>JAUPFR010000005.1:21775161-31775161 GCA_036925125.1 Oreortyx pictus | reverse complement strand
TCCATTCCAGTGCCACAGATCTCAGTTTATCTGAGCCAACAAGATGCATCCACTGACAGCAGGTCCTGACCAATGCCAGGACACTCAGCCTGCACTTCAGTGGCCGACAGGCACATGTTATAGGTGCCTAATCCCTGATTGTGTTTACAAGATCTTCATACTGGTTATTCAGTGAAATGTAAAATATTCTTATCTATTAAATCTTTGGTATCTGCAACTATTCCCCTAGGCATAAAAGATAATGACTCAGGAGGCACAGATTTAATTATCAGTTTTTACTGTAAGATGATGATGTTTATTGATATCGCTATCAGACAGACACTGAAACGATGCAGATGTTAATCTGAGGTTAAGCTCCAGAAGGCGCCTAGCAGTCTGACCAAAGGGACTGATGCTCATCAGATAATAAAAGAGGAGAGGCTCCCTCCCTCCCTCCTGAGGCCTGCACAGAGCTCACAGAGCTACTGATGCATTTTGCAAACTCCTCCTCACACCATTTCCAACACATTCAACAAGCAACATGTCTGATAATGCAGAGCTTTCAGCCAGTCCTAGTAGACTGTTTAACCTAACATCCTATTGTGCTTACACAGGGACTCAAGGGTTGGTTTCCTTTAATTTTTTTCCGCAGCACATCATACCAGAGAAGTAGAAAACACAAGTAACAACACCAAGTTGCTCTGCTTTCACTGTTGTGAATAGAAAGACTGTCACTTATGCCTTTAGCACCGACATCTGACTTAGATAAATCCACAGCAAGACAGAAGACAAAATTCTGCTCTCTAATTTGAATGCTACATTATAAAGGGACAGGATCTTCACTGAGGAAGGAGAGGACAGTGAAATAACAGCAACTTTTCTGTGTTGAGAGCAGTAAAAAAAATACATGGACAGCTCACACACATGTTCATACATATTAACACTGGAACATACAAAAGGACTAGTGAGATGATGCAAATGATCACTTTGTTGGGTAGTTTTTGTAGCTATCTCAGAGGTATGTATTTTTCCTCACAGAGGACTTGTCTGCCAGCATCAGAGGAGGACAAGTGAACAAAAAAACCAATATGCTACTTCCTAGCTAATCAGCATTGCTGCATCCTGCAGCAACGCTATAATTAGGGAACCCGCTTTAGCAGAGGAGTTGAACTCAGTCTCTAGAGGTCTCTTCCAATTCTCAGTACTCTGCGATTCTATAATATGTTTTTTTTCATTACCTTGTGCAGAGCAGCTAAAACATTTACTACAATGTCCATCCTCAAAGAGCACTTACACAGAATACCTGGGATCAGGAGAGAAATATGCTGGACTGCTTTGGTGCAAGAAGTCACCTTCTCTGTTATGGTGAATGTCAGAGTTTAATAGCACATGAAGATATGCTCCTTTAGGTTCTGCTCTTACCTTCACCTGCGACCTGATACCTGGCAACAAGACCCTTAACAAGCTGACACCAGTGTATACTTAAAAAAAGACTCTGAATTGTTGCTATAACCCACTTGGAGGAGAGATTCAATACTCCTTTGGAGGCTGACAGAGCTATGGGCGGAAGTGTGTAATCTTTTTTTCCAACTAAAAATAAGAAAGGGAGAAAGACCAATCTTTGGAATTTCAACATCCAAGATCATATTATATTATATGATTTGCAATAGGGCCATCCTTAATCTTCATGCCTAACTGAAGGGAATTTGTGGTTTCATTTCAGGCTCTTTTGGACTGTTTTTCATGTCAAAATTACGTATTTGCTATAATTTGTCTCTCTTCCAAGATTTACAGAAACAAAGGAAACATTTGAATGAGATTTGAGACAACTTCTTTCTCACCCGTCAGGAAGGTAATCCCCAACCTGCAGACAAATGTGGGTGTGTGGTTTCCAGTATTCTCACTCCATATGTCTTCACAAACACCAAATAGATCTAATGCAAAAGGACATTTTTTTTCCCATAGATCAAAAGGTTACAGTGATGGACCTTGCCCAGGATGATCCAGTCTTTCATCCATAAAATGCCTCTGTCAGCACTCCCCATGGAAATATGGATCTCCTGGCACAGAAATCAGGAGACGGGTTGTAGGCATTATTATCTGTTCCAGCACCTTCCACCCCATACATATCAGCTGTAGAACAGAACAAAAGCATAATGCCCTATTTAGGAATCGAGCTTTACAGGGGAAAGTTTGCAAAATGTTGACCACCGTAACTCTGAAATGAAGACACTTCATAGTGGCGGTTTGTTCTGAGGCTGATTCCCAGTGAAAAGCAGTGTCTGATGGTTTGGGCCAGCTCTCCCCTTCCCATATTTTTGTACCTGTGGGACAGTCTTTAGTTAGCTGAGACAGAAAGATTAAGAGTTCAAATACATTATCTTATTTTTTTTTTTCTTAAAATAGGCAGCTGGGGAGAGGAGAGAGGGAGCCAAAGCAGAGCTGCTTTATGGGGGAGCTCTGGCACTGGCTGGGCAGCTGAGTTGGACAAGATTTTCCCTGAAATTCCATTGAGACACTGAGGCCACAACTACTACATAATATAGAAATGTCCATCTGACACATTGTAGCATTTCTTTCTGCCATAAATGGACAGAAGCAATACATATTTCACAGCCATACACACAGACAGCTTTCTGCAAGAATGTTTACATTTCCTTTTCATAGCTCTAAGAAATCGATCTGTAAAGATATCTCATATGAGACCGCATTTGACCCTGAAATATTGTCCTGAGAGACTGTGTTGCTCTCTTCCATCTGACACATTTTTCTGAGGGCATCAGCATATGGATTTGCACCTCAGCTGTGTCATGAACAAAGAATTGCTATTGTTTTAACATGCTAACACTGGGACATTCAAATATTGATATTGTCAGGTACTACTTCACAATTCCCATTAGATTTTTTTTTTTTTTTTGTAAAACACATACTTGTGAAATAAGGTATTGCTGTATTCACTCAAAAAACTCCATGTTATAACAGTACTAAGCATCTGGTTTTGATTAGAAGTCAGGAAATTCGCAGTTCAAGCTGGAACTCCATCCTTTTCCTAAACCCATCGCACTTAAGTTCTGCAACCCACACATAAGCAGACTCTGCAGCCTTCAGAAAGACAAAACATCACTGCCCTTAACTGGGCACAACAGACATACAGGTTTGAAGTTAGGAGACACACTGGGGCCAATCCCACTTTTTGGGGCTTCCTGCCGGAGCAACTTGAACAGTGGTAATAAGGCAGGACAAAGAGACAAAACATCATTGCTAATAGCCCACAGAATGGTGTTGGTGCTGTAAAGCACATTTGCTCTAGATGGAACCTTGACATCAAAATCCAGGTTCTACCTGAAAATCAGTTTCGATTTTTTGGAGGTTCCATTTAAATGACTTTATACTACCTTCCTCTAACTCCTCAATAGAGATTTTGTTGGTAGAATACAGTATGATTGAGCACGAAAATCATTTTCTAGTGTAAATCTGTTTTAAATTATTTTCTTCAGAAGTGATGGAAAAATCCAGAGGGAGAAAGAAAATAAATGAGTGTAATTCACATAAAAACAGGGTTTCAATTCCTGTTGAACAGACAGTTTTGAATGCCCCATTTGGTAATTTTCAGGAGATCCATTTTGTTAGTAAATAAATGGATTTCTCTTGTGGGGATTTTGTGAGGGTTCTACTGTAAATCTAGCATTCAATGATTTGTTTCAGTCTGTGTTTTGTTGTTGTTGTTTTGCAGCTGTTTGATTTTTTTATTCTGTCCCTGGTGCTGAGGCACATCCTCAGCCAGAAATTTGATTAAAAAACAAACAAATAAACAAACAAAAACAACAAAAAAAAGCTACTCCTGATGGGAAAAAAAAATGGAGTTTGAAAATACAGGGAGAAATTTTTGATGAATGCAAACTCTTAAAGCCCAAAAACATTTCAGGAGTTCTGAAAAAGCACGGGATCCAGTGGCATTCAGCGGATAGTTAAAGGGAACCTTAACAGGTTCCTTGCAGCTAAGATGCTGTGCATTCCCATGACTCTCTGAAGCTTGGCTGAGCCCTCCAGTTCTGCAAGAAAAATGTTCACAGAATGTCTGGAGAGGGGCAGGAGAGACTGCAAAACTGACACTGACACCCACCATTATATTTACCTTTTAAAGGCAACGTGTTCTACAGCTCAGTGTCACTTTCATCTAACATGTGAAATACTAAAGCAATTAACTGCTCCAAGTGATAAACTAAGTTTTACATTTCCAGGGAGATCTAAAGATCCTGCTTGAGAAACTGTCAATTGATGTTGCTTCTCAGCCTTGGTGGTGAAAGCATATAGTCTTCCTACATAAATCTGTGTGGTTCAGTGGTGCTATATGGTTTCTCAGTAAAATTATACATGGTAATTACCATTCATATAGGTAACCTATGAAGGAGTATCAATATTTGATCTACATCATTTTTAGCTTGAGTGCAGCACTGGGCACACATGTAAAGTACCATCTAGTGCTGCAGAATTGCTCAATCATGGCCCTGCCCAGTTTCTCTGGATTGGACCCACAAATGGGGCACAGGAAACATTTATCCACAGGCTGGGGCAGGAGTGAGACTTTTGGTATTTCTATAATATATCTATTGACCATTGGTACATCATTATCATCTGTTCTTTTAAATCCTTAAATTAACTGCATGCAAACATAGACAGAAACACACCAAAACATACTCATGAGAACAACAAGGGATGGCTTCAGAAGAGGTAGCTTCCTATATGAAAATGATTGAAAGAGAAGTCTATACAAAAATTTGAGAGATGGCTTAGATTTGTCATCATGAGGTCTAGTTCTGATGAACTATTGCCTTCAATGACAAATCCTTCTTTCCTTCTTCCAGACCTTTTGCATTATAAGTAGCCCCCCTTTTTCATTCTTGTTTCAAAATCCACAAGTCATTCTCATTGAAGATGCTTCTTGTCCTTCCAGGAATTTGTTTGGCCTTCATTTTTCTAAAGAAGCAGACTGTAGATGCTTGTTATCTGTGCATACCATAGAGGATGAATATGAATACTTAGTAGTGGACTAAATATGACCTTTTGATTTAGCAGATGGGAAGCAGAGGCATACTGGTAGGTTACAAAGCCATGTAAACACAAGGCTGAATGACCTGTAATAGAACAATGGGTGGTGAAAGAAATAGAAAAAACAATCCAGGAGAAAGAAAAAAGCACATTAAACTGGAAAAAGGTAAAACATGAAATCTATCCTTTTCTATAAACACATGTGGAAAGAATAATATCTAGTTTTTTATCCCCAGCTATTTTTTTTTTCCTCTATACATTCCAAGGGAAGATCTGCCAACTTTTGGCTGTATCCATTTCTCTTCTGTTGTTTGCCAGTATTAGTGCACTCTAGCACACATTCCTTCCTAAGACTTTAAAATGTGTCATTTGTTTGGTCTAACTGTTTAAAAAACCTATCCACTCTTACCTCCTTTTCTCATAGCAAGCTGGGTGGCACACAGTATTGGTGTAACCCACTCATATACTACAGGTTTGCTTGAAACTTGTAACAGAAAAGACTGTTAAACCAGACTTTACACCGCATGCTTTGTGTTATTGCAGATCAGAAGACCTTACACTGATACATTTGAATGCTTTTAATGCTCCCTTCATCCTTAAATATACACCAAGGCAAACATACCTGTGTTTTGCTTGTTGAAGCCTCCTGATGTAGAACTTCAGTACTTCTGTTATGTAAAGCATTTCTAAAATCTTAGATACGGGTCTGCTTAGCATTACACATATAAACAGAGGGTGAATTAACCTCTACACAAAAGGTTTCACTGCATTAGGATTTGAATTGGAAATTATGGGGAACAGACTTAAAACAAAAGGCTGTTCTAACCAAGAAAGATTAGTTGCCAGCACTCAAAATATTGAGTGAGTTAGGGTGCTCGGGAATTACTCTCCACATATAATAAAGTGAGAGAGGTATTAGAGTCATATCTGAGTCAAAGCGAAATGTGTTAAAGCAACGTTCACTTGAATTAGGATTTAATCTGTCTGATGCAGCAAGAAATGCAGTTCTCAGCCAGCTTGATTCCAAATCTACTGATTCAATGCTAGTGTTATTTGTAAGAATAGTTCTTCTCTGGGAATCTCTTCCAGAGATGTAAAAACATAGTAAGAGTTAACAGAATATAAGTAAGCATTCTAATGCCTTTCTCTCTCAATCTCTCCACCAGTCTCTTCTCTTTTTTTTCTTCAAGTGGAGGAGGAGTGTGCAAAGACACATGGAGTATTTTGCCTGATGCCACCCAATGAGCTGTGAAGTAAGTAAACAAACAAAGCACTTCTGATTAGTACTACCACTCTTTAACTCAGTAGCATTCTCAGCCACAGAGCTCTGAGTTTGCATTTTGTGGGAATGTTACATGGGATGAAGAAGAGAATCACTGGCTGGACAAAGTCCCTAGTCCTGGTTTATTATTACATCCAGCCACAAGGCAGATTAGATCCAGTTCCAACTGCCTGATGCAGTTGGTAGTGGTTCAGTTTTGGGGTCATGAATCACTCGCTGTTATGAAAATGTGTTTTGATATACTTGCTTCCTTTGGTTGACAAGCATTATTAAGTTTGACAATGGAGAAAAGAACTGTTAGGATTAAAGCATAGAACAAGCAGTAGGGACTGCTATTACATAAGTAAGTCCTCTGGAGTTGATATTCAGCACATTTCTGGGTTCAGGCAAGTAAAATTCTCTTAGAGATAAAAAAAAAATCATTGTATAGTGATTAAGGATACTGCCAAATCCAAAGAATGGACAGTTAATACTATGTTTAGGCTCTCATTTAGCAGATTTTGCAGGGAAGAGTGTTACTTAAAACTGACTGATGTTGACCATCGGAGAAACAAGGAAAGATACTATAATCTTATGCAATCCCAGTTTTGGTCTGTTCCCTTGACCTGGATTAACCTTTTTCCTTTTATCTGTATTTTAATTCCAAACACCTCACTTGAATGCGACTGTAGCTATGTCTCTGCTAAGACCTTTAATGAGCAACACTAAGGTCAGCGGAAATAAATCTGAACTCTATTATTATTTCATACAAATACTGTAGAGATCTTTGGGTCTCCCATAATTATTAGTATTTTCAATCTCCAGTGAGATGTTCAGCATCTGGCTGTGCTTAGTTTATTGATCTCTTTTTTAAATGGTTACATTTCAAGAGCCATTTAAAATCCGTGCTTCTGCTTAACTCTCGCTATTTACAGCCACACACACTGTGCAAAGTCAGCACAGAAATGGGCCCAGTGCTCTTTATCAAACAAGAAACAAATTCAAAAATGATGGTTAAAATTTCAGTCTAAATAATTCAGTTCCCTGCAACAAGATTATGTGAGGTCACATTCTTTAAGCAGCATCCGTGATAACCAGAACAATAATAATTTATTCACTATTTCTTTCCTGGGTGATGAAAACTATAAAAGTTATATATAAAACACTTTCAAAACTCTTCCATTGTAACTACCATTGATAGATCAATGAAATATCAACTGTGCATTCTATCATTTTATTACAGCACACTGAAATGTACTATTTTGTGTAATCAATATTAACAATGATCATGTCCATTAAAATGTGCACAATGTTCTCTAGGCTGAATACAGCATGTAAAACTTGCAGGCTTTAAAAAAGCCCAGAGGTGCATGGAAATTGCTGAGTCATGAAAGTACAGAGCTATTGACCTGGCTCTTCTCTGTATGGACATGAGTAGCTAATTCTTTTATAAATTACTAAATAGTCATTTCATTGCTTGCATCATTTTAACACCCGGGGAACTTGTTAGTCTACCAGGACTCCAACTGCTTTGTTTCCAATAGCTGATCACGTCAAAATGAGAAATACTTTTGTGTGGTATCTTTGACTCCTTTTTAAAACCATTCCAAACTGGTTTGGATGAAGGCCATTAATGCTACATGGACTGCAAAATGGCTGGTAGACAGAATCCCATAGCAGGAGTGGATTAGACTAAAGGCCAAAATAGAGTTAGGGATATAGTCAGTTTAAGGTTTGGAAAGGTAACAGTGGCATGTGGCAGTTGGTGCAAGCAAAACCAAGGATCTGGGAATCAGGTATTAACCTCAAAGTTTAACTTCTCACCAGGAAGAAAAGAAGATATCAGTCTTCAGGGTCCTGATCTACAGAGCTCAAAAGGCTTTGGTTTAGCTCCTGCTATGTTAAAGAATCTGAACTCTCCCTTTCAAAAAGAGAGTAGGCAGAAGAAGATGTATTGGTTGTGACATCAAGGCTTGAATAGGAAGAAGCAATAGTGGCCAGGGTTCCAATACAAAAGGGTTTTTGCATCTTTTAATATGATCATTGCATCAGTTGCATCAAAATTCAAGATTCAAAGCTTTGAAATTGGAGGATGTTATAGGCCCCTAAAGCTGACTAGAAGGGGCTAGGGCTTTTCACTTGTCTGAATCTAGCCCATTCCAGTATTGAGGAGTGCCTGAAAGTTAATCCCATGATGAATGGTCTTCACAAAGTTGGCTGTTCCTTGTCCACCTCAAAACTGGCATTAAGCAGTAGTATCCATAAAAGATCAGAGGAACATGAGCTAACTTAGGCTATCATCTGTGCTGATTGTGTTTTGGATGCATTCCTGGGGCTCTGAGGGAGGCTTCTAATACCACTAACATCTTTCCTTTTCACAAGCACTGAGATAAAGATAGCAAGTTATCAGGGTGTGAAGCAATAACACCAAGTGTGTCCTGAAGACTAACTGAACAGTGTAGGCATCACCTTGAAATAACATGAGATAAAATTACTTCCAGTAAGACTAAACCACAATATATATTAGCAAGGCAAATGCTTCTCCTAATCCCAGTCTGAATGGTTTTTACTTTTTTCAGAGAATTTTTCTGAAATATTTCCATCCTGAAATAGACATCCAAGATGGAAAAAAAAATACTCAAAGAGATAGAAGTCTGGAAAGTTGCAAGTAACTGAAAATAAGGACTTAAAAATGAATTTTGTCATGCTTTCCCATAACTGGGAACCATTGCATTGCCTATATCCATTATGAATGAGCATGAAACATTTCTCATTCACTTATGATGAAAATCTGGCTACAGAGAATTGAAAAGTCAAGAGCAACAAAATCAGGATTTCTTAAACTAAACAAACTCAGTTTCTGCCCTGCTCTCCAGAATTGCTTAATAGTTTTCTCACTTCAGGCTTGTCAAGATTTTTCCTTCCTTTTAAAATCCTTCTTTTGCAGCTCAATAAAACACATATTCATTTCATTTTTAGAAGTCAAGGTATGGCAGAATGATTTGAGATTAATACTAAGTTAGCTACAAACCCAGAATGCTTCATAATTTCAAAAGTATCTGAGGTAAAATATAAATAAATAAATTTGCAAAAAATATAATAATAATACCTCCATCATTCTACCGTTTGACTCCAGCTGATTTGCACACAAAGCCTGAGAATAACTTATTGGAGACCAGTTTGAAAACACATTTTGAAATCATCCATTATTTTTCTAGACAAAGAAGTAGCAACATTCATAAGAGTACCATTTAAATGTGCACAAAACCAAATATTTAGCTTCTACTGGTTTATGGAAATTGCGTAATTAAAATCACAAATGAAAACTTACCATAATCTTGCTGGGATCTAATTATGAGCTTCAGATGATAATCTTCATTTTTACAGATTCTCCAAGTGATGAAAGAAGAACTCATGGTCCCTGTGGGTACTACACCAGCATGTTACACTACAGTTGCATGAAACCAAAGGAGCCATCGACAAACATGATATGGTTTAAATGCGAAGTTTTGCTCACACTTCTTTCAGAACAAGAGGGACACCAAACATCTTTCTTTATTACTATTTTTATAAATCAAAAGCTGTATAAACATACAAATGATCAAATATATTATAATTATGTTGAAATACCATCTCAAGCTTTTATCATTAAGGATTATTTTGAGTTTTCTGCTGAGCATAGGAAACATTTAGAACTTTTAACACTCTAAATATAAAAACATATTGTTTTGATTTTCCTATCTCATTCTCCAAAGAATGCTATCAAATTTAAAATTAGATTTTTAGACTGAAAGAAAGCAAAGTAAACAAAACATGGAATAGAATATGAAACTAATTTGTAAGGAGTCTGAAATATCTTTGTTTAGACAAGATTCCAAGTTACAAGTCTTTATTTCCTTTGATCAGGGAAACATCCAACTAAATGTTCACTGTCATTCAACATAACACTTAGATTTTAAGCACAGAAACATATTTCACCAGAGATAAACAAAGCGCAGGGATAAAAGTCATTTTACTGTGTAGCTCTCATAAAAAAAAAAAAAAAAAAAAAAACGCTTTGCTTTATAGCTGGACTTTCTTCCCAACAACATATATAAGATTGCTAACAAACTGTGAAGTACTGGAGAACCCATCCTAGATGCTTTTGACAATGTTAATGAAATTAGACTATACTTAAATTAAAATCCAATCTACTGAATACTACTGGTTCAGCCAAGCGATTCCTCTCGCCTTAATACAATTTTTTAGGCCAACCCTCCTCAGCTGCATTTTTCATGTAAGCACTTCTGTCTCCATTCATACAAGAGAATGTGACTTCATTGCTGCTAATTCCAACCATGTTTTGGACATGTCTCTTTTACACGTTTATTCTCAATTCAGAACTGACTCAGTAATTCAAAATTATCCACACACAAAAAAAAATCACATTGGAAGAATAAACCACAGGGTGACAACTGTCTACAAAATGGAGCCTTACAGTTTCTGTAGTTCAAACACCTCTGGCTCAATGTTCTTACTGTTTAAATGAGTATAAATCAGAAGCAACTTTACAAAGTTACTCTGGAGTGCAATTATTTTAGGCAAGATATACTCTCTTCTATCACTGGTCTACAGAGTTGGTAACCAAATGACAACATGTCATACCTTCATAGTGGAACTCTAAAAATAAAAAGTAGGATGTTAAAAATGCCACTAAATAATATTAACTGCTATTATATAGCTAATTAATTATGAGAACACTATTAGTGGCCGCTGTAGTGGAGCTTAGAGGAAATCTTCAATAATTGTAGCAGCAGATTTCAAACTTAGAGGTCTGAGATATCCCCTGTAATTAGAAAGTCATTAGTAACATAGCTAATTTCCAGTTATCTTCCCAAACATTCTGAAAAAAAAAAAAAAGCCTTCGTAATTAAAGACTAACAGTGATAATCATGTGAGATGATAAAGAACTAAGCTACAACTCTGTATATGACAGAGTATGTAAGCAAGTTAGTTCTTAGCAAATAACTGGAAGAAAACTGTAGCTGTTAGAAAGTCAGTTACAAGAAAAAGGGTGCTCTTTTCCAATCTATCCCATGGCAGCACATATCACTTATGTAAATGTCAGTCCAAACTGAGGCTGTATTTTATTTGTTAGTCCCACTTCTCATGTTCTTTTGGTGCAGAAACTGGCTGGAATTCTTTTCCAACATTAAATCCCATGTAGCAATGCAGATTTTGCTGCCAGCCACAGGAAAGAAAAAAAAAAAAGAATAAAAAGAATCACTTTCTCCTCAAATGTTTCATTTCACTTTAGAGATGTGGCCATCACTAACATCATACACACACAAACACTCCTCCAACCCACCAAGTCTGAGAAACATGGGATCACATTTGGTATCACTTATTACAACAACATCTCTAGCGAAGTTCCAGAATTACACTGGTCTGACAGCAGTTCTGGGGAGAGGGTTGTAGTGCCCATGAAAATACTATTAACAAAAAAGATTCATTTTTATCTCATTTTCCTGCTTCATCTTCAATCCCAGTTTCTCCACTATTGTCCTTGTGACCCACTATTTAGGTAATTTTCTGTACTCTCTCTTCACATAAAGACCATCTCTTGTGAGAACCTCCATTAGAAATTTTTTCTCTCTAAGAAACTGCCCACTAGTATGTTTTCTCTGTGTCCTTGTAGCTGCCAATTTAATGAAATTTGCAGTGTTGACCCCAGAAGTGATACTTGTAGAGTATTTGTTGTTAATGTATTGCTCACAGTAATTCTTCCAAGTGGAGATATCAGGGAAGGACTGGTAACAACTTCTCTGATCTATTTTTATTTGTGTTGTTGTTGGTTAGTTTTCTAGTGCACTAGAAAAAAACGATGCGAGCTGTTTCCAGTGACTTCCTCTTTTTTCCACTCAGCTCAGACTTCTTCTAGTCTGGCTGCATCAGCAGACTGGGTGGGGCAGGTTGGCAGGGCTTGGGGTGGGCTCTCCAGGCTGCCTGGGAAAGGTTCTTCTCTGCTACTGTGGGTTCAAGAAATTTTTCAGTGCTGGGAACCTCTTCTGGGCAGCCTTGCTCTTTCTTGTCTTCCACAAAAGTCTCTGCCACTTTGTCATATGTTATAGGCTGTTCCACTGAACAAAATGGATATATGTTACTGAAAGCCCTTTAGGATGCATCACAACACCTAGGCTAAAAGACAGCTAACGGTAACTTAGAAGAAATTTACAAAAAAAAAAAAAGAGAGAAAAACAACTAATACAAAAAGAATAAAGAAGAGAAAGTCAGTAACTTGAATGAGATTTTAATAAGTGACGTGCCCTAGGCAAATCTCTTATTTTTCTACTCTAACATGTAAGATCAGGAAAAGACATGCCTATGACAGGAAGACTACCTGCCTGGCAAAAGTAAAGCCCCCACTCCAAAGTCTAAAGTTCTTAGAATTATTCAGTGACACAGTGAAGACCTTTCTTCAACATCTTTAAAAAAGACATCAGACTATTTATCAGTCTTGTTCTCTAAAGCGGTTGAACTACTTTTCTTAATATTTTCAGACACATCATGAAATTTCTGTTCCAAAAGCTGCATTTTGTGAAACTACTAGTGAGAACAGTCTCCTAATGGGAAACATCAGGCTTCTTTCACTGGACAACATGGTTATACACATGTTCACAAAATTAGTCCAAGCAAGTAAATGTGAGGCATATTTTCTCCTGATGAATACGTTGATTTTCCAAAATATATCTAAGGACAGGATGCACAGTTATGCTTGTTCACTTCAGTATCCTCAAATATTTGTGTTTTCATATTTCTAAATGGCTTATGCAAACCAGGTTGTCTGGTAACTTCTGTGGACAGGAAATAAGTATAAATAAGACACAGTTAAGGACATCCACCTTTCCCCATCTGTTTTCACCACATATGCAATTAAGAGATTCAGTTGACTCTACAGTGCAGTTTTCTAAACTCAGGGCACTCCATCCAGTAACCTGTGGGCCAAGAAAGCCTGTTGTGTGCTCCTGTGCCACCTGCCACTTTTGCATCAGCAAAAGGAGGAATATCTCCTTCTTATTTTTTTTTTTTATAAGCATTCCTTGGGCAGTCAAACATGTTGTTTAACACAAAAAAGCAAGACTGCCATTGCTGCTCCAGGACAAAAGGTTTCTAGGGAGATCTGGACTCTTTGTATCCTGTCAGTTATCCTTCTTGAATGTGTAAGGACTATCAAAGCATATCTTTCCAAGGATATGTTTCCCATCAGTGTGATTTGGATAACCAGTTGCTAAGAAGCAAATATTCAATTTTCTGTAAACACAAAAAAAATGATGTTATTACTATCTTGAGAAGCATCTGGCTTCTTATGAGTGTGAAAACACAGTTGCAGTATAATTTCTGATGATTAATCTACAAAGCAGAGGACCAAGTTGCAAACACAGTTTCTGCTGTGCACAGTCTGCTTTAAACAAGGCACTGGTATCATTTGATTTCTCTGTCTTCTCTACGAGCCACTGCTCCTGGTACAAAGGTGAGGAGAGATGCAATAATCCTACTCACCATATTGCGAAGAATAGGCAGGATGAGGGTCTGCTGTCTCACACTCAATTAGATCAGCCGCTTTAATCTCCAGAGAACTGCTACACTCCTTGACAACCGCAAACTGCAAATAAATACAATGCACACAAAACATAGCCCAAATTAATACGAAATGAACCAGTTTTCTGAAACCCAAGAGGCAGTCTAGAAAGGCCACACACTCCAACCACAATAGGGGTAAAAAGGTCATTCTGGCTTCTGGGATGACCCTTCCCCTGCAGATAATTAAACACTGGAGTTGATGACAGCCCTGGTCTTTCTTTGGAAAGCTCAAGTCCCAGACTAGTAAAGAAGTGCCTGCTCCCTTGCTCTGCAAATCAACCTTTCCAGATGCAAGAACAGAAGTGCATGAAAACTGACTCTTTCCACGGTATTTCAGGTCTCATTTATAGTATTAAGGAGGCCTGTAACCAGACAGCAGGAAACCCTGTCAGACACAGGGAAGGAAGCAAACCTCCCTTTCCCAGCTCTCAGCAGCACCTGGGGGTGCAATTCCATCATCCCACAGTGACAGTGGAAGACAAGTGTGACCACACCATGAAGATGGGACCCTCTGGAGGAGCATGCTGTAAAGATCAGAGGGAGAAGAAAAAGAACAGGCACAGGGGAAAGTGATGTGCTTAAACAGTATAGAGGGAAAGAGGGAAACTCAGCTGAAGAATAAGAAAACAGAGGGGGGGAAGGGTGGCATCTAGAGAGCAGAACTAGTGAAAAATAGAAAATGTCTGTAAATAAGATGTTCCAAAAAGATTATTGACAGATTCAATGGTCTAGGTGGAAAACTGGCAGAGTTGTGTGACCAAGTCACATCTATAGCTGATGTGATCATTTAGGCATCTTTTTGCATGCATAAAATCCATGGTCTTACAGCTGCTAACCCACATGTGACAGATCCCATCCCAGAGGAGCTCCAGCTACATACAGTTTTGTGAAATGCCTTTGTGCGAAATAGAATACTTCCAGGTTTACAAGTCTCAGAGTAGCTTCAAAATCTGGGCATGTGCTGAAGTTTACCAAGGCTTTCATATTCCAGGGACAAAACTAGCCTGGCTTATGGATCTCTGGTACAAATGTGAAAAAAGCACCAAAGGCATACCCTCACTCAAGTGTAGCTTTATCTAGCAAAATAAAGAGAGAAGTGAATGATCCAAAAAGATTATCACATTTGGCAAATGTGATAGGATTAAAACTCATCCAGTACACGAGTGGGAAACATCAAAAATGTCTTCGCACTCCATCCCTTTCCCCGGAGTCACAAATTATCAGGAGCACTACAGGCTGCAAAAGGAGAGAACTTAATTAGTCCTTTATTAGAACTACTTTGTTTGTTTGTTTGTTTGTTAACATAAATCTGTTCACTTTAAGTGAACAGCAGAAGTGGGCAACTTTCCTGTGGCTTTTTGGCAGCTCTTCATTTTCTAACCTGAGTGTGCGCACACAAGAAGTCCCAATGAACTGAATAGTTACGGTTACATTGCCACAGAGAAAATCACATGCATGAAACCACAGGAATCCGTTACTGTGAAAGATGCAATAATTAGCAAAGGGTCAGTGATTTCCCCTCCCAGTCTCCAACAAGCCATTTACAATGAATTATTTTATTATTAATGCATTTGTTGTCTCCCAGAAGAAGAACGTGTGGTGAAATTCAACACAAGTGTGTAACAGATTAATAGGTAGGATTTGTTTTTGTTGATTGTTTATTGCTTAGCTGTCTAATTAGTCTGATATCCAGCAAAAAATGTCACCAACCACTAGCATTAACTGAAAGAATAACAGCAGGCAGGGTCAGAACTTATGAGTCTCAGGCCTCCTAGAGTAGGACTCCCAGGCAACAAGCTGTTCTCAGTCCCAACAAATGTTTCTGATTTTGCCAGCTCCAGATATTTTGCAAACCATGTTTTTTATCTCTACTGTGAACAAATGATGGCATCACTAAGATTCAGCACATTTGTCATCTGGTATCTGGGGGAACAGATTGCTGGCCAGGTCAGCAGCTAGTAACAAAAGGTTCACAAAACTCTCACGCTGACCAGCTAAGGAGCTATTTCACATCATAACTAGGGTCAGTACTCTTTGAATATGTTCAGCAGTTACACACAAATCCTGCCAGACATTCAATATAAACAACACGCGAGGCATTCTTTGTGTTGATTAAAAATGCTCAGACCTGCACGACAGATAGCTCATGATACTCAGGCTCTCAAACACACCCTTGAGCAGAGCAAGCTCATCTCTTTCTGGTTTTAAAGCTCAGGAGCAGAGTCAAACTTCAGGCTCAGGTGAATAAAGTCTAGATTTAAAGTTGAAGTATTCATTACTAATAAAGTAAATTTATAGAGCCAAATTCATCTGTCATCTTGTTTACTCCAAACCAGTTTTGTACCCTTCAACTGTGGCTTGATGTGAAAGGCTTTCAATCCTTTCATTAATACGTATACCAGAATAGAATATGTACAGTTATCCCCATAGTTATCCCCATAGTTGTCCCCACAGAATTTATCTCCAAGCCAGAACAAGTAAACTCTTTCAGCAGTTCTACTGTTCTGACAAAGAGTTTCTGTTTGGGCACAGAAGCAGCTACAGGTGCCAATTACATCCTCTTGGTCCACCCAAGTTCCAACTGCCACCACCCAGCAGCATAATTCTCTTTTAACACCAGTGAAAATCAGATCTCTAGACCAAATCTCCTGGGTCCAGATTCACTGGTGCAACTTCAAAATTGACAACAGAATCACAGAATTGTTTAGGTTGGAAAAGACCTTCAAGATCATCAAGTCCAACCACAACCTAGCCACACTACCCTGACTTTAACAACCCACTACTAAATCATGCCCCTGAGCACCACATCCAAATGGTTTTTAAACACATCCAGGGATGGTGACTCAACCAACTCCCTGGGAAGCCTATTCCATTGCTTAACAACCTCTTCTATAAAGAAGTTTTTCCCAGTATCTAACCTAAACCTCCCCTGGTGCAACTTGAGGCCATTTCCCCTTGTCCTGTCACCTGTTACCAATGAGAAGAGAAATGGTCAGTACAAGCATGGCACTTCTATCTACAACTGTGCTAAATTTGTATTTTATATTCCCTCCCAAACTGCCTGTTAACATCCTGGGAGGTTCTCTTTAATGGACAGCAGTTCCTAACACCACAACATTTAATTGCATCAGCCCCCAAAATAAAGTTCACCATCTCAGGTAGCACACACGATACTTGTCTTCCAAGAAGCCTTTTATATGGAGGGCATACTTTCCTGTGAAAATAACTCTGATATGCCATGTCATCACATTGCCATTTCCTTAATTTAGAACACAGTTCCCCAACTGTTGTGTTCAAAGCTAACAATAACAGCCGCTAATGGTTGCAATACATCCAGGCAGCTGTGAACTTTGAGGGATAACAATGAGGTAAGATGAACTAGGGTTCACAGCAAAGCACTTGATGACTCTAGCAGTTATTTAATGTATTTAAGATGTGAATTATTTGATGGATAAGCTCAAGTGGATCCCTAACACTCTTTGATCCTTCCTACTTCCCTCTTCACTCCATATTAATATAGTTACCCGAGACTTGTTGCAAGTAGGTGTCACGTTCTCATTGTCAGTGCGGCTACTGGCATCTCTTATCGCTTCTGCATAACTATTCTTCTTATAAAAGTTTTGACGTCTGCAACAGAACAAAAGCTGAAACAAATTATTTCACTTTGGGAGGAACAGATGCTGCTTCCTTTCACACTTTATTCTGTCGGTATTTACAGAAGGGACATAAATTTTGTTCTCTTTCATTCCTCTGAAAAGGAGTATTAGTGTTAACTACAGCACAGAGATTAAAACAAACAGCTTATCAAAAATAAAAGTCAGTAAAAAGCAAATTAATACTTGTTCTACCATGTCATCTGTGAAGGTTCATTCATTAGAAAAAAAAAAATAGACCTCAATTTAAAACACCCCTTTCATTTTCTTATGTTTTTCAATAAGTAAAATCTTGAGCTGAGAAAAGGTTACAAATAATCAGCTCCAAGTGGCTACCTCTATGCATTCAGAAACTCTTATTTTTGCAGTTCAGCTGTGATCGCTTGTAAGGCAGGATTAAAAGCCAGTACAGACTCCAAAGCAGAAGACATGGTCAGGAGAAAAAGAGTTCATTTACGCTGCTTGAGATTCAAATGAGCACAGCTTTACTGACTTCACATACTCAATTTTTTCTTCTCCTTGACATGAGATAAAAAAAGTCATGTTTCACTCTTTGAATTCCAGAAGGTATGTTTCAAGGTATAGCTTCCTTTTACTTGATCTACTCAAAATGAAATTTAACAGATATGTATCTAAGAATATAGCAATTTTCCTTTTTTCCTTCATAGGTCATACACTAACTGGAAATTTGCAACATGCCATAATTATCATATGCTATTTCCCTAATGAAAATCCAATGTAAATAAGACTTGTGCTAGAAATGAGAGATACATCTCCATCATGGATTTTCTCTCCAGATTCCATATCTTGTTACCGTGTGTTCAGCCATGAAGAAAATTTGTAACTGTCTCCAGAAGAGTGTAAAACTGAACCAAGTAGGTGTCAGATCTGAGGACATATCCATGAAGCAGAATGCTGAGCAATAAGATCAATTACTCCATTATTACTCCATTTTTACCTTCCTGGCACTGCGACAAGTTTGCTGTGTGTGTTTTAAAGCTCACCTGGACATGTCTGCTCAGCAGTACATGTTATCATACTAACAGAACTTGAGCCCATTGCTCTGTGGGTAAAACAGGACAGAGCACATTGCATCTCAGGCACAGCTCTCAGGAGGATGCCGTGCTCAAGGGGATCACTCTAATGCTGTGGCTTACTTTGTAGCACATAGAATGACAGATGCCAAGCAGACACAGCAGGCACAGCAGCCTCTGTGAGCACAAGCAGAAAGTGGAAATAAGTTGGCTGAGCCTGGGCAACAGGCCAAGGATTTCTCAATCCTAATCCCAGGTTTACTGCCAATCTTTGGGTGACCTCAGCCAAACTGAGGTGTTAAATTTGTGATTCTTGCTGGAAGAGAAATTGTTTCCCTGCTTCTCAAAGAAGACAGGGACTTGTAACCCTATACATAAAAAGTAAACCTTAGGTAGAGAGCAACACTGTTACCTACAGCAGGCTACAGCCACTGTACGAAGAAGCACAATACTTCAGCACAGTTGTCCATCTTGTTCATACAGTTTTCAAATTGGAAAATGGAGCTTTTTGTTTCCTCCAATTAGAAAGAGAGAGAAGTCTGCATCATACTGAGGAAAGACTAGGACTGCTGTAGACTTAATCAGTGAATTTCAAAATACAGTATATTGTGGGAAAAAAGCTGTCTAGTGATTTCAAGACAAATATTGGTTTCCCGACTCCAGTTAAACAGGGATTTCAGATGAGCAGTTTCATTTTGATCTAGTTAGGCTAGTAATAGCTGCACTACAAATGCAGTCAAGCATGTAATTGAAAACTTGTTGTTGAGATAAATAGTTATATTGATCAAACACATTTGGTGAGAAAAAAAGTATATCAGGGTGAAATGACAAGAGGGAGAGAAGAAGGGAAGAGATATTCATTATCTTTATACCTTAAAACTGGCCATATTGTAGCTATTTTCCATGACAGTTTAAAAGATGTATATGGGAAATGCAGGGATCTAATGATTCATCTATTCTGCATGTATCATTCCACTGATTAGCTTCTGAATCCCAGGTCATGAGAACAAATCAGCCTGCATTTAGCTTTAAATCTGGAGCTCTATCATCAGCTACCATCTCACAGAAATGTGACAGCTCATATACTTTTATGGACAAATATGCTGAGAACCATTAAATAGGAGCAGAAAATATTAACTTTCATAGCTAGCTTCTCTTGCAGCTTAACTTTTTATGCCTAGGAGGTTCTAATTTTAAAATTAGTCTAAACCGCAAAGAAAACCCCTGCATAAGAAAGGCGGGTAGTCATGCAGTGGGGGACTGTCAATTTGGCTGCTGTCTGGCTTTTTGTTTGTTTACCCAGTTACTTGTTAAATAAAAAATGTACACTTAAACAAGAGCCTCTGAGAATGGTTTTCTGACAAGGTCATGGCCAAAAGACTAACTTATTAAATGCTGAATACTTTCCTGCCTTAGAGACACCAATGACATTTATTTCACAACAGAGTGGGTTCATAAATAGTGACTATAGGATTCTTTTTGCCATGAGAAGAATTCCAAACCTGCAAAACTCATTACAGCCATGGAAAATGCCAGGGAGTACTTTTACAACAGATGTGCCTTAGACCCACATCTACTACCAGGAAAACTGCTTTCACATTCACTGCTGCAGGCATCGCTGTAGAAATGGGCTGAAGGGTAACACAACACTTTTTCACTGGCAAGGCAATACTAAGGTGCAATCCTACACTGAAAGGGGAATAAAACAAAATTGATAATGCTAGCAGAGAAGAGCAAAGCCCCACCATGGCACTTGCAGACACCTAGAGCTCTTTAGGGAAACCAAGGAAGAAGTAAATACAGTGCCCTGAAACTCTCTCATCAGTACAAATTATGGCTCCTCTTCAAACCTAAACAGGTTTGTTTTTTCCCACCCCCCAGACACACATTACTCTTTAACAACAATGTGAGTACTGCAGGGAAGGGGCACGCCAGAATTTTGTGAATTATTCATAGAACCAATTATTGAAATGCAAGAGAGGAGCAAGGACATTATGGATTTTCCAACAGCTGAGGAATAGCACCAATTCTTCTCCACAAGCCACCTATGAAGGCCACAATCAACTCGACCCCTCTGCTGCATGCTCACAACATGAGTTTGGAAGCAGTACCTGGAGCAGTAGGCAGCCAGTGACCCCAGCAGCAGCACCAGCACCACTATGCACACAGCGATGGTGATGTTCCGCACCTTCACCCGCTCAGCATGCTGCTGCTCCCACCACTCCAGGTCGCTGAACTGGCACCTCTCCCCAACATAGCCTGTCACACAGCTGCCAAAAGGAAGCAAGAGCATTTTGTGAGTGGCAGAAGAGAAAACAACTCAAATCATCACCTCAGCCACCTTGCATATTGATTTATTATTGGCAACCTCCATGGAAATATCTTGCTGAATTTAGCAGGGGTAAAGACAAGATGACATTACAGAATTGTCTGCAAGAACATGTAGAATTCAATATTAAATGTAAATCTATTAATGTTAATATAAATCTATTGAAGCACTCTATCAAATTATTCAGCGAGATCCTGTGTCTCAGATTCCAAAGGGTAAAGTATTTTCAAAAAGTCCACAGACTGCTTTTTTATGATCTATGTTTCCCCTGGATTTTCTATTTAACTCTTTCCAGAAGCAAGGTTCCCTTTTTGTGAACTAGGCAACTTACAAGTTATTATCTCTTGGAGGGTCATTTTGCTGAGGAAATCAAAGTTTAATCTGAGTAATTAATTAGGTGTTTGAAAAACGTGTGTGGGTTAGAAATGTCTTCATAATTTAGTTTTATTACAAGTTTCTTCTGTAGGTTCTTTTTGTCTATTACTTTGAGGATTTTTTACCACTGTAAAAACCCATAATTGAAATAACTTATCAAGGAATGGGATGTATACATCAAAACGACTATAAAGTGAAGAAATATGTCAAAAATATTAATTAATGAATACACTCGGTAATTTGTGAAAATTCTGCTAGATAACGTTTTTCCATGACTTTCTGCTGCTGTTTGACAGCCTACATGAATGCATGCTGCCATCTAGTGCTCACTGTGTAGAATTAGTTCAGCGCAGGCCCTCTCCACAGCACAGAGTTTAGTTAGTCCAATACTGAAGAATGTGGAAACATGGGTTCTTATTATACACTAACTGTCTTAACAACAATAACAACAATAATACTAAGTTTGAAGTTCCCATTTAAATGTTCTGCAGTTGTAGACTCTCCAGTTTCAGTGTGAGCAATTGAATGAGGAGAAAAAAATTGAGTTTTGAATGACGGTGATTTATTCTAATACGTTATAGCAAACACTAGAGATGAGCATAAGTGATACCAACTCCTACAACAGCTGTGGTGACCTTAGCAGATCCACAGCACAAAGCATCTAATTCATTCCCATACATACATGCAGAGAGTTACATTCCCCAGTTATTCCTGAGGGTACAGAGGTCAGTTGGTAGCAATAAATGAACAGTAAGGCCAACAGGTAGGTGCAAGCCAACGCCAGAGGGAGAGCAAGCACTGCCTTCACACAAGTCTGTGAGCACTGATTAATTTAATAACTTTCTTCACACTTCAAGAGCAAAGAATTGAGCCTTCAGGGAACAAATCCAAACCTACTACTAATTACAGTGGGTATGAATGGAGTGAACATTTATAGGAAACCCCAGAATCTAAAGAAAATTACCAGCATAGGTGATAAATGGACAATCTATGGGCAAGCACTTCATAATCTGCACTTAACTGTGCCCCAAGGATACCGTTAATCAACACAGATGATATACAGTTCTGTACTTACTTGCAGGCATAGTCTTGTAGGTCAGAAACATAATTGCACATTCCCCCATGAAGGCAGTATGAATCATAGGAAGGGGGGCATCCTATGAAGTCACCTGGTACAGGGCGTGTAGAGTGTTCATCACTGACAACAGCAGGAGACAAAGTAGATTCTGAAATACAGGATATCACAAAGACACATCAAGCTGTTGGCCATGCAGTCATGAAAGAGATCCAGAAATTCAAGGTAGGATAATAGGTAAGAATCTCTAACTTCAACCAAATACTTGTTTTTAATCTATTTGCTTATTTTGCTTATCAAATTTAGGCACACAGAAGTTAGCTGTGTTCTGTCAACTTAGATGTGTGAGTACAATTCTGGGAAAAAAAAAACAAAGCAACTACTGGCTGCCCTGTTACTTACTATTAAATGATTTCTTACCCAGCTTGAGGGTAAAATCTCCACAATGCACGGTCAGACATACAGGTGAAGGGTGACTGCACTTTGTGCATTTGGATCTTAACTTGAAAAGTTTTCACAGGTAAAATGGACATTTTTGCACAAACTATTTCTACTCTGCAGCCATCCATTTGGTAGCATCTGTGCAAGCTATCTCAAGTATACTTAACAGCTTCACTGTAAGCACAGAACTCCTCTGACCCAATTCTTCTAAGATTTCTGTAGCCTGCTCGCAATTGCACAGACGACCACCTCCATAAGTATCCCAACTGACTAGCTTCACAGGGAGCTCTGATATCTCTGCATATGACCTATATTGCAGAGATGTTTTTATAGAACAGGAACACATTTTTGCCTACTTCAGTGCTACACCGAATCTGTAAGTCAGAACTGAATATCTAAACAAAAGAATTTCTAGCAGTGTGGCTTTGCAGCATTATACCTAATCCCACACATTTATGGGATCAATTTTATGACTCACACCAGTTTTATTGCAACATGACCTTTAATGACATTTGTTTTCTTAAAATTTCCTTTGCAGGAGAGCTGTCAGGGTAAAGAGCCCAGACTGGAAAAGAATAAGTGACAGCAGTGAATCCCATGTGTTCTGAATTCTGCAAAGAAAATTTCAGTCTGCTAAGAGAGCTCACTAGGCAAAGTCTTAAAACAGCATGTTAACACACCTGAAGACAAGGGACCGTAGTTACAGCTGAGGGATCTCTAGGGCATTACTTCCAAGTCATTTAAAACTATCATTTCCTGAGTGACACATGAAACTACTGAAAGCTTAAATGGCTGAAAAGGGGGGTGAGGATGCTGATCATGTTCTACTTTAAAAAGAAATAACTTCCTTCTGTTTTTCTGCAGAGATATACCTACAACAATCACACAGTGTCCTTCTGTCACCAAACAGTCACTTGATCTGTGGTAAAATTCACCTTGATGGAGAAGGCTGACATGGAGAAGGGCAGTGTGTCACTTTGCTTCATATTTTCAGAAAATGCTGCTGTCACACTGAGGAACTGAAATGAGCATCAAATGCTATGAGCTGCTCCTTTCATTAATTTAGTAACCAGATTTTCTGAAGAATTTCAGAGTCCTTTGAAAAATTATGACCTGAAAAACTTATTCTGAAGACTGGAACGGGAATTCAATTATGAACAGTCCTTGTGCTAGAGTTCCACAGAGACAAAGAACACACAGTTTGAAGAACAGCACAGCCCAAAATCAACTCCAAAAACATCATCTCCAAAGAGCATTTACTTCTGCTCTTGATCTCAAAGGCAATTAGATAGATGTGCCATTTCATTTAGGCAGTATAATTTAACACCGAAAGTTAACGCAGATATTTCCAGACTAAACTCAGATCCATTCTCCTAAAGCAATCCTGAATGTTTTCACAGTCTTCCTGGTATGCCACTACCGTGGTTGTTCCTTAATTTAACAGTATAGCAATTTTGCTGAGACCACCGATCATAGTTATGGACCACTTCATTTTAATTCTCACTGCAAACACTCACCACAACCCATGCCAGTTCCAGAAGCATCATCAGCACAGGAGCAAGTGAAATTCCCTTCTGTATTTGTGCAGGTTCTGTTCTCTCCACAGGTATGAGTCCCCATCTTGCACTCATCAATATCTATCACCCAAACAGTCTGCAGTTAGAAGAATGAAATGCCTCAGAGCATCAGTTAAAGGGGCAGCAGAAGCACCACAGTCTCCTGGCAGTGGGGAAAAATGCCAGGGGCCTTCCCTCCACACATTTGCCTTGGTAGGAATTGGAGCAGAAGAGCAACCAGCTCCATAGCAGTATATTCATATTCCAAGAACCATGATGAAACACAAGATGAGTTCATCTTGTACTATCTCTGAATGTATTTATAGGTTTCTAGACATTGTGCAAATAAAGAGGCATCTAAAACCAAAGAACAAAGTTACTTAGACATCAGTTTCTGGTTTGTTTGTTTTTTCTTCTAGAACATTTCAGCTCATCAAATGTAAAAGTAGTTTCAGTCTTATTCACATGAACACAGAATCTCAACAAGTCTAAATTGTTATGGAAATATATCTGGCCACATCATGAACTTGAAGACTTGAAGATAATTGACTATGTTTAATGACAGGGATAGATACTACAGTGATTCTAGCTGGGCACCTAAATCATAGATACTAAGAATCCATAGCTGAACTGTGGACGTGCCTGGTAAGTGGTGAGGAACAGCCAGCGGAGGTTCTCATTTCTATCTGCACTTCCAAACATTTCCAAAAACATGTTTCTGACCTCTGGGATAGAAAGATTTTTCCAACCTCTTGTCGCTGACACTCTCTACATCCTGCCCATAATAACTGAACCAAAGTCCAGCAAAGGCCATGTAAGATTTAGGTCAAAATGAATGGGCTTTGAACTGGATCATAAAGGAGGAAGGAAAAGGGAAAAGGACAAAAGAGAAATGAAGACTCTCACAAAGCTCTGAACAAACTGTACTACTCAAATACTGGAGGGGAAAAAATGTTTCCTGTTCCTTCATAATTGACATAAAATGGCTTAAAAAAAATAAGAAATGTAGGTAATGATCTGAAGACCTGGTGTTTGAGCCACGTGGGAGAATCAGTGTGTCTGACTATTAACAGGACTCTACATGTATTCAGATTCTCCTTTAAGTGTCAACACCTTGAACCTCATGCCTATCCAGACAACTTGTCTTATTTGGTGAGTATTATGACACACTCAATACCTGCTTTTGTTTGTATTCATGACAGTGATTTCCAATAAAGCTCTACTGGTTCACATATCCATTTCCCTCCTCCACTCATTTTTTCTCTCCTGCTGTAGCAACTAAAAAGAGTACAGAGAGGAACTGACAACTACAGGCTTTGCATAACAATCAGCTGTTGAGGCTGCCACACTTCAGACAGGAGGAGAAGAATCAAAAAGCAAGAAATGGGGAAGAGCTATTGTAAGGATTCACACCCCTACCAGGTTCTTCAAAAAGAACAAGAGCCAATCATTATGGACACAAGACAACTCCACTGCTTGATGCAGAGCTAGCCCAAATTATGTGAAGTGTCTCTTGCTCATTCCTCCTGCTTCAATCTACCAGAAGCAGCACAGTCCTCATGCACTCCCATACCTTCACAATGGAGCCCATCTCCCATGTAGCCCTCCAGGCATTTACAGACATAGCCACCTTCAGTGTTGATACAGCCGGACTGGTTTCGATTACAGTGGTCCATATTTGCAGCACACTCATCGACATCTGTGAGATGAAACAGGGAGAAGGGACACATAGATCACAAAACTATCATCTTTCTCAGATGATGCTGTTACCTATCATTTGTATGGATAAAGTCAAGGGAAAGAGAAGGACATGGTGTCCTTTCTTTGGTGTGAAGTTTGACAAGGATGCTGTAAAGAGACTGAAAAATCAAACAGCTGCTTTCAGCTGCAGAGACAGATGTTCCACAAAAAAAAAAAAAATCTTATTTGGATGGAATTATCCCATGCAAAATTAGTCTTACTTCCTTATTGTCTTAACCTCTATTTAGAGAGGAATTTTGTGTTGAAGAAGAAACAGAGTATAAAAAATAAGTACCATGGGCCATTGAAAGTAGAATTTACACCGAAACAAATTCCTTTTTTTCCATTCTTCTTCTCCTTTCTGGATAAACATAGACTCCTGTGAGTCTCTCTGCTTGAATCAAAATAGGTAACTTGTTCTGCTCCTGATGCCCTTTGGTACACAAGTCCAAAAATTTATTTTTGTATCTGACTGTTAGTCTCTAGAGCTAGACTAAAACAGAAGCAGCCCTTTTATATATATACTACATTAGGAATACTAACTCTTAAGAAATTTCTTAGCACGTACTTCTAAATTATACATCAACTGTCATTTCTATGGACTGAGTATTTATAATTGGACAATTTTTACAAATAAATACTTTAGGCTTTTATTCCTATTATCTTCATTATTGCTTGTTGATATTAATTGGATTAATGCTCCTGTTCAGGGGAAAATAAGCTATGTGATAATCAGACATTTCACCTCATGTGCTCTCTGCTCATCAACCATTTCAAAACAAGTGATCTCATTGACCTTTTTGTGATGATTCACGCAGCAGAGCTGCCAATGGGAGAAAAAATAGGCTTTCTTCCTTTGCCCACATCTATGTTTCTTTTGAAGGCTGTGTTAAGTGTTTTTCATTACCATAGCATGATTTGCCCTTCCTGTTAAATCCTCGCAAACACTGGCACACAGCACCATCTTCCAGCAAAACACACTGTGCATTGACATCACATTCTAGTGCAGCGCAGTCATCTTCATCTATAACACAAAATATATATGATCATATATATATGACGAGATCAAAGAAGGCGCTATATTGAAATAAAGTCAATTAGAAAAACAAACCATAGGGTCATAGTTTGAAGCACAGCAAGTATCACTGAACTTTATTTAGGCCTGGATAATATTATCAAGTTTTCTTGACTTAGTAAAGTGTCACAAAGACAAAACAGAAAAGCAGTTCTACATGGCATAATTGCACAGACCACTCTTGTTACAAGAGCATTAAGAACACCATCAGTCTTGGCTTGGTCTCTCTTCCTTTAAGACATGGTTTCTTACTGAGGTATGACAATTTTCAGTCTCTACCTGATATCATTATTTCAGCCATCAAAGAAACTTCTACTTTCTTCTTTTCTCCTTTGTCTGTACCCTTAAATATTGCACTGCTTCGTGTGCTCTGGAGTGGGGTCTTTGGTGTTGGCATTGGCCCTGCATCCTGCATAGAGATAGTTTCTGAAAAGAGAAGAAAAAAGTGACACAGACTATTTACATTTACTGAACTAACTTTCTGATTTTCTACCACTGATCTAGTTTCCAATCACCACAGTGTTTTCAGTCTTTTTTTAAAAAATCATTTTTCACACGGGGTAGCCTTTTTCTGGCTTCAAATTATTCCTGAAACCACTTACTGGTGTTTTTTTAAATACAAAGAACAAGGAATGCAACTATGTCAGCACCACAGACACTGATCTCGCGGATAGTATAAAAAAAACCACGCAATCGTCAGACTACATCTTATTGTCCTAGGACAACATCCCAGTGCTTCTTGAAGGAAAGTTGTTCCATTTTTTTCTTGCAAACAAACTAAAGCATTAATGAAAATGTATCTTAGATGCATTAGTTCCTGAGAAGAAGTGACATGTTCAGATGGGAGACAACACATCTTCTGTAAACAGGAGCAGAGCTGCCAATGATGAACTCTGGGTCACAGTTTAAAACAGAGTACAAGGACAGGGCTGGAAAGCAGAGTTCATTCTGATACATCTCAAGAGATAAAGAAGATTCTGCTCTAGCATAAGCTTTAGTAATATGTAAATGTTTTCCTCTTCTTTCTGCAGGATCTATACTCAAACAAATACCAGTAACTGTTCATCTCAGCAATATCATTTCAATTAGCTGCTGGTTTTACTAGTGGACTTCATGAAGTTTCTTGTAAAAGCAAGACATGGTTCTAATCACAACACCCTAATCAAAGATACTGAAGTTCCACTAATCCATGCATGAAAAATTACAGTACAAAACTTGAGTGATCCAGCCTCCTTAGGATGAAACAACAACAAATCAGAGAGAAAAAGTGAGAATCAGTGTGAAACTATATTGCATACAGTAGAAAGTGCCTAGATTTTTCAATCTTCAGAGAAGCTGTCATTCATTATGCAAATGTTTTTCACTGTTATTTGCCAGATTCTTTAAGGGAATCTTTTTTGGAGTTAGAGGATTGTACCTGCTCTCACTTTAGAAGCATTCAGAGGGTGACAGGTTTTTCCATCTTGAGTTTTCCCAAATCCTGGATGGCATGTGCAATGGGCAATTCCAAAATTGTTTTCACAGATCTGATCACAGCCTCCATTCATATAAAGGCAAGGATTTGCCCCTAATGAAGAAAACCAGGCAACTTAACAACCTGCTTCTTCAGTCAACATCTCCTCTTTGCTGTGCAGAGTTAGAGCAGTGGGAAACAAAATAAGGAAAGAAAAAACCGAAAAAAACTAGTAGTTTTTAAGGGGTGTTTCTTGTGTGACTTTTTTTTTTTAGGTAAAAACAGACATATAAGGTAAAGCATAAATATTATCACCTAACTTTTGGCAAGAAAGCAGATTTGCATGCCCTCTTTGTAATAAATGTGTGACTTTTTAAATTATTATTTCCTTATTATTTCTCCTTAAATTTTTAGAGTCCTAACATCCCATGAAAGAACATTACAAGGGCATGAGGAACCTGTGATTATCTTCTCTCAGCCATGATCTATTGAATTACTTGATTTTTTTCCTTTTTTTTTTTTTTTTTTGCTTACAGGGAGATTGTTCCAAACAGAAAATCAAATTATTTGGTCCAAAACTAATATAAATTACAAAACCTTCTTCCATGTTATTTATTACTTGTTTGTGACAGGGGTGCTAATAAACTAAGATAAACAGGAATTACAGGACTGTGTTAGCCTTGTGGCTGTTCATGAGCATATATTCTTGGGCATGATCATAAATATAAAACATTCGTTACTACTCCTAGACATATGACCAGATGATGCTTTCAATGAATGTCTGTTGAACTGAGAGAAACCTTTAAAGAACCTGTTTCTGAGAAGTTAATTCTCTCCCCAAGGACATGAGAACATCTATTATACTGACATCAGTGAACATCAAGAGGAGGCTGGAAGGGAATGACTGCTTAATTTTTGCAGTATACCTGGTTTCGCCAAAGGATGAACTACAACCATTGATGAGGGTCTCAGCATGCTGCCTCGAAGACGTACCCTGTTTTGGCCGGTCTTCTTGTCCACCCTCATTAGTGATGGCCTAGCCCAGTCAGAAAGCCAAAGGTGATCCTCAAACACCGCTACAGCAAAGGGGTGGCCTACAAAGAAATAAGATTCCTCATTTCCACATCTGTAGAATATACACAATAAACCAATTACATAAGACCAGAATCTGCACCAGAAGACTTCAGATTCCTAGTCTGACTTCCCAAGAGAATCTCAGCAATTCAGAGTCCAAAGGACAATTCCATATGTAAGGATAGACATAAAAATCTTTGCAAAATTATTCCATTTTTAGTATCTCTGTCATGGTAGAAAACTGTCGTTAGTTCAAATGGGTCTATGTATTCTTTCTATTTGTTTAGAAATCTCCTGATTTCAGCATAGCCTGTGGACACATTTTTTGCAGTGGAAGGTAAGAACACATCTTGATCTTCCATGGAAGTCTAACTGGTCTCAGACGGGGGTTCTTCCTGTCTGAACCAGATTTGTTTCCTCCTGATTCTCACCCACAGTCTGAATGTGTACCTCATTTTGTACCACTGTTGTCTGAGCCTCTCTGAGAGGCATGTCTTTTTGACATAAGATGTTATGCTCTATTTTGGATGTAAGCCTCAACTGGGTGATGTTTAGCTTCAACAACAAATGTAAGACCCCCAAAAGTAATTGTTTTTAGCAAAAATCAGAGCAGAACAAGTAAATTAGATAAATTAGATCCTTGGATAGTATATGATGATATATCTTAAATACACATCCCAAATAAACTGGGAGGAAAAAAATGCAATCCTGCATAAGAAAATTTCTAAGATATTTTATAAATGTTTTTAAACATTAAATTAAATAGCATATTTTTATTCTCCTAGCACTTCACCACCTCCACTGAACTTAATCACCAGCCATTAGTCTTAGCTTTTCTTTCCATGAAATTTGAACAACTAGCACAAGATCTGTATGTTGGCTCCATCTAAACATTCATTTGCAGTTTAAAGATCTACTGGCTATACCATCAACAACAACATCCTCTTTGACCAGAAATGCTTTAATCTCTTCACCTGTAAATATATTAGGGATTAAACCCAGAGGCACAGTATCATTAACAGAGATAGCAGGAAGAGGAAAGTTAATAGTCGCATGTAAGCAGAAGTCTTTCCAAAACAGTGCAGACTCAAACCACTGCATAAAGAAAATGAATAGTAGTGGTATTTACTGCCTTGGGCAACTGCTTACAAGCTATTTTACTTAAAACTGAAAATGGGGCTAGGAGAAGAGCAGAACTAATCTTACCTATTTCGCATGCAACTAAATTAAATGAATTCTCAGTACAGGGGCACTAGAGGGAGCTGCTGTAATAAAAATTCCTACTGCTGCAACACAGATATCGCAGAACCGTAGGTTCACTTTAGTTGGAATGGACCCTAAACGGTCACCTATTCCAACTCCCCTGCAATGAACAGGGATACCTACAGCTCTATCAGGTGCTCAGAGTCCCTCCATCCTGACCGGTAATGTCTCCAGGGGTGGGGTACCACCACCTCTTGGGTCAACCTGTGCCAGTGCCTCACTACATTTATTTTAAAAACTTCTTTTGGATATCCAGTCAAAATCACCATTTTCCTGACCCAATCTCTACACATCCTAGCAGCATCCCTAGACTCCTCTCAGGTTACCTGTCTCTGCTTCCACTGCCTATGCATTTTCTTCTTGCGCTCCAATTTGATCAGCTGGTCCTGCCTCAGCCATGCCAGTATCTTGCCTTCTTTTCCCACTTTCCTACACCCAAGGCAGCCTCCAGTCCTGATGGCACTAATCAGTTTATTTGCACTGGTGAGCAACAGATTCAGTACTGCATTACCCCTGCTGGGACAATCAATTTCTTATCACAAGAAACTGTCCTCAATACATTCCAGGAGCCTCCTGGATTACCTACAGCTCACTGTGTTACATTCCCAGCAGATGTCAGGATAGTTAAAGGTCCCCAGCAGGACAAGAGTCTGCTGGTCATCATGATGCCTCCTGTAGCTGTCGGAAGAAAACTTCATCCACAGGTTCTACTTGATCAGGTGGCCTGGAGTAGACATCAACCACAAAGCTCCCTCTGTTGTCTTCGTCTCTAACTCTCACCCATAGATTTCCAACTTGTTCATAGCCATTTGTCAGGGGCAGCTTTTCACATTCCATGTGAACAAACACTGCCCTTTCTTTCTTCAGAGTAAAGGTGCCCAAGCACAAAAGCTGCATTCTGGTCTCACTAATCAGTGAAACATCAAGAAATCAAGTGTCTCTACCTCTTCAAACTCACACCCCTGCAAGTCTGCACTTATCTCACCCCATATAGGCACTTATGTCCTTTTCTCCCATCTCCAGTTGTCCATATCACAAACCCTATCTCGTTTACCATACCGTTTTTCTCTTGTGCTTTTAGCTCTCTTTCTCCCCAGAAGACACATAGTCCTGCTCCTTCTGGAGAAAGAAAGTGAGACATTCAATAGGATTCAAGGCCCTTCTTCTCAAGTCAGCTGCAAGAATGTGCAGCAGAACAAGAGAGAAATGCTGGCAGGTCACTCTGCTCAGGGTTTCTAATATCCTACAGACTGCAGAACAACACTTCCTCTTGGATCTCACCTTGCACAACTCCAAACAAATGGGAGGGGAGCAGGGTTGGGAATGACCACAAGTCTTCATAGAGCAGAGCCCAGAACAGCAGCAGCTTAACAGTAACAGCAAAATTACTGCAAAGTTAGCAATAACCATAGTGTCGAGCCAAGGCTCCTCATGTTTGTATGTAAACCTACAGAAAAAGAAAAATCTGGTCCCCAGAGAGTTGTCATGCACAAAAGGGAACTGTCCTCTCCATAAATCTATTTTCCAGATAAAAGATTTTCAAACACATGGTTCAGTGTAAGTATGGAACATCAGTTCCTCATTGCTAATACTTTTGTTTTCTTGCCCCAGAAAGAACATGTCAAACAATAGCAATCTCAGCATTCACAACTACTAGCATACAGCACAAATCTTTTTTCCATTCAATGTCTATTGCGTGTTTACAGTTTCTCCAGTATTCAACACTGTGCAGATGCAGGTTCTTTGCTCAAGGACCATAACAGCCAAGATTATCTGTGTTCCAGATTATGACAATATAACTCACTGGCATAATAAATACAGCAGAACTTGATTTAAACTAAGCAGCCATGCATGGAACAAGCAAAACACAGTTTTAACTTTTTCCTTCTTTTCATTTTTGTGGGGAAGGCAGACAAGGTCTCTATATAATGCAAAATGGCTGATGTATAAAAGCAGAGATTGTCAGAAAAGTGTTCTTTTGTTAAAATGGATCAATAAGTATAATTTGGTTGACAGATCTGAAAATTAAGTAATGCCATTAACTTCAATACAGAGTTGCAAGCGATACACAGCACAGCCAGCAAACAGCGATTTCCATACATAATAACATATGCACATACACAAGCACGCTGACAAGAAGCAGTAGGTAATTATCAACCCCAAAGCCTCACCTACATCGTTCTGTGCAAGAATTCGACGACCAGAACCATCCAGATTTGCACTCTCAACCACTGACTGCTTAGCATCACACCAATATAATTTGTTGGCTAAGTAGTCAAGAGCTATTCCACTGGGATGCACCAGACCCATGCTGGCTATAACCCGACGATCAATGCCCTCTAACGAAGAGCTGGCAATCTGGGGATGGACCCCCATTTCAGTCCAGAATAATCTCCTTTAGAAAACAAAACACACACACAAGAAGTCAGTAAGGAAGAAGATGTTATCCACTCTGTGGAATTTTTTCAAAAAGAAGAAAGAAAAATGCTTGCTTCAGGACAAATATCTTGACTGCGGATATTTTATAACTTTCCATAAGATTCCAGCTGATTACACTGGGACTTATGCAGAATCCCTGCTATGTTTGTCAGCACAAAACCTTCCAAATCAACTCCTGTTTAAGCTATATTCCAAATCTTTCTATCTGCTTTACAAACTTTCCTCAAGTGCTGACAGCAAAGTAGCAAACTGAATAGAAGACTTCAGGTATTACCCAGCTTGTTGGCTAAACAATGATGTAACATCGTATTCATGCAAACAAAGTCACCCACCACCCATGGAGAACAAGCAAGAGTCCTCAGATTGCCTTTAATAAACAAATCAGTGACAGATCTTGCCTCATCTTTTAATAACTTCATGATTCTCAGGGTCTACCTCTACAGTCCTGAGTGTTAGACAGTGAACAGAGTGATTTTCAAGGAACAGTGAAAGACAGCTTGAAACAGAAATGCCTAAACCCACAAATTACTTACAAAGTTTGGACTGAGCCCCACAGGGCATAGCTTCCTTTATCAGGTTTACAGATGTACCCCTGGATTCACTTAGCTTTCTTTAAACATGCAGTTTTGCTGTAGCCAATTCAGGGATCAGTATTCTTGATGGTCTTTCTTCTACCTCAGATTCCTCTTTAGCGTTTGGCTTTACATTTACAGACACTGTCATTCCTCTAATCGCTCTCTAACAAAGCAGGGTTTAGTGATGTTTCCTTCTTCCCTTCCCCCGTAGTTACTGCTGCAAGCTGTGCAAGCTTTGTGCCTCTTCAGATAAGAAATCTCCCTGAACAGACCTGTTTTGTGCAAAATGCCACTACCATCTTCCATCTCTATGGAAAGATTTCTTCAGGTCTTCTATGCCCACAGTAAAGCTAACAAAACACCCTCCCTGATTTGGTTTCATGCATCAATATTTAGTAATAGCAGGATATGAGCATAAAAAAGAACCTTAGCAGCTGTTCAGAATCCTTTTAAAACCACCTTACTACAGGTGTATGGGCTGAAGTCCACTGGACTTCACCATTGATTAAAATGATCAGAATTTCATCAGTAATCCTTCAATTACAGGGTTTCTGTGATCATCTCAGCACCAACCAAGAGGAAATAAGGTGTCCTTAAATCAACACACCTCCACAACAGTAGATTTCTGAGGAAACTGAAGCATGGCCATAAAAAAATCCTTTGCAAATAACTTTTAAAATAAGTGTCTACACCTTCTTCACAGCAGTACATATGGAAAAACAAAGCAAGTATCAGGCTGATTTTCGTAGCTTGTATTTTTCTTAGTTTTAACCATATACAATATCTCTAATGGTTATATTATTTTTTAATTTAAATGGGAAATTAACATGTCCCAACTCACAACAAAAACCCAGCAATAAATCACTGCAGCTCACATCACTCTGCTAGGCAATTACTGTCCTAATGTGAGACTTAATGTAGTTCTCGTCTGCCAAAAGGACAAGGCTGGAATGTTCACTTTCAGAAAGCCTTGCTAACTATTACACAATTAACTATGTCTGTCAGTCCTTACCTTGCAAATGGGTGAATAGCAATCCCTCGGGGCTGGGAGATACCCTCCCAGATGATCATTTTTCTTTGCATTCCATCCAAATTGCTCCTTTCAATGCATGCCTTCCTGCAACACATATGGCACCATTAGGTACTCCCGGCTATCTTTCTAACTACATTTTATGGCAGAATGTACTAAGCTTTCCCATTGCTTTAATTTAGCACAAAACTGTAAGCAATCACATTGCAATGACATAAGTAATCCTTCTGCTATGGGATGTCCAGTTCTTTTATCTATAAGTAATTCAAGTTACAGCCCCATTATCTGGTCCATTATGATAAAATACCTGCTGCTCTGTAGATGACTTGAAGTTCTCCTTTTTTGGGAAAATAATTAGTTGGAAGTATGATTGCTAGCAGATTAATGTTAACTTTAAAAGAAATCAGGAGAAAAAACAGCTCCTAATTAAGGGACATTACCAAATACGTAAATAATTTTTTAAATAGCACATTTTATAGCATTTACACACTGTATCTATTTTATAGGGACAGAAGAAATAGAAGTCTTTATAGCCACTCATATAGTCTAGAGCAGTCAAGTATACAACCTACATTCTCTGCTTCCCAATCCATTTTTTTTTCCAGAAAACTGTAGATATTAATTGCTAGAAACTGCATCTTGTTGAACAAATGTCAGCAACACATGAAAGAAAGTCTATGTATCTCCTTCCTGAATCCACAAAGAAATACCACACAAAGATGGAAGGAAATACACACACACACACACACACACACACACACACACACACACACACACGAGGGCTGCTCTGAAAGTAATGCCTCCTATTTTATTATGTTGGCCCATGGTGTCAGAGGAGGATGTTGGTATGGCTGTAAATGGTTGAATCTTCCCATCAGTATTGTTGCCATGTGACAGATGGCAGCAGAGGGTCAGACCCATAAAACAGTGTCCAAAATGGAAATGTGTATGAAGAAAAACTGTCACAGAATTCCTCCATGGATATTCATTGAGGTTTGCTGATCATTTATGGAGACCAAACAGTGTATGTGAGCACAGTAAGTTTGTGAGTCATGTGTTTCATCAGTGGAGATACTGACATGGAGGATAAGCCACATTCTGGGTGGCCATGCACAGCTGTGCATGAAATAAAGAGCATCTTGGATCAGGTCATCCATGTGAGTCAGCTGGAACTGATTATGACAGTGTTGGAATATCGTTAGGTTTGTGCCAGATGAGCCTCACAAATGCTCACACAGGAACAGAAAGAATGCCATGTGCAAGTTTGTCAGCAACTACTGTACCAATAAGATAGAGTTTCCTGTATTACACCATTACCAGTGTCAACATGTGGTGTCGCCACTATGAGCTGGAGTCAAAGCAGCCAGGCAGCCATCCCTGGAGTGTCAAGATGCGGATTAAGAAAAAGTTCAAGATGCAGCACTGAGCAGGTAAAGTGATGTGCACCCTATTGGGATAGGAAAGGGGTGATTCTTCTGGATTTCCTGGAACTTGGATGAACCATCTGCTACATCACGAAGCTGACAAAACTGAAGGCTTGAATTTCCACTCAGGCCAGAGAAGAAAACAACTTTTCTCTTGCAATGCATCAGGACTCATTCTAGTTTGAAAACCATGGAACACACTGCCCATCTTGGGTGAACAATTCTGCCATACCTACTGCACAGTCCAGATTTGAAAACCTTCTGACTTCCATTTGTGTGGGTCCATGAAAGATGGATTACTGTGGCAACATCTGCTGGTGCTGATTTTAAGATCGTACCACGCAGTCTCTTATGTATTGCTGGCAAAGATGCATAGCTAATGGTGAAACTATACTGAAAAATAGTTGTCTATAGCTCAGAATTTGCTCTATCAAATAGTGTTATTGTGCTCTTTATTTCTGTTGTAGTTTCCACGGAAATCAATTTGCAGCATTACTTTCAGAGCAACCTACATATATGTGTAGTAGAAACAGGTAAACCCAGTAAGTGAGGAGGAAGTAGCAGGTACAAATTCATGGCTACATCCTTGGATCTTGTCTTATGGAGCATCACGATTTCCCAATTCACAAGGAATTCTATCATATTTATGTGGGACTATGACTGCATAGAGGAGTTTGTACCTAATACCAATGAAGTGAAATGGCAGTATATCTAACAGGGAGAGTGACTGTAATTGGGAATTTTAAAATTATCTTTTTCTGACTAATAAAATATGGGTTTAGCTGGAGCATCATGACTGCTCCTCAAGGAATCATCATTGCACGTTCTGTTCTGACACCACCTTCTTACCAGAATTTTTTTCCTCTTACTCCACATGTAACTTTGGGTAATAGCTGAAACATGAAATCATACTGATTGCTAGTGGTCAGTTTCCTTTAATAACAGAGAATTGACAAAGAAACTTATCTTAAAATAATTTCCCCTTAACTTTTAGGGTCATAAGTTTAGCTGTCAACAATACTGAGTCCATCCTGAGATGTACTCAGTGCAGTAATACACTCATATATATTTTAAACTTGCATAGCGAATATATACATATATGACTGTATGCACATATTCACACATGTGCACACACACATATATATATATATGCAGAACATGTTTTAGATTCTTCGCAAGTGAGTCCAAAACCTTGCTCAGAGATAAAAATACAACAGCAGACTGAACATGAACTTCCTGCATTACAGTTTTAAAGAACCTTTCAGCCATATATACCAAAGATCACAGCTATCCGATCAGAATGTGAAGCATTACTGAATTTAGAGTGATATCTCAGCTATTCACATGTCACTAGTCATTTATTTTAAATATCTTTTGACATGCTTCAACATAAATGCACTGTAGAGCATGTACCCTCGGTCTGTCCAATACAATTTACGGTTAATCCAGTCCACAGCAAGGCCTTCGGGTATATCTATAGCTCCATGAATAACTTTTTCCCGATTCGAGCCGTCCAGATTAGCTCGTTCTATCCACTTCAAAGCAGTATGGGCAAAGTAAATCTGTGAAGAAATAACACAAGACATATTTTGTTCCCACTGCACTTTCTGCTTTATTTCCCTCATCTCACAGTTCCCCTTTGAATGATTTTTTTCATCTCAGATGTCCCATGAATGCTTATTCTCAAAAAGCTTCACAGGCCACCTGTGATTTTTGACCAAAGGAAAGGCACGTGTCCTTAGACCAGTAGGATTGCTGAAGGCTGCTAGTGCTTAGCAGTAAACCCTAATTGCCCTACATACAGTTGCCTCAATATCCTACGGGTTGTTGCAGTGAATAGCCACCTCACGCGAAGCACAACCAAGAAAGCAAAAGCAGGAGCAAGCAAAAAGAAGCACGTTATCTTTGTTACTTCCTTATCATGTTACTTCCTGCACATTAAGAAAAGGGGTCTACTGCCACCAGAGCAGGTGATTAATACTGGGTACAATGCAGAACAACTGTGGGCTTCCCCACAGGGCCCTGCTTCAGGGCAGGTAGCCACATTTCAGTGGCACCTGAAATGATCTTCCTGTAACATGGCTCTGGCAACATTCCTATTTGTTTAGTTCTGTCCATCTGATACCTGACACGTTTCCAGCGGCATAACTGAGTTCCTCACTGGCTTTCGCTGTACTATCCAGTACCCTTTTGTATCACCTTAACAGTGTAAAGAAATCTCACCATCTGAAAAAAAAATGACTATCAGCCATGGGAGATTCAGCAAAGTATAGCTAACTCCTCTTCCAAACTCCACAGGCAAAATGCAGGGCACTTGGATGTGCCCATACATACAGACTGCTCTCTGTGAAGAAAGGACTCCTCTTTCCAGTATAAATATCTTATAATAAGAACAATAAATCCAGAAAGCACTCAGCAGTTTTATTTAGTAACTAACATTACTCCTAGGTTTAGTAGGGACTGTAGCATGTAGCTCTTCTGAAAAAAAAAAAATACACCAATACAAATTCCCTGTAAACTGACTGTGTCAACATACACATTAAGGCAGGAAGAAAACATGCACATTAAGGTAGTAAGAAAAGGGTGAAACTTCTCAGTCTGTTCGACATCTTGTGCCAGCAGCACTCCTGGACAGGCAACAGAGCATCACTCAATGCAACATGTAATCTGGATCACTGACAGCAGAAAGGTTAAGGCACATGAGAGCCCAATCCATTTGTCCTTGCAACACTTCAAAATCCTCTCATTTTTAATACCTTACCTTATTTTCCACTGGGTCAGAATCCAGCGCTAAGACTACTCCCATCTGCCCATCAAGTAAACTTGCATAATCTGTTCCATCAAAACTGATCCGGCGGATATCTTGGCTGTTTGCAAACAACAGAAATGGTCTAGGGCCTGTTGAAGAAAAATTGCACATGTACATTCTACTAGCTTCAAAATGGTCTCTAGACTACACCACTATGTAGGATGCTGTAGATGGGAATGACAGCTCCCACATGTGCTCTGTTTCTCTGCACTCTTTTTGGTACTTTAATAATATATTCACTGATACCTTAACTACTGCTTGTTTTCTTTCTCATCACATTTCATATTTTTTTTCTATTCTGTATAATTATGTACATCTTTCCATGGCCAAATTATTTAATTCTCACTTAACTATATTAATTACCTGAGGCGAACCCCAAGTGAGCAATTGAAGCTTTGTTTCTGGAAGGACTGAAGGTGTGAAAACATAAGTAACAAAGAAACAAGAAAAGAAGAGACAAAAGCTTGAATATAACATTTAGAAATTAAGATATACTTCCACCTCTACTGTTAGGTAAATGTTTTAAGCGTATAGCATAGAAAGACAAAAGGAATTTGGTAGTATTTTATTTTATTAGCCTCTCATCTCTAGAGCCTGGATATAATCTCACATATCTGAGGTAACCTCATGCATCTCTAAAGTTAATTTGTCAGTCTAAAACTATTTCCTGAGAGAACATTGTCAGAGTTCTCATTACTGAGCTAAAAGCAACGTTAGGATTAATTGTGCTAGAACCAGTACATTTCCAAAATAGGTTATTTTCCTAAATGTTGCACAAAGTAGTATAGAACTAGTGCAAAATTGCATTCCAGTTATGCTACTTACTTCAAAAGCCTCTGAAATATTATTGCTTTCATTCAGAAATAAGCAGGCTTAACGAGTTACTGACCTATAGCAGTGCAGTGCTTTCTGTCTCGTTGTAGCTTATATCCAGGAAAGCAAGCACACTCCCAGGAGAATGGGTTTAAAGAAGAACATATCTGACTACAGCCACCATTATCTGGAGATGTGCAACCTTAAACAGAGCATTGGAAAATTTTAACTTTGCCATCCTAAGGAAAAAATACAACAAAATCGTAAGTTTAAGTAAGTGAGCAATCCACTCAGTGTAAAGTGATGGGCAGAATTCTGAAAAGCCTCATGCTGGAAGCAGAAGTCCAGCAAAATGAAATACAATTAGGTTCAGCTTCTCCTAGAACCTTTCCTGAAAACTCAGGACACAAGGTGGGATTGCATGGGATTGGGAATATATGATCAGGCTTCCATGTGCTGATTGGTTCTGAGAACTGTTTCACTCATGGAAATCTCACCCAAAACAAAACAGTAACAAATTCTATCAGAGATGCCACTCCATGCAAAGCAGCAGCTTATCAACGTAAGTTAATTAATCAAGGATGGTGAATTGGTGAAATACAATGGCTTTCTAATAGAACAAGGCAAGATTTTAGGCAAGATGAAAGGAAAACATTAATTTTTCCTGAGGCTGTACAATTTTGGCCTGAGCTTATTCAGTGGAGCATCCCCAGCAAAACGACAACTCTGCTACATGTGTATGGTACAGTATGAACTAAGTAGCAGATGTAAAAGTGGAAGGGGATTTGTGAAGGCATGAGATTGGCATTAACTGTGCTATCTTGACCCCTAAACTTACAAAAATACAGCTGAAAAGTACAACTTCCTGAATTTGGAGAGTTGATAGAATGCAGAATGACAGAAGAATAGGTGGAGCTTCTCCAAATACTCTAACTGCAAAAATTCCATCCTAGGTAGACGGAACTGCTGCAAGTTAGAGTGACTCAGAGCCTGGGTCGTGCAGTGCTGATAAAGCTACCTTCAGATTTCACCCAAGCCCATAGGACACTGTGTGTCCTATGATTCCTCTCAAATACAAACTGCAGACGGCACCTGCAACCAACATCTGGGAGATGCCTTGTTCTGTGCTGACAGAAGAATTTGGCCTGTAAATATTGTATGCTGTTGCTACTAAGCATGTATTAAAAATGAAGATGAATTTTGCACATCTCAGCACTCAGAGACAGACATTCCACTGCCTCCTATTTTGTACAATCATTTACAACTGTGCAAAATGACTGTAAAGTGCCATCATTTACTTCTGTCTCTCTGTGCCAAGAACAAACTGAGTTTGACAGTCATTACCGTTAGAAAAAAATGTTAAGCACTTACCTGTGCATGTTTTGCCATCCTCTTTGAGTACAGATCCTTCAGGACAAAAGCAAACAGGCCCTTTAGATGTCTGAAGGCAACCATGGCTACATTCAGTGTCATTCTTTACACAGGAAATTAGCTCTACAGTAATATAAAGAGGAAAAAATAAATAAATAATAGAAGAAATATTTACTAAACCTTCTTCAAAAGATGTATTAACATTTTCAAAGTTGTTATTTGGTTGGTTTTTGTTTTTTGTTTTCCTTTTTCCAATTTTTTTTCACCCTCTTTTAATTAAAACAAAGGAAAAACCCAAACTTATTGCTAAATCATGAAGCCATTACACTGACCAGGGTAAATCGACAAATTTTTATGATGGAATGATATTAAAATAGAAACATACAAGAAAATGAACATTTTTACATTTTATCTACAGCTGATCAAGCTTCCAATATGTGAGGAAGTCAGACTTAATGTGAAAAATGTGAAGATAAGAATGAAAGACCAACAACTCCCTCTTCTATGCAGGTCCATGGGATTTTCTCCTTCCACCTCTGTCCTGCAGCGCTGCATTGCTTTGTGGCCCCACTCTAGCACCACATGGCAGCTCTCTCTGCAACTAACACAGGTTTCACACAGTTTCTTTTTTGGATCAGCTGCATAGACCAGCTGTGGACTGCTCTAACCTTTTATGCTGAGTGAAGAGGGTGAAGAATATGGTCTCATGTTTACTTCCCACAGTAACAGAACAGTCTCACAGTACGTACATGGTGACATATCTGGCCTGTGCTGCAGTGGTTATGGAGTTATACTTACCATTCTGCATCCCTAAACTGTTAGAAAAACTGCATTTTCTGTCTAATTTGAAGCATTTGAACTGTAGGCATATAGTTTAATTTAATCATCCAGAGTAGGAATGTGTAATCTTGGGCATTTGTGGACACTGCACCACTAACAGCCTCTGGACACTGTTCTGTCACATCTGACTGCCTCATGCAGCCATCTCCCAGAGCCTGGACACCCATGCTTAAGTTCCTGAGTTCTGTACCTGGCTTGGACTTAAGAGGAGAAATGCCTCTTTGAGTTTTAAAGACCAATAGACTGTTTGCCTATATTTAGACACTAGTACTGATATTTAATACACCCTGTGTCCTGCCACAGTTCAGACTGAACTCACTGATGTGCACCAACACTTCTAAAGAGAATGAACAGCAATGCTTCATTTCTGTGGAAACAAGGAAGGAGGACCCTTCCAAAGTAGAAAAGTGTCTAGTGATATCCCAATACCTGAAAACTTTGTTGAATTTCACATTTTATGTTCTAGAAAGAGTTGATTCATTTGTAGGCTTAGTATACATAATTCAGCATTACAGAAGAAAAGGTGTTGCCAGCTAGCAATCAACTCAGCAAACACTGAAAAACTTACGGCCACAACTCAGCGTGGGAGCTGCAAGCAGGCGTCTAGTACCAGATACATAGATGCATGAAACCTGAATCTTCTTTGCTCTCCAAGAGGCACAGGCACACATGATTACTCACGTGTGACTTACTTCTTTAAACATGTCATCTGTTCTTGGTTCACACAGTTTAATCTGATCCTACTTGTATAGTAAAAGAGAGAAGCAATGCAACATGCAAAACTTCCAGAGGTTTCCAAGTTATACAAGGACTGCCTCCAATATTATGGAATCGCAGAATTGTTTGAGTTGGAAGGGACCCTTAAAGGCCATATAGTCCAACTCCCCTCCAACAAATAGAGACACCTACAGCTTCATCAGTTGCTCAGAGCCCCTCCAGCCTGACCTGGGGTGTTCCCAGGGATGGGTATCCTCCACTTCCATGGGCAACCTGTGCCAGTGCCTCACCACCCTTACTGTAAAACACTTCTTCCTTATATCCAATCATACCATAGACGTCTCTGAATTAGTGATACTTACCATGACATGTTTTCCTATCAGGCAGGAGAACAAAACCTCTTGGGCAGGTGCAGTAATAGGAACCAGGGATGTTCACGCAGCCCAGAGTACAGCCATGATTCCAGAAGCCACATTCATTGATATCTGTCAAAAGAAACACTCACTGTGTCAGAATATGGTCATCAGCCAATGTCAGGGAAATGAGTTAACAAAGCAAACTAACAGTCTTCAAAAAATATCTCATTTCCCCTTAATTTTTACAAAATATGTTGGTCCTAGTAAATAGTTTTTTAAAAGCAAGTCTTCATACCTAATTCAAATAAACATTAAAAACCTTCAAGCAACATATTCAGGTTGTATGTACCCAGTATGTATGGCCAGAGGCAAAGCATAGCTTCCCTACACAGATTCCATTGACAGAGTCCTGTGTGCACCCTAAAAATTCACATTAGATACTTCCTTCTGACAAAAAATCTTTTTTTTTTAAATGACTCCAACATGACTTGAGAAAAATTCTCAAAACCAGGAAGTGGTTTAGAAGTTCCATTTTGGAAAATAATTCTGGCTAATTCCCTGAGAATCGCATGGCTGCTGTAAATGTTTTAAGCTCATAATTTTGTTTTCTTTATGTCTATCCAACTTTGGTCCTGCAGTGAAAAAGATGCTTATAGAAGATGTAAACAATAATTATTAATATTCGACTTTGATTAAAACAATACAGACTTGAAGATTTACACCTGTTAGGAATTAATGCAATTTTTAAAGGTAAGACTTAAAACATCCATTGTGTTCCAATATTATTCAACATTTCACCTTTGGTGATACAATCCATTCTTAGTTTTCTCAGGATCCATAAGAATGGCAAGTTCTTAGGCTAAGAACAACACTTCTCACAAGGACAGCATTTATGACATTTTGTTGTCTCCTTTTAGACTGTTTTAGAACATGGAAGGACACTGACATGGCATCTCAGAGTGTTTCTTCACCCTCAAGATTAGAATAAAGTAAAAGAGCTGAGGAATCTTTTCATCTGATGGAATAAAGCTGAGAGTATTACCTTCACAAAACTGCTTATTTCGACTTAAAATAAAGCCACTAGAACATTTACATCGATGAGTTCTCAAGTCCGGTCTACAGATTCTTCTTCTGCACTTTTCTTTGTTCAAATCACAGATTCCTTTTTCTGGAAGACCAAACATAATGTAAATGTAACTTTCTGTTCAAGGAGAAACTGTTTTGAGCAAAGATTCTCAGTGACGCATCCTCTCCTTCTCAACAGTTATTTGCTCAACCTGAGGAAGTTATTTTGTAATAACTTCTATTACTTCTTATTGGTAAAATCAAACAAACAAAAAAAAACCACTATCAAATTAAAGTGCCTGTAGAACAAAGAGTATATTTTCTAAAGACAAAGAGTAAGTTCCTTCAGAGGAAGAAAAGATGAGCTCACTACAGAAGCCTTACTACAACTCTCACTTCACAGAACAAGGGAAACAGACACTGAAGCATCTCTTTCCACAGGAAGGATTGGCAGAGACTTGTATCAGCTCAGTTACCTTCCACTGGTAGCTGAGATGGTGCTTCCGCAGATACACAACACTCATGCTCTTATTTTTGTCTCACAAACTATTATTTTTGTTTTAATCTTTTTAATCTTCTTCCAGGGTTGCTTGCCCCTTTTCCAAGCTAAGAATAGCTGAACTGCTGCCACTGGATATGGGTACGTAGCCACCCACACACAACTCTGTGCATGCCCTCTACTGTATGTGTAATACAGGGAATCATAGGTTCATACAGGCAAGGAAGATATTGGATGTGAAGGAATTGCTTATACTGTTTCCAGTTCAACATTCAAATTCCAAGGGATGGACACCAGCATAATATTAAATTTTAGCATTTAGTCTTTTGCTAGACACAGAGTAAGAAAAGCTGGCCATCAGTTGTAATGTCAGATCACATCTATAAAAGAGTGAACTAGTTTCCTAGATAGACATTTCATCTTGGCTGAAAGCATCAGGAATGGACATATTTGCATCAGACTGATCAATTTTTTGCTAACAAAAATCATATTGACATATGAAAAACAATGAATGGATGACTAGATGGATATTACGTGGGCTATTACGCATGTAAGCTTATTAGAAACTTGAATCTTATTTAGTTTTATATGAGCCTATCTTTTTGTAGAACCTGTTCCGAATGTTCAAACTAGTCCCTTAATCTTCATCTCTACTGCATTTGAATCAAGCAGATATTATGGTGAGGTGTCTAACTTCCACATACAGAGCAATTACAATTACAGCAGTGCAAATATATGCAATCTCAAAACAATACCAGATGATACTCAAGGCAGCATCTCAAAACTAAAGGTGAATAGACACTAAGTCATAAATCACAAAATTTTTAAGATAATCTTTTCTGTAGGAATAGTCACTATGAACCTTATTTTCTCAGTGCCCCCTACCCTAACACTTTTTTGGATGGAAATGGTTGTACTCAGATGATAGTATGACACCAGTATCTCACACTGGAAAGAAACAGAAGGTAATTCCTCCAAACAAACAAACAAACAACAAAAAAAAACAACTATATATATATATTCTGAGAGTTCTGAATAACATTTCCTCTTAATTTATTAACCTGTCAGAGAAGATATTTTCTAAAAATTCCAAAGGGAGCATTTGAGATTTTAAAGTAATTAAAGCATTTTATGAACCATTAATAAAAGTGGAAAGAGCATTCCAACAGGCATTTGTAAATGCACATACTGACATCAAATCTAGAGTTAGTTATCAAAGAGATTTCTGTTAAACTAAAGGCCATCTTCCAAATACTACCATGCCAAAGTTGTTGTGTGGGGTTACAGCAAATTCCAAAGCTGAATTGATGCTTTTCTCCCCCCTTACTGGCCCTGATCAGTTCAGGAAAGCCTTTTGAAAGAGAAGGAAGAAAAGGATACATGAGAAATGTAAGCAGTATAATAAATAATCTAAATTTCTGTCAAAAATCTGATCATATCAGTTGAGCACTTCTTGTCAGGACTCATTTGGTATCTGCTTTAAAGAAGGCCTGATAATTCACAGCTGACACTACAGTGTAACATACACTTTGCTAGCTTGTACAGAGCATCCAATTAGTCTAGGTATGCTTTTATCTCCGGTTTCTCTGTTGCAAGATCAGCTATAAATCTCATTTGTACTCCAGGCTCATTAGCCCTTCTTTCATCTCAGTTCTTGCACTGGATAGGCCAAGCAATGTTCATCCAAAGTCCAAAAGTCCAAAAGGCTCATCTGGATTCAGCCTGTTAAGCTCCTTTCTACTCCATCACTTCCCAGACATTTTTACAAGGTATTTAGAATCAAATAGAACTACCGCTGAAAACACTGTCATAGTTTTATAAGATATGGTAGAATTTTAGGAGGAAATGATGTAAGGAACACAAATATTTAATTTATTAAATAGAGGTGGGGACAACTTCTCTTGACAGTGGAAAGAGAAACATCAGAAAATAATATGTTCTGGTGGAAGAATTAAGTGCCTGTAGTCAGTGAGCATTATGCTACATCCTTTTGTGGAGAGAACATAAGTAACAACTAATAGCCCATGAGGTTCAGGAGAACGCTGTCATGAATTACCTTTCTTAGTCACTGTTTCTCCCTCTCTACCTTCATGAAAAAGTAGATATGGCAACAGGTGGTACCCAAGAAGGCTTCATGAGACAACACTTGGGACCTTTCAAATTTTGGAATCTTTGCAACCACTCTGAGCCATGTGCAGACTTGTCACTACACTGTCTACCCCACAAATGCACCCTTTCATAGTTACACCATGTGTATGCACCAAATGTGTGAGCTGAAGAAAATGTTTTAATTTGCCAACCCAACTGTTTTCCTCTGAATGAAGGTTCCCTGTGATTACAAGCATAAGTTTGATTTCCAAGATTACTTTCTATTTTTTATCTCAACAGATCATTGCACAGCAAACAAAACACTTGGAAGGGAAAGTTCTCCTGAAGACTTTGGTTTTCCCATTCAGACTAGGGTCCAGGAAAGGGATAGAGCATGATACTTCCTAAAGCCGTTGACTGGCATGAAGAAAGACAAAGCCTGTTATATAGTAGATATTTCAAAGTGGCTCAAAAGAGACAGACATAGTTTCACGAGAGGGAATAGCTACAAGTTGAGCCAGGGAAGATTTAGATTAGATTTGAGGAAAATTTTTTTCTCTGAAAGAGTGGTCAGGCACTGGAATGACCTGCCTAGGGAGGTGATTGAGGCACCATCCCTAGAGCTGTTCAAGAAGAGTTTAGATGAGGTGCTAAGGGATTTGATTTAGTAGCTTAGTGGGTAGGGATAGTGATAGGAGGATGGTTGGACCAGATGATCTTGTAGGTCCTTTCCAACCTAATGTATCTATGAATCTATGAATCATTTTTGCTCATACAAGCACTCATCACTTTCTCCCACCTGTGACCATATTTCCCTGGGAGTTCTGCAACACTGCTTGACATTCCCAAATGTTTACATGCTCAGTTCTTCATGTCAAAGGAAGACTTTATGTCTGTTTTCCGAAGATCAGAAAGCAAGACACTATCTTCCCTCGGCCCCTTCCACACCAGGAATCATCAAGTAAGGCTATCTGCAATCAACTTTCATCTTCTGATCCCACAGCAAAGTGCAGTGGCAAGGCTATCTCACAACGCAGGCTGCAAATGATACCAATTAAAGACACCTAGGACTCTCATTTAATAGCTACTATGGCAGTTTCAGACCTGTCTTAAACAAGATGACTTCTAATTCAGTGAAGCTGAGACATCCACACTATCACTTGTGGGTCATACTATATTCTTCTTAAAATCCTTCAGTGCCATAATAGTTAATCAGAGATATCTAGATGTGCATTGCATTAAACTTTCCAGGAGAGAACTGGCATTTCATGAATATAATCTACACCAAAAAAATAAAAAATAAAAAGCTATATGTTCTTTACATTTAGAAGTAAAGTATAAAAACATATTTGTGAAAAAAGAAAGGAAGGAAAAGGAAAGTGTAAGGGGAGGGAAAAAAAATGGAAGGGCAGGGAAAAAATATGACTGAAGAAAAGTTAGAATCACAGGGGCTTGAAGAGACCTCTGGTGATCACTGAATTATTTGCATATGTTTTCATCTTAATGAAATGAATATTAAATGCTCAGTAGCTCCTGACTGAAACTTCAGTAGACCTATGAGTTGCTGAAGTTGAAGGAAACTTGGTGACTGACTTCAGTGAGGCCTGGAATTTTGCAGAAGAAAAATATTACTGTGAAAGGTCAGTGTGTACTACATTGTTATTGTCACAGATACATCATAGTTTACTTACCAAACTCTTGAAGATCTGTTCTTGCACCAGGCTGTTTAAATGGATGCACTACTTTTATCTCCACAGGCGGAAAAAGTGATGGTTTCAGGCTAATAGTGACTACAATCTTTCCAGTATACTTGTTGGCTGTCCATATTGTACCAGACTTCAACTCCGAATAGTACAGGTGGTCAGCAAAGAGAGACATACCAAGCAACTGATATCTACAACATCGAGAAATAAGTACGAAATGGCACATAATCTGATTCCAGAATACACTGACTCATACATTTTCTGAGCTATGCATTCAGTCAAGTTCACTGTAAATAGCTTTTATTTTCTTACAGTGTATATGTGAGAGTCAGATGAGATGCCAGAGATACTCCCAGCACTCAGAATCCCTCAGATTTACAAGAAACAGATACAAAAAATGTGATCATTGTTGCTGAGCTCAGCCAGGCACTGAGGAGATGAAGGTAACTGCAAATCTGCTGACATTCTCTGGAGAGCCTGAGCACAGGGCATCATTCACGCCTCCCTGAGCAGCAACTGAGGAGGACAACAGGCTTAGAGGAGGACAGGGAAGACCTGAAAGAGCTCAGGCTCTTGAGCACAGCTCAGACACCTGAGCTAACCTACAGTGACCTTGGACAAATCATTTAAGCTCTCTGCTTTTGGCTTCTCTATCTGCAGAAAAAGGCCACTAATAAACACTCCGAGAGGATTTCTGAGGATTAAGTAGTTATCATTTGCTAAAAGCTTAGAAGATGGAGAGTACTAAGTGGCAGTATTATCTGCAGTGAATCCAACAGTTATTTTTTTATGCATTCGTAGAACTGCAGTTACAAACTATGTATATGCATTATGGCATTATGAAGCAACAAAATAAAAGTCCCCTTATGCTCCCTTTAACTGCATGCCCAGGAAATGACAGTTTTATTTCTGACAGCCCAGAAAAACTTACCGTCCAGAACTTCGGAGCAAATGAACAGCACCCCCTTCATAGTCACATGATCCAATATGGGAAATCTCTTTCCCATGATCATGCTGGATCCAGTACAGCCTTCCGTCAGCCAAATCTAGTGAGATGGCCTTTATTATTTCTGTGGTTCTTAGAATATTTCTCACACCACTTCCACTGAGGGACACACGGTATATGCTGGAAACTGTACCATCTGATGACCAAAACAGTATCCTGTAGGAAAGATGAATGTTTTGGGAAAAAAAAAAGTATTTATATGATTACAAGATCACATCACTGCTATGCATTCCTTGCTCCTATGTATGGACTTTTCTCAGTCTTACCAAAGTGCATCCAAAACCAAAACTAATAATAAAGCAAGGGGCTCCCTTAATACACACTGGATTCTTCCAGGAAAAACCCATATATGTCTTTCAATACATAGCTCTACTTAGAATGGAAATCATTTTTGCCAACAGTGTGTTGTCTGTTTAATGGAATCAATATTGCCACTAATTTTTTGTTACATTTTTTCTCCTGTTTTAATTAGTATGTTTCTATCAGCAACTTCATGTCTGTTCAAGAAGCAATGAGATGCTAGAAATCTTCATCATGCATGTCAAGCAGGAGTCAGCCTAGCATAACCGCAAGGCACAGCTGCGTCTTTCCCTGCTTTGTTCTGTCTTGCAGCCAGTGAGGGAAACTAGAACAAACTCTGAAATCTACAGCGGACTTCTTCAAACTTGGGAAAAGGCATGTCTTTGAGGCACATGTTTGTTGCCCTCTGCCTCTGGAAAGGAAGTAATCTCCAAAAATTCCAGGCCAACACAACACACAGTGGTACTTAGAAGTACCAAACCGTTTCCTTCTACCTTCCTCCTGGTTATAGCAGCCAGCCTATAATGTTGTTAAATTAAGGTCCTGTCAAAATAAAGCTCCCATATCCAAATAAGTTAGGCACTGAACCTACTTACATCTCAGGTTATTCATGGACCAGAACTAAGATTTACTGATTTGACCAAGGTTAGCAACAGTTCTTCTAACAGGGCAAGCTAACCCTCATTTGTCTGTTTTATTTCTTAAGGCTTGGGTTTAGAATACTTTGCTTTTGCTTCTTACGCTTATGCACAAAAATTCCAAAACACTTCATAATTTTGCCTCATCTTTACAAAATTGCAAGATTTACAGTATGAAACAGTGCAGCATAAAGCCAGCTTTACAGTGTTAATCTATAGTTAAAGACCCCAAAAAGGATTAGATCTCACCAGCAAGAGATTGTACGAAACAAGTAGGAAGAATCAACCCTTGCCTCCATAGATTTTCTTCCTGTCACATGTTCTCCAGTCATCATAGATTTTCAAAGTACACACAAAAACAAGTTTCCAGAAGGACAGTCCAGCTTTCTACTGCCATTTTTAAAAATTCATTAACATCTGCTTACATTTCTACACCACCTTAAGTTGTTTAAGAAACTTCAGAGCTCTGGAAGGCTGAATAAATGCTAATATTCAAATTTTGTCAATTAGGAAACTAGGAAACAGCAGTAATTATAGTCTCTGTGCAGATATTTTGCAAATGAGTTTGTGATATGAACAAACAGGAAGAGAGAAGAACTAAGATTACAAGCCAGCTGGAGTAATTGCCAGCATTTACCTTATTTGCCCTCTCTTCCTTTTACTTTTAATCCTGATTTTTTAGGACTTCTAAACACCATTAAAAAAATCAATCTTAGAGCTATAGTCAAATTATTAATAGTAAAATTATCTTATTACTGCTAATATCTAGGCACATTCACTGAGAAAAACTCTTTTACTAAGGTATCATGCTGACTTGCATTACTTAAGGGTTGCACAGGTTTTAGGAAAGACACTGTTAGCATCAGACTTAGAGAATGTTTATACCTTTGTTCATAAACATTTTTTTTTTATTCAAATTAGAAATAGAGCCTTTAGAACTTCCATGTAAGCAAAATCTACCAGGACAGAAATACGATATCAGAATCCTTGGAATTTATTTCCTTTATAGTTTACTTCTTGTTTACTGGTTGCTCTGTAAGCATATAAGTATAGTTTCAGTGCATGGTGAATCACAGTTAGGTGAATATACAAACTTGAGTCTCCACAAACACTTGTGTGAGTTCAGGAAATAGATTTCCATTATGACATTTGTAACATATCCATATACAGCATTTGACAGTGGATTTAAGGACTCATGAAGATTTTGAAAACTATTCAACACTATATTAAAAGTAAATCAGAAAAAAATGCATATTTTAAATGAAAATACACTAATTTAGTCTAAATGTGCCAGGTTGGGAATAAAAGAATTCCTAACATGTGCAGGCACTGTAGCCTTGGCTGCCCCAGTTCTTCTTCCCACTGCCCTGAAACTCTGTTTTCTTTCAGAAAGAATGAGCAGACCCTCGAATCTCACCAATAAACTTTTCTCTGATAACCAATAGGTATCAATTTTGCATTAGACCTCAGCAGGCATCTCTCACACACTTCTCTGGTTCTTTCTTACATATTTAACTTTTTATTTCATTAACCCCAAAGAGGGGAGATCTAGATTAGATGTTTGGCAGAAATTTTTCACTTTGAGGCACTAGCTGCCCAGAAAAGGTGTGAATGCTCCATCCCGAAAGTTAGATGGGGTTGGATTAGATTGGATGGGACTCTGGGCTGCCTGACCTAGTGGGAGGCAACCAGAACACAGCAGGGAGGCAGAACTGGAAGGCCCCTTCCAACCCAAGCCATTCTATGGTTCCACAATCCTATCATTTTGTCAACATTCAAGTAGGTATTGTACAACAGATAAAACAATGCACAGAGTATCCCTACAGTTGATTAACCACAGTTACAGTACTTAGTATATTAGAGTTCACTTTAATGAAATTACTAACCTAGTTAAAATTACCTTTGCTCAGCATCAATGGCAATCTTTGTGGGCTGGCCAATATTTCTTAGAAGAACTCGGCGTTTCTTCCCATTCATGTCTGTTGCTTCTATGGTTGCTTTCTGTCTGTTGGCCCAGAGAATGTCTTGATTTATCCAGTCAATAGCAAATCCTGAAATGCCTTTGTCTATATAACATAGTCTCTGTAAACAACAAATATTGTCAACAAGAAGAATTGGGGTTGCAATAAATTTGACTTTCAATACGTTGACTGAGATTTCCCATCTCATTGCACTGGCCTGCTTCATTTTCTCTCAGACCTGTATTATTGCTCTTTCTTATTTTTTTAAATCATTTTCAGTTTCCTTTTGTTCTTTTACACTCCTCCTGGATGAGTGAACCACAGGTAAAAGGGAAAATATTATTCGTGATACACTAGACTGATCTTCTAGCTACAATTTCTGCCTGCATTTCAAACATAAGGAGTTATGTAGATGGAAGACAGCCTAACACACCGTTGCTGGAATTTGATCCTTAAAAAACAGCTTAAAATATGTAGTTAAGATTCCGCGTGAGAACAGCAAAACTAGCAATCTCTGTCCAATAAAAGAAGGTTCTCATAGTATTCAAGTGCAGCCACACCAGCCTTTAATGAGACAGAGGCAATGAATTGCACAGCTTTTTCTGAACAAAGAATGCAGTTCTAAAAGAAGCATTTATGCAACCATAGAAACCGATAAAAAGATTGAGAAAAAGAAGAGTAGGAATTCAAGCACATTCTTCTCATACCATTTGTGGTGGTTTGAGTTATGGTAATCAGGAAGACAAACTTTCAAAATGCCAAGGATTAATTTAAAACTGATAGAGACGTTATTGTCTTCGAAGGTTTGGCTTGTCTACATTTCCTCCCTTTCTGCTGATCCACAGAAAATACTAAAGTACTGTGAATGTCAGTGAAGCAGCCTAGGCTCAGAACCAGAATCATTATGGCAGCAAAAACTGTTTGATAAGTCTAAAGTATCAATAAACAGGAGCTGTAGAATTGCATATAAGAGCAGGTGCTTCTGCACAGGATTTTATGCCCAGAAACTCAGAGAATTTGAGAGAGATGATGATTTTACCTCTCTTTTTGTGCCATTCAGGTGAATTCTTTGCAGAAGTTGCCTTTCTGAATCTACCCAGTACACCTTTTCTTCTGTATAATGAAAATCCATCAGTCCTGATGGACCAGCATCAGCCACCAACCTTTCATGATTGGTCCCTTCAGTATCAATTCTGAAGATTGCACTTCCATGGCGAAAAAGTAGGAATGGTGCAGGGTCTGGTGTGGAGAAAAAAAAAAAAGAGACAGAGAGAGAGAGAGAGGCTAGTAAATAGATAAGCATTGCATTTTTGCTGCATTACATTGAGTTTCTGGTTGGATATTAGGAAAAAATTCTCCAAAAGAGTGGATGGGCACTGAAACAGGCGACCTGGGGAGATGATGGAGTCACCATACCTGGAGGTGCGCAAGAACTCTGTAGATGTAATACTTAGGGACATGGGTTAGTGGGCAATATTGGTGGATAGGTAATCGGTTGGACTAGATGATCTTAGACATCTTTTCTAGTCTTAATGATGCTATGATTCTAAGTTCTCAACAGTATTATCCTAGACAAAGTAGGAAATTTAACCTTCTCACTCATACTTAATGGTAACTTTCTAGGTACATTACAGAGAATCAACGACCAGTGTGACATAAATACAGCGGTCCGTTCACATTTACTGCTGAAAACTCATTAGGTCAAAAATCTGGGTAATGAAACTGAGATTGCAGAAAAAAGTAATTAGAATATACATATTTGGAGATACAGAGACCAATATTTAGTATACCATTAAAGCATATTCAAATGAGAGAAAGTCCCGTGATGGTTGTTACCATGGGGTTTTATAAAATGGTTGCCTGAAACAATAGATCATGGCATACAAGAAAGTCTTTTGTTATGCAACTTTGAAATACAAGCACTGATTCAGATCCAACAGAATGACAGCATTAAAATCTATCTAATCACTTGCTGAATTTATTTTTTCCAAGAATTCAGCCCTCTTCACAGCAGAATAAAGAGTCCAAGCCTGATTTCTGCATTGAACAAGTACTGAAAGTAACCAGGGTGCAATTAACTGCTGCTCACAGTGAAGATGATCAGCACCCTGATTTCTAGACTATTATACTGGTGTGCATTAGGAGTATTCAAGTTATTACCCAGTTATAAGAACTGCTTTTGGGATGTTAGGGTCTCCCTTTTTCTGGTGCTATTTGCATCGAGGAACCCCATGTGAGAATGTTTAAACTACGAAGACTTGCTTAACATAAATGGTAAATGAACAGTGAAGTGTAGCAAGGTTGATTTACCTCAGGAATGTGACAGCTGTACTGAAGCATTTTTGCCAACTAGAAGACCAAGAACATTTTTATACTTTGTTTTTGTCCTTTCCACTCTTTGAGTTTCCCAGCAGGAGCCTGTAAATGAGGGCTGTAAATGGAATAGGGGCTGAGCAAATCTGATTCTGATCACAGAGGAGCCAGTTAGATTTGGGATTAAATTTTATCACCCCTCAACTATCATTACTACTACTATAAATATCACTAATAACCTTTAAAGAAGTTGAAACAACATTACAAAGCAAGACTGTTATTTGAAAGGTACCTGAGCACAAATATTGCAAGTTAACACGTTTCTTTTCATGTCTCTTCAGCTCAAAGGTGAATGGTTTACAAAGCAGTCAAATAAATAAATAAATAAAAAGATCTACTTAAATGTCCATACATTTTTAAGCAGTATTGAAGAAATCTACCCTGCCTCTTTATGTTGGTGACATTATGGGAGCTGCACAGAATAGTTCTGATTGTTGTAAAATATTGATTATTGTGGAAACTAACAACATCCAGAATCATTCAAAGACACCTCCAAACTCTTCATTGAAAACGAGCTCTGCCACATCCCATCTCCACGTTAGGGAGAATCCCAGGTGAACGCTAGTCAGTAAAAGAAGAATTGGACTCCTGGACCAGGAGGGAGTTGTGGCAAATCCCAGACAGGAACCAAAACCAGACACTCAGCAAAACATCAGGGAGAGGTGAGAGGTGAACTTTAGAGCACTCCCAAACCATATTCTAGGTGCAATATGAGGTTAAAACAATTAATAAAATCAACTCATTTTTTTCCCAGCTGAATACAAAATTAAGGTTATTTAGAAGACATAATGATGGATATTTTTCACTCATAAGGTTTTTAAATGTCAATGCATCTTACATGTTCAAAAATCAATTGAAACCCTCAAGAGAGCAAGAGAGAAAGACCTCACTTTACACTCACGTTTATTATGAAAATGCCCATGGATTAAACAAAAAATAATCACTACCTGCCTAGCATTTCACAGCACTGCTTCTAACCTAATTATGCTGAGCAGATATAAATGCCAACAGATTAAAAGAGTTGAAGGTAGCAAAATCTTACATGTTGCTGTCTTATTCTGGTAGAAGTAGGGACATGGTAACAGAGTGATCACAGTGCTAAACACAGAGGAAGAGTATCTTCGCTAAATAGAAAATCATGGTTTGTTTTCACTTGTTTTTGTGTGTTTTCATGTTTCCCACCACTGTACCTTCCAGCCTTCATCATCACTTCATTCACTTTCCCCTCACCACACAGCAGAAAAGGAGGTTTTTTTTTTTTTCATTCACCAAACTAGAACTGATATGCAGTATTTAAGTCAGTGTTGTGAGGAGGGTCTAGTGAGACGTGGCTCACTTCAAAATATAATGCTAACTGCTATCTGAACTCTAAAGTATTCTTTTAGTTGTAAAAAAGAAAATGAACTTACCATTCATGTAGCAAGACCGTCTGTCGATATCCAAGGTGTAACCAGGCAAGCAGGAGCAGAAATAGGATCCTGGCACATTTGTACAGGTTTGGTCACAGGTTCCCAGACCACCTTCAAGGCATTCATCAATATCTGAAATGTGATTTTGAACAGATCAGGGCAATTCAACTAGAAACAGCAGTGCACAGCAAACAGAAAGAAAACCCTTCACAAAGACAGCTATGTGCAAAATATCTCATTAAGAGAGGAAAGGAAGATGACTGTATCACTTTAGGCATTGCTTTCAGGATTATTTCCTTTGCATGCACAGTGGTCTTTATTTTTTAGGAAGACTGTCCAGGGAAATTACCACTCTACCAGTGTCTGGGCACTCTACACAAACTCTACACTCTCCAATTGCCCAAACAGAGGGAACAGACTTGTCTCATACTCCATTTCTGTGATTTACATAATCATTTGCTATGCAAATATTGTCTGCAGCTGCTTCCCTCTATCATTATCCCTCTATCCACAATAACAGTTTTGAAAAGAAACCACCAAATTTCACGAAACAGCACAGCAGCAGTCTGCCATAGCAGTGAGCTCATTTTTGTTTAAGCTCTTGGGAGTTTCAAAAACGTACAACACACTTTAAAAATTATATATATATATATACACACACACACACACACACACATACATACTATATATATTCACTCTTAGATCAGCAAGCCCAAACCAAGGCAGCAAACTAATTAGAAATTTGACTTTTCACTGATAGGGTATAAACGGTAGTAAATATGATAATTAAGGACCTTATTTTTCAAAAAGTCTCCATTGAGGATCCCATTCTGTAGTAAGGGGCAGAAATGACCCTCTTTTGCAGCATTCTCTGCCTTAGGTGATGGTCCCTAAAAGCTCAGAGAATCTTCAGTTCCTACTGAAATTAAATGCATCTGATAGCAACTTCCTGAGGTCGGTGGCATCATACCCTTCCGTATTTCTTGGATAACCACAGTGGAGGATGCTCTGAGGGGCAGCTTTTCCCTCAGCCAAGATTAAAAAATTAAAAAGTGTACACAAGAAGGATAAAAACATGATTTGAGTGTAAGAAAACAGCTTCTCAGTGAGAAACTTGAGAGCTCTGTCTGTTTAGCTTATCAGAAAGAAAACTGGGAGGAGACTTGACCACAGTAGACAGACAGTTTCACAAAGTACCAGCCTTTCAAAGGGACATTTTAATTTCCTGCAGAAAATAAATAACAAAGATTCATGGCTGAGAACTGAAACAAGGAAAATTCAATTCAGTTAACACAAAATGCAGTTCAGTAAGGGAACTGCTAAGCCACCACAAAAAAACTGTGACACTGTGAAAACCACTAGCAGGTGTTCTCAAGGCAAGACCAGAATAGGGAGACATGCTTTAACAAGCGCAGGATACTGAGCTGTATACCAAAGTAACCAGACAATGGCCCTCGGTTTACAGGGTGGTCTCTTCCAGCATTAAGCAGTACAAGTCTGTGGAACTGACTGTCCAGGAAAGATCACACTGATTGTTCAGGTTAAAAGTATTTATGCTGCTTCTCCAGGTAGTTGTACTTGAAGAGAGGATTTTAGGGTTATCAGTGTGGCTGTTTTCATCACTAGCAAAGTTCACACAATTAAGACAACTCACATACTGAAAAGTGAACAATCATTCCAGCTGAAAACTAATTGCTAATGAAAGTGGAGGCATGTGGAGACAGAACACCCAGGTATTGAGGGATGAACCTTCCAGTGGTAGAGAGGAAGCAACAAGAAACATCGAGCCCCTGCTAAACAAACCACAACATTCTTAATGCTTGACTTTCATTCTGACAACGGTGGAAGAGAGTCCTGTTCTTAACATACTCCCTTCTTTTCGTAAAGCCTGGGGGTGGGAGGGATGGAAAATAAATAAATAAATTTGGAGAACTTGACCACGACATCCATAAGGTGAAACTTGCCATGCCTTCACCTGTGCTCCTTGTGCCAAAGCAACGCACACAGTTGTACAGCATCCTGCTATAGCTGTTTCACATCTCCTGGCAACCGCTTCTCCCAGTGGGAACTTTGTCCTATGAAAGAAATCGGCTTAGGGAGCACAAAAGCTGTCTGCAGTGCCCTGACAGCCAGTCCTGAAAGGACGAATGAGGTTCTACTCTGTTCTCAAAGGCTTCTTTATGCAGAAAATGCCTTGAGAATCAACAAAAACGATGAATCATTTCATCATGATGTTGGCAGCCCTCAATGACTTTGCATACAAATATGCCGCTTTGTTGAGAGTCCTGAGAAATGCTCTGGTTGCAGAAGGTGAAGTATTAGTATGCCTGGCAGGGACACAGAGAAACCACAGTGAACCAGAAGTCGCCTTTCATTATGGTTCCAAGCACACAGATTATAGATGTAAAATATACACGTGCAGATAGGCACATTCGCTCAAATTTGTTTAATGTGGACTTTGACTGGGAATGAATTGAATTCACTTTATCTAGTCACCATCATAACCTTTTCAACAAAGTTGAACTTGACATTTCAGCTGGGATACAAAGAAAGCAACCCACCCTTTTAACTATTTGGTTAAAAACATACAACCCAAAAAGCAGAGTACAGCCAGAGAAGATGCTTCAGCTACCAACAGGTCACAGTAAGATTGAAGTGGCACACTCAGTATCTCTGTTCCCAAATATTTTAAATGAGATTTAGAGTACAACCCAGTTGCTCACAGTTTTTGAGAGGAGTGGAGTGCTCCTATATCACAGTAAGAAGGGCTACAGAGGTAGTCATATCACAGATGTACGAAAGCTAGAGCAAGAAAGTGGAATACTAGTAGCATAAAGTAGAACCAAATTCAAATTGAGCAACTCTTTGTGACATCTTGAAGAAAGTCAGCAAAAGATCCCAAGGGACTGATATCTTTAATACTCTACCTTTCTGAACTCAGTATCAAGAGTTAAGCCACAAGAATAGTAACATATATAAATGTTATGCATAAATTAGTAATGACTAAATCACATCCAAGGTATGATTATAGTTCCAGCAGACCTCTGCTTTTCAGATCCCAGTGTTCAATTTTCAATATAATGTTTTTGGGTTGCCTTTCATGATGCTCAAATTTCATAATGCTATTACCTATCCCTCTTCGAAATGCACCAGCAAGTATTGTGTTTCAGCTCCTTTTAAAAGCAAATTTCAAATGATATACTAGAAAGTCATCACTTTTGCTTAAAACAGAATGTCAGATTAATATGTTATACCAAGGAAAACATTGATGAGTCTTGCAGTAATAGTCCTGGAATCTGCTCCTTTGCCCTTTTCAGCATTAAACTTCATGTGTAGTATGATGCCAATTCTGTCATTTCTTGTGAAACATTTCCTTCCTTTCTATTTTGATCCAAGGTTTTATAGGTAAGGACAGTATTTGCCCATATTCAGCTGGATCCTATTTCCAGAGAATTCAGTAGGAATCTTCTTATGGCTTGGCCTTTGTGTTCAGAGCCATGTAGAATAATTCCCTTTTATTATTTGGTAACAGTATTTTCAATCAACTTTTCCAAGGCACTGTAATATGAAGTGAGAAAGCTGGAAGATAGCTGCTGAAAAAAGGCAAACAAATGTGCCTCAACTCCAGATTTTCTAAAAAACAGGGATACAGTGGGATCTCAACAGGATTACCCCCTAAATCTAAGTCATGACAGGGGAAGACAACACTGTTCCCATTTCACTGGCCCTTACTGCTCCTTGTGTAATATTTGCAGAGCCTGTGAATTTGCCAGGTTTCATTTCAAATTTCTCAGAAAATAACATAAGATTTCTAAACAGAGTGTGAGGCTGCATGGAGCAAATTAAAGCCAGCATTTAGCTAGCTAAGATGAATTTAAAGATGTAATATGAAAGAGGAATACTTCAATATTCCATGTCACCAGCATTCCATGGTGGGAGAGCAGTGAACAGCAAAAAAGAAAGGAGGAAATTTTGAAACACAGAAAGAAGCATCTGGCTGAAATTGTTGACCTAGATAGCTGCACTTTTTACCTTCAGTTGCAAGCTTTACCTCTGTAGAAATGTGCATCATGCTGAAGAAGTGAAAAGAGCTTATCAGTTAATGTCAGAAGTTAGCAGAGACAGTAGAGTAAGGTTCTGTGAGTAGGTACAATTTTAATGACATGGGTTGTTTTTCCCTTTTTATTTTTTACAATTTTGTTTATATGCATATTCTTAATAACTATCTTTCTTCACTGTTAAAGCTTACAGAATGAGCTCTAAAAGTCAGGCCTGAAGCCAAGGTACATGACAAATCTTGTAGTATTCATAACATAATGCTCTTGGTAGCCCCAGAGGAACAGGCACTAGTGTCCTGTTGAAAATTGGTAATGCACGAGGCTGCTCTATGGGTGCCTTCAAATAAACACTGCCATGTGGGATATTTTCTTAATTTCAAGTGGAAAAAGTATCTATATTCCCTGAGACTATAAAAAAAACAGTGTTATTAAATCAATACTTCAAGAAGGGACAATCATGTGATTTCAACAGGAATGAGACCCATCTCCTGGCGTACCATGAATGCTTAGATAGTTAATGATATGAGGAATCAAAGCTCTATGTACCTATTTTTACCTTGTAGGAAGAATCATTGCAAGGCCAAAACTATTTTTATTTTAGAGTAAGAAGGTTTTGTTTTCATGAGGGTCTAAGGAAGATGAGTTATTCAATTGTAACTCAATTCCCACATTTCACATCAGTGTAAAATAAATTAAGTCAAGATGACAATGTCAAGAATAGAAAAAATGCTTCCAATTGCATCACAGAATTCATATAAATGGATATGCTATTGCAACAATCCAGTCTTATTTTGATTTCATGCTCTGTTCTCCCATATTTTATCTCTTACAAACTGTGCTGTTCTGAGATGCATTCCCCTCCGCCCCCCCAGCTTAAAGGCCTTTTCCCTCTTGGCATACCAAGTCAGGATTCAAATAATGTCTCCTGAAATAACTGTATAAAATTATGTGAAACATTTAGCATTAGATTTCACTATCTTTCAATGGGATGAGATGCCTTTGATCTTCTAATATCCCTAGAAATGAAAGGAACTAGCTAAAAATGTATTTAACAATGTAAGAACAAAGCCTAAGCCTTCATCTGTAGTGGTTGTATGGAAAACAACTCTAGAAAAGTTGGAAAAACACTTTCCAGTCAGTGCTGTTTGTAAGGGACAGCTTCTCTATTCACTGTAGTCCTTACATCTGGCAGGATGCCACCACACTCACAGATGATACAGAGTATTTTACAATCGGTATATTAATTACAGCTCACCAAGAATGGTTGCCAAGCCACAGTTCACAGCCTGCAATCATTGTTCACAGCTCAGTGGTATGAGTCATGTCTCCTACTCACCACTTGCATCCCCACTATTACCTTCAAAGTCTGCCCCCAGCTTCCTACCAGTTGCTTCCACTGTTTCTATCTCACATAGTCAATGAACTAGAATATCACACATCCGCTCTTCTGGTCATAAAAGAATTTGCATATCCAGTTCACTGAAGAAAGAACAAAGGAAATCCACTCCATCAAAGCATCCTTCAGCCTAATATTTCACATCAAAATTTTGTCTTTGCTTAATCCCCTGTAAATCAGTGGTCTCAAATTGAAAAGATACCTTAGCATAGCTCTTTTTTTTTTTTTTTTTTTTTAATGTTTTGCAGAATTGCTCACAGCAACATCAGCTCTAATGCAGAAGACTACTTCTATCAGTTCTTCTTGCACTGTCTGCTGAACTAGTGGCCATTCTGTTTTGGTGCTTTACCCAGATTCTTCTCAAGGTCAATAGAGCAATTGGATATCTAATTTTCAACAGAAAAGACATAATATGATGTCTCTGTTAATGGAAGAATGATGCATGTTAATGTGCAAAATAAGTCACCTGAAATAAAAATAAATATATCTTGTCAGCTTTTGGATGTGGGGTACATTTTGACCCGAACGAGAGAGCCATCAGTTCAATTCAGGATTACTCTATTGTACACAAGGTATTAACTAGGCAACCCAATAATGAAGAAGTCATGACTAATGTACATCCTAATTAGATCACACAAGCTAGGTTCACGTTAGTACATAGTGTGGACCTATAGGTGTGGCTCTGTAGGGTGCAACTTTTACTGGGGATCTGATGTCCAGATTGCACACATTTCCATGTAGGGTTATGGAGAACCTGGTCTAGTCTGGTCCTGTGGACCAAATGGCTATCAACAGCTGGGAGGACAGATGCTCTCCTAGGGTACACCTTCTGGTCTAGGTTGACCTAAAGGGAATCCAGATCATGCACTCTGAGACTGTCCCACAATGTGGACACAAGCATGATAAGAGGCAACAGTGTGGAGTTTAATTTCAGAAGTGTGTTCCTCCTCTAGATTCCAGAATCATTGTAGAGGTACTCTAGATGTGTTTGGTGCTCTGACAAGCCTTTGGTCAGTTTATCATTTGTACATAAAAAATGTCTACCTCTTCTCAATACGTGGACATTTAAAGTGTACTTCTATTTTCTGCTTACAAGCTGGTATTTCTTGGCAGGACACACAGAAGAGGCACCTGTTATTAAGTCACTGGAATCATGTCAAGAACTGAGTCAGTCTCTGAAGCCCAAGTAACTGAGGTAAAAGCATGAACTACTAGTAATAGGTCTTGTTGCAAGGCTTCCAGGGCATTTCCTTATCTTCTTACCAGAAAATAAATTAATAAATAAAGTCCTTTGAGGTAGCAGGGTGAGAAGAAGGTTTCTGTCCAGCTTTGTGAATAGTAAGAATCTGCATTTCACATGTTCCAAATCACTGGTGGCTATATATATTAACTGATGTTAATGTAATACAACTCCCTCAAACTTTAGCAGTACAGTTTCAAATACATCTTTATTTCATGTATGAGTCATTCACTGTATATTTGCACACCGATATATAGATGATCCGTAGAAAGAGCAGTTTTTAAAGTTATCCAGCCCATATCTAAGTATTTACTTGAACACATACACAATCATTAATTTTCACTTTCTATATGCATATGGAAGAACAAAAATACAGGCACTAATTATAAATATATGGAAGCAGAAATGTGTGCATGTATGTAAGAATACAGAGACACAATAGCTATGCAATGGAATTTTTGTGACTAGCAAACAGTTCCGATCTCTTATTGCCCATATAAACCTTCAACCTGCTTTCTGATAGCTGACCTGGCAGACAAGGGACTGATTTCTGAATAAGAAACTAAACAAAAGATTCATTGTGAAAAGGAAGAGATACTGAGAAGCTGCTTTATCAATTCTGCTACTACAACACACAGTCAGTCTGTATAGAAAACTCATTATAATTATAAAGCTCAGTTAAATGAATACAAATGCTTTTTTTCTTAATTTGTGAATTATCCACCACTTACCTACACAGACAGAGCTTTCACTTTTTAATCTGTATCCAAGAGGACAGTTCCAGTGCTGCAGAACTGAAGGGCTGGCAAAGCCAATGGTAAAAAACACTGGCAAGAAAGAAAAAGGGAAGAGAAACATAGTCTTGAGTTTTTTTTAAACTGTCACTCCAGAAGAGCTAGATTGTCTGCAGTCATATCCAGGGCGAGATGAACATGTGTAATCCCAAAAGGTCTCTGCGATCTCCTGCTTTACACTCAGACATCTTGTCACAGCACGAAGCTTTATCTTTGCCTTGCTTTTCTTGTCACTCCAGCGTTGTCTGACTACAACCTTGAAGAAATTCCTGGGGGATTTCTTCCCCACACACGTTGTTCTCTCTCTCTCTCTCTCTCTCTCTCTCTCTCTCTCTCGTTTCTTCCTTTTTTTTTTTTTTTTTTTTTTCTTTTTTGGAGGCCAAGTATGAAATGCCTGACGCTCTCGCCACAAATCTAACACAGCCTAAAAGCAATGCTCACAAGGACCACTGCAAATTTCCTCACAGCACACAAAGCTGCCGTTTGGGTCTTAAAAGCAAGAATCTCAGAAAACTTCATTGCCTCTCCAGGTACTGCCCCGCAAAATGCAGTTGCTTTTCACACACAGACTTGGAGAGACTCTTCTTTCCTTTTCAAGGCTCCACTTGCCCCACCTCTTCTCTTTTTAGCACCACTCGAGTGAACCCTGTGTTTGCAAATAGTAACGTGGTCAGTTCCTTACTCCAGGGAACAGAGCCAGAATGTAGATGCACGGCTACCCGTAATGAGCGGCCTATTTAGAAAAGCAGCCCCTCATGCCTGAGAAGTACCTATGGTGTGACAGCTACATTTTTCTCACAGGCTGCATCCTGATTTAAACTTTGCCTGTTCAGTCATGAGTAGCTGCATTCATTTTAATACCTTCTTGCATTTTACTACCACAAACAAATCTTGTCACCAAAATGCTTTGTGCTTACTCCAATAAATGGAAATACAGACTGTCTTAAGGTCAGATTCAGATTTAGAGTATATGTGTCATTTTGTTTTCAAAAAAGGTGCATCTGTCTCCCTCAAGCTGGAATGTGGTCCTTCTGCCGTCAGAGACCAATACATTTCTGAGCACACGTCAGCTCTGTAGGGGCTGTGGTGCACTTTTACATCTGCTTGGCTGAAATAGATGCACTAGAGAAATTCCAGGTGCACCAGACTCCCAGATCTGCAAAGTGTTAGAGCACAAATGTGGGTCAAGTGCTGAATTTTTCATGTGCAGGCAGTTAAGCAGGTGTTTCAGCGGCTGTCTGTGCCTGTCTGTGTTGTGCTAACTGCTCTGAGGCATTTTGATTCTATTGCTTTTCTCTTTTTTCTTTTTTCTTTTTTCTTTTTTTTTTTTTATCCTCTCAAGTCCTCAGTATTGCACGGGATAAACACTAACATTGCAACAGCTGGGAACATCAGTAGCAGCAGACAGCAACCTGCAGCTGTGTGAGCTCCTCCCTGGGAATTTTCCCCTCCCCCCATGCTGTTCTGAATCGATCGGAGTCCTGACTTCCGCTGATAGAAAATAAGAAGCATAAAACCTGATTATCAACTGGGCTACTGTCCACTAAAAGCAACTGCTTCTTGATGTTTCAGGTCTGTAGCCACATTCTGCCTGCTCAATCTTCACTGCTACAGCTAATGCGACTAATTAAATTCAGGCTGACAAATGGGAGACACGTTTTCTTAAACTCTGCTCAGAACTGAGTCTCCATTCTGTGTACTATAAAATCCAATAATAGTAATGAAATTATGCAGGGGCGGACTCATGCCAAACAGTATTTGCTTCTCCAAATAGTCCCCTGGAATACAAAAGGGCAACTGATGGAATGGCATTGCTCCACTTTCACATTGAGGATTACAGGATCGTGCTCAGGGTCCATGGTACATGCCGCATGGGTCTGATCAACTATTTCTGCTACCATGGGCTCCTCCTCACATTATTTTCTTTGCTATTCATGCTGGGAACACACAACCTGAGCAGCTGGAAAGGAATGTGGCACTTCTTTGTGAGTTTGCTGAATTGCAACAGTGGCAGTCCCAGCACTGCTCTGATCTCTTCCAGCAGAGACTCAGGCAAATCACTGGGAAACAAAACCAATAAACTCTCCCTTTCATATTAAAATACAGAAGTAATTTCTGAGTTGCTCCTGAGGCTCTCACATTATTTTAATCTCTCATTTACATTGCTGTCTTTATTGAACAATTCATTCTTCTGACCCTCTACTGCTATCCATTTACTCTTTTTGCCCTTACTCAAAATATTATCAAAACCATGTCCAGACTTTCCTTTTTTTTTCCCCTAAATTAACAGTGAAAAGAGAACTGTCTGATGCACCAATATCACAATGATGTTTCCTAGAAGAAGACAAAGAGTGGTTAATAGAGTCATTGATATCACCATTCTAGAAATACAGGGGTGATGTAAAAACAGGCTGAATAAATAGTAGTGGAAATAGGTTTTCAGTTCTCACAGGCCAAACGGACATCAGCCCAAACATAAACTTCATCCCAGCGGTGTGAAATGATGTACACAATCGAACGTGGACATAACTGATCACATCCCTCTAGACCGAACCAAGAAATTCTCAACGAAAGATGGAACTTACCCAGCTGTACCGCAGCTAAACTCACACATACCACTTTTCACCAGGTAGTTCAGCATGCCATGCACAGTGATTCCTTCCCACCTGAACTCATTCAGCAATTAAGTCACTTCAAATATGCTATCACAAAGCAAATTACTGTGCCTGTCTAGATGTATGAAATGCAGCAACTTATTTCAGCCTAACATTCACACAATAAATCAGATGAATTACTACAGTAGCCTTGTTTGTGGCACTCATCAAACAATCAGCCCAAATGATCTCAAAATCGTCTGTCCCTGTACATCAGAGAGAGAGTTGACTTATTTTAATCTGATTTCCTGACTCAATGATTGATGAACTAGTAACAAACGAACACTCTTTCCATCCTTTCTTCTGGACTTCCCACTATCTCACTGAGCTTTTGAGGGTTAGCTTTGCCAAAGCTGGTAAAGATCAGCTAGTTATCCAACTGGAAAGGGCCTTGTCCCCTACCTTGGCAGAGAGCTGCTGTTGTCTGATTCAAGGACAGTATGTTCTGGCTCTTTCTGAACTGTGAAAGAAAGAGAGCCCTCCCTCCATTTCCCAAGGCTTTCAGTACCAGTATTTTATTAATTTGCACATTGTTCAAATCATATATTGGCTTTTATTCTTGCTTACTACACATTATGCTTGCTTGTCAGCACTTTGAATTCTCTTCCTGTCAGCCTCTGGAAGTTTGATCCTGGCCTCAACCACATTCTAATCTGGTTAAAATTATATTTTATAGTCAGCACCATACTAATTACTGCCAATAAGGGTTAATGATTATATGCAAGAGTTCACTGAAGCAACATAGAAAATGTGCAATGGCTATTTCTAGCTCAGAGCAGCAAGGAACACTGAGAAACCCAAAAAACTGCCCCCAGATCCATCCCAATGGCCTCAGGGAACCTGCCAGCCCTAGGTCAGAGTACCCATGAGACAGGAGCATAATTCCTACTGAAGATGTATTGCCACTGAGGCGGGAGCGGATGAACACGAGTAATTTTAATGATATTAGGGATTTCTGATAGCCTTCAGGGAAGAAAAAAGGAAGTAAAAAACAATCAACAAGTGAGAGAGCAACATATTCTAGTGATCACCAACAGCCAGTAAAGTCTGAAGTTTCCTCCCAAGTTATGATGGCCATTCAGCTCTCTGGCCTCAGGCATGCCTCTCATAGTTCTACTCAACCTAATGGGAGATGATACTTGACTGGCATGATGCTTTAATTATATTTATCGGTAAATTTAATTGAAGAACAGAACTTTAACTATGAAAGCATTATGGAAAAACTGGGTGCTATTACAGGTAATCTCTTTCCAATTGCTTCAGTTTCTTTTATAGCAGCAATTACAACAAATATCCACAGGAGTTTTTTGTCTGTTTACAATTTTTCCAACTTAAATCTGATCTTAAGGAAAAGAAAAAGAGAGACAAAAAAAAAAAAAAAAAAAAAAAAACCCTACCCAATTCTTCTGAAAAATTACTCCTAACTATAACCAACACTGTACTTTTAAAGAACTTTTATGTTTTATGTTTTGGTAGGTATCTTCCATCACTGGCATCCACAGAAAGATCCAGAAGGAAAGCTCAACATGCACTCCCTCACACCCAGACAGAGAGAACAGCAGCAAAACATTCTGGAGAAGCCACATAGCACATTGCTGATTTAGGACATTTATCAATGTTAGATGCCTACATTAGGCCTCTATGTTAGCAAACATAAAGGAGTGGCTAAAATAGCATGTTGAAAGAGTCATTTGGATCTCTGAATTGGAGATAAAACTGAAGATAAAGCAAGTCGTTAGTTACCATGGGTAAAGTCTATGCAGCTTGTTACGTGAGAACATTTGAGAAAAGATCTTAGTAAACGGTATGTAGTAGGGCTTGAAAAAAAAAAAAAGTATCCTCCCCATACTATTTGCTCCACAGCCACTTTCCATCCCAGAGATAATGCACTCACAGCAAAATGATTTCTTTTGTATGCATTAGGCCCTCCAGCAGATCTCTCCAAAGAAAGGCACTCAACAAAATCTGGCACTGATTTTCAGAGCTGCTGAGCACTCAAAGGTGAGAGAGCAGGATTTCACATAGGCTGTAGGTGCCTATTCTGAAGCCCACCTATCAGAAATATTGTTACTTTTACTTCTTTGTTTTATCCCAAATTCAGGGCTAGAAAGATGAATAATTGAAATGATTGTTTCAGTAAACTTTGGTATCCCCTTTACAAACCTTTTCAGCTGGTTCATTCTTGTACTGTTGCTGCTTTCAAAAAAAAAGAACACCAACAGACATTTTGTGCTTTTGTTTTATGGCTTTGTGGAGTAAAATAGCTGTGACTCACCAATTGGATCCACTTTCTTTGTGGTCCACAAAGACACCTCTGTCACGCCCACTTGACATGCTTGTACAAACACACAACAGCATGAGCTTGTGTCTGTGTATCACTGATGTACCTGGGTGTTACTGATGCAGGTCCCAGCAGGATGGTTAATAAATAGAAGGAACAGCCTTTCCCATAGCCAGCTTTCCACAGCAAAGCACCTGAGATGAACTCAAGACCAGAATTACCAGTCTATGCCTGGCACTGAGCTCCTACGAGTGGATTACAGGATGCTCTCTGTTGCTGCCAGACTTGAAAGCTCTTCACCTGAAGTGGAACTGGCCTGAGCACACACACAGCACATTCTCTTTGCAGAAATGCAACACTTTCCTGTGAATGGCCACACAATTGGTGCCACATGAGCCAGTTGGTGAATGGCTGAGTGACCAAGAGCGGGTGTAACCAAACACACTGCTCATTGTTGGGAATGTTCAGTGCCCTGTTGCTCATAGGACATACTCAGGAGATTTCCAGAAGCAGATGCGCCCTAATTAATAAATATCAGACCCTGCTGAAAGTTAGTTTGCGCTGTAAAAGCAAGTTCGTGATATGACAGCATTTAGTGACTGAAATAATTTCAAAGGAATGCCGTAGATCTAAGGAGAAAGAATGTACACATCACAGGTCCTACCCACAGTGGTAATAAAAACTCCGCATATGGATTTCCTATTCCGTATCAGGAAGAAGTTGGCAGAGAAAGCAGCAAGTGATCTATGTGGGGCTGCTGGGGTAGGAGGCAGCCTGACCTGATACCACCTCAGAGCGAGCCCCACAGCTGCAGGGAGTGCAGTGCCAGAGCCTCCTGCTGACCCAAATGCCACCAAGATAATGATACCCCAGAACTTGGCATGCAAATCCTGCAGCTACCAAACACACCCTGCTTGAGGCCACAGCTGTCAATTCTCCACCTAGACAGAGACACAGAGAGGAGAGCAGCAGGGAAAAAAGGCAGGGGGCATTCAGCACAATCAATAGCTGATGTTATATATAACTTTCAGAGTGCAGTTCTGCGTAACTGAAAACTTCAGACAGATCCTGCACTGCCAGTGGGAGTGTGAACTCTAGGTCATATTCTACAAGCAGGCAATTTCAGAGAAGGAGAGGGAAATCTTAGTATTAGTTTCCTTGCCTTTGGTGCCTTGCAAAACACTACAGCTCTATGGATATCCTCTAAGATTTTCTATAGGTCTCTGAAACAGTGTTTCTGTGTTTTCAAAGATAATAACACAACCTTGTCCCAAGACCACTGAGCACTAGATTAAGCATTACCGAGCAGGGGCAACAAGCATGCAGTGACTGCAGAACCAGCAAACCAGACTACAAGCAAAGTGCTCAGTAACAGTGAAATACATTCTTAAAAAATGTCTACTCAGATGCATGGCAACCAGCAATGTCTGCCTAGCTAGAAAATGACCAAACAGACTCCTGGAAGATCTGGCTACCTCATTCATATCTGCCAGCTTTTATTGGCAGGGAGGTGGATACACAGAAGCCCTCTGTAGTTTTACCACAGCTAGCACATTGTTTCAGTAGGAGCATACCATCTTGCATAAAGTAATGAGAGCATTTTTGGGACTCACTGCCTTGTATGCTACCAAAAAAAAAAAAAAACAAAAAAACCAAATGCTTCACTCTCTCAAGTTATTTCACTATTTAACAAACTAAAGCACAATTACAATGAACACATTAGCAAATACAAAGTCATAGTCTATAATATCAAACCAACTTGTTATAGCATCAGTACTAACAGCTAGAATACTTTAGGGCCAGACTGCCTGATATTAAAATGCTTTCATAGTTAAGGTTAACTGAGCATTAGGACAAAATCATAAAAGGAAGTACCCATCCAATCCCTTCCCAGTAACACCAACAGGAGAGGACTGGATGTATTCCCTATGCAGTGTTTTGGAAAATTAGACATAGGTGCCCAGTTTTTCAAAATGAAACAAGACTCCATTAAGGGGAGAGGAATTCTATTCTGAGAGCATGCATGCATTTCCTTGTGCTACAGAAACCTCAAGCTTTGCACCATTTAGTTTGACTTCCTTATTTAGAACTGGGCTGATGGGCAAGACAGCATGCATCATCAGAAGAAATCCAAATTCCTAAAAGACCTGAGCCGACTAATAAAACTAATATCGTCAACATATCTCTAGGCATGCTTACAGAAGGATCTACCTTACAGATGTTGGTATACAAGTCAAAGACAGTGATTACTGCACAAATTCTTAATGCTCCCTAGATGCTCATCACTGCAAAACATGCAGGCTGAGGGCATGGACTCTCCTCAAATGTTCTTGGATCACAGGCTCATTTTCACATTCTAACATTAAATACCCAGGGATATTAAATACCCAGCTCTCTGCATTCAGACACGAAGGAGAAACTCAACCTTTGCTAACTGAAGTCAATAGCAAACTTGCAGTCACTCTGATAAAAACCCATTCAATTTGGCATATCCTATGAAAGAGATAGGTTCTTGTCCATCCCCATAGCTCTAAGTAATCATATTTCCTTTTTCTCCCACAGAAACCAAACTAGATCAACATCTTGGGTAAGAGAATATCTTAACAGTACGATCTCCAGGGGCTGCATAATTTTTTTTTTTTTTTTAACCTGTGTAATGTACTTCAAACCCAGTAATCAGAAATAATAGAAATACTAATATTAATGTATTTGTATTTTTTTCTTAAGAATAGCAAAATTAAAGATAAAACAAGGGGAAGAGTTGAGTAAGTTTTCAAGATATGTTTTTCAGGCTATGTAATTTTACACTGGTCCCAAGCACATTGCTATTGCATGAGGATATGAAGTGGGCATTTCTTTTCTGTCTTGTTCCTAATAGTGGTCCCAGCAATGTAGATTAATTAGCAATTGACATCAAAGTTCCTTGTTCTCTGCAAGAAAAGCCACTACTCACTGCTACCCAACAAAGCAATTACACTATCAGAAATGAGTTATGGAAAACTCTCTGAGTCATAGCACTGTGTGGGTCATTTATTTCACTGTAACTAATGCTTTTATCAGAAGATGAAGAAGAATAAACTAAGAAGTTATAATTCTTTTCTCTTGAATCTCTCTAAGTGCTTAAGGTGGAAAAGGTTGCCTGCACTGCTGCATGGCATCATACCCTTATTTCACATGTAAATATAAATCAATTTATGTTGAAAACTTACATCTAAAGTTTTCATAATTTCTCCTGACAAACAAGTTGGACTACTCCTAGAAGTACCGTGCTATTTACAAGATTATAAAAAGAAAACAATTCTTACTGATGCAGCAAACACTTTGGCAATCAGCACTCAAAGTGGTTAGGGTTTGAAGAAATACTCTTCAGACTTGACTACTGAACCCAAACAAACTGTTTTCTATGGCTCCCTGAAGAGTTACCAAAGAGCAGAATTTCCACAAAACCAGAAAAAGTACTCAGCCAATACCAAAGAACGAAATAGCATGTTACTTCTTAAATGGCAGTTACTTTACCTTTCTGCAGCCTTGTTTCTGAGGCAACAGGTACCTTAAAATCTGTGAATAACACCATTATGGCAAATAGCACGGCTGTTTCTCACAAACTGTTGACCTCTGAAGATGGTAGAGCTGCAATGAAACTGCCAGACAGGGCTCCCTGCTCTTGCACGAGTACCAGATATAAGATAGGTTCCCAATAGATATATAGACCAGACCAAAAAACTCATGAATATTTTCAATTGTCTGTGATTATCAGTGCTTACTTACATCAGGCTTCTTACAGTGATGTAAGGAAAACATGCAGTAGTCTTGCACAGGCTCCATGTGAAAGATCTTGATCACCTGTGGTTTCCCTAATAGGCTATTAGGCATATTATTAGCTTTGAAACTCAACAGGAAGGAGTGCTTTGTCTAACAGCTACTCTAACACAGAAAGTGGCTTGTCATCTGCTTGTCATGCAGCTGAAATTTTTGAGACATGGAAGTGTCCTCTCAGTGTCTCACTTGGTCCAGCCTTCCAGGACACACTGTCCTAATTAATGTGAACTTATTCTTGATGCCTGTAAGTTGCTTGAAACAACGTGCAACAGGATTCCTCTCACTGTAACTGGAGTACTGCTTCACATTCTTGAACTGTCAGCATCTGCTGAAATGCCTGTGGACTTAGAAACACCACTGAATTGCAGTTCCCAGGATGTGGGGTCAGGAAGTTTAGAGCAACTTTTCAGAACCCTTTCCCATTTTTTATCCCCAATCCACCCAAGTTTAGCATCACACTAAAGTAGCTAAATTTCTGCCTGAAAGTGAAGTGTTTCAGGCAATCAGTAAAGCTAAATCACCATTGAAAAGCTCAAGAAAACGTCACTTTTCGCTATCAATAAACAAGGAACAGCATTTGCTCTCTCTCAAAACCTCGCCTCATTAATTCCTTGTCGCAGAGAAATACTACATATACGAATGCTGGACAACTCTATTCAACCATTGTGCCTGACCAAAACATAGAACATTATTTGTCTGGCTTGTGAAAAACGTGGCTTACATTGTTTCTGCTGCTGATTACCATATCCAAAGGGAATGTCTACTCCTCTGTAAAAGAGCAAAGAATGCTCAAGCAAGATAAAGAACCACATTTTTTGTCATAAAAATGAGCCAGTACCCCTCTAGGAAGATTCCTTCCTCATGTAGAGAAATAATTGGGACAAATCTACTAAAATTAACTGTGCTCAAATTTTAGGCTGAAATCAAACTGATTGGAAGAGACCTCTAGAAACTGAGTGTTTTGTATAAATTGATGTAGTGCAGGTGTGGCACAAAACACTGAATCTGCAAGGTGGAAATGACCCTCATCTATGAGTTTGAGTTCCAGAACAGGCAGGAATGTTAACAATTTCTGATTTCACTCTCCTGCTTCAGGAGAAAGGAAACTGTGCCACCACATCACATTTGCATTAAAGGATAAGATGTATAAAAGTGTTTTGTTTTTTAAACTAATTATGGAGAAACCAAAAGAGGTGTCTCAAGACCTACGAATTTCCCCCATGAAAACACCCATAAATAATGTCATTCATGCATGATCTGAAGCAGCATACTTCAGGATTATTCTAACATAAAAGAATGTTCTATCAAAAATCAGATAGAATTTCAGGAAAAATGAATGCTATTACTTTGAATTAATTTTCCATGTCTCATAGCTGGCTGTTTACTATATCCTTATATTGACCTCTTTCTCCCTCCTTAATTTATACTTCCACGTGATCTTCAGTACAGGAGACTAGGCTATGAAACTAAAAAGAAATAAACTTGGTAATTATTATTTTTGCAGATTCCAATGTTTGGCTAAATCTTAGCAGCATAAAATTCAGGACACATGACTCAGAAGTTGATCCGATCAGCCCAAGGCTTTAGACTTCAGCATCATTAATTGAATCAGGTTCTCACAGTAAAAAATGTACTTATAAGTAATGGACTTTATATCCCTTTTCTTCAACAAAAGTACAATTGTTTTAAAGACGGGAAAATTTTACGAAGCGGACTTTTCACATAATTTTGTTCCTATTTACCAAACAATATTAAACTGGGAGAATAAATGCTAGAGAGTTAAGCAATAACATGATTTTGAGATCTTTTTAAGAATTTACTCTGAAGGATTAGAGAAACAGCTGTTTGAGGACTCTAAAGGACTCATACAACTGCATGTCTAATTGAATGGAAAGACTGAAAATACACCAACAAAGCACTTGTTATTTTTAGTGAATAAGCAAGCCATTGCATTTAGACAATAGCTAAACTGACTACCAGTAATCATCCTTCGGGATGGTTCATACTTTCCACCTAGTTAAGCAGCATGTCTCAGGTATCAGAGGCCAGTACCAGAGGCCCCAGAAGAAAGCACATGAGCTCTGTCTTGAGTAACTCTGGAACACTCTCTCTACACCCTCAATCCATATGTGCATAAAGTTCTTTTAACCTATATTAAGAGAGAAGAAAGCATTCCATTTCAGTCTTCTCTGGACATGATATATTTCACCAAATTCTCTGCCAGTCACACTCCTTTCATTAAAACAAAAGCAAAACCCCCCACACCACTGCCAAATACCTTTCACTCCCCCTTAAAAAGATGTATCTGAACTTTTATTACTCATCATACATATAAAGCATACTCATAGCAGTTACCACATTTTGGAGAAGACTGACGTGTTGTGGATAAATGGATATTCCATTGTCATGAGATGTAAAGTTGTAGTTTGCGCAGTCAATTCTTTTCATAGCACCCTTAACATCTTTCAAAAATAACAGGACTTGGTTAGGCAAAAATATTTAAGATACATGCCTCACAGGTACTACTAACTTTCCAGAAATAATCAGAGCATTTTCATCTTCTTTCCTAAGCAAAATTAGGATTTTATTTCATAAAAGTATAAACAACAATAAAAGCAATTTTTAAAAATGCAGTTTTTATTACTTAGTTCTTGAGAAATACCTTTCTGTTCGTAATTGCTTTCTGCGTAACCAAGTTAAAAGACTCCCATCCTAAACACTAATGAAAAACATACTTAGCATTACAGAGAGAATTCTCTCCTTGCTATTGAGTGCTTCAGACTGATATTTCTGGGTCCATGAATGAAATTCATTTTGGTCTACCTTCTAGACACAAACCTAACAAAAAAGCTGCTTTAAAAGAAAATCATAGATCACAATAGTCTGTTATGGTATATTATATCTAGGATTCATCCCCTATCCAGAACTGTTTCTGGTGTATACCCTAGTAGACTTTAACTCCAGTTTCAAGTTTAACTCCCCCACACACACCATTCTCAGCCTTCTTTTGTACTTTCTCTCATTTCGTCTTGAATTTCCTCTTATTCCCACAGTTACACCCATCTCATACAGTCCAAAGCTATAAATAAAGAAGGAAGGATCAGGCAAGTACACAGTCACATATAAAAACAATGTTTTATTTTCACATCAAAACAACTACTACTTTAATTATTTATTTGAAAAGGTAATGAATATAAAAAATCAATTCCTTAGTCTATCAACTATGCCCAAATATATATGCTGTTGCTATTACAGACATTTTCACAGTACACATGAAAGAGTTCTCTTTCCTAATCCCCTACCTGGGACAAGTATGAGTCTCTTACAGTAGTGCAAAGAATACAAAATCTAGTGTGAGCAACAGAAAGGACTAAAATATGATTTTCAGGTTTGGCTTAGTAAGTGCACATTGAAGATAGAATTGTTTTTAACTATAATGAGTGCTGAAACCCTTTCAAGTAAAAATTGAATCTATTTGGAATTCAGTTATTTCATTTGCAGGTAATGTATAAAATGATTTCTAACCTTTCTGGTGAAACACAGGATGAATTGAGCCAGCAAAGTGCAAAAACATGAAAGGCCGCACATAAACTTTGGCCAAATCTTCTCCAAAGACTCCTTCTGTCCAATCATAGGTAACAGTCACCCACTGTTCATTGTGATGATTCATTCAGCATTCCATTTCAGAAGACACTGGACAAATAGATTATGGGTAACAAAACAACAACAACAAAACTATCTTCAGCACTTCAATTACACCACCCCTTAGTGATGCAATGTGCACATCTTTACTGTGCACTCAATCCCTATCTAAATTCTCCAACAAGTTTTGACATGAGGTATAGACACGTGTTCAGGTTATATAACTTCATAGTTTCAAGTGTAGGAATAAAATAATGTATGTGGTATTCTTTTAAAAAAAAAATGTCCTTCACAATACACTCCATCTTCAATATACTGATAATGCTTGTGGTCTTACCTCATTCCTAACTTTAAAGCATATTAAGTCACCAAAGATTAGTCAAACCAATAGGTTTCACAATTGCAAATGAGCTCTCTCAAATAAACTTTGCACTGCCACAATCTGATACATTGACATAGCATCTAAAAAAATCACACCAGAATTAGATTCAAGTTTCTTGTAGAGCTTTGAAATCTAAAATCAAATGTTGTTGAGGAATTAAAAAGATAAAAATAATCACTTTTATTGAGGAAAAACAGAGTTTTTCAGTGGGAAAACCTTCAGCAACATCTGCTGACTGTACTATCTATATGGAGCATAGAAGGCAAGTAGTGTAACACTTCAAGTTAACACATTAGATCTCATTAAACTTTATCTCATATCTATTCAGACAAATTATGCTTTTGACACAAGAAACTACTTTCTTAAAAAAAATGAAAAATAAAAAAAAAAAAACATATCCAAAGTCAAAATGTTCCACTCAGAAAACTAAAAATACATTCATTGAAACCAAAATTACCCATGGAAGAAGGTAGATCAATTTTTACCACGCATACTAGTAACAGAAGAAACACCAAAGTCAATCCTAAAAGCATATGCGTGTAAATTAATTTTGCACTTTTTAACGCCTCACTTGCTTCTTTAGTGTATCTCCCTTAGTTTCAGATAGTTTCAGATTGGTTCTGTTATCCCTGACATGTAGATATTAAGGGAAATTTTGAGTGTATTTATTTTCTGCCATTATCTTATTTATGTTGCTTTTGTGACAAACAGTTATCCTCATCAGCCTATGCTTTAAACAAGGCAAGCTCTCCAGCATTCCAGTGGGTAAAATTTAATGCTATACTAATTTCACCAAGAAATGCCACTATTTGCAATTTAATTAACTAAGCTTTGGTTTGTAGCTGCTAAGTAATGCTTCTTGGTTTGGAAAGAGAAGATTCCCAGTTTCCAAGTAAAGTAAACAGTTCTTTTAGGTATAAAAAGGTCCAAGGAAACTGAACAGTTTTCATTTTTAGGAAAAAAATGTTATTCTTAATTCACACAATTCTAACCAAAACACCTGAACCTTAAATAATACAGTTCTGTTATTTACTTCACATATTGAAAAAGCAGCTTCAGAATAGACAGTCTATTATTATTTGTTACACGTAATTCTATATTCATTGTTATTACGAACACGGGATTTTCTAAATATTGGGAAGCATTCTCACAGTTAACTTTGATTGTGCTCACTAAGCTTCATTAGGCATCCAACATGGCCTGAGGACAAGACCTCCTATTGTATCTCAAAGTATACTAATAATACTACAGGGTAGTAGATAATACAGTGTAAAATACCACTATGTGGCATTGTGTTTTGTATTACAAAATGCCATAAAATTCTCTGTAGAGAGATTTCTGAAACTGAAGTATACAACCACATGAATGCAAATAAATTCTAAGGCTGGGATTTTGTAATAAGATAGTTCACTGTAAATTAATAGTATCAATATACAGTATCACTCTCTGGGTAACTCATAATGACATCTTACCCAAGTTTCAGAACACTAAAGATGCTCCTTCACCACAGCACCACCAAAATGACAATATGATATATATTGTAGCTCTCAAGAGTTCATAAACTGTGGATACTTAGGTTCACTTCCAGTTCTATATACTTTACAAAGTTGTATGAGAAATTTTCAAAGCTTCAACTTCAATAAAAGTGATTTTTTTTCTATCATTTTTTAAATACATAGTTTTTATGAAAGGTGTGATAATGTTTGATTCATACAATGAGTACATCATACAGTTAAATGAGAGAAAACAGAATGGTTTCAATTAAAGGAGAAATAAATGAATGATGTTTCAATTAAAGGAGATCTTTAAGCAAGTAACCATTCCACGCTATCTTTATCTTTCAAGGAATGCCATTCCTTCACATCCAAAGTCACAGACATACAGGAAAAAAAATCTTCAGTTCCCTTTCCTATCCACCATTCTACCCATCTGGTAGGGTCCATGATATCAGATGATATATTCTGACCGCTACCTGACAACAACCTGGTTCCTGATGCAGTATCATCACTTCAAATAATTTTATCTATTATATACTCCATCTCCTCCATCCTTACCCCGGTTCAACAGAGATACTCAGACCTAGAGCCCTCACTTTTGAAGGTCATTTGAGAATCCATGCTTGACCTAGAACAAAGAAGAAGTCTTTCTGACTCATCTGTGTACCTTCTTGCCCAGAGCTCTCCTCCTGCATTCACTGCACGAGGCTTGAGAGAGAGTGTTTCAAATTTCACATAAGTCTCTTTTGCAAGGTCAGCTTCCTTTGGAGCTTTGGGTTTCACACGAAGTTTTAAAACTTTGTAGAGTAAAAAAATGATCAAAGGTAAAACAACTACACATGCTGCACTGCTGGCGATTATCAAAATAGAAAACTGAGAGCTGCTTTCGTCACTGAACATGTCAGTAGTGAAAATAATGCACTGCTCTTTCGTGGGTGGTATTCCTTTGGGTGAAACACATGCCATATACTGAGTACCAGGTTGCAAACCATCAATTGTGACTTTGCTTTTGCTAGAATCAGTGCTTAGAGGCAACATCTCTTTATCTCCATATTTTGAATATAACACAGTCACTGCAGTGTTGCTTGAGGCATTGACAGTTTTCCAAGTCAGAGTCACTCTTTCATCTGTTTCAGTGATCACTCTTAGGTCCTTCACAGTAACATTTTGCTCGGCCATAACTGCTGCCTTAAGTGAATTCTCCTCACCTTTCTTGCTCGTCTCCTCAATCTGCTTTGGCTCCTCACCTTTCCTGCTTGTGCCCCCAATCTGCTTTTTGCTTTCATTTGTCTTTGAACTTCTCTTTACATCGACCATGGACCTGGACTGCTTCTTGTCAGTAAACCTAGCATTTGTTGATCTTTCAGTGGTAACCTGTGCTGTGGAGGTTGATATGGTGGAAAGAGGTGTAGTTGTTCTCTCAGGTTCCTTCTTGGATTCCTCCAGTGTGGTATTCTGTCTCTCAGCCTCCTGCTTCCTTCCATACTTCTGTGGCAACACAGTTGTAGTAACAACACCAACCACTGTAACGGTAACAGCAGCTTCTGACATTCCTGCTAAATTCTTTGCTTTACATCTGTATTCCCCCGCATCCTTGTACGAAATCCCAGTCAAGCTTAGTATGGACCATCGGACACCTTCCCCAGGTGTTTCTTGAATTACTACAAGAAAACAAAGTATTATAAAAAGGAGCTAAAAGCGAAAGTAAGCAGCATTATTTTTTTTTCCTCTGAAACTGTTACCACTGGAATGAAGCATATGGACAAAATGTTTCTTAAAAGAAATTTCACACATACATGTTAACTATGGAACTTCTGTAGAACAGTGCTCAACTTGGCTCAAAATAGAATTTCAGGAGAAATTAAAAGGTAGTCTGCAGTTCTGTTATGTAAAATGAAAACAAGAGATCAAAACATCTTAAAGCAAAGCAACTTCAAAGTGTATGTCCCCCTGATTTCAAGCGACATTGAACACAACAGCTATATAAAAAAATGACAGAAGTTACCACTGTCATAAAACACTTCAATACTTTGGGCTATTACTCTCTTCAGAGCTAAGAGTTGCAATAAATGCTAGCTAATTGCCATTATCAACTTTTTTTGGACGTTACTGCACAAATATCTACCATAGCATATTACAGCAGGAATGGTATTAGATAATTGCAGTTTCTTTAGTATTCAAGATGGGCACAGCAAATAAGCAATAAGCATTTGCAAGTAAGAAAACGTTTTTTTGGAAAACCCCACATTTACAGTGCTACAAGTTGCTCCTTTATGGCTCACTAGATTTTCCTAATATCACAAAGATTTCAGACCAAAAAGGAGATTTCAGTAATGAATTCTTCCTGCTTCTCAGCTTCTAAATTATTACCCAATTGTTCCAATCTCTGTTTTTCTTCATTCTTCCCTCCTTCATCCATTTTCACACACACAGTTCTTATTACAGACCACAAACAGAATCAGAATAATGTGTTGGACCTGGAGAATTTCCTAACAGCTGTTTCATGGATGCATCTGCCAGAATGGTGCAATACCAAGTCCACTGTTACTAATAAGAATGATCTCAAAGCACAGGAAACCCAGCAATTTCAGGCTCTCTCATGTCCACTAACAGGGCTATTTCTGAAAAAGAGCTATTATACCTGTATAGTTCACTGGTATATTGTCTGACCTAGTCCAAGTAAGCTGAGGTGTTGGGTATCCAGTCGCATCACAGCGTAGTAGAACATTGCTTCCCAGTGGGGAGGTGATTTTGGTTGCTGATGTCATCACAGATGGCTTAAGACACTGTTCTAACTCAGCTCTCTGGAACAAGATTCCTGCCAAGCTCTCTGGACCACTACATGTAACCAGTGGGTCAAGAAGTATGACTGAGTTGTCCACAATTTTCGAAAATTCAATTAGCTTTGAAATGCGACAGTCACAAAACCATGGGTTGTCCTGCAAACCTGAAGAAAGAGAGAATAGGAAAACAAAACAAAAAAGCATTGTCAGGCAATATTCAAATGTAATTTCAGTGTGACATATGACTACCATCAAGCACAACTCAAGAAGAACCACAGGCCTATTTTGAACTAATATTTTTCTACCGTTCTCCTTTTAACTCTCCTGTTAACTGATAGGTAAGGAATTTTTTTTGCAGAGGTGAAAAAGACTACAAATGCTTTTTACATTAAATCTTTTCTTCACATAAATTTGCAGAAGCATAATAAATTGGCATTACCTTTACATAACTTTGCTACTTATCTAGGAGGAAACGCTTTGAAAAGATATCTTAAGACTGATGACACATTTTCACCTGATAGTGGCTTCTGGAGAGACCTTCTCAGGGTTATTGAACTCCAACACCCCCTCTGCTTTTATTACTTCTTTGGACTCTTAGAGTTTGATATTTTCAGACACTTGGTCTACGCTTGCAGAGAACATGATGGAGTAGGGTTAGAGCTTACATCAACATCTCTGTCTATGGAAAAAGGGATATGGGCTAAGGAGAAAAAGCTCTAGGACAATAACATTCTTATCTGGCTCTGAACCATACCAATATTCTTAGAAATCTGGCTTAAATTTATGACAGTCTCAAAAATGTATTCAAATACAGGAGAATGGAGGAAAATGGGAAAGACCCCGGGAAAAGCTGACTGTTACAACGATTTTTATGATGGCACACTGTCTCTTCTTTTGTTATAGGCTATAACATTTGCTTCTTGGTTCTAAGGTCTTTGAATGGGAAGCTTTTCCATTTGCTAAAGTTATTATGACAAAAGAGAGTAGTCACTTCTGAGAACTGTGACTAAATCATCAGATGGTGTCATCAGATGCTATGTTGACCTCAACACAGCAACACTCACTTTACCAGGTAAAAAACTGCACTCATGGGTTCAAATATCTTGTACTTTTGGGCCTAACCTTTTCATTTTCTTCTAGTTCCAGCAATAAGCAGAACTTACCGACTGTATGGGAACTGTTGAATCACGGCCTGAACCACTGATTGACCACCTGAGGCGAGCACTGAGTCAGCCGCAGGGGCACAAGTGAGTGTGACTGGAAGGGGTGGAGTTTGACTCCACCTCTCCCAAGACCCCATTTAAGGGCTGACCACCACCAGGGAAGGATCTCTGGTTGGAGATCTCTCCCTAGTGGAGTTATAGGCAAGCCTCGACCATCTTCAAAGGTGAGCCACCCTTTCCTTATTAATTATCTGTATACTATCTCCTTAAGCCCATCAAAAATATACCATCTTTGGCACTATTTCTTTTGGGTGCTATTCTTGGGGGTTATTTGCCCTACACTGACCAAAATGAGGGATAGTATGCAAGATTTGCTCACAACTGAATTTACTGACTAGTGTAACAGAAAAGTCACTTAGTAATAAAAAAAAATAAAAGAAAAAAATGAAATATCTGCCAATGTTTCTCAGGGTGTGTTTTTAGGAATTATCAAAACAACAAATGAAAAATACCTGCCTTCCATTTTGGAAGAAACCTATTGATGAAGGAGTATATGAATAATTAACTATTAGTTCCTTTCATCACCTGACTGAGATTAGGTTATTTTAAGCACCATAGCAGTGATTGGCTAAAATAGTGATAAACCCTGATTAATCCCAGTTTTTAAAACACAACTTGACCTGAAGAGCTTCCCTGACTTTGACATCACAATCCAATTTCACCCCTTCCAGACACAAGAGATTTTGTATCTATTCACCACCTACTGCCCTCAGGAACAGAGAAGGAGAAATCAAGGAAGTCTCATCAGCAACAGCTCTTCTTTAAGAAAAAAGAATCTCCAAAACATAAAACTAACTTCCTTTGAAACTCAAATATATATTTATAAGCAAAAGTGATTTCATCTGACTGTGCCACATGTCCAAACACATCAATTGTTTCCTTATAAAAGCTCTGCCCGATTAAGAATATGCATCTGCCTACTTGTACTTACCTTTTAATCCAGGCAACCTTAGTCTGCAGTTAGGAATGATATTCCTGTATTTTTTTATACTCATTTGCTTATAAGTAGTAAATTTTCCCTACTTTTTCAAGTAGAAGAGACTGTAGGAGTATTTGAAAATGAAATTCCCCCTAAGGTATGAAAAGGGAGTCAAGATCCCCTGGAAACAAGCCCACAGCCAACAGTTCCTCTGTACCAAACAACGTGGAAATGCATGTGAACTCTCCAGCGCAGTCTCTATACAAAATGACACTAAAAATATATCATATGCTACCTTCTGTTTCCTGCAAGCATTGATGCAAGAAAGGACAGATTTATTATTGTTTCTAATACTAATGCAAAAGGTCTTTCAAAAATATTAATACATGGCTTTCATATTCTCCCAGTGTTGAAGAGGAGAACTAAAAATGTTACAATCTAAACAGACTAAACAAAACAGGCAGAATAGAAGGAACTGTGAAGCAAAGCCATTAGATTGGGTGGTTGTTCAGTCTAGCCCAGGACACAGGTTTGATCATTTCAGGCTGTTCTGAAGGTCTGGTTTCAGTGGATGAAGAAAGCTGAAGTATCAGGAGACTTTCCACTGTATTTCAGCACAAAGGAGTTACTTCAGTTCAGCACCCTATCTCCCCCATCTGTCACGGTGTCCAGCAGTACTGGCTGAAGAAGCAGGACATATATACAGATAATACCTAGAGCTAGAGGAGTAACTCCCTTATGCTTGTGGCTCATCCCTTCTGTTTATCTGTGCCTTGCTGATACCTGGCAGCACGCACTTTATTTGCAGCAAACTTGCAAAGCTGTTGTAAGTCATCAAGTGATGTGAATTCCCAAAATAAAAACATGAAAACACTTGGAAGTAAGAGTAACACTGAATTTGGTTACGCTTCAGTTAGCTACTGAAGAGAACTGAAACAGAAATGAAAACTTCTGATATTTAACAATTTGTGTTTACAAGGTGGTAGGAGAAAGAACATATGAAAGAATGAAGATCTTATAAAAGCTACAAGTTGAAGAAACTAGGAGAAATGGGGAGCTTTAATAAAGGAATGTGGTACAATGCCCCCAGGAAACAAATTCCAAAGAAGAGAATTTAAAATTATTAAGTCTCCAATGGTATGTAGATTTAATGGAACACTAAATACTTATAAATCCTGGCCTCTTTTAGAGAAATATTAAGGCTGGTTATTGACCTGAAATTGAAATACTGACTAAAACAAAGCTAACAGCATTAAATATTTTTGCACTGCAATATATGAATGCAATGCATGTTAAAATTAAATAAGGATTATAAACTACTCTATAAAAAATATTCTTGATTTAGCATATTTTAAGTTTACTTTCACACATTATACATGCAAACGTATATAAATGGCAAATACATGCAATGTGTGCCCATGCATGCATATTTCTGCAATCTTCATAGTAAACAAGAATTCCCCTTGCTAAGGCAGTATGGACTTCTAGCATTTGTAATAGCTACAAGCAAGATTTCCTTTGTAAATCAGTAACTGGTCTTAGAATATAACTTTCAATTGCTGCAAAACAGTGGTACATGAAACATTCAAGTTTGGGGCCAATTGAAACATTCATCAAAACAAGCAACCTAACCAAGTACTCTCTTTTGATTGAAGCTACAAAACTGATCCACGGATCTAAACAGTAAATTCTACTTCCCTTACTGTGTTCCAGCGCTTCCTATACGTTAATAGCAAGCGTGAAGTATCAGGAAGAGCAGTATCTACCTCACAGCCCAGCACAATCAGTGGAAACCCAATGGACCTGCTGTGCTTCAAATTTTTGGCACCTCTAAAAGCAACAGAGGCAAGATTTCATTTTACTGCCACTTTGGCAAATCCTGTACTAAAACTCCTCTGTTCCTCTCAGTGACTCGCTAGATGTAATTTTCCATACAGAAAACGCTGCTATCATCACTCATGCTAGAAATATCAATCTCTGTACAGCAGCCAATGCTAAAATGTAGCTGTGATTTGGATCAAAGTATTAGATTAAAGCTCCAGTGCTAACCAAGATAGGGCCAGCTGAACCCATACACTGGTTCCTTGATTGTTTCCACTGTTTAATTGTCAGCTCATTCCACAGCTTAGTTTCAAACAGCTCCCCAGAGTACTCTCCAAGACAAAGCCAGGATCTGTGCACACTCCAGGGACCTCTTCCAATGGGATCTTGGATGAAATCACCTCAAGAATGGTTCTCTCTGTCCTATTCATTCCCCCAGCATACAGCACACAGCAGCTTTGCACCTTCAAAACCATTCTGCAAAGTCTGCCAGCCCACCAAGTATATAACATACATACTGTTTCATGGTATGAAAGCACAATAGTTGCATTCTTCCTTTAATTCAGTCAGCCTAAACTGACAAAAAGACACCTCCACTGCTCACTTAGATTTTAGAGATGCTGGAACATCCCATCAAACCCTCAGAAAACCAAGGGTCAGGTCTTGCAAAATGCTGAATAGCCATCCAGGCTTAAAAAGAGAGCTGGCTTTGCACTGTGAGGAAGTGAGACAGAGAGAACCACTTAGTCACAGGGCCAGGAATCATCCCCTGATCCCCCTTCGCATAACTCACTTTAGAACATCATGCAGTGGGGAGCAATGAAGCCACCCAGCAGGACAGAAATTATGAACTGGCATAAGGAGATATACTAATCTGCCAGTCACTTTGGTTTCTCCAAGAGGCCTCAAAGTGAACATGGGGAACCTGAACTTTCTCTTAGATGCAACTTCCTGTTCAGTCAAGACATTCCAGATAAAATTGCCTACTAGTGTTAAAAAAAATACATTTGCACAGATGAAATTGGGGCTTTGCTGCTGTTGATGTTAATTAAATACAAGTGACAATCTTGTTTTGCCAGAAGTAGAAGGGGAGAAAGTTCAAACCATAAGTACTTACACTAAGTAGAATCTGACTGTTATTTTCCTGACTAGACAAAAACAGCTTTTATTTGCTTCGGGTTCCAGCTTCTAGCAGTGCTCTGGCTGCAGTAACCACTCCATGAAGGTACACGGGCCAGACTGAATGCTCCCGCAGAGCACCAATCTTGAGCATCAAAATCAGCACGGTGTGTAATTGTGGGCATCACATTTAAAGATAAACACTCTCTTCCTCTACTCACTCCCTCCCCACCCCCTCAACCCCCCCCCCCAAAAAAAAAGTGGCCAAAGAGAAACAGTATATATGGTATAAAATGAAAAACTCAGTCTATAAGAAGCAGTTGAAAGAAATAGTGCAACCAGCTAAGAAAGCAAAATGCCATCAGGGAAGGAAAATGTTTGAAAGGTTATCATAAGAGAAGGCAATTAGTTTTTCTGCATGTTCATCTCATGTAGGACAATACTTAATTGGGTTAATCAGCTTAGTTCACAGTACAGGAGATTGAGGTTAGATATTAAGAGAAACTTTCTCACTGTACTGAAAGATAAGCCGTGGGAGAGGTTTCCAGGCTCTGGAGTGGGCTGCCCCTTAGCCAAAGGGTAGGCAGGGTTCATTTCATCTAGATCTGCATCCCAGCAGGCTAGAAGCTTTTTGAAATCCTTCCTGGTCCCTTCTGTGATCCTTATCTCTGCTTCAGAGGAGAGTAAGGGCAACAATGGGATATGATTCTCCTCCCTCAGACTCCAGCACAAGGGGCGTTGGAGAGGTAATAATGTCACAGAGCACACCTTATCCCATTGTTCAAAGTCAGCTTCTCCTACGGCTGGAACAATATAGAGACACCTCAACTCCTAGGGCATTCTTCTTGTTTCTTTTAACTATTCATTCCTAAAAACTGACTGCTTCACAACAGTCCAACAGGGATCAAAGGATGAACCCCTGGCAATGGGTATGAGTGGCCAAACTGTGACTTTACAAGCTGCAGTAATGCAGATAGTAAAGCTAACACCAAGTAGAAGTGAAGCTTTTGAAAATGACCAGTTACGCAAAAAGTACTGTGCTTTCTAGTCTCCAAAGAAAAAGAGCAATTTCTGATTCATAATAGTTTCTTACACAGCAAGCACTGTCAGCCTGCAATGAGATAGTCATAAGAAGGCTGTGCTGTCAACAAAGGAAAATTCAATGTTACCCACAGCCTATCTAAGGTAGACTTACTCAGCGCAACACAGTGAAAGTACTACCCATCCATCTACATTCTCAAACTGAAATCTACAGAGACTGCACGGAGCATCCCTCACAGTGTAATCTTAAAAAAGGAGAAGCAAGGCTCTGAACTCAGCATGGATCCCTCTCTGCAGATCTGTGCCCACTTGTAGGTCATACATTAAAACGATCCACAGGTCACATCCTATGTTGCTAGAAAAGTCAATGTTGGTCTCAGAGGGCCTACCAGGACTGAAGGAGCCAGGCAAAGTGTGGGCACCAATGAACAGTGCAGATGTCACAGAAGGAAGAAAGAGGAGGGGAAAAAGTGGGGATAAGAATGGGTTTGGATTTTTTTTTTTAATTATTTATTTATTAAGTAGTAGTAATGAGGGCTATGGAAGCAAAGGCAACTGAATAATCTCTAGGACATTCCCACATAAGGACATCATCAGGAGGATTAGATCTAGCCCATCAGCTCCTGTGTTATTGTCTTCAGTACAGAGTATTGAGCTGACTTAATTTTACAGGTTTTTTTTTTTAATCCCAAATTAACCAAGTTCCTTTTAAAGCTGCAAACTTACAGTTACCATGCATGTAATCATTCAGCCTACTTTCATCTATGAAGTTATTTACTATCTCATCTGAACAAGAGCTTCAGATCAAACTTTCTGCTGTGAAACAAAATGGCTGAACAAATTAATGCTTAATAATGACTTTGGATCAAGAAAGTGGAACTTCTGAGCAGCACAGTGCACAGAGGGTACCAAACTCCTGCAGTTAGATTATAGGAAACCAGTTATCCACCCAGTACTGGTTTTGCTCCTTTCCACTGCTGTGCTACATTACAAAAACACCAGAACATGCACTTACACAGTGACAAACAAGAAAGCTATCAAGGGACCTGATGCAGCTATATTCTGCAACTGCAGATGGTAAATGGGTACCTGCAAGGCTACAAAGCATGCCAAAACTTGATAAAACTCAAGGTCACAAAAAGAAATGATGTCATGGTCTAAAAGAAATTGGAGAGAGAGAATAATACTATGAACAGTGAGAGTCCAGCCAAGCTATACTTAAATACTCACTTTAAATACTATAAAAAGCACCATGACAATGTTTGTATCAGGGATCCTTAATCTTCCTCTTGTATTCACAATGTGAGTTGGCAGAAATTTCAGATTTAGAACTATCCAAGGTTAACGTGAGTCATGGGGAAACTACTGCATTTCAGAACAGGCTTTCATACTAAGCATCTATTCTAGCTACTCATCTGGCTTGCAAGTCGCTACTAAAAACAGCTGCAAGAAGACATGATTATGTTTACAATCACATCCAGTGACGAGGGAAATGTCCTCAGAAGCACAATTTTTGGAAGACCTGCACTTATCTAGATACTGAATATTTCATAAGGAAGCAGGAATTCAGTACATCTCTCACACTTTTTAACCCTGAGATAACAATATACATAAAGATCACTGTCTTTCCTGTATATTTTTCTATCAATAGCAGAAAACAGACACATAGGTGCACAGACAGACAAACTGCAGAGCAAGCCAGAAACAAGACCTGTACTAGAACCCACCTGAATCCCAGGCCTGTCCCTCCCTGCTCTCCCTTTCAACTTAACGTTTAGGTATATCTTAACAGGGAACAATACAAGATCCTTAACATACCCAGAATGACTCTCTGAGTTGCCAGAATGTCCGTGCTCTTGGGTGGGATAACTTCTGAGAAGGGCGGCCAAATGTCCATCAGGTCTGAGGGCAGGGTAGTAAGCTTGTTGCTGGAGATGTCCAGGTAGGTGAGATTCTTTAGGTACCTGCCAGCCTCGGCTGGAATGCTGGTCACTTTATTGTTATGCAAATCTAGAGTCCTCAAGTTGGGCATCTCCACCAGGGACTCCCAAGGGAAAGTTGAGATCAGATTACCATCCAGCCGGAGCTCATGGAGTTGTTTCAGGTTGTAGAAGCTGCTGATATCAATGTTGGCTACACAGTTGTAAGTCACCCACAAATATTTGAGTTCTACTAGATAGTAAAAGGCTTCAGTGGGAATCCTTCGTATGACAGTTTTTTCTATACGAAGTTTTACAGTATCCACAGGAACGTTCACAGGGATCTCAAACATGTCAGGGTCATTACAGAGCACAGACCTAGCATCAAAAAGAAATATATATATATATACACACACACACACACACACACACACACACACATATATACAGATCTACATTTCTTTGTCAGAAAGTTTTATTTCAGATTTAAATGCTATTAACTTCTGCAACATTAGTGACAGAATAAAAAAAAAAATCAGAAACAGTCTGCATTAGAATTTAAAAAAACAAATGTGAATTTTCTAAAGATAAAATGAATATAAATAGCAATGATAATTCTATATGAAATCTAGATTTGCTTTATTCCAAAGCTTGGAAGCACCACCTTCTATTTAATATTTCACTGTCAACCAAAAAAGAAAAGCCACTGTATAGTAAATTACATATTTATCTCAAATTGGAGCTGCATGACATATTTTATTAAAATGAAGAATATTGGATACTAATTTCTAGGTTTTTGGTTTTTTGTTTGTTTGGTTGTTTTTTTTGTTGGTTTTTTTTTTTGCCACAATGTAGATTCAAAGCATTTACGTACCTTTTTTTACTTCTCAGAGTAGACTGAAAATTGAAAATGCCAGCATATTTCTCTAAAAGGAAAGACAGCTAGCCCTATATCTGGTGTCTAAACAGGAACAATATGCTTTATAGAGATTCTATAGAACTTCCTGTTCCTATTGGCTTCAGTGAAATGAGATTCCTCCGCATTCCCAGAAATCAGGAAGTTTCCCTTTCCTTTGGATATACAGTTTGCATGCATTAGTTTTAAGAGTCCCCTCCCCCAAGAAACTTATCTTAAATTTACTACACCTTTTCTCTGTATTCTTCAGTTTTGCTTTCTCTTCCTGTCATTTTATACTAGATAGGCTGTGACAATAAGTAGCTGAAACAGTATCTCCCAAAACTGACACAATAATATCAATTAACCCAATTCTTTATTACCAAAAATTACCATTTATCTGTGAATAAAAAGAAGAAACTACTGAATTTATTTAAACCATAATCACTTTACAGTAGACAAAGCTTGTGGAAATAGAAAAAACATTGCAGTAGCAGGAAAAACAAGGGTCAGAAATTGCCTTCTACAGTGAAAATGAAAATTTAGGGTAGCTACTGCTAAGCACAAAGCCACTAAAACAAAACATAATGACCACCTGCTCCAATACAGGAACACTGCTAGCCAAATAACACTAACGTAAATTCTGCCATTATTTCAAAGCAATCATGATTACAGTTTATCTGCATTGTAAGTGAGGACATTATTTTCAGTTTCCTCAGTCCTTTTCCCTATAAACCAACTAGTATAACAAATAACAAAGTGCATACCTTGTTCCAGTGCCATCACTTCTGCCATGGTAAACACAAGTGCATTGCGAAGGACAAAAACCACACACTTCTTCAGAAATGCTCATTATAAGGTATAAGTAAAAAAGCAGATGCATGGCTTCTACCCAGCACAACTGACACACAAAAAAAAAAAACCCTGAAGACTTTATTCCTACACATGCGTGTGCAGCATGCTATGGATGCAAATGCAGACATCCATTTAGTAACAGCAGATTACATCGGATTAGCTGAGATCTTTACTTGCTTAACCTTCAAATGGATCCTGAAAGGGTTCCATTAAACCAGCTTGTTCTTTCTCACGTCAGGACACCACACTGTGTCAAGTTCTACACAACATGTTTCCAAGCTATTTTAATACATGCTTGTTGTATGATTAGTATGTAGTAAAACATGTATTCACTCCTTACAAGTGGCAGTGCAAGAGTTACTGTCCATGAAGTGTTCCAAGGTTCTGGGAAGAAAGCAGGTACAAGAAGATATTGTATGGCATTGACTTTATTTCTAAAAAGGGCAAATTAATAGGAAGCCTAGTGTCTGTAATTTCAAAAAACAACAAAAAAAAATAAAAATAAATCCTGTAAAGACACATTTTTACCAATAACACACAAATTTTAAATAACATCTCCACACTGCGAAGTGTCACTTTGGTTGTATGCGTACACAATAATACCAAAATAAAGTGATAGAAGTGAACCGTCTGTTGGTACAAATTGTTCTCAAAATCCTGTTAAATTAAATCTCACATGGTCAGACTTAAAGTGTACTTTCTAAAAAGTTTCTTTAACCCACCATTCTGGGGGGACCTCAAAAAATTACATCACACATTCCACACAAATTAACAAATCTAACAATTAACTTTCCCAAAGGACTGCATCGCTTATAGTGGAACTCTGTCAGACCATCACTACAGCTCCTGGGAGAAAAATAACCCCAAAAATGAATAACTGTATAACTGTAGCTGTACAAAGCCACAGTGACTGAGGTGTGTCTGAAGGATCACTAAGAATTTGGACTGGCATTCAAAAAGATATTCTCAAAATCTGAGAATCATCAAGAATGTGTACTACTATCCATCAATGGCCCTATATGCAGCCACTCCCTCCAAACCAAATAAATCCACTACTGATGTTGGCAAAGTTCTTTTTCAAAAATTACAAAACAGACATCCACAAGACTGACTTGGGAATAATGAGAAATCATCTTTACTCTTTTATGTGCCACCTGAATGTCAACCCTTTGGGAGCATTTTGTCCCACTGTCAGGATTTGCTGTGCAGGGGAGAGCACTAGAATTATATCATTGCTAAAACAAAAGCAGTCCATCCCACACACTCATTTGATTCTGTGAGCCAAAAGCTGAAAGATACACAAAATATCGTTAAACTCTTTCAAAATCCTGAAAGCTGTGGGGTTTGGCTAGATATTCTGATAACCCCACCATATTCACAGAAGCAAAACTGTGCAAAAAGTGTCAGAACACACATATGATATAGAAATATAAACATACAGGGAAAATCTGGACCTGGAAACTTTCAAGCCAAGCAGAGAGAAAGTCATTTGCAAGAGGAATTAAAGGTGCTACATCTATGCTACTGAACCTAAGCACTTCCTACTTCAGTCTCTCCTTGCCCTCATGTCACCCTGTCCAATCCTGACAGTCACATGGAACACTTCAATGGCCTTTTCTGTTTGTGCCAGAAACATCAAGCCAATAAGCCTCATTCTTGAAAACTAAAATTGCAAAGCTTTGTTTTGTTCTCTTTTTTCTTTTTAACCTATCTAAAAATACTGCAGTGATTAACAGAAAACAGCTAAGCAGATGAGGCAGATTATTATTCCAAAAATTAACTGTAACTCAGATTTTACTCCATTTCACAAGATGTATGCAGAAAAATGAAATGAGTTTTACGATGTTAGTGCACTTTGAGAAACACTCATGGGCAAGGCATTGTTTATAGTTATTTCTTGTCTTGTCTGACATCGCACCATTGCCAGAATTGCCCTCCGAAACCTGCAAAGGACAAGAAAGGGAAAGCAGAAAGATCACTATCTGGAGAGCCAAATACAAACACAAACTGGGTATGCTTTTCTAAGTATTACAACTGTTTTCAACTTCAGTAAAACTTGCTTAGTGAAAAAAATAAAAATAAAAATCACATATTCAGAATTCAGAAGGACCCGAATCTTTTCTACTTCCATGTACAGGAATAATTTAATCAAGTTTTTTTCCCACAACAAGTGTCACAGCAGCTTTTGCTTATTGAATGACTGGGTATAGCTACAACAAAAGTGAAGTTCGGAGAAGAGGGTGAAAAAGTGATGGACTTCCATGGACTCAGCAGCATCAGAGCAGACAAGCCAGACAGAGATCATGGTCTCTTTGTAGCTTGGTAGAAAAGAAATGAAGGATCCCAGTTCCCATTCAGAAGCAATGGCTTGGTTAGAGCATTTCATATGCTTCCTCAATATAGAAGAACAGCCTTAACTTATTTAAAGAGAAAGCTCAAGGCCCTCCTAATCAACCACAATATGACACATCTCAAGCCAAGCAAGGAATTCCTTGCTTGAAATTCACTAATATTTTGGTCATGGTCATTAAAACAACTTGTCTGCTGCTGATAAACTCAAATTCCAAAATAAGTTCCTCAGAGAAACCACAAAAGGATTCTCAAAATGAACTTACATAATCTTCACTAACATTCTTTCAAAAATCTTTATCAATTTAATCTGATGTTGATCAAAGCAATTTACTTTAGATTTTGTTGTCCAAAAGGTTATCTTTGGAAAACTGAGAGCTGTTTACCCTCTGATCTCTTCACCAGTTTGTTATACTCTACAGATGATCTTTATGTAGGCCAGTACAAAATTAAGAACACTTACTTTTTGTTTGCAATGACGTAAATGCAGGGATTATAGAACGTGGAAGATTTTGCAAATAAAGGAGCGATGATGGCCATTGCAGGAGAAATTTTCTTTGGGTCTCCAAAGGAAGACCATAAGCACACAATGGAATAGGGAGACCATGCCACCAGAAACATTACAATCATCACAACAGACATCTGTAAAACAAGAGTAACACACAAATAACCTGAAGATTAAGACCTCACAACCTAACTCCAAAAGCACATCTGCATGATAATGATAAGAGCTATCCAGAACTAGATAATGACATGTAAATGAAAACACTTGATGATTCTTGACACCTTACAGCAAAACCTTATTTTCAAGATTTAATAAGACATCATGCCATATTTTTGGTGCATGCTGTTGTTTTGTTACAGTTTTCCTTTGTGATTAGCACTAGCCATTATTTTAAATCCAACCATCAAAATTAAAAGGGCCACAGAGGACTTTACATGTGAATTATGGCCACCACTTCAGCACTGAAAACGTACTGCACATCAAAAAATCATCTTCTCCAAAATAAACATAGAGAAACTGTATTATTGTCTTTATTATCATATTTATCTTCAACATCCATCAGAGAATGACTATAGGAAAATAAAATACCATATTTAAAAACGATCAGGTAGTCAACATCATCTACATCGTAGAAAATACCAACTTTGTACAAATCACCTTAATTTAAACACTAAATACTCCTCCAGTTCAGTGTTTAGGTATAAACAGCCTGGAAACTACTTTCTAATCCTGCTAGAGAAAATATGATAAACTGATTCCTGAAGATAAACAGTCAGAAGGACAGGCTTCCTTTCAAAACAGATTTGAGATACACATCAAGACAAAGAGCTCAGAATGCAATTTCTTTTTGCTATTGTGAAGAGAGTGAAAGGAATCCAGTGAAAACAGGTCACCTTGAGATACTATTACAAACAATAATTATGAACAGAAGTAGCAAGGAAACTCAACATCCTGCAGATTAAATTTTCATATAAAAATTGACGTTTCTCATTCACACCCAGGAAAAATATATCTTGCATTATAAAAAAAATAGATAAAATATCTAAGACAAATAATCAACCTGATAAACTTATTTCATAAGGTTTAACTAAGGTTTTGTTAAATAAAGTATATGTTCTGTGGCACTCAGGCTCTGTCATTCAGTGAAGCACAACAGCCACATTCAAGCATTATATGGAAGGAGATATGAGCAGTCAACTGTCTTCTCTGCCTTCCTCTCACAGACAACACTCAGGGACACCCAGGCTCAGACACCAAGACACATCAAGCCACCAGTAGGCAAAAACAACAACAACCTTAGAGTAGTGGAAGGGCAGGAGTGGAATCAACTAGGACTGACTTTTCTGGCTTTTGTCAGGGATGTGAACCAGTAATAGAAATCAGAATGGAAGCCTCAAACTGATCAGGAAGGCAAAACAAATTACCCCAAAACTAAATGAAACTTCAGAACTCCTGGAATGCTCTTTTCCTAGTGTAAGGTTCCTTGGTGCTGTTCACCTGTGCCTATATTCTACCCTTCAGTGAGAGTCAAAATGAGAAACAGGAGTTAATCAACAATTCTGCGTGAGTTGTTTTGGAGCACAACAAACAAGCAAGCTCTACTCCACCCACAGAAGGTTTCTACTTCAATACTAAGACAACATCTATAATAACTTCAAACAGAGATTCTTACACAAATGAGCACTTCCATTTAGAAGTCCTTTGTGCACAAAAAGCTTAAAAGATGCCAAAGTGTGAAAAATCAAGCAATCCATTTCTAAAGAAGAATTATGCTTAACTACAAGGCTTCCTTATTTTTTTTTAATACAATTCATAGACAACTGTGAAACTGATGAAAAAATGCATCCTCACAAATTTGAGTCTATAGCTATAACTGAATCCTCAGCTTAAAGCATTCTGAGTTATTCAGAAGTGTAAAGTGTTCTTAACTAAGGGTTGTTGCTTTTTTTCTTCACAATCCAGCAACAAGAACATTTTGCAAGGAATGTTAAGTTTGCATTGGTAACTAATTCAAATGCAAAGGTGCATTCTTTTCAGTCTACTCCTTATTTCTTTATGTTTTCTTATAATGTCCAACCATATCTTCACCCAAAATAAAAAGAGCCAATGCACTTAACACTTTCTCAAGGACTCTCATATGGTAAAAGAATGTTAACTTTTCAGGGAGGATGTATCATTCTATGCCGTAATTCACATTTGCTACTGTTTACCTAAGAAAGAGATAAGCTCAATAGGCAAAAAAAAAAAAAAAAAAAAAAAAACCAACAACAAGGGATCAGAAGAAGCACACGGTTTGGGAGATTGGAAATGCACTTTCATTTACAGGCCATGAGTGCAAAGCAGAGCTGAGCATTTCTGACCAGTTACACTTGTGCTCTTCCAGGTTAACCTAAAGACTCTGAAGACAAAAAGAGTAGAAGTATCTTAGACAGTCCTCCTAGGATGTTGATGAAGTATGTTTCTATACAATGACAGGGCAGAGGCAAGGAAAATTCATGTGGTTCCCCGACTCCAAAACAGCTGTTTATCTGGAAAGAATAAAGAATCTAGTGATGTTAGTCAAGCCAAGAGATTCCACCAAGGCTCAATTTCACTTAATATTTAGCAAGAAGGAAGGAAACGGGAGTGCATAAAACAGAAATGCTTATAAGGCAGCGCTGTTCCTATGTTTCCAAAACTAATGGAGAAGAACATGCTTAAAATGAAACATACCCTCATTTACCATACCTTTGTCACATCTACTTGGTCAGACCAATCCATGTTAATACTCTCCAGGCAGTTACTGCTGGTGTAATGTTTCATTGTCCGGGAAACATTGTAATAACAGTAAAACATGACTGTTAAGGGTACAACAAAATTAACAGCAATTACACTCATTGTGTAGGAAACAAAGGACCTGATAAAACAGAAAAACAAAACATAGTAACTTACAAATATCCATCCATGAAAAGTTACCGAAGAATTTGATATTTTGAATTCATTATGAAATTTGAAATAAACTTTTAGAGAATTAGAAAAAAACCTTTAGTCTTTAGTTTTTATTAACATCTGCAGGTTTTTTTTTTTTTAAATGAACGTTCCTCTAGTTTTCAAGCATCGCTCATATTCTACCTTTTTTCTTGACTTGCTCTAGATTTCCTTTTTTTAATTACATTTATAAATTAGGCTTCATACTTCCCCAAGAATTTATTGCCACACAATGCTAAATTAAATAGCCTAAACTTTCAACAAGAGAATGAATTTAAATAAAAAGTGTGGTGAAATCTTACACATCATTTTTCCTCCAATTGACTGTGCAAGTTGCTCCAGTTGGATCTGGAGCATAGCCAGCCCAGCCTACAGTAGGCATGGATGCCCAAAAAACTGCATTGATCCATGCAGCCAGGATCAGAGAGGCATAGTTACAGGTAGTCATTCTTCTTCCTGTGACAAAGCATATATAGTCACAAACTGTTGTCATTTTTTCTTCTCTAGTGATGAATTTAAACCACAAGTAAGTGAGAGCAAACCTACATGGCGTTAATGATAACAATCCTCTCATGGAACTACACTCCCAAACACTGTAGCATACATGCTTCTTATCACAGAAATACATATAAGTTTTCCAGACTTATAAGCCACATAATTTCATCATCCACTCCAACTCACAGCATATACAGAAAACCTAACCCTAGCACCATGCCAAAGGCCTCCTATGTGACATAGAAAGTAATAACAAAGAGGAACTGACTGTTCCAATACAGCTGCAATAAAGAAGAGAACATTCAGTGCAGTGCTGACTCAATACTAGAAGCAAACACAGAATTGACAGACGTCAAGATCTCTCATAACTGAGGCTTTTGTATATACATAGATATGACCCTCTAATGACAGGAAAATACAACTTATAAACCAAGTAACAGCCTACCTTTGAAATTCTCACGTTCACAAGCAGTACCATACATGCAAACTGTTTTGCTCGCCATGTACTGCAGTATCATACTGTTTTAATTATACCCAGCCCTTTAATTATGGAGTCATTCACAAGAAAACATTACAGTTTGACTCTTAGTTCATAGAAGTCTAACAGTGAAGAATGTTTGACCAGATAGTACCTATATCAGGCCTGCAGATTGTCAGGTAACGGTCAACTGCAACAACAGTGAGCAAACCAATACTCGCCATCCCAAAAAATATATTTAAGGCAGCATAAATCTGAAATTATAAAAAAAACACAAAAAACCAAATAACATAGCTTTTCTAAGAAATCTTTCAAAAGCACAAGCAAAAATTTGTATAATGAATCTAAGGCACAATGATACTTTATACTCAGCCAGTGTTCTCTTCTGTAAGCAAGGTACTGTGGGAACTAATTCAATGCAGGCAAATTGGTGATGGTTCATTTTAAACGAGATGTTTTAGAAGGAATCTGCTGTTTTGCACACCAAAATTCCTAAGAAGACAGTCTAATACAATATGTATCTACAGGTAAATTTGAGACTCAGAGACAAAGAGTGTGAGGGGTTTTTCAATTCATGTTTTCAGTGTATATTAAGGAGTCCCAAATAACATTTGATTCATCATTAAAGGATTACAATCATGTACAGCTTTAACAAATTTTGGGTCCTGAATTGTCACTCTTCTCTCTGCTTTACATTATTCCACTGATACAGTACACCAATTTTCCCCATTGGTCCCCATTTTTACTTGGTGTCAGGTCTGACCAATTCACGGTGATAGTACTGTACACATGCTGCAGTCCCAGCATGCTCCAAAAGCACCTGCGCTGTCATCCCATGAGCAGCCTGACTGGGAAGAATGACAAGGAGGGTTGTGCTACCAATGGCACTCCCAAAATTCAGAGTCCTGCGCCAGGCCGCATGCCACCCACAGCTATAACAGAGCCAGCCACATGACATTCAGCTGTCTCAGTTGACAGGATTTATTTGGTTTGGGTTGACATGAGCCGTGTTTTAACTGACCTCAAGAACTCCCAAACCATTGATTGTGAGATTTCATATCAAATTCAACATACTATAAGTTAATCCAGTGATATCAAAACTGAGGCATCCTGTCAAAGAACAAGAATTTTGAGTTTGAAATAATTGTGTTCTCAGGCAAGTGATGCCAGACTACAAATACCCACTATATACAGGACCAAAATATATAGTGTTGCTATCATTTTTCTTAAGTCTCATTTTTGGCACACACTTTCACATTACTGTTCATTTTCCTCAACACCAAGCCCAGCAGTTTCTTTAAATGCAGACTTAAACCACAGAACATAGTAAGTAAAGGGCACTTTCTCTGTGCCACAGGAATACAATTTGTCAGTCAGTCTTAACTCTTCAAAATAGGCAGCTATTTAAATTAAGCCAAATCTTTGATAGTGTCCTTTAATTGTCTCACAGACCTTTCCTTTGGATATCCTTTGTTCCATCCTAAGGAAGATGTATTTGTCAGGCAAAACACACTAAGGTCTGTCAAGCTCAACACCAAAACAGCAGCCATATCCAAAGCCTGTTTACCACCAAATGAGTCATTGAAAGAGCATGAGCTACTGCTGTAACTTTCTTCATATGGGAACTTCCTTTCCTAAGGCTTTGCTTCTTAAAGCTAACATAAAATTTCTGGTTGATAAATGTAAGGTCACATTTCAATGTTTTCAGACTTTACATTATAAATTTAGAATGGGATTCAAAACAGAACCTACATCCAGAAATTGAGGCCTTTACAGAACAACAGCTCCATGCCTAGAGTTAAATTTTGCATATTCATCTTATTTCTTACAAGAACAGATATCAATTAGAGCTACTAATTTCTCAACTTGCATTTAGGTGCTCAAAACTTTTGCCCTGCCTAAATTGTAATACCTGGCATCCAGTATGTCCAAACTTCCAGCTTCCATGCAGGTCTGAAGCAGCAGACATAGGATAGCCAATGCCACTAACACCAATATCAGTGAAAGCCAAGTTGATAATAATTGCATTGGTTGCCGTCCGAAGCTCTTTGTACTTAACAAAGATGCCTAACACAACAATGTTACTGAAAATGCTTATCACCCCTGTGGAAACAGAAAAGAGAAACTTTACAGAAAATGTAAACAAGGTAGTAAGACACATGCAAAAAAATATTACAATGGACTGCATTTTCAAGTCCTAACCAAGAAATATTTTTAGTTAAGCACAATTTTGCAAAGAGTAAACACCTGAAAAAGAGAAAAAATAGCTTTTGTAATTAGATTCATCTGACTTGGATTCATTAAGGGACAGAAGTGGGGTGTTTCATCAAACATGGGACTTCCTATACAATGGCAATAGGCAGAGCAGACATCTAAAAGTGCTGAGGATTGAAATTTAACACTTCATCCACAAAGTACATTGCTGTCTTCCATGGCAGAAAAGAACAGAGGTTGCTGACTGGCAGAAAAGCACAGCTTTTACTGCTATTCACTTGACCTAGTAGGAGGTTTCTACCACCACCTGAGTCCTTCAATTCTCAAAAAATGTATATGTATATTCAAGTAAATGTAATATTCTCAGGCAAAAGAATATAGAAAATGAGCCACTAGGCATTGTCTTTGCTACCTTCACACCAGCCAGACACTAGTATCTTCTCACTAGGCCTGAACTCTTCACAGGCATCATTATTGGCTCACATCGCTGCAAACCATTTATTTTTTAAGCCTTGAGAAGTGGCCTGGACAATCCTTGGAGCTTGCCATGGTGGCATGCTGAAGCTGTACCAAAGATGTTTACTTCATCTGGCAAGCACCAGTCAGTATCATAGCCATGGAAGAAGTCCAGCTACATACTGATTTTGCTCAGACCTCACAAGTAATTGTGGACCTGGGGAGGGCACATCTTTCACCCTGTTTCTTTCTTTCTAGCACAGGATCGCCATCTGCTTTCTTTGTAGAATCAGTACTCCAAAGCCCAATCTCCCTGTACTCCAGAAACTTAAACACAGGGACCCCCAAATCTGCAATGTGACAAGCTCTTTTACATTTAAACTCTTCAGAAGTTTACAACAGAGGTGGCACCAAAGGTGAACAGACTCTGCCTGAACACTATGAGGTAACACAAGAAATGGTGAGTAGACAGTTGTAATAGAGAAATACAGTACTAAAGCTAGCATGCACACTCTCCTGTCTTCATACCTAATGACTCAAGAATTTGCTTAGGGCCTCATAATACTCTCCAAAGGGTTCAGAACACTGCTCCTTAGGATCCTCTGCATCAGCAAGTTTTGTTTGACCCTGGTACCTATAATAAAACCTCAACATCATTCATTGCTCTTGCTCTCCCTCCCTCTGAGCCAAACCATAACGCGTGGCTCTTGGAATGAGTTTACACAGCAATCCCACAAGATAGGGTTGGGTTTTTTATTCTTATTTTATTCTCTTCAGACTCAGAAATATTCAGAGTAAACTGCCATCATCTAAATCTCTACTAACCCACTATTAATTACAGTCATAAGATCTAATAAAGTTAAAAATACCAGTTTGCACCTCACCTGAGAAAGGCTCATAGCCCCTTATAAGCAAAACAGAGAACTGCAACATGTTCAAGAAAACAGACATTAAAATTAATGATAATAATTAAAAAAAAAAAAAAAAAAGCATAAACCAACCCTGTAAGTAGTATCAGGATTTTTTAAGTTGCTCATGAATTCCCTTGTCGCACACAGCTGTTACAATACCACTGAACCAAATGATAAACTTACAGACATTGGTATAACTTCGGCACCTTAGGTTACAAGCGTAAAGCAGAATGTTATGCTGGTAAAGTCAACAATGAAATATCCATGGAAATTCCCCTTTGAAATATTCATTTTTTTTTCTGCTAAAACATTTTACCTATGAAAAAGAACACTGTTCTTTGCATCGTTACAGTGCTGTAAGGATAATTCTGTAAAGAGCTTTAGTGAATAGGTGTCATGCTGAATACAGAGCATGAAAGTCTGAAATAATAGCATCTGGCTCTACAAAGGATATTAACTTCACATCCTTATTACCACGGCCACAGAGCACAGCAGACACAAACAAGTACAGACAATTAGACTCAATGGAAACTGAGCAACAAGCAATCCAGCACAGTGAAATCCAACTTTTGCCCTCAGGAGTGAAATAAGGTCTGCAGAAGATATTAATTCTCAGTTATTTCTCTTTTCAATTCTCTTTTTAATAACCCCCAAGCATGTACATAGGTACAGCATAGTACATAAGAATTACGTTTAAGATTATGTTGGTAGTGTACAGCCACTCACCTGAAGTATTTCACACATTTTAGGAGCAACGTTGTAATGCTATGACCCCCTAAAATGAACAAAAGCAGGAAGCTGGGGGCCAGACATGAAGTGAGCAACAAGAGGCATCCTCCACAGCAGCCTGCTCAGCCTTATTGGTAGGTAGCATATTGAGAGAGGAAACATGACAGAGTCACAAGTTTCTAAAACTGTACAGGCTTCTTATGAGACATGCTTTAAAAGATTTCAGGTTGGATATAAAGAAAAATTGATCCTCTGAATGAGTGGTCAGGTGCTAGAATGGGCTGCCCAGAGAGGTGATGGAGCCACAGTCCCAGAAGGTCCACATATTACATGGAATTTACTTTTCTGGTCAGCAATTTAAAACTGTACCAGGGGACTTCACCATTACAAGGTGAAGGACAACCAGAAGGCTTCTTCCTGGAGTCAGTGTCCCCATCGTCACCACTGAAATTAATATGTTGAACCACTGTAGACTGCAATAGTTAACAATGCCTTCCTTCCTCAGAAAACAAAGCAATTACTTATGAAATAAGGCGTTCAAGCCTTTTAAAAAGGAAAAGAATGTTGAACACTGTACCTGACTTTCATTGCATTTCTTAGATATCTGTTTATTAACACAACCTAAATTTTCTAGATGTGAGATTTGCTGTGGTAAAGCACCTGCAAAGTAAACAATCACAGTTTGAAACATGCTAGAGACCTTACTGTCAAAAACATTGCTACTGTAGAAAGCAAAGTCCAACATAGAGCTGACAGATTTGACAGATTCTCCCATTCTAGGAAGAAGCTGAGCTGATTCTGGATAATGAATGATAGCTTTAATCCTCAACATCAGGTGGCCAAACTATCTGAAAATACCAACTGGCTACAGTGTAAATCCAAATTAAAATATAACAAAGCACTGTATGCACCTGCAGTGCCTAATGGATACAGTTACCTGCAAACAATGCTGTAGTATTGCAGTTTATTTGGTCTTCCAGTACTTCACCATCATCCAGCCCTACAGCTCCTCAACAGGCCTGCATATCTATAAAAATCTGAAATGAACTATTGCCTTTGCATTCACTTTGATGCAAAATATCCTCTATACCAGTGATTTGATATTTCCCACTTCAAACACATACGCTAAATAAAATGACTATTTCATATCTTTAAGTCAATTAATATTTTAAAGTATTTGAATAGCTAATTATAACACAGAAAATGCGTGGTATAGTCTAGGAAATGTATTTATAAATTGATCTTATTTTCCATACCAAAAATATAGAAGGCATATGTTTCTAAACACAGTAGGTTTCAGTATTTGGCCAAGATGTTATTTCACTGCTACAGCAGTCAATGCTTCAGAATAACATTCCTGCAATACTTGCAGCTACAATAATGAGAAAATACAAAAAATGACAACAACAAAATGATCATTCCAGTTAAGCCAAAGGCCGTTGCAGTCATAGAAAACACATGATGTCAAGCATTTCAGCATGCTTTTCCTAACATGTGTCGTAAGTGAAAAATACATCTGCAAGTGGAGTCTGCTCTTCTTTGATAAATGACCAGCTCCCTCCCTCTCAGTCACATTCCAACCCTTACATCCCCCTATCAGACACCCTGTTCACATGCTCAGACTACACATATATTACTATGAACATGTGGCCCACGAGACATCTCAAGTTAGCTTCAAGCACATCACAGAAAAATGCAAGATGTGACAGCTATGTCCTATTTTTATCCCTTTTGCAAGCTGGCGGAAATTAATTCTTACTCTCTTCTATAATTACATATCAACAAAACATTTTTTAACACAGAACACTGCCTTCAAATATAGAGCAGAGAACATGTAGGTTTCTGCACACTTCAGTCTGATTGTTGGCTTGTCAGTAAACTATGGAAAAAAGCCGTTGGACACCTGTAAGTCAGAATGAAATACATTGCTGTTGTTATACAAAATAACCATTCAAATCTACAGTTCTATTTGAGAAAGTTATGCAACAATTTGCCAACGCCCATACCTGCTGTTATTAAGTAAGCTGCAACTATGTTGTGCTCGGTCTGTGTGAAGGCAGAATGAGCTTCAGCATCACTTTCTGATGAATTGGTTGAATCATTCCAATGCATTTTGGATGCACAAAACTGTCGTCTATACCTTGCAATAATTCATCTAGAGGACAAAATGCTACTGAATCCCTTCAGGCAAATTCAAAATTCATTACCCAGCAGACTGACTGAACAATTGAAAAAAGAGGCAAGGGAGGGTTGCCTCACCATTACTGCTGACAGCTTCCAAGCATGACCTAATTGGACAAAGTGCAAAGAAGTTTATACTCTCAATCTACGCAGGAGAAAAGCTTGTTCATTAAAACAAAGAGCAATACAGAACCAAGTAAACTTCCAACAGGATGCTTAAATTTTGTTCTTACTGCTAAAGAGATTAACAGTCACATGCCTCCAAATTTTTTTCTTCAAATCTTGTGCAACACTTGAGAAACCTCAGGAGAAAATTGACTCTGCTTAGTTGGCCTTCAGCCTGGTTTGGAATTACTTCCAATCGTCACTGGGAACACAACCACAGTATGAACACAAATGACAGTTACATTAAAATACCTTTACTGTATCCACCCCTTCAAATCCTCAAATACCTCCTTCTCTTCAAGAGTCTTAATTTAATTGAAACACACAAATCAATGGCAGACACAAGAACTTCATCCAGTATTTTCTGAAGAATAGCTTGAAATTCAGAAAATTCAATCGTCACATTTCTAAAATGTCCTGGTCTGCAGAAAATGAGTGTTGAACATGCTATGAAGTCTGAACACTCTCCTTCTCCCAGACTTACTCGGTGAAATTTTCTTAAGCAGAAAATCATTAGGCATTTACCAAAGGTGACACAGCTTTTGTCTCTTCAATTACGAGGTAGCAGCACACTAGAGAAAGATCACAAAGGCCTTTTACAAAATCCTTTGTAAATATGAGCTGCAACAAACCCCTGCCCAAAGAGGATGTATCAACCCAAGAAATCAAAGGCCTTTACCACTGTTTGCCCTTCAAAGAGTTTTATACTCATACTATATATAAACAAGATACAAAAATTCTTCAGTTGTATCCAGTTCACAGGCAGCTGGGACCACATCTGTGAGCAGCAGGATGTACTGCCCCAGGCAGCACTGAGGAACAAAGCCATTCCAGAGGAAGGTCATATATCTGAAGAGTTATTCTATTCTCTGACCCACGATACATCCATAGAGATTTCTCCCATCCCTTTTTTAAAATAGGCATTCTCCACCTTTCATCTATTTCAACCTAAAGGTGAGCCAATTTTAGTAAGAAACTTACGCAGTCATGACAATTAGTCATCACTGCTACAGATCATATGTCACAATACTGTCAGCAAATGTTTTAATAGCATAAAACTACACTCACTCTTAGCTCACAGGGCACTTGTGAGCACGCGATGTTTTCTCTGTCAAAAGAGGATTAGGCAGGAGCAGGGTGGGAGGGATTTGAAAGGGAAAATGATGCGTTCATAACGTAATGAATCTACTACTCTAGTATTTAATCATTCTACCTTGAAAGATAAAACCATAATGATCATTTGATATTTTCCCTTCCCCAAAACCTCGGCAAAATTTTCAACAGCATCTCCAATCATGCAACTTCCATAGAAGTCAGAGCTCACAATGCTTACTACCTCAAAAATCACACCATCTCCCCTCATGAGGCTCTGCCTGACATACTGTGTCCAGACCTAGGGCCCCCAGTACAGGAAGGATACAGAGCTGCTGGATCAGGTACAGAGGAGAGACACAAAGATAAGAAGGCAGGAACACTTCTATGAAGAAAGGCTGAGGGAGCTGGGCTTGCTCAGCTTGGAGAAAGCTCCAGAGAGACCTAACTGCATCCTTCCAATGCTTGAAAGAAACTTACAAGCAGGAGGGGGACTGACTTTTTATGTGGTTCTATTCTTATTCAGATAGGATTTCAGACTTACAGCAACATAGTCAGTGAGACATTAAGATTTTATAGATACTTACTGGTTAAAATGCAAGTTTCTAAGGGGTTGTCCTTCCTATATAGCATTACATTGCTTCTTTTTCTCTTAAAGTTGGCTTTAAATGGTTCAAAACGAAAAGCAGACAAATTAATAAATTATTATTTTCTCACGCACAGCGTCTCTAGATTGTTATTTGAAAAAGTTAGACACTTTACTGTAAAGAGACTTTCAGGTGACTGACAAGATGCTCTGATAAGGGGCCCCCAAATCCCCAAATACTTGCCACATCTCACAGATTAACCTTGATTTTCTCAACATACCACTTCTTGCCAAGATAAGGTTTTGCCAAACTGAAAGTAATTCTGCACCAGTATAAAAATTACTATTAAGCACTGCCTCAGGAAGACATCCATTAGTTGGTGTCAGTGTAAGAGAGAATCATTTCTATCCTACAACTGCCAGGGCTGCATCCCCACATTCAAGTATCCCAATTAGAAGATAATTGCACTCTGTCACAAAACCACTCGTGAGTCTTTGCCTCTTGCCTTGTAATGGCTTCAGACTTGAATATGACTCACGACTCCACCTGCTGTAAGACTGAAATTATTCACTTCTTGTCCTAGGCTGTAAGATGGCACTTTGTCAACAGCCACTTCAGTGGAATTGAAAGGTGATGTCAAGATGGCCTTTTGATACTCTAGTATAAAGCACATCTCTAAAGCACACAGCAAGAACAGCAGCATAGAGCACGAATCTGGGTATAAGAGCGAGGACTGCATTATCCTGGTCTTTCAAAGCCAGAAGAATAAGGAAAGATCTTACCTCACCTATCCACAACTAGGCACAGAGGCATTACTGAAGAGTGCAACTACTGCAGAGGATGCATTTACAAAAACACCAGTTCCAGCTTTGATGCAGACCGGTATCACTCATTTATAATGCGGTATGACAGAGACGGCTTACAATAGCTACAATTCTACAATACCTCAAGTCAGAGCCCTACCTACATAGACCTAGTAACATAGAGTAACCAGACTAAATGCTTTTAAAGATCTGCATTTAATCGATCTAACTAAAATTAAGTAATACCAATACAATAATCAGCATTCCAGAATTCCTGATGGTGCCATGGTCAAATAGACTTGGTTTCTTCTCATAAAAGCAGATCTAGTAGAAAATTAAATGTTTCTTTTAAGCATTTTTAACTGCTATCCTATATAAAGCAAGTGTTTAGACTACACAATTGAATTCTTGAAGATTTCTTGCCAGCTTGTTTCAAGTTTTGTTTCAGAAATAATTCTGAATTAAGAGATGCATATGCTAGTGATCAGTAGCTGTCCAATTTTAACACTAAAAAATAACCTCACTTTCTTTTTGTAAGCAAAAGGCTGTTAGCACCAATCTTCCATTTCCATTCCAATTATGTCCATTAAATAAAAAGTACAACAGTACAATCAATTCTGAAATTTACTCCCATGCACATTAAACATGATGCTCAAAATGTTTTCATGTCAATTGATCTACATATCCCTCTTCAGAAATGCTCAGTATGAGATCTGCCAATGGACTCCACTCCTGATGAAATCCAAAGAGTAAGATTCTTTTCAATTCTTACTTAATTTCCAAAGTTAAAAATAGATGACATGGTGCTTTTGTGTGCTTTAAGAAGGGACACTTACTACCTTCTCAACACTCCTCATAATACATCTGATTTAAGAGATTGGGAATGTATTCATACAGAATTTTCCACGTATTTTTAAAGCAATACTAAACTGAAAACATTGCATGCAGATGAGTACTATAATGGGCATAATGCTATAATGCACAGCAATAATAGCAGGGTGACAAAGCCTTTGGCTGCAGCAAACCAGGACAAGCCCAAATGCAGCAGCCACAGAGAAAGAAACAAAGGAAAAAAGCTGCTTACTTTTGGAAGGCCTCTGGCAGATAGGGATCTCCAGCAAGATCCCCTTGCCTCCACTGCCAACCCTTAAATGAGGTCTGGGAACAGATGGATCCTGGCACCAACCCTTCTGGTCACTCAGGTACACTGCATGCACCTGAGCTCCCCTGGGTTGGCCCTGCCTTCCCACCAGCTGCTCCATCTCTGGTTCAGGCCATGACTCAGCATTTCCACAATGGGCTATTCCATTTTAGCCCTCTGCAAGCTCAGAGCACAACAGAGGTGATATATCAGGATATCAAAACCTCAAGAAAAACTGGCTAAGAGAAAGAGGGGAGCAGTTAAAAACTCTCAGCAATTTTGTTATAAGCGATATTAGATACAAGGAGGTGACCTAAGAATAGAATTAACTCTGTGTTACTCATTAAATAATATCTTAACGTGTCTTAATGCCTTTGGTTTTCATTAAGATTCAGAGAGAAGAATCTACAAAATATTCTTTGTTACCTTCCTCTCCTTGTATTTATTATTAGACATTAAAAAAAGTTCTAATGACAAAAAATCTGAAGTTTAGTTTGTAAAAAATGGTCCATAAAGGTTATTTGAACAGCATGTCCTCTTTAGGGTTACCCAAAAGACATCACATAAAACAAAGAGAACAAGAGATCTTATCCAAGTCGCACACAAGTAACAAGTTCATACTGACGAATGTGCATGCAGTGAACCCAGAGGGGCTTTTCTTAAAAAAAAGTTTTGATTGTTTACTCCAGACTCCAACATGAAGTCAAGCATCAACTAAGTCATTTGCCAGAAACAAACGATTTAAGAATAACATTGAACCTTGTTTTAGTTTTAAAAAGTTCAGGTATGCTCTGAGCAGTCTTCCATTCTTCTCCAAGGGCTACATTCTCTGTTCATGTGTTGACTGTCATTAATTGTCATTTCAAAGCTTCCAGCTCTGTATGAACAATTTTTTTTACGGTCTTTTCTACTTTTTTTTCTTGCTCCTCACTTCTGCAGATGACGTGACGTGTCAGCAGGAGGATTTTGACTGCTCCATTTTTAATGTCCTCTCCCTGTTTTAAAAGGGAAGAAAAACAATTCATTATCACAGATGCTTAATTCAGATTATCTCAGATGCTGTTAAATATATTATACATACAAAACTCCATTAATTGATAAAATAATTTATCATTGTTGTCTGTTCTTACAGACCATTTTCACGTAGGAATTTGCATGGTCTTTACAAAGCATCAAAAACCAGAGAATACTGAACTTTGATTTAAACAAGTTACTGGGAAGCACGGCAAGTTTTTACATAAAACTATGAACACCCATGTGAGAGAAAAAGAAAATACAGCATTCTGTTTAATACTTAAAAGTTTTAGAAACCAAGAGCCATTCTTATTATGGAAACATAACATCTGCTTACCTCTAAAACCTCCTCCACCACCTCTTCCACCTCTGAATCCTCCTCCTCCCCCACCTCTTCCTCCACCTCCTCTAAATCCTCCACCTCCTCTTCCTCCACCTCTTCCTCCTCCGAATCCTCCTGAACATAGGAAAGAAATTACACTTTCTGAAACACGTAAATTCTGTTACACTTAACAACTTCTTTCACTGACAGTTTCTGAAAGGAAAACCAAACCAAATCAGAAATGGCCAACTGCTTCATCCTAGTGCCTTATCTCTTCTGAGGACCATCTACAGCATTTCAGGTGTTGCTGAATATCCAGTATCCAACGTCTAAAATACTAACGCATTAATAAAACTCCAAGATAATTTTTAGTCATGAAAAAGCTAACTACAATTATTTATATACAAATTCCGCAAAGCAACAAAACAAAAAACTTCAAAGTACTTATGCCACCTTGCACACAAGGTGGCAGAGGGGTGAGAACTCAACTTTAGCTGAGTACATCACAGACTATGCTTAAAAAGCAAAGGATGAGAACTACCAGTTCCTTTACTCCTTCCCTCAAACACTGCATTTCAACTGTTTTATCCAAACTAGATTTTAGAACATAGTAAAAATACAACTTTCACTGTTTAAAAGGGGTATTATCTAATATCTTTTAACGCAGGTTGGTTAATAGTCATGCATTCTGTCTTGATTATAGATAAGTGTACTCCCTTCTCTGCATTTTGGAGAGATGGTACAGAAACTAGCTGCTGCTTTGGAAAGATGTCACTGTCTCTTCTACTGAGTCATCAAACATAAACTGAGTTATCAAACTGAATAAGTGCCTATCATTTTTCTTGGAAATAGATGTGTTTATTCAAGTACAGAACAGTAATTTCACCAAACAAACAAATGAAATAACCACTCTGCAGCTTTCTTTTTCGGTGTCTTACCCCTACCACCACCTCTTCCTCCTCCACGTCCTCCACCACGTCCTCCTCTACCACCTCCTCGAGGGGCACCTTTTTCTCCAGGAGGCCTTGGTAAAAATCTCTGAAGGGGTAGCAACTTTGCTGGATCAATGTAGAACTGCAGGAAAGAGAGTTCCATTAGGTTTTGAGAATACTGAGGTTAAATCCTTAACAAACAGTCATAACTTGGTTTTAACCCATTGTGTCAAACTGCCTTTTGCAATGAGCAAAATAAATCAGTGTTATGAAGTTATTAAAATACAGATGATATGCATACTTATTAAGTTTCATTCGTTACATCTTACATCCTTTTTTTTTTGTTCTTTAGGAGAGAGAAGAGCATGACAGACGTAAAGTGAAAAGGATGAGTAAAAAAAACATTTTCAAAGGACAGCTAGATTTAAAGTCAATAAAATCTCTTAAAGCTTTTATTACCTATTTGATTACATGTGTAACTGATGACATACAATAGAATTCTGTTACTGAGATCAGCTAACCTTTTGCATTTTTTTGAATGAAGAGGCTCTCATGTTCTCAGACAGTTTCACTGAAAAATACTGTTAGCTTCTTTAAGGAACACATCAGAAATAAAACATTAGAAGTAGCACTTTGGGTTATTACATGGAAGAATTTAGACACTTCAGACATTTTCTAAATTCATATTTTACAAATGAAGCTAAACATCACCACTGCAAGTGAAATACTACAACTTAATGATGAGGAATAATGGCTTCTAATTTTTTTCATAGCTACAAAGACAGCATTTTGTGGAAACATTACTTTTTCCTTCCCGTGTATTAAGGTGCAAAGAACATACCATCAGAAAAGAATACATAAAAACGTAACCACAAAGAAACTCCTGGGAGTTTAGGAACTAGAAAACACACTTGAGCTCCCCTCTATATTTCTTGGTATACTATTATAAGAAGAAAAAGTTTCTGAACTTCAAGTAATTCTCGTGCAAAAAGTAAATCTGTAAATTAACACTTTCTGATCAGATGGGCATTCTAAACCTGTTTTAAGCATATAAGCTAGGACTAAAAAATTAACTATTTTCACATCTTAGGGCAAACCTATCAAACAAGCCAACAGGATTTGTGAAGGATACAAAATCTCGTAGCTGCCCAAAAATTTCATCCACTTTGCCAATCTGTTCCTTATTATCCAAGTACACTGGCGCATTGAAATAAGGCACTTTGTTTTCTTCCGTTTTACATTTACAAACAAGATCATCTTCACACGGATGCATGAACTCTCCCAGTACTGAAATAAAGAACAAACAAGCTGAAGATCTTCAACACTTACTGCAAGGTAAATAAATACAGCGTCTGCAAGTAACTTACAAACTACCCTCTCCGGAGGGCCCTGGTCGTATCCGCCTCTGTTGAAGCCTCCTCGTCCACCTCCCCGTCCAAAGCCACCTCGTCCACCACGATTAAAGCCACCTCTGTCACCGCCACCTCCTCCGCGATTAAAGCCACCTCCTCCTCTTCCTCCTCCTCGCCCTCCGCCACCTCCTCCTCTTCCACGAAAGGACATTTTCTACTTCCTCCTACGTTGCAGACAGAAATCGGTTGTTTAAGAAGTAATTCGTTGTTTAACTGTCTGTTGTTTAACTGCTGTCTGAATCAAGGTCTCCCGACGGTCCTGTTTAACAGTTAGCCACCCGACTGAGAACACGCATACACGTCATTATCAAGCTTCCCCCTTAAACACACACATTGGGACACACATGAGGGACATGGCTAGCGGGCTCGGTGGGGATGGGTTGACAGTTGGACTAGATTTTCTCAGAGATCGTTTCCAACCTTAATGACTCTACGGCAACGGCTACCCATCAGGAGTGACCGACCGTATCATGGTCGCGCACCACGCTCCGCAGCCGCAGCCCCGCGGAGAGGCGCCGGGCCGCCAGCTTCCCACGGGGCGGCTTCCCCGGACACAGCGTCGAGCCCCTGAGAGCAGACCAACGGCTCTAACAGCCGTAACAACCGCCCGCACGCCGCGCAACCCCCACCGCCAGCCCCGGCCGCTCACACGTGCGTACCCAGCGTCCATGCGAACCTCGCCGCCGCGCGTGACGTCATCAGCACGAGCCGGAAAGCCGCCCGCCTGCCGTAAAGGAGGATCGAGCGCCCAACAGCACCGTCGCAAAAGGGCGGCCGCGGGGGCTGCTGCTCTGTTGTGCCGGGGGGAGAGCGCGGTTCTCCGGGAAACTGCCCCTATTGGGGGTTTGATGCTCTGAGCTTTGGCAGCTGCCCGAGCAGTTCTCTGCGCAAACCTCAGCTGGTTCTGCTCTCGCACGATGGCACGGGGTTAAGAGAGTTGCTTCTTCCGTCCGTCTGCCTGCACGGGGACGGCACTATCTCACTTAAGAACGCATCTCCCCTTACAGCACCCTGCAGAGCTGGCTGCCTGCTGCCGGGAGGTGGCCCCGGGGCCCTGTCGGTCTCCTTTGGCAACAGGAGGGGAGCGAGAGACCCTGCTAAGCTCTCCCTTGTAATCGCTGCCTTCAAGGGCTTTCCTCTTGTTCTCTCTTCTTCCGTTTACAGTAAAACAGGTTGAATGGTGTGGGAACCGTGTGGAGAGATCAGACTAATCCATTCATAGTTAAGGCTCCCATAACTGTTTCTGAGCCCGCTTCAAAGTATTTTACCAATGGTTAAAAATTAAACCTAACAACTGGCAATGGGGTAGATCCTGGCCAGGGGAATTTCTCTACAAAGAGATAAAACTTCATCATGAGAGTGGTGGTGGTTCTTTTGGTTTGCTTCTCTCACTTTTGTTTCTGTCAAGCACAGGTAAGAACTTATTTTATTATGGTATCCGTTTATTTTAAAAATAAACAACAGCCAACAGTTAAAACAATTATTATAAAAACAGAAACAGACGATTTTTTTTTCCTTCATAGCATTTGCATTTCATACATCTGTTTTAGCTCAGATTGAAAGTTTGAATCCTGCTGTTTCTCCTCCGTGTATCAGTTCTATCTGAGGTTTATGATAACAGGCTTCTGGAAAAGCTTTTAAGTGGAATCCTATGCCAACTTGCAAGTCTGGCTGAGCTCAGAAAGGTTCTGTTGAAGAATCCCTCCTGGCAAAAGCCTCTCAGGAAGTCCTGATGGGTTCCACATTCAGCATACCCTGAGCTTTTCAGAAAAAAACGGAAAACTCAGTAGATAAAGATCAGCACATTTTGTTGCTATTCAGTCAGAACTAAGGAGAAACTTCTAGTGCAATATGGGAGTTAGGCCAAGCCGTGTCTGGTTCACAGTTTGGCATGTAAATGTAAAGATAATGCATAGGATTCTACTGACCTGAGAACAGGAAGAATTTAATACAATTATACAGCCCTTAAAAGGGTGGGCGGGGCTCGGATTAAATTCTGCCCCGGCAGCATTCCCACTGCCTTTACTTAGGCCAGGATTTCTTCATGAGAACTTTAAACTTTGGCTCTGTTGATTCAGTGGAAGCACTCAAAGCCGTTAAATCCCATCTGACAACTGACTTTTCTTTCTCATTTTTATGTGAAGTCTAGCTTCATAGTTTTCATGTTTCAACATTTCCCCTACCCTCAGATCTTAGTGAACAAAAACACTCAGCCAACAATAGAATAACTGGAGAGCTGCCAGAATAGGTGTTATCACTCACCTTAAGACAGACAGACGGATGGAGGGATCAGGAGCACTCCTTGCAGTCCATAACAACCAGAAACCACACTACAAACCCACTGCTGTGTAAGATCCAGGAACAAAACTGACTGGGAGGGGCATTAAATTTTCACATTACATGAAGACACACTTGTTACTTGCAGTGAATCAAATCATAATTTTTGATTTATTTTTTTCTAAGTAGTTATTGGCTATAGTTAAATTCAACTAGGATAATAAAAAGGTCTTGAAAAAAATCAAGTTGCTACTCTTATTATTTTATTTCATTTTATTTTATTTTTCTGGTGTTTAACTCCCCTTATATTTTAATTTGCTTACAATTCGATTGCTGTGGTGTGCTATAAACCACCAGTTTGAAATATTTACCATCTTCTGTTGTGCACTTCAGCTGATTTTTGAAGAGTATAGTTTGTGGGTGATCAGTAACAGTGAAGATCAAACCAGGGGAATGATCTGAAAAAGAATAAAAAGTTCAGAAAAATAGAAAGATGGATAACCCAAAGAGAAGGGGATAAACACTACAGATAGTATTTAGTACTTCCATGCTTACAAGATAGAAAAAGGCTCACAAATGCTTTGTAAAGGATCTGCAGAACCTCTGGTGCTATCTCTAGTCCTGTTCACTTGTTGGTTTTGGTATTTTTTTAATTTGTGCCTTGCAGAATGCAGCATCTAACATTTCAGAAGAACAGTTTTCACACGTTGAGCCTGCTCAGCCAGTTGAGCAAGACAGTCAGCCAGCTGAGCGAGACACTTACGTCATAGAAGAATGTGTAAGCAACAAATACACACACAAGTCCTGTAAGAAAGTTTTCTGTCACCCATGGGAACGATGTGTGGAGGGAAAATGCCTTTGTAAGCTTCCCTACCAGTGTCCAAAGAACGGCACCTCAGTTTGTTCTACCACTGGAAAGCACTTTCTTACTTACTGCCACCTAAAGAGCTATGAGTGTCAACGTCCCAAAGCAAAGTTTCTGAACACGGGAAAATGCGTGTCTACAGGTATTATTATCTCTCTCTTTTTTTTTTTAATGTATCAGTCATTCATTTATGGTCAAGTACAATCTTTACTATTTACAGCTCAGAAAACTCAACCATTTCCTTGCACTAGTAAAAACATGACAAAGACAACTCCCTGAAATTGTACAGTACATGTTGATTTTCATAAAAAATGAAGTAATTGGCAGATTGGTATGCTGAACACCAGATGAATTCCACCTGGTTTTTACACTGCATCAAACTACTTTTCAATTCTCTACTTCGTCAGCTCGAACTCTGCTAAGGACATGGAGAAATGGCTCCACTAAATTAGGTGGGTGGGCTCTCTTAGCAGAAGCAGTCACTCTCCCCACCCAATTTCCAGCCCTGCCTCTACTCATCTCGGGAGAAGCAGCCAGCTGGGCTAGAGCTCTCCTGCCCTGTCCTTGCTCCAGTACCACCCCTCTCCCCCACTGAAGAAGCAGCTTGGTCTGTTGCCATTGGGGTGACAAAATTCACCTTTGCTTATGCTGCTGAAAAGTACTGAAGAGACTCTGTGTTCCTCTCACTCCCATTATGGCTTCAATAAGTCATTAAGTTGAGGCTTGGGAAGCTGATGACTTTAGCTTTACTGCAAACAGCACAAGTTTTGCTACAAAAGTGCTGGAGGTACAGAAGCAGGAGCTGACAATGTCACCATGTTGCTGTAAGCATGCTTACAGGACAGTAACTGTAATCCTCATTTCTGAAGCTTGTATATTTTGAAAAAGAGACAGGCTCAAAGCCTGTCAGTTCTCAGAAAGATCTACAATAACACTTCAAGATTCTGATTCCCAACCTACTGCTCATTCCATATGAACGCTGGATACCTACAACATACTTTAGGTCTGGTTTCTTCCTGTACTGTCTCTCCACTAGATACATCCATACAATACAATTTTATTTGGGATTTTTTTTTGTTTTGTTTTAGAAACATTTAAAATCTCTTTGGTCTATAACGATTCACTTTTGCTTCAAGTAAAACCTGTGAATAACGAGGACCTTTTTGTATGTGACAGTAAGTGGACTATGAATGAAGCAAACGTGGCCTGCAGACACCTTGGCTTTGAATTGTAAGTTTGGGAACTACTTCGCTCTGTGACTGCAATGGATGTGGACACATAGTGATGCTTGTAGAACGGTCAGTGCGTCAGCCAACTGTTAAGAGAAAATTCACGAACAATTGGCTACAATAATGCTTCTGGAAACCATAAGCCAAAACACAGATTTCTGCATTTTCTTACAAATAACAACTGTTTAAACCATCAGTATTTTACCTTTAAAATAAAGCCAAACTTTGGTAGATGAGTTTTCCCTCTGGTCTGTGTAAGAGAAAATGCATAGATGGACAATCCCCAAATGGCTCTGAGCAATGAACTGCCTGTAGAGAAAAGTTTCTTAAACTAGCTGGCCAAATGGTACAGCTCTGTTTTGCTACTTGCACCAGCCAGACTAACAAGAACCAGAACACAGGATTTTTTCTTCATTCCTTGGCATGCCACCATTGCTTGCTTTGCCCACTAGAAACAGCAGAAGCCATACACAGCTTGTTCTTTTTCCTGAGACCACACCAATGACTGACTTACACTGAAAGTCATCATGAAGAGTCAACTACATATCCTGTACATAATCATTTTAAACAATAACATAACTGAGCCAGGTAGGACTGCCTCTCCAACCCTACTAAGAGACTAAGAATGCTCTCACAGTGCCTAAATTTGTCCCCTGTAGATGAGAATTCAATATTTCCCAGTCCTGATTCCAGTGTTTTTAGATAGCATAGAGAAAGGTTTGTCCTGGGACAGAGCATTCAGCCTTTGACTCTCATTGCAAGTCTCTCCAGTTATTTATTTACTCACTCCATATATTCTTAAGGTAGAGGAGAGACATACTGTTTAGAGGATAACATTCAGGTGATTAAGGGATGCCAATCTTGCAATGGCCTCAGCTTCCTCAGTATGTGTTGGTTTCGATGACACCACCTGTACTCAGCCTCAAGCAAGATGGTTTCTATCACCATGCACAGTAACTGAGATAAGAGTGTCATAGATTCAGCGGCAGTTCTATGATGGCAAAAATTGGCACTTTGTTTAACCTTTTCTTCTGAAGTAAATATCTCCTGTTTTCCTCCTTACTTTTACAACGCTCCATGGGAAATCTGTACTTTTTAAAATTTCCTTAGCAATGATCAAAGGTCTTTAACACTGGGAAAAAGCATATAAATTCTAAACAGTAAAAACAGCAGACTATCCATTGTGAAATTACAGAATTTGTTATTATTATTTGTATCTTTACAGAGGTGCTGAATATTACCACACTGACTACAATATCACAGAACCATCACACTGTTTCCAAGTAACTTGCAGAGGCCTAGAGACAAGTCTTGCTGAATGTTACATAGAGAAGAAACTGAGAGCTAGTAATGAGGGATTTGTTAGCCTCCAGTGCCAGAAAATTGTCCGAGGTTAGTGGCTTTTTTTTTGTCTTTAAATCTACTTAAAGCTCTTCATGTTAAGTTTATTTGAAATATATGTATTCAGGATCTATTCTGCTGAAATCTCAGCCACTGCAAACCTGCAATTAATTCTTTTGATTTTTATCTTTTTTTTTTTTAATAATCCTTTTGCAACATTTAAGACATCTGAGGCAATCTTGAATTTATGACTTTGGAAAATAGTTCACTGTTGCTCCTAGAATTTCTTGACAGATACTAAGCAAAAGTGGACAAATTCCACCCACAGTTCTGGTTGTTCCCCCATCCCTTCCAAGGGGCATTATATCCCACAACTCTTGTCCCTCCTAGGTTAACTGATACGGAGACAGGTGACAACCTCCTACTTCTTCCTTTGGTCTCGCTTTCAGCGATCAACTGGAGCTATCATTTCTGCTTTAGTCCATGTCTAGAAGAAATAAAGATTCCTTTTGCCAAGTTACTGAGAGTTATAGGAGAAAAATAAGTAGTCACATTGAAAGTTTGAAGAGGAGGCAATTAATACATTAAAATAAAGAATCTACTTAACTAGGCCTCAAGACACCTACTTTTGATGGGTCAAACTGCTGAATGAATAAAATGTGTAAGCTGAGTATTTCCTAGGGCAGTTGTGAACTAACTTCATTTTCATCTCACTGTACAGAATGTTCAGCTGGTGAGTTCAACTGTGTGAATGACAAGTGCATTTCTGTGACTAAAACCTGTGATGGTATAAATGACTGTGGAGACCTAAGTGATGAACTGTGCTGTAAAGGTAATAATTTATTTTCTCAGCTGCTGAAAAAACATTTCAGCAGGAAACCATCCCCAAGGAATTCTTACAGTGATGTAACAATAAAGTCTCTATTGCAAAGTCACTATATTAAGGTAAGAAAACTACAGTGTCTGTATAGGAAAGTACAAAAAAGTTCTACGATTCTACAGTTAGATAATTATAATAATATAAATAACGAAATTTTCCAAAGCAAGCAACTGAGCTCTGAGGATCTGGATTTCTTCTGATAAGAAATAATGAGATTACTTAGGAGGCTGTTGATACAAACAAAAATAAAGAAACAAAGCCCAATTGTATTAGAACTAAATGTATCTTCAGTAGGCCAAAACTGACAGTAATCAAACAAAACTACGTGTGGTTTTTTTTCCAGTGAACTATCTTAAAGTAAAATAAGGTCTTTCTTAAAATCATAAATTTTAAAACATCAAATTAGTAAAATGAGCACAGTCAGGAATTCGCTTATTTTACACTTACAGACCCTACTTTCAAGATCAATTTATAAACAGCAGTCCCCCATAACATGAATATTTTATCAGGTTTATATTTTAAGAAGCTCTCTAATTATGCGAGGTCACTGAATCATATGGTCCTGTGCTTTACTGTTTTATTTCTTTTATATCACAGAATGCAGAAACAACAGTTTCCACTGTCGATCAAATATCTGTATTCCAAATAAGAATGTGTGTAACAAAGAAGTTGACTGCCTAACAGGAGAGGATGAAGCTCAAGCTCTCTGTTCAGGTTTCTTTTTAAGATGTGATTTTTTTCCCTACACAATGCATATTATTAAATCATTTATCAGATTGGCAAAAACAAAATACATGCAAGAATTAGTCTTATTGATGTTGTTACATATACCGGGAAAGTAAGAAAAAGTTACATACTTTTCCCTCCCTTCCTTCTAGAAATAAATGACAAGAAAATTAAAGGACAAAAGAAACAGATGATGTTTTAGGAGGCTTAAAGCAGATCATGACTTTTGCATACATGGCCATCTATCAAACTCATATCCTATTTTTGGCAAGAAAACATAGATGGAGCAGGCAGGAATATCCTGGTGCATAAAGGAATGAATTTAACTAGGTTGTTAATATAATAGTTCATCTGTACTGTTCTCCCTACCATTGAAAATATCTTGTTTTGTTTTGAACTTAGAATATTTTAGATAAGAGACAAAGTCTAAAGCCAAAAAGTAAACATTTTCGGTACATGGTAATTGGTAAAGGTAAACTGAACCCTAAAAGTAAACATTGCTGTCAGTAACATGAGAACAGAGCCAATCCTCAGCCTCCGTTTAGGAAGTGAATTCAATGGGTATTTTGTTTAAATAAAAGCTGACAAACCAGATTCAGGAAGCATTTAATTTACCTCTTGTGTTGAATACACTCCCTTACCCTGTTAAAGGAGGCAAAGAGTACAGAGCTGCAGCAACTAAATTGGAAACAAAAAATATATATGTCCTTTTACCTTTTTACCTAATGCTCCTTTGGGCTTTAGAAAGCTACAAAAGATTGATGGAGCAGGAGGAGGAATTTCTGGTGTTTCCAGGAATAGAAGAGTAGTCTATCACTTTAGCAAATAAAAAAAAAGAAACAACAAAGGAGGCCAGGAAGACAAGAAAAGAGATGTCATGTAGTTATAAATGAGTATCTGCTGGATGCAGGTCATTTGTAAGCTGTGGCAGCAAAGAATGCCTAGGAAGAATGGAAACAGCAGGCACAATGCTTACAGAGTATTTCTGCCCATGTGAAATGGCAGGCACCTATCCAGTTAAAAATGTATCACGATTTTGGTACACAACCACACATTCAAGTAAAAGAACAATATAAATATTTGTAAATATTCTTAGTATTCTATTCTTCCACTACAGGCAAACCAAAACATGTTGAAAATCACAGTATGGAAGCAGGTAAGTAACCCCACACTGCATACTCTCTTTTTAGTGGCTTTCTAGCTACCAGCCATTCAGCCAGACCTGCAACACTCACCTACATGGACTTTGTAGTTTAGTAGCACACACTCTGAGGCTTAACTATTTGACTAGTTTTCCACTAATCTCAACAACAATAATAATTCAACCTGCCTCAGTATTCACATCTATACATATTAGCAATGGATAGCGGTAAACTCTAAGCAAGTCTGTGGCAACTGCTTTGAAATTATTTACCTGAATGCTGTCAGCAATGGAAAATAAAGAGAAATAACGTGATGCTAAGACAGAAGTAATTTTCAAAGCAAAAAAAGATGTAACATTCCGGGTCTTTTGCTTTCCTGCCACTTAGCTACCTGCATACTCACAGCACTCATGATTTCAAGGTAAAAATAAGTCTGTCTCCATATACAGAGAATTAATCCTTGAATTCTGAGACGTATTTTTCCTTTTTGTTAAAGAAAGAAAATTGACAAAGACATTCCTTCCCCAAATAAACTGCGGTGTTGTAAATCACACATTAACTCGACGGAAAAGAATCATAGGTGGACAAATTGCAAGAAAGGTAAAAAATAATAGTAATCCCCCCCCACACAACCGAACCTTACAGATATAGGGTCATGTGTTCATTCAGTAACAACTTAAATGGTCATTATTGTCCTTCTGTTAAAATGTACAGAAATAACAAAATTAACTACAACATTAATTTCATGTTTTACATTAGTAGCGGCACTTGCACTGAATAAATATAAAGAGAAGCACAATTCCTGTAGTAAAATACCAAGCTGCAAAATACCGCATTACAGTGCAAGTATGCACTGAAAATGATCCAGCAAAGTAATTAATATTATAGCTACATATGATAATTATAGTCATAAATGTAACATTTGATCATACCAGGTCAGATTCTCCATCAGTTTTTTTTAGGAGTTCCCTGACAAAAAATGCTGGGGAGGGTGACATTGTATAACAACAGAAGACTGAACAAAATTACTGTAGTTTAGAATACACAGCCCAAATTACAGACAATTTCTCAACAGCAGATTTAGTCAAGGAGATGAGGTGATATGGTGTTTCCCTTTATGGATGAAATGATCATTGTGCTATTTTTCATATTATTTGGGTTTCTGTCATTTTAATAGGGTGAATTTCCTTGGCAAGTGGCAATTAAAGAAACTGGCACTGAAGGTGCAACAGTATACTGTGGAGGGGTTTATATTGGTGGCTGCTGGGTTCTGACTGCTGCACACTGTGTCAGGTAAAAGCAACAACCTGAGAAATTATTTCCTTGCAAAGTCAAAAAAATGAATCTGTGCATTATTGCTCTTCCCAGCTGCTTGGTTGCTAATTCTTGTTTGCCCATTCAGTAAAACAATTAAAATCACTGACCTGCTTACATTAACAATGGGAAGGATTCAAAGACAGAGTATTCTGTCAGCGTGCAAAAAAGTAATTATGAGTTACTTCCTCTCAGCACCTGCCCCCTGAGAACGTCCCTGGTGCCACATATTTCCCAGAACTAGCAGAATCGGGAAGGAAAGACCGTCCCATCCCAGCATTCCATGTGTACTTGCTCATTCTCCTTCCATCTGACATTAGAGGCATAAACCTTGCTTCCTCTTTGTGAGGGCACTAAACACACTGGCCTTTTAGCACTGTCTTTCTGTATTAGCTTCAGAACTCAGCAAAAAGTGTAACCAGCCTTCCTCTTGCTTCAGAACAACCTGGTCATAGAAGTCCTGAAAAAAACTATATGTATGTAATATGAATTTTTGTTCTACGGAAACTTCGATAAAATGTGAAAATTTATGACTAACTGAAACATACAACGCTTGTGTTAGGTTCCAAAACATTTTATTTCACTGTCTCTTTTTCCAGAGCAACTCGAGTTAATCTATACCGTGTCTGGATTGGGCTGTTGGATACAATACGGTATGACAGAGAGACAGACACTTACAGACTAAAGCAACTGATAATCCATGAGAATTATAATGCTGCAACATACGAAAATGACATCGCTCTGCTGGAGCTGAAAGGTCACGGAAAAGGAGAGTGCTCTCTGAAATACAGCACACCTGCCTGCATTCCCTGGTCAGAGTATATGTTCAAGGCTGGCGATAAATGCAAGGTTTCTGGATGGGGACTAGAGAAAGGTATTTGATTCAGAGTTTACTATTAAAATGTATTGTTTTTATCAATGTTTTTCCAACAGTTGTTAGCCCTCATATTGAAAAGGCTGAAGAGTGGAGCATGTGAAGCACTCACAAGAGCCTGAGCACAGCAATACAGGCCACTGACATTTGGCTGTCAGTTCTTTTTGTACTGCTTTGTCTCTTGTCCCAATAAATTGGTCTGGAGAACACCTCTGTTTGAGAACTAACCTGACAAAAGGCAATGTTCAGTTTGCTTCTGTATCTGCTCACTGACTCCACGGCAGCACAGTGCAGCAAGAGAGCAGGAATGCTATGGCAGGAGTGAGATGGCAGCATTCAGACCCTTAAGCTTGTAGTACATAGCTCATCTATAACCGCAAGGTCCAATCCCCTGATCTTTTTGAGAAAGAGAGGTAGTGAGGACGATCAGAGGCATTATTCCATTTCACAGGAAACAATATACTGTTTTCCCAGTGTCTAGAAACCTTGATATGAAAAACATGGAAAAAAAATGAAAAAAATAACAAAGGGGAGGTGTAAAAATATCATAAAAAATGAAACTACTGCATTTAATACTGCAATTAAACCACTCTTTTATTTTGAAAAAATATGGGTAATGTATGGCAATGCACGTGGGCGAGTGTTAGTGGCAGTTTAAGGTACCTGGTTTATAAAATTTAAGATTACAATCAGTAGATAAATCTATAACTTTCAATTCAGGATATTAAAAGCTTTTCAAATGCATTTTTCAATTTAAATTTAGAAAAGTTCATTATTTTCTTTTCTAGGTTATACCAAACAATATGTGCTCAAGTGGGGAAATGTTAATTTATTTCAGAATTGTTCTGAAATGTACCCAGGACGATTTTTCAAAAAAATGGCTTGTGCAGGCAAGTATTACAGTGTTTCTTACTGTAATTTCATCAAGCACACAGTTTTAAAATCTGATATACTGGCTTGGAATCATTTAGACTTGGAAAATACAATAAACCAAATGCAACGACATCATCATTAGCGCAACGCTAGTCACTGGAGCTTACAGTCATCTGCTGTTATTTATTTATAAACAGTTATGGTGACAGTATGCCAAGTTTCAGTGATTGTGGGCAAATTTCAGCACACGGTTGGAGTCATGTTTTTAAACACACGAGCACTTTACAGCCCACTGAACTTCCTCCTGCCTCTGTTTTATTCTGGTTCAGGAACATATTTAAGCAAATGCCTTTTTTGGAGCACATTCATAGTCCTATTGACTAGCATGTGACTATTCATCTGCTATTTTCTACCACTAAACCTCACCCCAGGAAAAATACTATAAACTTTTCAAACAAAGATTAGTCTGGCCAGGAAACTGCTTGTCATTCGTAATGCTAAAATAAGCATTTTGAGTGCACATTTTTGCTTTTCAAGTAACAAAAGTATTGCCAAACACATGTCTTGAAGCTTTCAACTTACAGGTTGATAGTTTCAACTGTTCTTTAAAGTAAAGGCAATATTTAAACAAACTACACAACACGACAAATAAAAACTGGATTAAAAAAGCTTAACCATTTGTGAATAAATTCAGTACAACACAAATGCAGATACAAATTTTGGAATTAAGGACTGGTATCTGCTGGGGATACTTGTACGAGGTCATGTGAATTCAACCGAGTAAGGGCAACAAAACCTAGTTTTGTAGGATTAGTCTTTCTAATCCTGAAACTCTCAAAAACCACCTTCTTAATAATGTAAAGACTCAAGGAATAGGTTACATGTTTAAAAACATACGGAGTCTTACTTAGTACGGTTCCTTCATACTAGTGAATTAACCACGTAGAAAGGAGTAAGGATGTCTTCACACACTTTTCCTGAGTCTACGGGACAAATCATAAATTGTATTCTAACTCTCTAGCAAGCTTTTGCCAATAACATATTCTTTCTTATTTATTTATTTCTACAATCAGTGCATTTGATAAATTGAAAACATGTGGCTTTGAAACCCCAGAAACTTGTAGCCTATACATTGTGTCTCAGAGCTGTTACCTGCTACTCCAAAGGGTCAATGCTTTAAGTGCCATATCTGCGAGGAGTCCGTTAAAGACAGTTGCACCCTCTAGCATCCCATCATTCATGTACTCCCCTTGGACCTGCCCACCTTTTGCCATAAAGCTTGTAGAGAAATTGATTTTGAGATTTCTGCTTCTGCATAGCTCAGATGAAACTGGCCAATGTATTACTGGGTAGAGAGGACACCAAGAGCAGATGGAGAGGAATATGCATATTATGATAGCTTAATTTCCAGAGGGATCAATCTACTAATCTCCTTTCCTTCTACCTTCTGTCCACTTCTTATGAACTACTTCTGAAGATATGTCTGAATTCTTCTGTTACAAAGGTAGAAAACAATTCCCATCTCCAACATGAAAGCAAGGGGAACAGGGGCCTGCACTTCAAAATAATTAAGTAATAGACCAGATTAGTTGGGAATTTCCAGTACTGGTGACTGTTAGGCCGGCATCTGTCAGGAAGTGACACAGATCTAAAAAACCTGAGCTCTACTCGGCATGCTAGCTTGCACAAACTTACTTTGGGGTTGTTTTCTTCCCCCACTTTTTTGCTGCAGGTACTTACGATGGCTCCATTGACAGCTGCAAAGGTGATTCAGGAGGTCCCTTGGTCTGCTTTGATGCAGAAAATGTGGCGTATGTCTGGGGTGTTGTGAGTTGGGGTGAAAACTGTGGGGAGGCCGGTCACCCTGGCGTCTACACACAAGTTGCCAGCTATTACGACTGGATTAGCCACCATGTGACAAGGAGTCTCATTTCACGGTACAATATTTGATGCTCAGGGAACTGAACACTTGTTATCATTCATGCAGAGATGAACACTAGTCCATTTTTACAATAAACAGCCATGTACCTTAGCAAATATTAGTACAAATCTTGAAATAACATAGTTTGAAAATGTTCAATTCTCTATGAATACTACAATTTTGCGTAAGTCTGTACAAAAGAGTTTTACAGTCATGTAAGTCCACAGAAAAATTATCTAATAAATAAAACCATGTTTACTACAGGGAAATTCAAGTATCTTTTTGTTGTTATTTCTTTTTCCCCTTCCCACATTTCACGCCGCATTTCAATAGCGGTTGTTTATTTCTAATGGACAACTATACTGAAAGCAGAGGGCAGAAAAGGACTTCACTGACAATATGTGAATGTCACAGAAACGGCAGTAACCAGAGAACGTGAAAGCAATTCCATCATAATAGGGTGTGGTTCATCAGAAACCCTCAAGATGCTGCAGTTGATTCTTTAGGCTTACTGTGAAAAAAGACTTCAGACTGCCTGTTAACTGGTGGATTACTCAAGCACAAGCTTCCTGCACCAACATACACAAGCACAAAACATCAACGTGAAGAAAAAAATGCATCCTTAAAGGGACCTGATCCTGTATTATGAAGTCATGGGAAGTTTGGCCACTCAGCTATTTGGCAAGTTACCCACAAACAGAATGATGTGGCACGTAGGCTTGGCCCTGAGCCTACTAGAAAAGTTCAGGCTCTTTTTTAAGAGCCAGTATTTGGCTTCTTTGGTACAAACGACTTCATGACCATTTCAGTCCTGTCAAACTGTGCAACAGTTTTGTAACACACTTTGCTGGATTCCAATTTACAAGTGTTCAAATAACCTGTTTTAATTCATTGCTCTAAATAAGCCATCCCTCCAAATCAAAAGCATATATTCACACAAAGCTGTTGGTGGGGAAAACAGGGTGTGTTCTGTGTGAGCTCTGCTAGTCTGGGGGTTTAGTTTTTAATAATTCACCATTATGTGCTTCAGACACCATTTTTACATTTTCACTGATTTCATTTTTCACTGCCTCGTTAAAAAAATAAAAAATAAAATAAAAAAAAAGCTGCACCAGCATGAATTTGGCAAGTAAGGCCGTCTCAGTCACCTGCAAGCTGTAAGAAGATGTCAGAATAGAGACTGCTTCCCTCACCCACCCCTACCAAGGCTTCCCGTTGAGGAAAGTGTGTAAGCGCACCCCCCACTGGAAATGCTCCGCCAACGAGGGCTCCTGCACAGCAACCACACGGACAGGCTCTTTCCAGGATAGGTGCGGCGAGAGCTCCCTCTTCTGTCTGACAACATCAGCTAACAGGTTTTCCTGCCGTTTCTTCTGCTGACAATAATGAACGTAAAAGGATGAAGAGGAAAAACAAACAAAAGCCCAAACACTCAGCAGTATTTACCAGGTACCTTTGTGCCCGCCCGTAGATCCGGCAGCCTTTCCGTTTTCTTTACGTTTCCCGTCTTCTGCAGCTACCCGCGTCCTCTTTGCAGAAACTGAAACAATTCCCGCGTGGTTCCACCCTATCTCACCTAAGAAGCGCAGAACGCGATGTCAGAGCAGGGGGCTCACAGGGCGCTGCTCTCAGCAGCCCAGCGTCGGGCTTTCGGTGCTAACAGAGCTCCTCCTGCCCCGCCCTACTCACGGCCGCACCGCGCAGGCTTACTGCTGTTACCTGAAAGCGAATCGCTCGCACGTGAAAGTCCTCGGAGCACGCCCGCTCCTAGCACGGCGCCAATCGACTCCCGGCAACGAGCGAGCACCAGCCGCGTTCCCCAGCAGGGCGCGCCCTGCCCTCAGCCCCGCCCAGCCGTCGGGGCGGTGCCCGCGGCGCCGATGGCGGCGGCTCGGGCGGTGCGTGCGGAGCGCTGCGGCCGCGCGGCGGGGGCTTAGCGAGCGCCCGGCGGGTATGGCCCGCGCCCTGCTGCCGCCGCTGCTGCTGCTGATGGCGGGCGCCTGGCTGGGCCCGCGGCCGCCGGCTGCCCGGAGCCAGGAAGCGCCGCAAACCCCCGACTGGAGGATGACGCTGAAGACCATCCGGAACGGCGTGCACAAGATCGACGTGTACCTCAACGCGGCGCTCGACCTCCTGGGCGGCGAGGACGGCCTCTGCCAGTACAAGTGCAGCGACGGTGAGGCGGGTGGGACCTCTCCGGCAGCCGTCTGTAGCTCCGGGAACGGGCTGCACCGTGCCGCCCTGCCCCGCTCCGGGAGCGGCGGCCTTCCCCGCCTCCAGCGGCGTGTGCGGCAGGCTGAGCCCGACCACGGCCGTGTTTCCTGGCAGAGGGTTGCGAAGGTTAGGCTGAAAACATCAGAGTAGTATTCTTAATTGCCTAGGAAGTAGCTTAGAGTAAGTTCAGTAATTCTTCAGAAAACCTCTGTTTTTTAATGTAATCCTGTGTGTGTTGTGTCAATTCTAGTCACTCGGGACGGGTTTTTTTTTTTTTTTTTTGTTTGTTTGTTTTAGCTTTAAATCTAAAGAGATTTATTTGCTCAGGTGCCCTCTTTATTTTATTTTATTTTTTTTTTTTAAGCGCATAGTTCTCTTAACGTGGTAGGAATTGCTGACATTTGGGTGCTTACATCGGGTGTGCAGCTGGTGCTGTCTCAGGCCCAACAGAATGCCTGAGCTGAGTTTTGATAATACTAAAAATCTGGAAAAAAGCAAAAACAAAACCTCTTTGAAGCAATAGAAATTATCTTTTTCAGGATCAAAGCCCTTTCCTCGCTATGGATATAAGCCTTCACCACCAAGTGGTTGTGGATCACCTCTGTTTGGAGTTCATGTAAGTCCATTCAGAGGTTTCTATGGGAGTGTGCTTTGTATGTACTGACTTTCCTTGAGGTGGGTGGTGTTTTTCCTCCCACTTTTTAAGGATGAGACAGTACCTCTATGCCATGTCCATCCTTTTATTAGCTCCAGCACGTGTTTTGTCAGCAACATCTGGAAAATGCTAGTATTATTGGTAAACATAGCATAAACATTTTCATTGTCAGCATCAATAGCAACTAGCTGCTGTACTGGGTCTGACTGGCATGGAGTGAACTGTCTTCCTAGCAGCCCACACCTTACTTGTGATTTGGGGCTAAACCAGCATTGATAACCCATCACTGATGTCTCTTGCTGAGCAGTGCTTTGCACAGTGCTATGACTTGCACTTGTTTCTTCATTGTGCCCAGTGAGTAGGCTGGGGCTGGGCAAGGAGCTGGGAGGGGACACAGCCGGGACAGCTGACTCAGAGAAGCCAAAGGGATGTTCCCTACCATGTAACGTCACGCTTGGCAATACAACCGTAGTGGATAGGGAAGGGGCAGAGAGGAAGGGGGTTGGTTTCTGAGGGACAGGCTGGGCACGAGACTGCTCCAGGGGGTTGGTGAGTGACTGCTTTTGCATAGCTTATTGTGAGTGTTTTTTCCCTTTTTCACTCACTTATTAAACGTCTGTCTAGAACTGTGCGTTTTCTTGTTTTTGACCTGCCTGTTGTCTCCCCTGACCTGTGAGGGGGCAGGGGTTAAGCAGGCAACTACGCGGGTGTTTGGCTGCTAGCTGGGGTCAAACCAGCACTGCTTACTGGAGGTGAACAGAAAACTACAGAGATAAGTGAATGACAGCTGTTGATTGTGTTACTTTTTGTTTTCTATCTTTTATACTCTATCAGATTCATAGACTCTACTTTTTCTGTCTTATACGTTGCTAATGGTGTGTGTGGGATTTTCCTCACAGTTTGACATCGGTATCCCTTTGATGACAAAGTGCTGCAATCACCATGATAGATGTTATGATACTTGTGGCAATAAAAAAAATGACTGTGATGAGCAATTTCAGTCCTGCCTCTCCAAAATTTGCAGAGATGTGCAGAAAACACTTGGAATATCAGAGAGTGTACAGGGTAAGTCTGACAAATGTTTGTTTTTGCCCCCGAGTTTGAATGAGCTTGGCTGGCAGAGAATCTTTTTGCAGTACAGTAATGGCACACTTCCATAAACTGATTCTGTTGCTGAAAGATGCCTTGTTCTGTCCCTCTGTATGCAGCCAAGGCTCTCGTGCAGCTGAGCAATTACACAGCATAGGAAAATGATAAAAGTTAAAAGTAAACTTGAGCTGAAAAAATAAGGCTTCCCTTCTAGGATTATCAAAACATGCTGTAATTATTGCATTTGCTGTAGAGTAGCTGAATGTTCACCGTTTTGTTGACTTAGTTCTAGATGTATACTACATGTTAATGTGTAGTAGACAAATACTGAATTGTGTCCTTTTGTGAAATAGGGTATTAAAATAATACATTGTTATAGTGGAAGCAGTTAATACTATCCCGTAGTGCATACATCTTAGGTTTTGCCCAAACAGCCTGTAATCCTATGATTGTATTGCTTCTGATTGTCAGACCGCATCTGATCGATACGTGACATAACCACACTTAATTTAGACAGTGGTTCTTTTTTCAGTGAGTAGTCCCAAAGAGAACAATCAGTTTGTACAACAAGCCTGTGTTTGAACTTCTCAAATTCAGAGGTCATCACGTTTATCCTTTGCCAGAACTGGTGAATATTTACTCATTTCTGTTGAGTGGATGCTAAAGGTAGCCTTCTCAGTTTGCTGGAGTCATGCCTATTAGTTTTGCATTCTAATTTAAGAGTACTTCTAACTGAACACTTCTTTGCTTGCAGCTTGTGAATCAGTCGTTCAGCTGTTGTTTGATGCCGTTATACACTTAGGATGTAAGCCATACCTTGACAGCCAGAGAGCTTCGTGTATGTGTCGCTATGAAGATAAGACAGATCTCTGAAAGGTGTGGATATCCTGCAGTTTGGAGTGAAGTAAAACAACTGGAATGAAGGAAATTCTTGTGTCAGGCATGAGATGTGTAAAACTTTTTTTTTTTTTATCATGAAGTTGTCCATAAAGGAGAAGGACCAATGCATGAAGGGCAGGCATGTGAAGACCAGCTCCAGCCCATCAAACAGGAGATGTCAATGAAGAGGTACCAAAGACTGGGTCAGAGTCAACAGCCAGATAGAAGCTGCCATTGTATTCCAGGTCCACCTCAAAGCTCAGCTGTTTAGGGCAGCTCTCCTCATTGCAGACCACTGTCCATATGAGTCTGATGGCTTTGAAGATGGGCAGGATGTTGCCCAGATAGATGTCCTTGAAGCTGAGCTCCTTCAGCACCTTCCTTGTCAACTTGGTCTGGAGCAGCTTCTCAAATTCCACGTTAATCTTATTTATCACCCAGTTCCTGACCAGGGCCATGTCTCTGAGCTCCCTGAAGAAAAAGACAAAGATGGTTGGAGGTGGGATCTGGAGGCGGCTTTGGCTGCTGTGGCAGCATAGCACTGGGCTCCAGGCCATTGGCGAGAGCTGAGGCAGCCAGCACGGATGCCAAGACTGGCTCTTGGGCTCCCTAGCTGCCTGGTCGTCTTCAGCTCTGGCCACTCTGGGAGGCTCCAGCATCTTCCTGTAGAGGAGCAGGAGCATGAGGAAGCGACTGGCTAGCACCGAGAACAAGATACTATACACCAAAATATACCCAAGTGCGCCAACCCTCACAGCATAACCTTGAAAGGTGCCCCTGCTTGAGGGGAGATCTTGTCCTACAGCCCAATGCTATGCAGGAGAGCTCGAGAAGCTGCTTGTGCTGCTCACTGGTTATGAGGTAAGATGAATGACTCATAGTCATACTTTGTTTTTAGGCACGTGCTTGGCTGGCACTCAGCTGTTGAACCAGGTGTCTTCTGTCAATTCTTTCAGCCTGCTACTTTGAGACCCATTTGTGGTTGTCTTAAGAGTTACCAGTACTGTTGCTCATTGACACAAGGCCTTATGTACAAGGCCAGGCTGAAGGAGGAAACTGAGAGAAAGAAAGAAGGTGGTAGAGCACACCATCATATGAGTATGGTCCCTGTGGTGAAAGTAGGGAATCTGGAGGATTTCAGGAGCTGTGTAGATGTGGCAATTAGGGACGGTTTTGTGGGCAAGGTGGTGATGGGTTGATGGTTGTACTAGATGATCTTGGATGTCTTTTCCAACCTTAATGATCTATATTAAACACTGACATGAATGTATTGGTTTGAAAGTCACTGCTATTCTTTCTCATCTTTAAAAAAAAAAAAGAAAAGAAAAAAGTGTTAAGTCTTCCTTGTCTTCTCCTTTACACTATAAGCTTAGAAACTGAAATTAGACACCTTTGGTGTATGTATATTTAGGGTATACTATTGTAAAATACAAGTGCTATTTTCAGTTAAAAAAATATATATATATTTATAAGGAAACTGCATAGTGCAGAAAGCAGAGGTGCAGAAGGGTTGCATCTCAGATTATTTTTAATATAGGCCAAGTGTTAGGTTTCCAAGCAGCTGATGCATCTGACAGATAACAACAGGAAAGAGAGTTCTGTGGAATTAAAATGGCACCTTGAATAGTCCTTCACATCAAATAGATGCCTTCAGATCTCTCTGATGTACTCTGTCCTGTGGTTTTGTTTTAAAACAAAGAAAAAAGCCCTAAGCAAGGTGTATATCTGCACTATATATTTCTACCTGATTCAGTATCAAACTTACTTCTTTAGCCTCTTCTGATCAGTATGTTGATCCTTTTAAGGACTGACTCCTAAAATGAGAGTTCATGACCTAAGGACTTTTGATTTGACAAAATGCTGGAATGTAGCTGTAATGTTACATACTTTTTTTAAAAGATTCAGGTGTTTATTTTTCAAATAAAACATTGCATTGTGTATTATATGCAGAAAGGACATATTGTTCAAAGAAGTTGATTTATATTGGTCTCATGGCACAATATAGTTACTGTATTGACCTTTGCTTTCATTTAGTCAATTCTGATTGAAAACTGGAAGATTTCACAGATAGGGTCAGCGTGCCCAACAAACCTTTTTATTTAAAATGTCCTCTTTAATGCTGACAGAAATTTGAGCTTGTATTTCTGTCTTCTTTTCCCGTGACCTCTGTGAGGCTGACAGACATCTGAGCCTTTATTTCTGTCATCTCTTCCGTGACTGCTGTAGCTGAAATCATCTGATGTCTGAATTATTTGGGGTTTGCCCTCTGTACTAATCTGTTTTTGCTGATCTCCAGTTGTTAGACCTCAGTTAACTTTTGTATTGAGTCATGTCCTGCTGTCCTGAGTTGCCTTAGAAATCAACGGAACATGACTGAGAATCAAAATATTGCATCGATAAACAGGGAGAATAAACTATGCAGAAAGCCTAAAGTTAACCTAAGTCGTGGATCGTAATGTGATTTCTCTTCTGGAAGTATATTTATATGTTTTTGCTTTACTACTTTTTTTTTTTTGTGGTATTTTTGTTTTGTTTTTCACTTACTGCACGAGACACAGTATAAGTGTCTCATAAAATAAAATTCCTGACAAAGTAACTTGGCCATGCTTCCTGGTTTTATTTTCCTGTTTGTGGGCATGAAATAGCACAGCAAGAGACACTGCTGCCAAGTTCTGCAAAACCGTGTCTGAAGACCTTGTGGTGCCTCTAAATTCAGAGAGATTTATTTTGTCATAGAATTAAAGTGACTCTGTATTACCCTGATTGTTTAAAATTAAAACTGTGATGCAGTGAGTCCAACACAATGTCATAATTCAGCTAGGTAGTTTGAGTAAAAGCGAGCTTCAGCTGTATGCTTAAATTGACATAGAAGAAAATTTTCACTGTTGGAAAGCACTGGGCTTTGTTCCTTTCTGTAAGGAACCCGTAAATGCACTGTGAAAGCATTTCAGAGTTTCCCTCAAACCGTTTTTAATACTGAAAAGAGCCCTGACACTGCTAACTAACACAACTGACGCTTCTTTGATAGTTGTGCTAGTAAATAAAAGAAGCGTTTATCTTCTTCTAGGGAGCCTTTGCCTAAGTTTTGGCTGTAGCAGGAATCTTTGGTTATAGTTCCCTGCACATTATACCAAACGCATTCTACAGTGCTAAATCCTAAGCTATATCCTAAAATGAATCATAGATAGTGCGGTATGGATTAGTGGTGTTGTTTAACACATTGAGACCTAAGCTACCTGTTTAGGCCTCAGAACAGATTGCTGCTACGCAGCCCTAGGCTGGCCTCTGCAGTTCCTTCCTCATACAGAATTACTGCAGCCAAAAAGCATAAGGGACAGCTCTAAATAGGAGGTGAGAGAACTGGAATTTGCAGTTTGCCAAAAGAAAAAAAAAAAAAAGAAAAAAGAACCTGCTTAGTTAAGAGTCTGTTTTTACAGGATAAGAAAGGTACTCTGGTAGTCGTATCCTGTTTCAACTGAATACACAAAAAGAATTAAAACAATTTCATCTTGATCTCGTTGGCTGCTAGTGGGTTGAAGATGGCAAGCCCAAACACAGGAAAAACATGTGAAAGCAGCAAGAAATATCCACTGCTCCCTCAACCACGAGGAAACCACCTTGTCCAAAATGCCTTATTTGTACAACAAACATGTAGAACAAGTCAGACTGGATAAAAGTACCTAAAATCTCTGTCCAGAGCCACCTCCTTTTGTGCCTGCAGCAGTGCTCTCTCTGGGAGCTGACTCGCATGTCACCGTGCCCTAGAGCCCACCCAGCAATGCACTAGACATGCAATTCAGACCCATCCTTCAGACAAACCTGCACAGCTCACGTACAGCAGGATGGGTTTAGGCTTCTCTTTATACATAATTACAGAATCATACATCCTCAAGGTTGGAAAAAACCTCCAAAACCATTCAATCCAAACATCCATCCACTAAACCGTGTCCCTCAGTACAATATCTACACTGTTCTTAAACAACCCCAAGGACAGTGACTCAACCAGCTCTCCAGGCACCCTGTTCCATTACCTGACCACATTTTGGGGGAAGAGTTTTTTCTTAATATTCAACCTGAATCTTTTCTGGCCCAACTTGAGGTCATTCCTTCTCATCCTGAACTTAGTTATGTAGGAAAAGAGGCTGACACCCACCTCACAACCTCTTTTCAGGGAGTTGTAGTGAGCAATAAGGTTTTCCCTGAGCCTCCTCTTCTCCAGATTGAACAATCCCACCTCCCTCAGCTGCTTCCCATAAGACGTGCTCCAGACCCCTCACCAGTTTCACTGCTCCATGGCCTCAATGTCTTTCTTGTAGTGAGAGGCCCAAAACTGAATGCAGTACTTGAGGTGTGGCCTCACCAATGCTGAGTACAGGAGAACGATCACCACCCAAGCTTCTGCTAGCAACACTATTCCTGATACAAGCCAGACTGCCATTGGCCTTCCTGAGCACCTGGGCACACTGCTGACTCATCCTGAGTTGAATGTTGATCAATACCCCAGGTCTATTTCTTCCACAGCCTTCCTGTCACTTTGCCCCAAGCCTGTAGCATTGTCTGGGGTTGTTGCAACCATAGTGCGGGACCTGGCACTTGGTCTTGTTGAACTTCATCCTGCTGGCCTCAGCCCAGCTATCCAGCCTCTGTAGAGCCTTCTTACCCCCAGGCAGATCAACACTTGATGTCATCTGCAAACTTACTGTGTGTGCTCAATCCTGTTTTCCAGGTCATTAGTAAAGACACTGAACAGGACAGGCCCCAGTACTGACCCCTGGGGAACACCACCCGTGACCAGCCACCAGCTGGATTTAACTCCATTCACTCTGGGCCTGGCCCTCCAGCCAGTTCCTTGCCCAGCAAAGAGAGTACCTGTCCAAGCAGTGGGCTGCCAGCTTCTCCAGGAGAATAGTGTCAGAGAGTGTCAAAGGCTCTGTTTAAGTCTGGGCGGACCAGGCAAACAGCCTTTTCCTCATCCACCAGGCAGGTCACACAATTATAGAAGGAGATGAGGTTGGTCAAGCAGGACCTGCTTTTTGTGAACCCATGCTGGCTAAGCCTGACTCCCCCCCCACTGTCTTGCACATGCCGTGTGATCTCCCTCAAAACGATCCTTTCCTGGCACCCCCAGATCCTCCTTATGGCCTTTCTCGTAGATGGGTGACACATTGGCAAGCCTCCAGTCTTCTGGGATCTCTCTGGTTCCCCACGAAGAGGCAGGGGCTGCCCTTGCGCAGTGCTGGGCCAAGCGAAAGCGATTCTCCGGCCGCACTCGGGGCTCCGGGGGACGTCCCGCCCCGTTTCCTCCGGAGGCAGCGCGGAGGAGGCGGGCCGGTACACGGCACAGGACGCGGAGCCGGGCCCTCGACATGTCGGGAGCGGAGCGGCGGCGGGCGGCAGGTAGGCGGGCGGTTGTTGGCGGCCGCCTCGCTCCCTGCCCCACTGGGGGCTGCGGGCTGAGGGCGGCGGCGAGACGGAGCCCCGGGCCGGAGCCGGGGGACGGAGCTGCGGGGAGTTCGGCCTTGTCCGTCTGCGAAACAAAGGGGTGGTGGGTGGGGGATGAGGCGGAAACACCGATCTGCACGGAGACCCGGAACGAAAGTCAGGTTACTGCTGGAGGTGAGCGCGCTATCGGTGCGAGAGGGGAACGGGAGACCGTGCCTGCCGCGCTGCCATCAGCGTCCTTAGGGTAAAGCTGATAGGTGACTCAGAGCCTGCCGCCAAGCACCAGCTAATTCAAAATGTAACTCCTGCAAGGATGAATAAAATCAATTTCTAAGGAAGTGTTCACTTGCAGAGGAGGTGAGCCGTATACTGAAAGATTGCTGAAATCTGGATTGCTCAGGCGCGAATGTTGATAACCTGAAACGTAACTCAGAAGAGGTGGAACTAGAATGCTCAAGATGGTAGAAGCCACATGTGGGCAGAGCAGCTGCAGCACATGTGGGCTTGGGTCCCTTCATGTTGAAGGGTCCAACGTTTTCTTCTGTTTCCCCTTCATTTGAGAGTAGCCCCCAGTGTCCAGACATTCAGAGAGGCACTAACATCACTCTGAGTGTAACAAATGGTACTACTGGCATTGAATTTGCAACCCATGGCACTCTTCTTCATAGTGGGAAACAAGCCTGGCTTTGGCAAAACATGCCATTTTCCTTAGCAGCAGTTGTCAGTATCTTTTTGGTTCCTAAGGATGCTGTTAGGCGTACACGTATATTTTTTGTGCCATTGGTATTTTTTAAGTATTATGTCCTTTGGCCTTTCTGAAATGTTATGAGATTAAGATGCACCCAAGTAAGATGCAGCCAGATCCTAGTGTCGTTCAGGGCATGCCTGTGTTTTAATTCCTATAAAACAATCAGTCTTCACAAGATTTAAGACGGGTAATCCCTTTCAGAGCAATCCGTTCTTAGCCTGTGTAAAACAAGCAGACAGCTTTCCATACACCACTTTTTTTGTTTGTTTACCTGAATGAAACTGCTATGTGCCAGTGGCAATGAAAAGCTCAAGGCTGGAAACTTGCTGAACAGCTTTAGAAGAACAAGTAAAGCATCTTCCCCAAGTTTTCTTTGGCTCAGGCATTCCATAGTCTTTCTGTATCTACATGACAGCATGTTCTATTCAAAAGTTTGACTTTAACCTTTTAAAAGTCTGTTGAGGGTTTTGGGAGTGTTTACTTTGACTCCCTCTCCTTCAAGTTGAGGCAGAAGTATCAAACAGATCTCAGGTACACAAGCAAACAAAAAGTGTAAATGTAAACATACAGATCTCTGGCTCATATTGTGAACAAAATTACAGGCACAAGTGTTGTTGCTACATTGTCTGCACTCATTTTCAGCACTTCTGTCGTTAGTCTGACTTGCATGTTGTTTCAAGCAAACTGAAATATCTTTTTATCCTTCAGATCACTAGTGGTATTTGTAAGACCCAACACATGAAAGCATGTTCAGTATTTACAAATGGAAAAGTTTGCGCCTAAATAATAACACTGAAAAGTGTGTGACTTCCTTTGAGCTGTCTCTCAGTCTTCTTTAGCATGGAGTTCAACATAAGGGCTTCTAAAGTCATCTCTAGAGCTTCAAGCTTACTCTTGTGTCTTCATGAACATCTCAATCAACACATATTAGTTCATTTTCCAAAAGGCATGTGAAAAACAGGGACAAAAACAAGGAAAAGGTAGCATCATGTATACAGAATAGTTTCTAAAATATACGTATATGTGACCATGTCTTCTGCTCTGATTGCAGGCCATGTTCAGTTGGATAGCAGACCTACGTCAACCACCACAGGTACAATACAACATATAGTTTTCATAATGTGATAGTTAGTCTCTAGTGATAGTAGTAGAAACTATGATAAGAAGAGCCCACTGAGATGTTTAAGAAAAAAAAAAGATTTAAGTATTTTGGCCTGGCCATCTGCCAAGCCTTCAGATTTGCACTCTCTCAAGATGTACATGTTCCCAGCTGTTTCCACAATGTGCATTCTATTACTGGAAATACTTAATTTAGCAGAAGAAAAGGTATAAATCTTGCATATTTTTAATTGTTGTTACTAACACATATGGTTTTGCTACGTTCTCAGCTCTGCTGAGGCTTCACCTTGAGTACTGTATTCAGTTTTGGGACATCGAGGCCCTGGAGTGTGTCCAGAGAACGGCAGTGATGCTGTGTGGGGTCTGGAGCACAGGTGTTTTGGGGAGTGCTGAGGGAGCAGCTGAGGGAGCTGTGATTGTTCAGTCTGGAGAAGAGGAGGCTCAGGGAACACCTTACTGCTCACTACAACTGAAAGGTGGTTGTGTTGAGGAGGGGGTTAGCTTCTTCTCCTGCCTAACTGGTGATAGGATGAGAAGGAATGGCCTCAAGTTGCACCAGGGGAGGTTCAGGTTGGATATTAGGGAAAGTTTCTTCTCCAAAAGAGCAGCCAGGCGCTGGAACAGGCTGCCCAGGGAGGTGGTTGAGTCACTGTCCTTGGAGGTGTTCAAGAATAATGTGAAGTTGTACTGAGGGACATGGTTTTTTGAAGAAATATTGGTGGTAGGTGGGCAGTTGGACTGGATGATTTGGAGGTCTTTTCCAACCTTGGTGATTCTATGATTGGGTGATTGATAAGCTGCACCTAACCTCAGTTTTGCATTAGCAATGCTACCGAATTAAAAAAAATACCAGTGTATTTTTAGGTTATGTAAAACCCTAGTTACTGAGTTGAAGAGACTGTTTAAATATAGACGGCTAACTCCTTATGTATTCAGAGATCATGATGTATGTATTTAAGTAGATACAGATCACTAGCTAAATAAAAAATGTGCATCTTTACAACCTAAAATTCATAGTGTTGTAGTCAAAATTTTAAGATCAGCCCCCTAATTTTGGGGTACGAATGCTAATGAAGTTGTTAAACTACATGCCTACTTAGCTGATATGTGGATGAGCTTATAGTTCATCATTCACAAGTTCAAACCTTTCCTGTAAAGATTTTGTGGCTAAATCACTTTTTTTTTTTTTTTCTCTAACAGATGGAAATCAGAACATCACAGAAGTGGATGCATTTGATAAAAGGTACGGTGCTGATGGCAATAATGGAAAGATGGCCTGCTGAGGTCAGTTGAAAGTTTCCTGGTTTTCCTTAAGAACACAACTGGATTACTCACTCAACCTCACCTATTTACACAACATGTTTCTAGTTTTAGCAACATCAGGTGTAGAATTATCCTTCTTACGATGAAGGCATGCAGAAAGTGCTCTTAGGAGCAGATTCCTATTATGTTGGCGTTGTGCAGAGACTGTGGCAAAAACAGCATTACAATCTATGGATAGCTGGGGAAAACAATAGTGTGTAACACAAGAATATAGTCCTTTAGAGAGAGGGTAAAGGGGCAGTAAGGTAGTGGTTCCATGAATTTTTCCTGCTCTATCATGCAACGTTGTCTAGCACTAGAAAAGGTAAACTGCCTGTCTGGTAGCTTCCGCAGGTGAGTATTCTGAACATTTTCTAGGAATTGCACAAAAACTGAATGTCCTGCAACAACAAAAAAAAAAAAACAAAAAAAACCCCAGTAATATGCCAAATACAACAGTTCTGCCTACTGACAGCTCCAGGGCAGCATGACCTGGACTGTCATTCTGTACAACTACAGCACAGGCCTTATCTGTTCCGAGGAACTGTCATTAGAAGTATTTTATCTTCTCCCTGCACTGATTGCCTCCATCAATAGAAGCAGCACAATTTGTCCCTCTGAATATAGCCATGCCAAAGCCTGAAGAGGACCCTTTGGGTCCTCTGTGTAAATCATAGCACGTTGCTACAGGCCTCTATGTTGTGTTTGCTCATAAAACAGTAAATAAAACTGAATGTTACTCCCAACATACAAGTGCTCTTACCAACACAGTCCCTCAGCTTTAGGGCTCTATTGGTTGGTTGCTAAACACCGCTCAGCAGTTGTACCATCATAGCTTTCATTTTGATGTGTAAATACTACAAACTTGTTCACTTCTCACAAACAGTATATATGCTACTTCATCAACCAGTATACAGTATATATAGGCTGCTGTTTATGATGTAACACTCAGTTCAGTTAGAAGAACTGGAAGCAAATTTCACACAGTTAAACTTCCAAATAAATACATACACACCATACAACTCTGCTAAAACACTACTTAGCTAAACATGTAACATGGAGAATTGGAGCCACATCTGAAGTGCACTTTTATATGCCTTACTGTGTTATTAATGTGACAGCATTCTGAAAATAGAAAATAGAAATCTAGAGAAACTGTTCAACACAACTTGACAGAGCCTTGTCCCCAGCCAGTGCCTGTTTTTTACTGAACTGTTTAGGTTCTTTCTAAAACACTGCACATTTTAGAGTCTTGTCTTCTGAAACTGGATTCTCAAAGTCTCTAGTCAAGTACAACAGTCTCAGCTAGCAGGAATACAGGAAAGAAATTCCATTAGCAACTAATTAACTCATCAAGAAAGTTTTCCATCTCTGGAAACAGGCAAACATTTGACCCTGCAGAACAATACAAAATGAACCATCAAAGAAGAGGAGTTGCGTTAATCTTCAATCACGAGCACTTTTTTTGGCATCTGAAGCTGCCAGATAGACGTGGGACTTTGGCAGACAGAAACAATCTGAAACGCAGGTAAGAAACTTGGTTTCTCCCTGAAGTCAAATAAGCAGCTATCTAGATCTTAAATATAAGTACAGAAGAAAATATTTTGCAGACAGAAGCATCCATGCAACCTTGATGAAGAAAGACATAAAAAAAAACTTCAAGGGACATTCCTGTATGTCACAGAAACTGCTGGCACAAGTCACATGTCTGCAGTGAGTCCAGGACTCTCTTAGGCCAAAGTCTTCAAAGTAACTTGCAGTAGATACTACATCTGCACTGAACGAGTCCAAAATAATTTTCAGTTGTTATTTTCATAATGCATAAACATGAATATTAGCTATCTCATAGTGAAACCAATTGTGTTGGTAGGAACTGATATAGAATTTGAGAAAATGTTCTTACTAATATATATGCGTTTTAAACAATAGTTTGACAGACCTTGGATTTGAAGTCAAAATTTTTGATGATCTGAAAGCAGAAGATGTACTGCAGAAAGTTTATGAAGGTAGGAGAACGTATATTAGTTATGCTTAACTATTTGTAGAAGAATTTCTAGATGTGTTTTCTGTTCTCTATGCTCATCTAACTTAAAATTATTTTTGTGTACAACGTTTAACATTAGAGGGGTTTAAGGGTTAAACTTCAGACTGTTTTATTGCAACGTAAGCAAATGTGTGCAGAGAGCTAATGAAGTTGCCAAGAGCTGAAAGAACTTAACTTCAAGCTAGGAGAAGTTAGTGACATTCTTCTTTCTACTTTCAGTGGCCTTATCTTGAGCCATGCTTAATCATTGTACCTTCTGATCTCTGCAGTCTTATGCTGTCTGAAAATATGGTTCACTTGAAGAAATGACTGATCTGAGATTAAATTATATAATACAAACATGCCATGTTTTTTAAACCTGAAGATCACTGTTTGGTTATCTAAATAGCACTTGATATTTCCAGCCTCTCTAGATGACTACAGCAATGCTGACTGCTTTGTTTGTGTGTTCTTGAGTCATGGTGAGAATGATCACGTCTACGCATACGATGCCCAAATCAAAATTGAGACAATGACAAACATGTTCAGAGGAGACAAGTGCCAAAGTCTGGTAGGAAAACCGAAGATATTTATAATTCAGGTAAGATGCTCTCAGTGTACACTCAATGGCAAAGAAGAAATTAACATTGGTTTTTGAAGGAAGTGTACAGCTTCAGCTCAGTTCCTCCTGTTCACACTTCCTATCCATAGGTTAGGCTGAAGGAAATTATCTAGCTTCCTTACGTTCACTGTTTTCCCCTAGGCAAGTCCCTTTACTTGATCAGTAAATAAGTATATTTGTTTGTTTGTTTATTTCCATGAGCAATGCTCATCACAGAATTATTAAGGTTAGAAAAGACCTCTAGGATCATCTAGTCCATCTGTCATAACTGGCACCTTTGGAAAATTTAAAGTATCATATTAAGGCTTTATTGTCACAAAAACACCTGCAGTGTTATGCAAACAAAACCCATACAGTAACTTCCTATTTTCAGAGGATAATGCAAGCTGGAAAGGATCTCTGGAGGTCTATAGTCCAGCTTCTTGTTCAAAGCAGTCAGATATAGGGTCAATCCAAATTCCTAAGGGCCCATCTTTATTTATGTTACAATTAGTGAACTCAAGAACTTGACCTTTGGTAGACTGTAATTCTAGTAGCTGTAGAGTAATTCTAAGAATTACCATTTTTCAAATGAAAGGTGACTTAGGTACAAGGCTGCTACAAATATCAGCACATTGTTAATTAATTTTTCATTAGGACTTCTATGGCTTTTTAAAATCAGATGCCAAAGACGTAAAAATATTTAAGTATTTCAATTTTGTTATAAATATTTCCAAATACAATTTATATAAGACACTCATCCAAAAGTGAATTACATCAGTTCACAAACTGAGTCCTTTCGTGGCAGAAAGATCAATATAATACTTACCTTTGGAAATTGCAGAGTAAACAGCAAGGACAGAACTCTATTTTCATGTTTCTTTCTTTTGTGATAGCTCTTAAGTAAAGCCTGTTGCATGCTTTGTAAATTTAAAGTGTGCTCTTACTTTGTTCTTCTCCATGTATACTCTTTCTGCAACAGAGACAATCCTGGCTTATTTAATGGCTTCTCTTTAAATCAATCAATCAATCAATCTGCAGTGTAATAGACAGCATACAACGACGGCTGTGTTGCAGAGCATTTATTCAGTGCTGCATTGTCAGGTTGAGGGAGGCGATCCTTTCTCTCTCCCCAGCTGATGAGGCTGCATTCAAAGTCTTGTGTCCAGTTCTGAGCTCCCCGGTACACAAGATATGGGCTTACTGGAATGAGTGAAGCGTAGGGCTGTAAAAATAATGACAGAGCTGGAATGTCTTTCATATGAGGAGAAGCTACAGTTGTTCAACCTAACAACCTAAAGAAGAGCGTTTTTATCAGTATGTATGAATACCCAGTAGGGGGAGCAGGAATGAAGAAGAAGCCAGGATCTCCTCAGTTGTGCTTAGTGGGCACAAACTAAACACACAAAACATCTCAACCCAAGAAAACACTGTTTTACTGTGTAGGTGAACAAACACTGGAGGATGTAACGCAACTTTGGAGATAATCAAAAGCCAACTGGACAATCCTGAACAACCCGCTTTAGCTGACCCTGCTTGAGCTAAGGAGTTTGAAGTATATGAACTCAAGATGTCCATCCAATCTCAGCAATGATGTGATCATCTCAGAGCTTTTATTGGATTTCATCACCAATATTTTAATTGATAGAGAACTACATGGATCTTTATGAATCCACAAGCATGGTTAACGTGGAATGTAACAGGAGTCCCCTCTGCTTAGAAGTATCATGGTAACACAGATCAGCTATACAGAGGTGAAAGCATACTCATCCTTCTCTCCCTGACAGGCATGTCGAGGTGATAAACATGATGATCCAGTTCTCGTTCAGGATTTAGTAGACAGCAAAGATGAAACCACTAACCTGACTGAAGTGGATGCAGCTGGCGTCTATACCCTGCCTGCTGGTGCAGACTTTATTATGTGCTATTCTGTGGCACAAGGTAGAGTTCTATTATACATCTGTTTGTCTATCACTATAACAAGCTTGAATATTTCCTCATTTTGCATTCAACATAATGAGTACAGTTCCATGTCATCTGTCTTGCATGTCTGTTAAGTGACATCTGGGAAGGAGCCCCATATGTCAAGGAAAAAGTAAAAACAAATATTCAAAATTGCAGTTAATTTGCCAAACAGAATCATTCTTTTCATAATTTTACTGCTGAGCTGTCTACTAACAGCAGACATTCACCTTTTCTCTAAGACTATAGTATTCTAGTGGCTTGTCTGTTCCCTTGTACTATATGGTGTACTTCCCAGTCCATCATCTGCCTTGTCCTCAGTCCCATCTGCTGTCGTGAAAATTGCAGTTTGTGGACAATAAGCTACAAGTTCATAAACTGCATTCCTCTTGGCTAGACATAATAAATGATATCAAAGTCATTTCCTTCTACAATTTCCAGTGAAATGACATAACTTGACATAGTAGGATTTACATCCAGTAGTAATTTCATTAGGTGAGACCAGCAAGGAGGAACTCTTGAGAATATTTTTCAGGGGCAGTAGCTACTTCTGACTGAGTATAATTTTATGTTCCTGTTCTACAATAGGTTACTTTTCTCACCGTGAAACTATAAATGGCTCCTGGTACATTCAAGATTTGTGCGAGGCACTCAAGAAGCATGGCTCTTCCTTGGAGTTCACAGAACTTCTTACTGTCGTGAACAGAAAAGTTTCTCATCGCAAAGTGGATATGTGCAGAGATATAAATGCTATAGGAAAAAAACAGATTCCTTGTTTTGCTTCAATGTTGACAAAAAAATTGTATTTTCATCCAAAATCTAAGTAGGTTGCTATTTAAGAATGGCAATCTTTAATGCTCACTGCAGAAGTGAAGAAACTACCATATTAGATTTGAGAGATTAATACTCTATAATAGATTTACAAAAACACTGGGATCAAACCTTACCATTTGTATATACAATAGTTTCTAAAATCTTAAGGCAAATCTAAAGCTAATATGACAGCTCTGTTCATCTCAGGGAATTTGGAAAAACTGTACTGGTGCTAGATTAGTAAGAGGTGCTCAGATTTTATTGAAATTGATACTCCAGATAACTTTTAAGGAAAAGCAAAGATTTTTGCTTGATCTATCAGTTTAATTATGGCACATTTTAAACTATTTCCAAAGCTTTTTAAACGCTGTATTACTTTTTAAACACTGTATTAGGTTAGCTTATCTTGCTCCAAGAGTACAGTTTACAGGAAACATACTTGTGAGACTTTTTTTTAATCTGCGTACAACAGCATCCATTTAATTTTATACGTTTACTGAGAGTGGGGGTTTAAGATTTTTTTTTCCCCTCTGAACACTGAAAACTTACTTCATTCCTTGAGTGCAATTGTAGTTCTAATGCAAATATTTTTCATTTGTGGCACAATTAAAGCTTGATGCTGCTTTGCATCCTCACAGGGAAAGAAAACAGTAGTGAAATAAGGCAGCAAATAGCCTGCTTTGGAATAATATGAGTTTGGGTACAAATACACTCCTAGACATGGTAAGCTTAACTTGTACACATGACGCAAATGATTTATAGGTTTCAGGCTCACTTGCAACTCTTCTAGATACCTTTAGGCAGCTCTGCAATATACAACATAAGCAAACCTTAATACTTTAGGTCTTGATGTTGGACCAGGCTTTGCCTCCACTGGGCTGCAGAGATCAGCTGTACCCTGTCATTTTGTATACAAAACTGATAGTACGCTTATCCTCAAATGCTTCAGGTTGCTACTGTTACAGCATTAGCAGTTGCAATACCTAATAGAAACAATGTTTTAAAAATTAGTTTTCACATTATTGATACATAATGCTTAACTCTGGTGGACAATGGAGAAGTCAAGCTAAGGAATTTTAATTCACTTTTCTGGGTATAAAATAATTTATTTACGGGCTCTACTTTAGTTAAATCCTTTTATAACATCTGTGACTCAGAACACAGTATAAGTCTTAATATGGCTACTTTAAAGCTTTGAATATATCATGTGTATGTAAATGTTTTGCTAAGCTCTTTCATTTCAATAAAACAATGTTAAAACAAAATTTTACAGTAAATAAGTTGGATGTTTTGTTTTTTTTTTTCCAGCAACACTGACTAAAAAAAAAAAAAAAAAAAAGCTTACTTTTGACAAAAATCTAACCTCCATCAATGGCGTTACACCAACAAAATCCGTGCAGAGAGAGCTAGGGAAAACGAAAAAATAATTTCAGGAAAAAAACAAATAAACAAAAAACACCAGAACTATAGTAGTTGATTGAGGAGTTAATTGCTTGCTGAGCTGATGGTTCAGAAAAGACAGACCTCATTTTAGAGAGCATTCCTGTCACTGTACCTGGAAGCAGAATGCCTCCATTTTACTAATATGACTTCACAAATATCTGAAGAACTTTGCTTCATCACTTTCTTTAGAAGACCAAAACCTAAAGAAAAAAAAAAAACCCAAAGCCATCAAGTGATCAAATCATTTTTATAAATATTTATTGTAACTTTCAAAATTATAGTGGTCAAAAATACCCAGTTTCTGTAGAGTAATTAAATGTTCGTACCACTTTTGAAAAGACAGCTCTAAGGTATACCAAAACCAAAGTCAGTCCTTGTTAGTAATTTCCTGGATTGGAAGTCTGAGGTGCAGAGCTTGACGCAAACGCTTCAGAGACTCTTCTGCCTGCAGAGGAAGAAAGAGGAAGTTCATCTGCAGCCCTCTGTTTTTCCCTCTCTTTCATACATACAGTATTTTTCCTTCTTCAGAAGACATTGGTCTTATACAAGAAACCAGACTAATCAAATGGAGGCTGCTCAACTGCTGCACCACTTTCCCACACCCTCTCCAACAAGTATTATTTTCTTAAATTCATACTCACAGGATACCAAAAAAGCAACAAGCTCTAGCCTGGGCACGTCCAGCCTGCAGGCCACATGCAGCCCAGCCCAGCCCAGCCCCAGGCACACACCCATTGCTCAGCACCAACCAAACCTTGGTGTGTGCTATCAGCACTGTCTGGGCTGAAACCAGGGCATGGGGAGGGTGCACTGCAGTGCCAAGTGCAAATAAGTTTATGCATGCGTGATACACTGGCTAAACACAGTCCTGTGAACAGTGAAAAATACGTAGCCATGCCTTCCACAGTGGTAAAAAAAAAAAAAAAATTGATAAAGGTTTTAAGGTTGCTGAAAAAATAATCAATTTTTCGGTATATTTGTGATTCTATTTTCAGTTGCCATAAATACATTATCAGTTATACATACATACATATATGTATATAATACATATCAGTTGCAATCATATTTTCAACTCAAAGAAAAAATTGACCATAGCTCTATACCAAACTTTTATAAGCCTGAGAAAGACATTTCCCACTTCACAGCCACACCTTATTCATATCATTGCTTTCAGCAATGTGTACATTTGTCAACAACTGTTTTCAAGGATGAAGCATGGGAAGAGTAAAATTTGTCACTTATGCTCATGAACTATACTATACATAGTTTATGCAGGCTTCTCCAGAAATAATGCCTAGTATTTTATGATGTTGGCCCATGATGTCATAGGTGGACATTGGCAGTATGGCAGTAGAGGTTGAACCTTTTCAACAATGTTCAATGACATTTTGTTCCAGCATGACAGATGGCAGCAGAGGAACAGTCTGACAGGACAGGAAATTGATATGAAGCCAAGTTGTGTCACTGAACTCCTCTGTGCAGAGAAAAATGGCACCCAGTGACATTCATTGACGCTTCCTGAACAGTTATGGAAATCCAACAGTGGATGTGAGCACAGTGAAACAGCAGGTGGTGCATTTCAGCAGTGGTGACAGTGACACTGGATTGCCTCTGCTGGTGCACATTTTGAGAGCCACGGCATGCAGACTCTCCATTACTGGAGAAAATGCATAGTTAATAGTGGTGACTTTGATGGAAAAAGTGTTTCATAGCTGAGAATGTGATCTATTAAGGTGTTACTTCCATCTTTGTATCAGATGTAGTTTACATGGAAATACATAGGTGTAACTTCTTGTTCAACCTATGTATTTGCAGCCCTTTGTTCAGTGCAACCAAGGGAAGCCAAAAGGTTGGGCATCCATGTTCTGGCTTTATGCTAAATGCAGCTTATGAAATGACACCCTTAACCATGGGTCTTGAACTAAAATTAGAGACACTTTCAATTCTTTATCGACAGACAGAGCACAGGGTTGGAGAAATTGCATGTGGAAATCAGAATTGAGGAATAGGATCTGCTACATTTTTTTCCACAAAGATCACAGTTCCTTCCAGGTGTGCACATCACCTTTTATAAAATACAGAAAACTATGTGGAATTCTAATCTTTTCCACTTAAGAAGGATTAAGCTGTCAAATGCTGAACTCTGCAAGACTCTCTCCTTCCAAGGAAGGGAAAAGATTTACCACAGCAATGCAGCAAACATACAATCTCTGAAAGCAATGTGGCTATTCTATTAAAGTGGCTGGAAATGTGACATTCAAATATGGGGAAAAAAAATGCATAGGGCTCAAAACCTAACTTATGTTAGGAAATTTAACTCGTGAACATCTCCTTTTCTGACGCACTACTCAAGTAGTCTATGTGTCAAAGGCAAACATGGTATGGTCATTAAAAAGCACAGATGAGTTAATAAGCAATATGCTGTTCTGAACATAAGTAACAAACCCATCCTGAGGTCTATTTTTCAATAACTGAGAGTTTACTGGAATTCTTAACCTGGAGGAGACTGTGTTATTTCAGGATTGTAATTAAATACCTGTGCAAGTTCTTCTTTTAGCTTGTTATATTGTTCCACATTAAAGTGCTGGGCTTTGGATTTCCGGTAGAAGTAGTGGAGGAGCTGCCTGTCCTTAGCACTAGGGTAAATGTAGTCCTAGAGAAGAAAGAAAGGTACATATTTGAGGTTAGCAAGAAAAAGGAGTCCAGGTAAGAGAAATTCAGCCTGTTTCACAATTATTCATCTAGTTACACAGGCATGTACACACGAGCACAAATATATACACATGCTATTACGAGACTACACACAGGTATCATTTTTATCATGTCTGAAGTAATTTTCTATTATAATAAATAGGTAGCTTGAGCCTCACGACTGAAGCCACCTGAGCACCTGAGTAAATGGATATGGTTTTCCAAGGAGTCAGAGAAAGTCCAATTACTATTTTTCAGAGTTACATGAAATCATGCCAATGCAACTGTCCTAAAAAAGACAAGCAGTAATCTGTATAAAGAGATCTATGTGTATCTAGATACACATGAAGTAGGAATACCTCTGCCCTTCTTAAGAATCAGTGAGAAGGAATAAAACTAACATTTAGTATTCAAAATCACTTAGAAAAATTTAAATAAAATGATATATTTCATTCATCGTTTCTCATTCCCTGGCTTTTGAAGTTTTACACACAGTAGTTCTGCCCAGAAGCTGGTCTGCAGTGCAGGTGTAACAGTACCTGGCTTGATAACGTAAGGCATTTATGTCTAATCCATCAGAAATCTTTCTCAACCCCCCCAATCTGATGGCAAGGCTACTTATTAAATTACATTTTAATCAGAGTTCAAACACTAGGATTTCCAGTTTCGGTACTCCTTTACAATACTTCTGACATTTACAGGAGGTGGAATTACCTGTTTTGTAAGAACAAAGTAGGCATAGAAAGCCATGGCACTCCCATAGGTGATGAAGTATGTGACCGGCTCCATGATGTCCCACGAATAGACCCACCATGTTAGCCACGCCAACGCTCCACCTTGTGTCGACATCAGAGCTAAACCAACCCATAGAAGCCTGGAGGTCTTTGCATCAGCACTGTCCATAATTCTGGCTTTCATCTATAAAGAAGAAATAAAAGAAATAAACATAGGAATTTGTTTAAATAAACAGTTGTGGAGCTCATCAGTTGCACTATATTTATTCCTGCAGGGTTAGATCTATTTTCAATGCTCTCCTCTTACAGTCTTAGGTTGTGAAGAAAGAAAAGGACTGAAACCCAAGGGCAACTAGATCTCCTGTTACTGAACACCAACAGATGCCACTGTTAATTTTCCCTTCCCACTGCTTGAGATTTACATCTACTGGATTTCTTTTTATCGTTAAAGGCAGGTCTTGTTAACACTGAGGCTGGTTCTCATACATAACAGGTCTGAAGCCAAGGAAAAGTTCATTTATCCTGACAGACTCTTGATTCCTTCCTTCAAGCTGAGTTACCTTCACTTATGCAAGAGCAATATTTATAACTTCATTTCTTAGATCACAGCAACCATTACACCATACAGTCTACCTTGTTGACTTGGTGACACAGGAAACTGCAGTCTAAGCCACAGATGATTTTTAAGCTTACTGTGTATTTTTCTTTTGGGGGAGTGGGGTTGTGGGAAGTTGTTCTATAATAGGTATTCAGAACTCATGCAGCAATAGGTGATTAAGTGGATGTTAAATCCTAATACCAGCCATGGTAAGGCTTGTTCCTGACAGATTTCTCCAGGTTTTGTGGCTTCTACGCAGGGAACATGCACTGCAGGACAGTGAGGGAAATGAACAGGAAGTTATTTGAATTGTATTTGAATTGACTTTGTTTATATGAGAAAGCAGACACCCTGTGCATCCATGCTGATCTTTTTTCTACCACAGAACTTACTCCTGATGCAACGAAATACTTCTGCATTAAAAAAACAACAAAAAAAAAAAAAACAAAACACCTCCCTCCCTTCCAACCTGTTCAAGAGGCATTAGCTGCTCTTTCAGGTGGTCCAGTTTCTGTAGCAATTCTCTCTCTTTCCTGATCTGGTGATCTTCTAAATGCAGAGCCACAAACAGTCTGTGAACCAAGGATTTGATATCTTCTATTTCAGTGGCATGCTCACTACTCAGTTTATCTGAAGAGAAAGTGTTTATCATTAAAACATTTGAAGAATCTACCCCTCATCATTCTCTTCCCTGACCTGTACCCCAGAAAGCAAGACCATCCAAAGGTACAAAACTGACGAGAAATTATTTTCTCCAGAGAGGTTCCCACTTCCTGAGACTACTCACACCTTTCACTAAATCTAGTGAGGCAATCAGAGCTATTAAAGCATGGCTCTTACCTTTTACAGGAGTTGACACATTGTATGTTGTGTTGTTGATAACAAGTTTAAAGTCATTCATTAGTAAGACCTCCATCAAGGTTGCATCAGAGACCTTGCTACCATCTGCAGAATAAGATTTAAGATCTAGACAGATTATTCTAATCACAAGGAATCAAACATTAGCTGATCTTTATTAATGTTTGGAAGGGAACTTTGGAAGGTACTTCTAGTAAATCCTGTAATTAAACACTACGGAGGAACTTATCAGTGCAGAGTGTACACTCGAATACTTTCCCAATATTTGGGCAATATTCTCACTTTCATCAGGCTTTACTAGTATTTTTACTATTATTTCACTAAGTAGTCTCCAGTGCTTTTCTCCAATAATTGGATTACCTTGGAAATGTGCCTTGACAGACTTGCATTTCAAGGAAAAAAGTGTTAAAAGAGCTCAGCTGCATAAGATCTGGCTCGACACAAACTTAGCGTACTGCTCTTCTGTGACGCATGCATTTCTAAAACTTAATTTCACCATGCTTGTCGATATTAGCATCTGCATTTACACTCTTTGGAGAAAGGACAACATGACTAAAAATCGTGAAAATTCACACAATCACAGCCTTGAAGCACGTGTGAATTTGAAAATGTTGTTATTCCCCAAAGCATCTCTTATTCTGACAAAAATTAAAGCTTATATAGTTGATCATAAAGAAAGAACTTGCAAGTGTTTCTTGCAAGAGACTTCCTAAATCCCTGCTTATGAGAATGTTCCAATGAATCAAAAGGAATGTGCAGCTGAGTAAGCCATCAGAAAACTAGGCTCAAACCTTCTTCTAAGAGTTTCAGTGGATGTGAAAATCAGACCTGAGAATACAAAATTGATTAAAAGTGTAATTATATTCTCTCTACTATAAGCAGGCTCATATTTTCTGATCATGCTTATGACTAGAATCGAAAAATTGAAAGTATAGGATAAAGGAAAAAAGTCCTGCACGAAACAGTCACAAATTGTGATGGAAAGATCTGCATTTTTGTTTCTACACCTACACACCAGTTTGCATTTCCACTTAAATGTAAGATAAAGAGTGTTTGGAGATTAAAACACCTTCAGAGGCCCTACATTCAATTATAGATTTATATATTTCCTTAAGCTGTTATAATCAGTAGGAACAACTCTTGTTGCAGCATTTTTCAAATTTTTATTCAAGTATGAATGGTACTTTACATCATTCTGTTTTAATGCCTGTTCTGAGTTGAGATAGCTAGACAGACTATCCAGTACAAGGCAGACCAGGAGCCACAGAGGCATTACTCAAAACACTCTAGAGAATCCTTTCCTACTTCTCTCCTATGAAAAAAACTCGTAGGACCATTACTCCACAACAAACCAAGAAAAACATATTGTTCACACCTATTTGCAATGACTTAAAACTGCAGACAAGGGAACAACTGAAATCTGCTATCAGGAAAGCTGCTGTATATACTTCTTCCCTTCATCCCCTCTCAACCATTGTCTTTTGCAAAAGGTCCTTTCCTGCCTGATTAAGAGGAAACACTGCTTGGAGTTGAAAGGTCCAAGAGCCAGCAACAAGCTGCTCCACAATAGCTGTTTGATCTGGGCTTTGTACCCTGCGCATACAGAGGGTGTCTTCACCCACCTCTGCAAAGGGGTGAGCAGTAACAGAAAACAGAAGCTTTATTCTTGAGCAGAATAAATGGACTACTCACCTGATGATTTCAGTTCAGAATTTGAAATGTTAATGTGCCCATACACTTTTTCCCTCTTTTTTTATAAAATGGTGGAATAGAACAACAAATGCCATTTGCATACTAATTAAGGTGACATTTATAAAATGACATTTAAGCAAAAATGTTTCCAAAAAGAAGTGCCAGACAGGTTCTTTGTTCTGGATCTGATACATTGCAGATTTATTAACCTGTCCAAACCTTTCATCAGCAGAAAAGTGGAAAAGTTTAGGGGAGGAGGGGTTGTTTTGTTTTAGAAAATTCCAGGCTTTCAGAAAAGGTTCACTTTTCCTCCTGTGCTTAAGTACAGGAATTCAAAGGTGAACAAAGGGCTATTTTTTGTCTATAGGTATTTTGCTACACCAGATCTACTGAAAATGAAAGTGAGTCATCAAACAGAGCACTAACACTTTCAATTAAGGCTGAGTTTCATTTAATGGCTAAATGACAGTGAGAAGTATCTGCATTAAATCCAACCTTCATAATTTTTCATTAATAATACATGCTAAAATTCAACTCACAATACTTGACCGATAGTTTCTCTTTACAGTATCAGTTTCCTAATGAATTAATCATCTAAGCTGTTCTCTACCCTTACAACTGCCTGGCACTTCAGAATACAGAGTAGAGAACTGAAATAGTTTCAATCAAAACAGACAGTATTTGTATTCCAAAGTTGGAGGTTTAAGGAGATGACACTAGATGAAAAGAGTCCAAATTTCTCTACAGTTTGGAACCTGATGTTCACCTATACTGAAAATGCTAGACTTTTAGGTGTCTTACATAAATTATCATGTGCTTCACTGAAGTCTGATTTGCCCTGAAGCAGAATGAGTAGTTAACATAAAAGCTTTTGCAGACCTAACATGGAAGAATGGGGTTCAGAAGTGAATCACAGATACTGAATTCATGTGTGCTTCTGCAAAAATAGCAGTACTGAGAGATACCACAGGAACACGTTCTTGATTAGCCCTGTCTCATCCCATGGAAAAAACATTTTTACTGTGAACTTCCATGTTAAGGGGAAGCTACTGGCAATGATGATTTGCCACAGTGCTGTCTGAAAATATAGGAGAATTCTACAAAACTGTATTTTCTAGAGAAGTTTCTACTTTTGCTGTCCAGTCAATACTGTATTAAAAAAAATCGCATAAGAACATCCTCCCAGAAAAAGTCAACTCATACAACTTCCTGCATACAAGAAGCTCATGCATGCACTGTGATCCACACAGATCACATCTTCATCACTTCAGAGAATATATAAATACGTTACTCTACATTATATTTCCCTGTTTTACTACGCGTACTCACAAAAATAACTAAAGCAGCTTTTCCAAGACCTCTGGCTTCCTAACCTTCTAGGAAAATTCATCTGTTTACAGACCCCTTAAAAAGTTCCTGCAGCTCCCTGCAACATCATTCAGAAAGAAAGGGAACATAATGAATGCATCCAGTTATGAACCTTTGGACCAACATTCCCAGATGCCATACATTCTTCTATGGGTTACCTGAAGAAAACTGGATCTTTTTACAGGAATACACCTGTTTGTCTGGCTTGATGCTTTTGTTAAGGAGCATGTGGGGAGTGGGTGTGAGGAAACAGATGCTTTTAGTTAAAGGATTGCATACCTACCACAAAATAACCACTTGCATTCACTGGAAATGACTTATCCAAGTATCTATTCTGTCAACTTCAGTCAAGGGAGCTACATCCTGGCTCTATGTTTGTGATCAAGTTCTTCCTTGGAGCAGGGCAGGGCTCACAAGACTTTTCAGAATTGTTGTAGAAAAAACTAAAGAGTTTTGACAAAACACAAACCATGCTGTCTTAAGAAAATCATCTGAATGATTGTGACAGTGAGATAATCAATATGCTACAAGGAAAAAAAAAAAACTCATCAACGCTAACATGTTTTCCTTTCAATCTAAAGCTGATTAATGAAACCTCTCCAGAATTTCAGAAAGCTGCCCTTTATCACTGTACGCTTTTTCTTTTTGCTTAGCTCCTAATATGTTCTCCATGTGAATTCATACTTGTATTAAGGCAAGCATTCTTCCAGCTTCAGAAGAACACAGAACAACTGGCAGACATCACACTGCAGAATCAGACTGGTTGCTCTTCAGAAATTTTGACAGAAGAAGGATGGAAGGAGGTGATGAAAACTAGACCAGACATTTATTAAAAAACAGCATGACAAAGAGAAGCCATCTGAAAAAGATAATGGAGGAACCTACGCGGAAGGTTGCAGTAATATGTCCAGCTCTACATTTTACATCAGCTCAAGAGGACCCATACTGAATATGAAACACCAATAAACCTCAGAAGCGTTAATCTCTAGAGAAACAAAGCAAAATCTATGTGGATTTTAAATCACACTTCAGAGGGGAAGTACAGATGATTTGAACAGGAATTAATTCATTTTGAAGACAGACTGAAAAATAAGATACCTGTTGCAAAGACTTCTGCTCTCACAATTCCTTTATCCTCCTTCTGTACATCCTGCAGAAACATCCCCACTGTGGCTACCACTGGTTTAACAGCAAACTGGCAGCGTTCTCTTCTTGTAGGCAACATAAGAGTTATAATGGGAAGACCATGCCTGTAATTAACAGTTACTTCTGGGAAAAGAGCAACAACAAAAAGTGAGTGAAAAGCTGTATTCTAAGTTATTGCTTAAAAACAGCAATAACTTAAGCTAAGGATAAATAAGGGTACGTACCATGTGGTGACCTTTAAGGAATGCAGTGCTATATCTTCGGGGACATGCTGAGGGGAGGCCTCACGGCAGCCTACAGCTCCTCACAGGGAGTGGAGGAGCAGTACTGAGCTCTGCTCTCTGGTGACAGTGAGAGGGCCCAAGGGAATGGCATGGAGCTGTGTCAGGGGAGGTTTAGAGAAAGGTTCTTCATCAGAGAGTGGTGAGCATGGAACAGGCTGCCCAGGGCACTGGGCATGACACCAGGTTGCCGGAGTTCAAGAAGCACTTGAACAGTGCTCCCAGTTGTAGGGTTTGACTTTTGAGTGGTCCTTTCTGGAGCCAGAACTGGACTCAATCTGTGGCTCTCTTACAACTCAAGGCATTTTATGCTTTCAATTCTATGCATGTGACACACAATGAACTTCGTCTCTCAGCAGAAATTCCACCACCCAGATGAGTTAGGTGCTGGTCTGCCCTCTCTCAGCTGACATCGGCATGCCTCCTGCTCATGGAGAAGATACAAGCAAGCAGCCTTACCGTCAGAGGGCACCAGCACGCTGTAGCAGGCTCCTTCCCAGAGTGCCCAGGTCCTGGGGTGCCTCCAGAGCTGCACCTGCAGCACAGATACAGGGAGATAATTTCAGCGAGGTCAGTATACAAGACAGCTCATCAAAGGCACCACCAGCTGTGGGGATCTATTTCTGTGGCATACAACAGGTAAGATGTGCTTCTGAAAAAGCCCCTTCCTTACCAACACTTATCTAAAAGGCAGAACCATCTTTCCGGAAAAGATACATGCTGTCAAAGGTATAAAGAACCTATATTTAAACTGTGCTGTACAAAAAGTTTAATTAACTCAAAAAAAAAAAAAAAAAAAGGAAGGAAAGAAATGGGAAAAAAAAGCAGTGTTCCTGAAGTGCTTTGTGTAACTCTCTCTCCACATTGCAGTGCCTAAAGGCACAGAAGCTCTGCAACACTCAGCCTGTAACAAGCCCCAAAACTACATGTATCACCTCACTGCAGTCTCACTGCTGAATCACAAACAGAACATAGTCTTCTTTTAACAAATAAAACAAGAGCCAGTATAGCCTGATGGGACTCCCCTTTGCTTCATTATTCACTAATCAGAATTTAAGCATCGGCATTTGGATCATTAAAATACAACAACACTAACAAGGCAGCTTGCCAGGCACAAAGCAACCCCTCTGACAGCCACTGGTGCTCTCGGTAAAGGTGACCAGGAGTGGTTATTTCCCAGACAAGGTTTGGATGTAATACAGCACATCATCCTGAAGGGCAAAGCGTTTAAGAACCTGCAAGCCAAAGCCCTGTGAGAAACCAGAGAAAGCAAGCTGCAAAGGAAGGAGGCCTCTACCTTCACCTACCTGTCATCCTCATGGGATTTACTGGTTTGTAAAGAAACCCAGGCTCTACTACTTGAACAGGAATAACCTATTAGGATGAACACTGAATTTATCTGTAAGAAATAAATCTGTCACGCACTGTGTGATTCAAAGGTACTGACTCTGCTCTGGGTTTCTTCCTGGAACAAGCACTGCTCAGAATTTAAAGAAGTTAAAAATAAACCACTCTGGGAAGGTCCAACACTGAGAAATTTGTACATTATAAACTTCAGGCACCAGAGGTAGTCATAAAACCTACACAAACAGCAAAATACCTAAGCACACCAGTATTATTAAACACACAAGCAATAGCAGACCCAGAAAGGCAAAAAGCCAACAACACACTGTGACTTGCACATGCCCTCACCTGAGCAAAAGGCTTTACCTGTAACAGAAACCATTTGTACACAACTACCAGACCCCACCTACAGGGGGCAATTACACACACACACTTAGAAACATACATAAGGAAACAACATTTACAACTGTAAATATCTGTTACTTGTTTGTCTAAAGGATATTTTAAAAAAGCTGCAGTGAAGAGCATAACTGAGTTCTCAATAACAAGCACTTTCTATGCAAGAATAACCGGGAAGTGTGGGGGCTGAGTGATCCTTCTCTCTGCAACTCCAGATTTGTACCTCATGTTTCAGTGAAGCCATTAAGCCATGAGCTTGTGTCCTGCAGCAAAGCTACTGTCCCCGCTTCTCAAGCAGTTTGGCACAGCTGCCACCCTGCTGCTGACATGGAAACAAAGGCAGCCACCACCACAGCTGGAAGGAGGGCTTGAGCAGGGCAGGGAAAGACCAGAACAGTAATATCCCCTTCATGTTTTAAAATAAATAAATTTTAAGGAAAAAAAAAACCCCACCACCTACCTACCTAGCATTTTCTGATAGTAACTATTCTGGCAAGCAATCTTTTAGGGCATTGTCTGACCACTGCTGCAAACTGAAGCTCAAATTTGTGTGCAACCAGTTTGATACAAGAAGCCAAGCACCATCATCACTGCAGGAGGCAGCATGAAAGCCTCTCATCTTCCTCTGTATCACGTATGCAAACACAAATTGTAATTCCTGCTCTGTGGAAAATTACAAAGTAGGTAAGAAAGGCAAGAATTAAAATATATTTCTCAGAAAAAGTTACCTTGAAATTCTACAAAAATATTCAACAGCAGACTCTCTGAGAACACAGAAAGCACTATTTCATTTTGGCTTGCCACGCCAAAAGATTATAATAGTCAAAATGCAGCTAGCCAACAATCCCATATTTGAAACTGTTTTGATGTGGTTTACAGAAGCTTAAGATACAGCAATTTTGTTATTTCAACAACAAAGATATCACACTGCTCCCACACCTCTCCACTCAGCTGTGCTCACTGGCACAGGGCTTACTGCACCCTTGTGGCCCCAGCAGCACCACAGCAAAGCTCATCTGTCCTTCTAGTGTCAGACAATGTCAATAATGCCACAAGACAAAACTTCACAAAAAAAATATAATGCTACAGTCTCCAGTAACCTCACTTCCTCCTCTCTAAGGTAACGGTAAAAAATGGAAATAGAAGAACACACTGCAATTCAATATGCCACTAAGCATCAGCTTTTTGCTCATTTTAAATACGTCACAGTAAAAACACAGTAACTGAAAGGCATATTGCAGCGAGCTTTCTAACAGACATCCTACAGAAAGCTACTGGCATTTTCCATATTAACTAGTGTGTTGTTTTTTTTTATTATTTAGTTTTGCATTGTTTTTAGCTATACATCTGCAATAAGCACAGCCAGTCCTCTTCATACGAATGATGTCCACTTGTCTAAGAGAAACAAACCAGGCAAATAACTGATTAAAGAATAACAAGCTGCAGTGTGAGAGTCAAATATCCCCAGACATTTCAGAAAGACTGAAAACCAAAGGAAACACAAAGAATCAGCTAGTATTTCCTCTTACTATTTTAGCAAACATTCTTCCCTTTCCCTTCTTACTGAGGAAGGAGATCTAGAAGTCTTTTTGCATCTGAGGTATCAGAAATCTTCCATCTTCATTCAGTTTCAGCCACATCTAGCTGTCCAAAAGGTGTTGTCCTTCCCAACCTACCTGCTCTTTGAAACAGAAGGAAGGATACAACACCTAGAACTAAGCTTGCAAACCCAGAGGGATAAGATTTGGAGAGTGAGAGATTACAGCATGGAGAACATGCTTGTGTTTAATCAAAAACAAAAGCAAACCTACCCTGAGAGCTGTGCCATCTGCTCTCTAACAACACACAGTGAAAAGAACGGTCTGCCGGCACAGAAGGGACTTTTCTTCCACTGAATGCATCTTTATTCCTGTGCTGTGCTTTCTTGATAGGAGTCCCAAGCTGGGAAATGCTGTGGTATTTGACTTTAAGGATAACGAGAGAGACATTGTTTTAAAAAAATACACTTATAATATATCCATTAGATAAGAAAATGGACTAGCTGAATCTTTTCCTTCAAAAGGTCCAAGAAAGTGCACATCTTAATGCATACAGCTGCCTTCATATCTCTCAAAAACATGCTTCTATTCATCTCTAGGGGAAATAGTAAGTCTTCAAATTGTCAGTCAGAAAAAATCTTGTTTACATTGCAGAGATAACAGAAGAGTAATAACAGAAGGATGCAAAGACAGATTAATACACTTGCAGATTTACCACAGCTTTAGCCAACTCTTGTTCTCTCCTTAAAGCAATTCTCAGATTGAAAGCATCAGGCAGGTTGCAGCACACTGGAAAAATAGTACTGTTCAAAAAACAGAACTGCTCATCAAGACTTCCATTTAGAATGGACTTATCTACTTAGAACATAACTAGCGGTACCTAGGCCCCAAACCATAAAAAGCAGGGGATATCTTAATATATCTAAAAGAGGCACTTGGCAAAATGCATGAGTATTGTTTCCTCAGGCTTTTCTTTATTTCAGTTGTGCCTTAAGGCATTTGAAGCTTGGCTGAGTAAGAGGAAAGTGCTTGGGATATCAGACCAAGCTTAAAATTAGTACCTGGCAGAGGGATGCAAGAAGTCATTGAGAACCAGCAGTGACAGAGAAGCTCCCAGGGACAGCTCACCCTCAAGTTCTCATGAAGTTTGCTTGCAGGTAATGCACGGCCAATCAGCTCTGCCAAGCAGGCCATGGAAGAGAAGTAGCTGCTGAAGAAAGGAAAGCTGACAGCTCAACGGTATTGCTGCTCCCCTTTCACCACCTCTCCAGCAAGTTTTCATCTCATCTCCACTGCAGACACAACCAGTTCCTGCCCACAGAGTAGGTACTCAGCCTCGTGTGGACGCCTCATTTGGCCCCAGCATAATTCAGCACAAATCCAGAGGCAATTAGCTGAGTGCTCCACTACTAACAAAGTTCCTCCTTTTTACCTGCAGCAACATTTCTAGCAATTATTTGTCCATTAATTATTGAAACACAGACCATGAAAAGTTGTCTTTATAATAAACATCCCTACCTCTACTCCTTCATTTCTTGTTAACTTGTTAAAGGTCTACCATAGAACACGCTCAAGCACTTTGAAAATAGCATTTTGCACAGGCAACTGTGAACACGTACTTTTCCAAAGGGAAAACAATTCTTTTGATTAGCTGATGAAAAATTGGTCAGAACAGACAGATAAGGTCAGTCTGATCTCAGTATACTTTTTAACCTTGTTAAGAATTAACCAATTAAATCAATGGCATAATAAGGCAAGTAAGCAGAAGGCTGATTTTTTCCTTCCAATAGATTCTGATGGGCAACATCAAAAACATTGCTAAGGCAGACACTGGGCCTATTGGAGCACATCCAGAGAAGGGCCACAAAAATGATTCATGGAGTGGAACACCTCTCCTATGAGGAAAGGCTGAGCGCGCTGGGGCTGTTCAGCTTGGACAAGAGAAGGCTCCAGAGTGGCTGATAGCAGCCTTTCAGTATCTAAAGGGGAGCTACAGGAAAGAAGGGGACAGACTCTTGAGTAGGGTCTGTGGTGATAGGACAAGGGGAAATGGCTTCAAGCTTAGAAAGGGTAGATTTCAGTTGTATATAAGGAAAAAAATCTTTTACAGTGAGGGTGGTGAGGCACCGGAACAGGTTGCCCAGAGGTGTGGTTGATGCCCACTGGAGACTTTCAAGGTGAGTCTGGATAAGGCCCTGGGCAACACGATCCAGCTGTGGATATGCCTGTTCATTGCAGGGGCATTGGACTAGATGGTCTTCAGAGGTCCCTTCCAATTCTGGGATTCTATGACTCTATGAATATTTTTTTTCCAGTCTTGAAAGACACATTGCAGCTTCCTTAAAGAGGATTCAGATCTGGCCACCTTAAACATCCATGCCCCCTGTACTTCAGAGCATTTGCATCCTTCACTTCCAGATGGATTTCCTTATTTCTGTTGACCTTATGATTTTAGAACACATTCAAGTGACACCACCTTCCTGTTTGTGAAATCTCTCCCTTTTACCAGGAATTGTATTTCTCTCTACAGACTTATGATGCTCAAACACCAGTGGGTAGGAGCATCTTAAACAGCCTCCTAAAACACATAGCATCACTAAATTCACGTCACCTCACTGACATCTTATTCATGATTAAGTACAGTTCAGTAAGTATTACTAATCATTACATTGGTAGCTCCATTAGGCCTTACTGGCTCCTTTCTTGGATTTGTGAATCATTAAGATTTAAAATGGACTACAGTACCTTTTGTACAGACTCCTTGTTAGAAAGGAAGACAAATTTTCAAGTGAGTTTTACAAAAAAAATTTGCTCCAAGAAGACAAATCACAGATTAAATACAACAGAGATAATTGCAAAGCGTTTCATACAGCACAAGCATAATAAGTGCTTACGGATTCCCTGCAACAGAAGAAACTGCTTATTTTCTTCTCCTCTTGGTCAAGCTAGCCTGTCATTTCATACCTACATTGTATCATGCATGATTACCTGCTTCCTTACAAAACTGCCTACCAGGCAGACCCCAGCTTTTGTCAAATGGAAACAGCTGACTTTTTCCATTCTGTTTTGAAATCCTAAACTGTCAGCTGCAGGCAGTTTCCAGGCATTCAATAAGCATAATTTTAAAAAATTGCTTGTTTTTTGTTTCGTAATTAGGGCATTCATACTCCCTTACAAGTAACATTCACACATAGACAAAGTGGAGTTAAGAGCTTCTAAGAAAACCATTTACTGCCTTTAAAGGACTCAGAAACTGCTTCTTCCATGGAAAGAGAGGCAACATCAAATGCCTTCCCTTCCCTCTGCCTAAACTAGACAGACCTGAAAGCCATGCAGACTGCTCAGACAACCAAGTCATTGCAAAAACTTTCTTCTGGTAAGGAACATCATTTTGGGTTAATCCAACAGGATCTACTTCTGTTTTACTGCCAAATACTGTTCATTATTTGCAGAACCTTAGTGCTTGCATTCCAGACTCACTATCAGTCCCAGGATGTATTCCAGCATCTCAAAGCCCATTTAACAAGAGGACCTTGTGTTTGCCTCAGGTGCCAAGCAGGAAGCAAGCAGCAGCTATGGGGCTGTCAATCTATGCCAGTCAGGCAGAGAGGCTGAATCCCTGGAAGTCCCACTGTTATTATTCCTTGCTCCTTCCTACTAGATTTCCAGTAGCTTCACACAAGAGCTTATTAGATGAGAATCATAATCAGCATTAATTAGGAAAGTACATGAGATATCCAGAGACAAAAATGTTCATTCATACCAGTCAAGAACACAAAGACATTCACACAGGAGGAAAGACCTACCATGTATCCCAGTGCCCACCCAAATCCACCTGCCCAATGTGGACAATCAGTAATAAACAAGTTGGCAACTGGAAGAAAATGATCTCAGCACAGAATCACAAAGATTTCTGCTTACCATCTGTTCTGTTTCTCCAGCATGCTGCTGCACCAAGTAAAAAAGAAAGTCCTTCTTGCTGACTATGAGATTAGAAAGCAGGAATAATGGCTAATAAGGCTTTCCTTGTTTTATAAATTAAACAACATGAGTTTACCTCCCTATGGACAGCCACCAGAAGGAAGGCAGGAGCTGATGGATTTAAACGTCCAGCACTGCCTGTGCCCAGCAAGCAGGGAGCCAATGAGGTGCATATGCACATGGGAACACAGCTCTTCCTCCCCTCCTAGGCCACCAGCGAGGAGCCTCCTCAAATGGCTCAGAATCACAAGTGGGCTCAAGACATCTCCTCAGAGCAGCAGCTTTCTGACAGAGGGGTGCACGTGGAACCTACCCCACTGCAAATCTCTCAGATTTCACAGTAAGATGAAACACTGCCATATGTTACTGCATAGAGTTCTCCTCTGCTAGCAATAGCTCATCATTCTTTTTATCTTTGAAAGAGCACTACATCAGGACATTTAACGTGGGCTTTGCTAACCATGGCAGCTTGACGGCTTTGTCATGCAGTAGTTCTGTTTTGTCTCACAACTGTCACTGCAGTGTACCAAAGATACTTGGCAACTTAGCTTTAGGAGAGCCACTTTCATAGCCTTCAGCTATTTTGCTAAAGACAGAAAAGAGCTGCAACAAGTGGAAGTGACAAGCAGAGCACACAGGGTTAGCTCAGCACCCTGCCCCCTCCAGTGACTGCACAGACAAGGCCCACTCCCTTGTCATTGGATTTCCCCTCCCAATGAATTGATAAAGAACAGCTAACAGGGTACACTGTCCTGTAAACTTGAGATCCAAGCTGAACATGACACTGCCATCGAGATGAGCAGAGAGGGTGGGGACATTGCCAGGCTTGTAAATGCACATTTGCCTGCAGGCACCCTGCAAAGCACAGTTCACAGTTCACTTTCTACATGCTGCATGTCCTTCAAAACAGATTCAAATAACGCTGACTGTGACTAATGTCACAGGATGAAGCCAGACTCAATACATTGATCTGACCACCCTAAAAGGACGAGATTTTTCATTCTGAATATTTATTGGATTGCTGTCCAGCATAGCACCATGTCCATCCAGTAATGGATTCCCATTCTCTCCCTGGGGAAGGTGTTTAATAATTATGAGCATTTCACTCTTGAGGAGTCACACATAAGATATCCGAAGTTTCCTTCTTACTCCAGCCTAATCCCCAATCACTCACACAGTTCCTTTCTATTTCCTATGCTCTTACTTCTCGTGCTTGTTGAGGTATGAGCCTCTATAGTTGCTGTCTAGGCCAGCTATATGTATTTAATCTTTTTTTCCCCCCTAATAAAATAATCTCTACAGCCTTTAACTATTGACACTGCTTGTGAGTTCTCTTCAATGATCACTGTGTTTGCAGTAACATGAAGCCTGAAGACAAACAGTATTTCTTTCACTGCAGTACACCAACTCTCCAGCTCAAGCAGCAACTTTGTTTTCCAGTGACTCTCACCAAACATTCAGGGTGTCTTGAACCCAGAACGGGACACTAACTGTCCTCAATCAAGAATCAGGTCCCTTTTCAGCCATGCCCCAGAGAAACATGATCAATGCATGGTTTATTACCTCAGGATACTGAGGGGTGAAGAAAAATGAGATCAGGAGCAGCCTGCTGTGGGTAAATAATTAACTATCACAACAATGCCAACCTAATTCCCAGCTTGCTTTTCCTCATCTACACTTGAGCATGACACTTAGATGTCTGAAGCTGGTAGCACAACCTACTGACTAGCACAGGCTAGAAGCAAACAGCTCTTACTAGCAGACTACTTTCTTTAAAACTATTTGGAGTAGACAGAGAGATGACATTTTCCAGCTATGGATTAAGTGTTCTCTGGCTGACTATAGACAAGCTGTTGGACAACATCAAGCCCCTGTGGCTATGGGCAAAGGTCAGCAGAAGGCAGCCCTGAACACTGGTACCTCCTAGCCCTGGCACTGCCTGCTCCAGGGAGTGGCCAATACTCACCTGTCACTAATGTGCAGCAAGAGCGCATAGTTACACTGCTTCCATCAGAAGCATTGTTTTGCTTTTTTAAGTGAGAATTTCACAATCCACTATTTCACCAGGGCAAAGTCAGGACAGCACCATAGCAGACACCTCCAGGTTCACAGGAACAGTTGAAGTGCTGTACTCCTTGGACAGCACAGGACTCACTCTCCAGGCATGTTATTAGCATGAGTAAATTTACTCCAGCACTGGCATCAAAACAGGCCATAATGTTACATTTGGCAGCAGGTGAGAAAGTGATGCCTCATTTCTTTTTTAATTCAAGCTCTTAAACCAGGATAATGCCAGTTGCTTGGATTTTTCCAGCTCCAGGGCTTTGACTGGGAAATCCCTGCCATGGAAAACACAGATTTCCAGCATCAGCAACACACTACTCTTCTTACAAAAATGGAGCAACTGGGACCAGCTCACACCACTTGCTGCTCTGCTGTGATGACCAGTGCTGAAAGGGAACAACCTTCTCCACAGACAACCAGCAGGAGAATTCTTGCTGTAATGTGAGTAATGTTTACATCTGAATTGTCTCGAGAAAACACCATATTGGACAACCTGCAATAGCTTGTACTTAACACCTCAAAAGAGCTTTTCTGGAGTGCAAAAAATCACCTGACTTATTCAAGGACAGCTTACTAACAGTCTAGCAAATGAGCAAAAAATATCTAATTAGCAATTAAAGATCCATGTTTGCAAAGTGACATCCTGGAAGAAAACAAGGGATAGAACAGTCACAGTCACCACAACAACATTTTGCTACAGTGTGCTTTTGCTGTCTGCCAGTTCCACAAGGGAAGATCTGATATAGGTTAATGAACACACTGAAAATCTCTTTGCTCACTTGTTCTGTGGGGATGATGGGCAGAAAGACCCACCAGTCTCTGTGCCCACTTTCCCCACATCTGTATTTTCCTTTCACATAGAATAACACTAAGTTCAGTTAAGAATCTGCCTTCTTCCACATCTACTCATTGCAGCTGAAGTCTGACGCAGTCTGCTCATGTTTAAGCAGATGCATTAACGCTACACAAATTTAATCAAAACTGGATATGCTGAACACTCCTGCATTTGTGAGGAGATAAAAAGGCCAGGTACAGGTCACATTGAGCAAAGTGCAACAAGCCGGTAACAATACTAACTATTCACTAAATATTGATAGTTTGAGATAAACACCAAAGTCCAACAGCTCTGTTTTCACTACTGCATTGGATAAGCACTTTTGTTCTATATTTCATTTCCTCTGCATACGTGCTGCTGGGGCTCAACCATAGTTTCTTGGACTTGCACATTTTCTGCTGGCTTCCCTTGGGGTCCTGCACTGCCCTGACAGCAGACCCTAACCCTCTGAAGGCTGGAAAAGGTGCTATGTATTTTCCTTAAAGCTCAAGTCCTTGAGTCAGGTGACAACTCACCACCACAGAGCTTCCTCCAAAACACAGGAACTACTAGGAAAAATCACAAAGACCAACAGCAGTACCTAAGGGCCCAAATTCTAAATGTTGCACAGCATCCAAAATTATTAGCACATGAATGTCTTTTTGTTCAAGCTTGTTCATAATTTCTGATAACATCTATTTTATTATGTTACTGCATGCAGCATTACAGTTAGGAATATTCATAACTTGCACAAAATCTTTATGTATTACAAAGAGAACTACAAACTACTGATGGTTAATGCCAAGGGAGATCAGACATGGTGTAATGGCTTGTGGTAGAGTGCATACTCACAAGACTGTCCTAACAAACCCAAGATGTATTTATATTTGAAAGGCAGCAAAAGCATGTTTTTCATCAGCTGGTGCAGGGAATCCCTGAAGACAGTTACATCCTTGCTCACCAGAGGAGTGACAGCCATTGCAGAATGCAAGGCAACCACCACACAAGGAAACAAGCTTTATGAAGTGCTGAAGGATGACACTACTGTGATGGCTCGCCCTAATCAGGGTGTTGTCTATAGCAGATAGACACTATACACTTTCACTGCCATGAATGATAGCTTGGGGTCAGTATACTCAGGAGCACGCATGGCTCAACAAACTGCAATTTACCTGCACAAAACCCAGGCTCTTTTAATTGACTCAGCTCAGTCACTTACCTTTCTAGGATGCCTACAGTCACAGGCACTGCAACAACAAACCTGGAACCACACAACTCTGGGCCAGGATGCTTCAAGCATACCCAGTTTTATTACACCAGAAAGACTGAGTATGAATACTGAGCACACACCTTTGGCTTCTGGCTGAAGATTGCAAACCTAAATATGAACTACACTTTAATATCCTACAGTGTGTAAGACTCTGTGGCTTCAGATACAGATAGCTCCAGTTTTAGATGACTACAATCAAGACTATGAGAGCATATCTCACAACTAACAGATTGCAATGAGAAAAAACAAAAATAATGGGAACCTCACTGCAAAAATCTTAACTGTCTGCATATTGAAGTGAGGCTAGCTCCAGTTTTGGAGGAAAAGGAAGAAAAAAGGCATCACTCACTTCACAGTAAACTGCTTTTGCTTGAAATCAGCTGCAACTAGCTGAGAAACTGTACCAGCTGGATTGACTGCAAGTAAAAGATGCTGCCATGGTGCCACACTCTGTGAACACACTCTGGCAGGAATCCTTTGAGATTTTTATTAGGCCTCCCCTAGTTTAGAGAGTATAAGTCAAGCTAAGAGCCATTCTGCAGCAGGTCATCTCCCAAATCAAAAGCCCCCAGGAGTCCACCCATTCTGAACCTTCCCACTCTGCTGTGCTGCACCTTTATCAAGGCTTACACTTTGAGATACTGAAGGGAAAACACAATAGCTTCCAGAAGTTTTCCAAACCAACAAATAAGCTGCCAAAATGTATGCTGTAAGTACCACAATACCTGAACAGCCTGGGAGTCATTTAAAAGCAGCCTTTGAGAAAGCATGAAGAATCCAGGATACATCTGGCAACATAATCAGTTAAACAAGAATGTGTGAACTAAAAGCCAGATCTAGCACAAATTCCGTGTAGGATTTAACAACAGGGTTTGGTTACCACATACAGAAGTTCCTCACAAAAGAGCTCCAGTACTTGACTCAGTTTTTCCTGTTTGAACATGTAGTGAAGTGAAACCAGAGGCCATAAGAAGACAGACACTTCACCCTCCCCACTGGTAGCAGAAGCAAGCAGATAGCTTAAGATCACGAGTTGCTATGCAGCAATTCCCTCACAATTCAGACCCAGAAGATTTCCTGCTTTTTGTTACCAGTATTAGCACAACAGTGCTCTAAGAGCCCACTATTCTTTATATTGCATGTCTATGACAGGTGTTTCTTCCACTAGGCTTCTATTTTTGTAATTGTTTTCATTTTTACTGTTTGCAAACTCTTCTTTTCAGCTTCTGTCATTCTCTAGGGCACGGGAGAGATAGGCTATGCAGAAAAGGAAACTGAGCTACCCAGTGGCTACACAGCACATTTGCCATCTTCTCACTCTACTGCAACTCATGCTGTGATTAAAAACTTCTATTTTCTACTCACCTGCACAGCCCAGACCTCTGACTCTCTCCCAGAGAATCACTTCAGCATGCAGCCTCTGACTCACCTGCCTACTAAGCCACCACTGCAACAAAAGGTCACAACCAACTCACCCTCTGTCCCACAGAGAGACCCCTGCTGCAAGGCTGGGTTTATGCTAGCTGCGGGAGAAGCCAGGCATGGAACACAAGGGACACAGAGGGCTCCAGGAGGGCAGGTGTTCAGGTCTTTTTAAACCCACATGTAAAGGTGAAGGAAAGGTTTTACTGAATGAATATATAAATAGAAGTCTGTCTTCCACAGACTGCACTATGGGATGTGGCACTGCTCTGCTGAGAGGATGGTTCAAAAAGCAAGAATACCAAGTAAGAGATATTTTGCAAGAGAAGGTACAGAGAATGAGACGGGTTCTAAGACAAAAAAATATGGAAAAATTGAACAAAGCCATGGCAACACTGTTCTGTGAATATAACAGCAAAAGGACATCAACCAACAGCTGTACTCTCCATGGAGTACGTTTGTCTTTTGCACAGCAGAGCACTCTGCCCAAACTGATTTCCTCATGATATATTAAATTTGTTTTGCCAGGAAAAAAAAGTAATGTAATCTCTCCTCCACTCAAACACATGAGACATTTAAAGATCACAGAAGCATCTCTAAATCAACCTCATGGACTCTTTCTCTACAGTTAAGCAATAATGGAGAGAGCGGGAAGATGAAACTGTTACCTGTATTGGAGAGTAATGAAATATTTCATACAAGGAGACATAACATCTTCTCTCCGACTAAAATGTGAAGCCTGAAGTAATCACGATCTAAAATGACCAGAGAGCAAATGACAAGATAATTGCTTCAAAATTGCTTATCTGAAATTGAGGAAAAAAAAGTTACAATCTTGTCTGCGTATAATGTATTCATTTTTTCTGTCCTTTTGATGACGCTCCATCTGCTCACCGTGATAAGTGCAGCTTCTAAAAGTGCAAGTTTCCTGTTTTCACAGTGAACATTATCTCAAGGAGCACTACATATTCCCTCCCTAGCAGCAGGAGGCTGTGCATCACCACACCAACACAAAGCTGTTTACTCACACATTGCATGCTTACACTTGACATGGCTGCACAGAGCATGAGATCACTCCCAGTCAGCCAGGAATGGATGAAGAGTCAGTTTATAGACCAAAAAGAAACAGTACAATATTTACCAGGCAAATGGCCAATCAATGTTCATTTTTAATTTCTGTTCTCTTCTTCAGCTATTGTGTTATAGCAGATAAAGCCACTCTGAGAGACTTACAAATGGTGAACTCAACCTTCAGGGTCTAAATCCACACTTTCCCAACTCTTGGGGAAACACAGGCACCATGTCACACATTCCCTGAGAGCCATCTATCCTCACAGTGAACAGACCACATACTCCTCACATACTCATTCAGCTACAAATGGCTCACAGAAGCACATTTACAGAGCGCGTTGACTCCCCACACTGCAGGAATTAAAGAGCAGCCAGACTGGCAGACACAAAGCACTCTGCAGACGGCATGCAAGAGTACCTGCACCTTCAGGTGCAGTGTCAAGACGATCCAGGATGCATGAGTCAGATAAGAATGGAAAAGGTCACAGCAAGTAATTGGCAGGCATGGAAGCTGCTCTGTGCCTAGCCTCCCTGTTCCAGTTCAGAGAACAAATGGCTAAATTGTTCACTGAGCTCATCGCTTTAGCTTAGGACGCTTAGCTGGGGAGATGCCTGTCTTTTCCTTTCATTTTTCTGGAAAAGAGAAAGGAATCATCAACTGACAGCTAGTACTAGATGCCCTTAACAGAAGCATCTCAATCAACACCATATTACAGCGAGGCCCAGAAGTGTCTGTGAAACACCTCTGGGCTCAGAAGAGCTTACTGCCTTCTCACCTGGCTGAAGTAACACAATGAGCAATTCATCTTTGCTGTTGTCTTGCTGCCAGGGTGGAAAAGATCCTGGAGAAGTCAACTCTGCCTCTAGCAATTCCATTAGTTTTCCTTTATCTCATTCCCCTTCAGGTGCAGGACAGTGGTGGTAAAAATAAAATTTTTAATGTTTAACTAGCTGCTGGGAACAGATATACCCCTTGCTTTCCCTCCAGTGCCAAGTGTCTTATTGTACAGGAAGGACTTCAGAAGGTGAAAACTTCACCACAAAAATTAAACCAAAACAACTGAACAAAAGAAACATCAATCCCTTTCATTCTTCTCCCGCCCCTTCAGAAACAAGGGCTTTAAATTTTTCACTTTTAAGCTTCAAAACAATATTTTAATACATGGAAAGAGCATCAAAAGAAAAAAAAAAGCATTATTAGAAGAGATTAATGTTCTTAAGACACACTACATTTGTAAACAGCATTAAGTATTAGCACTCAAGCAGTGATTTGTGGTGACTTCAGAGCACCTGAGGCATTTGCAGAGCAATTTTCTCACACATTCTTAAAAGGTTCAGTATCAATCAGTCTTTTTAGAGGTACAGAAAAAAGCCTCACTCAGAGCATTGGAAGGAACAGGGCTTGCCTGGGATGTTCCTCATCCTATAACGCATAAAAATGTACTCATGCTTACAGCACTGCTTGGATTATGACAGCACCACTCAAAATGAAACTGCAGCATCATTTCCTGTTATCTCCCTTACAATGACAGTGAGCCTCACACAGGTACCACTTCATGGCATGACTGCTCCTATCTTCATTTTAAACTGAAAAAAGAAAAAAAACCACCCAAAACATAAAAACAAACACTATCAGAAGGGTTACCAACAGGCAGGTACCTACATTTGCACTTCCCTTTGCCTGTTGGATATAAGTACAGTCACTTATTTCTAAAGTTTTCAGAAGCATGGCCTATTACTTTACTATCATGTGAGAATGCTCTTTACAACACATGGTAAAATACTGAACAGCTAGAGCACGCTCAGAAGTACAAAGGATGATAAATCTCTATGATACACACATCCCTCTCCAAAAGCAAGTTTATCAGAGCAAATGCAGCCATCTTCCACCTGCCAGACATGGAAAGAGTAAGAGCAGAAAGCATCCAGCAGCCACCCCCCAGTACTGTCCTGTTTTTCTGGCATAGACACAGTTCCATTGTTCTCAGATACTAACTTGCTGAGATACACACACTTCTGCAGTACATGACTACAATCTTCTAAATATATTGAATAAACAGCACCTCCATAGACAATTCAGGGGGGTGTGTGGCATTGGTGACACCCTCCAGTAAAAATACAAGGTTTCTGAACTAGAAAATAATGTTTGGATCATTAAGCAAACTTTTGTTGCAAGAAATGGAAAGAAGGGGAAAGCTCACCCAGTGGCCACAGATGATTCCCAGCTTCAATTATACCTCACTCTAAAGGACCTATGTAGGCTGCAAATAAATATGAATTGTCCCTGTAAGTGGAGTACTCAACCGCACAATAACCCAAATTCCATAGCTGCTGTGACATCCTGTGGTTCCTACTTTGGTAGAGTATCTTGGAAGGGGGCAAAAGTTAAAACATCGGGGAAAAAAAGGAAAAACATTTTAAATTATCCTGTGGCTATTTGGACACATCTAGTTTGATACTGTCCAGACCATTTAAAACCAAACGACAAACTGGAAATGACTAACACTAAAAGTGGTATGGCAATCTGGAAGAAAACAAGAGTAACTAGAAGTCATAAACAAGAAGGACAAGACAAAGTTAGGGCCAGGCTGAAGCACAGTGAAGCCAACAGCTTTTCAGCTGAGAGCATTAAAAAAATATTTTCAAATGATATGGATGACACTGGGAAGGACAAAACCAAAAATACTCATTGCCCTGCTTTCTGCAGGTATCTGACTCCAGTGGTTCCTCAACTGGCTGTAATTTACAACCAGGAAGAATCCTTCCCTCAGCAAGGAGCATACTTCATTTCCTACCACGGAAAGAAAACAAACCTGCAACGCTCTTCACAGGCACATTTGCAAATTCATCTCACAGCTTACAATCTTTACTGTGCAGATACACAATAAGAGAATCCCACATACAAAAGTGCGACACGTTCTGAATAAACAACGTTAAACAAAACTAATGCTTTGTAAAGAAACAGCTTTCCCATTTCAGTTCCTTCTTTACTCTCTCAATACAAGCCATGCCCCAGGAGATACTGTCACCACACCAGCAACTCCACACAGCACAGAAACAGTTTTGCAAGAGTACTGTGGAACTGGTAGGGAACCCGGTTTTAAAAAGCTACAAGAAACAGCATAACTCAGGCTTCAATTCCAACAGCCTCTGAAATACCCGGGGCTGCAGGCAGCCTGGTACAGATCTCCACTGCACAAACTAAACTGAGAATCTCATGCATATGAGTGGCCATAAAAAGCAAATCCATTTTAGTTTCTCTACAGTGCCAAATCTGGTATCTAGATTGTGCTTTAAAAAAAAAAAAGTGTTTTCTGGCTCAGTCTGTTTATGAACAGCCAAGAAAATATGGCAACTTTCAGCTCAATTTTGTGTTAACACATCTGTTCTCCATCACAACACAGGAAGAAGAACTCTTCCTCACGAAGAGCAGTAAAAGCAGAGCATTTCTCTGAGCATGGAGTTAACATGCACAAAATGAGGAAATGAAATAGCTGGCAGCCCCAAAGTTTCAGCACAAACCAAATAGCTGTGGCATTACAAATCTGGGACTCCACCAAAACGAACCACATCCTTCTGGGAATAAAATTCTGTGTTGCAGTAATAAAGCCTGCCCCCAAAAAACACAACACACTTTATTTTGCCTGAAAAACTGTGTGTCTATGTAAGTGCTGAACACTTCTCAGCATGAAAAAGTCATGCTATACAAATCAACTCATAACTAAAAAGCCAAGTTGGTAAAATAAAGTTGGATTTCTATAAACATTAAGGTCACTATGCTTCCACTATAATCAGAGCCATCAGAGAAGGTGAGGATTTTGTCCAACTGTGGAGCTGAAAAGCTGACAGTTGAGGATCCTGCTCTTCAGGTGGCAATTGCTGCTTTCACAGAAAAATTATGGCAAAAATTAGGCATTCCAGAGCACCTGATTTACCCCTGGGGTAGCTTATTTATTGGTCAGAAGCACAGCATACAAATAGATACCTTGCTTACACTTCTGCTCATGCAAGCATCCCCATGGCATATGACAACCCTACATAGCCACAAAAATATCACCTCCAGCTTTGACGATGGAGGCCCACAGTCAGTGCCACAGAAGGTGCCTGGACATATTAATCTCCATCACAGCTTGCAGTACGACAGCAAGCTGGAGAGTAGGGCACCAGAGCACACCAATGCTTAACTTAACGTGTGTTTATCATAAAAGTTAACTGCCTGAGCTGCTCTACAGAGGCACAAATTTGAAAGGTGTCCAAAGATGAACACAGGGGGGGAGGGGGAATGATAATTAAAAAAAAAAAAAAAAAAACAGTAAACAAGCCTCATGTCATGCTAATGGCTCTGTAGAAAAAAAAAACTCAAAAGAGCTAATACAAAAAGCATTTGATATTAACTTATTCCAAAAAACTTTCACTTTAGAAAAATCCTCAACAGAAACCCTCTCCTTAAACCAGAAAGTGCAAGAATTTCACTCCTGAATTGTGTCACTGTCATGTTCCCTCCCACTGGGTGACAGGGGATCATTCTCCTGCTCATTTCTCCTCCTCCCCCTCCTCTCCTTTTTGGCACATCTTCCTGTACCTTCACTAGTTTTCAGCCTCACTTCAGAGCCCTTCAGAAGAACAAAGCTTGTATCAAAGCTGCACCCCACAACAGTCAGAGCAGAGAAACTGGACATGTAGCATCAGAGAGTTCTGAATGGCAGTGTAAATGCTCCCTGCAAGAGGCAACATATTCTTAGCACTCCACCTTTAAGCCTCAAGAGATGAAGACAGCTAAGCCAATATTTATTTTAATTCCCTTCTTAAGTGTCTTCCTAACACAGCTGTGACAGAGCTAAGAAAGCTTCTCAGATTAACAGAGTAGGGCCAAATTAACACTAGGGCATTCTGCAGGTGGCTCTTTGAGCACACTGCGTGCAGTAGTCTGTGTCAAGACACACACGTGTAGGTGCTGGATGTCTCTGAGTGGGGCACAACACAACGTACAGGCCACACGGCCCCGCTCAGCACTTCCTTCTACTCCATCACCTCCCGGACAGGTCTTCCTTCCTTCAGGCAGAGGACAGCATCGCGGTCTGCTACATCACATCAACACCAGCAAGTGCACATAGCATCTCTGCTGTTAAAAACGGTCACCAGGGATCACAGCTCGTTCTTTCCTGGCAGGCAGCCACAGGGCCTGCCAGCCGCCCTGCCCTGTAGCCTGGGGACCTCTGATCAGCCTCAGGGGCTGCACACAACGAAGTCCCACAGCAACACTTAAAAAGAAAAAAAAAAAAAAAAGAAAAAAAAAAAAAAACAACTAAAACAGAACTTTTTGTCTTCCACTTCTCCTAACTCATAACAGCGCCCCCTAACTCCCCTACCCCGAAGAGCCGCTGGGCTGTGCCGACGGGCGAGGCGACAGCCGCGTCGGTGGCAGCGAAACAGCCGCCGTCTGACGCCGGCATAGGGCGCTCCCGGGCGGCCCCACCACCCCGGGGCTGCCGCCCCGCCCCGCCGCTCCCCGCCGGCGGCCGAACTTCCCCGAGCGGCGCCCCGCCGCCAGCCAGAGCCTTCCCCCCGCACTCACCTGCGCCGCCGAGAGGGGCGGGCGGCCATCCCCTCTGCCCCGCGCCGCCCGGCAGCCCACCAGCAGCCGGATCCGCCCGTCGGCCGGCGGCAGACTCCGCACCGCCCGCCCCAGTCCGGCCAGCATCGCCCCAGCCCTCCTCCTCCGGGATCGGCTCGGGGTGGGCGTGGGCGAGCACGAGCGGAGGGCGTTTCCTCCGGCGGTGTGAGCGTGGCGCTTCCTTCCCGCCCGCCGCCCGCCGCCCGCCTGCTGCTCGGCGCTGAAAGCGGAATTCAGTAACTGCGTTTGTAAGCAGGGTATAGAAGAATCACGGATTTCTCGTACCTGAACGCCTGCCCCTTATGCAGGCAGCCTTTGTTTCACGCTAGCTGTTTTACCAGCCAAACTGCCCGGCATGAAGGAACCTGATTCTTACCGACTAGTGCTTCAGCACAATAAACACCATGATACCACAGAAATGAACAGCTGAACACAGAACATCCTAAAGTTCAGTATTTTCAAGAGAGGTCAGTTCACAGCAGCAGCACAGTCTGCAGAGCAAACTGCAGTTGCCATTTACTGCACATTAGCTTATCCCACCAAGTCACCACAACCACAGGTTCCAAGCTCAGTGTAAAGCACTGAAGCAAATCAGCCCCGTCCTGCTACAGCAGGGAAACAGAGAAGTGCTGGGTTCACTGGTTTTCTCTGCTGTTGGTAATGCTCATCCACAGCAGCTCTGCATACTACAAAACACAGATGTACCCAGTAGAGATGGAAGTCTGTTTGAAACTGCAGATTTAGAAGAGCATCACTATCATGGAGGAGCTCCACCATGGCTTGAACATAGATGGCCCTAGTGAACTAAGTCCCCGCACTCCAACATATTCCAGCCAGGGAAGGGAGATGCACATGTCCCTCTCCAGGAACTGGGAATCAAAGTGGCATGTCATTTCTACAGGCCAAGAGAGCGGGACAAACATTTTTCTTGCTAGGCCTTCTGTCACCACCACGTTAAAACAATAACGTTGAAAAATCTGCCCTATATTTACATTTCACACCTTTCAGATTGCATCATAAGGTAACTTCTGCTTCACTCTAAGAGTGAAGTGCTCTGTACCTTCTCATTCCTTAACTGATTGCTGTAACTTTTCATCTCATACCTCAAAGCTATCTGCAAAACACTTCTAAACTGGCATCATCACTTGACAAAGAAAACAGACATCTATCGATAAGAACATTTACTATGGAATGAATAGCAATGCTAGTAAAACAAAAATTCTTGTCCCTTGCTCACAGCAGCCCCACCTAAACATCTGGTTCAAGCAACAACCAGAAGGAATGAAAGGCACTGACGTGGAAGCCCAGGTGCTCCAATTCCTAGTGGGTAATCGTGACCTCACATAAGGAGAAGAAATGGTGTCTCACAGGTACCAGAGTGACAAAGAATCCCAAAACTGACCACTTGGAGAGCTGAACCCTGATTTCAGGCAAGTCTCACTACTCATCCCTGAGCTATTAATAAATAGCTGGAGCTTTCCAAAGAGTCACACAGATGAAACCCAGACTCCTATATTTTCATGAAGAGAGTAGCAAATAAAATTCTTTCGATTCTTTTGGATGCGGTAACAATACCAAGGCTATTTATTGTAAAGAGAGACCAACTTTTTCTACCAGAGAGAATTATGTTCCCTCCCTGAGCAGAGAACAAATATTTGTCTTAAAAATGCAGAAGCAGAAAATATTAGCTTGCTAATCCTCCTGCTTTAGGGCAGGGAAAGAGTGAGATGAGACCCATTCCTGACTTGCACAGGGTAGACAAGAGATCTGCATTTTCTATAGAGCAGTAGATCATTCAAGTAAGATTTCCTAACCAGACTGATGGAAGACACAGCACCACATGGGAAAAGACCTGGACTTCGGTTATAAATTCTGACTCAAGGAATGGGAAGTGCTTAGATTGGGTAGAGGGAGGATCATAAATTGCACTCTTTTACTACAGAGTTGCCAGGCTGCCTAGATCGCACTGGAGTACTTAGTAAGTCAGCAGGTACCTGAATTATGATTGTTAAGGAGGTTGTATCATCATAGCTCCAGGGCCATTTGAAGCCCAGCAGGCCAATCTGCCATCGGAGGGATGATAGAGTTCAGCTGTGCCTTTACTGCAGCACTTGCACCAAGAGCCTCAGCCAGTCTCAACTACTTCAGCTCCTCTTAACAGAAGCCTAGCAAACATTTGTTTACATACAGTTTTCCTCACTTGGGCAGTTGTAATGACCTGCACAAGTCTTCTGAGTGTCTGACAGAACTCAGCACCACCCCTTGTATGCAGGCAGCCTTGACAAAGGTCCCATGCAATGCTCAGGGCTCTCAGTACATTCTGGCTTCTCTCAGAAGCTATGTAACAAAACTTATTTTTTCTAACACATTTACTAAGGGATCCAGGTAGCACTGCTAGAATTGACTGTAACAAGAAATCAGGGTGAAAAATAACAGAGCGGAGAAATGGCTGGTATAAATCACACATCACAGGCTGAAATACATTTCTTAGTACCAGGCATCCTATTTCAAGAATTGTCTTAGTGAATATTGCAAGAAGACAGATCACCATCAGAAATTTAATCAGAGAAACTGAAAGCCAGAGAAAGCAAGATACCAGCACAGCAAAGACTGCCGTTGGGCGTTTCCTGCTCACACCAGCTGACAGCATGTCAGAACCTACAGAACATTCACAACTTCTCAGAAGTAAAAAAAGGTAACTATTTTTTCTCCCCACAAGTAATTAAGTTGCAAAATTGTTCATTACAGGAAATGATTAAATCTAAGGTCAACAGTGCTGTTAAACTGATTAGCAAAAATGCTGACAGGGTTTCACTCGTCAAGGTTTAAGCTAATCTCTAAACATGCAAGATACAGAGGAAAGGCAGGTCAGGTTAACCTGCACACTACAGGTTTCTCACTTTTCACCCCAGACCATTTAACACCTGTCACTGTCAGACAAGACAGGATCTTGGTACAGGTTGATCTCCACTGCCACTCAATGATCTAGCTGCTGTTCAGCAGTTCAATGGCTGATGGACCCCTCGGTTGCTGCTCTTCTCAACAGTTGCATTCTTCTCACAGAACCAGTCCATCCATGCTGCTGGGGATGCCCATCATAGTTGCAAAGCCACCTTCCACTCTTTTCTAGACCTTTCAAAATACACATTTTGAAGGCTGAAAAATGTAATGCTTACTTCCTAAGACTGAAATACACTGTTGTGTAAAAAAAGTATACTTGGTAATTGCGAATGGTCATTTGGATGTGGGGGAGTTTAGAAACTCACATGGCCTTATTTTGAATTAGGTACTTAGATTGTTAGGTTTTAAAAGAAATATACGGTACTTAGAAATGCAGTTATATCAAGGAATTGCTGAAATCAAACATCAGAACAGTTCAGAAGCTGTGCACATGCTTAGCAGCCCTGCTGGAGATATCCAGAGCACAGACCAGCAGGTCCTGTCCTACTTCTCAGTTCTTCTAAGCTTCACTCAGGACAACAGCAGTGCATTCAGATACAAAGAAGTGCAGAGAAAAATGCTTTGCAGAAGATGATTGGTAGACACTGATTTTCTCCCTCAATTATTTTCTAATAGAAAAATTGAAGTTTTTCTATTAAAGACCTTTCCAAACAACTGATGAGAAAGAATAACATTTTCTGTGGCTAGCAGACTACTGAGATGGTAAATCACCACCAACTCCTCCTTATACTTGGGGATTTTTGTGTCAGTAAACCCTTCATTCAGGAATCTCATAAAGCCTCAGTGTCTCCCAAGGGGAGACTTTCTCCTCATGCTGTAGAGATAAAACAGAGAGAAAGAACCTATTCCTTTCCAGCAGGAAAAACTGTCAACTTTTTTCTTTTACATATTTGTCATTTCTCTTTTAATGGTAAGATGATTAAGGGTGTAATTTGAAATCTGTATTTGCTGATGTCTCTGAGGTAGCAGTCTCTTAACAACTGAAAAATCAAATACTCAGTGCTACAAACCACATATGTAATTTTAAGAAGATAAAGAACAAATCATGAAGGTAAACTAGAGCAAGAATAATAGTATTAATAACTTATTCTCCTTCTCCAAGCCACTGTTACAAGTTCTGTAATGTTCCCAGTTGTTCTGCCATCTCCTCTTTTCTTCTGTAGAAATGCACAGCTACTTGTACATAATTGATATTTCTAATCAGGCACCGGCAAAGAATTGCATCCCTTTTGCTAAAAACCTTCAGAGGAAAATCAGAAAAAAATAAGTATTTAATTTTCTAGTTATGAAAGTTGTAAAGGAAAGACAAAGACCCTGCAAGTGGACATTAATGATCATCAAGAGTAGAGGACTGGAGCAATAATGGAAGAATCTTACACAACTTACAAATGCTCGGTATCCATCATTACCCATAAAGGATGGAAGAAAATATCATTTGTAGTCCTGCTCCCTCAGCCAATTGGCCTGAAATCTTTTTTGATAGTTTGCAAACTTTTCTGAGTGACTTCACTGCTGCCTGCTTGTAATGGGAAGTAATCAAAGGAGTGAACCAGATCTGGGAGCTTTCATCCTTGACCCAGGCCCCAGGGAGGCAACACACTTCCCTATGAGTCAGGTCCAGTCTGCGTTTGGACCTTCTGTTCTCCTGAGGAGGAAATTGCCTACAATAATCCTTCTGCCTTTCCTGGCAGAGGCAGTCTTTAGACACAGAGCTGACCACCTTGCCCTTGGCAACATCTTAGGCAAACCTTCCCCACCTCCTTGCTCACCTTCCCTTTAATGTTTAGTGCCACAGTCCCTATTACTTAGGGGCACCTGGGGAAATGAAATAAGTAGAAAAGGGGTTTGCCCATGATGCCAAGTCAGGACTGTCTTCTAACACTCCCCATCTCTCAGGTCCCTCCCTGACCTGACAGCAGCAGGGCTGGGAGCCCATCACTTCCAGGTATCATCTTCAGTACCTTTCTCTCCATCATGCCAGGGAGTTAGTCCACCAGACCATCTCTTGCTCACACTCCCTGATGGTCCTCAGCCTCTCCACCTCCTCCTTGAGCTGTGCTACCACACCGAGCAGATCATCCACCCGCTCATACCTCACACAGGTGTGGTTCCTGCCGCCCTCCCAGGGCAGCAGCATGCACCAGCACTCCCTGCATCTGGAGACCTCATTCTCGGGCTGTCCGTGCAGCCATTGTCTTCCTGGGGCGAGCTCGCTACCTGGCAGAAACTATGGTAAATCTCGGGAAGCGCTCCCCAGTGCTTCCATTTGCACCATAAGCGCTTCAAAGATGACACGATTCAGAGTCCATTGCATTGCCACATACGTATTCACCAATGACCCGCGAGGTCACTGTCATCACACGCCCGTCTCAGGGAGTGATTTATGGTGTCTAGTCTTGTATTCTGTGGTCTCTTCTGCCTCCTAGCGTCCTTGTGGCAGCATGACAGCCCATCCTTCTCCCGCTGCTTTTCCTCGGTCGCCCTCCAGGTGAACATTCTTCGTTGACGCACATTCGGAGGGAGAACGCCTATTGCAAGTAATTTATAGGTACTGAAGTTGGAACGTTGGCTCAATCTGCACTCGGCCATTATTTCTAAACATCTGCTCGTCCTTGGATAGAGATAAGTTCAGCAACCTGTCTGTTAATGATATATAGTGGGGTGTTGGAAAATAAGTAGGATAGGGGTCTTGATGTCTGCCTGTTACATCCCAGTTCTACTCCCAGGGTGAAACAATTCAGCCTTGAGTGGAGGCCTTGGCTTCTTTTCATGTTTGATAAGCCTACCTGCACCTTTTCATTGTTGTGTTTCAATTGCAGAATGTTTGTTAAAACAAAAAAGCCTTTCTAGTTTATAATGCTACATCCATAACTATTCACAACATCTAAAAGCTATTACAGGTTTGCAAGAACTAATCAGATCATACAACAATTCAATAGCTATATTTCTAAAAATACATTACTAAAATGTATTGTGTATTTACTTCTTCATGTCATCATTAAACAAACAAAAAATGACAATTACCATGCATGAGTGATTGCTTTGTGAATTATTTCTAATATGCCTTAAAAAGCAAAACAAAACAAAAGAAACAAACAAACAAACAAAAAACCCTGAAACAAACCATGCTAACTTCAAAACTTGATTTTAAAATCTGGGCTAAATCTATCTGAAACCCCACCATTAAGTTAACAAAATATTAGCAAGAAAAAAAATTTCATAAAGATGCATCAGTTATTTACATTTTGCAAATTTTGATTTAAAAGCATTTTAATGCCTAACTTTCATTGCTGCAAAGGCAGTTATTCACTCCCCCCCACTCCCACACACACACACTTCTTATTTTTTCCTCTTTATATCACAGTAGAAATCACTGCATCAGGTCAGACTGGGTGACTACCTGTCTTCATGCTAAATGGCAGACAAAATAAACTACAGAAACCTGGACCAAGAATACAGCAGTCTACAGAATGTAAAATGAAGTTAACAGATATGCCTTCTTTAGGATAATACACTGGGAGTTTTAGGAACTTTTAACAGTGGTATTGATAGCTCATTTCAGATTATGCAGTGTTTTTTCCTCCCTTCCAGGAGTCTATGAAATACAGTGGTAAACATGTTTTCAACAGTATGTTGTTCAGTTAGAGTTCAGTTGCAAAAACTTTATACTAGCATAAATATAAAAACACACAATAAAGCGGAATATTTTTAATTAGTAAGTCAATCATAAATAAAATCACCTAAAAATAAACAGAAGAACACAAGAAGTTGTGTTCTTTCTACAGGGATTTTTTTAAAGCATGGTTTAGTAGCCAGCTTGAGGCCGAAACAATTCAACATTCAACCCTCAACAATCTTTTGTTGTTGTTATATTTTCACATTTTCTTAACAAATGTATTACTTGCTTTGTATATTTCACTTCTACAATTCTTTAGTGAAATTCTACACCTTTCACAGAGAATTTCCTTAAGTCTTTAGTAAATACAAATTATTTCTTTTAGAAAGAAATTCGTATAAACAACCAACATATAGTGTTGCCCTTTGACATCTCTGTTAAGAGACTGAGTTTTGAAGGGCTACCATAACAAACATAAGAAAAAAAAAAAGGCTTTGAGACGCGAGTATGGTGAGAATCAATCATATGGGAAGAAATCAGATATAATTAATTTTAGAAACTTTATATGCCTAAAGCTGAAAATGTGTGAAAAGTAGGAGTAAAACGAATGGGGCAACTCCAGGGTACCTGTGACACACTAGTATGATTTTCTTCAGAGAAAAGGGAAATATCATCGGTGGATACACTGAACAAAATGTTTCCAGTCGAGAAACTGTTACAGAAGACAACATCAGTAAGGTGTCCCCAGGGCGCTCGTGTCTCATGTTCAGGGAAAATACAAATCTGAACAGGTGTAAAGAAAGGCTACTGAGATTGCTAGGAGTGCCGCAATCTTTCCTTGCCAACAGAGGCAGCAAGCATCACCGCTTAGCCTAGGAAAATGGAAGGTTGACAGGGGATACTATTTCCATCTAAAAATACACAGGAGTGAAACTGCACGGAGGGAGAAGAGCTATTTAAATTTGTCTGTGACTAAACATAGTCTGGAAAGAAGATGCAGGTTACTGGGCATTGAGACAAACAGGCAAGGGCAGCCTTCCGATGGGAACAGCTGAGACAGAAAGGAAAAAAATAGGGAAAAAAAAAAAGCACAAACGCTTAAAATGCAAATTCACTTGGGAAGAAACTAGCACTTCGGGAAGGAGTGACAGAGCCTCAATGATATTTTGTGTCTGACTCCTTCATCCACTCAGGTCTCATAAAGGGAGGCAACAGCTTCTGATGAGCAGCTGGAGGTGCGTGATACTCTCAAGTGCCCACTGTCATTTGGTCCCTCATGTTCTTCCTGATTAACATACAGTGTTTCAAAAAAATATTGGCACAGTGCAGGTCACATTTTTCTGCCTCTGACACCCAGAGCTAACCTCGCAAAACCAACAAGTAACTGGATTTTTCATCAGCAGCAAGAGGTCTATAAATCATTTTTGCATAATTCACATATAAATATGCGCTTGTGTGTAAATTTGGTACAAATTTAAAACATGTATAAATATCAACTTTTCTGTTTCTTTTTCTCTCCATTCCACTTGTCAGTAAAGAGCAGATGATTTTTATTTACTGTGGGAATAGCTATTAGCTGCTGTCATAGTTGTTTTTTTTTTTGTCGCTGTTGTTGGTTTTTTTTTTTTTGGGGGGGGGGGGGGAGATGGGGGGGAGGGTGGCAGCAGCTAAAATAAGGTCTTCTTGACGTGTTCCCAGATCTTGCAGCTCTCATAAATGTTTTTATTATTATTATTATTATTTTTTTTTTATTTTTCTCAGAAAACCATAAGTTTAAAAACTTTTGCAGAAGCATACAGAGGCTTCTCTAAATGCTATTTGGATGGTTTTACATAAATTGTTATAAAACCCAAGTCTGTATAGTCAGTGAAATAGGCTAACTGTGTTTTTGTTTTTGTTTTTTTCTTTTATTTCCAAATATTTGTAAATGGACTGTTATGCCTTTTGGTGCATTGCCATTTGTCCAGTTTGCATTATCCTGACTTTTGCATCAGCATGCAAAAACCCCACGGAATGTTGGGTGCAGTGAGTTGACTTATTGAAGGTGACACAAGGATGCAGTGGCCAAGCCCCAGAGGGCATCACCTGAGTGCCTCTTGTTGAACTGCAAATGGCTCTTGGGAAAAAGCTGCATGGAGCTTTGTGACTGAGCTAGAGGTACTGGTGGGAAGAATGTGGGAGTGGTGTCATGGTGGAGCTACACCAGGCTGCTCCTCATCTGCCAGGCAAAGTGCTCATCATGCTCTGGCTTGTACCCGTCCCCTCCCTTGCAATACCTTACAACAAGAGATTATAGGCTGAGCTGCACCTCTTCTCCCATGGCATTAATTAATGTAAATAACTGCAAGGATCACTCTGAAGGTTGGGATGTTTACATGCCAAGCCCTACATAATTGGTGATGGCGGTATATGTCAAGCCCAGCTTTAAGGCTTCACTCAGCAAGCCCTTCCTGCATGGTTGATGGATGGCAATTAGACCACGCCAAGTCAGAGATTCCTGTGCAAACACTTTCCTGTTGTTGAGGAAAAATAGATTTAAAGAGTAAATAGGGTGGATGATTGAAGTAGCTACTCCAGTAACAAGCTGAGCTCTTTTAAGAATGGGAAATATGAACTACGAGGTTTTTCCGTTCATCAGTGTTGTTCAAGTGATATGTCAGCCCAGGGTAGGGTAATACGGTAGTCAGGAGCTGTGCAGGAATTTGGAAAAACTGGTTTCAATTCTTTGTCTGACATCTGATTCCTAGCACGTATAAATGTTTATTACCTCTGGTCACCAGCTGCAAACGGCAGCTAATGCTTCGCAAGCAGGGCTGAGCATGAAGCTGACCAGGCTGCAGAGTGCTGGGAAGCTTCATATAGGTTTCAGCCCCTAAAGCAATCCATGTTAAACATGATAAGGGGGTAACCCAGATTTCCTCAAAAGGCCCCTCATGTTCCCCAAAGTGAAAACACTGGGCTGGTATTGCATTGATTCAGGCAGGTGTGGAAAAATGTTAAACCTGTAGCATGGGCTGTGGCCTGCACACATGTGGTCCTTCCTTTATCTGAGACAGGAGGAATAAAAAAGATCAGAGTAGCTCATAGATTCAGGATGATAGAGATTCAACTGTGTCTGCTCAGATACTGCAAAGGTGTCCAGTCATAACAAGCACTTATTGCCTTTGTTTACATAGTTTACACAACTTTAGGGGAACATAATAAATTAGACTTATTTTCTTAGTAACAATTACATTAAAAAAAAGTTATAAAAGAAAAAAATTGAAGTGTTGATAGGCGAAAATGAAATCCACTTATAAAACAATTAATGCTGTATTATGTTAATGGTTTGATCTAGTGATATTCTTGGGCTTAAAAACTGGACTGCCCAGCACCACTGTGAGCAAAACAGCTATACAAATAGAAGCTGTAAGACAGGAATATGCAGCCAGTGGAAAAACAGGCTGAGAAGAAGTGAGAGTGGATAGCACAACTGGAGGATGAACAGGGCTCTGAGAGTAGCAAATAAAAAGGGTGAGAAGTGAGAATAGAGCTAAGGTAAACTTGACTATGTTTTTTTTTTTTTTTAATTTTTTTACTGACAAAGCAGATTCAAAATGAAGTGAATTGCATCGGCTCAGCTGTATAGTGCCTGTTCCCACCCGAGGAAGGCCTCAAGCTGACTGGAGATACAGTGCTTGATAGGAGAGTGAGACAGGATGTAATTTAGTGCTGAGTATCTTTCCAAATGAGGAATGGGGGGAAAAAAAAAAAGGGAAGAAAGAAGAAAACTACAAGTGCTTCTGTGATACAATTTAAAGGTAGTTTAGGATTCACCATGACTCAAGAATAAAAGCTTGCCCTGTCCTAAAGCTGGCAGTATCCTTAGCTTCTCAGAAAGACTTAGAATATGTCTATTTCATTGCTGGTCAGAGAGTTACTCTGGGGTTGGGCTATAGATGATATTCATATTAACCTCTAAATTTATATTTAGAGTGAATTAAGTCCCATGTGCAGTTAATGTTAATTAATCCTCGAAGAGAGTGTTACTACAGCCTGAACTCCGATTGTATGCTATAAGCATACACTTGCAGTAGCTACCTCTGGAAGAAAAGCAAAAGCGAAAGTAATAATGCAAGCACAACTTTCATGTCTGTGTCTCAGCACCCCGACAGTGAATGTTAGATTAACTGTTGTTTAATTGAGAATTATTTCACGATTCACTTTTAATCTGTTCATAATTTATGACTCTTTTTGTTTTTATGAGTGCCTTTTTGTACTTCAGGTCCGCAGGTGATATTCTCCATCAAGTTCTGCATTACTGACACCTAAGGCATTTCATTAGCATTTAAATGAGATTTAAGTGCCTGAGTAATTTTGAGATAGGGCTGCATTTGCGTGGCTAGCTGTCTACGGAATTTAATTAATTTCCAGACTTCTTCCTTCCTTGTTCAGAGGGAAAAAACGCAAGTTCTGTCTGAAATCCAGCAATGGTAGGAAGAACAGGCAGGCCATAGTTCTGCCTGCTGCCAAGGTTTGTCCTCTGCTCTCTATCTCTCTTTTCACTATTCAGCCCTAATGAAAAGCTTTCACAAGAAGGAGAATGTTTGAAAAGTGACCAGGGATGGCGAGCTCTCAAACAGTCTCTAGGGGCTCATTTGTCACAAAGTGACAAGCTGACAGCTGGGAGCAGCGTAGGCCTGGCCATAGCCTAGCTGTGCACGTTGGCAGTGGGGATGCCTACTGGCCTGTCCCCTTTAGTCCTGGGGGGTTAGTCCTGAGATTACATGTTCAGCTGGCTGGGTGAACAAGTCATCTGTAAAGAAAAGCTAGTGGCTTCCGAAGAAGTGGAAAGGGGTATTTTTCTTGAGTGCACCTAGTTGATAGCCCAGGCTCAGTGAGTGGTGGCAGGCTGCAGCTCAGCCAGTTGGCATAGGGACACACTGAGCTTGGAGGTGTCACATGGGCTCTGCTGGGCTGTGGGGTCCTGGGCCTCTTTTTCCTCTGATAAATGTAACACTGTGTGAATGACCTAAGGCCCTTGTGAAACCGTGAAAAATCCCTGGGATGGGGAATTTTTACCTCCGTGAAACCATGTGAGAGTCTATGTGTGTAATGGGGATTTTTCAGTTTTGCCTGATTAGAGACTCTTAATAGGAAAAGAACAGGGTAAGGAAGAGATTTCCAAAAGAATGGTTCTGCTAAATTGGTGGGGTCTTGCATGCTTTTATTGTTGAGATATGATGTGAGATTCAGTCGGTTCATTTAGCACAGGCAACTTAGTGGGGTGACAGCGAACAGCTCAATTAAAGCTCACGCGACTGGGATGGGGAGGACAAGAGACAGTGTTACTCTGCTCCCAAGAAGGGACAGAGGGGCTAGGCAGGTTGATAGTAAAGGACTGTGTTGGATTTTCTGTGGATTTTGAAAATGATTTAAAGCTTTCCTTTGCACTTTCTCCACAGCAAATTTGCACTTGAAGACTGAACTGAAATTATCATGATTGCAGTGCTGTGTGCACTGCTAACAGATGCCTGTTTCTTTCACAGCCACTTTTACTTGTGATCACTTCTAATGAATGCAAAGTGTAGAAGAGAATGAATGCTGAGCCTCACCCAGCTGTGACACAGCTAAACCCCTGAGGCAGTGCTGCTGCTCCTCCACACTGCTTCTCCCTGCTGCCAGGCCCCGGTGGTGCCACAGGTCAGCAGAGCATGGCAGCACACTACCCAGCCAGCAGCCCTGCCTCTGGACCCACTACTGCACAAGCTTCCCTTACTGACTGATTTCTAAGTTACGTTTATTCACAGTCACCTAATACCCATTGTGCACGGTTTTGTAGCTTTAACACCTCTCCTGTCTTGCTGCTGTTCACCTCTTTGATACATTTGGGGAGGCAATCATATCCTCATCAGTGCTCACGGTAGTCCTTAGTAAATAAAGTGAAGTTTTGCTCTTATTGTATAAGTTACCCGTAGGACAGCTGTGGCAGCCTACATGGGCTATGCTGCGAGCTTGGGCTGCCCCTTTTCACCACTGCCTGGCACAGCAGCTCCCTTCTTCAGGCTGGGGTAGAGGGGCGGTGCGTAGATACTCTGCTTCCACCCCTCCATCCTTCTCCTTGGGATTTCACAGGTGCATCTTTAATTAAGTATTAAAAAAAAAAAAAAAAAAAGTGCATTTCCTTGTTTAAAAAAAAAAAAAAAAAAAGCAAATTGATACTGAAAATAATAAGAAAATTCAGGTCCACCCGAGAGCGATGCATCTGAGCATTTCCAGCTGCCGGACCGTGGGCACCGCGCCCCGCCCCTGCCCCGTCCCCGCCGCGAGGTGCCGGGCCGGGCCGGGCCGGGGGAGGAGCGGCGGGAGACGGAAGTGAAAACAAGAGCGAGGGACGGAGCTGCTGCTTTGGCAGACGCGCCGCGGGTGTCTTCGTTGTTCCGTGCCCCGCAGCCCCAGGCTGGGTGAGTGAGCGGGGCTAGGCGGAGAGGGAGCGGGGAAGCCGGGAGGCTGTGGGGGATTCGAACTTCACGCTGCTTCTCGTAACCTGGAAGCTGGCGTTCTTGTAGCTTGGTGTCGGGGTGCAGCTGGGCTGCCTGTGGCGCTCCCGGCGAGGTGCTGGGCTCAGGTCGTTCCGGGCGGTGTGGCGGGGCTGGCTGCTCGCTGCCCCGGGTGCTGCCTACTCCGTGGGTCTCCTCTGTTCCGCGTCCCCACGCGTGGCGATGGGCGTTCCTGCCAGGGTTTCGAAATTCTCCCTTCCAGGAGCCGACCCGCTGAGTGTTTGGTGAAAACCGATGGAAATCGCACAATTCCTCCGTGGTTACTCAACGCACCCTGCGCGAAGTGGGCTTGTGAGGCTTAGGTGTTGCCCTGATAGTTTGAGAAGCGCAGTGGGTTTCCGAGTGGTCGCCTCCTTCGGAGGTGCGGAGTCACGGGGCTGGGAAAGGAGAGAGGAGCGGTGCTGGGTGCCACGCGCGGCATTTCAGCAGGCAGTTTCATTCTCCCCGTTTGTAGCTGCTTCAAGCGGGGTGGAGGAAGCCGTCCTTTTAGAACGCAACTTAATCTTTTCCTGAAGCTGTTGTTGCGACTGGTTGTTACAACTTTTTATTTATTTATTTAAAAAAGCTTTATTGTGAGCCCTTTGACTCCTTTCCGTAGGTAAAGCCTTCTGCCGGTGAACCACACACGTGCTGCTCACTGTATACGGTGTGCTTTCCTGGTGTCCCCAGTGTATGGCGACCTGTTGCTGCGGTGGCTTTCATTTACTGGGAATGAAAAGAATTCTCCCTTTCATAAGGGAGGAAATCTGTGACTAATTAGAATCCCCTTTCAGAAGGAATTAGCGAAGCTGTACTTCTCACTTCAGTGGTGAGCAAGCCCCCTGAGAGCTCAGACTTGCACGGAGGCTTTTCTTCTCCCCCTCTCCGCCAGCAGGAAGGATCGGGAGGTGGCATTTAGCACGCTGAGAATTTTGGGGTATGCTGAGCCAGTGTTGGGGTAATACTGCCCAAGGAGCTGCCAAGGTAGCTCTGAATCCTGGTTTTTGCACCTTGGGCAGCCCACTGGACTGGAAGCCTTTCTAAACCCTACTTCCTCAAAACCTAAAATCGCCCTGCAGTACACAGTGAGGCAGGCTGGGTTTGGGGTGTGCAGCCCACTCACTACAGTGTGCCCGTGGTGCCACCTTAAATGTCAGCCCAGGAGCTGGAATCCGGCCGTGCTGCGGTGTAGGCTTTCACCCTGCCCTGCTGTGTTCTTTGCCTTGCTTCAACCATACCAAAATAGCCGGGATCCACTACCTAAGATGTCATTGTAATGTTACTTATCTGAGGTGAAACTGAAGCCCTTATCTCTGGCTCTGAGCAGCAATTAAGTGCGGAGGTTGCCTTTTAAAGGTAATTTGTTGCTCGCATTGGTTTGGAGGGGAAGGAGGTGCTGGAATTTTGCTCTGCTTTTTTTTTTTTTTTCCTTTTTCCATCTCGCTATTAAGATGTGGCTGTCGGTATTTTAATTTAATTTGCAGCTTTCATTTGAGGCTTGGTGTTAAGATCTTTCTTGTCTCTAGCATTGTTCTGTCGATACAAAGTTATGCTGTAAAACTAAAAGTCACAGGGTTTTTATTTTCTTCTGGCTAACTTCAAAGTTATGACATTTTGATGTTATTCTGAAACTGTCAAACCGTAATGTGTTGAGAAACAAGTTCTGAGCTGATGACATGGCAGCATGTGATACTCATTTTGTCAGAGATGAACGCGCCAATGGTGGTAACTTCTTCCATACTTGGATTTAAGGGATGCTATCATTTCATGCTTGTCTCAGCATTGAGGTTTTGGGTTTGTTTTCCTCCACAATATTCTATTAATGTTTGACAAGTGTTTCTTACTGTGTGCTTCTCTTGAGATGCAAATATTTCAACACCAGAAACCTTGAGAGTAGTAGGAGCATGTAACCAACTCCCTGTGTTTCTTCCTAATCAATTTAGCACAGCGAAACATGAGTAATGACAGACTTGTTGTAGATTTTTGACAGTCCTTATACTATGGGGAGGCCGTGGACAGTGCTTTTTGTTTTTGTCGTCTTTAAATTTAAAGAGTAATCCTTTTCTGCAGGCGTCAAGTCCTTGGCTTGGATCCTTGAATATTCAATACCATGAGCAACTACAGTGTGTCTTTGGTTGGCCCAGCTCCTTGGGGTTTCAGGCTTCAAGGTGGCAAGGATTTCAACATGCCTCTGTCCATCTCTCGGGTGAGTGCGTTCTCCCCTCTGTTTGCATGTGGGTATCAGTCATGCTGCAGTCACCCTGCAGCCTTCAGACTACAAAGCACTGAACTGTGGGTGCTGGGCTCAACTTGCCCTGTGATGTGGAAGGCTGGGAAAATACATCCTTTTTGTTGTCTGAAGGCTGAGAGGAAATTGTACATCTTCATCCAAAATCGTTGCTTTATCTGTGTTCTTATCTACACAACAAAACAGGCAGAAAGCGCCCTTGAATTCCCCTCCCTGATCACCCCCAGAAGGTTGTGACGTGAGGAAGGAGGCTGGCAGGAAATGGGCAATTTTCTGCCTATGCAGTTCACATGGGAGGCAGTGGGGGAGAATCGCTCATGTTCCCATTGTTTATTCGGCAGCTCTTAACAGTTGGAGGATTTTTTGGTGTCTGTTCTTGCAAATCCTACTATTTGCAATAAGCTGCACTTAAGAGACTGGAGTTATAAACAGCGATTCACTGATATATGCCTGGGTGAAAATGCTGCTTGCTCACAAGGTTTTTTTTTTTTTTTTAATGCAGCAAGTGCTCTTAACTGGTATTCCCAGGAGTGTTTTATAGAGTGTGTGCTATTAACTGATATTGAAAGGATTTGAGGAACTAAGTAAAAACAAATGTGATCTTTGTACCCAGGCATAATCTACCAGTTCTCTACATTTGAAATGGCTTTTTTTCAGTGAAGAAATTTCTTTGTATGTGGGCTAAGTTTCAAAGCCTTCCTCAGACATCTAAAATACTTCATTTATATCACATGGGGACTAAATTTGTACTGTTCAATTCATGTGAGTACTGGAAATTTCTGGATGAACAGTTGTGGCTCTGGACTCCAGCACCTTTAAACTGCTTTGCTCTGTGGAAGTGTTCATGTGTAAATGACACCTCTGCCAGCAGCCTGCCTCCCCCTTCTGTGTATTTATGCTGTTTAGTGACAAAGATGAATTATTTTTTACACCTGTTGGAACTGCAGAATTCCTGGGACAGGGAGCAGGTTTCTATTTGGGTTTATGCATCATGGCAATATTTTTAGCTAATCTCAACTAGCGATTCACAGCCTGCCAGTTCATTTAGACTTGGCTAATCTTAATCACCTGTGAAGTATGCAGGATAATTTTTTTTTTTTTTAGTGGCTAGGGTGAAATGTAGAGCTGTGGAAATACCTGTGCACAGGTGATACCTGAGCCAAGAAGGGCTGAACTACAGTTTATTTTCGTGCTAAACTGTAACTCAGTTTCTTGTTCAGCAGCTGTTTACTCCTGCAGCAATGACATGTTTGAACTCTTCCAATCTGAGGGCCAAAGTACTACTGTAGCAAGGACAGTATTTAAAAGTATGGGGTGTTTACATGCCATACTCAAGAACAACCCAGAGCTGTAGGCAGGAAGATGCAATAAACAGCCAATTTTAGCAACAGTAGCACTTGCTTTTTTTTTTTTTTAATGGGCTCTGTTGACCTGGGGAGCCAGTGTGTGATCTGGCTAGTAAGCATGTTTCCTATCTGAAAATTTATATAGAGGAAGGAAATGTGTTGAAATGAGTCTAGATGAGTATTTTATCACATGAATTAAGTGTGCTGTTTGTATGGAGTAGAGGGAAGGAATCATCCTAAACAGCTGTGTGTAAATGCCTGAGTTATAGGATTCCCTAATGACAAGCATCAGTACCCATGTGAGCAGAGAACATAATGAAAGATGGTTTCTGAGGTGGTTTTAAGGTTTTAAACATGCATGGAGAGGGGAAGCACAATGCCCCATTCACATGCTGGACCTCAGCTCTGCCCTGTGACTGAGTCATTTCTTTTATTTGGAGCTAAGACCATCCAGATTTTGCACTACCCTAGTGCAACAACAGCAAAAACTTTTTGATCAAAAAATGACTTAGTTCTGGTATGCCAGTCCAGCTTAGGTCCGGTAGCTGTAAGAATTTGTTGCTGTGTTCCTGGTATGCTGGAACAGTCTGTACCGTTCACCCCCACTCTTTTTTTCCCGATGAAGTATAAATGCCTTCCTGCATCTGAAGACTGCTAATTAAATTATTTTAGCAAAACAGTAATGAGGCAGCAGAATTATGTTCTTTGGCAAGGAGGGCTTTTTTTTTTCTTTCTTAAATTTGTGCTCCTGATGCTGAGGATGAATCTGGCTGTTTCACTGAGGGCTAATTTCCTGCTTTAGTTTAGTTTTGGCTCCTAGAAATTAAGTTCAAGTAAAGTACAGTTTATGAAGCACGAAAAATACTTCTGCTGTTTATCTGAAAAGCTAATGTCTTATTACTGATAATGTGAACAAATTAAGACTTCGTTTGCTTCCTGGAGAAAGTTTTCAGTAAGTCATTTGACTGGCTATGGTATGCTGTTTCAGTGGGAGGAGTAGCTGTCTCTATGTGGTAAAGTCAATCTGTTTTGTGTTCTACTGTTTATTTTTTTTTCCCCAACACTAGTAGACATTGCCACATCATAATCAACAGTGTATCTATTTTAGTGCTTTAGAGTTGTTACATATAGAGCTGCACACATCTCGTGGAATGTAGCATGCACAATGTTGGGCATATCCTTGTAGGTAGTAGTATAAATGAGCACATGTGGTGCGTGTAGCTGCATGCACTTGTACATGACCAGGCTTCATCTAGGTGGCTCCTTGCAAAGGGACATGTTGAAGCCCCCCAGTGCCATTACATGGGTTAGAAATAGACCCATGGTAGGAGTTGATGTTCTGGAAGTGGTTGGAATAGGTTTGTGATAGGGGTGTGGAGCAGAGGTATGGTTCTCACAAGTGAGTCCCTGTGGAGAGAAGGCTGCTCTATGAGTTTGGGGAAAAAAAATAAAATCTTTGCTCTTGAACCAGGAATGAAGGGCGGGATGAGGTTGTAGATCTCCATCTTCTACTAACAATAAACCATTCAAGTGGCTCAAGCCACCACATGCTGCTGCACTGCAAGGCTTCCAGGTATTTAATTCTGAAGTGGCACTTGTATAATGAGAGATTACAAGCTGTGGCCAGTTAACTCATGCTGAAGAAAGCAGAAATTGCTGCAGCTGACGTGTGCAAACTAATGTTACTGAGATGCTGTCCTCACTTGTTCCTTGTGGTGTTTTGTGTTAATTCAAGGAAAACAGTTGTTCAAGACTGATACTGTAATGCAAAATCAAAAAATGGAAACCTAGAACAAATAAGTAATTACATTAGGATGTAAGTTTTATTTTTAGATAGTGTAGGAAATGTCTGACTTTTCCTATGGAAGTAAAAGCTTAATACCTTTACATCTTTCTAATACATGCAGTTACATGAAATGACGCTGCTGTAATGCAACTTGTCTTCGTGTAATTGAATTGATCACCTCTGAATCAGCACAAACCACTAGGCAGGCAGCTGCTTATTTGACACATCCATCTCAAACTTCAGTTACTGGTTGTTAGTAGGTTCTTGAGATATGAGAAAGTGTCTCCATGCTTTGGTATTGTACTACATTGTAAGAACTGCATCTAAGACCCTCATTATCTCTTAACCGTTACCATTCAAAATTTATTTCAGAGTTGCTAAACACCACCTGGACCAAAAAAAAAAAAAAAAAAAGCTGATCAAAATATTTGCAATGGTGTTGTTTCATTTTTAGATTGCCAATACTGACTGATTTGTGACAGCTTATATCCATGCACACCTGGGGTCCTGGATAAACACCAGTGATGTTTCTGATATGTCCAGTTGGGCATATTAATCTCTTTAGACTTTGCATTAACATTATATCTGTATTACTTCAGGGGTGACTTAGTTATTTCTCAATGCTCAATAAACACAACTAGAATAAACTTGGTAAGAATAACTGTAGGGTTACAATTGCCACAGCTATTCTCTTCTGCAGAATGAAATTAATAACCCTTGATATTGTAGGATTATTCTATAATGCTGTAATGACCAGACAGGTTTAGGTATTCATTCTAAATGCATTCTTGAAACATTTGTAACATACCAAAATAGGGACACCAATCTTGTGGCAAAGTCTGTAAACAATTCTTATCTGAGTTTTATGACAGTAATTGCTGCCAGAAACAAGGAAATACTGAAGTGAAACTATAGCAGTCTATTAGAGCTGCTCCAAAAGCAAAGCCTCCTACTTTATTATATTGACACACAATGTCAGAGGCAGATGTTGGCTGTATGGCATTAGAGGCCAAATCTTTTTACTGATCTTCCCTTACATTTTCTTGCTGTGCGAAAGATGGAAACAGAGGCGTGGTCTAACAAAATGACATGGAAGTACATATGAAGCAAAGGTGTGGAACTGAATTCTTCCATGTGGGGAAAAAATGGTACCCACTGACATTTTTTCCCTATCTGAAATCCCTTTAGAAATAGCCCTGTGTTTTTGCATATGTTCGCATTTCAAGTGCATTTTTCCTTGTGTTTTTGTGGCAAGGTCATAGCTGATGAAAGGCTCATGATAATTTGTCAGCATGCACCATGCCCAGGGAATGGGTAGAGAAGCAGCCTACCTTGGGATGGAGATGAACGAACATGCAGCACATCAGCTGCTCTATGTCCCACGTGAGCATTCTTCATTCTGGCATCAGATGATCATCATAGTTGCCTCCTCTGCATTCCCATTTTTTCCATCCTTCCTACCCGGGTATCCATATCGCTATCTAGCAAGTTATCCATGGGAATGGAGCATGTGCATGGTGTTTGCATAATATTTGTTTAAGCAGGAGCTTGGCCTTTGATCTTCCTAATGTAAGGAAGAAAGCTATTTGATTGTTATTAACATCTGTGAAAACAATTTTAACAATAATTAAGTAAAACAATATCTTGAATTGACCCAGGGCATGCTAACTTAGGTTGACTAGAATTTGTCTGAGCCCTTTGGTTTGCATGATTTTTTTTTTTTTTAAGCTGTATGTGTTGTTTCAAGTAAAATAAAGTTTTATGTTGGTATACAATAAACTGTTACAGTGGGGGACTAGGGAAATGGTCTTTCAAGCAGGCATGTGAAACAGGAGAGAAACACTAGAACAACTGCTTGCCTGGCCAGTGATAATTGTGTCGGTAACTTTATGCTCCATCCTGGAAGCTCTCACAAGCTACTAACTAAGCCCTAACTGGCAGCTGCTGGCATTGCTGTGCTGCTGAGAGTTGCTCCCAAGTGGTGATGGTTTCCACAAAACACAACTTCACATGTTTTCCATTACTGTTACTTGCATTGCTCTGGTTTTCTGGTGGACTTATTTTACACAATGTGTCATCTAAAATATAAAATTTCTTATACGTGTCCAATGAAACCATGAGCTATAGGAAAAGTGTTGTGCAGCTCTGGAAAGCACCTCATGCCAGAAAGTAAGACAAGAGATGTGGGAATATGTGGCCAGTCTGCTTATCTTAAAATTCGTGGAGGATATCTGATCATCAAAGATATTTTTTGGTGAAATGTAGGAGAAGTCCATGAGTAGGAGGTAATGGATAGTGTCTGTGTCTGGTAATGAAATGGGACTTCTGTCATTTTTTTTAAATTATTTTATTGAATCTCTAATTTTACTGTTTTTTTTTAATATACTGAAATATGGTAGATTGAAAAGTGTATTAGATGTTGAGCTTCTCATTTCCAAAATGGGATGGGGGGGGAGGGGGAGGGGGAATCAGTGTTAAGATCTTCATCTTGTTTCAAGTCTTTTTGTCTTCTCTCCCTTTTTCTTTTATGGCTTAAAATTTTTCTTATCAACAATGAATGCTTGATTGGTCCGATCACTTTGAAAACAGGAATAATAATATGACTTCCAGAACTTGGACTTTAAAGAAAACTGTCAGTACTGAGGTAGTTAGCATTTTTATTTTTTTTTTTAAAGTATGACACCAGGGTAGGAAGTCATGAAACTGAAAACTTGCTTAGAACTGAAAATATCTACTTATGCAGGCTTCCTTTGAGATTCAAGAAAGATGAATGTTAGGGGTCGGTCTTTTTATAGTTTATATAAATCTTGTGTTTAGTCTTCACTTTTATTATTTTATTTTTTAAGTGAATGTCGAAAAAATTATCCTGATCAATTTCTTCTCTCTTCAGGAATGAACTTTGAATTCTTATAAATACAGGCTGTGTTTCTCAGCAGGAATATTTCCTGGCACAGAGTGGGGATTGAGGGGAACCTGCAAAGGCCACAGCAGTTACCTGCTCATCCCTCTCCTGGGTCAAAAAGCACTTTGTTTTTTGGGAGTTTATAGAATGCATAACATTAATCAGCTAAGAAAGTAAGAAGCATTACTTGGTTGTCTTTAATTCTTTTTACAAGATGTGGTTTAATAAGAATGACAGATGAGCTGTTAGTGCCACAGTTTGCATCCTCTCTGCACAAAGTCCTGAAGGAACAGAGGTGGTATGTATGTGGATTTTTTTTCCTTTTGGAACTAAGTGGAATATGGGCAATTATAATATTCCCTTTTTCACAAATGATGTATGAAGGTCACTCTGTCTGGTTTTTATGGTTCCATGTGAACTACAACAGATACAAAGAGCACGTGATAAAGTAAGAGGCATTACTTTTGGAGCAATGCTCATAAAATTAGCAAACTTTCTGAAGGTCCAAAGAACATGGTGTAGTGCTACCAGGTTTGCAGAGCTGCCTGAAAACAGTGTCCTCTTTGAAAGAATTTAACTTGAAGATGGAAAGATATCACTTTGTACAGCTATAATTTACTCGTTGCCTCCCTTTGCAGAACTATTCAAACTTTGTGTTGAAAGCTGGAAAAAAGTTTGTTTTTCTTCCCTTGCTGTGCAGTTTAAAGCAAGACAGAGCATCTCTGAAGGGAGAAGGGAAGGCAAAAGTGAGGGTGGAGGGTAAGAGGCAGGAGAAACATGCCTGTATCTCATCTGTCCTTGGCCTTATTTGGCAGGCAACCTCCTCAGACCTAGTAGGAAGCAAACTTAATCTAAATAGTTCCTGTACTGATGTCATTTCCCCAAAAGTGAATTTAACTGTTGTATCGGGGAAGAAAAGGAACCTACAAGTTTGTGGCTAGGGGTTATCTAACTTCATGTGTCAACGTGTTCTTTTTTTTCATTTAAGGATGCTGGTAACTTTATTTAACTTATACGTGATTGTTCTTACAGTATAAGGATTACAAGCGAAATGTTTTATGGTGGAAAAACTGAAGTGTTTACAGTGTCCACTTTTGAAAGACAGATGTTGTGGAAAAATAAACTCTAATTAGATGTTCAGAGTAGATGCAAAATTGGCAGGCTGTCTGGAGGCTAAAAAGTAAGGTCACTGGTTGAATAGAAATTGGGGGAAAAAATAAAAGAAAAAATATTTTCTTTGTGAATATCTGACCCTGGAGGCTTGACAACTTCTGTCGACTTCCCCACCATTTTGAGCTGCTATTTTTAGTGTGACTGTTTTTCTCATTATTCATTGGCCGATGGCTATCAAAAGGCATTGTGAGAAGAGACATGGTGGTGAAAGATTTGTTTGTTTGGTTTTGGTATGGAGCCAGCAGATAACATTGTTGTTTTTTTTGCATTTGTTTTGACATTTTAAGAATAGATTTCATATACTATCAGTGTAAGGGAAAGTGTGAGAGAAAACTGTCTGTTCTGTGCCTGAAACAGAGCAAAATTTTTCTACACAGTGGTCAAAAAGAGGGTTGAAATGGGGTTGAGAATTATCTAAATTAATATGAGAAATAGAAATATAGGTGACTGTTCAAAGAATAGAGGCATTGGAAAGGGAAACAGACCTGGGGCTGGTGTTACCTGAGTTTGTGAATGGCATAAGGCTTCAGGGAAGTCAAAATAGGGAAAACATAACTCAAACATTTGCTTAGGGTGCCTTACTATAAAAGATTCGCAAGCTGAATTTGTGGGGTGAGTTATTGTATGTTCACGGCCTTTATCTTTCACTCATGTCAACTTGTTTAAGAACATGTGCACCTCAGCAAAGGACTCTTTGTCAGTAGCTTCTGTTACCATCTGGCCTTAAAGACTTGTTTGTGTAAGAGAACTTGATAATAATCCAGCTGCTCTCTTGTGATGCTGAAGGTGGAGCTGAGAGGTAGAAGTTTTGGTGACACAGATTCCACTAGTCTGGTTTAAAAGCTGAGAAGCTATGACTTTACATGTATAAGTAGGTGACTTAAGTTATACTAGTCTCAATTAGGATTGCAACAGTGTTCTTGGTCAAGGTAACCTAATAAGATTTGCAATTGCATTCACCTCAAGGGGCCCTTGTTGAAGTTCTTTTCAGCAGCATGGTCATTCTGATAATACTGTGCTTTGTAAATTGTCACCTCTTCTTCAGCTGGAGTGAGACTGTGGCTGTGTTTGTACTGAACAGGGTCCTTTCCAACCACCTGCTTAAGTCTAGATACATATGGAAATGAATCTCAAAAAAGGAGGGAGAGAGAATGAACACTAATGCCTTTAGGTTTGGTCTGGATGTGAGCAGGGGCAGGCACCAGCCAGCTGCATGCTGCACAGACCTTATGGTTTCTAGTTGAATAGCAATGACTGCTCCTAATGCCACAAGTCTAACTTACATGATTTGCTTAACACTACAAGAGGTATTCTAATTGTTTTTCCATGTCACTGCTTCATTAGTCATTCACCTTTCAGTGCTGTCAGATAAATGGGGTACCTCACAGAGTACATCTTTCACTCAGAGACATCAGTGCAGTCCCACCATGTAGTCTTTTATAAATGTTAATCTAGGCAGGGAGGTAGTGTGGAGGGGAAAATAGCACATTATAAACTGAAGACTGTATCATGATGCATCTCCTCAGTTATCTTTAAAGCAGATGAAAAAGCTCTGCACAACGGCAATGCACTCAGTGGTTTTGGTGTAAAGTAAAGCCAGTAGAAATGGAGCACAGAAACTTCTGCTGTTGGTACTTATTTTTACTTAATAGTGAAAATGATAGTCTTTGGACTCTTATAACCCAGAAAAGTTGGAATGAAGCCAAAGATAATCTGTGATGTTTGGATGACTGCTTTACCTGCCTTTCTTCCTTGTCAAGCTTCAGAATTCAACAAGCATTGCGTTTCCACTCACAATAGGAAGGTGCTATGCAATCCTTAAGAGAACTGTTTTTGTTTTTCCTATAAAGTAAGCCAGAGATTTCCCAGTAGAGTAATTCATCTTTTTTTCATTATAGAATATTATTACTATTATGATTTGTCTCATTCAGAATTAAAATTGTATCTTAGAAAGCTCTGCTTAAACAGTTTAGCAAAAGTAAAAGCAAGCCTAAACAATATCTCATAGCTGACAGTATTAAGAAGTGGCAGCTGTAGTGACTGTTGTCAGCTCTGTCTGTAACAAAGCTCTGAAATGAAATGAAATGAAATGCAATGCCTTGTGTGAAGTGCTGTAGACTATAAAGCACATCTTGCCAGGTCTCCAGTAGCCCTGTTGGAAAGGTCAAATGATTTGCCTGTTAACTGGACATGAAAGAAGTTTGGTTATCCTGGTCTATATTGAGCAATGACCTAATGTGACATTTAGTTCTTTCTCTAGCAAGTGATTGAACAATGTCAAGTACCTAGAATGGGAAGACAACAGAAATATATTTTGTGTTATTTCATGGTTATTTTAAAGGCTCTTGAATAGTGATTGAGGTGCAAAGCCTGGGTTGGTGTTGGCTGTATCAGTTTCACGAGAGTAAAATTCCCTGCCAAGTTTCTGTATTTAACTAATGGGATCACCTGCATGTATCCCTAACATTTAATGAATCTGGGCAGGAAATGATACAAGTGCCTCTGTGAAGTGTGGTATTGTATTGGTAGCAATAGCGTTTGGAATTTTAAAAAAGGAGTGTAACAGGATAAAGAGAAAACAATGAGAAGGCTGCATACAGAAATACAGATGAATTTTTTGTATTAAAAATGTTTTACTTTGGACACTTCAGCTGTGAAACACTTCCATTCAGAAACTTTAGAAAGAAGAAGCATTGCTGTGTGCTCACTCTCTCTGCCAGAGAATATGGCGGTTTGGGGAATGAAACAAACAATCATTGAATATCTTGAGTTGGAAGGAACCCACAAGGATGAGTAAGTCCAGCTCCTGAACATCAGCAGCTCACTTAAGATCTCATGTAATACCCCAACATTTCTACACATGAACTGCCCCTCACCTCTATGCCAGTGGTAGCTGGCTGGAGAAAGTTGACAGAAGAGGACCTGTGCCGACATTTCCATCAGCACCCTAAGCAGGAGTAATAGGTGGCACTGGGGTATGGTTATCCCAACCAGGGCAGGTGTCTGGGACAATCTGAAAGTGCTGAGGCCAGGCTTGCTATGACACGTCTGTCGTTATACTAATCTGTGAAAGCTGCCACCAAGTGCTTATTAAATTACAGCTTTTTGTCAGCTATGGACGCAGTCTATCTATTCTCTCTACTTTCCAGCTGTCATACTTTGGCAACTGGATATAAGAAAAACTCATCATAGCAGAGGCTTTCATGAATCCTTTTTGAGCGGAGGTTCAACTTACAAATAAAATTATACTGCTCTTGTGTGGCTTGTGCATAATTCTGTAAATGCCGAGAGACTAAACCTTGGTGCCACTAAAACACTTGAGCACCAGTATGATTTCAGGCATACAGGTTGTGTCCACGAGGTGATCTTTGCTCAAGGCTCAGTTGATGTTGGTGTTAGTTGCTGCTCAGCACCCTGCTGAGCTTGGAGGCTTGGAAGAGAAAATGAACTCCTTCCAGCCAACTTTCTGCTTTCTCTCAAATCTCTACTAGTTGAAGTGTGTTAGCCATGAGAGAATTAGATAGCATAGATATTGGTATGATGTCTGGAGAACTAATTACAAACATACCTCTGTGCCAGTCAGTCTCCATCACTGAAACTGTAATGTTAAATGGAGGGGCTCAAGAGTATTTGGAGAGGAGAAGCTCTCACAAACCAGATGATGTGATGGTGTCTTACATCCTGGAAACCCTGTGCAGATGCTCCATCACCTTATCTGTGCAGTATGCAATTATTCCACTCTCAAGTGAGAAATTATAACCTTAGAACTGATCCTTTTTGGGTAATTTTGTAAAAATGCCTTTTCTGAACTATTTGCTCCAATGACTGAGCTTGTGAACAACATGTAGATGAATAGAATGTTTTGGCTGAAAGAAAATTTTTTTCATATGTGTCTGGAAATGCAATCCACTTGCAACATGAAAAACTAGTGTTTTTTTCCTTGTGATATTTGCCTAATCCTCCAGGCTGGAGATCTTACTGTATTGTTGCAGAGACAGGCATCGCTGACCCTCTTATGTTAGAGGGCAGTTGAGACTCTCTAGTTGGTCAAGTAACTTCTCTGTTGAGGGTATTTCTTCCAGTTACACATATATACTTGAACTTCAAAATGTGAAAACTGATGATTACTAGAAATTCAAGTGACATTAATTTGTTTGGATATGTTACCTGATGAAAATTGCTGCTGCTACAGTAGACAGCCCAGATCAGCTTATAGCTCTGCCCTGGATGGCGTGGGAATAAATAACTGGAAATTGTTCACAGGAAGCTCTGATTACACCAGTCAAAGCAAGAATTTTAGGCAAACTCGTCTGTCCTGGCACTATGCTATCCCCAGCCGTGAAATAAGGTTTTGGAGTTCTGTCCTGCTGACTACGCAGTAAACGCCCTCCCCCCTACCCCTTTTATCTCACAGCATGGATTTGTTCCCTTGGAAGAAACTCCTGGATAATCTGAGAGTCTAAGAGTTAAGAAGGGAGAGCTGTGACTTACAAGAGGTGATCTTTTGTGGAGAAAAATATCTGGAATAAGGGGATAAAGACAAGCTTTGTGCTATTAGTAACTGCTGCATATCAAGGATAGCATAGGCTTGAGAAGGGTGGCATGCAAATAATCCAGATAAAAGTGCAATCACAGTTATGTAATATTAGCAACAATTCTGGGAAATGCAATGCACAACAGTGAGTACTAGAGGCTAGGAAATATTTGACATGACATTTAAAATCGTAGACTACTCAAACTCATTCAAACTTGGCTTTCTAGTGGTGTTTTTTTTTATGTTCTGCTAAATTGATTAGATACTTCCTATTTGTCACCTGCTTTTTTTTTTTTCTTTTAAGTGTGAAGTGGAAGGTAGTTTTGCAAGAATACAGTCTATACTGCCTTCAGTTTTTTTGTTTATTTTGTTTTGTTTTCACCTTGGTCTTTCTTAGCCTGTGGGTGCTTGTCTTATTCTTGAAATAAGTCTGTTAGATGTTTTTGCTCTTAGTTTGTCTTTTAAGACCATTTCCATTCAGAAGCCGATGATAATTGTGGAGCTTAGCAAGGTTTAGGGTTCAGAAAAGCATATGATGGGACTGGGATTAAGGGATTAATAAGATCTAGGTATTTAAAACAATAAAACAAACAAAAGCCCTATTAAAATATACACAGGATATTTGTCAGAAAGTTCTGAATAACAAATGAGGAAAGTTTTGGGCTCTGTGTACTGGGTGCCATAAGTATTTACAGGGATGACTCATTTAAAAGTTCTTGCCTCTGTTTTGAGTATCATAAGTTCTGCGTTCTGAGTCTGTATCCACCCTTTTTCTTCCAGTTTTCCCTCCCCTTGCCAGACCACCCTGTATCCTGGACCTTCCTGGCTTTACTGTGCCCAGCTTTGGGTTTCTGTTAGCCAAAAAATAAGATAGGTTTGTGTTGCTAGGACAGTTGCATTAAATGCTTTGGTGCAGAGAAACAAGCTGCTCTTTCAGGAACCGATTTACATAGTCTAGAGTGAAGCGCTGGTTAAAATCTCTCAAAAGGTATCTTTGTGGCCATCCCCATCCCTTTCCATGTTTCAATGTAACAGAGCCAAGTTTGTTTGGCTATTTGGTAGTGCTGTGATTGTGAATAGCGCAGTCAGGAGGAGGAAGGGCATGGAGCTTCTTAGTAGTAAGCCCAGGCCGAGGTTGCTGGCCTCTCCAGTTGTCCGTGAGTTCTCATGCTGTCTTTCTGCACACTTGAATGATGCTCCACCAGCAGCCCTTGTGAGGGGAGAAGACTGCTCCAGGTCCAGACAATAGAGAAACCCACAGTTACTCTTACCAGTGTCTTTCTTTAATTTCACAGTGAAATTCTGGGAGGTGAGCAGAAGAGGCTGCTAAGCCCGAAGTGTTTTGCATTGCCATGCTTGAGTCAAAAAGTCTGGATGCAATTTACATCGTCTAAACAATCCCTTAGTGTTACATGGAGCATTCAAGAAAATTAAGCTTAAAAACCCAAGGAAACCTCAGAGTGTATCTTGGCATGAAAACTGTGAGATTAGAAAACACTCCTTATTTCTAGGACCTGACTCATGGTTTCTGAATGCATGAAGGTGGCAATGCTAGCTCCTATGGTCATGTAGCAGTGTAAGTATTTCAGGACTTTATGGCACAGAACTTTGCCAAATATTTTTCCTGTGTTCATTTTTTTTTTTTCTTCCAATTCCCAAAACAAATTACAGCAGCTCATTTATAACCTGGTTCTGTGTAATTAAACAAGCAGGACATAAAATCTTTTTCTGAGAACGGTGTATCAAATGTAGTTATTTAAATCAGTTCCATAGTGAATGAAATGTTGCTGGTTGTCTGAAAGCTGCTTTATCAGGATGGGATACGTGCAGTTCAGTGTATATTAAAGTGAATTGCACAGCAGCTGGCTTGCGAGAAGTATTCAGAAAAAAACAGACGTGGCATGTGTAGTAGAATTTGACCCTGTTAGGAAAATAAGTAGGGCAGAGTCTGCTCAGAGTGGTGACTCCAGCCTGTGGTAGCGACTTGTACAAAGCAGATGAAAGGGACCACATACTTACTTCTCTAATTTGTTCATTGTGACTGTGGTAGTATGTGGAAAAACGCATGATGAAACCAAAGTGCTGTGTGCACAGGTAGAATAAGCCCTCAAACTCACATGAGTTCCTGGGCCGCCTTCACTTATTTCTCTGACCTGGGAAGGAGAAATCTTTAGCCAGAGAAGATAAGAATAACTCCCGAAAATTTATTTGCTTGTTTGCTGTTTTCACAAGTGTGTGTCGTGAGTGTGAAATCCTTGGAATCAGGAATGCAGTGTTGCAGGCAAGATGTTGAGTAAATGTTGGGGGAAGTAGATGTACAAACAAGAGTAACCGTAACCTCTCTATAAATTATCTAGGAAATATGTTATTCAATCAGAAATTTGTAATGATTTAAAAGGTAATACCTGAGTTGAGTTTCAGTGTCTGGGTCCAGTCACTATAAACAATACAGGATTGCAATGCATGAAAATTAGCTATTTCGATTTCTTCAGAGAAGAAAGAAAAATATTAATGGTATGTACTTTATGTCTCCATACACTTTCATTTAAAATGAGGTCACTAACAATGGAGCGTAACAAGTAGGTAAGCACAGGACACCAGTTATCACTCAGACGTAATTTTTCCTGTTACATGTAACGCAATGTTACATGTAATTTTGAAAACTGAATTTCAGCATCAGTGTTTTATAGAGTTTAAATTCTCTTGAATATTTTTAAACTAATTGATTGTAGGAAAAAGAATGGATTAGTACATTCCCTTTAAGTGCAACTCTAAGCTCAATGTCTTTTCATTTCTTCATTTGGTTCACTTTCTATATACAGGAATATGACAGTTGGCATGATGCCTCCTTTTTGAATCACACAGTTTAACATTTCTGGCAGCTGGATGCACGTGGAAAGCTATAAAGTGACAAATCTGTTTCTCATACCTTTTGTAGTCTGTTTTTTATCAGATGAAAAAATGTTAATATCCACTGAACTTTCCTCCTTTGGCTCACCCAGACAGCCATTTACTATAGCATTTCCTGCATGTTGTCTGTTGGTATGGAGCTTGTGCTCTCTGTCTTTGCTGCATTGCAGAGCTGTGCTGAGGTGCTGCATCATCTCCAGGCTTCTACCCTTGTGTTAGGGTAGGACAGTCTCACACTTGCACCTTATGGCTGAGTGGGACAGTGCTCTAGAAAGCTTCTGCAATGGGAATTATCCATCATCCAAAACAAAATCTAATGTGAAACTGGGAAAATTGCTTCACTTTCTGTATTTGATGCAATGCTGTTGGTGATGTTTTCCACATGTCTTTGCAAACAAATCTGTTAGAAGTTTCAGGATTTTTTGGTCAGACTGAAGTCAGCCTAGAAAGACTTTAAAAGAAGAGTTGTCGCTCTTTTGTGATTTCACTGGCCACTGTCCCAAAAAAGAAGAGTTGAGACAGCTCCAAGTTTTCCATGTTAAAATGTATTTTGATGCTAGTAAGTTTTCTGAGATGAATAGGGCTTTTGTTTTCTGTAGAATTTTACTCACTACTGTTTAAGTGTTTTGGCTTTAGAAACCAGCAGAGTAATGAAGAACATGACATGGAACTAATTTGGCAGTTGAGTTTATATTTTATGTTTCTACAGGCAATGTGAACAATCTTGTGTTGTTTATGGGCAAACACCTGATTCTAACCTGCTCTGCTGTATTGCTTTAAGGCCTAAATGAACTTGGACACGCGAATATTGGGATCCATGTGCATAGTCTGGAGAGATATTTTCCTGTAAGCAATCACCAACATGGTTTTACCTTCTACTCCTTTTATTTAACTCTGTGCACACAAATTCTGGAGCACCTCAAGCCTTCCCAGTGCTGACGCACAGCCTTGCTATAGAACAGAGGGCTTTCTTGGGATGGAACAGTGAGAAGTACTGAAAGGCAGCTCAGAGGTTCCACATTTGGCATAGAGATGCTGAAGTGATGATTGTGTCTGGAGGAAAACCATGAACACCTCTCTTTCTGAAAGCAGTTGGAGAGTCCTGTCTAAAAGTTTTCCTTGGCTTAACCACTTAAATGGTTTATTTATTAAAAAGGTGTAGTGCTAACTCCAGTACTCCAGTGTCTTTGGCTTTTCAGTCAGCAAATGTTTCTCTACTGAAGATATATATATATATTTTCTTCCCCTCTCATTTTCCTTTTCTTGCTCTTTTGCTTTACAACAAAGCTGAAATAGGAAGGTGGTTTTGGCCTTGCAATTGTGCCTTGCCCTTCCATTTCACTGCTGGCTTTGAGCACTGCTGAAGCTGTGTTGGCTTGTCTACTCTCCAATTCTTCTAACATTTGGACCTCTCCTTAGACCTCAAATATTTTCACATGGAAAAAATAAAATCTTAGATTAGTTGAGCCAGGCTAAAAATAAAAGTGAGGACCGCACCCTTGAGGGAAGATGAGGTGTTACATCGTCTGAGAAGCAGTTTACTGTAAAATTTACTTTGCTTCTCCTTAAATGTTCTGAGCTATGAACAAATTTTGAAACTTTGTTTAGGCCATTGTTTTCTTTTGTCAAAATATCTCAAAGTTCTTAAAAAATCAATTTTTAAGTTATTACAAGGCAGATTGTATCTTGGAAAGCACCCACTGCAACCCTTGGTCTAAGACCAAAAACTTGCTCATGAGAAAAAGAAATATATTCTTTGGCAATCCCATGGGAAGTGGGAGAGAGTGGCTCAGCCTGCATCCCACAGGGCCACTTCATTCATGTAGCAGTGGTTTACTATGGCCTCGCTCTTCTATGTGACAGCATGGCCAAAAAATGCTACTTTAATTATGCTCAAATTTACTGTGAAAACCAGCTTATTTGACCATTGTCAGACTTCTTTGTGTTTTCAAGACTCTTCCTCACTTTTTCTTACTTTTTCTTCAAAGGAGCTGTGATGCATTTCATTGTCAAACTAAACGCCACTGAAAAATGAATGACAAAGGTCTTTTTCTGTCTTTCCTTTTTTTTTTTAATTTCTATATTCTTTTAAAATATTACAGTATTTTTTTCTATATTTGATCTTTTTTATTCCTCCTGCTGGAGGAATTTGTACAATACCTGAGTAGTCTTAAAAGCAAACTCTCTACTACCTATGTTGCACAGGATGCTGGTTTATTTCATATAATTTATTTTTTCTAAGGGTTTTTTTTTTTTTCAATATGAAATGAGTGTTTTCTTAACATATGAAACAATAGTAATTTGAAATGCATCAGTATTTTGCTTTTTCACATTTGCCTTTAGTGGCACTGGCAATTCTACTGTTATAATTTACTGGCATTGTCTATTGTCTTGACTGTGTCCTGGTGTCTGTCTGACCCAGCTTTATACACAGCATGTGAAGCACATGCTTCTGGCATCCATGTTGGCACACCCTACCTTCCACCCACACTTTCCTGTACTGCTGAACCAATTGTTGCTTTCTTTAGTTCTGTTTAAAACAAGATTTTGTTGACTGCTGGAAAGCAGTGAAGGCCTAAGCTATAAATCTGAGGAGAATGTGTAAACTGGGAGGAGAAGGGGCGTGTTTTAAAAAATGTGGAGCACCGTAAATATTATGAGTCTGCAACCAGATTTCATTTGTCTGTTGTAAGTGTTGCATTGAACACTCTTCTAACAAGCACCTCTTGCATTTTCTGCTTCTTTGGGGTACATCTGGATCTGTGCATTCAAATTTGGCAGAAGAGTAAACTAAATGCTGCCACTCTCAAAAAAGGAGCCTGGCAGCTTGCTCTGTTTTACCAGAGGGCTGGAAACGGACCTAAAGGTTCACTGTCAAGCAGAACTGTAACGTAATCCACAGGCAGTGTGTTGAAGTGACGTGCCAGCTTGATGTGCTGGGGTTTTAAATAACTTGCATTCATCTCCCCAGAGTATGCAAGGAAAGTTTAGCCCCTTGCTGAGCAGCCCATACCAAAGTTGGAGCTCACCGTTCAACACGTAGCTCCAGAGGCACGTGTGTCTGCCCCGGGGGCTCCCTGCTGTTGCTAGGTCTGGTTTGCTGATGCTTTCCCATGTTTTTTTTGTGTGAGACCTTTTTTGGTTTTTAGAACTGAAGCAGAGTGACAACTCTAGAGGAGATCTCGTTTCCTACATCGTATGTGCCTGCAGATAAATGATGTAGTCCTTGCTGCTTCCCCCCCCCTTCCCCCCCCCATGGTGTTGCTACATTAGGATACAGAGTTTATTTTTATTTGGAGATGTTCTGTATGAGTAAAACAGCATTTGACTGAAATTTTTAGGTGGCCATGCTAAAATGTCCTCAAATTAGAAAACAGTGCTTAAATATATAATTGTGCAGAATTGAATCAGAAGGGACTTATGCTAGTAACGCTTTAATTTCACCAATTAAAAAGGAGATCAGATGAGCTGGAAAAATACCTATTAATATTTTTCTTCAGGGAATAGATCTGTTTGGCTGTTAGGCAAATGCTAATTTCTTCAAACTGTGTGTCCCAGAAACTCAGAACTTGCCTAGGATTACTTTTGTAATGATTTGTGCCCACATCATTCTCAGTGTTATCCCAAACTCTCTTCAAGTTTAGGGGGTGGGGAGCTTCCTCTGTGGTTGTGTCATTAGTGGGCCTGTATGGTTAGAGAGCTCTACAGTCCATCTCTAATAATAACCCTGTGTAGGAGGGCGGTCTGCAATCTGTCTGTGCTGCCACAGCCCTGCCGTGCCCTGACCCTGTGTTCTTCCCAGCCCATATGCCACTGCTCATCTGTTCACGTGCTGTACTAGAACAGCAAAAAGCCTTACTTTGTTATAGCTGTGCGAGTCTGTCAGCTTTACTATTAGAACCCTAGAAATAAGGTTTCTGGGTGAATTATGTGTAACTGCAGGGCTTTTTGCTATTAAAATCTCAATGTAAATTTTGTAAACTGGAGTTTAGCACATTCTTGTTTTGTTTTGGTGACGTTTGCTTAATCCAACCCCAAGGAGATGAAGTTCTGCACCTGTCCTGGGAAATCAACCTTCTCTTCTTCCTGTCTTTGGGATAGCTTCAAAGATTTAAAGGGAGATGTTCTGCAGTGCAGCTTCATGATGCTTCATTTATAAATATATATTTCCTTTAAAACTGTACTTCATCCTTCTGGACACCTCTATGTATTCAGTGCTCTGAGCTGCACATGCATAGGTCCCTTCTCCCACACCCTGATGGACGTGATGAAGCTGTTTAGTTTTCCAGCAGATTATACTTGTCAGTGTTGCCCTAGCTGCAACTCAGGCTGCTGAGGTACTGTCAGTTCTGTCTTCAGACTGAAGAACACCAGCCTACCTGGCCTTTTTGCTACAGTAGTAGTAGTGACAGCTATTTTATGTTCAGTGAATGATGTGCCTCATGTTTAGTAAGCACTGGTGACAGGAACTGAGCTGCAGGGAGGTCTGGTGGAGTCTTGGTCAAATTAGCTGCTATGCCTTCCAATGCTTGAATGCAAGCTTCCAGTTGCACTAGAGTTTTCATGTGTCTACTTGCTACTTATTTTATTTTGTTAGCATTAGTAACTTTGTGTAGTCTGAAGAAAAAAGGAAAGATCATGTTCTCCTTTAAGCTTTGTTTATTCAGAAAATAAATTTTCCTTCCCCTCAATTTAATTGCAGTGTGGAGGAAGCTTGCTCCCTTGGTATACAACTTGTGCTCCTGTCATTATATCTGCACTTTATCTGCTCTCAATTCTCAATGCTTGAGCTTCCTTGCTGTGATTAAGTACTGCAGGTTAAAGAGGTGTGCTTGGTTTGCTTATGCATCTGAAGGGCTTGAGATGTAAGTGCCTCTGCTGTTAACATAAAAATATCGTGCTCTTCAGTGTGAGCTACAGCAACAGAATACTATGCTGCCAGCGCTGTTCTTTCCCTTGGCATGTTTAGTTAATGAGAGAAGTCCTTCAGATGTAATTAAACACTTAGTAAAAGTAAACTTCATGGTAGTAAGGGGTTCCAGTAAATGGAAGGCTGAAGCCCTCTGTGTGCTCAAGGGCAGCAAAGTAACTGAAGGCTGCAAAGTAACTGAAGTGCAATTCAGCACTTTGCTCCCCAGGATATACGGGAGTCTGTCCTGTAGGAAGGCCTTCTCTTATTTTTGTGGTGTTGTCTCAAGACTGTGGCTTGGGTCGGAGGGGCCTAGGGGTTCTTGGATTGGAGGTTAAATGTAAACAGTCAATAACAGATCTATAAGGATTACTGTCACTTCAGTGACCAAGCTTTCTGTCCAGACCGGGATTTCCGTCCAGATCCCGAGCTGCAGTTTGGTGCTGTGGTTTCAGGGAGTGTCTTCAGACACATTTAACCTGCATTTCTCTAGGAACTTACGCTTTCATATCCTTCCCTTGCAACAGAGACCTCCAGTTACATGAGTTTTCTTGTAGTAAGGAATTGGACTCCACGTTAAAGTTATAAATTCCATTTCAGTTTGCACTCCAAGTAATCTTCATGTTGCAAGAAGGACAATCCACGTATTAATTCAACTAAATTGCTCTTCTGAATCATAGGATACTTTTATGTGAATGAAGAAATAAAGAAAATGCTTTAAAACCACATAAGCCTAGTATCCCCTCACTTTGTCTATGAGTGGGAATGAAGGGATGCTTCTGAGATGCTTTATTTGGAAGGCCTCCAGCTTTGTTTTCTGCCTTCAGCTCAGATGAATTTTGCTTGTTCTCTGTGCAGTTTGCATCTGTTTGTCTCTGCACTTGAAAGGCAGAGTAGTCTGTGAGGAGACTAGGATAGTGAGGTTCTTCTGAGGTGTGAATTGTATTGTAGCTACTGTGACATCTCAACCCTAAGTAGTTATTTCAGTAGCTTGTTCTTCATTTCTGGTTGAGACGATGTTCATTCATTCCCTCCTTCACTTCTTCTGGCCACACGGCAGCTTTTGTAGTATTGTTCCCAGAGAAGAGAATGTGCATAAAAGAGTATTGCATTCTCCTCCAGTTACTGCCCAAAGAGGTTTAGGGGCAATTGGTGGATGGTGTGAAAGCACTTCTATCAATATTACCACCTTTCATGTTCAGGATTCGCTGCTAGTTGTTACCAATTCCAAGACTTCTGCTGCTATTAACAGGAACTTAGCTTACACATAGCTGTTCCAGGTTGACTTGAATTATTTTGTTTTTGGGATGAAACTTGCACACATTAAAATGTCTCCAGTATCAAATTCAAGTAAGGAATTAATATTTTTATAGCCATTTCAGTGTTTATATGTTTATATATTTATGTACCATATGATTCTATTTTTTTCAAGTCAACACAACATGTTTCTCTTAATGCATGGAAAATCTTATGTTGTCAGCATCAAAACTATGTTTAGGTATGCTGTCACTGTGCTATGTTGCCATTTAAATCCAGCAGCTTGGGAGACAGAAAAGCAATTTCTGAGTCTGGGAAAGCCAGCCTGTCCATGGGCTTGAGGTGCAGGTTGTAACTGAACACGGGGAGAGGTATTGAATGCTTCCAGACTGCTTAGCCTCTGTGGTGTCCAGGCAGGTGGCTTGCGTAATTTGAAGTTATCTGATGCCTTCTAATAGGTGGCCGGAGAGGAATGTATGAAGCTGTTAATTTTGAAGAAGGCATGATGAATAGCCATGTGAAGAGCTCACAACCTTCTGTATCACCTTTTTTTTTTTTTTTTTTTTTTTTTTTTTTTTGTTTCATTGCCTTGATTAACCCATTTCGCTTTTAGAAAGTGGCTGCATAAAGATGTTACATAGATGAGGAAGGAAAAAGCCTGCTCCAAAAATTGGTTTGTTGAACCATTTTGTGAATATGCAAACAATGCATTTTAGGATCGGAATGGCGTGATTCTCAATGTTACCAGCTCACGTGGCAGCTAGGCATAGCTTGCTAAAGGTCACAGGCTGCATATTGTGTCTTACTTTCTGTCTCCCTACATGTGCTTTTTCTTGCCTTCCACCCACAAGAGCAGGCATGCCATTGCTGTTTAATGATGATCCTGAGTGGGAAGCCATCAGATCTTTCTTGTTCTTTTGGTGACCATTCCTTGATAGCCTTTGAGGAATACATCATATCCCGGCTAGTGGTAGTTGGGCAGGGGGAGAAGAGGAAGGACTGAAATGTTTCTGCTTCATATTTTACTCTGTTCTCATAAACTAAAGGTAGAACCTCAGCAATTTTGGAAGCTGTATTCCCCATCTCACCCCAGTGTATGCAGGTGGCCGTCTTTCCCCGCTTCAGGCAGCAGACACCCCCATCTTCTGCTGGACTGGGTAGCAGGTCCAGCTTGGGTAATTGTCAAAATGGGGATGAGCATGAAGTTGGTACATCTCTATTAGGTCAACACTCCTCCTTTATTTTCTAAGGTTTTTCTTGGATTTCTCATTTGTTTTTTTACCTTGGTAGATGAAAAGATGTCCTTTTGAGAGGCTGTTGGTTTCCTAGTTTTTCTTGAAGATTAATTCTAAATATCATATTCATTTAAAAGTATCTATTTTGCATTTGCTTGAAGCGCATAAGGTCTCTCACACTTCTGCTTTTATCAGAGTCTTGTTCACATGGAGCCCAGCACAACTCTTTTGCAAGTTATTAATATTTTGTAGTTACTTGCATTTAACAGAAAAAGGAGGGAAAAATGCTAAAACCTGCAAAGATTCTGTATCATCTGTTTTGGATCAAGTTGAAGTAATGAGTGAATACTGGGTTTTGGTGTTCTGTTGTTTAAACTGGGATTGTTGACTGTTTTTGTCTATAATATGCAGTGATTTTTTTTTTCAGTGTTAAAGTGGTTTTGTTTTCAGTCCCAAAATTCATAAATAAAAATATTTAATTAGCTATTCTCCTTAGATGTGATTGCAATGTGAACTTTACAGTGAAAATTTAGGAGTGATTTTTTTTCTCCCAGAATTGAATTACAAAATGTCTTGATGTGTAAGATAGAGTCCAGAGATATGGCATTTAAAAACAAACAAAAAAACTCCAGAAAGCAGATGCAACTACTGGGCTCTGTTTTAGAGGGTTCCTCTACAAGTTTAGGTTTTGAGTGCCCAGACGTGTCACACCACACAGTGATAGACTGCTGTAAGGACTAGATTTAAAGCACTTGAGTTTCCTTCAGTGACTCTTTCCAGAGCTATTCAATAACCAGCCTCCAGGTCTATTCATTGCTGAGCTGTGTGTTTCTTGGATCTCCAGATGTCCAAATAGCCAAACACATGTGCATAATTTAGTGCAACTTGCAGCAGCAAAGCACAGATTATTAAAATACAGCAACCTGTAGACAAGGTTCATAGTGGCAGTAAATATACCAGCTTTTTCCTTTCTGTAAGGAAACTCTGTACTGCTTTATGTTTAGTCTTAAATGTCTTCAACCTTTATGTCATTTTAAGGAAAATATACCCAGAACAAGGGTCTTTATTTTGCAGTCGGAGTATTTGTCCTGAATAGCTTCCTAATTTCTCCAGAGAAGTGCTTTTTGTTAAGTAGTGCCTAAAAAGAAAAGCTTCATGTGGCCTTTTCATACAGGACCTCGGTGGAGAAGAAGAATGCCTTTACACTTGTGTGTGGCTATGTTTCTCATAACAAAAAACAAACAAAAAACCTCCATAATGAAACAAACAAAATAAGGTGTGTGTGTTTAACACTTTCTATTGTAATGTGTCCAGTGCTTTAAAAAACGACCCCATGCACCTGGATCTGTGTAAACTAAAGTCATGTAAAAGTCACGTTTAAAGTCAAGTAAACTAAAACCATATTGCTTGTTTGTACACGTGTGCAATGTACAAATGCAAAATTAAATTTGAAATTGTTTTATGTTCTCATGAGCTTTTTTAGCTTGTGGTAAGGATTTTTGTGTCTTAGCTGTAAACAGCTGGTATGAATTTATTAAACAATATACAACTCCTTTAAAATATGTTTCTTGTTTTCTTAGAGTTTTTATTGGACTTCTTTCCACAATATTTAATACTGTGGGTTTTCAGCCAGTAAGTGTCTGCTTGAAAGTAAATGTCTGCTTTAATATTCCCTTGACATATAAAAAGCAAGATATCCACTAGGACTTCCTAATGTCTCCTATTTTTCTTTTATTTCTTTGCGCTAGAAGTTTTGCTTGACAAATCCTGGAAGTTTTCTGTCCATTGCTTTAAGTGAAAGCACATGCACATAGGAATCTTTATGCTGCTCTGGAATAGGTAATATAAAAATTAAACAAAAACTGTGTGGTGGTGATGCAGTGTATCTTCTTTCAAACTTCACTGAGAACTTGTTGCCTTTTCATTCTTAATGTTTGCAGGTCTGGACTTTGATTCTCTGACCTGTTGCAAAACCTGCCAGCCAGTCCCTTCCTTGTTGTTTCTGGCTAACACAGACTTCCTTCTTTTTTGTCCTGCCTGTCCCCAAGTCCTCTTTCATATGGTTGCCAGAAGACTTTCTTCATCATCTGTTGAATTAATTCACCCTTCCACTACAGCCTCTAAAGTGGTCTCTTCTTTCCATCATTTAGTAAAAATTTAGTATCTTTCAGTCCCAATCCCATCCCCACTTCTACTGTGCCACTCCTGGTCAGGACTTGTGTCCCTAACTGTGAATATATTCACCTTTCTTTCCACTCTCCCCCCAGTATGTGACTCCTAAATGTGTCGTAACTTTCTGTGAAGCTGATGTGTTAACTCCCATTGCTGCATATGGATTTAGCTTTGAAAGCGGACTTCTGCAGAAACTCTAGCAGAATTTTGTTTAGGGATAATGTTCAGATGAGCTGTGCTCTGTGTACAGATTTTACCCATGGGGTAGTCTGACAATGCTTGAACTTGCCTCCATTTTCCTCGCTACTTATGTGTTACAGCTTATTATCTAAATTAGATAGTCTTTGAAGCCAGACTTTCTTATGTGTTTGTGCATGTATGTGAAAGTGCAGCAGTGGCTGGTCTATCATGAGACATTTCATTTGTTGGAGCATTTTCTTGTCACTGGTGAAGGGCTATTAGTTTCTTTCAGGTCAGATTTCAGTTCATGCTTCCCACTTACTTTTCTCTGTTTACTTTTTTTTTTTTTTTTTTCCATATGTGGGATTGTTTCAAGAGTAGCATTTCCTTCTCACTGTTGCAACATGCAAGACTACTCTGCATCCCTAAGGTCAACTTCCCACAGGAAGGACTTGCAGAATAAAATGTTCATGTTTGATTTCCTGTAGAAGAGGACATTCTGGAAGATGTGGGACACTGATGCTGCATTTGATGCATGAAAGGCGTATCTCATTCTTAAGGGCAAAATAATAGGGCTGAAAACTGTATGGAATTATGATGGTGTTCAATCAGTTAAATTAATTTTATAATCTGTAAATGAGTAATAATAATCCTGTTTGGGAAAGGACAAGTTACATCACTGTATGCAGCGCAGGTATCTTCACGTGTATGGCCTATATGCTGTGGGAATGGATGCTGTCTGCACTCCTTGATGCCCAAGCCCCTGTCTGCTGCTTCTGAGAAGACGTCAGAATTAGCAGCACTTTTCATTGTTGTAAAAATGTCAGGTACTAGGAACGTTTGTTTTGCTGCAAACCATGTGGCTCCTAGGTGATGCCTCTTCAACAGTTACAAGCAATTGTGTGCATGAGTTGTGGAATTAATTTGCATTGGTCGTACAAGTATCCTTGGAAGAGAGTCTCTATAGATGTAAAGCTCACCAGAGCTAGAGCCGTTGTATGAAGTTTGCTTTGCTAGCTATGTTTTCATTCTGTTTCCTCTTTCTGTCTCTCTGAGAAATTAAGTAGGCAGTAATTTTTCCCACTGGCATATTTTCTCCCAGGGAGAAGCCTGGATTAGTTCTGTAAACTTCTCTGAACAGAAGAATAATCTTCAGAGAGTAGCCAGCCAGTTAAAATAAAAAGGGCTCTGGGGCACACTGACAGTTTGGGAACTGAGCTCTCTGAGAGAAGGCTCAGCAAAATCTCCTGATTTATACTCTGCAGACATTCTAGCACTTAGCTATAAATAATTTTCTGTCATTGAAGTACTTGGAGGAATTGCCCACCTTCTTTCAAATCCAGCTGTAGCTGCAATATCTGAATTCTTTTGCCCTTAGCCTTCTGATATCTTGGTTTTTGACACTGTAACCTTATTCCTTCTGCAAATCTGAACATTAATTGGATCGTGTTATTTAGAGTGCTTACAGGTATTATCCCATCCCATTTCAGTGATGACTTTTTTACATTCTTCAAAACTCCAGGTGGCTCAGAAAAGCAAGATCAGATGCTTAGCCCTGCCAATGGAGATACGCATCCATAGAACAGTTTCTTTATTCCTTTTGTGGAGTGTGTGGAAGTTGACTCATGCTGGTAATTCTTTGAATCCCAGTGGATATTTCTAGAATTTAGCTTACATTTTATTATCTGAATAACATCTGTAGCCTACATTTAAACACGTTATTTATATCAGGATTTATTGCTGTTTGTTTAGTTAATTACTTCCCCTTTCCTGGAGAAGATAAAGTTGAAGGCCTATAGTGCCACCCTGAAGCAGTTGGGCTATTGTAAGAGAGAGCAGTGGCATGGATGGAGCCTACTTGTGGAAGAGGAGGGCTGTGAGGAAACCACCATCAGCCAAGCCGTGACAAGTGAGGAATGGCACCAGCTAATAAGCCTTCTGGCAGCAGCACATGGAAACCATGCCTGCTTATTAGCAACCTGTTTTGGAGCAAGCAAAGGAAGCTCTGGGTTTGTTCTTCTGTTTCATCCCCCTGGCACTCAAGTGGGTCTGTTTAGTGTCAGGTGATAAAAAACAGAAGACAGCCTATCCAAAAGACCTATACCTTGTGCAGTTATCCTATTCCCTAAACTCTTAATTAATATTTTTAGATCCTGTTTGGCATCAACCCAATTGTGCGTAAGAGTAATTGGTGCTCTATGGTGCCTTTTCTTTTTTTCAGCAGCCATCTCCTTGTGCTCTTCAGAAGATAAATGGCAGAACTGAGAATGAAATGCGGGGGATGGTTTTGTGGGTTGCTCCCGAGCAAAATAATTGAATGCCTGTGGGCTCCCTCCATCCTCTCTTTGTGGGCTGCAATGAGTTGAAATGCTGTCTTGGGTAAACTTCAGCCAAACCGCTGCTGTGCTGCAGCTGAAGAAAAAGTAGGATGCTCTGGGGGAACAGGCTGGGAGACAGAGTAGTCCTCTCTCTGGGATTGTAGCTGGTAGATAGGTGCAGAATCAGGCTGAGAAGTACAGTTGATGTTTTGCTTTATGCTTATGTATTGTCTTCAGTGATGGTTTGGGTGCTGTGTTCACCCCAGGCTACATCATTGCTCATCAGACTGGGAGCACTCTTGAAGCTGCAGGGAGAAGAATGCAAATGATAGGAGCACAGGGCAGAGGGAGAGATGAGGGTGGGAGGGACTTCCTAGTAATGGGAATTGAAATTTGTTTGACCTAAGCACTCTAGTTGGTTTGGGGAAAGTCTTCAGCATAGTTATGGGGCCGCCTCATAACCCCTTTTATAGTCAGTCGTGTCAGCGGTTTCCACAGCAAACCCTGTATTAGAGCTCTTATACCTCAGCTGTATAAATTTGATCTGGACTTTAAAATTGGTATGTATGTTCTTGATTTGGAAGCAAGTACGAAGGCTGGCTGGCTAATCTGTTGGCTGTGTGAATAACACTGCAGTAGTAAAGGCTGTGAGGAATACGATCCAGCTCTCAGTTTCCAGTGAGAGCAGGAGAAGCTCGTTTGCCACAAAAAGCAGGTGCTCCCATGACTCTCTCAGTACCTTTTCTTTCATGAAGAAGTGGTAAGGTAGATTCTAAAGGTACCAGGCCTTTTAGAAGGCCTGAGTTTAAGTGGATTTTTTTTTACTTTTGACTTGCAGGGAAGAATCAGTTTGGACAAGCTGCTGCACTAGCTAGGGCTGGCTGGAGCACAGCACTGAGCTGTTTGTGCTCAGAGGTTTGTGTGTCAGAACCCAGGGTGATGTGTTGCTGTCTCTTTGTGTGGGGCAAAGGTTTATTCCCTGAGCTTGCAGTAAAGCACCAAGGGGCTGTTTCCGATCTAGCTTGGAGCTCTGTGTGCATGTGAGAGCATTCTGTTAAATGGTGCTGCAGGGTGGTGCTTTGCTCAGGTGAAGCGAGGGCAGCAACAAATGATAGAGTAGCAGGTGTAAATGTGTAACACAGGTGTGCTACAGCAGAAAGATGGTGCCCCTGTGTCTAAGACTTCTATGTGCAAGAGTAGGATGGTATATGATGAAAAGAGATTGCAGAGCCACAAACAAATCGGACAGGCAGAGTTCTCCTGTAACATTATTTCTGTATGTGTGTATGCTTCTTGTTTTGTATGTGTTTTTTGTTTCAATACTCTAAACGTAAGAAAGAGCATAGGAAGCAGGATTCATAGTAATTAAAGGTCATTGTCTGGGTGACTTCTGTTCTGTTTATGCATTTATTTCACTTGAATTGCTATGGGCAAATGTGCATCAGAAGTGCTGGGGGTAAATATCAAACCAGAGGGATTTTGGAGAACCCATATCATTTTAAATCCAGTGTAAATAATTCCATTCTAGGAGAGGGGAAATTACAGATGATATTGAAGGTGTTTTGCATCATGGGAGAAGTATTATTTGATGCCAAACTACAAAATAATCTCTTTCACAAAGTGGCTGTGATGCAGCACCACACGACTTGCTTGTAGTTACAGTTGATTCACGGTAGGCAGTTTAGGAAAGTCAAAGGGCAGCATCCATCTCTGTAGATAGTCCTTTGTTTTATGGGTAACTGCAATCTAAGTATTTCATTTATTGCTGCGCAAAAGCTAAATAACAGTATGGCCCAAAGAAGGGTTGTTTGTTGAGTTTTCTTCATAGTCATATGAGGGAAAACAGAAAAGCTAATTAGGAATGAGATAAGCTACAAATTGCATTGATTCAGGGGTATGTGTGCATGTACAATTTTCTTGGAATGAGTACCTTAAAATACCTTTAGAAAGCAAAAGAGATAATTTTTCCTTCTCTTTTATGCTGTTTATTAAAAAAAAAACAAAAATAAAACAAACAAACAACAGGAAAAAACACCAATAAAAGATAAGCTAAAACTTAGCTCAACAAAGTGGCATTATTGCAGTGTGATTTGGCCTGTTTGCTTTTAGAAATTGGAGGGGTAGAACTGTGCTGAGATTACTTTATACTGCCTTTGAAGTTCATCCTGGATCAAGAAGTAGTTTACTTTTGTTTTATCTTAGTTTGGAATGTAGCTTAGAACAATGTTTTCAGCTTGGAAATTCTGCTGTTTTAAAACAACAGCAATGAAAAGAACTTGGATGTCAAACAAAACTAAAGTCTAATATTAGATGGATGATTTTATAAGTGTTTATTAGAAAGTGTCCTGAGTGTCTCTGGATGGCATAGACTGGGTTTTGGCTTTCAGCCATGGAGCTGGGGGCTGCTGCGAGGCTGAGAGGAGGTTTGCTGTGGGGGCTGTGGGAATGATTGGCCTCAGCAGGTGCCTGGTCATGAAACGTCTCTCCTGCTTGCTTCCCTACCTTAAAATGAACTTCCCAAAGAGTATGGAGATAGAGCTCAGTAGGAGCAAATATTGGCAGTTTCATAGTTTTAGAAGTCTTCTGTGTAAAAACTAAACTATTTTCTAATCTCTAATTCGTACTTGATTTAAGAAAAAAAATTAAACTCATATTGTAAATGCAGAATTAGAATAGATCCATACGGGACTCCAAGAATGTTTGTGCTTCTTAGATACTAGTTTGGCTTGCAGATAGCATGTCTTACAGTTTTAATGCTACAGTCTTCCGTACATACATCTTGTTACATTGCTTCCATTTGTTGTTTAGGCATGTTTAAACAAACATACGTTTTAACAATATCTATTCTTCATACTAGGATTCCTGCATCAGTTGTTGGCTTTTTGCCCATCAGTCTATTGGTATTTTGGTCTTTAAGCATATGTAATGCTGTAGTTCGCCTCTGACATGCAGGCTCATCTTACTAACTTCACAGCTGAAGTTAAACGTGCAGTATAAGACCAAACCACTCATACAAGACAAATGCTGTATAAAAGTAGATATGATTTATGACATGACTAACACTCAGGGTTTTCTTATACATTGGCACCTATGTTTTTGTTGTTTTTTTTGTTGTTTGTTTGTTTGTTTTTGTTTTTTGTTTTTTTAACTTTAATATTGGTTGGATTTTTCAAGTTCTGAGTTCAAAAAACAAATCATTGGTTAGTGATGAGGAATACAGGGAATCTTTTATTTATTTTTGGTTCAAATACTCACATAGCAATATGCACACAATCCATTACTGTTTGTAATGATGATGTGCAGTTAGAGAAGCCAAGAAATGTCAGAACTGAGGTTCCTGGAAGCAAAAATACATCTGCAGTCCATATTTCTTTCTGTGTGTGGATTCCTACAAATGTATTCAGTGTATATGTTTATTTTTATTTACATGTCTGTTGATGCTCTGTATGCTCTGAGTATATTGCTCTTTTCAATATCTGTGGCGAAGCTTGCTCTGTAGTTTCAATATGAGTTGAACAGATGCTTGATGAACAAGGGATGCTGGCGGGCACTGCCAGGGCAGAGTCATGCTGAGCTGAGATTTCCTAGAAGTACCAACCTTGCCTCTCATTAGTCAGATCTCTGATCCCCAATCAGTGGGTGCTACTCAAAAGTTTTATCCACTGTATCTTGATAAGGAGATTAGTGCTCTTGCATCCCTCTGCGTGCACAGTTCATCTGTTAACAGTCCAGTAATTTGTTAATTCAGCTGTGTCTGTGATCCCTTGCCTGCATGGCAGGTCTTTTGGACACAGAATCTCACCTTGCTTTCCTGGGATGTGCTGCTTTCTTCCCAGGATGTACTTCACAACCATATATTTCATGATTTTTTTGTCCAGAGCTTTTTTCCTGAAAAATAATTTTGCAACTCCCTCTCATGAATTCATACAAAGAGTTTCATTACTAGAAGGCAAATGTTTAAGAGTGACTTCTTCAAATGTCACTCTGACTCTGTTTTTTCATGTGTTGGCACTGAAATTAGACAAGAAGAAATGATCTTTTTATTTTACTTTACACTTCTCCAGAATGTAAGCACCCCTCCTCAATGAAAATATTCTTTCTGAAACCTGCTTTTTGATGTCTTGTTGCTTAAGTGCTTTTTGCTTTTTTCATCACCAATTACATCATATGTGGCTTGTGCCCATTTGCGTATATTCTGAGAAAGCTGGATTTTATTAACTTCAGCAGTCCAGCTACAAGGCATGGTGATCCTTCTGACCTTTAGCTTTTAATGCCCTGACGTTCCATTCCCTTTTCCAGACATTGCTGACAAATGTCAGCCTGCTGTAATGTAGCGATTTAGAGAACTGTTTACTGTGGTTTTCCCCCCAGCCAATATTTCAGGATCTTCTCTATAAATAGTTATGTTGGTCATAGCGTTCTGCGTGCTAATGGGGTTCCTTGATCTGGGTTTTATCGTAATGGGGTCTCTTCAATGAAAGTTGGGTCTGAACACCAATTTTATTTTTTGGGGGGGAGAAATTCTGGCTTCATTGTTGAAAATTTTTGGAAATTGTTATATCACATAAATCGTAATTCTGATGAATTTAACAAGTCCAGAAACTTTCAAAAATTAGGACATCAGCTTTTTCCTGTTTTCTGCTTGTCTTACTTGCATGAATCTTGCTCTTCTGCCTTCCAGTTGTTAGCACCCTTCAGTTTCATCTCTGGGTAAAATAATTGTGTTGACCTATTGTGGCAAGGGACTAACTGCTCTTTTGAACCTGAAAGGTTACATGTTTTCCCACTTTTCTTGCTTCCCTTTTCACAAAGATAATGTGTTTCCTAAAATACCATCAACACTGAGCTGGAAGATTTTTTCAGGTTTTGTTTAAAGTTTTGACTAATGTTTTGAGTTGCTGATGGTTGCTACTTCAAATGTCTGTGTGATAGAGACTGATGTGGGAAAATGTGAGCTGTGATCCACCAAGTGTAAAGTCTTCTTCTTTCAGTAAACATGTTATCAAATCAGATGTTTTTTGTAGTATTACATTTGCACTTGTATTGTATCATTACGTGCAAGTGTTTGTCTTCAGATGCTGCCAGATGTACATCCCAGTTGTTGTGTGCCATCCTGAGATTTTAGGAAAGCCATAACCACATCTGATAGGCTGATGAGGTACTTCCTACAGGTCTACTCAGAGGTGACATTGTTTCTTTTATCACTGTTCATATGCAAATACAAAAAATGTGTCTATCATATTCAGTGTGTTTGTACTCCCTTACCATAGGCTGCTTTCAAGAGCTAGCCTCACTTCACTTGTTGGAAAAGTAAATGAGGGGAAGATTGGTGATTCATCATTGTTGGAAGGGGTAACTTCTGGACGCAGTAAATGAAAGTTTGCAGGCAACTCAGATGAAGGCCTTTCTTCTTCTTTCCCTTGGGCAGCTGCTGGGTTGATGGTGATTAGAGTTGTCCTTGGGCTACGCTTTTGGAAGTAAAGATCAAGTAACTGCTGCTTGCAGCACCTCCCTAGAAGTAGTGATTTCTTCAAGAAACAGATTCATTCTTGCATGCAAAATAGTTGTGGGGTTTTACATACACAGCCAAGCAGTAACAGCTTGTCTGCTGTAAGAGAGGAAATATACCTGGGTACAAAGGGGAAATTTGCACCATAGAGAACTGTTCTCAATAGCTAGCTACAAAGTGCTCAGCAGATTGAGGACTCTAAGTATAAATCAGTGGGTAAATTTTAGCATGGATTGATTCTCTGTGTGTGTGTGTGTGTGTGTGTCTGTGTCCTTGGGAATGAAGCCAGTGGCATCAAATGAGAAGATTAATTTATTATTCAGTCAGAGTCAATATGTGAGCTTTAGAGAAGTTTTTGTTGTTAGAGTGCTCTGTTAAAGTGGACCAAAGGCAGCTGAGCTGAACTTCAGCAGTGACCTTGATCAAAGAGTCAGTCTTCTTAAGAAGCCTTTCTTATTCTGTTCTGAGTACACTGCGGGTCACTGGAACTATAAACCAAGAGTGAGACAAAACAAAATTTTGTAACTAGCCTGTCTGTAATGTTGAACTTTTGACTTTCTTGTAGTTGCAGCTGGGGGAAAAGATAGATTCACTGTTAATAAGGACTGCCACACATATAACCAACTATTGACAAATACATAAACTTTGAAGAGACGGCTTAGATTGAAAATAGAATTGAAAAACCTGACTTATAGCCTGCCTTTCACCTGTGTGAGAAATCTCAGATGTGAAGAGATAAGAGACTGAAACTTGCATCCAAGAAATTTTATGCGCATATCCCTGCTTGTATCTCTTGTTGAATGTGCACAGATGTGGGCCAGTCAGTGAGGAGAAAAATAAATAATGCTGTACAATGTTTTTCCTGTCCTTAATGTGAAATGAGAACAAGAAATTATAACTAATGCTTAATCAGAAAGGTGGTGGATATACTGCCACATCCACAAACACATGCTTACAAAGAAGAAGCTCAGATGTATATTTTTTTCCATTTCTGTGGCAAAACATCATGTAAGATGTTGTCCTTTGTCCAGAGCATATAAGCATAAGGTATTTAAATCTCTCCTTTGCCTTTTTTTGTGGTATTTCAGCTTAACGACGGTGGAAAAGCAGCAAGAGCACACGTGGGTATTGGTGACGTGGTTCTCACCATTGATGGGATAAGTACAGACGGGATGACTCATCTGGAAGCGCAAAACAAGATCAAGGCATGTACAGGCAATCTGAACATGACTTTGCAAAGGTAAGGAAACATTCTTTATTATATATATTTTTATAGAAGAATTAATCACTATCATACCAGTTGTTTGGAGGATAAAACCATGTAAGTAGTTTGACATAGTGCTTGGAGTTAAGTGGCCTTCATTGAAAGATTCACTACTGTAACCTGAAATGTCTTGATTTATAGCATTTCAGGAAACGTATTAGTTGTTAATTACTTAGGTAGGCAGAGATCTTTGCCAACATTATGTCACCTCCTCCACATTGTATGATGTCTAGTTCCTCCTTGAACTTCAGTTTTATTGACAGCTTTAAATTAACAGTTAACAGTATTTAATTAAAAACAGATCTGACCAGCCTTTTTCCTCTCTTCTTCTAGCTGACTGAGGGCACTTCTTGTGTCAGGTCCTACAACATTATTTTTGTTTTTAAGCCTTCCCTTACTCCATTTCATATGTCTGGAAGTTCAGCAGAAGCTGAACAACACCAGGGCAAACAGTCAATAACAGCTAACATGGCAAAACAGGCTTTTGTATGGTGTTTTTTTTTTTTTTTTCAGGAAACAGCAATACTTTTAGTTAAAGTATACTGTGATGAAGAGTTTCCTTAAACAGCTGCAGTGAGATTGCATTACTTCAAAGGATAACGATCTGGTAGTGCTTTAAAAAAAAAAAAAAACATCCAAAGTTTTTTAGAACCTACTACTTGAGAAATTTTAGGAGGCATAAGAACACTAGTAGATCTGAACCTATTTTTTGGCTAAAAAGTTGCTGGCAAAGTTAAGGTATAAAAAGCAGTAAAAGTAGTGCAAGGTAAAATAGCCACTGTTCCACAAAGCCGAACTGTGCATTGGATTTTGGTTAAGGGTGTCTGGTTTTACTGCAGACAAAATTGAAGTACAGCGCTGTCCAGTTACTGGAATTCTGCCAACTTGGTAAATAGTTGACTTTGTCATATGGCTATTTTAGAGTTACTTTCCATTATGTTACCTGCAGCAAAATTTCTCTGCTGCTGCTGAATGCTGGATGATGATGATGATTATTCCTAACGATCAACCCTTGAGTTACATTGCTGGAAATACTGTAGCTCAGAGGTCAGAGAAAGGTGAATCCCAAAGCGATACTGCACTTGCACAAATCTGTAGCCTCCCTTTGAGAACTGCAGTTACCACTACAGAAGTTACATGTCAGACCAATCTGCCTGTCCCTAAAATTTCTTGAATTTCAGCATACCGCTCTTAGCATGGGGCTATGTTCTGGAGTAGGATGGAAAAAAAGAGAGCAGAATGTTCACGTGCTGGTTATTGGAACTGAAGCAGGAAAAGCAGCAGCACAAAGCAAGAAATTCCTTCAGACTCTCAAGTCTCCCAAGGCTGAAAATCGGCTTTTATTAGAAGACTGCTATTTTTATTTAATTATGTGAGTGTCTTGCAGAAAATCTGACCACTGAAGCCATTGCATAATGAGCACAGTCTTTTCTCATTATCGAAGAATGTAACTACTGTTGCACGCTGCTGATTGCTGCTGTCCCCCCTTCAGCAATGCAGTTCTTCAGTGAGTGTTGGTTGAATCCCATAATAATATTGCCTTCACCACTTACTACTACTTTTCTGAACAAATTATCCTTACTTTCAATAAGAAAAGGAAAACCCCTGTTGGAGAGTGCATAAATAAAAAAGGAAATGGCTGCAGGTCAGGGAAGCATCACATTCTCCAGGGTGGTGGTGATGGTACCCAGTGCTACTTGATATGTAGTTGAGTTCTTGTGTGAATGCTCTCTTTTCTGAGAGGATACAGTTTCAGCCCTGCTTGTTGATTCTTGTTTTGTCTGTTGTCCTGCTGTGCTTTGGTCTTTAGCTGTTCTTAAGGAGGGATTCCTTTTTCTCAGCCTCTGAAGAAAGGATTATCTTGTGGTGTGGTTCATGCCCAGGGCGTTTTTTCCACTGAAACTTGTAAAGCTGGCATAAAGTTCCTTGATGAAACAACCCAATAGTGGAATCACATGCCATACCTAGTGTGTCATTCACTTCTTGAGTTTTTAACAAGGCAAGCAGGTCATTTGGAAGTGCCTTGCTTTCCAGGAGTCCACTGAGTCACCCCTGCAGGTAACAGTGAGTAGGGGTTTGAACAACTGTCATTTTAAATTGACTGGCAGGGTTAATATCAGATATCAGAAAGGAACAACAGGTCTGTCCCATTCAGGCAGTAACTTGCCTGTTTGGGCACAGAGATGACTGCTGTGTGGTTTGAAAACTGAATTAATCATGTTAACCCAGTCCTCCTCTGTTCACACCCTTCCTACCTTGCCCAGGAGCTGACTCACAGGTTGGTGTATGCTATCTGACAGCTGAAGGCTGAGTCAGGATCGGACAATCAGAGATCAAAGAAATAGCCTCAATCCCAGCATCTGTGAGTGGGACAGATGTCCTGTCTTGTGGTGGTGCTTCTCTACAGTCCCCCGGGCTCAGCTGTTTCTGATTCTGCCTGGATCTCATGAATCCAAAGCTATTGGCAGTGCACTCCCAGCTCTCCTGTCTGTGAAAGATTTGCTTTGTTGGTTTATTTATTCTTTTTAGTCTGGAAGAAAGTGCTTTGCAAAGTTGGATTGATTCACGCTAGCTGCAGATGCTGGTTGCCCATGGGAAGAATGGCTTGAGGCTATAAATGGGGTAGTGAGATAAGCAATTTTAATACTGAAGGATTTCCAGAATTACATTCCTTTGTTCTAACCTCTTTTCTCAAAACTAAATGAAGTATTCTGAGACATTATTGCTCCCCTCCAAGATTAAAGAGAAGCTGTCAGTGTGAAACGACATTGGTCTTTAAATTAAGCATCAATACCACAGGTAGGATAGGAAAACTTTTTAAAAAGCATTTGAGATTTTATATACTTTCACACATTAATAGCTATGATGTAGAAATGCTGAAGTTAGTCCTAAAAGGGTATGTATATTCCTAGATAATGCCCCAGTTTTCTGCCATTTTAAAAGAAAAAAAGAAAGGTCACTGCAATACCTTGAGGACCAAGAAAACTGGGAGAGTGTTACAGTATGAGCTAATGACATTTGCAGTGCCCATGTTTTCTGAAAGTAGTTATAGGAACCTGAATATAGATTTCCATTTGGTACTTTTTTTGTGGTGACACTTAATAACCTTTGTTCATGATAAATGGTAGGAAGTACTGTGCTCTCATCTATGTCTGTGTCTGCTTCACCCTTGATTGATTAGAATTTGATACAGTTTAATGTAATTTTGAATATGTGGAAGTTGAAAAAATAAAAGGAAGAGGAAATGAAGATGTAAGAAGTAGCTAGTCTGGAAGGCATATTTAAAGCAACGCCTTCTGAAACTTTATTTACATCTTTAAGGAGTATATTTATGGAGGCAGATGTGTACATACCTAGTTTGGAAAACCAATTTAGATGTTTTTAAACTCAATGTTAGTGTAAGATTTGAAGAGGGGAGAATAAATGCTTGCTTTCTTCACATATAAGACTATATCATGTGCTGTTTTTTAAATATTCGCACCTCTGTCACTGAAATGAACTGGAATTATAGCTGTCATAATTAAATTCCACTTTATTTGGAGATTGCTTAAATAGAAATAGACGAAGTTGCAGTTTTCAGCTGCGCACACCACGAGATTCCCAACATTTCCATGTGCTGGGAAGTGTGTTCAGGTGATATCTTTAAAACTGATTAGCTTTGGACACAAGTTTTTCTGGTTAGTATGAAAGTTATAATTTCAGAATTTTTAGAATACAGTATGTGGATGTTATTTGCTCATTTTTCCTAATAGATGGCTAAAATAATACATAATAATAATATAACTTTTTATGGCTAAATATTTGGGGAGTGTTTTTTTCTAACATGCAATTTTATCTTCCTTTTAAGGCTTTATTTCTTTCTTCATATTCTTAAAAAAAAAATATATATATATATATATGTATATGCATTTTATAGTTAGGAATTATTTCGTTGCGAAATTTATCCCTTCCTCCCAGAGACCTTCCTCTTTTGCACCCCAATATTTTATCTTTCTGTTAGAGCCCTTTCCTGGTTCCCATGAGGACAGATGGAAACCAGATGCTTGCTTTTTGAATATCAACTTTAGTAACTTCGCATGGGCTTCCATAAATAATCTGTAAGTTACCAAGCAGCTAAGAGCAAGCACCTATTTTAAATGTTGTTTTGGGGATTATTTCTCCAGACTCATGCCTTAATTATTTTTTGGAATTGAGAAAGATAAAGATCATGAATTTCTACTGTTATATGAGACCATGATTCCCATGGAAGTTCTGGAAAAAGTGGCAATGAGCAATACAAGAATTAAAAAGAAACGATAGAAGAAATCCTGGAAGGTGCTGGCTGTTTTTTTTTTTTTTTTTTTTTTTCACTTTTATATTATGGATCTTATTTATCTCTCTAATTCATAAAAAAGACCTTTGTAGTGAGAAAATGATACTACTTTTGAAGGAGTTTTTTTTCATCTCTCTCTGAGAACAGAAACAGAAGGCTATGGGATCACTTTATTCAGGGAAGTACCCGTGAGAGTGCTTGGTGTTATTTACTTCTCTCTCACTTTACAGCAGGGCTTCAGAAATCATTTGGGTGCTGTACATCAACAGAGTGGTTTCTCTAATGCTTCTTCCATTTCTGCAATGACTGAGTTCACAGATTTTTACAAATGAATGTGGGCATTGCAACGCAGACAATGAATTTTGGAGATGCCAGTGGGATTTTTGGTTTTGTTTTTCTGAACTTTTAGAACCATAGGGCTAACCAGGAGTTTCAGGTAAGGCTAGAGTCATCTTGGCAGTTTTTATGTCAAATTTGGAGCCAAAATTCAGATGAGCATAAAGACTGGTTCTGCAGTTAGTAAATACAAGTATCAATGCCAGAGACATTCATTTTATCTACTTTCCTTAGTATGAAGTCTTTGTTGTAGTACTCTTCCTCATTTTCTCAGTTTTTCCTTCAGGAAATACAAAGTCTAGAATTCCAACTTAAGAACAGCTGAAATTCTCATTATTTGAGGTGGGGTAATATGGAAAAATGTTATGGATTATTTGATTTCTGTTTTCTAAGGTAGTCTTTCAACTTATCAATTTAAGAGAGGGTTATCTGCAGTAAGACTATCTCAGTATCCATTCTACTCATTGTTTTTATTGTTACCGATATTATTTTTAATAGAAAATAACAATTTTATGTATTGTGTAAAAACCCTCATCTGCTAGGACACGGGAGGAAGAGCTTTCTGCTGTGAGGTATGTGTATTCTGGCAAACTGAGTGGACAAAATGGATGATCTTGTTTATTTTCTGTTTTGAAGATGGGAAAGTCAGATAAGAGACTTTTTTCTTGCTTTGCTCCTTAAGTATAGACTGTCTGTAAACTATTTAACTCCAAAAAAAAAAAAAAAAAAAAAAGCAGAGGTGCTGGAAATGGTACTGTGGATCTCAAGAGCTAACCTTAGCCATTGGTACTGAAATTGGAATTCCTAAAGGTTAAGAAGTTCATATAGCCTGCAAAGAGAAGGGAGAAAACAGTATAGCTGTTAATTAAAATGACTAAAGTAGTGATATAATACAAATAATAGTTAAATAAAGGAACCATTAGAAGAACTATAAGTGTAAAAAGGGTTTCAGACTATTAATAATACAAGTTTCACTTTAGGTGATAGTTAAGACTCGTACTTTATGGTTTATGAGTCATGGATTGCTTGGGGTGGATTTTGTTTCCATAAACCATATAAGGATAAAGTTTTAAGAAAGCTATGTCAAGAATGTATTAGGAAGTCTTATTTTTCTCCCACTTTGGTTTACTAGTCATCATTGTTTCCCTTACATAGGCATTTTTGTTTTAGTTCTTCAGTGATTTGCCTTTTTAGTATCTAAAAGATGGCTTTAATTCCTGTGTTAGTTGAACATAGGCACCAAACTGGTTTAAAGGATCACAACTTGAGTTTAAAGGATGTCAAATTGTCACATTTTTCTAAGTTTAGTAATTTTTTTCTGCATTATATTCTATGAAATAAATGAATGTGTGATCAGGCAATAATAGCAATAACACAAAGCAAAATAAAACAGCAGACGGTTCAACCCAGTATACTCTGAGTTTATATATTCTGTGTTTTCATAAATCTGGAAGCTTTGATGAAGGAGAAGAGCTGTGCCACCATTGTTGTAATGAAGAGTTAGTCTGTTAGACCTTCAGGTTTGCTTCAGGACATCGTGATGCTCAGCAGGGCTGAGGCTAATGCCAAGCTGGGGCTCACCTGCTCTCCTGCACCAGTACAAATATTCGCTTTGAGGAAAAGGCGATCCAAGTTTGCGTGTCTCCTGTCATGAAAATCACCTAGTGCTTTGGGCAACCTGCCCTTTGGGTTTGGCAGTATCTTGACCGTCAGGAGAAACATAGCATACTGCAGTACAGTCAATTGAATTACTCTTGTGCCTTGTGTTTTATCTGTGCCTAGTTTTGAAATTAAGCAGCACCGGGCAGAAGGTTGACCGCAGAATTTGAAGCTAATGGAGATACTATGATTCCTCCTCTGCATGCAGAGGTGTTCTTGTGTTCTTGGTGTTTGCACTTTTTTCTTTTTAATTGGAGCCTGGATAGAAAGGTTTTGTTTGTCATGTAGCAGCTGGACAGGTTTTGCTGGCTAAGCCATGCCTTTGGAAAGTCTGCCTGCAAACTAAATAAATGGAAGGGGTAAAGCTCTTGCTTCCAGATGGAATTCAAAACGTTTTGTTGTGCACAGCATTTTGCTGCGTGTTAACTAGCAATTAGATGAACCACAAAATATGCTGCAGCTAAACAAACTGAATAAACTAAAGACATGCCTTGAAGTTCAAAGGGGAATTGCTGAGATGAAAATGGAGGGTTTCAAGGTAAAAATAGAATTCAGTGATTCATTTTATTTTAGTTGGGGTCATATTTATGCATCTTGTTAGATGGGGGGTGGGAGTGAGGGCTAGCAAAGTAGTAGCCTTGTACATGCTGTCTACCACAGAGCTTTGCTGGGGACCTGCAGAGCTGCAAGGATGAAAATATTTTGGTAATAAAGGATAAAAAATTCCATAGTAAAAGTATAGAGAAAAATGCCAGATTCTGAGGGTAGATCATAACTTACTGAGCATCTTAAATGTTTCCTTCAACAGTATTCTAGATGAAATAGGACATGATTGATTTAAATCTCTGAAGACAGGAGCAAATTGTGATAATTTATTCAAATGTATTTTACCTAAAACAATGTAATTAGTAGGAAATAACCAAAAGTTAGAGCAACTCTCTTGATGCTTGTGTGTGCATTCTTTCAGAATGTGAAGAAGCCAAGTTGAGGGATTCTCTGTGGGCAGCAGGGAATTCTCTAATGTGCTCCACATGGTTATATTTCTATTTTACTTTACTACTTTACTACTTTACTACTTTACTACTTTACTACTTTACTACTTTACTACTACTACTTTACTACTTTACTGGTTCTTGCTGTACAAGAACCAGTGTTTGCAAGCTGAAATTTAATATTCAAAATGTGTATAGATAGGTTGCAGTGGTAAATACCATTACTAGGAGTCTGACTACTTCCTAATAGAAATCTCCAGATTGCAAACTCCTTGAGACAGTTTTTCTCGTCTGTTAAATTGATTTATATTCTCACTGCTGAAAAGCCTTTTCACTGCTATGGAAGTGTGGAACCGGATCTTGCAATTGGTGTTTGAACATCCTCAGTTTGAAGATGTTCAGATGAATTTAATGCAGTTCAACTTCACTTTTCAGGCTATCAAAGACGCTATCAAAGTGAATGGCTTTCCAAGCATAAAATTTTGGGAAAATAAGGGTAAAACTAAGCTAACCTTTGTTGTGGAAGTCTGACAATTCAAATGATAATAATGAATTTTGCTCACAGTAGATAATGTGGTGTGCTATAAAGCTTCTCTTTAGTAGGAGATGTGCCATCTTCCTGCACAAAAGGAAAGTGTATTATCTCTGCTGATGGTGCAGTATGGACCTTAGCCTTTCCCTTGTTATTATTTCCTAGATGCTCTGGGCTGCAGTGACACTTTCAAGAATGGCCTTAGAAACTTTCTCAGCAAATCTTACTCATTGTCTTTCCTCCTTGTGGTGGATAGTAGTGATAGGAGTGTGTATCTCTGGGAGGGCTGTAGGTGGAAGCCAGGATATGGAAAGATTTTCTGTAAGAATACAGATATCAAGCCATTGAATACTTCTGGTTTTGACTGCAAATCTGCAATAGCATGTAGTTTCTAAGTTTGGTCCTTCTTTTTATTTTGTCTACAGAGAAGATTCACAGCTGTGTTTCAGGATGGTGCATGTTTCCTCCCACTTAGAATTAATCCTCAGTGTGAAATGTTGTTTTTGTTTGTTTGTTTATTAATTCATAGATTCATAGATTCATAAGGTTGGAAAGGACCTACAAGATCATCTAGTCCAACCATCCTCACACCACCATCCCTACCCACCAAGCTACTAAATGAAATCCCTTAGCACCTCATCTAAACGCTTCTTGAACAGCGCTAGGGACGGTGCCTCAACCACCTCCCTAGGCAGGCCATTCCAGTGCCGGACCACTCTCTCAGAGAAAAAATTTTTCCTCAAATCTAATCTAAATCTTCCCCGGCGCAACTTGTGGCCATTCCCTCTTGTCCTGTCATTAGTTATCTGGGAGAAGAGGCTGACCCCCTCCTCACCACAGCCTCCCTTCAGGAAGTGGTAGAGTGAATAGTAAGTGAATAATAAGTTACAGGCCATTAGAAAAGTTATATTCTTTAGGGGTTTTTTTTTTTCCTCATTTGAAGTTATGTTCATACAGTATGACTGTCCAGGAGGCCATTAAAATAATTTTGATTTTCATTTCTGCACCTTGTAATAAACTTCCACAGTTAGCACACAGTGACACATGCTGCATAAGCGCAGCAGCATTTTTGCTGCTTTAGTATTATCTGCTGTTGCAAAGCACCTAATTACAGCTTCACAACTATTTAGAACTTTATTTAAAATGTTGCACTGCTTGCAAAATATATTTTCTGTAAGAGATCTTGATGTTTCAGCTGTTGTTCTATTTGAGCTGATTTAGATTTTAAATGTGTAATTTCTAGTGCCATTTCTGGATTTGTTGCAGACTACCTCAATATTTTTTTTCTAAAACTGTAGAGATTTCCTTTTTTTTCTTACATGGATAACCTCTATCTACTGTTCACACAGTAAAATCTGACCTTGCTTGATAACTATTGAGGCTCAAAGGACTTCAGTGAAAGATACTACATGAGTTACCATGATCACCATTCAATTAAGGATGACCATTACCAGTCATTTTTGCTTAATTTAAGTGCTTGTTCTCCCTCTTGCTGTCAAGAACTACCAAGGGGAATACTGTTTATTACATTTATTCTTACAATTCAATGACAGAATTCTACTTTGAACTGATAAACAGTGTTTGGTGCACAGATTTTGCTTCCCAAAGAGAAGTTCCCTATGAGATAATAAGATGATGCTATGCTCTTGGAAGTTCTGGTGCAAAGTACCCTACAGAGATTAACTGCCCTGTAAAATAGTCCAATGAGCTGCATCTGTTAAGTCTGCTGTTACTTCAGTATTAGAAGTCTGTAGCTCAATTATATACTAGTTATACATCTCACCGCTACCTCACGTTTTCCAGTAAGACATGTTCTGGCCTGACACTGAATAGATTTATTCTGGTGGACATGTTCTGGTCTGAATGCTGCGCTTGAACGATAATAGAACGGAAAAAATGGCAGAGAATTTCCTCTGAAAGAGGAGCATGTTGGATCCACGATCATGTTAGTCTGGTGGCCAGACTCGTCCTAACTGGTAACTGATGATTCAGTGAAGAAGGGAGGTGAAAGTAAACCGTGCTGAGAACAGCTTTGTGTAACCCTGCTTGGAAAGTGCTTGGAAAGAAGTTTCCCTTCCTTTTTGTGATGAGGAAAAAGGTAGTAATTTGCCACCTGAAAAAATAGGTGCAGTTTGGAACCTGAATGGAAATCGGATTTTCTTTTCTTTTGACTTAAGGGCACTTGCTTCTCTTATAAACTGAGTAAGTAATTCTTGTTTGTCTTTTCAGGTAAGTTCAACTGAGCTTGATGTGAACAAGTTGTTTTGTGTATGCTTTATAAAATGTTGGTGTATGTGTGTCAATGGTTTACTGGGCTGGATCAGCCTGGTTCTGTGACAATTGGTGCAGGGGACCCACGGACCCACACCCCAGGAAAGAGGAAGGAGGAAAGGGAAAAGGGAGATGGGCCTAAAAACGAAACAGCGGCAACGATCTGAGGAGGAAAGCTGATTTACTAAATAAGATATCAGAAAGCAAAGTAACACAATATAATACAATATAATTGAAATTGAAGCTAATGAATAAAATAAAATGAGCAAGAGAAAGTGTCCGATAAACCAAAGGCCTTACACTAACGCTGAAGGTGAGACGGCAGTGAGCACCCACTGTTGAGTCAATCCCAAAGGAAAGGAAAGGGTCCCATGACCGCAGACAGTTTTTATCTTTCCCTCTGAGTGGAAACACGTAAAAATGCAAAGCATCGCACAGTCCTCTGGGGAATGTAGTTCTTCTTCTCTTCTGAGACAGGTATACCCAGAATTATCAATGATCCATTGAGCTGGAGGATTAACTCTTTAACTCTTAATGCACTACATGATGTTATGATGTGGAATACCAATGCCAAAAATCATAAAACCATGACAATGTGTAGGTCTGAGCTTTTTACCAGCATTCTTGTGTGAACTGAATACACTTTGTCATTAAAACACAATTTGCAAATTATATCAATCTCTGTCACATTTTGCAACAGATTTATATGCTTTCACATTTTCGATCTTAAATGTTCATCGTAATGCCTTGTTGCACTTTAAGCTTATAATGTCAGTTAAGTCTTTTTCTCCAGTGATTTTGGCAGGCTTTAATATCCTAACTTAGTTAATTTTTACCAGTACACTATTAAAATAGCATTGGGTTGGGAAAAAAAAGGCTTGAGCAGCTAGTGTTGTATAGATGTGTGTGAGCAGAAAAGCCTCCAAAATAAGAGCTAATGACTTTAGAAGTCATTGCCTTGAGATGGTCGCAGAGTTCAGAGAGAATCTGTCAGCAGGTGACAGTTTCTGAGGCAATGTTTGATGTTAATTTCTGGATAATTAAGTTGGCAAGTAAATGCTTTACCTGAAAGGCAGTTGTTTTGGGGGGCTTGCTTCCTCTGTTTCATCTGTTGCCTGTGCTTGAGCTATGTCTACTGCTGGACAAAGAACATTTCAGCTGAAAGGAATGAGCTGTGGAAACTGTGTGAGCTTCAGCAAAGGGAACATTGCGCACTCACTTTTGGTGGAAAAACAGTCAAAACCAGGCTAGTGAGTTTATTGTCCTCATAGTGTCACTTATAACTACTAAAATTTGATGTGAAAAACAGAATGTAGAGTACATTCTTGAAATGTATCAGAGAGTTCAGAAAGCCAAAGTTTTAATGAACACAGTGACTTCAGAGATAGCTAATGCTTCTCAATTACATACAGATTATTTTTTCTTTATGTACAAAGCCATTCCATATGAGCAGACTAAGTTTCAGTGGCACATGGAGTCGCTAAATACATGTACTGTGCTAAGTATAACGTAACAGTTTTTTAAGAAACAAAAACTTGTAATAGTTTCCATTCAAAGCCTCTCAGTTGTTGAAATTCATAAATGTGCCTGCTGTTGACTGGGATCTTAAAGTCCCTTGGCCAAAAGTTTTGCCAGCTATCTCCTTTCCATGTTTTGGATGGAAGGTAAGAGCTCAAGTTATTCATTTTCCAGTAAGACTTGTTAAGCCATAAAGCACCACCCCATTTAAGGTGACAGTGAAATGAATGCCAGGAGAAGTGTGATTTTTATCATACCTTCTCTTGGTATAAAAAATGAGCAACATGAATAATGTAGCTATGTACAAAGAGAGTATGTCTGTAGTATTTTTGTACCAATTATTCTTCTTGAAGAGACTGAAGGGAGCTTTTTTGGAACAGAAACAAACAAAAAAAATAGATTCTGTTACGCAGTCTCAGAAGCGAGAGGATGTGGAATGTCAGTGCTAAAATCAATGTCAATCAAAATCAAATTGATGCTGTTGTTGGTCATTTAAAAGAAGTTGGAGAAATCAGAAATGCGTTTAACATAAGTGGGTACTAATCTGGTGGATTTATCTTAGTAAGGAGGATGATTTCCTATCTTAGATATGTTTATTTTCATACTTAAAATAACAAATGCACTTTGAAATAAAATATAGTTATTAAGTTTTGAATTTCTCTTGGAGTGGAAAAAAGCTCTTTGTTTAATGAAGAGGACTTAGTCTGATGTTAAAGATAATAGAGCCTGAGGCACGTAGCAGACTTCCTGGAGAAACATAATATCTTGCAGGGCTGGACCTGAACTGCTTCTGCCAGAAGCTAGTATTTGGCAGACTCAGGCCATCTTTGATCGAGATATGAGTAAAGGACACTGTGAAGTTGTTTTTTTGTCCTTTGAAAACAGAGGCGGAGAAGGTTGTAGTTTCTGTGAGGCTTTGACTGAAAATATAATTTCAAGGATTTTTATTTTAAACCTATACTTTTAATTTTGATCATTAATATTTTTCTTGACTTAGTTGTGTTTTTTTTTAATTCCCCCCAACCTCCCAGTATTTTACCATTAGTGAATGTCTCCTTGTTAGAGATGCCGTGAGTAGCCGCTTATTGGAGGTAAGCTGCAGCAATTGCAAACATTACATATTTACTTGTGTGCTCTGTTCATGGTGTAATTCACCCAGACGATTCTGTTCTTAAAAAATGCTAAGAATTCATCAGATTCCTCCTATGACAAACAAAGTTACTGCTTTTTGCTTTTGTTTGTTTTTTTTAAATACCACAGAAGACTTCTTTCGTCATGAGTCATCAAATCATTCTTGCTTTTTTTAATTTTTCAATATTTTTCTTTTTTTTTTTAATTTTTATTTTTTTAATCTGTATTCCTGCCCGTCTGCAGTTGGTTTTGGTTTGTTTGTTTGTTTGTTTGTTTATTAATTGGCCTTCTTGAAGGGGATCCATCAGACTTGACTGCTTCCCATTTAGGTGATAATGTGGAACAGAAGGTAAAGTATGTACTATTAGTGGTCCAGTACTATCCTCTGCTGTAGGTTACTGTGGTTTGCTAATGATCATACAGAGAAGCAAAAGGAGAAGGAAAAAAAAAAAAAGGCTTCATGGCCCAAAAGAGTTTGTGGTATTCCTGTACTTCCTCATCTACAGTGGTAGATGTGGAAGTGTTTGGCTGTGGGATAAAGGAACCCAAGTGCTTGCAGTAATTTCACACTTGGCCAGTTCTAGATGTGCAGGAAAAGGTGGTTGTGCATGTGGCTTATCATGTCTTCTCTTGGAGATGACTGAAGAAAAGCAATGCTGGTGGCTCACCAAATCAGCATCTTTTACTAAAAAAGCAGCATCTGTGTGTAAAAATTTGCAGAATCAAATTAGTATGAAACTGCTTTTAAGGAACAGTTTGTGTAATCTGGTCCAATGCTTTCAGAACGCATGTACTTCAAGTAAAGAACTGTATGGGAACTGTTGTATCATGGCCTGAACCACTGATTGATCACCTGAGGCGAGCACTGAGTCAGCTGCAGGGGCACAAGTGAGTGTGATTGGAAGGGGTGGAGTTTGACTCCACCTCTCCCAAGACCCCATTTAAGGGCTGACCACCTCTGGTTGGAGATCCCTCCCTAGTGGAGTTATTGGCAAGCCTTGACCATCTTCAAAGGTGAGCCACTCTTTCCTTATTAATTATCTGTATATCATCTACTTAAGCCCATCAAAAATATACAATCTTTGGCACTTTGGGTGCTATTCTTGGGAGTTATTTGCCCTACAAGAACTTAAATGTTTTCTCAGCACCATTCTCATCAGATTTTCTTGCTAGTGCTGTTGAAAAGGATGTAGGTTCATCTGTATGATTCTACAGTCTCCAGTATGCTTTGCCATTCACAGTTTTAAGGTGAAACTCTTCTTTCCATTCCTGATTTGCAACCCATCCAGTACCTTTTTGAATGTCAGTGACTCGTCAGTTAGCATGCACATTATGGTATCATTAATTTATTTTAAGCTGCATTCTTAGCTATTGAGTGAAAAATTTAAGGAAACAATGTGAAGTTGGCCACAGTTTATCTTCAAGTCTTAAAATAACACGGATACCTCAGAGAGTGGTATGATCTTTAGTGACATTTTAGTTCTGTTGGCACACTTCAAAATAGCTATCTGGGACATCACAGATAGACTTCAGTTTTGAAGCCTTGCAGTTACCATCTGAATGCCAAACTTTTGAGGAGCAAAATAATGCGTTTATATATAGATGAAACAAGCTGTAATCAGACTGGCCTCACAATGCATGCCAGTAATTGGTAACAGCTGCATTAGAACAATGCAGCTGTTAAAACTCCTCCACACCCCAGAATACATGTATTTGTCTGGTCCAAAGATCACTCATGGGTGTACTGGTATGTTTTTCTCAAGTATAGAGAATTCCTTGGGATGTCTTCATTTGAGGAAATCATTTCTTGGTTATATTTTAAGGGAGTTTTAGGCATAAGCAGACTCGCAGAGAATAAAAAAGTAATCCAAAGCCCTTCTCCTAGAGCAAATAAATAGTATCTTGCGCTGGTGATCTTTGGCATTTGGAAATAACATTACTATTATCCAGTGGTTATGTGTATGTTGTTCAATATGCTGCAGCACAACCTTTTCCCAGGCTTTAGCCACATCTGAAAAATGCACAGCACTGCTGTGCAGATATATGCACTTCTCTTTTTCAGTTTTGTTGATTTTGTTTGTATATTGTGTCTGAATGCTTGTTGCTCAGAAGGCCTAAAGTGCCTGGCCAAACACTGAGCCAGTTTGCCTGGGAGTGGAAGATAATATTGAAGGGCAAGGTGCTCAAATCTGTCAAGATGAGCTGTCTGTGTCCATGTGTGCCCTTTTCTATGGAACTGATAATCTGAGCTCTGCAAAGTATTTATTAAAAAGATATGCATGTGGAAGAATTGTTTGGTTTGTTTTGGTTTTGAAAATCGTTCCTCCCTGTTTTCATGCCAAATGTGGCTATTAGGTTAGAGCAAGTCTGGTCTCTGTGGACTGTGTGAAAGAGTCACCATATTCAATTAACTGAAAAAGCAAAACCCTTTAAATTGTACATACCAGCAACTTAACCCAGCATCTGGACTGGATTTAACATGTGCGAGGCTAAGAAGCACTCAAAGATCTCCTCTCCTAGTAATTGGATCTGAGGTTGAGAGCAGACAGCTCTTACACTTATTTACTGCCTGCTCAAAAATTGACATTGTTCATGTTTGTCTCTGCCACATTTTCCACTGGAGTTGTTCTTGGAAGAAAGCTTTAATAACCTTTGGTTCAACTACAAAAAGGTTTTCCACAGAAAGAAGGCTAATAGTAAGAATGTCAGTACCTTTAACCAGGAGATATAGAGAAAGCTGTGCTTCTGCCTGAGAAATTTCCTTTTGGAAGTCGTATGTGCTGCATATGAATGCAGTAGCGCAGATCTCATTTTGCCTATGCAACCAATTTGCAGCCAACCTGATTACGAGCATCTCAAGACTAACATGAATACACTACCTGTACTGCTTTGGGGCACCAAGCAGTATTTCCCCCTCACCCTCCCTAATAATTCTGTAACACTGCCTCAGAAAGTCAAGGAAACAGTGGCTTTCTACAAATGTTCAGCAAAGCTTTCCTGCTGCTGCTGCTTTTGATTCTCCAGCGCTGGTGTTAGTCAAATGTCCATTGAATTCAATAGGTTAATGAGACTGCCAGAAAGACAGCAGGTTTAAATAATGGCTGCTTGACCCAAGTCCAGAATTTTTCTGATCAAAAAGTTTCGAAGCACAGTTGGTTTCCTTCCCAGAACCTGAAGTAGCCTTGGGATTTGGCAGTCATTTGGCAGCCATGCGTGAACAGTGGTGCTTCCTGTGTTCTTGGCCAAGGCTAGAGAAATGGAAAAGCTTACATTTTGGAAAATTGAAGTATTTCTTAGAATGCAATACTCCTCACCTGTGAGTTTGAATTGTATGTGAGTATATTTGAGAGTGGAACTTTGTCATTTTTTCTGAGAAAATGTGAAGGTTTGTACTTCACACAGTATCTTGATTGTGTGATGTACTTAATGGCCTGTATTTCACTATTTTTGAAAATCCGCTTAATCTTGCTCCTGTTATCTAAATATTAAGAGTGGGAGAAAAATAATTTCTTTTTGTTCGCTCTGTTATAGGTATTCCACATCTCAAAAGCTAGTATTGTACAGGTGGCTTGCCTGACCCAAAGACACCCAAATCTAACCTACCTTGATCTGCTCATCACTTTTTTTCTTTGGTAAATGTGAATTAGCTCATCATTTAGGTGCCATAAGCGATGTTACTTCTTTTTGTTTATCCTTTTGTTTCTCAAATAAAGCATTTGCCCAACAGCTGTTATTTTCCTCTGAAAGACACATCGCTCCAACCTGCAAGGTTTATGATGCTAACTTGCAGGCATTCTTTAATTATAAAAGGCTATGTGATGATCTGTCAAGGGACAGTTGTCTCTAAATGGATTAAAAGAAGCTTTCATGGTTTAAAAATGGGCTGTGCCCTTCATATGCTGAAAATAGTTCAAGTTGGCAGAAAGAGAGAGAGATTGCTAACAATTAGATATAGCATATAAATGCTTAATTTCTTAATTTCAGATAGTAGCTTTTGTATCTCTCTTGAAGTAGGTTGTAAAAGCTAGGAAAATAAAAAACCAACCAAGGTAAATATGTGAACTGATTGGTCGTGTTAGATCAACTGTTCCTAAGCATCCTGCCCACAGGAAAAAATGAGACACTGTTTAAATAAAACCAGTCCTGTGCCATGCCATCTCTCAGCTGTTGAGAATCAGAATTGCAGTGCCCTTACTCATCAGTAAGCCTTTCAACTTCATTCTGGTAGAAAATGTAATGAGAACGAATTGAATACTGGGTGTTTGTTTGAAAGAGAGCAGTAGTATAAGGAAGATTATTTGTGATAATGCTGGGAAAAGCTGGCATGTTTTCAGGTCTATGTGCTTTTCTAGGGGTCTGAAGTGGAGATTAGTGAAAGTTGTTGAGCAACTGCTGGAAGTTTAACTAGAGAGGCATCACTTGCACTGTTTAACAGAAAGATTAAGGGGTAGCTGCAGCCAAGCTACTTTCTTTTAATAGGGATAAAAGGTAGTTGCAGTGATGCAGAACTGTAAGAACTGTATGACATAAACTAGGAAGATTTCTTCAGATTTGTTTTTTAGTTTATTTGCTATAGTTTGTTATTCACCCAGAAGGGGTTTTTTTTGTTTTTTTTTTTTTGTTTTTTAAACATTTAAAATGCAAGTATTTTTTCCAGTGTAGCCAAACTCCTCAGAAAGCTTTTTTTTTCCATTAAGAAACAAACAAACAAAAATAAAACGTACTGCTTTTGAAAAATTCCAGGCTATTGTAAGTAGAAAGTCATGTCTGTGGCACAGAACCACAAAACCCCATGAGGTAATAAAAACATTTATTGTGCTTGTCACAAGTTGCTTACTTCTGTCTTGCCTTAGAGCAGAATTAAGAGTTTCAGCAGTGTGGAAAAATCTCTGCAAGTTTTGTTACTGTTGAGTGTTTTGCATCAGCGATTAGTTGCTCACGAAAACAGTTAATTGCCTCATATGCTGCATGAGCGCTTTGAATGGTGTCCCCTAAGTATTTTGAGCAGTAAAAGCTATTTTTCTAAAGCTAGGCTGTGAGAAGGGGGGACTCTTTACTGAGCTGGATCAGTCTGAGTCAGCTGGGGTTGTTCATTTTTCTCTTCTTTTGCGGTTGCTGCAAATGACAGAAGAATTATAAGTGTGCTTTTATGCCCCTTTACTTAAACTGCAGGAGAGTTTCCATCAGGATTGTTTCCTTGGTTTGTTGACTACAGGAGTTAAAGAGTAGTAGTCATCTCAAATAGTTGATTGTTTTTGCTTAGCTTTTTCAGTAGACAATTTCTTGCTGCAGACCTCACTATGGCTGCTGTTCTTTGACATCACTTTCCCTTGGAAGTAGGTGTGGTTAGAGCAATTGGCCAAGGCCAAGCTGAGGCCTTCCATACCATATAATGTAGATATGATACTTAGACGTTTTCTTATTAAAGCATTTAAGCTTTTAGCAATCGAAAGCTTTGTCAGTCAGAATGGTACGCAACTTTTCTCAACATGTTAAACCCACATAACCAGTGACCTTAAATATACTTAACACATGAACAATACATGGAAATGATAAAAGCCAAGAAAAGCAAACACAGAAGGTAGATGCAAGGTGGATAAATTAACTTTTGACAGCTGCATACTTACTAAACCGATCCTGCAATAAATCTACAGAGTGGTTTGTGGGGATTCAGCTATTTTCTCTTCAGCTACCACCTCCCCCTCACCTCAGGTGTAGGGTGCAGAGGGACAGGAAATGGAAAGCTGGGTGTCCCCAGTATTGGGGACAGCCTGGATGTCTCATGTGTCTTTAGTGGTGATTTCTGCTTGTTTAAACTGCATTAGTTTGTAATCAAACCTCCTAATTTATAACCTAGATTTGATGATAAACTGAAGTCAGCATGAAGTCAAGCAGCATTTTTTTTTGTTTGTTTTGTTTGTTTTTGAGGGCTTTGGAGGAAGAGCTATAAGTCTGAGAGTTGTCTGGACCTATGCTTTTCATTGAGCTGACTATTTTTGAAAGGTAGCTTGCCTTGTTAGAGTTAGTATCTATGAAGTTTTTGTAAGAAAACTAAAAGCTGAGGTAGAGTTGCTTGAAGGCTTTTTGTTCCATCTTGATATTTGCACTTAAGTGTCATGTAGAAAATGTTACTTGGCCAGACAGCTTTAGAAATGCCAAATAATGAAATCAGTTTCAACAAGATGTAATGGATAGAAATAATCACGATCACCGAAGGGGAATGCATAGGCAAGTCTTATAGACATTATTTTTCCCATTGCTTGTGAGTAGCAAAACAATGGCAAGGTGGGATTCTTGCCACCTGAAGTAGATGGCAGGACTTGGGCACCCTAAGCTGTATATGCAAAAGTAATGCAAAAGCTGTGGTTGGTAGTAGGGGAAACTTTTCCTGTCTCAGTTCTGGTCATGGAGTCATGGGTAGGTACAGACAGATATACCCTCCTGGTCATCCACATGTTACCTGCAGGTTCCTAAACCTCCTGCCTTCGTGGGAGTGAAAAGTATTTGTAAGTCTTTGTCAGTCAGAAGGTAAGTGAGATGTATTTCACAGCTTTTTTTCCTTAGCTTTTAGTTTGGTTTTGGCTTTGTCTTAATGGAATAAAATATTATCTGACAGTACTTAAATTTTCTTTCCAAATGCATTCAGTAGGGTTGCCACAGACCACAGGAATGAGACTATGAGCAGTGGTTGCCTTTGGGAGGTCTTGAAAACAACTGATCCTTTGTGGTCAGGAATACCAAAGCAAAGGGCAATTTCTTCCTCCCCTAAGATGTCAGTGCTGTTTATTTTAACACGTAATAATGAAATCCCAAACCTTATTTAAATTTGAAGGACCTACATTTGACTTGGCTGACTCTCAAATGAGCAGTAAAGCAAGGATATAATTTTTCTTTCTTTTACCTGACTTCATTTTATCTTCATCTAAAGGGCTGGAAGAAGGACACGCAGTGTGCAGATATGAAGGTATTATATGGTATATACCATATAAACAGAATATGTGTTATGTAGCCTAGGAACATTAGCTTATAAGAAAGAACTGTTTCAAAGATGGCATACTATCTTGACATACCAATCCATGAAGAAATAAATGCCAGTCTTCTCAATATGTTGTACTGAATATATCTCAGTGAAAAATGTGATTGCCTGAAGCTCTGAATGACAATTCATTCAAGGATGAATTAAAAGATAGTAAATAGTTAAAGATAGTAGTTGTTTTTTAAAAAATAATAATAATTAAAAAATCACCTATCCGACTAAAGAGCTCCTTTTCTGGCATTTCAGATGCAAACTGAGTATCCACAAAAACTTTTTTCGGTAGAAACACTCTGGGGTTTGTGTTTTAAGATCTAAATTTGAAAAAAATAAATGAAAGCAAGATTTACTGACTGATTTTATAGGGCAAGAGAAGAAATATGCACTGTTAATGTAAGAATTAACTTGTAATGTCAGAATGTGTTGTTAGCACTATATGTGGTATCTGAATTGCCACTGTTTTTGTACAAATCATACATGCGTTCAATCTTCATTCTTCTGTATTTGTTATAATTTGACATGTTCAACTAAACGAAAACCGATATACTAGGCTGAAACAATAAGAATGGCTTAGGAGTGAGAAAGTGATTGCCGGCCCACAGCAGCCTGTTGATGTTCTACTAGTCACAATGGCCAAAGTATAGGTTTGAAAACATTGCAGTGTTTCTTAATGAGGATTAAAAAAAGTAATCCCCTTTTTACAATGACTGCAGTGCTTTCTGGTTCTCATCTAGCACTGTTTAATGATAATTTTTGCCATCTCTTGGTTGCCACATATGGGGATGTGCACAAGGTTGCAGTTCCTGGGCTGCAAGTATTTGTCCCAGCAAGGTCTCTGAAGTGCCAGCTTGTCAACTTGTGCCACCTGGCACAGCGTATGCAATCCTACAAGCTGTAGGAAGTGTAGTTGCATGTTACTTTACTTCCTGGCAGGTGACTCAAGTTATTAATGTAAGGCAACCATTATTGATGTATTCTAGATATACTGCAACAAGAAGCAGGCTTGAGTATGCTCTTCTGTTCTTGCAATGGAGAGGTGGTAAGAATTGGATCATGTCTGCAATAGGGAAAGGGCTTTGAACTCAGAGAAAAACACTTGGATTGGTTTTTTTGTTTGTTTGTTTTTGGTTTTTCCTGTGCTTTAAATTACATCTGCATTTGTTTTTGTTCAGATAACCCCTAGTAAGATTTGTAGCTTATTATATATAATGCTAAGTGCTTTCTGCTTGTCATTTTCTTGTTTTCATGAGGGTTGGCTAATTTATTATTACCAAATGCATTCAGCTTTCTGCACTGTTAACTGCTATCCAGAAATATATGAATGAAAAAAACTTCAACAAAACAAAACTGCAGACTGCGATGGCAAAGCCATTAAAAGCTGAGCTTTTCAGCAAGAAGACCCAAGTAGGTGACTTTTCAGGGATGTTGTGTCTGCTGCCATGGACTATGTCATGATTGCACAGATAGGGAAAAGGAGTTCATTTTTAAAATGAGAGCGGAAAAAATCTATCCTTTCTTCATTTCTCCTATATTAGAATTTTTCAGTTCAGACCAACAAATGCATTTTGCAGAAAGTCTTCCGGCCTTGACTTTAATGAGAAGTATAAAAACTTTGATTAGTAAAATACTGTATCTGAAACTTGAGTTTATAAGCAATCCTTTAAATTGCAGAGATTAAAAAAAAAAATTAAACAACACAATACCTGTATGAATGTAGTAGCGGTGGGACATTAATGGAATTGAGGAGAGAAACTCTGAAGTGCATCTTTTGGTTTATCAGATTTACCAGCTGGGTGTTTGGGCCTCTGAAGAATTCTGTTTTGCCTTGAATTTTAGTTCTTTCACATTCATCAGAGAGATTACAATGTTTATGTTGATGACTGATTGTTTTTAGAGACGACGTACCAAATTCTACAGCTCATAGCCTTACTTGGGGGTTTCCAGGTATTAGTAATTACGAAAGGATGTGGTTGCCTTGTCTTTTCAATGGCTGAAATACTTGGCAAGGCAAATTAATAAAAGGAGAATGTAAAGAATGAATGGTTTTTGCTGGGCATGCTACTTATAGTGATGAGCAGACTAATTCATTTTCCTAATAAGGCTGTGCTGGAAGTTGGAATGTTTTGAATTGCATTAAGTGTCACAAAAGTATTCATCAGAGAGGAGCAGCTTGAGGGATGTTGGATAAGTAAATCTGATCATGTTTTTCCAGTTGAAATGAACTATTTACACAGACTAAGTATAGCCCTTTTATTGGAAGAACAAACATCTTTGATGGAGAAGTACATGCAAAAATGTTGTGCACTTTCATTTTCAATATCCCAGCTGCCACTAACTGATGAATGTTGCCTGTATCTCCATTGTCTACAATAATTTGTAAGAAGCTTAAAAATGCAGCCTGGAACTCAATCCAAAAACCATTAGCAAAGGTCTTTTGTGTTCACTGTTTATAATAAGGATTTATTACTGAGCTTTCATGTCTGCTTTGTTTGTGCATAACCAGAATTTTACATAAACTAACATGCTGAATTGCCAGCTTTAAGTAATTCAGAAAATACCCTGCTGTTCTACTTTTCTAATGGGTATTAGCAAGACAAGAATGTCATCTTATTCTGGAAGCCCATATCATTGGGTATTAATACACTCTGCTAAATTAAAATAGCATGAGAACTGAAATTGCTAGGTGGGAAGCTACGTGCCAACAGCTAAGATGATGATCAAGAATATGCAGTTAAAATATTTCTTCTTACTCTGTAGATTTCGTAATATTTTTATTTCCGAAAGCAGCAGTTGAGATGTAAGCCGTGAAGTAGGTAGTTTCTTAAATGGATGTGTTGGACATTTTTTGCTCTTCAGTTTGAACTGTGCATTTCCTCTTGTACTGTCTTGTCTAACCACTGTACATTTTTCACATTCAGATCCTGGTGGCTCAGTTTGCTGGATGAGCATTTTCTTTATGCAGTACTGGATAAATCGAAGATTTTAGTCTGATTGTGGTCTGAGTTTGACATGGCCAAGTTAAACTGTTTGAAGTATGTCTGGGACACAGATTTGTATCCTTGTTTCAAGTATGTTTGGGGGAAATAAAGTAGTGTGCTGTCTGACTACAGTAATAAAAGAACATTGGGAACAGTGTAGTAATCAAAACTTTTTTTTAATGCATTTTTTTCTTTTCAATGGACGAATTTTGAAGAATAGAAGCAGGGATCAAATTTTTAAGTGCTAAGAGGAATACAGAACAAACTCATGCTGCAAACTGGAATTTAATTCTTTTGTAAAATGAACAAGACACTTTTCTCTTATAGATCAGAACTGCAGTATCGTGCATTAGCAAGGAGAAACTTTTCTCCTCAACTCTGAAATATGAGTTGATCCGAGTAGTGAACATCTTACCACTCCTGTTAGGTTAGTTTAATCCATATTAAGAAAGTTCCAGTTTTATTAACAAACACATACCTGAAACATAGAACGAGATGCCTATTTTCTTCTAACTCTAGTCTTAGGGGGAAAAAAAAAAAGTCTTCCATATGTGTTGGCTTTTTTTTTTTTTATGTTGCTTTTGTTGCCGTAAATTGACAAGTCTGCAATTAGGAGTGATTAATGATGCACCCTGGTGCTTTGGAGGGTTGGAGGTCAGTATTCTAATAGGCTGAAAAGTCTGTGGGAAACTGGAGAACAGTCCTCTTCCTCAGAGTGGGGAAATCCCTCTCTCTGAGAGTTATTGTTGATGTGGACATGATGCATGTCAGCTGTGATGCACAAGTGTTGAAGGCAAAGTGCAGAAGATGATATTATTTTATTCTTAAGAAAGAGAAGAGACATTTGTTAAGAGTTGAGAAAGACTGCAGTTAAACAGACAGGGTATGCCTACTTCAAATCCATCTTACACTATTGATGTGCTTAATAAAAATGTATTTTCTGCTGTTCTCCAAAGAAACAAACCTTTTTTTTTTAATTTTTTTTTTATTTTGCCATAGAAGCAGAGTGCCTTTCAGAAACATGAATCCAGCTTCAGTTCTGCAGGCACCTACTTAAAAGGTTTTATGAAGTCATATAGTTGTGTGATTATAGGCAGGATGTGATAACTCTTCTTTGGACATTCAAGGTGTTTGTTATTCTAAGCAGCTACCAAAAATGGCCAGAAATGTTCTGAAATGTGACAGGAAGCCACTTTTCTACTAAAACAGCAACAATAGGCTGAGGTATATCAGCTGTGATGTTGTCAGACAAAATTCAGTGGGTTGAACTTTTCTTGATTCAATTTTGTGAAATATAGAGTATTTGTGTATTTTTGCACAGATGTACTTGCAAATCTGAAAACAAAATGCATTGAATGAGTTGCTTTTACCATCCTATGTTACCAGTTCATTACTTGTCATTTCTTTATCTTCATCCTTTCCGTTGCAATATTTCCTTTGCTTCCCGACCCCCAGTGGTTGTTTCAATGCACTCATTGTTTGGAAAGGGATTCTTTTGATATCTGCTGTGGAGTTCAAGTGGAATTAACCTTACCTTTGAATAATAGGTGCCAAAAGTAGCACGCTGTATTTTTTAATTTAAGTCATTTAGAAGGATTGCTCTAAAAGGAAGCTTTCCGTTTTAAGCCTAGATAAGGGTTATGCACTTCAGAATGCAGTTCACCTGACCAGAGCTTTCGAGTTTCACAATATATTTTCTAATGAGAGGAAGGAAAACAGTAAACAAATTTCAGCTAATGTCTCCTTTCTTTTGATATGATGTTATGAATTTCTAGATGAAAAAGTACTTGGTGGTACATGATAGTTTCTAATTTTGCATCTGCATTAGTTCATTTAGTTTGGTTTTGCTTTTGCCCTGTATTTGTCAGATACACAACTTGAATACTTCTTGTTTCCCTTAAAGGAAACAAAATGGTACAATTTATAAATCTGTGGGCAGATGTGGTGAGTTGGGAAAGGGGGATACTTAAACCTTGAAGCCTTTGTTTTTGTAATTACGTGTATGTTTCTCTCTTCCAGAGTGGCTTCTGTGACAAAACCTGATCTTATTCATGTACCAAAGGTATGTTCATCATCACAACCAAGAAATCTAGTATGTAGCACTAACTGTTAGCCCTCTGTTAAGTAGTATAGCATGCTTGATTTCCACATCTTTTTTTCTCCAAAAAAGATTGAGGAACTTGGCAAAAGAACATCCATACACAAAAAAAAAGTAAATAAATGTTATCTTCCAACTTTTAGAACTCTTTTGAAAGATAAAGCTGATTTTTTTTCTATATCCCAAAGAGAGAAACTCTGTTTTCATCTGCCATTGCTCTAAAGGCAATGACTTTATAGAAAGAGAGGAAAAAAACTAAACTGTTGCTTTCTTGCATCCCTGACCCTGGGATAACCACAGCTTTCTTTTCTCATGTGGCTGTAGTATATCAGGTGATATTGGTCTTACACTTTTCCCATCTGGAAACTATAACCTGTGTTGATCTTGGGTTATGTATTTGTGACCCAGACACTCAGGAGGCACTTGGTCCTGGAGTTTGAAGTAAGGGCAGAAGTGGGTCTGAAGTTTGACTGGAGAAACCTTTGTCCTTGTAGTCAATGGAGTGAAAAGCCAATTTGTTCCCAAAGCAATGGACTCTGACAAATGAGCTCCATGGCCCTGGTTCCTCCCTTCAGGCCCCTTTCGACATATCATTGTATACCATGTGTTTATACGCATGCTCATGCTCCTAGGTTATGAGGAATGTGTGTATCTCAGACTGGGTTTGGAGGTGGAATGTGGATTTCTAAAAATACTAATATTTTCCATGTGAATTATCCATTGGGTTTTGCGATGTAGCGGCGCTTCAATTTGTCTTGACTTTGATTTGTGTAGTGTCTGTTTTGGATGCGGTGAGAAAAGATAGTGTCGTGGGCTTTGATTTTTTGACTGTGCATGTTCAGATCATTCCCTTTCTTAAATGCATGGCTCGTTTTTTCCACACATTTCTCGAATGAACTCTCACTTGCTTCTGTGATGCTTGTACCTCTTCTTTGTTTTATGCTAGGCAGGTTATCTCCTTCAACAGCACTGAAAATACCTGCTGAGGAATGTGCATGTGTTTGGTGTGGTTTTGTGTTTTTCTTTTTTTTTTTTATCTTGCATAGGAAGAACCTAAAGAAGTAGTTAAGCCTGTGCCCGTTGCCTCTGCTGCTGCACCCAAAGTCACTGCCATGGCCAGTGTGGCTTACAATAAGACCCCGAGGCCGTTTGGAGCTGTGGCCTCCTCAAAAGTCACCTCCATCCCGTCACTGTCCTCTGCCTTCGCCCCAGCCCAGGCAGCACCCATGCTCCCTACCCCAGCCCCATTTGCTGCACCAGGACTGCATGCTAATGCCAAGCATAACGCTGATGGGCATCCGCCCGCGCCGAGCACTGCTAAACCTGCCGTTAATGTCCCACGGCAGCCTGCCACGCACAATGCCGCCCCGGGCGGCCATGTCGGCGACGGCACCCAGGAGCTAGCGGAGGGGCTGCGACGAGGATTCAGAGAGAACCAGGGTGACAGTAAACAGCAAAATGGGTAGGTGGGATTTTTTTTTGCTGTGAGGGTCTCTTCCTCGCAGGAAAAAAGCTGGGCTTGTTCAAGTGCCGAGTAAAACACATCTTGGGTGTGCTGTCCAATTACCAGTAGCAAACCTCTGAGGAAAACACTGAGTAATTAGTGTGCCTTCAGAAAAGGGTGGTTTGAAGGGCTGAGTCTATGAGGATTTAATTAATACTGAAAATACATCAGTTTGTTGTGTCACACCTAAATTGCAGCAGACCACACCGAAATGGGTTGTATCATGATGTGTTTTCAGACCATGTAACAAGCCCAGCATTCATTTGGACGCCTGTGTCTCACTGTTTACATTGGATCCCAATACAGAGGTTGAAAGCAGCAGGCACTTGGAGGTGCAGAGCCACCTGGCAAGAAGGACTGGTGACCTTCATTGTTGGTCATGATGACCATCTTCTTGCTTTAAGTTTTCTTGACTTTTCTTCAATCTCAAGAACTTGAAACTTAGAATTTATGATTAATATTTCCCATTACTCAAAGAAAAAGGACTAGGCCTATTGCCTGTCTCATCCAATCTCCTCTCAGCCTCAATATGTGAGGAATTCTACAGTAAAATAGATATGCATATGATCTAAAATAAAAAAATCACAGTTTCAAGTGATCATTGCCTGGAAAGAAAAATTTAGGCTCCTATTCCCCTAAAATTGCAGCAGAAATATTTTCCATATGAATATTTATATAATGCTACACATATGGATTTTATATGACTACACTGTCTCGATGACTTCAAGGCCAGTCTTTAATGCATGATGGAAGGAATCCACGCTGCTTTGTGATAGGATGAAAGAAGGAGATTCCAAGGACTTGCTTCTTGAATATATATTGCCAAATTATCTTTGTCTTTCCAGGAATGTTGCTTTACCAGATAGTATGTAAGGAGTGTTCAAAAGTAGTCATTAGTACTGAAAAAAGATTAAGAACAGCAACAAAATGAAGTTTTCTGGAAGAAAGTGCTGAATGCATCCAGTAAGCACTTAACAATCAGGATGCAGTGACTAAGAGCACATTGATACATTTCACTGCCATGTGTTTAGAGATGAACGAATAATGCTGACTGAAGAGTTTCATGGCTGGTAGGTTAGGAAATTTCTGTCTTGCTGCCAGCCTTGTTTATCTAGTTTGGGAAACCTTGAAAACATTTGCAGCTGAAAGGAAATGAACAAAAATCAGCTGAACTGTATCTTTCCTACAACAGTATTTTAGGGCTTTAACTCAATTTAAGTAAGAATTAAATACTAGTTTTGCAATCCTAAAGTAGAAAACAAGTAAACAAAGAAAGCCTCAAGTGATTGTGTTCATCTGCATCTACCCAACTGACTTAGTTTTACTTAGTTAAGCATTACTGTAGAAATATAAGTTTGCTATTTAAAACCACAGCCCCATTTGAAGTGGAATTTGACACGACATAACGATGAAAGTTTTAAATTATTGATCAGTCTGAAATAAATACTATTTTACTTCTTATATACTGGCATCTTGTTCCTATATAGCACTGCTGAGCGAATAGAATTATTCAGACAGATTAATGCTCAGAATTTTTTGTTTTTCCTTCCTCACTTCCCTCAAATAATGTTTGGTATATAAAGTATTTACCTTTACTTCAGGATAAGCCAGGAAGTTTTGTTTCCCTTGTTTATTCCTGGCCTAAAAGGAGAGCAATTTGTCCTTAGTAGACTGCATGTAATTACACTTGTGTACACTTTCTTGCCAACTCTCACATGAAAATGTGCCTGCTGCTTTAAAAAAAGGTAAGATGTTCATAGACTTCACTTCAGGTGGGATAAATTTTTCCTTTTTAGGTTCTCTTGATGGTTTAAATTTTAACTCTGTATATGACTACCAGAACTTGGATTTGGAAGATCCTGTAATATTTCAAGAAGCAGAGAATGTATTAACAAGTCAAATACCTTTTTTCTTGCAGATAACAACAGTGACAAAGTTAGTATCAACAGCACTGGAGTTGAATTATGGTCTTTTTTTTTTTTTTTTGTTGGAATAACCAGCATGTATTATTGTTTTGCAAACAAACAATATTATATAAAGCTCTTACAGAGTTTTATATTTAAAATTTTTGCAAAACAGCTTCAGCTTTCTTATAACTACTTAGTGTAATAAATGATTTTGTCTGCATTGGACGTGATGTGATCTTGCTTTTCACTGTGTTAAGTTTTGCAGTATTTTTTTTTTTAATTATTATTCCACAAAACATTTGTGCAGTGTTTGAATGTACTGATAAATTCTTGATGCATATATAGCTAATTGATGTCAGTAATACAACTGGTAATGATGAAATACAGTATAAAAGGGAAAATGATTTGGGGAATATGGAATGAAGGGCCAGATGTTGAATTCATAATGCAAAATTAAGAGTGACATCTGAATATTCTCATATGTTTTAGGGATGATAATTATGACTTATTGTGATTTTATTGGCTTGTCTTTTCTGCTCTTGCCTCAAGAATGAGTCAAGGCTGAGTCCGTCTCATTGAATATTCCTTTGTCTATGGCACCACCTCGTGACTCATTACTAGTAGAGCATTAAGAAATAAGAAAGAATGCAAAGGGAGAAAAATTGGTAGGGTATTTTGTTTATTATACCAATATCATAAAAAATGAAAGACTTATTTCACTGTGATATTTGCTAGAATGCAGTCAATAATATAATTGTAATGCTATTGTAGCATGTAAATAATTACATTTCCGTGTAACACTATCCCTTTAATGACTGCTTTAGTTTTCAGACTTGATTCTCACTATTAACTGTTTTGTGCTTTACTTCATTTTCCTTGAATTTGTCTTACTCCATCCTGGAATGCCACTGTCCTTGTTCCTATACCCTTCCCTTTTTAGTAACCTGGCTAGGTACATTTACTTCACTAATACTGTGTGTCAGTAAATTCAATCTTTTGCTGTAATTTTGAATGATAGATTTCCTATCATTCAAATGTTGACTATTCCTTTAAGCTTAAGTATTTGTTAATGCATTCCACTGAATGGATCTATTTTTTTTTCCTGATGGCAAGTAATAATGTACAAGATTCCCATTTTCTCACATTTTTTATCTTTAACAAAAACACTTTGGACATTAAAAATGCAGTAAGTAGTAGCAAAAATAGAAGTAACTTTTAAAGAGTTGGGTTTTTTTTTTAGGTTTAAATAGAATTATTATTTCTTAGGAGCTAGCTTTGCAGTGGTCATCTCCTGTAAACTTTGTAATAATAAATGTACAGTTATAGGTTCTGAGAGATTAATACTTTGAAATAACTAATATAGAATTAGGAATAATATACATAGTAGGAATCTTCTGTTACCTTCTCCAAATTAATCAGTCATTGCATTTTCTTTAGATCAATTACTTAAAGTAAGGCTTCAGAATACTGTGTTCTTGTTAAGTCCACAGTTCAGGAGTTGGTGATATAATAACACATAAGTTATCGAGGAGAAATATTCTGGATAAAAATCATTACCCTATTTCTTTCTTTCTTTCTATACCTTTCAGAGAAGGTATCAAGCATCAATCACTTCCTGTTGTGCTTCAGAGCATGACTATCTGTGCTTTCATCCAGCTATGATCTAGGTCATATTCAATTGCAAAAGGCTGTGTGAGTTGGGTGGCCTTGTGCACAGCTAGTTTTTTTGCCTCTTGAGAATGAAGGGAAGAATTTGTCCAAGATTTTTAGTCCAGAACACTTTATCATAAGTGAATAGACTCCCGTACTTCATTAAAGCAAGCATATTCACTTATTTCAATACACTTTCCCCAAAAACTAATTCAGTAGAATAATAAACTGCATATTTTTGTTTCAAACTTCTTACTTTATTTCTTGTTTTCTTTTTTCTCTTTTTCCTGTTTACACTGGGAAAACTTTTTCTTGCTGTGTTATTCTGTCATCTCCAAGGAAAATCCCACCCAAACGGTAAATGTTTAAATATGTATATATCTTGATAATACTGTATTTTGCAGTTTCAAACGTTCTAGTAATGAAACAAAAGAAAATATTTTATTTGAATTAGAGTAATTACCATATTGTATTTTGTTGAGAGAACTGAGTCTGTGTTCAGATGTGTTTGTAGGGCTCACTGCTATATTCAAACTCAGAAGCTGCCTTTAAACGCTGTGAAAAGCCACAGTGTTGCCCGTGTCTTTGTAGTATCTTAACCTAGATGGTCTGTGAAGAAACTTTTAGCGCAGTATTCTCTTCTCTCTTTGACACAGCCCCCCACGGAAGCATATTGTGGATACCTATACGGAGTTCTACCACACCCCTACTCACAGTGATGCCAGCAAGAAGCGGCTGATTGAAGACACTGAAGACTGGCATCCCCGAACAGGCACCACCCAGTCACGCTCTTTTCGCATCCTTGCCCAGATCACTGGCACTGATCATAGTGAGTAGCTTCATAAGGAAATAAAAGTAAAGGCTGTGGGAAGATTGGTGTTGGTTTTCTTTAAGCTGATGGGGGGAAATAATAAAGTGATTCAGTCACACTCACTACATTTCTCCTCCTGGATAATAAACTGAGGAGGCAGAAGGCAGTTCCAGAAGACAGTTTACAAAAGGTATTTTTGTAAAACTCTTCAAATTCCTAGATAACTTAGGATATGTGCATTAGTAGACATTACTTCTTATTAATTTGAGTATCAATATATTCAAGTTAGATCTTAATGTTATCATTTCTACTAAAATAGTTGGCAGATATGTACGTGCTTTTTATTTCACCTTCTGCATGACCAAAATGGCAATGCTTCTGTTCAAATGCTGTAATTTAGAAAGAGCAAAGAAAAACTAAAGCTTTTTCAGGCATATAGAAAATCTTTGACAATTTTATGAAGGTATGCAATCTGTAACGATGTAACTAATCAGAAGCACAATTTCATTGCTCCTCAGTTTATTCCAAGGGCATGTTTCCATCTTCTGCTTATGATATAATATGTCTACGTTTACTGTAGATTGAAACTGAAAATGCAGATCTTTCCCAGTCATATAATTTTATGATGGAACTTGAATTTCACTTTATGCTCTCAGTTTTGATTTATTGGCTGATATCTGTAAAACTATATAAAAATTATCAGAATGTTTGATATCTGTCACGTTCAGACAGACAGCTAATGTAATGGTTGGTAATTTCATTTTTTTTTCTCTGCTTTTTACAGCTAGTGCTACGATAAGAGCATATTTTAATAATAACAAAATGGAGGCAGTCAGTAAAGTGGACTCCCTCCCTGGGGGCAGATTTGATTAAATCAGCTATCAGTTCTCTGGCAGAATTACTCTAGAGACCAATGATAATATCTCACTGAATGAGGATTAGTGTCTCTGTGAAATGCACTATTCTGAATTCAGACTGTTTTGCTTGGTAGTTCTGTGTTGCACTAGTCTAGTACTGCATCTTTCTTTTCTTTGAATTCTCTCCCTGTTGGATTGAGACCACAATATCAAATAATACATCTGTATTTTGACCCCGTATTGATGTATCGTCATGTTGGTAAATGTTACAAAAGTGTGATTGCAGCTATGTTCACCAAACTTAAAACCAGACTGAGGTTTTATGTTATTCTGCCTGCAGTTCTGTAGCGCCTTGATCATCATCATCACCATACAGACAGATGCTTATCATCTCATTCAAACCCTCTGGATGTTTGTCCAAAACAAGTGCCTCCAAAATTCTACTCCTTCTCAGCTCCCTTTCTCATTGCTTTCTCAGTGCCAACAAGGACTGTGGGCCAAGAGATGTGACAGAGACCAGCAGAGCCACTGTACAGCAATTGTGCTGGCAAAGGGGCTCTTCAAGTTTATAGACATATCTCATTTCCCATAGGGCATATTTAGAATTGAGTGATCCAAATGTGGCTTGTTATAATTTCCTGCTGGGGTGAATACTTTGGTGCAGGGGAGAATCTTGGTGTATGGCAGCACTGTTATGTGCCTTAGGAAGTCAAAATTTTCTTTTTTCTTGCAGTGAAAGAACCAGAACATGAAGGTGGAAAGAAGTCTAAGTGAGTCAATGTTTTACATTATTGCTTAAATCCTTTGCATGTCTTATTTCATAACTGATAGTGTTACTTCTGCATTTGTGTGAAGTCTGAGTGTTTTTTAAAATGTTGCTTTTTTTGCCATCTAATTCAGCATGTAAAAATCAAGATCTTTCTGTGTAGATCAACTTTTTTAAATCCATGTTTGTACAGTCCAGTATTAATATTTGAGCAGGAGTTTGAGCTTTTCCATAAACTTGGACTGTTACGCTTTTCTGTGCAAGGTCAGCTTGTCAACATGTTTTCTTTTTCTAAATCTAACCAGGCATTTTTGATTTGCAAGTGTGCATCAGATTTCAAGATGTAGCTGGAAAATATTACTGTTCTAGTCTGAATGAGTATCAGCTGTCTCCTTGCTTTGGGATAAGCATTGTTCAATATGAGAACCACATAGTGGCTAAATCTTACCGTTTGTTCAGCTGGGAGTCTTTCTATTGGCATTGTCTAACACTGGATCCAACAGCCTGAAAGACAGGAAGGAGATGTACGGATATGAGTAGTGCATGGAGGTTGCATGCCTGCTTGTGAAACTGCTGAAGACAAACTTTCTTTCTTTCTCTCTATCTTATTTTTCTTCTGTCACTTCTTTCCACAGGGAAAAGCTCCCCATCCACGTCTTTAGCCCCAAATATACAAAATTACGTGACTGGCACCATGAAGTCTCAGCACGTGTTCTTAATGTCCAGTGATTTTACCCAAGTTGCAAAAGCAAAATGCAAACACTTCCTTTCTTCTTTTCCATCTGCTTTGCAAAAATAAAATAAAATAGAGAATGTATTTCAATAGCCTCACTAAGAGAGAAATTCTAGCCTTTTCTATACTTTTCTAACACTTTCCTACTGATGTATAAAAACTGAGATGAAAATGTTTTTGTGCTAGTCACTAGTTGACAAAAAAAAAAACAAAAAGCAAACAAAAAAACATCACAGAACAACTTGGGTGTCCCAGTGAGGGAGAGAAGATGGCGGTTGCAGTTCTTTTTGCCTTAAAAGAGTCATTTGCATTGCTGCGTTTGAGTTACTGTAGGTTGTTAGAAAGCAGAAAACAGTGAACAAGAGAATAAGAAGTGGTATTTGATTCAGGGGTTGGAGAAGAGGGTGAAGAAGGGCATTTATTTCAGACTGTGGTACTTAACAGAATAATTGTCTTGGATTTCATTAGATCCTCAAAGTCAAATTTAGAGTGCTTGTAAATGTTTTACAAAGTAGAACAAGAAGACAAACTGCTTTTAATCGAATGAAAGTAGTAATTATAATAATAATAAACAATTGCTGGTTGCCAATCCAAGTGTAAGCTAAATATAAAGATTCTGCTGCTTATAGTGAACTGTTCATATTGTAGAAAAGCTAGAAGAAAGTGAGCAGAATGTTGTTGTGTACCTTACCTGTAAGAGCTTCAACACAAAGCTTCTAACAAGAGCAAGACAAGATGGTAGTATTTATTTATTTCAGAGTGAAGCTCTTAGGATTTCTAGTGTTTATAAAAGCTTCATGGCTCTGTTCTCCTGTAAAATAATGTATTATAGTAGCTACACATTCATTAATTTATGCTTTCTGAAGCTTGAAGAGTATTTTAATAAAAGTTGCTTTTAATGTAGTGATGTCTCTTTTCTTTTGAGTCTCTTGGACTCTGAGTAGTCTGCTCATGCAAAGAGCTGTAAATTCATTACACCTTCACAGTCTGTAGCAAGAGGAACAATTAGATCATCCATGCTGCATACTGGAAACTGTGATCTGTACAAAAGTGTAACAGTAACAAAGCTTATAAACATGTTCAAAATGTGTTATGTCTTTTGTGTTTTTGAAATTGACACAAGATTTACAGAAACTGATAAAATGGTTGACCTTTTGCCCAACTGTAGAAGTAAGAATTCCGTTAAGTAAAATTCACCACCATCTGTTGCTACATTTTTTGAATCACGGAAGTTTCAAACCTCATATGGGAACTGTGAGGCACATATAAACGCCCAACCACTCATAAATGTTTCATGAGAATCGTTGCAATTGGCTTGTAGTTTCTGAGGCTTATCTAAAAGTCTTTCCTATGAAATCGGTCTTGTAAGCAGATTGATGTTCACAGAAAGCACTTCTGTAGAAATGGGTGGTGGGGTTTGGGGGGAACGGGTTGGAAAATTTAAAAGGATTGACACCTTTAAAGAAAATATTTCACACATATTTCCTTTCCAGATGGTTTATACTGATATACAGTACAGTATCTTACCATATTGTCACTTTATCTTTAGGATAAAAACCACAGAGAATGGAGAGCTCAGGTAACAACCAAGTTATCTAACACTAACGATCACCGATATGGATGCATAACAATGCACAGCATAGAGTACAATTAAATTTGCACCAGGTGACAGACTAAGACATTTCACTTATTATGCACCTTTTGGTTTAACTCCTTAGGGGCAATTGGGGAAAATACTTCAATAATTTATTGAAGGCTCTTTTGATTAAAAGCGTCAATCAGCTTGTCTTTTTTTCTGCCACATAACTCAGTTGTCCAAATACTATGTTACTAAAACCAAATGTTACTGAAGTGTACATACACTTATATAATCAGTTGGCAGAATACTGTGTTTTGAATTAGGAATGTGAAACTGTGTGAAAATAGTTTTCTTGGCTATCAATACAATGAAAACTATGAAAGATAATCACTTAGATTTTCTGTGAAGTATTCTTATAAGGATAGAATGGCTTTGACCTTTGAGTATTTCTATGTTTGGAAGATGTTCCTGAATGAGATCCTTCTTTTGAGGGATGAGTTACTTTAGTGAAACACAGGAGAAAAAGTCTTTCTAAATAATGGAAAGCATAGGAGTCTCTGTTTTAATTAAAAGTAAACATAGGCATTCTCAGTCTGAGTATCAGTGTAGTTTGAGTAAGGCTACCTAAAGTATTGTATTTTTATGAATTCACAGTAACAAAAAATTCATTCCCAAAAATGTTATGTGAACGTATAAAACATATCTCATTTACTGCTATGAAGTTGTCACCTCTTCACTTAATATCCCCATTACACAACACTCATTGACATTAGATTTTGGGCTTCATTACTGTTTCCAAAATAATTGATGGCTTTTCCATTTGGATGTGGATGGCATGCCTTAGCTCACATCTGACTTCCAGTATGCGTCAGAAAAATATTCTAAAGTTGTTTTTGATATAAATGAATAGACTTAAATTTAAAGTGATCACCTAAAAAAGAGAATATGACAAACAACGGAATAGAAACTTGTCTTCCATCAGTAATTTACAGATAAATATCACAACTTGTAATATTAAAACTTTATGGGCTCTGTCCAAGACAAATGCCATGTGGGCTTTTAGTATTATTATCTCTCCCTAAACTGCAGTTCCTAGGGATATTTATGTGGATAATATACATACATATATATTTTTCTTTCAGCTATGTGGGAAGACGGGAAATTGAAATGATGGGCTATCGGTGAAATGTGTAGGTTGCAGCTCTAAAGACAGTGACTTGAAATTTAGAAAGGGAAAGTCTAGTTTATGTACACATTTTAGGAACTGCTCAGTTCTAATTCCACAGTATCCTATTTCTAAGTATGTTTATGTTCACTTTTAACCATAGAGTTTTGAGCCGCTGAATCCAGATTTGTTTTGTTTTACTGTTGTTGTTTGTATTTTATTTATTTTTTAATGTTGAAATGTAGAATCAATTCACTGTCCAGAGTGAAGAAATGTCTGCATTTTCCTAGATTTATAGTTTGTCTAATCTGTAGCTGCTGGAAAGTATTCATCCCACAGTTGATCAGTAATGAAATACATCATGTGATTCTTTTATTTTTTCCCCTCGTTACAAATACCTGTAAAGCATACCTGCAGATCTGCATAACAGAGCAGAAGCCCAGGATACCTCTGCTAATCTGACTAAAAGCTCTGTGGCCACCCAAGCTTTGACGATACCACCTGTGACAGAGTTTCCATCCACCTCTTTAATGCCTATGAGGTCTGGTCCCTGGTCATCCCACATTATCTATTCTTTAATTTTCAGCACTTAGTATGGGTTCCTGCCTATTAATATTCTTAGTTCTGCATGCTAATTCAAATAAATAAAATAAACCCTACTGGTATGACTACCTTAGTTTGCTCTAAGCTTGTGGTTGTTCTCTTTTACTTCTGTATATTACAGTAAGATTTCTGGTGGGTATTTTTCTTTAAGTAGAGGTCCTCTAATGCAACATTTTCTTGATTATTTTCTTGTCTGGAAAAAAAAAAAAAAAAAAAAAAAAGTGAAGAAATGCATACTGTGATCTTCAGGAAACTAACATCCCAGAAAGTCACATTAAATAGTAAATAGAACACAGGGAGTGAGTACCACCAGCTCTGTTTCTTTTCCACTGTATCCTAAAAACTTTTCCATCACATAATGTAATATCAAATATGTGTTCCATATTTTTCAGTGGAAAATATTCCTTAGCTGTCTAAGTTGACACTCAGGACACTTCTCACCCTTCACTAAAATTGGGACACCTCTTAAGAATGTTGTGCCTCATTTTATCTCCTGTTTGTATTTCACTATAAACTGCAGATGTTTGGTTTGTTTGTTTGGTTTTTTTTCCACAATTCACTAACATTTTTAAGCACTGTGTATCCTATCCAGCATGCTATTTCAGTATGGATTAAAAATCTTTGTATGTTTTGTTACTGTGAACGAAGTGAAAATGGTGCTAGACCAGAGTCTGCAGCCACTTTTCTACCGATAGCAGAGTCCTCCCCTGGCATTGCCCCATCTCCCAGATTCACTGAACATATTGCTGCAACAGCTCCTGGGAGGTAAATCTTTAAGATTTCATTATCTTGTGGGGTGGAGAGCTGTCATTCACTTAAAATTGTCTTTTTAATCTCTTTCACTAGGGACGTTCCTGAAAATGGTAGGAAAGGAATGGAGAGGAGAAATGAAAAAAATGCTAAGTAATGTTATGAATAGTTTTGTGGATATTTGTTAAAATATGGCACAATGCTTATTGCATATGGATGCATCGTCAGTGTTTTTGTTCCCTGAATCTCTTAACAGCTCAAATGGGCAAATCTTCTGTCGTTGGCCTTGATAGCTTCAGTGACACTATTCTTGATATTTTGGAGATCATCTTTGGGTTTAAGTCTTCTGACAGTGATTGGAATTCTTTTAAAACTATTATTGAAGGTGTGTGTATGTTGATTCTTTTTTTCTTGTGGGTAGCTAGTGTTCATCATGCACACACAACCACGAAGTTCTAGTGCTAAACAAAGCTATTTGTTTAAAGAAAAAAAAAAACCCACAAACCAACAATCAGGAATCCACTTTGTTTTTTGACTTGTGTGAGAGTGGTATAAGTGAAATATTTAGTAACTTGAAAAGTAAATTGAAAAGTCTTAAAGTGAACTGCACTAAGTGCAGTTTCCTATCCTTTACTTCCCAGTGCATCATTTATCATTTAGGATACGCTTAATGAAGAACTTCTACCTAATCATGTTCGCTCTTCCTCATATGCAAGGTGATTGTTAGAGTAGAAGTGGAGTTTAAAATGGTGAAAAGAGAGCTCTTGGGGCATTTTTGCCTCTGAGCCAAAAATTGCGCACTTGTTTCTCATTCTTGGGAGTGATGAAGGACTGATGGCTTCATTCCTTGCTTTACAGTCCCCAATACTGGTTTCTCTTAACTTTCATCTGTACCAAGTTAGGTCAAATGTTCTTGCCCTTGCAGGTTTACAAGGCATGGCAGGGCTATTTGTAGTAGCGGTAATGGAGTGTGCTTTGTTACCTAACCAGAAAGACTTATGTTCTAAGTTCTTTATCTGTGGTGCCACTGACAACATAATGTAGGATGGTTTTGGAGTTCTGAGGTTTTAATTTTTCCAAGACAGACTGTGTAATAGATTCACTTTCTTAAAGAGCAGAATTCACTTTCAAAGATTCTACTGGTATTAGCAGAATGTCAAAATGTTATTATTTGTGTAACTTGCTGGGAAAGTCTTCAGCTTCATTATGAGATATCTGTAGATCAGGAATAGACACAGCATCATCTTCCAAGTAGAACATGGCATGATGATTTGCAGGACACCAGCTATGATCCTTTTAAATAGCGATACCTTGCAGATTTTTTTTTCTGGTGGATTTTTTCCCTCTACATTTTTCAAATGCCTTATATTGCAAAGTTTTAAAGCTGCTCTGAGCAAAATGTGTCCTTCTTTTCCTTCTATTTTATTTTTCTCTGTAATGCTTCAAACACGAATTAAGACAGATTCTTGTCTACATTTGCATCTGATTACAGTGCACTAGGAAAAAAGACACATGGAGGAGATGTCTTCTGAGAGATACATAGGTTACAACTTTTCATAAAATGCATAATGGCTGTTAATTTCCTTTGGAAGGCTTTCTGAGATGAGGTACAACAACTGCAGGGGTACGGTATTTTCTACTGTATCCTTGCAGATGGTACTCTCCTTGGAGCAGAAGTTTAGATTACTTCTGTTCAAGGCAGTGCAATTAACATTTCAGAATACATACTGCATGGGTGCTGTTTTCCTACAAAGATTGTTACAGTCATTAGTATTGCAAATTGTAGTGATTTTTTAAAAAGTATTATTATTATTTAGTTGCAGTAATGTTTGACAACCCCTGTAAGCAGTTGCCTACTGATGTGTGGTACTGTGAAACTTGTTCCTCACCACAGTGTGTGCAGATACACTTCAGCATGTTGAGATGGATTTTCCCTTCTCTCTCTGCTCATATTAATTCATTTCAAATATCACATGCAGTGTTAAAGAGGACAATTTTTATATTGATAAACAGGTTCAGTGGTTATATTAATTTGAGGCAAAATTATTGTAGTTGTATTTAATCTGAAAACATGGTTAAGGTTAAGAGGTGAAGTATTTATACAAGCATTAGAAAAGTAGATTAGTACTTCTTGCTTGGAAGGAGCTGGAGGCAGAAGAATTAGAATTTTTGGGAAGGAGAATGTAAACCACTTGATGAAACTTTATAGTTTTGTTTCTTTTCTCAAATTGAGATAATTTGTATAGCAACTATATTTGGTGTTTATATTTTATTACTGAGCCAGTGTTGCTACTTACAGTGCTGTTTAGGATAGAGAGTAAATCCAAAACTGATCTCCAGAAACTGTATTTTTAAAAGTGGCAACTATCAGAAATCCATATGGAGTAATTACTGGGAGCCATTAACAGATTTTTGATAATGCAGATGTGGTCCATCCGAAGGTCAGAAGACTTGTTTTTGCCTCTAAAGCCCTGCATTTACTTGCAGTGACTGGCATAGATATTTATTTTCCTAATGTGCTCTGTCTTTTCTTGGCTGAAGCTCTGTGATTTGTACCACCCACTACCAAACCACCAGGAAGGCGAAAAGATCTTGCTGTGAAATGTAAGAAGGGTCTGGATGTGATTACTGGATTAAAGCTAGGTTCTCTGTTTGTAAAGCAGACTCCATTGTATAAAGCATAATGGTTTGTTTTTATTTTTTTTTAATTGTAGTTTTATGTCTTTATTGAAGGCTTAAAGTAGACATATGGCAATGTAACCAATTACTATAATTTATAGCATATTATTACTCAATTTATATATGCCATATCTTCCTATGAGCTTAACAGCAAAGAAATATTTAGGAGCAATTACGGCCTTTCCAGGAAGTTTCAAAAAATCACCTTAAATGGTCATCCTGGCAACTTCAGACTGTAAACCACAGAATCTGGGACTTCCTGAGAAATAAAACTAATATAAAGCAGAACCAATGCCAGCAAGTATTATATAAATTATTTTTACAGGCTTACAAACCTACTTTTATCCTTTCATTAATGAAATTAGTCCTGATAGTAACAGTTAGCATTAAATAGAAGGTATTAATACAGATTTTTGTTGTGTGTATTCTGATTAGTGCAGAGCCAAGAATATTCTCTGCAGAAACTCCAAGTCATTCCTTACTCCTTTTGTAACTGCTGCCAAAACAAGTGAGAAATGGAAATACAATTAGTATGTACGTCTGAATAAGATTTGGAGTCTGCCTGCTCTCCTTTTAGAGCATATATAGCCACTGTGATTCATTTCTCTTCTCCTTTCCTACTTCAGGCTCCTTTTTATGACTTATAAAGGTCTACAAAGACATTTTATGAAGTTAAGAACTACTTGAGGGCAATAACAGAAAAGGCCAGTGTCTATGTGCTCTGCATTTGTTGTGAATTCTTTTAACTGCTTCTGTACTTCCCTAAAGTCAGACAGATCACCTTTTTGACAGGTCTGACATTTCTACATTGATTTTCCTAAACAAATTGCCTCATCTGTAGTCGTCGTGCAAAAAAAGGAAGCTGCTTATTTAGTAGAGAAGTGAGTGTCAGGCTGGGGGAATGGGATGTCCCAGGCTACCTGAACTAGAACTGCCAGATCCTTTATGGTTGTCTTACTTCAGATATGGACTCATCAGGGCAGAGTAGAAGGGGAGGATCACCTCCCTCATCCTGCTTCTGGCTGCTCTTCTTTTAGTGCATTCTAGGATAGCGTTGGTCTTCTTAGCCACAGGGGCACAGTGCTGGCTCACAGCTAACCTGTTGGCCACCAGGCTACCTTCTCTGCAGAGCTTCTTTCCAGCAGTTCAACTGCTAACATGTACTGATGAATGTGGTTATTTCTCCCAAGGTGTGGGACTCAAAGCTTGCTCTCGTTGAACCTCATCAGCATCTTCTCTGCTGGTTAAGCAAGACTGGTTTTAAGCTTCCAAATTTCATCTATTAAAAATTCCCCAAAGAATGCATTTCAGCATAGTCTAATTTCCAGAGGATTAATATTTTGCTCCTAGGGAAGAAAAAGAAACCCTGAAGAGCTACTTCCTCATTCTCATCACAGAGGATGCAGGAACACTATCTAGAAGGAGTTGTCTGTTACTGTTCAATATTTAAGAATTAGATGAGAAATTATGCACATATATTCTTGTTACCATTACCTTTTATCAAATTAACATTAACTAGGAAAATAACTGCGGAGTTGCCCTCTCCTGATGCGCCAGTCCTTTTGCCAAGCACAGCTGCCACAGAGCCTCCTCTCCCTGAAAAGTGCAATGTGGCTACACAGACCTCAGGGCAACCGCTGCCCTCACCTACAGCCATGCAGCCACCTTCTGCAGCCCCATCTGTGGAAGTGATGGATGTTGTGCCTCCTAATCCTGCCAGGTACAAGGATGCTCGCTGTTAAAAGTCACAGTCAAAGCCCTATTTTAATATATGATTTCACCTTATCTATTTATTTATTTAAATTATTATTATTTTTCTTTTAATGCTAATGCTGTCGAACTGGAGCAGTTCCCAGCCATCTCCTGACCCTCATGCTGCTCTGGAAATTAATATAGCAACTAGCAACTGGAGTAGCTCTTAAGAAAAAAATTGGAAAAGTAAATCAGAAATTAGAGTGATCTTCAAATGGGGGAGGATAAATTTAAGTCACAGATTGGAGATCTGATAGGAAGGTGACTGTTTTAGGGAGTTGATGACATTATTCACCTGCCTTTCTAAGTTTTGTCATCTCTGTTATAAAATGTATGTTTCTGAATTGTCCAGTAACCAGAAGTTTGTGGAGCAGAATACAAGCATTGACTTGCGAAGTAGAAGGACGTTAATTATTTCTACTAGTTACCAATAGAGAAACTTTCCTCATGTCCACCACTACTCCTTCTGAAAAGAGGGATGGTAGAAGAATTAAAAATTAAGCTATATGGGAGTGGGCACTGGGTATAAGAAGGGGGATTTGTATATCTGGGTTCATTCAGTTTCAGTTTGTTCGACCTTTTTAATATGCAGATTGGCATGCTAGTAATTAATAATCAAGAAAATTAAACCATACCTACTTTTTTTTAATGGCTAGGGGGTGCTTGCAGGAATCCTTTAATTTCTCTCAAGCTTTAGTTAGCACCTCCATAAGTATAAAAAGTATTTGATTAATTTTTTTTTTTTCTTGTACTGCTTTTGGGCAGGCATGATGCATCTATGCCTACTTCCGAAACAAATGTTTTTGGTAAAATCTCAAGCTGTCAGACTAAATCATCCATAAGTCACACAAGGTAAATCTTTCAAGGTATAGCTATGGCAGACTCCTTGGATGTATGCTACATCTTCAGGCAGGATTTCTACGTATAAATCCAAGAAGCGTTGCAATATGTAGTTGTACAAACGGAGATGTTTAGAGTCTTTTGTTATTTTTTTGAAGTGATTTAAAGAATACACAGCATTTCTGTGGGTAATCTTGAAATTTTAAAACAGATCTTGATTTATATTTCACCATTATAAAGCTGATATTGGAGTCAGTGTATTTTTTGCTTCTTCATGTTCCTTTCAAACTAGATAGTAATTAGGAGAAATACTACATACTGGAAGAAGTATGCTGAAGTTGTATCAGTAAATATTCCACTGTTTTTAGTGTTTATTTATTCTGAAATGTGGAGGGAGCTAACTGACTTGCAGGACTCTTTCCATCAATGCCAAGGAGAATGATATCAGGCACAGGGGAGGGTTCAGTGGGAACAAGCCAAGGGTGAGGCATAGCCTAGGGTGAGTGACTTGAAGGATGGTAGATGCTGATCTCTGACTTGATGAGTGGAAACCTAATTGTAGGTAAAATCAGAATTGCTGTTTTCTGTGTTAGTGTTCAAGTTACTAATGTGTTGCCCTGAAATCTTTGAGAGCTGGTAACCTATGGTAGCATCACTTTCCAGTAGTTAATACTGTCCAGTATTGTACTGTTTTTCTGTCAATCTTTTCTGCTTTCTTTGTTTTCTTTATTGGTTCAAAGCTTGTGTGCTAGAACAGTATTGCTGGGAAGTCCTTTGGGAAGTCCGGCCAAGCTTGGACCTGCTCCTGTTCCTGTTTTTTCTCCTTTCAAGCAGAGATCAAAAATTAAGAGTATGGCTGCTGCTGCCGTGTCTGCTGCCATTGCTGTCCATGCCAGGTAGAGATCACTCTAAAGGAACCATTTATAGTTTGGTTTAAGAATGTTTAAGTTCTTTCACAATAGAATTGTAGGTGAGTTGTCAGAATATTCCCAAAGCTCCTGTGTCCTTTTATTTTAGCTCCAAACTGCTGCTCTGCATCTCTGTGAGTAATTCTACCTTTCTTCCTGGACATTCATGTTGTGGTTCAGTCAGTAAACCAACTGAAAGTAACAACTGTTGTACAGATGATAAAGAATAATCTGTATCTTTCAATAGCTTTTGGATGCTGAAGACAGCAACTCGAGAGTTGCATCTAAATCTTTATCACATTGCTCTTTATAAGGGATTACTTAGACCAGTAGTCTCAACTTTTTTGATCATGCACATCAATCAGTAAAAAAATAAAAAAAATTTTTTTGAACATGCATTTGCAGTATATGTATATTTAGTAATTTCTATAATATTGTTCTAATATATTATTTATGTAATGGAAAATACACAAAGCCAGATATTAAAATAAATGAGGGAAAAGATTAAATAAACCTTTAAAAATATTAAAGATTAAAAACAAAAAAATGTTTCTCACATCGTGGTAAATTTTCTAGCACGCTGGAGTGCAAGAGAACACTTATTTGGATAGCATTTCTCAGTTCAGTTTACCTGTACTGCTGTAGAACTTGCAGAACCTGTCATTTATTTGTCTTTTCAGTTAGTTGTAGCCAACCTGAATTCTATTTAGTCAACTAATTTCTCTACATGGTCCTTTAAAACGCTTGTTAGGCTCTCTGAACCTAGTGCCTACCGCTTGCTCTTGGATGCTCTGCTCATCACCCCTGTCAGTAAACCTCCTCTGCAAGCCATCAAGCCTTCCAGGAAGTCAACAAGTGCTCTGGAGCTGCCAAAGGGCAAGAGGTATTGTCCCAGTGTTGCATGTGGTTGACACTGAGGACTTTAAAGAACCGGCTTCACCTTCAAAGCCTGTTTTTGTTGTCTGCACATTTTCAGCAGTCTGCCGGTTGTGCTCTTTGGCATAATGTTCCCAACCCCAAATCCAGTTGGTTTCACCTGTTTTCAGAACTAATCTGCACCCTGGTCCTGCCATTGCTATTTGTATAAATCCACCATACTAAGTCCAGGTGAGCATCTGGTGCACTTCTGAGATGCACGGTACTGTTTGTGTTGTGTTTCTTGGCACTGTCACTAAATAGCTGACTAGAGAAGAAATGGCATTCTGGCTTGAAAACTATATCCAGATGAATTATTTGCAACAATTCCTTGGGCAAGCAAGCCGAATGTTAGGCTGTGAGAATGCTCCTGGAACACTGCTATTTTTCAAATCTCGTTTTTAATGTATGAAATCAAATAACTGGCATGTAGAGCAGCAAATAAGTCTTTTAAAAATTATTTGCTGTCCAGGTTCTTTGTTCTGACTCTGATTCTCTTCAGTGCACAGGACTTTTTGTTCTTGTTTCCTGACCACAGCTATGTTAACACCAGCTCCTGTGAAAAGCTGATTCTTTGTAATAGACTTCAGCCTCAAAGGGGAAAATATTTACGGATATTTTAAGGGACAGTATATATTAAGCACTGCTAAGGGAGATGTAATCTGTGGATTTTCTTGTGCTTACTTGCATTTTCATAATAGTAATACACTTCAGGAGATAAGGTTCAATTAAAGATAGAGCTGAGAACCACCTGATGTAAAAAATGTATTATGTATTAGACCTTTGCCTACTTTTTCATAGCTTCCAGGGTGACTTGTGTCACTGAAAAAGTCTAAAGCAGCCCTGACTTCTGAGAGGAAAGTAGTGTTATTAGACACACAAAAATGATGTTAAGCTGTATCAAAATTTTCTTTTTTGTGTGCACCCAAACAGAAATTCTCTGTAGCAATTATGTTTGTGCAACACAGATGAAGTCCAAGACATGCTGCCAACAATACTTTATCTGTGTTATTTGCTGATCATGTAGTAGAGCAAATAATGGTGGTGAAAATTAATTCTCTGACTTCCCTTTTCTTTTTTCCTTTACTCGCTGATGTTCTGTGTTTGTGGCATAAGCTGAAAGTGAAGTTAGCTTGTTGCAAGAATGGGTTTGAGTTGTTGACTGTGAAACTGACTTTGTTTATCTACCTTTTGCCCACGAGACAAATAGAAACTGTCCTGATTCGAAAAGTGTACTTTTGGAGATGTAAATGCATAAATAACCGGTGTTGATATAATGTTAGTACACAGTATACTAGGGTAACAATGTCCTTGGGTAGGGTAGGGTAGCGATTTCCTTGTAATCTTAAGCAGTCAGTGCCGGTAAGGAAGAAGAGATTGCCACTAGATGGAGCCATAGAAACGAGGCTCTGTGCTGCCTCGTGACTAGAAAGGGAGCACAGTCTCATTGTATAGACTGGGAAACGTGCAGCAAAAGTGGAGATAAAAAAAACCAAACAAATTATGCTTACAGTTTAACATCAGAAAGTATGTATCATCCCATTTGTTCAACAAAGAGCTAGCAAAAACGATTAAATCAGGAAAAGGAAAAAGTTATAGCTCATGGAGGAACGTATCAATGCATGTGATAAACTAGATATTAAAATATCTTTGCATTACCACCAGTCTAATGACATACTGTAATATCTGCACAAATACAAAGCTGAAAAATTATTTTAAACATCAGCTCACTTAATCCCACAATGCAATAGCTGGTGAGGATGTAGTACTGAAATCTTATGTCCAAAAAGAGATTAGGGTATGGCGTCATATAATACACTGTCTTGTTCAGAAAGCAACTGGCACGACCAAGACAACTAAGGTTCGACAACTTCAAGTTTTGTGTTTTTTACCTCTATGGTAAATAGTATTTCCAAAAGGTTAATTAACCTATTTTATTGAGGTGTTTCATATTTGCATTGTCTTCAGGGAAAAACTCAAGATGGTTGTAAATATAGCAAAAACAGCACCTAGGTCTTGTTCTTCAGGTGGATTGCTCTGGAAATATTTCTATTGAGTCTCTTTCACTTCATCTCTATTCTAAAAAGCTTGCTCTCTTAAATATCAGTGTACTGTGTTGGTTCCAGAAAATTTGGTGTTTTTCTGACTAATGCAGTATCTGTTATTAACTGGCCTGAAGTAGTGTTAAACATTTTATTTCTCTGCCAGATCCCTCAGAATGTGTTGTGTTTTTTTTGTTGTTTAGGGTAGCCATGTAGTCTTTTACTAATTTAAGTGTTCATCCTGTTGGCAGTGGATCCTTAAGTTTTATAGGGTTTTGTGATTTTTTATTTTTTTTTTAAATCCCCTTCCTCCCCCCAGATTATGTATATAAACCAAAAGAAACAATGTATTTAATATCTTGACTCTCCAAGAATTGAAGGTCTTGCATAAAATTAAACCATGTGTCAGAAACACTGAAGTTGTGGGAAACATTAACAAAAATAGATATAGATGTGGTTTTGCTTTACGTACCTGACCTAATGCCATTGAAAGGAAGATAGTCTGACCCTGTGGGGGAATATTTGTTCTGAAAGTTGAATTCTTTTTGTGCAGACCACTGCATATGTCCTTACTGTAACTTGATATGGAAATATTTCTACCCACATAACTTTCTCTGCTCTTTCTTTCATTTTACACTTTTTCTCTTTCTTGCAAGCTATTGGAATGCTGTTAGGCTAATGCAAAATGTAAAAGCCTTTTTTAAATGTTGAATGAGACTGTGGGTTCGTGATAGTAGGATCAAGTTTAGCACTTAATATTTCTTCTATTTTTGCAAGGGCATAAGACGAATGTCTTTCCTCATTTGCAGGATTTTACAATTCTCATGCCTGGCTTTTTCAGATAACTGATATTCTGCACGTATCTTCAGATAATGTGTATGTGGATACCAGACAAAATATGTCATCAGTTACATATGACTTAAAAGATGTATCTAAAAGCAAGAAAGTGAGATTTTAGGATCAAGTTTTATCTCAGTTGTGCTGATATCCTGCTATATGTAACTCTTTGGAGAAGCATCTGTGCAACAGTTTACTTGACCCGAGAGCAGAAAACTCATTCTTTCCTGACTGTTACGTTTCAGAGTTTATTCAATATAAATGCCTCAGAGATCTCATATCAAAATTTCTCATTTCTTCAAAGCTACAGCTTCAAAGCACAGCTACATCAGGCACTCTGCATACATTGTAGGAGTTATTTTAGTTCCTGTAATATGTATTCAGTGCCTGCTTGGGATGAACAGATAACCAATGGCTAGTAATGTTTAATACAAAGGAACTCATACTTGTTCGTTAAAGCTTTTTTTGTTGTTTGTTTTGTTTTGTTTTAGACTCCATAAAGCGGAATCAAGGCTATCACATTTCACTTGGTTGTGCCAAAAGCCAAGAAGAATGATTTGCTCACATCTTTTTTTCCTTGTTGTCTTTTTGTCTTTAAAGATTTAGTGTTCATAAGGGAAAATAACCTCACAGAATTCCTGGCTATATGAAGAAAGCACTTACAGACTCTTAGATATTATATGATCTTTCCTGTCAGCAAGCTTCTTCAAACCCCACAGGATTTGTTCCCAATTCACAGTCTTTCTGGGCAACAAGTGGGAGTGAAAGTATCATTTGTAATCCAGAGAACTATTTGGAAAATACTGATGTACAAGACTGAGTAACTAGTACATGCTGGGGCCTGGTTGATGATGTTTACAGATGGATACCCTGCTATTTTGGACTTGCATTAGAAAAAGTCTGCTCAGGAAAGTCTGAGATTTGTCCCTTGTTACCATTTCAGCAGTGCCAGAAGTTATATGATGACGACCTGTATTTAATGTTCTGCTAGGAACACAACTCTTCCTTTGGATAACAACAGTATGAGACATAATTATTTTCTTTAAAGCATGTATTTGTGCTACACAGCTCTGTACAAGAGTTTCCATTTAAGGATGAATGGAGATTTAGACATCTATAACCTCATATCATCTGTTTTTCTTCTCTTAGATTTTTGAAGGGAGAGAAGGGAAGATATCAAAACATCTAAATACATTTAGGAGGCTTTTCCAGTGCTCATTTCCTAAATTACTTCTGAAGTGTGTTCAGCCCTCTGATCATCTTCACAACCCTCCTCTGGATCCGTTCCAACAGCTCAGTGGCTTTCTTGTGCTGGGGGCTCCAGAACTGGATGCAATATTCCAGGTGGAGTCTCATGAGAATGAAGTGGCAGAATCACCTTCCTTACCCTGCTGATCACATTTCTCTTGATGCAACCCAGGATACGGTTGACCTAGGCTGCAAGTGCACATTGCTGACTCGTGTTGAATCTTTCATGAACCAACACCCCATAAATCCTTCTCCTTAGGGCCACTCTCAGGCCATTTTCTGACTGGTATCTGTGCTTGGGGTTGCCCTGACCCAGATGCAGGACCTTGGCCTGGTTGAACTACATGAGTTTGTCATGGGCCCACCTCTCAAGCTTGTCCAGATCCCTCTAGATGGCGTCCCTTCCCTCTAGAATGTCAATTGCACCACTCAGCTTGGTGTTGTCTGAGGATGCACTAGATCCCTCTGTCCATATTGCCTACAAAGACAGAAAGGCACTAGTTCCAACACAAATCCGTGAAGAATGCCACTTGTCATCAGTTTCTACTTGGACATTGAGCCATTGGTTGCAACTTTCTGAGTGTGACCATCCAGCCAACTCCTTATCCAGTGAGTGGTCCATTGGTTTGTTGAGTTATGTGTCAGATAAACTCAGCAACTTAGAATTATACTTCTGTGACAATGAAATTACAGTCAGACATTTTTCTGGAAGCCAGTCCTAAGCTACCAAGTCAGTAGCACTGAGCTGCTGCTTAATGGCAGATAATGTCTTCCTATCCTTTTTCTTTCAGTCTGCAAAGGCATTTTTATTCAGTATCTCTATTGCCTCAGAATCTGCTGTTAAAAAGACTTATATACAAAGCTTTTAAGAAGTCTAATGTACCCTTTAAATGCTTCTATTTGCATTGTACAATTGTCTGAATATCTTTTATCATTTGAACGTAACAGGATGCACTTTGTGCTTCACTGGACTTGTAAGCACTGCATATAGCAAATCATTTGGAGTATCAGTGACAGCTACCTCTATTAGCAAAAACTTTAATTGTGGTAGCTGTTACTCACTACACTGAACATTCAGATATACTCTTTAAATTGTGAAACTTGTTAACCCTGTAAATCTATGATAATTTCTGTTTTGGCCTCATGATATGTCTGAGTGCTTGCATGTTGCATGGTCGAGGCACTACTGTGTATAATGGAAACAATTAACTTTTTAAAATTTAAATTGAGAAGAGATTTAGTTTTCTGTATTTGGTTTTGACAGAAATTACCTAAGTGCCCAGTTCTTAGAAAAACAGCTTAGAAATGTGACAGGAATCAATACTATTTCATCTTCTGAATATTCATTTTCTGAGGACAAATGCTGGAGAGAGAATTTTTCCTCAGATCCATGAGGACTTGTGTCCAGTATGATTTCTTCCGTCCATGCTTTGCCCAGCATTGTCTTGGGATAACCATCACAGCACTGGTAGAAATGATAGCAAATGCTGCTCTGCTATGCTAGAGCTGATGGAAGTTGTTCCACATCTCCATTTCACAAACACATTAATGGTGACCAAAATATCTCTTTTTTTTTTTTTTTTTTTCTCCCTCATTCATGTACAGTGATTCCATGGAGGCTACCCCACCTGCCTCTTATACAGCCACTCCAGTGAGGAATGTGTCTGCCAGCCATGGAAGCCCGGACCCTAGACCTGCTGCCACCAACAACAGCACATCTCCTTCAGTGCCCAAGCCTACAGGACCCCCAAGCAATGCCAAGTACTCAGGCTGGCAGCCTCCAAGTCAAGCAGGTAACTTGCAGTGAGGTATTTTCTTGTTTGCTTAAAGACTCAGAGAGCTCAGTAAGATGTGCTTGACCAGCGGTGTAAGAACAACAGCCTTCAAAGGCCTAATGGTGCGTTTTGAGTAGGAGCAAGTTTGTTTAGCAGAGAAGAAAAACAGCACAAGAATTCTGGTAAACTAATAGCCTTTTGAAAGTAGCCTTACAGATGTAATTGGTTTTGCACATAGGCAAAATCCAGTATTTCAGACCTGTCAAAAAATGTATGACAATCACATATGTACAAATACAGTTTTTAACTTGGTATTCCCCATATGACTGTAAATTCAACAGAGTATATCCTTGATGATTTCAAGGAGTATATCAACAGAGATGTGTTTCCCAAGTGATCACCTCTGAAGTTGATGTTAAAAAAAAAAAAAAAAAGAAAACAAAAAAAAATGTAGGGCGGCGGAAAGAAGTCTAAAACATGTAAGTGGATATGTATTTGGCATTTGCAGACTTTATTCATGGAGGATGCCAGTGTTATGCAATTTATGACTTAAAGGTTTATTTACAGCCGGGTTCTTTTAGTGATCATTAACAGAGCTGTTGCCTTTGAATGCAGTTTTGTGATTTTTTTTATTGCTTTGTGCCAGCACTAAGATGTCTGGAAAGTATGCTATTTTCTTTATGGAAGCTCCTGTCTTATAACTGTATACATATTAAGAAATGCAATATGTGTAATTCAGTATCTATTTTTTTCATAATATAACGTGCAGTAATTTTAGATAATCTCTTAATGTAACTTGTCTCTTAAATTGACTCTGTCTTTGACGCTGAACTAAACTTAAGTATTAATTTCAAAGGAAACAGGAAATCTGTATTACTAATTAAATTTAAACTGCAGATTTTCTGGTAATAATGAGATGAATACTATCGATTCTCCATCTGAAAAGAGCTGTAATGCTAAAAATACTTCTTTGGTTTTTGTTTTGAGTTCTACTCTTGAGGGTTTTCCGTCTTTAAAGTATACTCCAGCCCAGAAAAGGAACTGCAGAGGCCCTGGCATAAAAATAAAGATAAACCATATGGTGTTAATGGTGTATGTTTATAATGGAGCCTTTGGCACATATGGCTAATTTACTGTTGTGACTGGTAACAAATAGACATTTTGAACATGCAGTACTGACAAGCATCCTCGAGATGGCAATATTCTGTCATTTCTATACTACTCTGTCAAACATCAAGTACATTCTTAAGGACAAGGTAAAGACTTAGGTCAGTTTTTGTTTTCTGTCTTTGAATTAGCTATCATTGGAAAATCTCTTTAAAGTTACTTTTGGTCACATGTACTTCAGGCAAACATTGTGGGAACATGATAAACCTTCATTTTTAGGAGTGACTGTTACATGTTTGGTGTAACTCCTCTGTCCCACCAAGTGATTAATTTCTTTCATTTGCACGCGCACAAAAATGCCCACAGTGGTCAGCTTTGGGTATCAACAGTACCACACCCATTTTCAGTATATTGATAGGTATTTCTTAGCTATTCCTACTGTTGTGCTTTATCATTAATGCAAATGTAATATTTGAAATTTTTTTTTTGTGGTGATGATGGCTGCTGCTTCATGGAGTAAGATATATAAGGATGAATTAAATTACATTTTATTCTGTACATCTGTGGAAATCTGTGCCTCTGCTCTGGAAGATGTGAAAATCTCTCCTTTCACTTTAGGGTATCAAGGAGATCAGTGAGAATGGAAGCCAGACACGCAGATTTCATCAATATATTCTAGAAAAGCTTAAAAAAAACAAAAACAATTTGGTGTCCTATTTTAACAAATTTTAAATAACTTCATAATGTAGAAGCTGTTAGAACTGCAAAGTCCACAATGTCAGAGTTAGTTGCTAGGACTTGCGTCTGGCTCTTGCTTTTTTCATCATTTTCAGGCATTTGCATGTTTTACATGTATTCATACTGAATGAGAAGTCTATTTTTATGTTTTCATACAAAACAACTTCCAAAGTGTCTGTGTTAAGATCTGGCAGTCCAAAATGAAGGTATGAGCCTGCCACATCAGAAGATTCAACCCCAGATGTGTGCCAGTTATGATCAGTGTTGCTCCCCATAGCAGCAGGCACAAGGGAGAGGCTGACAATGCATGACATTGGGTAACAAAAACCTTCTGGGACAAACAAAGGTAGAGAAATATGGCACATTCCTTGCATAGCCATTCAGGGTGATATGCAGTGATAGAAAAGGTGGTGCTGAGAATATGAGAACTGTGCTGTCTTGCTGTATGTTTTGTGCTAGGAAACCTGAGAATAGCTTGCCTCAAGTTCACTGCTGAAGAAGGAAAGTTATCACTTGCTTCAGGAATACTGGGGAAGCGAGAAATAAAAAATAGAACAATTGAAAACCTAATGCTTCCTTAAATGGACAGCTAGTCTGTGCTCATTCACTGTTCATGAAGCTCCTTTCTGAAATGAAGAGGAAAAATGGACAGTTTGAAAATGTTAAAATGTCTTTTTTTTTTTCCATTTTTTTCTCCATCTTAAATTGTCTGATTTCATCAGAATGGAGGCACCTTCATCCGCCCATGTGTGAAAAACTCACTAGCCTAGCTTCTTAAAGAAGCTAGAAACAAAGAAAAATAAGCATTTCTTGATTTCACTGAAATTGTGACAGCTGCATGGGCATCTGAAGCTTATCTGGAGGTTATAGAAGTTTCACTGCAAGCTAGGCCCATGGACCTGCCATAAGATCACCCTTGGCTTTTTGTGACGCATATAGCCCCAGTCACTCATGAAGTCAGCAGTGCAAAACTATCAGGGAGAAGAGACCTAAGTGTGGTTACAGAAGCGTACATCTGGGAATGATCGTGATCTTTCTCAGTCACCTATTTCACAAAAACAAAAATTCCCATGATTTCATTTTGCCTAAGCTTGCTTAGAAAAGCTGAAACCAGCAGTCTGACAAGTAAACCTTTTAAGTAGCTGTGTGTTTTGATAAAATTAGTTAAATGTTGAAGAAAGACTTGTCAACGGTTTACCGGGCTGGATCGGCCCGGTTCCGTGACGATTGGTGTGGGGGACCCACAGACCCACGCCCCAGGAAAGGGGAAGGGGGAAAGGGAAAAGGGAAAAGGGAGGTGGGCCTAGAAACAAAACAGCGGCAACGATCTGAGGAGGAAAGCTAATTTACTAAATAAGATATCAGAAAGCAAAATAACACAATATAATACAATATAATTGGAATTGAAGCTAATAAATCAAATAAAATGAGCAAGAGAGAGTGTCCGATAAACCGAAGGCCTTACGCTAACGCTGAAGGCGATACGGCAGCGAGCACCCACTGCTGAGTCGATCCCGAAGGAAAGAGCGTGTCCCGTGACCGCAGAGGGTTTTTATCTTTTCCCTCTGAGCGGAAAATACGTAAAAATGCAAAGCATCGCAAAGTCTTCTGGGGAATATAGTTCTTCTCTTCTGAAACAGGTATACCCAGAAAATATCAATGATCTATGGAGTTGGAGTATTAACTCTTTAATTCTTAATGCACTACATGTTGTTATGATGTGGAATACCAATACCAAAAATCATAAAACCATGACAAGACTATAACTGTTTCAGGGCATATTTGGATTTCAGTAACTAATTCTGCTATGTGTTTGCAGTCTGTGAGCTTGGCATTTCTTTTTAAGTAAAATTGCCAGAGCTTCACAGGCCGAACAAAATTTGGCCTTGCAGGTTGTGGGCCTGACAAAATTTTAAAGAAATAGAAACCTTTCCCATTGAATCTAATTGATTTCATAACTGTAGTCTAGCATGGGAAATAGGAATGAAGACATGGTCTTATGCAAATGTGCATCAGTATGCTATTAATAATAGAAATTTATTCAAAGTTTTGTAGATCTAGACATACTCGCTATTTTGTACATACGCTAAGTTGTTTCCAAACATATTACAGGATTTTGTTTGTGTCTGGGAAAGATACAGTCTGCTGTTTTATGGCATAAATATTACCAGTGATTTTATTTATTAAGGTGTCCAAATACACAGATTAGTCATTTGTACAGAAGGCATCTTTTAGTCTTTAGCTGGTATCTCCCTCTCTTGATTAGGCCATCAGAAAATATCCTTAATATTACTGAAAATCGTGTGGCTTCTTGTGTTTGGTTTTGGCTTATGGGTTTTTTTTTGATTTGTTTGTTTTCTGTTTTTTTGCTTTGTTTTAAGATTATGCTGAGAGGTTTGAAAGTGAAGAAAGATCGTCTAAAATGTGTGGCTGACATAGTGAACCTAGAGATGCCCCAGGCATAGGGTTTCTCAGTGCAGAAGTCAACCTTGATCCAGGTGATCTTGCAGTGATAACATCTGCAGAGCTCAATTATCCTTGTATGCTGTAGAAGGGTGCTCGCAGGGTACCTGTTAACACTTGTGCTCAACACAGGAGTACCATATGCTCCATGATAGCAAGCTCCTGCCCTCCCCAGGGGAGCATTTGGTTTGATCTCCTGTGCAGTAGCATGAAAATTGTTTCAGATGTCTGTGAATCAGTGTGCCCTTCTCAAGCTCTCCTCCTTTTATTATTATTATTTTTTTTTTGCTTTTTTTTTTTTCCTGGGGACAACTTGGAGCACTATGAGTGGTAGCGGACACTAAGAATTGTAAGAGCCAGGCTAGATTTTATGATAGGTTTTCTTGTTGAAATGAATGGCATAATTTTTTAAGGTTAAAATCAACTTTGTATTGTTGCCTGTAGAAAATTCTCCGTAGGATGGTATTATGGATTCAAGGTGTTTTTTGGGTTTTTTTCATTTTGTCTTGGGAGCATCTGGAAAAGGTGTTCATTTAGGCATAATTATTCTACTACTATTATTTTTCAAGGATTCCTATTACCTATCTTCCAGCAAATAACAACATTAGTTACCCGGTGTGAAAGTAACACAATATGATGTCTCTTCCTGGAATTAAATCCTGATATTGCAGAATTCTTCAGTGCTTTGGTAAAGGAAATGGGGGATAGCTGCCCCCACTTTTTCTTGCATGCTCATAGAGGATGGATGAGCATGGTAAAAGCCTGACTTGCCAAACCAAGTCTGATCATCGGCATACTGGATGTACAAAGAGCTCAACATCCAAAGCAAGTGGGACATGAACAAGATGAAGTGGTGATACGCACCTGGACAGCAGTTTGAAAAGAACACTTGCCTTGGGCTTCTCTTTTCTCATTTGCTGGAATAAGTCAAATTGTGGTGGCTACTGTGTTAAGTTTATTGGCTAGGGGTTTATAATAGCCCTCGGTTTGTTTTTCTCAAGTTATAATGTGCTTTTCAGCTGTCATGCTTTGTTCACCCACCAGAGAAAGAGAAGCAAGATTATTATATTCAAGCAATGGCAACAAAATGCCCACCAGTGGCCTACCTTCATCACAGGCCACCCGTAACAGATACAGCGAGTTATTTTACTATTTCATAGCTAATTTTTGTAACTTACACAGCACTGTTCACATCTGAGGAACCCCAAAGAATTTACAGTTCTGTTACCATGTGTAAGCACGTGATGCACACATAGGCACTGCTTTCATCCACCATGCAGGCACTTCTTTGGTGAAATGTAACAGCTGCTTGTCAGCACACAACACCCCATGGCATCTTGAAAGGAAGTGAATAGCACCGTGTCAAATTGAAACTGTTGGGACAATTTAAGAAAGCACAATTATCCAGTAAATGCAGTTACACAAACTGGAGTTTGGCCAGGAGACAAACTGTCTCTCAGAAAGGGCAGCAGGATCTTTGATGGTCAGAAGTCGGGACTTTAGGACCACATTTTTTATGCAAGATCACCTTCTCTTTCCCAGCATCTCCAAATGCTGTTGTCAGATGTCAAGCTGCTGGCATGGTGCTGACCTGTGTGGTCAGAGCCCTGCTTTGCTGACGGGCTCCAGCAGGACCACAGCCTGCAGTCAGTGTAGCTGAGGGCCACAAAATTCAGCAAGCTGCTGGGGGAGGAGGGTTTGCCATAAGCACTGGCCTTCTTCCTGATCATGGGATGGGATGGGGGAAGGGTTTGTGATAGAAGCATCTAAAGCTTGCAGTGTTTGGTGACCAGTTTTGTCTGTGTTTGCCAACATCCTTATTCCCAGGGCTTTTCTCAGCCCAGTACCTCTGGGATACATAATCCTCTTCCAGTAGAGCTGGTCAGACATGTCAGCATATTCTGCAATACCCGCAACTGTCAGTTGCCTAATCCTGAGCCAGCACATGTGTTAAGCACATGCTCCCTTCAGCAGGGGGAACACACTTGGAAGCTAACTGTAAGCATAGAAAAATTGTTCCCCAGGCAGCTTTGTTTGAAAAATTCTGCTATTTCCTTGCAGTTGTTTTCATGTCTTTGATAGACTTGCCTTTACCATCTCTGGAGTTATCCTTAGTGTGCTGTCCTGCTGCATTTTTTTTTTCCTGCTTCCCAATCCCTTGATAATTTTGGAACTTTAAAAGCAGAATAAAATACAAACCTGCTCCTAGGTGTGACTTGACATTCTGTCCTGCATGTACCACCAGTTTGGGTCTTTGTGTTTTTCTTTGTAACTTAGTCTGCAAAAGCTTGCTAAGGTAAACGTGTCAAAATCCAGATCGTATCAGCCTCAGGATCAAATGGCATGGAGCTAAGGAGAAGAGGGATGGGGGTGCTGAGATTTACTGTGCTGTGGCAAAATGCTTGTACTTCCAGCCATAAAGGAATTGACTGTGGCACTTCGTTAAATTCATTTTTCTGTGCTTCAGTTGTTATTCCCTCTGCATGCACATGTATTACAGGCCACCCTGTCAGGGTGAGTAAAGTCTATGGCCTATCACGTTTGCATGGCAAAAGGCAACCTCGCCTTGTTCATGAAGTTCTGCATTTTTGTTACTGTCATTCAGTCCCACTTTGTTTCCTTTGCTGAACAGGAAAATAAAGATAGGACTAATTACTAAGGGTTTAAGGAATTACACACCCATTGAGGACAATGGTGTGAATCTGAGGGAGAAACTGGAATAATGCTTCAAGTTAAGGCAAATTCTTATCTTGTTGGCACGCTATAAATAGTCCAAAAATAGTATGTAGTTCCAGCATTTTTCACTGAAAAAGGGTGATAAAGTTTGCCTCTCTGTGATGCAGTTGCTGTTCATACAAGAAGAAAACCTTGTCCATGGAAGTGATATTACTGGCAGGTCAAAACACAAAAGTTTCCTAATTCTGGTGTATGGACTGTTTTTCTTATTAATTTTTCATCTAATCTAAATGATTATATTGTCATATGACAGCAAAGCACGGGAATTTATTCTTACAAGTTAAGTAATTTGAACTCAGACTTAGCCAAGCAAAACCCATTGTGAAAACAGAGTAATTTATAAATGTCAACCATAATTTGATGGCAGTGTGAAATTGTAACTCCTGCAGACATGGTGAAAACTAGAATATATTTTTAAAACTTGAATGTTGATATTTAAGAAGGAGTGTGTCTTACTAATGATAGAGACTCATACTTTGTGCTTATTGGAAGTATAATGGCCTACTACATGATACTGGATCTGCTGAACAGAAAGTCACCTTTCTGTGACAAATTGATAATTCGACATTTTTTCCCGTGGTCTGGTATTGCTAATTTCATCTGCTATTGCACCAAACTTTTGTATGCTTAAAGCAATTGTAGGCACAAATCAGACAGATTCATGCTCTTTTTCTCTAGTCATTTAAACAGATGCGGGAGACTATTTGTCTCCAATTATTTCACACCCATTGAGTGAGAACATTCACCAACCTTCAAGATTAGATACTCATTGTCTTTGATTTCTTGTAAATGACTGATCTATTGTCTCATACCAATTCATCTGATAGGTCCCTCTTAATTTGCAGCCTGTACCACTGCTGATGCCAACTCAGAAGAGCAAGTTCTATTAGTGTAGATCATCCAAAAGTTATCCTTAATATTTGTACAACAAATGAAAAGTCAGTATTTCTCTGCCAAATACATTCCTATCACTATGCAAGCTTAAACATCAGCTCTTTGAAAATGGCAGATAAAGTGTGGTAGTGAAACTGGCCAGTCCTGCTCTCCTCAGGCACAGTCAAGCTATCAAGGTCAAAACGAGCTCAGAATGAGGGAAACAAAATGTTATCTGCAGAAAGCCACAAAATGAGTTTCTGAGCTGTCACTGTAGAGAAATAAAATACAGGGCAGTGAGGAGGGCTTCATTTTCTCCTCCTTGAGGTACATTGTCGGTAACAGCTCTGCCAGTTGTGCCAAATTTGTGATGGTATGTGATGTAACCAGTCACAAGGAGACATGCTGAGCAAGCCAAAACCACCATAGTCATTTTAATTAAAGATCTTTTACAGCTAATTTAGTCGGAACCTTTGCAGTTGAAAGGCTGGTCACTAGCACAGGAACTGGCCCCTAGAGTTGCAGAGGTTGTTGAAATTGGGCCATACTCGCACCTGTTGTGATTTTCCACGGGGCACATACCAGGCTTCACCAGCATTTAAAGAAATGATAATGGTTTAATCCTTCCTGTTCTGCCTTTAATCAGTGGTAGGCTTTTAGCCTTGTCTATGCTTCCAAGACCAAGCAGCATGAAAAAGAGAACTGCTGAACATGGCATTCTTTTTTTTTCTTTTTCTTTTTTTTCCTTTTTCCTTCTCCTTGCTAGTCCTGTAGTTTTCTCCATTTAACTTGTACGATTTCACACGGGCCCGGGAATGGATAGGGTGTTATATATGGTTAATGTAACGAGCTGACAGCCGAGCTTTTCAGACGCGTTGCTTCATCCGGCCATCTGTTTGGGTTGGAGGAAAGAGCTGGAAGATTTCTTACTGTACAGATATATTAAGAGAAGTCAGAAAATTGGACATATGAACCTTTATATTTTCCATTAATAATACAGTAGTTTGATTGCAGTGTATAAATCACCGAGTTAGAACACTTTAAAATGAAGTTCTGGCACTCCCACAAGTTTAAGTAGCACTGTTATTTATAGATATTACATGAAGCCTGATGTTATGTTTAAGTGAGCGTTAAACAGTTCAGGCTGTTGTATTGTTGCTATGCACCAGAGAACCTCTGTCAAAGTGACTTTGGCACCACTGCATATCCGCCTTTCTCCCTTTGTCTTAAAAATCTTTCGCTAGTGTTTGTAGTTATCCATGTGTTCAGCAATGGAACAGCCTATTGTTAGTGTAACAAGGGCAAAGTCACACTGGGATTTTTAGAAAGAAAAAGCTAGTTCTCTACCTTGACTAAAACTTTGTTAAATATTAAACTGGCCATACCAAGGAGTTCAGTAAAAGCAAACACTGAGAGTTTGCTAAACTTAAACCTAATACAGTAGAAAGTTAATAGTCTGGTACAGAGCGTTTTGTCTTTTAGAAAAGGCAGCTATGACAATGCACAAGTGGAAATCAGTGGTGCTTTGAAAGGTATAACTAAAGAGAGAATGAAGGTGAAGGCCTGCATAACTCCAAAATTCAGCCACAGAGGTCTTTCCTGTGACTTGAAGAGAATGTGTGCCTCTCCAACACTCAGAATGGAATAGGTCCTGATGGCATTTATAATTCCTATGAATTGTCATTTGTTGATTATAATGTATTTGTTTTTTATTATTTACAGCCCTGTTTTATTATTTTGAGAGCCCCCCCCCCAACTTGCTGCATTCTCTCCTGTTGAGGGTAGATTCTGCCAAAGGGCAGAAAATCTGCAGCAAAATGTCATGGGGCAGCTGGCATTGCTCCCTGTCCCCTCCCTATAGGACATCGTTTGGGAATCACATGCCTGCGAGCACTTTGCCAGACCTTGGGTACCAGCTCTGTGAGAACAGAGCTGCTGATAGATCCAACATCATGTATTTCTCCTTTCATGTGTGCTTGGTCTTTTCATCTTTTTGTTGTTGAACCCATCTACTTATGGTTCCAAATCGTTTTAAAAATAACTGCCTCCTTTCTACAACCTCTTTTCCCTACAACAAATCTGCAGTCCACATTATTTTCAAAGGAAAGCATCTGTTAGCAGCAACCCATCCCTGTGCTTTGACACCAAAGGGAGAAAGTAAAAGTATAAAGTACAAAGCACAGGAGGGCTCAAAATGATGGCTAAAGTTAAGAGGGTGAGAGGCTTTGGCTGAGTGTGAGAATTTGTACCCACCTTGGTTTTACTTGTGTGCCACAGTAAAAGCTGTTTGCAAGGGAAAAAATCTGTGGAAGTTTTCGGGGGCTGATGTTTTTCTTTAGATCATGTCTTTGTGTTTGAAAGCTAGAGGATCTGTTAAAGTAACCAAAAGTTAATAAGTAAACAAACAAGTTAGGCTTCTCCCACAGTAAAACAGAGCTTAGAACCAAATTCAGTCTAAGGGTTTCAAAGGGAATAGGGAATAAAACTGAGAAAAAAATGCAGGAACTCTAGCAGTGTTCCCTTCCTCCCTGTAATCCATGAAATCTGGCCTAATATAAGGGGTGACTAGCTTTTTAACAAGGAGAGCTAGTCAGAAAACATCAGTGTTCACTCTTAAATAGAAAATATACTTAATGCTTGAAATTCTGTAACACCAGGTGGAACACTGCTTAAAAAAATACTGACAATTCGTATAGTTTATAAGCAGGCAACTATTAGTGTTACAAACCAACAGCAAAAAAAAATACATTTTTTGTTAGTAGTGGTGAGTTCCTTGTGTTGCAGTGGGAGCAATAAGACTTTGCTAGGATTATTGGAGTGTTAAAGGCATGCTTCTGGCCCATGGAAAGATACAAGTGGGCAATAAAATCTGTCTTCAGGCTGGTGTTCAGATGGCTGTCATGAAGATAAAAAACTGAGACAATGAGAAAGAGAGAATGATATATGGTGGAGAAAAAGTCTTGTAGAACAACTGTAGGAGTTTTACATAAAACCAGTATAACGTATGTTCTGAAATAGCTATTAGTATACTTTACTGGTCTATTTTCTGGTTTGGGCATTGAACTTGAGTTCATCCACTTCATTTGAAATAGAGTGGGTCCACCAGCCTTCACTAGTTCTCAGTGCCCAATTTGTTATTACTTCGGCCACAGCTCTTGGTTAACGCAGTACTAAGTTATGTATTTTATAGCATGGTTCATGTTGAAGAGGATTTTTATTTTATTATAGGGCCATCGGTAAACCAATATTATCTCTCTAACTGATGAATAGTCATCATATCCTCTAGCAGTGCTTTGAGTAATTCAGGAATTACAGGTGATATGTCTAACAGCTCTTAAGAGAGTTTATGTAGATAAATCCTACTTCTGATCAGTAGTGATTTTAAAGTTGAGCAGCGTTCAGAGAATTTATCAAAATTTATCATTCATAAATACAACATTAAGAGAAACTGTAATGAGACCAGAGAAAAAGAAGCAATTGTGGTGTTCATACTTATTCTTTCTTCAAGCAAGCAGAAGGGTTGTTGTGGTTGTTTTTAACTACACAGCACAAACGAGCTGGTGTATTTGAATAGGTTTTGGGATTCAGCAGATAAATGTATATTAGCAATATACTGGAAGTTACACTTCAATCTGATTTATGAAGAAAACTATCTTCAAACAGGTTTTGTTTTAGTGTGTATTTTTGTCTTCTCATGAAAGAGGACCTGGAAATTAGAAGGCTGTGTGTGATAATAGGAAAGTGTTATTAATCTTCAAAACCATTCTTCCACTTTTTACATTTTTATATCTTAATTTTTTCAGGTTAGCAGCTATTTGTAATCTAAAATGAACGACAGTAGCCGAGTGACTTGTTCAAGACCATGTGCTTGTGAGGTGCATATTTCTGAATATTTTCTACTCAATGAAGCTGAATTTCTTTATACTCAAGATGTTACGCATTGATTTATCATATATTACACATAGATAGTACTCTTAATATTAAAAAAAAAAAGACTAATAACTGGGGATATGGAATGCTTTTTGTTATTTCAAATACTGAAAGGCATTAAAAAAATATCGGTCTTAAAATGACTTGAGAAAATTTGATGAACCGGACAGTTAGACAAAATAAGTGTGAATATCGTGTTGCTTCTTCATACAGAGGAAAAAATAAGCAAAGGTAGGTATTAGCCCATATCAGTGGACTGATACTAAGCATAATTACAGTACAAAAGCATTGGTGTTAAAAAGGACTTTTCATCCAACTGTGTTGCCTTAGTGCACCTATAGGCAGGAGGGTAAGCATTTTTTTTTCTTAGAATTAACATTCAGTGGATTTATTTGATTAAATTGTGCAGCGTGCAGTAAGAAAATTCAACAGAAAGTGCAGTGTCTTCGTATTCACTGTGACTTAAGTTTATATGTAAATTACCATGCCACATCCATCTGATCTGGGAGTACTTTAATGGAAAGGCATTTGCATCTTTTTGGTAGGGTGCATATAGTAGGAAACAATTTTTCATCTTATCCCTGGAAAATTATTTGAAAGGTAAGGGAGGAAGACTAGCGCAAAGGTTAACGTCTCCAGGATCTCATAATTTTCCATAAATGCATTGGTGGAGCTACATTGAGGTACCCTTACAGTATGTGCTGCATCATTGCAAACAGATGCATTTTTCCAGTGCTGTCTGACATGTCTGTTGGTGCTTAGTTGTTACTTTCTGACCTTCTCTTTCTGGTTTACAAAACTTAATATGGCTGCAATAAAGCCAGGACTCCTAATAAAGCATCATGGTTTTGCTTGCCTTTGATTGCAAAAAATACACCATGGAAATGTAGTGTCTATGGTTGTTAGTGGTGTTTTTTTGGCTTTGAAAAAGAATTCTCCCCTTGACAGGAGTAACTATTCCCCTAACCTTCTGCTGCTGTGATCTGTATGTTACCAAGGTAGACATATCTGTAGAGGAGAAAGAAAAGCAGAGAAGTGTTTGTTTCTTCATCACCTTTGGCGACAGGTATTCATGCATTTCATTTTTGTAAATGCATTTTTCATACTCCATAAAAGCTTATGTCTGTGACCTTAAAAACCAGAGTGCAAACGCTGGTCTGTGGATGTATACACTTCTGGAAATGTCTGAATTTCATGTCAGAACCATAACTTTTCTAAAGGGATGTGAACACAGCTGTTGGAGCGCTTCAGATTGGCAGTGTTTAGTGAGCTAGCCTAGTGTTTAAATTTGATTTAGAAATATGTTTTCCTTATACAATACTGTATTTTAAGTTCCTATTTGTGTTGTATTGAATGTATACTCTTACTTAATCTGTTGGTAGTGATGGATGATCTTTTCTATTCAGTGTAAGATGTTTTGAGTAGCTATGTCATATTCTCCTGTTTCTGTTCATACGTTGATATTCTTGGCTTTGGATTTTGTATCTAAAGCAAAATAATGCCTTCACAGGTTGTACATTCTTTTGCATGTTGAAATTTGTCTGCTGCTTTTACAAGTTAGCTAAAACTCTTCTGTGTTATTTCATGGGTGTTTTGTAAGTATGGTCTTACTGGTGGAGGAGGAAGGAAAAATACCTGCTTTATAATTTGTTGCTTCAAGTAGGCAGGCATATACCAATCTGGACAAAGATTTGGACAAATTCTACCTGTTGTTTGTATTTCAAAATAATTTACTTAGTACTGAAAGATTGTTTCTAAATACTTTTGGCACTCTTTCTATAGCTCCTGCCAGTGGATTGACATCAAACAGTATTAAAACATCTGGAACAACTGCTCCGAGTCAAAAGTTTGCAACCGCCCCTCAGCTAACGGAGGACACATTGGTTCAGAGGGCAGAGCATATTCCAGCAGGAAAACGTACTCCAATGTGTGCACAGTGCAATCAAGTCATTAGGTTTGTATCTACTCATCCCACAAGCTCTCTGACAGCAGAGCTTTCCTTTGTTTTTGTTGATTTTGATTCCTTAGTCACAGGTGGTGTATGGCTACACTTCAGTAACAGAGAACACTGGTTTTGTATATGGTTTATCTAGCAAACCTAAGAATGAAAAAATTATGGAGGGAAAATGTTTTCCAACATTGAAAACATGACAACAGTCACATCCTTGCAACCCATTTTACAGAGTTTTAGAAAGCTGGGTCGAGTAGGGAAAAAGTAAAAGCAAAAGAAGAGTAAGCTATCTAATTCTCACTTGCACACCTATACCAGTAAAACTGGAAAATGAGCAAGCTGGAACCAAATGCAGGCTAACATCAAAAATGCTGATTCATTAATCAGAATCTCTGAATGAGAGGAGGAAAGATAGCTGCCTCCAGCTATACAAGATAAGGAAGGTATGCAGTTTTAACAATTGCTAGGATTGGTTTAGTAATAATTTCCTACTACGTTAGATTTCAAGGTCCTTTGTGGGCTCTCTGACATTTGTGTAGTTAGCCTCCTTGACTTGGATAATATCAGTGGAAAGGATTAATCAACAGAGCACACAAAAATAAGTTTGCTAATTGACACAAATAAATTTTACTCAATCCCTAAGATATTCTATTTCTAGTCAGAATTTCATATGGAGGAAGAAATGACTGGACTGCATTGTTCTTGTCAGTGATTTCTGAAAATTAGACATGATTGTCTTACCATTTTTCATGTCAGGGTGCAAATCCTCCTTGATTTTCATCTGACTGGCATTTTGGGGAGATAATTTGATGAAATGTATACTTTTAAGATATTGTCTTCTTGGTTGTTCAGTTATCTGTGCTGTTGAACTGCAATAGCAAAGTAACGTACTGTAGTATTTCTTTTTATTCACCCGTGTCCCATGTTTTCAGTGAACAACATAGGAGAGCCTGCGCTATACTTCACCATGGTTAAAGAAAGAAACTTGTTTGATTAGAAAAGTGAACTCTATAAGATGTATAAATTTCACTCAGTATAATAGAAAATCATGCTTTCTATGATGGACTTTTAAGACTTTTGGAACACTTGCTTGAACTCAGGGTCAGAAAATTCATCTGACTGATCACTTCTTTCTAGGTCTGAATCAAGTCTAGCTTGTTCACTACTAGCTCCGTTAGCATCAAGTTAATTTAGGGGATTACTTACTAACTCTTCTGTGGAGTTCTGAAGAAGATTTTCCTATTTTAATTCTATCTGTCAAGGTAATAAGCATATATGGTCTCAATCTCTTTGAAGCAACAGAAAAACACCCCATGAATTCTGAATGTAAATGTACACGCTTTCTACTCCTGACTTTATGCTTCACTGCAGAATGAAAGATTAATATCAAAAAGGCCTTTGCAGTTTTGGAAGAGATTCATTTGGTAATTATCATATCTATTTTTAACATTCTGACTTCTTTATGCACTGAGTGAAGGAGAGCTTTATATTCATCTAGTGAGTACTATGTGAGTAAATGTATGCTTTCATTTTTGTCATTATTTCCATTTAAAAGTAATATAAACATTGCACTTATGCAGCATGCTGCATCTTTCATGTAGAAATGTCAGTGCCTTTTACAGAACCTGTGGTTTAGGAGCTTTTTGCTTTTGCTCTGTGCCACAGGTTCTCGCAGCGCAGTCCACCTGTCACTCCTGATCACTATTCTCTGTCATTAAAATATTAGCTTCTATTCCCTCCTTTAATCACCACTGAAAAGGAGATGAGCTGCAGCCCTGTGAGTAGGCGAGTGTAGTGGTCTAGGAGCAGCCTTTGTTCTTTTGTGGTCACATATGGAGAAAGGTTGAGCCCCACTTGACAATACTTAAACCATTGTCACCTTCTGAAAATGATTCCTCTTCATGAATAGTGATAGTCATGTCTTTCCCTAAATTGTTGTCAGTGTTTAAATCTTAATACTTCTTCATAAGTTAAATGCCATCTCAATTATTAAAAGCAAGCATTGTTTCATTTGTGGATGAGTTTTCATGTTAATCAATGCCAATTATACCAAATGTTCACAGTATGCAGTGGATTTGAAAGACTGTAAAGGCATTTTGGTTTCAAGTTTGATCGTAATTACTGCTCATGCCCTTAGTGGTCATGTTACCTACCCATGAAAAGGTAGGAGGAGGATTAAGTGACATCGCACTGTGCATCTGTTTTGAAGCCAGAATGTGTTGTGGAGTTGGTTACTTTACGCTAAGGCATAGAATAACCGTGGCTAGTTCAGCCAAAACCAAAGGCATCTAATAACTTTTTTTAATTATTGATACAGTGATTGTATGAAGATTTCAAGTTTTTCTGCAGCTTCAATAAGTAAGCTTTTGTTTCCATATCTGAAAGTATCAAAGTTGGAGGCAAACTAAGTTTCTCTTGTTCTTCTCGTTCTGTCAGTCTCATGAACTTCTCACATTTTCTGATAAAGATTTCTGGTTATCAGTCTCACAGTGCTGCAGTGCAGAGTTCACTCTGCCTTTTAAGTCTGTGTTTTCTCTGTATCTCTTCTAAGAACATTTCTTTAGTGGTTCTGCCTGTGAATGATGATTTGCTTTTGTCACCTTTTCATGGAGCTTAATTATCTTAAAGTTATGAGGGAAAAAGTACAAATGGTGCTTCCCTTCAGCATCTCCTGTACAGACATTATATATCGTGACATTTTCAAATGAGGAGAAAAAGAATAGTTAACTACAAAACACTTGGCCTATTCACCAGATGTGGAAATCCTTTTGATCTTTCTACCACCAAATTTTTGTTCTGGATTTCTATCATAATCGAAGACACATGAGAAGCCAGATTATTGCCATACTAATACATCATGAACATACTGATAAAGTTATATATAGTTACAAATGGAAAAATACTGAAATTATCCTTACATTCCTTGTACGTTACTTACTTTTCGTTCCAATTTGACCCTGTTTCTTTGCTACATGTGGGACCCAGATGTTGGCTACCAAATATATGTACCTAGTGATCCTTTGGGACGTAACAGTATGTAACTACTGATGTAAGTACACCAGAATCTCTTTAAAATAATAATAGTAATAATAAAGTTACTACTATTTACCTCCACCTGTGGGTTTGGTTCATGTAGTCTTAGATGGTAATATCGTCAGTTTGGTACAAAATACTTAGCATTAGTAGCTTGGAGTGAAAGTGTGTTCATAGCTGTCTGTTGCTAATTATGTTACCATTCCTTATCATCAGCTGGAAGTAAGATGTTTTTTAAACTCCACCTCTAAAATTTGTCTAGTTTACAAAAAGGCAGTTGACAGAGAAGGATAGTTGTTGTTTTGTCAATGTACAAGGAAGGACAAAGTCAATTGTTGCCATCTCCCTAGCATTTCCTGCTGGGGCTACTTCCCATCAGGATGCATGGCTGTGGGCTCCCTTGCTCCAAATCAGGTATTTTAACTTCTTTTTGATTGAAAGCAGGGAAATAAATACCTTTGATAACTGGAAGTTATTATTTTGATTACAAAAATATGCAGAGATCAGGAGCACCTCCAAGTTTTGAATATCATGTTTTAGTATTTTACATGGCAGGTGTTTATTATTTCCAATTTTTTTTTTCTTACCACATGCTTTGGTGCAGCTTTTAAGTCACTGGCATCATTAAGGTGCAGTGTCAACTTGACATGTTTAAACTACGGCCTGATTAAAAGTGAAATCACATTTAGAAAGTGCTCCTCTGGACACATGTGTACAGGGAGCAAGCCTGCTAATGGAACACCTAGGAAACATTGTGCAGGGCACGGTCACAGCTTCCTGGGAACTTCTGGAAACAAAACTCTGTAGATTCAATCTTGTGCGCTTTCCCATCTGTCTGGGGTCCCACATGCTGTCTTGAATGGCTAACCTCAATATGTCAGAACTGTAAACTGTGGAGAGTTAAATGTTGCAGATGTTGTAAAAATTCTTTCCCCTCTGGTTGCTAGCATGCTTTCTTTCCATTTCATAACTAACTAGGCCTATCACTGCAGTACAGATGGCCAGAAACTCAATCCTGCCTGGAGCAGAGAACCTCTTCAAGTGTCAGTCCCGTCTTAATGAAACTGTTAAATTAGCCTGTGCTGACACTGCACCAGGAGAGTGCTTTGCTGTACACAAGGACTTGTATTGTTTGATTGTTACATAACTGAAAGGGCACTGATGTAGAAAGGTGCTTGTATGGCAGCAGGAGGGTATCAGGTTAGGTCAGTGTTTGCAGTGTTCAGGCATTCACTGGGAGTAGGGCTGGGGGCTGTACTCCCTAGGCTCATTCCTTAAGGGTTGAGAGCTACTCCAGGAGCTGGGTTTCACTGCTTTCTCTATGATAATCAGAGGTGAATGGAAGAAACTGCTTCAGTATTGTCTTCATCGCAACAGAAGCATGAATCCTAAATTTGTTTGACCCAGCAGATGCATGAATCCTATATCTGTTTCAGTCTTTCTATCTTTGACCTCCTGTTGAAAATATGCAACATCTCCAGAGAAAGCATCAAAAAGAAGAAACAAAAATAATTATCTATCTCTCTCAGGGAAATTACCCTCTGCTCATTTATTTTCTTATCTATCTGTCAGCAGAAACCTGGAAACAAATTTTAAGGTCTTTGTTTCTCTTGCCATTTCTTTGCTCATAGGAGCAAAACAAAAACAACTTTGTTTCTTATTCACTTTCTAGAATCGTTTAGCAAACAGGATGGTGACACTAGTATCTCACACTTCTTTTGCAGTGAAGTATTAGGTCAGAAAAAAATCCTGATGCATTATGGTAAAGAATGTATATTTATTGGTGGTGTCACAGAAGTGTGAAATGTGATGACAGAAATGAGCTTCAGCCACAGTGTTCACTTGAAACCTAAATTCTGAAAGGTTGAGTGTTGGTGGGGCTCAGGAGAAACCTCATTAAAGTAAATATATTTGTTAAAGAAATTAAGCAAGATGAATAAGTTTTCAATTGAATACTGATATAAGTGACCATATGCCAGAGATTTACAGCTTAAAACCTAAGATGTTTATTTGCATAGAAATGGAAGATTTCATTTTGTCCATTAACCATATTGCATTTGCCAGACAAATGCTTTGTGTCTGGGGTGCGGGGAAAGGGAGAGAGCTTCTGTCCTTGGAGAAAATGGTCCAATATTAATTAGCTTCTGGTAAAAACAAGCAAACAAACAAAAAACAACTGAATGGTCTGTCTTGCAACAAACTTGTTGGATAAGGACAACTATGGAATTTGTTTTACAAGAAAATGTTGTAATTGGTTCTCAGTGGAGTCAACTATACTTTAACATTTGTGACCTTGATACAATTACATGCTGAAAGAGAGCTGATGGTATCACTGAGTCTCTTTGCAGTAGATAGAAATACTTGGGAACCTGGAACATTTTAGTCTTTTCTTTCCTTTTTCCCCTTTGTAGCCACTTCAGCGTTGTATTTAATGAAATTTGAAAACAGGATTTTTGAAATGCCATGAAGTAAATGTCTTTACTGGGGTCAGGGGTTTCTGAGAGATAGTTCCATGCGAATAGCATTAGCCAACACTTGGCACTTTCTTACAATCCCAGACAAGAGGAGAGGCATGGAGTAATACCATATTGTGAACAGTGCCATGATCATCGAAAGCTTCAGCAGGAGCCACCTCAATGACTTTTGCTAATTAATCTTTTCTTCCTAATCAGAGGACCCTTTTTGGTGGCTTTGGGGAAGTCATGGCACCCAGAGGAGTTTAACTGTGCCCACTGCAAAACCTCCATGGCTTACATTGGATTTGTGGAAGAGAAAGGGGCTCTGTATTGTGAGGTCTGCTATGAGAAGTTCTTCGCCCCAGAGTGTTCCAAGTGTCAGAGGAAGATTCTTGGAGTAAGTGACTACCAGCCAACCCAAACATTATTGGGAGCATTAACCACTGTGTTCACTGCATCTCAGTAATGAAATTCTTAGCTTGAATTCCTCCAAATGTACCCTGCCATGCCACGTTCCCATCAGATATGGAGTATATATATTTTTTGTCTTTTCTAATTTTGAGCCTTTTCAGTCTCTAATGTTCTGAAGTTGGTGTAGTCTCATCTGATCTTTCAAGTCCCTGTTTTCATTAATCTGTTATGTAGCTGCTTGCTCTTACTAGATTTTCTTGAGCAACATGCTTTTAATTGGCAGCTTTTTGCAGGATTGGAGGAAAAAAGCAAGGAAAATAAATAATCCTCCTTAACCAAACTGAACACTGGGAAACACACTGGTTGGCTAGACTTGAAATAGTGAAATATTCCCTACGGTAATGCTGATGGAAAGATGTATTATCTTACTCGGCACTAATATTACTGATTTGAGCCCGCCAGCTCATTGCTCGATGCTTTACTGCAGAAAGCAGTGTATCTGTACTCTTATGCAAGTGAGCTCATGCAGGGCTTTGGCAGCATGGTTCACAAGTCAAATCTGGCACTATGTCATCTTCCAAAACAACACAGAACAGTAATAATTTTCAACATGATAATTTATGATGAACTATTTACTGACTTCAGAAGATGTCAAAGACACTGCTTTTCATATTTCAGGGGACTGCTGTGGGTAAGATCCTAAGTAAGATGAAGAAGGGGAACAAATGAGTTGTTACGTATGTCCAGCTGCTCATTTTTTGGTAGGTTCATGTAGAATTGTTCCTGACAAATAAGGAAATGTGCCATAAATAAATCACTTCATAGAGTTCAACATCAGCAGAAACTGCGTGCACAACTCACGTTCAAAGTAGCAGTAGGAAGCAAAGTATTCTTGAAATGAACCAAGTGTGGAAGCACTGTCACCGCAATCTAGTCGTCACATCAAAATAATGTGTTAATAACTCTTTTTCTAATCCCCGCAGGAAGTAATAAATGCTTTGAAACAAACTTGGCATGTTTCCTGCTTCGTGTGTGTGGCCTGTCATAACCCCATCCGCAATAATGTCTTCCACTTAGAAGATGGTGATCCCTACTGTGAGACGGGTAAGAAGTAACACAAGCAAAGATTAGTGCAGCTGTGCAGAGAAGCAGAGCTTAATAAGGTTTAAAGAATAATATTAATTCCTTTTTTTCCCGAGCTTCACTTTGGTAGAGAAGTGTCCCAGCAAATTCACTTAACTTTGAAATTTCAATTTGTGCTAAGAGCAAATGTAGTAGACACTTTTAAGTTTATGGTGGGTTTCTTTTGCAGAGAAGTTGGTAAGAATATATTCATTGGTTTCAGTAGGAGCAGGCTTCTTGACACTGATCTTATTATTTCTGTTAAGCTCTCAGCTGTAGGTATCAGTGATACAGCAAAGCATTCATTTTAGCTTAATTTTCTGGATGGCTTTAAAATAATGTGTTGTTCTGCTTGTTTACTAAATGAGCAAATATCAGTAGAGCGATGTGCTTTTCTTTGAATAGCCTTGTTCACAGTGGAGAGGCTACCTCCAAGAGCAAGTGATCTGCTCAGGAAGTGTTTGCAGTTTCAGGGAAAGCATCTGTCAAATATAAGCTTACAATAAAAATAAACAAATAAATAATAAGGTCAATGGGGGAAAAGTACATTGATAAGAGTAACTTAAAACTTCCCTTGTGCCATTTTGTGCTAGGACGGAAATAGATGTAATTTATAACACAATTCCACGTAGATGAAAAAGAATATATTAAAATAGTCTATTTTTGCACTCTGTGTTATTTACTTCTGTGTCAGAACAGTCTGACAAACTTTTTCCGTGTTTTTCCTTTACTGCAAGGAGTGTTGTAATTTTAAGAAGTGGTGGAAGTAGTTTGACTGGGAACAGATCTAGTTTGAAATCCTAATGAATTATTTGAAGCTGAGATTTCCTTCTGAGTTGATCCCACAGCTGTTCAAAGTGGGTGCTATGAAGAATAGTAGACACTGAAAAGGTGAAGAAGGCAGGCAAAATTTATCCAAATTTTCTGTTGGAGCAGGTTTGATGAGGTGTTGGCAGATGCAAAAGGACAAAGTAGGTTACTGCAAATTCATTTACACAAGTAGGGTAACATGTTGCTCCTATTGGATTTGTGGAGCAGCAGTGGAAATGGATATACAAGCAGCATCCTCCAGTGTGACAGCATGGTGAAATTTCATCCTGAAGCAGCCTGAAGCCCCTGATCTTGGAACTATTTGGTGATTCAAAAATAGCACCAGAGGGATCGATTACTCTCCTTTGGGCGGAAAGCTCATGACTGGGTTTGTTCTGCTAACACTGAATTCTTGTTCCTGTCACCAATGGACCCATATGTTGCACAGTAAATTGATTTGTGCTACTGTTACAGCTCCCTCGCACAAAATGTGTGCTTTTCTATGCTCTAATCAGGAAACATGAATAGAAGGTCAAGAATATTCTTGTGAACTTTGTTTTTGAGATAAAAGGTGCTAGTGCAAGTTAAGGCAGACACATTCTGCGAGGTGCTGTTGACTGTGATGTGCTGTGGTGGCTCTAGCTCTCTAACTAGATGTTATTTTGAGTTGTATTCATTTTTCAAAGGCTTTCAGTCCAGCTGGAGTTAAGGGTCTGTAACTAATTTTGAAGAAATAAGGAGTGAATGTCATTGCCAAATTTCTTTTTTTCTAATGCAGTGAAGGGTTTAATTTTAAATTTGTTTTTGAAATTGTCACACTGACATTTATTAGTACAAGGGAACTTTAATCTACAAAATGTTCGATTTTTTTATTTTTTTAATTTGAATGCTAAAATTAAATTAAAAATGCAGATGTCTACAACTTTAAAATATCCCAGTGCAAAGTTAGTAACCTAGTTTTGAAAATGCTGCATGCAGGAAGCACTGTGTTATTATATGAGAAGTGTGTTGGAAGACTACTGTGGTATCACAATTTAAGCGCGTGAAAAACAAAGAAAGCCGATGCCCTTCATTCTGCCTTATCTGCCCTTTCTTCAGAAGAAAAGCCAGTAAAGTTATCAATGCAAACTATAGTGCATGTTCCAAAATGTTGTAATGGCTGGCACCGGGAAAATATCAGTAAAAGATTGTGTGAAAGCTAACATAAAGAGCTGAGGCAGCATGGCCGTGAGATCATGCCCTTCAGAGGTTTTGAATGGAGGTGTTCTACGTTTTGTCATTTGAACTGTCTGTCTTTGTAGACATTTCCAAATTGGCACATGTGATAAACCTCTGTTGTCTCTGCAACAGTTAACACTGTGGCACTACAACATCGCTCTTAATAATCTAGCAAAGAAGCAAAATCTCCTTGTAGCCTGCTTGCTGTACGTTTCAAGGCTTTCTAAAAAAGGGCCTCAACATCTGATTTCTCTGGCAGTGCCAGTTTGTTACTATAAAGGATGCAGTCCAGAGCTTCATTAGGGTTGAAATCAATTTTATGAAGCCAAAATCTTATGTGACATTATACGTTTGGCATGGCAGCTTGCTGATCCCAAATATTTTCATGTTAGAGCCAAAGTGCTATTATGTTCTGTGCAGGAAAAAATACTGAAAGTAGAAATAAACAGGAAAGACCAGACAAGTTGGTGAAACTTAGGACTGCATAGGTGGGCAGTAGAGGGCTGCAGTGACTCATGGCCTGTGATATGGGTCTGTGCACAGAGAAGCAGCTTTCCTATGCAGAGGGTGTGGGGATGGGGAAGGTTGTATGTGCCTCCCCGCCCAATTTCATACTGATAACTTGCCCTGCTCTCCTTTTCAAGCTCTTCACAGCCTAAAAATGAATGGTGTGAATGCTTCCCAGCAACATCAGTAGCTGATGCCGTAGTGGTACTTTTTGTTAAATGCAGTAAATACACTGGCTAAAGCCTCTGGGTTTTGTTTGGTTTTGTTTTAAAGATTCATAAAATAAGCTCTAGTGACTAGAAAACTCCTCTGGCTTGGTCTAAATTGCTAGATTCTGTTTAGGATAGGAGGCTAAATATCGTATGAATTTGCGTAAAACTCTCTAGGACAAGTATTGTGCCAGAATGCAACCAAGGGGGTTTGCTGGATAAGCAGGCAGCGTGAAACCAGTGGGTGCTTTCAAAGCACACTCTGAGAGAACATAAGTAGCAGGCAGAGTCTGCACCAGTGCCCTGCAGGGAGTGTATTCCTCCCTCCCTATCCTCCCAAGCACTCTATTGTTCTCGAGGAAATGAAACACCAAAGAGATGGAAGCAGCGCTCAGTTAGCTCAACTGAAAGGATAAGAAGGGAAAGAGAACTGAATTGCCAAGGACAGGACATCCCTTTCTTTCAGTCTAGGTCCTCTTTATTCAGCATACTTAATATTACAAAATTCAACGAGTGCAAACCCACTGCCACTGAAAGAAAAGCACATAGAATTCAAAGGGTCAGTCTTACTTTTCTGTGTATGCTTCATCTTTAATATTTGTGTTTGATGCAGATTACTATGCCCTCTTTGGTACTATGTGCCATGGCTGTGAATTCCCCATTGAAGCTGGAGACAGGTTCCTTGAAGCCCTCGGCCACACTTGGCATGACACTTGCTTTGTATGCTCGGTAAGTAAAGCTATTCTACTTTTTAAACAAATCGATGGCAGCAGTACTTGTGTTAACTTGACTGATACGGGAGTTACAGCTAAAATGCCTTCCAGACCTCAGAACCCAAACAAAAAGCACTTTCACAGTTATTTGGAAGGAAGGTATGTTGCTATTGTGAGCTTTTGGCACCAGTCCAGATGCTTTGGCCTGAGTTGCAGCCCTGTGTCCTAGCATTTAACCCTTGACATTTACTTCCCTAAAACAAACGCTGAAGGCCATAAAGGAATAGGCTGCATTTCTCAGGTATCAAGAGTGCTTTTGACATAAAGACTCTGTAGCCCAAGTATGATCTTCTAGTATTCTGTGGCATACACACTGAGATCCAAATCCTATTGGTGGCATATATTTTTTGAAATGCTGCTCCAAGAACCTATTGACTCAAAGAGGAAGACTATGCTTGCACTGAGCATTAATTTTGCATCAAAATGAATACCCCTGAAAAAAAAATGTAATAATTGTTAGGCTTTGAATATACCTTTGCATACTACAATGCCATGACTAGGCATTCTGAATAATGTGTGGTGCAATTCATCCATCTGAATTGGGTGATGTTTTCTTTCTGATCCCATTTCAGGTTTGTAATGACAGTTTGGAGGGTCAGACTTTCTTCTCCAAGAAGGACAAGCCACTCTGCAAGAAACATGCTCACTCTATCAACATCTGATTCTCGAAGCTCATCTTGTTTAGCAAATGTACTGAGCAGAAGGGAAGGTTAAAATGTCCACGTTCAATAATTGGTTAAAATTATTTATATATGCTATGTTAAAAATGGAATAGAAATGTGGAAAGTTTAGGGGTTTGTACACTTTTTTTAGAGTATTTACCAGTTAGGGGGTTGCTTCATAAAAAGATGGGAATCAGGAACCACACCCAAGCCAAACTATTAGAGTGCCTTAGTGTCTGCACTTGACTCATTACTGGGTTCATGATTTTTTGACCACATTTATATATACTTACATATGAGAAGGGAAGCTTCTCTGAAAGTAAATACCTGATACTAACATGTTGGTTTTGCTGTTCAACAAACAAAAGGAGATTGGCTTCAGTGATCCAGGTCACTTTATTGTGATGATGTTTTTTAAAGTGTATCTAGAAGTATTGAAGCTAAACTCCATTAAAAAGGAACTCAAAGCAAAAATAGGCTTAGATGTTATACAGTTCAACAAATGATAATTTCATCTGATGCTCGGATTTATGAAGCCTCACACATCTGTGCCTTTAGCAGTGAAATCTCTGATGGGCCTGCAGAGTACAGAGGTTTTTACAAAGCAGTGAAGTGTAGGTGGCTACACTAGCAAACAGGAGTGACTTAGAAGATGCTATTTGGAAGAAATCATAGATGGGATACTGTTCCTTACATCATGACCTATATAGTACCAGAACACTAGCCAAAACAAAGTGCTAGTTGAGGTGAATTTGACAAGACAGAAATGTCAGATCAAATCTTCAGTATGAGGAAGTGGGAGTTATGCTCTTCTTCGCATTGAATCTGTGCATAATAGTGTTTATAATTTGACTGTGATGCTTTGGTGTTTAATGAGGGAAACTTCTGAAGTGCAACTGAGGACACTGTTTTTCTCTCAGTACATTCTTTATGATGTAGCTCATAAATATGTATATTGGTGGTGTGCCAGGTAGTGTACTGAAAACTTATTTTCTTGCTCAGCTGTTATGACTTTTATTAGTTTTGCTTTTTTCTCTCCTTTCCAGCAGATGCAAGGAATATATTGTTAAATAACATTACACTGAGTTAGGCAGTCCAGTATCTTTCACTTCTTGCAGGGGAATAAGAGAGAAACAGAGACAATAGTGCCATTATGCATTTATTGCAAGCCAGGAGATTTTGCCAATCCTGTGACTGTGTGTGAATTTCACTTTCACACGGATAGTCAGCACAATACCTGTGCATCAGCTAAGTCCCACTTGTCTTCAAATTAGAGCTCAAGTGGTATGGAGTAATAGTAAGCATACAGGGGAAGGATGATGACCCTCTGCACAGGGTGAATTTACTCCAGCAGAGTTGCACAACAGAGGAGGCCCACATGGGCTAGATTAGATTCCTGATCCAAAATGCATTTATGTGCTAGTAAATTCAGCTGGGATGTTATTGCTGAATTGTGTTAGGCTTTAGTGCTCTTCCCAGTGCACACTCAAAATGACCATTTGACTATTTACTGGGCAGGTTTTTTGTTTATTTTCTTCTGATTTCTTTTTTTTGTTTGGATTTTTATTGGTTTTTGTTTTTTAAATGATAATAAAAGAGGTTTAGCCATAAAGTCATTTTTTAATCCATATGCTTTAGGATTTGAACTTTCACAGTTGTTAGTGAATTTGAGGACAAGCGCCTGAAAGGCTCCAATAGGACTGCTTCACTTAGCTGCTTTGTGTTTTAGTTTTTGCTATGTTTATTTGTTTAAAATTTAAAAAGGAAGCATAGAATCACTGATATATAATGAATATTTAATGGCTCTCTCAAAATATCTAAATCAACTAAGACAAAAAGGAACATAATGTTTGTCATTATTTTAATAAGTGAGATTTTAGTAGAGCACTTTATAATAATGCCATATATCTCACTGAATATTTATTACTTTTTTGTTGTTTAGGACTATTTCATACTGCTTGTTTTATTTGTCAGCCTGCATATTTACCTCTATAATCTTTTGGCGTGTCAGTGTGTGTGTATTTATGTGTACTTATCTAGGTATGCATGTGTGTGTACATTGAGACATACATATTTGTGCACATATTCATACATGTATTTGATCGAAGACGTGACATAGCAAAAATGAGTGCAGTTTCATTACCACTTGCTTGTTTGTTCTTAAGATTCCCAGCTTCATGAAATAGATCTATGGCATTCATGTTTTGAGGGAAAGTTAGAAAGTCAGGAGACTCCTGTTAGTAACCTAACTACTGTAGATTTTTGCATGCATTTTCAGCCAGTAATTCCTTTTTCTTCCAAAACTGTCTGTTTTGAGAATTGGATTTAACTCTGTTTGAAGGTAAAAGATCTTTATAACTAAATAATTGAATCATGATGAGTGTTTCAGTAAATTGTAACTAAATAATTCAGAGTTATGTGTAAATATAATAAATGCTTAATATAACAATGCAATAAACTTATAAGCAAAAGTTGAGTAATGGTTCATTGTGTGTGTCTGTTCAACTGCACACCTTCCTCCTTATGGAGCTACTTGCATTGGGCTGTGTGGATGACTTTGCAAATGAGTAAGAAGGAGAAATACATCCATTCGCAGATTAATTTCTTGCATTTCCTTTTTTTTTTTTTTTTTTTTTTTAGTTCTTTTTCATTGTTTTACTCTGATCAGTCTGCTATTGTTTCCTGATGATTTTGTTTGTCTTTAGAATCCTGAGCATCACATTTTGTGGAAGTTCACACTTGAAAATTTAATTTTTTTTTTTTGAATCCACAGACAAAAAGCATAAAAGACAGAATTTGCTGTCTGTACTTGGTTGTTTTGCAGATGCTGGACATTTGTTCTGATTCAGTCAGTGAAAGAAAGTCATGGCTGTAGACATGAATAATATCGTTTGAGCTGCTTATTCTTCAAGTAAGATTGAAGTTTCTCCTTGCACAAAAAAGAACCCGAGGTTTCTGTTGGTCAGCAAGTTAAACATGAGCCAGCACTGTGTCCCTGTGACAAGACCACTGCCTTCTTGGGTCACACTAGGCAGAGCCTTGACAGCAGGTCAAGGGAGGTTAGCTGCCTTCTCTGCTCAGCCTTGTGCACCAGTACAAAGGAGACATGCACACAGACTGGAGGAAGTCCAGTGAGGAGCCACAAAAATGATGAAGAATTTAGAGCATGGTTTAGTGACGGGTCTAGGTAGGCCAGGTTGGTGGTTGAGCTTGATGATCTTGAAGGTCTTTTTCAACTTAAATGATTCTATGATTTTGTCTCTCATCTGGGGAAGAGCTGGGGTAGACAGGACAGTTCATCTTGGAGAGGATAAGTCTCAGGGGTCTTACCAAGATGGATAAATAACTGATTGGATGGGTAAAGATGATGGAGCAGGTCCTGCTCATTGGTATCTAGTGACAGGGAGCTATGGGGTGGTCGGGCACTGACAGGTTGCCCAAGGAGGTTGTGGAGTTCTCTGCCCTTGAAGATTTGCAAAGCCTGACTGAATGTGGTCATCTGCTTTGAGCACGGGACTGTTCATCCATTTCCAAAAGTGGATGGATGAAGACACACCCTTCCAACCTCGATGAGCCTGATTCTCCATCTTCTGAAGTTGGAAGTAAGTACTGAACACTGTAAAATATATGGTAGTGTAAAACTCAGATTTGACTGATTGCCATTTATTTGCACCCTTTACTTCATTTCCACCACCCAGGTAGAATACTTTGCAGTGTCTGTTTAAAAGTGTTTTATATTTTTATATCTTGAGACTATTCAAGGCAATACTATCTGCTCCAACAAGTGCTATCTGATGCCGTACTTAGTGTTGGCACAAAGCGTTCTCTGCTTTAACCACAGGATTCTTCAACTATAACATGGCCAATTACTTCATGATAACACTGGTCTCGTAAGACTCTCCTTAGCTGAATCTCTCTTAACAAGGCAAATGTAATGTTATTTTCTACCTTTATTTACACAAGCAAAGGAAAACACTACACGTAGCTCTATAAAATTTAGAGGCAACTTTACAGAAAAATTGCCTCCCCTTCAGCGTTTAGGCTATGAATGAGACAAATGCAAGTCTATTTGCAAACAGTATATTAAACTCCAGAAGCCAAACTTTTAAAGGCATCAGGTCTGCATTTGACGTTTTAATGGCAAAGGTTTGGTTTCTATCAATCACAACGTCATGTAACATTAAAATGCACCGACAAAAATAAGAAATCTGTCATTCATTCATTAAAACACTGTAATCCTGTGTAAGATTTATAGGCTTAGAACTCAACAGTGTGTTTTCACAGTAAATCCACTTTCACTGTTCAGCACAGAACAAATCTCTCTGTCACTCAAAATATTTGCTGGTCAAAATGCACTGTATGAGATCTTCAAAGAGTTTCTCACAAAATTGCATATAAATCCTTTTACCAGCAAAGGCTCAATTTAGGTTTGAGTTTTACTTTCTCAGGACATAGGCTAATATCTTGTTCTCAGACAAGATCTTGGTTATATCAAAAACACGTAGGGTCTAATTTATTATTAGTGGTCTGGTGTTAATTAGGGGGAATTACCAGAAATAGTTTGCTTGATGGAAATTTATTATGGGATCACACTTTACTGATGGCAAAATAGGAGTCACTGAAAGAGTGCAGCTCCTTCTCATAACCAACTAATTAATAAGGTGCCAAAATTCCTCTGAGAAGGGTTTGGTTCTAACTATGGGAACCTCACAGAGCAAATGGTTCCTATGCAGTATTTAAAATTTAAAAGAGGAAAAGAAAGGAGAAAGAGCTGCCCAGCAGAAGTCTCAAAAGTGGTGTGCCTTTTTCTTGAATTTATGAGAGAAAATATTTAGCTGTGCTTCTAACTTCTCATTAAAGAATTGCTTTTCCCAGACAGAAAAACAGCAGAAAGTTTATCATCTTATTTGGTATTCTTGAACTTGGTTTGCAGTTTTGCTTCTGCATACTGCACACTACAGCTCATGATTTCATGAACTAGGCTTAAAATGAGCTTTTGTATTGCACTTTATTACTACTCCGAAAGGTCTCTTTCTTCATCCTTTGCCACAGAAGTTGGCATAGATAGGAAACTTGTGCTTATGACTGAAAAACAGGGCAAAGTACTCAGCTCTGTGATAAGGCCAAGTATAGCATGTCTATGGCAGTTTGGGAATAGAAAATCCCTATCTGTTCTTGATCGTTACAAAAAAGCCTTGTGTCAGAATGGCAAATCATAATATGAAGCACAAGCAAAATATCTCCAAAGAAATTTAAGATCACTGTACTAAAATCTATGCGTGGCTGTCTTGGAAAAATATCTTCCACAAGATTTTTTCCAGAATATTTCAGATGGTAAATTGTGCAAGTTGTAATAAAATGCTTTTCTATTTGCACTGGAAATATCTTAAACTCTAAAAAATTATTATTATTATTATTATTATTATTAGATTCCTACTATACTGTGAAACTATGTGTTATCTCATTGTATTCCGAGTAAGGCCCATATTTTCCACAGTATCACAGTTAACTCCTTTTCAGTATTCATGCCTTTGCTTTGCTTTTCCTCACTACTGGGCAGTCCTATTGTATGTTTTAAAATATTTCAGTACAAGATAATCCTGTCAAGGTGTGTCCTTTGTTTCTCTTCGTGATGCATCTATAAAATGTCAAATGTTCCTTTGGCAAATATAAACTTCCACTAAATTTTGGCACGCTTTCCAAAGCATCAAGCTTTCCCACCCAGAAGTTTCTTCTGGAAAAGTAACTTAAGACACCAGTTCAAACTGTCAATTACATCCCACATAAACTTTCTTTCCCTTGAAACCCATCAAGTAAAAGGAAAGCATATAAGTACAAGTGGGGCATTACATTCATTGATAATAAAAGTGAATATAACCCCACTCATTTCAATGTAATTCCCTTCCAAATAAAATAGAACTAGTATCAAAGCTATGTTAATCTTATCATTTTCTTTGCCCGGTCAGTGAGATCAAAATGGAGACATGGACCCTTGGTTCTATTGGCTTTCTGTTAATGTCACAAAGCTATTTGAAGAAATGCTGTAGTTTGCTGGATGACAAACAGCTGAGTACCATGGCATCCAGAAGTAAGTTGTTCTAACATCACTGCCATAAATAATACTGCTTAAATCTGTAATTTCATTTGTCAAATCTCAAATTTTCAGTTAAAGTGAAAATCTTTCTGTGATCCTGCTCTGCCTACTCTAGCTACTTGCTGATTCAATGAAATTTTGTTGAATTGTTACACACTCCCACACAAATAGAACATTGTTCTTACTTATGATCAGGATCATCAGTATACTCAAAGAATAATAATAATAAAAAAAAGGATAAATTTTTGACTCTGTGAATAAGCTAAGTTATTGGTGTTTTAACTAAGCTATATTTCTCTGTAGATCTCTCACTCTGAGCTCTCAAAAATATTTCAGCATGTACTACTTTAAATTCATTTTCATTATTTAAAGTGTTGATTGTATTACTTACTGTAATAACTTACCTATTCCTGCTGTGTGCAACAAACAAATAATACTTTATAAGGCAGGATTTTTATTTTTCATAGAGAAGACCTGCCTGTTTTTGTATGTTCTCATTCTGTGCCAGTTGCTGGAGTCAAGGGAGGGTATAAACTAGAGTACATTAACATTCACAGCATCTGTGATCCAGTGTAGGATTTATCATGATTTTCTTTGAGCAATCCAAATGCAGTCGATCTGCTATCTCACTTTTTTTCCCATGTAATTTTGGCTGACAATCAGTAGAGAATTACTGGGAATTTCTGACCAGTGGTATATGCAGAAACAAATACGTTGAGCTTTCTCTGAAATACAGCACTGTGTCAACATCAGTAAAATTGCACTACAGTAGGACTACAATCTGTCTTTAAGTCTCATATGTTCCTCCTTATATATATTTTCCCAAATCTGCAGCTAATCAACTGTTTGCTCCCACTTTCACTGAAATGCCTCTTACAGTTAGCTAGAGACTTCATCTGCAAAATTTGGAGAGATTATTTTTTTATGGTCTCTTTTTTCATTTTTATTTTTTTTCCAAATTATTATGTGCAGATTCTTGGTGGAGATAAGCCTTGATGAAGTCTGTGATGCTCTCCCAAAAAATCAGCAGTACTGTATTTTCTTTTCTTTTCTTTTCCAAACCTTCTCCATTACAAAGCTCCAAAGCTTTGGCATAGATTTCCTAGTACCAAACAGATTCATCTTCTAGACAGTTATGTGATCGTAGTAGGAGAATGAGATATTGTATATTTTCCTGCACAATGAGAATTAGCACTTAGGATTGAAATGTCGTGTGGGAGTGTTGGATAGCTCATTAGACAGTGTTATGGTACTGCAGGGAAGCAGTCAGAATTAGGAACATGACAGATGTGATAACTGTAGCATTCCTTTCTGAAAAGAGACTAGTTGGTAATGTTGTTATTTACTTGAGATATCCTGCAGATGGTTTTATAGTGTCTACATAGTTTACATTTGTAATGCATGTTGTGTATTGGAATATTATTTCACATTGATGACTAAATTATCCTCAGTTTCTGGTGCTCAGGAATTAAAAGCAGTGCTAGCTTGTGTTAGAAGACTACAGCCACCACTAGTTCAACTGCTCAAGCTGTGAATGCATTTGGGGTTATTTTAACAGATTTTTTTTTTAAATTATATATCAGTATGACTGATAAAGAGGTGGCTTTTATGTTTTTATAGTGTTGTGAATTGTAATGAGTCGATACACTGAGAAATGATGCATCCCTTTTAAAACCTCTAGGCAGGACTGAGTTATTTTTTTTAAGAAAAAAAACAACACCAAAAGGTTTTTTGCACTGACTCAGACCTTAGTCATTTGGAATGCCTTACTGTCATGGGGAGCGGTGTTTCTAAAATGTCATGAAGGGGATTTTCCTCTTTTTCCCCAGAAGTGTGATTAGTGGCTGCAGGCCAGTGCTGGCCCAGCTCTGTTTGATGCAGATTACCAATGATTTCTCCTTCAGAAAAGACAAAGTGCCTCCAGAGCTTCAGTGCCTTTGAGCATGAATGGGAGCTTGATGTTGGCTCCTTACAGGCTGGGTTATGGCTCTATGCATAGAAAAGATGCACAGGGGTGAAAATCAGTGTATGGTGAATTATCACCTGCACCCAACCTGTAGCCCCTTCCCATGCGAAGATGATAATTTTTTTGTATACCCAAAACAAAATCAATCCAGTGGGATGGCTGTTGAAACTATTGCATCTCCCCTCTTCTTGTTCTTCTGAGCTGCACTGATACGTCCTGTCACTGCAGACGTCACTGCTGAGTGCAATCACAGGCCTTGTCATCACTGAGTCAATGCAATACATGATTTAATTTCCAGGAAGGTGCTCTTTTCCTCACAGGTTTGCAGACTCAACCAGGAAGACAAATGGTGCTCCAAAGTAATTTCTTCCAGCAGGCATTGGAGATGCTGGTAACAGCATTTGCCATTCTGTCCTTCACATCTTCCCATGGTATGTGATCATCCCCCATCTAAATGTGACATTTTACACAGTTTGGACAGACTTTACCTGGTTGTAGACAAGCCTCTCACGTTGTTGCCAAAGGAGAACAGTGCAGACAACCCCAGTACTGGCTCTGTTTTACCACCCCAGACCTTAGTGCCCTTCACAGCATCAGAAGTGATGTAAAGCAGGTCTGCACTGTGGTCCTGGGATTTAAGCTGCATCAGAAATGTAGATTTTAGAGCAATAGAGCAGCAAGAATCAGCTGCAGAAGCAAATGAATTCATTTATTTCTTCACTGTGTGCCCAGATTTCTACATTAGGGAATCTAAATGGGCAAACTGATTTTGGCACACAGTGTTTTTTGTCAGCCTGGTCAGGCTGGATGTTGTGAGGGGACATGAAGGAAGGATACAGAAGATTCACCTGTTCTCAGAAACAAGCAGACAGAGATGTTAGAGATGTTCCTAGTTGGGATGCAGATGTTGCAGCCTGGTGGGAGGGAACTTTTCTTTGCTCTCTATCCTACATTTTTATTTATCACCAAATTGTGTGCATTTTTCTTCTGCCAACTTTTTTCTTTGAGGTCAGATAGCTCTTTTGTCTTCGTGATGTACTTGTAAGCACAAACAAATATATATATATATATATATATATATATTTGGTCATCAGCTATTCCTGGGCTACCCATAGGCTGAAGTGAACTTTATTTAACATTATCAGTGTTGTTGTCCACAGCTTCAAATTACAGTGTTCTGTCCTGTGTTGTCTGAAGGCATCAGAACTATCACTGTCTTACTCATGCACTCATGCCTTTGCTTCTGTGAATTGCTACCAACTCCTGGCATGGCCTCCCCTGCTAAAGTCCATGTGGAGTTTTCACAGAGCAAGCATGAAGTACTTCCTCTTACAGTGCTCCAGTCTGCAGATTCCATATCCTCCTCCGTGTCAACTGGAGATGAATAACAGCAGAAAGAATCCCAGAGCTAATCCACCAAACGATCCCCTGCTTTGTCGCTATGTCAATACTGCTAAGTTTGGAGTTCCTGTCCATCTGGAAGGGATCTTCATGCTTTCCCTCCCAGGTGCTGTTAGTAATGGTGGGATTTGTAACCTCATTTACTCTTTTTAACCATCTCTCTCTGTTTTCCTAAAGCCAGGTTTGGGGAATGGTTGAGGTTGGAAGGGACCTTTGGAAGTCAACTGGTCCAGCCCATGCCAGCCCTGTTCAGCCCCAGCTGGTTCATGGGGCAGGTAAGGACTGCCCCCCCAACAAGCACATGGAATGAATCTGCAGCATGCTTTAATACATGGAACATTTTCAGTGTATGGGGTGAAAGTGATGGTTTAACCCAGAGATGTATGTGTATGTGCCCACAGAGGGAAGGGGAAAAGGAAACACTCAGCTATTCACGTTATTCTGTTTTAGAGCCATCATGATACTACATATATGTCCTCTTCCCTGAACTGTGGTTTTGAAATCAATCTTTGCAACCCAGAATACTATCTGCTAATAGATTTCCTCCTCCTCACTGTGTCCTGTGGTAACAAAACTCTCCAGCCTTGGGCTACATAATGGTATTGTTCCTTTCTGGGACAGCTCCTTTTACCTCTACTAACATGATGGCTCAGTAAAGAATAGATATTTTAGCAATATGAGAAAGTGTTTCTCCACCTGCTGCTCCTCATTTGTTTAGGAAGCGGTTTCTAAGAACCACGTGCTATCAGCATGGGGGATGCAAGACCTCTTAGCTAATCAGTACATGATTTTTGGCTGCTGCACCCTCTGCTGCACTTTGACTTGGATCTCAAAGATACATTTCAATCAATCCTATTTTAATTATTTGCCTATGAGAAAAGCTCACAGAATGATAGCTGCCTCTGAAGAGAAAATGACTATTCACAGATGAGCCTGGTGATATAATCATGTTAAGTGAGCCCAACAGTCCCCATGGTAAGCTGCTATTTTCACTTCACTATTACACATATGTTGGAGTTAGCAAATAGTAATTTCCAAAAGCAGTTAATGGAAAGAAATTTTGCTTGTAATTAATCAGCCATCTCAGAGGATATTCATCCAAGGACTCAGTGTATCACTGGAAATTTGGACCCACATCTCACCCACGACAGTCTGTAAGGAACTGCCTTCAGGCAGTGCACCCACTTCATCCTGCTCAGTTGCCCTGGATGAGGGTGGTTCCTTCAGAAACCAGAGCATGCACTCAGATGATCAAAAGCTGTTTGGGAAGGGGGGCTGAACAGGTGCTGGCTGCTTCCCAGCTTCTGAGGCCGTGACTTCCCAAACTTCCTGATGTTCTCTCAGTGTAATACAGTCTGCACAGCAAAGGCACACTCTGCTGTGGCGTTTGTGTGAATGCTCTGCTCTTGTTCAGAGCTCAAACTGTTCAGAGGTTTGGAGTGTAAAAATAATTCCAGGGAAAGATTTATTAGAAGGTAAAGGCCACGCACAGCAGTCAATGATATGACCTGACTGGAGTGATGGTGGTTTGTCTGGTGTGTGTGTGAGTGCAATTACAGAAACTCAGTTCTCTTTAGATAAAAATACACTGAGCTTCCTCTTAATTTTTATCTCTGGAAGAATAGATCAAGTTATACAGCCAACTATGCATGAGGACAAGGGCTTGCTATAAGGTGGGAGAAATAAATAATAGGCTTGTCAAGCTCCTCCTATAGGCAGAAATTAATTTTAAACTCTACCAGAGATCTGGGGTAAGATCCATACAAACATTCACCTTCACATTAAAGATTTACATTCTGGACACAAAAAGCTGGAGCAGAATAGGTATAGCTGAGGAAGAGGCTAATTATGAAACTTTTCTCACATATGGAAATTCTATTTAATAAAAATCATTCTGAATCATCACTAGGCTCTTAACAATTGGCCAGAAGGCGATGCGCATAGAGATGGAGAAGGAATTGTTGATCTTGGAGAAGAAGTGATTTTGGTATCTCAATCAAAACAGGATCAAAGAGGAAATTGCTTTCAGGTGAGGTAAGCTAAATATTTTGCTTTTTCTTCTGTTCCATCCCCTGTGTAGCTTGAATGGAAGCATTAGCTTCAATTTTCTCATAAGGGAAATTAGCTAGAGTTATTAAGCAAACTGTTTATTTTGTATTAGTTCCAACCACCCTGGTTTTAATTATCTTTCCTTTATTATGCTTGTCATATGGATAATACTATGCAGATGTATACAAAGAATAGAAAAGTTCATGCTCTGAATTGCAATGATGATGGGCATAAAATCCAACCAGCAGCACTTCTCTCATTCTTGTTCAGTGGCTCTGGATTTAGGTACTCCATTACAGCAAACTGTGCAGCCTTTTGGCTTGTGAACTGGACACAGGACAATGTCCATTGGACTAAGCCACGGACTGCAAGCAGCACAACATTTGCTGGAAATGCAACATTCATTGCCTGGAACCCAGCAAAGCCCTTAAACATGGGCTTCTTAAATATGCAAGAAGTTGCCTTGAAGACAGGTGCTTTATTAGATGCTGACTGCAAGCAGCGTGCCACAGACATTTTTAAATTAATATTTGTAAAGCAATTTTATTAATGTATAGCTCCTAGCTTTTTTATTATTGTTTTGAAATTCATCAGACTACTTCTCTTCCTTGCAGACCTCGACTATGCACACTTTCTAAGCTCTTTACATTTGTAAGCTTATGTGGAAGCTTTTTTGGTCAAAATAATTCACAATGTTATTATTATTCCATGTAGTCAAATTTGTGGAAGCTAGCAAGTCCAAGCGATCTTGAATCAGTATAATCACAGATGTGAATCTAGTTCCAGCAGGAATCTTCTAAAAGTTGCATCTACCTAAGAGCCAGGAGTGATAATTTTTAATTCTGGACCAGTGGCAGATTTATTATTTGCCTTTTGTTACAGCTGCATGGCTAAAAGCAGCTGCAGCGACTGAGGCTGTGCTATCTTGATGCTTCCCAGGCCCAAACGTGTGTACCAGAGCTATCCTCAAGGCCAGAGCAGTAAAGTCTAATGGCATGGTGGTATGAGACGGCAAATTTAAGATGTTACTGATCTAGAAATAGGTACAAGCTGACAGGAAAGATGTCTGCTGGAAGTAGAGGAGGAAATGTACGCTGTGAATGACGCTGTGAAGCAAAAGGAGGCCATCTGAAGCTGGTAAGGTTGGATTCTGGTGCAGACCCAGCAGTCCAAATGGAACCTGTGCATCATCAGTTGTACCTCTGATACCACTGCTTGGGCTGCTGAGATGAAACTTGTCTTGGGTGAGCCTCAGCCATAGTCTGAGGCTGCACTATGGCTGCATCTCCTGAATGGCATTATTATCTGACAAATTATCTATGAGAAACCAAATGGGGATGAGTTAAACAAGAACATCTGTTACTTGTCTCTCATAAAGTATGCAGAAAATTGGTTAGGATATGAGTGTCTTCTTATGAGAAACAGGCTACTATTTTTTCTAGGAGATATTTTAAACTCAAAAAGCAGGGGTAACACCTTCAATTTCAATTTGGTCAGATTTTTGTGCTCATATTGGAGAAAGATTCCATGTGTCATGTCCTTGGCTTTGTCCAGGAGCAGTTTCCATTCCAAAGCACCATGGAGAAGCCAAAAGCACTTGCTTGGAACTGACTCCAACAAAACATCAGAGCAGGTTGTATCTAGGTTGTGACAAGCAGCCATTGACCTGTTGGGAACTGCAGCAATTGGACCACCTTAACAGGGGAGAATTCATTTCAACTTTTAAAGCCTCTCATGAGAATTACACTGTGTGCAAGAAACACATCTCCTGTAGTTTTACAAGTGAGTCTTAGGTGCCCCCAATGCACCAGGGCACAATAAGACATAAAAGGTTTACAGAGAAATTTAATTCAGTGGCAAATAGCTCTAGCAAAAGCAATATCCCAGAGGTTGCTGGGACCACTTGCCAACTTTGGAATAAGACCTATAACTAGGCAGAGAAGTGGACAGAACTTTGCAAATAAACCATGCTCTGAAGCCGAAATGTAGAAGGTGCACAGGCAGAGCTACAGGTGCTGTCCAAGCCTCGCAGTTTTCTCATCGGTAGGAAGGTAGCATTTGCACAGGGATTACCTAGGAATAACTGGAGTGAAATGACTTAATTCTGAAGACTAGAAACTGTTTTTTGTTGTTGTTGTTGTTGCTGCTGTCCTTGCTTTCCAAAAAACGTGTTTGTAAGCCCCACAGAGTGTAAAGGCATTGGATGATTCTTTTAAGTTTCTTGAAGAGACTGAAGATAAAATTACTATCTAACATTATATTCTATTCATTCTCCCAGAATTTGGAGCCTCTGTAATATACACTGTTGAAACTTATAAATGTCAAAGCTCTTCTTAGCAGGTTTCACCTGTAATATTTTTAATGTATGGCACTTATTCATGCCAAAATTACCCTTCCCAAATAAGTTTCAGCAGGGATTTACAGCCCTTGTTACAAGAATAGTTCATGCTGGCACGTGGTGTGGGTTTACCCAAGTGGACTGAGATGAAGGGAAGCGTTACTTCAGATCTTAATATGATTATTTGTCCATCTGTGTAGTCCTTCTTTGAATACTGCCAGGATAGGAAACATAAAATAGCTTCTAAATGTCAAAGTCTTTAAGTAAAAAATAAACAAGAGTGAAATCTGAAGCTAATATTGCAGGGGAAATAAAAATAGGGACGAAAGCATAGGTGAGGACTTTGATACAATTAGTCAAAAGTTAGTGAAGCCAAAATTCAAGTTCTGAGCGTTTTTGATGGGAAGCAGTTAAAATGATTGGTCTTCTGCTTACTGGCTACGTGTTATGATGGTTAACAGTACTAGAATTGGTTGGGCTTCTTGTGAAAAAGGCTAAAATTGTCAAACTAGAATGAAAGATGGCTGGGATGCATATGGCAGCTCCCCATGCTGCCTCCGCTTGTCCATTCTGGGGAGAAAAGGAATCAAAGTGGAGGAAGTCCACTACCATGAATTTTGAATGTAGATTCTCCTTACTGCTGCTTGCCCAGGCACTGGAGACTGATGTAAAATCTTGTGCACTGTATTGCTGAGGTGAGTTGCAAAGTGCGAAAGCAGGGCAGATGGGAGAGGCAGGGCTGTAATGGCCTTGCCACTTATCAGCATTTCAGTCCCATCCTCTCGGCTGCATCACAGGCTCCTGTGGCAGGATGGGAGCCAGCCTGGCTGTCCCCCGCACCTCGCACCAACTGTCTGCAGATCCGGCCAAAGAAAATATGCCCCAAAAGGCAGGAAGGTTAGATCATTTGTTGCTTATAGCCTGCGGTCTTTGTTCACGACAGCTACTATATTGGGAGTTTTCTTGGAAAACATAGTTATAAGCGGTAATTGGAGTTCTCAGAAATATCATTGTAACTCTCCATAACAGATGTAAGCACACTCAGGCTCTGATCACCATTTCCAGCATTGCTCTCATCTTTAAGGCACTCTGCTTACTTCCTCCCCACAGACAATAGATGCAAGGCTACAAACACACAACAGAAGAATGGGATTTGTCCCACGTTTCAACACTTGTCACATCTCCCCAGAGATGCTCATCAGCCAACATGAAGTGCCCGCATTTGTGTGCCATACCAAAGGCAAATGTGCCCATGAAGGCATCAGCCTGAAGACATCTAGTGCTGATCCAAAATAAGGGATAACTTTTGTTGCTGTTGCTGTTGTTTGCTATATAGAATAGAAAGTAAAATGGATTTGATGGGAGACTTTTCTGAAACCAAACCAGTTAACAGAGAAAATTTCTTCATTTAGAATATGCCATTGCCTGTTTAAGAATAGAGAAATGGGAACTGAAAGGGATATCACACTTCAGTTTTAACTAGTGATCTGCAGTCACTTTCTTTGGATATCCTCTTTCCTAGCCGATATTTCCTCCGATTTATTTCATTGCTGAGTGGATCATTTCAGTGAGTTTTATGTAAGTCCACTTGGCTGTTTTACAGTTCTCTGCATGTTTCAATATATTCCACTGTTAAAAAATTTAAAAGTAGGTGGGGAAAAAGGAAATTTCTGGTTAATATATAACAATTTCTGAAGTCAATGTGCCTGGACTCAATTTTTCAGGGCATTTTTCCAGACACTAATGATGCCAAAGAATAAAAATAGCCAGCTAGCAGGACCTTAATGGCAAACTCTTCTGCAACCCAGCTGAAGCTTCATGACCCTTGTCAGACCCTTTTTTTACCATAACTGAGGGGAAAAAAAAGGCAAAAAACTATCACAAACAAGCAGAAAAATAAAGTGCTATACAAAACTGCTGAAACTGCTATATATGACTAAGTCTGCAGCACCAGAAAGAGATGAAATTAAAGCAAGAATTCTTATTGGTAATATTAGAACAGACCTGGCTGACCAAACAATCTAGCTAAGTTTTGCTCGTGAGAATACTGAAAACTTCAGCTGAGCATTTGTATTCATTTACAGTTGGCCACAGGAAGTCAGCAATCTCCATTCAGACACCAGGTGGGACATTATTGCTATTACACATGCTGAAGGAAGAGATAAGTCTGGAGCCAGCACATGAAATCATAGGGGTTTCAGGTAAGTTCACATTCAAACGATGAGTGAAAAATCTGAAACTGGCATAATACTAGCTATTTCTGAGTGTATATTTTGGGTTATAAAGGCTTGTATTGATAATTTTTGTATAAGGATTTCAACTAGTGAAAAATTATGTGCAAAAATAGGAATGTGGGACTTGGGATGGGTCTGTTCTTCAGGTGTTTTTATTCTCAATCTTCTGAGAAAATGTAGTAAGAGATGTACATCTCTACAAGAGTACATCTTGTGGGTTTGCCTACAAGATTTATTGCATTTTATTTAAAGAATTTATATTTTATTTGGGATATCGGTATGCTCAGGGAGGTCATCTGTCCTCCAATCTTGGAAATTTTTGAGACTCATCTAGTGTACAGAGCATATTGACCTGATTCAGGGCAAGAGCTTGGTCAGAGAATCTCCTGAGGTCCCTTCCAAGGTGGGTTATCTCATGTTGCTACCAAAAAGACAAAGAAAAGGATGACTTTTATATCATGCTTTTAGTCAAAACTTCATGTGTTTGTGTGCAAGAAATGGTTTTCTTTATGGAAAGCAAGGGCTTAGCTTTCATATATAATTTTATATACTTTCCAGGAAATGTTGCTGAAAATATCGTATCAAACCACCTTTCATTTCATTATTAGCTTTCTATGATTTTAGGTGTGAATGAAAATATTACAAAATATGGAAGTTAAATAAATGACGAAACACAAGAGCTGTTAATGACTGTCTAGCTTGGCAAATGAAGCAACATAATAGTGTGAACTATATTAGCTTAGTAGGTTGAGCTATGCATATTGTTGAGAATACTCTGTGTAGAATAAACATTACAGGCTCTGCAGTTATAACAAAAGCAGAAAGCCTGATCCAGAAACTATTGTGGGACTACCTCATTCATTCCCCCTATGAATTGTCCCAGATGCGAAATATTCTCTATGAAATTTTTACTGATGTCTTTATTTTTATTCTTGGTTTGGATGAGAAGATGATATCTGTGCTGTTAGTTCTTATTATAGCATTTTTCCTGCTCATTACTTTGTGTTATTATTAATCATATATATTTCCGATAATATATCTGAAGGAAAATAGAAACATAAGGCACTGGATGTGAAATATTATGTTTTTGCCATTCATAATATTTCAAACTCTTCAGTAAAATATTATTTTGCTTGTCCAAAGCTGTTACAGTAAGCAGAGGGATGAGACTCTATTCCTTCCTCTATGAGTGCATGCAACGTGTTTTAGTCTGACTGCAGCCCCATATACTAAGGTTCAGGGAAAAATCTGTAGAGGCAATGTACCATATATATACTAGCTGAGCAGCTGAAAGGTAAGGAAAATCAACAGTGAGAAGAAAATGAAATTTGGTAAAGAGCAAGTCTGCAGAGTATTTAATGATTCAAAGTCACTTAGACCTCAGCTGTTTGGGGTTTGAACGTAAGAAAAATGAAGCTATATGGGCTTTCTGTAAAATCTCTTCCATCTGATCCAAATAAGAAGCCAAATTTTTTTGTCATCTGATTAGTTACGAATTTTTCAGACATGTTTTTCATAGATTCATTCAGAGTTTATTGTGATGTATTGCAGAGGTCATGGTACAAGTCAATGTAAATAGATTAAATTACAGTTCTTGTTCAAAGAGAGGTGTGTACACAGTCACTAGAGTAACTCCAGTCTACTGACTTCACAGCCTTTTGGGGCTGCTTCAAATGGCAAAGGAAAAATCTTCATCTGCATTTCTTCTGCCTTCTGATTGCCCTATCAAGTTATCAATTCAAACAGAGCTATCCAAACCCTCTTATTTCTCTGAAAGTAAAAGGATTCCAACTAAGATAAGGTCAGAGTGGCATCTGCAGGAGATGCTTTGCATCTTTTGAGTCCTTAAACAGCCAGCTGACTTCAGAATAAAATCACAGAAGAGACCCTTATTATTCTCTGAGAAGTTAAATCCAATGGATTGCAATTCAGTGGGGGAGATGGTGGGTTGATCAGACATTTATTAGGGCAGTTACTATTTTGCTAAATGATTAGCAGTCTTTACGAGGAAGATGTAGAGCAGAGAAGATGGATAGCGATCCTTGGAGGAAATAATAACTTCTAACTATTTTCCTATACTTATTTGACATTTGGGGTATGTCCTGTGTCTTCCAGCATCATGAAGAGATGATAAAGCAGATGTATTAAAAACGGCATGTTTTTTTCCTGCCAGGTAGATTACTGAAAAGGTGTCTCATTTTAAGGATGCTTTGCCATAACTGTATTAGAGAAATATTATTCATAGGCTTCATGAAGCTCAAGGCTTCTTTTTGCAATGTACAGTATAGACATGCCACAAAGACTGGTTTAAGCCTCAAATTGTTCGTAGCGCTCAAGGGAGAAGATCAGTAAAAAGCAGGAGGAAATCAATAGTATGGTGGTAATGGAAAATGTTTCCTGTTCTTGGTATTCGTGGGAAGCAGATAATCACTGTGACCCCCATGAAGAACATGAATATAGATTATTTCTGTTTACCTCAATGTGACTCATCTATAGAGCTAAAAATCAAGGTTTTCTGATTTGCAAGGAGGTAGATATTGGCTTAGATAAAGAATTGCTCCTGTATTTGCTGGTAGGACTAGGTACAAAGTCACTTTTGAGAAAGAATTTGCAATAGGCATCATTTGAACAGTTGATTTTGAAACTAAGATTTTACCTTTAGAATTCACTGCAAAAGACAAGGAGAAACATAATTTAATATAGATGGAGTAATACAGGTCTTCTTTTTAAATCTATGAATTAGTTCTGAGACAAAATAAGAAATATTAATTTCTACATTTGATCTCCATTGTTTGCAGAACTGAACACAAAATCCAGTATATCCCGTGATTTTTCAGTACTCAGAAGTAGTTTTGTACCTATGAGACACTCCTCTGCATCTGCCCATGAAGAATAACTTGCCGAAATGCTGGAGGTTGAAATAAGGGAGAAAATGAAAGTAAGCTTAGAATGTACTTTGAATATTCAAATTTTAGAAAAGATAATAAGAGTTGTTCAATAGATAAGGCCAGAATGCTAACTGATTGTATCATACCTGCCAAATCGTCGCATGTGTGTTATATCCCATATATAGTGTGCTTGTGGGTATAAACATATAATTAATATGTAATATATATATATATATATACACATGCATATATATATATATGTATATATACACACATGCATGGGATTCTGTAAGATGAAACTACTCATATATTTTTTTCCTGGGTTATGCACAAAACTTTCATTTAATTATTCTGCAAGAACACACATTACCATGTTCGTTGGCCTTTTTATTTTGTTTCTTTTTCTTCATAAAATCTTTGTTACTTTTTGGCACTGGTTCATATAGTCAGTAGAATACATTTAATGGGCCAAAGACATTTTTTATTATCCTTGAAATTGTTTAACACAGTTTCTCTATAATTTCTCAACATATTGTATTTGTTTAGTTTTGTTTATTTTTGGTATAAAGTAGTGACATTGTGGTGTCAGGTTTTATTGCTCTGGCAGTCATCATTAAAGATTTATCAATTCTTTCATTATGTTCCCAAACTTTTAGGGATTTATATTCTGGACAGATATTCATTCCCAGTGGGTCTTCCAATACAAATGCCCCACTAAGATGCAAATCACTATTTTCTTTAATTAAGTTTGAAAGAAATAAATTTGACAACTTTCAAACAGAAAAAAATCTGTTTTCAAATGATTTTCTACAAACACAATAGAGAAAATAGTACTTTTTTAGAACAGCTGGGGAACTGATCCACCATTTCTCAGACACTTTACTTATCTCAGTTGTTACAGGACTTAGTCTGAGATATGACTGAAGGTTCAAGCTCCAGAAGTAGCATGTAGTTACTGAGAAGCTTAGCCTTAGCTTTACCAGCACATGTGAAAGTCAAATGTGCTGCACACAAAGAATAACGAAATAATTGTTTCATATAGGTACAGATGCAAACCAAAATGCAGAGAACTTGTGAATTTTAATCATGTGCTACAAAGAGTTGGGCAAAATTATACATATCTCAAATCAAAGTAATATGTTTAGTCACTAAATTGTATCTGTTATCTGTTTCCACTAGCAGCACTGCTCTGCTTTTACTTGCAGGTATCCTGCCAATTAAATATACTGAACTGAACTTTGTTAAAGATATTTTTGAAAAGTATCAGTCAGTTATTAGGACTCTGTTATAAAATCCATGAGCACAAGGCTGCACTGAAGCATAGGTTACTTGTGTTCAGACTCAAGCGTCAGTATCTGAGTTTTGATAGATGTCTGTCTGACTGATTCAGGGAGTTTCAGTGCGTTGGATCACCTTTTAGACATCTGGTGGGTAGCACAGACACTTTTACTGCCAGAGTTTCAGTCTGCTGCACAGCTTCACAGTAACTCAGGATTAGAATTACTTTTCAATAGACACAGCTACAGTGAGCTTATCAGCATCTGGAATCTTTCTCATCACCATGTGTATTTTGAAAGATGGGGGTTTTTTTGTGCATTTTTTTTGTTTGCTTGTTTGTTTTCCCCCAAGAATACAGCAAAAGATCAGCAGCTCTGTTACCCTGCAGTCTACAAGTCCTTCTTTCAGATGCACTACAGGACAATAAAACAAGCAGATCTACAGTTTAACCTTGGACTCTTTTATTCCTTCTTTTACTATATGCAGAAATCTAAGGTTCAAACAGATGCTGGTAAGATCAATGGCTGAGTCCAGTGCTATACCAAACAAAAAAGGATGGCAACTACATTGCAAAGCATTATTGACAGCTGGGCCCAGTGTCTGGGTACTAGCATCCAAGTGTCCCTAGGATAGGGGCATGAACTAAGGAGGAGTGAAAAGCAAGCTTTATTTTCAGCTGCTCCACACAAAGCCCACCAGTGCTTTCAAGTTCAGTACTATTCCCACATATGGAATAACTCATCAGAAAGGTACCAAGCTTTGAAAGAGATAAACATCAAAAATATATTCATTAGTGTTCTGTTCTTACCTGGCCTTATCAAAGATATTTTGTTACTGTTGAAATAAAATGATCAAGATATATCCACTGCATTTTAGATAACTTTTGCCATTACAAAGTTTATTCTAGCATTGGTAGTGCATGTCACGAACAGACAAGCAGCACATGCGCAATTCATTAACATAAAGGAAAATATATCAAAGCTATTAGCGATGTAAAGGAGAGCACTCTATACAGCATCTTAATCAGTTTGCACAACACATAATCTAATTTGCATTTGTGGTAGGAGAAGTCACTGACAAATAAATAGGGTGCAGTCAGCTAGCTACTCATATTACATGATAGCTTCAACTGATGGAGGATGACTAAGTACAGCATCAATGGATTTCTTCCCTGCTAAGGATTAGTTCTTTGTATTTTTGGTCAAATATCATGCCCTCTGGGGTTGCTCTGAGCCTCGTTTCACATAAAAATTACCCTCCGAAGAAAGCTGTGCAGCAGTGCATGGCTGTGAAGCAGATCAGAAGCTCTGTTTATCAGTGATTTTCTTGTCTTGAGAACAGCTACAAAGCTTGCCTATCCTTGCATGATGGGAATCTTCATTGTGGAATACTATGTTTAATAAATCATTGCATATCATCTTTTGTTGATTGTATAAGCGCTGGTCCCAAAAGATGTCAGTTGATGAAGAGCTACTCTGAGCTTGGGTAAGCAAAAGAAGCCATCAGATTCCCACTGACATTTGGAATCTGCTGTCTCAGAAATGATCATTTTTAATGCATGACTGAAAGCTTTATTTCAATTAGGGTTTTGTGTCACTGGCTACTAGCTGTGATGCCACGGAGTTTGCTGTGACAGGGTACTTCCTTTTCCAAGACCAGAATCTCTACTGAATCTCTTGACAGTCTGCCAAGTTCTGCAACTAGAATGTGTGAAGTTCAATTTCTAAACAGCTTCTTTTCATTTTTGTGCCTGTTTTGATCTAGTATGTGAAATAGATCTCTGCTTTTGTCACAGGACTCTCGCTCATTCTTGGCAGGTTTAAATTCATTATATAATCTAGCAGCATCAGATGATTGCTTAGGAATAAATTGCAGATGCACCCCTTGAGATACAGAATTCCTTGTTACATTCACGTATTTTTCTTGCTAAACTAACAACCACTGCTACACTATCAGAGTGGTGGTGACAGTGGCATTTGATGAAACCAAAGAGATGTAATGCCTTTGAAGGGATATGACATAGGGCTGTCTTCCTGTATCTTAAGAATGATGGGAAAAGCATTTACTCTGCCACAATCACACTGTCATGGACATTCTTCCTTGTATAAGCACATCTCAAGGTTACTCTCTCCAAAGCTGTCTGTACCTATCGCCAGTATTAGTCTGACTTCATTTACACGCTGCTGTGTGTGAACAGATGCTGTCTGGCTGACTTGCCACTACAGCATGTTACACAGCTCCTCTTGTGGCTAATCTACCAAAGATGACCACTGATCCAAGTGCATGAAGACCTTTAATTTGAGGAGCTTTGAGACTGGAATTTGGGCATTAATTCCTACTGTAGATGTAGTGCAAAAGCCAACTGCTGTGCACTTCAGAAACTTGGACAGAACTTCTATGAAACTGGGCATGACAAATTTTCAGTCTTTTTTTTTCATTTTTTCTTTTTTTTGTTAGGAATAATTTACAAAAGGCGGCTGTCTGCTACCGTTACTATAAGCCCTGTAGGCGCAAGAGCCACTAAGGGGCTTAAGAACTCAATTCAGAATTCCTCTGAAAAGCTTACTAAGCTGATACTAGACTCCAGAAGTACCTGACCTCTCCAAGAGCTCATCTGTTTGGTGCTCATTTCTCCAGTTGTGTCGGTATCTCTGAACATTTTATCGTTTACAAATCTTCACAAGACTGAGCATCTTGGCTGTTAGCATGTAAGTGAAACACATCAAAGTCTTCAAAAAGAGTATCTTTCCACTGATGCCCTCAGGGTCAATTATCCTGTAGAGTTACAGTCCCCAGATTAAAGCATAACCATTGACTTTGCAAGCTTGTTCAGAGTGGTCAGAATGGAGCTGGGTGGTCATTAGTGGAGATACGTGCTCCAACAAATGGTAATTCCCTCAACAGATCAACTACAGTTCTATAATCAACCCTCACTGAATTATCTGCAGGTTTCTCTTGAAGATCAACAGTTGGCAAGAAGGTTTCCAAACCTAGCTAATATTTTATATGTATTGTCCTGAAGATAAATGATAGAACATCTGTGCTTAATACTTTTCCTCCTTTCAGAAATTCTCCACATTCCACAGATGTGAAATGAGATCCTTCAAAAGAGACCATTATGTTTGGATTCCTCTAACATTTAAGGAGGTTAATAACTTGATGACCACAAGAAAACCACTTGGAAGATAAGGCTTCTTTGAATATTAAATTAAGTAATTAAATTTAGTAGCAGTGATTGCTTCATAAAAGTTCCCAATGTATTGTTCATAATTTTTCCTAGTGGAAAACCAGTATTACAGGATCTAAAGATGATGTTGGTACACACTGTTTTACATAGTTGGATATGCATGTAGCAACTACCAGACAGTGTTTTAGATTTTGATGATTCCCATCCTGGTTATCAAGGGTGCTTGAGAGTGCTTGTTGCAGATAATTCCAATTATTATGAGTGTGAAGAACATATTGAATATGGGATGAAAGCCATGAGGAAAAGACGGGGGAATTAATATTATCAATGATACAGATCTCAGTCATCACAAATAGAAAGGCAGGAAAGATTTGGATGTTTAATTCAGTGTTAGGTGTAGGTCCTGCCCTAAGACAGAGGGCATGTTATAAAGGATAATTTGTGGGTTTTTTTATGGCCATATGCTCGGGCTATTGCTTTTTCAATCTCATTTGCATTATGTTCTATACAATGCACATCAACTTCACCACATATCAAGTCCAATATTTGACATAGAATAAGTCTGCATGCTTAAGGGTGAGAACATTTTGTTGCTGTTTCTCAAACACTCTTTGATAGTTTTGTCTTAAATATAATTGTGCTTAGCCTTTGATTCAGATAATGAATTTGCATTGTAGTAATTTACAAGGAATTATAAGAATACAATCTCTGTCGTGAGTTCCTTCTATGCTCTTCCACTGCAGAAGGTGAATAAGAGGTCCAACTACTAAAAGCTAGATATCAGCAGAAGACCTCCTCCGCATGTGCTGAAGCATCTTGACAGACTCCCTATCACATTTCCAAACCTAAGAAATTATTTTATTTACTTTATGCCACACTATTGACTACATAGGAGCTTTTCCAGGACTCCTCACCCACTTCACTGCAAATAAATGAAAAAACAGGATATTTTACATAATATGGACAGCTATCTGGCACAGGAAGACAGTGAGCAACTCAAACTTCAGTAATTCTTATTTTCGGATGAGAACTCTAGTAGAGCAGATAAGACATACTTGGCTATTCATCACTTAGCATTTCTGGTCTTAGATTGTAATTTGGCTGCCTTGAAATTGAGAGGGAGGATTTTTTTGTTTTAACAGATCAATAGTTCTGCTGTCTGGGGGGCTAAATTCCTTGACTTATTTGACAGCTGCCAAATTGTGAGGACACTAGTAAATATAACTTTGTAAGCTGCATTTTGTAAAAGCACAAAAGGAAGCTGTTAAATTCTAGTCACGATGTGACCATTTTTTTCTCAACATGTCATGTCCTTGGCTGCAAGAAACATTGTTAGGCATTATTATTAGTAGCCTCATATTTTCCATTTAGCATATAAAACTAATGTTTTTATCAAAAATCTGTTCTGTATGGTCAAAAATACTGTTTGGTCTATATAAGGAAGTTTCACTATTTTTTTAACATTGTGGAATCCCAAGGCTTTTCCAGTCAGAATGAGGATTTGTTCAGAAATAGTGCATATTTCAGGTCACTGCATATGAGGTTGCTCTTAATGTTGTCCCTCTGTAGTTCTCTTGGAATTACTTTCCACTTTTCTTGGCTGAAAACTGCTCATCTGAGTGTATCGCTTCACTAGGTTGGCCATGTTCTTTTTACCAGGAGTAAACAATTTCTGGGAATGGCTAAGCCGTCACAAGCAGATTTGGGAATAAAGGGCAAAGTCAGGGAAAGCTCAGAGCTATGAAAGTTCTTTTCGTCAATGTTCATGCTCACCGCTTCATAAGAATCTGATTCAGAATGTTAATTTACTCAAAAAACGGATCATTTCAGACACTGTGCATTTGTCACTTGTGAGTCTGATGTTGACGTCACTGGCATTTTCCTGAGTTGTACTCCCAGATAAAACAGCTTTTATCTTACAAAAGAAAAAAAGGAAAAAAAAAAAAGAAAAAAAAAGAAAAAAAAAAAAAGATTTCATGTACCTAAAATAATGCCATAATTTTTTTTTTTTGAGAGAAAGCTGTGTTTGTAATTCCTAGCTGTAACTCACAGTTAGTACAGCAACACATCTCCTGATGGATTCATGCTTATTTTTAAAAGATACAAAGAAAATAAGAGCAATGTATCTGATCCTGAACTTACTGGAAGAGAAACTTCCAAATAATAGTGAATTCAAAGTAAGATTCCTGCTATCTGTTTCTCATATGTTAGCATATTTATCTGTGAAGAATCAGTACTGCTTTTGCCTTGAGACTGTGCTAAAGTATGAGGAGAGCTCTCTCTGGTCACTTCTAGAGCTGGCTGCAACATCCATTTTCCCTGCCTAGAGAAGTTAAGTTGCTGGCCGTCTCAGAAGATGTCAGCTTTAGTTGAAGCCAAGTATTTATGTGTGTTGATTTTCTTACCTGGAGATTTGTATATAGCCAGATGGTTTAGCTACGTGGCTAGAGAGAAGAATCTATAGGTCTTTCTGATGTTTTCTGCTTCTGTGGGCAGTTCTGGTAGCAAGTATTTGGAGCTGGGATGACAGAGAGTTCCAAAGGGCTCCAGTGAGACCAAGCATTAAAACTATATATATATATTTTTTTTTTCTGGAAAAAGTCAAAAGAAAATGCTGAGTGCAGTCAATTCTCTCTCTGTATATATTTTTTTTTGTTAAGCTATTTTACTAAATTTTATGGCAAAATACTAGCTGCATGGCCTGATCTTTTATATATTATAGATCAATATTTTCTTACCCATTGCTCCCTAAGAGCAGTCTTGAAGTTGAAATTATTGATGTTCACTACAACCAGAGAATAAAATGAGAATATTTTACAAACAGTAGTGGTCTACTAAAAGGCAAGAAAGGAAAATACAGATACTGATGCAAGCAGGTGATCTATGTCCTGTTCTGCAGAAAAAAGGAATGAAAGATTGAAAGATGTTAGATGTTGAGGGGCCATCTGTGCCTGCATGGGGAAAGATACTCCTTCCAGTTTTTTTCAAGCAGCCAGACCAAGTTCTGAATCCTGACAGCAAGGAGAGCACAGTCTACACAAATATGAGCATTCTGTAACAAAAAGTGAATTTTCTCAGGTTAAAAGTTCGGTCTTTGCGCAGGCTGGAGAGTCTTCTGCACAGTTAACTCTGTGCAATTATAAAACCCACCTGGAGCATGTCCAGATGCTTCCCATCAAAGTTTCAGGGAATGTCCTGCAATAGTCCCCACAGCAGAGGAACAGAGAGGCAGATTCAGAGGCAGGGTGGTAGCTCAAGCTAAGCAAAGAACTGTTTTGTTTGACGTTTTGCCCAAGGTTTGTAATAGAAAGAAAAAGCTTTGACCTGTAAGAAACCTTGGGTGTGGTGGAAGTGCTTCCTGGGCTGGGGGAAACAGGCGAACCACCTACACACAGGCTGTCAGCTGCCTTAGGCATGGCTGAACAAATACAGGGGCTCTGGCTGAAGAGTGATAATGACAGGAAATATTTTTGATGGACTCATGTTTGATGACTTTAAGGATTGCTCAGGTGCTTTTGTTTTAAGGCTTCAGAAAAAAATAATATTAAGGACTGTGGGAATAATCCTATGCAGTAAATATTGTTGATGCTTTGGGATAAGCAAAATTGTACATGGAAGACTAAAATTTTTAAAATCCTATAAGCACAGTCTATCATGGTAGCGTTCACTGATGGGGCTACAGGCCATTTGCTGAACTGCAAAAATCCTAACAAATGGGTACAGTACAACTGCAGTTAAGGCTCTTGAAGCTCAGCGTCATTACTCACTGCCAATGTGCTTTATAGACTGTGTAGCACAAGACAGTGGGCATTTGAGAGCACCTGTAGTTGTGTGTGCATCTCTACTGGACAAAAGTTCAGGTTTTACAGTGATGAGCATGAAAATCCTCATGAGATAAGTAGGGATCAGGTGATAATGGTCCTCACACAATGCTTGTAATGTTTATCTTGTCTCTACATTTAATACTGAAGACCTTTCTTCCTTCCATCAGAAAAGCTCAGATCCTCTCCTTAGGTCAGTGTCTGTGAATTTTAACACATAACATTCCCCAGTTTCTTGTGGGAAACTTCCATAGCTTTTTATTTTCTTCAGTCACGCCTGGTTTTAAATGTCATATTGAAATACACACCCAAATCTCCCCTCAGAAAAGTGAGAGCTTTCAAAATAGCCTAAAACTTAACTCAGCATGAGGGAGCCTCTCCTAAATGTAAGCATTTTGGCCCAACTGTAGTATTCCATACTCTTTTTTGTACTTTATTCCTAAAACAAAACAAAACAAAACAAAGAACAATTTTTTTTGTAATACTCAAGATTAGAAAATCCACCAGCAAATATCTCATTAAAAATTGTACCTAGAAGATACAGAACTCAATGCAGGATTTTGTATGGACCTCCCAGCACTGAGGAATTTCATGATCTGTACAAACTGCACCAGCATAGCATTGATTTCTTCTCACAGCCTTGCAATTTCTCTTCTGGCTGCTGGAATTTAGTCATTCCCATGTTTATTTCCTGGTTTGTATATCACTTAACGTGTGCATCCAGAGGATCCCCGGAGAAGCATATTAAGCATATTGTTTAAGACTGCCCATGTTTATAATGATCAGGCAACATTCTCAGAAAACGTTTGCCACTATATACCCGCTGCTCATACTATTCTGTACATCCATGCTACTTGGAAGAAAATCAGGACCTTTTATATTCCAAAATGTCTCACAGAAAGGGATAGAAGTAAGCTGTAGATGCATCCATATGCTACATTCCACCAGAAAGACTAGCAATCAATTTTGAAGAGCACCTGATTCTTATCTTATGTCTTGACCCTTCTTAGATTTTCTTCTTCCATACCAAAACACCTGAATCAGAGAGTACATTTATCTAAAATAACACAGTTTATTAGCAGTGCAATAGCTGAGCACAATTTATTTCCCCTTTTTGTGAAATGTTAATATTTCACTGGACTCCACTGTGCATACCTATCATGTGCTGCTGTTGTCTCACTTTGGAGACTGTGGGACATGCTTCTGTATATCCTACACAGACGCTGTGATAGTACAAAAATATCATAAATACAGTATGTAAAATAGGATGTTTCAATCCAGAGATCTGCTATGATATCCTAGAAACCACATATAACTAGTCCACAAAACAAATATAAAACATGGTATAATCACTACTGGGAACTCTGGAATGAGAGGTCATTGTAATAGTTCTTAGCAGTACTTTTTCTGCTATATGTTTCAGTGTTGGTAAATGAAGAGTATATTTATTGAACTGATATGTCTTCTAGAGGATTGGTATAACTCTGATGGCTCTCATGTCTGCATAAAGAAAATCCCATTATAGAGTTTGAATACAATAGTATCTGTTATTATGAATAGTAATGTTTCATGGTTAGGTGACTTCATATTTACTAATTGGCAATGTGCAACTATATTATGCTTAGCCAACAGTTCCTGAGGGTTATCTTGTTGTTTCTGGTGATTTAACAAAGGATCAGAATTCTAAACAGCTAAAACATACTCAGGAATATTTGTCCTTGACCAAATCACAGCTTTGAGTTTATATTTTAATACCTGTAAAAGAGATTTGATAAACCACAGAAACTGTTCATGAGTTTTGCACCTGCAGTAAGTTACTATCTCAGATTCTCCTTCTTACTGTTGTAAGATACCAAGTGTATTTATGCCAGTTTACATTGTACATTCTGTTCCTTTAGCTGCTAAAGTATATGTTGCTTTTAAATTTAGCAGCTTTCAGAACACTTTAAAAGAATACACCTTGAAAACAAAATCAACAGCGTCTTGTATTATTTTGATGTAACTGGAGAAGCTGCCTGTAGACCAAGTACCATCAGCTGTCCCCTTTCAGTGGAAATGAGAGAGATAACTTGTCCTTAGGACCATAAAGTCTCAAATCTTTGCATTTACAGAACATAGTTTTCTCATGAAAAATAACAAGTTGGGGAATTATGTCTAGTCTTACAGTAATCTTGTGAACTTCACAGCTACACAGGTTTTACAGCACTCTGTGAGCCCCAATGCTCCTTAATTACCTAGAGTGGCCCCACCTGAGACTACCACCCCACACACCCTGCCCACAGGACAAAAGCTGTAATAAACCTCAGGTTTGAACATCTATTTTCTTCTTTTGAGCTGTCTATTGAGCATCTTCAACCTTTGTTTCTAGTTATCTCTAACAATGTCTCCTGTGGTTTCTACATTGGTCAGTTGTTTTTTTTTTTTTAGTCACTGCTACCAATGGGTCTGGATCTGCCCACTGTATTCAAGTACTCTGTGGAATGTGGTCTTATGGGGTAAGGGCATGACTGAAGCTGGGGTAGCTCTTGGTCTCCTAACTGCCTGATGCTTTGCCCTTGTAGCTTCACACATCAGGTTGTGGGGCAGAACAAAGGTGTAAAATGGAACATAGGAAAGGAGCAGCCAAAAGCAACTTGAGTTCTAGGTAGGTGTTTGTCCACCTGGTGAGTATGTGTGTGGTCATGGTCTGGGCTAACCTACTGGCCTTCACTTGGGCTTTCCAAGTGTAAGTGTGGGATACTTTAAGATAATAAACTAGTAGAAAAATTGTGTTTACCTTGTAGGTTGGTGCGTGGTGCATAAAAATTTTAAAAGGCATTTCTGAAGTGTAGTTCCTTGGCTTTTTATTTCTCAGTATATATTAGCTTAGAGAAAAAACAGGGAGGAGGGAATGAAGGGACAGCTTAAGAACTCACTGGCCCCAGCCTTCGTGGTACAGTGAGAGATCAAACTGGTATTTGATACTACTGCGACCAGGCAAATGTTGGTTAAGATGGCTTCTCTTTTTAAATATAATGGCAAAATGAATATAGCACAAACTAATCAGACCTCAGAATTTTTGAATGTGTGATATGGAAAGTCAGGATACAAATCTGGAATGGGATTTCAATATATTCCTGTCTTTTCAGTCAAATTGAATCTCTGATCTCTATTTCATATTATCTGTAAGACGGAGATTAGCAGAGTAGTCATAGAGTCTTAGCATGCTGATTCCCTATGTAAAAGTAAAGTTAATGTTACCACAGCATCCCCTCAATACAATTTTCCGTGCAACTCTTTCATCCCTAATTATTGCCAAATGCACCTTTAATTTTCTGATGAATGCTGTTTACTGAGGCTGGTGATCTTTCTGTTCAGCTGGGTATAGGATGTTAGAGATGAGTTGCTTTTTTTTTTTTTTCCCTCTCCTTGTCACAAAGTTGGTTTTTATTTTTGCATAAACTTTTTAAGGTTAGGTTTTATTTCAACTGAAAGCCTTTGACTTGTATTTGCTCTTTGCTTTTGTTGTATATAAAAAGCTGAAGATGTACTTTGCTTTAATAATTCTACAGAATTAAACAGGAGGGATAAATAGAAATATTTGTAACTAACCTCATCCTGGTGTATTTAACAGTTTCATTCGCTAATAGTTGCAGCTCATCTGAAAAAAAATCCTATGATCCATGTTTTGTTACTAAATTTTAAAATACTGTAATCAGCAATAGTTTGCATGCTTGTTGGGTGACACTGGGTGTTATGCAGGAGAGAAAGCTGAGGCTTGCTTCCAAAGGATTCTTGAGAAGTGACTTTGAAACGTGGCTTCAAGCATAATTGCTTTTCCATCATAAATTTTTTTTAAAGGTGAGTGATTTTCCAGGTGTTTGATAAACACTTAGTTAAATAATGTGTCTACAGTCAAATCCTCAATGAAAGTCTATGTTTGGAAAATAGCAATTGCAAAGAAAAGGGAAAAAAAGCCATTCCAATTGCATTCTACCTCACTCAAAAAGAATGTAAGGGCTTGTAATCAAAGAGTTATAGGAGCTAAGCGTTTACCCATTGCTGACTGCATCCAGTGGTGAGCTGAGATGAAATAGCAACTGCTTTCCATTTTATGGCTGAGATAGTCACACAGTAAATAGTTATTTCTTTAACACAGTTCTTAAAAAACATTCCATATTGCATAATACTCTGTTTTCTCTAATCTGGAGATATAAAGTCCAAACCAGATACACTGTGGAAAAATAAAGAAAAAATATTTTTCTGTGTATTGCCACTGTCTCTACAGGGTATCTCAAAGGAGTAGTAGTGTTTCTATTTCGTGGTAGCTGTAAGTACTGGAGAAGTGCTGGGACTTCAATAGGAGAGGTCTTAGTGGTTTGGGTTTTTTCTCTCTCTTAAAGTATGTGTAAATCCTTCCTACATGTGCTGTATCTCTAGATTTATAACCAATTCTTGCACTTGCTAGGCTTTATTTCTTCTGAGGGTTGCTTTCTCTGCTCAGTATAAACATGTTCACTTAAGCATACTCATGCCAGCCCTTTGTGTCTCTTCTTCTCCATCTGAATACCCCCAAGCAATGATCCAAGTGGGACTTGGATGCTGCCCTCAACTTCCTATCTGATATCTAAATTATAACGAGGCCACTCCATCATGACAACTTATGGATCATAAAGGACTGAGCAGAAAGGGTTTTGTAGACTGTTACAGCATTGTAAAATGTTATCCAGAACTGGTGCTCTGCAGTATAATCACTTGTTCAACTTGAAGACTAAAATGTGTCATGAAGACCTTAAACATCAGTCTTGAGAAAAAGTCTTGTTAAACAGAATGGAATGAATATCAGATTTAGGTAATGGCACTATAGTGGTAGCATGGGAGAAATGTGTTTCTCTGATGTCTTGTTTGTTCCCAGACCCACAGAAAAGGCACCTGATTGTTGTTTACTGCTCTGGAGTATGTGATTGTAGGATGTGGGGAAAGCTGTTCAAGGTGAAATGGATTGTTTGCAATGAAGGGGAGCAGAGGATGAATGCATCTAGACCTTATTTACAAATGGGGACTGCTAATGTGCAGCAAGTGTGCAAAGATCTGTAGCTTTATCCAACTTGAATATGTTTTGGGGTCTTGGTTAAGGAGTACATCAGCTTTGGGCAAGTGTTATTCTTGGTAATTTGGCAGCTTAGAGAGACAATTTTCAGTTCATTATGTTCTTATTACGAAATAAGAGCCATCTATTATAAGTGGCTTTATAGTTAAGCACTAAAATGAGGATTTAAAACATTTCACTTTATTTTCCACCAGACAAAAGTCCTTCCTTTTTTTTTTTTTTTTTTTTGTTTTAAATTAAAAGTCTTGCTATTGGAACATAGTGGGGAAAAAGTCTTGGCCAATTTCTGTGTGGTATCTGCTGGCTTCTTTAAGGCTTCAGTTGTTTCAGTGCTTATTCTTCCAACCCTTATCTATACCAGCAAGTAAAGTAGCTTGAAGCATCTAAGTACTCTGTGGTGCTGGATGTAAAGAAATATCTTAGCAAAGCTTTTGGTAGATGCAACCTCTCAGTTTCTCATTTTCCTCTGTCAGTGAAACTTCTAAACCCAACAAGCAATGCCCTAACAACATGTCTGTGTTCCGTGGCCCCCAACTCCAGTGGTCTTTATGAAGAACAAAATGCTTTTTGGGTCTCTGTGATGAAACTCCAGTATGTTCTGGGAGACAGATTCCCAGTACCACCTTCCATCTGTGGAAGCAGAAGGTCTCCACTGTGAGAACTCTGGGGAAGAACAAGGAAAATTTCCCTCTATCCCCAGATGATTCTGTCTAGTATGCAACAGCTGGGCTAGAGAAGGAAAGGCAGCTTCTCCAGTCTATGTGAGCATCAGTTGGAGAGAGAAGTCCTTTCCTCAAATGAGTTCTTTTGGTATCTTTTACTGTAATCAGATAGTGGAAATTATATGCAAGTAGTGATATTTTTCTTTTTTAGTATTTACTTCTGGGTAGTTTGGTTACTGTCTTATGATAGATAATTGTTTCTCTTTCCTGTTAATAGCATTATAAAGATTTAAGTTTTTATTATTACATGTCTTTCTTTTAGAAAAGAAACTGTAAAAGAAGGAATTGCCCCAAATGACTGGCTTTCCTGAAGGTTCAATACCAAGCAGATTCCACTGCCAATGCATGTAGGGGGAACATAAAATGATGAATATCTTTAATCTGAGTATGAATACTTGGCAGAGTTGGGGGATGGAGGGCAGGAGATCTATTGAGTGATTCTGGAATACATTCATAAAGCGTTCAAAATATTTTCTTGCCAAGGTTTTCTTGACTTTTAGAATGAACTTGAGACAAAGAACCTTTCTTATTTTCTGGACATTGTGTTCATTGGGATTCACCTGATGCAATACTCTGTCATTAACTTATCAAAGGGCTGACTCCTTGGGAGCCTCGTCAGCAGAAAGCCAGGAGACTAAAGCACTGGAAGTTGTTTCTGCCTTGCAAAGGAGAAAAGCAGTCCAACAGACTATATGACATGGCAGATCTTGAAAGTACAGCACACAGAGGAAGGAAGGAGTGTTGTAAATAAAAGGGTATTTGGCTGTTATTTTTAGAGTTGACTGACAGATAACCATGTAGCAGTGATGTGTGTGGGGAGAACTAGTGAAATAGTGCTGGAGATGGTTATAGTCTGATGTAACTCCTGTGTGATGACAACTCCCTGGCTTGTAGTAGGGTTTTATCCCTGACAGCAATGTTCTACACGTCAGCTTTCTTTTGTTTTCCATGGCTTGCTTCTCTTTGCTTTCCACACCAAACAACAATGAACAGATGAAAACGACCCTTTAATGAGATAATGAATGTCATTTGTATTTCTACACATTCCTCTTTGAGTATAGGAGAAAAGCACTGTATGGTCAGGCTCACTTCTGGCAAAATGGGTACCCACAAGTAGAAGGAAACATTTTTATTTATTTATTTATTTTTCTTTTCCAAGTGTCTGCTTCCTTCCTTTGGAAGTATGTGAGAGCCTTCTCAGCATGGGGTTGCTCTGTGGTGGGTGGGTCACTGGTGTACAAGCTGAATCCTTTTTCTAATCCCAGTCTCCAGATCAAGGCTGACACACTTAGAAAAAGGCAGAACAAGCTCAAAGGAAGATTTCAAAAGAGAAATGCATCTTTTTCTCTATGAGCTCTGCTGCTTTTTGTCTGTGTTCCCATCAAGGTCTCCTTTCCAGGTATTAGTCATGTAGTGCTCTGGGTAACAGTAAATAAACAGTTTTGTTCTGAGAATTTCCTATTGCTGCTTCAAGTCTGAGCCTGTATCCTTATTTTGATGTCTTGAGGAATATCTAGCCGTCTTTCTGTCATTCCGGAAAAGGTGGAATTTCATCCTCTGTGGTAACACAGCTGCGTTTAGGGAGAACTGCTGTTGCTGCATTAAATTAGTCAGCTCATGCTCTTCAGAAAGCCTGTCCCTCTTCAAGGATTTAAATCAAAGAGGAAATCCTCCTTATATTGAATAATATTACAGAGTGGGAAAAAATAGAATATTTTATCTATACTTGTACAGGAGTAACAAACAATAAGTATACGGCACACTTAATGTGAGAGTCTTAAATTAAGGAGATGAAAGAGGAAGAGAATGCATAAAATCAATCCGTAATAGTTAAATAAAATTACTATTATAAAAGAATGATGACAGACTTCTAATTAACACCTGTTGGGTTAGGTTTCAGAGAAGTGATCAAAGAAAACACTCCAGCACAAAACAAGCTGCATAGTAAGTGTTCAGTAGATCAAAACATTTAAGAATATTTCAAAGAAGTATGAGAAGTAAAAGGTGAAAAAAAAAATTAGGGATTATATGAGGATTATGCTGAAACTTGACTAAAGGACAAGCACTCCTGAACAAATAACATTACATTAAACTAATTAGAGTTCAGAATATGAAATTGTTAAAGTTTGCTATCTCAGCTGTTTCTTTAAACTGGAAAAGGGATTAACCCATATTATAAAAATAGTTAGTGGTTCAGAGGGCAGAAGCTATAAAATACTGCTGAAGGTTGGAAAAACAATAACAAAATCCACCAAAAAGTGGAGTCTGAAGTCCCAGTCTTTGAAATGCCTAGACATGTGAAGAGCTATTTGTGTGAGCAAATTTGCTAAACTCAGCTGCATCAATAAGACAATGCGTGTACATAAGTGTTTTGGGATGTACCCCAAATCCATGGTATTTTGTCTGCAGTTAGGCTGAGTAGTTCAACCAAAGCTAAAACATTAAAAATAAATTGGAGTGCATTCTTCCTTGCTGCTATTGTCCTAAAGAAAGACATATGTTTTAATTCTTTTATATTTTCTTAAAAAACAAACAAACAAACAACAACAATAAAAACTATGCACTGTAAGCTTTCTTCTTTAGTAAAGAGATCCAGCCTTCAGTTCTGAAGGCTTTCAAGTCCCATTTAAATCAATAAGAACTGTGAGTGCCAGAAACCCATAAGGAGAGGAGCCCGGCGCATTGAAACTTGCAGAGGATGTTATGGCTGACTGCTGGCTCCTCTCACTGGTAGAAGATGCTGAGGCAGGCAGCCAGCTGCTCTCCCCAGGAGGGAGTTAGTCCCTGGATCTCAGTTTGGGAACTGCTGTCTTAAATAAATCTTTTCAAATATAGAGCCTTTTATGTTCTTTCCAGTTCTCCGACCTTCTCACAATTACCATTTCACATGGGAAGCATGTACTCTTTCTTCTTGCTCCTCTCCTTTTATTGAGATGAGTTTTCAGTGTTTTACTTCAGTTGTAATACATATGCATATGTACATTTATGTATTTGATTCATATGGCACAGGGAGGTAACAAGAAGCACATTTAAGCCTGAGCTTGTAGAGTCTGCATGGCAAATGCAAAATAAGACTGTGCTGCTTATATGTAAGCACAACTTGAGTCTACAGATTATATATGGATCATGTTGTTAATGTGTCTTACTTATAGTATGCTTATTAAAAAAAAAAAATGCACAGATGATCAGTATACCTGACAAAAAAAAAAAAAAGCTCCAGGAAAAAAAAATAAGTATAGTAATTATGGTTATAATTATGGTAATCAGAAAATGGTCATTTTCTAGCTGGCTGATGGAGCATTTTTTTGTTTGACTATCACAATTTAAGGACTGATTGGAAAATCAGAGCATTGCACTACAAACACTATACCTCCAGCAAACAGATGGTAGAGAGCTATCAGCTGTAATCTAAGTGTAAATGAAGACAAATGAAGTTTGGTATTTGGAAATGTAATAACATTATAGAGCTATAAGAAAGCCATGAAATATCCTATGCTCCTGTCTGTACTGTGAAGAGTGAAGTCTACTTAATCTGGCATTATAACACTCTTTCTTCCTGCATTGCTGAAACCTGCAACTTTGGTAGGATGGAAAAAACAGAATGTTAAGAATATGGGAGTAAATCACTTGCGTGTGTTTTTTTTCCCTTTGTGAAATACATGAGGCCACTGAATGGCAAACAGTTTTCTTTTGTTGTTGTTGTTGTTTACTGTGTAGTTCTTTCTAAGAAAGAGAATGCTACCGTTTGGAGAATAGCAGGGTATTTGCTTCTAGAACAGGAAGAATTGTGTTGTCTTGTCTAAACATAGACATAAGGTGAAGAGATCACACAATATTTGTTTTTCCACTGGATGGTTTATTTGCATATGTTTAGTGGGAGTTTTCTTCTGCTGAAAAAACATAGCATCTGAGGGAACTGCAGAGGAATAGTGTAGTGCTCAGCGCTTTGAGGTCAGGAAGGTGAAAGCATGCTGAAAACTTTGCCAGGAGGCTCGAGTGTTTTTGTGGTTTCATCTGTTTACCTTAGCTATGATAGAAGATTTAGGCAATTACCAGGCAACCTCAAATAGTGTCTTGTGCAGAAATACTACCGTCTCCCTCACAGTATCATCACTGAGAGCTCAATATTTTAATTTTTTTCATTTAAGTGTTGTTTTAATGAGGTCTGATATAATTAGTAGATAAAGAATGGTGGCTGAAGTGATCCATTTAGAAATGATTCGTTGGAGGTTGTGAAGGGGAAGCTCATACTTTCATTAGAGAACAGCCTAGGACTGAATAGCCTCTGTGGTTGCTGATTCACAGCAACTCTAAAGGGTAGGCCTCTTTGAAGAGTTGCTGTTTATTTTCAAGGAAATTGGTAAACAACTCTTGCTTCTTTTTATCTGCATGCTGGCATTGTAGCAGTATAGCACTTACAAGTCCTTGACTGTCATACTCAAGGTATCAATTATTTTTTGCTTCAAAGGCAACCACACTTTCCAGCCTCTCAGTTCTCCAGTGTGAAGCAAAGGTGTTGAGCACCTCTTTTCTCATTGCCAACTGTTTAATTTTATAACACTTTTTAATTGTTGCACATTCCTTTTGTTCCCTTCTTATTTATTTTTGTCTCCTCTCCCCTTTCACCCTTCTCTTTATTACTTCCTGAGGTGTTTTTTTCCCCCACCCACATCCTTGAGTTCAGTTTCTAGGTTTCTCTTGCCAGGGCAGCATGGGGTAGTTATTCAGCTGTTTTCTAGAAGAGCAAGTACCTCTATTTGTCTCTGTCTTCCCGTGTTTGTCTGCAGGAGGCAAACAGAAGAAAACCAATTAAAAAGTGAAGTGTCTCTGCTGAGAGAGAAACTTGGGGCTCACAATAGGCAATATACCTGTGTTATAATGAACTGTGGCTAGGATACAGGCCAAAAAAGTGTGGAGCATGAAGTGCACAATGATAACTTGCATACACAGATTTCACAAAATAGCTGCCCAGAAATCTCAGTGGAGCAAGCTTTGTCCTTAGATTTTCAGTGTTTTCACTTCTTACCTCAACTGGTAATAAGTCTTTCTCACAGTATTTCATCACTCCTGGCTTTGGTTTTGTCTGAGGTGCATGAAAAAAAATAATAAAAAAAATTCAACACTGTTGGCTCTTTCCAACACTGAAGTTTGGTCTGAAGAACAGGGAGAGGTATGCTGAAAGCAGCTCTCCTCCTTCCTTGACGCTGGTTTGCTCATTCTTCCATACAGCTGCCCCAAAACATTAACAGTCTTCTCTGTCTTCTGCAAATTAAGTGCTCTGAGCCAAAGGAGGATGGATTGCTGATGTGGGTATGAATGCATTAATGCTCTCAGAAAGTTAGGCAGTATTAACTCTGCCAAGTGTAAGAAATAAAAGCTACCCATGAGGCTAGGGTAATGCGTGCCCATGTTATCAGAGAGAGTGGCCCAGGGGTCTTGCTGTCTGAATTGGCTGGTGCTGAGGACGTGGTGTTCAACTCAGCTGCAGTCTGACCCTGGCACACAGGGTGCTGGTGGGACCAGAGGTCTATTAGCTGCGCTGCCTTTTTGTCTTACTGCTTGCATTGTGTGCTTCAGAGCTTGCTTCGGTGTACTCCTGGTGCATGCGGTCAAGCCTCAAGTGTTCCCATTTTGAACTCACCTTTTTCTCTGAGCTCAAACTTCATCACATGTTATGACAGACTAACTGTGATCTCAAGCTTCCACTACAATAACCAGAATTGCTGATCCCTTATTTTCTCTTCAATCCCAGCAAAGGAGCAATAAAATGATACCAAGCACCCAGGGCTGAATATTCAGTTGCGCTTGTGAGTGCTGACTGCTGGTGAGGTGTGGTATGAGCTACAGCAGGAATATCTACAGAGAGGACCTGGGTGCAGCCTACATTTTGCAGCAGGCTGATGCTATAAATGCTCTATACAACACAGAGAACGGTTTGGGAAGTGGCCTTAGGGACCATCCATGGGTGGGGATACCTCCCTCTGGATCAGGCCGCCCGTGGCCCCATTTAGCACTTCTCTGGGAAGCCTGTTCCAGCGCCTCGCCACCCTTAGAGCAAAGAGTTCCTCCCGCATCTGAGGTAAACCTGCCCTCTTTCAGCTTAAAGCCGTTCCTCCGGCCCGCTCTCCGATTAGGGTCCCTCTCCCCGATCTTCCCCCACGTCCCTTTGGGTACGGGGGGGCCGCCAGCCGGTGCTGACGGCGGCGGCGTGGAGCGGCGGCTTCGCGCCGGCTGCCCGCGGGGGGGCGGCGGCCGCTCTCGGCGGCGAAGCGCGGGGCTGAGCGAGCACTAGTGGGAGCTGGAGAGGGCAAGAGGAGGGGAACAACGAAAAAAAATCCCCGACCCGAGTGGAGCGGCCGCGGTGCAGCGGGTGAGGCGGTAAGGGCGGTGCATAAGGGGGGAGAGGGGGTGCTCGGGGGCGCTCCCCGAACGCCGATTTGCGTGGTTTTGTAACTTGGGGTTGGCGGAGAACGGGGCCAACCGGTGGGAAAGGACGCGGCGGTGCGGGCTGGCGGCTCAGGGCGGCTGCGGGGCTCCGTCACGTGCGGTTGAGCGGCGTGAGCGCCGGCGTGCCCTCCGGTCGCAGCACTGGGTAACTTCGGGCTTGCTTTGGGGACGCCCGATGGATGCAGATGAAAGGAAGCCTGGCCGATAAGGAGGCTGTGGGGGGGTACAAACCCCCCCCGCCTCCCCCCGCGTGGTGACAGAGCGACGCCGGGGTGAGGACGGGGCAGGAGAGTAGGGATAACGCCTCGGGACGTCATCTGCAGCTCGGGTACGTCCGGGAGCGGGTGTCTGTGCAGCCCGCGTCGATCTTCCCTTGCCACGAACTGCTCGGATGGCCCTGACCCTGGGTAAACTTTCAGCATTCGCACTGTGACAAGGATGTCTGTGCTTTAACTCTGCGCTGTGTGAAAACTCACACTTGTGGCTGGTACAGTCGATGGTGAGGAATCGGTCCCTTTTCCCTCTTGTGCCGTTCATGCTCATATAAACACACCGTGTTTCCTTCTCTTCCTTTTCGTCTTGGAAAGCTCCCTCTTGCTTCATTTAAAACTAATCTTATGGGAAACTGATTCAGCCATGTGTTTGTTTGCTTTTGAGAGTGTATCATTTTGAACACCGCTTATGCTCAAAGTCAGGACACTGAGAGGTGGGATTGCCCTCTGTCATAAGGTGTGCAGACTCCCTCTCCTTCCTCCTGCCAGGGGCTGTATTTCTTTCAAAGTTACTTTAAAAGCAACTGAAAAATCAAAGCAGCGTTTTAATGTTGGAGTGACATGATGAATTCATAATACGCTGGTTAATGTGTTGAAACTTTGTTATGAAACAGTTTTGCAGTTGTTTCAAAACAAGGAATCTGCCACAGTAAATGCCACTGAAGGGCCCTGAGTGCCTTCCCACAGCCTGCTGCCCAGCCTGGCTTCAGCAAACTACTCTTGATTTACATTTGTGCAGCTGGTACCTTTGGGATCATTGTGTCTGTATCTCTTATTGTGTACATCCCTGAGCTGATACAGTTTGGTTCAGTGTACCAAATGCTGCAGCTTCAAGATAGCACTTCAGTACTTGTTGCATTTTTAGGACCTGAATGAGTCCATTTGAATTGTTGTGCTTGTGCCGCTGAAGTGATGCATGTGCACGTGCTGGATGCTTTGCCTTATGCAGCCTTTCTCTTTGCAGCACCAAGCCCTAAGGTCTCAAAAATCCCTTTAAAGGGGTTTGGTTGGTAATAACATAAACCGACAGATTTGCAAAGGCTGTTCCCAGAGTCTCATCTTTCCTGCCTGTTTCTGTCATTCTTCCCTGTATATTGTTTCTTAAAAAACAAGAGGTTCAATATGTAAAACATAGTATCTGTTGCCAGGTGCAAGGAAACAATGAGACAGAGTCTGATGCTTAGGTGGGAAATGATGTTATTATTCTCAAGAAAGAAAAATAACTTTGTTGTTGTTATTTTTAATTAATGCTTATGAGCTGCTCTGTTTCTTAACTACTGACTAAATAGCACTTACCTAATAAGTAAATACTGTGGGGAAGGGGCTGCTTTGTGTTGACTTACCTAGATGGCACTTGAGGCAATGAGCTGTGAGCAAGGTTTGTCTGTGTCTCACAGACACAGTGTATGCCATAACCTTTGGATAGAATATGGAATAAATGAGAAAAGTCACCCTAAAACTTGTGACAGGTATATTCTGACTATAGGGTAGTTGCAAGGGTAGAATAATGTGTAGATCAACACAGGTTGTCACTATTCTACTGAAGAAATTGGTTAGGTTTCATGGTGACATCAGCATTCAAATCATTAATGCCAAAATATTGTAAATAGTCTAAATGTTCAACAGAAGCAAATGAATTAGTGGCACTTAGTACAGCAGATTATAAAATATATTTTACAGATTCATTTGGATTTTTTGTTTGTTTGTTTTATTTTTAATATATGAACTGCTATTTTTATATTCTCTTGAACAAACTGAAGATGTTGCTTCTGAGAGGCAAAAGTAGGAGAAAAGTGATTAGAAAACACTCTTGAACTGGGATTTGCACACGCCAGCTGGGTTTCTTCATTAATTCCTACATCAATGTGTATTTCAGACTGATCCTGCTTTTGATAAGTACTTCACTCTTTCCACTTTGTGTCTGGTGAAGTTAGCAAAAATGTAACAAGGACTATGTGATAAGGTTTCCGAAAAGTCAACAAATTGTAACATTCTGATGATATCTGTAAATTGGATTGTGCTTTTTATCAGCAATCTTGGGTGTTTTTTTTTTTTTTTCGTTTCTGTTTTTTTTTTTTTTAGTGTGTGCAAGGAGGAAAGATTTCTCTATTACAGCTTCTGTAAGGGTTGGACTTTTTTGTAATAAGGAAGTGATTTTTAGGTAACTAAAATGCTCTATAATATTTGATTACATTATACTGTGTTTGTCATGCATTACATTACTGAGTTTACTTTTCTCTGCTTACAATGTCAACATCTCATCAAGCTGTAAATAAATTCCTGTGTGATCAATTATTCTTTATGATCAGTTCATGTCAGGTTGTGCATGCACAAGCAGCTGTGTGTGTTTACACTGACAGCATACACACAGAGGTGCAAGACTGTGTCACTTCTGTACAGGCAGTGTGTGTTTTAATTCCTTCCACCCACAGAACACGTTGTAGGGTTTTGATAGAAAGCAAGACTAAGGAAGCCTATGTTCTTATGCACTGCATCTCCAGACTGATTCCTTGATAGGTGAGCAGTAAGTTCCTGCTCCAGCTTTTCTCCTCATGGGTGCTGTGCTTTCAGTCCAGCTGTCTGCTTTTCTGCCTCTTTTCAGAGTGAATATCTCGGAGAGCTCTAAACTTCTGTCAGATTTGGCTATAATTGGCCAGTAGGCTCAAAACTTGTAAGTGAGGGTCTGGCAGGCATGTTTATCCACAGATAAGCAAGTCTAAACATTTCCTTGGGAATGCAGGCAGAAAGAGCTATTTTCTATCTGAGCCATGTGTAGAGCAAGCCCTCATCTAGAGGAGAAATGGCCATCAGGATGGGTGTCTTCATGAGAGCCTAAAAATGACCATCTGTCCCCCTATATGTTTGATTCATAGTCATCTGTTGTTGCTTACAGAACTGCAGATATGAATCCATAGTGAGGAAGTGGGTGCAAACCACTGGATGCAATGAGGGGAAAAGCCAGGAGTGGGGGTGTGTGTGCGGGGAAGAATGTCCCTTAAGACAGGTTCTCTGTTTAATGCTTCCAGAAAGTTGTATTTCAAGCAGTATGTGAACTGTAGTATGTGATGACTTTTGAATATATGCTGATCTTTAGAAGTTTTTTTCCTCAGAAATTGATTTTATTACATGTTGAAAATTAATCCAGTGTTAGTGTCAAAATATATTGCTAGGAACCTCTACATTTTATGTTATTAAGCCAAAGACTATAGTTTCTCATACCAGCACATTCTTAAAATGCACATTCTTTAAAATTACCTCATTTTGTAACATAGATGTAACTGTTCCCATCTGAATGAAAAACAAAATTTGGTTGGAATTCAGAAAGATTTCACGTGTAAAGACTAAAATCTAGAACGGGTTGTATATAAAATTAACCACTTAAAAGGAAAGTTTTTAAAAGGTTAAGTTATCCAAGACTTGTTCCCTGAAGCTACAAACATATTTGCTCATGCATAACTTCACTGCGGAATCCTTAAGTGAACAAAATTATGTACTTGCATGTTTGTAGAATCAAGACCTTAATTAGCTCTAGATTAATTTCCCTTCTTCCTAATTAAAAACACAGAGGTCAATTAAGGATCAGGTGAGACTTTACCTTTGTGACTATCTTCTTTATTAAAAATACTTGTTCTGATAAATATTTCAGTATAATCTCTGACCTTTTTTTCAAGCTTTCTTTTATCCTTACCTGTTTGGGACAAGGAAGTAGTTGCATTTTAAAACAGACTCTGTAAAGGTGAACTGTTGAAGTACACATTGTGTTTTTTGGGGGGAAATACCATGGGGAAAATAATAGATTTATTCATATTGAACTGATAATTTGTACTTGAGCAGGGATTTGCTAGGTTTCTTGTCTGTCTTAAAGATGTGAATAGAGCTTGATTTGTATACTGAGTCAAATATAATTTGCTTCTTCATGTGTCTGCAATTTCCTCTTTTTCCCCATCAGAAGTGATGATGAAAACAAACATACAGAGTGTAGTACAGATTGTACAGGTATACTTACAGTCTGAATCTTTGCTAGTCCAGTTTGATTCAGAGCCTGATGATTGTAGGCTTTGTATGTATGTGGGAAGATTTGGACAGGGAAACAAATTCTTGCTTCTGCGCCAGCTGTATTGCAAAGTCAGGACAACGTAATGGAGATAAAGCTAATTAGCTATTTGCATTTGCTACTGAAGTTGGAGGAACGGTTTTTTCCTATCAGGGAATTTTTCTCCAGGCATAACTATCTGGTAGAGTTTGTTAAAATAAATACAGTAAGGCTTTTGTAGCCTGCAGAAATACAATTAATTTCATACAAGCATCATAGACTTGCTTTATTAATAGGCAAGTCTTGTAGGGTCTTGTTTTCCTTGAGAATCAAAATGGAGAAACCCTTCAAACTGATCTGGGTCCTGCTGCTTCTAGGAGATGGCACTTCTGTGTGGATTTGCATCTCAGTTTGTCTGGTGGGATGTAGGCACAAATACCCCTCAAGGTGTTCAGTGACCCTGAGTCAAGAAAGAGATCAACTCCAAACTACTGTTGTTAATTGACAGTGAAACTTCTGCTGTTCAGAGGACTGCATCAGTACAGGTTGGGGGATGACCTGCTGGAGATGAGCTCTGCAGAGAAGGACCTGGGGATCCTGGTGGACAACAGGCAGTCATGAGCCATCAGTGTGCCCTGGTGGCCAAGAAGGGCAATGGTATCCTGGGGCACATTAAAAAAAGCGTGGCCTGCAGGTTGAGGGAGGTGATCTTCCTCCTCTACTCTGCACTGGTGAAGCCACATCTGGAGTGCTGCATCCAGTTCTGGGCTTCCCAGTTCAAAAAAGACAGGGATCACCTAGAAGGAGACCAGCAGAGGACCACAAAGATGATAAAGGGGTGTCAGCATCTCTCATGTGAGTAAAGGCTGAGTAACCTGGATCCATTCAGCCTGGGAAAAGAAGACTGAGGGGAGATCTGATTAATGTTTATAAATATCCAAAGGGAGGTGTGAAGCAAATGGGTGAGTCCAGGTTCTTCTTGGTGATGTGCAGTGATAAGACAAGGAATAATGACCTAAAACTTGTACATAGGAAGTTCTGTACTAGCATGCAGAAGAACTTCTTTATGGAAGGGATAACAGAACACTGAAAGATGTTGCTCCAGGTTGTGGAGTCTCCGTCAGTGGAGATATTCAGGACCCATCTGGATGCCTACCTGTGTGCTACCTTGTAGGATGCCTGCTTTGGCAGGGGAGTTGGACTTGACAATCTGTTGCTTCCAACCCCTGCAGTTCTGTGATTCTGTGACTGCTTTATGCTTTCATCTTTAAAAATATGCCTGATAATGTATTTTTTCCTTTTTTTTCACAAACATTCCTAAACATCTGTTCAGGGCTGCTACATCCAGCACTCTGCAAATACTACGAATGCGAAGTTTTGAAACCTCACTGTATTTAGGGTTTCAAATATAAGTATAAATTCTGTCTGGGAGATGATAAGAAGTGCATTGACATAGGATTGCCAGTATGTTTTTTGTGCTTCCACTGTAGTCTGCTTCTGTCTGTGGTTTTCACAGGACACCCATCACTGTCACATGAAGTGAGCTTCTTATGGCAGGAAACATTTCTCCCACAATATTAAACTCCATTTCCAAGTTTACTTTGGCATATATGAAATTGCATTACTGTAGTAAAAAGCCAAACCATTTTCCTCTAGAATTTTGGAATTAATTGGAAGTGGATGGTAAATCCTGTGGATTTATTAAGGGTTAAATCTTTTTAAATAAGACATGTAAGCTATGCTTGCCAGCAGTACATGAGCAGCAGTGGTATCATATAGATGCATGCTTGTATTTTATGGAAGGAACAGGATATTTTTTTCCTGACAGCTGATGCAGCAGCAGGCAGATTCATTATTTCTGCATTTACGGAGGAAAGTGAGTAAACTTCTAACTTGAAGCTAAATTATTTTTCTCTGATATTTTGGTGATGCAACAGGTTAGGGTTTTCTATTTCCCTCTACAAATAACTCGGGGGATTACACAGTGTTGTTTGTCTGTTTAGTGTAGCATGGACACTGCTTAGTGAGGACCTGCAGAAATCATTAGTTAGTTCAATTAAAATGGAAGAATATAAAAATAACCTTTTTATGCTCTGAAATCTATTGACAAGGAGTCATCAAGCTTTTCTGTAACTGTATCATGGAATTTTTCAGGACTACTTCATTCTGAGTGAAGTTTGCTTTCCTGATGAGAACTGATGTGTGATTGGTATTACATGAGAGCTATGGTTTGAGCTAGTGTAATTTGCTTGTGACTTGCATTTTTTTTTTTTTTAAGGTTTTGCAGAAGCCATTGGTTATTTGAGAATCAGGGCTTTCTTTTGAAAAACAGAAGCAAAGTGACAAAAAGAAGAGTTTCTAGTCCTCATGGCTGTAAACTTCATTCTTACTTCTGAGGCTGGGATCTTCGATTGTTTCATTTGCATGTGTAATGCCATTGGATCTACTCAATTTGTGCATAAATGTTTTGTTAGATTTCTTTCATGCAGAACTGAATTTTTCTAATGCACATTGCCAGTGTAGGCAACGTGACTTGGAATGGTGCAAAGAAATGAGAGCCAGTCAAAAGACTTGAATCTATTTTTATACTACCCTTCTGCTCTCAAACGTTGCCCATATATTTGAAATTATTAATTTCAATGTCATTTCTTTCCTTAGTAGTATTTCATCTGTTTCGACAAACCATTATTGGCATTTCTTTTATCTCGTTGTAAATTTAATAAGAATTCAAGCTGTCTGTCTGACTTTTATAAATGGATATATTCTTATGGGTGTAGTCACTGATACTAAATCTTTTGAAAAGTTTGTGGGCCCTTTGCATGCAAGTAGAAGTTGGTTTTTCAATACACATAAGACTTAAAATGTGTTTTTAGATGCTAGTCATACTGAAATACTGGTCTCGGCTCGAACTAAAAATTGAACTGCAAATAGACCAGCTGACTGAATGCCGTGCTGTGATGGTAGTTTATGATTTGAGGGCTGAGTTACACTTTTATAAGTGGTTTCCCATAAAATTAAGGACCTAAATGAGCAATTATTTTGGGAATTTTTGGAGCATTTGAAGAGTTGCTATGACTAGCTTTTTTTTTTGTTTGTTAGTGTTTTTGAGTTTCTGTCATCCCTAGTTGTGACGTGAGATAACTCTATCTGCTGTGCTCAAGCTGTCCTCAAGCAGAGTGAGGCAACTTGGTGAAGTCTGAGTTGGCCCAATTGGTTAAGGAAGAAATGAACAGTTGAAAATGATAAACTTTCTCAAACTCCTCTCTTCTCTGTGACTCCGGAATAAGCAGCACTCTCAAATGATACTTGATACGTATTCAAGGGTAGGGAAGGAGAGTGTTTGAATATTTTTTGTGCAACTAATATCCTACTTAATATGTATGCGTGTGTACATATATTTACTATGAACTGAAAATAATGGAAGAAAATCCCCAGAAGATACAGTAGAGAGGTCCAAACACAGTGATACCAGCAGGAGCCTGCAAAATTACTGCATCTGGCTTTGGTCTTATGAATAGACTAACTGATAGTGGTGGCATAACAGAGCTTAATGTGATGGGTAAATAGCACTGGTGCTAGATGATCGGATCCTGCTAGACTGGAGCATAGCATTGCTGTTTCAGTACAGTGAAACAAATTCTACATGTTGTGTGAAGGCTCAGCCATGATTCTGTGAGGGATTGGCAAAGGAGAGTGCTGAAAGCCCAAGTTGGAAGAGAAAGAGCAGATGGAAGAGTTTGCAGAGGGAGTTCAGGACAGCTACTGCTTTGTTTTTTCCAGGTTGGCTAAGGACAGGAAGGATGGGTTACTGGAAGCAGCAGCTGTACATATGTGGTAGTAATCATTTTAGATCCTGGCAAACCTTTGAAAGGTTTATAACAAAATATTCCTCTTTTCATCCAGGCTCTGTAGTTGACCCTTTCTTGTGGTCTGTACTTTGTGTAGATGTGATAGCTATAATGCAGAAATCATGTTATGAACATCATGATTCTTTTTCTTATATAGGTTGTTTCTCTTAAACCAGCAAAAACTGAAACAGTAAAATCATATTTCAGTCCAGAGGAAAAAATCTTCCCTTTCAATGGTATTGCTGTCCCAGGAAGGTGTTGTGAACTGAACGGCTTTTTAAGGGTGACCAGTGACCAGTCATTTGAAGATCGGCTGACTTCTTTCCAAGCATACACATGCATCTTTGGTACTTGTTACCATTGAACCGTATGAGTATTCAGCACCTCTAAAGATGAAATGTGCTACCTTTCTTATTTCATTTGTGTACTGCAAGTTTTATGCAGATTTGTCAGCTCTTTGAACTATCCCAGGTGATGATCTTCTTTTTTTTTCAGAGAAAACATTCTAATTTATAGGTGATTTTCTCATTGCAACAGATGTTGGTCCAGTTACATCTTCTCTTCAGATGCAAAAGTGCAAGTGAGTTCAACAGTATAATTAGTGGCTTTCCTTTTTGTGGAGATGGAAATCATTGCAGAACAGTTGCTAGCAGCTTCAAATTACATCTTAAAGTCCTTGAACTCTTTAAGCCCTATCTTCAAAAAGGGAGATATGGGGGTGGAAGGAATGATACGTGAATTTCAAAAGCTGTGAGAAATTTTCTGCACAGAACAACCTTTTCTAAATCACGTCTTTCTCTGAAGTGTATGAGATGAAGGGTACGACCACAGGCTGAAATTTTGAAAATGCCTGTATGTAAAAGAGGGCAACTAGGGTGACTTTCATCCCTTTGTGAGGCATTGCCAAGCACACTACATAGATGTATGTGCCAATTTTTGCTGAATGAGGAAGGAAGCCATATGACTGTGATGGTGATATCACGTATTTTGGGGTGGCATGGGGAAATCCAGTCATGGACGGTGGCACAAGGGGTATGTGAAGTCATTAATCTAAGGGGTTGTTGCTTTCTTTTTTTTTCCTACTGCCTTTTGGCCCACATGCAGCTTTTGGCCATGGATGCTGCCTGTTTCAGCAGATGGCCTGCTGCATGAATATGATGTAGGAGGCTTTCTGAGTCTGCTAATGTAGAAAACCATTCTGCACATATTAAATTCCCTGAACTTGTTTCAAAGGAACTGGGTATGTGTCTGTAAATTTAGGGTGTCTTTGCCCCTCTTTTTGTTTTCTTTGTCGTCAGTATCAGCAGTATTGTATCTCTGGAAGAAGCTATGGCTGAACAAGGAGGGCAATTAGTGCCTCCACACTTTCTAAAGCAGGAAAACAGGTTAGTTGTGGAAACAGAAGAGCTGCTAAATGCTCGTTTAACTGCAAAACAGGATGTATCTGCTCTAAGGAGGTCCTGACATTTTTTTAATCCATTCTGTCCAAAATTTTGTTTGAAAGGAGATAAAGAACTGGTTTTGCAGTTAAAAACTTGTACTAATGACCTTTAAAGACAGTTCCTCCTCTAGTTATATGACTTCTGTAATGTCATGAAATGCACCACAGCTGACAGGTTAAAGTAAAAGGTTTCTATTGCTATAAACATGTATAATTTAGGGGATGCAAGCATATTCTTGTATTTTATTAAGAGCAATATAAGTACGATATGATATGGGCTGTTGCATGTACTTTTAAGTTTGTTGTCCATATTTAAATCCATTCATTTATTTATATAGAATCATAGAATCATAGGGGTTGGAAGGGACCTCAAGAGATCATCGAGTCAAACGCCCCTGCCAAAGCAGGTTCCCGACACCAGATGATATGATGTTTCTTCTAGAAGACTCAGGGAAAATGCTTTTTGAGACACTTCTATATCTGGGTTAAATATTTCACTGTGACATTTGTTATGTTAATGCTTCCAGAATGAAACTACAGAAGCTGTTGAAAGAAACAAATGAAATAACCAAACAAGCAAACCAGACCAAAACAAATAGGAGTACTGAAAAGTATCTTTTGAAAGTATAATTAAAATATCTTTTAAAATGTGTTGCAAATGATAATTTCTTAATTCGTTAATGAAAAATAAATTAAAGTCTGTATCATGAATGGAATAAAGAATTGATGGAGATGATTCTGTTAATTTGGTGCAATGTTACTTCCATTTAAGTGGCTACCTTCCCTTCTTTCTGTACTCTTTCAGCTCTCTTTCAGCCACTAAGCTCTTCTGTCCTCTGGACTCTATTTTCTCTTTTGACATGGAAGAACTAACAGTGACGTTCTCTTGTGATCATTTAAAGGAGGGAGGAAAGTGTATGCAAAATAATGTGTTCATTTTCTTCATGAGAAGTAGGGAGAAGCTCTGTTTAACCCCTGTGGTGTAGAGAACGATCACATATGCTTTATTTCTATGGTCTTATTTTTTCTGATCTAGATTTTGAGGCATTCACACTTCTTTGGAAAATAATTCTTGGGCTGGATCCTCAGTTGTGTCCCCAAGTTCTTTTAGTGCTGTTTCCAGTAAACATAGATTCTGTGACTTGCTATATTTTGCAATAGCAATGTAGTGAAGTACGCCCATATAAATCTCATTTATTCTTTGAGCAGCACCATTCCATCAGTCCAGTTAACAGATATGCTGAAGATGGTTTTCTAGGGTCCTATGCCCTGCCCTGCCCTGCCCTGCCCTATCTTTAAAGTTGCAGTGTTTGTTTTCTAATAGGGGTCTGTCTGATACTGTAATTGTTCAGGAAGTAGGACCTCATACTAGTGAAAATGTAAATCATTTTGGGATCTGCTTTGAGAGTGTCTTAATAAATTCTTGTCTACCTTGAGTACTGATATTTTTTTTTTCAAACCCTTCTTTCATGTTTGAAAAAGATGTAAAATTTCTTTTAAACAACTGGTCATTTCATTTATTTGAGGAAGAGCTGTTCTTGAAATAGCACCACTAAAAACAACGTTCAGTAGGTGGTCGCCAAGATCTGCAAGGGCCAGCTGATGGGACAGTGAGGTCTTGCCTTCAGGGCAGAAGGAATTTGTTTTTCCTTCCTCTACAGTGAATTTCATGGTAATTAGGTCTTTGGAGTATTCGTCCCCATCTTTTAAGTTTAGTTCGTGTGGGCTATATGATTTGGCCCTCAATGGAGGGGAAGACCAAGTAAAAAGATGGAAAATGACAAAGATGAGGATTTTTGTAAGCCTCACCTTCTTAGGAAAGCAGACTATGAAATGAAGTGTGTGCACATAGTTTGCTTGAAAAATATCTCAAGGTTTTTCCCATACAACTTACCTTATCTTTCTGATGCATCTATCTAAATGTGGAAGTGTATTTTTGTCTTGTCAGAATTTGGAGTCCATACAGGTAAGCTTGCGAGCTGTGATCATTTTACTGTTAGAGAACATGGACTTGAAGATGAGAGGCATGGGGTGAGACTGAACAACTGAGTCTGTGTTCACACTGAAAATATAGCAGAATAAACATTTGGCTCTATTTATTCAGATTTAAGGTCTAGTCCTGACCCTGCAGAGATCAGTGTCAAGGTTGCCTGTGTAATTTCAGCCAGATAAGTAGATGCCTGATGCAGTGGAGTTGTAGACATTACGCACATGATTTACAAGGAAAGAATGACAATGGAGGATATGAAAGGTCTGAAATTGAAGCAACAGCTGACTTTGTTCAGTTTTAAATGACCCTGCCAAAATAGGCAAATGATATCACAAGCTGGAAGGTCATTCCTTCTTAGCCAACTTTTAAAATATGTTAATATCTAGAAAATATGCTTTGAAACTCAACTGATGATGAATAAACCACTTGTGAGAAATGAACATCCTTAGCTGTTCAGAAATCTTCAAAACTGCTGAATAACTTTATGTTATGCATTATAGTCATGCAATCTTGCATTCTGCTACTGGTGGGTACATCCTCATGGTGTGTTATTCCACTTGACTGAAAAATCCAAAATTACAGAAATAATACAACTTCACTTAATTATTTTTATAGACCTTGGGAGAGAGCTGTGTCATTTGTCTTATTTATTTTTCCTTAATGAGGCTTTTCTGGTTATAATTCTTCTGCCATCAGCCTTGGAAATGAATCTCAATAAACAGAAGCGGCAATGTTGGAAGTGATTTTTTTTTTTTTTTTTTTGGTTATGATGTGCAAGTAACTGTTGCTGTGGGTAGGTTACACTTTGTATTCTTTCATTTCTGAACACAAACGGTGAGCCTGAACAAATCTAGAGGCCCTTGCCTATTCATGACTGAGAAATATTTAGGGTGGATTCTTTCCCTCTGACACTTTTCCACGTGTGGAAAAGAATCTTTGTTTTATCACATGGAGGTCCACTTTTCCAGATGTCAGTTCATTTTATTCATGCTGTGTCCTAAATCCACTTCTGAGGTAGAGTTGGAGACACCACAAGAACCCAGCTTGCAAGAGGTGTCACCTAGTACTGGGGGAGTAGGATGCTTTCTCTCTTCTATCTTTCTCTGCTTTGATTGAGAATCAGAGGACCAGTTGTGGGAGAACAAGTCTGTGCTTTTAAAAGCCCTCTTTTACCTGTTTCCTATAGCATTTACTGTTAATGCATGCTCTTAATGAATTGACATGAGGTGTCAAAACAGTAGCTTTATCTTTTATTCAATATGGTAAGTAGGCAACTATTAATCTCCCCTCAGAAATTCTCCTTTGCCACTTGAGCAGGTTTTCTTTTTTTTGTTGTTCTTATGTTATGAAGTTATGAAGTTACTTGAGAGCAGTAACCTATTGAAACTCTTTTTTCATTGTGGTGTGTTTATATGCAGACAGTATATACACACAGACCCTTTGTATTTCCACTTCGCAGCTCTCACTGGCCTCTTGAGTGAGTTCCTTGTATGCGTGCAAAAGCTCCCTGGCTGCCTTGTGTCCCTCTATAGCTCTTCCATGGGCAAGGTGCCTTTGCGAGCAGCAAATTCTGATGGTCCCCTCTTGCACGTGTAGATTTTAACTCCTACTAAGAAACAACTTTGAGTTCTACATAGATCATAAGGTTTACTTTGTTTTAGAATAGAAGTTGTATTTATTTTTGTTTCCAGTGCTGGAAACTGAGCAGTATTTTGGCAAAGGAATCTTTTGTGCTTCAGGATTTGTGTGAACTGGGATACTTGCTAGGTATGCGTGTGTATAGGCTTCCTGTGGGTACTGGCACTTTTTGAGTTTATGAATTCTCTCAGAAGAGCTGTGGACATACATACAACCTTTAGTTACAGCTGTATGTGAAGCGCATCCCAAGTATGCAAAGTACAGTTTTGTTGTATAATTTCAGATACATATGGAGATTTGCCTTTTTCTTGACATTGTCCTTTTTATCCAGCTCTCTTGCCTCTATCTAAAGAGGCAAAAATAAATAAATAAATAAAATGATGGATCATCCACTGGGCTGGCTGTTACAAGAGGTTTATTGTGTCTGTGAAAATGTCTTGCACAACATAAGCACATCCAGAGCAAATTGTATTTCAGACATTGCCTTTGCTCTGGACTCTACTGGACTCCAACTGTCCCACTGAACTTTTTTTTTAATCATTTTCCTGGACAGCAGGGTAGAAATGTTGAGACTACAGATTCTTTTATCTAGTATAAATTTTCAAAGAGTTTCATTGTTTGATGTTTTTATTATTTTTTTTCACGTTGTTCAACTTATTCTCTTTTATGCTTACTATGTAATGTACATAGAAATCACTTGCTATAGAATCATACTTAGCAGCTGGTTAAACTCTATGATTCTTTCAAGGTCTTCTGCAAAACTTCAAAGTTCCTATAGTCTTAAAGCAAATATAACTCTCAAGTATCAAAGGGAGAAATGGTCGGTGTGCTTGATAAATGTTGGTGCTGTTTTGAGTGCTTCCATGTTGTCCCAAACACAGCTCACTTCTTTAGAACATGTACTCATATTTGTATTACCTTTCTCTATGATTCCTTATAAAGGATTTTTGTCTGTTTAGGAAAAAAATGTATCGTTGGAGAAGTTTAGTTTCAAATGTGCTTGACAGGCAAATGTATCTTGATTTCACTATTTTTAAAAGTTCATTTATGAACTGCCTTTAATCTACTGAAGGAAATGAAGATGTTTATATTATGTCATTGGGTTCTCATTAGCTGCTTGCTTGTTTTTTAATAGGACCATAATTTCATTTGGCAAGTGAAAGCCTTGTCTTACCACCCCTTTACCTCTGTCTCTGTTTGCAAAGCCGAAGAGGGTCTTTGTTCCCAAAATGTTTTCTTTAGAAGCAAAACAAGAAACCCCTAGACAAAATAATTTGAGCAGCACCCCTTCACTAGGTTGGCAGGAAAGGCTCAATACTGTGAGAATAATGTTCATAGGCCCCAGGGAGTCGCTGGTTTGCTCAGCATTGCCCTTAGCCCTGCCAGAGCAGCCGGGTTACAACCAGTGCTGGTGTAGGGATATGGCTAGGTCACAGCTCTACCATGTTTTCAAGGTGGCTTCAGAACACACTGCAAGAATATTTGGATGAAAATAAAGTAAAGTCCCTTGATTTAAGGGTTACAGAAGACTTACTATGATTACTACTATAATTATTAATGCTATAATTATTATTTGTTTGTAAGAGGTCAGTTAATGTGGACCTCCCATGAATTTAGGAGTTATTCCTCCTCTGACATTATAGAAATAAGACGAGACTGGAATTTAATTTGAGAGAGCTTACAAAATGTAATAGTTAAGCTGAGAACTTGCTGTCACCCCTTATATGCTGGTGAAGTCCTGTACTGTTTCCTGCTTACTAGGTTTTCTAGTGGTCCATACAGGGAATGATGTCTGAGCCTATGCTTTTGATTTAATTTGTTCTCTGTCACTGTATTGGTAACTCTAGCTCTCTAGCATTTCTGTGTAGTCTGTGGCAGGGAAAAGGACCCTCCTGGAGTCTCAGAATTATGATGACATGCCTCACTAAAAAACCTACCCAAAGCAAAGTCCTACTGCATTAATAGGTCTGCATTTGTTAGGTATTCTTAAATAGCATAGGATTTCTGAGAAACTACTTGTTTGACAGCATGTGGATATTTAACATAATCTATACTACCAGACCCAGGTTAAAACTATCTTTGTGATTTTTGACTAGTTGTTTGAGAGCTACAAACTAACTTCTTCAGATTTTTTATTCAAGATGGTAGTACTGTTCTTTTTCCTACAATGTGCTGAAATCACACTCCCTCATTTTAAATGTGTTATCACATAATATAATCTCTTTTAATAGCAGCAAACATTCTAATTATCTTGAAAAATGAGGGATTGGACTCTCGTGTTGAATTCCCTTGGTTGCCAAAGCCAAATGTCTGTTATAGTAGAACTCCTGGCCAAAAGCCTGCTTGCTTGCACCTTTTTAAAAATTATTATTTAGGAATGATGTAAGATGCAGATGTTAAGCTGTGCTATCCACAGGAGTTTACAGACCCCAAAATCAAGCTTAAATTTCCTTCCACATTTAAGAGAAGTTCCAAATGGAAGCTCTGCTGCACCAGAAGCTACCTAGAGTAAATCCCTTTCTTTGGGGCTTCTGTTCCAGTCTTTCCCCATTGGTGGATGCAAAAGACTTCCTGGATTGCTTCCCAGTTCTCTGCTTTTTCATCTGTCATATAGTTCCTTTCATAAAAGTAGCAGATTTTGTCTCCTAAATGATGAAAGCTTTCAGAGTTTTCTATGTGGGAGGATGTTTTCAGATGCCGACCTGTGAAGCCAGGGGAGCTTTCTGTGAACATCATCACTGCTTCATATACAGTGCTTGGCATTGCTCTTAGGAAAAATGCAGTGTTTATGCTTTCTGCTATTTGTGTGTTCCTGCCCGTCCTTTGATATGCTGGTAGATAGCAATGCAATGCCCTCATTTGCTACGGTATGATAGTGAGGACAAGCAAAGTTGGTGTCTCTCTTTATATGTTTTATTTTTCAATTCTTGATTGCTCCTTAGTTAATACAGTTGCAGCAGGGTATGAAGTGGAAAAGTGTGCAGTGGCATGTCCTTCTTTGTAGGGTTGGGAATCAAGCAGCTGGTGAACTTGTGCAGAGAAGGGCAAGAAATTACAGAACGACTTGATGAATTTTGAATGGCTGATGTGCAGAACCAAATTAGATTTGTGGTGTGATGTTTTTTCATCTTTTCCTCCTCCTGCCAAGGTTAATTGGCCTGCGTGTATGCCTGTCCACATTAGTGTACTTCCAGGCAGTGGAATGGGACTCATGTAATGTGGTATGGCAATAACCCCCGAACCATGGGAATGGCTGTATTTACCCTTCCCAGCAGAATGTCATGTCCTACTTTCAAAGCACCTTCTTTTTTGCCTCTACTCAGTCTGAATAGTGTTCTCCTTTTTCTGTCATAATTAGGAGCACATCTTATCTTGTGTTCAGGAACACAGTTCACTTTGTTGAGATTCGGGGAGATACTAGGCTGGATTCTACTGAGAACAAATCTGCAAGGGTGGCCCAGTGTTGTAAAAACTCTCTTCCCCCTGCTGATTTAATACAGGATACCTTCAGGCATCTAGATGACTTGTATTACCATATACTTCCCATTGCAACACAGCCTGTGGGTCCAACTTGCAAAGTGCAGAGTCAGATTCATGGCTATGCCCAGCTTCTGAGCATATCTAAAGTGACTATAAGTCAAACATAGACTAATTATGATGGAGTTACATGATATCATGGTGCACTGTGAGGATACTGAACCTTTTAGACAATAGTCTGTGTGATTCTCCCATTCTCATAACACTGCTTTGCAATCTTTTTCTCCTGCATTGCTGAAGCAGAAGGGATGTCCAGGTGGATTTATTCCAAGAGGAGAGGAGAAGAGGAGATGTGAGAAACACAGGAGTAGAGAGGGTCATGGATCAGTGGTGAAATGTTTATGTGGTATGGGTTTAGAGGTAGCATGCTACTCCTAAGTTGTAAATATGATATTGTACACTTTTAGTCAGAAAACTGAGATGCCTGTCACAGAAGTGACAGAAAAGGACTGAGGGAGAAGAGGGCACAGAACATGACTATAGTGGGAGAATCTGATTCTTCCGTTCTCATAATCTGTTTGCATTTTTCCCACCTCATAGCCACTTTATTCTTTTTCCACCTTCCTTTTATTACTTTAATATTTTTCCTTCCTGAGATATCACTTGGAATTTAAGTAGAGTTACCACAATATTTTCATTGTGAAGCATCTTCCATCACACTTTCCTGTAACAAAGTATAGAAGAAATGAATGCAAATAAGTCTGTCTGATTCCAGACTTGAATCAGCATACCTGCTGTTTTACTAGCAAAAACATTATCATAGTTTACATGATGCTTACTCAAAAGCAATATATGTAATACATGTCATTATACTAGAGTTCTGAAAACGTCCTTTATAATTCTACTTCGTAGTTCAGAGTGTGATGGGGGACTATTTTCTAAGTCATGTGCCTAAGCAGTAAGCTCTCTGTTAGATCCAATTAGACTTTCTCCCTTGATAGAGTGTGAGGCTCTAAAGTAGTGTTATGCTTGGCCATAGACAAACTTAATCCAGTCAGCTGGAACTCTCAACATCAGCTTTCTGCAATCTGAAGGTACTGAGCCACTGATGTGTGTTTACATTCAGCAAGTTCAGCATCCAGTGCAAGCAGCTATAGCCAAGCTACTTGTCTGGTGTAATGTGCAATATGTAATGCATTTTGAAATTACTGTATTCATACAGGTTAATAGGCATCATACTTGCTTTAATCTACAAAGCAGTGTAGCTTCCCTCCTGGTAATGAACATGTATTTAAAAAATCCTTTTTTTTTTTTCTTCTGTTTCTCTTCCACTGTAAATCACTGATTTCAAAATTTAGTGATTGCCAACTACTTCATTCATTTTAGTAAGACTTATGAAATTTAGTGTTAGAAAAGGATTGTTTGAGAAATTCATCTTTAGGTCATGTGCTAAACACAGTGGTACAGATGAAATAAAATACTTTCAATTATCACTGATTGCTTTTCTCTCAATGTGTTTCTGTTCCAAGAAGCAGGAACAAAGTTGTTTGCTGTTGGTGATTTTCCTATAGTATGAATGGTGAACGTGTCTTAAGTGTAATCCAAGTTTTGCTGATTTTCCTGGGAGCTTATGCAAAGATCAGAATTGTTCAAGTAGGTCATGCTACAGAAAACTGTATTCAAAAACAAACTATATCAAAAACAAAACTATATCAAAATGATTCTTTAGCCTTATTGAACATGCAAATGCTGCTAAAAAAAATCTCCCATCTGTGCACATTTCTTTATCTTTCATTAAATCTGTTTTAACTTAATTGGGCCCCTAAACAACCAGTTTCTTGAAATTTCACCTAAAGAAGTGAATTAAAAACAAATACTTTCTCTCTCCTTTGTTGTGACATGCCACGTACTCTGTGCACTAGATGGTGGATGGCTGAGCTGCAGTCTCCACAGCCGCCTGGTAAATATATCCCCGAGAAAATTTTCCGAAGACTTTTGTAAGTGATACTGGTACAGTTAACCAAGGAAGCACCTAGAAAATAAGTAAGACAGAAATTGTATGATAAAATTATAACTGTTCCAAATTAGAACCTTTAAAAACCTGCTACTTCTTTCAATAAACTTATTTCAGAATTTCTGACTCTTAGAGAAAATACATGCTCCCAGCATGAAGAGAAAGAAAACGCAGATGGGCTCAGAGCAGTGCATTTTACTTCAGGCTTCTTTTTTCATTTCATTACCCAGGCAGTGGCTCAGAGGGAATTTTTCATGAGGGCAGGCTTCCCCCCGAACAGTGTTTGGCCACCTCACAGTTCTCATTAATATCAGTCTGAATATTTAGGTGTCTAAATAAAGAGTTAGCTGCTTAATTTCCAGTGCATGTTTTCAAACACTTTGGCCAGCATTTGTAAAGTGAGCCTTTGTTTTGCTGCCTAACTGCACTCTTCAAGCCTTATAAATCCACTTTGCGGTTGGAAATGGTATCTTACTCTTGGCAAGGCAGCATGTTCTTCTGATCCGCCTCGATGTGCAGTGGACTTCTGCAGCTGTTTACGCTGACTGGAGAGCCCTACTTATCCTCCTGATGCTTCAGACGGCTGTTGTGGAGAGAGGCCAAGTCCTGTCTTTAGAAGGAGTTCCTTGCAGGCCTGTTTGAATGGCTATGGCATGAAAAAGCCACGAGTGAGAGACAGGAAAGACCCTGCGAGGAACAGGTCAGTGGAAGATGCTCTAGAGAGGTGATGAAATTGTTTAGTGCTGCATCACACAGCTTTGGAGGTACTGGAAAACAGAAATGTATTTTCTGCACTGTATGTGCATGTTCAGTATGGCACAGCTCTCTTGGCTGCAGAAGTTTCCAACCATTTAGGGTCAACAGTTCCCTGAGGCTTTCCCCAGGTGTTATGAATGCATGAGATTGGCTTGGTCGTGGTGCAGGGTTTCTGGCACCAAGCTAGGTCATTCTCCACTTCCAGTTCAGACCAGTACAGAGTTTGTTTACCAGAAGTCAGACCCCATATCAAAGCTAAAATTTTTCAAAGATACACTTAGTAGCAGCAAAAAAAAAAGTTTCCATTTTTCTTTTTTCCAACATAGAAGATGCTTTTGCAATTACTGAGAGGGAGGCTGAATCCTTGCTTTGATTTTACTTTTTCTTCTCTTTTGAATGTGAGTAGAGGAAATATTTTCCATTTTTGTAACTACAGACTTGTTCTTACCCTGCATTCCATCCAGATACCTACCTGTGAGACTCTGTCAGTTTAACTTAAGTGCCTCACTCTATAATTCTGATGTATTTGTATTGATTTGTCCCTCAAATGAATTCTAGCAAGTTTTAGATTGCCCTAAGAAATGGCAACAGTAGAAGATATTAATAAATGCTTTCAAATGTAACTGGTATGTGCATGTCAGAGGTGTACAAACTGATCAAGCAGATGTTAATTTATGCATCATTTGTTGTGTCTTTTTTATGGATTTCAATACCTGCATACTTGAGAAGAAGAATTTGCATGTTTAGTGTTGCTGGAAATATGCCCCTTTGAATTTCACCAAGAAGCTTAGAAGCTTTTATGCTGACTTTTATTCAGGATAGTATAACATGGCTTATTTTACTCTGTCAGCTAAAACATACATTTTTGTGTTCCTTTAAGTTCAGTGAATGTTGCACTCCATTATTTGGGTGTATATCATTTAAACAAAGCACTTTCCATGTAAGATTTGTTAAAGTATTAATTTTTATGAAGCCAAATTCTAGTATTATGCCAAGGCTAGTAGAAAAATTGCTAAAACTGACAGCAACATAATTTTAGTCCTGCATCCATTCCTAACTGAAAATGTTTATGAAACTCAGCTAACATCTGTTCATAAATCACTATTATCAGGATAATTTTTTGTCAGTGATTTTTCTGTACTGGCTTTCCATACAAAAAAAAAATTGACCTCATGTCCTGATAGTCTTGACATGTACTGCTGCTGTTTTCCTGCAAGTTTTTATTGTAATTTCTTGTTAAATGGTGAGCTAAAATTGTTAGAATCCCGTTTGTACTCTTCGTACTTTAGACATGCTTTTCTCCTGCTTTGTTCTTTGCTCTTCCACCACCCCTCAGACCCATTTTATGCAATGCATTGCTTTCTTTCAGACTTGCTGAAGATACACAGTATGTTCACTGCTTCACTCATCTCTTGGTGCCTAGCATTGCCTGCTAAAGCATAACTGTGATCTGAGTTGTATTTGTAAACCTAACTATAAGCTTTTGGGATTGTTAAAGCAACTCTGAGAAATCCATCCACATGAAGGCTTGTGACCAGGTTATTAAATATCTAAGGTAAACTCTTGTAACATAAAACATTCAGTTATTCAAGAACTTTTGCATTTTACTTCCTTTGCGCAGTTTACTTCCTTTGTTTAAATAATGGTTTATGTCTACCACAATTTATTTAAACATGACTGTGTAAGGTAGAGTGTAAATAGTAGAGGAATTCATTAGGAACAATTTTTACAAGCAAAAGACTAAATGCAAACTCATGAATAATCTCTGATCATAATGCTACTTATTTATTAATTACATTAATAATTGGATGTTTATGGCTGATGAAACTAATTGCCTCTTACGAGTGAGTATTTGCAGTCTTTTAAGCTACTGGTTCTTCCTGCTTATTGTGGAACTAGACAGAAGTCATAGTTCAGGTTAAAAATGTTCTGTGCATCCTGCAGTGTTGCTTTCTCCCTTTCTGCAGCACTTTCTTCTAAACAAACATCTGCTAATAACTGGTGCTGGTCAAACAGCAGTGCTTCACGGACGTAATTGGTTTGCCAAATTTAACTGTACAGACTCTAGAGAAACAAGTAATTTTTAAAAAAACTGATCATTACTTCAGTAATAGTGCACTTGCCCTCAGTTTATGTTAATTGTTTTGTTTTAGGAGAAGCGGCAGACTTTTTTGTCTGAGCCTTCTTAAGTCACTGAGATCTTAATTTGTCAGTGTTCCACAGAGTAATGTGGCTGATTAAAATAAGTAATAAGCATTTTATTGTGTATTGAGTGTAATTTTTGTTTTCAGTAGGTTAGAAAGGCACTATGTACAGGGGAATGCCATTGATTTTTTTTGTGGTGTTTTTTTACAGCATTTTCTAATATTAGTAAACTCTAGGTTTTGCCTTCCAGTTTTTGATGCTGCTTCTGTTTTTGATCATGCTCCTAAATCAAAGGGTTAAAAGATTTACTGGAACAGAGCTTTTAATTTTGCCATGGCAAGAAAGAGGAAATCCATCTGTAACATGTTTAATTACATTTTAGTTTCCCTTGAGTTGCTTAATGTTTGTCGACATTTTCTGAGGGTTATATTACAATGCATATCATGTGATCAGGAGAGAAAGGGGAGGAATGCTCTCATTTGGAAGAGTGTAACATACTCTTCTGGACAGAGTTGCATTAGAAGAAATTTTTTGGAATTAGACTAGCATAAGCAACTTGTTTTGGTACACATTGCTGTGAGGAAGATGATATTTTGCATGAACTTAACCTGGAACAGGTACACAGGTTAGAAAATATTCCTCAAAGTCTCTGCAGCTTTGATTTATATGTGCTTCAAATTCTAAGAGCCAACAACAGGTCATATAAAAATACCCAATATTCCATCCACTCATGCAGCTGAAGATGCTGCTGCTTTCATTGCTTTCTGTATATAACTGGAGAGGTGACAGAACTGTTCCTTTCCTTTGGGTGCTCCCATGTCCACCCTAGGTAAAACCAGCCAGAATGGTAGTTTGATTGTTGGTTTCTATTGTTAATTTTTTGTTGTTGTCATTTTAATTATTTTTAAATTTGGTTCTGATACCACATTTACTCAAGCTCATTGTAGCTTTAGGAGCATATCTCTGAATGGTCTCTCAGTTAAATGATAAAATGATATGAATAGTTACTTTAATTCTTTGGACAGTGGAAAATAGCTGCAAGTGACAGAACAGAGCTTGATTTTGAGCGAAAGTTTGCATCCCCAGATTGAAACCTTGTGTTGGATGTTACTTCTGCTAATAGCGGGGTGGTGGAGGTCTTTGCAACAGATCTCTTTAGACAATGGAGAGGAAAATCTGTGCTCAAGAGAAGCTGGGACACACACCAAATAAGGCTGTTCACACTGACATGTACCTCTGGAAAAACCCAAGGTACAGAAATGGATGGAATTCCTCTCAAGCAGTATATAAATTTACAAGCCAGTTACCACCACATACTTCCCTCTTTCCTGAGCCTTCATGAAAAGAGGAAACACAGACTGTGAAAGTTAACAAGAACCATTTGAAGGCCTCTTTCTTCCAAAGCAGAAGGGAAGAAAGAACACTTTGGTCTTTTCACATAGATTACCTTCAAGTTTCACATTCAGGAAAGAGTACATTCCACCACATCTACTTCAGTCTTGGTTGAGAAATAGACTTCAGTTTTCCATTCCTGGAAATGTATTTTCCCTTTGGTTTACAGCATTTAGCCAATGCAAAGGCTATTATGTGAAGGCACCAACATACTGGTGCCACAGCTGTCTGATAACACCTCTGTAGAGCCAAAGACATGTACATCGTAGTGTCTGAGAAAAGGTGCTCAAGGAATTTTCAATTAAAGTCTATTAAATATATGCAATTTACCTGTTCCACACATCTATAACAGGACAAATCCTTGCTATCTTGTTAGAAGTTATAACTTCTCTGTTTTTTTTATTCTCTTTTCACAGTCTCAAGTTTTTTTATGAATGCTTCCTTTTGAAAACTAAACCTTAGGTTTTTTTTCCCCCTCTTGTCATTTGTTTTGACATTCATAGTCTGTATTTTCTTTTGCCTTTTTCTTGTTCATCAGCTGACCATGCGTTCTTTCCTAAAAGTAGATTATTCTCAATGTTTGACTTATTTCTCTAGGTGTTTATTCAGTGGATATAAAGCCATCAGAAAATTCAAGTATGGAAATGCTTCCTCTCAGTCTGAGCACTGACATATTATCTGAGTATGTTTTTTTAATAGTAGACCTTTGAGAGTTGGAAAGAAACTCCAATAAAACAGATCAAAGAACTAACGTTTATGAGAACGATATATTGAAAGAGACTTTTGAAATCTATTGTTTAAATTACTTTTCCTTTTGGGACAACTGCAAAAGTACTTAATAAGGTGGTTTAGAACACAAGCTGGAAGGAAGTAAAAGAATTCTAAGTATTTTCTTGCTTTCCACTTGTTATGAAGAGCAGTTCACTGCTCTGTCAAGTCTGCTTTCAGTTTGGTTGTTTAGTCCAAATAGAAGCCTTAGAAATTTTCTAAATAAAGAAAAATTTCCAATATGAACAAAAAATTATTTGCATCTTACATTTTTATGTATAAGACTGTTCTACATATCCTAGCTTTAGTATTACAGAAAATATCCCTATGTCCAGCCCAAGGCTGCACTTAAAGCTGTGCCATTCTTTTTGAGGTCTGTAAATAGGGGTGTTGAGGTGAAGAAAACAGGGACGCATTCAACTAGCAGTTTGCTATGGTTTGAAGAGGAAGGAATATTGGAACAGATTCAAAAAATGAACAACAGAGAAAGAACAGGCATAACTTCTTGTTTAAAACAGGTTGTGAGTTGTGCTAGAGTACTGAATGTGATAAGACTAGTAAGGGGGCTTTTGGCTAACTACTCATTTAAGGCTGTGGCCTTACTCTTATAGTTCAGACAGATGTTAAAGAGCCTCCCCATAGACCATTAATGTGACCTTGTCCCACTGGTGGGACCAAGTGAAGAGAGACAGCAGATCATCCCAACAGGACCAGGCTCATTCTTGTACTGTCACAAGCCAAACCTAACTACAGAGAGGTTGTTCAGCACTCGTGAAAATCAGCACGTCTTTTTTTTTTAGTGCTCAAATATCCCTTAAAAGATACAGTCTGAACAATCCACACCTTAGGTTTTGTGTATTTTTTCAAAGAGGTTTTCTTGAGGCCAAATAGTCCAGTCATATCTTCCTGTCTGTAGGAAAAGTTATCCCCCTGCTCCATCCATAGGCAGACAAATCTGAGCCTCTTTTTGGCACAGTTTGTTTAGTTCTACTAGGTTATTCAGCAAGAACTGACATAACTGAGTTTGATTCCCATAAAAAGATTTTAAAAATAGAATGTCTGAATTCTTTTGAATATCTTAACGTTTGGGTGTACAGGATTTAGGTTTTGATGCTTATTCTGCTCATTCCAGTCAGACTGAACTTCCTTGTAAGGGAAATTCAATCTTTTTGCAGATTTACATGTTATCAGATAGAAATGATGTTAAATAGTTTAAATATCAAAATCTCCAAGTTCATTATATCAGTAATTAGGTAAAAAGTGTGAGCAACCAGTTGTGGAAATTCACGTGCAGTGAACTAGGGTTGTTTGTTTGTGTGTGTTTTTCGTGTCTTTTCCATTTTTGTTTGTTTTAGTGTTTGTACGCTTGCAAAAGGAAGTCATTCTCTCAGTTTTTCTTGCTGGGCTATTTTTGCTTGGTATTTTTTTTCTTTCTCCCTTTTTCTGAGAGATGCTCTCTACTCTTGTAACGCTCTCAAGTCTTCTTCTGTCATTAGTTTGTATTCAGCTTCCTGGGGCACGAATGGCCAGATTTGTGTTCTCTCTTGAAGTGCTTTGGCACTAACGCTTTTCTGTCTCTGTTGGAGATGCCACTCCTGGTAAGTGCTTAGATTGTATTTGCCTTTGACATTTATAGATTATATTGGCAGGTTACAATCAATGTGTTATCAACAAATACTGTCAACAAGGTATTTTACCCTCATGAACTTTCCTAGTTGATAAGTAACTATTTTCTGGCTCTTCCAGAAATGGCATCTCAAAGTAACCCATTAACCTCTTATATTCTGTATGGCACTTCTGTTTTTTTTTTTTTTTTTTTTTTTTTAATCATATCTGCAAGCTTTGTGTTATAAGCTGTTATTGATAAGGTACTTCTGGGTATTTTTTCTTGCTAAGATAATTGATGAAGTTACCAAATGAAATGTTTTTCTGAACAAATGTTTGTAGAAGACCAGTAATAATCTCAACATATTGCATATTTTTCTTTTTAAAACTCTGCAGTCAATGAAGTAAATTCCTATATACTGATAATATATGCTTCAGGTTTCCCCTTTGTTTCTAGGCTCAATAAGGAACTAGTTACACTATCATATGTTTATTGAAGGCCAGAGTAATAATTTCTACTAGAGATGCTCACATTTAAAATAGAAAAATTAAATAAAAATTAGTTTTATTAAAGTTGTTTGTTTGTTTGTTTGTTTGTTTCTGGAAATGCAGGTACAAGCTTATTCCTCTGTATTTTTAATTCTATCTCAATACTTCTTTTTTCCCCTCTGGATAATTGTCCTAGAGCGATGCATTTTGCTTAGATCAAACTAAGTGGACAATCTTTGTCTAGATTACAGTTTTTCTTTCATAAGTACAGGTATTACGTTTGCTATATTTTTTTTATCAGATGGCACCATCCTCAGTATAGGAGTACTATTAAAATATCATCTTTACCACCTCCTGCTTCTTGTGCCAGGGTTTCCAGAGCTCTGGGATATAAATTATTTAGTCTTCAAATAAGTTTATTAAATTCTGTTGAATTTTGAGGTTACACTGGTTGTATGTATTTTCCGCCCATTAGCAGTGATGACAGTAAATAATCTCAAAGAGTAAAATATAATTTTCACCTTATAAGTTGCTGAATTAAAAACACCTATTTGGTAATTCACATTCTCCAGAAATCTTGGAAATAGCCTGGTAAACATTCCTTAAAACTGCCTGTAGAACTCTCTGGCCTGTTAATACTATCCAAGAAGCTGTAAAAAGCACAAGCCAATTGACAATAAATGTACCATACATTTCCCAGAAATTTAAAATCATGGGGTGAAGAGTCATTTGGCAGGAGAGTGGACATTTTCCTCTTTGGCTTTTGATTTAAGTTTTGGCTTGTGTTCAGAATGTTGGCTTTTGACATTTCTTTAGTACATCAGAATGAAAATGGACACCTTGAAATCTTGTGAGTGGATTTTTATTTTCATGTGTCTCTGTTCCAGCTCATCAGGAATGTTGCTGTCCTTCTCATTTCCTTTTGTCTTAATACTTAGGCCCTCATGCTTCTGTCTTTTGCTGTCATCTCTTTTATAGTCTTTCTGTCCTCTTGCAGTCTTCCAGTCCTTGCCTGACTTACTTTGCAGCTTTCTCATCTTTCCCATTAGGACCTGTGAATTACTGCAATTTTCTTTTGATGACTTGATGATTTGGAGTCCCTACTGCAGAAGTTCAGTTGCTAGTAGTGCTTCCTATTACATAACAGGATTGGGAATAGCAGAAAATGTGCTATGCTATTAGTCTACCAGCTGTCAGGGTATAGATGTGTAGGTTTAGTATGTTCTACAATTATGAATGGAGAATGCCTTGTTTTCCCTTTTGGTGTGAAAGAAGGAAATAGTGCATTAGACCTGCCATTCAGGAGGTCCCTTCCAGTGCTGTGTTCCCATGAAAAGCCATGGTCAGTCACTGCCTTGGCCAGAAATGTCCTCTCTGGGGTTACTCAAGTTACTGGCAGCATTGATTGGATCCCTTTCTGTTTCGAAGTGTTGGGAACTAGTTTACGGCTGGCTGTCTTTCTGGGTGGACGAGATGTGATTTAACACATAGTTTTCATTGCAAGACCACCCAACTAAGGTGCTCTGAGGGAGAGAGCTGTGGTGCTTGACCATGTTTTTATACGTTGTATTGATATGTATTGGCTGCGAGAGTATCTGGTTACACATTTGAGCACTCCCTGGTTGTTCTCTAATTGCTTCTGTTTTGCTCATGGCTGTTAAATGTGTAATCTTGACTGCTATGCCAAACTCATATTACTTAAGCTGTTGGGAACCTGTGCTCAGACTGAAATGCACAGCTGGTACATCTGTGGCTACCTCACACTGCCACTGTGGAAGCTGCTTGCCTAGCTGAGGAGCAGGCTTGCCAGAGCGCTGACCTGTAAAGTGAGTTGCTTTAATACAGTGGCCGTGGAAAGCACTCCAACACACGGCTGCTACGATAGAGCTTGTGGTGGTGTGAATGCAGTGCAGAAACCTTCTAATTCCCTCCTGTGCTGTGGGAGCTCTGTTTCTAATAAGGTTCGGTGTAAAGGTTTAGCAAGTGTGGAATGGAGTTACAAGGGTCTAAATTAACTGCCATAGGGACTTTTGGATTAGCAACTGTTTCCTGATCATCCAAACAAACCAAAAAGGCATTGGTTGAGTCCCTGATAGGGGAAAAAACTTGCTGTATTTCCTACCAAGGGCCAGATTGTTACCTCCTGTAGCTGGGCAGCTTGTTGTCTGACCTGGTATTGCTGCAACAAAAGAGAAAGAAAGCGCTGGAATAGGGGCAGAACCCTGCTGGAACCTCTTATGCAGTCTGATGAAAGTCTAAAGTGGCAAATGAAGCATTCACTATTCATATACTTTGCATATATTTATACTATATGTAGCATATTCTATGTATGCCAAATATGAGCATTTTTCAATGAGAAAGCATGGGAAGAACATGTAATGAGGAAAACTGGCTCAAGACAAGCCACTCTGGGACAGGGTTTTGCAGAGCAACTCTCTACCTGCAAGAAATCTGGCTTGACTTCTTGTCCAGCCAGGCATGTGGGTTTTATCCAAAGGACAAAGCTCAGGACCTGCCAAAACCACAGGTTGGATTGCAACAGGCTGCTTTTTCTTTCTTCTAGCAGGAATGCTGGCTGCTGAGGAACTGTCTGAAGAAACTAGACTGATACGCAAAACCAGTTAGGGATTTGTGAGGACATGCTGCTTTTGCTTTTTTGGTGTGTAATGCTGTGACAGTGTGGCATTTATTCTTAAAATTACATAACTGCTTTGCTTACTTCTGCTTGTTGCTATGGATGGAGAGCAGTCCATATGCAGGTGTGTTCCTCCTAATTTTCTGAGTTGAAAATGCCAATCTCCCAATTTAGTTTTGGAGCTGGATAGGAAATGCTGTCCAAACTCTTTGATCCCCGAGCCTGTTGTGTGTTGACAGCGTTGGTTTACAATAGGCAAGTTTTAGATTTACTATTTTACTGTTTGCTTGAAGGCACTGTAGTTCCTAAACATTTTGAAGGAAAGCTGCTAGTTCCCCTTTTGTAAAATAAGTATCTTGGTTACAATAGTGGAGATTTGATCATGATTTAAAAAAAAAAAAATAGGGGCACTGAAGCAATAGATTATGGTCATGGAGGATACTTGACTTTATCTTAAGCCTTTATCTTAAGCTTTAGTTTGCGGAGTGGATTTCAAAACTGAGACCTTGTCTGTTAGAATATTTCCACTGAAGTGCTGTGTCTCAGATCTTATTCCTGAGTTTTTTAGTTTCTTTTTGCGAGATGTACTAACTTTACACCTATAGCAATCTCAAGAACCCTCTGACTTCCCTGTAGATGTGTGTTGTTGCCCAGTTGCTGCACATCTGTGACACTACTCTGTTCTGGAGAGTGTATCTCTGATTAGTCTTGGATGTAGAGGTCTTTCTGTTCTACTTACTCTTTCTGTCAGGAAAACCTGATTGTATTTACAGTGTTCTATTTTGCAAACACAAAGCATGTAAGAATTTTTTTTAATTAAATCAAAATCAGCATGGATTGTCACATGAACTTTTTCATAGCTACCTAATGGCTTATTTGTTGTGTATAATTTTTTAAAAATCAAGTTTTTGATTTAAAACTGTCTAATGAAGTTCTGCAAAAAGCTCTATGTAGGATATTTAAAATGCTAGTGCCTGACCTGTATGTTTCAATTTCTTCCCTAACTTTGTTTTGATGGATTTCATAAACAAAAATTTGCTTTGTTTATAGAGCAAGTGAGCATCCTTGCAAGGGCAGAAATGTCTTGTACATGGGGAATCATGAAACCTGCAACATGCCTCATTTTTTTGCTAAATAGGCAATTTTACTTCCTAGGGCTGGCAAAATACTTCTTTAAATATTCTGCAGGGTATTTACAACCTGCAATAGAGGGACCAAGGTTGTTTTTCTTTGAATCAGTCTCCCTTTTTATTTTTTGATTTTTTAAAAGACATAACTATTTCACATAGTTCATAATAAATAATGAATGTATGAGTAATTCTTCCTGTAATTTGGCAGAAATTATTTTTGGAGTAAACTTTCCAAACTGTAGAGGACTTTCTTAGAAATTATGTGAGACAGAATCTAATCCTGAAGGGTAAAAAAACGTACTAAGTCTGGCTTTGGTTATTTCCCCTAAACAACTGTGAATAGAAGAGCATTTGCAGGAGGAGGGGTCTTGTTAAATTTTTGTTCTCTGTGCAAGTATTTGTTTTTAATCAGTCTTATTTCTGTGTATTCCAGTTTTTTGAAAACAAACAACAAAAAACCCCACCACCCATCTTTACATATGTAGCCATTTATCCCAGTGAATATCTGCATTTGTATCCACATTGCCTGCCAAGGTTCAATAGCTTGCACTGTGGGTTTTGGTCTTTGTCTGTAGGAATTTGGGGAGTCACTGCCATACCCATTCAGCCTCTGTGCCCAGGTGCCCTGTATATAGTGTGCAGGTAGTGAGGATATAATTTGAATATATGCCCCTAGAAAGCTGCTTGGAAATACTGTTGAGTGCGACCATTGCCAGTAGTTTGAAGATAACGGATAAAGTTGTGTCCCTCTGGAATTTTTATTTAAAATACTACTAGAACTTGCACTGTGATAATTCAAACATACAGTCCAACAAGAGGCAGATAGAATCCTTAGAGTTGGAAGAGTCCCTTACAGGTCATCTTGTCCAAGTCCTCTGCAATGAACATCTATAGCTAGAGCAGGTTGCTCAGGACCCCATCCAGCCTGGCCTTGAACGTGTTCAGGAATGGGCCATTTACCACATCTCTGAGTAGCCTGTTCCAGTGCTTCACTAGGTTTATCATAAACTTGTATCAATCTAAGTCTCTCTCTCTAGTTTGAAAGCATTTCCCCTTGTTCTGTCACAAAAGACCCTGCTAAAGAGTCTCTCGCCTTCTTATAGCCTTCCTTTAGATAGTGAAAGGCCGCTCTCAGGTCTCCTTGGAGCCTTCTCTTCTTTAGATCTCTCAGACCCTCCTCCTCATAGGGGAAGCATTCCATCCCTTGGATCATTTTTGTGGCTCTCCTATGGACCTGCTCCAAGAGGTCCACATCTCTCCTGTACTGAGGACTTCATATCTGGACATGCTACTCCAGGTGAGGCATCAAACAGCACAGAGGGGCAGGATCGCCTCCCTCAGTCTGCTGGCCATTCTTCTTTGAATGTATCTTAGCATATGATGGGCCTTCTGGGCAGTGAGAACACATTGCTGGCTCGTGTCCAGCTTAAAGATCTCCATCTCCATTATTCTTTCTCCCAAGTAGTACCACAAATAGTTTTTGGTTCTTAGAAATAGGAATTCTTTGATATCTTCATATAAAATAACAAAATTACTGTTTTTCAGATTTTAGTGAAGAACAATTTTATGTGAAGTAGAAAATTTGAAGTGGGATGCATACAAAGATAAATATCATTTGCAGATTTGGGAACACAATGTATAATTCTATTTTGATTCAACCCATAACAACCTCAGAAATACTCTCATTGCATTGTCATAACACCTAGTGGCAGAAATCACCTAAGTAGAAAACATGTGTTTAGTCTCTTCAGTGCTTTCTTGAGAAGCCAGATTCTCGAACCATGCCCTGTTGAAAACTCCTTTAATGCCTGAAAAAAATGATCACTGTATGTGGTGTCTTAATAACAATTTTTTGACTTAGATCTTGTGTTCTTTTCCTTTCTCCATCCTTTAGTAGCTCAGGGCAGCTTTGGAGCACCTGTGATTGGTGCCAACTGGCAAAGCAGACCCATAGCAAACTGTTCAGATATCCACAGCGTGTTTACAGGTGGTGCTGATAAGGCTGATTGCACGCAATTCTCCTTAGAATGCGGCATAATAGTTGCGTCATACAGTTTGCTGAGGTGAAGCAGAGGTTGAAAGGATATAGCAGACTTTTTCTTTTCCTGCTCCAGTTTTAATTTGTTAGCACACCTGCAGGTCTGGCATTTGTTTTGTTGTTTGCTTCTCCTCTTTTCAATATATATAAATGGCTCACTGGAGGCAAGGCTGCCTCCAGTTTTATTTCCAGCTAACTTCACTCTGTGCTGCTGCTTTTCCTCTGCCTTGACACACCACTCCATCCTTTTTCTTCTTTCTTTAAGTAGTTTACAAGGGGGAGTTGGTGAATGCTGGTCTTGGAAATCTCTATAGAAAATAAGAATTTAACACATTACTCATTTATAAATTATTTTCAGTGTGCAAATGTAAGAATAGATGTAGGAGTTTTTAAGAGGAACATATTTTATCATTCCACAGGGACAAAACATAAAGAGCGTGACATCTGGAAAGTTTGGTAATATAAATATGAACAACTGGAAACAGATGGATAATGAGGGGCTCATCTCCTACTACATGTCCTCCTGCTTTAAGAAAATGCAAAGTCTGTTTATACTACCTGGCTATATTTTAAATCTGTATCACAGAGGAAGTTGATAATAAAGAAACAGAATTCTTCTGTTCTCTGTGGGGCTAGGATTTATTCACACAGGTGAATAAGAACATTGGGGTCAAATGTTTCAATATCAGTTACTGAACAACTAGACTTTAGAGGAAATAACTTATAAAGGTGATAAATGCACAAAAAGTGTTATACCATTTACATAGCAAAATCAGCAAAGTCAGGAGTTGCAGGGATCAGTAGAACTAATATTAATTATTATATAGTATTAATATTGATAATTACACTTAAAGTAATTAGACAATATTAATGTATTAGCATTAACTCTTGTAATTAGTATTAGTAACATAATTACTCATTTAATTATTGGGGTAAAACCTTATTCATCCAAGTGAGGACCGATTAATGCTAATGACACCAGTGTACACGTCAAAGTGGTCATAACTTACTGGAGATGACTCCAAATCGTGTGGTTTTGGAGGTGGCAGCTTGGAGGTGAGCTGACAGCCACAGTTAAATCATCCCCTCACCTGCTCTAGCAGACATTTATATTCAGGAATGCTAATTGAAACAAAACAGAAAAAAAACCTTATCTGCCCTTTTGATCTAACCTTCCTTTCTGTTGTCAGTAATTGCTGTCTAAGATCACTGCCTTGCTCACTTCTGCTTCCTAGAAAAATCTTGCAGAGTGGCTGCCTGTAAAAATGTTATTAAAGAGTGTAGATTTAAACACATGGGCTTTGTATTTCCATAATGCTTGTGTACAAAATGAGGTAACACTGTAAATGGAAGCTGCTCCATTAATCAAATCATATATTTTTGATGTTTTAAGTATTCTGCAAAGAACCAAATTACAGGAAATACTCTTACAGATGAGCAAGTCTCTTCTGAAAAATGAAATCTAAGAAGATACCAGATGCTTGTTTTTATTGGATCCATAAAATTACCTTATGAAATCTGGTTTTCTAATTGTAGGTTGAATAGGAGAAATCTGGAAAACAACCAGTGATCAGGGGATTTAAGATAAGTGGAGGTGAGCTGGCACAGCAGGTTTCTGTTTTTCTTTCTTAACCATATGCATTTTGAAAATACTAATACTTAACTAATCTCTAGAGCCCAAAGACATTCTTGGGTTTACATAGGGAGTTGCAGCAGTAGTGCACTAAGTGTGGGTCAGAGCTGAGGGTGGACTGCTGGCTGCTGCTGACTGGGGATGTTCAGCACTGCTAGGTCAGAGATTAACCTGCAATGAGAAGAAAAGGTTCTTTTCTTTCTCTGTGGGTATTCTGCATTACTTCAGCAAAGACAGAAGTCAGTTTGATGATTCTAGGTTGTATTTCCAGAGCACTAACAGCTTTATTTAAGTGTTGAATTTACTTTGTGTTCCCTCCCCCTCTTGGCAGGAATTGTAATTAGAATGCAAGCTATATAGTTAATTTGCGACTGGTTACTTTCTTTATTTCATATTACACAAATAATCAGGTTAAGCACTAGCTGTTGCAGATGCTGTTCTTGCCAGGGGATACATGACATGCTGGATAAGAGATAAGTTGGTGATGTTTTATACTTGTTCTGCTATGCAGGAGCCTTGTACAGAAAGCTGAAGAAACTGTTCTTGCTTGCAGAGATTACCTTACAATTAGCAGTGCAAAGGATCTTTTGTAAATGAATGGACTGACAGTTTAAATTCTGCCTGCCAGTCTCAACTTTAGAAAACTTATGGTCAATATCTTCTCCAGTAGGGAGTTACTAAATTATGACAGTCTGTAAGTGACAAAAATAACAAGAGATTTTATTCCACATCTAAAAGTATGCATCATGCTTATTCGCAAACAAAGCACATAGTGTTGGTGTGGCTTTTTTTAGGTACTGTTTTAGCTTCAAGTGCTGAAATGTTATTGCAGGCTGACAGCTTATTTTGGGTAAAATATTCCTGTGAACTTTCAATGCAGGTAACATATTCAAGCAAAAATAAGAGTTTGCTGAATCAGGGCCTCAGTTTCTTTCTACTGAGCAGCACTGGGAGTTCACAAGTACATTTGTGTTGGCACCTTTTCATTAGAAGCAGTTGTAAACAACAGGTGTGTGCTGTCATACTTTCCTTCAGCAAAATATAAAGTAAAATTTGACCATGCATATATTTTTCAGGTTGTTTTTAATAAATGTCTCAGAAGTATTTTACAGCTTTATTTAGATTTTTTTATTTAGTGTTTATTTCTAATCTATTGTAAGTTTTCAAAACTTACGGTGTAAAACGGATGTGCCTGAATATTTTATGCATATTTACAAGACTCTTTATTCTTTAATACAAATAACGTTATTTACTTAGCAGGTACATTACAAGAGTAGCCTGTGTCCACCCTGATTCTATTTAAACCTTTTGTTTTTTAACATATGGCTGGTCTTCTAAAATACATTTATCTTCAGAGGTGTTAAGTGATGTTTAGGAAGAGAAATGTTTAGAATACTTCAGTGATTGACACCATCTGCTTTGAGTACAGCTGATCGTTTGCAAACCCTGACTATGAATGTGTCAGTGTTGAGCAAAGGTAATTTGGCTCTGTGAAGCAGAAAAGAAATCTCGAGCTTACTTCAGGGAAACCTGATGTTTTAACCTAGGCTGCTTCTGGCATTCCTATTGTAAAACAGCAGAACTTGAGTTGTCAGCAAGCAAAATGTTCAAGCCTGCCTTTTTTGCATCATTCGTAAAAGGTGACCAGTTTCACCATCAAAACAAAAATAATAGCTGATGCAGAAAGTTGAAGTCCTTCCCCAGACACTAGGGAATGGGAAGGAACTGCAAATACAGACCTGTATTTGGGACAGGATGTGGTGTTTTGCATCACTGAGCTGTGATTATGGAAGTGATGAGTAGTAGTATCCTTAGGAGAAAAGAAAAACATATGTTGGTCACTCTATAAGTAATGCCTCATATTTTTCCATGGAGACTATAACAACTACAAAGAGCAAAATAACACAGTAATTTCTCAGTACAGAGCACTGTTTTTCAACATAATCACTATTATTAGCTAATTCTCGCAGTTGAGCTGATCAACATGCTCTTCATTTTGTAGTGTGAATCTGTATATGGCCATCTGGAACATTGCTTATTTTTCATGTTGCTGTTGCTGAAATGCACCACCCACCGCCTCACTGTGCTGACATCCACTGTTTGTCTCTATAAATGTTCAGCAAGCATCAATGACTGTCAGTGGGTGCCATTTTTTCCACATGTGGGAATTCAGTGACACACCTTTATTTCATACACACTCCTATGTCAGATGCCATTTTGTCAGACTGCCCCTCTGTTACCATCTGTCACATGGCTACAAAATGTAACAGAATATTGGTGAGATGGTTCAGCCTCTACTGCTATACCACCAAGATCCACTTTTGTTGTTGTGGGTCAACATAATAAAAGAGGAAGCACCACTTTTACAGCAGCCCCCATATGTAGTAGCAGGATATAATGACCCAAGATCTAAGTGTAAAAAAATAAATTAGTACCTTTGTGGTGGTGGAACTATGTGAGTATGGTTAGTCTTTAGGTAAAGCTTGTCCCATAGGACAGAAAGTTCAGACTCTCTTTCCAAGACCTTGGACTTGTCTGCTACTTCCATAAAGTGTTGAATGTTTTCTGAACTGGAGGTGAAGATTGGATATTTTAATTCCCTCTCCATCCCCTAAATGTCATCAATATAAACTGAACTAAGTGAGAAACAATCAGAAAACTATTTTGAGCAGCAAAAAAATGTATATCTAATTTTGAATAATTTTGTTAATAATTTTGTTTTGCCTTGTAAAAGATGCTCATCGTAGCTTTGGACGTGGAAAGATGCGAATGGTTAGGAATAGTGTCTGAAATATAAAACATTTTGAGATTTGCACTAGGCTGTCTATTTAATGCTTGCCTATTCAGATCCACTGACCAACTGTACTGGTGAGTGAGATGCATTAACATCTCTGAAGAAGAATTGCTAAGGAAAGGTTTCTCCCAAGGTTTCTCGGGAGAATTCTAAAAATATGTCAAACCAAGTTGGAGAAGCTTTGTGGCATTTTTTCTTTTTTTTTTTTTTTTTTTAGAAAAACTGGAAGGTTTCAATAAAAATAAATAAATAAATAGCGGAAAAGCTTGTGTAAAGCAAAATTCTTATTCATTACCTGTGGTCATTCAAATTTAGATTTAAGTTTGGACCTACCGTGGGTCAGTATTGATTTATTTGTCAAGAAAATGCTCTTTCTGCGATTTTATATAGTCTTTTTGTATGTTGGGGTACAGTGATTTCTTTGACTTCTATTTCATAAAACAGGATAAGCAGTGCATAAAACAAAGATTTAGAAAAGAACTATTTTAACTTACAACACTGAACTGGTCACAGGAGCATTGGTGTTTCTGCTATGCTTATTTTCTCCTCTTCCCCTTCTTGGCTCCGTAGATGGTTTGTGCTATAAAATTCAGAAAAGCAATTATTTTGATTATCAGACATATCAGACATCTGAATTCATGGTTCATGAAAGGCTTTAATTCTACTATTTACTATTGTGATGGTTTAATACATGCATATATAAATATATTAACATTTTTGTTTTTTTCATGAGTTTTTGACGTTGCATATTTTTTAACCAAAACATTGGAACTTGCTTGCCAGACTTCATCAATTGCACCATTTACAATGAGTAGTGAAGTAGTTGCTTTTCAGTACCCAGACTTTGAATTGGTGCCTACAGCCTTCATTATGAAAAACTTTTAAGCTTTCATATAAAAAAAACAAAGAGAGGCCACAGTTGAACAAAATCAGAGTCTTATTAAAAATGACAAGCAATAGCCTTTTATTTAGGTGTCTTGTAAATTACTGGTGGCAACTTAATGTAGTCGAATGTTTAGTTGAATGTATACTGTATATGGCAGTCATACAAATTTAATGGAAAAAAAAAAGAGAATAAAACTCCTTATAGGTAAGTGTATGTACATATATATATACGTAAGTTTCATTCATTATGTGTTATCAGCTTGAATTCCTGCCCATTCTGAATGCTCACCTCTTCTCAACCTCTCCCTGTTGTATTTTAGATTGAATTATATATATATGCATATATATATATATATATTTCTTGAGAGCATAATTTATCTAAACAGGTGTACATCACAACATTGTATAGTTTGTGAGTTCTCCTCCCATCTTTGAAAATGATGGAGTAATGTCACAGCTGTAACTAGTCTTTTATAGTAGAATCATAGAGTCGTGGAGTCATCAAGGCTGGAAAAGATCTCTAAGATCATCCAGTCCAACTGTCCACCTATTACCAATATATCCCACTAAGCCACGTCCCTCAGTACAGCATCTAAACATTTCTTGAATGCTTCCAGTGTTGGTGACTCCACCACCTCCCTGGGTGGCCTGTTCTAGCACCTGACCAGTCTCTCAGAGAAGAAGTATTTCCCAGTGTCCAACCCGAATTTCCCCTGGAGCAACCTGAGGCCATTCCTTCTAGTCCTATCACTAGTTACATAGGAGAAGAGTCTGACCCGCACCTCACCACAGCTTCCCTTCAGGATGTTGTAGGGATTGATAAGGTCACCCCTGAGCCTCTTCTTTTCCAGACTAAATAATCCCAGTTCCTTCAGCCACTCCCCATAAGACCTGTGCTCCAGACCCCTCACCGGCTTTGTTACCTTACTCTGGACGCAGTCCAGAACTTTGATGTCTTTCTTGTATTGAGGGGCCCAAAACTGAATGCAGCACTTGAGGTGTGGCCTCACCAGGTCTGAGTACAGAGGGATGATCATTTCCCTCTCACTTGGCCTTCTTGGCCACCTGGACACACTGCTGACTAATGTGTACCTAAGCACTGGCCTGCACCCCCAGGTCCGTTTCCTCTATACAGTCTTCTCTATACACTCTGCCCCAAGCCTGTAATGTTGCCTGGGGTTGTTGTGGCCCAAGTGTGGGACCCGGCACTTGGTCTTGCTGAAATTCATCCATCAGCCTCAGCCCATGGATCCAGCCTGTCCATATTGCTTTGTAGGGCCTTTGTACCCCCAGGCAAATTGATACTTCCTGCTAATTTGGTGCCATTTGGAAACTTACTGAGGGTTCACGCAATGCCCTTGTCCAGGTCATCAGTAAAGATACTGAAGAGGATGGGCCCAGTACCCATCTCTGGGGAATACCACTCGTGACTGGTTGCCAGCTGGGTGTGACTCTATTCATCACCACTCTCTGGGCCCAGCCTTCCAGACAGTTCTTTACCTGGAAAAGAGTGTACCTATCTAAGCAATGGACTGCCAGTTTCTCGAGAAAAAATACTATGGGAGACAGTGTTGAAGGTTTTGCTGTAGTCTAGGTAGACTACTTCAGCTGCCTTTTCCTCATCCACCAGGCAGATCAATTGATAATAGGAGATCAGGTGGGTCAAGTGGGATCTGCCTATCATGAACCCATGCTGGCTAAGCCTGATCTCTTGGTTGACTTGCACATGATGTATGATCTCCCTTAAAATGATCTTCTCTATAACCTTTCCTGGCAGTGAGTTCAGGCTGGCAGGTCTATAGTTGATATGGTGATAGGTGATGGAAAGTGCCTTGGCTATCATGTCCACCAGCTGCCTCGGCACCCTTGGGTGGATCCTGTGTGGCCCCATGTACTTGTGATGGTCCAGGTGGAGTAGGCGATGCTTTCTTTGAATGAACTTGAAGAGGGAGATTGTGATTCTGTTTTAATCACTTATTAAAATAAAGCTCAATAATTACACCTTCTGACCCAAATTGTGCAGGCTGTGAATAGCTTTTCAATTTGAGGTACACTTTGCATACAACTGAGTATTAATAGTAAAAGTGAAATTCTTTTCAATAATTGGACTCCACAAAGTATTTGAGAAAAATAAATGCTTTCTGTCACAGGTTTCCAAATGTTACCCCCAGGCTAAGTTTTGGAGATATAATTATGGTTTAGGAGACATTTTAAGTGCTAGTTGAACCTTTAACCTGCATTTCCTCTGCAATAATTACAGGATGTGAAAATGGCTAAATGAAATGTGTATTCATAGAGATTAGTCTAATTAGTTAAGCTACTGTTACCTTATGCTTAGTTTATATTGTATGCGTAGTTACAGACTGTAACAGCATGTGTTTTCTTTCCTATCTTTTCATACTTGCTCAAGTGTTGTCTTATGTTTATTACTTGCTGTGTTATGTGAACTGCTTAAAAAGCATTTTAGAGTCTAGCAGGTAGTTGAATTTCAGACTGGCTCTGTTTAAAACAAAACAGTAGTCTTTGAAGTTCCATCTTTTTTTTTTTTTTTCCTGAAAATAACAGTAATAGAATTGATTCCTTCACCTTCTAAGGAAACAAGGTGAAAGAGAAATCTCTGTGTTAGTAGTCCAGACAGTAAATCTATTCTGCAAGCATTTGAAATCAAGCTATAGTACACATATACACAGTATATACATATATACACAGTATAGTATAGTGGAGGTGGGGAAAAGTAATAAAAATCACTTGTCGGTCTGTGTTGCCATAATTGATTGAAAAGTCTCTAAGTATGGAGTAGTATAGCAAAGTAGAGCATTTAACTTTATTTAAATGATGTTAATAGTACTAGTATCTTTAAGCAAAACATTTAAGTGAGCTACCTTTTAAAATTTGTTTGATATTTTAAAAAGTAAATAATGCATTGTCTTCATGGCATTTTCAGTTTTGATCTCCGAAGAAAAACAGTTAAAAAATTTATTGGCCTCAGTCTCAGAAACTGTATGCATATCAGAAAACTTACATTTAGAATTAGAGAACTTGAAATCAGCTTATTAGATAACACTGTGTGAGCAACCAGTCACATGTGAGTGGTGTTCAGGTACTTTGTGTGGGGTGAGTCTTGATGGAATGTGTTCCAGCTGCAGTGACTCTAAGTTTTGTCCAGGGGAGTAAGAGAGTACAGCAGTGATTTTGAGGAGCAGCAGCTTGCCATGGCTTGTGGAGGTCTCAATGACTGCCTGCTTCAGCAGAGATTTTGCTGCAAGGTAAACAGATTACAGTGGCCATCCTCTAAATGTTCTGGGAAGTCTGGAGCAGTGAACATGCCCCATGTTGTTCTGAGCATGGGGCATCTTGAAGGAACTGGGTTTCCTAGAGCATGGTGATGTACAGACATGCCCAAATGCACTTAAAAATAGTGTAGAGAAAGAAATATATAGTATAGAATATATAGTATATTTTGAAAGAATTGTTCTCAGGCATCTATCTTAATTTTACAGACCTTTAAAATTCCAACCCAGGCTCACAATAAATTCTCATTGTAGAAATTTCTTTATTCAGCAATTTTGTTTTGAATGTAGGACCATTTGGGCTTATTTTCCACTTGCATAATGTACTTTTGGTGTACTATTTCAGTACTTCTAGATACTGTTTTAATTTGGTTTAGAGTTAATATTTGTTTCAGTGATTACAGCAGCCAGTGAAAATGAGGCTTTGTTTTTTTTTTAAGATCACTGAAGTATAAATGCAAAGGAGATTAAAAATCAATTATTAAATCCAGATTTCCTTTATTCTCATTTAATTTAAGTTTACCTCTGTTTGATGACTTCCTGTTAAAGTATTACATTAATATAGGAAATTAAAGATTTTCCTTATATACATTTATGTATCATTTCAGTTACAGGATTTCTCATCTCTTTCACGATAAATGTACTCAATTAGTCCACTTATAAATTATAGTCTTATAAATTAGTTTTATATAGTCTTATAAATTAGCATTTACAAGAGAGATGTCTGGATAGAGAGGATACGTCTTATTTCTGTATACATTATTAATCTTTTATTAATTATAGTAAATTTATTTTAAGATGGAAATCTGCCTTTTCACCCTGTAGTAGGGTACAGATACCGGATGCAGATATTTCACCGGACATGCAAGTAGATATGTGGAAAAAGCCTCACTAAACATGGAATCTGAATGAAAACAATCTATTATAAATATGTGTTTGGCCAAAGGGTGTATGTGTATGCATTGCTGTGATACTGTGATGCCATAAGAGAGTTTATGGGCACAGCTGTGTGTGCTGAGGTGAGACACTTCACATACTCTACACTCTTTCCTTATCTCTGTGTTACAGTGGCTTTTGTTACTTAAATAATTTTTAAAGAATAAAATTAAGAAATACAAAGACTGGTTGAAGGGAAATAAACTTAGCAAGTCATTAGCATAAAAAAAGGAATAAAGTGATAAGAAAAAGGAGAGACCCTAGAACTGGAATACTGACTATTTTCTGTGCTTGTCAAGGGACATTAGAGCGCCATGCTTAAAGTATAGGACTGAAATTTTCCAAGTGTTTTTAGGGTAGGCTTTTCTAAGAATATATCATTTGAATTGAAATGATGATACTTCTAGTATTTATGGAACATCAGTGCCTTTTGAAAAAGTGTTCAAAATTCTATTAGATTTTTTAACATTATAGAATAACAAATTATTAACCAGTTGTTGTACTTCTGGGAATTGTGAATTTCTGGAAAATATCCCTCTGTTTTCTAAGAAATAAAGTTCTGCTCTGTTCTGGGGAATTCGTCTGGAAAAAAGGTTTCTTTGGGGGTGATGGGGACCATCTGTGGAATTCCAAGTATGTGGAAAACCTGGGACAGAGATGGGCAAAAACTACATTGGGAGGCAGTGGATTCAGGATAGGTCATTCTGGTAACCTTGCTTTGAGGAAAGGTCTGCAGGCAAGTACTGACCTATTGACCCTTAATTATTCAAGGGTAATGTTATGCGCTCTTCATTCCTATGTGGTATTTTCATGGCATAATGCTTCTAATCATTCCAAATTTTCATACTATTTCCCTATATATATATATAGAAATATATATATATATATATTTGTGTATATGTAACAGACAAAACTGGTGACTGTTATTTAGTATGCAGCCCATACAGCTCAAGAACATTCAGCTCTGAAATAAAGACTGGTGAAAGGAAATGCCCTGAGATTCAGTTCACAAATTGCTTTCTACTGCAGTGTATTAGTAACTTGCTTCGTACTGTACTGAGGTGCATTTTTTCCATTTGAAAATTTCCATTTTCCATTCAGTTAACAAATTACTTAGTACCCTCCTTCCTCCAAAGGAATGAAGGTTGTTCAGATGGATGGAGATCTGACTGTCATTTCTCTTGCATCTTAATGTGGCAACTGGATCGTATCATTTAAGACAGGACTTCTGCCCCCTGCTTCCCCCTAGTTCACCCTGTTTTATTTGCAGTATGTGGTGAATAGGTCTTTTTTTAAAAAGAGCACAGCACTTTCTTGTATAAAGTCTACAAAAAGAAGAGTGCAGATCTTGTTTCTTTTTTTTTTTTAAACGGTAATAGCCTATCATGTTGTAAATAAAAGCGGTTTTAGAAATTATTCTGATTTGTATGCAAAATTTCATAACTTCCTTACTTTTCACTACCCAGCCTGAAAAGACCTTTAATTCTATCTCCTGTAGGTTTTTTGCCCCATCTATTTCCAATTTTAGCATTATTAAAACAAAAAGCAACAACAAAAAACAACAAACAAAAAAAACCCAAATACTGAAGTCCTGTAACATTTTTGTAACCATTTCTCCTCGATACTTCTTTCATGCTGGAGCTATCATACACATAGGTAGGTATTTTAATTTATTTCACTACTGATGTAGTCCTGTCATTTTAAAGGAGAAGCTTTTGAATTTACAGAGACATACCTGGAAGGGATTTTAGATGGTTTACTGGGTAATAGTTATTCCGTAGTTTAGACCTACTGTATGAATATCAAATTACAGATTAAGCCATGAAGGTAGCTCTTCCAGGAGACCTTCCCTGTATGTTAGGTAGATTGCAAGTTACAACACAGAGCATGTGTTTGGAAGGGAGACAGTTGGAACGTTTTTCAGTTGGCAGCAAGCATATCAAGTACTCTTTTGTGCTTTAAATATTCCTATGTGCTTTAGCCATCAACAACCTATGATTTCATGTTCTGTCTTCTCTAACATGCCTTGGTGTGGGTATTGAAGTCATTCTTATGGAGCATGCAGCGCTCTGCTTTTTGGTATGTAACTATTGCTTTTTTCAGCATGTCTATTAAAATTGTCCATAAACTTCATGTGGAAAATGTAGTTGCACTGGCTTGGCATTTCTACCAGTAGTGTCAGCCAGTCTTTGTGTAGAGAATAAAATAGGTCTTTTGAGTCTTGTCTGTGTCTGAGACTGGAAATGAATTTCCAATTGTTAAGTATAGGTGCATGCCTCAGTTACATTTGTAACCTTACTCTGAAATGTAATTTTGCACGCTTCCCTTAAACTTACCTGCCTCAAACCTACCTCAGTAGTTGCTTTAAGAAGTGTAAACAGGTGACTCATAATGTCAATGCACGTGGATTTTGTAGCACCTTTTCTCTGTCACTTCTCCATGAAAATCAACACTAGAGTGTCGCAAGTACTAATTTTACGACTGGCTAGAATACAGTGTTCCAATATTGACTGCTGATTAGTCTCAATAGAGCCATGTAAACCTGAGGGATATTTGTTTGTACTTGAACTTCATAGGAAATATCTAAAAGTTGACTCTGTTTTAAGTGATTACATTTGTTTATGATCCTGATTTCTTTTCCGTGAAGTAAGAACGAGTACAGTGTTACTGCATTTCTGCTGATAGGGAGGCATTGAAATCCTTTGAAGTGAAGTGGATTATTAAGTGTGTATTGAAGCTGTTCATCAGCCTTTTGAAAATCAAAGACTTATGCAATTGAGAATTTATAGAATTTATGATTTGCTCTTAAAGCAAAATAAAGCGAAATACTCTCCAAATTCTCAAAACAAAACAAAACAAAAAATCAGTTATAATGCTAAACAGTGGCCTTCCTTGTCATCTCATTTGTTTGTAGTTGTTTAATCCTAATATAAATCTGTCCTATTCTTCTGAACTGTGTGTTCAACTCTGCTTCTTGAGCTTCTTTGCTTTCAGAGCAGAGTGAAAGCCTGTGGGAGATAACATATAAATGAAAGCCACTGCTCTAGACTTTTCCCACTTGCATGCTGGATAAGCAGTGAATTCTTGAGTCCTCTGTGCAGACAAGAGAAACAGCGATGGCTTTGTGATGCTGGGAGCTCTTCTGCTAGAGTGGTGTCCCTATGCCTCGTGTGCAGCTCAGGAGGTGGATGAACGGCTGGATGTTTGACAGCAGGGTTGCAAGGGCTTTGTACTGAAGTCCTGCTGCTTGTCAGCTGCATTTATTTGCTGCATTGAACCTAGAAGCTGCACAGGGGAAGCAGAGCGAGATTTCTTATGGCTTGCATGGGAACTGTTGCAGCAGATACTGAAACCCAGTATATTCTAATGTCGTTAACGCTGGGAATGTAAATCTGCCTTTCAGATTGGAATGGTAGAGCTTAGTGTCATGATACCAAGAAAATATTTGTATGTATTAGTCCAAAAGACCTATACATACATGGCCTGTATTTATACAGACATACATATAAAACTGTACACACATATATATATTTTGGACTTCACTTGAAAACGGATCAGGTTTCAAGCATGGAGTGTTGTGCATGAGAAGCATGTTATCTGTGGATGTGGGAAAGTATGAGTAAAAATGGAGGGACAAACCAGAGAAGACAAATACTTCATTGCATAGGAGATCACCCTTAATTTTGATGCCTACACCTAGGAGAGTCTTTCAGACAACTTGCAGCACTAGAATTACAGAAAAGCTGAATACCAATTACTAAAATGATTTGAAATAAATATGCCTTCAGCCTATGGCAAAATAGCAGTGTTTTTATTTCTGTAATAATATAAGATTGTCTTAGGAAAGGACCTTGTGTTTTCCTGATAACCTAAACACCGGGAACCTTAGGGTACCTGAGAAAACTATGGGGGAAATTTGTCTTATCTGTGACTTATAGGCAAGATGGTAGTTTGTCAGTGCTGTGAGCTGTTGTATTTCCTTTCTGGTTGATAGTGCATGGGATATAAGATTTCACAGGTTGTCACTGATTGTTACTTTCCTGTGGAACCACTTTTTTTTTTTTTTTCCAAATTCTAGTTTTCTCCTCAGCAGAGGAGAGGCTAAACTAAACTAAACTCCTCTCCTTGTACCTTCTGGTTGTTCCTTGTTTATTTATTGATTGATTTATAATTTGGAGTCTTTCACTTGTTTCATTGACATGCTAATTTAAAATTGCAAGCTTAAAATGGTGTTGCAGAAATTTTGGATGATTCTGTCTTACATGAATAACTAAATGATTTTAGTAGTAGTAGTTTAATAGAATAGGAAAAGTGGATTTAGTACAGGTTGTAGCGATATTGTTAAGCTTGCTAATGCTCACTGTCGGGTAGCCCTGTAGTTTGTTTAGAATCTGTGCTCTTGTATCAAGTACATAACAACAATATACTGACCTCCTTATACCAGGTAGATAAGGAAGTTCTGCTTGAATCAGCTAATTTTATTAAATCAAATAGTTTGCAGTCAAGGTAAGGAGCTAACTGAGTGTGTGCGAATACTGGATTTGGCCAGCAAACACAGTGAGGAAGAGTCCTTATTTCATCCCAAGGGTCTTGGAACCACCACCAGAAAAAGACGGAGCATGTGCAAGGAAGCAGAACCCTATGTCAGTGATTTTGGGGAAATTATTGAATATGTATGTACTGCCCAGGGAAACTTCTGTGTATGTAACACAAGTAATGTGTATAAGCTGAAGATCTTTTGTGCAAGTTAATCATGGTAGGTGGAGAATATCCCCCATGCATCCAGCACTGATAAGAAAAAAAGGCCTGCTTTCAACACTTTATGGTATCATATTCAGTTTCAGATGGGATCCTTTTGGCTGTTCAATTAATATTACAGGCTTGCTTAGCTTCTTGTCTGTATTGCAATTATATTTTTTCCCTGATAAAATGTGTAGGTACAGATGATTGCAAATGCATTAAATCAGTTTCATTCTATCATGGCTTTCTGTCATTTGCAAACTAAACCCACTGATGAAAACTGATGTCGAGTAGAATTATGTTTCTGCAGTCAAATTGCACATTTATTTATGCTGTACTTACATGTGTTACAAAAGAGTTCCTTGTTGACTTTTTCACTGAAAACTCATTTTGCCTAACAGAGGATGCATCATGTGAGATCTTGCAGCTCCTCATGTTGTAGCACTTTTCTTTAATCCATCTCCCTTAGAATGTTTCTGAGGGCATCTATTCATTTTCTCAATAGATTTTAAATACTACTGATCCTGAACAATTTGTTTAATAAGGCCCCAGTTATCTGTGTAATTATTCCAATCTGTGCCGCTTTCCCAGCTTTTGCCTGCGAGGCTGATAAATGGGGTGAGGGGAAAAGGGCAGCCTCCTGTGCTGGGCTGCGAAGCACTGGTCCCGCTTTGTCTCTGACGTTCCCAATGGGGAACTCCCTTTGAAAGGGCTGCTGTGATGGAGGGCATGGGAGAGCTATGAAAATACTATTCAGCTTTATTTAAGAAGTCTGAAGAAATATCAGTTGCGGCAAACAGCTTCCTTATCTAATGAAACATTACATTTTTATGGTACTGTATTGTTTCCCAGCATTTTGCTGCCATAGTATCAGCTTACTCATGAAATCCCTGATTGTATCAGGAACAGAGTTAAGTTTCTCTCTCTGTGCTTGCAGAGTTTAAGAGGAATGATAAATTTGCTCTGGATTATAGGTGTTTTTTATGCAATTTAGAGTGAATACTCATGATGAATCATCTTCATGTTTTTATAGACACTGACTTTTTTGGCTGCTGCTTTGGTTATGCAAAATTATGAGATTAGATATAGGGATATCAAATCTTGGTTATATTTGTGTGCAGAAGCACAGTAGAAGTTGTACTGCACACATTGTTTTCTGTATTTGTTTCCCAATACGTTCTAGACTTTTCTCTATTTCTGAGAACAAAATGAAGAAAAAATATTATACATTTTGACTCAGCCCGTACTGGTAGCATATGGTCAAATGCCAGATAAAACTTTTTTTTCAGTGTCACCCATTAGATCAGAAAATGAAATGTGAAATAGATTAAGGAAAAGAGCAGAAAGCACTCTCAAATATGAAAGAATGCTTTTTAGAAGCTGGAAGGTTATGTGTGGTGTCATGGTTAAATTAGGATTATAGACCTACCTTGTCTATAATGAACATACCTCCATTTGTATATTTAATATTAGCTCAGCATGGGTAAATTCCTCTTCTTGGATAGTTCAAAAAATGAAATAAAAAAGACCTGTTTCATGCTTATCCAAGACTTTTGCCTTTTCTGTTCAGGAATGTTTTGTTGTTTTTTTTCCCTTCATTTTATCCATTTATGTCCATGGAGTTTGCATTTTCTGCATTGAAGTGCTTGTGACTGTGGATGGTGCTCTTTTCCACTGACTTCCTGTGAGAAGGCACAAATCAAGTGTTGCTCTGTGGGAGCACAGGATTGAGCTAGGTTTTCTGGAAAATGATCACCTTTGAGATAAAAGCTGTTGGCTGGAAATCACTTTTGAACCCTGTAAGTCAGTCTCTTATGAATCTAAAACCTTTGCTCCAGAGGAAAAGTTTACTTTATCCTAGACTTTGGGTAGGGTGAAAATTAGTATTGAAGTATGTATTATACTTCAGATTTTAATCCTGAAATTGCTGTGCTTTTGTGTGATCTGTATTCCTTTGGGCTCAGAGCTTTATGCACCATACTGGGGAGCAAACTTCTTTAGTACTGCCAAGGTAGTAATCCTGCAAATACTTGCATTACCAATGGATAGACTTTCTCCCTCTCAAAGTGATGCAACACTAGAAGAGAAAGAGAGTGAAGTAGAGTAGTGATATTGCACATCAGTGCTCTGAAATACTAATATGAAGTGGATGGAAATCAAGCTGCTTAAAAAAAAAACCTTTTCAACCTGTAGTTCTGTGTGAACCCCAGACAGACCTCTAGGATATATAAACACAATCTGAGTATTTCAGAAAGGATCTGACCTTGTGCATGTAACCTGATGCTAGTTAAAGGGTTGGATCTCCAATATCCAATCTCTTTTGAAGAAGTTCACTAATGAAAAGGGCAGACTTCAAAATCATGGAATCGTGGGATTGTTTGGGTTGGAATGTATCCTCAAGATCATCTAGTTCCAGCCCCGCTGCTATAGGCAGGGACACCTCCCACTAGCCCAGGATGCTCAAAACCCCATCTGGTGTGGCCTTGAACACCAGCAGGGTGGGGTCATCCACAACCTCTCTGGGCAACATGTTCCAGTGTGTCATCACATTTACAGTAAATAATTATTTCCTAACATTTAGTCTAAGTCTACCTTCTTCCAGTTTAAAGACATTTCCCCTCATCTTGTCTCTACATGCCCTTATAAAAAGTCCCTCCCTAGCTTTCCTCTAAAAATTCTCTCTAATGATTCTAGAGAGTGAAGTCAGTAAGTGTTTTCAATTTTAATTCAACTGGAAATACGTATCAGGGTTTCATGAGGACTCCAGGATGTCATGGATGAACGCATCTGGGAGAAGTATTTATCATCAGCAGGTTATCTCTGCTAAGAAAACCTAAAATATCACAACTTGTTTCAGCAGTTAATTTTCTGTACAGGAATGTTCACAGAGCTAGTATGAACTGGTTTTCTTTTAAGTTGTCTCAGAAGGAGGACTGTAACATATGCTGTGAACTAATAATGTCATTATAAGCTAGTTGCAATTTAAAAAAATAATAGGTATAAGTCTAAGCATATGATTAATGGCAGAAACTTTCTTTAATAACGAACAGCAATAATTTTCCTTCCAAATATCAGATTATAGCAACTGGAGGACAACAGAACATATAAAGGAAAAAGGATAGCTACTTGAATCAGACCATTATCAGCAAATCATTTCTGTTTATGGCCTTGCAAAATTTCTAGCTGTTCTAGTATTGTGAAGGAAATGATAAATATTTGGCCACTATTTGGGATAGGAGTGAAATTGAGCCATTCTGCAACTTTTGAATTGGTCTTGATATGTGTAAAACTACTTCAGATAAGATAAGCAGTGACACTGTAAAGATTTCATAGGAGCTGTCTAAATGACTAATTTCTCCTTCGCATTCTAGTGTGCTAATGTAGTGGTTAATTATAGAGATTTGTGAAAGAAGTAAAAGCTCTGGTCCTTCCATTTCTCCTTGTCTCAGTGTTCTTGTGCCTTTGTTCAGTCTGTAAAATTGTTTTTCCTTACAGTGCAGGAATGTAGAATGCTGTTTCTCTTCCATCTTCTTTAGCATCATTGTGTAGCTGTTCCATCTTGCTTCCAGCCTCAAGGAATAGTTTTCCAGGCTTGTCTTCAGTCATACAGATGTCTGAAATTGCTTTTGCTGAGGACTTCATTAGAACTTATATGACTTCATCTTGAAAATACTACATAAAACTAATCTTGATCTCCATGCACTTGTGAGATTGTTGATCTCCCTGAGATTTATGATCTCTGCCATGAAAGTTTCAGCTGACTCCCATTGTATTGTATGCTTTCCTGTTTTTATTGCAACAAGGAGAAGGGGTGATCCTTACTGTTAATCATTTCAGCATCCAGTCTTATTTTAATAATGTGTATCGTATTGTATCATTATTCCAAGGCCCTGTTGAGATCTGAGGGAAACACGTGTGGTCAAAGATTCCACAGCAGATTGCAGTGCTACTAGCTTCTTCTCCAAACTGACATAAAACATAAAAGTGTAATAATTTTCCTCATGTAATAGTGTTGTTGACTATTTGTTACCAGTTCACTGCCTCTTCAAGGAACATTTACCGTGCAGTAACTACATAACTAATTATATACTGTCAGTGGACTTTTTTTCAGATATCATTCCATTTTTACCTATCACAACAGAATTGGAAGGTCTGAATTGTTTTGTAATGAATTAAACCTTCTTTTGGAATATCAGTAATCATTTTTAAAAATTTCTTTGCCTACAGGGTGGAGTTCATTTCTTTTGTTCTTGGAAGTTGAATAGCAGAAAGGGACATTTCAGCTTTTCTTGATAAAGGTAAGACAGCATCTATTGATAATGATAAGACACTGTTCATTATTATGAGCTCTTAGAAAGTTTGTCAATGGAGGGTTTGTTTATTCTATGTGTTTGGTTTTTTTTTCCCCCAGTTCTGTGCTTTGTAGTAAGTTCAGTCTGTGATAACGTAAGTTGTATTGGGAATGGAATGTGTAATTCTACCACAGGTATCAGTAAAAGCTCTGAAGATAAGCGAGTACATGTAGATCAACATGACAAAGTGGATAGCAATTTGTTCTACCACTGAAGATTGTGAGATTTTCCACATGTCATTCAACTGACCCACCCAACCACTCTCTGTAACACTTACTCATATTGAGTGAGAGCTCTTAAGTAAAGAAAAATGTTATGTTGTCCATGGTACTTTTCAAGGAAAATGTACAGATTTGCTCTGTATAGCTGCATGAGTGCTAAGAGTCTTACGACCTTTTTCAATTGAGATATGGCTTCAAAAATAAGTAGCTAATGCCTATCCCACTTCTTGTTATTGGAAATTGGAGACAGAGAAGAGGATAAAATTCTGGAAGTCCCCTCTGAGATGCTTTCCCCAGTGATCTTTGCTTTCCACTGTGCTAAAATGTCCTTCTGTTAACTACTACAGAACATGTAAAAAACCTTTAAAGGTGCAGAGTGTAACTTAGCATTGACCTCCTAGATGTACATTTTGATGCCAAAATTAGCATAAAGCCATTGGCTTTCCTTATCTCCTTATGGCGAATTTTGAAAGTTATCTGTAGGTAGGTTTAATTTGGACAACTGCAAAGATTTGTGTTGGTCTATTTTAACAATGACTGCATGTGCAGCAGATTGATCATCTGTGTGTCCTGCATGCTGTGCCATTCAGGTACGCTATGCAAATCCATTCACTTCTATTGCAAGTCTACTGTAATTTCTGTTCAGTGGGACTAGAATTCACACACAGCCATTTAGAAGTTATCATCTGATAGAGGCTGCAAACTCTATCTGAATGTGGCAATGCATTTAATTATATCAGATTTGTGTGTTTGTGCCTATATAGTTTTAACTTTTGAGATACTCTTAGATAAGTATTATACAGTGTTTTAGCAAGAAAGCAGCATATTAATGACACAGTGTATGAATGCAGCTTTATCAGTTTACTGATGTTTACTGTACTATAGCCTGCAACTAGAAAGAGAGAGAGCTATAATCTTACCCTTAAGGCTGTATAGGCAGGTAGACATTAAGAGTTGCAGTGACTTCTTGCTTAGCAAAATATACAGTAAAAATATCTTTGGTATAATAATTTTCTTTCTGATTCTTTGACTGGTTTATGAATTGAGGCTTTTTCTTTGATCACCTATTCCCTGATAATACAAAAAATTCCGTTGAGGTCAGTAAAATCTTTCAGATGTACCTTGGTGCTATTCTCCTCCCCTTCCCTTGCAGCTCATGAAGCTCTAGCCCCTCATTTCAAACATTCTTTTTTTTTTTTTTTTTTTTGTCTTGTTTACTCAGCGTGCATGATCACTAAAGGCTAAACTGCTTTTGGGTGAGTTCTGAATCAATCCTGAAAGGGGAGAGAAATTTTCCTGCTGAAGTGGTACATCTGTTGGAGTACTCATGGACCCTAAGTAAAGGAGTCTGTTTCAGTGTTAGATCGCTAAAGATGCAGGGGGAAAAACTGCTATTCTAACTTACATGAAACTGTATTAATAGTAATTAATAGATAAATTAATATGGCCTAACTTAATCTCATTCTGACAAAACCCATGTCGAAGGAAATTAAAATTTATTGGATTAGGATCTAATTGAGTTTGCTTTTTTTCTCTTTTTTATTTTTTAATTCTCCTTTGCATTGGAGAAAACATTTCAAGTTTACAGAAATATTTAATAGTACTGTATCTAATGTGTTAATTTGTTGGTTAGAGTCCAATACCTTTCTTCCCACTGCAAGATGCAGTTTCTGTGTAAAGCCCCAAACTGCAGTGAAACAGAATGCTCTTGCATTTTTTTTGCACTGAATCAGTTATTCCTCCTTGGAGATTACTCTGTGGTTTTTGTGCATCCATTAAACATTTCCCAGTGATATCTGTAATAGGTTAGATCCAGTTCACTGCACTTCTTTCTGTATTTGGAAGGAGAAGATATTTTTGCAGTCCCTGGGGTATTTGGTTCCCTGTAGGTGCGCAAAGCAGCCTGTGCAACAGATCAGCAACACTTTGTATGGGCTTGGTTACTCTGTGAGAAGCTAGTAGTTCATACTCCAAGTTTATCAGTAGACAACTAGGTATAAGAATTATTCTTGTTGATAGAAATTCCCAAAAATGTTCAGTGACAGGTTTGTTTCTTGGCTGAAATGAGTCAATGCTCATGTAGAGCTGTGGGAGGAACTTAAGCTATGCAAGGTAGAATCACTTAATATTATCACTGAAAAAAATGTACATTATAATTTATGAGCTCTCACACTTCACTGTACTGTAACTGTTCTTTCAGGTTAAATACTCTTACAGTAGCTGCAGGCTCTGTGAAGAAAAATATCTTAACTATACCCTGCTTTCTACTGTTCTGCTACAAAAAGACTGTCTTTGAGTACTAAATTAATTTAGATTTATTTTTGACACTGTTTGCTTCCACATTATACACTGAAAGTTTTTAATTCGGGGAATTGTGTATAAATATAGGACAAATACTTTGACAATTGACAATACAAGGTGGCTGCAAATTCAGTTATATTTTCTGCTGGGAGCAGCCCAAGTTAATGTTTTAGAATAGTATTATAACTCGAGTCCCTAGGAGAGGAGACTGAGGGAGTAGGATGGTCAAAAACTGTCCTTCATCTTCCCAAGACTTTTCCTTCCCTCAATATAACTAACAGTCTAATCTTTTTCTTTTCTTTTCTTTTTTTAAATAATAATGTAGTTTAAGTGCAAACTTGACAGTCCTTCCCATGTGTCTTAATTCTTTTTTCCCTGATCTTTTTTAAAAATCATGAACTCCTCGGGGCAGAAACAATCTTCATATCGGTCTGTTTTACAGCAGAACACATAATTTTTCTGCTTATTCTTCCCACTGAACAAGGCTGTGTGAAAGCAAAGGCTATCCCCAATAATAATATTTGTCTCAAAGGAGCTTGACCTTCTCTGTGATGTTTTTGGAAACAAAATGCAAGAATGCATAATATCAGAAATGAAGCAAGGAAAATAGGCTGGTTGTTTTCCTTAAATATGAACACATCATTGATACTGCTCAAATGTTTGTTTTACTGGGGGAGCCTAACTTTCCAGGTAGTTAGACATTTTCTTGACTTGCTTATTTTGGATATTTTCACTAATTGATTGTAATCTAATTATCAAAGTATAAAGCCAGGCCTCAGAATCAGACAGTACCTGCTGTTCAAAAGATTTATTGCAACTCTTTTATTTAATGAGCACTGAAAGACAAGTGCTGTTTATACTTTGTTTATTGCATATGGCTGACAGCAGAGTCTATGAATGGGTGAAACATGCACTGTTTTGTGGCTAGGAACCATCCCTCAGAAAACGTTCTCAGTACTTTCAGATTACTAATAAATAAAACTTAGTTGCAGGTTATGATGCAACTGAACAAGGCTGATCTATGTGGAAAATTATGCAAAAGAACTTCTTATTACCTTTCCCATTCCACATTCCAAGTAAGTGGTTTATTTCAAATCACTGCTAAGCAGCTTTCAACTTGGAAATTTGAATTTGCTGATTTTCTTTTGTTTCTAAAAGTCAATTAGTACAGGAAACGAAATTGGGGAGAACTTAACTGGAGGTTGCTCATTATTTGTAATATCCACAAGGTAAACTTAACTGCAGTTGGAAAACTATGCTAGTGTGTAGTTTGCCATGTAGTATACCATGTATAGTACAGACTCATAAATACAGTGTTTATTATTGACTTATATTGGTTTAGAGGATGAATTATCTCCTGAGAAAACTCTAGAAAAATATACTGTGGAGGAGTAATGCTTAATTTTAGCTGGTGAGGAGGAAGAAAGAGGAGTCCGTACCTGCTGACAAGTGGGTACGGGATTTGGAAAGGGCCAAACTAACCCTAAGAGAACATGTGACTCAAAAGTACTATTTTAGTGAGGGATGAAAAGAGAAAGACTGGGGGGGTAGTGGTACAATTTATTACTCAACTTGGATGAACTGAGGCTTTGGGAAGGTTGGGAATGAAATTCTCTTGAGGGAATCACACAGTGCATGGAAAAGTTGCTGTCCAAAGTAGTAGTTTTCATGTGATCCAAAGGAAAAATCTTGTTCAGGTATTGCATGAAAATATGAATTAGAAATAAAGTAAAACAAGGTGGCAAGGGCAGGATGACTTAGTCTTCATAACCTTGAGGGATCAAAAGCACTATGCAAGTACAGGACCTAAAACCACCTTATCTTGGTACAGAAAGTAAGATTTGCATCTTCCCTGGCCTTGAATTAAAAGGCAGACTTTTGTTAGGATGCCTTAACTAGTTCTTGCCACTGGTAGTAGGAACAAGCCTGTGATATCCTGTGGAACAATGAATAATTTTCATTATGAATGCATGTCTTGTGTGTCTGTGAAGTTGGACGTCCATTTCTGGAAAGGTAATGGGTGGCAATTTGAGAGCAAAACAGGAGGAAGCTGTGTAAGAGTTGATTCTTTCTGACTAAGCATATTTTAATTGTGTTCCAGAATAATGATGTTAAAATACTGACAGTGTCAGCCAATGCGACCTACTGGAATAACAGAAATTTCTTTAGAAACAAGATGGTAGTTGCAGTTTCCTGTCTCCAGTGATGACTACCTAATGCTCAAAAATGTAATGTGCTGTGTCAAGATAGTAAAGTAGAAGCACTGTGATAATGTACTGACTTGAAATCAGTAGGGCTAAAGGACACAGTTAAAATAAACCACATGTTGTACTCCTGAATAGTGTTAGCTGAATTTTGAGTACATTTCTAGAGAATGTATTTGAAATGTTAGCACAGCCTTCCATCACGTGATTGGGACACTAAGGTATTTAACAGATGAATTTGGTTTGAAATACCACATGTTGATTATCGCTGCTTTGTCTGAAGTTCAGTAATTCAGATAATATATTGCACAACCTATTGGCATGTTGAATGCACACAAGTGTTTCTGGAGGTCAACAAATGGGAATACTTATTTGTAAATCGTGACTCAAAAAGAAAGGATTAAGCCTTCTGTAGAGATCAAACTGCTGCACTGAGAAAATCAAAGTCTACATACATGAGCTAAACCATGTTTGACATGTCAGACTTTGATTTCTCCAGGAGGCTTGCTATGGTATTTGGTTATGTTTTTAAAACCCACAAGTGTAAATTAGAGCAAGCTAATTTTATAATTATTCCCCACAGACATGCAAGTAATTTAGTCTCAAACATGTTTATTTTATAAAGACACAATCATTCAAAAAAAGAAGTGCTGAGAAACCACAAGTGGTTTGAGCAATAGAAGCTTAGAGCTTTTGCAAACATGCACATGTTTAAAATGTGGTAGTATTTGTTTAAAAGCTGTGGAGTACTTTGTATTTCTTTGTGGCTTCGTGATTGTCCTTAGGAAAGACTAATGAACTGAGTTGCTCACTGGGTTGTTTTGGTGATAGCAGCATTAGTCATTAATTTATGTTAAATTCCAGGAAAGCATTCAGTTTTTCAGACTTAAGGAATGGAGAACATAATCATGTTAATTTTAGATGCTGCTGGAGCAGAGACTGCTCCTGAGATAGAATTGAGAATGGGACCTTTTAATTTTTAAATCCTGATATTTGATAGACTGCTTGTTCTAAAGGGACAGGGATACCACTTGAATATATATATATATATGTATGTATGTACGTATGTACGTATGTATACTTTTCCCTGTCTCAGTAACTTGAGGAAGTGACCACTGACAGAATTTGGAAAGGGCACCACGCACAAATGTGTTAAAATGTTTGTAGATTTAACCTTTATATAGATCTCTAGAAAGATGCTTAGAAATGATACACTGAAGTTTTTAATGACCACATTAGCATGTTTAGTGACTCACACCACTTCTCTGACCGATATATTGACATGATTTAAAAGGAAACAAACATTTGACAATGTCATAAGTTAAATGCCTTACTTATAGAAGATACAATATAGTGTGGGTTTTTTTTTTCAGTAGTACTAAAAATAGAAATACAATGTAGAGAAGACAAAGAGCTCACAAAAGCGCTGTGCTGAGAGCAGTAATCTTTTATTAGCTACTTAGTATTTACTTCTTTTACCAGCAAAGGTTAAGCTAGCAACCTGATCTTGGCTGCCTTGGGCTCGCAAAGGTGAATTTTAACCTGCTTCTCTTCTTTAAAGTACTTCTGAAATAAACCTATATTCATCTTTTTCTAAGTATTACTATTTTTTTCTGGTTTTGAGGGAATAAAAGAGACCTCTGCTGGTTTCGCTGTGGCTACATATATACAAATTGTTCTAAGTGTCTATACTTGCAGTTATTTTCTGTGGTGCAGATGCAAAACAGATGTCTAAGTACACCTAGGTAACAAACAGACTTTTTGCATTTCCTGTGTGAATTTTTAGAATCAAATAACTAATCCTACATCAGACAATGTATCGTGTTTTAAATCCAAGTGTCTTGCTTCATACAATTCTGGAATAAGTTACTTAGCTGTATTTGAGGTCTACTGCAGCTGGAACTGATATTTAAATCTTTAGGTTATTTTCAAAAGACCTTCTGGAATCAGGCACCACATTTTGCAGTAATGGGATTTAGGACTATAACTTTGTATAAGCTTGTAAAATATAAAAGCCCTGTTCAAAATAGGATATTAGAGTTGGGAAGCCAAGGTTACTTGAATTACAAAAAACAAACAAACAAACAAAAAGTAGTAAAATTAAATACTAGACTTTTCTAACAATTTCCTTAATTTCTAGTATAAAATGGTTGCACACATTTTCCAAATGGATCAGTATGGAGAATCCACTCCGACTTTAGATAATTTTAAGATCTGTACAATATTGTAAAATATATTTAGAACTTTTAACTGAGTCCTTTATAACTTCTTTAATACTTTAATTTCATTAGTTTTGTGAAAAGTACCAGTCTCATAGCTTCAGTGAAGAATCAGATTTTTAACTTGAGTAAAGAAATATAGTCCTAATGAGAACAGAGTTCAGTGAATTGAGGAGAGGAATTCTTTTAAATTTTCAAGTCCATCTTCTGCGTGGTCTTATTTTGTTTTGATATGCAATGTTTTAATACTGGTCCCCAAGTTACCGAACAAATTTAAAACAGGAACTGCAAACCTTGGTTTTCGGTCAGAAGTCCAAGTCACTGCTCTCTGCTCTAATATGCTGCCTTCATATTTATTTTACCATCAGAAAGTATGTGTTTTAAATCACTGAGTGCTAGTTTCAAGATTGTATCCTAAATTTGAGAACATTATGTAGCAGAGATTCTGTGTGCTGTATCTTCACTGGGGTCAGCAGCATGACACCCATTGGTACCAGTTGGTCAGTACATTTGCTGGCAATTCTCTGCTATTACGTTGTTTTGTTAATTAATATGCTACGAACATGATTTTGCAGTTATAGTTCCTAAAGTTCTGCTTTTCAGCTTTTGCAGGAATGTGTGAGAAATGTAATTTTTGCAAAGTTATAATGTTGATGAACTGTTTCACAACTTTAAAAAAATATTCACTACTAAAATATTTACTTTCAACTGGACATAAAACCCTGAAATGTTGTCATCTCTAAATTGGTATTTTACTTTAAATATTTATCTAAGTGCTGTTTATGTATGCCTCTGATTAGTTTCAGTGCTAAATATTTATGTATGTAATTTTCTATTTGTTATCTGCAGCATGTGCTTTTTTTCTTCCATTTTGATTTCACATATTTTATGCCTCTAATTTACCTTATGGTTCTTGAGTTTAGATGTTAGAATTAAAGTTTTTGGAATATCAACTTAGATAGATGGGAATTAATGTTTCATAAAGTCTTCACAGTCCTTTGTTGTGAAAGGAGGATGTAATAAGTGACTTCTTTTTTTGACTAGTGATTTTTCATCTGTATTTAGCCATTTACGTTTGTTATAAGTTTCATCATTCACAATAAGAAAGAAATATAATGAATAACAGAAGGACATAACATCAGAAACTTTCCCTTACTTTGTGACAAAACAAAGCATTACACTTTTAAAACATCAGCAAACTCACAAAGTACAATTATTCAGCATATATTTCTAGCATTTGTAGGCATATGAATAATTGCACTAGACACTACTGCTATGAAGGAGGAAAAGGAAGAATCTTAGCAGATGTGGCATTTTGTGAATAGAACTTCAGAACCTTAAGTGGACATTTCTCACTTCTTTTTAATGTCATATTGCTATTCAGTATGGGAATTCTCTTTTTTTTTTTTTTATGAACATCCTTCAGTGCTTTTAAAATATTTTCACAAATGTAAATATATTAAGATTTTGCTATAAAGACCCGCTAGAGAACACCTTTTATGAGGTTCATAACATTGTGAGAGAATAAATTTATTGGTGGCTAAAAGGGAGGGAAGAAGAAAAGATAACTAGATCATTAGGTACTCCTATGAGAATTTCTAAGAACACTGAGCAATAAGTGGTGATAGGTTCAGAGACCTAGAAAGCGATTTCCATAATGCCATGAATTATAAAATTATGGACATAAAATTGTATATATAATTATAAAACGTGGACTTAAAATGCTTATAAGCAACAGTTTCAAATCTAAATAAATAAAGTTTATTTAAAGGCTTTTCATTCTAGTTGCATTTAATGATATTTTGTAGGTGACACATTTCTTTAGAATTCAGTATTGCAAAATATATTAGCTCTGTTAAGACAGTCTGAATGTGTACTCAAATAATTTTTTATTCAGTTTTCCTATATGCAGTTAAAAGCTACGATTAAAATGTCATCTCACATATTTGAGCTTTGGATTTGATTGAGGTTTTCAGATCTGTGTCCAAAAGATTAAAAAAAAAAATAGAGTGAGAAAATGATTATACAGTATTTCAAACATGATGCATGCTCCTGTTTGGCTGCCAAAATAACCCTTGAAAACCTTATTTAAAATGATAGAGATTTACAGCACTTGTATGTGTGGTGGACAATGGGAAATTAGAATGTAATTGCAAACACTCATCAAAACCTTCAGCTTTCAGTTAGCTTCGGTTAAAGCACAGTTTATTATGATGTAACTCAGTAAAACTGATGGTATTTTGCCAAACCTGTGCTGGAACTACATGAGTTAATAGGAGGTTAAAGGCCCAGTCCATACCATACTGAGTTAAACTGGAAATTTCCCATTGGCTCTAAGATTTTAACAGTAGCCAAGAGACTTGGATTGTATGAAGACAAGATTAAAAAAAAAAAAAAACCCTCATTAATTATTAGAACTGTGATTTTATTCATTCACATATGTTAAAATAAGAATAAATTAATATTTTTAGGGGTGGATCTTATCAATGTTTAGAAATACCTGAAGGGTCCAAATTGGACACAGCCAGGTTCTTCTTACTGGGAGCCCAGTGCTGAGATGAGGCAGTGGGCATGAACTGGAAGACAGGAGGTTCCTTCCAAATACCATACAGCACTTCTGTGCTGATGAAACACTGGCACAGGTACCCAGAGAGGCTATGGAGTCTCCTCCTTTGATTTTGTCAGCTTTGCTGGAGCATACAATGCGGTATTTATAGTAGCCCTATACCGGCAGTGGGAAGAAGGATGATACATGATCTGGCATAAATTCTAGCAAGATAAAATTACTTTTTCAGAATTTTAAAATGTATCTTTAGCAGAATAATGCCTTTGTACCTCTTCTGCTTTTCTGTGCTGTGAACTTTTATGACCTTTGTAGAGTAACTGGACAGTGTGATGCTGCAGTTACCGTCTCAATGAACTGTGGTTTATGACCATTTGTACTACACACTAAATATGAATATATCAATTTGATATTGAATATTTGAACAGCATTGAAGTAAGTTTGCCAGCTAGTACTTGTCAGGGTACAGTCTGAGATTTTTCCCCTTTTGTTACATTAAAAATGGAGTTTTTCACACATTTTAATGAGGGACAGCTTTCTTTTCTCCTTTCCCACAACCTCTCCTCCAACACCAATCTTGTTGTCCTTAATTGTCATAATGTAACCTTTTTTTGTAAAGAGGACTCAGACTAGGAGATAAATACTCGTTTAAAAATATTATCATTTTTTTAATATTCCGTGGCATGATCTGTCACTGTTATATATCAATATCTATCTTTATAAATATATCACTATAACTGTTGTCATGGTTAACTGCTGCCTGAATTCTGCAACATGTAACTGAGTGTGTTGAAAGTCAGAGATGTCTTTATTTATTTTATTGCAGTAAATATTTGTTAAATTGCACTCAGGTCAGATGACAGTGCAGTATTATTCCATATTAGGAAATGTTATTAACAAAGGTTTAAAAGTTTTCTCCTTTACTTTCATTTCATTTTTAATATTAATGTTTTCAAATTTCAGGAAATTTGTGGGCTTCTTGCAGATGATGTGGGATTGGTGAAGTTTGCTGAAGATAAATGCAAGTGGTTAAAGGGGTTCAACTCTAAGAAAAAAAGATGGGTAATCATGTGGAAAATGTAATCTATTGAGAAAATGAGAAAATTATGAGAGGAAAAATAATTGTCATATTCCAGATGCACATACATGTGCACATATATTTCTTCCATGTATAGTCACACTGCAGTCCAGGATAAAGTGAACAGAAAAGCTTATGCAGATTTTAGTAAGTGATCCCTGCAGTGTGAAATGTAGGTGAAAAGCTCTGCTGAACATCAACTGGTTTATCTGTGTTAGAGATGAAAAAGTACTTTCTCATCTCAATTTTGTAACATTCTATCAATAAATACACTTCTAAATAAGTTCTCTAGAATTGACATTTATATGTACTTGCAGTGCATGGAATCAGGGGTGTTAGGGTATTCTCTTACCCTAATTCTGAACTTCGGAAGCCTTTACTCGGATATAGTAATCATTTATGTTCACAAATTTGGCAGCCAAATACCCACCGGTGACAGTTTTCATCAAAGAAATCCAGGTCAAATGTGAATACTTAAAACAATTTATAGAGCATATTTGTCTAGTTTGAACCCATTTATTCGTGCAGTAATTAATTGTACAGGGTTTTGCACAACTGTTTTTTACAGTTTTGCTGTAGTCCTTAAATAGCAGTCAGATTGGCAGGAGAGGATTTTATAGGCTCTTCTGGCAGTATGACCACAACAAGTAGGCAACATCAGTGCTCAGGCAGGAGAATCTGATGCCCAAGTTAAACCCTGAATAAACTAACAAGCATATCCTTTGGCTGTATGAAAGAAGATGACAGCTGTAAGGTCACATTAAAGTTCTGAACTGTTTAGGGAAGCTTATGTCTTCCAGCTGGGAAGCATCACACAGACAGTTCAGAATATACCAAAGTTTTGGTTTAACAGAAACACAGAAAGTCAACCTAGGTAACTTATGTGCTCTGTTCCCTTGAGCCAGTTCTTTTGAAAGGAGAGTAAGATCTCTCATTTGTCATTGTTGCCTCATGCGAGTTATTAATTTATTGTGCTCTTTTATGTCTGTATGTATTTTTTGTAAATAGTGCTTAGATTAAAGTTAAGTGTATGTATTTGTAAAACCAGATGGATTGGACTTTCAGGGAAAGTCAAGCTTTTTGTCTCTTAGTAAGGCTGGTACCATTCATATTTGTGTAAAACATCTCCCCTTCCCTGCTTTCTGTGACAGGTCTGTAGAGCTAGAAGCAAGACTAATGGTCAGTGATAAGAGCAAGTTGCAGAAACTCAAATTCCTTTTTTTTTTTTGCATTTTTATTAACAAGGCAACAACCTGTGTGTGCTGAATAACTTCAGTATAACTTGGTAGAAATTCATATACCTGCCTCTACATTTGTAAAGAGGATGCTTCCACAACATTCTGTCCGGGTTGTGAGTATGTATTCATGGCGTGGCCAGAAGAGTGTTGCATAAGAACTGAAGGATCTTTCAATGTAACATTTACATTTGCCATAGTTACTTTATTACATTTGCTTTCCGCTTTTGATCCCAGTACAGATTGTCTTTGTGTTGATATAAATAGGAACCCTGGAGATGGAGATGCTGCATAACCAAGTTCTTCTAAACTTGTGAATATCACCATTTCTTTAATTTAGCAAACTGAGCTGGGATGCATGAAGAGGCACTGCTTGAGTAGTAGGTGAACTCAGCTTTTTGGAAGGTCATTAGCTCAATCCAGTGCCTGATTTAGTGGCTTTCAACCATGCCCATGGCAGGGGGGGTCGTAACAAGATTATCTTTGTGGTCTCTTCCAACCCAAGCTATTCTATGATTCTATGATAAGATAGACACATTTTAAGGTTTCAGGTGAGCTTTTCATTTGACTTGTCTTTAGATCAATCAAATATATTCTCTTGCTGCTGTGGTTTGTCTAGGAGAAGTGTACTTAAAGGTCTGACTTCATTGTGCCTTAGGCAACTGCTTTACTATTTTTGAAGTCTTGGATTCAGTCAAAAATTGAGAGAAAAAAAAAGCCCACGAAATCTCACTGTGGATTTTGATATTTTTCAGTGGCTCCAGGCAAGCAAGGTGATGACATAAAATTAGGATGCATATTTTGGTTAGTGCTTTGGCTATGTTAACAAGGCAAATATAGTAATTAGATGAAATTCCATTTTAATTTCTCTTTTAGTTTCTCATTAGGTTTTGCCTTTGGGTATAGTCAGCTGCAGCATGATTTTACAATTTATCATGTTAAAAAGGATGCAAGCTTTGGCATGAATAGCTTTCTGGCAGAGAGAAGGCTCTGTGGGAAGGGTGGGTCCTGGAAGAAAGCTCCAGAAACAACCAGACCTGCAGAAAACTTGGCCTGGTAATACAGTGTTATCCTTTGCATGCTGTCTCTTGACTCCTGACTGTAGTCTGAACTCCAGCATTTCTTTGGAAGTTAGCTTGTTCCCTCCACATGCGGTTTTACCTGACCAAGGGGGACCAATGGAGGTGTCTCAGCATAGCAGTATTCTGGTAATTACTGCAGCAGTTCTGTAAGTAGGAGGGTGAAGGCTTCCTAGAAAGAAGAGGAAGCTATGCAAAAGCATGCATATGCGTGTGGAAGGTGTCCTGGCATTACTAAAAGATGGCATGCATCAGACCATTTAGCATTGCAGCCACTGGGGTTAGCTTTAATGGAAGTAAGATGTAAATAAAGAAATAGCCATGGTAATGGGTTACTAGTTTTTCACCCTTTCCTCTTTAAGAGAGATGCTCATCTGAGGCATAGTTGCTACTAAGCTTGTCAAGATATCTTTACCCAGGCTCTGTTCTTTTCTGGCTTTTTTGTTTGTTTGTTTTTAAAGGACAAAAATAGAAGATTCTGGTGCTACCAGTGAATTTACAGAGCAGGTTGAGGAGAAGCCCATTAGATACACAATGGAGGTGTGTTTTTTTCACTTCATCCTCTGCCTAGAACAACCGTGAGGTAGACTCTCCAGTTAGCTCTCAGGTCCCTTGTCATCTCAGGTGTCTGAAGGCTATAAAGAGCCAGCTGGAGAAGCATGAATTTACATTCACTCACTTTGTCCACGAACGTAGAACCTCATGGGTAGCTGTCACTGCTACCATTGTTGATCCAGCTGATCAGCTCTGGTGCCACATGAAGAGTTTTTCTCCCTGATGCCTGTGAGGGTGGTGGCTGAAGCTGAAGAAAGCTGAGAAGCAAAGAGGGTCATCTAGCAAGTAATACATGGTTATTATTTTAAAGACATGCCAATAAATAAATAGATACTTACCAAACGTAATGCTGGCAGAGAAGGAAGGGTTTTTTCAGGGGTGGAGGTGTCTAAAAGAAAAAAAGATGAAAAGAGGCATGAAAATAGAGATGAAAAAAGAGAAAAGCTGATTGGGGTTTTTTCATTTCCTGCTTAATCACAGTCATATGTCAGGCTGCTTGAAATGAGGAGGAAGGGAGGGAAGGCTGTTGAAATCTGCAGCGTGCTGGAATTTGATGAGTGTGTGGTGCGGTGTGGTAACTCCTGTGGCTCAGCTCTGCCCTAATGAATGGAACCTTTCCAGAGCTGCCAAGCCTAAAGCAAATGTGGTCAGGGATTTATTACGAAATATGCTGAGCTTTGGCATGGGGCTAATTGTGTATAACGAGAGTGTGCTGGAAACTCAGACCTGAAAGGTGACAAATGCAGAAAGTATTCTATATCTGATGCTGGTGAAAGAGGTTTGTTGTAGGGGACTGTCTGTATGTCTGTGCTTTTTGCTAATGAGCTCCCAAATATAACCACATGTTTTCTTGTTACTAGTTCAGGACAAATGTAGATTTCTTGCTTTTGATATTTATTTCATAGCCAGTATAGAAAGAGTAGCCGCTATATGGCTAAAATAGCCGTAATTCTCAAAGCAAAAGGGTGGGAGCTGTTTTCTAAACATCTGATGCACATGTCCAAGGAGATGGAAGAATAGCAAGATATGTGAATAAGTCACAAGAAAATACTGATTCTGAGAGTTTGTTACTGAACGTGAAGTTTTCAGAAACAAAGTATAAAGCACTGGCCTTGAAGATGTTCTGTTCAGTGTCTTCAAGGGACTGAAGACAAAATTGTATAGTATGACTATTTTTAAATTTTATTAGATCTGAAGCATCTACATCCCAGAATACCTTATGTTCACTGCAGGGAATGTAACTGTGCTACTGTGATATTTGGTACAGTGGAAAACATCTTGTTTCGTTTTACCTTCTTCCTGTTCTTGGTTTGTATAGTAGCTGCATTTAAAAATCTCGTGCTAGTCAGTGGCATCAGGTGGAGTTAAGCTTCATGTTTGTGGCCATGCCAAGATGAGGAACAGTGTGTTTATCTTTGATAACTTCTGCACTGTTCAGCCTGACCAGCCCTCCCCTGATGCAGCTTCATGCCATTCCCTCAGGCCTTGTCACTGTCACCAGAGAACAGTGACCAGTGCTGACCCTCCTCATGAGGAGCTATGGGCTGCCATGAGGCTTCTCCTCAACCTCCCCTTCTTGAGGCTGAGCAAACCTATGGAACTCAGCTGCTCCTCATGTCTTGCCCTCCAGACTCTCTGTAGCCCTCTTTGGATGCTCTTTAATGGCTTAATGTATTTATTTTGACTGGGTCAGCCAATAGAAGCTTGTTGTATAAAAGCTGATACTAGAGCTGATATGGTGTGTAGAATAAATGTCATAAAATTGCCCCAGCACAGAGATATTTAAAGGAAGAAATGCTTGTAATATCTATCAATTCATTATTAAACATACATACATATATATATATGTAAAATGCTGTCAGTAAAAAACTTACAGGGTTCCTCCCAAGAACTATTGTTGCTAACCGTAACAGTATTACAGAGATCATATTTTCACTCTGATATGTTGGTTCTGAAAATGTTGTAAGACTGTAAAGACTTGTTTTCTTTGGCATAGAACATATGTATACTCTATTTAATCTACGTATTCCTCCATACATATGCTACGCTTTTTAGACTGTTAGAAATATGGTAGTTTTGATATCAGAATAATAGTATCATAGAATATCATATCATCCAAAGTTGGAAAAGACCTCCAAGATCATCCAGTCCAACTGTCCACCTACCACCAATATAACCACGCTAAGTCATGTCCCTTAGTACCACGATGGTAGTGTAAGATACCTGGTGATGCAACTAGTTAGATCTGAACATGTGCAGAGTTGTATCTGAAAGACTGAGTAAAATATAAAGAAGGGAAAAGAGAACAGAACCAGAGAAAGAAATTTTCTCTAGATTTCTACAATATTCTATGTTTTGGAGTAAAAATACTTTCATATATGCAAATTGCAAAAGCTTTTGTACATATTACAACTTCTGATCCTTCTTTTACTGAAGTTGGCAAAAAATTTCTGCTTTATTTAATCAGAACTGAAGTAGGATATAAGCAAGGGATGGTGCTGAAGGATGAAAAGCAAATGGAAACGTAAGTCATCAACATTCGCACAGGTGAAATGGCTGCACAGCAGATTGTAAGAATTTTTGATCTCTACAGTGTTCCTTCTTGCTGCCCTTCTAGCAGTTCTTCAGTGTAGGCAGGGGAGGATGCTGAATCTTGCTCTCCTGCTTTCCTTACATAAGCAGATGAAATGGCATATGTGGTAGAAGACAATCGAATGTGTTCAAACTAATTTTTGCTAAGTGGTGGCCAAGTTATTCCCTCTGATTTCCTTTTCCCAGCATAAGACAGTTTAAGAAGGATTCATGAAGGCTACAGTTTTCACTCTAACAACATTCTCCAATTTTGTGGCTTCTGCTGATGAAATGGTTTTCCTCTTCAATTTTTGTTTTTTTTTGTTCCTAATAAGCACATAAAAAGGGTGAACATACAACGCTATTACACAAGCAAAAAATAATAATGAATAGGAGCGTCATCATGGGCTAACTGTCAAAAGAACAGTAATAGTTTATTGTTAACGTAAAATTTGAGAGATTCATCAAACAGCCTTCCAACAATGTTCTGTGACAGATGAATATGAACCAGAAATGCAGTTAAAGACTGCAGTACAGATGGAATGAGTGTGTGGAAAAGATGGTTGTTGGATGTCTAAAACAAAAGTAGGGGATACTAATGTATTAGCATTGGTTATTTTCCCATGTTAAGAAACACTAAAAAGTGAAACTTTTAACTCTCTTTTAGACATGTTACTATTGTTTCAAGTTTACAGATAATACCAATTATACACGTGACTTTGCATCAAAAACAGATATATGGCCTGGAAATATTACAAAGGTTATGTTTGAGAAAAGGAAAGTATAGGTGACTCAGTGGGACAGGTTTTTATTTAAAGAATTCTGGATTTTTGCAAATGCACTGATTATCCTTTCATAGTTTAAGAATCTTACATGTGAATTTCAGGTGAAATGTTAGTCGTTTCTAACGTAAGCAACACAAAGTGTTCTTTGGTAATACATTAATTGACTAGAAGCATAAAAACAAACCTCTTTTGAAATTAAAAGCTCTGTGAAAGTGATTTATATTACAAATATGTCCTAAGAAATATTTTTAATGTAAAATCAAATTACCAGATTATATCTGCAAACATTTAATACGGTCAGAAATTGAGGTGTATGAGACCAGGGCTAGAGTGGGCACATGTGCTTCATTTCTAACAGTGACAAAGGATTTTGTAGGTCTGTAAGGGCTGCCTCTAAAATTCGGGGCTCACAATAACCTTACAATTGCATGTTAAGATCGTAGGCATCCAACTAGATTGATGTTAACTGGTCAGGTGAGAGGCCATGAGCTTGGAAAGTGCTGCTGGAGAAACTTAAAGGAAAGTAGCCATGCAGATTTTTCTCATTCACATGTGTGGAGTGGGTAAACAAAGGTTTTATAATAAAAAACAAACAAACAAACAAAAGAACAACTGTGGTGGAAATGCTAAGTCACGTCTTCAACCAGTGATTGAACACCTGGAAGGAAGGCAGGGCCAACCCAGGGAAGCTCAGGTGCATGCAGTGTACCTGAGTGACCAGAAGGGGTGGAGCCAGGACCCACCCCTTCCCAGACCTCATTGAAGGGTTGACAGTGGAGGTGAGAGGATTTTACTGGAGATCTCTGTGTACCTGAGGCCTCGTGAAGCTAAGTAGACTCTCCTTTGTTTCTCTTTGTGTGGTTGCTGCATTTGAACACGTTGTCACTTGTTACAGCCTAGGACTGTGCTACTCCACTATCATTGCTGCACTTTCCATTGTGTTACAAACAACAAAACCCACAAATGGACACTGTGCTAGGACAATGCTTGCCAGATGTAAGTTATTTTGCTTTCTGAAGTTGGTGATAGTAGGTATTGATTTTTATGACTTGAAATTTCTTCAACTGCAATCTTTTAATGTCTCATCAATAACTGTATAAAATACATAAAGCCAAGTGATGTGCAACTTGAGACTTGAGCAACTTGAGCAAAGAGTCCACTTAGAGTTCTCTGCTGTCTATCTACTTACCTGGAGTCCATGTGTTTTCATGGGTTGCATGCTCAAAAGTTTCTGAAAGAGGGGAGAAGACGATTTCAGAGTTGAAAGCTCCTCTGAGATGGTGTCCTACCTCTTGACTTATATGCTGAGTTTCATGCCAGATATCCTATGGGAAGTCTACCATGTTTCCTCTGTTCATCTCGGGGAAGGTAGTTATAACAGGTATAAAATTTAAAGTACATCTTCATAAGCATTAGCCAAAATATCTTCCTTGCTGCTTGCCACATGCAGAGTGATGAGAAGCAACAGCATGCCTCATCAGCTGGCATAAATCTTTTTCTGCTGATTAAATCTTCACATTGAGCTGTCCTAGCTGAGTAATCAGAATTGTGGCAGGGCATGTGAAGACAGGGAACTTTTTTTTTTTTTTTTTTTTTTTTAATCAGTTGTGCTGCCATGCTGCATAGAACCTCCACTCTGCTTTGAGTACTTTGCAATACAATGTGAAATCACAGTCTACCCTAAAATGCTGGTAGGAAACATCCTTCTTTGCTCTGTCTGCAGTGACTCTGGGAGTAATACACAAGTAACTGCAGACTGCCAGTTTGTGCTTCCGTCTGTTTTGTGAGGAAAAGTTGGGTGAAGTTCAGTGACCTGTATTAGAGTCAGATAAATACCAGCAAATACATTACAAACATTACTTCAGCTAAAAATGGGTTTGTTGGGCAGTTTAGCCTAGATGCCAAGTGATGATGCTGTATGAAAAATGGCCATGCCAGTGCAGTTGGGCTTAGATGCAGTTAACTATTTCTGCCTGCTTTCTGCAGCTCTGATGAATAACCAGGGCTGGGAGTGTGCAGCACCGGTAATTTGTTGCCAGCTGTCTGCTACAGCTGCCACAGAGAGCTCCAGGTTCTTACTGTACAGGCTTGGTGTGTAGGATTCCTCATTTAGGGCATGGCTGGGGAGGTGGGCAGAAGAGGGGGTTAGGAATAACCTGCCCATTGCGATCTTTGGAGCCTTTATGTAAACACGACAGGAATGAAATCAACTTTTTTTTTTTTTTTTTTTTTTTTTTTTTGTTCGGAGACCTGTATAGCATCCAACCATAACATTCCTGGCTGGGCCATGCACTCTGGTGCAGAAAGGCACTACAGTGTGGGAGATCAGGCCTGTGGATCTGAGTCAGTGCCTGCTTTGTGCATGGCTTCTGTGTTTTACGTCAGATGGACCAAGGGTGTATTTTTGCACTGCAACCATAAAGGATGGAAAAAGGAAAAAAAAAAGAAGTTAGTGATCGTGGGGGGCAAAATAGCTAGTATAATAGCAATGAGCTGGAATAACAATATTTGTCTATCATTTGAATGATGGGGCCTTGGGTGTAATAGAAAGTGTTTATAAAAATAACCTATTTTCTTCCTTTCTTTTGGCTTTTTAAGAAGTGTCTTAACATGGAACCTTCTTAATCTGGAAAGGAACAGTTTAATATTAGCAACCTGCACTCACCAAGGAATTTATCTGTAACTATATACCTTGTTAGAAAACTATGTGATGACATATCATTCTGTGAAATTTTAAGTTCTTTTAGTTATGCTGTTCTTACATCAAATGCGAAAGTGGTTATATAATTTTTTGTTTATTTTGAGGATCTGTATTTCATTCTACTGGTCAGAAACACTCTAAATTGGTGCCAGATCTAGAGTATTATGCAGAAATACCCTCTGGTGCTGAGGCACATGCTTGCTTTCAGGAAACCCTGGTTTGAAAGGCAGAAGCCCCTTATTCTGCCTCACAATGGCTGATTCTTAGGGTGCTGCAAGATCAGACCATGCAATCCTTTCACTGCTCATTATGCCATGCCGTTTAAGACCCATGATAATACTTACAAGAAATGTTCTGTCCCTCACTGATTCTGTTTTGAGCCGGGGGAGTTTACTGATCACCCCACCGCTTTGTAACTGTGCATCTTACACTGGTTTTGCCACTGATAAGTATAAATCCTCACACAAGTGCCCTGCTCACCTGGAAAGACTCAGTGAAGGGTAGAAGTCTGCAGGCCTATTCCTTTGTTGTAGTTACAACCAGAGGAGAAAAACCACAGAATGGCTAAGATTGGCAGGGACATCTCAGTCCTTGTGATCCAACCCGTGCTCAAACAGGGATGCTCAGAGCAGGATGCCCAGGACCGTGCCAGGTGCACTGACCTCTGCTTAGTCAAGGGGCACTGGAATGCTTACCTCCCCTGGGCAGCTGGGAACAAAGGCAGCATTCAATGTAGAGAAATTTGTATTTGAAGGAGAGGAAAAAAGAAAAAAAAAAAAAAAGATGGGAGAACTCTGTATGTTCATAGGCTGGAGGTAGGCAGAGAGTGTGGACCGCAGTTGGCTCCATGCAAAAGAAGCAGAAAGGCTTACCTGGATACAGACTCATAATGGAGAAGGTGGGGAACACTGTAGAAATGATTCTGATTCCCCACAACAAAGACTGAAATCCCTCACATTTTTGTGTATATAGCAGAGTTCTTGGCATAGCTTCCTGCAGTGTCCTTTCTAATACCTGTTCTAATGTTGCAGTAAATGTAGCAAGCTGTGCCTTGTTTTGCAGAAGTTAAACAGTGAGGTTAGTAAAGGATGAACAAAGCCTTCCTTTTATTTTCCGCTCACCCTGCAAAAATAAGCAAATAGACGTGATGGTTAATTAGAAAAAAAAAATCATTTTCCATTTAGTGTTTAAATACTGAATTAAGCCTCACACAGAATTGTGACTTGCTAACCACATGTACAGATTACTTAGAAATTAACTGTGATGTGCAGCCTTTGTTTTGAAATGTTCACAAAATTTCATTAGTGACATTATTATGTACTTGAACTCTTTTACTTAGGATTAAGAAACTGTTGTTAATATGATAAGTCCTATTTCAGTTACCATTTTCTCTTCTAAATAGATTTGAATGTATTGTTTTTTGCTCGTGTTTGAGGAAAGCATAATTTCATCTGCTCTATGGTAAGTCTGCAGCTAGTAGATCAGAAGTGCTGCTGTTGGCACATGCTCTCAAAAGCTTATTAAGCGAGAAGAATTTGCTAGAATAATTAGTTTTAATGAATAAAATCTTCCTGGGATTCTGTGCAAATGGTAGATTGTCAAGAACTATATGAAATCTCTGAGAGATGTGAGAAACAGATCGTATGGCCTAAAATCAGAGCCACTCTTACAGAATTAGTTTGCTTTTCCTCTGGAGATTAACACATAGCAATTCTGGGCTAAATTTCAAGAAGAATGAACTTTAACCTGTGCATTTTCCCTTTGCTTGTTTTTCTTAACCTGAAAACAGTCTTATGAGTATATTCAGTAGAATGCCAGGAAAAATAAAATGAAATTAAATAATCCATTCTCAAGCTTTGCAAACTACACTTTTCAGTTTGTAAAGAAGGCTAAAAATAGCCCTTACGTTCAGCAGTTGCTTGAAGGCATACTTAAGTTCAACCGGTGTACCATTTGCTATGTGGAGGTATTTTCTGCTTTAGCTTTATGTCCTAGTAGAGCTGTTCCTGCCCTCTCAGATGTTCTTGTTCAGAAGTAACATTTGGAACCTGTTTCTGAGTTAGTAGATGTGTTTCTGTTTGCATTATAGCACGGTGGAGCTTCAATCTGCTACTCCTCTCTCCTTCTACATCTGTACAGGACAAGTACTTTCTCCTAGCACAAACATGATTAACGTTTACCACCCAAATGTCCATTATTTCTTCTAATGTATCAAATGTAAAACTTGTAGAATAGCTAATTTTGCATTTACGAAAACATATAAAATAGTACAAAAATGATAATATAACCATGCATAATATCTGTACAGATTTTAAATCTAAGTACAATTAAGGGAAAGTTTGAGGAAGTGCATTTCAAGATGTTGCACTGTTGAAGCCTGAGCATACCAACTTGCATTGGCTAAAGGCTGACCAGTAGGTGATGCATACAATCTGTGTCTGAATTGAAGAAGTCTATCTAGTGTGTGACTGTACTGAGAAAAGGCAAGTGTCTTAACATGCTGACACGGTCCAAGGACTAAGAAATATAGCAAGTGTGTGTGTTGTCAGCTGACTTACTTTATATATTACTCCCTAAAGTAACTTCTTATAAAGTTTTAGAGCTTCCTTTTCTCTAGTATCTTCTATCCTGATTGTAAGTTTAAAGCTAGATTTTTTTGAAATATGATTCTGTTCTTTCAGCAGCCTGAAGTGTTGTTTTTCGGCATTGCACCATTTTATGCTGCTTAAGAATTTTTGTAGAAAATTGTAGAAACCACTGTGAACCAATTATTTCTGATTTTATCGTCCTCCCTCCTAGATAGAGGACTCAGTTTCTGGTGATCTTTGACATCCTGAGTAGAAAAGTCAAGAAAGTTTTGGATATACTGATTGTCTAAATAAGAAAACCAAGGAAAAATTAATAACACTCATCTGGTATCTTCCCTAACTACAAGATTTCTCATCTGATGTAACTGAAAAATGTTTGTGAGGCTCACTCTATTTTGACTCAGTAATACATGTGTGCTTCTTAGCAGGATTTTTCATTTGGACGGTGAGTACGATTCAAGAAGAATATTTGATACAACCATGAGAAACTGTAAAAGCTTTACTAGTTTTGAAACAAGTAACTCTTTAGTCTATACTCAAAAGGCAGGAAAAAGAAAAGGCAAACAGAAACCTTTTTAACCTTTTTTTTTTTTTTTTTTTTTTTTTAATTTAAGCCATACTGTCTTTCAAAGAAAATCCTGCTTGCTTGTAGGTAATACATTTTTGGCATTCTGAAAAGTATTTTTGTACAGGGAGAACAGTGGGATTTCTTTCCCTGCATCAGTACAGACACTCGGGTTACCACTCTTGGGTCCATGGACCCTTGTTGTTAAAGCAAGTCTCTACCCCATTTTCTTCACTTCGGGCTGCTTGGGGAGCTGCTTGGGCAGCTGTAGCATGAAGCAGGACTGAGTTGCACAGGGGCAGGATGCTCCTTGACCCCACGTTCTCTCTGCAAACCCCATCCTGAGTCTGAAGCGCATTATCTTAGTAAAAGCAGCTGAAATCTCCCAGGTTCCGTGTCTCTCATTTTCTGCTGTCTAGAGTTAACTTGTGCTGCGAAAGGTACTTGACTTCAAACGCCCACTATAAGAGAGATACTTTCCTTTCTGTCTTGATCCACAGGGGGCTCACACAGATGCAAATAAGTCATGCGACCTCTCATCTGGAACGGTCTGCCATGGAGGTGTGTGGGGACAGTTTGCGAGTGGTTTAATTAGTACAGTTGGCAATGTGCCTGCTTTCCTACAAGGGGCTTGGGAGGAAAAGAGCTTTGCTTTTCACTTGAAACAATTGCATTGTCATTCTTGCATTCATCCCAGCTAAATATGTTTCCCTCTTGTTTTGATTAATTATGGAATGTGTGCTAGATTTTAACCTCTGAGCGACCCTCTCACTTTTAATGCTGTGTTATGGACTGTGCACAGGCATAAGGATGACTTCAAGTCTTTCTTTGGCATTGTTTCACTGGGAAGCACAGTGATTGCAGGAGTGTTTCAAGTGAAGTGGCAGTTGCTAACTGTGGTACTGTCTGTGCCAAAGGGATTTTCTTATCCTCATGGAGGATTTTAAAGGTTTTGTAGCAGGGACAAGACTTCTTGCTCAGCAGAGTGAGATGTTCTGTTTGAAGTGGAGAGTCATCTAATGAAGAAATAATTTCATGGACAGCTGCATGTATGTGCAAACATTGTACAACTAAAAAAAGATAATCTGTTACAATAAAAATAAAATACAAAAGCAAAACAACAACAAAAAGCAACAATGCTGCAGGACTTGAACGTTATTTTCTGTCTTGAGCTAGAATTAATTAAGAAGATAAAACCAGGAACAAGGTCAGCCTTTCTTTTTTTTCTTCTTTTCTTTTTTTAATCTTAAATCCCTTTTAGTCATGTCTATGGTTAAGTGCATTAAGTGCAGAAGTGGCATGTGAAAAGCAGAACATGTGATTTTTTTCTGATAACTTGTGAGAAAGTCTTTTGACTCTGGAGTTTGTCTTCAACATGTTGACTGCTGTAAAATTGAATTCAAAAGATAGTTGATCATATTTTGTATATAATTAACCAGGTCTAGTAGTGCTCCTTAAATGAAATGGATTGTATTCCCTAAAATGGGACAGTTTCTAGTAGCACCAAAATTGGAATGGGAAGGTTTTTTAAAAACAAAATAGATTCAGTCACACATTAGAAAAATTCACTTTTTCCAATTTTTCAGCACATTTTGTGTGCCCTTAAATCCCTTGAGATCTATAACATGGAAATCAGTTAATTCTTTGTTGAGCAGTGCACCAGAAAAGTGTATTAACATTGTTGTAGAAACATTGAGGTTTCATCATTTGCAGACAAGAATTAAAAACAGCTTTTTTTAAAGTTTTTATTTTGGTCCTTCCAACTTGAGGTTAGCATTTGTAAACATATACATAGATATTTAAGTTTTTCATAAATTAACACTCAAATCTATTTTATTTGGACATTTCTGGATTATTCATTTTCTACAGAACTAAGAGGCAGAATGTTTAACAACTGCAGTTACTACTGATAGGAAGACTTTTAGAGACAGATTTTTCCACACATCTTGTTTTTGTTTGAGACGTCCATAATCTTCTCATTGTTTTAAGAGTTTCATAATGTTTTGTTTTCTCATAAAAGCATCCACACTCATGTTTCATCAAGCAGCTTTTGCACTGGGAAACATATATTTTGTTGCAAACATCATAATCCATGCATTTAAGGTGATGAATTCTGTTAAAGCAACATTTAGGAAAGAGTTACTCAAAGCAGGAGGTCCTATTTAATATGTGAGTTATAAACTGGGAGGTCTCTTTAATGGTCCAAATATTTCTTAAGCATATTTAATCCATAAGATTAAAAGGTGAAAATGAATTCTTTGTACATTGCTGAAATTTGAGAGTACAGTCATGGAGTGAGATTATCCAGAGTTTTGGCAGTCCTATGAATTCAATAGTAGACTTTTTGTAAAACCTTTATACAGTCCTTTCTTTATCTTCAGTGCTTCCTTGAGAGTTATTTTAATTTTCATTAAAATAACTTATTATGATTCACACCAAAGTGGAAAACCTCTGTCTGATGTTTTGGACCAGAGGACTCATTAAGTGATGATATGCTGAAGGAAAACTCTCCAGTGTGCCCATCTGGTTTGAGAAATACTGACAGACTAGACAAAGTGGCTTTTGCAAAGCTGGATTTGTGTGGATGGTGAGTGATCGTGCATCAGACATGAAGTACTCAGAGAAGCAGTGAATGGTTTTCTAGGGTGGTCTTTTTAATGAGAAGAAGATGCAGGGCAAAGGTTCCAAATGTAAACGCAGCTTTACTGACACTGCAGCTTTTCTGTATTTTTTTTTTTTAATTCTGTCAGTTAGTGACAAGGATGTCTTGCCTAGAAGATGAACTTTTGCTGTAATTTCAGAAAGCAGCATTTCCAGCTCCTGATGTAAGTAGTAGTGTTGAACAAGAAGAGAAGCACGGCAAGCTTTGTTGTGTTCAGATGCTTGCCTGGCTAACTTCTTATCCTGAATGTGTTTGAGGAGGGTTTCTGCAAACTTTGACAGATCCTGTGTTTTCTTGAAACAAGGGGAAGTAGTAAAGTGCTGTAGCAACTCTGTTCTGACCTTTCTCCTCATCTCTTTATATAATTTGTTCCTACAACTAAATTTTGTAGGCTATGCAATACTTTGTTCCTGATGTTTTCTATCCAGCACAGGCTGCCCTACCTTTTTGTGTTGCTACTTGTGTTCTAATGCATTTTTGATGCGCTCCCTGGTGTGTTTCTTTTTCTCAGTAGTGTTCCTTTCCAATCTGTATTTTCAATCCTTGAGAGTAAAAAGGAATTGAACTCTCCTTTCAGTGCTTGCTCATTTGCAAAGGTAATCTGCTTTGCCTGAGACATGCTTGCTTTTGCTTAGCATATGATTAAATTTGACTCCAATATCTTGCCTGAGATCAATTGCTCATTTTAGCTGTGGTTTTTTTTTTTTTTTTAATATTACTTTTTACTCTATTTCTTCCTTCCCCTAAGCATCTCGGAGATTTTTGTTGTTGATTTTTCTCTGGCTTCATATCACTCTTGTGTGACCAAAGCAAACTTGACATTCAAGTAGGACAATGTTATCAGTTTTGGGTTGTACTGTACTGGACACATGCTACTTTATTCTCTTTCTGTCAGCAAGTTAAGCATTCTGTACTCATGCAAGACAATACAGTAAGCGAAAGAGAAGAATGGTGTGCCTTTTTTGTGTTTATTTGTGTTAATAAAACCTTTTCACTGATGAGGTGATGGTTAGATTTCTTTTGTAAAGAGGTCTGTGTTTCAGCTTGGTGTTGAATACTTCTGGGCTGACACATGTTCCTTTAGAGCCTTGGTACAGCTGTCAGTAGCAGACATTGATTCTATATTGGTGTTGACTCTAAGATCAGCCAATCTTCTGAATGTGTAAATGTTAGTTACTTTCAGCATGAATTTTTAATCTCAGTTTTGGTTAGTGCAAAGTTAAATACCTCACAAATATTGATGTACATTACTTTTAAGTCCTTATTTAATTAAGTAAATTTGTTAGACTCAGTAAATGAAACCTACTTCATTTCACTTGGTATATTGTCTGTAAATCCATGCTGTCTGGCATTAATTTAATAACTCTTTTTGCTTATATAAAAGTTGAATCCCCTGAAAATACTTTCTTGGTCTGGATTGATGTAAAATTACAAATGTACTTAGTTACTTGGGCTTCCTTTGCAGGTTGACACAACTATCCAGTTTATTGGAATGTCTTTGGTATTATAGGCCTTATCTTTGCTGCATTGGAAGCTTTTTATCTCTTTACCCAAGCGTTTTAGAAATTATGCTATGGTTTATTGAGTGAGAAGTGGTAGCTCACCTTACTGTCATGGAAATCATCTCAGTAGCAGTCACTAAACTTGAGAGAACACAGAAGTAAATATAAACAAAAGTATTTTATTTCTGAATAGAATAAATGACTGCTTTCTTCTTTTGAACTGTCATTTCTCCAGGCAGTGAGCACCTGCCGTGATACTAATAAACAAGTAATTTTCTGGAATATGATTCGTTTTGGACATTGCAGAGCAAATTCAGTGATGCCTTAGGTAGTGGTAGGCTCACTCTGAGCAGATCATAAAGCAGGTCTGAAAGTTACAGTTGAATATGCAAGATGAGTTTAACGGGCAAGGTTTAGGGGCAGAAAAAAGTTTAAGCTAACATGCTAATGGGGCATTTTAGTGATACTATACTGTTCTAGCCAGTATTGTCTAAGTATACAAACAGGCAAGGCTTCTAGGAAGAGGTAATATATTTTGGTTTTACTCTTCCTTTCAAGTAATATTGGTAAATATTGAGCATATCTGCTGCCTTTTGAAAAAATATTATTAGAAATGTGTTTGAAAGATCATTTCTTGTTTTTGAGTAACACTGGATTATCTAATGCAAGAAACTACTTGTAACAACAAGTCTGTCTTCTGGTACAATATTATCATTCTTTCTCCTCTTTAATCCTCATCCATAGCTTTAGCAACACTTTCATAGCAAGTATACTATGAGTTAAAACTGAATCTGACCAAATTTTGCTATTTATAACATTCTGAGTCTGAATCTGTTTCAATTCAAATGCTAGATACCAAGGTCTCTACTTGTTCCTCTGGTAGCCCTATTTATGTTGCTTCATATCATTCAACACTTACTGTACACAAGATTACACAAGCCCACAAGAGGGCTCATAATTTTTATGCTGTGTTTGTAAATGTGATTTTGCAGTCTTGTTTTGTTAACACAGATGACTATAGTCTGACCATGGCTGCTGTTAGAGCAGCCATCATCATGTTCTGGGAACCTCTGGATCCTGAAGAATACAGACATTGCTTGAGTTTGCTGTACTGTGTTAGGCTCCTAAAGGATAAACCTGGTTTTAAGCAGCCTTTACTCAGAGCTGGAACCTGAAGGCCAGCCATTGTTATCCATGGACCCTAATCCTTGACCTCACCCACCCATTTTGTCCTAAAACTTAATGATGAAGGTGTTACACTTATGACTTAACTTCATCAGACATCTGATTTAACTCAGGTTGATGGTTGGGTAAGTTTATGTAGGAAGGGAGATCCTTTTACATGGCTTCCAAGCTTGATTTCTTCAGTGGCATGGGAAATGTAGATCAGTTACAAAGGAGAAAATATCCCAAGTTCCTTCCTCTCTGTTCTTTCTTGCAGTTGACCTCAGCAGTGGTCCACATTTATTCAGAGAGGCTGTCTCCTTTACATTGTTGGATTTATCTTGAGCTGGTGAAGATGGCTGTCGCTTCATTTTATCTACTTCTAACTTTCTCTGTCATGTGACCCCCTAAACAATCCCAGGAGCTGACCTAAAATTTCTGACAGTAGACTGTGCTGGCACAGGATTTCTTCTTTGCCATGCTTTGGCTGTCCCTCTCTTATACCAGCTGCCAGAAAGTCTAATTGCTGATTTGCAAGCACACTTACACAAAGTAATTTATAAAATTACTTGCTAACAAGGAATATCTTGGTGTCCTTGTTTCAGCTGGGACAGAATCGATCTTTTTCTTTGTAGTGTCTGGTATGATGGTATGTTTTGGCTTTAGGAGAAAAAGCATATTGATAACAGTGATGATTTAGTTGTTGCTGAGCAGTGCTGTGAAGAGCCAAGGACGTTTCAGTTTCTCAGCTTCTCACATTGCTCTGCCAGTGACTGCGAGCTGGGAGCACAGGAAGCTGAGAGAGGACAGAACCAAGACAGCTGACCTAAACTGGCCAAAGGAGTATTCCACACCACATGACATAATGAAAAAAAAACCCTTGAAAAACAGTGGAGAGTTGGCCAGGGAATGACTGCTGCTCTATGACTAGATGGGCATCAATATGCACATGGTGAGGAATTGCGTTATATTAAGGTGCATAACTTCTATGTCATAAATATATATAAAATTATCATTACCAATACAGTTATTGTTACTATTATCTTTTTTTCTTCTTCCTTTTCAAGTCTTAGTTAATAGTTTTTGTTTCAACCCACAAGTTCTATTACTTCTTTGTTAAAAAAAAAAATTATCCCCCATCCCATTGTGGGGTGAAGCAAATGCTTAGCTACCTGCCAAGTTGAACCAAAATACTTGGGAAATTATTGTCAAATTTTCTTTTTCTTTGCTGGAACAAACCTTATCTTGATGCAGATTTTGCAATTGCAGAAAACAGCAATAGTTAACTTGGAGAGAGATAAAGGTTTCACATCTTTGAACACTTCTCAGTGTCTTTTCCTTTTGCCAGCATGGCACTTTGTCAGCTCTATTTTCTTCAGTGCTAAAATTCTCAGTGTTAGAGATTTTGCCTTCTGATATAGCTTAAGGAAATCTTTGAAGTAAGGTACATTAGCATCTAAGCTTTGGCACTCTTTGGTTACACATGGGTCAGGATAATAAATGTTTGTTCAGGTGCCCTGTACTAGGAACGGACTGTTTTCTGTCTTGTCACAATGCATTAACTGTTGTGCCATATTTTTTTAAAGTACTTGTCAAAATTTTCAGACCTGGCCTTATATTTTTTTGGTTTCTGATCCCCTAAATTATAAATCTTGAAAGTTATTTTGATGTTGCCTGCTTTAAGTCAAAATGAAAGTGTTCCTTGTGCGCATATGAATGTCTACCTCCTTTGGGAGATTCCTCTGACTGTCAGATGAAATGGAAACAGATCAATCATCTGCCACTTACAGTGTTAGATGCAGTGAACTTTATCTCTTACAGATTCAGATTAAAATGCTTGTTCCTGCTACGTGACAAGCGTCTGCATTTGGGAGCTGTTATCCGAAGTCATGCTTTTGTAGGGTAGCCCATATATTTGGGTATATAATTGGATACATTTAGAATGGATGTAAGGAAAAAAAAGTTTACAGTAATAGTGGTGAAGCACTACAGCAGGTTGCCCAGAGAGGTGGTGGATGCCCCATTACTGGAAACACTCAAGGTCAGATTGGATAGGGCTCTGAGCGTGATCTAACTGTAGGTGCCCCTGTTCATTGTAGGGAAGCTGAACTAGGTATCTTTAAAGGTCCCTTCCAACTCGAATCATTCTATGATTTTATACGGCTTGTACCTGGGCACTGATGCTAAAAAACTCTAAATATTGTGAATTTACTATATGTTGGTGAGTTGTGCAGTTGTTCTGCACATTATAAACTTGGTATGAAGAATAATTTTGGGATTAACTGTAAGTCATCTGTACAGTGGCGGTGCATTAAGTAAGGTATAAAAGCGATTCTCTAGGACTCTTGCACACTGTTCTGCACAAATGGCCAAGAGAGTGTTTTCTGTCTGCAAAAAAAAAAAAAAAATCTATTTTGGAAAAACAGAACACATTTAGACTAGCTGGAATGTATGGTAACTTCATTTGTTGTAAACAAGATGAGAATGATTTTGTATGTAAGCAGAATATTTAGAAGTATATTTTCTTATATACTTACTATACTGAGGACAGGTCATAATGTTTTCCTACAGGTTTTTTTGTTTTTTGTTTTTTTTCCCCGAGACCTAAGATGGAGTTCACTTTGGCTTTCTGAATGAAATTAAACTGTCTTCAAAAATAACTGAAGAATAGTCTACAAAAGGAGGTGTTCTATCAGATGTGTCCACATATAAGAGGAACTCTAGCTTGTGCTTTTCCTGGTTCTGCTGCATTTAAGCTCTCATTTGCAATATTGAATTAATGTAGGAGTTTGAAATCAATTATAAAAGGAGTGGATGACAGCTTGCTTTGGCTGTAAAGCTGCATTCTCATATTTTTGGCAGTAGGAAAAAAGGGCTGATTAGGAGAATCTATTTCCTGTATGTTCAAATATAAACCAGATACTCAGTCATGAAAAAAGTCATTCACTGTTTTCCAAAAACCTCTTCACCCCCCCCCAGTGTGAAATAGTAGTTTGAATGAAAAACTGAGTAATGTATTAGTCCCCTTACATACAAAATAAGCATCAAGAAAAGGCAATTGTACTAATTCCTTCCTTCCTTTGTGGATTCAGGTCGTTTCTGGCTTCGAGCAGACAATTCCCTAATGGCCGTGCTAGTGGTTTTAAACTTTCATAGCGAAAGTGAAAATGTAATTGCTGTACAAAAGATTTTTTTATCAGAAAGATTTCAGTTCAAGCAGTATTTTTTGACAGTCCTTTTTCCACATCATTTTTCAGGAATGAAAGTCTGATCTGTTGTAGTAGGTGATGTGAATCCTCTCTGTTGATGATTCTACTTTCTTATGGTCTTCTCTTTGAGTATTTGCATTGCCATTCATATTCAAATATGAGATCAGCTTTTTTTCAAGTCTAGTGTGTGAGTACTTCTTTCTGGTGTTCCTCTTCTCTTTGCCTGTGTAGAACTGCTGCTGTTGTTTTTATTGTTGTTGTTTGTTTGTTAGTTTGCTTGGGTTTTTTTGCTTTTTTTTGCTTTTTTTTTTTTTGGTATTACCTGAACTACTCAAGTGACATGACTCTGAGTAGCAATGGGATCTTAGGTAGTCAGGGAAAATGGTGGATTCTGGGTGATAATTGAATACACAGTTACGGTCACATTCAGCTACTTCTATTGTGCCAGTGAATTACATAATGGGATTTTGTGTGACATGATAGGGCAAGTACAATATGCACAGGTTTATCTAGAGAATCTCTGCTTTCTAAGAAGGTTTCATGGAGCAGAAGCAACTTCATGTTCCTGGTGGTTCTACAGCCAAGGTGGCATCCAGGAACAGAAGCAATGTTTCTCAGAATGGGTCCTGCCTTCCCCTCTATCTGAAAATAACTGACACTCTGTGTTACAAGTAACAGTTCCACAAATTTGTAGAGCTTTTGCTGAAGAAAGAAAGGTCATTGCATTTATATCTTATAGAAGGAAATAGAGGTAGGTAGAAAAATATGGCTGTACAGGTTGTTCTGTGATTAGTGATTAGCTGCTTGATGCTTCTTCAGTCCTGGTCCCTCAGTGCTACGTGAATCCTTTCTTGAGGTAGATGTGGCCTTCTTCCACCTAGGAGGAGTTATAACTATGAGTGTCTAAGAATAATTTATGAAAGGGACATTGAATGGCGCATTCCACAGCAGTCACAGGAGCAGCAGATGAAAAAAAAAACATCTTGTCCATTCTAACCTACTCACCTGGCTTTTCCATTTTTATGCTAAACCATAGGAAAAAAGCCACCATTCTTTCATTATACTGATGTTTACTGTATTAATTGTGACTTGAGCATGCAAACTTTAAGACAAACAGTGATACAAAAACACGTGGTTGGGTTTGGAGCTGCTCATGCTGCAGTTATGTGGCTGCTGAACCTTCTTCAAATGCAGGCTTATTGTTTCCATTAAAGGACTTTATAGGGCTTCCCTACACATCACATCTTACTCAGCTTACCATCTTAACGTTTACAAGAGGCTTTGAGCACAATGCCAGGGCCGCCAAGGCACAGCTGATACAGTCTGTGGGTGGGCTGATTGAATCTGAAGCTCATTGCCTATACACAGACCTATATGTGAGTACCCCTGGATGGGACTCAAAACTCCTAATTGTTCGTGGATGATTATGTCTGGAATAACATGCTCAGAACCTTTATTTCATTGGTTTGAAATCATGGTGAAGGGTGCAGCTGGAATGGATTTCAGGATGGGGCATATGTTTCCCAGCATGGGCAGCACCACTGTACTGCATTGGTAGCATCCCCAAGTGCAGAAACCTCTGACCACCCTAACACCGTACAGACTTTTGAGAGAAAGGTGTCCTGCTCAAAAGTAGACAGATTTCTTGTTCAGAGGTTCTATGGGCAGATGATGCAACTTGATCAGTTTTCTGCTGCCCACATAGTCATGGGCACATGAGTGAAATGAGTGTGCCACACTTAAGTTAATCACAATTAAAGGATTCACCAGTGAGTGAAGGAGACCTTTTATGCCCAGTATGGCTGATGTTTTAGTATTGACAGTCTGAGTAATATGTATGTTTATTCTGGAGACTAAATTTTACAATATGATGGGAATGGTATAAAAATGCACAGCATATTTTTCTTCAATGAACACAGAGTTAGAATCAGATGCTTACTAAACTCCACTTATAGATTAGGTCACTGAAGATGCAAACACAATAAGCTTTTAATATAATGATAAAATTCTGCTTCTTAATTTTTAAAGGAACAAAACACCCTAGAGATTATGTGCAGGAAAGAAACACTTGAAAGAGCCTCCTAAAATAGAGGCTTGGTATTCTGCTGAACTTCAGGTGCGAAAATGAAAAGCCTCAGATAAACAGGAGAGAGAGAAAACAAGCAGCTCCAACTAAAGCTAGGCCTCACCAGATCATTGGGTAGGATTTGGGAACTGGTAGTGCAGTGCTGAAAGGACATTGTCAAGTTGACTTTTTTTTTTTCCTGTGTAATCAGTAAACAAAAAGAAAAAAAAAGGAAGAAGGGAAGAAGGTTTTATAGGCTTTTTCATGTTCACCACCTGCCAGTGTTGTAGTTCTGTTCTGTAAGATTTTTATATTTCTCTATGCTGATGCAGTTGATACATGGAAGGAGGAAAACACAGAAAATAAAAGACATTGTAAGAAGAAAAAATAAATATAAGGCTGGAACATAACATGAATCTTCTCATCATGTGGAAAAAACCTCAGCAATTTGCTTTAGACCCTCAAATTCATTTACTTATTACACGAAGGCTACAAGAAATACTGACTATAGGATGCATTATTTTTACATTATTATTGTTTGACTTCCGTATGTTGACTCATCTGTCATTGCTGTGATGTACCACCAAGGCAGAAAGTGGCCCTTTTCCTTAGACACAGTTACTTTGTGATGCAGTGTACTGCCTGGTTAACTTGATGTTTCTGTTGGTGAGTAAGAAAAGAGGAAGTAGAGGAGCAGGGAGGAATAGAAGAATGTGAATTTGCCATGAATTTTCCCTCTCTTCTAAGGGCTCTCCTGTCCTTTTCCAACTAGTCACCTTTCTGCACTGCATGATAGGTCTGGCCATGTCCTTGCCTGTTCCTGGTTACACTGGCAGTTGAGGCACTGTTTATTCCTGCTGCAAAATCACTGCAGGTGAAGTAGCTGTGCTTCTCCTTCTGTGCTGCTGTGGGGCACTGGCTGCCAAGCCTGTCAAGCAGGAGTGCCTTCCTCTGGGTTTAAAAGGAATGCAAAGCTCTGAACATTTTTCCAGTGTGATTCTGCTCACTTTCAATGGCCAGGTTTATCTGTTTACTTTAAACAGTTTGTATAGATTAACTCGGTTTTCTTTTTGTAATGATTTTTGATGTTAAAGAACTGAAATTTCATGTTTATTGCCAGATTTGAACAGATTTCATGATAAAGGTAATTTATAGATTTTAGTAGTGATGGAGATTTGTGGAAGCAAAAAATGATGCAATTATATACTTCAGTGCATTCAAGTTTAACTTATAGGAAAAAACAATCACCAAGTTAGTGGAACGGTTAGTAATAAGTTTTATGATTATGTGAATCTGTCATGATTTTTAGCCAATTTTACCTGGAGTATTGTATCCAGTTTGCACTCCCGATTACAAAAAAAGACAGGGATCTCCTGGAAAGAGTCCAGTGAAGGGCCACAAAGATGATGAAGGGCATGGAGCATCTCTCTTATGAGGAAAGACTGAGAGACCTGGGTCTGTTCAGCCTTGAGAAAAGAAGACTCAGAGGGGATCTGATCCACGTCTATAAATATCTAAAGATTGGGAGGCAAAGGGATGAGGCCAGACTTTTCAGCGCTGCATGGTAATAGGATGAGGGGAAATGGCCACAAACTGAAACACAGGAAGATCTGCACAAATGTGCATAAGAGCTTCTTCACAGTGAGGGTGATGGAGCACTGGCACAGGCTGCACAGAGACTCCTTCACTGATGATGTTTAAGATCCTCCTGGACACCTACCTGTGCAGCCTGGGCTAGGGAGCTGCTGTGGCAGGGGAGTTGGACTAAATGATCTCTAGAGGACCCTTCCAGCCCCTGCGGTTCTGTTACTCTGTAATTTCACTTTTACAGTGTTGTTTTATTTGCTTGGTTGTTAGCTTATTGATCTGTTATTATTCAATAGGAGCAATGATGCATGTTCTAAAAATTTGCATTTGAAAACTTGGGTCTGTTTGCATCTGAAAATTTGTATCTCTACCTTCTAAAAATTTGTATGTGAATAGAAAATTTGAACAGCTGAATACCACAGCATTATGTAGAGTGCATATGTATAGGATGCTTTCCTGAGGAGGCAGAGAGGTGTTGATTTGGTAGAGGCCCTAAGAGAAATCTTAAAACTTGTATATGCGGACTTTATCTTCCCTTGATATTAATCCTATTCTGAAATATTAAAAGACAATTTTGCATTATGCAGGCTCTGTAGGACAAAGTGCAAACCTACTTAGGGGACAGAATCCAAACCTTTTATTTCCATAGCAGAGAAGTTTCTCAGCCTGCTCACGTTGGAACATCAAATGAAAAGCGTGCCTGTGCCAGCTGGGATGGGAGGCATCAGCCGCTGCTTGGGGTCGTGTTTCAGTTGACAGGTGGAAGTCAGGATGGCAATGAGAATGTCTTTGATGCAGTATTTAACATGTGCCCTTTTCCTAAAGGGAGAAGATCAAACAACAGGAAGCAGCTTCCTTGACTCCGAAATGAAATGTGGCTTCTCAGCCCGACTTCTGTGCAAAAATCTGCCTCTCTTTTTCTCAGAGTGGAAATGAACTGGTGATTTCCCTGCTGTCTGTTGACATCCATGTTGATTTTGCTCCTCTGTGAGAGCATCACATAGGAAATGCAGCTGGATCCAGGCCAGCCCTTAATCTCTGAAATATACCTGTAGTTTCACAGAGGGGAGAGGGTGAAAGTCTCCTATCCCTCCTGTGTAGTTTATGCCCTGTCTTTGCTTTGAGCAAGCAAAGTAAATCCTGCAGTCAGGGAAACCTGGCCACAGACCAGAGTCTCTTGCATATTTGTTTTATTGTCCCTGTGAGCGATGTGCTCCGAGACCCTGGCAGTTCCCATTATGCATATAAACCAGATCACACCAGGTGGCCCAAGAACTGCAGTATTTTGTTGAACAAACCAGTCAGAGGGGGCAGAGATGTAGCTTACTGCTTGCACTGATCTTTGGGTTGTAGCTTTCATTGTCTCAGTGAACATTAAAAAAAAAAAAAAGTATGCTTAAATGGTCCTCTGCTTAGCTGGGTGGCTGGTATGCCATCAGCCTTGTGATTGCTCACACTTCAGCCTCATCTACGATACTGAAAAGGTAAGTACTGAAAAGTGAGGATTTAGGGGGTTGGAACTAGATCCATTCTATGGTTCTGTCACTTCTACTGGTCTGGTATGTTTCACTTCAATTGAACCTCAATCTGTTGTCTTTTGGCATAATATCTATACTGTAAATCTGAAGCATAATTAGGCTATAAAAGGAGGCAAGAGAAAATATAGATTATGTAGACTGAAGGAAAACATTACACATGGAATCATGTTTTTCTTTTTGTGGTGGTACTTGTGACTCAGAAAACTAAAAGTGATGGTGGGGGATAAGGGAAGTGTATTAAGTTGTGTATGTGTAGATGACCTAACATTTACAGTTACTTGGAGTTATGGATGTAGACTGCTGTTCAATCTTGGATACAGCAGTGCAATTGTTTGTTGTTTTGTATGTAGGCATATCATATTTTGGTTTGGAATTCAGAACAATTTAAGTCAGGTTCTGCATTTTCATTTTTTTTAGAGCTATGTTAATTAAGTCTGAACCATCTTGTTGAAACGTATTCAAGGTCAGGACTGCGTGCTGAGTTGCTGGTGTTACTGTATTACTTTTCCTGTTAAGGCTTGCTTTATTTGAATGAAGAGAGTGCAGCCACCTGGCAGTGACACGCTGTGTACCAGTTACTTCTGCTTCTGAATGTCAGGGAATCATACAGCAGCTGCTGGCAAGCAATCACTTGGCGTGCTACGGCATTCATGCACTTTCGGGTGGCTTGATTATGAAATCCTTGTTATCCAGTAGACATTGTAAGTAGACATCTCACAAAAGCTGAAATGAATCAAACCACATAAGTAATGATTAAAAAGTGTTTGTTCATATGACTACATTAGTGCTTGTGATTAAGAAGAATGTAGTATTAGTTATGTATATTTGTAATGAGCTAACATAATGGAAAAAAAATTCCTATGTTTTAACATGATATACCACACATTTGATCTATTGCCATAGACATGGGGAATCATACTGTGTGGGTGTGTTCATCTCTTTCATAAAGGAGAGAGCAAATTATAAGTTCCCTTTCGCTTCTGTAAATACGTCCCACATTATCACGTAGAGAGGAAAAGACTGGAAATATTTTTATGCCTGTAAGATAGACTTCAGCTAACGCAAGTGCTGTTATGTGTCATCATCTTAATTTATGTGAGTAACAGACTCAAGGGTGAGATGACCCAGATCTGATTGCTATCTTGTACCAGCATAAGGCAGATGGACAGCAGCAGCTCCATGTGCAGCCACTGCACTAGTGTCAGCCTGAGATCGGGATCGAAAACATTTACATATTTGAGATAAGAAGGTGAAACTTTATATTTCACGTTCCTGGTTTTGAAAGAACTGTAAAGGAAACCGTGTCTTAGCTGGGTTTCTACCTCTCATTTTCCTACCATCTTTCTTGTACTGTGCATTATGGAAAAAAAGCTAAGTTGGAGGATAAGAGTGAAATATAAAGTTGAATTGAGTTAGATACCAGATGATGCTTTCTTCTTACATAGTTTTAGGCAAATAATTAAAACTCTAGTCTTCCATTTCCCATATATGAATACAAAGAGATAGTGTTTCCTACTTTCATTAGAAAAGTGAACGTTTGTTTCCCAGAAATTTGTGTAATTTATTAATGTTGTATTTGCTTTTATGTGGAGCAGGATGTTGAGCTGCTATGCCATTTTATAAGAATGTTTTTGTGGCCTACAGAAATGAAGATCTTTTCTTTAGTCCCAGATTGAAATTCTTACATGTTTGAGCAGTCTTTATCTATAAGGTAGCTTTTTATAAAAAGTTACCAAATAAATGTTTTGGTTTGTAGGGGATACAGAAGAAATACTTGTTTTTTCTCAGGTCAACTATTTTGTACCCTGCTTTTATATTTTGGCACGCCATTCTGTGGATCTTATAATCATTCATTACATTTTTAGATTTCCATATAGACTGTGTTTTTATTTCACATGATCAAATTTTGTTTGGTTTGCCTAAGTGTATGTGATCTTCTAGATATGTGAAATTTTTTTAAAATATTACTGTGCAAATTACTTGGTAATCTCCTATACAATTTCACCAGAGGAAGCAAAAAATTTAGACTAAAGAAATTTTAACTTGAGGACATTTTACATTTACAGGTTTGTGTTTTAATTTTTGGTCATATTGAGTACAGAGCAGAAACAAATCTTGGAGAAGGAATGCCAGAAAGGAACATGTACCAGTGTGAGTGGCTGTCCTCTCAGTTCCTTTCACACCAGCACATATCTCTGGGGAAGAGATCCTCTGTCTGAAAAGAAAACTTGAACAAAGTGCAAATCCTTCATTTCCTGAAATCTCCTTGTTTAGTCCAACAAACATGCAGGTCAGCATGGAGGTTAAGGAATGGAAACTGAACACCGTCTCCTTTTTCTTGGTCAATGGAGTGTAATTTGAGGCTTCTGCTTGTGTATCCTGCTTGGAGAACTGTCACTGAAAACAAAGACCGGACACTGGTTCCTGGAGATATCTGAGCATAAAATGTTTTTACTGCCAGTGTTCTGCTCAGTGCTGTGCTGTTTAGGGAGGCCAAGTGTAAATTTGCTGTATTGGTTAAGATGTGGTTAAAGGCAACTTGTGCTAACACTACGTGGCTAACTTGAAGGGAAAAGAAAGGAATAAAATTTGAGGTCTACAAATGTTCGGTGTCTTATAACAAAGCTCTTCGTGGGCTGACAATAAACGAATCTCTCTAGAACATGAAGTCAGCAAAGAGTCTTCAGTGATTGATAACTGTGAAGTTTTGCACAAGACTTGCCCCAAATACAAATGAAGGAGCAATAGGTATAATTGCCTGTGATACCTAATAGTATTTTTAAATGTGTAAGAGACTGAATTAATATCTTCTGCCCTGACTGGGAGATACAGCACACAAGTATGTATGCTGTTTTGACTTGAATATGTTTGCTGTGTCTCTGTAGGTTTTTAGATAGGCAGTGGGTAGAAACTGGCGCTAGTAGTGTTTTGTTTAGCTACATTTCAGGACGCTAATTAATAATTAGGCCTTACTGATTTTTCTTTAGGATGTAATCACATTTACAACATTTTTACTTGCTTTTACTGATGGGTTCGTTAGCTGGGAATTGAGTGCATCTGGGCCCAATCATGTACCTCTTCCCCAAGTGCCTAATTCAATTGATCGGGTTGTTTAGTAACAAGAAATAGGATGTTAGCAGGCTCTTAATTATTTAATCTAACCACAACATGGTCATTATGAGTAATATGTAGAGGTTGATCAAAGCTTATATCTTTGTGTCTGAGCAGAAATGCTGGATAAGGAAAAAGGTACTTCTTATTAGTGACTCAATATGTGATATTGTACAATTCTTGCCAAAGAATTGCTGTTTGGCTTAAGTCATGTGTAACAGTCATGCTGCAGCATAGTAACAAAAAAATTAACTGTCAGTTTTCTCATATACGATTGAATACTCAAAATAAAGTTAATGTAGTTAAATATATCCTTCTGTTCTATTACAGGTTACACCCATTTTACTTAAACTACAAAAAGAGAAGATTTCTTGAAAATTGAGATCTTCAGGTAAGGACAGATCTAATTATTTTTCTTTCTAAAGTTCGTGCTTGTTAAAAATTGCCATTGTCAACTGAACACAAAGGGTAGTTACTGTTTGTGACCTACACTTTGGAAAACTGAAGAAAAGTCACTTGAGTTGTTGACAATGATGCAGGCTACCTGACACAGATAAATGCTTTTGGATGGTTTTACTGTTTTGAGTGCTTGGTACCTAGCGTGTCTTTCCAGGAATGAATAACCGGTTATATAATTGTCTTTGGACAGAAAAATGTGAGTCAGTTGAGAAGGTGGCTTGTAGGAAGCTCTCTGGTACCAGATTTTAGCAAAATTACTGGTGCAGATTGCTTGTCATAGTCCCTCTCATTTTTGGGGGAACACTAGTGTAGACTCAAACTTCATGTTCAGGAAATGTCCTTAGTCCCCTAGGAGTTATTGCTAAATAATAGCAAGTCCAGTAACTTAAGTTGTCCTTGTTTGACTGATCTCTCCCTTGGGATAAACAAGCAGTAGCTCTGCAGAGGGAAAATCAGCAGCTCTTTGTTTATACAATCTGTTAAAATGCCTGCCTTGTGTATAAGAAAAAGAATTTGGGCATTTTCAGGAGGACTGTTGAAAGATTAAATAACTTGTTCATTGTGGGAGCCGTCCAAGTTTGCTGAAGATGGCCCTGTAAAGGCATATAGTAACAGCTGACATAAAACAAGTCTTTTTACTTTCTTACTTAACATGGTGGGGATCATGTGTGTTTTTACTTCTAATACAGACTAGTACAATATAAGTGAGTTCGTGTATTTCTGAGGAAAAGAGGAAAAATCCACTAGTATGATATTCATTTGCAAAACATATGAAGTTAGTACTTAAGTTATGAACTGTCAGTGCAGCATTCCAAGGGAATTAAAACTTTCTGAGCTGCTTGATCTGCAGAACCTTTGCCATCCTTTCAGTTTATACTGCTTATAAAGATATTTCTCATCTTAGAGCTTATAAACACAATATGGAAGGTTGTTGAAATTGGATAATTATTTCTTTCCATACATAGATAACTCTTTTTGACCCTATAATATTCTGTTACCTTACTGAAGTGTCATAAAGAGCCTGAAATAGAAAAATTGTGTTGAAACTCCTTTGGGCTTGCATTCTTGGAACATATCCTAGAGCAATTTCATGACTTAATTTGCATTTGGTGTTGGGGAATTTATAAGACTCTGGTGCTTTGTTACTTGTGCCTAGGTTTTGAAAGGAAAAGAATGAATGCCTGTTAAGTTTGAAATAAAATTGAAGCCTTTTCTTATAAAAATGGATGTGTTACCATTGAGGTGCCAGGAAGTTCATGGAGGTATTAAGAACACTAGAAACTATCTGTTATCTTTCAAAGTTTACAAGCTATAGAAATTAAACACAAACTTTTAAATTTAAATATTTTATAGAAATCAGTTCTACAGAATTTTTAAGGCCATTAAGAGTAATCCATTACTTTTCTGTTCTTTCCGAAATCTATATCATGCCTTATCTGTGGAAAATGATAGTTTTTTCTTGTTAGATATTCAAGCAGGTTTAACTAATTTTAGAGATATTATCTTTTACAATAGACTTATTATTTTTAAATGCAGTTCATTTTGAATCTTTTTAAGGATAGTGATCTATTTACACCGTGTTGTTGTAAGATAACAAATGCTGGGCCTGCTTCTTTGCTATCCTTGTTTGTCTGCTTGAAAATAAGAATACACAAGTAATACTACCAATTTAACTGTATGAACATAGACATCACATTTAATTGCACATCTTCATAGGTGTAAATGGCTTTACTGCTTCACAGTGAGGATCTTTTGAAGGTGGTTGGGTTATTCCATGCTTAAGATGCTTATCTGGAATAAAGATTTATCTTTGACATCTCGCATTATATTTTAAGCCATTTCAGTTACTTTAGAAAGAAAATGCACTAGTAAGTTGAACACAGGAAGAACCATGAGAAGGTCCTTACTTTTTCTGTATAATTCTTTGTAATGTTCCTTTCTTTGCTATTCTTTTTTCTTTGGACTTCAGATGGTATGAGAATTTTGAAAAGGCATACACTCTGCTATAAGATTCTGTATTCAAAATTCTATAGAAGACTGTCCAGTCTTTGACAACAGCATTTTAACAATTTAACATACACAATTGAAATTAAACTGTGAGGTTTTAGAGACTGCTTACATTTTGAATTCCCTTCAGTTGCAAAGGTTGATGCAACTCTAGTGCAGTATGGCTGCTGTCTTTCATTGCTTTGCAGATATAGGAACTGCAGTACTTTGAATGCTTTATATAAATATTCCACTTTATACCTACACTAAGTTTTGTTTCTTTTTCCTGTCATTTATTATCTACTTTACAGTAATTATAAGTCTGGTCTTTCACACACTGTACATCTGAAAAACCCATTCAAGCTTGATTTTCCTTTGAGAAGGATTTAAACTTAATCATGGTATTCCACAGATATTTCTTTCATGGAGAGAATAAATTATATAATAATAACAACTGTTAATTATATTGTTAAACCTAATAACTTCAACAGCTGGAATGATTTTCGGCTAATATTTCACATGGAACCAATACAGCTGAGATAAGGTATGCCTGGTTCATTTTATTCATTATGAGTCATCGGCAGAACTGGATATCCATTCCCAGTCCTGCAAGCAGCCAGTTTTGTGGAATCACCTTGGCAATGCTCAGAAAAACGTTGTTCCACAGCCTGGGCTTGATACCACCCTGATTCTTGAGCTGGCTTTTAGTGGGTCTGCAGAGAATTGTCTTAAGGGAGAAAAAGCACCTCAAGTCTATTTGTTTTGGGTAGGAAAGAGTAAGAAGGCTGTGGTGAAAGGTGAAGGAGGTAGCTGTCATGTGGATGAGCTTTGTAAGCTGTTGTCACAAGCAGAGCTGTGGAAAAAAAATTAGCAGTATTCCAAGGGAAATGGGAGGGTGAGGACAGGACTGTATGGGGAGAACTGGGAAGTGGGAGGAGGGCAGTACCTTTAGAGGCAACTAGTCAGCTCCACTCAGCTCTCTCATAAAACTGCTTCTTGCACACTGGGAGGAGTCTTCTGGTCAGCTGAGAATAAATGAGTGTATGTCACTTGAGTGCCAGACCCCATGAAACGTTTCCATTGCATTGGCTCTGAAGGATCATATTCCCCACAGTTCCCCCCAGCTCAGAATTCTTTTAGACTCTCCTGTTCTTCCTTCTCTTCAATCCTTTTGACAGATTCAATTTGCACTGCCCTCTGGGGAGTTAATTAAATTCCTATTGGCCCAGACTACAAACCTCTGCACTAAGTGTTGGTGTGTTGTGTTGCATATCGGTGTTGATAAATCTTATTTTGTATGTTTGACTTATGGGTAATTTGATGTACAGGAAGATATATTCAGCAAGCACACACCACTTGGGTATGTGGCACTTGGATGTGAAATCTACTCTAGTAACAGAGTGAATAAGCTTATTCTTTTATAGAACTGAGACTTCATAAAAGCAGTTTTTATCATATGCCTTAGTATCATGATTTAAAATTAGATATACTCAAAATGGAAATCCAGATTCGACATAACATGTAATGTTCAGTAGCAGTGAAAATTGAAAACAGGGCATTGATTGCTGAATGGTTTGTGAGCTTGTCCTGGATGTTCATCTTAAGTGTTAACACTATTTTATTACATACAATAAGTGTTAATAGTTATCATTTATGGATACTATGAGTGCTTGAGATGAGACATTCATACTCATTTTACTCTACTTACCTCTGGCTCAAATCTTTTCAACGTTCAGTTAAATACATATAGCTACTTGCATACCTAACCCACTGCTTTTAGCAGTCTGGAAATATGAGGAAAATAATAGGGGTCTAATTTGGCAGCTAGACTTGTGTCAGCTCTGAAATTTATACATACCCAGTTGTAGGAGAAATTATTAAATGACCTAAGTGTGAATGTATCTGTAAAGTTATCTTCTTTTACTGTTAGCAATTTGAGGTTTTGTTTGGAGTTATGCTAGAAATTCTTACAAAGAAATTCTGAAATATAGTAGACAACTATCCTGCAAAGGTGGTTGTCGTGGTCTTCAATATAGTTTATGATAGAGTGTAATGTGTTGTGTGATATGTATAACTGACAAGGGCTATAACCAAACATCCTTTCAGGTGACTTGGTAGTTATCACTTTAAGCCAATTTGCAGCTACATTCATTCTTGGAATATCAAGAGGTATTTATTTATTTATTTATTTCCAACTGGTATTTTATAATTGAGAGTATAAGGTACAAAATCTGATAGTTTGAAAAGGAAGTTTAAGACTGTCGTATTAACTTCTACTCAATCTCAAATCTAGAATACTTCTAAAATATATTCGCTTTGCGTGTGACCTTTTTGGTGTATTTCAGAATATTCAAAATTTGAAATCATATGTAGTTGACTTCTTTGTAGTTTGGTAAAACAGGAGATAAAGTGAGACCACTGCTTTCTGCGGTGTTCACAACTGCTGAAGAACTGAGGGTCTACTGTCTCATCTTGAAGAATACAATTTTTGCTCTCGCTGCCCTTTCCTAGCAATAGAATATGCTAAAGTCATCTTAGATATTAAAATAAATAAATAAATACAAATAAAAAGTAGGGTCAGAATATGATCTTGCAGTTGCTGAAATGCATGTATGTTGTACCAAGTGCTGTTGCATACTGTTGCAAGCTGAGGTGTCTTGTGGTTTGTTATATTGATCTTAGTTCCTCCAAATTAAATCTTGGAATGGAGTTGTGGAATCAAGTAATGGTTGTGCTTTTATTAAAGGATGGGTGTGTGAGAGAGGAAGAAGAAAAGGAGGGAAAAAAAAAAAGACAAGGAAAGGATGTCATCACCACAGATCCCATGATGTCTTGATGGTCCATCCTCTGCCTTCTGTTTCTGGGGTGGTCAAGGATGTGATGGGTTGAGCACTGCTGGCTGCGGGGTTTGCAGTGCCTTTTATGCCTTACGTGAAGGTTCCTTCCAACTGGGTCAGGAGCTGTTGCCAGGTACAAAGTGTTCAGTATCGTAGGCTGTGCTCATGTCATTACTGTATGTGCTTCTCCCTTCTCATGATGGTCCTAGAGGGTTGTGATTGGGTTGGGGAGGAGGATGGAGGGACCTGAGACTGCCTTTAGCAAGATGACAAACTCCTGGCTTCTTTACTCTTGTGTTTGTTGTGAAACTATCACAAGAGTGTTACTGTAGGGTTTTTGTTGTGAGACTTTCATGAGACTGTTACAGTTTTGTTTTACTAGTTGCCAGTTAACTCCAAGTCTGCCTCTTCTCCAATTGGAAAGAGAGCAGGAATTCGCAATGTTACAGTGCTACATAGTGTTGTAGCGGAATCTGAGCCAGAAAGAAAAACAGCGCTTCGTGCCCACCCACACAGGTTAGGCAGACACTTTTAGGTCACCATCAGAAAATCCCTTCTAGGGATATCCTTAGTGGAGGAAGGTGCAACTTATCAGAAATGGGGCAACATATATAGATTTTGAGACAACTGATAACTACCAAATTTATCTTCTTTCCAACGTATACCTTTTTCTTTTTAATGTACCTCAGGGAATAGAAAGCATAATGTTTGAACAAGCCTTGTGCTTTGCAGGTTGAGGAGAGTCGTGCAGGCAAGCTGCAGTAAGAGGTGTAAACTTGTTACAGCTCAAAAGTAGCATCATGCAGAGGAGAAATGTCTGATCACTAATTTTAGGCCAAACTGAGGCCTCAGTGGTGCTCATTCTAACTGCATATTTTAATTTCCTACTTAAGAAAAATATATCATCCCCCAACCCCCTCTCCTCTGTTCCCTTCCCTCACGACAAAAAAATAAAAAATAAAAAAAATCACCCTTTTGTCTCCTTTGTCAATGGGAGAGTTCGTACATAGTTTATGCCTGTGATTTCAAAATAGATTTAAATGCTTTTATGAAAATGAGGTTATTTGACTGTGAGCTGGCTGTAGCTCTTGCATTTTGCTTTATTGGGTAGTTCCAGTAGTAAACTTAATTTACTGAAGGAAAGCTATGAAATGACTTTAGTTGCCTGTTCTGAATATTTTTAAAGAACTCCACTCATTGCTTGTTTTTATTTTAATGCAAGGTACATGGTGCAACTTGTATACGCATATTGTCTGAAGAATTTGAATGGCCTGTCTGTCTGATTCATTTTAATAGATTCCAGCCTTTTTCCATGACATCATTATTATAACAGCCTTCCTAGCAAATATGAACAGCAGCTGTGTATTTTTTTTTCCTGCGTTTTATATTAAAACAGTAACAGCTTTTCCATTCTCTATCAATGGCAGCAATGGGCTTGTCTGATGTAGAGCAAAGTGCAAAAAAAGTCAAAAAGTGATGCTGCTAACAGGCCAGTAATGTAACAGGTCCCCTTGTATGAATCGTTTCATAATGCAATAAGGGATTACTTATGCTGCTGTCATACTGGTCAAAGGTTGGTCCCATTTCCTTCTGCCTCTTCTCTGACCAAAACTGTGCATCACTGAAGTCGATGAAAACAGTGTTGTACTCTTCTTCCTGGCCCAGAAGGCAATTTGTGTGAAGTATATTAGTGTAGTCTTTTCTTTTTTTCCTTAATATCATTATTATGCAGACTGCATGTAGAGGTTTTAAAATTCTTAATTCAATTCTTATAGTTCAGGTCAAGGAGACTTGCTTCATTGTTTCTCTCTGCATCTAGAGCTTAGTGATGCTGTAGAGGCTGCTTTGCAGAGTGACTGTAGTACTGAATGAAGCTCAGAATTCATTGCTATTGTTGTTAAGCCTAACTTACTGTCACTTCTAAATAAAGGTGTCAGGCAAGGATGTGGGCACTCATATCATTATACTGCATTTTGTCTGGGATGCCTTGAGTGGAGTCTTGGTATCTCGTTGGTGATATGCGCAAACTGAACATGGGTCTCTGTGTTCCAGTAAGTAATATCTGCATTTGATGTGACAAAAATGGAAAGTATATCCAAAACATCCCATTTACATGTCTCCAAATAGACAGCTGTAGCGCTACACAGAGCAGCAAGATGCTTGTAGATCAGCCGGCTCATGCATCACCTGGATTTTCTGCCTGGAATAAGGAAACAGCACTGGCATTTGCCGTTTAGTGCCCAGTAGCCTGACTGGGGCACGACCTGGCTCATGTACCTGCCAAGCCTCATGGTGTAATATGGCTATGAAAAGGTAGACAGTCAGTTAATGCTGCTACCTTAACTGTCTTTTACAGTGCTTTCTTTGTGTGGAAGAAGATCCAACAGCTAAGTGCCTCTCTCATCTCTGTGATGCAGAGGGATTGCTTGTACACCAGGTAGATGGTTGTGAGCCAGCTGAAGATATGAAGAGAAAATCAATGCTAACCTTGCAATATGAAGCAAGATAAGGACTATATTGTCCCGGTCTGTGGTATTCATCAAATGATGCCCATTTTGTGGCTGCACATAGAGAAATAATTTCATAAAAGAAATAATTAATGTCTTCTGGGGATTATCAGTTACAAAGTCTTCTTGTTCATTTAAGAGGAACTTTACAAAAGAGTGCATGACTTTTCTACAAAACGGTCCTAAAGTAGATTCGGAAGAACTTAATATACATTTAATACTAATATGTAGCAAAACATATGAAAATTACCTTCTGATTTGTAATCACAGACAGCCTAATTCATCAGGTGAAATATATAAGGTGTCTGCCTACCAAAAATTAATCATTCTTTTGAATATTTGACACTGATGTTTGGTGTCTATTACTATGGCTTTTGTGCCATAATAATGGAACACTGGGTTGGAAGGCTGTTTAAAAACATTCCTATTTTTGAAGGTCAGGCCACATTGGCAGGGATAGTATGATTAAAACAAATCCAGTTTCATTCAAAATGTGATTTATGAAGGCTGCTTTTATCATTCTATTCTTGTTAAAATTAAAAGAATTATAAAAAAGAAAAAAAATCTAATGCTTAGTGGAACAAAATCTGTTTTATTTTAACATTTTTAACAGATGTTTAGAAAGCAAATAAGGAAAGACCACATTACATAGAAAGCATTTTCAGATTATAGTTCGTATTGTTACTCTTCTGCCCTGAGGAAGTATCTCGCAACACTGTAATTAGACTAAAGTTCATGAATATACAGGAATTTTTAGTCACTTACCTGTGCTACATGCAAAAATTAATTTCTTCCTTTCTCTTTCCTCAGCCACATATCATTTTAGACGTATTTACTTTCTGGCATTGCACTTATAGTCAGTTTGGCTTGTATGTAGTGTACCATAAAGTTTTGAAATAGTTCATATCAGTAAATAAACTTCTTTACAAAACTGTTTTTTCATTCCTCTCCCCAAACTGTTTCAGAGAGTAATTGTTATTTACATAAATATATTCTAATAGATTTTAAATACATGTTAGAAGTAAATAAAAAGCCAGCTTACAAAAGTTTTGTCTAAAAATAAAGATATTTTGTAGATATTCTTTTTGTTTTTAAAAATGCAAATCTTTAGGCATTCTTTGGTGATGATTCAATTTACAATGGAAAAGGATTATGCAGTAGTTAAAACCTACAGTATATACAGCATGAAGTTGTTAGAAGGTAGTGACTACATCCATTTGATCTAGAAGGCAAAGAAAAATTATGGAGGAATTCCACAAGAATTATTGTAATTAAACTGTGTTACATCACTGGATCAAATATGGCTCACATATTTGTAATTTGAACAAAGAGATCTGGAAAATAAATGTTCTGCCCTTCATGAGGGGTATTTTATGTTTTGCTTTTTAGAACTCTGAAATAAAACTCAGAAAGTATCTTGGTAAAAGAATGTAGCCAAAAAATGTAATTCGCTGAAAAATCACCTGTCTTTTTCCAATTGGGAGCCTTCTTAAAGGGATTAAACTGAAATGGCTTTGCTAATGAGAACATGTTTGTGTTGAGAGGAGATGGCAATGAATTGTTTTTAAATTCAGTATATTCTGTAAATAACTGCTAGTAAATTATATGCTGAAAATTGTTTTTCTCATGCTACAGTAGAGGTATTTTTTTTTAATTAGATTTGTACTAAAGCTAATGATGAACTGTGGGAAGAAAAATATACTTTAGTTAGTCAGTCTTGCATTTTCAGATATTTGTTGCATGTCCTAGTTACGTTTCCTGAGAATGAAGCATGTTGATCAACTTTTACCCATTTTGCAAGGAACAGTCAGAATATCAAAATATGTTAGATGGGAAGGCCCACAGCATTTGAAAGGTTTTGTTTCTGTGTGCATTTCTCTGCCATGTAAGCATGTTCATCATGATAAATCCTTTAGGATGTAGTTCATGTGTTGGAATACCACATGCCAAGCCAAGTACTTATAAATTTGTCAGTGTTGCCATAATATAGGGGAAAAATTGTGGGTGAAAATAGCCTTACCTGATTAGTCTTATTAAAAATTTTCTATGGAATTGCTTTGGTAATGCTTTATAATCAGTGGTTATCTTTAAAAGCAGTAACCTGTTCTCTGTGAAATAAACTAATGCCTGTTAAACAAAAAGCTGCTGAAGAAAAGTCAATATTGCTAGCCATCATTAGAACAAAAAGTCGTAGTATCTTGATATTCAGAGACTGTTAAGCAGGACAGGGTTTATAGGCAGAGGTAATACCTTTTATTAGATGAATCAGTCTAGCTAGGAAACAAACAAACAACAACAAAGAACAACAAAAAAACACACAGACTTTCAGGCAACCAAGCCTCATTCAGGTCTGTGGAAGAAAGACTTCCTGTGCCCAAAAGCTTGTCTATTTTCCAGCTGTATCCGTTGCTCTATGGAAATATATTGCTTCTACTTCACTGAAATGTTAGCATTCCTATTGGCACTGCTAGGCAGGAAACCAGCTTCTGCATGGGCATTATGTTTTGTTTAATTTTTTATACCATAATTCTGTTCATGCTATACCTGCCCTGCACTTCTCAGACATTGTGTCCTCCATTTATGCAGAAAAAGAGGAAATGTTCTTGTACAAAGATGACTCCTCAGAGACAGACTGATAACACTCAGCGGAGAGTTGATGGCTTTCCTCTGCTTTGAACTTTGCACAAAAAGGAAATTTTGCCCTTTGTGGGGTCTGTTTCTTCCTCACTGCTGCTGAGATGTAGATCTGTTAGTGCTAATCTTTCTTATGTGGCCAGCCCGAGTGCTGGAAAGGCTTACAGAAGGGAGAATCCTCTCCTGGGCATTTCCCTGCCTTTTAATGGGTCTGATTTGTGATGTACCATGATGCTCCCCCAATGGATGCTCAAAAGTTTCCTGCCTGGTTTTAAAAAGGGCCCACCAGACACGAAATAGAAGACAAAAATATTTGGTGTCTTGATGGGAAGTGGATCTAAAGGGGTCTGCTGTAACATAAAAACAAAAGGGGCAGTGTTTCCAGCTAGAGTGCCCAGCGTCTTGGAGTTAAATGCAGAAAATGTTTATAGTGTTATATAGTTTTATTGCTTCAGACTGAAGGAAAACAGCTTTTTGAGTGACTTTCGGGGACTAGACTTAGTACCAGTGGGCTATCAAATAGTGGACTGAGGAAAACCTCTCCTTTCGGTAGGGTGGGAGTGGGGAATGTGTAGTAGTACTCAGCTTTTTGAACTATGTGTGAAAGTAAATGCTGGTTTTGGATTCACTGAGGTTCTAAATTCACAGGGCTGAATTTGGTTGCAATGCCAGAGGCTGTTTGGGTGCCTGTGGGCACGAACTTAGCAGATTGAGTGTTGCTAAGTCCTCCCATGGGAATGCTGAAAGCATCATGTGTGGCACTGTGGCCTTTCCATTCCTCCCAATTACACATAAACATGCTTATTTTGGTTTGGTGTTTTCTGCTGCTCATGAGCTACATTTTGCCTGGTGTTTTCTTGCCATGATGGACACTACTGTGTACAGAGTGGTTACTGCACTCTGGACCGTGCATATTAGCTGTGGTTCTTGTATCATTCTAGGTAGGAACGGCCTCATTTGAAGCAATGAATGTTATTAAAATGAAGCTCAGTCACAAGCTCATTGGTACCCTTTGTTTAGTAGTTTTTACTGCCTTTGCTGCAGTTACAGTACTACACTAATTCCTGTTAACTGCTGAAGAGTAATGGCAGTGTGAAGCCAGAGTGGCTGTGGGGTCCCAAGGTACTGTAGCACTTTTTGCTGCTGCAGTGAGGGAACAGATTGTGCTCCCAGCCTGCTCCAGAAATAAGGTATGATTGAGTCATCCTATCTCCTCAAGAAGCTGAACCAGGGAGTGAGGCTGAGACCAGGGCCTGAGAAATCTATCCTGTGTCTCTGTGCCCAGGTAGAAACACTTGAGCTGCTGTGCTCTGTGTTGTGTTCAGAGGGAATGATTAAGGAGGACTTGGATTTAAACATGAAGACAGATGTCTGTATGTTAGGTGGACTTAAGTCTAGGAAGAAAGGTGTGAAGGAACAAAAGGTTCTAAGTGCACTGTCTCAGACACTTTTTTTCTAGTGTTACGCATCCATTACTTTCTGGTTTCCAGAAGAAAAAAATATTCCTTGTTTGGTCTCACTTGCGGTGAACTGGTCCATGTTTTCCTTTGGATCTGTAAGTATCTTTAAGAATTTTGACTTAGTGTCTGTCAACTCTGACCATCTAACAGACCCTATTATGCTGAATCCTTCTCTAAGCTATGTGCTTTGAATCCCATCCTACCCTGGTCCTGGTATCACTTTGTGCTACCATCAGACTGGGATGAGCATAAGAGGGAGTTGCTTCTTAGTATCAACCTCCAAGTAGAAAGTGAAAAATCAACTTGAAAAAAGCCAGAACCGTATCACATTGTTGCAAAGAACGTGGAAGCTGTCCTTTCTGTTTTGAGTTCTGCTTCAGTGGGAGCAGTCATGTTCCCAGTGCTGTTCACCATCCCCACAAGCAGCCTGGCCTTGATGCAGTCTTTGCATCTTGCCTGGTTCTTATTAGCTGCTGTGATCAGCTGCAGTTTGGCATAGTTCTCTGCAACTAAAGAGGTATCAAAAACAGTTTACTTGCTTGCAAACATGAGAATCTAGCTTTAATGTTTATTCCCCATTCAAGTTTAGAAGATCATTTTACAGCCAAAAGATAGCTTAAACTCCACACACTCCACTTGACAAATGCCAAGAGTTTTTCTTTCAAGTCTTGATTAAAGAACATGTGTTGAGGCACAGGAGTGGAGAAGAAAAGCAGTGTGAAGTAGTGTGAATTACTGGTTGGTAGCTGAAATAAAAATGGAACAAAATAGTTCACTCAGAAGGGACCTACAGATATCATCAAATCCAACTGCCTGAACTCTTTAGAGCTAGCCAAAAGGCAAAGCATATTTTCAGTGTGTATAGTTGTCATGGTTTTACAATTTTGGGTATTGGTATTCCACACCATAACATCATGTAGTGCATTAAGTGTTAAAGAGTCAATCCTCCAGCTCCATGGATGAACGGTAGTTCTGGGTATACCTATCTCAGAAGAGAAGAAGAACTGCATTCCCCAGAGGACTTTGCGATGCTTTGCATTTTTACGTATTTCCGCTCAGAGGGAAAGATAAAAACTGTCTGTGGTCATGGGATACTCTCTTTCCTTTGGAATCGACTCAGCAGTGGTTGCTCGCTGCCGTCTCGCCTTCAGCGTTAGCGTAAGGCCTTCGGTTTATCAGAAACTCTCTCTCATTTTATTTATTAGCTTTAATTCCAATTATATTGTATTACATTGTGTTATTTTGCTTTCTGATATCTTATTTAGTAAATTAGCTTTCCTCCTCAGATCGTTGCTGCTGTTTTGTTTCTAGACCCATCTCCCTTTTCCCTTTCTCCCTTCCCCTTTCCTGGGGTGTGGGTCTGTGGGTCTCCCGCACCAATTGTAGTGGAACTGGGCCGAACCAGCCCATAAAACGTTGACAATAGTGACAAACAAAAATACAAGGTACAAATAAATGGTAGGTATAGCTGAGAAAAGCCAAGGGAGAGATTTAAAAAAAAAAAAAAAAAAAAAAAATGGAGGAAGAGGCTGAGAAGGGAGGCCACTGGTACTAACACGATCTATAACATGTAAGGACTGTATATGTAGGACAAATCACTGCTATCCAAATCCCTCTTTAAAAAATAATGAGACACATGCAGCTACCACCATGAAAGCTTAATGTGGAAGGTCTGCTGTAAATTACACTTCAGTGTAATGTGCACTGAGACTCTGAACTTTGCAACTTGTATCTCCTTGAGTATAATTTAAGGTACATGTAGCAGTAATTCAGAGACACTCTATTGCCCTAATTTCTAATGTATGCGTCTTGTAGTCTTGTTGAATTTTGCCGAATCTAGGGTAGTAATAATAAATAATGTCTTTTTTTTGCTGGTGTAAAGAGCTTGGAAGCCAGCCTATTGAATCTAAATAGCTTTGTAATGATAAAATTCCAGCAATAAAAAATATAGAAGCAATGAGATTCAAGTGGAATCTTTTCTTTACTATTGCTTATAAGACTAATATATAATAATATTTTATTGCTTGCTGGTTTTTGCATTACAACTTTGAATGTTGTGTTGACAGAAATGATAGATTTGTTTGCTTCAATAAGTGGAGAGGAAACACAGCCTATATTCTTAATAACTTTTCAGAATTTTGCAACATAGATTTCTTGTTTCTGTCTTCATTCATAGCACCATCCTCTTGACAAGTGCTTATTTTTTGGGACTGTTAAGTTAGTTTTGTTTCTCTGCTTCAGCAAAATTCCTTTCCTTTTTCTTATCAACATACATTAACAGGGTAAAGCTCATCTCTAGTTGCTATAAAGAATGTGAAATTTGGGAAACCTTAGTAATGTACACTAATACTACTTAATATTTGCATTTTGCAAATACTCAAACTTTTGTTCTCCAGAAAACTTTCGGATCGATTCCTTTTCTTTCACAGAACCCTTCCTTGTGCATCCTTACATCACTTTGTATCTACATGTGCTGAAGCCTCCTTGCATACCCATTTTTTAAGGCCCCTTTTCTCCTGTTGTGAAGACTGTACTCATTCCCTGGATATCCTTTCCTCCTCTTAGTTTGGAATTTTTCCTGATTCTTCAGATGCATCTGGTGTTCAGTTTCTCCTCACAGGGGAGGCTTATTTTCCCTTTCTGATGATAATTCAAGAGCATCCTCCTCTCTGTTCTTCTGCCATGTCTCTCTCTTTTTATATTTATCTTTAGGAAGAGAGAACTGCTGCTTTTGGCTAAGGTCATTTCATTGAGTCACATGTTATCTTATCAGTGGCATTTTCAACCTTTTGTTTGCAACCTTCTGGTTTAGATTGCATTAAGTATCTGACGTTTTTCCATTGGACTCTATCTTTCCTTCATTGAAAGAGAACGAAGTAATCCCAAACACCTTCATATTACTAGTTATTATGACTAAAATTATTTATCTGTCTCAGAGCTCATGGTTACAAAATGTAAGGTGTTCTGTTTATTTATTTTTATCTTCCATCCAAACAAAAACAAGCAAACAAAAAATACAGTATTTTTCTAGATTATGTGGTTTAGTTTAATCTAATTCTTAGGATGTTCTCTTTTCAAATTTCACTTATTTGTAGCTTTTCTTTGAACAGCCTTTTTTTAGTTTGATGAAGAATGAAGAAATATTGATTACCTTTGAGAATAATCTAGCAGTATATCATGACCACTCAGAAAGAAAAGGTTAGATAGAAGCTGTGCCTCTCATTCTTTATTCTCATGTTTTTCAGTATGTAATGTACTTGTGTTCTTAACTATCTCTACTTAACGCATTTAAGACACTGATTGTCAAAGTTAATTGTTAGAGTAAAGAGGACAAAGACAAAATATATCATACATTTAAAATACATATATGTTTTATTCCTTTATTTTCTACCTGAGAAAATGTCGCCTTTCTTCCTCCCAAGTGAGTGTTGCTGTGCTAAAACTCTTGTCCACCAACTTCAGAGTGCTCAGTTTCTTTTTGAACATTTCCCAAAAATGATATATGAAATATTAATGCAAAATTACCCTGAGACTAGTTTCCCCAGTTCTTCTGAAGGAAAACTAGAGATTGGTTGCGGAAGAGAGAAATAGTCTGAGTTCTGAGTTCCTTTTTTTTTTTTTTTCCCCTCACAAGAAAGCCCATAGCCATACTTTGCTGGGTTTCCAGTTTCCTGGAAGGGAACAAAATTTTCTTGTTTGCGTTAACAAGCAACATATATTGTTAATCAGTTTTTAATCAGATATGTAGTTTCTGGGAGAAGTGTGGTGGTTGGCTGCATTTTATAAACCCCTGTGCCATAATTGGCTTTCTTGACTCATGTTGTGTGCCCTTGCTGTGTAGTCATAAAATCAGTTTGCAACTGCATGGAGCAGGGTTCAGAACAGTGTTTCCCATATTTCTTGTTTTCTTTTCAGCTAGTAGCCAGCAAATCAGGTTTTGGAAGGGATGGAGGCAAAAAGCAGGGAATTCTTAAACAACAGTTTTTTAAAGGAAATAGCCAATAACTTCTCAAGCTTTGAAGTTTCATTTTAATAATTTAGCACTTGGATACACGGGCTCTAAATCATTACAAGCTAGCATTTGCCAAAAAACATGTTGTGAATATTGACAGGAAACAAGTCCAAGACTGTGAATAACTATGGAAACATCCATAACTGACTGAATGAATGATGATCTTTTGTCAACCAAAACGTTGTGATTAACAGTGAGATATTTTTCACTTCTTAGCGTAGTTCTTTGCAGTTTTCTCTAGTTCAGTGTTTAAATCAGATGTATTTTCAATGTCTTTTTAAGCTTATTTTGGTAGTTTCATTAGTCATATGCCCATCTACCCTATTTTTGTAACTTTTTTTTTTTTAACTCAAACTTTGTGTAAATGACTAAAAAATGGATTGAAAGCTGCTTTGGATTGGAAAATGAAATTATTATGTGAATGTTTGACTAATGAGGGGAATTTTCACTGGTATGAAATCAGGAAATAAAGAAGGCAGACCCAAGCTCTGCTCAGTGGTGTATAGTGTTTGGTTAAGAGTCAAAGCTCAGATGCAAATATAAATGTATTTGATGTGTTACTTTTGTGTTTTAATGCTTTGAATCATTTTATTCATATAAATGTTAGCCATCCTCGAGAGCAAAGTCATTGTTCTGGCTGGGAGGATCTGTGAATGCAAAACGGAGTTGTTTTGTAACAAAAAGCAGAATAGAAGCCTGTTTCAATCCTGTGCTGCTTCCTCTGTGTCCTGTTTTCATGTGTCATGGTTTATTTGTATAAATTATATATAATATCTAATATAATATCTAATATAATAATATATATAATATATATAATATATATATAATATATATAATAATAATATATAAATATAATATATATGTATATATAATATAATATAATATCTAATATAATAATATAATATAATATATTATATATTTGTATATATTATATATTTTATTTAAATATTTATTCAGTGGCTACTTGTAAACTGGTTAAGGAATCCCAAGTACAGGTTTTGAACCCCCTTCAGATTCCGCATCAAGGTTAGACTCAACATGCTTATATTCCTGCATTTCTTATCTTGACTAGCCAGAGAAGGTAATCTTGAGACCATGGAAGTGTGCAAGCTTGCTGTCAAATTTTGGTGCTGCTGATATGATTCACCAGGAGGTAATAAGAGTTGGTGTTAAGTCAGAAGTAAACTGCATTTCTGTAACTGTCACTGGAAGCAGAATCAACATGGGATTTCTGCTGATATGGACAAAGAGAACATCTGACCCCGCTGCACTAAGTTTTAAAGGGAAGGCTTTTGCATTACACTATATATGATAATGTTTAGATTTTGTGAAGAAAGAAGCCTGACTAAAGTATAACTAAAGAATTGAGAATATCAAATCTTCCTACATGTGTTTGAATGATACCAGGTGCAATAACTAACTCTTCAAGAACAGTAAGTTGTATAGGATTGTAAGAAATATATCAATTACATTTGTCTGAGAAACACTTAAGGAGTTGGTTTGTACTTCCCATGTATTGGAGTATTGAATTTATTTTATATTTCTCCTCCAGTGAACTCATCTTCTCTGGTACATATGCCTGCAATATGTGTTTTGGGTGGAATTTGACTCTAACCCAAATATTTAGTCTGATTTAAACAAGTCCAATTCACTGCATATCATTACCTCTGTTTTTGCTTCTGCCATGAGTACTGTAGCTGTCCAGCATCAGGCATCCAGCTAAGAGTGCTGGCATCCAGCTGTTTGGGGAAGCCCAGCATCAGAAGCAAAATGAGGTACCTATAAGACACCTATGAGATAGTTTGTGGAAAAGTAACATTTTACTCTCCCTCACTGCACAGAAACTTTGCCATAGAAGTCAAAACTTCAGTACATTTAAGTAATCAATCATGTAAACTTAAAATAAATTAAAACTACACAAGTAAAATAATTATATCTGAAATTTGCACTGCTTTTTGACCTTGCTGTTCCTTATACTTTTCTTTCCTATGAAATTAGAAAATAAAGACACATTGAACTACAAAACTCTGACATTGTAATGTTCTCATTTGTGTTATAATGGTACTACTGCGAATGCCATAAAGAAACTTGACATTCCTAAACATGTGTCGTGCTAATTGTTTGACCATCACCAGTACTTACAGGTATTTTAGTGTGCTTGCTGTACAAGCCTCATTTAGGATTTCTTCAGACTCATCTTAGTAACACAAGTGCGTCACCTGGAAACTTTTGAATATTCTACTGAATTTTTATATCTTAATGGGAAATTATTGACAATGTATAATGGCTTTTATCATGGGAATGAATTACTTAAGTATTCTGACATACATGTTGCTTTTTCTCATTGGGAACCTTGCAGATTAACTACTCTAATGTTCATTGAGGGTACTTTTTTCTTATTTTTTTTAAACTTCTATTATTTTTCTCCTTTTTTTAATTTCATTTCCCTTTTTTCCTCTTCTTTTTTCTTGTTTTCTTTGTTATATAATTTGTTATAGTCCTATATTTTGAGTTCTTTCTTTTTCCTCTCTCTTAATGTCTTCCTTCTTTATGATATGCCTACAATATGATTCGATATGAATTATATTTTTTCTTCTTACTGACATTAACTGACAGTTATGTTGAATGTAATCTATAAGGTGCGGTCTTAAAAGCAGTACATTGTCACAAAAAATTTGTGATTATCAAATAATATACAAATAGACTGGCTTACAACAAAAGAACTTTTAAAATGGAACATTTTTCTCTTAAGCAAAATTAAACATAAATTAAGGAGGAAAAAGATTCAGCCCTGCAGGTTCCATTCTGAAAACTTGCTGGTGGTTTGCAGCAAAGTGATCTCTTTACTGGGTTCACTGGCTTAGTGCTTTGGGGAAGTATATTCCCTGGTAGAGCCAAGGCTGTCTTGTTTGTCCAGAGAGGAGCAAAATGATTACACTGTATTATAAAACTATGCTAATGTGATTATAATTTGCATTAGTGCCTCATTTCTTGGAAATGGCAAGGTCACTCTTACGGTGCGTAAGTGGCTTACAGTCAATTTTTATCCAAGTAGCAGCATTTTTATTGATGCAGCATTTGTTGATTGTGTCGGGATGAACAGAAAAGTGAAACCACATTCCCCAAATTACTTGCTGTATGATGTCTTTATATTTTTAATGGGCTTCTTTTCAGAAGTCCTGTTACAGTATTGCTTCAGTTGAAAAGAACAAATAGCCTATTTATTAAGTGTGCAGTCAATACCATTTCAACTAATAGTGAATAAGCACTTACAATAATCTATCAACAGTAAAGTTTTTTGGAGTCATGTATGATCTTCCTGTCTGCTCCCTGGGGCCCAAAGTATTTATTACTTGGAAACAAAGAACCTTAGAGCCAAAGGTAAGCAACAGTGTGCTGAAAGAACGGTAGCATTGCTGTAAATGGGAATATAGAGGAGAATAGTGAATAACGGGCCTCTGATGGGACCCACTGTGTGTTCAGTGTTTGCTTCCCACCCAATGCCCTCCTAGCTAGTTCAACTAAGAGGTACGACTCCCCTCACCATGCTTGTAAAATATGAGTTCATGTTGTACCCTGTATTTCATTTGTATTCATTTTTCTACAAGGAATGTATTTTTATTCCAGCCAAACACAAAATGTTAGGTTCTGCAACCCCTGTTTTGAGTGTATTGTTGGTTGAATATACCCAATGTTCTGCAGGCTTTGATCCTCAGATTGCGCTTGGAGGAAAGCTGTCCTTGACACTGGTAGATCATACTGCGGTTTATAGAGTGAGCATCCTTTTGCGCCCTGTAGTTCTTCAGATGTGGCAAATCTGTATGATGGATGGCTGTGTTTAAGAAAATGACACAGAGTTAGTATTTTTCACATTGACTTCATAAGCAAATGCCAACAACTGTGAGGGCTGTTGTTGTAATGCTCCTACTTTATTATATTTGCCCATGATGTCAGAGGTGGATGTTGGTGGTATGGCAGTAGAAGCTGAACCTTTCTGCAGCAGAGGGCAGCCTGGCAAGATGGAATCTGACATGCGTGCAAAGTGAAGTTATGTCATAAAATTTCTTGGTGAGATTCTGGATCAGGTTGCTCGGAGAGGTTGTGGATGTCTCATCTCTGGAGATGTTGAAGGCCAGTTTGGATGGGGCCCTGGGCAATCTGATCAAGTACTTGATCTAGCAGCTGGCAACCTTGCCTGTGGTGGGGGAGTTGGAACTTTATGATCCTTGAGGTTTCTTCCAACCTAAGCCATTCTATGATTTATGCTAAAAAAAACTGCACCCATTCATTGATGCTTGCCAAATGCTATGGAGAGCAAACAATGGATGTGAGTACAGTGGGGTGGTGGGTGGTATGTGTCAGGCAGTGACAGCAGAGATGTAAAAGACAAGCCGTGTTCCAGACAGCTACGCACAGCTGTCACACCATGAAATGAAGAGTTCTTCTTCATAGCTGGCTAAAATGCATAGCTAATGTTGGTGGCCATGCTGAAAAAGACTGCTTTGTAGCTATGGATTTGCTCTGTGAAATAGTGTCATTGTGCTCTTCGTAGCTGTTGTAGTTTCCATGGAAATAAGTAGGAGGCGTTACTTTTGGATCAACCTACGTATTACACTGAGGGATTTAAAGGAACTTTAGCAAGCTTTAAGAGTGCAAGTTTTATTTTACTTTCAGCTGCCTACAGATAAATTCTTTAAAACTAAATAGAGTTCACTCTGAGTGAAGATTATTAGAATGGTTCATAGTGCTAGTATGAATGAAATATGGTAAAGTCTCATTGCAGTGTTTGGGACTTGTTCAGAGTATTGAGTAGACATTCTCAAGAAGGAGAAGGGAAATTTTATTTATATATATTTTAAACATATTCCTTCTTCTGACATTTTAAATATTCTTAAAGGCATGTTTGGTAAAAACATTCACAGCGAAAGCTAATAACACTGCAAGGTTATCTTCCTTGTAGAATTCCCTTTTCATTGTTCATTTGTATTCATGCTGCTTATGATTTAGTAAACTTAAATAAACCTCTAATTGGTGCTGATGTTAAAAAATATATGGTTTTCCTGTCAGATCTGATAAGCAGGAGATGTTTGGCTTAAGAGAAAAAGGATTAGTGAAAATCAGACTAGTCATTAAGGCTGTGCGAGAGAGGGAACTAGAAATCCTGAGTCACTGAAACCTGAAGTCCAAATTTCAAAATCTCACTTAAATTTTCATCTTCTGGAAGCAGCTGTGCACAGTTTACTGCCTGTGGATTTTTACCACATCATGTTGTTAGAATTTAAGAATTAAGGTGTCCTTTACGGTTTTATTATTTCCTCTCCATTTTGAAAGCTTCTTTCTTTTAATGTTAGCTATTCTACTGATGCTGTGTTGCAAAACCAAGGACCTGCTTCAGAGTGCCCTTCCGTGACAGCACCTCATTAGCTCCTGTCAGTATATGTTCCTGAAGGAAAACGTACGTGGAAGAATATGGATTGTAAATTTAATGTGTTGAAAATAACCTCTGTTAATTACATTATTTTGCACATTTGCTTTTTCATTGGATGTCTGTGACAACTCACTCTGCCCTTCTGCTTTTCCTCCTCTACCTTTCAGTATTTTCCCAGGTGTTTTTTCATGTGTTTGAGTCTTTGTAAAAGCTTGCAAAAGAACTGTAGGAAATGGTCATGTGTCTGTCTAATAAATTCAACCTAAATCTTTTACAAGATCAATTAGCTTTTCCTTCACTACTCACTGGCATCCAAAACACATTTTATTGGAATTCATAGCAGTTACATGTGCCCAGAGACAAATTGTATGAGGGTGCTGAAGATTTGAATATAGATAGCTTCATCACCTTGGCTATGCATGTAAGAGTCTCTTCACATGGAAGCCTGAAGAGTTGCATTGCTTGTTCTCCAGAGTTTGAACAAGTCTAATTTTTCTAAGTCTGATATTTGGAGGTGTTTTTTTCTTTTTTGTTTTCCTTTAATTGTTAAAGATAAAATATTGTCAAAGCTTTGACTGAAATATTAAATCCATTATCAATTGCTGTTAGGTAATTTAGTTTGGAATCTGTAGAAGAACAAATATATTCAATTTAAATAGAGAAAAACATTTGGGGTCAGTTATTCTTCTCCAAGTCAGTGTGAGAGAGTTGCCATAAACTTATGTGAAGTTGATAGAAGCTCCTGGGAATTGACCACTTGGGAAAAAAAATTATCTTTTCAGTATTGCCTCAATTTGTATATAATAGAATTTATTTTTTCTTTTTATGGAAATGAACTTTTTGGAGGCATAGAGTCTTAACTCTTGCAACGTATCCTCTGCTAATCTTCTTCATAATGAACATACATGGCATGGCTGATTGAATTATTTTTATCAGCTTCTGTTCCTGTGTACTGTCTAATGGTATCTTCCCAAGATATGCTTCACTGCCCGACGGATTCATTACTGTAATGTCTGTTTCTGTGTCAACTGAACAGATGTGAATTCTCAGTCTCTCTAGACATCAAATAAATAAGGAGGCGAGAAGTGAACAAGTATCATTTATTTCAGCATGAGATCATCAAGTTCAAACTGATTTTAATTTTCTTGAGATGGAATGCACCTATGAAGCAGAAAGGAATTTTCACAATTTCTGGACAGTCCTGTTATTGCATGACAAAATCCCTGCTATAATTTCCACAAATTTTAGTGGTCTTTGAAGTGAAGAAATGACATCATTGAGGGCTAACTGATTCCTTCTGGCTTACTGAGACTAAGATCTTACCCTTTAAAATCTGTAACATAATTTGCTTTCATTATTTCTAGCCATAAATGTCTGATGTGGATTATTTATTATGTTCCTGCTAAATTTCTGTGCTAGATTCCTGAAGATTTTCTTGAGAACAAATCATAGCACCAGTGGGTTATTCTGGCCAGGCTAGAAACTTCGTAGACTGTCACTCAGTCAGACAAAAACAGTTAACTTCAGAGTGGGTTGCCCCTAAGTGGCTCTACTGTGATTGATCTGATTCTTTTTTTTGGTGGATCTCACATAAAGCACAAGAGTAACAAGGTGAAGTGGATGTTCACTGAGTAAATATTAGAGAATGTGATCCCTAGTTTCTAAGCATCTTCCTAGTGGCTTTCTTGAGATGTCTTACTTTCCGTAAATGTACAAGTGGTTAGATACCTCCTGATGGGAAGAAACATTAATCCAGTTTAGCTTGTAGACTCAAACTTACAGTTCCAGAGCTGTGGAAGATTAACAGAATTCTTTTGACAGTATATGTAGTATTGAGTGACACCTTAAGCTGAATCACAAAATACATGGAAGAAGCAATTGATTGTTTCCAGCAGTGTCTTTAAGTTTTTTAAATTTCACAAAAGCAAACTGACGCTGTGTTCAGGTGTCTGCACAGCTGATAAGCTTTCCTGCTGTGCAATATACACAAGAATAGGCTACACTGAAGACTGAGAACTCCATCTCAGAATCAATGCAGTTTCACAAACGTTACATTTGAAAATGCATCAGTCTATAGGACAGATGTTACTAACTTTGTGTGGTTAGTATAGGTTTGTCCAAGTTTTTGCTACACTGTGAAAACTCTCAGAGGTGCTCTTTTCATATTTTCCTTGGCAGGTTGAAAGGTACCATAGCATCAGAGAACAAATTCTGTGTTTCTGAAGCATTTATTAATCAGAGAAAACAGTGGACAGATTTATGGAGAATTTATATCTTTCCTTTGCAGTTAATGGGTACATAAGGCATCTTTTTCAGTGTGGGACAATAGCTAATTTCAGCACGTATGTCTTCAACTGGCTTCTATTTTTAATCTAGGAAACAAGTTTACTGTTTATACAGATAAAGTTTAGTTCTGTGTTATTTATATGGGATATCTGAAATTTCTAATTTTGGGGAATTTCAGAGTTTTGGAGGAAAAAGCAAAAGAATGGAAAAACATGTCCATTATACATAAATGTACAATTTGAACTTTTAGCATGAATCATAACTATTGTAATAAAAGAAAACAAAATGAGATGCTTTTAAAATACACAGAATATTTTAAATTTTTTTTCATTATGTAATCTGTTTTATAGATGCAGAAATCCAGAGCTCTGGGTTCAGCTTGGGTCTCAGTATCTGGTACAGTCTTCTTCTTCCAGTATTGTAGCATTACTTGAAATAATATTTTCCTCATAGTACCTTTCTTGCAAATGGGTGCATTCCTTTTTCTCTTTCTGAATGACTTGAATCTGTCACATTAATGATTTTCTTTGTCAAGTTACATCAGTTAGCAGCTTTTTCAGTTTTTCACTCAGACTAGGTGATAGTGAAACTTTGGTGTTATTAATCTTGCTAAAAGGGTGTTTTGGAACAGAATTGGTCTATACTGTTCACATACAGCTCTTAAAGTCTTGTACAGATTCTGTTACATCCTTTTGAAATTTTTGATGCTCTTGGTGTATTTTAAGTAAGCTTTTATCTTTGAATAATTTTTGCAGTATAATCAAGATCTAGGGCTAATCAGATTGCATTTTAAGACTTTGAGTTTAAGTGATGTAATAACTACCATCTCTTTAAGTTGCTGACTTGACAGGCAGCAATCTTGTTCTCATGCAAAATTAAAGAAAAAAAGCACAGAAGTTATTTGCACAGAAGTTTTATCACCAAGAAACTTGTGATGAGCAAATTAGCTTGAAGTCTTTGCACCTGTTCTTGGAGCTTAGAAATTACTGGTGTCGTGTATTTTCATTTAAATAGAAAAGATTTCTGTGTCAGTTATGAAGAGATTCTAAACCAATGTTTTAAAGATGGTGCCCATTTAAACAAAGTTTGTTTTGGTACAAGTATATTAATAATGATGAACTTATTTTTACCCTACCTCTCAAAAAACTAAATACGAAAGTAGAAGAAGGCTAACTCTATCAAGGTACTAGAAGCATTTCCAAAAGCTTTTGTTGCTGTAAGTAGTAAAAAATATGTGGTTTTGTTGTTGTATTTTGTTTGTTTATTTATTTAGTTCTGGTGTTTTTTCAACCACGTGGGTAAGCACTGGGCATGACACTGGTGGTAATGTCAAGGAGTACTGACTACTGGACTATGCCAGTCTGTGCTGGTGGCTGCAGATTTGCTTTATTCACACAGACTTTATGGGCCAGTAAGCCTTGGAACTGACTTGAGTTTATATATATATATATATATATGTGTGTATGTATATGTAAAATCCTGGGGAAAGCATAGAATGTAAGGAAAATGTCGTGCTCATAAGCCACCTTAAAAAGACTGATTACAAGATAAACCAAAGTCCAGCAGCTCTTGGTAGTTATAGCAGTTAGATGCAATGGTTTCTATTTTACTTTGGATGAACACATCCTGTTATGCCATACAAGTTTTTCATCATGTGCAAAACACTTCTCTGCATTTGTGATACCTGTCCCACTGCATCAACAAGGACAGGCAATAAATGCAATGGTACTTTTACCAACTGCTTTTCAGCTTCTCTGCTTTCAACTGCAAGGCACCCATCACTTGGCAGTTTCTCAGGGGTTCATGAAGATGGGCAGGTGATTCTGTTGTTTGCAGGGATTGGAGCTCAAACTGTGGAACAGGACTGTAGATTCCTACCCTTAGTGAGGTCTCATGCTTACTCATGCTGTGTGTAATTATGAAAAAGGCTGCTGGGCATAGAATGTCTAACTACTAACAGAAATCATATGAGGCAATATTAATGTGTATTTTTCATCACACTGCAAATATGCATGTGATCTTACTATGTGTGCCTTCAGTTCTTGACAAAAATGCACCTTTTCCATTCTGGAGACCTTGTTTTTATAGAAAATGTGCTTGCAGAGCTTTTTGACATCCACGTTACCTGGGAATTAAAGCCTATAATTGTAGATAAATGATATTTAATTACGTGCCGTGGTGTGGGAAAGATTAGTCTACTCAACTGAAACAAAAGTGCTTCCTCTCCTTTTTTTTCCACCTGCTTGCAAAAAGCTGCACTTTTTTTCTTTTTTGGACAAGCCCCATAATTACCGTTCTGTGGCTGCTTTGGGCCTCTGGGAATGGCTGCAGCATCTGTAAGGCTGGCAGCAGAATGGTATTTCCAGGCAGGCAGTGTTGCAGGCGCAGGAGCCAATCGATGGCTTTGTCTGAGCAGCTGAGAACTTCATCCCGGCCATGCCGCGGTGTATGGTGACACAGGTCTGTGCCACGGGTAGGGCGAGTGCTGAGCAAGTGTTGGGGCCAATATTTATAGACCACTGCACAGCAGTCCTGGGTAGAGAGACAGGAAGGGAGTGAAGGAGAAATCTTGGCTGAACTGAAGGCAATTTTATCTCGGGTTCTTGTCAGTTAAATAACATGAAATAAATCCCCCCCTGTCAAGCTTAATCTTTTCTTGGCGAATTATAGCAGTCCTGCTCTGCATTATGACCAGGTGGAAGCGACAGATTTAAAACAAGAGTTTTGTGGGTAAGTAATTGATTTAGTGTTGTTTTTACCTCCAGCGTCCTAGCCAGCTTGCTGCCATTGAGGGCATAGCATCTGTGAGTGGGAGCTCAGTTTGTCTTTTGGGTAGAGTGTAGTGCTGCCTGCTGTGTAAGGATGTTCTGCGTGCAGTGATTTTGTCTACGGTTACAGGAATATCAGGTTGATTCTTCATTTAGCAACATGCCTGGAAAGGTCAGCTAACATCAGGAGAAGTGCACGCACTGCTTCTCCTGCACAGTTGCAAGTGGCGTGGGTCGTTTAAAACATGGGTACTCAGCAGTGTCTAGGCTGTGTTTTCAAGTATCCATTTCTTGGTGTACGTAGATGGTTGTGCTTCCATGAAAAGCCTGCTGTCCTATATGTGCAGTTCTTAGTAGCCAAAAATCAGGAAAATATCTGCTCAAAATTTTGCCTGTTCTTGTATGGTAATCAGAGTCAATGCTGGAACAACTGTGTATTCCTGAGAAGAGCAGGACAGCAGTTAATGGATTTCACACACCTATAATTTTGGTTTTTATTTTTTAAGGCAAGTGGGCTATTAGAAGAGGAAAATCTCTGCTTTCTTGCTTTGTTAAAGGTGACAAAGAACACACACCCCAGCAGGATATTTCCTGATAACAGAAGGGAAATGAGTGTTTACAGCAAACTGTTATAATCAAGGTGCAAGTAAGATTCCCCCTCGCCCACCTTCATATAGGCAGCTACATATGGCTTTTGAAAAATGAACCTTTTTCCATTACTCACAGTATCTTTTTCAACAGCCTCCTCAACTCACACAGGCTGCTGAGTTCATTAGTCTTCTTTGTTTGCATATTCTAGGGTGTAATTTTAAAAGCCAGGTTACCTAAAAAGGGGATAATTCTTCTAAAACTCTCTCCTGGCAGCAACATGTGAAATCTGTACAATTCAACATTTATGTTTACTATGGTTAGCTTAGAGAAGATTAATGTGTTGCTTAAAGAACACAGCATTTCCCTCAATGAAATTTATCAGTTGACAGCCCTGGAATTACTCCTTTAAGTTAGGAAAATATAGACTTTGGCACTGGTTGAAAATTTTTGGGGGTGAGTGGGAGGGTGGCTTGCAACTCCAGAGAGTGTTAGACACATACTGAATATGTGCTGAAAACAACATTGTGTTAGAATAACTTTAAGCCTGAGGTTCAGACTAACAAGTATGAGGAAGTGCTAGATAGCGCTCATGTTAGTTCCTTAACTTTACTTGTTAGCAGAAGCATTTTGCACACACAGGGTGCATAACATAAGCTGCTGTCTACAGCTGTAAGATTTACCAAGCAAAGCATAAGAACAGAGGTGGTTTCCAGGTAAGAAAAGCAATTTATATAGGAAACCTATAGAAAAATGTGTATATATTTAGTGAACATTATGGTCATTATTTTCTATGTATATCATATATTCTGTGTTGAAACACAGTCACAAACACTAGAAAAGTTAAGAAGCTGCTCTGAGTGGTGCAAAAGACAAGAAAGAAATCTGTGTTATGTGGACAATTAACACTAATAAAAGTAATCTACTCACAGATTCTCTCATTCTAGAATCATGAAACTATTCCAGTACATGAGCATTGTGAAAAATCAAACAAACAAAATACAAAAAACATAAATTATCTGTCTCTTAAGTGCTGACTTTTACAGAGGTGCGAAGAACAGCACTGTTACGTTTCTTTGAGGTTTGTAAATAAACGATATATGCAAGCTGAAAGTTGCTTTTTTTTTTTTTTTTTGCCTCTTCCTTACCCAGATGTATCTGTGCTTCTGCTAGAAAGTGGCATTGGGTGTTCTTTGGTCTAGTTTGTTGGCAAAGACAGATAATAAGAAGTGAGACAGTAGTACTGTTGAAAAAGGAATTAACATGGTGTATTTGCACAGGGTGGATTAATAGGCATTAGTCGCCTTCTTCAGAACTTCATTGTTATGACTGCTTGTCCCATTATGATTTATCCTTGACAGTTTTTACTATTATTATCTTTACTATTACTGTGCCCCTTACTACTGTAGGCCCATTATTTACCAGTAGAAAATTTACATGGTCCTTACAGAGCATCAACTGTTCTTCAGTACAGGAGAATATATGCCTGTGTGTATGCCATTATTTTATGTTAATGTGGCTTAACTGCTGGTAAACCACATATTTAACCAGGGTCCATAAATTGCAAATTGTATAAAAGTGTATAATTGCAAGCTAGTGTATAATGTTATCTGCCCAATCTTACAATGAGATAGATGTTTGGCTTCCTGTATAATTTAGAAAAACATTTTCTACTTTGTATATTTAAGTGACATCCAAAGGAAGTTGTGGAGAATAATACCAGGACTGCAGATGTCCAGCCCTGGGGAAGTGTGTAGTCTTTGAGCAGAATTTGACCTGTTACTAAATGTCTTGGTATAATCATGCACGATCTCTGTAGGTATTTTTGTTCTTTGTGATGGAGTTTTCTTGACCCTTCCTAAGCCCCGCAGAGAGGAGCTTTGATGGCATGTTAACCTACTGATCAATGAACTCTGTGCTAATGGGTCACTGCAGAGGCAGAGATTTTCTCTCTGATAGCTGGGATTATCCATGGAAAGTCCAATTACCTGCTGGGATTTGGGTGAGAAAAGTAACACACTGCCTTGATATCCCATGTGTTTGTAGGAATTCCAACAGCATTGGGTATTGCAAGAGTTAGTGCTGGGGCTGTTTGATTGTTGTCAGTATACCTGGAAGGGCTGTCCAGTGATTACCTGCTAGGGAAGGATAAACTCCAAGGCAGAGAGGGTTTCACATTTTCTTCCAGAGATTTTACCAAACTGATGGCTAGGAATGATGCACTGGCAAGAAGAGTAGGGATTACTTTTTTACGATGCCACCCTCTTATTATTTGGAGCAGTTGTGAAGATATAGAAATACTTCAGAATCAAATTCCTTCTTCTTGTTTCTTTCGAATGGACTACTAGTCTTCACAAGTGCACTTATTCCCTGCGCACTTATTCCACTGAAAAATCAATGTTTACTCTTACAGCCTCTATCCTCTCTGAAAATTCAGAAAAATGAGCTGGAATACCACACAAGGATTTGAATGTCAGCCCTCATAACACCCAAATGAACCTCCAAATCTCCAAACTGGTAGTGTCTTATCAATAAAATCGTAAGTGAAATGGAACAGGAGCCAAAACCACAAAACAAACATCAGAATATTTTCGGTAAGATCATGTGTGGGTGGTGATGGTCATGGCTGTGACTCTCTGTGGTCTGGAGTTGGATGCAGTTAATCTTTGTTGTTGCTTGAATGCCAAAGGTGAGCGAAGACGAAAAGAAGATAGACCCTACTGTCAGTGAGACTACAGCCTAGCCAAAAAAATCACATGCAAAGGAAGGGAGGAATAGAGTTAATTAAAATAAAATGTGTGTGCATGTATTTATAAAGTTAACTTTGTGGAAATAGGTGAATGCTTTGGTTGAAAATAGGGCTTTGAGTACTTATCCACAAATAACATACATAGTTCCTGTTGGATTTGGTGCTTTATTGTGGAGGAAATGGGGAGTTGAGCATCATTTTTGGCATCATTTCTGATGTAAGTGATGATATGTCAGAGTGGGAGGGTTGCTTATGACACAGGTTTTTTTTTTTTTTTTTGGAAGAAATTTTAATCAGGAAAGATGTCTTGGTCTGGGACTGAGGTTTCTAGTCAGGATTAGAACAGTGAAGACTAGTATGTTGATTAGAAAATACCTGAGAGAAAGCACAGATGTGAGTAATGAATGACTGAAGTTTAATCTAGTGAGTTTGTCTGATTTGGTTCATAATTGTGGGCCCTCGTTTCCCCTACTGTAGCTGAGCTCTTCCCACACTAGCCTATAAAATGCTGTGAACTTCTCAAGCCTCAAAGCTGTTTCTCTCAGCACACATGCTGATATGCATATGAGGTTGGTGACTCTTCTAACATCTGGACTACCAAGTCCTTCGTCCATTATGAACTATCTTAAAAATACTAATTTGTGTGTGCAAATTCCTGAAGTCAGAGAAGGCTGGAATATATTCTTTTTCCATGTGTGTGATTTTTGAAAAAAAATGTTTTTGAAAGATCTTGGTTTCTTCAAGAGTTTGAATGGAAAAAAGATAAATATATAAATTTTATATTATTTATATAATTTATATTATTTATATAAATATAATTTCTTGTGATCATATTTTACAGTTTGATTTTTATTTGCAAATTGCTATCAATCCTCTTATCAATGAATTTACCCAGTGTCCAAAGACATTTCATTTAAAATGGTTATATCAATAACATTACTTATGGATACAAGGAGAGTACTTAATGTTCAAGTGAAACGCTGCTTAACTTGAGAGCAGGTACACATCCAACAGCATGTTTACAGATCTTGTTTGTGGATGCTGAGACCTTTGATCACTGGCCGTTATCAATTCTTCCCCACACATAGGAAGTCCAGTCTTATATGAGCAAGACAGTCATTTAGCCACCAGTTCATTTAGGCAGACCTGGAATGCAGAGAATAACGTATGTTCATTCATTAATGTTGGTTAAGAAGTAACACTTGTAGTGTGAACAATCCTTCTGAGTTTTTCTTGGACTGTAAAATGAAATGTGAGAACTTACACCTTGAAGAAGGCTTAAGCTTGCACATAGTTGTAAAAAAATGTGAATTTCTTATCTAATACTGTTTCCAAATTATTTGAAGTGTTTAAAATTAGCATAAAATAGGTTTGAGAAAGGTTAGAGATTTTAATGTACTTCTTAGTTCTAAGATGCCGTCTTTGGTATGGCCTAACATGGGCAGACTTGACCATAGTCAGCCTCAACAAAACAGCAGTGCTGAAAATATGAACCATGCAGAGAAATAACCAGATAGCCACTGTGTTCCAAGAGCCTTCAGGCTCCTCTGTCAAACTGACACTCAAGAATACATTTATTTTATCAAGGGACTATTCCTAAAATACTCCTATTTTTCTTAGTATTTTGTGGTGAATTGTTACTTGGCTCTCAAGCCGTATGTTTGAAATCTTTCTCTTAAGGTCACCATACCCTTTTCTTAGACTTTGCAGTAGTTGCCAGAGCACTGAAGTGTGACCATGGTTTCTATTAAAATTAAAATAAGGCAACAAATTATTGGTGCTTATTGTATTTCATCCCACCTCAGAAAGCATAAGTGTAAAGTGTGATTTTTTTAATTAACTAGCACATTGTCTTAGCGCTTTGACTTGGAAAATTACGTATCAGTATTTAGATTGTTTAGCAGATCATTCATTTCTCTTTCCAAGGCATAAATAATATCCTTCAACTTCCTAGGAATGTTTTTCTGCTTTCCTTTAGTAATCTTATGTATATACAAAGTGTTAATCACCATGGTAAAATAAATGAAGGGTGGTGATTGAATAAGGCTATGCCATTTGATAAACCCCTCAAAGATTTCCATTGCTAAATCTCCTTTACTTCATAACTACAATGGCTTGTCCTTACATCGAGCAAGAGTTTTGTCTACTAACCTTGAAATGTGTCTTGGTGTTTATTGTCAGGACCTTGCTGGCAAATTAAGCTTGACAATAAGATAGTAAAAGCAGGGCAAAACAGGGTGACCTGGGACACACAGTTCTGCTAAAATCTTTCAAGGTTTATAGAGTACCTTTTCTTCTCCAACCAATCAAATTACAGATCGCTGGCCAGTTCAGTTAGCTAATCATTAATGTGAGATGCATGAATTATTGAGTTTGTAACCTTTTCTTCTGCTAATTAATTTCTCTGTGTTCGAGAATACTCTTCCTTTGATTCTATGTGCCTTTAACGGAGGCAAGTGCATTTAAAAGTGGCCCACATGTTTATGGAGGTGGGTCATTCATTCTTTTTGGAGGATGAATCATAGAACCACAGAATATTTCAAACTAAAAGGGTCTCACAAGGCCCATTGAGTTCAACTCCTGGCTCTACACAGGACCACTCAAAATTCAAACCCTATTTCTGAAAGTGTTGTCCAAATACTTCTTGAACTCTATCAGCTTTGGGCTAAGCCCACTGCCCTGGGTAGCCTGTTTCAGTGCTTGACATCCCTCTGGTGAAGAGCATTTCTCTAATCCCCAATTTTAACCCTTCCATGACATAGCTCCATGCTGTTCCCTCAAGTCCTGTTCCTGTCACCAGAGCACAGAGATCAGCACTGCCCCTCCCGTTCCCCTTTGAGGAGCTGTAGGTCACCATGAGGACTTCCTTTGGCCTCCTTTGCTCTGGACTGGTCAAACAAAGCTGCTCTTCAGAGATCTTGTCCTCTACACCCTGCCCTATCTTTGTAGTCCTTTTTTGGATGTTGTCTCATTTTTTTTCCATCCTTCTTATATTGTGGTACCCAAAACTGTGGCCTGAGAGAAGGCCAAACCAGCACAGATCAGAGCAAGACAATCTCCTCCCTCAACCAGCTAGTGATACTGAGATAGCTAAGCTGTCGCCTTGCTTTGAACAAATGAAACTGAGGATTGCAATTTTGGGTCTGGACTGAAGTAGATCTCCCTGTCTGTCAACCGTTTGAAGCCTGAGGCAATTGGAGATGTCCATGAGGGTACTTCTGGTGCTGAGGAGGTGTGTGTGCATGGTGAAATGTTGATTCCCATCCTTCACTTGGGAGATTTTTCACTTGAAGTAATATCTCTCTTTTGCTGAAAGATGCATTTCTCATCAGTTTGACACATGTGAGGTGTTTGGATTCTGATTGTTTTAGTTGTGTGCCAGTAAGAGCTGTGTCATATGGGTACTGGTTGATGTTCAACTCATTTCCTTCTTCTGTCTGTTTGTCTCCTATGCACGTGGCTTGCAGGACTGTGCAGGATGGGTTGAGACTAACTTAAATGCAAGTTCTCCTGGTGTAATAATGAAGCAGACTGAAAGGATTTTGCTTGCATTTTTACATTATTGCTTACATGACTGCTTTGTCTCAATTAGACTTTAAGTCATATTAAAACCTGAGGACACTCTCCTTATTCAGAACACTTTCACTTTGTGTCCTCAGGTCCCTCCAGTCCTGTTGCTTCTGCTCCCAGTTTGTCCTTCCAAAGCAGCTTTGCTTACCAAAAAGATGGAGAAACACGTGTTTGGTGCAAGATTTTTATTTTACGTGCGTAGGCAGAACAAAGATATTTCTTCTATCATAATAACAGAGGCTTCATATAACTCATACTATCTCAATTTCTTAAATCACTAAATGCTGCTGTGCATCTGCCAGTAGTTGAATAGTTTTTCTGCAGCTGTTTTCAGTAGTTCAAACAAAGAAATGCACATGACTGAAAAGATATATTCTTTGAAATGTAGTCATTTCCCCAGTTTTGAATTAGTCCAGCTAAGATGTTGTGACAGGGGAATTGTTTGTAAAGTGCATATATGGTCAGAAAAGGACCATGTACAAATGCTATCATCTTTCTCCAGAGATCTAAAATCTGTCTCTATTCCAAGATGTATCTGCTTTCTTTAGTTCAAAAATAAACAGTGATGACTTTTTTTTCTGTTATTGGGTCTATAATTGCATGAGAAAATAAGCTGGAATCTATTTTGATTTTGTTGATCATGGACAAAATTATTAATGGTTTAATATGAGGAAGGGAGAATACAGCATGTCTTCAGGTGTGGTTTGTAAAGTGAGATGTTTGGAAAAAAAACTTGTTTAGCTTTTTTATTTTAATTTTTGGTTTGATTGTTTTTAAACTTGTAGATTTTAGATTAATTGTAGAATAAGTCTTGAATTTCAGTGTGTCATTTCAGCCAAACCACTTTTTTTCTTCATCTGTTGGGTTTTATTTGTCTCATGGATGTTTCTGAATATTTGTGCCAGTTAGCATCTTTACTTTTTCTACCCTGAGATCTCTTTAGAATAAAGTAGTTTCTACCACTTACATATCAAGAAGATTTTGAAGTCTTTGCTAATGCATCCATCCTATAGGAAAATGGTAAACTGTGTGTTTTGCGGTGAAAGCTGAGAGTGTGCTATGTAACTTACTATGAGCACAGAAGGAATGTGTACCTTTTAACCTTAGAATAGACTTGAGCATACAGCGCTAAGCATATGAATGATAGGAAATTAATTGTAAAAAAAGAAAAATGAGCTGCAGTCTAATTATATCACCTGTACTTCTGTGATAGGTTCCACCCTGTTACGACTGCCAGTGTTTTGTAAAAATGTGCCCTGGAAGAGGGGGCTCTTGGTCCTCAGACATCTAGGTCACGTCTCAGTGATATAACATTGAAATAAGTGGTCAGTTTTGACTGAAGGCATTAGCCTAGCTCTTGGAATGAAATGAAATGAACTTTGATATCTCTTTTCAGTTCCTTTACCATGAAATGAAGGGCGTGATTTAAATTACAGACAGCTGTGTTTTTGACAAAAAGGCCACTGAAGACAGTAGTAATACTGTCCTTTGGGACCCTAGCAAAGTTGCAAATCAGGAGATGCAGGAATGCAGGATCACTATGTAGTTCATTGTGAAGAATTCCCTTTATGATTTTTTTCATGAGTAGAAATTAAGTGATGCTAGTCCTATAATGTCCAATTTGATTCTTCCACAGATTTCTTATCTAGATTTCAAGGTAATTAGAAAGATGATGGTTTATAGAAATCAAAAGGAAGATCCAATTTCTTTTAATGATGAATGAATAAAGAATATGATTTGAATTAGACTGGAGAACATATCATAGAGTGGACGCACTTTTGATAACGTTACCTAAAACTCCTAAGTGTTGGGTGTGTAAAGTACAGTTTTTTAATGGGAATAAAGGAGATATTTTAAGATTAGGTAAACTTATACTGCATTTTGAGTTACAGAGTGATGCCCGCCTCTATACCTAGCTGGAGAATACTGCGTATGTAGTCAATGTGACCAAGTACTCAAACTATATTTAGAAACCTGCCTCTAAATATTAGAGATCAGCTTTATGCCCTCATGTAAGATGGAAAATAGCTTAATTGAAAGAATGTAAATGCTGAAATTGTCAGAAAAGGAAAAAAATAAATGAAAAAGTGCAGTGAAGCTAAGCAAGTTTTCAGTTTATCTAATAACAAACTTCAGCATTAATGAAAGTTCACATTTATTGAAAATATGTGAGTACAATCAAATATGTACTGATAATATTATCTGGTTTGTTGTTTTTGTATTTCTTTTTTGTCAAAGTGAGATACTTCTCCACAGCATATTAGAAATCAGGTTGTTTCAGAGATTTTGATAACATCTTTTCATGAAGAAGGATATTATTTCACATGGGTATGACTGGTAAAATTTGAGGCCCAGATGGATGGTTGTAAAATATTTTGCCACACAGATTTTCTGAGATTTTTTGAGAAAAACTTATATTTCAGTCATTGACAGTATCATGCTTGTCATATTTCTTGGCCTTGTCATCTCCATTCCTTTAGAAATATCACCTCTATTTCTTCTGAATAATTGCAGCAACACCTGCTGGCAAACTCTGAGCTGATACACTGGAAGTTTCCCACAGCTGACATCAGCTAAGAAACAGTTTACTTCCTTAGCAGATGTTTTTGATTTCTTTTTCACATGGGACCTACTTTAGATCTATTCTTTTACTACAGTAAGTGTCAGTCAGCTCTTTCAGGTTCTTTACTATTAGAAAATGCATTGACTGGGTTACTGGCAGCAAGATTCTGTAGGTGTTACATAAGCATATCTTATGGATTTCTTTTTCAATTCTTCAGCTTTGCAGAATTTTGGTATATGTACATATATTTAATTTTATAATTTAAAAAAGAAATGCATTACATTGTCTGTGCTTAGACTATAGGTCAGCCTGGTGACATTGGCTCTAGTTCTTTGATCTTACTCCATTAGTATCTTAAAAAAAAAACTTTTGGTTTTATTTGTTTTTAACTTTCAAGGTGCTCAGTTCCTTGCTTGCTAACATTCTTCATGGTTTTATAGGTTTATGACTTCTATATTAACAGTTCTGTCTAGATTTTTATTTTTGATTTTTATAGTATGCGCCACAAAGACTTTGTTTTTCATAAAAAAAAAAAAAGACAAAATCATCCAGCCATGAAATATACACAGATAAATTGAAGAATAAATTGTCAAACTGCAGACATTTTGGATATTTTTGCCTTTGATAAGGAAAGATACATTTATTTTGTGTGGATGTGAATAAGCTAAACTTGGAAGTTTTTTAGTTGCATTTTTTGGTTCATTATTCTTTGATAGGTTAGCTACTCTAGTCTGCTGATGCCAAAATGATATTTCTTCAGTGTGCAACATGAACTAAGCATTACTAAAGATTTCAGACTGAACCTTTTATATGACACCTGATGTTTGCCCTCCTTCCCTCTTCTGTAAAAAAAAAAATAAAATAAAAAATTACTTTCTCCTCCTATTAAAAAACAACACGAAAACATTCAAAAGCAGACTTGAGCTATTAAAGAATCCCAGAGATATGAAACAAATCTTACTGCTTTATCAAATGTTGCAGTTAAATCTTTCTGTAGGTGACAAACAGCTAAAATCAGTATATCGTCCTTATGTCACATGTTTTGCCGGGCACCTTTATAAAATGCAAATCCACAAAGCCCTCGACATAGGCTTTTAATTACCTGTTGTCAGATTCTGCTCTTGATGGGGATAGCTGTGACTCACAAAGCTTATGATTTGGCCTGTATTTTTTCAGGGTCTTACCCTCATACATCCAATGCCAGAGACCCTTGGGACCTTCTTTCTCTGAGGCTGACTGATATAATTTCTTAGTTGCATATACTCTCCCTTAAAGAAACGCCTCTCCAAGGTGTTTGTTTTCATCCAGGAGACATTTGTTTATAATTTGTACGTAATCTTTTTCTACAAGGTCATTAGTCCTCTGCCTTAGAATAATCAGATCAGTAAATTAAGGAATTTTATTAACACAAACTATATTACTAAAGTTTAAGTGTATTTGATCTACTGACTTATTTACTGCATAACAGATATTCTGTGTTTCTGCTTGCTATTGCTTGTTACTGAACTGTCAGTATTGTCCTGTAACATTTGAAGCAGTATGGCTGCTTGTACCTTCATTCAAATTTGAAGTAAATTCCATCTCACCCTGGGGAATGAACCACATCTGCTATACTCAGGTCTAATGCTGATTAAGAGTTAAAATATTTGCATAGGATTTTTTTGCATACCACTGTATTTCTTAACAAGGTATGGTCAGCATGAACACATCAGATTGCATTAGTTATAAGTAAATTATAAACACCCTTTCCTTAGTGTTAAGATGCCAATTTATCAGTGCTGATACAGCTTACTGTATAGTGTACAGCCATTCTTTCTTTTGGAAGGCTGCAGTTATAATTATCTCCAGGCTTCAGTTTGTGCTGTACATGGCCATCTATGTGGTTTTTTGTACCCATTCCAACCACCTGTGTCCCATTACTCCCATTTGGTTCCCATTGCATTAACTTCCTGTCTGTATTACAGAATCAACTTTCATTTTTAAGCATTTAACATAAAGGGTCTTGTATGGTCTTTATGTGCAAGAGAAAAAGCACAACACACACACACACACACACTCAAAAACCCTCTCTATAAACCAATAATTTCATTTAATTTGTGTATATTCCTTATTCTTTGCAACATTGATCCATAAGAAAACAGTATCAAAGTGTAATAATGCTTCTGGACACGGTGTCTGCATAAAACAAAGAATGTTTCTAAAATTTTAACTTTTTTTAAAAAGTTGTTACAGAATCATGGAAAAATGCTGGAAGAGATCTCCAAGGCTCAGCTGACCTACAGTTGTCCCATCGCAGGATCTTTATGCACTCAAATTACTCTAGAGATATATTCTTCCGGCCTTTTAAAGGGATACTCTGCCAACTTTACTGGTGTCTCTAGACCACACAGTATGCAAAAAGAATTTTGTGTTATGAAGTGATGCCTGTTACTGAAGCTAAATTTGCTGTTCTCTTTCTCACTGGGAATTCATTGGAATTTATGAGATACTTTCTTCATTTCCTCAAGGACAAAAATGTATTTCCATCTTGGCTATTTTGCTGTTTCACAGAGGAATATAGCCATTTGATATTGTTGTCTTAGAATATTGTGGAGGAGATACACAGTGGCTGACTAATTCCAGTAGTTTTGCAGTTTTTTGTTTCTGTTTTCCACTAGACAAAAAAGTAATTGAGCGCTAGAGAGGGATTCGTTTTCATGGCCCTCTAGTCCAGAGTGAGGTCCTTAAACTATCTGGATGTATTTGTCTCTATTATATGCCTGTTGGGATCAAGAAAGCAAAGAAGAAATACGAGTCTTTGCTTCCATAAACTGAAATGGTAGATAGGTTGAAAGCTATGCCATAAATACGAGAAATCTGTGAATATTTAACTTGGTTGGAAAGTGAAAAGACGAAGGCAAAGCTGAAAATATTCACTGATTAGTCTGGTGTATAAAATCTATTCATGGAGCCATAGCGTACTTCTGTATAAAAATTAATTAGAACATAGCAAAGTGAGTCGTGATCAAAGAGCATATCTTTATTGTGAAATATATGGTTTCTGGAGACAATTCATTTTTAATTTATTAGATTCCATAAATTGTTTTCTGGTAGGTTAGGAACAGAGATATATCAAGCTTATCCACATAATACTGGCTATGGTAACTAGCTAAGTGAATTATAGTTCTGAAGTATATGCTTACCCTTTAAATAGTTGTAGATGTCAGTGGCAAAACAGCAGGGAAGTAATGCTAGTGCTTTTTCAGAATTTCAGATACAGAAGAATGTGTGGAGTTTTTCTTTACTGATAAGTTCACCTTTATCTGTCACCAGGGAGAGAACGAATCTATCCCCTTTAGAGGAAATCCCCTCGCTGTCTTTAGTTGCATCTTTGGAATTGCCCCCCTCCCGAGTGGAGTTTGTCTGTGTCCTGCTGCTCAGGAAGCAGCCTCTGATCCAGCAGACTCTTGCCTTTTTTGCTTTTTCTGAGTCCTAGTTGGACTAATTTTTAACTACAGTCCTTTCTGATTGTCAAAGATGATCTGGTAAAGGAGAATAACATATTTTTCCTTCAGAAGAATCATAAAATATTTGTTCAGCGAAGAGACCTGAAGGATAAATAGTATATATTCTCTGGACTGTGTTTGTGTATTTGGTAAAGGATGTATGCCAAACTCTTCAGGAAAGCAGCAGGATATTTTTGTTTTAAGATCATTCTGATGTCTTTGGCCTATTTTTATGTTATTTAGAATATCTGCTAGCAATTTAAATATTGTATGCTCCATAATTTGGAACAGGGAATGAATTTCTCAAAAAAAGTCTTTTGTAGATTTCCAGGTGTGCACATCTAAATCCTTTGGAAGGCTACACAGCATCAGACTTTTTTTTTTTTTTTAATAAATATGCTATTTTAAATCAGCAGGCACAAAGCCAAGTTATAATAGAAGAATTTATTATAGTTTAATAGACAAAGTAGAGGAAGGATAGAATGGATAGATTGTAATTGAAGTTAAATGAATAATTCCAGTAAATAATTTATTCAATAAATTTATCTTGTTTTTCTACTCAGTGGTTGTTTTTTACTCCCCCTCCTTCTCTACCATCCCAGTTTTTACAGCCCCTGACCTTTTTTCTCTCTAGCCTAAATGCTTGTTTTCTTACATGGTGGGCTGTGCTGGCCATCATGGCAGCATAGCTACTTTGTGCCACTGCATCCCTTGAGGGCAAACCAGTGAAATCAGTGGGGTTCCATGTGAGATGTTCCCACTATGATAGCAGTGCTTGCCGAGATGTGGGTGTGGATGTAAGCATTGGAGCAATTTGCTGCCACTGTATGCTGTTCTCACTTTGTTGAGTGCCAGCACTGCAGTGGGCAACTCTTCAAGTCAATAATTGGGTATGTCGCAGGGTTAATTAGAGTCATCAGTGTCTGAAAAAACCTTCAAGATCAGAAAGTCTAACCATCAACTTCACCTAAGGAGTCTCGTTACTAAACCATGTTCCTCTATGCCGTATCCATATCTCTTTTGAATCCCTCTGTTCATAGGTCTTCATTTTCACGATTTTAATCCAAGATCTACTTTGAGGCCGGTCGCATTTTAGTTTCTAGAGGCTGAAAATCACGATTAGCTTGGATCACTGACATTTTCAGTTTTATTTTTGTGTACATGTGATGCAATTTGGTTTTGTTTTTAATGGCTTTTTTGCTACCTGGGTAAAATACAGTCCTGATTACAAATCACAGCACTCTATGTCACAAGGAGAGTAGAAAAATTTGTGCCATGCATGTTTCTTCAGAAAAAAGCTTCTAGTCCAAGGAATTCATTTAGTGAATATGAGTTGTGCTGTTCAACAGTAAGCCTTCTGGGATTTTGTTTCTGTTACTGTAGATGTTAGCATTTTGCCTGTTGGTCGGTCTCGGCATGCAGAGTACTTGCCTCTGTTCCACCCCTTCACCTCCCCTCTCCCCCACCCTTGCCCCAGCTTTTCAAACGGTGTTTCCCGACTTAGGAGGCTTTAATCAAGTTTTGTCTTCTTCAGCAGCTCATCCCTTCCACATAATGAACTTCAACATAAATTGATACCTATACTTTAAATTAGTTCATTTTCTTTTTCCAATTCCCTCAAAGTTTCAAGCTAATCCTCCACACTTTAAGTTAGCAGCAGATATAAGTTTTTGTTTCCTCTCCATATTGCTTTGAGTAGTAAGAGAGTTTCAAGAATTAATGTTCCTAACTGACATTGGGAGTGGGACTCGTTATAAAAAAAATCAAACTGCTGACATTACATAGCAATCATAATCACTGTTTCAGGCTGGTTGCGGACTTAAGTAGGCATCACTTCATCTGGATTACAATGGTCACTGCTTGCTTAGCTGATAGTCAAGTAAATGAAGCAAAGTCTGGGATGAAATTTCTCCGGTAGCATGAACTTGTACTATTCAATTTTGGAGCTCTGTGTCATTGAACTGGGATGCAGAAATTAAACCTTTAATGTAGCAGGAGATCAAAAATGAAGTGCTGACGATGTGTGTTCCTCATTTCCTCCTGTGGGAGCTACAGATTAACAGTTAATTGTGCAGTGGTGAGCAGGTCCTGACATGGTTATAATGCTGCTGAAATCAACCCTGTAGTTACTGGATTGAGGTGTTCAGATTTAAGTATTATTATTCATTGTATAATTTACATCCTTGCCCTTCTTATGTGTAGCATACATTAGTGTCAGAATTGCTGTGCCTCAGTATGTGCTTTTAGATATTATCTCAGCTTCTTGCTCATGTAGCCCTAAGACATCTACCAGTAATTTTGAGAAAGGGCTTTCACCTCAACACTGTATACTTAGCTCAAGTCTGTAAGGATATCACATGAGGTTATTTATCCTTTCCATGCTGCCACTGTTCAGAGTTTCTTATTGAGTAGAAAATTAAGTAGGAGGTTTTATTTCTTAATGAGGCTTGCAACTTCGTCTTGACAGAATGTGAAATTGTACATAGAAAATCCATGAAGTATCATTTTGAATATTACTTCTCTAACAACTTAAAAACATTTGATTTTAATATTAACTTATAAAAGCAAATTATTTTAATAATAGAATGTATGAACAATAGTCTAATCTGTTCAACCGTCTGGTGTGTTTTTTCATTGATTTCTGTACTAATACTGGAGCAAAGACAGTAATTTCTGGTGCTTTTACAGCTGTGAAAACATGCCAATTGCAAAAACAGACTAAACTGTACCAAAGGACTCACTGTGCCAGCAGTATTTAATACTTCATTGTAGGTCCACTGTTTCAAACATCTGTCACTCGTTTACTATATTTTTAATACAGAATTTTTAGTATAGGCAAAAAATGTAACTGTTTATAATAAGATGCTTTCTCTGCTACTGAGAAAAAAAGCAACATAGTTAGGATTCTGTGAGAAAAAATATTTTTGATGATTTATAGGATTTGGGTCATTGGCCTTAGAGTTCCATAAAATAGTAAGTCACTTTTATTGAAACAAACACATTTCTAAGAACACGGCTGTGGTTGATAAAGGAATTTTCTTAAAGTAAATACAGCGAACAGGAGGAAACTGGAAAGAGACAATGACCTTGTGGCCTCTGGGTTCTGTTGCACGTTGTACATTATAAGAAAGTCATTGAGTTATCCAGGCTGCAGGAGGTAGATGTAATGGTCTCTTGCAATAAGATGGAAGATTTAGGAAATCGGCTACACATGAAGATGCTGAGGTTACTGCTGCCTAATGTAAATATTAATGTTCTGAGGGTATGATTGGGTTGTTCAAATTGGAAGAGTTCTTGGGAGGTCATCTAATTCCATCTCATGGTCAAAGCAGGTAACTGGAAGTGGAATGGTGGAAGACAGATCAGCTTGGGCAAATAATTCAGCTGTACTCCTTCAAACTCCTCATTCAGCTCATTCAAAGCTCACACTGTGCGTTGGAATCTTTAACTGCAAGGTGACTTCAAAATGAGCTTTCACATATAGGGGAAATGCCGCCACATGAGCACTGAAGCTAATATGCATCTTCAGACTGTGACAAAAGTGTTGGAAAGACATACTGGATTCTTGCTGTGAGTTAGTCTCCTGGCATGTGCAGGAACTGTTCCACGCTAGTGGAACAATTTCCACTACTATTTCCTGGATGAGCACTTCCAGGAAATTCAGTAAGTGAATTTTCACAGCTTTTAAACACACGCAAAAAAAAACTATAAAAATGTTTGTGCTAGCTTTTATGATGAGCTTTGCTTTTGATGCATAACTTTTCTGTAGTGAATAAAATAGAAAAAGTCTTATCTTTAAGTTTTTTTAAATTTATTCTTGTTAGAGAATACAGCATTCCTGTGTAACATCCCTACACTATTTTAAACAGGTCCACACAAAAAGTACTACAAAAGATGCTCTAAGTGATCATGCAAGAAAGGTGATGTACAGATACAATGAAATCGTGGCTTATGTACTAGCTTGATACACAGAGATATGCTTTCTATTAAGAGTATGAGACTGCCTGACATCTCTGTGAAAAGAGGACTGAAAATGTCATCTCTAACAGCACAAAAAAGGTCTACCATTAATTGTCATGCATTAATAGTTTTGGGGCCCTAATTAGCTTCTCAGATGATGTTTTCTTACATCAGCCTCCTGGGGCTATATGGAGATGTAAGTTGGAAAACTAAATGTTAAATTTGCTATTTCCATTTGTGAAGAGATCAGAATGGGAACTCTGTTGTGGCACATAAGAGTTTAATGGAGAGATTAAATGTTGTCTGAATTACTAGGAAAAATTCTATAGACTGTTAGCATAGAAGTGCTTGAAATTTTATCCACAGTTGCATGTAATAAATCTTCTATTTGTTCATTTTTACATCTTAGTGTAATTTATTCAACAAGGATTTTTACTCTTATGTATTAGACAAAGAGTTGTACCTTCCTTGGTATACTTCATAAGGGATCTCCCTGCCTGTGAAAATGCCTAAGAAATGTGCTAAATTAAGAACTTCCAAAAGTCGGGCAAAGGAAGCTGCTAGTTCTGGGGGTTTAATGAAGCCAGACTTTCTGATCTGTGCCTGGAGATGTTTAGCAAAGTCATGGAGAACAGAAAACCTGCAAGGATGTAGCTTTTTCTGTTTTAGCCTTCTCCCTCATCCAGAATAGAGAATTGAATGCTCTCCTTTACCCAGGAAATGTTTTCTTGTTGTGGTGAATCACAGAATCATAGAATGTTTGGAGCTGGAAAGAATCTGAAGGATCATCAAATTCAACTTGTTCTCAGTGTAAAATAAAAGGGCAGAAAATCTGTCTGAACTTAGTTACAGATGCTAAATTTGTTTAGTGCTTTTCATTATTTTTTTTTAAATCATTTTTTTTTAAGTAGAAACTGCTTGTTTCCTCTGTACAAATTCAGTGAGATCAATAGGATCTATAAGAATTCATTAAAATAGATCTGTTCTGACAGTTTTCAGTGATATGTGCATTTTTTGTAGAAATGTATGTAACTTCTGAGATGCAAATTAAGAAATAATATTCAACAATACATCTGATGTAGATGGTAATGGCAATAGGAAAGGAAGGAAGAAAAGAATATTCCCCCCTTCATTTTCCAGAAGTGCTCTGGCAAGCTTTCTATTTTAGTGGAAAGCTGTGCGGTTCATTTTTTTTTTTCTCAGTGTCAATGTTTTGCACAAACAAGGGGTTGGAAACCAAGGTATTGTTTCAGTGAGTGCTGTGGTGCTCATTTATAATTGGCATTTAAGGTAAATCTAGCATTTTGAGAACAATAGTAATAATTTTTTTTTTAGCCTGGAATATAGGGAATATATAAAATCAGTAAGTTTACACATACAATTTCTTTTTGAAGCATTTTGTAAATTGGATTACCAACTGCAGGAAATGAAATATATATATATATGTAAAATCTATAGTTAACAAGATTCAGCAAAAGCTGATATAAACTGAAAACATAAGAGATCTATTGCATGTAGTATGCCAGGCATTTTGGAGTTCACATGTGCTATAAAAGCAATGTTCACGCACAGATTAGGATGTTCAGAAATTTGTCAAACTATGTCAAAGACAAAGAAAATCTATTTTTCTTTTGAAAGAACAGTTACATGCGCTTATCTAGGTCATCACAAACTACATATGGAAAGACAAATTCCTCTGTGTGTCTCTGAGGCAAGCCACTGCGGGCAGTTTCCTCTTTTAGGAATTCTTCTCCCATATCCTGAAGCAGATATCATGGAATTGTCTTGATGTGATCGATACCAAGCCCATGATTCCAGAGAACTGTAGGTTGGCCTGAGTCCTGCCAAGGTAGGAAAGTATTACTGAGAATTCCTGTTGTTGGCTGTTTGGTTACTTCTGCTTAGCCTCCATCCTCATAGGAGTGCCATGCTTAGGCCTGCAGCTGTACAGACTTAGTTACTAATTAAGAGAACCTGATTTTAATGGAGTTACATCCAAGCTTAAGAGCTCCATGTAAGGCTAATTGAGAGATTTAGAGGGGCTGATTCAATTCAGATTGTGATCAGATCACCCCAAACTTCTTGATAGTAAAACTTTGTGCCTTTTTGTAAGAATATTTAAAGCAAAAATAGGTCTTGAAGTTATCTTTTCATTGAGGACTGAAATAAGCTTTTACATCCCTTGCAAATATATGCACACATTGCTGAGACTCAATTATTTGTTTATGGTCCAGTTTTTTAAATATTGAGATATAGAAATAAAATCTCTCGCAATACAAAGGACCTCATCCTCCCCAGGCTCAGCAGTGTGACTGAGCACACAGTTCCATTTGTGATACTGTGATAACATTTGCAAAGCAGCCCCCATGTAATAAAACGTGTTGATTTCATATGAGATTATAAGTGACAAGTTCTGTGTCAAATGTAGTTGCTCTTTGGAGGTAAAAATGGAAGCAGGGAAAATTAAGAGTGTATAATTAAACATCTTCCTGAACTGTTGCATTTTATATATTATGTTAGTTTTTGAAGGTGACAGCCAAAATAAATGTTTTGAGTTCACCCTTGGCTAACAGATTGACACGCGTTTACTATTCCATCGCGGATATTGGAAAAAACCCCGCTTACCGTTCAGGAGAAACGCACTTGGCTCCTGGTCAAATGCGTTGCATGGAGGCATTCGCCCAATTAGTGTTTTAACAGCTGCTGAAGGTTTGTTTCAATGGGGAGAAAATTATTGAGCACAGTTTTATGTAATTAGTGGAGCATAAAACACGTGGTGTGTCTAATTAAATGTTTAAAACTATTGACATTACGTAGCTACTGTTGAAGTAAATGAAGTGGAAAATCGTTATGATTTTTTCGGTTGGTAAATTACTTCACAATACACTCAAAGGCCCATTTGATAAGATGAACTCAATCCTGATGGCTGGTGATGAGTGCCAGTGGCCTTTTCACACCCCACAGGTATACGAGGTCCCACCAAGTTGCCTGGTGCTGTGTTCTGGCACTCAGAGTTTGGTGCTTCTGTTTGTAGCGTGCTGCACCAAGTACAGGCATGTCCCGCTCCCTCAGTTCACCAGTCCTGTGTGCAGAGAGTGACAAACTCTCTGTAGATTATGGTGAAGTTTCACTCCTTGCTTTCTGATCCCAAAACAATAAAAGTCATTTAGTAGAGATTCAGCACTGATCTGGGGAAGAATGGTTTGGAATTCCAAACAGACTTACTTTTAAAATCTGTCGTATTTCATTTTGCTTTTGTATAAATAGTTGGATATTTGTTCTGTGTTTGAGCAGTTCTTGTGACACTTACATGTAATAATCTGTCATGGAGCATCAATTGTGTAATTAATTTAGATTCAGTTGCACTACCTGGCTGAAGATATTCTGTTGGAATCGTTATTTATAGGAATACTGGAAAATGTTGACAGTGCAAGCAAAATTTTGAAATTATTCTTTTTTGTTTAAATTACTAGAGCAGCTACTTAATGACATGCTTTCTCATGTTCCGCGCTTTTAAATTTCAAATGCAATGAAGAAGAAAGAATGCATAACGAGGGAGAAATTTTCACCTCCACCTTAAATCCTGCAGAGTGAAAGAAACTACATGGGATTTACACGGCGCTAGCTGATGGTTCATCCAGCCTTTTGCCACTGAGTATGTATGGATCTTCAGGGCAAATTTATCATTCTGTCTTATCTTTAACAGCTGTCAGTGTAACCATAAAGTGAGCATATGTACAGTGAAGAGGTAAACATTTTCTAAAGTAAATTATCATTCAGTGAAATTAAGTGAAAAAATGTTCTGTGGTTTTGCACCTGACTGTCCATTTATTTTTTATGACCTTCAGGTAACCATGAAGTATGGCTAAGGGGTTACTACATACATCCATTAAACACACTAGCACTATTTCTTCAAAGAAATCAGGAGATTGCTGTTCTGCTAAGGTTGGTTTCAAAGACTGGAAAAAATGCAGAAGCCCCACATATGAAATACTAGATCTTCTTTATGACACAACTTCAAGCCTGTAGATTTTAGGGGAGGTACAGTTTTGAATGCTGTAGCAGGAGAAGCTTTGCCATCAACAAGTTTTGAGCGATTCTGACTGCAGCCTGTCAATAACTGGAATTCTGCCTAGAGCTTTTCTGTCTTTGGAGCTTTCAGGTATGGAATGGGAAATAGTCTACATCTTCTTGATGTACCTCAACCACAGTTAGAAGTCTAGCTTTGTCTTTGAAAAGGCCTTTCAAACTTAAATGACAGAGCTATCAATTTAAGTTTCCTAATATAGTTTAAAAACTACATGATGACTTTAGGAGGAGTAGAAGTGGTCATTCTTCACAAGATCATGTGAAATAAGGATCTGCAAAAGTCCCTCGTGTTGTCAGCGCCTGGCTTTTGGAGGACTCTGAGCATGAGGCTGTAGGGCTTGAGCTGAAAGAGTTAATTTTCAAGTTCACCATGAGCTATGTTTACTGATCCTTTCCTATTTCTTCATGATAATTGGCACCTCAGATTCTCTACTAATTAATTGGGTTGCAAGGGGCAGGTGGCGCCATTCTATTTTGATAATCCCTGTCAGCAATGTCTGTATAATCTCTTTGTTTAATTAAAATGAATTTGTAATAGGGGTGCATGAACTCACGACAGTTTTTTTTTCTGCCCTTCCTTTCTCTGTCTCCTCACTTTGCTTTGCTCCAGTGGGAGCTCACTGCTGGGGGACAGCTCTGTGGCTGCAGTACCGCTGCCTTCTGTGTGTTGCTGTCACTCTCTGGTCTCTTTGGAAATGTCTAACCTCATTAACACTCCCTGAACCGTAAGCCATTTATTTTGCAACTTTTTTTTGTTGTTGTTGTTGATGTTCTTTTTACATAAAGAACATCCTGTGAAGAAATTCAAAAATTGTCTCCTACTTTAAAAACTAAGAATGAGTTGACTATTAAAATGATTTTGCTTAAAACCACAGTATTTAACCATTGAAACACAGTATTGTTATATAGACTCTTTGTTCATAGGTTTCCAGGGCCCTGACAAAAATGTAAAGGAAGCAAACATGAAACAAAAAAGTGCCAAAAGCTTTGCCTATCTTGTGATGGTTTGGCCAACGTGAGCAAGGGTCAACTATTTATGACAATTGCTCACAGATGATAGATTTCAAAACAGAGACCTGAAAGTTTAAACTTGTGCTGATGTGCACTGTTTCAGTGTGTGTTTTATTCTAATATTTGTAATTTGCTAGTGCCAGCTGCCAATAACAAAGCAGACTGCAGTCTTGAACAGGCTTCTCAGGTTTGAAGCTCCCTCCTCTTCTGAGGGCTTCCCTCTTGTTTTGCCTGGCTAATTTCTTGTTCCCAAGCAGAGGACAGAAAGTTGCATGAGCTAAAACAAAATGCAGTATTTGTTTTAGAAATACTTTGAAATGATAAGGAGGTGAAGGATACAGGCTGCATTTCCTGTTTTTTTTTTCTTCTCTCTTTTTTTTTTTTTCCCTGTGCTTGTTTTGCAGAAATGAGAATTTCCATTTTGGCCACTGTTTAATTGCTAGGAGATCACTAAAGCATTCTGTTAAATTTTTGCGCTAATGTGGATGTGCAAGCTTCTGGATTTCGAAAGAAAAACAGGTGTTGCCTATAGTTTACTTATATTGCTATCCTGTCTCTGTTTAAGAGAGGGCAGGTCAGGAATTGGTAGTGGTTGCTCACTCCTTCTTCATGTTTACTTGAAGCGGTTCAGTTCCTTAGTTGGTTTTGCCACAGCATCTCCCATTATCCTAGGACTCTCTTTACAGGTAGTTTTGCTGTTACACTTCGCATGCTCATTTGGTTTTTTTTTTTGTTTGTTTGTTTGTTTATGAAGCCACACATTCATTTCATTTTCCTGTTCTGTATTTGCCAGTGATGAGAGTAACTGGGAATATTCCTGTTGCATATGCACAGAATTGAGGAGCTGCATGATTGCAGCCAGTATCATGATTCAGGATGTGTTTCATGCCTTCTTTCCTGCAAATTTCTTTCCTGGGGAGTCTCCCTGAGGTCCTTCCTCCCTTTTAATGGAAAAGCAGCCAGCAAGTCAGCATGAGCAGGTTCACAGCAAATAAGAATCCAGGCGTCCCTCAGTGATCACACCAGGAAAGGCAGCTCATGTGCAAGAAATGAGGTCCTAAAGTTATGATGAAAACAAATGGTTTAGGAAGTCTCATTTGTAGTATTTTTTAAGATAAATTGCAGTGAATTAGCATTTTCAATAGGAAATAAGTGGGCAGTTTTGTCAACATTCCCCTGCAACGCTCTGAATGGCAGTGCCGAGCTGCCAGCTTTTGTGATCTCATCATTAGCCTCCCGGTAACTGCTCTTTGTCTGATATCCCTGGTGTCCACAGTCAAACGATCAAATTAAAATGTATGCTTTCATGCAAAATAAAAGGAAAACTAGGTTTCCATTTCTCATTATGTTTAGGAGAAGTATGAAATCATGATCACCAAAGGCTTGAAGCTGAGTGTGGGGAAAAAATAATTTCTTATGTTCAAATAATCTGATTTTTAGCAATTCAACTGAAGCTACAAATGAGCTTTTAATGTTAAATGAGAAAGAGGACGTAACATAAGCATGGCCAAAGGGATAGCAGTGTGCTTTTGCCTCTCCTGGAAATCCCAGCCTACAAAGACTTAAGCACTACTCCAAATGTATGGACAGTAGAGTATAAAAATATGGGTCTTACTGCCTCTCTTATAAACTGCCTTGCCAAAAGGGCACAGAATAATGCCAGTTTGGTACAAGTGAGAAAGTTTCAGTTCTGCTTCCTAGCATTTGATGAACTTCATACTCAAAATAATATTTGAAACACATCAAAAAAATCCACACATTTTTCTGGAACTGGAGATGCACCCGTAGATTTTCCAATGCCACATAAATTCTTATGATTTTTCCTGTTGTAAAATAGGACCTTTGAGGTACAGGAGTATGCAGATGTTTAAAACAGAAAAAATGTCTCACTGAACAATGGCAATGAAAGAAAAAGAAAAGCTAGAATTCCAAAGAGCTCAGAAAATCAAAATCCTTCTTTTCTCCAAGTTGTGGATAAGTGTTAGGGTTCAACTTCATAGGTGATGTCTACCACAGGTAACTACAGGATGCTTCTTTTTTCCTGTTAATGAAAAGTAAGGTATACTAGACTTGATTGTTTGCTGATGTTTAAAATCTAATCTCAGTTTTTCTCATGTTGGAAAGTAAATTAGTTATACAAATCTCTATATCTAGGCCATGTATTGCCCCACACCTATTCTTAAAATTCTTTATCTGTTATCAAAGATGATGCTCAGCTCCCTCACAGTGATGAATCTCAAACTGGTACATTGGTAAAGTAAGTTGCAGACTTCAGGTGTTTACTGGCAGAACAGATAAATTACTGCTTATGTACTGGTAATTACAGCCTCTTTCCCAAAGAAGGGTAGCAGGACCAGTGAGTACTCCTCTTCTGCCTTTGCTGTGATGCTTGGATGTTTTGACTTGACTCACTGCTGCTGTCTGTTCAGACTAAGCCCACCTGAACTCTTTTAGTTGAAGTAGTAGAACTGCTGTCCTTCTGACTGTTGAAAAGGTTTCTCAGGCAGTTTCATGGTTTCTTAATGAATATCTCATTATGTCTAGTTTGTATGTACAATGATGATAAATAGATTCACAATTCCAGTTATGATTTACAATGTAGGGTTTCTGTGAAAAGTATGTAATGTACTCAAAATATTCTCATTATAATATAGATACATAATTTGGCATTTCAAGTATTGCCATTTCTCCTGTCCTGTGATTTTCAGGTTTCATGGATTAGTTAGGGTTCTTTTGGTTCCAGATTTAGTTATTTCTAGATTGCCAAAGGCAAATACAAACACATATGCTACCTATTATTTCATAGAATAGAGTTGAGAGGTGCAGCATTTGATTTTCTTAAAATCCAGCTTTGGATGGGAATCATTATTTATGATAATTCCCAATTATAATATAGTAAGATTTGAGTGATCCTGTCTGATCTATTTATCCTATTTATCAGTGCTAAATGTTAGCAATAGCAGCGTAGTAATTCAGTTGTAAAGAATATCAGTCAATATTTGGGAAAAAAAAAAAAAAAAAGGTAACAACCTTATGGGACTATTTATCCAAAACTGACATAAAGACTAACAAGCTATTGAAGTAATCAAGATGCTGAGTCATGCAATATGAGATTTTTTGAACAAGTAGGGCACAGTTTAGGTTTATTTGGCTCATGGAAGTGATTTTTAATCAAACTTCTCAACATATAACAGTTTTATTTTCCTAGTATCTGTTGCATATCCCTTTTACTCCAACAGGCTGTCAGCACCAAAATGTGACCTGGAAACTAAGTAGTATTTGTTGTAGCAAATTTTTTTACGCTATGGTGTTTGTGCTTTCATACTTAGACTGTATTTTTAAATACTGCATTTTAGAAGATACGCAGTTGCCCTTTAAAGAAACATGGAATAGCGTCTTGATTTGTTAACAGTTCTGAGAAGCAACACTTCCTCAATGTCTCCGGATTTAATGAGCTGAGTAAACAAACTAAGAGAATAATAATAATAAAAAAGCAATATTATTTAGTTATTGGAGCCTACCGCAGATGTGGCTATTATTGTAGAATTACCATCTTTCAATATTTGGCAGAAAATCAGGGTCAGAGCTGAGAGTGACCACACTCGGCTAATGGATGACTTCCTGTTGCCACCCATACACTGCTGCATGGCTTCATATGGCCTTTCTCATTCTCTTTAATTCTGCATGTTGCTCTTTCCTATCCACTTCCTTTGACATAGCTTGCTCTTCATCTCCAGCTTTGAGGCTGTACTTGCATTCTAGGCACATGTACAAACTACCATCTCAAACAATGTTTGTTTTGAATAGTTATATCACTTCAGTCCTGAAAATGAAGTATTATCATTACTGTAATGGCCTTTCAGTTATCAGAGAGGGACTGCAAGAGATGCTTTTAAGCCGTATTTTTATATCTTTAAGATTTAATGCAGCATTTGAAGTGTTTTAAGAACTATCAAAAATGTAAAATAATCTAATAATTTGGATGCTTAAATAACTACATTTCTTCTGTGTTCTTCTGTGTTAATTCTCAGACTTGTATCATACTTGAGCAAGCTTGTAGGTGTGCAGGAAAAAAAAGTAATGCTGTTTTCTAGATATTAGCTTGTGTCCTAGCAGGGTTAGAGGGCTTTTCATCTAAGATAAGTGATAAATGCATCATTCACATCCCTTGTTAAAAAGGTACTGGTGAATATGGTTGAGTAGCTCTTAAGAATATGAAAGAAAAGATAGAATTAAATAAGTTACTTCAGCTGCTGAATAGAGTTGTGGTAACTGTCTCATCTGTTTAGGGGAAATCCGTTGCAGAGGTTTTGAAGAGAATACTGGAGACAGAAAATGAAGACAGTGCAGCTACTGTATTGATTTGTTATTCCTCGAATTACAAACCTGCTCCTTACTTAAAATTTGTGATCGACAGGAGTTGGGTCACCTGATTTGTGACCTACTCTCCATTTGATCCTCTCCCAAGCACCGTGTGTATAGGCAGGCCAGGTTTTTTCTTGTCATCTGCTCTTCCTGGGACTCACAGAAAGCTGTGCATCAATTGCATTCCTACACACAGACTTCCCCACTACGTTAAGAGGAAGTGGTTGCAATAATACATGCCTTTGGAAGCACTTCTTCCAAGCCAGGATCCCTGTGTAGAAAGGGATTTTATATGATATACAGTGGCATATGGCATGTGAGCTCCTGGTTTATAGGAGAGCAAAGCAGATCAGGCAAGTGCTTGTGGAGAACTGATGATCACAGGTGATTAAAACATAACCTGAGCTCAAAATCAAAAAGATCTGTTAACTTCAGTGTTTTGCTTATCTAATGGTGAGATTCAGGAAGCAAATTGGCAGTAAATAATTGAAAATATCTCTAGTTTTTATTTGGACTAGGCAGTGCCCCTAATCTGTGCTTGATATTTGTACTCTACACAATAATTATCTATGATGATGCTGAGCTTCCTTGCAGTGCTGAATCCCAGGTGGGTACACTGGTAAAGCAGAATGCAGACACGTACATATTACTGCTTTTCTGCTCATGGTTCTGACCTTTCTCCTGACGAGAGATGGCAGGACTGGTAAGTGCTTCTCATCTGCATTGGATGTGCTTCAGTGTTTTGCCCTGAGCTGCTGCTGAGGCTGTTCAGACTAAGCCCAGCTGAGCTGTCTGAGAAGTAGACTGGTGTGTGTGGGGGGTAGTTCTGTAAGAAACTTGAATGTTTCATGAGGGAGAAACTGATACGCTAACTTTCCGTACTAATTTAAAAAAATAACAAAAACCACCTCAAAAGAGGATCTCTGCCATGTTCTAAATCATGGAGATGAGAAGAGATGTTGTCGTTACCTAGAATTAGTATGTACTCTCAAAAACCCTATGAACTTAATAATCATATATTGTTCCATTTCCCTCTAATATCATTTTGTGATTCCTGATGCTTGTCAGAAAATATGTCATGCTTTCAATTTATCTTATTTATGAGGAATGCAGATTTGTGCAATACTTTCCTCTGCTGTTCACACTATAACTCTGCACAGGATTAAAACAGCATCATTCTTCTGATTAGGAAGATCAACAATAGAATTAAAGAAACAGCATTGTGCTTGGAAAAAATTCTCTAGAATTTATACAGAATGTTTCTTTATTACAGATTTTTGAGCTGGAAACAGGGAGTATATTTCAATAGATGCCAGAAATATCTATTTATGTGAGGCCATGAGGTACTGTGGTTTGCAAGAAAAAAATGTAAACATCTTAAAGATAAAATATTATGTTTCCATAAAAAGCAAAGGGTATTTAATTTGTAATGTTACATGGTTAAATTAGCAGAGTTACAAATAGACCACTAATTAGCGTGACAATTCAGTGGAACGGAACATCTTTGTGAAGAGCTCATGTTTCATTCAGTTCTACTGTATGATTCCACAGGATGATTTCAAAAATAATAAACACAATCACAGCTGAGAGGAACTTCTTAAAAACAGGGTTGGAATATTTAATACTTAAGAACAGTTCTTAGATGCACTGTCTCAGCTGTAGCCTTGCTCAAAATTGCTTTTGGAAGTTTCTTGCTTTAAAGTTAAGGGCATTATGTTCGTGTATTGAGTAGACTGCCTGCATGAGTTGCTGCAAAGTTCATTATACTGCTAAGGCTGTCAGTGGTATTTATGGATATTCATGTGCAGTGAACCTTTGAACCTGAGCTGGTCATCTGAGCGTTGCTTGTAGTTAGAGTAGTGTTTATGCTGAACATTGGTAGCAGTATTTAATTGCTCCCTAGGAAAAATAATTGCAATTTGAACTCAGTCGTATAATTGACATAGGGATTGAGAAAATGCCAGATGAACAGGAAGGACTGTCTTTCTTACATATTAATTGTTACACTTTTCAAACTCTTATTTTCAGAGTGTCTAGCTGAGTTTGAGAGTGAATGTGGAACAAGTATTTAATTCAAACTGTGCCATGTCTCTCTCCCATTAAAGTCAGTAATGGCAAAAATCATGCTATGGAATTAATCCTATTTCGGAAATATTTTCCAGGCATTTTTCATGTCAGCTGCAAACGGGAAAAAGGGTGATGATGCCATTTTGCAATGGAGAGGAGTGAAGAACTTGCCTCATGCTCATTTGAAGAATTTCTAATTCAAAGTATTGCAGTGTTATCCCTGCTAAAGTTTCAGTTCTCATCATATAATATCAGATGAGAAAATCCTGCATAACGTATGGCATGTCAGCAGAACTGTTACGGTTCTGCTCCATGTGGTATACGTGTCTTTGGAACTGCATTTCAGAGCCCTTCTGCCAGTGTAAAGAGAGTTTATATTTCTGTAACTCTAGTGGGGATTCCTTTGGCTTGACACAATCCCGGGAATGTCTTTCAAACCATGTACATACACAGAACAGATGGCTTCCATGGGAAGCAGGAACTACTGTTCACCATGTAATATATTTTTTTGCATTTCTTGGTAGCTTTCTATCTTGAAATAATCCTTGCACAGATACTGTATAACAAAGTCTTGATTCCCTCTTTCTCCATACCTCTATTTTTCTTTTCCTAATAATTTCAAGGAAAAAAAAAAGAGTTTTTCTCAGATTCTGAGAGTTTTTTCCAAGCTTTAAATTCAGTGACTATGCAGTTTAGCATTCAGAATGAAATCTGAATTACTGAAATTAAATTCTAGTCAGAAACTGGATAACACAGGATACTATGCTCTTTCTTTCAGGCATCAGTGTTATCTGTCCAAAACTCAAAACTGCAATTATTGACAAAAAAACTTAGCTGTTCATGAAAAAAAAAATTAGAATGTAATTTATTTTACTTGTAGTTTGATTATATGCCAGCACTAAGTAATATCATGATACATAAGCGCATGATGTGTTGGGATAGAATGCCACACAACCAGGTAATGATGTCCTTGAAGATCCCATTTTGTATTTTAAGAATGAGTCCTCTAATTTTCACACTCCTGCAATTTAAGAGAATGTGACCATAAATGGGTAGTTAAATAAGAAATGGGTTGCCTTATGCAAACATTGACTCATTGAATGTTTCTTCTGAGTCTTGTGGTCTTGCAGGAAATTGGCCTTTTTTGGTCACAGAATAGCAATAAACAGCTACAACTGCTTCTGTTGTGTTACCCACTCCTGCACACCACAGGCAATCTGGCAGTCAGTTTCACACAGTTTTTGTCAATATTTCCTTATCTTGATAAAAAAATAAAAATAAAGGAAAGCAATGCAACTTCAACTTTAAATGTTTGCTTGGTAGATTTTTTTTTGTGATAAAATCAGGATTTGACCTCGAAAATGTTTCCTAGATACTACAAAGACAAAGAACAGAAGCTGTAAGTTAATATTCAGCTGCCTGTACAATAACGAATTACAACCTAACATTAGAGAGAAAAAAATAAGGGTAGTCTATTGTAATTCTTTAATTGAAAATATATCATTGTGGAATTGTTACTTGGATACCACTCATATTCCTATGGAAATGTGTTTCCTGTTATTAGCAGGTCGATTTATTTGATGATATTACAGAAATGTAGGTTAATTTTAATCTACTCTTCTTGTTGATACTGTCCAGCTACGTGTTTTCAATAAGCATGCAGCTTCTGGTGTCCAGTTCTTATTTTCCGTCTGAGTATTTGTGAGTGCTGAGATTGATGTGTCATCTGCAGGCAGAGAATATCTTTTAACATGTGCTACTTCCTTAGATGGTACATATGGGTTGAGTAGAAAAAAAACAAAAACAAAACAAACAAACAAACCCCCAAAAAACAAAAAAACAAAATTAATGAAAAATGTGGCAGAACTGAATCTAGATACATGAGGTACTCATTAGTTCACCTGAATGAACATAATAGGATCTGAGTCCACAGAATGAGATGTCTTTCAGAATCTTGTCTTTCCCAATTATGGGAGAATCGTTCAAGAAAGGAAGTAGCAATTCTGGGTTTGTGTTTTGATCATGTTGGACTTGGGAGTCTCCTATTAACCTGGCTTTAATTTGAGGCTGTGAGAATGGCTACAATCTGGTGTTGGTTTAAGGTCAGTGACAGAAAAAGGTACCAGACTAGTATCTGATCTGGCCATGCAGACGTTGCTGAATCATCTCCACCACACACAAAGTACACATACTGCACTTCAGCCTCTGCCTTTTCTGCATGTTTTGACATAGATAGATGGAGTTGCACTGGTGGTAGAAAAAAACCCCAAAAAACCAACAACAAAAAGCATTGAAATTTCAGTTAGGTTTATGGACTTTATGGTAGATATTTAAAGTTCCTAAGAGCTTCCTCTAATAATGCCTGTGAGAGCCTGCTGCAATTTCATAGAGTAAGTGTGTCCCTGTGTTCTTGGCATAGGCATTGGGCAAAACTCCATTTGTGGGGCTGGAATTCCAGCGGGTCAGGTGAATATTATGGGCAAACTTTCTGTGATAACTGGCTGGGGACAGGTCAGCATCTCAAAACTTGTGTGGCATTTGTTGGTGTAGTTGCTCCTGACTGAAACAAGCACTCACCTAATTTGCAATGAGTGCTCCAGATGTTGATTTACAATCTTCAGTTTGAGAGCATGGAAGAATTACAAAGTGTGTTGCTGCCCCATTCAATGAAGTTTATACAGATAATTCTATTTTATGAGAGTTTGGAGAAGTGTGTTTGTTTTCCAGATGAAGCTGGAGCCTGAAAGCCAGAGCAGCTGTTGGCAAGACGTAGAGACTTGCATTGCATGGAGATTCATAACCACATCTGTCTTAAATAAGGTGTTACAGTAATGCAAAAAGTCTTCCTCGGGGAGGTCTCAGACATGAGAGCTGCTCTGAAAGGGGAAGGTACAGCTTTTGCCATTAGTACTGAGTCCCTTCCACACTAGGGGAACAATAGACAATTTTCATTTCAGTGGATTAAAAAATGTGAACATCAGTGGGAACTTAGACTTCAAACAGCCAACATTAAATGTCTGTAGGGTGTGTGTTTGAAAGACAAATTCTTCACAGCCTTTAAAAACTGTGTTTAATGCCTGTTCAAAGTGCCACCAGGGCAATCATAAATAGTGACACCTATGTTAATAGCCTAAATAAGGCAACCTGTGCTTTGATCATGCAAAATCCTAGTGTAATGTTGTGTTATAGAGCCTTGTCCTTGTAACAGCAATCAGATATCCTCAGTCCTGGTTCTGAGGGCTGGGCACTGCTGCTGTTGGTGGGGAACGTGCCTGCTAAGATCTCGGGTTGTGATTACCAGCTAATTTTACACAGGCCATCCTAGAGCTGCTGGAAACATATAAATCACTGCAGAGCTGTCCTGGATGTAAGCCACTGAAAAGCTCATGAAAATATTTGTCATCTGGATACCTGAGCTCTCTTATTTGCAGGCTTTAAACCAAATTTTGCATTGCTCATTTTGGCTGAGTTTAGGTAGGCAAGGTGAAAAAGTATTTTTGGCTATTGGAACAGGAAATATGCATTTGTTGTTTAAGTGCATGTAAACAGGGAAAAATCCTATTAAACTGGAATTGATTGAGACTACATACAGTAAAATGAAAAACTGTCTACTTTGCTCAACATAGTTGGTGCTGGTTTTTTTTTTGTTTTCATTTGGTTTGGTTTGGTTTTGGTTTTTTTTGGGTGTCACTCCTTACTGTGTCACTTCTACCTGTTCATCATCAAGACATCTGGGCTGAGCTCTCCTCAGTGAAGCTCCTGTCCACTTTGAAGACATGCACAGCATGGTTTTGAAGATCTAATAGGAAGTGTATCTATAACGTCTTTTTAATCATTTGTTTTTAATCACTGCTTTGGAGGCTTTTCTTCCCATCCGGTGGATGGCTAAGGAGGATGAGCAGTCAGGCTGGTGGTGGAGCCTGCTCTGCAAATCATGACTCCTGCAACTCAGTGGAAATGGATGCACCCTAGTTGAGCAAAGAAGGGATTTTTCTACATTTAAATAAAATGATCTGTAGGTGAAGGAATAATGCATAGTACAATTTTCATGTAGAATATATTAAAGATTGTATTGTTAATGCTGGTTTTTGTCTCTAGAAAGAGACAGCAGAGAGCTGCTGCATCTTAGTATTTCCTCCAGCTTCTCACTATGAGCTAAGCTTTTGGCTCCTTAAGCTGCAAAGGTTTGATCAGCAAGGAGGAGAGGTTTGGGTGACTATTTTATTTTATTTTTTTGTCAATAAGAGTGTTTAAACAGCCAATCCTCACTGCAGTCATCTGGACTAAGGAAATCCTGTATGAACTGGAAAGTGTTAGATAGGATTTAATGAGATTATCATGAACTGCTACTTCACAAAAAAATCTTAACCCCCAGAGCAGCTGTGCTGTGTAACTGGGGACAGGTGAAGGAATTTGGAAGACTCAGGAAGCTGCCTACTTATTTAAAGAGGCAGAGGCCAGTTTTGTTGGGTTCAGTATGCATGCTAGCTAAGAAAACTCAAGCAAGCAAATAAAACCTTCCATCAAAAGAGGGACTGCTGTTAAAGTAAAATATTTAAAATGTCTGTTTATCTTTAATAATATTACAGAAGTAATGCTGAAATTACTACTTGAGACTTCAATGTGCAGGCTTCTCCTTGCCTTCAAGTTCAACAAGCCAGTTAGAGGTGATTCAGAGACATCATTTTGTGTCCATAATTGTGTTAGAGATTGCTTTGAGGTTTTGGTGTATCTTCTACTGCAATACAGAGAATTTAGTAGCGATGAAATGAAAATGACTTTAAAATGTGCTAATCCTGAAAATACAGACAAGATTTATTTTGATGCCAAGCACTGCTTGTGGTTCTTGCAAATTTGAAGCCATTAAATACATTTGACTTCTGTGTGTTTGATGTTTTCTGTAGTGCTGGTGCACCTGTCATTAGAAGAGTTAAAAATAGAAGATGCGAGTTTTGGCATTAACCCCCCAGCAGCCCTGGGCACCTAAGAGCATTGTGGTTCCTCAGGGTGACTTGCTACCCACCCACTGGGGTATAATGGCAAACAGACTGATCAGCTATTTGGCTCAATAAAGGAAGGTGGTTTGAACTAGAAATTGTTCACCAGGAAGAAGTTTGTAAGAAAAAAGTATTCTTTGTATTTAAATAGAGTTTTGGTGGGTGCCTATTTTGAGTTTATAGGATACTTGCCAGATCCATCAGAAATACTTTTTTCCCCCAGAATGTAAATCTATTTATTTGTCCATTTGTTGGGAGAATAGTTTGGATTCTAAAATGTAAACTGTGATAAAAAGAACTTCATAAATATGAAACTATGTACTACTGAGAAACTCTGCCATAATGTAGTGAGCACAATTTATTTATAAAAAACGTTGCCATTTATTTTTGTTCATGCTTAATACCCCTTTATGTTTTTTTCTCTGCTGTGAAAGAAGAAAATTTAATGACAGAGTGGTTTATTGATGTAGGTTTAAACTTGATGTCTTGTTCATTCAAATGCCTGTGTTGACTAGTGTTACATGTACCTTCCTAAATCTTCATCCCTTTCTCTTGGGCAAAGCGAAGGGCTAAAAGTGCATCTGGGCTCCCTGTGGCAGCATGGCTTATGGGTACTGGGATACAGTGTCCCATGCTGGGCACTGCAGTGGGGGTCCACACAAGTATCATGCACAATAACCATGTCTATAGTAGTACATTCTCTATGAGAGGAAAACTAAAGACCTGAGAAATCATTGTGAATCACTGAAAGGATTATTTGAGGTGCTACAGGGCAGTTATGGGCCTCTCCTCTGTACCCAACCATGGTTCCCTGTTGTTCCTCCACATTACAAGTCTTGCAGTCGTATTCCCCTGTGTGTTCATAAGGAAAGGAAAATGAAGGATGTGGAAGGTGAGATGCTCATGCTGAGTTAACTAGAAAGGCAGTGATGTGCTACTTCTGGAATTGCTTTTGCGTGTAAGTAAGCTCTGCAGGACAGAATAACTTCAGAGAAAGAAAAAGTAATTACCTAAATTTGTTTAGCTCAGAAGGAATCAAGCAAAGCTGAGAGAGATTTGCTGAAGTGATATGAATAGAGATAGGTTAAAGTATTTTTGACAAATGCTCATTATCAAATATACAGTCCCAGTATATTTCCTGTATGTTTAATCAACTGAGTACAAAAAATACCTTTCTTATCAAGTCAATGAAATCTTCTGCTTAGCACAGTGAGAAAAACAAAACATTATACTCCAAGCAACAGGTAGAGCTGTCTTCTGGAAGTGACTGTGTTGCTCAGTGCTGCATCCTCCCCAGGAACGTTGCTTTTGTATCTGGCCATCCCAGCCTATATAAAGATGCAACAGAAGTAGGTGAGTGGCTAAAACACAAAATGAGCCATCTCCCAGAGGAGAGCGGAGTCTCTAGCAGCTGGCTAGAGAGGGCTTCAATAACTGGAGACAGATGAAGGAAAATAAAATAATATGTATTAAAAAAAAAAAACCACAAAAAAAACCAAGGCAAATTGGATTCTTCCATTTAACCTTTTACATAATAAAAGACAGGAGACATCCCAATGAAATTAAAAAGCGATGCATTTTAAAAATAATAAAAAGCATATATTTTTTATTGGAGACAGGAATACAGACTAACTGAGCTGTTGGTCTTACCTGTGTCAGAGAGTTGTGTGTGACTTTCTGGGGATACCTTTACGCTTTGCAGTAAAGCAAGGTTTTTCTTTTGCCACTAGTCTACTCTGTAGTAGGAGCTGAGTGGTGGTGGTGGAGTTATCGTGATAAGGGTCCTCAGCTGTTTGAGCTGATGGCGGGTACATGGTTTCTAGTTTGTGGGGCTCCCACCCACATGTCTAAGTGTGCAGGCTGTAGTCTGGGTAGACTAGATTAGGATGAATATGACAGAACACTATATATAATTGTTTCTGCTTTAGTCAAATATATCCAAACTCCTTCAACTTTCCTAATTACACACCTTTTATGAGGTTGATTCCTTACTGAAATACACTCAGTCTAGCAAGGAGCTTTTGAAAAGGTGAAGACACATTCTTCCTTTTCACTTTTAGATCTTGATCTCCCTTGTCCGAAAAATGTACATTTATTTGATAATATGGTAATTCTTTTCAAATGCAGAAATTAACTTTTAATGGAAAGAGCACCTGTACATACCTTTGTGTGTGTGCTCATACTACCTCCTTCACAATACAGTACTTGAATTTCAAGAGTATTTCTCCTCGGGTTCAATCCACAGGCCTCTTCCTGTCTTGGCAGCGTGCTGCTCCTTCCTTTTCTTGAGGATCAGTCACATTTGGCACACAACTGAGAAACAGTTTTAAATTGGAAGGGTTTAAAAAAAAACAACAAGGGGGGTGCTTGGAAGAGAAGCAGAACTTCCCCATAGAGTCACAGAATCATGGAATGGCTTGGGCTGGAAGTGATCTTAAAGATCATCTGATAAACCATCTTGCCATGGGCAGGGCTGCCACCCACTAGGTCAGGCTGCCCAGGCCCCCATCTAGCCTGGCCTTGGACATCTCTGGGCAGCCTATGCCAATGACTCACCATTCTCTGGTGAAAATGTTCCCCCAGATATCTAATCTAAATCTCTCCTCTTTTAATTTTACATCACTCCCCCCTTGTCCTATCACTGTTAGTGTAAAAAGTCAGTCTCCCTTCTGATTATAAATTCTTTTTTTAATATCAGAAGGCCACAATGAGGTCTCCCTGGAACCTTCTCTTCTCCAGGCTGAACATGCCCAGCTCCTTCAGCCTGTCTTCACAGGAGAGGTGCTCCAGCCCTTCAATCATCTTCGTGGTCCTCCTCTGGACCCTCTCCAATGGCTCCACATCTTTCTTGTGACTGGGGCCCCAGACCTGGATGAAGTACTTCAGCTGGGATCTCATGAGGGCTGAGTAGAGAGGGACAGTCACTTCCCTCACCATACTGGTCACCCCTGTGTTGAGGGAGCCCAGGAGACAGTTGGCTTTCTGGGCTGCAAGTACACACTGCTGGCTCATGTCCAGTTTTTTGTCCACCAGGACCCCCAAGTCTCTCTTCCCGTGATAAGATAGATCATACTGTGAACACATTTCTTAACTTGCAGCCACAAAGTCTCCATCACTGAGAGCATCTAAAACTGGAAAAGAGAGACACACTGAACTCTCCAGAGCATCCTCGGCAAAGACGTCAGCTAACAAATGTGTTACCATCATTTTTCCAACTTTATGAAAAATGCCTTCGTTCAGTGTTACTGCTGCGGGGACAGCTGTAAAAGAAAGCACGTTTACATGGTGTAAGCAGGTTTCAGAGTTAACAAACATATATAAGCAAAGCAAATTGTACCTTGTTCTAAGAGTCATTTTGTGTCAGAGAAATTGGGAGTAAGAAGTTTTAAAGATCTAGATAGAATGGATTGGGGTGTTTTTTGTTTGTTTCTATGAATGTCTGCAGTCTGTTTTGTCTGTAAGGCTGATACTCCATGGAAATTTAGATGCTACAAATTAAGTTGGGCCCTGCTGGTAAGTACATTTTAGAGCAGCACATGCATCATCTGCTGTGTGCTCTTATTTCCAACTGACTGTATGTTGTAATTTTAAATAAATGTGCAGACTGAAGCAGACGATTTAGCAAACTAGTTTTAATTCTCATGGTATCAGGAAAGCTTAAACAGAGGTGTCACTCATCGCAGCAGATGAAACATTTCAATGGTGAGCTATGTTTATAATATATTCTTTACAAAAGCATGTATTATTTGAGGAAATGAGTAAAGTATTTACTTAAAATTGTATGTGATGAACAATAAGCTTCATGCGTTCCTAAGGCTGTCATTTGTGTTAAGACATGTTCTGAAATTACTCAATTTTTAGGAATGAATTTAAAAATGACTTTGTCCGTAAATATGTGAGAAATAAAAGAAGGAAGTAGAGTTAGTTTTTTTAAAACGATCTGGCCAAACCCTTTGTTCACTTTTCCTCCTCCCTACAGTCTTTCTGACCAAATTTGTTAAAGACGAATAGTTGCCCGTGGTAACTGCAGAGAATTTGTTGAAAAGCACACTTTTAGAAGACAATGGGCCCCAAATATACTGTGGCACAGCTTTAAACTTTATTAAGTCTGTCTTGGACTACCCTCTCCTCTCCCGAGTTAAATGGAAGAAAAGTTTGGCAGCCTCCACGCTGTGAGCGTGATTGATGCTCAGAACATCTGAGGGACTTTTGTGTCCAGCCCGCTCTCCATGAGTGCATAATGTGTGAATGCTCAAATAAGGTCAGCCCTTATCACATGTAATCTAGGCCTGAAAGCAGATCAACAGTGACAGTCATACCCCATAAGTGAGAACACAAATCATCCTTGCATACTTTGGGCAAGTTGAGGGATTTTCTCCCTTCTTGCTTTCATTTTCCCCTTTCCAAATTGGGGGGAGGTGATGGAGGGAGAACAAACTTTGGCAGCACTCTGGAAAACAAAACAAAACACTACAAAAAACAAAGTAACCAGGAGGGAATACGTGCCTGGAATAGTGGAGAGGTTCTTCAGCCATTCTGCATACAGGATGCCGAGGGTTGTTTGTAAGGCAGAGGCAGATCTCTGTGCACCAGGGCTGCATGAGGAAACTTTCCACACATGAAGTGGGAGGGAAGAAATTTGAGCAAAAGTTGTTCAAGTTCCTTCTGCAGTGCCTTTTAAGAGTCTTTTCAGAGATTTCTAAGCACATCACAGCTTTTGTTGTCTGCCTACCCCTGGGTTTGAATGCCCCAGTTTTTCAAAGTAGCATGAAAGCATCTTTTTGTTCTTTTTGAGTTTGTGCACTGTGAATGGGAATGTTATGTTTCTCCACAGAGCAAGCAAAAATATTAGAAAATTGTGTCTTAAAGAATTTGGTTTTGCAAGTTCTTGTGGAGAAAGTGTCAGTAAGAAGGTCTTGTATGAGGAGAGAATCTTCCATTTGTGGCTGTTACTTACTGTAGTTTAAATGCTTGATTGTTTTCTAAAGTAGGGGGAAAAAAGCAATGAGATGTCAATTCAGACTTGATTTGTGTTTTGGCTTAGAAAAGTATTTTAATGGGCAAAGAGCTTTTGCAGAACACAGAATTTATAAGAAATAGCACAATTAGCAGGAAGAAATTAAAGATGCGGTTACATCATTGATGACATTAACAACTATGGAAACAATTATGTCATCCTCTGTGATGTAGAAATATCTTTTCCACATTTATGATATCTTGAAAATTTTCTTTCTGTTTTTGGATGTGCAATTACCCTATCAGTGTAATCACTTGCTTGTGTATTACGCAATGAATAAATGTTACAGCACTGACCTATTCCACAGGACTGAGGGGAAGATCCATGAACGTTGACAGCCTCCCTAGAAGTTCTGTAATTACAGCACATTATTGCTTGCCTTGTTTATTTATTTGTACTGCTTTGTGCTCTAATACCAACAGGGGAGCCCTGTCCCTCATTAAAAATGCACAATAAAAAAGATTACTTAGTTTTTACAGCTCACACCTTGAACACTGAAGACATCAGAAAAACATGATCATAATGTCTCACTGCAACAAGCCTCTCTCTTTCCTTTGCTTCCCATAACTGAGTTATCACCACATCTCTGCTCTGCTGAATGGGACTGTGTCATTTTATGCTCAGGTCAAAAGTACTGGAGTATGGGATGGGAGACCTCTTGTGTCATCAAATCAATGACCATAGCATCTCAAGAAACAAGCTATTTGCAAGTCTAAATTTATCCAGTTCTTTACAGTCACAACCAAGAGTTGCTGTGTCCATCTCTTGTGTCCAAAGTAATGATTCTTTTGCACCTTGCAGTCCAAAAGCCCACCGAGCATCATCCTATCCTTTTGTCGAAAGGTGTATGATACGTGGACATTTGGGGCTTTTGGATAAGCTCTAATGCTTTTTACTCTCACATGGGAGATTGGGAAGAACACATCAAGAATGTTTTTATTTTATTTTATTTTATTTTTTGTTAAACACAACATCTGCATTAAATGCAAAGTACAAGAACATTTCCCATTCAAATTGATATTAAGTGTGGAGCAAACCTGTAATTAGGACTCATTACAAAATAAATAGCATAGATACTATCGTGTCGCCCTATATATTGCAATGAAAGCACAGACTGAAAAGTTGTATTCTCATAAATGGTGTGTATAGAAATGTATGTTTGTGTTGATGTCACATAGCAAAATGACATACTGATCAACCAGGTGATGGATATTTAAACAAGCAGATGAAGAAAGGAAAAATAAATGCCCCACATCACTGGGCAGGCAAGAGCAATGCTCATTTGGCTTTTGGTATAAGGGCAAGGCTTAGGAAGATGACTTTTGGTTAGCTGAATTTTGCTACTTTATGACTATGTGTTGCCAGTTGTCCAAGTTGTACATGTCATTTCCACTTTACTAAGCGCTGTCAAGGATGTGGATCTTTGGCTCACTTTTCTAGTGTGAAATACTATTTAAAACACAGTAGTGAGATTTGCCCACTGAGATGCCAGGCTCCCATTAGCTGCAGGATAACAGAGAGCGTCAGTGCCAAAATGAACAAACTTGTCAAAAAGAAGCTAATGAACCACTAAAGCTGCTTTTCTTGTCATTTGTGTTTTCACTACTAATTGCTACCTGTAGGTATGGAGTGAATTGGTAAATTCATAGCAAATAGTACACTGCTTTTGTTTGTTTGTTTGTTTGCTCAGTGGTAATGTTATGGATTGTAACACTGTCCATCAGTCTGTAATGTTGCTGCTGTAGTGCTGAATTCAGGGTTTTGGGGATCTCAGCTCTGTTTTGGTCATGAACCTAGATCCGTGTGACGCCAGAACACTTTTAATGTCTGTTGCTGCGCCAAAGAGCAGACCTGTAGCCGGCTTATCTGTTGGGATTGCATTCATTTACCCTACCTGAGCAACTGGTAAGGGATCAGAACTGGTGTACCGGTGGAAAGTAGCATTTTCTTGAGAAAATATCCACAAGTAGTTAACGCGGAGGTCCAGCAGCCCCCACCAGCTGAGGCAGCGCGTCTCGGGCTGCAGCCCAACCTGCAAGCCCGGCTGAGCCGCCTGCAAGCCCCGCGCACATGCCGCAGGAACTCATTTAGCGCCTGAGCGATGCCACCGGCTCCCCCGCCGCCTACAGCAGTTGTCCAGTGACGAGCTGCGGGGCGGGTGTCTCGCACCGCTCACTCTCTCCCCCTCCTCACCTCCTGCCGCTGCCGCTCGGGAGCCGCTCGCTGCTCGGCACGGCGGCTCGGGAGGGGGGCGGCGATCGCGGCGGGGTCGGGGCTCCCCGGCGCACGGAGCCTGCCCGCGGCCCGCCCCGGCAGAGCCGCCTCTCGCTCGCGTCCCGGGGCCGAGCGGCGGGGCAGGAGCGGGGAGAGCAGCCGGGACCTGCCGCTGGGACCTGCCGCCGAGACGTGGGAGCGCAGCCGGTACGTGCGGCCGGAGGGGGTTCTGATCGGGGCTGGGGGGAAGGGGGGGTTGGGGCGGGAGGGGAAGGGCAGCTCCAGGCTCCGTGTGCCGCTTCACAGAGCGGCCGGCTGGCTGTGCTGGATTAAATCTTTCCGTCGGAATCCTGAGCGGCTTTAGGCTTTAACTTTGCTCGATCACTCGTTCTTAGAGCGAGTTGTTTGCTGTTATCTTTCATTTTTTATTTATTTTTTGAGTATACTAAGAACTGTTGCGGTCCTTTAGTGGGAAGGCTGAACTTGTTCGCGCTGAAGTCCCGATTGGAAAGCATCATACTAATGACAAATGAAAATGCTATATTTAACTATCGGGAAGCAAAAATTTGACAGAGCTAATAAGAGAAGGGGGCACTAATTAGCAGCAGACGGACCACGATGAGCTGGAATTTTGATTGACAGCACAATCGTGGCGGCTTTATTATGGAGACTGAAAATATGGAAGCTGTGTTAATGAGTGAAATGTATTTACAGCAATTGCATTTGAAAGCCAGTTCACTAGTTGGCAAATGAGAGGGCATGTTTTCTGTAGTTCCTAAATGTGCTTACAATGGTGTGCTTCATTCCTGAACTGATGTTCTTCGGGAGGTGTGTACGCTGCTGTCTTTGAAGAGTCATTTTGTTTGTTTGCTAAACATAGGGTCTTTAAAGATGTTGCAAATGAGGTAGTAAAGCAGCTTGTCTTTTGGCTGCTAGCAATCTGAGTATCACATCAGAAAAGAAGAACGTACAGCAAGGAAAGCTTTTTTTTTCTCTGTTAATTAGTCAGCTCCATTTACTAAACACTTAAACTTTCTGTGACCTCACCTACAATCCTTCAGTCTGCAGTGAGCTTTTCTGATGCTTCAGCTGATTTTACTTTGACTTCCTAATGAGACACAAAACCGGTGACATTCATGCAATCCACCTGTCCCGCAGTCCTGTGTGATGAGGTGGCCCAGGAGGGTGGTAGGAGTGGGATGAGGGCAGAGGGGGGGCTGCAGGGCCAGGTGTAGCAGCTCTTGCCACCGTTGGTTGATGGTTTTCTTCGTAGATCAAAAGAGCTGCTGAAAGTTGTGTTTTCTGTTTGATTTTCAACTGACCATCTCATAGTCTGTGTGTATGCAAAGGAGTGAGCATGTTGTCAATTTTGTATAGCTCAAGCAGATCTTGCGAGCTGTAGGTGCTATTTCAGTCCTTCTTTCAATCCATACTCTGATCCTCTTTATCTTCAGTGACTCTCAGTGCAGGCTGTGGCCCAATTGCATACCCACCTGGGGGATGCTTGGCAGGGAGCCTACAGTATTCTGCCAGCACCCTCTGCTGCCCAACTGGGCAGTGCAGTTGGGGCTGTGTGCAGCTTGCACAGAACGAGGAGCTGGCCATAAATGTGTTTGAGTTTTATTAGTGTCTCAATTTCCTTGAAAATGTTCTTAATGGGTAAGTGATCTGATGCTTTTTTTTTCTTTTTTTTTTTTTTTCATGTGATCACTTGAAAAAACAGGGGGCTTCTTAATCTACCTTCAGAATTATCAATTAAAAAAACCCCCACAAAAATAAACAATAAATAAATAAATAAACTCAACAACAACAAAAAAATCTTCAATCAACATCTAATGTAGTTTAGAAACACAGACATCAAACCTCAGCTGCATTTAAAAGCGCTTCTAGAAGCTGTGTTCTCCAAGACAGCAGGAATCTCCGTGTGACGACTGACCCTTGGGGCAGTCAGATGTACTCTGATGTAGGAGCATCTGCAGAGGTAATATGCAGATTTGTAGCAGAAATGCAGTGAGTTGTGCACAGAAAACTTCTCAGTCCTGGAGGAGACCAAGATGTGAGGGTAGTGAGTCACTGGATTGCCCAGAGAGGCTATGAATACCCTCTGCCTGAAAGCATTCAAGATCGGTCTGGATGGGGCTTTGAGCAACCTGGTCTGGAGGGAAGTGTCCCTGCCTATATGTAGCAGGGGGGTTGGAACTACATGATCTTAAAGGTCCATTCCAACCCAAATCATTCTATAATTCTGTGACAAGATGTTTGCACCACTGCAGAAGTTCACGTGCCAAGATCAGCATGTAAAAGGTACTCCAAGTTGCTCGTCAGGTATTACGTCTGAGCAAGGCTATAGCTGCACATGTTAGAGGAAGATTCCCAGGAGCCTGGTTTGACATCCAGCTGCTCCTGAACTCAGTTTGCATTGTAAATATGCTCTCATCAGTTGAAAGCCAAAGCTTGTCTTGATTTTTGAGCACTTGTATAAACTACAGCATATGTAATAAAGTGGCTAGTTCAGAGTGAGCATTTCTGCTTTTCTGATAACTGTGTACTTGCTGGTCAGCAAGCTGTTGCCGGGGAGCCCACAAGGCAGCCCCCAGTGCTCTCACCTGATCTGTGTCTGTTCCTGAGAGCAGAAAGTAATGAAGACTAGCCCAAGGCCTCTCAGCAATTGAAGCGAGGAAAGTAGGAGCAATTGAAGCCAAGTGCTTTAGGGTGATTTTAGGAGAGAAATCCATGGAAAAAAAAAATTGCAAAACTATGCACTGTTAAATTATATTGTTAATGTGTTTATTTATTTTTCAGTTATGTTTAGTAATGCTTTGCTTCCTTCTACCCTTTGGGTTATGGGTCTGAGTCCTATTGCTCTAGGCAGTTTCCAGGCTAGTTGTTATGAGAGGTACGCTTAAAATCAAATTAAGAGATCCTTTAAATAATTTGGCCTCAGGCTGAGCGCAAAGTTTTCTAAAGCAGTATTCATTCCAACTTAAATTTGTTTGGTAGGTGCTTCCACTCTTTTCCTTGCAAGTGCCTGTTTTGTGCAGGGTGATCACATTGGGGAGATGATCAGGCTGTGGAGCCTACATTTTGCCTGGAGGTACGCTCATGGAGGTGCCAATGGTTCCACATCATTACTACAGCACCTGTAGCCATATCATTAATGTAACAGTGGGTTTCCACTGGATGCAGGGAGGTGTGCAGAACCCAGCCCTTAGCACAGGATCTCATGCTGCCCCAGGCTGCTGCAGAAGGGCTGCTTGTTGGGCCGTGGCTTTGCTTGTACACCCCAGTGCAGTGTTTTCCTTTTTCACGGTGGTTGACATTGTTTTTTTGTGTTTGGCTTGTAAGCCTTTATAATTTGCAGATCGTTTTTTTGGAGAAAGGCCATTTGGCAAATTGTTTCTTTATTTGTGCTGTTGCATGTGCCTTATGTTACACTGTGTATTACATTGTACTGTCTGAACACCAGGCTTTTCCACTCACTTCTGCCATTTCTTGAGAACACTTTTCAGTGTGAGTCCTGTCCTCTCTCTCTTAGAATCATAGAATGGCCTGGGTTGAAAAGGACCTCAAACACCACCTACTTCCAAACCTCCCTGCCGCTGGCAGAGTTGCCAGCCACTAGACCAGGCTGCCTAGAGCCACATCCAGCCTTTCCTTGAATGCCTCCAAGGACGGGGCATCCACAATCTCTCTGGGTAATCTGTTCCAGTGAGTCACCACCCTCTGAGTAGAAAAAGTTCTTCCTAATATCTAATATAAATATCCCCTGTCTGAGTTTAAAACTTTTCCCCCTTGTCCTATCACTGTCAACCCATGTAAGCAATCATTCCCCTTCCTGCCTGCTTATATGCTCCCTTCAAGTATTGGAAGGCCACAGTTAGGTCTCCCTGGAGCCTACTCTTCTCCAAGTTAAACAAGCCCAATTTCCTTAACCTTTCCTCATAGGAGAGATGCTCCAGCCCTCTGATCATTTTAGTGACCCTCCTCAGGACCCATTCTGAGAGCTCTGCATCTTTCCTGTGCTGGGAGCCCCAGGCCTGGGTGCAGTACTCCAGATGGGGCCTCACAAGAGCTGAGTAGAGAGGGACAGTTGCCTCCCTCTCCCTGCTGGCCACTCATTTTTTTTTAATGCAGCCCTGAATATGGTTGGCCCTCTGGGCTGCAAGCACACACTGCTGGCTCATGTACAGCTTCTCATCCATCAGGATCCCCAAGTCCTTCTCTGCAGGGCTGCTCTCCAGGAGTTCTTCCTCCAGTCTGTATAAGTACCTGGGATTACCCAGGCCCAAGTGAAACACCTTGCACTTGACCTTGTTGAACCTCGTTAGGTTCAGAAGGCCCACTTTTCCAGCCTGTCCAGGTCCTTCATCCAGAAAGGAAGCCATCCAGGCTTCCCTTCCCTCCAGTGTATTGACTGCACCACTCAGCTTGGTGTCGTCTGCAAACTTGATGAGGGTGTACTTGATTCCATTGTATATGTCACTGATGAAGGTGTTGAAGAGCACTGGTCCCAAGACTGATCCTTGTGGGGCACCACTTGTGTCTGGTCTCCACCCAGACGTAGGAACATTGATCTCATGTGCAGTCTTCACAGTTTGGTGATAAGTGAAGCTTTTTGTTGCAAACACATCTAAATCAATATCCAAATTTTTAGTGAAAATATGATGCAAGAATGCACCCTGGGCAGAAATTTGCCAAATGCTGCATCCTTCCATCTTGGTGAGAAGTCGCTGCCACTAGTGCTTTGGAAGGAGATCCCCCTGCCCACCCTGAGTCCAGTGGGTGCTGTATCTGAGGCCACAGCTGTGTCACACAGTGCTGTGACGGGAACTTCAGTGTGAGTCAAGGCAGTTGCTACACCTGTGGCTTCTCTGCTTTCCACAAGACCTATGCCTTTTTCTAAGTTGAATTTAAATACTTACTTCACTTGTTTTACTTGGACCAGCAATTACTAATCTTGCTGTTAACTTCTATATGTTTGTTGAGATATTTTTGGCTGGGTTTAAGTTTGTTTTTTTTTTTTTTTCTCCCTACTCTTGAGGCCAAAGAGTTATCCTGACAAGTGTTGAGGGTAGATCAGTTTAATCCAATAGAACTGCAGATCTTTTCAGGATTTTGGACAGAGAGTTATTTTATGTTTCTGTAATAAATATCAGTCCTATAAGTGGAATGGTGCCTTAAGAAGCCTTAAGGAGCTTTACGTGGGCTGAGTCCTGGTTCCCTCCTACCTGTCTTGTGGGATATAGGTGGGATATTTATTTGACAGATCCTTCTGCCTTCCCAGTGTGCACAGAGCAGATTGTAGGCTGGTCCTAAGCTGATGCCTGAAAATAATGAGAGATCTTTCTGAGTGCAAGAGGTTAACGTTTATGGAAAACAGGGAGAAAGCTGCACTGAAGCCAGCAGCGTCTTGCAGGAGCAGGGTGATGCTTATGCCTACAGTGCTCTCTGTTGCTGTGCTCCAGCCTCATGCCCCACCATGACACATCAGCCTCTACAGCCGAAAGATCCAAAGCCACAGGGACTTTGAGTCATCACAATTATTAGTAATGGCTGCAAGCTGGTGAGTATAGAAACCTGATGTAACAAAATTCCTTAGTGCAGTTAATTGTCACACAGTTCACTGCTCAAGGGATTGAGCAGGCAGTGCTGTACTTCATTTTAATCTGAAAAAGAAATTTGTGTTCACCTGCTGGACTAGCTGTCATCTGGCAGAATGCCAGACCAGTGCGTCCTGCCTGCAATATTCAGTGCTCCTGCATGGGTTTGAGCACTTGGTAAAACATTTGTGCAATTGCAAGACGTGAGGTTATGTTTTTTGGTTTGTGTGAAGCTGAAGGATGAAGCATGAGGGCAGGCAGCCTTTGGGCTGCGTTATTCAAGAGGTAGATATGCAGTATTGTTGTTCAGTATGTGTTTAAAGTAATAATTTTTTAAGTGTAAGCTGATCCCAGTCACCATATGGCAAAATGCACTGCAAGTTTGAGCACAGCTGTTAAAGGCATAGCCATGGCTGTGCTCTGGCGTTTTGTGCTGAAGCCATTATGTGGTATCCACAGCTATTAATCTCTCACTGTTAATCAGCAATAAAAGTGACCTGTGGTGAGCATCACAGATGCTGGAAATCTGATCTCTTCAGCATCATACCTGCTAGGAAGACAACAGGATTTGCATCTTCCTTCCTGTATTCCTCCCTCCCTCGCTTGTCTAGAAGACGTGGTTCAGCCCAGGACACACAAGGCATGCAGACCTTGCACCCACTTGTTCTGTGCAGGACTTTATCACTCCTGGAATGTCTGCTCCTCCACTATCTGTCCTTGACAAGATGCAGGGTTCGAAGGCCAGGCTTATTTTGAAGTTCAGCAAAGTCTTTCCTCCTACAACTTTTGGGTGCTGTTTGTTCTAGATTCATAGCTAGACTGCAGAATATCTGAGCGGAGTGAAACTAAATTTGCCATTTGTTAGCCAAAGTAACCATGAAGTCTTTACTCGGGAAGTCATGTGAAACATCTATGCAATTTTATATGGAAATGGTCCTTTTGGTGTTGACAGGTCTTTGAGTATATAAAAGAAGTGGAGGCTTAAATCTTTGAAAAAAGAAATATAGCACTATAATGTCAAAATTAGGGATTATAAGAAAGCCCACCCTATCAATTTACTAAGTTTTATTTGCATCTCGTCTATTTTTCAGTATTTCATGTTGCAAACTGACTGTAAGGAGATATTAGATAATTTTTTTGATGATCAAATTTTAGACTGTTATTCAGACACTGTGTTAATGTGAGCAGAACTCACTCTAATTTCTCTGCAGATATCTGCATTGTATCACTTTAGCAGCATAGAAGGTACTCAATTCTTAATGTATTGTCAGCGGTTTGTGGGCTGGTTCGGCCCACATCCTTTTCACATCCTGTGAAAAGAAAATAGAATATTTGTCGCTACTCTTTTGAAAGAGTGCTTGGGAGGCATTGCTTGCTGCACTTCTTCAAATAAATCATGGATCTCCTCTGGGATGATTCCAGTGTCCTGGCTCTTCCCGTGGCACTGGCATGCTGGCAGAAGGCATTCAAACAGCACAAGAATATGTGAAGAGTTGCTTTTGTCTCTGGTTTGCTGAAGTCTGGTTTCTTGTACTCAGTAAGCAGCACAGAGAGCTGCAGCCCCTTTATTATTAATCCACAGTATAAATATTACTGCTGCGTCTTGGTTTTGCTTTGCTAAGAAGACCATATCTGTTTGCCTTAGATCACAGTTCCATGTGTGTATGGGTATTTGTATCATGCAGGAATTTGAAATAATGGAGTGCTAAACTATCAGAAGGATTATCTCCCTAAAAAAGTCATCTGGGCTTCTCAACCCCATAAAGAGAGAACAACATAAAGAAAGAACACCTGGAAGGAGGGTCTCACCCTTTCTAATGTTTGCCTCTGAAGGGATGAAAGGTAGGATTGGTTAGGAAATGAAAACCCGGTCACACTCACTAGCAGAGCTTGCTGTAGTGATAACAGATCTGCCGATACAGGCAAGACCTGGACCACAGAGAGAGATGCAAACTATTTGGGGGGATTTCATGCAAGTTGTTTGCTGTTGGAACAAACAGGAGGTATTCTGTGCTTCTATGGCTTCATTTGAATCTAAATGTTAGCTCATTTTTCTGTTGTTGTGACTACTTTACCCCATCCAGCTTTTCTTTCATTGCTCTTTTGAGAATGCCAGTACAAGGAAAATATGAACGTTCGGTAAACAAATGGTCTGAAAGTGTTTCTTTCAGAATGTATTCACTTACTTAAATATCTGAAAGCATTCCCTTAAACGTTTAACAAGGATTTTGTTCATTCCAGCAGTATTCTGTGTCCAGGGTAATGTCAGTACACAGAATACTTTTGGTGATCTGATCTTTTTCCCAGGCTTCAAAATACGTTTTGTTGGAGAAGGAGTAAAACATAGTATTTCATTTGTGTGTGTTGTTTACAAATGTTTGATACACCAGAGTCAGAGTCAGTATTTGTGGTCGCTGCTTTCTGGAATCAGTGGTTTGAGTAAAAGCTGAGCAGGCTGTAGGAAACATAGGCATCTCAGAGGCTCGTGTGAATACCACTGCTGTAACTTACCCTAACCTGGTTGGGTGAAAAATGTGGTTTCCTGTCTTCATTTGAAAAAAAGTGTTTTTCAGGCTTACTGACATGCATTCTGCAAATTTAATTTTCATAAATATTTCATCTCTTTCTTATGCTTAATTTAATCTATCAAAGCCACACAGTGTAGGAGAAATATGGGGTTGTGCTTAAGCAGCTGGGTTTCATTTGCAGAAGGTTTCTAGTAATTTTCTTGCTCTTGCCATCCACAGAACTTCTTTGTGACTATCCAGGAACACTGGAAAATTGAGGATGTGGAGCACAGGTTCAGAAACAAATGGTTTTCATTTCTTTCTCTGTATGGGTTTGGTACCATCTATGGCTTTTGATAGACAGTTTGGTTTATGTCTCTGTGTCTGATCAGCCCAAAAAATAAGATCACTTCTACTTATATAAGATAACTTATTCTATTAAGTACAGAAGGCAGGAGTAGCATTTATTTCTACTTTTTTTTCCCTCTTTTTTGGTTGCAGTTTTTGCTTTCTAAATGTTCACATAAGGAAATGAAGTGGCTGGGTTAAAAACTCTGGGAAATCCTGGCAAGTCAACCTTGAATCAAAATTAAAGAACTTAAAAATACCCAATTTGCTATTGAGCAGGTTCACTCAGTGCAGAGGTTGCCATGATTTCTGTTAACTGTGGTAAACTCAATAGCAGATTGAACCTTTACAACAACCAGCTAGGTTTTTCTTAAAAGAAAAAAAAAAGTATAAAAATTATGTTCTGAAGTATAATGTTTAATAATCCAATTCTGTATTGACATAGGTTGAGATCAAGCTACATACGTATTATATTTAAATACATGGTGTAAAGATTGAATCTAAAACAGTTCCCCCAGAGCAGAATGTACTGTGAAGTCAGCATTCATAGATTCATAGATTCATTAGGTTGGAAAGGACCTACAAGATCATCTAGTTGGCAACTCATTTCTATCAGAAATGAAAGGCAGACACAAGCATCACATGGTCTATTTCCAAAGTGCTGTCTTTTACTTAATTATGCTTTGGTTCCTCCTACCCAAATAGATGTTACTTATTGTATAGTATTTGTTGCTCTTATTCACCAAGATGCCTCAGCATAAATTATGCAGCATCTTTGTATGGGAGAACAGTGTTTAACATTGCATTGCTGAAAATGGTTGCTCCTGAGATACTTAATTCTTGTAGATGGATAAGCTGTGTCTACTTTCATTGGGCAGACCAATGCTCATCTGGGACTTTCTCTGATATTCTTTCAGTGCAAACTAGCAGTTGGAAGCTGAACAAAGTTCCATTTTTCTTAAATCTGAATGCCTCTTGATTAAATCAATATCACGTGGTAACAGCCTCTTTTTTACTTATGAGTAAAACATGGGAACTCACATTTATTTAGGAAGCTAAACTTATTTTATTCGAATATGGGCCACCAAGTAGATTTTGTTGGATGAATGATAGCTGCACGTGGGAAGCCAACAGCTGAAAATACAGCTACAGATGAAGAAATAACATAATCATCTTGTGAACTGGAAATGAATGATTTAAATTTTTTTGAATAAAGAGCTGGAAGATCTCATCAATTCCATCACTAGTTAAATATAAATTACTTTAGACTTTTTTAACACTTTTGTTGTCACTATGTGCCTAAAGGTGTTTTTATGATTTTTGTTGCTTTCTATTTAGCAAGAGGCATCACTAAAAAGAAGATAGTAAAAAAAATCTATAATTATGTTATTAATATTTATTCCCTTAAAAAAAAAAAAAAAAAGAATAGCCAAAAACAGGAGGCAGTAAAAACCCTGTCTAGAACTGCAATAAAGGAAATCTAGAGAAATTTCTTGCTGTATATAGGAATAAATACATTACGTGTTCAGTGAGGGTTTGAACTGTTGACTTCCAGAGACAAAATCTTGGAACTTGAACTGCAAGGGCCCTGCTGTGTTCAGCTGAGGTATCACAACGTGATGCCGTTGCAAAGCTGCCTTGGGGCTGCCTGAACAATCTCTGTTCCCATCCCTGCTCCTAGGCTGCCCTTTCCCAAAGTCCTTCGCTGGGATAATACTGAAAATTGTGTGTTAAGATGTGGATGAATTAAAGTAGGAAATGGGAAACATAAAAAAAGAAAAGATACTGCTGCCTGTGTGCTACAGAACTGCTACAAAAGATAAGATAATTGAGTAGAGTGTTTTTGTCACTGGAAAAAAGATAAGGAGTAATCAAAGGATATAAAAAAGGTCAATAATTTACACTGGTGGAGTACTTCTACTGGAAATAGCATGATCACAGTCTGCAGCAAGTGCCAGGGAGAGACTTGTTTGTAAGGGAAACTTTGGGAAGGGAATGCTTGCTCCCTGTGAAGCAGGTGATGGTGCGTATGGTGATTCCTCTTCAGCAGTGGCCTTGTGAAATTTGGATTCTAAGTCTCTAAGATTACTGTCTCCATGCAAAAAACTATACTAACTTAGTTAGAGAAGCACTGTTATGTGCTGATAGTTATGACAGTCAACTTCCTTTAAGATAGGATTCTCCAAAATGTTTGGGACTGATGTAATGCCTTTAGCCAGTGATAACAAACATAATTATTATGGGTGTTATTAGCAGTACTCAGTGGGAATTTTTAACGTTTAAGCTGGTGCAAACTGATCATTCTCTGAGGGAATTGCAGTTCTTTATATGAGCTGGGGAGAATTCATTCTGGAATATCTACTGCCACTGTACTTCAGTATAATGTTGTAACTTCTCCATAAATCACTCAGAACCTTTTCTTTGGGGGCTTGCGGGGAAGAATCCTATAGGCTATTTCAAACTACATGAGCATACACTTGAGTTGTGTGTGCTTTGTTTTGTAACAAAATAAGACCAAGGATGAACAAACTAAATCATAAACCAATAAAATGGCACTGAATAATGGAAGCACACAAAGTGTCTGGACAGTTGTTTGTACAAAAATCTAACCTTTGTAATCAAGTTTATTTCAGCCTCAGGAAGTGGATGCCAAACACATTACCCTTAAATATGCTTGTGCACTAGCCCATCATTTCATGTGTAAAAAAACCAACCAAACAAACAAAAAAACAACTAGGAATTTCTGCTTATTGTAGGTAATGGAAATAAAGGCCTAGGTGATGAAAAAAGAAAGATTTCTGCTTCTAAAACACATTTTTTGAAATGTGAAGATGCTCCTATTTTTCTTCAGTTTCTGTAAGAGACGTGTTTGTAATTTTTTTTCTGTGTGTTTAGAGAACAAGGAGGGGATGTAGTCTGTAGCTTTACAACTTTGGATGTCAGCATCTGCTAAGAGCAAATATTTGTACCTTTGTTTTTATGTCTTTGCATAAACATTTCATTGTTGCTTCAGAAAGTTCCTTCATTCTTTTTTGGTTAGCAGTTATTAGATGGGCATTGCTTTGGAAAAAGGCTGTGTGTCTGCCATTGGCATGCTTGTGGGCAACTGGAGAATACAAGCACTGTGGAGAAAATTCCAGTGACTGATGCCCTCCCCTGCTTTCCCTCCAGATTGCGTGTTTCTGCTAGTGGATAAGCATGTATCATACTTGGATTTGAAGAGCTGAAGGAGCTCTGTGATCCTGTAGTTATGTTCAACTTTTACTTGACATCAGAATTGTTTTGAAGAGCTAACTAAAGATGTTTTGCAAGTGTTGTTGCATTGCTCTGCAAATCTAGAAGGTTTACAGAAACTTTTACTTCTGAAACGGTTAGCTAAAATGACAGGATTTTTCTTATTGCATGATGACATTAATATTTTTATATTTTCTGTATTTATAATATTGCATTTGCTTTTAGTGTGCAAACAATATTTGTGGGAGGAAAAGTCACAGGCAGTGTGAAAGAGCAATCAAACCCACTACGGCGACCATTTAGAATAAATAAGTGTCTTCATTTTTTCCTTTCCAAATTTCTTCTGCCTGTTTAATATTCCATCTTGGTAGTAACAGAAAAGAAGACTTTACCAAAGGAAATAATACAGCCCAGTTTTATGAATGTGCAATTTTTTGTTCAGTGTACTAATGACCTTAGTGATGTATAAGATTGAGAATTAAAAATCTTAGACTCATATTGCAGCTTTGAAATGTCATGCCACTTAGATGGACATCCATTTTGCAGACGCAGTTCTATGGACATTGTTTGTTTAAATCAAATTCAGCTGATTTCAGCAAGAGGCACAAAGATACCTTCATGAATTTTGCCTGCTCTTCTGTTTCTCCTTCTATATTGCAAAATGGAAATAATAATGCAGTCTGACGCCTCAGAGCTGTTTATGAGAGATGTTAATTGGGAGCAGCTATGTCCACTAGTGACAAAGGCCATAGAAATATGTTTATACATATAAACAACAGGCTGTTTGTATTCCATATTCTGGACTAAATGGCTTTCCAAATTTGCCTAGTCCTCTGGCATTTAGACTTACAAGCTTCTTTCATGTTACATGCCCGTATGTTTTTTCAGTGTGTCTTAATCTAAAATCACATTGAAGAAATCTCCCTCATAGAATGAAAGTGACTTTTGCCATTCATTCATTGCCAGTCTCACAAGCAGGATTTTCACTTGTGAAGGCTGTATCATGAGGGCCAGAGGAGAGATATGTTGGAGGAAAGGTGTGCATCCTAACCTTAGCAGCCCAGATTGAATCTCTTGGGCTGATCTGCTGCCTGGTCTGGACCATATAATTTACCAAAACTCTTAATGTACCCAAACTAGTAGATTTTCAGGTGAATAACATGATGTTTAGAAAGACCATTTAGAGAGCTAAAAAGTTAGTAAGTGCTGCCTGTAAGCTTTATATTCAAAGTATGTAACAATACACACAAGCAAAAATTTGCATGAAAATGCAGTTATTGGATTTGTGATCAAAACCTCTGTATTTATGTTTCAGGCAACCTTTATTTGACCTTTGTGAGTAAGCATTACTATTCAGTCTTTAATTACATGATAACTAACAGATTAGCTTTTCCACTGGACCCCTGCTTTGTTCTACTCTAAAGATGGGCAGCACTTGCTTAATGAGCCCCTATTCAGCTTTCTGTTTTACTTGCATTATTCAATGTGTGACCATCACCTTATTTTACTGCATGCTATTCAAAACCTGCTGAGGCTGTAATTATTAATTTCCTCCATTTTTTTTTTTCCTGAGAGACCCATCACTGTCATATCTGAATGTTCATTAACTTTGGTTTCAAAAATCCCTGGTAGACAAAGGGTTGTCTGTATTCCATGTTGCATATGGGGCATTGGGGCATAGGACGAGACAGGTTGGGTGAAAACATCAAGGCTGTGCATTCACCGTTCGGTTACACCAACCTCACTTTGTATGTTAGAGGCGGGGTATCTCTCCCCATTGCTGTTCCCTTTGTAGCCCTTAGGCAACCACATGGTGAAGCAAACTGCTGATGTGATTGCAAAATGACTCCACTAAAACAGAAGGGAAACTACTTTTTGAGCAGACTCTATCAATGGAAGTACCTTCTTACATTGTCTGAAGCCACTGGTGGAGTTATTCCTTTGTTCTGTGTCATGCTTATTTGCAGTGTGTTGGGCTCAATCCTTTAGCACTTATTGAAGCTACAACATGATCTTCCAAGTCATCAACGTACTTGCCAGTTTGACCCGGGATTTTTAAGTTGAGCATGAAAAAAAGTGAAGCAAAGAAGACCCAAGAGGTGCTGGGAGAAATAGGTCAGAGAAAAGCATGTAGCTGTATTACTCTCAAATCATTCATTTAATTTTAATGTTTTGTTCTCCTTGTCATCTACCATGTCTACCTTCTAAATTTCTGGCAAAAAAAAAAAAAAAACAACAACAAAGAAGGATTCTTCAGACAAGAATAATAATTATCCTTTATGAAACAAACTTCCAAGTACTACTATAGCATCTTTTGTGGATGGTTAAGCTGGTTATTTTTTTTAAGTGTGCTTTTAGAGTAATGTGGTTATACTTTGAGCTGTTTAAACTCACTCAAAAAGAACTGAAAATAGAAGTCCCATCGTGTAGTGCACAGATCCATTGTGCCAGAGCATGATGAAGCACAATGTCAGGGCATATCTACTGCATACAACTTCTCTTTTTAGTGAACAGAGTAAGTGTCACAAATAATAAGTTACAGATCCCTGTGTCTCTCACTCTGAGAAGGGGCAGAATGTTTTGCCAGGGTCTTGCAGAAAAGTCTTCCATGGAAGAGCAAACCCCAGTACCACACTAAGCAATTAGAGAAGCATGGCGAAATTTTCCCCTTCTCATCTGCTTCCTCTGTTTCCCATTTGACCCAGTTGTCCACAGACCATTCTTGTCCTCTGAAGAAGTTTATATAGTTTCCATTGCTCTGATTTCTCAGCTCACTGTTGTTACTTGGCAGGCTTATCAGTTTTACCTCCAATGCTTTTTCTCAACTTTTTGGCCTTTAATTTTTCAAATTGTATTTACTGAATGCCTGTAATATTTAAATATGTTTGGTGGCAGTGTCTGGGTTTTTGCTGCTGTTAAGGAAAAAAAAACCCAACAAATTACATGATACACTTTGAAAAATCATTTCCTTGCACTCATGCTAACAGTATTCTAGGACTAATGGATATCAAAGATCGTGGCAGTGTATGTGTCCCAAGTCCTGTGTTTTTGTTTAAATAAACAGTGGCTTTTTCTTTAAAATAAAATAAAATAAATAATTCTCAGTGCAGCACCAGAATAGCTTAAGCCTGGAAGAGTGTAGCATCCTCCACACCATTCATTCCTCCATAGGAGGGAGGACCTCTGTAATTCAGAGGATCAGGTGCTTTGGATGCTTTCTGTATCCCTATAATGTCTAATAGCACCTGGTAGAAGCGTTTTACTTTGATATATGTTTAAGAATAGAAAAAAAAAAGCTGTTTCTGATGTTGTTAACAGCCATCTGTTGGATGTTTTACGTTTGCAGTTCAGGCAAGAAATTTGCTCTTCTCTGACACTTTCATCCCTTGACTCTGAGAAAGGAATTTTTCACTTAAGCAAGATGTGGCCTTTTCCTGTCAGCAGCTGGGAGAATGAGGATTACATTCTCTAAACAAAGCTCAGCTCTGTTGTTAGAGCTCTCTTTTCAGTATGTCTCCAAAACCATAACAATGGCAAGGCAGGTTTCAAACAAGCATTCCTTCAAAACACCTGCATGCACCCCCAGGATGCTGATCACAGTGTCCTTGCAATGCAATGGGCTCTAATCCTGTATCCAGGGCTTTTTCTTTGGGAATGTGCTAGACACATATCATAAAGAAATTCAAACAATTTATGCAATGTTGCAAGCATTTGGTATCTGAATTCTTAAACCCCTGAGAACAGACATGGAGGGAGCCTTTGAAATAGCATTTTTCTTCCTTTTTTTTTTTTTTTTTGAAAATATTCTTTGGCCTATTATGGACTTACTCTATACATGTAACATTATTGTTGTGAGTAAAGCAGTGGTAATGCTTGGCAGTTTCAGTTGAGCAGAGCTGACACATTTTACCACATTTTCCATCTCCTTTTATTGTTCATGGCCATTGTTTCTTTGACTATTTATTCTCTACATTCACTCTAGGCTGAATATATTGCTCTTCACCTTCCCCTATAAGTTAACAATTCACTTTTGTTGCATGCATGGTAATTCTGTGGTAAATGCAAAGTTCTCTAGTGCGTAAAGAAAGACATTTAGAAAGGATAAAAGCAGCCAAGTCTCAACTGGCAAATGCTACAATTTGCAGAAGAATATGTATGTTGAATGTGGGCAAAAACCAAAAACTACATTGTTTGTTGTAACTTCATTTTTACTCATGTGAAAAGTTTATATATATATATATATATTTACTTAAGTGTCTCTTTGTTTTAAACTGTTGATCAGTATTTTGGAACAAAAGAAGATTGTGTAAATGAATCTGAGCATCTTCATAGGGAAATTATGTTAAATAATTAAAAGTCTGGAGACAGATGTGTTACGGATTATTTTACTTGGAAAAGATACTTTCTTGCCTTCATTAAAAATAATCTCAAAGGAGGTTAGAAAACATGGATAGAGCCACAGTGTTGTTTTTAGTGTTGCACTGTTCTTCTGACATTAAGCTATCACAACTTAAGAAACATACTGCAGAATCAGATTCAGTAATAAAAAGAAAATATGTTTTAATTTAGCCCAGGACTTGCTTTAAATTCTGATTCTTAAGAGTTAAGGAAAAAAACAAAAGACTGTAGTGTTCATTATTTCCAAAGCTTTCTCATGTTTCTTCAAAACAGTTTATCTCCTGAGTGCTCTAGTTCTAAATCTTAGCATTTCTTCAGCAACAGCTTTCCCTTTTCCTTTTCTTCTCCCTGATGATAACAATGAGGATTTCACACTCTCACCAAGACTGATCCTGTATTTGATCTATTCATATTCCTATGTGAACACAGCAATGGCGACACGTGCTTACTTGATTAGTGCTCCGGGGAACACTATTAGGTCAGAATAGAATTTAAGATGTTCTGAAATAAAGAAGTGAATTATATGAGAAAGTGTTGACACTTTGAAAATCGCAATCCATTGAATCAATTTTTAGATGAATCATGAATTTTCAGTTTTGAGTACATTTATAAAGAGTGATGGAAAATGAGCCTGGAAGGCTCTTAGAGATTTTTTAAAATAGGATCAGGCAATTATTCTGTTACCTCCGTGTTCCCAATTCTTATTTGCGCTTTCAAATATAATTTCATTTTCAGAATGCCTAAGAGAGATATTAACTGTAAAATGTCAGCCCTTATTTCTTGTCCTTTGTTAGTGTGTGGAAGAAGAATGTATGTCATCTCTCTTTGCAGAGACCTCATCATTTGAGAGCTATTACCATGTGGCCCTTGTCTCTAGACTGACAAACACTCTCTTTTTAATCATTCTTTGTATATCATTACTTTCCCATTCATGATGGTTCTAGTTGTTTCTCTCTGAGCTTTTTTTCACAAGCTTTTGTTCTCTTTGGGCAGTGCTGTCCAAACCAAGATACTGCTTCTGAAGAGGCTGTCCAGGCCCTGAGTAGGAGCCTTATTTCTCCTATCTTGCACAGAGAAATCTCTGGATGCTTCCTGACACAGTAACTGCTTTCTAATGAATTATTACACTGATGACTTGATTAAGCCTGTGACCCACTGTCTAATGCTGCAGATTATTGACTAGTCAGTTGTTCTCTGTGTTGTATTTGTGCAGCAGATTATTGCTGCTTTTATTTGGACTCATCCTCACTGAGTTTATGATGTGTCAGAAGCGTCTCAGACCAAGCTGTCATCAATGCATGTTGTTACTGTTAATAATTGCTGCTTTTATAGATAAGGTAGCTTGGGATCAGGCTATAGGTAGAGGATACAGTCATTTCTGGGGAAGTTTGAAAACAACAAACCTGTGAAAATTAAAATCACTTGGCAGTAGACATTTAATTGCAATGATTCCTTTATGTTGTGTATAATTTTTATAAATTGTGCAGTCATATTGTTTAAGAACTTGTGGCTAGGAGGTACAAAAGCATGTGGTGTGCACTCACAACTCATCTCAAATACGTGTACAGGAGGATGGCCGTTGAAAACACAAGCTGAAGCAAAATATATTCAGGAAAATACAAGCTTGCAGCAAATGGAACAGTTCTGATGCTACCATACTGCATGTCCTAAGCTGTTACAGTTGCATGTTCCCAGTCAAGGAGAAAGTCATTGAAAATTAGTCCTGTTCCTCTTATTTTCTACTGAAGATGATACAGTTCTTTGTAATTTCTTATTGAGTGGAACAGTGTTTTCTCTTATCCTTTTCAATATATTTTTTAATTTTTTTTATAGAAGGTAAGATAATCCATCACTGCTGCAGTAGTCTTGTTCCAGATGATAGGGGATTGGAAATGTATCCTTCTGTCTACTACTAGGTATGTCTATTTATTGTGAAATACGGAGTGGTTTGAGTTGCAGGTGACCTTAAAGACCAGTTATATCCAGCTAGCAGGGCTACCGCCCACTGGATCAGGCTGCCCAGAGCATGACCTGGAACACCTCCAGGGATGAGGCATCCACAGCTTCTCTGGGCAACCAGTTCCAGTTTCCAACCACACTCACAGTGAAGAATTTGAGCACATCTTTGCTAATATGTAGTTATGCTGCATATTAAAATTGAATGAAGGTGTGTATACACACAGAGCAAAAATGCGGCAGCCACTGTGCTGGGAGAGGTGCTTGCCTGCTGACACGGGGAGAAGTTGCTGTCTCCTAAGCCTGCTTCCTGTCACCCCCAATTTCACATGTCACTCTTCTTGCTAACCTTTTCAAATAATCCAAAGAATATTTGATTGACGTCTGAAACAACACATTTGTTCCCAGTAGCAAAATCTAGACCCAGAGTAACTTTTTGTAAAGCTCTGTTTTTACCGGACAGCAATCCATATTGAAGCTTATTAAAGTCATGTGTTCAATTTTTTCATAATTGCTCCCATTCAGGCTGTGGCAGGCAGCCAATAAAGCACTAAGTGGAAGTTTCTGTCGGTCCACCTGTCTTTCTGTAGCTAACGAAGTGTGCCGTTTTTTGTCTTGTAGACTTTACACGATTCATTGTCAGAGGAACTTGTTATATATAGACTTAAAATAAATTAGTTTTAGACAGGGCCAAAGCCATTCTACTATACTTCTTTGTATAGTAAGTCATGTATTTATTATACAGAGTGACATGTTAATACTTTGTTTGGGTGGGGAGCTTATTCTTAAACCAGAACAGGCAATTCTGGTTCTTGGCTATGTATTTGTCTTTTAAATATCCTGTTTAAAAAGGAAAACATCCTGAGCAGCATAGGTTTGAGCACAGACACACACCAATCTCTGCTATTTTGCTTCATCAATGAATTGGAAGTTCTTTTCCTGTAAAAGCTGCTTGTGGTTTTGGGCCATCACCCTCTTCTGAAGTCCAGTTTCCTTACACTAGGCTTCAAATCACAGAAAAGTTAGAGACTGCTCCACATCAGCTTACTTTGAGAACTGGGAAATTAATTTTATAGACTTCAAGGATGTAAAGAATTAGAGAAGAAATAAAGAAATAAAGTGTACCACTCCTGATGCCTGTAAGTATGCATCAAAACCGCAATTATTTTGTAGCTGTTAGTGCCTTCAGGATCACAAAGTTGACTCTAGAAGAGGTTATACTGGCAAAGCAAAGAAGAAAAAAATAATCTCCTGTTTTATGTCAAAGCAGTTCATCTTGAAAATTTTCTTTGCCTGCAAGGAGATTGGCAAAGACAGCTGTTTTTTCATCCTGGAAAATGGCCCAAAAAAGGTCTTCCTTAATCTGGAGGAAAAAAAAAAAAAAGGTACTGCAGTTATTTTATTATAAGCAGAAAGTTTAGTAGCGGGGTTTTGGATTTTCTATTTCTGCTATAAAATTCAGGTGTGCTGAGGCATATTTATAGAAGAAGAGGAGCAGGCCAGCAACTCGGCTTGCTTGGCCATTAGCAGCAAAGCGCTTCTGGATGATCTAAGAAAATTCCTCCCTCCGGGAGAATGATCTCATAGTAAGACTGGAACCTTAATTTCAGTGATACCCAAACTGTCATTGTATAATCTCCTTGTCCAAATGGTTTGTGAGCAGCCAACTATCAGGTTTGGTCAGGCCCAAGAAGATGTAAAATCTGGGCTCCCTTGCTCAAATTTCAGCTGCTCTTCCTGCAGTTTTAATAGAACTTTAATAGAACTGGCTACTCTCCCTGATGTCTTTTTCTGATACAAATATGGGAATGTGTCTAGCTTTTTGGGGCTGAAAAACTTGAATAAAAGAAGAGAGGAAAGGAAGGATATTAAAGAGGTTGCCCATGATTAAATCTCATTAAAATTGGGCCTGTGGCATGTGTCAGCTGACTGGGCATATGACTTACTCTTTGTCTAATAGGTTTTTTGATTTTAGATGTTTTTACAGGCTGGATTAACTTCTGTGACCTGTTTTTCCACGGTGAACATAAATGTGATTCAAACAATATCAGGTCTAATCAGGATTAGTTCAATTGTTGATGTTGCTTGGAAGATTAACTAAGGTGATTTACCATTGGTAGATGGGACAAAAGACAGTAGGTCAAATTTACCCAGTTCAATCTAGCTACTCATTTGGGTGATGCAGAAATTTGTCATTTAGTTGAATCTGAAGTATTCACATTGTCCGAAAGAGAACAAGAATTGATCTCCCACCTCTGCCCATGCAAAGGCTATTCGTATGCTTCTGGGTTTGATGTATGCATGTTAATTCCCAATTTCTTGATGATCTGCTAAATAATTGGAGGCAGATATAAACATACTTTTTAAGCTAAGATATCAGTCTATTCAGGAACTAGAGAATGTCTACTTACCAAAGCAAGGGGCCTTCACATCTAAATTTTAATTGGACAGGGATTATTTGTTTAAGGTCTTTCACACAGCCATACTATGGGGCTCTTTCACCACAATAATGCTCTCTAAGATCACTGTGTTATTTTACCCCTTCTGAAGGAAATACCGGAGCTTTGAGTTTCATTTTCAGCACCTCCCTGTAATGTATCATACTCCTTGGTTCCATACACTTAATGTGTCTGTTCACAAGTATGTCTGTCAGCATCTCTGCAGTGCATGAGAGCAGGCAAAAAGGTTTTGACTTAAGGCTGCACTTCCATCAGAGCAAAGGAGTTTGAAAAGAGAAACGGAGTCTTATTTTGATAAATACAGTAGAAGTATGCACAGTAATTGAAAGCTCAGCTGATCAGACTCAGAAATTTCTCACCCTGAGTTATTTTCTGTTTAGATTTTTAAAATCATCAGATAAGATCTTTTTTAATAGTGCAGCTTCCCATCAAAGTGCATCGTTCTGTACTCAAACAATCCAAGTGTGTTGTGAGAAACAAAAAGCAGAGTTTTAACTGAGCTGGTTTCTGTTCTCCCTAGTCCATCTTTCCCTTCTATTAATGAATAAAGGTGAACTTCTGGGTGATAGGACGTAGGGGAGAAAGAATTCCAATAGCTGTTTTGCCTCTGATCTATAGAGCATGGAAGTAAATCCCACTGCCAAACATCTGAAACTAACCCCAAAAAGAAAATCAGAGCTATTCTTTTCTGCTCCCTTACTGCTGTTTTTCAGAGTCTGGGTCACTGGCAACAAGAAGCTGAAGGACAGAGAGAATTATTTTTCAAAGACAGAAACACTCCCGGCATGAGCCAGTTTTCATCTGTAATGCTATTATAATGGCTGTTATACCTACAACCTCAATTTCCAGATTAAAACTTTTATTTAGAGATATATAAATTATGGTTACTGTGTGAGATGATAAATGAAGAGGTGTTCTTTGTGGATGGATTTTGGCAATGTTTAACTCTCTTTCTTCTAAGATTTGCTCCAGTCTTCTAATATTATTCTGTGGGGAACAACATGCTTGTGTTCTTCTCCTAGTAATGCAAAATACAGATGTCTCTTAAGACTCTTTTCATAATTAGGTTTCATTTTCAGCAGTAAACGTTTATGAAAAATAGTATATTAAACCGTTCAAAGTAAGCCTATAAATTCCCTTAGGTTTCCTTGCAGCACTAGTCACTGCAGTCAGTAGCAATTATTTAAGATTTGCTCCATAGACTTTATATGTTCTCTATCTAAATATTTTTCTGTATTAGCATGAAAATATCCCAGAGAAAACAGCTTAAGACTGACATTTTGAACACTAGAAGTTGAAAAACAGAAACAAATGCCAAAATTCTAATGCATTTAAAACTCAGAAAGAAGTATTTAATGTAGCAGAAATTTTAACGGAAAGGTAATTTGCATTGACTTAAATAACAACCCTTCCAGGTGGGCTAAGAGTGACTGAGACAAAAGGAGTGCTAAGGAGCTGCTAGCAGTAGTCTGCTACAGGAAGCACACTAAAGTTACCCTTAAAAGTCCAAATTGGGGATGAGGCAAGCTGCCAGACCTGGAAAGCTCTTCCTCTGGCCACCATATAAACTACTAGAGACTTCATGCACCAGCACTGTGTAACTAATGCTATATGTCTAATATTTGAACCTAAAGAATACAGCTGTTCACTAGCAAATGCAGATGTAATTCACTTGTAGCTGTTTTGCACAGTTGCCCAGAATCTGAAAGGATGTGTGTCTTTGGATATCCTTTGCCAATATAAAATCCAAGAAGTTCTGTATTAATTAAACAATGAAACACCCCATGAGGTTTGCATGCTGCAGTGTTAGCTTTCACACTGTAGGATGTTTTGGAAAGAATGGAGTGCTTGAATGAGGGGGTTGGCTCAGAAGAGTTGCTCTAATTTAGTATTTTCTTCCTTCTTAAAGACTGCTTTTCCATGAAGTGCTGGGAAATTAGTGTCTGTCCCCTGGGTGATACGTTTGATCAGCTTCTGTTGAAGTCCTTGTTTCTCCCTTGTAATGGAACCATCAGAACTGTGGCCTCAAAATGTATTTAAATAAACAGTAACAACAAAAAGAACAAAGAATGTAATTTGCATTAAGCTTTATTAAAACCCAAGGTTACTTTTAAATGACTCACTGGCATCTAGATGAGACCCAACTTGGGAGGTGATTTTGCAGAGTAGGGATGTTTGCCACCAGTGGCTTCACTCCTTGTGACGAACTCTTGAACGCTGAGTGGACGAAGGATCGATTACGTGTTTTTACTGGGGCCCATTATGTCACTGTTTTCACAGATAAATGGTGGTTTTTTTAGGTTTTTTATTAGAATGGCTATGTAAATTGGTATATCGTTATTATGGGAACAAGCATGTATTGTGACATCCTGAGAGTCATCATCTAAGTGCTGATTCCTTAGCATTTCTACTTTTTTATCAAGGCACTTTTATTTACTTTTAACCTATATTTCTCTTCAGTCTAATGCTTGATCTTAGTATCTTGTTAAATTTTACAGCTACAAAAGGAAAGTCTTAATTAACATTATTGACTTTAGTTTGTTTCCTACAAGTTTGGAAAGCAGTACAGTTGATAGAGCTGATGAAAAAAGTTCAGATAATAAACTTTATATTTTTTTTTTAGGCCCAAGGTATTCATAAGTTAGAGTTAAGCTTCAGTAATAGTTTCAACTAAACAAAAGGATTTTTGAAAAATTGTAGGAACAGTGCTCAATGAAATGTAAATACTTTTATTTCAAAGTAACTTTTCTGTGTAAACATTGACCTAGCTCTATGCAACAAAAGCAAAAATACAGTGTTTCAAGAAGCTGTAAATACTCTAGAAAAGAAACAAAATACTTCGGGCTGAACAACAGGCATTCAAGATTACGAGCTTTGGGGAACGTTTGGGGGAAGTTTCAGAAGTTTATTTAAGCTTTCTTTGTAATTATTTCTTTTGTTTGGTCAGATAATTTGAAGATTCCCATTCTTTTCATCCTAAAGCTTGGGCACGATTTATTTAAATATGTATATTTTTCCATGTGACCTCCTTCGAATCTGTGACTTTACTCTCATTGAGGCATCATTTGTAACACCAAGCTCTCTGGGGAAAAAATGCACTTGCTGTGTGACTTCTCCAAACTATTTGCAAGTTAAACAAAGCCTCTTCCAGGCCAGAAGTCCCAATCACTTAGTGCCTTCCTCATATAGAATCTTTCTGGTGTCTCCATCTCTCTGAGTTGCAGCAGAGAGTGTTATAAACATACAGCCTGAGGAGGCTGGCCTGCAAAAATAACGTATGTGAAGGCAGGGTAAATAGTTTACATCTCCTTCAGCCTCTGGATTGTGTCACAGAGCTGCTAACTGAATCAAGGCAGTCTGCCATGGCCCAAAATATATGTCTTAGGAATAGCAGGTGGAATGGTTGGGTCTGGTGAGGTAGAGAGGCTGTGCCTTCAGTGTCTCCTGATGGCAAAAGGAGATTTCCACCGAAATACTAGTCAGCCTCTGGTTGAAGCAGTACCCAACCAAAGAACATTCCATTTTCAGATCATGTCCCATTTTTCTTTGCAAAGCACAAGCAGAAAAGGAATCACCTGCTTCAATTTTCTATCTTTATGAACTGTAAAGTATAAAAAGTGAGTTGTGTACCCAGACCATGGGAGTACATTTTGTGTCCCCTTTCCTTTCCTGCTTGTATGTATCCAGCATCCATTGTCAAAGGGGGAAGAAAGGTGTTTTAGAAGTATTCAGATGTTTGGAGAAGTCTAGAAAAGGCTTGTTTGATATAAAATAAGAGTCTGAATAATGTATGAGGAGATACGGGTAACTAGACTTCGTCAGCTCACAGAAAAGAGCACTCCTACTCCATGTCCACAAACCTCCACTTCTGCTTTGTTTACAGATTAAATCATCTAAATCTGATCTTTGGGGATTATTTAGTCTTAGATTTCCGTTGTTTGTTTTCTTTTCTTGTCAATAATCTCTACAGTCTAGGGAAGCCCCAGCTCATGTGGTTTAAGGATTGGGAGACCAAATGGTCCCTCAATTAATAACCTAGAAAATTAGAAGCAGGTAGTCATTGCTTATGCCTGCTGCTGAGAATTTGGAAAGGGGAGTTGTTTTTGGAAAGAAGAGTTCCCTAGTTTGCGTCATTGTTATATGGCTGTGGAGCTCTTTGTCCATATCCTAATTTCCAGAGGTTTGAGAAGTTCACAAGCATGGCTAATTGCTCAAGTGCATTGTCCTCCGTCTCTTCTCCTTGAATGAACCTCTGGAAAGCTTTTAGATAGATGATGCTGAGCATCAGCCTCTCAAAATCTCTGAGCTCATATGACTGGGGAAAGGCTGGCCTCACCTGTCAGTCACCCCTGTGATGTGATTTGGGGGGTCTGAAGGAGTATCGAATTACCCTTCCCCAGGCAGGGAAGAATGGCTGGAGAGGAAACATTGGTGAGATGATCCATGTTTGCTGTAGGACAAACTGAGCAATGGATAGCATCTGCATGCAAACAACTAGGAGAAACAAATTCCATGGAGGAATGAGGAAAAGATGGCAACTCTGTATGTCAAATTTTCTGATGCATCTGTTTTGTCTATAGTTTTCCCCAGTTTTTCGTGGTATCTCTGGGTGATGCTTAACGCTGTGGTACAGCAGATATAAAGGAATTTTTCAGAGCGTGTGGCTTTTTTTTCCTCTTTACATAGTTTAAAAAGGCTCTGAAAGTAGCACACACACAAAAAAAAAAAATTAGAGAAAGGATCTGTTTTACAGGGCTTTATGGAATTGTGCAGGAAATACAATGTTCAGGCAGAGTAACTTGATTGTGCTGGTTTCTTGCAAGCATATCTGAAAAGCATATTCTTTTCACTTTTAATTTGGCAGTGCTTTGGTTTGAGGTAGTCTCATAGAAGGTTCTATATAAAGTACATCTGGTCCTTGCTAGAAGTGTGCTGAGCCCCATTGTGCCACCAGTGTTATGGGTAGAAAATGAATTTGCCTTTGGCAGAAACAAAAGCTCCTGAGAGTGCTAAGAGGGCACGGGTTTGTAGGGAAGGGAAAATGAGGTCTTAAAACACTTGATTAATATTATTGCTGAATCTGAAAACATTTTATTACCAGTGAAGGGAATTAGAAATATGATGCTAGAGCACTGTTTTTCCTAATAAGCTGTTTCTGAATGGTGTGAGGTTTTAGAGTCAAGGATTTTGACTTCTTCCCAAGCCCTCCCTGGTATTTCTCATTCATTGTTGAATGAGAAATCAAAAGAGACCCCATAAACCTATTACAGTGCATGCTGGACTTGGATTTACATTCAATTTTAACAGCGTAACTCAGTTTATTTTCAGTGGAAACTAAGGTCTGTGTGAGAAACAGAGGAATTACTGCAATACATAATTTTTTAATTGACTTTCCCTAACTGATGAAGAGAAAGCAACAGGAATTCAGTGTAAAGCCAGGATTTTGTTATCTAGATTTAGGTTTTCTAAACAGGTGAAGATTTTAGATCGTGGCTTATATTGAAGATATCCAAACAGAAATCACTGATTCTTTCCTGAAACATAGCCAGCTTTGGAATTTAATCAGCTCAATTTAATAACTCACATCAACAGTGCTGTTGAGGATAAAACTGAAGAAGTGTGGTGTGCTTTTTTTTTGTTTTTGTTTTTTTTATGAGTATCACATCCTATTGAAACTGCAGCAGGCAGGATGTAGAATAAAGTGCTAATTCTGTTAGTTTTTATTTAACTCTTCCTTTTTTGGATACTTCTGAACAGATACCATTGACCTTTATGCTCTGGTGATTTATGATATTTATGTTCATATGGAAACTTCTGATGCTAGATAATCAACATGTACTTGATTATACAAGAAAATATATATATATATATTTCTCTCAGAGTATGTTCTGGACTGTTCTGAAAAGAAATTTTGTAATCTTGTTATGTCATATAACTTATATTAGAAGTTTGTTCTTGTTGGTTTTGAGGTTAGATGGATATTGTTTAGTACAAAAATTAAGTGTATAGTGTCAGCTTGGTGCTGAGGTTTATATATTCCTCATGTTTTTTTTAAACCTCAATTTTTTGCCACCTTCTGAGATAAAGGTAACAGACTACTCTGCCTTATAATTCTTGCTACAACTCATCAGATGAAGTATGTGCCTCAGAGCTCAGTTCCTAAACAAGATCCTACAACTGTAGTTTGCTGTCAATTCAGCAAAGGTTATTCATTGTTTCTGTTGAATTTCTTACTGGTGTTTTTTTGGCTGTCTGTTTTACATGCAACTTTTATCTATGAAAGAGGTAGGCATTGCATATAGAAGGATGTATAAGTGGAGAATTCTAAGTAGATATTCTTTGAGTAAGATTTGCTAATTACTTAACTAGATATATTTTGTAGGAGAATGTTATTAAAATTAATATACGTTCTGATATCACACATTCATTGATTTTCTGCTGAATGCAGTCCCACATCTTTAAATTTCCTTGGACATTCTGGTAGCTGAAGGTGAAAAAAATCTGTATCCTGTGCTGTAGTAAATCAACTTGCCTTTTTTTAAATTTTCTTTTTTAAGGCTTTTTTTTTTTTTTTTTCTGCAACCCAGGCATTGAGGTGAGTGAGAGTGATTCTTTCACACACATATGTGGTACTTGTGTCCACTACTTTCAGTCCAAAGGAAACCTATTTTGGAAAGGAAACTGGTTTATAAATGTATGGGGACTCCTGCAAAAGGAATGCCACCTATTTTATTATGTTGGCCCACAACATCAGATGCAGATATTGGTGGGATGACAGTAAAGTTTGAACCTTCCTGCAGATATCCCGTTAAATATTGTTGCTGTGCAACAGATGACAATGGAAGGGCAGTCTTAATTTTACCCTTTTCATTTTCCATCTGTCTGGTGATGCTGATTGTTTGATCCAGTGCTGTCCCCACCCAGGAAAGGGTCCTAGAAAATTGTTCTTGTATTGCAGAGTTGAGTAGGGAATTCATTTAGCACTGATGCATGAAATAAGCAGCAATAAGAAGTACAAGTTGGCAGTGAGTAATTTCATATGACTTTACATGAAAATAATACTCCCTGTGCATATTTGCAGAATATCCAAATGTTTTTTCTTGTTCCTTCATAGAGGTTGACCAGACCGATAATCAGACTGTGTAGCAAGGAAACAACTTCTTATTTGTCAAAGACTTGACCACCAACACATTCTTTACGAATTTTGCTATTTTATAGAAGAAAGCTGACTTGTTATTCTAGTTTTTTACCCTACATTTGGCATCTATTCCCTTATATATTTTGATGGAAAATGTTGCACAATTCATGCATTTAGTTATGTTAACAGTGTTATAGTGAGTTACAGTACATTACGGTAATGAAGAAGTTTAATTTTACATCTTTACCTAGCTATAAAATAAAGTATTTTATACAAATGAAAAGTTGAAAGCTTGGGAAAATATTTTTCTTTCTCTCTGAAGTTACACAGCATCTCAGCTTGAGACACATATTTGCTGTAGGCCCCTTGTTCTTATGACTTCGGGTATTTTTAGAGACTGAATGGACCAAGGGAAGCAAAATTTTTAGCTGAACAACAATTTCCATCTTTTTAAAGGAGCTGAAGAGAGAAAGAAAAATCTATTTTTTTTTTTTATTCATACCTGTGTATATAGCCTTCTTGTTGCAATTTCATGTGACATCTTGGGAAGATGTACACTATTCTGTTTCATGTGCATTAGTTGCCATTTCTCACTGGCTTTCATTGAGATCAAGGTTTCTAATTAAATTTTAATGGACTAGAGGAAGCGCAGTGAACTTCAGATTGGATCTCATCTGAAATACATAGCTTGGCAGCCTGTGTTCTCCTGTCTGTTTTCTGTGAAAAGCATACACAAGCTCTCTCCCTCTTTTGTAAGGGAGAGCTAGCTGCAAGAAAAATAGAGCGAGTCTTACTTGAAAGTGGGAGCACCAAACTTTCTTTCCCATGGTGAAGATATATAAGATTAGAATGTTTTGAGTCAATGCTGAATGCTGTTGAAATGCTTTGTGTTGGATTGTCACAACTATGGGGATTAGACAGCGGTTATGGAAGTCTGCTGGTATTGCATATAGAAGCATATACATTGCATGCAGACTCTGATTCTGACCACTCATCCATGCAAGACATTCCCTCCAGAAAGGTAAATATTATGCTTTCCTGCATACCAAGGTGGTATACTTAATATGGCATAATTTAAGCATAATTTATAGTCTGCATCAGTTGTGCTTTTAAATGGGTATGAAAATGGGACAGGTCTACAAAGGCTGACAGGAAAAAAAAAGCTTAGACAAATATTTTAGGAAGTGAGGAGAAAGTAAGAGAGAAAGGGGAAAAGGGGAAAAGATCAGGGATCTTGTCCAAGGACCTTTAGGAGTGAGAGACTGGGAGAGTGACAAAGACAGAAGAAAATAGAAGAAAGGCAGTTGAGAGAGAGAGAGACAGACCAGGAGAATGTTAACTAGGGGAAATGAGTTATTGGAAAGCAACTTATTAGGTTTATTTAAAAGAAAACTCCATGAAGAGAAACACAGAAAGAAAGAAAGAAAGAAAGAAAGAAAGAAAGAAAGAAAGAAAGAAAGAAAGAAAGAAAGAAAGAAAGAAAGAAAGAAAGAAAGAAAGAAAGAAAGAAAGAAAGAAAGAAAGAAAGAAAGAAAGAAAGAAAGAAAGAAAGAAAGAAAGAAAGAAAGAAAGAAAGAAAGAAAGAAAGAAAGAAAGAAAGAAAGAAAGAAAGAAAGAAAGAAAGAAAGAAAGAAAGAAAGAAAGAAAAGAAAGAAAGAAAGAAAGAAAGAAACCCAGTACAAATAACAAAATAAAAAAGACAAGAACAACCAAAAGATGGAAAGATAGGAGTCCATAAAACGTGAAATTATGAAAGAAGACAGAATAATTTGAACAGTAAAGTGCAGGAACATTGATTTACTTTTAAATGATGTGAAGCAAGCAGGACACTCAGATTTTCCTTTTCAGAGTGGTAAGGCAAGCACAAGTAGTTTTTCTGGCTTTGGCTGGTGCCATGTGGATATCAGCAGCACACGTGCACTTTACAGTATTGCAGGTTGCTTCTCTCTGCTGTAGGGTCTGTACTTGAGCTGTCTGGAGGATGGAGTGGCTTTTTTATTTTTGGATTTTCTTTGCCTAGAGCTTCCTAGATGTGGCCACTGCTTTGGTTTGCTTCATAAGTGTTCACAGACAGTGATTTTCACTTGTGAAGTAACTTAATACATCTTTCAAATGCACATGATAGTGTTATACCTCAGATTTATGTTCATTGTTCACATGTGACCAGTGTCATTATAAGGACCACAGCTTTCATGCCTGCAATGCTGATATTGACTTTACCATATTGAATAGTAGTTGTACTGCCAATATGGAAAAAATTTCAGTATTTCAGACATTTCATTTTCCCAGTGATTGTTTCAGCACAGCTAACTTTTTGCTCCCTTGGTTTATTTATTTATGTTTTTTCTTCCTTCTAAAGAATCCCTACGAGCTTGCAGTGAAGTGGCCAAAATGTGTGCCTGCATGGCTTGCCTTCCCCATGTCTTTTCCCTGCATTTTCTTTTGCCAGTGTCCTTATTTGTGGCAATAACTATTGGATACTTGTATGTTGAGCAGCAGGTAGAAGAATCAATGGAAATTAAAGCACTGTTTTTTCTACTGTTTTCCTCAGAGCAAGCAACTTACAGTCCAACTGGTTTCATCATTTCAACATTGTTGTTAGACTGCACTTACAGTAGGCAGATGCTCTCTGGCTGTCCCCTTTCTTCAGATTATTATCCTGTGCTGTATGTGGGATTTCAGATTATTCCAGAAAATCTGGGTGGAGTGGGGAAACAGGGAATCTCTATATGCTATCCTTGCATTGATCCTTTAATAATGATTTTCATTTGCAAGCCAGAAGCACTTTTAAAAGAACATAAATGTTTGCATCAGTGATTCGCAGATGGGCAAGATGCATCACAGAGCATCTGGGATGAGGCCCAGTATTAAGGTAGTTGTCTCTCTGGGAAGAGAATCTACTTCCTTTTAGCCTCATTATTGCATCGTCACATTGCAGTATACCTGAATGCAAGCTTGTTCTTCTTTTTGCTAGGAAAGAAACACGTTAAATCATTCTAATGGCAGTGGATATTCATGTTAAGAGAATTAAATTTGTGTGATCCTACTGAAGGCCAAAAGGATTTGTCTAGGGACAGATAGAAGGTCATTTCAGGAGCACGAGGAACCATGGGTCCAGGAGAACACCTGCTTTGGGAATATTGTCCTGCTAATTCACTTCAGCTTGCTTGCCAACTGGATGAGTCACCAATATAAATCTATCAGACTCTGCTTGGAGAACAGTGCCTTTACTCTATATTTATTTATGGGAACATAACCTCTCTCTCTTAATCTCTGTGTCGTAGTCTTTAGGACATTACTACCGTATGATGAAACTGAATATTTTTATTGAATCTATTGTGTAGTGCCAGTGGACCTGAATAGGAGAAGTGATACCAGAGATAACATAAAAGGAGTTGTTTTTCTTCTTAGATGAGCATAAGGGAGTTCAATATTACCAGAAAAACAGCTTTGAACAATGCTGATAAAGAAGAGGTTTAATGAGGTTGGGGTTGTTTGTGAAAAATTAGTCTGCATTAGGGTAATATTCCTTCAGGGAGCGTTTATAATGCCTGCAGGAATGTGGAGGGGAGGGATAGGATTTCAGTGCAACCTCACAAGATTTCAGCTGCCAACACACTGCGCACCTGTGTGTTCCCTACTCTGACCCCTGATCTGCCTTGAAAGGCACTGGCATCTGCAAGCACAAGGGAAGATCAGGTTCTTAATTGTTGTGACAAAAAATAAAAAAAAGAAAAAAAAATCCTTCTTTTCCCCAACTCAGAATGCCTTGCATTTTATGTCTTTGTAAAGGATATTTAAAACTATTTTGTGGGTCTGCTTTTCAGTGGCTGTTGCTTTTTTTGCTTTAGGTTTTGTTAAATTAGTATCTTAAAGATCTCATAGAGATACAGTCAAATAGATGAATAGTATTCAGTAAAAAAAAAAAAAGGGGTTAGTTGGCAAGACTCAGGAAAATAATTTCATACTCCGTTGCTTATCTGGGCAAGAATGTTCTCCCTAGTAAGTGTGGATTCAGGCATGACAGGTTCAGCATTTATCACACTCTCAGAAGTCTTTGATAACGTCTGCGGAGATGAAATTTAAATATTGTCCTACAAGGATTTCCTCCTTATAATGCTATACTTCAACACCGATATCTCTGGTAGTAACTTGCAAACTAAGTGAATGCAATTTGCACCACTTGGAATTAACTGTTTTGTAATTATATTTTGATTTGTGTTACTTCCTCAGATATTGCAGAATGGTTAAGCTATACTGCTTGTGAACTTCCACATTAGTAATTTTGTGGTAGAAAATTATGCTTATTAAATGCACACATTTTCCTTTTTGGAATTTAAAGTCGCTCACTTTGGCATCTGTAGCTTATTTCTTTCAATCTAGCTAATTGAGTAGCTTCTCTGTTTATCTTAAAATGTAGATAAATGGCTTTCAGAGCAGTGTTTATAGCTTAATAGTTCCTGAAATAAGAGTCAACATTATCTCCGAGACTCTACCAGTCATAACTAATGATCCCTCTGCTTACAATGTTGAGCAAGTAAGGAGACACTGAACCCAGATGAGAGCAAGGGCCCTGTGCTGTGGGAGGATAGTTTGTGTGTGATGGCGCCTAGCAGACAAGTCTTTCATGGCTCATGAGTGTTAACTGGTAACCCAAATTTGTCCTCAGCCACTTCTAACCTCCTATCATTGAACTGTCCTTCTACAAATACAAATGCAAACCCACAGAAAAGTTGACAACATGCAGCAGTCTTGTTTCTCTCATCATTTAAAATAAATAGTATCCCTTTGCTCTTAGATTTACTTCAGTTTTGTCCATCGGAGCACATTTTGCCACATGAAGTCTCTGCAGAAATTGGAGATATTTTTGATGTTCCAAACGTTGTTGGCAGTGAGGCTAAATAAGGCATTATACTGAGAGCTGAAAGAGGATGAGAAAATAATTTGGCAGCTGGCAATTACTGCATTTTGTGCTGTAGCATTTTTTATGACATTTTAATGTATTAATGAAAGTAAAATGCATTTTTTTTTTCTTCCATACATTTTCCTGACAAATCCCTTGGCATGGTTCCTGAATGTAGTAGAGTGGTAGCCTTTCCATTATGATAGGGTTAAGTGCATGCTTCAGAAAAATAAGAAAAAAGGAGTAGATAAAAGACTCATGTGAAATGCTGTATTTCTATTACATCTGGAACAAAATTTGGAATGTGAATAACAAAGCAACAGTGCTCCATGGCCTTGAGCATTAATGTTCTTCTGTATTTCTGCCATCTTCTCCATATGATCTTTGACCTGAGTTCTTCTACTCACAAAAGGAGTATTTACTTGAAGTTGCAGATACAGTCTGTGTGAGGTGAATATCTGCTTGAAGGGTTTCAGCTGGTACAAGGTTCTGTTTACAGATAAGCAATCCAACAGCAAGCTTTTGCTTGCTTTAAGTCAGTTTTTGCTGATGACATGCAAAGTAGTCTCATTACCTAGTTATCAGTCCCTACAGCAATCTAGCCCACTGTTTTGAAAAGCTAGTTCAATATAGAGATTTAGGTGTGTGACCAGTTGTAAAAGAAATGGTATACAAATTTATTCCTATGTAAAGAAATTTCTATCAATCTTGCTTATTCTTCAGCTTCCCTTTTTTTCACTTATTTAAAAAGTAAGCTTTGCAAATTGTTTTGGATGTTCATATGTAAAGGTGTGTGGATAATTCTGAGTGAGGACACTTGGCCTGGGGTATGAAAAATCATGGGTCAGCTCCTGTTCCTTTACACAGTGATGCAACCACTGAATTTCTTTGTCTTCACCTTTACTGAGCCACAATCGGGTAATTTGTTGCTGCTGGTTGAAATTTCCTGTCTCGATTTGTCCCACCTTCTGCTGTAAAGTCTGCCTGACTTCCTCCAGGCTCTGGCTGAAGCAAAAATGAACACCGTACAGAACTTTTACTCTTAGAAAGGCTGGGCTCACATGTGAAGGAGAACTGAGCTGTGGGCAAACCAGATGAATAAGCCTGTGACCTGGGTGTCATCATTCCGTGTCTGTAAAATGAGATGTCATTTTGGAGTGTGCATGGGGCAATAAGGGTGAGAGAGAAGGGCTGCTTTTCATTATTTTGATTCATTTTGACTTCCCACATTACATGTAAACCTCATAAAATGTAAAGCAAATTGGCTTTGTAATTAATCTTAATTTCTGAATGCATCCTAATTTGAGGAGAACTGTGAAAGCATGGAAAAGGAGACCAAAACGTGGGTGATACCTCCCCTTTTCTTCTTACTTAATTACTCCAGAACATGGTAATAAAGAAAAAACAAACGATGAGGCAACAACTGGAGTACACTTGGAGGTAAACAGAAGGAGTGTGATGGCTGTCAAGAGCACCACCGGGGAGTTCAAGGAATTTAACACTGGGCCATGTCCCAACATTGTATTGGCAGAGTTTTATAAGTCATGTGTCTTTTACATGTGGTGTGTGTGATCTCATTGGCAGAGATCAGTGGTTCTTTAAAGCAGAGTTGCAGCAGGAGCGCACAAAACATTGTGGAATAGGAAAGATTCAAATATTACCTCTGGTAATAGAGGGTAATTTACAAATACTGAGTAATCTGAAGAAAGTCTGGATAAGTATGCTTTAAAAAATAAAAGAGTATTTACAAGGATAATATATGTAATCTTTTTTAAAAGGAAATTTGAAGTCACTGGGCTGTTTTGATACTGATGTTGTATAAAGTCTTATTCCTTACTTTCTCTTCCATACACCAAATTGAATATTCAGAATCCTGTTTGGTTGTCACACTAAGAATTGTACTGCTTTCACGCAGCACACTGACAAGGGAGCCCTTAGACTAAATGAGCTGAAAATCTGCAAAGTTCCATATTAATTCTGAACGTTTCCTCATAAGAATGTAGTTCTTCTAAAACGTACATTTTACCAAAATAAAACAAACATTAATTACTTATTTGGAAATAATCTCATCGGTAAACAAAAACAGCAGTAAATATTCAACAAGAAATTGGGTACATAATTTCCCAGTTTTCCAATTTTTCTTATTTGCATTAACAATTTGCAAACTCAGAATTAGATTAGTAACAATGGAGTGGAAATTAAAGTATTATTTTGTGGAAAAAAACATTGAAGTAGAAAATGCTGTGAGCATCTCATGTTTGCAGCTTAATATAAAAAAGAAATAAGCTAATTAGAAACATTAACTGTAGGTCAACTCTAACGGTTAGGTATGAGTTTGGAAATGGTAGATATTATGTTGTATGTGGAGGAGGTATAGTATACTGAATGACCACGTTATCTCCAATAAAGTATATAAATTACAAGATTTCATTGTGTTAGAGTTAAAATCTAACTAAATTCAAGAAACTGACATTTTTTTTTTTTAATAAATGATAGTACTTTGTTAAATGCCTTTGCAGATCACAATTACAGGGTATTTTAAATTACCAGGTATTTTAAATACTGGTTAACCTTGAAGACAACTATCGAGACAACTGATCGCTTAAATGTTGCACCTCTACTTCAGAATTAAAGAATTCCCCAAATTTTTGTTAGCTTTCTAATAAGGGACCAGATTTTCTTCCTCTTTGCACATAGTTTTTGTTAAGTTTCCTATCTTATTTTGTTGTTGTTACATGCTCTCAAAAGCTGTGTGTTGTGGGAGAGGTTTGAAGACCTCTTAAAAACAACAGCAAAATAATAACAAAAATCCCTGGTTGTAGGCCATCTCTTTTAATTAAGCCATCATCTGCTCTCCATCGCTAGTTTTTATTGTGCCTAAAAGGTAAACCACAGATAGCAGAAAAACCATCAAAACCTTCTCTCAATTGTGCTGATTGGAAGCCTTGTGATGAACTGGATACATGGGAGCCAGAATACAGTGGTGTATCTCTGGTACAGGCAGACACACTTTAAAGGGAGCAGGGGAGCAAAAAGGGAGTTCCTGTGTGCCTTTAACATCCTAACCTTGGAAGCTAGGTGTAGCCATCTGGAAATAGTTACTAATTCTGTATTGCTCAGTATCTCTATTTTATTTGTAATTCCAGGATTTTCTTTTGCTTTCACCTTTCTACTGTCATATCCTATGCAGCCTGAATATTGCTTTGTACTTGGCTGAAATAACATTGTTTGCCAGCTTACAATCAAAGGGAGGGCTGAGGAAAACAGCTGAGCTCTATTAGGCAGAAGCAGTCTGGACTGCATTTCTTTGCTGCTGAATAACACACCACAGGTGCAGGATTAGCCCAGCACACGGTGCTGTGTTTTCTTAGCTGAGCTGTGTGCTGCCTCCTCACATGACTCTCATCTTCGGGGAATCTGGTGACGATGTAGTGCACCCAAAGAAGCTGACTGTAAGTAGATAGCTTAGTTTTGCAGCTCACAAAACACTTGCTTTCTTTTTTTCCTCTTTTTTTAAGAGTGCTTCAAGAAAACTATTAAAAACAAATTAATAAATAAATTTATTTTTTAAAGGGACGTTTTGCCAAAAAGCTGTGGTGATACAGGGCAGCCTGATGCTTCCTGTGCTTCTCTCCTTACCACTCTATGGCTGTGGTGTGTGGGGGGCACTTAGGGTTTGAAGCTCACCTCATGCCCTTCTGGGAGGTCCTACTGCAGGCTTCCTGCAAACACTTTGCAGGTGCTCTTTTGTTAGTCTAAGTTTAAGGAGAGAAATGGTAAACCTCCAGAGAAAATATTGCAGCTAAAACAAAAGATTGCCCATTCTCCTTTTGCCAAGGATGAGGAGGTTTTTAGAAGACCTGATACTCGGCATTCAGCCTGAAAGTTAAAAACAGAATGTGCTTTCATAAAGTTGATTTAAAAATGTTTTGGTGATTTTATTAATGACCTATTTTGACGCCTGGCTTGTATTTTGTGTATGAACTACAGAGTTAGGATTGGGTTTAGCCTTAGCAATAGGCACCTTTCTGTCTAATTTTAAAGTTACAAAGGCAACGTATAGTATGTCAGTAATGCTTTTTGAAAAGCTGAATTTGTCCTATTCATCTTAAGCATTGATTAATAGGAAAAATATCAAAATAATAAAACAAATGTGTTTTATTTTTTAAAGCTTATTCATCGCTGTTTGTGTATGGCTGGGTACTGAAAAAGACTAGTTTTACATTTGTCCTGAGTTATTTCCTGCTTCAAAATGTAGTTGTGCAGCTCTTAAAAACTTTTATTGAAGTAGTTGCATTTGAGAGATAGAAATTATAAGGGCATTTGCAATCAACTTTTCCTCCTTAGACAAATCCATGTGTCTTTGTTAAAAAACAAAAAAAAAAAAAAACAAAACAAGCCAGCCAAACCCTACGTGGCTGACAGCGCAATCCCTGTCTTCCACAGGTGAGTGCCTGCTGGCTGATGTTTTGGTGGCAGTGCCATCAGTGGCATGTGGCCCACGCAGACGAGCTCGGCAGAGTCTCCCAAGTGTTCGGACAGGGGAATGCTTTTAGGCTGCTCAAACACTTCAGGAAAGCCATAGCACTTACATCTGTGGTTGAAACTGATTATTATTGTTTCATGCATGCACTTAATTTTGTTTTGCAGTAGACGTACTTTCCTCCTCCCTATTTGAATTATTTGTTTTCTCCCAAAGAGAATAAATCAGGGGCACTTTCTGTTGCATCCAGCGATATTTGCAGAAGTTTTGTACCTTAGCCCACTGCCCCAAATACAAAGATCTTCTTCATTGCTCAAGCCTCTATTGGTGTGTGCAGCTGAGCCAACAGCAGCCGTAGTCAATTCAGTTCACTCTCTGCTCTGACTGCTGGACATTGCAACAATTTATCCTATCGCTTGTTCAATTATTTCCAATGTTGCCCAACCTGCTGACTTGGCAGGATGGCATTTGCCTCTGGGGTGTGAACCTGAGAGCTGCATTCAGCAGCATTGAGTTGGTCAGTGTGTTGTAACCACATGTGATTTAGGGGTGTTGGTGGCATCCACACATAACAAATGATCAAAACATACCAGCGTTTACCCCAGATACCAAGTAACCTGTCCTCTGACAGATGGATGGGTACTTGTGAGAAATCAGTAGGAAGTGGATGATTTGGGAAGCGTTTGTGATGAGCTAATAAAACAAGTTGAAAGACAATTATATAAAATTATACTTTCATTTTGGGAATAGTTCTCTTCAATGTTTTTATAAATGATCTGGATGCAGGATTTGAATGCAAAGTGAGTTTGCAGATGATACTAAATTGAGTGGAGCTGCTGACTGCCTCAGGGGTAGAGGGCCCTTACAGAGGGACTAATTAGAGTGCTGGGTATTTAGAAAAGGCTCTTCACTAAAGGGTGGTCACTGGAACAGTCTCCCCAAAGTAGTGGTCGTGGCCCTGAGCTTCTGGAGTTCAAGAAGTGTTTGGAAAAAGCTCCCAGACACTGGGTTTGAATTTTGGATGGTCTGTCATGGAGCCAGGTGTTGCACTCCTGAGTTCCATCACTAAAATATTTCATCAAAAAATGCCATTAAAAATATTGCATGCTTATGCAATAAAGCAAGTATAGAACAGCTCTCTCTTGTGAATTCTGCATTCTTTAATTTATTAAGAGAAGTCAGAGGGAATAACTTCTACAAAGTAGAGTTGAAACAGGAGCTTGGGAATTACAAAGTAGGTTGCTCTTTATGCAGCCAAAGCATGTCAGTCAGATGAGCACTGCCTTCTGAGAGCATGGGCACATGCTCACTATATTTTAGTATATGGGTGATGTTGGGATAGAAGGACTGGCTGACATTTTTATATTCCAGCCACTGTATTCGTCTCGACTGCTGAGTATGGTGCTCTTGGGTCTCTCCTTTTTTTTTTTTTTTAAAGAAATACAAATGGTGATGATTTAATAAATGTACATAAGAAAGCCATGGGGTCAAGGCTGTCTCTTGCTGTTTTATTTAAATGCTTCACATTGACTTAATGTCTTGGTCAATCAGAATATCATCTGAAATAAGAAATAATGCTTGTCCGTTGCAATCTTTGATGCCTTCTTAAAGAGCAGATAGTGAAGCATAATTCAGTAGTAATGGCATCAGATTGTATTGTATTGCTTCCTTTTTTTTTTTTTTCCTTGCTACTGTTGTGTAAAGTTTCAAGATTGCTTGCAGTGATGGTGACATTCAGTGTTTGTTACTGAAAACTGCAAGCACACAAGAATTTGCAGTGTAAGAACAGAAATAACTAGGTTTGGTCTGTGACAGCAATCTTCCCCTCTCTCTTTGTATGAAAAGTTACTAAATGGAGGAGTGACACAAACTGAATGTTATCTGTAGTTTGACCCCTGGATTACATATTTCACATCTCTGTATTCGAGCCTTCTTTCCCAATTTTGATCAGGTGATGTCCACAAATAATACATAGGGTTATGCAGCTGAGGATTGGTTGGAGTAATTTTATTAATACATTTAGTTAAACAGTTTCCCAAGGTTTCCTTATGGAAAAAAAACTAAAGAGAACTCTGGTTCATAAAAGGATGTCAGATGAAAATAACACCTGTCTTTCAAAGAAACTGCTTCAGTGGTTTCAATTAAATAGTTTTCTGTTATTCTTTTTTGTAGTAAGGAAAACTGCGAGTTTGGAGACATAAGAGTATCATTTTCATGTGCCTTTGTAAGCTATTATTCATGAGTTTAATTTCCATTTAAAATTTTCCTATAAACGTAGCCATTCAATATGAACCAAATTGATAAAAGAAGGAATATAAGGAGATGCCAGCTTAGCAAATTTGGAATTCTGAAGCTAGACTGATGTACATCAGAAATATTTATTTCTGATTATTTTGTAGTACCTTGAAGGCTAACGCTACTGGGATAACAGAACAGACCTGTTCTAGCTGTACCTGCATCTACTCTGATTTTTTTTCAAGTGATAGTAGTGTGTTATGACAAAATCACGTGGGGGATGAAGTCGAGTGAGCTAGTAATTCTCAGAATGACTTAGAGATCAGAAATCAGGAAAATATTTTGAGGATGATGTGAAATATGTTTTCATTCATCTCCTCAAATACTACAAAAAGTTATTTAAGTTTAAAAAGCTTTTATTTCTAAGGAAACATTTACATATGGAACTAGATGATTATCAAATGTAGAACTATGAGGTGTCTGATGGAGTTCTAGAAATTCTTAAACTGAGTTAAATTTCAGTGGCTATAGCTTAGGTTTCTCTGTCTCGAGAAATACACTGTGCATAGACTCGCTTTTGGAAGTTTAAAAAAATCTTTTTGTGCTTTTCCCTCCCCCCTATCTGTTGGTATAGTATCTCATGTTATGAGAAGAGAGCCAATGGATTCTCATTTTTTCCAAATGAAAAATGAGACTGATTAACTGTGGATAGCAGAAATGAGAGGAAACCTGGAAAAAGTAACACTCAATCAAACTGTGATGTAATGGCGGACAGCAAATTATACTGGAGTTTTCCATGGGTTGTGACGAGAAGCCTTTGCATTTTTAAGTTGAAAGTAATATGATATTAATTTAAGTATTAATTTGAAGGGTCTTGTCACAGTGGTTTTGTCACAGCTTATTAGATTCCATGTTGAACTTAACTAATTTAGCTTATAACATGGAATATGATCAAGAGTGTTTAAACAGACTTTGCGGCAGGAGGATGCTTATCTTGTTCAAATCAAATGCAGAAGCATTTTCTGAAAAATAAATATATTTTTAAGTTAGTCCCAGATGCTTTTTTTTTTTAAAGAAAGATAACTTCGCAAGTTTGTTTAAAATTACATCTAATTGTAATTCACTTATTTGCATCATGAATAAAAGTTAAAGCATCCCAAATTTGGAACTGTAGAGATGAGAAACAGAAATGAGAAGGTTCTCTGTGCTTTGGTGTAATGCAACTCCAACATAACTGTGAAATGAAGCAAATCATACAAGATAAGCTCAACAGTGCTACTTTTCTGTCAGTATGGAAACTTTCTACAATGGATGTGTGTCAGAGTAAAGATATTTTCAACCATCATTTGATGACTTTTTCACTTGAAGCTCACTAGTGCCATACCGTCATGCACTGAAAAGGAAAACATGGTTATTTTCATTTTTCTTGTATTTTATGCCAGATTATGTTCACTGTGGTTTTGGATCAGATGTGTGCAGGTCTTGGTATGTGACCTTTCCATGAATTTTGTGCCAACCTTGAGTATCCAGCAAAGAGAAACTGTCATGATCCTTTTTTCCTTCTTTATTATTTGATTGTCACCAATAAAAAATGCTTTACTTTTACCTTTTGAGTGTTTTACACAGTGGATCGGGCTGACTTAAGAGGTGTAATTTATTTCAGCTTCTTTAACCATGCTGTGTTTTCATTGCTGACTATTTGCCAAAAAATATCCTGTGGAACTTCTTTTATCTGATGACTGTAAAGTGCAGTGAGTTAGCAGTTAGTTATTTCCCTTTCTCTTAAAACAATCATGTCAATGGTGTAACACTGGCTTGGTGGGAAGTCATCAGGCTATGGTTTATGATGTATCGTAAGAAACTCTAGAATGGTGTTGTATGATAATTTCATATTTAATGAAAGAATGATTTGATGAAAAGCCTGCTAAACTTATAGGGCAATGCAGGCTGTAGATAAAGTAAGCTTGTGGCTTAATGAAAATTCTATTGAGTTGACTAATTTTGTTGCCACCTTTTAATCAAAGGTAGATTTAGAAGATTTTCTTTCATTCTTGTTCAGATGCTTTTGTATGTTTAATGCATATAATTTCCAGTACAAAGCAACAGTTGAAAGGGCTCTTCAGTAACACCCGTAGCTTTCTTGGTAGATCTTCTCTGAATCGGCAAACAGCACACTGTCAGTGGATGCTGTAGCCAGCTTTTATTGGCATGGGAAAATATGAATAGATGGTGCTATGATTTTATGAGGCTTTGAATACTCCATTTAAAGAGAGGATTGAATGCACTACTATTTCTTTTCTTCTTCTTATGCTAGTTTGTCCCTTTATATCTCTTTTAATAAGAAGCAAGTCTGACTTCTTCTCCTGGCACAGAATATAGAAAATTTGCTTTTTCACTGAATGACTAGCACATAAATCACATGGTTGTGGCACAGAAGTCAATCTGTCAAGGTAACTATTACTAATTATTCATCCTCAGGGAACAGTGTGGCTTAAGATTTGGACTCCAGTAACAGTACAGAGCTTTTCACCTCCTGCGTTACTGGGTTTGTTGAATCGGAGTAGAGTGCCCAAAATTCATTACCATCTGATGGCTGTGGGCCGGTGTGAAATGAGTTATTGGGCTTTATCCAGATTCTAGTGGAGGAATTCCTGTCCAAATCACATAACTATGGCTACAGTTGGCAAGGGCTGGAGTGCTTACTGGCAGCCAAAGCAGAGAGCTCTAAGACTGACTGCACATGAGGAGATGTATTCCCTATATGAAACTTATGCTCTTACATGGGTAAATGCAAAGAAGGTAAAGGAGGTGGTTTTCATTTTGTGTGTAAGGAAACACTGTCTTACAGACAGCATTTAAAAAGTAAAGTATATCTAATTCTGACTCTTACTTCGCTGGGGTTGTGGTATTGAGGTATGCAATTGCTTTCTATGTTTAGAAAGAAGATAGCAAAACAAACTGAAAAACAGAGTTTGACACATAGGAAGGGAGAAATCAGTATTTAAAAGCAAACTTTTAGTATTCTTAGATTACCTCAAAGTCTAGGAGTGATGGGAACCAAGCTTTCTTTGAAATGTTCTTCTATTTTATTTATTGGCACGAGTGCTTAAACTAGATACTTTAGTCATTCCCATAGTCACCCAGGCTTTACAGAAAAAAAGCAGGCATACCTGGGCACACAACCTACTTTTTCATTCATGAGAATGAATCACAACATAGTTGAGTGGTTGTAGTAATACAGATGAAAATCTCTCACAAACAGCGCTCCCAATAGGCTAAGAACCCTGGTGGACTACTGCCTGTTGTGGTGGAGGGCACATCCTGGTGAAATTCAGAGGCCAAGCTGAGATCAGCTGAATTTGATGAAGACATACAGGTCTGCAGGTGACCTATCACTTGCATTCATGGCACTTGAATCTAGCTCCCTGGGAAAGCTTTCGAAGCGCAAAGGATTTCTAATTGCTAGGCAGAGCTAAGTCTGCATGATCAGCATGAGCTTTTTACAGCACAGCAGCAAAGGAAAGAACAACAGACTATTAGCTATTCAGACTTTGCATTTGACACCTGAAATAAGGAAGGACTTGTTACAAAACTGTGGAAAGCTCTTGTCATGATGAAGTTCACCCTAAACACTTTAGATTTTAAAGGTGGGAATTCTGAGGATCTTTCTGGTCTGGAGTCAAGCAGACATAGAATCCAAAAGACCCAAGAGAAACTCGGCTTTAACCAGATTTCTTAAGTGTAGGGTGAGACATCTGAATTTTAGATGCAAAAGATCTAATTTGTTGTTGTTGTTTGCTTTGTATTGTTTTGTTTTTTTCTTTTTAAGATAGGAATGAGGAAATTAAGGGTTGGGAGGAACAAGACTATAGGGTGAAAAGGATTTTCTTTTAAGAGTAAAAGAATCAGACTGAGAATCTTGTATTCTTTTATCTGTATTTGATTGTATGCAACGGGCGCTGAACTGCAATGATTTTTCACTAGTTTTGACCGTGGGCATGAGATGAAAGCAAAATCCTAGATTATCCCCTATTTCACACACTTGGAAAATGTAGATTTGAATCCCAGCCTACCCTGTGCTATGTTTTCTAAAAGCGCAATGCACCTCTCAACAATCACCTGTTGCTTTAATGTTACCTTAGATTTCAGATGTTAATTCAGCAGGTCTTGTCTTGTATTTACAAAAGTAGATACAGACAGGTCTAGGAATGTAAGCTGTTTACAGCAATTTCTGCAGAAGTTCTTCTTGAGCTTATCTTTAATGAATGATGGACAGGCTGCATTGGAGTATGCTGTCTCATTTATTGGAAAAGGAATTGACCTACAGTTGTATGTATCATGATGTAGGTATTTAGTTGTTCAGTCTCCTTCACATACATGAAAAACTTTTTTTTAAGCGGTAGCAGTTAAGAGGTTTAGGTTTTGTACTCTTCCTTCGTTGAGGAAAGATCTCTGATGGAATTATAGATGCTTGTAGAAAAAGCCATAGAAGTGTTATACAGAGCATAGAATTTCACTCAGTTGCCTCATGAGTTAGGAGGTCACTTTGTTGTCTTGTGAGCTTGAAGTTTGAAACTTCTTGACAACACTATTAATAATTTAATATTCCTCATTCACTGTAGGAATACAGACAGTCTGCTGACTGAAAGAACTTACTTAACGATCTCAAAGCCTGCGACCCAGGCAGCAAATCTCTGTAGATATTAATTCATTGTACACAAGCTATGTATCAAAATATCGTAGTTATCTTATGAGAAACAAAGTGCTTTTTTGCATCTTTTTTCTTAAACACTTTCTGTATCTTAAGTAATAGCTTATGAACAAATGATCAAATAAGTGAACTAAACCATTACATTCTGATTTTGCCAAAGTTATTAAAAGTATTGGACTTCAACAGTCAGTTATGTTATGAAAGCATTTAATATCTTGGTGCTAGCACAAGGATTACAAGCCCCAGTTTGTGTATGTAATGAGTTTTCTGGTTTGGCTTTCAGAAAGGGTGGGATATTCAAAACCTTCAGTTGGTTTCAGTGGGATTTGTTGGTACTGAACAAATTTGATGTTCAAGCTGTACAACTCTTCTATTATGTTATAATCTGATATGGTGAATGATTATATGTCATCGTAATATGCAAAGATTGGAAGGTCTGTAGTCTTAAAAATAATTGTTTAAATAACATTGTTCTCACACAGAAACCCTCAGTTTCCTCAGAGTAAATGATGTTCAGTTTTTTCCCCCCAATTTGCTAGAGACTGCCCACATGAAGATGAAAAACATCTCTGCCAGCAGTTTCCAGTGCCTGTGTGGGTACAGGCAATTCCTACCAGTCCTACCATGCCCTTAGCCTGCTCTTGCTCTCCAGCCTTACACTGCTTCAGCACAATGCAGCTCGTTTGCATGTTTGCCATCCCAACCCCAAAGTGGCCACTTGTTCCTATCCCCTCTTTCCCTAGGGAGTAGAGGAGGATGGATTTTTCTTTTAGCTCCACAATATTGGAATATGTTGGAAATCTGGGAAGGACGAAGAAGCAGTACAAGAGCCAACCAAAACAATAATAATAATGCCAATTGTTTCTGAAGATTTAACAGTAGATCAAGAATTTCAAGCCTGATTGTCTACTACTCTGCTGGAGACAGCTGTTCATAAATGACCCTTTAGTTAAGATTCCTTACAGGGATGCAACAGGGAAGTGAGAAACTGCCTGTTGAAGCTTTTCATGCTGATCTCATTTTTGTCTTTGAAAATTAAAACATTCACAAGCAATGAAAGCTGATATTTATGAGAAGAATTGGTGCAGAGGGAAGAACAAGTTGCTTTAGCAGCTCCTAGCCCATCATCAACATCTCCAGCTGTACTGCAACAGCCTCAAGGAGATTCACTACTCTGACTTTTTAGAAGTAATCACCTCCATGTATTTCTGTTCGTTTTAGGGTGCATTCTTGCATTTTACTTTGTTTACAATATTTTTATATGGAAAAAATCAAGGAAAATTTTTATAAGTACTCTTTATACAATTCAGTGACAGTGTTCTATTGAACTTGAGAGAACATCACTTTGTTAAATCTCTTCAAAATTATACTCGTGTTCTGCTCTGCTTTCAGAGCTGTAAATCCAACTCTGTGTGACAGAGTTCAGTGGATGAAGATGTGTGCCAAGTATAAAGAGAAACAAAGTGCAAAGGTGTAATTAAGGATCTGACCTATATAATGCAATATAAAAAAAGTTACACTACAGAGAATGTAAGGCCCAGCATATTCTTATTTACAATACCGGTAGCTGCTGGACTTGAACATCAGCACCTTTAATCTAGGGCCACTGAGGCTCAGTAAGTCTCAAACACCACAGTGACTATTTCAGAGGCTTCTGAAGAAAACTGTTCTGTAGCAAATAACTGTTCAGAGGGCTCAAATTTTGATGGAAAGGGGTACTTAAAAGCCTTAATTCCATATCTTGCAATCCTGCCTAAACATTTTTTTTTCCTCTTCCTTGATTTCTTGCTAGTTTTCTCGACAAGATGCCCTTGCTGAGCTCTAGCAAGTTGAGCATGGAGAGCAGAAAAGAAGATGGTGAGGGCACAGCACCTCCCCCTCCTCAGAAGAAACTGTCATGTCAGTGTCACCACCACTGTCCTGAGGACTCAGTCAACAGCACCTGCAGGTTTGTGAAGCATCTGTCTGGTGTTAAAATGTGTGAAAACCTGTTTGTGACAGTTCTGCAGTCTCAAGTTGGGTGTTACTTCTTGTTTCATTGGTAATCAGTAAAGGAGTTGTTTGGAAATTAGCTGCTTTTTACCTAGATGTCTGCTACACACTTATATTTTCTTTTTATTGTATTGTCAATGGTTTATGGGCTGGTTCATCCCAATTCTGTGACTAATGGAGTGGGGGACCCACGCCCTGGGAAAAGGGAAGGGAAAAAAGGGAGAGGGTAGAGAGATGGGCCTAAAAACAAAACAACGGCAATAATCTGAGGAGGAAAACTGATTTACTAAGTAAGATTGGAATGCAAACTAATACAGTATTGTACAATATAATTGGAATTGAAGCTGATAAATCAAATAAAACAAGAGAAAGTGTATGAAAATGAAGGCCTTATGCTAAAGCTGAAGGCAAGACAGCTAGGGAACCTCCACTGCTGAGATGAACAGCAAAAAAAAGGAAGTCTTGGGACTTGCATGCAGTTTTATCTGCACCTCTGAGTGGAAATGGGAATGCAAAGTCCTATGGGGTATGTAGTTCTTCTCTTCTGGGAACCAGGTACCCAGAAATTCAGCAGTCCACATATCTGGAGCATTAACTCTTTAACTCCTTTGTGCCTTACATGATGTTATGATGTGGAATACTGATAACAAAAAATCATAAAACCATGACAATTTGTATCTTTCAAGTTTTAGATAAATACTTATATTAATTCTTTGCATATGATCTATTCTGAATTTAGGAGTTTGTTTTTAAAAGGTGCATGCAATTGATGAGGGGAGACTTAATGGAGATACATTGTGTATAGGGATACATTGAAGCGTCTATAAGTTCATAATCACTCTTCATGAAGTGCCATTTATCATAAGAACCTTACTCTTTGTATGCGTTTTTACAGAAGTGTTTTGTAGGTTGATAAGACATCGTGTTTATGGTTAAGTCATCTGTTTTATTTTTAGGTGAAATGTTGAATACTTTATCTGTAATCTTACATTGGTTTTGTGTGGGCACTGGTTGGTTATAGAGTACTGTAAACTTCTCATTTGGGTTGGATTCTGTTCCTTACTCCCTGAAGTGTACTGCAGTGTCTTTGGAGGTTCAGCACTGACACTGTCTGAAGCAGCAAAGTGGAACCTGCAGTGGAAGCACACTGCTCTTCCTCTACTCTGGCTCATTCCACAGGGTGCTCCTGCAGCAAACACATGAACTATTGCTGCTGAATTAGGTGCTGATCTAACACCCATCTTGGCTTGAGGTGAATGCACAGTTTGGCTTTTGCATCTGTGTAGGGGTGAACTCTTCATTTGTTTCACGTGAATTTCAACTTTTCATACTGCTTACTTAAAAACAATTAAAATACTGGAGATACTACCTGCTCAAGTTTTGTGAAGTTCTGCATCCGAAGGAAGCATCAAAGCGGGACAAAGATATGAGCCCAACTGAATAAGCCAGTTGCATATGCAGTTATATTTGAGTTGAGACCATCTAACATTGTGTGAGTACTGGCTAGCTCTTCCAGGTAGAATGCTAAGACGATAGATGAGGAAAAAATCAAGGTTGTTGAGGACAGATTGCTGTTTCTTGGGATTTTATGAGTGTTATTCTGTAGCTTGACTTGATTCAGCTCAGCCTGCAGTTTCACACTGAGGTATATCACAGTTTTTGATGACAGTCATAAATACTACTTCCCCCTTTCAGCCCTCTTTCTTCAAACTTGTATATAGCTAGAAGTTGGACCTAACTGCTCTCAAATGGCAGGCCATTAAAAAAAGTTATAAAAACCCCCTCTGAAATCAGTGTGCAGATCCCCTGCAGCATGAATCAGCTTTCCTGTTCCTGCCCAGGAAGAGCCAGTGCTTTCACACATGCTGCTTTGAAATGATGCAGAAGACTTAAATCCATTAATTATGAAGCACAAGAGAATCCACATTTAGGAACTGACTCACTGAACGATCTGTACTCCAGATGATTGGACACACAGTTGCATGTTTTGTCCGGAGCTACTTTTCTTTCCCATCCTGTGCTGTCACCTGAGTACTATCCAACTTACCCAATGAACAACAGTATAATTGCTGAAGAATTTAGAGAAATTTAAAATTAAAATTTAAAATTGTTTGAAATTAAATACCCTAAGTTCATGGTTTACCAGCAATAATCCTTTTCAGAATAGTGGCCGTGACTCCCCTTACCTTGGTATGAGAGCAGCAGTGAAGTCAAAGGGCAGCAAAGCATACAACACGTCTCATCTTCCCTGCACCTGCTTAAATTTGTCAGTATTTTGCTTCTTAAATTGCCTATACTTAGCTGGAATTAAGGATGAAAAGTGAAAAGGGACCTTATGGTGAGAAGGGAGTTCCAAGTCTAACATTCCAGTATCTGGCTTTCAAAAGGTTTGACCAAGCCCAGTCAGGTGAGCAGGGATTATGAGTTTCCCCATGCTTTGAGAGCATTCTACTGGTCAGCCTCTAACTTTCGTGCTTGTGCTAGCCTGAATGACTACTGGCGCAGTTTGAAAGCACTCAGGAATTCTCATTTACCTCACTCTAAAGGAAATTACACCGTATTGAAATTCAAATATTGATTGTGCTGTGTTTGTCTGAAGAATAAATTAACTGTTCCAAATTAAAAGTTATTGCATGAATTATCTTCTTCCCTCAGATATAGTCACTAAAAGCTTTCTACATTTGATAAGAATTGAACCCTGTTGGCAGCTCTGTCTATCTGTTAAGATTTGATCTGTACTGGAGTTTGATGGGCTCTGAGCTACACTGAATCAGAGCATCATGCACTTTTCCCACTGAATCTTCCACCAGAGCAGGGGAGCTTTCTGTGTGTCCAGAAGCAAGGAGGGCTCCCGAAGTAGCTCCAGCTGTGGCTAAATTAGAAGCCTTGGAATGAAAGAGGCAGTCCCATCACAGTCACTAATAGAAATTTCTTATAAATAGCAGTCTGCCATCCCTGCTGAAGTTTTTGGTCTGCTACCACAAGTATTTATCTATCAGGGCACAGATACTGAGCAGACGACTAGTAGCCTGAATGTTTATATAAAAATGAGGACATCTGGTGGCCATTTAAAGTCCTCTCCATAATTGTATTTTTTGAAATTTGAAATCAATATTCTTAAGCCACATCTGTGTCAAATCTTTGGCTAGCCCTCTGTGTTTCTGTACAGAATTACCCTTTCTCTGTAATTCTTTGGCTTAAGTGCAATAATTCTTTAGGAAACTATCAACGATACCACAGCTTCAAATGAACATAATTTTTGCTTTATCAACAGCAGATCAGTAGCTCTACCTTGAAGTGCATTCTTTAAATTGGGTCAGTCCATGAGTACATGAAGTTTCGGAAGACCCATTAGAGAGACATCTCATCAGGAAAGTGTCAGTGGCAGGGAGTGGTGAAAGGACACTGCTGTTCATGGTGGACCAAGATAGGAGCAGAGCGTGGTACTGGTGCTAGCTGTTGTCTTACCAATCAACACCCTGCTTCCCTCAGAGTCCCTAAACACATGTGGAAAATCTGGGTTTATTAATGGCTGTGGCAAGGGGTCAGCTAATTCCAGACTGGAGCAGCAGGAGAGGGAACTAGAGGTAGGTGCTCACTCTTACCATAGCTTGGAAGGGATGTAGTGCTCAAGCCTCAGGTTAAGTAGAGCTCCTGTGCAGAACATGTGGTTGGGTGGTATGAGGGTGCCACTCGGGTTAATTAAAGCTCATTAGTGCATTTGGGGCCCTGATGATTAAGATCTTTGTAAAACGTTCATGGTCCTTTGCTTGTAAAGGGTGGGCTAACCTTTACAAGCAAAGTGGTGTGTTGGAACTTTATTCTTTTGAACATCTGTGCAGTTCATAAAAGACTCTCAATAAAGAAGCTCAGAGCTGCTTTGAAACAGCCAGGACCTCATTTTACTGTTTCATTTCAAGTTTTGTATGTGCAAAATGAGCATGTGGGCAGTTGTGTCAAGCCAAAATTAGTTGCATATTTTTAAAAGTATTGTTAGATTTAATTGGCTATAAGTGTAATGGGATTGCAATAAAGGTAGAGGCTGATTAGGCACCTAGTTGTATTCTCTTAACGTTCATAAATAAATGCTGACAGTTTTAGGGATCAGGTTGATAGAATTTAATTTCTTACAATTTCTGCCCAACTATGTCTTCAGGTAGCTTTGGTTATCTAATACAATAAAATAATTAAGTTGCTTTCTCAGCATTACCAGAGGTGATAATTCACATGACTGATTTTATTTTCATTTTCATGTTCTCTGGATAATGGGATTGAATTTTCTTTGTAATTTGGTATGTAGAGACTTCAGCGGTAGGCCAAAGCGCAGAGTTCAAGCACACTTTCTTTTAGTCAGCTTTAATTTTTAGCATAAAATTAAATGCTTTCTAGTAAAGGAGCTATGATGAAACATTGAATGTTAACTTATTTTTTTTAATGTAAGCCTTTATACAGGGCTGCATGGGAGGCAAATGCATCTATTTTGATGGGTAAAATAAAAAGTCAACTAACCCTTGTAAACTCCTGTATTTTTTTCTTTTCCCTCTCAGCCATGTGTCACATACATGGCTCAGCAGGTGACTTTTCCTCAAGTGCTCAAACTGAAACTCCAAATCCCCATCCCACCCTTTTGAACCGTGCTGCAGAAACTGCTTGTTCTCAGTTTTGCTCAGAGGCTGCCTGTATTGGTTTTTAATATATACCTTATGCTAAACAGTAACGCAAATCCAATCTGCCTGTACAGAGACCTGTTGCATTACTTTCAAATAACTTTTTTTAGCATGTGGGAATACTTTGGTGTTATTGTGCTGGAGTACCTAAGATTTCCCTTGCATGCTGAATTTACTTAAACAAAGAAAACATTCCCAAATAGTAAATATCCATGTTGAAGCTGCCCTACCATTAAAAAAGAAGGTACGTCATACAAATTCAACTGTACTGTAGTCTTAATGCCAAGGAAAATAAATTATTTGCTCTGTGTTTAAATTTTTTGGTACAGAAGAAAGAAACTAAAGGAAAAAAATAAAGAAAAAAGTGTATAGCTTTATTTTGACAGTTTCCTTCTTTGTAGTTCTCACATTTATTGAAATGGATTTTGTGCATGAGTGGAAGGTACTGGAGAGATTTGGTGAATGTGCAGTGAGGTACCCATGCTTGGTGCTACTGTCTTACCTAGCGTTACGCTGCTAGGTCTGTAGACCTGTCAAATCTCATATAATTAGCATGAAGCCTGGAAAATTTGGCTTTGTGTCTTGATTTCTCTATCATGACCCACAGGGAAAAGTGTGATCTGGTTTGTGATTAGAGCAATACAAGACACATTTCATAGACTGAATCATGTCCGGGCAGATCATATAGGTAATATTGATGGAAATGGGATATATGAGTAGATATTCTGCTAAGGTACGTTGGGTATCCTCCCCTCCATGCTCTGTGTAGCATAGTAGAGTTGTCACTGAGTACCCTGATGACCTCACGTTGTATATTGTCACATTGACTTCAGTATGATACCAAAGGGTATGCCACACAGCAGAACATGATAGGACCAGCATTACCATCTCAAAGACTGGTGGGGCCAGAAACTTTGTCCTGCTGTGGGCCAACCTCTATGCTATTTTACATCTGTATGTCTCTGCTTGCCTTTGGAGTAGCTGAGCAAATGTGAAGGTGCATTTGGCTCAACAACTGTGTAATGCTCTCCTTCCCGCTTGGTTTCATGTTACCTCCCTGATGCACAGCCAGTAACTGTATTATTTCTTCTGGAAAATTATCCTATATTGAGCACGTTTACAGGGGCTCTTTGTTTTATGGATGGTATCCAGAGACACCGTTTTGCTGAATTTGGCCTTCATCATCTTCCTTCAGCGAATGATATGACAAAATATGTGAATTAGATGCAGATTGAGAGGCAGCCAATTTTTGAATTAGATCATTTCAGCCAGTCTTTATAGATGTATTTGGACTTCCCAGTTCCTGGAGAATTATATATTCTAAAAGTTTTTAATCATTTTTTTTTTTTAAGACAGAGCAGAAATTTGCCATGTTCCTTCAGATGAAAATGAAAAGATGGTGTAGTTCTTTCTGATATCAAAACCAGGAGTATAATGGGGAAGAGGGGACAAAAATAATAACACCCACATGAACTCAATTGCAAACAAAATTAAATGTAGGGACTCTTTTCACTAAGTTATTTAACCCATCTGCTTGTCATAGGCACCAAATCTTGTGGAGGAATGATGTCGCTTTTACAAGTTATATATTGCCATACCTGGCTGTATCATACCTATAGAAAGCAGGACAGGAAATCTTCAGCAGTCTAGTTTTGGTAGCTGAGGTATTGCATCTTCTGTGAGAAATGGCTGTTGGCCAGTAAGGACATCTGTGTGAGCAGCTGCAGAGCTGTTGGCCTCTGTTCCTCTCTTCTGACATTTAGTAAAGCTCTCGGTTAAGATCACCTCTTTCGCTCAGGTAATCTGTAATTGTAGCAGCACCTTCTACATCAGTGCTTGCCAGTGGTTCTACTACAAACTCCCTCTGTTTCCCTGGCGTTTGTCTTGGCTGTGAAAATTCACTCTTGGCAAATATGTGACATACCAAATCTGTGCTTACTAGCAATTGCATCCAACTTGCATTCAATTGCTCTCCTGCATCATACCTTAACGAGCTGATGCTTTAGTGAAGGAGTTTAGTGGGTGTGTACAGGGTTGTACTCATCAGGATGAATTCCCACTTTACACAGCAGTCTCAGATTCTCAGAGTTGAATTACACAGAATTCTAACTGTACATCTAAAAAGATTGGTTGGAAGTGGGGAATGTGTTTTTAATCTTGCTTTGTGTATGTCAGCAATATGCATTTGTTCCTGTTTGTGCAGTCACCAAACTGAACATCAAATTAGAGGTGATACACAGATGAATTGTTGCCAACTTGTTCGAATAAGGAAAGTTTGAGGCAGGTAAGTCAATAAAACAGCAGGGGTATGCTGTGCCCTTTCCTTGCAGTGAACAGTTGATCTGACAGCCTGTGAACCAGAAGAGTTCAGGGAAGGAGGGTGGATACGAAAGACTTTGTTCTTTTCAGAAGAGTCACCTCTACCTCTTTCCCAAATCTGCAATAAAACAAAGAATCCTTATATTGTATGAACACTTATTTTTTTCTTAGAGTTAGAATCAACTGGAACCAATATTTATTCTGCTCAACATTGCTATTTTTAGTTTTCTCATGCTTTTCCCTTGTTACTGTAATGCTGCCTGTAAAGAACATGATTTACCCTTATTGTTGGAGCTTTATAACTTTTACATTTTGCTCTATCTAGTGTAATATTGTTTGTCTTTTTAAATCTGAAGTAAAATTTTCAGAGGGACTGAAGTGCTTGAGGATCCCAAATTCAATTTTCCAAAATGAGCAAAGGCTCAGAGTCCCACGGCAAGTCAGAAGAAATGAAATAAAATTGCTGACTTTCCTTCTTCTTTTTTCCCTACTGCGAACAATTTGGCTTTTCCTTCTGCCGCTTTCCTTTGGTGAACAGAGAGTTTTGTTTTTTGCTGTGGATTGCTAGCTGAGGAGTTCTTTTTTTGTGTTTCACTGGGTTGCAATTTATTGTTTTGTTGCTCTGTCCCCTGGGTTACACTTACTCATTACTTTGAATCAAAGGCACCATGCAAACAAATAAAATCTAATCTAATATAATATTCTACTCTAATGGATTCCTTACAGTCTCTCTTCTTGGCAATCCTATCGTTCCTATCTTAAGCTTCGGCAATGAAATCAAGGTGATTGTTGCCCAGAAGGGCAGCTGTCTCCTTTGCCTTGCTCGTATGCACAGTGTCAGAGAGGAGTAGAAGTCCTGGCTCTCTTCTCCCTGAGAAAGCAATTTGTAACATACAATTGGTTACTTTTCAAATCCAGAAGTCAATAACCAGTGATAGATTATGATTTGAAGTAATAAGCTTACAGTGGCTAGACCCTGCACTACTAATATAAAAATATGCCACTGCAAATGTTTGACATGATTCTTTCCAGCCTGCATCTGTCTGTCCTGTAGCTAATACTTACAAATGGTGTTTATTCCATATGTAGCAGCACCCTTCAAATCCTACATCTTATTTTTTTTTCTCTAGCTGCTCTGCTAGACTTTCTTTGCTTCCAGTGAGAGCAAATCATCTGAAATTTTGCAGTGCTTAAATTTTCTAATCCTTTTTTCTTTTTATTTCCTTTTTTTTTAACTGAGTTTGTTCTCCTCTGAAAAATACTTGCTGAGCATAATAACCAATGTTATTTTCCTGTGAAAATAAAGGAATATTTCAAGTGATGTAAATATCTTAGATTAAATAATTCTTTCTTTATTTTTGCATCCTTTTCCTGTATATCAGTCAATTTGTGTTCCTCACTTACGTTACGTGCCCCCCCGTCAGTAATTAGAAATGAATGCATAGGAATCTCAGTGAAATGAAGCCCCCCTCTTTGTATCCTCCTCCCCCTTCCCACCGCATGCAGGCATATGACCTTCATCAAGGAAGGACATTTATCACCTGCACCATCTAGCCATCTGTTAGTCTACTTATCTTCCATGGGACACGGTTGTGTAGATGGGAGCGTTTTGGATAACTTCAGGATTATAACCCAAGTAAACAGTTATTAAGGGTGTTGATGATAACTCAAGGACTCACACACCAGTGTTGCAGTTTGTAGTACTTCTAAAACAGGAATCACAAATCACTCTTAATAATATTTCACAGTGAGTATCTCAAAAATGTTTATCTCTCCAGATCTGCACTGTGGTGCGTGTAGCCCTGTCTTGTTCCCATGCACAGGGCAGACCTGCCGTAGCATTGCTGTTTGCATTTATGTAGGTCTCCAAAGTCTTCACGCTTTAATGGCTGCAGGCGTTCACAGAGAATTAAGATGTTAGTGAACTTTGTAGCTGTGAAGTCTTGGATAGGTAACTATGTCATGCTGTCAGCTGTTGTGTGCTGTTGCAGCAGGTTGCATGGGTGCCTGCCTTTTTCCACACGTGTAGTAGTGCTTCAGCTCTTTGTATTTTGTAATACTGGCGGAAGAAATATGTCGCTTTGGTGATGGCAGATTTTCCTTCCAAGGAACAGTACTGAAGACTGTATTTAGCAGCATGTTTTTCACTTCAGAACTTCATACTGATTCATTCTTTTCAATCCTCAGCACTGATGGCTACTGCTTCACCATAATAGAAGAAGATGATTCTGGCGGACATTTGGTCACCAAGGGATGTCTTGGATTAGAGGGCTCGGACTTCCAGTGTCGGGTAAGAAAGTGTTGTCTGCCTGAACATTGCTTGGATTTTGATGGCTTTCAATTGAAGTGCGGTCAGCCATTATTATGGCCATGTGTTCAATTTCTGTTCATTTGGCAGAAAGTTGCTGAGGGGATTGCATTTATATCCCAGAATGTTTATGATGGTGATATTATAGCTGTTCCTTTCAATAACTTAGGGTTTTGTTTTTATCGATGTTGCATCTAGCAACAACCCTGTTCAGGGAGAGCTTGAATTTAGAGAAATACAATTTAATTCTTTAAGTCCCAGAGTAAATTTTAGTCAGGATGCTGTTTTATGGACTGCATCAACCTTTTTCTTATATGCAGTTCCACTTTGCTTTTGCATTTCCAATGCTGAAAGTCTGACGATCATCTCTCTGAGAAAAAGCCTTGAAGCAGGAATTGCAGGAGTATGTTCAGTAGAAGATAGCTCTGAAATATATGACTTCTACAGTTGTCCTTAAGTTATTTTATGTGAGTACAGGGACACTCTAGGCAGGGCTGCTTCAAAGTCAATTGGAGGTTTTTTCTCAGCTTTCTATGAGAGAAGCAGCAGCAGCAGGTAAATGAGTCCACACAGCGATTCAGCAATTCCTGTGTTACTCTGGCTAAATTATTTTTGTAAAAAATACTAAGTTATTTTATAGTACAACTCCAACTGGTGCACACAGGGGACTTTCAGAGCTCTGACTTGAACTCTTAATGACAGTAGATTCCTTTTGCAGCACTAAGGCATCGATAGAAATATGTGAGAGGTGAATTCATCTCTTAATCATTTAGATGACTTGGTTTTTGTTTTTTTTTTTTGGATATATTCAGTGGCACAAGTCTTTATTCCACACTTGGAAATCCATAATATGCTGCAAACCTGCTACCAAGCACATCTTCAGTGCCAGAGCGAGTGTGTGTGCTTACAACACAGTTAATAACTTGCTTTCTCTGAAACTGTGTATTCCAGGACACTCCTATTCCACACCAAAGAAGATCTATTGAATGTTGCACAGGCCAAGATTACTGTAACAAACACCTCCACCCTACACTGCCACCACTGAAAAATCGAGGTAAGGGGAAGTACATCCAGTTCCAAACTGACCTTTTTCTTTTATCACCCTATGTGCCTCAGGAAGAAACAAAGCCATAACCAAAGCACTCTCATCCAAGTGTACGTGGTTAGAGAGATGAGCCCCACTTAAAAAATTGTCTGGATTTCTTGAAGTAGAGAGGAGTGTCTTGAACCATGGTTGCAGATTCCTTCTGTTAGTCATGTTGCTCACGTGCAATGAGTACCAGATGTGTTATTTGCTCAGTGTTGTCATAGACTTGCTGACTGTTAGTAGTTGTCCCAAAGACTGAAGTTGCGTGTGGCAGAGGATGACTCTTGCTGTGTATTGTTTTAGCCTGATAATGAAACTGAATCCTTTCTCTGTTTATAACTAACAGTACACGCATCTGGGACCAGATCTCTACATATCAATCTAGCATTTCAAACTGAATGAAATCCATAATGCGTTTCTTACTTATAGGACCCAGTAATCCACTGAAGTGGATTTTCTTCTTGAGAAATGTAACTAAAAATAGAACAAAAAATGGAAACACATACAGTTATTGTTATTTTGTGTGTGTATTGTTATTAAGAACAAATGGAAGTTTTTTTAACTTTAGGTAGATTCTGAGGCAAACCTAGGCTGGGTTTCTGTTTGTTTGTTTTGTTGAAACATTACTTTCTGAAAATTGATGAAATATTTTGGCTGGATATTGCAGATTCTGTTTTAAAAAATGTGTTCCTGGGTTAAGTGTAACATTCCTCCTTGATAAACTCTTGGCATTGGCAATAACAGCCAAGATTTGTTGTGGTCAGCTCGGAATTTAGTCTGAGAGTCCATTCAAGGTTGCAGGAGAATTTGTAATCATGACATACTGAGTTGGAAATCCAAACTGGGAAACAGCAGCTACTTACACATAAATGCATGCTCAGAGAAAGCCTTCTCTCATGTAAGCTGTTCCCTTCACGCCTGTGAAACCCTGCACAGATGGGCTGCAGAACCAGGCATGTGGAGGGTGGTATGTAAATATTTCACTATTTATTATTAAGCCATTAAGTCAGTGAAACCTCATAAAATTCCAGCTTCCAACATGAGAGTTATGTACTATTTTGTTGTGTATTTTTTTTTCATTTTAAAAAGTTATTTGAACAGAGAGAGAAGCTCTGAAAGGAAGTCAGTATTTGTTCACACTTACTTAGTGTATCAGTAAATGTCATTACAGTTTGGAAGACAATTTCGTCTTGCTGTTGAGTTAATTCTGTGTTAAAGCTACTTAAAAATACTGGATCAATGCCAAACATTAGGCATCTGCCTTATTAAGTTTTTAGATTTTTGGCTGTACTATCTGCTGCTCAGGCAGAAAACAGTAAAACAGTTTTTTTTTATGGTAGCAGAAATTGTTTGGATCGATGTTGACTTTGTTGTGTGTATAGATGGAATAAAGAAAGCATCGCATGGGCACTGTGGTGGCAGACCCATTAAACAGCAGATATATTATTCTTTCAACAAATCATCTTATAGGATTGGAGTAGGACTGTAGCAATTTTATATTGCAAAATGTCTATCTTATACTGACAAACAAAAGTCAATGCATTGTTCAATGTATTCTGAGCATTTCTGTTTTCTATAAGTTTCTACACTGCTGGTGTCCTGACAGTGTATTCCAGGAGCTGCTTCTTTCCATGTGGCTGAGCAGGGCTGAAACCAGCACCTTTATTAAAGTTGCACATATGTCATTCCTGGTGCCAGACCTGTTTTAATTTGCTATGGCTGTATGCTGGTTTAAAAGCTCAAAGCAAAGCTTGGACTTTGAGGATCCTCAGTGTAGCTGTGTACAAATACTGAGAGCCCAGTATGCACTGTGATCATTATGTCTATTGGAAAATTTCTAGATTTGGCTATATTGAATCAGAGCTGTGAGGCTTGTACATTACATTTCTCATAAGCTGGAAGTATCACAAAGGGAAGATTAACCTAAAAGCAAGCTTCTAGTAAGTTTCCTGACCTCCAGGATTCCACAAAAAATGTGTATGCTACTTGTCATTTAAAAAACAAACAAATTTGGCTTCTGAACTTAAATCCAAGGTCATATCTCATGGGAAACAGAGCCTAGGGAGATCATCCAGCTGCAGGTCAGGGGTTGTTGAACTGCAAATTAACCCACACACCAAGGTAACATCTACAGAGAGGCAAGCAGCTTGTGTCCTGAAAGTATTTTTCCAGACCTGGCATGTGCTGAAAGGCAGTTTTACCCTCTCCTTGTGAGAATAACAGAGAACCATGCATGTGAGGGTGGGAGCTCAAAGAGTTAGTACTGGTCAAAGCAGGGTTTACTTGAGCAAGATGTAAGAAAGTAAGAGCCGAGCTTAAGTTTTGAGCTCATCTTGGTACAAAACTGTCAAGTTTAAATAGCCAAATGATAGTACAAAATCACTGTACCAGCTGTGTGTCTGTCTTATTGAGGAAATGCAAAGCATAACTGGGCGTGAAACAACACCTCTGCCTTAAACAATAAAGATATTCCTGGAAATCCCTGTGAAAGTGCAGACTGAGACCAGCCGAAAGGAGAAATATATCTTTACTGATTTAAAGCCTATATAAGCAGAAGTGGTGGTGCCACCGTGTCTGGCTCCCTGCCTGTAGAGCTAGTGATGAATGGGCAAGGGAATGATTGGAGGAACGATGGAGTTTGATGTGTGCACACAGTCTCTACGCCTCGGATTTCACTGCAGTTTTTACTCGGATAATCTTAACATTGTGAACTGGAGGAAATGGGGAGAGAGGAGAGCCTTTGACACCCTGACTTCTCCCTTCAACCTGCTGTGTGGTATTTTCAGTGCACTCATTAGTATGGCCCTGCAGATGGAAAAGTGGGGTGAATGGGTGGGGGAGAAGGGAGAAAGCACAGAGGAGCAACTGAGAGGCAGGCTGATGTTACTGGAGATCCTGCTTTTGTCGCCACTTTTCCTTTTCTGTGCTGATCATAACTGACACCTGCAAACATCCATGTTTTCTTACAACCTAAAACTGCTTGTAAACATTCTGCATGCTAGGCTTTTCTGTTGTGCGTGAGTCAAGATATGTGAGGAAGCCTCCCAAACCTACCATTTGTTTGTTTTGTGCTCCCCTCATTGGGCTCCCAGTCATAGCTCACCGCTGCTTCCTTGGAAGCTGCTGCTTATTCTCGTAACCTCGCTGCTTAGCACATTGTGGTTGCCAAAGAATATAACAGTAAGAAGCACAGCAGAGCTTTTCACTCTCACACCCACTGGTACCCACTGCAGAGTCAAGGTGGACTCATGGCTGAGCTGTCCTGTCCCTCTCTTTGGAGGTGGTGCAGGGAGAATCGTTTTATCCTGCTGCACTGTGGGGAGCATCCTGATCTGTAGAAAGAGAGAGGAGTGGGTCTCCAGCAGCATCAGCTTGCCTCAGTTCAGTAGGACAAACAGACATTACCAGTGGAAAAAGAGAGATGGGTTTTTTTACATTTTCTTGTCCGTGTGCCAGCTAGTTTATTAAGTCCTCAAGCCAGCAAGCAAAATTCTGCCAATAGGAAGTGTTTGAAAGACAACAGCCTACTTAGCATCACTATAGCCTCTCTTTCTCTGTGGCCAAATAAATATGAAGACATATGGAAGTTATTCTCCTTTTCCATGAGAACTGGTTGCATGCCCACTGTGACTTGCAAAGGGATCTCTTACCTACTGGAACTGACACATCCCTTCATGTCTTGCATGCTTTCCTCACACTTACTGAAAAATTCTGTGGAAGCCTCAAGTTTGCATTTGAGCTAAGCAATGCTTCAAAGATGCCATCTGGCCTTGGGGAAAATGCAGTTACGTTTGTTTAGTTGTCTGAATGGGAGAAACCCATTAGAAATGTTGTGCACAGTGTGTGAATCATTTAAAATGATCACAATACAATTAAGATCTGTCGTTCTATCACCCTCCCAGATGTACATAATCAAATACACATGGTTAGTATAAATGAAATTGGTACATCTTGAGTTCTTGTAGTGCAATGCTGGTGCTGTACATGTCTGTGCAAATCCCTTTTTATCCTGTTCTCAGCTGATACACTGCAATGTCTAAAATTGTTACAAACCACATATTTTAAAGGGAAATGGCTGGCAGACCCAGACTGTTTACTGAACATGAAATAGAACCTTCAGCCCTCCTCAGCAGCCCTCCTCATTACAGGAGAGGGCTGGGTTCCCCAGTGGGCTCTTGGTTTCAACTCTGGGCCAGGTAGAAATCTGCCACTGCAGTGGGAACGATGGGCTCTGGTATTTTCCTGATAGACATCTTGTCAGTGTCCCCTTTCAAAAGCATTGGCTGTGGCTTGAATGTTTACCTTGTTAATGTTCCGGGTGCAGGTAATGGCAGGTTAAAACATAGCCAGCATGATCAAAAGGTGCACTGGGAGGTAATCTCTGTTTGTAGTGAAAAAGGGAAGGGAAAGAATAGTTCGGGCACGAAAACAGAGGGAGAAATTGGATCTTTAAACTAAAAGAGCCTGACAGTAAGCCAAGAGTCCCTTAGGAATCTCCTTGTCTCATTACCCTTGTAAATTTGAAATGTAGTAGCACTATTCCAGGATGAGTCGATGAGGATAGAGTTCTTGCATTTTATGATGTTCTCGGCATTAGTGTGAAAGATGCAAGACGGCACGGCTGGGAAAGCTTCAGGAACTGTTATCCTCATTTGTACTCCAGACAGCAACTTCAGGAGAATGGTCTGTGTGTGTACATGCTAATGTGTAATTTTGAGACTGGGGGGGTTTAAAGGAAAAGCAGGACCAGATATCTGTGGTTTATAGCAGGGAAGTATAGATGAAGGTCAGTTTTACTTGCCTGAGTCAAGAATACAAACGTAGGGATTAACGATGCACTTTAAAGCAAAAGGTTAGTCTTCCATGCAAAGACGGACTGAAACATCTTAGTAGCTTTCATGCAGTGGTGTTTCTTCAAGTTATTTGGCATGGTTCAACTTCAAAGTGTTTTACAGAATAACTGTTGCAAGGATGGTTTTCCCCCCTCAGTATGGCACACAGGACTGCCGTGCAATGAATGAGAAAGAAAATGCCCACTTTAACCTTAAACAGGATCAGAGAGATGGATTATTCTGCAGTGCTGGAAATACTCTGCCAAAGCCTTTAGTGAATTGACTTCTCAGGGGTTGGATGATCTACTTCGTTTCCCTACTAGGATAGACACAGTTATTTATTTGTTATATTAACTGTTCAATTTAAGATATGGATTTATCTTTGTGTGTCCTTGCTGGTCACGTAAATTAAGACACAAAGCAATGAGTCCTGGTTTGATTTTACTAATTGATTTCATTTAGAGCCAAACAGGGACTTGCAAGTCCACGCATTGACAGAGCAAGTACTGCATCATCACATGGGCTCTCGTGGGCACTGGTTTTGCCCTGCTGGGTGAGGGATGAGGATGTGCACAAAACACCAGTGAAATCCTGAGGCATTGCGTGCAGAGCTGGAGTAGAATCACTGAGTCAGAATCACTGAATGATTTTGATAGACAGAGGCCTTAAAGACCATCTGTCTCCAAGCCCTCTGCCTTGGGCAGGGACAACCCAGTGCCCCATCTAGCCTGGCTTTGAACCCCTCCAAAGATGGGGCGTCCACAGCTTCAACAATCTTGTGCTTGCTGTGCATTTTTTCATACTGACTTTGTGCCATCTGTCTTTCCAAATTTTCTCACTTCTTTCCTCCTGCTGCTCTGTTTTGTCTCCAGATTTTGTTGAAGGAAACATTCACCATAAGGCCCTGCTGATCTCGGTGACTGTCTGTAGTATACTTCTGGTGCTTATCATCATATTCTGCTACTTCAGGTAAATAAGGAACATTTTATCAGTTCATTAACATTCTTACTAACTTTTGTCTTTTTTGTGGTCTCAACATTTTGAAAGATTTAAGATGGACCTCATGGGGAAAAAAGAGGAAAATGATGTAATTTTATAATGTGGAAAAAATGCGTACTTTGTTCATGTTAATCAGAGACGTACCTCAGTGATGCATTCCATGTATAATCTTTCACCCGGCATCACAAGAAACTTTTTGGTTTGAAGCACAGATTGCTCTTTAGTGAAGCTGAGAATGCCACAGGATGAAGTGTATGCAGAACAAAAAAACCTGAGGCTTCTCAATGTGTTAATGTGGTGAGGAACTGACCTTAAAAAAAGAGGAGAGTACAGGAATGTAACTGCGTCTAGAATATTATCATATTCTATGTATTTTTAAATAATTTTTGTTTTTTAAATACTCCCAGGTCCCACGACTGTTCCTCCTTTTACTTCTAAGACTCGTTGCAGTTGGTAAAATAAAATTGGGTGTTTACTTGATCTGTGTTTTAAGGTTCTAAAAGAAAAGCATGTTTGCTTTGCAAGCTCATAGCAGGCTGCACAGTCTTTGAATTTTTCAATTAGAGATTAGATGCTGAGAATGGTTTGTTAGCAATAAAACTGAAAATATCGGTCAGAGAAGCTAGGGAAGCTGTGTGTCTGTAAATGAGGATAATGTGGAGCATAATGTTCTTTACACTTTGTACCTGTGCTCATTACATTCGAAGCTAACTTTGGTGTACAAATGGCAGGTATAAGCGGCAAGAAGCCAGGCCCCGCTACAGCATCGGGCTGGAACAGGACGAGACCTACATTCCCCCTGGAGAGTCCCTGAAGGATCTGATCGAGCAGTCCCAGAGCTCAGGCAGTGGCTCCGGGCTCCCTCTCCTGGTAAGGAAACAGCATTATCTGAATGTCGGTATACAGGAAAAATAAAAGGAGTAAAGGGAGAAAACAAAATGATGCAGAAGAAATGTATTTTTTTTTTAATGTTTGAAAGGAGGCACTGTTTCTTTAGGGTTTGTCTTTCATTTGTTTATTTATTTTTTAATTTTCTTCCAGAATTGACAAGGATTTAAGCTGACAAACAACTGCAATAGAATCAGGAGACTTTTTTTTTATTATTATTATTTTTCTCCTCATATAGACTCAGCCAAAAATTCTGTTTTGTCTTCTTTTTGATTCGTCTCTTAACTTAGAATACCATAGGGGAAACAGAGACCACAGAGACCACAGAAATTTATCAGGATTTACCCCAGTACAAATGACAGCATTTAGCCTGCAGTCTTATTTTTTCACTTCTTATGTACAACACACAATAGCTTTTCCAACACTGACATGTAGGCTTTATGTGAAAGAAATTGCAATTCATCGAATGTGGAGCCTTTTTATGTGCAGACTTCACTTTGCATTCAGAAGTCAAGCATGAATTATTTTACCTTGTACTGAGGTAATCTCAAAGGTTAAAGGCATGGGGATGGAGAGAGCTTTACCATTATTTCTGAGCTGACGGTAGGATGACTGAACCCCCTCAGCTCACATGCCGAAAAGGCAATGGCTTTACTTCTGTAGCAAAACAATTCTGTTCATCAGTTTGTGTTCTCAAGGGCCATTGTTCCTTTTTAGCACTGGAAGAAGGGCACAAATTAGATTTCATTTTCATTTTTCAGAGATTGTATGTCCCTAGTCTCTACCAGACCGATTAGTTTGTAGTGATCCTGTTACTGGTGATGTTGTCCAATTTCCAAGTACTATCTATCTGTCTGGTTTTTTAATTTGTTTTGTTTTGTTCTTTTGCCTTCACATCTTGTTTGTTTGTTTTTTTTTTTTGTTTGTTTTTTTTACACCTAAAAGAGAAAAATAAATGGGAAACTTTATTTCCATGAAATGAGGCAACGGGTTGAGTGGCTGGCTAAAAGTTGGCTCAGTTTGCTCTGACAGGAGTAAGAGCTTAGAGTCTCATTCAAGATGAGTGGTAACTTTTTTAAAAAAAAAACATTTTGTGACAATATAGCTGTTGTGAAAAAAAGAAAGGCAAGCTGATAAATGGTCACTGTGACTGGTTCTGAGCACAGAAAAGCCATGGTCATTTTCATCTGTTGAGAAAAACCCCATCATTTATATTTAGGCTTTAGGAAAGCTCTGTCATACCCCACACCAACATCCCTTTTGTGGTCATGGAAAGGAGTGGATCATACTTAAGATCAAGGACCATTCCTAATGACAGCTTCCAATTTATTTGGCTGTGAGGGACTCTTCATGTTTCTGTTTCACTTTGTGTATGCTTTCCACATCGAGGTCTTGCTCTGCGCTTGGTACCTGTTATAGTGACAGTATTTTGGCTTGATGATTTTGAAGGTCCTTTCCAACATATCTGATTCTATGGCTCTGTAAGAAATACTGTAATCAGAGCAAACACAAGGAACTTGGTCATTTTCCTCTGAGAGGATGTGTTTCTAGCAGCCCACATGGGTAGCAGGTGGCCTGGTCTATCTCGTAACTGTTCGTGGCACAGTACTTCATGCAAAGGATGCCCTTGGGATGAGAAAGCTGGAAAAAAGAACTGGTTGTGACAGCTTGTGCTTTATGCCTTCCTCCATCTCAGTGAGCCTCAGCTGGTTGAAGGTGGTCTTACTGCTGCCTCTAGCTCCCTTTTTGCCTATGAAAATACATGCCTTTTTTCTTGACTTTCCCTTTAAATAATTGTTTTCTGTGGAAGAAAAATGAGAGCTACAACGAAACTTGCCCATAATAATAAATGTTTGCTGCACTTCCCAGACAGCTACAATCACTACATGCTTACTGGAAGTATACGGCTTAATACTAGTGGGCCCAGGCCTAAAACATGCATAGGAAGTGCCTAGCGATAATGCTCTAGACTGTATTGTGGAATAATTTGTTTTCAACTGCTTTATTTTTTATTCAAGGAAGTAAACATCCAAAGCTATTATTTCAGGAACATAACCCACACATTTATTTCCAAATGTAAGTTTATGATAAACAGTATTGTCTTCCTCCTGTGCAGAAATTTTATTCCATTGAGTACAGGTATTACACCAGAAACAAGCATTAACCAAGATTTTTATCAAGATTTTGACATTCAGCAAGCATTCTTTTTCCTGGTCTGTTTGACAGTAAAGTTTGCTGCAGGTCAAATTCTGCCAATCACATTTTAAGCAAAGAAAAAATACAGCAAATTATGAGTAAAAAACTTTGAGCCAATAAGCTAAGGTACAATCAAGTCTGCGCGAGCAAGCAGAACCCTGCTGCCCAACACAAGATATTTATGCAAAGCTAATGCCCCAGTGAATCCATGTTAAAAACCAGAGAAGGAGGTAAAATGCTCAGCACATGAATGAGAGAGAAATTTTTCAGTGCTAAGTATGAAGAGCTTTCAGAATTCAGGGTTCACTCTCTGCCTTTCTGTGTATGTTTTTTTTTCTAATTTGTCTTCCAATGAATTTTGCTTTTAATTAGTCTGCCCCCCAGCCTTAGGAATGAACCCCTCTGTTCAAAACGTTGGAATTATGAAAGGTTTACATGTCTGAATGCTAGTCTGCATTAGATGGAGACATTTAGCTGAAAATCAGAAAAGCAGAATGCAGAAAGTAGAAATAGTTGGCAGTTGGATTGATTGCAGTCAAGGAAAGGAAATGCAGGAACACAGGGACATGTAATGTTACCTGTCGGTCATGAAACTTGAGCGTTGAAACAAAACCTAGAATTAAATAAATAAAATCACTGAAAACAATTCGCATGGATTCATCATTCAGCATACTTACAGAATTAGTTCATCCAGCAATTTTGATTAACTGGTTTGTTCTAAAAATCATAATCAGATTCGAGAAAGGGCTGAATTCCTTAAAAGAATATAAACTGTTCACAGTAAATCATCTGAAAAATCATTTGCAAAAGCAAACCAAGTTAAGGTCTTCACATAGTATTCTGCCGCCTGAAAACCCATAACAGAAATGTGTTTTTCATTTTCTTAATGTAATATAATAAGGAACTTTTCATCATTAAGTATTGTAATTTCATGTACTTTATGATGCCATTACATATATTTGCACAAATTGAGTTATTTGGTGTAACAGCATTATTGTTCAGGATACATTTTTAAAATGGGCAGAATAGAAAGCAACAATGCTAAAATGACATTACCAAATGTTAAAGCAAAATTCCAATGTAATGTAACTATTGTTCGATCACTATATAAGAGTATAAAGGAGAATAAATCAATTTAAAAAATCCAGTCTGATCTCTGTTGTTGGCTTTCACTGATGTTAATAAAAAATAACGACATTGCAGCCACCATCTTGGAACTCTAATTATATACACTGCAAGGCTAAAAGAATGGGATTGTGTGTAAATTGAAACAGAAGAAAGCTGGAACTTTTGTAATAGCTTTGCATAAATGTCATTCTATATTCTTCTTCTTTAAATTGTCTAATATGACAACCAGTAATTTATTTACAAAACTAATGACAGTAGACCTTACTTAATAGCTTTTGAATTCATCTTCGGACATGCATTCATATTTCAGGAGGATTGTGGCAGTTCTGCCTCTGCATTTTCAAACCGACAGTTTCTGTGGTCATTCCAGGGATAGCAAAGTAAGCAAATGATTTTAAAATCAGAGTTTGATGTTTTTTGTCAGCTAGGGTTGCAGAAATACTTGGGATTATGATTTCACAGAGATTCAAACTGTGAAGACTTCTTGCAATAAGTTTCTCAGGAATTGTGCATGAGTGGTGGCAAAACCTAAAGACCTCAACATGATGCTTATCCAGATTTTACCAATAGCCTGGGCCAGATGAAAAATCCTAGAATAAAATGAAATTGCAAAATCTTGTAAAATCCTATAAAAGCAAAAATTGTTAGCTGTGGTGACATCTTTATATCCTGTTACACTAAGGTAAGGCTGAGTCAACCACGAACACCAGTGGGTCGTGTTGCAGAATCTTTAAAGCTTTAGCTTTCCTTTTATGAGATTGCTGAAATTCATGCTATTCAGACAAGCTCCAACCCTATATTTGTCCAAGACTTTCTGTCATCATAAATGTTTGTTAAATGTAGAATCAGCCCATATACTACCCATAATCTGTCGTTGTGTGATGTGTCCCACTGCAGTACTGCTAAATAAATGGACTGACCTTCTGCTAGAGCTGGACCAATGCTTTGATTTTTACATCAATCCTAGTACAGCCATGAGAAAAAAAAAGTGGTGTAAACACTACAAAATACAGATTTAAAACTGTGTTTCTGTGTCTTTGGGAAAAATATCATTTCTTACTTGCTGTTACTATGGAATGACAACGTTTATTACAATTAATGTAGACATTTGGATCCTAACTAGGTAGGTAATGGCTAAGGTTCCTAACAAATTAATATTTTGAAATTAGTTGTCATAGCGTTTTCGAGGAAGGTCACAGGAACATGCTCACAGTAATTTTGATGATCTTGAGTCTGTCTCAAAGGTGTTGAGTAGGTAAGCCTTTGGAAATGAGATGGAAAAGCTCCTTCTCAGGGGCAGGAATGGCCTCACTAGCACTGTCCCTTGGGGCGAGATGGGGAGCATCCATATGGCAAGGTTTTGTTGAAATCTGTTTTACAACTGCTGTGTATTCTGCTGTGCAGAGAGAAGACGAAGAACTGAGATGAATGCAGAAAATTTCTGCAGTGCAAATTCTCACTGTGAGTCTTGGCATTTTACAGGTTCAAAGGACCATAGCAAAACAGATTCAGATGGTAAAACAGATTGGAAAAGGTCGCTATGGGGAAGTCTGGATGGGAAAGTGGCGTGGTGAAAAGGTAGCTGTCAAAGTGTTTTTTACCACGGAGGAGGCCAGCTGGTTCAGAGAAACAGAAATCTACCAAACTGTCCTGATGAGGCATGAAAATATTCTTGGTGAGTGAAATTAAGGTTCATCATTTGATAGCAATGGCTTTCTTAAGTTTAATCACTTTGTATTTGTTACTGTCTGATGCCCTTTCGTATGTGCTTTCTTACCTGCTGTGCTCTGTGGTTAGTTACCCTGTGCTTTTGAATAGAAAAAAGCTTGAAGGATTACTATGCAGGTAAAAATAATGGGAATATGGCTATTGCTCGAAAAATCACACATCTGGCTCTGCCACGTGTGTTAGAGTATCTAGGCTTTCTGAAAATGTGTAGAAGGCTAAAGGTGAGGCATAGCTGCATGTAAGTAACATAAAAGAAATTGAATGTGTTGTTAAAATAAAAAATATAATATTGCCTGACAGTTCAGACTCCTGAGCAGTCAAAAATACCTTTTGAGAAGAATTAACCTGCTATTGCTTTTTTCAGGATTCATTGCGGCAGACATTAAAGGCACGGGCTCTTGGACCCAGCTGTATCTCATTACTGACTATCATGAGAACGGCTCCCTTTATGACTACCTAAAATCTACCACCCTGGACACAAAAGGCATGCTAAAACTGGCTTATTCCTCTGTTAGTGGCTTGTGCCACCTACATACAGAGATCTTCAGTACCCAAGGCAAGCCGGCTATTGCCCACCGTGATCTAAAAAGTAAGAACATCCTGGTGAAAAAGAACGGAACCTGCTGTATAGCAGATTTGGGCTTGGCTGTTAAATTTATTAGGTGAGTAGAGCTAAGCAGGGTGAAAAAAGTTGGGTAAGAGCCACGTGCTGGTTGTGTTGTATGCATGAGTTTGCGTGTGGAAGCAAGGACCTGCATTGTGTGTGCATCACCTTCACGTCAGTCAAGTTCACCTCACCTGTGCGTGAGATGCAGCTGCCTATGTGAATGTTGCATAAACATATACTCCAGGTGTAGAAGTAGTTGCTTTCCAGTAATTGAGCCTATCCATTGATTTGTGTAAACGTTCCATTTTCATGTTCAGTGTCAACCTGTGTATTACTGCCCTGTGCTAAAAGGTCTTTGCACAGACAGGTTGAATGCACATTAGTAAACTTGTCGCTGAAGCTTTCAGCTTGTCTGATAACTAAATAATTCATCCGTAACTTATATAGAATAATACTAATCATTTGTACATGTTGCTAATTGGAATTTATTGAAAAGCATCCCATTCGGGCTGTATTTTGTTTCATTTCCATCAAATCAAATTGCCAAAGTACAGATTTGATTTTTGAAATGGCTTTTAAATTTGATTTTTAAAAATGGTTATGTGTTTAAGCAACTTAGAAGGAGCAGACAAGTAGGACTTGCTTGCTCCTGCGATCCATAAAGTAGCCATTGCTTTCTGACAGCTGGTCGTTGTGCTCACAAGGAGCCTGAGCTTAGCGCTGGTCCTGATGGACATGTGTGTTATGAATGCTCTGATTTCTCCAAGTGCAGAAATGCGGCCATAGACAGAAGGTTTTCCATTTCAGAGGTCAGCTTTGAAACTGTGGGTTCCCTTAAGTATGTATGTATAAAAAAATCTCTACAGATCTTGAACTGAAATTATTCAGAGTGTAAGAAAAGATGGTTAAATGTGCTCTTCTCGCAAGCGACTTATCTACCAGCTTTCTTGGTGAGGCCTTTCCTTTATGAAGCTGGCACTTCTGTAGGAGATGAGAAAGGAACAGTTTTTCTCTGGAGAGCAGGGGCCTGGAAAACAGCAAGTAAAGAAATACACTGTTCACTGTAAAAGTTTCAGAGAAGTTCATCCTTTGTAGGCGTACTTCACCTGACAGATACAGGGCAGCACACTGTTTAGGTATGAACTGAGAAATGGGAAGGACCAGGTGTCTCTATAGAAGGTGAAATATGTAACTCTCATTATCTGAATGGAATTTACTTTGCATAGCTTGTTTTCGTAAAGAATCCTTCCTTAGACAGCATTTCCCAAGCAATGACCGGAACATAGTAGTTGAAAGGGATGTGTTGCATTGAAAATAATGAGTTCAGTAAAGCTTTTTGCACTTCTCATTTTATTCAAAATACTGCGAGATGGTGCAGGTCACTAGATTTATGTCAGTTCTCGAGTGTATACGCAAGAGCAACCACCGTATGTATGATTTAATGACTGCGTAGGTGACTGGTTGTATCTCAGGTCTGGCTTTTATTTGTCGTTTTCATACTCGTAGGTAAAGAAAATCACAGTTGTGTGATTATTCTCTGAGATTTTCTTGTATCTGACACATTTAAAAGATTCAAGTTTTGAAGGTGAGGAAAGGGAAACAGACCTTTCTAAACAAGCCTCACTGTATGCTTGACACTAAACTTTTGAAAGCTTTAAAATTGCTACAGTTGAATCTTAAGTAATAATGAAAAAAAAATCCAATCACACATTTACTGGGTGTTTGCTTCATGTTAGAAACACATTGTCTCTTCTGGTCGGTGTGTGAGATGTGACGCCTTTGGTTAGATTTTTTTACACATTTCCATCTGTGTGTTTGTACTTCTTGATGTGCAGAGGCTGGGAGAGATCAAACATAATGCATGCACAAAACATAGACTCTTCATTGCAGACCTGATTTGCTATAGCTAAATGATATTGCTGGAGCTATTTAGTGTCCTCCAATAATTACTAAGACTAAAGCATTATGTGGTGGAGTATGTTAAGAAAATAGCATTTAATGAAGATTTGATCGTTATCACCAGCATTAGAGTTCAGTCTAATGCTAATGAAATTTCACAAATATTACAGCATCCCTGTTGAGCCTTATCTCCATTGTGGTTCTGCATTTGGATACTTAATACTGCCTCAGGCAAGTCAGCCTTTTAGGAAGAGTTGTGTTCACACTAAGGCTTTCTTTGTAAGATTTGTTCCATTAAGATAATGTGCTATTTTTGACCTTGTTTGTGTGTGGATGTGGTCTGAATCTACTACTTCTCCCATTTTAGTTGCTTTCTTTTCAAGCTGCTTTTATAGCATGGTTGATGCCTTTTTTTTACTTCTCTATTTTAGTGATACAAATGAGGTAGACATCCCTCCAAACACCCGTGTAGGAACAAAACGCTATATGCCTCCCGAGGTGCTGGATGAAAGCTTGAACAGAAATCACTTTCAGTCGTACATCATGGCTGATATGTACAGCTTTGGACTCATCCTTTGGGAGATAGCCAGGAGATGTGTGTCAGGAGGTAAATGACAATCATACCTTTTTGATAGCTGGGAAGTTGCTTTTAATTGTGTCAGTGAACCCTATGATTTGATTATCAGCCCTATCCATTACATCCTTTTCCTTTGGTATTATTTTTAATGTAATAAATAAGTGGATAAACCATGCGTGTAATTCTCTTAATTTCTCTTTTCTAGTTGAAACTTACTTTAAAACATCAGTCAATGCTATTGCAACAGCAAAGATTTATACTGTATTTTAGTAGCTGGTTTGAAGGCAGCAGATGCTTGCACCACAGAAGGAGTTTGGGACTAATCTTGGTGTTTTTTCTAATGACAACACATTTTTGCTGGACTGGAGGCATCCAGCTATTTTAGCAGAAAGAACATGTCATAAATTCTTCTTTTTGTTAAATATAAGAAAAAAGATAAACAACTTGAGAGGATGCAGCACTTCTATTTAAAATAAATAATCTATTTAGAAAGCAAGTAAAGAAAGAAAACGGGAGGAAGTGACGCATTACATCATTTGTTGTATCAGTCATGTGCCTCATTTCCTTCTCGTATTGGGCACTCAAGCATGAGGAGAGTGATGATGAAGCAATGCAGCCAGCTGCAGCTTTAGGGTGAGGATCTCTTCTTGTCTGCGTAGGCCGTGTGTGCTTTCTGCACATATTGCTCAGTGTAGTACAGAAATGATGGCTGTTATTACCTCTGTTTTGCCACTGAGGAGAGTTAAATGCAGAGAAATTACTTGGCAGCGGTTGCGCACCAGATTGGTGGTGAGTAAAAGAGCAGAGCACATCTCTTGGGTCTGTGTTACCTTTGCCTGGCTTTATTGATTTTTAAAGCCTTGCAGTGTTGTGCTGAATGCTTGCTCTGGGTTCACCTGAGAGGAGTTGAATTTCACTGGTGAGCAATGTGATCCCTGTGTTTGCACACTGGTAAAGTAAATTGCAGCGATGTTGCATTCAGTCTGTAATGTTATCGTCATCGCTGCCATGCAGGAAGAATGCCTTGCCATTTCCTGAAAAAGCAGGTATTTAATACGTGTCAGGTCCACTGATAGGAGGTAAACCTAATTCTGAGTTCATTATCTGCATAATTGCTCTGATAGGAGCTGATGGCTGAGAAATTATTCTTTTTTATCATGACTTACTGGAGCTTGCTAGTCTGGACAACAGTGATGGAAACTGTGTCACTCGACAAGTAGCTAATGATTATGTTGGAGCTCAACTGTAGCAGGAACTTTCAGGGCAGTGAAGTCCTTTCCAGAAGTGCATTTAATTGTTGACCACTAAGGGTGTTTTCTCAGCATATTGTGCCTATGCTATCTTTACTATAACTGAGAAAATCCATTGCAGAAGAAGGAATGGCCGAGATTAGAGGGCGCAGGGAATGAGTAATGGATAAGGAGTGTCTCTCTGTGCTGGATATGCACACCCCACTGCCCTTCACCAGATAAGAATGGCAAGGGTTAAAAAAAACTAGTTTGTCCTATAGTGAAGCCATGAGCTAGTTCTTTCATTGCAGTGTGCTCATGAAACTCAAGCAGGAAAGACCAAAATGGAATGAGAGTAAGACAAAGTGGACAAAGATTGGTGTGTGGCAGAGAGCAGCATTAACAAGGGGGTAGTGGAAAGTGTGTTCTGCAGTGATGTGCAGCTGCTGGTTTCTTTCAGGAATAGTAGAAGAATACCAGCTCCCATACCACGACCTTGTGCCCAGCGACCCCTCCTATGAGGACATGCGGGAGATTGTGTGCATCAAAAGGCTACGTCCTTCATTCCCCAACAGATGGAGCAGTGATGAGGTACTATCCTTTAAAACACAGCTTTGTTGCTTAACAGGGCATGGGCTCAAATTCCTAATATTTTTTATCAGAATTAGTAAGTGACATTGACCTAGTTCTGTGTCTTTTTGAGTAAGGAGGAACTTCATTGCTGGTGCAAACAGGAAGGAAAGTGTTCTTCTTAGAGATGCCCACTGAAGCTGCAGGTGTTGAAAGCCCTAGGGGCTGCTGCCTCTCTACCAGATCACATAGTGACAGCAGGCTGTATGTAAATCTTTCTAGTCTCTGTGTTTTCATCTACTGCTCATTTTGCTTTCTCATTCCAGCATTAATAACAATAATTCAGTGGTTAGCCAAACATTTTGAAAGAGAAATTATTTCCTAGTGCTTAGTGCACTGATGGTGTTCACGGTATACTGGCTGCAGCTTCAGTGTGTACTGGTACAAGGAATGTGATTCCTACTTTTTTTCCTTTAATAAAAAAAAAAAAAATAAAATTTCTTCTGTGTATCTGAAATCAGATGAGCTTACTGCTTTTCTGTGATCACAGGTGTACAGTCCTGGAAACCTGATTTTAGCATGATTTTGCATTAGCTTAGAGCATGATATTGCATTTCATAATGAAGGTATTGATATGCAGTGCTAGCACTACAACCAGGCTGCACGGAGGAGCAGCGTTTATATCTTAGAGAAGCAGCACTCGTAATTCTTTGCATTGTAGTAAGGAGATCTACAGATGTGTCCATTCAGAAGAGATGTAGGACTCAGAGAGTGCTTTCCAGAGTCATAAGGGAAGTGGAGGAGAACCTGAACAGTCCCCACTGAGAGTCTGTAGTGAAGCAGCGTTATGCTGGTGGAATCAGAGATGAACTGCTGGTGTACCAAATGTGCTGACTGCAAAAGTGATCACATTAATTGGAGCAGCCTCATGCTATAAAATCTCCTGCAGTCACAGAAGACAGGTGTCATTTGGAAACAGCACCCTTTAGATGAGTGTTCTGAAGGCAGATGAAAGTTTGAGGTTGTGCAAGTTACGGATAATTTGGGAATGTGAGGGAAAAGTAAAATAGCCTCTCTGGGTGGCTTGTGCCACAGCCTGTGGGAAGGTGTGCCCAGGGATGCACCCTCATGGCAGCTGCTGAGCCTTCAGGCAGGGTGGCCTCACTAGAGGGAACATATTTGGTGTCTATCTCAAGGAAGGCTTCAGTGTGTTTGAAAGGAGGTGCAGAGCAGGGCTATGTGGTCCTTTTGAAACCCAGCATGTATGTCTGTTGGCTGCCTTAGAAAAGACCTTTTTCCCTTACATGGGCCACCAGCTCCAGTCTCATATTCCATTCATTTTCCTTCCGTTTCCCTCACAGTGTCTGCGGCAGATGGGGAAGCTCATGATGGAGTGCTGGGCCCATAACCCCGCATCCCGGCTCACAGCCCTACGAGTCAAGAAAACACTTGCCAAAATGTCAGAATCGCAGGACATTAAGCTCTGATGGAGCAAAACCAGCTCCTCATCATGAAGACCCATGGAAACAGACTTTCTCTTGCAGGCAGAAGTCACGGAGAGGTGCTGATAAGTACCCTGAGTGCAGTCATATTTAAGAGCAACTGTTTGTTTGACAGCTCTGAGGAGACTGTTCTTGGCAAAATCAGCTGAATTTTGGCATGCAAGGTTGGAAGAGGCTTGTCTGCCCTTGTTTACACAGGGATATACAGTTTTAGTAACTGGTTTAAGGTTATGCATGTTGCTTTCTGTGAAAGCCACTTATTATTTTATTATTATTATTGTTATTATTATTATTATTATGATTGTTTTAAAAGATACTGCTTTAAATTTTATGAAAATAAAAACCATTGGTTAGAAGTTAAAAAGATGTTTGTTAACGTTAAAACAAAAAAAGGGTGAAACTGTGCTGATGATGGAAGCAAAGTGACTTTCTCATTTATAATGAAACTCTTGCACTCCAGCGTTTAGAAAAAGAGATGGTCTCTGCAGCTCAGGGAAGCTGCAGTGGAAATCATCCTGAAAGCCAACTCTTTGGCATCTTCGCACAGCCCTGTGCACCTTGGGGGGGTTGTCCTGGTGCAGACAGAGCCTGGTTATGATGTCTCTACTGTTGCAGACATGGAAGGCAGAATTCTTGCGGGTGCCTGCCCCTGGGGTGGTCGCATCTCATTTAGGATCACCAGAAGCCCTACAGACACAGCTCCAGTGCGATGCTGGGACACCTCATGGCAGCTGTCACTGAGCATTTTGGCATGAAATTATTACCATTTTTGTTGGCTTTTCAGCAGCCTTGAAGCCTGCACACTAGTGACAGTCTCCACCAGCAAGCTAGGACTGCATAGTATCTCACTGGTAAGAGTTTTTAGAAGAGAAGAGCCTCAGGAAACACAGTTCTCTCTCTCCCTTTCTCCTTCCTATGGCTGCAGCAGTTACTGCAAAGTAAAAACTATAGAAGAGGAAATGAGAGGTAACAGGACAACAAAATTTTCCCTCTGAAGTATTTTCTGTGGAAAGGTCTCTGTTCTTCATCAGATTATCAAAGCTGAGCTGTGTGGGAGCTACCATTTTACACTAACTTTTGTTTTGTTTTGTTTTATTTTGTTTTTTTTGCCCTCCCATGTCCTGTTTCACATGGTAGTGTTCAGTTTAATTTTGGAATAAATCCTTGAAAATGCTGCTCTGATTGTGCTAAAACTATTTCAGAAGTAAAGTAATTGCCATGTTGGATTTATCCTTAGCATTTATATAATGCTATTTTTTTTTTCTTTTTGGACAAAACTGATTTATTTATTTGTGGTAGGTAGGTAAATATAATTGGGGTTTAGCTTCATGGATCCCCGAAGGTATTCCTAGTTTGAAAAATTAACATTTAATTCTTTTAAGCTAATGGAGTAAAATGTGTGAGGTTCAAGAGAAACAGTGAGAGCTGCATGATTATAGGTGTTAAAGTTTAATCAGAGGATTTTCATTAATTAGAGTGCTTTTTTCTATTTTTTTTTCTTTGCAGCTTCCCTGCCTGTACCCAAAATTACCAAGCAACACAAAAAAGAAAATCTCTGCAAATTAACAGTAAGCCAAATCCAGCCCCAGAGGGGGAATGCTGGTTTTCACTGTCTTTAATAAATAGAATGCTTGCATCAGTGAGGCCTGAGTTTGCTGCTCTCTTTGAGTGCCTTTGTTTAAAAGTTTGTGGACAAAAAAAAGTACCTTTTTGTCTTAGGGACTTGATTCTTAGGGTTTCCACATTCAATTCGTTTTACCTTTTGCCTTTGTGCCTTTTTGCCTTCGGAAACAAACCCAACCCCAAAGGAGCTGGGATTTCTATGCCCTGACAAAGAGAATGAGAAATGCTAATGGTCAGAGTTGGTCCATGGAAACAGAGACATTGCTTGGATTTTCATAGCAGTAGGTGGTGAGACATGGTTGGTCCCACTTATGGCAACTGTGAATCCTGTCCTTGAAAGTCCTGGGTAAGAAGTCACACAGCTGGAAGCCTCTCCTGCTCTGTTGTGTTTTCCTCAAATACGTTTTTTTTGTTTTGTTTTGTTTTAACTTTAATGATGATTTATTTCCCTAAAAGTGTTTTGGAGGGGTCTTGCTGGCTGTTGCTTCCTGCCAGTGGTTTGCTGGACAGAACGGCTCTCTAAGCCGTGTGCTGTCAGCATACTATGTAAACCTAATTGTTCTCTGAACAAGTTTTTTCAGTCCAAAAGAGAACTGAGATAGTGGTTGATAAGTAAGTTACATAAAAAGTGTCTGTATTAAGTGTTCAAGTTAATGTTTAGGGTTTTATATATATATATAAATATATATATATATATTTGGCTGGGTGTCCATTATGTGGAATAAAAGTAAAATATTATGGATGATAAAGCACTAAATAAAACATAATATTTATTTATGAAAATGCATAACTGACAAATCATTGCAGCGGTGCTATTTAGGAGAATAGATATATATATGTGTATATATAAATGAGGAGACACACACCTGAGAAAGCAAAGGGTCTGCATTTATGTGAGTAACTGCTCATTTTCTTCTGAGACTCAAAAGGCTGGATTTTTCCCCTCAAATCTCCTACCCACTATAATCAATGACACTATCTGTAAAGGTGTATTGCTATGACCTGAAAATAGGCTTAAGGCAAGCTTGGAAGTCATTTCTTTTAGCACAGTGACATCTGAGTTGCTGGCTGCATGGTTAACTTTATGCAGTGCTCCAAATGAAGTTGTTATGGTTTTAAGGTGTCCATTTATAGACTTCCAATGGCACTTCCAGATTTGGTAGTTTCACAGTACACATTGATTTGGGCTTGGAAGTCAGTGGTAAAATTAATTGGGGTTTTAATGCCCTCAGGTTTGGTAATCCAGTTTTCTAATGGGGAAAGTTTAGTTTAATGACTTACTGGCAGAGACAAGATGGCATAGGGAGACAAAGGAAAAAAAAATACATCAAAGAGGAAAAGAGAGATGCCATATAGCAACTGCTATCGTTTCTCGAGCACAGAGTTATTTCTATTAAAGAAAAAGTTGATGATGATGTAAAGACTAAGAAACTAAACTAATTTGTGTTCTTTTTTGAGAACCAGTGCCTTATTAAACCTGTAAATACTGTAATTAGAAAACCTGGGGAACACACTGTTCTGTTTATTTGTTCAAATTGTATATGGATGTTTTAACGTTCCCCCAAATAAAATTGTTTCCATCTCTCCCTGAAAGATCTTGCTTTTATTTCTATTTACTTTTAATGCATTTGAAAAACACTACCTTTGGGTTTCATTTCACTGGTTAGATTGTTTTGACCATGACACATTCTATTTATTTATTTATATAACTTTTTTCCATCTGAGAGAAGAAGTAAACAGTAAGATGTTGTATTTCCACTGGCTTTAAAAAAAATAAAACAAAAATGTATCACTCCTTTCACAACCCACTGAAGAGAGAAATAGTAATTAGAAAAGTGTTATCATTAATAGAGCAGTCACTTGCGTTTTGTGGCTGATTATGGAAATTCATAGAAACTTGGCATTTCAGTAATTCTATGCAAGTCCTCTTCCTTCTCTCATCCATTCTTCCCCCAGTGTACTTATTAATTATGGCTACTATTTTTAATAGAACGAGAGCACAGAAGGTAATCTGTGCAGAGACTTGGTTTCCCAGCCCAGTGGTTCAGCAAAACAAAAAATACAAGTTGCAGCTTCCATGTACTGCATCAGCTGAAACACAGCAAAGCTTTGTGCTTAGAGACATCGGACTGTATGTAACCATCTATTCAGATAGACATTTGTATACATATTTATGTCTTGAGCCCCCTTCTCATTCCGCGCTACCGTGTTTCAGCATACATCATTCAGCTCAGTGTTTATGAGTATGTAATTACCTTGCCTGTCATTTTCTGAAAGTCTGTAAAGAGCATTTTTCTGTTGAGCTCTTAGGAGTCTCAGTAAAAATACTTAGAGATGGGGTACCTTATGGAAAAGTGCCTGAGGATAAGGAGAAAACCGCTTGGACGAGGTAAGGACTTCAGGCTACAGCAGCCCCCAACCTGCAGGGATGCCAAAAAACACAGGAATCTCACATTCAACAGCACATGGATTGGACAAGATGGCAATAGTGGGATGAACAGAAAGGAGCTTGTCTTCTGTAAAAGCCAAAGATGCAAGGGGAAAACTGAATGAGAAATCTGACAGACTGTGCAGTGACTGTTGTCTGGCTTGCTTTCACAGAAATAAGTCCTGCCTGCAGCTTGGTTTTCTTTATCTGCAGGACCACTGAGTATTCAAAATTACCAGAGAAGAAATTATTCTTCCTTCCCCTTGGGATACAGATCCTCTGTTTGTGTCATCGCTCCAAGTCATGTCATATATAACCTCTCTCTAACAGAGTAGGTAATTGTAAGATGAAACAAAAAAGACAGAAGACAGTGAGCAGAGGTTGTCTGCATACCATTTTCAGCAGAGAAGCCAGAGAAGCAGAGGAGCCACCGCCCACTGGAGGCCTCATGGTGATATTCTTCCTTTGCAGACCATGGCACACCCCAGTGGTGTCCCACAAGGGCAGAGCAGCCTGAGCAGCTGGCACCTGGCCCCCATTCCAGCTCATGTCAGGAATGGCAACAGGAGGAAAATAAATAAAAAACATAAAATAAATGAAATACCTGTTAAGTCAAGTCCCACAAAAGCTTGCTGTAATTCAAGCACAGGGGAGGCTAATTATTGAAAAGGTGTGCCCTTTTCCAGCTGGCCTCCAGGATTCAGCAAACCTGTCACAGAAGCTTTTGTCACCTTCGCAACTTTTGGGCCGTGTTCTGTTGTGTTTTTTTTCCCCCACACAGGCCCTGTATTGGCCCACTGCATGCAGAGCAGACTCCTGAGTCCCAGTTCACCTCTAGCATGCAGCTGGCAGCCTCAACAGATCATTCCCCACCAGCAATCCACAGAGGTGCAGCCCCAAATGGCCATCTCAGCCCTACACCAGTGTTTCCCTGCCTGTTGCTTTTCCACCTTCGTCTGTGGCAATGAAATAACACCCCAGAAGAATTACCCTAAGTGATTCTTACCCAGGTCTCCAGCTGTTCTCCATGGGAAGATAGGCTTGAGGTGAGTGCTGGGGTCCTGAACAATATAGTGCAATAAAAGTTGCATCGTGAGGAGATTTTATGTGCAGAAGCATTTCTTTTGAGTAGTTGTTGTTGTTTTTAATTAAAATAAACTGAATGCACCTCATTCCTTCCAAGTTTCCAGGAACTAAACAACTGAACACAACGTAGTGGTGTAATTTTTTTCCAGTTGCTTATAAATATAATTTATTACCTGTTTAAAAATTCTTTCTTACACTTTGTACATGTCAGGCTGACAGAATAAATGCAGGCATTTACAAACAGAGGGAAGGAGAAAAAGGGAGGGGGGTAAGAGGCACACTCAGAACTAGTAAACCACACCTCCACTGTACAGCGATACAAATAATGCAATGGCTAGCACTTCTCCAGTAGTAAGTCTTTAGAAAAGGAGTTGCATAGAAGATACAGCAATAGGGAAATCAAAACCAAAATACTTCTCCATGTCTAAAAAGCAAAGAAAAAAAAAATCCCACAGACCCTGGCAGAGCTTCAAAGGTGAGACTAGTGAACAGGAGGAAGAAACATAACACATCTCCTCGGCCTGGATCAACACTTTATAAAGGTAGAAAAGTAAGTAAAGAACTTTGCACTTTGTAAAGGTATGGTCTTTACATCTTTTTCTCTTCAATGTTAACAAACAGAACATATGCTATCAAACAAGTTGACCACGCAGATATGCCAAAATGGTTGTGCCATGACTTCTCAACTGTGTTGTGCACCCTACCTTGACATACGGTATTGGCCACTCTTCAGGGCATGTTTTTGCAAGGCAGGCTTGTAAGATCAATGAGAGAAGACTGTTTTGCTTCTCTTTCTTTCTAATTTTGTTTACTTTTCAGGCTGATTTTGCTTTTATTCTCATTGTTTAAGCTCTCAGATTTACTGGCAAGCTGTAGCAAGAGCCAGCTGGCAGCAACCAAAGAGGCTGTGCAAGCTTTTCTCATCTATGGGCTATTGTCCCACCAGCTGCAAGCCAACAGCTGGAGACCAGCATGCAAGCCTCTGAGGGGAACCTCGCTGCTATAGGATGTCCCTGAGAGATCACAGATGACATTCCACTTCTTCAGGCCATTCAGAAGCTATGTGTCTGCCACTTCTACAGGATGCTCTCGGAGGAAAGGCCAGGCCCAGGGTATGGTACACACAGCCATTAATTTCTTTGATAACAGTCAAGGAGACTCAAGCACTATTAAATACACTTAATCAGCATCATAGAAAATGTGGGATACTTATTCAGTGATAGGGGTTAGTGGGAACTCTGAGTTATATCTGCTTTTTTATACAGTCAGAGCTTACCAAAGGACTTTCAGAAAAAAGGGATTTTCAGATTTCAGGGAACAGGTGGCAAGCTTAAAGCACAAGTAGGTAAATAAACGGAATGATTCTCTTTCAAGCATGGAGCTTGACCTACTAAATTTGAGGGCTCGCTTTTGTGGCTTTTGGATCAAGCTCAACTCTACTTCTTTGTCAGTTTTTAAACTGTTGGCTCTTGCAGTACTGCCTATCATTTGACCTTGCAGAGATGATACAGCACTGAATTTTGACTTTCACCTTCCCAAGCAAAAGTTGGTCATAAGAGGATGCCCCACAACAAATATAAGAGCTAAAAGCCTCCTGCACTAGATGTCCTTTATTTTCTCCTCTCTGTGTATGTACATATATATGTATGTGTATGCACACACAAATGTACATACACTTCTCGTTTCTGTGAAAATGCCACTTCAAAGAATATCAGAGATACATCCTTCAGCATTTGAAAATCTGCACTGTAGCTCAGTTTATAAACTCAAGCTTTCACACACAAGCTAGTAGTGAATTATGGTGGTGACCCCAAAGTCAATACCTCATTGGAGCCCTTGTGGGAGAAGGGCCAAAGGTTTGGTTTTCGTTCACAAACCACTCACATCTTTGTACTGCCTGATTAAGCAAGCAAGCCTGCAAACAATTTGTCATTCTGGGGCCACACAAGAACCCAAGCAATACCTGAAAAGACTTCTGAACACACAGGAAGATAGTTAACAAAGTGCCCTTGGCACAGGAGCAAAAACTCAATGGTATCATCTTTTTTTAAAATTAACCTCCAGGCTGTGGTATCTACTTGGCTAGAGCATACAAGAGTCTAAAGGACCCCCCACCCCTTCCCCATACCACCCCACCCCCAAAACAAGAACAGGAGAACCCAAAGGAAACTATTTTGGGTAGCAATACAAGACATTAGGACTGTCCATAATGATGGACTTAAACCATGTAAATACATTTATCCTATATGTAAGCAACAGAAATAGCAAGAAACCCAAGCAACAGACATGTTTTGCTCTACGTGCACCCTAGACTCCAACATGTCTCATGAGTGTCTGCATTTCTGCCAATGATTTGGAAAAAAAAAAAAGAGCCTCAGCCTCCCAGAAAAGCAAATCTTGACTCAAGAGACCCTCACTGTCTCAAAACTTTCAGGATTCAATAGAGCAGCTCTTAGGTCTTGTGCTGTTTGGCATGGTACAAGGGATCAGCTGTGAAGATATAAAAAAACCAACAACAAATCAAAACAAAAAAAGCCCCTGAACTTACTCCATACACTGACAGCCACCTTTACAAGAACACAACACAAGAAGAACTGAAGAAAATCAAGTGAAAAAGACTGTCTCCAACAGCATTTCTAACTCAAAAATCAAAGTTTTTCCTTGAAGTCAGTAACAATTATATATATATATATTTATAATATATATATATATTATTTATATCACTAGCAATCAGCGTGTACGTAACAAAGATGCGGTATGAAGAGCAGTGAAACCGCTACAGAACATGGCAGACAACTGAAAGGATAAGCACTTAAAAAGGTAGCAATAACTGGAGGATAAGAAGCCTGCAGCCATTTCCAGAAACAAATGCGCTCACCTGACATAAAATGTTACAGCGACCTCTAAGAATTTGTTCTTTCTGACAAACTGAACCCAAGGGATGGGACAGCCTTCTCCCAGACGGTGTTTCTCTGGCTAACAGAGCAGAAAGGCCTTTGCCTCAGGGCGCTGCCCCACAAGATGGCAGTGTGCCCATGCCTCACGGCCTCCCACACAGTATGGCATCACCAGCAGCCGGCTAGTCTTGCTGCTCACCACCCACTCCTGTGGTGGATGCCATGGGGTCTGCTCCCCTGCTGCGCAGTGTGCCACCAGACTCTGCCTCAGAGACTGAGAGAAACAGCCAAAAAGAGCAAGAATAGAGCTTTAGTTGGAGTGGGAGCTCACCTGAACAGTGGTGGCAACGAGATGTGGATCTGTGGAAGAAACAAAAGGCAGCTCATGCAGTCCCTGCAAAGGTAGATGGAGAATAGGACAGAAAAAACGTCCCATTTGTGACTGCAGTAAGTTTTGAGCAGTCGAGATGGAAGAAGACCAGCTCCATCTCCTGGTGATGCTGATGCCATTGCCCTGTCAAACAGTGATAACCTTCACTGCCATCCTTTGCAGATGCTCCTCCCTGCCAAAAAATCCCCTTTACAGCAAAACAGCAAAAGGATAAAGCCCCAAATTCTGAATATTTTAAGAATATTACTCATCTATTTTCCTTGAAGAGGTGGGTCGAATAGTTCACAGAGAGAGAAGTCTTGAAGTGAGCCAGATAACTCTGAGATGCTTCCTCACAAGGCCTAGGGAGAAGGGTGCATGTATTTCACACCTATCAGAGCACACAGCTGGGACTACAAGTGAGCCTAGATGTGAGCTAATAAAAACAGGTTAATGAGGAAGGAGCTGAAAGAAAGTCAAGGTCATGCACCTGCCTTGGGAAAGGATCTAGCGTGGGAGGGGTGAAGAAGCATACAGTAGCTACAACTACTTATACCTGAAGATGGCATGGGAGGGAGGAAAGCTAAGCCCCACAGCTCTAAAGTGGGTAAAAAATAACGTAGGAAAAGGGCAGAGCTGTGAGCCCTGGTCTAAGCCTCATAAAGTTGAAAGCAAGATTTCCATTAGCACTGCAGAGCCCAACATAAGAAACAAGATGGTTCATTGTGGAAAAGATGCTCTCGGCATCTCTGTGTTCTGGTAGAAACAGAGAGGATCACACAGGCAAAACGTGTAACTTTGAACCAATGATGAAAGTTAAAATTTATGGCCTCAAGTCCCTGGGTTTGACTGGAAGTCTGATTTGCATACTGCTGGGTAACTGCTGAGAAAACAAGTGCTTTGTGATCACAGCTCAGTGTGTGAAGAAAGCACCGCTGGTGTCCGAGAGCTGAGAAATTAAAAAAAAAGACCCAAGCCAATGGAAATGTCAAAGAGGAAAAAGGTCAGATGAAATTTCCCTTTAATTTTGACCACTGACATTTTCTAAGTTACCTTTAAAGGCACACTTTTGAAAGCCTTGGGTAAAACACACACAAAAACAAAACACGAAAGAACTCATGTCTGAGGAAGAGCACTAAGGGGTGGAGGTGCCTGTTTGTGCACAATAACAATAACCAGGCCCTGGCCTAAACCTGGAGATGATGGTATGGAAAAGAAAGCATTCTTTGTATCAAAAACAGCAGACAAACAGAACTGCAAGTTAAACCACTGCAATCTTGTGTGCTGTGTTGTACTGAAAGGTGTCTTTTCATGGAGCAGAAAATGAAATAGGTTTGCAGTGACAACTGCTAAAAACAATAGTTAGGTCCTTTTGCCAAGCTCCCATTCCATTGGCTTGCTGCAGCCAAGAGGGGTGCGGCAGAAGGCCAAATGCACCCAGTGAGCTATCAGGGACCTGCAATACACTGCCCAAGCAGAGGGGCTGCAGGCAAAATGCTGCAAGGCATGGGGTTACCACTTCACCAGTCAACACTTGTCATGGCTGCAGGCTTGGGAGGGGCAAAGGAGATATGCTGAGTCTCACTCAGGAAGGGTCATGTGGAGCACTGCCCTTGTGTCCCAGTGTCCAGCAACATACATGCCAATGGGCATACAAATCAGGTAGGTGGTCAGCATCATAGAATCACCAAGGTTGGAAAAGACCTACAAGATCATCCAGTCCACCTATCACCAACAGTTCTCTTTAAACCAAGTTCCTCAGTACAACGTCTAAACATTCCTTGAACACCTCCAGGGTTGGTGACTCCACCACCTCCCTGTGCAGCCCATTTTGGCACCTGACCGCTCTTTTGGAAAAGTAATATTTCCTAACATCCAGCCTGAATCTCCCCTGGCACAACTTGAGGCCATTCCCTCTAATTCAATCACTAGCTATATGAAAGAAGAGGCCAATCCCCACCTCACTACAACCTCCCTTCAGATAGCTATAAAGCACTCCCCCGAGCCTCCACTTATCCAGACAGAACAATCCCAGTTCCCTCAGCTGCTTCCCATAAGCCCTGTGCTCCAGACCCCTCACCAGCTACACTGCCCTTCTCTGGACATGCTCCCAGGGCCTTGTTGTCTTTCTAGCAATGAGAGACCCAAAACTGAATGCAACACTCGAGGTGCTGCCTAACCAGTGCTGAGTACAGAGGGATGATCACTTCCCCGCTCCTGCTGGTAACACTATTTCTGATACAAGTCAGGATGTCACTGTCCTTCTTGGCCACCTGGGCACGCTGCTGGCTCATGCTCACCCCACAAGACCATTTCTTCTGCACAGTCTTCCAGCCACTCTGAGGCACTCAGTACCTCCATATGCTGGCATTTGTTCTTCTGAACCAGTCGGCTCTGTGTATTTGGCTTGGGAGGCTGGATGGGGCTGGCCAAGCCATTGCAGGCACCTAGGAACTGGATTGCCTCCTGGAGTACCAGCAGACCAGGCAGGCACCAAGCATCCCCACACTAGGTGCAGATCACTGTCTTCAGTGAAGCATTACCAGTTTTTATGCCCTCTTTGCATTAAGCACAGCCAGGCTAGCATGAGATCACCAACCTTTCTGTGCTAGCAGAGGACTCTGGAGGAATGGCTGGAGAAGGGAAGGAACAGAGCGCATCCAGAGGAAGCCTTCAGGAAGGCTATAATAGGTTCAATAAAAATGTGAACAACTCATCCTGCTGCTGACAAAACTACAAACAAAGTAATAATGATAATAATAATAATAATAATCATTATAATCCTTGCACTAGACACTAATTAGTAAACAATTATCATAGCAAATACTCTTTTTTCTTTTTTCAGGGTTTTTTTTTTTTTTCTTTTTTCCCTAACCACTCTGAATTGCATATCTGACCCCATCGTATCGTAAAGGAGTAGAAAGGGTCTTGTTTCACTTTGAATTGAAAATTGACTCCTACCCTACAGTCCCACTGTCTTACAGCCATTTACCACCAAGGCTTAGTGGGGATCCCTTAAGGGAAAGATGGGAATGGTATGTGTGTTCCTGCTTAGCACCCAGAGTACCTGCTTTCCAAATGCACACCTCTTAAACACTGATATATATTTTTTTACAGGTAGGTCTAGGAAACAGAATAATGACAGGAGGATCATTGTGAGACAATCAATGTTCAGAATTGTAGCCAAAATCTGAATTCACCAGAAAACAATAATCTGAAATAGCCACAACCAACTGTCCACAGCCTTGTCTAGAATGGCTTTAAACAAAAAATATAAAGAGCCATGGACAGTCTTCTTACCCCTGTCCAGAATTTGATGTAAACAACATCCATAGAAACTGGGATTGTTAAGAAAGTTTATCCATATATCTGGATAGCAATAAAAAGCGTTTCCTAGGAAACTGTAAAATCCTGTACCAAGCAGTGTACAGCCAAGCCAAGAGGAACATTAGGTTGATTTATATTTTCAAGGTACAACTTTGCATGATTTCTTTTAGATCCTGTGACAATGTACAAGGAGAGCACATGTGAAGGTCAGGGCTGTATATTTTTTCTGTTTGTTTGCTTGCTTTCTTCTCTGAAATGTCTCTTGTGTAACTCATTGGTCTGGGTTTTCATTTCAAATGCTTGCAATAACAGGGCATTACCGCTCCCTGTGTCTGTCCTTCCTGTTCACGCCAAGGCTGCATCAGTAATTTCCTTCTGCTGCCAAAGAAACAACGGTTTCGTGTCGGCCCATTTCTTCCAGCACCGCTGCCAGCATACTCAGGTTGCCATCAGGGAAATTCTGAGCTTCCCATAGATCCAGGATCACCCCGGTCGGACTTGATTTCGTAGCAAAATAATTTAGGTACCTGCAAAGCCAAAAGGAGATTTGTTTCTTTGAGCTGCATGAATCCATACCTTTAGACCATCCTTATCATCTGTCAGGATGCTCATCTACTGTTTGATTAGTCTGAGCAGTCTGAAGGTACACCTTCTGTCACTCATCTCAGCAAGGTTTTCCTGAAGCCCCTTTACATCTAACTCTGAGGGGGCTCTTTATTCCCAGTGACCCTTCTCACCTGTCCAGTTTCAGCTTGTGTGCCAGCATCCTCCAGTCATGGCCCCGGGTCTGGGGTGCATCCAGGCTGCTGCAGAGCTTCTGCCTTATTGGCAGGGGGATGCTGAAAGCATTGGGCCCAACTATCGTTGTGATGCTGCCAGCTGAGTCCATGATGGGATAATCAATGCCAGTGGGTTCCTGATGATGGAAAAAATGCATAAGATAAAATAAAATACAGTGGTTTTGTGGCTGAATGCAAAAGCAATCACAGAAGTGTATCTAAGAGTAAGCGTTTTCACTTGCGTTAGAAGAGCAGCAGACGTCTGTCAACCAAGCATTTATGTTAGCTGGAAAAGAGCCAGTAGACATCAGACTATTGGTTGTCTTATTTCGAGGGCAAAGATTACTATGGCTGTACTACATTATGCCCAGCTTAATTAATCCTTTTCTGTAAATAAAGATCAAGCACTTTGTCACATTTCAGAGCAAATTACTATTGCCAGGGCAGTCCTGAGCTCTCCTGGCTTGAGTGAAAAAATAATCTCTCAGAGGTCAACGAGAGCTGGTTAATTATTTGGGGCAGAAGCCTGGAAAAAAAAAACCAAACCAGGAGTGACTTGTTCTCATTCCACATCTCCTGTTTGAATTTTCAATTGCTCTCATTTGCAGTGTGACCAGCCTGAGGTGATGTTGACAGAAGTGAGGAGAACAATTTTGTCCCTGCCAGTTTACTTGCTCCTCCTTGAGCTGTCCAGTTGTTTCATGTCAAACAGTCTGCTGAGAAGGCCTCATAAAACCTAAAACTGTCTTAAAATCAGACGATGTCCTGCATTGCAAACTGCTTGTGCCAAGCCCACTGCTCCAGGACACAAGTTGTTGTCATCATCCTCTTCCTCATCCAGCAGCATGGGCTGCAGAAGAATTCATATGCTACTGCTGCTACATCCAGGCTCACTGGTACTAGAGGATCCAGCACTCTGTTACAGCCCTTAGCATCCCAAAGTCTTTCTGGCCTTCATTTGGGTTGGGCACGTCACTCAGTGTCAACAGCAAGGAGCAGTTTTGCAATGGGCAGCCTTGATAACTGCGGTATTATTCACTGCTTCTATTCATCCCTGATGGATGGGATCACTGAACAAGACATGAATATTATCCTGTTTCCCCTGAATCTATTACCAGGACCTATTACACAGAAGCAGCTGAAGATGATTATAGTCTGTATTTGCATTTCATTAAAGTTACTCTCAGTTCTTTCTCTTCTCTGTTAGGTTAAATTAGAGATTACCTCAATGCAGCACTTATTACAGTAATTGTTTATGATACTTGTTTCACCATCTGTCTTTAATGCTGTATAGTCTCCAGCTGAAAATGGAGCTTTACACCCAATAACCAAGCAAATGTTATGGGTAATGATGCACACCATCGCAGCCCTACAGTACCAGCAACTTTTATCTGTAACCTCCCAGCCTGTTCCCAAACCGGCAGCCACCGACATCTGGGTGCTGCAGAACTGGCAGCTGCCTCACCTGGCAACTCGTTTTCAAAGAGATATGGAGATGAAACTGAAAGTAAATTAGGAACGTAAATAATAAATGATTATGATAAAAGATGAGGATGTGTTCTAGGTTTGCTGTGGGAGGTGGATTAAATTCCTAAATGCCTTTTTTCCAACAGTAGATCTTTGTAAAGAGAAAGGAGCGGCCCTTGAGCAGGGTAACAGCTCGTTTACTCTGCTTTTCTGACTTATGGAGCTTATAATGCAGTTCTACTCTGTTCCTCTGTGTTGGCCTAGTGGAAACTAAGGGATGACAGCGAACCACAAAATCAAGGCAACACCCAAGAGCTAGCAGACACAAAAGGCACCAGCACAAACACTGATGTCAACACTGTTTCACACCTGAGTGCGTCACTCACCCTCAGCTAAAATTTTTCAGCTATGGCAAAGATGCCCCAAAACTTACGATCATTTTTCCACTGGAAAATATAAGTCAGCAAAAGAAAAACTGTCAAAAATAATAGCTGTGATTTGCTACAGTAGCAAAGTCTGAGGGGACAAGTCTGTCGCAACTAGACCATCTGGTATTCCCAGTCCAGGAGCCAGAATCATGCGGTGCTTCATGAGATACGTTCGGCAATGCTAGGCTCCCCCATGGAGGCAAAGGAATAATCAGGGACACTATTATTGACCTTCTCCCTCCTTGAAGCAGGGTGCTCCATTCCAGATGATACAGTAGAGAGAAAAACTAAGGGAAAATGCAAGAAGAGATATAAAGCAACAACTATCTCTTCTGATGATCTCAAAAGTCAGGAGGAAAACGGGAAGCACAAAAGAGCCAGTGATGGGAAGGGCTATAACTCCTTAGTCCTCCCACATTCCCACATCAATGCCTTTTTACCTCTGATATGGAGCAGTTGAGCTGGAAGATCTGCCCCTCTCCTTCAACTTGCCGCACACAGAGTTTGCAGACAAGCTCCAGGGTATTGAGGCTGAATCGTTCCAGCGTGAAGGTACAGTGCAGGTTCCTCTGGCACCCGCTCCAGATGTGGTAAAAAGGAATCTCCTTCAGGAGGAAAGAAAAAAAAGAAGAGTATAAATACATATAAATATCAGTTATTTTCCACAGCCTCATTTCAGTTGAGATCTGGCTCAGCATCCACATGGCACTGGGGTGTGGGATGCCTTGTGGGACCAGGGCACTGATGCTATATGTCTGGAAACTGTGAGCTTTATGCAACTGCTACTGTCGATCACCCGGGGAATAATATATCTACAGCTTGGTAACTGGTTTTCTTCAGAAATAGTGTCACTGTATTTCTTTAAGCCTCTAGGATCCAATGTTTTGTGATACTCACCTGGTATTTAGCCAGCAGTTTGCTCTTCCAGAGAGAGTGGGCAATGTCATGAATGGATAAGCGGAGGTTATGGGTGCTTCCCTTAAAATGCAAAGTTTTGGGTTCCTCCAACAGCTGCCCGCCCATCTGCTGCTCAAGCTGAAGGACCTCCTACAGTACAGAGATAACAAGAGGAAAGTGGTCAGGCTCCATCAGGATAGCACCAAGACATCAGCACCGGTCTGCTGGCTCTCCCAGACTGACTGCCTTAGGTGCTGTAATTCATATACTTTGAGAAAATGCACACAGATGCTGAATGAAGTTATGTTTCACTATGTATATCACTAGTGGATCTAAAGATAATCCCCTTTCCCCCATTACACAGCAGCATCCAGGAAGGATATGGACTCCCTGCCTCCTGAGAGAGATGTGCCATTACCTGATGCATCTTAGGAGCTGCACTACTTACTTCATGCAATTATAGTGAACACGAAGATGTTACACACTGTTTGAATACTGAAATATATTAAGTATATATATATACTGAACTATATTCACCCTTTCCACAGCTCAGCAAACTGGACATCTAATGTACTGTTACTATTTTGTGTAGGCACTGCTTGTAGGGGACCTGTGGATGTGGCTGTCCTGTGGCTGACGGACTCCTGGCAAACTGCTCCATGACAGAGTGAGGTACAGGTGCTTACTGAGACTAATCATTGAGTGGGATGGTATCAAAATGAGTGCAAGACACTATGACAGAGCATTCTGTATGTACAAATACACAGATTCAGGGTTACTTAAATATTGATTGTGTAATTAAAAGCTAGTAAACCAAGAGTGTGTTCATTTTCTGCAGCTAAAAATAAAGATATGCCTCTAACAAATGAGATCACGGTGGACCACTGACTACAGAGAAACATTCAAATTGTAATTCACATGAAACAAGTCAGTACAAAGGCTACATGAGCTTCATTAGAAACAAATACAGCCAAACGCAGTCATATTTAATTACTAGAGCAGGCCAAACAAGCAGTCTCATGCAGCCAAAGCCAATCACATACACAGTGAAGACACACAAGGAGCACACAGGCACATGAAATTGGGCTGCTAGCCCAGGCTAACTAAAGGAGTCTCCTATTAACTAAGGGTGAAACCAGCCACTCTTGATCAAGTTCAGCATCTAGTTAGCAGAAAAGAAAAGCCCACGCCCCCTCTGAGCACAGCACCTGAGAGATCCCAAAGCTAAAACGTTTGCTTATTAGCCATTACAGGAAAAGAAAAAGAATCAGGAAACCTTTTAGATTAAGGTTATTCCAATGAGTCAATTCCAGTGCCCCCTAATTACCTCGTCAGGACGTCTAAAGAGCAATCGATAGTAATTATCTGATTACTACAGATCTTCATTATGTCCAAATTACCTCCCTGGAACGACCAGAAGATTGGCAGCACTGCATGTGCTAATTGCAGGCTCTCGATCCCCACCCACGGTCAGTTCAGGGCTGCACTGCTGTGGGGGCAAAGATTTCAGTGCTGCAAATTTGTGTCTGAGACTGATATCTCACCATTAGCAGCCACCTCTGTTCACCATAGCTCCTCCAAGTGGAGGATGCTGAACAGCCCTCACTTCTCCAATTTGGCTCAGCTAATTAATTCAGGATTAATTCAGAGCCACCACCATCCTTCCCATCACCTCTCTCCTCCCTTGTGAGCCAGGACTCGTGCCCTACTCCCTTCCCAAGAGAGGGAACTGAGTGCTACTCAGTAGTGCTACTCCATCAGTAGCACTACTGTCACAGCCATGACTTGTGCTGGAAAACAGCTTTCTCATTAAAGGAACACCAGCAAGCAACAGCAAAAAGGCATCCTTGTTAGAGGGACAAATATGCACTAAATAACTGAGAGAAGATTGCAAATCTGTTATGGTTATTTTTTTGGAGAACAGTTATTGCACAGCATGAGGCGGCCTGGAGAAAGCCACCCTGCCTCAGCCTGAAATAACTCATTTACCCATGGTGTGCGCAGTGCTCTGCCACTGTCACCACACACAGCTCAGTCACCTCAATCTCAAAGCCATATGTGAATAAATAGATGGGAATAAATCAGCAGGATTTCTTCACAACAGATTAGTTTGGGCATCCCTCTCTAAGTGCCTTAAAAAAGATGCTAGGGCTCAGAGACATCACAAGCCTCATTCTTCCCCAGAAATCATTTTGTGAGTATCCCACCTAAGCACCGTAGCTCATGATATGGTTTTCCACAGGGTCAGAGCACTGGGGCTGTCTGGTTTCAAAGCCCTAATAAACCAACCAAGAAAATAAACTTCATCCATACAAAATCACGACCACGCTCAAGTTTTTCATTTAAACCTCTCTTTTTTGCTACCTTTTCCCTTCCCAAAACTGTTAATTTCTAAATAAATAAATAAATAAATAATGCAATTTATAGCTTCCAAATAGCTTATGGCCAGAAAATACTTGTGCTAGTCCTGCAAATCCCGGCTATCTTGGTCTTGAATACACTGTACAGCAGCTTGTGTGTAGCCATTCAGTCTTGAGGTTAAAGTGCCAAAAAATAGAAAATTATAAAGAATTGGTAAGTTTCAGATGACACTGTTCACCTGACTTCTCTCTACGACCCTTTTCCTTGCTTGCTTTGGGGTCTACCTACAGCAGAAGACCAATAATTGGTCCACTTCTCTCCTATAAGTTGATTGCAGATTTTCCCATGAAAGACGGCTTTCAGCTACCCAAGCCCTTCCTGATTCCTTCTGCTGTCTCTTTGAATCGGATTAACTTTACCCTGCAATGCCTTCTGCAGTCTATTAGAAATAAGCCAATAGCTCTTGAGTATTACCTAATTTGATTGGCCCAGCTCTGACTGAAATCACTATCTGTCCAAGGCTCTGCCCAGTTACTTATTATTCCCTCAGGCTGGATGGACTCCTGGAAAATCGCATTACACAGCTCAGGCACCAAAGAGTACAGCCATAAAGCCACCATGGCTTTCAAAACATTTCCTCTTGATCACTACAGAAAATGCTTTCCACTTCTTTGAAGAAAAAATTCTTATTTGTAGTGAAAATGCTCCTTGTATCCCACCAACAAAGACCAGGCAGGGGCTTGGAAGCTGGCAGTATTTTGGATGAAAAGGGATTGTGCCATTTGCGATGATGGAGGCCAGTGAGTTGAAAAGCAAGAGCATCTCCCTGCCTCCCTGTGTATATCCAAACAGTTCCCAAGCAGTGCTGGTACGGCAAACCCGTGCATAGCACAAGGATGGCTCTGCATGGAGGCAAGATGTGAACTTGTTCTGCTTCAAAAAAGCATTTGGGAAGTCACATCAGCTCTGCTAAAAGGAAAAAAAATGCCTTTTAATAACCTCCATTCTTAGACATACAGTTGGAGCTACATATTTTATGAGTGTATCTATTATAGATACCATCTGTATAAATACACATATTTATAAAGAGAAGAAGAAAGCATGTTTATCTATCTGCTCATCTGTATGTGGAAGGAGTGTATGTGTGTGTGTATGCAAACAATAGAATTATGCAGTGAGGGTAAGGTGTACAGTTGCAGTAAGCAACAGCTTCGGTTTATTTTAGTGCCAAACTCACAACGCAAAATACTACACACAAAGAGGTATAATGAAGCAGTATGAAAGCAGGCAGTGATTAACAGTCCAGAAGCTTCTTTTATCATTATCAACTATTTACAAAGAGGCATTTATATGTTTCCCCATCTCTGGGGAGCTGGCACTTAGCATTAAAAATACATGAATAACGAATGAAGCCTGGCGTACCTTATGGCCCTTTAATAATGCAAAAATCTTAGGATTCAGGATATGATACAGGTAAACAAAGGAAAAAAAGGCTGTTGGTTGGAAAACAGACTGGTACATGTGTGAGATCCTTTTGCAAAGAACAACTTATAGCGTGGGGGTGTTAAACTGTAAAACAGCAGTTTGCTGTCAGGCTCTTCTCATCAGAAAAATAACCTAGGAAAATAAATACGTGTAGCAGAGGGTCTGGTTACTGCATTGCTGTGACAAGAGAGGAAAAGCAAGATCGAGAGCAACAGTCACCTTCAGGGCATCCTGCGTGTCATCGAGGCAGTAGACACGGATGCTGTATTCCAGTGAGGAGCAGGACAGTGGTCCAAAGATGGCCAGTTTGAGACGTTTGGCTGCTGCTTTGGTGATGGACTGTCCAACCAAGGCGTATGTGCTTAGGGTCTCTGTCAGGATATGGCAGGCCTCTGGGTCCAGCTGGATATAGCACGGAGTGGTGAAGTTTTCCTCCCCAACCACCACTACATCCTAAGGGAAAAAGAGGCCATGTTAGACTTCCCGATCTCTAAGAGATGCTGTCCTTTCAGATCCCTTTCAAGCCTCAGTGATGCTCAAAGTCCTGGCTGTCTGCATCTTAGATTAATCAGATAATAAATATGAACAAATAGCTGCCTTTCACTTCCTAAACATGAAAATAAGGCCTTATAAAAACTCAAGGAAACCTCTACAACGGCCAAATGCCACAGCTACAAGAATTATCACTTGCTGCTTCATCAGAATAATCCTTTGTGAGGAAACTGCAGGGTGAAAAAAAAAAACCAACATAGAGCCTGGATGCAAACAGCTCGGAAGAAAACTGCTCCCCACTCAGCTCCCATATGCAGTGTCCAGCACACAATTCAAGGAGCTTGTAGTAGTTTTGAGGGGAAGTGAAAGGAAAAGGTCAGCAGTGGATAGTAGCTTCCTCTTGTATAGCTTTCATGCCCTGCACCTAATCTGCTTCATCTCCACTGTCTTGAAGCCTGCAGCAGCTTAACAGAAACATGGAATTGACCTTGGGGTCTGTGGTACTCAGTATGCACAGAATCACAGAGTGACTTGGGTTGGAAGGGATCTTGGTCCTTCTGGAGAGCAGAAGACAAGGTGCTGCAGTGCTGATTACACTGCTGGCACCAAACACAATTGCTTGTCAAGGGCAGGAAGGACAGAAAATGAAGAGATGCCAGTAACACAGTCACAAATAAGGAACATGCATGTGGTGCCAAGCGCCAGGCCAGTAGGGTGCATATTGGTTGTCGAGACAGGCCGGTGTGCACTGCATGAAAGAGAGTCAGTGCCATGGGCAGTCAACAAATCAAGACCTTGCAAAGGCTGTTCTGGATACAGTGCTTCTGGCAGATGCCAGCCTTCAAAAGCCACCCTGTCCTCATAAAACCTGCCAGTAGAAGTTGCCTTTGCCAAATTAATTATGTGAGACCAAACTGGTGGCAGCAGGCACCCAGGAGTAACAAAGTTCTCCAGAAGATGGGCTGGAGAGCTCAGCTGAACCCTGCCAAGAGCATCATGTCATGCTCCAGTTAAAGAGGAAGGTGCTTCTGCTGCCCTGTTGGCAGAGGCTGCCACCAAGCCTGCATGGCCCAGTGATGCCCGCAGAGCCCCCCTTAGTTAATGGGGCGTGAAGATGTGCTGACTGCATGAGCTGAATGCAAGGCATGCTACACCAGCACCTTATGAGGTAGAACAAAGAGAAAGACAAGGTCTATCTGTTTTAATAAACTAGCTGATGTCTTGATGCTGAAGCAGAGCATTATTTGCAGCACTCTTTTTCTTGAAAAAAAAAGACATTAAACAAAGGGAATTCAAAGTATTCTATAAAAAGCATTTTCTTATTTCTAGAATTGAGTCAGAACTGATTTCCTAATTTTCTTTTCTGTTTTGTCTCTCTTTCCCTCCCCAGGACTTCAGCACAATAATCTTCCAAGGCCCAAACCCTGAGTGCCAAATCCTGCAGGGAAGGCTATGTTTCATGGCACATGTGCCCCAGCACTGCCCCAAGAATGCATTTATAGGGGCAGAGGGCAGCTTACACAGCAGGTACAGGCCAGAGGCCTGGAGACTCACCTCCCACGGTCCCTGGGCTGCCTGGTGCTTGAGTTGGATTTGCCAGTCATCCATGTTGGGCTCAGCACAGTGGTGCATGGTCAGCACAATGGGTCGGGTCAGCAGAGCTCCTGGTGGGCCACAGCTCACCACCGGTGTCAGAAGTGTCTGGCTGTCTTCTACAGGTGGCCTGCCATGAACAGGGGGGAAAGGCAAAAGGGTACATTAAGGTAGGTAAGAAGAGCAAAAAATCCTGCTCTTACAGTGTGGTTTGTAAATGGCTGCATGCATGTGTGAGCTATCCCAGGCCAACTGCTGAGAAGTTTAAAGCAGAGGAAGCATGAGTGACTTTAACTACCCTGACATCTGGTGTATGACAAACACAGCTGAATGTGCCTCATCAGCTGCCTCCCTGAAAAATAGAGGACAAATTCATGATCCAGAAACCAGCATGCTAGAGATAAGAAGTGTTCAGTGCAATCTGCACTTGGACAGTGGATCAGCCCATGGGACCTTGCATCTTCTGCTCTTGCTGAGGGTCCAAGTGCATTTGCAAACACTTGTGTTTATATCAGAATTGACTTTAGAAGGATTAGCTGAGACAAGAGTAAATACTGTTGACTCCTGCAAGCCTTTGTTTCAACCAAAAGAAAGAGTCAAAAAGTGGCTGTGATCTTAGGAAACATTCTCAAGGAGGTCAAATCAGGACAAAAGCTGAGTTGAGACTGAATTTATTGTACCTACTCTGACTATTGCAGATACATACACAAGTACATCTTAATTTTGCCCACCTTAAACCACCTTTAATAATCCATTAATCCTACAGAAAATGAAAGACAAACTTTTGAGAAGTTCTTTTTTAAAAAAGGACAGAGGCCTTTTTGAAAAGTGTCTCGCATTCGTACAATTGTTGGGGGTTTCATAACATTTTGGAAAAATGGAAAAAGATCCAATTTGAAAAAATTGAAATGTACACAAATTAGTAAACCCAGATGATACACATCTGTGGATCCTTAAGGAAATTAACTGACGAGTTTACTAAATGACTTAATGATTGTTTCTAAAAAGCCATGGGCTGGAAAGAAACAGCTGTGGTAGCTGTCTTTCAAGAAAATCCAAAATAACAATCTGGACAGCTATCATGAATTACACTGGTTGTTTTAGCCTAACAAGAGAAATTAAGCATTTAGAGCATCCATTCAGCTCCTGTTGCAGGCTATATTAATCTCTGGATTCAGGCTAAGATCAGAGGTTGCTCTCTTGCAAAGATTAACTGAATAAATCATTGAGCAAAATTTGACTAAAATTTTCAGGTTCCGTTTTTTTTTTTTTTTTTTAATAAGAAACAATGAGTAGCATAGAAATAGCTCATAATGGAGTGCATTCATTAATGCATTAACAGACACTTGAACACTCTTCTGCAGACTAGATCAAGCATTTTCAAAAAATATTAAGTCATGAGAAAGTTTGTTGAAAATTACAATACTCGTCTGGAAAGCTACAGAAATGACAAGCTATGGACTTAATCACCTGGTTAACCTAACTTCATCTAAAGGACTACTGACCCATGAAGTTGGAAAGAAAATACAGATTATCATAGTTTTTCAGACTGAATTACAAGCTCAACAGCCTAAAAGAATATAGGAGAAAATATATCATGACCGCTGTAAAAATTTCATACAGTGTCTTCTAGTTGAAAAATGAGTTAAAATCAATAAGAATCTGAGCACTGATGCAAGCAGCTAAAAAAAAAAAAAAAAAAGAAAAGCCAAAAGGTCATTAAAATAATAGAGTACTGATAAATCATACAGCTGAAAGTTGTCTTGAAGTAAAATTAAGTTTAGTCACTGCTCCGTGACAAAATTTTGTTAGCTGTTAAATTTTAGAACTCTGATGGAAGGCATGATTTTGTGCTGCAGCATTTTATAACTGATTAGCACAAGAATAAACGACACAGAAGATGAAGTTGGGAGGCACTGCAGACTAAAGAGTTAGTGAGGGATATGGGAAATAAAATACAAAAAAATAGCAAGGTTAAGTATTTTTCCCCAAGTTGGTAACACTGCTGGTCCCAGTGCCTCCAAAGCGTATCTCATGCAGAAATCCCAACTCTGCTGAAGTCAGTGCTAAACCTTTCCCTTATTGCTGTGAGGCAAGATTTCTACTCTGCTTCTAATATGGAAGACAATGTAAATAGCCGCACGATCATTAAGTTTACAGACAGCAATATGTAAGGCAATATTGCGAGGTGCAATGAGATACAGGAAGCCATGCAAAAGATCCAGAGAGAATAAAAATATTGGTGGGAAATAAAATCCATTCAGCAGCTCTCATTTCTTGACTGAAACAAATTTCAAACACTTTTATTTAGTGGCAAGGTAAAACAGTAAAAGAGAAAAAGATTTTGGGTGAATTTACTGCAACAAAGCAGTTGTCACCTTGCAATGCGACATGGTTGCAAAAAGCAAATCTGAATTCTGGGACAGTAGGGGATAAGGTGTCAAAGTGCTCCGAGCTTCTATTCCCTTTCCTATCCAGCTCTAACATGACTGCAGGCAGCAGGGCGTTCAGGGACTGTGTCAAGAGCTTGGAAACTTGGAGGAATTAAACTATGCAGCACCACAGAGAGCAGAGACTCACCCTGTGATAACTGAAAGGAAGAAAGGAACACAAATTTCAACAGAGCTTTTCTTATTTCTCATTGTTTTAAATTTCCATCTTAAAACAAAAGGATTATGCCTTCCTATAGCTAATGAGGACCAAAACAGATGCAGTAGACAAGATATATTATACAGGAGATATTAATCATCCTGCTTCAAGGCATAAACCCAGCACTAATTGATGAGATTAGTAAACAGTAAGTTCCCCTGAAGACAAGTTATTGTACAGCTATTCATTATGAGCATTTTTTTTCTTTCTCCTGTAGCAGGTGATGCAGCACCATCAAAGTCAGGATCCTGGCCTCGACTGTAGTGACCAAGAATTGTGATTTCTGTTAAATATCACAGCAGACCCAGCACACACTGACTCAGGGGACAGAACAGAGAAAGGGACTTATCTCCTCTAAAGCAGAAAAACCTATCAGCAGACAGGTTTAAGATTGCGTATTAGGCCATTATCCAAAAACACAAAACAAAAAAATCATCCAAGTGTGCTCACTTTATCAGTCTTGGGACTAGTTATCAGATAGGATTGGGCTTCCAGCTGTGCTAGTATGACTCCAAAGTCACTTCACTGCAGTCATAAGAGCTGCCTTTATTTTACAAAGATCTGGTCAAGAGTGGAATTAAACTTCATCTAGCATTACTATTAAAAGACATGAAAAGTAAGTGAAAAGTCTTCAGATATTTTTAGACCTAGTCCCATATCATGCATTGCTCATCAAGGACAGTCAACATTTATTTAAAAAGAGCAAACTTTTATTCACTACATTCAGTCCTTTCACAATCAAATTTGTGTTCTTAATGAGATCGCTCATTCGAAACCGACTCTCTGTAATGAGGCGGACTGTTTTCATTAAGGTAGCTGTCAGGCAGCAGATGTGAGCACAACCAGAGAAATCCCTGCTCCTCAGCAGGCTCCCTGGCATCAAGCATAGATGTTGCAGGCAAGGACCACATCTCTCTGGAAAACAGTTAGCTCAGGATGGAGTAGGGAGCAGGATGGATAACTTGCAGTAACAGACAGCAGCCTTTTCACACAGCTTCGTTGTAAGTCAGAGAAAAGGCATTTTATTTCTCCTTTCGCTGGGAGGTCATTATTTTTAACACATTCCCTCTTAAACATCAAATCTAATATTCCCAAATGGCCTCCTGGTTTGTCCAAAAGTCTGTCTACAGAAGGAATCACAAGCCTAAAGAGTCAGGGACCTCTGGAGATCACCTAGTTGAACTCCCTTGATAAAACAGATTTTCTACAGTAGGGTGCAGTAGAAAGTGTTCAGTTTTTTTGTTTTTTTTTTTTTTCTTTCTTTCTTTTTTCTTAATATCTCTAGTGAAGGAGTCTCCACAACCTCTCTGTGTAGCTTTCCCCAGTCCTCTGTCACTCTCAAGTAAAAAAGTTTTTTCTGATGTTCAGATGGAACTCCCCATGTTCCAGCTAGCAATAACTGCCCCTTGTCCTGCCACTGGCCAACACCAAAAACAGTCTGGTCCCATCCAATTGACTTTAGCCCTTCAGATATCTTACAACTCTCAGTCTCCTCCAAGGAAGACAATATGAAAAATTTTCATCCCCTTCTCCTGCTGCTCTGGTCTTTTTTATTATTTTTTTTAACTTCATGAAATTGTCTTCAGGAGTTGTGAGCAATTTGGCTAATGCAACTGGGATTCAAAATGGAAGCAGACATGGGACATCTCAATTTCTTTTGTTTCACATCACCAAGCTTGGTGTTTACTGCTGAAAAAATGGTACTGCTTCTGAAGCAAGGTTATCGATCAGGTAGATGGCTTAGTATGAAGTCTGTCCTTCATACGCACTTTGAAGCCACTAGTCCAGATCCTGAGAAGCCTACCTGACCCTTCTCTCTCTTACAGCAGCTGGTCTGGAAGTCAGACCATTTATACTTGTACCTTCCTGCAAGAGCTTCAGAAGAGCTGCTTGCTCAGTTCCTCAGGGTTGTCACATACCCTGGGCATGGCAATACACAATCTCATTTGCATAATCTCCTGATGATACAGAACTGTCCTTCACTGTGCAACTGCCAGTGCAGTTCCTGCCTCTGATTAGAGTATGCAACAGCAGTTCCATCTAAAGCTAGGCAAGCTCAGTCGGGGCTCACGTGGGACACAGGAGCTGCCATACAAGATCAGAACAGTGGTCCATCAAGAGCCAGGCCCTGTCTAGCACTGGCCAGTGCCAGATGTCTCCATAGGAAGCACACAGCTCCACTAATTTAACTCAGAACTACATTTGTTCTTTATCTTGAAGCAGTTAAGAAATCCCTGAAATTTGGGGCTTTATATCTCTTGCTAGTTAATCCTTAATTGTGTAAAGCTATGCTTTTCCAGTTACTCAAGGGAACAGCCTCTTGCTGGGTAGTGGTCACAACAATGCCATTATTTTACAGCTTGAGAAAGGATCCCTTCTTGCAGATCTCAGATTTGGTGACACTTCCTCAGACTGAAGGGGAGAACAAGTACAGTTACTAACAAAGATTAGTTTTGATTCTGAGAGCAAAAGACAGAATTTTTTTTGATAGCTCACCTTCTGAAGGCCTCTGATAGGGAAGGATCTCCAGTAAGATACCCTTACCTCCACTGTCAACCCTTCTATCAGGTCTGGGAAGGGGCGTATCCTGGCTCCACCCCTTCCAGTCACTCAGGTGCGCTGCAGACACCTGAGCTCCCCTGGGTTGGCCCTGCCTTCCCACCAGGTGCTCAGTCACTGTTTTAGCCCATGATTTAACATTTCTGCTGCAGATACAAAATAGAATAAATATAGTGTCTCGGAAAGCTTTCCTAACCAATCTGCAAGGCAACACAAAGAGTGATGTTACTGGGTTGTAAAATCTTTCAAATTTCTGTACTACAGGTTTTAGAGACTAACTGCGGAAATGGATTAGGAAAACAAAGGAAGGAGAATTTGGAGGACTCTAAGTGATAACAGATTTCCTGTTTCAGCTTGACTGCTCAGAAGTTGTTTTGTATTTCTACAAAGTCTGAGCTAAATCTTAAGTTGCTGAAGATCTGCCTGTGATCTGTGATGGTGAGCCTCTCTGCTGTTTTACTTGTTTTACTTAGAGTAATGCTATGAAGACCACATACTTACCTCAGTGCTGTTTGTATATCAAGAGGATTATAACTTCCATTTTACAGTGTCCTATCCGTGCCCTTTCAAGCTACATCAGCACACAATAGGGTTCTTCAATCCGTGCACATTTACACAGTGCACATGAAAATAAATATCAGCTCTCACAAGATTTTATTGAACACACTCCAGTTACTGCTTGGTCACAAAAGCAAATGTCTGCAGTGAGTTCTCACTGTGGACTATCACTCTCTGCTGGAGTGCTGTGAGAGCACGGTAACAGATTTAAAAAATAATTTACTCCACACGCTAACTTGTGGTACCCATATGACTCCAATTATAGGAAGCAACATCTGTGACCCACACAGGCAGAAAGAAGTGTAGAAGTGCAGTTCTGTGGTACAAAGGGAAGTAAAAGTGTTTGGCAGCACAGTGCCATGGAAGCAGCTGGATGCTGGTGCCAGTCAGCACTTTCTGCCCATGGGCACCTGGGGAAGGGGAATAGGTAATAGGGGAAAGGGAATAGGTAATAGGGGAAGGCATTACAATCCCACTGTGTTTAAGCAATTTTTGGCAACTATTCAGAGTGACCTGAGTGAGAGCTGATGAGATCCGTTTTAAATGTCAGAGATGCAGTTGGTTTCCATGGGTATGAAGAGGTGGTTTCCGTAGTATTCTGGATGGGCAGCTGAAAAGCTGTTATACAAAAACCTCAAGGACTTGGACCCATATGCTTAGGATCACCACAAAGGCATGACCTATGGCCATAGCAACCAGCTCTCTGCTCACTTCACAGAATCTTCATTTCAGGTGTCGGTTCACACCTTTTCATATTTTTGCAGAGGTAGTACAGCATGCATACTCAGTTTGGTGGATAGCACCAAAGCATGCATTTCCCAACACAGGTTGACCAATCCTTTTACACCCTGTGTGACCTGCTGAGTAACAGATATCACAAAGCACACAGAGGAGGATTTATGATCTTTGAAGCCGATAAATTAGGCTAGCATGCAGTACTGGTTGTCTACAGTTGGATGAATAAGGTGGCAGGGATTCCCTCATAGCTAGCTGTAAATAAAATAATTGCATGCACATCTCCTGCTGGGAATGAAACTTTTTTTTTTTTTTTTTTTTTTTTTTTGTGGAAGAATTAGATATTTAAAGGAGGGAGATTTGGAGGTGAGTTGAGTATCAGGGAAAGCGCTCTGATTTTCATTATTTTTTCCCTTCCTCTTTTTCAATACTGTTTGTAAGCCTCTTTAAAACAAAGCCAAAAGTAATAGAAATACAATCAATATTAAATATGAACAGAGATCCTTCTTCTGTAGCTGCAATTAGCTATTTTCAAAGAGCAAGACATGAATAATGTATACAAAAGTGCAAGGGGGGTGTGTTACTTATTTCTTCCTTAAGCAGATTATTTTAGCATGGGTAAGAGACTACCAAGCTAAAGAATAGTGTTCAATATCACACAGTGTATAAACAGATGTGGCTTAGCACATTATAAAAGCCATTAACCGGCTGAGCAAAAAAAAATGTATCTAGTTATGGGGAGGGAGGACAAAGAGGAAAAGTATCATGTAATGATTGCTTAGTTTTCCATTTGTTATTCAGGCTTTGTTCATAAGCCCATTCTACAGACCAAGATCTCACCTTTTTCATTAGGTTTTTGCTAAATTGCCTCAAATGGTAGCTTGATCCTAATGGAAACTCTTTTTTATTTTTATGCCAAGGCTGCCAGATCACTCAAGAGACACTGAGTCCAAGAATATGAATCAGCCACGTGTGCATATAGAGGTCAGTAAGTAGAAAAGGGATCATCTATTTTCTGGCTCTGGGTTGCCCGTAACATGGAGTGCCTGGGACAAGGAGTGGTGAAGGACAGCAAACACTGGTGGCTCTGTCCTCATCACTGCATGAACCAGCCAAGTCCATGAATGGTAAAATACAAATTCACCTTCCTTACAATGGGAGAGAAGGTTTTGCAAAGCAGGTGGTCAGACACCTGTCTCTCTGCAGGGCTGATTTGTCACCCTGCTCCTCTGTTCTCTCCCTTGCAGCACAGGTCTTTATTAGGACATTACCTCACACCTTCTTTGCTGCACTGGACTCATGCTGGCTTACTTTCTGTGTTTCTGACTTTGATTCAGCATCTTTCAGCTTGAGAGATTGCTGTGGAATGCAGCCCTTCATTAGGAAAGCAAAAATCTGAGCTAGTTTTGTGATACAGTTTATCGTCATCTTTGCTCAGGTTTACCTCCAGGTCATCAAAGAACTTCAACCAAGTTGGCTTTGTGTAAACATACAATCACAGGCCTGCAGTTACTACATTTTCTTCCACACCCTCTTCCCCTCCCTTAATGCACTCAAATAAAGGCACAAAGCAAATAAAATTTACCTCATGCTCTCCTTCCGGTGGACTGTCACGTACATTTCATAGACTCTTCCTTGGGGAACAGCCCCTGCTGGTATCAGCAAGCTCACTCCTGCAGAACAGAAGAGACAAAAATATAAAATGGAGAAAGAAAAAGCCAGGTGAGCCCATAAAGAAGAGCAACAGGCGAAGCAGTAGGTGACACCTGCAAGGCTAGATTCTCACCAAGCCTCACAAGAGGGCTCTATATGAGTTTAGCAAATCTGGAGATGAAGTATTTACTGCAGCCCTGGCACCTCTTGTGCCTCGGCACAGAAATGCTACAGTGCAGAAGAGGGTTTTCTTCCCTTTCATTTTATTTAAAGAGCAAACAGATGGTTACGCTGTTTCTTATCTTGTAAAATAATGGAAAGGGAACAACTCTGAGTAAATTTTCCAACAGCTGTAACAGGACATATCTCCCTAGGCAATTCCTATTTAATTAAAAGTGGGAAAGGAAGGCAGTGGAGCACTATCCCAGGAAGCACCAAGATCTAGTTGTTTCTTGAAAGATGGGCTCTGAAACTGGCATCCTGTCTGTTAATGCACTCAGCTTCTAATTAGACTACCAGGGAGACAAAATGGGGCTTCTTGGTATTTTGAATGTGACTGCTTCAGTGGAGTAGCTCAAAATTTGGATATCCAATCTTGAAAAATGTGTGCAAATACACGCTGTGCCCTTTCCAGGGCTGATCAATTGCAAAATTCTGCTCTTGCATTGCAAGGAATTCCCCAGGAACCAGAGTTCACGTCCTTGCATGGCAAACATGGCTCAGGAGCTCTCTGGCACGCTGCTGGACACAGCTCTGCCAGCTGTCTGTGCAGATGTGGACTAGTGGGGAATCACTGGTAGGTGTTTGAATTCAGCTATGACTAAGTAGCTGAATACAAATATATAGGCAGATTATTTGCATATATGCATTCACACAACAAAGGTTTTATAAAATCCTTTATGTCCCTGTCTCTTCTCTTCAGTGTACATCATTTGGTTGCACCGGAAACTTCACATGTACTGGGGTTGTACTGGGAGTCAGTTACACATCTGTCTTTGAAGGTGAGGGATTAGCTATGAAAGTGTTTTCCATTAAGGTTTTCTGACTTGTTTCTTTACAGCACTGTTACAACCTCCCTGTGAATGTCCTCAGATGTAAAGACAGGTGTAGGGTACATGAAGGACTTTGGTCATCTTGCTAGGAGGATATACATACATACATCTAGAAGCAGCACAGAGGCATATGCAGGAGTGGTAGAGAGATTGATGTATCTCACAAAACTTGTTTTAATAATTTTGAAGAGATTACAGTAATAAATAAGCATGTGTATTAATGCCTACCCTCAGCTGCAGCTTAGAGAACTGCGAAATCTAGGATTGTATAGAACGAATTTTTAACATTGTTCAGCAGTCTGTACCAGAGGTCTTTAAGCAGTTTAACTTCCACTTAGGCTCTATGGGAAGAAGAGACACTGTTCCTCAAAGACGAGGGCTATTGCTTATGTCTCACTTTTGTCTGAACCCTGGGTAGTACAGGTCTGTATCCTGGAAGGAACAAACTAGTCCTAAGCCAATCAGACGCTTTGCTTTCTCCATAACATCAATGAACTAAAAAGGATCCAGCAAAGGAGCAGGAGACTAGGTTAGTGTCATAGTTTTTTATTGATATTCCACATCATAACATCATGTAAGCCAGTAGGAGTTAAAGATTTAATGCTCCAGTTCCATGAACTGATGAATTTCCAGGTACCTGGTTCTCAGAAGAGAATTACATTACCCAGAGAACTTTGCATTCCCGTTTTCCACTCAGAGGGAAAGATAAAACTGCATGCAAGTCCTGAGACTGCCTCCTTTTTGCTGCTGGTTTCAGTTTGTCCTTCCTGCCATCTCACCTTCAGCTTTGGAGTAAAGCCTTCAGTTTTGGACACTCTTCCTCACTCTTTGATTTATTAGCTTCAATTCCAATTATATCATATTATATAGTATTATTTTGCATTCTCATATCTTATTTAGTAAATTAGTATTCCGCCTCAGATCATTGCTGCTGTTTTGTTTTTAAGCCTATCTCCCTACCCTCTTCCTTTCCCCCCTTCCTCTTTCCTGCGGTGTGGGTCCATGGGTCCCCCACCCCATTAGTCATGGAACTGGGCCAAACTGGCCCATAAACCTTTGTCAGTTTGGCAGGTTTTTCTCGGTTTGGGCACTGTGCTGCAAAATGACCAAGAGCTGAACACAAGATACAAAGTTGGAAGCTGTCAGACCTTGAGCTATATGGTCTCTCATGGGAGCATCTAGGTGTCAAATTTTGAATGAAAACATTTCATTTAGGAACTAAATCGAAGTGTAGCTTTCCTCAAAAACCCAGTTGTGAGCCAAGTTCTCCCAAGGCTACCCAGCAGCTTGGCCTCTTAACATATAAGAAAGTCTGGGAGCACTTCAACACTTGGTTCTCCCCTTTCCTATTTCAAAAAAAAAAAAAAAAAATCAACACTATATATAACAAGGAGAGAGGTATGGAAATGATGCTCTTAGGCTTTATTTTCCTTGAGTATGTAATGTGTGCAGGAAAAAAAGCCTTCCAAAAATTAGCATTCTGCTCTCCTATTGCAGTACCACACGGTCTGCAATGAATTGGAAGTGGAACAACTGATTTACTTTTTAATTAAGTTGTTTTCTTTATGTGTGATGACAAAATTGAGGCTTTCTGGCTTGTAGTCCTTTATCTAGAGCTCAATGAAAGAAAAAGGTCAAGGATGCTGAACCACACTTCATAAGGAGAAACTCTAAAGTATAACATACCTCAGAAAGGAGTGAAAGCCCTGTAACATTATGTTAAAATAGCCAGAATTTTGGAAAAGTGAACCTTGAAATATTTTAGTTAATCTGATTGGGTAAAACACACCTTTTTGCTCTGAACAAAGAAAATGCAAACTCCCTGGAGTGACCTTGTTTTTCTCTGTCATAGAAGAAAGCTAACTCCACTTAGACCCTTGAAATATGGTTAGCACTTACCTGAATTGGGAATTACTAGGTGGCCCCCTAAGGAGTTGAAGGTCCCAAATACAGTGCAGGATGGGTCTGTTTGCCGCGCAAGGCTTTGGTTCTTCACATTCAAAGTCTCATTATCTAACAGAGACTGGGTAATCTGTGGGGACAGCTTGGAGGAGAAGTCAGAGAGTTCATCCTGGGGGGTGACTGCTCCAGAGGTGTTATAGACTTTGATCTTCAGATTGGGCAGTGGGTCCAGAATTGGAGAATTGGTCATTGGGATTTTATCAGAGACATCATGCAAGGCATACACAGGACCCCTGTACATGGCTGCAGCAGAAGTGAGGTCTGGTGGCACTGCCAGGAGGTCTGGATTGGAAATGAGATAGAAGAACCATATTGCTTATGACTATTTTTCTAATCTGATTACTTTCTTCTGTTTAATCGCAGAATCACAGAATCGTAGGGGTTGAAAGGGACCTCTAGAGATCATCTACTCCAACCCCCTGCCAAAGCAGCTCCTTAGCCCAGGTTGCACAGATAGGCATCCAGGTGGGTCTTAAATGTCTCCAGAGAAGGAGACTCCACCACCTCTCTGTGCAGACTGTGCCAGTGCTCTGTCACCTTCACTGTAAAGAAATTCCCACCCACATTTGTGCAGAATTTCCTATGCCTCAGTTTGTGGCCATTTCCCCTTGTCCTATCACCACACACTGCAGAGAAGAGTTCAGCCTTGTCCCTTTCCCTTTCACTCCTTAGATATTTATGGATGTGGATCAGATCCCCTCTGAGTCTTTTTTTTTTCAAGGCTGAACAGACCCAGGTCTCTCAGCCTTTTCTCATAAGAGAGGTGTTCCATGCCCTTTATCATCTTCGCAGCCCCCTGCTGGACTCTTTTGAGGAGAATCCCTGTCTTTTTTGTACTGGGGAGCCCAGAACTGGACACGCTACTCCAGGTGAGGCCTGATCAGGGCAGAGTAGAGGGGGAGGATCACCTCCCTCGACCTGCTGGCCATGCTCTTTTAATGAACCCCAGGATTCCCTTGACCTTCTTGGCCACCAGGGCACACTGCTGGCTCATGGGCAACCCGTTATCCAGCAGGACACCCTCTCCTCAGAGCTCCTCTCCAGCAGGTCAAGCAGGTCATCCCCCAACCTGTACCAGTGTATGTGGTCATTTCTCCCTAGGTGCAAGACTCTACACTTGCTCTTGTTAAACCTTATCTGGTTCCTTTGTGTCCAGCTCTCCAGCCTGTCCAGGTTTTAATGATTTGTTTTGCATTCTGTTCTGCTCATACTGAAGTCTAAGATATACAAGGTCCTTGCAAACTGACTTTCATATCCTTTTCCAGGCAGCTGTATCAGCCAAGGGCCTGTAACCCCTGAACTGCTCTGGAATCTAACTGTTATACAAAATTACAGCACATTTCTGTTCTAAGGATTTTTCGCTGACATTATTTTCCAGGCTGCGCTCTGATTTAAAGTGTGATATGCCTTAGCCTCATGGCAAGATATTTTCCATGCTCAATAGATCTAATAGTATGAATTAATACTCCTACCTTAAATGCTAAGAGATTCATTAAGGAATTTATCACATTGGCATAAAAACAGAATTTTTGAAATAGCAGAAAGAACAAAGCTATGAAGTCCTCATGACCGCAACTCCCGAGCAGTGCAGAACTAGTACCTGCATCCTACAGAGAATGACACTTTTGCTGACCTTCCATATAACATCTCTCTTGTAATCTCAACTCTTTACTTTGATTTACTCTTCATAAACACATATTTGAAGAAAAGAACACTTCAGCTTAAATGTGGGTTTAGAAAAAGCCAGCCTTAGCATATGAGTGTTTGTTTCCTGGCCGCTGAAGTATGGAAATTATCAAACTATTATGTACCGGTGATAAAAATGTTCATTATTAAATGATATTACACCACAACTACTTCTACATTCTCCATTGAAGGTACAGTACTTCTTAAAATATGCACTATTTATGCATGTTAGACAGGGCACAGTAAAACAGGCTATTACTGAAGTAAAAGGGAGGCAGATGTGATGGAATTATTGTACTGTAATATTGCTCCCATGATGAATCCTGCCTCCCTTGTTTCTTTCATAGCTTTGCCTTTGATGTAAATTTGAGCAGGACCTGTGTTTTTATAAATGTCTGTTTCACTGTCACATTCATGTTCTCCTTCAGAAGTTAAATTCCTCTGTTGTATGTTCCCGAGCACACCTGAAAAAGGCTACTGCGGGTTTTTAGCACTTGACCATCAGAAACAAATGTATAGAATCTTTCTCTCTTTTGTGAAGTAACAACAGGCATCCTGCAGATATCACTCATACAGCCCAAGAGACCATATTCTTATAGTATCCCCCTGAATTGGTCAACACAGAGTGAAGTGACAACTAACCTTGCCTTGCAGCCTTGATGTTAACAGGTTGAAATCCCCCATTTAGTGCCGATGAGTCAATAATATCTGACTCAAAGTCACGGTGGTTCTTGCGATAGATGAACAGGGCCACAACCACAGAAATAGCCAGGCACACGATCACGGCAATGACAATCCCCACGTAGAGGGCAACATCATCCGAGTCAGGTGCAGCTAGAGGAAGAGAGGCAAGAACCTTGAAGAAATGTGATCCTCATAGAGTCTTTTGAGAAAATACATTCTTACCATCCTGTTTCCTGCAGATATTTACTACCTTTTTATAGGTTAATTTAAAATCCATTTCTAAAGCTATATAACAGGTCTATGCCCTTTTTCTGGGAAATGATCTCTGTTTTTTCCTTAACCATGTTCTATTTCTTTACCTATCTACTTGTTCATTTATCTAGCACCCAGGCAGTGAAGCACTAAACAGAATGCTTATTAAACAGCTAGTCTCATGAAGCAAATTCACCCTACAAACTAAAACAGTATTCTTAGTCATATAGCGTCATAATGTTACTATTTAGTGGTTTACCTATTAGTGAAGATCATGTTGTATGTTTTTAAAATTCAGAAGCTTTATTTTTTTTTAATTATGAAAAAAAAAAACAACCCACAAAAAGTCCAATTTCTACAGAACGCCTGTAGAATGCATTTTGTGATTTCTGACCTATGAGGTGTTGAGCTATTTTCTTTTCTACCCCTTTTCCTTTTAAAAATGTCCAGGAAAGCAAAGAATCAGACACTGAATTCTCATTGCTGGCTTTAACACATACATATTTGGATAAAAGCTAAAGCAAGCACGAGAAATAATGTGGTAATTTGCTAAAAAGAACCCAGATTTATTACAGCTGTCTGGTGAGAAAATGGCTCTGATATTTCTACTAGCTGCTTAAACCATATCTTCAGCACTAATTCTAGGGTAATCTCTAGCATCATTATCAACTAGACATTTTTTTCCAAAAGGTCTGAATACATGATCAAAATTTGATGTGTTTCTACACAGTGAAAAATCCCAGTAGCAGAGACAATGAAAAAAAGAAAATGAAAAATCAAATCAGACCTTTTTAGCAGCCCATTTTCATTAATTTAAAACATGTGAAATAATTTTTATTTCATTTTTTCCCCCACCTTTTAGTCATTTAAGCTAAGCTGCCCTCCAGCACAGAGGTGAGAGTTGGCAGATGTTGAAAAGGACTGATCAAAGTCCATCAGCCTCTGGCTATGAAACTTTCAACGTGCAAGCCTCAAAACAGCAGGACATATATCCCCAGCGGTTCAGGCAGCAGATCTCTGAATTACAGCTCAATGCAAAGTTATCCCTCCACCACATCTCCTCCAATTGCTAAAGAAACACTAATGAGAGAGTGGGTTCATTCTCTCCTCTTTTTGCCTTTGATACAGCTTCTTCTCCCATTTTCCCTAGGTAGAAGGGCTGTGATCAGCCCATGTTGACCCACTGAGAGGGAAACCACTGTCAAGCAGGCAGTTTCATTTGCCCAGTCCCTCTTTGCCTAGGCACACAGAGCTGGCAGAACACTAAAGCTTGACCCAAGGAACAGCATTGCATTAATGGCCAGAAACGTAAAATGAAACATTGAACTTACAAGAAAATCCATATTCATTCTGGGTTCTCTGTTCAGTTGAAATAGGATAAATGAAACCTTAAAAAGAAAGAAATTAAACAAAAATGGGAACAAAATCAAATTAATGAGGAGAACAAAAAAGGGAAGCATGAAAAATGGTTTAATTAAAAAAAAGAAAAAAGAAAAAAGGAAAAGAAATTGATGGCACTTTAGAATTCTGATACAGCGCAGAATTATGATTTTGCATCCTCTGCCTCCTCCAGAGCCTTACTAAGAATTACTAAGTAGGCAGATTGAATTTCTAAGCCAAAATCGGTCTCGAGTCACTAACTTTGGAGTGCTTAAAGTCTTTCTTTTATTGAGCATAAACTCTAATGGATCTAATTTATTTCAGACATCAAGGGTCATTAGCATACGGAAAGCCTTTTTTCCCTATCCCTGCCATATGCTTTAATTCCCAGAACATGTTCGGTGAGGCTCTAAACAGTTTTTTTATTTAATTATAGTAGCTTGCTGTTGATCTAATAGAGCTAAAAGAGACCTGTCGTCACTGGTCAGAGGTTAAATACCCATTTGCTGAGCAGAGTCCATGCAGAAAGCCCTCTTTCTGTATTTCCATGGAATTATTTTATCCTGTCTTTAATACGCGTTCAATAAGAATTCCTCAGGGAGCAAAGAATTTGTCAGCAAACGGGAAACTGAGTGGCTTCTCTTCAAAATTATTAAAAAATCAATAAGGCCCCTGGGGTCATAGCATTATTTATTTGAAATCTTTGCAAGCCCTGTATATCGACAAAATGATAACACAATTTACAGTTATAGTTTGGAACGGCTAAATAAGAAGGATCGTTTCTTTAGTCTCCTCTTTCTGCAGCTTGCACAGCGAAGCACACTGAAGCTGTTTGGCTTTACAGGGGACCAGTGAAGTTGCTGAGTATCTCTCAGCCCCCCTCCATTCGCATGGGGAGCAAGGGAAAGGCTCTGATTCCCATCCTGCTGGAGAGGGAAATGACAAACTCAGGGCAAGCAGGGCAGTCACTGCCATGGGTGGAATCAGAGTGGGTGCCAGGAAGAGGGTCACCCTCTTCCTCCATTTGAAAGGAATTCCACTGCTCTCTCCACCTCCCCCATATCTTGGGTCACACTGTGAGGAGCTTGCACAGCCCTGGGCTCCTGCAGCTGAAAAAAAACCTGGAGTCCTGGTACATGTCTAACACACAGGACCACATTACAGGAAGATCAGATTAATAATCTTCAGCTCCCAGAAATGCTGTGATGGGTGTTCAGCATCTGTTGTGCTTTATGTATCTCATCCTGCTTGGTTGCGCTTCTTGCTAAAGGAGATACAATCTGTCCCAATTGCAGATATAGACATACCTCCCCACAAAGTTTCCAGACATTGACTATCACATAAATGCTACCTCAACTGAAATACCAGAGCAAGAAGAGCTGCTTTCTGATGATGGTGTTTTTTTCTGAGGCATTATGGGATGGACTATACTGCATGTAATATCTACTTAAAACTTTATTTCACCGCAATGATTCCAGCCTTACAATTGCTTTTAGAAATATTATGCTCTCACACTCATTTATTTTGTCTGTTGAGGCAGGCTCACATATGTGTACTCTCAGCATGCACACTCAATCTTTTGTAATAACTGCTCCCTGCTTCTACCAGAGTGCTCAAGGCACTGGCCATAAAAAGTCAGGCAGGCAACTTCTGAGGGCTTGAGTAAGGCTCAGCAAGTTGGAGCATGAATTTACAGTGAGCTGGTTACTTCCCAATTACTCCCCAGGTGAATAACGGGGTGCATATTTAGTCCACCTAAATTCCAGCTGTTTCAGCTATAACCTTATGGCCAATATTTCCTACAGCAAGATGTCCCTGGAGACCAGGAGGCATCCAACAGAAATGCAAGGTACAAGAACAAGACTGAATTTAGGCTGGCTGCTTCTCCAAATGCTCCTCAGCTTCATACTCAAATCTGCTGGGAAATCCCTGCATTTCCTGTGCACCATTGCATATTTCTGGGGGAGCTGGCATAGAGCAGCACACCTGAACCAGGTCTGCATCACCAGAACTTAAGCAGAGTTTGCATTCATTCATACAGAGGCAGAAAGGCCATTCCCCATTCCTTCAGTTGCTTTTCAGCTGGCAGGTTTGGCATTTGAAGCTGTGTGCCATTCCTGTGCAGCAGGAATTTGTGATTTGATATCTGCCACTCAGAGGGCTCAAAAAATGGCACTGCCTGGATTAGATGTCAGTTTACTGACAGCCTTCTCTATTCCCAGCAAAGTAGAAATCCAAGTTCAAGTCTTAGTAAAGTTACCAACTGCGGTCTCAAAATACACTAAAATAAATAGTAACTTCTTCATAGACTCTGTTTGTTCAAATACTTTTTTGCCTCTAACAATTTTGCATAGATTCTCATACTGATAACCACAGAAAGCAGCCTTGCAGCTGTCAAAGATTGACACAATTTCCTTCACCAGAGATCTTTTGTGTATGTATTCAACATACACAAAATCACACCAATTACAAAGAGGAGGAAAAGATGAGGAAAATTTTTGCTTCCACTACTCTTACAAGCAGACACACTTTGCAAAGGGCATTTGATTTTATCCTCCTGTGTGTGCCACTCATGAACCGAGTGGCAACTCTTTCTGAGCAAACCTTTGCAGCTGGAAAAACATGTGCTCCCTATAGAGGAAAGGAAGGGATGAGGTGGAAAGGCTAAGGGGATAAGATGCCTTGCTGAGCTTTTAGTTGTGGACATACCAATTTTTTGCCAAGGGCCAAGAGTCATGCATGAGCACACTGGCCGTGGATTGGTAAGTGCCCATCCATGCTGAGGACTGGGAAGTGCAAAGTCCAGCTCAAGGAGACAGTACTGCACAAGCTGGGCTGTGGTGGCCATAAGACCTCCCCTGGCTGAAGCAAGAGGACTCCTCACCTCAGGTTGGCTATTAAGCATCTCAGCCAAGCTGGGTAGTGCCAGCTATCTGCTGAACAGCACATCAAATGACAGCTTCATTTGTGCTTGCAAATTAAGCACAATTGTAGGAGACTCAAACACAGCAACTATAGACACCCTTTGCCATTTGGGCAGGAGCTTTTAGAACAGAACAATTTTTAGCACTCCTCTGAACATGAAAGAGTGTTCCAAAAGGGAGTGGGCCTTGCCACAGCAATGGAGAGCTTGAGGCTGCACACAGCAGTAGTGGCTGCACAGAAGGCGGCTCCATGGCCATGCTCCCAGCACCACAGCTCAGGCACTGCTTTAGAAAGTTGGTTTTCATGACGGTCCCTCTGACTACACCTTCAAACAATGAAAAAGGATGTTTTCAACAGATAATGATGCAAACCCGCTGGGATTAGTACCTGTAATAATGAAGAATGACTCCCCTCCTCTCTTCAAAGTAACTGCAGTGAATAGACATCTTTATCATTTTTTAATATATATATATTTTATTTTTATTTCCTGTATCAACAGCATTGCTTGGCAACTACCTCAGGGACTTCTACCAGGATCATCAAATTTTTTAACAAGGGTGAATGTAGAAAGGTGCTGTTGGCTTTTACTCTAGGAAGGCTGCTGAGGCTGCTGACTCACACACGGAACAGCTGGCCTCACACAGTGAGCTACTTGCTTTGTGAAAAATAATTTAAGCTTCTTCCTACAGCTTGTTGAGAAATGTAAATTTTCAAAGCAGCTTTTGATATCTTGTTGTGTAACTTACTGCTGGACGAGTAAAATAGTAATAAACATTCTTTACACTTGCATAGTTCCTTCTGTTTAAGGATCTAAGCAACTTACCAACAGTGGCTATTTATTTCCATCGTTTTACAAGTACCTCACTGTATGTCATATCTGGAGAATCAGTGGGAGGCTTGGGCTATGCAAAGAAATTGCACCAGTGTACTTGCACATTAAATATGTAATCACGAAAAAGTCTTTAATTAAGTTGATGTTTCTCCATGCATTCTACTTTATATTCCACTTCAAGCTTGTAAATCCATTTTTTGTTCGTCCTTGCAAAAGCGCTTCTATTAAGTGTTAAAGGTGGGTTTTTTTAACTCAAGTAATTACATAGGCACAAATGCTTTGTATAAACGGAACTATGTCATTACACAGACGCATTCCCCAGGGATTGGCCATTCTCTTTCTATAAAGAACATCTACAGCAATTTAAGCACCTTTATACTGATGTAACATGCTGAAAGGGTGAATAGGTCAAAGGTCACAGGACTGGAAAGAAAAGGCAGTCTAACATTGGTACACAGAAAAGACTTCAGCAGGGTTTTTATCAATTTAGCTTAACTCAATTTCTGCACCAGTCACACTTACACTGATTTGGGAAATTGAGTCCATTTAACTAAATAGATTTTGAAGCTCATTTAATTAGTTTGGTGCTGTTTGCAAACACAAATGATCCCTAACCATTGGGAGCCCAGCTGAAGCATTCTGGTCCCACATGCCTTGCTCTGACCTTCTGGAAATCCATTTGCGCCAATAACCACAGGAGACTCAAAGGCATGTCACTAGGGTTAAACGGTCTTCAGAATATCTGAATCTGTGATCACCTGGCTTAGGTGGTTAGCTGTGACATAGCAGAACATCTCTTCTTACAGCAAGAATTAATCTGCTGCAGTTTGCCTCAGGAGAAGACTCTGTCTGCCAAGGGATGGAGTAGGAATGAAAAACCTCAGGTCTATGACAGATAAAAATTGTGCAGAGATTATGGTGCTACCTCCTCTGAGTCAGAATTTGAAACAGACTGTCATCAAATAGTCACTAAAACAACTTTTCTAAGCTATTTCATCCTTCTCTCTCCAGGGATGAATATACCTCTCAAAATATTAATGGGCATATATATACATGCATACTATACAAAGTGGGAATTCAGTATCATGACCATGGGCATCCTGAAATCCTGTGTCTGACTTGACCTGGAAAGCCCTTGGACAGGGGCCTAGCTTATTTTAAAGACAACTTTATTCCTTGTTTACAACACGTTATGGCTTCACGCAGAGGGAATTTTCTAAATGCCTCCCCCTTTTTGACCCTAATAGATTTTACTAGCTTTCTAGTCATGCTAAATTTGTATTATTGTTTCAATTTTTTATCAGATTATGAAAACGCTTCATTCTGTTTCTTGTAGAAAATAAAATATCAACATAAGAAAGAAAGGGGAAAAAAAAAAAAGCCTTTTCCACTTGTATTTTCTCCAACTGCCTGTGTCACTACTTTTGTCTTTCCTGGAGGTAACTGCAGAAGATGGTGGAATAGCTGAAGGTGATCTTTCTGGGCACACTGATACTTAGGCTTATCCAGTTTAGGTCATATTTACAAAAACATTTACAATTAGCCTACAAAGAAACTGCTTTATGCCATTAGCTGCTGAGGTCACAGCTAATGGCACACATTTTGAGATTGTATCAAGGTTAGTGAGATTTTGAGACATGCGCACGCATTTAATAAAGTGAAGATTGCATAAAGTACATCATAACTGCTTGTTTCTTTAATGCATAATATTTTAATCTGGCATCACTTGCTTCTAATCTATAAATCCTCTTTACTTTCTCCTCTGCATAGTGCTTTTAAAAGGAGGTAGGGTCACGTAATTATGTGGCCCTTTTGAAAGCCTAGCCACATGATGTGTCCCCATATCATCCTGTTGCAATGAACATGACAGGTTGAGCATAATATACAGTAATAGCCCATTTTCCCCTTTTGGTTCCAAAGTCAATGCCCTTAAATTGCATATAAGAAAAGGAGAGGGCACTCATTCAACTGCTGCCTTTCTTTCTCTACTTTGATGGTTTTATCCAGTGTAGTGACAGTGAAGTTGTAATAACCTCTTGGTGGCAACAGGCTCTGAACCACAGAGCTGTGAAAGATGAATAGAGACTAATTCTCGAATGAAGAGGTCTAAAATTTGAAGGAAGCAGTTCACAGATGATTTAAAGTAGGCAGGTGATGTATAGTGACATGAGAGTTTACAGGAACAATTCTTTGCTTTCTACTGTATGTAGGCATATACATATGCTAGATGAGTTCTAATATGTAATAACTCAAGGCTAGCAAACTGGTAATTTTTCCCATGTCAGTCCCAAATAACAGGCACCTGATTAGTTCTGAACTAATTAATTAATTCTGAAGATGAGATCTTTCAGTGATAATTCAGTATTTTCCTCTTTCCCTGGCTTCGGACACTCAGAATTCCTTGCAGAGTTTCTTTGTTGTTTTTAGAGCAAATTCTTATGATAAACACAGCGTGAAAATGCTCAAAGCTTTCAAGAAATGATGTTAACTCAGATGCAACTACGTAGGTCTCCATATATTCACTACGATGGAAAAGCAGACACTTATATAAGAAGAAGGAAATTAGAAGACTTAAATTGACATGCAGGAGTTCTGAATTTCTCCCTGCAGGTCCCAATGCCCATATGCCATGACTGCACAAACTGCTAGTAGTTCTTATGAGGGAGCGTAGTTAAGGTTGCAAATATAACCTCAAAGTAAATCCCATATTCCCACTGTTTAGGACTAAACCTCCATGCTTGCTTAACATGTTTCTAATACAGTTTTAATGGAGAAGAAATATTAACAATAATCCTTGGATTGCAATTGCTGTTAATTGCTTATCTCCCCTGCTATTTCGCAGAAACTCCAGCACATAAACAAGAAAACATCATTTCTAAATTATGGTGGATTAAAAAAAGAGGGAGGAGGGGGGGTGGAAAGCACATAATAAAGTTCCTAGAGCTACAAAAGTATCTCAGGCAGAATGTGTCTGGCTTCTTATATTTGCTCTTCTAAAGACAGGCCTTCAATTCTGCAGTAAGGATGCTGAAGGTCAGATATGATATCAGGCATCCTGGAGATAATGCACAGTAATTTATTTTCCAGCTAAAGTACTAATTATTGGCAAGTTCAGGGTGGGCTAATAAACAAGAAGCTCGAGGTTTTGTGACTGATTATTTACTTGGGTATTATCTCAGATCTTTTCTGAGTGTATGGGTTAAATGGGGAATCTCTCTCATTTCTGTCCTTGAACAAGAGTGTATGATATTCTATAATTAAGACTGAAACTGTGTTTTCATTTTAAATTAGATTCCTGACTTTTGCTAACACTGTTAGAAAGGTCTTGCCTTAGTTTAAACATACATGTCATTTACATGGGGTGGGAGAAGATGGAGGGGTAGGATAACTTGCTGCTCCAATTTGATATGGATTAGAAGAGGCAATTTTGATGTTATGCAATCTTTTAAAGTTAAGGACTTCGACTTTTTAGTTATATCTTATGCCAGTCTTTAATATTTTAGAAGCACAGAATGTTAATGCTAGGTTTCTTATGGATGTTTGACAGCAAAAGTAAACACACATCTAGCACTATAATTTGCTAGTTTGTGTATTTGCAAATTCCACGTTTGCAGTGCCTAAACAGATTTCCTGGGGTTTGCTTTGTTTTGTAGCTGGCCCAGAGCAAATGAGTTACAGGGAGAGCTGAAACAAAGACAGGAGCTGGCACTGAAGAGGGAATGCACAGCAAGCAGCTTGGTGAAGGAAAACACAGTTAGAATGCATCCAGGAGAGGAGGCTGAAACTGTTTGAAAAAAGGCTCATGGAAAGCAGGAGTTATCTGAATGGATATTCAGTGATGTACCAAAATCCTTGGCAGGTCTATAAGCTCACAAGACAGGTAATTTATTCTCTGGCTTACTTTTCCAAAAAGTCTAGAGATCTTAGAAGGCTCAACTTCCAATAAAATTAATAGGGAGGGGGCTTTTTCTGAAGTGAGTGAGGTGAGAAAAAGCAGTTTCAGTGTCCTAGGTTCTGCTTGTGGATCTTCACTTTTGTTTTATACTCAGAGCTTTCATCTGCTTTGAGTAGGAGCTTTGTTAGGCAAGAACTCTCACTAAGCAGTTGCAGAGGACCCACCAGAGTTTGGACGGTCCTCAGCTGGGGATTTCTCATGATACTACAATAAAAATAAATAAGAGTTGTAACTCTGAGATGTGTGCATAAACTCCCTTAGCTGCTACATCATTACATAGTAGTAGGGTTAAAAATAAAATATCACATCTCTTTACTCACATCAAGTAACAATACTGTAGAAAACTTCCTCAAGGAACAGACGAGATGTGTTCTTCAGATGAATAAAACTCCCTCTGTTAGGGCTCAGTGCAACTGGCCAGGTGGATATATCATTACACTGACAGAATGAACATATTATAAGTTCCCTCTTGACCCACATGCTCTTAATAAAAGGTTTTATTTCATTCCTCTGTACACATAGGCTTCTGCTGCAATCTCCCTCGAGGGAGCTTTGCTTACCTCCTGGAGCCTGAAAAACATTCCCCTGCTCTTTGCACACTAATCTGCTCTGGAAGACCAGAAGTCCTCATCAAACTTCTCAGTTCTGTAGTTCTTTGCTGAATGCTGGCTTTCAAAACGAGCCAAAAAGGGAAGCAAATGCTTATCCCATTAGAAGGTTCTGGCAGGTTACATTAAACAAACAGGGCATGTGAAGTATATATGTCCCAGGAAGAAAGAGTTGTTAGTATCAGGCTAACCTTGCTTTCTACTTGAGATCTGTACACAAACTGAACAGGGCTGGAAAAGGGCAGTAGTTGACTGTCCAGTGAACAAGAGAACAAACTGCATCTCCTTCATGCGCTTAGGTCACTGTGGCTGTAAGAGGCAATCTTAAGAACTTAACGCTGCCTTTCAGACAAGGATTTCAAAGAATGTGGCAACTACAGAAGCAACACATCAATTCACTCTCAACTAGCAGGGGGTCTTTTTTAACAAGAAATGGAATTACAGTTCTGGTAATAACATCTTCTCCGTTGCACAGCTGCCTATTTCTCAAGTTGTGTATTCAACTAGGCCTCCGAGCACATGAGTTATATGGTTCTCTTATAGGATAAGAGTAACCAGGGATCTGGTCCAGTGATGCCCTTAGTGGCAGGTGAGGATTTTTTGAATCTTTTCTTCCATTCTTTAAATGATGGCAGCCTGCCTCAATCTTTTCATGCTTATTTATTTAAAAGAACAAAGGAGAAGACAACACTGGATCTAATTATGCTTGATCAGAGGAAATTTCCTTTTGGGTCTAGGAGATGATGGGTCTGTAATCTGTATTGTGATTGTATGAAGTAAACAGTTCTTACTACACAGAGCAATGGTACTATTTATAGAACTAGATAATCTATAGTACTCAAGTGATGCGTGCTTTAGTATTACCTTGCTGCTGTAAGACAGCTAAACTTATAATTTGAAGAAAAAGTGAAAGTACAGCTTAGCCAGCTTTTATGAAAAGACGTAGTGATCTGTTTAAGCTGAGAGTAAGCTGAGGAAGGGACACTGATTATCTTTTCCTGACTATGCTGGTGCCAACTTGCCCATCAAGAGAATAATCTAAGAATTTCAGATTTCAGGAAAGACATGCTTTACCAGTGTGGAGAGAAAGCAAGCTCTCATGTCTACAGACTTTTTGAGCTTATTTATTGATTTAGGGAGAAAAGAGACCTGAACACTGCCACCTGAGATCATCAGCAGACAGGACACAGATGAAAGACCAAGTATGGACATGTTCAAGATTTTTCACCAAGAGAGGGTGGTCAAGTATAGAACATTTCATCAAGCCAGCCAGAGTTCAAGGACAACACTCTCAGACATACGGTCTGATTTTTGGGTGGTGCTGTGCACAGACAGGAGCTAGACTCACTGATCCTCGTGGGTCCTACCCAGCGTGGATTATTCTATGATTCTAGGCCTGATACAGCAGCTAATATTTTTGACTTCAGGTGCTAAATAGTGAGAAGTCAACTGCACATTACCACTCATGCAGCAAGCCTCCAACCAACACAGCTAACTCACTTTATAGCGTGTCCAACTCTTCCTGGCTACCAGAAGCATTTTATACAGAATGCAAAGCCAAATTTGGGCCACAAGACACTTTTCACATCTATTCAGTATCACGCATGTAGCTTGCCACCACTGGGCACAGCAAAACACTTCACCTTGTACTTTGCTCTAAACCTATTTGTGATCCCATCATCTTATTTGTGTTGAAGCATGAGGTGGTGGTGCAGTGTTGTGCTTCCTTGGTGTCCGCACAGAACACCCACAAAAGTCATTAAGTAGGATGAGGGGAGGGCTAAATTGCAGCATTTCAGCTTACAGCAATCCCCCGTGAGATACAGTGTGTGCCTTTAAAACTGTTCCTCATTGTACCAAAGTATTTACTGCAGTTCTCGCGCTACAAATGGGAAATAATGCAACTATAGAGGCAGTAACACAACTAGTGTGGGTGGTAACCAGCCAATTCTTCTTACACCTACGCCATATTTTATTCCAGAAGATTGTATTAATGCTGTTACGGGAATTACAAAATTGTTTTAACAGGACCTGCTAGGCAATATTGTGTATGGTAAAACTTAAAATAGTAATGACCACCCTGAATTGTCACTACAGCTACTTTTCTTTTTCAGTTCAGCCTTCTGCCTCACTGCAGGCTTTCTAGTTTAATGACTGTTCATCCTTTCATGTTAACAGAAAAATACTAACTACTGAATAAGGGAGTGTGTGTGTGTACTAGCAAGATCATTAGTCTGAATAAATGTGACAGCAAAGTTGCACAAGAAATGCCACAGCTTGCAGTAAGCATAAACTACAGCTTTGGGTGCAAAATACTGTAATTACAAGGGATGGAGAGACCTCCACAGTTTTTATCCCCACAGAAATCAATATCGGTGCAGACTGCTGATCTTTGCTGGAGCAGGGGCAGTCTGATGAAAGAACTTATTGATTTATCCAGCTGATGCTACTATAATGAATAACAGGCTGAGAGAAAGAGCTTGCAAATTAGACTCATTCAACTCAACCTTTTCCAGGATATCTTTTATAAACAGCTATATAGAGATATATGTTTACAAGTGAGTTTTTGTCAAAGCAACAGCCTCATGGTAAGAGGGGCCCATCCAGTAGCTCTTTGATCCCAGCTGCACACACAGTGCAGGTGCTGAGGTCTGCCTCTGAGCAGGAAGCACCAGAGCAGCCAGGGACAGGATCTGGCCATGGGGCAGGCAAGCAGCCGGTCAACACAGCTCCTGGACAACTGGCCACAGAGGGCAAGTGGTTGTGGCTCTACGTGGCACCCAGCAGCATGACAGCTTTGAGGTCTGTGGTGGGTCCAGATGTTTCCAGGCAGGGTAAATACCAGCTTCAGGCCAGCCCTCAAAAGTCTGATGTATGGTATTGTAGGAATGAAGAGGTCTGTGTTCCTTCCTTGCTTAAGGGCAGATCTGCTATGGATCTAGACTCACATCAGTGAAAATATAAAAGAGGCAGGATGGTTTTGCATAAATTGCAAGGGAGGAAGAAAGAAGGAGAGAGAGAACAGTAGGCATACTGCCTTAAAGTGCAGCAAATCAGTCTTCCCACAGTGATGGATCTGGAAGCAGCACTGTAGGTTTTACAGGTGTATGAAGCCCCAGAAGTATAAAGACACCACTAAAACACTGCCATTAAATTCCAGCACTGAAGGATGATCACGGCCCCTGGAGCCAAGCAGGTCAATATGTGACTGAATATTTTTCATTACCATTTTTATATACATATATATGAAGCAGAGTAAGATTCACAATAACCTCACAGTCTCTCCCACTGAAGACTTCTGCTTTATACTCTGCAACAACTTTCACAAATAAAATGCAATATACCATCAACAGATAAATGAGATCCCTACAGGGCTTTTATTCTCTGTACTATCTACTCTCCTACCAGATCTCTGCTTAAACGGCTCTCTTTATGCATGTACACAAAGATGACATACACCTGTCTAAATATAAACTGATAGTAAAGAGCTCTTCTGTAGAAAGGATGTATCTTTTCTTCATAATTTACCATAATGACTTATTCACACCACTGGAGCTAGAGGTGTGTTAACTTTCCTGCTATGAAAGTAAAAAGTTATTTTACAATAAGACAGGAAAAAAAATCCAGCCATGTCTTTGGAAAATAAAAAGAGAAAAGCTCTGAATTTCACCTTTCTATATTCCCCTTAAAAACAAACATTGGAGAATTACACTTCTTATGCTGTTGATGTTGACTAATAGCTTTTCACATGATGAAAGTGATGGTACAAGTCACAGTGAAGAAGTGTTTTTGGTAAATCTGCGAACGTTGGAGCAAAATGCTGACAGAGTAGCACAAGAGATTGCTGCCAGGACAGTAGCCACCTATACACACATACTCAAGAAATAGACCTATTAATTTAGTGGTGTTACTTATGTGACACTGGGACTATTTCAGTCACTAGTCATCTGTCAGGGAGAATAAAAATTCCTGACTCTTTTTTCCTTAGAAAACTCAAAGCCTATTATGATCCAGACACGTAGACATTGAATGGTCATTACCAGAGCTTTTTGGACAATGAGGAGCTGAGGCTCAACAGAGAAGATGAAGAAGTGTCACATATTCTTCAGGAGAGAGGTTATTGTACTCAGGTTATTCTAACAAACTGCAAAGAGAAGTTTCAGTGTACCAGCAGAATGGAGAATACTTCATTTTTAAGAAAGGATGAGAAAGACAGAGAACACATTGCTAGCAAAAAAGTCAGAATCACAATCTAAGCCTACTCTTTCTTTTGTCTCACTCTTGTTAGTCATTAAGACAGTACCATGGCATGAACAGAAACAGACTGAACAAATCTCAGTACTAGAGCAGACCTTCATGACACTACTGCATAAGTTATATTAAGTTTGTATAGGTAACAGCTGTCAGGAGACACATGATAACAAGATCTTTAGCAGGTTTTTCTAGGGCTACATCTTCCCTGGACCCCAGAACTGATACAGCAGCACTCACCCTGCATGCAGAGCCCGTCAGTGCAGTTCTTGGACTGCAGCACCAGTCCCTCGCAGTCCTTGCCTCCATTCTTTGGGGCTGGGGCTGTGCACTCTCTCCGGCGCCAGTGGGTACACTCTGTGCCACAGGTGGACCACTTGCTCCAGGACGTCCACTTGCCATCCACTGAGACAAGGAGAAAGCGGGAGGTGTTAGGAAACAGGTACACAGAGGGGTGTGTGGGATCAAGTCAAAGCATTGCTCTTCCTGAGATAACTCAACGTGAAGTTTCAGTTACCCTAGCAAGGAAGAAGGACTCAAAGCAATGCCAACACCTGAATCAAAGAAACAAACTAGCCTGTATTTTTAAAAGTCCTATTTTTATTCCAGCATCATTTCTTCTCTTCCCCTCCCTTTTTAGAAACATGCCAGCAATTTATCCGTGCTCAAAGTGTGCAAGTTAGCACTCTGTGATACTTTTTTTTCTATTTTTTTTTAACACAGAAGTTCAAATTAAACTTGTCCAGAAGCTCTTCTCCAGGATGAAGATATTTAATTTTAAATATTTTACATTAAAAGAATTATTTAAAGGCACTGATATATTTCACACAAATAGAATTGGAAATGCATTTAGCACCTTTCATAATCCTGCAAATGATTTTCTAAAGCAAAAAGTGAAACAGACAATGAACTAATAACTAAATTATTCCAGTAACAGAGCTTGAGACAGTAGTTCATCACTTGGAATAATGAGCAGAGGTGGGATTTTTGCTCTTTTCAGCTCCTTTGACCCACTCCTATGACCCAGACTTGGAAGGCAAAGCTTCCTAAGTTGAAGATGACATAGTAGCGACACTGATTTCAGTTGTGCAGCCAACACAGGAGAGTACTAGGCAATAGGACAGATGGCAGAATGTTGTCATGGAAAAGCCACAGACTACTTTGTGTCTCCTGAAACAATTTGGCAATTTTCATAAGTTTGCATTTAAATACCTTTTAAAGGTATTGTATTTGAAGTTGGGTAAATGTGCCTGAAATTTGGCATCCACTCTCCACACGTCTCAAATGATGCACTTGCTGTGACAGCTGGACTGAACAGACATTACAAATTTATTTGCATCACAGTCACTTTCTAAACTTAAATTCCTATTCTCTTCCAGAGCTTTCAGCCTTTCTCTCTCACTGTCTGAAGCTCTGTGCATTCTTCAAATCCCCTGAATTACCAAGGCTGAGACAAGGTTGCAAGCTGTGTGCAAAAGTGGGACCAAATCCCCTGGTGCTTGATGTAATGTGCGCACTATTTTATCTACCTACATAACACAATTTCCTATTCATTCACTGAAATGTTGAATTTATTAATAAAGAGAAGGAAGCTTCTGTGCCTAGCAGCCCTCTGGAATGATCGGTGCCAGAAAAAAACATGCACTGAGGGCCACATGCTGTTCATACCATACCTGGACACAGAGTGGTGCAAGCTATTTTCTGAACGTTCTGCCCCTCGCAGAAGGCCCCACCATTGAGAGGGGCAGGGTTAGTGCAGGTCCTTGTGCGCTTCTGGAAGCCTCTCCCACAGCGGCTGTTGCACACTGACCACTCAGTCCAGGTAGACCAGCCACCATTCACTGGAAAGCAAGAGGAAGAGTGTGACAGTACGTGAAAGCTATCCTGGGGATAACCTGCTCTTGCACCTCTTTCTTGGACACTGACACTCTCATGCTTCCAACAGCAAGACTCAGAAGTGATGATTTCCCTCTCCTTCTGTTCCAGGAGGTGATTTTGGGGTGTCAGGGCAACCCTACTCACCCCAGTGTGGGAACAGCTGGTGATAGAATGTCCTAGCACCTCCTCAACAGATATTTACGCTGTTCAGGGTGAGTTTACACTGAACTTTTATTTTGGACTTTGGGAAGATATTGATCCTTGGGAAGACATTTATACTGCTTCTCTTTTCCACCTCCATCAGCTTCTGGGTTAGATAGATGAATACTGTGAATGGAGAGGGAGCTGTGCTGCTCTATGTACTAATGGCATCATCAGGGTATGGATAACATACCGACTGTTTAAATTCCCCAGCTCCCAGAAACCTGTGGTCTAACACAACCCGTAAGGGGCTCTAATAGCAAAAAACCCACACAAGTGACTGCTCCTCTACATATGTTCTTGACTTCACTGTTCAAAAAAAATACCGTATATGAATGAGGAGGAGTTGCAGCATGCCTACATCTCTCTGTTTTTGCATTCATCAGTTACAAAACTGAAGGTCCATCTCTCAATATCACAAACACTGCTAATCAGCTCAATTCAGCTGTTTTTCTATAAAACTTGAACTAAAAGGCTCTCATTGTAACTTCAGAGATGCAACTGCTTACAATTAAATCTAACTACTAGACTGAATATGAAATGAATATTAGGGATAATCATAGGGGTTTCTTCCCACTTGTCTATCCTATAATTAAGCTGATTGTAAGGAACACCAGGATAGTCAGCTGGCTTGTTGTCAGAGCAGGTTTTGTTCTGCAGGATGCCCCAGCTTGGTAAGCATCGTAGCAATGGCTTTGTGGGGCAGAGATTCAGGCTGTGGGGAAGAGCAGGACAGGCTGGAAGAGACCCCAGTAGAACAGCTGGGCTGGTCAAAGGAGGGCCAACCTCAATATCGATCAAGACTGTTGTACAGAATAATGCTATTTAATACTTCCTACTCCTCTGATATTTATTTCTAAGCCAGGTTGTATTCCTATGAACTGAAGCCCTACAGTGCTTTGTTAATTTGACATCAGAGTACGCTTTAGTAATTGGCATCAAGAATAGGTTGATTTGAAGAGAGATAAGAAGGCAGGTGATTCTGCTGAACTCTGACAATCTTACCAGTACATGGAAGCACAGACTTCTTTTCAGTTTTTATCTTATTTTTGAAAAAGCATCACTGAGATTATGAAATGTGTGAGTAGAATGCAAGGTGTGATGCTGGAGGAAGCCTCCAGGCAGCAATCTGGTGTCTAGCTGCAGTAAGAATTGCATACAGGCATGTTACATTTCTAGAAGCCTCCCTGACACTTCTCCTGAGTGTCCACCAGCAAGGCAAGGCACCACTTACCATAGACAATCACAGTTGCTGTAGTGCTTTTTCTTTTGGCCACAATGTTTTTGGCAACACAAGTGTAGTTGGCAGTGTCGGAAAGTCGGGCTTGCTTGATGATCAGGTTGTGATCAATGGTGATATAAAAATTTCGGTCTTCCACTGGATCGATCACCTCTTCATTCTTCAGCCACTCCACCTGAGGGATTCAAAGGGCAGGAGGGGAAAAACTGAATCAGCAATGGTCACACCACAGTGTGCACAAAATCTGCCATCATCTTGCTTGTCTCTGAGGGATTTATGAAGCACACTATGAAGGACTCACCTAGTGCACACTACCAACTGAAAGGCAGCACCAAGGCAGGAATATGGGAGAGTAATGTTGACATCTACCTTTTCCTTCAAGCCTGCTGTCTCCCACCTTCAAATAGGTGAATATTTTAGCTTGACTTCAAAAATGCATTTTCAGAGTTGGACAGCTGCTGTGTGTGCTTTCAGAGCATGAGGCATGGGGTATGGAATAGGATAACTGAGGGATCTTTCTAAATGCAGAACATTCCCTTCCACCATCAGAAACCTAAAATCTCTCACCCATTCTTTGTACATTTCATCTAATAGCACAATAACCTTGAATCTATCTGCACAAGATGTAACACAGTGAGGCTCTGTAACAGACAGATTGCAAACAGGCCAGAATTTTCTGGTATATACATGCACTCACACATATATGCCTGTTATTGTTCTGCTGTTGTCAGGGTTAAATGAGAAAGAGACAGTAACCAAGGAAATAGGAGCTCAAAAAGACTACATCAGTGCTTAGATTTCCCTTTTCTTTATGTAAGCTGTATTTCATTTAATAAAGTGTAATTTCCTTGGTTACACAGAAAAATATTTTTACATGTGATTTTTAATCCAGACAATATTCTCTTTATTGCTTTCCCAAAGAAACACCCTATTATATCCTAGCTGACTGCTGTGAGCCACCCTTATGTAATTTGGCTGAAAAACCAGTAGCTGCTTTCCTTTGAACTGAGCATGCTCTGAAGGAAGAGACTGGGAACCTGGATGGATCAAAGCAGGGCCTTCATGTCGCTGGATCATTTCAGCTTGTGCCCACAGTTAATGAAAGGAAGAAAAAATATAAACACAATCAGCCTGCTGGGCCCAAGAGGTACTATCTGCCAAGGCCTGCACTCTCAAACTCCACTTTGATGCACTGCTCAGCAGCCACATATTCTAAAAGCAACCCCAAAGCAGTAATGCTAAAAGTCCTGCAGAAATTGATAGGAATGGGAGAGAAAGAAAAAGATATAAATCTTTCGAAGCTGTGCTTCTATCACTGCAGCATTCACGTTTTATCTGCCATGGAAGACACAAACTCTTGGTCATAACCTGGCTTTCCTTGCCAGTATGATTGAAATTGCTCTTCCTTTCCTGAATCCTAATGGCCATCAAGTATAATTGAGATGGACAGACTCTTGTTCAGTCAGTGGCAATCTCTGGCTCCTTCCTCACCTGCAGGTCAAGACTGCATGCAGCCCAGACTGAAAAACCCGCCAGCAGCTCACCTTTCCTCCAGCAGAAGGTTGCTACTTAACCCCTGTCTCCCACACAAATCAAGCGTCTTTCTGGTTTTCTGTTACCACTCTATTTCTAGATGCAGTGTTTGGACTCTAAAAGATACTACACACAGTGCCATAGCTGTGTACCCCACCCCCTCCAGAACCACCACTACTTTTTCTGTAATCTGTACATTGGGAACACTGGGACATCAGTGAGGACAGGACTACATTTATACACTTATGAGTCTCAGTCCAAAATTTTCCTGGTATAGCCATACAAGTACGTACAACTACCCTCCTCGCCAAGAGCTCTGTACTCATTAATACCAGCACTCTGCAACACTCTCTCTCTCCACAAAAGCACACACATGCATATTCAGCCTGAGTCTCAGCTGATTAGACAAAATTAAAGCTATGAGCATTAAATTCCCTTTCATCCCTGCAAGAAAACTGAAGAGGATATGAAAATAAGAGTTGCCAATATCAGAAAAAATAAAGAGGCTCTACATAATTCAGTATACTGCCTCTAGCTCTTTGTCAAATCAATTGGGAAAAAGATCCTCTTCACCTAATGGCTCACAGAATTTGCTAACAATAAAAAATTAAGCTCACAGAACCACAGGGTTTATTTTTTATTCTGAAAACTCTGCTTTGACAGTATATCGGTACTGTGCGTGCATGTCTAAATCTCACCTCTTTTACTAGGTACTTCTTGAACATAAGCCAAGTCATTCTTCTGTTGATATCTGGGTTTTAATAACATCATGAGACAGTTCATGCAGTAAAGTATCACAAAATCTGAAGGGAGGAACTGAAGAGAAAACGTCTGAGATGGCAAGAGAAGGGATGATTCTTCCTTCCACATTTTAGCCATCAGTATAAAGAGCAACGCAGAAAAATGCACATTGCTCCTGCAGTAATTAGCTCTTGTGTTTTCTCCTTCAGTCCTTGTACAAATGTTAACTAATTAAAGCACATTACAACATGTAAATAATAATTCTGTTAGTATATATTTTCAGTTGCTAATGGCCTATTTCTTTTCTGAAGTTACTCACCCACTGGCTGCAGGGCTCAGCACTCCTGCCAAGAAGCTGATTTTAGTTCGGAGGTAAATAGATCTAGGGGGAGAAGGGCTGTTTTCATGTACATCGAAACTGATCAGGTGTCAAACACGAAGAGAGCAAAGTGTAGTGAGACAGTGTGATTTGTGAATGACAAGTATGCAAACTGTTACTATTGAACTTAAAAGAAAAAAATCTCGTGACACCGTGTCATTCCCCAGGCTGTAGTCCTCTCGCTGAAGCAGGCAGCTAATCCAGTCAATGCTGAGACCCATCCTAAGCTTAACTCAGCTGCCTGAATGATGGTGACTGGTGTCCTGGGGAGCTGGGACACTTGCCTGTGGCTGGAGAATGAGGAATAGGACACTTTGTGCCACAGACCTGCACTCTACCAGGCAAGCAGGCAGAGGTGAAGTAGGATGCCCATGGGCATTCTGAGGTCCACAAGATGTCCATTTTCAGGGTCAGGCTAAATCAAACCCTTTTGACTCTGTTTATCAGCGTCTTCTCCAGAGAAGACGTTTTTGGAGGAGATACTTGGTTTTTTTTCCTAGATATTCAGAATATGCATTTACAGGCTATAGTTACAAAGTTTCATTTACATATATATCCAGAACCTGAAGGGAACCTGCAGGAAAGCTGGGGAGGGACTTTTTATAAGGGCATATATTGACAGGATGAGGGGGAAATGGCTTTAAACTGGAAGAGAGTAGATACAGACTAGATATCAGGAAGAAATTCTTTACTGTGAGGGTGGTGAGACACAGGAACAGGCTGCCCAACAAGACCGTGAATGCCTCCTCCCTGGAAGCATCCAAGGCCAGGTTGGATGGGGCTTTGAGCAACCTGGTCTAAAGGGAGGTGTCCCTTCCTATAGCAGGAGAGTTTAAATTAGATGATCTTAAAGGTTCAATGATTCTATGACCTAGCTCTGTCTCTTCAATTAAACCAGACATATCCCTCCACCTATTATTAATAAATGCATGGATAGCTGTTCATATGTATAGAACAAGCCTGAACATCAGTTTTCCTTCATCATAACAACAAACATTTAATCCACCACAATACTGTAATGAAGGGTGTTTAAGTGTTCTTTCCTAGAGTTGCCAGCTATTGAAAATAACAACAGTGCTCACCCAGCTTTCATACATATCAGCCCTCTAGAACAAAGCCAGAATGAAATTCCTAGTTCTATTTTCAGTTTCCCAACTCAGGTTTTTTTTACTTGTTAGATGTCAGTAAGCAGAAGAATGAGTTCACAGTCTCTGCAGGTGCTCAGAAGGCACCTCCCAGCCTGCCACAAGACCCAACTGTCCCTGTGAGCAGCCGAGGAGATGCACAACCTGATGTGGCTGTAATTCAGAACAGCGTACCTTGTAGTGTTTGTGCTGCCATCCTGCTCCCTGGTGAGAGACAGATGTGTTGACTCTAATTATTCACTGATTGGTATCGAGAGATACATTAACATAATTGGCACATTTGTTCTAATTAACAGAGGGAACCTGCCACATGCCACTCGACATGAGAAGCAAGACCATCGGCGAGAACAGGAAGTCTGCAGCCACTGGGACGGTGGTACCTGGGGGCTGCAGCCAGCCCTGTCCCACTGCAGGATGCTTCAGCAGCCTGAAATAACACAGTTCAGGCAGAGCCAACAGCATGTAAAGCCTGGCCAGGCTCCTGTGCAGGCTAAATGAGAACAGAGGATGTAAATCACACAAGAGATTACATATGCTGGATTCCTACTATGGAAGCTAATTGCTGACACAAATTTAGCCATGCCAAGTTACTAACATTATCAGATACTTAAATCTCTTGGCACACTTTTGTATGCGTGACTGTTTTAGAAACTTGTAGAGCAGAAGCACAGCTGCTCTAAGAGAAATGAAGAATGCAAAAGGGATGTGGGCTCCTCTGGTTGTTCCTTATACTTCTAACAATTTCAAGAAAATACAGCAGACTGCAAGCCCTGGATTCTTTACCCTGCAACAACATGCCCCAGGCCCACCTTCAGAGCACAGAGCACCTGCCAACCCTAGCAATACATCTTCTGACCCTCTAGGCACAGGTAAAATCCCCAGGCACAGTACTCCAGAACAAACAAGCTGCAAGCAGCTGGGAGTAGTGAGAGAGTTGCCTCAATAAAAGATGAGTGAGAATCCCAGGATGCAAGATGATTGCGAACCTGCCTTCCCCATGGCTTGCAAAACAGCAGGATGACATTCAATCTCATCTCCCAGACATGACAGTGTTCTCTGTTATGTTCTGTATATGTTTCAGGACCAATAAAACATTTGTGAAGCTCACCACTGATTTGGACACAATGCAAGGTGCCCAAATGAGACAGAGGAAACAAGCAGTTTTCATACAGGCTATTGAGTTAACAGTTAGTTCAGGTACATTGAGATCTGAGTGCCTCTTTGAAGAATGTTACTCAATTTTTGGACTTGCTTTCAAGAGTATGCTTTCATCCCAGCAACAAGAGGATACTGCCCTTCACATGCCAGTTGGTTTAACGTTAAAAAATGTTGTTTCCAAAGAGGCTTGAGATTACAGCTATGAGAGACTTCAGAACACATATTGAGAATGAGACAGCAAATGCAAACTGCAGTGACATTTTGTTCAGTTGTTCTTTGCTTCTGCTGCCAATAAGGGGAATTTGTGTTCCTGCTGTGGAAACACTTTCTTAATTGCACATATATCTAGCTTGCTGCTTAGAAGCTAAAATCTGTACAGAGTGTATGTACAGCTGTTGGATGTCTCTGGCCCTATTACAGCTTCGCTTTGGGCACAATAGGGAAGCAAAGCCTCAACAAGGAAACTTCCAAGGCCACAGAGGGCTGCATGGTTCAAGTAATTGCAGACAGAAAATTTTCTTTCACAGAGTTGCAAATTCAAATAAAGATCACGGCATCATTAACTGGAAACAATGATGGTGGCTGCCCTGTGGCCCCTAGGAGATGCTAGGTTCCCTTTCCTGCTGCAAAGAGGGTTCTGGGACAAAGGTATCCCAGTTCATGTGCTGGTTGGTACTTCTGGCAACACATGCACAGCCTGGGTCCACAATTCCCAAAGTTTGGTAACACTTTTAAACAGGCAATTTATGTGAAATCTGTGGTTCTTTCGAATACTCCAGAGATGGGCAGATGGACAGTTAGATGGAATTATATACTTTTCTGGATCATTAAACTCAACAAGAGAAAAGGACGTTGGGGGTGAGGGCACTCCTTGAGGACAGACCTTTTTCTGCCCTCCCTGAAGTTGCCATACTGACAACTTCTCCAGTTGACTTTAAAAATATTTAGGATTCTGTCCAGGTTGCACACATTAGTGATAGAAGACCACCAGCTCTGGAAGCACCTGGAAATTCCTAAACAAAACCCAGAAAAACTTAATCAAATGGCTCCTGAGTGATAGCAAACCAAATTTTGAAAACACCTATATTAAGATGCGCAGGCATGATAATTCTTCATAGTTAAGGTGAGCATTAAGTTTGAAGAAGCTACTGCCACAGGAACTGACCTAAGCAAATGTCATTGTTGGGTGACTGTGAATGCTGAGGAGAACTCAAGCTTCAAAAGCCCTTGTCAGAAGTAACACCTGCACATCTGGCACTATGAGGTCTGTTGGCTATAAGGAGCTAAAATCTGTTGGTGTCAAAGTAGGACTTGTACACCTTATAGATGTCCAGAACAGTATCTCAAGGGTGTGGGGCTATCTTCTCAAAGGGGAGAGTTCAGAGGTATGCTCATCTACCTCATCATAAATGTTACTAAAAACTGTCCCCTACACTGTGTATCTTCCAAATATATATCTAAGGTAAATATAAGCAAACAACCTCAGAGTATTCCCTAGGGAAGCAGAAGACCAACATGCATACTTATTCTCAAGGAAGATGCTGTAAGTTAACTTGTGCTTCTCAGAAGAGCGCTACCCACCAATAGATTGGGGTGAAGAAGGAGTGGAAATGTACAGAACCACACAGTGACAATTACAGAAAACTTTATCCTATACATTTGAAGGATAGTTCTCCACTGTTAGACCTTATCCAATGGCTCTTCAGGGCAAAATAAATGGACAGTCCTTGGCACAGAAATGAGAAAGTAGGGTTCCTTCGTACCAAAAGAGCTTATTCACCCCCCTGCTCCTCTCTGCCTCCCAACAGACAAGGTGAGAACTGGGTATCAGGCTGCTGTGTCTTCAACACTGACACGTGGACATGAACCTCTCACTCACCCTTGTAGCTCTGGCTAAATAGATCTGCTATGTGACACAAGGCACAGCAAAGGGTAGTGCCATTTCCCAGCTGATCAGTATTTGTGCCCACAAGCTGCTTCTTTCCCCTCTCTTAAAGCTCACTTTCCATCTGGGAATATAAAACACTGTCTCCATAATGCTCACCTGCATGGAAATGCACACACGTGGACTTCAAATTAAGGGATAACTGCCGCAAAGCATGAGCAGCTCTCATGAAACAAAACAAACAGCAGTTGTATTAATAATCAATTAGATAGAGCAGCTACCTGATGCTGCCTACTTGGAGAAATCCCTAGCTTCCAGCTGCTTCTGCCCATGCAACAGGAATGGAATGAATTATGTGCCACAGTCAAGTCAACTTGATAAAAACACCTAGCTCTGCCTTTTTACAGAGGAACATTTTGCCCCTTGCCCTAATTCCTAGTTGAAGACATGAATACCACATCATGTTTTAAACTTAGCTGAGTCACTAAACTGTACACTGCACCCTGGTCTCCAGTTAAACTGCTCTGTGAAATACTTCAATTATAATTAAAGGAGCAATTATCCCCCCTGTTGTAGGTGCAGCAAATCACACATTTCAGTGCAGAAGTTCATCTAGCAGCTTATGGCATATTAACCAATCTTACATCTCATTGATGCTTTGATCTATATCCTATTTCAGTGACCTAATTTGATGTGACTCGGTGTCTTGGACTATATTTTATCATGTGCAATATGATGCTGACATTTTTCAAAAGAACATATTAAGTGAGCTAGGGAATTAATTGTTAATAGTTCTGCCATTAGTGCTGGAGCATGGCAGAATGGGATCCTTGAAAAAATACTCACACAAAACAGAGCAAAGCAGAAATGGTTATTTGGGATGAGATCAAGGGGCTGGAGCTGCCTGAAGTCCAGCAGCGCTGAGTAGCAGCAGCTCCTGATGATAAGGAGGCCAGACTATTTATCTCACTGTCTTGTTCCATTCCTCCTCACTGAGGAAAAGCACAGAGCAAGGAAGTAAAGAGCTAGGGCAGGTTTTTGTTTTTATTTCCATCCCTTTCTCTTTTCTTTTTCTTTTTCTCTTTCTCTTTCTCTTTCTTTTTCCTTTTCTATAGTAAGAACATGTGAATGTGCCCCTTTACTCCCCAGCTACATGTGGAAACCTCAGTGTATCCATGCCTGATCATGTCGGCCATGTATAGGAAAAAGCAAAACATTTCCCCAGGTGTTTCAGAGCTCATTGGTTGGTTCAGCTTGGTATTGGCTATAATGCTAGGACTGGTGTCACATGCTATGAAGCAGTGGCACAGATTCCGAACAGAGGTATATGGACACAGAGCAGCTGATCTGAATTTCCTAGTGACCAAGCAAACCCTCTGCTTCTTACTTTGTCCCAGGTGAACAAGCAAGATGTGCTTTGATTTGACCTCTACTTTGATTTGACCTCAGACCATGAGACTGGTGTATTTTAACACGCCACCTTCTATTTTTCTTCTAAGTCGATCTTGAGGTTTCATTTCAGTGGCTGTGATCTGAATCTACTCTAATGTTCATCATGTCCTAGCAGGGGCTGAGAGTCTGTAAGTGCTGTTTCAAAAGCTTTGCTGCCCATCTTGACCTTTGTCCTTCTTGCCCTGTGGAACAGCTGAATGCTGCTATGTGGTTCAGCTTTTCAATAATAATAATATCTGTTCCAGCACTGATCTGCAAGAGATCGACACAGTTCATAGCAATTAAATATGCTGTGAATTACAAGAATAAATTCCCTAGCTACAAAAAAGAGAAAAATATTTATCCCTAAGTATGGTTATTCCCACCACCTCATAATATTAAGAGAAAAACAAAATTAAGGGACAGAATTAAATAAAAAAAGAGAAAAAAATCAAATGGAGGACTTGAGGACTCTGGATTCCAGCATGATGTCTCACTGAATGAGTACTTTATTTCACAGTGTAAGCCTTCTGTCCCATTTTGTTGCTAAATCCAGTGATCACATCAGAAAGAAGGAAGTTGAAAAAACAGACAAACCAGACTGCAGTGCTCCGAGTGGGGAGTGTCCAAGGTACATGATCAGCAAAGCATATGGAAACATTGCTAACTTGCTAATACTGCAACAACAGTGTTACCTACTGTACTTGAAATCAAGCCAGTCAGTGTGCAAAAAGCCTTGGTTTGCTGCCTGCCTTCTCCCAAGTGTTTTCATAGTTACCTGTAACATCCTATCAGAAAATCCTCTGAACAAATAAAAGAAGTCATAAACATAGAATTAATTCATCTCTAAATTAAAATAATCATGTAATCCTTCAACCTACCAAGTTACCTTTAATCTTGGTATCTTTTAAAATTTATCTTACCAGCTTCACCAAGTGGCTGTAATAAAGTGTCACATTAAGGTATTCATATTCATTAGTGTTCAGGTCTTTGTACTTTTAATAGTGTTGGAAAGAATCTACAAAGAGGCTGTATTAGGCAGCTGTCCAATCTGGGTGTTTGATCTCCTCCTGACTTCAAAAGTCAGAAGAGAGAAAAAAAAAACCAAACATTGAGAACAGTTCTTTTCAATGTCAGATGGGGAGTATATGATTTCTGAGGCTGCCAAGTGTTAATTGGTGTCTGCCCTGACCATGGTACAAATAAGACTTGGAGCCAGTCTACAGTCATGAGTCTCTGCTGCTGACAGAGTGAGGCAGGATACAAGTAGGCAAAAATAAGTGCCATTTATTATGAGAGCAACTCACAGAGGATCTTTTCAGAGCTCACTTCCTTGTACTAGGAAGCAGACATGGCTACTGAGGCATCTTTTTTTTTTTTTCTTTTACCTTTACAGCAGCTTAGTGGAAGGAGGACAGGTATAATTTGACTTAAGAATAACAATTACAAGTGCTAATGGCTTATGCAAAATGTCTGTAAGAGCAGAGAGAGCTCTCCTTCCACATCATGTTAAATCATGCTGTTCCAGGCATGGCCACCTGACTGGAGCTTTACAGTCCTTTCCATGGGAACAGCTAGGCTGACTGCCGAAATTTCAGAGGTGCTTGTAATATCATGCTCAACTAAACTACTCATCATAACCAATCTCAGTTTCAGTTGATAAATTTCTCCAATAGTATCTGCACCTTCAGAACAACCATTCCTATTTCAAATACTCAAAGCATGACAGAATATTGATTTGATGTAAAGATGCATCAGATATTGAAACAACAACAAAAAAAAAGTAGCTAAAATGTTTCTGGGGAAAGCCAACTGACTAATATTATAGCCATCAGCAAGCTGGCTTGGCAGGCCTAAATGCTCTGGACAGTTTTGGGCATCATAAAGGAGAAAGAAAACAGTCTAAGGAAAAAGGAAATAGGAGAAATCTTCTATGCTAATTATTACCTCAGATGTTTGTAGACACTTTTCTGCAAAAAAAATTAAACCTGATTAAACCTGAACTTGGGTAAGATAGAGAGGTAACACTTTTAGCTTAGTCTCCTGAGAAATCAGACATCAGTGCTGAGGGACAACCACTTTGCTACTTAGCCATGACAGTCTAACTTATCTTAATGCAAACTGGCAACAGCTCCCTCTCTGCATGGCAGAGGAACTGAGGAGAATTCATACAGTGGAATTACCATCATTAACAATACATATTTTTCACTGATATCAGCAGCAGACTTAGGCCTCAGGAGCCAGCATGTGACTCAGGGACCCCCCTCCTGAGGGCAATGAGTCTGGAGCCATTTTTGGCTGGAGCCACAGCTGCATGTAGGCAGAGATACCTGCTGTTGCTGGTGGGCACTGATTTTGCTGAAGAGAAAGTTCCCTCCTGCCAAGTGGGTGGAAGGCTACCCACTCTCTACTACTTAAATGCCATAAAAACAAAAACAAAACAAAACAAAAAAACAACAGATAAGCCCGTGAAGATGAATTCTTACATAGATGCATCCCCTACTTGCCTCCACTTCATGCTGCCTCACCCAGTATATGCACAGTACATTCTTGTGCACTAAGCCAACTACCTTGGAGCATGCTCAAGTTTGTGCATAAATGTGTGACGGAAATGGGACCTGGCAAACTAAAAATTAAAATGTCTTTGTGTGCTTGGAAAGTGCTTCTCTCAGTAACTGAAATGGCACTTTTTTTCAAAAGGGCAGGGAAGGATAATAGGCTGGTATCAGTATGCCCCACCACTTACATGTTCTTTGGATGTCAGACATAACTAGGATTTCTGAAAGGGAACAAAAACCTGAAACTACACCACCTGTAGCTCTGCCCAGCAAGACATCGTAATTGCCTCCAAAGCCATTAATCAGCTCCCAATCAATCTTATCTACCAGCAGCAGGCAGCCAGCTTTCCATTGCCACCCATTCATCATGCTAAGCCTTATTCCCTGCTCCATTAGCCACAGACCAGACCTCAGTTAGGACATCCAGGTGCCAGCTGCTGGGGCAAAATGCCACTGCTGCTCACCTCAGCTACCGGGATGCCTTCAGGGGGACGGCACTGGAGCAGGACCTCTTGCTCCAGGGACACCTCTTTCCCCAGGGGCTCCTGCTCAAAAGTCTTCCTGAGATCTGGGGAGAGAGAAGAAGAATGAACAGTATTAACAACTACTGGCTTATGTCACGTTTCATTGCCACACCACACAATAATCTTTCTATGCAGAGAAAATGGAATATCTGCTCCCTGGAAAATGAGCACTTTAAAAAGACAGAGGCATGTTTTCACTTCATTCAAGCATTAAGTGGTCAAAAGTTTCATAGCAAATTTATTATTTATATAGTGGTAGTACATGTGAACGCAGCCAGGAACCAAGGCCTCACTGTGAAGGGTCATGTCCAGTCATGGAACTTGAGGAGAAAGAAATTCCTTCTTTGGATAATTTATGTTTGCTAAAGCGATGCTGGGGAAATACTAAAGAAAGATAAAGAAAATTATATAAGCCTGTAAAACTAAAACACACAAGCTGAACCTGTACCTGAACTCCTGGTTTAAAGTGTTTGTGCTGCCATTTTTAAACATTAACCTTATGAGTTTAGCTAAATTGTCTTCACTATCTCGCTATTCCTGTAGTACTAGATAACAACAGTCGTAATGAGGAGTCAAACCACATTTGGATCCGTGCACAGCACCACCGAAATATCAAAGGCAGAGGGGACATCAAATATGTCTCATACCCATGGAGCTGTTCGCTTTACTGGGCAGCTGCACACTTTGGCTTTTTTGGTATACTTCTGTAACATATTTGCACTGGTGCTGAAAGGGTTGTATCAAGAAGGATGGGGTTTTGGAGAAGTGAGCCTTCATCCTCACTGCAGCTGGGGACATTTCTCCCTGCTGTTGGCTGCAGGTAGACACAGGGCCATGCTGAAAACCATGACAGAGAGCTGGTCTATCTTTGCAAAAACACCTTTCAAAAAAAAGGGATTTTAAAATTTTTGTTCTGAAGTCAAACAAGTTACCTATGCCAGTTCATGGCAAGGTTATGCAAATAGTTGTGTCATGCTAGAAATAAACCATATGGGAACAATTTAAAAGCCAAATATTTTGAAGCTGTAACCTGCAGCTGTTCTGGAAAACAAACCACTGAAGTGAGCTAGCTTACAAATAGAAGTGCTATTTTTCATTTAGAATTGGTAATTTTGTTGGACAACATGTCAACCTTCACATGGTTGTGTCTGCTGGCATCCTTATTACACTGGAGTTACTCCAGTCCAGTAGGGATACCTCATGTGAATATGACCAAAGGAAAACAAGTAGCAAGAGCAGTTCTGTCCATGATGCCTGTATGGAGCTCCCATTGTGTTGCCAGCACCAGCACCACCAGCCCCAGCCCACCCTCTGACAGGCTACCCAGGGGGCACACTGGCTGTACAGCTCAATTTGAGTAACATTTTTTTGTGGGGGAAAGGAAGTCTGAAAGGGCATCTGACAAATGTTTATAAATATCTAAAGTGTGGTGGGAGGCAAATGGATGAGGCCAGGATCTTCTCAGTGGTGTGTAGTGATAGGGCAAGGAGTACTGCCCTAAAACTTGAACATGAAAAGATCAATACTAGCACGTAGAAGAACTTATTTACAATAAGGGTGTTGGAGCCCTTGAAAAGGTTGCACAGAAAGGCTGCAGTCTCCTATGGAGATATTCAAGACCCAGGTGGATGCCTACCTGTGCAACCTGTTGTAGGAAACCTGCTTTAATGGGGGTTGGACTCAGTGATCTCTTGAGGTCCTTTCCAACCCCTGTGATTCTGTGAAATCAACCCTCCCAAGTCCCCTCTCTGTAGGTGGGAGCCATTCAAAGCACAAACTCCTGATATCTAGCTTGCCATTATTCTGCAAGTGCACAGATAAGCAACTCATTCAGGTGCTGGTGGGTTTCTTGGAACACAACACCCTTCCTTCAGCTCAGGCTCCTCATATATCCCATAGGCTTAATGGGTATCCTGGACACACATAATGTTGTGCTTAATGCAGTTTGCTTCAGATGAGAAAATATCTTGGGCTATACTGCAAGCAGCACCTGTAAGATCATATCACTTAATTCCACAGATATCTCCAAAGGAATTCCCTCTTCTCCGAAGTAGAAGTGCTTTAGTGCACCTAATGCACACGTGTGTGGTAGGAAAATTATAACAATGCTCAAGTATCACAGCTGAGAATATATAAGAAAGTTACAGTGCTGGTAATAGAAGCATACAATACTAATAAATTTTGCATTAATAATAGCATTTGGGTGTTCTGATATGGAGAGATGGATACAGTAGACACAGATTAGATAGACAAGAACATGAGGTTTTTCCTTGTCATGTTGATTTATTGTCGTCCCTGCCTTCCTGAAACATTTGTAGAACTTGGAAGTTCTCAGCAGCCTCATGCACACATAACAATCCCTTCACTCACAAAATGCTCGCCTCTAAAATTCCTCAGTTTTAGTGCATACAAAAGTAAACAGCATTAAGTCTAGAAATGTATAACAGCAGTAAAAAAAGACCCATCCACTTTGCCCTCTTTATTATCAACAGCTAGAAGTGCTGGGAGTGAATGTCTTGTTTTCTCTGTGAAGCTCTCCAGCATGGATATTGGAGGTGAAGTGAATCCCACAGGAAGGGGCCCCCGGCTCCCCTCCCACCCTGCTTATTGGTGCCACTGGATTGTAGCAGGTCAATGAGTCACAAAATAAAAATGCACTAAGTAGATGCCTTGACATAATAGACAGTAATGTTCTCTAAGGAGCCATTAGGTACTGTTGAGTAAATGATATTCATTTGAAAAAAAGAAAAAAATACATAATTGTGTATTTACAAGACTGGAAGCTTTTATACCCTATTCTTTTGGCTCCCTTCCACATGTTTACAGCTTAACCCATGCAGAACTACCTACAGCCTCTCGCTGCAGCTGTACCACCTACAAACAGCTACAGACAGCAGTTGTGCAGGGCAGCTTCTCCCTCAACAGGAAAAACGTCCACTGATTGCAAAAGACAATAATGGTAATAAGGTGAGCTCTAAATTACAAAGAGGCAGAATGCTTAGGAGAACAGTTTCATCACCTACTGTGTGACTGTGCAACATTCCACTGGGATAGCACTGCATTTTGCACTGACTCCTATTTTCTATGGCTCTCGTAGTACGACTTTTATTTTTAGATAATAAAGATTCCCTTCTAATTCTTCAAACTGCAGCTTCCTTTTCCATTTAACAGTTACAGTCCTCATGGCAACTTCACACTGTCGACCAGGAGTGGGTGAGTGTGCTGATGTACTGAGGGACTTTGGATCACTTCCAAACAAAGCTTTCTCAAAGACATTTGTTGTTTTTCTGAGGTGTCATATAAGTTACAAATGCTTGCAAGCAGAAGGAATACATTTTCCCACAGAATGGTAAAAGACAAATAAATACATCCAATTTTTTAAAACAAGTTTTCAAAATCTTTAGAAAATATGCCTGAAAAAAAACCAAGACTATGAAACACTCGATCTATTCTAAGTCAGGACCTCTTTGTGAAAACGCAGTGTGAATTATTAAAGCTTTAGGTCAGCATCAGCCCTGTAAACGTGATGCTGAGAGAGTCCTCTCTACCCTCACTCACAATACCGAGAGACACACAAGGAAGGCAGCTGCACTTTCTCTCCATTATTATTTTAGTAATGCTGAACAACCCCTGACTGAGTTAGCAATACTCTCCCCATTATACAGGTAGTACTGCTGCCACAAATCATCTCTTCAGAGCAGATCAAGCCCTGCTAGGAAGTGATGCTGAAAGGTCCCCCTCATTCTACCGATGGCTCCTTCACATGTGCCACTCTGCTGCTGGGCTTAGGGGTCAACATAGCACCAGCAGGCATTTCCCCGCCTCTCACTTCCCTTCAAGGCTATCTTCATAAAAAGAAACAACGAAGCAGAATTAAGATTCTGGTCCGCCACTTCTAGACAAGCTATTTTCTTTACTAATGTAGAGTTTTAGTAAATCCAGAGGGGGCTCTTGTGGCATATATCGCAGTACTTTTACAGCATACCTAAGACTTTCCTCCAAGACTCCCAAAATACTTCTGCACAAGTCTCTCTGTTAAGGACAGATGGCTGCATTCAGAACTGCACTGAAATGAGGGAATTTCCACAAGAATAAAACTGAAATAGTGTGAAGGGAAATCAAAACTCAGTGCACACCATATTGTTAGCATTATTCCTGAATTTCTATGCTTTTGGGGGAGATGAACATTAGAGCTTAATTTTGATGCACAGTTAAATTCCCTTTATGTTCCATGCATTTTTAGCATATAGACAACTCAAAAGTTGCATCTCACCTGCTAAAGGTAATAGTTTCTATATAAACTCACCATATTTCCTCACTTCCTTTAGTAGCTGTCATCTTCTACAAAAGAGCAAATAATGGCCATAGTCTTCTTTTTAATCAAATCTATTTTATCTCCTTGCTGTTGCTCTGCTTTTTGCTGTGACAGGTGGGTGGGTAAAACTTTAAGGATATCTTTTATCATTTCTGAGAAAAGTGAGAAGAGGCAGGCCAGACGCCTTAAAGGCAGTGCTAATGTAAGGGTGACTAATGAATGAGAATGAAAAACGGACACTTGTCAGACAGGAATTAGATGTAAACCAGAAACGAGCTGAACAATGCAGCATTACTGTCAGTGAAAGATGGATTTCTGCCCTTGGTAGACCTTAAAGACTCTTTATTCTTTGCTCCTTCTAGTAACTCCAATTTTCCTTCCATACAAATATTTCAAAATAAAAAGAAAAAAAAAGCAAGCTCTAAGAAGACAAATAGAAAAGCCACATTATTTTTTTATCCAACCTTCCCATTAGCTATGACTACTGAGAGAAGTATATTTGATGTATGCCTTCAGTGATATAAGTTCTTAAGAATGTGAAAAAACCTTCATGAGGAGTACATATATATGGCAGTTTGCTTTATATAGGTAAAACATGCAGACACCCATATAAAACCAAATATATCTTATGCAAACAATGCAGTTAAAAAGAGAGAATACAGCAAGACACTTTCTAACCATTATTAGTATATCAAGTCCATCTCCTATTGCTGAGAGTGTTCTCAAGTGGCCAGATTTGATGCTGTTTTAATTTGAGTTAGCTTAATATGAAATACTCAATCATAAAAATAATTGTGGAGAAAGAGTGGGAAAACACCAATGATGTTCTAAGAAATGAAAGAGGATCCACATGTATATGAAGGCACATCTCACTGCATTTATTTCTCAAGCTTAGATAACTGATCCTGACTTAGAGCAACATGAGTAAAATTGTAAAACTGGCCTGTTCCTCTTTCATCACTTTCCACTGCGTTGGTGGAATTGAGAAACACCTTTTTCTTTGCAAAAAAAGTTATAAGAGACTAAACTGAAATTTCCTAATGTAAGAAATCATGTTCTATCAAGCATACTTTGGCCTGTCTCTTCAGTTCACAATTCTCTATTTCCACTTTGTCTTGTGTGGTTCCAGATCTCTGTTGTTAATTAGATCAAAGCAGGACACTGGAGTTCTCCCATTTCACATGATGTGGCTCGAGTTGAGCTTGCCAGGAGCAGCCCAGGGTACCAGTCCTTGGGCTGTCATCTCTTGTGACCAAAAAGCCAACTCATCTCTCACAGTCCAGCAGCTGATGGGGACAGAGAAAACTTCTTGCAAGAGCACAATATCTTTTGAGGGTGCAAGCTGCTCTGTATGCTGACTTGAGATGCGAGCAAAGTGATGAGTACCCCTTATTTGCTGGGCAACCACCTGGAAGAGACTTTGCTTGAGCCTGGGGCATACTCTTTTCTTGTATTCATTGTGTCTTTACAGCCCAAGCAAATGTAAAATGCACATCTGTCCTACCCTCATTCTGGTGATAGCATTTTCAGACAGATGAGGATAACGCTTACCCTCGGCAATTCCTTGGAGACTCACTCACCCCCTACATAGCTCCTAAGAACCATTTGTCCCACTCCTCCCTCTTCAACTCTAAGCTAGCTCAGCCAGGTGCTGGTGGGATTGAGCTCCCTTTTGCAACAACAGCTTCTGTGTGCGCTAAGTCTGTAGTAAAGGACCCATACATATTTGGCTTTGGTACAACTGCAAAAAATACAAGCAAGCCCACTTCATAAAGAATTCACTGAGGCAGATGAGTTTCCAGCATGCACCGATCACACCATTCCCCTCCTCTTATATTTTTACTTGATAGCTAGATATTTCTTGTTTTTCTGTGTAAGCTTAACCTGCAAGCTAACTTATAAACTGAATTATTTTAATTATTTTATTTTTTGATTAAAGATGGGATCAAAATCTCATTTTTCAAATAAATCTAAATGTAAAATTGAAATGACTTAGCCTCAATAGGCTCTAGATGGCAGATTAACTAAATGCACTGAAGATAGGCATTAGAAACGCCAGGTGCACATAGCAATTTATATGTAGAATTAAATTTATAGCACACTGAAACAGTAAAACAGCAAACAATTTATATAAACATGGCATTTTGTTGTTGTTGCCCTTCTGATACACTACTCTGACTCACAGAGCTATCTTCTCAGTACCAAAACATACACAAACTTTGTTAACTTCTGACTGAATCTGTGTCTCACCATCAGGCACTAAACATGCTGAAAGATGATTATCTCCTGAGCATGTCAAGATAGGCATGATATTCTCAAGGTTCCTACCAGGGGATTAAATCCATATAAATTCATTAAAGGTATTTCTTTTACGTTTAAAGCAATATTAACAGTGAAGTCAATGCCCATATTAATTTATAAAGCCATAAGTCCATACTATAAAACAATGTGACTTATATTTATTGCATTTGTTACTGCTTATTTATGTGTATTTATTACTGCTGCAATTGCATGCTAAAGTTTGAGAGCTGGTTGTGCCTATTACTTTTGGAAGCAGCACTCAAGCATGCCTGCAAGGAGAGAAAGAGTATCAAGCGTGCTAAATGCTCGGTTAACTCTGCACTGCCCTTCCTGTGATCTGCCATCATCTCTTCAGCAATCTCAGCTCCAGACCATGCAATGCAGTAATCCCCTTATTAACTGTAAGCAGCAGATATTGATTAGGAGCGACTGAAATGGTGCACAAGGAAGAAATTAAAGTCCTATCTCTGCTAACTCTTATGCACACTTATCAAAGTGCACAAAATGTTCTTTTTTCTTGCTTTTAGTAGTGCACATCCTGGACATGCCTTCCTATTAAAACTTCCAAACGTTATCCTTCCCACCTCTCTCTCCACCAAATTTTGTATCTACTACAATGTGCTTTGGTGGTACAAATACTTTGGCAGCTACAGGCACGTGTCCTCTCAGCACTGCCTGGATTACACAGGTGAAGGCAGGAAGAAGAAAGGCACTGCAGCCCCGATAGCGAGAGGTGAGATAACTGAGTGTCAGCAATGAATCTGTGATTTCTTTCATATTGGTTACTTTTATGACTGCACACCCTTGTAAATGGAGATAAACTGTCAGGTAAACCAGTCTACTTTTCGATACTGCAGTATCTGACATGCATCTATTAGCTACATTGCTTTGAAAAAATGTCTGGGGAAAAAAAGGCTTTTATATTAGTACACAAGAAATGAATATGAAATTACACAAAAGATTAACAAGTGCAGTTTCTTACTACATCAGGGCTTTCGAAATGAAAAACAAGACTCTTCATCTCTTTCTTTCTCTTTCATTCTGATTTAAGGTCAAAAGTAACAAAAAAGTAAAGACTAACCAGTTTAATTAGACTAAAAAAGATTATTCAACTGAAATTACAGCGAAAACTGATATTTTCTTACAAGTTTTCAGCAAACTGAAAACTTGACAGAAGGTCACATTCTCGCGATATTTTCTCAAGGACAGGCTGGGTTAACATGAAGTCAGTGAGGCTACAGCAACACAGAACTGGAGGAAATGAAAAGTGAGGCTGCTTTCTGCTCATGGGCTCAAAGCAATTTGTCTTAGCGACCCCGTTATTATCTGATCTAAAAATTAGGTCAAACCCTGTGGCTATTGTTTAGTTTTTATCAGATGCATTTTTCTGGTGGGTTTAATTCTAGCCTTGTTCACAAATGCTCAGGCCTCATTTATCCTTTTAACAAGAATAGTCTCTGTTAGGTCTTAGCTGTCCAGTGACATCTGCCTTGTTACATAAAATTCACATTAAAACTTTATACTGGGCTTGAGGTTTTTTAGCCAAAGAAGAAGGCACCTCAAATCCTCCCTTCCTCTGACCATAAAAGTAACTTAAAAAAAAAAAAAAATCAGAAAAACTGTATCAAAACCTATTACAGACTCTGATGCACCTGGCAAAATGTGCTTGAAGTAAATAAGAAATGTGTGAATAAGTAGGAAATGCATTTTAGCGCTCTCACAGATCACAATCCCAGGCAACAATATTACATTTTTCCAGCTCCACTAAGATGTACACTGAGAGCCCCACACTGCTGTTTACTGAGCTATCAAGAATGAGAGAGTGGAAATGAATGTCAGCATATCTGCTAGTTCAAGAGGACAACAAGCTCAGCTCTGCTCTCTTGGGGAGACTAATGCCTCAGGAAGATCAATTCCGCGGTGTACGAAAGAAGCTGAAAATAATGATGTTTCTATCACCTATTGTTTCTCCTCCTTTTCAGAAAAAGACATCCCAGAAGGGAGTGGCTTCCTACCCTACACCAGCACTTAGAGGAGCCAGGATGTTGGCTTGAGACTGAGACTCTTCCTGTTTATATTGCTAGTATGCGCAGCCTCTGAAATGTAGCAGCATCTTCCCTCCATATTTATAGATTACCTCCTTCCTGAATAACTGAAGCTCTTACTTGGTGAGGGAGATGTTGCAATTGATTTTCATAGAGAACTTTCATTGACTGGGTTGTTATGTACTTTCTGACACATGCCTGACCCTGCATTAAACAAATACAAGCCACTTTTCCAGGATGCACATTTTTCACACTTTCAAATTACTTTTCAGTTAATTCTATTACACGCTCAGTGAACAGAGATGTTGAATGCTTTTTTTTTTTTTGTATTTGTTTTAGCAGAGCATAGCTCCAGTCCTTGAGATGACACCGTAATTCCAGAATAAGACCAGCAGTCATAAGGGAGAAAAGAGAAAGAGAGGGAGAATGGCAGAAGATTTTTTTTCTTAATCACAGAATCACTCAGGTTGGAAAAGACCTCAAAGATCATTGAGTCTAACCACGACCTAACCATACTGCCCTAACTCTAACAACCCTACACTAAATCATGTCCCTGAGCACCACATCCAAACAGTTTTTTAAACACATCCAGGGATGGTGACTTAACCACCTCCCTGGGGAGCCTATTCCAGTGCTTAACAACCCTTTCTGTAAAGAAGTGTTTCCCGATATCCAACCTAAACTTATACTGGAGCAACTTAAGGCCATTTCCCCTTGTCCTGTCACCAGTCACCAGCGAGAAGAGACCAACCCCGCTCTTGCTGTAAGCACTTTTCAGATACTGGAAAAGAGCAATAAGGTCTCCCCTCAACCTTCTTTTCTCCAGACTAAACAGCCTATTGTGGTAAGAATGGCAAGTTGTGCTACAGTTGTAGCTGTTGAGATGAAACCACCAGGTTCAGGTATTAAAATACGCCATAATTTAACTTAAGCAGAACACTTTACATGCTCCATTCACTTCACTGATACCTAAGGGTATCAGTGCTCCATTTAGTACAAATTAAAAATGAAAACTGCCCTGGTGACATAACCATGTAACTACAAATACAGGCAGAACTGGACACTTCTGCCTCTCCTAAATCTTGGACATCCTTGATCTTACAGATTCATAAATATCACACAGACCTTCCCTTATATCCCAGACTCATGCACATTGTGTACGCATCAGAAGACTTTTCAGCTGTATTTAAAGTTTAGGTAGGAAACAACCATTGTACTGATAGTCCAGACTTGGTCCTCTGAAATCAAGGCTGTGAGTATTGATAAACACAGATACATCTTAATTCACTCTTTAGAACGGTAATCTTGCAGACAAAATGACATCACAGAGAGAGGCAAATAGCCTTCATCGTTTGTTTGAATTCCTAAAAGAATAGTTCTGAGATACCTGAGAAATGTATAGAAATATATGAAATTGGAAACAGACGATTCTACAAAGGTGTCTCTACAGCTGTTTGAAAACCTGCAGTCTGACAGCTCAACACTTCAGCTCCTAGTACCAAGGAGTGAAGGTGCCTTGGTTAGTCAAAACTGTTGAAAAATCCCAAGTTCAGGAACAAATAATAAAATCTACACTAAAATACAAAGCCATGTTTGAGTGACAAGCACGTAATACTCCCTGGAATTTCTTCAATTAGACTGTTCCAAAAGAAACCCCAAGATGCTACAAAAATCACTAAACTGATTGTTCTTCTCTCTCTACAATATAGTAAGAAAAAGAAGCAAACTCTTTTTTACAAGTGTTTTCAACAGAAATTTGGACATCTGGGAAGAAATGTCAACTGATATTAAAAGACAAACAAAAAAACAAAAACCTTATGTATGTGTACAAAGAATATGTTATATATAAAAATTAAGTGTATAGATGTGACAATGCACAGAAATTCCTTAACTATCAAATGATATATATTCGGACTTTCTAACTGCATTAATTCAGTGGTCATCTGTAAAAGGATAACTGGCAGGACATGAAAATCGACTTAATGAGCTAACACAGAGCTCACAATATAAAAAGCTGTTCAAACATTGCTAAGCCTCCCTGAAGTGCTGACTGCTTGGAATAAAAAATAAATAACTAATGGAATGCCTCTTTTGTTTCAGTACAAAAAAATAAAATAACCAGAGTCTTGAAAAGTCTTCTAGCATAAGGAAACACTATATACATATTTAATGACATTTCTAATCTTTTAGGGTGACCACGTGCAATATTTTTAATTTCCTTTAACGCTGTAGAAATTCTTCTCTGAGGCTTGTCGTGCTCAAAGGTGGAAGTCCTTTATTTCCAGAAAGTTACTTGGAGTAAAAGCATTTGATAATGTGTATTTGAGAACTTTCACAAGAACAAAATAAGAAAGAAACTCTAAGTGAAGAGCTTAAAACAAAAGAGTCGTCCTGTCAGTCCTTCCTCTGATGTGTCTGTGAAAAGCTTTATTTGACTGGAAGATTTCTCTTTTCTCATTATAAATTGCTAAGGTCAGTGTAGGAAATATAAATATACTGCAAACTCAGCTCTAAATGACCTTTTCTCACAAAACGTCTTTTTGTTGAGATGAAGACCATGGAAGAGATACTATTCCAGATGAAATATTTTGTTCCCATTTTAGAAAACAGGATTTGATCATGTGAAAGAGAAACAGGAGTCCCCAGTGTGACTACTCTATTACAAAGAAAAGCACCTCTTTGAAAATTAATGAACATTAAATATTTGTACAGTCAAATGAAGATCTCTTTTCAGGGAGCTGCCTGCTCTGTGTTCTTGGGGACTAAGCTGGGTGTCGTCCATAATAAACATGGAGGTTAGTAAGCGTGAATAAGAGTAATGAAATATTAGGGCTGAGACAGCCGCTCGCAGTCTTTTATTACCAATCTCGTTACATGATATACTAAACACACACCTTTTTCCTTTGTGTAGCAAAAGTAGTGTTATTGTGTGATTGCAGAGATATAAAAGAATGCTTGTCACCTTATTTCAAAGCTTGCTTTGACAACGTTTCTACCCATTAGCTTCAGACACTTGAGACATGTAATTGCTGTATGCAGGAAATATTGCTTTTGCTACTTTCCTCCCACACAAGGGAAAAGAATGAGACCTCAGAATCACAGAACCATGGAAATGTTTGGAGTGGAAAGGACCCTGAGAAATCACATAGCCCATCCCTGCCCCCTGCCACGAGCAGGGACACTTTCCACTAGATCAGGTTGCCCAAAGCCCCGTCCAACCTGACCTTGAACATCTCCTTGCTCTTAAGAACAGGATAAACAATTTTTTTTCTGCGTCTGAAGGACTGAACTTTAGTACACAACCATAACTTCAGAAAAGACAAAGCTCAGTGAACGGGACACAGTCTCTCTCCCAGATGGCAGTGACTCTGCTTTCCCTCACTTCTCCCCCACGGACGCAGCACTCACATGCAATGCGGACATAAGCCTTCCGGCTCTTGGTGGTGCCAGCTGAGCTCCAGGCAACGCACTGGCACCAGTAGTCCTCGGGCCCGAAGAGCTCCTCCACCTGCTGGCGGGAAATCTCGATGCTCACCTCGCGAACAATCAGACCTGGCAGGGTACAAGGAGCACTGGTCAGAATTGTGTGTACAGGAAGGAAGGAAGGAAGGATCAGAAGTCTGCTTGCAAGGTTGAGACCTCCTGATGCTCTACCTATCTCTTGGCAATAAGGATAGGAAGAAAGAAAAACAACACTCTGTTTGCAACACAGGAAAGGGTGACTGAAAAACAAATCACTCTGATTATGACTTTTATCACATATCGTGGGTCTGCTAGACAAATAAAAGGATAAGCACACAGCTGACATAAATTGCATCATGTCCATGGGATGATTTACACCAAGTGATGATCCAACCTGGTTTTATTTTCATACAAATATCAGAAAATTGTAGAGTCATTCAGCTTATATGACTCCCTTAGCCCTCCTGCATTTTACCTCCTTTGGCTAGACAGATACACCACGGGGAGACGTCCTGCTCACTCTGACACTTAACTGCACAGGAAAATCAATTTTACTATTGTAGAAAATGTTCCAAAGCTCTGTAATGATGGGCACAAGTGGTGCGGCACAGTTGTAGCAAGATGTCAGTTTGGGGGCTGTTAATGCCACTTATTCTGGAAATACAAGATTTTTTAGATAATTTTGTAACACATTTACAATACATTTCAGTGTCTGACAGCCTCCCTGGCCACAATTTGTTTCAGCACAATACCTAAACACACCTGCCCTTACCAGCAGACCACCAGATTTGGCCACATTTCCCACACAGTACTCTGTTGGAAGCTCTTTTGCTTCTAAGTGCAAGGAAGTATTGTGATGCCTCAGATACCACTTCAGGAATCATTGGTAATGGTAATCATCTAGCAACCACCACTAAACTTAATACCAACACATCCTCTTTCTCCACCTCAAAAAGCACAGCCTGGCCAAAATACTCTTAATTCCTCAAAGATATCAGAAGGAAGGACAGAAAGGAGGTGCATGCACTCCTTGTCAATGTATTTGGTCTTTGTTGTCATTACCAAAGTACCAACAAACTATTAAAATATGTTTGCCTGGCTAAAACATCACCTTTTTAGAACTGCACTCTCACAAACAGTCCTGAATAAATAATTTCCTCAGGCAAATATTTTGCGAAGCAAGGCTGATTTTATTTTTCTTTCTAGAACTGCCAGGAAACTGAATGGCAAGGTCCTTGGCTCACAGCCTGCACACCATGTCCCCATCACCATACACCAAAGGCTGGGCTATGAGCCCTTCTGCTGTGCACAGTTTTGAGCCCTTTAAGTCCCCCACACAGACTACAAGGTGATATTCATGCTGGGAATGCTCCTTCCTGGATGGCTTGCATGTTCCTCAAGCGAGCCCTTTGATTTTGCCTCCAGCCTCACAGAGGCTCCATTCAGGGAGCCAAGGATTAATTACTGTTTGTACACACCCATGTACTGTCACCCAGGCTTCATGCTGTTTGCTTCCAAAACTTAGCTAACACCAGCAGAAAGGAATTCATGCATGTAATATCACAGGCCTCTGCTGGGAATGCCTTCTAATTAGATGCATTTTCCTGCTAGAGACCATCGCAGCCTAGCCCTTTTTTTATTTCATTATCCTTGACATCTTCAGCCACTGAATAATCAGCTACTTTGGGGGAAACACTTAATAGCTTTCCCTCTTGAAATGAAATACACAGCAACTGAGCTCAAAGAATGAAAATCAAAGTGATGTGTGGACACTTGATACGCAGCAAACACTATATTATAAACTTGTTCTGCTTTGATGAGCTAATTTGGCTGTAGAAGGGGGTAGAAGGATAGCTTTTGTCCTGTCGAAAATAACATGAAGAGAGCAAGGAGGGAACATGCACGTTACATGCATGAAATTGTTATATTTTCCCACTGCAGCTGCAGTTTGCCTAAAGATTACTTCAGTTCATTCCCAGTTTTTACAGCAATAGCCCAGGGAGCCTTAGAAGGTTACAATATTATGTTTTTGTAATATAGCTGATTATGACAGGGTTTGATGGAACAGAGGACTCTGTTACCCGGAGGCTGAGGAAGCAGGCTCATAATGACAGTCCTGAATAACAGTGATTATTAAACATTCTTAGCATTTGGGACATAAACACATTTCTCCGGTAGCCTGCTGAAGAGACAAAGTCACACAAAAAACAGTTCCCATTGAACAGTACCAACAGGACTTTTTTCTTTGAATTTCCAAGACGTTTTCTATTCAGAATAACAAACTATTCCACTTAGTATCATTTGGGAGAGCCACAAAGAACTGACAGGTATCACATTATTCATGTTCATTTGGCCTCTGGACTTCAAATAATACCAAGAGTTGTGTCATGGCCAAACAGGTGCCTACCTTCAGCTGCTGCCCCCTTCTGCTTACAAGCAAAAAAATATCAGTGTCTTTTCCTGCAAGGTGAACTGTTAGTTACAAACTCAAAATCTATCAAAGCAAATGGTGACTTCTTGTTATCACCTGGGATGTAAGGATCAAGGACCAGAAGCTGGGGTGACAAAAATGTACAAATTCCCCACAGTGACATCTCTACTACGCTGATTTGCTCCCTGTGCTCCAAAGCAGGCATTTGAGGCATATGTAAGGGAATCTGTTCACTCCATGCTGCTTTTTCCTCTGCCTTAGCACACATTAGAAGGCTGATGCACTCTTTTCCAGCACTGCTCATGGGCATCACACTGCACAAAGAGCCACAATGATTTAGGAGAAACATCTCACCAGCTTCATACTCTCACTTAAGCGCAGAGGAGTATCCTTCTCTTGCTGCAATAAACCACAATCCTATTCCTTCTGCTAACACACCTCACTGTAACCCAAATAGGAAATTCCTTTTTGAGGGTAGGTTACAAAGAAGGACTTTACCAAGGCACCTCAGAAAGCAACAGCCTCATTACCAGCTGACAGATTGCCATACATCAGATTTTATAGAGAAGGCGGTTCAGTATGTCTGCTTTCATTCAGCAGTATATTGCTTATACACGTCACATCTTGAGCTAGCACAAGACAACCTTAGGATGATGACTCCAAACAGTCATCTTCATTTTACTCCTTTCGATCTACTTTGCCACAGTGGTAAGTAGCAAAATGTCATATCTCTTCTATCTCACATTCTTTCCTAGAAATTCACTGATTCTCTCAATCTAACTCTTCACGTGGCTAAGCTATACCAGTAGGTGAAGTTATGCAGCATAGTTTTACTCTATTTTCTTACAACACCTGAGCAGGATGTAAAAATCCAAAGTTAATACAATCGCTCAGATGTTGCCACAATCTGAAAGAAGTCATGATCTTCCTACTTTAAAGCAATGCAATAACACTACCGAAGGGAGACAACAGGAATGCTTGATAGGTTCCTCATAATGCATATAAATCCACAAGAGCATCAACATAGGACTTCTAACTCCTACTCTCCCTGTGACAATTATCTCAAATGTGAAAGAGAAAGGCATTTGCTTGCACTACCCAAACTTAATTTGCATTCAGAAAACTAAGACCTGTTTCTGTATCCACTTGCAGCCCATTTGGATCTTGGATATGAACACAGACAAGTGACAATACTGGGTCTAATTATCACTACCTTATTTCTGACAACAAGAAGACTGTGAAGAGAGAAGTTTAAAACAAAAACACAGAAAATCAAAGTAATTTAAAGCAAGTCTCCAAAATAAATGGTGGTTATGCATGGAAAAAATACAATTCCTTAAAAGCACATTCTCAGGTTGCTGGGTTCTTTCTGCACTAGTGTTTATTTTCTGTTCTGAGTGAATCAGAAAAAATTCAGCAGAGTTCCCAAGAGCATAGCAATGTAAGAAGTTTCGAAACTTCAGAACAAGGAAGTGTGAAAATCTTTCAGGGAAAAAAGAACAACCAATGTGACAAAACTAGAAAAGTCTGCTTTCTCCTCCCAGTCCTGACTACACAGTTCTGGATCAGCTGGGCTACCAAAATGTCAGGGAAGCCTGCTCAAGGCTAAGCTACTTATACACATCAATTAAACTTTTAAAACATTTAAACATGGCACCAGATAAAGATATTACATTGTTAGCCTTTCTGTAAAAAGAAGCCCAAAACTCTTTAGGAGGCTAATTATTTAGTGAAGGCAGAGGATGGCTTACAAGAAGGCTCAGAGCCTCAGCACAATCAGTTGGTGATGGCATTCCATGAATTAAACAGGTTCTCCAAGAATGAAAAGTTCTGTATATTTAGAAGCACAATTTACACAATTACTCATGTCAATGAAATAAATGTACTTCTGAGACTGACACAAGTTGGGCTCTGGAATGGAGCAGCAGGGAAGCAGAAGTTTGCATAGTTTTGTATTTGCACGTTAATGGGAGATGAATGGGGAGAGCAAGGCAGAGAGCAAAGGGAGCTGTGCTCAGCGTGCCTGCTGCTAGGGTACGCAGCTGTATGAGCACAAGGGAGAGGCACGCACCAGGGGTACACGTCAAAATAAAATTACTACCTCTCTTGGAGCAAAAGAAAGAGTGGGGAGGGAATTCTGGCTTATGCATACTACCTTATTATAAGCTGTATCCTAGAAACATAATCAAGCCAAGACACACTCAATTCACACAGTCCCCAAGTGCTTAAGTTATTAGCAGGCTCTACAAACTGCGAGGTACATAATCTGGTCTTCAGAGGCAAAAATGTTATCATTTTAAATGTATGCAAATGTAATGTAATTGTATGATATTATGGTACATTATTAGTAACTGCAATAATAACTCATGGGTTCTATCTTGCATCTACTGGAGCAGTTGGCAAATTTCCCAACAATTTTAATTGGAGCAGATATGCCGGTCAGAGCTGTTTCCTTCTAGAAGGAAACAAAAATATAAGGTTCTGCAACCGTATATGACTGCTTATGGTGAGAAATGATGACTGTAAAAATTTGAAAACATCAGAAAATTAACAATTAATCAGATGTAAATTTCCAGCCTGGAGTCTGTTGAGGCTTCAAAGTCAGTATCCACACCTCATTGGGCATGGCCCTGGCAAGAAGTTATTTGGATGTATTTTGGCTGCCATAAATGTTAGGCATTTGATATTAATACCCCACGTGTGTGAAACTATTCCTCAGGACTTTGATAGAGCAATTTTTGTGGAAGCATTATACTGGGATGTGTTTGACCCTCTGGCACACTACTAACCAGAAGCTATTTAGTTACAACTCTAAACTGTGCTTCCAAGCCTCAAGAAGTAGGATGCATAATTTATTTTCTCTGTAAGCGGAAATTCAGATAATTTTTTGTGTTTCTGTACTTTCATTTGCCTGAAAGGTATTTCATTAATTAGCAATCACATATGCCATAGAACACATTTCTTTGGAAGACTGAACTTTATGAGCTGCTGGTCTGGAGAAAGACATGGTTATGTTATATAGATTGCAGGTGTCTCGCAGCCACTGCAAGTATGGATATATAGCTTATTTGCATGCAAGCAACTTCCAACCCTTTACAAGTTTAATGTCTTCAAGTCAGTACTCAGAGCACTCGGCCAAAACTGGCTGCTGGTGCTGTTGGCTCTCTTTTCTTAGGTTTCCCTAAATTCCTCAAAATTTCCCTTCCTGCTGAGCAGCAGGGAAATGGAGGTCAAGGACCGTGTTTCATGAGGATAGAGATGAGACTCTGGGGAGTCATCAGCAAAACAACTATAGGGTAGGGAATACCACATGCTGTAACAGTCTTAAGGCAGTACGTAGCTCACTCTGAAAGCAATGCCTCCTATATATTTCTACGGAAACTACAATAGATACAAAAAGCACAATAACTCTAGTAGATAGAGAAAATTCTGAGCTACAAAATACTATTTTTCAACACAGTCACCACCATTAGCTATGTATTTTCACCAGTGATGAACAAGAGTCTGCATGCCATACTCTTAAAAACCTGCACCAGCAGAGAAGTACTGACACTGTCACCACTTCTGAAACGCACCATCCACCTCTTCACTGTGCTTATATCCACTGTTTAGTGTCCATAAGCTTTCATCAAGTATCAATGAATGTCAACAGCTGCCATTTTTTTCCGCATGGAGAAATTCACTGACACACCTTTGCTTCATATGCACTGCTGTGTCAAACGCCATTTTGTCAGACAGCCCCTCTGTTGCCATCTGTCACATGGCAACAAAATGTAATGGAATACTGGTGAGAAGGTTCAGTCTCTACTGCCATACAACCAACATCCACATCTGACACTGTGGGCCAACAGAATAAAATAAAAGATATTATTTTCAGAGCAGCTCTTGTATTTTAATAACATGCCTGTTACGTGCTCTCCAAAGAAAGACAAAAGTGAAAGGGGAATCCTGATACCAAAAATTAAAATAGGAGTTTTCCAATTATTTCAGAAGGGACTGCATCATCTCTGCAGAATTTGGCAAAAAAGGATGAAAGCGTTTTTAGTTCTCACAGGCCCCATCTGTCTTACATTTTATACAAAAAGCTTCATCCAAAATTCCTTAAAACAGCCTCATATTTTTGACTTTGTGAAAGTGGCCAAGCCCATACACCAAAGTAATATGACCGTAAACAGAGTTAATAGAAGGTAACAGATTTGTTTCTCATTACACAGTCCTTTGTCATTACATTGTTCTCTGATGGTAAAATTCACATGACCAAAGCCAAGAGTAATGATCTCTGTAGTTAGCGATAGTCTGGAAAGATCCGTCTGATTTAAGTAATTGCTTACCACAGGTGCTACCAGAAACATGCCTCTGCAGTAGATGGCTGAACACTCAACTTTGCGAAATAACCTTTTTACGAAGGTAACCATAAAATCAGCACAGAATGGAATTTATTTACCCCCTTGCAGAGATGGATCTCTCACAGTCACAGAGTAATTCTGCTCCAAAACATCAGAGTACTTATGCTGTAGAATGTAGCATTTTTAAAATGAATAAATAGGCTATGTACAAGAAGAACAGCTTCAAATATTAAAGTTCTTGCTGAGAAAAATATACTCTGTGCATCCTAATGGGACAGAGATGATTGCATAACGGCACACTTCGCCTATATCTTGTTTTCTACATAAAGCAGAGGCAATCTCAACAAAAGATAAATAGGCAGATAGATATCCAGAGATATTTTAAAAAAGCAAACAGCTTTAATACTCAGCAATCCTTCTTTGTGATTGCATGAACCTGTTTTTGCCTTGATGCTGCTGTTCCCTAACTGATGACTGGCTGGTGATAGAAAGCAACTGCAGGAAGATTACAAACAATTTTCCACAAATATTACCTCAAATATTTAAATTAAAGGCTTCTAGCTATTTGTGGTCTCTTCATAACTTTCTCCCTAGGAAAGAAATACATCCTTGACTCAAATTAATACAGACGAACAGTCTAATGAAAATTCTGCATTAAATCCTATATCAAGTTTGCACTAGTCTGCACGTTAGCTAGCATATCTAATTACCAGTTAACAGCAGTGATTTGAGCTAAAAACCTCATTCCTGTACTGTTTTTTAACTGACTTACTCACTTCCACAGAAATTACAAAGAGCTGTCTTCAGAGAGATTTTACTTTGAACTGGAATTAAAGATCATGCATCCTGTTTGGGTTCTATTTTCTTGTAGTGAAAACAAACCCTTTTTGTTCTTTTTCCATTAACATCTGAAGGATCGAGTGTTGTAAGATGCAAGAAAGATTTCAAAACTGAATTCTTGGGTATGGGTGGAAAACAAATACAAGCCCTGGTCCCTATTGGCATGTTTAGGTGGGCTGCAGGCAAAGGCTGTGTGGGCTCATCCTTACAGGGTGGGTGAGATATCCATCTGCTATTCCCTATGGGTACAGGCTGAAAGATCTGGGGCTGTTCAGTCTGGAGAAAAGAAGGATCCAGCAGGACCTGATAGCAGCCTTTCTGTATCTAAACAGGGGCTATAAGAAAAAAGAACTCTTAAGAGGTGATAGTACAAGGAGAAATGGTATCAAACCAAAAGACAGAAGCTAGATAGAAGGAGAAAGCTTTTTGTGATTGGGTAGTGAAGCACTGGCATTGGTTGCTCAGAAGAGGTAGATGTCCTGTTCCTGGCGACCTTCCAGGTCAGGCTGGATGGGGCTCTGAGCAATCTGATCTAGCTGTAGGTGTCCCTGTTCACTGCAGGGAGTGGGACTAGATGACCTTTAAGGGTCCCTTCCAACTCCAACAATTCCATGATTACCTAGGCACCTCATTGCTCTCTGTATGTTCAATACTTTAAAATTACTTTGAATTGCTCTTTCTCACCTATAAACATCTCAGAGACAAAGAAAAAACAACCCTCCCCTCACCTTTTTAAAATGAAAGCTATTTTTTGTTTCATGGTATTTTTGTGTTAATATGCACAAATTGCTCCAAAATGTGCTGTTCTTTTCCACAAGTAACAATGTGTGCTTATTGTTGCTATTTTATTTTTTTTCTTCTTTGTACAAAAGAAATAATCATGCTTTGGTATAGCAGGACTCTGAAGAAAAACTCACTGCTAGCATACATCTACTTTATACCACAGTCATCATCATTTTAGAGCTCTGAGGTTGTTGGAGTAGAAAGAAAAGTACAAGGAAGCCCCCACCCAAACCTTCCCACCACACAGCAGCCCAGAACAGCTGGAGCAGAAGGTAGAAGGGCACCCACGCAGGAAAGTAAGAGGATGAGCTCTTATTAGCTTTTGAGTCAAAGCCCAGATTTCCCTGCTTTGGGTTGAGGCACATGTGGCTAAGAAAATAAATTGTTGCTTTTGGTTGTTTGTTTTTTTTCCAAAGGCGAGGAAAAAATCCTGCCAGAGGTTCATGTTTTACATAAAGCTGCAGTTGAGACTTCACAAAGAAAATCTGTGCACTTTTTATTTCTGGTTCAGAGGATTTACATGCTCTATCTAATGATCTGGGCCTTCAGCAGTGGGTAATGCTTCCCAGTCCCCAGCTTAGTGCTCATGCAAAATTGAAGCACTTTTGAGGCAGTTTAGAGCCTACAGATGAATCTCAATACACAAGCAAAAAAAAAAAAAGAATAATGGCTGTTTAGCACTTCACTAGAAGAAGTAAGGAAATTAGGGGGGGAAAAAAATTCTATTGAACTTCAAACATCTGGGAAGCCACCAGAGAGCATCTGAATTTTGAACAGCATGTTTACATTCTCTTTGCATAGTGGAAGAGCTGGGAAAGGAAGCCTGTGTGTATATCTTTAAATAAATATATTTTTAACATTTTAAAGGAAATATATACATCAGGTTGTTTTGTTATTGACTTACTGACACATTTATATAAAAAGCATATATATGCATACATGCCCGCATGTACCACGCCCATTCTGAATGGATTTGAGAAGCAGAGATGAGGTGAAGCTGCCCCATTTCTGTGTGCTTGACGCAGTGACATGGTTCAACGGCTGCTGCAGCTATTGTGTAACCAAGGACAGACACGATGTGACACAAGGGGTCACCTGGGAGCCTTCTCAAGATGTTTTTTTCCTATTTAAGTCCACTTACGTGGGAACAGAAGGTTGGGGGAGATGTGCTGCAGCCACGCTGTTTTTTGTCATCGTTGTTCTGTGTGTTCAGCATCATGTTTCATGACCGACTTAGTTGTATGCTGAATATTGTATCCAAAATCAGTTAAGAAGCTTCTTTCAGAGAAGCCCAGTGCACTAAGTGAAATGACTTTCATCAGGCAAACCTGAAGGTCTGCCTGCTCCGACATCCCACTCATTGCAGAGGCATAGTTACACAAGCCACTGGGAAGCCCAAAGCAGCAATCAGCCAACTGCGATCCTCTCTAAAATTAAGAGCTAGGACCAAGTAATGGAAAAGGCCATGAGGGCCTGAAAAGCAGTGTTTAGGGGGATGAAGAAATGCAAGAAGAGACTGATGAAAGACATCTTCTCTGCTCTCACAATTGAAATGCGAAGAAGGATGAGATGTTATGAGTTATGAAAGGCACCCCATTAAAACACAGTGAAAAGGAGCAGCAGCTGACAGCACATCATGTTGCTCAGTTAGTACGAAGGAAGAACACACGGGAAGGACAAAATAGGTACAAGCCACGAACCCATAAAAGCAGCACAAAATTAGATCCTGCATGGGGCAGAGCAGCGTGTGACATCTGCCACTCTGTCTTGCCCCCTGAGCAATGACTTGGAGCACTGCTCGCTTAGTGAAAACAGGGCTATCACTTGTTCTCAGCAAAGAATGTGTAAGATATAATTTGAACCTTCTATTTCCCTGAATATTTCCAGGGATTTTCATGAAGAAACTTCAGACTGAGTCATTCTTCTATTAACTGAGAAACCTACATCTACAGGATGCAAGCATCCCTTTTTTGTCTGTGCCAGTTTGTTCCTGGCTGCATTCCCTCCGTGGGGCACCACAAAAGATCCGGGCTCTGCTCTTCTCCATTCCTGTATCCAGAAAGTAATTGAAACTAAATTTCCATGCCAAACAAAGCCAAAACTCATTGGCCTTACAGACTGCTGACCAACCTTGCCACAGGGACCCCAGATCTGCTGCAAAGGGCTTTCAGTTCTAAAGGAGCCAAGGGGCACAAGTAGAAAACCAAAGCAGAACTGGGCAAAGCTGTGCTGGGGAGGCAAACATCTTGAGATGTCTTCTGGGAATCTAAGGGGATTAACAGGATTGTGAGTCTGTAACAAAGGGCCTCATGAAGCAAAAACTGTGAAGGGAGGAAATAAGGTGTAGGTTGGAAATATTCAGAAGGGTATCTTCAAATAATTCAAATGGACACAATATACATCCATTTTCCTCTTTTTATTCTTTTAAATAAAATAATTTCCTGTCTCAGATATGTTTTCCTAGAAGCTCACAGGAAACTTTCAGGACAATAAGGAGAACAGCTGCAGATAGGAAGTTAATGCTGCAACAAGAAATGAACAAATACCCTAAGTTTTTATCTTTTGGTCCCAGAGCACTTAGCAGAGGTAAATAACAGCAAAGTGGAGTGATGTGCACAGAGATACTTGGCAAACTCACAGAAAATTTTGAATGACCCTTCCCATGGAGCCATCATTACTCACAAAAAGAGCCTGGGCAGGATTAAATTGCAGGAAGAGGAGCTCCTCTTGCCCACCCTGTTAACATCCCCAAATACCCTACAGGACAGAGCAAGAGAATTCAGTGCATTCGAGCTGGTACAGGCCCAAACCAGCACATCAGTGTACCACAGTGTTTTGGCACATGGGAACACCAGGTCAGGAAGTGGCTGATCCCCTCGTAACAGCCACGGTGCAAGAACAGGCAGGTGCCCAGCGCTACAAGCATTCGAAGAAGATGTCTATATGGAAAAGCTACGAGTTGCCTTCCACAAGTATTTACAGGGATAAAAAACCCTCTGTAGCACAGTATGATAAATGAAGAAATTAATTATATCGTAATAAATGCATTGTGTGTTATTTACCATAAATACTATACTCAGTAGAGTCTACACTCAAAATCCACAAGGTCTGCTGCAATCTTCTGTACTGAAGTTAAATAAATTATGGGTTTGGCTGATGATTTTGCACTACCTATAAGCAGGAGAGTGAATGTATGGCCTAATGTATTTACTCTCTACGTAAAAATACAATTTACCTTCCTTTGGTCAGTACTGACCTCACTGATGTCTGCACTTCCTTCAAAAACAAAACAAACAAATAATAATAATAAAAAAAACAATAACAACAGAAAGAAAACAAAGCAAAATCCGAAACTCAGAGAACACCATCATCCTAGAAAATGGGGATTCTCTGGAGGAGCACACAAGTTTCTTCTGAAGTTTTCAAAAAGGCTCTTTTTCTATCAAAACATACTAATTACTCAAGATAAAAGAGGAAACTTCCTTACTGCAAAAATACCTACAGTAGCTTTGCTGTGGGGTATTCCCTTGATCGGGGTGTGCTGGGGACTATGCTGCCAGAAACTGATTTGGGACATGCCAGCTGGGAGAGGGAGAAAGGGCTCCTTTCACAGATGTGAGGGGCACAGGCCTCCCACAGGGTCACAGGGAGTGGTGGGCAGAATGGAGGCCTGAGCAGCACCTGAAATAGCACCAAACAAAAAGTCAAATAGGAAAACAGTATGGGTTTGTTAATAGATTTTTAGGTAAGTAAAACCCTGTACCTTTCCATAGAATCTCAGTCCTTTGGGAACAGAGATTGCTGCTCTTTCTGGACCAGCTGCAGCCTTTCAGACCATACATATAAGCATGTTTCTCTTATAGCATCCTCGCAGAGAGCAGACAGAGTTTGAATTACTAAAGAAAATGGAGCAGAGTATAAATTGCAGCCCACATCTCCAAACCGTTAATAGAAGCATTTGGAAAAGATAAATGGACACATTTTTAAATTTCCTTGAAATGAGTAGGATTAGGGGAGAGCATTGAAGGTATAGAGCTAAAAATTGGCAATATGTTGCTAAGAAATAATTATTTTAAATCAGAGTGCTTGATGTTTGTAATGGATTTGATCCAATGACAAACAGAAAATAAAATCACTTGTGACAACAGTGGAATGAAAACAATCCTTATTTATGATATGTGGTTACCCATACAACATTTCCCCACAGTATTCCGCTCCAGAGAGTCAAAATATTGCAGGCTCAGGCATAACTGAAGCATTTGCCATCACTTATCATTTCCTTACTGAACTTGCTAAGGAAAACTGGTCATATTTTGAACACTTGAAAAATAATAAAGAGAATTAGGAGGCTTTAGAAGGTCATGAAGAGGCAAACAGGCATTAAGGAAGGAATAGGTGCAGAAGGAAAAAGAGCAGGAGATCACAGAAAAGAAGGAAAATGGTACCCCTCTATGTTCCTCTCCTAGACTCATTCTTATATCGCACCGAGATTTCATATCTGGACTCCTAAATTAAGTTCTCCACTGCTGATATTCAAAGAAGTGCTGCATTTTAGCAGCAGCAATAGCTTCTGTTGTTCATGAAAAAATACCAGGACAAAAGCACACAGCTGCTCAAAATGAGAGGGTGTAAGATGATCTTTGTATAATCAAAAGTCACAGCTCCAACATGGAATGTTAGCTGGAGGTCAAACAAGTCATTGGGGCTTTCGTTTGCTAGGGCAATGCAGCCTCAAAACACACTGTCACTAACACCAAAAGAAAGAGCTTTCATGAGACGTATATTCAGAGAAAAAGAAAGTGATAGAGTGCTGTGGAAGTGATATTTCTGTCTCTGTAAATGGTGCCAGAGTCACTGTGGAGGCTTCTCCATGCTGTCTTGGCTGCAGCATCCTGAAAGAACTGCCTTTAAGGCAAAAGGGGAGACGTCAATCTTTGATCTCTCTGTTGAGGGAGAACTATTAAAGATTTAGCTAGCTGGATGCCTACTCCCTTGACATGTTGCCAAAGCCATTGCTTAAGGTAACAGCCTCCTATTTGCCAGATCAATGCTGACCAGACGTCAAAAGCTCAGTCTCCTTTCATCAAATCTACAAGTCAACCAGAAATACATTATTAATGGAAAAAGGTAATGGTGGGAGGTAAGCACAGGAATCACAGCAGCAGCCAAGTAAAGAGACTGAAATGAAGAAATCTGAGACTTCTGTCTGAGAAAAAAGGACATATTTACCCTGCTGAATGCAGTTTGAGAAGACACCTTCAGCAGGTGGAAATCTTATTCTGATTCAGATTCTAGCTTCAACAAAAGGAGAAGTGGTGAGTGGAAGGGACAGATCAAGGGAAGTCCAGGGAGTTACCTTTATTCTTTGCTGAGGGCTAAGGAGCACTAGGATGCATCTGGTGGATGTTAGGTCCTCTGAGATCCGGCTTTTGAAGGCCAGAGTAAAAAGATTGGTGATTTCACCTAGTCCTTAACAGAGCCTCCCTCAGCATGTTTTTCCTCTGTGGATAGCACAGCCAGACTTGTTCATTTTGCATTAGATGTGTCCTCAGGACAGGCACAGGAGTCTTTATTCCATCTTGCTATTTGGGAGTGCACAAGAGGGAATCAGTAAGCTCCCTGAGTCTTCCTCTCCCTGTGCATCTGAGAAAAATAAGATGTAGGCCAACAGAACGTTGTCCAAACTGCTCTATATTTCTCATTAACACTTGAAGTATTTCAAACGTTTTATCTTTGGTTGAAGCAGAGAGAGAACAAGTCACTGCCATCGCAGAGAGCAAGAGAGGGTTTATAGATCATTTCATCTTAATACTCATGGGGAAACTATTTCAATGCATTTCCAAACGGATAAGCAGTAGTCCTGACTTCTCTTTGTTGTACAACAGGACAATATTTGTTTTGATTTAGCAGCATTTAATCCGACTGGACAAATGAAAGTGGTGCAAGATCTTCATTTTCTGTATGTCTGAAACTTTTCTGCCACTGCATAATGTTTTGGGTTTTTTTCCTGTATGGAGATATTTCTCCATAAAAAGCAGACATTCAAAATAAAATTTTTTGCCATAGCCATTTTCAGAGGCACAATAATTTGGAAAATGTGCAAAAATTTCTCTAATAATTATTGATGCCATTAAGCTTCCCACTCTGTGACAATGGAATTCTCTTGCCCCCAGTAGCAGCAGTTCTGCAGGGTTCCTTTTACATTCTTTGCTATTATCTTTTATGAAAGTCAGTCATAAAAACAAATGTGCTCCCTCAAAACAACTTTCATTTTTGCTTTTTAAAACCAGTGTTCTTATTTCTTTACATATATTTTTCCACATTAATGGGAAAATATTCCAGCAGAAAACATAAAAAAGACCATCACTTGCCTTGTATTTCATGTACATAGGAAATGAAAGTCAAAGATGCGCACTAAAGATTTTCAAAGCACCCATTTGACTTCTTTATGAAAATGCTTAACTTTTTCATAAAGAAGAAAAATTCCAGAGAGTCTGAAGTTTAAGACAAAATATAATGATCTTCTAAGTAAAGCTTCTGACTTCTCAGGCTCAACCACTGGAATTTTTTGCCAGGCTCTCTTCAGGCCAATTTAATTAAATAAAGTGGTACTACAACACCCTGCCACTGTTACTGTTCTCATTCTCTCCAACCAGAAGGCAACAGCTCCCACAGTGTCCCTGTGCATGTTCCTCACAGCAAAGCTTTACCTACTGTTTAAAAATAGCACCCAGTGCAAAGTGCATTAAGTATGTAACTCTTACTTTGTACCTTCTCCTTCATAAAAAAAAGGATATATATGCACACATATGTGTATATATGTGTGTGTATATATATATAAACAAATGAAGGAGAAATGTTTATTTTTCTCCTCTTAAAAATTAGCATTTTTAATATAGTCATTATTAGTCTAGCAGCTCAGTTTAATAAGAGTATGACTGAACTCTCATTCCTCCTCTTGCACCACAACTATTGCTGTGCTGTTTTTATAGTTTTGTTGGTGGCAGAAACAAATTCACCTTATAAGAAGAGTTAATTATCTCTAAGCAGATTTAATTTCTTGCCACAGGCTCAAAGTCCATGAGTATATAATCTTTCACAAATCAAAACATATTTCTCTCTTTCATGCATCATTTAGAATTCTTGGATGAAGTGCTGCTGGCATCATAGCTGTACTTTAGCTGTCTCTCTTTCCTATAACCTGTGCTGTAGAAAAGAAAGCATACTTGACCATTATTATTTTCCTGTCATATATTTTATTGCCTGTTTGTCCAGTTCCTTTGCTTTGCTTTTCTACCTAAGGGACAGAGGGAAAGCCTGGTTCAACAATGGCAGCTGGAGAGTAACTCTGTGTGGTGCACCACTTCATATTTGTGCAGAACAAACCATAGAAATTGTAAAACATCACAGGAAAAGAGTATGCTGAATTCTCAGTTGCTTGGCTTGCATGACTGAACAGCACAAATACTTTACAAATGAGATCTCTTTGAGCTCTGGATTATTACGAGGTGGGTAAACAAGGAGTTTGCTGTTAGACGTGCTCTAAGGAGACAGACTGAATTTCATAAGCCCATGAGCATCCGCAGATAGGGCGATGCACACACTTTCTTCATACCTATGCAGGCACACGCCTCCTCTTAACACAGGTGCACATTAGAACTAGGCATATGCTGGTCTGCAGACATTTTCCTCCAGCCTCCTTTCTTGTGCCCTGTGTCGTAACTACTGCACTAAGTAGCCAAAAATTGCAAAAGAAACCTAAGTAGTCTCAAAGTTGGAAGAGTCAAAGGGCTTTGCAGGATGGCTAGTGCAAGCTGCCAAGCTGATCACATCGTATGTTTAGTGTCTTCTCTTTAGGCACCAGTATGAATCCTCAAAGCTACAGTGTCCTTCAACTTAATCTCTAGTTCCTCCTGCAGCAGATATACATTTTCCTGAGTTTTCACTATTTTGAGAAAAGGAAGTTTCTATTTTACTTACAACGTTACCCCTACCTTAAATACACTATTTATCCATTTATATTCCATGTTCTGTAATGAGCTATAGGCTCTCAGATGAAGTAGAGGAAGACACACAAACATTGCACCTGTGATATGCATTAACGAACCTTTTGGCATCAACCAGGCTGACTGACAAATGCAGGCTCTCTAATGTAGTATCTCTAATTGGATATGGGTTTTGTTTACATATAATTGCTTCTGCTTATTATTCAAAACGTTTGTCCTCTAATATATCCAGATGCATCTCTTTTCAAGACTAAGCTTCTACATTCTCTTCAAACTGTTTTGCAGTATCATGATGTTTTTCTAGAATTAGATTTTGAAAAAACAAAGAAGTATTGCAATGAATTTTTCACTTGAATTGAAAACTACAGTCCATGCATCCACATTTCCTGAGACCCGTAAGCTTCACTACAGAGCAAGAATGCTAAAAGGATGAGCCAGCTTCGTAACTTGCTCTTATTTTGGCACAAGCTTTTAAGTCAATGTTTCTTAAGTATAAACTACCTCCCATAATAAAGCTTACAGAATGCATTTATTGTTTAGTATTCTCAATAATTTGTTGTTTTGTCTTGTTATGTTTAATGTTCTTAGAATTAATACAATGCTTCTGTCTCCATCTTGTACTTTATTAGGCATGATTGCACCAATTTTACCCAACACATCAACACTAGACTGTATATTAAAAATGTATGGAATTGTGGTATTCAAGCCAGGTTACTCAGTAAATATGCAGCATTTTTAGGTATTCTTTTTCCCACTACGGAGCAGTGCTTTACTCAGCAGTTCTGTTTTGTGGCTGGGTGGATAACTGCTTTTTATTAGTGTTATCTTTTAAGACACATGATTCACCACTGATTTTTACAGGCCTTACATTAGCTTTTCCATAAGAAAGCTAGTCATACTTTTTCATTGTTTACATGGAACGTTAATTCCCCCTTCTTAGATCAGAAAGAAGAAGAAACCTGAAAACAATCATTTAGAGTCTTATTTTTTCCTCCTCCAGATGAGCACAGAACTGCTGAGTTCAAAACAAATGTTGTTTTATTTCTTCTAGGTTACTGAGAAAAATCAGACCCTTCATTTTCAAAGTTGCCTCTGACTGTACTGCACAGAAGCCATAATGCAGTTACTGAATACTGATGTTGATAAAAGCTTAAAGAACTAACACAGTGATAGCTGTTCTTTTGCTTGTCCTTCACAGCAGTGCACTACCATGGAAAAAAAAATAAAAAGGGAAAAAAAAGCTGATGTATTAAGATATTTCTTTTTTGAGTTTTTCTGCTGTATCTTCCCTGCTGGAATAGCTTATTCTTACAACTAAATAAAGAGGCCTGAAGTTTAATATAGATTTTTTTTTGAGAGTCTTTCTTCCCTACACCCACCTTCTCTTTCTCAAGCTGAGAGCACCACTGTACTGTTAAAAGCTTATGCTTTTGATCTCTGTACAAATAAATGAGCCGAAACAAATAAAAGCCAGTTCACAAGAGACTTCCAAGACATCTGGTGGAGTTATTTTTCTAAGTAATTAGACCAAGTGGTGGTGTAATTCCCAAATGAAAGGTACCTTCTTGCTTAGTATCCTATTTCTCAGAGCCATCAAAACTGCTTTTTGACTTTTTGAAGTAAGTTTCCCTTCTCCCCTTGCATGTGACTCCAATTCAATTGATTACCAGTCTTTCCAAATTGGAACAATCATGTCTTTGATTTGCTCTAGATAATAATCTCAAATTTTTAAGCTTTGTCTGCAGCCCCCATTAATGCCATTGAATTTCTGATACCGAATGAGTAAGGATGAGGCTCTGGGCTTTATTTTTATCTTCTTTTCCTTGCTAATATACTGCAGTTCTTCCTCACATGGGCTCTCTGGAGCAGGTGAAAAATGGAATAACAGACAGGTGCTTTCTCTGGATCAATACCGTGCTCTAAACTGTGCCCACGTGTACTTTCTCCTTCCTTCATAGAATCATGACAGAAGACAATTAAATTTTTCTTTTTTTTTTCTTCTCTTTTTCCCCAGATCTTCCCAAGAAAAACTCTATTCTAGGAACAATCCCTATACTCTTCAGCACTTTGGAGAAACTGTGGCTCTTGGTCTGTACCTAAAATGCAGAACAACCACTCAGAATTTTTGGCACTGGAGAAGTGAACAAGGGGGTAGGTTTGGCTGAGGAAACAATTCTCTGTTTTTTGCGCAAAGTCCCTTATGATTTTTGGTTCAGATGAGAATAGAATCCTCTACAAAATATATTTTACTAACTGACCTGGAGGCAGACAGCACCTTTATACTATGACAGCTAGTGTTCAGTACTGCCAGTTGCAGAATTCATGGCTGTACCAGGAGTAAAGAAAAGTAGCTGCCATATGAATAGCTGCTAGATTACAAAGGTCAGCTTGATATTACTGCATTTTAATTCTCATGACATAATGGAAACTCACCAGAGGTTTCATCTACTCTCTCATCCACCACATGGTCCTTCTGATGAACCCATTCACTGTTGCACTTAAAATAGATCTGCGTGGCTGGGCTTGCTTTGCAGTACAGATTCACAGGCTTGTTTTTAACAATGTAAGCTTCTTCGGGTTCGATGAGAAAGTGGGGCAATGGCTCTGGAGGATCAGAAGGAAAAGTTTCTGGAAGTTCATGAAAAAAATCATCATCTGCAAGAAAAAGAAACAAGAAAAACAAATGAAACAACCAAGATTCAGCTGTCAAAGACTCACAAGCACTTCCTGAGCACGCTTTTCAAATAAAAGGTTATCTTAGGAGCATTCTTAGACAGGGGCTTAAATGCACTGCTGTTTGCAGACTAGAAGAAATTGTTCTTTACATCCTCAGTTCTCTTTTCTCTATGTGATGTGACAGCGATGTGCACATTCACATGACTGGGAACGTCCCTTTGTTATCATCACCAGCAACACAAGCAATAAAACATTATTTTAGCGCTTGGGAGAGTTGACTGCAAAACCATAAAAAGAAATAATAGAAACTTTTGAAGGCTTCAAGGTCACTCTTTACTATTGTGACTTATCACTGTGTTTAATCAAGTGAATGCACAAAGCAACTATAGGCTGAGGATGTTACAAATAGGAAATAACGCCTTTCATTTTAGATGAACAATTTTAAATTTACTTTAAGGGCAGGAGACAAAATGCATGTCCAGCCTATGCCTCTTTGTTCAGCATTCAGACTGTTGTTAAGACTGCTAATGAGAGTGCCAAGCTGTATTTAATATATTTGGCTTGTAGCACCATCGTCTGTGCTGTCCTCACTGTGGAAAGGAAGCAGGAGCTGCAACACAGGGCATGGCAGATGTGAGAGGGTAAAACTCTGGCCCAATGCAGCCCCATGGTATAGATTTAAAGAACCTGCGCACCTCCCTGGAGCTGCTGATCATGAGTAAATTCAGTGCAAGATGCCTGGAGATGAAGGAGGAGTCCAAACAAACAGAAGGAATCAGTAACAACACCCAACCCACATACCTTCCTTTTCTTGGTCCCCTCTTCACAAACCTCTCTTTCAAACCCTTCTGCCAAGTATTTGTACACCAGAAAACACCAATTTAGTGGAGATCGCATCATTTCAGTTGAGAACAATCCTTGTCCCACCCACTTGCTATCAGTGTGTGCAAGAATTTGGCAGGGGGGGGGGAAGGGGAGGGGTGAGGAGGTGTAGTGATCTGTCCCCAAATGGCGACAGATCCATCAGCAATAAGTGGATGGTCCTGAGAGCTTTACTCAATCTCCTCCTTTCTTTCTCTGAAGCAGTTATCACTATAAACAGTGATGGACTTTGCTGGTGAGCAATAAAACAGCACAGATCATCAAGCTGAAAGTCCTGCAGAAGGTTGGCTATCTCCTCCCTGCCAGTCTTCATGAAGACAGAATGTCAGGCAGCTCCTTCCCATACCAAAGACATGTCTGAGCCAGCTGTGCACAGAATTACATGGGCATGGAAGGTTCTCCTTCCAGCCATAGCCTTGCAGAATGACAAGAAAGAGCAGTGACAGAAGGAGGAAATGGGACAAGAAGGCAGCTGGCAGCCCAGACACAGAGCTATGCAAGGTAGACTGCACATCTTCGTTAGCAATGGGAGGACCCTATGCATAAAGAGAATTTGCAAGCCTCTTGAACTGCTTATGAATATAGCATACATTCACCTTTTTTCACATTCATTCATAATTATTTACCATTTTTTCTCTATATTAATGAGCTTCTTTCATTGCCACATCACTCCGTCAGAGATAACACAATGGAGCTATTCAATGTAAAAAGAAAGGATCGCTAAACACAGCGTGGCATTTTACTAGCAAAGATAACATCTGTGATATATCATAATAATTTAGTTTCCATCTCCAACACCAAAATATTTCAGTTTAATTTTTAACACTTTCCCTCCCTCCTCTTTCCCTTTCCATTCTGACCAGTCCAGCCTCCCTTTCTGCAGTCCTCTGTCACCCCTTATTAGGTATTTCTTCCTTGCTCTGTTCTGCTCTCCAGTTCCTCCCAAAGGGAATGATGACATTCAGCAAGCGAGGTGACACAACATTTGGTTTCCTGACAAGGAAGCATACCTGAACGGAAGCAAAAGGATTTCCAGCATTCCTCATCCCTTTCTGCCTGTAACTCCCCATTTTCCCACTGCCTCCCTCCCTCATACACGTTGCTCCACAGCCACATGCAGCACAGCAACATTAGAGATGAATCATTTCCCCTGAATTGCCACAGGATGTATCTTTTTCTTCTGGTCATTTAATTGCAAATCAGTGAGCAGACAGATGGAAACTAACAAAGCACACATATGTTTCATAATTAAACAAGTATTGCTTCACTAATTTCTGGTGACTGGAAGAATAAATGTATTTATTTTCACCACTAGATTTCAGCACATTATCAAAGGCAATACTTCTGCTGCCTGACCAATTAACTGCATCTTAGCAAAGACGTAAATGGAAAGTTTAAAAGGAGGGAGAAGAGAGCTGCAGAAAAGATAAAAGTATGGGTTTGCCCGTTGAACTCAACTTGTTGGAAAAGCTTATTCTTACAAACAAATAAACAGGACACAGCCCAAGTCACAAGTTGGTGGGTTAAAGGTAAAGCACAGGCTGCTCATTTGGGGTGGGATTTGGAACCAAATTCAGATCAAAATTTTGCATCTTTTTGTTAATGGAATTATATTTTGTTATGCTTTCATGGTGACATTTGCAGCAATGTGAATGCATAATTATAATGGTAGTGTATTACATATACATTGTTCTGAAAGATCAAACATATTTCCTTCTGAAAACATCAATATAGGATACTTGAAAATGCTTGGAATTTTTGCAACTCTCAACAAAACAAGCTTCCAGCAGAACTTAAAGCAATCAATGAATCTGTATTTTCATTAAGCCATGTTTCCAATGATTTTATAAATACTTCCATCAAAGTTTCTCCTGACCACTTAAGTATGGGCCATTCCTCTGTCCAAAATGAACACCAAACTCTGTCCTAGTTTTATGGGGGATTACTGTGTTAAAACTACGTGGCGAGTCTGTTTCTATAGAGTAGGTGGAGGTCAGCTCTCTCTGTGTGCTCCACCAGCAGTATACAAGGGAAGAATGACTCAATGAAGAAGCAAACTTTATATTGCTCTTATTTAACTCTTACTTAAATTAGGCAATTTTTTCTCTGTCCAGAGGAAACAAACAAACAAACGACTGCCAATCATTCTGCCATGGCTTCGTCACAACCTTGATCAAATAGAAACACAAGTCATGCATACTTCTCCCCTGTTATAACAAGTCCCATTTTGTGCTCAGCAACTTCGAGCTGCAAGTTTACTTCTGCAATATGTCACATTCATCTTTATTTTCACATAATAAAGTGTACAGCCCATCTGTTGTTATTGACTGATTTATACTAGCAAGACAAAAGACCTGATTAATGGTACCGCTAAACTGATTTCACTTATGCAGTTCATTCACATTAAGAGAGTAAATTTAAAACAGTCCTTTTAATCTATAAATTTAATTTGGAATTTTTATTTTAGTTGTTGGCCTCAATACAGATGTGCTCTTTTATTTGCCTTCTATAGTATCTGACAATTTTATGTATATTTTAAGTGCAAACCAAACGCAAAATCTATAGGATTAGGAAAAGTGTCACTGAAATAAACACAGAAGCTGGCACAGGATGACACACACAGAAATTTCAGTTTAATTTTAGTTTAACTTTCTACGAAGCTAAAACAAACCTTTTTCTAAGCAAGAGCCTTTTGATGTCAAGGTCTTTATTCTTTTCGTGCACTTGTTTGTAAAACTGTATGTATTATAGCTCTTCAAGCATAAAAAGTAGAAAAGGAGATTTTATAGTACCCTTCTCTTTTTATGGACTAGTATCCCTGCTCTAATCTGTGGCAGGAAAATATTGTGTTTCATACACCAATCTATTCATCTCTAGATCACTAGTTTTATTACTATATATCAAGCTTTAATTCTCATCAGCCCAGTGTATAACTCACTATATTTCTGAACTGCAAGACTTACACTATTATTGCTTAGATCATAATAGATAGGACCATTATCTCCTTGCGTGAGACCTGCAGCAAATTCTTCTCAAATGGAATTTACTTCAGAATGAGTCAAGAGCAATTTAAAATGAATGGCTGCAAAGCTAATTCCGTTTGCATTTGGATGCCCATCACTCGGCAAGATCATTCTCTGTGCATTGCAAGGAAGGCAGCCGGAGCTAACTGTATGGTTGGGATTTCTGTTTGGTTTTTAACACTATGATTAAAAGCCTTCTAGAGCAATGAGTATTGTTTACTGTGAGATTAACAGCAGGTGATAGCTGGGTAAGAAGGCTTTCTCAGGATGGAGGCAACGGTTTGTTTTGCAACAAATGCTTCCTGAAAAAAAAAAAAAAAGAAGGGAAAAATCACTGAACTCCAAGTCCTTTGGTCCCAGAATTTTCTTAAATCCCTGGAAGGGTATGCAGTATCATGGTGCCGCCAGATGGGAAGCATGGAAACAAAAATCCTGCATGCTATACAGTGCACCTCCACTTTACAGCCCCTTTATGGTGACTGAGATAGAAACTCTGTCGCGAAAATTAGGCCAAACAGCGTGAGAAGTGGGAGAAAACAGGACTTCTTTAAAAACGCAATGAGATGTGATGTGTAAGCAAGAAGCAAGTCAATGGAGAGAATTACTGGTGAGTAGCTGCCCTGTCAGAGGTCTCTCTTGTCCCTGCTCCATTCCAGGAGCCAACTAAAAAGAGAAAGTACATTTCCCTGCCTTGCCCTATGAAGGAAGAGGAAAAGGTGGCTTTCTCAGCACCGTATCCTCTGTCAGCCCTGCAGCCAGCTGATTGCAGAGATGGCACGCTATGAGGCAATCACACCTTATTCTTCAGTATCTCAGAGACAAATGATTTCACCAAATAGCCTGGGAAGACTGCAGTTTTATAACAGCATCATATTTGGCCAGCCTGGAAGGCTCAGATCTACTCTCCAGTTGAATTCATTGCAGGCTTTCTGTATCTGAAAAGGATTCTTGGGCTTTGTGGCAGCCCACAAACGAGATGCATGCTGAACCTTGTTGAACTCTCATGGGAACATACTGAAGGAATTTCAGACTCATATTTACTTAGCACCCACAAAATTAAATGCTCTTTCAGCTGGGAAATCAGCTGGGAAAGCAAGAGGGCAGGCACGGTGTGGGGAAAAAATGATAGAGAAAATGATAGAGCATTCAGTGAAATGGGTGAGTTCAGTTCAGTAAAGGAAATAAATAAATACCAAAAAGAAGAATGAATTTCTCTTGCATCCACAAGGGCTCAGTACAGACAATCCTACCAGACCTTGGCTGAAATGACACTTCCCAAGGAGGACAAACACAAGCTCTGCATGGTATATTATGAAAGCCATCACCACTGAACAGCCATGTGTAGATCAGGAGGCTGGTGGGCAGAAGTCTGCTCTCTGAACACACACAATTGAACAAAACCCAAACACATCCTTTCTTTTTGTTCTTTTACCCTTACCAAGGGAAGCAACTTCAACACAGGTCCAGGAAGCAATGTGCAACCCACTGTCAGCCACAGGTACCAACCTGAAGCCTTTTGTAAAGCCAGGGCTTGGTCATCTAAGACAACTGAAATACTGGATTTTATGATCAACTTGAGTCCAGGAAGGAGGTTTTTTTCTGTTTGATGACTGGCCTTCTATACCAAATATAATATAGACATGAATAAATAAATAAAATTTAGGCTACCAGAGCCCTGATATAGTAATCCTTTTCATTTTGTCCACCTTATCTTGACCAGATTATCTCAGCAAGTTGGGGAGAATTGAAAGAGAGAAGAGAGCACCATGCTTTTCTGTGTAACACCAGCACACACCTTGATACTGCACAGGATGCCAGCTAAGGCTGAGAGCAATGGTTCAGAAATGGGAAAGTTGTTCATCTGCAGAAACAAAAGGAGCCTATGCATTCCTGCTGGCTTGCAGCACTGCAGTGAACAGAACCATTCTTGCTGCATGCTTTACTGCATTTTCCTGTTTCATATGAATGGAGTATGGCCAGATATTAAACCAATGGCAAATGAAGACGAAACAGTAAACAGTTACAACTCTGACACAGCTAATGTGGACACCCTGCATAGCTGGGTTACCTACAGCAATCAGTTTGCACTGTTTCCTCTACCTTGGCTATACCTTCACCTTTCCTCCCACACTGATGCCTGGTAAAACTGTACTGGTGGTAATCAAGTCACACCTGATTTTTATCTGAGTAACTAAAAGGAGATTTAGATCAAAAGGAGGAAAACAATTTTATTTTTTACTTGGATGCACTAAAGGGTGTGTACTAGCTTTATAAAGCAATATGCAAGTTATATACCATTGACTGGCAAAAATGCATCTTCCCACAGTTCATTTAATTCACAATAATAATTAAATTTACTGCTTTTCCTGAGGCCAATGGCAATTTTATCATCACTGAGATCAGAGGCAATCCAAAGACAGAATGTGTCCTCAAAATGATTCTTGCAGCCTTCTGTAAGAGACAGAGCTCTTTGTAGATCATGTTGCTAATCCAACAGACATAGGTACAGACATGACATTTAAGGTGCTGTATCCAGATCTTTACCATTGCCTTGAGACAAACTATCAGACTACAAGCAGCTGCCTAAACATGCAAGGGATGGCACAGGTATTTATTTGTTACCATTGGACCCAGAGCAGGGAAAAGCCAGAGCATACTGTGATTTCACACAAGGCACTGAAATGACTTCCTGTAGAATAAGAAAAGCAACAAGCTGTTCTTTGTCCAATGAGGTTTATAATAATTGTTGTCAGTACAATAAATCTAATGCAGTAATCTGCATGTTATGATCGTTATGCAGTGTCTAGCCATTTAAATAAATAAAGATGGAGGTAAATGTCAAGTGAAGATGCAAAGCCCTGTCTCTACCATCCTTTCTTAAAACAGATTCATTAATTCTAAAGGAAACTTCACTCTTTTGCTTCTACAGAGCTATTGGACCTGGTTGGTTTGGTTATATCACCAAGGATACTAAATTTGCAAGCCCCGTTTTATTTGCAGGTGCTGCACACAACAAATGGCATCAGTGAAATTTCTTTGTAAATATAATCATATGGAAGATTGCCCTCCTTTGCCTTTGTTCTGTTGCTCTCTTTCCATTTCTTTCAAACTAAGAAAAGATCCACATTTTTAAAAGTAAGCAGGTTGAGAATTGTTTCAGAAAATTTATCTCCCTTTGTTATGTAACAAAAACACAAAGAGTAACAAGAAGTGTTAGTTCACAGAGCACATATGCTGCATTCTTCAAGTGTGAGCTCTGGGTATTTACCCTACATAAAAAAATGCCAGGGCTTTCTGCTGGACATGGTTTTGCTTTGTAGAGCTCATGCAGTTGGGGCTACATGCTCCATTTTTCTATTCTGTAATATGAGTGCAGTATACTAACAGTAAAAGAACAGGTCCAGATAACACCTTCAAACTGAAACGCATTTTTCCTTTAGGATTCCACTTAGCAATGAGCTCGTGTGGTAGCATGAGATTTCTTCCCAACCACCTGCAAAGCAAAGTCTGATTTGAAACATTTCTACTCCAGTTGCCATTAGCAGTCATAATGGTTGACACAGGGTCAAAAAATTATTGAACCTCCAAGGAGCATCATTTCCTCTTCAGTGTTAGGCTTCACTTTTCTTTGACACATTAGTCCTGAAGCAGCTCCAGGCTCTTGACCTCTCCTTTAACCCTGATAACTAATTAAAGATGGACAAGGCTTAAGCTAAAATACTTTTCGTTAAACCTATTCATTCTCAAGTCCCCTTCAGGCACTCTGTATCACACAGGACAGAGCCCGACATATTTACATGAAGATGAAAGTAGGTGCCTCATACAATAATACAAAAAGTCTCTTTTAACAAGACCTAACTTAACCTTTGTGGTGAGAATGTAGGATGCATTTTATAGCCCATAAAATATAACCTCAACACATAGTGGAAACAAGTTTCCTGGGCATAGTCCAAAGCATACAATTCAGGAAAAATCTGAGGATAATTAACTCAATGTATTTGTGGAAATAAAAGTTCAGACACAGATTCCTCATCTGACTGCTGTGTCAACAGTCTGAACACGATGTCTTAAACACAACAAAAACCAAAGAAGACTTTTAGTGCTTTTTCATGTCCTGGAAGCAGCAACAGAGCTCAGACTAGAGAATCATCAGCTGTAGGCACATGGGGCTAGTGGTAAATCATACCATCAACACAACGTGGTTTATTATAAATCAACCCATGTAAAATGTTTTGTTTATGTCTAGGGCACATGAAAGGAGTTCTGCACTGTCAGCTTGAGACATGATCTATAACTGGATGTGGTATATTGTAAATGCTTTCTTAGCTTTTTATGCTGTTTCATATTAATAATTAAGCTTGCTTCTTGCATCAGTGTGTTAGGGTTAAAATGTCAGTCAGTCCTTCGGTTTTAGCAAGAACGGCTATTTATATCCTTACTTTTCCCATTATTAAAACTGCTGCAGAGCTCTGTTCCCAGATTTCTAATGCTTTCAATGCTAGCATTTTTCTCAGCAAAGAGTGATGACCAGCACCTCATGATTAATAAAACCGAGGTCTAGCGGGACGTTATGGGCCCTGATTGCATGAGATATCTGAAGTGCACAGTTAATTAAATCAGCAGGACCACTCCATTCCAGAGAAACACGGGACACTTACCCATGCCTCAAATAACTGCTCAGTCAGCTGGCCTTCTGGTTAAGGCATTGAGCTGAGACCAGGGAATGGATACTCTTGTGCAACCATGGGGAAATCTGTCCTGGCAGGTTCAAGGTCCCATCTGCAAAATGGATGCAGCAGCCTGACAGCACTGTAATGCACTACACCTTCACAACTGAGTGCACAATGCAGCACTCAGGTTCTTTCCTCAAAATGTATCCAAAATGCCTCAGCATCATTTACTAAACAGTCAGCAACAGTTATACAAAGGGCTACAATTGAAGTTATGTTTACAGAATCACCAGGAAATATACCCCAGCTATTTTGGAGTCAGTGATAGGCACAGCAGGTACCAGGTTTTATTCTGTGCCCTTGCAGTAACCTTCTGCTTCCATGTTGGACTCCTTCTGCACCCATGGTGCAGTTCAGGCACAGAACTTGGAGCAGGGGCTTGACCTCAGGTGCTCTGAAGAGTTCTCTCCATGGGGTAGAGGAGACCTGATTGGACCACTGTTCTGAGACTAACACTAATCCTCCTCATGAATATCTACTGATTCACTGTTTTCTTCCTTGGATCTTAATGATATTATTATTGGTCTAGTGCTAGTTACCTAATTTCAGTCACAGCCAATTTTTCAAGAACCATAAATTATTTTGTAGGAGGCTGATTTTATCCCAGCAGAAATCCAAATTGAATTAGAAATCCATTAGCTAAATTCTGAGCAGGAGTTTCTAGGGAGAAAGAGAAGGGGAGGGAAGTAACTTGGGAATCTGAGTAGAGGATGTAGAAAAAGGAGGAAAAATCCTTAAAAAACTAGGAAAAAGGAAAATAAAATACAAATATCATATTTACTAATTAAGCACATAGGTATTTAGGCAGCCAGACGGAAGAATGCAGATTGTTGCCTAGGATCAGACATATGACTCAGACATTAATTTATTTATTATGACTAGCAATTGGCTTTGTAAATACATGGGACTTTGTAAGCAGATGAAAAGCAAAGGCCTGTCATGCTCGCATTTATGCAAATAACAACAGATTGTGTGTACTATATATACTAGTAAAGCTAATAATAAGGTGTTCAACCAAATCTTAATGCAAAATAATCAACTGCATTCCTCCCCGTGAGAGAAAATGAAAGCAAGAGAGACTTACTACTTTGGGAACCCACAAGGTGATTGAATCTACTAGAGTCCTCCATGCAGAGCCAGTTTATTTCAGGAGATGCATAGAAAATGTCTCCCTCTGAGCACATTTATTTACAGAAAAGCAAATCCTTTCCTCTGCCCTACCACCAGCAGCTTCAGCATATGAAGGCAGGTGGAAGGAGAATGCAGCTAGATCACTGACATTAACACCCTATCATTTTCTAAAGTTGGAAATGATGATAGATGAATCCCAGGGCCCATGGAGGGATGTTGCAGCAAGAACCTCTCATTCTGCATTCACAGAGCTATTTCAGGAGTCTGTGAAAGGGATAAAGTATTTGGTTACAGACTGCAGATTTCTCCCTGCAGTACCTAAATTCATTGAGACTCACTTCCTTTGTCTTGTTAATTTCTCATTCTTAAATTCTCTAACAATTAAAAAAAAAAAAAAACTGTAAAAATTTAAGAAGCAACATGAGACAGCAGGCCTCTTGCTTTACCCTCACCTCAATCTTTGACCCAAGTGCCTGAGAAGCATGAATTACCCTTCTGTCATCAGGACTGTCCAAGATAGCTCAAACTGAAGTTGCTGACACCAATGATATCAAACACACAGTGCCAGTAGGATGCTCTGACAAGAGTCCTAATACTTTTTCTGCATCCCCGTGTGTAAAATCCCAGTACCAGCAAAACATGTGGTCACCTTTCTTTATCCACCATCCCACCTTTTGCTTCCAAATATTTTCAGGTTCACTCCTAAAAGAAAGAGTGAAAAAGGGAAGGAAAAGAAAAGGAAACCTTCTAAATACTCAGTAATCAACAATGAAATGGTGGTAAATTAGAGAAACCCTCTGTAAATACTGAAAACAGATGCAGCAATGTTCAGAGACTGGCATCCTAAGGTTAATTCCTGGATCTTCCTTCTCTTTCTCATCTGTAAACAGTTTCTTGTCTGCTACATTCATTTTTAATGTACATTTCTTACCCACAGAGATAGATATCTCTCCATGTGCCAACAGAAAATGCCACCAATATTGGAGCGTCAAATCGTGAAAAGACATTAACAGAGTTGCTACCAAGATGTTTCTCATCTCAGTACTGTTAATTAGTTTTAAGCAAATCAGAAGCATTCCAAAACTGTAATTATAGGCCAGATACTCATATTATTGACTTTCCTTTACAGTATCCATAGCTCAAATCATCAGAAAGGGAGAAAAAAGATTGCTTGAAGTATTTCTAACTTGATTGACTCAAGGAGGGAAAAAGAAATCACAGATATGAAATGACATGATGTAATTTGAAATACTGGTAAGAAATACTGGGAGATATCTAGCTCTGTTTTGAAGATGACAAAGGTGCTAACATACTTCATAGCACTTGGAACCATGTCATTCAGCAACAGTTAGAAATGCATCAGTGGTACTGGGACATACAGTGATTTATACCTTTCATGAACTTCTCTGTGTCTAAGAAAAAAATAAAAACAAAACAAAAAAAGTGGTACTGCTCAATAATAGCCAACATTATTCCAGGAAGTTTCATTGCTATCTAGTACAAAAATGTAAATTCTTGATGTCTGAACTCTCTGTAAATGTAACTGCTGCCTGAGCCACAGCCTTGGTCCTCACGAAAAGAGAAGGAATATATTTGGGTTTGATTTTTAAAATATAGATTTAGGTTCAAAAAGACAACATAGCAATGTCAATAAATGAATTCAAAACAAAAAGAAACACTTTCAAGGAATAATGGAAATGAAATTTGTTTGCAGGCTTTTCTGGAGATGCTTAGTATTGCTATGTGGTATTTATTTATCAGCGCTTCTCAGCAGGTCAGATCCAAACTGAGGAGCAATTAATCAGCATCCTAATCTCCTTCTCCATCATCCACAGCCTTTTCAAGGAAGCTGATATCCAGCCTCAGCTGAATCTGTCTAATTCTGATCATAAATGCCATCACTAGAGAAACACAGACCTAAGCTAAGCACAAAACATATATATATTAATCCTGCTTTCTGCTTCCTCTCCTCTCACCTTCTTTACCATTTTTCTTGGTTTTCTGTCCTATCTTTTATTCTCCATTTAATCCTCTCCTTTCTTTCCTCACTGCTCTCTACAACTTTTTTTTTTTTTTTTCCATATTGCTCCACATTCTTTTCTTTTCTCAAGTTCAGCCAACTTTACTAGTCAGGAATCCTACTATGTTCATACAAATGCAAAAGGTTATAGTCAAGAAGACAGAAAATGACTACAGATAAAGCTCTCACAAAAGCCAACATCTAACTTAAGTGTTTGTATTTACATTCATGACTCTCAGAATAACTAGCTACATATCTTTTTCTTTTTTTTACCCATTCATACAAAATCCATCCAACTACACAGAAATAATTGTAATATTTAATTAAATTAATAAAGCAAGAGTTAATCCTGTTTTATTCTTGGGTCTGACCAAATACTGCGGTTTAAAGTAGTTCTCCACTTATAGAGTTTTTACTGGTTATTTGGCTTGAACATCACAAACCAGTTTTGACATTAGGTAATCCTGTTCAGCAGCTTTCTAGTCTGTGACCAGAAGAACACAGTATCATTAATTCAAACATCTGTAAATACATAGTAAAATGTCACCATCTGTGACTGTCCAAATCTTGGAGCAGAAAGGATAGAAAACGTATAGCATCTATTAGACATAGTATGTGAAGGTCTTACATAAAGAAAAAAGATACTTCTACTTATTCAGTCTTAACCTGTGAGCCACATTTCCTTTGAAGAGGCAAAAATGACGGCATATAAGTGAACAGCTAAATTAAAACAGCATCTGTACACTTGGGTAGTAATTGTATGCAAGAAACCTCAGAAGCTCTCTGTTAATACTTAAAGCAAGGGGCATATTTTGGTTAGATTCCCACTGTACGTAGAGCTGATGCCAAAACACATTACAGCACAGCTGAAAACAGGTATTGCAAGAGCAAGAGAGTCAGCATTTTGCCTCAAGAGCCTGGGCTGTCGCTTCCTGTTAATGAACAAAACCTCTGTTAGCTGAGCCGCTTCATTCCCAAAACCACCTCTGCTGTTTAGTAATACATAACACTCTCACACCACACTCACACAACTGAGGATTCTTTCCAGCACTGTAAATTTAATCTGAATCCATACAAAAAGCCACAAACCACTATTACATTCATCTCTGTTGGTAAAAAAAGTTACACTGCTCCACGTGGCTGTCTTGTAGCTGCATAAGAGTTCTAAGTGTCTTTAAGGAGTGGTTGAGGTCAGCAGGGACCTCTAGGTCCATCTGCTCCAGCTCCAGCCCCTGCTCCAACTAGGTTACCCAGAGCAGGATGTCCAACACCATGGTAGATTTAGACTAGACTAATTTGCCTCTCTGAGCAAATTGTTCTAGCACCTGCATAGGCTTGTTTCCCTCCAGGATCTTCCTTGCCATACTGGAAAATCTGTACTCTGGCCAGATGAGCAGAAAACCCAGATAGAAAGGAGTGAGGGTTTGGTATTGCACCCACTGCAGAGACAACCAATTACCTGTTTGTCCACCACGCTGCGTACAGCAGCTTCTGACAAGTCCCATGGAACTCCCCTGTGGCACCCCTCAGATTATCTCATTTGCTGGCTTGTCAAGTTATCCCGCTGCCTCCACACTGCTCACAGCCACCACTGCTGTTTGGCTTTGCAGATTGAGGCTTCGTATTTCCCTGGTCTGCTACTCCCAGGTGAAAAAAATGTCATTGCCCCAAGGATATGCTTAATGCATGTACAGATGATCCTGGATGCGAAAGGAGAGGAGTAGCAGCAGGAGCAGAGAACAAGTTGCTGTACATGACAGTTCATTTCTGGATAGCTAAGGAGATTAATGCCTTCACCTGCTGCTCGTGCATTACTGTCCCCAGCCATACAGAGATGAAATGCTGTCATGTAAAACAACTTGCTCTTCATTGCTCAAGCGGAGAGAGCTCATGCAGCAACCTCTCTGCTGAACTCTGAGCTCCAGTGCACAGTGTTTAATTAAGGAAAGCATAAATATGAAGCATACTTTGTCTTTAAATAACACCCTGTAAATGCTACATCCCCAAACAACCTGATGAAAAGTGTAAGAACTGACAAAGCCATGAACTATCTTATGGCTTGCAGCAGTCAGCTACAAAATGAGTCTTCTTCATCTTTGTTAAATGACCAACATCAAAGATGATTGTCCAAATCTTTCTTCATATTTGTTCCACTTTCCTTGGCTGTTATTACTGCTCTTATCATTTACCATTTCTAATATCTCCTTAGAAATCTGAAAATAACTGTTCCTCAGACAGCTTTTTCGGAATTTGTATTTGTAGCATGAATTAGGCACAGTGAAAAAAAAAGAAAAGCTAGGTACAAAATAGACACATCAAGTAGTTTCTGCAAGTGCACAGTACTCCAGTGCCAGAAATCCTGTCCATCTCCTCATCAGCAATGTTCTTTTATTCCTCATGCATCTCAGAGACAAAGATGTTATTTTTCAATACCTTTTTTTTTTTTTTTTTTTTAATTAAGTAGGTAATTTACAGGTCATGCCTGAGCTTGTATTACTGGTTCTGCAGCTGCTTTCACTATTGTCAACTATTACCCTCATCAAGAAAAGCACTGATCTTGTTATTTGGCAAAATTTTCTCAAATTATCTACTACTCGCCTTATTGTTCCATCAGCTGTATCATCCACTTTTTTTCTTGCTGTTGTTGTTCCCCTGCTTCAGCTTATCTTATTTCTGTGTGACTCAGTTTTTCACTGCTTAAGTATATTTATCAGTCACAAACTCCATAAACGCCCATTTACGCAACTGCTTATGTACACCAGCAACCTTACTGAGAGGATGCAGAAGGCAAAAGCATTGTGATTCTGAAACAGTTGTGGATTTTGGTATGCTGTGGGCTGGGAAGAATAAAATCCTTCCCATCCACTATGAATGTTGGCATTTCTATGAACAAGAAGCTGCAGCATCTTCTGTTTCCTCTAGAGGGATAATGCATGTAGGACATCATGGGACTTTAGAAGACTTGTGGGCAGAGGGATTTTATGTTCTCTGGGCCACTTCATTTATCTTCTTTATTGCCTTTAAACTCCAAGAGCTGTGAGAGGGCAAACAACATGAAAGAGCTATCAGATAGGTAGCAGCTCTTCAGCCAAATCCATCTGTCTAAACTTGACTATTGTTGTGAAAAATGCATCATCGTAATTATTCATTATACAGACATCCTTCCCCTATTCAGTTTGCTGACCATGATTCTCCCCAGGAGGAGTGACCAGAATGAAGAAAAAGGAAAAGAGAAGGCATATGAAAGCTGGAGAAAATTAGCATGCAATAAGCTATTTTTTCCGTCAATTTTCTCATCTCCTTTTATTAACAGATTTGTTTTTGAAGCAATTATACACGTGCAATCCATTTGTGGCATCTCTTTGCTTGCCTCCTGACACAACCATTATTAGGGCTGTCACAACTGATCAGCTGACAGCTAGAGAAAGGCAGCTCAATGTGGAATAGCTACACAGCCTGCAAGTTGCCTATTATTTTCTTCCCAGTGGTCATGTTGAGAACAGTTCTTGCTTCATTCAAGAAAGGCAGGGGAGATGGAAGATGGTCTTCATAGGATCTCCAGGTCATGCAGCAACCACTACTATTTCATATCCTTGCCACCCAGAGCATGTCATGATTTGCTCTATGCTCTCATCCCCACTGAAACAATGGTCAGGACCCAGTGCATCCCTGAAACGATTCAGGAAAATACCAGTGAATGTATGGCACCACTGATCCCATCACTGCAGAGCAAGCAGAGTATGCCCCAAGGTTTGATGAACTAAGCACAGCCCAGCTGCCTGGATGGATTTCCCCCCTGTGGAGAGGGAAAATTGGCAAAGCTGTCCATTAATATGAAGAACTGGTGAGAGCAGGCCAGGAGTGCCAGCACTATTTTTCAATCATACATCATTACAGAATGGTTGATTATCATTGCTGTAAAGCATACTGTGTGCTGACTAGATCAATTTTGCCAGGAAATGGGAAAGTGCGCTCCATTACAGCTCCCGGCAGCTGCGTCCCATATTGCAATGGTATCTCAATTTTCAGTGCAAGGTTGTGCCAGGTGGGAGCAGGACCCCACTGCTGCTGTGCCCTCTGCTCTCAGTTAGCCCATGTTCAGACAGAAGATAGGCATGGACAAAACAATTACCCTTCTTGCTCAAGATGTGAGTCCAGCCTCACACAACAACCCATTGTCCTGAGAGGAAGGGAGGTGAGCCCCGCAACAGTTGAATGCATAGGGTTTGCAAGGTCAAACCCAGCTCTGCCATGGATGACTTGAGCACCCACAGGTAAGCTGCTCCGTCTGCATGATTGGAGCTGCTATTTTTTTTTTTTTCATTTCTGCCTATATTTTATCTCTTTATATTTTGAAGTCCGACAGAGACAAAGACCTTTCACTAGATTCCCGCTCTATCTTAAACAGAGTGGGCTTAGCCTTGAAGCTAAAGCCTTGGCTATGTGCAAATGAAAGCCTCCCAAAAAAATCACAAAATTTAGAAACATTCAACAAAGCACTTATGCTTCTAGAAGGAAGGCACTTGACCTTCTGCCGGTAATGAGCTTATGACTTTGATCAAAGAACCTTTTCTCCCTGAGACAATGCAAATAAACTGATTAATGTATGAATTTATTTTAATATGAGCCCTTCAAGAATTTTGGCCTGTGGATGTCAGAACGTTTCTTTCTCATTACGGAGTAAGATGGATGCATTACACTTCTCTTAGAGCTAAATCCGCATCTACATCACCACTTGAATTGTATTTGCAGGCACTGCACCACTGTAATCTCTGTGGGTAATAGAAGCAATGAATAAGAGACAGGCTTGTCTTCAGTATGTTACGTGCTGCCACTGATTATTTTGCCTCCATTACTAGATCTGAATCAAACCCTCAGTACTGTTCTTTCAAAGTATTTGCACTCATAGGAGCACAGATGGAGGTATGTCTGGGTACTCAACAGCCACAAATAGCCATGGACTCACTGAAATAGCACACACAAACTTGTGGTGGTGATCCTTTTAGCATTTTTCCAGTGATTCTCTCAACTCTGAGCATGTGATTGTAACACAGAGAATATCATCTAGAATTGCTATCTTTCCAAAAGGCCATAATTTCCTATTGCTCTGAAAGGGAAAAAGGTTGCAATTTACCCACTGTTAGGTGGCTACTTTGAGAACATCTTTCTCCAGTTACTTTCAAGAGGACTGAGAATACAGTTATTTCCAAAAAAAAAAAAAAAGGCAACTACACCTTTTCTGGAAATAACAAAGAAATTGGTCACACTGAAAGAGAGCACCACAGTACAGCCTATTACTTGTCTCTTGATGTCAAGGGGAAGTGGCGGTAGTCCTGAAAAAGAGAAGACATTTGTAGCTGTGTGGTGAGGACAGAAGGGCATCAAAGAGAGACAAGTGGAGTCAGTGTACATGTGAACCTGCACATCCAAGCAAAGTAAGGCTAGTGGCATGAGAAATCACACAAAACATACAGACTCAGTAAAGAAAAACTTACAACAACTTAATCAGCTTAATCTGATCCTGGACCAGAAAAGCAAAATGTCTTGCTCATAATAACAGGGTTGTTAACTTGGGGTGGCAAGAGTTAAGCTCATCTGCATAGTGAGCACTTCCCTACCTTGTAAGCATGGATTTGTGAACTGAAGTCTAAATATCCTGTATTTATAACCTTTGATAGGGGATAATTTTACAGTGCTTCAGCCAAAATTACAGACATTATGCTGTGACATGGTTTCATTTTTACGTAGGCTTCTATTTTCCTACTAGTATTATTCCATGAAAAATAAAACAAACAAAAAAATTATTCAAAAATGTAGTTTCACAATATAAAACGTCTTTTCTAACTTGCTCTAGTATTCTGAAATGGCTCAGCTCCTTTTCCTGCAGCAGAAATGGGCTTCTGTACAGTCAGTTGAATCCCTACACAGCTCTTGGCTACTGTAAAATGCTGCCTTGTACCTACTGAGGAGCTATTCCAAGGTCTCCCAGTAATATGTCCTTCAGTCAGGCTAGGCAACATGAGAGATTCTCTGCCTGGTTGTAATAAAGTCACGGCTGACCAAGAGCAAAGCCTTATCTCACAGTCAGCACGTATCTCTGTGGTATAGTCTTTGTATAACAGCAGAGGATGAGATTGAATATGTAATAAAGTTGTGCTCTCTGGAAAGGGAACTGTGGAATGAATCACTTGTAAGAAAAATTTATCCTAACAACTTCCCTTGCTGGGCAAATCTGTAGTCTATCAAGAATAAAATCAACACTTCAATAATCCATCCATGCTTTAAATATTTCCATCAATGACAGTTCTGAAAGTAAATGATATAATGCAAGCACAAACCTACTTTTCTCAAAGAAAAACGTACATGAAAACATGGGACTTCGAAACTGCTAAAAAACAAGTGCTCGCTGTGCTATCATAAAATAATCTGAATTCTTCCTTCTGCCATTCTGAAGGTACTTTTGCTTGTTAATTTATCTTACTGTGATTCTAAGAGTTAGGTTTTCTCAAGATCTTAAGAGATGAAAGACTAGTCTTTAAAAGCAATGCATTAAATTGATATTAACCTCACTGCATTTTTTTTTTTTTTTGTTCAGGAGGTTACCAAAACTCCACTTACTGACGTTATCACTGTAACAATATTACTTATGTGTTCAATTTCAGCTAGCTTACTTCAGCCTACCAAACGCAATGTCAGTATACACAGTACAAAAGCCTATAGCCTTAGACAACATCTGGAAGATGTTTCCAAAATCTTACCATTCTTCCCTGTTCTTATTTGCTTCTCTTGCTGTTATTTAGATGTGATGAAGCACTGGTTTGGAATCAGGATGAACAAAAGACCCTTGGCACAATCACATCTCAACCACATTAAAAATTCTCCTTCACTTGTCAATCTGCCAATAGTTGAGTTTTTCCACCTGTTCCACATTGATACTATGCTATAGACTGTATAAACTTAGGTATTGACTGTGTGAGACATAATTTGCTCTGGAAAACACATAAAAGAGATAAGAGGTTTACAAGGACTGTATTAGAAACCAGGAGTTAAAATAAAAGATGACAAACCCCGCACAACCAAGCTTCCCAGGCTATTAACATCTTCTGAATAGACTAATGAAATCTAATGAATTTCAGACTGTCACCTTTCAGAGCCTACACGTGACATGGAGCCCTTTGTCAAGAGCTATTCTGACACCAAGACTAAACAGGAGTAAGCAAAGGCTGATGGCGTTCACCAGTTCTCAGGGCTGCCTGTTTTCACACCTGTTTATGAAACCATTCTAGATATAGTTAATCCTTTCTCTCCTTAGAAAATCATTTCATGCTTGGAGAAGTTGTTTTGGAGATGATAGTTGACTACTTTCTGTTACCCTTTCTCTAACTACTTGTACTCTTACCAACATCCCCGTCTGTACCCTCTCAGTGTTAGGCACCACTGATTCCAGTCAGTGAAGAGCCTCTCTGTCACCAGTGGGATTTTGGTCTGACATTAACAGTATAATATTTATTTCAAGTAGAAAGACAGCCTTGGTTAATGCTTTAGGTTACATTATTGCAACATTGTGCTGTTCTAAGACCAAGGCACAGAGGGACAGACCTCCAGCAGCTCCAAATAACACATCAATCACCATCAGGAGAGAAAGATTTTTCAATGCCAGCTGAAGACCTTGACCCTAGAGGGGGGCAAGGGAAACTCACATAACCTTCCCGCCATAACTGAGGCAAGAAATGTCAAGTTTTTAAGGTGAGAACAGTACTGGTGAAGGAATTGTGACAGGAAATGATTTCAACGTTTCTTCCAAAGCAAAACGACTGCTTACTTTCATGTCTTAATGACATAAAATGCATAATGTAAACACTGCAGTAAACATGCCTACCTTTGCATACGCAGACAAATATTTGTACATTTGCTGCCAGCTTGTTAAGATGCTGGTTCTGATTATACATCTCCTGTCAACAGAGATATAATTAAACTGTTTCCCACCTATTGAGTAGTCAGTATGCTACCCACTATAGCTATTTCCCAAGGCCTATAGAAGTCTAACCACATAATCATGTAAAACTTTCGCCAGTGATGTTTGTTGTATAATGCTAATTTTCTTTGCGCTTCCTAACAGAAATTGCTATTGACCGCTTTCATTAGGAAACTATTGACCCTTATCCACTGGAGCATCCTGGAGAAGAAATTCACTAAATGCACCCATATTTCATTTTCTGAACATCAAGGTAGAAAAGTCATGCTGAAGGATATGGTTTATTTAGTCCAAAATTAAAATTTTATAGGCTACATTACCTAAAGTAAATTGCTTAATACATTCAGCTGAACAGCTGCTTTTTAAGTGTTTAGTTTACAAGTTTTCATGGCCTAAATTGCACTAAACAATAGAATACTATTGCTAACACAGTAGACTTCCAGGAGATGAGATATGCTACACCTACATTTAAGAGGCAAAATTTAGATTCAGCAAAGTAGTGTTTTCCAGTGCACTCAATCACAATATCACAGCTTTCACAATTTAATCTTCCTTTCGTTATAGCTTTCTAAATATGCATTTTACATAGTCATGACCTATACAGTCAGTCAAGAGAAGTCTAACAGATTTGTTGTATTCACATTTGCCACTTACTAGAAATTATAGCAAAATGTAAAGAACAGAGATTCAGCATGCTCCAAGGTATTAGATCTTGGATGCAGAATCAGTTCAGTTATTCTCATGGAATGTCCCATACAAATATATCTCTACAACACAGAAAAAATTTGTCAACTTTGGATTTGATGTTGTAGTTTAGGACACATCTTGACTAATGCAGAGAAGCACTTTAGAAAGTAGGGTCCGAGCAACGCTGCCATGAAAACAGGTTCCTGCATCCCTGCCACCTATCTCCTATACAGCTCTGCAAACTCTTTCAAGCCATGCTGAAGGATGCAACATCAAATTCAGCAATTAATGCCAATTGCACATATTTGCTAACACCTCATAAATGAAATGAAACCTTAATCATGCAGTAACATTCAAATTTATTTGAATTTATTTGTTGTAAGTTTCATTGCTTGCCCAAGTCCTACTCCTGGACCTATTTCCTTGATTTATTTCTCTTTTAAACAAATATATAAATGAAGAGCAGTAGAACACCACATGTATAGTAGGAAGCTGTGCTGCAAACTCTAAGAGGCATACAATAGTTTATCACACATTTGGCAAATTCTTTCTAGTCTGTCTCCTATTAAATCCAATCTTTTAAGAGTTCTCATATTCAAAAATATATGAAGAGTTCTTTATTAATTCATTTCCAATGGTGAAATCATTTTGTCAAAGTTAAGCCAATATGTAAACCAAAACAGACAATTTTTATACTACACTGATGTAAGAATATCTATAGAAAATCATATACAGCCAAGCTGTTTTACATGCCACAGTTGTGACAAGGATTTTTATGTGAATGGCAGAAAACCAGCATAATTTACTACTAGCCTGATTATATGCCTTACTCTCAAATCAATCACATTAATTTCTGCATTACAAACTTTTACATATGTGTCTGTGTGACTCTATTATTGATATAATTATTGTTTATTAGTTCTGTTCTAGTAGTGTTCAAGTACTACAATAAAAACGAAGCCCAAACACACTATGCAAACACCTCTTAAACCTTTCTGTACTGACGCACAAAGGGTCTCAAAAGACAAAGATGGGAGAAGACCAGAACAAAGTAGTGAAATAAGTAGATCCCCTTTAATTGCTGCCTTTTCTCTGTTCCAAAATGTCTCACCATTTCCTTCAGTGTTAAATCTCTGGAAGTTTCAGCACTACTCTTCTTACAATAAAATAAACCATTGGCTTTTACTGTTGTAGAATTATTTTTGACTCTTCCTTGTCACTGCAATTACTTAAAAATGCAAAGCCTTCTGGGATTATTAACACAGGCGCTAGCTATCTCTGTACCCATTCAGCTCCATAATGACCTTTATTAATCACATATCTCTCTGCAGTGCTCAGTACACAATCACACTGATCTCTGCCTCTTCCCTCCCAATGTCAGCACAGGCACCCACCGCCACAGCCTTGCACCCACATCCAAATTTCCCCCACTTTGGCACACTGCACCAGCACATCTGTCAAATCAGAGGCAATGCCTCCAGCATCTCCTCCAGGGAGCAGGTCTGTGCTGGTGCATTTGTGCAGCCCTACAGACATACCCCGTGCCTCTGCATAGCTTCAGCATTGCGGCAATATGAATAAGCAGGACAGCTTCCTAATTTCTTTCCCAAAATGCAAAGGGATAAAAATACATGAAGTTCAAATTCCCAACCCACCAGGCAGCAGCCTAAAAAGTGCTGACTGTGCTGGCAGGGCTGCAGGACTGGATTGTTCATTGAGAAAGGAGAGCACCAAATATAGGGCACAGCCATTTATTAAGCTGGTCCCATCCATTTACTAAGCTTCCTTCTTTCACTGGCAACCTTCCCTTGAATAATGGTCATAAGATCCTGACACCCACTAGGTTCTGACAGCATGCAGGGAGGTTTCATCTGTTAACATTTAGGTGTTTCTCTGAGATCCTCCATGAAAGCTGCCCCAGGAATCCCATGTGTCATTAGTGGTAATCAGAAGAATGATTACTATGGTGCTACTTTCAGTATTGATTTGTACAAAAACTTTACAGATTTCAATAAGGTACCCAGAAGCAGTCCAGCTGTTCTGCTGCTTCTGATCAGGGATTTGTGAGCTCCTAGCAACAGGTTTAGAAAATCTTTATGGTATGCACCGTTCTCTAAGATAAACCATCAGAAAAAGGATTTATTTGAACTTTTTCAAATATTTAAAGTAAAAAAAGCCTTGCACTATAGAGGGAATAATATGTACCGGCTGCATTTGTACATTTCCAAGACAAAAAGTTACATTTGCTTACACCACAGTTTTGACATTCTTCTGCAATAAAAACCACCATCACTTTGGACATAACAACATTACAAGGGCAAACTAAATAGAACTGCAGCAGATGTTGTTTCTGTGCCCTCTGCAAGAAATTCTGCCAGCTTGCTGCTTCTTCTGAAAATGTGCAGAAGTTGGGGCTCTGATGCTACCTGGCACAGACACCTCTGGGGCCTTTTGTGCTACCTAGTGATATTAGCAGTGAAAGCCATACACACCACTCAGTCTTCATCTAATGCTATTCACTGCATGTACCTCGTGTCTGCCTGCATTGTGCCATTATAGGTGGTGGAAGAAGAAAAGGGTAAGCCAGAAGAATAGCAAATAGGGTTTGCTTGAAATAATATTTCTCAGCCTCGGACTGATAACGGGCACAGTCAAATATATTCTTGTCATCGCACGCACAAAAGACTGTCTAACTTTGTAACATTTGTTTTACTAATTGAGCAATTAATTATTCACATAGATTATTTTCACAGTTGTAAACAGCACTTTGTATGGGCGCCTGTTTCAACTGACAGAACCTCTGCATCCAGTTTATCATCCCTCACTATTTCACCTCAAATTCACACCTTTCAGTGGGTGTAAGCCACAAACTGCAGACAATCAACCAGAAGATGAGAACTGTCTATCCCTCAACCTCAGTGCTTCAGTATCACTATCTAATGGCTGAGCCCCCCTCGTGAGCTCATCCCATCAATTCAGCCACCAAAAAGCCTGGCTGTTTGCCCCCTCTGCCTGCTATCACGCCTCCCTTTGTGAAAGCAGGCAGCACACCAGCCTCCAGCTTTGCTTGCTCAGCCTAGGCTGAAGGTCAGCCTGAGGGAGTGCCTGTGCCCACCTGCACAACCTCACATGAAAGCTGAGCCCTCAGGCTGTGTCTGTGCAAGCAGGCATCAGCCCACAGGGGTTATGATTTTCAAAGGAAGTTTCTCTGTTATCAGGACACTTTCTGAAAGACAAGCCCCATTTTTTCAATAATCTTACTGCAGATTTGGTTGACCTGGGAGCTGCACAGGGATGGTATTTAAAATGTCTGAAACAACCGGATCAAGCATATCCAATTCTACTGTCCCTGCCCTGCTGCACTTCAGTGATTCAAATGCCTGAGCTGAAGAAGCCTGAGCTTTCCATATATGCAAGCTTAAAGGCATAGCTTTCCATGCACTCAAGGTTATTTTGGTGGGATCACCAGGTGCAAAATACTCATCCTAACATACTTGCTGGTCCTACACCTCCCTGGCAAGTAAATAAAGAAATACACAACAGACAAAACAAGAAGCCTTGGCATTAGCATTTTTTGAAGACAAGAAACTTAATCTTCTCTCACCAAAGTACAATGACATCTAGAGTCCTCCTCAGGCTCTTCTTTGCAACTGGTTGGAGACTCCTTGACAGACCCTACACACACTGAATCTTGTGGGAAAAACAAGATTTGACTGATTTGTAGACGCACAAAAGAAACGTGTTTGAAGATTCACTGCATAAAAGTTATAGGAAATGAATTATGAGCACGGTTTGAAAAACAAAACAAAACAAGAAGCTTACTGATTTCTTTCTAGCTTATTTGAGGATTCAAGCTGAGCAAACCTGAGAGATATTCTTCCACCTGGAGCTGCTCTACTCTAGAGCAAGCATCTCAGCCTAATCCTCCCCTTGAAGTGCCAAAGGCCATTGATACAAAAGACGCAAGGTGTGAGATGAGTTTGATATGTCTGCAAAAATTTGGTTGGGCAGTCTATGCCACTCTTCTGCTACATAAGCCCTGTTTCCAAATGCCACAGCAACATTTCACCTCTAGCTCAGAAATAATTCTCAGATGAGCATGACAAAATTTGCAGAAAGGCAATGAATATGCAGCAAAAACATCTAGGTAAGGTCCACATAATGCATAAAATGTAGCACATCAGTACCATGTAGCAGCATTTTGTCTCAGAATTAGAGAGGGCATTAAGAGACTGAAAGTCATTAGTCTTTGCTCTCAACATCCAGGCACTGATACCAGGTGAGTTCCTAACAGATCTACGCAGGCCCTGACATGGGTAAGCAACCCTGGCTCCTCACCAGCGCAACCCAACAGCTGGTTCTAAATGCAAACTTAGCAAAATCTACAGCAAGTCCCCAAGCTTATTTGCCTCCTCTACAAATTCACATAGGACTTTCTTGCCTCAAACCTTCCCCTCTCCCCACTCCCCAGTTACTTTCTCCTGGTATTTATATACATACTCCAGTAAACTGAGAATGAGAAAAATCAAATGAGCTGTTTTGTCTGTATCTTCGCGAAGATTATTGCCAAAATAGGTAAGACAGAGTACTGTAGAGCATTACATAGCTTTTTTGAAAGAAGGAAGAGTAGTTGCCCAGATTACAATGTAAATGAATTTTAGCTGATTTTACAACTAAAGCAGTGAACGGCAATTACTCGCTTTCTGTTTCACTTTTCCCAGCCCATCTTCTTTCAGAGGAATGCAAGTGTTCCCTGTGCTTAAGCAGATATTGGTAACATGATTAGCATTTGATATATGCTTTGGGCACGATTGAGTGTTCCAGAGTCTTAAATGATTAAGGAGACAAAAAGATAGACAGAGTGACAAGCAGGAAAAAAGATAAGAAATGGATTATTCTTTAAGAAACTGAAAACTCCTCTAGAGACCCTCAGCCTTCAAGTTCATTTAAACGTTAATGAACTTTACATTTCAAATCATATCTAGGAGGACACGTGATAGGATTACACAGCTAAATCTATAAGCATTGATTTTGTCTCAGTCACAGAGGCACACTGCACAGTATTGGAAAATCTGCGAGGAAGATAAGGTTATGACACACAGCAAATAGCATGCAGCAGTGGTATAGATATACCTTTCTATGTCTTTAATACTGCCTCACTCCCCCAAACACACAACACAAACACAAGTGTCACACTGAAAATTATAAATGCTTCTAGAAGCATGTGCAGAGCCTTCCTGACGTTGGCCTTTCATCTAGAGGTTGTTGTACAGCCTGCTTGAATCACTCGTGCCAGAATACACATTTTGATTGATTGTTTTCAGAAATCCCCATGTAGCTCTACATTTTTAAAACACCTTTTGTTCAAAATAAGGTATATGCACTGCGTACCTCAGGAAGCTCTTGCTATGCTCCCAGTCCAAGCAATTGCATGAGTCAATAGTGCATGAGTTATTTTTAAAGCAGGATGTTCGTATCCTTCTGTAGAAGTTACTCTCTAGGTTCTTAAATGATGGAGAAATGAGGTGACTCACACAGTAGCTCAAAAGGCACTGTAATTCCATTTCTTCCTCCATTCCTAATCCCAAACAGTAGCATAGAGTAGTAAAGAAAGGACATGGACAACCTTGCATTATTCCTGTTTAACATTCACCCTTCAGGACTTTATCACAGGCCTCTTCAGCATAACCAAGTACTACCATAGAGTATTCAGGGACGATGTTTCCTGAAGATTCAAGACTTCAAGCTAGGATCTCTTGAGTAGATCTCTAACTGAAAACCTCTACAGTTGACTGTCAGCTGACCTTAGGTTAAACAAGCCCTCTTTTATTTGATCTTCAAAGTCAAAAGCAGTGAGATGGAGCTCTCACCACATCCATTTGGAACTGTTGGCCCATAAAATGCTGCACTTCAGCTGTACTAGAAAGGCGTACAAAGTAGGTATCTTGATGCAGTTGACCTCCTGCTTTTTTTTTTTTTTCCTACTCTTAAAGGAACATGTTCTCCCATAAGCACTTTATTTATTTATTTTAACATAGACAGAACTTAAAATGCTCCTGTAGCATACAACCTAGCATAATCCTCTGGTATGCTACATGACTTTGACTTACCTGGACCTACTGAGAAGATTTTGACACTGTTTAATCATTAAGCTTTCTCTCCTGTCTTCTGTTGCTCTGATTATCCTTGTTGATACAATATAGATGCAAAGAAAACATTAAAAAAAATAAAATAAATCTGTTGTAGAAAATAGGGGAGCATATCTCGAAGAGCCCAAGACCAAACCTGGTACATTCTGACCTCTGGTCACCTGTACAGCCCTTGGCTTCCAACCCCAAACAAAATTCTACTCAGAGGATGAAGTCCTGGAGCAGAGACCTCCACATACTCATGCTTGAAGCAAATTCAGCATCCAAATCTAATGTCTCCCGAGTGGGTGTTTAAAATTGCAGGGCAAACCCATGCTCTCCCCAGCAAAGAGTTAGGCAAAGCTAGAACTGCATGGAGCCTACAGCTGATCTGTAGTGTCAGGTCTATAGCACAACTCAAAGAAAACCTTAAGATCTCACCCAAGACCCGCAGAACCAAACATAGTGAAACAAATCTATATAAATCTTCAAAAAGGGGCCATTTCTGCAAAGAAAGCAGGCGCACATGTTAACACATAGGCATATTTTAGGGAGCGTGGGGGAAGGTATGAAATAGGACAGTTTTTAGGGCTTACTTTTTTTTTTTTTAACCTAAATGTAGGGGGAAGGATTATTTCCAGTGTCTTTATACACTTTGAACTGAAATTTTCAGTACAGAAATCAAAGCTCTTACCAGAGGTCTGCAGGGTCTGATGGACGGACACTGCATGTGATGTAATCACATTTGATTATTGGGAACCTACATTTCAAACATCATCTTAGCAGCGCTGGTCCAAGCATAGTAATACCAAAGTACTCAATCTTTGAGATACGAGGGTTGTTCACAGTTTTACTTTGAAAGAATATTAATAATTTATATTGAAATTTGGATGTCCTGGGAAATACACATACTTCTGTATTAACATAAACCCAAATGAAAATAGGCAGAAATTAAGATGGAATTTTAAGACACGCACAGATACTTTGCACAGAAGATGACCCATATTTGGGCTAAGAACTGAAGTAAAAGAACTTCATGTACTCGAACTTGAGCACCTAACTAAAATAAACAGTTCTGTCTGCACTAATCCATGACAGACACAGCTGAACAGCAGCAGCATCAAAGCTGTCTAACAGCAAATTCAAGAAAAGTCAGACGACCAAAGGAGGTATAATATTCACAAAAATAAGCAGACCAGTAAACCCAAATGGTGCAAGTCTCAGAAATATTAGTGAAATATAACTTCAGAATGAATGTGTTTTTTTCTTTAAGTGTGCACACATACATGTATAATTGGACAAATTTACATGGGTATGAATCCAAAACAAGCCTATTAGTTTAAGCAGAAATACACTAAGTTCATAATACTGCAAGTTACAATTTTTTTCTAACGCAATTAATCTAAAAGATCTGTGCATGGGCAAGAAAATAAGTGCCTGCATATAGAACTTTTGGACTTAAAATATGCAAGTCTGCAAAAAGTTGTAGTGATCACTTGGGAGAAGAATTGATCTCTGACCACTGTAAGCTCCTAAACTGTAAGCTTCTAAACTCCCACTTTTCAAACAACATATAATCTTTGCTTTTGAAGAAATGCTTAAAAAAAGAAAACAAAAAACCTCAATCTGTTTCAAAACTAAGAAAAAAATCCCATAGTATTATAGTAAGTACATACATTTAATATATGGAGAGGAATTCAAATAATTCAGGAAATTTTATTTCACTGAAACTGCATTTTTTCTCTTTTCAGATAATAACGTTAGAATTCTTAGCTTGTAGGATTTGTCCGGAAGTTTTAGAAGATAAGTGCTTCTACAGAGATCATGTGCTTTATGAAAAAAAAATAGCTATATTGAGGCTGTTTAATCTCAATCCCAATCACTTGTAAAATCATAGTTCTACTTTGTGTTTTAAATCCTTCAGGAAATTCAGATTAATGCCTCAGCAGTACATGCATAACAGCGTTGACTCTGCGTATTGGTCATTCTTTAAGCCACTCGAATATTCCAACATCTGGCCAAGCCAAGCACCGATTAACCAGGTCAGCCCATGTACATACATTCTTTGTCTTATCGCTCTTTCTTTTATAAAACGTTAGCAAAGTCTCCCTTTGCATGGCTGCACAGATCCTGCAAAGTTTTCCCTGGATTTGCCACTCTGCCACCTCACTTTAATGAACGCAACAGGACATAGATCAACAAAGGTTTTTACCATCTTCCCTATTTCCTCAGTCATTTTTCTTTAATGAAAAGCCTACAACACATGAAGCACAGGACTTCCTTGAATAAATATGCCAAGTGAACATCCTCCAGGCAGCGGGGCTTGACAGAGACCCGTTTGACCATGGGATAAATAGCCACTCTGCCATTTGATTGGAAAATGATTCTCCTGGTTAGCCACTGCCTCATCACTTCTTGGTTGAATGTAAAAGGGAGTGAGCAGCATGCCGCAGGCACGCTGCATGTGAAGGGCTTGCTGTCACACGGTCCATCGTCCCAATTACATGGCTACTCCGTATTTCCCACAAAGGAACAATTTACTGCTGCCTCGTGCCATCAGTCTTCTCCCTGTATTACAGTTGCTTTGTAGGTATCCAGAGCTGATTAACTTACTAGGATGTGTGTTTCCTTGAAGAGTCTGTCACGTTTGTTATAATTCCTATTCAGTATTGTTGTCAGCAGTCTATTGTAATGGGAGATAAACAGAGAGCACTCTGGGCAGAAGAACTGCTCTGACAGCCTAGCATCAAAGTGGAGCTGCAGGCAGGCCAGCAAGAGCAAGAAACCCAGCTAAAACCAACACCTCTGATGCTTCCTTTCAAAATAGAGAACACTGATCACTTGTTTGAGGAGTTTATCACAGGCAGCAATCACAACAGGGCCACGCACTAGCAATGGGACAAGATTTCCAGCCGCATACATTTATCCTGACCATTTCTGATATCTACCTACATCCCAGAGCTGAGCTCACTGTTACATCTCTCAGGACACTTCAGACTTTCTAAGATTAATGGTTGGCTTCTACCAAAAGTGCACTAGAGCTGACAATGATTACAAGGCTCACAAGAGTACCGCTTCAGCAATGCCTGGGTATGGACAGTGTGAACACTTGCTATTCAGCAGGAAAACTGACACTGCTCCAGGAAGAGTGAGCACTGTTGGTGGCCTGTTTTTAAATAAAACTCCTAGGTCTTATTCATGATGCTAAAAGCATGCTCTGAAAAACAAGCAATGTACTGCATAACAGATTTAAGAGGGAGAAGTAATAAGATAGCAAAAGTTACTGGTATTGAATTGTTGCTTGTTGTTTGCTTTTTTTTAAAATGTGCAACTGGGTTACATAATACTATTGTGCCATAACTTTGTAGCTATAAAGACCACTTCTTGATTAAAAGCTCAATGCACTATTCATTATAGTATTTTAGTGGATTAGTTATATAAATCCTGGTTTCAAACAGACTTCTGCTGTATAATACCCTGGCAATCTCAGCAAACCACAGGCTGTATCCATGCAGGCTAGACATGCTTAAACTGCTAGTTCTGTTTATCTGCAGCTGCCTTTGTATCCTCACAAAAAGCAGGAGCCACCCAAGGAGGTATTCTGGGAATTGCCAGCTTCCTCCTTCGTCCTTTCCAATGAGTGCACAAACTGCTCCCTAGCCTAGGAGTGGTTCAGCACCTTGTCCAAATCCATTGCTCCCTTTCCACCTGACCCTTTGCGAGGCAGGTACAGACAGCAGAATAGTCAAAAAGTTCAGCCTGGAGCAAAGCCCAAGAAAAAGCTCAGCAGTGGAACACCACTGCAGAGACCTCCAAGATAACGCCTCTCACATCAGAATTAAGAGACATTAACAGGCATGTGAGGAGCTTCCTGCTAGTGGTGGTTATGCTGTAGGGCCTCTGATGACAAAGAAAGGTCTCCCTCTCTACCACTTTTCCATCTGTCACCTTCTACAAGCACTGAAAATTCATGCCCAATTATTTTTCCCCATGTATTAGCTCCCTTTAGTTATTAAATTACATCTTAAAGAGTAACATATGGGGAATGATCCACAGACGGAAGGGAGGGTGAGGAGAGCTCTGTCTTTTACTCCATACGTGTGCTTACTAAAGTTTAACGGAAGGGTGACATTTTGCATCTAGGAAAGGAGGACGTGAGAACAACAGTGTATTATAAACCTACCGCTTCAGGATGCACTGAAGCAAGTTGATAAATTTCAAAATAACAGCAACAGAAAAATTCAATGCTGGGCATACTGCAATGTATATAAATAGAAATATAAGCTAGGTGTGTTGCTACCCCAGCAGAACAGTACCTTTGCTTTCTCTTAATGGTTCACCACCACCACCAGTCACAGTTGTGTAAAGTCACCGTGAATACATGGTTAACTAGCAATTGCGGATCAGCTTCTGAGAAACCCAATTAGTAAATACTACTCTTAAGTTGTGTTAGTAAGCATACCCTCCTTGCCTTCTCACAAGCAGTCATGTAGAAATGCAGGTCATTCAGATGAAGAAACCCAGAATGCATGCCTGCACTGGTGACAGGATTCAAACAGAGAAAGTACACAAAATTTCACTGGACAGAAATGGGAAAGTGGGAGTTTGAATGCAGGGGAAATGGGATTGACACCTCTGTCAGGAGTGCCACTCCTGTGCCACAACTTCTGCATGCCCTGTAGGCCAACACTGTTTAAATAACAAGCGAAGTAAGTCTCATGCAGAGGCATGCCATGAGATGCTCCACCAAAGCACGTCCCCTGGGAGATGCTGATAGCAGAAACTTTGTAAATAACAGACTAAAGTTTTCTAAGCAGTCAGCAAATAAACTAAATTGATGTTGCATGGCCTGATACAGGAAGAAAGCTGCCATCTTCTCACTGAGCAAAGACAAATCTCATCCTGGCACACTGGGCTATCTTCCATAACGCACAGTACTGCAGACCTTATCCCATTATTCACCTTCTTCACATCTGCCATCTCTGGATGCTCACAGGTGTTTACAGAAAGCCTTCTAAAGCCATCTCAGGTTCTCTGTTTTTTTTTGGTTTTTTTTTTGTTACTCCATCATGATACTGTTCAGCAAACTCCAGCCACCTTTATACTATACCGATGCACTCAGCTGCCCAGTCCTCCCCCCCCCCCCCAAAAAAAAAAGTTAAACACCTTTGGCTGTGTTGGCCGTCCCCCCTGAAGACTCTCTTCTCTGAGGATCTCTGTATCAAACCTTAGCTAACTTTCACTACTGCTGTTAATAAATGTTAACAGCTAGTAGAGCTTTCTGCAACTTCAGCTTACTTGCTAGAGTTGCCAAGAGGTCAAAAGGAAATAATATATTTGAAAGTCAGAAAAGTGTGTGATGGATGTACTAATAGCCTAAATTTAACAAAATAAAAACAACCTGCTGTGAATATTACTAACCCAGGAAACATAACTGCTTATATTACCACTTTCTATATGGTGTAAGAACTGCAAAAATGTACACAGCGTCAATTTGCTATCAAGGTAATGCTGAAAAAACATGCAGAGAGGCAACAGTCACCGAAATCTGTCAATATGGAAAGAGAAAAATCAACAAGTATGATGGTTTTGAGAAAACAGCAATGGAACCTTTAAGAAAATAAACTGACAGTCCCAAATCCCTTTATCAGTTTGGAAGCCTAATCACAATTGGAAGCTATATCCTTCTCAACCTTCTCTTTCTGCCCATGCTTATCAAGACTAGATAGCTAAAAACACTCCTGAAAGCAAAGGAGAGTCACTGCACTTATTCAGTAACCAAACTCACTGTTGAGCCCCTCTTCTCAAGCATGACTTAATCTTTCCTGGCAGAACCATCTTCAGGGATATCCTTTTACACATGAGGTAGCAAAACATAGCTCCAGCTCGGTCCAGAGTCTATGTATACTTCCCCAAACTTTTTTTCCCTTCCATCACTCGTGCTTTCTTTTTGCTTGTTTTCTTCACTTACGTGATACAATTTCTTACTCTTGTCAGAAAGTGGCAGCTTAAGTTTTGATTAATAAAAAGGTCTTAATTAATAAAGGTGAAGATTTGGTATAAGATGATATGCTGAACTTAACCATGAGAAATGCTGTCAGAAAGGAGAAACAGTTTAAAGATATTACTTACAGAAGTCACTTAGTTGATTAAGAGTAAGCATGTGGAGCATTTGTTGCACAGCTTATCCTTCATTTTAATTCTCATTGTGCTGTTCCTTTAATCTTTTTTTTCTGTCCTAACTACTGGGGCTTGTGATGTTTGTCCTTACACACAGTTCTGGCTTGCACACTGGGACAGGACATATAACAGAGCCTTGTACTACAAAAGCAGTTGTAAGGAATTCATATTTACAGCATGGCAAGTTGTTGATTTCTTGCTTTATTTTTAATCCCTCCTTTTCTGCAGCAGAATGCAAAATTCTTCAAATCCATAATTCATTTTGCTAAATTCAGTCTTCACTTTTATCGTAGTTCCCCTGGTCAGACCAGAAATGTACTCTCAGTGCCACCATTTGAATAACAGCACTACTCAGTTTTCAGCTGAAAACAATGAAAAATTGCTTTGGAATCTTTCTTTGAAAGATCCTGTTGCTGTTTGGATGAAAGAGCTGCTGTAATTTTGCAATCAGATTAAACTTTTTTTTTTTTTCCAGGTAGTTAAGTATACACATCACCTACCCTCCAGAAAGCAGTTTTTTCATCATAACAATATATGCTGACCAAACTAAGAGACCCCTAAAGAATATACTATGTCTTCCTGTCTCCTCTATTTATTAATACTGGGCAGAGGAAATAAGCCTGTTAAGAATTACAGGAAGTCTTCATTTAATGACATAATAACCATTTTTACTCGTCTTTCTCATTTGATGAGACAGAAGTGCAGACAACAGTTTAAATAACCCCATGTTCTATGCAGTGGCCACCATGTTCTGCAAATTACATGTATCGTACCACCAAGTATCCAGACCTACTGTAGTGCAATCACTGCAAGGTTAGTATGTCACTAAAGCAGCAAAGTAATTCAGATGGTGTAAAAATGAAAGGAGGGCTGGAATAGTTGTGCCACCCAAGAACTGGTAGCCTACTTCTTACTCTCCAAATTCCACGAGAGCAGGGTTTCTGCTGGGTTTACATTGCTTCGTTTGAATGCTCACTGCTTAGGAAGGGATTCTTCCCTGGCGGACAGGCTTGCCACTGCTGCCAATCCAGCTCAAGTGATCACCACAAAAAGTTTGAGCTGGTGATATTTCCTTAAAGGGACAAGAAAAATTGTTCAGATCAGAAGTCCACTCTGGAGAATCCCAGAAAGAGCATCAGAAGGAACAGTTCTGTTCCCAACCAAGCTAAGAGATCATCTCTAAAATAGTCTGCCCATGGGTCTATATTTTATTCCTCACACTACCATGTCCTAGACTCTGACAGTGAATTATGGATGGGCCTGTAATGTCAAAGTAACTTTAAGTCTTCAAGGAACAAAGGTGGTAGAAAAACAGGTATCAATATTACTTTAATTGGCACCTGACATTGCAGAAAACTTCATTTCAAAAAACATATCTGTAAGTTATGAAGACATTTACCTGAGATCAATATCATGAATGCTATTTTTCTGAATAGCCATGTGATAAAAAAGGCTCCATTTGTCCTCTTCATGGCCAACATATGGTAAGTGAACCCCTATTACACTGAAATGTTACAGCAACTCTTCTTTAACCTTGAGATATCCCGGAATTTGTTTATAAGAACAGCAAAAAGAAGAATAACTTAAAAACCCGAAGGTCAATGATTCAAGAAAACATGCATTTAGAAACATTTTTCTCCACTCAAATTCAGAGGTCACATTCTTTGAGGAAGCCTGGTGGATGATCTCTGAGCCGTGGATTATTACTGGCTATTATTTAATCCACAGCATTTTCTAACCTGTTACATTAGGACACTGAGTGGCAAGGTGGTGAAAAGCTTCTCGTTGGCACCTGCACCTTTGTAAATGCATTTCACATAAGTGTATTTTTGTATACCACATTTATTTCAGCTTAAGGACTCAAAGTAGAGCTTCTCTGATGTTTTATTATGGACAGCTGTTCTGTAAATTACAAAGGATTTTATAGACTATAAGCAGTGATTCACAGGCAATCTGCTTTCTTAAGATAACTTAGTAAAGGCCTTTCCTCTGGGCCTCAAGGCTTGCAGGGAGAATTTTGAATTTAAACAAGATTAAAGTTATGATAATAGTGTCCCATTATGAAATCTGTTCCTGGCAAGCTATACTGAGGAGGAATAAAGCTGGATGTATTTGTTTACAATAAAGGTTGCTTTTTTTTGTTTGTTTGTTTAATCCCTTTCAAATCATATCTCTTACTCGATGCGGTTGATCACGATGATATAACAGAGCAAATAACAATGCTGTGTTATTCTTCCCTAGGAATATTTTTATTTCTGTGTTAGAGAAAGTTTGCTGGCATCTGTCCGAGTTTCCTTTTAATTCAGTAATCAGTATTTTAAATGGTTATCAATGCTAGTTGCCAAAGAAGCATTCGATTATTATTTTATTTTTTTAAAGACCTTTTTATTTCACTTTTGGTTGTCTGGATCTTTATAACAAACCTTTTTTCCACAAAGTCTTCATAGCCTGAATTTACTTTCTTACCTAGAATTTACTTTCATTAAGAAATTTTCAATACCTGCTCATTCAGAGCCAAAACAGTACTTCAGAAGATATCAGTCTGGCTCCATACAGCCACTACGTCATCAGAAGCTAAGCTGCAGAGGAGAATAACAGCAAATCTTGTGAAGTTAAGCTCCCAAAAATGCAGGATGCTTGGTGTTATGCTTGCAGTTAAATCACTTTGGGGGGGAAATGTGTATGTATGTGAGATATGCTGGGCTTTCAGCAGTTTAGAAAACAAGATGGATCCGTAATCTAATCCAACAAGAGTCCTTAGTATTCAACCTGGACTGAGGGCAAAAATAAAGAGCAATTTCACACAGTAACTTCTGTGCATCCCATCCCACATATATCCTAAGTCTACAGGCTCAAGTGCCAGTGCCAGTGCTTCAGAACAGTTTAAAGCCAGAACCAGACACTCCTCACGTCTACCTCCACATCACTCCCAGAGAAAGATCGAAATACTTGGTTATAACTCCTGTAAGAGAGATCTTTTTTTAAATCATCAATTACATCCTTACACTGTTTTTATCTGCAGAGCAAACAGCCCTGATGAGCTGAGTGTAAGGCACAGGGCGAGCTGCAGGCAGGCAGCTAAAAGTAACCACATGGCACTGGGAACCCTGAAGAAAGAATAGAAGACAAACCAAAAAATAACCTCACTCGCCTTCATTCTCAACACCTAAAACAACAGGCTGTGAAAATGGTTTCATTAAAAAATAACAAGCACATGCTCACCAGGGGATAGATCAGGGCAAACTGAATAAAAAATTCTTCAATCATTGCTGAAGTAGGTCAACCAGAATTAATTCAAAGGGCAAACATTCAAACTGAGCCTGCTTCCCACCCAACCCAGAACCCAGCCACACATCTCCCTACTGCCCTTTGACAAGGCTGAGCAGAGTCCTGGACTGACTTACTACTTCATTTGGCAGAATGCACTCAATTCAGTGGGGCTTCCACTCTCCTCAGTGCAGACTAATGGGCCAGGGGTTTCCTCTGGGTTGACAACAGTGCAAGATCTAATGGTATCTAGGAGAAGAGCCCCCTAGCTAACAAGATCAGCACTAAGCATACCAGCCCTAAGGACACTGGTCCTGGAAGTTTCTGCCAAAAAGAGTTGATGCTGGCCTGGAAGTAAAGAAGAAAGTTCCAGGAAATAAGAGCTGAACAAAATAAATAAATAAATAAAATTAAATAAGTAAATAAAAAATTCCTATGCAATACACAAAGAAACCCAGGCTGCTGAGCCAGCATCCTTATGCTGCCCGGTACTACTGGTCCACGCCCCAGTATGGAGGTTCTGGAGCCCCAGACTACCAGATGGACCAAGACACTGTTGCCTTGAGCTGACCTTCTTTCAGCACAAAGTAGCTCTGATGTATTGTACAGTGTTAATTGACTTAATGGCTTTCAGCTATACATTTTTTTTTGATCACAGAGCACAAGCTAGCAGAGCGCTAGAGGTTCTTTGAAACTTATTTATCGTGTGACAATGGATTTTATGAATCATTATTTGCTATTAAATCTCCTCTCTTCTCCCAGGTGAGCCATCATTTCATTTAGAGTAGGAGAGAATAATTCAGGTCATCACAAAAGCTTTTCCTCCCCCCCCCCAGCTGACTGCAATAAAACATATTAACCTCCCCTTCCCCATCCCATCAGCCTTTTCAAACCTAACCTCACCACCAAGCTTTGAAACACAGACAGGAAAGGTTAACTCTGGGGGGGATGCAGTCTCTTAACTGCTTTATTCAGCATCCCGACTAATGAAACAGCTGTCAGCTCTTCCTGATTTCCCTCCCACAGCCCTAAAAAGTCAATTAACCCCATCCCTAGAAAAGCACATCCTAATGGTACAACAAAGACACCACTTTCCTTTGCCACCAGAGATGGCACAGCCCGACCAGGGGTGAGAGCAGAAGTTTAATTTACATTCCAGGCTGCAGAGGGCAGCCAGAAAACATTTGCAGCCCCTTGGGCAACAACCAGCCTCCAGGTTACATCACATCCCTCATCATGCTTGTGCCATAGAGGGCCAACAGAACCCCTGGCAGAATTCAGCACTTGGAATAAATGGAGCCAGACCCTGCAGATGTGCTTGGGCAGCAACGAGTTCCATTACAGTGCACAACAAACATCTAAGGCTGGTCTGAAAGGAATGGAGGGCATTCACATAAGCTCTCATCTGCAAAGAAAGCAATGTGGATCACTTTCTTGTGCTATTACAAGAAGACTGCTATAAAATATATATATACACACACATATATATACAAATAACCTCTAAATGCTCATTTATATTTAAGAGCAATTTTGCTATTAATTGCCTAAGCTTCTTTTACTTCTTAATTCAATGTGTCCGAGGCCTGTTTCAGTTTCTATAACACTGGCATCTTTATTACACCCTTGGGCTACAATTTTCCAATGAGGATTGTCTAAATGCAGAGTTTTTTCCTCTTCATCTGTAAAACAATACTCTCAATAACCTGCAAGTTTATTCCCACAGGGAATCTGTAGCATGAAGTACCTGCAAATTGAGACAAGACAATCCGTGTCCACAAGCAGCTTCTACAATTGGGACTTTTAGGCAGCAAACTGAACAGGAGGGCTTTCTCACCCTCTCTGTACAACAGACATGAAAGGATGATTTTTTCATAGAAGCACAGAATGATTTGAACTGGAAGGGATTCTTAAAGGTTATCTAGTCCAAATCCTTTTCAATGATTCGGGACATATCTACAGCTAGATCACACCGCTCAGAGCCTGATGCCTGATGGGGCATCCACCGCATCTCCATGAGACCTGTTACAGTGCTTCACTACCCTTATAGTCAAAAATTTATTCTTTATATCCAGTCTAAACCTCCCCCCTTTTAGTTTGAAACCATTTTCCTTCATCCTATTGCAACAGATCCTGCTAAAGAGACTGTTCCCATCTTTCTTACAGCCCACACTTAGCTACTGAAAGGCCACTATCAGGTCATCTCAATGCCTTCTCCAGGCTAAACATCCTCAGCTCCCTCAGCACGTCCTCACAAGGGAGGTGTTCCACCTCTGGGGTCTTTTCAGTAGATCTGTTGGAGTGCATCCAGAGGAGGGTCATGTCTCTCCTGTACTGAGGACTCCACATCTAGATGCAGTAATCCAGGGTTAAGGGGAAGGGTCACCTCCCTCAATCTGCTGGCCATACTTCTTTTGATACAGCCCAGAATATGGTTGGCGTTCTGGGCTGGCAGGGCATTTTAGCCTCCATAGTGTCTCCTCACCACCAGAGACCCCTTATTTTTGTTCCTGTTATTTAGGCCTGCAAAGTGTCTTCAGCATGCCTAAAAGGACTTCCTTGCACAGATTTGTATTTGGAGGAGACTACACACCACAGTTGTTAATTTAAAACAAAAGAGTGGAACTATTACCCTTTTGTACTGTTTTCCCTTCCCAATTATATGCATCTGGAAGATTTCACTGCACAGTTTTAAAACACACACAAACAGAGCATCTGGACTTTGTCTTAATGAGATAAAGTTTGGTCTATGCTTTCTCAGTGGAATTATCTTCCCTGTGTAATTGGTAGCAATGGTTTCAGAGGCGAGCCCTTGTTCTGTCAGCAGCACTCTCAGAGAGGAAATGCAGGAGCTGGAGATGGCAGACTTCCTTGGGATGAAAAGTTGCCTTTTGTCTAATTAGGAGAAAAAAAAAAATCACATTAGAAAAAAGTTCCATTATTCTGACCTTTCAAAGTCTCCCAGTCCTGCTGAACAAAATGTGTCCTCTCATTAAACTCCAAACCACATGATATTTGCTTCCAGAGATGTGCTTTGTGATGTGAGGCATGGAAGCTCTCGATCCTGCTCCTTTAGGATATCCTGATACAAAATTTCTGGCAAACACCAGAAGCTAATATTTTATCCCCACTGCAGTGAAATATCAGTCCAATTCTTGAACAGACAGAATGCCTATTCAACTGAATGCTGAGAATTTGGATGAGATGTCTGTAAATCTCTTGTGAAAGGTCCAGCCTTTTGATCCCATGGAGGAAATGAGCTTAGGCAGCATTTAAGAAACGGTCTCTTGATGTTTGCTTTGCAAAGCTGGGCTTAAAAACATCAGCAGTGCAGACTTCTTGCTGGAAGTGAAAGGAGTATGAGTGGGACTGTTTCTACCCTGAGTGGAGAAGATAAAGCAGACTTTTCCCCCATCATGTACTTTGACATGAAAGAAACAGTCAGCCGAGGTACATAGCAAGTGCCTGCTTCCTCCAAGCCATTAGTTACAGCTTGCACATAGAAAGGGAGACAAATCGATTTCCTAGTGCTGCTTTAAGTTCTGATTGCCAAATCTTTTTTCTCATTCCTATCTACTACTCCTCTCTTTTGGGAAGCCTTCTGTTATTCTTCTTTGGTATCTTTTACTCTTTGTCACAATAAAATGAGTGAAAGTGAATCCCTTAACAGAAGTGAAAAAGGTAGAACAGAAAACATTATCTCCTCCTAACAAAGCACAACATTTCAGCACCCTGCTCATCCTTCTTTGCCACACAGGGATCTGTAACAGTCTACCTTCAGTGACGCATGCATCCATAAGGATGATTATGTTAGTTTGTGCTGAGCTGGGCAGAACAAGCTGCCAGATGCCCAAAGAAAAAGCTAACTGGTGTCTTATACCTCAGGCACCCAACAGCATGCACCACCCTCTCTCCTCCCTCCAGTCCCAAGACTCAGAGCACCACTACTTTGCTGCAGAAGAGAAGTAGTTTCATTCCCAACCCTTTATCTTCTCCAGGGAGAAGTGGGGCCAAACCAAACCTACGGAGAGTGCAGATTTTTTTTCAGGTGTTTTTTTTTTTTTTTTTTTTTTTTTTTAAGACAGTCAAAAACCAAACCAATCAAATGAAGTAGTATGCTAATTCAGTAAAACATCAAATCTATTTCCCTGCTATGGAGACTGAATTCAGTGGAGACCACAGAACTCCTGTCACTATTCTTGTCATTTAAAAATCTTCTCAATTGACAACTGTCCTCATTTAATAGATGAGGTTGTTTTCAGTGGAAAAAAAAAATCTATCTATATATATTTATAGTAACTCTGGTACTGAGTTGTTCAGAAATCTCAGATGAACGCCATCTGGTCCCAATGATTTATTGACATTTAATTTCCTGAGTTCTTCCTTCTCTTACACAAAGACACAAATACATACATAGTGGGAGAAATTCTTAGGAAACATCTGTCAAAGAGATGGCACCTTTACTCTCTGGAATTCTCCCACTCCAAGTTTATTCATCATTCTCAGTGGCAAAGACCAAGAAAAAGAAATCAAGAATGTTGCAGATGCTTTTCATATCTCCTCTGATTACTCCCTAATATCTTGGGAGAATTGATGATTTCTGTGGCTTTTTGATCCTACTACACTTCAACTATACAGAGTTTCCCTATTCTCACTGCTGATGATGAGTGTCCATTTAATATTTATCTTCCAGTAAATTTTAATTCGTACCATAAGAACTTAAGACAAATTTCCAATTTCACCACTGCTTTCAAGGCTGAGATTAGTTAGACATCTCATAATGTAACCTTGTTTCTTTTGCACTGGATGATGCACCAAAGCAGCAAGAAATTAAAAACATTTTTGCATTTCCTCCATAACACCCTCCTCAAGTTTCATTTCAGCCCCAAGTCTTTCTACAAACACTAGACCAAAAGAATGTCACTTTTCATTCAGTATTAATTACTTGTGTGTATTTTATCATATAGTATGAATCAATTATACTGCCATTGCCATACAAACAGCTTAAAATCAGTTGCTTAAACATAGATATTTAATGCCATTTGAGATGCTCTCTCTTATAACTCATACATCCACCAGATTGGCAAGAATTAATAACTTATGGGAAAACACTCAATTTTTGTTCTACGGAGTATTCTGAATGCCTCTTTTCAAGTAGCATGGGTTGCTCTTTAATGGGGATATATTAGAAAGGCATTAAGCGGTATTTAACAGACCAATGCAAAACATAAATGTATTTTTTCTTTTACCAATGCCCAAAATAAATACAGCTAATTAGAAGAAATATTAAAAAAAAAAAAGTCTCAAAAAAACCCACACAATTAACCAAAACAAAACAACAAGGAACAAAAATCCCACAACTGAATTATGTCTCCATTAGACCTTCACAACTCAACTTGAAACATGTAGACATTATTACCCAGGGCCAGAATCTCCAAATTATTTAGGTCTCAGTAATTTTCTTCATTTCCCAATCACTGACACTAGTGATACAACATGTCCATGGGCATTTTGAGGCCAAGGGCTCCTGATAAAGGTAGTAATTTGCATCCCGAGCAAAGATGTGGATTTATGGAAGGAAAACCTAAAGTGAGAGATCAAAATGAAATTCTTACCATTGATGGCTTCACATTTTCAAACATATTATCTGACTTTGACCTCAACTAATAAGAGGTTATCAAGATAAATACTGCCTATATATAAATGACCTAACAATGCTTTGAAGAAAGACTAAGGAATTAAGAACAGGCTTATTTGTTCTACAGAGAGACCCACTGAAGTTATCGAGACCAACTGGATATACAAATTAATCATACTTATTTTAAATAGTAATAACTTCTTTAGAAGTTCGTTCTTCATCATGGACACTGTTTCTATTTTATATTTTCTTCAGTGAAATAAGGAGCTTTGTTTACTATCAGAATCAAGATCTCAACTCATAGACAGTGGATGTACAACTGTATAGCACAGACGCAAACTCAGATAGAACTGTAAACTTTCTTTCATCAAAAAACTTTTTTTCTTTTTTCTTTTGTCTCAAAAGCAAAGAGAAAAAAATAAAAATAAAGAAAAACAACATCCCAAGTTGGAAGGTACCCAAAAGGATCAAGTCCAATTCCTGCCTCCACATCAGACCAGCCAAAATTTAAACCCTGTGTCTGAGAGCGTTGTCCTCCTTGAACTCCAGCAGCCTGGGCAGCCTGTTCCAGGGCAGGGTGACAAATCTTTCCTTAACATCCAGCTGACCCTCCTCTGACGCAGCTCCATGCTTACCCTGTCACAGTCATCAGAGAGCAGAGATCTGTGCTGCCCCTTTGCTCCCTGTGAGGTGCTGTGGGCTGCCATGAGGCTTCCTTCAGCCTCCTCTGCTAAGGTCTGAACAAACTGAGGGACTTCATCTGCGCTTCATATGTTTTGCCCTCCAGACCCTTCAACATCTTTGTAGCTCTCCTTTGGACACTCTCTAATGGTTTTGTCCTTTTTGTACTGTGGTACCCAAAACTGCACCAACAACATACTCAATGCACCCGCAATGTACTCAAGGGGAGGCCACACGAGCACAGAATCATCTCCTATCTTGCATTATCATCTGTGCGCTGCTCTACATCTGCCTGTGTAGAAACTTTTTGCCAGCTTATAGTTTTTGCATCAAGCCTGGGGGACTTGGCTCTCAGACCTTACTCAACATTTTGGGATACGGTCAAGGTGTGTTCTCATATCTTTGAAGTGATTGGTGCTTCTAAAGCTTAATGACATCCAGTTAAGCCTGCCTAGTAACCATGAAAGCAAATCACAGGCTCTCATACTCTTCACGCTGAGTATAAGCTGAATTCCTGAAAACAAAACAAACAAGCAAACAAAACAAATAAAACACAACAGTAACCTTAAACAACGCACTTCCTCACTGAATTATCTTTAAAATCTCATCACTGATCACACAGTATTTATTTTTAAGCACGTTAAGGCAGAGTACTGTGCTATGTTTAGAGAAAGAGAGCAAGAGAGGAGAGCAATGACAAAGCCAGGGCTCCACATCCTTCCACAAGCAGAAGAGCTTTACAGACAAATAAATACTGAAACTGCGGGACTGTCAGCTATGGATACAGTCTTCGGCATAAATATTTTGGGAATACAGTGCCCACACTGTTAATGACAGTGGGAATGGCAGCCTCAGCAGATGGACGACCGCTACAGTCCTACTGAGCACAGCAACATCTCATGGGTCAGGACAGTGCTTAAAACAGTTGTGTTGGCTGGCTGTGCAGCTATGCCAACACACGCATCTGGGATCTCCCAGGAGATAAACTATGTTACCCAATCACAGCAATTTTTCTGTTGTAGACAGAGGCTGATTATCTGCAGTTATTGTGGTTCCCACTTGCACTTAATAAGGCACTGTCTGCATCAAAGGTAAAAAGAACAGAAGGAACAAATCTTACCTCGCTGTACATTAACCATTTAACCGCTTTGACTCATGTGCTTACATTTAAACCCTATAGAAATTCTAAAGGCAATGATCTGCATAACATTGGTGTAGTAGGACACATATTCTGTCTAGGGTAAATGAAAATGTTGCTAACAAATGCTATTAAAACACAAATTTCTGAAAAATGAGACCACCAAGCAAATTACCTGTCTCTTTGAGAGTGAGGTAGAACCTGTTTTCCAGCTGAAAAAGTTATCAATAGGGAGTGCGCCTAGAATTTAAGGTGCTAAACTGAACAGCTGAGCAAGTTAAATAAACCATTTTAGCATAACATAAGAGTATTCTCTCCCAACTGTGGTACATACGAAGGTGGAAGGGAGTACCATGTACGTGTTGTTTCCAGGGAAAGATTTCTGAGGAAAGAAAGCAAACAGAAGGGACCTTACAAGTGATAAAGCTTCCTGCAGTCTTTTTAAAGCAATGTGGGAGAAGATCAGAGGCTGTTTCATATTTACCTCTCAAAGCACAGCCATTTCCCAGGCTGTCTATTTAGGTAAAGAGAAATACTTCATATTAGGAAATACATAATGTATGATCTTCCCTCTCCATATGTCAAAAAGTGAATTTGAAACCTCCACAGTTAAAGAACAACAAGCATGCATAAGCAAGAGACCTGGAGACAAAATGGTGAGAAGTGTAAAGTGGCCTTTTTGGGGATTTTGCAGCTTAACACTCTGGATCAGGATTTGACAAGGGAAGACTTTCACCTTGAGATAAGAATTTAATTATTGATCGCTTAATACTTTCCTGCCCTCCTCACATCAGTGTGTCAAGGCAAGAGCTATCATCTAACATCTCTGCACTTAATGCAACAACCAGCATCAAGGGTCCATTTGCTCCCAAGGTGACAAGCTCTGTCCAAGTTTTGCTGCACAGTTCTCAGAACTCAGCAGAACCATTACATCTGCTGCCCACTCTAGTTATTTAGACATATTTTAGCAAGGCATTGTGATTTCTAGGCATTGGTGATGATTACAACCTATGGAAAATGTCCCCTCCCAGGTGCAGCGCTGCAAAGCTAAGAAAAGCAAGCCCAAGACAGCCCCCAAAGAGTTCCTGCTCATCCTCTGAGCACCACAGAGCTCAAGAGCCCATGCTCAGGGTGAACAGCTTCTCACTATCGTCTCCTAGTTCCCCAGAGGAAACGGGAATAATGTGAGTTGTTGGGAAGGGGAAAAATGCAGCAATAATGGTGTCCAGCCCAGCTCAGGCTGGAGCAGTTTAATTGTTCCTGCAAGACACCTCGGGTAGGCTTAAGCTTGGGAAATCAAAGTGGGGAAATATATTATTTGCCTGTCCCTTATTGAAAATTTCAAGAAAACCAAATGTTATAGACTCTGGAGACATCAGTACAGAAACTAAGTGACAGGGAAGATAAATGCTTCCTACTGCCAATGACATATCCAACACAGAAATAGAGAGACTATTTTCATAACTTTGTGCTTTAAATGCCTTTAGTAGAGCAACAAGATTTATGCTTCTGGCTCTAAAGGAGGGCAAGAGAAACTTAAACTGTATAACTAGGTGTGTACACATGAATGCATAAATGTGCACATCGAATCAGGCACAAGAAAAGAAAGAAATAAGTAATCTGCCCTTGAATAGGAAGGCCCTCCCTGCTGTTCTCAATTTTCTAGACTTTTTTTCTTATTCAAACCTCTAAAAGAAAGCAAGGTACAGTTCAGTATTCTGTGATCAGTCATATCCTCAAAGAGGAATCAGCCTACACTTTTCTTAAAGCTCTATGAAAAACAAAGCAAGTAGAGAACAAAAAAACGCGAGTTTGATTCTTCAAGTAGTTTTCTGTGCATTGTAAGAAAAAAAAAAAACACACCCTAAAAACACTAAAAAAAAAAAACCACACAAGAGGCATAACAAGCCTCTAATAACTATTTTTGAGCAACACAATTGCTTGAACTTCACAGTTACCCTTTGACCAATAAAGAGAAGAGAATGAGAGTAAATAACATTCATTCTGCTTATTAGTTGAGGCATAATTGTTAAACACAATCACTGACAAGGAAATCGCTTACAATAAGGAAAAAGCAAGGCACAGCACACACGAAAAAAAATAATAATAACGCTCCCTGAAACATGCAGACCAAGCAAAGACATATGCATGAAAAGGAATATAGGAAGAATTCTTAAATCCACAGTTTATGGTGTTTTCCTGAATCAGTAAAAACATAATAAGGATGGAGCTTATCTTTCTGAAAACTTGCATACGGTTCATGTCTCTGTTTAAATCCTTTCAGTGTTTCAATTATGTTTATACCTTTAAAGGTGTTTTTCAAATCCCTGAAGGCAACAGGCAGAAATAGTTAGGTTCCTTTCCCCCACAATAACTTGCTAAATGAGCATTTGTTAAGTGAAAAAAAAAACAACAACAAAATCAACAGTGTAATATAGGATGGGCTCTCTGTCCTATATTCCAACAGGCTTCCCACCCACGTTTTTAGAAATACACACATTATGTAGTTGACATCAGGCCAGCCTGGAGAAGATGTTGCTATCTTTAAATGAAAACACACTACTGTAGACTAGATGGTAGGTGTGTTACTGGCTCACAGAAAGGGCAGGGAGCTACAGGGCTGCCTAAGCATCAGACTGGATGACGAGTGATGTTCTGCATTGGGTAGTCCCAAGCTCAGCAGGGAGGATACATGTGTCTTCACCACATCCTGCAGAATGTGTTATCCCTTCCTCAGAAGCTAGATTATGAGCATGGGAGATGTGCAATTATTTTGTTCATACTACATCTTTTCTCTGCCATTCTATTTACTTTCCCTAAGAAGGGATGGATGAGTTAGTCCCATCTTTCCTATCACTGCCAAAGATACTTTTTCAAAAGCAAGGGGTAAATCGGGTGGAAGAAACTGGGCAAGGTGAAGGGGTCATTTCTAGGTCTAAGGATATCACTTTCCTTGTATGGGTGTGGGTGCCTGAACATTGGGCACTCACCCACTACTTTCAGGGAAACTGAACTACAGAAGCAGAAAAGATGCAACAAATCACTTCCAGCCTCTAAATATGAAGGAGACATTGAATAACATAGTTGAAAGTTGAGATGCCTTCCTTCTATGACATTTACTTTTTCCACTTCTGAATGAAGATTCAGACAGCTTTCCAACTCTACTAAGTATCCCACAGGTTTCCCGAAAAGCCAGCAGAGCACATCTTAACCACTGGAATCAGCAGGCTCAATGCAGTGAATATTCCAAGATGAATTCTCATGCTCTCATTTTGCAGAAGATCAGCAAGTTTTATCCTGTGATTCATACTCAGATGAGACAACAAACACAAACCATCAAATGCTGGGACTTCAGCATTTAAGATATGATTTGGGCCCACACACCCAGTCAACATCAGAAGACCCCTGAAAATTTGGCTCTATTTTTTTCCTGCGTTGGTTTCTATGTGGAAGAAGTACTGTTATGTACTTTGCTTTGATTTTTCTGTACTACATGTATAAAATCATACATTAATACAGATTAACCCAGATTGTATTCAACCCAAGATTGCTTGAAACTGCACCAAAAGTTCCCAAAACCTTTGCAAACCAGAGAAAACCATAAATCAAACGGGGCTCAATTCTGAGCTGATAATGAAACACTAAAATAAGGCAGTTTAATGTTTAATTATGAAATCAACCTACCCATCCATCCTCCCTTTCAGATATTTCTGGAGAAATAGTCACTGAGCATCCATTTGCTAACCTGTAAATTCTACTCATTTGTGTTGCCCTAACAGAATTCCAGCAGATAGTGTCATTTTCACTCTCCACCATCCTTGGAGTGCAATATATTCAGCTCAGGCATACTGAGCAGCCTGTAGTACTCACTGTAGGCGGCAGTGATGGACACTGAAGATCAAGACCAAAAATGCAAGGACTTGTCTAGCTCTAGGTTCAGAAAGAAAACAAAGTATCGACTCCCCAAACATAAAGGCAACATGACCTTCCCATCCCACATACCTTACAGAGAACTTCCCTGAGATTTCTGTCGTTGCCTGATGTTCTACTGTCCAGCTCTTTCCCTTGAGGGCCTCACCCACATTCTCTTTATTTTTTTTATTTGTTATTTTTGCCAATACATAAAGCTGCTGAAACCTAAAGTGAATCTAGCTGAATGACTCACAGAAGTGGATTTGACTCCCCATAACTGCAGACAAAATCAGGGCAACATTGGCTATTGTCAGTGTTCCCTCCAATACCCCAGGTGGAAATATAAGGCTAATGCAACCTTCTGTACAAGTACTTCATCTTTTCAATATATTAAGCGTAAAGACATTAAACCTTTAAATGCAATTACATTTACACAGTATGTGTGCCTCTATTTCTAAGAGAATCTCTGTCTGATGTGAACATGCTTTTCTCTTTAGGGTTTCTTCCAGAATTTATCAGGTTGTTATTACTAACACTTTTTCCTGCTAAGATTTGGAACTGCTCATGGGCAGATCAATCCAAAGATAGAGAAAAAGAGATTAAATGTGATTTCTTTTTCTAAGGAGTGAAAACTGTCTGAATAATATAATGTACCTGAAACACTTTGGTGACCAAAAGAATTATACAGATTGTATAGCAGCATGGAGATAAAATTAATTGGGTCTCTTTACATGGTATCTGTTATGAAAGCACCTAAAATAGTTCTGTATATTTAAGATGAGTTAAGGAAATGTCACTTTCATTATTTTTTCCCCTCTTTTCAATCAGTATCCTTTTATTTTCATTCTTATGCACCTGCTAAATGTATCCTGCTGTATTCAGGGTTCAGCATGATGAGTTTCATATTTAGTGAAAAATGAACAATCCGCACCCTGAAGATTCCAATTATTTGGTTCCATCAAAGATCATCTTTTGGAGTATCAATGCAGAGGATGGAAATTTAAGTCTAAAGAAAGTGAGAATATATATATATATATATATATATATATATAATTCCCAATAAAATGTTTTTTTTCAGGAGAAGGAGAGGCTAAAATCAGCATCTAGAAAGCTGAAAAGAAGCACAGTAAGAACAAGGAGATCTACAATTTCACAGATTTGCATCATTATCAGGACAGTTTTAATGAAGTTCTAATTCTGCCAGATATGCTTGAAGGGAAAAATAATAATAATAATAAAAGTGTTTCATGCTGCTCCACCATACTGCACAAATGACTGATCTTTCCGAAAAGTATCAGAAAACCTGCAACATCATCCCTTCTTGTTCTCATGACCTTTCAGTGAAGGTCGCACCTATCACAGAATGACTTCCTTCAGCAATTGCATGTGGTTCTAAATTATAAGTCAACTTTTAAATTGTGAGTCCATTTGTTAAATCATGGTCAAAAGCAACTCTGATGTGCCCAGATCCTCTGGGATGTTGGCTTCCCATTTATAGATCTTAAAACTTCGAGATTTTAACCAGAGGACAGCTCAAGGCTCCATGCTCCCAGGCTTTCTGCCAGTTTTTTTGCTCCAAAAAAACACTCCAGAAAGCTCCAGCTTTCTGCCACAAAGAGTTAACGGTAGAGATTATTCTTATTAGAAAGATGAGGGGGGGGATTTGATGAGAATATGAACTTCCACGAGGTTCAAAGTGTTTACATCTCATTTTCCTCTTTCAAATATATTCTCCTTCTGGATTCAGATGTCTTTAAATTCAGAACAGATTTGACTCCACCTGCAAGATCTGTTCAGTTTTTTCTGTTCTAAATTTCACTTCACTGACATTTGCAGCCAAGACAACTGAGAACTTCACGTTATGGCTACAGCAAGAGATGAGGCAACCCACAGACTACAAATATCACTTGATATGAGGAAAAAAAAAAATCAGGCAGAATACAAAACAAGGAAAGGTTAGCACCTGAACACTGCACAAGTCCTTCTTCTGACTTTTCCAAGCCTCAGATCAAATTCTCACTTCTATACATTACAGATTCAGTAACAAAATGGTCAGAAAACCACAAGACAAGTTATTTTAAAGTAGTATCAGTGTATATGAGACTAGGAAGAAGACAACTTTCATTTAGGAAGTACATTCTACAAAACATAATCCTCAAAGGCTACATTCTCCTCAGACCTTACAGCTTTAAATAATCAAATAAATGTCCAGTGAGCTTTGGGATCTTGGTAGGGCTTTGCTAATACTGTAAATTACAGATAATTCCTCTACAAGAGCAATCACCATAGGTATAAAACGAGGAGTCACAGACAAGAAATACTGCTCCTCTACACAAATTATTTTTTGGGCATCTATCTGATCACAGAATCCCATGCAATCTGACCAGATGAGCTTTCTAAATCACCACAATGCAGACATGCAGTCAACTTCAGAAAAAAAAACAAACAACTTAAGATCCACTATTTCCTCCCAGATTTGCAATGCAAGCAGGAGCATTTAGTGGTCTACACCAATACGTATTTGTTGTCATCTCCGTCAGACTATTCAGGTAACATAGGAGCACTGATTGTTCACAAATAGCAACAGTAAAGATCGCATTGTCAACGTTTCTGTACAGAGAATTGTGATTTTTTATGAAAGGCTTACCTGAATTACTTGCTTTGGTCTTGTGTCAGTATAATAACTTGGTGAACAACCAGGAGGAAAAAATGTAATGGAAAAGAAATTGAAGACAAAACAACCAAGGTTCTGAAACGCTCCTTTGGATAGAAGGATGATGTATGGGAACAAATTGTATTTATAGCCTACTGAGACCTGTCTTTTGCTGCAATAACAGGGACATCATTTACTAAACAAGCATCAGCTGCCTATAGATCTCTGACACCTGACCATTTAACCAGTTCAAAAAGCTTCATCAAATGCAGTCATCTGTTAAAGAGAAAAGGTAGAGCTCTCAGTACTAAAATTCAGGGGAAAAAAAAAAAAAACAATATTGCTTGTTTCTCTCAAAGATAGGTCAAATAATTTTGGAGCAAACATTTCTTTTCTTCCTGTGCACACTACATCATATACCAGAGCAAAGAACAGAGGGAAGGGAATGCTTCTCTTATTTCACCTGAGAAAAAATACCCAAAACAAGGATGATTGTTTCTAAAGTTCACATGTGGATACTTCTTTAGTTTCCTATTGGATAGTCCAGCCCCACTTTCCTGAAGCCTTCCTGCAAGTGCAAAGCCAAAGGAAAAACTGAAAAGCATTTGAAAACACACTTCTGCTCGTTTAGTTTTTCATTCTCACCTGCACATATTGATTTCAAGCACAAAGTTATCACTTAGCAGTTCTGTAGCACAAATGTAAGCAAGCAATCATACATAGTAGCTCAAGAGTCCATGCTCCAGTAAGCAAAAATGATGGCATTGATGCATCTGGGCAGTGCAAGCTTCTGGAAAGCTCCTAGTAGCCAGATGCACCATGCATGACTATCAGTATTTGTCCTGACACATCCCTAGTACCAGAACCAAAATCTTCAATACTTCACTGTGAGATAGCTAAAATAGAGAAAAACAAAAAGAAGGTAAAACTAGAAATTACCTTCTCTTCCTCCTAAGAAGTTTTCAAGACCATGCTCTGCTAAGTCCAGCTTTCTGCAAGCTCTCTGTTTTCTTTCCAGAGCTGCCTTGACGGCAACATCTACTTCAAGAAGAGATGCAGAACTAGAGCCTTGTAATCCCCTTCAAGTGTCCATTACAACAGGCTGGAGGTTGATTGCTTTTTAAAGAAACATCACAAAGAGTGGCTAGAGGAGTTGTGAACCACGCTGCACAATTTGGAGGCACACCCAGTGTTAATAGAGTGCCAAGGTCTCTGCAGTCATTCATCACCACCCTGTAAATCTGCACCTGCTTTTCAGAACCACTATTTATTCAGGAAGGAGATCCTAAAACTTCTGTTCGCTACTGTTTAAGGTTCAACTGGAGAGCAACTTTGGAAGAGAAGATGATTACAGTTTAAAAAGAAACAGAAGGGTGTTTGCCCACTGAATTATTATTTTCTGTTTTGCTAACTTTTTCTATTTTCATTTGTGTGTCTTTCTGCTTAACTTTGAATAAGGCCATTGACCTTTCTTTGCAATTATATTATGTTATGAAACCAGTGCACTGCCCTAAAGATAGTATTATTGAGGCTAACAGCTTTATAATCCTATCACCCATTCAGGACAAGGGGATTTAAATCCAGGCAGAATGATAGGAACCAGTGTGAAACCTTGGACTTTCTTATTTCCAGAAGGACAGAAATGATCTGATAGTGTAGTTTTTGCTCACGCATATGATTCCTGCTCTAGCTGTGGTGTGCACAGACTAGCAAGGTGTCCTAAGAAGGACATGGGACAAATCTCCATGCTTTTCCCTACCTATCCACCTGCCCTGTTTGTGCAGCACCAAACTTCATATTAGAGCTCAGGAAGGAGGCAGCAGGGACATGGCAGATCTAGCAACCTGGACCTGAACATTAGGAACTGCTAAAAGCAGATATTGCCTTTTAGTCCACAGGCAAGATCTGATCAGTGAAAATTCATAGCTAATGCTTGTGACTATACTAAAAATAGTATTTTGTAGCTGAGAATTTGCTCTAACGAACAGTGTTATTGTGATCTTTGTATCAGTTGTAATTTCAGTGGAAATAAATCGGGAGCATTGTTCTCGGAGCAACCTGTGTATGTAAGCATATGTTATCTAGCTATCAGAATTGATACGGAAATTAATGAAAGAGAATTCTGAAAATCTTCTAAATATAGGCTGTCCCTAGTCAAGGAATGCCATACTTGAGAGCATAAAATGATGCACTACTGAAACAAAAAAATATCGTCTAACATCAACATCTGTGTGAGACCTACAGGACTGTATCACTTGCATCATCTTATCATCTTTTTAGCTCAAACTCATACTACAAAGGACAGAAACATGGAGGATATGTTGAGGTTTAAGACTGGTCAAGTGTATATGCCATAAGCTATACATTACCATATGGTAAGCAGAAAAAAAGAGATGATTTCTTGCTTTAGATGGCCTTACACTAATGGAGACACAATTCATATTCTGAGAGAACAGCCATGTGAACTATCAAAGGGAGGAAGACAAAAATCCGCAAGCTTTTGTTTGAAGGTAATAGTGGAAATTACTCTGGGGGGATTACGCAGTAACTAGCAGTACTTTTCTTTCACAAGCAACTACCAAGGGAAATAGTAGCTTCTTTTAATATTATACTCTGGGCTTACATACAGCACCCGTCTCAGACCATGTATTCTCTAGGAGAGATTATCTCTCCTGTAGGTTATTTCACACTGCCAGCAGTAAGTACTCTTCACTACAGTTACTGAAATATTAAAACATCTCCTCCAAAATTACTTTACTCTGTAAACTGAACTCAAGCCTCAACTTAAATGACAGATGGATATAACATTTTCCTTTCATGCTTTTTCCCCCTCCCTTTGCCTTGACCATTTCACCAGGCTGCAGACTCAGTGAGCTGTGGACAATAAAACCGTGCAGCTGTAAGAGGCCATGAGCCCCCAGAGCAGCAGCTCTGCCACACAGGCTCCTTTTCAGCCTCTTTGCTCCTCAGCCTTCCTTTACCTCAGGACTGAATCAGTATGTTCAAAGGAAAAGATCAGCCAAGAGTTTAATGCATTTTAAAAGCTCTCAGACTGAAAACTTGACATATCTCTGTATCATCTTGTGACTGAGCAGAATTCTTTAATGTCATGTGCGTGGAGGTCTAAACAATTTGCTTTCACATGGTTGTCTTCTGTAAACTTCTTTGTGAAGTTTCTTTGTGAAGTGACTTTCTTTTGCTGACTTACTCTTTCTGGCTGCAAGCCCCAGTAACAGTCAAATTCCTCCCTTTGTGCCTGGAAATCTTCCTTCACAGAACTCAGCCAGCAATGCAGTTGAATATGACAGTCATTTATCTGGTGTCACTTCATCTGGGACTGCCACACCCTCACCTGTCAAAACTAAACCTCTTTACCACAGTCCCTTTAGAGTCTTCCTGATGTTGCTGAGTCTCTTTATGCTCACCTCACCCTGGAGTAGGCTCAGTTTTGTGGATGTGTGGCCTGCAGCCCCTCGCTCTCACTGTTCCCCCAGGGCGCTGAATAGTGCACAGGGATGCCAAGCATCCTCCCAGTCTGCTGCTGTCACCTGGCTGCCTTTTGCTATATACTTTCGCAATGCATGCATATGCACAAGAAGGTTCTTTTCATCCACCTTCAGCTGTTTCATCCTGTCCACTGACCCATGCCAGCCTTTACCCCTCAGCTCCATTGCCAGCTCTTTCCTTTTTAAATAAACTTCATAGACTCATCCCTGCTCTCCTGTGCTCCCATCTCTGCCAGCCTTTCCATCTGGCACCTTTCTGTCTGCCCAGGCCCATCAAGAAGACCTCACTCGTGGATATTTGCTGGCCAAAAGTCTGAGTGAGTAAATAAATTACTTAAAGGAGCTTGGTCAGTCAGAAAGCTGCCAGTTGCCCTCTGATGTTCACCACGCATATCTGATTTCTCCCTGATAGTAAAAATGACCTGGAGTAAAATAGGGCACCTTTAAAACGAGGGAGGAGAGTGAAAGGGTGAAGCATACATTTAACAATGAGTAATGAAAGGAATGACTATTTCTGCTCAACTGATACTTATTTCTGAAACTAGGGCTTACTGGCAGATAGTGGCAAGTGGAAAAATGATGTGAATCTGATGCTAGAGGATTTGGATGAAATGCTTTTCCTTAATTTATCCGGAAGTGTATAGAATCAGAAAACTGTCCATTGGAGTTTAGTGAACAGGGCAAAAGTGATAAGAAATAATCGTGGCTGGGAAAGGCTGACAAACAAAATATCTGCTCTCCTTAAAGGACTCATTTTGAGGCATTTTAGATTGCCTGAATGGCAGTGCAGGTGGATCAAAACAACATAGGTTTGGAAATGAAGGTAAAAAGAAAGAAAGAAACAAACAACAAAACAAACCAGGGAAAACTGTAGCTTGTTTTAAAAGTTCTGGTTCAAAACCACTCCCATGCTCTCCTTCCAGCAAACAGGACAGACCTCTAGCTAAGGAGTCAATATGATGGGAGGGCTGACAAGAATTGGAATACAGCCTAAGCAATTAGTAGACTGTCAGTAATTGGAATTAAGTAATCAACTTCAACCACTATGAGAATGTACTGTGGGGAACACTCTTCCATTGGCAAGGAGATGAATGGGATAATTGTACAGCTTTTCCATCTCTAGCTGCTACGATTCAATGGTAGAATAATCCATGAGCAATTGAATGTTTGTAATTCAACAATGAAATACCAGGATCAATATTTAATTCACAATTCTCCTACCTTTTTTTCAAATCCACTTTAAGCTTATTAATGCTCTGAACACATTAAAAGGCTCTTACTCTGTCTGGGTGAGTGCACCTGAAGCAGCATGCTGCCTATGAGCTCTCAGGCTGCGGTACATACTGACTCAGGCTTTCATCTTGTATGTGCATTGTGATCAGCATTCATTGAAAGCATGGTGAAGAAAAGAGCAAGGAAACACTTGAGTCCTGTGACTCGTCCTCAACCGCCTCATACATTACTTTGGCTAAGTCATTTAACAACAGTGTGGCTGCAGAGCAAATGATACAGCAGCATTTACTTACATCGATGCGAGGCCTAATGAATGCAAAATTGCAGCTGCTCCTTGCAGAGTGGCTGAGCAAGAGCGAAGGGAGTACGATCCAGCCCCAGCTTCATATTCCCAAGGATATCAGGATTTTGGGCAGCATGTCTGCAGCCAGCCTCAGCCCTGGGGGACTGCAGCAAACCAGGCACAGATGTGGTTAGTGTATCAGGTGCTGGGGGACCAGCGTGCTGTTTCTTCCCAAGGCAGGTGCAAAGATTGCTGGTGCCCTTGGGGGAGCCTGAGGAAATCCGCATCTTCATCTGTGCCTGCAGACATACTCTTTGCTCAAACCACTCCTATTAGCCCCACAGTATTGCAGCCGTGCTGGAATCACCTGTGCATGGCCGGAAGCACAGTGCAGTGTGCAAGCACACAGCAGGTTTACACACTGGATGGCACCTTGTCATGTTGACATCATAGCTGTACAGGGACGTATGGCCTAGATACCTGCTGGGGAAGTGCAGAGGCAATGAGTTCTTCTCTCATCATTGCAAGAGCTCCCTGTTCCAAGTGGATGCCTTGGGAACAATGTACGAGACGGTGGTACGGTACAGGGATACACCTGCTTACAACCTGACACCCAGACCTATCCCTGAAAAACACCCACCAGGAAAGGAAAATGAGCCTGAGACCTTCCCTGGGACAGGAGCCCTCCATACCAGGCGCCAGCCTAGGGATGAGGAGCCTGTAATCAAGACACTCCTTGGGAAGAGGTGCACATAAAATATTTATTTCCCAGATTGCCTACATTTGCATAGTAATAAAAAGTTCATCCTCTTGGCCTACTGTGGGCCATGTTAATGTTTCTAGCAGCATATCTGAGATCTAGAGGAGAGAGGAGGAGGAAAGTCCATGGAAAATTCTCCTTTGGAAACGAAAGCCCTAATGGAGCTCCTCTGTCACCAGCAATTCAATCAAAACCTGAGGCTGAGTGCTGCAGCAATTCGTTAAGAAAACATTCTCCAAGACAGGATCACTCATAATTGCAGTAAGACCTTCGTTTTTTGTTATCATTGTTTGTTGTTTTTTAACCCATTTTTCTTACTCTAGACCTCTCCCTACCATCCGCATTGCGAAAGGCCTTGCAGCAAGGCTAGGATGTGCCCTGAAGAAAGTCACTTTGTAAACTGTGGAATTTGTGATGGAGATGTTACTGACCTTCTTAACTGATGTACAGCTTATGACAGTTCAATTAGTCCAGACGAAGACCTACGATAAAGGCCTAGTATCTGTCTCTCTGCAGACTCCCAGGAGAGGATGCAATCTGGCTTCACATTGTGCATGTTAAAGCAGCAAGTTCCTTAATCACTGTTCCAGTTAGGACTAGGGGCAGCTCTCTGAGCTTGCACTGTTTCCCCAGAGCTGCAGAAAGAAGAACCATGGCTATCAGCAGATGAACAGAAGTGCAGGCATAAAGATGACAAATTGAGCCCTGAGACAGGACTGGACAGTCCATTTAAAACTCAGACCTTCAGGGTGCTGCTAGTAAAAGAAGATTCCTTCTATTGAGGAATGCAGTACAACTGTCTGCTAGCTGCCCATTTCCATGGACTTAAAAGTAGTGCAGGAGACTCCAAGTGTCTCAATCCTGGTTTTTACATGCAAAAAGAGCTGCTCAAAGCATATGCTGCTGCTGATCATCCCAGCCAAGGCAAGCTGCACATCCAGCACCCCTGTACAGTGGGCCCTGTGCACTTGGAATAGTGGGATATTTTTAATAGCTGCCAGGCAAAAGTTATCTTCCTGCTTCAGTAATTTTCCTGGTTTAGATTTGTGTTGGTGCCACTAAACAAACTCATGAAAAACTCCAAACAAATACAGAAGCATTATTGATTTCTTCGAGGGCAGGTTCATTTTGGGATAAGCTTGCAGAAAAAGAAAGAAGCTGCCTCAGCACAAACCTTGAACTGTTTGGCTAAGGGCACCCCCCCCAGCCCGTGCCTGGCTGCACTCACCAGATAAGGTATTTGCATATGTGGCAGCTAGGTACTTGTTACTACAAGAGGATTCATAATGGGGTTTCAGGGGATTATAAACCATAATAACCTCATGAGTGAGAATTTCAGTGTAATCAGTATAAAACAAAAGCACCACATAATGTCAGACGATGAGCCATGTGTTTATTAAAGGACAGGGAGCAATGGAAGAAACATGGTTTGTGAACATGAAGTTTCAGCTTGGCAAAATCTAGTGAAGACATTTGGAGAAAAACTGCTGATATATTATCAGGGACAGGCACATCACTCTTGCTAGACAAGAGGATAGTCTCTGGAAATCAATGGGGCAGAGATGTGGTAGCTGGATGTGAAAGGGAAACATAAACTGCAAGAAGCCTAGCCTCCCTGGACATGGCCTGAGTTGGTGACACGGGGACATGCTTTCAGACAACACTGAACCTTCCCAGTCTGATCTCTTATAGGAGTGGAAAACGGAAAAGAAGAAATGAAAAGGGAAGGAAAAATAAAAAAGGACCCTTTTCAGGGCTGGCATAGTTCTGGCACACCTTAGGTCACATTGCTGAACTTGGGCTGACAGTAATCTAAGTTAGAAACGTATCTGTCACAAACAACATTTGCAGGCACTGCAGTTCTAGCAGATCCTCAAATGCTGCAAAACTCACGAGCACCCCATGAAAGCTCTTTCTTAATCCACAAATCACACTCCCTTCCCAGGCACTGCCCTCCCATGCTGCAGCTACTGAAGAGCAAGCCAGGAAGCAGCAGCATGGAAAGCCTCTTCATTTACAAGATGTTTAAGGAATAGGTCATAAAAAGAGCCCGCAGTGGCTATCAGTCAGATATTCCCTCTGTCTGCTAGTTTTTCCAAGTTTTACCCATCAGGACCTTATCTCTACATGATACAAACAAAGTTTTAGAGTGTGGCTCCTCTAGTTATCAGTGGGACCTGACAACCTGGCATCTTCCCAAGTTTCCATTAAAAAATAAAATCAAACAAAATAAATAGATGCCACTAGAGGAGGAAGAAGAGCCACAGACACACAGAACGAGGCATAAGAAAAGAAAAAAGAAAAAAGACACTTTGGCTGAAAGCTGGAAAGCCAGCACAGCAAAAACAGTTAAAAGTTTCAGTACTTAAAGTCCAATGGGATTAATGTTATATTTCTGAAAATATCCATCCTCCAAGAGGTGTGGAGGATGGAAGTGAGCATTAAAGAATAAAATGGAAAAGCTCTGCTTGCGCTTTTGCCACTAAAAAGAGACTACTTCTGACCTGAGAGCAGTGCCCGAGGTTAGCAGACAGCTTGTGGGCTTTCAGCTTTGCCGAGCTGCAAGGCAGCAAAGGTCTGAGCCTGAAACAAAGGCTTGCACCAGATGAAATGAGGAAAAAAAAAGGGCTTCGTGACATTGCATTTGGGCTCCTGGGGTTCTTACTGTCACAAGATTTGTTATCTGCATTTGTTTGTTCATATGGAAAATTTGGGATGTGATTAAGCACAGAAGCATCTCTTCCTATAACCTGTCTGTCTGCCCATTCCAAAACCTCACATCCCAGAAGAAATTTCCACAGCCAGCCCAAAGACTTACTCCCAAGGATTTACAGATTCAGAATCTGCATCCCTACAGTAATTCTTCCCAAAGTTTTGGAGTCACTTTACCCCCATCCCTCACAACATCACATCCTTGAGTGGGAAACAAGCTCAGCAGATACAGGAACACAGGAAGTTCTTTTTATCTTATTCACGCACTTAACCCACTGTTGCTCATTACCTTCATTTCCTTTCAGCAGAGATAATGCAGACTGAGATCCATTCCCCAACAAACGGTGAAAAAGAAATAAACCAGAATCCAGTTTTTCACTGATAAAGAGGTTTTTGGTGCCAGTGAAAATCAAGGCCTCCCAACTTTGAAAGTTAAAAAAAAGAAAGTAAAATTTAAGCTAGTCTTTCTGATTAGCTCTGAGCATCATGCCAGTTATGTTTGCTTGCTGATAAGAATAGGAGTGGAGCTGTGTGCTTGTATCTCAGCAGCACAATCCAAAGGAACCACATGGAAATGCAGGTAAGGCTCCTCCAAAGGTTTTTCCTGCATGCTTTGCCCAAGAGTAGCTCAATCACAAATGTTCACTAGCAGGTACAGGAGGTAGGCACAGTAAAAGGATGGCTACAGGTGTGCATCAAGTGCAATCGAATGCTGAGGTAACTTGGTGATGACAGTAGGCACACTAGTACCACAAACTGCTGACAACAGGTTGCTTTGCTCTTTGAGAGACTTGGGACTGAGAAGTAGATGAAAGGTTCATTTCTTTCCCAATTTCAGACTTGCTGAAAATAAACAAGAAGCAAAAATGCACATCTGTTCGTTTCTGAGTGCCCAGGAGGGCAGGGTCAGCCCTGCAACCCCACACGCTGAAGCTGGTCTCCCCTAGAGCCTTTCTCTTCATTTTATTTGTGCCTGGCAAGAGCCTGCTGATTTCCAGTGTGGGCTGTCAACTGCAGGAAGAGAATAAATCTTTGCATTTCTGAAGCCTAACCTGCAAATCTCTTGAATTGTATTTTGTTACATGGCTCTCAGTATGTGGCTGGACTCTTAGACAGCTTCAAACAGCAAGGAGCAAGAGAATGACTCACAGGGAATCCTACACATGGAAGTGAAACAACGTTTGCAGGTACTGATGGGCACTTAAAACCTCACCAGCATGAAGCTGCTGCAAGGAAAGCAGGAAGGCAGCACCCATCCTATGGAGATTATTTGGTTTATTCTTGTTTGTGTGCAGCCCTCTGGGTGCTTATCCTTGAAAGCTGAAGGGAAGGAGAAGGTATGTGGAAATGCAAGTAAAAGCAGTTACTGCCTACCCCCTCTAAAAAATAATAATAACAATTTTTCAAGTGAAGACAGCTCAGAAATGGGAGCGACCCTTGAGGTTAGCTCTGCAATCTGCATTTGTTCTTCCTTTATGCTATTTTTTTTTCCTGATTATTCCTGATTTTTAATTAGCTGTGGTACACCCCAGAAAGCTTCTCTGAAATTCCTGACATAGCCTGGACTCTTTCCAGTCGCTAGAGGAGCTGGCCTTCATCTGCCTGCTTCATCAATAGATCGGAGCATGGCTGTAACTGCAAACAGCTCAGTAACTCCACAGCTAGCAGGAAGATAGAAAAAAATTCTCTTTTACGAACTGCTGTTTTATCCCGAAGACATGAGCAAATTCTTTCTACTTAAGAACACCGTATGTTTATGAGCTTTTTTTCACTAATATCAACCATACATATATATGATTATATTGTTCTGTTCTGTGATATGTTATGTTTGGTATTTTGCCCATACCAGACAGAAATGGGTCATCTGACATTACAAAAGGCATTCTGTTTGATGGTCTCTTATCTCGGCTTTCTCCTCTGTCTCCTTCTTGGAATAGCAGACTTTGCTGAGGTTGGTTAAAGCAACATTTTCTTGCTGAAACATGATGAAATCCATACTGAAATTGCAGAAGCCAATTAAAGATCTCAGATGTAGAGATTAATAAGTGAGCCCTGGATCAGGACTAGAGGAGGTCAACAAAAACAAGCAGAGAAGAAGAGAAAATGTTTGCGCAGAAAATATATAGGGGTTGTGAGCAGACAAATGCTGGGAACTCAGTACGTTAATTGAATGCTCTCAACTAAACCTCACAACTGTGCCGCTTCTCGCAAGAAGCAATGTGTTCAGAAGACGGAACAGCCTCTGATTTTTGCTTATGACAAACTCAGTGCTAGCAGAAGCACTTCATAAACTAAGTTATAAAACTAGCAGAGACCCTTTAACAGGATGTTAAAACCATCTTCATTTGTGTACCCTAATCTCACCTTCACTGTGATACCTGAAGGGAAATAAAATTGATAAAATAGATTTTCTTAGACTAAATTATAATGTAAAAGCTTTAATGGGTTGTATGGAAAAGAGCCAGCTGTGGATAAAGCACAAAACTCCTGCATGCCTAGCTCAGAGATGGCCTATCTGCAAATTTCTGGGGGAGATGCAGCCCCATTGCAACTCCAAAGTGTAAGAAAAAATGGAGCTAAAATAAAAGGATGGAACACATGCTTAGCCTGGGTCAGCCTTTGCAGGCTGATGCCAATATTCAGAGAAAGAAAATCAGTACTTATTCATCAACAAAGGGCTGCTTAGGATCAGTGCCCTGTAGCTAGAGGAGGGCAGTTTGTCGGAGGGATCCAGCGCAGATCTCTCTCTCCAGGGAGACCTAGCAGAACGCAAAAGCAAGAAATGCACTAAAAGCATTTCTATTTTCTCTGAATTTGGCCTGATTATTCATTTTCATTTCCTAGCACAATAACTGCATTTCTGTTTTGTTGTCCATTGTGCCTAGGCAAGCTTAGGCAATTTATTGCTTGCTTTAACTTGACAAATAAGCACTGAGCCACCAGTACAAGAGGCATTTAATAAATCTGCAGATAAATTAAAATAATCCATGCTGGGAATGCAAACACAGCCAAACAAGAGTTATGGTCACTTGCGTGAGATCCCCTGCCCCACAGCGCTGGCCTCATCGGCTGTGGTTTCCACCCCTTTGCTGCGCTTATCCCCACCTTGTGTGCTCCCCACTGCAGTGACAAAGTTTTTTTCTGAAAGAGATTTAGTTATTTCTCTTTTCTGCTGCTACATCCCACACAGATGATTTCTGCAACATAAAAGCTTGGCAAAGGAACCGGGAAGTTTTCGTAGGAGGAGGGTATAAAGCACATTGCATAGGGGAGCAAAGCTTTCAATTATTAAATGTGGAGCCTGCAGCTGGTGGCAGCTGCCACAATGCCAAGTGGCAACAATCCCCCATCACCCTCCTCGGCCACTGTGCAGCTCCCCACAAAAAGAAATGCAAAACACAAAAAGCAATTTCTAAATGCAAGCGGAGAGCTGCATGTTGGTCATGTTGACATCTGTGGTGACACAGAGAGCATGTGGATTTGTAACCGAGGCTGAGCAAAACACGAGTGCTTTTACATCTGAGGTTGAGGTTCAGTCATTCCTGGGAAAAAATAGAGCATATTAGGGAGAAAGAGCATTTTTTGCTACTTGTAATTCACAGTTAAGAGGAACAGATTTACATGGATGGATGGATAGATGGATGGATGGGTGGACAGACAGATATAGACAGACATGTATTATTTATTATCTTATTATGTTATAATATATACAACTACTTTTTAAACATGACCGTCATTGTTACAACCACAAGCTTGTTTAGAAGGCTTTTATACAGTAAACAAGCAGCCTTTTTACAAACTCATCTCACACATCTGATCTAAAAGTGACAGGGAAAATGTCTTTTTGGGCAAACAGCCTTCTTTGAAGTGTCTCTAACTCTGAATCCAAACCCATACCCTTAATTGGTTATATGACTGACTTTTCCTTCTTCTAAGGATTGCTAAAAAATTCAGTACAAAGACATCAGACCTTCAATACTGTCATTGTAAACTTCAGCTAGCGAGGCAGTGGAATAAAGCATCCTGGCAGCTAACACAACTTGAGCTGAATGCTGTGCATTTGCTATTTATTTTTGTGATTCACATTAATAAACGTGACAGCTGTAGGTGTAAGATTTCTGAAAAGTATCTCCCTGATAACTCTAATAGCCTTATTGTATTTTATTAAGCAAATTGATTAAAACATAAAATTCCCAGGGCTGAAATTTTATACATGAGTTTTTGTAGTGAAGCTCATCTTTGCAAGTGGTGTAGCATTCCCGTAGATGAAAACATGCATTTTCTGAAAAACTGAATGTTTATTAAAGATTTATTGATCTGCACTCGCCATAAATACAGAGGAACCCTTTCAACCATCTTTAAGTGGAGGGTTAGTGAGTCTCCAGGCCAGGAACACATTTTCTGACCATTTTCTCTGGGGTAGATGTGCAAGTAAGAAAAGTTTACCATCAGAGCTTAACCATGAGAGGCTTTACAAACCCAGGAGGCTGATCTTGTAAATGTGGATGCATGCAGTTACTTCAATTGCAGTTGGAAGAATAAGATGAAACCTTGAAAGGATTGAAAGGAGGACAGGGTGAGGGAAGGAGACAGGGAGAGGGAGAGGGTAAGAAATGGGTTGCTAAAGTGCACAGAAGTGGGATATGGTGTATGCTGCCTTCCCCTATCCACTGGCATGAGAAGCAGAATAGAACGGGATGTTCGTGTGGTGCTCCCCTCTGTGTTGGGCCCACCCACCCTGCCTATCACATTTGTTCCACACAGGAAGGCAGAGATCTGGGTGCTACAGCAGATCACAGGCACCCTGCAGAAGGAGAATCTCCTAGCAAGGCAGCTGGACTAGTCTGACAGGAGAGTGTTTCTGCACACCAGCCAGGATGCGGCTGTTCAGCTGGAGACAGAGGGTCTACTTTGGAGCACCCTTTGTACGTTTTGCTCTTTTGAACATAACACTGAATGTCAGTAACAATCAAATAAAAATAGCAGGAATTCATGTGCAGCTCACTAATTTAAATCACCTTCTGGATACTCATCCAATACCAATCCTTTAGAGTTTCACACCTCGCCAGATTAAAAAAAAAAAAAGAATTTTTTCTTCTTTCAGACATTTAGTGGCTTAGCCACAAGCCACACTTCACAATCTTAATGACTTCAAAAGGGCTGTGTAGCCTTACCTCAGGGCAGTGTTTGGTCTTTAAGGTCCAAAATCTGCAAAAAATGTACATACAGACTTTAATTTATAGAGCCTAGGTGAAATCCTAGCTGGCTACAAAATGCTGAGATTTTATCTTCTGAAGGCTTTCTTTGATGTCAATGGACGATTCAGCTGGTATAGCTGAGAGCATGCAGGATCAGCCCACAGCATGGATTGCACCGTTTTCTGCCCACTGAAAGCTGGCAAAGAAGTGGGAGTCTCACCAAGGCAGGCACACAGGAGGCTGCAATAGGAGCAGGCTTGATCTTTACACTTAGAAAAACGTTGCATGTCTTTATTATAGGGTAATATTTTATAATTAAGCTCTCACTGATGTTAAGGGACCTTGAATACTCTGGGTAGTAACAAGCTTATTGTTGTAGCATCTGAAAGCACACTGCAAAGGAACTTATTTTCCCATTACTGTCAGAAGTAACAACCTGAAAACAGGCATTTATATATCCCCTCCTTTTTTTTTACTCCAAGTACAGCGTGTTCACATACACACAAACACATAGACACACACACACAGAGGTCGCTCCAAAAGTAATGCCTCCTATTTATATCCATGGAAAGTGCAACAGATCCGGAACACAACAAAATCATTTGACAGAGCAAAATCTCACCTTCAAAACACTATTTTCCAATATAGTCACCAACAGTAACTATGCATTTTTGCCATCAATGAGCATGCAGTGCTTATAAAAATCTGCACCAGTAGAGGTGATCACTGTCACAGTCGCCTCTGCACACATATGGACACAGACATCCTCCCCTCTAACTTTTGATCATTCATTTACATAATCACACACACATCTCAAGGCTCTTCTGCACTAATTCTGTCCAAAGAACCCTAAAATGAGATACTGCTTACAACTGGCGTGATTCTTTAAATTTTAGAAAATAGGTTTCTGGATTTCTTGTAATGTTTCAAACTCTCTGTTGGGATATAATGTCCTGGTTTGGCTGAATCTTCCACACTGCATTCATAAGCTTTATCACCTTTATGATAGTGGGAATTCAGACTATTAAAATGTGCAAATATATATAGTGAACCTTTGAACTGCCTGAACATGCCTACAGTAGACTTGCTGAAAAGCACAGAGGCAGTGAAATGTAGAGTTAAGTCCTCCATTCTGTTCTAAATCTATACTGCTAGAACAACACATCCCCATTCATATGGTTTTCTCTGCTGCAGAATTAGATCCACCAGTAGCCATCACATTTGACAACAGCAGCATGAATTCAGAGTGCGCTGAGGCTGTAAATGGATTTTTCTTATGCTTTAGGTTTCCTCCAGATCTTAACTCAATTTCAGAATATCCAGCACAAAGCTGCACATCTCAGAAGAGCTCTGCTTTAGGACCATAACTTGCACATTTTTAGTGTGAAATATTCTCAGAAGTTTCTGCTATTTCAATGGAAAATGAACCTGTCTGAAAGCAAACCTTCCGAATGAATAGCATGCAGATGAGAGATGAAGAGCTTTTTTCCCAGTATAAGAGCTAATGGTTCCAGTCATAAATCTTGTCTCATGGATTAAACCCAGAGGATCAAACACAGAGATTTATTACTTCATTTATTACTACATCCAAGTTAATCACTATCAGGAAATAGTTCATTCAGTGCAACTTGAATGCTTTTTCATAATCAGGTCATGGTTTCCTCAGACATACTTGTTATTTTTTATGGCTATGGCTTATGATTTTTATAGTGCTGATTTGGTTTGCACGTATAGCAAACCTACCAATGCCCCATAAAGGATGTGGCTTTGGATTTGGAGCCTGCCCCTACTTTTCACAGTTTCCTAGGCTGCACTCCTTCCTGCCTCCAAACCACCTTGTCCCGGTTCTAGCAGTTTCCTCTGCCTGCCTCCACTAAAACCAGTGAATCTCCTCTCTTCTCACCATCTCCAGCCTTTCCTAAAGGCAAGCGGTGCTTTAACAGTCCTTGCAGACCTGCATAAGGCAGTGAGCAGACCAAGCTATATGAAAAATTGTATCTGGAGTCTGAGTCCCTCAACATTTTCGGCATGCAGTATAGTAAAAGGATTCTGAATCTTTTAGCAAGTAGCTGCTGCTGCCACTACCCAAGGCTGATAGCCAACCCCCTAAAATCTACATTGTGTGTAGTCCCTAAACCATACAAGGGAAAGAGAAACAGATGTCAAGGAGCACATTTCTTTTGCAGAGAGTAGACTGCATAATAGGAAAACTTCCTCCATAACAAAGGCATAATTAGCTTTTCTGTCCCAGTTCATTTAGCAGCAGAGTTGAATAAGGTGGATATAATCACTGGAAGGCTGCTTAGACAAAGCTAACGCAACAGGAAAGATAAGATCTAATGTTGCGCCATAGGATGCTGAAATGGAAGCAAACTGCACATCCAGAGGAACTCAGCTAAATTGTTTTCCAGGCTGAAAACAAATAAAAATAGAGTGGCATTTTCCTTATCAGGGACAAAAAATTTTATGTGATTAATTCTGCAATTTAGCTATAGTTTATTTGTGTGTTAGAGATAACAGCAGGGCTGTGGGTAAAAGCCAGCTCACTCATGCTCCTGACTATTAATAATGTGTACAGATCTTATTCACTTACTGAAAGCCAACAAAATGAACTGAAAGAAACCAACAAAGGAGTTCTGCTGTATGAAAAACGAGTTTAATGCTTTTGCCCTTTTTTTTTTTTCACAGAACATCACTGCAGCACTTTTGTTAGCACTACAGGTAAATCAGATTTATATTGCTAGTCAGTATCGCTATCCCAGTGTTGGAGAGGGATATCTTGGACATGGAAAGCAATAGAAATGCAGCATAGCAAATGAGTGTCTAATGCATACAGAATACACACTTTACTTAGATATACATAGATGACACAGGTCTAAGATAAACTAGATGGTGACACGTAGCAATCATTCATTAACTTGGAAAAAAAAAGATCCCTGAAGAGTTCTTAATTTTTTTTAATTGTTGTTTTTTTTTGTTTTGTTTTGTTTTGGTTTTTTTTTGTTTTTTTTTATCTGAAAGCAAGGGAAAGTGCAAGAGCAAGCCTAGGTCTGGGGCTTTGCTCTCCTGGACTTTCAGGCCTGAGGAGCATCTGTATCTTATGATTCTGACATATTTCTTATAAGCTGCAATTGTGCAATAGCCATGCCTCCTCCCACCCTGCACCTGCCATGGCTTCTCATGGAAGATGACACTGGGCCATGATTTTCCAGGCAAAACTGCAAGTATTTACATGAATACAACAAGCTAGAGATGCAAATTAAGAATATAAAGAAGTATCTTTCACTGTTCTAATACCTTAGTTACGCATTCACGCAACAAAACTGAGCTGAATGCTGGGTGCAGAACAGCTGCCAGTCTCCTCTCTCCTTAGCCCTTCTCCACAACACTTTCGCATACTGGTTTCATCCCAGACTATGACTCACGTAGGCCTAAGTATGGAGGCTTGTAATGCCTGACAGCATGGACCTGCTTCTTACCCCATACATTCTCCAACCATCAGCAGCCTGCCCCTCAGAGTTGCTGGGAGTTTTGCCAGGTGCACATCTGCAGGCCAACAAGTGCACCAGTAGCACTGCTGTGCGCGCTGGGCAGGGCACACTCACTGCCATGAAAACAACTCCTGGCCATATACTCCTTGGCCAAAGACGATACCACAAGCATATTCCCAGGAATACGATGGAAGCAGCTACTCTGCTGCTTCCCTCAATTGCTGAGCAGCAATTGGCATGAGTCTGCCACATGTAGGGATATTTATGAGCTGATATATGGACTGAGAACCTCAGGAGAATCATGCCATCCCATCCTTGTATCTGCTTCATGAGTTGTAGCCAAGGGTAGGAATAAAACAGGACAGAATTCAGCAGTGAAAAAAGGCCATTAGATTACATTTGGGAAAATATCCAGGGGATTTCATTTTCAGTATACAGAGAGCTCAAATATAAGACTTTCTACACATATCACAATATCAGTGAATAATGATTCTCTTGCTTTTCTGCCACTTCTCTTATTTGTGAAGCGTTATTGCATTTTTACAAGAGCACATTTTCCCTTCCCTCCTTCTGAGATACCTTTTGCAACAGGCACAGTGGGACAAAAAGTGGTCTCCAGGTGTGCACTAGGCTGAAACAAAGTTTCCTCTTCCACCTCCTTTGCACAACTATCTTGGCAAAAACAGGTATATAACAAAGCCTCTAATGGTTAAATGAATGTACAGAGAAGACAGAAGGGAATAAAGCCCTGCTACTGCCCCATATGTTGCAGAGCTACACTGCCACTTCTGCTAGCAGAAGTGGAGGGCACAAATGAAATGTTCTGAGGATAATGTGCTCTTTAGGAAATATGAAAGCTTTGTTTTGTCTTGATTCCAGGAGTGTTGAATCAAATCAAGCTTAACTAAGGCTCTCTCAATCCGCATAAAGCCCTCGGGGAACTCAGGAGCTCAGAACTGCAGCATGTCAGAGGAAAGCCACACACGAAGTGCAAACATACCATCTCCAAAACTTTGCCAGTGTACGAGTGCCCAGCTAGGCAAAGCAATGGGACTGTATTCATTGCAGTTTTAGCCTTTCACTACTCAAGAAATACTGCTTTGGCTTGGTTTTCCTCCCCACTTTCCCTTCACAGTTCTGAGGGGACAAGCAATGGCAAAAATGTTGATTATTTTTTGTAGTAACTGTCCATAAAGGAGGAATTCAATACATCGCATGCAGAATGTGTGATAACAAGTCAGAGTAACTGACCAAGAATCAATGACAGCAGTTTTGCTTAAGCATCAGATATTTGGCAATCCCTTAGAGAGCAAACTGGCTACTCAAGAACTAATCCATTTCTGCAATGAATAGGTACATTATTTAAAGTCTCTAAACTGGCAAAAAAAAAAAAAAGTAAGAAACAGCAAAACGCTGGATTATCCTCTGGGAAAAAAACAAACACACAAACAAAAAACACCTCCTTACAGTCTATGGGATTCTACAGTTCCAATGCCTGGTTTTAATCATCCCATACTCCTATGATCATTTTCTGTGAGCTCAGAGTAATTCAATACAGTGGAGGAAAAATTTCAGCAAGAGGGAAGGGAATGGTTAAGTCATAATACCCACAGAAGAGGAATACTGCAGGCAGTAGTGATTCTCTGCTTACTTATGAGAAGCACTTCCAGGATTGGGAATACTGGCAGGAAGGAAGAGTGAGGCAACAGAGTGAGGGATTATGTCCCCCTGCCAGTCTGCGTACATGCAGCTGGCAGGAGCAGGTGGGCACACCTGGTAGGCTTGCTCCCTCCCAGGGCCTCTTTATGAACTGAAAGCCATTTGAGAAGGGAAAGTGACAGTTGTAAAGTGAAGCACTGTATACGTCAGTCATGAAGAGGGAAAAAAGTTAAATATGGATTTTTGGCTTACTTTGGCAATGAAAAGAGTGCGAAGAAAACACAACATTGCAGTGAATTTTTCATTAGTCTTGTCTTTCTGACACTTCCTTCTCCTTTGCACTTCGAAAAAATATTTGAGGTAAAAACAGTTTGCTAAATTAATTGTACAGGAGTCCCATTTTCCTTTTCAGTATTGTTTATTTTTCATTTCTTTCTTAATTTTAATTTGATCACAGTAAACCCAATGGGAACCAAACATAAGTGGCAGACTACTTTAAATTCTAATCACAGCAGAATTTATTCATCCTAAATATTCTACGTATGGGCATAGGTCATCTATTAAGTTAACCTACACAGACACCCATTAATAAGGCATGCTCTTCATTGAAGTCCTTCATCATCCCTGGAGATACGTAACGCCCCATCATCGCTCTCTAACATCTAGTGCTGGGGAATAAGAATTCTTTTGCATGAAGGCTGCAGTCACACAAAGTCACCATGAAATGAATACAGCTGACTGATGAGGTATCCCTTCACTTGTGTAGCCAGATCCTAAAGCAGACAAAAGCTGTCAACTCAGTGCCTGCATGAACTGCTCTGTGATCAGCTCCAGAAATGGGAAAAGGTGTAGATGGGACAGATGCTAAAGAAAGTCTCCCCATGTGACAAAAATCAACAGCAGACACCATGTTCTGTCAGACAGCCAAAGAGCAGTCTCCAAGCAGTCTCCAGAGCCCAGACTTGTGCAACCTACACAGGAACCAAGGCAACACAGCTCAGGCAAGGGTTTGACCCCTTGCACAAACACAGATGAGATTTTATATGTCCAACACTAAACAAAGCAAAAAAAGAATTACAAACCCAACAGAGATTGGAAAGGGTTTACTAACCACAGAGCTCTGAGTTAAATATTGAAGTCTCTGAGTTTCTTAGCAATTTAGGAGGATTAATTTTGTCTCGTACATATTCTGGACTGTCCTAAGAACTGCCAATAGCAAGTGTTTTTGGTTAATCTTTCGATTAATCTCTCTTCAGCAGGGGGAATTGTTTATGTCACTCAATTACCATACAGCAGACTAAATTCTGTTCTCATCATTTGATTTATAAATCTCCCTGTTATTCTTTTTTTTTCTTATTATTTTTTTTGAAAACACGCTGTCAATAAATAATAGAGAAGGAAAGTAATTCAGCCCCAGTTTCTTAATATAATAACCATGCAGATGACAGCATATAGGTCACCAGCTGTAGCGCAGCATAATACAAAATTTGCAGGAAATCTGTTAGAAAGATGATTTCAGCAATGAGGAATACATGGTAGCATAAACAATTTTACACAGTGATCAAGAAATGAACCTGCCCTTCCACTGCCCTCCTATTCTCCTACTGTTGTTTTAGATTTGCCTCTTTATTATAAGAAAATGTTCCTTATGTTTTATTAGAAGGTGTCTGAGAGAGTGCTCTGCATGATAGATAGCAGAGAGCAAAGGAAGACATAAGCGTGACTCAAAGCACATAACAAGCCTTATCTTGCAAAATCCCATGCAACAAGCACTGAGGATACAATGCTCCTGTGTTGCTCTTCATGTAAGAGGGAATTTTATTCCCTCTTGTTCTTACACGTAAGCCTTCCATCCAAATTGAGATGAATTTTCCAAGGTGAAAAACTTTGTAATTAAATACTAAAAGCATGAAAGAGAAGTTAGAATAATACATCATCCATCCAAGAAATGCTGCATAGCATTAGGGACATAAGGGAAATTTGGAGCAATGACATCAGGACAAATCCCTCATCAGGACAAAGCTCTGCTTTGAGAAATACATGTAGCCAAGTTAACTTTCAAGGTCAAACCTGGAAAATATGCCCTGTGAATGGCATGAAACCCTCTGAGCCAGTATCAGTGGTGAGCAAAAACCATCATATAACCAACTAGAGTCAGATCAAGTGATCTGTCTTGAAAATAAAGGTGTAAACCCAGTTTGACTAAATTCGAACTGATGTCCCTAGGGAAAGCAGATATTTCAAAACAGATGCTTAGACCATTAGGCCATCTGCTCTAGATGAGCTCAGAAGGCCAACAGCTACAATATAATTCTTCTCACTCTCTCAGTTTCTTCCTAGATTAACAAGTTTCTTTACACAAAGTATTTATATTGGGTATTTTACTTTTTCATCTCCTTCTCTATTTGGAAACCCAAAAGATTTCTTCCCCCATTTCCATGAAAAGGAAAAATTATTTGATATCCACTAGTCAATAATATATATTCCTTCAAATTATACAAAAAATCCCACAATTATTTCTAAAAGAGTCATCTCTTTAAAATACATTCAATTAATTTGTGCATAAAATCTTGCAAAAATTATTTCATATGAAAATGGATTTCGCATGTAACCCTGCTGGCTTTCTTTCTTTAAATGAAATAAGTGCAGCTAGGTCTTGAATTTGGAATTATTTATACATATTTACAAAATAATTTAGAAGAATCAGTCACCTAAATCACATAGGATCACATTTTCTTCATCAATTCAGTGACTGAAATATTACAGCAAGAATGATAAAACTTAAGCATTAACAGAGGGCAGGTATGAATCCACACACTGTCAATGTGTCATGAAATCTGGGTTCAATGGGAACTCAGGAAGTCTCCGAGGCCTTTCAAACCTTAGGAACACAGATCTCACACCATGCAGAAGTGCTACCAGTCTTATCAGTTATCTTGTTTTACTTCTCTTTCTCTCGAGAACATTAGGCAATTAACTTCATGTCAAAGAAAGCAATTAGAAAAGAAAAAGGTAAAGGGATTTAAAATGGTTTTGTGCTCTAAATTACAAAGGTATCCAGGTCAGTCCTTCTGCACTTTGTGCAGCTGTAATGAAGACCAAAGAGAAGCAAGATCTTTTCATTTGTTATCTTAATGCCACCGGATAAAACAAAAGGGGAAAAAACCCAAACCACCAGATACTGAAGCATGAATAACTCTTTTTTTTTTACTTGATGCTAGTTCTAAGTACATGGAATTTAAATGAGATGTCCCAGTGGTGCTGTGGTCTGTTAAGGAGGCAGAGAACTGGAACATAGATCTGGAGTTTATTTCATCCCACCATGGCACTCTGCTTTCCACTCAAGTGACCCCTTCTGTTTCCTCATTTTTGTTACAACATCTGGACAAGAAGAAAATCCACTGCACAGGCAGATGTCCGAAAAATGTGAAGTGTCAAGAACAACATCAGCTAGCAGAAAATCTGGAAAAATACTTTCCAGCTCATTTCCACGTTTCTGAAGTAATGCAGACACACATAAGAGCCTGTCTGCACAACACTGGCAGCAGCTTTCAGTCGTGACTGCTCACTTCATGGGAAGCCAAAACTGAGTGTGCTTTTAAATGAAGATCCTCATGTATAAGCAACCAAGCAGTGTCCTCAGAAAGGTCAGAGTGCTGAAATGGTGGACTATTACTTGTCATTACTTCAAGTACTTCTATCTTGAGCTAACCATACCCATGAGCACCAGACCACAGTGAAACCCTAATCCTTACAATTACTCCTCAGGATAGTTCTTAATCTGATTTTTACCCTGTTCTGAGAAATATTTATTGTGGTGTCCAAGAAAGTTCTTCTAAAATACTACATATATATACCCTAAAATACTACATATATTTAAATTAAAGTCTTTGGAAAGCAGATGTAAATGTAATAACACAAAAAGCTTAACACCTGAATTTCTTTATTTTCAGCAGAATTTCCTACAAATATTAAAATAATGATCCATGTAGCCTGAAGTTTGAGGAGCTGGAGGCACATTTTTCGCATTGTGGCTCTATTTGCTCATCTTCACCATCTAACATGGAGAAAAATACTTATATATATATGTATATATCATTTTTTTTCCCCTGTAATTGCCAACATTTTCCAATACCTTCAAAAAGGATTGCAGACTACAGCTGCACAATTTAATTTCATTCCATTCTTTTCTCTTTACCTTGCTTAATCTATCAAACCATCTTCCATTTTTTCTGCCTTCTTATAATGTCCTGCAAATACACTGCTCCTTCTGACCATCTGCACAGGGCTTTCCACTGGAAAACTCACTGTCTATTTGCAGGAGGCTTTGCAAGGAGCACAGATAGTGGGTACAAGCATGGTGATTAAATAACAAAATCCAAATCTGAGAACTTTTTTCTATTTTGGATAAGATGCTGCTAGGAATAGAGGAAATGCTTGCTCCTAATTCTTAGGTCCTTGTGCGTGTGTGAATTCAACTGAATCTTAATAGAGTGATTCACTGGTTCAGAATAAGCAAAAAGAATACAAATAGTATGGAAAGGACAGATTTTTTATTTTATTTGTACTCATATAGCATGTACAGTCACTCACTTCAATAAGAACAAATTTTAATAAAATAATTCTCTATAACAGTCAAGTGGAAACCACAAAAAAAAAAAAAATGTTTACTATCCTGGCAATATTCCCTGCTCCTCAAACTGGTACTTTTTTCTCTCTCACTCCAGCTGCAACCAGCTATGCATGTTGTTCCCTGCATCTTTGTGCATCAGTGCGGAGAAAAGAAACAGAAGCAGTGTGCATGTGGGTGTGCTCTTCTGTATGGCAAAATTAGTCTAGAACAGTGTAAAAATATAGGATTAGCTATAATTCCTCAACCTCATTTACAGTGAAGTTCTTTGATGTCTTTATTTCATCAATTTGTAAAGATGAGTAATGTAAACTTTTTCTTAATATTCCAATTGTCATAATATCTGAGCAATCCCCAAATCAGTTATATTGCAACAACTCTACTGAGGAAATATATTTACTTCTCATTAAAAAATGGAGAAACCATGCATATGGACCAACATATGAAGTCTCTGCAAATCTACAACAGTCCCAGCTCCCTAAATCCAAGTCTGTTACACTGTCTACACAACTCACAGCTTGTTACTTAATAAAAACTACAAAATGGTGGTTTACATTAATATTTAAACATTTCTGGTTGCGGGCAGGACATCAGAAACAGCACACAGCACAGAGTTAGGCATCCCTTGATGAAGAATTCAACAGAACTGTATTTAGCAGCTGCTCCAAAACAAGTCAGATGTAGAAAGTGCAAGGAAGACTTTGCAGCTAAAGGAATAGGAACATCTCATTCAAAAATGCAGAGCTCATGAGGAAAGTCAGAAACATTTTCATATGCACAGAAACACTCTAGCAGATTGCTCTTACTCTCTATATATGCACAGAAAACTCTAAGCAAAGAGAAGGAGTCCACTGAAGCACTCAAGAACACTCCAGGTCAATGCAACACTCATCTCTTAAGTGTTGTAACTGATATAAGAATACAAGAAATTATTAAAGTTAAACTTCAAGAACCAATTTTATCTAACATTGCTTGTAATCATTACCAAAAAGAGAAGGCAAAAAGTCTGGAGACAGAGTTCGGTGAAAGCCTGGTACCTAATCTGCTGTTTGCATAAGTCAATTAAAAGAATAAACTATTTAAAATTTTGTATCCATGACACATTACATGTGAAGAGATGAAAAGTAATCTTGACTAATGGTTTGGTATGTATGTGCAGAGGAAAGGGAAGGAAGCTGCCTTGCTAAAAAGAGCACCATTTGCGACATTAAAAGAGAATGATGAAATCAGCCAGCGTACAGTCTATTAAATTTGAAGGAAAGCAATTTGAGGATGCTGCTTGAAGGCAGACATTTTGTTTTATCCCTAACTTGAAGGAAGAAAATAAGTATTCTTATATGTACATATTCCAAAGTTTCACTGCAGTAGTGATACAAATGGCATCATGCAACCACACCAGATAACTTTTCATTCTTCATACTATTTCATGCCGTTGTCTTTGAAACTATCGCTACTGAAGCACAGCATTTCCATTATGTGTAGGTGTAGAAGGAGAGCTGTTTTGCCCAATGGTTGGATTTGATGGGGGGAGAGAGACACACACACTTCGTTTTCCCTGAAGAGCAGTGTGAGATTTCCAATCCTCAGCTTTAACACATAAAATATTAAGAGCCAATTTTCAGCTGCACCTCTGTCACTTCCATTATCATTCTACACGTCCGGAGGTGATAATGGACCCAGTAAATTGCAGTCTCTTTCCATCCCAGACCATGAGGGTGTTCACCTGGGGACAACTCAGCACAAAGGATGGCTCGGATATATGCTAATGGCATCCAACAGCCAGGAGCTAGGGAAGACACCAGGTTGTGTTCAGGAAAAAAAAAAAAAAAAGACACTGTATAACAAAGGCAGGAGGAAAACACCCAGAAACAAAGCAAAAAAAAAAAAAAAGGGTGTGAGCTCATTCCTCAAAATTATGTCTGTACTGCTATCCTGGAAGACTTTTGCTGAAAGTATGCTGGGCAACCAAACTTTTTCATTGAGTCACATCCAGTCTGAGCTACTTACTGCTTTAGTTCAGTCACGCTGCTAAACAATACTGAGGGAAATGATATTTTAATTATTATGTGACAGCAGAATGGACCACAGCACGGGTGTTGACAGAGCTGCCACTGGAACTCAGCATGTCCACTAAGCTGTGGGTAGATTCCAGAGCTAGTCAAACAAAAGCTACATAGAAAGAAAACGCTTCCACTGCCATTTTCACAAGGTCCCAGCTCTATTTGAGAGCCCAGGTTTGCCAGAGATCTTCTCTTACTAGGCCAGGGGTATGCAGTGGAGAAACAACACCTTAGTGCAGGCTTGCTCACAGCCACATCACACTTCTAAGTATGCACTGATTCCACAGGAAATTACTCAATAGTCACTGATTTTTTTAAACTATGAGAGTGTAAGCTAGCCTCCATGGATTGTAAACCTAAAAGACATCTCCTTTTCTCAACAAGCCCAAAACCCAAATCCAGAAGTGTAGATTGAAAGTCTCCAACAGATATCAGTTAAATTGGGATTGCACCCAGCATACTGCAGGGCTTTCCTGTATTAACAAACAGCCTTAAAAGTAAAAGAAAAAAATGGAGAGCCAGACAGTGAGGGTTTGTGTTGATCCTGGGAAACAATGTGTGCAATAGCAACACAGCTTCAGTTGAGCAAACAACCTGGTGCACTCGGTTCCTGGGACATCACCCCTCCTGCTCAGGTCCATGAACATCACACTTCATTTCCCTGAGCTGAGCAAGCAACATCTGCTAAAGTCTTCTCCTGCCACACTGCTGAGCAGTGCACTTTGCTCCAACATGCTGTACTTCAGTGGTTATCATTTAATTACAATTCTCTCCATCTAAACAGTCTTCACATATAACAGAAAAGTGAGACAACATGAAGCATGGTTAGCAACCAAAAACGCTTGAAGCAGCCTTTTTTTATGTTTTCCTCAAAGGCACAACTGAGCTTTACAGCTCAGATGGCCAACACAAAGGAACAAAAACTGGACTGGTACATTCTGAGAGTTCAAGCAGCCACAGCTGACATTAGGCTTGAATTTCACAGCACCACAGCTAATTAATGGCACAGAAAGGATGTATAGTTTATTAACAGCAGCAAAACACTATAATTTACCTGTTTCCCAACAGTGCCACTCGATCATTATATCCTATTATTTCACCAGACACAGTATTGGCACTTAACAGTCTAGAAACATTTTTGTCCCTGTGAAGCTACGTATCAATTCCACCTGCAGTTACTGCATATGCTTACAGGTATATCATGCACAGGATGATATTATTTTAGAAAGTCAAATAGCAACACTTGATCCAAGTTGTAAGGTGGCTGCAATTAGCTTATGGAAGAATTACAATTTTGAAAGTTCAGTAGGTTGGATTACTCCAGCTGCATTTCAACAAGTACTAATTTTGCATGTGCCAGTCTCCTCACAAAAATTTCATTTCTATGAATTTTTAATGATGCAAAGTAATTTTTTCAAGGTCACTGAGAGACCAAGCAGTTATTCAGACATTAAATTTGCTCACAGTTTCTTGGCAGCTTTGCAAGAAAGCTAGCAAGTATGGTGTGTGGTGGCAGTTGGGGGAGGGAAGACTGATGGGGTAAAAGAGCAAGAAGAAAGCTAAAGAAAAATCAGACAAGACTCTTGACAGAGAACCAACTTTTAAGACAAACTTGTGATTTTTATTCATGTCCTGAAAATGAAAAGGAGTGAAACTCATGCCTTGGGCATGTATACAGTCACTTAAATCTGCTTCTCAGTTTTTTTTATCTCATTCAAATACAGGAGGTGGGGACAGCTAAAGACATTGCATTTTATTTTGGCTTTTCTTAAATCCATTTATGTCACAGCAGATTTTCCAGTAATCTAAATGTGGCAATATCAAAATGACTCCTGAACCTCATTAAACAGTTCTATGAAAAAACTCATGTGACACTGATGGAAATTAACAATTCAAATGGCTTTGGGAGCCACAAGATATTACACCTTATAACACCACAAAAACCTTGCAGCTACAGGAACATCATGCCTAACTATCCTGCCATACCACTGCCTACTTCAGTGCTCGCATTGCACAGAGCAGGTTTTTTTAATCACCAGTACCTTTTCCTAGGCTTCAAGCTGTGACAGCTTCTTACAGAAAACAATGGTCCTGACTGCACCCTGTGCCTGCAGGTCTTTGCTCCCTAGCTTGGTTCTATCTGGGGCATGTGCAAATGCAGCCAACTCCACAAAACTCCATCACAAATGCATGGGCAAACATCACAGGCGAAGCTCAGTACTAGGAAGGTCCCAGCCCTTCTCAAACAGTTCATTTGTGTTTCCAAGCCCCTGCAAGGTCAGATGACCAGATAACATCTGCTGCTCTGTGTTCAGCATTTTTGCTTGCAGGTTTAGTCGCTTTTTTGCACGACCAAAATGGATAACCATGAAAAATACAGATGTGATCTTGGATGTAACAAATGCATCATTGGCAATATCCACCGAAAGTAGACTTGGCCTGTTGTTCTCCTGTCCACCCTCTATAGGGCTTCTAGGGGGCTGGATCTATAATTTTCAGATAACCTTCAGAAGAGAAGAACTGTTAAAATAAGCCTTTTGAGGGAAGATATATATTATGAGTCCAAATATTAATCTGTTGAGAAAAGCAAAAAAACACCCACCAGATCCCAAGTCCCCCAGAGCACCCTCCCTGTTTCTCCTCTGCCCTTCCCAGGGGCAGTTTTGCCCTATCTTGGAGAGCCCATGTCATCAACTAAATCTGAGCAGACAGACAGCTTTCACTATCAAAGGAGTGCTGCGACAATACCCACATCCCTGTCATGCTGTCACTCCTCATCTGGGCGTGCTGGGTGGATGAGGCTCCCTGCTCGTGGCAGTGCGGGGGGAGCAGGGGAGCCAGGCAGCTCGAAGGAAACCGCCTGGAGGAATCGTTGGCCTGCACACACGTTTCCGATTCACCTGCATTTAATGCCGTTAATATTTTAGCAGCTGCAGTGCCAGGGTCAAACTGAAATTTTGTACTCTCTGTTTCACTCTGAAATGTCAGTCTCAGACCTTCTGCTGGATTTTTTTTTTTTTTAAGCATCAATGAATGAAGAATAAAAAGGAAAAGAACAAGTAGGAAAAAGTTTACAAAAAGGTCAGAATATTCTTTCCTGCAAACTGTAATTTAAATATTGCTCCACACCGGCCCTGACCTCGCCATCTGCCTAAGGCACACAGCATTTCCATTCAACTCAATGGGAGCTGGAGAACCACTGTCTCTGTCAGGTTCTCTCTTCCCAAAATCCCTAGTGAGCCCAGAGGTTCACACAGGCCCAGAGGGCCCGCAAAGGGCCTCATCCTTTACACCAGTGCAGAGCTGGGAGCCAGAAGAGGGGGAGTCTTAAACACCACTCCCAGGCAGAGGGAGAGCCGAAATCCAGAAGGGTTGTGAAGAACAGTGGGTGGGACATAGACAAATGTGAGCAATAAATGTGCACACTGTATCCACGCACATTCATTCATCAACTCTTGAATATAAACTCTTTAGTATAGGGAAACTGATCCTCAGTTATAGAGTAGCTTTGCTTTCAATTTCTTTGAAAGAAGGCAAAAGCCTTCAGATTTCCCTAGAGATTTCTCTAAGAGAAGCCATTCACTCGTGAGCCATTTCTGTCAATATCTATTTTGCTATCTGTTATCTGTCAATATCTAGCAAAATATCTGTCATTGTCTTTGGAAACTAAAACAAAAACTTATTTTGTCTTAAAAGCAAAATGTTAAGAAAAAATAATTCAGAGTCTGTAGGAGTGCTGTTTTGCAGGTCCTGTATCTCACTTTACTCCCAATAGCATGACCTCTTCTGATCCCCCAGGGACTCTGGGGTACTTCTGGAGGTGTAAGCCACTTAGCAAAACAAGCTTCAATAAAGCAATGTTTAATGAACATGGATACCCAAAGAAGACTTTAGATTGAAACATTAATCTTCAATTAGATCCTTCTTTTGGGGCTGGCTCATCCTCAGAAATGCTGTTTGAAGGAAAAATATCTGTTTTTTTAACTCCTGATGATTCTTTTCATCTGCAACCCCTTTTTTCTCCAGCTGCCTAGCCCAGCACACTGGACTGAGCCATATATTGTTTCTTTCTCTCCTTCTAGTTATGGGACCAAATTTACCTCTGCCTGGACATCACATGTAACTGAGCTTGCAATTATTTTTTGTACATATTTACTGACCTGATAAGTGTAAACATTCCCTGCCTCCCTCCTGCAGGTATGAAGACTCTAGGCAAAGGAGTACCAAGATGAACCTCTCTTTTCTTGGAAGCCTGACGATTCATATTGGTAGGTCAGCTATAAATTTAACAAGATTCCCAGAAGCATCCTTATTTCCCTTCTAGGATCTGGTATACCAGGAGAAGTATTAAAAGTTAAAATATTAGCTGTTAGTTTTAATGAAAGAAAATTAAATGAATAAATATTAATAATTATATTCCCCAAACAATTATTTGAGCTAAAGATTACAATTCTAAGTATTTTATGAAAAGAAAGCAATGAAAAATTGTGGCTGCCTGTGAGAAGTTTGTTATTTGTGGCAAACCATATGAGATGGAGCTAAAGAGATGGCTCTCCATTGCACAACTTACACACTTTACTAGACAATCCAGATTCATCTTCCCATTTTGAGGGGTGGGAAATAAGCTTTTTCGCAGTGGAAAAAAAACAACGTTCCTCTTAATTAGAAAGTCAGTCTTAACTAGTTCTAGAGCATTAACAAAACTTCAGTACAAGTCATTCATGAGATAAATCACAAGTGTGAAGCGTTCCCGCCAACTGTCCTGGGAAGTGCCACAGCATGGGACAGCAGATATCATCAGAGGGACTTCAGCTACTAAACTGCAAATACTACCCGGTAAACCAACAACAAACCATACTCAGAAATGGGTAGCTTCTGCTTCTCTCCCCCCTTGTCTTGGTCTGTCAGGGATGGTCAAAGAGCTGCCTACTGGCAGCTTCGTTAGTTTTTATTTTCCCAGCTGGTCCCCCACAAACTGGCTAGTGAATTTAATGATCCAGACTCTATAGTTAAAAAAAAAAAAAAAAAAAAACACTGTATGAAAAGAATGCATTTTAACATACATTGTGTTGAAATTTTTGGACTTGAAGGTTCACATAAATACAAGCTTATTAAGATTATCAACAGCAGAGACATTTTCTGACCGCCTAGCATGTTTTTCAAGGTTTAAAATGTATATTTTTTCAGACTTCACAGTTCTCTGCAATCATTTCCTACTCAATTTTACTTTCATAGCATCCTGTCTGAATTTCAAATGCTGAAGCAGAATTCCAATAATAATCAGCAATAACGCATGATCTGTCTAATACGAATAGAAAGGTTAGATTAAATTCACATCCACTAAAAGTTAATCTCCCTTTAACAAGGGAACTGCAATGATTTTGTACCTCATGGACACTTAGTTCAAAAGCAGTTACAGCCTGCCTATAGAAAAACCTTTCCAAACTGTAATGTTCTGTAGAAAGAAAAACAGAGCTTGATATTTTCGCATTCTGTTAATACACCAGTCCCACTCCTGCAAGTGGGGGCATGAAGAAGACTCCCTGTCCTGTTTCTGCAAAGCTCTCCAGAGCTCCATGCAAGTGCAGGGCCTGACAGCCTGCAGACGTCTTTTTTCACGATCTGGCACTTAGGTAATAGCACTTTTTCCCTTCCTCATTTGCATAACATCTTACCATGTTTTATTTTGATTCACGGCCTGCAGTTACAATGGAGGCACAGACCTGTTCAGGCCAAAATATCTACCAGTGTTGTACCACTGACAGTTTAAGTTTCCCACTGCACTATGTGAAGGTCAGACAGAGCAGCTGTAAGGATGAATGCTAGATCAACCCCGTGTGCTTTCACGAATCGTTTGCTGGTAGGTAGTGCCTATCTGAGGAGCTACGCCTACACTGCGAAAAATGAGCAAAATGCAAAGATCTGAACGTACAGCTGCACAGGGGCTAAAGGTAGTTGCCATCTATTTCCCGCTCATTTGGTACAAAAGAAATATTTCTCCACGGAGTAGATGGAGTCATAAGATAAAAGAGAAACAGATTTAAAGTGTCTTTGCCATGATTGCTTTTGATACAGCCACCCAGCTCTATGTCAAAATGTGTCAGCCTCTTCTTTTGGGAGTGGTCTACAAAGAGAGACGGGTATCTCAGAAGTATACACAGGAAGGCACTGTCCCATGCACAGCCTATGTCTCCCTGTTCAGCTTTGTAGGACCCACACAGTTCCACTATCAGCGTTTCCTTGCCATAATAACCAAGTCCATCTGTATAATGGGACCAAGGGAACATTGAGGATGTCTTTTTCCAAAACATGGGACCTGTGAGAGCAGTTCCAGTAAGCATTAATCATTGATGTTGGCTTTTACAGGGCTGTTATTCTCTTGCTTTCGTACCCTTTCGTACCCTTGGAGCTGTAGCTCCAAGTTTGAAACAAATCATGAACAGTTTCACTTGTTTTTCATAACTTCTACTTCATTAGATAAAATACTCTTATTTCTCACACATTCTAGAATAAAAGCTGAATTCTAAGTTGCTTTGCTAGATCCAAAGACATAGGCACAGCAAAAACATTAATTTTAACTTGGCTCTTTATTTTTTTTTTAATTAAAATTGATTTCCTAAAGGATCACGTTTGCAAGAAGGTGTTGAACAGTGAATATCACATGTAATCAGCGTGATAATGAGCCTGTTTTGTACTTTCATTACATTTCAACGGACATATTTCACGTAGATATTGGTACAAGTTCCACTCAAAGAAACCAGAAACATATATTGGCAAGCACTGAAAATAACTGCACTAAATGCCTCTTTCTACAGACAACATCTGACTCCAAATGTAAGATGGAATTAGATTATGGCTATCAGAAGCTTGCCTTTAGGTGGTTAGGACTTTGCTAGGAATTTGTGGGGTAGTGGCAGCTCATCATTTAGAGTCCAACCCTGCACAGGGACTGCCACTGGTGTCTGTAAGGTAATGTAAGAAGATGGTCACTGTCTTCATTTCAAGCACTAACACTGCACAAAACACAGCAAGCACATGTATCAATAGCTTTTCTGTATCATGAAGATATTTGGTGTTGCAGGGGTTAATTGCCCTCAAACTCCAGGGAAGTGGACTTGAAAAGTTCCAGAGTTCAAGTGCACTGCCATAAGCAAGGTGCTAAATAATAAAAAAGAAATCTTGTACAAGGCTCCCCAGCTGCACATGAGCCCACCACTTCTTGGCCCACTCTGACAGCCGAGACCATGACACTGGCAGCCTCGTTTCTACAGGGTGTCAGAAAATGCATTACTAGTAAGTGGCATCACTCTGAATGAAATCTGCATGGGTCAACTGCAGGTTAAGCTAACAAAACAATAAAAAATTTAAATCTAACAAATGCAGAGCCCCCAGAGCACTCAAGAGAAAGAGCAATGGGTGGTTTATTGTGTGGACAAAGGAATGAGTCCCCACATCCCAAGGGCCAGACCCTCCAGATGTGATGTGAAATGCATTTTTATTTTCCAAACAGTAGAGAGATGCTTGTCCTAAGCAAGTTTCACCAGCTAATTATCTAGAAAACTGCTCATGAACTTCCCTTTCATTAGTGAGAAGGATCTCAACCAGAAATATTTGAAAACATGGCCTATAAGAGCACTCACTGTGAAGCTGCACAATGTCTCTCTATGATGAGATCCCAGTGGAAGGACACTCAGTTTCTGTAGAAATAGGGTATTTGGGAAACATGTGGAAGATTCGGCACCTTCGGTTGACAATGGCTAATATATAACATGCAACATGTTTGTGACCAAGCTGTACTCTTGCAGGCAGCTTTCTAAAATAGAAAATTTTATCATATACCTGGAGGAGATCCATTGGCTGAAAGAGGAGACTATAGGCAGCTAGACATCTCCCAGCCTCCTTAAAGAAAAACTTAGCTTCTGGAAGAAAGTGCAGAACAGGAAACCATGGGACAATGTGCTTTGGAAGAAAGACATATTCTGTGGAGCAATGGTACTTCAGAGTGAAGACATGACTCAACCAGGGCAAAAAGAATTCTGAAATTCCAAGATCAAGCACGGGGCAGCAGAGCAGTGAATGGTATAGATGAGTTCTTATTCTGGAGGAAGGTCTCACTCCTCTTGAAGATCCTTTCTGAAGATTTCACTTACACATAGCCACGTTGTGTACTGCACTAAGTCACAGAACAAAAGACTTAGATGCTCAGAGAGATTCCAGTTTCATATTAAGTAAGAGAACTTCTTCCACATCATCAGGACAATAAGGCAGCTAGGAAATATATTTCATTCTGTGGCAAGTTTAAAAGTACTTCTGCGCAGTCCCCAATTGTGTTCAGTTTGATGTGTTTACACACGCCACTGTACGGAGGCTCATTAGCAGTGAAGTTTGGTTGAGTTTTTACTTTGAACCTTGGGCTTTCCCTCCTAAACCTCAAATGAATGCTATATATATACATCCTGCTAATGCACTTCAGAAATAATTCTTGTGCTTTTAAGTCTTCTGTTTATTTTTTTGACATTTATAAATGTTATGGATAAATTGAAGTCAAAGAAAAATTATTGAGCTAAACCTATATATTCTAATGAAAATGTTTCATTCACATCCTAAAAATATGTTTTTACTTAAATAAAAACAAAATGGGAACACATTATTTTATGAGATATCTCCTTAACTTCAAGAGCTACTAATTTTATTATTATTATTATTATTATTAAATTCAAACTATGGCTTTACTTAAAAACTGAATTGAGTGAAATAAGCATCAGAACAGAGGAATGGAAATCTGAGTAGAAGAGTGCTGTGCATGTCCACAGTAATGTTTTGCTAGTGAGGAGGAAGTAGGAACGGAAACCAATCAGAAACAGAAAGGTCCTGAACTTGTTGAGATTTATATTGGTATTAATCATTAAAGTGCAAACAGGAGAAGGCCTCTTCCTTAACTTCCTTAGAGCAAATTGCAGAAAAACAGACGCATTAAATGAAGTTTTTAATGTTTTTCCAAACTGAGAAATGTAGAATATAATAAAGAAATAAACCTGAAATATAACGAAGTTTTGTCTTTTGTCTAAGAAATACATACTGATTTCTTAAATTACATGAAGCAATATGGGCAACTTGCTGCTTAGTGAGGGGAATTCCCCAGCATACAAGCAGTGTTTTTCACTTAACACAGACACATGTGCTGACAGATATACCAAATCTCTCTGCTGTAAAATTCACCTCCAGGGCTGACACTAAGTAGCAATTTTGTTTTTAATAAACATGGTCTAACTCCAACTTTGTAGTCCTATGTACACCATACACAATAGACTTGGTCTGTTTTTAAAGTTAAAAACATCCTAGCCTCTATCTGTTCATCCATCAGTCTATCCAGGAATTTATCCATGCCTATTAAAATAATAAAAAAAAATAAAAAATAAAAATAAAAAACCCCACCTTTTCTCATAAACAGCTCTGCTAATTAACTCCCACATTGAAGCAAGCTTTCCATTACAGAAAAAGGAGAGGGAGATTGAATTTATCTATATGTGATGAACAAATGCCCTGGAGAAGCACTTGTAATCTATCATGTCAATGTAGATGAACTCCTTGGGATTTCTTTTCTTTGTTTTACCATCCAATAACAGTAAAAATAATGCATACAAGAAGAATCCCAGTACTCAGGCTATGCAGCTAATCAACGCATGGAAAGACATTCAAGGTTGCTTTGCGTTTACCCTTTTTTGAACAACGAAACTTCAGGGTTACTGCTCCCAGTTTGAGGTCTAATTACTGCAGCAATTAGGCTCATCAGTGCATTTATTATTGTTATCAGGAATGACACCAGAAAACCGATCCCCGTCTGATTAAACAAAATAGAGCACTAATTGAGAAGAATAGCAAGTCTATTATTTTTCAGTCCCTGAAACGAAATTAAACTTCCTAAACCCGACAGCAAGGACAACAGGTAAGAACTGGGATACATTACAGAGCGAGGCACAGCACTGCCCAACCCAAGATGTGTCAGTCCATCACCCTGATTCTCCCTATTCATACAACACCTCTCAACCAGCTCTACAGCTGCTTTGGCAACCATTTGTTAAGGTTGCACCATTTTTTTTCTCATGTTAACAACGCAGTTAAACGTGCACTTCTGCTGCAGAAGAGGTGGGAGCAGAGCTCTGCAGAGCTCTGCGCCGCTAAGTTAGGAATGGAAATCCCCTTTCACAGGGTGTTTGAATGCATTCCTGGTGCTGGAGTACGTCAAAGGAAGATTATCATGGTCTGTCACAGTCCTCTGCCTTTTGAGAAGTATGCTGTAAATGAGCTGAGGCTTTGTTTTCATTTGGTTTGGTTCTTTTTTTGCTTTTTGCAAAGATAGCTATTTAGATATTTCAAAACTGTTAAAAAACAACAACAACAAAAAGAAGAAGAACAAATCCCAAAGGCTAATTGTTTCAAGACTCAAATTTTTATATAAAACAAACTGGGAAATACGCAAAATAACAATGGTCTCCTTCTCTCCCCCTGCTCCTCCTGCTTCACTTTCTATAATTTCGATGAGCTGAAAAAGTCAAACAAACTGCTTTATGGGTTTGTATTGCCTTGTAAGCCCCAACAGGACATAACAAACCCCACTTTGACTCCAGACTCCATGTAAATGAAAGGCTGTGAACTACAGCTTTTACTTGGCAAACACCTCTTAATAACCGTTTTCAAGGAAAATTGGTTTTAAAAACATGTTAAGATCCAAAGCGTTAAGCAGTCTGGTTACTTCACCCCAAACAAACTAACGGTAAATGGGTCTGCTTAAGGAAAGAAAATAAGACTTATTCCCTTTCAGTGCAAGAGGAAATAGGTTGCAGGACATAAATAATCTACTTGCATGCAAACAGATACACTTTCTTGATCAATAAGGAAAAACATTGGCTCTGCATTTTTCAGAGCCCCTTTTCTTTATGCAATGTTTGAAAGCTATGCACACATAATACAGCTGCCAAAATATTTGATGTGGTTTTAATGCTGAAGAGTAAAGCTTTTAGCAGAAATTAGAAAAACTCTGGATTTCTAATGGTGTTGAACAGACAGCTAACACACATACATTCCCACAAGCAACTCTGAGACTGAAATTTACCACAATAGGACATTCCTGTAAGGAGAAAAGCTACCAAGACTCTGGGCGATGCGCTTCCTGAGCTGCACGGTTCATTTTATCTCATGCAGCACCATTTCACAGGGTACCGCATTAATCCAGAGCACCGCCTGCTCAGAGCAGCATGATGTAAATATAAATTCACCTTTCAATCACTTCTGCGGGTTAATAACACTGAGTAATAGCACATTAGCAAAGTGCCACTCCAGACACCAGTCAGGCATGCCAAACAGATAATGTGACAAAACGTTTCAGATTCATTTTCCATGAAGAGAAACAGTGTTCGAGCTTATTAACTAGCAAATCTGCATACAGTGCAGCACAGAGCACAGAGACTCCATTAGAAGTAGCAATCTATCTCATTAATGTAATATATAATAGTATTTGGCCTATTCCGTTGTTGTAAATTAAATATATATATATATATATATATATGTGCTTTGTAACACTGTAGCACTAATTGCTTCATATTCTCAGTTCAGATTTTTGATGTAGAGGAATTTCCACATCAGTTTGAGGTGAAATTATATTTTTTGTTACTCTAACTTTCAACAGCACAAATAACTCCAGCAGCCTTCACAACTCAAGTCCTACTTTCTTCATTTTTCCTCTTTCCATTAAATGCTTCCCTGGTCGACCCCATATCTGGTCTTCATGTCTGTTACTACAACTCTGCTTTTACAAATGCTGTTGGAGGATGTGATAGAGCAAAATGTTCATTCAAAGTTGTAAATAAAATAACTTCAGTGATTCTACAGCCTTTAAATATTGATCTTATGAGAATGCTAGAAAACAAGAATGTTGCTAAAACAATACATTAAAAGCAAATTTACCTGTGGGTTTATCCAAACCCAATTCTAACAGCAAGTACATATACTGAAAATCTAATTTAAGTACTGTTCCTGTCCAGAAGAGACAATGCATTATCCATATGTCTGTTCAATTCATAATCTTTTTAACTGCACAGATTTGGAAAACTATCTACAGATATTTCCATTTTTCGATAATTCTTTGCCATCTTCATCTTCAATTCTTGTGATTTTAATCCAGTGGTGTTATAATCTGATGTTTGCCATGTAAAGATTACATGTTACAGCCTTGGTTCTCTGCAGGTTATAAAACCAATGCACTGGTACTCTTAGCTGGTCTTCCCTTTTACTCAAGGACAAATGCTTTTTATTTTGTGTGCACTGGGTTGAGGCATGTTGGTTCTCTTTGTGTGAGCATGCAGTATTTGTACTATCTCATGCATTCTTGCTGAGAAACTACAGTGAGCTTCCTTGGACCTAAACAGTTGATTTGCTGTCCAGCATGATGAATTTTTGTTTTGTTTCAGGTTAAAGCATCTTAAAATGTCATTTCAAGCCACCTAATCACCTCCTTGCACCGTTCTGACTCTAAGATAAGGCATCCCAGCTTACAATCACTTTTAAGAAAGTGCAAGTGGGAAAAGGAGTTTTCTGCACCTCTGTTAGTGACCTCGTGGCTTTCTTCAGAATTTTTGTCTGAAAACACTGTTGCAGGGAGCAGCTCCAGTAGAGCATCAGTCTGCTTGACCCCATTTCAATCTTTTTTAACACTCTATCTAGAATTTAAAGGGTGTCATTTTTCACTTTGGATCTTGTTTTATGTGCCATAGGTCTCTTCTTAAGGTGCTGGAGGCTACAGGGCTACATGCTCTTGGACTCAGATCAAGGTAATCCAAGTCTACTTTTTCTAATCTTGCATTTCAAGTCCACTTCCCAGTACTATGCAGAGTAGTAAAGAGGTCATGCCATGCCACTAAGACACTTCCAGCCTTCCTCCAGACTGCTTCAGGAAGGATTTCAGGTTTGTATTGCTGTGTACTCAAGTACTTTGCTTTATTGTTGGTTCTATTGAATGGCTCACACACTATTTCCTTTAGAAATGCCTCAAGTGCTTGTGTTGGTTACAACTCTTAAATAACCATTTTTCTAATGACACTGCAGGGTATTTAACAACAAAATAGTGCTGCAATTATGGGATGGCAAATAAATGTGTTATTGATTAGCTCAAAATTTGTGATGACTGTGATCTGCAAGGAGTAAAGAAGTTCAGTTTGAAGATGTAGAGAGATTATGGGCAGGTCTGCTAATTTTTTCAGCCAATCCCTTCTGCAAAATAAGGCAAAAACACTTTCCTCTCCTGAGACTTGTGTCTGCTCAGACAAAGCAAGCTCCTCTTTGCTGCCGTATCCATGGTACACGTAGCAAGCCAGTCAAGCAAACCATGGTCTTGTGCAAGTACCATGTGCCGAACATCACTACACAAGTCCACTCATATGAAATATTAAATCACAGTGATAACAAGTAAGTTAAGTTACAGCTAAGAGTAAGTTAAAAAGTTAAGAGGATTTATTTCAACAGACAGTGGGTTCCATAAACTTATAGTTTGTAGCTCACAGTACTCCACATAGACATTGCAAGCCTTCCTTTCCTTTGAACTATACACACTCTTTTACATGCGTTACAGTCAACACAAACTCAGCAACAGAGAGTAATTAAGAAAGCAAACAAACTGTAGAAATGGACCATATAAGGAAGAAAAGCAGAAAATGTCACCACCAGCCTTCAGACATAGGCTCTCTAAGGCCCTCCTTGTACAGCACAGCTTTCACTGCTCCATCAGGCTCAGATGCCTGCTTATTTTGGAGGAGAGTTTTCTTAGAAAATGTTTCATGGCCAGTATGATTTCATACCTCATTAGTGTTGTCCTGATGCAAGCAACGGAAATAAAAATCTTGGAAGCCTGCACTGTTGTGCACATGCAGAAGTTGATTGATTTTCAGATACTTAAGGAGGGCAAGGAAAACTGGAACGAGAATAATGGGGCAAGTGCTGGAATAAGATCGCTTCTAAAAGGAGGAAGATTAGAGAAGTTTCTAGTTGTATTTTCAGCTTGGAGTATTGTCTCCATCACTTGAGGGTGAGGAAAATATCCCGATCTTTGCCTAGTTATGCTGCTAATAATAAGCATTGAGATTTTATTATGATGATATTATGGTGATATGGTTAGGAAAAATATCAACTCTTATTCTAATAAGGTCAGCATAGCTTCTCTAGAGTAGTCTATAGAGCACTGTTTCCTTTGAGCACCAATTCCAGAAAAACTGAACTGTTTCGTATACTCGGTGCGCTATGTTTTCAGTTCAGAGCTGTCTTTTTTATACTCCCAGACTATGGGCCTTGGTCTGCCTTTCTCTATTGAGTAATTCTTTGAAGCTCTTTAAATTGAGTTTTAAGTTTAATTGGACCTGATGATTTTCACAGGTCCCTACCAACGCAGTATATTCTATCATTCTAAATTAATCCTAAGTGTTTCTTTATCAGGTTAAATACCTCCCTACATAATTTAATTAATTTTAATGGGATCGCTATTTACAACTTCTCCTTGACAGTTTATGCAGCATTTTATGTTCAACAAAATCAAGAATCCTAAAAATCCTTGAAATTTTTTCAGAAAATTAGTTGAACCAGAACAAATATTTGCAGAGGAGGGAAGGGATGTAAGGGATAAGTGAGTGTTGAAAGGAGTAGGGATGTTACAAAGAAAGAGCTAAAGGTGGAAGGATTCTTCTGGGAGGGAGGAGAGTTTGGAAGGCAATGCTTCTTCTCCTGCATTATTGCCTCTTCTCCCATGTTACTAGCAATAGGACTAGAGGAAATGGCCTCAAGTGGCACCTGGGAGGTTCAGGTTGGATATTAGGAAAGCTTTATTTTTTGTGGTGAGGCAGTGGAATAGGCTGCCCAGGGAAGTGGTTGAGTCACCATCCCCGGAGGTGTAAAGGCAGCCTTGAGCAAGTTACCTTTTTCCCCATATGAAATGGGAACAGATTGGACATTTAAAAGCTAAGCGGAGCTTTAGTAACAAACTCACCACTAGGACTAAAGAAATTGGGTCTCTGGCCCACTGGCCACCATTTGAGTAAAGAAGCTAACCGTGGCCTGCTGCTGAAATTCACAGTATTTTAGCATACTATCACTCACACAGGACAGACTACCAACAGTTTTTTCATGGCGCATTACATGAAAACATCCAGTGAAGAAGCAAGATATCACAATGAAAAGAAAAATTACTGTTTAAGATTTTATTTAGCCCATCAAGTACCACTCAAACATTGTTCTGTATTGTCATTAAGCTTCACGTCAGTTGATTAAGATTTTGTTGAGCCTTCCTAGTGACCAGCTACAGAAACATTAAAAAAGAAGAAAGAGCCTGCATCCTGTTTTAGCTATATTCGCTGTCCGGTATCAATAATTAAATGTTCGATGCATGACTGTTCCTTCTTCTGCCACTAGTGAAACAACTGGGCTTTTGCAGAATGTGATCTCTTAGTGCTTTCGGAAACATCTTTACAAATAACAGTGATATTGTTCTGTGTCACTGTATTCTAATCATGGCCAACATGGAAATTACTTTCAGTAATAATGAGCTCAGTCCTTCAAGGAAGGACTAGGGCATTTTCAAGTGGTCCCAGCATGTTTCCTGTGCCAAGGTTTAGCACTTTCCACAAGCAAATGCGGCCAGCCCACTGCAAACACAGCTTTTACACGGCCTTGCTTTCAGAATGCCCCAGAAAAGAGCAAATTTCTTGGCCTTTCTCTGATACACCAGAACATCCACAAGCAAGTAATGCTGCCTCAATCCAGCATCATAAGTCATCGGCCTTCCAGCCAGCACATAACTCACCCCTGCCATTTCCCCTCTTGTTTGGCAGCTGACCTCCTGTGTAGGCGGCTGAAAGGGGCATTAATGGTTTTTGTCAGTCCACTTTATTTAGCAGCTATCAAAATTAAATCAATGCCTCTTCCATTGTCTTCATTTTCTCCTCTCTAGTATTTTTCTGTATTTCACTTCTTCATCACCGTGGGCTTTGGACTGTGATTTATCACCAGTTCTACCAGGCTGCTGCTTCATGGAAACAATAAGCAAAACTATTATTCCAACTGTGTGTTGTTGCTGAAAACTACAACTATATCCAAACTACTCTTAAACCTAACTCATAACATAACTTTCCCTAATTCTGCCTACCTGCACTTCCTAGCTCCTACCACTGCCGGAGCCCAGCACAGACACAAGGACATGGCAAGCTGCTGTCATGTTACCAGCCAGGGAAAAAGCTTGGCCTGGAGGCTGCAGCAATGGGTACTAGTACATTTGGGAAGCAGAGCAGAATAGTAAGGGCACACTCGTAAGAAGTGGTGGAGAGGATTGGTCCCTCCCTTGCACACCACAATTGGAGCGCCTCTGGTTTGGCATCCTGGCACTTTTCAATATGTGTATATACCTACTATACAGTAACTTGCACCCACGTTTCATTATACCTATATTCCCCCTGCTTTTTTTTTTTTTTTAATTTATTTTTTTACAACCCAAATACTCTAAAGAAATGAGGTGAAAGCTCTAAAATGACTCTGCTTCCTCAGTGCATAGCGTTCTGCATGGGCAAATTTCTGCATAGACAAACAACTGTGGAAGGAACGTGTCAGTAGGTAAACAAGATCAATTCCCCCCAAGCTGTTTCTCTGCACCAATGCAGTATTTCAAATGAACCTGGCAATCTCAAAACAGTTTGGAATATCTGACAGTTCTAGCTCTGGCCCCCTTCCATCACAGGAAGCATTTCAACTACTTTAAATTTATATTCTATTTACATCCAGTACTACCCTATTATTGAAATGTCTCTGATGAAAGTTCTTACAGAAAGAAGCAAAAAATTCATTAACTCACTGCTACTAACCTGTATAAGGGGAAACCAGGTTTCTAACAGGAACAGAATTTTCCCAGGAGAGGTGAAATATAAGATTCCATTTCAAAATGTATAAACATATTACATGCATATCTATGAAGAAGGAAGGGTCAGGGGAGCTATAAATCAACTAACAGTAATCTCATTGAAGTTACCAACATGAAGATTTTCATAATGAAGTGTTTCACTGTTTAATACACAGTACCCGTCGACTAAAGAGGCTCTGGAGGGCTAAACCAGAGCAGACAGCCCCAAACATGAATGTTAGTACATTTCTTAACATCATCAGTTGCTTAATGTTGCATTCCCAGCACCATGTTTGTTTTGTATATTATGGCTTTTCCACAGAGTTGCAGCACATTTTTGAGATAGGATGGCATGAGAGCAAATGAGCCAAACAGAGCCTTGTGATATCTCTGATACCTTAAGATCACTGATGGCATCTTCTGCTTTCTGCTCACTACTGGAAGGAAAGTAGGATCCTCATTAATGAGCAGCAATTAGCACAAGGTTATCAAAGACCTCAGAATGGGAAATTCGACCTTCTACGTGCTATCTATCAAGGAAGTGAAGCTGGGTTTCTCCACAAATATCAGTGAGTATTTTCTCACTGAATTCTTGTGAGAACAGACTTGTTGGGTTAAATGCTTTTCTGTTCACTTTATGCATGCAATACACAAAAGGAAACACAAATGATGTTTTGTCATGAGTCACCTGGACTGAACAGCACAAGGCATGTCAGGGATATTGTCACATTAAACACAAAATCTTCAGCCACTGTTCTTGTTCTGCTGTCTTCATGTCATCTTACATTTCATCACTGATTTATTAACCCGCAAATCTAAAAGCTAAAAGAAAATTTAAAGATACTTACATACACAATTTATATTGTGTAATCAATGCTGTTAAGCAAAAATTCCCTGAGACAGGTATTTAGGATTGGTTTCCCTCTCAAATCCATGAATCAGAGCATGTCATTGAGTTTGGGAAGATATCAGACCTGGGATTACTTCTGCATCCCTACATGCAATCAAGCTAATTCATTTCCCATTGGGTCCCCAGGGGCCAACCTACAGCTTCGGCACCTAGGTGGAAGAAGCATTTTTGCAATTCTCCGTGATCTCATCTGCCCTAAAATTTGCATCTCCTATACTTGTCTCTCTCACTAGAAGAAAGCTCTGGCCCCAGTCCTATTCTATTTTCAGGAGACCCTTAGGGGGATGGGGATTTTCCTAATGAAATGAAAAATGTTTTCATGCCTTCTACCATGGTCAAGCCTCCAGAAGCCATCTGGCCAGTACTGCCAGCCCAACAACTCCAACTACCCTCCAATTTACTTCTTCCTGTCTACCTGATGCTCTAACATAATCTGCAAGATGGGACATGCCAAAGATAACGTTGGTCTGCTGTGATCTCAGACTAATTAGTTAGAGAAAAATCTATCTTTGTCCATCATTCAATCCTTTTCAAAAATTTAGTCTCTGTATTTCAGGGATCTGAAATTTTAATTGTTTTTAAATGTCCAAAATCTACAGTGCTTTGTTGAACAGACTACAACTTGTTTGAAGACTTAAATCACATGGAAACTTAGATTATATATCAAAATGTATTCCCCGTGCATTTATCTCAGCTTAGATAATGAAACTAAGCTGTTTAGCTTCATTTTCCATGCAATACCCTTAAGAAATCATGCAATATTACAGTGAGCAGAGTTAACTTCTATTTCAATGTTCTGTATCTGCTCTAGCTCATCTACTTTTCTATGCCTGTACTGATTCGGGGAGCTCTGCAGTGCATGAACCATGGCTTCCCACTATCTCTGGGTAGATCCTACAGTGCGTTGTCTATTCTAGTATGAAGAACAAGTGATAATAATTTACTGGTATTGAGTTTTACATTGCAAATTTTCCATGTTGCAGAATATAGGAGTGCTTTCCATCCTTCTGCTTTGTTAAAAAAGAAAACTAAAAAAAAAAAAAAAAATCTGCAAATTAAAGGAAAACAAAAGCTCAAGCACATTTATATATTGAAAAAAAACCCAAAAACACTAGGAGTGCATCTTTAGCCTACATAAAGTACAGTTTACTTCTGCAGCATCACCAGTGAGCTGCAAGCAGCAACAAAGTGGTGGTTCTGAGTCCATAGGCACAAAATCCTGACTTCCTACCACCAATGGCTTCACGGTTTTTATTTTACTTTTCTCTATGATCAGTTCCAACTAGATGATGCCCAAGGATTGCAAAAGAAGCATTAAATTCTCCAAAAGAGATCTTAAAATGGCCAGAGGTACTGAGAGCTTGCTAGCTTTTTGTTGCAGCTCAGCTCACATCAGTCACACAGAAGTGATTTAAAACAGATAAACTCCCATAAGGTATTGACTGATATTTTCTTTATCTGATTTATGTAACAAGTTTTACTCTTCTACTGATACAGTGCAGTGGCCCTTCAGCTGCCTCAAAGCAGCCAAACAGAAAACTAGTGAGCAACTAGAGGACAGAAAAAAGCAAAAAATGAGCACCTTAAATTCTTCATGTTATCTAATGCAGAAGGGACAAACCTGGACTTCCATAATCATAGTGAAGCTGAGGAAATCCAAGACTTTCAGTAAGTTAAGAAGTAATGGGCCCTTTCCCTTTTTCTCTTGTCTTTCCCAGAGACTCCATCCTAAAGCGAACTCATTAGCTGCTAAACACTAAACTCTAGTCATTACTTTTATTTAAGTGATGTAGAATGGGTTTCTTTATTGCACCATTTGCTTAAGGAAGAAATAAATGCAGTATCCATTATTTATAAAGTAGTAAAAGCCAAAATGTGGAGGGAAATTTTAGCTATTTAATATAGTAGCTTGTAGGATGGAACTCCGTTGTTAAATCTGTACTAGTTGAACCACTTAAAACGCACAATACTATTCACTAAGTAGGGACAGATAAAGAGTAAGGGCTTTCTGCTGACAAGAAACCAAAGCCTAATCGTCTTGTTTTACCCTGACAGGCAGCTGAGCACCACACAGATGTTCCTTCACTCCCCCAGCCCCACTGGGATGGGGAGAGAATCGGGAAAAATGTAGAGTTCATGGGTTGTGATAAAGACAGTTTAATAGAACAGGATATTGGAATATAGAGTATCCAGAGGGATATTCTATACCATATGGCATTTTTTACCACATCATATGGTATGGGACATCTCTTTGGCTAGTTTGTGTCAGCTCTGCTGACTCTGTCCCCTCCCAGCTCCTTCTGCACCCTCAGACACTTTGCTGGCAGGGCAGTGCGAAAAGCTGAAACATTCTTGGTCCTGAGCAGCACTGTTCAGCAACAACTAATGCACACATGCATTATCAGCATTATTTTAATTCTAAATCTAAAGCACAGCAACATATCAGCTACTAGGAAAAAAAAATTAGCTCAAGGCAAAAACCAGGACACTAATTGCTAACCTTTTTACAATAAATCATGAGCAAGCTAGACTTGTGTTTTTGTCCATAAATGGCATTGAAGATATAAGTAGTTATTGATGTTATGCAGCAAGTAGAAAGCTGGATAAAAAAAGCTCCAGTTTTATATGCTATGAAGTAATGAATGACTGCCAAGAAAGGAAACTTGGGTTTCTTTTACTTTTTTTCTTTTTGCAATTTTATATTTTCAGCTCATTTCACCTACAGATGGTCTGTACAGTTTAAAAAGTCACAAGATTCTCAAAAAACATTTACAGGTTTATATGGAAATTATAACAAACCATGTATTTTTAAAGAGCTATTACTCTTTCTCCACATCACTAAGAGGAAGATGATAACTGCTGATACAAATAAATATACTTTAAAATGTAATTTTTTTTCTATTTTTCTGTAGCTATAGGAAATAAAAATATCATGAAATATAAAGTCTAACTTAGCCTTAAATTTATAGATGAGTGAATTATAATAAAAATTCTACAGTAATAGATTAATAACATGTGCAATTACCTCAACAAATAAATCAAGAAAGTAGGTGATAACATTAACATAAAGGGGGTTGAATTCAGTGACCCCTGAGATATAGACTTAGCACTCAAAGTCTAGCTCAAAGTAACTGAGCTTCTTGAGGCACGAGAAACACACCCAACTCTTTCATGAAGATATTTATATATAATTACTTGCAGTTCACACATGACTTCAGGAATGTTGGAATGGTCAATTAATTATGATTTACTATAAAATAGGTATGCTGTGTTTTTCACTGACTGGCAGTATCCTCTACTTATATCTGAAGCACCACACTTGATGTAGCAGGATGCTAATATAAATGTAATGACTTACAGATCATGGATGCCTACGGATGGATGATGGTGCACTGGGTGTTAAGTTGAAGCCTTAGAGGTTGTCATTCCCCAGATGCACAACATCTCTGATCCAGGCCACTGTACTGCAGTGTAATTGACTGGGGAGTCAGAATGACAGATATTTTGTAGTTCCTCTTCTTCAAGTCAACTGAAAACAGGCACATTCTGTCTTGAAAGCTTAAAGCACAAGCATTTCAACACCCAGACTTACAGGGCAACTTAGGAGCAGCTTTAGTAACAGTTTAAGGCTGGAAGATTATGTAAAGGATGTCTACAAAGAAGTTGGTGCGATGCCCACATTTTAACGGGGAGTACCTCACATATCACAGGCTCAGCCATAAGCATTGCTGTTGCTCTGAATCAGTTTGGGTCTCCTGGACTCGTGAAACTTCACAAATATATAATGGAGTAACTTGACCCAGGGCTGCAGCGTAATCAAATTTATGACAAATTTATGAGGAAGGTATCTTGTCATATAGCGACATAAAATCATGTCAGGGCGTGCCTTTGTCACACATCAACGCAACGCGACATGGAGCTACAGACAGTGAGATGAAGTCATTCTGTGCAGTACAACAAATACAATTACCTCTAGTGAAAAACCAAAGGCAGAAGCTGTAAGTTATGTCAGCTCGAGGAACAAAACTGCCTGTAGTACAAATCCCTTGGAGTCTGGCCAAAAGAAACAACTAACAGAGACAAGATCACACACTTCTGAGAAGTAAGAGTGGCAAGCGGGTACTGCTTGCAGCACTTTGCAGAAGCACCCGCTCTTTGAATGATTTTCTGCTGTTAATTTTTTTGCCACTGATATAGTGCCAAGGCCAAATACCATAACTCTGAATATTATACACAGCATGTATTAACTACTTACTGCTCCAGTTTATAATTTCTTCTTGTAAAACAACGTGTCTTTAACACGAATGTCGAACTTTTGCATATAAGATAGTGGAGAATGGCAGCACATTGAAAAGTCTTCCAGACATGGAACAAAACCAGCTATTTAAGCAGCAAACATTGAAAAGTCTGTTAAATTATCTGATTTGTGTAACCTGAGCCATACCGTGTGAGAGGGGCTTCCTTTCCCCTGGCTTACTCTGACTGCCACAAGGGTGAACAGAACAGGGCGCCTTAGAAATGTCAAGCTCTTTTTATCAAAAGGCTTTGTAAAATTACTAAAATAACATTTCAGCTATGCCGGTCGCCCTTAGAAGCCCGCCAAATGCTTCTGATAACTGAATAGGTAGCTCAGTAGACCCAGTATGCCAGGAATTTCCTCCTGTGAGTAGTGGGAAACACGAGACAGCGCTCAGACACCGCGGCACCTAATGCTGTGCTGGCAGTTTTAGAGAGTGCACTGCAATGCCTCACTCTGGTACATTTTTCCCGGAGAAAATACGATGCATGCACCGATTGGGATATAAAAGACAAAGATATTCCGCAAGCAGCAGAACTGACAAAGCCTGGTTTCCTTTGAATTCCTGCCTTGCAGGCCCTCTACCTTCTTCCCTGGGCACAGCCCTAGCTGCACAGCAGGCTGCCCAGCACCCAACCATCAGATGCCTCCCCTCCTGCCTCCTGCTACGCTATGCATTATCACAGAGCTCTGAGAAATATCTCCTGAAATCTTCTTGCCTCTTTCTGTAGAAATGGGGGATTTAAAACAAGCAATATGAAGTTTCTGGAGAGGTAGCATGAACAAGTGTACCTGCGTCCCTTTGGGAATCCAACCTATTTTCAGTCTGTCATCTTTGAGGAAAAAGGAGGAATTTGCAAAGACAGATGACTCATTATAACATTTTAATGAACATGTGCTTACAAATAGGAAAATGTTGGTTCCACTACAGATAAAAATTCTGCTGAAGGTCACTTATATTTTGTGACTGACACATTTAGGATGACAAACATGTACTTTCCCTATCTTCATCATTTCATATTTTTAATCTATTGCTGTCCAGTAATGCACCACTATAGTAAAGCAAATATACAGCTTGAAGAACCAGCCCTGCTGATTAGCATTAGATTATTTAAAATACTCTCCCTGCATTTTCTCTTTGAGCTGTTAACGTTTACTGGAGCTGACCTCCTCTGTGCCAGCCTCACAGCACCGAGAGCTTCTCATTGCTAATTAAAAGTGACAGTGCTCCCTTTGGTTAAAATTAACAGAGGTGAAACTTAACAGAAACTGCCTACTCGAGTAGCAGCACCACTCTCCATTATCAGACTTTAAATTATTAACTCTCCTTAGTTTTATCATGATTAATTATTAAAATTCAGCTGCTTGTCAACATATTCATCACAGAACCAATAGATTAGCAGTGTCTCGTGCTATATTGGCTGTGCTCTAAACAGTGACCTTTAGGCAGTATTTCACGTCTCAAAAGGGTTCTTGTACTGGCATAGTTTACTCAGGATAATGAAAGGAGAAGAAACAGTCACCAGCACATTGGAAATGTGAGGCCAGACTCGACCCTCCCTTTCATCCCAAGCATCCCACTGAGTTACAAGGAAAACAAGAATCAGAAGCAGTTGGTATGTGTTCCGCAGCAGAAGAAGGAAGGATTTCTATGATATTTTTAAGCCTTATCCACTTAGTCCTTTCCCTTTTAAAGTGAAAATTTAGTTTTTCAGAAGCTACATACTACTGAATTCTACCAAGGTTTGCCTCTACTCCAAGGAGGCTAGTTGAAAGTATTCATTTCAACAGGCATATTATTTGGCACTAACGAAAAAAGACTTTGCTATTTGAGGAATGATTTTTTTTTCTTTTTTAAAATAGCAACAATTACAATTCTATGCAGTACCCTGCATATTTAACACTTATTGGAAAAGTCAGCTGAATACCACAGATTGCAATCAACATCTTTCACAGATGCCAGTCTTCCTTTCTTTTTTTTTTTTTCCTTTGACTGTTCAGAGCTTTGCAAGTCATTAATCCATTAGCACAACGTTAAAGTACGCCAATCAATGTCGTTTAAAGCTGTAGGTCATCTCGGGTTCTCATAAGCAGTCTTAAGGCTAATGACAGCTATGTAGCCTTCTGCTCTCATTTTCATTTCATCCTGAGCCTTCTTTGAAACTTTAGATTTGGCATTTGCAAAGAAAAAAAAAAAAAAAAAGTTATAGGTGTCACTTTGTGATAAAAAAAAAAAAAAGCAGGACATTGTGACCTATGTTAATTCTTAAATTTTCTAATATCCTTGGTTTTATTGGGATGGTGTGAAGGAAGTCATGCCAGAAAGTACAGTAAATGTTGGCTTTAAATAGTTATTACTCAAAGGCTAGAAAAAGTCTTGAACTTGAGTGATATGACTTGGGCAATGGTAAATTCAGGTCTGAAATCTGGTCAGACCCCCTTGCACAGCCTTAGGCATGCCACTTCATCTCTCAAAATGTCTCAGTTTTTTCACTCTAACTGAAATGAAAACAGACTGCCTGATATCATCCCTCCCCTTTCCTCTTTTTTTTTTTTTCCAAGATGATACACTGAGGTTTGGAACCATTATACTATGCTAGTAGGGAGTTAAATAGAACCCCATCCTCTTCATTTTTATTCAATCACAAAAACAATTCTTCAGTTCTTGTCTTACTCAAAAGTGAGGTGCTGATGTCTCAGGTCCACTGCTAGACCTTGTATAGGAATCAGGAACTGTTCAGGAGTAACTCCACATCAACACATCAGCACCAAGTTACTGTCCGGACTTGTCATATATATGTGCTCATAAGCTTTTCACCAAACTGGCAAGGGCAGTGAAAGATGCGGACTTGGCACAGGCTCTGGAGAAGCTCTCCCTCAAGCAGCATGCAAGGATATGACCGTTGCAACTTCGCTTTTCCCCAGGGCTTGCTGCAAGGAGTCACTGACTTAGCTTAGCAATTAAAAGATCCTAGGAGAAAGAAAAGTGGATACTGATATGAAAGTCTGTATTTTGTTTCATGCCTTCTTAAGCTAGAAATTTTTAGACTGATTGCCTTCCCTTCCTACTAAAAGGATATTGACACAGTATTCAGAAAGAAAATTTGCATGAAATAAACTTAATTCTCTGAATCTTAAGCCAGTTTTTTCCTCAGATCAAAGATAAAAGTTCTGATTCAGAAATAAACTCAGCAACTAATAGCCAGGATACTCAGTGTGCGTTTCTCAGTAGAAAGTGAAATTCAAGTCCTTAGTCTGAGTCAGAAGAGAGACTCAAACCTGTTATGCCTGAGCACTCAAGCCAATGAGTGCAGACTGCTCTTGAACTGATAGTTCTCCTGTGGACAGTTTTATAATCCTAATTATTTTCTTTGATAGATATGTAGTTTCTAGCCCTATTAGAGTCCCTCATTACATCTTTGCAATAGAATAATATCCCTATAGGATTTTTGTTTGTTTTCAGTGGCAGAAAAGTACATGTTTTAAAAATAATTTATTGGGTTTTTTGCCAATTACATGTTTATTGCCAATTTTTATTATTATTATTATGTCTCCTTTCTCCTTCTTGCCTGGTGCCCTCTAGTACAAGGAATAACTTAAAACTATCTTGCACCAAGAAAAGAAATAAATTGTCTGTTCTTGATTACAATCCTTTTAGATCCTGAAATAATCTAATTTCCCTATGATTAGGTAAGTCAACATTTGACTGCTCACTGCTTAGGAAAAAGAAGGGTATTAGTTTTGACTGGACTAATGAACAAGAACTACTATTGATTACAAAAGCTACAATTTCTTTTATTAACCCTGAAACAGCTCTCCCACTCTTTTAGTAAGGCTTTTAGAAGATGATGGGGAAGTGATAATGAAGCTTTGCCATCAGTACTTTCCAACGTCAGCAACTCATGGCATGCAGGTGACATTTATAAATTAATAGGGTATTCAAGGCAAATTGAGAGTTTTGCCATAATAAGCCTCCTGTTGTGAGGAGCACATGAGAAGTGAACGATGCAATTCATCAACTGCATGTCTTAACTGGGGCAGAGGGAGGAGGGAAGCCACACAGAACTCTTTAGAAAATCTAGAAGGTGTGGAGCCAAATGAAGACAGTGGAGATGGAACCATGTGGAACCAGGTACCCTTCAGGTGCATCTGCAAGATCTTTCCCATCACAAATTCACTTTCAGATGTTCAGAAGTCCCTTAAAACCATGAATGAACAAGGATTATCTTCTCCAAACTGCAAATTCTAACCTAGATTTACTCTATGTCCTAGCAATTGGGGACTGCTCTAAGCTTTGGTACTTGCAGTTTACCAGTAGAAGCCTTAATTCCCAGCCTGCTTCAACCTCCTCTCCAGTTCCCTATACGACCCTGCACTCTGCAGAGAGCAATTCCCTGATAATCAGAATCATGCACTGACATTATGAACCTTTTCATTACATGTGGTGCATCGCTGGTTTGTAAAATATAGATTAAGCATGGAGTCATGATGTGCCCTACATCAGGATAGTGTTGTTATGTGTTTATTAAGAAAGTGATTTAAAAGGGAGACCAAGCGGTGAATTACCAGTGCTTCACAACCTACTGAAAAATGGGTGATGAAACAACATAATCATCATACATCAGCTTCTCATTACCTGATTTGGGGTGATTTGTATTCTCTGCTTCTGTGCAAATAGAACGTCACTTACTGCACTGTCAAACTTTATTTTAGGAGTTAAAAGGTGAGTTTATTATTCATAATGTTAACAATCAGGAGCAACTAAAATGTTCCATATGCCAAAAATCAAAATGTGTTACCATGGAATTGGTTACAGGAGATTTAAAGCAAATTAAAACCCTGACAACATTGCTTTTAGACTCCAAAAGCATAAGAAAGAAGAGCTGCACAAAGACTAATTCTATGCATCTGCTCCTGCAGGCTGTTTTTGTATTTCAAATGCACACTGAAAGATAAAAAAGTTAATTATTTCTCCAGGCTAGGATAGCACGTGTGTGAGATGGCAAGCATGTAAGAGGGAAGGTGCAGGCCTGTGTGTGCACCAGAGAGAACTGGTCAGCCTTGGTTATGTCCTCCTTCCCCATCTCTGTCAGGACACAGACCAACACCCCTAGGTGACTGTCACCCTGGGCTCTGGTGGCTCTCCAATTCCAAATCTCCAGTCAGGAAGTGTTTCAAAGGCTAGTCAACCACTCAGCTCTGGGCTTCTCTTCATAAATAATTCCTCTTGGCCACTGAGGAAGGCTAGCTCTGGCTTTCAGCTTCATTATGGTTACTTGAGAGCACTCTGTCCCTGCATGTTTGCAGGCAGTCTATTCCTCTGTGGGAAATCCTAGGGGGCTATGGGGAGCAGTGAAAAAGAGCCATCAGCAGCAACTGCTTGCCTAGCTGGAAGCCACACTCTGGTGCACTTTTCATGCAATCAATCACGAAGGAAAGGTCAATAGACAGCTTTCAAATAACCGATCCATTTAACTACTGACATTGATCTGGGCCAGAGAAGTGGAGCTGGTCGAGGAGGGAGGGAGGAGGGGTTCAGCAGTCAATCAGAGGAAATCTAAACCTCTTCCAGCCTAATGGGAAGACTAAACACAGTCCTAGGCTTTCTGCTTTAACTCTCACAGTGATCTGCCTGAGGCATTACAGGCCCTTTACACCAAAGACTTAAGTGAAGAATAGGAAAAAAAATTCCTGGATAAAATTAAATACCTTATACAGATGAGATGCCTCTTTCATTGCAAGTATGCAGCACTGTACTTGTGAGCACCATGGGTGGGATAGAGGAAGAGCAGCCCTTAGTGCGATCTCAGGGCTGAAAAAACTCCAGCTGTTTTCTTTCAACTATAGATGGCAAGACTTTCTTCACCACATCCGAAGCACTTCTTCCAGTGCAGTCCAAAGCTTGCTATCACCAGCCATTATGCACACCAATTAATTACCTTCTGATTAAAAATATAATAGTAGTAATAATAGCTATCATCTTAATGCTTTCCAGTCCTGACACTTCTGAAGAGCCAATGTCTTGAGAGAAATTGCGCAGGAAGAAAGGAGAATAATCTGTCACAGGTCATTCACTGCCAAGGCTCAGTTCCTGATAGCTTTGGTCTATAAACTCTTAGAGCCCTGGAGACACCAGGTGATAGTCAGCATTAATGCCACAGAGCATAATGTTCGAGTACATACTCAGGAGAAAAGCAGCAGGGAGAGACTGAAAACAGGACTGCTGTGGTCATCTAAGGCTAGTATCCCAGAAGGACTCCTGGGCCTGACCCCAGTCTACATAGCTAAAACGGCATCCATTACACACAGGGGGTGCACAGGATACATATTTTCCAGCAGCACTTGCCTGCTTTGGGTGAGAATGCACTGGGATTTATTTAAGCCAGGACTTCAGTGACTTAATTCAGTCTCTTTCCAGATCAAGCACTTATTTCCCTGTACTCCAAATCCTCATCAAGAAAGTGAAAAGACTTAACCACTTCCTTGCCTTACAGGCATGTAGTAAGATAAATACCTGTATTATGGTATGCTCAGTAATAATGATAAAGAAGAACGAACAACAGAGAGCCTGACAAAGAGGTAACTGAAATCAATGGAAAGATTCCCACTGTATTAATTGAGTTCTGGCTGTAGTCCCCATTTAAAGGGAACAAGGCGTATGGGGATTTCTCAGTCCCCAGGCTGGAAGTATAGAATGATTCTTCAAATCCCACAGGAGCTATTTCTCAATCAAGTGTGGTAAGAAAAGTACCTCTGCATGAGACACTACCACCAAAAAAATAAGACCTGAAATCCTGTGCATGTTTATGTATGTGTGTCAGGGGAAATAATATTAAATTTAAGGGGAAAAAATAGAATTAGATATCAAAACCAGGATTAAACCATAAAAATCTATCCACTATGGAGAATCCAGTTTGTAAGATAATCTTTTCTATAAAAGGCAGAGTATTAAAGTAAATAGCTCAGAAAAGCCCAGGAGAATCTGTGCTTTCAGTAACCAGCCAGATGGAGAATGCAATATAGGCAAGAACACTGCATGCCACACTTCATATGTCTAAGAAAAAAAGCTGTTTCTGGGGAACGTTATGGCTCTTCATGGTTTTCACAATGATTTCTTCTTCCTGCTTCCCATGCACACCACATCACTATTAATAAAGTCAGCCATTAGCAATGAAAAGTCCGATTTTGATGCAGTACTAATCACAAGTTTCCTGCCCTCTGCCATGATGCAAGAGGCCCCTGCTCTTTACTCCAGCTCCCTGCCACACTGCAATCTACAAACACATTTATTGGACCAGAACAAGGAAACCAAATGAAAGGCACACAGCAGACTGAATACATTTTCCAGTCCTCATTTGTCCCAAACAAAGGGCTCTTATCTGTTATTTTGTCCTTTTCCAGTGGACTCTATGTAGACAGACTAGAAACACTGACAAGTTCTTTATGGGAAAAGCCAGTACTCATGGTCGAGTAGCACGTAATGGCAAACCGTGGTTCAATCCTGTCCCTGCATAACACTTCCTTTCTCCTTGCAGTTATCTCACTACAAATTACACAGCCTTTCATCACTGGAAATCACCTGCATTTCTCAAAACCATATCCACGTATTTGTTCAAAAAATAATCCCTAGCTTTACTGTGTCTTTTTTTTTTTTTTTTTAATGAAAGAGCGCAAGTGCCCAGGTTTCAGAAGGTTCCAAGATATGCCGTAGTACCCTGTCAGTCCTCTTAAATATGTAGGCAATGAGCAAGCGATTGCAGCAACTAAACTGCAATTTCACAACATATTCTACTTTAATATGAAGATAGGAGCCTTACTATCTCCAGCACATTTGCTTCTAATGTTCTCTGTAAAACTCAACTAGCATCAGTGGCTTAATTCTGGATTTCTCGTGTTAATTATTTACATGTGTAGAGTTAGCACGAGCTGGTCTTGAGTATCACAGCACAAGCGCCCACAGAAATTCCCACTTGATCTATTACATGACTAGGATAAGAATCATTCAACTCCAGTAGGAGATTTTCACATCAGTTTTTATCTAAACAGCGATAATATCTACTACATTATCCCATAGGGGCAGAATTCTGTTTTATCCTACAGTGCTTCTTTTTGGCTGGTGGCACAGCCAAAGAAGATGGGTGAGCCATGAACAGGGAGACTAGCATAGGAAGAAAAAAGGAAACCAAAGCACAAACACATTCAGAACAAACAAACAAATGACTAAGTAAGTACTGAAATATGCCTATATTTATCTTAAAACATAGTTCCAAAAGTGTACGATTGTTCAAGCATGAAAAACAGAAAAGCAGGCTTTAGTGCTGAAGAGCTCTTCTGCTGGGTAAACAACAATTTGCCCTTAGTTTGATTGTATAGAGCTATTACATGTTTTTCCTGAAACTTTTGTTTTGTTAGAAGCACGCTATAATTTACAAGTCCGTTCAAAACTGTCCCTTTAATGAAATGATTTGGAAATTAATGCTATCAGGGAAAAAAGCATTTAGTTTACAGTTTCTAGTGCTTTCCTCTTTGAAATCTTGGAGAGAAACTTTCATTTATCAGCTATCTAAAGGTGAAAACAGTGCAGTTTTACTGATAGCACCTTGATCTTCTTGCCTATAGGCATCAGGCATTTTGTGTTTTGAAGATGGCACACAGCAATAGTTATAGTCTTTTGCTCAGCAACATTGACAAGCCAGTACCCAATTCCACTTAAGACAAATAGGTCTATGATGCATTTGTTTCCAAATATGATTAGGAGAAATTGGATTTAAAAATCCCACCAGCTCTCATTCATCTGATTGAGATGTTAGATAAGATCATGGTGAGACCAAACAAAACATTTGTCATGGAACAGTGGAAGGGTCCCCTCCATTTAGACCCAAGCCAGCAGGCACAGTGCACAGAAACAGCAAGATCAGAAAAATAACATCTTTGCATCAGGACAGAGCAATACTGCTGGAAAAATGGCAAGGGTAACCTAAAGATGGAATCAAGTTCTGACAAAAATAAGCCTCAACTAGAACGAGGAGCAATTTAGCATGTACTGCCTTCACCCTATTAACCCCAAAATGCTAAAGCACCTTAGGTCACTGAAGGACTTGAGTAACCTCTATGTACTCACATGGCTGCATGAAGATCGTGAGCTAAAAAGTAGAATCTCAAGGCCTGAAGGCTACAGCATAGCATTGGTTCGTAACAGGATCCCCAGATTTCAGCTTTGATGGTAGCTGAAGAGAGGCAGCCATCAAGACTATTCTGCTCTGGAAGCAGAAGCTGACAAGAAACTGAGGGACGCGACATTTACCGCTGCCCAATGGTAGCAGGTGTGATGGTGCATGTCAAAGAGATGCACCATCACACCAGCTGCCTCTTCTTATCATGGGAATGCAGGACACCAGCTGGAAAGCACACTTCTGGCCCATAACAACAGTGCCATTTCAGATGTGAAAACCATCAGAGAGACCAGCCCCATTCTTTTCCATCTAAGGAGAGGATGGGCAGCCCTGGCTGAGCTCACACCGATGGTAACAGGCAGCAGTGCTTCAGCATGGCTGTTAACACTGGACCTGGTGTCTGCAAGATGGAGACTAGCAGATACATCTCTCCCGCCAGGAAAAGTTAGGTTGGAAAGAGAACACAGTGTCCTGACTGTGCCTTTCTCCCATTAATTCTTCTCTCGGGAGCTCTGCTTTGAAGCAGGCTTGAATTACAAGCCTGACACTCACTTTGAAAATGCTCTCAAAGTGATGAATGTTCCCTTAACTGACTTTTTATTTTGAAATACGTTATTATATGGCCTTCCAGTGAGACAGCATTGACAGCAAGGTGAGTGACAACCCCTGGCAGACAACCAGCATCCCAAACCCCTCTTCTCACCACCGCTTGCACAAGCCTTAAAGCTAAAGCAACCAATTAATCAATGCTCCCAGTGCATTTAGTAGAAATTGGTTTCAGTGGATTTAGAAATAAACACACTATTGATGACATCTCTTCTTGGGAAACAGGCAATTTTTTGAAAAAACACAAGACAAATTCTAGCAGGGCTGAGCCGAGTTTGCACTGAGGACTGGCTGTTCCCAGCATAAGGCTGGATACAACTTTTCAGGTATGTAATTTTCTATCAATCTTTAAAAAAAAAACGACAAATGCAGCATACTCTTTTTAATTATAATAATAAACATCAGACATTATAGATTTTTTGGACAAGACAGGAAATTTCAGGGAGCTGAAAGCCCCTGGACACAACAGTTACACCATGTAAGATCAATGTTATGTGAAACATTTAAGCATTAACTAAGGAGAGCTCTGATGCAAAGCAGCAGGCAATCTTTCCAGGCTGCACGTTTGCTAGGATATTGCTAGGATACCCACAAGCCAACGATCACACTTAGGGGATTGTTTCGCATAAAGGAAAAAGAGGCATGGGGGCAAAGACCAGACCCTCGGCTTTGGATCTCTGTGCTCTGAGCCATAATTAGGGGATCTCAGGTCACAATTCCTTTCTTTCTCAGTATCACTTTGGACCAAAGGATGTGTCCTTCTTCTCCTCATTTCGGAACACTTCATACAGGAGACCCCAGGGGGCACAGATGGCTTCTCACAGAACAGCCTTATCTCTGCGATCAGAACTGTCTGTGGGAAGGGGTCGATGTTTCAGGGGGAAGCAGGGCTGGAAGCTGCACTCCCTGGAAGTGCTTGGATCATTAAAATTATCATTTAAAAAAATCCCCACACTTTCATGAAAACTATAGGAGAAAAAGCAAGCCTCCTGAACAGCTCTTGAAAATGCAAAGCCCATTCCCAATTAATTCCCTTGGTCACACAAATGCTTAATTTCTAAGTTGTGCAGGCTGTCCACCTCTTGCCTAGAAATCTCATCAAGATCCAGGGAGATGGTCTTTTGGGGGCAGGGCTGAGCCCTCTACATGCAAAGGACTGGAAAGTTGACATCCTCTTTATTCAGTTTTTGTTTTTGCTGTGTATCTTGTAAACACAGAAGAATCACAGCATCAGAAGATCCTTTTTTTTTTTTTTTTTTCCTCCAGTAGGATATCCATTGACTTCAGAGGAAAGGGAAGATCTGCTCAAGAACCCACTATTTATTATAAAATGCCAAGGTTCACTCAAAGCAGTGACAACTAAGCCCAGCAATGCTCTTGGATGTGAAATTAAACTTCTCAAAATGGCAGCTTCAAGGAAAAAAAAAAAAAAGAAAGCTTTCCATATCCATGCTCTATTAGTTTAGAAAAGCAACTAAAGAAAAACAACAGCTTCCATCCAGTTGAATATTCCTATGTTAAAATACATTTATCCTTTATGTTATAAGGTAAAAAAGAGAACACAAAAAACCGCTATGCCCACATAATCAAATCTATCCCCTTTAAATGTGTTTCACCCCTACTTATTTGCATCTGTTTCTCTGTCTTCAACGTCCCCTCCTTGCACACAATAAATACATCAACCTCTTTATCTCTCCAAAACTCACATACTGGTTTTGATAGCTTTGCTCAACAACTTCTTCCATATGTTCACTTCCCTCTGAGTGGAACAGTTCTGCCTGACTACCCTTTTGCTCTTTATTTCCTAAGAAGAGTGACTGCATAGCTTGTTCTATTTAAAAATACATACGCACATACACACACAGGATGCCATGTGAATAGATCACTATTGCTCTACTTAATCATTATCATTTTCAGCCTTTATTTTGTTAATGCTCTTGTTAGGTCATATTATATTGTTCTCTCTGAAAAGAGATAAATGGTTCCTTTATTTTGGTCTCATTAGAAAAACTGAAATGAAGAAAAGCAGAGACAAAAAGAGAATAAGTCCCTAGCCACCCACTCCTCCTGTTTTCAGTGGAGGACAAATGCAATCAGTTCTCAAAAAATGAATAAATAAAATAAAATAAAATAAAATAAAATAAAATAAAATAAACCCACCCATGCAAATCAGAACCGTTACAGTCCCTGAGGTCTAGTTTCCAGCCTTCAATAACATCACTTCTTTGGATAGCTATTCTTCCCTTTCCCAGATGAATCCTGTAAATAGCTGTATGCTAGTCTTAAAATTTTTAAGGATGCTTAGTTGCCATAGCCATTACATTCTGGCTCATTCTGTTGAGAACTTTAGATGTGGTCTTGTTTCTGTGGCTTAGTCTTTTTATCTGCCTTTTCCATGATTACATTGCTTCTTACATTAAGCTGCTTCCGTGGGTTGGCTTCTTGTACTTGAAAGGTGTAGTTATACTGGAACAATACCATGAAGGATCTACCCTACAACACCAAAATCCCATTGACTATTACTGCTTATATTTCAGTACTCTGGCACAAATGACAGAGGCAGTTAACATTACTGTCCACATCATTTACATATGTCCACAAGAACACTTCTTGAAACAAACCAGCTTTTCAAATTAGCATCTTATAAAGGCAGACATTACTGTATCTGAGCACAGGAACACAATCTCCCATCTTTGCCTCAACTAAATTCAAAAAGTTGCAGAAGTAGTCCCAACCTTCTCTTCATTCTCCTCCCATTTCATGCCAAAACATAATCATGAAGTAGCTCAGTATTAGCTGGATCACAAACTTGTGTTTACATATTTGAAAATTATAACAAAAATGTATTAAAAAAAAGGTGAATAAAATGTAAAACCTCTTTTTTTAGTGCCGCCTTTCAATAGCTTGGGTAAAAGGGACTTTTCTTTTATAATTCTTGTTGTCTTCTTTAGAGAAATGTCATTTTTCAGCTGTAATACTCTCCACCAAATCCTCCAAAGGACTTTCCCAAAAATTCTCCCCTGGCTGATGCCCAGCAAGTAAAGCACACAGTTAATGCATTCTTCACTCTTCCCTTTTGAAGAAGAAAGAGATTTTTGTGGTTCAGAACCTTTCTCTGATCTTTAGAGGACTTTCTGCGCTTATTTCCTACCAGTCTGTTAACAAAGTATATTATTCAGAAGAACAAGCTTATCAATCATCTCTCCACTCTCCGTCTTTCTGTTTAGTAATTATCAACATCTGTATTGCAACACCACCACAAAGCAGGATCCCTGCATGCTACAACTGGATAAAGCCATCATTTTGCCAACCCATTTCTATCTCTCTCTGAAATCTCAGCTATCCGAATCTTTTTAGGTTTTGCAGAAAGAAAACATAAGTAACTTCATTTTATTTTTCAGCCTTCTCAAGTTATTCCATTATTAGTTATTCTGAATTATCAAATAGACCCATTTTGCATGAAATTACTGTGACCAGTAAGAATTCTTTTAATGATTTGGCTTTAATTCAGCCTTGAAAATTTGGTATGAAGTAGTTAGTAGGGGAAGCTGTGTCACATCTGTTTTTTGCTGTTTTTCTCGATAGTACCCTGTTCCCTTCAGAAAACAGGTTCCCCTGTTTGCAATAGCCTTTCACTTACTATAAAAACAGAAGAGAAAGAACGGTTGAACAAATCTGTTGTTACATTGCTTGTCATCCCTCTGTTTCTTCCATTTTCAAGCCTGTGTAAAGCTGTTTCTGTTCTTGCTTGACTGTGAATATATCACTTTGAACATTCATATTGTTCTTGGTTGAAATGTATCTTTGTGAAGCTCACTTTGTTAACAGCACTCCCAAAATGCCAGAACAAACATTAAGGACTGTCAGCCTTACTGTCTTCTGAAAGATGCTTTTGCACAGGGCATCGTTTAAAGCAATGAATTCTTAATATTTAAAGACAATAGCAGGATAAGAAAAAACAAGCTGTTCCATAGACAGTAATTATAGCACAGGAGAGTCTTCAAGTACTTCAGGAATAATATAGTATTTTAAAATGGCCTTCTGTTTATGCAGTGGAGAAAATCAGGGTGAGTGCCAGGGCAGACCATCAGATGGGATCCTCTGGCTGTGGTGCACAGCAAGTATAGCATGCTACTGAGCCTTGGAGGCCTTTGCCAGGCTGAATTCTCTTCCTGCAGTACCTCAGGAGCCAGGTGCCAGCATCCCAGTCAAAATTTTGACCAGCAGCTTTAACGGCAATGCTAAACCATAAGAGGAAGGCAGCCAGAAGCCATACTTCCCCCCTTGCCTGCTTTCTAGATTTTCAGCTCCTGAACAAGGCCAGTCTGTCCATTATCACAACTTGGCTCTGAATTATTCATTAACCCAAAATGACTTATCTACTAGCCGTGCAAGTGAGCAGCCGAGGCCTGAAAGTGCCACAAGGTCAGGGAATCCAGGCAAACAAGGGGCCAATTCAGCACCGGCCTGCTCCACTTCCTTCCACAGCCAGGTCTTTATGAGCATGCAGCTCTGGAAGGGAGCCTAGAAAAATAAACGGTGGAAACATTTCAGCAACCAAATTGCGATGTAGCAAAAGCCTCTCAAAGGAGGCATTGTTTCATCCTGCTCCCACCAAGGGCTACCACAGCGCAGCACAGACAGCACTGCTAAGGGCCAGGTCAGGCACAGGGGAGGTGGCACCTTCTTGTGTAATGTTTTAGGCCAGTAAATAGGACATGCATGAGGACACTTGATGGTGAAACATTCTCTCTATGTGCTTCAGGCTGCCGCACTCAACTTGTTTTGTGTTTTGGGTGTACTCACAGGAAACCTCTTGCTCATTCCACACCAGTGGAAGTGAAGCAGTGCCTCCACCTTAAGAATAATTTGTTGTCATTAATAATAATACACTGATATAGAACTTTTCATCCCAAAGGATCAAAAAGCAATTTAAAATCTCAAAGCAATTTACTGAGTGGAACAGTTTCTGCTTTAAGGCACATGCTGCAATGGTGTGTGTGTGTGCGCACACAGCAGTGCTGCATACAGAGGTGCCTCATGCCACTCCATCCCTCCTTGGGATCCCAGGGAAAACAAGGAATGGAAGGGGTGCACTGAAGGCTTCAGGGGATGCAAAGTCATCTACGCAACTGAATTATACTGGATGAAGCCATTAGGGTCACAATTCCACTTCCTCTGAGAGGGAACAACTCACCATGCACAAATCTGTGCAAAAGAAAGTGGCAACAGGCCAGCTGATGGAGGAAAGGAAATGAGGGTAAATGCAGACCAGACTGAGAGCGGGGATTTCTGCACTTACACTAAAATGCAATGCTTTCTAGACACCAGTCACTGAAGCATCAGTACGACCTTTATGTTTTAACTCAATCTAGCAAAAAATGGGCAGAAACATGAACTAGCTGGTGGTGGTGATTTCATTCTATAACCTGGGTGTCAAGTGTTCCTCATACAACAAACTCCATCTTAAAATAAAATCTTCACAAAAAGTGAAAAGGGAATTATCAAGCTGCACAAATATTAGCAAGTTTGTGGAGTTATAGAGTATATCTTCTGTTTATACCATTTCCCTTAGCACTTTAATGCTAGCTGGAGATACAAAAATGCAACTTATGCTTAATGAATACACAGAGGAAAGGGCAATGCATTTCTCCAGAGTGCTAGCAGCACACAGACATTTTTACCATAGGTCACAAACTCAAATCAGAGCTACTTTACCAGTGACTCAGACATATGATCGTCCCTGGTTGCTTGGTAGATTTCCAGTCAAGCTATTTTTCAGTCTCGGATGAATCTTTGCACATAGCCGTCCCCTGCTTGTACATATCTTGTAAAATTGCCATCTGTGGCAAAGCAGACTGGAAGGTGGGACCTCCATCTTCTTGGCATAACCCTCTCATAGCTCTTCTGAGCTCCCTTTATTTTTTATTTACCTAATCCTCTACTTGAGCTCTGCTCTTAGAATGAAAGTGCACTTTCAGGTCTCTGACTTCAAAAGCATCCAAGCAGCCAGACAGTGCTGTTCAGATCTCCCTTCACCGTTACCTACTGTGCTCTCTGTGTCTCACCCCTACACTTGTTGCAACACAGACCATACATGAGCTTGGAAATTAAAACAGCAGAAATGTGCTTAGAGGATGAGGTCAGGTGGAGAAACCTCTGTTGGATCTCAGTGCAGCAAGTTTTCATTCTGTTAAGCTAACTGGTGCTAAAAATAGATCTGCCTGTGAAGTATCGTCAGCTCCAGTACTCCTATCACTGCTAACCCTGGGAATTAGCTTTTGAATGTTCCCTGTGCAGACAGAGCCTTAGAAACACACCTCTGTGATCTTCTTTGAAGGGAAAACAACAACAACAACAAAACAGAAAAAAATATGAGAGCCTGTCAAATATTTATAGAGCCATGAATCTATTTACCTGGAGGCTAGGTAAGATAAACAAGAATGCCATATATCAGGTTGTAGCCTGGAATGGAAGAATTGGTGGTTGTTTGCATGCTATCCAGCTAGCATCCATTAATTATTTTATAAGAATGCCCTGAAATTTTCATTAAGCATTTGGGGAATTTAAGGAATCATTTGTGTGTATTAAAATCAATATTTAACTTGTACTGTTCACTGGCAACTCACTCTAATAGCATTACGCAAAATGTTTTCAACCATACTGAATGAGTGATGATGGCATAAACCCGCTTTAAGGAAACTTAGATTGCATTAAGTGCAGGGTTGTTATTTTATTCTTAAAGAGCCCTTACCAACATCAAAGAGATATAATAGAAATCTGCTAGCAATGATTTCAAACGTTGGTGGCTGCTGGCATATGATTTTATAAACATGCAGACAAAAATTAGGATAGCACAGGCTGTTACAGCTACAAATAAACTTTTAAGCAATTTAAAAATACATTAAAGAAAGGCAAGAACCCTCAGAGGACCAAGCAACTGATGCTGGAGGCTTCTGATGAACAGGCAATGACAGACACAGCAGAACAGGGAGAGCAAGCTGGCAGCCAGACGGAGTGGGTCTGGAAACAAACAGGGAAAGACACCAATCCCTGCAGAGCAGCCATGTGGAAACAGAAGCCTGGTTGCATAGTGCAGCCACCAACCCCCCCGAGAAGCTTCCATGGGCTTGACCCAGCACCCACAACAGGCAGAATATTTCAAGCCACCCTCCCCGAAGTGGAAAAACAATATACCAAACCTGTATTTTTTTTTTGACAGTCATGCTTTATACACTATAAAAAAATGTGTTAGGTTGTCTTTTTTTTGTTGTTTTGTTTTGTTTTTTTTGTCTTTCCAAAGATTTCCAGGGGCTAGAGCTGCTTGTACTGGTTTATGGCATATGCTACCAAGATGTGCATTACCTATAAAGTTAATGATAGGTTCTATCACTTCAGTTTTAAATCTAGCCTTCTCTGAGATTGGCCTCAGAGGAATAAATAAAACTCCTTCAGATTCTAACAAGTAATATATGCTGCAGTTAGATTTTCAGATTGCTCTAAATCTCACAGTAGCACTGATTTCAGTGGTGTTACACCTGTTTACACCACTGCAGGATCTGACTGAAATGAATATTCCAGGCAATTTAGTAATGTTACAAGCTGTTCACATTTGTTTATTTAATAACCACAGTTAACTGTAGATTTTCAAATAATAAAAGTGTTAATAACTATATATATATGCATATACTTCTATCAAAACTTCTAACGAGGCCTGAAGCTGATAATAATCAGGCAACTGTGATGAATACGTACGAACAGGCATTTCCTCCCACTTGCTCATGAATGAAGATGCTTCCATAGAAAACAGAACCAGGAGGTGGGGACAAAGGGCAGATCTGGGGGGGCCATATGACTACGGAACATTTGGGGAGCACTGTGCTCGCCCATAGCAGTAGTGCTCTCGTGGCTCGGGGCAGGTGCAGTGGGGTTATGAGGGCTGGCATGGGAATGACTGTGTTGGGTTCTGCATGGAACAGTGAAAAAGACACTGCCAGTACAAACACAGCTTCAAAATACTGTCCTGTTATTAGCTGTATGGGAAGACTCCTCATGGGCCTATTATCTGTAAAAACAAAGCTTCAGACATCTCAGGCCATGAATTCCCAGTTGCACTGATGGAGTAATTCTTGTAACATTTTTCAGTTAAGGAAAAATATAACTCACCAGTGGAAAATTTAATTAGAGCACGTACTCATGCCTAAATGGGCAGCCAGAGAGGGCACTGCACTCGTCCTGCTCACAATCCCCAATTTAAGCATGATGGCCCAGCAGCCGTAGCCGTTCTCCTTGCTGCTGCTGGCCCCACTGATCTCTGCAATTTTCGAACCACAAAAAAAGTGCTGGAGCTTTGCAGTTGTGGCAATCAACATTTCTGCTGCCAGCACACTCTCTATTTTCCAAAACCTCTGAATCACCGAACACAAGGGCCAGATAAAAACAGCTGCAACCTTCGCTTTTAATTGCTCCGCAAGTAGTTTCACGGGAATTTGGCGGCAGCGCTAAAATGTTTTACTTGCCTCAAATCCTCTCTCGGCGTTAAAACCGTAGCAGCACGCTAGCAAGGCGAGCAGGGATTCGGCTCGGAGCAGGAATTTCGCTCCGGAGCCCCCAGGGGACATCACGGCCGGGGCCGCCAGGGGGCAGCGGCACCGCGCCGGGACCCGGTTCCCAGCCCCGTGATGCTCCTGCGCTCCCCTTTATTTCTATTCGCTTACGGAATTATCTGTGTTTTCTGCAGCCCTCTCCACTTCCTACGACGAAATTCGGTTTGGCACTTCATCCTTGGAGTTAGAGAGCTCTCTCTCTGTTTTTTTTTTTTTTTTTTCCTTTTTCATTTTGCACAACACTGAGGCAGTGTAACATAGACAAGCTCAACAATGAATGACTAATAACTGCTTTCAGGGGGATATTAAAATTCCCGGGTATGTTAGCAGAATCAAGCATGCCCTAAACTCGATGTAATGTACTCTGAGACTAGCCTTAGCGTTTTCGTAACTCAATTTGCCCCTGCTCTGACAGAGACCGGTAGGATTGATATGCAGAGAAGAAAAGCGGTTGTGTTGGTGTCAGGGATAATTAAGGTCTGTGCTCCCGTGCCCATTAGCTGAGTGACGTGAAGCTGGTGGAAAGGTTCAGTTGTTCCTGCGGGGGATAGAGGACATGGATACTCTGTCTGGGGATATTGATTGAGGAGGACACAACCAGGAGCTGGATGCTTTTGCAGTGACACAGAAGTTAATGATTTAGCGGTTCATGCAAGAAAAGCTGCCTTGCTACCTTTGGTAATTGTTTGCATTGCAGATAGTGCCACAGGAACTGACCTTATCAAATTAGCAGAAGCCCAGAGCACTGTACAGCACGTAGCTAACTGCTAAACTACAGAGAAGAGTTTACTGACAAGTAAATCTCTCCCCCCAACACCCCCCACACACATTTCTCTGATTTTTGCCATCAGCTTGGTTTTCAGCCTCACCAAGCACAGTTTCTAGGAGCTCTGATTAGGGTGCTCAGTTTCTCTCTGCTTGTCCCATCTCTGGATGAGCAATGCCACTTGCTGCCAGACTAAACTAAACCCCTGTCCCCTTGTTGTTCACAAACCCAGAGTACCAAAGCAAAACTGAGAGAAAAAACCTCTCAGCAATCCTTGCCAAAACAACACGAGAAACCAGAGAAAGGAATGCAGCAAAGCCAACACAAATGTGAAACAAACTCTCAGGAGGAGTAAGAAATGGGTTCAGCTGCAGGATTGTGAGCCTCGAGGGACTGCTAATGGGCTTCAGAGACTGTCACCTGCATGCTACTGTTGGGCTCAAATTCTCCCCGGCTGAAAGTTTTCACCAGATGATGACTTGCCGGTGGTCTGCCAGAAAGAGACAGTGAGTCTGTATCTGCCTTAAAAATCACTGTCCTATTTCAAACTACATTTGTCACTTCATCTGGTCTATGCTTTGGTCTTAACTATGCTGGGATTTGTTCCTAATATTTCATGCCCATCTAGTAAAGTTGAAAAACAATGGTGTGGGGAGGACACTTCTTGAAGCAGTAACATTTAACTTCCCTCAATAAAGCTAATGGTCTGTATATGCAAAAACACAGCTCTCAATGATGTTGCAAGAAAAACACTTCCATCCACCCCATTTAGAAACAGCTGCTTTTGCCTCTGGATATGTAATATGGTGCCTGTCACGTGGTAAAACTGTGCAAGGCACAGAAGAGCAGCTTTACAAGAAGTGTAGCTGAGCATCTTCCCCTGCCTTCCCCTAAGGGAAAAAAGATAATATAATTGGATATTAGCACGTCTACAGGGAATTGTAGCTTTTCCATTTAAGTGTTCAACATGAACACTGTATTTCATGGTATCTGTGTTTAGAACAGAATTTGGTGGTGGAACTGCCCTGTTCTCATTGAAGTTACATGAAAAATTCAGTGTTTAAGTCAATTACATTCAGGAAGTCATGAAATATAAAGATTTTTCAGATCACATTGCTTCCAGCACCCACCACGTCTCCTTCTGAAATACAGTAATTTGTATAAGATATTCAAATAACAAGCTAGAGTAGGATTCAGTCATAGTTCCTAGAACACTTCTAATTGTTTGCTTTTATCTCCCTGATGTAACTCATTTTGTTCTAGTGTACCTGTGCGAAACTGAAGTATAGTCAGAGATAAATCAGGCCCAACACTTTGAAAGTCCCATCCTGGTTTCATGAGGGATTAATTAAGGAACCTCAAAAGTTCTGGGTACCCTTCCTTTTTCTTTAATTAGGGTTAAAGATAAATAATTCTTGTAGCTAAAAGCACAACTTTGATGTAGGTTATTCGTATTTCTTCCCCCCTCAGAAAATATACAGTGTTAAGCATGTAAATCATACTGAACGTTACCAATCTAAAGGGAAGTGACAGATGACTGTGACTGCCATTAAATGTTTATTGCATCCCTGCCATGTAATGCAATTAGGTAGCAAGAAACATGTAATGCGTATTGCTCTGGTGGGAGAATGGAGAAATTATTGGATTTTCTCTCTTAATCTATTTATGACTTGCAGTGGGGGCATTAGGCAGATTAAGCTAGGGACAGTGCCCCCGTTCAGTATGCTAAGCAGTATTTGTCACACATTGCAATGTGCAGCAGAAACAGCTGTAACAGCCCTGCCTGTTGCAGCAATACTGAATCAGAGGGAAAGGGTCTGAGAAGGTCTTCTGCTACCAGAGTACTAAAGCATGGAAAGGGTCTGAGAAGGTCTTCTGCTACCAGAGTACTAAAGCATGGAAAGGGTCTGAGAAGGTCTTCTGCTACCAGAGCACCAAAGCATATATTCTTAAGTGCTTCTCTCACAGGAAGGTGAAAAAAAACCCCAAAAACACTAACTGGTTATTTACTTCTAGGGACTAGCACAGCAAAGGTACCTGCCCACGGGAGGGGCTGCTTTCCCCAAACATCGCTGTGCTCCTTCAGCAGTGCTTCACATGCATGTAGTCCTTCAGCTCCTGCAGAGGCTGGGAAATACAAAGCTTAATGAACTCAACTACATGTTAGCTGCTGGTAGGCAGGTGGGTTTCCTAAGGTTAATTAATCCTTTGAACACATGATCTAAGAACAGTCCAGGCCTTTTTGCTGGTTCAGGCCTTCTCAGGCAGATTTCTAGGGTTTCCCACCTCAAATCTAGCAGAGGCTGCTAATGACCAGCAAAGTGGCCAGCTGTGGCTCCTTAATGCCACCTCACTTAATTGCTGCTCTAATGTCCTCATGTTCTCACGTTAAGTAGTGGAGGGACAGCCCAAGAAACCATCAGCCTTTGTGCAGTAGACCTAACATGGCCAGAAGCAATGCGCAGCTTCTCTGAAACACCCTGCTGATGCACTTCAGCTCCATGCTGCAGCAGCACAGTGGAAAGCCTGCCTACCCCAGAGGGATGCTCCTTCCTACATGACAGACCATGTCATGTAGGAAGTAAATACATCAGTAAATATGTACTGAAGGAAACAAAACTGAACCCAAAGCTATGATTGCCAACCCAGATTTACAGTACTCTTAGTTTAATACATCAGTATGACTGCCTCAAACAGTTGTCTTCAGCCCTACCCCTCTCTGGCCTCCTCATCTCTCTGTGCCCTGTAGTCTCAGCCATGACTAGCACCCAGAAGCCTTCAGTCACCCCAGAAGGGTGAGTATGGCTTTGGTGACAGAGAACTTAAAGCCCTGCTCACACCAAGTGCTCAAGCTGCTGCTATTGCTGTTCCACAACACTTGGGGTGATGCTCTCAGCTGCTGTCATCTTCATCAGTACTGAAAGCTAAGCAAGGAAGAGAAGTCTATGCAAAGAAGGTCTGTGTCACTCTGCTATTGTCAGACAGCCTGGCAGCTCTGCACTATTTTTCTTGTATCTGGTGTATGCGGCATTTCAAGGAGATTAAAGACTCTCGGCTTCAGTTAAAGATTTAGGCCAGCCACGTGGAAAACAAGGACTGTTCTGAACTCATTGCTTGACGTAGGGAATATGAGAGCCACGACTAAACTGAGCTTCAGTGCAGAATTCTGATGGTTAATAAAGTAACATAAGGAAAGGCCTTCGTAGCACCTGCTATCTCTTAGAGGTAGGAACTCATCAGATGAGACTGTAAGGCCACAGGCACCCTGCTGCTTCCACAAGCTGTGTAGCAATTCATTTTTTTGTGCCTTTTCCTTCATTGGGTGAAATAAAGAATTGTGTCTAATAGTGGGATACATATTTACAGTGAAAATCCTAGTCCTTCCAACATTTCTCACACAGCACAGGAATACTGAAAGTCTGATGACACTTGGTCATTAAAGGGGGGAAAAACTGCACATCCCTATCAAAGCTCTAGATGCAATTATGCAATATGATTATCACTAAAAATAAGATGTATGGTATCAAAAATAATCAATTCTAGTGATTTCCACTGCTAGATATATTGCTTTTACATCCTTTTGTGTACAGTACTTCAGCTAACTGAAAACTGACACTGCAAAGTTTTCATTCTGTTGAGAAACTAGCATTTACTAAAAACAAAAAAATATATATATTAAAATTGTGTGCCTTCTCAAACCATCAGAAGTTGACCAAATGTAATCCTTCTGGAAAAGGCTGTAGTTTAAATCAGTTGAGCTGCAGTTGTTTATACCAGGGCAGAAGCTGTCTGTACAGAACAGTATGATGTTCTTTACCCTGTACTTCCTAGGGCTATGAACAACATGATGGCAGAGAGCTAAGACATACACAAAGCATGTATTTTCTTGAATAAAAACAAAGGAAACTCATTTTACCTGCCTCTCAAATTTGGGAGATCAATACTATTATGAAAGAGAAGCTTTACTGCCATGCATAAAATCAGGCTTCGGAAAACAGAGTGGGATAATAATTCATCCTTCTACAAAGGCAGTTGTTCACAAAGTGGTGTTCTGGCAAGTCAATGCCTTGTGATATTTTTTGGCACTGCTGAGTATCTGCCAGACAGTCATGCTATCTGGTAATCTTTTTAGTATTTGATAATACAGTACTAAAGTCACAAGCGAACAAAAGGCAGCCAGGGAATTATTTGTGAATTATACAATATTGGTAGTCAGTAATTAAACCTTAGAATTAGTTGGGAGAGGCGAATATAAGACTTCAAAATTGGTCTACCGAGTACAATATTTGTCTTCAATGTCAAACACATTTATTCAACTGAATCATGCAGATCCATTTCCAAGCTTTGAGACCGTTCCTGCTGGAGGGCTTGGAAATGCCTGACTTGTGCTGAGGGCTGGAGCACTTCCCAGCCACTCACAGCTAAATTCCCAGCCCCAGTCACTCCCCAGCTCCAGCCCCAGGCAGGGCTGCCTCTGCCAGAGTTAAATCACTGTTCAAGATATAAACCAGGATATTCCTGGATATAATCGCATCAGGAAATACTGACTTCTCTGACTCCTTGTATAGCAGTAGGTTTCTACAGGTAAATGTTCACCAAATACTCAATCTCATTTCTGCTAAACAAGCTTATAAAGATTTTGCCAGCTTTATATAGAGCTGTTAATGAACATTTGTTATAGACTGATAAAATAGTTTAATTTATACCCTATAAAGGGGGCACCAATTAGAGCAGGCACATCCCGCCTCTGGACTGCAAGCCACATGCAGTGTGGCATAGCTTCTAACACAGCCTGCCCTTTGCCCATCATGGTGGCAGCTCTTCCCCACTAAGCAGCCTGGCCAGGCCCCAGATCCATCACTCAGTAACTACCAAATATCAGTGTGTTATTAGAATTGTTTCAGACAAAACCAGTTTTAATAGAAATATTATCAGTTAAAATAAGTTGTTACCTGTATACATTAGAGATATATTTTCTGAGAGCTTCTCCAAAAGTAATACCTCTCATTTTATTATGTTGGCCCATGATGTCAGAGGTGAACACTGGTGGTATGGCAGTAGAGGCTGAGCCTTCCCACCAATATTTCATTACATTTTGTTGCTGTGTGACAGATGGGGCAATCTGACAAACCAGTGCCTGACATAAAAGTGTATATAAAGCAAAGGCACAGAACTGAACTCCTCTGTGTGGAAAAAAATTCAGTGCCTGCTGACCATTTCTGGATGTGATACAGTGGATGATGCATTTTAGCGGTGGCAACAGCAACCATAGTTCACCTTCGCTGGTGCAGGTCTTAAAGAGCATAGCATGAAGATTCTTGTAAACCACTGTCAAATATGCATAATTAATTGTGGTGACTGAGTAAAAAAAATTAGGGTTCTGTAGCTGAGAACTTGCTCTACCATACAATTACTGTGCTCATCACATCTGCTGCAGTTTTCATGGAAATAAATAGTGTTTATTTCAGAGCAGCCTATGTATATGCAGCCCAAGACAATCCCTCTTCACACAGTGAAGCCCAGGAGAGTCAGAAGGTTGGACACTTACACATTACAGTATAGATCTAGGAGAAATAAAAGGAATTATGAGCCATTAAGAGGAATTTTATCAGTAAAGTGATGCAAGGGACTATAAAACATCTGGAAGATGTTAGTGACTGCATCAGCTGATCAACTGTAATCACAGAGGATGCTATCCAGTCAGAGAGCTGAGTCTCCTTGACTTAAAGGAGAAAGAAAAAGTTGAGTGAGATAACAAACACGTTAACTCAGCGTAAGCTGGCACTGCAGCAAGCACTGATAACATACCAGAGGGATGCTCTGTCTCTGCTTGTTCTCCAGAGAGGAGACAGCCATGCTCTGTTCAGCCATGTTATAGTGTCACCCCTGACAGTCCCTCAGGAAACACCACCTGCCTCACTCCCAATACATCAAGCTCTGCACAGCCTCCAAACACTTATCAGCTCTGCAGATACTCTGAGCAGGGAAGAGCAGGCAATTCAGAAGGAGCGCTTCTTTCTCTCTCTTTTTCCCCCCCTTAAAAAAAAAATAATATATATATATCTCTGTGAAGCTTCACTTCTTTATGTGAAAATATTATACTGCTTTTTTTCCTTCTCTCAGATTTTAAGTCTTGAGGTTTTTTTCCTAAGCAAATATCTGCAATTATAAAATATATTAGATATTATATTGGAATGTGCACAAATGATGATAGAAGCAGAATGTGCTGGAAGAAACCATTACAACTGGAACTGGAGGGCACACTAACATCTTTCAGGTGCTTCTGTCTCTCTCCTCTTCTGTGATTTTCTTCCGTACCCTCAAGGGTACAAATTCAAGCAAGCTGAAAATCAGCTCCTTCTAATGCGTTCAAAAAGGCAAACTATACTTTGTCATCAAAATACCTATGTATTTTCTCTACTGGAAATCAGACCTTCATCATGAAAAAGTCCTGTACAGGACTCATTCACTTGTAGCTTCCCGCTGGCACTCCCTGTATGCCTGGGTAAGGTCCTGCCCCAGTGATGCACTCCTGGCCTATGCCGAGGCAGGCTTTGGTCCCATAGGTCCTTCCTCCCCTTATGCCTTCATCATCCCAGCCTCACTTCACAGAACTTCTCAACTTTAACTGCACCAGACTTCTCATTTTTCTTTTATCTCATTGCATTAAAAAAAAAAAAGTTTTATGGGAAGCATAAGTCAAAGGTGAGAACAGTGTTGTTCAGATTTGTGCTTCCTGAAATCCAGTAACTCAGACATGCGTTTTGAAATAACTGTAATAACTCTGATTGGCTCTGAATAGTGGCAGCAAGAAGATAAAGGAGCGACACAAATGAGTGATCACGCTCTTCTTTGCGAGTTATATACTGTCTTATTTCTTGCTTATTTTTATTTACAATCCAATCTGAATATTATTCAGCTATGTTTGTTGTTTCCCAGTATTCACAGAATTATTTCCACAGAAAATTTTTATGCACTCTTTACTCACAAACTCCTTGAGCTGGCAATATACCATTTTAGCTGGCAAGACTTACAAGACTCCACAAGCCCCTTTTGTTTCCCAGTACTAGAAAAGAGTAAATCATAAGTATGCTGCTGACATAACCTGGATATGCGATACATTTTTAATACAAATTTTTAGACAAGTGATCAATCGCACTACAACTCAACAGAGGGTAAGGATCCATGAGTTTCAAATGCTGCCTTATCCACATGCTCCCAAAACAGCAGCAGATACAATCAGGAGTCACAGAAATTAAAACAAACTGACAAATATGTTTGCTCTGGGAGATAAAAAGCATTACAACTAATGAGAGCATCAGTCTTATCAACAACGTACAGAGAAGCAACAAAATATTTGGATAGCTGTTAGAACAGCTTCTGGAAAATGGCCTGCAGAATTCAGCCAGAAACTTTTAAAAATGGGCCGGGGAGGGAGATGCTTTTGTTCTGACTTTCAGGACCACCACCAGAGGCAAACCTGATGCTTTGTCAGGGCCATCCTTCAAAAGGATGTGCAGAAACAAAAAAAAGTCAGCAGTGCAAAGCATGCAAATTTACTGAAGGTTTTAGAAACGTCAAACAGATTCAAATTTAATTCCAGCATGGTTGGAAGGAGTTAGGGAATTAAGGGGGTAGGCAATGAGGCAGAACTTTCGAAAATTGTTTCATATAGTCATAGGAGGAAAAAAACTGGATGAAAAGGATGAGGTTATGCTTTTTTCTTTTTTGGTTGGGGAATCATATGTTATTTACATGAGAAGCAGAAAGCAATTTCTAGCATCATGTCTTAAAATGTTATGGAAAAATACTAGCTCTCGGTTGTGTGTTTTCATTGCTCAAGACTACATACAAAAAAGTCAACACTGCCTTAATTTCTGTAGTCAGAAAGCAAACCAACAGCACTGTAATTTTTGATGAGATACTGCCACAATGGCAGGGGAACTCTTCACTGACCCAAATGAACCAATGAACCCTTGTAGATTGACACACACATATGAAGAATTTCCTATATATCATCTGTAGAACAATAATAGAATGAATAAATAAAAGCTATTCTTTATCTTGTGATGGGGTCAATCCCAAGAAAATTGGCAAGGATTGGATAGTCAAAACACATAAGCAAATATAAACAGCATAACAGTTGCAAGATATTAGTACAGCCAATAGAACAAGTAGAAAAAGAAACATGTCACTTCACTCTCTTGGAAGGTTGCCTTGCCCCAGCCCCCCCCCAGCAGGATTGTATTGTAGAGTTTCAGATTGTCTGAAAACATTGTTTAATATTTCATATTGCAGATTAACACTAGCTGTGGTCTTCTGTCCCCTGCCACAAACATTGCAGCTATCCTGCTCCATCCTTGCCATACCTCCCCTTAAAGAAAAAATTAAGCTTTGTTAGAAACAATTTTAAAGATTTTTGCCCTTGTACATTCAGAAACAGCACTCATGAATGCTCAGAGAAAAAAAATCAGTTTCTAGGACAGCAAGGCACATGTAATTTCTACATTATCAGACTTGAGTGGAAATGTTCTGTACAAGGATGACTGGGAGATCAATGCTTTGTATGTATCATGTCTGACAGACAACAAACTGCTGCTTATGCAGCAGAACACACCCGTGAAACTTCAGTCCCACACTTCTCCTGAAGACATCCACCTTTTGTTAACACCTTGCAACAACCATATAAAGGGAGCTAATACATCTCAGAGAACATAAACCCACCACTTCCCCACAGAGATGCAGCTTTACAGTATTAGTAAGGCCAGGAAGCATCACTCAGCTGTCACTTTGAAAGCTGTTGTTGTCCCAATAATCGGACTTCAAGACATTATTAATATGCAGTCAACAAACTAACATAACACTTCAGTGATTCTACAGAAAGACAAAAACATGCAAAGAACAATATCAGCAGTGAGCAGTGGTATTACATATACAATTCCAGTTTCCCAGTTCAGACATCTGGTCTACTACATATGAATTAGCTGAACCAAATCTACTTGCAGCATCAAGTACTGCACCATAAATGAATTGATTGCAACAGGTTTATTATGTGCCAGACAGATAGATTTGCAAGAAGCCTCTTACAACAATACAAGTCTGTGTAATAACCCCAATATCAAAATAAGGTTTGGTGAAGTAAAGTATATAATGAAAAGTATTTAAAAACATAACAAAATCTTAAGTCTTTTTCCTACACTGTGACATTTGTTAATTTAATCCGTATCTCTGCAAAGGACTCAAAAAAAATCTATTCAACACTGAACCCCCACTGGAATTATTTGAACACAACATAAGTAGTAGCTAAGTCTCTATCAATTAAAAAAAACCAAACAATGTCACCAAAGAAACAAAAACCCAAAACTGCAATGATATTTCCCCCTATTTTTATAAGGGGTTTAAATTCTTCAACAATCTCCTCTTGATTGCAAAGGGTAAAGGACAGCCCTGTGCACTGCAACCCTACCAATGTTTTCTGCAGAGTAGGAGTGCCTCTGTGCACAAGTCACACACAGGCTGCTTGAAAGGCAGCCCAGTGGCTGAAAACCCAAGGAGTGCAACTCTGTTGTTCCCTTTCACCTAGTGCAGCATTACTGAGATAAATGATCCAATGCCCATAGTTAATACAGCTTCTTGATTCAGAAGAAATTAAAAAAGAGGGAAGTATCTCAAATCTTCTAGTGCCAGGTAAAAACAAATACCAAAAAAGTAACCAGAAAAGCAATCGTATGAAAGCTTTCCTACAGCGTTCATATAACTATGTAGTGAAGATCAGAGGATGGAATTTTAACAGGAACCCCCTGCCCAGTTGTCTGCATACTGGCAGTGGAAATATGCCACGTGCTAAAAAGCCCAACTGCTCCTTTACAAAATACAAATCCTATTTCTCGAGCCCTCTGTCCTGGAAGCGACAAACACAGCTATCGCTGAAGTGCAAATTACAAGCAGATAATTCACTTTAAAGTGTCATAGAGAAAAAACTCTCCTCGCCTGAAGAGCAAAGTAAACCGGGTATCGTGCAGAGCACTGCATTTGCTGCAGACCAAGGGTTTTTGTTATTTGTAACCTTCTGGGGGGAACTGCAGGCCTGAGCTGGCCTCCCACAGAAACATTATGCAGCTTCTTACAGGAAAGGCATGAAGCTCTAGCTGCTACAGCAGCAACATTCACCAGTATCATAAAGTTTACTTATCCTGGTGTCCTAAAGGCTATGGGTAACACAGGCCTGTAACATAAGGACTGCAACGTGCTGTACAAGGGAAAAAAAGAGAGGAAACTAGATGATGAAGCTTATGCATAGGCAGAAACATTCCGTGCACAGCTAGCTCATCAGAGATCTCAACAGTGGTGCAGCCATGCTCCAGCAGCACCTAGCTGAAAGCAACATTCCCACCACCAACAGAAGGGAGGGGAGAGTGTTCAGGGGAAATCTCCTGTGCTCATCAGTACATCCTACCAGTGTAGGCACGGCAAATATGGAAAAGGCCAGCAGTACTTTAAAGCTACTGTAACACAGTTCCATTTTGCAGCTTTAAGGATAGGCGACAGCAGATATAAATGCCTTTGACCGGTATTCCGGTCACCAGAGAAAAGTATCACAGTCCAATAACAAAAAAGGAATAGCTTACCCCTTTCTGAGGATCTGGGCTTGCTGTAAACTCCCAAAGGAGGCAACAACATTCAAGTAGAAAACCCTCCCCTTCAACTCCCAGCCCTTAAATGAGGTTAGAGAGGGCTGGACCCTGGGTCCACCCCCTTCCAATCACACAGGTGAATTCCTTGCACCTGTGTTCCCATGGCTGGCCATACCCCTTCACCAGGTGCTCAATCACTAGTTCAAACCATGACCTAACAGTTCCCATACAGTAGCTAATGAGGACTTGTATGAAGCTTGAACTTTTGCTCAGTGCTTCCTAAAGGCAAAGGTTGTTTTGGCCACTTATCCAAAACTCAGTTTTCTACTCTATAGTTGCATGGAGGTGGCCCATTTTTCTTTCTGAGATCAAAGGAATGCAAGTGTTTAGGATGCTTCTACCCTGCCTTTCACCCCAGCTTCTGAACTTGCTGGGAGCGTGGTTTGCCATGGTTGGAACCAGTACCGATGTATCATGGTGATACTTCTGAGCATCAAATTGCCACTTCTGAGATTCAATGAGACATCCATTTGGATCTGAAGTTATATAGCAAAGTAGTAAAAAAGATATTCCCAGATTCAACAGCAGATGGAAACCTCATTTAGCCTGGAGAAGTCACCAGTTCCACCTTGTCCAGAGAAGCCTGGTGTATTGATGGAAAGATAAAAACTGGCAGGCTTGTAAAATGAGTCATCATTTACAGATTTCTGAAAAGCAAGAAATTCCAAAACTTGGGGGAGCATTTCTGAACATAAGGACATATGCAAGTGTCTGGGGAGAAAACAGCAGAGATCAGGGGAAGGAGTTGGGCTGAGGCTTTTGGAAACAGCTTACAACTTTGTCCAACTTCACCATGGGACAGCTGAAGCCTGGAAATGTAATGCCTGCTAGATATACACTGTATTTTGCTAACCCAGGTTAGCAAAGGCCTTGCAACAGCTTTTATTTCCCCCTGAGGCACACCATGGAAGTGCTCAGCAGATGCACTGCCTGACTGCAGCAGGGCTCCGGACAGAGACAGCTGAGTCATCAGTATGGCCCTGACCTGACTCCCACCTGGCAGCTGCAAACAGCTCTGTTTGCACTCGCTGCTGTTGTCAGCTGGATCGTGCAGGAGTCTTTTCAGACAGCTCAGCACCCTTCTCCCTCCAGCTAAACCAGCTTAGTTCTCTGCTCGCTGCACAACTCTCAGGCTCACCCCCATGAAGAGAAGCCACCTGTTTCTGGAGCCCTCATGTCAGCAAAGGATTCATTAATCTCAACTCTTTCTCTTCATTTTTGTATCCACCCATTTGCCCTCCTGCCTTCCAATTATCTCTTAAGATTTCTCCAGCTGGCTTCAACGGGTGCTCCCACCCAGGGAGATCCAAGCAGTGGATTTTCTAGATACATCTCCCACAGGAGAAAATAAGGGGAGTCCGATGCACCGCAGATCTCTGCCCTCCAGCACTAACATAATTTTGTAAACACCAGAGCCAGCACAGCCATTACCCAGAATGAAAAAGAGTACTTGAATATGCAACGTGACTCAAAAACTGAAAAACAGAGAGCTGACCTGTGCCTATTCCACGAGCTGAGAAAAGCAATAGGCACCAGTTTTACAGCAGCTGGAAGAGCATCCTTGTAAATCCTCTGGAAAGACTGTCTACCTGATAGGAAGAAAACGATTAGAAGACCTGACTCCTAATTCTGTCTGCTGTAGCAGATGGCTGAGAATGAGCAGCAAGGATGAAGCAGGAAGTAGTGACAAGGCTGCTCACAAACCAGCCCACCCCATAAAACCCAGCATTGTCTTTATACATTTTCCATGGTCTTTGGTTGGAAACAAGCAATGCCAGCCCTCTTCATACCACAAATTACTTCCATGCTTTCTGTGAGCCCACCACAGGGGAATTGCAGGGTCTGCTGAATCTACAGTCCCGTCTCTCACTCCTCTGTTTTCCATCCCAAAATGGAGATAATTACATGTGCCTGTCTCTGATACATTTTTTCCTACTGCAATAAAAATGCACAATATTTATTTGAAAGGCTTTCTGAGCTTCTGATGAGTGTAATCTGAGTTCTCCCAATGCAAAGCATTCCTTACTACTCTAGGGGTGCTAGCTTTGCACTTCCCTGCCAAGAAGATGGCCTTCATTCATTGACTCAAGTGGTATAAAAAGAAAAATACATACAAGAAAACAGTGTGGAATACAATAATACACTGAAAACTCTTCCTAAATTTTATTATGAATAGTTTTTAAGTTAGTGGATAATTTTTGATCCACTGTATCGTGTTTAATGTTAAATCAAGCCAAATTCATGGATACACACATCCCTTGAAATTTCTTCCTCTGTTAGCATAATATACTGGGTCAAGGGTGACTACTGTTTATTTTAACTTTGCAAAATTGATCCCAGCTTCATATTTTTGAGAAAGATTGGTCCGTTTTGGTACAGTTCCAGAATAAATCCTGCCTGCTCTTTCAAAGTGAGACGGAGTTTTGACATACCACCATTGTGACTGTGGCAAGCATTTCTGGCACACATAATGAATGATTGACTTCTCTGCTTGTTTTCATAGCAATAAATATGTGGTACCATTAGGCAGCAAAACAAAGTATTCCCCCAAAATCCCAGCTAAGCACATTTTGGGATTAATGGGGTAGCACAGATCCATCACGCTCTCTTTCTATGCTAAGAAGTATTTGATTCTGTGAAATTCACTCACTCGCACATAATTTTAACAACCAAAAAGGAACACTGTATTTTCCTTCCTTCTGCATATGTAAAAAGAGCCGGCATTCTCACTAAGTTTAACTATGCAACCAATTTATGCTTCTACAGATTTCATGAATGACTCATAAGAGGGATTCAGTAATGCCCCTTGCACACCAATACAAATATATAGAGAGAGAGAGATTTACTTTTTAAGATACAAAAAATATATGTAATCAATAGACATCAGCAGCTTCTCTGATGAGAGCTCCCATAACAGGGAGTTTAGAGTAATAACTCTGCAAAGATGTTCCTGCTTTAAAATACATCCTACGGGGCTGTTTCTCATCTTGTCAGAAAGTTTTGGTAGGATCCCTTGTTCTAGGCCATAGCCTTGTACAGCTGCTCACAGAGGGATAGGAATATTCCCACACTGATACACAGACGCTTGCAAAAGTGTCCTTGTACTTGAAATGTTAATAGGACTGGTCATGAGAGACATGATTTGTGCAGAACTCTGCCTTCACTCCCACTTGCACTTTACATTTTCATTTGACATTTTCCCATGAGTATGAAACTCCAAAGCACTTAAATCAACTTTTATCAGCTCTTTTTACATAATGTTTTGCTCCAAATCCCTTACCAAAACACCTCGTGTTCTGCCATTTTGTTGTTTGGCTCTTCAGTTCTGTCTCGCATTCAGAGACATCCATGACACGATGGTATGTTTTGTAATGGCAAAAGGAAAAAAAAGAAAAAAAAAAAAAAAAAAAAGAAAAGCAGTTTGGAAAATTGATCTTCTGAGTGCTGCCCCTCATCACACATAGACCGCTGAAATTGTTTTGGATGAATAAGGAATGGACTCCTGTGAATAAATAAATAAATAAATAAATAAATAACACAGCCTTAAGAGAGAACTGGATGGGAATTCTATTTGTTTGTTTGTTTTTAAGTACTACCTTGTTATTTAACATAATTACAACATTGTAGATAAAAACATACAGAGAGTAAAACATTTATTTTAAGAACCCTTCAATTTACATGACTTTTCTTTTGGTTTTCATGGAGTGCTTTACCACTTGCCCCTGCTCTTACTGACCTGCCTGCCAGCCCATATCCCAAAGCAGCATGTGCCTCTCCAAACATCTCTCTGGCATTTCTTTATGGGCACCTGCTGCTGGTAATTACAGGCCTGTCTCCTAAACCACTTCCTCTGGTTTATGTCAGGGCATTACTCAGCCCACTTGATTGCAAACAAACCCCAGTAACAGAGCACTGCACGAGCCCTTGTGGTAATTAGGCAGGCCTAGTCAGCTCTGTGTGTGCTGTGCCTGCACAGAAAGGAGTGGTTTCTTTATAACAATCTTCCGTTTGTTGCTTTCAGTAGCATAATGCAGCACACGCTTTGGTAACCTTAACCAGACTGCCTGCATGTGTCTGTCAGGGGCTTTAGAACTAGCTGCTAAATGCACACTGCCTGACTCCCCAAAACATATTTCTGTTTGGATGGAAGAAAAAAAAAATTATGCTTTTCTTCAGTCTTGAATACTATAAATAAGTTTGTTCCCATCCCAGGTCTTCATGCAAGTAAAATAGAAGGTGTGCTTCATATATCATCTTTATAAACACGTTCCAGGGGAAAGAGGATGTTTTAACTTCTTTGTATAGTGCAGTATCTGTTTTGCCATCCAGGGAAATGAAAATAAATACTGTAACATGTTCAAAACTCTTAATTCTCCAGATAAATGTATTTTTTTTTCTACTGTTACTAATTAGTATTTGAAACCACTAATCCTATTCAGGTTGGTTTTTGTTTATTTTAATTTTCCATTGCCTACTTTGAGAAAAGCCGATAATGAAAATACTCGTTTAGTGTTGTTTTAGTAAATACTCTCTAAGATGGTCAAAAGCAGCTGGCTAATGCAGCAGCTAGTGACACCCAGACCTGCTGAGGAAAGTTCACTTGCTGACCAGGATCAGAGAGATTTTCTGTGTTCTAGGGGCAATGTGAGCAGAGACATTTCATTTTGAATATCAAACTTGGCAAAACCTTTGCGCTGGTGGGTGGCTTCAAAGTCTTCCCAAGAAAATTTCTGCAAGCTGTGTTCTTTTTTAAAACCAGAGGATTCCCAACTAGCAGTCCTAAAAAACATTTTAGCCAATAATTGCTGTTCTAGATGCCTATTTTTTTTTTTTTTGAGTCTTTTAAGTGGGACAAGATCTTGTAAAGATAGAAACATTTTCCTCCCCATTTTAGTGCAGAGACTTCTTTGTTAGCAATGGGATTGATCTCTGACATGCTTTGCTGTCTCTACTGCTTTATTTCATTTACTTTAAAAGCGTGCTTAGAGTCATGGAAATTTTTCCATCCCAACAGATGGGACAGAAATCCCTCCCTGATGAATACAATCTTGCAGAAACTGGAGCTGTTTGCAGCCCTCAGTTGGCACTGCACTAAAGCATTTAACAAAGGAATACATTTGCTGAAGGCCCCTTCTTCATCCAAGAAAGGCAGCAAACCTGAGCGTAACCAGAAGTCTCAAAAACTACAGCCCAAGGGCTGACACTTATGATGAACTAATGAGGTTAAGTAGCATACACAATTTGCCTGAGCACCTCAACACATTAAGATGCATTTATGTGTATACCTACACGAGCTGGTCTCTACATCCTTCCTAACCAAAATGCTGTTGGCCTTCCCCAGCCCCAGACCTGTGCTGCTCCAATCACGAGGTTTTTGCACACACAAATCAGAACCTGGTGACCCTCAAGTCATGAAAATATGGTACTGCAGAAATTCTCGTTAAGATTTTTTGCTACTGTAGGAAGACTTATGTTTCCAGTTAGATAATGGTGGCAGCTGAAAACTAAAGGTCACATCACCTGATATTAAGCAATCCTACATTTGATAAACAACCCAGCACACAAGTCAGAAGAACAGAATTTTGAGCCTAGGGCTATTGTCAGGTCAGCTCTTTACCCTGCAGGTAAATGCGTCTTCTGAAATAATATTTCACAGTCTGTAGACTTGCAATAGACTCACACAAGCCTTTTAGTTGTGTTCGTAGGGGAAAAAAAATGTAGAAACATTTATATAAGTTATTTCAGTTCAGAAACTCCCTGTGTTTAAGTAATTATGTATATATAGTAATAATTTCTCAAATGACAGTGCCTGCACACACACATAACAAAGCAGTTTAATATTTTTCACACACCGCGATATTCTCAAGCAATGACTCAGACGTCAGTGCAAGTTCTCATGCTACAGAAAACCGAGAAGTGGGACTTCAGCTTCCAAAAATCAAGGCCTCTCCAGGAACAATCACCTGCTGCACATTTTGTAGTTACACCTTTGCAAATCATAGCTACGCATCCCTAGGTGCCCGTATAAATTTGTAAGCGATGAACAATAGTGATTGCAAGATGACAGCAATTTCTATTTATGAAAATACATTGATATATCTTGAAACACTGACCATCTAAAAAGCAAGGTAAAGTCAGATGAAGTCTGATCATTAAAGAAGTAGGTTTTGTTTTTTAAAGAATCGCCTTAAGAAAAACATTTCCTGGTACATTTATTTTGTCATAGGCATGACTGGTAATAATAATAAAAATGCTGCTTTTTGTATTTATTTTTCAGATGCCACTTCAGACAACAAGCAATGCAACTTTTTCTACTTTGGACTATGGCTAAGAGTTAATATGCTTAAACAAATCAAACTTCAGGAGCTGACAAAAAGCAGCCAAGATAGTTTTAAGACAAATTTTGACCTTGCAGAGCACGAAGCAAATGCAGTTCCCCACTAATGTACTTCCATGGAAGTCCTGAAGTCCACCGTTCAAAATGAGGAACTTCTAAAGGAGCAACCAGACTTTCTGTTGATGAGCATAAAGAAAAATAATAAATAGATGAGTGCATTAGAAAAGCCTAACAATTTTTACTTAACAGACATTCCTCTTCACAACTTGGGAGCCAGAAATGCATTTGTACTAATCCACTGAATTCCAAAATGCCTATGTGACAGCAGAAAGCTGGGAAAATTGTACAAATGTCAGGCACCTTTGAGAGCTGACACAATCAGAACATCTGAGAAGTTTTGCTTGATAATAACTTTTTGCTTGCATAAACGACTGCAAACAATCTTTGTTGTCCTTACTAACTACAGAAAAATATTAATGGTGTCTTGGAGTATCAGTTATGCCACAGATGTTCATTGGCCTGCCATGAAAAAATTTCCACTGAGCCACAGCCAAGCTCCAGATGTTGAAAGGGAAGGAAGGAAGGAAGGGAAGCCTTCTGCAGCATTTCCCAATCTTTTTGCCTATCTGATAACAACTTTTGGTTGTATTTTGAAGAGTGGGGTCAAAAGCTCAAGAAGCTCCTTACTCAGAGCAGAGAGTGTTCCAGAAAGAGCCTGGCACGTTTTCTGAGCGTACTAATTCCTTTAAAGTATGCGATGGACAAAACATTTGCCAATTTATGTCAACTTCAGCGAGGGAATCCAACCACAGAACAAAAATAAAATGCAAGATATATTTTGGTTTACATTACTGTTTTTCAAAGTCTTTGTTTGGGGCATGGGAAGAGGACTTGCAGGATGATTATAAATCTTTCCATGAAATTGCAAGGCCATCGTCCACTGAACTGAACACATTTACACGCACAGTCCTAACTCAAAGACAGCTTAGTAGCCTCATGCAACCCCAACTGTTCTGTAGTAGACTATTGAGCTCCCTTTCCTCTTTCTATTTAAATGCAGACTCAAAGTCTTCCCTGAAAGCCTCGGTCTTGCACGTAGCAAAGGCTCACTAGTCTCCCAGCACTCCGCTACCAACCTAGCTTCTGGTCACTTTAGGTTTTCACACTCCTTTGGAGCCCTGAATTGTCTGCATAAAACTGGGAGAAGAAGCTGATTATGCATACGGTTCAGGCTTAGTATGCAACAGACAGACATCTAGATGGATAAAAATAGTAAAACTTTCAGAAAGACAAGGAGTATTGGCATTGCAATTATTTTTCCAATGAAAAATATTCACGACTGTAACTGTCCCATGTCAATGTGACTAGTATCACTTTGTCAGTTCCAGTCTAATTCATTTACATAATTCTCCCAGCACATGAAAATGTATATATTTACTTTTTTAAAACCAATTACAATAATGATTTTTTTTTTTTTAATAACAGGAGAAATTGTGCAAGAGACGAGGCAAAAACATATGGAAAAAGTCACTTTTGACCTATGTTTTATCCTTTAAACTCCAAAGTGGATTCAGTATTAAAATCAAAGCACTCTAAGTATATTGTGAAATATTTACAGCTGTTATTACTGCCTGATTTATGTGTGCCAGAGACCAGATTATTCAGACTGGTTTCACAAGCAATATGTTAGTAAACAGGATTTTGTTTGGTAATTATATTAAACATGTCCATATAAGCTTGGAATTAATTACAAATGGTATTTTACTGTACTTGATAAAAGCACTAAGCAGCAAGAACTAATGATGGCAAAAAAAAGAAAAAAAGTCTCCTCTCATTTTCAGTAAAGCTTTCCATGTGAAAATCTGTCAACATGAAAAGTTACTGTTTGTAATTAAAGCCAGGCTTTAGTTCAGTAATATGTTTACATGTTATGTTCCAGAAGGGAAAAAATGCAATTGAATTACTCTCCATAAAGCCCGCGGTTCACAAACACATGGTCTGCTCTGAGCACGCTACTAATGTCAGCTCCTGCAGCCTGGGAAGAGAAAAAATAAAATAAAATAAAATAAAAAATCAGCCCAGCCTCATGCCACATTTGAGAGTTTTGCACTATGGTTTGTTATGAGTTTAAGAGAGCCCTTCAGATGTGCCTGCAGGATTTTTGCTGTGGGTATGCCTACCCAGATCAGGTATTTAAGCTCTGCTCTTGTCAGTACTTGCACAAGGTTTCGCTAATGGACTGATAACAGCAAAGAGGAGGTGGAGAAGACTGCCAAAATGACAGCTAGGAGCTCACTGCCCCTCTACTTCAGCTCTTATTAGCTTACTAAACGTCCCTTAGTTGGCCTCCACAATGGCTTTCTAGCACTATATCTGTTTTCAGTGCTGACTTCAAGACAACTTCAGCTTTTCAGAATTGAACTGGGTTGAAGTTGCCAAACTGGGTGCTAAGTAGTACTCTAGGAGAGGACCCAGTCTGCTGGCTGCTTTTGAAGATGAGTCTATTTCCACTCTTTTGACGTTTGTCATGCTTCCTTTCTTTATAATATTCACACACCATTTTCTCACCATCCTTCTGTATCCTCTTTTCTATACACAGGTGGTATGGGTAGATGCTATTTGCTGTGGAAATAGTTAACTAAAATTTAGGGCCAAAGGTATACAAGCACTGTATCTTGACAAGCTAAATGCTATATAATGAGACACATTTCCTAAACAGACAGTAAATAACCTTCCCCCCCACCCCCCACTGGCAACCCAGTGCTTCACATGACAAAGCATGTTACTAACTTCAGTAGAAAACGTTCCTGTGCAAGGTCATAACATATTCTGTGGTAAAGAACTAAACAGATAAGCAACTCTGTGGTTATGCAGTGTTACAGAAGCTTGAACGCTGAATTTGCTAATTTAGCTTTAATTCACAAACCTGACACTCATTGCTTCTCTTTTTAACTATTTTTGTTTCCTGTTAATGCAGCCAGATGGGAACTTTAGTATGATTACAACTCTCCCTGCTTAAATAAGAACTCTTCATCTTACTACTATCAGATGACATTTGCTTTCCTTATTGTATATACTTCTAGAAAAATTACAGAAGTGCTATTGCTGCATTACATGAAAAATTCCAATGTACATTTAGCTGACATAGCATCAGCTGCTGTTTAAACTGGGCTTAGCTAATGGACTTTTAATGTCAGTGGGGTTATGTGCAGTTTCTGGCTATTAGCAGGAGCGGGCCCTTTCTATAAAAATCACTTTTCCTCAAGCGTGTTGTTTGAACATTCCTTCCTCTGATTTAGTAACTGTCACCAAATACAAAACAAATGCAAGGACGCTGAAATCTACTGTTATCTTTAAAACCAACTTAACCTCAGCTTGGCCTCCACAAACAAAATACACATCTTGCATCGGTGCTGGCAGATATTAAACCGTAAGGACAAAAGACCAAATTTTCCTCGTGTTACTCAGGTGTAAATCCCTAGCAATCCAGTAAAACTTATGAGATAGTAAGAAAAACTTGACGGAGGTACTTGTCATTGGTTGATTTCCTCAAGAGAAAGGATTTTTACAGTGAAACCAAGTTCCCATTAAGTAAGCTAATAAGCAAAGTTTTAGCAGATGCATACTCCACAGCATGTCACTTTGTCATGTAAAATCAGTTTTCTTTGTAAACGTTTCTGATAAATGCAAATTTAAGACTTTCTGCTGGAGACTGCAAAATGGTAGACACATTTACAAAGTAAATAAACTAGAACTTTCTTTTCAAGAGTTGGTAGGTTTTATCCAATAAGCTATGTTTACTACAGTGAATTAATATGTAAAAGATTTAGCCAAAAGACAAAGGATGACTCATACAGAAACACTGCGGGACACTCAAAGCACAAAACCTAGCAGAAACTGAAGAACTGTGCCTTTTCTCAGACACTGTCAAAAGGCACATGGCACTGCTCATTCTACTACCTAGCTCAGGATAGTCACTTTTGTCACCAGCTACCATGTTACATTTCTAACTCCAGCCTCAGAAGCCTAACTATGCCTTTACAGTAGCAGAGGACTTCAGTTAGAAAGAACAGAATTCCGAGGCAGGTAACTGCCAGGCATTCGCACACAATAGACATTTATGCAGGTATCTGCCTACAGTTGGTGGCATTTGTCTGTCAGTGTTCCTACCAGAGATAACAGAAATAACCCAAGAAAAGGACAATTGCCTGGAAGATCTTCACCAACCAGTTTTCAAGTAAGACGTGGTATTAATCTCACTACAGCAGAGCCACATCACTGCATGCATGGGGAATGGAAACCCAGAGAAGTATTAAAATTATTGAGCTTAAAAATAAATAAAGCATACAAAATAAATAAATAAATTAAACCTGCCAGCAAAAAAGAAGGCTACAGCAAGGTCCATATATTTGCGAGTCTCACCCTACTGTGCTGACATATTTTTTTACACAGAACTATTACAGCCTCTATGTCTTGTCTTTGAAATTAATGGAGCTATATATATTGTTGGCCACAACCTGGACTTGTGTAAGTCTATCCTTGATTTAAGCACCGGGGAAAAAATAAAATGAAAACAAAGGTAAACCTGACACCTCCAAGTTCTGAACTTTCTAGCTATAAACTTTCTAGTTACTTCGTAATAACCGAGAAATCAGGAACTTCCTATTTGGGAAGGCACAGCTATTTTAAATGAGGAAGACAAGGAAAACCAGTACTCATATCCTTGTCAGCAGAGATGTGCTGCATAAGAAGAGCATCGTGTTTTATTTCAGCAAGTGACGGAAAAAGTTACCCTCACCTTCAGAATCTGGTGAGGAAGCAGAAAGGAAGTCCCTAAGCAGTGTTTGCAGCGCCTGCATGAAAGGAATTTTTAATGGGGATGATAATCTGCCAAAAACAAGTGCAGCTTTTGGGCCAAAAAGTTCACAGCAAGGAATACTGGTAATTTGTGAGCCAATTCAGCAAGAAATCTGTTGGTACCAGGACACATTCTTCACCATTTAATTATAGCTCCATCCCTTAACAAGACAGACCTTGTATTTTTCCATAATTAACTCAGGTTTTCAGATCTGCAGCAAACATGAGAAAAGGGAAACTTTATGTCCTCCTAGTAGAAAACACCACTGAGTTTTGTCCTAAACTTAAAACAAAAGCTCGAGCCACAGAGGTTTCGCTGTAGCATCAGTGACTACAATCAATCCAAAATTTCAGACTGAGAACCTTGCTGCTACATGCATAGTGCTGGTTGCTGTTGCAAGTTGTTGATGTTGTACGATTGAGAGGTGAAAGAAATACATCTGTGTTAATTCTGTGAGCAGCTGGCAAACCGGGTGACATATTAATGACAGAGAAAATTAATTCAGATCAAGACTCTGCACACCTTGAATTATTCCCAGCAAACAGAAGTAAATTTGTTACAATTCGCGTAGGTAAATCCGATGCACAAGAACAGTATTAACCTCACTTGCTATTCAGTCCCACTTCTCATTCTCCAATTTTGGTACGACTGAATTGCAGTTAACCTCACTGAGGGAGACTACTTATTTTCTCTCAATATGTAAACTTTTCGGTATAAAAACATATGTTGGAACTGAAGAAGTCAAGCAACGCATCTATGCGATACGTAAATACACCAAATAGGAGAACAGCAATTCACATTCCAATTGTTATTTCAACCAGTTTATAGTTACAATGCAGCTCTCAAAAACTCTCTGTATTTCTAATAATCTTTGGTGATCTCTCCGCCTCACATGAGATGTACTAAATTCAAACAAAGGAAAAACGATGAGTTCAAACAGGTTTCCAAAACCCTTATAATAACATCAAACTCTTTTGACAGATCAGTCAAGGCTTACTTGCCTGTTTCCCCACCTCGCTGATGAAATTCAAGATCTCTCAAAGAATCACATCCAGTACTCAGAGGACCAAGGAAAATGCAAGCTTTCCTTTCTCTCAAAGGATACATCATTAATCCACAGAGCTTAACGTTTCAACCTCTCACTCAATATGAGACTAAGAAATAAAGCTACTTTACTTCTTGAAAATAACTAAAAAGGGATTGGGAGGAAGTACCTAACAAGAAAATTCTCAGCTGTTGCCAGGCCAGTAAAACCTTTCCAAGCTCCTTAGCATTATTGTTGATAATGTTACCTCCATGAGAGAAAAAAAAAAAAAGATGGTGATTTAATTTCCTAGGCAACCTGAGCTTTGTCAACTACTAAGGCAGCAGGGTCCTTGAGAGTGTAAGACACTTCATTCAGTTGAATGTGATATTCCTGAATTGCAGATTAAAACAAAACAAATCCACTCAAAGCAGCGATCCCGCCTCCATTTACAGCTGGATCTGCTATCAGTCTTTCCAAATGTAGGCTGTTTGGGATAATTTCACTGGTCCAACCAACGCTGTTTAAAACATTTGCCAGTGTAAATTCAAAGCTTCCAGGAAGCATCCCTATTCTGAGCAGTGGTATATGGTTTTGCCCTTCATCCTTTAGACATTTTTCTGGGTACCAGCATATATAAACAAACTGCTAGGGAGAACCAATAAATTCAACATTTGGAAAGCATCTGAGATCCTTCAGCACAACGTTCCCACCACAGGATTCATCTTTGGGATTTTCAGATAAGGAGAAAGAAAGACTAGAGAACCAAACACCATCTCCAGCATTCACAAGCCTCATTCCGGTTCCCATATGCATTTGCTCCACTCTCTTCAGCAATTCACTTTACATCTCTCCACCAAACAGCAATAAAATACAGCTGTCCTCCCAGTTTAGCAAGGTGAATTAAAAATCTTGTTTGTGCATCGTAACCAAAGAGAAACCCTCACTGTCTGATGAAGTAGCAAAACCACCCTAAAGAGGCAATTGTAGATGCTCCCCATGTGGGGTACCACCGGTTGATGTGAACACACACAACTTTTTTGCTGCTTTCTCCTTGTTCTGCCAGTGCAGAACTCATAACAAAGGAAAGTGAGAATTTGGAGAGGCACAGAGCACTGCACTATATATGGAAAGACCTCGCTTTTATGGGATTACTGCACTCACAGAGAGAGTTATGTTTGGGAACTGAGGCAGGTGCCGTGGACAATCTGCATTTCTCCACCTCAATCTGCATCAGTGAAACCAGTGAGATAAAAAACCAAGCACGAGACCTAAGAAGTGCTGTGATTACATGCCTTAACCTGTGCTGAATCAGGACTGTAAGTCAAGCTTAATAGTGAGGTTTTCCACAAGTCCGACTGGAATTTTTTTATAAATGTAAAGAAGAATGAAAGCTGTTACTGTCAAAAGATTCCATGATGTCTAACATTTTTATTTTCACTGAACATCCAGGACATTTTTAGAGAGGAGAAGAAAAAGTTTGGCCAGCACAACAAATATGTGGTATGTTGTTGACCTTTTCACTAAAAGAACTGAATCCTTTCTGGTTTTGATTAAGGTTTCTTGGGGGGAGGTTTCTTGAAGAGATTTAGCCACATCCCCTTCTCCCAAGCAAATAAACAAAAATGATTTCCCCCCCCCACCAATGGATTTTTTTGTATTGATAAAATTTTTAAATGAAACTGCTTTTGCTCGAAGCTTTTAGGTAATAATGTGCCAAACTATAAAGGGACTCCCCACATTGCAGTGTTTGATGAAGTAGGAGGAAATCGCATGTTTCCTGCTGAACATGTGTGATTTGGGATGGAGTTAGGAAAGCAAACAGGAAGTTGCTTTGATGATGACTACCTGTGGGGAATGCTGCACAAGAGCATCTCCAAGACCACGACAAGCTAAGAAAACCTCTAGCAGCTCTTGCCCTCTGCTCTGAGTCGCAGTGCCTGACTTGTGAATGTTGCTTGAAAGTGCAGAGCCAGCCTTGAGAAAAGCAACTGCAACACACTTCTGTTTGTGGCTTCATTTTACCTTTTTCTGCTAGCGTGTATGCCCATGGCTTACAGTCACTTCTGTGCCACATCTCTACCTTAGAAAGCTGAATCTAAATAAAACAAACAAGCAAAAAACAACCCACAGTCCATGCTCTGCAAAATGTTTAAGTACACCTATTACAAAAACAAAGCCAGTACTAAATAAAGCCTTTCCCTGTCACACTGCTAGAGTTTGGGGCTGGAATATTTGCAGGATATATTACGAAAAATTATATTAAGCTTGGGACAACAAAGTACGTGCCAAATTAAGGAGAATTCTGTTGTTCCTATTTGCTCAGTGCTAGTTGCTTCACAAACATTTCCATTTTGAACATAATTTCAAATGCTTGCTTACAAATTAAGCAAATTAAGTCTTCTTTTGGATACAGTTGTCCTCCCAGAAGACTTGCTGCTATTTCCTTCAGATCACCTCTTGGATAATATTATGATGGAGAGCTCCAGGGGCACTGACTCCCAAGACCAGACTCTGCTGAGCACACATAATAAATCATCTAAAACACCGCCATCCTCCAGCCCTTGGAAGCAGTCAGAACTGAACTGTGCCTTTGTACAGCATTATTCTGCTGCTCTGCAGATCGGGGTCATAGTTAACTGGAAAACCACTGCTTGTCTCTTATTCCTTACACTGAATCCTCAACTTATGCTTTAAAGCTCACGCTGCTTTATATCTCTGAGTTGAATGTCAGAGCAGAAACGGCTAATGAAAACGACAGGCGATGTAATTACTGCTGTATTGGCACCAGTGCCAAGATTGCTGCCTGCTAAACGTGAATACCTCCACTGGGTGGCCAGCAACACGCACACTTCACGAGCACACATACTGCTCTCCCAACCCAGCCAGAGGAGAGGGCATGGGGATGGGGAAAGAGAATGCCCTTCTTTCCAATAGTACCATATACATGAAACACATTGCATTGGCAGAGCACCCATGATTAAACTAACCTTTATTTCAAGGATATGACGTGTTTTAGATGACAAACCAAAGATCCAAATGCTTGAGACTCACACTGAGTCAAATCATCTGTCTAAATTGCAGGAAACAGGCTGCTACTTTGAGTAACATACTTAGAAATTCTGCATCGTTAGAGCAATTACAAATATTTTTTTTTTTTATAAATCTACAAAAGCAACTTTTGTGTGTCATTTTCCAGAATTCAGGAACAAGATTCCTCAAAAATCCAACGCTGGGAATTCCTGAAAGACACCATGAAGGAATAAACATGGCCGTAACCATAGAGCAAGTTGCTTCAAACAAGATTTTCCAGCTGGCAATGCAAATTACACATAGCTCCACTACTCTGACCATGTATAGTACAGAGATATCCAGCTACTGTCCTATCAGCATGAGCTCCTCTCACCTACTGTGAAAACTGATGCTGCACTGCATCCCATTCAACTGTACAGACTGCGCCTCAAAACATCAGTCTTCTAATGTACAATAAATAAATAAAAAGTCAAGATATTTATTTGAAAATGACCAATAAGTATAATCCACATGTTCTCCTGTCTAGCTTTGCAGACCAGCTATGGAAATGATTTGCCTGGCTTTGGTACACAGTTGTCAGATGTACTGTATTTGAAAAATTAAATTAGAAAAAATCTTTTTAATATGGTTAATGCTCTTTCCTGTGTCTGAGTTTGGTTGTCGCACACAAAGCTTGTGGTAAAATACAGTGAATAGCCAGGGTTCTGAGACCATTGCAAAAAAAAATAAACAAACAAAAAAGTCATGTGCTGAATGATGCACGTAAATGACTGGGTGTAAACATGCCGAATGACCGTGGAAATGTTGAGAAACCATGGACACATTCTTACTGTAGTGAATATCGTCAAGGACAGTAATGCTGAAAATCCATCAGAAGGGGGCTGTATTTGACGCATACACTTCTGTTATTTTTTTTCTGGAATTGTTGTAACCAGCTGCTAAAGAGTGGAAGGACAAAAGCACAGATTCTGATACCTTTATTCCCAGGGAGAAACACCCTCCACCGCAGAGGGATATCTCTGTTTCATTTTAATCCTGCTGAAACTGCCTCTCAGCCAGCCAGGGCAACCCAGTGGGCCACCTTGCTCCCTGGGAAGCCACTGCAGCACTAAAATGCCACTGGGGGCAAGCAAGGGCTGCAACATCTGGCCCAAACTCGTGAACATCACTGAAATCTGCATGAGCACAACACTTTAGAACAGATTAATGTTCCAAATGGGTTTATCTGTTCACAGTGAAATACTCCTTGGCTCTACTGATGCAGATGCTATTACATCCACACGAACAAATACAAGTGGTCCACTGATACATCAAGAAAATTAAGTCTGTTTCTCCTTTTTTCTACAAGATGCATTTAGTTTTTCATTCGGGAAGCGCATCCCCAAAAGGTTCGTACATTCACATGTTGCGTTTCACTTTTTCCGCACCAAGCATTTTCAAACTGCTTCTGTTGGTAATAAAGAGTATGCTGGGGTAGGACAAATATCTGCACATATGGCTCTTTTACAGTTTTCTTTTTAAATTATCACTTTAATTTAATTAGGTTTCAGAGGTTAAGCATAAAAAAAATGCACTTTCATTGTAAAGGAAGAAATGAGACAAAACCTCATTCACATGCAGCCCCTTTGACTTCAACTTTTCTACTTATCGTTATCAGCCCATGAAGCTGGGGGAACCATGCTCACCACTACAGGTAGATATTAGCTCTCCTTTTGTCCCGCCTAACTTTGAAAAAAGGAATGGCGCCATGAGGCAAAGTACTTCTAATGTCCAAAGATGCGAGGAAGTGGGGAAGCCCAACAGCTGAAGCCCAGTCTCTGCTGAGGGATACAAGAAGATAAAGTTGCTCTGAAGGCAGATGGCACCGAGATGCTGAGCACAGCTAGGTCTGGAGGAGTTTGCTTTTTTCTCTTGCAAGTTGGGACAATTGGATTCTCTTTCTAATGGGGCATTCTACAGCAGTATAATAAATGTAACAAACATCACATTCAAACTGATTTTGGCATGATAATTTCCCTGGCCCCTTCACTCCCCTTTAAAAATTACAGGCTCTCTCTAACACTGGGGCCATTTCCTGTTCTCTCCTGATAACAACGGAAAAATACTTAAGACAGCTTCAGATAATAAGATAAGAAATGCTAATAAAAAAGTGTATTTAGGTCTGCTGAATGCTTTACAGGAGAATTCTGGGATGCAGTGATATTAATCTCTCTGCAAGAGAGCATGGGGGCCGATCCACCAAGCACTCAATTGTTACGTTTATTTTCCAAGAGGCAGTGGAAAGGGAAAGCATGAAAGCAGAAGCCCCACAATGCCCACGGCTTCCCTCGCCAGCTTCAAAAGATAAAGCTGGTTGGGGAATGGAGAAGCAGGGCAAAATAAGAAATAGCATTAGCATCAAGTACTGGGGAAAAAAAATGCATTTCCTTCCACGCCTCTTAAAATCACAACTGTGTCAATGTTTGCTGGTTTAAGACACCCACCCCTTTAAGCTTTTTTTTTTTTTTTTGCTTTTGTTTTTGCTTTTCAAAACATCACATAGGATGACTGAATTGTTTGCACAATTAAAACCATGTCAGCTGGCTCTAGACCCACCAAAAATCAGAAAAGACCAAGGCAGATTCAGGGAGTGCCACGTTTTCCATTTCTGCTGCTTTCAAGGGATTGTGAATGAAAGCACTATCCACACCAGAAAAGACAGACCAGCAAGGTGATGATTTCGGAGAACAAGGTTGCATAACATTCATTTTACTATTTGTGTATTTTTGGAAACATAGAAACAAAACAGCAGTAAAACTTTGCCCGTGAGATACGGTAAGAAAACTTCCTGAAGAGGGCACAGTTAAACTGTTGATTCATTGCCTTACAGAAGCACTATGCACACATAAATGAAGATCACCAAGGCAAACACCAATCAGAAAATCCCTCAGCTCTGGGAAGGATGCCAAAGCCAGGTCTGCTCCCAAATTCTGCGCCCACTTCCAACAAACAGGAAACAAAACTAAAAGCAGCCATGGAAAAATGAGGCAAAACCAAGTGGTCATCTACCTTGGTTTTCCACCCAGACACGGAAAGTTTGTGACACAGCAAACGACGGGGAATATTGATAAAGACCTCTCCTGCCTCTCTTGGTCCCACACTCGTGCCCCCTGTCCCCAAGCATGCACACAGCACTCTGCCATGCAGCATTAGATTCTGAGCACATGGCGGCGGGTGCAGGATGCCCTGCAGTGGGCAGACGTGGAGCAGCAGGTCCGCGTGTCCTGCCAGCAGGACATCAGGCTCCTTGCTGCTTCAGGTCCTGCTTCCCGAGGGGATCTTCTCAATCCTGAGATCTGCACAGACTGACATGAAGCCACTGACATCTAGGTCTGCATGCACATGGTGTTAATAAAGCCCTCGAAAAACAGAACATCAAGCCTGACCCACGTCCAACAGAAAAGCAACTGGGGAATGCAAATGATGCAGAAATGTGACATGATGCATAATAGGTTTTTGTGCTTCCACTCACCACAATCTCTCTTTTTTTTTTTTTTTTTTTTTTTTTATGCCCGGGTCTCCGATATCCCTGCAACAACTGAGGATGGAGCAAGTACCAGCAAGGAAGGGATTAGTGGGACTAACCTACAGACACGATGCACACTGCACCCCAAGACCCTGCCGGGGGCACCGGGAACCAGAGCGGGCAGAGCTCCCCAGGCCGAAGGCCGGAGAGGATCTGGCTGTGATGACTGGAAGAGAGCACAGGGTCGGGCTGCGTGGCCGTCTCAAGTGCCTCTCGACAGAGGTGACGAGAGGGAAACCAGCGTTGTTCCACTTGCACTGTGCTGACACCTCCAAATCAAAGCGTCGCTGCACGTTGCTGTTTCTTGGTGGCAGGTATGAAAAACACGATCCGCTTCTGACGTCCCTTTCTCTCGTTAGCAGTGTTACCGTGAATTTGCAAGGGCTTTAACGAACCCGCACATCCCCGCTACGAGCGGTGCTGCCCACACGCAGCAGCAACCTCTCTCCCCCCAGTGCTCAGTTGCTCGTAGAAAAGTACTTCCCAGCAGAAGCCATCATTTACACTTCAGCACGAACTCCCGGGAAGAGAGGAGAAAAGCACCAAGAAAGTTTTATCTGGCAACAGAAGCAGGCTCCCTCTGTGCCTGCCCGCAGCAGCCGCGCTGGGACGAACCGAACCGGGGCTCTTTGTGATGGATACTCCAGGCACCGCGGAACGCACCGAGCCACTTTCATTTTGACAGGGCGATTTGCACACGGGCTCGGAGAGAAACACACTTAAGCGATGCGTTCCGCAGCCCCCGACCCGGATTAAAAAAAAAAAAAAAAAAAAAAAAGAACCGGTAAAATAAAATAAAGACACCACACGCGCGGTAACTCCCTTCGGGTCCATCACGCTTTAAGCAAGAAGCAGGGAGAAGAGGGGCTCACCGAACCCCGCTGCCGAGGGGCTGGAGCGGCCGCTGCGGCTCCCACCTGCTGTGCCCGCGGAGCCCCCAGCCCCACTCGGCCCCATCCAACCCCACGGCGGTTCCCCCCGCCCCATTCCCGGCTCGGCACCGCGGGACGGGACGGGGCGGTCACCTCTCCGGCCGCCGCCCCCGCAGCCTCACCTTGCGCGGCAGAGCCGGGCCGGCTGGCCCCCAGGACGGCCAGCGCCGGGAGCATCACGCTGTGCAGCAGGTATCCCATTCCTAGCCCGCAGCGGGCCGCCGTGCCCTCCGGCCCCTTCCCCATGGCCGGGCGGTAGCGCGGAGCGGTGCCTCTCGAAGCCGCTTCAGCCGCCGGCGGCTCCGTCCCGGCGCGGAGCCCCTCAGGCGCTCATGCGGGGCGGGGGACGGCGGGACACGGGCGCGGCATGGCGGGGCGAGGAGCGGAGCCCGGCGGAGCGTTGCCTTCCCGCGGGTGGCTCGGCTCGGCTCGGCACGGCGCGGCTGCCTCCAGCCCGCAGCCCGCGGGGCGGGGACGGGCGGGGGACGGGCTGGGAGAGGGGCTGTGCCGCCCGCCTGCGCTCAAATGCGAGCCGGAGCCGAAGAGCGAACCCAGAGGGAAAGGGGGCGGGGGAGGCTGGGAACCACCCGCTGCAGCCCGGCCCCGCTCCCCCTGCGTGGATGCTGAAGAACGCGCATAACGCGCTGCCGAACGCAAACGGCCCTCCCCGGCCCTGCTGGGGGGAGCAGAGGGAGAGGATGCCCCAGGAGGGGGTCGGGGAGCCTCCTTCCCTAAGGAATGTCTCTCCTTTTCTCCTCCTTTGCCCTGTCCCCTAAAAGGCTGAGTGAGGTCACCCCAGGATTCCATCTGCCAGCCCAGCCCTTAGCCCAACGCCTTCAAAATGCCCTCCCTCGCCCTCTGCTTTCGCTGCTTCTCCATCGAATCTCACTCGGTTCATTGCTCGACCAAGGGCTTGCTTGGGTTTTACTGCTGGCTTTGGTTTTAAGCTGCTATTCCCCTCGCAGGGCCCAGGCAGGCTGCCTGTGGCATGACCAGTCCCAGCTTCCCACGTGCCAGGCCGTGTCTATTCTAGGGGGTGTAGTCCCACAGCGTACCATGGTGTGCCTAGGGCATCTTCTCTTAAGTCCAAAAGCTTTCCAAGGACAGCTGCCCATGAGACAAGCAGCGCTTTTTCATGAATCTTCCCAGACACACTGCCTTTGCCTTCTTCCCATCAGGAAGCAGTAGCAGCATGAGGCTGCTATGGCAATGCTGCAAAAGAGTTTCCTGGGGCCACAGGAGCTGTGTATCCCCATGGGGCTCCATACATCAGCTTTATGACTTTAATGACCTTCCCACCTCTTGGTTTTGGGGGGCTTTGTTTTAGAAAGGAGGTATTCCTGGATAGTGCCCCAGGAAGACTGCACTTTAAGCCCAGCAGCTTCTGTGTTCTGGTCCTGCCTGTTTCCAACTCTACAGCATAGTTTTGAAAATGTTAAAGCTCCATCATCACCTTGGGGGCTGTGTAAGGTTGTTATTTTTGTTTGATTTTGTTGTTGTTTGTTATTATTTGTCCCCTACACACATCCTGGACTTCACACTCCCCAGCCTCATGTGGTAGGAAGTGAACAGAGCATTTCCCCATTTATGACAATTTTTTTTGCCAGTTTTGCTGTAACTCAGTGAAGTTGTGAGCGTCTCTCATTTGTTGTGTGCTTAGTTTCTTTTGTGCTAGATGAAACTTGGCAGAGGCAAGAAAACAGGTCCCTGAAAGATGGAAGTTGTATGCGCTGAGGCACCAGCTGACGGGCACATCTAGTGCCACGAGAGACAGGAGAGGGAGGGAGGCCTGGCTTCTCCACTAAATGGAGTTAATTTATTTTTGATGTTCTGGGTCATCCCAGGAGTAATACCTACAGTTCCAGGCTTAGTTTCTAGTTAGTACCTCAGTGACCTCATTAAATAGGTCCATCCCAATTTCAGGTCGATGTCCCCGCAGCCTTGCCTGGGGGTCTCTGGTGGCTGCCAGCACGTCAGCCTCTGCCCTGGTGTAGTGTATGGGGAGCAGAGCTGTTCACAGTCAGGATGCAAGTGACAGCATGGGGACACCAAACTCCCAGCTGGGGGACAAAGCAAGTCCTTTCCGAATACCCAAGGTGTGACAACAGCAAAGGAACTGGAGTACTTCAGCCTATGGTGTGGAGGATTCACTTTCCTGCTGGAAGTGGGTATGCTTTGACCTGGAGAAGGCAGTTCAAACAACAGCACTTAAAAGCTAAACAGAGGTTCTCTGGAGAAAGTGTTTTCCAATTTTTCTGTGCTCCGTTATGCGTAACAGAGTGCACCCAATCTGCTGCACGTGCCCAAATCATGGAGCACCCTCAGAGGTCCTCCATGTACTGACAAATGCTGTGTGCACCTTGGCATCCCAAATGCCACCACACAGGACTTAGCCCATCCAGGAGGCAGGCTGTCCCTAGGACTCTTTAGCTTTCTCCCTGTGAGATGAGCAGAATTATTAGCCCAGCTTAATAATCTTCAGATTTGACACAGTCAAAGGACGGAGATAATTCGGGGATTTGGGATCAGAAAGTGAAGATTGCCTGGGTTTATTCCAAAAGTAGATTTGTTTTTGTTTTTTAATGGAATTTGGCTGGAAAGGATTTTTTTTGAATGTTTGTAAAGCATCTTAAAAATATATCCCACTTTAAGTTTACTATTTTCTTTTCTTAAATGCCCTTAATAGCTATTGAATGCCTGTCATAAAATAATCTAAAGCTAATGTTAACCTCCAATTTTAGACAGAAATATAAAGTGTCAAAGAGTTTGCTTTGGAAAGTGGATTTAGGTGCCTAGCAGGTGTAATTTTAACTGGTGTGTTCAGTTAGATTCAAGTAACAGCAACTTCGTATCCACAGCAAGTGACCATGCAAACTAGGGTAATGCTTGTATGTTTCTTATGCAACTTGTGTGTGTGTGTGTGTGTGTGTTTGTTTGTTTTCCGAAAGAGCTTTTTAAATGAGAGTAAGGTTCTGAATCAATACTTGAAATTTTTCACCCCTGCTGTCAGCTCAGGAATTTCCAACTCTTGACAGGCAGTTTTTGAAAGTGCAGAGCTGGTACATTTGACTCCAGTGTGTTTTATTGCCCAAGCATCTGGAGTTGCAAAATAATCAATTAGAAGGTATGTTGGACTGGAAAAGTCCTAACAGCTTTCATAATTAATATTGTGAGTAGCAGTATGAGTTAACAGATTTTGCTGTAGATGTTTTCTTGAGATTCTCTATTTATGAGAATTTATACAAAATTTAATCCAATTACAGCTCTCAAGGGACTGGGAATTTATATTTTCTGCTGTCACAGTGGCACAACTCAGGTGAAGTGGTAGATTGCAGCAGGCACTGTATAAAAATAACAATTTCCTTCTCTTCATTGCAAAGAGCTGGGAAATTTTGTCGATGACTGGAACAAAGGAGGCAAGGTACTCTGTGTTAGGTGGGACATGAGCAGTGCTGGTTTGAGCAAGCAGAGAAATCTTGTCTGTGGGTTGATGACTACAGGTAAGATTTGGTAACCTGTTCCTGCCGTGAGCATCATGTCCATAGGCAGGTACTGTCACTTTGGGGTGACTCACCTAGGGAAGCTCTTGCTTCACAAGTATTTATACGGGAGCAGATTGAGGCTCCACATCAGGTGATTACATTTGATAGCGTGCTCTCAGCTACTGAAACACACCTGAAACAGTGAAGTACTGGAGGAAAGGCTGTACTTTACAAGCTCCTCCCTTGGCTGTTTGCAGTGCTGGGCAGTGTGTGGCATGCTTGTCATGAAAGGCATACCTCACACCTGCTTTTGGTTGTACCACTCCTTTGGGCTCTGTCATGCTGTTCTTATTTTATGGTGAATCCCAGCATGGTACAATAAAAAAAGCAGGTGTGATACATACCTCTTACTTCACTGACATGCATACCACAAGGCATCAAATACTGCTGTTTTATCTCACTATTTATGTAGGCAATTACTTCCTCTGTGATTGCTTTGTGTGATACTGTGGATCTGCAAATGAAACTACCCTTCTGATATCCCGCATTTCAAGTATAACTCAACATCATTCCCAGTTTAAGCTTCTGAGGTCTTTTCTTCATGCTGGGAATGACTGTGGTGGCAATGTGATCTCAGCAAAGTTTCTTTCATAGCTAGCAAAGTCTACGAAAACAGGTGACCGTGTTTCAGCTTCCAGAATCATAGATCACTATGTAGTTTACTCATTTAGGGAATCAGATCTTTCAAGGACCACCCACGCTCACATGCTATGCCAGTGTGCTAAATTTTCACTCTGGGTGTTGTATCAGCAAGGCTGTGGTTAAAGTAGACACCCCTACCCACAGAAAAGGATTTAAACTGTGTTTCACATCCTAATAACCAACCCTCCAGAACTGTGCTGAATCTCCTGGGAAGCAGCATGATGTCCTGCTCGTGACACATTTTTAGCTGCACGTGCTCCCACTTGCTTAATAAATGTGTGGCAATTAATGTTTTGCCCTCACTGGTCTTTTGAACAGCTGGGCTTCTCATCGTGTCTGAAGGGTTCAGTCCTGAACTAAGGAAACATTTCAAGTAATTATGGTCAATTATGGTCATTAAGGTCAAGCTCTGTACCTGTGCTCCTGCTGGATACTGGACACTCTGCATATTATCCTGTTAATATCGAGCTTGTAATTTGTGCAGTAGGATGCCGCTGGAACTGCAGACTCATACACCTAGGGAATAAAGACAAAAGATTCAAAGATGGGCAAGTGTCACTTTCAGTAGTCAGGGATGCTATATTCTTGAAAGGCAGTAAGGCTTCCATTCCTTGCTCATTTTTGAAATCTGTGCCCTTAAACTACAGCCAAATGAGTTATCTAGAAAGAAGTGACAGAAATCTCATTTATTTATTCCCTCCTGCAGATACTCTGTATGAATACAAAAATAAAGTTTGATCCTTTCGGTCTCCGCTCTGATTTGCCCCACCCGAAATCCCGCAGCACGGACACCGAAGGTGAGATCTGCTGCCGAGTTTTGGGCGGCGCGGTGCAGGGCCAGGAGCTGGCCTCGGTCGGCCCGTGTGTCCCTCCCGGCTCGGGCTGCTGCGTGGCCGTGGCTGCGCTCCTATCCCTCGCGTCCCCGGGCGCGGCGGGCTGCTGCCGGCAGAGGGCGGGCGCCGTCTCCTCCGGCCCCGGCGCATCTCGCTCGGGCGGGCGGGCGGGTTCGGCGGCGCGTCGGTCGCTCGCTCGGCTTCTCGCTTGAGAAGCGTTTTGTCCCGGGCCACAAAGCCTCTCCGAGGCCCTGCATCGTCCCACAACGGATTTCCTAAGGTTCAGGCTCAGTGTTAGCTAAAGGACGTGAAAAACACGAAAAATGTCTGCCAGACAAGACGGCTGAATACAGTAGGGTCAGACTTACGTGCGCGCACACCTTTGTAACATTATAGTCCCGAAGTAGCATATTTCTCATTGTTAAATGTTTTCTTTAGAGTTAACTGCATGTGGGGGTTTATGCATGAGCCATTTGGTGAAAGCAGATCACATCAAGCAAGCCGTGGGACTCCGAGCACGTGGCAGTGGTCCCAGCTTCCCCACTTACATCTGCTTTGTGAGGAAAGAACAACTACAGCCAGAACGCAACAGCCTCACTTCCCTTTCTGATTACTATTTATTTTCAGTTTGGAAGCTGACAAACTGTTCTGCTGTACAAAATGCTGTGCTACTGCAGCTTCTTAGTAAGCATTTCCTCCTACTGATGAATAGCCAGATTATATACATATTTTTTCGCCCAAGAGAAAGCAGCTTTCATAGAGTGACCCTCAGATTCCTGGGCAGTGTTCAATGGAAGCGGTGATGCTAACCCTGTAATGCTATGCCTGGCTGTGTGGTTTCAGTCTTTTTTTCTCCTGGCCTCTTGGTGGCAGGGCAATTAGAGCTCCAACTGTACAGGCAAAAGATATCCCAGTACAGTAATCAAAGCAAACATTATATAGATTTTTATTGCTCTGACAAGAATGAAGTCTTTGTTAACTGAAGTGGCTTTATTGATTTGAAAGAGGAGGTGTATTTATTCTGTTTTGTGAAGTACTCCAAGCTGTGTGTATGTTTAATGCTCATGAATACAGAGATAAAGGAGTAAAAAAGTTCAGTGTGAAACTATAGAAGAGAGACTGCATAATTTCCAGAACATTTATTCTAACATTTTCATAATGGCAGTTATAATACTCACAGTTATCATTATCATCTTATAACAGACCTTAATGTTTCACAAACTGCATGGTTTGTTGAAGTCCCTTAATTAACAACATTCTCGCCTGTTTAGCAGTAATTAGTTTGTTTTAGAAGAAATAGCCAGTTTCCTCTCACCACGCAGACGCTGGAAAAAGATGGACAAAAATGTTCAGCTCCGCAGCTGAAAAGTTTACCAAAAAAAATCACCCATCATGACAACAGGTTACTGTGTTTTGAATATAACTTTTAGTTCTTTAAATCACGTTATTCAGCACTAGGAAGTAACTTATGTGGGTTGCATTACTACAACTTCTTTGTCTGAAGAAGTTTTTTAGGAACTTTGCTGTGAGCTTCCTCCTGCGGAGCGCATATAATCTAAAGTGAACTTGAAAAACAGAATTACATACTTCAAAGTTCTAATCATGATCACATGCTCTTCTCGTAGCAAAGAGGAAACAAAAGTTTAAGTTTTGTCCCAGATAGATGCAATTATGCTGGATCTGCTTATGTTTCAGATAAACAGACATTTACAGAAACTGGCTCAGTCTGTTTGGGAATAAGTCCTCTCCCCAAAAAGTGAAAAATGCTGTGCTCCTTCATCCGTAGGACTCTATCATAAACATAATAGTGAGAGCTGGGTTTTGACCAGGGAGCATTGCAGGTTATCTGAAGGGATCTAGTTTATTATTGCTTTAATACTAGGCTTACAATCTTATTCATTGTTCCTCTTTTGAGTAAGGTCTTGAAAGGTAATATCACATAAAGGAGCGCCTGGTTTTGGCTCTGCACAATGCTTTCTGATATTGGACCTTTCAGCTGATCTGCATTTGAGAATGATTAAAGCACCTTGTGCTGAGTTTCTTAGTTTATTTCATTCCATTCATAAATTAATAGATGGCAATCTATTAACAAAAACTTAATATTCTATCTTACTCTTTGTAATGTGTTATAGGGTTTTTTTTTCTCCTCCCTTTTTATTTCTTTCCTTTTTTTTTTTTTTTCTCTGAGATGGACCTATTCGCAGACTCTTCAAGAGCCTGATCAGATTCCAATACTGACTTGATAATGGCCCAGATTTTCCTTCCTCTCTGAATAACATGAACTCTAGCATTGAAAGTGGTCTCAGTAACTAACATATCACCCATTACTCAGTCTCTAGTCTATTAAAAACAGCTCTGAAATGTAAAACAAGAACTTCACACAGAAAACAAAACAAAACAAAACAAAAAATCAGGATATGGTGCTCTCAAACATCTCCTGGAAGAGAAAGACAGAAATTGACACTGAGCAGGGCTGACATTTTTTAGGCAGCTGGCTGACTTTTTAACCTTTGATTTTTTAACTGAAAAGGAAATTTTGGTTACTTTTGAAGAAAAAAAAAAAAAAGAACTGTCCTTCTCTGCAAGGACACTTTCCCAGTGTTGTTGCTCATACTTCAGCCCTGCTATGCTTTATCCTCCCCAAAGGACGGCCATCCAATGAAGGTAGCAGCCAGAGTCTCTGTCGTGTCAGGCAGAGAATCCACAAAGCTTTTCTTTAGATGTCTCTAAGGGGTGTTCAGATGTGCCTTAACAGTACAGCCTTTGGCTTACTTGCCTCTGCAGTTACCTACTCATATTCCTTTCTGCAGTAGTGCCAGGAGAGCAGTGTTTTGCACAGAAGCATGTGCTGTGAGTCGAACTGCCTTTGAGTGTCGCAGTGAAAGGTAGCTTTGTGACTTTATCCATCCAGCCAAATCTTTGTGCTGGGTGGAGCACCATAAAGAGAGTACTGAGAGTGCAAAGGAGCCTCTGTGCAGTCTTACCCCATTTGGCACAGTCCCAGACCCTTCGCTGCCCTTATAAGGACATTCTTCTGCTCTAGGAATACCATGTGTCCTTCATGTTTACTAAAGAATTAAGATCTCCGCTGATAGTGGTCTTAGGATGAAGAGGCAAGTCTACATTCAATACATGTTTATTCTCCTTGCTGTTTTTTCCCAGAATAAGTACACTTATCAACAATTCCGTCATACATAAGTAAGATCTGTTTATTTCTTGCCACGACCCCAGCATGAATCATTGTTCTTCTCCAAACCACCGTTAAAACTCGATTCCATGGAAAAGTTCTGATCAGCATGCAGTGACTTGAAGCAGGACCTGGTTCAGACCTCATCCAAACATAACACAGTCCTGCACATGGGCATCTCATTGTAGTACAGCTCCCTGCCCCAAAATCAAGGAGTTTTTTTCAGTTTTCCATTCAGCTGATTACAGAAAGTATTGGTAGACATGTTTAGATGCATATCTTGCTTTGGAACAACAGTTTTGGAGAAAAGATTTTTGGAAACATCCATGTTTAACCATGTAAACACACTTGAGAATGTCAGATCATTTATGTGGTTCTTTTTTATCCAAATTATAGAAACAAATATTACTTGATCTCATGTTTCATACTGCTGTACAGAAGCTGCAGTGCCAAAGCTAACGAGGTTTGTTTGGGCACCAGATTGGTGTCATCCTTATTCTCTGCTGATGAGTGGCATAATTAAGAAACATGTGCCAGTCTATGGATTTATGATAGGAGGAAAGAGATATTTTTAGATCACTGCGTCTAGTTGATTCACTTGAGAGCACTGATAAATGGACACAGCTGGTGATGAGATAAAAGCTGAGCTGCCCTGCATTTTCCTATTATTCCTATACTGTCTCCTATTAAGTATCAATAGAAGGTGAAGGTGATTGGTATTGAAAGGCATAAACTGAAAGTAACCGTAAGAGAAAACAGCAAAAGACACCTAATATTAATCCAGAGTCACCTAAAGCCATGAAAACATGAAGCAAATCTTCCCTGCTGTCTGTTACTGGTTTCTAGAGAACTTCATCAGGTATTGCCTAGCAAACTTACAGTAACAAGGGTTAGGTGTGCATTAGCAGATTGGCCACACGATCGCTTCACCATTGCTGCAAATCACTGTGGGTGTGTACATTGTTCCTTAAGTTGGGGCCACAATATATGCTATGGTTTTCACCTCTCACTGTAATAGTTTTCATCTGGACCACCTAACTGCTTGTGGTTTTTAATTCAGCTAGTCTGTTAATAGAAATGGTATTCTCCCTACGTGCCGTATTTATGATCTTCCACATTTAAACCCCAACAGAATTTGTGCCAAAGGTGAACATTAAACCAAAGAATGATTCCTTTAATTATGTCTGCTTCTGACACAAATATTCTTTTTAACTGAAATCTCCCACTCTTACAAACTACTGTGTACCTCTGGTGGGAAAGTGTGCGTTCACAGGCTTAAGGAATTCTATATGCATTTTATTGATGGCAGTGCTGTTAGTTTTGTGCTCTGAGGCTGCTTTCAGAACGAGTACAGGTTTGGCTGATGGGTTTCTACACAGAGCATATATTCAAGAGGAATTCCTAAGGGAATTGAAAAATGAAGCCCTGCCCTAATATAGACATGGGGAGATAAAACCCCACGACTTAATAGAGCAATATTTATCAAGTGCAGTTTCGCCCGGATGTTGGGGTTTCTACAAATCCTGCTTAAATGTTTGAAACCCAGTCCAACAATAGGAAAGTTTAGTCAGAGCATCTAAAACACGTGCAGATGGCTGACAATCTTTTCTCTGACATTTCTAAGATCTGAGCTCCATGTGGCTGACCTTTCATTGTTCATTCCCCGAGCAAACACCGTCTCAACATAATCTCAGAATTTTTAGGAAGGTGGATTGGGAACCAGCTGTAATTCCTGGTTACCTGTGGAGATATTCACTCTCTTGACCCAGAGAATTTGACTGTCCCAAGGATGGCAGGCAGTTGTGGGCTCCTTGGCCAATGTAAGTAGCCACAGTCAGTAACCAAAATCACTTCTTGCTCTCCCAGGTGAAGAAAATGAGTTGCCTACCCAATACCATTTTTTCCTAACTTTTCACAACTCCCAAACTTTACACAATTTTCTTTGGGACTTGCAACAGACTATGAAGATTAAGGTCTACAACAATGCTACAAGCCTATTGAATCCCTCTGCAAAATACTGTGCAAATTGATGGCAAAGGAAAGCACCCAGTTCTGCACATACCAGCCTACATTCACTGCCAAGAGAATTAAAATTGGTAAGACTTTGGGAACTTGAGGATAAACATTTGTCATCTAATGCTGTACAGTTTTGTGTTCCAGACTCTTCAGACCATGATTGCTCTGGGTCCTTCTTATCTAGATACTAACTGTGACTCATTTGTACCTTAGAAACCATAGAGAAATGTTGCAAGTTGTTCTCACTGCCAGGAAGAAGGATAAATTATCTTGTGTCCAGCATGCCCTCAAGAATGGCAATTATAATTCAATTCTAATCAGCAATGCTGGATGCAACTCTAAACAAACAACAATGTACATATTCTTTTTGGTGCAGATTCTTAGCTGCAGAAGTAGGTGATTAGGAGACAACGTGCAAGTTAATCACATCCGCAGCAGCAGATGGACTGTCTTGCACGTACACAATACATGTACTTGGTAAGTCCTCTGTAAGATAAGTTATTGTGAGAGCAGATATTAATGTTCTTCAGACTTTAGTTAGACTAAAGTTAGACTTTATTTAGTGTCTGGTTTTGTCTCTGGTTAATCAGGAATGGGGCGTTGGAAAGTCTGCAGCATAGTTGTATATTCTTTACTCACTCTGAGAAGTCAAAACTCCAGGCTGTCAGGTGGTTGTTTTTTTTTATATCTCTTGTAATCATCTAATGAAAATTACAGAGAGGCAGAACATTTCTTCAAATGTAAGGGCTGTCAGCTCAGGCTTGTTAACAGGCCAGTTCTGCTTCCTGATGGAAGACAAAAGGAAAGCCAAAAGATACCAGGATCCAGGAATTTTTAGTGCTTAAGGTAAATTGTCTTGCATTTAATTGTTATTATTGAAAATTTCAGGAGATGTGCAAGACATTTTCCAATTAAGACAGTTACAGGGTTCTGCATTTGCTATTCTTTATTTACAACCACAGTCACACTTCCATTAATTTCAGTAACACTAGCTCCTGATCCTGCATATATCCCATCATGCAGAGACTTCATAAATGTGACTAGTGCTATTATTATTCATGTGTGTACATCCTGCAGTGTGCCTAGGGCCAAGATCCTCAAAGTTCAGCATCTAAATATCTCTTAAGATTATGGCCTATATTAAACATAATTGAATTTTAGATGTGTTTTTGCATAATACTTCCAGAAAGTACACTAATAACTGTAATATTCCCTTACCTTACTGTTATAAGGGAAGGGAATTGTGGTAGAATTACGAGAAACAGAAACTCAAGGAAATATTTAGAGATTGTCACCCAACATTATCTACTGCACATTTTAATTGCATGAGAGCAGGAACTGCAGTGTGAAACAGTAACACTTGTGAATTTGGTGTGCCATTACTGTCACATTTTGTTGAGTGTTCCATTTATACACATTTTAATGGTACTCAGAATAGAATACCAAACCTGCTCTGCTTTCCTTGCTCTATAAAAAGAATCTCCAGATAAAGCCTAGAAGTAAAGGGGGGGGGGGGGGGGGAAAGAAAAAAATATATGAAGAAAGAACGGAAAAAAAGGAAAAGAAAAAATCTAAGCAATACTCTTCCTGGAAGTATCTCCATTGAAGTAGTAACAAAAAACTATTCTAGCCATGAAGAAAAATAATCCACTCCTCTATAATGAAAGTAGATCTTTTTATAACTGCATAAAATGTGAGGTGTTACCTATCATTAATTAAGCATAAAAGAAAGCTTTTCTATTCACCTTCTGAAATCTGAAAATTTGACTGCAAAACAGAACTAAATGAAGATCCAGTTAATTACATTAATCTCATTTTGTACATGTTTTTAAATAAAACTCCTTTGGAAACAGCTTATTATTTTTGTCCAAGTCATCACTCCACATTTTCACATAAATACGTATTTTATGACTTTTTATGACAGCTTGATGTATTATAAAAGAAAGAAGAAAAGGAGATTGTGATGACCCAAAGATCTTTGGATGCCTTCTTATTTGTACTTTCACATAACTTCTGGAAAGAAACTGCTGAAAAAGACCTTGGAATCCTGGCAGACTCTAAGTTGAACACGAGTCAGCAGTGTGTACTTGTCACTGAGAAGGCTGTTGGTATTCTTGACTGTATTAGACAAAGGGCTATGAGGATGAGGAAAGGTCTGGAGCACCTCTCCTCTGAAGAGGGACTGAAAGAGCTGGGACTGCTCAGCTGGAGAAGAGGAGGCTCAGGGAGACTACATCTGTGTGCATAAATACATGAACCGAGGCTGCAAAGAGGATGGAGCCAGACTTTTCAGTGGTATCCAGTGCCAGGAGAAGAGGCACTGGGCATAAAATGGAATACAGGAGGTTCTGTTTGAACACCAGGCAGCACTTCTGTGCTGTGTGGGCGATGGAGCACTGGCACAAGTTGCCCAGAGGCTGTAGAGTCTCCTCCTTGGAGATCTACAAAAGCCACCTGAATGTGGTCCTGGGAACCCTGCTCTGGGTGACCCTTCTGGAGCAGGGGCTGGAGCAGAGGTCCCTGCCAACCTTGGCTATTCTGTGAAATAAGGGATAAAATTGTCCTCTATTTTTACATATGTTAAATTGTAAAATCCATATCAATATTAATGGCCTCTCCTCCATCCCACCTTGAGCAGCTTCAACGACAACTGCAAGTCTGAGCCTAGCAATTTATCTGAAACCTTTTATCTTTGCATTTAGTTAAGTTCTACCTTCCCAAAGCATTTTAAGTAAACTTGCACATTCTGAATTTAAACAGTAAAATATATATATGTGCTTTCAATTCCAAAACACTATAATCCCTATTTCTGTGTTAATTAAAACTTCATCAAACCAAACCACAACCAGACCAAAGCTGCAGAATAAATTCTGCGTACAGTAATATGATGGATGCTAAGTTGCAGACACGGTAGTATTTAAGTTGCCTTTCAACTTGCTGTAGATATCAGCTTCCTGGAGGTGCAGCTTTTAAACATGTGACATCTAGAAATGCTATAGTACTATTGGGTAATCCATATTAATTCAAACTATCATGTCATTGCTACACATCTGTAAATCAGGCAGTGGCAGCCTGCTGATTTAATTGGAGTGCAGGCAGGCTGGATATTTGGGAAGCATGTGGCGATGCATCATTCTTTCCTAGACCTTATCAAAGTGCATAAGTGTAAGACACTGAACACATTTCAGGATCACTTGTCCATGCCTCAGATAGTAACACATTGCCAGCAATAATCTTCTGAGCTCTTGTTCCATAACTGAAACTGAAGGCAATGAAATGCACAGAATTAAAACTTAAATTAAATAGTTCAAAGTAAAACACTTGATCTCTCACTCCTACAGTTAATGAGAGATTTCTATTACAGAAGAAGGTCACACAAACATCTAACTCAAAAAAAAAAAAAAAAAAAAGCAAGACAGGGAGCATCTCAGAACATCTGAGCATCCTCTGAGCAATGACTGTATAAGAATTCAGAGATGTTACTGTCCTTTTGTTTACCTAGAGGGAGTTTAAAACTGGTTGAAATTCAGTGGCACATGAACTGAACTTAGATTTCTTCCAATAAAAATGTATGCTGCCATCAGTATCACTAATGCACAGCACTGGTATGCTGTCTTGGATCTCAGACCTCCTATCGCCAGTGCAAAGACTGGGCTGACACTGCAGTCATGCTACTCTTGATGACAGAGTGGGTTTGTAAGTACATATGCACATGTGGGAATTTGCATTTAGGCCCTATATCCACACAGAACAACATTAAGATTAGCAGAGCTGAACTTAAGTTCCAGGACTTAATGGGCGAGATTTTAGAATGCAAAGACCTGTGAAAAAGCTCTGTGGCAACTGTGAAAATAACCTCTAGGATTTTCCTCCTTCTCCCATGGCATGGACGTAGCAGTGCCTCAAATGATCTAGAAATGTTTGTTATAATGACTGACATACTTGGTTGGGAAATAGACTGAATTTGCCTGGAGGAAAGAGGCAGGACAAAAATCAATTCCAATACAATCATTTTTATGGGATGCAACAGGTCATGTATGCAGAACCAGTACTCAGCATCTTTTTATTTCGCATCAACAAAGCAGCATAATAGCTGAAAAAAGAGCTACATGAGGTAAATAAAAATGCAATTGAATTCTGAAATACTTAGAGTTTCTAACCAAATTCACCCTACCCATAGCTGAGTATCCTGCTGCCAGATCTGAATATGCCTCTTGCACTGAAATCAATCATCCTCTTGCTTTGGTTGCAAGAGTTTCCAGCAGGAAGTGCTTCCTACTGAGGCTGCAGCTACAAGCCGCCTGCTAATCTTGCTTCCTTGGAGGGCCTGCAGCTGGCTTGTTCAGCACTTAAAGCAAGTTAGACAAGTACTTATATATCACAGTGACAGGCACTATAAATATCCTGCTCTGCCGTGTGCTTATGAAGCTGCATTAAGCCTGGTGCAATGTACATGCGTGTCTGGAAGCAAAATGTTCAGTGTGGTTTATTGTGTTAGAAGAAACACTCATTATCTGTACTTGTAGCTGCCTTCTCAACTCCAGCTGAATGGCTTGATGCCTGCAAATACAGAGCCGACTGCGTTCTGCCAGTGCCTACACTGGACATACCTCTGTCCTTCAGCAAAGGTATACTGAAGTTGTGCCACATCTCCAGCAAGAACTCCAAGTAGGTGGCCTTGGAGACAGTGCAGCATTCCCTCTCCACTTCTATTCCAAATGATTTTGCTGGGAGTCCAGCCCACTTTGGGTCTCACAGCCCTGTGGCTAGCGTAGCTATGAGTGAGAGCCTCATACCACATGACAATTTGGAATCGACCTTTGTATTGTGCTTCCAATATGACCTAAAGTTGAGTTGTAGGTGAAAGAAGTTCCAGCTCTGAGTAATTGTGCTATCTGCATCAACATGATTAAAGGAGCAATACATTCTGAGCTTTGCACATGAGATAAATTAAAGCTCTTTGTTCAATGGCATTGAATGCATTTGAGTTAAAAAGGGTGCATAGAGTGTCCCTTCAATAACCCTGCTTTGTCATGATGATACACCACCCTGGACTCCTAAGCTCAGGAAGATTAAGAGAAGCATTTACATCTTGCATTAATGAAGCAACAGATTATGGGGTTGTGCACTCTGTTATTGCTCGTTTCCTTATTTTTATTTATTTATTTTACAACCTAAGTGAATCAAAGTTACAATGGGATGATCTCAGCCAATGTCTGGAAGTAATTTTATAATGGCCCGATAAGTCAGAAATGACAAAAATTACTCCTTTCCCATGGCACTGAGACCACCAGTTGCTGTATTTCCTGCCGTGTCCTATGCTATTTGTACTCCAGTGTTCTTCAAAAGAGAAAAACTGTATACATCCCTGAGCTAATATATGTCACATGGCAAAGGACAATTGGTTAGAGAAGAAAGACAGAGAGACAAGGAAAGAAAACAAAAACAATGAAGTGGTGACTTAAGCTTTCGAACATTCTGCCGTTTTCTTAACAGTGCTCAGGGCTTTTTCAGAAATTATTTTTAGCAGAAGACCATCTTGCAGATGAGAGTTATGTATCTTCTCCAACTATTTTAACTATCTGGTTACACAGAAGAACTCAGTTACTCTCTTGAGCAGAAGACACTAGCAGCCCTACCGCCATCAGAGGGGTTTGTGGTAACTCACTGCAGTCTTCATTTAAGGGAAATTTGCTTGAACTGACTTTGCAACAGCAAAGCCCAGTGGCAAGAGACACAAATCCAAGCTTTCATATTTAATCCCAAAGCATCTGTGAACACAACAGATATCACTAAAGTTTGATATTACCTCCAGTTCTTCCAGTTCAAAGTGAAAATATAATTATGAATAATCCCACTTCCTCATTTTACTGTTGCAGCTGTCAGTAAACAGAGTGAAGCACATCTCAGAATTAATAGCTACTGAACTCCTTTCAGAGCTACTGAAGAATCTCTCCACCTTGCCTCATACATGCTGTCTGATGTCCTCTGCTTTTGTGGCAGAGTCTGCAGCAATTGCACATATTTGGATGGTCACCACCATCCAGAACCCAGAGCACTTAGTGAGGCTTTTACTTACAAATGAGTACAGTACACTGAAGAGATGCTGAGCAAACCAAGAGAAAGCAGGATACAATGAACCAATAATTCACAATAAACTCAATAGAGAAGTAAGATTTGGTTATGTCCTTGTTATTTTTACAAGGGCATTATGCACCCTGGGGTTGGCAAGTTGGGATTATTCCTTTTTGACTGCCAGACTCCAAGTAGTGTCTTATCTGATTAATTTCTTTTATAGTTTATCTTCAGGTGTCTGTGAATGGAGAGGGACTGTCTGTAAGCAGTTCTTCACTGTGACAAACTTAGAGAGACCAAGTGGCTTTCCAAATATTTTTTTTCAGGGTGCCTGCTCCATGCAATCTGTCTTTTTGGCATTTACAAGCATTATGATCTGCATGCCTACTCATCATCTGCTCTTTGGCTATTGTCTAACTTAGAAAAGGTTTTTTGGAGCTTAAATGTCAACAGGTGTGGCAGTGTGTGCAAAGGCATTCAATAGAGAAGCAAAGCTAATTATAATTTTTCACTTAATTTTCATTTCCAGTTAATAAAGTTAAAAATAGCGTGTGTATACAGAACTCCGTGAGTTTTTCTTTTTAAGAAGTTTTCTAATTAATACAGCTTTTAATTAAAGAATTCAGTTATGAGTTGCCTCAACTCATATGCATCTTGTTTGTTTTCTTCCTGCAAGTTTGGGATCAAACTGACCTGTCAGGCTTTTCGAATATGGCATTTCTACAGTATGGGCAGGGGACTGTCCACTACCTAACCCACATAAGCAGCATCCTAACAGATGGGATTGGATTGCTGGCAGCCAAAATACTCATTCTGTTCATCAGCTGCGGGCACAAAGTACTGACTGTCCAGGCAGATTTTGCATCTTTCATTAGCATGGACAATGCAAAGGTGTTGTACTGGGAGATCTACCAGTATGTTAGAGCTCTCAATCCCGAGTACTGCTGATATGGAAATGCCACATGGGAGACAGTATTTGTCAACCAGTTGAGTGCCCCACAGCATGCATTTTTACAGAGCAGCACTCAATGAGAGTAATGATCTATGGCTCACACACTGTACTCAGGTGAAGAGCTGTTGGGGGACCTGGGAGGTGTACCCTATTGCACTTGTGTCATCATGAACTATGGACAGAGAATGTACTCTCTACTTTTTTCTTGTTTCCCCAGAGATAAAAAAGTAAATAGAAAATTCATAGATCATTCTTCGACATATACAGTTACTCAGACTGAGAGAAAAGAAAACTGCACAGCCCCCTGCCCAACCTTTCCAAACAAACTGAGAAACTAAGGAATGCTCTGCCCTTAACCTAAAGGGCATGATCCAGAATATTTACCTCCGATGATGAAGCACACGCTTATGCTCAGCTTTAAACTCTGTGTCTCCCACTGCTCTGTGTAGCTCTTTCACAAGCCAAAGAAGGGAAACACATATCTAAGGACAAACGATAGAGGAGAAGCAGAGCAAGGCAACTCTTATATTTTTTGTGATTATTCACAGGGGTTAAGTTCCTAGCACCCATTTTGTCACTAACTACCCAGAAACCTCTTTGGTACACTCGGAGGTCAAAGAAAACTCTCAGATCCATTATTATATATGCTTGTTTGTATATGCAAAGGTAAGGTAAAGGAAGAACAACACGTTAGGAATGTCAGAGCTGTAATTCCACCTTCTCATTGTTGCCTCAGACAGATTTCTCTGTGTTCCAGGTAGTGTCCATTCATCTGTGACACTGTCCTTGCCTCTTCTACTCCTGTTAGCCTGAACAGTGCAGTAAGGTTAATGCGGAAGCTGGTCAGAGAATCTTTTTGTGTTCTGCCAAAGGATTTATTAAAATACATCTGAGTAAAAAGTTCATGATGAATTCACAAAGCCTCCTGTAAACGCCTAAGGAGTTTGCACCCTATAAATATTTAAAACAAATATCTCCCAATAAATAAACTCTCTCATTTCCTGCTGATAAACCCAGACGTATCAGCAGGGGTAAATGGAAGGCAGTTATCTTTGCTCAGATGCTCTTTAGCATATTCTTATGTGCAATGAAACTTTGTGTTAATTCTTCCTTTTCACTTATCCTTTTTATCATCATAGAGTTTCAAAAATGCAGGAGATGTAATCCAGCTCCTAATCTTAGCTAATGCGAGCTGTGTCTAATTAAAATCTCATCAGTGTAAAAATATGTTTTGTTCACAGCAAAAGTAAAGAAAAAAAATTTAAAACACCATCCTGCAGTTTTGCAACTTTTATTTCTTGTGCAATTAGACTGTACTTTACCTCAATTAAACAACATCATATACTTACAAAAAAAAAAGCCTTGTTTACACTAAACAGTTCGGGAAAAGTAAAGCTGTTTTCCAACAGCTCATCCAAGTAAAAGCGTCCACAGAAGTAACTACTCAGAAGCAATAAAATAGCTCCCATCAGCTCTGTATGGTATTACACAGCAGCAGAGAATGAGTGATAATAATACAATATAAACTCTACCTGTAAATGAAACTCTACACAGACAGAGGATTTTCTTATAATGAGTTGATTGGCACTGATTTCTATTTAGTGGGATAGCATATCTGGTATGTTTAGAGTCTCCAAATATTTAGGCCTCATTTTTGTGCCTCAGCTGTGTATTACTGGCTTGATCTTGCTGTCAAACAGCCACAGATTAGATTCAGACAATGGAAGCACTCTTGAGTGCTGCTGTTGTATCTGTGGCACTTGGGCCTTCCAAATGCTTTGCTTGGTAGCTGAACTCCAGTTCTACTCTTCTGATTCTGAGCCATTTCTGTACGGATGCAAGGATGGCAGGTATGCTAAATTTGCTCCAGCATCTTGAGGGTTGGCACGGTCCCAGAACTCCAGGAGATGCTTTGCTACCCTTTCTTGAGATTTACCAGGTGGTGGATGAAACCCCAGAAAGCGTGCAAACTGCTGTCCTTGTAATTTTATCACTTACATCAAGAAGTACTTTGTTTACACGTAAGTATTTGTTTGCATTGCTGCATTTTTACCATTCCTATTTAAAGAACTGTCTTCCTCTCCTCCTCCCTTCTAGAACAATGCCTTGCAGGGAAACACTTAAGAATGCACTCAGGAGAGCTCCTGCTGCCTGTGCATGGGAAAGAGCACAGATTGCGTGTGGAGATAGCCAGGTTATATTTTCCCCTTTCACAATTCAAGTAAACTTCTTCAGTCTATTTGGTAATGTGGAATTAACTTTATATTTACAATAAACCCTGTCCCCATGAACCCAGCAGAGTAGGAAAACACTTCTTAGGTTTTAAGGGCTTTAACTCTTGTAGGTCTGGAGAAACTTCCTCTTTCCCCCTTTCCTGCTCTTGAGTTCCTGTAACTACCAAGAAAAACACAATAGTTGGGGGGGGGGGGGGGGAGGGGGGGGGGAAGGGCCAGCAAGCTGAGAGATTAGAAACTTAGGTGTGCAGTCCTATGCATTTATGACCTATTTTATGTCTCACCTTACAGGTGTGAGGAGGTTTACATTTTCCATTACTGTCCTTTGCCTTGCATGCTTTGTGTTTTTCCAGAGCAGTATCTTCCTGTTCAAGCAGCTCTACAGATACCCTTATTTTGATGCCATAATTCTATCCAACTATGGCTGACAGCATGTAAGAGTTGCCTGAAACACTGCAAAGAAACATACCACTGAGTGGCTTTGGAATAATTTCATGGACAGCTGTGTTTCCTCTCTTTTAAGTACTCCTTTTCACTGTCAACTAACTAAATTAAGCAATCTGAGCCTTGTTAGGGTTTTGGAGGACACGGAGCCATTACTCCAGAAGACTAACTCAGATTCTCAAGTAACCAAATGGAAAGGGAAGCAAGCCCGCCATCAGGAACTTAAGTTACTTTTATTAAATAGATGAGGTTAGGCTTGTAACCTACACCTGTATGACACCTACCACTACCAGGGCTTGTGTTTGCTTTCTTGATGCATCATCATGATAGCTGGCATACAAATTAAGCACAGTATGCTTGTTCTGCACTGCTCTATTACTTTGCCTCAGCAAGACCCAAAAAGCACACAGCTGTCCAGTCTGTGCACTCCTTCCAGTGTTGTGTGAAGTTATTCAAGGTAAACAAAGTCCAGGTCGTGTAATGAAGCCAGAGAACTTTTGAGAGAGCCACAGAACTTGTTCAAGCAAGAGCACTGACAAAAGTCAAGTGTGGCATTAGACCCTACCCAAGGAACACAGGCAAGCAGAGGGAAAAATAGTTTGCCTGTATAATTAATTGGTGAAGAGAATAAAACTTCAGTTGAGTTCTTGAGTCAATGGTCCTGCTGATAAGCAATTCTGCAAGCAAGATGCATCACCCTGAGGGCTGCTATTTCTGTCAAAGCTACACCACTGCTTTGTGTCTCTCCTGGGCCCCATCTGTCCCAAAAACCTCCTTAACAGCATAAGTCTTAGAGACAAACATTGCTGGTTCTAGTAACAGAAGCTCTGTTTGCTGAATGGATGGTTGTGTTTTCAGTTAGAGGAGGTTGGGCTTCAGTGGCAACAGTCTAGACAAAATCTAAAAACTTTTCCTCTTGAAACCATAGTAATTACCATTTTTCATGCCAGTTGAGTCTAAATATTTGTTTTCCATTTCTCCAATAGTGTTCTATAACTAAGGAGTTAAAGAAACAAGGAAGATTATGTGAAAGCCTTAACAGTCTACATTTCAAGGATTTCAGTGTTTTCCTTCATTTCTCTGAATCTCTAATGAAAGCCAAAAGATTTTTGATGGTGCTTTTTGCCATGGGACTCAAGTCTCTGTGCTCAAAACCGTGAACCTTGTGTATAGCTGCTCTAATGTCTTTGACTCTTTGAGCCAACCTATTCAATTCAAATTAACACAACATCACAGAGTCCTCAGCCTCTCTACTAAGGTGATCATCAGGGCAGTTGGGATGATGGCATTTGCAAGATGAAACCTCACCTGCTGTGAGTGCTGGGATGAAAGAAGACCGCTAGACAGAGAAGCATGATGATGCTTTGGGAGTCAGCTTGCAGTAAGCTTCCAATTTCTCTTAGTTGCTGTGATAAAACATTTCTTTAACATTGTCCCAAATCTTACTGTGCTGTCCCATCTTGTTATACTCTGTGCTAGTGCACAGCAGGGTCTCTCCTTCTATAGTCTGTGTGTTCTGAAGTCTTAATTAAAAAAACAAAAAAAAAAACAAAAAACAGGAACTATAGATAGCTTTCGTTTGTATATAATTTGTATATAATATGTACAAAAATTGGAAAGGAGCCCTGTAGTTTTTTGACCCTTTCCCCTTAGCCACATTTGATTCCCTCTCCTATTGCTTTCTCCCACAGCTGTAGAAATGCTCTTTCTGGAGGCCAACCCCTGGCAGCAAGCCTTCCCACATCTTTCAGTCACCATGCTTAGGTCTGGAGCTCTCCTCAGTGCCTCACTTCTGCACAGGAAGGTTTTATCCCACACTGCAAGGCTCAGTCCTTCACAGGCAGGTGATGCAGTACTATAACTGCCTATTTAAGAGAAGTGGTAGTATTAAGGGCAGTAAAATAATTTATAAGCAGCATTTTTTTTTTTTTGTGAATTGAAGTAAATTCTGTTCAAACGGTAATTTCTATCCTGTCAGTTGTTCAGAGAGCTGGGAAGAGGCAAACCTGGATAAGCTTTCCTTCTCTTTTTTAAAATCAGGACTTTTCACAGACTGTCTACATTTTTGGTTCAAAAATAAGAATAGATATTAGCAATTCCATACACAGGGTCTACCTCAACTTTAAGCTCCATGTAGTCATTTATACTCATCTTAAACAACTACAGAACAGCACCTGAAGGAGGCAGAACACTGCACCTACTCTTTGGAAATGTTACTATAACACATGTTGCAAATGAGATTCAACCCTACTCTGCTGTACTATGTGCACAAAGTAGCATGTGATCCATCAAAGGGACGATGGGAGCAGTATTGTCAGTGCAAGGAGCTGAGAAAGCTGGAAGGAAAAATAACGGAAGCATCTGATAGTTATAAAGTACTTCAAAGTAGTTCTGTTTTAACAGCAGAATAGAAACACAATGAGTTTAGAAGGACAAAGGTGTGCAATAATCATACAGTGGTGGAAGTAGGGATGGGACAGGTGGAAATTTGCTGCATGTAGGCACAAACTGGTAAATTATAGTGGCTTTGTTTTGCTGCTCTAGAAAGAGGACTTTTACACCTACTCATTAATTGATAGGGCATCCTTCATTTTCAATATCAACTGGAAATACAAAGCCTAAATAAATGTTTCCTTCATAGAAGGCTTTACTGCTGAGCAAGCAGTAGCTAGATGTACTATAAGAAGAGCTATGATAAATATCAAGTTTTCACAAGAGTGCTTTTGATTCCGCTTCTTTGCTGACAAGATCTTGCTGTGCAAGAAACATGAGAATTAACAGAAGAGATTTAGTTTCTAAGCAATTGTTCTGCTGGTGCTACTTCATTTTCCTTGGGAAGATCTTGCCAAAGGATTTTGATTTCCAACAATTCCTCCAGAATTTTTAGATTTCTGTTTCTCTGAAGAAGCTGGAAAAAAAAAAAACCCAGTCATTTTTAATGGCCTCTCTTGGGTAGTTGTTATCTCACATTACACAAAGTGAGAAATTCTGGTCCTGTGGAACAGAGTGGGAGCTTTGAAAAAAGCATTGACAAAGCTAAGCTCCACTCTGATCCCATAGGGCACGCCTTACTGTATTACCTGAAGCTGTGCTGATGGAAAGTATGGGTGTGATCATCTGGAACACAGAATCAACCCACTAAGCAGAACTGAGAGACCCTCTGCATCAGCACTCAGGTTGTCTTTGGAATTGCAAAAACTATTAGCAATGGCTTTCTGGATTTCAATTAGGACTTGTATTCTACCCTTCTAGACAAATTGTCCTACTGCAGGACAAACAGCAGGCAAAGGAGAACAGCACAGCAAGTATCAGGAATTACACTGAGAGGAGGAATTGAGCACATCTTTCCAGAGACGAGGAGACTTCTCTGCTCCCCATAGCTCCTTGAGGAGAGGAAGCACAAAGGGAGTTGTGCCAGGATCCATTCCCATATACCAATAGCAGGACACATGGGAATGGGTCAGAGGTGTTCCAAGAGAAAGTCAGACTTGACATTAGGAAAAGCTTCTTTACTGTGAGGGAGGTCAGGCACTGAAACAGGCTTCCTAGAGAAATGATTGGTGTGCCTTGACCATCAGCGTTCAAGGGACATTTATACAGTACCTTCAGTAGCACGCTGTAACATTTGGTTAGCCCTGAAGCAGTCAGGCTGTTGGACTAGGTTATAGGTTCCTTCCAAATTAACTACTCTATATTGGAGAAATTGTGGAGAAAGAGATGAGAAAGAGATGAGAGGGATATTACCATGTTTTAGATCCTTCCTGATTACTGACAGAACTGACTGGAAAGGATCATTTTGATTAAAATTATGCCAAGATAAAAAGGAAAACATTTTCCCTGTATATTATTTTTTCTTTGTTTGACTTCAGAATAGAATTAATTACTGCTTTGTTCTTTATCTGGCAAGTTGGAAGCTTCTGATCCAAGACAGAACTGCAAGAAACACATGGAAGCAAAAGTAGGCACAGATCTTTGGGACTTGGACAGAAAGATCAGCCACTTTTGGATCAGAAATGCTGGCAAATTATTGAATCAATCTGTTGAGGCAAAGAACAAAAGACTGCTTACTGGATAACAGAACTTCGTACTGCCTGTGCCACATGACACTTACTGTCCAAGGTTATGAAACTACTGCACACAAAGTAAGGTCAAATAAGCAGCATCTGTTATATCCAATATATTTCTGGACACATGCAACCTTTCAATTTCACACCTGCACAGCAGGGCCTGATGCCTTTTCAACAGTTGCTTCTGAAACCATAGACACTAGAAAAAATGCTCCTTTATACCCACTTTCTTCCCAGGGAAAATATTGCTTCTTTTTCCAGATCAAAGGCAATCAGTTATGTTTTTAGCCTCCTCTCCCACACTTTTTCCCCACCGTGGGATATAAGGACTTACTTGGAACTTGGTTCCTACCTGGAACTATCACCTTCTATCACACAACTACTTAGCTTAAAACTGAACCTGATAGGCCTTCTGGAGGAAAGAGAAAGTAGCCTTAAAAATCAGGTCTTAGAGTAAGAAAAACTGCTATGTCATATAACTAATCACAGTTCCTGCATTTTGGATCTAGAATAGACAGATCTCCGCTTATTTTCTTCAGGTAGCATGCAGGAAGCATACTAGACAGACTTCAGTTCTGCCCGCGGAATCCACGTATGCAGATTGCACATTACTGCACAGCTAGGTTGAGATGGCTCTCTACGCAATTACTCCCTCCCCCTTGTAGCTAAGCGTAGTGTGTTTGATTACGTACCCCCACATTAAATTCACAGCAGGTACCAAAACACACAAAAGGTACAATTACTGAACTTACCTTAAGGCTCTCTTGTCTACTGCACAAGATAGTTTTGTCCTTGATTATCAGTCTCTGGGTTCTAGAAGCCTGCTGTAAACAGAGTTCTCTAGGAAGCAGCAACAGATATGAGGGAGGAAAGCCCTCTGAATGAAGAATTTCTGGGCTGAGAGAAGACAGACAGAGAGGCGACCTAGATGTGAAAATCTGATACTTCCTTTCAGATTCTGATAGAGTTCTTATTAATGCAGACCAAAATACAAATTCAAAACACCTGCTCACAGCTCCCTGCCTCCAGCTCAAACCCAAGCTCCTTTGTCTCTGCCTCCATCAGTACAGGTAGTTAAGGCTGCAACGATAGGGATTCCTTCTAGTTAAGGAGAAATGAGAATTCTATAACACTACAGCAAGGATTTGCATAGTTATACATCTAACTGCAACATGTATGGATGTTTCTTACAGCCTTGTTTGGGAGTCTGCTTCAGAGGGTTCAACATTTCAGTCTGTGCACCTCAAAAAAATCCTGGCAAAACTGGTCACAGAGAAAACTCCCGGCTACAAGGGGGCTTATCTTGTAGCAGAGGCAGTGAGTCAACTTGTTTCCAGTTTCAGTGTATTGCGATGGGAATGATGAGGATTTGGGCAGATCACTCACTGTCAACAAACGCTTGTCAAAGCATCCTCTTGTCCTTCACTGATCCGGAAGGCAATGTTTCCAAAGCCAGAGACATTGGTCAGACACATGGATACACATGAGAGTGTGTGAAATTGTTGGAATGATGTGATCTTGCAAGGATTTTATATAATTGGAACTGATGCAGCTCTGAAGTATTGTCTTGTGACTTACAGAAAAAGGAGTTTATGGAGATGCTTCAAACATCTCAGACTGGAAGTGTGAGATACAGGTAACTAAGCATACATGCACAGGGCTAAATCACAAATTTCACACTATGAATGGCAAACAGGCTTTTACCAGGGACTGAATGCAGCAAAATCTCTCTAACTGTCCTATTTCACCTGATTTTTGCATTTTTTCTTCCTAGAAAAATCACAGGTTTTTCAAGTGTGGTGAATTAGATACCTAGTAAAATCCAGTGGTCTTATTTTGCCCCTGACTCTTATTCACAATTGATTTTTTTTTTTCCATGGCAGGATCACCTCTATGCTCAGTGTGCTACCTCTATTTACAAATTTTCAGTCCTTTTCAGGCTGGGGGCAAACGAAGTTCTGTGAATTGGAGAGTGGACCCAATAGTCAGGAGGAAGCCTTGACTGTATGCTAGCCTATAGATACCACACCTTTTTTCAAGGTAGTTCATAAGCTAATAAAATAGTAACAGCATATGAAATATTACATATGGCATATAAAATAATAATGACAAAACCACACAAATCTTTCGCATAAAATCCCTTAAACGTGAGTGCAAGTATTTCAGTTTATTGATACAAATTCTGACCTCCAGATGAAAAATATCCTGGGAAACAGACATTACTTAATTATGACTTTCTCTTTATAAAAATAAAAACAAAACTTGTTTCGTGTGGGTTTAGGTGGGATTTTTGCCAGAATGAGGGATAATTTTTGCCAGCTGCCCTGGTTACTTCAGGATATCCACGCAGCCCTGTCACAAGAATTAGAACTGGAAAAAACCCAGGTGGCTCATGCAGTGTATATCAATCCTGCCTTGACAGAGTGACTACTGTTCCCTAAGCTGATGCTGGTACTTTCAGGCAGATCGATTGTGTTCAGTCAAGGTGGTGGTGTTCATTCTGCAGCACCTCCTTGACCTGCAGGATAGTTTGCTTCTTTGCAATGCACTGCAATGACTGCATGGATAAGACTTGTCCTTCTGCATTGTCATTTATCTTACAAGCTTAGGTATTCATGAGTATCTTGACACCTCTTTGGATATTAGCAGAAGTATAAATGTTAGTTTATGCTAATAAGTAATACAATGAAAAACAAAGAAAAGGTCAGAAATTGTAGTTTTATATTGTGTGATTTCCCAAGACAAAATAAATCCAATTCACAGCATATGCTTACAGTTTTCCAAGAGGTATATTTATAGCCGTGAATATGTACTTTGGTTAACCCTATTGTAAGCACAGAGAAGGGAAGAGGTTTTTTTTGTTTGTTTTTTTTTTTTCAGTTTTAAAGAAAAAGCAAGAGGTTAATTGGTTTTGCTAGCTGAAGGGTTGTGCACTAGCAAGTGGGAACATGCATTGAATGGAAGAGCTACAGAGACAAATGAGCCAGCCTGTATGGTGAAAACATACACCTAATGCCCAAGGATAAAGAGAAACAAAAGCACAAAGGCACCAGTAAAATAAAATGCATGCAAAAAATTCATGACTACTTCAGGCACTCTGATATTAGGCAAAATCTCATGCAAAAATTGAATGACTCTTCACTTGGAAGGGTAAAGGTATACTGTTTCTTTGTTGTAGTTGCTTGAGGAGATGATCATGTTTTGACTGAAACATTGCTCAGCTGCCACCATTGTATTTACTCTTTCTGGCCCAGAAACACTAGATCCCAAACCAACTAAAAGCTTTTCATCTTTAAAGGTTTCTGTCATGATCACAAAGAACAAATCTCACTTATTTGTTCCATTCATATTGGGGATAAATGATTTGTGTGAGCAAAAGAGCAGTGTAGTAACAGTAAGCAAGAACAGACCACGTAGGCCTTGAAGGAAAATCACTAAATAAAGGGACAGAGGTTCCACAGAATTTTTTTACAAGCACATGAACATCTACACAAAATCACTACAAAATATATACAGAAGGGAAGTTTTTGGTAAGCAAAAAGATTCTCTACATATTTTTCTGTTTTATCTGACTTTTTCCTGCTTAGTCCAATAGACAAAGAACACAATTTTATGCAGGAAAATTATCTTAAATTGTCTTCTTTTTTCTATTTCTGTCATTCCTTATTTGGTAGGAACTTCAGTTCTCCTTCAGCAGCTACCTGCTTTAGAGAGTCTCTCAATCTATCTACCCATCACTTTGTTATTTAATGTCATACATCATATCCTATACTGATGAAATATTGGGCTTCTTAGCATCCCAAGCCTCACAGAAGCCAACAGAGCATCTGCAGCAATCCATTGTCAGGAAAAGCATTATAGGCCATTTAATGTACTGACAAACTTCTATTACATTGCTACTGTTTTCTCTCAGTTCTTAATTTCTATTTACAGCCTTACAAAAGCTCAGGGACATGACACTATTTCTTTTATACAGATGTAAGTTTATACAAACCTCAGCCCACACCCATGTGTAGCAGCAATTTCCTCCACACCTGGAAGGAGACGGAGTGCACAGAGCTTTGGAAGAGTTTGATTCCCTGGGAAATAAGCACCTGAACAGCTCCAGGTCTGGGACAGAAATATTAAGAGATGGGTGTCTGGAAGATATTTTTGTGTGATTCTATGCAGCCATAAGTACCTGAGGGTTTTAAGTTCCACTTTCAGGCGTGACCTTACATTTAACAGCTTAGGATCACACCTTACCTGTGATTTTCATAGAAATGTCCACTTGGATGAATAGGAATTTTCAGCATGGATTAGACATAATCTTTTCCCTCTGTAACGTTATTTATTTTATTGGATGTTACAACTTCTCAGCTCAGTATTCTTACCAGTAATTGAGATGGTTGTAACACTCTGCTATATATGATGTGCAACAGTTTAAAAATTGATATCATAAATGGTAATACGTGATTTGGAAATTCTGCTGTGTCAGTTCTATGGTGCTCTGAAGTGCTTAAGGTCAGAGTCAACTTTTCATGTGGCTCTTTTCAAATGGTCTTGTGGAAATAAGACTGTATTTCTTTAGTAGATCAGCAGCAAAATTTTGCTTAGTAACGAAACTAAAGTTTAGAAATTATTTCTTTAAGGATTTGAGCAGAAGTACAACTTTGGCAGAAATACAGAGAAGTAGACTAGCAAATATTCAAGGTCAAGATTTCCAGTTAGGGTCTATTTTATTTCATTTCTTAATAATAAAACTTCAAACCACAATACACTGAAAAAAGAACGCAGCCATCAGATTGAGGGAACTCATCCCCCCCCCTCTGCTCTGCCCTCATGAGGCAACTTCTATAACACTGTGTCCAGTTCTGGGCTCCCCAGTTCAAAAAACACAGTAATCTCGTAGAAGGAGTCCAGCAGAGGGCCATAAAGATAATAAAGGGCTTGGAGCATGAGGAAAGGCTGAGTAACCTGGGTCTGTTCAGCCTGGGGAAAAGAAGACTGAGGGAGGACCTTATTGATACTTATAAATATCTGAAGGGAGGTGGGAGGAAAATGGATGAGGCCAGGCTCTTCTTGGTGGTGCGTTGCAATAGGACAATGAGTAATGGCTTTAAACTTGAACATAGGAAGTTCCATGCTAACATGTGGAATAACTTTACAGTAAGGGTGATGGAGCATTGGAACCAGTTGTTCAGGGGGCTGTGGAGTCTCTTTCTATTCAGATATTCAAGACTCACCTGGACGCCCACCTGTGTGACCTATTGTAGGGTGCCTGCTTTGGCAGGGGGGTTGGACTTAATGATTTCCTGAGGTCCCTTCCCACCCCTAAAATTCTGTGATTCTGTGAAATTTCTGGAGTGAAATTTCTATAGCTATGAAGGCTATGAATGAATAATTTTGCATGTACTTGACACATACAAAACTATATATATATATATATATATATGAAATACAGTTCACACATTAAAAGACATTTTAGTAGTCACCTATTTGATTAAGCTCTGCACATTGCTATATGGATATCTAGATTTCATTAAAATATCTCATGCAAAATATTTTTCGTTAATATAAAAACATTTTTCCACACTATTTTCATAATATTTGTTGTTTGAAAAAAATATTAATCTGCTAAAGTATGTTTTGTGGATTCAAAGAGCAGCCCTGGAATGATTTTGTTACCAGTGTATCATCTTCATTGTGCTTAAAGGAATAGCTCTGTGAAGTAATGCTGAATAATCTAGGTTCCACATTTTCTTTTTTTTTTTTCCTCTTGCCTAATAACGATCATTTTGCTATGTTCACAATCATGTTAACATAAACATTTCTGTTTCTCACTTATTTTTTAATAACTCATAATTTAAAGGAATAGATGGACTATGAACAAATTAATCAACTGAAATCTCCCTTTCAGGTCAGAAGCTGAGCATGCTCTTGTATTAAAAAGCCAACTTTCACTTGCTTTGCTATCAGCTGACAGAACTGCCTCCTAGGAACAGAGATCCAGACACCTTGTTTTCCAAATAGCCTCCATTTAGCAGTTAATATTTAAAATCCTGACTTATTTGTGAAATGAACTATAGAACAAACAACATTCTCTGTTTCATTAACTTTCAAGTCTATTTGAACAGGCAGAATCAAGGCTGGGCATGAAAGGGCTGCGATTTGATTCCACTGCTGGGAGACATAAGATTTGTCCACATAGCAGTGGCAGCCCTATGAATGGGGTGAATCAATCGACTGATATGTCAGGGTTACAAGGTGCTGCCTATGACCAAGGATAGCTGCTTAAAAGTCAGCATGGGCATTTCAGCACCATGCAGCAGCCATTGCTCTAACCACAGCGTGGACATACCCAATCTCTTGATTTTATGCCTCAGGTATTTGTGCAGTAAAGGATGGGGGAGGAACACCAGCTGCAGCTGAACAGAGCTGCCATAAGTGAGACAAGTGACATGGAGATAGCTGAGAGTAGCTGATAAAGTGCCTTTTGCATCTCTTACAAGTTAGAAATGTTCTTATGCAAGGTCATTGCTAATCCACAGCCTCCTAGCTTCTGGGAGAATTTTGTTAGATAATAAAATCATTTAGATATATTTTTGGTGATTTCTGCCTGCTGCAAATAAATAATGTCTCATGATACAAAGGCTGCCCTGACCCCAGCAAATGCACCTTGCAGGCATACTATCTTGGTCTTGGAGGTGAACATCTGTCTTAGATTCTATGTGCCTCTATCAAGCAGTTTCCTTTGTCTGTGCAGTGTCTCCAAACTTATGTTTCTCTCCGCTCATGTCCAATGGCTGGATATTCCCTGTACTCATTCCTGTGTAAACCAATACAACTAGAATGATGAGGATGATTTCTGACTTAGTTTATTTTAGCTCCAAAACATGCATTTTTCAATGCTCTTAAGTGGCATTCGAGGTGGGATTTATTGTTTTCTTGCTTTTATTTTTGTAAATTGAAACTGGAAGGGGTAGAAAGAAGAATGCAGGATAAAATGCAACAGATCAATACAACTGAATGAAGATTTCACCACTTCAGAAAAAATCTAAAATAAGCAGGAGAATTTAAAAATGAAACACTTTTTGAATGAGGAATAAAATCATTTTGGTTTTTAAAAAGGTTTTAAAAAATTCCAAGTAAAAATTTACATTTTTATTTTGTCCTTGTTCTTTTAACTGAACAGTTCTGTACGTTTAGTACAACCTCCTGCTTCCCTCATGTACATTTTTCTCCAAAATAAATGCTTCAGCTGAAAATTGACATGACTCCGTGCAAACGAAATATAAAAAGTATTATTTTGTCCTTTCTAAGATTTACAAGCTTTCCTGCAATGAGATGCCCTTTAAACCCATACCATTTGATAGTCAGGTGAATTTAGGATAGTTATAATGGAATATTTCAGGGAAAAAATATAAAAAGTAGAACTAAGATAAACAGTGACAAAACAAATCAGAAAACAGCTATTTAATCATTTGAGACTACTATTGTATGCATGGTCCAAAAAGTATGTATTTTTATTCGTTTAACTACTGAGATGACCAAAAAAGTAACTTCTCATTCACTTTTATGGGAACATTAAAGTCAATGATAAAACTTCATAGAAACCTAGTCTCATTGATGTCTCTATTTTTAAACCAATTGAAATGTAGCCCATAAAATGTGATTGCACACACTCTTTTTTCAAAACCACTTTACATTTTATTTTTATTTATATGAGTTGGATGAGCAAAGAAAGAAGAAATAAAAAAAAGATGGGTCTTCATATTTAGATTTTTTTCATTATGATGGTGTTTGAAATCTCCCTTTAAACCTTCTATCACTATAAATAATGAAATCATTTGAGTGGATGATTTATTTTTTTCCAGTTCTTTCTTTTAATCAAAAAATTTTAAACTTTTATTTTACTACTAGGAAATGCTTATTGCCATTTTAATTGAAAATTATATGAATTACTTGAACTTTTAAGAGCTGCTCTGCTTAATAAACACATTTAACTAAACCCTGTTTAGTACATACTTAATTAGAAATTCTGTTAATAAGAATGATAAAATCTGATACTAGATTTATAAGTTTCTCAGGATGGAAATAAAGCCGTTTGTGTTTACGTATGCTTGTGCATATTTCTTAGAAAAGAGAACGAGTTTTATATATATTGTTGGATGAATTCACCTTGCAGTGCATAGATCCTTAAATGCTTCATGTCACTGGGGAAATGAGCAGTACCCATATTCAGAAATATCTGCTAGAAAGATCAGATTTTGCATTTTTTCCTATTTCAGGACAAGACAGAGAATAAACTGCACCATCCTCTACGCTAAAATTGAACTAATCAAAGGCGTCAATCAACATCATTCCAGGGAAGAAACGTGAAAAAATATTATAGTACACTGAGTTCTCAGTTGATTTTAGTATTCAACTGTACACCATTGGCAGCAGGGACTAGAATATCATATGGTATATGCTAAAGGATGTTCCACTCCAAGCAGTGCTTTCAAATGGCGAGTGCATTAAAATGGAAGTGAGAGTTTTGCTTAGGACGGGTTGAACTGTATCATTGCTTTCCAGTGAATTCCCACAACTTGCACCATGCAGAAGAAGTGAGGCAGACTGACAGAAGGCAAGGAAATTGGTTCTGATGTGATTTTGCTTCCACATCAGAAAATATTGAAATAAGCAGTCAAGACAAATAGTTACCTTTTACAAAGCTGCCTTATTTCTTCTTTGCCGACTCTATCAGTCTGAGAATGGGAGTGAGACATCATTTTGCAAGCAGAGGTCATATTGGAAAGAAGGATGCCATGCATGACTAATAAAGTCCTTTGATTCATGTGGAAATTTTGATTTAAATTTCAAATCAATAGTCATCTCTACCAAAAACAAGGTTTGAGCAATGAAGAAGGTGAACTCTGCATTTCCATGGAGATAGTTTGTGAAGCATAACATATGATGGGTCTAATCTTCTTTTATATGTCATTTCTTACCATCAAAGTACACGTTACTCCTTGCCAAAAGAGCACAGTGATTACATGAAAGCAATCTATATTTTCCTGTTGGTTGTACTCTGCTCTGTGTCAATGTAAATAAGTTAAGTTTCTTATTATCTGATTATTAATATTACTTTATTCAGTTTTCTGATTTATAAGTAACTGAGACAGATTATAGCTCTAAAACCAGAGTAGTTTCCATAATAGCTTAAATGGAGAGAGAAGCAAGGCTGTGTTACCACTAATAAAACCTTCTCATCAACATTGTATTACTTAAAATATCCCTCCTTTTATCTATGGGAGGTTTGACTTTTGCTCCTTGAGTAGGTTATAATGCCAGCAGTCTCAGTTATGTTTCATGGGAAAAAGTCTTTTTTTTGTTTTGTTTTTGTTTTCATTTGTACTCACAGTCTTTGCAAAGAACAGCCTCATATTGCTCAGCACAACTGAAAAGATTGGGCTATAGCAGGGAAACAACTATAAATGGTTATACTAAAACAGATGCAAACCCATGTGGTCATCACCTCCTCTGTTTACATGAACAAGCACATATGGAATGAGGAGCACCAAAGCTTTGAGGGTTAAAAACATTTTATCTGCTCAGGCAATAAAAGAAAGAGAAAACAAAATCCCTCATTAAAGCCAACGTCCAGATTCCCAGTGGAGCAGCAGATACACAAAGTGTGTGTTTCCATGAGATGTTGAGAATGGAAATATTTGGAGACAAGCTGATGGCAATTAGCAGCAAGAATGTGTCTTAACTGCTATCTTACTTTTGTTAGTCATGCAGATGTGGCACAGAAAGTGCCTGAGCTGGATTACTCTCTCATTTGTGACAAACCTGTTAACCCAGGTGCAGCTGCCAGTCCAGATGTGCCTCCACAGCACCTGTGCATATCCACTGACTTTATCCCTCAGAGGTATACAGTAAAAATAAAAATTTGATGGGAATTGAGGTACCTAATGACAATGAAGTTGTAAAAATGTAAATGAGGTAAGATTTTGCTCTACTAGAATTTTTGTTACTTATAAAGTTATCTGTGCCAGACCAAATGAAGATGCATTTTCAGGTACTAGCATTGGCAGTAGCTTGAAATCACTGGCCAATAGAAAGCTTACAGAGTGCTTTATTTCTGGGAACTTTGTGAGCAGATGCTTCAAAGTCTCACAATGTTGCTTCCACAGACACTAGTTTCAAATCCTAATTGCGATTTAAAACTGCAAGTGTACACATGGCTGATTGCACATGAAATGTCTTCTGCTGCCTGTCTGGGTGGCAGAACTGTTCATTTAACTGCTGGGGTCACTCTCCAGGTATGAATATCACATTACATGATGGTACGGGATTATAGAGATGACAGAAAGTACTGATTTACTGAGGAATATGTTATGCCTTGAGGAAAAGTATGAAGAAAAGTGGTACAAGAAATGTAACATAGAAATTCTTACTCATACAACAAGAACCACCTTAAGCCCTCTTGTTATCCTTCCTGAAGACTGAAAGGTGCTCTGACCTTGTCTTCAAAGGTAAGCCCCAGAATATCTAATAGCAAGCCGTTACTCTTCCTTCTCCCCCTAACTTTATGACTAGTTAGAAGCCAAGTAAGGAGAAAGTAACAGATGTGAAAGTTGTCAGTCACCTTGCTTAACACCTCTCTGCAGTATCATTATGAGTGTAGAATAAGAGTCAAAAAAGTATTAAGTTGAATTCTGTGACATAGCTACAGAATCAGAGAGAAGGAGAGGAGGTGTGTTGAAAAAAGCAAGTGGAGAGGGTAAAGCGAGAGCCAAGCCACCTTTCTTTGGCAGCAGCTCCACACATTTTCTTTCCTGAAGGAAAGAGAAAAAAGATTTTTTTTCCATTTGAAACTGCAAGGTAACCTAATTAAATGAGTGGATTTTAGCTCTGACAGCAAGGTTAATGATCCAGCACTTGGAAGTACACCAGGACACATTAGTGACCATAAGCAGTCATAAACTTGGCTTTACAGTTAAGTGAAAGAAACCTTGCAGTACAGCATCTCTTGTCACCCCTGTGAAACATTGCCTGTGTGCTGAGTTGGGAAAAATAAAACCTTTGCATTCATTAACATTCTTTCCCATGATAGTTAAGTAATATCTAGAGATCACCCGTTTCAAAGCCAATATTGTTAGTGTCAATATTGTATTTTTATTACCATTTTATTGTTGATTTTGTTCTTTACACCTTGGAATATGGCAGCAATGGTGGAGGTCCCTGCTGTCTTGACTCAAGAAGTGTTAATTCCCAAAATACCTGAATTCATAGGTGATGGGTTCAGAGGTGAGACTGACCAATTTCTGCTTTTAAGATGAGCACTGCAGCATTAGATTGAACTTGTTGAAAGGGACAGAAATCACTCAGATATTTCTTTTATTTTGAAAGAATTAAAGTCAACCGTTCAGACAGAATTAGTTGACACCAGAGGAGGTGTGTGCTGCTGTCTCAGCGCTAGGTGATACAGCTAACCACAAATAAAGTGCAGGTAGCTGAAAAATGATAAAGGAAAAAGTGGTAGGTCTAAAGCAAGGAGATAATAAACAGTAAGCTGACAGAGCAGAAACTTTCAAGGGAGATAAAGCGGTGAAACATGGAAATTAAATCAGCAGAATTCAGAGAATGCAGTTAAACACTGCTTTCAAAGAGTCTAGTTTGACTTAGAGAAAAAAAAAATCAATGGGAAGTGCCAATGACCTCTGATGTTGCTCAAGGGGTACCAGAAGGAGCCTTGACAGGTGGAAGCTGGGAGCTCAGAGCATATCCCACAGCTACAAACAAAAGGGGTGGGCTCAGAAAAAACACTGCTGTAGCACTCATTGAAAATGTGAACCCAGACCACCACAGTTCAGATAAAGAGATATATCAAAGCTCAAGATAAACAGGAAGTGATTCCATTAAATAAGCTCTCTGGCTGGAAGGAGGATATTGCTTGGGCAAACAGTGCACAGGCAAAACTTTTCCAGGAACAACTATATTCAACAGTTATCTCTGTTTATATTCAGTATAAATATACTTTCTTAATGTATGTCACAATAATAGCTCCTAATTTTTCTCTCTCATTGGATTTACACTTCTGTAAGTGCACTGACTTCAACAGTGGACCTCTCAAATTTCAGTGGGTTATGTGTGAGCATCTTGTTCTCGCAGACTGTAGGCATACACAGCTACTGCAGGCAGCTCAAGCACGACCCAGTTTCACCAAAGCTCCTTTTATGTCATTTTTCACTGCTGAATCCTTCCAAATTTACTTTCATTCTTACTCATAACTTCTTTGGAGCTCATGGTTGCTTGTAGCAGAAAACATTTTCTGAGCAATGGTAAACACAACCATCACACATACCCAACAGAAACCCTGAATTCTCTGTTCTGGCTCCCTGCAAAGCTTTTAATTGAATTGAAGACAAAACAGTTGCTTTCCAGGTTATTGGTCCAGCTCCCATTGATGCTGGCTTTCAGTAGCCCAGGGCTCTGTCTTTCTCAGCACCTCTTCTTTATCTCAGCAGCTGTTTGTTTCTTGGGTTTCCATTTCAGGCTCCCACATAAAAACCACTGTGGACACAGCTCTGTCACATCCACAGGGTGGGACCACCAGGAGCTGACCGTGCTGCCCTGTGGGGTGCAAGCTGTGTGGCCCTGAGAAGGAGCTGCTCAGGTACTGCTCATTCTCATTAGCTGCTCCAGCTGTCCTGAGCCTCATTTCCTGCTCTGTTCTCTGCCTAGTGACTAAGCATTATGGTTGCCTGTCAATACCAAAGAATGAAGTTAGTGGTAGTGTTCACAGCAGGAGCGTTTTTCTCAGTTCACATCAAAACTGATGTGTCCTGAAGAGCCAGTCATGTATTCTGTCATGCCTTAAAACCTCTCTGACTTCACTGAGAAAGTTGCCTGAATAAGGTTCTCAGTGTAAACTTTAAGGTAGTGAAATTGCAGAAAATGGCCTGATTTATTTTAGCAACATCCCCAGAAGGTAAAATCATAATTATTTCTCTCATTGTATCAAGCATATTTTTACAGCTTAGAATCTGTAGAAGTTGGATGGGCAAAGACCTGTGATGTTTTCTGTATTTCTCTCAAAAAATCTTGTCTTACTACAGTAATAGTTGCCCTTCTCTGTCTTTGAAATCAACTGAATATTTAAATGAAATAATTTTAGCCTTGTTTCAACTAAGCTCCAGTTAATTCATCTTTCTCCATTCCCTATCTCTCCTTGGAAATGAGAAAACCCATACACAACGCTATCTGCTCTTCACAGACACAGGAAACTATGGAAGAACAGGACGAAGAAGGGAGAGTTTCAGAAAAGATATTTCACTGTTTCTGAAATGAGGGTAATGTGTTCACATTCAAAGACAAGGAAATCAGGCGGATATCTGGCAACACAATGTAGAAAATGCTTAAGCTGTATTTAAATAAAGTACCAGGAATTTAATAAAAATACTTATGTGAGTACAATGCATTTATGCTTGATTTTAGATTTAGTGTCCTTTTAAGGAGAAGGAAGCAAGTTGAACTCATGCTTTAGGTGTGAAGAACCTGAGTTTTTATTAAATGAACTTACCCCACATAATGAGGTGGGAAAGTTCTGAGTGCAGGCTGTGAGTGTTACTGCTCCCTTAGTACCTGTGGTCTTCAGTCTGCGCTTGTGTGCCCAGAGCTTGATGTGCATCAACCCTGGGAACTACTGACTTCTGCTTTGTTTTGGTAACTATTATTCAGGAAGCCAGATGGTGATGTGATGCTACTTTTGTTTTAGTATTTCTGCTGGTTTTTGAGCTGTTACTGCCATATCTTTGTGGAAGATATGTATGATTCTAGGTAGGTTATTTAGACTAGGCAGAGTGGCATGTTGATGTAGCCTTGACATAGCCTTAGAGTACCTAGGACCCACAGAGTCTATGGCCCATTCATAGCAAGTACAGGCATTTCTACAAGTGACAGCCACTCAAGTTTTACTGAATTGACTGTGCTAACATAGCTATACCACTCTGGGAGTGAACTGGACTGCCCAGAGCCAAGCTGGACACTCAACAGCACATGGTCGTGCCATACAAGAGGCTCAGCTTATGGAAAGTGTATTTCAAAAATGAAAAATCCATTGTTGATGTTATCTTTTTGAAGATTCTTTTTGTATTCAGTCCTAAATCTAGTAGCTAATTGTTAATTTGAAAAAAAATCTGATTGTGAATAGAAGTTAACTTGAGATCTCAGTTTGCAGAAGCACTAGCACATCTGGCTTGCTGGATGGAGCTGCCAGCCATAAGGCATAAAGGTGAAAACTGGAAGTGACATCTTAAAACAAGCTGGTGGTAATAGGTGGTACTTCATTTGTGGGCATTTAGTACACAAAAGAATGAATGCCTGTATTTTTTTCATGCATGATGAAAACTCTGAAATTCTGGGACATCTAATTGGGGGTTCAGCCCTTAAGCACCCTCACCCATATGTGTCTCAGGCTGGGCATGCAAAAACAGAACCTCCCTAAATCTGTACACAATCCTGAAAATGCTGACTTTCAGATTTTAACTCTCCACTAATTTGATGCTGCTATTTTGCATTTCCCAGCTCATTGTACCTGCAGGATGAACACCCAGCTAAGTAGCTTCAGCATCTCTAGAGGAACAACTTTTTCTCTGTACAGAAACAAATGCTGTGAGGCTGGCACACTGAATAGGGAGAGTTCACTTCATGCCCAGAGCCACCTGCCTCGGGCACCACGTCCCTGACATTCAGCCTTCACTGCCTGTGGCTTTGCCTTCTCAGGCTGTTATTAGCAGGTGCACTGTATTATCACATTCTGTTTATCTGCCAACAGATGCAGCAAAATTAAACCACATCTGTTTGACAGTGTCTTAAGTTTCCTGCACTGTTTAGGTCCCTCTGGCCTCTAGCCTCCAAAGGCATATTTAAGCTGCTAGTTTGCCGATGGCTTCAATCAGAGCTGCTTACAGAGCTGTGTGCGTGTGTGTGAACCTTCCTCTGAAGTCATTCTCTTGCTCCCTGTTTACAACAACCAGCCACTTCAGCACAAACTGTTTTTGACAGGGGAATAACATGAGTACTGTGCGAGAATACTTAGCACGAAAGATGTTCACTTTGCTAGAATTTACTTAGGAAAACTCTGCCCAGAGCCCTGGCTGGGGAGCCTTGTCTGATCTGCAGGAAGCGCAAATGGACAAATAATTTCCATTCCCCAAGATACAGTGCAGCATTTGCACAATTTCAAAGCCAGTTGGGAGGAGGAGTTTTGCATAGCCTTGGGGCAAGGTACTCAGAGGCGTTCTGAAATGCCAAAAGGATGTCTCGGCGGGCAAAACAAAGGTTATGTTTTGATACAAGAGAAAGAGCTCAGATAATCACAGGAGATCTTAAGATTTCCTCCTGCTGCTCTACACTTGATGCTAGAAAAACATATGTTTAGTTAGCTCTCCGGAGACATGAATTAATGTTATATTTGGCTGGGAATGGTTTTTTATTGGTATTCTTCTGTTCAGCGATCACTGTCCTAGAGATGTCTCAATTCTTGCACAGGGAAGAATGTTTCTACTGATAAAATTCCCCTAGGAATAGCATCAAGCAACGTTCAATTCAGCTGAAAATATGCAGGCATATTACCAAATTATTAGCTGCTTGGAAAAAAAGAATATACACATAATCATGATTTTTTTTTTCCCCATTTTTGTACTTTAGGGAGCAAATCCCATTCCCCTTTAGGCTTATGCAGGGCGTAAGAAGATCTCTCTCTCTATCCTGCAGCATATTCATCCCTATGTGGAAGCCATCACTCATCTGGCCACTGGAGATGACAGCCACGTAACCAGCCTTGTTGGGCTGTGAACAGGGAGTATTTTTTGTTTGCATTGTTGGTGCTAAGTAAATGTTGGCATTTTTCTGATGAGAGCCTTTTTCAGTAATGAAAGAAGCCATGTGGTAGGCATGAAACTTGGTGTGCCCCTAATCAATTAAATGGACAAACTGAAGAGACAGCTTAGGTTTCAGCGCCTTGCTCTGCCAGAGCAGATATCTGCAAAATTTGAAAGATGTGTTATCTATTCCAAAAGCTAATGCAGTTGCTTGTTTTTTCTCTCTCTGTGCCCTAGCTTGAAATTCAGAAAGCGAAGATTCCCTGAAGTTATTTAATAGTAAATCATTCTGAGAAAGCTGGAAATCAAATATAATAGATATTTTCTGGCACTAAGATGTTTCTACGGATGTGGAAAAGAACAATGATCTCTTTAGCTCCCTGCCAAATCATCTCCTATGATTACATGGAATAATAGTATTAAAAAAAAAAAAAAAGCAAAAACCACAACACGAATCAGTCACTAGTATTTCTCCTAAATGCTCCATGGTTCTCTTCTTTCCCTCGGCTACTGTTTCCAGTGGCAGAGAAAGGTAACTTGGTTGGTTCTAAAGTGTGAGGTAAAAGACAGAACTTGGTTTCATTTCACCAAAGCTGGTGTATGAGCTTTTCATTGTTATGTTTTATAAATTGTGTTTCATTCAGTGGTCAGTTAACATTACTTTTCTCACTCATTGGGCTGATGTGGCGTCTAGAGATTTAGGTGAGGGCTCTTTGAGTCTTAGGTCTAGCCACAGAACTGTTCCCTGACTCTGTCATGACTATCACTAAGAAGCCACTGTAGCTCTTCATTTGTTTGCTTCCCCTGCTGTTTATCACCAGCCAACTGGGAATTTCTATCCATTGGCTGCTAACCACAATTTTCAGGGAGAAATGGACATCCATTTTCATTTATTCTTCAGACTATACCATCTTCCATATTGCAACCCACATTATAATGCACTATACCTCAGTTCATCCCACCTGCAAAAGCAGAACACCAGTGCCACGGTCCCCAAACCCTTCCCTTTGCCTGGCACATCCCTTCTACGTGGGAGTCCTAAATGAACGACCTTGTTATTTTTCTCTGTTTCCACAAACCAGGAACCCAGGCCACAGTTTGTGGTGGTAAATATGTAATAAAATATGAATATTGATTGTAGGCTCCTTTACTTCAGCCACCACTTCAATTATGCAATACTTTCAGTGGAACTCATAGTGCTATTCTGGCGCTGGTGTAATTAAGATGAGAAATCTCCCCTTTCTACAGTGCTAACTAAATTGTTATCAGATGACATCTGTGTGATGTGTGTGAAAAGAGGCAGTGGTCCCAGCTCACCTTGCATTTGGCACTTGCAGCAGATTATTACCTGCCTGTCACTGCTCTCATTGCTTCTCTTCATACCATGACTCTGTTTTTCAAAGCTTTGATCCTCATTTAAGTTATAAAGTTATCATAATTATATATATGAAATTAGAAACCACATGAACATCTTTAGGAAGTACTTTGTTATCCAAGCTTCTTTCCATTTTTCTTTACCAATTGTGTCACCACTGCTTCAGATACTGTAGTAGTGAGCACTGTCCCCTGCTTTTGTCTCAAGCTGTGCATGCACTTCCTTGAACAGTTTTAGTAACGGAATTATTTACTTATGCTTTCTCCAACAGGACTTTGCAAAGACATACAAATATTTTCAGGGAAAATATAGTTATACAAAATCTTCCAATATATACTCAAGTGTTACAAAATGTGAATTTAAATCTTATAAAGCTTTTTTTTATTTGTTTTTTTTTGTTCTCTTTTGTTTTCTTCCTGGTTCTGGTTTATCTTTTTCTAATCCCATTTTTGTTGATAGAAAAGAAAAATTGTAAAATTAAGTGAGGAAAACTATTAATAACTGTTCCAAAGACTTCTTAGCTCTGCTCCTGGAAAGTTTTATGAGCACTAAGCAAAATAGGATTCTGTCTATTCTTTTAACAAAAAAAAAAAAAAAAAGAGCTTTATTTATAGGCTCTTCTCAACAGGGATGGCTCACATTTACTAGATACGCTATGTCTACTACTGTGCATACTTCCTCTTCCTTCATGAAGAATAGTAGCTGGTTTGTAGGTCACCTGCTTTGTTTCCCTTTTGACTTTTTTGTACAGCTCTTCACACTTTTTTCCACGCTTCCTCCCCATCCTGCCCTTTTTCCATCCTTAGTTTCTAGAGGGCATTATAGTATTGTTCCTGCTGGCTTTTCAGCTATTGACTGAACTTTATTTTTAGCAAATGTGGTTCTTCTCCTCTGTTTGTAGGAAAGTGGTTGTGATTGTGGGTGCACATCACAGTCAGAGTGGATCACCATTGCCCTTTTTAATGGCATTCTAACTTTTACACTCCTAGTCTTGGGATGAATGGCAGAATGTGATCTTCCTCTGATGCCCATATATTTTCAGAGAGGACTCAGAAGAACTTTCTTGCCAACATCAGAATCAGGTTTCAATCAGATCATCTCATATGCTTAACTTAAAAACTGTGATTTAAAAACACACCTGTAGTTAATTTTGACTTTTTACTTTTCAGAGTCTTATCAGATATTCAGATAACAGATTCAAATCATTTTTTTTTCCTGCAGTTGTGAGGTATAGAAAATCTTCTGTTTCCTTTTCATGTTTAAAAAAGTGGTTTCTGCTCTTATGAGATTATGTGACCTGAAGTAAAGTAAAATACTGAAGAAGAGAAAAAAAATGAAGTGAGTGTGTATTGATAACTGTTAACCTGACTGAAATACAGAGACTTAGAGTTGTGTATTGGTGTTTTTGCTCTACATAGCTAAATTTAGAATGAGGTGAATACAAAGGGAATTAGAAAGGTAAGAAGAAAGAAAAAGCAGATTTTCCATTTCATGTGGTTTTATTGTCAGTATTAGAACTACCAGTTTGAAACATGTGGTGTGTTTATCAGGAAAAAAATCATCACTTTGTTCAAGTAAGGAAATGGCTGTCATTCCATAGGTGAGACATAGTGGCTTTTCCACAGCACCTGGCTCAGATGTCAGCTATTCAAGATGTAAGATTACATGGATGTAAGATTACATAGATGTGCAGGTAGAAGGAACATAATTGTAGTGCACTGTAATCTGTTGTGTAAAACTGGGGCTTATAAATATGGAAATAAAATGCAGAGGACATTGAGAAGATAGTATTCAAATTAAGTGGAAATAACTGGAAATGAATCAGGCTGTCAAAACCAAAGCTTAATTGTAGAGCACTTTCTTAAGCCTAAGCATTAATATATTCCCATATTGTACAGGGTTTTTTTGTTGTTGTTTGTTTTTTTTTTTTTTTTTGTATATCCTTACATGTAAAGTGGACTAACATAACTCCAACAGGAAATATGTTTTAATATAGTTTGGTGTCAAGTAACTAACAAATTGATGAGTAAGCTAGAAAAATTTAAGTAAAAAATAAAAAAAGGCAGAACAGCGTGATTTATAGAGAACAAAACTTCATCCTTGATTCTGCTCCTAGTTCTATTAGCATGAATCAGAAGTAACCATAGCAAAACAAGACTGGAAGAGCATTTGATGTTGAACTATGTAAGCCCTGGAAGGGGAACTTTGGTGCTCTTGTTATTTTCCATTTTCTTTTAAATGTCATCCTTCAGACTTCCATGTTTAGTGTTTTATACTGTTCCTTACTAGGTGATCAGGAAAAAAATGCTTATTTATACAGGCTCTACAATTTGTATTATTTAATTCAGTGACCATCTGTCTGTTGGATACACACCTAATTAATCCTCTCTGTTATCTATAGATTGCATGGCTATATGTTCCAAAAAAGAGCCTTCTGGGTAAATACTGAATATATCTGAAATATTTTTGAGTGTATTTTTAAAGTAAAATTAAATGAAATTCTTCTGTGGTGCAGCAGAGATTGAAATGGCTTTCATTTTTTAATTTTTTTATTCAAACTTTTATAAATTAAGGAAAAAAAACGTTAGTCATTTCTTGGTGTCTTAAGCTTGTAACACAGAACTCAGACCCAGAAAAGCCTGTGACAGTGCTGTGGAAAGTGCTGGATGGTCAAAGTATAGGACTTTCAAATTCATGAATACACAACTGATTCTTCTATATCTGACATCCAAATCACAAATAGGCTTTGGACAGGAAGGGAAGCTCCAAAGGAAGATAAGGAAGCCTGACAAGTAATAACATAATTACTGTTGTCATATTTATCATGGACACTCCCAACAAATCATTTCAGATTCTATGAACAGGGTCCCAGTCTGATTTTATCAAGTGAAGGCTCATGGAAAAGAGTGAAATCAGACTGACAATATCTGGAGAACTTTGGCTTGCTCTAATTGTGCAGAGGAGATAGATGAGTTTGGCATCTTTCCCACCTGACTCATTGCTTTCACTGCCTGCAACAGAGAAACCACATTCAAAAGCCAGGGTTTCTAGCCATACTGTTAAGCTATCTGCCATGGATTTAGGGGCTAAGACATGTTTCCTCACCTGTGGCAGCCTAATTTACCATGCACAAGCTAGATACATTTCTAGAATGTTGCTTTTATATATAGACCTGTTGGATAATGTCCAGAGAAGGGACAGAAAAATGACCCATGGAATGGAACACCTCTCCTATGAGGAGAGGCTGATAGAGCTGGGGCTGTTTAGCCTGAAAAAGAGAATGTTTCCAGGTGACATGATAGCAGCCTTTCAGTATCTGAAGGGGAACTGCAGGAAAGAAGGGGGCAGACACTTGAGCAGGGTCTGTTGTGATAGAACAAGGCAAAATGGTTTCAAATTTAAAGAGGGTAATTTTAGGTTAGATATAAGGAAAAAGTCTTATACAGTGAGGCACAGAAACAGGTTGGCCAGAGATGTGGTGGATGCCCTGTTCCTGGCAACTTTCAAAGTGAGGCTGAACCGGGCTTTGGGGAATCTGATGTAGCTGTGTATGTCCCTGTTCATTGTCGGGTACTTGGAATAGATGACCTTTAAAGGTCCCTTCCAACTCTAATGATTCTATGATTCTATCATTCTATGATAGCACCTTTAGCTGAAGTGTGATGAAAAATAATTTGGATGTGCACAATCTATTGGAGTTGGCAGACAATTGGATGATTGGAAAGCTTTTCCCCTCAATGCCATTTTTGGCAAGCTACACTTTACCTGTTTGTTCGCTTTTCCTAAACTTTTGATGAGATTAATAGCATTTAAGATCTTTCAATTAGCCAGCATAAGTCTTCCACCAAACATCAAAAACTTATAAATCCAAAGGTATCCTCTACCTACTAAACAGATATAATTTTTATCATCTGTGTCTTTACCTGGGTACAGGAGCATTTTGTACATTATGTTTCATACGATACTTGCACAGATCTGGAAGACTGTGAAGTGTTCCTTCATATTGGTTTACAGCTGTTCCTCTATGTTTTCTGAACTAAACATTTATTAATTCATTCTCAGCAACAAATTAATATGTGCATTTTTTAAGAACTCACTCAGAACACTAATTTTAGGAAGACAAAACTTCTCTATATGAAATCTATGGATACACTTGAAAATATGGTTTTGTAGTGAAATTCTGTTTAATTATGCAGCTTTAGTGGACACTCTTATAACACCAGGAAGCAACTGTGTAGAGGATAATTCTTTCAGCAGAGACTTGCTGACTACACCTGCTTCAACAAATGAAGAATACAATGTCAACATGTCCCTTTGACTCAATGCTGCTTTCCTGCTCTCTTGGTCTCAGTATATCTTGCACATGACTGACAAGTGTATCTGCAAAATAATAAAATGTGAGGAAAAAAATGTCTTCTAGTTTGTGTTTCTGCTGATGTATTAATTCATTTCACATCCTATGTGGTATCACCATTATGCCTAAGGAGATTTTATGAGAAGGCTCACTGAAGTGAGAATCAAGCCAATGAATCGTTTAATATGAACTAATGAAAACCAGATATAAAAGGCTTTCACAACTGGTTTGGAGCTTTAATTGTCAAGCTGATGTAAATTCAGAGCAGCCCTAAGTAAAGCAAAGGGACTGCAATGCAGAAAATGGAATCACTTTGTGATAATTGGTTTTAATTAAATAGCCATAAAAACAGCTCTGTCCTGCAAGATATTAAGGGAAATAAGAGTTTGCAAGGTAAAAGTTAGAATTGCTAAAGAATGTAAAAATGGAAAGTGCATTATCATTTTCATCTTCTGCATTGTACTTCAGCTGTAACTGCTGATTGATGTATGTTGTTATGACTTAAGTAATTAGTCTTGTCATAGTGACATTTATTTTAGTTGATCAACAGATGCTTCTTTACAGCACAACCTGAAATCCAAACAAACCGAGTATAACATCCTCTATCATTGCTACACTGCAGTACTACTTGTAGTGCCAAGCCACAGCCATGCAGTTCACTGCCTCAGGGTGTTCATTCCTTGATTGTACTTGATTGCACTGACATCTTGCTAGGGTGAAATATGCCTTTAGACAAATAATAGTACGATTTTTGTGGGACGCTGTGCATTTGCACATTGGTAAGCAATGTGCAAATGCACAGTATCTGTAAAATAAAACAATAAAAAAAACAGCACTTCTTCCTTTTACTGTGTGGACTGTGGATTCCAAACTCGTTGCACAAGATCTGAAGCAGAGAGAGAAGGAGACATTTTGTAAAGTGTATCTTCCATTATTTCTAGTTAAAACCCTGATCTGAGCAATTTGTGAATGCAAAAGAAAGTTCCTTGTGGTGAGAAATAGGTTTAATTCTTTTGAACTATATAATACTTCCACCGAAACTGGTGGAGTCATAATGGTATCTATCACTCTGTATATGAAAATGACTGTGTTTTATGTAACAATCCAGGGAAGTGGGGGATACAGTATATTTTGTGGAGTTAATTCTTTACTTTTTATATATATATATATATATATTGCTGTCATATGCCCTCAGTGGGTATTAAATATGCAGATTTACTAAAATGTCCTACCCGCTTCCCACTTAACTCTTATTTATAATTGCTGGAAACAGTCAACCTGTGGATACTGCAAGAGAGGATGAAGTCTCATCTTCTTAAAATCCCCATGCTGAATGGCATTTGTTTTTCAAATCGCTGAAATTTCATATGGTCCACATGAACAGAGAGGGATACAGTGAAAAAGAATTCAGTGTTATGGAACAGCAGTTATGCAGAAAGTAGACCAAAGTTTTCTATTCACACTGAAGTGATTATCAAAGCTTCATAGTGTGGAATTTAGTTTCTTTAATATTATCTTTTAAATATCCCCAAGCTACTTTGTGCCAAAGGAGAAAACCTAAATAATCCAGATAGGCTATGGAAAGCCCAAGAGGTTGTATTGGTGCTAGTACCACAATGTGGGTAGAGCTTGAGGTCATACCATTGATACCACAAAACAGAAAGGGTTTGATGTCACGCCATCTCATCACTGGTCAGAACACCTCTGCACTTCTTGCTTTCCAGGCCTCAGCACCCCAGTGAGAGAAGGGTCATCAAAAGCAGCAGGAGGAAAATGAGCCCATATTTCATTTCTGCAACATGTGTAGGGAACTTGAGATGGTCTTTGCCGGTGTCTTGCTATTCAGTTGTGCAAGTCAAAAGGACACAGGTGTTCCCTATGCAGGCTGTCCTTTGGTGTAATTTCCTACTGCTGTCGGTTTGACAGAAGGGTGAACTACAGTTCTCTGGAAGCTTTTTGTGGCATGTTGAATTTCATGCTGCTTGTTGAAATAAATGGTTTAAAATGAGTGAAGAATAATGTTTGATAGGTTCCGCTTAGCATGCATTTTCATCCATCTCAAGGGCACATGGAATAGAAAGGTCTTTGATGAAGGTAACAATCCATAAATATCAAATGTAACAGTGTGCCTAATACTTAGTGGCAGAATCAATATTTGAAGGACTTTCTGTTTTGATGCCTTTGAGTGATGCCGCAGAAACCTTACTGCTGCAGGGCTGATGAATTGAGTCAGCAGAGCTGATCTGACAAACACTGGTGAAAATTAACTCAGGATCTGGCCTTCCAGAACAAGACTGACTTTAATCACTTCATTCATGAATATAAAATAACTTCAGGGGATATGATGGCATTTTTATATCAATTGATATGTCTTGTCACATATTGGAAACATGTTTTAGCCCACAAAGATCAACATTTTCTTTGGAAAGATTTGACTTAGCTGGCTGACTTTGTTTGCAGATACAATAAACATATCACACTTAGTATTCACTACTGAAAGCCAAAACATTCTGCAGAACACAGAGGTTTCTATTCTTCACAGCTTCATTCTTACTTTTCTGTTGTCTGTGTTTGAATGAAAAAAATAACAAAACTAAATTCAGCACATTTTTATATATATATATATTTTTTTTTGCAAGCCAAAGTTAATTTTGTGCTTTCACATATATCTTCATTATGCTGGATGTAATTATCAGGCCATCCGAAGCAAACTCTTCATTTAATGCACTTAGAAGTACAAGTACGTATGCTCTGTCTCATTATTTCTCCATTCTCACTGGAATTATTGAAGAAAAGAGCTAGCTGATGCGTAAAGTTGAGCAGCTAAAGTACCCAGACTTTGGAATTCATTTACCCATATGTCTCCCTAATTATATACTATTTTTTGAAGTATTCAGCACATCCTCTTCAGCATGACTAGCCTTCTTTTGTCTACCCATTAGTGGAAGTGCCATTATATGTAGCATTTACTCTCAGATTAGCACAGTCGGTCTCCTCAGCGTGGCAGAGCACCCAGAGAGATCAATCAAGGATTGGCATTTGTGGGCAGTGGCATTTCTGCTTTCTATTCCTGGGGGCTCTTTCCTCATCTCGTCTTGGACAACCTTCCTTGGGGAGTACGCGCTGTGACAGCATCGCTTTTCTCTGCAGCACTTTTCCCCACCAGATGGCAATGCGACAGCAAGAGGCCTTGCTTCTAGTAAGAGGGAAGCAAACAGTGCTTCCCTTGATGCAAGTAGTTTCCATGTGGAAACTCACCTTGTTGCAAGTCATTTCCAAATCATTTCCATTTCACAGATGACAGATGAACCTGGAAAAGTATTCTTGATTACTTCTTTTCCCCCTCACCCTTTCCTTCTTTTTTTTTCTCTTTTCTTCAGTCTTCTGATTTTTTTCTACTTCACCTCCTCTTTTTTACAGCTAGAATGTTCATTTATCTTTCCTATGGTAAAGCAGGCTTTTATTCTCTGCTTTGCATTGTAATCATCCAAGGTAAAGTATTTTAAAGATACTTAGCATGTACACAAGACATAACATTTTCAAAGCGTTGTAAGCAATACACCCACTTCTGTGAGTTTGGTAAGCATCAGCAGCTTTGTTTTAGAGTGAAGCCATCAGGTAAACAATACAGCTAAGGAGAGCCCAGATGAATAGCAACCATGATTAAGAAGCTGTATTCAATCCTGAGCATTGAATCGTGAGAACAGCTTTTCCATATTGTGAGAACAGTCTTTTGCATAACTTCAGCAGATACAAGTTGAAAAACAGGAGGTTTGTGTAAATGTAAGCTGAAGAACAAAACGCAGAGGCCGCAAAACTTGTTGTCAAGCAAAGATAAGAAAGTATAATATAATACGTTCTGATGTTGAAGGTAAGATGGCAAAACAGATGCCTCAGCTCAACATCATCAGTGGCAACCGACTTGGGCTACCTCTGGTAAAAGGCTGGAAAATTACAGCAAAAATGACTTCATCCCACAGCCACCAGAGATGTTAATTATACCTCAGAATTTCTGCCCATGTCCTTGGAATGTAAATATGTAGATGCTGTACCTTTAAATATGTAGTCGCTACTTCTCTCAGTGTGCACGTTTGGCGAGCAATCCCCATGCACCCAACACTATAATAGAGGGAATAACACCTTGACACAACTCATTGGAATGTCAAGTTACTTTGTCGGGTTTCTCGGCTTCAGCACTAGCCATTAGATAACACAGTTCCACTGCTGCATTTACAGCTGTTTTTCCTTGTTCTTTTTTTTTCAAATGTCCAGACTTATGTTTGTTTTGGAAGGACAGTTCTTAACTTCATTTCAGAATTTAGTAGGATTTGTGTTTGTTTTTTTTCCTAATTATATTTCAAAGCAGAACTTTGTTGCTGATTGGCTAAAGCAAAGATCTTACTGGTACCTCTTTTTTTGTAGTTCAAAGTCCATTTTTTTTGACTTCTTTAGTTCAAAGCAGTGGTCTTTCTCTTGTAGTCTACAACCAGTGGTCTTTTTGGCTCAACCCTAGATAATTTGTTCATCTCAGTGAATTAGATATGCTATACATAAGTATTCTGAACATTACTCTTTCCTTTAATACAAAGATATTTCATCACAGTTTCAAAATCTTACTGCTTCCCATCACCTCCACAGGCTGGCAGTTTCTCTCCTTACTTGTACTGTTTGCATTTCTCATCCAATGGCAATGATATCTTCAATGCAAACATAGACACACAGCACTTAAGCCACATTTTCAAATGGAGCTTGACAATCAGATCAATGTATTTCTGATTCTGGGGGGAATGTTTCTTTTCAGACCCTGACATGGCTAGAAATTCTTCACATGTGATACTACTATTGACCAAATTGCTGAAAATATGTTGCTGACTTGTTTTCTTCTGTCTGAAGTTCAAAGGAGTCACTTTTCTGCGTTCCTCTTCCTGGCATTCCAGAACTGTAGGCTGTTGGCCAAACTAATGACCAACTGTGCAAGTAAAGTAGTGTATTCAGATACATGGAAGATACTGGCTGACACATCACTATACTCTGAAAAACTAACTTTTTCCACTCATTTTTTTCATAGTGCCTTCCCTTTTTTTGCACATAAGTGCTAAAAAAAATCTTTGAATCCAGAAAAAACTTTATTTTTTAAAAAATATTTCATGAAATTTCACTCACTAGGTATTTTGGGTAAACCTAAAATTGACGAATAAAATTTGGAGATACAGTCTTACTTCACCAGATACTTTGAACTCTAAATACCCTCCCTTTCAAAATCTTTCTTTGCATGTTACTAGAAAATGTCTGTACCAGTATTCTCCATCAGTACTCTGCTGTACTGAAAAGAAAACAGAAATAATTGTGAAACATTTGTGAAACATTTACACAGATCATAGGAGAAAGCCATGAAAAAAACTGTAGAATGGGGTCTCTTGAAGAGCCTCTTAACTGTGAACTGCTTCTGTGTGATTGCTTCACCTATCAAATGCACCTTGTAACCTTTAGCTTCAGTGATAGTATTTAATGAGGAGAAGGTAGGTCTGTACTGCAGAGACAATATAATCTTTGGAAATCAACAGTTTTTCAAGCTTTGCCACAGAACATTTGTGAGAGTCATTGCTCTTATATCTACAAAATGGGTTTGATAATCTCTGTTTAATTGAGAGATGACAGAATCTTCTTATTTCAATGTGGTTTGGCTCCATCTACCATGTACATCTATATTATCCTAATACAGATTGAGTAATAAATATATTCTGAGCTGTGATTAGCAATGCTTAAAGTCGTATCATTTTTAGGCATATAAGACTGAAAAGTAGAAATCCTCCAAGTAATTTACAGTTTCAGCAACTGGAAATTTTTGCTAGCTCACTGTGTGCACTGCTGTCTGCAAGCCAAGTGTTCATCTAGTCTCAAATGTCACCAGGCCATTAAAAACAACAGGCTTTGTGATTCCCCATTGTGCGACTGGGGCTTTAGCTTTTTATATAATTGTCTATTTAATGTCTATTTGTGTGCTGAAAATTTGGTCTCAGCAAAGTAAGTTTTTTTCACCTAGTACTCCCTCTGCTCCCATCTGAAGAAGAAAAAAAAAGATTTCCTGTAAAAATGGCTAGAAGCTCTGTTAGCTTTCCTCTCTCTCTGGAGGAACACAGTTTAGTCATGGGAGCGCAGCTGATAATGGATATAGAAATAACACTTCAGCTCAAAGTTTCTTTAAGTAGTACTTTGTCTGTCACCTGAGTATTCTCAGGAGTAAAAACTGTTATTCTACCTTCACTGAAAAGTGTGCATGTTTTTGAAAATATTTCTCTCTCACCCACAATTATGCACATACAGGGCATACATCTTCCGAGCTAAAAACAATTACACTTATCTATATACTCTTATTTAAACCCTCCCCACAATTTTGTCCTATTCCTTCTTACTTCATTAGCAACAGATTTGTTATTTTTCAGACAGAATGTCCCAGCTTCTTGATATGGGGGGAATACAGAGTCCTTCTTTTCAGTCTTATCTTACATAAAGGGGGACAAAACTGCTCTACCTGGCAGCCTCAAGTAACTCAATAAAGCTGCCTATCAACCTCTCTATCTACATGCTGTAGACAGATAAGAAACATTGTTAACTCATTTTGCACAAAATTCTCTTTGAACCAGGATACCATGAACCTCTGCAAAGTATAGATGTGGGCATAGCACTCACCCATAAGAAATCAAGAAATCAGCAGAGCACACCTGAGTGCTCATGCTTCCCTGACATCTTACAGTGGCTGCCATGTTCTTCACCTCTTTTGTGAACTATCAGAGACACGAATAAATCTAAGATCAGCACTAAGGAATCAAATTATTCCTTTGCATGTTATTTTGTAGGAGAAGTCTACATGAAGACAGGCAGCTTGCTTTCATATACACTTAACTAACTACCTGGAATCTTTGTCTTTCCTTGCGTAGCAGTAAAATAAAATAAATATAGCATTAGAAGTGGAGCCTAGATCTATTAAGTTCACATGGAGTTTGTCTGGTCTAACATAGCTGCTAAGGGAGTTGAAATAACCCAATGACATGCACAGTTTGGTACTGTGAAGAACACACCTCAGCTATAAGATGATGGATACCTCCACAAAGACAGTGTCCAGCATTCCCAGACCAGAAAAGAGCTGTGGCTTCACTTTCTGACAGCTCCCTGAAAGTTGACCTGAACTTTGCTGTGAACCACTGCACTCACAGAGATATCTCCTGGTCACTGTGGATGACTTTTGCAATAGCAGGACGGCAGCTTCTCAGATGGTGGGAAATTGGGCAAGCTGCCTGGGAACTACTACTATACAGTTCCTGAATGGTATAGGATGGACACTCTCCTTACACTGTACCAGGAAAGAGTACCTCTACTCTTGATCACACGGCTCTCAATGCAGTGCTTGCAAAACTATGTCTGAATGACTCATTTGCTAGGAGTAATTTATCAAATTGATTTAGTTCTATTTCCTGTTTGTAGAACTATCTGCATGCAAGTCATGATTTCCTCAAATGTATTCATTATCCAAAGCTAATTTTGTTTAAGGATGTGGACAGAATACGAATTATTCTCTGTATTTGATCTCTTTTGTTCCAACAAGATTGGCAAATAATTTTAAGAGATCAAATTTATCGTGTGGCTTCACTTCTGTTTCTTGACTGAGTGAAAGCAATATTGGACATGAAAGCTGAAGGAAAAAAGAGATTTTGGTAGATGCCTTGCACATGGTTCTGAAAATGAGAAGACTAGGCTGGCTCAGATTCCATCAGCATGAGGAAATGACCGTTGGTCAATGTAATTGAAGGCAATAGCATCACTGGGAGAATCTGTTGCACTGGGCCTTGCTTCAGTGCCAGATGTCCCCAAACAGACCTTTCATCCACACAGACTGAGTCTTAGCCACTGTGGAAGTGGTCTCCAGTTGACAGTCTGACTTGCTCACATCTTTGCTGACAGCTTATATGTATTTCCTCTCAGTCAACTATGGCACATCATTTTTAAATGCCATCATAGATACATTATTTTTTTTCTGTGACTGACTCATCTCCGTTTTATAGCAGTTATATTAGTACATGCGGCAAAGTTCCTGATTGAAACAAACAAGCAAGAAGGTAATCAGACCTTGCATACTCCAGCAAACAATCTAGAAACTGAATTATAGATAGTCCTAAAGTAAATGTATGAATGTGTTCAAGCTGATTTGTTGACACAATTCCATAAACACCTCTTGGATTTTAATCTACACTCTTCTGTTTTCTGTTTTTATGCATAATTCTATCTTCTAGCAATCCATATTTTGTATTAAATTTCTCTGTGTATTTTGTCATATAGAAGCTTGTGAATGCAGAACATTTCAAAATGCTTGTGTGATATATATCTGGTTTTCTCAGGAAAAATTGAAAAAATCCAAATAGAAAAAAATCATAAACAGTGAGAAGTAAGCAAAACCCGGTAACAGCAGCATCTGCAGTAAGAAAAGCAACAAGGCTTGCTATTCCTGTCTGAACTAACTTCACATTCCCCATTGTATTCTACCAAGGCTTCTTGTTTTATCTACTTGCTGTCCATCGCCCTTGGTCTCCTGTACTCCCCTGGGTATACATCTGCACATGGGGTTGGTGTGCTTCCATTGTGACTATCATGAATCCTGACCTGTGATTTAGAGTCTACCCAGGGATTTAAGTGACTAATGTTATTGCTTCCTTTTCCTCACAGCCTACCTAACCTTAGTATGATTTAAAACATCAAGAACATGCACAAAAAACAAAACAAAACAAAACAAAAAACAAACAAACAAACAAAAACACCCAAAGCTAAACTTTTAGTTTTGAAGGGGACGATGGGATTCACAAGCATTTTAAGACTGGGAAGAGTAGTGTCTGAAACAATGCCACACAATCCCTAAAATTATCTACCCCAAATGAAGACCAGAAGAAAAACCAACAGCAATACAATTACATGAGAGAAAAGAGAATCAGACAGCTATTTCTAGAGAAAGATAAAGTAAATTGTATTTATTTTAATGGGCTCAATTTTGATGTATATATGAATGTGAAAATCAATGTAGATGAAGCATTTACCTGTTTCTCCACTAGTTTGTAATTCTGCGTTTTTTTTCCCCACAGATAGATAGTCCCTTTATTCTTCTTTCTTTCTATCTTTATGTCCTGCCTTAGAAATGAAACAGTTGCTGCATCCTGTGGTACTAACTGTATACCAGTGTACTGAAATTACGTAAGGACAAGCCCAGTCCAAATAAAAAAATGTACCAAGCCACTGCACATGATTTTGGCCTGTTTTACATCTGCATTACACAAGCACAGCAGACCAATTAGGTCACTCATTTGTACAGTATGTCTGAATGTATATTGCACTGGTGGCTTATCTAATTACTTTTTATGCACTAGATTTTCATGCATGGAGATATGTGGTCTGATCAGAACTGCTTCATTTAAAATGAACTAGATACAAAAGTAGATACATGTTGTGTTACTAATTGTTTAATGAGATATGCTAGATACTGTATCTCAAATTCCTGACTGCAAAGTGAAGTTTACTTCCTGAGCACCTTTCTTTCCACTCTCCCCCTCCCCCGCCCCGTTTCCTGAACTGTTTAGTAGCTAGGCTTCCTTAGACTTCTGAAATAAGTGACTTTGACAGTATCTCACAGTATCTCAACTAACTCTTCTGACTCCTGGATCTTGCCTTGAAACAAGGGAACACAGAGCCTCTGTGGCTCATACTCAAACTGCCCTTAATTTTTTCTTCAATCAGTGTCACTTGTGTCTAGCACCCATATTAGCTGTGTGGCAATTAGATGATACTAGATTCCGGTTAGTTTCAAAACATATCAGTGTGTGAACTCTTTTATCCAAGAAAGGAATTTTGTTACTCCCATTTCAAAACAAGTGCATTATAATCATTGCAGGATCCATTTTAGACTAACATGACCTCAAGGTTCTTCCTCTTGCCAAGGCCAGGCTGCTTCCTGCAGTTTTCTTCTGCTGTTTTGCAGGGCTTTTAGCACATTTCAAGAGAAACAATCCCCTTGCTGTAAGAAGTGCTACTTAGTTTGAGCACTTAATGGATTTAAATTCTTTTCCATCCAGTGTCACACTAACAAATCTGCCTACACTCTCTCTTCTGTATTCAGGAAGACTATTTAAAGCACACATCCCTCAGTGAGCTAGGAAATGTCAAATCCTCATTTGATTGTATAATCTTAGTTGTCCCTTTCCCTGCATATCTTGAGAAAAAGGTTGACATAGGAAAAGACATGTAAATATCATACATATTTTTTTCTCGTTCTTCTGTCTGTATGCAGTAATCTCAAAGTCTTTGCAGCTGATACATTGCAATGGCACTAAGGATAAACTGCAGTACCCTTACTGAAGCCAGTGGACTTATCAGGCCTATTTAAAACCTGGAAGAGAAGTCAGGAACAAAGGAAGAACATAAGGTACAAATGAAGTCAGAATTTGGATGAAGATCTGTTAAATTTTCTGTTCTGGTTTGGATTTAATTTTGTAATTTCCAGCTCACAGTTACATTCTCTTCTCCTCCTATTTCTCCCCTCAGTGGTGTTTGTAGTTTCTTTCAAACCAGGGTCTTTTCAGCCAGTTCTCAATCCTTTGACTTTACTCACATCCAAACCAATTTGAATTACAGTTATATTTTTTTCTGTACAAGAAAGGTTGGAGTTTCTACAACAAAAGTCGGAGCAGCTGCCCACAAACTTCTCATATTGTTCGCTGTTTGTATTTGAAATCTCACAGAAAAGGAAAATTATTTTCTGCATAGTGCATCTGGAAACAATTGATAGTTTACCACAGTAGCAGAAACTGAAGAGGAGTTCAAGCAGGTTTTAGAACATTGTAATAAAGGCCTGACCCCAGGCTGGATGAATTAAATTGAAGAAAATTCCTACTGATTTCTGCGGTCTCTTTGGATAAACTCCTCAGTTGATTAAGCCAGAGGACACAGCAAGGCACTTCAGTAATTAGCAATGTCTGACTTCTTAGCTGGTGACACAGCCTCTGGGGGCAGCACATGTATTCTCTGTTTTCTGACTTACTTGTCCTTAGGGCAGGAGCATGGAAAACTCATTTGATATAAGCACCTTAAAGTGATTTTAGAGCTCTACTGCAGTGCTGCTGGCCCTTTGGCACTAGAAGTTGCATACTGACCTAATGTGATCAAAGATGCAAGATGAGCATGGACTGCTGTTCCTCTTGTGCATATAAGATTTCTACACTAATGGCTTGTATCAATAAGGTGGCTGCAATAAGTACCAAGGGCTAAAATAATGTTCTTCTGAAGACAGTAAGCAAAATGCTGAACTTATACACCAAGTTTATTTCACAGAAGCTCTCATTTGTCTTATGTTTTATTATAACATGGCATTTTCTGCCATGGCAATTCCTGGTGCTGGTCCAGTTTGTTGCACAATGTAGGACAAATGTACGTGACACAGGAGAGCAGCCTCTGGCCCCCAACAGATCATCTAGGATTGCTGTCAAGTCTTCTTGTAGAACAGCCCCTTTCACTGACTCCAGAGTGTAATTTTGTGGAGTTCTTTTCCTACTGATGTTTCAGGAACTGTAGTAACAGCGTGAAGAACCACAAGTGGTTAGCCAGCTAGAGGAGGAATGAAATTTCAGCTGTGTGTATGAAAAGTCAGGAAACTGATAGAGAAGCAAAACATTCAATAAAATATGCCATGGCAGGTTTGTTTGTGCTCAAGGAATAAGATGGCCAATTGAGAAATGAATGTAGGGAACTCACAAGAGAGGCAATGCTGTATTTTTGGGAAGATGGAAAAAGTCCTAGAAACGCTCTGCTTGGCAATGCTGCAGAGAAGAGAACTGAGCTAGTCAAGGTAGATAAATACCAATAAAGCAGCAAAGGGATCCAGCAGGTGTAAGAACAAGTGAAGGCAGGCTTGGGCAGTGCTAGGTGATTGCCGTGTCAGTAGGGTGCATGCTGTTTTCCCCAGGAAGAGATTGCTTTGGAGCATCTATTTCTTTACAGATATCTTTGTAGTATCACTCTATTATCACAGTACCCCACAATTTTAAAGACCATATTTATCACTAGAGATTGTCATTCCAAAGGCATAGATCTAGGAATAGATGTACAGAGTAAGATTGTTTCATTGCAAGTATTTACTTAGAGCACAATGGAGCAGCTGTACAATGCTTGCATATTGATTAAAATTGTTTACTCTTTTCAGATTCATCATACAAGGAGGTGAGATGTCTCTCTCAGCCCACAGTACTGCAAATGACCAGAACATCTAATAAAAATAGTAAATGTACATCATTTTTCTTGGTTCACTGGGGTTTTCCCAGTTGACAGCTCTTCCTTTCTTTAAACAAGCAAGTAACCATGATGTTACATTAGGAATTATCCCAGACTATCCCTTTTCTATTAAAGCTGGTCATAACTGACTTAATTAAAGCTGGTCATAGTTGATCTATTTGTTATTACGTGCTAATATTTATCTGCTTCTGAGAGACCAGTGAATTCAAGGCCTAGATCTGAATCCCAACCATCTCCACAGTATTGGCACTGATGAAGGAAAAAATGCTGCTTTCCGTCTGTGCTACGTTTTGTTCTATAATTATCCCCATGTAATGTGAAGATTCACAATTAAAAGAGAATGGAGTTTGAGGAAGAGCTAGTTAGTGTTTCTAGTCACTGTTTAAACCAATAAAATTCAGTGTAATTTGTAGTCAGTGACTTTCAGTAAAAAGATCTTTTTTATTTTATCCAGTTAGAGAATGATTAGAATTTAACTATATTAAAATTTTATGACTGAAGTGTGGTAGGCACATATTTATCCGCACAGAGTTTCTCATAGCTAAGCATTTATGTTATTTGACATAATCTCAATAATATGAAATCTCCTAGGGATATTATACTTGACAAAACTCACACTTTTCTACTCAGTTTTGCCACAGATTTTTCCAGCATATATCCATTATTTCATCTTGGCAGACTCTGAAGAATTAAATATCACATCAGTCCTTGCAATGAGGTATTTTCAGAACCCTGTTCTGTCTTCTTTATGCCTTTGTGTTTATAAGTGGGCTACTCACACGAGTTGTTGATAGGGCTATGCACACTGTTTTCCTTACACAATACAAGTCCAAAGTAATTTTTAATACAATTATTTCTTATCAAAGTAATCAGCTTCTTTTATTTATGCCTAATATTCCATGATCAAGTAGTGCAGACCAGGACGTTAACTTTTTCTGTTTAAACTCTTAAACAAGTTCCTTCACTTAGTGCTTCTAGAGCTTTGTATAACAAATGCTTCCCTTATATGTATCTGTACCGTTTTATCCTCTTTCTTTTTTTTTCTCAACACTGTCCAAGAGCAAACAGCCTCCTGAAGTGAACTTACTTTCTTGTACCATATGATATTTGCCCTACCTTATTCCCTGCTTCCCTGCTATCTTTTTCCCCACACTTCTGCTATTTTCCCACAACGTTTTCATCAGGAAACATTTTTTCGACAACATTAAAGTTCTTTTTCACATCAAGGGTCATCAGAGTTCACAGGTACCACTCCTGCTAAAAGAGGGACAAACCGATGATCTCTGTGGAAGAGTTGCTATTTTTTTTTTGTAGTCAGCGTGGACCCATTTGAGAAGGCTTCTTCAGCTTTGAAGTTCCAGTGTGACTCATGCAGTGAGAGCAGGAATGCTGATTCCTCCACAGATCTTTTCAGATTCTCTACTGTAACCTATTTGATTTGTCTGAAGACTCTCTGAGGCCATGTAAATGATAAGATACAATATATAGCACGAATTGTTGCTGGAGGATATAACCATGCATTACCTAGCTTGTAGAGCTGCAGAATCTGACTGCAGTCTGCCCCTGGGCTACATGCATTTATCAAGCAAGTTTGCAGTATACAACAGTCAAATTCTGAAACTTCTCATTCCTGAAAAAATGGGACTCTTAGATGGGCTTTCTTAGTAGTGTTTTGGTGTGCATTAAACTAATGGGTACCCATAGCAGAGTCGTCAAAGATAAGTATCAGTGCAGACTCATGATTTCCTCTCTACTTAATATCTTTCTTGATATGATTGAATCAAAGGAATATATTAAAATTCAGTGAAATGTTAAAGTTTTGCTTTCTCAAATGCTATTTTCAGAATTTGTTTTTACTGTTACAGTTTAATTACGAATCTCAAAGCTTTAATATGACTGATCAAGGAGGACAGAAGTTTTCTTAAAGTAAAGGTGTAATTTCACATTTGTAGTTGTCAACATGAACATGAGTGTTAAGGCCAAATCCAGATACACTGTCCTCTGCTTTCTTTAAACCCCTCCCTCTCAGTCTTTACTAGAATCTGGTAGCTGGCTACACTGCTTATAGGAGGTAGATTGGAACTACACAATCTTCAAGGTCCTTTCCAGCTCAGGAACCATTCTAAGTTTCTATGATACTCCTTATTTCATGCTTCTGTTGGGTTTGACACATTGTTTGATCCAAGAACAATTAAATAAAATTTAAAGTAAGGACGAATATCTTGTTTTCATTTTGCCTTGCTAAATACATACTCTGTGCAGTATAATTTTCTATTATACCTACTTCTGTTAAGATGCACATCATCACAACAGTGATACAGAACAGCTATTCAATTACACAGGTATGGCCAAAGATTGAAGAATGCAAGGATGGATGTCATGCTTTCCTGCGTCATGCAATTTGTATTTTGAGGTAAAGAAGTCAAGTGTAAATGTTGATCATAAATTTTCTATTACTGTTTTGTAAATTTTGTAAAATTTGTGGAGAATTTCTCAGAACGTTAGTCATTAGTCTTGCTATTACAATCTTACATATTTTTTCCTAGTTCAACAAATAATTTTTTAAAACTACACAACACCGTACATCATTATGATATTATCAGACATAAATGTAGAACTCTGCAAGATGCACCACAGCTAATCAATAGTACAGAAAGTGGAGGATTTCAATCAGAATGTTTTACAACTGGGAGAATGTACTTCTCCAGTACCAGCAACACATACTCTTATTATAAAACAACATTTTTCTATTCCCTGATTTCAATCATGGAAAATCTTTCATTTAATTTATGCAGTCAATAACCTGATACACAAATATTATATGTTTCTTTTGCCTTTTTCTTCCAGATGTATTCAAAATCCATTGGCTATTTACTGTACTGAGATATGAATTTTAAAGCAGATTTTCATAATCTTTTTCTTCTGTTGATCAAGACAACTTGGAAGATTGGGAGACCTAGTTCTTGCCCACAGAATAAACAAGAATAAGGATATCTACTGTTCTTATCCTGTTCTTGTTCAGTGCAAAGTAAAAATGTAACTCATCTTGCATTATATAAATAATTATAAATATCATGAGAGATTATTATCTCCTTTATCAACTACAAGACGAATCTCTTAGTTCAGTCATAACAATGTCATTCAGTTTTGCTTTGTAGTCCTATTGCTTATCAGGAATCCCATGACACTACTTTATGTAAACATTTACTACAGCCCTAGAGTTACTCTGATAAGCTTTTTAATCTGATCTTTACTCTCGCATTATAATCTCTTTCATTTTGTTTCTTCATACAGAACTTCTTCACTAAAATCACTTTACAGTGCTAATGTTCTTCCACTTGTAACATCTTAGATCCGATCAGCTCCCAGTGCGTATTACCAACTAGCATTATTGCACAGATAGTTTACTCTCTTTTGGAGTACAGCCATATCTGAAGGAAGATACATCCACTGATAAGCACTTCACAGCTATCTTAAGCAAACCTTCACAACTAGATGATTGCACTAGGCACAGCTCTAAGCAAAAGTGTAAACATCCTAGAAATAATTCTGTAAGGAATGAATTTGTCAATATGTTTTCATGTCACATTTTCCGGAAAAAAAAATAAATCTATTAGCAGTGTCTTATGAGGACATATTCATTCTCCTTTAACTATCCCATTCTGTGCCTTGGTAGCAATCAAAACTCCTAAGAGATGAAGAAGATGACTGCAGAGCTTCAACACAACACAAAATATTGATTCCTGTGACATTATCATATAAAGACCGGTCTGGTCCATGGGAGAAAGTAAGGATGCCCTTACGAAGGTCACCTCATGATAAAGTCTGTAAAAGCCATTTTAGCAAGACAGGATTGATCTCTGTGGACAGGCACTCATCCTCCCAAGTTAATTCACTCAGCATCCAGTTTGATGCTTTTGAATGTAACCCTGAATTATCAGTAGCAGAACTTCTCTTCGAGGATGAAGAAGTGCTGTAGAAGAAGTCTGTTGGAAGGTCTGGCCTTTGGGAGCACAGATATGTGAGGTCCCGATATGGCTTTTCTTCCAATTCATAGAGTATATGAACCAGGTCTAGAGACTACGATCCTCTAATTTTAATTCCTCTTCACAGAAATAATAAAAAAAGAATGGGGGATGCAGATTCAGAAGCAAGAATTGCATTCTGCCTCTCTAAGGATCATAGATTAGATTTGCCCTGGAAGGAAGATTAGATTAGGCCTCTGTTTTAGAAAAATATTGTAAAGTAAGGATTATTTAATGCATGAGTTCTTCTTCAGTGGGAGGTGAATCACCACATATTACTTCTAAGGAGTTTGTCTTCAATAGTTACGATAGATAGTTCATGGTATGCTGAGGATAGAATTCACAGTTGCATTTCCTGTTCTTCTGGAAAAGTTTATTTTTGCAGTAAATAGGAATTGGTTAAGGAAGACTAGTTCTGTACAGATATATGATCTTATATCACCAGCAAGATAACTGGTTTTGTGACCTAAAAATAAAGAACTGCAACGGCAATACAATCAAATTTAACAGGCATGATCCACTGAGTCTCACAGCAAGAATTCGATGCAAAAATCTTGAAGCACTACTTTGTCAAAACTGTTCTCTTTTTAAAAAGTACAAATAAAATCATTCAAGGAGAAATCGCTGGTCATGCTTCTATATCAAAGAACGGAGTATAACTTCTGCTTGCACATGACTAGAGGATCAGGAAATGTCTCTTCCCGACTAATTTCTATAGTGGGAAAGCCAGTGTCCTATGAAGATCATTGCTGTAATGGCAAAGCAAACAGCAGTCTGACCTGACATGCACTGATGAACAAGTTTGAGAGTGGAACATGTTACACGTAATTAAATATAGATCTTTACTAATCAATGGTGAGTGTATAATTATGTTTCTCAAGGTTAGTTAGGTGGAGTTTTGTAGAGGACACAATAAAGAGAGTCAAGAAGACAAACAAAGGGATATTCTGTAGCACTGAGGAGGCCCTTAGCAGACTTAGTTGACAGACTTGAAAGACTCACACTGAAGTTTTCATCAGTAGTCTCATTAAGGGGCCACCAAGCGGGTCAAGAATACCTCCAAGATGAGGCAAACCCACTTAAGCAATGTTGCAAAACCACTTTAATAGTGATGTCTATGTTTGCCTTATTCAGGGCAGTCTGCACTTCTACATTTTGAACAGTACTGAAAGAACCAGATCAGATTGCTTGAGGTGAAGAGCACTGTGATCTTCAAATAGTTTTGATAATCTACCTCTTTAAAATGGCAAAAAAATATTTAACATGAAGTACTAAAATGTTAATTTACGTGATGAAAGATTTTGTTGCAAGCCTGTACTTTTTAAAATAATGACTAAGCAGCATTATAAGATGTCAAGTAGATATATATGTGCCAGTCTGCCTGTCAGTCAAACGAGCCAAGGAATAGAACATTTATGGCAACTTTACAGTTAAAACATCAACACCTGAAATACTATCTTCTCTCAAATTGCAACTGTTTTTAAAGAAAATATATTTAAATACAGCTCTGAAACTTTTCATTTCCTCAGCTTTTGCCCAGTTATCTGGATACTATTCACTTGAAGAGAATCCTACATGCTTGCACTGCTTTTCAATAGGAAGGGAGCTCCATATAGTATCCTGATAGTGCATGAACACACCATCTGCCTCTGCCACCACTAGCTCAAAAAAATGATGCGTACAAACCAAAACATTGCATAAGAATGTACAAAACTTCGTATGAAGTGCTGAGGCTCTGACATATACATTCTTAGGGTATGATTCTATAAAACAGCAGCTTTTCCTGCAACTGAATGTAATCCAAATTCCTTTAATCACATTTCTGCTGTAGCTATAATTAAAATGCGGGATTTTCTTTCAAATGTAAGTGAATGAGAAGAGATAATGGAGAAAGGGAAAAAAAAGATCATAGTGTGAGTGATGACAGTTGTTCTCTAAAGAGGACTGGAGAGATAGATATTTAATTTGGTGGGATTTTTTTTTGCATGAAATGTAGTTCACCACCTTTGTAATCACAGTACAGGGAAACACTATACAGATTAAGCTTGACAGGATCCCTAAAAGCACCTATACACTGTATGCTGTACATATGCACAGTATTTATATTGAATATATTAAGGGAGCAAGAAGAAAAAATATTCTATCTATCTACAGCTTTCAGGTCTGAGCAAACTCTCTGTTTTTTTCATCAAAAACAATACAAATTCTTGTGTGTTTTGTGTAGTAATTGGAGGCATTTGGATGAAAATGCCTTAATCCCTATAGGCATAAAAGGTTACTCAAGAATTCCATCATATTTTTACCAGAGGACATGAGTCATGAGGGTGCAAACTAGTAAATATTTACTCATAAAAACAATTTTTATTTACCTAAGTCGTAACAGTAAGTAAGTTCAGTACAAATGCCACTTTGAAATCAGAATACTTCACTCTTAGTTTTTCTGGCATAACTTTCTCCCACTGAAAATTTTCTATAAATCAGGATAACTGTTTTGTTTCAGTAGCACATCTTCATATTAGCACTATAGCAACATTAGAATTTGTCAATCATAATTTGTTCATTAATCCTGGTAAGACAGGATGGGGAATAACTGACCTATGAGCAGAAAAAATACTGGAATAAACACACCAATAGAAGCATTACATTTGCTAAAACACAGACTCTGCAATAAACTGTAATGTTTTCCACAGAACTCTGCAAGTGTAATGTTTTCCATTACGTGCATATTCTTCACCCATGGGATGTGGCTTCACTGGGTGAGGCACAAGGCATGCCAACATCTCACCCCAGCCCAAGAGGGCTGGTGCTGGGTAGCCTTCAGCTATCAGCTGTGTACATACTGACAGAAAAAGTAAATGGATGTAAAGAGAACTATGAGCATCCTAGTGAAAATAGCTTCTTTGCCCGTAGTCTTCTGAGAAGTTGTTTAGGTACAGTATTCCAGAGGGTGTGCTCCTGAGGTCAGGGGGTAGCCCTCATAAATATGAAGAGGATATTTTTATTTAATTTCCCTTAGAAAACAGATTCAGAGTTTGATTCAGAAGTGATTAATAAAACTACCTAAATTCTGTCACTCTTAATCTAAGCATATGTAATGGAACGTCACTGAGATTAAAATTGTTTTACTTTAAAGAGGCTGGCATAATCCTGGTCTAGCTCTATGTGTCTGTGTCACATCTGGGCTCATGGCCATTCCTACTCTTCAGTGGAGGGAAAGAGCAGCACTCCTACACAACCAGGAAAAGCAGAAGGCAGTATATTTCACTCATTACTTCACTGAGAGGCCTCAGTGAATGCAATTTATTATTCCATTTGTCAGTCAGACCTAGGACTGCTTTTCAAAGCTCACAGTTTGTTGTTGTTGTTGTTGTTGTTTGTTTGTTTGTTTTGCAGTACAGTTTATTTTCTATACATCTGCTTTACTTCACTCATCTGCCAAGACCAGACCTAATTTATTGCTGTGAAATTTAGTTGCATTAAGAACAATAAAAACAAACCATTTTCTTGCAGTACTTACTTTATGTTGAAGATGCTTGTTGCTGTCACAAATTCTTGCAGGAGAAACACACCAAATTCTGGACACTGGCAAGAGAAGAGAGGGAAAAAATTATTCATACGCATTTTGTCATAAAAAGCCCTTGAACATTTTAGATGCTGCCACACAGAGTATTCTCTTACTGAGCTGAACCTTAAAAAATCTTTTAATTCTTTTTTCAAAGTTTTAAATTAGACAACCAAGCGTGTTGCAATTGCTTCTGAGTTGGTTTTGAGTGCATAGTAATGGAAGAGCCAGTTCTCCTGTACTGCTTGGCTGATGAAAATGAGCATCACTGTCATTTGCCCTCATTCAAGAGAAGTCTTAATGGGAAGCAGAGCTCAAAAGCAATTGGCACTTTGAGACAAATGGCCATGTGAAGAAGAGCACTTTTGTTAATAATAATTGGAGGACATACTGCAACATCTTTTCAAATTGTCTGAAAGTCTGAGGACAATCCTGAGCCCCATTTACCCCCATTTGCTACCAGAGTAATTCTAATGACTGTATTGTAATGATCCCTACTTTACACCAGTGGTAGCAAGGACAGGACTACATTCAGCACATGCTGAAATTTCTAGTAAAGGTGCAAATGTCAAAAATTCAGAGAGAGAAGATGTTTAATTCAAGGCCCACATTATACCTGGAGTTCAAGGCTCTGACAATGAGAACAAAAACAGAAAGACAAAAGAATTGTTATTTTGACTCAATGTCTCACTATAAAACATTGGAAACATAATGACATAATGTTAACTTCAGCAAAAGATAGAGAAAGTGACAAGGTTATTTCTTTTTATCTGCTAGGATAGCTCCTACAACAAAACTGCTCTGTGGTGCAGACTACTTCATCCTCATACAGCTGCAGAAGAAAGAGGATGAAGAAAGACTTTTCCTTTCCCAATATCTTCCTTCTTTTTTCTTTTTCTTTTTTATTTCAGTATAAAAATATTTTATGTTCCAATATTACTGGAAAAAATTACTGGAAAAATTACTAGAAAAATCACAGGTAGATTTCAGTCAAACTGAGACACACAGTCTGTCAGGACACATTGTACTCAGTAATTTCACAGATATATTATTAGACAGAATTATTTGCAAGTACAAAATGGAACAGTAAAATGTCTCAGTTCTGCTGTGTAGCAGACCTCAGTCAGGGAGAGGTACAGCTCTACATAGTGAAAGAAATGTATACCAAAGTCTCTGACATTTCAGCTGTACCCCCATTTTGTGCTGACTGCTCACAGTGGTTCTGCAGTTCTGATGTGCATTGAATGTGTGTGGTAATAACTAAACATTCGGAAGAACCATAGGACCATAGAAATGTGGAATTGTTTAGACTGAAAAGGACCCAAAACATCAAGAAGTTCAATTTAAGAATCATAGAACCGTAGTTGTCCTGTCACCATCAGAACATGTAAAAGTTGGTCCCCTTCCTGCTTTTAAGGTCCCTTCAAGTACTGGAAGGCCACAAGGAGGTAAGAATATACTTTAACTCAGATCCAGGACAAGTGACAGTTGTTCCAGATCAGTCCTTACCTGGGGTGCAGAGATAACTTTTTCTGTATGAGGCATGAGTTGTAATCTTAGGAGCCTGAATCCTAAAGTGTCTGTAGTTCATTCCTCCTTATAATGGAGTTCAGGTGAGTAACACTAGTATCATATCCAAAGAAGGGCAACAAAGCTGGGAAGTGTCTGTAATGTAAGTCTTATGAAAAGTGTCTGATGGAACTGGGATTGTTCAGTCTGGAGAAGAGAAGGCTCAAATAAAACATTGCTCTTTACAACCTGAAAGGAGGTACTAGTGAGGAGGGGGGTTGGCCTCTTGTCCCAGATAACTAGAGATAGGACAAGAGGTGGTGGCCTAAAGTGGTGTCAGGGTAAGTTAAGGCTGGCTATTAGGAAAAAATTCTCAGAAAGAGTGACAGTGCATTGTAACAGGCTACTCAAGGTGGTGATGGGGTCACCATCCTTGGAGGTGTTCAAGAAAAGGACTGATGTGTCACCTAGGTTCATGGTTTACTGGGCATGGTGATGATGGGCTGGCAATAGGACAAGACCTTAGTAGTCTTTTCCAACCTTAATTATTCTATGTTTCTATGATTTTATTACTTGATTTTGACGCAGAATATGCCTGCATATGCTGTTCTTGAGACAAGCAGCCATATTTTAGATACGCATTACAGTACATTTATCAGTATGTTAAGAATACGAGTCCATACAGTATCCATGGAGGAATCAAGATTTTCTAGAAAAATATCTGACTTTTCTATTCTGTTTCCATCATGAGACTTGTTAATAATATGTTTGGAGATGTTTTCCTTACATAATGGTTAGGGAAAGTAGTGTGGAGTAGAACAATAATAGTGAAGCGTTAATTTAAATTCTTCAAACTGTCTTAGCAGGTGTTGTGGCTTCCTTTGTTTATCTATTTAGCTACTGACTTTAGAAAGTTCCTCAGTAACAACTGCAAAGCTTGCAAGTCCTTTGATTTTCAATCTCTGTTCTTATACTGGGTTGCTTTTATGTTAAGCTGATCAGCTGCAGGATTTGCTCTTGCTGCTGTCCGAAGTTAAATCCAATGCAGAATTAAAAATGCAAAGAAAACATTCATTTCCTGTTTAAAGGTTTGATATTAATTACATTTATTTGGTTAGTTATCTTCTCCCCAATTACTCTGTTGAATAATAGTAAGTCAAATATATTTAACTGACTCAAATAATGTGCAGTGCTTTGTACTCAGAAATATTAATTCTATCACTGAAAGATCCAACTGTTTGCAGGAGAAAATCATAGAATCACTGAGGTTGGAAAAGACCTTCAAAATCATCCAGTCCAGTGATTCACCTACCACCAATATTTCCTGCTAAATCATGTCCCTTAGCACAATATCTAAGTGTTTCTTGAACACCAGGGATGGTGAATCCACCACCTCTCTGAGCAATCCATTCCAGTGCCTAACTACTCTTTCAGAGAATAAATTCTTCCTAGCACCCTACCTGAATCTCCCCCAGCATAACTTGAGGCCATTCCCTCGATTCTGGTCACTAGTTATCCTGGAGAAAAGGTGACCCCCATCTCACCACCACCTCCTGTTCAGTAGTTGTAGAGAGCCATAAGGTCTCCCCTGAGCCTCATCTTCTTCAGAGAAAATAATCCCGGTTCCTTCAGCTGCCCCTTATGAGGCTTGTGCTCCAGACCCCTCACCAGCTTCATTGCTCTTCTCCAAAAAACTTCAGTGCCTCAGTGTCTTTCCTACAGTGTGTGGCCCAAAACTGAACACAGTATTCAAGGTGTGGCCTCACCAGTGCTGAATACAGAGGGACAATCACTGGTAACACGATTTCTGATACAAGCCAGGATGCCATTGGCCTTTTTGGCATACTGCTGGCTCATGCTCAGCCAAACATTGACCAGCACCCTTGGGTTCATTTATTGAATGCAGTCTTCCAGCCACTCTGCCCCAAGCATGCAGTGTTACCTGTTGTTGTAGCTGAGGAGCAGGACACGGTACTTGATCTTGTTGAACTTCATCCCATTGGTTTTGGCCCAGTGATCTAGCCTGTCCATCCCTCTGTAGGGCCTTCCTTCCTCTGGACAGTTTGACACTTCCTGTCAACTTGGTCTCGTCTGCAAACTTACGGAGGGTGCACTGGATCCCCTTGTCCAGGTCATCAATAAATATATTGAATGGGAAAGCCCCCAGTACAGACACCTGGAGAACACCATTTGTGACTTGTCTCCGGCTGGATTTAATTCCATTCACCATTGAAATGCTATCTTTCAAAAAAAAAAAAAAAAACATACTGTAAATAATAAAATTTAATGCCATTAGGAAACAAGTCAAAACGTATGACATGGGGAAGATGGGAAATACACTTTATCTTCATTTCTGTCATTTTTTTTTTCTGTGTATCTCCTCATGATTCATAATGTCCTATGTACTTCACATGGTAAGTATACAGTATTCTCATTCTTGATAACATGTGATTAGATAAGAGAATCAATCTATTTTATATTGGGCCCGCTGAGAATATTCTATTTGCAAAATATGGAGTCATTTTTACTTCTTGTTTTATGTTGTAAGAATTTTGGAGTCTGCTCATGACACATTTTTAAAATGGGTGGAGGATAACTACAGAATATTTTAACATTAAATTCCAGTCCTTGGAAATGTGAAAGTGACATCAATAACTAAGGCCTATAAAGTATGTGCACCCAAATGCAAAGGCAGTACATGGCATACCATAAATTTCTTGTAAGTTATTAGTTTTCAGTACCTCCTATTTATATCATTAGCATTTCATTAAATGTACTTGAAGGGAAATTCCAATTAAGTAATGTCTGGTAATGCCCTTAGGCTCTTTAAGATTAAAATGATAACAGAAGTGGATTGAGTATTTGACCTTATGCCAATTAACACTGGATAATCGACAACTGAAACAATGTTGTATCTGTGGTGGTGGTGGTGGGGAAACTACAGATTTCATTAAGTTTTCTGAGGATTCATTTATGTCCAGCCATTTTTAGCTGAGAAGCGTTCAATAATGTGATGACATCAGCAGTACAAAAAACACTTATTAAAAAATAAATATCATAGTTGAAAAATTACAATGCGGATACAGGTAGGTCTATAAGCTATGGGTGGTCTTAATCATACTGTTCTATATTGTTTTTTTGTTTTTTTTTTTTGCCCCTGGCTCATTGCATATGTTTTGAAAGTAACGGGCTTCAGTTCTTAGAGAAAGTGAATCACTGTTCTCTCACTCCCTCTCTCTCTCTCTCTCTCTTATTTTTCCTGCTTATTTTCTGCTACTTCATTATGTGCTCATAGATCTTCATGTGCATATGATTGCCTTGCCAGTCTCCCTTCTAATTTCTAGAGCTGGTCACATAAATCCTCCTTCACAGCTTTGTCTTTTTGCCGTTGCATCACTGCCTTGGCTAATACAGTCCTTGAAAATCATCCTAGTCATGTTTTCCTCTAAAATTCTTTTGTGCAAGTCAAACTAACTTGCTGGAATCCTTACTGCTCTTGCAATGTATAGTTAATTCTGAGTGTCTCTAAACTTATACCCATTACATGTGTGTCCTTGTGCTCTCCTTTGAGGGAGGCACAGCAATATTTTGATAGTATTCTGATACCTGCCACAATATTAAGATAACAGACAACTCAAAGGACAGAAGGAATAAACCTGAGCAGAGAGGACAAGATGTACAGGTAAGGGATCAAAATCTGCCAATTTGCTGCACATTGATATTCTCTGTAGTAGTGAGCTGATCTATGTGTGTGTGTGTGCATATATATTTTTCTTTAAGTCCAAGTTACATTTATACTGTGTGTGTGGTTTCTGAAAACTGAAAAGTGAATAACGACCTATGGTTTCATCCTAAAATATCAAAGCTCTCTATATAGTAACCACAGAAATGATCCACTTCCATTATACTGGGAATAAAGGTCAGAGCAATTTTCACCGTTTTCCCCTTCTCTCAGCCTCTGAAATCAAAATCACCATGACAGCTTTCTGCAGCACTGAGTTTAAACCTTAAGTGGGATTATTTAGAAGATGTTTTACTGTTTTTCTTCTGTAGAAAAGTAATAAAGAGTTTGCAGCTATTACCTAAGGAATATCACTTTGGAGGGACATTTGTAACACACTTTCAGAAAGTGACCATTTCTTCTAGAGGTGAAATGCAAAACATCAATCACTTATTTTTAACAGAAAAGTCTGTTATTTTGACAAACCATACTTCTCTCTTTGAAAGTAAGTAGGCAATGACCACTGTAGGGGAAAAGTTCTGGTGAGCGACTGCAGTGTTAATAGACTGACTGAAAGTTCGGCTCCTTTTCGCCCAGCGTGTGACTTGTGCCAATCACATCCCTTTTGTCTCCCCCTTCTGTTATGCTGATGGCTCTTTGTTACTTCTTGGTAGCCGACCCAGAGAAGTCCAGGTAACCAGTTCTCCCTTTCTGAGCAGCAAGTAAGAACAAGGTGAATAACAGCTCAATGTTTGTTTGAAAGAATGGCAAATCCTGCTGGCCATTCTATTGCAAAAAAAAGTCTGATACAGCAAATCTGGGAGGATCATTTTAAAAGCTCTGTCTTTGATGAAAGCGTGCCGTACCTCAAGGCTGTGGTCAGTGAATATGAAGAACAAGGTAAAAGTGTTAGGCATCAGTGGTATCTTCAACCGGAGGTACAATAGATAATTCTAACAGTGGAAATCTAGCAGGAGTAATTGGGACATCTCATTCCAGAGCCTTGTCTCACCCTGCTCTATAATTTCAGCAATATTGTAGCACGTTCTCAAGGATTACTTAGAAGAACTTGATTAAAGTCCTGCGGGCCTCTGACGAGCAGTACAATTCTTTTTTTTTTTTCTGGTAGAACATGTTATCTTTCTCAAGAAAACCTGAATTTCTTTCATGAATATGCATGTGGCTGTGCTTCCGTCTAGGCAGTTCATCTTCCTATCTTACAGAACTATATAACACTGACAGGGCGGGAACAGGAATTCTTTAAGACAGCATCTGAATATATAAGTGATACTGTGAAACAAATTGGTTAAAGAAAGGAGAATATTCTTGAACAATTTGTGATGTACTTGTTGGGCAGAAATCAGCATTGGCAAAACTGGAGGTCAAAAGGAGTCGGAGAAGGTGACAGAACACAAAGGTGCAAGATCAGTCTTTCTCTATAATATTCTCTCATTTTAGGAACAAAATTTCCAATAATTTGAAATTCTTTCAGCAAGTATTATCTCAAGTAGTTGTCTGGAATGTGTTTTGCAGCACCTAAGAGAACCTACAGGGAAATTATATGGATTATAACACTAAAAAAAATAATTATAATAAAAAAAAACCAAAGTACAATTACTTTGTTGCTGTAGTGCTGGTGCATTATAAATAAGTATATCTCAGCCTTTAATAATTCCATGATCAATATGAATACTGTAACATAATAAGGAAATAATACATGACTCATAAAAGACAATTAACAACAAATATATAAAATACGATTTGGTGGAAATCAAATTATATTGATGACTATTATGGTGTTCTAAGTTATACACAACTTCTTTTTCCAGAGATTTTCCTGTGATTCTATGCAAATAACACTCCAAGTACTAAAAGTTTGGTTACTGAAAACATATGCAATGCATTTATTCATGTTTTACCATTTGCAGCATTTGTTCTCCATGCTCTACCTAATCAGCATATTCTCACTCATCACATTGTGCTGCTACTGACCTTCCCCACATCCTTTCCATCTTGCCTCTTTCCTTCTTTTGTTTCTTCCCTCCTCCTAACATTCACACACTCATTTTCCTTCTTCTATCCACTAGCTGTCATTGACAGATTCTCTTTGGTGCCAGGGGAATGTGCTGTTTCCATTAGCCCAACATCTATGTTTGATGAAAATCCTGGATTTTTTTGTGTCCATTTTAAGGGGAAAGGACAATCCTGTGGTTAAGGCATTGAGTTACTGTGTTAAGGTTCAGATTGTGTTTTCTGGCTTCCTGCCCAGTTAATGTAATATGGTTTTAGTGTAATTGAGAATAAGAAATGCCACACATGTAGAACTTTTGGCAAATCACTTGAATAAAATGTTGGATGTCTGAAAGCTTTCACCAAGGTATTTACCACTCTGCAATTCCAATGGGAGCTGAGGGCATGCAACACTGTGTAGGAGACGTTCATCATGTTGAAGGATGGAGCTTAGTTCACCACCTGCAAAATGGGGCTAATTCTTACTCAGCTCACATAAGGCTTATGATGATGAAAACAATCTATTAATGTTCATTATGTGTTCAGTTGCTACAGTAGTGAGTGCCAAGAAATAATTCTCTCAGTAAGATGAATGCCAGCTAAAATAATTCTGCTCTAATAGATTAAATTCAATGCAATGTCACCAATCACCTTCCTACAGCATCCTTTATCTTTTGTATGCTCCCAATGTGGTTGGTTCATCTTTGAAGGAAAAGTTTAACACAAATGTCTTGCCCATTAGAAATGTCTATCAAAGACTTATTTTAAGTGAAGAAGTGTGCTACAGCACACATGGCCACAGACATCTAGCGTGCTGTTTCTTATGTCTTTTGGCTGTCAGCTTTCATATTACAAGTGTGTATACAAGGCAGCTTATGTTGATGTCATGTAAAGTTCGGGACTGCAGATTCAAGTTCACTTTTGGAAAATCACCTCTTGATATAAGTACATTATTTTTATTACTAATGCACTTCCCTCTCCTAACACCACAGTTGTATCCTTAGATTTTTTTTCCCTTTTTCTAATTTTTTGACTGTCCTCTTTATTTACAATTTCTTTCCCTTTACTGGGCACCCAACAATTTCAACATTTCATATTTTAGATTTCTACATCTGCTAACATCTTTAATTGGTAGCTTAGCTAACATGATCTTACCCTCTTCAGTACAAATATTTCATGACTTCTGTCAGAACTCATAGTGTTTTGTAATTTCCATACCTGAGAACAGAAGACAACTTTATCCGTTTTTCTGCCACTTGTTAGAGCTTTGGATAAGTGAAGCTCCATTTTGATTGTAAGAAACTGAATTTGGCATACTTCTGCTTTTCTGCATATGCTCACATATCTTACAGATGTAACAAGCAATTTTTGCTGAAGTAGAGTGTATCTCTCAAGTGAAGACAGAATGACAGAACTACAATATTTTCTTAAGAATAATGGCAACATGAAATATATTGAAATGATACGATACTGTTCTTCTCAAGTGGCAGAGCAGTGAACTGGAGGACTCTGAAACAGATAAATCATCATCTGAGAACTAACAAAGGTTTCTTAATAAAATGTATTTGTGCATAGGTTTCTGTTCCAGTCAGGAGGATTCAGAGAGCCTAGCTGGGGTAAGGAAGACCATGGGGACAGAAGGATGGGGAGCAGTGCTGAGGTGGGACATTGGCAGAATGATCACTGTAAAGAGTGCTCTGCAGACCTGCCTTCCATTGTCTCCAGAGGATGATGCTAACATCTGTAGGAAGACACAACTGTTGTAGCTCACATATCTAGAAAAATGAAAGGTTTGGCTCAGAACAACAGGCAGATCATTCTACCTTGAGAACATGACATCAAAGCTTTGAGCTTTATCTCCAAGCTCTTGCATTTTTTATTGGCTTTTATTTTAAATCTGCTGCAGCTAGATTCTTCATACTCATGCCTTTGGACAGCCTAACTTGCAGAGAACACAGGGAGAAGCTGCACTGGGACACTTCTGGACAGATATCTTCTCCTTAACAGTTCTTCTCATTTATTTTGTCTCTTCAAAATAAACAGCAGTCAAAATTGAGTCAAAATTGAAGGCTGGATTTTGTATCTCAGAGTTCAGGCTCTTCCTTCTCCAGATAATTACCATGACTTAGATCTTCTTATCAGCAAAACAGTACCTCCACTTAGGTCCAGCACAGAACCTAGTAATGTCACGAGTTTTGATTAGCACTGTATTTGATAGGAACTGAATGCTAGTAGCATGGTGCCCCATCATGCACTGGCTTAGAGGTATTACAGCTCAACAGGTAGAACCATATTGGCAACCCAGCCTTAGAGAGGCTGAGGATCTATCAAGTTGTACTCTTGTGCAGCTATGTCTTCCAATAGGCTTTGAACAGTCAAAGTTTGTACAGTAGTTGGTGCCCTTCACTGTGTACACAAAGGCCTGATACTTTGGCTCAAGTTCTACAATTATGATCTTGGCAGAACACCGAGCCCTCAGGAATCTTAATCTTTTATTTAATCAATTTATCTTTGCAATTTCATCCCTTTCCTATCCTAATTCCTTCTTTTTCAATAAAGCCAGCATACAAATATCAAGCTGGTAGAATGTGTTCTGTAGCTGTCAATCAATGGGCACAAAAAATACAAAATGTAAATAGTTATATCAGCAGACTTGCTTGCTGGAGTTATCTGCATGGCAGAGATGTCAAGGTATTGTTTCCAAGTCTGATTTCTACATGCAGGGAGTAGCAGAGCATGTCCTGGCTTCTTTTATCTTCCTCAGGAGAGCAGCCAAGTGGCATAATCAATTCTTTCAGGCTTTTGTCTTTCACCTGATGTTTACTTTGCTCATTGCCTAAGGCTTTGTTGTTCTTCTGCCCCTTAAAATGCATTTACTTTCTGATGTTATGAAAAGTAAATGTAAGTTTGGCACGGTGATATATATATTATTATATCAACATAGATGCAGGAGGTTTCTCCTTTTCACCTGTTACTGAAACAGAAAACTTTAGTTTGTCATTGAGAAATAATTAGGCAAACAGAAAATTAGTGCTAAAATGTGAAAGAACGAGAAATAACCTTCCTGGTACAAGTTAATGAGAGAATTTTAGTCATGCAGACAGTTTTGATGAGCTCATTTTGTGGATCTATGGCATATATTATTGTATCTAACAGAGGTCAAACATTAGAGCTGCAACTCTTCTTGTAGCTCCTGGTATATTAAAAAAAAAATGTATTTAGGACTGAGAAGACTGAGAAACCTATGAAGTATTTAAATAAATTCAAGGTGATTTAGCTGGCACATCCATATGCATAAAAGAAAATAAAAGTCAGGAAGAAAATTGAGCTGGATTTTACTGTTGTCAGTATTTTTCACTGATTTAAACTCCTAGGGCCAAGACAACATAAGATAACACAGTCATGGTAAAACAAAAACAAAAACAACAGCAAAAAACCCCACTTCCTTCCATTCACTTCACTTTTCTTCCAAAGGCACTGTCACAAATTTGTGTTCATAGTCATACAGCGCTCCTTTAAGAGTAAGACTTTAGTAAAGTGTATATTTAGTACAGTCATTCAGGAAATAACAAGTATTTCCAGTGAAATAAAAGGTGGAGATGGTAATGGACCAGTGATTAACAAATGCAACCAGGTATGGAAAATAAAATATCAAATGCCATGAAGCAGGTTTCTGACTGTTATTATTTAATGCCACCAATTTCCATGGACTCAAATTTTTATGTGTGATGTGCTTTGTATTTTCAGTTTACTCCAAATAGAGCTTCAAGTGCAATATGGAATCAAGTCAGGTCCACAATTCAGATGAAAATACCTTTGTGCTATACACACTTACAGAGATGTCCAGTTACTGAACAGAAATAATTAAATCTCTATTTAAGATTATCTTTTATAATATGACTCCTGCAGTGATTTGTAGGGTGGCAATTTTGTGTTGCACTTCTTATTTTTTTACTTTCAGCTATTTTGAATTGAAATGCTTGGCTTATATACATATCCTCAAGTAAAAGTGTAGCCTACCTTAGAAAAGAAACTACTTCCAGTAGTTCCATTATAGGAGAGTGGAAATATAAATGTGAACTCATATGTTACTTGATCAAAATTAAAGTTTGTTTTCAGTGGTTATTTTTGATAGATTATTTCTAAAAGGTGGAATGAGCATTGTTTAACAATAAATATTTAAAGGAGAACATGGTAAGAAATAAATGGGAGAGCTGGAATTACAAAAACAATGTGGTGAATTCCCTGCAGTTACACTAACTTCAGAAACCCTCACATTTGATCTTAAATAAATGAATTTTCTCATCTGCATGCACGTTAACAGATTTTTTGCAACACACTTTGCTAATTGAGGTTATTCTAGTATTTCATTTCATAAAATACTAACATTGTATGATAGTAATGAAGAAACTTCTATTGCCAGGGAATTAAAAGTTGATGTGTGATAATGAAATGAGATGGATATATGAAATATAACTCCAAAAACTAATTATTCATGGAGTTTTAAAACAGATGTCTACTTTTAAAAACAATAAACTCTTGAATATTACATATCTAGAAATGCAAACAACATATGAGTTCAACTTGAAAGTATGAATAAAATTCACCAATTCCTCTCTAACTTCTGAATTATAACTAGAGAATTTAAAATACTATATTTCTAGCATTTCTGGAACATAAATGACTTCTATAATGGAATAGCAAACAAAATCACTCAACAGAAATTTCAAGTGAAAAAGGAGCCCTGCTCATGTCTCCAGGTTTGCATGAACATCAACCAGTGATGAGCAGTTGAATGAATGTCAGGAGTGCCCTCATTTTTGTTGAAATGCAATACTGAGCACACAAAATACCGCTACTGACTACTCTGTGGAAGTCGATATTTACCTCTTGGGCCGCTAAATTTATGATATTCACCCCAAACGTAAAGTCAATTAGCTGCAGGTATTGCTACACCCATTCATTCATAATCATTTAGAGAATGAGGATAAAATTCAAACTCACACTCCAAATTATGGGAAAGAAAAAAAAGTCCCTTTTTCTTATTTCTGTTAAGTAAGACAGATGGAAAGATAAAAACCCCCAGAAATCTCACTCAGAATACACAGATGAAAAGAAATTGTTTTAAGGGCTTCTGATAGCCTTGAAATCACCCTGGAAATCTCTCTTGATCAAGAAGTTTTATCTTCAAAACACCCCATAGAAAGACTTCTGGTCGTCACAATTAGAAGAATTGCCCTGCAAGAATGTAAATCATCCTTTGCCTGAAGCCACTTGGTTACCTCTTAGATGTTGGTCAATATAAGTAATTGAGAGTGCTTAGAGACCTCAGCTGACAGGCACTGAATGGTCCTAGCTCTTCCCAAGAAAGGAAATTTTGAAGAGTCTTTTACCTAAAGTAATCAGATCCTTTCCTATGAACTGTTAATGTGGTAGCTTACTGAGTAGATTTCTGTAATTTTCTTGCGTACTGAGCAAAGGTTTCATGAAGTATATTAATAAGCATTTTAAGGGCTCGGTTACTTTCACTTGAACAGCAACTCAGTATTGGTAAAGGTATCTATTACAATACATGAAAAGAATATTTCTTGTTTACAATGACTCTTAAGGATGTAATTATAGCACAGTACAAAGAAGTAATTTTAAATCCATAAAAATAAAAAGAGAATGAAAGAAGGTAACCTGTGCTTTGCTATAGCAAAAGCTAGGACAGCTGCTCAGGCAAGGATTCCCACTCCCCACCAAGGAGCCATTAGCTGTTTGCCAGAGTTACAACAGCATGATGTTCAGCACTGGTTACAAAATTTTCAGGTGGGATGGGTTGCTACATTGTTCTTAGTGCATGAGCTAGTTTAACCCCCACAGCACAACACAACTGTATTGAAAGGAAGGGCAGGCTTGCCGTTTCCCTTTGGATGACAAAACTAAGATTAAGGCTAACAGTGAGAATTAAGGAAGGAGGAAGGAGCTCACTCTGCTTTCTTCTGCTCTAGATTTAAAAGAAAAAAGATTGCTGCCTCATCAACAGAGATGAGGGATGTATTATGTTTTGAAGTGTAACATGGGAAATGAGTTCTAGCTTTTAAAGGAAATCTTGTGGATACAAAATCCTATTTAATTATAGGATGCAATAACTTTTTCTGATAAGAAAATATTCTTATATTACAACTAAGACAGTCTCACTGTTAACTTGCATTTTTACCACCAATCTTAAACCTAACATGACAAGCCTAAGCTAATCATAAAGCATGTCAAACCTTATATTACATTTCCTGCCTTTTATCCATCTGTCATAACCTTAAGGGTATCCAAAATGCCATTTTAATTAACAAGATTGTCCTTGTTCTTCTTCTGATAACATTGTATTACAATGAAATGTTAATAGGAAAAAGCCTAAAATAACCATTACAGAAGACAGCGGTTATATCGTCCCAGTTTCAAGGACTGTACCCAAATGCTTGTGTAATGACACCAGAAGCCCAATGAGAAAGCACCAAATTAGGCATTTACCAAAATCAAAGGGAAGTGAAGAAAAACAAAATGTCATTTAGGGTGACAACTTTCAGCATAAGCATTGTGACAAGCATTTCCAGTAAAATAAAACTGAAATTCTCAAGGGCACACTGAATTCTTCCTTCAGAAAAAAGACAGAAATCTTTTGGTGGAGAAAGCTAGCCCAATATTATTTATAATGTATTTCATTTTCTGGTGGTACTTCCCAGAACCAGTCAATCACTCTCAATTCATCCAGGAAGGGTTCTAGAGGAAAGTGCTGATCTAAAATGCACAGGATAAAGATAATGATAGACTAAGGAAGACAACTCCCTTCTTCCTAAAAACAGAGGAGGTTCAACTATTCAACATATAAAATGTTTTCATTTAGAAATCAGAGAAATATTTTCAAGTATAATCTCAAGCACCTTAGGTCTATTCTTCATTAATAATAATAATAATAATAATAATAATAATAATAATAATAAACAACGGATGAGGGTTTTTTTTATTTACAGATTTTGACAGATTTTGATTGGAAAGAACAATAGCAAAATCTTGATGGGACAGTTTACTGTCAATAGTGAAATACATTAGAAGTGCAAAGGGTTCAACAAAGATATTTTTCTACTCCATGCAGTCTATTAATAACTCATTTCCTATCTGCTCCTAATTTAGAGGAAATGGGTAGCTGCTAACTCAAATTATGCTACGAATTTGGTTTCAAATCAGCCTAGATTGTATTAAAGAAGATACTAAAGCTTATTTAGAAACTCATTAAAGATAACTGCTGGAATTTGTTGTATTATTCTAATAAAATATTCCCTAGACTCAGGGAATTGCTTTAGTTCTCATGATTTAGGCTGTTCTGATCACTGTACTACATGTAGGCACCTCTTGCTTCTTAGAGTTTTTATGTACCTCCTTTATAAAGTGGATAAAAATGTGGAAAATCAATACAAAGATGATTTCAATGATTTTCCTGCAGTTGTTCCTAGATTTACTCTTGCTGTGATCTGGGACACTTTGATGGATTAAAAGGAAATCAAGCTATCTGTAAAAATAAAATAACTCTTGACAGAAGACATAACTGCTGGGAAAATAATGCATTTTATAGAGGTTACCAAAAGAATAACAACAATGTATTTGAAATCCTCTTTTTAAAACACTGTTTTGAATATGTGATATAGACTTGCTTATGTAACCTTTTGTAAAATAATTTAATCTTAAATCCATCTTTGAAACAAAATGAGGCTTTAATAGGTTGGCAGAAGTAAAGATCAGCTTGTTCCTGCGTTGTGCAATAATGGAAAAAGGACTAGAGATTTTGTGGCCCATACAATAATAAAAAAAAACATATACTATGCAAGTGAACACAAAGCAGCTTCATTTACTATCAAGTCTGAGGGAATTTTAGTAATACTTACTGAGGATGCCATAATAATTTAGGCATATAATTAAAAAAAAATGTTATTGGTTTAATAAAAATATTCAAATCTCACTCCATACTTTTGACAGGGTTTTTATCAGTTTAGCTTCATGAAATACACATCCGCACTATCTTGATTTTCTTTTAAAGTTTCAAAAAATATTTTTAAGAAATGAATTGTGAAACCAAAGTGCTTAAACACAGACCTGCTCTCACCCTGCACTTTTATTTTTTAAGTTACAAAATTTAAAAATGTCACCAACAAATGTAGTCAAACCAGGATGTAAGAAAACATGAACTTGTCAATGTTGAAATTTATAATGAAATATCTTTCGATATTTCCAATGAAGTATTCTGAATAAATTTTCAAAATTATTTGGGGAACTTTGTAATGATTAGTACTGAATAATAATTCATAATCATGACATGATTACGAAAATTATCAAACCTTGTTCCCCTTCAAACCTTAAAATCACTAATAAATAGAATATTTTCTTCATATAATTTACTTCATTTCAGGATGAAAGCCTTATACTTAGATATATGTCTACAAAACGCTTGAAATATTTATATTAGCATATGAAAAATATCACAGTCCAGGAAAACACAGTGAGTTATTAAATATATATATATATATGTATTCATTCCTTAAGCACTGTCTTATAGCAAGCCATATTCTTAAGCAGTGTGCTGAAGAGTGTGAATGTGTTGTATACTGTGGCAACCACTAGTGACCTCAGAATTCAATTTAAGAGAAGTTATCTCAATTACCCATAAAAATACACTGGTCTTTGAATGAAACCATTCTTTGAAGTAGGGAAAAAGTGTTACAGAAGTTTTTATAAATTCTTGTTTACGTGAATTTTCATCAGGTAAGATTTTAGAGTATTTATGGTGGAAAAGATCTCAAAGATCATCAAGTCTGACAGTTTTACATATGTAAAGGACAACTTATCATGGTGAAAGTTTAAATTCACAGCAAATTCTCTGGGGAGTTCGTTTTTTGTATTTGTATTGCAAAATTATTTTTCTTCCTTAAACGATTTGTGCTCACAGAGTTGTTATTATTATTATTATTATTATTATTATTATTATTATTATTATTATTATTATTATTTAGCATCAGTGAGCTTATTCATAAACAGCTTTTCTTACAGGGCAGGAGAGTGGAAGTGCAGAGATAAACCTAGCTATTACTATGCTATACATGAATTAGCTTAACAACTTCATCAGCCTAACCATTGTCATCCTGATTACAAAGCTTCAGGCTGAAAACTCAAAACAACAGAGTATCATAATGAAGTATGTAGAGTAGGTGTAGTGGAGATATTTATATTTATTTTCCTTGTGACATAAAGTGTTTGTGAAAAGCTCATGAATACAAAATAATAACTGTATTTTATTCACATGGAATATTAATAATCTTAATTTTAGAAAACAAAGCAGAAACATATTCTTTGGGAGACACCCTGGGAGTGTATTACCTGTGTAAATTAGCAACCTGCTCAGAAATTAGTTTAGCTGGGAAATAATACATGAGAATAAGCTTATAAATATCTTTCATTATTGCACAGAATCAAAAGTTGCACGGTTAAAGCTACACAGTTAATGAAGATACACAAATGCTATCTTTTTCCATTTAAGCAATGTATTCCTCAATTTAATTATTGCTCACATTCATGAAAAGATAACTAAATATGACATTAGCTCATTTAGTATGTCAAATTCTGAATTGAACAAGAAGAAGGGGGTAGACTAAATTGCCAGAAGATAAAAGGGGAGGCCTGGGCATTGAACACAATATGTGATAACTTGTTCTTTCCTTATTTCTGGAGTGCCTGCCACGTGTTCACCACATGTTCACCATGTGTTCACACAGCACACTGCAAACAATATGAAAGAGAGAGGAAGCAACTTGTCCTTCTGCATCAAAATAGGGAAGAGAGAGACTCAAAAACGATTAAGAAACAATTCCATAGTACTTATGCATGCTTACGAATCACCAGCCACCATAACTAAATGGATTTAAAATCAAAATAAGGAGGAAGTTTCCTCTAAATAAAATGTACATTTGAAGTGAGGGAAAAAAGTGATTTTGCATGTGTATGGGTTGCATAAATGCTGTTTCAGGAACAGAATCAGGAAATGGCATAGTATTTTGCCCCTTTTAACTTAATTCTGATCAATTTGCTTATGTATTTTTTTCCTAAGACAGCAACACTCTTTCTCCAAATAATGTAGTGAAATTTGAAAAAAATGCTCAATTGTTAGAAATTATCACATTTACACTCCCAGAGTATCAGAGAGACACAGCTCCTGCCCCCTAGATTGTTGGTATTAAACACCACCTGAACAGACAACATTCACAACTGTGAGTAGAACTCCAGGCCCCTGATAACATGTTTTTGCCTTTCCTTTTAAACTTCAAGTAAGATAATTATAAAATTGATTTCTTTCTTTCTTAAATATTAACATGATTTATCAGTAATGATCTCTAGTCCAGGAATTTCCTGTCAGTTAACGACCAGATAGAATAGGAAATCTTGACCCAAACTTCATCAGTACTTCTAGAGTGTTCTTGTATTTTTGGATTTTTCTTATCCTGGTGTGTCTTTCCTTCGTGGAAGAAATGGCCTATTGGTGGCTGGACAGTTTTAGAACTGTTGATGAATATTCATTTTTCTTATGAATTTTGATTAAGTTAAGGGAAATTAAGGGGCACTGATACCTTCATTACTTGCTTATATCCCCTAAATAGACTTGTGTCATTCTAGACCTGAGTAGATCCCTTGTGATGAGCTGAAGCATAATCCTGGCAATTTTGATGGACTTGTCTTATGGAAAAAGTGTATCACATCCCTGAGTGGCAAAGGAACGCACACTTAAACAGCTGCTACTGAGGCAATAAAACTAAGCTACTGAATTCAAGACAACAGTTAGACCAATGCTTTGTCTTTATTGCAATTGACGATGAACGATTTAAAGTGGCAGTCCACTCAGATTGCAATGAGAGTGCATGATGATGTAATTTTATATTTTGCATGGCCTCATTGAAATTACTAATACATTACAAGTACAGTAGAAAATTGGAAATATATCTTCATCGACGTATCTATGCTCATTACCAGTAATGAATAGTTGTTATGAAATAACATTAAAGCAATGTATTAAACTAAAACAGAACAATGCACATACTGTCTGGATCCCATGTGCTGCATGCACCTTTGCTTTGAAATCCATCCTTACATCACCCCTTAAACACTTAACTCCACTATTGGGTAAAAATGATGAAGGACTCCTTTCAGTACCCTTCCAGAAATCCAGTGACTCAAAATGCCAATTCATCACCAAGTTTCTGCTGCTTTATGTTCCGACAGCCTTTCTCAGCTTCCTTTGGACCATCTGCTTGTTTCAGCTAGCTCTTTATACCACCAACCTTTCCCATTTCACCCATCTCTGTCTCAGACATTTCCTGGTATAATTCTCATCAGTACTCAGGCTGATAAGTAGTCAGACTCAGACGTTTTTGTTTTACTTTCTAGAAACAGTTCTCTTGTCTTTTCCCACAAACATTTTTGTTAGAAGTATCAGACGACATTGCTTAAGTAGAGCAGATTTGCATTAGTTCATTTGTCAAAAGGAAGCACCACTGAAAAGTTTTCTCTATTAAATAGTGTTGAAAGTCTAAGGGAGAAACTCTGAAGACTTTGACAGGCATGAGTAGATGACAAGTACTCAAGAACAAAAATAATATAGTGAAAACAGGAAACAAACTACATGTAAGAATGTTTATCTTACTTTTATGAAGTCCTTCATTTGCCATTTTGAAACACAGACTGAACAGGAAAATATTTTGCTGCTGCTCTTGTAATATTTTGCAAATGCTGAGCTACAAAACTGCTAGCTGGGGGAAAAGGGATTGTACATGTAAATGTAGACTCAAATATTCACCCTCATATGCAAGCCCTTATTCAAGAAGTACAGAAAATAACTATTACACCAATAAGCCACAGTGTTGCGAAGCATGAGGCTGAAGGCCAAGCACCTGTAGCCTTTTGAGAAATGGAAGCACTCATCATGGTCCCAGAAAGGACCAGTGTGCATCTGGCAGACGGGAGGCAGAGCCCTCTTCCAGCAGTGGCTGCAAGGGTGCCAGAGGCAGAGGTGGGCAGCCATTGCTTCCTGAATGGAACAACCAAGCTGTGCACTGCTTCTGCTCATTTTGCCTTAAAGGCCTAACAGAAATAAGTTAGCCTCCTCTTTCATTTTTAAGGAAGAATACTTTTAAAGATGTAGGTAGATCTTGAGATGTTATTGAAAAGACAGCTGGACAAAAAAGGAGAGGTAAACAGGGGATACTTCCTTTCTAAGATTTATAATTTGCGGAGAAATAGTGTTGTGCTGAAAAATTCTTAACCTCAGAGCAGATTGATAGTGTGAAGTCATTTATTTTTTTTCCTCTAATGATCAGCTAAATAGATATGGAGAGGCCAACTTCAGATAGCTTGGAGGGTAACTTCAAATACCTTGGAGAGTTGAGTTGGCAGAGAAGTTTTTATGAAAAATGGATTTTCATTACAATTATCCAATATTTATTGCAGTATTCCTAACGCTTTGTATCCATATATTGTACAAAGCAGAATCCAAAAGCCACTATACTGATCTAGCTCTAGCTTACCAGCAAAACCCCCTAACCAAAACCTAGATCGAGGGACATTTATCCTTCATATCTTAAATTCTCTAAAACATGTTGGGTTGAAGTCACAGCCATTTTTACAGTACTGTAGAAAAGAGGTTAGTTCTGATTTTGATAGCAATGAGATTCTGAAGAGCTTTAAACTTTGTTTTTAGCTACTCTAGTAAATCTGGTCAAATAATATGTGACAGGATTGATTCATATCTTTCTTCAGAATAAAGTTTAGAGTTCACTCTAGTCACATATGTCAAGGATATTTGCTGTTATTTGTATGTGATGATATTGAGGAGCTAGTGGATTTTTGTACAAGAAGCTGTTCGTACATTACTTCATATACCTGCATATATATTTTAACAGTTTCTTTTAGATTTGTTAAAATAGATTTCTTAATCACCAAGTATCCATATTTATACTAACCTCAGTGGCCTTCTGCTCAGGACTCATTCTTTAAGGAGCAGAAATAAACTTATTCATGTACTGAACAAGTCATTAAAACATCAGTTTAAAAACAGTCATAAGGCCAAAACCTGTGAGTAATATATGTACTACACATATGCACAGATAACAGGATCAGTTTCAGAATTATTCTCTTAGAGAAAAAGTAAGGCTACCTCTATCAGATAGTGTACTCACAACCAATATTGCAATTACATCTCCTCTTATCTTTGTTCTGTGTAAGTCATATTCAAACTTTTGAGCACTCTGTGAAGTAACAAGTGTATCCTTTTCCATTCTTTAACTCATTTCCATACATGATGCCTTGCACTCTGCTTAGCCATGGCAGTAATACATGTTGTGATTAAAAAGCAACTGTAGAAACTGCTTTGAATTCCATCCATCAAACATAAATGAAAGATTATATCACAGTGACAGGAAAAGCAATTACAATAATCACTATCTTTTATTAAGTTTTAAAAAATAATTAAAGATAAAATCTGTCACCAGCCTTATAAAAGTGATCATCTGTTTTTTTATTTTATTTATTTCTCCATAAATTAAAAATACAACTTGTTAATTAAAAATTTCATTTATACTCGCATTTTATTGCAAACAGATTTGTGAAAGTGTATATGGATGACCTTTAAGCTCTGGTATAGAACAGACATTTAATAAACAGTGACAAGCAATAAGGCCTGTTGTTCTGAGAAAGGGAAGGATACCCTAACCTGATGGCTGTCATGCTTTGGAGAAGCGCAAGGGATTGCCCTGTGCACAAATGGTATAGAAGGTAGAACTGCAAAAGAACAACGAATTAATTAGAGCAATCGTTTTTGAAGAGCAGTTCTAAAACCCATTTTAATTAGCAAATAAAGCAGACTGCTTGGTGCTTAAGAACTATTTTTGCTTTCTGATTTACTGGATGATGGCAGTTGTACCATGGTTTGTTACAAATCACAAAATCTAGTGTCTCATTTTCCACATAAAATGCATTAAAATACCTTCTTTCCCATTCTATAGGGGCCTTTAAGATGTATTACAATGGCGAAGTTTATACAACCCAGCACAATTATTTTCTAATTAGCATCTTTTAATGTTGCATTGTGGCCTGAATCAGTTTTAGCATTGTCAAGGAGTGCTAGAAGCAGCCCTATCTGTACAACCCAGGCCACATGTGGCAAAATTAAATTGGCACACTTCACTGTACAGACCTTGTGCTCCCGGCAGCGATAGCCAGCTCAATACCTCAGAGAGCAGGCTCAGCTGTCACTCACTGACCCATTAGCGCCCTAGCTGCATCCTGCAGTGTCATATTCCTCATTCACACAAAGATAGTGCTCCCTGGAGATGCCAAATACCTACAGGAATGAGAGGACAGCAGTGACAGCAGCACTATCAAACAGGGCAGTGAACAATGTAGCATGAGAATGCCTCGTGCCAGGATCCCAAACAGAGACTTGCAATCCACCACGCTGCCCCGGCAGGCCAGGTTTAAATGGGATATCATTTCTAACAAACTGTTCAACATCAGGCACGCACATGCTTGTAAGAGGCCACTGCTGAGCACCTTTGGTCTACTGCAGGAGCACAGCAGACTCAATTCATGCTGTGAACACATCCAAGGTGTTGTGCTTAAATAAAGCAAACACCTGCTGATGCTTCTAAAACATAAGGAGGAACTATTGTGAGAATAATAAGGAAAACAATGCGTCAAAAATACACTCTTTTTGGTACCCAGAGTCCTGTCACTGACTGTACATAAAATCATTTAAAAAGACTGAAATGCACAGTCTATCATAAAGAGAATACTGCTTCAGGTTTCTGTAGAGTTTATGTTGAATTAGGAACAAAATCACAGGTCCAGTTCAGTGCAAGAGTGGATAATACCAATTCCATTCTGGCTGAAGAGCTCAGCCTCCATTCCTCAGGGGTTTAACACAGCACACAAATATGATTTAGGCCATGCTCTGTGCGCTGGGAAATTAAATTGCACCTTCCCTATAGAAGTATGTGGGTTTATGTACACACATATTTGTGTACATACATATATGAGAATAAGACAAAGAGTGTGTAGAGGTAGCCTGAAAAATGAGGAAAAAAAGACAAAGAAATCAGTCTGAACCTTAATGGAAAAGATAAATTCAAGCACAATTACAGCCGTGAGGTTGAAAGGAAAGCTGCAATTCTGTTGATTACATGCAGGATGATCCAGTAACAAGGTTTTATTCCTAAAGGTTCAGACCTCTCATCCTCATCTTCTCAAAGACATCCATCCCACACCCAGCAAAAAAAAAAAAAAAAAGGCACAGAAAAAAAGGCAAGGAGTTTATAGAAACATGAATGGCAAAAATACTACATGTTCACAAGAGAGAATTCAATGCTGATAGTGTTTCAGGGAATATTTGTTCCATACATTGCAGATCCCCCCCTTTCCAGCTGCTGCATTCAATGACTGACACGAAATGTGAAAGAATCCTCCCCCCAGGTTTTGTGAACAGCAACAAAAGCAAAAACCCAAAGAAACAAATGTTGGGTGAACACTTGACATTTCTTGATTTTCTCACACAGAACTGAAAGACAGATTAAGCTTGGATAAGAATTAGCATGAAATAATTTTTGGTTAACAAGACAACACATGACCTCCAGAAAAGAAAAAAATAAAAGCCCAGATTGTTAATAGAATAAAAAATGTTGGGAAACTGTCCTTGCTGTGTGCTTATTTGAAGAGACTTCAAAGAATTTTTTTCTTCAGATTTTTCAGTGTGCAGCTTATCCCACCACTTAAATCTGGATCTACTCCTACCTGCTAAGCCTAGCTAACCGGGCACATGCTCAGGTGAAGTAGAAGTTTATTCCTTGATGAGTCAAAATAAATGCTAACTTTAATACATGGTCTGTGCAGCACACCCAGACAGGGGGAAAGTCTTCAGAAACATTCCTATTTGGAAGCATGACCTGTCAGAAGTGAGTGCTGTGGATGTTTACTTCGCAATAACCTGAAACCAAACTCACAGTTACAGAGCAGCACACACCTTCTCTGGCACAGTGCCCTTGGGGAGCAATGACTCACATCAGGTGGGATTGTTTCAGGTGCATGTTCCCCAGCATTTACTTTGCTGGACAGGCCAGGCTTCTAATTATACAATGGGAAACATCTGGCTTGTCCTATAGTACTCTCAATGAGATTGCAAAAAGGTAGCTGAGCTTTAGGCAGCTCCAGATTATAGATGTTTCATTATATAAACAATTAAAATATTTCATAATAGTGAGCATATTTAATAATAAACATATCATATATTAAGTTTTAATTTCAGAGAAAAATTAATTGGAATAAAGCGCAGCACTTTTCTTATATCACTGCCTCTGCGGGTCTGCTGGCATCACTAGACTGGAAGGATTCTGCTCAGGCACTGAAGCCCTCTGATGGGATTCTGCCTGCTGAAATGAAGCAGAACAGTTGAATATAATAGTGTCACTTCGTACATTCTCACTTTTCTTTGAAAGTTGGAAAGGAGATTTATTTATTTCAGACAGCACTATGTGTCTAAAGGTTATTAGTAATTTAAGAACATAAAGGTTGATGATTTCAGGATTTTCTGTGACATAATTTCACTATAGCCAATGAAAGTATGGGAGGGAAGAATTTGGCCTTACAGACATTAAAACCAAATGTTGCTGTCAGCATTTCAAGGAGGTTAAATACTTGCAGTGTTAAGGTTCCAGGTTCGGCCAGCACTGTCAGCTTAATGCAAGGCTCTAATCACATATCCTATAAAGTGCACACACATAATCAGAAAGAAGAGGGAGATTCCCTCTCTTTATAGAGATATAAAGTGATTCTCCTGTCCTTGGCCCTCACTTTGATGGGGAAAGCTGCCCTTACACACTGCTCTTCTCAATGCTTTAGTCACTACCAAGAGATAGTCTGGAGAACATGAAAGCTTGCAGAGGAAACTTATTGCCTATGGGGAAATGTAGCAGCTCAATTGCAGTAATCTTCCTTGGTTTGAAGCACACCCAGGCTGTCAGCTGCTGCCCATGGTGCCATGCAGAGAAATCACAGACTACATTGCTCCACCTCCACAGGAAGCAGGCAGCAGTTTCCAAAAGCCCCAGTGTTCAACAACATAGCAAGGTGAGAAGCACATGAATGTTCACTCATGTCTAGCAGAAAGGCTCCACGTTTACGATTACTTCAGTGCTTTGAGTCAGCAGCAATGAAGCATGCTGAAGAGCAAGAGTGCCATAATTGAAGGTAAGAGCAGAAACCCACAACTTAAGGTTGGGCTTGCCTCACAGAGGTAATGGAAAGGAGTTTTATTATAATAGAAAACAAAGCAGTTTTGTTTAAGGGAGAAAGACTGAGAAGAACGAAATAAGAAAACCTGTTGACATTCAAGTCAGTACTCACGGAAGTGTAGAACACCGAGCACTCACATTATACCCATTCTGTATACATTTTTTATTACTTCTTGGTAGTTTATATATACTCACGATAAACATCAGTGTGAAAAATAGCTTATGCCAAGAAAGGCAATGTGCTCAGATATACAGTGTTTTCCAAGTATCGTTTCTATATTTAATCACATTGTACATTATTAATATTTTATTCGTGTATTTGATTCTTATATATGTGCATATAAATACATATTCACATCCACACTACTCAAGTATCCATGTATATAAATACATACACTCAAATGCAAGAGTATGAAAATGGAAATAGAGAGTACAACAAAGCTGTCACACTCTACTTTTATGACAGATAAAGAAATGCACAGAATGAATAATCAATAAACTAAGTAGGATGAGCTGAGTCCCACGGACTACTAGACAATGAGAGAGGGATCCATAATACCCAGGCAGGCCCTATTTAGCTCACAGTTTCTTGGGCTGTTGAATCCTTCTACTTACACTGCTTAGGAATTACTAATATATTGTCTTTGCAATTTACATTTCTCCATTATAGTTTTGGTTACCTACTCTTTTAATGAATGCTACTTAAAATATTACTTTGCAAAAAGAAGGAGCAATTACTTTAATAATGTTTCGGGAAAGTAGAAGCTATAAAATTTCACTTGAATACTTTTAGTTGCACATTAGTGAAATGACACTGTTGCTTTAGGATGTCTATCATTTGCTTCCATTAGAGACTTGTAGACTGCTAGTTCCAGCAGAGCCCTGAAAAAACCTTTACCAAAATTATAGTATCAGTAGTGGTAGCAGAAGAACAGAATCTCATTTAATGAGTGGAATTTTCCTTCTTTTTGAGTACTGAAACATTTGGGGTAAATGTGATAGGAAGTTCTGATCTTTTGTTTGCAGTAATACTTTATGATGTGCATTTGTGAGGTTCTTGTCAGTATACATTCCATATTTTTTTGCAATAATCATATTTATGAGTCACGGTATTTATCACAGTACTTTATTTCCAGTGAAAGGCTACTCATTCAGACTATCACTTTTGGAAAGAAATCAGAGGGAATATCACAGGTCATTAAAAGGTCTGGAATAAAAGGGCGAGTCTATTAAGCACTGTTCTGTGTGTACCTAGGTTTATTTATGTGGATCTTTATCTGCTTCAAATAGACTCAAACTGCTTCAGTCCTTCTCATCTGTAAGAGAAGTGCCACCCCTCGAGAAGATAAAGCAGGGCATCCAACCACAGAAAACACTGTGATGAGCTCTCAGTAAGCAGACAGGCATGAAAGGACTAAAGGCCTTCCAGAAAATTTCCAACTATACATATTTCACCTGTAAGTTAATTAGCAATGATACTGCTAAAAAAAAAAAAAAAAAGGGCTTACTATGATTTAACATGTCCACAAAAGAGCATTTGGGAATTAAAAAAAAAAAAATTGTACCTCAAAACACAACCATAGTTAGCCATTCATAAATAGAATGCTGCTGTGGGTTCTCTAAAAACATTGAACGGAAATTTTCTGAAATGCTGATGTATTTCACCAACATAGTTTTCATCTTAAATGAAAAATGAAATGAAAAATCTTAAATGGAGTATTGTGTCCAGTTCTGGGCTCCCCAATGCAAAAAAGACAGGAATCTCCTAAAAAGAGTCCAGCAGAGGGACACAAAAATGATAAAAGGCCTGGAGCACCTCTCTTATGAGGAAAAAGTCTGTTCAGCCTTGAGGAAAGAAGACTCAAAGGGGATTTAATCCACATCTATAAATACCTAAGAAGTGGGAGGCTGGACTCTTCTCAGCAATGTGTGGAGAAAGGATGAGGGGAAGTGGCCACAAACTGAAGCATAGGAAGTTCTGCACAAATGTACCTAAGAACTTCACAGTGAGGGTGATGGAGCACTGGCACAGGCTGCACAGAGAGGTGGTGGAGTATCCTTCTCTGGAGATGTTCAAGACCCTCCTGGACAACCTGGGCTAGGGAGCTGCTTTGGCAGGGGGGTTGGACTAGATGATCTCTAGAGGTCCCTTCCAACCCCTACAATTCTGTGCTTCGTGAATACAACGGCCTTCTGAAGGACCTGTAGGCAGAAAACCGTGACAAATACATTCATAGAAAATCCCACCAAGATTTTCAGTCATATTTTGCTACATCAGTATAGATGCGTGCATATGTGAACTTGTGTAACCTTTTTCTGAACAGCTCCTAAGTTCTAAGCCTTTTTATTTCCATGCATCCTCTCCTAATATGCACAATTTTGCTTCGTGTGTAAGAAATGCTATACTTCATAGAAGAAAAGGCAGAAAGATCACAAAGATGGTCCACTTACTGTACACTATCATTTTGTATAATTTTTCCCTAGTATCTGTGGTTATTAGCAGTCTGCTAGTCTTTGGTAGAAAGAAACACACTTTCTTGCTACATCCCATGACTAATGGGTAGCTGAAGGAATGATTCTTGTTCAAGTATAGATTTTCTGTTCATGTTCCAATCTTCAACGCACAGGCGCTTGACTTTCTAAACAATGACAAAATACAGTAGTATCTACTGAAAGAGCATTCGTTGTATTCGTGTTTCCAATTTTTGTTTTGCTTCAGGACTGAAAACAAAGCTTATGTAGTATAGCATGTTATTTATGACATGAAAGAGGAACAAGAGAACTGAAGACTTACAGGACCCTGAGGATATCTTCCAAAGTGAAGACCATTTGCTGTTTACAAAAACCTGCCTTTAAATAAATCTGCCTAAAGAAGGCAATTTTCTGTTCAGAATTAAGCTTGTGAGTCCAAGAACAGTAAGTCATGTCTGACATGATTTAGCAGTATCCAAAATAAAGGAGAGTAAGGTAAGGAAAGTGGAGAAATTACTTCAAGTCTCACTCTAATCTAAGCAAAATCTGTTGATAGGCTTTTGTAACTGCCTTGTAGCACACAGGTAAAATTTCATGACCAAATGAAGCCTTTGAACTACGCTACACTACACAAGTCTCCACTAGTTCTTAAAATAGAGTATAAGCAAACCCTGAATATCATATGGGATTGAATTTCATTCAGAGAGGAAAAAAAAAAAAAAAAAAAAAGGTAGGATGAATTGTACTGTTTAAAAGCTCCCTCTGTAAGCTCTCATTTCCTGGCATAAACTGAAACATATAATTTCTATTTATTATGCTGACTCAGACATTGTTCTAGGAAATTTAATTTAACTACTGGGTAACTCCCAGTTGTTAGTAGAGAAAGCTTGATGTCATGTTTGTTTAAAAAGGAAGAACACAAAGATACACATTTTCTGTGACAAAACAAGGGACCCATCTTAGTATGTTGCAAAATTATGTTACAGTAACATAAGTGATACATTATCTCTCTTCTCAGTGAAAAATATCATTCCTTTAAGACTGAAAGAACTAAATGCAAAAAGAAACAGTTCTCCATGGAATACTGGGAAAGACATGCACAAGAAAACCAACTACAAATTCTAGTTCTTGGTGGATTTTTTTCCATTCTCTTTCTTTGTAGTAAGATAATAAGAGGAAAATCAAGAATAGAAGTGAACTACGTTTCTTCAGTTAGAGCATTAGTTAATATGGCTACAGAAAGACAACAAGCCTGGCCAAAAGCCAGGATGCACTGTTTCATTTTGGTGGTCCTTATGAAATCAGATTTTATGGACCGAACAGTACTTTTGATGGTCATCAGCATATAAATGTTATTTATATTCTGTAACATTTTAACATTACTTATTTGTTGCTATTTACATTCTTTACAGTTTCTCAAATGTTTTGATTGTTAATACAATCAATTATTTTTATCTACTCTGGTTCATTAAATCAATCAGTGGTTAATGTCTACAAAACAAGGATCTCAGTTCACTTTATGTTTCATCATGGCAGTGATCTTTTTCCTTCAAGAAATCAATATAAAAATAATTATGATGACCTGTTGATCAACTCCATATAGCATCATCATGATGTACACTCACACTGGTGTTAAAGTAATACAAGTAGCATTTCCATTATTACTACTGAAGAGAATAATACGCAGAAGAACATTACTGAAATAACTTCATATGTAACAATATAATTTCTTATGACTTGTCAAACAGAGTAGAAAGAAACTTGAACAAAGGACCCGAATGCTTCTGAAATTACTTCTTCATTGTGACTATACTAACTAATCACATTTCTAAAGAAGTTTGTATTCATATTCTATCAGTGAAAAAGTATGGAGCAGGTGGCTATGTTTTGTCAGGAAAGGAGAACAGCAGTATGAACACTCCATTTTTATTAGCATTATTCATAGACTTTCTATGGTAAGCTGCATTACACTTCTTACTATTCAGCATCAGGGTGTGAAAAGTGCACTCAAGCTTCAAAAACTCAATGACAATTTGCCCTCTACCCAGTGCTTTTCTCTGGCAAATGTTGAAAAAGCCACTCCTAGAACTCAGCATGTCATTTTTTAATTCAGTTACGTTTCCACTTGAAGAGGCAAGCCAAAACAAAATATTCCTTCCAAAGAAGCACCACGGGAATAAAATTCCCTCCCAGCTTCAATAATTATTAGGAAAAAAACATTTCTCCACTCCCTCTTACACTGAAATTACAGCCTGCTCATTAGGACAAGCTTGTATTCTGCCTCTCTGTTCACAAAACTCACAGACTCAAAACTGCAGGTCCACTGAGACCTCTGTCTGCTGACAGAATCCACAGCTGCAGTGGACCTCCCTTACCACAGAGAGATGGGGGAGCGTGTGGAGTCAAGATCGTGCCAGACTATCCCTTTGACTGTTTATCTACAATTTAGATCTCCAGGCACAAGTGAGTTCTATCATACATGTATAGGGTAATCACAGTTAACAACAGAGGAAAATCAAATGGATATTGTCAAGGCCTTCAGAACTTCAACATTTGATTCCTCACTGTAGACAAGGAAAAAAAGAGGATATTTACACCTTTAGCTACAATTAGTACTACCCAGGCTTGTATAGAAAGTAAACTTAGTTTGGAATTTCCATAGTCATAAGGACTTAAAAATTGGAGAAGAGATATTGGAAGATATTTACCAAGTATCACATAACAAACACATTGTTTAAGTCATACTAATCAGCAGAGTAAATTAGCTAGTCAAATTCTTCCAGCATTATACTGTGTTAAGCTTCTACCTTTTTACTAGACAAACTTTGGCCATATTTGAAAAGAAAGCAATGATAGAATCATGAATGAAAGCAAAAAGAATAGTGAATAATAATCTTTCATTTTGGAAGATAACATTTGACAGAAAGAGAACTGAGAGAACTAGACAGCTCAAATTACACACTGTAAAGAGCCTGTGCAAAACTTCACTATTTCAGAGGAATGAGATGATAAAGTTTCTTAGACTCAGCAACAACTACGTGCCAAGTGGTTTTAGATACACACAATGATGTTTATGGTCTAACCATACAGCCTAAACAGAGACTTCAAGATAAAACACTGGCTGAAATTACCAGAAATAAACTACTTGTTCTTCAAGATGAAAATAATCAGTTTTTCAAGAGAACATTTTCTATGTGCTGATCACATCTTCATGCCTAAGGGAGCCTCTTACATGGAGTTAACCCATTAGTGACTGATGAATCTCTCGTGTGAAGAAAATCTTTATTTTACAGGTGATTATAAATAATTTCTCATTCTCAATTCTGCCAAATTGATTGTCTGTAGCATAAAAAGTTTTCATAAACTAAGCTTCATTTTATATACGAGTGCATCTAAACTATCAACAACTGAATACTGCTTATTCAACAGTTAAAACTTACGCATCTGCAGTGTAAATAGCTATCTCACAGCACAGGCATTTTCAGATAGTCTTAGAACAATAAATCTACTTTCTTCTAGAAATCTCTTTGTGTCTCACAGAAAGTTTCTACTTGTGCTTTGGGTGAATATTCAGAGAGAATAAACATCCATCACTACACTTCTGACTCCATCTGATGCAAATCAACACGCTTCCTGTAGTCAAACAATCCAAAGCCTTTGACTTCCAAAGAGAAATCAGCTCAGAGGCCAGCAGATGAATCAGCTCACATGTTCACATAAATTCCTACCCCAAACAATTGATGGAGAGCTTATGAATATATTACTGTGTTTTCCATAGCGTATGAATGTGTTAGAAATAAACTAACATGAAGTCTGTCTGAATTTCTATTCTCAGTGGTGTAGTGAATGAGAAATAGCGGATCTGATGACAGGATTACTGAAACAAGTAGGGAACCTATTTTTCTGTGGTACCTTGGTGCCTATCTTGTTCAGTTGCCCTGGGTTTATATTTAGATTTGACTATGGGAAGCGTTTAAAGAACACCAGGACAGTTGTACAGTTTTGCAATTCTTTTTCAGGTCAATTAAAACTTGTATTTCAGTCAAGGTTTTCTTCCATTTCTCTGAAAGATTCCGAGCTACACCAATTTTTGATTCATTTTTCCATCTCTTTCTGATCTTTCCTTGCAACTGACTAAATACTAATGTTTGAACTGGTAGTCTTTCATTAGTTTCATCTACTTGATATTGCTGCATTTTCCTACAGTTCTGTGAAGGAATAGGTTCAGCCACATTGCTATTTCTTTCTGGACAGGAGAGAAAGGGTTTCTAGTGCTTACTTGAGTCCAACAGCATTTTTTCCCACCCGAATATTCCCAGTAGACCAGCCCATGAATAACCAATGTAATACTGACTCCATGATGAGCCCAGTATAAAAGATTTCCTTCACACTCGAGTTAGATCATGTTAATTTATATTCTTCAGTTTCAACAAGTTTACATTCTTTTCTACTTTTACAAGCTTTCTGCAAAAGCTCTGAAGTGTATGTAAAATCCTGGAAGAAATTCTGACCTCCAGAAAGCCAGTGAGACCCACAGAAATAGTGAGTACTGTTCACCTGAGAGTTACGTCTGTTTTGCAATAAAGGATGTTATATCATTAAGAGAAGGAACATTATTTTACTATTATTTATTTATTTATTGTTTTCACATTTTACTGTTTAACATATTACAGTTTCAATGTTGTTATTTCTGTCCTTCATAGAGTATAACCTGAGAGAAATTCAGTTGCTAAACTGCTTGTAATTTTTTGGGGGGGTAAAAGCATAACTTAATTTTTAATTAATTAATCTAATAAAGCAATGAAAATTTATATCAGAAAAGTGAACACTCAAAGCCAGATAAAGGTACAGTAGCACTGTGTTCAGAGCAACGAAGCTCAGATTCACTCAGAACAAGAAAATAATTTCAGTAAGCATCATATTATCCCATTCAATGGAGTTGGCACTCACTATCAAACGTTTACAAAAAAAATATCTATCTAAAAATACATAGAGTTCTGATCTTGCCCACACGTCCTGTGGGCGAGAGTGTGAAAATACCTCTTCATGGAAGGTGTCAAAGCACTATGTGCTAGACATCTGATTTGTATGGGTATGGCAGTCCAGTGAAAGAGAAAATGCTTTAAGGAAGAGAGAACAATTTCAGTTGCTGGTGGGAAGCAGCACAAGACAACCCATAATATTTAAGGTGTTCTGATGAGAGATTCCATGTGATTAGGACAGCCTGCTGCTCTGAAAAGATCAAATTTTGATACATTCCAGTAGGCTAAAAGGAATGAAACTCTTTAATCCAAGTAAGTGTTGGAGCAGCAGGAGGACCAACTTTTAAGGAATATCTCATGGTTATGATCCTAGACACTACAAGGAGAAAAAAAAATCACAAAGGAATAAACTACTGTAAACAGCTGTTAGTGTTAAAACTTGAGAAGGTGACTTGTATCCAGGACTTCTCTGCCTTTTTCTCCTCCATGTCTACACAGAGGGCCCAATGCACTTCAATTATTCACTAATGCTAAATTTCACTTTGAGAAAAATACAGAAGCTCTGAAAGAGAATGATTTCTTGTGTTATACACAGCTATTGAAGTAGTGGCTCTTCAAACTAAGTTGTCCCACATGCTCTAGATCCATCAAAGCTGATGTATAGTCAATACAGATCCTACCAGTCCAGATTTCACTGTTTATCTCCCTTAAATGCTAATGTTAAAGTAGTATATAAGATTTGGGAATAATATTTTGTACTCTATAAAAATAAAACTGAATTATCTTAAATTGCAACATCCAGGTTGACAACACTGTGCAGCTTTAATCAAACTGAGGTTTTTGATTTTAATATATTACCAAATATATTTTCAGATTGTGACTACTATTTTGATGAGAAGTCCAGATTCTCGACCAGTAAACTGAACACTGAATTTTCTAGACTTTTACAGCTTTTATTGACTTTCATTTGGAATTGTTGATGATAACTTGACTCAAAGAATCAATTGCTAATAACAGTGCTAAATTCCACACAAGAATAATTTGTCTAATCTAAGATCATGTTTACCAAAGTGTTGCAATATTGTGTCATGTGTATGTCATTGTAAGGAGGCAGTTGATGCATTTTAACCAGTTTCAGATAACCCAAGAAAGATAGTGATAGCAATTTGGTAACAGAAAAGAAATAGCTTACACCTTTCCAAGGATTAGGGCTTGCTAGAAACTCCCAAAGAGAGCAATATCTAAGAAGAGATTCCTCTCTTTTGGCTGCCTGCTCTTAAATGAGGTAACAGAAGGCAGGACACATGGTCCATACCTTCCAATCACGCAGGTAAATTACTTGTACCTGTGCTCTTAGGGCTGGCAATGCCCCTTTACCAGGTTCTCAATCACTAGTTCAGGCTGTGACCTAATAGTTCCCAGGCATCAGTGAATAAAAACTATTTTGTTTATTAACAAAATAGTTAAGAGTCTGCTTCCCAAGGCTCTCATAAGATTAAAAAATATATATTTGTTAAGCATCATGATGCCTACACAAACTAACTATGACTCTTTAAATTTTACAGAAGAAGTCAAGGTATCAGGAAGCCAAGTGAGTTGTTCGAGGGCGCACAATGAATCAGAGGCAAAACAAGAAATCCTTGTCTCATGGTAGTCAATGAAAACAAAACCAGGACTGCAGTGGAACTTTTAACTGTCCAACATTTGCTGGGATGGAGTCTTAAACTGCATTTTACCTATGCCTTTCAAAAATTTCTGAAGCTTTTAAATATATAAAATCATAAAATTACAGACAAAGGCTCTTTTAAACGTATGTTTTAAAGGTAATAACCTACTTATATTCTCCCATTGTTCTGAGTCCTATATGCAGAGTTTTTCTGCAGTTAAATTGCACTCCAGGCAGGACAGCACATTCAGAGTATACACATTTTTATTAAGTGAGGCCGTTTTCATAGAATGTCAGTGTTCTGGTCAGAATTTGATGTTTCAATAAAGCTGCCTAGCTTAATAAATTTAAGGTATATTTAAGTAACTTGATCACAGTGCTCTATCTACAGTACACTGTAAAATAAGAAATACGTATACTGGCAGCAGAGCAATGTCAAGAAACTACAATGATCTCTTAAAAATCCTCCACATTTAGGAATTTATGTAGTGAGTTATTTTGATGAAGTGCTGGTTATTGTATTCTGAACACCTCTCTTTTATTTATATTGATTTTTTTGACATGTACAAGATCATTAACACTCTCAGAGAATGTAACATCAAAATAGCCATGTTAGTAGAAAGCAACAGGACTATGTATCTTAGAACTGCAGACTTTGAAGCCAGATTAAGTGTTTAACAGAACAAGACAGAAGAGAGGATGTTGCTTGCTGTATAATCATTCTGTGCCAGGTGCTCTTCATAGTGTATACTGCAGACTTTGTCCTATAATCATCTGCACAGAAGGATCTCCCTAAGTGTGCTGATGGCTCTCTATAGGAGAGCAGAGCACATGGCAATGCTGCGCTGACAGCCCAATCATGATGTGAAAGGACACAGACAAACTGTTCACCATACTGCTCCATAGGGCAGATACAAATGTAATCAAGCAGTCGGTTCAAAAGTTGGGTTCTGTTGGTTCATATCTTTCTATGTGCCTGCTAGAAGAAGTGATTTGATTCCGCATTTAAGACCTCTGAATTCCATAGTTATAAAAGAACAATATCAGCTCTTCTTGGCATTTTAATGTTCTACATTTTAAGCTCTCATTTTAAGAATTATATGTACGAGCAATGTCTTGCATAACATGGTTTCAATTTCAATGGGGATCTTGCTAAAAATGATGCTAAATAGCATATCTTGAGCAACCGTATTTTACGTTCTAGTGATATGTCTATTTAATCCATGAAACAGAATCTGAAATCCTATTTGGAAGAAATTTCTATTTTAATCATGTCAAATATATGAGTGCATTGTACACTGAAATTTTAATTCTATAAGGTAAATTTTGCTATAGATAGGAAGAACCAGAATTATGTCTAAATATACATTTTGGACTGGAATCGTTTTTTAATAATGTATTTTTTACATTATATACTTCTTTTTGTATGTATTTTCTAGAGAATTCTAACATTCCTTAGGTAGGAATTTTTACATTTCTTAGCTAGAAATACTTGCTCAACTGGTTAACAATTTCCTCTTTATCAGGCAACACATACTTTGTACAGCAGACTTATTCTCATCCTTTATAGTATAAACATCTTCACAATCCTTTCTATACACTACAGATAGATTACCCAAATCCTTGTCTTTGCTTACTGTAATAGCATATCCATTCTAGGATAGCGAGAGTCCAAGGTATGGACGACAATTAAAAATTCCTAGCTGTTTGGAATGTTCTCTCTTCTCTTCTTTAGCCTAGCTTTCACCAGGGAAGGCAAGACAGAGTACATGGCTGCACAGAAGTGCTACCACTGACATCAAAGTTAAATCTCATCATATTTATATCTTATTCTCTACTTACACACAGAACATTATGCATTTATGAAACACTGCATCACTAATGATAATAAATAATTTTAATAAATGCCTCTAATGATCATGATAAATCATAAATTATTTTATGTTTTAATTTCCTTGGGTAAATATATAGAAGCACAGAATCTCATTTTCATTGCTGACCTGGGGTGAGAGCACAGTAGCGTGACATTTACAACAGATACTTCAACTGTAATTACCAAACAGTTAATATATCAATTTAATTAAAATCCCATAGTGATGAACTGCATAAAGTATCAAAAGAAGTTAACTCAGGCAAAAAACAAACAAGAGGATCAAGGCAATCAGTGGAAACAAAATTAATTACAGAATTTGTCCCACCAATTCAGAGGGCTATTTGTACTTCTGATACAAGAGATCTTGCTGCAGCAGTCTTTCAAAACAATGTCTAACCACACTGATACTGCATACAAGACTATCTGGAATGTCAAAATGCAGAAAGAGAAAAATGTCCAAGTTGGATTTTATATGAAGTTTGGTGAACGAAAAGTCACCTCAGTTCCTGAGGCTTATCTTCTGATAAAATGTAAAATAAAGTCTTGCTAAGTCTTGGTGAAATCACTTTTACTGGTTTATTTGTAGTGCTTCTAATGTCCAACTTCCTATATTTTAGGAACCAATAAATCTTGCATATTATCAAACTCCTCAGTATTCATTAACAACTACTGCCTGTGCAATTCTTTCCACGTGACACTTTTCATTTACCAGATCAGGGGTGGACAAAGTCAGTCAACATACATCAATGGAAGAGTGCTTTATCCTCACAGTCTAATAACCAATCTTTCCATCAGTTCATTCAAATTTTTCTTCTTCCTTCTATCTTTAGAAGAATACATTCTCCTTCAGATTTTCCTCAGGTAAAACCTAAATATTTCTTCAGTTTCATCTTATATAACACTGAGAGTGTTATAAATACATTAGGGTGTGGGAGCTGTATTTAGTTATGCAATCTGAGGCTTGAAGTGGGGAGAAAAGAAGAAGTAACTTTGGATGCAGAACCAACAGCAAATTGTTTGAGTAGTTTTCCTTAAAATCGTGAAATCAGCTCTTAAGTCAACAAACTCTGACAAATAGAGCCTCCTCTCCAAACAACACACATGGGTTAGGTTATGTGTCACATTAAGATTAATTTTGACTTGTGAAATATCAATAAAATTTGTAAATGGAAATTCTTTTGATTTTCCTCCTTCCCCTCTTAAAATCTTCTACAATTTGATATAACATGATTGATGATTGACTATTTCACCTAACATTAAACTGGTTCATTTCACTGCCTCCATCAGATTAAGAAATCACTCTCCAAGATGCTTTCAACAATAGTTCTGAAAAACCTACATGCAGTAAACCATATTTTTAATGAGATCGTAATGAAAACTTAAGTGAAATCTGGGACTAGGTTTGGTGCCAAGAAGAACACTGGGAGCTTTCAGAACAGGATCCAGAATAACTGGTATGCTAAGTACAGGGCCAAATACATCCTACACCATCATTGTAAGAACAGGCAACAGGAAATGCTGCTGGGGGCAATGTGGGGCTTTGAACAGCATCCCTTTCTTTCCAGTGCAGGGTTGTGCCTGCGTTCACTCAGACAGATGGGGCTCCAAAGCTAAGAGTGGTTTTCTGGGGACAGAGGGTACCACGGTTTTCTAAAACATCAAGCAGATGTCAGGCTTTTCAAGTTTGTTATTAGAGTTGATTCAAACCAGATACTTACTTGAACAAAGACTGCTTTAACCACTACACTATTTTACTTGGAAGACCCTGGAAAACAAAACTGTGCCAACAGTCTTTTGGCTGAGATCTGGATTTCCCTTTTCCAAGCAAGGGTTCCAGGCTATGGATTCATCCTCATGTTTACTCTTTCCTCCTGACCTAATAAAAACTACTGTGCTGCAACAGAACTACAACAAGAACAATGTTTGTCCTTCTTCAGTGTTACATAGTGGCAGGTGAATTAAGACCCATCTTCACTTTGGAAAAAGAAAAGAAGTATTGCACAGGATCATATATGCAGCAGAACTGAACTTTATTTGCATCTCCTACTTCTCTAAAATAAATTCTCTTAACACTTGGTAATCAAATAAATAAGGTTCACAACAACAGTAACAGAAGTCATCTCTGGATTTTGGGGGGATCTGCTTCTGTTAGTATGTGACAAATATTTTGAGAATGCTTTCTGGTTTGAGCCTCTCAGGGGATTTGGAAATAAGCTGTTTCTGGCTTCTGACCAATGTTGGTACAAATCAGTATCAGCTGGGCATCCTGTCAAAACTCTAGCACTAGTAGGAACGTACAGATGAGAGTCGTAGGGAATTTCTCCAAGAAGGACCAAGCTACTGGAATTTAAGCACCTTTGAGTATAAGGAGAAGTAAATCTGGAGCTTTCACAACTCTAATTTTGAACCCTGGCACTTAATCTTCACTTACATTCTACTCTAAGCAATTTATTTTTGGATGTAACGCTCTTTATTTTTAAAATGTCCAGTAGTAGTTTTAAGACCCATGAGATATTCATTCTCTGGAATGTAGTTTTCTGTTTACTGTATTTTACTTTCTGTGAAAATCATTCAAGTTCAGCATATTTTACTCCATTTTTGCAGTAAAATTGCAGGGTTTTTTTTTTTTTCATGAAAAACTACTTACATAGCTTTCAGTTTTTACTGTGTAAAATAATCCAACTGCTATTATTGTTTTTTTATTACCATTTTCAAAAATCTGTTTGATTCTTAAGGGAGGACAACCATGAAACCCAACTCCTTACTGACATAGGGTCCCAATCAATGCATATTTGTACTTGCACTGTTCTTATTTTTCCTTCCCTTTGGCCAACCCACTGAGTGGGATTCTTTGTTCATCTAAGCTGTACTTGTCACAAGAATTGGAGAGTGGGAGAAAAAGAAGTTCAAAAACACTTTGTGCTGGAAGTAATGTGGTCCTAGTCTATAGAGGCTACTGGGATTTATTTTGGTTTCAGTTGTCTCCAAGGATCTACTTCTCAGCAGAAGTGAGCTGCAGTGGTGTCCCAGTGCCCCTTTTCCTCCAGTCACCTCGGGACTTTGTAGTGGGGCAAGCAGGGAAGTATGCTTCAGAGGCCCCTCTGACAGGAATGTTTGTGAGGGTGTTGATAAGGCAGAAAAAGCAGAGGTCAGCAGAGAGGCAAGCAACATAACAGCCAGGGTAGTAGACCTAGAGATCAAAATAACAATCCTAGTTTATGTTCTTTTGCTATCATTTCATCCCTTACCTATTTCTCTGCTAATTTTTCTGCGGAGCTTATTGAAACTACTTTAAGGCATTGCCATTCTACTTTCTTTCTCTTTGAGAAGCCACTTAAAGCTACCTTTAACCAATCCTGTGGGTACAAAAGATACCAAGCAGTGCTCAGAGGCTCATCCTGCCTTCTGGAAAGACAACAGACAACTGAACAGCTACAATGTGGCAAAGCACAATAATGACTTTATTTCCCCGCTAAGCCACCAGTGTTACATGTTGGCGAAGGCTGCAGCATGATGCAGAACTTGAGGGGCTGTAACAGACTGCTTTTTTTTCCCCTGCATACAACTGGTAGTTCCTTTTGTAAAGTTCCCATTGTCTCATTGTAGCATTCTAATGCTGAACTATTTATTTAATTAAGTTTCTCAGTTTAAACTTTTTAATCCTTATTCATGATGAAAATTATAGAATCCTTAGAGTTGGAAGGGACCTCTGAAGGCCATCTAGACAAACTTCCCTGCAATGAACAGGGACACCACAGCTAGATCAGGTCACTCAGGGCCTCATCCAGCCTTGCCTTGAAAGTGTCCAGGGACAGCACACCAACCACAACACTAGGAAAACTGTTACAATGTCTCACCACCCCCACTGGGGTGGTGAAGATCTCTTTTAAGACCTTTTCTTTATATCTAGCCTGTATCTACCCTCCCCAAGCTTTAAGGCATTTCCTTTTGTTCTGTAGCAACAGACCCCACTAAAGAGTCTGTCCCTTTCTTTCCTGTATCTCCCCTTTAGCACTGAAAGGCCGCTATCTGGTCACCTCGCAGCCTTCTCTTCTCCAGGATGAATAGCCCCGGCTCTCTCAGCCTGTCCTCAAAGGAGAGGTGTTCAATTTCATGGATCATTTTTGTGGCCTTTGTCTGGACATGCTCCAATAGGTCTATGTCTCTCCTGTACTGAGGACTCCATGTCTAGACACAGTGCTCCAGGTGAAGACTCAACAGCACAGAGCGGAGAGGCAAGATCACCTCCCTCACCCTGATGATCACAGATTTTCTGATGCTGCTCAGGATACAGTTGGCTTTCTGGGCTGTAAGGGCACATTTCTGGATCATGTCTAGCTTGCCATTCACCACTACTTCCAGTAGTTGTTTTTTTTTTGTTTGTTTTTCAGCAGGGCTGCTCTCAATCCTTTCATCCCCCAGCTTGTATTGGCAATGGGGATTGCTTTGACTGAGGTGCAAGATCTTGCATTTGGATCTGTTGAAGCTCATGAGGTTTTCCTGGGTGCTCTGCTCAAGCCTGTCCAGGTTCCTTTGAATGGCATCCCGTCCTTCTGATGTGTCAATCACACTCCACAGCTTGGTTGCATCAGCAAACTTGCTGAGGGTGCACTAAACCACATTGTCAGTGTCACTGATGAAAATATTGAAGAGTAGCAGTCCCAGCACAAATCCCTGGGGGACACAACCAATCACCAATCTCCATCCAGACATAGAACTATTGGCCACCACTCTCCGGACTCGATGCTGTTCTTAGTCCATCGAGTAGTCTACCCATCAAATTCATATCTTCCATTGTTGGAGAGAAGGATGTTGTGGAGTACAGTGTCAAAGACCTTACTGAAGTCCAGATAGGTGACATCAGTGTCTCTCCCCTTGTCCATTGATGCAGTGACACTATCACAGAAGGCCACTAGATTGGTCAAAAAGGATTTTCCCTTGGTGAAGCTATGCTAGTTCTCCCATACACCATCAGTTTCAGGGAAAAAATGTGCCATACCTGAAAGCCATCTTAATGGATAGTATTGCTATGGTATTTTTCTTTTTTCTTTTTTCTTTTTTTCCTACAATTCAACCCATACTTATTCTGTTGCTTGTTAAGATTTATAAATATATATTCTCATTTTCAAAGCTTAACTCCTTTTCCTACTTCAATCTTTTTCCACATTAAATCTGCACACATTAACCATTTTCCGAGACATTGTTATTCCTATTATTTTATCAAATAAATCTTTCCCATTCCTTAAATTTGTATCTCAAACCATAGTCCTAACAGTTATTTCTGTTCCCCCATTGTCCCTGCTACTGATGATTTGATAAACGAGTCATATCAAACAATAATATTTTAAAGAACTACTGAGAATTTAATATATAAACTTTTAAAATAAATACTGAATGTGAAGTATGAATAAAAAATTGAATTAAATCATGTCATGTGTGTATTAAAGAAATGGGGTCAAATTTTCACAGTTTTTCAAAGGTATTAAGCATGTGTATTTCCCAATTAAATGTAAAATCCTTAAACTTGTAACTCCAGATCCACTTCTACAAGTCCCAATTACGTGAATGTGCATTTAACCAGGGTCCTTCAGCTCTGGGTTAAAATATCCTGGGCCGTCGTTCAAGGTACTTTGCATTAAGCTTGTATAGACTAAGATAGCAGATAAAATTGCAGGATTCTTTTATTTTTTTCAAGACAAACATTTATTTTCAAGGTGAAAGACATGAATTAAAATAGCAGTCCCTGTATTAAGAGCTTACTTTTTGCAAGCAGTGTTGCCTGGTTAGTGCTACTACCAGGATGGGAAATGGCACTGAGGAGGAGATGAGTTGTGCTGCTTACAAATATTTGCAAATTTGCTCCCTATGAGTAACTGTGGTTATTTATGTTATCAACATTCAGAAGAATAAAGCATGCTTAGCTAGTTTTTTTATGTCCAGATGGAATAACATAGACCCTGATCTTGAATCCTGGTGCAGTATCTTGAAGGAGAGAGGAGGTGGCAAAGATGAGACATTGCACTCCAGTTTTAAGTGAACAGGAGATATTTAGATATTGATGTGGGGTGGCATAAGGTACAAGTTGGATCCAAGAAAATATAACCATAGACACCTGGCACATCATAAGGAGAGCTTCTGTCCTTGCCAGTTAAATGTGAAAACTGAAGTAGAAGCATTTCCATAAATAATTTGTAAATGGTTTTATTCTTTTTTAGCAGAAAATGGAGAGTATTGGAAATTCTAACAAAACAAAACAAAAAAAAGAAATGAACCATAAATAAACAAAAATGTCTAGAATTTGGTCTTTTATATAAACTACAATGCCAGTGGATAATTTTTTCAAATTCCACTTATACTGCATCTCTGGGGAAATAACTACTACAATCACAAAACAAAACAAACAAACAAAAAAAAATCAATAAAACACCAAACAATATCCATAAAGAAGTCTTGTTTCAGTTTTATTCTTAACATTGGCAAGAACAAATTGTAACTTGAAAGATAACACAGCTGAGGTACTAGCCTCTGGTAAAATAATAGCCACTATAAACTCTGGTAGGTGTATCATACTCATTAATTATCAACTTGGCTAATTAGTATTGGTAGTGATCAATCTTTGCTTCTGTAATTACTGCTGATGGATGAACATGGTCTGTTTTAATAAAAATTATTTCAGTATGATATAGAGGAAATCCATAGCATAGCTACACAGCCTCTGAAAAAAAAATGATAAAAAAAAACCAAACCAAACAGATATGATGGAGAGGCCCTTTGGTACACTGAACAACAAATTCTACAGAACAGTTCTTTTGTTTTATGTAGTAGGTGTGATAAAACATCTAGAGGATATTCAAATTCATCAGTTTACAAAATCTAGCTTTCCAGGGGCATCTATTTACCTCCAAAAAGAGAAAACTCATGGCCACACGTATTTTGGTGCCAAAACCTAATGAACAATAAACTCAGAAAGATGTATTCAGTATTTCAGGCAGTTTCTGAAGAATGAATGCAGCAGAGAAGAGGCACAATTATTACTAGCAATCCTATTGTACATGGCAGAGAAGTAATTCTATAAATCAATGTTGTACTTAATCATTTAATATTTTATTTAAGGGAATTTGAGAAAGGTTTTGTTTGTTTGTTTGTTTTTCAAAAATGCTGTTTTACCCATGCTCATTATAGACTGAATTCTTAAGCCTTGGCTTAGCCTTTTGTCTATCTGAAAAGAATCTACTGAGAAATTTTTACATGTTGTCAAGATAGGCATTTGCTTCAACATTATTACATAAAAAAAAGATGCCTTTAGTCATAGGGTTCCTTTAAATGCAAAACAGTTATTAATAACACCTGTTATTTAATTATAAGTCAAGATTAGTTTTTGAGATTTGACATTTAAATTACATGCAGCAATAACTAGCAGATAAAAAAAAATGAGGAAAAAAAGCAGGACTAAATACTACTGTTTTGAGCAGAAAATGTTGTTCAAGATTCCAAACGTAGAACACATTATTTATCCTCTTAAACAAGCACAGGTGGTATAGTTGGATGTATGTAGCAGGATGGTTTGCAATTAATAACAGTTAAGATAGTCTCCAAATGCATCAGACTTTTGGCGGAAAAGTTCAGACTTGTTTTTTTTAAAAAAAAAATCCAAACTTTGTGACAGAAGATAAACTGATGCCCTTGAAGATGTGACTATGTCACATGCCACAGACCCGTAACTTCTATGTGAATTCTCATCAGTATTTCTCTGCCCTTTCCGACAAATCATTCAGACATTTTTACTCCCTTGGCCACTTAATTCCTTGACATCTTGGTTAATATAAAGATCTCAGTAGCAAGTAGATGCCAAGCACATATGTTGTCTCTGTGAAACTTCTTGCAAGGGTCTATAACTTAAACTAAATCTAACAATTCAAGTCCAGATAATTTTCTCTATAATTGTTATCAAGTAGCTCAAGTTGAAATTGACTACATTTTAATAAATAAATCTACTGTTATACTTCCTGTACTTTAATATTAAATATCGAGAACTTACTCATAACTTATGACTGTTCTATGAAATTATACATCCTATTCTGAAAACCGTACTAGATAACTGTCCATCAGCTAATATAGGGTACTAACTTGTATCAGACAAGAAATCAGTCAGCCATCAGGCAGGTATAACAAGTTATTGACTTATCTGAGCTAGATTTTGTGCAAGTAAACCACAGGTAAAAGATATGGACATTTCTTGTCAACTTGGTAGAGATATCCAGTTCTTCAAATTCTTCTAAACACAAAATCATGAGGTAGAGGGTGTTCAAAAACAGCTGTATATTAGCATCTCACTAGAAATTCTGGAATCTTACACCCTTGTTTCAAGAAAGTCCCAGAGAAGAAAGAAAATGAAAAGTTTCATTGTAACTTCAGTTCACGTAGGCTTCTACAACAAAATGACCACCAATAATGCCATAGGAACTCATTATGCATGGGAATTCAATATTTTTATATTTATAAATCTATTTATGTAACACTACACCATGTATTTTTAGTGTTAACAACAGAGATTTCAAAAATGAATTTTAAAAGCAAAAGCTATGACCAGTTTTTAATTTACACCCTAATATTTTATTTTAGCTGAAAACTACTCGTCAAAAGTAGGTAAGGGAGAAAATTCTTATGACAGACTTACTGATAACTGTGTGAATGGTTACTTGACTTTAAACAGCTTTCATCATTTTCAGTGACCTTTCTTCATATGGTAAGTGAGAACACCATCACTATTCTTACGGAAATCGTGAAGATAAAATTATTAATTAACGATATGAGTAATATCAAATTATAAGTGTACCTCTGACTTGGGATAGATCAAGTAGCTTTTAAAGCTCTTCAATATCTTTGCTTTTATCAAGCTGTGACTGATATTAATTAAATCTTGTTTAACCAAATGGCTTATCAAAGTGGGTTGCATCGTGGGCAAGATATTATCCATTTCATGCTCTTTTCAGACAGATAAAATTTGCTAACAGGTTGCCCAACTTCTATATAAATCTCCACACATTGAAATCCTACGGCTTTCAGTAAAATGTACATGATCCAACTCTGCATAAGAAAACTCTGCTCAGATCTATCTAATTCCATACTTTACATGATGAAAAATGTCTATTCATTGGTGCCCCTCACTACTTACATACCATTCAGTAATGCAAATGATGCAGGTAGTAGTGCAAAGAAATGGCAATGATTTTGATATCTGTAATATAGAAATAGAGTATACATCTGAGTACTGAAATAAGTATCCTGTATGGGCACAGAAAAAAAGCATGGGAGCAAACGGGTTTCATCCAAACTGTCTGATATGCTAACCAGCACCAAAAAGTGAAATGGAGTGTCTTTTTTTTTCCCTCCCAAGACACTAAGGCTGCTTCCAAACAACCTCTGATCCACCTCCTTCAGCTTTCCCTGCCTTCCCAAAGAAAAGGGAAACAGGTTTTCCTATGATCAAGTTATTAAGATTAAACTTCATAATAATGGTTCATAGTCAAACATTGATCAAGGTACAGCAGCTATATATTCTTACCTTAAGAAAGAAATTACTTTACATTAGGGCTTTCAGATGATGTGACTGATTGATTATGACTCAAGGAACGTAATCTATTTTACACAGCTTGTGTTAATATATGTGAAACAAAGCATCGCTGTTCGTCTATTGGTGAGGGGCTCAAAAATGAGCACATGAGTTTTGTGGTCTCTCCAGTGTTGAGAACAGAGGGACAATCACTTGGCCCTGCTGGCTTCACTATTTCTAATACAGAGCAGGATGCCATTAGCTTTCTTGGTCACCTGGGTATAGTGAAGACACCTTGGCCTCAGTTGGGCACAGTGAAGACACCTTGGCCTCAGTTGGGCACCACATATAAATGTTATTTTCCCCATTCAGTGACTAAATAAAAACTGAAAAAAACTGACAACAGTTTTCATGGCAGTTTTCAAGTGAAAACTTCCCCTTTTTCAAAATATATTTTTATTTCTGACAGGTTACAAATTTGGAAGAACAAGTAGGATATGTATAGCTACTGTTACTTTACAATTGTTATTTACGAGGAATAACTCAGGTTATGTACAGAACTAGCTTCCTAATTTTCTTGACTGGTCAAATTTATTTTATGCCCCTCAAAAGTCCCATGTGGTAGCTCTTATTGACTTCTGACATCTATCAGAAAGGAGAAAACTGTTCACCCACCAGCATCTTGGTACTGAGTTCAGACAATTCATTGTTCAGAACTCAACAAGTTGTTTCTAAACCCTGAGCCTAAAGTCAATAAAAGCTTTATAGGCTTTTCGACTTCCCCCACAGGAGAAAAATAACTGTGAGTTTGTTGTTTGGAAAGGCATTGATTAGCATATTGTGGGAATAGAGTGTTGACCTAATGATCATGGGCTCAGCGTGAATAAGTTTTCTAAACAGAAATATCTAGCAGAACAAGTACTCATTTATCTATCAAGTCAGCCCTTATTATTAACCATTTCCTTAACTTGGGAATTATATATTCCAATTGTTTTATTACACTTACAACTGAATATATACAAAATAAGATTGATCATCTGGTAAAATTAGATGATTAGCTCATCTAAAAGTAGAATAATTCTTTCAATTTTTTATTCAAAGAATTTTAGAAATGAGGACACATTTTCATCTGTTCTGTATTTTTCAAGCTATTTGCTTAAATAAAACTGGAAATGATCATGAAATGTCTCAGATGTATTAGGACAGTTCCAGGGCATCAAAAAAGTTTTCACAGGCACTCTTCTATCCAATTCAAGATAGCTGACCATAGTTGACATGGGACTGCTGCATTTGTAATACTCCCATTAACCAAGATACATAATTCAAAATGAACATCATAAGCATCTTTGACATTTTGAAAGGATTTGCTTCTCTTGAACTTAACAGAACAAAAGGAAAAGAAGAAATTCTTGCTGAATGAAAATTTATATGGGCCTGTACTGGGAGGCATTTCATTGCGATGTTGTATTGCAGTGAAACAAAGTGTTTCTTGGTTCTGTAGAGGATAGGAACCGCAGGCTTTTCAGTTAGAATTAAGGTCATACAAGATGCAAGAGTACTGCGCTGCCTCCTTTTTGCCTGCCTGACCTTGGTTTGCTTTCACAGAGAGTTATTCTGGTGTCAGTCCCAGCTCCAATTTCAAATTCATGGGGCATCCACACTTCCTCAGGGAAGATCTAGATTTAAAGTACTACTGTTTATGTTCTGTTTGAGTCTATGCTGCACACTCGATGCTGGCAATGGGTGATATACTGAGAATACAAAAAATGGGGACTTTAAGTGAAAAAATGAATTGTGTAGATCTTGACATGTTTCTGTGCCATTGGCTGAGGACAGGCTACTTTCCTCACCCAGAATACAGAGAAATACTTCAGCACCAGCAAAACTTTGCGATCATCCACTTCAGAGGGATCAAGTGTACAAGAAAAGGCTGGATAAAAAGGCTCCATGTATGCCTTATTATGCATTCACTTCTGTGGATGACTGTAAATTAGTCATATATACTAGCAGTTATAATGTGTCCCATTGCAAATTCATTCACCTATATAAATCAGAAAGGATTTTGGCATATAGGTACCCTTTTGGTAAATACAACTCCTTTCTAAAACAATATAAGAGCGTGTACAGCATGATTCCTCCAAGACCTGAATTTGTTTATAAAGTCTGCATTAATTAGCATGCTTTTCTACCTCATGTAAGAAAGCTAAATGCCTCACTATCTGACTATGTCTATACTATAACTCTGTATCATTCTCATTTTTATACAGAGAGCACTGAGGCAAAGCATAAATTGACTGTTCAAAGAGCAAGTTGGACCCAGGACTGAATGCTAGCCCAAACCTCCTTGTAGGAGATGATGCTTCTATTGTTTGGCTCCGAGACTTACTCCCCATAGAAGGAGTAGAGATTTTTTTTACAGAGGCAATGCGCCTCTGTAAGGTCACTCACTGCCCTGAATATTTAAAAACTGAAAGACTGGCAGATGAGATGAAAGATAGAACTCTCACTGGGAAAAGCGGGCATTTTAAGGTGGTGTAAAGGGGAAATCCTTCAAAAGGGAGAATTAAAGTAGAAACACAAGTCATAGCAGTTACACTGATATACAACTGGCATAAATGATACGAATAAGCACTGGAGTAATGTCTCCTTCTTGCAGTTTTTATGAATACCATGTTTATGTCCAGAAGTCAGTTGCATATACTTCAGTATAGAGGTAAAAAGCATTTCTAAAAATGGAAATATCTGTCCCGTATTTTGAAATGAAATTGCATTCTATTAGTTCTTTTTTTCTCTATTCCTCATGGGAAAGAAGAAAATATCCTCAGTTGTAGAAATTTATTGCACTGTTGCATCCCCAGCCATTTTTCTGCAATAATGGACATATGCTAAATGAGTAAGCATCTGAATAAATCCTGAAATATTGTCTAAATGGCAAATGAATGAATCCAGGAGCCTTTACTTGGTCCTATTTTCTATGCTAGTTTGTGCTCATTTATGTAGCATTTTTCTTTTCAGCCAGTTTTTCATCCATTTTTTACCATCCTTTCAATGACTCTGATATCCTCAAATTTGCATATCAGCTTCTGTGAAACTTTATCAAAGCCTTACTCTGATCTCAGTCAACCAGATCTATAGCATCCCCAGTCTCTAATTTCTTTGTCCCACTTGCTACTTGATTAATTCTTTCACATGCTTCTGACAAGATCAGCTTCTAAAAACCCTTGGCTCTTGGCTACTCCCTGACAGACCTTTATCTAACAAGCTTATAAATTCATCCTTTATGAATATTGCTATAAATTCTTCTCAGCACAGCAGTTGTGTCTGTTGTCTGCTTCACAACTTTATTTACTGGCAATGTATAAAATGTCAAAATGGTACAATTCTGGCAGTCTGATCAAGTGAAGGTGTCCTTTTTGTGAGCTGTATCTCCTTGGAGTTATGTTTATAAGACAAGAATTAAGACATGCTCTGTTGTCCCAGACCTCTGTGGCATCACTGCAAAATACAGCAGAGGGAAAACAGAAGAGAACAACTAAACTGACTTCAAAGTCTCTTAGGTAAGAGAGGATTTAGGGGTTTTATTCTGTACAGAATTGGAGAAGAAAACAGTCCAAAAACTACTTTAGAATATGAAGTAATTCATCTGCTTGTCCAATCTGAGTTATATTGTTTCAGACAGGTAGTTGTCCAACATCTTCTTGGAGACACACAGTAATAGATCACCACTAGTTACAATCTATTCCAGAGCTTCACTTCCTCCTTCTTAATAGAAAGCTTTCCCATGGAACTCTTTGCTGAAGGATGTGGTAGGTAAAAATATGATAAGTATTATTAATATTACCCCCAGAAAATAATTAACTCAGCTTAAACATTTAAACAAAATTGGTAACTAAAATATATGATGGTGACTTTGCTTCAAATTCAGGATTTCTCTGAACTTTAATTTACTAAATGTTCAGAAATACATCAAGAAGTGTTTTGTTCTAAACCTAGTTTTTACTGTCTCTTCTAAATAATCACTGCTCATCAGTGTCAGGGATACTGAATGAGATGGACTGATTGATGCAGTATAGGTGTCTTTAAGTTCTTGCAATCTTGTTGCTCTACACTGAAATTCTTCCAATGGGTCTGCATCCTGACTCATGACTTTCAGCTCCCATTCTCTTTAGCTTATACTGTCTAAAATATCCACATCAGAGTCAAGCTGCTATGATCTTGCACTGCAGAGAGCTGCATTGTCACCTTCTCTGTCATGTGTACATTTCTACTTGTTGCTCAAATGCCTTTGAGACCACAGATTAGCCACAGTGTCCTGAGAAATGATTCTTTAAACTGAAATCCTCTGTCTGCAAAAGTATTTCACAGCCCATAGAGTTTCTTAGGATGGTAAGTAGTATCTGATGGTAGCCCACTTTTTCCATTATATTTTGAGTCCATCCAGTCATTGCTACCTATTATTTTTATTAACATTATTCCTGTCTGTTCCATTATAAGAGCTCCAGTAAAACAAGTTCAGCTCTCTTATAAATGTTTACATCATACCTAGGACATCTTTACTGTTTTTCAGGAACTCAATTTTTCCTCCTTTCTTCTTTTATCACCAAGGCTACAAGCCTTGGCAACAGGGAAAATGGAGCATCTATTTATAGAAGCAATGAGTGAGGAGTGCAGAGACCTAGAGATGGACCAATTAGTAACTATTGTGTCTCGTTAGCATTCCATTTAGGATGGAATAGAAAAAGGCAAATCTGAGGATCATCTGCATGAGATGCTGGAAACAATGAGTCCAATCTGATACTGCCTCAGGGAAATACATAATTACAAAACAGTATGGGTCCCAAAATGGGATCCTGTAGAACCCCAGCATTAATGAATGTTGCATTAAAGATAAAGAGGCTTAACTGCAACAAGCTGGCTCTTTTGAAAGAAATATGATTCATGCCATGCGAGATAATCCAGAAGAGTTACCTAATCTTTGTTGCAGAAACTGATGTTATTGATACAAAATGCTGCAAACAAATACTAAAATAGGAGATTAATGCATCCTTTTGCAGTAAATATGTGGAGAGAGCTCTGCTGGATACTTCTATTAAGCATCTGGGGTGAGAGACAATTTCAGAATGACAAAAATTACTTGCATATATTGCTGAGTAGGGGATATTCTGCCACCCAAATTACAGCCACATCTTGAAAGAGTGGATGTTAAAACAGGGGATACAAAAATGGTGGACTAATTACCCAAGAAAAGGCCAATAAATTTAGGACTACAAACCATACATGTAAAATGAAACACAGTTAAACAGATGTAATACTGGAACAAGTTGAAAACCTGCAAGAAACAAAATTAGGATAATACTGATTACAAATAACCACTTCAGATTAAACATACCATCTTCTATTTCTGTATCACTGAGTAGTATGTAATTGCAAACAGACCTAGGTCTACCTTTTCCACAAGAGTTTATTCAAACAATTTCAGTCTTCCTTATTTATTTTTGGAAACAGTGCAATGATTATTCATGCTGCCCAGGCAACTGCAGTTAGAAGTTCTATTGCTTAAAATTTTCTTCATGAAGCACTAGTAAATATGGAGTGGCAAATAAACACAGCTCCTAATGGTTTTGTTCTCTCTGAGCATAGGCGTATGAACAAAGAATGTGAATTTTGTGGTTACCCTTCAAAGGATAAACATTACATGAGATCTAAAACTGTGTAGTATTCTGCAGGATGTTTTCTTTACATTTTGAATGAGAACTGTGGTCACTTGGAAAAACTTGATACAGTGCCAAGTATTTCCTGTTTATGAAAGCTATGCATATTATCTAGGTCATGAAAACAGACGCTGAGAACTAAGAACAAATCAGATGGGTAATGAGGTCTTAGTAAAACAGGAAGAGTAACAACGCTAAACACAAAACATAGTTAAACGACTGGACAAAAATATGCATTACTAAGTGTCAAGAAATCTAAGGTATACATTTTCTTCAAGCAAATCATGTCAGGGACAGGATTGAGCAAATAGTAAAAATAAAATAAAATAAAAATAAAAATCTCTATATATAAAATATTCCTTCTCAAACGAGGAAGGGAAGAAAGAAAGAGCCTAGTATTGATGTTTTGCAGCTGAATAGATACAAATTTTCCTGCATTTTTCCCTGTAGAATTGTTAAGCTTCACCTGTCCTTTCATATCATCTTTATGAATTAGGTAAATATGAAATCCCACAAAGAAAGAAGGTTTGTTTAGTTAGGATTTCATGCCATCAATTCTTACCAACAAGCTCTCCACTTGTTCATCATTCCCACCCCCCCACCCCCCCCCCCCCCCCCCCATCCCCTCCAATGGAGCTCCATACATTCAAGCTGCTCTCTCACATGAAGAGCAACTTGGCCACTTCGCCTCACCAGCCTGTCTTTCCTAAAGTGAACTTAACCATCCATAAGATCATTTCAATCATGCGACCTGCCCTATCTCCATGATCATAATGAGATCATGGCCCTCTAACCACTCTCAGATCTCCAGTTCTTCCTATAATTTGCATGCATTGGTATACATGCACTTTAAGGAAGCAGAGGGTGCAAGTATCTCTAGAGGAATACAAGACTGTTTAAGTTAGACTATTGTCAATGTTATCTTCTCTAAGGAATCCTCACAAGATGCTGTAGAATTTTAACATCTCTGATACATGTCTCCAGAGGAGAGCAACCCTCTCTAGAGAGGTTGTCTGGGCTGCAAATGGGAGCCTTAGTGCCTTCTGGATTCTGGAGTTCCTCACAGCTGGAGCTGTTAAAATTTAAAACTTTACTCTCCTCAGCGTTTTATGGTTAGGCAAGCTTTAATTTCACCAGAAATCAAACAGCACTCAAAATTCTCCTTGGCAATCATATTTTCTGCAAGAGCTTCAAAACATTCTTGTCATCCAGGCTTTTTCAAAATGAGTTTGGCTTTATGCATGGGAAGTACCAAGTGTCGTAGTGAAAAACAAAACAGATAATCAGGACTTTCCTTAGGGGATGATATTTGCTAGTTTCTGGTACAGAACATTCACTTCTCAGTTGGTTAAGGTCTAGAATGAAACATTAGCAAACTTGCACCATCAATCTTCGAGTGCCTCAGGAGTTACAGAACCTTTACGCCTAAAATTTTCACACTCCTTACTCAGTTTTGTAGTCCTCAGAGCAGTGGGTAGGATTTACTGTAGCCACCAATGGTGTGGCACATGAAACTTGTAGAGTAAGGAAAGCATTAATAGAGTTCACCAGCAGAGTCATATAGTGATGGTACTTAACTCATACCTTGGTAGTCTTCAATAACTTGGCTAACAAAGGACTGTCAGAATGGGAGGATACAAATCAGGAATGATTAAACTAAGTAACACAAAACACTGCACCTATTTGACCTTTTGGAAGAATGATGCTAGGACTTCCCATGACATCATTCTTTACTATCAATGGAGAAGAAAGTCACAGAAGTATGCATACAAACAAAAATATGGAAAGACATGCATACGTATACATAAATATTCAAGTTATAGGGAAGAAGATAGGTGAAGAAGAGGAAAGTGAGTGTTGCTGTGTTCCACACCATGAAATTATCAGTCAGGGCTAAGCACTGTGGTTTCTAGGCAGAACATATTTTTCCCACAACTAGTTGCTCGAACTCCAAAGCCTCCTGCTGGGAACATCCTTCTTCCATTTAATCTCTGCTGACAGAGAGGAGCTGGCAGTCACAATCAATAGATCTCACCTGCTGTAACTGGCACCATTGTTCCATCTCCGTTTCTTTGCACAACTTCATTGTTAGCATGACCCCAGCTGGTCTGGCTGTGTTGCAGCTGTTCTCCACATGTTTCCAACAGCCTTTAGCAAGTCTCTTTGCCAGTGTCTTCCATGAGCAGCTCCTTTGCTGCATTTGACTGGCATGAAGAAAATGATACATGCAGTATCTGCACAGTGATGGTAAGAGTCAGGAAGGAGAGCATCTTGTAACAAGCACAGTTGTGGTTTGACTGCACCCAAACAAGATGGGCCATTGCCTCCATGAACTTCTGCATTTAGTATAAATATTGACAGATAGCTGTAGGCTGTTGCATGATATTTCGTTAGGCTTATTAAAAGGAAAATGCCAAAAATGTGAAAACAAAGCTGAAGAATGCTCAAAAATAGATACATAGATGGAAGAAGCAGCCAATCATCAACAATATTATTTTTTACCTAATTGATAATAAGAAATTCCTGATCCTGGTGTTCTAGTTTTTATTTTCTTTGTTGGGTTATTTTTGTGTTCCCTTGAATGTGTAGATACGAAGAGCCTGCTTCCGTTTAGCTGAGCTCTGTTTTATGGCCTTCTGGTAATGCCCTGTCCCTTTTCCAGGGTAAACTTTGTTTCTAGACAGCACCAGCATGTTTTCGAAAATGTTACATACCATTACCTTGCCTTCGGGACATCCAAAATACCAGAATGTGTGGCAATAATACATCCCCCGTCTGGTCAGATTTGATACAAACTATCCAAATGAGAATACTGTGTATTTTAATCAACCTTCCATTAAGACTATAGAGGAGTTTGCCATACAGGGTATCAGTCGTAGGACAGAAGATATGCTAGCTTGATCAGGGCTATTAAGAAAGCCTGCAACTCCTGACCTGAACTACACCCCCTGCTGAAAACTGAGGGAGCTTACTTAGGGTTCGAGTAAGCAAATCAGTTTCCATGTACTCCAACTCAAAATATCCAGGCCCTGGTTTGGTGACTGAGTCCATCTTCAAAGGATGACACTGTTTGCACACTGAACTCTGAAAAAACAAACTAGTGTTTCAGCACTTTTGGCTATAATTGAGACTGTGTGGTACAAGCAGCATGCTACAGATCTGACACACAGAATTCTCATAGTTTTGTATGATAAATTAACTCATAAATTGAAGGTAGTGCAGTTGTACAGGATAACTTGCTTTTCATGTTTGAGATCAAATCATACCTTTTAAGTGAATAAAGTTTTCATCCAGGTCTGTGAAGTTTTGCAAGAATACAGCCTCAATATGGTCTCAAGTTGCACCAGGGGAGATTCGGGTTGTACACTAGGAAATTCTCCAAGAGAGTGGTCAGGCACTAGAAATGGACTGCTCAGGGAGGTGGTGGAGTCACTGTCTCTAGAGGTGTTAAAGAAATGCTTACATGCTGTACTGAGGGACATGGTTTAGAGGGAAATATTGGTGATAGGTGGACATTTTAAGGTCTTTTCCAGCCTTGGTTATTCTATGATTCTAACTTTATCATATCCTAATCCCTTTCCCAAACATCTCTATTTTCACGGCTAATGCTCAAAAAATACAGACAATACTTTGAAATAAGTAATGATGTGAGAACTTACTGAGTCCCTGGGTAATACTCATACTACCCATTGCTACACTAGAAAGCAGAAGGTACTGAGTACATTGTGTATTGTGTACTTATATGATTATGCAATTGCCAAGAAAGAACAGTTTCAAGGACGAGACAGTAGATTCTAGGCTTAATATTTCAAGACTTTGCTGCACAGAAAAAGACAGTTACAAAATGGCCATTTTCCTTGACCTTTTTTTCTTTAACTGTTTTTCATACTAGTTATACAGCAAATGTAGAAAGATGAACGGCAATCTTCACTGACAGCTTAACACCGTGTAAAATCATTGTGGGCTAACATGCAGGCATGAGTCTTTGCAAAAGAAACAAAATGCTTCTCTTCAACAATAATCCAATTCCAACCATTTTACTTTGTCATGTCAGAAAACCACGGCTGACTGTTTATTAGTGAGGAAATGTGCACCATCCGAGGTGCACTACAAATAATGAAACTGATTGCTAATTAGACATATTCTCAAGTAATCACTTTTAAAAACTAGCTGTCTGACAGAAAATAGAGAAGAGATTCAAAGAGGTACACAAATTGCTGTTCTACAAGCAATCTAAAAGGTGAAGAAATACAGGGAAAAAGGTGATACTGAAACTGAGGTCAGCCTCTGAACAGATGGCATCTCAATCATTTAAATTTACTTTTCCTCCTTTGTGAGACTGACTTTTCATAGCAATCCTTATGAAAAGATTCAAGTCAGTTGTTTGTGTTACATGGTAATTATCTGTTAACTGAAATTCACTTTTAGGGCAACTTCCAACCCTTCCTCCTCCCCCCCCCCCCAAACAAACAAACAAACAAACAAAACAAAGAAAACAAAAAAAACAACCCCCCCCTCTGTATGTTATCAGTTTTAAATTCCAGACAATGGAGAGAGAAAGAAAATCACTAAGCTATCAGCTCCAGGAAAGGGCGATTAACATTCAACCACCCATTTCTTTGGCAGCACAATGCAACTGCATTTCCCTAAAATATGAGAATTTCATAGTGACACATGATTTTGCCAAATAATTTGCAGCCATTATGTTATGAGTCTATCACACATGACAGAAAGGAAGAAGAGAGTCTGTCTGGAGCATCAGCCGTCAATGGCTAACACAGCGGAAACTGTAATAGGTCCCCAGTCCCCAACAACCCCAGGAACTGAATGATAAAAGACATAAGAGACAGTTCTAGAAATACAGATTATGTGTCACTCCTTTGAGCTTTTTCTTATTTTGTGCCAAGTGGAGGAAGCCACAGACTGTTATTCACTCTTCTCTGATAGTATTTTTAGTAGTCCGATCATGATTTCCTAAATATTGAATTGTTTTTACCAACACTGACTTTCCAATGTGCTTTTTTAGAAATTGTGGTCAAACAGAGATTAGTAGTTCTGTTTCCTTCTCAGCCAAACACGCCTACAACCTTAATGCCCAATTGCAAACTGACATAAAACATTTCTTTTCTGTGAAATAATCCCACAGTATATGATATGCTACCTTTATTTCTATAACTTTAAATTAGGATCATGAAGAGACATACAGAGCTTGTGAATAAGAAATCATTTTTAACAGCAAAATTCACTTGCTATCACATGCAATTTAAGATTAGGTAAGTGCTCTCACCTCAGAAAAGTACAATATCCATTGCTATCTTTTTTTCTCCTTTATTCTTCAGGCAATGTCTTTTCAAGGACCCTGATACTTCTGCAGCTATGTAACAGGTGAGAAGATACATACATGCACAGCACTTTTCAGTAGTGAATTCTTGATTGTGCATGGTGCAAGGTCATGGTTGTTCTTTATTTCTTTGGCAAAGTAATTATAGCTCTTTAGAGCCTCTCAAGCAACACAAAGAAGACAGAAGAATTATGAGCTAGTTTAATGCATTTTACCTTGATAGAAAAAGCCTGTAGCTCAGACAAGCAGTTAAGAAATTACATACAGACAATCTTCAGCTTGAGGCTTTCACTGCAAGCTCCACGACTAAATTAGAGGTTTAGTAGTACCTTGTCAATGGCTTTGCTTTGAAAATGAACCTGAGCACTGGTGCAAGAAAAAGACTGTTAGCTACTGTAATGTGTAGCTGAAATATTTATCAAATCACCACAATTCATTGCTCTATGTTATTCAAAGGGCAAACATTAAAAATTTGGGTTGGTGTATAACTGACCTAACCATGGTTGAATTTACTACTGCTAAGTTTGTCAATACATTGTCAGTGCACTGTGAGACCTCGTACCAAGTTCAGATCTCAGGCAAAAACTAAATTTCACGTGGTGTCTAAGGTCAGAGCTAGCCATTCCAGTTGCCACACTTGCCATCTGAACTGCTTTCACTCATTCTCTAGTAGATTGCAGTGATTTTGCACCCTGGAACATGGTGTAAAATGATGTAATGCTCATTGTAGAATTGGCCATGGATACAAAATAGGTATACCTCAAAATATATTAGAGTATCACCAAAACTCATGACCCAAAACCATTCATAAAAAAAATATACCTCGAGTTCACGAATCCCTCCTGTATTGTCACAACCTCCATTTCTCAGAGAAGTTTCCCCAGGATGTACCCTCTCTGCTTTTTAAATGGAAAGACCAATCTATAAGATGAAATCCAATGAGGAGAGGTAAGGACACAAACTACCCTTTTTCCCAAATCACTACAGCAGATTCTCACATTCTCTCAGGGCTAAAACAAAATGGGAAGAGGCTTCGGAAGGAAATCATCAACTTGAATATTATTATTATTCAGTTCAGTTATTTTTCATGCATCATTTCCAACATATATACAGTATACAGTGTCTTGTCCTGGAAAGTCAGCAAAAAGGTTCTTGTTCACAGTTTGTGGTAAATCCCAGAGACTGATCATATTCTTCCTTTCTCTTCCCCTGAGAACTGGTACATAAGTAGTGCTTCAAAAAGTTGTCCTCACACAAAAACTAACGTATTCTTTTCAAGCACTGACAAATGATCCTTACTATTAAAGCATTTGTCACTTGTTTGAGGACATTTCTTGCCCAAAATATACCAATGCAATAATCCAAGAAAAAGTATTAATCTATGTCTGTTTTGAAAACTTGGCAGCTAGTCTGAAGATGTCACAGCAGACTGCAATTACTAATTAATATCAGAATATAACTGATAGCATTTGAAAATCGCTGAATATTTAGGTTGCCCAAGTCTAAACAAGACTTAGAATGTCAAAAGGAGAGAAAAAAAACACCGACTCCTGTCATTCTATGACAAAAACATTATGTATATTGAGTTCATAATTAGTGGTTATAAATCTGTAATTGATGAAAGAATTAATTCATTTGGAACACAACTGAAAATACAAACTTCATTTTCATCAGCACCAAATTCAAGGTAAACACAGACTGGGACAACAAATAACTGAAAATATGTTATTAAATCAATTAAATGCTATCATCAACAATATTTTCTGTGTCCCTTCAGAGAAGAGAAAGCAGTCATGCAATAAACTCAAACATAGGTAAAATAAATTCAGAGAAGAATGGACAATTTCTAAGTAAAGATACACATACAGAACAAAACTAATCAGTTCAAGGAACAGAATAAGAAGAAACGATATGGTAGATGTAGACAAATAATGAATAGAACAGCTAATAAAAAATCATTATGAACCTACTAATTCTTGCCCATGCTACAGTTGAAATATCCATTGGAGTGCAGCATAGATTTTTAAAAGTTCATCAGCAAGCTTTTACAACCTCATATGAAAGTAATCTTCCAGATTAATTACAGTGTTCAGATTCTAGGGAGAGCAAGGACCCTCCTCAAAAGGAAAATAATGAGTATAATTGCTTGGTTTCAAGCATAATCTTTGTTTGTTTGTTTACTTAAATCAGATATGGCCTTCTTCTTCATGCTGGTTATTTACAGTCTCTCCCACTGCTATCTGTTTCCTAATTTATCTAGGTGATCTTTTACTTTCATCTAATTTGATTTTCCTACCATGCTAAAGAAAGACAGCTGAATTATCAGCTCAATTAAAATCCTTACTTTCTTTTTCCCCTATGCACTGACTTTTTACTAGATCAGCTTTAGGCACGTACTCTAGACAGTATTTGTGCTAATCTGTGAAAACTGTAATCTTTAGACACTGTAGGATTACTGAATTTTTATCATCACCTAAATACAGGGACTACCACATTCATTGCAAAAATCTAATGGAAAAAAATGTTATCTCATACAGCAACCTCCATTTCAAGTTCTTTCTAAGGGTCCTTTTTCCATTCTTATGCAAGCAAAAGACAGTTGAACCCTATTTGATGTAGATTATGCCAGATGGAGAAGGCTGGCTTAAAGAACAAAAGGACATAGGAGCCTGGTTTCTGTAGGAGACAGATACAAAACGTTCTACCCTACCAGAACCTCTCAGCTCTCTTGTATCTTGCTGAAACAGAATTTAGTTGGCATTAAACTGCTCTGATGCCCACTTTCATTGAGTCACATCAAGTCCAGGCATACCATCATCCTGTCAGTCTTCACACTGTCTCTGAGTGTAAAGTGTTTTTGTTATGTATATATATTAAAATAATAAGGTTTGGAAATTAAAACATTGTGGAAAAACGATGTATAGGGTGAAATTGACTCCACACATCACAAGCATCAGTTCATCTTTGAAAAAGTCTCAAACTGAACAGGCATTACCTAACACTTTTTCTTAGAAGAGGCTAATGGTAAAAGGAAGACTAGTTAGGCAGGAGCCTTAAGGCACTGGTGTGAGAACTGCTGCTACATTAAGACTCTAGAACAGTTTAGACCTCATTTATAAGGCACAAGTGCTATCAAGAGCCACAGAGAGCTGGTAGGATTAATTACACATGAAGGTCTTTAAGACATTAATGTCAGAAAATTCACCCAAACCCTCACAAATATCACAAGATTTTTTCAATATTTAATTGGACTAAAATAATTCTTTTCTTCTATCCTGTATAATAACCACCCAGTAGCTGACAATTATAGTGAAAGAGCAATAAAAATAATGTAGGCACTGAGCTCTGTAAACTTCCTTTTCCCCTGTTAGTATTTTGCTTTCAGATGGGAAAGGGTCCATTATGAACATGTAGATACATACTTAATATCCACATCCAATTATTTTCTCACCTGCATAATAATTTGTCTGCAATATTATTGTGATAAACAAAAGTTCTATGTTATTTTGTTACTCTAATGTGCAAGGATGTGACTTAAAAACATAAAGATCAGAAATGTTTTCACCGAGGTTTCACCACAGACCAGGCTGCACCCACTAATGGCCTTCTGCTGTAATTTTAAATCAAAACATTTTTGTGACAGTGTCCAACCAGAGTGATATCTAATTTCTTCTTTATATATTTTTGTAAGTAATCAGTAGACTGCAAGCCTACAAGCTGGTATTTTTTGAGGATTCTTGGATTTTTTTAATGGAGGAAAAAAACCAAAACATAATTTACAGTTATCCTCCTTCAAATCTTTCTTTAAAAATGTTATTTTGGCTAGTGTTATGGAAAAAAAAAAAAACATGCTACACAAATGATATCATTTTAATCAAAGCAATTAAGGGCTTTGCAGGATTAGGAAAGCATTGTATCTTCTTGCCATGACAACAGAAATAATGTTCTATTGAACTTCAAGACGTGATCAAGAAAAGCACATGATAGTGCTGTTACTAATAGTTGCAATCACTCCAATTTGACTAAGAAAATGAATTTAATGGGGAAAAATTGGGAAAGCTTTATGCAAAAAGTGATATAATATTCTGAAAAGAAGTCCCCTGAGATACAATGTTTGAACTTTGCTATAATTGACTGGATAGGAAATCAAAACAAAGACCTGCTTTTAGTAATGTTTCAGTGTAAATTTTTAGTGCCTCTGAATACAAAATTTGATTCAAGAAGAGAGCAAATGAACTTTCCGGTTATTGTCCTAGAGCCCAGACAAGCCAGTGGAAAGCTAAACCGTTAAAGACATTTACTAGAGCTTTTCTCATAAGAAGATGTTTCCTGTTGTAAAAAAAAAAAAAGGTATTTCTATCATATCAGTTCAAATAGTTGAATGGAATTATCAGTGACTCTGAATGACAAATACCAAGTATTTCTACCACTAACAGATATTCACAAAATGCCATTCATTGTCTTGGCATATTTATTCTTATATAAACAGGAGTCGTGCATTTCAACACAATATGTAAAATGCACAACATACTTAATCAAAGCAATACTATTTTTGAATTTTGTATCAATACACTCCTTTTGCTGCTTTCTGAAGTCAGCTATATCACTATAAGCACAAATGCTTCCAAACATCATCTCTGTAAATTCCATGGTTGTTCTAAAAACAATTTACTTATAAAAATGGGTAAACACTTTGTTTTTAATGGGGATCCATTAAGCTTTTGTGTATTAGATAATACTGTAATGTCCTAGCAATATGGATACTCCTTTTGAAGAAAAGAAGTTGCAATACTTCTTAATCGTGCTGCAGAATAAGAATGCTCAGCTCCAAGCAGGCTATTAACAAGATTTGCCTTTATATACTAACAAGCAGAATACAAAGTGGCCTGGAGACTTAAGGCATCCGACAATGATATCAACTGCCTTTCAACTCCCAGGTGAATAGCAGAATTCCGAAGAACTCATCGTGAAAGAGTTTTTCATATCATGTGAGACATTACAGAAAAAGAACAAATCATTCTCAATTACTTGGTTATTAAAAATAAATAACGATAAGCACGGAGATTTCTGTTCATAAACACTCAGGTAAAAATAAAAAAAAAGAATTGTGAAAAACAGTGTTAGGACTTTGAGGTTTATCAAAATTGGAAACAACTAGTAAACCGAAAGCTAACCGTGCTGATATTAAAGAATGATTGCTTATAGCTCAGAACTTCTTTCTCTGGGTGCACATAAATCATGCATCCACATACAAAACACGAGAGATGGTGAGGCTCAGCTTTTTGGCAATGGATCTTGACTACTCTGTGTAAGACTTTTTCAGTACAAATTCTATCACTGCCTCATCTACCCAGTACTTTTCAGTTATACTTTCATGTTGGTGTTGATAACTTTGCACTACACAACACTGCTAACTGTGCGCAAAGCCCCAATTATTTCCTGGCACCTGGTAGGAGATAAGCTCTGAAAAAGCCATCCAGTGAGGACTTGTTTATAGAGTGATGTATATCACTGCAGAAATGAGTGCGACCACCACTTTCCAACTGTGTTGATAAAACATGAAGCAGACACGCAACAAAGATTCAACTTTTGATCATTGCTTTAGCCTTTCCAAAGTAATGTTACACATCATTATACGCATCACAAAGGCACAGACAATTACACAAGATACTTCACAGAATTCGTTTTTTCCTCAGGAAATATATACATGTGAGACAGCAGCAGGGACAGAAGTGACAATCCCACTGCAACGAGAGGACAACAGCAAGTTGTGCTCATTTAAATGCTTAGGAGTCCTTGCAGAAAAGAAAAAATACAACAACAAAGCAACAGCTACGGGAAAGATGAAAGCTAGAAGAACAGACTGTGCTGATGCTAATGAGGATAGACCATCAATGCAAATTCTCTGTTGGCCACATCAGTAGGACAATGAATCTCAATTTGCTGAATGTTCCAAAAATAAAATGACAAATTAAGCATAATCATCATACTTTTAAGTGTACAACAACAGCTTCTGTGTTTCCTACTGAGAACTCTAAATTACTGTGGAACACATGTAAATGTACACTGTATGTCACAAAGACATTTTTGCCCCATAAAAATACACTCATCTAAAGTCTTGCAGACATAAGTAAAACAGTTAAAACATGCCAGCAAAAGTAGCAGCAAAATAAATTACATTGTGGATGCTGATTCTGTTGGGTAACCTTAAAACCTACCTGATGAACCAAAATTAAATAATACCTGCATAAATATGCTGCAAACGACAAAGATTTGGGGAGTGGCAAATGAGAAGTAGTTCACTTTTTCTACCAATGAGATGTTATGCAAAGTAAAGTCATTCATTATATTTATACCAGTAGTGAGATCAGAGAAAAGAATACAGGTCCCACTTAACCTGGGCACACTGCTGGCTCACATTCAGCCAAGCATCAACTAACACTCCCAGGTCCATTTCCTCTACACAGTCATCCACCCACTCAACCCAAGCTGAGCACTACCTAAGGTTGTTGTGGCTAAAGTGCAGGACCCAGAACTTGGCCTTGCTGAACTTCATTGCGTTGGCATCAGCCCACAGAACCAGCCTGTCCAGATCTCTCTCTAGGGCCTTCCTACACCCAGACGGACAGTCTTCCAGATCAGTGTCATCTGCAAGTTCACTGAAGATGCACTCAATCCCATCATCCAGGTCATCAGTAAGAACAGTGAACATGAAAGGCCCCAGTACAGACACCTGGGGAATGCCACCCGTGACTAGTCACCAGCTGAATTTAACTCCACTGACCACCACTCTCTGAAGAAGCAAAACTGCTTCTGACAGGTTCTCAGCAATACCAGGTAAAGCATTCACAGGTAGGCCAAGAGTCACATGCAGAAAGATGAATCAAATTCACCCAACTAGCAAAGTGACTCTTTAAGAAGCAGCCCAGGAAACCATACATGTGACAGATAACACTGATGTGGCTTATTGCAAGGCTGTATAAATGGAACTGATTATATGATCACTATTAGTGGTAAAGGCTCTGTGTGAAAGAACCGCACATTTGCATGGGATCATTATTTAAAACTAAACATATGGCAGGCTTCCAATTTTGCATCTTTGTATCATCTGCAGTACTCTTCAGATGTAAATGACAGCAACGCCTGAGGTCTCAAGCTTTTTAAGTTGCTAAGTGCTCTGGGGAACTTCTACTACTTCTATTGAACTTCTGGGGAGCTGGGGATACCTAGTGCCTTGTTGGGATTCTTGATAAAATTTTCTCTCTATGAAGTTTTGAAAATATGCGGTACGGTAAAGATAAAATGAATTAGAACAAGTGGACTGTCTTCTTTAAGGATGAACCAATAAATCCATATAAATCATAACATAAAATCAACTTGTAGGCAATTACAAAAATATACGTTCTGTTCAACATGTCTGTAAAGGAACTGTTACATTGCGGCGGGAACTGATGATTGAGCACCAGGTGAAGGGGGCATCTGGCCCAGGAAGCACAGGTACAAGAAATTTACCAGAACTGAAACTGTCTAGAAGGGGTTGATCCTCCCTCAGTTCACCTATGAGCTAGCCATCAGAAGGAGAAATTCTTCTAGATGATGTTTCTATCACCAGTCGGGTGAGTCAAGTTTTTCCTATATCTGTTTATTGATATTCCTAATCATGCTCTGTCTGGTATTGTAAAGAATTTGTCAGATGCAAATGCAGTTCTTCTCCTAGGGGCTGACAGTATCAGGGTAAATCACCCCCAGATCTCCAGCATTTTATTAATTGGTAACCTGTTTCAAATTGATAAATTTAAGATCAGTTTGCTTTTCTCATGGCTCTATTTCCTATTTGCACTATTGCATTCTGTGGGGGAAGAGAAAAAAAGGAAAAAAAAAAAAAGATATAGAGAGAAAAGAAGTCTTGTTCAAAGGGTCTGAATAGGCATCTTGAATATTTAATGGAGGCCCAAATTCTGTGTGAGTTCTTGTGTCTCTAGATTAGCACTAGGTTTGAAGCATCTTACCCAAAGGAAAATAAGGAAAATGAATTGTTGAGAGATCAGCAAGGCTGAAAACAGATTTTTTACTCACTTCTACATGCTTTATAGAATGTTATTTTTCTCAAAACTTAGGTAGAATCAGATCAGACTTTCCTCATGCACTATTTTTTGTCTCAGATCTGAAATAGCCACTGTGGAGATGTTTTGCCTTGACTGTATTCTGTGATCAGATATATTGACATTACTTGTTTTCTTCAGAAAACAGTGTTTAGCAAATACAGATAGATGAGCAACAAGTCCGAGAAGGAAAAACTACTCTGTTTCAAACAGAATTCAGTAACTGCAAGGGAACTTTTATCAAAGCATTCCTATGAAACTCTGAAAATTTAGTAAGTCTGAAGTTTAGGTTACATGAAAAAATTGAAGTCTAGAATAGAACAGAAGGAAATATCTAATGGTAAAAAGAGTTGGTATTCCGTTTTGGGTTTTTGCTTCCAAAATATAATTCTCCTTCATAACACAGTTAAAAAAAAAAAAACCCACAAAAAAACAAAAAACAAATAAGGTGGAATAGCATTGATTTTTAACTACTTTGCAGCATAAGAGAGCATACAGACCCATAGCTGACTTCATGTGCGTAAATATGTTGACCTAAACCAACTTCATGATTTTCGTTTATTTATTTATTGATGTATTTATTTATTAATTATACACTGGCTTGGAAGTAGATCAACTAGTATTGAAATAACCATTTCAGACCATGTGGATCAATATCACAGACGGAGGGGGAAAAAAAGAAAGAGATTTGGTGGTGTTTTACCTGTTTGTACCAGAGAAATCTCTGGCTTTTGGGAACAACTGTGTTGGCTGTGGCATAAAGGCTTCATTCTGAAACTAAGCCAGTCAAACCACTTGTTGTAAAAATGGAAACTTCTGCACCTCTTCATGCTCCTTTGCTTTGAGACTTGATTTAGAAGGATCTAGTTCATGGAACTGAACTGGAAACCCACAGAAAATGGTTTTCTATTTGTTAGGTTCCCCATACTGGTTCACTATAGGGTCACATGAGACACAGAACCAGCATAGAGTGGAGAAGAAATAGTACAGACACCCATTTTGGCCCACCCCGTCATTAATCTGGATTATCTAAGTAAACCTCTTCAAAATGTCATTGTAGAAAATAACAAAAACTTGGCATCAAAACTCCATCAGTATTTGCAGAAGATATCATTGCCTCCTCTAAAATACCTTGGTGTTATACAGTGTGTTATATGTGCAGATCTGATGCTTCCTTTCACAGTTAGAAATGTTTTCTTATTTCCCTGCATCTTTCTTTCTCTAGCTCTGTGCATCGCGTTTTAGAATGTCTGAGGCTAAAATGGGGTGTCAAAATCAAAACTGCTTCGATCAGTACCACGATTACCAATGAAGAATCCAAAGAACACTCAGCACTACTTAAAATAAGATTATCTAAACATAGATAGCTATTACCTACTTTTGAGTTTTGCTTGTGGAAGTCTCTTTTCTTGCGCAGAGGAGCTAGCATGTGGCAAGGATGTCTTCCACTTCCTACACAGATCCTGGGCAAATGTGTCATTCGCTTGTCTTCAGCAGTTCCAAAATAATGGAAAAACTCTCTTGCTTCAGTTTACTGATGTTTATTCCTGAGACTCATAAATAGAGCTGAACAAAAGATTGTGACCAAATTTTGGAGAGTGCAGAAAACTGATAGGACTGAAATGCTATGTGAACTGATTCCAGAATTCTCCAGGTGACAGTTCACACACAAAAAATAAATGAGTGAATCCAAAACCGCATCTAATGTGTCCAACAGTTGAAGTCTTACATTAACATTTGAAATTGCTTCTGCATGTCGTTTCAGTTTTTTTTATTTTTTTGTTCAAAATATGCGATACAGACTATGAAGACATTTCAGATAGGATCACATGAAGAGATTTTGTTGAATGTAGGTGCAATTCTTGAGCATCATAAAGCTTTCTCCTTTCTTTCTGCCATCCTCTCCAATGCTCAAAGCCAAGGTAGAAGTCATTTTGAAGATTTCTCTTGAGAGCGTAGCAGTCACAGAAAACGCAGCCTTGAATCTAATTATGGGAGACTGAGTTTCTTTGAAGGCCCTTCCTACTGCTGGGGGAACTGAAGAGACAAAAAACAGAGTAACGCCTGTGTGGTCTGCAGCACTTCCAAGGAGCCGACGGCAACACACTGCCTCTCCCATTGCACGTGTTCAGGGGCTGCTAGGGTGCTCGTAATCCGGGCATGATCTGCTGCTGAGGCGGCGACGTGATGGTGCCTCTGAGCCCCTGTTTTGCTGAGACCCGCGAGCCTCGCTGTGTTGTGCGGGGCTGCCCTGCAACGCGGGAAATCAGCACCTCCCTGAGGCGGCACGGGGCCGCTGATACCTGATGCCACGTCAGGATCGCGCCCTGTGGCGGTGTTGCTACGATAACGGGCCCTCAGCGTGGCCTGCGGGAGGCCTTACTGCTCCAAGCACAAAAACCTGCAAAAAGCAGCCAGTGTTACCACCGGAAAAAAAACAAATAATAATAATAATGAGAAGGGAAGAGCAAAACTAGAGTGCTTTCGAAGCTGAGATGGGACAAAGAAGTGCCAGGCCTTTGTGAGAGCTGGAAGGGGGCAGGTGGCACGTGGCATGGCTGTGCTCCAAAGCATGTGGAGCTCAGGCTTCCCCAAGCTCCCACACGATGCGCTCACCCTCTGATGCTGCTGTGCCTGTACTGGTGACACAAGCTGATTAGATTTGAACCTAAGATTGTGTAGTGACACTTCCATCATTTTCAGAATTTTGTCTGCTTGAATGTCAGGTAATTAAATTACAGTGCATTGCACTGCATTATTTTTAAATCATGTTTCAGTATATTCACCACGTGTGTTAGTCCACTGTGCCATTTAACTCTACTGAGCAGACACTTCATATTATTGTACAACTCTCAAGTAACTAGGGCAAAAATAAGCATCATTTTGTTCTAATGTAAAACAAGAATTACCTAGCAAGTAACATCAAAGGTCCACCACAGTAGTTGCTGCAAAGGATAAGATTAAGGTAAGGATACTTCATATACTTTTAGCCTCACTGACGTTTTGTATTGAGGAGATGCACTAGGTTGATAGCAACTATTTTTATTTGGTAACTATCTTACCTTCTCGTATCTCATCCTTGAATCAGTGTAGTTTCTAATAAGTTACAACTTCAGTTGGTGAGTTTCGCGAATCTGTTTTTCTGATGTTCTACATAAAATTCCACAAACTTGTGAAGCTTACTAACAGAAGTTGTAAGTTTGTTAAAGGCTACATCTATTGTAAAAATAAGCGGACTTGTAATTTTGCTTCAGTCTACTGACTAACTTAAAGCAAGAAAATCTCTCTTATCTTTCTGTATATAATACCTAATTAAGCTGAAATGTAGACTGTGGCAGATATGCACCTTCCTTCATGGACATAAACATGCAAGGCAGGCAGAGGGTCTTGCTTGTTGTGGATGGACACACTGTTCCTTTTGTAATGGCTGCAAATTAGCCAAACTTGCTTAACTTCTCCCAGAGTTAAAATAGGAGTAAAATAGCTTGTACTGAGGTCTAGGAGTAGAATTAGACTTCAACTGAGCTAGTAAATTCTATCTAGAGCAATTTGTGCTTACAGTGCAGACATAGAGCACAGCCTAGTCTCTTTTCGTATGTAGCTCTTAACCAAATTTTACTCATGTGAAAGAGCTTAGCAGTAAGAAAATGATGTTGGGCAATCAGAAACCCTTTTCTTTTAAGGCCTTGCTAGGTAACTAGTGTGCTTCAACGCAGAATGCAAATTCTTATTTCCCTTCAGCTTGCAGTGTGTCAAACTGATTTTTTTAGAGGATCATCCTTTAATATTTTCATTAAATTTTAACTCCTGTACATTCCAGATACAGACCTAAATGTTCACCAGCAACCTTTTGTGGGGAATGAGCCATTTTATGCCAAAGTAAACAATCACTATAGCCTTTTTTCTTCTCTTTTCCAAATCATGTGGAAGTGGTGGAGTCACTGCCCCTGAAGGTGTTCAAGAAATGTGCAGATGTGGCACTCAGGGATATGATTTAGGGTTTAGAGAACATGCTGGTGATAGGTTGATAGTTGGACCAGGAGATCTTGGAGATCTTTTCCAGCCTTACTTATTCCAATACTCTGATTTTTTCTTTTTTTTTTTTTTTTTCCATTCTGTAACCATAAATAAATAAATGCTAGTGCTCGGTACAGAAGAACTGTTTTCCAGTGAATATAAAATTTCAGACTTTTTTATACTTAGAATCACCACAGTGGACACGGTATGGACACTTTAAATTATTTTTAACAACCAATGATTTAGCCAAAGTCATTTTCAGCTCTCAACCTGAAAAAATTACGTGTACCCATTTGTGTAGGTTTTCTTCTGTTTGATTTTCCTTGCTCCTGGTTTTATCTATTTATATAATTAGAAAACCTTCTCAGTCTTCAGTTGTTTATGTTGTGATATGCAAGTGTTGGAATAAAGCTTAGAGTATGTTTGTTACTTTTATTTCATTTCTCAAGGCATGATTCCCTAGTAGACTGCAATGTATGCTTGTTCATTAAATTTTCATTAGACCAAGCAGTCAGTATAATAAAAATAAGCAAACAGCACAGCACAAGTTAGTTTCCGAATCCTTTATCATCCTCACTGTTTGTCTTAAATTACTTCATCAGCAGATAGCGTTCTTTTCCCACAGCTGGGTAGGATACTCTGCTACTTTGTATCTTCAGTTTGATCACCTTGCAACTGTAGTGTTGTAGTGAACTAACTTTTCAAGCTGTTTTCTTCACGTGTTCATACAATATAATTTAAAAATGGGATCTTTTTTTGGTCTCAGTACCACGAAGTTCACTTTAGGAGTGATTATTCAAGTCCAAACACCATAGTTCAGACATAGTTCTTATAGGAAGACAGAAAGGAGAGAGCAAGTAGGTAGCTATAAAAAGGACGTTAACCTCTGATTGAAGCAGTGCAGGGGAAGAGGGTACCACTTCCTTGGGACAGAATCCTAGCTGTGAAGGAAATTTTGGTTGAGTGGTTGAGTAGGCTATGACAATAAATTAACATGCGCTGAATTGTGTTCTTTTTAGGTGTGGAACATAATCTCACATGACTGCATAAATCAAGAGCAGCGTTATCGATGACTGTAGACTCACACCGGCGTAATAGCAAGTAAGTGAAAGAAGAGCTACCTCTGCTGACAGCTAGAGATTCAAAAGAGAATCCCTAACTATACACACACTTTTATTGACTGTGGTGTGTAGGAGGGGACAGAAATGAATTCATGTCAGGTGAAGAGAGGACAGAAGGGGAATATGCCTGAGGGTACTGAAGTGTCACTGCATCACTGATCTTAATGGCAATTAAAGTTGCATTAGTACTTGTAGTCTGTTACAGTTGAGATTTTAACAGTTAATTGATCAAGTAATTCTTACGGACTTCCTCTCTATTGTATGGAATTTTAATGTCTTTTTTGTTTTATTTTACTAATATCTGGATTGCAAACATCTTGCAAGTGTGTGCCGATAGCCCCATACTTCAGTAAGACTGTAAGGGAAAACAACTATTTACAAATGATAAGACTTCTAATCTGCTTCTTCCACTATTCTCCTATACCCAATTTCAGAAGAAGGGAAACTTGGTTGATAACCATTTATATGTGTGGCTGTAACTCACACTGAATTTACATCGAAGCTTTCTCTGAGTGTTATCATCAGCCTGGAACTTAAAAATTAAGATAAATGATAGTGTATTTAATGTCCTCTATTATTTGAAAAAGGTTAAGGAAATGAAGTTCCTTCTTCTTTTTTCTGCTAAATGAAATGAAGAGAAAAATTTACAAATGTAAGGAATACTTTTAGAAGTTCCACATTGGATTCTTCCTTCAGATGAATGAATGAAGTTTGTGGTGGGAAGGTATGAAGTGCATGGTTTGTGAAAATCCAGCAACTTTAGGACCGTGTTGATAATTATCAAATTTCTTTCTTAGAAGACATGGCCATATTTTTCTCCTCTGCTGTTTTTTTTTTTTTTTTTTTTTCCCCTCTTTAATGGTGTAAAGGACTAATGGATGGGTGGCAATTGACCACTTTAATTTTCTGTACTATACTGAAAAATATATGGGGGAAAACTCTGGTTCTCTATTCAGAGTAAGTATCCAGTAACATACACTTTCAATTTCTGCGGTCATCAGTGGGATTAATCTGCTGAATGTTTTAAGCACAGTGGCCATGGAGAAGTTCTGGTTCCTGAGATTATTCTTTTGCTCAGAGTCTCTCATGTCTTCCCCCTCCCTGATCTAACCATCTGTTACACTGATTTGTTTAGATTTAGATGGAAATATTAAAACAAGTGAAAATTGTTGTAATTCTTGTGTTGTGCTATGGAGAAAGAGCTCCATGCAAATCCTGCTACTGGAGCTACTGCCTAAAGTTGAGTTATGCTTATGAATTCCGCAAAGAGAACATTGCATTAAAGTTTCAATCTCTAGTTTCCAAGTGCAGACATGGATATTACCAGAGTCAGCTCAAAGCTATCAATCATTAGAAAGCTTATTGAGTGTTCAGAATAGTTCTATCAATATCTCATTTGCTGTCTGATCTAATGCATAGGCTCTAATACCAATGCAATGACTCCATCTTTCAAATGATAAAACATGATTTCTTACAAGCATTTGTGAAGGGCTTATATTTTTATGTTTGGCCCATCGAGTTAGATGGATGTGTTTGTCCTACTTTGCTGTTCAGCTGATAGCTGTGAAGAAAAATTGCTCTTACAACATGTATTTCAAGACTGTGTAAGAGGAATATAAAAAGAAATACTTTGATTAAATATTTTTCATAATTAGGCTTGTGGAATGGCTTCATGTTGTCTAGGTTAAATGGCAAGCATCGAGTTTATTACATAGAGTCAAAAACCTGATACAATTGGGTGATATATAATAAAGATAACACCAGGCAGTGGTTATAAAACTCAGCTGCAGATCCTGCTGAAGCTTTGTTAACCTCTTATTTATTTATTATTACCTGGAGACCTATCATAGTACAATGATGTATAAGAACCATGGTGTGGATGTAGGCAGCTTTGCCCTTTCAGGAACACTGAAAAGCTTTTGCCATCGCGCAGGACTACATTATGATTTGAATATCATATATGAGCAAATCCAAATCCTTCCCAGTCCTCTCAAGATGAGTTCTTAGACCGGTTATTCAGGAGTCAACAAAAGTACCGATATGATGATTCTCTGGACCAAAGGGAGTAGGAGATGGACAGTGATATATTTATGTTCTTTACAATTCAGTGGTTGGCACAGCTGAGCAAATGTTTAGGGGCAGGAGGGTTAATGATTTGCTGCTGGTATAGGCCAGCAGCTAATTATTTTCTCTCTACAACAACAAGGAAGCAGGATGGAATTGCCTCTGACTAATTTGCAGCCACTCTTGTGAAATGCTCCAGAGCAGAAGCATGCTGTTCTAGGCTGTGTTGTGGTGGCACTGGCTAGCCCTCAGTAAAATATACAAACACTAAACACTGCTAGTATCATGAGGGGATGAGAAGGCTTTGCTTTCCTACAAAGTATCTGCTAACAATAAACTTTTCTATTCACCTTGGCATCTGAAAAAGCGAAAGAAGATTGGAGTAGCAAGGAAGTAGATTTTCACAGAACTGTACAAGCCTTCAAAACTGTGCTCTGGAGACAATCAAAGCCAAAGTCTGTGTGCCTTTACATAAAATAGTAAACTAATTAACTCCTCTCACGTGCAAGTGTGAAGTTAGGAAGTTGAAAGCAGAAGATTTCTCATAAGATGGTATTTCAAAATTTTGATTAGGATCTAGGAGCAGCCAAAGCTGTGACCTGGGATGAACAGTCATACAATGAAATGATTTTCAGATGACTTTATGATGTGCATTTAAAAAATGGTCAACTAGAGGCATACTGGAAGGCCTGTTTTTTTGTCTCTCCCTCTAAAGAGCAGATCAGTGCACCTCTGGAAAAGCAAACAAATAAACAGGAAAAACAAACAAACAAACAAAAACTTATGAAGTTTACTTTCCTTGATTTGAGATGTAAATTACTCAATTCTTAAAACCAGAAATTGCCTTTCAGAATTCCAATTCAGGTTTTATAATCTTTTGAATGTTCACCTTACTTGTGTTGGGGTTTTTTTTTCCTCTTTTTTTTTCTTTTTTTTTTTGTCGTTCTCCTTTTAGAACTAAATAAATAAAACTTCAGAATATTAATTAGTATTGAGTATGGAATGTTAAAAAAAAGTTAAAAGATACTGACACAACTTCAACAATATTCTTAAGAAAAAACGCATTTGAACATACTTGTTTTGGACTAAACAGCAGAAGAGAAGAAAGAAAAACCAGCTCAGTTTGAAAGTGATGCTTTCGGATCTGCCTTAATGTCTTTTATAGTAAAGAAAGTGGTCATACATATAAATATAAAAGTCCTATGTTTCTAAGATGTGCTGTCTTTGCACTAGCAGAGGAGTCAACATTTGAAATGAATAAACATCTATTGCTACAAATTTTGGGGAAAAGAAAAAAAAGAGAGTTCTGAATTTCCTGTGATGTAATACCTCTACTTCCAACTTGGAATACTATAGCTTTGTGCTGCCACTGGTACTTGGGGATTGTAAAAGTTAGTTCAGATCTGAAATACGTTGTTTTTCAGATGTTGTCAATTCAACTGATATTGTAGTTCTGAGGGTTAAACAATTAAAGTGAATGCAAAACAACCCATATGCAATCAGGGCATGGAAACCTGTGCTTTTGATCAGAAGTGTACGGGAATGTTGAACAGCAAATTAATGTTACCACAAATCAGTAAGTGCAAAGTCCCCAAGAGAGTAAAGTACACAGACCTGAAAAACTAGTGCGTGTCACATGTTGCTTCCTAGAGAGAATGGCTAGGACTAGTCCTTGAAAATTGTTATAGTACCAATGCAACAGAGACAGTAGAACTTACAAGTGGTTATGGTAGGCATGAATAAATAGGAGTATTTGAAGTGATTGGAAGGTGGATATTATTATATATTTGTACAAAATAAGGAGTGATTAATGCTTTTTCTCAGTTTTCTCTGACCGAAAGCACAGAGTAGAAGTGGCTCTGTTAAGTAGCTGTTTACTGTGGATAAGCAAGAGTAAAAGGCAAGTTTTTTACATGTGTGTGTGTTTGTGTATGAGTTCTGGTTAGCAGGTATGCACGTGGTTAGGTTATTTCCTAGAATACAAAACCAAACTCTTGAGGTGTTCTGATTAGGTTCTGTATAAAGATCATACCAAGACTGCTTTTTCCACAAGCCTTATTTTGGAAGAGCACAGAAATTATGTAAGTAAAAAGTGATAAAAAATGACATTTCTAGCAGAATTTTTCTTGACTAGTTAATGGACTTCAAACATCCACAGAATCATAGAATTCATAGAATCATACAATACAAAACACTGTATTTATACATGTTTTTATATTTTTTTTTGTCTATTTAATGCAGGAAAATAATAGGAGTTGATCATAGTTCTTGGATCCATTCAGTGTAACACTATAAAATATTTTTTTGCTGGTGCATGGCTTCCATCTGCAACAGAAAATGTGACATTGTTATTAAGAGTACAAAACAGGGTACTGAGAGGACAGAAAATGCTGCACTTCAGACTTTCAATATATAATTCATGGAGAATAACAACAAAACCTTTCATATACAACTACTTGCAATTTCGAGCAATATAACATTTCTCTACAAGTATGTGTGTGTATTTCTGTTCATGGATGTAGTTTAGATAGTTTAGATGTGTGAAGGAATCTCTGGATAAAGTCTGATGAACTAGTGAAAATATTGTGATACACCAATTATGCAGGGTCTACAATTTCATAGTAGTGACTCTACGGTTACATTAGGACATCTGGACTGTGAAGTATTACAAAGGGTTGCATCTTTTTTAAGGTGAGGCACGTTGATTGGAGGAAATGTTAGGATGAAAATATCTATGTATCTTAGATCTATCTATCAGAAATATTGCATTTTCCATGTTATCTGTTTCCATATATTTAAAAATTTCAGGAGAATGTGAATATTCTTTGAAAAAGTACCATATAAAGTTTACTTAGACACAGTAGAGCACAATACATTTGTATGGGCAATATGTATCTGTAACTAAGATCTATTGTTTTCATGAGAGTGTTTTTAGTTATAAAATTGTGAATACAAACGTGTTATCACTCGTCTGCTCTTACGGATTAGATGTCCTTCGTGAAACAGTAAGGGAGATGTATAATGGATACCATCCCACGCTTGTCTTTTGCATGGTGGGTGATAAGACACATACATCATTTCCCTTTTGTTCTTCTGCGTGGAAAAACACAGACATAGTCCGAAGTACTCACTGGGTCATGCGAATCTGAATGTAGGGTGATGAGAATAGGATTAATGAAGCTACAGAAGCCAGCAGTCAGCTCTAAACTGACTCTAAACTTCTAATCTGAAAGATGTCTCTTTAAGGTAGGCAAAGCAAGCACACTATAGGTGCCAAACAGTTCTGCTAGATTTCATTGCACCTTTGTTGATTATATGAGCTGCCGTTGCCTTTGAGCTAATAAGTGTGCATACTCTATTTCTGGGAAACTCCAGAACAATGTGTAACTATACACCTTCTCATAGAAATTGATAGCATTATAGGAGAGATGTTGGTATTCTCTACACAGAGACATGTCAAAATAAAAACAATTAGTATTTAACTTTGTGAAGAGAGTCACAGTATAATATTCAGAAAGTGCTTATTTTTCAAGGACTTAGATTGCAAACTCAGCTTCTATAAGCTCTGTATACTTTTTGTTCCTGCTTAAAGTGAAAAGATTCTGAAAACACGCAGAAGCATCAGTAATTACCTGGTAGCCTGTGGGGCTGAACCAAGAAGCTACTGGAGATATGAAGGAATTGTGAACTGAGGTATGTCCTGCAAACATGTCTTCTTGTTGTTAAATGCTGCAGGACCGTTTGGTGACACTAAAATCTAAGTACTGAAATGCAGTGGCAGGTCTTGATTATTCATTGCTATCAACAGAGGTAAGACCCAAGAACCTGTTTTACCTTTCTTGTTCTTGTGTGTGATTTTTATACTTGTGTATATTTGTTTTTACCATACACACAAATAGTCCTTTTTTTTTTTTTTTTTTTTTTTTCATATGTAGTATTCTTCAGGATTTAAGCGTTAGGATCTTAGGGTTTGTAATAGAGGTTTGATTGTGCTACAGAGTAGTAAGAACATAAGGATTTAGTATAGTGCAGCAGCACGGAGGTGAAACACCTCCAACTATACTGAATAATCAGAGAATTAATGGAAGAAAAAGGAGGTTAAGAGTAGTGTCCTTTACAATCCTGTGGTGTTTTGGAAAGGTTTAACCCTAACAGATGAAGTGAAGATGATAAATCACACTGTCAGTTTTGACCAATCGAGCAATGAAATGGCAATAAGAGGATAGTGCTATCTAGCTTGATCCTTTTCCATTTTTAAGTTTGCAACAAATTTATTCTAGCAACTGTTACTTTCTTTAAAAGACGGACGGTTATTCTCTTTTGGGATGCTTTACATTCCATAGAATTGTGGTTTTTTTGTTCTGTTTTGTTTTGTTTTTGTAGGTGGGACAGAATATATTTTCTCTGCATTAACAACTCCAGTAGGAAGGGACTGTAGTTTAGCTTGAGTGAGAGTTGAAATGGTTGCCTTTTCTAAACTGTTCAACTACACTTTTGTTTGTTTTGAACTTACTTTATATCTTTATGTGGATATGCTCTAGGAAATCAATTCCTGAAGAATCCCCCAGATTTTTATTTACTAGTAAATGACCTGTTCACAAAAATACATATATTTAAGGAGGCAGTTGCTTTTTGAAACAGATGATCATGTGTAATCTCTCAGTTGGGATTGGCGGTTGAGAGGATCATCTTTCTTATTTGTGACTATCAGACAATAATTTCTTCCCCAGAAGTCTGTCAAAATGCTTTGACTGACCTTAAGACATGGATTTAAGCTGCTAATGAAATTTCATCCTGGCATCCATAGTATCCTGAAGCATGCTTTCTGAGACTGAGAAAGATCTCGATTTGAACAGTCAGTTTTCTAATGGAGCTGTAAACTAGTTATGGGTGACTGTTGGCAGGGATGGGTGCGTGGCAGAAGACTGCAGTTCTTCCAATTTCTTTACTTGATTCCTAAAGAGAACTCTATCTTTTTGTCCATTTTCTCTTCAGTGAAGAAAGAATGATGTAGCTCTGTGTGTAGGAAAAAAGAACTGAAACATTCAGGACCTTGCTTGTCATGAAGCAGAACTCCAATAGCAATTTCTGAACTCCTATATGGTGGGTGGGAATTATGAAAAGAAATGTCATATCTGGAAGTTTCTGGTCTATGAATTGTGGTGGAGACTAATTACCTGTTCAGTACAGGATGCAGGTGCTGTAAAACAGTTTTCTTATAACTCAACAGTGTGGTGGGAAGGCTGTATCCTTAGGGGAGCTACAAGTATGCACATGGTTTCTGGAACTGCAGGAGCTTTCATTTGGCTCTGAATGATTTATTCATAGAGGTGTTAATTTGAAAGATGAAAAAAAAAAATTTCAGAATTCTAACAATGCATAAACAGAATATTTTACAGTATTTCTAGTTAATATCTAATGAGAGAACACATCTTTCCTGGGATTCCTGTTTCTAACTCCAATTATTGTTAATGAGGATTTTATGCCCTCTGTATTAAAAAGAATATGTTAAGGATACTCACTCAAGCAACAACCTGTGGCTATATATTCATATTTAACACCTCAAAGGGAGATGAAGATAATGTGTGTGCCTGTATGAGTGTAATTAATATTGTCATCAATTATAAATATGGAAGCTCGCTGTAAATTTTGAATCTGGATTCAGCTAGGGACTCTGAGAATCCAACATCCCAGGCTATTTGAAATGTAGTGGTTAGTAGATAATTTCTCTGGGATGTATGCTGCATTTTTTTATTACAACTTTTAGCTATGGCAGCAGCTACATTCTTTCAGAGAAATAAAAAAGACATCTGCTACAAAAACCCATCAGTGTAGCCCATCTGACCATATTGAATACTGTATATGTTATGTATATTTTACAGCCTCAGGTTAATGGAACCACCTAATTGCTGATATAGGAAAATGTCTTTTATGCTCACAGTGAAATATGGACAAATCCATAGCAAGTTACTGAAAGTCACGTGTGGTTACTCAAGTTTGACCAAACAAAAAATAATTCTTGTCCAATCAGATGTTAACCTAACGGGATTAGAGGTGAAGCAACTACCTTAGATTCTTTAATTAAAGTAAATGTAAAAATGATAATTTATTTATTTAAAACCACTACCTTCTTCTGAGCTGACAGTCTGCACCAGTAATTGGTTTCACTGAGTTGGCACCTGTAATTAGTGTACTTCCACCTAACTATACCCACAGACTTATTTAGAACGAGCAGTCTCTAGGGACAACCTTGAGTTATAAGTGGCAATGTTTCCTTTGCTGTGCTCTATTATTATCTGCAGGGAAAAAGAAAAGCAACAAGCAACAAAACAACAGCAACAGAAACAATCAAAAACCCACCTGATGTTAAAATAGCTTGAGCCTAGTGTAAGTGAAATTCAGACAATATGGTCGTGTACGAGTTCTGCCATTAAGGCTTTTTGTATCATTTACTGATATCTATAGTCAAGCAGCTCTCTTTGTACGCTAGAAAAATGCCAGTCATTTTCAGCACAGTTGAGTTATTTACAATAAATGACAGTGTAATCTATTAGAATACAGCATTTCACACTTTGTATGCAAGCCAGATTCTTTTAAAAGAAATAAACGGTTGCTTTTTTTCCCCTCTAATTCAAATTAGATGTCTTTGGCATATGGTGAAAAAACAAACGCATGTATTCATAGAGGATCCAAGTGGTATTCTGTGCATTTATATCTATATTCAAATTCAGTGATGTGTAAGCATTGACTTTTCTGTAGAATAGCAGACAAAGGATGTTGTCTCTCACTAGTGGTGTGGCATAACCTCTGATAGTGCAATTCCCATTCTGCCATGGATTGCTAAGTATCAGTTTATTTGTATCTAGAAAATTGGGAACAAGTCAAGCAAGTCTGAAAATGTGTTTCTCCGTCCTTCACCTAGCCCATTAACTATGTGGGTTCCTGTTAAGCTCTCTGAGCCTCTAGAAGTTCTTACTGATTGTCTTGGACTCAGTAAATATTTTCAGCTCTCAGCAACTCAATACTTTCTCATCTGTGTTGAAAAAATCCATCTCTACAGTTACATCTACTGTTGGTGTTTTCTGAGGAGTCTCATGGGTTCGTTGCAAACAAAACAAATATGTAGCTGAATGATCTAGTTTTCTATGCTATAAAAATGCATGTTGCCAGAAAGAGGCAGGTAGGATAATGGCTTTTACTTAAGACAGACAGCCTTAACAGCATTTGCTTTGAATGTGAGGAAATCCGGTTCACCATTCAGTAGGGTTTTGAAAAATACTTATCTCATGAAAGAATGCTAATCGTTGGTTCTCTGAGCTGGAATAGGAGGGAAGAGTTAATGTTGGGAGACAGTCTTCTGGCTTTCTTTTCCTTTCTCTGAACAACAGAGCAGCTTTAACAATGCATTAGTTCAGACTGAGAGTATATTATGTTTTGTCAGCTTAATATTTAAATGCTAATCTTAATCTGTTTTACTAATCCACCTAGGGAAATCTGGTCCTTGCTCTGAGAGCTGGGCTTGTGTCTTACGCTAATTGTTCAGAGAACACAGTTCAGGAACAGTCCTTCAAATTGGGGCTGCTGCCTGTTTTCATGCTTCAACCCATTCTCATCATTTGTTTCAGGATTTAGGATGTTTTAGTGATCTGCCCAGTTCTACATATTGTTCCTTTCACGTGACTGGTATGTACTGAGGTTGTGTACAAATATTTTTCCAGACTCCATGTGGGTTATCAAATAGAACATCAAAATATCCCATTTTCAGGTTATTTTTGGAGAATCTTGGTTGCCTTTTGTAGCTATTCTCACAATCTGGATTAGTTTATGAAAAGTGATTGTTGTCTTTGGGAGTGAATATTTGGCATGAGTGGAAAAACAATGTAACATGAGAGATTATTTGTATATTGCAAGGAAGGACAGCAGGCTACTGGAGGTTGTAGTAAAGTTATAAAACTGGCTACATTTTAACAGTGCTACTGAAAGTGTCACCTTACCCACTACAGGTGTCATGAGAACTGCTGTCACATTTTAGTAAGCAGTAAGTTACAGGAAAGCAAAATTTAGGTGCATTCTTTTGACAGGAATGTTCACAGCACATGAAATTATGTTTCACAGAGGCGCTGGACCAAAAACTAAAATGCAGTGTGAAAAGCCACATTCTGAAGGAAAGGTGCACACAAACAGATCTTTTGTGAAGGAAAAACTATAATCCTGTAGTGACTTACAAGTTACAACTAGATAATTAAAGGAAATGATGGTACAAGATTTATTCTAATTATCAATTTCTATAAGCTCATAATCACACATGATCAATTGAATTGTGTAATAGACCTAATTTTGTACTTGAAAGGTGGAAATAGACGAAGTACATCCATCTCTTATAGCAGTACATCCATCTTTTTTAGCAGTCTTAGTGTTCAGCATCAGTTCCTTCCAAGGGTAAGTGAGGGAAGCACCATAATGCCTAATTCTGGAGCAGTTTGCCTTTGGGGAAAGATTCTTCCTAATGACCACCAGAGAGAAGTCCATTCACTGAAGCATCAGGGTTGAAATCTCATGTTCTGTTTTTTTTTTTCTAAATCTTATCTAACACAGCTGTAGCTATTTTCATTATGCATATGAATGTGTAAATCCTTTTTTTGAATCTTGCTAAACTTTTGTTCGTAATAACACCTCCAGGAGAACTGCCACAGGTTAATTATGTACAGTGCGGAAATATTTATCTCCTTCTCTTCAAAAATTGCTTGTGTTCAACATCAGTGGTTCGGTTTTGTGCTATAAATTGTGGTAAATAGTAATATCCAATTTGTATTCACTTTTTTATTATTTTGTATATCTTTATGTTGGGCTTGTGTGCCTTTCATTTCTCAGTCACAAAGTACAAGAGTTTTGAAGCTCTTCTTCCGTATTCTAAATCTTTCCATTTCAGTTGCAAATGTCTTTCCTTAATACTTATACTTTAGCAGTCAACTGGACTGAGGATAAGCTGTAACTCACCAATCATTCTGTTTTCACACAGTAATGAAGTTAACCACTGAAATTCAATCATGTGCTTCACTAGCATTCAAAATAGAGTAAGATTTCCAGTTTTATCCAAACGCCTTCCATTACAGTGGTCTGATAGCTTCTGATTTATTGTTGTCTGTTGTGCACCATTCTGAACTTGTCTTATTTGAATATACTGGAAAAACATTTTCCATTTTCATTTCGTGGAATTAATTTAGTTTTCTGTTGCTTGCTGTTGTTTCTTTTCCCCCTTTGGACTTTTTGTTAAAATAACAAAGGAACAAAATTTTTGTTGTATTGTTGTTAAATTCTGTTGTGTTTTTTTCAGAATTATGTTTTTTCCTTCAATCTAGAGAGGAAGACGTTTTTCAGTGCTAGCTTTGTTATCTTTTCATGGATGTTAGTAGTCCTTTCTATCACAGAGTGCTTAAACACTCCATAGAGATCAGCAAATTTTAACAGCAAGTAGCATGTTGCTGAAAAAGACCAATGAGATACTTTGCTGACTGAAAAACAGACAAAAGGATGGAAAGAGAACCTTACTTAGAACTACAGGTTAATTAAAACAGTTCAGTTTCATGATTAAATTCAAGAGGATACCTAATTTGCTCCTCATTTCTTTAGAAGACTGAGTCCTTCAACTATAGTGAGCGTCTGGAAGCATCGTATATTAACCTCTGATGTTTCTGAAGACAAAAGCAGAGATGAAATACATTCCCAATAAGCCCGATCATGTGGTTACTCTGACCCACTGAGAACATACTCTGCAATCCCGAGCATCTGAGGCCTCCAATATACTTCTATTAGTATCTCTGTTTTCAGTACTCCTTTACTAGGAATATTGTTTGTTAAATAATTTGGGCTGCTGATGAACCTGACTGAGGGAGTAACAAGATATGGCGGTGATATTGCTAACTTGAACATTGCTTTTGAAGCTGCCAACTTCCACTCTGTATACAGTGAGAGAAGTTGTCTCTATTCCCAGAGGTGAAGGCTCATTCTATACAGTCAGCAATCTTTTTGTGTGTGTCTGTGCTCTCTGAATTGAATTTGCAACTTGGAGGATTGCCTTATGATGTTTCTGTAATTAATTATTTCAAGTATAGTTGGAACTTTGTGTGGAAAAGGATACAAACAGCAAGGGGCAAATTTAATCTCCTTAGTTGTCTGAGGCTATGGATTTATGATTGCTCTTGCAAATAACTGGTGGCTTGAAAATGTTCCTAAGTTTATCCCCTCTCTCCGTAGAGGTTGCCATTCCTGTAGTCTGCCTATGAAGAATTCATAGTTTTTCTTAACCTACTTCGGGCCAGGCTGTCTGGCCTGAAATAGATAAGGAGCTATCACTTGAGTCTTTTTGCCAGGAGAGCTGTAGGGACAAAATTCAACAGCTGGTGTATAGATAAGTTAAGGATATCCATTGTCTGCACAAGTTCTAGTTGTTTGAGCCAGCAAAGGTCTTGTACAGTTTTTCAAACCCTCTTGCTTAGCTTTCAGTTGTTTCAGATACAGTAATGGAGCTTAAAGTTGCTTTTGCCTACGGTACTTAACTTGATTTGAACATAGAAAAGATCATTCATATTGGAACTCCTCACTTTTTATTCCACTGCATGTGTTAAACAATAATAAACAATCCGAGTTCATCAGGCACTGCACGCTACTGCCTGAGAACAGATCAGTATTTTCACCATTGTACTCGTGTGTAACATTCCCCACTTCATACTTGGTCCTTGCTTGAATAAACTGCACTTACAAATCACTATAAAATGGCTGATTTATATTGCAATGAGCAAGAAGCTGAACAGTGGCATTAAATAACAGTAGAAAAGCTCAGTTAAGGTTTCTTCCCTGGAAAAATCTTGCTTGTTTTTAGACTTGAGGTTATTAAGCTCATGAGCAAAAAGTTAAGTATTGCATTTATGTTCGCGGTTAAGCATATTATGATCCTTTGTGTCCTTCTTGATGTTGTGGATTATTCCAAGAATTACTTTCCATGGAAGATTTTCTTGTTCTTTGGTGTGGAATCTGCTGGAATAATTAAAGCTCATGTCCTAGATTTCAAGGTCAGCGCATAAGTAACAACACATAGCATTGTCAAGACAGTAAGCCCCTTCAGTTAGTGAAATTTTATAATCTTGCACTAAGCTGTTCCGGATATACTGTAAAAATCAGACAAGTCCAAGCTAAAATGACCCCAATATCATCAGGCCAGATCAGATTGTTCTCATTATTGATAATCCCTTTTGCTGACCAGTGCTAGAATTACAGACAACTTCATAATTACATTTCTTCTAGCAATACTGCCTGCATCCTTTAACTTCTCTTTGCTTCTTTTTGCATTCTTCTTGCAAGATTGCTGTTTATCCAATAGTCTTGATCATTGCTGCATTCATTTCTTTTTTTAATTTCTCTGCACTCGTAGTTTAATTAAAAACAACTCTGTGTTAACTACTGATAAAAAAAAGTACAAAGACAAAGCTTTGTTGAAGATTGCCTGTTTTGTTTACATTACTTTACAAGATTTCTAAGCAAGTGATGACACATCAGCCATCAATCGAAATCTATATCCAGAGGGACATTTTAAAATGTTAGTGCTTAACAGAGCTCGAAATACCCACCTGTCCTCCATTCTACCCTGCAATTGCAGATTGAATGAAAGGTAGACTTTTATAATTATTTGAATTTCAAACACTCTCTGCCAGTAACTATCTCACTGTTGATATTTGCTGGTGCTTTGTGCTAGGTGTTCTCAGCTATTTGATAGAGCAAAATTCAGCATGCAGAGCAAAATAAAAGAATTAAAAGCTGTCTTGGAGGAGTAAAAATGTAATTTAAGAAAAAGAAATTTAGAAATTAGGAAATAGATAGCATCTGTGTTTCTTGCAGGTGCATAATATTTCTGTTGTTCCAGAACATTAATATTTGCTGTTTGTAGACATGGGGCCTTTCTGTTTTTGAACTCTGAACATAGTATCAGTGGTGGTTATGGAAGAAGCAACAACATTTTTTCTTTATTGCTGTCCAGTACTCCAGTGATGAAGATATAAGACCTATATAGATTAGAAAATCAAACGATAGTGTAGACCAAGTCATGGGTAACTATAACTTAGTTTATAAGTAGAAAATGTTAGGCTTCCTGGCTCAAGCGCACCATTTAGATTAGATTCAATAATAACCAGATTCCATTATATTAAGTAAATGTATATTTCTTTCATCTTCAAAGCATGATAACAGTTTCAGGTAATACATTTCTGGTGATGTAGCCAAATTTTTTTTTCTTTAACATACACAGAAGAGAGGCTTCTGTAAATAGGTAGGCTAAACCCACAAAGTGAGGTGATATCAGATACAAAGAACTGTGAAAATCCAGCTTTAGAGATTTGTACTTAATACAAGTTCAAGGTTCCAAATTCACGAAGTCACTAAATTATGTTTAGGTGAACACTGAGTATCTTAAACTTTGGCACCATTCATAGCATATGTAAAATTCTGCTTCTATTCAAGAGCTTTCCTAGATTAAAGTTAGAAAGCATTCAGTGTATTTCATATTTTGGCACAGATTGACAGTCATTTTTTTATGCACAAGCCTTTCGGTGAAAAGTAACTCAGCTTTTCACCATATATGAAGCTTTGAGCACCGTAATGAGCTGCTTTGTTTCTTTCTCTACATTTTCTTTAAGAGGAAAACTTTTTTTGACAAAGATATAGGAAGCTGGAATTGTCTTTTAGAGAAATATATTTATACTTTTTTTTTTTTTTTATGGGAATGTCCAAAGGCTGAAACAGTGGGCACTTTATAACAAACTTGAGTGGTAACATTGTGTTGAGTTCTAGCTAAAGAGCAATACTGAGTTTCTAGCTGTAGCAATCTTCTTGCTGCATTTTCCAGAGACGGATTCAAGCTGAAGCTGTCCACACAGTAAAACTCTCCTCCATTGTAACATGCCATAGGTCATGCTTCCATTTTCTCATTTCTGCTCTTCCCTTGACCCCTCTCAGAGTAGGACCTCTGTTTAAGTGCGAACATGTGCTTGGTGCAAAACTCTATCTACAATTGTTTGCCAGTGAAAAATTCCCTTCATTTGTTTTGGAACGGACATAGATTAAGGTAATTTAGATTTCTCTGATAAAAATGTGTATTCAAGTAAAAATGCTCACAAAATTATACCATCCAAGAACGAGATTTTAAAAGCTAGTGCTACTGGAGGCAGGCTGTTAACTTTCCTTGAGAACAAATTAATGACATTTCCTGAAAATTCTGGCTTTGATTACCAATATTCTGATAAAACATTTTATTTCCGTATTTTTTGCACATTGGAGAATAGCCAATGTCTTATCATACTGACTTACCAGATATGTCAATCAGATACTCACATGAGCTCTCAAGCTTGTTTGGGGTTTTAAAGGGAAGCCATTTTAGTTTCTGCCTTTGAGACAGCAGGTCAAGCACTCCATCCTGCATTAATGATTTTCTCAATTCATCAGCTGATCGACTCAGTAACTTGACTATTATTAACCCAGATCATTAAACGCTTTTAACTCTTTTCCATGGAGTGAAGGGACCTCTCAAGTATGAACAACCTCAATGAACATATTAATTTCATGCAATTGCCATTTCCCTGACCACGTGGGGTTGCTTTAATGCTGCCTTTTATAAAGATGGGTCAGAAAGCGAAGAAGATTTTTTTGTTTGGTTTGCCATACTGGAGATTTATGCAGACATTAAGCATGATGTGTTGCAATGTCAGTTAAGACTGTTCACAGTAGCAGCTAGTATGTTCTATACAGGTGTGAAAGACACATGCATTTAATGCACATGATAAAACATCAGGGGTAGAAGAAGTGGTAGAATAAAGAAAAATCAGAGGTCAGCGAAGAAAGCTTTAGACATGGTGAATTCATTTACTAAAGGAATACAAAGTATCTCCCACTGAAACAGTGATTTAGTTTGGTGTTTTTTTGTTTGTTTGTTTTTTAATTAATACTGACGTTTATCCATACTGATGTTTATGCTTGCTATGACTGAAAGTGAGGATTATTTCCTGAAATTAATACAAATAAGATCTTAAAAACTTCTCCATCCACATTAAGGTTAGGTATATAAGGGATGAAAAACTAACGTATTAATGTCTGTAAAGTGATTAAATAACAGTAGAAAAGAATCTCCCTGTCCCTGGGCACAGCTGTAGAGTTATGTAAAGTTTTCAGCCTTGGAGATCACCTTAATGACACCTATTCCCCAAACCACAGGTACAATACCTGCATTTAAAATCATTACCTGCTTTTAGGAAGAAGCTAGCAATCCTGTTTGGCTGGAGTTTTGTTATTGAGTTTGAATGCTTTTGGGGAAAGTATTCAAAGTGCAGAACAGGTTACAGTGTTTATGGTCATCAAGGAGCAGGGAAGAGAGCAGAACACAGACTTCTGTGCTGTGCTTTTAACCAATCAACCAGACCTACATCTGATGTAAAGTGTATCATACTCCGTTCAAGACAGTGGCCGTGTATTAAATTACATACAAGACAGGTCCTATTCTAATAATCTACTACCGAGCACTAAACGCTCAATTATATTCCTTCTTTCCAGACCTGTACTCCCATTCATTTCTCCTCAATTCCATTAGGTGCTTGCTGTAATAGTTCACAGTTTGGGTCTCCTTGAACAGAATTTTAGCAGTAGCAACTTCTACTTTCTTTTGGGGTGGGAACTGAACAGAGCAAGTTGCAGACTTCTTTTTTTACTGTTTCTTTTCATTCAGACTGATCATATGCTGTATGATGGTCTGACTGCAAATCTTGATTAAATCATTTTCTTTGTTGTAAAAACAATGTAACTGCTTGTGGCCAGCAAATGAATGAAAAGTCATATTATGGATAATCTGTTTCTTTATACAAACTCAGTAATGGCTTAGAAAGATTTTATAATGACACAGAGGGTTTTTAACATGTAAAGGGAAATCAGTGCTGTCAGAAACACAAATGCCACTAACAATGTGAGAATCTCTGTTAAAGGCAATGACTTGCCTGTCTGATAATGTCTTTTCAATTTATTTAGTCCTTTTGCCTTGAAGGAACTTGATGATTTCGAGAGATTTTCATTTGTCTTTTAGAGATGTCTTTTGCTTGTATGAGTTCTTCTCCAAAAGTAATAACTCCTATTTTAACGTATTGTGCCATAAAACAAAAGGTCAATAAAATGTTGAATGTGGAAAAATATTTGCATTCTTTTTAAAAAAGTCTTGAATATTCTGGCTGAAGTTTTTAAAATAAATGAAACAAAAATTCAAAAGAGATTTTTATGTGAAAGATTGTGGTTTGTTTATTTTGGCAAAATTATAGGAAGTTGAAAATGAGAAATGGGACAGCTTTTATAACAGGGAAAACGATCTATTTGCTTGCAACATATACATTTGAAAATTTTAAAACTATACACACCTTTAAAGTCATTCTCTTAGCAGTGTTTTAAAGCAAACAAACAAACAAAAAAGATTATGTGGCTCCGAATTGCTTAGCAACTGAGGTCTGTATTAATTTCAGCATATCTATATGCTTCCATTAGGAAACTATTTTTGTACAAGGCATCTTTAGACTAGTATAATTATAGAAAACCACCACTTCTTTTTAAACAGTACAACAGTCCAATATTAACTGTTCTGTACTTAGAGATTATATTTTGCCTTTATGAAATCGTTTTACACAGAGATCAAAAAGTGTTTTGCAAATGTTACGTAAGCTTCACAAGTTATCGTTGTATGGAAAGACTTCTATATTGAATCCTATTATTTGGTTTGCAGCAGCTGAAAATGAAGTAGTTCCCTAGAGCTTCATGTAATGATTTGAATTCCTTGCATACTGAGCTGTAAGAGTAAATCTTCAAAGTGAGTCCATCTCTGTTCATTAACTTTTAACTTCTTTCTTGGTTTTCAAAAGTACTGTGCCCTGGTTGTCCAGACAACATGTAAGAGAAGGCATGTTTTGATAGGGGACTGCTTGCAGGCTGCGAGAATAAGGAGGGCATGCAAATTCAGCAGTATTTCAGCTACTCAGATACTACTAAAATTTTTTATTTGTGGGCAGGAGCTAGTGTGTGTGATCACTGTCCTCACCTACAGGTAGGACCCATTATGTTCAGTACATTTCGCTCTCTGTAGTCCCATAGAAGATCATTAACTTTTAATCAAGTTTTACTATAAATCCAGTGTGTTGCTAGCATTCTGAGATAATACTCAGAGAAGCAGGGTACCCCTTCTCACTCACTAATACTAAACTAATGAGTTTAATATTTCTAAACTTCTCATTGATAAGCCTCACTGTGAGTGAATATGGTGTGCTCTGTTTTCTCTGTCAAGCTCTTGGAATACTGGGCAGTCTCCCAAAATCAGCAGGGAATTTTACCTTTCTCCTTATTTGAATGTTTACTGCAGTTTCTGGAAAGTTTGGAATCTATTAATGAAATGAGCTAACATTACTGTAATGCCATAAAAGGTATTCGAGACAGGCAAATTGTTATTTGCTGAATACAATTGTCTACTACCTCTTTGTTCCCTGGATTATCATTGAAGACTGCATTTTTATTATAACTCTCCTGTTTCTTCCTTCTATAAGGCAGTACATGCACGGTATTTTTCCCCTTTATCACTGTACGGATCGTAATTAAGCAGCTACAAAAAAATTGTTTTTAAATCCCCAGCAGAAAATTGTTTGCTTGATCACAAAAAATAATAGTTTCGTTTTACCTGCCTTGCAGATTGGTCCTAATTGCAGTACACGCAGAGTAAGCCCTTCAGAAGCAAAAAATACCTTAGTTAAAATGGAATTGTTTGTGTTATAATTCATTTGAACAAAGCATAATTTGATGATAAAATTGCTATCTGAATTGATAATAGATTTCTCAGTTGCAAGGAAGTTTACATCAATTGGTTTTTGGAAAATTTTCTACAAACCCGTTCAATATTGCTAGTAGTCTTCAGGTTAGAGAAATAATTCATATTTTACATATGCATTAATGGAGATGGTTGGGTTCAGAAACTGGCTCTGAATAGAAAGTAGTCACTTGTAGTGAGCTTTCTGTTGCTTTCCTGTGGAAAGAATTGCAGCCATTCATAACTGAATGTGCCCAGAATCGATATGAATACATGATAATTTTTGTATATGCATTTTATCTATCTATCTATCTATCTATCTATCTATCTATCTATCTATCTATCTATCTATCTATCTATCAGTTTAAAGCTGGTGACCTTGTTCTTACAGTTTTCTCTCTTTTCCTCATCACAACTCCATCAAAAAGAGCGAATATCAAAGGTGTAGATATTCTTCTACAGGCAACAGATTCTGTTAAGATGGCATGGAAATGAAAACCAACCAAGCCTTAATGTTAATTACATTTAATTACAGCTCTTTTTAGGTACTGGACTTTGCAAAGCTTGGTAAAAGTGTGAAGCTGTGTCCTAGGCAGCTGCATGCTTTTAGTGTGCAGGGCCTGAAGACTGCTTATAACTTTTTCAGAACTGTCTTGCCAATTTTCTTTCTCTAGGGGTGGTTTAAAGTTCTCCATGCATAACCAAGATTTACTCTATTCCGTAGGTGATGTTGTAATTTTGGTTGGAAAATTACGTTAATGTTACTTCACATTTACTTAAAACTAATTATTTTGTACATTTAGTGAAACAAAACTTTATTCACATAGAATGAATAGCTCAATTTTAGCAGCATTTTTAATGGGAGATAGGCAGCTACTGCAAGAGGCTTCTCAATGCCATCATTGCTTAGCTCAGGGCTTTAGAATATTCCACTTGAGTGCAGTTCATTGTCTGAGTTAGATTTGAACCACACATCTTTTCCACATCATCGGTGGTTGTCTAACTTCCAAAGAAACGATAATCCAGTTTAAAGTACTGTTTCTTTAGGTGTGTGTCTTTAATGTCCTTAATGTTCTTACTTGTCCCTTTTGGCTACAAAGTGCTTACTTCTGATAAACAAGAGTGCACTGAACAGGAGAAACCTCTCCTCAAACTCCCTGGAGTACAGTGGTGTGTGTACAGAAGGTGTGAACTGTTGGTTCAAATTGTTGCTGTAAGTTGAAGTTCTGAATACAGGTCACCAGCATCACACTTATCTCTGAGGTTTTCAGATTGTTACAAATTCCTATTTCTATTTAGTCCTGTCTAAATAAAGCCAACGTATTTTGGCATTGCCAAAATGAACACTTTGGATATGATTTCATGTAGAAAATATCCATTTGAAACTGTCAGTTAAATTTGATCTGAATTTATGCCATTGTGCGTTGAAGGCTTGTTTACCTAGCAAATAAAGTGTTTCCTCTTCCTTTCCTCCTATTTTATTCGATAGTTTGGCTCTTGTAATTTGGCTCATCAGCTATCACAGCATGAGACTCTTCTGCGGATGACACAAGAGAGAATAGTTCTGTCCATCTGCAAATGGGCTCACCATTATTTTCATTCTAATAACAAGTGATTCCTATCAAGAGGTAATATTGGAAGCAGTATAAATACTGCTGGCTGTTATACGACTCCTATATAGGAGTCTGAGCACAGGCAGAAACCCCATCTAATTCTCTTGTACTACAGATCAGAAACAACTGCACCAGTGGCTGGCACTTTCACAGCTGTTGTAACTTGCATTGAGCATTGTCCTGGTGTAATGCCAGACTCATCTAATGGTTTGTTTAAAGTCCCTTTGCACGTTCCCTTCTCCTTTGTCAGATACAGTCTGTGCTACTGAGCCGTGATTGAAGTCTTGGGTCTATGAATATATTGTATTTTATTTCCAAATGCTACGATAAAAAAAAAAAAAAAGATGACAAGGAAGGAGGAAATATATGATAATAATATTTTGTTTCTCCTAGATTAGTAGCAGCTTGCTAAAGTGGCCTGCCATCAAACAGTATTTATAGTGATGTATAAAGCATATTAGTGACATCCCTTTTAAATTCAAAAGCTTTAGCTAATATTACTGTCTGCATTCAAAGCAGATCTCAGTGCCTAAAAGCTGGTCAATAAACATTTTAGTACTGCTCTATTCCAGTGATCTGAATTCAATAATGTTACCTTTCCAGAAGCTGCAAAATGGAAAGTGAAAGAATGATTTATGAAGCTTAGCTATGCATGGCCAGATAAGAAAGCTTTAACTGATGCTTGCAGGATTCTCTTTAATGAAGTACAAGTTGCCAAGATAAGTTTAGGTAAATGAAGCCACTGTCACAATATGTTATAGCAAAAGAAATGACAGACACAGCTGAGCAGATGGAGGTTATTATTGAACAGTAGCGTCAAGAAATGTAGTCTAGGTAACTACACAAAGAGCAGATGCATTACGTTTGTTATTAACAATTTCATGATATCAATGAATATTTAGAGAATCTGTTTAAATTAAGTCTAGCAAGCTTCTTTGTTTGAATTGTCATCTAGCCTTCCCTCAGACCATATTTCCAAGGCGTCACTTTCTTTTATGTGGAGTACTCCTCATTCTTTACCACCTTCCATTGCTGATGTTGTCAATAGCCTTGAAGTACTCAAGTTTTTCTCTTTTGTTTTTTGTTTTTAATACCTTCTTTGTTGTCAGTTTTAAGAATTATTGATTCAAATGGATAAAAATCCTGTTGTCTTTTTGTTGATATTATTTTTAACATCCCAATTTACGTGTTGCATTCTATTGTGAATGAAATGAGATAGGTGATTTTGAGCAAGATGCTTGGGGCACTAGAGCCAGGATCAGCACAGGAGAAACTTATTTTGAATTACATTCTTTTCAGGAAATTACTAGTACTAAGTAAATTCATTATCTGCATTTGCATTGTGTTTTGTCCACTAACTTTTCATGCCAAGGAGATAAAGGTTTTTGAGGGGAGAAGATGAATCATTAGGAAGCTAATCATATTATGACACTATACCTGGGTGTAAAGCTTGTTTGGTGTCTGAAGTTCCTCAAAGAACACTCTAGAAGTAAGGGCATTAAAAAAAAAAAAAAAGGAAAAAAGAAGAAGAATTCCAGATATTAAGGCACCCAAGTTTCTAATATTTGGAAAATGCAGTTAAACTTTTTTACATCCTGTTGAATAAAACTGTACTATCTTTCAAAGTGTGATCTTTCAGACCTGTAATGTGACAGTCTCTGTGCTGGACAGGCTGCCATGTTGAGTTGCTCTACAGATGTGTGTAGGATCAGATCTCATGTGGCTGTCACAGCATTCATCTATTTTGCCAGGACGTTTTGTTCTTGGGTGTGCTCTGGATATTAAAGGTCTAGCACTGAAGGCAGATACTACCTGCATTCACTGAAGGAAGGTTAATTTCATAGAATATTTTAATGTCCTGTCTTTTCAAGGGAGAGAAAAGCTTAAGAAGTTGTTAAACAATGTAACATTTTTCAGTCTGAAGTATATCCCAAGCTAACATTAAACAGGTCAGTGAATACATTCTCAGTGGGACAGTAAGGTATAGAAACTCTTTTTTATACTCTTCTTCATATGTCAGTTTTTCCATTCTCTCTCCCCACTTGAGAATTACTGACTTTTTTTTTCTATGATCATCCCTGTTCAAAACGATTGTTTTTTTTCACCTTCTGTAGCATTAGTCCAGAATCTTTCTTCCATTAGTTAGAGTGAGAGGAGTAAAGAAAAAGGAACAGTTGATAGTTGATCATTGAGAAATGACACATTGAGGAAGCACCCTACCCCACTGAGAAGTCTGTGTTTTACCAAATCTGTGATTTTGTATTTCCATGCTGTCTTCAGTTTTAGTCTGCAAATTTATAGAGTGTTATGTAATGAAATATGAACTTATTCCACAAGACACATTTAATTTAGATTAATTTTGTGCTTTATTTGTCCAGACCTGAATGTTACTAGCTTTCTTAATTAAAGTTTTTCTGTGCTTTTTTTTTTTTTTTTCCCCTCATTTCAGACAAACATCTTCCACACTACCAAAACTAAGACATCTCTGTATTGGTTTTTCTGATTTGTTATGCTTTTTGTAACAATTTAGCCTTTATGTGAATAGAGACAAATCCCACTCTGATGCCACAGTTGGTTCAGTGCTTCTTGTTGTGTTTTAATAATGGTTTCAACAGCAGTGTCTTTTTATCACTGCAAGTCTTCTTTCCTACTGCTGAGTTTATAAAGAACAACAGCAACAAATAAGCTTTAAAGAGAAAGTGAGCGAGAAAGCAGGATAAAGGAAAAAAGTTTTAGAACAATAATTCTGTGGGGCTTAGAATTAACTTCTTGTATTTTCTTTATGCGTTGTCTTCAAGGCTGTTACAGATAGGAGAGTGATAAAGCCTGGGATTTATTTTTTGTGTTCACAAAATCTGAGTGTTATCTGGGTTCTGTAGATCCTGACAGACTCTAAAAGAAGAAGGGAAATTAGTTTCTGCATCACTTGGCCTACACAATGGAATATCTAGAAATAAAATTGTCTTTTAATAAATCGGACCAGAAATCTGTACTGACAAAGCAAAATGAGAACAACTGTTACCAAAATTCAGTGAGCTATTCTGGGTTTCTTTTGTGGCTGAAGAAAGAGAAGCTTGGAAAGTTGTGCAGTACAGTGTGCCTTTTGTCCTCCAGTATACTTTATGGCACATTCAGAAATCATCACAGTTAGATAGTTAACATCTAGGGGAAGAGGAAGATGCTGTTTGGCTGTCAGTTTCCACTGTTCATTTGGCTGAAATTGGGCTAGGCTTGCAGAAGGACCTGGAAGTGCTTAGGTATCTAAGATTCCATAAATACAAAACATGTAATTGTTTTCCATCTGTGAAATGTTACAAAAATATGTCTTTCCTAAGAGCAATTTTAGTTTTTGGAGGATGAAGTGACATAATTTGCCTCTGGGAGTCCAACTTGTCAATACATCTTGGAGAAAGAAGTTACTTACATGCTTTTGAAAAAATATTCAGTGGTGTACTGAATATGACAAAGAGCCACTGGCTCCTCTTTTCTTTGATATGGCGTGGACAAAATGTGCTTTCAAGGATTTTCTAGCTTTGTATTGCCAATGTCTTTCTGTGGAAATAAAAAGTTGTGCTTAATTCCTGCTTCCTGTTTGCCCCCATACATTCATTCATCCACCCATCCATCCAGTGGCAATTGTGGCACCAGCGACCTATTACTTAGCAAGAATAAATACTTCCAGGTAGCACAGACCTTGCACAGAAAGCTACTTGTGCTGCAACTTATCTTCACAAGTTTTTTCTGCCACGGTATAATTTGGCTTCTCAGCTGCACCTTAGAAATGCCAGCATTATTCAGGTCTGACTCAGAGTTTTGACCTTGAAAATTAAGAGATGAATCACAAAATTTTTCATGTGATTTATTCAATGGTTCATCCTAGATGCTCAGCTCAATTAAGTTGAAAATTAAATCATAATTACTTCCAAAATATGGGAAACACTCATATTTCATGAGGCACCTAGAAGTTTAACAGTGAGCACATTTCTTTTCAACTACAGTGGAAAATATAAGGAAAACAAGCATAGATTTCTTTTGTTTTTATTTTTAAGAACAGGTAGTTAAGAATTAAATAAATCTCCTGTATGTATTGAGACAACAATGAACTAATTCATGATAAATTTAACTTGGATGTTCATCCAGCTATCAGTTCAAGGCAAAGAATTTTGCTCAGAAAATTATAATTAAGAATAGTAATAATATACCAAATACCAAGGGAGTAGTAATGAAGAAACTGTGGAAGAAAGCAGCAAATTTATCACTGTGATACAGAATGACATAAATGAAGACTTTTGAGACTTTCTGCTTGCTAGAGTGACATAGGTCTGTCTCACTACTCTAAAAGGTCACACAAGAATTAATCTCATTTTGCTTTAATCACCTGTCACTTCTTCTCTCCCCGGTCTATTTGTAAAGATCCTTTCAACTCTGCCCAGGTGATGTTCTTCAATTGTTTTCTTAGGTTTTTTTAACGTGCGTGGGTTTTTTTTGTTTTGTTTTGTTTTGATTTGGTTTTTTGTTTTTAATTAAAATAAATCCAGCTACCTGGATTATACCATGCAATTATTTTCATTAGTGTAACATAAGTTCTTTAGTTTCTTTAACTTTTGTTTCATTAATTTTATAGACTGAGTTTCTGTGTTCTTGGAACTTCATACATTTTTATGGAGTCACATTTTGTAGAATGTTCTTCATTTTGCATCCACAATTCTGAGCCCGTATGTTGGTATAGCTCTGCTAAGAAAACTCATGCTTTTAAGTCTGGGCCCAGCGTGGGCTGATATAAATGCTTCTGTTCTGTTTGTGATTTTAGAGTGCGTTTCAGAATTTGATACACCTCAGAAATCTATATTGCAACCCAAGTTAAAATTTGGCTTTGTCAGAACTGAGCTGCTACATTTTTGGTGTTGCACGACATTTCCTATAGAGTAACTATCTTCTTTTGTAAGATGATATAAATATTATTAGTTCTATATAAAATTGTATTTTTACATTCTCTTCCTATGCATATGATAAAATAATATTCTTCTCCAATGGTGTTACTGCTTGACAGTGTTTCATATAGTCACTTGAAATAAGCAGTGAGTTACCTAACCTGTACAAAAACCTGTTGCTCTGCAAGGTCTTTTAATTTATATATAAACACATTTGAAAATGGAAAAGCAAGCTCTTATGTGTTCCTTAAGTCATGACTGGGGACTTTTCAGAATTAAAGAAGAGATTCTTGGAATTTTACCTTATTTTTTAGTCATACATGTTAGTTAAAGTAGTGAAAATTAATAATAGATCATTCAAGTTTTGCACTTTTCCAATGCCTTTACTAATTCAGGAAAATTCCTATTACCACTAGAAGTGCTTTTTGGATGTAGGAAAATAGAAAGAAATGACTGTAACAATGTACCTGAATTCACACAGTTATGTTTCTTCCAAAAATCTTACCATACCTGGGCCTGTTATTTTGAAGCATTTAATTTCATTTCTTAACAGGCTGTACTTTCAGGTTTATCACTGTTTTGTGATATTGATCTTTTAAGTAAATAGTAAGTGATTCAAATGTAAGTTCTCTAAAATCTAACACAGCTATTTTTTATTTCTTGAAAATTCTTCTTTCTTGAAGATTCTCAGTACTTTGAAGGAACAGTCTGTCATTTAACATACCCCTTCCCTAATGACAAGTGGAAGAATAAATCTGGTGAGCTAATTATCTGTGCAGTGAACTTGAGTTGGTGAGAAGTAGTAGGTTTTTTTTTTTTATTTTATTTTACCTTTTCATTGCTAGGAAAAAGTTTTCATCATGATTTTAAGCAGTTCAGTTCTAGAAATATTCGTAAGGGAAATGTGAATTTCATTGGATATTCCAACATTTATAAGTTTGGTTCCTCACACGTAATATTGGACATGTTAACTAACCCTTCTTAAACACATAAGTTAATTAATTGTCAAGGCAGAAGCTTTCATATTGAGTACACTAACCACTAAGTGTTAGGTTCCTAAGTGTAGAAAGCTGTGACTGCCTGCAGTGCAACTAAGGACTAACTGGAGAGTAGTGCAGAATACAACTACGTTGCTTAGAGACCTCAGTAAGTGTGTGTGTGTGTGCTGTGCTCTGCAGGTTTACCAGCTCAGAGTTCTGGACAATTCTTTATTGACATACAGAAGTCCTTTTTCTATTACAAGCAAAGGGATTTAAATGTGTTTTGAAACTTGAAGCTATGTCAGTTACTTTGGTTAAAGGAAGAAAGTGGTAAATATAACAAAAATAGTTTTTGAATATCTTTTATTTTTGACTACCATTTTGCAGATGGAAGTTCTTTATCTCTGCTTCCTGTTTGGAACTGCCCCGCTAGCACTTAAATAATTTGTTGTTGCTGTTGTTATCTTTTTAAATGTGCTTACTGGTCAGAATATCGCTGTTCTCTTTAAGATGTCACCAACAGAAACAGGAGAACGGTATGATCACAGTGGACAGTTGGAATATGAAGCAAGAAAAGTTTTGGTAGAAAAAAGCGCTTTTATCCCTTTTTCTCTGGTCCTTAAATATATAATAGTGTGATAAACATATCGCGTGAAAGTGTTACATTAAGGAAGATAAGTAACACTATAAGAAAAAATCTCTCACTTCTCATTATTGAAGTCATTTGTGTGACTGCATTGATTTCTATCACAAAAGTCCAACAGATATTTTCTTTTGAAAGATTTTTATTTCTTTTTTTTGAAAGATTTCTATTTCTTATGAAATCAATGCTAACAGTTTTCAGAAAAGGAGTTCAGATCAGGTAGGCACTTTTGTGTGTCATGACTAGCCTTTTGTCTTCTAGTTATTGTTATTTATAATAGCCTTGGGAAGATTAAAAAGTGGGTAGCTTGTTTCCCAGATAGTCCTCTCTCTATTATAAGCCATAAATTATTTTAATTTTTTCCCTTAGGCTTTTCTTTTCTCAAAATTGTTTGAGGAAATTTGTTCTCTTCAAACACGTTGAGTAATTACATTGGAAACTTTCTGGTTAACATCATAAGGTGGAATGAACTTAACAACCACAGTTAAAGTTAGATGGAATACTTTTCCCATGTGGTGAGCAGACTAAGCAAAATTAATGGAATCATAGGTTTTATGGCTTGGTTGGAAGGGACCTCAAAGATAATCAAGTTACAACCCCCCTGCCACAGGACTGCCAGCCACTAGATCAAGTACTACCCAGGGCCCCACCCAACCTGGCCTTAAACACCTCCAGGGATGGGGGCATCCACAACCTCTTTGGGAAGCCTGTTCCAGCATCTCACCACTCTCAGTAAAAACTTTACCCCTAACATCGTCTAAATCTCCCGTCCTTTAGTTTAAAACTATCTTCCCCTTGTCCTGTCACCATTTGCCCTTGTAAAAAGTTGATTTCCCTCATGTCTATAAACTGAATACTGGAAGGCCACAATGAGGTCCCTCTGCAACCTTCTCTTTGCCAGGCTGAACCAGCCCAGTTGCTTCACCCTATCTTCATAGGAGAGCTGCTCCAGCCCTTGGGTCATCTTCATGGCCCCTCTCTAGGCCTTCTCAGCAGGGTTAAAAGAAGGTCTTAGGGGCTAATTCTCTCTGAAATACAAATTTTTGAATGGGTAATCTTCACACAATTTTCAGACTCGTGTATTTCTAAACCTCACTATGACACAATCTTTGATTAGTGGAGCTTCAGAAAATATTGTTCTCAGCTTTTTAGGTCATAACTTGATGAAAGCTACCTATACAATGCAAAAACAGTAGAGAGTCATGACATATAAGCTAACTTTTCTACATGTTCATGTTCTTCACTAATGGCGAACAGTTCTGGATACTTGCACAATATTTTGTATTTTTAGTGTTCCTTGAAATAGCTGTACTTTGCAGACAAATACCTAAATGCATAGATCTATGGGTGTGAAGATATTGGTTTTGACTTTTCTTAAAAAATGCAGAAATTTGCATCTCAATTCACAGGCCTTGGAAACTCTTGAATTGCACTAGTCTAGTACAACAGTCTTGATCACCAACAAGTTTTTCTACACTACATTAAAAACATAAGCCTCAGGTATGTTGTGACCTATACAGACTGTCTCTGTACAGTCACATATGGTAAATAGGAGAGTAATCTTCCTCTTTCTGTTATCACTGAGATCTGGATAATCCTGGCAGTATACTCTGATATAGCAAAGTAATTAAATCTTTCCTTCGTGAAAAAGTAAAAACAGTCTAAAGGGAGGAATACAATAAGGAAAATTCATAGTGAGAAAGACTTGATTTTTCTCACCTTAAGACAGGTAAGAAGCTTCAAAGCAGACAACGAAGCCTTAGCTGAATGAGATAAGACAAGGAATTTTTTGGGAGAACAGTAAGTAGGAGAAGCACAGCAGCTATTCCAGGTCTGAACTGAACTCCTCTAAAGGGTAGGCACGATTAGTTTAGCCACCGAAATGGGCTCCTAAAGACAATGTTAGAAGAAATAAATATCTCAATTTTTGTAATATGAAAAGATAGCTGAAGGATAAAAGTGCTTGTATTTTTCTAAATGTTCTGGGAGACGGTAGCAGCTCTCTAAATGATTTTTTCTATTCAAAGATGCTTTTGAGATAATAAGTTTTTTGGATGCTCTTTGAAGAGTTTAAGTCATTCATAAAATACATAAGAATAAATTCTTCATCTCTGATTTCCCATTTCATAATTTCGAATGGAAAAGCACACAAAAAAACTCTTCTTGGAGTTTAGCTCATCTCAGGGTATGGTAAGGTATTCCTGCCTACTGTTTTTAGTGCACTGTGAGATGATAAAAGTTTTCTTGACGCTGCAAGTCCAATTCCTTTAATTTATTTAAATACCATTTTACAGTCTTAAGGTGATTAGAATACATGTGCCTCTATTGCAGGAACTTTGGTTGCTAGAAACCTGTATAGGGAAAAAAAAAAAGAAAAGTACTGTCACTGTTTTCTTTCTATGTCTTTCCCACATTTAATCACCCACATTATGTGTCTATTTTTCATCCTACTATTTGACATCATCATTCAGTTTTGTTAGCACATTCTTGTACAATAGTAATTAAGTACTGTATTATTCCCTTTTCAAACAGTTTTCTGTTCTGCTTCTACCTCTTAATATTTTATTTAACCTGGTATTTTTTCAGTTGTCTGCCCTCAAAATCTTATTTTTAACCTTGAGCTCAGTTTAAACATTGCTGGAATTGCAAATTCATTCATATTTCAAACTCCTGCTAAAGTCTATGTCCCTAAGGCTATGGAATTTTGTTAAATGTCAGAGCTACAGTTTATGTCTTATTGTATTTAATTAGGATTCCAATGACCATACTTTTTTGAGCTTGATAAAGAGAAAATAAATAAAAAAAAGAACCCTAAAACTGTGGCAGCTTTTAAGATCCAGAATGTCAGTCTTTTGCATTATTTGAATTATGTTTCCTAGAAAACATTTTGAATGTCTTTAGTAATGAACATTAGTCACTAGCCAAGTCATTATGTTACTGTTAATTTAATAGATATCTTAACAGATACATTTTGAAAACTGTTCCATGAATCAAAATACTTTTCCAGGCTATCCTAAGAACAGTATTTATATACATATATATATTTATATATTTTTTTCCTGTTACACACACACATATGTAACACATATGCGTGTGTAATAGGAAAAAGCAAATGGCAAGTTAAAAATTCAGTATTAGATTGTGTGCAATGTCAGGATCTTTCTTGAGTGTTTTTCCTGATTGTTTCTTGGTACATACTGTTCCTACAAAATGGACTGCTGGGTAACAAACATCAATGTTTAACAGGATAAAAAAGCCAGAGGTAGAAAAGAGAATTTATAGTAATAATTTGATTCTGATATTCTGTTGTTGTGAATATTACTGTTACAACTTCCTGCTTCTCCTCTACCATTTAGCTGAAAGACAGAAAGGAAAGGATAAACAGATGGGGAAGGGACTTGTGTTTGCTTTCAGATGATTTTTATCAATAGCATTCATACTATTTTTCTCTCTCATAAAGGTATTTTAGGGGTAGAACATAAGATATTCAGGTGCTGGAGCATGAAACTCTGATTATTGAAAATTTTGCTTTCTCTTCAGCTCTTTACACTTTGAGGAATGCTGGTATTGAACTTCATAACTCCTCTCTTGGAGTTATGAATCTTTATTTCCATTCTAATGGAAATACCTAGTGGTCATCTGACTTATCAGCTATTGAAATAGATCAGCTGAGATCTCGGACATATTCTAAAAAGGTCTTTGCAGATTTGTGCATGTGTATTCATGTATTAATTTAGTCAGAATTTTAAAGGAGATTTTTGGTTTGTTTTGTTAGAGCGATTAGAATTGGAAGCTTACCTTTCATTTAGGATAATTAAATATGAGATGGAACATTGAGTGTATATCTGTCTGTATTGCAGCTAGTTTCATGCCTTTTATTCAGAAGGTGTTGAAAAGCTGTTTTGATAAGATCTGCCTTTATCATTTTAAAGCGTGTTCCTTGCCACCAAGTATTCTGAAGGTCAATCTGTCTTCACATTAGTAATTCTGCATTTTGTGATACTCTGTTACTGAATCTGAATAACTTCTAATATAATATTCTGCTTTTTTTTTTTTTTTAATCATGGGATGAATAGAAAAAATGGCTATCTAATACCCATATTTATTATAGTTTATTATTATTGTTATCAAACATATCTTTTTTTTTTCTTTCTTTAGAACTATTTTTACTGTGAATCCACCAAATCTGCTCAAGTACACTATACCGTCTCCAGTATTTATCCGAATGGAAACCATTTCTGTGCTTCATTTAGGGCACAGTGTTTCCCAAAATCTTACAGTGTGATGAAGAATTATGTTATTAGTAAAGATCTATATCACGTTCTGTAATGGAAACCTTATGTTTGGTGGTGGGAAAAATCCAAAACAGTTATGTCAATTGGTCCACAAAATAGAATGCTTCTTATTTTGGAGAACATAATGAGAGTTTTGAAACATAGCTTTCTTGATAAAAGTGTGTAGGTTAAGATCTACCAAATGAGCTACAGAGCAAAAATGCACCAAATGTCAATGAAATCCTCAGTAATAGATTATATTGGGCACACAAATGTAAGAATTTTTTAATATGTGTTAAGAATATACAGCCGAATATTTAGGACATATAAACATCATTTTTAATGTCAAAGTGACTTAATACATGTAAACGTGACTTAAGAGACCAAACAAAATTTAGCAATGTTCACTATGTGTCTGAAATTAAAGAATATTGATTTTGAATTCCAGGCTATATTTTTCCCCATTAGATAATCCTGAGAGGATTTGTAAAATATTCATACACATTTCAATAGCAGTCTTGTTCAGTTTAATGTCAGTTCTGGTTGACTGAGATGGCTGCTTATCCATCCAGTGATGGCTAAACAAATGATAATGCTAGGAAATTTTTTGCCTTTTATATTAATGTTGACTTTTAGTAATGATCAAAATAGCCTATGATTGTTGATTCCATCAGTAATCTGTTTTTCTCAATGACGTGTTTGAAAATTGCTGTTTTTATTTTCTAAGATTTATGGGCATTCTGGTGGTTCTGATGACAAATTACAAATGCCCATGAAATAAGTCAGCTATGCCTGGTTGCTTACATAGAAATAATCTTCCTACCAGTCATAGGCAGTTCATCAGGCATGAAAATGTGATAAAGGGTAAGGAAAAAAGAATTATTATGACATTTGTCAGTAATGTGTCTGATCCTGAGAGGCTGTGCAGATGGATATGCAGATGCAAGGAGACATAAGATAATCTTTCCATCATCTGCAGTAATCTCCAGTGTAGCTAGTAATTTCTTACAGGGGTTAGAATTTGCCCCAAGCCTATCCCTTTTATGCTGTCAATGACAGCAGAATAAAGTGACTGGCCATTTCATAAGTGTGCTGCCCAGGCAATGAGATGTTATTCTCTATTCTGACCCAGAAAAGATGAGGAGTATATAGAATATGTCTCTCAAATATTTCAGGATATTTCAGTGCATTATGTCCTGTTCAAGCAGAAAGTGCCTGGTTTAGTTTACGATTCCTACTGAAACTCTGATTAACTAACTCAACTCTCTCTTTCTCTTTCTCTTTCTCTTTCTCTTTCTCTTTCTCTTTCTCTTTCTCTTTCTCTTTCTCTTTCTCTTTCTCTTTCTCTTTCTCTTTCTCTTTCTCTTTCTCTTTCTCTTTTATCTTATTCTTTTCCTTTTCCTTTTCCTTTTCCTTTTTCTTTTTATGACAAAGGCACAGTGGTCAACTATTTGCTATAGTGCATGATGTACCTGCCTTTAGGGATCTCTTTCTATGAATCTTAAATACTGTGAAACAGATTGTTCCTATGCAAACTGTATATAGTACATATTTAAGAAACATAAGAAAATTTATATTGCTCTCTTGAAATACACTGCAGGGAAAAACAAAAGACAATTCTTATTTCACCAACCAAATGAATGTTATGCTCTTAGTTACCGTTTTAGTGAGATTGCAGAAACCAGTGATTCATATTATAGTCGCTCTAGGCTTCTAATCCATCCACTTCCACAAACTGTTTTTCACAGTTAATCAGCAGTCAAAGGCCGAATAGATCACAAAATAGATTATGAGGATATGTTAAAATAACTAACATTATGCTTTCATCTCTATGGAACAGTGATTTGGGATCAGGACACTGTTCAGAGGGGAAGTGTGTGAGAAAGAGCAAATACGTTCTCTCTTTGATTCATCCAGTTGTTTATTTTGCTTGATATGACTAAATTCCTCAGTACAAGTGTTTTCTACTAGTATGTACACATATTTCATACAGTATCAAATATGATGTTGATGTGACCTCTAATTAGGCATTTTATCACTAATAAACAGAGTTATGCTATTTCTTGATCAGCACTTCAAATTTTCAGTGCACTTAATACAATGCTGCTTCTCACTCCTTTCCTCCTGATGCTTTTTTATACTCTCTCGTGTAGTGATTTTTTATTTTTTGAAGATAGACAACTTTAAGTGTGAGAATCTTTTTGTAATTCTCTATTGGCAAGTAGAAAACCCAGTAATTTCATTAATAGTAGTAGATTTTAACACTATTCTGTTAGGTTCAATGTGATTTTTTTTGAGACAGATAGTAATATTTAAGGGCATTTAAAAGTAATTGCCAAAAGCTGGGGACTAGTAAGTAATCACACTTAAAATGCTTCTACTTGTGATCATACACTGATTTTTCAGTCAATGTATAACTAATAATAGGGTTATTCTCATGTATGTAAAATTAAGCACATGTGGAAGTTTGAACAGGTCACATCACGTAATGATCAATCTTCCACGGGCAGTTCTGGATCTCAGATTCTCAACTTTAGAAGCATTAACTCTGCATACAATTCAGATATTAATGGACATAATTAAAACTTAGATTAGATTGTTTTCAGAATGAAATGAAAGACATGTTGGACTTTCCTCAACAAAGAAAGATAAAATATCAATTTTGTTAGAAACAAAATGTCACATATTTGATAGCCAGGCTGTTGCCAAATTAATAAGTGTTTCTAGGATGACATTTCACAGTCTTAACAGGGTGAAGCCTGAGCAAGAACAGATATTTTTATAATGGTGAATCAAATTTTGATAATAGTTCTTTACAACAGAGATCTTTATCTTTTGGTTACTCCTGCCCATTACTGTTCCAGTAGTGTGTAGTCATTCTGCACTGGAATTATATCCCTGATAAGGTTAAACCTGTTTATTAGGGATTGTGCAGCTGCACTGAAGACTATGAATACGGTTTTCACTGAGGAACATGAATTTGATGAGCATTTTCAAAATGCCTCCTCTGGAAAATTCACGTTTTGTGATTAAGTATAGTCCAATTAAAGAAAAATACTATTAAGAACTAAGTGTGAAAATAATTGAAATTTTCCATAGTGTAAAATATATTGAAACCTAGAATAGAATTATCCAAGGTTAAACGATGTCTGGTATGTGAATAATTGGATTTTGCACATTTTTAAAATGACATAGCATTACAATGTTCCATACAGGCAAGTGACTTAAAATCAATGTTGTTAATTTGATGCCTAAAGTTTACATTTTCGTGATGTGGAATGTTTTAAAGACATCTTAAACCTCCTGTCCCAACCATTGCCTTACATATCTGATTGCAGTTATCATCAGGATAAGCATGAAACATCACTAGACATTTTAGAATATCTTTACCCTGGGTTATAGTTATCTTTGGTTTATATATTAAGTGTACTGCTGTGAATCAGATAAAGTTACTAATTTATATGGAATGTGTCCTCATCGTTATTCCACTGAAGTCATGAAACACTGAATGTAACCTATTAGTTGACATGAATGCCTAAAGAGGGAACTTTTGTCACTGTCACTGTATGAATCAAATTTTCCTAAAAAATTTGTGAGAAAATAAAATCAGCAGGAAAGAGAAAATGAGGAAGCAAAAGAAAAACTGTTAGATATTATGACCATCAAAGAAGTTTTGTCCAGTTGGGAAAGGAGTACTGCTTGCCTTGGCTTCTTTTACTGACACTTTCAAACAGCTATCTGATTCCTACCAGACTGGGCTAAATGGAGAGTAGTTTTTATGGTATTACAGAATCACAAAATGGTTGAAGTTGGAGAATGCCTGGAAGCCATTTGCCCCCCCCATTCAAGCAGAGTCACCTGGAACTGACTGCCAAGGACCATGTCCAGTTTCTGAAGGTGACCAAGGTGGGAGATTCCACAGCCTCTCAAGCAACCTGTGCCAGTGGTTAATCACCTGCCCTTTAAAAAAGTCTAGTCGTTTTTGCTGCAAGGACACACATGTTCAACTTGATGTACCCCAGAGGCCTCAAGTTATTTTCTCAAAAATTGCTTTCCATTCAGTCAGCTCCTAGCATCTACTGGAGCATGTGCTTGTTCCTCATTCGTGGCAGGACTTTCCACTTCTCCTTGTTGAACTTCGTGAGGTTCCTGTCAGCCCATTTCTCCAGGTTGTTGAGGTTCCTCTGGATGGCAGCACAACCCTCCTAAGTATCAGCCACTCCTTCCAGTTCTTCATGATGAGGAAATTTGCAGAGAATGCACTCTGCCTCATCATTTAGATCATTAAAAAAAATCTTAAATAGAACTGGACCCAGTATTGATCCCTGGGGTACAGGGACAATAGTTCCTGGCCAACGACTGTATTTTGTACCACTGTTCACCACCCTCTCCGGTCTCAAGTGTTCAAAGGACTGTTTGCTCATCCAGTCCATATTTCAACTGCTTATCTGGGAGGATCTTATGGGAAACAATGAAATCTTCCTTGAAGTAAAGGACAATACCCATTGTTTTCCCATCATCTTCAAAGGCAAACTTTTCATCATAGAACGCTATCATATTGTTTAAATATGAGTTCCCCTTGGAAATTCAATCTGACTTCCACTGATGAATTTCTTCTCCTTCATGTTCCTTCTAATGGTTTCCAATATGAGTTGTTCCTTCACTTTCCCAGGGATCAAAGTGAAGCTGAGCACCTGGTATTTCCCTGGGTCCTTCTTCTTGCCCTTTGTAAGGGCAGAAGTGACATTTACTTCCCTTCAGTTCTCACGCACCTCTCCCAGTCACCATGATCCTTCAAATATTATTGAGAGTGACCTTGCAATGACATCAGGTGTCTTCTTTATATTCAGAAGGCTTTTCCAGCATGGAATTCACTACTAAATTACTTTTAACTCCCTTAATAGAAATGTCCAGGAAATGAACAGCTCATAAAAATTCCTTGGTGCTTTAAGTCTGTGTGGGTGTATTTCTTAAAAGTTCAGGTTTTTAGCTAAGAATGAAAAGGATATGATGATATTTCACTGTGTACAATTTATTTTAAATAAAAAGGTGTGCGTATTACATGTGTGTCTACAAATACACACACTTCATAGAATTGTAACTTCCTTGTTATTGTGAATTTTTGACTACAGTATTTTCAGATGAGGCTGCCCTTCAGCCAGACTTTGATCTCTTTTTCAAAATTCTGAACGAGTGCCTTATAACAAAGAGTTCTCAATATACAGATAGCTGTAAATTGGCAATGGTCAGATACTGTGTAACCTAGACCCTGAGTCAAGATACTGCTGTTTATTTAGTTCACTTTTTAGTACTCATTCTATATATATGACTTCAGCTCTCAAGATGTGCTTAAGTGCCTGAATGATAAGTCTCAGCCCCATGACTTAAGAGAAAAAAGATACTCTTAAAGCCACAGAAGCTTTATGATTTTATTTTCGTATTTACGTTGCCCCTGGGTGAAGTTTTGGTATCATGCCACAAGGATTGGGGCATACTCACTGAATCTTAGTTGACCAGCTCACTGAGAATGAATTTCCCTTCACTTCTGTCAACTAAAAAAATATTATCTTTTCACTGCAACAACTTCATATTTATCCTCTTTGCTGTGAAGTGCTTGCATATCATGGCTTCTTCTTAGATGAAATATGTCTTTATACTATAGAGAATTAAAACCTTTGAAAACTCAACCAAACTGCCTTCTGCAGACAGTGAGGGGGAAGCATTATGTTCCTCAAGTAACACTCACAAACTGGTAGTTTTTATAATCTAGCACAGCCACAGTTCACTTTCCACATAGGCAGAGATATTGCCTTTCCTGCCCTATCCAGAACAAATATGTACGTGGGTGAATGAGCTAGTATTCTATAAAGCATTGCCACTAAAATAAAATACCCATATTTCTTGAAGTTCAAGCTGTTAGGTTATGTACAGGTTATTATTGAACAAACAGTGTCAGAAGAAATCAACAATATTAATCATGAAAGAGTCTGGATTATTGAAGAAATCTAAAGGAAACAACTGGCATTATTTTTGTTCATTAACTGGTATTTTGATCTTCAGTAATTACCAGTAGATGTATACAGAATGGTTGCTGCAAAAAATACAGCAACAATTAAATCTCACTAGGTGAATTCCACAACAAATTAACCTAAGTGGAGAGCACTAGCTTTTCATTCTTTTATCAGGGATTGTTACAAAACATGGAGTGGTCAGCATGTAAAAAAATGAGCTCACAGAAGCTACCTATGGCTACGGAACTTCAGAAAGGCCGATACATTATATTTTCTAGACAACGATGCCAATATGAAGAAACTGCCACTGTTCCTGTGTTGAGTGAGCTCTGCATGAGTCTAGCTATGACTCTGAAGTACCACAATCCTGAAGTCAGAGTGGTTCATGGGAGGTCCAGTTCCATGACCATAGCCCTCTACTATATATTTCTTTTGCCTATCAGGTTCCTTGTTTTCACCCTGCATTCATGGTATGCTCACTTTCTGTTAACACTTTCTTCCTCTCTTCTGTTTTAACCTTTACTCTTCTGCTTTCCAGGCTACCTGGTGCTAAGGATTTATCCATTCCTAATTTCATAAAGTTTCCTGTTCAGAGTGCTTTGGGACAGATGTTAGAAGTTGATAAAATAGTAAGAGAAGCTGTGTATTTTGAGCTGTATAAAATACACTGCAGATCGTTTGAAACATCTACTTCTCTCAGTCCAGGAAGCAGGCATTTATTGTCTGTGAGTGCCAGAATAGATAGCAAGGTGTGCAGCATTACACAATATTTACTTCTTCTCTTCTCAGCTCTACAGCATCTCCTGAACCTCGTATCTCTCCAGGGGGAGAGATAAAAGGAGAAAGATGCCAAACAGTTATACTTTCAGAAATTTCCATTTTTAGAAAAGAACAAGAAAAGATTATCTATGTCTTTTCCCAACTTTTTTTCATCTGATGGGTACAGGAGGGTGGCATCAGTTTGACGTTATTAGTCACACTAGTCTGTAAGGAAAAAAGTGCCACATTAATATGCCCAAATTATTTTGATGTCAAGTCATTCGTCAGATCATTAGACATGATTCCATATGTTTACGAAATTACCTTTCTACTGATAAATGGCATGACCTCCAACTTTTAACGGTTTTGGGGAGCTCATGTCCAGCTCATCATTTTTACACATAAGAGAATAGGAAGAAAAAGCCTCGCTTTCATCTATTTTATCTGTCACATCGACTAGTTAAAGAACACAGAAGTAATTCTAAAAATAAATTTGAAACTCACATTTGGTGCTTAGATTATGTGCTTACTGTAATGTATCCCTTACTTATTGATGATGATACTTTCAACAGTGATAACACAGAAAAGAACCTTTTCATACATCATTTTTGGAGAACTAATTTCTCATTGGAGTAAAAATATTAAAATCCCTACCTACAGCGTGAAATGTTCACATCAGCAAAAATCAGCAAAATCTACCGTGGCAGATATGATCTTTGGATCAAGCCTAAAAGTAATTGAGGCTTATGGTTTAATTACTCCTAATTTTCTTCATTATTAATCACTTCTCCCAGTGAGATTATTTGGACAATACACATACAGGTCATACTTATATTTTTTTCTTTTAACATCACAGTTAGTAATGAAAAATTGTTGATGGTTTAAACTCCGTGATTACAAATCATGAAGATTACTTATTTTTCAATTTAGTGAAATAAGCAGTTCACTGAATTAACCATATATGATGAAAACAACAGGATGATGGATTTATAGAAGAAATTCCTAATGAGAAATAAAGAAGAATGGAAAGTAGTTTGGCTAATGTGCTCTATTTATTAAGCTGCCCCCTGTGCCCAGCCCAGCTCTCTCGCCTGTTACAGATAATGTTTTTCCAACTTCCAGTGATGAAAAGAAGAAAGGTCTGCAGCATACAGACTTCAGAAACAAGGACCGTTTTGGCATAGTTATTAACACACTTTGTTTTGCAGATAATGAGAACATTGCAAGCTGTTTGGGTCTTTTGTCTAAAAATTCCCACCAGAGGCTCTTGTAAGCCGCCATGTCTTTCAGTGACTGATTCCTGGGGAGCGTTAAGTCTGTCTTGGCCATTGTTGTAAGCTGTTTCTTGTGCTTGTTGCTGCCTGTTTTGCTATCAGTGGGCACCTTGCCAAAGTTCTGAGAAATCCACTGGCTGTAACCGTCTCTCCCCTCACTCTCCTCTTCGTGATTGCAATTTTGATCGGCTCCTCATTGAAGAGAGCTGTCATTTTGGAACTCATCATATGATGACATAGATTATTTTGCATTGCCCCATTCTGACTAGAAGTGAAATGGAACTAATGACTGGCATATGGAAGCAGAATGCACAAACACAGAGGATGAATTGAATCAGACCTTGCTGTCTTTTGAAATTTTCAACAAGCCAATAATCAGCATTAATTAAGATTTTAAATGAATGTTCCAGAGTATTCTACTGTCTAGAATAGCAACTTCATTCTCCATAGTTGTTAATTGTATCATACTTTTCTTCAAATCTTTTAGTTTCTAAACACTTGCAGGTATGCTTTTTTATTTTTATTTTTCCTAAAATAGCCAGAGGCAAGAGAGATTATGTTTGTAGATCAAATAATCACAGGGAATACCTTATAATTAAAAGAGAAGAGTGGAGATTTTCTTGGTTTGGTTTAACAAAAATAGAAAAGCGCTGTCTTAGTAGAAGACCTGTTCTTTGCCTTAATTTAATTCAATTGAAAGCATAGAGCTTTGTAGGGTCATGAGGAAAAACACTGCTGGTGGTGGAGGGAGGGAAATAGAAGATTTATCCACACATAATCCACATCACACAATATAGATGTGTAGCACTTATGTCTCAAAGTGTCTTCAACCTGGAGGATCATGAAAGGGCTACAGTCAGTCAATGAGGAAATACATAATTTTGAAGTGAAAAGTACCCTAAATTTTGTATAAATATCTGACAAATCACCTTTCTTATAATGATAGTTGTGAACACCATAGCATGTCTATAAATTTGTCAGATTTGTTTTTAGAATCCTCAGTGTGGATATTGGATTGTCTCTGTGTTACCAGAACTCAGCTGTACCACTTCTGTCTGACACTTAGGTTTCCACGCTTTTGAAGTCCGTGTCACTTGAAGACTTTCAGCTGAAATAGATGTTATGTCTTTTGTTGGCTGCAAGAAATGTAATTCCATGAAATACAGAAACAGATCTACATGACAACATGGTTCCCATCTGAGTGTTCTGTTCAGAGGACTTCACAGTACTGCTCAGTTTTCCCCTGCATTGCATTAAAGGGTAAACACCCAGTTTTTGTTCAAATGGGCTCACACAGCTGCCCTTAATGAAAACACTCATGGTCAGCTTAGTAAATAGTGCTTCTTACTGAAGTAAAAGATTACAGATTCTTTTGGATTGCCTGTGAGAAATAGACTGACTGTAGAGCAGTTGTCAGTACCAAGAGTATGACTAATACAGCCCACAACAAATGCATTACATTATGGAATAATTCAATAGAGATTTCTAAGCTTCCTGCAGGAAGCCATCAGCATAGAGTGTAAAACATATCCAATAGGTGTCCACTGGGGGGAAAGGGAGGCTCAGTCAGTTAACTGGGCCCAGAAGTTAGCGATATCCTCCTGAATTTTTTTGCAATGGTATCTTCTCCAAATTCCTTCTCTCTTAAGACATCTTTACACTAGTTACAGGTGGCGTTCAAGTTACTCTAATCATACCTATCTTTGTTGCAACTGATGCAACAGAAAAATGAGAAGCTACTGATGATCCAGATTGAGAGCTATGAATTTTATCAGTTCTATACTATCGAGTTCCCATCCCTTGAGATATTATCACAGAATCTGGACATGCTGTTTGCAGTTCATTCCACTGCCTGCGCTGTATCTCTTAGAGTCAGCATACTATGCTCCCCTGGATTTCCTAACATTTAAGATACACAGGGTTTATGTTGCTTAGGGAACTATCATGAAACAGACTCACTGCATATTCACCACATTCCACTCTGGAGAATTCTTCAATGCTGTATCTTCTCTTAAGAGGTGGACAAGTTAGCTCCGATAATTATCCCACATAATCTATCCTGAGACTGTAGTCATTCAAGCTTCATAATATTTAGAAGGAACTAGGGAGACCATATGCATTCATGTTTCAAGGATTAGAGCTCAAGCATTTCTTGGACTGCTCAGTATTTGTGGGGTAAAATGTCTGAATCATACCCATACTGTTTAGCAAGACAGAGTTATAGATATCAGTATTAAAGAAGAACTTGGGCATAATGACTGGGCTAAAGGAGAAAGCTGGTACACTGTCCCACTCTTTCTAGCATATTAGGTCTTAGACAGTTTTGTCTCAAGAATAGTATTTTTTCATTAGGCTTTTAAGTGTTAAAGGGAGAACATGCCTTTTGGAAGATACTGGAGAATATGTAAGGGTGGTTTAAGGAATCTTACGGATTCTTAAGCATACAAGGAGATGATATATTATATGATCCTCTGTCCTGTCAGCATTCCTCATTGGCCAGGCAAATTCCCACTTGACCTGTGCAGGCTGGATACATAAAATCCTGGTGTATCATGGGGAATGTGAGTTACAGCATCCAGAACTGCCAGAAGACAGAAGATGTGATAGTAAGCCATAAGGTCACTACTTGGATTCAGCATGATGCGGAAAACTCCATTTGTTTTTTTGTTGTTGTTGTTGTTGTTGCCTGTTTCCAATATCTAATTAGTGCTGTACATTCTGATACAATAAATCAGTGAACAGTGAACAAGATAACATCAGCCTGATAAAATAATTTGATTTTCAGTTAATGTTCAGTAAGAGGTTTTCATGCAAAGTGTAGGTAACCGAGCATATTCTTCTAAGAGTGTAATTGAACTCTCGAGTTACAGAAAGATAAAGTAGAGCTTTTATAGACTGCTTCTGTCACTTTGATCTCCATGTGAGGTCTAGTTCAGTCACAGGACTGTATTTTGCTTATGTGGTCATTTCCCTCTCCTAGGAAGCAAATATTTTCGTTCTGTGATTTGTTTGTTTTATATAATTATCTCCACTAACAATGATATTACTTAGAAATATATAGTTTTTTATTTTATTTAAGAAAATAATTTTGGGAAGAGGCGTCTGTGAATAAATTCCTATTTCTATTATGTGGACTTCTCCGTGCTCTACAGACGAGGATTCTAGAGTAAGCAGAAGTTGTTATTTATACAAAGCCATATAGTTGGCAGTACAGCAATGTATACAGTCTTGCTGCTTCTTGCTCTGACCAACTGGTTCCACAGGAGAGACTTGTCTCTTACTAGGTTTATAATAGATATGGAAGATATCTCTAATGCTCTAACCACTTCACTGTAAAAGCAAGCAGTGCACCATTTTTAACACTATGAAAGCATCACAGTTTTGTACACAAATATAACATCCAAAGTAAAATGTAAGGAAGACATTACTGCATAAAAAGCTTCTGCTCTTGGATTTCTCATAAAACCAACCTAAATGTTGGTTTCCAGAGCTACTTAATATTAAAAAAAAAAAGGTTATTCTCTAGGTCTATCAGTCTAATAAAAGATAGCTTGTCTCTCTCCAAAGCTTTCTTTGTTATAACAAAATAACAGTTTATGTCTCAGGCTGAAACAGACCTTTAAATGCATGCTGCAGTTTCTTATGCCTCTTGCATAACCAATATTGCAAATTTATGGTAGTTCTTTGAATATAGAGTGGGCAGATGTACATACTGCCATTGTGATTTATACTGTTGAAATTATATCTGAAAGATCACTCAACAGCCCTAAAAGCTAGGCTGTTTAAGAGTAAAGTAGATAACAAGTAGATAACAAGATCTCTCATTTTGTAATCAATCTGTATCATACTGGAACACCCCTGGGGGTGTTCAAGGAACATTTGGATGTTGTGTTGAGGGACATGGTTTAGTGGGAGCTATTGGTGATAGGTGAACGGTTGGACTGGATGATCTTTTAAGTCTTTTCCAACCTTGGTGACTCTATGATTCTATGATTCTATCTGAATTTTGGTAAGGCCCCTCCAAATTAAAAAGATGTGGATTTGATGGGTGGACTGCTCAACAGACAAAGAACTGACTTCAGGACAGAGACCAGAGTGCGATGTTCAATGGCTCAGTGTCTGCAGCTACAGACTCTTTAGTAGGGTCTGTTGCTATTGAACAAAGAGAAATGGTTTCAAGCTTAAAGAAGGCAGATTTAGTTTGGATGTAAGGAAAATGTCTTTTACAGTGGAGGTGGTGAGGCATTGGACGGGTTTCCTAGTGCTGTGGTTGATGCTCCATCCCAGGAGACTTTTAAGAGAAGGGTGGATGAGGCCCTGGGCAACCTGATCTAGCTGTGCTGTCCCTGTTAATTGCAGGGGAGTTGGACTAGATGACCTTTAAAGATCATTTGCAACTCAAACGTTTCTATGATTATACTAGTAATTCTGTTTTTTACATTACTTCATGCAGATCAGATTAGTAGGAAAAGAGAAAAACTAACAGAAAACCACCTATACTTCTTTAATGTCAATTTTCATAAGGCCTTTTAGATACACTCCTGAATTTACATTGAGTAATTATATTACTGATGCTAAATAGGCTGTTTACACCTTAAAATGTTTTCTGATAATTTTACGTGCGTTATGAAGTCAGATCATTTCTATATTTAAATACTGTATGTAATTAGCTAGAACCTCCTGTGAAGGTGTGAATTTTCCAAAATGACATACTCAATCTTCTCAATATAGATGGGTGTTTAATCAGACTTTTTTTCCAGTGTGCTTAATTCTCAAGCATGGTAGTTAGAAGGTGTTCTGCAGTAAAGTCATGCAGTTTGTAATGAGTGACATTTTGTATAAACCCAGATAAATTACTGAGAAGAAGCAGAGAGAAGAGGGGAAAATAAAGAATTGAGTGTATGCGCCCAATATTTTCTCTGTACGAGCTGTTCATAGGCTCTGCGTCTTCCTCCCCTAAACCATTTTCCAGCCCTAGCAGCAAATCTAACAAACAGTCTCTTTTTCACCAAACTGTTACCTTCTGTATTCTTAGATCATTCTGGCTACAAGACAATTAAGGTCACATAATGATTCATCTAGTCTGCAAAATAACATGTGGCTTTCCTGAGATACAGTTGAGTTTGACAATAAGGCAGTCTAGAAGTTCTTTTCTTCTGCCTGCCATAAGTATTTGTCAGGTGCAAACTTTGTTAATGCTGTGTAGTTGAAAAAGAAAATTCTTTTTTCTCAGTTTTCCAAGTTAGAGTCTGTTTCTTTTTCCTTTTGTGTCTGTTAATGCTTTACAATCCATTCGATAACACCGCTAACAAATACGCTTCAGCTAACTCTTAGAATGTGTTGTTTCTGACCTCTTTCACCTAATCTTGGCCTTTGAGTTCAGCTGAAAACCCCTAGGAAACACCTTCAGTTTTGCTATTTTCATCTCTTAATCTCTGAGGATGCTGTTAATCAGGGAGCTATTCTCAGTTTCTGGCTGCAGAAAATTGTCATACTAAGCCAGAAAACTAACTGGCTATGTATCCTTTTATGTCTTTGACTTCAACACCAAACAGATTTTAACATCTTATTAAAATGAAGTATCATAAATGTTTTCAAACACAGATATTTACATAACTTTCTAGCATTGAAGAAAATACAAGGTGCCTCCAAGAATATTCCTAACAAGAGCAGTTTTCTTACTCCACCTAAACTGAATGGAGTCAGAAATGATGTACTAAGGTGTCCTTTAATTTGTTTCCTGTGTTTTAGCAGAACCTGAGATCTGTAATATCTGTAGATTTCAAATTATTAGAGAAAAAGAGTGAAGTTCACTGTGAATGCAGCATGAAGGTAAATGGCTCAAGGTTTGGATGACAAGCCTTAATTGGTAGCCTTTCAGAGATTGACCAAATCTTTCTTTGCCTTCCTTCAATAATTTTTGAGTATATTTACATCATGTTAGAAGCAAGAGCAGAATTAAGAAACAACATTTTCGGAGAATACGAAGTTATCTGTAAAGGTATCTAATTGTTTTTATTTGTGAGAACATTCATGAGTGCATCAATACAAGAAAAGTCATAGGCAAGTAGGCAAACAGAGCAAGTCAGTGTTTTGCTATGTGTTCCCTCTGGTTTCCATATAAACAAGCTTTTCTGGATTGGCAACAGGTTTTCATTTTGTTTTCTTTTCTATAACATGAGGCTTATCTGGTCTCCATAACCCTCTGTGAAGAGCAGACAAAAATCTCCCCAAGCTCTGACTTACCAGCGGGTCTCCCCAGGCTGTAGTGAGGCCTGCACAGCGCTAGATAAGAAAGGAGTATACTTCAAACAGCTCAGCATTAATCAGCCAGCATGGCTTCAAGCTCAGTGTTAGAGCAAAGGAATGCAGTTCAGAGGCTCGCTTACGTTAAATGAAATTAAACGAGACAGACTCACTTAATTTGTGCTTTTAAAAAGCTCTTGAAATGCTGTTTTAAGCTAGTTACTTTGTGATGCCATTGAGTAAGGCGGTTAATCGGGCTCATCGGTGAGGGAAAGCAACAGACCCTGTGGGATTCTTTTGGAGAATTGTTGGACTGGCTTTTGAAAGAATTTCCTTACATCTTATTAATACCTTTTCAGCATAACATATTGTATCTATTATTTCTAACTAGAGTATTCAGCTCCTCCTTTCATTTCACTCAAAGGGCAATGCTTGTAGAGAACGCAGATGAGGACTTAATTGCTGTATGTCACAACATAAGGTTTTTTACTTTGCATCGAAGAACTACATTTGTTTGTGTGATTCAAGAGAAGTGTTAGCTGACTTAAGGGCACTAAAGCAGCTGACACTGAAACTCTCCTTTGCTTACAAGCTCTGATCATGTTGGGGAAGAAGATGGGATAATTAAAGGAAATCAGTGAAAAACTGAGCAAAAATCCATCTTTTATCTATTCTTCTCATTTTGTAAGTTCCTAAAATAAGAAGAAAAACAATATACTATGTGATAAATTACCAGATTTTTAAAAAACAAATAGATGTCGTATGACAAGTTGTCTAAAGTCCTGGTTAAGAAAATACTTTAGCTATAGAAACTATTCCAGAACAGTTCAGTATTAAAGATCTCTTACTTAATTAATTGATTAGCCAATCAGAGCAATTTATGGTAATGGTAAGTCTAATAGTGCCTTCCTGGTTTGGTTTTCAGAAGCATCTGTTTCAGTGATTAAAACATTTGCTCTCTATATATCCGACACTAGCTCCATTAGCTAAACCAACGATTATTTAACTGAAGATCTTCTTAGGCAGAAAGTTAAGTAAGTATTAAATTTCCTGTGCTGAAAAAGTATCTTCTTTTTTTTTTTAAATTGTGCTCTTTGAACTATGCTGCAGACCCTAGCAGTGAAAGCAGCTCTGTGGCACTTGGAATTTGTGTCCTTTGCTTGCACAGAAAGAAAGGTCACCTGCCAAAATTATGGAAGATTCATATGAAGCACTGGAGCTGTTCTGGAGCTCGTGGGCATACTTGCCACTGATGTATGTATTTGCATTTATTAAACAATAGCCTTAAATACAAATAGTCAGGGGATTTGTGGAGGTAGAAGAAAAGTCAATGGGATGCTGGAGTTCTGTATGAACGAGAGGAAAGAGGGTTTTCAACAACTGCCGTTAGATTTTTACCATTCCCATCTTTTCGAAGAAAGAGATCTTACAACTCCCTGAAATGAAAACAACACTTCTTATCTATTCAAAGGCCAAATCTAGATCTTTTGTTCCCGTACATTTCTTCTAGCTACTATATGTAACATTCTTTTAAAAATGAAGCTATGTATAATAGAATTATACAGAAAATTGTATGACATACAATTGCATATATAATATTTACCATCTTTCTGGTAGAGATATGCAATTAGTTTCAACTATACTTACTGGCATTTGTATTAGGGAGTGGAATTAGTTGGTTGTCTACATGAAAGCATGCAGTTATGGTTAATTTTCAGTGTAGATTCTTTTCTGGAGAGTGTTAGGTAGCTGTCTGATGCTACTTCAATATTTTGAAGTGTGAGATCCTGAAATAATGCTTTTAACCCCATGCTTCATTGCAAGAAGAAAAATGAATTTTAGAAGAATACGTCAACAGAAAGAAATTTGTTCTCAGAATGTGATTTAATTTATGCTACTTCATTGTGCTTTTTAAGTCACAAACTGTTATAAATGAGAAATAGAGCAATTTTTAATAAACTAAAAATGAAATATTTTTACTCCAGAAAGATGACAATATTGTACTTTCCAGGCATTTCTTCCTCTGATGTCACCTACAGGAGTAGAGAGAGTAGTTATATTATCATCAGCATATTATATTTGGTTTTGCTGCATAGCACTGAAGGATCTCTGGGAAAGAGAACTATACATGTCAACAAGCCTGCTAGTAAGCTGTCTTCTGTACTTTGTCCAGAATGCCCCTCTATCATCAGATTCCCCAGCTAAGCAATGTTAGTTTTTTATTTATTTCAAAGAAAAAATGACAAGGAAATAAAGATTCATCAGAAGGGGCTTGGAGATAAGAAGGCTAAAGGAGAACCACATGGAAGACGAGAGTTGCAGTGAAAGAAAGGAGAAGGTAATAGAGAAAATGTAAGGGAATTGATCAGAGGAGGAGAAGAAACAGATAACAATGTTTGTGAGACAAGGACAGTTTTGTTCCCCCCACCCTCCTTTCCTTTCCTTTCCTTTTTTTTTTTTTTTTTGTAATTAAAAGTTACCCCAGAATGAGGGACAGGTAGACTTTTAAACAAATGCTAGTAAAATATGTTTTGCCTATTCCAGTCATTTTTCCTTGTCCAATATCACAGGCTGAAAAATAGAGATCAAGGGCGATTTAATATCAGACCTCCATCAAGCTGAGCAAAAGGAAGTATGGCCAAGGCAATATTTACATGGGGAGAAAAAGACATAGCAGAGTTTAGTAATCTGAACAACAGTAAATTTCCAAAAGTGGTGCTAATTAGCCTACAGAACAATGAATTCATTTTCCAGCATAAACTGAAGCCAAGAGAAGTAAAGATTTTTATTTTCTTCCCCTTCACTTCTATTTTGTCTCTCCTTATTTCATGTTCAGTCATCTATCTGGAGTGTACCGCCTCTTCAGGCATGAGTAGCACGTGAACTATTGCCAAATCCAGCCATGGGAGGCACTGTTGCATTGGGCAGCTGTCTTCCAAAAGACAGGGACATCACTTCCTTAAATACCGCTTACTTTGCTATTCTCAAGGCTGCAAGCTTGCGTTTGTCCCAGAAACCAATCTTCCAGTTGTCACTCAGCGTGCTGTCACCATATGCTAACTTGATGGGAAGCTATCTTCAAGGAAAATGTTATTGTCCACTCTAACCACTCCGTGAGCATGCGGATACACAAGTGCAGCCGTGCAGGTGGTGTCTGTGGGAAGCAGGAAAGCAGAGTGAGTATGAAATGATTCAAGTGTCAAAAAACAGGGAGAGTTTGCTCTTCACGTATGCTGTGTTGCAGCATTTAACATTTTTGAATTACACTTACTGAGGTTCACAAAACCCTGAAAATATAAAATAGTAGAGTTTTTGTTGTTGTTGGGTTTTGGCTTTATTTTATTTTATTGGAATCAGTCCAGTAATTTAATACACAAAGTTCATTTAAGTGGAAGCACTGATTTATTCACATTTAGAGATTCTCAATTTCAGCAACTGGGATGAGCTACATCTGGAGGCAGAAACATGATAAAGAGTCCCCAGATACCAGTAGTCTTTGAGAGCAAAAACTGTTTTAGAGCATTTAAATGACATTTTTTTTTCAAAGTTGTTTGCTACTAAATCAGCTTATTAGGCATGCTTCAAAATTCCTCTGGGAATCATTCGTCTTTCTTCTTTTTTTTTTTAAGACACAAAGACACAAATCTTTCTTTTAAGAAATATGCAAACACAAGTGAGTAGTAACATATTCCAAGAGTTATATTTTGCAATTCCCTTGTGTCACACTGAGGACACTTAATTCACTGGCACTATTCACTTCAGTGAAGTGAGGACAATAATGGAAGAAAAAGTGTAAAAACACAATTTAGATTTCTGTTTGGAAACTGAAGGGCAAAAATCCCAAGGCTCTATGTGGAAATAGAAAGCGTTACCAGGTTTCTTTTTTTGTTGGTTCCAGAATCACTCATTAAAAATCTTTTTTATTTTTTTTCTCCAGAAGACAAGGCCAGTAACAAGCATGCTTTCTCTGCAACTTGAGAACTAAGACAAGGATATAAAATATTGTCCCCTTTCACTTTGTGTAAGGTGAACAGGTCAAGACAGATAGCTGATTTTGTGTTTGTATAGAGATGTCTAAATTTCTGCTTTGGGAAAAGCATTTCTGAATGATTTCCCCAAATAGGTTCATCTTCTCTGCGTTACCCTTAGATTGCAACAGGAAAATACAGTACCTCAGTGATAGAACAGCACATTTCCTTTCTGTTTTATTTCCTTTAAAGTAACATCATCTATATTGTTAAAACAGTTCTCTACATTTAACAGTTCAATTTTCTGGTATGTTGGACAAATTGTAGCTAGGAGGTAGAAATAGTCTAGTAGTTGGCCCGAACGGGATTTTAAGTAATAGATTTAACTAAAATCCTATATCTTAGTGGGATTTTAACCAGTACCCATTACTGAGGAGAGGAAGGAAGGTAAGCTCTACATCTCTACATCTTAAAAACTTCTGCCTCACTCTTCTCTGGTAACTGCTTGCCACACAGCCCTCAAATTTTTGGTTTGATAGGAGAGGACTGGGGAAGCAATGTCCCTCCTACCGTAAGCAAAGATCAGGCTCATGACCACCTGAGGAACCTGAACACCCAGAAGTCTACAGGTCCTGATGACATGCATCCCAGAGTCCTGAGGGAATTAGCTGATGCAGAAGCTAAGCTACCCTCAAAAAACACTTTGAAAAGTTGTTGCATTCAGATGAAGTCCCTGGTGGCTGCAAAAAAGGCAGCATCATACCCATTTTTAAGAAGGGTGAGAAGGATAACCCTACATATATACTACCTATCTCATCTGTGTGCTGGGAAAGATCACGGAACAGATCCTCCTGGAAGCTAAGCTACGGTACATGGAAGGCAGGGAAATTGATATGGGAGAACCAGCATGGCTGCACCAAGGAAAAATTCTGTTTGACCAACCTAGTGGCCTTTTATCTTGCTTTCACTGTATCAGTGGACAAGGGAAGAGCCACTGATGGTATCTGTCTGGACTTTAGTTAGACCTTTGACATGGTACCTCACAACATCCTTCTTGCCAACTTTGAAAGACAAGAACTTGATGGGTGGACAGCTGTGGACTGTGATTGACACATCAGAGGGATGGGATGCCATTCGAAGGGACCTGGACAGGCTTAAGCAGAGTGCCCAGGAGAACCTCATGAGCTTCAACAGATAGATCTTGCACCTGGGTCAAGGCAATCCCCATTACCAATACAAGCTGGGGGATGAAAGGATTGAGAGTAGCCCTGCTGAAAAAAAAACAACTACTGGGAGTAGTGGTGGATGGCAAGCTAGACACGATCCAGCAATGTGCCCTCACAGCCTGGAAAGCCAACCATATCCTGGGCTGAATCAGAAGATCTGTGACCAGCAGGGTGAGGGAGGTGATCTTGCCCCTCTAACTCTGTTCTGATGAGTCCTCAGTATAGGAGTACTATATCTAGACAGGGAGTCCTCAGTACAGGAGAGACATGGACCTGTTGGAGCGTGTCCAGAGAAAGGTCACAAGAATGATCCATGAATCTGAACACTTCTCTTTTGAGGACAGGCTGAGAGAGATGGGGCTGTTCAGCCTGGAGAAGAGAAGGCTCTGAAGTGACCAGATGGTGGACTTTCAGTACCTAAAAAAGGGCTACAGGAAAAAAGAAAACAGACTCTTTAGTAGAGTCTGTAGTTATAGGGGAAATGGTTTCAAGCTTAAAGAAGGTAGATTAGATTAGTTTGGATGTAAGGAAAAAGTCTTTTACAGTTAGAGTGGTAAGGCACAGGAACAAGTTGCCCAGAGATGTTAGATGCCCCATCCCTGGAGACTTCCAAGATGAAGCTGGATCATGCCTTGGGCAACCTGATCTTGCTATGGATAACTCTGCTCTTCACAGGGAAGCTGGACTTTATGACTTTCAAAGTCAGTAGCATATTTCTATTTCTTTCAGTGACACAGCTAAAAATTGCATGCACATCTTCAATTTCTTTACGTTAACTTTTTTTCTCCAAGTTCTGAAAATAAAGATGTTCCTATTGAATGAAATTTTTGTAGTTTCAGTTCAGTGGCTACTGAACTTAGACTTCAGCTGTTCAAAAACAGAGAAATATGGACCAGAAAATCTCTAAAGATTGAAATAATCTGAAATATCTAGAAATGCTCAGCTGTCAATGCAATTTTTACCTGTGTCACTGAAAGAAAAAAATGTGCTGCCGTACCTTATAGAACATCTAAACAATATATGAATTGTTCAAAGCAACACCATAAAAGTTGTTAGCACTCATTTTTACACTGATTAACTAGATGTCGGAATAACACTGAAAAGAAATTTGCCCTTATTTCTTACATAGGTTTTCCTAACAATATTGCTTTATATGCATGCAGATTTCAGTGCTACGTATTTCTGGGTAGTTACTAAAGCTAGATTATCTAATTTCGACAAATTCAAATGGATCTATGGACTAGAGTGCACAACTACCTGTTGAGCAGTTGCGTGCATTTAATAAGATGCTTGAATGCCACAGTTACACAAAAATCACTTGCTACAACATGAAAATGAAATAATAGATGAGAGATATTTGTGCATGCAGCTGACATTGTTATGCCAGGCCCTGAGTTATGATCCTAGTAAGAAGTGCTGGCAGTGCTGGCAATTGTCTAAAATCTGCCAGGAACATTAATACTGATTTTTATTCAAAAGGTGTTCAAATAGCACGGTGAAGATTCACGAGATGAGGGGAAACCTACTTTGTGACCCCTACAAAGGTTAGATAAGAATAAAGCTAAGACAGGAGAAAGTAGTGAAGGCTCAGTGATGCCTTCTGCATCTTCCTGAGAGGATAGCTTCAGTCATAGGAGAAACAGTTCTGAGGGGAAAGGCAGAGGCAGGGAGACAAGCGCAAAGGTGGTCTGGACATGAGAAAAGATTGCTGTGCTCAGAGTTCACTCTGTGTTTGAAAATTTTTGACTTTCTAGCAGTGAAATGGAAAATGATCCTTCATGTAACACCAGGGACACATGCACATACAGGGTTGTAAAAATGCATAGAAATCCTGGTACAGTTGACAGAAATTTTGAAGTAAAATTTGCAGTGAAAGCAGTCATTTAATTGAACAGAGATTGAGAAGGTAGGAGCTTTCATTCAGCATGAGTTTCTTTTCTAAACCTCTACTTTGAAAAGGCATATAGCTGTTGCCTGTCAACTAAATTGGACTGGTGTTTTGAAGCCACACATTTTTATGCACCAGTAGAGCAGAAATGAAAGCTGTCAATAATAGACTTGGCCATACAGGTATACACCCACTTACATTCTAATCTTTAGAAAAGCCTATTCCATACCTCACTGCTGAGAGGTGAAACTACTGACAGAAAATGTATGAGCCTTCAGCAGCCTGTGTGCTACATGACCACATTTCCTCTTATCAGGCAAAAACTTCTATTTTGTTTTGTATTCTAAGGACAGGGAGAAAAGAAGTCCAAGCACTAAACACATTCTGTGCTGCTATCACTGCTGGATTCTGGCACTGGTGAACTTCCATGTGATATGAAATCAAAAGCTACTCTTCTCTGGCAAATCGGTCTGTCATTTGGTTTGCTCCAATAAAAGAGAAGATAATGTAAAAAATGGCAATTTCAGCAACTACATAAATGAAGAATCGCATTAACAGTAGGTTTGTGGCTGGGATTTAACACAGGCACAAAATCTAGTGTTAGCCAACACTTAGTATGTTTATTTAAACGTGTTATATACATTGGAAGTGTATGGTCCTTATAGCTTATTGCTTTTGACAGCAACTTGCTTGTTCTCCTCCTGAACTAGATGAAAGTGTATGAAAAGTACAACAGATGAACTAGTCTGATTCAGAAAAATGCTCCACAGACAATATGAAATATACCATCCCTAAATAAATCAGTGGGACTTTAATTCACCAAACTATCCTCTTAAGAAATGTGTATTTGCAATTGTATTTACTGTGTTTTGTACTGTTTATTGTATTATTCTTTGCATGAAGCAGGTTGAAGTAGATAATGCATCTCATTTTCATGTATTTAATGTTGTCATGTGTGGCCCTTTGGCAGCAAGCGAAGTGCTTCCACTACAGGGAGTTGGGAGCCTTTATTTTAGTAGTATTTCTAGCCCTAAAATGACTGCAGATGCCAGAGTTCAAAATGACAACAATGCTCATAAAAGTAAACACAAAGAGAGGATTATACTCTTGATTTAGTATGTGTGAGAGATATGACTATTGATAAAATTTCATAGATCATTAGAATCCTATTTTTAACAATATTTAGGAATAGCATATAGGAGAAAAAATCCTTGACATTAGGCCTGCTGAGAGGGTCTTAGAGTTTCTGGTTGATGAAAAACTTAACACAAGCCAGCAGTGTGTGCTTGCAGCCCAGAAGGCCAATGGTATTGTGGCTTCAATCAGAAGAGGGGTGCCCAGCAAGGCAAGGGAGGTGATTATCCACCTCTATCCTGCCCTCAGAAAGACTCAGCTGGAGTACAGCATCCAAGTCTGGGGTCCCCAACACAGGAAAGATGTGGAGCTTTAGGAGAGGGCCTAGAGCGTGGCCATGAAGAGGACCCAAGGGCTGCAACAGCTCTCCTATAAAGATAGGGTGAAGGAACTGGGCTGGTTCAGCCTGGAAAAGAGAAGGCTGCAGAGGGACCTCGTTGTGACCTTCCAGTATTTAAAGGGAATTTTAGAAACATGAGGGAAATCAACTTTTTGCAAGTATAGATAGTGGCAGGACAAGAGGAAAACAATTTTAAACTAAAGGATGGGAGATCTAGATTTGATGTTAGGGGGAAGATTTTTACTGAGAGTGGTGAGATGCTGGAACAGGCTTCCCAGAGAGGCTGTGGATGCCCCCATCCCTGGAGATGTTTAAGGCCAGATTGAATGAAGACCTGGGTAATCTGATCTAATAGTTGATCTAGCTGTTGGCAACCCTGTCTGTGGCAGGGGGGGTTGGAACTTGATTATCCTTGAGGTCCCTTCTGACCCAAGCCATTCTATGACTCTATGAACAGGGATCTTAGTTACAATCTATTGCCTTCCATTTTCACAAGAGGTTTTTGTTTGTTTGTTTGTTTGTTTGTTTGTTCTTCCTTTAAAGAATGTGGATACACAAATCATTTTTAGTATGAGGGACAGCTATTTTTGCTTTTTTTTTCATCCTGCATTGTCAGTACCCTAGAGATTACTTGCATAGGGGGAAGAGATAGTGAGTTTGTGAGTGTGTGTACTTGTACACACACAATTGTATGGTTGCTCATAGGTACACTTGCACATATACATGCTGTTTATTGGCCTGTCACAAATATGTCCTGTTACTACACAATACCTCTGCAACTTGAGATTTAAATTATGAAGTATCTTATTGACTGAGGTCTTTTGACTAGGTGTTTGATATTTAAATGCTTCATTTTTTTTTAGTAATAAGGCTCTTAACAACACTGACAAATTATCCTGTTAAATTACATGGCACTCAATCTGGCAACCAGTTTTATCACCTACAAGTGACTGTTAGTACAGCACATGCTCACATTTATTCACCATGAAGCTTGTTCTAGTTAAGATCCTATTAGTTGAATTATTTTGCAGCAAATTATAAACACCACTATGATTACAGGGACCAAGCATCTCTGTATTAATTTTTGCAGAAGAGTAGCTCTGAGCATCGAAGCTGCCATTCGAATTGAATTAAAATTTGATTGCAGCACTGTGTTTACAAGCAGCTATATGAATAGCAAGGGTATGAATACCTGCCATTGATGGGGAGAACAAACAGCAGAAGGGGATTCTCAACAGTTCACGTGTAGGCTAACTGTATAGAAACATCTGCTGAAAAGCCTCCCCTTCTCTGAGGGGCATACTGTGCACCATGGAAGCAGACAGGCGTGCAGATATACCAGAAATGATGGCAGCTGTGAGAGTAGCATTCAGGGGTTGAGTTTGGTCTGATCTGTAAAACCTGCCTTAACCACACCTGGGATAAAAGTGCCAGACATGCAAAATGTATCTCTTAAGCAATTCAGTCTTCTTTTCCTTGCTTCCTCACTACTGGGGTACTTGTGGGTAACCTACTGAAGTAGGAAAAGCTGTGGCACTGAGCAGAGGATTGTTGTTTTCATAAATTAGCTATTTAGAGTGCTTATTAAACTTGCTATTTTTTCTCTTCTTGTCTAGCCATCATAACACTTTTTGCATTGTAAATTATTGCAGTGACTTTCAGCTAATATGTGTACAGCAGTTATTGCCTCAGCCCAGCTGGTCTTTGGAGTAAAATGTGAAGAAAATGCCGAGGTCGTTGTGTTATCCAAGTTGGATGGCATGACCAAGAATATCAGCATCTCTTACCATCCAAAGGGGCAGAAATCTATACCAGGCCATTTGTACTCTTTTCTTTTTCTTCTTTTCTTCTTCTTTTTTTTTTTTCTTTTTTCCCAGAAATTATGTGTTCTATGAACAGATTGGGAAAATTTATTGTCAGAAATAGCATTTCTGCCACTGTACAGACCTTTCAGTCTCTCTAACATGATAAACTATTCTTTTAGCAACTGAACATCTTGCGTGGGGTAGTCTGTAACACAGGAAATTTCATACAAACACAGGCAAGAACTATTTATTGTGAGGGTGATGGAGCACTGGAACCACAGCCCAGGGAGTCTGTAGAGCCTCCTTCCCTGGAGATATTTAAGATCCACTAGAGCTCCTACCTGTATGGCCTACTGTAGGGAATTTGCTTTAGCAAGGGGGTTGAACTTGATGATGTCTAGAGTTTCCTTTGATACTATGAATGTATTTGTGACCCATTCCTGGATCACTTCTCTCCATGTTTCTTGATTTGCCATAGTCTCCAACTGTAAATATTTTTGTTCTCCAGAATTATGGAAGTGCTTATTGCAATTTTACAATTACAGAGCTCTGTATTGGCCGAGAAAGTGTGGAAAGGAAAAACATGGAAGGGATATTTCTTAATTCTGTTGATTTATGTTACAACATATTCATTTTTTATTAAATTGTAATTTTGAAAACAGTTTTCCATTTTTTCCTAGAAGTTTTTACAAATACAGCTGACATGAATCAGATTGTAACAAATTTTTGCAACAATAGCTGTTATCTGCTGATTTTAATCATCACTAGATTGTTAAAAAAGTTAAAAAAATCCTCAAGCCCCAATACAGAAAGCACAGATATTTGGCAAATGAGTGTAATACGTTTCTGTTCTGTGTTAGATCAGTCACAGTAGAAAACTGGTGTTTTATCTCACATTTGTATTTCTGCTGATAAGTGAATACCTTAGATCAAGCATTTTGCATGTGGCATACGCCTTCAAGGACAAACACAAAGGCTTTTAGTAGGACTCAGTATGCCCAGCAATGCTGCAAAAACATCAGGAAATTGTGAAGAAATAAATAACTTGAGCCCCGTCATTATGATAGTTAATAGCTTTAGGGATGGCACTAAAGCAGACAATATGGTCAGAATGAAGTCTCCATCTGTGTCTGTACTGTCAAGGGAAACAGTTTTACATCATTTCTTATCTCACTTTTGGTCCCTGTGACAAGTGGCCCATGCGGTGTTCAGATCCTGCACTGAACTGACTAATGAAAGATGATAGACTGGGAATTGATAAGTGAATTTAACTTTACTGTAAACCCTACAATGCAGCTCCTCCTCTTATCCCTTTTATAATCATTCTTCTAGTATGATGCCCCTGAAAACCTTCCCGCATAACTAAAAATAATTTTTCACTGTGATTCAGAAGTGAGCAGAAAGGCGAGCGAAATGACACAGAGAGTGGGGCTAAATTAATGGGCTGTCACAGAAGTATTCTCACTTGGAAGGATTTCAAGCTTCTCAGATCTGTTGATAACCCAGAAAAAATTTTTGACAAAACAGAATTCTAAAAATTTTTCCACATATAAACAGGAGTATACTTACTGAAATCTTTGCAGTAGATTTTTAATTCATAACCAAAATATTCACGTACATTATCCATTCCAGTGACAGGCAAACTCTAGTATACTTCTTCTGATCCCTGAGCCCAGAGGTCAAGAAGATTACTCACATGAGTGAAGTCATATGCATACTTAAATGCAAACACAGTGGGAGCCAGAGTTTAATGATCTGTTTTACTCTGAGTAAGAACTTTGCCGACTGCTTTGAAATAGTTCAAGCTGTCTGCAAGGAAAACCACAGAAAAAAACAAACCAAACAAACCTTTGACAAGGAGACCCAATCCCCTTCTCTAAACCTCATCAAGGATGAGTTACATGGTTGCTAGTATATCCTGGAAAAAATCACTACTTTTGAAGTATTTCAGAGTTAAGTTCTTATAGCTGTTTTGAGGCCCAGCTGCAAAACACAAAAGAAAAATCTCACCAAAGAAGACAAATCAACTATTTAAAAGTTGATTACCACTTTTCCAAGACCACAGTTATGACTGTATAAAGCCAGTAAACTTGGATTCTGCTTCTGAACTAACTTGGCTGTTTCAAGAAGTAGTTTAATCTTTCTTCTGACATCTTTTTCTGGAACATCCTGTTTTAACCTCTTGTACCATGCTCTTTTCTCAGTTTTCTTATTCTCTAATTTTCTGTCCTCCATGCTCTGCAGTATTTGGGCTCTGGAGTGATGTTGTTGAATTATAACAAGAAGCATTCTCCTAAATCCTTAAATCTTACTATGTGGCTAAACTCTGACAGTATGAAAATTAGGCACAATATCTAAGCAATACATTTCAGCTTTCTCTCTGTTAACTCCAGTCACCAGAAGGGGAATCACAACAAACATGAATGTATTTGGACCATGAATGGGATGAGTTACTCTCTAGAGTGGCTCCAAAGTAAGCAGGGAAAACTAGATGAGATCTGATAGATGTATAGGATTTTATAATGAAAAGATAGATTAATTTTGTCAAACAAGTATAAATTTCTAGATGGGCCTAAATATTGGTCTTTTCTCCTACTTGAATAGGTTACCTATTTGAACGTTATAAAGGATGGCTGTTCTTTCTGTTTTTCTGTAGCATTCTCAAAGTACTAAGTTGGTTTAAGGACAGTGAAATACTGAAGCAAAGCATGAAGTTATCTTATTTATATAATGTTGAAAACTGTGAAGAGCATGAGATTTGCAAATCCAAACTCATACTGGATCACTTATCATTTGCTGGGAATCAGGTCACACAGGCGAAGAAAGTGGCTGTTGTTTATTTAATTGAGGAACCAGGGCTAGATCTTTGTGATAAATACTTTTTTCCCTTTTTTTTTTCTTCCCATTTTTACTTTTTAGTGGTAAAAATGAAAATTAAGGGGAAAAGAAGAAAAACTTGCTCTGAAATGATTTTACTGCAAAAACTGAAAGTATGAAGGGGATGAGTCTTGGCTGAAATCAAGTAGACACTCTTTGAAGTCATATCTATTTAAAAAACAACTGAGTTAAATACTTCTGGTATATTATTTTGCAAATGTTCAAAATCTGGAAAATATTCCAATAGAATACTTCAAATTAATAACATTTTTCCCGTTTTTGGTAAGGGTAGGAGTGTGAGCTAGCTGTATGTGCATCCATTCTGAATTTCTTGACTAGGGCTTGTGAGAAGTATTAAGAGTTCTGTAAATGAAAATTCAGCTCTTCCCTTGATCCACAAATAGGTTAGAGAGTGGGAGTTTATAATCTCCCAAATGTTGTATTTTTGAAAGAATGAGTCAGTCCTCCTACAGATTTCAAAACAATTAGTTATGAGGAGTTTACAGTAAGTTTGTTGAATAATAAGACTATATGTTTCACACAATTGTGTTGGATTAGCTTGCACTTTTGTATGTATGATCTGACTGACCACAAGTGTGCACTGAAACTAGTATGGAAATTAGGTCAGGAACAGTTCTAATTAGGCTGCGAGCAGGTACTCCTCTGTTGCATGTTCAATTCAAATAAAGTAGTGGTTACATCAGCCTAGCAAATTTAAAGCAAACTCTTTGTTCTTCCATGTCATCTTTTGCAGTCTAAATGTGCACTTTATCTCAGTTTAAAATTCAGTCCTTCAAAAATGGCATTTCTGGAAGGCAGCAAACAATGGCTAATGGAAATATGAAAGATTTCAGCCAGGTTAATTTATCACTAGCAGGACCCTAAAACTGCTAACTTCTGGTAGAAAAAAACCCACAGACACTAAACTCACAAGTTTCAGCTGCTGAAACTAACACTTTTATGCCTGCTTTTATTTCTTTTTCTGTCTCTGTACTTTGCCATTCTATACTGATTTTTAGTATAAGCCATGGAAAGTTAAGTTTCCTAAGTTTTGTTTTGACTTGGATCCAATCCTCAGAGCTAAGTGATTATGCTCTACACAGGTGCAGTACGACATTTTTGAGAATGTGAAATGAAACCCATATGTGTCTTACAAGTTCCAGCTACCACCTACCTTTACTCTTATACAACATACTGAGATTTTTGGAGCAGGATGTATAAATCACCCTCAGTCCTGTCTAAACTTTCCTTCTCCAAGACTGTAAGCATGGGCTTAGTGGAGAGCCCATCTCTCCAGTCACCCCACTTTTAGTACTTGTAGAGAGAGGACATGCTTCTGAGTCCAGAACTTGTTGATGTACAGTGAAAGGTTTACAGTAGGGTTTAAAAATTACTTGTTCTTAATGTGCAAAAATTCAGCCTTCACTCCAGTGATCTGGTTCTTGTGATTATGAATATACTTGTTCAGATTTTCTTTGTCCTTGAAACCTTTGGAATGTCCTTGTTTATTTTTCTGATGCTTTTATTGTTCTTTTTTGTTTGTTTGTTTGTTTGTTTGTTTGTTTTTCCAGAATATCCCTGCCCTCTAAGCTCTCTTAACTACTCTGGGACATTATACCGTCTTTCAATCACACACTTGTTACCCTTTCTACATATTTTTATGAGGGCTGCTCCAAAAGTAATGCCTTCTGTTTTATTATCTTGGCATACAACATAAAAGGCAGATGTTGGTTCTATGACAGTAGAGGCTGAACCTTCCTGCCAATATCCCATTATATCATTCTCCTGTGCTGCAACAACATGATATAGTAGGCCACAGAAGGACAGACTGACAATATGATGTCTGACATGGAAATGGACATGAAGAAAAGGTATGTAATTGGATACCTGCAGGTGGAAAATATGGCACCTATTGACATTCATTAATGTTTGCTGAATGTTGGAAACCAACAAGTGGATGTGAGCACAGCGAGACAGTGGGTGGTGCATTTCAGCAGTGGCAACAACAACAGTGTGTCACATCCGCTGGTTAACTTATTTACAAACGTGGTGTGCAGGCTCTTGTTCATTGCACAGTGGTGAAAAATGTTGAACACTATGTTGAAAAACAGTGTTTTGTAGCTGAGAATTTGCTCTATCAATAGTGTAATTGTTCTCTTTGCATCTGTAGTACTTTCCATGGAAACAAATTGGAGGCATTATTTAGGAAGCAACCTACATGACAATTGTTAACCCCTATGATGTTTAGAGAAGTATTTTTCTACAGTGTTTCTCACAACAATCTGCCTTATCATGTAATTAACATTTGTTGAACTAGTAGGTTTTAAATATTAGATGTGAGAATCATTTATGCTGATGTTTATTTTGTCAAAACATAAATAGCTCCAATATTAACTTCCAAAGCAATAGAAATTCAATGAACTTACTGTTGAAAAATGGCACCAGAAAGCTATCCCGATTTTAAAAAAAATTATTTTAAAAACATAAATAATCGATGTGTTCCATTCCATTACTGCCTGTTTCAGTCTATGAACAAAGTACACTGCTCCAATAATGAGGAATTTCCCTAAACTGTGGTATTCTGGACATTTAAAATATACCAAGCCAGACAATGGCAAGCAAACTCAATATCAGATATGGTCATACGGTAAATATGGGCTATATGCATTTTCAAGTTACTGTATGTTGATGTTGTGTTTTTAGATAATAAATCAGAAATATTTTGAAGTAGGCATAAAAAAATAAAAAGGAAAAAAATTCATGTAGCGATGTTGGAATTGTTTAACGCAGGATACTAACTTAAGACTGAAAGCCCCAACAGGCAAAATCAAGAACCAAACAAAATCAAATAAAAAACCAAATCAGTATGTATTAAAGAAGGGGAGGTGGGGGGGGGGGCAATTGATTTTTCCTAAGGTTGTTTGCTTGTAATGAAAAAACTTATTTAAAAGATGCCAGAAAAGAGAAGAGTTTGGAATGCATTTCACAGATTACATTTTCTCTGAAAGAAAACAGAATAGATCTGTTGAAGGTTTGTCAAAATAAATATAGATACATCATTTTAGTTTCTGCTGCTTAATGTTACCCTCACAATTTCTTAAAAAGCAAGATCCATTGCTGCATAGAAGTACATTTGCCATAGATTTGCCTTTTTGTAAGAAAAATATGCACTTAGTGAGATAGTTTTCTTTATCATTTTTGGTATCCATGAAAGAGGTTAAAAAGCCCTCTTTAATTTACTAAACCTCTGGGTACTGAAATATTGCATAAATGTTAACCCTTTGATTCAAAGCAGAAGTACAACAGCTTTAAGAGAATTATTACCATATGTTATACTCATTGGTTGCATCAGTTTATAGCCACTGTATCTTCTCAATGAACTCTGATCTTGATTTTTTCAGTGATGTACTTACATTTGATATAGAATCTACCATTTCACTATTAAACACACAATAAAACAGCCTACTGAAAAATTCTTTGCGTATATCTTGGCTTCCTGATAGTAGTAATATATTATTTTGGAAAACCAACTTCTCTCAAGGGCATAGATTTAGAAACAAAGGAAAATATAAATAAAAGAAAGAAATAATATTATTAAAAGGAAAACAGGAAAAAAAAAAAAAGGAGCAGCAAACACCAAACAATAGCTGGCTCGAATTTGTTCTTATTAGGTTGCACTGTAAGTCATGTGTAGGTTTTATTTGTTTTAAGTTTTCTGCCTAACAATTTTTCTTAGCCAAACAACCTTGACAGTGCGCCTTTAACTTATTCATAGCAACATCACAATGAATTTATTTGCATCCCTAAGTATTTCAGGGACCTACAGCTTCTTCACAAAATCTTCTGTGCTGAACTTCAGAATAAGCATCACTATCTGTTCTGATTGATTGATTGATTGATTGATGGGCCTTTGAGTCCAGTTACTCTTCTGACAAGCTACATTTGTAGTCTGGGTAAATAAACAGGTCAGTGAAGTGGGAAGTATGTGGCTTCATAGTGCAAGCAGACTGTATCGTTAGACTGTGTTTCATCACATGATTACTTAGAGTATATCAGGTGGCCAGACATCAGAACTGGACATTTCTTAACCTTGAGCTCTCTGGAACAGAGAAAACAGATTTCGACTCCTACAAACCTTGTGCCAAACAAGTTATTAAATGATAGTTAATACAAGATTATGAAAAATAATTTGAATTCATGAACTCATCAGGGTTTATTTAGATGTAAGTTTTTCATTAGCATTTATATTTGCAAAGCATCTCTTTTGCTTTTCACCTACAGATAGGTTCCGTTTCTTTTTGTGAATGTCAGCAGTCATTGGCATTGTGGTTAGTACCAGTCTCATACTAGTAATGATTCTTTCCATCTTTTGGTCCTCTATGAGAGGTCTGGAATCTTTGACTAGGTTGATCTCTGAGTTCCTTTCAGGCAGTGCCATAAAAATGTAAAAATCATGCTGTGTTTAATTAAAAAAAGTAGCGTTGGTATCTATTATGTACGACTAATGGCATTTACTTTTAAACTGGGAGAAAGATACAGCAAGGCTAGACCAGATCCTCAGCTGATAATTTACATTAGTTAAGGATCTAGCATAGGGAGTCTGCCTATGGAATTATGATTGCATTTATTTTTTGTAGTTAATGCGCACAGTTTGACTTAGGTACTTCAATCACTGCACTGTTTCAGTAATGAATATCATCATCGATAACTACAAATTATGGCTCCAAGTAAAAGAGAGACACTTTCATATCCTTCTTCAGGCTTTATTAAACTTTTCTGACATTTAGAAAATGCAGTTTGCTTTCCTACTATTATGCATTAGTGATTTAGGAGAACTCAAATGGGATATATTTGCACTGTGCATAATCATGGTTCAGGGAGCAATATATTCAATGAATCCATTTAGAGGTGAGTAATTCTTCTGAATTATATCTTTCAAATGAGAGTGTGCCTGCAGTGTGGATGTCAACAATCCAGCTTTGCTTTTCCTTCTTGTCTGTGCCAATGTTGCTTTTCTGCTCCTTTCCTACAGCATACAGTGAACTACATTTTCACCAGCATTTACCTTCTCTGCTCAGAGCTCTCTCCATTTCAGTGGCATGTCTCCATAGCAGTGTGAAACAGTTAAAGAGATCAGATGCTGTAAATATGTAAAGAAGTAGAGGTATATCTAAGCACTTGTCCCACTAGATGTGTTGTGCAGAGAAACTAATTCCGGCTAAGGCAAGCCACTGAGGAATCTTGTGAAATGGAATATGCAGTTTAAAGTTGATTATCATTGATAAAGAAGAATCACTGAAGTTAAAACTTATTTTACTGAACTTTTGCAATTGCTTATTACAAAAATGCTTTTAGAGGAGCATTTGGAGTACAATTGGAAATAACCCAGTAATTCTAGATTGTGTCCAGTGTTTCCCTTCATCACAAGGTCAAGGATTACAAGATCACCAGGCTACATTATCTGCTTTTTTTTTAGGTCCAAAAATTTAAAGTTATTAAAAAAAATAAATGTTACAAAGAGACTTGCCAGTTAAACCAGTAATTTACACAGTAGTGAAATGGAGAAACACTGAAAAGTCATCTAGTTTTTGTCTGCCTCAGTACAAGATTGAGGTCACACCTGGCAGATGCTTAACCAACAATTTATTTATAATACATGAATTTTTGAATCTTTCTGAGACCAGGTATTCTATTGGTTAACTGCCCTTGTATATAGAAAGCTTTCCTGAAACTGTACTTGTATCTTTTTTCTACAGCTTATCTTCACACTTCATTATGACGCTCACAAATATCAAACACAATCTTTTTTTTTTTTTCTTTTTTTTTTCCTTTGCACTACTCCATCGCAGGCTTCCCCTCAAACTTATCTGGACTAAATGCCAGAATTTTGAGCTCTTCCTTGCAGGTTCACGTTCTCTAGTTCTTTGAATACTTTGTTTACTTCTCTATAGTCCTTAAGTTCATGTATATCTCTCTTGTAGTCATACAAAGGCAAGGCAAGTGTTTAAATGCAGTCTTTGCTAGTTCTGGTTGCTGCTATAAATTATTTGAAGTTTCCTGCAACTGTTTACATTCAAGTAGCCAGCTACAGTGCTTGTCTCATGCCATAGCCTGCCATTGCTTTTCAACTTGTGTCTCACTGCACCGCTGCCTCATTGCTTGTCCCCCTTAAAAGAGAGTTTCTGCCCAATAATATCTTTAAGTGATCCTGTTTGAACTGAAGTCTGGGTTATCAACTTTCATTTTTCTAGTTTGTCATCAGTACAGTTCCTGTTCTCCAGCAATTATGTTGTTGCTTAGTGTGGTACAATGTACAAGCTCAATATTCAACCATTGTCTTACTTAAAAAGAAGATGAGAAAAAAAATATTTGAATTTGGCAGCAAAAGACTGAACAGGTGAGGCTGACTGTCAAACACCAGTGGTAGCTGAGCCTGCCAGTCTGTTTAAACCACTGAGTAAATCAGCTGCTGCTGAGCATGGGGAGAAGGGAAGCAGCCAAGTGTGTAAGCCCAGTCTGCTATTGCAGCTTTGGTATGGTGATATAGAAAAAAAAATGTAGAAAAGAAGACAGAAAGATACTTATGACTTTTGGTTAAAATCAGTGATTACAACTTTAAAATTACTAGAGTTATAATAATGATAATAAATAATATTTTGTACTCATTTGGACATGGAATTAATCAACCCCCCTGAAGAGTGTTGGAAGAGGGTTAGTAGAGAGATGCTGAACTGTAAGGATGTACCACAAATCACAGCAGAAGTGAATTCTACTTACTGAAAAAAAAAAAAAAAAAGGTTGGAATACTCAGTTTTCAATGCAGTGGACATAGTTATAACTTCAGTTCATGGTTAATTAAAATACCTTTGAGAAAAATACCTTATCACTGTTTAAAATGTTTATTATTTTCTAATTTCTTTAGCATATCTCTGTATTTGCATGAGGGAAAGTATCTGTTGATGTTTCCTCTGTTCATTGTAGGGACAATAATTACTGTGACTCGACAAATATCATCATCTATTAAGGAAGAAGTGGTTGCTAAGTTAAAAAACAAAAGACGTTATCAACAGCAAATTATAAATAAAAAATACTTTTCAAAAGCTGCTCCCACTCAGTAGAACGAAAAGACTTCGTGCTTGTTTCATGAAGCATACACAAGGATTTATGCAGAGTTTTGTCATATGCTCCCAATGAGGGGCATTACTTCATTCCTCTGTTCAAACAAACCTAGTTTCTTTCTGTTCTTTACCAGCACTGCTCTTCCTTCCTGCTGAAAGAGGATTGGAATCCCATGTCAGCAATGGCTGCATGACATTGCCACATCTATTCAGCCTAGGCTGTCCTAATTTGTTTCTACGTGAAAACAGCTGCACTGGTACAGACCAATATTCTACAGGTCTATTCATCCCAATAAGCAGTCTCTAATAGCAGCCATGAACAGTTGCCAGGGGAAAAGTAAGAGTAGGGCAATTTTATAGATTTATGTATTATAGTCTCTACATATTTGCTGCATCTGCTTGGCAGCCTTACAGGCCTGCTCTCCTTACGTTCCCATAAAACCTACTTTAGGACTTGAGGCTCTTTTGATTTCTTCCAGTTATGCACCAAAAAATATTCATCATATACATTCTCAAATGCAAGTTTGTTCAGAAAGGTGGATATTTCATTGGACAGTCATTGGCCTATAACATATTTATTTCCGCTCAGTTTCTCCAAATATGTATGAATGTGTAACATTTGAAATGAATGCATGGAGATCGATGAAGCAAGCACAGTTTATTTTTAGCATTTCATTTTTAGCTTTCTGACATTTGTACAGGAGTGTATTTACCTCTGTTTTGATTCCGTACCTGATTCTGAAGTGTCACTATTTTTCATTTTTAGTTTATTACCAATTTCTGTCCTATCTTAGTTTAGGGATGAACAATTTTGCACCATCTTCCTTAGAAGTGACATCTCAAATTATATGTCTTTCCTTAATATTCACTTTTAAACTTCATTGACAGCCTTCCTGGTTTCAAGTAAAATCAGTTCAGTTTCTTAATTTTAGCCTTTTCATCCCTGATTTTGACGCCAACGTGCAGTAGCTGGTACAAGGTGAAAAGAAGCCTGACTACTGTTGAAACCAACTCATGAAAAAAATATGAAATACAATAATAACTGCACGATTTATTCAAATTGAGCATAATGAATGTAGAAAATAGACAGTAAGAAAGGCAGTATAATCAGCGTCTCAATTTCTGCTAATTCAGCAATTTTGTCTCAATCAGATTAAAAACAAAAAAATATTCAAAAGCAAATCACAAATCTTCTGCTTGTGAAAATGCAGGTATGTCAGCATTTCTTAACATATATACACTTTAATTCAATAAGATTCTTAAGCTCATGCTGAATTGAGAAGGACTAGCTGATTTCAAGTGTATTCTCCTATGCACTTAAAGTTAAATGCATACTTAGGCATTTAGATGAAGCAGGACCCTCCTGAAACTAGTCAATTGGAGCAACTAAATGAAAAAAAAAATATTACATAATATGGTCAGGAATCATAAGCTCAAAATCATCAAAACAATAGACATATGTTTAAGTTCTGTAAAGTTGCTGGTAAATATTCTAATTGACTGAACCAAAAACATGAAGGGAATTTATACAGTAGGTAAAAGAGAAGGTAATACAGCTCATGAATTTGATGACAGGAGAGATATGTAAACTGCTAAGTAGTTTACATAGTAACTAATTACACATAGAGAAAAAGTAGGCACACAGAAGGAATTTACAAGGATTTTAAAACAGTGGGAGTGGCAATAACTCATACATAGAATTAAAAAAAAAATGTTGACCAAGTATTTTATGTATATAGACTGTATACTTTTATTCTCCTACAAGGTGCATGAAAATTTGACATATTTTCTCACTGATTTTTGTTCAGTGTTAATTATGACTTGTTTATTATTAACGATTTTGCTCTAAATTCCAGCAGGTACATTGCCACATTTTTTACCTATTGTCTTATATGTTCTACCACAAAATTAATATCTTAATGGGTTCGTTCAAACAAATCCAGTGAAATCAATGAGAAATTTGCCTACATCAGGATTAAGTTAGGAACTGCCTCAGGCAATCATCAAAAATTGTAACTTTAAATTATATGAACACAATTAAAAATAATAATAATTCAGGTTCCTTATTTTGCATGTAATTTTCACATGAGAGAAAATTCATATTAACAAGTACTCATTTTGTATATTTAATAAGCTCTTTAAATCTGTTAATCTCCTTCAGTCATGGTTCTCTCTTTTCACATGAGAATTAATATTTTATAGTAAGAGTACTAGAAAAACATACAGTAAGCCAAGCTGAGCTTCACATATGTCACATGAATGTTTGTGTTTGAGCAGAAAAAAAAATCTGTTGTAATTCTGAGAAAGCCTTAGAAGGGAAGAAGACTGCTGGAGCAATGCCCTTAATATATTCTTGTCACTTCACCTGCCCCTTCAGAAAAGCTTTCTGAGAGACTCACTCTTAAAAATACCCAAAGTTGCGTAAACTGTTTCTTTTGCCCTACTACGTGTCTTTGAAGACTACAATTTTGTCTTCAGAGATAAGTTATAAGTTCCCACAAAGGGCTGTCTCTCTCTCAAGGAGTAAATACTCAGATAAAAAATAAACACTGCCCTTCGACACAGGGTGGTTTTCTGCTGGTGATTACAAACAGAAAACCGGCAAAGAAATCCTCTGTTGTGTTTGTCAGTAGAGAAACACAGGAGTACCCTGTACGTCTTGTTTCTGTGACTGTTTTGGATCACACATAATTTCCAATCTGCTGTCGATCTTTGAAGTGAACTCTTCATCCCCTCAGTAATAAGATCAGTAGGTGAGGGAACCGCTTTAAAAAACAAACTACAGCAAAAACAAGCATCCCCCCTGAAACATTATTTGCTTCAACCATACAACCACACAGATTTAAAATAAATTGTTGGTAGCTGTATTAACGAGCAAATTAATCTCCTGGACTCAGAGGGACTTTGGTGAAAAACAGACTATCTTAGAATGTTTCTGAAAGTGGTGATTTTGCATCAACCCTTTTATGCAACTGTCGTAATATAGTTTAAAGCTTCAGGAAACATTCTTTCAATAGACTACATATATGGGTTTGGATTTTGTTATTTTTCTACTCACTAACTCTGTCTATAAATTCTTGAAACTGTTTTTACAGTGCTCTGGAAAGATATCATCTCTATTTGTAATGTGTTTTTCTTATGATCTAATGCGTAAGAGAAAGATTTTAAATTTTGGATTAACATTTTTAGTAGATTGTAATGCCTTTGGAATTTTGGGTTTATGTTTAGATATCTCTGGAAGCAGGTTTTACTGGAGAGTCAGTTCCTTCCCTTTTTCACTGTGACATTAGCATAACATGTGAGACATTAAAAAAAAAACATGGCTGTTGTTGTTGTCATTATGTATACATAATGACAGTGTTATTGCAGTTAACTACAAATACATTCCCTCCTGCACCATTTAACTTCAACACTTCTCTACAAGTGTGCTACTGGAAGATAGAAAATATATTAAATATATATATATTCATATATATTTACCTAAACTAAACACAAAACAGATGAATAAAAAATATTCAGTGAGTGTTTTTGAGTGACATCCCAAAGATGAGTGAGTGAAATGTAACAGAAATTGAAGATAGCTTGTTGATGTGTCTGTGCCTCTCTAGCAGTAAAATAATGTAAAGCCATGCACAAGAAACCAAAGAATGAGTGGAGGGAGACTTCTATTGTAAAAGTTTGGACACAGCAATTGATCTAATACTGTCAGAAGGGCATTGTGACTTCTTGTATTCATCTATCTCAGTACCAGAGCGCTGGAGTTGGCTGCAGGGGGAACAAGCAGAAGATGGATAATCCAGGCTTCTTTCAAACTTCAGAGTATCAGTGTGCTGGGCTGACGTTCATTAGCAATACACTTTGTGCTAATGGTTAGCTCTGACTCATTATCAATCACTATCACTAAGTATTCAAACAGATGGTCCTTAACGATCATATCCCACATTAACCGTGGCATAGTGCTGCACTGAGTGGGTGCAATGCCATTAGTGCTGCAGGCTGAGGTCCTCACAGTCCTCAGTTGCTGGGGCTGAAGAGTGAGGCTCCAGTTCTCTCAGTCAACGGAAGCTGAAGCTGAAGTGGCCAACCTTGTTTTTCACTGTTATCCTTTGATGATACTTAGAATTTTGTGCTTCTCACTCTCTCCTCGAAGGACAAAAGAGGGAGGTCGTATTCTGTCTCCTCCACATATTTTTTTGTTTCCTCTATATCCTGCAGACTTCATTGCTTCCACATTTTGCTATACCCTTTTTATACTACGTTTCTCTTTATCAGTTATATATTATTTGCATACTTTCATATGTCTATGTTCTGAAGCATAGCTGGGGTACAAAAGCTTAGCGATATTATGCAGTTTAGCTGCTGCAAAAATCTTCATGCCTTTTTTTTTGTAGCACTATGGTGTTCCAAAGTGTTTATTCAGTACTTCTCCTTGTGATTTTTTGAAGTCCTTCATTTATCATTTCAAAGCAAGAAAATATTAATTTTGTCTTTCTTACTCTACTTCTCTTACTGAATACATCAGGATTCTGCTTAAGTTGCAGGGGAATATGCAGTTTAATATCATATCCCCAAATGATAAGAACACTGAAACAATACAACATACTTCATGTACTTTTCATATAAATCTATTTTAAGTATAGTTTTTCTATGACCAGTACTTTTTACACTGAATAAGATATAACATATGAAGGCTATGTTACTGCCTATCTTAATGAGTAAAATGAAAACTGTTTTATATTTTTCCAAAACACACTTTAAATAAAAATCAATCTTGGCCAACAATTTTTTTTCTGAAGTTCTGAAAATGGGAAATAACAGGTAACTCTGAATTATGGATCTCTAATCTCACTGCAGGGTCAGGTGACATAAACTATCATAATGATTTATATGCCAACAGAACCCTGGTGAGGTGGAATTATAGGTTAATAACTCAAGTGTTTTCTTGATTTTTATCTGACATTGTATAAGATCTAATGTGCAGCACAGCCTCCAACTTCTTCACTGCTCAATCAGCAGCACAATTTCTTCTCTCTTTGCATCTGTTCCTTGCTTGCATCTATCTAAACACTGTTTCATTCTTCATGTCTGCACTTGTACTTATATATTTAACAACCATTTCATATCAGGAATTATATATATACACACACACATGCATAAATTTATCAATGAGATGTTAAGCACACTTGAACAGTCATGTAACATAATAGTTTCTATCAAATAACTGAGATAGAAGAAATATCTTATGAATTAGAAGTGAATATTTCTGTTTCAATTCTAGCAAGTGGTATACAGAGAAGTATGGCCTTGCTACTGTGAGAAGTACTGAAATGGGAAGAGATGTTTGAGATAAGTGTTTTCAATGTACAGGACAAGGAAAAACATGAAAATAAGAATACAGGAAAAATGCCATGTCAGTGAGAAAAGGAACTGACAGAAGTAAAAAAAGAAAACAAAACAAAAAAACAACTGATAGCGATGATGAAAGAGGCAGGCTTCCAAATAAATGAATTGTGTATACACTGAATCTGGCTAAGAGCACTGTGTTTGCTCAGAAAGAAAGAGCTGAAAGTATGTGAATACTTTAGGACATTTGTTATAGAGGCTGAAAGCCAAATAAAGGCTATTCTGGCTATACATAGTCTCGTCAGTTCACACAAGTTCAGGTAGACATGAACTGGCTGTTCACTCGGTTTAGGGGAGAGCAGTGATGTTCTGTCAACTTTCCAACAGAAGATGAATGCAAAAACAGAATTAAAATGGCGCTGAAAAACTTTGTTATTGTTATAATACCTGACTTGTTTCACCAGCAGCTTCTGGGAATAAAATTTAATGATACAAACGATACTTCACAGTGATTGTTTACTAAATTCACTTATAAAGCTTTAAAAAACCTTATAAAAGAATGTACTTATTGCTAAAGAGTACTGAGTAAGATTCATACAGTGTGGTTAGATATCTTAAAAGAATGACTGTCTGTGCTTGAATACGGAGCAGAGAACATTTTGTATTGTTGCTATGTAATGCTGCCTTTGTGGATACAGAAAAGGTTATGATGTTTCTGAGGAAACCTCAACATTTTCATTGTTTTTAGAAAACAGTGGAGCACTTCTGCAGAAGTCAATTCCTACTCAGACTTTTAGGACATTTTCAGAGATAGTTAAGGTTGGAAGTGTAAAATACTTCTGCCCTATTTGTTTCTTAAGAAATCATTCTTGAAATTAAAGAGAAGGGAAAATAAAATTTGTATAGATTGAGGAGAGTGCATTTTAGTGGAAATAAAGAGTAACCTGATATTCCAGGCTGAAAAACAGCCTTTGAAATATTGCTCATGAAGCCAGGTGATTTATCCTCTCGAAAAAAATGGTCTAAGAAAATCAAACTATTAGGTAGTTAACACCAAGGCATCTACGAAAAAGATGTTCCTCCTGTCCTGCTGACTCACTATTAAAAAAATAAAATCAGTGTAAGATGGTATTTATAAATAAAGAAGCTTTTATTCCTACAGCCTAATAGCAAGCGTGTGAAAGATGTTCCTAAGATTCCACTGACTTAACTCTGGTCCTTACCCAGACAGAAGTTAGACATACCTTCTTAAATATCAGTAGTGTTATGCTAGTTTCAAACAAATGATATGAAGAACTTGGTTTATGATGGAAGCTGATTATAAAATCATAGAGTCATTGAATGGCCTGAGTTGAAAAAGGACCCCAAAGATCATCTAGCTTCAACCCTTCTGTGTGGGCAGGGTTGCCAACCACTAGGCCAGGCTGCCCAGAGCCACATCCAGTCTTGTCTTGAATGCCTCCAAGGATGGGGCATCCACAACCTCTCTGGGCAGCCTGTTCCAGTGTGTCACCACCCTCTGAGTGAAAATCTTCCTCCTAACATCTAACCTGAATCTCCCCTTTCTTAGTTTAAGATCATTCCCCCTTTTCCTATCAAATCTTGGCTGCCTCAATTTCTCCAACTCTCCTATGTCCACTAGAAGTTCAGCCTCAGTAGTTAGTGGGCAAATCCTGGCATGGGAAGATAGGGCCATAGTTACTTATTTGATTTTTCAAAAACCAAGCCTAGATTCCTGATGGCTTTGAAGAAAACATTTCATGAGCACATGAGCAGGGAAGTTGCAAACCAGTTGCCCCGACATTGGATAGCTGCGGTTAAGTAAAGATGTGCCTGAGAGTTATCTTCCTAAAACTTAGGCATAACTTCCAAAGCATTTCTGCATTTTCAAGTCAGTAACTGTTGATTTGGCCTCTTTCACAGTCTAATGCAGTGCTGTTAGCAAGGAAATGTGGGTATCTTATTCTTGTCATGTACCTGTATATGTGCAATCTGTTGTACTGTTAGACATAAGGCTTTTTGGTTCATGTGTACAGAAAGAGTCATTATGAAAAAATCAAATGTAATGGACATATTACTGTAACTATTGGAACTAATAAAAAGATAAAATTTTTACTAATTGACAGGAAGAATACGGAACAAAACACTATGAGGAAGACTGTGCTTTATAAATTATTCTTTTCAATTCCTACACAATGTTTACATACTTTCTGCAAGAATTCTTACTCCTTTCTTTTAAATGCCTGCAGAGTTGGATAGATTTAAATTATCTTGAATTACCTATAACATGTCCTGTAATTATGGGGTCTGTTTGACTGTGCAGAGCCTTTTGACAGTACTTGTCTGCCCTGCTGTGTCCCTTTTCTTTGTGAGCCACCACAAGGATCACGCATTCTCCTTGCTCAGTGTTTGCACAGGACACAGTGGAGTTTTAGTCCAGAACAGAGATAATTTCTTCTGTCACAATATAAATCACAGTAGTTAATGAAGAACACCTTTTTTCTAAGAATATCAAAGAATAAACTCCTTCAATATTACCTCTGTAATGAGACTGAGGAGGTGAGAATTCTTTCCTTGGTTTATTTTTCTATAAAGGATAAAGCTGTCTTTAAAAAAAAAAAATCCTAAGTTTATGTTATTATGAAACTGTATCTGAAAATGTAATTACAAAATGATTACTTGAGTGGATAGCTAATAGGCTGCAACAGTTATGCCTGTGCAGCAGTAAAATTTTTCTTGGAAATAGTATTTCCAGTCTGAGAGGAAGACACTGACAACTTTTAATTTCAGTGATGCACACCTTTGCTTCTTTGTGAACAATTTGGGAGTTTTGTGAAGCTGAATTAATTACTGTACATTTATTGGCTTCTCTCTCGTATAGAATACATTGTTTCTAAGGCTTTATAAACAGTTTTCCAAAGGATAAAAAAAAATCCATAGTGATAAAAACATTGACACTTGAGTGCCAGTTCAATTTCACAATTTTTCTATGCTATCAAAAAGTTAGTTTAGGTCAATGTAGTGTCCTAAACTATCCTAATTGTCAGAACAGACATAAAGTGCAGCCCATGATAGTGCTTCACATTTAGATTCTCCATTGAACTGTGGTTTCTTCCTGCTCAGCAAGTTATATAAATTAAATCTAAATCTGGAAAAAAGACAAGCTAACACTGGGAAGATTCTTCATACCACAAAACTAAGTCAAAACTTTCTTTGCTCTTCCTTTTATCCCATCTTCATATAGAGGACAGAAAATTATGTACAGTCAATGTAGTTTTCACCTTAGTTGCCATTAGCCCCTGAATTTTACCTGAAATTTAGTGACCCTCCCCTCCCCAGCACACACAAATCTAAGGATTGAATAGAGATTGGAGAAGGATTAGATAATGATACAGATTGATTGTCCTGTGTGTGATCGATTACAGAGGAATAATAGTACAGGTAGATCAGGTAACAGACAGTTGCAGTGTTCTGGACCAATCCAGTCCAACGTGTATCTCTATTTTTAATTTCTCCTGATGGTTCTTCTATAGACCCTTGTTCTCATTCAGATTAAGGACTTGGTTTTACATGACTGAAAAACAAAATGTCATAAAAAAGCTAGTGTGAAATTCCTTATCTCTTATTGCTTTCCTTTAAACGAATAATTGTTTACATTTCAGAAGCAGATGGCTTTTGAAGAATAAAGAGCTTTTCTAAGGGAAAGGGGCATTTTTAAAACACTGAAGGTAAATGAGCTGTCTGTTAGTACAGTTTGACTGCCCTGTGCTGCTAACCATGCTTTTTGAAAACAGGATGGAAAAAAAGTCAACATTGTTTAAAATGGCTACTGACAGAACAACTTTTACATAGTCAGTAGCATGTTTGTTAAGAAGAAAGTACATACAGATTGAACAGACTGAGCATCTTTGTCTGATGTAAACAGATAGAAGAAAGATGATGGGGAAAAAAAAGAAACTAAAAAAAAGCCAATTTCTTCCATAGAAAATGGCTTCTTGATCTCTCAAAACAACAAGCTGCTTGTGAAGTGCAGTCAAGGCTTACAGACACATTGCTGTGGTACACTGAGTTCAAAATCCCAGCTGACATTTCAAATGGTATTTAGACTTATGACAAATCTGATTTATTTGGGTCTCTCTCCAAAGCTGCCATAAAAGAAGTGCTGATTTGGTGACTTATTAGTCACAGCACCTTCAGACAGCTTCTTTTTCTAGCTGCGGAAATTACTAGCAGATCTATACATTCTGTCCTTTGTAATAGATATTTTCTTTTTGTAAAGACACTGTTCATTTGGCCGGACTCTGGAGTGTCTGCTGAAGTATTTAAAGCTGTATATCTCCTTAGAAAAAATATCCTGTCAAAAAACAATTACAGTAATTGAAGATAATGCCTTGCAAAATGCTGAATTGAGTGATTCAGAAGGAACTTGCTTCAGTTCTGAAACGAAAAACTGGCCCTTGTGGTTTTATAATTCAAGTAAAATGGAATTGAGATGTATCATTAAGTATAATTGCCCAAATAACATTTATAATATTTCTTTCGAAAAATAAAATAACTAATTACATGAAACATCCTCTCTATAACAAAGCTGTTTTTAACAAACATTTGCATCTAAGGCAGTACTTTCATATAAAACTTGAATCCAATTGGAATCATACGTTCTAATAGAAAGTTTCTGTCACTAAGGATGTCTGAGTAAAGATGTCAGTAAATGTACTTTTCTCTGGAAATTTTCCTGTTTTATTATACAGTGTCACACAATTTATTTCAAAAACTTCTGCACTGTGAACCATCTACTATTCTCTAGACTGATTATTTCAATAAATAGATGAAAGCAATATTAATGTGGGAAAATCTGGATCGTTGATTAAAATATAATTCTTCCCCAACATGAAGGGGAATAAGGAACTTTCTGTATTTTAAAGCCAAACCTACTTTTTTCATAGTTTTCAAACTTTTATTTGTGGGTAGAATACATATCTTATTAAATATATATACTTTAATTAATGGCACTACTTGTGTGACAGTTAAGTTGGAATGTCTTAATTTTTCAATCAGACAACAGTAGCCAATGGTAGTAATCCTAAATGTTCTAAAGAATTTAAAAGGCCACAATACTGAATTAGATTCCTGTACTGTAATGTTCACACCATTTTATGAAGTTCTGATAATGTCTAACTACTCATACCAGTAATGGACTAAAGTATTTAGTTTATAAATAACAGACCTATATATTCTCCAGCGTAGATTTAAAAGAACGATTTCATTTCAGTTCATGTTTTCCCTTTTGTATGTTCACTGAAGTGGTCTTGCACAGCGCTGGCCATCCAGGCTGTGCACAGTGTGAACCTTCACGAGTGCCTGTTGCAAACATAATTCTCTCATACCATGTGCTTTACTGAAGTGAAATCTGAAGTTACAATAGAAGATTTTTGTCCCTTAATGTTCTTTCATTAATCAGTTTTGGAAGGTTATGTAATTTCTTCTATCTGTTATTCTAGCATACCTTTAGGATGCCTTTTAGATATTTCTTTCTTTCCATTTGTCATCTAGGCATTCAGCTACCATGGTCTTATTTCTTAGACCACTAGGCCAAGCACTAAATGAAATTGAAGAATGATCTTTGTGAGACTCAACTGCATTACCTGTTCTTTTACTGGCACTGCACATTGTCACAGCCCTTCACTTTTGCCCCTTAATGGAAATTCCCATTAACATTAGAATTAAAAAAAAGGTATTTGTTTGTCTTGCCCAGGATCCTGGAGAACAGTTGTCTGTGCCACAAAACGATCAGTTATTCCTAAAATAAACTAACAAGTTTTTTTCAATGTCATTTGACTCCATAGTAGAAGTAACAGTTAAATAAAGTCATTATCTGGATACGCTGTGAGAATTATAGCGCTAGTGAAGCCAAGATTTCTAGTTTCTCCTCTGATGTTATGGGCACTGTCTTTATAATACACTGTGTGTATCAGCTCACTGCTGTAGATGAAGTAGAGTTCTGAAAACAGCAGACTGCCAACTGTTTAACAGAAGGGGACCAGAGATAGTTTGGTTGGTTGGTTGATTGGTCAGTCTATCTAACCATGCTAATCTATTTTGATCCCCTTCATCCCTGCTGAGATAAGAAAGCAAAGGCTAACGTAGATAAACAGGAACTTCTGTTTTTTTGAAAGGCTTCCAGACTTGTGTCTCTTAATGGATGTGCTTGGAATACTCCTGCTGTATTTTCTGAATGTTGCTAACATTGTTCTGTTCTATCAAAAACTGCAAATAGGAAAACCTCTATAGATTTTCAAATGAGAAAAATAAATTTAAATAGCAGAAAAATCCAGAGACAACCTCCATTTGCCATTATAGACATTAATTTTATCAATAATTCTGCATGTTGGGTCAATGAATACATTATTATATTGTGTCTTAAAATTGTAGTCAACGGAGATTAGTGATTGCTGCAAATTGATATGTTTAGCATGTCCTTCACAGTGCTTGACCTGACCTAGGTCTGATCCTCATTTATATGGCATAACAAAAATCTACTTAACAGATGCTCAGAGGATGCATTTTCATAGATTCTGAATCTCTCTGGTGTTAATTTGCTTACATTGCTGAAAACAGAGGGGAATATGTCTGAAATGAACCATGTGCAACCAAAAAGAAAAAAAAAAAAGAATGAAAGAGTGTGTTCATTTTGAATTAATGAATCAGTGGACTGGTAGGCTTATTAATTGTAATACTCAAAGGACAATCACCACTTCTGCACTCACTGAGCAGCTCACCAGTAGAGCATACCAGGCTTTCAGGTTGATAGCTAATTTGAGAAGTCAGGGAAGAAAAAAAAAGGTAATATGAGTCCAAGTCTTGGTCTTCTGTTATTTCAGCTCACATGAAAAGCATACAACTCCCTTGTCAACAAAGCTTGTGAGTTCCAAGTATTGGGTAAGGTGAGGAAAATGCAGGTATTAAACCTTAGAATAATGTCCATTCAATTCTGTAGTGCAAAAGGCCTAGAATAATTACGTAACACCTCCATTATGAACTAACAGAGATTTTAGAATCAGTTGCTGATATCAGCCAGTCTGGGCTCATGCTAAAACTAAAACAGATGTAACTGACACATCTTTTTTCAGTTTTGCAGCAGCCCCACTTGCAGAACATAGCATGGAAAGCCCCAAATCAAGGGATCCTTTCAGACTTTATTTAGCATAGTTACAGTCTCCAATACGTCAATTAGGTGGTTCACCCTTTCCCAGCTTTTGATGCTGCAGATTTGGCTGTGAGCATTCCGATCCTTTCTGCATTATTTCAAGCATGGAACAGCTACAGCAAGGCCAGATCCTCATTTGGTGTAAACTGATATTTCTTCACTGAAGTATGCAGGGCTGTGCCACATTGCCTCAGCTGAACTTCAGCTCCAGAAAATGTCTTGGCAGTTGCTTTTTTGCCAATCTATAAATTACAAGAACACTACTGTAGGAGGAAAAGTACCCAGTAAAATGATACAGTATTTTGCTTTTGCTGAAGTGTTAAGAAAACAGAAAGAAAACTAAACACCAACACACAAGTGGTGTGATATACTAGGCTGCAGATTCTAAAGACCAAGTGGGTTTTTTTTGTTTTGTTTTTTTGTTTTGTTTTGTTTTTTTGTTTTGTTTTTTGTTTTTTTGAGAAAGATTCAATGTGGGGGTAGACAAACCAGGATGAAAAAGAAAAAAAACATGATTGATATAAAGAACAGCAGATGGACAGCATGTACTGGCTGGGACTCCAGCAGCTATCAAATGAAATCAATTTAACTTTTGTTGGGTACGGAGCTGTTTGCCACTAAATAAAATGAAGAGAGATGCACAGATTATACCTGCCATATGTCTTAATCCAGAGCAGAGACATTTTTGGGTGTGCAGCTCCCTGGGCCAGCTGACTTATGAGCTCCCCAATTTGGTAGCAGCTTTCTCCAGACTGCAGCTTGCAGGCAGGCCAACAGGCAGCTGTTCTACAAGCCTGAAAGCCTCATTTTTGTAAGACTGTAAAATGAAGCTGCCTTTCAGATCCTGACATGAAGACATGGGCTAGGACTTCCAAACTTTTGTTGTTTTTGGCAGCATCCTGGAAGACCTGAGAATCAAGTCACATAAATATCTCCTTTAAAACCTATCACTATGTCAGTAAGACAGGCAATCTAATGCATTATTTGATTACCATTTGAACTTTTGTTCAGTGCGTCCACCCTTCTGATGCAAAAATAGAGGTACAATTTCTGTAGAGGTGCTCTATTCAAGGTTTTCTGTTAGTAGCTGTAGAAATTAAAGAGGCACATGGATGTCCTTTCCCCTCACATTTCTATCCCTCCTCATCCAGCAGTGACAAGGGCGCTCAACTGAAAAACTTGGCAGTCTCCCCCTAGTAAGAGTTCCCAATAAGAATTAAAGAAAATATATGGATCACGGCTTATCATCATGTGTCTCACCAAAGAGTGATTCTAGTGTGTAAGTTGTGAAGAAAAGCTCTGGAGATGGGGAGAAGTGTTAAAGTTTTCTAAAATGGAAAGTTGTTTCTTCAGCACACACCAAGTATATAGTGATTTCTATTCAGTTTTCATTAGCTTAAACACAGCTGAAAGTATTTTCTTTTAATGCTATATCAAAACATGTAGTCATTCAGCTGTTCATATGAATACGCATGCCTGCCCAGTGACAAAAACATAATTTGGTCATTTATATCTATGTAGAGCAAGTACATCTTGATGTAAAATTTTTCACCTGTTTTGTGGTAGTTCCCTCTTTTTTTACTCCACTAAATCTTGGCTAATACTACAAGAGCTGCTCCAAAAGTAATGCCCCCTATTTTATTATGTTGGCCAGCACAGTTAAAGGTTGACGTTGGTGGCACGGCAGTAAAGGCTGAACCTTCCTGCCAATATTATTGCATTACATTTGCTTGCCTTGCTATAGGTGGCAGCAAAGGGACAGTCTGATAAAATGGTGTCTGACATGCAAGTGTGTATGAGGCAAAGGCATGTGTCACTGAACTCCTCCATGCAAAAAATATGGCACCCACTAATGATTATTGACACTTTCCGAATGCTTATGGAGACCAAACAGTGGACATAAGTACAGTGGCTGCAGCGACAGTGGGTCATCTCTACTGGTGCAGAATATTATGAGCACAACGTGCAGTCTCTTATTCATTGCTGGCAGAAATGCATAGCTAATGATGGTGACTGTGTTGAAAAATGTTCTTTTGTAGCTGAGAATTTGCTCTACTTGCTTATTGTGCTCTTTGTATCTGTCATAGTTTTCCATGGAAATAAATGGGGGGCTTTACTTTTGGGGTGACCTAGTCATTGTGATATACTGACCTATTCTGTCATGTATTGTTCTTTCATTGAATTTACTTGCTACTGTGATAGACAACAGGCTCTTACAATATTTTGTTTTTTGCTTACAATTTCTAAACATTGTCCTTCCAGTATGGCTTTTGCAATGACTTAGTGCACTGCCAAATCCTCCACAGCAAAAGGTGGAGCAGATGGATATTTTTTCCCCTGTTTGTCATTTTACTGAATGTTTGTGTATCTCGATCTCTGTGGAGATCCTGAAGTACCTTTAATAGAGTGCTGTAACATGATCGTAGATTTCTTTCCACCTGCTTACAAGATTGAGAAATAACTTCAGCTAAAGTCAACAAAACTATTGCTGATTTATGATACTGTGAAGAACAAGATCTCTTGTGTAAGTGACAACTTCAGCAGTAAAAAAAGCAATAGAGCCACCATGAAGGGAACAAAGACAGTAGATTTTAAAAAATTCTTTCCTATCTGATTGATAGTGTAGGAGTAGTGGTCTGCATGGAGGCTGACTAAACAGAAGGGAGGATTTAAGGAGATTCCGCCTTATGTGAAATGCTTGACTCATTTTGAAGTATAACATCAGGGGAAAAGAAATATTCCTGAAATGTTGATTTAGCACCAGACAAGATACTTGGCTTCGCTGCTAGCCATTCAACTACTCTTCTTAATCCTGAAACTGTTATCTGAAGGGCTTATATTATATTGAGATCATACCTTTGGCACTCTTAAAACAAACTGAAAGGAAAGAAAGGAGTAATAGGAAAGGAAATTGTCCAAGGAAATTGCCTCTCACAGAGCAAGAAGGATTCGTTACTCAGAGGCTTCAGATCCTGGTAATCCATCTAGCTGCTTCTAGTTGCTCTAGTGACATCAGACAAGTAGAAAACTGGCACAAATGGTTAGATTAAAACAATCCCTGGAAACACATCTGCCTTCACAGTTGTCTTCCAAGTAGAAAGGGTAGGGCCATGGCAAAACCTTTTTCTTGCCTTCTAGCAGTTCAGTCCTGCACACCTGAAATGAAATGCAAGTTCCATGCATGACTAAATGAGGTTTAACAGACTACAGAAGAGTTCTGATAAGTAACTTATGGATACAGTAGTAATACTTACTGCTAATAGCCTCTGACTACTCCAAAATAATCTCCACCTTCCTATATCCTGACCAAATGTTGCCACATTGTGTAGTTACATCAAAATGATTTAATTAGATTCAGACTAAATTTCATATATATTTAGGAAGGATGTAATAATTACTAAAACTCTGTTAATGGGTGAAATAAGTAATCTGACATGCCCTTATATGGCATTAAGGAATCTATCTGGCTAGGGCTCTCTTTTAAAACAAGAACAGAATTACAAAATGTCTATTTTATCTGTACCATGTGGTAGTTCTTGACATGTGATGTACCATCATGAAGCCAAATTTTTCTCCCACTTTCATTCTGGGCAAGCTGTTAAAGTAATGGCACTGACTCTAAACTGACTGTGCCTGGCAACAGCTTACTTGGAATCCTAGACAAATGGACTCTTGGGAAAAGATGTGCCATTAAACATGCTGGGAACATCCAGCTGTATCAGTAAACATGCTGGAAACATCAACCACAGGTTGCATCCTATCCCCATTCCAACATTAGAAATTGCAAAACAGAAAAAGAACAAGAAAGATATAATTTCTTTCACTATGTACAGAATTTCTGAAATATGTACAAAGAGTATGTGTTTTGTTTGACAACACAGCCTGGAACACCATCTCAGCCTTCAAGCTATTGCCGCATCATTCCAATTTCTCATGCATTTTCATCTTTCTAGGTCTACATAGCACAAAATGGTAAGGTCTAATCTTCTACCACTCATTGCAATAGGTAGTTCAGGAGTTACCATAACTCTCATAAATGTCAACCATAATGAAAAATAAGAGAAGCACACAGGATAAAGTTGTTCCTATTCATTCTGGTCATAGAAACAATGCGCACCATTCTCTTATAAGTCATGCTGCAGTAAAAATGTTCCCATTCTGTTTTCTCTGCTGCTCCTGTAGCTGTGGAGACACAGTGTCTTTTAGAATAAGACCCTTTGGAGAAACAGACAGACTTGCCATGTCCTGATAACTAGAAAAATGCAGCTTCCTGCATTTAAAATTTCTACTGCAGCTTTCAGATTTGTTGTAGCACAACCAAATGCCTAAAACCTGAAATGTTCAATTTGTGTCTCCTACTACTAAGCAGTATCTATTTTTATTTATTTTTTTTGCTTCATAGGCCAGGCTGTCAAGATGACAGCTTTCCCTGAGAATTACCATGGAGGTATTAGAAGTATATTACAGCAGTGTATCCTTATTTTTCTAATTATATTTCTGTCCCTGGACATAGTAGTAGTAGTAGTAGCAGTAATAATAATAATAATAATAATAATAATAATAATAATAATAATAATAATAATAATAATGCAATTGGCATTTACATTCTGATTTCTTCTTTCTGAAGGAAATATGAGCTCAACTAACTTCCCAGAAACAACTACGTATTTAAGTTTTAAATAATACCTTTGAGATTCAAAATAATTATTTTTTCTCCATCAGATCCAAGGTTGAAAAAGTAGATTTTCTTTGGAAGACTTTCACTCATTTAAACGTAAATCTGTCCTCTACAAACTCTTACAGACTTCTGGTGTAAACTCAAAGATCTATGCATGCAAGTTTTGCTTTAAACACTTTCTATGTTAGACAGTAGTCACCTCAAAAGTAGTGTGTAATTCATCATACACTTTTATAATCTACATATATGAGGAAGATTACAAATCTGTACAGATGTTTAGTGACCACGACAAAGTTTAGTGAGAATACTATCCCTTATCTATTTTTAAAATTTTTCTTTAATTATGCCAAGTCTAGTTTTCAAGAGAGCAACAAGATTCAGGAGATACAAAAAAAAAAAAAAAAGATTTAAAAATATATTATTATATATACATGAAATATGTGAGTGAAAGAGAAACTAATGATTTTTCAGCTTATTTTTCAGATCCAGAAGCATGCTCTGTGTGTCACGAAAACCACTGTTATCTTGTCACACACCCTTCCTTTCTAGCCAGGCTGTGTTGTGAAAGAATGAAATTCAAATCTGTCAGTGCCCCAGTGATAATTATTGCCCATCTTTGGACACAGGTCAATGTAATTTTATAGGAAAAGTCCTCATTTATGAAGATGACAGGAAACATTTTGACTATTTTTATTTTTTAAAACTGTAGTTACTGGCAGCACTCTAAAGTCTGGAATATGATGGGTATTATGAGAAATCTGAAGATTGATGGATTGCTGATCAGTATGAAAGTGAGACCGTTGAAGCTCTGTGGTAACTGCAGTGTACTGAACAAAGCTCTGTGTGTGTGTTTTGAACAGTACATTAATGATGACTGGTTTGGAAGGCATTTAAAAGTATCCTTCTATGCACTGGGAGTTAATTATGGAGAACATCATTCCCTGAAGGACTTGTGTCCGTGCAGGTCTTTAGAAAATATTTTTGAGCCCCTTGAACTGTAGGAAAATGAAAAATAAATATTCTATAGACTGCCTTTTTTTCTTTATTGTGTTTTAGAATAGCCCAATGCTTTGCTGCCTGGCCTTTCTGAAGGCTTGAGTTGTGAAGTCAGATATATTCTATGGGGGATTAGAAGCACAGCTCCTTATTCTGTGTACTGCTTGTAAATTGGAAATAAACCATTTTGATAGGGTAGGGAGGTATTTTTGAAGTATATCTAGCTTAATAGTAGTTTTTAAAGATCTGAAGATAAGTTGGTGGCTAGGAATCAACAGACAAAGTGGTGGAGAAGTTTGATTCTGTAAATATTGGAGCTGAAGGTGTCTCATTCAGGTGCAGGTGTCAGATATCTAAAAAATAAACTATATAGGGTATATAGGTTATATACCTACAAATAACTATGTTATTTACTCCTCTTTATATCCCTCATTAGAAGAAAACAAAAATAACACACAAATGTCTATAATACAGTCAGGAGATGCAGAGTTAACAAAGTACTCTGAGCTTTCTGTTCAGTGCTGTCACTTTGTAATACGAATATGGCATGCTATGTACAATATACCAAAGATTGTTATGTCGTCTGGTGCACAAATTGCACAGCTAAGGAGTATGGAAGGAAAGACATTTATGTCACTGGGAATTTATAATCTGATAATGGTTTATGCAACATTATCAGAGTTCTTCCCAGAGGACCCAGTGACCTTACTGGCTACCTTTATAAGATTGTGAGTTATTCTTGAAACAAAACACTGCTGACTGTAGTACAAGGTTTCCAAAGAGCTGAAGGTTTAAAATACAAAAAAAAAAAAAAAAAAAAAAAGTAGAATTTGCTTTTGCAACTGAAGGGAAATTTGGGGAAGTGGAATACAATTTCTGTAATCAAGTGGATGAGTGTACAAAAAAAAAGGTCACATGCTTTCAACATTATAGGTTTTTATTTTAACTTGAAGCAGGAAAACGGGAGATAGATAGAAGGTCCAGTCTTTGTAAAGAAGCACTGCATGTTTCTGTACAGCACACCATTCTTAAAATTCAAAATGCAGCTCCTTTTAAATGAAATTATTTTGTATCAGGTGGGATACAAAAACAATATGAAGACAAGAATATGGTACATTTACTCACTGTATATCAGATAAAACTGTTCAAATAGTATGAAGGAAGGTTTATTTGGTGTTTTGTTTCCTTTTGAGACCTGGGAGGCAAAAGATTCATAAACATCACGTGAAATATTATGGGACATGCAGACTGATGTTAAGCCCCATTATTGCTTTCTGTCTACTGAAGTGAGACCCTCCCACACCCTATTTTTTTGTTGATATGGAATTTAAATGAGTTACAATGTACAGAAAGGATAATGAAGCCTATTCATCTTAAAAAGACTAATGGCATTTAGCTAGATAGTTCGGATGTTTAAAAGTGGAGATTTGCTTGTGATGTTGTAATAAGAATAGTAACAAAGATTACTGCAGGAAGAAAGGAGCTTGCCTTAGCCCAGTGCAATAGAATTAGCAACTCTATTGGAAGGAGCAGTGAATATCCTGTTAAAATTTGAAAGTACAAAGAAGAGTCAATCAACCAACAGTAGAATGCAGAGCTAATTGAAAGGAATCAAGACCAGGAAATCTGCTTTTGTAGAGGAACTTATTTTCTTTTTGTCTGTGACTTAAAACTTCTTCATTATTACACACACACTGCCTTGAAAAAACAAGAATAGTTATCAAATTTCACTGGAAACCCAGGAAAGGAGTTTCCGAAACACCAAAACACACACAAAAAATAAAAATAAAAAGGAAAGTAGATCAGCTATTTGTGCACAGATATATAGGTAGGTAGATAGGTAAATATAAATATAAATAAATAAATATAATATAAATATAAATATAGGTAAATAGATTCTGCACAAACTGCTGTGTTCTAGGCCTGTCTCTTGAACTGACCTTTCCCTAGCACCAGATACAGGCACATTTGATGCTCCTAAATCAGGGGTAGCTTCAACTCACTTCAGTGAGTTCAGGAGCAATGGTAGTTGACCAAGCTTTATGTAAGGTGCCGGAACCTCCTCTTGTTATGCTTTTGGCTTCTCGTTTCTTTTCTTTCTTTCTTTTTTTTTTTTTTTTTTTTTTTGCCCTTGTTGGGAAGTAGCAGGCATGCTTAATTTAAGTTTCAGAGTGTTCGCGGGAGATTTCCAGTGATCCTGGACCCTGAGCCCAGAAGACCCTAAAGCCCAGAGACTACTGAGTGAAGTGTTCTGTCTCTTGGCTACCTCTTATGTTTTCGTGCTTTCTGTATTCTCAAAAAATGAAGCATGCCTCCACTCTGAATCCATCAGCAAAAGGTTACTAGGCTCAGAAATAAATGTCTCCAATTATACCCTGGTGAAAAAACAGCCTTCTGATTAGTGCTTGGGCATATCCACAACACTTAAAAATTACTGACTTGGGGAAATTTGTATCAAAGCTGAAATCCAGCCAAAATCTTGAAGGCAGGAAGACTGAGAGCTGAGGTCAGTATGGCATCTATATAGTTTAGGGAATTAGGCATTATTTTTTACTATTTCTGGCTAAATCAAACAAAATATCTATGGTACCAAAAATTAATTTAGTTTAATCTTCCAGCATAGGGTTGAAAGTAAATTAAATGTAGCTTTTTGTAAGTCTTGTCAGTGCATCAGACTGGAGAGGGACAGAAAGATATTTGCATGTCTAAAACAATGAAAAGGCTGCTTGAGATGGAATGGTATGCCATGTTTCTAGACAGAAATGGAAAACCTCTTGAAGGTTGTCTTTCAACACTGAGGTAATGAGAATTGACAGTGTTCCCTGAAGAAGTGAGTGCAGTGTTGAACATCTCTCTGTATCAGTAAAGGTATTTCTAAGCTTCCTGAGAAAAGTTCGGTTTAAAAATTCCTGTTTATGAAACTGTGTAAAGGCCACAATGCACAGAGAGAACTTTTCTTGCAAGAGGTACAGCAACTGATCAGACCTCAGCCCTCTCTTACCTTATTAATCGATGAATATACCAAAGTATATTAAAACATGATTACATAGATGAAAAGATTTTTTATCAGTTTTAGAGAATGGCACTGCTGAGTTCTGAAGAAAGAGATAAAACAGAATTTTCCAGAAATATTTAACAATAACTTGAACGTTTTAAGATCTGTGGTTGCTTCAACCTTGCCAAAGAATTCATCTTGACTGTATGACAGAGGAAAATTTTGTCACATACTATGAGAAATTTGAAAAGCAGTCAAATGGATGTCTTATGACTAAACATTGACTGGAGTAGGATTATTCCCAACTGGTACAAAAAAAAAAAAAAAAAAGTGCAAAAACAAGTCTGAATGAGAACTTTCGCCTTGTACACTACACATAAATTGTGTTTGCGGGTGATGTTTTAAACACTGGCATGTACGAAAAATACAAAGTTCAATATCATTATTTCATAGCAGCTACATTTAAATTATTGCTAGTACGAGGATAAGTAAAAATAAAATAGTGAAGTAAAGTGATGGTATTTCCAGAAGAAAGTTTCTCTCATACTTGTTTATAGCAACGCCTTCTTGGAGAGATGAATTCAGTAGAGTTCTAGATATGAAACCAGACTGTGTACACAGAAGCATATATATAGAACCTGGGTATCAAGATTGGACAAAATCTTATTTGAATGGTGTAAGGATCACCCTTTATATTTTTTTTCACAATATCTTTGGCTCAGAGGTATGACTGAAAATGGAGAAGGTTCTGCAAAAAGTAGGGCACAAAGTACTACTGAGAAACCTAGCAACCTGGCATTCCACTAAACTTGTCATGTGAACTCAGTGCATAGAGTTATGGGTTTCTGAGTTAACAGAATTATATTGCAGAATCATAAAGGCTGGAAAATAGCACTAAGATCATCTAAATCAATTATCCATCAACCAACAATATTTTCTCACTAATCTGTGTTCCTTAGGGCCGTATCTACATGTTTCTTGAACACCACCAGAGATTGTACCTGAACCACTTCCCTGGGCAGCCCATTCCAGTGCCTGACTACTCTATCAGAGAAGTTTTTTCTAATATCCAACCTGAATCTCCCACGGTGTAATTTGAGGCAGTTCCCACTCATTACATTGCTGGTTACACAGGAGAAGAGACTGACCCCTACCTCATCACAACTTCCTTTCAGGCAGTTGTAGGGGACAATAACGTCTCCCCTGAACCTCCACTTCTTCAAACAAATAGAATAAATAGAACAACACTTCCCCTGAAAGACTGAGTACAGTTTATTTTAGGTTAAAAGATTGATCTCTTTGCACAAATAAATGTGATTTTATGTTTTGCATGTATCAATACACTTGATTTTGTCTTATATTGATCAAACATCTTTTATTACATGAAACTTGATTCTCTTCCATGCTCATCATATGGAAAAATAAAATTGCTTACTTTTTGGGATTACATCTGTCATAAGATTTGAGGTCAAACAGCATTTTTCCTATTAGTTTTGACTGTAATATAAGGACTAGTCTTCTCCTAGGATCATTGTGGAATTTTGCATAACAAGTTTTCTGTTATTTCAGGAGCTTCATGTTTATGATCTTGTGTATTGCTTATGTAAGTTCACTGTGGTGTGGTGAGAACTAATTTCTATTGACTATTAGAGTGCTTAGCAGCTGTTCTTCAGTCTGCTAAATTAAACACATTGCACAGGTCATTGTCATTGTGGTGTATTAGATTTGATGATCAAGGTGTTTACTTCCACCATTCATTTCTTATATGCAAGATTAATTTTGATAGGAAAATTTGTGGAGCAAGTTACTACCCAGAGTAAATAGTGTGTTTATATAATGCCTTGGTATTTTCAGATGCAAGGAATAAATAGGAAACAGGATATAAAGGCACTGTGGTTTTCTGAGGATGTAATGTATGTTTGTCAGTTTCCCACATAAGAACTTTTTAAATTTTCTAAAGAGAAGAAAATCTTATTTTATTTCTATTCATACCTATATGTGACTGTGAATAAAGAATACAACTACAATTTAAAAAAGAAAAAAATTGGGACTGTGAAGACCATTAGAATCAATGGAAAATGCTTCCCTGAAATTAACTGGACTTTGGCATAGAGTCTGTATTGATATTTTATCCAGAAATTTAAACAAACTCTTTTATTTTTCCCAAAAATAATTTGGTTATCATATAGTTAGGTTATTGCTTCTTGAAAAGATTAGTTTGCAGCTTTCTGAATGTCTTCATTAGAAGTAATATATTATCTAATGATATCATGATTCCTGTTCACTCCTTTTTGTACATCAAGTTACATTTGACCATTTTTATGTTAGTGAGGTGGGAGGAAGAGACTTGCTGCAAATCTTTGTATGTGGCTTGGAGCCATAAATCATGTCCACACTCATAAGGATCTGCAAATTTCAGGACCAAATCAGTGAGTTCTGGGCTCCTCCTGCTGTTATCTGGCTTTTTTCCCTGGCAAGAAATTTTATTCATGAGTGATAGTAGCATTGGTGGCCCAGCTAAAATTATTTACTCCCTCACCATGCATGCACATGACAGGCACACATCAATGTGAGCAAAGAGAAGGAGCTGGAAGTACTGCACCTTCAGTCAGTGTTTACTTTCAGTGAATTTTCTGGTGAATTATCTATCAATGTTCCATGGAACTATAGAGTGGCTGCTGCCTGGCTCAGTTTCCTCCTGGCTAGACAAATCCCCTGAAATTACACAAAGCCCTATACCATACTGCATTCATCCAAAAGAGTCCAAAATCTCAGAGGGAAGAGGATTGAGATGAAGGCTCCACTCTTCATCTGTGCTTGCTGGACACATTTGGCAAGGAATGTCACTGACTGAACTCACACTGAGCAGCTGGAGGAACTACGTCACTCATATTTTATAAAACAGAAGGTAAGTCACTCTTCTTAGTTGTGGCACTTAATACTGTTTATCTGCTGTTTCCTTAAGAATACGTGAGACAGTAGGTTCTAGAAAGTCCATAAGCAAGTAAATCCATTTTTATTTAGATGAAAAAAGAGACTGTCTTACAGCATTAGTGGTTTTCTTCCCCTTAGATCTCCAAAACTTGAAAAATTACTGACATTACCACGTTCGGTAGCTATCATGGTAATAAAATGCTGTCATCACTTCAGTCCTGGTAGCAACTGTATATGCTTCCTTTACTTGTTTTAATTCCATGTTTGACCAACAGGGAGGAACAAGACACAGCATGCTATTAGTTATTTACTCTCTCCTGTACTTTCCTTTTCCATAAAAGATCTCCAGTGCTATAAACTGCAAGTTTATATAAGATATAGACTTTTTTTTTTTCACTTTTAAGATATAGACTCATTTACTTTCCTTTCTATGTGAATTTCTAACCAAATACAAAAATCAAAATCAAAATTCCAAATTGAAAACCTAAAAACAGATGTGTAGAGATGTTTTTTATCTCTGTTATGCCCCCTAGATTTTTCACTCATTTTGATGTTTAGTTACTCTTGCAGAAAGTTAGTAGCAGGTTTAGCCACAAAGTGCTGAATTTGAACTTCAAAGCTGGCATTGATAGTGTGATTATGGTACAAAATGTTGTACTAGGGCTCACTGACATATCATGCTTATTTTTTTTTTAAGTATGTTGAGTTGGAAAGAAATATTGATACACCTTCCATAACTATCTGTTTAGCTATCAATAGCTTCACTAGATATCCTTCAATGGCTTAAATATCCTTCAATAGATATCTGTTTATTACTATGGTTACCCACCAAAGCAGAGCTTTAATTCAGTCCCCAAACTCCAATTTCATTACCAAAAAGAGATATAAAACTCCTGTAGCTATAGACACTCATGTCACCCAGGAACATGACCTACTAGAAGAATCCATATCACTAGCTTCCAATGGATAATGTAAAAAGAATCCCCACATGCTTGTAGTGGGCAACTCCCTATTAAAAGACACCAAGTCTCCTCTCTGCTAACCTGACAGTGAGTCACAAGACACCCGCTGCCTCCCAGAAGCCAGGATCCAGGATGTTGCCAAGAGATTGCTGCAACTTGTCAAGAGCTTGAACTACTGTCCACTATAGCTCTCTCATGTGGGCATGAATGACAATGGAAGCTGGAACATGGACAGAATCAAAAAAAGCTATAAATCTCTGGGAGCCCAAGTGAAGAACACTGGTGTCTGAGTTATCTTCTCTTCATGGAGTCTTCTCTTCTGCATAGATTTTCGTTTATACGGCAACAGAAATTTCTATGAAGATTGCAACCTGTTAGAAAGGAATGGGACACACCTGACTAGAAGAGGCAGGGCAATTTTTAACCTGGTGAGACAGGCTTTAAACTGAAGCACTTGGAGATGGGGTCCAAAATGACGGTGCTCACATTATTTCAACCAACTGGAGAATAAACCAGGCCAACCAGAACAGTGACAAATGTTCTTTTACTGCTTTCCATGACATGAGCCAGAAGGCCAACCACCTCAAGGGTGTATATAGATATGGGGATTCTCTTGTAACCCTTCAGGAAAACCTATGTCTTCTGCTCCCTTTTCTTCCCTGAAGTGCCTGTATGCCAGCCATGCCAGCATGGGAAGTGAACTGGAAGAGTTAGAGATCTGTGTGCAGTGCAGGGCCATGATCTCACTATGATAACAAAGACATGGTGGAATAGCTTGCATGGCTAGAATGCTGCTATGGATTGCTATGTACTTTTTAGGAAAGAGACCAGCAAGGTGAGGTGGTAGAATTGTTCTTTATGTAGAGAAAACTGGAATATGGCAAGATCTACCTAGGGATGAATGACAAATAAGTCTAGAGCTTATGGGTGAGAATTAAGGGACAAGCTAATATGGGTGAAGCCATTGTTGTTTACTACAGGCTTCCTAATCGTGAGGAGGAAATTGATGAGGCCTTCTACAGAGAGCTCAAAGTAGCCTCAGGAGCACAGGCATGGTTTTTGACACTGTCTCCCATATCATCTGTGTGGGTAAGCTTAGGAAGTTTGAGATAGATGAGTAGACAGTGAGAATCACTCACATCTGACTGTCTAGCATATCTCAGAGAGTTGTGATCAGGAGCTCAGTGTCTAATTGGAGGCCTGGAGCTAACAGTGTTCCCTAGGGGTCAGTAGTGGATCCAGTCTTGTTCAACATCTTCATCAGTGACTTGGGTAGGGGGATATAATGCGCCCTCAGCATGTTTGCTGACGATGCAAAGCTGGGAATAGTGGCTGATACACCAGAAGGCTGTGCTGCTATTCACTGAGGCCTAGACGGACTGTAGAGTTGGCTGGAGAGGAATCTGATGTGAGGTTGAAGAAGGGCAAATATAGAGTCCTACAGCTGGGAAGGAATAACCTCATGCAACAGTGCAGATTAGAATGCAGATTAGACCAACTGGAAAGAAGCTCAGTGTAGGAGGACAGAGTTGACCTGGTGGGTAACAGGTTCTCTGTAATCAAACAGCATGCCCTTGTGGCCAAGAAGGCCAATGATGTCCTGGGTGTATTAAAAAGAGTGTGGCAGCATGTTGAAGGAGTTGATCTTCCCTCTCTACTATGCCCTGGTGAGGCCAGATCTGGAGTACTGTGTCCAGTTTTGGGCTTCTCAGTTTAGGAAATACTGAGAAAAACTCTGGTGATGTTCAAAATCCACCCAGATGCTTTCCTCTATAACCTACTCAAGTGAACCTACTTTAGCAGAAGGATTGGATTTGATGATCTCCAGAAGTCCTCTCCAACCCTTATGACTCTGTGATTCTGTCAAGAGGAAGGTGAAGATAGATTGCTGGATGATGAAACAGCAAGATGAAATCAGAAAATGGTTGCAGAAAGAATACATATATTTTCTTTTTTTTTTCCCCCTAAACACCAAAAGTAATATCAGAATACTGCACCTTCTTCAGAAAATGAAGCATTTCAGGCACTACTGACTAAAATTTCTCAATTTAATACTAACCCTCAATTCTTAGAATTTCTTTTCCTCCAAAATAGCTATTACACACAAATGGGTTTATTATTCTTCTCTGTTGATGCTGATTCACAGAAAACAAAACTCCCTTATGTTAATGTCTGCATACAAATACTGTAATGGTGGGGTAATAGATGACAACAGCAGAAATTTTGTGTAACCTTAATAAATTGGACAGTTCATTTTAGAGAGATCTGTTAGTGTGTTGAAAATGTATGTTTCTCAGATCTCCTGTGTGCATCACCATCTGTTTCTAAAGAATAATATACCTGTCTAGCCTCAAGCTATTTTGCCAGGGATTCAGGCAATTGGATGAAGCATCCAACGGCTTGATAAAGATAGCACTGCTGTCTTCTTTAACCAGAGGAACAATTTAAGCTTTCAAATCGCAGGAAAGCATGAATTTCTGCATGGTAGCCATATAGTTACACCGCAGTGCTTTGCTGGGTTGTGACATATGAGGCTTGAAAATGAGAACAGTTTCTGGGTTGTAAATTCACTGGTCAGTGGCCTGGCAATGCCATTAGATACAGCAGGAAACATTTGTCTTGAGGGTTGAAAATCTTTCTTCATGTAAAGATGTAAAGATTGTGTAAATTATTCTATTGTAAATAGTAGCCAAAAACACTTTAAAACAAGCAAACAAACAAACAAACAGAAGAAAAAAGAAAAAGGAAAAACAAACAAACAATCAAACAGGGAGATACTGTATTTTTTGTGAAGCTGTTACAAAAGATTAATCTGAAGAAAACCTTATCCTAGCTGAGGGTTCAAAGTTCGTCTCCTTGTCTTAAGACTTTGTTGTGAAAGCCAGATCTTAAACCCCATGATGTCTAAAGTTCTGTGGGTGAGCTTCTGCATTAGCAGGTTTCCATTCATGAAGCTAAACACATTTTGAATCCTCAGAAATACATAATACCAAATATAAATTTGAGAAAGTATTCAAAATGAAAGCGTAGAACTTGTTTAAGTGACAATATAGCCAGTGATCTTTTGAAGTTCTCTCCACCAAGCTGTATGTGAGATAACAAAGATAAAACATTGTATTGTGGTTACTGTGATTTTGTGAATGCCAAGAGTTGTGTGTTAATTCTGCCAGGAGGGATTAGTGCATCCATGAGCAAATAATTTATACAAAAATGATTCTCTGATGCACATGCTCAAAGAACCAGAGATCTAAGATGTAGTACACAAGCACTTCTTATCTGATTTGTACTCTTTTTTTGAAATATATACCGTTCAAGCAGAAATGTACTTCAGTGTTGTCCCTTTTCTGAAGAATTTCTCTACCTCTTATTAGCATGCATAATGTGTCAATTGAGATGCTATAAGTCTTATGGATGCATTGTAACCCCACTTCAGACACGCATAAATATACATCCTGCAGCATCCACAGCTGTGGATGTTGTATACTGTATACCATGTACTTCTTTGGTCTCTAATTGCACACTGTTTTCCAAAGGCATTCACCTTTCACAAAAAGCTAGGTACTTTAATGAGTTGTGACCAAATGGGCTTCTGCCTTATAATAAAAATACAGGTCTTACTTTTCCCCCAAGGAATACAGTGATCTGGTACATTTGGGCTAGAGTTTTCAGGATATCCACTTAACATTTCAAAACTGAATAATCCCTGTATGTGAATGCTTGGATTTTTAGCTATGTCTTTGCCATAAGACATCACTGAACATTATTCCATGTTTGTGCTTCAGTAGCCCATCTATAAAAGGGAAACTCGGGCACATTTTCATCAAATAGAACTATTATACTTATTTTTTCTATTCCTGCTATGGTTGCTGCTACTGGTACTACTGCTATCATTATTTATGGTAGTATTCACTGAACCAAAACTTTTTACATCACAATAATAGGAGAACTGACCTAAATAGTGACTATGGAAGTAGCAATGGACAGCAGCTGAATATAAAGATGGGGTTTGTGCTGAGGGAGATGCAAAATAGTATAGATGCAGCATCAGAGCTTCTTGCTCACAAGTAGTTTAAATAGGCATCATGAAAGAAGCTAATCAAGAAGAGAAATTTAAAGGTGGACAATGCAGTGCTTTTGCATATGCTTATGAGGAACTTGATCCATGCATAAATAGGGGCATAAAAAGCCAAATGTGGTATAAAGCATTATTTGCTGCATAATAGGTGCAACCTATATCCAGTTGTTTTTGAGTAGAAGGCATTGAGATATTTTTGAAGTGATGCCTGGAAGAATACTTACAGAAAAGAAAGAAAGAAAAAAAAAGCTTTCATTTCTCAAAAAAGATGTGAATTATTTGGAACTGCATTATTGAAAGGAGTAGGTCCAGTCATATACAATTTGTAAACTGGAGAGTAATGATTTAAAATACACAGCAGAAAACACATTTTTGGATTCATTTGCCTTCAGAAGCAATTATCAGTCTTGAGCAGTCAAGACATCAAAACAGTATTTAGAGACCTCTACTCTGTATAGAGTGATTGACAAGGTTTATAATGATGTTTGATAACAGTACTAATTTTTATTTTATTCTGTACTGACTGAATTTTATTTCCTCTTCGTATTCAGATGCTGAGTTGCTTTGCTAATATAATCGCATAATGTGGTAGTGAAAATAAAATCAATAACCCCTTTCTCAAAGTAGTGTAGTTCTCTCCTTTCCTCTGCTCTGCCAACTGAAGTATCAAAAAATTATGCTATGGGACTGACATAATAACTGTGCCCCTTGTACAGCCATCTAACTCAGTGGCTAAGAACAATCATTTAAATTTCAATCTGCCTGCCTTCACCAATCTCTCTCAGGGGAGCACTGAAGACTACTGCGTATTTTATTAACCACGAGGATAGGGTGCTTCATACTGGTGGAATAGGAATAATATGATGTGGTAACTCACTATTAGGGCCTCATTATCTACAGTGTTTTGCAGCTCTAGGGAAGAAATACGACCCTGATCCCTGAGGTGGGAGTGAGCACTCTCTTTGCCAGAGCAAGTGATGCTCCCTGGGAGCTTTCAGGAGGCCCAGCAGAGCACAAGCATGGATGGAGGTTGTGAGGGTCAAACTTCATGGATGCTCACCACCTCCTCCACCAGCACCTTCCATATGCAGTGACAGACTAACGTACTTGCTCTAATGTGCCTACTCTAAGGGAGGAGCCAACAGGAGCCTCCTATTGTTGCATGCTGGTCAGGTTATGGGACTGAGGTCTCAGTATTTAGATCTTGGTGACTTCAGTATGAAACAGCAAAAGCTTAAAACTGGCTTCATTTTGAAGAAGCCCCATCAGGATCTAGTTGTATTTCATGAGACTATAATTAAGAATTTATAAATGAAATCAACTAGAAAAAAATATCTGCACTGATTTGCAGTAGAATTTGAATCTGGGCTGAAATTTATTGAATCAGAAATTGAAAATAAAGACAAAATTAAAAAAACCCTTGTGAACTGATACTGTTTTGTTGTTTTTAAAAACGTAATAAATACAAGACAAGGTGAAAATGGATTTTAAAGACATTTTAGAGATCTTGATACTAATAATACACCTCTTAGTAGAGAGCAAGGGGAAATTCTAGTTTTGTGAAGTCAGTCTTTGGGAGCTCTGCAAAGACCTTTGATTTACAGTTTATGATAAACAGAGCTTAAGTAAGCTTCTTAGAAACATCTACAATGGAGAATAAGCTATTTTATAAATCTATACATTGTACAAGTAAACTGTAACTCAAATCAAAACAATATTGACTTAAAGTACATTGATTGTCCCTGGAACACTACCAGTTTTAATAATAAAATTGCTGCAGATGCATGTTTGAAATGGCTTTGTTTAAAATCCCTGCTTTATTTAAGGTACAGATGAAAACTACTCTGCAATAATAAGATTTCCCTTCTCAACAGCATGTTTGCTCTTGTTGATGTCAATTACCCCAGGGTATCTGATTTTGAAAGCAACTTTGGCTTGATTCATTGAGCAATTTATGCACCATTTGCATGCAGTTCCTCAAGTGTTATTTGAAGTAATTGAGTATATATTTTTATGATCTATAAAACAGTCCTTTAAATTTGTACACATGAGAAAACTCTTTATGATGAACCTAACAATAACCATCCAAGTATGAGTAACACCAAAAACCAGGGGCAGTGTTTTCCCATAGAACTTGAAGTGCTTGCAAATTCCTAGCAATTCCTTCTTTATTGCAATTACTTACCATGCATATGATACTTCTCATGTGTAACATTCTAAGTTTTTTTGTCAACAAAATTTTTTTTTTTTCCTTCCCAGCCACCCTTTTTAAATTATGGAGAAACCAGAATTAGAAGAAGATTAGACAATTTTCTGAAGTGATGTAGAATTTTTATCATGGAAGTGGGAACAAAATTGTAAGAGTGTGATGCTGATTGCATCTCTCCAGGGCAACAGACCCTAGCAAGAATCTTATACCTTTGGGTAATATGTAGTGGTCTCACTGTGAAGGGGTCTGCTAACAGCAAAAAAAGAAGTGATCTCAGTGGCTGCAAGTATTCCCTGAAAGGGAAAATATAACCAGGCAGCTCTGACTGTATTTGTGGTCTGCCTATGACAAGGAAACAAAATAATTATCTTAAAAAAAAAAAAAAAATCTAAGGCCATACTCTTGTGAGATATTATCAGTGCAAATGTACGGTCCTAAAGGTTGCTAATTGCTTCTATTAAGTACTTGAGTGATTTTCTGCATCTCCATCTTCTGTGTTTGATTATTCTGAAAAATTTCTGCCTCTTTGTAACTCTTCTAGTTTCTTTGTGAATCGTATTAGTAAGATGCTTCTGTTCTATATCTGTCCTTCTATTCTCTTGCTTTACAAAAAAACATTTTTCAAATAGTTATCATCCTACTTGTTTTATTAAGAAACATAAATCCAAAATACTTTGGGAAGCAATTTGTTGTGATTTTCCCCTTCTTTGCTAGCAAAATTTCATGCAAATAGAATTCAAAAAGAAAAATGTGAGTATGAATTCGTATATGGAAGGAAAGGCAGCATGTTCCAGTATTGATTCTTTTATTTATTTATTTTTTTCCCTCAGAAGTATGGCTACATGATGTTATAATAACAAATAACTTTTTCTAAAGATTCTTTTTTTTTCTCAGAACATCACTTTGGTAACCTGGCAATATTTTCTATAACTTAAACACTTGTACCTCTTGTCAAAAATGCCCTGCTCCTCCAATCCTCTTTATTAACCTTTCCATTTATAAATAATCCAAAGAGGCTAATATTGAATAGTTAGTCAAGAACGGTTTTCAGACCTTCTGATTTTCTTACAAACAAATGGAAATCACGCAGCTTAAAAATGAAGAAATCCACCTGCTTGGTGAAAGACCTTTGTTTTGAAGAAACCCAGCTGAGAAAGAAGAAATTGTAAAAATATATCCACAGCAGGTTTCTGCACTTCCTGCTATCCATCAATATTCTTTCTATGCCAAATGTTTGTGACATTACAAAGGAAGATATCAAATGCCAACCATGTGAGGAGCTGTTATTGTGGTTCCTACAGAGATATTCAGAGACTAGGAATGAGGTACAGAAGCTGAGAAGAGTTCTGTGTTGTTTGATAGTCTTGTTTCATTCAGGTGATCAGACATGGGTTCTGCAAGACCAGGAAGTTTGATCTCTTGATCTCTCACCATTGCTTTCTTATAAAATTCATGAAGGAAATAATCTAATAAATCTTTGGACTTCTGTAATCTCTTATGCTATGTATTTTTATTTTAATGGTGAAGGTCTAACATAATTTTAAAAATAAGCCTCAGGTGCCATATAAAGCAGAAGAAAAAATGCTTCCATTGAGATTCGTAAATTTGAGCCCTAGTACAAATAAATATTAAATGAAAGCACAATAGCAAATCTGAACTCCAGTGCCAGATTAGCACTGTTTGATAGAGATATTAATAAGCAGCAAATGCAATAATGACTCAGGATCATATCAATTTCTCAAGTGTATCATGTTTTGGAATTGTGGATGACAATTATCTCCCTTACATTAATTACAGAAAACACATTTCCTTGCTTATTAAAAGTGTTTTCAAATTGCACAGCTAGCATAAAATATCAACATGCATGTTTGTGCACATACCTGTACCATAGAAGCATAATGTCAGCCTTAAAAGGAACACTATTTAACCATCACACGGCACTGTATTTGTGTTCATTATCAAATACAGCAGTTGCCATACAGTTTTACAAATTGATAAATATCAAGAAAAACTCTCTAAATCAGAAATACAACCACTGAGTACTGAAGATAAAACTGAATCTTTATTCATTTGTTATCTAGTCTTTTTACACCCAGATTTTCAGTTAGGATTAGGAATAGATTAGGAATATCTCAGATGTTCTGAAATCCACTGTTCTTGATAAGCAGCATGATGAAATCACAGAAATCTCCAACTATTTCAAATTCTGAAGAGTGAGATAATGGAAAACTAGAATAAAAAGGTTACAAAAAAAAAAAAAGTCTTTATTTGCCTAGAATGTAAGAGGGATATGATTAATACCAAATATGCTTTTTTGTGAGAACAAATAGTGCCATAGTCATTCAGTTTTCGCTATGGGAAGTCGACAGGTCTTGTATGTAAGGAAGAACAAAAGTTAAAAATATAATATGATATAATAATAATAATAATAATAATAATAATAATGTTATAGTATATATAATGTAATAATACTATAAGAAATTTGGTAATCCTAACCTGTATTAATTTGCTCTCAAATTCTGTATAAAGCTGCTTGAAAAGACATTTCCAGACAGCAACTATCAATCTTGCACCATCAAATTGGGTAGAACTCTATGAGAATCTCTTCAACTTCAAGCATTATTCAGTACCTTTATTACTGACATGACTGATGAAAGGAAGTATGCTTCTCCTAGGTGCGGATGACAACATACGAGAAAACCTGTCACAATGTTCTTACTTACAAAATTATCCTCATAATTTGGAGATGTGATTTAAAAGTAGGCTATTTTAGTAGGTCAATTACATTACATTTAGGTAGGCAGATGAACAAGAATGGGATGAAATATACACAGATTTTGCAATAAGGTTCTACTGATGGTAGATTAAATATATGTCACTGGCGTCATCCGTGTTATCCTGCTATAAATACGATAAACAACATACAATGATATGAATAAAATGGCATTAGCAACAAAACATGAATGAGTAAATCCAATAATTGGATCCAGTATAAGTAGCACAGTCATCTTTAAGTTAGTAAATTTACAGCCCCTTACTTTAGGTCTGTGTTTGCATGATGAGCTAAGAATAGATGAGCTTGTCTTTTGATACATTTCAGTATGTTGAAGCTGTTAAAGCCTTCTCTCATAGACAGACATAACTAGATACTTTTTTCTTATTTGCAGTGCTATTATAGCATGAAATTGCTTTATTTATTGAACTGCCTCATACTTACTTTAGTTTCAGAAGAATAATAAGCAAGTTTGATAATCAATAATAGTAGCTAGATCAGATAACTGTGAACTTGAAGAATTATTTTAAGAGCTTGATGTGAATTTACTGAGAAGGGATTGGTTATAAACCTCATTCTTTCAGGGCTAAAATAACCAGAAGTAGTAGTATTTGAGTAATGCAGTTTTTAATTAACAGACAAGGCTTGTAAACTCAATTTCTTGTTAAAAAGTGCCAATGTGTTCAAACTGAAGATTGCCCTTAAATGGCAGAATGTTTGGCCTACATGTTGAACAGCGTAAGAACAGCATGGATTGCAGTGTGGAGTCCAATGGAGGGCTTCAAAGATGAAGAGATTGTAACATATCCCTTATAAGGAAAGGCTGAGAGACTGGGGACTGTTAAACCTGGAGAAGACTGAAGGGATCTTATCAGTGCTTATAAATATCTAATATGTGGAAGTCAAGTGGATGGGGCCAGGATCTTTTCAGTGGTACCTAGTGACAAAACAAGAGGTAATGGGCACAAATTCGAACACAGGAAGTTCCATACATACATGAAGAAAAACGTGTGAGGGTGACAGAGCACTGGAGCTAGCTTCCCAGAGGGGCTGTGGAATACCCATCTCTGGAGATACTCAAGACCCATCTAGACACTTTCCTGTGTAACATACTGTAGGGAATCTGTGTTAGCAGAGGAATTAGACTAGATGATCTTCAGAGGTCCCTTCCCTCCCCTACAATTCCATGATTCTGTGATTTCACTGTTTCTTATTTTTAACAGTTTAATTTCAAATGTCCAGTTTAATTTTGGCTTTGGCTGTTTAGTTTAGTTTGAAGCTGGAAAATTTTCTTACTGCATACACCATATTCCTTAGTGTAGCCCTTCTAGTCACACTTCTTTTGATGTAGTCCAGGATGAGGTTGGCTTTCTGTGCTGCATGTTCCTCTGCACCACCTAGGCCTTATTTTGCTCCTCAATACCTAAATGGATGGAAAAACACAATATCTGCCACTCAAGAAAATAAAACAAAAAAGAGAGCTCTATTATAGAATTATTCTAGTTCAAGTGACAACACATCTGTCTCAATACGGAAACTTTAGTGCTGAATTAATTATACTAGAATAACACAGTAGATGCGATCTCACAACAGTGTTCTTGGTACAGGCCATTTTAAAATGAGAAGAAAAAAAAGAGATTTTCATCTGGAAGTTCACTGAATCCATAAACTATTGTGACCAGTCTGCAAAATGAACACTAGTAATAAGCAAATGTAAAGAAAATCTGCTTTAAAAAAGTTAGCAGGCAGGCAAAAGTTCCAGAATCTTCCACTATAGGTGTTTTCTGTGGTTTCAAAATTTTGCTTATCCAGACTTGTTCAGAGTGTTTTTCAGCCTAGAGTTATATATGTATTTATATGATATGCAATAAAGTATACACTGGCATTAAATGAAGTCCTGCCATCTTTTATGATGTGAGCCCTCCCAGGAAACAGATCTATAGCTCTGCCTTTCACTAAAACGCAGTTGTCTATCTCCTTGTGTGGGAGATACGGCACTCATTGAGGTTGCATGTGAGTGCTGGTGTGGGAAACAGAAATGAGATGTTATGCCTGCTATCAGAGCCGAATCAGCAGCAGAAGACTTAAATGTGACACTGGTCATGACAACAGTTCTCAGCTCTCTGCTTTGCATGCTTGAGAAACAGCAAAGCTTCTGTAAATCTTCAACAAACTTCTTTTTGTGAAGTCATAGAGCAGACTCTTCACTAAACAGAACTGAGATATACACAGACCTCTATTTGGAACAAAGTGACACTACTGAGAGAACCCACACGCAAATCATGCTGTCTGCTATCTACATGAACCCTGGAACTTCAAGCATCAAACGCAGAGATATACATAAACCTCAGATGTGGGAGTACAAGTCTTTTATCATAGCAGAAATAATTCTCTTGACCTGAAGTTGAACTTATTATCTGCAATAGTTTAAGACGGCATCTGTACTTAAAGGCAGCACCAGGTAAAAATGCCATGCTTGCTGTAAAGCTAGACAGCAATAACTTTCCTTACCAAATAAGTGCCTTTTTGGCTGGAAGGAGGGCTGTAGGCTTGGGCTGTAGTCTCTTGACAAGTGTGATCTTCCAAAATGTGGTAGCAGTTTCATAGGACAGCTGTGGCTCTGCTTGTTAAGCAACCTGAGGTGAGATAGACTTTGAAAAAAGCACTTGTTTGAAATGAGGCTAATGTAGAAGAAAAATTTATTATCAAGTTATCTTGTTTTGGATTCTAGGAATAATGACTCATAAAGACATGAGAGAGAAAAGGGAAGAAAATTAAACTTAGTATACTTGGCAATCAAATCGTCCTGTCCACTTCTAATAATAGACTCCTTGCTTTTATCAGTTTTCTGCAGTTAGTGAGAGGAATCAGCCCCCTATTTTGAAGCGTAGAACTGAGAGGTGGCAATATTCAGACACAAGAGATGTGATCATCTCTTTCAGCACCACTGAATTCTTAAATTATCTGAGCCTGACTTCTCTACTTGCACCTAGTGCCCTCTGTTATCATTTTCAAAGTGGCAATAGCCCTTTGATATACCAGATGTGGCTTCTGCTGTGCTTGACCAAACTGCTAGCAGGTCAATAACCCATTTGATAGGCAAAATGCCTTTTTTTCCATAGGTAGAACAATATGTCTATATTCAGGTGAAGATTTTCATGCACTGGCGCTAATAATTTCCACAAACATTTCAGTCAACAGCTGTTTGTGTAAACAAATATTAATGAGGACAGTGTATGTGGCTCATTTCTGGCTTATGAGAGAGATAAGAATGGTGCCTTTGTCTTTGTTTAAGCCCCATGAAAGTTGGGCTGCTGATTTTCTGACCATAAGACAAGGTTTACTGTAGATTATTCTGTTGCTGAGGGCTTAGTGACTCCTGAAAGATACTCCCTTGCATTTGGAGAATCTTGAAAACAGTTTACTTCTTGGCCTCCTCTGAATCAGGGTCTCCAAGCCCTGCAAGTTCATGTAAACATGTATATGAAATAACCATGGCAATGCAAAAAGAGGCATGTTCTATTTCTTGGCCTTTAGAAAAAAAGTAAATTGCTTTATCTATGTGCGTGCTCTAGATGGACTAGTCTTAAAGTATTTGGACTACAACACCAGGAAAAGCACTGAGAATAAACAGCAAAACTGTATGCTTTCCACAACATAGATTCATTTATTATTTATATAATTAATTAGAAGTAGTCAGGATTTGAATGTAAGTATCTTCCTCATGTTATCTCAAGAAAAATATTTCTTGATAGGATGCTTGTTTACTGCAGCTGTCTTGGCCTTGATTAAAAAATTGACGTCTGCACCAAGAATAGAACATATATTGTGCTATGTGCCACATACAAAAATAGTTTTTAAATTCCGATATTTCCTCATAGTTAAACTAATCTCATCTTTCTTGGCTCCTGGTTGTATGAAACAGTTTTATCCTTAAAAGAGAATTTGCATAAAGCTTTTAAAAGTCTCAAGTAGCTATAATGATTTTAATCCACTACGAAGTGTTTACAATATACAGTATGTTGAGACATTTGCGTAAAAGGTAATGTTATGTGTATTTTCTAATCAAAAGAGTAATGAAAACGTCAAGTATATATAATATATTATGTAATATTATATGTATATTATGTATACATAATATATATATATATATTTATTTATCCTACTTGCATCTTGACATTGAATTTTATTATTTTTTTCCAAGGACTGAATGACCATGAAAAATGAAACTGCATCTTCACACTCAGTGACACAAGTTCTCTGCAGATATTTTATTCAGTGTCCTTTCTGAGTCTGCAGCATTTGCTTACACTTGAGATTTCTTCCTGCCACTGCTCAGATCAATTTGCAGCTGGGTTCAGCACTCCTATTGTCATTGGTAGGTTTTATTTGTTTACTGGAAGATGAGAGACAAAAAAATAAAAAAAAAAACAGTCATCATCGTCAGTTGCTATTTATTCAAGGATCATTCTCATCAAGAAGTGTGGCAGATCTGACATAAAGAACCTGCAGCTGTCCCAGGACAAAACATGCATTTTACATAATAGCAGCTTCACACAGCTTTCCTCCCTCAAGAGTCCAGACAAAATACCACAGCATACAATCAACACAAATTTCTTAGCAAAATGTCATATAGAATTTTTTTAAGGATTTGATGTTTTTCATCCTTTTGAAGAGGCAAGACATTTTATAATGATGATTTGGATTGGGATAGTCTTTGCTAACTATGGAATTTTACAATTACTATGTGAAGAAAGCATCATTTTTGTTTAATGATGCAATCTTTAGAAGTTTGTACATTGCCGTTTTTACAAGATTAAATAAAACATTGTAATTATATTACGAACTCTGCAAGGTGATGTGGAACAATAAAAATGCTTGTATGTATCACAAGTGGTGGCATCTAGGAAAATTCTTCCGGATTTGATTTAACTAATACAAATTGAAAATGAGAATGTCCATTTTATCATGAATTCTAACATGTACAAAATATGTTTCTGATTAGAATGTAGAAATGATATTTAGCATTTTCCATAAAATGAGAAAAATAAGATTATTATTATTTTTTTAAATATAGACTCCAACTCTTAATTTAAGTGTTATTACTTCTATTCGTTTTCCTTAATAATTTCAGCATATTTAGGGACATGTATTGTATAGAAAACTGCAGAAAGTTTATTAACTATAGCAAATCTAATTTTGAAACAATAATAAATTCTTCCAGAAATAATTCCTTTTTTTTTTTTTTTTCCCTGAAATCCACATCTCTACAACTTTTCCCGATGTTTTGTCCATAGGATAAAATTTCTGCACAAATATGGTCTTACTTTTTTAAACAGAAACTGTTCAACATGAAAATGATATGATCTATGCTCTGCAGTTAGAATCTACTAGATTTCAGCTAGGTAATAATACGTGTAGTTAGGCAATGATAGTCTATTCTTTTATCAGCGAAGGCAAAGAAGGAATTTTTGTTAGAGACAGTGATGATGTATTTTATAGCATTTGTTATCGCTAAATCTCTTAAGGGCTGAACATAAATGTGAATAAATTAGGAGAGCCATTGCGTACCCGCAATTTATGAGCTGGTCCAGTTCCACCTACCAGCAGGAGTACCATAAGGTGTGTAAATCTCTATTAGATCCCCGCCACCCACTTATAGGCTGCAGAGGAAAAAAGATATACCCAGGCATAATATTATTCCTACTTGCTCTGTAAACTCGAGATCTGTACTGTTTATGAATATCAGGACTGAATGACATTCTGAGTTTCTTCCTTTCCCACTTCTTACCTTTCTCACTATGCATTTTCATAAACTTCATAGGTTGTTGAAGATGCTACAGAACTTCTGTTAAAAATTTTATTCATTGTAACATTCCATTATCACATTTGTTTGAAAAGAACTAATCTGCTTAGCTATTTAATATCATATTGTAGTTCAACACATTGGTTTTTCTAATAGTAACTCTTTCACAGTGACTTAAATGCTTTCTCTAGTGATGTGAAAATGTTTCTCCATGTCTTCACAGTTTATACAGTCTTGCATATGCTTTACAATGGCAGTGATGCAAGTCAGCACATTTAATGATGATCTTCTGTCAATGCAGCATTCAATTCCCTGCTTGTGTGTAGCCGTCTCTTTGTAGAGAGCTTGCTAATGTTTTCATCATTCCATGTTGTACTGTTGTCATCACTCAGTAAAGAAAAATGATTTTGTAACCTGGTGAGGGTAGGGTTAAAGAATCTCAAAGTTAAACTGAGTTTGCTTGTATGAATGAAAGCATCCCCTTTTGTAAAAGATTCTCAAAACTGGGTTTTACAACCTGGCTACTTGGAATTAGAGTATCTATTGAGATTACACTGTATATTTGGGTGCGTGTCTGATGACTTTCTATATTCACTAACTTGCTACTCTATGAGTCTATTTATTTACAAGAATACTTTTCCTTCATTTCTATCAGTTTGGCCTTTGAATTACTCACATGAAGCATCTATAGTCTTTATATAGCCAACCCACAACAAGCTGTTGTTTTCTGTTTATTTTTCAATTGGGAAGGAGCTAGTCTATATCCTCTTCTTTTTTTTCCTTTTTTATTTTTTTTCCCTTAAAAAAAATAGTACATTCTGGTAGAAATATCAACCTGGAAATATGTTTACTTTCCATTTAGCTGTCAGATATTCCAAAGGAGTTTAACAAACATACCTCTGTTTGGAGAATCACCATACCTAAACAGAAACTCTATTTTTTTTTTCATGTTGTTTCATTGTAAATGGACAACTCAGAAATAGCTTGTTTTTAATTCTTCAGCCTGCAGTGAGGAAAAAAAATAATGTCTGCATTTGTTTACGATATAATGTAATTCGAAGTGTTTGAAAACTGCATGCCACAAATACTCCATTTCTGGCTTTTAATTGAAACCAACCAGTGTGCTAGTGCGTGGTACTCCCAAAACATGCAAATATATGTGCACCTGTTTGCAGTAGAACCCGTCACATTGATAGAAACATTTCTGTTTACTTCAGTGATTGCTTACTGAAGTAATGATAGCACATTTATATTTAGGTAGTAGCACATATTTCAAATGATCTTGAAGAACCTTATTATTGTAAGGCTCTGTGAGTCATGAGGAGTCATAGTGATTTCAGCTCATTGTGCTGCTCACGTTTCACAACAGAAATGGGGATGTGGAGATTTGGGAATTTAGGGAATAATCTTTTGAGCCATTTTGCAGACCTCATCACTATATGTGTTAAAATCTGCCAGCTTTTGAACGAGATTTTGAGTAGGAAGTAGCTTATAAGCAAGTTGGTGAGAAGCAAGCAGAATAAGCGTACAATAAGATGGATGGAAAAGAGGCCAGACTACTGGGCTGAAAACAAAGCTTCATCAGCTTACTTCAGGTCTTACTGCAAAGCGAGCTGCTTCTTAGAATAGTCTGCAGTCTTCTGATGTGGTTGGGCTTGCTAGTACACACACCATCTTTTGAGGTGGTACTTCCAGGGTAATTTCCAACAGCTTTCATTCCACAGATAAGTTAAGCATTTTTCTTCTACTATATGTAGCTGGGAAGGAAGAAATGTTAGGCTAATCATTGAGGGACCAGACTGATTTTTCAAGAGTGTTATGCCGTTGTAGCCATGAAAACCGACATCTGATTTGCAGTGTTAGACTACAGTGTGACAACTTAAGCAATAAATGAACTCTGGAGATCCTATTAGCTATAAAAGTGGGATTTTACCATTACCTTGTGGATTGTAAATCTTCAAGAACAACCTGTATACCAAGAAAGGGTTGTGCTTTCATGAGTGTTAAGAAAGAATTGTATTGCTTGCTTTATACAAGTAGACTTCTTCATTAGCGGTTAATGAAACCATCCCATGCATATTTGTCTTTCTAAACAGACTTCTTCAGACATTTTGTCACATCTGAAATGAATCCTTTGCCATTCAGGAATTCCCTCCCAAAAGTATGTAATATGATCCAGATATGATCTGTATGTCTAGGAGTTATGCATTGTGAGAGCTAAATAAATAAGACTTATAATAGGCTTTATAATCCATAATAGAGAAGTCCCTTATATGACCATCATTAAGGATGCACATTTAGTTGAGTCAGAGATGTTCAGTCGTGTAAAAAAGTTCCCCTACTAAAGTGAGGCAGACAACAGTGATGTATTTGCAATTAGATACATAAGCATTTGCTGTACTAAATTGGGACCTAAATTGCTGCATTTTCCTTGCACTATATTTTCACATTTTGTCAAGTATCACGAATGCTCATAGAAAAATTTGTAGAGTAATTTATACTGCACAGGATACCAGTATACTGGGAGAAAACTTTGGAAAAGCTAAGCCTGAGCAAAAGAGTAATATAAAAATCAGTGACTCAGCATTCAAAGTATTTCCATTATCTTCCAAGGTATTGTGCAATCATCATTTACTTTGCTATCAGAGGAATCCCTTTGTAGATTTCTTCAGTCAATAGAGTAAGACTGTCCTATGTTGTTAAGAAACTTCATTTATTTTAATATTTATTTGAATGTGCAAATGTGAGTGCTTGATGGAATAAATTTATGTGTATGCCAGTTCTAGGGTGCCTGTTCATTAGTGTCTTCCTGCTGTTCAACATTTTATTAATGAAGCAGCCCATCACCCCCCTACTAGCAGAAATTTAATTCCTTCTCAGAATCTTTGTTTTCCATAGTCCTTTGAAAGTAGCCTTTTTATGAAATCAACTATGACAAAGTCCTATTTCCATGGGTCAGTTAAATACCAAGTACTGCTATTTCATAGCTACAGCTCCTTTTTAAAATGTGTCTGGGCTGTGATTGATTTTAAGATGATTTCTGGGGGGGGCGATTGGATGGTCAAGATTTTAAAAGAAATCTATTTTTACAACAGATCATGACCATAAAGATGGAAAATGAATTACAAGATGGAATACTAGGAGCATGATTCTGCTCTCTTTTGCTCAGGCCTCACTTTTTACAAGTACATTTTCATGGAGTACATATTTTGAAAATAGGTTTTTAATCTAATGATGCATATTTCAAAAGTGATCAAGGAATACAGATACACATCTGTGATCTGTTTCTAACTTAATAAAGAATGATTAAGCACCTATAACTATTCTAGATACAATGAAGTATTTTCAATAATATTTTGAGAATATCCATGATCTTTCAAATACCAAAATGAAGTATGTCAGTATGTCTTGTAATGGATCATATAGTAATTCAGATACCATATACATATGTATGTATTAAACATTATCTATATTTCAAGTTGGAAGTAAAGTTCTTAACAAGTTTTAAAATTATTTTATATATCTTCAAAATATGAACATATTAAAATGTATTTTAATATCTTATTAAGTTTTGAAAGTTGTCACTTGTTTGACCTCTCTGCTTTTAATGGTCACTTTTATGCTTCAGACTGGTGAAATTACTGAGGTAATAATACCTCTTTAACATATAGTAGGTGTTCACTGAAGAACAGGTGACAGAAAGTATAACAGAATGGATGTTGTGGGACCTACGAAACAGTAGGTTTTGTGTTTAATTTGTGCTGAATGTCCAACTTTATCTACCACTTCAACATCTGCTGTGGAAGCTGGGAGGGTATCTGAAAAGTCTCACCATTCACCTCTAACTTTATTATGTTAGTTATTAATTTAACCATTGACATTCAGTATATCCTTCTTACATTTTGACTTTCTGTGATTTTTTTGAGTTATGACAACTTGATCCATGATGTTTTAGATGGTGGGTAATAGATTGTGAACTGTCTCTAAATCAAAACTAGGTGACCCGTAACTAAAGAGGAAAAAATTACTATACTCTGTAACCTTTGCATATGTGTGACTAATGCTTTGATGGAGACTGTTTTATCCTCCTGTAAAATATGAGAGGTATGACATTTGAAATACTCAGTACTGTTGTAACTTGCAATTCTGAACAAAATGTAGAGATGTCTGAGTGATAGAGCGATGTGCAATCATGTTCTGTAACACTGACAATAGATTACATAAAATTATCTTATCAGGACTAATTCATACGTTTGTGTCTAGACATGGCAGCAGCGATGGGTGGTGGTGGTAGGAACTGCTTGAACTGTCTTTTTTTCCTATGATCACTCCTGTCACCTCCTTTGCAAATTACCATGACTGCAAGGCAGTCTCATCAGCCTGGAAATCCTGAGCCTGAAAAATAAAACACAATTTTTCTTCCTAGAGATAGTTCTGTCAGGTAATGTGTATTGTTATTAAAAAGACAAAAGGGAAAAATGCTACTCGCTTATGTTTTTATTGAAAGAAACTACTTGTCCTAACAATTTTATGCAATAATTTGTCCATACATGCAAGTATACATATAAATGCTTTATACAAGAATAGGAGACAAAGCTCTCTGCATTTTCCAGTATTTAGCAGATTCTCAGCCCATAGCAAATTTTATTGTCAATTTCAGCCTTTCAGTGTAATTTTACAGCATCTTTTACTACTTCTATTTTTGCATTTAGCTAGTCTCAGTGTAAGGACATAAAACTATTAGAGAACATCCAAAGGAGATCTGTGAAGATCATGAAGAGTCTGAAGCACTAGATGTTTGAGGAGAAGCTGAGGTTTCTTGGTTTGTTCAGCCCATGAGAAGAGCAGACTGAGGGGAAACCTCATGGTGGCCTGCAGCTCCTCACAAGGGGAGCAGAGAGGATCAGTGTGAGCTCTACTCTATGGTGACAGTGACAAGACATGAAGGAACGCAATGGGGTTGTGACAGGGGAGAGCTGGGTTGGGGATTAGGAAAAGGTTCATCACTAGAGAATAGTGGGCATGGAACAGGCTCCTCAGGGCAGTGGTCATGGCCCTGAACTCCCAGAGTTCTAGGAGCATTTGAACAATGCTCTCAGATCCAGGGTTTAAATGTGGGGTCTTGTGTGGAGCCAGGAGTGGACTTGATAATTCCTGTGGGTCCAACATGGGATGTTCTGCGATTCTATAATTCTTTGTTTCTTTGATTCTATGATCCTTTCTGTTAGCATATTTAAAACCATGTAAAGCTCTTGATAGGTTGTTAGAAAGGAGGATGTATTCATTTTGTGTCAAGATGCATAAACAACTCAGGAAAGTCATCTTATACAGTTCTGGTCTGGGCCATTTTTGTGTTTATGTAAGCCACTAAAATTATTTGAGAACAGAGTATGGAGTTATGAGCTGTGGTACAAACATTTGCTTCTATTGCTACACTCTATGAAAATGACTTTTTGTAAGTAGCACTGAAGTGCAGCTTCTGTATACACTGCTACTTTAGGAAAAGCTGCAGCTTTGGTGGAGAGCTTTCAGCTGACAGACAAAATTCAGAGTCTTGACCTTCAATATGTGACCAACATCTCCAGACAAGTTGGAAGGTTTTTAACCATGGGAAAAAAATAAGTGTGTCTCCATAAATATTTGCAAGCAAATGTTGACTGTACTTAGGGAAATAACGAAAAGATACTCCTAAACAAAGGAAAGATAAAATTTCAAGAGAGTTGTTTTGGCATGTGGCCAATATATTATCCTTGGAATGTTTAAATTATAATATAAACATTCCACTGTTCTTCCAGATTTTGTTTTTCCACACCCTGTCAAGATGTAACAAAGCATTACACAGAATCAGCGTCACAAAATGAGGTATGGGCGTATCTAGTAACCAATAACAATATAAGTTAAAACTCCAAATACTTTTTCTCCAATTATTTTTTGTTCAATGTCTTTCTAAGAACACGCTACTTTTTAAAAACTGCCTGGTTCAACACCGCAAAACTTCAATGCCCAAGTGCTCCGTGTCTCCATACTACCATGGAACAAGTAAGTTTATTAATGAGCTGCTAACAGATAAAAAAGTATATTAAAAAATCTAATGTCTGATGATTTATTCTACACTGATTTTTGCCTTGTATGAAAATGTTCAGGATAAAACAATAATCCATGTCTTCTCAGTGTCACATCTTTCAATCTAATACGGACAATATTTATTTTCAGAAGTAGGAGACAGTATACTGGAATATGAAATAGTAAATGTCACATTATGATAAACACCTGAAGGTGAATCTTGAAATAAAAGTAATATAAATGACAAACTAAAAATGATATATTTGCTGTACAGGAAGGCAGTCTGAGATACTATAAAACTAAAACAAGAAGAATAAATTTACATTACAGTTCTCTCAGTGAGGTCATCATATTTCTTTAAGCATTCTTAATAATAGCATACTTGTATTTATTTGTAGTAGTGGAATACATAAACATTACACTGTCTAAATACTGATTCTTCATCCAAATGGGAAGAGAATTAATCTTAAAAGAATGTGAAAGTGAAGTAACTGAGTACTGTAACTTTAATGTTAGTCTTTGGCTTGCGCTATGTCACTGTCTTTTGAGATAAAGCAATTTTTCCCTAGTTTCCCTTTTTTCTCCTGAGATGATAAGATCCTCCTGTGGTCTCGCAGGAACTAATGTAATATTTATTCTATGGGTATTTTATAGATCAGACAGATCGTATGTTGTGTGATGTGGGTGGCAGCTGGATAGACTTAGTGTTTATTTCTGTTTACACTGCTAAAATAAGAAAATCATATTTTTAAAAAAGTCAGCATTTTTTTTTCCAATCAAATAATGGTGTTTTCTTTGTAAGAAACTGTAATGTTAGATGTGTACATGACTCCTGGTGCCCCCTGCCAAGTACACAAACAAACCACCTAGTCATCAACCTACAATTGCAGTTTATCCATAGCAACTTGAACACTTACCTTTAGAAATGCTTCATTAATGAGATTAACAGGAGAAATCTTTGCATCCTGAAAATGACAGCAATTTAGAAATATTTAGTATTTCACTTCAAGCTTCTATCCCATAGGGAGTTATTCACTTTGGTCATTCAACTGTTTGTATTTATTTATTTATTTATTGCTTTTATTTCTTTGCATTTCTGAATTGATTTTTTAAAGACGTTTTATAATCTCTGCGCAGAACCCGAGTCTAAACATTTATGAATTTAACAAGTGAATCTTCTATCTTTGTGGTTTTGGTTATTTGTGTTTGTTGTTTCTTTTTTTGATGTCTACAACTGTATGAAATCTAAACCAGTGTATAACCATATAAATATAGCGTGGCAGGAGTGTTATTATCCTGTTGTTACTTACTCTCATTTCTTGCTAAAGATGAAGACAAACCAGATTTTTCTGTTTTGCCTTCCCATGATTGCTTGTTCTATAGTATGTATGCTTGACGATCAGGGCTCTGCACTCTGGACTATGTACCAGGATCATGGATTCAGTAGTGCCAAAACTTTGGTGACAGCACCAATTTTATCATACTTCACATCCCATAACTTGTTCTTATCATCAGCAGCACACCATTTTCTTAAAAAAAATAAAAGTAATCCAATGTCTCCGCTCCTTCCAAATCCCCAAGGCAGTTACACAACAGCTCAGAAAAATTACTGGAGGGGAAATACTTGGCAACCAGTTTTACATTTTATTCTGCTGTGACCTGAACAAGACAATATGGAAGATAAAGCAGCCAATGTGCCATTATGCATACTTGTGTCATGACAGCACTAAAAAAATTTCACGAGACGCAGACGTAACAGTATTGTGTGTTGTACCACTGTCCTTTGAAAACACAAACATCCATAGTCTGTAGTAAGACTTCCATTGAAAACAGTAAAATCTTTATATGTTAGGAAGTTACTAACAGCTCTGCCACTCACATTCCTCCCTCAGGTCATAATTTTTTGCACAAAAATAAATCGACGTTGATTGTTTCAATACCTGCATAGTTTCTCCTGCATAGTTTCTCCCATGTAATGGAAGTTTCTGTGGAACATTTAGAAAGGGTTATCATGTTATCTTTCTTTTACAGGTAAGGAAGCCATCAGTAAGAGGCAAATTCAGTGACATTTCCTTACTGTCTTTGTCCTAAAACATGCTCAATTCTTCACTTATTTGGAAATGAAAATAATAATTTTGTATTATATACTAGAGAAAGGTTAATCAGCTAGTGAGAGGTTCCTAATAGGCAAGTCACCGTTGCTCCTCTGGTAGTGTTCCTGACAATGCAGTCCTTAAAGAGACAGCACTGCTTATGTTTTCTTGTCCAAGGAGTATTAATTAGTGCTTCTGTGTAAAATGTGTTTTCTTTGAGAAGATATCAGGTTTGCAGTGCCAAATTTTCAAATTTGTTGTTCTCATCTTCATGTTACCGCTGTTAACAGTGAATGCAAAGTGTACAAAAGTCATCCTTCTGTGCTTGCAAGTCAGAGGGAAAGAAGAGTTGATACAGACATGTAAAAAAAGCCTCTGGCTGAAACAGCCTCTTAATTGAAAATATTCTTTCACACTCCCTGTGAAGTACAGGTTTAAGAAACCTCAACATTCCTTTGTGAGTCTTAATTTGAATTTTTAGCACTGAAAAGGCATGTTTTCTCCCTTTGAGACAGCTTTTCAATGACAAATGTCTCAGTGGGAGTACATGAGAAGTAGTTTAAACATTTCTAGGATGGCTTTTTGCTGAGAAGAGATGTGGAGTTCTGGAATTATGCTAAACTCTCTGCACAGAAAGGTCATCAGGCTGACACATTTTATTGAACTGTCCCATCAGGATGAAAGGTAGTAAAGGGGAGAGCTGGTTAGTGAGAATCTAGTGGTGCGGAGCTTCCTGCTGCCTCTGTAACATGAACAGTTCATACTTTACTTGGTGACAGGACTTGGGAGGAGGCAGAACCAAGACAGCTGACCTGAACTGGCCAAATGGGTATTCCATACTATATGACATAATGGGAAAAATGTTTGAGAAATTGAGGTGGGGAGTTGGCCAGGGGGTAGCCACTGCTCAGAGACTGGCTGGGCCTCACCTCAGGACCCTTGTTTTTTCAGTTCCAAGCTAGACAGTGCAGATAAAAGATTTCTGGAAAAAAGGAATGATAGTTACTTGGCCTACTTTATCTGTTTCCTATAGCAGCTGACACTCCTCATCATTCTGAAAGCAACCTTACTGCTAGCAAAAGAAAATGAAGCATCAATGAAATTTCACAGGCCTTTTCATTCCGAGAGTATAAGGCTATATGTATTATGGTTTTGTTAAGCAAGTGTGTGACAGAAGCCAGCACCTTGTACAAAACACACATACAAAGAATAGGTGGAAGATAAAACACAAAGCAGTGGCAGCACAGAGTCTTTCATGCAGCACAAGTAAATAGAAACCTTCTCTTGTATAAAATCTCTTTCAACATCAGAAATTTGGTTGCATTCACATACATGGCTTGTTCATACAGATTTTATCAATTAAAAAAATTCAGCATATCTTCTAAGAATCTGGAAATTACATGGGGTCATACAATACTAGAAAGGAAGAAATTAGTACTGTTTTATAGTGAAAAAATCTCACTATCCTTTCTGTAGACAGTCGTATTCTCTCAATTCTTTTTTAACATGTACTTCCATCACATAAAAATTTAAAAATGTACATTAAAGAAGTTTTTCAAAGCATTATACAATTATTAATTGCTCCCCTGAATGCATTAAATTCATTGTTAGAGGAAATTATTATGCACAATTTTTCATTATTTCTAAGAGTGGACATAATTTTACCTTCAGATGTGTGATTTTACTGTATGAAGCTGCTTATTAGTACCAGTGGAGCCTTGCAAGTTTTATGTAGTGCAGAAAAAATAAAAAAGAGCTGCTGTCCAAGCTTATAATAGTGCCTAATGTAACAAAGTGTAGGTTGTAATGCTGTGAAAACTAGTACCCATCAACTTAACAGAGAAAACACAGATGCAACAGCTCAAAACACTGATTCTCTATCTCCCCAATCTGTAAATAATTTGCACTGCTAAAGAATCATTTATGTCAAATATAAGCCTCACTGATCATCATCCTTAAAGTGTATGAACAGAATTCCCAGCTTCCTGAAAAAGCCTTGATCATAATGATCTGAAAAAATTTATCATAAATCCCACTAACCTACACTCCCACACACACACCCAAGAGGAACTCCGGTCAAGAGCATGGAGTTTTGCTTGTGAGTGAGGAGAATACTTTGACCTATGCATTTAAACAGAGGAGTTCTTGCTTTCAGATTCACCTAAGGGTGATAAGTGTTACCTTTTTGGCCGCTGTGATATTGGACATATTTTTGCATGCCAAATTGCATCAGGCTGCTACTGAGAGCAAACAAGTGAAATACCAAGTCTGCCCGGAATGCTGCAATATAAAATCTGTGTCCCAGATTCTCCTAGCTCTGCACATAGCATACATCAGAGAGAGAAGGGTGAAAAGACTGCCCCATACTGTTAGAACCTGGGCTGCTCAAGCCCAGTTCTCTAGGAAAATACCAAGGAAACTACTGGTCAAAGCTTTTAGCAAGCAAACAAAGCCACTTTGCCAACTTTAAACCTGTGGGAAACAGTACTACAGCTTGTACTTTAGGGGAATACCTCTGAGTTAGACTATGGGAGACACTCAGTATAGGGTACTTACTTGGTGGGGAAAAAAAGGCATGTGACATCACTCTCTAGTGGATTACCAAAATGAAAAGAATTGCAACAAATGAGCTACAGTCTTCCCAAAAAGCCAGTATGTTCCCAATGAGTTTTTGAGACAAGGGTATTTTTCCATTTAATTCCTTATCCAGTAGTCTTTAGAAATTCTTCCAAAGTAAAACTTAAGGGCAAGGTTATCCTCTTGAGTTATCAGCAGAAATGCTGTACCTGTGCATTATGCCCTTAGTTACTGTCAAGGCGGTCAAACAATTCATCCTGATGATTCTTGTAGGTACCCTCCCTCCCCTCCATATCCTTCCCTTCCCCTCTCCTCCCCTCCTCCCTTTCAGCAAGAATTATGTGTAAATCTTGAGAGATCAGAGTAGGCTCTAGAATGTCCTTGGCAAGAAGGATTTATGTCCTTTATGTTGTGAGCACTTGAATATTTTCATCATTATTACAATCTCGATGTAGGAAGGTAGGGAAGCCTTTTCATAATTTTCAGCACATGAGCTTGTCTAACTTTCAGTGAATGTCCAAAACTAGAATACTTCTCTGAGGCACTGCTACTTCTTTATATACCCAGATAGAGTAATCTTTGATATCGGAAGTGCTTTTTCTGGTTAAAATGTCTGTAAATCCAGCAAAATCAGCTATAGTTTAACCTTCAGATGCAATTTATGTGACTCTTTGCATTAAATTATTACATGTAACATATTCAGAGAGCTTTGGTGTTGGTTTCGGTGAGGAAGGCACTGCTTACGTAGACAGTCAAGTTATTATCACAGAATAAGATTGAAATGACAGTATGCCAATACTGAAATACTGAACTATGTTATAGATATAGTTAGATCTTCTGAATTGTGGTGTCAGACAATGAACATAAAGATTCTACTCTACTGTATTTGTCTGAGCTTACTAACATCTTAGTATACTCGTGATTTCAGTTTACAATACAAGGGAAATAAAAGCTGTATCTTACAGGTCTGTCTATACCTCTACATACTGAAATTAAGAACAAAAGACAGCCTCTAAGATGAATCATTCTGACTTGTCCTTGAAAATTGTCAAAGACTTCTTATTCTGTTGAGGTTGTGTGACTTACTCAAAGGCTATATTTACCATGAAATTTTCTTTACAATGAGGCTGCTTCATTCTGTTTCAGTAGTTAGTGATATGTCCTTGAAACATTGGTTCTGTGTTTTGAAATTATCAAGGGCTGTGTAAAATGCAGACCAGTTTACTTTGTAACTGAAATGGTTTTCTCTCTCTTCATCTCATTGTATTTAACAAGTACAGGTTATCATAAGCAAAGAGCTTTCTCTGCAATGCAGACAATTATCACAGTGCCTGGATTTGAGGCCTTATGTGATTATAAATATATGCACTTCTGTGAAGTAATAGATAAACGCATTGAATGAATTTATAAATAGCTAGGTACTCTGTAAAATATCAGAACACAAATGCTCATTAGTAGATCCAAATATAACCACATAATTGCATGTTGTCCCTTTCTTCTCTTTTGCATCATGCAAGTGAGGTGTCAGTTAAGGAAGGTAGTATCATGATGTCTGATCGTCAGTGCATGCTCACTAAATGGTGTAAACAGGCATAGCTATGCAGACTTCATAAGAAACATTTGTTCTAATCAGCTGAAAGCAGTTCCTAATTAACTTTTCTAATGTGGACATTCTGTAAGTTATGGAGATCTCTCTGGGTGAAACTGTATTTACATGTTTAAAATAGGAATTAAATATCCTAGGAAAGTTGTAGGAGATATTCCTGAATACTGACTATGGCTTTTCTTACAGAGGAATTTCCTTATGTGGGATGTGCCTGGACATGAATGGAATAACTGTTTTGAAGAAAGACAGGTCCATAACACATGTGAAAAAAAAAAGAAACAACTCTCCCTCAAAAAAAGACATTAGCAGTATTCCAAATTTGTGCAATAATTTTCAGACAAGCCTCTTAATTTCCTTGAATATCCATGAATATCCTGTCAAAATCCTGTTACTCTCAAATTTTATTTATGTTTATTTTCTTATGGGAGAGAAATGGGGGAATTCAAAGCTTACCTTTAGCCAGAAAGTTTTCAAGAAAGAACTCAAGCGGGAAATATCTGTTGTCTGAAAATTTGGAGTCAAGTTATTTGATTAACATGGTATTTTCAGTCCATATTCTTCTACAAGCCTATTCCTTTATGCCTTCATTTAATTATGAAAAAAAAGCAGTTTCTAAGATGTTTAAATCTACAGGATAAAAGGAGTATCAACTGAAAAAAAAATAGTCTTTCTTCTTGGCATTAACAATGATATACTTGTAGTAAGTAATAGAGGATCCCTTGATTACAAGTTTGTCTACTCCCTCTTGAAACTATATTGTAAATCAATCACTCCCTGGAAAACTCTGAGAGGGTGTAATCAAGGATGCTGTACTCAAATACCTGGGGGACAGTTGCTAACCTCTGCTCTCCAGTAATCAATCACTTCAGTTTGGCCAAAATGACACTGTCTGCAGGTCATTTTGTGAATGAATGTCACTAAGCCTTCCCAGCATTATGCTATATATTCCACTCATTAGCTCCCACATCAGATCCTGAACATCAATTCGTATCTTTAGGAAGCTGTCCTATGAGACTTATGCAGGGATCAATGTGAAAATAGAAATTATAAATGGGCAACTTGGAAGACTAGAATGAAAAGAAACAATGAATTATTATTGTTTACTACACTTGATCATACTTGAACAAGAAGTTGGAAGGGGTTAGCAGATATCAGGTGTAAAGGGTAATTCTTTTTATATTAGACCGGTTCGGAAGGATGAATATTGTCTTCTGTAGGAGGCCATGCATGAAAAAGAGCAATTGAGGAGGGGTTTGCAATATAAGTATCGGCATATGAAACAGTAGATTTATGGCTCTTAAGATAAGATGAGCAATATTAAACACATCACGTTTTTCAGTTCAGAAAAATAGAGCAATTTTTGTGTTATCTGTTTCAGATAAGCAGGTCTCTGAGAAATGTGATGTCATAGTCTTCTGTACTTGATGTCTTAGAGCTATGGCAGTCCATTTAGCATTGAGCATATAGTGCAGCCTGTGGATCTAGATGACACATAAAACTGAGTATGAGTGGAAAATCCTTCCCACTTCATTTCAACTTGAGTCAGCATTTCATTTAGAAAATGTTTGTCTTCTGAGTTGATGACATCATTGTTGTGGTGAATGTCTTTTTTTTTAAAGAGTGCTTTTTCTGAGGTTACTGAATTTTATGTTTGTTATTTTTTCTTTAAAAGAATCTTACCTTTACAGGTAATGATTCTTGACTGAATTCTTAGTTTAACAGAAAAGTTCTAAGGAAATTTCCTTTTTACCTGTAATAATCATACAAAATGAGGCCCCTTATGAATTTCCTAAGAATATCACAATATCAAAAATCTTTGACTTGCTGTCTATTTGTACTCTGTAAGTCACAGTCTCTGTGCTGTCCTCTTGAAGTGCATTTTACTCTCCACACTCTCATATGCTGCAAAAAGTGGAAAAAATGTATTTCAGACAAGAGCTCCTTAGGACCAACTTCCATCCTGAGCAGCCTTAGAAAGACAAGCTGAAGTTAAAAGAGTAAGCACCCATACTCAGGATCAAATGTTTAGGGAATATCTATATTTTTTCTTTACAAATAACACACAGGCAAACATCTAGCTGAAACCAGCCCTAGTAGAAGCAAAAATGAGCCTTACAATAAAAGTCCAGGTGTTAGTAACCTGCTTGCATTCAACTAACAGTTCACTAATACATGTGAAAAGGCTACCACAGACTTCATTATGAAGCTTAAAAATTATCCATTACTTATTTATTTATGGCATACTAAAACATAATGGAAGATGTTAAAATATCCTTTAAGAGAAAATTTTAAAAATATTCTTCAAGGTGACACCTGTGAAGATGACTTGTTTTTATTTCTTGTTAATTTATGTTGTTTATTATTTTTATCAGTTATTGTCTTTACCATAATTAGAGTCCAGTCAAGGGTCACCAAAATAAATTTTGGTTTGCTGTTTTGTTCTTAGTGACTAACTTCAAGTTTAACTGTATATTGTTCAAAATGCAAATTTGCTGCCAGAGATGATATCATTATAATCCCTGCCATGTATAACACATATTCCACCAGCTTTCTTTCAAACACAGTAGAACTCAGTCAAGATACTTAGCATATGGATAGTCATCAATACCAATAAAATGTTGCTGGTGATGGAAGGGATTGGCATTTCTAAGGGGTAATCAAATTTGACTTTCCTTAATTCACACCGAACCAAAGAGAGTTCTCTTTCTCTCAGGTAGAAGGGAGAGCTGCAGGCTGTGAGTAGGATCAATCAAACAAACAACTGCTTTTCTGAACGTTGTCTTTTATTTACTGTAACGAAAGTGAATGTGAACAAGCCACATGGAGAGCGCTGAGCATGCTAATGAAAGATGAGCAACTGACTGGGAAGATAAACAGCATTTGTGTTTGCAGCAGAGATGTGCATCTCAGCTGCAGACTGAACATTAAAGTATTTATCTGGAGATTAATATATCAAAAAAGATATTCCTGTACAGTTCCGAACGTTCAACTCTTAAATATATTGTCATCATACTTCCATTTCCAGAAATTTAGAATGGAAAGTATCGGAGACAAAAAGTTGAAAAGCTTCTAAAAGGACTAGAAATTGCTGTTAAATTTACTATCTTCATAGAGGAAATCAATGTATTTTCTGTTCAGTTATGTGCCTCCATTCATAATCAGACCCATTCCTATGAAAAAAAAAGGGCATTTTATCTTCTTTTATTTTCAGAAAACCAAAATAATTAAAGAAGCACAAACTGCATCCCTTTTTTTTTCAAAAAAAAAAAAAAAAAAAAGGTGAGATCGACGTTTTAGTTGGCTGATTTGAAAATAAAGGCATGTTTTATGAAAATAAATAAATTATTCATAAATAAATTATGAATGCTAGTTTCAGAAGCAAGAGTAAATGTCACTACGGGATCTGCAGAAGGCCACTTTTGTCTTAATAAACTGTTTCTGTATTTTACATGGAAGGAATACAGTTTGATATCTAAATGTAATTTAGAATTTTTAGGCACGTAGTAAAGTAACAGCTTTCCTGGAATGCTCATGATGTTCTCCCTGTTGTAAGAGTTCCAAAGCAGATTTCAACACTGGCAATGCTCACAGCAGTTTTCTTGTTCTAGATTTTCTATGCATCCAGTCTACCATTTTATCCTCTGTTGTGGAGCCTCAGTCTTGCATAATCAACTAACAAAAGTCAATCAGAATACACAAATGTATTGCAAGACCCTCAAACAGAGTAAACAATACAAGAAACAAAATAATAGACACAGTAAAAATCTACAGGCACTAATTGGGTCATGTTTCTATAGGAAAACTAGACCTGACACTGCTTTCCTTTCTAAAGATTTGCAATTGATTCAATAAAAGTATGGTTAAGACTACATGTGAATAACTTGGAACACAAACTAAGACTCTGTAATTGTACAGTATTGATTACTGGTGATCTCCCTCCCTCCATACCTCCCTCCCTACCTCCCTACCTTCCTTCCTTTCTCCCTTTCTCTCTTTCCTCTTTCTCTCTCTTTCTCTCTCTCGTTCTTTTACCTTTCTTTCAACATTCTAATTACTTATATTTCTGGTTTCGATTTTTGCTTGATTTTTAATGTAGGAAGAGCATCACATTTCAGCTGATTACAACAGAATATATTTTGTTTCCTTTCTAATGTGTTCTGGTGTTTTTCCAGTTCACAGAAGCAACAGGATATCTCTTAATGGCTCAAGGTCATAGACATACAATACCAAGACAGACTGGCAGGACTTCACATTAAAAATCTGAATTAAATGCGCATACATGAAATAGCCAGGAAAAAGAGAGATCTTATTTCTAAGATGTGTAACTGTCTACTCCCCTCTCTTTTTTTTTTTTTTTTTAGTTTATCCTGTATATGGCTTAATGCAGAGGTGGCTGAAAAAGAGGAAAAGATCAAACAATTTCATAGTCAGAAGTAACTATATCATTCAAATTCTCATATTCTACAAATGTAAAATGGGTTTGACTCATTTTTTTTGCATATCTGATCATATTTTTGTTCAGTGAAATTAGTAAGAGGAAATTAGTGAAAAGTTAAATTCTGAAAGGAATTGAATCATATCGCCGTACACTTAACACTCAAAATGGCATAAATGTGATTCATTGCTAGAATTATCATGAAAACTATTATGCCTCCTGCCAGAAATTCCAGTAAGAAAACAACAACATATTTTTCTAATGCATATATAGTTTTAAGTGCTACAAACGACTTTTACAGAATCAATTCACAACCTTGAAGGTTGTGATTTTGGTAATGGTTGATATGGTCAGGAAATGGCCCTTCTTCAAAGGCAGAGTACTTTCCTGTATTCAATGAAAAGATATGTTATATATACACAAAACATACTATGTCTTAGACAATAGAAATATGTCACATATAGATGAGATGAAATATTCCAATTTTATCATTAGAAACACAGACTGCACTCAGTGACATTCTGTTTATAATTGCACATATCTGATGAAGAGATCAAGGTCTTGTGAGAAGAAAAATATTTTGAATGATAGATTATCATCACTGGAAAAACATATTTATTCCTCTGGTATTTGAAAATATCAGAGATTTCTTTTTCAGCAGTATACTGTAATGATGGCAGTATCCTAAAAAAAAGATCATGACATTAGCAAGACAAGGCTAACTCAATGGAATTTTCACTGGTAAAACGCTGGTCTTGTCTAGCAAAGAATTGTACATTAATGCCTCTGGTGCTTGCTCCTGTGGGCATAAGTACAAAAAATTCTGAAATATTACAAGTTGTTTATCAATAATCTGCGTCACAGAGAAGTGACTAACCTATTAATTATTGTAATTCATTGACTGCAGGCAAGAATTATGACAGGCTTTTATGCTTTAAAATAGTTTTCATAAATCTCAATACATTATACTCTTAAAATGAAAAATAAACACCCCAGAGTTTTTTCACCTTGATGGACAAAGAACTACGAATTATGAACCTTAGAAATATTTCATTTTCCAGCAAATCTAAGGTTTTTACTAGGAAAAAAAACCTAACAAAAACAAACAAACAAACAAAAAAAAAACAAAACAGAAATGAAGACAGCTGATAAACAAAGATCAGTCGGGTATAATTTTGATGATACTCAGGCTGACCTTAACTGAGATTCGTAGAGGCAAGAAATGCATTTAGAAATAATGAGGAAAGGAAAACTAACAGATGACAACCACAAGGTTTGATTTGAGGCAAATCTACAGGGAAAGTTTAATTTGGGATGGGTACAGACGTTTGTTTAGGTTTTCTTTTGGAATTCCCATAATTTTTCTCACTTGCTGCTAACTGGAAATACTACAGGGAAAGTGCAGCTCTTTCACTGGGAGCTCGTCCATCAAGTGGCATCAGCTCTTGAAAAAGCCTCACCTCTTTTGGTTTGTTTCATCCCTGAATTTCCTGTGCAAACATTCTTCTGCTTCCCTAATCTGCTTTGTTCATTTTGCAACTGTATATACACGGCCTTCTTCTCTTCCTCCAAACCAGACTGCATCGCGTGGTAATAAGGTTCAGTGGGCAGCAGTTCAGAAATCATGGGACCTCCTGGGACAGAAATCAAAATCTCACATGCTGCATATTTGCCACAGTATTGTATTATTTTATTATTGTGTGATACAGAAATTGAAGAATAATGTGAATTTAATCCTAACTCAGAATGACCTACGGATAGTTGCTGTTACAGTGTGGATACTGCCCTTCTGTCTTTCTCAGAGCTGTAAGAGCAGTGTCAGCTTTGTTTTCAGTCCTGCTGGGGAAGAATAAGTGATGGTATTCAATTCAAAAAAAGCTGTTCTTCCTAGCATTATTTGGGATCTACTATGAATATTTTTCATCAGTGTTCTGGACGCAGAAATGATTTTGCTGATGATACCAAACTGGGACATGCTGTTGACTGTCTGGAGGGGCAAGAGGGCTTCCAGAGGGATATACTGGTACACTGGTTGATTAGCAATGACATGAAGTTTGAAAAAAAAAAAAATCTGGAATCTGCGCCTGTGGAGTAATGATAGACACAGGAACAGATGGGTGTCTGGAGAGAAGCTCAGCAGAAAGGGACCTGGGGGACAGATGACAACAAGCTTGGCATCAGCCAACAATGTGCACTGGTAGCCAGATGAGCAAATTGTGTTTTGAGGTGTATTAAACAAAAATCATTCTGTAATATTTGGTACTGGTGTGAATTTAACTTGCACATTTTCTGGTGCCCACAACATGAAATAGATGTTAAGGTCTTTGAAGAGGAGGGCAAGAAAGCTGTTACAGGGATGGAGGATAAATCCTGTGAGGAAAGACAGAGGACATGTGGGTTTTGCATCCTGGAGAAGAGGAGGCTGATAGGCAACCTCACTGCTCTTTGCACCTTCCTGAGAGGGAAAGCAGAGGAATGTGCTGGGCTCTCCTTCTGGGACATGTGGGAACATGTAACAGATGTGTCAAGGGATGTTCAGACTGGAATTAGTAAAAAAAAAAAAAAAAAAAATTATCATGAGGGTGATCAAGTACTGGAACAGACTTTCTTGTGAGGTGGTTGATCCCTTTAGTAATGTGCTGCAACTTTCAGTTAGGTGAGGTGATCAGGCATCAGAACTTGATGATCTTTGAAGGTCTCTTTCAAGTGAACTGTTCTGTTCTGTTCCATTCCATTTCATGCTATGCTATGCTATTAATTTATGCTATAGAGTGCCAGGGATTAAAGATCTTCTTGTTACAATGAATAAAGAAAAATAATGAAAGTAAAAATGACCTCAACTCTGAAAAACTGCAATACATAACATAACAAAATTTAAGCAATACATAACATTTACATAATGTTTTGCTACTTTACCTACGTCTGAAACCTGAAGCTTCTGTTTTGTTTTTATTGGCATTTGAATATGAATCTTAAATAAAAGATTTAATTGATTGTCTTTTCTAAGAGAATTAAAAGATTTCTGATTCATTCTGTATAAATTCTTAATGAGTCACTGTGGTAATCTTGGGAAAGACACGTTATGATTGCAATCTTCTTTCATGCACATCAAAAGATCCTTCTTAGTTGCAGTACTGAAACCAACAAATTATAGAGCCATCCACAACATTCCTGTACTCTGTGTGTTTATTTGTACAGAAAATACAGTGCATAGAAAGGAGATACATTTGTTTACTATCATTGTTTGAAGAAAACTTTCAGCATACTTGGTTTACAAATACACAATTTTCTGAAATTGACAGATGCTTGCCCTTAACTTCACAAGATATGTATTTCCTTTTTACTTCCCTGTAAATTCACATGTATCTGGATAAAAAAAAATGTTTTCTAACTGTATATGCGTTGTCCATATGGTTAAAAAGCTGTTAAATGTCTGGAAGACTATTCAAAGCGGCAGAGCAGTTCGGCTTTATGTTCAGTGAAGTGTCATTACCTTTTCAGGACAGTAAAAATCAAGGAATGTTAAACAGAAACAGATAAAAAGGTGTTATTACAACTGCTTCTTAATTAGCCTGTTTGATTTTAATTTTGATCTTTACAATTAGCCAATAAACAGTCTTCAAAGTTATGGTATTGGGCAAGTGTATGGAGGAAAATGAGTGATTTGAAAAGATTTTAACAAACAGCCATTTTTATAACTGTAAATGTAATGCAACCCTTAGCCAACTGGCTGGATAGCCATCTGCTCTATAGATGATCACTCTGATTATGTGCAAAGACAGCAGGTCTCTACTGCAAGACTTTATTTTATTTATAAGGCTATATGCATTGGCTTCCATTCTAATTAGATTTTGCAGAGCCATAGCAATGTAGGAGTCACTTTAATAAGTGCTCAACAATATCTATGCCTCTGCCAAGATGGTTTAATAGAATATGCTGTCCCTTACAGAAATGTTCCAAAAGGAATTGGAAAAACGTTGTTTACTTTCTGGTCTTATAAGGAGTTAACCAGGACTCCACAACGGCAGAAGTTTGTAGATTAAAATTACACAGTGAATTTCGACTCATTGCACTATAAAACTCACACTAAACTATTAAACTGTAGAGATAGATGGCTTTACATATTAATCATCCTTGGGCAGAACTTCTTTTCTCAGATAGCAACACTTCAGATTAATCGCTAGTACAGGAAATGTTTATGACCCTAAAAATTATTTTTGAGTGTGGAACTAATAGCTGCACAATTGTTTAGGCTCTTTTACTGCTCCGAAGGTATGCAGTCCAACCCTCCAGAAATCACTGCTGTGAGAGATCCTTGCCAGCGCTGCCATTTTGATGACTGTACAGCGAAATTATAATGTCTGTTCTGTGTCACAGCCAATAAGCCTCAACTTCATGTTTCTATTTAGCCGGCCTTCATGGTAGAAATCCTGATTCTTAATGAGGACAATTTATCCATTAACTGGAGTAATTACACAGTTTCAAGACTCTCTATTGAGAAGCTTAGTTATTAAAGAGACAGTGTCAAATGGCTGAGGATCATGACAGTTTTGTTAGATAGACATTTTTCCAGGATGGTTGTTATTCCACAGGAAACTGCATATATCATTTTTTCTAAATGTCATAGAAAATTTCAGTGAGATCAGCACTGTGTGTCTGAACAAGAGCAAAAAATGCAGCACTGCATAAAAGCATGTAGCTGACCAAGTAGGGTGAAGCATTCAAATCAAAACATATTTCAGTTATCATATTTTTATATAGATTTTTTTTAAGTAAGTAAAGATGATATTTGCTGTAGAAAGAAGGTTCCACTTCCACAGCGAGCGTCATGTGCACGAATACCTTTTATTAGCTCACTACAAAAACTCTATTCATAATATTAAATTCATCCACATAATCAAAGGTAATATTTTCTCTTTAAGACCAGTAACAAATAGAAAAAAGTTCAGTAACAAACAGAAAAATTAGGTCAAATGAAGATTTACCCAGGCACAGCGATAAAAAGTAGATAATAAACTTGACAATCAAATCTCTAATATAAATAAAACAATTTAAGTTGAACATGTGTAGGTATTAGGTAATAGCCTTAATTTGCATTAAAATAGTTTTAAAACGGCATTACAGAACTGCTACATGATAATTTCATGTAAATTGTCAAGCAGGGAATGAAAAGGTTTAGAAGGTTTAGTACTTATTAGGAAACAGCTAAATGGCAGCATCCTTGGCTTGCCAAGAGGGAAGCAACACCACAAACATGTGATACAGTATGATAGAGAGTAATCACAGCCTAGACCAAATGTAAGCCTCTTAAAGTAACAAACACCTGATTGGCTTAGAATTGCTGCCAAAAATGGAGGCAGCAGGGGCTTCTGGGTAATCTGGGTTTGCAAGTGTCAGGAAGAGGAATGAATGTAGTGATTCAGCTGTTCAAAGAGCTATTGGCGCATTAAACCTTGAAAGCCATTATCTTCATTCAAATAATTTTTCCTTGCAATTTTCATTGTCTTTCCTTTCAAAGCAATTGTTTTGTGGTAATCATCCTAATCTAATTATTCCATTGTTGAATTGTGCCTTTTCCACTGTCAGAATGCAACAGTTTCTCTCCTGGACAATAAATCGTGTAGGATAAAAGTGAAAAAGAGGAGCACGCTGATCTGTTCCATGCAGCAGCAGGTTCAGCATGGAGTGATGGCAGTGTGTACTCTGCAGTCCATGGCTTTAAGCACACACAACTTGTGCAAACACAATCACTTTATTTTATAGCTCTATTAGTTTAATAGGCAGCTCAAGTGTGAGGAAAGAAAGCACAAGGGAAAGAAAGAGCAGTCCTTTACACTCAAACAGCTTTTCAAAAGAGAAATACCTCCCTAGAGATATTTTTTTTTACATTGTTTAGTTCAATTGTTTCTGTAAGACACCAAGTGGTAGATGTAATTTACATGGAACATCTCTGTCTTCTCTTGTGCTGTTTTTTTCTCCCCACATCTGTGTTTTCACATTCTAATTCAGATACCTACTCAGCTATCCTATAAATACAGCCATGCATTGAAATGAGGCAATTCAAACTTATATCTGATATTTAACAGCTTTCTGGAAACAGGCAAAAAATTAATAGGTTAAGTGAGAGTATACTTCAAACAACAAAAGGGAAAACGTTCTGATGAGCATTTTATAAACCCCTGAAGCTGAGTGTAATTGCTTATATGATTGTTGCTGAATAGGAGGGCTTTTTTAATTGCATCCATGCTATTAAGTGTTTGTTATTCATATTTTCTATTTGGTATTTTATCTCTAAAGCTAGCATCATTATCTCCACCTCTGACATGAAACACAGATTCAAAGATGGTCTCGTCTTTCAGAGAGATGAAATATTACAATATACAGATTTCTTTTGCGAATCTGTAGGCTGACACTGTAAAAACAGAGACTTTGTGTGAACATTAGAAATCCCCTTGAGCTTTTTGTGAGGAGAAAGAGCCTCTGTGCTGCAGGCCTGATTTTCAGAAGTGTTCAAGACAGAATTGTATCTGGAGTAGGTGGGAGTTGCATGTGTTCAGTCTTTCTAAAACAAGCCCTTGAGTTTCATTCTTGAGAAGTCACAGAGGAAAACAGAACGAAAATAAAGTTCCTGGTAAAATAGAGAGACAGCACTTTTTCATAATAAAACGTGTGAATCATCTATGATTACAGTCATACTGTGCTACAGTCAAAGAAAATAAAACACATGAATGAAACGTCCACATTCTTTGTTTCCCTAGGAAAGAGTTTCTGCAAGTAACAGTGGATTTTAAATGTTCAAATGGCACCTAATGTCTCTATGCTCCACTTCAAAGTGCCATTACTTATGTATTCAGTTTGCCCAGTAGTTAAATCTCATAATACTGATTACACATTACTATACACATATGGGATTTGCATACATGCAAATATTCTCAGTTTATAAAATCTGTGCCCATTACCAGTCTTTTCAGGGAGGCTGACAATACACAAATAGAAAGCTGGCTGAAAAACACAGCAGTTTTTTGCCCTTATTGTGAAGTGATTCTTTGCAAATTATTGTTTTAAATGGAAAGCAAGGACTCAAGAGGCTATAAGGAATGACAGAAAAATTACTCAGTGAAATTATTCGACAAATAGCTGAAATAATGCCAGTTAAAGATGTGGAAAGCTGTGGAGTAAGTCTCTAATAAAGTACCTTAAAATGTCAACACCAGTGATTTTTCTTACCTTGTAAAGATACTTAGTGCCAGATTTTTGTCCAAGGCCTATCAGTATGTATTATGAAATACTGAAGATTCATCAAGCTACAGCATTAATAAAATATAATGGCAAAATATATTTTTACATACAAGACATTACAAGATACTTATTCAAAACAACTACTATAAGCTTGAAGTTTTCAAGTATCATGCTCACTGAATATTTCCCCTTAAGATAAAATGTCTCCTAAGTTTTATGTGGTGAGTCATCTCAGAGCAGACCTTATAACTTCAGTTGCTGAAAGACACTGTTTTGTAAAATTACTCTGAACAAGTAAATAAAAAAATAATCAATCTAACATGACTGCATAAATGTGTAAGCTGGCTGGTGTTTATTGTCTTCACATTTTTTGATTCTGTGCTTGTGCTTATAGAGAGAAAGACTATACCAATCTGCTTTCAGAATGTCCGAAACATAACATGAACAGAACAGGGAAATTTTCAGCTAAATCAGAATTCATGGTTTATGGCAAGGTCCAATACTCAGAAGTAGGTTTCTATTCCTTTTTATAATTTCAAAGCCATTTTGGAGATCACTCATACTTTTTCTTGATTTATGATGTGTACATAATTTTGTCATTATAATTTTGTATGCCATAAAATCCCATACATTGCAAGAAAATCAATATGAAGTCCAAACATTCCATACATTTTGCTCTTTTCTTGTTAACTGATACAGCAATGTCTGATGAGCTAAGCCTGTGGGCAGATTTTTTCTTAAGAAAAACATAAATTTGCTTAGAATCTAATCATTGTTTCTGAGGGCTGTCAGCTATCAAATGCATTTTTTTGTGAGCTGTTCAGTTCCTGACGTATCTACCATCCTTGGCAAACATCCTGGACAGATTCTGGGAAGATGGGATTTCACATCACAAAGTCAAATACATATATGAAAAGCACTGCTAACCAAAGATTTGGGATCATTCCAAAAAAGATATTGGTTTAAGGTTATTCTTAATTATGAGATGATGTTAAAAACATCAATTTGAGGCCATGCATTAGTTATATGAAAAAGAAAAATCATACCATGACAGCAGAAAACGTGAGAGTTCTCAGATGTTGATTTTTATGACTCAGTATGGAGAAGGTGCAGAATCACTGAGACTCGTCCACAAGAAAATCAATTCGTTTACATATTTATTGGCAAAACAGCAAAGTTGCAGAATCTAACTAAACAGTGATCTGTGCATTTAGCTGACAGATTTGCATTTATAAATAATAAGCTTTTGTAGTTTGATTCCTTGAGGTTGGTCTTTAGTTTGGTAATAAGTAAATCTGAAGTGAAACATTTCAGTTATAATGATAACATAATGGCTTATGCTGATTTGACATAGAGTATAATTTACCATAAGACTTCACAGGTGATCCTTCCCAGCCATGCTGATCATAGTTACTGCTCAGTAATACAGGCTTCTACTGATTAAGTAGAAAGTGAATGTGAAAACAGTGTCACAAAAGCAGTCTGTGAATGAATCTCTCAGCTCTGCATTTTCTCTTGAGTTTCATGTCCTCCTTTTTCCTGTTACAAATCATTTTGCTTGCCAAACACATCAACCGTAAACATCTTACTGCAGCTTGATAATGGAATGGATGCTCCACTTTCTGTAAAGATGGATTTAGTTAAAAGGAGACTTAAATTTGCAGGAATGATAAGCTTGACCCTCACCTCAGCCTCACACACATCATTAACATAGAGTTTGATTTAGTAGCATCAATATTCTCTCTAGTGTCCTTCTAGTGTGGAGGGAATTACATTCTCAAATCAGCAATTTCTTTTGGACAGCAAGCTTTTCTCATCTACGTAACATTTTATATCATCTCTTTAAGATCACCTATTAATGCAAAGCTGCTAGCACAGTGATACATCAGATGCATTAAGACTAATAACTGTTACTCTTCATCTTTTTTTTTTTTTTGAAACTATTCCCACAGTTCGGCATAGCAGTCAGGTGACATCCAAGTTAAGATGTGATCAATCAGTGGAAGTTCTTGACATAGCAGATGTAACCTCTACTTTTCTCTAATAAAGTAGATAAACTGCTGTGACTTTTAAAAATATATTAAAAAGCTGAGATTTTTCATTTTTCTTTTTATATAACTGTTTCATTTTGAATAATGTGTACCCTTGCATTACCGCTGTTAAATAAATAACTCATAAGTCATGAGGGATAAGCTTCAATTATTTAAGCTCTAATAATACCAATGTACCTCCAAATGACTCGTATCTAATTCCTTCAGTAGATACTCATCCATTACTGATAAGGGAGACGCAAAACAAATCATGTGATAAGGACATGGGTAAAGAATTGTCTGTTGCACTTTCATGGCAGAGAGTCTGATTTTTAAGGACACTGAGCTATGCAGCTATGTGTTCTGGCATTTTCCAGAACATAAATCCAGATTCAAGTAGGGTTTAGCATATTATCTTTTTAGAAGCATTTGAAAATACTGCAATCACTTCTCTTAAATTCATAATCATCTAAATTCTTTTCAAAGTCTTGATTCAAAGTGTAAAGAGACTTAAAGATCTGAGGAAGTACTGAAGACAGTTTGATTCACGAGGCATTGAGGGGCCTAAGTCAAAAATATTGGTGATTAAAACATTTCAGACCTTTAAAACCCCAAAACTTTAAGTCCAGAATTTCTTCAAATTCTTAACATTCTGTTCTTCTTCTTGCAGAGAAAATCTTAATCTTACACAGAGCAGCTGAGATCAGGTATACCCTAAAAAAGAACAAACAACAACAACAGCTTAGATGCATGGATAATATTTCCTCTGGGTTTTAATTCAGGTTGTATTTCTCTTGACTTCCTACAGTATCGTTTCCTAGTACAGATTTCACAGAACCTGATTAGAAGTGTATGTTTTGTTCATTTATAAGCTTTTGGAAGCTGCTCATCATAATATTTCTCATCAAGACTGTGAATGCCGCTTCAATATATCTTGGTGATCGAGTAGAAAAATATTCTTCCATTTCAGAAAAAGCCAAGAGGCACAAAGAGGTGAAGGGAATTCTAGTCACACAGTGAAGCACCACATCGCCCCTGTTATGAACAAGAAGTTTACATGGCCCTCAACAGTGCAGAAACTGAGCACTGCACGACCTTCAGTCCCTTTGCCCATCATAAAATTCTTGTGAGATAAGGAACTACTTTAATTTTCAATATATTAATGAAGAATTCAGTTACAAGAGAACTGAGGGTCCAATAATAGAGGTACTTAGACATACTGTCTTGAATAACTGGGACAGGAGATCAGATGTAAGTCTCACGAATTTTGAGCTAAAGCTCAAAATCCTGAACAATCTTCTTCCCTCCACTAGAGGAACTTCTGCTGTTCCTTATCAGACACTAGCTGGGTCATAGCCAGACCAAAGGTGTTTCTTTTCTCTGTTGGCTGATTACACAGATAATCGAGCACAGACTGTTAGTTAAAGAAGAATCCCTGCTCCTAGGAAGCAGGATTTCTTCAGAGCCCAGCTTTTCAGTGGCACCCAGGAGAGCAACAGCACCTGTTCTTTTGGCAGAAAGGCTACGTGAAAAGGATGAGCAGAAAGAAAACATTGTTTTTAACCAAGCTTCCCCTTGTGTTCTTGTTTCCAGATGAGTGAAATTAGCAGTAAAGATTCTCAAATAACTGAGTCACTTGTGTGTATTTTTGCATATGTTTCAATGTATAATCCTGGAAAGAGGATGTACATTAAAACATTTCTGCTAGACTTTTGCAACACAACCTTTTGTTCTTATTTTTTGTATTGTGAATGTTTTATATTAAAGAAAGAAAGTGCGGAATTGAATTCATTACTACTCAGACCTCAGAAATTTGCTCTGTTTTCCTGACTAGGAATCAAGTAAAAACTTATGAACTGGGCCTACTTGTTCTGTAATGGTAATGTAATATGATCAGAGTGTTCCTAAAATATCAGCATGAGGAGATATTATTTTCTCATTATTGTGGTTCTTCTTTGAATAATGTTAAAAACATCAAATGCAAACATAAGAAACAGAGAAGGACAGAGTAATTGAGACCATACCGAGCTCTTTGCTGCTCTGGCTAGATTGTTTTTGATGTCCAAACTAGCTCAGTTACTGGCTTTATCTCTCTCTACTATAGCAATGCAGCCTGCAGCATCAACATCCCTGCCCAGACAGCCCAACACCATAGCTGAAATTCTGACCTTTTTTGTATTTTCTCATAACTAATAAGCAGTTAGATGAGAATTTTTTTCCCCTCCACAAGATACTTCTGATATAATCTAAAATACCAGGAGTTCTATATTTATGCAAAATTCAACTAAAGTTTAAATTGTTTTTCTTATGAAGAAGTCCTATTGTGGGGAGCACCTTATTGTATGAAGCAGTACACCTTTTTTTCAGCTTCTTTTCCCAAACCACAGGCTCAGGTGCCTCCCTGCTTTGTACTATAAGGTGGCCTTTATGATGAAGTAGAAATTATGGATTCTTTCTGATATCCAAATTACTGTCTCTGTAGCACTGTTCAGTCCGGTTTAGAGTCACAGCTGAAATAGAAAAAAAAAATTGCTCTTTTTCTGTAGGTACATATTTGACAATTGTTGTCTCTTACTCTAATGTAAATTTGCAGAAAACACACTGAAGCAAAGGTTGTCTGCCAGTTTCATGGTACTGAGTTCAGGAGTTCAACTTCCATTACAAATGCTGGTTCTCTGCATCTTTCTTCCTTCTTTTGATCAGGAAGAATTATGGCATTTTTTGACCATAATTGCTTCTCTCATTCCTAAAAAATTTAAATAACAGGAAAAAAAAGAGAAGAAATAGGAGGAAAAAAAGGGCAGAAAAGGCATATTTCTGTGTTGTACTTAACAAATGCTTTTCCTCCTGATAGTGACTGACGACAATCATACAGAAGTATCAGTTTAAAGCTTCCATACAGGATATATTTTTATGTTCTTTCTCTCACACATTTTCAGATTCTGCCTCCAAATTTGACAACCAAGGTGAGCTATGATCATCTTCTCACAGTCTGGGCAATTTGACATGATCTTTCTGATACCCAGCATCTAGGTCACATGTCAAATCTGTGGCTAACTCCTCTGCGTGAAGATAATGGCACCCAGTGAGTAGGAATATATGGGAAGGGAATCCAAAACCCTTCCATTTTGCAGCTACCATGTAGTTTGCCTTGGAGATAGTTGCCTGCACTTGTAGAGTTAGGGTGTACAATAGTGTACAGATTAAGCTTAATTCCTAAATTCACCATGCATGGATCCTTTCCATTCAGCTTCATTTGTACAAACAGAAGTTTGATAAAAATGTTATTTGCACACGTACAGTACAGGATGGATTGTATTTGCGCGCAGCACATGTCACAAATATTGCAGCACATCTTTGTGTAATATATGTGAGTTTGCAAGGTAAGAAATACATCTGGTAAAAACATCTTGCCTATTCTAAGTTTGCAGATAAAGACAAATGACTACATGTTAAAGGCAAGCTTTTGTCATAAGGACAGGGATAACATATTCTGGATATGAAAGAATTATGATATAACATATATCCGAGTGCGTATATATTCTCTACGATGATTATACAGCATATTTTAATTTTACAGTGAGGGTATTCCTGGGGATAAAAGTACTAACACTGTTGGGAGATTGTTCCTTCGATGCCATGCAGCTGCATTGCTGTAGGAATTGGTTGTGTGACAATAGAGAAGCTTCTGAATTAGTTAATGTTGCAAGCAAATCATTCTATGGACAGAGTAAATCACTGTAACTATGCAGTGCATTGTTATCATTACAGAAAGAATAGAAATGATTTTTTTACTTCCACTGGAGGACTTCTTTTCTTGTCAGGACAATACAGAAGTGATCTGAGTACTTAAAATGATGTTGCCAAACAAATAGGTTGTCGTTTTCTATAACTCGTTTCACAGCTATCCCAGAATCCTTAAGATTTGGTCTCCCATGTTTGCACCTCAGCTTTTGGTCAGACCACTTATTTGGAATAAAGGAGTTTATCTCTTAGTGTTGAAATAGGTGCATTTTATACCCAGCTTCAAACCTAGCTTTAGGTACTAAATATGGCCGTAATCATGTTTTCTAGCATTCACATTTATTTTAAGAAAGGATATTATCAATGTTATTGTTTTGAGCAAATTACACTGCAGGCAAATATAAAAGAGCTTGCAGGTTATAGCTGTATTTGTAAAGTTGAATAAATTCTGTGGTTTTGTGTGTGATTAAGTCCATCAAAGCACATTATTTAGAATCTATTATTTAGTATCCCTCTCTTTGTATTTTTTTTGAAAGATGACATGATAGAAGTTTTAGTTGCTCTTTATGGTTTACAACCTAGATAAGGAGACATTTTTTCACTTCCATCCTGTCCTCCAACTCCTCTCACTCCTCTGATCTGTTTCTGCAGTGCAAAATGCCATTTATTTTAACCTTGTGCAATAAGACACTTCTGATAACTGCACTAAAGACAAAAGAAATGTGTTCCTTGGAAGTATAATTTTCTTTTTGAACAAAAATTATCGTTACACAGGAGTCATGTTTTCTGGCTGGCTGGCAGCAATTAAATGGAAACTCCTGAGTACTAATTCATTGGAATCAGTCTGGAGTGTGTTATCTGATTTATTTTTAATTGAGTGATCAGACTTAATTCCTCACCACAGATAAAGTTACTTATGTTTCACATTAATTTTCTTTCGTTTGAAGAGAAGCATTTTTAGTGCTGTTTTCTGTCGTTGTTTTCTCCTCACTAATCGTGCCAGTGAAGTTCAAGCAGTGCTGGGGCCAGGGGGGAAAATACCTCTGTCCCTGTTTTCAGCATCCCAGGCCAGACTCTGACTAGGTCTATTCCATCGTCAGCTGCTGCTAACATGAACTAGAAGAATCACTTTCTGCCTCCTTCGGCTCTGTAATTGTCAGCACTGATGCTCTGAGAGAAATAATATAGAAGCACTATCTTAATGACATCAGGAATGACATTACTGAACTGGAAGATAGTTGGGAGCAACTTGGTGTTTGTGATTTGTTTTGGAGTAATGGTGGGAATCTCATGCACACAGCAGAGAATAAAGCATGGAGCTAGTGGTGCCTAGGTGAGAGAGCAAGGGGAAGGGAGAGTGAGAAGATTCAGTAGAGCTTTAGGGAAAACAGCTTTCCTGAATGAAATGTTGAAATGAGCTAGTTTTCTTGAAACTTTAAGCTCTTTTGCATGGGCTACAGGTACAGTCTTGAGAATGAAGACAAACATTATGAGGAAGTTGATGGATTCCACTAGAGCCAGTTGATTCTGCTACTGCCATTTTATTTTTTATCATAGAGAAAAGAGATTCTTATTTTCTTTCACCTGACAATTGCTTTCCTTGAGTATTCAATTTCCTTTATGACATCTTTTACCTAGTATTCATACAGGAATTATTAGTTTTTCTGACTAGATCTCTTCTAACTATGTAGATACTCTGCTGAGAGCTGAAATCCTTAGGTTATATGAAAATGCTGGTATTATATTTAGTCTACCACAAATTCCTCTCTGAATTGATATGTCTGCCTTTTCATATAATTGAAGAGCTTTGGGCTGTCATCACTCCAATTATCTCCTAGCTTACAAACAGGCATAAGCCTAATTATTTTGCATCTGGCATGTGATTATTAGAACTACTGACTTGATGACTAGATTAAAAAAAAGTAATGCCTAAGTCATTTACTTTACACTTTTCCTTCCTATCTGAACCACTTTAAATATACTGTGCTGTCAGAAAGTAAAAAGTAGATCAAGGGGAGGAGAAGAGTGTTTCAGAATCTGTAGGTTTTGTTTTTAAAAATAAATAAATACAGTGGAAAAGAAATGTGTTCTTCAGTATAGAGTGAGGTGGCTTAAGTATTTTAAAGTGTAGACAATTCTTGGTTTGTTGCCAGTCAGGTATAATGTGACAGAAATTGAATATATACTTTGGGATGGGTTGTATGGAACAAATTAGTGCTGTCAGCTTTGTTCTTACTGTTGAATTGCTTTTATTCAAGAGCCATGATCATGACAAGCACTCTTGTTCATCAGAACGTTTGAAAGGGCTGCTGTCAAATATGAATTCAGTATGAACTGTTCCCCCTCTTGACCGTGTTTGGAGAGACAAATGAATGGGTCAGTGTGAAGGGATGTCTACATAAATTCTTCTTTGTCCGTGGGCACAGAAAAAGCATAATTCTCCTAAGCTCCTACTCTGGCTCCTCACCTAACCACTCAAACCATCTAATATTAAGAGAAACTCTTGTATGCTTCTGAAAATCAAATATCTTATCTTGGAAAAAGTTACCACTCCAGAGAAGAGTGTCACAACCAACATGGCTTCAAAAAAGACAAATAATTCCTGACTTTGGTGACCTTACTACAACAGAGTGATGGCTTTGATAGATAAGAGCAGTGGATTTAATCTACCTTATGTCTGTAAAGTGTTTGATACTTTTTCACACAATGCCCTTGTCTCTAAATTGGAGAGACACAGAGTTGCTGAATGGAATGTTTAGTTGATAGGAAACTGGCTGGATGGCCACATCCAAACAGTCAATGTCTTAATGTCCAGGTGAAGACTTGTAATGAAGGGTGTCACTCAGAGGTCTGAACTGGGAGTTTAATACCTTCATTAGTGACATAGACAGTGGAACTGAGTGCATCCTCAGCAAGTTTGCAGATGACATCAAGCTGAACAATGCAAACAACACATCAGAAGGAAGGGATGCCTTCCTTGAGAGATACCCCTGCAAACCTCAGAAAGTTCAATAAGGACAAGTGAGAGGTCCTGCACATGAATCAGAGCAATGCAATCACAAATGCAGATGAAAAAAGATGGATGAAAAGCTGAACGTGGCACAGCCTGAGGCAGTTTCTTTGCACTCTATCACTCATTAAATTAAATTAACATCCACCTTACTGCAACCTTCTTTCAGGTAGTTGTAGACAGCAATGAGGTCTCTCCTCAGCATCCTCAAGATAAAATAAAGTCAACTGCCTCAGCTGCTCTTTACAGCACTTACTTTCTAGTTCTTTTACCAGCTTCACCGTTCTTCTCTGAACACTTTCCAACAACTCAATATCCTTCTTGTAGTGAGAAGTCCCTGAGTGAACACATTTAAGGTGCAGTCTCAGTGCTGCATACAAGGAGAAAATCACTTCTTTGGCCCTGTGGCCTACACTATTTCTGATGCTGGCCAGGATGCTGTCAAGTAGTCTCATATCTTTTCAGTCCATCACAGAGATACAGATTCTGGATTGTTTTAATATGCATAATATTTTATCATGCATTCTATACCTGTGTTTCTTTGCATGTTACCTTTGACTGCAGCCAACAGTCTTGTCTGAAATTTAGAGAAGAGACTAGATACCAAATTGATCCTCAGCTAATGCATGATAGTTGTTATATCATCTTTCATGCTCGTGTTAGAGCTAGGCCAGCTGCATGGCATTAAGAATCCAAACACTTAGGCAACAGATGAGCATTTGGTGTTACAGTACTGTGAATTAGCCTAACCAGTTCTGAGACCAGAACTGGTACACTAAATCTAATCTTGCCTCTCTCACACTGAAAGAGCAGATTGCATAGGATCTGAATAATTTACTTACCTCTGTGTTTGTCCTTCTAACAGAGCTGTGTTTTAAGAGGTGACAAGCAAGACCCATTAGCCTTGGTGATGCACACAGGCTTAGAACACACTCCAAATACCTGAAAACAAGACTGTACATTCTAAGTATAGCATGTACGTCTACAATGAGTTCATCAGTGGAAAAAACTGATTGGAAGAGCTTCATGGTTTTTTCCATATTGTCTCCTTACTGCACTGTTTTATAGCTGATTTTTATTTCATATGGAATTTAGTTCAAACAGAAAAATCATTATTATTCAGAAGTATTACATTTATCATCTATATGTGTACAGCCATAGTTTGTTTTGACATCAAGTAATTCACAGTTCAGGATTAAAAACCTCAACCAGATGTGAGTTTGTTTGTTTGCTTTCCCACAATCTTGTATTATTTTTCTGTATGCAGCAAGTGTAATTACAAGAAACAAAAAATATTTTTTGTACATTGTACATTTTACTTGGTGAAATTCAGATCACAGGAAATTTTGCTAGGATTTTCAGTGGGGCTAAGCCTTTTAATTCTTAATGAAATGTAAATTATTTTTGCTCCAAGGCAAGTGTACTGAAGGCAAAAATCATAGAGAAAAGAAACTTAATGTTGGCCAGATTATTCAGTTCCTCCTTTACTTTGGCAGAGATGTATCACACTGTAATACTTCCCTAGAGATGAAAACCTTGTTCTTGTAAGTGTTCATGGTTTGCGCTCTTGAGCCTGAGGTGCAGTCCCTCATACTCAGCAACAGTGAATACCAGGTTTTATTCAGGATTACTCCACAGAGTAAAAGAGGAAGTTACTTTGAGGAAACTGGAACTGCAGGAGTCTGGTTTTACTTCGTGCACATTATACATACTTAAGTAAATTTGGTGTACTGAGGGGCTTGGGCACATACCAAATTTTTCTCTTGCAGTGGAATTCTTAATGGCCGGTGAGCTTGAGGCCATCTGGTCATCCTTCCACTGCCAGGGCATGATAGTTCTTCTCCACACAGATGCCTATCATATTTAAATTTGTGCAACTTCAGTTGTCCTTGAGACCTTCCACATTCTGTCCAGCTGAGCTGAAATTAGTCTGTGAGTTCAAAACACACACAAATAAATGTAGACAGGCACATATATGCAGACAAGATGTACATGATCACATAAGCCCTCTGAAGCTGGAAACCAGGGTAACAAAGAAGGACAATATAAACAGAAAAAGATGATAGAGAGGTTTGCCTTATTTTTTTTTTTTTTTTGCTATTTGGCAGGAGAAAGGCAAATTGTGTGTAATCTGTCTGGCTCAACACTATTTCACTATTTTACTATGCTTTTATGCACAGCAGTCTGTGTGTATCCTGGGCTAGACTGAATACTTAACACAATGGCATCTCCCACTCTGATTTGTAATGTATTTGTACCTCACTTGACAAAGGCTTATGTGGATTTTCTTTTTCAAATGAAATTTCTCTCTGAAGAGCATGTGTACAGGTTTCTGGATTTTATCTTCAAAGGCCTCATATTAATGACACTATCATTACTTTAGTTTAAATTTTTATTTGTAAAGATGCCGCACAAGAATGTTTCAGGAACTGCCCTGAAAGTCAGTCAGAAAAATGCTTCTCTTGGGAAACATTGAAGAGGAGAACACACACATCCTGTTCTGTGTGGTTTAACTTCTAAGACCTGGAAAATCATCAAAAGTCCTTTCCACTTTCTTTAACACTAGGGATGCTTCCTGCTATATTTGTGAGCTTTGGAAGAATAAGTTGTTAGCATTGCCCTAAATAGTCATCCTCATACTTGCCAATTTCTTCAGATTTTATTAACGTAGAATCACTAGTGGCTACATGTACAATTTCTTGCCAGCATCTTACAGCTGAAGTTACAGAAGGCAAGAACTATTACGTTGCTTAAACACAGGAACTCATGCTGTTTTCAGGGTTCCTGTCTCTGAACATCATGAATTTGTGTATATTTTTCTGCTTTAATTCTGTTTATCTCAGGAAAAAAAAAAAAAAAACACAATTTAAACTTGATTTATAAAACCTATAATTCTGTAATCTTTGATATCCAATTTAAGATAGCATTCTGCTGTAGGTACAAGAAGGGGCTGCAAGGGTTAGATGTGATAGCAGTTGCAACTGAAACCAATAAAAAGGGGATGAAGGCTTTATTCACTGATAAGTCATTTTCCTTCAAAATAAAATTATCTAAATCCTTTATCTGTGGAGCATGGATTGGATTTCATAGATGAAAGATTACTAAATGTTGTGCTATGCTGCTATGATACTTTTATGTCTCAGTATTTTTACTATGAGTTTATTCAGAAGTGCTTGTAGATCACTTCTCAGAATTTTGCAATTCAGTGATGATGACTATGGTGTAAGATGCAGTAAATGAACTGATGTGAAACAGTAATTTACTGCTTGTCCTATTATTTCCATCTGTTTTTAACCATTTCATACCACTCGACTAAGACTCAAAATAATCCATAGTACTGCATCAATTCCTGTGAAAGAGTGAGTGAAGAGATTATACTTCGGCTTTTGCTCGGACTTCTCCCTAACTTGATAATGAGCAGATGAACATGTAGGCCTTGAAAGAAACTTGCAGCTGATTTCAAAGCTATCTGTTTATTTTATTTTATGCATATAATGCAGCCTTCTCTGCTGCACTGGAGTTTGTGCAGTCACTGCACCAGACATGCCTCTGGTAACCCACACTGCAGAACAGTTAATAGTGAGCTGTGATTTGGCATCTGAGAAGAAAGCATGAAGAAGTGGGCAGCTATTTGGGCACTAGGAGATGAGTTTAGATTGCAAATCAGTGACCACTTTATGTTACTATCAGGGTAATTTTAACTATTCCTTTAATGATAATTTTGCTTAAGTTAAATGAAGGAGAATTTTCCCTTTTGTAGAACATTTCTTTCTCTGTAACTTGTTAATACTACATGAAAAGCATCTTTACTGAGCAGTTGACATTTTCTGACTTTTTTTCCATTGCTAGATTTCATATGCTACGTATCTGCTACCTATAGTAGTGCATTCACCTATGCTCAGGTTATTTTCATTCTTATGTGAGAACCATACTCCCATCCTTTTTCATTCAATGCAGTGCTGTTAGTATTTATCCAGGGACTGATTCAGGCCCTCTCAAATAATTTCAGTCCTGAGCAGAGATAAGAAAGAACATACATGCATGACCAAGCAATATTTGCAGCCTAGCTGAGCTCCCATGAAGTTACCAAATGAACAAAAATTAGCTGAGGTATAGAAACCTCCATGAAAGGTGTTCAAAGTTATTCTAATTGAAAAAGTTAAAAAGACAGTCTTGCATTGGAAGTTTTACATGAACAAGAGGAGATGAAGGGAAGCAAGGAGAGAGAATGCACGTCTCTGCTTAACTGATCATTGATAACATTGAGTGATGAGAGTGACCTGACCTACAGCTCTTTAATAATGAAAACATCCTTCATATGCTGTGTGTGTCTGTACCAGGCTGGGCTGAAGTTGAACATGGCCTCAGAATGCTTTCAGTGTCTTCGATCTTGCACAGATAGAGAGGCTGGGCAATGTGCAAACCATTAGGTTTCTGAACTGGCTCAAATTTAGGTAAAAAGCACCAGATGACTTTACCAAGGAGAAATACTGGTTATTTACTTTGGAAATTCTCACCAAATTTGCTTTGCTCATACTTTGTCTAGAAGACATTCACATACAATGCACTGCAGTGTTTATCAATGAAAGAAACTCTTGTTGCTGAAACAGGTTGTACTGCATCAGAGTTTCTGGTAGCTCTTTCCTATCCAAAGGGTGCCCACATCATATTATGTCTGATGGTGATATCAACATTAGATTTAAAGATTTAATTTGGGATCATTAAGACATCTGTGGTAAAGCAGGGATGGAGAAGTTATTTAATTTTTGGTAGAGTTATTGCAATCCTGTTCAGTCTTGAGCAAGGTCCCAGAAAGTTGCTTGTGCTTCTTCCTCTTGTTCCTACAGTGTGTACTGAAGATGAAACAACCATTTCTACAGTGACTCAAGTTTAGAAGACAGAAATCACTCTAATCAACTTAATGCAGTGTCACCATTACAGTTTTTATTTACAGTTAAATAAATATTAGGCTAATTTTCATGTTTCATCTTTTTGCTTTCTGCTGGGAATATTTTAACAAGCTTGTCTGCCAGCAGTGATTGTCACATTCCAATGCAGCCTGAGAGTGTATGGATGGGAAGCTGGGATACATCAGAAATAGTGGACTGTCTTCTGCTGGGTTTGCTGCATTTGGCATTACCTATGAGGCGTGAACATACACCTGACTCTGAGAGTTGTATAGGAACCTGAGCAAGTAAATCTGAGACTTAAATTAGAAACGTTCACGTTTTATTAGCAGCAACTATTCAGAGATTAAACAGTGCAGCTACAGGTCTTTCCACCATTTAGATTTATTATTGAAAAGATTTTTTCTGTTGCATAGTACTGCTGTTCACCTTACCAACCCCTTTTATTTTTGATGTTGTTGATCTATTTATCCACTGATGCAATCTGAATCCAGGTTTGGGGAGAATCAAATTACTTGAGGCTTGGTGTTAAAATTAAAATAAATCTTTCCAGTAAAAAAAAGACAAAGAAACAGGTGAAATGACAGACCTCCACAGAAAACCTAAGGTCCTTCAAGGCTGTCTGCAGTAAGTACAGCTAGCTCTATAGCACTGAAAAAACACAGCTGTTAAAGTGAATCAATGCTTGGGTTCTTTTTTTGCCCATTGCACAGTATCCAATCTCCCATTTATATACTTACGACTTTCGTGGCATGTTACGGTTTTTCTGCACTTATACAACCATTGCCAAATATGTCTGTGGTGACATTAACTGTATTTTTATTTCATTTTAGTAATGCCACTTATTTATTTGAAACCCTTGTGCAGATACCTCACACTGGCTTTTATCTCACCCATGGATTTATTTATTATATACCTGCATAATGTGTAAGAATATGACACAGTGTATGATGGTTTTAGATATTGATAGTCAGAGATGTCTATAAATAAAAAGATGTTGCAAGTAATGTTGACTATCATTGCTTATCCTGCCAAACGAAAGGCCACAGTATGATGAACACTATTTACAGGACAATAAGATCAGGAGGCAGGGTTTTATTAAATCCTCAGCTAACTGCTCTTCAGATTTTTATCCAGTTTTTGATGTTTCTCCCTAAATTTTGATGTAGGCTACTACAGATTTAATATAAAAAGGATTTTGACCTTTTCATGCATTAAACAGTAACCTCAGATTATTTTATCATGGCTAATTTAAACTAATAATATATATCAATTTAAACACAACTGCTCCCTGTCAGCACTTTCATAAGCGGTTTCTTCCCCTCTGTCAACATTATATTAGAAACAATTGACTCCTCTTTTCCAAAATCGGCCCTAAAACTTTTCAGGATATCAGGTATTAATTAGAAGTTATTATGCTAGGTATTAATAATGTATTAAAATAAAAGGTATTTCTTTAACTGAAGTTCTCTGCTATAAAATCTGAAAAGCAGAGAAAAGTGTTTCAGCACATGTTACTGACTAAAGAAGGAATATGTGAAGTAAGTTTATTCAGTTTAGTCTGTACCATTAATATCAGATACTGCAGAAAAGTTATAGAAAGCATCAGTCTTAACTTTTGTGTGGTTAGATGTGAATAGAGGAAAGTCTAGAAGAAAAATGGTTGATATTTAGTCATTCTATCTTTAGATAGAAGGATGCATTCCTTTAACTTCCTGTCACTAGCACACCGCTTTCTGTCACAGATCCAAAAGATTTTGGACACAATATTCCAGATCTGACCTCACCAGGACAGAGCAGAGAGGGAGATGAATGACAGCTTCCCTAGACCTGCTACTGGCCATGCTCCTTTTAACGAATCCCAGAATAGCATTGGTCTTCTTGGCCACAAATGCACACTGCACTGTTGTCCACCAGGACACTTAGGTACTTCTCCTAGAGCTCCTTTCCAGTGGGTCAGCCCCAAACCTGTACTGTTGTTGCATGTGCTCATTCCTCCTAAGTCCTCCTAGGACTTACCCTTGCTGAGCCTCATCAGGTTTCTCTCCACCCCAACTCTCCTTTTGTGCCTGTTCAGGTCTTCTTGAATGGCAGTTCAGCCTTCTAATCCTTAAATTAACATTTTCTAGAGCACCATTCTATGAATGATACTTTGGGTATGTATGGTGCCTTTCTTAGCACCGTTTCAATTAAGGGCATCTAGCCACAAAAGCAAGAATGAAAGAATGGAGGTAGGAAAATGTGTGACTTCATCATAGTTTAAAAAATGTAACTCTTCTGTTTACATTGGAGGTTTCATAAAAAGTAAGGACCAATATCAGTACTTATGATGATGGAAATGCTACTACTGGCTTTTATCTTCAGCAAGTCATTTCTAGAACATTCTTACAAATTCATTTCAGAGACATACATGCCAAGAAAAGATTAAAATCCATAGAAAATCTCAAAATCACAAATGGAGAAATATATAAAGAGTACAGAAAGGCTACAGATCCTTAGATTCAGTCTTGGATTCATCTGCACTGATCTTGGCTGTCTGATGCTGAAAGCCAGCAAGTTGTACAGGTAAGATTTTCTGTGTTGCCTGGTGAAATGTTTCTCTTGGACTTCTTTGCTTTCTCTTGTGGCATACAGAAACACTGGGTAGCTCCTCAGAGCTGAAATTGAATTTGTGTCAAGATCCTATCACTTCTTAACTCCATTTAGACCAGAACTATTGATACAAGCCTACCTTGTAGGCTTCTGAACTCCCATTTCTTGATGAAATAAATCAGGATGTATGATAACAAATAAATAGTAATAAGAAAGAAGTCAGCAGCCCAGAGTTCACAAAAGGGTAGTAAGAGTTCTCTGTAATACAGAACATGAGAAAAACTGCAATATTACCTTGAATTTTTAAGCAGAAATTTGAAACAAGTGTACTTTAATGTAATATGTAGGCCATAGGGGCAAATGGAGTAAATCATCTTAGTCCCTATGTCCTCAGTTGAGCTGGAGCAATGTGATACTTTATTTTGATCCTACTTACTCTGACAGTTCTGTTATACATGCTAGCTATCCATATATATTGCTGTAGAATACATTAAAACAACTGCACTTTGGATTTCTTAGTGATTTACATCCTCTTTGTCCGTGTAGAAAGACTGAAAGGCAGTTTATTATTAGGTTATATCATATGGGAGGTTCTGTCACAGTGAGACTGGTCTGACGGAAATCCTGCTAGTTTTCTCCAATGGATGCTTGTCTAAGGTTAATGAACCTTGTCTGTGAAGCATCTCGATGGAAGCAGTCTTCTAATTCACTTCAATGAAAAATCAGCTAAACCTTATGCATTTTTCTGAGGGCTTGCTAGGTCCTGAGATTTTAGGGATTTTTTTACTAGGGGAATTCAAGTTCTACATTTTATACATCTTAGGTACTAATTAAATATTACTGTTGCTTGATAAGCTCCAAACTTCTGTACCATGAGAATTCTTTTCATTATGTGTCAAACCATAATCCATTAATCTTTTCAGTGCAAATGAATTCATTAGTTAAAAAAAAAAAATCACAGAAAATCTGAGAAATACAGACTCTCTTTCATCTTAAACTAAGTAGGTGTTGTCTAAAAATTTTAAAATACCTCAATTGACTTGTCACTGTCACTGCTGCATTCTGACAGAGGATATTGACTATTGTTATTGGAGCGGAAATAGGTGAACAAGGGTGCCATGCTTCTGCTCTCCTTCCTGTCAATCATTTCATAGTAAATAGAAGGATCAAATGAGAAATCATTTGATGACAACCAACTGAGCAACAAGCAATAAACCCCTGAGAAAGTCATAACAAAGAACTCCATATCTTTAAATAGTTTTTCCAGCATCAAGGGTGAATCAATGTTAATACAAATCCTGGCACTTAACAGCAGATAGCATGACATCATTTTTTACAGTTAGGCTCTCTAACAAAAACTTCATCAAATCATGGCAATCTGCCTAGGCTTAATATTCAGATAATTCAGTGTATCTGTATCAGCTCACCTTCTCAATTAATCCAGGTCCCACTGGGAGGAGAAATGAAATAAAACTTCTCCTGACCTGTAGTTTCTACTATTGTGAAAGAAAAAAACTGCTTTGTCATTTCTAAGACTTATTGATTCAGGTTTTCCGAATAGGTTTTACTTTCAGTAACCTAACACCTCACATGCACAGATAATTTGTTAGGAAACTTTGCAGACTTGGAAAAGCATCTGTATAACTCCTTTTAATTATTTTATTTTTTTAGCAAGTTATTTGTAGCAACTTTGGCATACTTCTGCCAGGAACTTTGAGTATTAAAAACATGCCATGTTTTGGAGAATATTGTTAATATTCACTGATATAATTTGACATATCAAAGGGTACTGTAAAGTTTAATTCATGAAAAGAGCATATTTTCTGCTAGCAGAGTGCTTCTGAAATGATGCACTAGATATACACATGGGAGAGTTTTCTAACAGAAAACAAAACAAAAAAAAAACCTAGAAAAGATTTGACCTAAAAAAAAGAAACACCTGCCCTGATGAGATCTGTCTAGCCCTTAGTGGGGGGTGCAGGGCACTTTGGAAGAACTGGAGTTTTTCTTCCTTCCTGGCTTTCAGGTGAGCAGTGGAGAGCAATGCTCCTTGAAGCCTTCAAACCCACAGAGAGGCCTGCTGCACCAGGGCCCTGAAGGGGCCTGAAGGGAAAGCAAGGAGAGTGCAAAATGCAGAGCTTCAGCTCTGCCCCCTGCATCTCTTGGTACTGCATGCAGCAATCTGCCTGGCTGCTCAGGCGAGTGGGAATGGAGAAGATTAATGTGTCCTGACAAAGGAGCAATGTTTTGGCAGTGTGCAGCCTGTAGGCTCCCAGATGCTCAGAAACCACTTCCTGTATCCCTGCTGAAGGTCTCTGCTTCTCAGTAGCTCTGTGCTTGCCTGTATCGACAGGCCATCTGAAACTGTAGAGGTGCTCACTCCAAAATAGACACACACTCTAATTAACTTAGCAGTAAACCTTTTTTAAAGAGGATGTAGCTAAGACATGTGGTCCTTTCATCTTTTTCCTTTTCTTTCTTTCTTTTTTGTTTTTGCAGGCATATCTTTTTTTCTTTGCTCCCAAAATAAATGCTTAATTGCTAATTAGAAGTAGCTAGTATTGCTACAAACTGTTTCATATTTAGTTGTAAAAGGCAGTGGTCTAAAAACATTTTGATGATGAAATATCACTGGCCACTGAACAGGGAATTTTTAGTATACACTGGATATGAGTTACTGTGAAAAACAGATGTTAGTTTCCATGCCTTCTCATCTGAATGTACTGAGGACTAGAAGGAGTTAAATTTCTATCTCATCCATCTGGTGGAGAATGAAGTAGCTCCAGTGAATGACACACAGGTGCAGAAGTGGGTTTATTTAAAAACTCTGATCAATATTAACACAAAATGTATACCTTATACATTCAGCCCTAGCTGTTATCCAGTTCTGCACAGGGGCAGAGCCTTGAAAGCAGGTTTTGACACGTATGTAAATCTATTAGCCTTTTTGCATTTTTTTTTGTCTGTTTATTGCTAAAAATAATGCTGTTTCTGTGCTGCTTTGCCATGCAAGCTCAGCCCAGCCCAGGCAGAGCTATCTCACTCTAAAAGTCAGGAAAGAGGACTTAGAGGAAACCAAGTTTGCATTATCCAAATCTGGGACATGATCTGAAATAGCAGACACTAGATGTAGGTATTACTCTTGAGAAGGTGGAGGGGGTTTGCATGTGCAGCTTTTTATGTCTGATATCCACCCCATGTACCATTCTGTCCTGTGACCATAATGGAGGATACAGCATATTAAAACTTATTTATTTATTTATTCACAAACAGAAATATTGTACTGAATGAGAGCAATAGATTCCCCTCATCTCCACTCCAGGTGGGCAAAGCTCGTGAAAGGCTTGAGTACCACTCAGGAAAATACTGAGCAGCTTTGAGCTCCACTGCATGTGGCTACGCATAGGGTAATTGGATTGCATTTTATACCCAACACTTAGCTGCTCTGATTTTTCACAAGTTTGGCAACAATATGCCTGAGTCAGAACCATTAAATTCTGAGAGATATTGACTTCTGATTTCCATTCCAGAATGCTCAGAAAAAACAAAAATTTTCAAATTGGTCACTGAGATTTATTTCATCTGATACTCATAGTACTGAATTTGCTTGCCCTGTAATTTTGATCATACTTAGAAAATATGTCTCGGTACTACAGTAAATAATCTTGGAGCAGAAATACACTTACTGCTGTGTTATAGAAAGCTATAACATAACTTCAGGCTACTCTACATGGTGTTCTGGGTTTCATTTATCCCTTTGGCTCCGGAATCCTTCTTAGACTTCAGTAACAGGATCAGGGCTTCACTAATGTGTTTTCATTAAAGAACACAGTAAACTTTATCAGTATGATGAAAGTCTTTAAACATATTTCTAAGTAATGCCTCTTTAGAGATATGGAGTCTTCAAAAAATCTTAAGTGTTTTGTTTCTTTTTTTTCCTGTAACTTGCTGTGGGTTATCAACAAAGAATGTAATTAAGCATCTCACAGATTTCTATAAGCTTAAAACAAAAATGTTTCATTTAGGCCATTGCAAAGATTTTCATTTTAATTTCAGTCTTTTCCCTTCATTTTTTAATCTTGAGAAAAAAAAAACTGCTTATAGAACTTAGAGAAAAATGTTCATCTTAGAATTAGTCTCCCATTATTTTTGTCTTGAAAATGCAAAGTGATGGTTTAGATCTGAAAATTCCCCAGTTCTAATAAACTGACAAAACTTTCAATGGCTCTTAACCAAGTCTTACACTGTTCCTAGTATTCACTGAATTCTGCTGGTATGACCTCTGAGTTGTCTTCACCAAAACAAAATTCGTATTTCAGTGAAAGCATGATGCCAAGACTGCTGCTGCTTCAAGGGTACTTTACATACTATGCCCCTTTTCAAATTCATGCTGTAGTATTTTAGGGAGTCTAAAGGCCCATCCTTACTTTTTGGCAATACATCCTCATTGGAGCAGAGCTGCAATACAAATAAGCTTGTGAAAGGGCTACAGTTAGGCAGCTAGAATCAGTAATAAAAAATAAAGCATTCCTTAGATGTGTTGTATTGTAGTGATGCTTTTCTGTGCCTAAATGATATTGACTGTTGTTCTTATTGAAGAGGAAATAAGTATGTGCTTGGAGCTACCCAGACAACTATTCATCATTTTCTCATTTGGCAGAAAGAATCCCTGTGCCAGAATACAAAATCCAATGGCAGCTACAGTAGCAGAAAATCAGAAGTCTGTATTAGAAAACTCACAGGCTAATCACAGCCCAATTTCCAGGCATCATACACTTCTTCAGAAGTATGGCTTTAGGACATAATTCAATTCTCAGAGCACCACAGTCTGCAACATAATTCAAGCATTTTATAGAAAATGAGGGTGTGTAAAATATGCATATTGTTCTTTATTTCTTTCTAGCCAAGCTTCAGTGTGGTACTGTAGTGAATAACAACAACATTCATTCTTAAAATCTGATATTGGTTCAGTCATTATGACAAAACAGGATGAGAAACCCTGCTGTGAAAGGTGATGAAACACCGTTAATAAACATCATTTATTACAGTGCAGTGGTGAATTTTGTTGCTTGGTAATCCCACTATTAATATCTGCAAAGGTAAACGATTATTGCTTTGCTACTTTAATCTATGGAAATTTGAGTTGGTTCATAACCACTTAATTAAATTCTATAAAACTATGTCATAGTATTTTCTGCCCTATTTGGAGTCAACTGGCAACATTTTAAGCAATAAAGAAAATAACTACAGACTGGTAGCTTCAGTCTCAAGGGTGTCTAGAAATGTAAAGTTTACACAGTAGACTCAGAATATCACAGATGGCTCTTTGGGTACAGAGAAAATACAAATCATGCTAACCTAGTTTCTGGCGATACTGTTGGCAGCTTATGGTATATGCTCACTCTTAGCTTAGCAGTGTCTACATTTAACCCCAAATAGTAACAAATACAGCAAAAGAGAAATAAACACAGCTCTTGGACAGGTGCTTTCTGCCTTGACTAGGAAATATAGTAACCTGGTTAAAAGGCAACCCTTATGAGATGGCAAGATCTAGATAGAAGCTTCTTACATCTGGCACCAGTATTATGAAGTGTGCTTTCTGTCACAGCAGCTAAACCTCCTGTTAATTTTTCATAGCCTTCCATTATTCGAATCTTCAAATTAGAAACACTGTTTCTAAAAGATTGTGCCAAACTTAGAACAATAAAGTAAACATTAAACTATTTCATTTTTAACTGAACTTTAAAACACCATAGGACACTTATCATTGCGTGTTTTCATATATTATTAAAAGCTTCATATTCCTATTGTAATGAGTAAAGGAAATGTACAATCTAATCTGAATTCAATAAAACCTGGAAAAACAAAAGCTTTATCAAGAAAAATGAAAGCATTCCTAGGAAACAAAAGCTAATTAAAAAAAAGTCTTAAAAATGCCCTAGAGAGAGACAAATGTATGGATAGTAGTCACAGTCTGTTTAATGTTGGCAAGTGTGTCTAACACGACAGCACATTCAAACCAACCTTTGCCTGTACAATCCAGCACCTGGCATGGTTATAATGATTAGGCTTCATAACATTTATTAGAAATGTCTGTTAAACCACAAAGAGAAACATGGCATTCTGAAGTACTGCTATTGTTTATATTTATGTAAATAATATACAAGTAACAAGTTCTTTATTTTTTTGTAACTTTTCATATTTATGTGAGGATATTTAAGTGATACACTGCAAATGTAATTTACTGCTGTAAAGAAACAGGAAATGTCTAGTTCCTCCTTGCAAAAACAGTTGGTTAAAACTGGGAGAGTGTTAATGATTAATACCAACAAAATTAACAGGGAAATTATTTTCAGTCAAATTTTAGAACTTTTCTAATAATTTCCACTTCCATATTTTTTTATCCACTAGTCAAAGAATGGCGTATTGCTCCATCATTTCCTACCAAATATACAAATTCACCTTATGGAACTATGTGAAATGTATTAGCAGAGTTTCTTATGACTTACTGTAACCAAAACTTTGTCTCCAAATGTGGAACACATGAATGAATACGTTTTGCCTTCTCTAACCTCAGTCACTGGGTGGCCAGATGCAATAGCATGCTGTATTTTCTGTCTCTAACAAAATGCATTTTCCTTTGCCAAAATACCACCAAGTTATCTGTAACCACCACTGCAAAGAATTGTTGGATAGAGCTTTCCATTCTTCTGCAGAAAAAAAAGAACACTTAATTAGAAAAAGAGTTGTTATTGTGGGCTTGCCCTGCAATAATATGAGTGCTACTGTGAAACTAATGCCTCCTATTTTGTTATGTTGGCTTCAGTGGTACGGCAGTAATGGATGAAACTTCCCACTAATGTTCCATTACATTTTTGTTGCCATATGACAGATGACAGCAGAGGGGCAGTTTGACAACCTGGTGCCCAAGACAGAAGTGTGTATGAAGCAAAGGTGTATCACTGTATTACTCCATGCAGAAGAAATATCACCCATTCACATTCATTGACACTTAACAAACGTTTTGGGAGACCAAAAAGTGAATGTGAGGACACTGAGGGTGGTACATTTCAGCAGTGGTGACAGAACACTGGTCACATCCACTGGTGCAGATGTTTCTGAGCACAGCATGCAGGCTTTTGCTCTTTGATAGCAAAAATGCATAGGTAATGACGGTGATTATGTTGAAACACAGTGTTTTGTAGCTGTCAACTAATGTTAGTGTACTTTTTGTATCTGCTCTGGTTTCCACAAAAATAAATAGGAGGCATTACTTTCAGAGCAAACGATATATAATAAATAGATATTAAATCATACTTCAAGTCAATGTAAAATGACAAATCCAATTTGAAGCGAAAGAGCATTAATTAGCTTCAGGGACCCTGATGAACCTCACCTGTGTGCCCACCCCCAGGCCACCTGAGCTCCACCTAATAGCCCGGGGGCTGTCTTCAGCTTGAAGTAATGATTTCTGCCTGCCGCAAGCCAAGCCCCACCTGTGGCTTGATTCCCCCCTCTTGACCTTCATTTGACTTTTGTATTGTATAATGATTCAGGTGCCTGTTCGGACCTGGCCACCACTTCTAGGGTTATATTGCTTGCCTTGCTTGGGTTCTGTGCGATGTGCTCTGGCTGAAGTGATCTCTTCCCAATCATCTGTGGGATATCCTTTGCTCAAGACTGTCCTCCCTTCAAGGGGCAGGCTTGCTTTAGTGGCTCATGCTGCGCTTCTTTGAGAACCCTCCCCTAGGAGGGAAGGTGAGACCGAGCAGGTTCAAGCATTCCATCAGGAAGCATCAGGAGGTAACTTCACTGTTTTTTTCCCCTTTCTCAAAAAATGCATTGATAATTAGCTGGTAGCTTTTTCTGTAAAGTGAGGGTGGGAGACTTCTCTATTTCCTTGTATGCCTTGAAAAGCTCATAGTAAATGCAAGCTTCAGTATGCATGCTTGAATACGAGGAGACAATTTACTCCTCATTTTATATCTGACTGTAATCCCAGATTCAAGCTGTTTGCTTGTGGGAGAATGTGTTGTTCCCACAGAGCACGTACACCTATCCAACCTTCTGAGGTTGAGTGGCTGGATAAATATCTATATATCCATGTGTACTTGTATTTTTACATGTAACAGAACTTATTCTTGAAATCTCCCTAGAAAATAAATTTATTATTGCTCAAAATCATTTATGTTAGTGATCTTCTGAAGAAGTTGCACATTGCAGTTCTTTTTAAGATTAACACAGACAAACACGCATGTGGATATGTTAGTTTTTTTGTTAAGCATCAGTATATCTGTTATTGGTATTTGTTGTGACATTTCACAGTATTTTTAAGTTATGAGCTGAAAGAACTGCGTTAATGTAGCCTGGTTGGAGATGGAAGTAAGAAACAAAGGTAGAAGTTATATCTGTAGAACTTAATTGCCTCTGTAGCTGTGAGAGACCGTATTACCCACTTGTAGTGATAAGCAAAAGGTTTATCCGCCCAGACCATGGAAGCCTCCTGGAAAGGCAACAAAGCTTTATCCTTAGTAATTTTTTTGAGTTTTCTTTTTGTTGATACGGTTAAAATACAGTACAGCAAAATGAAATGTTTTGACTTCGGAGCATAATATGCTGCTGAAAGAAGAGAAATGGAAAGAAGTTCAATTGCTAGGAAGATCTTAACTGTTGTCAGGGATTCTGGAATCTCACCTATAGAACAGAAGGCAGAGAAGGAACAATCGTATGCTTTTCAAGCTTAGACTCTGATTTCAAATCCTATGTTTAATCTGTAATTCATGTATTTGAGGAAGTAGTTCAGCTATAAAAGTACTGTTGTGGGGTAATAGCGCTATCTACCTCGTGTGTGCATGCACGTATCGCTAAGCAATGATAAGCGCAGACACTGAAACTAATAATCGTGTCAGGGATCCTGCTGTCAGCCATTTTGCCGTGTCTGCAGTGAAGGGGCTTGAGTGTAAATAGGTTAGCTGCTACTGCGTACCGGTTGCAGTGATCAGTAAAGATCTAAGTAACTTTTCTTTTTTTCTGAAGGTAGTCTTACCCCCTTTGTAAGCGTTTTTTTTTGAAAAACAAATCCTCTATATCTTTCTTATTTTAATGACAGAAGGTGAAATTTACTCACAAATATCATCTTTTCTCGTTTTATGTGGTAAATTTACATTTGAATCTTAAGTTGAGAAGCTTGGTGTTTTCACTGCCAGCAATTGAAGCCAGGTGCTTCAACTAACTTCCATCTAACTAACCTTCCATCTTTGTAGTACTCAAACTGAAGGGGGAAGGTGATTAAGCTGCAAGATATCAAAGCAGACTGCAGTGACTGGTGCTCTTTATTCTCGAACGAAATGGTAACTTTAAAACAAGAGAATGATTTTTGTAGTTCCAATAACTTTATTTCGAGTTTCATCACGCCATCAACACATACTTGTACTAGAGAACGTAGCTGCAGATACTGGTCATTGTAGCTGAGCGGTGCTTAAATCTGCCCAACAAATCAGCTTTCAGCACCAAATTGTTAAGTCTGCGGTTAATTTTGTGCACAATTGAGAACAAATGGCCCCACTCATCTGTTGTCAGTGGGCTTGTTTGTCTGTTTATTTTCTGAGGGGGGGGGGGGGGGGTTGCTTTTTGGTTTCATTACCTTTCTTTGCTGTAAGTCTGGACGACTGGACTTTGACAATTGCTTTGTAGCAGGGATCTGTCAACTTTACGGGCTGGTTCGGACCGGGGCGGGGGAACCCACAGACCCACGCCCAGGGAATGGAAAAATAGAAAAGGGAGATGAGCCTGAAAACAAAACGGGGACAACAATCTGAGAAGGAAAGCTAATTTACTATCAGACTATCTGTATATATCTAATATTTAATATCGGAATACAAAATAAATATATAATACAATACAATTGGAATTGATGCTAATAAATAAAATGAGAGAGATTCTGAAAACCGAAAGCTTTATGCTGATGCTGAAGGTGGGACAGCTAGGGAGCACTTACTGCTGGATCGATCTGAAAGGGAAAAAGCCTGTGTCTCATGACATGTAAGCAGTTTTTGTCTTTCTGAGTGGAAAATGGAAAAAATACAAAGCAATGCAAAGTCCTCTGGATACATAGTTCTTCTCTTCTGAGATAGGTATACCCAGAGCTATCCACGATCCCTGGAACTGGAGCATTAACTCTTTAACTCCCAATGCACTACATGATGTTACGATGTGGAATACCAATAACCAAAAGCATAAAACAATAACATTATCATAATGTGATTCTTACTGTACTTTAAAGCCTTAGCTAGTACTGGAGCAAAAACATACTTTTTTTTTTTTCCACAGGTGTAATTAGTTTCATGAATATCCAAAAGCTAAGCAGTCAACAACAGAAAGCCCTGCAGTTGTCTTCTCCCTTTCTCCCTGCTTCCCAGATCTCTTCCAGTGACTAATGGTTTTTAAAATGTCAGTGTCCTTCTGCAGTTAACGCAATGTGTCAGCATTCACAAAACAATAGAAAATGTATGTCAAAAGCCAATGGGATAAAGTTAAATGGACCTTATCAGTGGTTAAAATAACTTACTTGGGCGCACTATCCTTGTCAATTTATATTCTGTGATTCTGTTTTTGTAAAATCAAACAGCAACAAACCATTTCTCCCGGTTTCACAGTGTCTGGTATTATGCTATGTTTTGGCTGTGAGAGAAAAAAACAGTGTTGATAACATAGTGATGTTTCGATGCTGAGCAGCATTGTACAGAGCCAAAGAAATTTCAGTTTCTCACCTTCTTGTATTGCCCTGCTGATAAGGGAGGATAGGGAGGCACAAGGAGCTGAGAGTAGACAGAACCAGGACAGCTGACCTAAACTGGCCGAAGGGATATTCCATCCTGTATGACGTGGGAAAAAAAGCCTTAATAAGTGATGGGAACTTGGCCAGGGGGCAATCACCGCTTGGAGACTGGCTAGGTATTGGTCTTTGGGTGGTGAGGAATTGCATTCTTCATCACTTGTTTTATGTATATATGTTGTTAGATTACTATTATTATTTTTATCTTTCTTTCTTGTCATAGTAAGTAATTTTTATCTCAACTTACAAGTTCTACTCCCCAGCCCCCAGTGGGGAGGGACAAGGTAGTAGAGAATGAACAGGTAAATGTGGTATTTATCTACCTGGTGAGTTAAACTACGACACCATTCCATGTCAAATCAGCCTTACACAGAGTTTCATCTGCCTCTAATCATTAATAATCGCAAGAATAAAAAGTAACCATCAGTAATAACTAGAAGAAAAACATCCTTTCTTCTTGTTTCTGTTTCCTTATGTGTCACTTCCATGGCTGCTTCTAACCCGAGTGCATTTTGCTGATCTTAGAAATTTTAGTCCCAGAACTGAGATGGCAGGTGTCTAAAGGGAAGTATCTAAAGGGAAAATTGGGGCTTCCAGTGTCAGTGCTGGCTATTAATAACTGTTATTACTAATCTAACAATCAAAGAACAGGTTTTGTTTTGTTTTGGTTAAAAAAGCCTGAAGTGGCCTGTGTTGGCTGCTGTGGACCATTTGATAAGCAGCTCTTGTTTTTATTATTGATAGAGTTTTTTGGTCGATTTCTTGTCAGAAAGCAAAGGCAGTATTTTTATTTGAGTATCTTCTGTTTGTGCTCTAGGAATGCCTCGGGAAGGTAACCTTGGTATGGATGATATGAGTGCTGTTTTGAAGGGAGGTAAGCACACAACTTTTTAAAGGATGCAAAATATACCTTGTGTATGTTTACTGGATTGTGTTTTCAAGAAGCTGAGTATGATTTACTATGCCATATGTCTGGATACTGGTTTTAGCCTGCTTTTAAGCATAAAAGCAGCCCTGTTTATATAGTAAAAGCATTCATATGCTCAGTTTTATTTGCACCTGAATATCTTGATGAATTGGGGCTTTTGCCTTGTCACTAAAGTTAATCATTTTTGTTAATTTTTCTAATGTAAAAATATTAAGGATTAAATATTATTATCAAACGATCATACTTTCAACATTTTTGAAGGAAAGCCCATGGTATTTTAGAGTACTTCTATGTATCAAGCCTTTTGGTAGCATGTACACAGACAAGATTTATAAAGCAAGTTACCTCTTTGAAGAAGGGAATACGAAATGAATATCCTTTATTAAAGATGCTTTTTCTAGATACGTTACAGAAAAATATGAAACTGGAGAGATTAATTCAATGTATTGAAACTATAGCTCTGTATTTTCTCCATGGAGTTATAAGCTGTAATGGAACTGAGGCATTTACTAGTACATTTTTCCATGTCATTTATTGCATTAATTCTTAATGAATCAGGAAGCCAGTCACTAGACTGTGCAACTGAAATTTCACAGTAAGGATGTTTGATTATATAGGTGAAATAATTTAGTCATCAAATAGTGCTATTAAATTTAGGATGCCTTTAAAGCACTGTTTCTATTGTTGTTTTCACATCCTATTTTGCTGGCAATAAATCATTTTGAAGCAATTCATTTCTTACACGTTGAGAGATAGACAGCAGATCCTGAACTCAGCAGGTGACACATTAAATTCAGAGATGTGTCAGTCACATTTAAAGCATATGGCTAACTCCTACAGCAAATCACTCCAGCGGAAAAAAAACAGTTTCTGTGCAGTTCTCTATCCATATCAAGCTGAAACAGAAATTTATTTTTTCTTCATCTTGAGAGCAAACTCCTTATGAATATTCCATGCTTTGTCACAAAATGCTAATAAAACAAACTGATATCCTTGTTTAAACTCTAGAATTCATACTTTGAAAGGCCAGTCCAGGACTTTGGATTGAGGCCACTTTGATTATACAGTATTTGTACTCCCCAACTAGAAGGCACATCAGGTAAACAAAAATCAAGAGTTCGATTTCTTACTGCTGTAATAAGTGAAGTTGTACTTCCAGCATCCCTGTGTTGGCATTCACCTTTGGGGGTTAATTGGGATGTAAGGAAGAGACTTTTCTAAAGTCTTCAGGTTTCAGTCTGACAAAATGCAGAGGGACTTGAACTATTCTGGATCTCCGCTCTACTGCAGGTTGTAGCACTTGCTGCTGAATGGGACTGACACCTCCAGCACTTGTCCTCAGAGCCATGTTTGTCTGTAGGAGTTTGGATAAATCATTCATAAATAAGACCTGGGGGAGCTATTTAATGAAGTAGGACACGCTTGCACTTCAAACATCATAATCATCATATTTTGTCAGTTTTTAGCAACAGTGAAAGTTAGTTGCATCTTCATTTTAATAAACTTAACTACTCCTGCAGTTTGTAAGGCTGACTTATCTAAACCATTCAGAATCTTCTTTTATGCAGCTGAAGTTTGGCTGTGGCTTTTAATTGCTGTGGGTGTTATATCTGAACTGTCCAGACTAGTTAATGTTAAGCATTAGTTTTGCACCTTGGTCTGCAAGGAATGATGTGTAGTGTCGGTAGCAATTGCATGTTTCCTCTGTTGTCTCTGTTATTCAATATTAAACTTTAGGCTACACAGAACTGCATTACTGCATATTTTCTCTGAATCCATTGCATCTATCATTTCAGCTAATTCTTTTAAAGGGAAACTATATAGTACCAAATCTCATAGGGCTTAATTTTGGGGGCTTTAATGAGTATTGATCAGGAATTCTTAGAGCTCCTGAGAGGCAGTGGGTTCTGATGATCAGCTGCCATTTGCTGTATATCATAGGTGTTCAGATTTAATGGATGATGTCCCGTGTATCTCTTCTTGCAATTAGGATTCAGATGGTAACGTACTTTTTGTCTCTAAGGCAGTCTTTTTCTCATACGAAATTGGTGTTGAATGTATTTCTTTTCTTTGGTGCTAATCACTGAATTTATCTATAAATGGAGTGAAAATGGATGCAAATGTAACAGACATGACTTTATAATTGGCATTTATAGTGGACGCTCTATGTACACTTTAATACCAAAACATCATCAGTAGTTCCCTTAAGTACTTTGATGGCTCTTGACAAATGCTTATTTGAAAGGTCAGTTGTGTAGGTGACAGCTCTCATTCTCCCCTGTTGCATATGCTTCCTGCTCCATCACCAGCTGACATTAGAGAGAAAGCAAGTACAGTGGTCAGGAGGCTCCACATCAGCATCAAAAGATACCCTAAAGACAGTGAGGATGGTACTTTTTGTATTCATGGTGTTACTCTAAAGGAAAGTAGCATAGCAGTGTCATGACTTTGCTGTCCATTAGAGAATGGAATTATGAGATAACACAAGTGATATTCATTTTAATTTTTGTGCTTACAAACAAGTTCAGTGTAGTGCTTCTTTTGTTTGTGGATGTCATGTCACTCAAGGTCAAAATATTTGGTAGGTGTTTGTGGTTCGGATCAGGATGTTCCCCATCTGACTACTGGTTTTCCATGAGTGCATATGATTACATCTTACCTTTTCCCTTGTAATTATTTTTGTGAATTTCTTTGAGGACAAGGAACGTGAGTTTACCTTTTCAAGTCGTTCTCAAAGGGCTGAATCTGTTCTCCTTAAACCCTGATCAACATCACCACCATTCTTACTTTGATTTGTGCTTGGAGATTTTATTATAACTTAAATTCAGAGAGGTTTGGAAGTGTTGAATTCCTGCCCTGAACATAATTGCAAGTATAGTTAGGCTTACGGATGCATGAGATATAAATATGCTTAGCCATTCAATGTCAATGTAGTGGTGTTTTATTTCTATAGTAGATGTGCATTCAGAATCAAACAGGACAATTTTGTCCCTTCGTTAACAGTGTGGAGTTTGGTGTGGCTACAGTGGTCTAATTACTGATCGGTGTGCACATCCTAAATTGGTAGAAGGGCATCTTCTGAATGTTTCCTTCTGACCAAGGGGCAAGGAGTCATTTAACATCACTTTTCTTTAAGTGGACCATGACTGCCGTCATCCTCACAAGGCAGTGACCTTCGGCTGAAATCCCAGTAATTTATTTAATCTCATACGAATATGTGTCTGTTTTGCCCAAGAGTATCTGGCCAAAAATGATTCCTCACTGAACACTAATTTCTCTCCTGATGAGATTATTTAGATTCTCTCTGTACCATGCTTTATTTTATTTTTCCTCATATCTGGAGAAAATTGTACCAAAATCCTGCTTGTGCTCAGGTGGCTCTCTTATGTCAACACAATTTTTGAGTGAAAGCATTCTACAAATTGCATTGATGAGGAAAGTCCTTTGATTTTATGTTCTTCAGAAAAATTCTGTAGTAAACTTGACAGTTTAACTGATTATTTGCATAATCTACAGAAAGAAAACAATCACCAACCATAAGCTTGCTGAGTGTGTTTAATTCTATGTTTTAATATTTATTGAGGTTTCTGAGTTATATTCAAAAACATGAAAAATTGATACTGAAAAATGACTACTTTCAGGTATAGCTGTTTTCATTAGGGCTTCCCCTAATCTGGACAGATCTTGCCATGCAAAAATGCATTTTAGGAGATTAAGTCAAAATGTCACCTTATTTAGTCTACCATAACCCTCTAACACACGATAATCTGAATTTATTCCTATGATATAATGATTTTACTAGTCTATAAAAGACTGTCATTATCTCTGTACACATTCAGAATAGTAACTTAGTCTTTATGTAATGATTTATCATTTGCTTCCCTCCACATTACACTTGCTAATTCACTGTCTCATTTTGTGCAGTAGAACAGTATTATTTAAAAATCCAATTTATAGGTAGATAAACTGGGTCACACAGAGTTTGAGGGCTTTGCCAGCTGGCTGACAGCAAGTCAGCTTTAATGAGGAGTAGGCTCAAACTGCCTTGATATTCAGAATGCTTTCATATGTTACCCTATCAGTTGAATATAGTTCACTTGAATTTGAAATCATGTTGCTAAAACAAAGCTCTCCCACGTGGGTGGGCTGGTAGGTGAGTGTGCTAGTGTATGTGGAAAAAATCACATCATGTGGAAATGAAAGGTGTTTTTCATGGAAGTTAGAGTTTGACTATGCAAGGTACTCCACTGAGATGGTTCTTGTCAATTTGAAAGCTTTATTCTGTTTGGCTGTGGGGATGTAATCTGTATTATGGATTAACTCATTATACAGTGCTCTCTAGTCTTGATGGTAGTGATTTTTCCTTTTTTCTAAGTAAGGCAAATTATCTTTCATTAATCTTACTGATGCTCCATTTAGACCATTGCTGCTCTACCAGTAATTTTTGTTTTTGATTTTTAAATGTCTCCCTGTCAGCTGCACAGTACACAATTTTCTAGGTCACTATATTATGAAATTTGTCTTGTGGGTGAAAAATAAATCACTCAAAACTTCTATATGCAAAACACTTGAGAGTGTACTTGTGCTTATGATCTTATCAGAAGTCTTCATAACAGCTACCCAGTGACCTAGTTAGGGTGTTGACAAGTTAGAACACTTCTAGGTAATACTGTAGATCCTATGCAGATTCCTTAGTATTTCCTTCCTGTCTCCCCCCCAACCTTTTCTTTTTTTTTTCTTTTTTTTTTTTTTAAATAATACTCAGAACTGACTGGTGTAAAACAACAATTTAAAAATAGTCATTACTTGAATCGAGCTATCAGCTACAGTAGGCTAGCTGAGTGCTGGTATAGTAGCTCCATTGTACTTAAGATCTGGAGTGAAGCCAGACAGGCCTGTTAAATCTATTGTTAGAAGTGGTGGGGACCTTATTAATTTTGTAGTATGAAATATCTTATAGTTCTTTGCAGACTATATTTTGTCTTCAGTCATCATTTTCCCTGCCAATATCCACTGTTAAAAGTTGGAATCATGGTTGAAAGATAAAACTGCTTAGAGTGTATTCCTATATACTGAATTTGTTTCCTGTACCACTTTGTTGCAGGTAATCAGTAAATATGAGCAAATATTAAATTCCCTCTTTGCTTTGTTACAAAGAAGTGTTGTGTGTTAGTCATAGATGGTTGGAAGTGTTTGTGTTAGTCATAGCTTTCCTTTTTAACTTCATTCATTAATCATGATTTGTGAATTAACTTTTAGTCAGAGCTGTACGTTATTTTTATAAATTCTGAAAATGTTGGTCAGTTTCTGTTGTGTTCCTTCTTCTGGAGCACAAACAAAATACAAATGTTTTCATTGAGCAGTTTTTTCAAAGATCCATTTATTGCATTTTTCTGTGATGCACTTCTGCATTTCATGACTTTGGAATGTTCACTGAATTCATGAATCATTTCACAGAACACAATTTTTGAATGAAAGCAAGGGGGGAAAAAATTGCATCTCTTTTCCTTTTGTTTCTTGAATTAATGACTGACCTGTAGCTATTCATCTTTTCTTCATTGTACTCAGAATAATGAAGATACACCTTTTCATTTTGAATGCTTCAGGGACTTACTGTGGCATTTTCCTGTCTTTGTACTGGGGATTTTTGAGAGCAATGACCATTCTTTTAAGTTTCTGACAAAAGAATAACTGTTGAAACACAGCTCAAACAGTTGAATCCATAAAAATGTTACAGATTTGTAGTGGACAATTTTAGAACCTGAAAGTATTGTAGTAAACAGAAGTCAGTGAGGGTTTTGACAAGATACTTCTAAAGAAGCCAGATCTCTTCTCTGAGGCTGTGTGGACTCTTGCCAATGAATCACAAGAGTCAGACCTGTGCAGAAACTTATGAACCATATTGCACAACGCCAGCTGGAATATTCCATTTTTTACAGAAGTACTTACATAGCTATTTTATACATTGATATATAATATGCATATGCCAAGGAATTTAATTCCTGTAAAAATTTTTCCATTTGTATCTTGTTTACCTGTGCCTTAATGAGTCGTTGTGCTACAGACATGTAAAGCAGAGTGCATCTTAATGGGCCATCCTGTCATACTAAATTCAGAGAGGTAAGGTCCTTCTATATGTAGTTCATAAAGGTGTTTGCTGTCAGAGCACAGAGAAAGCACTGTCATGAGCCTTCTCCCTGTTCATACACTCTACACCTTTTTGGTTATACAGGGGGAAAAAGCACAGCCATTATATCATTTCTGTTATTCTTTGCAAGTCTGAAGGAAGTTTCATTTGCCCTCTATGTGGCTAAATTAGTAGGTGACAGTAAATGTTAAGGAAGCTGCTAAAGTTCTAATTGGTATTTCTACTGCCATCCGTTGAAGTAGACAAAATGCATTATTTTCCTGCTGCTGACATATAAAGGTCGTATATGAGAACACTGATTCAAAAAGTAGTGCCATCATTAATGGAAAGAACAAAGAGGTGGATACTCGGGCATATTTTTAATAGTGTTTTGTAAGTTATCTGGGCAGCTGCTATTTCATTATTAATTCTCAACTTATGAATCTCTAGTATTATTTATAGAGACAGATAAGGATTTTCAGAAACAGAACTGGAAGTAGAGTTTTTTTTACAAACAAAGGCAAATGCTGATTTCTCAGACAAAGAACCATTTGAATTTTTCAGTCAAGTTTCAGGATTCGGTAGTATCATGACCCTTGTAAAGAACAAAACAGTGGTTAATGAGTTCTTTGTTTCATTTCTGTCTTTTTTTGGCACCCCATGGCTCTAAATATTCGATATATTATTAAACATATAGAACTGACAGTAGTACTCAAGCTCAGTAATTATAAGACATCGACTTATCTCTACACAGCTCTGAGGCTGTAGCAGGATAAACACTTAAGAGAATGTTTCATCTTCAGCAGAGCAGACAATTTAATTTTGGTCTTTTACTCCATGGGCAGGAATATATATCTCGCCAAAATGCTTTACAAAACACTCAAATAAATAGCAAAGTGAATATATGGACTAACTTTGCACTTTGTATCATGCTCAGCAAAGCTGAATCGATGTTTCATTCCAGAAGTTTGGATTTATCTGTTTAAGCTTTAATCTCTTCAAAGTGTGATTGGATATTAGCCTTCCTTGTAATGCAAAGAGAGAGACAAAGGGAAGCATGGTACCTGAGGTGATACAAGGAGTGTTACTGGCATGGAAGTAGGCCTCTGGTCCTCATGCTTAGGAGTTAGACTGGTAGTAATGAAACACACTGAAAAGGTGGTAGGAGCTGCATCAACTGCATTCACACTGATGGAGGAACTGTAAGTTGGAGAGAGACGTAACCTCATGAATTTTGCTAGACATGAACGTATCTCCTGAAGACCCAGCTGTTATCTTTGTTTAAACAATGTGCAATGTTTACAATTATACCGGAAGAAAGAGACTTGCTCCTAGCAGATGGCTCTTTTGGCACTGATGAGAACTGCAAACTTGCAAGTGAAGCTCTGCTAAGTTGGTCGCAGGTGGCTAAGTGGGGTAAGCGGCACAGTGCAGCCTGGAGACTGAGCTGTTACTGGTTTCAGGATACTGCTACGGTACTTTATTCAGAACCAAGCCTTTACAAATGAGGTAGCATTAAAATCCTTGACTGGAAAAAAATCATTCTCAATTTGCATATGGCATCCACAGGGAAAAATATACTGCTTCGTAAATTAACAGAACAACCAAACTTGGCACACTGAGCAGAAATATTTTTTTACTGTTTTTTGCAACACTCTTTGGTCTGAAGGGACTCACATAAGTTGAGTCTAGTTCTGAGTAACTTTCTGGTTCAGGAGGAACCCAAAATGCATAGCTCAATTGTTACAGCTCTAGAAGTTAATTACTTCAGTATAACTGATGAAATGGATTTTAGCATGTCTTGGTTGCTTGGATACCTAAGCCAAACCTTGCATTCATATTTTTGAAATTCGTGTTACTTTTCTTTGAAACCAAAACAAACCAGAACAATTTTCATCTGGTCATAGATTACTACTCCTCTTTTGAAATATAGTGCATGTGTAAAATAAAAAACAGTGCTCACGCTCTGTTGCTTTATTTTTGGCACTGACCTTAATGTAACACCCCCATATACTTGAGCTGTACTGATCAGCAGTGTAGTATTTTCATTGCCCTTCAGCATCTGATTAGCAATTGTAGCAATCCTGACATCGTGATGGGAAAATGATTTAAGCTTCATATAGAATTTCAAACAGTGTTACTCTTCCGAACCTAAGACTGGCTGAATTTTGGGTGGTGTGTATTGTCTGTCTAGAAGTCATTGTGACCACTTTTATAAGTATGTATCAAAATGAGTAAATATAAATTGACTCTAGGAATGGATGGAAAATGATTAGTGAAGTTATCTTATTAACAACCCCCTGTCCACTCTGCATTATTTGAAGGATTTCTTCATTAATGAATGAACTGAATGTACTTCTAGAAACTGGCAATAGGAAAGGCTTTTAATGTTTGCAAGGAAACATAGTATCTCTGTTGACAACTTTAAAATGCGGTCTTCCATACTCCTGGCACAGTAAAATAGAATCACTTCCTCTGCTTTTCCCTAGTTTAAAATATTTACATGCAGGGAAAGGATATGGAATCAAGTAGATAAAATAAAGTTTTATCTATGCTGGCACAAAGGTACCTTGCTCCAAAGGATGAGACTTGTAAATTTATATAGCTTTCCTTTAAGTTTCAAATCCATTACTTTCGATTTTGATGCTCAACTGTAGTACCCAGAGGTGGTACTAAAGCACCTCATGTCTTTCGCAATACTTACTCTACTCCTCTGTAAGGTTTCTGCCCATTTTGATATCATAAATCCTACTGAGCTGATAAAAACTATCCACTACTGTCCAGTGCTATGTCTGTGTTTGTCACAACTCTTTTTCCTTTGGAAATGTTTCTCTTCTATACAGAATTTCTAAGCTGTACCAACATGAATTATGTATTTTATGATTTCTGAAAGTGCTCACAATGACCTGAACTGTGGTTACAACGCTCATTTCTATTTCATGCTACATCACATGCAAACTGTTTGAAGCAAAAAGAGAAGTTCATTTTACTAAGTAGACCTGTACTATCTCTTTGGATACTTTGCTGTCAATATTGATAGTTTTGCAACAAGTTGTCAGTGTCTACCCACTGAGTTTCCCTAATGGGCATCAACTAGCTGGCATTATGTAGTCTTGGAAACAAAACAGCCATTTCAAGTTGTAGAAATAAAATACAAAGTAAAATACAGTCATGACAGTGATATGCTGAATGATAGCGCTGACATGATGTGCTGTTTTTTGAACCACTACTGGGGAAAAAACATTTTTTCTTCTTTTTTAAAGTACCTACTATTTTTGTGATAACACGAACTGCTCTGCAGGATACATAGTTATAAAACCATTTTCACTACATTAATTTTTAAAATGTTTATTGTTCATTTTTGAAATGAAGTGTAAGTATGGGTATTCAGATCATGGCTTTTAGCTGCTATAAAATTACTGTACTTTTATGCGTCAATCAATGACGCATTTTGAAACATACTTAATACAATAACCCTTTATTTTTTATCATATAGTTCTTCAGTAATTTGGAGTGAAAATTGTAGAAGCATCTGAGCAATAACAGTAATGCTCAACAGGGATTAATACTGATTAAGAGGTCAGGTTAGCCAGAATTATTCCTTCTTGTTATAAGTTTTCTAAATATTTTATCAGTTTCAGCTTTGGAATGTTGAATTAATCTGTCTCCTATTCTGTTTTGAGTTTGATGTGTTACTGTGCTTTTAAAGAGGAAATCCAGTGAATCTTAAGGAGGTGGGGATTATATTTTTTTATCTGTTAAATTAAGGCAAAGAGAAAATTTTGTGCAGTTTTCTGAAAATCTTGAAAATAAGTTGAATCAGTTTTTAAAAATACATGATTTAGGTTGCAAAGTCCTGATTTATTGAAAGCAGAATTTGTGACCCTTCCTGGTGCTGCTTGTCTTATAAATGAAGCAAACTTTCCCTTGGCTTCTGTGGAGCTTTGTAATAAATGTGGCATCTAAAGGCAGCAAATACAAAAGTCAGAAAAAGAGAACTTTCATTAAAGAAAGAAACAGAGCTGGTGATTTCTGTGAGCAGATAAAATCGGTAAGAATGCAAGCCCTCACCTTCAGTAATTAAATGGTAGATGTAGTTTGAAAACAGCTTCACAAAAACAGGATCCCTGCAGAGATTCTACTTGCTCTTACTTGCAGTGTTCCTCAGAAATCTTCTTTCCAGTATTATATAAAAATGATTTTTCTTTGGTGCAAGCAGTGCTGTAATTTTTACTGTAACAATCACTAAAATAGGGAAGGTGTACGTATTTAAAGCTTTTAGCCTATAAAATGGGAAACACGTGTTAAGGGGAATTGAAAATGGATACTAACTATAGCAAATACAGCAACAACAGGAAAAAAAATAAAAAGCTCTGACAGCAGGTCACTAATTTGTTATGATGTATTCCTTTATTGCGGGTGCTACTATACTAAGTCACTGCCATTTGCAATTCTTATATCTTCTAAGACTCCTTATAATGGAGAGGGCCAGTGTCAGATTGATGCTGCAGTATTGTACCACGGCTCTTTCCTGCTGCTGAGAAGTACCACACTGAAGAATTTGCACAGAGAGCCTTTTTAGAGAATTATGGATAGTAGAAAAAAGATGAGAAAAATGAGGAAAGTTAAGAAATGAATTTCCTAACCATTATCACCTCCTTTTAATAATTCTTATTTTCATTTCTATGAACTTAATGAAGAAATCATGTTGACTCAAAATCAGTACTGATCACTGCTGGATTGAAATGACTGTTTCACAGTGAACTGTACGTGTTTAATCATGAGTCAAAAGGCCCCCCTGCTAAAATTAGGAATGTGGTGGGCAACTGTGCAGCCTGATGGAAGTTGTACATTAGTATTTGCAATTTACTGTGTACTTAGGAGAAAGCATTTGGTAATTCTTCCTGACTATAAAAACACTGTGTGTTAAGTAGATCCCAGAAGCCAGTTTCTATATGCTGGCTCATTATTCCCATATCTATAAATTGATTGACGTTATGTTAATATGATTTTGAGATTCAAGTAAGTTAGAGCAAAGTGCCATTGATAATTTTTCTTTTTTTTTTTTTTGTTTGGTCTATGCCCTGTCTGCTCACATAGAAAATGTATCCATTCTTTTTCTGTAATGCAACATAGTGCATACACAGTGTGAGAATCTCAAATTAGTCACTTTTAATTCATGACATCCTCATGAATTTTTGAGTGCATAAATCCCATGATGTACCAGGACATATGTTTCACTGAGTATGATACTTCTTATCTAATTTTTTGATCACTGTTAATTCTTCCTAAATTTAGGTTTGATAAGGAATCAGGTAATGTTTTAATATTCTAATTATGGTCTTTAAAATTCAATTATTTCCAAAAGATATATTCTGATATAGCTTATTCCCTATAAAATCCCTAGTAATTTCTTCTGAAGTAGTTCTTACTATGTTTTAATAAGAGCTGCTGAAGATGTTTGGTCTTCAGCTAGTACACAAGGGTGTACCATTGTTAACTTCAGGGAATAGTACTTATTTACAGTAACTGCAGATGTGCACCACCAGCATACAAAATACTTTGTGTTAAACTGTCTCTGTCAAAGCATAGGAAGTACTAGAAGCAAATAAAAATGTTCTCTTTCTTGTAGCTCCGTTTAGGATATTAGGTGAACTCTCCAATAGTGTTCTCTGCCTTACAGGGAATTAAGTTAAGCCATCAAAATATTCAGACAAATATTGACAACTGCCTGTGTAAACTTAGTGTTCCCTCTGTGCACTGTAAGTTCCAACATATCGTTTCCCTACATAAATTTCTGTTTCACCCCATACCTATGATGCCACCTGCTGAACTGCTTAATGATTTTCCTGCATGGCTGGAAGGAGTAGAAGGGGCTTGCAGTTCTTAACTTGATTTTTTTTTTTCTTTTTCTCTCATGTGCATTGGGATGTGTGTAACAGGTATTTACCTATAAGTGCATACCAACTACATAGCAAGTTGAAATACTATTCATAACTGCAAGGGTTCTATGCTACTTGCTGAACACAAACCATAAATCAAGGAGTTTTGTCTTTTTGGATGGTAATACTTGCTACATACTCTCCTGTATAATTTTATCCTAGCAATCTACAGATGTATTTGAGTGAGGAAGCTTCTTTTCTTCCTGGTATTTTTGCCAGTGAGAATGCAGTTCTGAATGACTTGTTTGTTCATGGTTGCAAATGAGGTGCTGGAAGAGAAAAGGGAATGTGAAAGGCAAGAGATGAAATAAAAATTCAGACATAGCAGAATCTTTGGCTCTGTTATCTGCAGTCTGCAAACAGTCTTGTTGAACATAATTATCTTCTTGAAAAGATTTTTAAGTGTAGTTAATAGGTCACAAGATAATTACTGTGTAGTTAGTCAAAAACAAAGAACAGGATTTTTTTTTTTTACACTTATCTGTGGATTTTGCCTATGCTTCCAGATGCTTCACAGTTACAAAAGCTAAAGATCACTGTATTAAAATGCCACCTGCTGCAGGTGCCAGAGCAACACAGCAATGGTAAAATGTTGGTGGGCATCTGAGACAGTGCCTCCTTGTCTGGCAGGATAGTATACTGAGCTCTCTTCTTTAACCTCTCCATGTTTTGCACTTTCCTGTAAGATGGGCCTCAGAGTGGAGCAAGACTGTAGTTTTTGTGACAGGGTTCCTCTGAGAGTCAGTCAGTTCCTTTTCATCTGTTGTCTTTCCTGTCTCACTCCAATTAATAGGAGGGAGAGGAGGTATTTTTGGTATATGTATACTTGACAGCGAGATTAAGGCACAGCTGGTCAAATTACTGGGCCTAGGATAAACTGGGCCTGACCAGTTTATCACAAATTCTAGTTGCTTAGGGAGATGGGGAAGGGAAGATGGGAGATAGAAAAGAGAGAGGGAATCAGAATTGTAGGGGTTGGAAGGGACCTGTAGAGATCATTGAGTCCAACCTCCATTCCAAAGCAGCTCCCTAGCCCAGGTTGCACAGGTAGATGTCTAGTTGGGTCTTGAATGTCTCCAGAGTAAGAGACTCCACTGCCTCTCTGGGCGGTCTGTGCCAGTGCTCCATCACCCTCACTGTGAAGAAATTGCCATGCACTGCTGAGAAGAGTCCAGCCTTGTCCCATTGCCTCCCACTCCTTAGATAATTATAGATGTGGATCAGATCCCCTCTGAGTCTTCATTTTTTTTGGTATCAGCAGGAATTTCTTTGTTCCCATCTTTCTTGCCAGTAGATAAGAAGGAGCAGGGAGACACCAAATTGTGTCTTGCATTCACAGGATACAGTGGTATCATTCCCCCAATCTCCTGTACCAACTGTTTGGTCACAGGCCAGACCTTCTGCCGGTAAACACTCCTGAGCACCCCATTTTGAAGGCAAACATCTCCAAAGAAATGTTTTCAAATGTAAAACTGTCCACAAAGTGATGCCAGCAGCATGACACCCACCACTGCCTCCTAGGTGAGGCAGAGTCTTATTGCAAAAAATGCCTCAGAAAACGAGCTTTGAGCCATGTGAAAAAGCAATTGTTATCTTTCACACTTCCCCTGAGCACCTACCTTAGTAGTTTTTTTTTTTTTTTCCTGCGTTTCTCAAACCTTTTCACTGGAGCCTTTTTTTCAGACAGTACGTAGTACTTCATCCCAAGCCAACAGATTTTTGGGGAGTTGTTAAAATCATTATCTGCCCTAGGATTAAGTAATTCAAATGCATAGTTAGACCATTAAAGACCTGCAGTGCTAATGAGACACTCTTTCATTACTCTTTCTTTCCTGACATCCAAGGTCAGCTCACTCAGGGAATTCTCTCAGCTGTGCACTCAAGATCCCGGGTTTTGCATTACTCTATAGTCATTACTCTATAGTCCATACTGTACTCCTCTCTATAGTAGCATCTATTAGCATTTTGATGAGACCCGACAGGCTCCCTGCTGTTATTTCCATGTAGCTCTCTCCAGACAGTGTGATATGCCATGCCATCATGTGTCCTCCAGCTGTACTGCCTTCTGTACACTGGCTTAGCCCATACTCACATCTCTAGTATCTTATGGTGTCCTTCAGCTTTCATTTTGTGCTACCTAGACCCATTGCTTTATCTTTAATGCAATTTTTACATGCATTACTCTAGGAGCCTGACCCGGGCATTGGCAAGCAGTAGCTGGACTGGATGTGCCAGGCTGGGGGTACCAGCTTTGATAAAGGGAGTGTACCACTTAGGGCAGCTCTGGATAGTTCAGTAAGTCCCTGCACACTGCCTCTTCTAGATAAGGTTTATACCTTCTAGTAGGTGCTGAGTAGCCCAAGAGCTACTTTGTCATCCTGAATCATCTTTAATGTAGGTAAGATCAGGTAACTATCAGGGTACAAACAAGGTGTGCTAGGTCTCTACTGAGTGGAAACCTTTTCAAATAGCCTTGCTCAAGCAGGGGTTCAGTTGATCCTATCTGTTCAGGGCGGATGCACGTTGATCTCATCCATCACAAGAACAGCATATGAGCGTGACTCAGCTGGTACCCAGTCTGCTGGGCTTCTGACTTTTGGCATTCTCCTGATAAGTGACCTCGACAAAATCTTTTAATCTGCATACACCCTTTTCTCTCAGTGAAACCTGTGTAATTCTCTCAAATTGCTTGGAAAGCACTCTCATGTCTAGATAGATAATAGATAATGTAAGAGTTAGGTCTTACTATTTCATTTCTAATTTGCTTCCCTATCATCATTATGCGTCTAACTTTGCGATTTGCTTTCTTCTCTGTTACTTTGTGGTTTACTACGTTACTATTGTTTTTAATGTGTGGCTGTAATTATGGATGTCAGTGCATAAGCGATGACTAAGTGTAAGCACTACTATTACAATAAACTTTCTTCAAGTACTTGTTGCCTGCCTGAGACTTCTTATAAACTGTTTAGTTATTAAAGTTGCTAGTTTTGACTATGAAATACAGAAGAGGAAAAGAGATATATTATGTCCTCAAGAGTCTGCTTAATTTTAAAATAAGCCTGGATTTTGTTTTCTCTTTACTAAGTCAGTCCTGCAAGGTGATGAACAATCTTGTCTTGATGATTTCAAGTGAACTGTTCACATATTTAACTGTTAATGAGATAAAGATGGGCTTTGTTGGATTGGATTCTGCTTGACAAAGACCATTAAATTTTAGATATTTGCTACACTGAGAAGAAATTAATTTCATACTGAAGATAATGACTGAAAACACTGGGGGCAGTGTTTCTTAAACACTTACAAAATGATAAATTTGACCTGTATCTATCCAGCCTTTGTAATATAAATGATATTGTTCCAAGGATGCTGATGATTATTATTATTTCATTTAATTTTTTAAAGGACTGTCACTGTCTGCAGTTGCCAAATAATAAACATAGGAATTTCTTTTTTCCATCAACTGTAATGAATCTAGACGCCCACGTTATATGCCTAATTTTAGCCTTAAACTAGTTTTTATACCTCATGATAAAATAGAGGTCTGCAGAACAACTGCTGACACATCCTTAACTATAGCATTGCTACTGGGCGCCGCTGTAATACAGTACATATTTCTTTGTGAAAGAACTGAAAGCTGCAATAATATAGCTTAACTTTATGGTATCGAAATTCTCTGTGTTTGTACCTCCAGGGGGAAAAACAATTAGAGAAAGACAATCTACCTAAATAGGCTGGGAAACTGAATTGCTCTGTCTATGCTTCATTACCTTCCCTCTTTCTCATCTCACACTTTCCACAAATAGCGTGATTATGTTTACCTGACATCTTCATGCTTCCCTGCTGAGCAAGCTGAGGAAGCCTGGCTGCTGAGATCAGCTGTGCTTTCTGTAGGGAACAATTTATACTTTTATTTAAATGATCCAATTCTTGAGCCATTTCTGTGAGAATCTTCAGAGTAACACAGGTAAGAAAACATATCTCTGAAATGTCAGTAGAGGATTTTTATTTTTTTATTTTTTTTAAATGAGCGTTGATAACAACTTGTGTTAGCTTGGTTGAAAATCTGTTGATACTTCTTTAGTTGCTAGATAGAAAGGCATGACCGGAAATGCTAACTGTTGTCACAGTGAGTTCCCTGACTAGTAGGAAGTTTAACATTTCTTTCTGGAAGGTACCTTTTGTCAGAAGTAGTGCAAGAGTGTTTCTTCTCAGACACAATTTTACCCTGCAACAGCAGTCTTTTCCAGCTGCACTCAAATAAAATACCTTTTACAGATATAAGCATTACTATAAAGAAAAAAGATCTGGAATAAGGTCTGCAGTGAAAGTTACCAAATGGTTTTCCAGTGACTGCTTTGGAGAACTGAATCATAAATCTGGAACAACAAAAAGAGTTGAGAAATACACGGGCTACCCTTACATGTAGCAGGTATTTTCTTTTTCAGACTTCTCAGGTAATAGAGAAAAATTCATCACTGTCTTGTTCTGAATTGCCAAATTATAATTCTGATAAGTAAAATACAGATAATTGGACACAATTTCTCAAATTAGAAACCAATATTACATGTAAGAATCAATGACATTTCATGACGTTTCCTGTCTACATTAATAAACTATAACTGTATGAGTCTTGCTATGTAGCAACAACATACGAGACTTTTTCTTGTAGACCATGGGATCTTGATCTAAATGTAATTTTAATGCTGTTTAAGCTGCAGAATAACTGAACCTGTGTTCATCTGAATGTTAGTCTGAAGCACTCAACTGTATTCAGTCAGAATGCTGTCATATAATAGGCAGGAGTCTTAAACTACATGCAAAGTCATAATCTACGTAGTACAGGCTTAATATTAGTACCCTAGAATTCTTATACTTTTGTTTTCCCAACAGTTGGAAAGAGATTGTTTGGAATAAGGATTCAGCACTTCTTCTCTTCCTTTATTGTGATCTAAGCCTATTCTTCAGTTGCCAGAAGCTTCTTCTGGACTCAGAGTCCGGCACAATTCCAGCTTTGTTTCATGTTTTATAATATGTAATCAAAATGAGGGCATGGAATTAATAGATACCTCTGCTTTTCTGCCCTTTCACTTAGATGAAGGCCATCTAGTCCACCCCCCCTGCAATAAACAGGAAAACCACAGCTGCATCTGGATGGCATCACATCCTTCTGATATATCGATTACATCCCACAGCTTGGTGTCATCAGCAAACTTGCTGAAGGTGCACTTGACCCCACCATCAATGTTATTTATGAAGATATTACCCCAGTACTGACCCCTGAAGGACACCACTCATCACCAATCTTCATCCAGACCCTAAGCCATTGAACACCACTCTCTGGACTTGATCCTGCAGCCAGTTCTTCATCCATTGATTAGTCTACCCATCAAATATATTATATTTCCAATTTTTTTCATTTTTCTTTTTTGGTTGTGAGGTATCATCTCAAAGGCCTTACTGAAGTCTAGATAGATGACATCAGTGGCTCTTTTCTTGTTTGTTGATTCAGTGACACCATCTTAGAAGGCCACTAGGCTGGTCAGGCAGGATTTACCCTTGGTGAAGTCATGCTGTTTCTCCTGTATCACCTCCCTGCCTTCCATATGCCTTAGTATAGCTTCCACGAGAATCTGTTCCATGATAACCCCTGGCACAGAGGTGAGACTGACAGGTTGGTAGTTCCTGAGGTCATCCTTTTTACCCTTTTTAAAAATGGATGTGATGTTACATTTTTTCCAGTCACCAGGGACTTACCTGATTTCCATGACTTTTCAGATATCATAGAGAGTGGCTTGGTAACTACATCAGCCAATTCCTTTAGGACTCTAGGATGCATCTCATCAGGACTCATAGTCTTGTGGATGCTCAGGTTCCTTAGATTGTCATGAGCCTGATCTTCACTTACAGTGGGTGGAATGCTTCCCTGATCCCCACCTACAAAACAAAATGTTTGAGAACTGTGTGGTGAGTATTAATCCAGGAAGACTGAGGCAAAATAATGAAGTACCTCAGCCTTCTCCTTGCCTGTTTTGATCAGCCTGCCTGTATCACTCACTATGTGGGTGAGGGGGCCGCAGTATGCTCTCCTGGTTGATGTACCTGTAGAAGCCTTTCTTGTTCTTTTTGGCATCCCTAGCCAATAAAGAATTCAGAATTCCCTTTCTGAATTGAAATTTGAATTTGATGCTTCATCATCTCAAAACTAAGACATCCTGCATAGTTACAATAAGTTGCTGATATTACTCTCCAACAAACTTGAATCTGTTAGCAGACCTGCATTAATCACTGCAAGAGTCCTGTTACTATTAGAAAAGTGTGAATAGACAAGTGAAACATCAGAAATTCATACCTCAAAGGACTCTGGTATTCATGTTCATAAATTGTTTCAGATAACGCTTCAAAATCTATGCAAAAATTATGGCCTTTTTTGACCTTAGAGAATAATAATGGCAGCATGGTTCCTGCTTCTAAAAACTCATAGCAGAAGGAAAGATGTCTCAGTAGACCTGGTAAAATCAGCAAGATACTTACAATTCATTTAATGTGTAATGACCAAAGCCAGTGTATTGACAAGGCATGTGTTTAGAGCAAGGAAGTGAAGGGTTGCAGTAGGAATATAACAAGCTAATATAATGCAACTTTCCCTCATTCAGTAACAATAGCTGGAGATCTAGATTTTATATTACACTAATCTAGGTTCAGATCCTTCTATCTCTGATTCAAGTAAAAAAATATATATAAAAGAGTATTACTGCATTAACATTTTAAAGCATTTATATAGGTGTATTATTTCTACAACTACTGTTTCATGCATTTTTGTAAACTGTAGAAAGCAATGCAAGGGATCAGACCTACCCTGATTTGTGTTTGTGGTTTCTTTTTCCTTAGTGTTTCTTTAAATAATAATAACCAGTTAAAGTTTCTAGAGCTTTTAGAGCCACTGGCTTTAACTGAAACTTAGTGACTCTTAGGTTTAAGCTCTATCTCCCGTCTCCACATTGTGTCTCATAGTGCCCAGAAAATACTGACAATAGGCGACAGCATCATTCACACTTTACCTTAGATTTTGGAAACAAGCCACTTATACAATTATCTTAGTCTATCCTCTGCTTTATTTCTCTCAAACGTTAGCATATTTCTATAATACAATCTGTTTAATTAATTAATTAAAAATTAATTAAAAATTAGTTAATTTTATAAAAACTCATTATGGTCCAATGACAGTGAGTATTTAGAAATGCCCTCAAATCAAATATGACCACAGAGATCTTTGCCCACAAATGGATTTAAGTTCTAAGTAAGGCTGAACAAATGGGGATCTCTCAGCTACGTGTGGAGTCACCAGCTGAGGGTCTAGTCCTTAAAGTGCGAGAGAGTGAGCAGAATTTAGAGGCAGGACCTAGATCAGAAGCAAATTCCAGAACATTGAGGGGTGTCTTGTTCACCAAATTAGTCCTGGCAAACGGCAGCACAGATGCAACTTTTAGAAACCAAGTAGGTATTTCTGTGAAATGCTCTGCCACATAGCTGTGTATCAGACCATTCACAACTAGCTGCAAGACCCTATGTGGCAGGACATTTACAGTGTTAAGCTTACTCAGAGAGACCTTTCTGAAGGTGTGTACTATGTGCTAAACTACAGATTGGTTAGATGCACAGAAAATGTCTTGTTTTTCTGTTGCTATTAAAAAGAAATGAGAGTGGTAAAAAAAAAAAAGACAAAAGGGAAAGTGCAACTTTCTAGGCCCATTTCTTGAGAAGTAACAATAAAGAAGTCCATTATTAATAACCCAATAAGAATTTCTTCTGCACTGACTATATTGGGTCAGCTTCGTGAAGGGTGTCAGCCTGCTTGCTTCCACTGATTAAAGTAAAACTGCAGTGATTTACACCTGTGTTAACTCAGCACATTTGCCCTTGTAAGCAGCCTGTGATAAAATAGATTAATAAAAAAAATAAAAGTAGTATATAGATATTGCTTAAATAATTCATTATGGCCATGGGGATAGAAGTAAATACAAAGAAAAATGCTCACCTTTTGAAATATTAGCTAGAGCAAAGTCTTTTACTCTTTTCAGACTGGACTAGTACATATTTTCTTGCTACATACTCTTCAAGAACTTAGAGAAGTGCACAACTCTTTAGGATCTCTCTTATTTATGTGGTGAAGCTGACATAGTCCCATAGATTGACGCACTGTTCACAACTCCAATGGCTGAAACAAATGTGACCATGTAGCATATAAAGTTGCAGTTCATATATGAAGTTGGAAAGCAGCCCTGCTACCATACTTCATATCTTCTCATTATAAAACTCATAAGCAAATTACTCCAAAATTCCACACTAAGCAAGACAACTTACTGGTTCTAGCACATCTGAAAAAAATAAAATAAAATAGCAGTAAAATAACTGTTAGTGATGAGATGCTCCGGTTATTTTTGAGGTATTTAAAAGTCTCTGCTGAAGTTTATAGATCTTATTGACAGCTTTCTTTCCAGTTCTTTCAATTCTATACAAATCAAACATATTCACTGTCAGACTCTACCAAAGGCGTCAGAAATATAATCAAGGTAGGATTTTAACAAGTGACTTCACAGCCATATGTAGCTTCAGACCCAACAAATGACTGTGAAACCGCTATTCATATTTTTTTCTGCTGTGTCCTGGGGGAAGCAGTTCTGATGCTGTAAGTACTAACAGATGAGATATGTCCTGCTTCACCCTTTCAAAGAATTATAGAAATGATGGGATAAAAAATCCCTTCTTATTTTCAGTAAGTTGGAATGAAGATGTCATATGTCAGTGGAATTATTCTCTGCCACAAATCAAGTTCAGGGCAAGAAGTTTGTATTGCTTCATATTTGTGAATGTATTTGCTACCAGAAGTTCTTATACAGATATCCACTCTTAAAGAAATAAAAGATATGAGGCGGAATTCTCTGTAAATAGTAAGCTAACTTTAAAGGCGGTGTACAAGCTGTGTAAGTGTGACCCTCTTGTGAGGGCAGGCCTTTAAACTGTTAGGCTTTTCTGTCATACTTGGCTGCAGAATATAATTGAGAAAAGGAGCTTCAACTGGCATAATTAATATATGAAAGAATAAAAAAAGAAGAGGTGAGAACATGCCAATGAAGTGCTGCCAGATTGGTTTAAGCCAGCAGCTTGTCTATAGAAGTGTTATAAGTAAATGTTCAGAGACATAATTCAGAGGTACAGGGTTTTTCCCTTATTGGGTCTTTAAACAAAGGGTTTTACCAAGCTTCTGAGGCCCAGGATATATTTGGAAGAGCATGTTTAACAATGAATAGTGTCTGTTTAAGAACCACTGAACTGTCTGCCTTCCCAAATTTTTCTCCTTTTTGTCCACCAAGTTCTGTGTGGAAGTAGAGCTTACAGGTTAGTTATGAACTGCATAAGGAAATGTTCCAGTTCACTTCAGTGCCCTCTCCTTGTTGCCGTCTGAACAAATGAAAGACCTTCTCCATTTATCATTGAGAAATATGCAGCCTTCTGTCCTGTTAGTCATCACTGTCCCTGTTGAAAAGTTTTTGTCAGTTCTGACTTCTTTCAGATGGAGATGGATTAGTATACCTAATCATCTGCACAGTCTGTGTTGTGTGTTTTCTGACTGAAGAAGTTAAATTATGCAAATTAAGCAAGGTAGGAGTACCTGAACAGCAGCAGTTTTATCTGTACCCTGCCTAGCCTTTGAGATGAGCAAATTATATGCAGCCAGAGTGGTGAGCTGGGCTAACTAGGATGCTGAGCAACATTTGCAGCTTGGTAGCATCATCATGTAGTTTTTTGGACTTGATCTGGATTATCATTATCATATCTAAACATTGGACAGCATTTAGAGCTGCTTCCACCTTTGCACAGCATTATGTGCTGTACCCTATATGTTGCTATAAGCTGATACTATCCTTCTCCAATTTTTCCATCAGATAAGTTATAATGCCAGAATACTGGGACACACTGTGTAAATGTGACAAAAAATCTTTGAATTTGGAAAATTTTTAGCCACTGAATGACTGGGGCAGCCAAGTCTTATAAGAAAGTATTCCAAGCACCTTCTCTTAGTCTCCCTTGGTTTCTTTCTTTACTGTTGTAAAGGCAATAGACTTAAATAATGAATGTTAAATCCCAGCTGTGTTTAAATCAAAGGAAAAGAATTCCACTGACTTCGCTTTGTCTGGGATTTACCTGAAGATATTTATTAACTTATTCTTCATCCACATTCATAAGATCAGCTTAAAAAGAATATCACTGTACTGCCCAAAAAGGTCACAGTGTCTGTAAGATGTATTTTTTTCCAACACCAAATGCACGTAGCCTGTGAATAATTACAGAATATTTGTTTCTTGATCTACGTGTTTCTGTTCTTCCTTCAGCAGTATCACTGCCAGCATCTTTCTTCATTTTTGTGTGTCTGTCTCAGTGTCCACTATGACTGCCTTAGTGTAGCAGGGAAAGAGCACTTAGCTGGCCCAGTAGTCACTAGAGGAATTAAGGTTCGGCTGTAGGAGACTCAGTCTTGTAAACATGGTTCCACTCTAAAACAGTGTAACATCCACAACATTGAAGAGATTTTCTTTGTACCTGGCAGCAATTGTATTTTCATAGGCATAATGCTCAGTGGAAATTTTCCAGAGCAAAGGCAGGACAAGACAACAAATTATGAACAGATGACTCAAGAATAGATGCTGTAAGACAAGTCTAAGGGTGCCTGACCATTGGGAAGCATTCATGGAGGAATTCCTCTGGAATGATGGGACACCACTGCAGTAGCTGGGATAATACCCTTCTGGAGTTGATCTGAGAGTTCATCCAGTAAAAATACTGCTTAAATATTCTGAGATGGCTATACCAATGAAAGTGATCAGTGTTGCTGTTGCCTCTGTTGAAACACAGCATCTCACTGTCACCCTTATTTGGTCTTCACAAGCAATCAGCAAGTGTCAGTGAATACCAGTGTGTGCAATTTTGGACTTTTGCTTGGAGTTTTCTTTCACTAACAGATCTGTCTTAATTGGAAAGGAGCAAAGCCTGTGGGATATGTAGAATGCCTTTCTTTTTAGCACTTTTTGGTTTGCACCTTGAGGGAATCTGTCTGGAAATTACTTTCTTGAAGCTTTTCCTTGAAAACACGATCATGATCTAACAATAGTTTGTAGAATTTAGCAGAAAGTTTATAAATACAATGCCTGTTTCAATATAGTTTTACCCTTAGAGATATGATTTAAACCTAGACTCAAAGTTCTGTAGCTTTTATCTATCATCACTCACTGTCAACGCTATTCTGATCAATATAAACAAGCCTGACTTATATAAATCTATTTCCTTTCTCTGAGTTCTGCACAACTCTTGGATGACTGCAGCAAAACCCGTAGAAAAAAAAAAAAACAACAAAACAAAAACGTTTCCTTACCAGAAGTATCCCCTTTCTCAGAGTTAACAAGACCACCCTCGGGCAAGTAGTATAGCAGAGGGACTGTTTTGCAGGAGTCATTCATTCGGATCCTCTTATAAAAGATGAGCTTAATCCTCCAGGCTTATGCAGGGTATGTGCAGTACGTTAGCTTTGGGCTAACCCTCTGCCCTGGAGGAACTTCGGAGCTGTAGGAATAATTTCCTCTGTCTCTCTTTCAAACAGTGAATGTATATTTTACTGGTTATGTGCTGTACATTGCACACGTATTTCCTTGGGCTGGTTACTGGTATTGAAATATAAATTCTAGTAATGATACCGCAGCTCTTCATACATAGTGGTCTTCTCAATTGTAGAAGTGCATTTGATATTTCTGATGAAAGAACAGAAATTTGGGGAAAAAAAAACAACAGAAAAAGACAAAACGACCTCTGCACCTTTAAAGAGATGGGTCTACAAAATGGTGGTATCGGGTTTGCTCATGCTCATGCTGATATCACTGTCACATAGATCATTTTATTCTCATGGTAATGCATATGTGTTCCTGGATTTATAATAGTAAACACTTATTTACAGTATGTCAGATTCCTCATGTTAACCTGCATTATTACAAATTTGTGTCAAAATCCTTTTATTTTGTGGCTGAAGCATTTGAAGTGATGTAACAGGTTTTATAAACTATTGTGTCATTTCCATAACATAAAAGTTAAGTAATGGCTTAAGTCAGGAGGTAACTGGACATGTGGTACTTGTGGAAAAATAGCCTGATATGTATGGCTGACACCACAAAACAGTGCTGTCTTCCTGTTCTCTACCTCCTCAGACTGTGTGTGTTAGGGATATGCAAGTGTGTATGCTCATGCTTGTCCATAAGAAAGACAGAAGTACTGTTTTTTTGTTATGACTGAAATTCATTGTCATGTCTATCAAATAATATACACCGGAAGCAATTGAGAGTATTTCTCATCAGGTGAAAGACAAAACGTGAAATGTTGTTTTCAGTCTTATATTGGTAAAACAAATCTTTTTCTGAACTATACAAATTGTGAATTTTCTACATGTTCGTCCCCGTCTCTCACTGATCTGTATTGAGAATTGTTTTACAGAAACGACGTTGAAGCATCTGAGACATAGACTAGGTCAGAAACTGCCTCCCTCAACAGCTATTGAGGAAAGGAATAGAGCAGGCAAATTTATGACAGTTTGACATTTCAGATAATAGAGGTCAGTCCTTCAAGTTGCAGTCCCCCTGAGATGGGTGGATTTCTGCAGGTGAATATAGGAAGAGCTGGTACTATTAAACAGTCTCTTCTGCAAGTGAAGTATATGATGATAGACTGGAAGAGAAGAGTTTATTTAATTTTTGTGACCCAAATTCTAATTCCTTTCTGATGAGAAAGATCCCATTCACTTCTGTTGTCATGGAGGAAGAAGAATGGGATTTGAATTTCTAGAATAAAGTCTCATATTGTGAATGAACTGGAATGATGTGTACTAGTGCATCTCATTAGGAAAAAATTCCCTTTTTTGTCCTCTTGTACTAAGATTTGATAATTGTTCAGTGTGAATAATATTTAGAATGTGAGAGACTGAATTAATACTGATTTTTGTGGACTTTTTGTAATGAAGATGCTTGTTCTTTAGGAATATGAATTAACACTGTCCCCTGTTGCATCTCTCTACCTCACACTTTCTAGCAGTTGCATGAGCTTGGGATATGAAGTGTGATAACAGCACTGGTGTGAGGTTTGTAGTCTAATATTTGATACATGCTTTGAATTTGGGACTTGGGAGATAATATTATTATTTGTGTAGTCATTTTCATTAAGTATTATAAGAACCTTATAATTATATAGATATGTAAATAATATCAGATTTAATAAACTATATTGGCTTTCTTTTTCAGAAATGGGAAAAATCCCCTCAAATAAAGAAAACCAATGACATTCCTCAAACTAGAAATATGGCTTTATTTGTTTGATTTGTGTTATTGAAAGTAGATTTTTTTAATTTCAATTTGTTCTTGGTACTTTTTCCACTAAATATATTCTAATTACAATGTCAAATGTAACTAACTTACTGCTATTTACACGTGAACTGTCATATTTCTTAAATATCTATTTTTAAACTAGTAGGGGAGAAAATAAAGAATGAAAAAATCTCTTTTTCACTAGGAAAAAAAGGAAAAATTTTACTCACTTCAACTTCTCAATGGCTAGACTGAAACTGTTTTGCAGACACTTAAATAAATTTAAAAATACTTATTAACAGTATTTATTATTTACATTAATCTAAACTGTAGCATCAGCTGTTACAGGATTTTCTTTAAAAGGATGAACTGTTTGACTCCTTTGGTCCTTGAATGTCTGTAGATGTTTAGGTGATTCACTGATGAGGAAACAAGGACCGTCATTTCTCCCCTTACCACTTTTAGCCAATGCAGGCACTCCAGGTTTGACTCCGCATGCAGTACCTTTGTTGTCTGGCCCTTGCAGTTGAGCAGATCTGTGCAGAATAGGGCCAGGAACTCCCAGGTAAAACAAGGAACCTCATGAAAGATACCCCAGTGGTAATGTTGCCAGATTGGTATTGTCTTCTTGGAAGGTTAAAATTTGCAGTTCTTGACATTTGCTATCAAGCAAAGAGAAGAGGGTGTGAAGCTAGGAATTAGGAAAACTAGAGTTCTTGTATTTTGTAAGGACCTTCAAATGTCACATTACTGTGTTAATGTTTATGCACATCAGGAACTTCTAGAGGGCTGACTTCAGCACAATTATAAGCTTTTCAAAACTAAAAAGGAGTTGAAAAATTAATATTAGGAAATTTCTTAGAATAAGAAAGAACGAAGATTAAAAGAAGACAGCATCATGTTTCTTGTGGAGGATGGTGTGGTCACAAATCAAAGCTGCAAAAATCCCATTAGGATAGCTGCTATATGTGAGTTAATGCTGACTGTCTGCCTATCTGTCTAACATGCATTGTCTTTTGTTTGTTTCAGTGTGTTGTTGAGGTTTCTGTATTCCCACAGCAAATATTTATTGACAGTGTACTTTACTGCAAGTATTATTTCTGTAATTGCAACAGGCATGTTTAACCAGGGGTGGTCAGAATCACAGTGCTGGACACTGTTTCTTTTGCATGCTTGAGAATGTTTACTCTTGTTGCTAGTCTTGTCTGCCAGGTCTTCCCTGGAATTGATATCCCCACTTGTAAAAAGTTTGTTAGCAGAATACCTGCACATACCAAACTCACATTTTCATTTTGATACATAGACACTCTTCCACTTTTTAATTTTTAGAAATTATACGTAAGATAAGCACTTAGTGTGCTTAGTCTAGGAAGACTTCTGTTGTTTTCTCATCAGCAATGGAAGGTGAGAAGGAAATGGTATTAAAATTCTCTTTACTTTGTTCTGTTTCAGTGGAACTACAAACAAACAAAAAATATAGAAGAATAAGTGTAACTTTATTTGAGAATCTTGTTAAATCCCACAGAAACACTGATATATCATACGTGTATTTGTACAAAAAGGAATTGAATTAGTTCAACATAAATTGCTTTTGCTCAAAGAATCCAATACTCCTCAGGTCAAAAGATCTCAATGTAGGCTTTATCCACTGCCCAGATGAGTTTTCCTATTGGCCACAGTAAATGTCACATCAGGTTCAATCAGGCATATTTATTGTAATTGATTCATCTTTCAGGAAAAAAAAAATACAAAAAAACAAAAACTGTTTTTGGTAAATAAATTTTATATTATTGACTCTTGGGGTCTGTAAACTGTGACTATAGCAAATTGATATTCTTATAGTCTGTATGACTAAACTGGGGGACTGGAGGTGAGCACTACTCACTTTGCAGTTTAAAGCACCTAGGGTTTGGTACCATGCTATGTAATGCTCTCTTTATCCCATTGCCCTCACTTGTGCTTTGTTGTGTAGTATTTGATCTTAATACATAAAAGGTTCATCTAAGTTAGTAAATTTGGCAGCCCATAGGAACAGACTGTATAGCAAAAATGGTTGCAACTGAGAACCCCAAATCATGGTGTATGTATTTCACTCCTTTACTTCACACCTGTTCCTGTACCAGTCCCATAACTTCCCATTAACGAAAGATGAAGCCTTGGAGCAGTTCTTCTAGTTTCGCTTTATTTAAAAATAAAAGATCTTTTTGCTGAGACCACCCTGTGAAATGAATTGTAGCAGGGACAGTTGGAAGAGGTTCTTCAAGATGGTTTGCTGAATACTGAAGAGTAGTGTATGAGATATGCCTATAGATGACTGAAATGGAAAGAAGTTGCCTCTCAACAGAGATTTTGTCAATTTTTCACATAGTAAATGAAAAATCTGAATTTGGGTAAAATTTCTATTGGGGCTGCTGAGGTCTTTGGGGTTTGGCAGACTGCAAGTGCTTTTAGGAATGCCAGACACGAGAGTCTTTGGCCAATATTTCTTACCACAATGAAAGGTTCAATTCACTGGGATGAGCTACAAGGGTATAGTTCTATTCTGTAGGTCAGCAAATGCAAAGATGTCACAGAGCCCTTTCCTTAGTATACCTGATTTCCTGTAGGAGTGGATTTAAGTCTGACATAAATTAGCAATGACCTTTTATTTCAAATAAGCAGATTGATTTATAGTGGCTGACAATCTGGCTGGTAATTTCAAATTTTTCTGCTGTGTGTAGCACAGTATCTCTTCTAGGAACATATATGGTTTCCTGCTGAGGAAAACATCATAAAAAGGAGACCTCTTACCTAGCATGTGTTGTGATAGGACTTGCACAGGTTTAGTGTTACTGCTCACTTCACCAAAATAGCAATTCATCAAACTGACTAGAAACAACAGGTTTCACAGCCATCAGAAGGAGAGGGGAATGACAGGTGGTATCTTCGATGCTTTAATCTGAATTTAGTGTGTATAAGAAATCTTGAGATTCTTGTGTGAAAGTCCTGAAAAAGATCTTCCTGCAGTGAAATTTGGCTATTAGAGTATGCAGAAAGATACAATGAAGGCAAAAATATAACAGCAGGTGCTTAATTTAGCCCTCTGAAATCCTGTGAATAACCCATTTCCTATCCTCTGGTCAGGCTACTAAATGAGGCATGCTCGGTAATTACTGTATTATCCCATTCAGCAGGGGGAAGGAAACATCAGTGCTAGGCTTTTGTTATTTTACATTCACCCCCATTAGTGCTACTTGCTGCACCTAATAGGCTGATAAATGGGGTATTGCCACTGTCAGTGACTAAATGGCACTTAATATTCCATTTTGAAGTTCAAGAAATCAGAAGTAGGAGGAGAGGCTTTTGATGGCCATTTGTTCAGTGACACAGACTTATAATCAAGGAAATTGATGTTGAAGGTTCTGTTACTCAGATCTCACCAAAAAATGGAGCTCTAAAACTGCAGTGGATGCCATGGACTTAGGCAATATAACTCTTGACCTTATTAGGACTACCACTAAAATGGTATTAAAAATCAGATGTAGACTCTAATCTCTTATTCCTGTAACATTACTTCAGTATAGATCATATAATGAAAAGAAGTTTTGGTGAAGAATGATGCATTTGTTTTATTACAGAATATGGAAAGGCCACTGCAGAAGGTTGAAGTGACAATTCCTGCTTTATGGTGTTCAAAGGCCACATTCGATTGGTGGTTGTGTCTCAGCTGAGGAAGGGAGGAGGATAACACTATAAAACATGCACACCAGTGGCTTCTGCAGACACACAGGGAGGACTAACATTCTGTTGTCAAAGCCAATATGTTTAATAAAAACTTTGTGTCTTAGCAGTTGTTATCCTTAGCCATTCCTTCTTCTTGTGGCAATCTAGATAAAACAAAGGAGCACATTAACCATGTGTACTGTTTACAGTTGATTTGTACATTTTTCTGCTAGCAGAGACAGTGAAATAGCATGAGTCTGGCCAATATGTTATTTGTCCAGTGGAGAAAACTGTTCTGAACTGAGGGGATTCAGATCCAGGCAGCAAGAGTTTGCACAGCCGAATCTGGATTCAAGTGTGGATTTTAAACATTCTCATTATTCAGGGTTGTTTGCATTTTGAGAGCTGATCCTGATCTTTCTGATTCCCAGCACAGAAATACATTGTCCAGTGTTTTGATTCATGAGGAAAAGGTGATGCAGCAAGCAGTTTAACTGTAGACAGAAAGTGGCTAGTGTAGCGTGCTGATATTTTAAAAACATAGAAAAGCAGTTTGGCTTCTGCTTTTGTCACTGAAGTCCTGCTCCTGGGCCGTGACCTCTTTTCTGGCCCAAATGGCATCACAGGCAGATTCGGTCTCCCTGCCCTGCCTTCTTCTGGGCCTTTCTCCTAGTCTGCACTTCACCAGGGCTTCGAGGGCCGCCTTCTTTGCAACCCCTACCATCTGGAATAGCTTCCCTGTCTCTCTGCCTCATTGACTCTCTTCTTAATTTTAATTCTCAGTTGACCATTTATCTTTTCTACCTTGCCAATTTCTTTTAATTTCCCTGTCCATCTGCTTGCTCTATTTAACTCTGCAAAAGCCTTCAGATTATATATTTTATAGCGGCTGCATGTGAAAATGGATTATATATATGAACAACTTCCCCAGTTTGGACAAGCATGTTGTTAGCATCAGCTGAAAAAAAGACTATGCCTCCCTGATGTGCTTGGTGTTACACTTCACAAAGTTAGAGGGGAATGCTGAGATTGCATTGACAGCCAAAGGAATACACTTACTTTTCTAGAACTGCAGCAAGCAGAACAGATGGTATTTTCCTCCATTCCCCATCACTCTCTGTCCTTTCCTTCCTCATGCTCCATTGTTCATTTTTCATACCTCACTGTCACTTTGGGTTGGATTCAACACCTGCTGAAGTCAGTGGAGAATCTCCCACTGACTTTATTTGGCTTTGAATCCTGCTTTTTGTGATCTCTCCTCCCTCTGTCTATGCCTGAATACAGATCCCCCTCTGACCTCTCAATGATTTGGATTATGTCTGTGCATCATTCTCTTCTTATACTTTTACAAAAGCGTCAGCAGAGCGGTGATGGGGAAAGCTGTATGAAATAGATACTTCTTCATTCAGTAGGTATAAAGAAAACCAGTGATTTTTTTCCACTTTAGAATACTCTTAAACAATGTTTCCCCTAGCTTTTTGCTCACTGAACCTAAAAGAAAACAAAACATAGCCTGAAGTTAAAATAAATAAATAAATAAAATTGTAATTATATTAGAATTATATTTAAATGTTTTGCTGGGGATTTTCTTTGTAATATTAAAAAAAAAAAAAAAAAAGACAAAAAGTTCATACCAAAATGAACATAAAAGCCACTATTTTGAAAATGCAATTTTGAAATATATTGCTTTTCCACAAATCCTCCTCCATCCCCTCCCCTTTTTCATTAACTATAATGATGAACCCCCCAAAATATTTTTTTTTTCCTGGAGGATCACTTAGTCAGTTATTTATTTCCCCATTACTCTATATCCTTTCATGGATTTTGTCTGCATTGCAAAGCACTGACTGCCCCCTTCCTTGTTGAGATCCTTTCCAATCAGCTATTTCTGGTAGGCTTAGAAATGGAAGACAGAAAAATAGAATAAATTAAAAAAAATAAAATAAAATGAGAGGCACAAAAATTATGTGTGTGTGCTGTATGCGGAGGAGCCAGGTTTCTATGGGTTTACCAACAGAATCTGTTTGATCTTAGGCTTTGTGGAGATTCCGCTGATTTTTCAATCTAGTACAAAACTGGAATAATTGTTACTGAGTTTTCGAAATAGTTCTACCTGAAGCACATGCAGGCTTGAGAATGATGCCTTGTGACATATTGTAAGATGCCTCACTTCAATAACAAAATTGACAAAGGCTTACTAAGTTTTCTGTCTTAACAAGGAATTCCAAGGCCTTATATTTCTCTGACTGTTTGACTTCTAAGGACAAAATCATCACCCCAATGAAATCAAATGAAAATGTCTTTTGTTGTCATGTAGTCAGAATGTCTTCTAGCAAAACTAATGATTTTTGTGTTAGTTTATACTTGGGACAGACCAGAACCAAACATTCTTCTTACACAAACATTGTGGTTTTCCTAAGCTGCAATTCAAATAGCAATTCTCTGCTGTTCTAAAGACCTGGGAAACATTTTGTGTTTTAATTGAAGTCCCTTGGAGTCTTGACATTTCTTAGCAACTTGCAGGATTTAACCCTAATAGTATTTACAGTAATTAAATACACAAATTAAATAACAAAGCATCTAATGACAAATTGAATCAATGCCAAATAAAGGACTCAAATAAATGCTTAATTAAAGATGCTAATAAAATCCCCCTCACTCCTTTACAGTCCACTCCCTAGGGCTAAAGATGACTTTCTGCCTCAGAATTCTTTATAGCCCTTTACAAGCCCAGTCTCTTGGGTTACTGACTTCTTCAACCTCTGGATTAAATGCTTGTTAGCTAAGCACAGTATAAACTCATTTAAAAAGTCATCGGAATAATTAAGTTGGATTCAAAATGCTCTGTGTTCTCCAGATATGATACACCATGACATTCCCATCTGCGCGCAAGTTCCCATTCACAAAGGTTACATTTAGTTTTGAGCATCTAGGGAGCTGGATATGTGTCTGACTTTCTACTTAAGCCTGTGGCAGAAATCATGTGCTTAAATTTAGGCTAAGTACCTTGATGAGTTGGAGCCAAAGTTAGAATGAGCATAGCCATAATGCAGTCCAGTTTAAGTAGAGCAAGACAGCTGTTTAGTAATTCACTATTGATTCTAGTAAGCTTTCTTATTTATCGCCTAAGTAGAACCTAGCAATAATGTATGTTTTTAAATTAGTGCACTGGAGAATGGAGCTGCTATAAATATTATTCTTAAGTAGCACTCAAAAATGAGAGAGATCTTTAATTTACTATTCACTTTCTTTCATGTGCTAAGAACACCTCTTTCACCCTGGCAGGTAGCCTCATTAGATATTTTTCTACTTATCTGTACATATAGCTTTTTACATTTTGTGTCAATAATGATAAAGCAAGTGCTTGTAAAAGTACAAGAATGAAGAGCAATTTCCCAGTCTTTTGTAAGTTACTGACAGAAGGAGATTCAGGCAGGCAGACTGTTGTGATCACCAGGTACACACTATGTGACACATGGTAGTCCTTCCTGTTTTTCTTTGTAGTATTATTTCCTGATGGGATTGTTGTTTTTGGGGTTGTCAGCAGATAGCTGATTTCAAGGTTTATCTTCTTCCTCTGATGCATTATACCATTTCACATTATCTCCTCTAACAAGCCCATGTGATTTCAGATTAACACTGTATGTGTTCTATCCATATTTCATAAGTTTATCACTTTCATTAATGTTCAGCTTGGACATCTATTATCAGCTTAGGTATTTTCCAAATTCCCAAACATCAGATTTGGGGCACATGGAATTATGTGAGTTGTCAGTGAGAAGAAAACAATTCCTTACAGTTTGAATAATCCTCTTCTGTATTTGTGCTATCTGCTTGAAAAAGAAGACACACTGTGTGGCCTGTGAGGAACTGATCGCATCACTCTGAGTAATGTAATTTGAATTCTGTTGGAAATCATTACAACATCTAACTTATGTGTCACCTTTTTGTGGGGAGGATAGTGACTGGAAATGGGAGAACAATTTGTTCACATTAAGGTGCCACTAGCACCATGCACAATTACCTGTTGGATAGCTGAGTACTTACAAATATTTCAAATAACTTGGACTTATCCCTCTGGAGACCCAAGAGAATTGTAGTTTCTCTGGCAACTTAAGAAGTATGCAAACAGTATGCAAACAAATAAAAGGAGCTTATGAAAGAAGCTTATGAAAGAAAGGTCCCCAGAACAGTAAACGATATCTTGAAGGGTGAAAAGAATGGAATTGGAATTAACAGCCTTAATAGAAATACGGTTGCTCTAATCACTGATCTTCCTAAGCTGCATCACTCTGAATCCTTCGATTATGTCCACATGTTGCTTTTCATCAAGAATAAAGAAAAAAATCAAGTTCTCCAGGCTGTAGCATTTCAAATGGTTCACTGCATCATTAAATGATGTACGATAGTGTCAGATCAGTGTTTTGCAAATTCATGATCTTACCCATAAGAGATAGGTGTATTTCCTTTTTCCTGTTTGTTTCTGGACTTCAAAATATCTGCTCTTACTTCACTTGTATTTTCAGTATCTTCAATTCGCTCTTCTGTAGAGTTATCTCATATTTGTGTGTTTGTTTTCCATTGTTATACTTAAGCAAATATTAAATAGTTTGGGTGAGTTTCCTTAGTCATTATAATGGATTTATTTCTCAGATCAAAGGGCTAAACAAGTTTCCAGTGGTTTTTATTTATTTAATTATTTAACAAATCTAACAACTCGTCAAAGAAAATGCACTGCTTATACCCACTTATTGTTTATGTCTTTAGGCCATAATGACTTCATCAATAGGGCTGTAGAGCATTTTAAATTGTTACTAATGTAAAAACTACATTAATACATTGCGAAAGACTGAGAAGAAAAGTAGAGTTCTGGGTCATGGCTTGTAACTTTTAGAAAACAATATGTAATGTAATTTTCCTGGAAGTTTTTAAGGCAAAATAGCAACAGAAGTAATACATGAAGACTACTGCAGAGCCCAAAAGGAAGGGATTCTTCTCAAGTGTTGCTTCGCAGTCTGTAGGAGCTTTGTCCTTGGTTGTCTGAGAGATGATTCTGCAAAGTGAGTTCAAAGCAAAGCAAGGCAGAGTCAAAGCTGACTAAAACAAAGCATCTTCTTAGGGGATTTCGTAATATTTATCTGCTTCTCTCTCTGTGTCCTTTGTTATTGATGAAAATAATGAAGTCTGTTGAGGTAAATCTATAGAAGCAGTTCACTTCCCCAAAGTGAGCAGGGCTTCTGTTTTTTAAATAACCTTGGCAGAAGCTGAAATACAATTCCAAATCCAAAGTCTTTGTGCTATTATTTGAATTGTTTTCAATATCATTAAGAATTTCCATGGCTAACTTGAAAAACTCTTCTCTTATAACCATAGGAAGTAGCCTGGAAGGGAAATGGTACTTTCTAATAAACAAGACAGCATCTGGTGTGGCTGTACTAAAACGAAGAAGGAAAAAAAATCACAATGCAGTTCAGTAATACTTAAAAGAAGCAAAATGATTCCAATCTGAGCAAAATGTTACGGTTTTATTTTTATTTATTTGTTTTCCCAGATATTTCACAAAATGGGAACATATGAGTATAAGATAAAGCTCTACTGAAAATGGTTATGTCTCTTGATGGTTTTAGTCAACTACATCAGGGAAAGCAAAGGCATTTCTCACTATGCTGCAGAAGTGTATACCAGGCAGTAAAAAAGGAATAGAATTAGGAAGTCACACCAATACAATAACACAATGAAAAAATCCATTGTTTCCGTAATACCAGAAAAAAAAATCTCCCTATAATTCAGTTATTCTTTTAATGGCATTAAATCAAAATCCTTCCATTGAAGAGTGACTTGCAATAGTATGAAAGGTGAAAACTGCATCATTACCACTTAAGAATATGAAGAAGATGGAGTTAATCTTTGTCAAAAAAAAAAAAAAACAAAAACAAAAACCAAGTGTTTTTCATTTCAAGAACACCAAAAGTGGATGGTGAGCCATTATTTTCAGAACTGAAGAAATTATGAGTCCCCAGATTCAGAACATACTGGACTTTTCACATTTCCTGTTTAGTAAAGCAATTACTTGTAAGATTTGAAAACTTTTTACTTGGAGATACTGATAGTGCTAGTAACATAAATTGAATATATCATCAAGTGAAGAGGTTAAAATGGCAAGATGCTGTGCTGAAATGGGCCAGAGGAGGATTGTTAAGAGACTTTAGCCAGTCAGGTTCCTGATGAAACTGTTTAGATTTAGTTTAGAATGTTGGTTAAAAATAATGCCAGGATCTTTGAGTGGTAAGGTGGTAGTGTGGGGAAGTTTGCTAGTGGCACAAAATTAAAAGTACTGTTGGTATATATATGTTTTTTTTTTTTCAGGAAGAATTGGGTGTCCTCCCTGGTTGATAAATAATTGATGAAACATAATCATGAAAGTGTAAGGTTAAATATTCAGTTAGGTATAATCAGAATTTCTCTTATATCTTGGGAGCTCATTAGTCAGAAATGATTGAGGACTGGAATGATCTGCATCTACTAGTCATTCATGCAGTGATGAGGAGCTGTTCCTGTTGTGTTGGCACTGAGGAGGTAAATCCAATTCTAAAGTGATTTTGACAAGCTGTTTCCATTAAAGCTAGTAATGCCAGCGGAATTCTCACTGCTTCATCTGGAATTCTGTGTGTGTCAATCCAGACACTTGCATATAGAAAAGAAGAATTTAGGCTTAAATAGGCATAAAGAGAGAGACTAGAATAATGAAGGGAAACTCAGTGTAGCAATCTTAAGAAATAAACACTGAAGGAGAATGTTCTCTTTTTGTGTGAGTGAATTAAGAAGAAAGTACCGATGAGTGTTTGAAGGTAAAAAAAAACAAGGTTAACACAAGAAAAATGGGTGTAAATGAATGCCATGAAATAAAAATGTTTTAAAATCATAATAGTTGATTTCTGAATTTATAAATAATTTTTCTAGCATAAGTTGGAGAACAAAAATGATACTTTTAAGATGCAGCTCTCTTTGTTTGTGAAAGGGAATGGGAGTGTCTGCAAAATGGATGGAGGTTGCATCTATTGCAGTATTTTATGCTACAATAGATGCATAAAATGCATAGAATGAGAAGCACAACTTTGATGCAAGCATTGCCAAGGGTTTGCATTGTTTCACATTGGAGCAGTCTCGCAATGCAGTTTCTTTCCAGGTGGAGCTGACAGACGTGGTCCAGGAGCATGGAGCTGCCAACAGCTCCTCAGCTGGCAGGGCCAGGCTATAGCTAGTAGAAAATAAAACCAGGGACATGAATTTGCTGCAGGTATCAGGCTCTAAGCACAACTGTTGCACTACCTGTATTTGATACTATTCCTGTAACCAGATTGAAAAGGAAAAATGCTGAATCTATGATTCAGTCATTCAGTTACAGTTATGTTCATATCTCATAGCTAAGTATGTGTGTATGTGTGAAGGTTAAGTTGAAATCCATCTTAACGCTAAAATACAGAATTTTATATTTATCCATATAGTGCTAGTGGCTTAGTGGCATTTGAAAAGCAGGAGGACTGAAAATTTTAATGCTATCTAGGAAAAAAATCTTTATGTATATATATGATGACTGCTCCAAAAGTAATTTCTCTTTTATTGTATTGGCCCATGACATCAACAGTAGATGCTGGTGATACAGCAGTAGAGATTGAACCTTCCCGACAGTATTCCAGTACATTCTGTTGCCATGCAACAGATGGCAGTAGAGGGGCAATCTGACAAACTGGCATCTGACATGGAAGTGCAGATGAAGCAAAGGTGTGTCATTGCTACTCAGCTGCTCATCAAGTATGCTTTCTGCAGATATCTTGGGCTGACTGGCTCTCCCGAACAGATCAGCAGGTGGTCTTTTTTATTCTTGAACAAACAGCTCCTAGCAAACTGAGACCTCATTGGATAATGAAGCTGAATTGCACCTGGTGGCCCAAAATGTTCCTAATGAGATTTTATTAAACACAAGTGAACAAGTAAATAGAAGCTAGATAATTTATCCCATGAAATGTCTATGATTTCTTCTAAATGCCTAATGTTTCTGTCAACAATTGCTTTTAAGCATTATTTCTGTCTTGAAGAGAAATGATTATTGCCTACCTTCTGCTGAGAATAAGTTAGTAACATAGGCAACCACACAAGTCATTGAGTTTTAGTAAGTTTTCTGATTCATTCAAGTACTGTTCAGATTCCATAAAGTCAGAAATTATTCCATTCTTTTTGTACTCTCAGGCAAGTTGTGAGGGGTGAGAGAGCACTGTGGTGAAGAGAGATTCTGTTGTATAGTAGCACTTTTAGAGAAGATAGCCTGATACCTACACATGAAAGGGCACAGCCTGACTTTCATCTACAACTTCATTTCAGAGCTAGGACTTCACAAGAATAGTGTAAGGGGGATACATGAGTAATTCTGAATCTCCAAAGCACATTCTAGCAAGTCACCAACTGAATAAAAATGTTAATTCATGCATCCTCTGTGATTCACAGGATGAAAATTCAAGTATTTAACATATGCTTCTAGTATTCAAAGGACTTTGTCAAATTGTATTTTTCAATCCTACATCACATTTTGATGCTATTCTAAGAGCATTCTGGAGGCTGATAAGTGCTTTGGATTGTTGGTTTGATGAGAAATGAGAACTACGTGTTTTACTTTGTATTTGTAGTGCAGTAAACACTCATTACAACAAAATTGAAAAGATACCTTCTCTGCTTGAAGAGCATTCTCTCATGAATGCAGGAAGCCAGGCCAAATTCATCCCTCACCTAATTCTTTTGTCATTAGGGAAAAATAACACTAAGAAAACGTTTGTCATAGTCACAGTATGACAGGTGTGTACTGCCAAGGTTCCGTGTGGTGACTGTCACCTCTGGGGTGTGATGCTTGCCTTACCTATCTTCTTTATGTTCAGTTATGTACATGGGTGTAGAGAAAAGCTGAAGATGGTATGTGTGCTTTGTATCCTGAATTCAAGGATGGTAGCTTCCATTACATACCTTGTGACTGAACAAAACAAAGTAGGCATCAGACACAAAACCAGTAGTGGAGGAATGTCACTTCTCTTTATTTCCGAGTGGTCAGAACAATCCACATGTAGTCACGTCAGTTCAAGAACAGCTGGATCAATCAACTACCTCTATAGGAAGTCTTAGCAGGCTTTAGGAGATGCACATTACTTTACTTTTCTTTGGATAACTCAGCTATATCTAATCAAATGCATAATTTTAGGTAATAATTTTAGGTAATCTAAAATTAATCTTTGTAAAAAAAAAAAAAACAAAAAACAACACAACCCTGTACATATCAAGTTGTCATGGCTGTGCAGACAATTTTTGAGAATAATTAAAATCAAATGCAAGTGTTCCCCAAGAGCACTTGATATCTCTTACAATTTACTGAAATAAGAAGAAAAAAAATCTTTTCATGTCCGTATTTCTAACACACTCTTGAAAAAGTCTCTATAGAACATAAAATGAACCTATGTCAATACAGTGTCAGTGGGAGACAGGCTAGAGTTATTAAATACTCTTTGTTCCTTGGTAACCACCCCTAAAGACTAGACCCTATGCAAACATGCAAGAGTGTTCCTGGCACAGTAGGATTCAAATGTGAGTGATGATGAGGCATTTCAGGCTTGAGCATGCTCTGGGCTTACTAACCTCAGTTGGTGTATGTGGAAAGCAGCTATCTGCCAATGGAAGCAGAAATTCAACAGAGAAGGAGTCTGATACACAGAGAGGAGCTCTTTTATTTATGTATGTATTTATTTATTTACTTTCTTTCTGGGATTTATATAAAAGGGCATAGTGCTGTAAGGAGGTAAAAGTTGATCTGAAGCACTGCTGAGGTAGGAGATAGGAACTAGATTTCACATATAAATGCTTCTGGCTGTGTTAAATGAAAGGGAAGTTCTGTAGAGGGCATGGATCCTGTGAATTTTCTACTTTTTGTTTAATGTCGGGGGAAGAATGACCCCAAAGATATTCCTGAGAACAAAGTTGCCGGTATTCAAGCCTGGTAAAAAGGAGGTACACTGCCATTTGCTTGTCATAAAAGAAGATACTATCAGGACATTTTTATCACTTAAAATGGCTCATGTAGCATGGGAGAGTCTTAAGTGAAACCAGATCACCATTTTGAAGGATACCTGTCCTTATAAAATTAATATAACCATGGTTAAAACAAATGATCAATGATGCAACTAATTTTGTCAAAAATATTTTGTCTATTTCTGGTAAGGTTCTCTCCTTAATAGTGGGTTTTCTGGTTTACTACTTTATATTCTTTCATCATTATATAAACACATAGTCAAAGACAAAGCAAACTGTGACATCCTCTTTTAAAAAGATAAATAAAGATCAATCTTTTCTGATGTTCTGTCTAATAAAAAAGCAGCAAACAAGCCAGCAAAATAAAGTAAACAAAAAATGTTTTAAAAAGACAGAATGAGTCATAGGGAACTGTTGTCTGGAAAGATAGATGTTCCTCCTGAAGAAAAAAAAAAAAAAAAACTTTCTAAAATTTTGGGAAAATGGATGTAGAACTGTCCTGAGGTACTTTAGTGAATGACCAGCAAGAACTCATTGATAATTTGACCTAAATACATAAGTCGTAATCTTTATAAATGAATTGTTCAGTAGATGTTGAAATGCATTCTGTCTATATAATGATGTTTATTCACCAGCTCTCTCTATTATAATTCATCTTTTCTTTTAGTTGTAAATTTTTAAAAAGCAACCAGTACAACACCACATCCTTAAATCTGTCATCCTTTTGAAGGAATCACCTAATATTTTTAATTACTAAAGGTACTGCTTTGCATACCATGTATTACGCAAACAAATCCCTCATGTGCCAAGGAATGAAGTGTATATGCATAGTTTTTGTTCTTATAAGTAAATATATGTGCAAATTTAAGGATGTGCAAGTCCAGCACTGTGTCTTGGATCATACCTTGTATTGTATTTCTACAGATCTTAGAAAAGCAAGACCACAGAAATTCACATGCAGGTTCAATAACTATTCCTCTTACTGTATAATCAAAGCATTACTAATTTGACTTAGTCTGAGAAAAAGCTAGTGATATTCTTCCCATAACAAAGATATAATGAAAGCAATTTCTGTCATATTTGGTTGCCAAAGTTCCCACTGGGTTGATTATTTTAATACTGATGAAATTTCATTGTAGAATGGGATTTTTACTGCAGCGATTATGCTTTTAAAAATCACTTTAAATTTTAAGAAAAAAAATTGAAAGGGATGAATTCTGTGGGACCACTCCCTTCTCTTTTTCTCAATCACTCTTATATACAGATAATACTTTTTTGTGTTTAGAAAAATCTTCCAGTTCCACGAAATTCTGGAAAGATTCTTTTTTTTCAATTTCTGGTTTTAATTTGGGGAAAAATAATCTGTTTTGATAAGTCAATGAAAAAATAAAAACTTATCGTATTGTGAATTATACTAGCTTGATGTCTTAAGGAATGTTTGATGGTCATTGAAACTTAAAGGTATAAATTAAAATAATGATTTAAATGAATGCAAGTTATTCTAGGTAAATGTGCCAATTACTTCAAGACAGAATTTAAAGAATTTTAAATTTGATCTCTAGGCAGAGTTATGAAACTAACAGATTTGCAAAGTATGTTTTTTATTTCGATAGTAGAAATAATAAGTTCATATTTTAGCAATATTTTTCAACAGAGTGAAGAATAAGGATTGTGTCACATAGTGTGATGAAAATAATTCAGTCAATAAAATCAGAATATTTTAAAAGGCCCTTTTCCAAAATTCTGTACTAGGCAATTCAATTATATATTGTGCCTTGAAACTGTAACTTAGCCCTTTAGTAATACAGTAGTATTTTGCAGATGTGGATTCTAAATTCCTACAGTACTTAAGCAAATAGTTAACTTTTCATATGTGAATAATACTACTGAATATATGAATACGTATTGATGGCTATATAGAAGACAGCTGCAAATCACTGCTTTCTGTTTGAACCATAAATAAGACAAAACCTAATCACATATGTTACATATTTGGCTCAGCACTACATTCCTTTGTGCCTCAGCTTGGCTAAGGAGCTTCCAGAAATTGAAAGGAAACTCGTTCCTATATTTTCCCACTCTCGAAGCCTAGACATTTTATAAAAGTTAGTGTGATGTGTAGTGATAGAGACAACTTTTATATATTGTCTCCCTTTACTTTCCACTTGTTTCAGGAACACTAATGAGTTAAGAGAATAAATGTGTTTTTAATCACGCTTTAAAATGAATTCAGCCAAACACAAGAAAAATACATAGCCAAGTGAAGACGTCAATAAGAAAGAGGACTGATCTACATAGACTGCAGACAAAGTCTACACTTAAAGCTGTCATCAGTGAAGTAAATGCGCCAAACTGTATGAAAAAAGGAAATTTCAAATGCCCAGAGATGCATGATGAGTTAGCTTTCAGTAGGAACTGGACAACTAATTCCCCTTTCTGATGTTAAAAAATTCTCAGTGCAATTACAAAATACTATGGAGCATTTTTCAAATATGTTCTTGAGATACTTGTCTCTTGCTGTATTAATTTTTACTGATATCTATATAGTAGCTTTAAGATACTGTAAAATATTTCAAAGATGTCTAGTCAATAGGAAATTATGCATACAACCACAAGGAGCATCTGAATTGAAAGCTTTCCAAGTACCATGACTGCTTTAAACAAAAAAATAATAGCATGTACAGTTTAAAGTCTATACAATCTCTTCTCTGGAACTGCTTTTAGCCACAGTGGTTGTATTAAAATTATTTAAAAGACTCTGATTTTGCTATGTATTTGTAAATTCACAACTGAGCTAATTATAGTTTAGAGCAGTGCAGCTATTTTCAGAATGTGGTCTCCCAAAGGTATTACTGGTGTGTAGGGAAAGTCCATTACTTACCCTTCTTAAGAAATAAGGCACTTAAATTCCTAACATTTTCTAGTCAAAGAAAGTTGAGATTTTTCTGATTTGTTACTAAAGGTGTGATCTTAATTTTTTTTTTTTTTAAGTCTAACAGTTAAGTAGGAAAGTATCTTCTGAAGGTTGTGCAAGGACAAAGTAAACTTGTGGTGACAAAGTTTACACAAACTTAGCTGCAGTTCATTTTTCCCCCCACGAAGCCATCTGAACATCTTGCAAGCTTGATGCTATCTTCAAGAATTGCATTTGGGAATTAGGAAAAGGAAAGACTCTTCAGTAGTTAGGCACTAACTGAATTTTCCTTTTCCTAGCTGAGTTGAGAGCTCCAAGGATCAAACCAAAGTTTATTAATGTGAGGTGCACAGGAGATAATGACAGAACAAACGTCCTGTTGTACAAATAGTAATCACAGTTTCATGTCTATCAAGTCCCCTGAATGCTGAGATATGAATCAATCCCCCTATCCCATATTGTTACTCAAATTATTCTAGTTATATCTAGTTGTATCAGTATGTCTAGTATTGGGGGAAAGTGGAATGAAAAATTGAAAGAAAAGCAAATGTGTTAGGGGAAGTGTTGCAACTTGACAGAGAACAGTGTCTTATCTGAAGTCTGAATCCAGTCCACTGCAGCTGGTAACTTTATTTGGAAGAAACAGAAAAATCCCATGAGTTTGCATTTATTTACCTTTTGAGTGGTGTTTTTCTTATCACCTCTGTATATTTCTTCTTCAATATAGCAGTTGTAGTCTTTCTATTTTGAAGCAAGTAAAGTAGTTATGTTTGCATGGAGTATTTACGTGGTGTCTAGTCCATACTAGGCATGCCCTCTTCACATCAGAGATAGAAATATTTGATCTGTGATGGCTTCCCTTACCCAAACACAGACTGAAGACAGTTTTTGATACTAAAGTGATTGGTGTAGTTTGAAGGTGATAATTCTGAGTTAGGAGTGTCACTTTCCAAGAGCTGGTGTTACTTGTAACATCTTGTTAGGCAACTATCCTACAAGGAAAATACCATAACTTAGAGAATTTTCCCACGGGTTAGCAAAAATACCATTTTAAAATCAACAAGTATCATTTAGAAGAATACTTCTGAAGATATTCCCTGCATAGATTTTGCTTTTCCAACTTACATCCAAATGTAAGTTAATGTAATTACATTACAAATGAAATATCCTGGATGAAATCCTGGTTCTATTAACAGCATTTATGTTCTCAATAACAAAATAACTGAGTCAATTTCTATATGAGACCTGAAAACCTGAAGCTATAAATTACTCTTAAATAACACTGTATGATGAAGAAGCCAAAATATGAAAGAAACTGATCTTAGAATTGGAGATGAGCTTTAATGTTATTTGGGGACAGCATGCAAAATTCCATTCTCATATGTTTTTCACTAACTGCTTGGCACAATACTTGTAGCACAAAATATTGTTATGGATAGCTTTACTTCTCTTACATCTTTAAAGCTTTGTAGCTATAGGAGAACTGTGTTGTTTTTCCCAGTCAAAAGTAGAAGGACAAATTCCTTTTTATTTTAGAAAATTACCTCTAGCAGTTTATGTAAAATACTTAAGCTCATGAAATCCAACCAGCTATCTTATCTACTTCAGTTCCCTCCTTTAAATAAAAGACATTACTATTTGTAATCGTTAGATGATATATGCATCTTTTTTCATTAAGCAAACATATACCCATACAATTAAAAGAAGGCAATTAGTAAGCTGCTCAGATAATAGTTAAACAGGCAATAGAGGAAACTAAAATTTCCCAGTTTGTGTTTCCATTATTCATTGGGCTGTTGATGTTAATAATACATTGCAATACAGAACAAGATAATGCAACTCATAGGATGCCTTATTATCAAGTATCCTCAAGGCACTTCACAGTGACATCAAAAAAGAAACTCAAAGACAATAGTTCATCTATAAGATAGGCTTACAGCTTTAGTTTAAAATGTGATGAAGTGGAATCTCACTGACTTTAAAATAATTTTGTCTGGGGCCACATCTGTCCCTTTCCGTTTTTGTTTCTGTTTGTATTGTTTAGTGTACTTCACAAGAGGGAGAGTATTAGAAATAATATTAGTAATAGATGGAATAGATTCTGCATTATTTTGTATCAGAATACAGTTTAGGGAGTTACCATATCCAGCAGTCTTCAGATAGAGACAAGGCTGCTACAAGTCAGCATGCCAGATCCAGCCACTAGCAAGGCTCAGCACCTTCCATGGGCTGATGATTCCCTGAGGTGGGCCTGATAGAAACCTAAGATGGGTGGTATTCCTTTTCACCACATATTATTTGCCTCAGGTCCTTTCTGTGTCTGCAGATGAGCTATTTTTCACAAAGTCTAACATACAGAACCTCGTATTTTAGAGATTTATTATATTTGGAACATCATGGGAATACAAATAAGGAGATGGGGGACCAGGACCAAAGTGCCACCCTGTTTCACACATTTGCATTAGCTCTACACAAAACCGTAGTCAAAACTAGTCTTCATGTTAGTTCTCCAGGATTAATGATAAGTGAGAATAAGTCTGCAGTGCACCTGCTGTCATCACTGCATTGAGTCCCATTCAGATTATCTGCAGTCTTGCAACAGCACCATGTGATGATGGATACATTCAGAAGACCAAGACTGCTACTGACCTTAAGTAATGATGCAATAGAGACGCATAGGCTGCTGAAATTATCTCTGACAATCATGCTATTGTTTGACATCTCCGCTGAGTCAGCTGACTTCACCAGTAGATATTTCCATTTAGCAATAACTGACGTGAAACTATTCATAGCATACAAAAAGCTAAGACTTTGTTTTCCTTTACTCAGTTAAGCTAACATAAGGGCTTTGGCCCACTAACGTCACAGAAAGGAAGCAGCACTGCAAGATTTCTAAGCATATTTTCATGGTGTACAAAGCATGAAAAGATTTTCAATAGGCTTAAGTACAGACTGCCAGTGTACTAAGATCTGTACAGTTAGCGAGTATTTTACATATTTTACAAGGCACAGCCATATTTAGTCAAAATATTGTTTACATGGGTATTGTGATGATTGAATGAGTGAGATTAAATGTATAACCATTTTCTATTTAATTAATATCCACAAGAAGATAAAAGATTTTACAGCCCATATATCAGTCTTAATTACTCCATTTTAGCTAGAATATTAAGCTAGACACTGCAGTAAGACGTCTAATATAAATTTAATGACAAATGTGGAGGCTGACATAACTGTATAGTTTGGGTAGAGGTAAAATGCCCAGATTGCACTTTATGCTCTTTCTAACTGGAATTTCAGATGACAATGAGATCAAGTGAGGGCACACAGCATAAGTGAACATGAAATGTACCAACAAATTAGTTGAGATGTAAAGACCAGAGAATTTTGCTGGTGCTGTTAGCTAAGAGACTGTCAGTAATATTTATTGCAAATTTCCATTTCAGGGTCCTTTTTCTATAAAAGAAACTCTCTTGGGTAATGAAAAAAAAAGATATAATCTTTTTGACAATAGAAATTTTGAGGTCACTTTGGTGCACATGCAAACATACTTTACTGCATCATGTTTTCCATGACCAGCAGACAACAGTGTGAATGAGATATGTGTGAAACTTAATGAAAAACCTGCTCTGGTTTTCTCTGGGACAAAAGGGGCAGAGAGCGTTTTGTCAGCTAAAACCAAGGAGTGGAAGTCAATGTTGGGAGTTTCCTTCCAGCTTTAGATAAGTCATGGCTTCTCTGTTCTTCAACCTACCCACCTGAAAATGGAAATAATTCTACCCTCCAACATGTTCCAGAGTTCTAAATTTACAAGGATTTTCTATTTGCAAAGTTCTTTGAGATTTCAATGTGAAATACGAAAAGCACAGAAGGATAAGCTTTTATCACGGAATCATGGAACTGTAGGGGTTCAAAGGGACCTCTAGAGATCATTGAGTCTAACCCCCCTGCCAAAGCAGCTCCCTAGCCCAGGTTATACATGTAGGCGTCCAGGTGGGTCTTGAATGTCTCTAGAGAAGGAGACTCCACAACCTCTCTGGGCAGCCTGTGCCAGTGCTGTGTCTCACTTACTGTGAGGAAGTTCCAACACATATTTGTGTGGAACTTCCTATGCTTCAGTTTATGATCATTTCCCCTCATCCTATAGCCACACACTGCTGAGAAGACTCCAGCCTTCTCCCTTTACCTCCTGCTCCTTAGATATTTATAGATGTGGATCAGATCCTCTCTGAGTCTTCTCTTTCAGGGCTGAACAGACCCAGGTCTTTCAGCCTTTCTTTATAAGGGAGGTGTTCCAGGTCCTCTGTCATCTTTGTAGCCCTCCGCTGGACTCAACTTTTGAGGTGATCCCTTTCTTTTTTGTACTGAGCCCAGAAAGGGACACAGTAGTCTAGGTGAGGTCTCACCAGGGCAGAGTACAGGGGGAGGGGATCAGTTCATCATATCATACATAAAATTTCATCATACATCAGCTACAGTTTATTACTACATTATACCATTTTAATCCCAGTTTTGCTTTTACCTAGCTTCAACATTTAGCAATGGAGAATACAAAAATACTTTCAGATATTTACATTCTGTTTAAATAACTACATATTTAAAATTTGTGGTACTGAAAATGGCAGGGATTTTCTATTAGGGTACAATTAGTGCCAGTGCTGGAAGCCTGCTAAGAACACTGTCAATGGATCTGCATTCCCATAGGAACATTCCCCTGTAGAGAAGGTATTGTTTTTAAAATCAGCCATAGAATGTTTTAGAGTAATCTTGAGTTTATCTACCCTTTTACTGGTATGATCTCATCACATGAATTTTAGGACAATTTCCAAAAACAAGGAAAGGGAGATGGAGCCCTTTGAGAAATCTGTCAGAAACACCAACATATTTGTTTCATACCTGATATTAGATATGATATATTAGATATGACTAATGCATATTTCCCCATAAAACTTGTGATGTCATTCTGTATTAAGACTTATCACTGTCCTTAGGCAGTCAGATTCCAAGGTTTTTTGCTTTGTATAATTCAGATAGACCCCTAATAAATTGATTGGTTAAGCTGAATTAGTTGAAAATGTAATGATTCACTGTGCAGTTTTTGAAAATATTACTTGGGAAATATCTTGGCATTCATCAAGATTATGCAGGGCTAAAATGAGCAAGCCCATGAATCAAAACAAAGTGCTTTGATAAGGTAACATTATGATTCAGCTGTCTTGGAAAAAGTAGAGAATGAATCCTATTTATGAGGCATATTGCAGGACAAACAATTTCCTCACATTATTCAGGACTTGAGACATTCTCAGAGACAACCTTGAAAACAAGAGGAAAAAACTCATCTCTAAGCATTGCAGGTAATATTTCCAAACTCTAATTAGATCTTTGTTCTTCCCATCAGCCCTTTTCATAAAGTCCAACTAAATGAGTTTCTTTGTAATTATCTTTTATTTTCCGACTTTCCTTGCTAATTAAGGAATTTGCCAGTGAGGTCTGCTTTTATTTTGGACAAGCTGAATGGTAGGTTTGCTGGAGCCTGCAGGGTAGAAGATGGATGAGTAAGAGGCAGATATCTGACCTGAGCGTTATTTGATTTAGGCAAAAATAATGTCAATAGAGCTGAAGATAGTTACTCTCCAATGCCACAAAACTGGAGGAAGGAACCAGTTTGAGAACGAATACAGTTAAATGAACATATTGATTTTAGATTAACTTATTTTTATTACTTAAAAATTCTTGTCTCTTGTAAATGTGAATATCTGGTGGAGGGTGCGTAATGGAAAAGATGGTTCATTATTTTCACCTGCTTTTTACAAGCTTTCAAAATGACCTCCAAAAAGATGAAATTTTTGAACAGGAAACAACAGGAAACAATGCTAAGTTATATGTGCAGGTGAAGACTTAAAATTATTATCAAGGTTTTGTATTTATTTTTCAAAGGTTATACAAATGTTTACTATTGAGAAAAAGAAAGTATTTTTGTAACGAAAAGTAGTGATGCCTTCTTTTTGTATTCCTCTATTAGGCAGGCTTAACTCCATAGCTTGTTCGCTGGAGAATTAAATTTATTTTAGATCTGTTTTAGAAATCCTTTACAATTGTAGAATCAGACAATCAAAGAATGATTAAGATTGGAAGGAACCTTAAAGATTATGGTTTTACCAAATCCTGTTTGATTAATCTAGTAGCTTTTTATCATGGTGTTACTGCATCAGTGAACAAGGGAAGAGCCATTGATATCATCTATCTTTGACATGGTATCCCACAACATCCTTCTCTCCTAAATTGGATATATATGGATTTGATGGGTACACTGTTTGATGGTTGAACTGGCTGCAGGATGAAGTCCAGAGAGTGGTGATCAGTAGCTCAATGTTTGGATGGAGATTTAATTTAAATCTTCCCTCTTTAAGTTTACAGCCATTCCTCCTTGTCCTGTCATATTGTTCTGTCTGTTCATATAGAAAAGTCATCTGTCATCTGTTCATATAGAAAGTCATTTCCCTTCCCACTTGTAAGCTCCCCTCAAGTACTAAAGGGCTGCAGTGAGCCTTCTCTCCAAGCTAAAGAAACCAAACTCCCTTGATCTTATTTCACAGGAGAGTTACTCCAGCCCTTTGAACATTTTCATGGCTATCCTCTGGACCCATTCCAACATATCTGTGTGTTTCTTCTGTTGGAGGCCTCAGACCTGGACATGGTACTCCAGATGAGCACCCTCACTCAGCTGGCACAAGGCTTGCCAGGTCAGGTTTCTATTTATTAGATCTCAGATTTTCAAAGTTTCTTAGTGTTATCAGTCCCCTGTCAGGCAAGAAACTTTCTGTGCCAGCTTCTTTCATGAGCTTAGCCACCCCTTCCTCCTGACTCACACACCTTCTGCTGTGTAAAGGCGGGATTCTCCTTTGAAGTGTTTACTTGTTCACTGAGTTTGAGTAAGCTCCTTTTATTCTTTCAGGCCTCTAGGTTCACAGTTTGGTTCAGTCAGAAATGAAAACTTCCTATTATAGCTTCACTGTAGGTGTGTTTTATATTCCGCTGTGCCACAAGTAAAAATTAAAAACCTTGCTTAACTTTAACTTCACAACGTAATAGAGATATTATAGAAATGTGAAATTACTCAAATCCCTGAAGCGCACTGTGAACTAAATTAGTGATTTGAAGTTCTCCCATTTAATGTTAAGTATCTTTTGAATTTTGAAGGTACCAGCTGAATGCACTCAGTGATAGCTTCTTTGAGTCTTATTCTTAATTTCTGCGTATTAAGAAGTTTTCACCAATTTTTATAAATTGTTCCTTTTCTTTAGATCAGCAATATAATGAAGTAATTGAAATACTTCACTAGCATGTAACCACTTAACATTAAAAGACACCAATGATAAAATTTCTGACTTATTAAGGAACCTCACACAGCTGTACAAATTATCTTTAGAGCCTGTTCCAAATGTGCAGTTATTTCACATTGAATCCTTAAGTTGCAGGACATAATATGAAAACATTCGTATATAATTTCTCAGTATAACTCAATTGAAATCATTGTCTAATTCAGTGTGACTACATTAAAATGACAATATAGCTACTTCTTGATTATAGAATGGTTACAGGGCAGTCAGTGTTTCAGCGTAAAATGTAATTGATTCTTAATTATTCTATCTTGCAAGAAAGACCACTGCTTGTAATTTGATTAAGATGATAAGAAATGACTCTGCAAAAGATGAGAATCGGCCACAAGTATGCATGCTTATTTTATGTTTGCTTTAAGTACTGTTTTTTGATCACAACTGTACTTCCAGATGGGATCTGTAACATAGTACTCCATTCTGAAGTTGCAGTAGTATAGATATTAGAGAGGGATATTCAGTGTTATTGCATTTTGTTATTTTAATTTATTTTTTGCTTGATGCACATTTATTCACTGTCCTAGAAGCAATTAGGAAATAAAGCCATGGCAAAACACAAGGCAAATCATTTCAGGAGAAATAACAATATACAGTAAAAAACAAAAACAAAAACAAAAACAAGAAGACAAGAACCATAGGTTTTCTATTGGGAGTTCAGCACATTAACTCAATAAGTAGGTTACCCACAGCCCCTTATTTATTTGTTTATTTTCTAATCCCTTAAGCTCTTTGTTTTCTCTACCAAGCTCCTGTAGGGTCCCTGGGGCTGAGTATCCAAAAGTACATTTGCAGTTGTGGTGTCAAGGCATCTTAGCCATGCATCATCTGCGGCTCAAGGCAAACAGAGTTAGGTGTAGTGCTGCTAGTTTTGTTATGATTTTCAGCACCGCCTTCAGGGTGTTTCATTTCTTCAGTGTGGTGTAAATGGGAGCCTATGACCCAATGAGTACAATTATGCTCCATTATGGAAGCTTGGACACACCTGAGATGTTTTATATGGCTCAGAATAGCGTAAAAAATGTCTATCCATATATCTGTTATTTGTCTGTCTACATAGTGAAAATATTAATATGTTTTTGATGTCCAGTAGCAGCACTTATCAAAAGGATTATTCAGCTATGTATGCCGTTCAGATTATAGCTATCTTATTCAAATAGAAAGTTTCATTTTGCATGTACAGACAGGTTTCTTACTTTTACTTCCACATCAGAAAATAATTCTAAAGGCTACCAGCACAAGATTAACAAAAGAGACTTGTCAGGTGAAACGCTCTTTCATGGAAATGAAGTACTTTTAAACAATAAGTGAACATCCTCAAGGAGAAGTGGCCTTCATGGATGGTTGCCTAGTGATGAGCTCATCCGATACAAGATTGACTGACTGGCAGCTCATGTCTGAAACGCTGTTAAAAAGTCAAGGGTTTCTACAATTTGGGATTCCCAGTTACACAGGGAATGCTTTCATTAGCTAAAATTGAGATAAACCTTTTTGAGGAGATGGCAGCGCTTCTTGTCTAAATGAAAATAATCTTACAAGGACCCCTTGAAGCTGGACAAGGTGATAGAATGAAGGAGAAAATGCCTAGTACACCTTTTCATCATAGTTTTTTTCCGGCATTTTCTTTTCCATGAGTTTAGAGATTTACTGCTATAACGGAAATGCTGAGTCATAGCTTGAACCAGTGATTGAACACCTGGTGTGAAGGCAGGGCCAATCCAGGGGAGCACAGGTGCATGCAATGTACCTGAGTGATTAGAAGGGGGAGAGACAGGATCCACCCCCTCCCAGACCTCATTTAAGGGCTGGCAGTGGAGGCAAGCATGTCTTGCTGGAGGTCCCTGTATATCTGAGGTCTTCTGAAGGTAAGCAGGTTTTTTTTCCTTTTTTTTTGGGGGGGGGGGGGGGGGGGGGGGACACATGGTTGTTGTAGCCTAGAACCTCGCTACTCTGCCACTGCTGTGCTTTTTATTGTATTACAACTGTGAAGTTGTTTTAAGCTGTAGCTTAAGTCCTACTGTAACTTACTATAAACTGCAGTTCTGGTTAAAAGTACAGTTTGTGGCTGTCTCTTCTAATGCAAGCACACATGTGTGAGAAAGAGAGGGTCGTTGTGTAGGAAGAGGAAGAGGTCTGAAGTGATTTTTATTGAAGTGGGAAGGAGCTGGATTTGTACTTGGAGGTCTTATGGCAGGCCAGAAGGACTGTGTAACTAGTTTCATTGTGATAGCACAAATAATGTGACCACAGAAAGGTGAAGAGCAAATCCCTGAATATCTAGGTTGGTTGTGTTCAAGAAACATGTGTTTTGCAGAGGATGGTAATGTGACTGAGGTCCTAGTTCATGAAATCACCTGGACAATTTGTACTAAGATTGACCCTGGTAGTTAGAACTCAGGGGCGTGGGCTGAGCTCTGTTGAACTCCTGGTGGTTCTCATGCTTCTATTCAAAGGAATTTCCAAGTCAAAGACAAAGTGACCTAAAAAATATTGCGCTGTATTTTATTTTGTGTTGAACTACAAGCTTTATGTAATATTTCAAGGAAAAAAAAATTCTCACACTGTTTTGTTTTTTTGTGTGTGTGTATGTGCATGTGAATGTACAGTCTTTGCACAAAAGAATCACAGAGTTCGGGAAGAATAACTTTGGCATGATGTATAATAAATTGTTGTAGTTGCATAACTTCTGTACGCTGCCTTGCTAAGGAAAGGGGAAAACAACATAAAATGGTGACAGAGTAGATAGGTGCCTCCGTTTGCTTAACTGAAATGCAGAAAATGGATGCCTTGTTATCTGAGACCTGACTTCCTTTTTCTTGTGTGAAAGCTGGTGGAACAGCCAAATGTGAATATCTTATCCAATTTCCACTTCTTTTTTCACAGAAGACAGCAGTGGTTAACTATTTTTCCCTCCTACAGTGTTTGTGCTTGCCTTCTTTCCTCCTCAAATTCATTGTGTAGGTTTCTGATGTTGCTCTTGCGTTGTGACAGACTATCCTGAATCTTTTCTCTCATTCTTAATTCCTGCTGCTGATTTCTTCAAGATTTCTTGATCTCTTCAAGACCTGATCTATCCTGTCTGCAGACACAAGTGTCATTAAGTGAAATGCCTGAACAGTTTGAGTGACAATAAGTAATATGTATTTTTGTTGTTCTTATTTCACTGGCATCTTGCAGCCTGACCCCTGCCTGTGCCATCATGGTGGTGGTTCTGACCCTCCAAGTGGTGCAGCCTTCTCCCAGGCATGCAGCCCTCATTCAAGCAAACATGGGAGCACTATTAACCCTGCTTGGGCTGAAACGAGGCCATAGGGAGAGCAAAGTGCAGTGCCAACTCAAAATATGGCAAATAAGTTCATGGATTTTGATATATTGGCTAAGTACTGCTTTGTTTTCAGAAAGGAACTTGAGATTAGATTTCAAGATTGACAAAGAAAAAAATATTACTTGTTAATTTTTGAATTGAATGTATAGAGTTGCAGTCAGGTCTTTGATTCAAATTATAGTTTGATCGTATCTCTTTATTAGACTTCCGTAAGACCTCTCTGACCAGAGAAAAATATCCCTTGCTTCACAATCACTTTTATTCTTATCACTGTTTTTTTTGTCAGAGCATGAATTTGTGGAAAAACTTTTTTCAGGGATAAAGCACAGGAAGAGTAGAAGTAGATCAAAAATTTCGGCTGAGCGCTTTGAGAATTCACTGAGAATTGCAACTGCTTCCCTTTAATCAGATGATGCATTATTTTTACGGAAACCAAGGTTAAGTATCCTACTAGTTTTACATTCTTGTTCCCCTCTTCTTTTAGTAAAAATTAAAAAAAAAAAAAAACTTTGTTACTTATATACATTAAGAAGGACTGTTCCAAAAATACTTCCTATTTAATTATGTCAGAGGCAAGTGTGGTAGTGTGGCCATTGAAGTTGAATCTTTCCATCAGTATTACATTATGTTTTGTTGTGGTGCGACAGATGTTAGTAGAGATGTAGTGTAACAACTGATATGGGAGTGCAGATGATGCAAAGGTGTGTCACTGAATTGCACCCATTGACATTCACTGATGTTTGCTGAGTATCTGTAGAGACCAAGCAGAAGACGTTAGCTCAGTGAGGAAATGGGTTGTGCCCTTTAGCGGTGTTGACGGTTATGGTGGGTAATCCATGCTGGTTCAGAGTTCTTGTCTATCACTGGTGAAAATGTATAGCTAATGATGATGACTGTGTTGAAAGTGTTTTGTAGCTGCGTATTTTGTCTATTTAATGGTGTTAATGTGCACTTTGGTTGCCTTTCCATGGGAATAATTGGCATTACTTTTGGAGCACCGTTGTAGATGTGACCCTAGATGATGATTCTTCTCTCAGTGCTTTCCAGGAAAACCCAATTGTTGGACACTCATGAGCTAGGCAGTCATCAGTGTGATGAATGTGCCAGGAATCATGACCAGCTAGCAGCAATCAAAAGAGGAATGGGTGTCTGTAACTGAGGACATCTCATGAGAAGTAGCCTTGTAACTCTGTAGGTTCTAGTCAGTTGCATTTATTATTGTTGTTGTATTTGAAAAAGAAAATCTAAAAGTCATGGCTATCCTGAACTAAAAAGTATTGTGATTTTGAGTGCTAGTATACTTCCATATTTCCGAGCTGTTACCTAGGGAATAGAACAATAAGAATCCTTGTAGTTTCAAATTTCTTCTGTAATTGTTCCTGACAGTGTCAGTAAGCCAGCTGATGAACAGCCATTTGCTGAGCTAGGCCTGTGGCCACATACCGTTTGATATGACTGAGTGACAGTGAATACTGTATGAGTCAGAAAATGGGCTTAGTGCAGCTCAGCAGTGGGACACAAGACCTGAGCCCCCTGGGGATGTTGTGGTGGTAAGAACTAAAAGTAATCTCTCAAAATGCATTATTTCCTGCCACTTCTCCTCAAGCTGTCACAGGCATCAGAAGGTGGCCAGAAGGAGGGTGGGGAGCGTGTGCGGCTGCGAGAAGGAAGCTGCATCAGTGGGAAGTTGTTGGCTGTCAAACACGCTCTGGTGCTGTTAGTGCCCACTGTGTGCAGCTCAGCCTGTCCAGATGCACTTGGGAACGAATAACATTCAGTTTAACACTTGACAGTGACTCAATGCAGAATAGCGGATCAGCATCCTGCGCTGATCATTGCCTCATACTGGATGTGTAGTGGATAGGTATCAGAAGCATCATTTCCACAATTAGAACTAATTGTGACAGTTTTTTTGTGGGCAAAACCAGCAGGAGATGGAGAGCCACAGGAGGTCTCACGCCTGAGCTGTTGATGTAACCCTCAGAGCTGTGACAGCACTGTGAGGGGAGGTGAGGAAGGGACTCAGCTCTTGTTCTGTTATTTATCATGTGAACATTTATCCAACAAACTAAAGGAATGAATGCCCCTTCATTCAAGTGAACTTGAAAAATATAATACGTTGTGTTAAAAGAGTCATACTTTTTCGAATACATATTCAAAAGCAATATTTGATTGTATTAATTTTTGGATAGAAGACCAGGTCACTTTAAGTAATTTTGTGCCTTGTTTCTTTTGTTTTTATTTTATTTTTGTTGTTTACTGCTCAAAGTATTTTCTTATTCAGATAAATACACTACACCTGAAATGAAGTAAGAAGCTGGTGATTGTAGCTATATTTTCTGATTTGAGCATTTATAAAATCATATGTGATAATTTGAAATGGGCATAATCAGTTCAGAACAGATGTCACAATGTTTTGTATTGAGATTTTTCTTACAGCTGTCTTGCATTTGTAGTCTAGTATTTCTTCTACCCATATACCATATCAAATGAGCACATAGCCAAAAAAAGTATTTTTGACCATTAAAATGCGGAAGATGGAAACTGCTTAAGAATTTAAAAAAAAAAATCACACCTGTTCAAGTTGCCTCACATTTAAGGACTTTGTGCAATCTAAAGCAGTAGTCAGTTTTGCTTGCTAGCTGCTGCAGCACAACTCTAGTTCCCATTCCCTGGCCGCTAAAAACTATCCACAAAGCACTGCCCACGTGCTCAGTGATACATACGATACAGGGCACAGCCAGCAAGTGCTTTTAGCGTTTTGCCATTCACTGCTTTGCAAAGTGAAACTGAAAGGATTTTGTGATCTCTTGGAGGGCAGAGATGGCTTCCAAAGAGGAAGGCAGCAGAGGAAAGACACAGAAAGGAGGGAGGCTCTATATGGGTCTGAATATGTCCTCTGAACTGTCTGAAGCATATCTTGAATTTGGAGTGTCGCTACTAAGAGCAGTGCTGTAGTAAATCTTGTGTGAGAACAAGATGAGCACTATGCATTAGAAACAGTTGTAATTTTTTAGTGTTGTTCATTCCTTGAGTCATATAACTTAGTATTCTGGTTCAGAATCAAATACAGTTTGGAAGAAAATCTTTGATTAATGTGCTGCTTTTTGCTCTGATGTTGTGGGTGCTATTTTTTCTGCTTTTTAAATATATTTTAGCAGGAGTAATCCCAGCCTGGTAGCAAGCCTGCAAGAGTGAGGGAAGCAGCAGGAGTTTTAACTTTTGACTGTATTTCTGTAAGCTTAACTAAGTCATCAGCAGCATACTGTAATTGTTATAGATAAACAGGGATTTCAGTTCATGTTCACAAGCTGTCAATTCAACCTGTCAAGTCATTCATAATTTTTGTGCTTTATCTCAATTAAGTTCCATCTTCAGAGCCTGCTGATGTGTATTACTGATCTGGTAATTAGGCATTAGCTATATGGCATATCTTTCTGATTTGTTCAGATACAGAATAACTGCAAATATTCACTTGACTGGTGTATGAGTCCAGCTCATAAGTCTAGTCAGAAAGTAATCAGTTCAGCTAAAATGGGGAACATCTAGGTTGTTGTACATCTCAGCTCTGGAACTGTTGCTTCTGGTTGGTTTGCTGGTGGAATTATTCCGAATGCAGAAGGTATCAAGAAACAACTCTGGCAAGCTGGATGCTCTAGGACCCAAGTGACTGGAAGGTATAGGGACAGTGCCTGGCCATACAGCTTGCCACAGCCCTCTGGAGCATCAGGAGAGAAGTTTCTCACAGGTAGCACAGCCCACATCCATCCTCCTGTTTCCAAGGCAGGAGGGAGGGGAGGAGAGCAGGGAGATGCTGGTAGCAACACTGGCATTGGACATTGGCTGAGCTCAGGATTAGCTGAAAGAAAGACACTGGCAAGAGCAGGAATGTTTCCAGTAAGACTATTTCACATGCTGTTCTCAGCTGCCAGCGGCTTACCTAAGTCGGTATAGTTCTCCTTCATTCCCATCTATTCCAACTGTGCCAAATGCTGATGAGCTAATACTTGGCTCAACAACAGCAAGTAATTTCCTGTTAATTAATTTGTTTTCTCTACACCTGACTTGAATTTTTTTCAGATAATTTGCAGGTTGGATAACCCCTCAGAATCAAATAATTTTAGGGGTACCCAGGAGTACAATCAGTAATGGTTATTTTGACTCTGGTTTCACTTAGTCTCTTTCTCACTCCTGGCATTCAGGTTTCTTTGCTATTATAGCACTTTGCATATAATTACTAACAGCTTTAGGTTATAATTATATTGTCATTTAGTACATTTTTAATGAGGGAAGAATGAACAAAGCAATGAATTAAATATATCAAGACTGTTGGTGTTGTGTGCCTTTTGCTCTCCTTGCACCTTTGTTAATATATTGCAATGTTTATGAGGAGCTTCTTAGAAAAACAGCTACTGCATACATGTAAATGTGTCACAACCTGAGAAGCTGAAAGGAAAAATAAACAAGATGAGTAAAGTAGCTTGTAGCATTTAGGAGATGTTAATATGGACTTCAAAAATTGCTGCAATAATTTGCATATGTTTCACATTTCATTTTTGAAAGACAACAGCAATGAGCTAATATTGCAATAAGTGGTAGGACTCCTCTTGACCTCGGTAAGAGTACTACAGCACTTGTGTCTGTATGCGTAGCACAGCCTCTTCACTTGTGAATCTGGTGCTCTTCCAGGGACCTATGACTGCAGATTTTGCGAGTTCAAAGGCCAGATTTTTGGATGATAAGGGTTAGTAATATTAGAACTAAGGGCACAACAGCTAGTTTTCAAATTTCATGATAATCTACTAGGGCACTGGATCATTGCTAAAAATGTTGGTCAGTTTTTACATTCCTATGAACTTTAGATACTTGAAGGGAGAGTATAAACAGTAGGGGGAATGATTGTTTACATGGGTTGATGGTGACAGGACAAGGGGGAATGGTTTTCCCCTTGTTGGGAGGAAGTTTTTCCACTCAGGGTGGTGAAGCACTGGAACAGGCTGCCCAGCAAGGTTGTGGACTGTGCATGTGATATCAACTCTCCATGCCATATAAACCTGTGAAGAATACTTTTCCTGAGTACATTCATAGAGTTATAGTTATCAATAAAGATTGAGTATTTAACAAAATAACTGGTGCTTGTAACATATTTCAAGTCAATATGGGAGGTTAGAATTTGATAGCATGGGTAGAGATATTTCTGAAGATACTAGTAATTTTCCCCTGGATTGAATAGGCATTTGTGTAGCACAAGTAGGGATTTTAAAAGATAAATATGAACGCTGATTTTTAAATAACAGCAACTTAAAGAGAAGGTAAATTTGGTTTAGAAACAACTTTCAAGATTAAATAAATTAGCTAAAAAGAAAAATTAGCAATAGAGTTTGTAAATAGTGTACCATTTATTCATATTCTAATAAGGGTTACACTGAGAGGTATTTATTTCTAAGTACAAGTCACTATGTAGTGCAGAAGAATGGAAACTAGAGTTGATGTTTCCGAAATACAAAATTTCAGTGAGATTCTTCTCAAAATACATGTTTTTTTTTCTTTCAATATTCTTTATTATATCATCTGTCAGTTCCTAGACAGCTAGGGGGAAATAAGAGTTAGATTGGTATGGCTAAGTAAGGATCATCATTCTTTGTTCTGTATAGGAGCCATAATACTCTTGTCAGAAAAGTTACTCACAAAGAGAGAATAAAATACTCTCTGAATTGGAAAGCCAACTGATCCGCAATCAGGCAGTGCTACAATCAATCATGTGAGCATATATTTCAATATCATTCCACCAAATTGTTTTCTTGCTGGGATTTCTCAGTGCAGGAAGGCATAAGGAAATTTTTAATGTGGTCAAAATACTCGTTTTCATTTCAGAGAGTTGCTGCTACAATAAAAGCTGAGAGAGGACCCTGCAGTGGTCAGATAATATGGGTGATTTCAGGCCAGTTTGTTGAAGTTGGGCAAAAGTCTAAGTGTAAATAAAGTGTTATAATGTCAGAAACTGGTTGTTGTTGTGCTTACCTGACCAAAAGGGCGTGTTCAGGGACTTTAGCTTAGATTTTAGTTTGTATTTCTGTGATTGTAAGACTGCGGTGTTAATTGTCTCTTATGTAGCTCGTGTCCTTCAGAAGGATTGGAAATGCCAGACTGCTATGTTCTGGGCTTCATGCCTTAACCCTAGTAGAATTCTCAAAGCCAAAATTACTTTATGTATATTTATTGTGAAACTAGGTCTGGAAGGGTTTTCTGAGTTAATGATAACCTTGTGGAGATGATGATGATAATGAGCCACTGAGTAATTAATCTAATGCATGGAAGACTAAGAGAAGAGCGATGACCTCCAATTCAAAGCTTTCTATCTCTACCTGAATTTGAAAGCTGACGTTAAGTATGAATTTGAATTTGAAATAAGCACATCAATTTCTTTTTCCTGGCAGCCAAATTAAAAAATTTTTTGCTCTTTCTCTATATGAGTATTTAGTATTTTAAAGTGATCGAAGTTGTAGTGAGTTTCAAGATCACTGTTATTGATCAGCTAATCAAAGCTTTTCTGGACTATTTGATGACTTGCTGTTGTGGAAATGTAAGCATAAAATTGTAGCAAGAAATTGTATTCTTCTTAGAAAACAAATTGTATTTAATCATGTATAAATTACCTAAAAAATAAATTGGGAGTCCTGTGTGAATCCTTTATGACCATTTCATGCCAGTTCTCATATTTCAAATGTTATGCACAAAGCATAAAATTCATTGATTGCAGCAATATCTTAATAGTATGGTCTCTTAGTGAACAACCTTTCAGTAAAACTATGATAAATAAAGTATGTTTGATAGATAAATGAATATCATGAAAGCTAATGCTCTGCTTAATGGATGTACAACTTTACCATCATCTATTAATTTGTATATGAATGAGCTGTAAGTATAGGTGGTATCTGAGTTGATTATACTTCAGCTAAAGCACACAACAAAATGGCCTCCTTGAAGTTGCAGTTATGGTGAAAAACAGGACAGGTAATCCTGAAGGATTATCTGACTGGCTCATAAATCCAGATGAATGCTGACAAGACTCAGCACTGGGAATGACAAACCTCCTTTTTCTTTTGAGATGCTGACTTGATACCAAGTTAATGATCTTATTCCATTAAACTTTTTCCAGTGCCATCACTTGAGTCTGTCCTTTTTTTTTTTTGACTTTGTATACCCAGCTATTAGGATGATTTTTCCAGCCTTGGTGAATTTGACAAGAGTCATTATGCAAGTTCTCTTTCAACTGAGAAATTTGAATTAAAACATTTGCCATTTGATTTTATGATTCCATTGTTTCTAATGCATCACACTAGTGACTACATTTCAGAAGTGTGCTTAATATATTTGTTAATGTTAATTACCCAATCTTTGTGGTTGGAAGGGATTCAAAATGAAGATGCTGAGAGGTGTTTATGAAAAACACCTTCCTGTTTCTGTTTCTTGCTTTCTGTTTCTTCTTGCTGTGCTATTAACAGAGCTCTGATAATGAGCAGATCATTGACAACACTTTCTGAACTCCTTTACAGTCTGTGTGTAAAAACCCATACATACAATCATTTAGTATCCTTCCCTTTGGCATGCATATTAAATCAGTTTAAAGAAACTGTTACTGAGCATGGTATAGGTAGAGGATCAGTACATCTGCTATTAAGATACTTACATTCATATCATTAATGTGGCAGGACTGACTGCATTTGCTTGAGTATTTCTGACTCTTAACTTTTTCATTAGTAAATATCTTTTGCACTTGTGCTGCCCAGCTGTCCTATCCTTAATGGGTGTTTCAGTGGTTCCTTTCTAACAACTTGTTTTGCATATTCAAGGCATCTTTGTATTACAGACAAAAGTTACAATTTCATTTTTATTTCATTTTAATCTGCCCACATTTATATAGCTAGCAAATAATGTGTTAGTATACTGATGTAATAAAACTACATACATGTAGTAAAATGCTGCTTTTGTTTGGATTGTCTGGCCATTCTAATGGGGATTTATTTTCATGCTGAAGCCCTGGTGTCTACTGTTATTTTTTTATTTCCATCTTTTTCTATCAGTACCAAAATTTTCCAAATTCTAATTGTTTTGATATTTAGTTGACTTTCCAGATAAATATGTTTAGAGAAATATAATTGTATACAAGTTTAAATATAAAATCTACTGTAGTTGATCAATCTGTTGTTACAACAGGAAAATAAAATAATTCTGGTTTGGAGGAGTGATTTATTTTTTTTCTCCCACTTTATTTCAGTAGTAAAGTGGTTAGTGTTCTCCTTAGCATGTTTGTTGTATTAGTGACCATCATATTCATGCTTATATAGTGACTGATCAGTATTGTATATACACACTACATATTAGCAAATTCTAATCTACAATAGACCCTAATCAATATACTAATAAAAGACAAGACTTCTGTAGCACTGCTTCTTAGCTAGTTGGTTTATTTACTCTTTAGAGATATGAATACTGTCTAGTCCAGTTTATATTGTTTAAAAGGTTATGTGCATGGTAGCATGTTGTTTGCTTCCTGTTTTTCATGTCTGTTTGAACATCAAAATTATGCGTACTGTATTACTGTTCACATTGACTTGGCAGATATTTGTCAGTGATCCAGTTGGTAAAAGCTTTGCCATTTAATTGAATAGTAAACTGCTACTTCCTAGGAGCTGATCAGTATGGCATTAGTGATCTTTTTTTCCTCTTTCAGCTTTGCCTGTCCTGATTTATTTGCCTTGTCTGCCACTCATATCTCTGTGCTAATATGAGATCAGAGTATTAAAACTGAGTTACAGGAGTGTCTTAGTGTCTTGTATTTACAAAATCATTAAATTAGTATGATGTGCGCTTCTGGACAAGAAAAATTAATGAACTTACTAGTTTCTGTTTACAGTGCTTTTATTTCTGTATAGACTTCTGGAAGGTAAAACCAAAAATATTCTCAGAAATGTAACATTCTCCTACTGTCATTATAAGTCCTACTGTAACAGGCCCTGAATTTTTTACTTTTCGAATCTTAATTGGATAAACAGTGGTTTCTTCAGTGTGAGAGTTGTTTAAAGCTGTGTGGTGAATTAGCAAAGCAGAGGAAATTGACCTTGTTACTGATACCAAGGCAATACAGGGTGAATAAGCACGTAAGCATTGATATCAGTGGAATTTTTTGTTTTATACTATTCAGTACTATTCATATACTATGATCCTGAACACTTTTTCTCATTTCACTAATGCTGTTATTGTAGTTCTGCCTTTCTGCGTACTTCAAGTTTCTTAAAAAAAAAAGCGGTCTGTGATAAAGAAGGGGAGGCTTCTTGTGAAATCATGTACAAGTTTGGTCTGAAAATCTTAAGCAAGACTACAGTGGGAAAAATCCCTTTCTGATATCTTGACAAACGGACAGCTAAAAAAGGGTACTTTACTCAATCTGCCCATTCATTGCTTTATTTTGCCTACAGAAATTTGAAATGAGATAACAAAGAGTCCAGAGAGGTGAATAGCTCAGTGTTATAGCACAGCCCCTTTTCTTCTACATTTGCATGCAAATTGATCTGGAAATCCATCAGCTGACTTTGTTAATGAGGTCAAGAAAAACATGCAGAGTTAATCAAAGCCAGCTATAGCTTTTATTGGTTAACTGTCTCCAGGGATGAAAACTCAGGAACACGATTTTTCTTCTGTGCATTCAGAAACACCTTGCCAGAACAGTGGTATCGGAATTTAATTTTATTTAAGAGCTGTCTCTTTTCCCTTTTGCACAAAAGTTACCCATCCATGTCATTCTTGTCATTTTAATTGAACTTCTATACATGACTGGCATGTGATGGAATTTACTCTCCCTGTATAACAATAATAAATTATTGCAGAAGGTTTGATAAAGAAACCTGGGACTTTACAGAGAAGAACAGTAAGGAACTGTGGGGGTAAAGAGGAAATGGTTTCATGAAATACAGCTTTACCTGCCAGTCAGCTTCTCTGTTTTATGCATTTATTCTTGTCATTTTGCAGCCAGTTGTTCCTTAATTATTCTAGACACTATGCCCATCATATTCTGAATTATAACTATTAATCAAATGGTTCAATCTTTTCCAGTCTGCCTTTCAGACAGGATAACGTTCCTAGTCATTTTTACAGCTCCTCTTTTTTTTTTTTTCCTCACTATTTACTTGCACTCTGAAATGCAGTGTAGAAAGAAGATTTATCTGCTTGAATCCTTGAAGGATATTAGGGAGGAAATTAATTTTAACTTTGAATCTGATTATCCCTAAAAGATTAATTGACATTGCTAGTTGTGACCATGTGGCCTGAATAAAAACTATTGTGGAGTATGGCTGGATTCATATTTATTCAAAATAAAGTTCTACTATAGCATGTGTATTCACGAGAAACATGCGCACAGTGGCCTCCTAAGTTTAGGATGCAAATGGGGGAAAAACTGGGTGTTCATTTAAGCACATGAGTAATTGAAAGTAGTACTGAGAGTTTGAGAGATGTGGTTTAATTGTGCAAGGTGAGAAGGTGCGTGATGTCTGATGTGGTTGAATAGGAAGAGTCATAGTATTTGGAAGGAACAAAAATGAGATCATTTTTATGCCATCTTGCATAGTTTTTTTTTAAGTTAAGGAGGATCCCATCTTATTCTCCAATTGTAAAAATGAGTTTGTATTAGCCTTTTTTCAGAAGCATTTATACTTTTGAAAATATCAAAAATATAAAACTATCTAGCTGATATGGATTTTAGATTTCTGAACCAGAAATAAAAGTTATGTGGATGTTGCTCTGCTCTAGCAGCTGTCAGAACATTTAATTATATACATAAAGGCTTCCACGCATATGTAGAACTGTTTCAAGCTGTTAGATACTCTTTTTCTGTGTGCCAGAAGTGAGGTGAAACAGTGCCCAAAGTAAACTGGCTTTGTTTGATACATGAGCTCAGGGCAGATCTGCTCCACAGCAACAGTCTCTGGGGAATTCCCAGCATCCTCATCTATTGCACTGTTCATATGGCCAAAGGATGAAATGATATTTTATTCTGCCTGAACAGTTTATGTATTTTCCTTTTGTCAAAAAGATGCATAAGATAAAATTAGTCTCAGCAGAGATCAGCTGATACCCTACCAAGGTACCGAGGAGAACATCATAACTGCTTGAATGCTGGCTAATGCTTCTTCAATAGTCATGAATGTTGTAAAGATTAAGGGTATTATGTAGAGATTTTAATAAGTAAGTTAATTTACTTTCGGTGGGGTGGTGTCTCAAATTCCAGAATGGACAAGGTTGCCACTTTACATCAATAGGCTGCTGAAATTACCCTGAATTCACAGACAGTAGAGTCAGATATGATAAGCTCTTGGAATTTTGCAGATTATAAAGAATGGGAGGCAATGGGATGATTTAATTTAAGGTAACACTCAAGATGGACAGTGATCAGAAAGAACTGTGTTACTGACACTGAAGAAAGCAACACTGAAGTAGACAGGATGCAAAAACTGAAATTCCTAGGAAATAACTTTCTTCATTATTGTAAAAAAAAAAAAAAAAAAAGACAAATCTTAGGAGTGTCATTCAGAAATAATGTGCAAACTTCAGATGTACAGATCTAGAAAAAGCTCCAAAGCAATAAAGTCTAGACAAGTGTGACTCTACTGCACTTCTGTTCACTTTGATGAGGGGTGTAGAGGGAAATCTTGTCAGAATAGTATTTGTTTTATCTATATTGAGCCTAAACTAACATATCCAACACCACAAGACGTTTCAGTGAGACAAGCTGTGAGTTTACTTGAGAGTTACTGAGAGAGAAAAGTTTGGAGTAGGAAAATGAATCCATGCATTGTCAGAGCAGCAGTTATCTAGGCTGAAGCTGTAGTTAAAGAGTGTTGCTTTAATTGAGTATAGTTTGAAAAAGCTGTATGTTGAACTTGAAATAAGTATCCAAACATTATTTAAGCTCACTATAGTGGTTAGGAAGGAAAATACAGAAGGCTTTGTTTTGCCACTACGGAGTTGTAAAGCAAAACATAGTCCTTGTATCAATGGTATTACCTTGTTTTTATTTCTGTAAGTAGAAGAATGCTCAATCTTTCAAAACCTGATAGATGTGTATTTGAGTTATGCATGTGCAAAGATACCCTTATTTCATATTTCATAATTAGATGCTAAAGCATTTGATAATGTGTTAAGTGGTCCGAATGGGGGTTGCAAATAATCATGTCTAACTAATTACCTACTGTATAATAAAAAGAACCACAAGAGGAACAGACACCTGCATAATGCAAGCTGTGGGAACAGATGTGCCCCTATTAATAGACATGAATTGCCTATTAAAACTCTGTTGTGACACAGGACATTTTCCACTTTATGAAAGATACCCTCCCTAACCTTCGCTTTCCATGTAATTAGGAGCAAGAGGAATATAGAAATGGTGTGGCTTTCCTCTTTTTTTCCGTTATGTGGAAAAGCACGTATCCTTAGCCCTTTGAGATTAAGGTGTAATTCTGCTTACTCTCTTATGTTTTTTAATGTAATATTTATTGTCTGAAGATGTGACAATAAAATATCATTCAGTGGAAATACTTTGTCAGTGAAGAAATTCAGTGTTCAAAGTCTATTACAAACATACTGTACTGATTATTATAGATGTAACAAGTAGTGTGGTGTGGGAGAGTTTTCTTACAGATATCAAAATAAGTCACAGAACGGTATCACAGTGAAAAGTGAGCTACTTGAAAATATGCTTCAGAGAATAGGAGGCTCATACATTTATTAATTATATAAAATACCATATTAATAACTATTTCCTAACTCCAATATTTTTCACTAGAGATGGGCTGTAAAGTTTCATTTTAAGTGCACATATATGTGTAGTTCATCCCATAAATTTTATTGATATTACTTACATTTAAAATAGGTTTATGCCTGTGCATTTACAAAATAGAGGCCTTAAATATTACAGATGTATCTCATTGTTCCCTGATAGACCTCGTTAATATTAGTAGTATCTAGAAATTAAGTATTTTCCAGAGAAAAATATTTTAAAATCTCAGATTAAAAAAGAAAAGCTTTGGGGAGTGAGCAAAGTGGAGGGAGTTTAAAAAAAAAAAAAAAAGATTTCAGTATTTGTTTTTTTTTTTTTTGTGCGAATGAATAATGTAATTGAACTGTTATGGGGAAAAAATGTGACAAAGTTTGCCTGTCATTTGGCCCAGTTAATTCTGCACTCATTGGTTTTCCTATTTGCTTATTTAATAGTGGTGAAATTTAAATAAGGAAAGACTTTGGACTCCATACAATTATTATTTTTTTTATTTGAGGTACTCAAATACTAGTGTAGAAAAGGAGCTGTCTTGAACTTGAATGCAGTTCTTCAGTTTTCAAAACTATGCATGTGAATCCCTTACAGCATGTCATACTGGAACATAGAATCATTGAGTCCGACCATGACCTAACCATACTACCCTAACAACCCTCCACTAAATCATGTCCCTGAGCACCACAGCCAGTTTTTACACACATCCAGGGATGGTGACTCAACCGCCTCCCTGGGGAGCTTATTCCAGTGTTTAACAACCCTTTCTGTAAAGAAGTGTTTCCTAATGTCTAACCTAAGCTTACCCTGGAGCAACTTAAGGCCATTTCCCCTTTTCCTGTCACCAGTGAGAAGAGACCAATCCTGCTCTCACTGTAAGCACTTTTCAGATGCTGGGAGAGAGCAATAATGTCTTCTCTCAAACTCCTCTTCCTCAGACTAAACAGCCCCAGTTCCTTCAATCTCCTTGTGGGGCTCATTCTTCAAGCCCTTCACAAGCCTTGTTGCCCTTCTTTGAACCTGCTCCAGCACCTCAGTGTTCTTTCTGTACTGAGGTGTCTAAAACTGAACACAGTATTTGAGGTGAGGCCTCACCAATGCTGAGTACAGGCATGGTCGTGGTATTTTGGAGTTAAACTCTACTGAGTGCATTAGTTGAATGGAGATGAAGAGCTTTAATCTTACTTTTTTTACAACCAGTTTCTGAGAGTTGGTGGACTTCTGCAAACCACCTTGTTCTTCTTCCCTGCACCGTGAATAAAGTGAGGAGTTGGAGTGTAAAAATAAAGGGACCAGTGCAAACAAGGAGGTGTTACAAAAGGAAGGGAAATGAATGCTTACCCACGACTGAGGATCTAGGCTCACAAGGAGAAAACAAGAAGGGATCTCCAACAAGAGATCCTTCCTCAGTGGCAGTCAGCTCTTAACTGAGGTCTGAGACCTTACCTGTGCCTTCACCTGTGCTCCCAGGGCTAAGTGGGTCTTTCCTTCTGGTGCTCAATGAGTGGTTCTGGCTGTGACTCAGCAGTCCCCATACGTGGGGCAATTCACAGTAGTGGACCTGTAGTCTGCTCTGCCCACTAATTCCGTTTCTGCACAGCATGGTTAGAGCAGATGGACTGGAGGCCTGAAGATGGGCCACAAGATATGTGGTCATGCAGTATTAGTTGTCTTCCTTGAGGAGTAAATATTTCATCTTCCTAGGTGGAATACAAACACTGAACTGTGACTAGCACTGAGATAATCTGCCTGCCTCTAGAGAGAGAGAGAAGAAAAAGCTATGACAAATGTGGATTTTCCCCTATCCCTGAAACAAAGATTAGGATAGGGTAATACCTACACCTGTGTTGCCATTGTCCAGGCTTCCCTGCTTCTGGTTTTGTTTTTTGGGAGTACTGAAAAAGGCAATCCCAATTAAAGAAACGTGTAGAACTTTATTCATGGCAAGCAGTGGTGCCTGGATTGAAAAGAGTTGTACTGGCCCAAGACTGTGTATTTAATATTTCCCTGTTGTTAAAAACAGCATGAAACTTCTAATTTTCAGTAATGAAATCTAGCTTCAGATGTGTTTTTTTAATACAGTTTTACTTTGTCTTGCCAAAATACAGGATATGCTGAATTTGTTCAGCTACAAGATATGATGATTAGGTTAGAGTACATAAACAGAAAATGTTGCCCACAGATGATTCCATTTGGGGTAACAGGAGTCTTCCTTTGAGAACGTGTTGTGCATTTCTAAAATATATTTAACAGCACCAGAGCACTACAGTGAAGTCAAAAGACAGCTGAGGTTTAGATATTTTCCATGACTAAAAGATCTTTATTGTGACAAGTAGTGATTAGACAAAAAGGTCAAACTGAATGTTGTATCATGCACTGTAGTAAATGTAGAGAGGTGTTAAAAATATATTCAAAGAGAGAAAGAGCATGTGTATGTTCATTCACTGAGAACAAATATATTCAAATATATACAGGAAATCTATTTCATCCATCTAACTCTGAACTAAAGTACTCACCATTAACAACTGCAGACTTTTTAATGTTTATAAGACAGTTGGAATGAGAATATTTCAACTTTTTATTCTGTTTGGGATACAAAAAAAAGTATTCTATAACAGCTGTGCCTTAATAATAATAATTGAAAAAGGCCCTATCAGGGATTTTGGAAGCAGATCTCCCGACTTATAGAAGCTACCTGTACTTCAAGATTTAAAAAAATTATTAGTGTCTTTATGAAGATAGTGTGATAGATGGTGCTTCTCTGCCTGAAGGTCCTGCTAAGGATGTTACAGACCGTAGATCTTCTACTTTCTTTCTTCCTATTGTTCATTCTCACATCAACTTTGTGGTTGACCTACTTCTGTTCCAGAAAAGAGATCTGACATGCCTTACATACAGCAACAGAAACAAAAAGTTTTGTATGCAGCATAGTCCAGTATTTATTTTCACAGCATGGAACAAGATATATGAATTTATTTCATACGAGTCAGTATTCTTTCTGAATTAGAGATGCCGTGATCCTAGCTGCAAGCACTTATCGAATACAGGATGTATCTGCAACTACCCATACCATGTACAAAATAGGACTGTGGGATCTCTCTGATCCAAATTGGAGAATAATTCTATGTGTTCAGTGCTTTCCAAATGTAAGGGAATATTAAAAATAAACTAATAAAGATATGTACAATTAAGTATGATGTTGTTTTAGTGCATTTTTATAAGGATTGAGTCCATTATAAAGTTGTTCTTGACTGTATCTCGTGTAAGAATTAAGTTGGCTACTTTGTTAATCCTTTTCTGATTGTAATGATCGTTTGTAGTATCTTGATCTAGAAACGTGGGATTAATCATTGCCATAGTTGATTATATTGAACACATTGGTCAAAACAAAGGTGACAGAATGAAAAGGTGTCATTCTGCTTAAGGGCACCATTCTTTCTACTGAATATATAGCTCTTGAGGTGTTCCTAATATTTTACTCTTTGAGGTCAAAGCAATTAAGGCAATTCCCAATGGAACTAATGCTTTTATGTGCTCTTTATTTTCAGTGTTAAGTGTTAAAAGCTCCAGTGTCATCTGCATACTTACAAATACCTTCTTCTTTCCTGAAGGTTTAGAATTAATCTATTGTTTGCATTTTTATGATATCATTAATGTTAATATTCTGACATGTAGTTTTAGGCTGGCAAAGTCATCATAAGGTATATCTGATAGCCACTTATCTTTAAAGAAAGAAAGAACAGAAGGTTCTAGCCTGCTGCTAAATTCTGTGTTTTAGAGCAACAATATCCTGACTAAAATGGTAATATGCCATTACAACCAAATGGGAGGATAATGTCTCCTGACATGTCATCATAATGAATTAGTGTTAATTCTCTTTAATTAGATATCTATATCCAGATAATATTTCCAAATGAAAGTCATCCTGTGTATTGCATGTCTTGGCTTCTGTAACTGAACACTGTATAAATCAGTGTCTGTTGCATAACAGATGTGATTAAAGATAACTGAAAAAGGAATTCTTCACATAAGCCTGATTCTGTAACCCCATCTCAGATAAAATTACAGTTGTCTAGATGGGCAGTTGGTTTGCATACATTTCTAATAATTTATTTTTATCAGTGTTCGAAAGAGGATAGTTGGCATTTCACTTACAGAAGAAAACTGCGCAGTGAAATGATGGATGTTTCACCAGAATCTGTAAATCTGATAAAATTGTAAGATATGTGGTTTTTCTCTTCCATATTCTGTCTCCATTAAAACACTTCAAGAGTATAAGAGGGGCGATAAAAATTAGAGCTTTTTAAATCAAAGTTAGTGCCATTGAGCTCATTGTGAACTATAGGTGTAATAGAAATTGTGCCTCACTGTTTCAGATAAGTCTTGATTTCTCTCTTTTGAGACAGAACAACAGATACTAATCTGTTTTCTTTATGAAGTCATTCTTCCAATGATCTAAACATAGCAGAGATACATATCTGACATGTGAGAAAGTGAAGCCTGCCATGTGAAAGAGTAATTAACAGAATAGTCTCACCTAAAGGGCCAGGTTGTCAACCCTGTGCACTCCCTTACTAACCATCCTGGGCCCTGAAGCTATGATAGGAGAAATAAGGATGACTTCTCTCCAACACAGCACAGCTCTGGCAGGTTGAGGCTGTAACCTTTGCTACAGCCTGGGGGTAGCAATAGCTCCTGAAGCTTATGAGACCCCTGTTCAGAGGCAGAACTGGCTGCTGCTTTAGCTGTAGGGTAACAGTAAGTCCTGTGGCACTTGAGACCCTGAGTCCCATGCAGGGAGAATGCCTGGTATAGCTGCAGGCATGAAATCAGAAAATGTGCCCTTCCACCTTTTAAACTTAAATCCTGTCCTTATTCTGTGGAGTGGCGTAGTCAGGTCTCCTGTGCTTCACTCTGTACTTGTGCATGTATATGTGTGTCTGGGAATGTGTAAGCATGCAAGCATTCATCTAAAAGGAGTGTGAATATAAACAATTTAATGCTAACTACTGGGTTTACTAGCTTCAATTTGAAATGTACCATCAACTGCTTTGAAAGCTGAGTGGTAAGGCTGACTCCACACCACTAGAATTCAACAGCTAGTGACTTCGTTAAGTATTATAAGGCAGAAGAGGATCCAGCCCCGATTTAGATGTGTAGCTGGCAGGATAGAGAGTAGCACTTTCTTCATTTATTCTTAGCCTTGAATAATATGGCTTGAGGAAGCTATAACTTGAATTGCAGCAGTTTAATTGATTAATAAATGGCTTTTTTAGAGAACTTTTTAAAACCGTAAGATATGTTCATTTTGATACAGGGCTTCTGATGCAGAAGCATCTACATTAGATGTATTGTAATACTGGATGTAGGATGAAAAATCGGAAGGGTTAGGAGGTAGATGCAGAGGCCACAGGTGAAGTCGCTGTTGTTGCAGCTTCAACTGGGAAGGCTATAAAAAAAAGCTATGTATCCTGACTACTAAAACACTTAAGAAGGCAGATAATACTGTTACTCACTTCTACTATGCAAGAATCCCATAATAGCCAAGGCTGATCAAATTGTTGTAATCTCTGTTCCTTTATAATGGCAAGAGTCAATGTATAATAAGAAGTTAATTCAGGTAGTCTCTCCAGCAAGGTTAAATATCTATTCTCTTTCACAAGCTGCTGCATTTTTGAATGTTCTTTTTGTTGGAGAAATATGTCTGGGTTCATTGTGGACACTTGTGTTGTGGGATATCACCTGCATAGCCTTCATCTAAGAAAAAACTTTTTTAACGAATGATAGGCAAGTCAAGCTTCTACCTGTGCTCTTGAATATTTGCATCAATCTCATACACTAACTCACTTTTAAATAAAAGTTTGTCAGCAAAATTATCAGCACTGCAGCTTGTTCTGTTTTTCAAAATTTCAGGCTCTCAAAACTGAGATCCTTTCTGTTCCGCCTAGGGCAGTATAATCATAATCTTGCTTCCTCAGCACAAATGTTCCCCTTCCCCAGTCACAAAGTTGTGACATTTAATTCGTGCTGTTTGAATGTTTGTACTTAGCTGGTGTAATCAGTGCCAACACTCTGCTTTCAGTGAAGCAGCACCAGCTAATATCTGACATTAGACTGAAAGAATGCAAGCTCTTCAGGGAAGAATCACACCCTTCATACACACAGGCATGAAGAGTTCTGAGGAAGATTTGTTGCTCTGCACTTCTGCGTTTCATTTTAAAACAATAAATATAAGGCTTAATTGAAGTTCTTAGCATACCTGCATTTACACCAAGTTGTAATGGTTGTTAAAAAAAAAAAAAAAAAAGACATTAGACTTCTTTAAAATTTGCTCCAACTTTAAATATATATTCATACTCCTACAGCTTGAATGTAAGTTCTGAAAGGAGGCTTATAATGTACTTTCCCATGCCAAAAACCATTAATAACTTTTTACTGTCCATCATCAAAAGCTAGCTAAAATGGAGGTACTTTTTTTTCTCTTCCTGTTTTATTTCGTATTTCTCATCTTAAACCCCCCAAGTCCTTTCCCATCAACCAAGGAATAATTGCATGCATGTTTTTGTTATCCACTATTCAGCTTATACATGCAGCTATAAATTCAAAATGCCAGAGTCATCTACTTCAGCAAGCCAAGTATGCACAGCATTGTTTTATTGCTGAGTATTTTAGTCAGATAGCAGGATCCAATTAGATTTTCTTTCATCTTTATTTTTCTTTTGGAACATCTCTTTTTTAGAGCTGACTGGAGAAAGGATGAGGATAAATGGCATAAAACTGCCCAACGTCAGAGGACGTCCTACATCAAGTTACTTTCCTAGATGATTTGTACTGCCTGGAAAAGGAAAAAAAAGGAAAAGAGAAAAAGAGCTAGGTAAGTTTCTTTTGATATTTTCTTTCTACATATGGTGAACAACTATGTCATTTCTAAGGCTGTCAAGATACTTGACTTTGTGTTGCAGCATGTTCCAGTGAGTGTGTAATGGATCTTGCATTGTTACCGCTGCATGTAACTTCTGATGCAGTTTTTACTTTATTTAGTGGGTGCATTTTTAATACCAACTAATTCATATGCTCACAAAGAGGTTTATAAGGCAAACAGATTGTATTTAGGTTAATGAAAGAATGGATATTCTGGCATTTTACATTTGAAGCAGAATAAGCAGGTGTCCCAAAGTAAGCACAGTTTGTAATGAACTATAATTTTGCTCTACAACTGGTGCCTCCAATTCTATAGAAATAGTAAAACTTTGCAACAAATTTTATATACTCATGTTTATATTTTGATGTGACATCTTCTGCAATTCATCACCTTTATAGCAAAAAAAAGAAAATTATGTATGTCTGAATTCCATGAAATATGAACTTAGTAATGTGAGATATGAGCTTTAAGAAGCTGCTAGACTGAAGATATCTTACCTCCAAAATGTGACATTATTGAATTGTTTCTAAATCTGGCAACATTCCACGTATAGCTTGAAATATCTAGATTTATACTCCCAGTGTTTCTGAATTTCTTAACAGATACAGTTCTAGTGAGAATATACTGAGATTTAATTTGTCTGTAAATCTCCTCTGTTGTATGCAAACACATGAGATCTTTGAGAGTATTGCTTCTTTTAAAGTACAAAAAGACAAAATTAGCCTAGATTCTCTATGTAGCCCCCCCATGTGCAAAATACAAGAGAAATAGAGAAAACATGCCCCAGAATAATTGAAATAACATTGTCTATGAGCAGTGTAAAAATCACTGTGTGTGTTTAAATAAGAGAAGGCAAGAAACCAGAGTCAGTGATCAGTTGATTCCGCTGAAATCAAGGACATGAGTAGATAGACTTAAATAATTTTCACCACAATTGAGGATTTAGTAAAATCTAGACAGTGATGAGTAAGTGCTCTGCACTGAGTGCTTTGTGTTAAGTTGCAAATAAGGATTTTGAATGGTAAATGTTGGCTTAGCAGAGTGGAAGACTGTTCCCATCCAGTAGCTGGTATCTTTCCCCCTTGGATGGCAATTTCTTTCTCATTATCTATGCAGTTCTGAAGGAGGATGTGTTGTACACTTGTATATTATTAGCATTCAGTTTTGGTAATACAACATCCATTAGGTGCAGTGAAAATTATTTTCACATGTAGCTGATAGGATATCTTTGTGAAACAGAATTTGAATTTGATTTTTGAACTACACATTTATGAAGGAAAAAATGCTATCTGATATTCTTGTTAAAAACCTTCTATTCTTTGTACTAACATATGATGAGTCAGACTTCTGGATTTGAGTAGGCATCTTTTGCGTGTCTATTTGTTCACAAGTGCTGTTGTTTAAGTGTGAGAGAATTACTATACTTAAAAGCAGCAGTCTTCAGGGAGAAGGCACTTGGAGTAACTGCTGTGGGCTTGGAGCACATCAGGGGACATACCATTCAGACCTATTTTCAGCTGCAGGGGATCACTACTGATAAAGTTGTGATCTTGCATAAGCTGTCCTGAAGAACTGAGTGTAATTTGATAATAATGACTAGAAAGAGAGAGGAGCTGCTTAGTATTTAGCTATGGCAGTGTTTTGGTGTAAGTATCGTAGTGGCTGCTGTTAAAAATTCCCTGCATTCAGGTCTGTACAGACATTCTTCCTTCAGATTATCTCTAGGATTGCACAGAAAACTGAGCCTAGAAGTTGTGATGCAGGTTGACCAGTTCTGTATCGCATCTCACACATCATGCTCCTCTGGGAGAGACTGATTTCTGTTAAACGGATTTGTTATTCACCTTAGACTGAATCTGCTTTGTTGAGTAGGCTTGAGTGGAAAATGCTCTAGCAAAACAATCTGTAATGAGGAAAAATGACTCTGCATCTCTGCTTTCAGGTGCTTTTCATTGTTCTCCTGCCTGGGTCTCACACTAGGCCAGCCCAGTGTCATGGTTTTATGAGTTTTTGTTGTATTGTTGATATTCCACATCATAACATCACGTGGTGTATTAGGAGTTAGAGAGTTAATGCTACATCTCTGTGGATCATCAATAGTTATGGATATGCCTGTTTCAGAAGAGAGGGAGAACTACATTCCCCAGAGGACTTTGCGATGCTTTGTATTTTTACGTATTTTCCGCTCTAAGGGAAAAAAGATAAAAACGGTCTGCAGTCACGGGATACTCTCTTTTTCCTCTGGGATCGACTCAGCAGTGGGTGCTCGCTGCCATATTGCCTTCTACACTAGCGTAAGGCCTTCGGTTTATCGGACACTCTCTCTCTTGCCCATTTTGTTTGATTCATTGGGCTCAGTTCCAATTGTATTGTATTATATTGTGTTATTTTACTTCCTAATATCTTATTTAGTAAATTAGCTTTTCCTCCTCAGATCGTTGCTGCCGTTTTGCTGCTTTTTTGGGGCTCATCTCCCTTTTCCCTTTCCCCCTTCCCCTTGTCCGGGGTGTGGGCCTGTGGGCCACCCTCCTTAGTTGTCGCGGAACCGGGCCGAACCAGCCCACAAACCTTCTACACCCAGCCACACCATCCCTCTCCTGCTAAGGCCTCAGAAAGCAGGGAAATGTGCTTTAATCAGTGCCAATCCTTTCTGTTTGGGTAATTACCCCACAGGATACTGTGCCAGGTGGAGTTGTGTCCGTGGTTGGGCAGGGACAGAGGCAGCTGACCTCACACTGGTCAGTGATGGCTCCTGCCTTCCCAAGGAAAGGCCTGGCAGCCTTACTTGCACCGTGTGTTTGGAGCTGATGGCTTTTGGAGTCATTGCACAATTCGCTTATTCCTTTTCACCAGGGACTGATGTGACTGGGTTTGTCCTGAGGGAGCGTGACAAATACCATGGTGGTAACCAAGACTTGGAAGAAATCAGTAGGCAGGATTTAAATATAATTATTGCAGTCATGTTGGTTCATTATGTGCTTATCTAAAATACATTTTTAGTTCTTTGTAGTCATGGTTTAAAGAAGGCTTATCTGAAATCTGAACTGTTCAAACAAGTACAGCTTACAACTGCAAAAAGTAAAATCAGAAAACACAAAACCTAAGGTCTATCCAGGGTCGTGCTATTTGAAAAAGAGCCTGCCAGCCATTCTTGCTGAGTTGACAGGCAAGAAAAAGAAACGGGGCTCCTGCTGGGCAGTACTGTGCTCTTTGTGCCCCTAGATGTCCAAGAGCTGCTGGCAGTGAGGTGAGGCAAAGTGGCATTGCCCAGCTGCGCTCAGTGGGACTGGGCAGCTCTGTACAGATGTGCTTGTGAGGCCTATTTGCTTGCTGCTAAGAGCACTTTTTCAGAGATATAAATAACAGCTACGTGGCTGTTTACAAACTTCTGCATGTTCTCTTCACCATCCATCCAAACTACTTAACCTCGGCATGTGAAGCTAATGGGGAGTGTACCTTGCTACTCCTTTGCTTTAAAGAATCCCATCTGATAGCTAATTGAGGCTGATTTATACATTTCATAACCATTAGAATAAATTACAACAGTTCTAGTTCTTAAAACAAAACACAATAGAAAGCTGCACAAAATAAGGTCAGTATTTTAAAATCATCAGACTGTGGATATTTTCTCAAAGTGACCTAAAGAGGAACCTAAGATTTTATGAGGATTAGGGCCTATAAGAGTTATCCTTTTTAACACAGAAAAATACTTTGTCATCTGATTTATAATCCTGGTTCATGTTTCCAGCCACTTGCACTATGTTAAACTGTTAAAATTGCTTTTAAAGGCTCTCTACAGTATAATTTGAAAGTTCCTTGTAACAGTCAGAAGATAAACAATTTCTGCAGGAGTAAAATGGCAGAACAGTTGTGAGAGGGAGGAAGAATAGTTAAAAACTACCTGTGCTTTTGTGGTTTCGTCTAGAAATGAAGTAATAGAGTACTTGAGTGTGTGTGTGCATTCATCCTATTAATGAGGTGTAAAAACTGTGAAACTGGAGAGGGAAAGACAGGAAGTTTAGAAACAAAATTTTTCCTATAAATCACACAGGGTTTTTTTTTTTTTTTTTCCACTGTAAAACTCAAAGGTTCATTGGTATACTGTAAGCATACAGAAAAATAGAAGGAATTGGAACTAGGATGTTAATAAGGTTTGATCGTGGGGAAAAAATAAAAGAGGGAAGGAGAGGAGAAATATAATAATGTTTTGAATTTGAATAACATGTTAGCTAATAGCAATGGAAAGAAACATCAATTCAGAGGGAAGGAAAGTGGCCAAAATTGCATTACTGAATATGAATCGTGGAATAGCTAGAGAGCAAGCTACGTAAGGAAGAAGCAATGGCAACAAAAGACTACACACTTTACAAGGATTCTGACATAGAATAAGCAATTTATTTCTACAGTTTTTCTATCAGCATAATATAATTCAGGTCTTTCAGATCAAAATAAATAACTACCTTGAAATTATGACATTTAAAAACAATTTTTTAATATGACTTTGGTTTTACCATCAGCCTTGGCTACACTGATGCATGCATATACTTGCTTCACTTTCCAAGATCATCTATCATGTCGACGACAGGTGTCAGGTTCATTCATATGAGACTGCCTTTTGTAAATATATATTCTATTTACATTATTTTTGACTTTTCCATCAGAAGTAATCTGTAGCTTTGCAAAATTATGCAGATTTGCACAACATGCCCAAAAAAACTAACGTTTATTTTTTTCTTATTCATACTTTGTTGCTCCCATATTTTCTCATTACATAAGATTTCACTTTTCCTGCCTAACTTTTATCATGCATATGGAGGCCATTTTGGTGGTGCTTTTAATCTATTTGATTGCTCTAGCTCAGCTTGCATTATCACGACTTTCACTATAACATTCAGCATTTTTTCCCTAAGACAGCTTGTTTTTGCCAATCATTTCCTTTTTCTATTCTCATCTGTAGATTCTCTGCTGACTCCCAGTGTCTTACTTGATGTGATTATTCATCCAGTTATATTTCCTGGAGACTTCTTTTCCTTCTCCAAGCATCAGATTATAGCATGTTTTATACTTTTCACGCTGTTCATTTTCATGGTAAAATCACAAATTAGTTCTCCCAAAACAACAGCTATGGAAGAATTAAAGTTTAATATTATCAGATTGTTAACTTTTTTCCAGTCCCTTGGCAAAAGGAATTGAAAGTTCTTGTTGCAACTTTCAAATTGTACATTACACTTAAGTCAATAAATACAAGTACTTAATTACCTTTTAATTTCACAGAATAATTTAGGCTCAGACTTTTCATTTACAAGGATCTTAACCTGCCTACCAATTATTGTTCATATAACCAGCCGATAAACATCCACTACAAATGACTCTTAAAGACCATCCACTGGCGGCTGTAAGAGTGGCTGAATCAAGCTCCTCTGAAAGGATCTGTGTTAAGCCAGGTGATTATAGGTTATATACATATTGCTGAGCCCAGGGCAGCAGTTTCAGAGCTATCCACCCAGCATTGTGTATCCATAGCAGTGAATTAAATAGAGCTAGGTACCTTTCTTATGTGCTGGAACTGGATTATGGTGACTGTTATACTGACAGAGGTGACCCAGACTGAGCTGGTGCTGTCCTTGATGTGCAGTTTGCATGATGGTATACTGTAATATTAGTTATGTAATAGTAATACTAGTAACATAATTGTTCACAGTGAGCATCTGTCTTACATCTCACCCATGTTTCTTGTAAAATTCAGACAGCTGCGTAAATCAGTTTTAAAATTTGATTGAAAATGATATGAGTCTTTGCTGTATGCCACCAGGACGCTGTCTTTATGTTATTGCCACAGGTACAGAGTTGAACCTGCATTTGCCTCAAGGACAGCTAATCAGCTCATTCCAGCACAGAAGCCATACCCAGGAAGGTTTCAGATCTGGTGCCCAGCCTATTCTCTGTACTAAGCTGTTGAACTTGCTAGCTAAGAACCTTGTTTAACAGGGAAGAAAACCTGTCATAGGAAAAGGAGCATTTTGTTGACCATAAATGAGGACAGAAATCTCTTCCATTTGTGCTTTCCCTTTGGTTGTTCCAGACTGTTAGGCTAGCTAAGCATAGCAGCTGCGAGGTGGCCATGCGGCAGGAGCAGGCCAGGACTAAGGGCTGCAGTGCCACCAGAGCATGGCACCTGTTCTCTGCTGCCTGGGTGCAGTGCTCACCAGCTCATGCGTAGATCAGCCACTCTGTAGCTTTCTGGGCTAAAAACTCTGAGACTGCAGCAGCATGCCTAATCCTTACAGCCCGGGTGCATGCACAAGTGTCTAGCTCTAGGTTCATGAACAATCCTGTTGTCTCACAGGGTACATCTCCTGCATTTGGAATAAGGCATTTGCTTGTGCCTGTGGCTGAAGGGTGCCAGGAGCCTGCTTCTGCAGTCACACCATGTTATATCTGTCTTTGATGCCTACTGTTATTTCCAGAGGAAGAGTTTGCAAACACTGGGCCAGATTCAAATATGTTTATTCATTCTAGGTATCACTGCCTTGCTCTGTCAGCATTTCCTTTCACTTGCATGGGGCTTTTTGCAAAGCAGCTCTGCTTGATATGAGTACCAGTATCAGAGGCTGGTAGCAATGCCTGTGAGACCATGCAAATCTCTGTCTGAGCCACTGAGCTCTGGCAGTGCTAAACCAGACTTAGTGGAAGGGAGCTGGATTCTAAGTGTGGTGCATAATAACATTCACAGTACGAGATGCACGGTATTACTTTCCAGCTTCACACCATTATTAGTAATTAAAGGATAATAGTGTAATCGTTTGGTGGTTTATGGGACAATAATCTTGTTCCCAAAGGGAAAAAGCACAAGACCAAGAGAAGCAAATAATTGGGAAGAAAAATAGGGAGGATATTGTTCTTAGTGCTATAAGAAGAAATAGTCAACCCAGATGTTGCTGTACTTTCAATTTTAAGGTAACAAACTGCCTGTTAGGAAGAAAAATGTCCATCCTGCTGTTGATTTGCTTTTATCCTATTCTGCTTTCAGGGCTGAATTAATAAATTGTTTACCTGGGAAGTTTACAGTCCGCTTTATTAAGGATAATACTTCAGAAAAAGTCTAGTTGTCTCTGTACATAAAGTGGTCATTCAGCCTCTAAAACTGGAGCTACTGGAACGAAGTCAACAATGAAACTACTTTTCTTCATGCTGATGTAGGCATTGTTTTTACAACCCACAGACTTCTTCCTTAGTTTTCAAATTGCTTGTAGTTACTTTGTTGTAGATAATAACATCAGTTGGAAAGTAATGGTTTTGGGGTAGTTAAGAGGGAATATACTGGAGTGCTTTGATGCTGTTACGGCTTACAACTGAGTGCTGTCTATCTAGAAGAGACACAAAAAACTCAGAAACAAGTTGCAATCCAAATCTAGCATTATTTAACGAAGAAATTAAGAGGAAAGGGAAAGAGGCCCTAAACAGAATCTGAGCAAAATAAATTGTTATTTTGCCAAAGACTTTCTCAGTGAAATGAAATTTAAGATAATATATAGTAATGGAAATCAGACCCTTTCAATGAAAAAGACCTAGAAACATTTTCCATCACAGATGGGAAAGTCAAAGTGAAAATAAAGGTTACAAACTGAACTATGCATGCTAAATTAGACCAGTTTTGCAGCTGCAGTATTCTCATTCCATCCTTGTAGGAAAACCAATAATCTTACTCTGACCATCAAAGGCATACATGAAAAAAAAACACCACAAAAACCCCACAACAAAATCCACTAAGAACTTTGCCCTAAAAAGGCACAGTGAGCTATTAAAAAGTAATCCCTGCTTGTGTAGTGAAATGAGTTTGCCTGGGGTCCTGCTCCACATTTTCAGCTGTGTGCTCAACAGATTGAAGCATTACTTTCTCTTCTATTTGCATGTGCAAATGCTCTCTTGGGTCTACAGACATATATACCTGTTTGTATCTTAATCTGTTACCCTTAAGAAATAGGATTTAAGAAACAGAAAATCCCTCAGGCCATGTGCAGGGTAGAGTTCAGAATTTGTGAAATTAAGTTTTGGATGGACAGCAATAGTTGGAGAAGTTACATATGAAACTGGGCAGTGTGCAAATACAAGAAGTTTTAGTGGGAGAGACATGAAGAAAATAAACTGTCTCTTTATCCCATATCTGTCCTAAGCTGTTTTCCTCTGAAATACCTTATTGTCAGCAGGAAAAAAACAGTTGGGATGAAGGAGAGATGGGATAAAACAAAGAGGTCTTCCCTTTCAACCTTCCAGGGTATCCACATTGAAAGATGTTTGAGTGCTTAGTGGACAAAGTGAAATATCTAAAGTGGAAAAGTCTTTGTTCTCGTGGTGAGAACCATTAGGAGAAAGCCTGTGTCAAAACATCGATTTAGCTACCAAGTCATATCCATGCAACTACATTTTGAACCCTTATCCTCATTATCCAATGCTATTCATAATATACCCCTACAAAACAAACAAACAAACAACAAACAACAAAAAAACATATCAGAGATGACTGGGGAATCCTTTTGGCATCTGTGAGATGAAACAACTCAGGCTTCTTCAGCAACATCATTACAGCAGCTGCAGAGGCCAGTGCAATATTTAGGCTAAGCAAATAGTTACTCCAGCCTGTTTCTCAAATGTTCGCTATCTTTTTATGTCACATTAATCCATCTGTAAAATCCCAGCTATGTACAGGGAGTGGGGTTGGGCCCCAGAATATGCAGTAGTGGGTACATTTTCTAGCAAGAAGTGTGCTGGCAGTTGGGATTTGATTCCTTTTATACTTGCTGCAATTGTAAGATCTAACTATTCAGTTGTCTTATTGTTCTTCTCTTGTCATTTTCTTCTGAATATTTGTAACATCAGGAGAGACAGCCGCAGAAAGTGCAGCTTCATGTAATCTATTCCCCTGTTCAGTTCGTGCTATAGTAAATATTCAGGCAGAGTCAATTATAGAAGTAGAAGGGAAAGAATTAAAACCTAATGAAAGTTAATCAAAGAGAAGGACTTCCTTCAGGCTCCCCATGCATGTCTGTAGTTTGTCTGTCATTTATAATGCTGCAGTCTCTGGTTCATAGTCAAGCTGTAATTCTGCCAGTTAATGTATCCAATTAACCCCACTAATGAGCTAATCAACAGTGTAAAATCTGTGTAAAATCACTGAGGGTGTATGATGAATGGGAAATGCACTGAACTCTCCTGGTATAAAAAGTGCTTTATTGCACTTGTTAAAGTGGCACTGTCTTCTCCCTCTCTAAAGGGTAATTTATCACTAGGGTCTGTAACAGTGCCATACCCTGATAAGGGAGAGGTGGCAATAAAGCCATCATAAAATGATTACTCAGGAATGCAGAGCAATTAATGTGTCTTTGCATATCAGACTCAGACTAGAAAGCAAAATAGTATTTTTTGGTGTAGGGTGTTGATAAAGGACAGGCCGTAGCTTGAGAAGAAAATAACTTTCTAATATAAATATTTCAGTTTAAAGATAAGTAATCTACTGAACCATTGGTGGTAGTGACATGAAAACCATTCACATTTAGATACTGTCTTTTTTCAATATATTTACTGCATCAATTATCTTACAAATTTGAGTGAGATGGTTTGAATAGGACAATAATCTTTTTTTTTTTGTAACTTTTTTTGAAATTTATGCAAGAGGAAGTAATGGTATCAAGGGTTGTCTGGGATACTGATAAATACATACAACTCTAGTTCCTCCTTATACTACAGGAATAATAACGAGACTGCAATCACGATCATTTTATTTTAGAGTGTAGAGGCCAAATGAGGCATTTTCAAAGGAATTAAATGAAATATACACTAGGGAAGGTTTCTAAAACCTTGATGATCTTTGGAGGTCCCTTCCAACCCCTATAGTTCTGTAATTCTGGGCATTTTTCATCACCACCTTGGAGCAGCCTGTGGGTACTTCACTCGAATGGGATGGTGTGGAAGAGGAGTTCAGTGTTCGAGGAGACATGGAGACATGAGAAAGTCAGGGGAGACCCTGATTGCATGTGGTTAGTTAGAAAGAGTAAAGGAGACACACTAAAGCTAGGTGGGACATTGTGAGGATGGGAGTTCAGAAGGGGCCTGGGAGGATGCAGACAGGAGTTCCCCATCAGTGGAGCAAGCTGCAGGAGGGATGAGGGTGTGTGGAGAGCAGGAGGAGGTGGTCAGTTTCTGAAGAGGCATTGATAAAGAACAGGTGTAGTGTTGTTATAGAATGAGAGATAATTTAAAAGGAAAGAAATATCATAGTTTTCAAGGAAAATATTATTTTTTTTCTTAAGAGACTTTTACAGAATAACGGGCATCTATATCTTCAATTTCCTTGTTCCACCTTCTCCCTCTGCCTCAAAATTTGTCTAATTTTCTGTAGTTCTCAGACTTTGCACTGTGTTATTGTCATACTTTTTATCAAGAAAAATATCAAGAAAAGTTATCAAGAAAAAGATTGTATGTGCACACATTCATTTATGTGGCACATTGACTGGCACATAGGATCGAGAGAAGTTTACAGGTTAGTTCTGAAACAGTTTGGATGAACTATTAGTAGTAGTAGTATTGCTGGATTTCAAGCAGTGCATCTCTACTGTGACTCAACACAGTTCATGTTTCTTCATCGTTTTCTGGTTTGCAGACTCAGAAAGTAACATGCTTTGAATTACTCAGTTCCCATTTAGAAGATTTAGATGCAACTCCAAGGGAATGAAAGCGAAAGGGAGTTATGCATTCTGCTGCCTCTGGGGCGAGCGATGTGCACTCACTTTGGATGAGTAGATGCCAGCACTGCCAATGAGCCTGTGGCCTGTGCTGTTCTGTGCTTCCTCTCCGTCAGATAGATAAGCTGCTCCAGGATAAGACTATTTGTTGTTTTCATTTTGTTTCTTTTTCTGGGTTAGTTGTTCAAGCCAAGCCTTTTCCTTACTCTTGTTCTTTGTATGGCATAAGAAACTGGTATACAGAGGCTGAGGAATAATCTGTCCATGACAAGGCGAGAACAGGATGCTGCCAACTTGTGGTTCCTTAGTGATCTAATGCCAAACAGCCAATACATATGCCTGAAGCAAGCTATATTCAGAACGTTACCTCAACAAAAATGTAATGTAAAAAGTTGCTGTTGGCCACTAGTCATACAAGAACAGTTTCACAGATACTACAGCGTGCATTATATCTAGTTGAAAAAATATCATGGCATTGCATTTGCCTACCTGTGAAAATGCCTGCTTACTGAAAAACAAACAGCACTCTGCACTGGGGGGGGGGGGGGGGGAGTTCAAATCAGATAAACAATTTTATTTTATTTTTTTTCCCAATAAACAGAAAGACTGAACCAGTGTCATGTATTTACAGTCAGGTAAATCTGGCCTCGATTTATGTCTAGAGGTAAATAAACCACTTCCCTGCAAAGTTGTCTCAGACATCAGACAAACATAAACTTAAAAATATTCTCTTAAAGTTCCCTTTTGCCTAAAGTTACAGTGAGAACCGTATTTGTATGCTTGAGGATAGGAAATGTCATATTGATAGATGAGTTGTAAGTCTCCCTTTTCCTATATTGGAGATCCAATTCTGCTTTCCCCTCAACTCTGGTGAATTGAATGGCATTGCACTGACATGAATGAGAGCAGAAAGGCAGCTTGAGAGTGCCTTTCGTGATCATTAAAATAATTTAATACAAAGCTGAATTTTCCAAATGGGTCAGAATCAATTAAGGTGGAATGTTCTGCTACTGGAAGTAGATTTACAAAACCTTTATGCAGAGTCTGTATTCATTTTCCTTTCTGGGAATTTTGACTTTTTACCAGAACATTTATATGAATTGCATTCTACTGAGTAGAAATATAACTCTTACTCATATTTTATGAAGTAGTCATTTAGGAGGTATTCTGTATTTTTGTACAAGTTTCAAGTATATTTTCCACTATATATTTAACTCCTTTATCTCCATAAATCTTATCTTAGATAATACTTCCCTTTGAAAATTGCTTGTAGCAGGGCAGCAAAATTGCTGCAAGGTCACCTGTCGGTATTAGAGCTTACCCGTATTTCAGGCTCACCAGTGAACAAATATACACTGATTTATATAAATGTTACCAACTATAACTTTCCTGTCTCCCTGTGTCTACCTACTTCATATCTGAATTCTTCATGCAGTCCACATGAAGCATTAAGTCAGAATGCTGGCAGTTTCTCACATCCACCCAGTACCCCTTTCTTATAGGGTAAAATAACTATGCTTAGATCCATTATAGACCATCAGTACTAGATCTGCTATTCCAGCATTCCAAAATTTCAAGGATCAATACCTGGACTGAACTTATTTATTTTGAACATGTGGATTATTTATTTATTTATTTATATATTTTTGAATCGAGCATTTTGAATTAGTCCAATATGATGCAAGTTATTGATAGGAAAGATATTGTGAAATCCTTCTTACTTTTGGGTTGTTTCTGTGTTCCATTATAGAGATATCCCCAAACTGACATTGCTTCATTGGTATTTGACAGGAAACAAAAATGTGACCACTATTTCCTGCTTTGATCCTCTTTATAATTTTGAGGTAGCATAATTTAGGGACAAGTTTTTTCAAAATGATTATTAAAGCCTCTCACTATTAACTGTATTAAAGTACAAACAAGACAAAATTAGAGCTGCTTCCATCTTTCTACTTCTTTATCCATTTCCCTTGATTTAGCTCAAAACAAAAAGATGCCTGAGATTCTTTTATGACCTAGCCTATTAAAAGACCCTGGGTCAGACTCTACATTATCCTGGTATACCGACCTGGTTCAAGTTCAAGCTTGCTCCAGGACTTTGACTATCACAATAAGGAGCTAATTAGAATACATGTTTATTCTGTAAATAGGTCAGTGTGTAGTTGAAGGAAATTTCTTTCCCTTCAGCAGTGTAAGCAATTTCATTAGAAGGTGGCATGCAGATCTGCCAAACTTGTAGAAAAGTTAAGCAGTGTGAAATTACATGTGAATTACTAGTAATTACTTATAGGAAGAAAATACCTGACAAAAATGGTGAATTAAATGATGATGATGATAGTCATAAAGAGATGATGTTGTTTGGGATTCATTTCAGCACATTTTTGGTACTCTGTAATGGAAGAGTCAACTTTTAACTTAGCAAGAAAGCATGTTCTTCCTCATTAATAATATTTCCTCTTGAATTGAAATTCCTTTATTTCATATTCATACAGCAGTGTCAGTATTATACTGATAACACAGCTTTTTATTATAAAAATGCTTGTCTAAATCTATCCATTGAACTACAGTTCCCAAACTGTGAAACAGATTGTTTATGTATATTCTCAGACCTTTATCTATTTTTTTTTTACTGAATTCCAAGAAGGCATAATGGCAAATTTCAAATCCTGTTGTAATAGCAAAAGGGTATCTGCAAGAAAAAGAAAAGAAGAACATGTTACATTATGCACAAAAAGGATAGAAAACTATTTGGAGATCTAATTACACTAGTCCCATCTGTCTGCCAGAAGTTTTAATTCTGCTTTGATCTGATTTTTTTTTTTACAGTTGATTTTCAGATTATACTATCTCCTTCCTTGTGCATTTAATTTTCAGCACAGTGCTGCCTAACTGTTGTTTGACAAAGCAAGATCATGTAGATAAGATTGAGAACAGATTCAAATACTTAAAAAAAAAATTATTATATACAACTAACTTTTATCAGGGTTCAGCACAGATTTATTAAAAGACTGGGTGGGTAAATGCGTGTGTGAGGACAAATACTCCAAATTTATGTATAAAGGACAGCCTTTTTTCTAAGGAGGATACATAAATACCAAAAGAGACTAGATAAAGGCCATTAAGGTGACTAAAGAGTCAAGACCTGAGAGGAGAACTGGCATGAATAGCTATAGAGGAAGCTATAGAGTAGTGACTAGAAACAGTTGAAAGTGGCTGAACATTCACATAATTGTTAAAAGCTCTATGCTAGAAACTACATGAAAGTACCTGTGCTGTTATATATCAGATTTCATTGTATGCCAGCTTTGGTTTGTATACAGGTGTGAAAGAATGAGCAACCTAAGTCATTATAGAGAAACTGGTCCAAGGCATACATCTCCAGGCAGCCATGACTGTGTAGGGGATTGGACCAGGTGACTGCCAGAGGACTCTGCCAACCTCAGCCATTCCATAATTCTCTGAATCCATAGTTTAGTCTCAGATGTTGTGAAGGAGAAGAACTAACAAGGAAGCAACTTGATCTTTCAGAACCATGTGAAATGATGCACACATTCCTTTAGATATAACTGAATTATAACAGATCCTGTTTGCCATGGTGCAAGAAAATAGTTTGTAAACACAGTGATTCCTGCAGCTGAAGAAAGTACAATACAAACTTTGAGTTTCACTAATCATCAAACAGGATGGAAAGAATCTAAAAAAATGTAAAATATTTCTACTGTATGTATACAGAAAATGCTAGTTACTCTGACTGGCATCTTTCCTGAGGACAGTTGAATTTACAGCTTAGAGAGAACCAGTAACATTTATCTCTGCAGCCCACAGTGGATCCTATAAAACAGATGCTAGTAACACTTTTTTTTTTTTTTTATAAGTATTAAAAAGAACATTCAGGATTTGATCATGTACCTGTTCAGATTTTGCAGAGATGTGATGGTAATCTTTGTAGAAGGAATAGCAATAAGTATGTACATCCACATGTATTTATTTGCTCTGTATAACTACCTGAAGGGAGGTTGTAGTAAGCTGGGGGTCAACCTCTTCTCTTGTGTATCTAGTGATAAGATGAGAGGGAATGGCTTTAAGTTCTGCCAGGGGAAATTCAGACTGGATGTTAGGAAATACTGCTTCTCCGAAAGAGTAGTCAGGCGCTGGAATGGACTGCCCAGGGAGGTGGTGAAGTCATTGGCCCTGGAGGTATTCAAGGAATGCTTAGATGATGTGTTGAGAAACATGGTTTAGTGAGAACTATTGGTCATAGCTGGACAGTTAGACTGGATGATCTTGTAGGTCTTTTCCAACCTTGGTGATTCTATGTTATAAGTGAGAGCTAACAACACAGTAGGGATTGTAGTCACATGTAGGCAGGGTGTTGTTTTTGCCCACAGCAGCTAGTCCTTTTCATATAACTTGTTGTGGTTCTGACACTTTCTCCCTTCATTTTGGTTCCCCTTCCTCATTGGCCAAGATGCTGGGTCGCAGATGCCTGCCAGAGAAGTACAGTGGCCAGCATCAGAGATTTTCAGGTCTTTTTCAGGTACAATCTGCAAGAAGAGTTTGATGATGCAAGGCATCTCCTTACAGACATTTTAACTCTTAATCACTATGGCTTTTGCTAGGAAAGTAAATTTTTATAGGAAAATCCTGATGAACTGTAGATGAGCTCGAGGCAGTTATTCATAGATTCATAGATACATTAGGCTGGAAAGAACCTACAAGATCATCTAGTCCAGCCATCCTCCTAACACCATCCCTACCCACCAAGCTACTAAATCAAATCCCTTAGCACCTCATCTAAACGCTTCTTGAACAGCGCTAGGGACGGTGCCTCAATCACCTCCCTTGGCAGGCCATTCCAGTGCCTGACCACTCTTTCAGAGAAAAATTTTTTCCTCAAATCTAATCTAAATCTTCCCCGGCGCAACTTGTGGCCATTCCCTCTCGTCCTGTCATTAGTTATCTGGGAGAAGAGGCCGAACCCCTCCTCACCACAGCCTCCCTTCAGGAAGTGGTAGAGTGTGATGAGGTCTCCTCTGAGCCATCTTTTCTCCTGGCGAAACAATCCCAGCTCCCTCAGTTGTATGTATTAATTTCCTGCCATCTTCTATGGTCATTTTCTATAGGAGGCATTAGTTTTGGAGCAATCCTTATATATATACGTGTGTGTGTGTATGCACACTTCTCAATATGTTTATATGGTCTGTGTGCACGTGTATATATTTCTCATAGGATATGAAATATGAAGCTTAGACTGTTTTTTTAAAAAATGCTTTCTCAGAACATATACCATAAATGATGACACTATTGACATAATTCATAAACAGAATAGTTGATTACCTGTTGTGGAACTAAGCCAATGAATATTCATAGTTCCCTTGGTATGGAGCTGGCATATTTCAGCTAATTAATTCTTCTGCTTAGGTGATGCATATGCACACTTTTTATACGATGCTGAGGTAGATTTAATTGAGGTTTGACAGATAATAACACAGTTTGCAAACAAACAACATAGACTCTGCTGTCATTTCCATAAATTAAATAGTATGACTTCATAGAAACCTGTACAAAAATTAACTGTCATCCCATTTCGGAGGGGCCTACAATTCACACTTTTGTATGGCATGTTTCAGTTATCAAAAGACTGGAGGAGAAACGCTTCTTTAATATGGTATTAGTTGTTTCAAAAGAAGAGACAAGTTTCTACTCCTCAGAGTGCTTCTAAATTTTGTTGATGTTGACATTATCCTCTTTACTGAATATATTTAAAAATAATGGTCAGCCTTTGAATTAAAGTTTTAAGATATCATTTTCCTTTGCAAATCTTGGAAGCAAGCCAAAATAAACTAAAGATCTGAAATTGAGCGGCTTTCTCAAGTAGTTTCCTTTTTAGCTTCCTGTCATCTGCTGCTGGGAGCACATACTGTGGTTACCAAGCAGCAGAGCTGGACCTAATGTCCTTGTCCCAGAGCTGCTGACATTAGAGACTTGGAAACCTAACAGCACACGCTGAGATTGGTTTTGGGGTGTGCACTCATGTCCCTTCAAGACATTTGCCACTTTGCCTCAGTACTAGCTTGCTATGATCCATGCCTGGATTTTGGTTCACTACAGAGTCTGGATGTATCTCAGGTGTCTACTGAGGAGACCATGAAGAGCTTTTGTGGTCTGAATCTGGAGGTACCTCAGTATTCAGTCAGAAGAAATTGGTACAGGTGATGTGATACTCTATTTTGTATGTGTGAAGGAGAATTATGTGAGTCCACCATCTGCAATAGCACCTTTAGTTCTAATTAACTCCTGACTCTTATTGAATCCCATCCATTTCTCTGACCCATGATGCTAATAGTTTCTATAAAAATGGTATCTAATTCTGGAGTGTGGGTGATTTTAGAGATGGTTATGAAACACAGCTTTTTAATTGAAGTCAGTACTTTGAACCCACTCAGTGTTATAAAGGGCTGGAATCCATCTGGAGAAATCACAGTCATAGGTTTAGGGGAATGAACTTTGTTTGCTCTGTAGATAGATAGTGGGAAAATGTTTCCATGCTCTAAGACATCCACAGGAATATTTATATCACTTTGGAAGTGTTGCTTAAAAAGAAACAAATCACAGTGCCTGTAAAAAACACCCCAACCGACACTCTGCACCAGGTTGATATACAGTTTCATCAGTGTTAGACACCTTGTTTGAGTATGCAGTTCTCTCTTAATTCAAGTAAACGCTTCTGCCTAATTCAGTCTTACTTGAGCACTTTTCTGAAACCTGCCTCTATGTTCTTGGTATATTTTATCAAAGAAATAATATCAGGTGAAACTTGAACTCTTTAAAAAAATTAGCTCTGAACTATACTTTAATTGTTTTTTCATGAAAGTCACAGCAGGCTCGTTCATGTTCTGCTTCAGTAATTTCTCATGAAGAAAATACATTTAAAAACTAGTAAGTCTTTTTCCTATTTGTTTTTCTTGGTGTTTTTTTTTTTCTGTCTTTGAAGCTTTAAAAATAAACCCAGCTAATTCCATAATGAAATTTTCTCCGTATAGCAGAGAAGTTGAAGCTAATTATATCTTACCTACGTGATGGTTTTACCATAAATACCTGGCTATTATGTCATAACTGCCAATCAGATCACTTACTATATAAATCTTGTTTAATCACAACCTTTAGTAGATTTTTAAATAGCAGTATATCAAAAGTATTTGGAAAATAATATATTTTTTTAATGTTATAGCTGTATCAGACTTATTTTCCTATTGTCAACATGCTTCAGGGATCAAAAGTAATTTAGTTTTTAAGAGGACATAGTTCAGAATTTTTCAAGAAATCGAGTTTAGCATGGGATTTAGCATGAAGTGTTTCCTTGCCTTCTGGTAGCAATAGGTGACAGTGGCACCAGGGAGAATCTTTTGATGGACTTTTAACATTTATTAGCATTTTTTCCTATAGGCTAGTAAAAAAAAAAAAAAGCTACAGTTTTTTATATATTTTTTTAAATGAGGACTGTAGCCCTAGATTTATACTGTATGCATACCAGCAAGAGCATCCCAGCTCAGGGGAGATGTCAAGAAGATACATCATAGATGTGTAATTCCTGCTTCAATAAAGTGCTCCATGAGCAACCTGAATAGCCATTTTACTTCTGAGCCTCTGAGCCTCGTGTGATGGGTTTTGTTCTTTTATAATGTCTTCTCTTTTAATTATTGTAAGCACCAAAATTATCAGGTAGCAGTACTGTAATGACCCTAGGCATCTTTAACACTGCAATTTAAAAAGGAATAATGAATTTGAATGTGGTGTGACAATATTCCAATAATTTTTTACGATATTTCTGTGTTGATATAGCTACATATTTATAGTAATGAAAAAGTTCAACAGTCAACACTGTACCTCTCTAACCCCTTACAATTATTTGGGCTAGAATTAGCTTTTAGCAATATGATTCTCAAGCACAGATTTTTATCCAGACCAGGGCACAATCCACTTTTGTATAGTTTAATCTGTCTCACAGGAAACCCCCTGACCTGCTTGCCCAAAAAACTGAGAAAATAAAAGCTCTCTTGATAGTCTTGTGACCCAGAGTCAGAAATCAAATTGCAGTAGCTCTCAGGAATGTTAACATTCACTTTCAAGAAGCCATCTATTTTAGAGGCTCTGTCCTAAGTGAGAAGTTACAAGGTGAGACCAGAGACTAGTGACTCATAAATAAAAACAAATAAGGTTACTTGTATGCTGCCACTCCCAATTAATGAAGATGCCTAATGGTGTTGTTTCAGCTTTAGTTTTCCCTTATGTGGTCAGGCAGTTACTTTGCAGATGTTACTGGAATTACAGAAGAAGGAAATAGGCACACACAGGGAAAGAATTATAAAATGTATAATATATTAATGTGTAGTATATATGATGTATTATATATACAATATATATAATGTGTGATAATATAACATAATAGTATATAAAATATAACAAGCAGTACTTGTTGAGTACTGCTTTTTCTATTCATGTTATAGACAATGAATACAGTGACTACTGTCAAGTTGTTTTGCAATGTTCTCATTTGGTTTTCATCTATTCTGTGTAATAGGAATGAAGTATGAATTTTTTAGCTTACTAATAAAATATTCCTTTTATGGTAACTAGGATATATTGAAAGATACTTCTGTATTGGCAGCGTGGCCATTCATCAAGTCAGCTATGTATCTAAAGCCCCATCTGCCCATGAAAGAAGAGCTAGAAATATTTCCTCTTGCTCCCTATGGGAGCACTAATGCCAGTTAGTAATCTGTTCCAGAATAAACTGCAGTGTTTTTTGTTTTTTTTTCCAGCAAAAGTTAAATGTCAGATCTCCATCCTCTTGATTTTATGGAGGTAAACACATTCCGCAGTAGGAATTAGTAAAAGTATTTACAGAGTAAAAGAATAACATGTATAAAGGTGTCAGGTTCTAACCACGTAGCACTAAATACTTAAAAGTGAGATAAACTTTTGCCTTCAGGGGGCTATTTTTCTGTAACCTTCTTGAAAGTTGTTACATACTAGAAATAAAAAAGTAAATAAAATAGGAAAAGTCATTAAGTTGCATTATAATTGCTTTTAACATTAATAGCATTCCCTGAATCTGAAACGACCACTGTTATATAAAGCTTGACCTCCTTTACCTGGCAGTAACTTAGCCCCTTAAGCTAGAAGGTAACACGGTCAATTATACTTCAGCACTGTTTTCACAGGAGACTTGGCCTTCCTAATAAAGATTCGAGGAAGCTGATGATGTTTACCTTAGTTTGCTTTTGCATTAGTGAGACAAGTGACTGCATATGTACTGCTTAAATCAAATGTGGGACAAAAATGTGTTTCCTGATCTACTAAATAAGGACATTCTTCTTAACACTCCTTACTTATCTGAGTGCCACTTGCATGTTAGCATTCTTTTCTAACAATTACTGTTTCAGTATTTTATGATATTTAATATGGAAATGCTGAAGTCCTTTTTCTTGCATGTTCTGGACAACAAAATTGAATATATGGATGTAAGTGTATTTACTGTCCTGTAAAGATATAATGTTTGATATTAATTGAGGATTGAAATACCATGGAAGAGTACAGAAATCTGAAATACTTGCCATAGGGTAGATGTTAATGGAAAAGCTTATCAGATGAGTTCAGACCTCATGAGAAGATCAGTCTCTTGTGTTTCCTACTAAATGCTAGGATACTCATTTCACTCTCTGGATGGATGTGAGCAAGACTAACATATTAGGAACCGTTAAAGCTAATCATTGAATGGATCTAGGTAATGGGTTTGAAATGAGCAACTTAGCAGAACGTTGTTTTTATCACAGATATGCACATATATTTCACAATTGGCAGACTGTACAGTTTGTGCTAAAAATAATTTATATATTAATGCTTGACTTCTTTATTGTAATAATTAGCTTGATCTCAGCATTAAAACTAGAAACACAAGATAATATCTATCATGACTCCCTGCATGAAGTTCACTGCTCCACTCTCACAGTGTGATGTGAAAATATGAGTTAAAATCTTTTCTGTGCTCTATGCTCTAGAAATGCTAGTGTTTCCTCTGTGCTGTCTTGCCCCAGCCTCTGCAGGTGAAGTTTGGGCCTTGCTGTATGCTGACAAATTCCCTAAACTGATCATAAGGTTTAAAACTTCAAGGAAAGTTCCCAAAAGCTGAAATGAACACTATAGGTCATTTGTGATCCACAGGGTGCAGTGAGCTACAGGAAAAGATCACTGGTTTCTAAGTCATGTTCAAAAATAATCACGGCTGTTTATATGGAAAAGGCTTCTGCGAATTTATGCAAGCAGAATATCTTTGTATTCACTTACCAATAGCGTATTTCACTTCTTCCCTGGGTGCAAAAAACACATTAAAAAAAGCTGTGTAGAGGATTCAGATACTAACTAAACCAGTCCTGGGTGTGCATTGTGAACATGGGAGAGCAGTGCATTTATGCTGGGTTAAGTACAGTTAAGTCCTACAATATGTGTTACAGAAGGAGCTGACAGAAATGTCTCCTTGCAGACTGGTATGACTATTTATACTAAGACAAGAAGACCTTCAGTAACTTTCAACTATCTTTCCTATCTCTCTCCGCTATCTGAAACTTTTCCTTTTGTTCCCCACAGGATGAACTGTGGGACTTTATTGCTTAAAGTTACTGTCCACTAAAGAACCCAAAAATCTTTCCTCTTCTGTACTGCAGGACAGGTTCAGGAGAGCTTCTTGATCAAGGCTCTGGGAGCTACAAGGTAGCTATTTCTCAGTTTCTTTTCTTTTGTTGTTGTTAAAAAGCAGTCAAATTAGACCTTTGAGCACTCTGTACCCCATTAAAAGCCTCCACTTATTGATGTAGTGTATGAAGGTTATTGTCCAAACACAAGGCAGAAATGGGTGATGCCTGTTTTGCGTGTGCCTTCTTTTATATAAAAGTTTAAGAGAAGATAACTGTCTGTAAAACTACACATTGTAGCTAGGTAACCTTAGCAACCTCACTCATGCAAGGTATGATCATACAGTCGCTAAGGCGTTGCTGAACAGTAGTAGTCACCTGTAGGCTTGGTTCTGCAGAAGGAGATGGGAACACTTCTCTGTTCCAGTCACCTGTGGGATCACAGATGGATCCCACAAAGTGGGAAGGAAACCTTCCTGTTTTTCTGATAATCTCCAAAGAGGCAAGATGTGTGTAGGAAGCATCCCAGACTTAATTGACACAGCAGAGGTAATTTGTCACTGGTAGCAGAAGAGAGAATTTTCATGAGAAAAGGAGAAGTCACTGTGGGAGTACTGAAGTGTTTGCTTTTTGCAAATTCATGTTTTAGTTTGTAGAAGACACTGGGCTTCAAGCGGTAACTAGAAAGAAGACAAGATCCAGCAGAAGTAGGAGAACACTTTCAGAAGGCTTCTTCCATTAGAAGGTTGAAGCAACTGGCAGTCTTTAAATATAGTCACTTTCTGCTACTGAGGATGGTAGTTTTCAAAGCTCTTAAACTCAGTCATATCCCAGGACTTCAAAAATAAGCACCAGGCTTTGAAATTTTTGACAGATGTTTTTTTTTTTTTTTAATATATATATAAGAAACATCCATTTTGTCTCCTACTTCTGAAAAGGGTAGAAGGGTGTCCAGAAGATTTTGTCACCAGCCAAGCTTAAGAAAAAAATCCAGTCTCCCTCAGTTGGACTGCTTTTCCATGTCTGTCTTTAGAGTGATTCCAACCATGATTAAGATTTCCAATTATATCATATCAGGAAGGATAAAGTACATCAGTGAAAGCGGAACCAAACTGCAAAGCAACCTGAGGGCAATAAAGAAACCACTCTACGGGGAACGATGAAGATATATGCTATTAAAATATAAGCTGTTATGAACTGCCTTTCAGTTCTGCTTCTCAGAGAAAAATGCACATTCCTCTCCTCCATTTAATCTGGAAAGAACTGAGACACTAAGCATTGAAATGACTTAGGGAAAGGACAAATGCAGGGAAACTAATGATAAACTTGAAGCACAAAGAGGGGACATTTGCCATGTAGAACTTTCAGTAATGTGTTGGAAGGTAATACTCAGAGGTGAAGACATAGGATATTTCTAATTTGCTTTCATTTGAGCATTTCGGTACTACTCTCGGAAGTACAGTTCTGGTGGGAAGACTGGAAATTTTGGGTTATTCAAAATATTTTGTTTTCAGTTTGATTTCTGTAGTACAGGAATGGGATTTAAAAAATGTTTCATGGTAAAGTAATGAAATTCTTTATTCAGAAAAAAACTAACAAACAAAAAAAACTTCTGTATGACACTTTGGCATTAAAATTCCCCTTTCTTTCTCCCTGGAGAATAATGGTCAGCAAAATCAACAGTTCAACAAAGTATATTTAGTTTTGTCAGAGCCATATTTTCTGACAGAAAATGGTTCACTTAATTTTTTTTCTGACCTGCTCAATTTCAAAGCCGTATATCTAGACTACCCTTCTGCTAATGCAGAATTGTCCCCTGCAGTATATTTTACCAATGCTTTGTCCAGTCTTGCTATAAATGTCTCAGACAATGAGACTCCCACTGAAAGATTACTCCATAGTCTAATAGATCTGTCAGAAAGATTTTCCTGAAACACAGACTATATTTTCCTTGTCTTAATTTGGGATGTCGCAGAGCAGCTCATGAAAACCAAGTGTAGTAAATCACTTGAACCAGATGGTATTCATCGGGGGGTTCTGAAAGACATAAAGTGGGAAACAGGGAAGATGCTGACAATAAATCATTAAAAATAGCAGCTGTTACCTTTAAAAAGGAAAATCCAGCCTGATGCCTATAGTTAGTATAAAAGTTATTATACTTTTGTAACTGAATAACAGAGCAATTTGAAGAATGGTAGCCTGATGGGCTTAATCTCAGCTTTGAGGAAATCTACTAACAATCTGAGTATAATCCAAGTATTAAATGATTATGATTTTAGAGCAAACTGTGGTATCTCCCACAGGGATAAATAATGGCTCTCTAATCTGAGAGAAATCGTTGGAAGAAAAACACCCACAATTGTGTAGGAAGTTCCTGTCCAGATAAACTTACAACTGAATGGCTTTAACTTTCCTGTGTTTCTAAAAAGCTTTGGAAGAGGTAGAAGTGCCTTCGGAAGAGGGGCTCACTGAGGGGAAATTTGAAATTGCTAAACTAGGTACTGTGAATGTAGGCTTCTAACATTAGCAGAAAGTTACCTGTGGGGAGGGAGTAAGGAAGACGTTCATCACAACAGGTATCCTACACTTTGGTAGTTGTCTGTTATTAAAAGATTTTTACTTTTCCTTAAGATGTAATGTGTTACATTACAATAGGCAAGGTGAAGGAAATGGACCTTGCAAATGAAATGAAAACAAGCCAAGATTTGTAATGGTCCCTAGGTCTGGTGGCAGTCCTGTGTTCTCCACGAGCTCCAAAAGAATTCGATATCTTAACCAGCAACCATATGAAATTCATTGCATCCTGCTCTACTTTGGATAAATTTTCTATCTGAAAAATTTAAATAACAAACCTCTCCCTGTGAAGTTTGGAAGAATTATCTCTTAGGAGGCTGAAAACGTAGCACAAGAAGGGCATATTTCTGTTTTCTTAAGTAGAAGGTAATTATATTACAAAGCAGGAGCAAGAGAAATTGGTATTTCTATATAGAGATTAATAATTACATTTATTGTTTTACAGATCTTATCTCCAGTTGTTAGAAATATAGCAGGTATTCCTGGGGCCTAAACAACCTGTTGAGAAAACCTCACCAATTAGTGTTGCATGAACAAGTTACAGGAACAAAATTGCAAGCAGAGAGAGTGAAAAATGTCACAAAATGAGGAGCACACACTGCAAAAAGCTTCTGGGAGATATTTAAAAAAACGAAGAGTGCTAATTGCTTTAAAGTAATTATTTTTCTGACTCTTTTGGGAAAGGAAAAATATTTCTTTTTCACTATGTTGACTTGTTGGCTAAGTAGCTCTTTAGGTCTTGTTCTTATCTCCCTCCATGCTGCCCTTGCTAGGCCCATGTCAGGAGGACAAGGCAATGAGGCTATCTTCAAAACCTCACTCCTAACATTAGTTTTGTCTCCTGTTGGCCCTGGCTCATGCTACTTACATTTCTCTTCTTTGTTAGTAGCAGGTAGCGTCCAAACTCTTACAGATAGTACATTGGAGTCCCTGTGCGTACTGCTCTGTTTCCTACAGATTGCACACAGATACATAGATGAAGACCTGGTTTATTCCTGCTGAAGGGTTTGGGGAAGAAGGCAGTCTTGCAGATACTAAATACACCCAAAGATTTCCTAAGTCCTGAAAGGGTGCCCTTTGAGCCAGCACTGGTGCTGTTCCTACAGTAAGAATTTGAACTGTGGTTATTTTAAATTCAAAGCTGTCAGCAGAGGGAGTGGATAACTCTATCTGGTCAAGCATTGCTACTAACATATATGTATACATGTATATTTGGAAGTCATATCATTTTAACTAGAAACATATCTAGAAGCTGTTCTCATCATAAAGTCTGAAATCTACAATGTTTCTTTTACTCGATAAAATGCTCATTGACAATCACTCTTACAGTTTCCCTCTGGCTGAAGAAATCCCTATTTCACACGTAGTTTGGCGTAGCACTGCTGTATTTTACACCTGCCTCTGCTTCATAGAGTATCACAGCTACTGAGTCTCAGGCAGACATGTAGGTGCGACTGCCCCTTTATCATGCTGGCTTAGGATTCCTCCATAAAGCAGCAGTCTTAGGCAGCCAGCTGAGACGCTCTTTCCACGTCCAGCTGATACACAAATGCAAATCTCTTTAAGTAAAAAATCCAATTTCTGGGCTACTGTCCACACAAATCTGAGGGTGTTCTGCCTGAATTTAATAGCATTAGCACAGAAATCTACGTGCAAGGGAACTAAATGTGGTAAAGAAGAGACTGTTATCTTCCATTTCTGTGATTTCTTTGTGAAAGCAGCCAAATTTTGAGAACAGAAAAACATAACGCAAGATAGGCAAAGACTTCAGTCACTTGTCAAATTTCAAAATTTGTGTGACTTACCTGAAGCAGGTGGGCTCTGCAGTCTTCATTCCTGGGGTCTTCATGCAGTCATAATGTTTTGATTGACCCACACAGGAGTGCTCATGCCTCTCACCTCTGGTTTCTCCTCAGACTACAGTAGCATGGTTACAGCCCCTACAAGGTCAGGAGGAAACGGAGGTTCATGGCTATTACCAGAGCTACAAAGTGCACCACAGAAATATGCCTGCTTACATAGATACAGCTCTTTTGATCTGGTTTGGTCCTTATTTGTCTCATATTGTCCTTCAGGTTTTATAATCTATGACCTTCTGTGGAATTTGTTTAATATGCAGTGGGCTCCCAGACAAGTCTCAAAGTCAAAGGTATCCTTTCTGATTTAAAGTTACATTTAGAATACTATGAAATCACCCTAAAACCTTGAGAGCAGCTTAGAAATTGCTATTTCTTAAAAGATATTTTTTTTGCTTTTATTTTCATTCCTCTCCCTTTGTGGTCTGCATGTATACAGAGCTGCTTTTTTTTTTTTTTTTTTTGCTGTGAGCGCTGCATAAGCCTTTCTTTTCCATTGCTCTAGGAACTCAGGCTTTAAGAAGAGTTGGAGATAGTCAAAGATTGTCATAAAATAGCTTTTGTCTCTGCTAATGTTTCTTTTTCTGCATTAACTATGCTCTGGTTCCCAGAGGTGCTATTCAGAATTTCTATCAAGTTTTCATGGAAAGCAGTATACATATAAAACAGCTGGTAGTAATTTTTTTTAGAGCATAAAAGGAGTTCTTCCTGGTGACTAGATATGTGGTAATCTGTTGAACATTACATATCGTCATGATGTCAATTTTAATTTTGGAGTAAACTGTTCATGTTGGGTTGAGCCACTGCCTTAATAGTTAGCATAATTTTATTGTGCTCCTTTGCTGCTACGCTACCACCCTCATGCAAAGCCCTCTTGGCTTTGTTAAGTATCTCTTTGAAGATTGCTCCCAGAGGTATGCCATCATTTCTTTCCAAGGAAGGAAGTACTGTCTTACCATCATTAGCTTGGAGAATTGTGGTAATGAAGTTCCACTGTGGTGTGGCTTGCACCCACTTAGCTCAATATAGAGCAGGGTTTCAGACCTGAAATTCTTCAGACTTTATCTTACAATATACAAATATGGCAAAGACGTCACAGTTCTCAAAAACACCAAATAAATCTTTGGTTAGGAAAGAAAGATAAAGACTTCCTATATAGGGATTATATCATGTGAAAGGAAAACACTGCGCTTTTTCTCCCCTTTTTGTAGATAAAACATTAGTGGATAAAATAGGAGATCATATAACTCTTTTGAAAAACTTCCTACTTAGTGATTTGAAGAAAAATCAATGTGACATTTGAATACACTTTGAAGTTCTTTCACAGCTTGAAACTTCACAACTTTTTGTCTCTCCTTTTTTATCAACTGTATTCATTACATTTCCATATAAAGCAGCCTACTTGTTAAATACCATATCCCTTTCTCTTGCTCCTTTCCTCTTGCTCTCTCGCTTTCTTCCATTTTTTTCCCTCCTGTCCCTTTGCTCTCCATGAAGATTGAACACTTTTCTCAAAGGTAGCAACACACCATTCAATTAAAGCCGAAGCCTTTGTAAGGACAGATAATAACTTTGATCTCTGCATTTGTATAATTAAGGGACAGGCCTCTGGTTTAAAGGGGCTCCTTATTTGCCTTTGAAACCGCAAGAGCGTGATGAGTTTACTTCGGCACCGGCGCGGTAGGAAAGTCCCACTCTCCTTTGGTGTCACATCTATCTGCGTCCCCCAGCCTGCTCGTCCCCTGTCCCAGGGACAATGAGGAGGCGGCCCCCCCGCTGGGTGCAGATGGAGTGAAGCAGAGCGATAAGGAGAGCTGCCTTTCTCCCCTGCCTCAGATCAGTGGACGGAGAGCTCTTCTTCACAGGCAGCCCGAGTGTAAGCCGTTTAAACAAGCGTGCAGGAAATATTGGGGTAATTACCAAGCACAGGGAGGGGGTCTCCGGCTATCAGCAGCATTGAGAATGGATTCTGAAATTCGCTTAGCAGATTAATTGATCCTTTTTCTGCAGCCTGTCTTTTGAAATAATTCTCACAGCAGCTCCTAGCTGAAAGTTGGGAGACAAAAGTGTGCAGAGGAAAGGCATTCTCACTAGCAGCCGTGCACATTTTCCAGCATCCATATCCGACTTTCTTCTGTGCCAAAGCATTAAGAATTTCAGTGGTAATTCATGCTCGGTAGATTTGTTTTCTGTAATAAGATCAAACCCACAACGAGAGAATAAAAAGCAGCGCTGCTCATGCATCCTTATCAACAGTGATGCTGGCTAAATGCTCTGATCACAGGGAGCTGCTCCCAGGCACCCACTCCTGCTAATTAATTCAGTTTACTTAGAAGTGAGTTTGCTGCAGTTCTCATTCTTGGTCCTGCACTGCTAGGGCAGGTGGGCAGCTTGGTGAAGCAGCGATGGCCAGCGGGCCTCCACAGGATGTGGGCTGGTTGCTTGTCACTGGCAGGCTGCTCGGGTGGAACAGCAGCCAAGCTGCCAGGTCTGCCGCCCTCCCTCCCCTCTGCTCTGTGCTCCCTCTTCCCAGTTGGTAAAGGAGAGGAGCAGGCAGCAAAGCCCTCAGTGCTTTGCCGTCTCCTTGCACCTGCCCAGTTCAGGTCAGCTGAAGTCAGAGGGGACCCTGTGCTTGGTGTGTTTGCAGCAGTATTTCTGCATCCGCCTCCTTTAGGTGCATTTGGGCACTGGCATGCAGTTTGTGCAGAAAGCGATGAAGTGTGAGAGAGGAAAGACAGTGTGCAAGAGCTGTACTGTTTCATTTTCCTGGCTGACTGATTTTATTCACTCATTTAGGGAAAATAAAATGGCATTCTGTGATTTAGATGCTGTCCTGCAGAGAGGATTTCTAAACCCTTTATTAGTGGCGTCCTGATCTAGTTTTGAATACCTCTGTTTGCACAGAATGCTCTGTTAACTTGGCAGTGTCTGTCAGGGCACCTATCAATTCAGTCTGCATTTAGTCAACACACAAAGTAAATTGCTCTCCAGCTAAAAGGCAGTGAACAGAGCAATTAAAATCTATTTCTATTATGGTTGTCTGCCTCTTAAAGCAATAGAGGAAAGAGGCTGTAGGAAGAATAGAGGAAAGATCTCTTACAGCCAGAAGCTGAGAGTTGCTATTTGTTTTCCCTGTCTCCGGTTTTTCTGGTCTTATCCCATATTAGTTGTACATCTTTGAGTGTCATATCCCTCATTCAGGGTCAGATTTGTGCAATTAAATGGTGAATATTTGCATGAAGAAAATTATATGCTGACGATAGGTGGGTTCAGAAAACCAAAGATGCACATAATTCATAGCCAGGCAGATGACTCTTCTGCCACTGATGTCTGCGCATCTCTTTTGCAGGCACATATATGGATATCTGCATGGAAAGTCTGTGAGCGCTTGCATACTCATGACCAAATCACAAGGCACTGACTTCTACAAAGTCCTCTAAGTCTCTTATTTCCTGTTGGATGTTAAGAAGTTTTCAAATACTTTAATACTTTGTTTAAACTGTAAGCAAACTGATTTAAGAAATGTGCAGAGATTATTTTTGCTACGTGCCTATGCGTCTCCATCTTTCTGTCCTGAAAAACAGTGAGAAACATCCAGCTGATTTCACAGGATCTCTTCTAGATATTTTCACATAGGTCTTATATTCTTTCAATCTCAAATAGAGTGGCAGAAGAGGAGGAATCCCAAATCTTATTTGGCTCTACTGAATTTTACCTGTCTTTGCCCTCCAGTGCAATACAGAATGGTCCAGCTTATCTCTATCCAACTGAGCTCCCTTTTTATCCTGCCTTTACATTTGTTTCTTAGGGTCTGCAGTGTCTACAGAGCTAGAGATAACAAGGTATCTTCTTTTCTACCTGCCTTTGTCCATAATTTGGTGGTCAGCGAGCAGCAAAAGCAGGTTTCAGCTCATACAGAGGCCTGAGGGCCTTTCGAACACTGAAGCTTACTCAGAAGGTGAGGGCAGAGAACATGACTCCCTATGGAACACACAGACTGGAATAGTGCCAAGAAAGGCCCTTAAATAAACCAGCCATTAGCCTGGTTGTGTATTATTTTAAATCTCCTTGTTCGTAACTGTGAAAATGGCTGCTTGCAGGGACACATATATCCTTAGCAGAAAGGGGACTGTGGTATTACTGAGCTGAGGGCTTTGGGTACACCTGTACTGACAGTGTTGCTCTCGTGGGAGCGGTTTGTTTTGAAAAGAGCACAGTGTCGCTGCAGCTTGAACTTTCGTATAACTTATGTGAAAATAATATCCTACTCTAAATGTGTGTAGGACAAAGGAAACCTCTACAACACACACTCTTGAAATTCATCTATAGTTTCTGAAATATACTCATTCTGAGGAGAAGAAATAAGGTTTGAAACCACTCCAAAGAACCATGTTGACACCACAGCTGCTGTTTTTAATACCCCTCTGTGCAGGGTAGCATCCTGAAAGAGACTAAAAGCCTCTGTCCATTTACTCATGCCAGATCCAATCCAGGTGGCTGTTAGAGCTGTCTTTTTCCTGTTGCCAGGCTTTCTTTTGGGGCCCTCATGGAGCCAAGGGCTATCTCTAGTGGGACTTGCACGAATTCCTTTCTCTATTCGTATTTAGCTAATTAAGCGACATACCAAAGTATCAGGACACATGTGAAATAACAGTTATTACTCACACAGTACAAAGTGAGCAAATGATTGGTTTATTTGTTTGTGCCAAACAGTAATATGTCTGCCTTTCCATAGGCTGTAAAGCTGCCAGTCAAAAGTTGTTCAGATCATCGTGGGAGGCAGTTATTCTGCCAAAACCAGCTACAGACAGGAATTTTACCCATAGGTGAAAACTGTATTCAAATTTCAGGGATCCATGTATGACAAAAATATGTAGGCCAGCCTCAGTTGTGACAAATGACAGTAATTTTTATGTTCCCTAGCTACACAAGTGCTGGAAGGTTCATAACTCCTGATAATGAAAGAGGTTTAGAGATGAGTGGGACAGCATTGACATCTCAGCCACTTTGGGGATGTGAGTCTTTCTATGCCTCATGATGGACTGATCCCCAACCTGTTGTATGATCATAGAATCATAGAGGTTGGAAGGAACCTCAAGAGATCATCAAGTCCAACCCCCCTGCCATAGCAGGTTCCCTACACCAGGTCGCACTGGTAGGCGTCCAGGGAGAACTGAATCAGTCTACTGTGCATGAACTTGTCTTGTTATGATAGTGCCTCCATGGAGAATGTTGTGCTCAGGTCTTTAACACTGTTAGGCCTGGATAAATAAAAATTGATTCTTAGCACTCCTTGAGTGAGCAAAGAAAGTGTAAAATATTCCAGAGAGCTGGTTGGACACACTTAACTAATATTCTTTGACTTGTTTAATATAAAAAAGTGCTCTCTTAGCAACACGTTGCTGGTTTTTAATTTTTAGGAACCCTTCTTATCTATAATCTCAGATTCATTCCTGGGATTAAAGAAAGTGTAGATAACCTTTCATCCCTCTGTTTTTTATTCTGTGCTGTCCTTTCTTAAAAGGATGAGTGAGGAGAGATATCTCAGAGGTCTATTAAGTCATGAGGGGCACATAGAGGATAAACAGGGACAAGATTTTCACCGAGTTTTCCACTACAAGAAATAGAAGGCACTAAACTGAGTGGTCAGATGGCAGATTCAAAACAAAATTTCACATAGGTCCAGTGGACAACTGAGTAAGATCATTGGAGAGAGATTTGTCAAGGGCAATTAAATACAAAGGTTCTGCACCACAGAGAGTGTAGCCTATAATAATATCATTGCATGCTTCTCTGTTCTTAAACTATTCTCCAGGCACTTAGTGTTGGCTACAAGCTGAGATAGGAAAAAGTTTTTGTCTGAACCAAGATAGTGATTCATATTCTGAGTCTCTTTTGTTTTGTCCCTCTCTCATGCTTTCTTTTAAAGTACTTCTAACTGGAGTTGCCGGGATACTTTGTTTGTGCAAGAGTACTCTTGCAGGAAAAGTAGCTCCTGTAGCAATGTGGTAGGCTTTGGTTTTAAATTATGAATTATTACAATTCCTTTGATTCATATTTTAATATAAATATATCAATATTTTAATAAATACAAAGTAAAAGGAGAATACTTTTTTTGTTTCAGTACACGATGGATTTAAATTGGAGACCTAGCTTTTAAAAAAGTAGAGATAAGGTCATAAAGCCATTTAATTATATTGTTTTCCCTACTTCTTTTCCCATTTATTTCTAAATAATTTATCAGTTGAAGTTACTCAGTGTGAAAGCTAAAGGCAACTTTTCTCAAGCCAATGAGGACAACCATCTGTTATTGTAATTGCTTTAGATAAACTGACATAGAAAATATCTGATCCTATATGCGCGGCAGCTATTATAGAGCTAACAGGCATCTTAGGAAAAAGAAGACAAGGACGTGCAAATTGAATGAGGGAGCTGAGCGTGACCAAGTCTCTCAATCATTTGCATGGGATGTTTAGCTCACTGAAAGGTCAGGAGGGCTTGAACTATATTTTGCAACTGATTTTCCAAGATGGGCTCCTTAGCTAACAAGCAGTGCAAGAATTTAGGGGAGAAAAAAATAAATCAGATTTCATTTTGACATAATAAGGTTAAAGAAAAATATAAAAATGAGTTTTTATGTCTTCAAAGGTTTTAATATAAAAAGAGAGAAGAAGAAAAAAATGAGGGAAGCATGTAGCCACAGATAAAAAGCAGAAGAAATCAATTTAGGAATCAGAAAATAAATAAATAAACAAACCAGCAACAAAAAACAAGAATAGCAGCAACATTAAAAGTAGCAATTTAGCAAGGAGATGTTTTTCCATTTCAAGTTAGCTTTAAAAAAGTGATGGATATCTTTCAAATCTGTAGTGAATCATATTTTTTTTTTCCATTATTGTTGACTGTGCCTCTTGAATCATACAGCACAAACTAGTTACATGAGATTCAGTGACTTGTTTAAAAGGGCGCTCTCAGCTTTGTGGGCTTTTTGCAGTGATTCATATGATAAAGCTGAGGTTTTTGACAGATCCCTGGAACAGAAGGCCTGCTTCTTTGTATAATGACTAGTCCTTTTGCCCTCATTTGTATTTGAAATCTGTGGTCCAACCTGCTCCTCTCTGCCCTCACCTGTACTTATTCTTGAGTCATCTTCAGTTTCAATTTCAACCCTCCCTGGCAGATGTTTCAGGTAAGCACTGCCTTCCTGTGTACTTACAGCTCTCCACAGGGGAAAAAAAAAAAAAAAAGGTCAAAATTGTTTGGAAGGTATTTCCCCATTACTTTTTCTTGTAGTTACCTTAAGGATTACTTATAACAGAATATTTTCAGGGGATGTCATCAGCAGTGTCTTTAATTACTCCATCTGATTATAGTGTTTAATGTGGAAGCTATATTCATGCATTCTACATGCTTGCAAACTGTGGACCATCTTGCCTCAAGATAGAGGGACAGAGATAGGGCAGGCATCTCTTAAAACTCCAGCAAAGTTCCACTGGGAAGCCCAAAAGTCCTTGCTGGGTGCTGTCATACTTCCAGAGAAGTCGCACTGAATTTTTCTGTTGGCAGAAATGGACAGTATATTTTCCCAATATTTTTCCAGAAGGAAGATTTAACAGAAGTGGAACTGAAGATATAAAGAACCCCCTCTCTTGAGTGCTTAAATTTAAATAAGTTCCTTTGTGTCTGTGACCACTTATTTGAAATACATATTTTCAGAAGGCTTTTTTATTTGTTTTTGTTTTTGCCTGGTTCTGACACTAAGATCTAATTTCCACTTGGTTTAAATAGACAAAAATAATAAATGCTGTATAAGGAAAAGAAAAAGCAAGGACAGCAGAAAGCTGTCCAGTTTTATCCTCAAAACTCCTGATCTTGTATTTGCAGATGAGAAGTCTCTGTGAGACTGGACCCTTCAGGTCTGCATCCATCTCTTACTCAAAATAAGTCAAAACAATTCAGCTTTTCTTTACCTGCAGCACTAAAACCTAGAAATGCATCACCCTTGAGATGTCATAAGACATTCTTCCACTTTATGAAACCTACTTTCTTTTTAAATGGATGTGACAGAAGTATCAGCTACTTGCTTTCTTTGGCTGTGAATGGCATCAGGCATCCAGTGAAGAAAGCAAAACCAAGCTGTTAAACCCAGTCTCTCAAAAACAAGTGAGGCAGTATTTAGCTGGTCCCACAAGAGAAGTGAGGGTTTGCTTAACCAAGAGGTGCAATGTCAGACTCGAGTCTTTCCACCTCTTGCTCCTTATCTGACGTGCTTTCTGCTTTTCTAGTTCATCTCATCCCTGCCTTTCCTGTGGGCTGTCCTTTGAAGTGAACAATGTGATGGGGTGGTTCTGCAATCCCTGAGTCTCTGCTATGTATTTGGTAAAGAGCCATACACACTATGACACTTCCTTTGGCTCAAGTAATCAAGCTTGCAAGGTATGCATTTATGGCCTTTGAAACTTTCCAAGTGAATACTGGAAATCTCCTTATGTAAAAGTGAGTAAAAGATTATTAAACTGAAAAATACATCTCTTTGCCCTGTCAGCACCATCAATATTTAAATCAGTTGCAATCCTGGTGTGCTGCTAATGAGGTTAGTCTGCCCAGTTTATGTTTTTTATTCACACCTTGCATCTTTATGTAAAGTTGATAATTTCCTAATAAATAGTGAATTAAACCACATTGCACTTGTCATAAAGTTGCAAGTATTATCTAATGATGCTGCATGAAAGTGATGGTGTATTCTCCACTTTGAGAAGAAAATAGTGTGTGCCAGATTAATGAATTATGAACAGAATAAACTAGTAAAATGTAATTAAGCCATTTAGCACTCCATAAAAACAGGAACACATAAAAAAGTAATGCAAACCACAGGGTGCAGTTACCAGCCTCGGTGTGTCAGTAAGACTTAAAGGGGCACTGCAGAACCATTTCAGCCTCTTTACTTATTTATTTATTTCGTACTTTCAAGGAAAAAGAATTATGCAAAAATGTTCAAATCACTTCAAGCTTTAAAATGTTTGCTACCAACGTTTTTGCCCTGCTTCGTGTCTTTAGCTAGAGGAGGATGTTTTTGAAGAAACCATTGAGCTTCTTTTTTTCCTTTTAAGAAACTCTCCTCTGTCTTCATCAGTTGTTAGTTACTGTGTTTTCTTGTATATAATAGATGTAAACTCACCAGGAAGCAAATGGAGCAACCAAAATTGCTACTGTGTAACATACTTTGCCATTTTGTTTCTGAGCTTCAGATTTCAGTCACTTTATCAGGGCTGCCTGGACAACTGAGCCTTAGAAAGCACAGTATTGCATCTACAGACAGAGAGTTAATATGTGCTCATTTTAGAATTTAAATAGACTCTCAGAGATAACCCACAGCAGCTGCAGTTCAGCAAAGATATTTTCATTGCAGAGAATAGACATTTCCATAGTTGTTGTCTGTCAAAGGTTGTAAAACTAGATTTTCATTATACATAAAGCCATTCCAAATGCCACCACGTACAAGGTAAAGGATCAAAGGGAGAGAGTTTAACATGCTGTCAGTATATCTTAGATTCCCTCTAGTGGCTGATCTCCCAGAATTTAATAAATTACTATTGCCACTAGCTAATATAAATATAGTCCTTCATTTAGCTCAAGTGTTAGCTGCAATACATGCAGGTGATACCAGCAGGGAATCATGATAAGGAACGAGAAGGAAAGAGGTAGAGGGGGAAATGTGCATTAGCAGAGAACTGTGTCCAGAAAGGGGACTTCTGAGAGAGGCATAGGATGCAATCTGCCAGCAGTGGCTTGATGAGACAGATTAATGGCTCTCATCCTAGAGAAGACTTGATGCAAAGATGGTCTGAGGGCTTACATACATCATTATAACCGTCAGTCAGACAACACCAGTGAATTTCAGTAAACCCAAAAAATTGGTTGGAAAATGCTCCTAGGGGGGATTTCAAACACAAAGTGGAGAGCTGAAAGTTTCTAGAGGAGAAAAAGCCAATCAGATAATTTTCTATCCCAAACTGAAAAAAGAAGTTTTTTGTAAAAGAACAGAATGCAACACCATCTTTTGATTAACAGGAAAATCAAGGAGAAAACGTTAAGTAGAAACAGCGTGCAACAGTCGGCTTACAAAAATACATCGGTATGCATGGACAAGACCAGAAATACTAAGAAGAATATTTCATTACAACTACAGATGGGTGTAAGGGGTAACATTAATGTTTCTATAAATGTTGTTCCTTTATAAGAGATAGAGGAATGTGCAAGCATCTAACTTGATAGAGACAGGAGCAGAAACATTCAGCATTATTTTTTTTCCATTTTGAAATGAAATTGTGATTGCTTCTCTAATACAGCTAACATCAGATAATGAGATGACAAGAAGTCTGACCAAACCATCAAAGATTGGGTCAAATAATTCTTAAATACTTTCAGGGTACTTCAGTGACTAGGTTTGCTGGAATATACCTTTTGAGCATTATGGGTATTAAAATGAGCTGTTAATACATAGTGATTGAAAAGACAAGTGACTTTGAGAAGTCTGAAAGAGAACAAGATGTATTGCTTTAAAAAGCCTTTAAAAAGAAGGGAATGAGAAACAGAGAATCATAGAACGAATTAGGTTGGAAGGAACCTTAAAGGTCTTCTAATTCCAATCCTCCTGTCATGGTCAGGGTTTCCAGCCACTAGATCAGGCTTCCAAGGGCCTTGAGTGCCTTCAGAGATGGGGTGTCTGTAACTTCTCTGGGCAGCCTGTTCCAGTGCTTCAGCACCTTCTGAGTAAAAAATTTCTTTATGACATCTAACCTAAATCTCCTTTCTTTTAAAGTCATTCTGCTCTGCCCAATCAACATGTAAACATCAGTCCATCACCTGCTTATAAGCTCCCTTAAAGTACTGGAAGGGCACAGTGAGTTTTCCCAGAGCCTTCTCATCTCCAAGCTAAACAAGCCTTACTCCCTTATCCCTTTTTTCATAGGAGAGGTACTCCAGCCCTATGATCATCTTCTTGGCCCTCTCCTGGACATGCTCCAACAGTACCACATCCTTATCCTACTGGGGGCCTCAGGCTTGGACACAGTCCTCCAGATGGGGCCTCACAAGGGCAAAGTAGAGGGGGACAGTCACCTCCCTGTCTCTGCTGGCCACCCTTCTTTTGATGCAGCCCAGAATACTGTTGGTCTTCTGGGCTGCAAGAGCACACTGCTGGCTCGTGTCCAGCTTCTTGTCAACCAGAACCCCCAAGTCTTTCTCCAGAGCTGTTCTCAGGTAGTTCTTCTCCCAGTTTGTATCTCAGATTGCCTCAACTCAACTTGCACTTGACCTTGTTAAATCTCATTTGATTCTTGTGCACAAAAAGAAAACTAGAGAAAAATAGACTGAATTTTTGTGCTCTAATGGAATGCAAGGCCTTCCAGTACTGAGAGGATGCAGTGGCACATGACCGGCATGCATTTAAGAACAAATCATGTTGAAACAATGTATTTTAGTGACAGTGTTGCACCCCTGGCTCACACTGCAATGAGGCAATAGATGCCATCTACCTCCATTGCACGGAGGCTTTTGGTTTATTCCCACATCATTGTTGGAAGCAATCTAAGCAGCTATAGTCCAGATGAAATTAGAAACAACATGATGTTCAAAAGGCAAAGCACTATATTAAGGAAGCAGAATTCTGTATATGTGAGAACTACAGGCTACTCAATCACATGGCAGTAATATGACTTGGAGCTGGTATCTTACGTTCTGGAAATTACACACCTGGTTTGAGTCACCAGTGCAAAAATGCTAGTTGGTGCATGCAGTTTTTAAAGTCTTATCTCTCTGTGTAGGTCAGTAGGAGTTGTCTGTCTGCTGTGCAGGGAAATAGGATAGTAAGGGGAAGGGCTGTCCTCTAAAACCCCAAATCTGTCAAGGAGCCGTTTCTTTCCAAATTCTGTACTTGACTGACTTCTTCAATATGTGGTCTTCCTGGCTTCAATTTCTTATTCATAAACTATTTTTATACTGCAGGGACTGGAAAAAAAACACGTTTTTAATAAAGTGACCTGATTTGTGTAATCTTTCCTGGTAAAGTCTTATCTAAGTTAACAAAAGGATCTCTTGTTAGATATATTGTTAACAAGCCCGACTTTGAGAGTCTAGCACAGTATTTTTCTAATTCTTCCAGTGATTACTAGAAATTTGGACTTCCATCCTCCTCTGAGTGTTTCTGACTTTTACTTGTGGTCCTGAATATTGCTACATTATTTGGTTGTCAGAGTATTCTTTCCAATTAATTTGATACTCTTACCAAGTTAGCCTTTAATCTATTTGAAGAACTAGCTACATGGCAGTCCTTGAGTTTAAAGGCTTGTATTCCAACCATGTAAAGATTCTCACTGATTTTCATTGAACCTTCTCTAATATATAAACATCCCTGAAGAACCACAGACACCATATTTCAGCATAAACATCCAAATATGATTATGCCAGTGCCAAATCCAGTCTCAATATAATTCCCTTTTGCTTGCTTGCAGACTGTTTATTCTTCCAGGGACTGTACTGTGTCTTTTGGATGCAGTATCACACTCATGGACCATTGATTATCCAGTATGATTCCTAAATGCTTTTTAGAGTCCCTGAAGTAAACTACTCTTGTAAGTTTGGCTCACAAGTCATATTACAGGACACATTTATTTACATTTAGCTGTGTTATAACTCTAAGTGTTTGCTCATTTGTCTGATCTACATGATGAGTTCTTCTGTCTTGCCTATTTTATTCTGGTTGAGCCCTTCTCCATTCTCAGGCATTACAGAAAAGATGATCTTCCTTGGTATTCCAGATTATTGATTAAACTGCTGAAAACATAAGAACTAAAACAAGACCACAGAAAGGCTCTGAAAAAAGCACAGTCTATTAGGGATGATTCTCTCATTTAAAAACATTAAAAATTTGCTGTGATGGTTTCCCATTACTCTGTGCTCTTGATCAAAATCACGTGCCATCCATTTTTTGCCAGGCATGAATGCTGGATATAATGCTAGTCATTACCTGAGTACTTCAAACATCTTATTAAATAGCAGCAGCTCCTGTGGATTCTTTCCCGTAGTTTTAAAAGTAACTGAAAAGGTGCAAAGTAGTCTAGAAAATTCCTAACCAATTCCTTTCTGGAACTGAAGGATGCACATTATTCCTGCTAATTTACAATGTTCAACTTTGACTGCACCTTTGTAAATCTTGGAAAGCCTGATGTGAAAACCATTTTGTAATTTTGCAGCTTCAGATGATTTTTCCCAAACACAGAACAGATGTCTAAATGAATGCTTCTCACTGATAGTGAGACTCCCACTCACGGTTCATCTTCACTATGCATTATTTATTCCTCTTTTCATTGTTATGTACCAACTGCGGATAGCATCCAGCTTGAAGTGAATTTTATAGACGCTATGTCCATCAAGGTTTATTTCAGAGTTGAGTTTCCTAGGACATCCCATTCCCATGGTGATTAATATATCTCAGTGCAGCACGTAGCTTGACTACATGCTGGATCTTATCTGTAGCTTGCTGACAGGGTGGAAGCCAGTCCTCAGATTACACAGATCTAACTGAATTAAAGACTGGCATTAGGGAATTTGCAGTACAAAATAAAATCTGTATTGTAGTTGAGAATTACTGTATGTTGGAAAGGGTTCAATACATTTTCATAATGCAGTGCAGAGGTACGCAGTTAATATTTGATTAGTTTCAGTGAAGATCAATGTGAGATTTCAGTGAATTAGTACAGGTAACTGTTTGCAACTTGCTATATGTAAAATTATGGTAAATACCTCTATTATTGTATCAACTTTCTAGAATATCTGGTGATCTTTTCTGAAAATTTTTTTATTATTATTTATTTAACCAGTTTACTTGCACTGGCTGCTCAGTTCTGGGTCAGGATGTAAATATTTCTCATAATATTTTTTGTCACTTTTTGTCTGGCAGAACTTCAGGAGTTATCATTCAGTAGGAAATACTCTTGAAAATAGCTATCAAAATCCTGCTAATACTTAGACATTTTTTCTGAAGAAACACTGTCTTGTTTTCTGTGATCTCAGCAGTGTGTGGCAATAGGACAAGGGGAAGTGGCCACAAACTGATGCATAGGAAGTTCTGCACAAATGTATGTGGGAACTTCTTCACAGTGCAGTGACGGAGCACTGGCACAGACTGCACAGAGAGGTGGTGGAGTCTACTTCTCTGGACATTCAAGACCCGGCTGGACGCCTACCTGTGCAACCTGGGCTAGGGACTCTACTCTGTACATCTGAAAAGACAATAATTGCTGAAATTTTGCAGGCTAACTATTTCTCACTGGGGTTTGAGGAGCTAAGAGACATTAAATGACATTAAATTAACAAAAAAATTGTTACACAGATTGTCTTAAAGTGGACAATGATATTTATAGTTGTGTTCTTTCTAAGGTTTAAGTTTTGAAAGAGCGATGAATACTGTCAGTTTCTTCTCAGAGCCCATAAGCACTTGCAAGCACCCACTGTCATCTTAAGGCACTGATAAGGACAATAAACAGAGTATAGGGAGCAAACTTCCATTTTTCTTCTATTATATATAAAGTGTAGCTCACACAAAATTCAGCACAGGAGCAACCCCACATGACTGTATGACTAAAGCTGTTCCAAGGCCTGAAGCCAGCAGCTCTCCAAGCTCTGCTTGTGCTGTGCTGTGAGAAGCCAAGCCAGGGGTCCCAAACTAGCACTCAAATCCACACACAATGTCTGCAGATAATTTCTGGACAGCTTTTGCATTGTGACATGTCTCTAGTGAGCCATGGCTCCTTGAAGCTGCAGGCAGACTGAGGGCGCCTTCAACAGTTGCCAGAGGAGCAGGGAGATGGTGATTCAGTGCCCACACCACACGGCACTTCACACGTTTTTCTGGCCTGGCACAGTCATGGAACAGCGGGGCTCATGTTCCGCATGGAGGGAGAACATGCTGAGAAAAATAATTGAAAATGAAGCCACATTTAAAAGTAATCAAATGACTCCTTGAGATTAAGTTCTAAGAGACAAATTTTAGCTTTGTGCTATGACAGTGCTTTGCCAGGATGTAGCCTGGCCCAGTTCCACGGCTGGGAAGTTTACTACTTTTCTCAGAAAACAGAACACAGGGAGTCAGATTCTTACCACTTTCATTCGTGCATAAGTTTTCAGTGGAGTACTCCATGATGAATGTGTTTGCCTGTAAGGAAAGTAGGAAGTCCTTCCCCACAGCTTTTGAACTCCTACTGCTGTCTCTAGCTTTGCTCTCAGAGCCTTGGGAAAGGCTTCAACAGGAAAGGATGAAATGCTCTGAGGCTTATCCCAGTGTAGCACCTGAGAAGTATGAAATTACTCTTTAAGGACTCCACGCTCAACAGCATCTGGGGATTTATCCTGAAGTGCTTGTCTCACTGCCTCTTACTATCTTACCAGTGAAAGCAGTACTAAAACATAAGATGAATAGGAAGAATTGTAGCCCTTGTACAGGGGAAGCAAGACAAGGCTGTTTAGAGGCTATAGTTTGTCCCTGATCTTCCAATCCACTGCCACTTGCAGAAGTCTTGTTGTGGGTCTGTCAGGCTTTGGTGCTCAGAGAAGTTAAATCCGCCACAGAGCAGCACTGCCTAAGAGAAAGATCCAAAAGGAGCAAAATGCTGCAGGTACTAAACACCAGCACTGTTTATTGTGGTTTATGTCTCTTAACAGTCAAGTTGCTTACCCAGGACTCTTTCTTCTCTTCCCACTTTGCATGCACACACACATGTGCAAGACACACAGGTATGTAGGAGTAGGACCTTACTCATGTTGAGAAGACCTGAAATGGCACCCACTGAAATTCATTGATGCTTGCTGAATGTTTCTGGAGACCAAACCATGGATGTGAGCACAGTGAGACAGTGGGTAGTGCATTTCAGTAGTGACAATGACACTGGGTCACCTCTGCTGCAGCAGATTTTTATGGGCGCAGTTTGCAGACTCTTGCTCATTGCTGGTAAAAATGCAAAGTAAATGGTGGTGATTATGTTGAAAAGTAGCGTTTTTTACTCTTCATATTTCCTGCAATTTCCAGATAAATAAATAGGAGGTATTACTTTTGGAGTGATATATGTATATTTGTTTAAGAAAAACATACTTTAATACTTTGAATTTAGCAAGGAGAAAGAAAACTCTTGAGGATGGTGGCAAGATTCTTGTAATTAAACGTGACAAATACACCAGCCTAGGTTTTGTTGCACTGAGGTGTCGCATTATAATGTATGTATCTGTCTCTGCAGTTTCTTACAATGGACCCATCAGCATGTTATTTGAAGACTTCTGTGTCATATATCCTACACTGTGTTCTGACAGTATCTAGGCAGTACAGAGTGAGTTAAGAATGGACTGACACTTCCAAGACAGTCCCTTGCTGTTAGTTTAGCACTGTTTCATGTGAAAAATATCTTCAGAATGGCTGTTTCTCTTTCAGATAACAGACCTGTCTACTCTTACTGCTGACAGCTCCATCCCTTCCACTTCAGAAAACAGGGCATCATTAAAATGTTGACATTCACCAAACATTTGTTAAATTTATCATAGTATTTCCTGTTCTCTTTATAGAAAATACAAATAAAAGAAAACAATGAAGGTAAATACCAAGGTCTGGTAAATGTCAAGATTTTAATGGAACCCATACTGCTGAAGAATTCAAAACTAACCATTTGCTCAAGAAAAATATCATCACTTCTTTATTGTTCTGGTTCCTGAAAATTGTTAGGCAGGTTTTACTGAAATTAGGTCTGTAGTGCCCCAAGGTGAGAGTAAACACATCTGTGGTCTCATTAGAAGACTTCTCTTCCTCCACAAACACATCTAGAGCTATATATCAAAAGCAATAGGAAAGTATTCAAGTAATGAATTCAGATGGACTGTGTCCTTCAGGATCTTGATTCAATATTCACAGAAATCAGTGAAATATTTTTATCATGTCCCTCTGATTACTTTTGATTTTCCAACATGGATTCGTAAGTTTCAGTTTGCTTCTAAGATAAAAAAAAAAAAAAAGAAGTAATAGTAATTTACTTTTAGATTGCACTAAATCCATAAGTGACTTAATGACTAAATATACGGATTAGCGGAATATCAGTTGCCAAATCAGACTGGATACATTGAGCACATTGAGTCTGAAAATAGCCACATATATGACAAGTCTTTATAGGAAGTCATGTAGCAATGGGATGTGACTGTAGAGGAATTTTCTTCCTGTCCTTCTGTTAGATAGAAAGAGCTTTTTTTGATTTAAGTATGCGTGCTTATTTCCTCTCAGGTTTTGTTGTTCATCTAATTTAACTGTGAAAGATCTTACTGTCTATAGTTGAATAAAGTACCTTCTGCCCAATTCTGGCCTTTTTCCAAAAAAACAGATACAAAGCAGATAGGGGAATCAGCCTCTCTCTCATTAATTTGATGGCAGAATTCCCATCATTTGTCCTACCATTGGAAGACATTTCTCTGATGAGACTTAATTCACCAAAATGTGTCACAGAATCAACCTGAAGGATTTGTGGAGTCACTGTTTAATTCCTAAGATTATGTCAGGCAGAAATGGGAAGAAACTGCAAACCATGGAAAAATTTAGAAAAAACAAATGGAATTTTGATTTTCTTTTTAAAAATTGTTTTACTATATGAATTTACTATGAATCAGCTTAAATTTTGCACTATTAAAAATGCTCAAAAAATGACCAAATATCAACCATGGTACGTATTGTCTTTCACTGTGAAGGACTGGGATTAAGACTGCAGTATCCAAAATGGTAAATATGCTTTCGGTCTCCAACCTCTAATTACGTAGCCCCTTATCAAAGGACATCTATTCACAGAGGAGAGGAAATCCTATCATTTAAAGGGGTAGTAGTCATCAAATATAAATGAGAAGATAACAGTAAGACTATGTTCTCTAAGTGTGCATCATATCCCACGGTGATTTTTTTATTATATTGATTTTTTTACTATATATATATATTGATATATATATATATATATTGATTTTTTTACTTATAAAACATTAAACTGATTGCATACTGTTTTGCTCTGTATCTCTCGCAAGAACTGCTCTTGGGTAATGAATTGTAATTAAGAGGAATCTTACATTCATTCAAAGCCAATGATTCCCATTAGTTACACTCTGGAAACACAGTGTTTTACAGAGGTAATCTTGACCATTAATTTAATTGATCCAGCTGTATTTAGATGTTAGTACTGGTTACCAACAGTTAGACATGTTTCTGCTTAACTCATAGGTTAAAATAATAAACACATATATTATATATATATATGTATATATATATAATATGTATATATTATATATATATATGTATATATATATATATAATATAAACATATAACATTCCCTACTGGACATCAGGACCGTGTATTAGACCAGATGCTAAGCAGCCATTTCTTCCTTTGAATAGCACAAGGTACGCCCTTTTTAACTTTTTTCTGAGAACTTTGTGTTTGAATCTCCTTTACATTTGTTTTGCTTTCTTACATTCAACTATTGTGTTTTAGAAGCTAATGAAATATTAGTGGAATGTGACCATATCGAATACCTAACTTCTGGTTTTCTGAGCGCTGAAAATCTGCAGTACCGGTCTATGATTTTCAGAGCAAGAGCACAAAAACAGAGGGAAGATTAGTACACCCTCAGAGGTGCAACGACTTACACAGATGTGTTATTCTATACTAACAGCTGACAGATGACATCTCACTAAGGATAGTAATAACTTCCTTGACACCTGTCTGGAAAGTCACAGTAAAGGCCTGTTCAGGAAATTCTGCTGCCTCGTTTGCAGGGGAAACTCAATATAGACATGCTAAAATGCAGGATAACAAAAAATTTAAAAAAATAAATGAACCAACAACTGAGTTTATGAAATTGAATGTGCTCTGATTTACAGTTAGATTTAACAGTCTTTCATTCTGGTCTTACACTAAGGAAAGTATCTTAGATTGAAGGAATTTGTCTGCTCTCCAAAACTAATATGGGCAAAATAAGCAACAAACTGCCGCTAAAATAACTCAATTGCTGGACAGCATCAGCCCACTCCCTCTCAATTTCTGTATGAACATTTGATTGCAATGCATTTCATTAGCAATTCTGATATCTGGCTACAAGTAAGCATGAAAGAGATCACTGTGACTAAGGTAACTGATCTGAAGAACAAGGTGCTCTGATTTACAAATAGGTGAATCTGAAAAGAGATTGCTTGTTATACAAACTATATATCTAGACTACAGCTGGTTCTTCACAGTGAGATATAAAAGCAAGCTGTCTACTTTTCTGTATGAATAGAACAGAGCCTTGGGATGATTCATTCTTCATTCCTTCTGGAAAAAGGACTATTCTGAAATCACCATATCTTTGTTCCGTCTCTGTTCTGATTTACAAGGGAACATCAGTTTAGTGATTAGGAGGGAAGGATTTAAAGGAGTAATACTCCCAGAAGATACACTCTGCATCTACAAGCAGTTATCTAAGCAGATTTCTTTTCACGGGAGGTCTTGGCTTTGCAGTATACCATGCCTTCTGTGAAACTATCTTCATTATCTGGAATAAAGTTCTGATTCTGTCCTCTAGCAAAGAGGAACTGAGTGGGACCTCATAAAATATGCAGTCTAAAATCATGTCCTTTTTGCCAAATCACAGTCTAAGCAGACTTTTGCCAGTGGGAGTGAAAACCCAAATAATTCTGAAAGAAAATAAAAACTTTGTTTTTAATTATTTTTATGTACTTTCGGTCTCAGTTAAAGTTCAGTCAGCCTATTAACTATTTCTTTCAGCTTCCTAGGACACATTTTACTGTAAATCTCACTTTGGGCCAGGAGCTTTCTTCCAGTCAGCACTGAAACTATTGAGTTAATGGTCACAAAATGTCAAGATTCACTTTTACCTTGAAGAAAGCTTAGAACAAGAGAATAATAGCTAAATAAACTTGAAGATTAGGGACAAACATAGTTTTTTATGTTGTGTGACAGAAGGGAGGTTATCCATGTAGCATTTTCGCAGGACTTAGCACATGCATCAAGAAGAGAATCTCTTCTCTTTAAGTCACAGTACTACACATTTGTATATGTTAAAAACATATAAAGGAACAATCGAGTAAGGAGTGTTTTAATTAAATTTTATGTACTAGATTCTGAAAAGTCTTATGGTATTTTGAATAACCACCAAGGAAAGAGATTACTTTTATTACTGCATTTTAGAGCTCACAAGAGATCTCAGGCAGTTTGTTATTCATTTCAACCTAATGTGAGCATTGACGTGCTCACTGAATAAGCCTTCTGCTATCTGAAATATCTTAAATCTCTAATGCTCCTTATTAGTTGTTCTAATATTTGTAATTTGATGCAATTTATCATATATGTCTAGACATTCTTGAGGAAATTAGGATAATAGGGTCTCTGGCCATTAAAGATGCCCTGGAAAATGAATTTTGTCACTTCTCAGTTATCTACAGTTTGAATGTGTAAATTGAAAGAGCTGTTAGAACAGAGGGTAAACATATTAAGAGAGCAAAACAATAACATTCTTTAGCTGCTACTGATATCAAAACTATTAGAAGTACTTGTGAACGTTAGCATGTTATTTGTTAACCACAGTTCTTTCTTGTGTCCGGTAGCTCTGTTTTTGGCTTTTATTTGAATAGGTCTCAGTGCTGTGCAGTTGTATTTCAGAAGTAAAGTAGAAATAATAAATGCAGAAGTGTTCACAACTCGCAAAATATTGATGCATCCTGATTTTGGAAGTCACTATAAAACCAAGACATTGTATTTCAATAAGACATCTATTTGGTAGAATTTAGGAAAGTGTAGAATCCTTTGTCAACTTTTGTCCTTCTGTACATTGCTGAATTTAATAAGCCTAATCTTGAGGCATGAGGCTGGCTTAAACCACTCCCGTTTTATTTTTCAGATGCCTCTGATTTACGTGATAGTTTACCTTAGACTGGGCAGCCAGGCTTTGAAATCTGATTCCCATGAGAGAGTTGATTATTAAGGGCTGAGAAGAAAAGTCTTAAGTGCAGAAAATGAGGGTAAATGAGAGTCCTTTGTAAGTGAGAGTCATGGGATCTGCAATGTTTTCAAATTACAGTTTTGTGTGCATAGGAGTGTGTGTGTGTGTCCATTCAGTCCTTTGGCATCCCAATAGCTCTTAGTATGCTTTAGAAAATACTAACAATCTGTGGAGCTAAGCTATCTTAGTTCAGATAATCCTATAAAAATAGCACAATCAGTGTTACAACTGGAAGAACAAACAAACAAACAAACACTGCAGAAAAGATACTGTAAAAGCAGCAGGCTGAGGGAAATAAATTTGCCAGATATTTTAGCTGAGAACTGTGCAGTTTCTTTCCGAAGGTATAAGAACAGGCATATTGGTATAAAAAGCAAGTTCCAAATTTGAGGCATGAAGGACCATGAAAGTAAGCTGTCTGCTTGATACCAGGCCAGCCACCTGACCTTATTGCTTTGGGCTGTTCCTGAGCAAGCAGGAGCTTCTGCATTTCCTGTATTCCAATTTTGAAAGGGTCAGTGTGTGGTCTAACAGTCCTGGCTACATGAGGCATCTGGCACTTTTTCATATGACCACACATGACCTTTCTTAATGTGGAAAAGGCTGTGAATTTAGCAACTTCCACCAAAACCTAGTAATGCATTGTTTCATATGGACATAACAAAAAAACTGCACTTCAAATGTGTTGGAAAATATTCGCAACAATTGCAATCAAAATGAAGAACATAGCTTTGGAAACTCAAATTGCAATGATCTCAGATTTTACTGATGACCTTCACTGAGAATACTGTGAAATCCATAGAGGACACATTTTGCAACCAGGCAAATGTTGAATGCTAGTTGTGATTTTCAAGATACATGATTAGCTCAATATTTTCATTTTATTTTACCTCAGATTAGTTGTACAAGGAATATTAATGCTGGTATTTTGCAGTCAGTACAGCTAGGGGTATTTAAATCAGAACATAGATCTCTCTTCTAAATATGGATGAGAAGGGCAAGCACTTAACAGTTTTGAAACATATGGTTAATAAACCCATGCTTTTAATTTACAGTTCCGTGATTATATTTTATTTTTCAGTTTGTAGATACTGGGAAATAATCTTCAGATTCTTCTAAATTATTTTGAGTTCAGCTAATGAGATATGTTACTACAGTCCAAACTCTATGTTTATAATAAAACAAAGGCTAAAAGAAGGAAACATACCCATTATTGTTTTCTTGCTGAATGCTATTTGAAAAATATATATAAAGATATATATACAAATTTTTCCAACTGGTAAACAATTTTTTTTTTAAATTGTTTGTCTATATTTTAGAAGTTTCATTATTGTGTGCCGTGCTTGAACATGGATAATCTGTTGTCCATTTCAAATATGCCCATTTTATTCTGAGATGCACAAGATGTACAAGACCCTGTTCACTTGAATAAGTCACTAACACAAGGAGTCCCTGCAAAAATTCATATTTTCTGTTGTTCAAACCAGTCCTGATGAGGTCTTTATTTTAGAATATCATCTTCCTCATCCTGTTACTCCTGTCACTGGAATTGTTCACTGTATGTTCAAGTAGTGTGGTGGACTGTATCTCTACCTAAGCTCACTGAGTGCTTGATGTGATTGCTACTGCACGGGTCTTAGTGACTCACAGTGTGGTGCGTGATCTATCTCATACAACAGTCATCTGATCCCCAAAGTCATCATTTCCTGTTTGGTGGAGGTTTCAGAAAGCTGTGGGCCATTAAGGAAATGGGAGACATAGATTGCTCAGGGACAAGGAAGGACTATGGCAGGAGGTTAAAGAAAGATTATCCATTTTACCGAGGCCAGGGCATAGAAATGAAGACATTCTTCCAAAGCAAGATTTCAAGGTTTTGGTAAATGGTTCATTTCCAGTAGCATACAAGTTTTAAAGGAGTCATTACATTCTCTGTGGATTGAATTTGATGACAGAAAATATATGTAATTCTTGATGCTGAACCAATTTGAGTATTTTGGATTGAGCTGTGTTTCCTTTACAACACCTAAATAATAGAAAAGAAGGATAATGCAATATTATGTATAAATTATCTGGGAAAGATATGTTTTAACCTTGATTTAAATCAACTCTACTAATAATATAGGAATGGAGAGCATGGGGGTTGACATGATTGCCAGCAAGGTATTTATAGAATGATTTGAACAGAGTTTACATTAATTAAAACAGAGTATAGGTTATGTTTAAGTAAATTAAACCAATTTAGTTCATCATCATTTTTTCAGTGTTGAAAATTAACGTAACAATGACAGCTATAGTTGTCACTGACTTGAGCAGTAGCACTTAATCACTGTAATTAATCACTATTAATACATAATTCATAATGATCGATCAAGCTTAACTCTAGGATCATAGTGGACTTATACAAAATACTACATAAATAAAAAATAGCTGTCCAAAATCTAGGAAAACCAGCCCCTTATTTTCCATTTTTATGTACTATTATAGGCTATCACTGCCACATGTCCAAATTTGTTAGGACTTGTTTAGTCTGAATTAACCTTGACAGCTGAGAAACAAGATTGCAGCACACACGGACAAATTAAATAAATGTCCCATGTTTGTCTGAGATAACTGTGTACATGTCAGAGTTCCGGTAAGTCTGTCAGACAAATCTGGAAAACAGAGACAGGGATTTTTGCTCCTCTACTAAAATAATGCATGCTTACACCATTAGTAACCTTCAGTGTACTATAAAGTATAAAATACAACCCATTTTAACTGAATGCCAGAAATACAAAATCTTTCCTTATCTGGTGAGAATGCACACATTATACATGAAAGACTTCAGAGGAAATAATGAAGTTATGTATGTTTATCTCAGGTGACTCCTTTTGACCTGTGGAGTTTCCACATTTTTTTTCTTTTGCTCGGAGATAAACTCGTGCTTTCACCCAGCAGTTCTCACCTACTTGTTTCCAAGTGACATGCTGAACACTAGAAAAATCATTTGACTTTCAAGAACCCCTCTGAGTTCCTCCTTGGTCCATGCTCTCAAAGTTTCTTCAGTAAGGGCAGATTCTGAGGTGGACACTAGGAGGTGGTTTATAACTAATTTGCAATAGCAGTCTTCAAAATTACTCTGAAAAGTAATTTTCTGGGCTGCATCTATGGCTATAAATTTTGCAAGTGTTTTCCTTCCTGTATTTTAGAAGGCCATGTTCTTGACTCTGTTTTGTTTTGAATCAAAATTTCTCCCTTTATGTGCTTGGCTACTTCTCTAGCAAGTAGAAAAGCAATGACATAAATTACGTGTATTCTTACACTGCTTTGCACCAATACTTTTCAAGTTAAATCTACCGAGATGTTTTAATGAGTGTTCATTGCACAGAAAATTAGTCATGTTTTAGACAGATGCTGCATCCAAAACCATTTTTTTCTAAATGGAAGGTAGTCTTAAAGGTGTTTTTCTGCCATGACTGAAAAGCAAATGCATATTTCAATGTAAATTAAATTAAAATATTTTAGTTTGCTTTAAAGATAACAAAAACCCAATGTGCATATCCATAATGAACTGCAGTAAAACTTCATTCAAAATGTCTGCTTCTCTGAGCGCTGCTCTATGCTGCGCTTAGCCAAAAATTCAATACAAATGAGGTGAAAGTATTAAGATTTGATTGCTATGTGATTTCTGGGCAGAGGGAAAGAACCCACTGGAAAAGCCATGTAGTGACCTGGTACAAAAAAGGGTGTTTAAAAGCAAGCCCTTTTTCCTTAACCAAACAAAATATTTCAAAAGCAGCAAACCCTTTATATAAATTCCTCCATGAAATGAAAGCTCCTTCAAGGGTAGTTGGGTAGAATTAAACTATTAATTCATCGGATTTCAGCAGCGTCTGATCTCTGAATAGCATGCACACCACTTTATGCCTGAAGGACAAGCAGAACCATGCAACTCCTGAAAGTGGGTAGGCATCCTCAAAGCAAGCTTAGAGCAGCAGATAAAGTCTGCCTCAAAAGAAGCCAGGGAACTGGAAGCTGTCACTAAGTACTGAATTCCAAATTAGTCTTCCTACTACGGATGTAATTTCAATCTTGTTTTCTACCCAGGAAAGTTCCTTTTTTTTCCCTCTCTTTTATTTATTTATTTATTTATTTATTTATTTATTTATTTACTTATTTATTTATTTATTTATTTATTTATTTATTTATTTATTTATTTATTTATTTATTTTCTTCCTTCCTTTCCTTCCTTTCCTTCCTTTCCTATTTTACCAGTAGTTTTTTCCTCAAGTGCTGCTCTCTGCTCCTCTGGGAAGTCTCTCCTCACCATGCCAAGGACATGAATGAATGAATGAACCAGGCTCTGATATGCACCCTGTTTCTGAGCCCTGGAAATGGAGGACTGTTATTTGATTAGAACTGCCTTTCTGCCCCAGCATATTCTCACTGTTTAACTGTGATAAAGTGATTTATTACCTAAGTTGAATTAATAATGGATTCCACCTTTGTCCTTCTATTTTCACCAGTCACAAAGGGAACTAGAGAGAAAGGAAAAACAGGGAGAGCTGCTGGGGAGGGAATGAAGAAAACCCTCTTCAGTGGTAGAGGTGGACCTTTATCCAAGATTGCTAAGAGACATCTTTTTGTCTAGCTGGGATCCATAGCCTGAGAAAAATCAATAAAATTCTTTTTTTTTTTTCCTTTTGGTAATGAGAAACTGAGCAGGATTTGCTGCTCTGATTGAGGAGAGTGGTAGGAGCAGACACACACAGGTGTAAGCCTTAGAGTTTAGGGGATTCAAGGTTAGGGAGGGCACAGGGACCTTCAGGTTGAAATGGTAGCTGGTGTCTGCTTTTGAAAGGCAAGTGCTTTCTCTAACTCTTGCTTTCATTGCTAAAGCTTGTATTGTTTCCAGTCCTTTATCATGCAGTTCTTACAGATATGAGATGAAGTTCTTTCTAGGCACAAATTTTTCTGTCATGTTTATTTATATCAGCCACTCTTCAGCTGATGAACTATTACTGTCCAGACACAGCATGCTTAGCAGAACAAAGGATTCATCAGGATTGATGCTTTCAAAAATACTGACTTATAAATTATAATGTATGTATATTTTTACCTCATCGAAGGTGGTTGTTTGGAAAACCAGCTGGTTTCTGAAATGCAGTAGAATTCATTTTTCAGGATACTACTGTAAATGAGGGTTAAGTTAAGTGGGGCTTGAAAAAGTCAACCACATTATTTTCTCCTAGAGAATTTATTTTTATGTGAGATCCTGAATATAATAATTTATCAATTGATTTCTCTTCTGTTGTACATTTTATTGCAGTCCTGTAAGTCACATATGTACAAAAACTGTGATTTTGTTTTAGTATTAGTTTGCAAATAAATAGTTTTGTTTTTTACATAAACCTAATGAAACACTATAACACATGGCAGGTGGGTGTCAAAAATATGAAGATACTAATTTTGAATTCTTATCTCTAGAATGTCAATGCTTACTTTAGGAGCATAGAGATAAATGTGTACATGAATGAGTGACACTGTCTCACTGATATATTGCTATGGACATGAGGAATGTGTTAAAATGTGCTCTTATATTCCTTACTCAATGTGAGCGCAAAGGAAATCTTGAGAATTTCAGCAATGCTGAATTAAGTTGCATATTAGTTGCATAAGAATCTGTAGGCATTTGTGTAGATAATATGGGCTTACCTACAGCAGAATAGAGATACTTATTTTTCAGTCTTTTTTAAAGTTTGAGTAAATATCTGTTCATAACTGACAGTGCTCTTGATGACCAGAGTTAGAAATTAAAACTCTGAAAATATTTGCTGCATGTTTCCTTTGTGTCTTCCTGCACAGGTTTGCAAAACACAGTTGTTTTGTTTGTTTCCAGTTGGCAGTTTGCTGTGGGTTTATTAATACCTTGAATTGCAAGACACCCAGTGTAGATATGTATTTCATGGATATTTAGTTGTATGAAAATGTAGTCCAATGTTTTAACTTCAAAAATACAGGTGCTTTTTACCAAGGGCCACTTTTAGTTACTCCTCATTTGGTATCGGTAAATTTGTACTTCATGAGGTTCAGGTGCCTGGAGGGAAACAGTATTATACACATACTACCTCTTTTCTAAAGGCTGCTCTCCCTTCTCTCACCCACAGCTGTGGTTGTGCTGCAAGCCTAATGACATCTACTCATACACATTTTGTGTTTATGTGTTTTCTGACTGAGAGATGACAGTAGCTGGTGACCTTACTCTTTATCCTCTTTGTCATCTTAATTGCATCTCCAGACATTGAGAGGGAGTAAACTGCAGTGTCTTTACAAAAGGAGCAATCCAGCTGAATCTATATGTTTTTTTTTTTTGTTATTATTTATGCAAACAATCTTCTGTGGTGTTGTCTCTGCTGTGGTGAGTGCTGAGAAGCAGCTACAGAGGTATAGCAGGAATGCTAAAATCTTCTCATTACTGCCATAGTAATGTGGGGAAAGCATAAGCAACATCCTTTGTTATCAAACAAGGTGTACAGGTAGAGGCTTTCTTTGCTGCTGTGTCCTAAGAGGAACCAGCTACAGGCAGCAGTGTGAGTTTGTGTCTGTACCATCCTTGTGAGGAGTGCCACTGCTCTGGGTCAGGCACTCCTCAGCAGGCCAGGGCTTCCTCAGCATAGCTTGGTGAAGGCTCTCAGCAAAATGCCCCTGAGTTTCTCAGGAGCTCTTCTGCTTGCTCCTGAAGCCCTACTTATTCTTATTTGATGCTTGAAGAATGCCAGTATTTTAGTTTCAGAAGAATGAGTGCACTCATGTCTTTACTCCCTGTGCCCACAGAGTGGTCAGCATTGCAGTGCCTTGAAGCTATTTCCATGTCCAAGCCCATTTTTAATTGCCATTCTGTTAGAATATTTGAAGAGAAGGAAGGTTCTGAGCTGAGATAGTGTCTAAGTAATTATACTTTGACACAGAGGTTAGAGAGAACCTCGATTATCAGCTGCCTGGGTTGATGAGGGCTAGTGATGAATGATGATTTCTTAATAGGCCTTTATTTCAGGGAGGATGCATGACTTCCATTTGTAGATGAATAGCAGTGGTGAAGGGTTTGCACTTCTGCCATTACTATGGCATATTTTTCCAAGATCTTGCTATAACTATTGTGAATACAATTTGTTACAGTAAAATGTGTTTCCGTCATTCAAATGTGATTTGAAGGTACTTATCAATTCCGTTCAATTCTCCTTGTTATAAAAAGTCAAACAACAGCAGACAATTTACCTTCCAAATCACACTCTGTATAATTTCCCACATAGGATATCTGTGTATGAGTCATTTTTTCCTATTTAACTCTTGTAATATAATAATTGAACAAAAACAGAACAAAGCAACAATAACCAGAACACTGTTTCCTGTTACAGCTAGGAACAGGTTTAAGAACTAGATCAGATTCACATAGTATCCATGAGTTATTAATGCAATGACATTTTAAGCTAAATATCAGTGATTTGAGGTTGGTTCATTTATATATATATATATAAATAAATTTCTGCATAATAACAGTCATATTTTGTTACAGAATTTATCATTCCTAATATTGCATTTTGCTTTTACCCTAATTTGCTACCTTTGCTTTTAACACTGTATGTTACTGTGTATGAGCCAACTATTTTCATGTAGACCTTTACCAAACACCTTTTCTCTCTGACTCTCATGCTACCTGAAGGATAGTGCAAGATGATTTGGTTTAAAAAGTCTATTAAACAGAAAAGCATTTTATGAAATTTCTGCTCAAGCAGCCTAATTTTTAGAGAATTTCAGAGCTAACAAAATGTGCTACACTGATGGAATTAGAAACTTTAGTTATCATCTGTATGGTTATACCTCTACCACCTCCAAAACACCTGCAACAAGGTCCTTACTAGACCCACTGCCAAATACGCTGCATTTCAGGAACACTCACTTACGTGTGTTGCCCTACCTCCATTATTTTACTTAGGATAACCTGAAGATGATCCCACTGATCTTGAGCTCCCCTTAGTTTTCTAAGCTCTCTCCAGTGATAGTTAAATCAATGAAACAAATAACAAGGAAAATGATAACTTAAGCTTTCTCATACTAAACATATTCATCGCTGTATTTTCTCTTATGCGTTAATATCTTTAAGAGTAACTCTGCTTACAGGTAAAATATTTGCAGATATTCTTTATCTGATAGTAAGTTCGGAAATGAGAAATCTTTGCTATTCATATCATCATTTCTAACTTTCTTTTTTCTAATCTGTTGTTTGTGCTGCTGTACCAGAGACAGGAGACAGCATTTATGTAAATTCAGATCATAAAAAAACTAATGTGATCCATTCATGGGTCAAACTATGTTTTCAAATGCTTGTTTGAAGTTCTTTGGTGTTTTTCACAAATCGTATTATAAAAAGGTTAACAAAGAAGAATATGTATCAGCAGAGAGAAGAATAAAACAGATTAAAAGCACGTTTTCCTCCTCAGATACTTTACTTACATATTCCTTGGCAAAGTGTGTACATCACAGCTCAGTCTTTTTTTTTTCCTTCTTCCTGGAATCCAATAGCATACCCTGTGTCATAGCCAAACTTGAATGTTAATCAAAATTAATATGAAGAAAAGCCTTATTTTTAGACCCAAAGCAACATAATTTCACTTTAAGTACAATCATAAGACTCTCCAGTCTCAGAGATACTAAATAACAATTCATGTACAAATTAGATATTTAATCATTATGAAAATTAACACTTTACATTTTAACTTTCATTTCTGATCACAGGATTTTTTTTCAAAATTTCCATCCCGATGTTATATGAATGTCATTTTGCATTTCATGGATTAGAAGTTCTCACAGATTATATGTTTCCAGAAAGGTTGATACAGCAAGAAAGAATGCTACTCTTTCAATGAGATTTGATTTTTTTACCCTATACATGTTAACTGATTATGTAGTTGAACTCTATCAGTTATTTGTCATCCTGAAAGAAACAGAAATGACTTTGTCACAACGTGCAGAATATATGCAGGACTTCACAATGCTCAGTCCCTACTGCATTCTGAACAGTGATATATTTTGGCATCTAATATTTATATTCATTTCAACTTGTATTCTCATTTTTCATCTGCCATGCCCTTGATGATGATAGAAATTAATTTTATTATGACTGCCTTTAAACGACATCCTTGTTCAGAGAAAATACAAGGAGGGGAGAAGTCATCCAGAGGCATGGGCTCCAAATTGGTATGTCAGGGAAGGATATCCATGAATTTCCTGTTGACGTATAGTGATCCACAGTCCTCTTGTATTATACACTTATAAATTACCTTCTTTTATGGTATGTCGTTTAACTATAAGGGTCTTTGTATCAAAACTAGTGTTTCAAGCCCAGGCTGAAGCTGTCAGTGCTGTGGAGGTCACCCTGAAAAATAAAATGGATAGCAGTTTTGACAAGCAGAGACCTCCTTTGCATCAGACCCAGGTGGGGATGTGGCTGCTGCGAGACCATGGCAAGTCCTCATGGCAGCATTTGTTCCCGTTATGTGGGACAGGCTGACACTTCTATCTGTCACTCACCATGCTGTGCAGCTTTTGTGTTTATGTTGCACCTCACTTTTTTCTGAGATGACCTCCCTCTAGGCTGCTGTAGTTTAAATCTTAGCAGTCAGGTGCTATTTTTCCTGTGTCTTGCCTGTCAGCCTGGATCTCTGTCAAGCCTCCAGCAGGCCCTCTTCTCTCCCTCACTTCCAGAAGGGAGGCATTTAAGTAAGCCAACTTTCAATCTCTGACAGGAAACAGATAAAATAATAAAGCATCTTTCCACGCCACATGAAACTGTAGTAAAAGTGTAGTGAAGGAAAGAGTAATTACAGGGAAAAAAGTGTTCTGCATTGCCTAATCTTCAACATCCAACTTGCTAAAAAAATGACAGAAATTGTACTATAGCTGCAGCATTTTTGTTAGACAGGTCCTAATTATCTGATGCTTATTTGGTCAAATTGACAAAAAAAAAAAATATATATATATATATATATGAAAACACTTAGCAAAATACCAATAATAACATTGCCCTTTAGACCTATGGTTGCAGAGATAATGACTCAGGGCTTGCTAAACATTTCACTTGTGTTTCAAACTTCTGCAAGCTGTTTTTCTTTCAAGAAGGAGCTCGCAAGACTCAGTGGTGTTGCTACAGCTCATTATGGGGAAGGAAAACAGGCAGGCAGGCAGAACGTATATAATGTGAAGCTGTAGAGCTTGAATGGAGACTGAGCTGGTGACTGGTGGAAATTCCAGGACTTGCAGATAAATTGATAGAAATGTAGCTTTGCTATCTGGAGACAAATGTGTTATTTAGAGTTTTCAGGAGCTCAGAACTTAAACGTGACACTGCTACCTTCTGGTTCTTGAATGACTTGCCTAATTTCCTATTCCCCTAAAAGGTGCAGATTGGGAAACCACTACTTGTTCACAGGGGCTGAGTCCTGCATGAAGCCTAGCAGCATACAGTTCAGGTCTCAAAGATGATCCCTAAATAGCTAATAGAATTCATATATTGATCACAAAGCATTCTCCAGAATTGAACTCCCAAAAGGAGGGGATGCTAGTTGAATAAGGTTGCTATCTGGAAGTTTCACCCCTGTTTTCTTGTCACTTTTATTTGCCCCCTCGAGAGTTTTTGTAACACAAATGATTTCAATCTATGCCCCAAAAAGCTACATTAGCCCAGAGAGAAGAATGCACTCTAGGTGTGATATAGATGCAGGAACAAACAGCAAAGGTGATAAAACCAAGAATATTTTAAGCCAGCTTTGCTGCTAAAGGGTACATTACACTGGAAACTTTGGACTAAATTTCCAGAGCCTTTGTTCAATCTGTTTTATCTCATTGTCCCTCTGCTATGCTATAAACGTCACTTCAGCAGCAAAGATTACCAGTATGTGTAACAACTGCTTTATTTGGGAAGAGTGGCATGAAATTCTCCCATTTTGTTATGTTAGCCATTTGCTTCTTCCAGCACTGATTAGTAGGGAAGTCCACAGCTGAGCTTGTCTAGTCTCCTGGAGTATGTGTTCTATCACTGGCTCCTTTAGCTCTGCCTAGGCTTTCTCAGTCGTGACATTCCAGGAGAACTGATGCAGTTCCTGCCAGCTGGTTTTCTTACAAACTGACCGCTAGCAAAAACCGCACGACAGAAATTAAACTATAAAAATGCTATGAGTAGCAGTTCCCATAAGCGGACAGGTAGCAGTCCTGGGGAGGAACCAGTGCAGCCAAGTGATTGATTCAGTGTTTGAATATTTCTGTGAGAGTTGAGAGTTTTTTCTCTCTTGCAGAAAAAAGTTCAGACTTAGGCTGTCTGGCTGCCCAGTAGAAGCTGTATAAGGTCAGGTGAGTTCTTTGTGGGAGTAGAACAGTTCTGGGTTGCTGGGGTTATTGAAGTACAGAGGGAAATTAGGAATGGTGCTGGGAGGCCAGTGAGAGCCTCAGGCAGCTACTTTCCATACAAGCAAGGCATGATTGACTGCAGGCTTATTTTTCCAGCTTCCCATTATGCTGTGAAATACACATTGTGTACACCTCAGCTATCACTGATGCTGAAAGACCTGGAGAGAAAGAACTGCAGCATTCAGTGACTGCAGTAGCATCCTCTGTTGCTTCCCAGCTGCTGCACAGAGGTGAAAATGCTCTGTAGCACTGTCTTGCCTTGCAGGCAGGGGTCTTGAGGAGGGCTGAGTTCAGCCACGTGCCAATGCTGGTAAAATCCTGTGCACATCAGCCTCTCCTGCATTGCAAATAGTTCAGCTGGAGGGAGAGCTTCCGATGTCTTCTGAAAAGGTATGACAGAATGTAGGGTGTGGGTCAGATCTGAAAGTAAAAAAAAATAGAAATTGCATTGCAGTGTTTTCAGTCATGCCCCTCATGAAAATGAGGTGTTAAAGAGATGTGAAGAAACTGTCTCTTTAGTGACAGTTATGAGGTAGTGTATAGTATATCTCCGATGGAAGAGCGCTGTAGGTCAGGTGACATACTTGACCACATTTGTCTCTGCATTATTTATGACATTCTTAATTTTTCTCAGATTGTATTTTACCTTTGCATAACATGGTCAACTAATAGTGTTCTCTAAATTCAGCTGAACAGTTTCTTCTTACTGAGTATTAAACCATGGTCCTGGAGGAGTTTAAGTTATTGTTATTATGCATGTTTTTAGGGTCTGTATTCTTAAATAAGTAATCAGAAATGAAAAACTTGTATAGGAGGGACTCCTAACATGAACTCAGCAATCAACTCTGGAGTAGCATACTATGTTTGCTTTTGCCTTCTATGGAAATATTTCCCCAATATGCCATCCATTTTTGTGGTTCCCTTCTGTGTAACAAAGGTGGGAGTTTCAGCTCTGAAGCTCTGGATCTGGAAGGATTATGAAAATAATTAAGCATCAACAGATATTTCTTTTATGACACTTTCTCAGGTGCTGGCATATTTTCCATATGAATCTAGCTTTCCACATAACATTCATTTTGGCATTTGGCAGGAAGGTTAAGCTCTGATAAAATTCTGAAACTTTCCCATTGAAGTTCTGATCTGCTCAGCAAATAAATTTGCACTGATTTAGTGTGAAACTAAATCTGCCTTCTCTGCAACAGTTCCAAGCTTGTACAGGCTAGTCTGTGAAGCAGTTCCTGTCATACCAAACGCAGTGTAACCTCCTAAACTTGTAGAAATCATTTTTCAGTTTGCACCTAGACTTCAACCTGTATTCTATTAAAATATCAATACAAATTATTCTGCTTTGTAGGAAGGCCTAAGATTGGTAATAATAATAATAATAGATGATTTTTAATATCACAGAATCATATCATGTCCCAAGTATGTATGTAATGAGTTAGCAAACTTTAATGATCAGATGCTGAACAGATCAATAAAGAAAAGGCCTTTGGGCAAAGAGAAAAATGAGGACAAAGAAGACTGAAAAAAAGATACAAAGTAAAACAAAAGAGATAAAGAAAGTGCTAGAAAGTGGAAAACATCATAGAAGTGTAGAGAGGCACTGAGAAAGGTGGGAACCAAAAAACAGAGAGCTATAAAAAAATAAGGAACAAGAAAAATAATGCTCATGTGGCATGGAAAGGAGAAGTCTGACATGAACTAAAACATAGAAGGCGGCTAGTTATTGAGGTGTATCAAAGTGGTAACAAAGAATCATAAGGGAAATGAAATATTGAGAGCTGTAGGAAGTATAAGAATAATGCAAAAGCAGAAACACAACAGGGATTTGAAAAAATTTTACGTCTTCCTCATAATAAGCCTCATCCTTAACAGGAATGGTGTTTAATCTTATTTATTGTATCAGTATGCTACAGCTGCAAGATCTTCTCTGATACTACATCATCAACCATAACTACAGACAAATTTCAAAGCTTCAACAGATTAACGCAAAGTAAAGCCACAATCAGACATTGTTTTCTCACATTTTAAATGATGTTGATGGTTTCAACAATGGCAATTAAGTGCTTCTCCACTGAGAGCCTTCTGAGTATCTTCAGCATGTGCAGATAAGGCAGCCAAAGAGCTGATGAGGTTATTACAGCAATGACAGATCAGGAGGAGAAGAGAAAAACAGTCAACTAGGGAAACTTCATTTGTGGTTAACTGCTGAAAATAATAGGATGGACACTGTAAATTAAAAACTAATAATGAAAGAGAGCTCTAATTAGTATAGAAAAAAGTATGGAATGGGGAACAAAAACAGTATGAATAGTGGGAATAAGGTATGAATGCAGAAAATAGATACCCTATCTAAATGAGTCTTTTGAAATGAGAACTGGGAATAAGATAAATACTGCCATGCACTGATGTCTGTTTTGACAGTAATAGTGATTAGTGTGAGTTGATAATTGACAACAAGGAGCTACAGCCAGAGCAGAAACTGTCTTCACCAAAGTCCTGTGACACTATTACTTGACTCAATTAGTTCAAATTATAGACATGTAGCTGAATAAGCAATATTATGAACTGTGACTCACATAAGCATTTCACTCTGGGAAAGTAATTCAGAATCTACTAAGTAGAAGCTAATAGCCAGCAGGAGAATATGCACAATTTATGACTTTTTTTTAAAGGAGACTGCTTACCCCAAATAACTACTTTAAAATAATAGGTCTGTTTTAACACCTTTCTGGATACTAAATGAAAAATCTACATTGAACTAAAATCATCTTTCTAAGCTATGAACAGTGTTAATTTTGATGATAATAGCTGCAGCATCATTGACACAGATACTTCCTTAAGTCATAACAGTGTCATTAGCTTTACTTCAAACATAACAGAGCTGTAGATCAAAAGAGGTGATATCAGAAGCCTAGGAAGTATTTCTGAGTCTGCATGTACGTGTTCATCTAACTACTCGCATCGACTATTAGGTTCATCTTTCTTCCCACATTGATTCAAGAGAGGTTTGTTCAACTTACACTGCTGCTCCTAGAGCAGCCAGGTCAATTGAGGGTAGCAGTGAACACATTCATACCTTAGCAAAAGCTTTCTCTGTAAGCAGTCTGGAAACCTTACTCCACAAGCAAAATATTAGACCCCCTACCCATTAACAAGCTCAGTTACATTCCAGTGCCACGTTACATTCACAAGCAATGCCAAATACTCACCATACAACATGACTTCTTCCTACCTATAATCAATCATTTAGATCCAACCTGAAGATGTCATCACTTCTACAAATGTCAAGAAACACAGACCTTTCTCATTTTTCCTTAAAGTTCTTATCTCTGCACTGGCAGGGTTTGGGGAATCATGGCTGGAGGGAGATGGAGCTTGCTAGGTTGTGCAGTTTTTTTTGCCTTACGGACTTTTCTTCTTATTTCCTTGATTTCTTTTTCTCGTTGATTATTTTCCAAGCTTTCTCTCACAGTGCCATTCTAGCATGCCATGTGCAAGAAGATAATATAGGGTTTAATAATGTAATAGAATCAACTTGTATGCATGAACCAATCTGTAGGGCAATACACAATGCAGATATAGAATCAGTTTGTTCTTAGAGTGTCTGCCAGACATGGCATGTCCCAGAGAGCATGATCACATTGGTCAGATGGAGTTAACGGTGCAGCCTGCTATATGTTGGCAACTCCAAATAGATGGCATTAGAGGATGTAGTGTTTGCTGTAGCTCACTTATTTGGTTTCCACTCGTTTTTGTGCTTCGAAGTGTAAACTCTACTTTGCATAAATACTTGCAATTATGCCAGCATAAGATCTTTTGTTTTCAAGGATATAGAACTGATATTATTTCGGAATATTCAACACATATGCCCACTAAAAAATTTTATTTATTTATTTATTTATTTGAATATTCAACACGTATGCACACTAAAATTGATGTCACAGGTGTATTTTTCATCTAACATTTCTCAAAGTTCTCTTTCCCCTAGCAATTACAGCTGATGTGGTATTATCTTACTGTGAAGTACTTAGGTTGCTCTGAAAGTAATGCCTCCTATTTATTTCCATGGAAACTACAATAGATAAAAAAAGAGCTTATTAGTACTCTTGATGCATTCTCAGATAAAAAACACTATTTTTCAACATAGTCACCACCATTAGCTAATTCATGTGGATGAGCTGATAGTTATGCTCTTCATTCTGTGGTATGACAGCTCCCATACCACCAACATCCATCTCTGGTATCATGAGCCAGTATAACAACATGGCAGGTGTTACTTTCAGAGCAGCCCTTGCTCATGCTTACAAAGCATACTCAGTGTAGCTTCTCTGCCATGGTGTTAGCTCAGAGACAGAGACCTCATTAAAAATTCCCAGAAATGTTTTGTGGAGTATAATGCACTGGAAGCTTCCAGTCAGCAAAATTCCTGGAGCTGGACATCTAAACATACATAACAATTAAGTTCCAAGCCATTTATGATTTCCCTTAACAAAAAAATCCTGTCAAGAATACAAAAAAGGAACATAACTGACATCTAAATGGCTACTCTGATATATCCTTGCTCAGCTTGTATCTGGAACATTTGGGATCTTAAAAATGACTCACTTCTGTATTGTTTCTCAGATGCCTGGATTCATGCCTCAGCACAAACCCAGCAGTCCCGACCAGACTCAGACATCCAGCACCAAACTTGGTTTCCAGACACTAGGCATTACCTACCAAACTTCATCCCAGCAAGTAAGTTCCATATGCGCCTGATAGGTTGGTTTAGGTGTTCTACTTTAGTAGCCCTCAAAAACTTTTGAAATGAGATTGAAGCTAGGGACTGCAAGTTCAAGGTGGAGAGCTGGTCCAATCAGTTCACAGGAAAGGGATTTTAGCCCCATATGTGTCACTTCCCAGGAGACTTACCTTGACATAAAATGGGTGGCTCTGTCAGGAAGACAACTCCCACCCTCCAGTAGGACTTCAGTAGGGGGAACCTGTGTGGAATTCCTGCGGAGCAAGCACTCTGCTCACAGCTCACCACCAAGAACCTGAGGACAGAGAGAGGGAGGAGGTATGGGATATGAGCTGCTGCAATCCACTACTCTTATGCCTCCAATAACTCAGCAGAGCTCATGCACTTTTCAGCGCTGAGTACCCATGTTCAGCATGTGATGAATTACAGATCCTTTTGCATCTAGAACACTTTCTCTAATTGAGTTTCTTCAAATTAGCTCAAAGATCCGAGAAGCAGTATGATATATATATCCGAGTATGCAGTGGGAGTGTGGGATTTTCCTGCCCCTGTAATACTGCGTAGATAAAGGCTCGTTTCTACCAAGCTTATGAACAGTCAGCCAGATCCTCACCTAAAGCCAGTTGATGTACATGCACTTCAGTGCAACCATGCTTTTCTACATTAGCTGGGGATCTGGCCTGAAGGATTATTAAATTTTGTATTTCAGTTTTCTAAACAACTATGTCCTGCTGAGATGATGTGCCTGATTCATGGGGCCTATTTTGCCATTGAGAGCAGCTGATGGGCAAGCTAGCTAGTAGTCCAGTCATCAAAAGACAATTAGGCAGAAGGAAGCCAGAAATTTTCCATCTCTGTTCTGTGCTTCCCCACCTGCTGGTACTTCCTGCAGGCAGCCGCATGTGTGAGGACGAGCCCACCCCACAACCTCACAGCTCCTTCACCGAGGCAAGCAGCTGGTGAAAAGCAGATTGCTGCCCTAAAATGGAAAAATACAAGCTGAACAAAAGGTGCTAGGAAAATGGTGTGGTTGTAATCCAGCACATCAATTTAGAGCAATTTTTCATTTGTTTGTTATATAACTATTCCAAATAAAAAACAAGTGATAAGTGAACTAGCAGGATATAGGTAGGCATTCATGGATTTCTGTTTATTTCCAAAAACAAGGCTATCATGTCCTTCCTTTCTCCCTCCTTGCAATAAATAATAGATGGCCCCACAATCTGTTGGGTTCAGGCACATATATTTGTTCTTAGGTGCTGAGAGAAGGGAACAAAACTAAGGCTTTTGGGACAAAATGTGCTTGTTATCATTTCAAACATAGATGGCTCTAGTTTTTGGTGTATATTAGGTTCTGAAAGGCTTTGAGGTGATGCAGTTAATGATCCTCTTCTTACAGACCTGCCTGTCTGTTCATGATGTTTGTGCTCAGCATTGTATTTGGGACAGCATTAAAAACTACTATGTCTTATTTAGCACTAGGCAGAACAGAAAGCAGGTTATTTTGGGCTTTGCAGGAGTTACCTGCATGGGTGAGGAGCAGCCAACACCAGCAGGTTAGGCCAAGTTAAACCAAGGCAGGTCAGAACCCAGCAGTCTCTCCAACCCTTCTTTTCCTGCATCTAATTCCAGTCAACCCTGCTGCTAGCAGCCTGAGGAGCTGGCAGTTGTTTCCCTCACTGAATTTGCTTCTATTTGGCTTTCTTCCAGCTTTTATTTTTCTGGAATGTCTCAACGTGGGCTTATTGCCAAGCATACTGGTGCTGAAGAAGAGAAGATGTACTGCAGGTGTTCTCACCACCAGAAGAAGCAGGTAAGAGCCTTTCAGAAATGTCAACATGCCATGGTATGGGCAGTGGCTGGTAGCAGTGGGAGAGGGAAGAATATAAAAGAGGGTAAGCAAGTAGGATGGTAAAATGTACAAATATTGATGGATTCTTTGAACAAGAAGTTTGTATATTTTTGTAATATTTACCAATGGGCTTTTAATTTTGCTTATTAGTCTTTACAAATATGTGCACTTTACATTTTAGCTATTATGAAACCCCATGGAAATGCATGCTACTGCCCAGTTAGGTAGGTGCAAAGCAGCCTTTGCTGCTTTCTGCTTACTTGCGAACTTCATTATGGTGCCACCAGCTGTTATATTAAATTTATTCATGAATCTATGGTCCATGTGTATATACCTTGTGTTCTCAGAATTTTTAAAGCTTTATCATGAGCTTCACAGTTGAATTCTTCTAGGAAGAGGTGCTGTATTAATTTCTGATGTAGTTCTTTATCTCTGACCATCTTTATTGCTCTTTTGTGTTGGTTTATTTCCCCCATATATTTCAGAAGAAAGTCTGCAAAGGTAGCAAGGCAACCCAGAGTAGAGCTTGTATAGGAGCATACGATATTCCGTTTTGTTCTGCTTCCTGCTGTAACAGTTCACAACCTCCTCCACATCTGGTAATTTCTAGAACTATCTAATGACAAGATCACTTTCCTAGGCAGTGAACTGTCAGGTCTGAGCCTATTTTTGTGTATATGGAGTTAATTTTTTTTTTTTTCTTTTTCTCTTTATCTTGCATACTACTATACCTCTGTACCTTTATCTACATTCAGTGTTGCTAGCCCTTTCATCTGTCAGTCAGTGCCAGAGGTCTTTCTACAACTTTACACAGCTGCTTTCATTTTTCCTACCTTGGGCAAATGAGCATCATCAGCTGGCTTTGTCACCTCAGTGTTCATGCTGTTTTCCAAATGGCTTATCAGTTAACCAGTATAACTCATTTTTCTTCAGTGGAGTTATGCTAAAAGAAAATTGGATGCACTGGGTGAAACCCTTCTGCTCTACTGTCAACAGAGTTTTGTTAACAACTTAAATGGGGGTGAGGGTTGAACAGATCAAGCTTAGGTTTTTCTAGTGCTTTCTTTATTTGATTTTTTTTTTTTTTTTGTAAAAAGGCAGAAAAGAATGCTGTAAAGGCAAAGGGACAAGCTCAAACAAGGTAATGCTACAAAAGGAAGGAAAATGAATGCTCGGCCATCTCTGTGGATCTAGGCTCGCATGGAAAGAACTCCAGAAAGGACAAATTTTAATGCCTGTACTCTCATGCACAGAGCATGGGGAACAATCAAGAAGAGCTGTAGGCATGTGTGTGCCTACAGGGCTATGACATCATTGGCATAGATAGATAGAGATGTGGGAATGTAGGAATAGACAGGTATTAAATCTTCAGGAAAGACAGACAGGGGAAAAGGGGGAGAAGGGTGTTGCCCTCTACATCAATGACCAGCTGTAGTCTATGGAGCTCCACCTGGGGAAAGATGAGTAGCTGACAAAGATCTTATGGTTAGGGTTAAAGGGAAGGAAATAAAATAGTGAGAGTCTGCTATAGGCTGCCTGATCAGAAAGGCTAAGTGGATAAGGCCCTCTGTAAATAGATAGGAACAGCTTCATGTTCACAAAACATTGTTCTCTTGGGGTACGTCTACCACCCTGATATTTGTTGGAGGGAAAACACAGCAGGGAACTGGAAATCAAAGAGGTTTCTGGAATGTGTTGACGGTAACTTCCTCTTCCAAATGATAGAGGATCACGAGAAAAAGTGCTACACTAGACCTTGTCCTTACCAATGAGGAGGGGCTGCTGAGTAATATGAAGTTCAAGGGCAGCCTTGGCTGCAGAGACCATAAATGGTGGAATTCAAGACCCTTAGGTTATCAAAGAGGGTACGCAGCAAACATGCTACTCTGTACTTCAGGAGAGTAGACTTCGACCTCTTGAGGGAACTGCTTTGCAGGGTGACATGGGATAATGCTCTGGAGGGAAGAGAGACCCAAGAAAGCTAATCAGAACTCAAGGATCATCTCCTCCAAGCTCAGAAGCAGTGCATCCTAAGGAAAAGGAAGGCAGGCAAGAATGTCAAGAGGCCTCTGTGGATCAACAAGGAGCTCCTAGACTTACTTAAGTGCAAAAGGAAAGTCTATGGGGAGTAGAAGCAGGAGTGGATTACTTGGGAGGACTACAAAGAAATGGTCTGAGCAGCCAGGGATCAGGTTAGGAAAGCTAAAACCCAGATAGAATTGAATCTAGCCAGGGACGTGAAAGGGAGCAAGAAAAAATTCTACAGGTATATCAGCGATCAGGGAAGATGTGGGCCCTCTTCGGAAGGAAACTGGAGACCTGATCATAAGGGATACAGTGAAAATGACGACTTTGCCTCTGCCTTTACTAGCAAGGGCTTTAACCACACTGCTCAAGTTGCAAAGCAAAGAGAAGAACTCAGTGAAGCAAGATCTGTCTGCTGTAAGTAGAAAATAAAGACAAGGTGATTGGTGGTAACCAAGTGACTTCACCAAGGGCAAGTCATGCCCTTTTTTTCTTTTTTTCATGATGGAGTTGCAGCACCGCTGGATAAAGGAAGAGCAACTGATGTCATCTACCTGGACTTGTGCAAAGCATTTGGCACTGTCCTGCATGGCATCCTGGTTACCAAACCGGAGAAAAATGGATTTGATGGATGAACTACTCACTGGATAAAGATTTGGCTGGATGATCACACCTGGGAAGTTGCAATCAATGACTCAATGTCCAAGTGGAGACAGGTGGTGAGTAGTGTTCCTCATTGTTCAGTGTTGGGACCAGTGTTATTTAACATCTTTGTAGGTGACATGGACAGCTGGTGCACCCTCAGTGAGTTTGCAGATTACACCAAGCTGAGTGGTGCTGTTAACATGCTAGAGGGAAGGGACGCCATCCAGAGAGACTTGGACAGGCTTGAGAGGTGAGCCCACGTCAACCTCATGAAGTTCAACATGGTCAAGTTCAAGGTCTTGTGCCTGGGTTGGGGCAATCCAAAGCACAAATACATATTGGGCAGAGAATGGCTTGAGCGCAGCCTTGAGGAGAGGATTTGTGAGTGTTGGTTGATGAAAGACTCAACGTGAGCCAGCAATGTTTACTTGCAGAGCAAGAGACCAGCAGCGTTTTTTGCATCAAGAGAAACATGACAGCAGATCAAGGGAGATGATTCTGTCCCTCCACTCTGCTCTCATTAGACTCCACTCGGAGAATTGCATTCAGCTTTGGAGCTCCGAACACAAGAAGGACATGGAGATGTTAAAGCAGGTCCAGATTGTCAGAGGGCTGGAGCACCTCCCCTACAAGGTCAGGCTGAGAGAGCTTGAGGCTCTTAAGTTTGGAGAATAGAAGGCTCTGGGGGGAACACAAGCCTACCAGTACCTGAAGAGGGCCAACAGAAAAGTTGGGGAAGGACTTTTTATAAGGGTATGTAGCAACAGGACTATGGGAAATGGTTTTAAACTGGAAGAGGGTAGATTTATATTAATATTAAGAAGAAATTCTTTACTGTGGGGGTGGTAAGACAGTAGAACAGGTAGCCCAGACAGGTTGTGGATGTCCCCTGTCTGGAAATGTTCAAGGCCAGGCTGGCTGAGGCTTTCAGCAACCTGGTCTAGTGGTGGGTGTCCCTGCCTATAGCAAGGGGATTGAAACTAGATGATCTTAAAGTTCCCTTTCAACCCAAATCATTCTAAGATTGTGAATAATTGGCTACATAGCATAATTTTCTTGTCTTTAAGACAGCTGAGGCTCCATTTGTTGCAGCTGGGTGGTGGCAAACACTGGTAGAAGCAATACAGAATTATTTAGCAGAAATCAGTAATTTCAGCTACATTATAATTAAACATAGTCCCTTCAAGGTTTGAAAATTCCTTGAAATTCCTCTTTGGACTGATAATATTTAGCACTTACACGGTGTCTTACATCTTTAAAGCACAGCGCCAACACTTACAAATTAATCTTGACACCCCATAGGCAACCTGGAGTTACAGTCCTTATTTTAGATGTGAGACACCAATTTAGAACTCTGTCTCCAATCAGCTTGGTGCTCTTTACAGTTCTCAGAGTTAAAAGATTAAGACTCTGACCTTTTTTTTGTTTTTTCTTTTCACTCTTTCAATTTTCAAAATTGTTGAGGTAGTTCTATGCTGTCAGGCTTGTCCTCTCGTGCTTCATCTTTTTTTTGCCCTGGTAAGTTTCATGTTTCTTAATCTAAATTTTGTTGCTTTTTCTCACTTCATCACGAGCTGTAAATGAAGACTTCACATTTGGCCATTTTCTGTTTAGTTTCTTTCCGACAAGATAGAAAGTGTGAAATTATATATGTGATTCAAGGAAGCTGTAAGTAGCTTCAGCTATATGATATGTAGCCTTCCATGAAAATGTTACTTTTAAAAATATTCAAAATGTGCATAATGTCACATTTTGAAATACAGTTATGTAGAACTGATCACTTGATCCTTCCTTTATGCCTTTTTTGTCAAGAATCATAATTTTCCAAACTTGCCATTCCTCTGTAATAACTTCCATTCAAATTAGTAGCAAAGCTTTACTAGAGAAAGCTTCCCAATTCTGGTAATGCTTAGTTTAATATTATACTATTTTTTATGTTACTTTCCTTCTCTATGATTTAAAGTGGTCAAAGTCTGCAAGTAGCTCTTTGGTATGCTGGAAGCCCTCTTAAGGTGAATAAATTTTAAAACTGTGATTTTAATGCTCCTTTAGATGTATCTAGATTCATGCTTTCTGGAGTTGAGATGATATGTCTTAGTGTGATGAAGAGGAAAACGAAGTGGGAATAATTAATAATTATTGCAGATGGACTCTGAATCTGTAGAGACAGATGTCAAGAAAAAAAGATTTAGCAGGGAAAGTCATTTGTAATGTGATCTATTTCTTTTCTTAATGGAAGAAGACCAATGTCTTAAGTGGCATGCCATATATCATTCACAGATGAATAAGATTATTTTGCTAGGAGCAATAAACAGAATATGTGCTACTTGACTCAAAAGATGTGTATATGGGATGAGATTTCCAGTGATTTCTCAATCAGAGAGTGCTTTGAAGGTGCTTGACCTTAATAATCATGCTCTGTTAGCGGACCATCGATGCAGGACATTTCATTATCATGCACAGCTTCAGATACCTGACGTGTGAAGGATATGGGTAGGTGTCCAAACAGCTCACTGCCCCATCTGTCCTTTTGTTCAGCATCTCTGCTCAAAAATTCATCTTACAGTTCTCCATAAAAATAAAATATGTATTTATTAGAAGTGCTACTTCCCTGTCATCATGTACTAGGCTCTGACACTTGGTTTCACCTATACCTGTATTCTGAGTTGCTTTATTTTATTTTTTAATTTTCTAACATTTATTATACCACGGTGATTACAGAAAGCTGCATATTTCCTGTGCTGCTACTGATAGTAGAGAAAGAATATGAAATGTTGTTCTCTGTCCTTGCTCATACTGAAAGCTGGCAAATTTCTTTCCCATTCAGTGGTGTTTGGATTGTGGTGTTGAGCATTTCTATTGCAGTCTCTGAATGAGCCAGCATTATGCACTTAGGTGCCCAGCTGCTTCTGATAAAACAAGCATGTTTGTGATGGGTGGCAATGGCAGGTAAAATCACACTCCTGTGAATATTTCACAGACCCAAACATTTGTCTTTTATAGGCACTTCAGTGTTGTGGCTTTTGTGGCATGCAGAAGATGTCAGGCGCAATTCCAGGCAGGAATGACACAGACATCTCAAAAACAATTTATCAATAGAAGGCTGGGCTATAATTTGAGGCCCGCTAAAACAGTTGCACTGAGAAGATCATCAAGGTGTAAATGAAGTGATACTCAGATATGTAAATGAGGTGGAGGCAATTAGTAAATGAGAATTTAAATATCAGTGAGAGTCAGTGGCTGAACACGTGGTGATGGGTTTTGGTACCTCAACATGTTGCTTCAAGGAAACAGTCCTTGTGCTCTGTAAATAATATCTTCTGACATTTTCCTAAATATATAGGTCAATTGCCCTGATTCCTGCCAAGCACAAAGCAAGAGCTGTGTATGTGGAAAGACAAAACACTGCAATAGGAAATGAAGATGGCAGTGCTACTAAGCCAGTGGGCTGCTGAGATCTTAAATTCTTCCTAGGAGCTTTTTAGAAATCACAAGTTACAGAAAAGGAGCTAATTTTAGGTTGCTCCCTTGAAACTTCCTGAAAGACAAGTAGTTCCTTCCATAGCACAGCTGTTCTATCTTTAGGGCAGTATGACCCTCCTGCCTAGTCTCCCTTGCACATGTACAAAATGCCAAGATAAAAGGCACTATCTGTTCAAGTCTCACTGTCTTTCAGCATTAACATACCTTAACTGTATTCTTGGATGAATCTGTGTGTTTCTAGGTTGTTACTCAAAAAGATAAACAAGAAAAGGAAGGGGGGGGAGGGGGGTTGTAGTTATGGGTCTCTGTTTAAAAGATCAGTGAATATAGTCTGGACATTTCAATGTCTAATAAGAAATCAGTGACTTCACTTCAGTAGAGCTTTAATGGTGGTACAATTGACAAAACAATATCTAAACTAAAAAAAAAAACGCACATACTTTGAATTAGGAAACCAGTTGGGCTGTTGAGGAAGTTATTATTATCCAGAGCTTCTGCACAATTTTTGAAGATCAGATACATATGTAAAATGGCTAAGTATCTTACAAGTCTGATCACACAGGAATTTTGTATGAGTTCAGAAGAATAACTTAGTCTTCGAATGCTTTTTATATTTGTTGAAGCATAGTATAGAGGTTTTTAATGTTCTGAAGACAGTTGTTACAGCAGAGTGCAATTTCTTATTCCTTTGAAATCTGTTTTGTATTTTCTGCGAAGATGGGAGCATGTTAGTCAGAATTAGAGTCTAAAACCTCCAACCTACAGCTTAAAACCTGCAGCCTAGCAGCTCTCTTTTGCTGCAGGACCAGGGTATTGGATTCCCTCTTACTGACCGTAAGAGTTGAAAGCTTTGTCCTGTTCCTTTGTACGACTGCAGTCCACGTCAGATTTCAAATCGAACTTTACAGCTGGTACAGCCAAAGGAGGCTTTTCATTACAAGACCGAATGAAAAAAAAATAGTGCTGCAGTAAGATCCAAACTTTAAAAGCCTCCCTGTGTGGTCGGGACAGAGTAAGCAAAAAATCCTGACCAGATCTCTGGCATTACAGACCATTATAGGCTGCAAATGTTTGCCTGCTGACAGACACCCCCTTGCTTCTCTGTGTTGTAAATGATAGTTAATACAGAGATTAATTACCTCTTCTTTATACTGGAGCATCCATTGGAATAAAACATCTTCTCACAGAGGATATTTGTGTTCATTAGTGTTACCTTGGTCTTATTGATCATTCTACCTTCAGTCTTCTGTAATCTTTGATCCCACTTGTCTGGGTGGATAAGCTGAATTGAAAGCCTCAGCACACAGTTTCATTTTTCCAGATAAGCTTCTGATAGACTGGAGAGTGAAAAGTTCTTCTTCCCTAGCCTTCTGCAAGACCGGGTCCCAGAAGAGTTGCATGACTTTCAGGAACACAGTATATTCACTTATTCAAACATAATCTGAGCATCACTAAGGACAGCTAAGTGCTGTAAATCATTACAGATCTCTAATTCAATAGTGGCATCCATTTCCATGGATGGATATGAGTACAGATCGACTGGCTGATAGTGGCAGTGCTCTGTTGCTGTAATAAGACTTTGCTCTTGCCACCTGCACATTATTGGAGTACTTATATAGAATTATTTTATCAAAACTGAAATCTGGCTTGCTGAAGAGTATAATAGCTTTCGGTGGCTGTGGACTTACATTTTTTCCAAGTTTATCTGTGCTATGGGGACTTAGAAATGTGTTTGATTGAAGGCATGAGGAAGAAACAAACCAGGAACATCAACCTGTGCTAATTAAAAAGACAAGAATTAAAGTGCCTTTATTAGAGGGAGTTTGAAAGGAGCTTTGCCAGGTTTTTAGCTGCTACATGGCAGTACAGTTTCCATGCAGGTGGTAGGAGTGTGGTCTTTGGTGATGCTGTCTCCTCTGGCTTTCCTATGAGGAGTACAGCTTGTGGTGTGGCTGGGAATACAGCAGCAGCTGGGAGAAAAAAGCCTCTAATTTAAGACTTTAATGCATTTTCTGGTGCAGAAATACTTTTGTTATTGTTCTGATCTAAACACGTGAAAGTAGAACGGTCTTTTTCAGCGGAGGTTTGTATGTAATGTACTTGACGGGGATTAGGCTACCCCAGAGATCTATTTCAGAAGCGCTCTGCACATTACAGGAGCCATCAGCCTTTGCATTATGCACCAGAGGCCATGTCCTGACTTCAGATGGGACAGCGTTTATTTTTTTCCTCATAGTGTCTGGGATGATGCTATGTTTTGGCTTTGGGGGAAAAACCATATTGATAACACAGTGATGATTTAGTTGTTGCTGAGTAGTGCTGTACAGAGCCATTTCTTTTTCTGACCTTCTTTCACTGCCCTGCCAGTGAGAGGGGCTGAGGAGCACAAGTAATTGAGAGGGGCAGAACCAGGAGAGCTGACCTGAACTGACCAAAGGGATATTCCATCTAGTATGACATTATGAAAAAAAAACTTGATACATGGTGCGGAGTTGGCTGCCTGGGGACTGGCTGGGCATTTATCATTACCATTGTTCCCTTTTCTCTTCCTTTTCTGTCTTAGTTTTTTATCTCAACACACCAGCTCTACTTTGTTGATTGTTATCCCCAATTCTCTCTCCTGTTCCACTGGGAGTGGGTTGGTAAGCGAACAGCTGTGTGGAATGCTAGAAAGAAGGCCATCCAGAAGGACCTATACAGGCTTGAGAGGCTTATGTCAGCCTCATGGAGTTCAGCAAGGCCAAGTGGCCTTCCAGTACCTGAAACTGGGGAGGGACTTTTTATATAACAGGAAAACTCTCCAAGGCCTGGTTTAGATGCAGGTTTTCTCCTAAAATGTGGGACAGAATCTCTGAAGTTTATATAAATATTGCTACATCAGTAATAGATACCTAGTGGCTGTTGTAAGAGGCAGTTTGTACGTTTATAATTTATAACGTTTTATTATCTTGTAAATTTTTCTCAAAAAGTCAAAGAATAAACTGCCTTTTGGACACATTCTTCTTCTGACTGATAGGGTCTATAGAGGATAGAAAAGATTTTTCTGCAGCCCCTCTGGAGACTTGCTGTAGGAATACTCTGATCCAGACATATACTGCTACTCTCAGGAAGTAGCCGTGTCCTGTGCTGCAGCTGTGTGCGACTCCCAGTGGGAATTGGGCTCCTCACCATAGGGACTGCTTCTTTTGTCTTTAGAATCTGACCTTGTGGATGGCACCTTCTTTTAACAGAATAGTCAACATGGACAGAAAAAGCATTTAAAAGCAAATCACAGGTTTGATCGTTTTTACCCTGGTTTCTTCAGGAGTTTTTTTTACCCTGGTTTCTTTGACATGCTGGATATCCCCACTCTATTTTATCTTTTCTATGACTCCTCAGAAGTAGATCCTCAACTATGCACTCCTACTCCACAATCGGAATTGGGAATTCCCCAACGGATTTCATCCCCTGTGCTTAGCTGTTGAGGAATCACCATGCTGCAGGTAGCTATGCAAGAATGCAGATGGGCTATAGTTATAGAACTATTTAACAATTATATACGTGTATGCATTTCCATTTTGTAACCAACGCCATTTGGTCGATTGCCTGTTTGCATATTGTATCTTTGCAGTAAGGAGAAAAAAAGGGGTAGAGAACATGAGAAGGGAGGGGAGAACATGGGACTCAAGGGTCCTGTCTATCAAATACTGCACTAATTGCTAGTAAAGTAATATCACTAGCTAGTGGGTTCTCTGGCACTCCTGATTTTGCCATCTTTAACTTCATAATTAATTGTTTTCTTCTAATTTTTTAAGCTTAAAAGATTCATATTGGTGACTTTGAATTTCAAGTACATCTACTAGTCAGAATACAGGTGCTGTGGCTTTATTTAGTCTTTTTTTCTTCATGGAGTTTATCTGCTCAAAGCGTGTTTTCGTATTTTTCCTCCTGCAAAATCAATGCAGGTACAGCAGAGCAAGCTGTATGCCTTTGTCTGTCTAGTGCATAACAGTGCTGGCTTGAAGACAGCCGACCCTTTTCACAATAACCTTTGAGATTTTTAAACTTGTTTTCTTGTTTCTCAAACTAAAATTGCTTTCAAAGTTTTGTGGAAAGGAAAATGAATTGCTTTAAAGGTCAGTTTGTATGTTTTCCTAATAGTTATGGAAGTTATAGGAGAAAAAAGGAAAATAAGTCAGCCCACGATTGATTTACTTTACAGTACTTTACCAGTGGTAAGCAACTCTCTTCAGATCACAGACTGCAGTTTATAAAATATATTTTATGCCTCAAAGGTCTGGAAGGACCCAACAGGATTTAATTCACCAACCTGTTCTATGACATGCTATTTGATTTCCTCCAGTGATTTTCAACTTGCTTCTCACAAAGTAATCAAAAGAAACTTATGGTTTTCAGTGTTGATACATGATAAACAGTCAAACTGTGTGTTTCTTTCAAGAGTTTTTTTTTTTTCTTCTTATACCAAAAATAGAAAGCATGATTGGGAATCATCATGGACTAACATTTGAGTAGGAAGATATTTTAACCATTTCATTTAACCTTTTTCCACTTTTCTACCATTTCGTCTGTAAATGGACATGTTTGTAAATATGGCAAATTGTCCTCTTGAAGAAAGAAGGGTTTGGGCTTTTAAAAAATTTACAGACCTTCTAGCAACCTTTCATTCAGGGAGAAAAGATAGCTGCATCCTGTCACATCAGCCATTCATCCATTGGAAACTGTATTTTTGGTAAAAACTTGTAGAGCAGGTTAACTGGCTTTCTCTCCCACTTCCATTGTTGTGTTAGCCTTCATGTCTGCTGTCACAGCACAAGGAAGTGAGGCTTACTGTGCCATGTGCAGGTAACCCCTTTGCAATTACTGTTGCTGACGTACAATGTGTGTGTTCCAAGTGCACAAATGATGTCTACGGCTCTGGCACAGTCCTGAATTCAGGACATCAATTCAGTTTTTCAAAAGGGTCCAAAATTTGTGCAGCATATTGATGTGCTTAATTCTATTTTGTGTGAATCTGCAAAGCCAGTGAAGCCACTGCTTCCTCTCATGCTTTGCAAAGGGAGAAAATAAGAGAATGGCTGGCTCCTGGCAGTGCAGGGAATGGCTACTTGGAAACTTGGAAATTGTCATCTGCAATTGCTGGTAAACTTTCTTAGTGCCATGTGTATGTTCTGAATTCAATGCCATCCTGAAACCTTCTTGATGCAAAAACATGAAAATCACTCCCTTGTCTTAGCACAGGTGGTGCATTTGAAGTAGCTACATAGTGATAATATTGCCTGTGTCTTAACAAAAAAGTCCCCACTGAGCTACTGCTAGTCTTTGCACCTCCATAAAGCAGAGACATTTACAGGAGCAAATCCATCAGTCTAGAGGAGTGAAGGACCTAGTCTTTGTTTAAAATTAAAAAAAAAAAAAAAAGGGTTTCTCTCTTGCTTCTCTCCTAGATCTGCTGCAAACTGCATCAGAGAGCTTGCAAGTGCTGTACATTTCTTATTTCATAAGCCTTCATGAGTTTGGTGGTGCTGAATGTTGAAAGGCAATTTGGATTTCATTTTACTAATTATGTTTTTGATGATCTGTTGGAAAAGCACACATAGAAACGAACATGACTAAACACCCTGCTATTGGATGTGTTTTTCTCTTCTCAGAGATAACGCGTGGGCAATGGAGCGTCTTCTCATAGGAAAGTTTAAGGGCTTTTATTTAAAAAAAATACTTAGTGGGGAATATATATATGTAATTATATATATATTGATTCTAGATAAAGATCAAGATATAATGATTCACAGTTTTATAGCCGCCATAAGCAGAAGACAAGCTTGATGTGCTTGAAGTAGTTTATGTTGCTAAGGATATATTGTCTGGTTGTAGTCCAACTAAGCGATGCTCAAGGAATGAATAACTGAAGCCATGTTATTATTCATCAGATAGGAGTCCCTTGCCAACCAGAGATAGAAATCATAATTCACAGAGGTTGCTGTGTGAGAATTTAACTTCAGGAATCTAAATAGTCACAAACTGAATGAATAAATGTCTGATATTTACTGTGGTTGAACAGACACCTTGAATACAAATTCATGGAAATATTTTTTTACACTCAGCAATAAGATCTGTCCCTTATCTGGGGTCACTTTTATCTGCTGTCCATTGTCCATCTTTCAGCTCAACAGTGATGATTATGTAGTTGAAGTTTCATGGTGAAAGACAACAGAAACTTGAGATATATTGCAAAAGCTAAGATTACAGCAGTCAAATGAAAAAAAAAAAAACTAATGTAAACTTTAGAAAGTGTTCTATGGCTTGCATTTAGACACTAAATCAGTGCCCTAAGGTGTTTTTGGCCTCTGAACCCTTTGCAGCTGGGAGAGAGGAATAAGGATGGTTCTTTTACAAAGCCACTGAGAACTCAGATAAGGCAAATAGCCAGATAGGTGCCTCAGTGAAGGGTCGATGTTTGGTTAATGGGGTGACCAAGTCTTGTGTGATGCCCACAACTAAGGAAGCAACATACTGCCACAATACTACTCTGTAACAAAATAACATGTTCTACTTCCAGATTTAATAGATCCTTTCACATTTTTGTTTTACTGTGTGATCTGGGCACTTAGATTAAGCATAAGGACGTGCTACTGTTTGCAGTGATATTGCTTGCCAGATTTAAAAATGTATTTACAGAAGTTCTTACAATGGAAGAGCCAAAGATTGAAGGAAAGGAGGTAGGCACAACTCAAATTATCCAGAAACAGGAAATAACATATATTTTAGGATCTGTCTGTTCTAAGAAACAAATTTACTTGTGTGGACTAAACAAGGTTAGACTGGAGAGATTGTCAGGTTTTATGCTTTACAGGAACTCATCAGGATAAGGCTATCCATAGACCAGGAATGAGTTTAGCTCATTCTCTGTTTTCAATTTGGTTGCCTGAATGCCAATAAGAAAAAACAGGCCCTGTAAGCATGTCAGATCTGCATCTTTGTAGTTGTATGTCTCTGCAGCAGTCTAGAGTAGTTAGTGAAGCAGATCTCCAGTTCTGAGCACCTGCCATGGCTGCCTGCTTTGTGCTGGGGAGTGCGTGAATAGCTGGAAGCCTATATGCTATTGTACCGGTTCCTGCACCTGTTTAGTCAGTGACTTCTGCAGCTTCTGGTTCTCCACTGCTTTGTGTCTCATGCAGTTATTTAAGGCTGTGCAGTAACTACACATGCTTTTCTTTTTGGTTATCTTGTGGGTATGAATGTCTCTAAGTAAGCAAGCTCATAGTTGCCATAATTTCTTTTCCTCTTTCTCCAAGTATAATGTTTCACCTGTTCTCCTGCACGTTGCCTTCTGTTGTCCAAAGGCAAGAACTGCAGTGCTGGAAAATCTTGGGTAAAACCTTCCTTCATTGCTGCTGCTGTTATTGTAAGTCTGCATCTCTCTTTCTCTCTCACTGTATCAAACACTCATAGCAGGGACAAGTCGTTCTCTGCATCTATGCTTACTGTGCCTTTACAGAATCCAAAGTGGAAGTGGCAGTGAAAATCAGCTGCTTGTGTTTAGTTCAGTAATTCCCTTTCAAAGTGAAAACAAACTGCAGGGTTATAGTCTCTACCCCTCTCCCAAATTTTCCCTTTCTTTCTGCCACTGTTGCAGACCAGACAGTAAAACTAGTTAAGGAAGTTAACCTGTCAAAGAGTTAAGGAAGATCTATGTTTTAGACTACAGGATTTTTCTGTCGATCTGAATGAACTTACCAAAGTCAGGCGATCTTGATTCTCTTTGTCTTATGTGTGTTTATGGGGCTAACAGATTTGAAATAAGCAGCCTCCCATAAGGGAGGAATTCAGTGAATATGCCTGTGAGAGAACATATATTTATTGTATTTATGCTTGCAGCTGAAAGAAGAGCACTTATTTAAATAAGAGTAAGGAGAAGGAGAGCCATGAGGTGTTAAGCTGCAGACCATGGCCAGACAAAGCGGCCGAGCAGAAAGCCCTGCTGAGCCAGTGCCTGCAGAGCGCGTGCTGCCAAGCAGTGCCGGCTGTGGCTGCTCACTGTGGACCACTGATCCATTGGATGAACAGGGCCTGAATCAAAGAAGAGGAGACAGTCTATGTCCTTCCCCTCTCCTCCCCTTTGCTAGCTGCCACCCTTTCATCTACCATACTTACAGATAGGCAATATTTATTCATATGCCTGTCTTACTGTGATTCATTTCCAGTGAGAGAGATGAGGGGAAAAAAACCTCTTCCAAGGTGTTCAATCATTATATATCAGATATTTGTACAGAAACAATACAAAAAAAAAAAAACCCAAAAAAACAAAAAACCCACAAAAAAACAACCTCGATTTATTCCAGAATGCATTCTTTTGATTTAACCACAGTGAACTGGTCTTTCACAAGCTAAAACACAGTAACAAAGAGGTATGCAGGAACTCCTTCAGCTGCAATGCTAATTGTGAATAACTTTCAGTGTAAGAGCATTTTGGAGTCTGAATTGGTAATTGCTGGTTCAGAAAGGTAGCTCTGAGGATTTATGTCATGATGTGGCTTTGTAACACTTGTTCTGAGCACAGGTCTAAGTAAGGCACATAGATTGATCCATATTTGCTTATTATAAAGATAACAGACTGCTTATGTTTAGTATACTTTTCAGCCATGCATATGAAAGTGTTTACAAAGGAAACCATTGTTTTAGCAGCCTAATAGCATCTCTGTTTCATTTTTTGAGCTGTGTGGCACTGCTGTGTACGGGGAATATTACCGTTAGCGTCGTGGTCAGAGTGTGAGACCTAGATCCCATGCAGTGCTGTTTGCTTTTCCTCAAAGTTTCTGCTCTGTTTGAACCTGGAAGTGTCTTTTTTAATCCCTTTGAACTGGTATTAGATTTTTTTTCTGATCAGTCTTATCCAGAGTATGACTAAACACACAGCAATGAGGTTAATTAACTTCATTTTTCTATTGTCAGGTTAATCAGAGTGTACTGTACTACCGTGGTGCTATTTATTAACATCTCAAAAATAAACAGTACAATGCATTTCTTTAAACATGTACTCACGATGTACAGCACCTCTGATGGCAGGGTGAGATTGCACTGTTTGTTTACACTGTAATCCTGTGAAGGAGAATGATGACAGTTAAGAAAAGTAAGCGTTTAAATGAAGGCTAAAGATCATCAGAATTTTCTGTGCCATTTGCTTTTAGTCTTGGTTTTCATGTTATGTGAGTCCAGTGAAATATATTTGGATTGCTGGATCAGAGGCAAACAAGCCAACAGTGTTTCTTATCAGCAGAAAAGCAAGTCCTATATAACACATGGTTCTGTAGGGGACAATAACAATTCAGATTTCACAATTGGTGTGTTTCACAGTTAGTTGTAATACTGTATTTAGCCAGGACTTTCAAGGGCTTCTGAGCTGTGGTAGGATTCCAGAAAGGAAACAAATATATTATTAGTTCATAATTTTCAAAAAAGCCACTTGTGTACCTTCCAAGATTTTTTTCATGGAAAAATATGATCATGGGCAAGGTGCTAATTTACTAACTAGGGAGAGAATGAGATCTTAACCTTCCTTCTTTAAGTGTGGAGATAAATAATATGTCATGGGAGACTTCTTGTTTCTGCTAAACAGTGACAGTTTTAGGAAAATGTTAATCAGTATCTGGATAGCAGTATATATCTTAGGAGGATTGCAAGTTGTATTTCAGTTGTAGTTTGATACTTAATTGTGCTGACTGGATACATTTTCACTTTCAGGACTCTGTTAAGTATTATTTAGATAAAAAATTGACTTAATCACTTATAATGAGTTCCACTGCATGTGGAAAATATGGAAAAAAAAAAAAAGATCTATAGCTATGAGGGCAGAGATAAACTGATTTTTATTTTTTTCTCACCAGCAGCCTTTTGGCCTATTCCTTTTCCCTTTCTTAGTGACACTTCTTGCCTGTGGAGCTCTGATGGGGAGTCAAAAGCAAGAGTGGCAGGCAGGGGGCACCTCCTTCTCACTAGGGCTCAGGCCCTGGGAACTTGAGCAACCCCAGGCAAACTGGGATTCCATATGAGAAGCATAATGCTTTCTGCGCTGAGTGGGAGACAACAGATCTCTGTATCTTTAGCGAGGAGTTCTGGAAGGCTTGCTTTATGCAGTAAAAGAGGAGCATGAGAATACATGCATGTGTTTTCAGAGGAACACAGAGAGATGCACAACAGAGCTTTCAGGGCAGCATTACGACATCTGAAATTAAAAGCTATTGTACTAAGTCTACGTATGCTTTGCTATGTGTTGCTTCAGATCACCACAATCCAAAGTTTGGCTTAATAGAGCTTAAAGTTGCTTGGAAGAGAGGAGAAGGAGTTTCAAAAAGGAGATCCTGAGTGTGAGTGGCAAAAAGAAAAGAAATTTGTCATATGCTTGGAGCACTCTGGGCAGCTACTGGAAGTTAAAGTTTGGGAAAATGTTCAAACACTTGTTTAGCACTAAAGACTTGGAGAAACGGGGAAATCCTTGTATATGCAGAATCATTACCACTTATTCCACAGTTCATTTACCACTTCCTTATGATTTTTCATGTCTTTCAATCAAAAGTAAGGTTTTCTGATTTTTCTAGTATCTTTGTGCAGACCAAATAGACCTCTGCAAGTCAGATTTTAAAAGTGGGCACATTTTCTCTGAGCTTTAAGAAGTACGTACAGCTGTATTTAAGAAAGGGAGGGGAGATTTTTGTTTGCTTTAAAAGTCTCCTTATTTTAGGTTTGGTTTGTTTCTGTTACTGTTGGGTTGTTATTTCATTTTACCTTTGTCACAGGCAGCTTTTGTTTTTTCCCAGTCTCACAACCAAACTACCACAAATGATTTATTTGATCTTTTGCTTTCCATACTTTAACTGCTGATGTTAGTAATTCACTGTTTTTGTATTAGATTATATTTTGATTAGATCCCATACCTGTGCTTTTTTCTTAAGTTTTGTATTGTGTTTTGAATGCTGGTATAGTAAGTTCAGTAGTAATCAGATGTAAGACATTGAAACAGCCACTCAGTCAAGCTGAAAAGGAAACCTACCTTGGACAACACAGAATGTGCATGTGCATGAGTGTGTTGGGTTTGTTGTGGCAGAGGTGGTTTCATTTCTTTTGTTGTTTTTCCCAGTTTTTTTTTTCTTTTTTTTTCCTGTGTATCCTGAGAATAGTATTCTGTTTTTTAATGTTAGTTTCTGATCTTTCTTATGTAGCTGGAGAGCTGGGGAGTCTTGCAAAGGTATGTAAAACAAATTATGTTTATTCTATTTAATTTTATACAGCCAGATTTTCCTATCTACCTGTTGGTTTATGGTGCTACGTCTGTAGGCCCACTTTGAGAAAATCACGAGCACTGTCCCAAAGACTACTCATTTCATGATGAGAATTAATACTCTTCTATATAAAGTCTTCTAAGAGGTATTTGTTTTCTCTCTAACTTCACTTGCATCTGAAAGGAAGTAAAGTTTTCTGGAAGTCATTCAAACTGTTCTAAGAGAAAACAAACAAACAAGCACACAGCAAGCAATCTGCTGCAATTAATATAAGAGCTGTCAGGAGGGTATATCTTAATAAGATCAACTGACGGTGCTGTTCAAGGTCTGAACTTAAGGTTTCAACTCCACAGAGGAAAATGACATTTATGGAGATTATAAATTCCATTTCGGTGACAGCCTTCATTTAGGAAAGATGAGTTTATTTTATTTTGTAGGTAGATAAGAAATAAAACCTGCTTTTTCCTCAAAGGAGCTAGCTCAAGACTTTAAAATATAGTGGCTGAAATATTAGGGTAAATAGAAAGCTTACAACAAACACCAACCAGCTGCTTCTGCTGTATATTTAATATGTACGGCTCTATTAGATTGGTTTATTAATATATCTGCAGGTATCTTGCAACGGGGCCAGATGGCTTGGGAAATGGAAAATGGCATAAAAGAGCTGCAAGTAACAACCTACTGCAGATCAGAAATAGCCAAATTATGTTGCTTTCTGAAGTCTATACAGTAACCAGTCTAAATGAATCTGGGTCTTACTTCAGCAACTAGTCCTGTAGCATTGAATCTCCATGAGCATTTCTTCCATATGACCAGAAGAAACCAAGTATGTAGAGCTGCTGAAGGGTAATCAGTTCTCTAAGAATCTCTGTAGATGGGAGTGGATTGGGGTCCACAGTCTGGGCTCTGAAACAAAAAGTGGCCATCCTGAACACCAAGCAGCATACTGAACACATGGCAGGGGACCACAGCCTGTACTGATCTGTACACACAGTAATGCAATAGGCTGCATGGTGACATTTACATGATTGACTCTATGGTCCTGAATTGTAAATTGAAGTGAAAACCTAGGAAAAAAATATCAGGAAAAAGCAAGTGCAAGGCTTTGTGCCTGCTTGTACTTTTATTTTCTAAAAGTTTAGTAGCTTGCTGTTTCAAATTTATGAACTACAAAATTTGGCATTATTAGGTGACAGCAGGCAAAAATGTGAGAAGTTGTGCTGCTATAGTCTTAGTAAAGCTAGTATAAAATAGTTATACAGATACAATACAGACCTGACCCTATTTTCTCTGTTTGATTGGGCCATAAAGAATCGTTGTAGGATTAATTGTATGGCCAATCCCTGCAAAAAACTTGTTTTAATGGTCAGAGCATACTGAAGGTATATTTGTCCAGAAACCTCACCTGTGTGCTGCTATTACCTGGTCATTCAGACAAGATGATGTAGTCATAATATGCCTAATGGAAGATACCTTGCATAACTCCTGGTTTCAAGCATCAAAAATGAAATTAATGAGCTTGGAAAAGCTGTTGAGGATGATCTGTGAATGTACCCATGACACCAAAACACTGATTTCCCTGATGAACTTTTACGTGGACAGATAGCAACAGAACAAGGGTTGACTTTTAGAACAGAAGAAGGGAGGGTCAAATTAGATGCTGGAAGTTCTTTACTCAGACAGTGGTGAGGCACTGGCACAGGTTGCCTAGAGAAGCCCCTTCCTTGGAGGGGCCAGGCTGGCTGGGGACCTGGGCAGCCTGATCTGATGAGTGGCAACTCTGTCCACAGGAGGGAAGTTGGAATTAGATGATCTTTAAGGTCACAGAATCAGAGAATTTAAGAGGTTTGAAGAAACTGCTTGAAATCATTGAATCCATCCCTTCTTCCAACCCAGGCCATTCTATGATTATATGGTCTCTCTGTTTCTCATAACACTAAGTTTATTTGTACCTTGCAGCTCAGTTTTTAATAATTCACTCTGATAGGCATTTAGAACAACAGTAGCCTGTTACTGAACCTCAAATTCAAATAATTTACCAGGCTCTCTTTTCAGGGCATCTGTTGAAATTTAAACTCCTTGAATGCTAACGGATATGGCTGTCAAAATAACCATGGAGTCTCTTTCCACTAATTACTGTTTTGGGATTTGTCCACATGCTGATGCTTTTGTTGCTGGGTTTTGTTTTATTTATAGTTTGTTTACTAAGTTATTACTCTTGCATTGTTGCTACTACCCCTGTAGATGACACTGAAGCTAGGAAATCCTGAGATTTCAAACTGGAGCAGGGAAAAGGCTGAATATTGAGTAAATATAAAATGAAAAGGAAAAAAAAGAACCGCTGCTGCTACAAATTGTAGTTTCTGAGAATAAATCTGTAAAAGCACATCAGCCTTGCATTGTGAAAATACTGACATCATCTTAATACAGTTAGCGAAGTTTTGGAGATGTTTAGAAAATTGGAAAGCAGCATCAAGAAAGATTCTTCTTAATAAGATCCAGTACAAGAATAATTCATTAGTTCATTTTCACATCAGGGGTCTTTGACGCAAAAAGAAAAGAAATCCAAAAGAAGACTTCTAACTAGCTAGCTGTGAAACTAGACAGATTAAAGCCCATGGCCAAAAGTCAGCTGATGTACACTTGCAAAATAAATGATGTTAAATGTGAAACAAAGGCTAGGTCCTTAACAGGTTCAAATTGATTTACTTCCATAGCTTCCTTGGACCTATAGCACTTTACATTTGTTGAGGGTTTGATTCAATATAATGAGTACAAATATCTATAAAAATAAATCACACAGAAACTGTAAACAATTATTTAGATAATTCTTATGTAATGCTTTTAAAATCTTAATTATTTCATGGAAAAGAAAATATTTGACATGAAAATACAACTTTATTAGTATAGATTAAAATTTTAGTTATTAAAGTTATTGCTAACAGGACTAGGCAGTAAGAACTGTTCAGTGAAACTCAAGTGAAAGACTTTGGGAGGTAAAAGCAGTTGTTTAAAGTATAAAATTATACCCGCTTGTAAGAATTTAGACAGAAGAATCAGATCTACAGTATTTAATCTAAATTCAACAAAAAAAATATTTTTACTATGCAATGATATCTGACTTGATCTGCACAAGGAAATAAATAACTACCATACCTAAAAATAAATAACTATTGCATATATTTACCATGCTCTCAGGCAGTCAGAAGTGTTTGAGTTACGTATGAAATAACATCTATCAAGGATAAAATAACTACAATAGAGCAAGAAGGTCCTTAGCTAAAATTGAGTGTATTTGCTAACAGTATACTCGAGGTAAGGTTTAAATCAAATGTTTTGCTCAGGAAATAACATTTTCATAAATTAATCATAAGTTCATTTTGTAATTGCTGCAGCTGTCCTTCATTCATGCTAGGCATCCTACCTATGGAGAGTTCTGCAGCTGTCTATGTAATCTCCCCCAGCTGGAGGTAGATGGCCATTTTTTTTTTTTTCCTCATCTATTAACAACTTTGATCATTTACTTCAGTTTCCCTTAGCTATCTTTAAGGAAAGTCTGTGATGCCCTTTAACTCTCCACCCCTCCCTTCTCTCTTGGTATCAATTATCACACATCTCTTTTAATCTGTCCCCAAAATCACTCTTGATTTTTTTTTGCTCTCTCTTCACTCTTCACACATGGCAATGCTTCATTCTCTCCCTCACGAGTTACTCAGTCACTTCTAATGCATGGGAGGAAGAAAGGATTTTCACACTGCCTGCTCTCATGTGCATTTAAGGAACTGTATCCGTGGCAGAGAATAAAAACTATGTCTGGAGGCAATTAAATGTACTAGTGAAGCAGAGAGGTATCCTGACTGCAGGGCCACATGACCACGATCCTTCCCAGAGCTGAGAAAATCTCATCATTCACTGAAGCCATGGGGAGCTGAGAGGCTCTGAACACCTTGCAGAAGCATACCATGAAATTTATGGAGAAGGCTAAGAATATATAAATATACATATAAATATTCTTTGGCTGACTTCATGAAACATTCCTCTTGGCTTCAAGGATCCTACAGATTTTATGATGCTGCCCTTTTCAGTGCAGCACCAGAGACAATATATGGAGAGCTTTGGCAAAGCATGAGTTAAAAGAGAAAAACAAGAAAAGTGAGGCCTAGCTTTAACTAATTCTTCTGATGTCCACACACCTAACTTTGCCAGTGGCTACATCAATAGCATTGCCCTGTTCTTCAGTCATTAACAGTTAAGCCAAACAAATGTTAACTATGGCAGTAGGAGTCCTATAAATGCAGGCAAACATAGTAATAATGCTACCCATTTTTTGGTACACAGACTGAAGTAAATCCATGCTCAGGTGATTAGTCATTATGCAAATAAGTGGAATCACATCTCAGAGTGCCATATCATTATGTAGTCTGAATTTGTTAATAAGCTAATCACTGTGCGTAATAAAAGGAATTCTTAAGGTATTTACATGTGCACAATAGATGACTTTCAATCTTCTATCAATTTGTCTGCAATGAGGAAAATCAATTAAATGAAATAAAATGCCCTGTTCAGCACTATGGATTAGTAGTAGCTTGCAGAGATTTCATTAAACTAAAAATCTTCTAAGAAGAAAATCCTAAACTGATAGACTTCAGGGATTTTTATTTATTTATTTATTTTTGTCTTAGCTAACAGGCTTACATATTTTCAAATGTTACAGTTAATTTAAATTTTCCACTTGTGTCTTCCTCTTTCTGTCTACTGCTATCTTCACCAAATAAGAAATGTATGTGATAACACAGAACAAAACTGTAATCCCTTAAGTTACACTGAATTCTTGAAAAATGTAGAGAAGCAAGAAAAAATTTTATAGTAAGCAACATGCTTCTACTGAAGTAGAATTTGTTCAAAATTAGCTCCTGCCAACCTGCTGCTCCAAACCACCAACCCACTAAAACTCTGCTTCATCGTCCTTCTGAAAACTAATATAAGTTATTTCATCTGAATGAAATGAAGCTGAAACATATATGCATAGAAAGTTATTCTATGTTTTTTGTCACCCTCTCCCTCAATATGTGTTGACAACAAACAATGGAAAACATTAAATCCAAGAATCATAGAATGGCCTGGGTTGGAAAGGACTCTAAGGATCACCAAGTTCCAACCTCTCTTTCACAGACAGCCACCAACCTCCAAATGTGGTACTAGACCAGGTTGCCCATGACCCCATCCATCCTGGTCTTAAACACCCCCAGGGACGGAGCACCCACAATGTCTCTGGGCAGCCTGTTCCAGCATCTCACACCTCTCTCCATAAAGAACTTCCCCATGATATCCAGTGAAAACTTTCCTTCCCTGAGCTTAAAAACCATTTCCCCTTGGCCTATCACTGTTTACCTTTGCAAAAAGTTGACTCCTCTCCTTTATATAATCCCTTTTTAAATACTGGAAAGTTGCAATTAGGTCTCCTCACAGCCTTAAATCTCATTATATACACAATAATAGTAATAATAATAGTCTTGATTTTTCCCTTTTGAGGAGGAAGCAACTGGAGGGGCCAAAGGCACAGAAAAATACTGTCTTAGGGTCATTCCTCTGTAGCCACCCCTTCAGTCATTCACACATTAAAAGAAAGATGCTGCATATTGATATGCCTCATAAGAGCAGGAAAAATTCATACCTAACATGCATAGACACAGATATCAGAGCCACCTTCTACAGGTCTGCAGTGTAACAGTGCAGAAGCATTTAAGACTACACGTGTGCAACTTCATACTGTAATAGCCTACCAATATTTTCCTCTCAGTAAATCTGGCTCAACAGTTTCAAGAGTGTATTATGCTGCTCTGTTCATTTAGCATGCAAAATCTTGTCTATGCTATGATATTCACCAAGGCAGGCTAACAGCAATATTAAACTCCTGAAAGGCGTAGTATTCCTTGGGGGCATAAAAGCCAATTTCCACTCAAGGCAATAGGAGTTTTACTAGCAATTTCTCTGGGTTTGGTATTAAAATGCACATATCCACAGAATAACACTGGATCAAACATCACAGGCATTCAAAGAGTTGCACCTAAGAGCTGATGCCATGCCTGATAGATTATTCACTACAGATTATGTAATATTGAGAACAGAATTCTATTGGAGAAAAGAATACTGAAAAAATCACAGTACCTTGTTGAGGTTGAACAATTATAATACAACGAACTACACTGTTAAAATATTCATTTTTATGAAAGACATTAATTATGTTCTTCATCTGGTAAGTTACTCTCAGTTACACCTCATTCCAGTGTTCAGTCTCTGAAAGAACATTGGAAAAAAAATCATAAAATATTTAAAGATTCTCATTATGTTTTGGACAGCTTCTATTGACTGTATCCCACGCTTCATTTACAACAAGGCTTACAATTTTTGCCACTGTGAGATGGCTTCTGAGGCTGAAAGTATTTGCTGCTAGGAGGTAAAATGAGCATTGCTAGGAGTTCATAGATTTAACACTAAAAGATCCTTGACTTCAGTGTAGGTTATCACTTCTAAGGCTTGCACTGAACCATTGTTTTAACTAATAGAGTAGATAACAGTGTTTAGACACGCTGCATGGTGTTCAGTATAGCATACAACACCATTAAACATAACACCAGCATCACAGTAACAATGAAATAGGACCTCTGTACAATTATGTTTTTCTAATCTCTTTGCTTGTATCTTGTTCTGTCTTACACTCTCAGCTTTCACCAATTACTGTACAAACCGAACAGGTACATCAGTAATTTCAAAACACAGTAAGCCACCAATTCAGGAAAATGTTATGGCATCATCTTGGAACTGCAGCTCTATCATTATTTTTGTTACTTACCTGTTTTGGGCATCTGTCTCCCTAGTGAAAAAAAAAAAAAGGGGGGAAAAAAAGCTTCCTTGCAGAAGGGAGAGTATCAGGATATAAGATCTGGATCACCTCTGTCTTTGTATTGAAATTGTCTCTGTAAGATAGCATGCTATGTATGTTACAAGACAGAAACCAGCCACAGGAGCTCTGAGGCTTTCTTTTGGTTGAGCTCTTCAAATCTGAACTCTTTGCTGAATATTTAGAGGAAGGCTAAGCTCTTCCAGGCCACATCTACTTCCAGATTGCTTCTAAAATCTGCCAGGAATATTCTGCATGCAGAGGGTAGCAGTGAGTAACTACCAGCCACCATCCCTACCTAGTGAAGCCGTTAGACTTGGCAGACTACCCCCAGCACAAACTTAGGCTGCTAATGTTTTTGACATGACACCAGGACCTGCAGTGAGCAGGGAGGGGGCTGCAACTCAGCCACACCACACTGCAGTGCCCAGGGCCATGGACGGTGCCAGCTCCCCTCAAGCCATGCGCCTCAGAAGAGCAGTGGCCTCCCTTCTCCCAGCATCCCACATGAAGACCCTAGCCCTTCTTACCCCTCACAGCCTCTCTAGCTTGCAGTGTCCCTACAGTTGTCACCACAATCTTTTCTTCCAGATGAGTCCTCAGGCCATGTCTAGCACAGATGGGGAGTTTCAACACTTCTGTGTATCTGTAACAGAAAGAAAAGTTGCAAATGAGTATATTGTACATAACAAATAACTTCAGTCTTCTCTGCTTTCTTTCTGCACGTCGCACATCCTGGTCTATAGGCTCTTCACAGTGGAACACTGTATTTTTACATGTTTAGATAATGGTTTTCACAGCAATAACTTATTTCTGATTTGAACCTGAGGCTCCAGGTAGGGCTGTAACTTAAATAAAAATAATACACAAGTTTCTGTGAAGGTAAGAAGTTGTTTGCCCCTTGCTAAAATGAAAGGAAGAAGAGATAATCATGGCTACCTTAGTTACATGAACTGTTAGATTCAGTGCCCGAAAAACAGATGGAGGAGCTGCTCAACTTTCAGTGGCCATGGGGGATTTTAGTGCTAGAGAAAAAAACTTGCTGATCAGAGCTTTCTATTCAGAATTTCTCAGTAATGCTTTATGAGCCTTTTTAACATACATGAACTTAAAATTTTCTTTGTCACTAATGGAATGACAGACAGGGAAATGACTTTCAGGTTGTAATGATGGAAATTCTCAAGAGATATTTGTGGAACATCAAATGCAAGATAGATTCTTCTTGCTCTTTGAACTAAATAAGACAATACAAATAATAACTTATTTTATGAAAGATAGACTCAGCATGCTGAATTTATCCAAGAGGTGATACTGAGAATTAACCAGCAAAACTTTTTGCAGATATGTAGGTTGCTTTGAAAGTAATGCCTCCTATTTACTTCCATGGAAACTGCAATTGATGCAGAGAGCACAGTAACATTATTTGACAGAGCAAATTCTCAGCTACAAAACATTCTTTTTCAACACTGTCATCACCATTAGCTATACATTTTCACCAGCCATTAACAAGAATCTGCCCAAATGGAGGTGACCCACTGTTGCTATCACTCCTGCTGAAATGCACCACTCACTGCCTCATTCTGTTCATATCCGCCCTTTTCTCTCCATAAACACTCAGCAAGCATCTATGAATGTCAGCGGGTTCCATTTTGTCTACAGAGAGGAATTCAGTGACACAACTTTGCTTTATACACATTTCCATGGCAGGCACAAGTTCTGTCAGACTCCCCCTCTACTGCCATCTGTTACACAGCAACAAAATGGAAGGGAATATTGGTGGTAATTTTCTACCTATACTGTCACATCACCTGACATTGTGGACCAGCATAATAAAATAGAAGGCATTATTTTTGGAGCAGACTTTGTAATATTACAACATGGAAGCTAAGCAGGGAAAAATATTTTGGGGCCCTGCCACCTTAAAGTATCCATGGAACAGAGTAGGACCAGGAGTCAGAGAGAAGCCTCTAGTTTGGGATTGTGCTATCCTGAAATACATGCCAGGCTTTCCTGGAAGGGAAGAAGCATCAGCACAGTGATAGAGAATCAAATGTTGATTGGATATTTGCAATGGAGTATGACAAGCAAATGCAACTCACTAATTTTTTCTGAACAGTTAGTTTTGTTGTTTTTTTTCTTTCTTTCTTTCATGGATATATTGCAAAGTGTTTACTAGCTATGGTTATGAATTTTTTTCCCTCCATTATGCTTTTTTCTTTTTTTATTCAAATTAATCATAAAAGGGAGAGCAGTGCTTGCTAAGAATACCTTGAAAACTGACTAGCGATCTCCCCAAACTCTAGATGAATGCACGTGGTATCCCTTTAATAGAGAATTTTAGTTGCCAACAATTGTGTCTGACAGACTGGTTATAATAATAACACATTCCCTACTTGCTGCTTTTACTACACTGACTTATTGAGTAGCAATCAGGAAGGATTCTTCAAAGCACAGACCAGTGGGCAAGATGAAGAACAATGCCTTCGCAAATGCAGGGGAATCAATGATTTCTATTTTCTGGGCAAGAACAGTTTCAATTGTACTGTAGTCAGAATTCCCTCTGGTTGAATTAGTTGCTGAAGTGGAAAATTTTATTTAGCAGCATTTAGTACAAGACTAGTAAATCTCTACTGAGCCATTAGGAGTGGTAGAAAAAGTCTGTTTTAGCTGAGAGTTAAATTCTGGCTCCTACCTGGGTGAATATTGTTGTGAGATGTTGCAGTAGCCTGGCTTGCATTCTCAAAGCCCCCTCACCCCATCCACACAAAGCAACTGGTCCAGAGCTCTTGTGGGAAATTACTCAGGCTTCTAAACTTACCCAGCTGTTATCTCCAGACTTAACAATTATGGCAGAGTTTATGTTTATTCTGTTACACCACTGTACATCAGGAGTCCCTAAGCTTACTTCACTGATTATTAGGAGGAGGGCCAGGTTAACCAGAAATGCAGGAAGACCTAATGTCAGTTTTACCCACACTTCATCTATTTTCTAATTACTTGTATACATATATATTGGTGTACATAAATATCAAGAGTAAGAGGTTGCTGAATGATGATATGTCAGTATAGAGGAAATACGACGCATTTCCTAACATGATAATACAAGTCAGAGAATGACAACTCATCAACATGCCTCAAATTTGACCTTATCTAGCCCAAACAGGTACATAGGAAAAGCATTTACTTGGGAAAACAATTTTCAAGTTCTCTTACTACTTGACAGAGACAAAGCTTTCTAGGTTAAACTTCTGTGTGAATGCTCTTCTGAGAGGGGGCGGATCTCTCCTTCTGGGGATGCTCTGCAATGTATAAAGTAGCTGGTACTTATCTGCCTTGGCGCAAATTTGTGATAATCCAAATCACTGGCCCATGCTCAAGTTACTAGGAAGCATCTCCTTTTCCCTACTTCTTTTTTTAACACTCAGATATTAGGAGGGAAAAAAAAAAAAAAAAGAAAGAGAGAAACATTTTACTGTGAAAGACTGTATCCTGACATAGAAGATGGGAAAAATATATATTCAAGCATACATGGGAATGAAAGACCATCTCTGAGAAACTCAGAAGTTTCTAATAAATTGTATTTTGATTACAAATTTCATTTGGTTACTTTAGAATTGCCTGAGCGAAGTAATACGTGCATTTTATAGCCAAATTAGAAATCTATGAATGACCTATTTCTAATGTTTTTATGCAATTTCTAGAGGTATGCTCATCAGAAACACATGTAAAATATGTCCTAGATATTCATCAGCTAAATTGTGATGGCTCCATTCTGGGTTCAGTCAGAATCTGGCATAGAAAAAGAGAGCAGCAAGACTCTGCCCTTTCTTCTATTCCCTCAATATCATGTTCTGCATTAGCTGACGAGGGTACCTCAGGAAGAACCTGACTGAATAACTGTGATGCGAGCTGGAAAGGCCACCCATCATTTCCACTGCGGTAGGTTAGCATCACTGGCCTTCCTTAGAGCACAGATGAAAAAGAAAAAAAATAATAATTAAAAAAACCAACATGTAACAATTTCAGCCTATTGTTTAGAGTTACCTGAATGTTTTAACTGAAGCAGAACAAGCAAGGGCAATTCAAAGCGTTATTAGCTGCTCGCCTGCATGAGGGATACATCTGGACAGCATACTGTCATGTGTGTCTTGTGAAGGGATACCTAAGCTAACTCTCTGAGCTAGTTCAAGTACTGCAAGTAATATAACCAGACTAGCATGGCACTCTGCCCAGACTAATTTATCTGTCTTTTCAAAGGCAGGAAGTCTGACAGGTCTGCTTTATTCAGTGCCTCAGTTGTCACTAATGAGCACTATGTAACTAGAACCTCTGAACAGCACAATAATCAATTTAAAACAGCTCTTGCAAGAGCTCCTTGAAGTTGCATTCTCAGCCCTGTTGATGATACAAGATGTGAATCCATCTACGTAGACTGGTTGTCTAGAATTAGCTGGCATGAAAACGATAAAAGCACAGCACAAGGTAAAAAACACATCTCTGGCTAAAAACATAAACCAGAGCTTCAGCTTCACAGCATCATTTCAGAAAAAAAGTGTTGGCCTGCCCACCAAGGACTGAGGATTGTGCTCCACTTGTGCTTCAAAAATCCCACCTGCAATCTGCAATGACCATGTTTCAGCTATGCCTGCATTTTAAATCCTTCAGCATGCTGTTAAGTCAGGCCATCAGCAAGAGGGCAGCCGAGATGTTAAGCCTCACTGTGTGGCCTAGATTTGACATTTTTATCAGTTTTTCACTTCTCTCATCTGTTTAATCTATCATTTCCAAAGTCATCAGCTGTCTTTTAAAGTTATTTTCTTTACAGGCATTATTACTTTTTTTATATTTTGTAATGCTATTGACAGGTATGATGCAGTCAAACTGATATAATGCAATAATAAATTAGATACAGCTGAATTCCAATATCCCAATATAATCATATTGGGAGAAAATACTCTGTTATACACATGAGACCCTAATGAAGTCAACACAGCTGCTCATGTGTAAAAACAGTAGAATATGATCCTCTGAGTTCAGCTGGATCTGGCAGCCTTCCAGATTTTCTAAACTGTGCTATTCTTGTTTTAGACATCACACTCACCAGTAGGAGCCAGTAGCATTCAACATCAGAGCAGCACTTTCCAGAGATAGTCCTCTCTAGAGTTGATTAAAATAAGCTCCAGAAATATAATATCAGCAACTGTATTTACACTCACTGCTTGAGGGGATATTAGTTCACTGAACATTATATTGTAACATTCCAAACAATCTTTATCACACCCTTAACCAACTCTTTGCTCTGAGCCACTTGTAAAAGTCAATGAAAACACATATTAATCTACCATTTTTATTTTAGTGCTTCAGAAACCTGTATCTCTATTCTCAATCTCTCTTTCCTCTAAACTGCAATTTTAGTTGTCCCCTTGACCCATCTTTTTCTTTCATCTCCAACTCAGAAAGAAGAAATTGGATTATCTGATCATTCTCTTCAGTTTCTTATGTGTCCCTTCAAGAATGTGATAACCAACACTACCCTCCTTCCTTCCTTGCTTCACTATTCTGGAACCTCCACATGCAGCATCCAAACTATGCCTGCTTCAGAGGAGGTTGGTGGGGCTTTGGATATTTTTTGTCCATGCTCCCTGACAGCAGCTCTAAGACACAGGATTTTTGTTTCTCTAAATGGCCAGTGTGCTCACCTGCTCTGATCACTTTGCTTCTCAATGACTACAACATTTTCTTACAAGTTCTGATAGAAGATATCAGATATAGGCAGCGTCTTCCTGGAAATAATGTCTGTCTTACCTGAAGCTCTTTTCAATAGCTTCTTCCACATCTACCATCAGATGTGAAAACACTTTTTTTTTTTTCCATGATCCTACAAAGATGTTTAGTCTGTTAATGAGGTACCTATCATTCTCACCATTATTTCGGCCAATCATTCTTTTGCAGGTCCCTACTTACTTATATTATCTCAAACTGTGTCTGAAGTGTACTTTGACTGTAAGCTCTGTAAAAGCTCAGTAGGATGGAGTGTTTTTCTGATGCATTCATACACCCCTACAGCCCTGAAGGAGTTCTCATGAAAAGTATTTATAAGCACAACGAAAGTATAGATTACAGTGTCAAGAGCATCTTTAATTTGTCTGAAAGGAATATAAATATAATTAACATAAACCTAGATTTCACCACTTTTTTTTTTTTTTTTTTTGTACTACATCCGTTTTTTATGCTTGCTACAGCTGAAATAGACACATAGGAAACAGAGTTTCTGAATAGAGTAAGATACTGAAAAGTCATTCTGATGAGATCATCTGTTTAAATGATTTTAAAAAGCAACCAAGTACTATGACCTAAAAAAAAAGCAGGTGACACAATATATTCATTGCATTAGAAGTTTCCAATATTTTCTAACTCAATTTATACTGCTTGGTAGCCAACAAGGATGAGGCCAATGATAAACCAGACTGGAATCAAATATTTTGTCATTTACCAAACCTGATCTTGACATTATTGAAGCTAAACTTCCTTTGTCAGATCAGGAAATAAGAGAAAGTTCTTTTTTCCAAATATACACTGAGCCTGAATTACGTAATAATAACACCTGAATAAAATGGGAAAACATATCACTACAACTGCTGTTTGCTGAAACACACATGGGTCTGGTACTTCAAGAAGTGTAGTTCATCCCCTCTACCTCTGAGAGACACACCAGTAGATAACTGCTTTTGGAGCTAACACTGTAGCCTTATAGGAGAACATATTAAAACGTACTTTATTTTATCACAGGAACCTTTTTGTGCCAATATGTAAATAAGATGCTAATCGAGAGGTGTGCAGGGAAAACAGATTCTGACACATTGGCACATAGCATTTTCAAGCAATACACAGCACATTTATCATTATGTTAATGTGAGATCCCAGTGGCAGCACTGCCTTTAAGGCATACTTGAGCATGCCAAAGTTTTCCCTTTCGTAGGAGGCAAAATGGAAGATAGATTTGTCATTCATGAAAATGCAAAGATTCCCTAAGTTATGCAGAACAGACAGAAATCCTAAAATAAATTTTAGCAGTGGTATTTTTTCATTTTTGAATCATGAGCTATTTATTATCTACTTTTTTTTTCCACCTTCTAGAGATGGTATAACTGAGCCATATGGTTTAAAGCAGCATTTTAAAAATAATGGTGGTGAGAGTTCAATGTAGTTTGGTTACTAAAGGCATTAAACACCAGTGGTTTCCTTTTCATTTCCTTTCAGATGTTATAAATAAGGAGACAATGTATGGATTCACTAGGTAAATAAATAAGCAAACAGCAGCCCAAGAGCACCAAATCAGAGAGAACTCCTAAAATGAGCTCGAGTGACTTGCTCAAGGTCAAATCACAAGTCAATGCAAAAGCTAAGAAAAAAGTCAAGACTCATTATTCTCAACTCGTTCCAACCCAAAAGTCAGATAATACTCCAAAGCTTTAAAAAGTTCCAAACGTCATATAAATCTCTGAGAAAAAGATGCAAAATCTCAAGGATATGGCTTATGCTAAGGTTCAGGGAATAGCTTATTCCTGTGAGCTTTAAGTAGTGAGATTTAGATATGGGTCTGCACCAGGAAATGTCCTCAAACTTCTAGATATCCAAGTTTAATTTGAAAATATAATTGACAGTGACTTGTCTGTATCTCCTTATGTTTCTCCTCCTACTTCATCCCAAAATGTGAGGGGCAGAAGTTGACACAAAAGCATACAGTCTAAAGTAAAGGAAACCCATCCAATACAGTTCTTGTCAATTTGCTCAGCCACTGAATCCAGGTCCTGCTACAGCAAATAAGTGCACATAACGTGTATAAATGCATCAACAATCATTAAATATTCCATTAGACATCTTAGCTTTCTTTTATCTTTATTAGCAGGCTGTTCTAGAAAATTAGTCCCTAGGTCCCAGATATTTGCAAACTAAGAACTATCCTCAAAGCACTCATAAACAGGTAAATTCAAACAAAGAACAAGCACTTTGTTCTTCTTTCACAGACGCAGAGAAATTGCTCAGAGGACACACTGGACTGAAGCGTGGGTTAGATTTCTATTTTAACCAGAGCATGCACATACAATTTCAGTATGATAATACGGTTTGCTGTGTACCACAGCTCTGCTTTGCATTACGCTGCTTAGTGATAATGGCTCTAATGTATGAGAAAAATCTTTGGGACTGTCATGGACAATTATCAAATTCAGAATCAGTAAAAATAAAAAAGAATAACAGCAGTCATATCTTTTTGGCATTTCATATCTTCAATAAAAATGAAATGTGAAGGTTTAAGGTAGGCTTAATTTTGGATTAAGTGTAAATGCAGAGGATGCAAGCAGACATTTCATAATTACATTTCTTTTTTTTCCTTTTTTTTTCTTAATCTTTTGCTATTCGACTTTGTTGTAATATTATCTATTTGTACATTAAGATAGACTATGTTGGTTTAGACTCACAAGCGTACCACAGTCAAGCAAGCAAACACAATCAGTGTATGAGAAATACAGCATTCACTGAGACCACGACCTGGGTTTCCATCACAGGGAACCTTCAGTAAAATGGGATGTATTTATGAAACAGAGGAAAAAAAAGTTCAACTGGCATTACCTATTAAAACCAAACAGAAAAGGGCATTCTATTTTAGAAGGTTTATGAGGAACTGTATAAGCACTGAGCAGTGGGAGACCTCAAACAAGTAACCTGGCTGAGGAAGACAGGAATATCTATTAAACGAAACCACAAGTTAACAAGGTAATTGAAAGCAGAAAATAAATGGATTGTTGTATGGATAGAAAGCTCACTAACAAAACAACATAGCAACAGAGAATGACTTTCATTAGTTGTGCTCTTTCCTAAAATGAGGTGATTTTATGTCAGCTTTGCTGCCTCAGAGCTAGTTTTTAGCCTTTTCTTACCATTAGCAATAACAGACAGTGGCTGAAAAATCCAAATCCATGTTTTAGATGTTTAGTAGCCTGTGCATTCAGTTCATTTACCTTCATGATTATCAAGTAAAGCATGTAATTATTTTCCCATTATCCATAATCCTCCTATTTACAGGTTTTCAAGCCAGAAAATCTTCATAAAATTAATGAAATAGTCAAGGTAGAAATAAAATATAGTGACTCAAAGTAAGGTTGTTGGAATGTCAGATCATCAAGAAGAGTCCTCCTAATCAGTGCTTTCCTTAGAAGACTTGCAGCAGTCACTTTACAGGACTGGATGGTGCGTAGCACAGTATGCTGCTAAACAGAGGTGGCTAAACATTGCTGCTGCCTCATACTGCACTCAAGTAACTTCTGTGACAACAGAAAAGCCTCTCCTTACTGCTCCCAGTCCACACCACCACAGTCAAACTGAATTGAGCTGAATTTGAGCAGAATGTATGCTGACCTTCACAAACATTTAATCATAGTTTCCTTGAAGGCCTACTTCTCAAGCTGTAAAACTAACATATAAAGGCTTTTCATAAAGTAATGGGCAATATGCCACCCTTACCTAACTGTGCAGGTAAATGCCCAGCTTCATGAGCACTGGCTGAGAAATATTAACCACCCAGATCTTCAGATGCCAGTGAACAATTCACTTGGATCGTCATTATAGCATACTATAGATGTTCCCGTATTTTTTAATGCATAATTGAATGTAAATAATAGAGGATGTGAAAGTGCAGTTCAGAACTGTGCCACAAGTTGCCTTTGCATACTGCTTTAGCATCTGCAGCCTCAACAGAGGAAAAGGTTGGACTGTATTATGCTGTGCCAATGTGCATACCTCTGTACAGCAGCACAGGTGTGCCCATGACAGTCACACTATTTAGATAAGCAGGGTGGATGCAGAGCTGAACTACTCATCTTAAAGGCCATGCTACAGGTTAGTAGCAGAGCCAAGATCCTGAGCTCTGACCAGTATAATGTCTGGACTCAGTAAGTCTTTAGTAGAAGCAGCCCAAGGGCTGGTGATAACATCTCTGTGTCACCCATTGCAAGGCTGTGTTCCAGGGCACTGGGGTTAATTGCTGGGAATGTCAAGTGAGAAAGGTTGACAGTGAGCTCAAAGAAATTTCAATACTGCTGGTGAACTATCTGAGCATTTGGGTAACACTGTGGGAATAAGATACTTTAAAGTAATCTTTTTTTTTTTTTTCCCCTGGGGTTTATTATTTTATACATAATTATATATGCTAATATATATACACACACATATTGGTCACTCTGAAGGAATGCCTCCTATTTATTTCCAACAAGGAGCAGAATACAACTACAACAAAGAGCATAATAACATTATTTGATAGAACAAATTCTCAGCTACAAATCATTATTTGTCAACACAGTAAACACAAGTAGCTACATATTTTTTACCAGCCATGAACAAAAGTCTGCACGCCACACTCATTAAAATGTGCATGGCCATATGGAACATGGCTTTTCTTGCATGTCACTGTCACCTGCGGTGAAACCTGCTACCCACTGCCTCACTCTGTTCACATCCACTGCTTGCGTTCCATAAACATTCTAAAAGCATCAATGAATATCAACAGGTGCCATTTTTTCCACAGGAAATTCAATGACACACCTTTGCTTCATACACACTTTCATGTCAAATGCTGTTTTGTCAGACTGCCCCTCTACTGCCGTCCATCACACAGCCACAACATGTAAAGGAATGTCGGCAGGAAGGTTCAGCCTCTACTGCCATATCACCAACATCTGCCTCTGACATCATACCCAACATAATAAAACAGGAGGGATCACTTTCAGAGCAGCCATTGAATATTCATGTTTATATATTTATATGTACAAACAGACACACAAATGATTTTTCTTGTTCTATCAATGCTGGAACATGAACTAAGAAGCTTAGTGCTTCTTGTGAGTGCTAACCTGCCACGATTCCAAATCAGCAGCTCTAAGAGAAGAGTGCTTTATCCCTGTGAGTGCCGCTATTATACTCATTTCCTTCCTAGAGTCAGAAAGTTAAATACATTTGTAACTTGGCTGATGCTTTTAGGTCACCTGCGTTTAAGTAGGTTCCTGAATTTTCAGCATTTTTAAGGATTACTTTGTAACAAGTAACAATTTTTGTTCAAACTACAGCTCATTTTCGTTTTCCCTGTGTGTCCCAGGTGGGAAAAGGAGTATCCATCTCCAGTGCTTTCTTTTCATTTGAAACTGTTATCTAACTGCTAATAGTTTAATAAATGAACTGATGATTATAATCAATCCTACAAAAATGTTAAATGCCAGTGGTGAATCAGTCATTTAATATGTTTCCCTTATGTACAGTGAAAGAAATAAGAAAAACATGTTTCAGAGAAAGATCTGGAACTATCAGTAATATTACACATGTCTCTATCTCCACAAACAACTAAGTATAGATGCTTATAATCTATTTCAAAATTTCTCTCTTATTAAATGCCTTTAGTGGTTTGCTTCTCTGTGGAAAAAACACCATTTTGCTTCACCTATTCTATTTCAATTATATATATATATATAATTATATATAATAACTATTATATTATCTATATATAATATATAATATATATATATATATATATATAATAACTTTGCTAACATTGCTGTGGTTTCAGTTCAGCTTGTATGGTTATGATGAGCATTCTACCATTAGCAGTCCTTCCCTTAAGACCACTGCAAACATTACTAATCTGTCTAGAAGCATGTTCAGCCTCGATGCACAAAGCCAGTGCATTGGTCAGGTGTTTATGTTTGATGTTAGCATCTGCTTTTTCCCTTTTGTTTTTATCTTCTCTGAAGCATTGCTCCCTCTTCAATTGCAAACTATTATTGCAAACTATTATTGATATATTTTTTCAAATTCAGGTGATTAAGAAGTACAGTCTTGACTCATGTTTCGCTCCTTCACAATGCAGAGCATTTAATACTTCAACATGGACCTGAGGCCTGATATAAAATCTCTGAAGGTGAATGTCTTTAGTTGTGGACAGTTTAGAAGACTAAATTGCGTATCAATATTTACATACTCTGCTACCTCTGCTACCTCTCCTTCCCCTTCCCCTTCCCCTTTTCAAAATTTCTCTCTTATTAAATGCCTTTAGTGGTTTGCTTCTCTGTGGAAAAAACACCATTTTGCTTCACCTATTCTATTTCAATTATATATATATATATATTCATTTTCACATACTGCATTTCTCAAATTTAACTTATTGCTATGTAATTGCCCAACATTTAAAAACAGAATAGCATTCAGTCACAGAGCATATCACTGCGGAGTCTTAACTAGAAGGAGATGCCTGCTCGATCACTGCTTTGAATTGTTACATCTACAGGATAAACATAGAAAGATTTGTCTTAAAAAATTAAAGCACGGAGAATGTTAGAAGTGCCAAAGATCAGCTCTCTAAACAAAAGAGGATTTCATTAAAACCATGATACCCCAGTCATGAAGACTCAGATAATTTCATAGCATTTCAAAATGGACGTTCAGTGATCCACCTCACAATATTCTGTAACAAATCAGGAAACAATGGAAAGAACAGTGCTTGTAAGTCTTCCCCACACTAAGAGCCAATCTGTTTATAGTCATTAACCTCATATTACTAGGCCAACAGCCATTCTAACTGTTATGACTCAGAAGTCATATCTAAAAACAAAACAAACAAACAAAAAAAACAACACATACCACCTCTTTTAAAATAAAATGGTGGTTGTTATTCAATAGCTGTGGTGGCTACTGTCTCCTATCTAATAAATATTACTCACATGCTCTAAGCAGCTACTCAAGAGGCACAAATCATTCTGAAAAAGTCAATCATCAGCAAATAACGTACTCATTGCCAGCCTTCATTTTTCAAAAGTCTGAAGATTTTTTTATCCGAATGACTTAAGGTAAAGCAAAGGCTCTTTTTCTTCTGTGTTATACCCATATCAGTCCTGTGATAACTACTTGTTCCTTATCAGAAAAAGAGACCATCTCAAAGTCTGGAGAAGTCTGTAAGGATTTATTGGGAATGCAAAGATCCAGCAGATCACACAGGATAAAGCAGATTCTCCCAGGAAAGCTAGGAAAGCCCTTGCTTTGCCCTGTGTGCTTGCTTTGTTCTTTCTTTGTATAAAGTGGGATTAATTTCATTACTAGAAAGTCACTAAGTAGTACATTTACCATTTACACTGTTCATTAGCACACAGATGTTATACCTGGGTTGAAGCTATGCTTGCCTCTAGCAGTTATCCAAAAACTTCATAGTTTAGGGTCAAGCAGAGCACGTAGCACAGCTATCAGCATGAGCCAGCATCAATCCTGTATGCTACTAGAACCTGAAGTGGTTATTCCCACTAACAAGACTTAAGATACATGATCCGTGATGGTGTACTCTTTAACGAGCACAAGTTTGACAGAGGGTTTAGTTGTTTAACTTAATTAGTTCAGCACTTGAACTTCCTCATTTTACAGCTGATCAGAAAGAAAAAGAGGGAACAAGTGGCAAAACTGTGGGATGATGAGAAAAATACCCATTGTGTAGACATGAAGGTACAACTCCCTGGTAGATAATGAAGGTATAGGTGAGGATTGACATTGTATGACAGAATAGGAGCTCCATAACTGTGTTCTCCAGAGGTCAGTAGTGGCTCTGGTCTTGTTTAACATCTTCATCAGTGACCCGGATGGAGGGATAAAATGCACTGTCAGCAGGTTTGCTGATAATAATGAAATTGGGAGGAGTGGGTGACACACCAAAATGCTGTGCAATAATTCAGGGAGATCTGGACAGGCTAAAAAGTTTGGTAGAGAGGAACCTGATGAGGTTCAGGAAGGGCAAATGTAGAGTCCCACACTTACGCAGGAATAATGGCAAAGGAAAGGAGGTCTTCAGAGAAGGACCTAGTTAGCCTGGTGGACAACAAGGTGGCCACGAGCCAGCAGTGTGCCCTTGCTGCCAAGAAAACCGATGCTATCCTGGGATGCATTAAAAGGAGAGTGGCCAGCAGCAGGGTGAGGGAGGTTATCCTCTTTTTCTACTCTGCTCTGATGAGGCCAGATCTGAAGTACTGTGTCCACTACTGGACTCCCCAATTAAAGAAAGACATGAATATCCTATAGAGAGTGCAGCAGAATGCCACTAAGATGATGAATGGCCTGGAGCCACTCTCTTACGAGGAAAGGAGAGAGAGGTAGTGGAGTCTCCTCCAGAGATATTTGAAAACCACCTGGACACTTTCCTGTGTAACCTAATGCAGGGAACCTGCTTTAGCAGGGGGATTAGACTTGATGATGTGAAGCGGACCCTTCCAACCCTATGATTCTGTGATTTTGTGAAAGGCAGACATATTAAAAATGAAAGGTCCTAGTGAAGCTGCTATGCTGCTCTTGGTACTCATAAACTCTTTGAAACGTATTAGTTAGTTAATTCATTATCTAACATTAATTAATAATGATAATAACACTGTGGTATTTCTTCATGACTTTAAATTATTCTCTCTAGCCAAGAATGCAAAACATTGCAAAGGATGCTGCAAGAATGGGTAAAAAACCGTCTATACCTCCAAGCCTGTGTAAGGATGATGATCTGATAATGTATTAAAATTTAATTTTCTTGTGATAATCATGTACCCACCATGTTTTCTTTGTCCATGAAAATGTATGATTTAGGTATTAATCATTGCCAAGCCCCACACATACACACACTACCCCTTCTCACAAACACCAGGCCAACAAGGAATACACATTCTTAGCACTGAAATCAGAGTATATAATTGTATACAAAACCACATATTTGATGACTAGAATAACCTAACAGAAAACTTTACGAACAGAAAGTTACTATGGTTTGCAGTTAATGACATTTCACTGTGACAGCATCTATTTAAACAAAGGTGTTCTTGCTTTAGCTCTAACTCCACTAGTTAATTAGAGGATTTGCTTCTTTTGTAGTGGCTGGAAGCTATTTGTTCAAATAATTTCTGTTTAAGAAATACCATTGACCAAAAGCTTTTTTCTTAAATATGTAATACTATTTTTGACACTGTTGTCTTAAGAAAAAAATAGTATTAGCAATTCTTTCAGATATACCTTTGCTCAGCTCATTTTGACGATGGATTTTAAATAGAGAAGAGCCACTGTCAGTAACTGAAAGGATACAGAAGAGGAAATATGTTTACTAGAAATTTTCCCATATTCACAAAATGGAATATGGTGGCATTACCTTATTTCAGTAGTTCTTGCCCCTGCATGGAAATAATAAATTTGTTTGCTTTTTTTGTTTTTAGGAAATATGGTTAATTTATTTCTCACAATAGAGATGAAAGAGATTGAACAATGAAGAGATTTAATTCCTGTCTTGTATTCAGGAGAATTTCCTGCAGCATGTGTGCTTCCTCTTAGGCATCTCCCATAGCATATCCATGCCTTCAAGCCACTGAAGACTTGGCTTGAATCTAGTTTTTGCTACAAAATCCCCATTGTGTACCATGACTTTTAAGTCTCTGAGCCTGTGCCTGCAAAACAGCTGGGCAGTCTTAAAGAGGTTTAAGGGCTTTAGATTTAATACTGGACAATATGCCCCAGTGAGCTTGGGAATAAGAAATACCAAGCCCAAGCAGTCCCATGGACGCTTCTGCTGGCACTTGCTCTGAGGCCCCAGCTCCAGGCTTTCTCTTATCTCTCAGCCTACGGCCAGTAAGGCATTTGAGAAAGGGAATTCTTGCCATTGGAAATAACTTGGAAATATCATTTTAACTCCTCTGGCATCTTTAGGAAAAAAATTTAAAAAAAGGATAAATATTTCCTAAATTTGACACAAAGCCAAAGCCTTAGACTCCTTGATGCTCAGTCCTCCTCCAGTGAGGGAGGAGGCAGGGAAAAAGCTTGTGTTGACTGCAGAAGGTTAACTGCAAAGGGACTGTGAAAATATATTTTTTTCACACAGCTTTAAAAAGAAAAAGTGGGCTTCAGAGATGTTGAAATGTTGTTTTGAAGTTGTAAGCTGTGTCTAACGGCTTTAGTAATACTACTCTGTAAAGCTGGAACTCTAGAAGTTAACCAATGCAAATGCACTATAAAGGAGCATAAGAAAATACACTCTTTATGTAAGAAGTGTGTCCTAATCTGTTTTTCTAGCTATCTGCTTTGATCAGTTGATTAGATCCAATAATCCAAAAATACACTTACAAAAATGTGGACAATCTACTTCTGGAAACAATGTGATTTATTTCTTTCACACACACACTTTTTATCTATGATACAGCCAAAGCATAGTTTTTATAACCCAAAGTGTGCACACAGGTTTTTAATCTAGCAGTGTCTAGAAAAGCTATATTAAAAGTACCACAGGCTTCTTAAGTCCCGTTCAGTGTTTCCCAATATCATGTGTAAAAAATATTCTTATCTGATACTGGAAGCGATCCCTATCAGTTCTACCTCATAAAACTTCTAGAGCTTTCATTTTCATGCACTTTCACATTCTTCACAACCAGTGGTATTGATATGCCATATAACAGCCTATCTCTAGGATGACTGCAGTAAATAAGTAATACTAAAAATATCACAAAGATTGATCTCGTTTTTCCTGCCCAGTTATCTATGCTCAAATTATTAGATAGTTCCCTTGGGCATAAACATGGCCCCAAAAAAATGCCTTTGAAAAGCAGCGAAGAACATTCTGGATGAACACAGACACTGGGGGATAGTTGGGCGAGTTTTTTTATACACATTCAAGTGTTTTATTCACATTCAAGTACACTCTCATGAGAAAGGAGTGCAAGCCAGGAGGATCATCTATGGTCATCTATTCTGGTGAACCGGACTATGCAGGGTTGCCCTGGCTAATTTGTTGAGACCTCAGCTTGATTATTGCTACCCAAATACATTCTGATGCAGACCCCACTGGCACCATCACGAAGCAAGCTTATCTTTCAATATAATACAGCTCCACTATGGTCCACATGAGCTGGTCAAATCTGTAGTAATAGATCAATATGTCTGCATGGTGTAGCCTTGATGTGGCTGTTTATGTGAGCTGCTTACATGTGTGTACCAGGACTCTCTGAGCAGCTCCAAGGCCCTCTTCTCACTGTCCTCACATGCAAATAATTCCCAAAATATCCAGAACATTTTAAACGGCTAGTTGCAAGCCCCACTGTCTGGTAAGCTACAAAGAATGTCTTCTGCAACACTAAGTACAAACATGTCTCTCATAGCAGCTTTACTCACTCACATGCACCAACAGCAGATACCACTCCATGAAAAAATAAACTGATCACACTGAGCACCTGACTTCTACATCTTAAGAAAAATTGACTGTTCTTTCTGTTAATCCAAATGCCCCCAAACCCAACATATTTATAGCAAAGGCAACAGATTTCCTATTATGAACTTCTTCAAGACAAGAATCTTCCATTAAAAAAACGGAGACAGAGAAACGCTGGGTCTAGAGGACTGAAGTGCAAGTAGGAGATTGAGAGGTGAACAGTTTCCCAGGGAGAAAGCAAGAAGCTCTGAAAATGAAGAATGCAACAGCAGTGTTTTAGAAATGTGGAGCATAGGATTCGTGGGTTTAGGACAAACCAACAGAAGCAAAAACTGAGGATGGACCTTTAGTTAGAATATTGGCAGCATCTCCCTTTGGGTTATGCTCCCTCTATTGACTTTCAGAAAGGAGATGAAGCAGTTTGATAACTTCAGTTTGGTAGTATATCATATAGCACCAATAAAATGGTAATGGGGAAGGAATGCCCATTCCCAAAACAAAAGCGTTCCCAGCTAATGAAAGCTGTGACAGAGTCATTACCACCATAGGGGTTCTGATTATGTCTGTTGATACAAGATTGATTTTTCTTGGCCCACGGTCAGCTGCCATCTCAGAAAACAGCTCGCAGCCGTATAGCCCACAGGGGGTTATTTTAGAGCCCCTGACCTAGGCGGTACCATTTGGTTTACTGTTTTCTTGTGAATGCTTCCAGACATTTTGGTGCCTGCATAAGTACAGGACTAGCCAACAGCAGCCAATGCAGGTCATAAAACACGGTAATAGAGGATTTCCATTTCAGCTGTGACTCTCCTGAATTCAGGGCCACTGCTTATAAAGCACTAGAGTTTAGGGTGTTTATGATTCAGGAGAAACTTCTAGCCCATACAGTAGTTGCAGCTTTTATCTCTTTGGCTTTGATCTCCTGTATATTTTATGTTACATCATTTTCCCCCTTTTCATTTTCCCTCTGAAACAAAACAAATTAGGAACTTTAAACAAATACAGTTCCAAAGAGCAATAAAATAAATTTGGGACATTTCAGCTCCATCTCAGATATCATTTCTCAGCAAATACAGTGAATTCCACCCTGGCTAACTCCCTAGCCCAAATTTCTTATTTCACTTCTCCTAGCACAGTATATTCTGCAATTTCTCTTAATGTCTAACACTGCTAGACTGGAATTGAGAGTCTGAATGCTAATATCCTCCTTCTCTCAACACAGAGCTAAATGAATCTGACAATGCTGTCATCCAACTAAAGCACAAGTCTCAGTAACAAACTGCACAAACTCCATCTTGTGGATCGACCCATTGGTTAAACTCAACAAAAATTCTGAAAGGACACCAGATTCATTAAATCAACAAAATTGTGCATTATTCCAAAGTTTTAACATAGTTGAGGAAAGTAAGGCTGAACATGTTTCATTTAACAGCTTCATCCATGTTCAGTGTCTGAGCAGATGCTAAGTGAACATCCTTCTGACTCCTTTACCATGTATGCAGTTCTGAACAAAGAAGTAAAAGCCAAACTACTTTTCAAAGCTGTATTGTACTGTCATATTAAAACCTAGATTCAGACTGCAGAACTGATGCATTTCCAGCAACAATTCTCCTTACAGCTACTTAGTAAGATCTTTCCTAGCATCTCTAATTGCAACCTCCCATTATATTTCAAAACTTTGTTTATCATCAGAATACTTCCTGTCACCCCATAGCTGCAGAAGTATTACCATCTTACACATGAATACCTGAGGCATAAAAAGATTACGTTTTACCCACTGTTGCAGCAGAATTTTGAAACACAGCCAATTTTTCTCCCACACCAAAGGACAGCATTTATACAGATGCTAAGATCCTATATAATAAAAACTTAAAACAGCATATTAGAAAAGACATCTGGTATGATTAGCTCAGGCAAATGTAATGGATTACATGAAAGACTGACGAATTACATAAAAGACCAATGAATTACATGAATGAATGGTGAAACCACTGAGTGTACTGTGCTGCTTTCCATTAAAAGTGTACCTGCTTCACTGATGCTTTTTGATGACTCAGAAAGGCAGAAGCTTGACTGCTTGTAGTTTAAACAGTATCAGATAAGTCACCCATTTGGATATTCACAGAATCAAACCATGGTTGAGGTTGGAAGGGAGCACACTTTATCTTGGCAGACTACATGAGAAGTTTCGGTTCAATTTCTCCAAAATCTACCTGAATAGGGCATAGCCAAGCTACTAACCCTGCCCAAGTGACTTGAGCCAGGTGAGTGCAGCAAGGATGTGCCAGACTTGCTGTGCCTGGGCTGTTTTAGTGTGGTTGCATCAGTTCTGGTGCTTCCTGTGCCCACTAGGGTAATCACACACACAATACTTTTGCCATAATTCCAAATATAGCTATTGCTTAAAATCAGTCAAGGGGCAAGTCTAGAAATTATTCTAAAATATTTACCCAGTAGAAGATTGCAAAATGATCCATTTGGGTTTATGAATACTTACAAGAAAGAAAATATATAGATCAGATTTTTTTGTAAGCTAATATGACACAGCAAGATGTTGCCAGTGGATAGAAACAGAAGCTACATACATTCCAGTGATTTTAATTGATGCAGTTCTTTCAACTTTAATGCAAGTCTCACTGTTTAGGGATTTTTCCTAAGCCTCCAACTTATGTAATTATTTCATGACTCTTTCCTCTAAAACTAATTCTAAAATTGTTTTATATCCCTTGATGGCTATACAAACAAAACAATTACAAACACTGAAGTCTTTACCACCAGAAGAATAAAAAGATTTCTGTTTTTTTCTACCTATGATATTGGCATGAAGAAAATAAGTTAGAAATGAATCAGAACAGTTTTAACATGAGAACTGCATGCAAATAACTTATGCTGATGAGTTGCTCCATTCTCTTTGAGTATAGTTTGTATGGATAGCTGGAGTGGAAAAAAGTCTTTTGGGGAGAACAAGGAGACAAAAAAAGACACACAATTGAGTCCTGTTAGCATATGCTGTACAAGGCTGTTTTTCAGTCACATCAGACATTATCTGATGTAACGAGTTCTGTCAGCAGCGTGATGTGGCAGCACAACACGGTATGACAGAACCTCAAAGAAGGTGATTGTTTCAGGTCTGTTTTGTTTAGAAACACTATCTTTTCACTGGTTCCTTTCTTTGAAGTAGTGCCAGGCTGGTGCAGACTCACATTGCTGGAAGACACAGATATTTTTGCCATGCTGTCAAGATGTTCCTTCTAGACACATTCCGTAAAGTTTTCAGGATTGTCATGTGTGTCTCATTAAATGAACTGACATGCTGAGGTAGCAGCATAGGTTATTATTTATTGAGCCCTACTGTTTCAGGTATATACATCAGATGGTGCCGAATACTATGCAGAGCTATCCATACATTTCAGAGCCATAAATCTGGACACAGAATACTGTAATTTTGGAAAAAGAATTGGAAGGTTGAAGCACAGGGAATGGAGAAAAAAAAAAGGAGCTGAGCTGTTTGTGACTGCCTTCTTAATGCTCTGTTTTGCATCCATTGCCCATTCATTATGACACTAAATTCTCCTATTTGTCCCATTTAAACTGATGCCATGGTACTGCACTTGGTCCGCTGCTGATATCTCATTCATGCCAGAAAAAGTGGTCAAGTGTTTACCAAGGACTGTGCTTAGTTCCTCATTCTCGCTGTAAAACCCTCAGGGCAAGCTGCAGGAATAGAGGATAAGCTTAAAATAATATGTATTAAATTTGATTCATTTGGATAAAAGATAATGCCAATTCTTTAGATGTCAAAATGGGCCATCGTATTTCTAAGTAGAATATGAAACAAGTGGAAGAATATGACTGTCTACTTGCTGTGATGCTTCTCTAGAAAGGTTTATTATCATTTATCAGGATAGGAAAAATTAAAGTCACTGAGACTCCTTCAATCGAATAAAATCTAAATGTAGCATTTTTTCACCAGTATATTATTAAGACTTAGAAGAGGAAAAGCTCTCTGCAGTGATTTAGATATGATCTAGACCTACAGATTTAAAGAAATATTAATTAAATTTCACAACACACATCTAGAAAAGGAGATGAACTGTTGTCTTCATACTAGAAGATTCAGAAGTTTTATACTTTGACTGAATTACAGATAGAAAATACCTTCAAAATATTGCAGGCAACTGAGAACGGTACAAATAAATCAGAATAAAACAGAGAGATATTATACCTGAAGTAGACAACAAAAAAAATCATAATTAAACACAATATACATCTAATAGGCATAGTAATTAATATCTACATCCATAACATTATTACTTATTGGCACAAACTTTAACGACATACAGAAATGAAAAATTAAATAAAAAGATGATTAGGGACATGATTTAGCAGTGAGCTGTTAGAGTTAGGGTAGTATGGTTTGGCTGTGGTCTGACTTGAGCATCTTGAAGGTCTTTTCTGACCTGAGCAATTCTACAATTCTGTGATTCTAAGAAGAAAAAAAAGGAAGAGGAAAAACCCTACAATTTGGAAAATTATAGCAGCCAAATGTTATCTGAAAACTTCTCCCATCTCCCTCCACCACTTCCAAAGCTGGCTGAAGAACTTTGGATATTTATTTCTATAACTGGCCAAAAATAGGTAGGGGTATTCAATATTTCAGTATTTTTAACTTCACAGCTCTTAGAGAACTTTTTATAAGACTTACTTCTTATGAATCAGTGCAGTTTGGCTAAAAGTCAACATAACATAAAAGTTCACAAAAATGCATGTTACAGAAATATGCAAGCAACAAAATGATATTTATACAAAACAAAATAGATAGGAGAGAAGGCCATGCTATGCTATGCTTCATCTCAGTTCTTCCATCTTTACATGCTTGTCTCTTTAATAATATTCAGGTGTGGTTTATTCCATGACTTTATTTCTAAATATAGAAATAACTAAATGAAATGAATCTTTTGTTTCCTGTTGCCCTTTGAAGTCCTCAACACTCATGGGAGCAAAAAACATTTCAAAAGCTGCTCCATGTACAGTAACAGTTATTGATGTAAATTGCGTTGATAGTTCAGAGAAAGTCCAAAGGGGAATTAGAACTTTTGCCTTCTTTGTGCAGTCAGCACTGCACCATATGCAGTATAAAACAAGCCGTATCAGATCCTTGATTACATCTGGTGGCTTTTTCTCAAAGGCTTTGAGAAGCAATCATTTGCCTTATTTGTCAATAGAGATATGATTGTTAGCAAGTCAGATCTATAATTTTTTATGAGCTTGACATGTTGTTTCTGCTTTCACTGATTAATGAAGACAGTATGCCTCATAGTAGGTCACAGCGATTCAATAAAAGAGGCATTACAGATTTACAGTTTAGGGGAAAAGAGAAAAAAGGAAAAAGAAGGAAGAAAAAAAATAGGGAAAAAACCACAGAAATAGAAAAGAGAAAAAACAAAAAGATAAGTGGGAAAAAAAGAAAGGGAAGGGAAGGGGAAGGGAAGGGGAAGGGGAAGGGGAAGGGGAAGGAGAGGTAGCAGAGGTAGCAGAGTATGTAAATATTGATACGCAATTTAGTCTTCTAAACTGTCCACAACTAAAGACATTCACCTTCAGAGATTTTATATCAGGCCTCAGGTCCATGTTGAAGTATTAAATGCTCTGCATTGTGAAGGAGCGAAACATGAGTCAAGACTGTACTTCTTAATCACCTGAATTTGAAAAAATATATCAATAATAGTTTGCAATAATAGTTTGCAATTGAAGAGGGAGCAATGCTTCAGAGAAGATAAAAACAAAAGGGAAAAAGCAGATGCTAACATCAAACATAAACACCTGACCAATGCACTGGCTTTGTGCATCGAGGCTGAACATGCTTCTAGACAGATTAGTAATGTTTGCAGTGGTCTTAAGGGAAGGACTGCTAATGGTAGAATGTTCATCATAACCATACAAGCTGAACTGAAACCACAGCAATGTTAGCAAAGTTAACAACAGTAAGTAACTGCAAAGAATGTGCTGTAAGCAAAAAAGCATCAACATCTACAATAGTAGGAATAAAACACTTCATAATATCCCACTCCTGCCTTAAGGGAGGCAAGTGCTTTAATGATACACCCGGCCCATCAGCTGAGCTGGTGGCACCTTCAGGAAAGTGTGTTTAAGAAATGGCAAAACACCAGACAGGCAGAGGAAGTGTGAGGAAAAACTGTGAGAAAGAATTCCCAAGTCAGACAAGGGAGAAAGAGGTGCTCAAGGTGGAGTCTCCTGGAAGACTTGCAGCCCTTGGAGGAGCCACACAGGAGCAGGGGGTAGAAGAGGAAAGTGGTGGCAGAGGGGAGCTGCTGTGGAGTGCCCACAGGCTCCATTCCTCTGCATTGTCCAGGTAGGGGAGAAGCAGAGGAGTCTGGAGCAAAATTGAGCCTAGAAAAAATCAGGGGAAGATACTGTTCTATTTTTGTCTTTGTTTCTCACTCTCCATTGCCATTTCAATTGGCAGGAAATGAATTTTCCCCAGTACATTTTTTTTCTACCCACAAATGCAGTGGATAAACTTCTCCCTGTCTGTATTTCGAGTCATGAGCTTTTTCATCCTATCCTCTCACTCTGTCCTGCTGAGGAGGGGGAGTGACAGAACAGTTAGGTGATCATTCAGCTGCTGGCCAAGATTAATCCACCACACACATCTACTGAAATCACTGTATCCAAGAAAGAATAAGGATTCTGTTAGAACCCAGAAATCCAGCACCTGCAAATACATGAGTCTTGCTAACTTTCTCAGTAAATTGTAAGATACACAGGGAGAAAAGCAGTTCTGGCTAGGTTTTGAGGTAAAGAGTTTACAACCAGACCAGCTCAACCAGATCACTCCTCTCACATCTCAAGAAATACTACTTGAAATTGAGTTGAAACATCTAATTTCTGAAATTAAACCAGTGATTTATCAAGGATCCTGATTTTTGCTTTGGTTAGAGATACCTCTTAAATTGTAACATATAGAACAGACATGCTCTTCCCTTGTCTGGTCAGTGCTTTTGTTTGTACTTTTATTCGCACAGGTTAACCTCTTGTATGTATGACTTGATTTGTTACCTTATTGAAGGTTTAAAACAAATTTACAAGCCTTCAAACAGCTGCTTTACCTGACTCTCAATCAATAAGTGGCAAACTGACTTGTAATGTTTACTTAAAAAAAAAATTTACTTAAATACCTGTTACGCCATCATGAAGGTCAAGAACAAGGTGCATAAATCTTCTAGGGACAGGGAGTACAAGTGCAAAACACTAAGAGGAAATGGAGCTGAAGGAAATAAATTCACAACACAATAATGAGATATTACACAATTGAGATCAGTATGATTGATGAGTTTTATCAGAGAAAAATTGCAAAAGCTCACCACTTCCTTTTAGAAAAGGACTATGGGTATCAAAACCTCAGAATTTATCATTGTGATAGACATCATACAGGAGGCACTTCACGTGTCTTTTACATAGTGAGGAGAGCCTTCACATCAGGGTAATGTGCATTTCAAACACTCAATATTCATTCTGTTATCTTCATTAGAATAAAGCCAAATGTACACTTAAAATATTACAAAAGCAGTACTGGATGTGAGTTCAAACTAAACACTCTCCTTCTAATGTTCTGTATCCACATGAGGCTAAATGATCTTCACTCAATCCAACTTTTCATATTTCTCTACAAGAAATTCCCATATCAAGGAATGATTTTTCACAGAGTCCTTATTTTCTTATTTTCTGCAGAAACCACTGCACACAGTTTCTTGCTAGGCAATGTTTTCCTGTCAATGTGTCTGCCAGGCCATAGCAGGAATCAACTCCAGTCCATGCTAGCAGGATGCTTTTCTCTGCAAGGCTCCTTGGCAAACTAAAATGTTCCTATATATTACTTCAGAACTACTGCATTCCCTCATTGCTGCGACTTCTGCTGACACACAGTCTGTCCAACAGGGCTGCTGACCAACTTTGCGTTCACAACTGTGTGCAAGAGGAAGGCCAGAGAGTCACTTTCCACATACAAAAAAATTTTAATTGTTTCAGGAACTGTAAGTTCCTGAGTGTACGGAAGTGAAGCAAGAGGGCAAAGCTGTCTTCACAGTCCCTGGAATAAATGAGAAGAGCCTCAGGGCTCCTAGAGGCAGTTCAAGCGGTAGGAGCTACCCACACTCTGCCCCTTGCACCAATGCCCCATAGAAGTCAGAGCTCAGGACATCTACATCTCTGGAAGGAAAAGCGTTGCAAGACCCACAACATGAGATGCACATTTCAAAATTGTTCCCTGGTTGCGCTGTGTGCCTGGCTTCTGAGTGCCTTACACTCTGCAGACAAACAGTGATGTACTCTGTGAAAGCATGCAAAATGCATGCCTCATTAGATGCTCAATTCTGCAGCATGCTTAGGGCCCCTGTGCCTCAGATCAGGTACTCAGCCACTCATGGAACTACCCTCAGCGATGCACTGTTCTAGCCAAAGACATCAGCATCATTACGCTCTGTACAAAGTGCTCTTGTAGCAATCAGGAGAGAACCAAAGTTCTGTGCTGCAAATTGGCAGTTTTGACCTGCAAACTGTAAGTAGATGCTGTGCAAACTGTAAGCCATGGATGAAGGCTTTCTGAAGTTTGTAGGAAAAGAAGCCTCGTTCCAAAAATAACACAATGTGCAAAGCAACTCTGACAGAAACAAGGACAGTGAAAATGAGAAATCAGGTTCCTGAGGATGTCAAAACAGCTTCCCCAGCAGCTCCACGTCTGTTTTCCACAGTTGAAATTTACTGTGAACAGCTGAATTTCCTGATTCTCCTTCATAATTTATGTCTAACAAGGCATTCATGTAAGGATTTATGATCATCAGTTTACCCTTTAATAAGATATCACTTATGGGTCCCGTACCTTCCCAACTGCATGCTTTGCCAGGCTTAGATGCTTTGCACAGCATTATTACCCACTGACAGGGATCACCATGCAGTGACAGAGAAAACGACAAGGCAGCAGAAATCAAGAAAGGATTGAAAGTAGATAGATGTGAAGGGTGAAAGGTTGCATCTGGTCTTCAGTACTTCCAGACTGTTGTTTCAAAATGCATCTAGCTTGTTTGTAATTGGAAGCGTGAGGTGTTTTGAGTCTGGCTTGTTTTAATGACTGTCAGCTATATTGAGTATGTAATTTTTTTTCAGCAGAAAGCAAAATACAGTCATCATTAGTGCCTCACTTACTGGCACTGGAGGCCATTAAATAATTAGCATTTTCCAGTCTGCAGAACTGTAGCACTGGCATCTCTTTTACTCTAGGTACAGTAAGAGTAGCTCAGTAACGCAATAACATGTAATGAGTTTGTAGGAGAGCCTTTTCCAGATCTGCTCTACTGGTAACCTTAGATGGTATGACTATTATCTATCATTGATACAACAGGATGGCTGCTTTGCAAAATAGCATCAGTTTGTTAATTGGCAGTGAATCCCAAACACAGGAGTGCGCTCAAGTCTTGTTCTGTGGGCTGCTGTGCCTCTTTGCAATAGTACAGACATAAGCTAAAATGAAATAAAAACTAAACCAAATTTTTGCCCCAGATATGAATTCATAATTTTACTGTCCTTTAACTATATTCATGATTTATCCAGTTTTTCTTTCTTAACGTTGTTTTTCATCCATAACAATCTTTACATTATTTAAGGATGATATAGTCATAGTTTAGATAGAAATACGCATAGAAAATGAGTCTAAACTGAGTCTAAGACAGCTTCTAATTAACTGTGCTATTTTTTCCACTGTAACAAGAAACAAAGCTGAAATTTCTAAAAGAAACAGATGCTACTTGGTTCCCAGGTGCTAGCTGGAATGTGGCCTATGTTGGTTACTATTTTTTGTTGCAGTAACTGGGGCTGAACAGCAAGGCTGTTATCTGCCTTTAATTAACACAATGACTTGATATTTTCCACCATTTTCTTCGCTTATTTGTTCCATGACTAATTCAACAGAAGTAATTTGAAAGTGACAGAAGGTAAGGTGTTGTTTTCCAGTTGTATCTGGTTGTAATTTTGTTTTTTTTGTTTTTTAAAGAATGAAATACTAACTGTCTGTCTACACATCTCTTATCCAACCCAGAAGGACCAGCACTGCCACTGCCTTTCCAGTGACTAGCATTGGAAGTGACATGTCCTTCTCCATAGCTCCCAGGTCACCTCCCCATGCAGTAGGAAGGGAACACAACTCTGCCTTGCCCTGCACAGGACACCCACAGCTGCTCTCACAGGCTGCATCAGCCTGGCAAACAAGCATTAATTACTGTGTCCATTTGTGTGCTAAATCTAACTGCTGTCTGAGGAGAAAATTGCATAAGAAATCAATAAGCTGAAGGAAAATGGCTATAAAAATACAGTTCTTTAAGTGGAATGAAAGTAAATTGCCCATGTTGCCCAGGTAGTTCTGGATTTGTTGCCTGTTTCCATATGAGAGATTTCCTTCTCAATAACTTAAGACTCAGAAATTATTGTTAGTCAGTGTAAGCCTAAAAGTCTGATGCATTAATCTTTATACGCATTCTCTTCTATTGCCTCTTGCTTTATTTATGGAAATCATTTTGCTAGAGTAATACCATAAGCTATACAACTTGTTTTCATGAGGAACTGAGGTTTTAAAAAATAGCTCAAAATAAAAATAGACATGAAATATAATTTGAAAAGTATCGCATAACAATTACAAATATTTATTACTTGTAGTAAATATTGCCCTGGTTTCTATGTAGGTGAGGCTTTTTAATACTGCTACAAGCCACTATTTATATCTCTTCACTGTCATTTAAGAGTTTAAAATCTCTCAAGTGCCTCCTCCTCTCAGAGAATTCACAGGCCACCTGTATCTTTTAACACATCACCCATATAAGTAACATCTCTGGAAATGAACTCTGACTATAGGTGAAAGCATTGCCCAGAGCATAGATAGCAGCATTACTTCTGGATAGAAAAAGAAATTATCTGTTTTCATAAAATTTAGGTAACTGAATATCATCTGAATGGTAACAAAATATAATGTGAAAGGTCACTATTTATGTATCTCATCGGTGATTCTCAAACTTGTTTGATTTGTTAAGACTCATAGCATACTCCAGGCTCATGTGCCATGGAGGCAGGCTTGTCTGGAAGAAAACCACTGAAGGAACAAGTAATGTAAATGCTGTAGCATTATCAGTGCCTGTTCCATGAACTAAATACAACAAATTATGAAACGTGAGCAAATAAACTGAACTTCGCTTGTACCTGTGTACATGGAGCTGGGTGTGCAAAAGGCATCTTTATGTACTACTGTTCCAATTGCAGCTGTAATCAGAGACAGGTGTATCAGGTGTGCAATACGTTTGTCTTTGCTTGAAGATGGCATTTTATGAAAAACTGACTAAAACCTGATGCTGACATATGTACTGGAGGGAAAGAGAAGTAATACAGAAATTCTGACTTCTACACAGAAACCTCCCTCTAAACTTTCCTCACTGTCATCCTTTGAAGCATCTCCAAGTTTGCTGTTCTTTGAGAGAATAGTTTGATCTACTGGATTTAACTACTGGATTTAAAAATGGCACTTGGCTTAGGCACACAGACATCACTCTCAGAAATCTTTTATGTGCAGTCAAGGTTGTGTGTAAATCTCTGAGAAATCTGTAGTATAAATGATACTCCCTGATTCCTCATCCCTACCTACCCACCAAATGAATAAAGCACTTAAGTTATAACAAATTTGATCCACAGCCAGTACATAGGAAAAATTAAGAAACAGCCTTACTTAATATTTTTCATCAGCAATTTAAGCTTAGCAGTGATTGATCGGAAAGCGGTATACAAAGCATTCTCATTTCATTGTCAGATATCAGCATCCAAAGTAATGAGCTTACAAAACATCGGGTAAACAGCTTTAAAACCTCTCTGCAAATTGCTTGCAAATTTTAGTATCAGTAAATTAATAGGGCTTTTTAATTATTCATTGGCCTTGCAAAATATTATACAATAGCTTGCTGCTTCTTCACTTAAAATGTTAAACGTTTATTTTGTTGTGCATTACATAAACCTACTGACCCCAGTTTATGCCATGAAATGATTGGCGCTAAATACCAGGCAGGTCCCCAGGAAGAGATGTGGAAAGTCATCTTAGGCAGGATTTTAAAAACAGTTAGATGAAGATCAGTCAGGAGCAACTAACATGGTGCTTCTGCAGGAACTGAACCCAGTATCACTCTGCTGTTAGCCCACAAACTGCTAAACACCTGGTAACATTAGAAACTGCTTATAAAACATTGACTTTTTACACAACCAGACAGTGATAGAACAAGAGGGAATAGTTTTTAACATGAAGGGAGATTTAAATTAGATGTTAGGGGAAAATTCTTTACGCAGAGGGTGGTGAGGCACTGGAGCAGACTGCCTAGAGAAGTTGTGGATGCCCCATAACTGAAGGTGTTCAAGGCAAGGTTGAATAGTTCTGGGCAGCCTGATCTGGTGGATGGCAGCCCTGACCATGGCAGGGGGGACTGGAACTGGATGGCCATTAAGACTCCTTACAACACTAACTATTCTGTTATTCTATGATAAAATAATTATGAAATGAAAAGATAATGCCAACTAAATAAATGATTCTTACTCATACAAGCAAAAAAAATATTAAAATGGATGAAAAGATGAAAACACATGTAAGAATATACACTCAAATTTCAGTTAGCCTTCCAAATTGAGCCTGTAGAAGTTCTCCTGATGAAAGGACTGTAAGGTTGGGGTTAAAGCAGAAGTTTCTGTACTCCCACATGAGAACACTAAGCAAGAATCATACCATTCCTGCTGGTATGAAGAGATAGCTTTCAAATGCCACTACTGGAAAATACAACAGAGTTGTAGGGGTAGGATTTTGCATTTTAGTTCTAAGCATCTCCCACAGCACATGACCAACCCTTGCCAGTCTCTTGAAAAAACCTCAGTGGAGTAACTACTTGGGCTGAACACATTTTCTGAGGTGAAGCATTTCAGTGCACATCTCCCAGCAAGAAATACAGTGCTGCAGCTGGAGTAATCTTTGCCTGTGCTTTGCTCTTAGTCCTCCAAATCTAGCACCCCTTAGCATCCAGCAGATCCTGCCTACCACCTGAATGACCAAGGAGGAAAACCACTTTGTTCTTTCCAGGCACTTGGTACACTGGCCCAGGAATACAACATACAACAGATTGCAAACTACCCAGACATCTAGGCTATGCACCTCTTCACACAACTCTGAACAGTCAATTCTGAGTGACCGCAGTCCCATAAAAGTAACACTGGTTTAATAAAATAAAAACCAGTTAAATAAAATAATAAAAACGAAGCTGGTCAAGTGGTTGCAGTGCCATGAATTATAATGAAATGTAACGCTCCCTAATTCAGACTTATGTTCTTCCTGATATCCCTCCTGACTTCACCAAAATAAACTGAGGTTTAAAATTATTTTATGGATATTATTTACCTTTGTTCATTTCCCAGCATTGCCTGTTATCAAATTTGAAAGTTTGGGATTTGTTTGTACAGCTTCTTGCACACCAGGGCTCTGGTGCATGATGAGGATCGATTCCTACAAGCTACAGTCACATAAACAGTAATTAATGGCTGGAACAGTTTGTGCTCATCTATGCAGTGCAGTGGACGATATAAACATTTTTACAAATGTCTAGCAGCTGGCAAAATACCAGTAAATAATGAATAATACAACTTAGTTAATAACAGAAAACCAAACACATTGGTTTTATTACAAATCAGCTGTTGGTACTTGCAGAAAGCAGTCTCTTTCCCCATATTGCTAATTACTTCAAAACATCAAAGGCTTTGAGCACTCTAAATTTCATAGCTTAATTACTCAAATGGAGAGATTTGCATTTCAGGTAGACAGATCCATTGAAATTAGAGCACTGTTATTTTATTTTTGACACCTAATTACAAATAAGTACTCTAGATCATATGACTAATTGCTTCTAAGATATGCTGACATGGCATAAGTGCAGTAAAATAAGGGCAAAGTTAGCTTAAATTCATTTTTGAGAACTCGCACGTCTTAGCAGAATTTAGAGTTCTAAATACGCCTGCAATAATCTTCTGGAAGCAAATACAGTAAGCAAAGATTCTGTCATTTTGGCAGCATCCAAACCACTCCATCTACACAACGTGCACTTGTCCCATTGCCAGTCTAAGTGCCCTGTGTCATACGTGTGGTGTATGTTCGACAGCACGGTGCTCTGCTTGATAAGGAAACAAATATTGGACAAGAACTGTGTTTTGGGGCATTTTGATTAGTAAATCATAATACAACCATGATCTGGATTAAACCACCTCTCCCAGTTTATACTTTTCCACTGTTGATGGGAGCAGTTGGCATAGTCTCCTACCTAAAAAAAGAAATGTTTGCAAAAGCAAACTGAAGTCAAACTGCATTTAAAAAATAGCCCACCCACTGTATTTAGAGGAACTGCCTTTTAAGGATTAGCTACAATTTCATTTGCATGCTGCAGATTGGCAGCCAGCATCTACAGCATGCAAAATTGATTCATCTTCCTCTGCAATAATGAGTCAGTGGTTAAGCAATGCAAGTTAATTCGAAAGCAACATCTGTCTGCACTTCAAACTTCCAATCACTCAGTTGTGTTTGCTTTTTATCAACAATTTAGCTGTGAAGAGCAAGGGCATTTTGCATAATACTTAAGAATTTGCTTATGTAAAATACAGAAGAATTACTTGTAAGATTTTAAGGAAGATCTCGTATCAAACCATCGCTTCTACGTTCTCATCTGTATTTAAAGTATATCCATCTAATACAGTTCCAGTCCTTGTCTCTTTCTGAGCTTTTGTTAGTCAGACGACATGTGCTGTTTTGCACATGAAAAGCGTATTTCTGCAGAACTAGTTGTCTTCAGTTCTTTGGGTTTGTACTGATCCGCGGTACAATGGTTTCATTGACTTCTGCTACATGGCACTACAGTACCGACCAAATTATCTATTTCATGTGATAATTAGATGCTAAAGACTGCTCACTGACTAAAAGACAACTTTTGAGAGCATCACTGGATAACATGATTGCAAGTCCCTGTGGTCAAAACTGCATAGATTGATATATTTGCAGGGAGTTTAAAAGAACTGTGAAATTTTTGTCAGCTGTGTGTCTGGATAGCAGCTGCTTATTTTCACAGGCAATACAGAGATTAGAGCAGGAGAGATGCCCGAAGTACAGCAGAGGTGAAGGTGGTTCAGAGGAAATTTATAACTGTAACCTGCAGGGGTGATCTGTGTGAGCCACCACGCAGCTTTGCTCATGTTCTTTGAAGTCCTTCTAAAGGGAAATGCTGAAGTAAGGAAGGACAAAACTATAAAGAAGAAAATAAATTTTGAATGCTAACTATTTTTAAAAGTTCTTCAGGCTTCAACCAAGACAACCAATGGTGACCAATGAATTTATGTTTCTCATTGGCAACACAGCAGAAGGCCCTGATCTTCAGAAAAGTGCTGAACCACTCAGAATATTAATGTACTAATATGCACTCTTAGAAGACCAGGCAACTCTCTGCATTCTGTGTAAACGCAAAAAAAAAAAAATTAAAGCATATTTCATTTCAGTTACACACTTTTTTTTTAATTATGATTTCAATATAGATAATATCACTAACACTTTATTCCTACAAAAAAAAAAAAGTACATTCTGCCCTATAGATCCATGCTTAGAGGGTTCTGTGGAATGCAGGGAATCTCTGCCCTGGGGTTGTTACATAGGTAGGGGTCATGGGGTATCAGATTTTTGTTGGCTTGGTCTGTCTGAGATCACATCATCAAAAACTGGCTCATGAGAATTTACACTATAGAAAAACTCTCAGTCCAGGGAGAATTATGTGTGTTTAAGGAAATTATTAATTATGTTACTAGTTTAGAACAAGAAGAACTGGTTAGATAAACCCTCATGCCTTCTTTTCCTCTTGCTAAATGAATAAATGCATAAATCAAACTTGCAGTCCACACTGCAATTAAAATACATATACATGAAAATATTGCTATTTATATTGTTGAATGATGGCGTGTCAGGAAAGCAAGCCGACCCTGAGAGGAGACCATGGGCACTAAACAATTTTTTCAAAGAAAGGGCCTTTTAATGTCCTTCTCTTTTGCCTGTCCCACATTGCCTCCCCAGAGGAGGAGCTCAGCACAGAAACCGATGCTTAATTAGGCTTCATTCTCGCCCTGCTCTTGCAATTCACCTTTAAAAATCGAGAGCCACTGCTTTTCGTCAGATATGCCAGAGGGTGCTGGAAAGCATGCACTGCGTGCTCTGTTGCAGATCCTTCCTCAGAGTCAGCAACCGTGCAGCTCCCTTTCCACTCCCATGCCCCCAGGGAACTTGCAAGGATAGGCGGTCTATTTTTCTCTTTTCAGTGCCTGTGTCTACCCTAATTAGTTTGAGCCAGGCTATATGGATTAGCTAGATCCCTTCAGTAAGAGGCTTTGCAGTGAGGGTGACCTCCCACCTTCCCAAGTCATATGTGTGTGGGCTCAGTGGCAGTTATGTGGAGCAGCATACATGCTAGACTTGCATTGAGAAATGGCAGAGGAAATTAGTGTTTTCTTTTTTCCTTTTAATCTCTAGGAGCCAGACACTGAATTTCTCCCTTAAACAATTTTTATACCAGTATAAAAGCCACTAACTTTGCCAACATAATCCCAGTAGCCATGGGCCTGACCAGAGAAAATAGGTTTCTGAATGTTCCCTCTGTGGACTTCAAGATTTTTAGGCGCTGTTTGCAATACTCAGTGTCCCACATTCTCATTTCCATATCTAGGTTATCATATTTAACATGGTGCTACTAATCATCTAAGCACTGTTGACATTTTTCCTGTTGTAATCAATGACTTTAGCCTATCTGCTGGAAAATTTGACTGCTTTTGTGTGAGGGATATGCTGCTGTGACAGAAACCAGATCTGTTGTAATAGGATACCAAAATGCGAATGCAGATGAATGGGAAGCTTCAGGGTTGAAAAGATCTACAGTGAAAAAGCTCTGGGAATCCTGATAAAGCTGCACATGAGGTAATGTTGGTGGAAGCTGATAACAACTGAAAGTGAAAATGAAAAAGCACAGAGTGAGATTGCGAAAGAGGAATTAGTTGAAGTGTGCAAAAAAAAAAAAAAAAAAAGTAGTAAGGTTTGAGAATACAACAGAACCATAGCCCCAAAGCGAGTTCATACTCTTGTATTTCTACTAAACACTAAGAACAGTGGAATTTTACTTTGATTATTTTCACTCTGCAACTGATCCTACTTTTCTGTCTGTTCTGTGGAATATAGCTCCTGGGTACAGATTCTGCTTCCCGTCACAAGATGGGATAACTTCAGACTTCAGCTAAGCAGCCCTGGACTGACACCAGTGCCAGTCAGAACACACTGTGGTTCCTCAACTTCCTACCTGAAGGTTGTTTTCTACAGGAAATGTTCTTCTATTTTTAAGAATTTCTATTCTGAGTTACCAGTTTTACCAAAGAAAAAAAAAAGAAAAGAAAAATTCTCCTTCCCTTAATTGTACTTGAAACTTGTACTCCTAACACTGTCAACATTGTTAAAAAGTACTTATTCTCTTTAGTAAATGTATTTCTTTTGCAGGGATATGCTTCCTACCCACTTTTCATTAAATAATGCCTGAATCAAGCCTACTGAAGACAGAAAAGCTCTCTCTTTGACAGAGTATAAAAATTTCATTACTATAAAATACTGCACATACACACACACACTACAAGTTTGCAGTGTTTCCAAGTGCTTTTCTTTTACTGCACTACAATCAACTGTAACCACATACGTCTGTTATACCAGACACGATTGCACTTCAGTTTATCGGCATTTTAGCTGTCCTATTCTGAATCTCACCTAATCTGTTAATTTCAGTTTTGTAATGAGAAGGCACAAACTGCATTTATTTCTGAATGCTTTCTTTCTGAGGATGCAGAAGAGCTGTTACTTGGAAAGAAGAAAAAAGTAATTTATTACAGTCATTCATTCTTATCCTTAGCAGACCAGGCTAAGCTACACTGGGAACATTCACTTGTGTAGAAGGCTTAGCCAAATGTGGAAACTCATATACCATACTACATCTGTATCCTAGTTATTACTCCCTAATACACTAAGGATGGCAGTTACAAGAAAAGAATGAGTTGTCTTATTAAAGAATTACATTTCTCTATCTATCATTGTGCTGCTTTTGCAAAATAAGAGGGTTTTTTTTTTTTTAACCCTTTCACATAAAAAACCTCCCACTAAATACACTGTGCTGCCATCACCCATTATATTTCTTCTAAACCAACAATGCTGAAGCAACGGTCAATGCAGATGACTACACTGTTTAATATTATTTCTCTTTAAGCACTCTGAACTAGCCAGGCACCCATGTTTACTTACAAAGGATTACATCTGTGTGACACTTCCTTCAATCCTACTGTCTCTGTTCTGGTTGCTGCCTCACCAAGTGTGCCAACCCAAAAGGAATAAAGCTGTATTAGTGCTACGATACAGAGAACGCACTGGGAAAAGCGGAAGACAGTGCTGAACAATTGCTTCATTAAGAATGAGTGTCCAGGATTCATGGAACAAACTGCAAAGTCTGTCATGAGTGAAGGGACAAGCTACTCTGGAGCAAGGAATGATATTGCAATGACTGTAAAATTACACTGTCAATAAATACTGACAAGGTTTTAGAGAATAACTGAAACTATCCACATTCACTGAAATGGGATGAATTGGAAGAAAAGTTAGAGATAGTTGACCAGAATTTGAGGGAAAATAGACTTCATTGGGAAGAACTGGAAACTAATACCTCATCTGCTCTCCCAGATGATGACATATTACAATACTGGACAAGAACTTCAAGTGCTAAGTCCACGACAGGAGGCATTAACAGGAGATGACATACAAAAGTAGCATGAAATCTGAATTATTATTATTATTTTACTTCATTATGGGAGAAACCAGACAAAATTCCCTATAACAGTGAAGCTAACAGAACATCCTAGCAACAGTACCTAAAGAAAAATCCAGAATAAAAAGCAACCAAGTTGTCATCACAGCTCTTGACTTGGGTTAGAATTCCCAGATAATTTCTCATACAATGGCATTGTGTTGGCTTCAGTACTGTTAGGTTAGTGGAGATGTCAACAGAATTTTATTTTAGTAGGTGCTTGTATGTATATGCATGCATGCAAGTGTACCTATCTACTCATAAGAGACGAAGAAGGGACTTAGGAGAAGGATATAGACAAACAGTGTTAATGTTAATGTTGTATTTTTGTTCTTTTTGGTTGTTTTTTTAATGTCACATTAGTGTTCTTGAATGAGAAAAATTGTTGTTACAATCTGAACAAGAAAGAAGAAACAAGCAAGCAATCAAAAATATTTTCTTGAGAACACTCTAGTAAATCCTTGCTTTTTGGACTCAACACAAACTGAAACTGCCCGATGTCTGTCTTTGTGAGTCCGGGGACAGAGAGCAAAACCCCCAGTGAAGGCCCTGGAACAAGTATGTGACAACATGAGAGATTTGTAATTAGCATTCAAAGATATTATATGCCCTAAGAAGCTTTTACATGTTGTCAAATAGATGTTGTGACAAGTTTACAGGAGGTTTGCAGTTTTCTTTCACAACATGCTGACACTGTGTATAAAAATTGATATAACACAACAAAGGTGGAAGGAAGGTTTATAAAAATCTGGAGAAGCTGGACCACACAATCCACAAAGTACAAGCCACACTGGAGTTGGTAACTCTGGATTTCACCTTATTTTTCATTCCTATAGCTTGATTTTAGATTTGATTTCATTTTAAATGTACAGCTATAATTCATAGTCTAAGTACATACTATCATATTGCATACATTCTTATTTATATTGCAATGAAATAAAGAGTTGTTGTCTGACATAGCTGATAGAAATGAAATACACCATAAATGTTTGCATCAGCTATGACAGTTAAGGAGCTATCATTATCTGAATAAATTTCAGAAGTCATAAACAGCACTTTAAAAGCCTCTATACTTTTAACTATAGAAATTATCTGATTCATAAAAGAATAAAAATCCACTATTTAAATATGAATTTCTAAATGCCCTTGTTTCCAAAAATCTATCACTGCAGCCAAGTGGCTAATGGCCTCCATAGCTCTTTCACTAGAAGCTTCCCAGAGTAGTTCAAAAGCAAAAAAAAAAAAAAAAAAGTAAACACAGGAACTTGACAGGTCAAGTCTTTCCATTCATTTTCTGCTGTATGCCATATTCACATCATTTTTGCCTCCATTATTATGAACAGTTTTCACACATGCATTCAAAAGTTATTTAAGATACATACACATTATGCAGTGCGAGCTGTACTTCCCATTACAGACTTAACACTCAGTTAATATCAGGGTGAGGTAGAAGGGCGGGAAAATAACATTAGGCCAGATTTCAGGACTGGTAAGTCATATTTTATATGGAAAGATTTATTGAGAAGATGCTTGATGTGGAAGATTTCCTCAGCTTCAATATAAATATAGCCCTGAAAATAACATCCCTCTACTGACAATCACATTCTCCAAACCATGTGAAATTCAGCAAATAGACATTCCTGAAGCTCACAATTCATTCAAACTAACCTCAACCTTCTAGATATCTAGGCAACCATACTGGAATATGAGAAAATGCATTCACCTCATCTGATTCCAGGCTTTGCTGCAAATTCAAGAGTCTACACAACTACAACTTCATGTTCTTGAACTTGCTGACTTCCTGCATACAAGGTTCCTCTAATCCTGATCCTGAAGACCAAGGAAAAGCCCCCTAAATTCTAGCTTCTAGGGCACTTATGTTATCAGTGCTAATCAGAAGTATTATCTTAAACTCTGAACTGAATTTGAGATTGGGGTCCTTGAGAGGAACAAATTAAATGGGAGATACTCTTCTGCTTGTTCAGTGAAATGAATTGAATATAGAAGATACTGTATATTTCCCTTCTGAAAGCCTGTTATACATCCCTAAAATTCCATAGTAACCAAGAGAATACTCCATACATCAATGAGATTTGAATCCTAGTAAAAGCTTCCTGTCTATTTTCCAGAAATCAAGCCTTTTTCAAATTACTGGCCTATTCATTATAATATTTAAGCAAAATCAGAATCCTAACCATAATTAGTACTTGATGCAGGTTTGTAAGAAATAATAGTTAAAAGTGAAACCATAGGAAGAAGTTTCTCATCTTTAAATCAGTGAAAATGAAACATGTACAACAACTTGATGCATTTCCAGGTCTTTGGGGGGTTTGATAGGAAGGCTACCCACTCTGATGATTTCCTGCTGTAATTGCACTAAAAAGGAGTTTCCTCCTTATTCATTTGCATCTCCGTCTTGTCCCGCTTTTTTTTCAGTGAGATGATTTAGCACTAGTGTCCACTGAACAAAAAAAAAAGCCTGATTAATGTGCAGCAGCTGACATTATAGCATATACATTCATGCAAGTGATGGAAGAGCCTCCTGTAATTGGATAAGAAATTGAATAAAATAATGAAAAATTTAACACTGTCTTTGTCTTTATACCTTACATTGGGATGATTGGGAGGCCAGGGAGTAGGAAACATGTAGGGGTATTTTATATTCTTTTCTGGTAAAAATTTGTTTAACAGAGGCCCATGATTAAAAAGAATGTGGTACCCCACTGCGACACAGAGGTACAAGAGAAGGAATAATAAATTGGTGGCATTGACAAGGTGTCATTTATTATCTGCTTTAAAATGTCAGGTCATGTCATTGCAGTGAAATATTTTCTCTCTTGATGTATGTCTTACAAAGCAAGTTCAATGTTTGGCACTTTTCGATTTCAATAAAAGAAAACAGCTTTTAATCTGGAAAGCATGGTAACCAACAGGAAAATAAGGTCAATTCAAGGCTCCTATTTGAACAATTTTTCACAAGCCTATCGAAAAAGCCTATTTTAAGTGGTCTAGTTCATCACAGAGTCTTGTTCGTTTGTCCTCACAGAGCCCTGACTGACACTCTGCCCTCTTCTCTTTCCTCCCTCTCCCTGTTGTTTTTTTTCTTTGTTTTTAAATTAAAATCATGTGAATTTCTGTGAACTTGCAACAAAAATTCAAAAAGAAGGAAATGCTAATTCCTGAAGAAATTGAGTGTTGTGATAAACTATAAAGAGAACATTTTCAACATAACATAAATTATAAGCTAGAAATACATATGAGAAATTGAAGTTATGAAATTATAGCAACGATACATCAATGATAAGGCCAATTAAATAAAGCAGACATTGTCTGCAATAGTGGTGAATAGAGATAAGTGGAATCCACACTGCAAAAGTCTTGCTCCCACAAATCTATCAGAAACACAGAATTTCAACTAAGTCACAAGTTCCCCACACAGAATGCATTTACAAGAAGTAAAATAAAAGTAGTATTCAAAAGCTAGGGAAGAAAATGGAGCGTGTTTTGTAAGACACTCATAAATACACTTCCTAATGAACCAGAGTGTTACTTCTTGAACTTACCCTGCCAGGAACGTTTTTATGTTATTGTCTGGAGAACACAATAAGCAATATGACAGCACTAAGAGTCAGCAGCAGACCAAAACTTTGCTCATATGACTTTTTACAGATAGGTTTAGACTGAAACACCACAACTCCTGACTTGTCTGGTCCTCAAGACAGAAAAAAACTGAGGGAAGGAGCAGAAATCAGATCAGTCTTGGGGTTGTTTGAGGGCTCTCTGTTACCTGCTCAAGTGGCTGCATCTGAATCTTTGTGCAAGTCTTCCTTTTGCCCTATTTTTCATTCAACTTGAGGGCAGCATTTACTGCACGGGGCTTTGAAATCAGCTGCTGACTCAGCAGCAATATTTACCCTAGTATAAGAACACGTTTCCTGAAAATAACGTTCCCTGCACTGGAAGTATGGCCATATAACATGGTGAAGAAACAAAGAGTAAAAGGCTTTTGCTAGTTCCTATCCCTGCCCAGTTCTTACTGAATCCTACTTCTGTAAGCTTTCTTCTAAGTTCAGCTTATCAGTCCCCAGCTGGATCCTAAGTTCGTTCTTTCTTTTTCCCAAATGAATTTATTCAGTACCCATGGCCCACTTTTTCTCCACCAGTTGCATAATTATATAGAAGAAAAAATTATGAACACAAGTAGTATTGTAAGAAGGTTGTGATTTGGCTTAATTCTGTTTCTTATATGCAAACCAGAATAGCTCCATGGAAATCACAGAATCATTGAAGTTGGAATAGATTCTAAAGATCACCAAGTCCAACCATTGATCTTACCTAGCAAGTCCCATCACTAAGCCAAGTCCTTTAATAGCACAGTCTGCTACTGTTCACTGTTATTGTAATGAAGACCAAATCCCTGTCCCACAAACTTCCCTTTCTCCAGTTTGACCACATAGAATCACCAAGGTTGGAAAAAACCTCCCAAGACCATCTAGTCCAACTGTCCTTCTACTACCAGTATTTCTCCACTAAGTTATGTCCCTTAGTACAACATCTAAATGTTTCTTGAACAATGCCAGGGACAGTGACCAAGCCACCTCCCTGGGCAACCTGTTCCATCTCAGAACCAGTAATTTTCAGATAGTTTCTCCTTAACACAACTCAGAGATTTATTCCAAGAATTCCAGTATGAAAACTGTGGTAGGAAAGGAAATACAATTATTTAAGGAACAGGATGAAATCATGTACTAAATGGAATTCTTTATCAGATGTACATTAAAATAAACCAATTTGGCCTAGCTTTCTGGGAAATGACCACTTTCAATTTGAGTGGCTATTTTGTACAACATAATACTGTAAAGTTTGATTTATGACCAACTGACAGAAAAAACACAGTTCTCCTATATTTTTCACATTTCTGTTGTCCAGCCTAGAATTGTTTTACATCACCTTGAGCTGAATGTCTTGAAGACACTAGATAAAGCAAGCACTTTGAGTTATGTCACAGTACTTCACTTCAGCTATTATGGCACAATTGTTTAGATGAGTCGAATAACAAATGGACCAATTGTTATTAAGGGAGGAGGGGCTGCCATGTGGGGAGATTATTGCCATTGTCTGTTGCTTAGTAGCTAGCTGTTTGATTTGATGCCCAGTGCAGACACATGATTAAAATTTAATTTGTGAAGGAAAGAGAGAAAGACAGAAAATATGCATCACACAGATGATGGGAAGAGACAGACTTATCTCAGCTTATGGACCAGTTCCAACAAGAGCTTTTAGGAAGTTACCAGTGAGGCATGGATGAGAAGCTCAAGACTAAAAAGCTCAAAACTAGGGCTATGAATATATTATAGTTCATGAAATCTCATTAAAAATGAGATGTCTGCTACAGCAGGCAATGACCTATAATTAGCTGCTAGGAAATACTAACTCTGCAGGTATTCATGAAACATCACCTCTCTGGAGGTCAGCTGCCTGCCTTAAGGATGTCAGATAAATGCTTCTTTCCTTTTAGGATACAGACCTAGGAAGCTGTTCCTTAAAATCTTAACACTCACCTTGTTAACAAACCTGCTCTTCTTATTCCTAGAAGATAAACTATAAAAATTGTAAGTAGAAAGTCATAAATTATACCCTTTTGTTTAGAAGATTAGGGCTGTTGTCATTTAAGTGATGGGATGGTAATATTAAGTTCTCCCAGAAGATACATTTCAAGTCATATGTCACATACAAAAATAATTGAAAGTTTTACCATGTAGCGTTAGCATGACCTTACCACTCCTAAATATAGAGCACCAGGAAATACCTTTTACAATACATAAAATAAGCTATACTACTGTTTTACATTTCAGTCTGGAAATACATTGCATTTTTACTAAAGCAGTGGATATTACAGGAAGGCAGGTGATCTGAGGTGCAGCAAAATTAAGCACCCAGTGCCTACTGCCTGTGGGAAAACTGTGTGGGTAGGAGCCACTGCCATAAGTGCATGTCCCATAGTTTCCAAAACACACACAGTTACATGACTAAGAGCTCTTTTGGCATTAGAAACAGTAAAATATTGCTGCTCCACTGCTGTACATCATCTGTTGCATGCTCATAAACTCTTTACGTAATGGAATTTCACTTATAAATTAGAGATTATTCAGACTTCCCTGCAATATGTTCTGACAGACAAATCATAAAAACTAAAACAATTACAATCTACTGAAGTGTAGCTATAATAGCTACTGGATAGCGTTATCATCTCTTCAAGTTTATTAAGAGACAAATAGCAGGAATGTCTGGCTGGAAACTGCACTGAGCAAATTTCAGAGGGCAGATTTCTTTCCCCCATCACTGATCAGACTACATCCTGGAGTATTGTCATGGTTTTATGATTTTTGGTATTGGTATTCCACATCATAACAACATGTAGTGCATTAAGAGTTAAAGAGTTAATACTCCAACTCCACAGATCATTGATATTTTCCGGGTATACCTGTCTCAGAAGAGAAGAACTATATTCCCCAGAAGACTTTGCGATGCTTTGCATTTTTACGTATTTTCCGCTCAGAGGGAAAAGATAAAAACCCTCTGCAGTCACGGGACATGCTCTTTCCTTCAGGATCGACTCAGCAGTGGGTGCTCGCTGCCGTATCGCCTTCAGCGTTAGCGTAAGGCCTTCGGTTTATCGGATACTCTCTCTTGCTCATTTTATTTGATTTATTAGCTTCAATTCCAATTATATTGTATTATATTGTGTTATTTTGCTTTCTGATATCTTATTTAGTAAATTAGCTTTCCTCCTCAGATCGTTGCCGCTGTTTTGTTTCTAGGCCCATCTTCTTTTTTTTTTCCTTTTCCCTTTTCCCCCTTCCCCTTTCCTGGGGCGTGGGTCTGTGGGTCCCCCACACCAATCGTCACGGAACCGGGCCGATCCAGCCCAGTAAACCGTTGACAAGTATATAGACAGGGATTCTATAAGTTCCCAAAAAGATATAATTAATATTAAAAAGTGCTATACTTACCTTTTTCACCTACTAACTGTTTTCAGCTGAATAACTTACATTTATCTCCATCTCAAACTAACAGAATTTATATATTAAATTAAACAAATTTTCAAGTTGGATCTGGGGGTTTGGTTACCTCCTCTCCTCTTTTTTCCTTCCCTACAGTTATTTATATATACACACATATATATATTTATTATTTCAAGTTACCAATAATAAAATATATTTGTGATTCTTCTCCTTAGTTAAAATTTGAGTTTGTCAAGACCAAAAGCAGCTGTATTTTCTGATTTCACTTTTCAGGTTGGAAGCTTACTTTGGAGCCACTTCGATGTTCTCAAAGAATGGCATTTACTCCTTTGAGGTGCTATAAGGCAAAGTAATCTTTTAGAAATAATATGATAAACAGCCCTTGAGCTGTAGAGGATGGGACGCACCTTGGTTACATGTTAATTATTTCTCAATAGTGAAAGTTCTCATTAAAATAAACTACAGCATTTGGGTTCCATTTTTCTTTGTGTGTGGGTAGTTATAGCAACAGAAGTGACAGAGCTCCTACCAACCTGGGCAGAGCCCTACCAACTGTAAGATCCTGGAAAGATTTTGACGTTTTTTGAACAGGCCCAGAAGAACTAGTTCGAAATGAACTCTTTCATCATTTGCCAGAGACTAATTGAAAGTTACAGACTGCACATTTAACAGTAAGATTCCCAAAGTTTTCATATGGATACAAAGAACAGATTTGATCTCATTAATATAAACACTCGTTAATCGTAGCGATGAATGAAGTTTGGTTCCAATGACATTGCTGGAAATCCGGAACTACTTTATTAATTTTTTTAAAATTTTTTAGTGAAGCTATTAGGTTAGCGTCTGAGACCATCTGAGTATGCCTTCTTTAAAAAAAAAAAAAAAAAAATCTCACAAGTCAGTGATTAAGTCTCAAAAACACTGCTTTTACTCCAGAATAATTCCACTGGGTCACATTCAGAAATCTTACTATGTATCAGCCTTTATGGAAGTCTGACAGCACCAAGTAAATCACAGCAGGAGGACTGTAATTTAAAGGCAAATGCAGGGGATTGCCAACAGAAGTGGTTGCACTTCAGTGAATCTTCAAGTGGCTATTGCTGCTGTATTAACAGCACAAAGACAACACAACATGTGCTGGTGAATGACAAGTACACTGGAGACTCAAATGTCAAAACAAAATGGTACCAGACTATTTTTTGCTATGCATCCAGTGGGACACCTCTGGCAGCTGGCCTTCTGAGAAGTCATCTGGATGAGAAAGCAGATACACTTCCACAGATCCCTTAGTCCACAATCTCAACAGACACTGCAGTGCTGGAAAAAGCAACGAAAACCCCATCTGACATTCACTGCTTATGAACTGAGTAACAAACATAAACAGCTAATAAGAAAGGTTGATAAGATGGAAACCTATGCATCTAGAACTAGGGCATGTTGCAAAAAGTCTATAAACGAACTGAAGCAGTGCACAGTAATCCCAGGACACATGGCACAGGGGATGAAAGCCATTCTGGGCAGCGTGAAACTGCCAGGGAATGATACCCAAGGGGGATAAACATTAATGAATCTTTAGAAGTGGACAGGTCCAATTGAAAGCCAACTGAATGCACATCACCTGCTGACAGCAATATCCTACCACCATCATCAAAACAGCTGGTGTGACAACTAAAGATACATTTCTTCTCAAAGCGGTAAAATCTGAAGTAAAACTGTTCAGGTCCCTACACTAACAAGGAAGACTCACTGTAACCAAAAACCCCCAGAGGAAACACTGGGGCACCCCATGCTTAGAGATGCTGAACTGTTGGCTGTCAGGCAGGACCACCACTTGCGTGGTTCTGGATCTCCTTAGTCCTTGCCTTTCAAACACATGAACAAAAGCATTAAATTCTGCAAAAATCAGACATCAAAGCTTATCAACACCTTGGGACAATTTAAATTTCCGATGAGCAAGAGAAATGCATAATGGTACTACAGAGGTTAACAGTTGCTTTAAGCATCATCCCAAAACACGTCAGTGGCCAACAGCTCAAACAGCTCAGATCCAAGATTAAGGACAAACAGGTTAATATAGATGCAGTGCTGCTTTGTCCTGTTGCTCTAATCCCTGTGTTCTTGTCTAATGTACTCGGGTACAATTTCAGCTGAATGAAACTACCTGCAGTTCACCCTCATGGACACGACAGACACCGTTGTGTTATCTGGATATTTCTAACGTGAGAAAATGACCATTTATAAAAACTGCCATCCAGAATTTGATTTTGCACATATAAAATAAGGTAGACAGCACATAAAAGTATTTCCCAAGGAAGAGACTGCAGGGAAATAAAAAAAGAAAAACAGAAGAAAAAAAAAAAAGAATGTCATTTTAAAATTAGCAATCAATTTTCTCAAATAATTGGCTTTTTGTTTGTTTTTGTTAAGAAATACTTATTAAATTCAAATCAAATGGTAAGAGGAGCACCTACTTATTCAAGAGAGTATCCAGCTGTTACACAAGTAGCATTCCAACCATCCCTAACTAGAGTATCATAGAAACCTTCATGTGTCAGTTTGTAAACCAGGTGAGAGCTATCCGGGATTAGATATAAAAGAGTAACAGGCAGAGGATCTCTATTAATGATCTCCACCAGCGGGGACTACCCTTTAAGAAAGTATTCATAGGAGATATCAGTCCCATATTCTCCTGGATACTACCTCCTCATCAAGGTCATTGATGAAGATGTTAAACAAGACCAGAGCCAACAGAGTCCCAAGGAGCAACACAAAATACTGCCCTCCAACTTGACTCCACACCAATCACAAACCTCTGAGTTCTGCTAGTCAGCCACTTCTCAACCCACCTCACCCGTTTTTTGCTGTCTATGTTAAATATTACTTTAGAGTTGTTTGGAGATCAATAGGTGTTTTAGCTTGTAGCTTTGTTTGTTTTTAATATCCCATAGAGAAGGGAAAATTAAACCTCTAAAATATTGAGAAATCGGAAAGACATTTCAATCTTTCTTTGCTTCTATTGGAAGTAAAAAAACTACTGGTTTCTGTTCCACATCTGACACATACATAAGAAGTGGCCAAAGTTTGACACAGAGGAAATGTATGGAAAACTGTTTTCTCTCAGTGTATTACTGGGAAAGCGATATGTATCACTTCTCCATACATCAGTAATAATGTCATCTGTGCAGCAAGGAGAAAGAACAGGTTTCTTAATTAACACTGTGTTGTTTTAATCATTAAAAAAGTGATATTATTCCAAAGACTCCCCCCCTCCCCCTCATGCAAAGCAAAAAATGTGACAATTGAGATATTGTCAATATTTCAGTTTACTCCTGTAAGGAGCAAAGCCAAACAAAGTGTAATTGCTCTCATGTACTGACACAGAGTTGAATTTATCATTATATAACATTTTCTTCTAAGAAAAAAATAATAAAAAAAATATGTTTAATTTCCTAAGAAGTTAAAGCAAAAGAAACAAGAAAATCAATGTTAATAGAGAAAAAAATTACAGTAAGAAATTAATGTAATCCTATCTGCTGACTAGGAAGAACTATGCTGGACTTTCTACTTCATATCTTCTTTAAGAATAAAAAATGGTGTAATCCAGTACCCCTAACTTCAAGTTATGCCTAAAGAAAATAAAGGATTACATAAGTTACAGTCTAATTTTTCCCATTTATACTTTGCTGAAAAAAATATTTGAAAAATCTTTAGCATTCATAGGTTGTGACTGCAGCAAACCCAACTAGAACTTCAGATCACGGGGCAGAAAGCAACAAAGTCTTACTCAAAGTCCCTGAAATGGAACATTTCGCTATACACTGCTATTTTTATTTTATGTCACTCTTTGACATTTTGTCCTGAATTCATAAAATTAGAGAGGAGCTCTAGTGGTTGCACACAGTAAAATTTGTCAGCTTAGGTTTTTTTTAATTTTATTGGAAGGGATAGAGCAGGAAAAAGTCATTTGAAACTAGAATTCAGAAGAAAAACTGCAAATTAGTTCCTGGCTGTCAAAACGTTGCACTCTTTAAAGTTGAAATAAACAATTTTGGGGAAAAAAAGAAATAGGAAAACCTGGTATTTTATCATCTTATTTTTTTTTTTCCTCTTTTCTCATTCACAGACAGTTCTGCTTTTAATCATCCTTCTCACTAAGGACTGACTGTCCTATTGAAAAGATATATTCCTACCGATTTCTCCTACCAACAGAAAGATGGTAAGTACTATGTGGACTCATCCTGAAAGGAAGGAAGCCTCTCTAGAAAATCAAAATAAACCTAAGAGATGAAGAAATTGAGCTCCATTCAGCTTTGCTTTTTCTTTGTTAACCCTCTTCTTAAAATAATTATTTTTTTAAACACAAGATTTCTTCACTGAAAGTAGAAGTCCATAGTGAAAGAGAAAACAAGCAGATTTCTCAGTTTTCAGTGGGGAGTCGAATGAAGGACACTATGTGCCTTTCCAGAGGCACCTGTGCTCTAAACAGAGATGAGCCAACATCACTTGGCAAGTGGCTTCTTCACTGGCTTCTGCATAGATCCCTTGGCACTTTCTGTTGCTTTGTATGTGCTGTGAATCAGCAAAAATGCTGCACTTATTTTTCTGAAAGTTTTGATTTCTTATTTTTTATTCCTTCACAGTGAATGAGGAGCTTTTGAAACAAAGCACACAACCTTGAATAACACATTTGTTGCAGCTCCGAGGAAAGTGTTAACCAGTTTAAGGGATTTTCTAGCAGAAACTTTTTAAATTCTAGGGGGGAAAAAAAAAAAAAAAAGAGGGGAAGAAACAAAATCCTGTTTTTGAGCAGAGAAACAAAACTAAAACAGGAAGTTTGGCATCAAAATCTCAATCTCACAGCCATCTGAGACAAAACAGACAACAAAATTAGACTTATTCTCCTTAGGTAAAACTTTGAACAGACTACCATACATATGCAAATCTCTCCCCCTTTTCCATTTAGCATAAGCCTGTTATGGTTAAACTGAGTAATCTAGCAAACTGATATTCATTCATAACTTTTTCCATTTGGCTCATAACACTCAGAGTGGACAATACAGAGGTTTGTTGCATAAATAATGCAACAGAATTTTGCAATGGCTGGACAAGCTTCTTTTCCTCTTCAATGTTTTTAAGCATCTCAAATTGTCCTGCTTATTTCAGATGCTTTAGTACTCAAACCTGACTTTTGCTCAAGGCTTTTTTGTAGTATACAGTCAAAATGTATCCCCAACATGGAGGATGTACATAGCTTTTTTCTTTCTTTAATTATTTGTTTTTTAAATGCTAATGATTTTTTTCCCTCCAGAAAGGGTAAACTTATGTCCTCTGCGATTCATTAGACTGGTTATGGAGGACCAAACTCTTGCCTTCCCTTCACTGAGTCATAGCACAAGTACAGTGATTGCCACCATCACAGGATGTCAAAGACATCCCTTTCTGCTGGAGGGGGACTAACCACAGGGAAAAGCAGTTACTCCCCTCCACCCTCCCCGATTTAAGCATTGCCTGAAAAGCAGAGCATGGGGGATATCAATGTGGGCTGTGCTTTGGCCTCCAAAAACTGCTTCTGCCCTTTGTAAGGTGGTAAAGTAGGAGCCTTCTGGGAGGAAAAAAAAAAAAAAAAACTCTTTAAGAGCAAAGAAAAGCAGTAGCATTTTTTTCCTCTACTAACAGGAGCAGAAATATGCTGCCACAAATACTATCACTTCCTCAAGCTATGTCGTCACATCTTTTAAAGTTGCTTGGGAAGTCAACTCAATGAAGAAGTTGCACTTCAAAATGCTTACAACTCCACTAAAGCTCCCAGCTCATAGAGGTGACACCAACAGGGAATATTCCTGTAAGGAGAACAAAGATAGGAATGCCTGTCCAAGATGTCGATGCTCATTAAGATATAAATCAGGAGCAGCATCAAAGTACACAAAGCTTCTCTTGTCCACATTCACATGAAAAAACAACTCTCAATGTATCTACAGAAACTCAGAAGCAGTGCAACAGAGTTCTTATAAAATAAGCAGAAAATGAGTTCTCCAGATATAATAAAAGAATCAAATTTCATCCCAGCTGGCAGAAGATTAATGAAAAAGAAAATCTTTTTAAAGTAACTGCAAGCCTAAGCAGGATATACCTGTTAATATAAATGTATCAGCACTCATTGAGAAAACTGAAGGTAAGTACTGCCTACAAAGAATATTATCACCTCTACAATATGCCAACATTACTCACTATCCACAGACTTCTTTCCTCTTTTATTCTCAAGATCCATTTAAAAAAAAAACAAACAACAAAAAACCCTAAACCCAAGTGTTATGCTGTAACACCATAACGTGATGATGGAAAGCACAGCAATAGCGGAGGAGCACAATCCTAGGCTACAGCAAATGAGAACGAGAACAAGCACAAACACAGCAGCTGTAAACACAGAAACAAAGAAAAACTGCTTACTTACAAAGGCCTCAAGTAGGCAGAGAACACCAGGATTATACCTTTGCCTCTACTGCCAACCCTTCAATGAGGTCTGGGAAGGGGTGGATCCTGGCTCCAACCCTTCTGGTTTCTCAGGTACAGTGCATGCACCTGAGCTCCCCTGGGTTGGCCCTGCCTTCCCACCAGCTGCTCCATCACTGGTTCAGATCATGACAGCATTTTTCACTACACCAATTTAGCACACGTTTTTTCATGCAAACATTAGGATTCTACTTGCTAATATCTCCTCATCAAGTTCTGTAATAAAGACATTTCTGGGAGAGAAAATTCCTGATTATTAATTATCTAGAACAGATGCTTATATGCTGTATGTTTTCAGGTAAGAATATGAACCACTATCAAGATTTGGATTAATTCCACTGTTCCTTTCAGTAAGAGCTCAGATACGTAAAAGAATATCTCAGCTGACCACAGAATCTCCTTTTTTTCTTCAACCTTTTTATTAATCACTTTTTTTCACCAAACAGAACTCACTGACAGACTGAAGATCACCTAACAGTTATGTCATTAGGACTGTAGGAATTGGTCAGAACAGATTGCCAAAAGGCAGCAAGTCACCCAGTGATCAAGAATTGTGGTATGACATACAAGCGTTGTTTTGAGCTCTGTTCTCCTTACATACAATTACAGCTCCCAGCAAGATGCTTGCTTTTCTACCTCAGTTAGATTTTTCTATTAGAAAAGTCAATTGAACTGAGTCAGCTTCCATCATTCTCAAGGCGTAATCCTGACAGCCCCCTCCTGTTCCAGCACTGAGACCTACAGAAACCACTTTCACAGTGTACATTTCCCTGACTGAGAACCCAAGAAAGTCAGTATAAAATAATGTTACTCTGTAGGCTAGATCAGAATTGCTTGAAATGAAACTCATGACACATCCTACTACTCCTTATTTACTATTGACTAGAATAATAAAAAAAAAAGTAAAATGATTAAATTTTACCCTGAAATAGATGAAAGATTCCTTTAAGACATTCCCCAGTTGAAAAAGATTTCATGGGGGAACGAGGGGGAGCCATGAACATTCCATTGCCCACTCTTCTCCCGGAGCTCAAATTCAATTTTGTAGGAAACTGATGTAAGAATTCTACAAATATTTCCAGCAATACTTTTTCATTTACAGTGAGACACATGGCAACATGATAGAAAACAAGAAAATGAAAAAAAGACCAGCATCCAGTGTTCTCTGCTCCAAGTGAACAAATCATTTGGTGTTGTTTCTGATACTTTGAACGGAATCCAAATTAGACAACTCTGTTTATTGACCACTTGACTACCTAAAAGAGGCCAGGAACAATCAGCAAACTGTAACGCTCATTGTCCTGCACTCATGATTAATCAGCACTGGAGTATCTGAATTACTTTGCCAGTTATGCTTGCTTGCTGAATTTTTCTACTGGAAGTATCATTTTTCTCCATTATATACTTCATTCATTGTAAATCAAGAATGCTTATGTGTTACATGCTGAAGTTAATTCAGTTTATACCAGTAAAACAACAACAGAACTGCACAGGTTTACAACTGCATCTAAACGGTACTGCAGGCTTCATGGCAATGACAGTGATTTGAGTTATATTTTGCACAGTGTAAAGGAAGGATATTTCATGGGCAGGTGCCGATGCTTCCACAGAATTGCCTCTGACATAAATTCAGTCTGCTCTAGAACGCTGTTGGACAGCCACAGTTTATCATCAGTGCTCATTTATTGTGGCACAAGCTTATTCACCGTAATAGTGGATACCTTGAAAGGCTTTTAAAAATGATCTGTATGATAATTTTATTAGCTTTATGCATAAATCCTCAGAAATGTAATTACTGGTCTGGAAAAATATAAATACAAATTATAAAACTCAAGAGGTTTATAAATCCAAGCAGATAGAATACATTTCCAGTTTCACCTAAGGATATACTAATATCATTTATTTTGTAGAAAATACTGGTATCTAATTTCCCAGAATTTCAGTTATTTCTTTAACTGAGGTGTCAGCTACTCACTGTTGCTATCTACTCTTTAGGACTGAATAGCTCATATTACAAGTGCTCAACAGAAACAAGCTGAGATAAGACCTCTGGGCTGTTAAAAGCTCTTGAAGCCTACAGAATATTGAGATGCACATCACAAAACTATACAGTAAGTCAAATTTCAAGTAAATAAATGAAAATAAAATTTTACTAGTCATGGAAGAAACAGTAGTAAAAGAGACAAAGTAGATGGCTCTTGAAAAGACTGCTATTTTTCTACCTACATAAAATCTTATATAACATTTTCAGAGTTTCTTCAGAATGTTTTAAAAGATCACCAATACAATAATAAAAGCACACATGTATATATGAGTATTTAATATATAGTCTTAGAATGCCATTTGAATCTTTAAAGCATGGTTATTATGAAACTGATTCAGATTGCTTATACAACGTGGAGTCAAAATTCACAGTTGACTAACAAGAATAAAAATCTAGCTGAGAAAACACTGTAGTCCATGCTGCTCTCCACCAAGCTGAAGGTAGAAGATAATTCTTTAAATTCAGATGTTTCCTATCAAATATACATATTTAATTTAAGGGAAAGCAAGTATCATAAGTACACCCGAAAATGTACAACTTCTAGTTTTATGCATGATTCATCTTGGTATACATTACAAAGAAGCAGTGGCAGAATTTTAGCCAGCCCATCCATTTTGTAGGACAATTGCCAACTACCACCTGTAATTTATGTAATAGAGCAGGTAATTTGAGATGTGCACTTGCTCCTCCCCACATTCATTTTCAGTATCACAGAGTCCACCTACTAAGTAATAGCCATTCATCACCTTTTGACAAAGAGCACAATAAAACTGCTCACCGTGTCTTGTGATGGGAGTCAAATCAAACCACAAGAAAAAGTCTTGCACTCACACTATGGAATAGACACAGGTCCATGTAATACCATTACAAATTCAATTACATTGCACTGTGATTATTAATGACAGAACAATGTAATGAGTCTGAGTGAAGATAAAAACTCCTCAGGTTAAGTGAGTCCTTGATGCTGAATTTTCTTTACCAAATTAAAGCTTTTTTTTTTCCCCAGGCATCTGGAAGTCTCATTAAAAGTCCATTTAAGCCAATGAGAATCTCCCCATTGATAGGCATATGTTTGAATTAAGTCCTTGCTGCATTAAAATTGAAACATTGAGGGGTCAGAGTTCTTTCATAGCTTCTTAGCTCTCATAGGTATGAACAAAAAAACACGCCTTATTTGCTCCTCTTTTTTTTTTTTTTTTTTTTACTAAGTATAACAGGAATTTTGCACTTAAATTCCCCCTGCATAGTTACATAACTTTATTTACGAAGAGCCTACAGCTACATTTAGGAGAAGGTTGCCTAAATTCAATCCAGTTCACAATTTGTTGCCCAAATTCCAATCCTTCTTCTCAAATTCCCCTGTCAGTGATCATCTAAGCCCATACAATCCCTGGACACCTTCATTTTTTGACATTAAAACTCCCCATTTGTCACTGAAATTGTTGTCTGTCCAAAGTACTTTTCCCAGGGGACTGGATAGGATGCTCTCACTCTTCCTCCTGAAACTGATTAACTATTAAATACATATCATATACGTGAAAATAAAATCAAATTTTAAGAAAGTGTGAGCAAGGCCTCAGGACTGTGTACCCTGAATTAAACTTATTTTGATATGTTGACTCCAAGAAGGGAATGAAAGTTCTTTTACTCTAAATCTCAGTGACTACAGATTTCTCCAGTAGGTTGTAGAGTTTGTTCTTCTTTGGCCTAATAAACCTTGAATTACCTTGAACACAAGAGAGCAGCTTCAAATAAACTGAATAGTTACTGCCATTCCTACTCCATCTCAATACCTTCCAGGAAATTATTGCAATTAAAAGCCACTGGCTTTTAATGAGAATGGGTCAACTACTGAAACAAATTCCCAGAGGAAATGTTTTTAAAATGACAAATTCAGATCAAAATCTGATAACTTGCTGAAAGACAATCTTAAGCAAAAAGAACAAAAATAAAAAACAAACAATTCATTCTAGAGGTAGTTGTGGTGGCTTAAAAAAAGCCTAACTGGCTGTCTGAACTCAACACACACAGCCTAAGGTGTCCTTTCTTGGTTTAAATTTCCATGAACTTCAGCATGTAGCATATATATTTCACTAAATGCAGTCAAATCTGTCATGTTTCTAAGATCATTTTCAATCTTTATTGAAAAACTTTCAGAAAAGTCTGTGTTATTGCATGAATTTTTCTGGATTGTGAAAGATAAACAAGATCTCATAGGTCCCCCTTCTAAAATTTCAAGTACTGACTCTTATCTGCTGAAGACATTTTAGTATTCTGAGCATTTATCAAAAGAAAATTGAAATCTGAACATGAGTAATATGCTTCTTTACAAAAGGCACAGCCAACTTCCCACTTCCATGTATGATCTTACAAAAGAAAATGTCATCTGATCAGAAAAAGGCACTGAAAGATTTGAGATGTCTTCAATATTCTAAGGTGGTTTTTAGAATTATATTCAAACTGAAGGTGCTTTTAGTTTAGCTATGCATTTTCTCCTAATGGGAAATGAACAGCTAAAATATCTTGCCTCAAGCTGAGAACATGCTCTTACATTTCCAGACATAAGATCTCTATTCGACTGAACCCAGTAGGCTGTAGTCTGATTTTGAAGTTAGAGTCAGAGACAGACCAACACTTGCTTTGTTGCATAAGAGAGATTTTTACAGCTCCCTTGGAGCTAACTCCATTATATATAATTCACATTTGCACTAAAATTCATAGCCCTTGGAAGAGTTCGGATTCACTCACTGTCATAGACATTTGGATCTGACTTGGGATAGCTGAAGAGTGCCAATGTGTTGACGCTCATTTCACTGCTGCAAATCAAAATTTGAGAGAAAAATGTACCCTTTTTCAATTCATTCTTTCTTTCTCAAAGTGTTATCTAACTCCACAGTAGTATCTGACTTCAATGTAGATCTTACTTGAATATTATCATAGATAACTGAAACTTGATAAATATTGCCAAATCCTACTAAGAGTATGCATAAATCTTTAGCAAATTTAGAAATAAATTCGCAGAAGTAACGAGCTCATTCATTTTGTTCGTCACTTAGAGAAAGCATTGAAGAGTGAGAAAATCAACAAGAACTTGAGTATACTAAATCATGTTTGCTAGGATATTTACAATAATATAACTCTCTCAAGAAAACAAATCTGATTTATCAATATTAAGGAAAGTTAAAAAGTCAAACTTGAAGAACAACTGGTTGAAATCTTGTGCAAACCAAGAAATACAGGAATCGTAGTTTCCCTTCTGCAATTATAAGATGGGTTAAGCTATTTCCCTGCCTCAAATACATCAGTGTATGTCTATAAGCAAGTGCACAACCTTCTGGTTTGAGTTAGGACTACAGAAATGCTGTGAAATCAGAATTTTATAAATCTAAACGCTACAGTTTTAAGCATAGCTTTGAAAGTCAAAGCTGTATTATTTTACCTTAGGGGCTGTTGCCTCACTGGCTTTCTTTATCTTATCAGAATCAGAAAAGCTTCAGATGTATAAAAAGCTTCCGGCCTGTTCTAGGAAGATTTCTAACCCATTTTGTATATCTAATACGTTAGAGTATTCTACTCAATTCTGCATGGAGGGCACGAGTCAATCTGCAGTCCATACAAGACTCCAAACGATTAGGGGTAGAAAGGAAATGTCTTGGTAACATTAAAATATGTATTTTCTGGTTTACAGGCCTATTTGAAAAGCATATTTGGTAATCACATAAAGGTTCCCTAAACCTAGTCTAATGTTAGATAATCTTTCAAACACTGAAATGCTTATCTGAAAATCGAACTGGGATAATAGCCATTACTATGTACCATGTTTCTGTGAAAGCTTTTGATAGCATCAGATACTAATGCAGTATAAACTAATACAAACATTTTAAAATAATGTTTAACTCCACACTACGAGGATTTAATAATGAGCTTTCAAAAAATGCAGTGCATACACAGCCCATATATAGTGAATAGGGAATGTCTGAGGTAGTTGCTACCCACCTCTATAATGTACATCTATCACAAACAAATTTAACAGGTGTAATAGTGAAAGAAAAATTACAGTGCTAGAACAACTTATGAGATTCACTTTATCAGCATTCATGAGACAAAACTGCAGAGAAGATGGGGAACAAAAACCAAAACCAACTCAGAGACATCAAAGATTGTGGAAGCTCCTATCCCTGCTGCATTTTGTCTGTATTCCTAATTAAAGGATGGTCTGTCCTCTACGACTACAAATGTTGTGGTACTTTTCCCAGCCCAGAGCTTCTTGGCTCAGAGTTACCCACCTCTGCTAGACTTTGCACAGCCTATGTGAATATGCTGTGAAGAGTGTGATAGAGAACCCTAAAAACTTCTCTCATTCACTGCCTCAGCCTCTCAGCAAATATGGAGCTCCATTTTCCAAACGCGTCTAGAAACAAGAAATTCATCTGGCCCTTTACTTTAACTAGGCAAGTAAAATAGAGATAATATACCCACAGTGTTGCAGAGAGAGTCTGGAAATCTTTAAGTAATTCCTTATGGATCTTTTACATATATAATAATTATTAGGTATCTAATTATGTTTGTTTCTTTTTTCTTTTACTTTCATTGAAAAATAACAGGAATTATGATAGGCTACCTAGAAGCAAGAATGTGTTGATTTTCTTAGCAGGTATAGCTTTCCTTACCATATCAGCATGTTAATACAATTTGCAGAATTCAGTGAGAGTTAATGAGCACGATAATGATTTGAGAGGGAATTTTGCTTTGGGCCTCATTATTTCTTTCTTATAATTTTGAGCTGCTTTGTTTTAAATTCTGTCAAATGTTAAACTCACTACATTGCCAAGTAATCAAATTTCTCTTATTACACACACACCACGAAAAGCATGCTGTCCAAATAGAACTTATATAATGTTCTTCTTATCTTCACTGGATCATTCAAGCTCTTTTTGTGGAGATGAGTCAAATCCTGATTTCATTAATGAAACTCAGTACAAGGTCCACAGATGTTGATAAGTATTCTACATTTTAAGGGGAGTTTCTGCAATCAAGATAATTTGCAGACTGAAGGCTCATAGCAGCCTTGAATTAATCAGTAAAAATAATCACATTAACAATTGAACTTAATAATAAACTGGAAAGGCATTTACATTTTGGTCATTAAACCTGTTTAATTAAATTTAATTGAGCTCTCACATTATTACAATTACAATACACTAACAAAACACATTGTCTTGTCTCTCTTCCCCTGTCCCCACTAGCAGAAAAACAGGGAAAAAAAAGGAAAAAAGGAAGAAAAAGGAATTGCCAGATTTAGTCAAAGAAAACAAGTGATTCAAAAGTGCTTCATATCAGAGCCAAGCTGTATGAAATTAGAGAATAAGATCTTTCCTAATCAAAGATAGAAAATACATTAGGTTACTTTGCCTACTTCTCAAATCTTCGTCCAGTACTAAACCATAACTTCTGTTATATATTTGTGGGGTTTTTTTGCAATTAATTAACTACTGGTACTTAGGGCATTTCAACACTCCCAGTAGCACACCTTATTTAATATTAAATCCTGGAAAACAGTAAAGAAACATTTAAATACTTATCCAAGTGTACAATCCATGACTGTCAGTTTTTTTATTTAAAATTTCCTTCCTACGTATTTGAACTGTGTGGCATCTTACCTTTTAAAGGCTTTACAGAGCACTAAGTTAGAAATTTCCTTCTCTTTCAGAAACTAACTATAAAGTTAAATATGCAAGGCTTTCTGAAATGTAACTTAATCATAGAGTATCATTAAGTCAATATTAATTTCTGTCAACACTGTGTAGATTCCCTAATGAAAACATATTTAAAAGCAGATAGCTTACATAACATGGTACTGAGTTATGACTCTTAAAAGCAGCCTTTTCACTGAATTAAGCATAAGAAAATACCCTGCATGTTAGAAGCTCCAGCTCTACTCTGAGAGGAAGACAACCTGAGCTACCTTCCCTTCCTGGGTTAATTTTTCACACAAAATTCTCATTTACTAAACAAGAAATGCTATCTGAGCCTTTCCCTCTGCAACTAGCAGCTTAGCACCAATGTGAGCACCAAAGGTACACAGTACTTCTTCACAAAATAAACCGTTTGACAGTAAACTGTGAGTTCAATTAAATTTGTCTTTGTTTTCCAAATTTTCTATCAAAGCAATACCTAAGAAATAACTATTTTGATTCAGATCCATCACTGGAGCATTTCACTGCAGTTAGAAATAAATTACTACCATACCTTCATTCTTTGATGGGTGCTAGATGCTTAAACAAAAGATAGTGATGTCTTCTGGAACATATAAATTGGCTGGGAATGCATTAAGAGTATAGGTGGACCTACGAGCCACTGAAGTAAGACTCCTCTGAGATACCATTACAGCAATCCCAGATACAAATATTAAAAATTCATAACAAAAAATGAGGCTTTTTTTTTTTTTTTTGCCAGAAATTGAGAGATTTCCAAGGAGAGAAAAGGTCATTTTTCAAAGAGGTCAAATAATCACAATTTTCAATGTTTAGAACAGATCCTGGCAGGTCATTGTGCAACAAGCTCCACTAGACATTTCATCTTTCTCAAATACTTAAATCATCTCCACAGATGTGTTTCAAAGGTTTTGTATTAAGGTGCTCATTCAAACCTCACAGATATTTTATCATTGTTGATTTGAAGCTCATCAGTATAACAAAAATCACCTTCTGCTACATCCAACTTTACTGAATCGTTTGCATGATCTTCCTCAGAAGATTTAGTGCATAGTTTTGCCAAGAGTTAATTCTGCATATGAAAAATAAAGATGCCTCCATTCCTATCAAAACATTTGCTTTTTTTTTTTTTTTTTTTATCATTTCAGGATAGTTCATAATATTCATATACAGCGAAGAATATTTAGCAAATATGACAGATTTTAAAAGAGAGAGAAAGCATGAAAAGGGGGGATGGATCTCACAGCTTGAATCTCCCATTTTGAATCTGAAAAAGGTAGCAAAATATTTTATTATCAGCCAAGTACCACTGCTAAAAATGTCAGAGATGTGTGAGTTCAAAGTCTGATTAAAACTACTTAAAAGAGAAAGACAGACTATATATCTTTGCAATCAGTAAATCAAATATACACAGAGAGGGGAAAGGACAAATGCTTCTTTTGCAAATGTACAACACTTGAAAATCCTGTAACCAGTAAGAGTGAAAAACTAATTTGAACAGTTCAGTTACCTGTAGGAAACTTTATATTTTCTGAAGTTTATTTAGTGCATATTATACAGCTAGATGTGAGGCATTAGATATAATGATGTTCAATAATTCCTCTCAAATCAGTAGTAAAAAATAGGTGAAAAGTCCTGGTTTCAAACTACAAAACAGCCTGGCTTTTAACAAAGCAACTTTAAGTCTCTCCATCTGAAAGCTGTTCTTATGTTAGATATGTATGATACTGACTCCTCTCTATTCTACCTCTTTTAAGGATTCCAATGTGACTAAGATGAGAAGAAATGACAGAGAATCTCAGAAGTGCTACTTGAATTCAATTTATACAGTGAACCCAAATGTCACCCTCATCAATATTTATGAGAACATTTCACATTATATGGCCAGCATTGAATGGTGCATGTTATTCTTATTAATGTTTCATAAACATTTCTACAAAAAACAATATGCTTTACTTTGCTACTGAGTATTAAGTAGAATTATGGCAGCATCTGCTTCCAACAGTTGAGTGCACAAGCTATTCATGCCCTGTCGTAAATTCCATGATGCATTAAGATGCCATTAAAGGTACCTTCTGTGGCTGTCTCCTCATTTACATACCTTGTAAATCATCAGGTAGAAATCAAGCGAACTGGGGAGTTATTTCCTGCACTCTTTCCTTCTGTCATGGAATCCAATGCCATCTCCATCTTCCCCCATCAGGAGCATCACCTATCAAAACATGAAGTTAATGATGTCAGTGATGAGAAGCTTAATTGGTAAAGGCAATTCAATTTGTTTGTTGTTTGTTTTTAAACAAATTTGATTTTCTTAAAGAAAGGAAATTTGAGTTAACACATGCTAGAAGACATGAGCCCTTTTTTTCAGGATTCTCATTTGGGAGACCTACATCTCTTGAATAATAAAATAATTAGATAAATAAAATAACTAGAGGAATGAAATGCAGTTAAAAATGAACCCTATGGTTGTTTTTTTTGTTTGTTTGTTTGTTTGTTTTTGCCTGTTTCATTACCATTGTTTCCTACTGCTCTGTTTCTGAGAAAAGAAAATATGAAGAATGTAAGCTTTTGTATAACTACAGCTTATCTGGAACAATATCTCCTTGATTTCAATAGAATTCCCTCTCTGTTTCATTTCTTCTAGCTACCAGTTTAGGTACTTAATCCAACTTTTTAAGGAGATATCTGGAAAAGATTTCCTTTCACAGAAGTGCAATTTTGTGCATTGGCTGGCAGGATAATGAACATTGCAGCTGTCACTCCAATGCCTGCAGACTATTTCTCACCACTCTGGTCACTCAGCCTCTAATGGCGCGGAGTTTGGAAATGGGAACCTGCACCTGGGTATCACAGTTGACAAAAGCAACATGCTGCTGACAGAAATCTGATTTGTTTGATTGTTTTTCCTCCAACATTCAGTCAGGTGCAGTAAATTAGCCAGATCAGCTTTCTCTGAACTTAACAGTTATATCTATGCAATTTCATTACTCCCATGAGCTTTGCTCTTCTTATGAAGTCAGAGAAAAATGCATAACCTATGGAAACTTCATCCTGTATCTCTATTACGTTGTAGCATAACTGAAAGGGAACAAGCCTGGTGAACTGCAAGACTGCCAGGGGTAATTCCTTTATTTCATTTGGAATGTGACATTTTCTTTTTTTTTTTTTTTTAACTTAAGAAAATGAAATAACCCTTACTCTTTGTTTCAGATTTTCACCTGACATACATGACTTCCTGGCTGTGAGAAAACAGCTAATAGGAATCTTAGCATTCTTTCCAGTAGCTTCTAAAAATGATCAGATCACAGGTTTTTCCTCAGAAGAAGAAGAAAAGAAGTGAGAAGGAAATTTAGTAAGTTACATGAAGTTTCTTACTTTTAGTGACAAACATGAAAAAAAATCACAGCCTCTTTTAAGAGATTCTTTCTCCTCATCTGCCATCCATGTTTATACTGTACCTGTTTTTGCAAACCTGAGTCCTTGAACTGCTGCAGACAGAAATAAGCATCTAACATGCTTTATTGCTGAACAGTGAGACTTTTCTCTTTCTTAAGCCTTTCAAGAAATAAAGGGGGAGATGACTGGAAATCTTCTGAAGATGAGAGGAAATTATGCTGAATTGGGGGTGATAGGTCTGCTATGAACTATGAGTACAGAAAAGAACCCCAGAGGTGATGTGCAGAGAGCTTTGCAAACTGAGCCCACTCATGTAATACAGGGCTTCTGGACAAGGGCCTCCTTCAAGCCAGCTCTTCAAACAGGAAGAGATGATGGCCGAGTATTACAGGGACCCTAAAGAGACCAGCTAAAGAAAGGAAAACACACTTGCAGAGATGGATACAGTTATCTACCGCTATTAGTAAAAATATTAACCTGAGAGACAAATGAAAACTTTGTCAGCATTATGATAGAAGATGCAAATAAGGGCAGCAGTCTGGGTACAAGTGCAGTTGGGGCAATAGCCACTGCTATTCCCACTGAGCTGCCATGTGCCCCTGGGTGGATAAGCCAGACAAAGAAGCTTGTTCTCTCCTGTTTTATTCCCGCAGATTGTGCTGTGCAGCTGTCTCCATGAGCACAACACCTATATTGACTGTTCGGCTGCATCTGGGCTACTGCTAACCTTCATCTCCCATTTATTTATCTAGAAGCAGAGGCTGCCTTTGTGCTGTGTTCTCCTTCTGGAAAATCTGTTACTGTTTATAAATATCTAAATCTCTCTCACATCTTTTTGTTCCATTCTTACTAAATTCTCTAAGTAGTTCAAAGGCCAGCCAGCTCTTAACAACTTCTCTAAGCAGTTCAAAGGCCAGCCAGCACTGCCAAAGCTTACAATTCCATTACTTTTTCAACAATTCCTGCTACTGAATCTTTTTATTTTCTCATTTAGGGAATATGTGATGCTGTTTGCTAATGATTTTGCTTTTCACACTGCTCTAGAAGCAGTGTTTGCATTGGGAGAAACCCTTTGTGGTGATGAATGAAAGCAGAGCACTGAGAGAACTGAAAAATTAGAGCATATATTTACTCTTTAAAGACAATGTGCTCACCTCACCCTCTCCTCTCATTACAGCACCTCCATGTACTCAGTATTACAGTTTCTTATTAGAGCCTCACAGCTCAGAAAGTTTAAAAACAGATTTGTATCCTAATTTAAATACAGAGTGCTAATCTATCTTCTGTGATATGGTCTTCAGTTTAACTGTCCTACAAAACAATTCTTCTTTCCTTAAGCTCTAAGAACCTTAAAATATTCAAGCATAAGTAGGTTATTGTTAATCTCAGTACTAATGAAACCAGGTACCTTAGTTATAACTGCCAAAGCCAGACCTGCAGTTCTTTGCACCTGAGTTCAGTCCAACTAAGCCAAAGACTATAGAGATGCAGCAACCTGCCCATGTGGCTTTATTTCTGGTGAACTGATCCCAGAGCCTACCACGCCATATTTCTGATGCACAGAAAACCACCAATGTCTATAAATAAATAAATAAACATAAAGCTGTTCTAGGAAAGTGCTTGAAATGTAATTTTCTTTTAATTTTCTACCTAGTTTCACCTAGTGCAGTCTAAATGTGGTGCAGGACACCTGTTCCCATGTGCTGTCACAGGATAAAAAAGTTACAGTTCCTTTAATAGTTAGAAAATATAACTGAATTCAGAAGCACAGCCTGCTGCTGAGCAACTAAAATCTAGTACATTTTATTACCACATATATCAATATATACATGCATATATATATACACAACTTGATCTTCCTAAATTCAGATATTCTTTTATGTTACTGCCTATGTTATTAAGTATATAATTGTTCCTTATTTCTCTTCTTCCTCCAAGAACACTACTTTTTTCTTTTTTTTAGTTCCATTTCAGTTTGATATTCAAACAGGAGAAAGGAAAAATAATAATAAAACCAATCAAGAGGTTTTGCGTAGTTGTAATGTTCTAATCTGGAGAGAAATGAAACTTTTTCATGAACATTTCCACCTCTTCAAGTGGAAAAAATATTTTGTCAGGAAAAAAAATGCAGATAAATGTTATAAAAGGTACTTGAAGCTTATCTCAGACATATTTATTACTCTGAAATGTATGATATCTCACTACTCTATACTCTATTACATAACTCAGCTGCCAACTATCCTAAAATTTCATCCCCTTTAGAGGCATTTCATAAAGCACACTTCATTCTGACCGAATTTTACTTTTTACCTTCATATTGCCATATCATCTCAATTCCCTCCATATTCATCTAGGTATTTGACTAATGTAAGTTACTATAATTTTTAGGAATGGAGCTCAATATATCTACTTTATATCACCCTTCATTGCATTCACTGCAGACCAAGGTTTTGCTACGCATTTTACACCTGTAGTCCCTACTAGACATTAGGTAGAATCAGTAGATATTCTGATTAACATTTCCCATCAGCTGTTTGATATTTTAATTATTATCTAATTTTTATTCCCTTTCTTTTTCATCTGTTGTTTTCAAACCTCCTCTTACAATTTCAATCTCCTATCAAAACACTCAGTTCTCATGCCAACACACGAGTTTGGCAGGGCCAATATGCAAACCCTAAGAGTATCATACACTTCTGTAGGTAGCCAAACCCAAGCTGGACACATTAAAAAAAAAGTATACTGATCCATCTCAACATCCTAGAATCACTTACTGCTCCTCCATCCTCTGTATTCACATCCTTCAAATCAGAAAGAAACGTTATCACAGAACATTAAAAAATACATCACTTGAACTACACAAGAGCGGTGTCTAGCCATCTAGATAAACACTGTTTTCTGTACCAGACTTTGTTTATGGCACAAACAGAGAGTGTGAAATCTGTAATTTTTATGGAGAAAGACATTTTGCATAGCACGCAGATACACAAAACTTACAGTATGAAATAAGTGGTATAGCCATATGCACTTCTACTCTTGAAATAAAAAAATCTCCCAAAAGATTACATTCTCAAGTTGTGGTGACCTGAAATTAAAAAAAAAAAAAAAAAAAAAAAAGTATATATTATTGAACAGAAGCATGATAGCATTCACTTCAGAAGTAACCAACTTTAGGAACAGTAATAATTTCCAAGGTGCCAGCTGGTTGTTATTCAAGACTCTCCTGAAACCACTGAAACTGGTTGACTGAAAACAACTCCTTTCCATAACCTTTTCTCCCTGACAAAAACAAGTAAGATACGGTGTGGCTCATGCCTGCCTTTCTACTTCATGTCACTAACAATTTAATTCAAGTTTTACCAATGGCTCACTTCAGAAATTCCCAAAAGCTTATTTAAATAAAGCTAATTAATATGAGTTGTACTCAAGTCTTCCTCAGTTAAAGACTTCATTATCATTACTGGCCATGCTAAAAATAGAAAACTACCAACCTAAAGAAATGGCAGGCTACAAATGAGCAAAACAACTAATAGATCCTCCAGGAAAAATTTGCAGAATTTAAATGTTAAAGAAATATCCAACCAAGTTATGGGAAAACTTCCAGTTAATTTCTATGTAAAGAGGAACACTGGCCTTCTACTGAAACCTGGGCTGACTGCTAGAATCAGATTTATATTCTGGTCTGGATAAGTGCAACATCATTTATAATTTCTCCAGAAATTCAAAGTGCATGAAACCTTTTTGACAGTTTTATTTCACATTTATTTCACATTTAAAATAAATTATTGGATCCAGTGACTCTTTATTTTCTACATCTGCTCTGTAACCTTCTAGGAAAATTCTGTTCTTAAACCCTATAGTATTGCCCCTTTAAATAGATGTGTTGAAACAAAACCTTTAAGAGAACAGGCTGAATAACTTGAATTTAATAAGTGGACCAAAATAAAGCTTATATTTAACCTGATTAGAGTACAAATATTGGATTAACTGCTACTAAGATAGTGAACAACAGCAATCTCACATCTATCAGCAATGTAGTTCTAAATCCTGTAAGAAGGGGAAGAAAAAATGGAAACAAAACACATCTACAAAACCTACTTGGAACTAATGTGCTTGCTACTTGTCGAATTTTCAAGAACATGCATCTATTTTCCAAATAACATATCTAAAATAGAGCTGGTTTCCACCTACTGCCAGCAAATTATCTATTTATTTTAACCTAGGAGGGAGCATTTGGGAAAAAGTTTGACATTTTACTGGAGAACTAAACTTATAAATACATTCAGATCGTTTCTGTCATTTTCAGTCCTAATTGGACAATAGCCCTGGCTCAAAGAAGAAAGCTGCTAGATCACTACCAGCTTGGCCACTAAGTTTATCATTATTTCATATATCAAAACAAAACTGCAATAAATTAGAAAAATACTATGTTGTTTAAGTGAAACATTTCCAAATTACATATGGAAGATAACTTATCAAAGTTAAGTTCCTGCTTTTTAAACAAGGTATTCTTCTCTTAAATCTATATACCGTTGTTCAGGAGAGCTCTGAGGTGGACAACAGCAGTAGGTCAAATGATGACCCACAGATACATTCAAGTCAAATATTCTTCTAAGTACTTCTGTTTAAAACTGTGACCCACCAAGCCCTGCTCAGCAGCCACCTCTTGTGAGCAACACTTGGGCTCATTAGATGTCCCCAGTGACACAACAAGAATATTGTTCCTCTCTACACCTTAAAGAGATTCAACAGATTCAAAAGGATTTAAGGTGCTTTAAAACATTTGGCCTTTTTTAAAAACAAAAACAAGTATTTTTTTGTCCTTTTTTTCTCTCTGGTTATTTTGTTTTTTAATCTTCTACCTACCTTTTTTTTTTCCCCCACAAGAAAAACAGATACAGTCTTAGGACAAGTTTGTTTTGTTTTCATATGTTCAGAGTTTTCCCAATTCAATGCAGACTTCATTCATACCAACCTCAATTTGAAGGCATTAATTAATTATCAAGTTATTCAAATCGATTATTTATTCTGCAAGCTATCATAGGTATCTGCATATTCAGATGATGCAACTTGCAGTCATATGAATATGAAAATCAGTAATAACTGCATCATGGAATGAAAGGTGGTGTTATTTAGCCTAGAGAAAAGATGGCTCTGGGGAGCCCTTATTGCAGCTTTTTAATATTGAATGGGCCTAAAGAAAGAGACTTTTGACAAGGGCATGTAGTGAGAGGATGAGAGTCTTATAAACTAAAATAAGGTAGACTATATTAAACACTAAAAAGATATCCTTGGCTTAGATTGTGGTGATATACTGGAACAGACTGCCCAAAGAAGCTGTGGATGCTCCGTCCCTGGAGGTGTTCATGGCCAGAGCAGATGGGGTTTGGACACCTGTTCTAGTGGGACTTGTCTGTGCCCATGATAAGAGGGGTCAGAAATGGATGGGCGTTAAGGTCCCATACAACCGAGACCATTCTACGCAGCTCTTTTTCCACCTAAATCAGAATCTAAGCTGCATCTTTGCTTTATTTCCTGATCCCAAATTCTTCCATTTCAACTTGAGAAATAAAAAACAACCTCCAACTATTTGTTAGAGATGGAGTGAAATTATTTCCACCACACCTGCTGAAAGCCTGGCAAATGACACATGGATTAGGAGAAATAAAGGCAAAGTAAGTAAGAATTTGTGAATTATAAGCTATCCCATACCTTTTTACATAAGCAATCAGAGCAGTAGTTTTTATTAAAGTGCACATTCAATCAGAGCAAGAGTGTAATGGTACATGCCAAAGAAAACAAGACATAGCACATTTTTCAGCTTCTTACAATCCAGAGTCCTCAGCTCCAATTTATTCCCATTATGACTGAAGACTGTAACAGCTCTGAAGATGGATTTTGATAACATGATCTTCATTGCTTCTCTTTTTTCTAGGTCCTCCCCACTCATTAGCTCCAAAGAGAGCAAGTGCAGGTTAATGGCAGAACAGTCATATGATAGATCAATAATCTAATTAAGGGTAAAACTTTGAGACTAGGAGGTGAAGGGAAGAAAAAAGAAAAAAAATAATTATCACTCTGTTTTTGATACCAGAATGGCAATTTACATCTGTAGTTTCCCTGCTAATAGATATGAATTGAAGTCTACTAGTATGAACTGAGAGTTTTATACCAGGTTCTAAACCCTACCCAAAAATCCAGCTGGATTACACTGTTATTTTGGTTCTAAACCCTGATACTCATTTTAACTCTGCTCAGCATTTGGTAGCAATACTGATATACTTTCTACATTTGGATAAATTCAAGTTCCAGCAAAAGTCTGTTTCAAGGCTCTGGTTAACCTCAAAGGATCACACAGTACAATATCCTAGGTAACTACTGACTGTTTTCACAAAGATGCAACTCTGATTAATCCCCCTCTTTTTTTTTTCTTTTTTTTATTGTTCGTCTGTTCAGTGGAAATTAGATGCCCCAAATGATCTTACAGAGTCCGCCTGATAAGCTGCATGGTAATACTATGCCTATGATTATAATGATATCTAATAGCAAACATCAGCATATTTTTCTAATCTGACAGGCACATCACAAGTAGACGTCATTCAGGAAAATCCTCAAATATCTGTTAGCACAAGAAACTCCATCCTTCCTGCAATGCAGAAAGTTTCTATTGAATACAACCGGCCTTATTAAAAAAACAAAGAAGTTAGTAGTGATTTTCAACTCATTGAGTTAGGTGATTAAGTGTGATTTGGGCACATTTGTTGTATTTGTTGTCCCTTACAGACAAAAAAAATCAGAACCCATATCAGAAGAAAGCCCATGAGTTTCTAAGTAAATGATGGGAACTGTACTGCAGCGGCCAGCTGTAATGAAATATCATAACACCAACCAGTGTATATAAAATGCAAAAAAATTCCAATGGCTTTCTCAAAAACATCACACTCTCACCAGTGCTAGTCTAACATGCATCAATTGGCTTTTATCTTTCTGTGGAAGGATACAGATTGACCTAAGCCACTGGAGGTAAATGATTATGCGATTTAAGAGTCGCTAACATTTGCTAAAAGCTTTGCCTGAGCATTCAATTTTACACCCACAGTAAATGCTTCCTGCATTCTCCTAAACACTAATCTTTCCAGGTACCTTTTACATTTTCCCTGATGTTTTTGACCTTTCTGTAAGCATGATGCAATTTCAAAAAAATAAATATAGAATAAAATAATTAGAGTTAAGTCATCCTGCTGATGGAGGACTTGTCCCCATTGCACGGTTCATTTCAGCTCAACCAAATCCCTCACCCAGGCAGGGGAAATATCGTTGATCCCTGAGCAGAGGGACTGTTGCAGTGGTACATCAAATAAAGGTGTTTTTTTGTTTGCTTGTTTTACATTTCATCTACTGAATCATTAAACCACATACAACTAAAAATATTTCTGTTTTCAATATGTACCAAAGTTTTTTATTATTCTCTTATTTCTGGAAGAAATTAATTCATAAATCTAAAATAAAATTGGGATTATTTTCCTAAAAGGCTCTTTACAAATAAATGCTGGATGCCTGTTTATTGAATACAACCTCAATATTTTCTTCACCTTCATGGTTTCGTGGCATATATGAAATATATGCAAATAGTAAACATGTACTTTCATGTCCACATAGTTTCACACTTTAAATTTATTACATATTTATGAATCCAAGTATATAAAACAAATAAAACATTTCATAAAACAAGATAAAATCTAACTGAACAGACAAGGAAGTGGTAATATTAACCAGTATGAAATCATTCAACTCCTACTAATTCTACAAATTACTGTATTTTAAAAATGAATACCATGAGGCCCTTTCTACCCAACATGATTCTGTTCAGTGAAATTACATGCAACAGATCAGAGGAACGCAGCAATGAATTAACACCTCTGTGTTCTGGGAGAAATAAAACTGACTTTTTGCTGTGTTTTGACAGTCTTCAGAAATGTACCATTTAAAATCCAGATCCTCTGCAGTTCGCTGTGGAAATAGCTAATCTCTCATATCTGGTTCAGCTATGCAAAAATTAAAAAAAAAAAAAAATCCCTCTCAGAACCACTTAAATTTGCTTTGCTTTTCTTCTCTCACTGTACATCAGTGCAGAGCAGTTGCACATCATGTGATTAGAACTGTTTCAAATATAGTCACACTTCTTTTGCACTATTTCTCCAAGACTCCTTTCATAGACATAACTCTGTCTGTCTCCAAAACAAGTATGTTTAAGTTTAAAAGAAATGATGAAACCTAGGATAAGTAAATATATAAATTTTGGCAAATACAATTGTCATGCAAAGCAGACAAGGCCATTTATTATCTTTCTTCTACAACCGACCTATCCACACAGTGAGGACACCAGTAGGGCTGCAAAGCTTTCCATTTATAAGCTTTCTCAGGGTCCCTAAATATACTTCACTAAAATAATAATTCACTAAAATAAATAATTCACTAAATAAACATCACTACTAAACCTTATTAAAGGTCAGTCTCTGAACATACAAAGCAATAATAGAGCAGTTGTGAATACCACTATGTTTCTTAATGAAGAAAGCAAGCTTTCTTCAAAACGCAACTGTTTATAATTTATCATTGATCACCAGAAACTGCCTGTGTGTGCCTGTGAACTGCATTTATAAAGCAATATATTAAAAGCTAGCTGTGGAAAAGGCAGGTGGCTTTAAATTGACAAAGTATTTATTTTCCTGGAAGCCACTCGAATCAACACTTATCTTCCTTTCACATGTCTGCTTGACAATTCCTTTTGTTGTTTTTCCAATAAGCTTTTCCCAGCTACATTTTTTCTTAAAAAATTAAACGATAAGGGCAGGAATAGAATTGCAGAACAGGCTCTGGTGTCATGGGAAAGGAAGTGCTACAGGCTGTTGAACAGGGTCCTGCTTGGAGGAAAGAGGAGATGAAGTACAAGGGATGGGATCAGCTTATGCAGGACTCCTCCTTCAGTGCACTCCTCTCAGTAAGGGAAGAAATTTGAAAAGCTGAAGAATACCCAGCAGCGACTCAGGTGGCCAACAAAATGTAAGTTTTGTCCAAAAAGCTATTAGTGCTTGCTATTTGTCTCCCTTTGACCTTTAAATCTGACCCTTGTCTCAAGTTACATGCATTTAACTTTCCTCCTCTCCTGAAGACACCTCAAAAGTATTTTAATAACTCTCAGCAAAATTTTGGAATACACAAACTTCAGGAGAGAATCTGAAGTTTGCCAGTGAACTACAGCCACACACTTCTGCAAAACAGAAGCAGCAGAGGGATGAGGATAAAGGAGCAGAATTAGATTTGCACTATCTTTATCCATCTTGCTCTTATCAAATGAAAACTGCGAGAATGAGACTTTATCCAGATCAACTATAAAAATAATTTCCTCTACCCCAGGAGAATATTCTCATCTCTGTACAAATAAAGCGTTTAGGTTCGCCATAAATTTATATATTCTCAGTAAAAAAATTAAAAAAAATCTACACTACATATGCATCATCTGTTTAATTGTGGAGACAGAGGCAATGATTGAAGGGGAAACAAGAGGGGGAAGGAAACTATGAGAGACGAGTTAACACTAAGAAGTCAAACTGGCTAAAATCCTGAACAAAACACTGTGTTTAGAATTTGCTAGTTTTGCTCTTACTTGAGGGCAGCAGAGTTATGCTTGCACTCCATGAAGCCTCAGAAGAACGTTTTGTTAATAAGCTCAAAGATCCGAGAGAAACAATTGGTGGGAAAAATACCATAGGACCTTGGCTTTCAAAGTGATTCAAACACATCTTTTTACTACAAAGTGTCTTTTCAATTAGGATGCTAGGAATCAGACAAGGCTAAGAAGTAAGGTAATGAGGGCATGCCTGACATAGAGCCTCAGGGCTCTATGGGATTTTCCTTCAGCATTTGATTCAGCCCCTTGGAGGAATTTAAGGTGAATGTAATAGCAAATGCCTAATTCCCTTCTCCATTTCTTTGCTTTCAGATTTCCTGTACTGTCACATTCACATCTATTATGCACATATGATGACAATTATAGAGCTTTTGTTTTCAGGAGTTCGCCACTTTATTCTTTAAAAAATAAAATAACTACAATAACAGGAGGCCAGACCTGTTTCTTGCTATTGGGAGATTAAAAGAAGGAAGGATCATCTGAAAGACTCCGTGTGTTTGAAACATCAAGTAATGACCTTTATTACTAATGACCTAGGCCCTCCAGCGATGAACCTAGACAACACTGATTAGGAAAGGAGCCTGCTGCTTTTTACAGGCATATAAAATAAAAGAAGTCTTTGTGTTAATAGAGAGGGGTATGACACTGTAGGATATGTAAAAATGAATGAGCCTGTACAAAGAAGGATTTTTTCCTCATCTGTGAAAGACAATGAGAAATTAATCCAATAGTATAAAAACCTGAATCACAGTTTTACATATCGCTGTAGATCTGTAGAATATAACATTAAACACACCTCACAGAGCAGATTTGCAAAGCAATTTCAGCTTGTAAGTTCTGGTTAGATCACCTCAAATTAACAGGAAGTAAAATCTGAGATTTTGGGCCTTAGAAGCATTCTTGTATAAAGGAAGCATCAAAAGAAGCTAGTATAGACAGGCAGGATATATATTTTAAACAGAAAGTTATTACTTTTGCTGACACAAATTTGTGGAGTAGCAGAAAAAGGAAGATGGATAGATGAACAAATGCAGACCTTAGTTAAAAAGGCTAAAATCATACTTTTGACTTCCAGCTTTAGCCTTGTATTTGTACATATTAGTGTTCTCCTGATCTTTTTGTCTCAGTCACACCACAATCCTAATGCCGCTTCACACCTGGAAATTGAGTAGGATACCACTCTCCTCATGATACGTCCTGAGGCATTCAGGACAAGGCACAACTTCCAGCAAATCTCTGAAGCAGTATGACAACCAACAAACACATCTTTCTTTTGGCACACAAGGGCAATCACATCCAGTTTTTTATCCAGCTTTAGCACCCACAAGCACACCAGATGCTGTTGTACCATTCTGTGATGTTGCTCACCCACTTTCTCCTCAGAACACTTGGTCTGCTGCATTTCCCCAGCTGACCAAGTGCAGTCTGCAAGTCGGCAACTCATCTTTCTAAGGAAAGCACACCCTGACAGCTAAAGCTCCTTTCTCACTGATCTTTTTTATGACTCTCTCATTCTCAGTGTTGGTTTGGCAGATGACCCGAGGGCAATGCATCAAAACTTCACAGATTCCTGTAGCTTCATCTAAAATGCCAGCAGAATTCACAGATCAACCTACCTGAAGGTCCATAACTTTGTTACAAGATTGAACACTGTGTTGGGATTTTGCAGGACACCTGTAAGTCTTTCTCCAAGACATCTTTGCAAGGCATGAAGATGAGCAGCATTAGCCTTCATGAATTTGATACTACTTTTTTCAGAGCTAGTTCTGAACTTTCAGTTCTGAGCTCAATCACCACTGAGATTTCAGTCTTCAGGAGCAGCAGCTTTCATACACGATTAATGAATAATTCTACGCAGAACATGGCACTGCATTAAATTTATTTTCCAGATCCACACAGATTGCAACTATCTTTACGTCCTCTGCATTATCTCTACAATTCTTGAAAGTTTTTTTCTTAGCCAGATTTGTCAAGAAATAATCAGCATTTGTGGAAATACGCAGGCTTGATCATCATACTTGTCTAAATGACTGATGGTCCTTCTAAAAAATTAATTTCTACTATATGTATACCACTGAGCTCTGAGAATTATGCTCCACGTTTTCACTATTCTTCCTTAGCACTTTTTTAAAACATTAAGAAAGTATTTTCCTCCCTTCCTGCTACTAGCTCTACAGCAACTCAAATCTGTCATGAATGAGTTTTTTCACTGTTGAATTGCTATTCATGAAAACTAAATGAGTTCAGAGGAATGGGATGGCTTACATTACATTCTTGGCTTAAAAGGTTCCTTTTTATTAAATCTGTTTACAGCAAATTACAACAAATTTTTATTTGCCTATTTAGGCTATCTACAGTTTATAAATGGTTGATAACTTAAAAAAAATCATGTCAATTTCAAAATAATATTTTAGATGTGCCCGTGTGGAAAATTTTATGGACACTGCTAGTTCAAAAAGTTCAGTGCTTGCTAGCTTTCCTATCTGTTATGCCACAGCCCACAGAACAACATGTAGAGCAGCCAAGTGCCAGCTCTGCATGCAGAGCTCTGATAAAAGGGGCCAGGAAATCTTCAGCAGCTCCCAGCAACCGCAGGAGAAATCACCAAAGGGACAAAGGGAGGAATGAAAACAAGTACAAAGTACTTGCAAGTTTAAATTCTCCAGAGAGAAGACGAAGTGGTAAGGGTAGAGCAAAGTGCCTGCTAAAGTGCTGAGAACTGAGCTTCATTTCTCCCTGGCACACTACTGCTCTGAACAAGCACCACTGAGGTTAGAAAACATTATCAGTGCCCAGCTCTCATTGTCTGGCTGTGCCTCTCCATGTTCTAAATGGGACTCTCTGTCGAATACAGCCAAGTTACTTGTCAGCTGAGCAATATGGTTGCCTTCTTGCAGAAATAAAAAGTTGGTTTACCAACAGAACCTTGCAAGCTTTCCCTCCATTAGGGTATCACTCTAGACTGTCACATTGCTGTAGGTATCCAGCTCCCACTAACCACCTTCTCATCATGCAGAAATAACCGCTGAGCTCAGCAGTCACCTGAGCACAGGATGCCTGGTCCAGCCTAGAATGCAGAATAGAGCTTGGGGCCAAGTTCGTCCAACTGACAACCTCCTCGCTTCTGTTACTCACAGTGGGGATGGGCCTCCATTGCTCCTAAATACCCAGGGTAAATAGTTTTTTAAAATGCACAGCTTCTTGCAGAACAAAAATTAAGATGCACCCAAATAACTACATCAATGGAAGCAATACCAGCAGAGGTACTCCAGAATATCTACGTGACTTCAAGCTGTCCTAATTTTTGTGCTCTGACTGCTTTGCTATTCACCTGGGATAACCCTAACAAGCTGGAGAATATATTTTAGGGGCAAAAAATGAATCATTTAGAGCACTTAAATGTAAATTCCCGAGAAAACAATTATATGAATGGATGGCCTATTGAAATCAATGGCATTGCTGATAATCACGAGCACCCATAGTTGTAACAGTCTAATTACGTTGTTATTTTAAAGGATTGTTTTTCAAATGATTACATCAGATTGATGATCATGAACCACAAATTTGACTGTAAAAGAATTTGTTCCAAAATATAGCATCCAAGGATGAATTAAGGAGTACACATTTCTGGAGCAATAAAATACTAAACCTCAATTTAAATGATATTTCTCCTCAGCTTCTATCCATGCCCAGAAAATGCTGAGGTAGAACACATTTTCTTTATTTTGCAGCTGCAAATTTAATGTACACCCAAATAGTGCAAACATATCCTCTTTCCGAAAGTGAGAAACATTCCTACTGCTTGTATACATTAAAAAATTAGAACTATTTACAACTGCACACAGATGCATTTGCACCCGAGTAATGCAGAAAATGAAAATGTGAAACAGAGGCCAAGAAATAAAGAGATCAAGCTGCTAAAAATTTCTAACCTCTGGGGTGGTTTCAACACACTAAGTTGAAACACAACACTGGAACTTCCCAGATTTTAACAGAAATATGACAGGTTTATTACAGTGCACAGCCTTTGCAGAACTAACAGCACAGCTGAAAACATTTACATCTTGCTAAATAATAATAATAACACTAATGAAAAGCAAGGTATGTGATTCATTCTCCTCACAGCTTCTGTGCTGGTTGACAAGTATGTCTCATTCAACATATTCTGCTAATAAAAATGTCAGTTCTCTATTTCTACTAGCGAAGAAAAGAAAAAAAGAGCCGTTGGAAGATTTATAACAACCAGAAATTACTTCTGCTAATTTATCCCAAAGAATCATGCTGCTAATACTCAGAAGGACTTTGCAGACCATCTTCGGGATGAAACATAGGATCTTTTTTCCAAAATTCCAATCTACTGTCAGACACATGGGTCAGGTCTGTGGGCTGCTTAGCTGAAGCCCCTTAGTTTGTCCTATCAGATATTTTACATCTGAAAAGAAGACCAGAAGAACCTGATTCCATTGAGACCAATCAAGTTTTTCTTCAACAAATTTTTCATATGCTTACTTCTGCAACATTATTTTTGAGTGTAGCTCATAGCAACGTAGAATGGTTTGAGCTGGAAGAGACCTCATGAATCATTTAGTTCCAATCCCCTTGCTATGGTCAGAATTTCCATCCACTAGATCACATAGCCCAAAGTCCATTCAACACTCCCAGGGATAGGGTATCTGTAGCTTCTCTAGAAGATGTTCCCATTAAACATTTGAAATTTACTCTTTTGCAAAGCATGTGATTTGGGATGAACTGTCATATGTTCTTCTGTAGGTATGAGCAGAGTAATATAATTTCTGACTAACCTGAAAACATCTATTGAGTTTAGTTTTGTAAGTATTCTACATTACTGTTGCCATAATTCAATAATGACAGGTATTACTCAAGTTATAAATTACAGGTAAAAAGTTATGATAACCCCATACCACCACTTGCTGCAAGCTATGCTGCAGATACACAGAAAACATGGTACTTATCCCAGGCAAGCAGTTTACTATGCAAGAGTAAGACCAGAGCCCACGCAAGTTATAACAGAGATAAGACAGAGTAAGAGGAAACATCTCATATGAACAGACAGAGGCCACAGTATGCCAGCTACCTGACTTCAGTTTATCCAAAATGCAATTTTTATTCGCTGGATAAAGCTCTTCAAATGCAACTGCTAATAAAAATCTTTCCTAGGTATGTGTTTTATAGGCTATGTGTTGCTTCTCAGCATCACAATATCCAAGCAGGCTGTTTTGTTTCTTGCAAATTACATGGCAATTTTGCAAAAGAAGATAGCAGCTGCAAGTATATCAGTATTTAAGTACATTGTAAGAAAAAAATGAATCTTTTATAATTCAAAAACCTATTTTCTCTTTGTTGTCTTTGTTACATTTCATAATCATCAACAAAACCCAAAATTAGCAGTGTGCAGCTGGTATAGCTGCCTTTAGGATCATTTTCTCAGAGGAAGGAGGATTCATGTTTTCCTGTTTCTGAAAAGACAGTTTGCTTTTACTAAATGGGTGAAAAGGGTCTGATGTTTTTGGCAACGATTTGATATGAAATCATCATTTCATTCCTCCTATAGATAATCTGAATTACCCCTTACCAACATCTATTATTTTTCTCTGCCTACCATCTTTCTAAATGCTTACAGTTTGGAACACACACTAAAGCCAACCCTGATAATGCTGAGTATTTCACCCTCCACTTACACACAGGACGCTTTTCCCCAGGTTCCAGATCTACTGTCAGCCTCAGGTCTGTGGGCTGTTTAGCTGAAGCCCACACAGTACATTCAAGAACTACTGTCACATGTGAAAAACTCTATCTGTAATTCTGATTAACAGCAATGAAGTCTAATTGTGCTTAGTTCTTAGGTATAAACACACTATTTGGCAATCACAGGCATTACTGTCAGATGAAATGATGGGCATTGTCTCAGCAATGTTGCATTACTAAACTGGCTAAAACATGGTGATGCAAAACAGGAAACAGCATACACAGAAATTGAAGCCTTCAGCATGGATAAACTGAACTTCTAAAAAGTTACTCCAAAGCCAAGCATCCTGTTGCACAGCCTCTTGTTCACACTGATGCATTTCTGCTGGGGTCACCCCTTCCCTTCAAAGTCAAGCTCTGTTTTTTATAACTCTCCTTCAACCAATCGTTGGTATGGCTTTGGGAAGGGAGGGTGATTTTTCTGCAGGGGAGAAAAATGTGATGATAACCATCATGATATGGTGATGATAACCATAAAGATGGAAAACCTTTTGTCCATGCTGAAGTAGCTGACAGGAGTCCCTGACAGTTCCTTGATTAGTGTGAAAGCACTGACAGGCTGAACAGTTCAGTAGCAGATAGGAAAAAGATTTTTGTCCTATAACATTGAGAAAATGGCAATTTGCTTCAGGAATATCTTCTGAGTTGAGAAATTCCCTGCTCACTCCTACCACAATTTATCCACAGGTGGGCAGCCTTCAAACCCCACTAATCAAATCTGAAGATTCTCCCTTGAGTACAGATTAGCAAGACTCTGCTCTTCCATATTATTCATTTACTTGGGAGATGTAACAGTGCCTAGGAAACAAGAACTACTGTAATATAATTATTTTTCCATAGACTGTATTTTGTGCTGTATACAATACTTATAAATCCTCCACGGAAATAACTAAAATAACAAATTGATTTTCTTTTTCAATGAAACCAGATTAACCAAGAAGAATATACAGGAGGAAGCAAAGACAAAGTCCTGTAAGAATCATTGTGGACAGCTAAGAGGTTACGCATTGTACAGACCAAATGACACAGAGTTCAGCCCCACTGAAATTTAAGTGAACACTCCACTCTGTTTATTAAAGGTCTTCAAGTATGCAATCATTTATATCTAAAACCATGGTTTTACATATCATAACATGTATTTCTGGAATAAGTTACTTCCTCAATCAGTAGAAATGGGTATCACCTTCAGAAATTCAGAAGGTATACTTTGTGTTATAGTCCTCATTACTGGCAAGGGTACTTTGCCCTATAGCCTGTCTTAGAGAAGAGTCAGATTTTTTAGTCAAGTCAATAAGACCAGGTGGAAAACAAGTACCATTTACTTGTTAGAGCACTTCTGATTATTTGGGTTCTCAGTTGAAAATGCTCATGCTCTCTTCCTCTTGTATGAGACAAGCAGCCTCAACCATACATTATTTTCCTGCACACAAATCACTGCTCCTTAGATCCTCAAAACTGGGTGGGAATTGCAAGGAGGAGCAGCATATGTTATTGCGTTACTACCACCTCTTAATCAAATCCCAGCAGATACCACAAGCATAACATCAACTATTAAAAGTTTGAGACAAAGTTTTCAACAGTTTCAGGAGCAGACTGTCCTTAGGGGTTCTACTTTCTTTCAACTGTTTCACACATCTTCATCCAAATTTACTTGAAACACTTGATAATTTTCTTCTGAAACACTTCTCTCTCAATGAGAGTGATAAATCAAGTGTTATCAGTACTAAGGCCTGCTTTGCCTTTTAATTTTGCATATTAGAAAAATGAGAAGTCACATTTCTACTATTTTAGACTTCTTTTCTTCTAACACAATGTATTTGCCTGGTACCAAAAATGCAAATAGAACTGGGATTTCTCTTTTTCAATGAATGTTAACTTTACCATTTAACATATCAAAAGAAATGCTTGTTTTTTTTTTAAGTATCACAGAAAAATAAACAATGTCATTACTTTTCAATCTCATGCACTTTTTTTTTTCAGATGGGAGTGAATAACCTTGAATAACTAATAGAAATGACCCAACAGCCTATTTTTATTAGTACAGAATCACAGAATCATAGAATTACCTTAAAAGTATCAAAATTTTCAAGAAAAATAGACTAAACACAGCTACATTTTCTGGATATTTTTGGCTTTTGATGTTCCCTTATTGACTCCTATATCTGTTACAGACCAGCTACCACGATTACTTCCATATATAATTTGCTATATAAAAAAGAAAACAACATTCATGTTTGTTTCAGGTAATGAACAACCCAAAATGGTCTGCAACACACCTTTCTAATCTCAGCCAAGTTGAAACACAGTATGTTGAAAAGAAGGAATGGAAGAAGAATATTGTATCCTTTTTTTTTTTTTTTTTTTTTTTTTTTTTTTAATGCCCCGGGTTTAAGAGGAAACATAGTATAGTCCACTAATAATATTGCTACAAGTCTGAGATGCAGATTTTTCAGTTTCCAGGTCATAGATACTATATTCTTGTCATTTTCACTTCTAAGTCTTGAATGTCAATTTACCAAGACAAAATAAGACAGTACCAATCCTGCATTTAAGAATTGGTCAGAACTGCATAATGAACACAAAACTGGTGTAAAGAAGACAGAATAAGTACATTTCAGAAGAAAGAAAGGCTGAACGGTTGCAAAGAAAAAGAAAAAAAATAAAAAAGGCTGACACAAAGCAGTCAAGCATCTTCCTGTTTAAGATTTCCAGGTGAGATCAAATTACAGGTATGAATCCCACTGAAAGCTAAAGTCTTGAAAAAAATAACCATACTATGATCCATCCAGGAGATACATTCAAGATGAAAATGCATGATAGTCTCAGTACTATGTATTAACTGAAGCACAAAATAAAGCTATCATTTAGCATGAATAGTAATTGATTTTAAAAATACTAAAAGACTTTTCTCAAGATATCCTCAGCTATTTGGAATAAGGATGCTAAACAATATCTGAAATGATTTTATCCTTTAATAGACTTTGTTCAGTGACATTCAGTCAGAGGAACAAACTGAACTGTTTTAGCTCACGCTTCTGTACTATTTTCTATTGTCTAGTGGGATGCTGACATAAGAAGTGATCTGCCCTACTGGACAGTTTTTCACTGTATTGTCAAAGCTAGCAAATTACAGCAAGATCATATTAATTTAAATTGATCAAAATTTGCAATTGTATCTTGCACACTTTATTCTGAAACAAAAATGCAAATAAAAAAATAGATGCAGGAATTTATAATCTACATCTTATACATAAGTAATACTTAATATACATAACAGAACTTCTGTCTGTCAGAACCTAAAACACAGGACTTGATCCTCTATGTGAAAAAAACTAAGACATGAAGCTCAACAACCAAAAGGTGTACCTTTATTCTATCTGCTATTCTATTGTTTAATGAAAATGCAGACATAAACCAGCATTGCTTTTCTATAGGAGCATTTCAGTCATTAGTAATAAACACATGATACATTATTTAAATGCAGAAATATTGGCAATATGCAAAACAAACAAACAAACAAACAAGTCTTTTTAAGAAGACTTCCTGTTTACTAATTCTTCTAAACAATTAGTCAATTGGGAATTAAAAGGTCATTGACCAAAAGAATATTTGATATCAGGTATTCAGCTTCCATGAAGTCACTGCTATCTAAGACAAATCCCTTCCTACAGCAAAACTTGCTAGCACATATTTATCAAACTTAAAAGATGTGAAAAAGGCTTCAAAGAAATGGATATGATTCTTTCTTTTCCATTTTTACTTTGTGTAACAAACAGAACAACACATAAAAGTGAATTTCTTTCACACAAAACGTTTCACAATTTGGAAGATATAAAACAGTCAAAAGAAAAACTGCTTTTATGCATCCATCCCTGTTTTTGTTTTTGTTTGCAAGGGATATTTCCTGGCTTGTTTTTAAGCAACCACTCTTCACCTCTTCCCTTCCCTAGGGTTTGCTTTTCAAGGTTGCCTTACTCAACGGCTGGCCAGCTCTGGGAGCAGGCAAGACAGCCTGTGTTGACAGAAACAGGGACAGCTGGGCAGACTAGCTTGAAAAAAAATGTAAGAAGTCCAATAGTCTGTTAGGTGGCTGAGGTTCAATACAAATATCCAGTAGCTCTTGGGCTGGAGGTGGTTATGACACATTTTTTCCTTATGCTCCTACCCTGAGAAGATTTGTGCATGTGCCTAATTCTGCTTGCTAGTATTAGCTTTGATTTCACAGAACTAGTCACAGCATGGGAAATTAAATAGTGTCATAAGCATATTTTGGTGCTATCATTAAGGTTGGAGAGTTGATAATAATTATCTTACAGTACTGCATTAAAAATGTACCTGCAATATAAAAATGTAAATAAAGAAATCTGTAGTATGACAGATCAGTTATTCTGATATTAGTCCTACCTTTCTTCCTTATTGAGATGGTTGCTTTCAAAGCATTACAGAAAAAGCACTATGCTACCACAGAGATTCAAAATCCAGGCAGACTTGAAATAAAAACGTTAAAATACTTCACATAATTTTCTCAAAAAAAAAAAAAAACTTGGAAGAAATAGATTATTTGTCATTTCCTTAAATGCTGTCCTATTTTTATCTTGGCTATGCTGGACAATTACACTGTGCTGGTGGCAATACTTCACTCTCAGAATCCTCAGCCTTTATAAATACAACTCCAATTGCTTAACAACTGAAACATGAAAATCCTCAGAGGTTCCCTTAAGATGAAGCTGTCATAGCTTGTAACACTTTACTTGATGGCTGCTAAAGTTCATCATGATTTTTCAAAAACAGAAAGGACATTTGAGTGATGTCTATCTCTGCAGGTTTTAATTAAAGAATGTATATGCAAAATACTGTGAAGATATCTCTGACACAAAATATGCAAGAGTCCTCGACACTAATTAGCACTTCTCTGACTTTGTTTTGCAAATAAAGCAGGAAAGCAAAGAGCTATATATTTCCCACTTTCCTGTTCTCCTCTTTCTTCCTCTCCCTAGGGCAGCAAAACTATTTCACTGAGTAATCACAACTCATTAATTGTAGTTATAAGCAGGGAATCAAATTCAAAACCTCAGGCTAACACAATTTTCCTGTTGCCTATCATTATTATTAATATTTTTAATAAGACAGGTGAGATCATTACAACACTTCTCCCCAGTTTATAGATTAAGAAAGTGTTGAATAGATAATCAAAGAAAGGAAAACAAAGCACACAGCAGGTTAATTCATTTCCAGCCTCTCTGCCACTGAAACTGATTTTTGTCACACCAAGGTTTGTCACATTGGGCACCAGAATATAAATTGTGAATGGGAAGGTTTGAATCAGTTAAAAAGAAAAATCTTTTCTCCGTGAGGACGTCTGAGCAGTGGTACAGGATGCCCAGGCAGGCTGTGCTGTCCCCATCCTCATAGGTTTTAAAACCCAATAGGATCAAGCTCTGAGCAACCTGGCCTGACCTGGCAGCCTATCCTGCTTTGAAGTTGTACCAGAAACCTATAAAGGTCCCCCCTAATCTGAGTGACCCTTTGATCCTTGTGGTCAGAAAACATCCACAGAAGCCTTCAGAGGAAAGACTGAAATTAAAGACACTTTAAGTCAGTGACTTTACATTTTATAACACTGAATCACAGAATTGTAGGGGTTGGAAGGGACCTCTAGAGATCATCTAGTCCAATCCCCCTGCCAAAGCATGCTCCCAAGATCAGTTTGCACAGGAAGGTGTACAGGTGGGTCTTGAACATCTCCAGAGAAGGAGACTCCACAACCTCTCCGTGCAGCCTGCGCCAGTGCTCAGTCATCCTTACTATGAAGAAGTTCCCATGCACATTTGTGCAGAACTTTCTATGCATCAGTTCATGGTCATTTCCCTTCATCCTATTGCCACACAATGCTGACAAGAGTCCAGTCTCATCCCTTTACCTCCTGCTTCTTAGGTATTTATAGACATGAATCAGCTGCTGTGATTCTGCCCAAATATATTTTTGCTAATGCTGGCTGCTAGGGATGGATTTATGTGGGTTTATATGTGATTTACTATTAATCTGTAAGCCAGCAGTTCTAAGCACTCATATCTGAGAAACTGTCACTGCTTGAGCACTTGTCCTCAGAACACTGGAAAAAATAAAGCAAAAACAAAGCAAAACAAAATATCAAAAGTTTCATGCAAAAAGTAGAAAACAGTTCTTCACTCTGGCTAGGATGATCAGTGTGTTACACAGAATACAAGAAGGGAAAAAGGAATGGTGTATTAACCACTTAAAAATGCTGAATGAGACTTATTTTTTCTGCCTATTTTCTTAATATATTCCACAGTCATATGCTATAGCTGCTTTTAAATAGTATTCTGTATGACGTAAAACAGACAATGAAAAGGTATTTTCACATAATAGACGTTTCTTTTTTGTGGTTATTCTCAGAAACACAAAGACAACGGTATACCATTAAAAGAAAACTACCTAAGAATAGGGTACAGGAGTTGCAATTAAATTCATTCTATCTGCCAAAACCCAGAGAACATATAAAGAAAGATTTTTGCTATTTACCTTTTAAAATCAGATAACCTAGCCACTTCAAATACATTCCCTTCAAACTCCAGTACAAGAATCGCCATCAGAACCATTACTTCCATTTCTAGATTGTGATTATTTTAGAGATGATGGGAAACAACATCTCAGCTTCTGCTGACTTGCCAGTCCTAAAGCTTCCAATGAGGGGATTTCACTTCAGCTATCATCCACCTTTCTATCAAGAATGTGTCTGAGGGGAGAGGGCAGGATACCAATTGAAACCATTATTTCTAAAGATCTAATTTATTCCTGTTTTCAATTCATTTTCACTCATCAAGTTTTTTGCCTCTTAAACTAAACAGCTTAGATCAGGAACTTTCTTATACTATGTAGTAAGATAATGCAGTGCACAGCAGGATTCCACTCACATTTAGGACGAATATCTGCCATAAGTAGACAAACACATATACACACACAAGCACACAAGAAACTAGACTATCAGAGCTATAGAAAAAATGTAGACAGATAAAAAAGGAAACTTTTTTGCCATATAATTGTTTTTACAATGTCAAGCATAGCAATTCCTATGAGATTATAAGCCATTTATGCCTTGATTGCTTAGACAGCATTAATAAATCTTGTCCTTGAGGTTGCATTATAAACAGAAGTCTTCCTGTAATTTAGCATTTTTAGACACATTGCTTAGGACTGTAAAGGTTATATTTGTTTACCAGAGGTGCAGGAAAGTCAGTATTCAGACTGTTCTTAGGCCCAACCATACCCTGAGGTGCATTAGGCCCAGAACTGCCAGACAGGCAGGGAGAGGGATTGCCCTGCTCTCCTCTGTATTGTGCAGGCTCACCTCAAGCACTGGGTGCAGCTTTGGGCATGAAATAAAATATTAGAAAGTGCTCCAAGAAGTGTTATTAAGATGGTAAAGGGTCTAGAAGTCAAGAAGTGCAAGAACTAACTGAGGTCCTTTGGCTTGTTCAGCCAAGCGCAGAGGACGCTGAGGGGAGGCCTCATGGCCGCCTGCAGCTCCTCACAAGCTGAGGGGAGGTGAGCTCTGCTCTCTGGCATCAGCAACAGGACCCAAGGAAACAGTATGGAGCTGTGTCAGGGTGGGGACAGGTGGGGCTTAGGGAAAGGTTCTGCCCCAGAAGGCGGTGGGCATGGAACAGGCTGCCCAGGGCAGTGGGCACAGGCTCAAGCTGTCAGAGCTCAAGAAGCATTTAGACAATGGTCTCAGACACGAATTTTGGGTGGTCATGTGTGGAAGCAGGAGTTGAACTTGAAGATCCTTGTGGGTCCTTTCCAATTTGGGATATTCTATGGTTCTAGTTGCAAATATTTTGCTGAAAATGAATCACTTGCCACTTTGCAAAAAATATACCACTGTCGTGTCTGATATTAAGCTGTTCTGTTGCATATACAGTAAATAAGTAACTATAGGCATTTGGTGTGGCCTTACTTGAATGTCATCTTGAATCTGGGCTCAGATTTCTGCAGTCAACCCACCTTACTGGATGCAAGAAAATGATCAGTGTTTTGGAGACCCTCACATTGTCTCCAAAGATCATGAACCTATTCACAGTTTGAATGCGTCCAGCAAAGAACCTGCAATACGATCCAGGGGATGGAGTACCTAACCTCATAAGGTAAGGCTAAGTAAAGCAGAATTATCCAGGCTAGAAAAGAGAAGGCTTCTGGGGGATATAACAGCAGCCTTCTTATACCTCAACTGTGCAATGACAAGTTATGCTATTCTCTTTTCCAGCTCCATCAAGTTAAGACCCATTTCTCTCTTACTTTCCAGAGGCAATAAATCACAAAGGAATAAAGAGATACTGATTCACATAAAAAGGAACCAGCTACGCAAGCCTCCTCAATGCTTAATAAGAAAAGACACTGCATCTTTACTTCTGATGAGGGGAAGGGAGGTGCTTGCCTTGATCAATCGCTTCACAGCGTCAAAGAGAAGTGGAAACAGAATAAACAAACAAGGTCTCTCAGCAAACTTCAGTCTCACACCTGAAACACTGAGCACCAGACAAAGACTGCCTTTTTAAGGATGGGGAAGGGGGGTTTCTTGTCATGTTCCTGCTTGTACCATATAGACATCAAAAGAAACACATTCTTGTGATTTGCTACAGAAAATTTACTTCATAGACTTGTGGCAAATGTCTCCACAGTTGGAAAAAAAAATAGAATTCTTTCTTCAAGTCATCAGCTTTCACACATCTTATTATAGCAGCCTCCCCGCTGAAATTCATGCATGCTGATGACAATGCTGGTACACACACATGTCATCTGAGCTGTTTATAGCCACTCTTTTATTTAACGCATCTCATCTGCCAGGTTTTCTGCAGGTTTTGTCTGCTTTATCATGTTATCGTTTAAGTCTTTATCTATAAATCAAACTGATACATAAACCGCTCTGTCATCTTTTGTTTCATAACAGCTGTACAGTAAACAGAGACTGTCTCTGAATAGGAAAAATTGGGAATGCAAACACAGGCTGAAGTATGTGCGGAAATTAAAAAAAATAATAATAATATATATTTTTTTTAACTAGTAACCATAAGGATGTTTAAGCACAGAATATAAGAGGAGAAAAAAGAAAAAAAAAAAAAAGGCCATGACATTTAATATGCAAATGTGATTTCTTCCTCTTCAGCAGGCCAAGGAAAGCAATCTGAGGGATGGCTACATAGAAGAACTAGGGCCAAGTTACTTGCAGGAGGTTCCTAGGACACATATGTTGAAATGAAAAATTCAGCTGCACAAAATAAGAACTTGATACTTCCACTATGCTAGTGAGTTTTCACTGACAAACTATGATCTTTGCTAGCACATGCTAACTACTCCAAAATCCTATCATGACTCCTGTGATATTACTACTGCTGAGAGGACCATAGGTTATAGCTATATTACTGTTGTACTATAATCAGTGGAAAAAATATGCTACTAACACCTGTCCAGATCAGAAGCCTTCAGAGAATCTGAGTCAGTGCTGATAGAAAGGTTTTTCTGCAGTGTACAAGGTGCCACTTAGTAACACACTGTTGACACTATAAGAGTATTACTGGCACTCATCTGGAGACTCCTCTCACCCTGAAGAGTCAAACTGATCCAAAACATAAAATACTGATTTCTTCCAGGGAATAAGCAGGAATTTAGGCACACTGTTACAGGTGAAGACCTGTTGTCCAATCTGTCTGACTTCGGCACTGCTAACAATCACAGAAAAGGTAGACCATGAAAAGTCAAAAATCTCAGTAGATGGCTTATGTGAGCCAACATAAGCTATGCATCCTTATCTCTAAACCAGCTTAAGTATTGAATATGATATTTAACCACACATTTAGCATTTCTTTTAGTCTGGAGTACAGTTCTCATTGTTCTTATTATCCACATAAACATCTGACCTCCTGAACTTCATAATCTCTTGGTCACAACACTTCTGTTTATGAAACAATCAAAAAACAACTTGAAATTTCCTCGTGAGATGTCAATTATTATGAATTCTGACAAGTACGAAAAAATATACCAAAAAAAAAAAATACAAACAGTTTATATTTCAGCCAACAAGATTTAAACTTTCAGCAAGACTGAAAAAGTTAATCACTTATATTTTTTTTTCTGGTTCGGTTTTAGAAATTTCCCAAAAACAACCAGCAAATGTTTAATAGGACTGCAGGTCCTTTGTTTTCCATAATGCCCAAACTCATCTTCAGAAATCTTCTCCTAACTAAGCACTTACTTTCATGTAAAAGTAGATCTTTTTTTAAGTTATGAGATGAAATTCTTTTGTAACTAAAATTAAATCTTTATATCACAAATATTGGTTGAAGATCAAACACAGATTGAATATTTTGAAGAAAAAGAAAACTAAGATATAAAAAGAAAACTATCATCTGAGGCAAAAGTCAAATTGCATTGTAGCAATTCTATCTAAAGAAGATTACTCATGTCTTTTTTAGGAATAAATGCAAAATATTGGAAATTTCCAGTAGACCATCAGCATGGCAGATTCAAGCTAGATATGCAAGACATCACATACAATCAAATCCCCAACATTCACAAATTATGCCACAACTGTAAGAAAGCTGTTACACAAATTCCATTATAAAAACTCATTTAGAAAAGTCATGATGATGACTGTAAGTTTCAGCAGACTTTAAAACTCCAACCTCTAATTCTGAGTGTCTGAAAATCATCAAACCTAGCGTTGCCAAGATTTGTTATTCCCATCTCATATACATTTGTACCAAAGCCATAAGACTGCTTGAAGATTGCCTAATTCCTCACTAACTCCACCTGATTGTATCCACTGTAACATTTTAAGACATAATAGGTAATACGCTTAACATCTGCTGACAACTTTTACTCCTTGATACAGGGAAGGATTTACTTACAGAGCTCCTCAGGAAAATAGGACACTTCAAAATCTTCCTCAAAGCAAAGCAAACAGAAAAGGAAGCATTTATTTTAGGTAATTTTATTCTTCCCTAATCCACATTAAAATCATTAGGACATAATAGAATAGAGGTAAGATTCTTTGTTAATATTTGTAAAGTTTTGTAAAGTATTGTGAAATTATTCATTTTTATCACTTAATACAATATACCTGAAGCAAAAGATACTCAAGTGCTGTGTACTGACAGGCTTCTGTTCGATTGGTTTCATTATTATTACTATTTACAGCATTATGCAACCAGATCAGCACCACATATATGCAAAAGCATATTAGATACAGTGCAACTAGGAATGAAGATCTGGTTTTGAAATATGCAATGCAAATGCTTTTCATCGCTAACAATAGAAAAAAACATTCATTACTTTAAATCTATTCCTCTGAAAAAAGTATTACTCATACAAAACAATTCCCAGCATAGTGCAAAGTTCCGTAGTCCAGCTGGTGGTATGGTATTTTACAAAATAAGAAGCCCATGACTGTAGCCTTTCAGTTAGACCAATTTCTGAATACTTTTCAACAGGATTGAGGACTTGTATATATTGGTCACAATACAACAGTTCTAACACCGTTTGACTCATATTAATCAAGCCCTCAAGTAATATTTCCAGACAGTTCATACATGATTCAGATTTTGAGTAAAAACCTCTACCTCTGATAGTCAAATTCAATAGACAATCATGCCCATAATTTTGCCCTGAGTACTAATTTGTGTTCTCCTGAGTAATTTAAACATAAAACACTTGCTTCCTAAAATGGAGGTCAAGCTGAATATTCAGAGCTAGGGTCACATTTCAGGACTTACTGTAGAGCTAGCCATGAGCAGGCACAGATGGAAGAAATAGGCAGCACAGCAGGAAACCAGGACTCTAGCGCCTGCAGCTATTTCAGCCCAGTATGCAGCAGTCATCGCTGCTATACCAGCTACCAGCATGGATCTGAATGAAAAAATATGGTCACTCAGGAAATAGGGGGGAAAAGAGAGGCAGAGCAACTAGCCTGCTAATTTCTTGATTAAAGAAAGGAAAAATATCACTTAAGAAACAAGATGTTTTTACCGAACAGAGAAACAAAAACCTACTGGTCTCCAGAGGATTCAGTTAAAAAGCTTTAAATTTTGCTTTCAGTCACAGTGAGATAACTGCTGGTAACAGGCCCTGGTTGGACTTCCGTACCTCGGAGATTCTATATCCAAGCCATGTAAGACCTGATACATTTTTTAAGAATAATGTTTTATTTGATTACCTGAAATCTCCAGAGCACAAACCAATTAAGACAGAAAAGCAAGCTACCCAAACTGAGAGGTCACACTGCAGGGCAACTTATTCCACAGTAGAACAGATAACCATCTTAAGCATTTTGCAAAGTCTCAACACACACATCTCTGCCTATCCAAAGATTAAAACTAACAAGCCGACCATCCAGAAAAGCTAAGTGTGATTCACTGGAATGTGCTTTTACTGTGTGAAAATGAAAGGAAAACTTTTTTTTAGGTTGGAGGGCTTCATTCAGGGATGTGGACTTTACAGAGGTATGAACAAGGTACAGAAATACTACTGCCTATACATCTCCTTCTTGATAGTATTTAACCTCCTTGGAAATTGCATTTGTTGGTGCTTTTAATAAAAGATTTGCAAAGGAACTGAGGTTTCCTGTTTTTGTTTTTTTCTTCCCCACGGTCTGACTTACTTTTATAGGCTTGGCAGCCAATTTTGATCTTGATGGATTACACATAACTGTCACTGAAATCAATCAACAGATTTTTGCATAAATATATGTGGCCAAAGGCAAGAGGGATAGCATTAATGCTGGATTTTCAGAACTATGCAGAACAAACTTTTTCTCCCATTAAAGCCAAAAGGAATTTTACCATTGTCTTCCGATAAAGAACATAGATCAATTAGTTGGAGATGCTTAGAAGACCCTCACTCTAATTTGCACATACTACTGGCAGTGTAACCTCATTATCACAACAAGGCAGTGTTCACAGAAGATGTTGGCCTGTTGTCCATACAGGATGCAACTTCTGGACAAAGCTACAGTATCAGTAAAGAAAGCCAGCAACTGAACACAAGTGTCTGACCTGCAGAGACAGGGGATAAGCCTGAGCCTGAGTTCACACAATTTTTGCAACATAGTTTGGCTGACAATCCATCTTTTAGAGGAATATTAACTTACATAGTATTTCTCAGTATCCAGCCTTTTCCTCAAAAGAGGAGTTCTGCAGCTCTGACCTTCCCAAGAGCCACATATCAGAGTTCAAGGACATGATTGCTGTGTCTCTTTAAAACAACCACAATAATAATATAATTATAATAATAAAAAACAAGCAATGACCTAGTTTCACAATTCATCTTCTGCAGTTCTTAGTATTTCCTGGAGTAAATGCTATGCAACCTTTTAAATCTGCAAGAGCCACAATTACATGAACTGAACACTTCTAAAATTCCAGCTAAAATGTTATCTTCAAAAACAACTTTTAGTTCCAATGTAACTTACATCCTGATATAATTCAAAGAAACTTTTATTTGCCTTAAAAATAAATAAATAAATAAATAAAAATTCTATTAGTTCACAGTTCATTGTGTTTGCAAAATAAGCTACTTTTTAGCTAGACTGTAATTTACCCAGGGCCCTTTAGCTCACTGATGAAAATTGTCTAGGATGAAATTATTGTTTACTATAAGTGTTAATGCATCATTTTCTGCTCTGCTCATAGATTGCTTTGTTGTACTGAAAACTGACCCACTCTGGACACCAATTCTACAGCTGTTCATTCATCACTTCTTGTTAACCAGTGAATAGTAGTCTGCTGCTCACTGCTATCCAAGCTCCCAAGCCCTTTTGTATCCAGTGAATAATTTCACTATCAGATCCAGACTGACTAATGAAATGTACTTGCCTTTTGGGTGGTTCTGTGTCACAGAGCCTTTCTTAAGTCATAATACATTACATCTTTTTCTTTACCCTTGTCAAGTCTCATTGACTATCTCTCCTCAGAGACGCTAATTGGAGATGTGAAACATGGCCTCCCTTTCATTAATCCACCCCGACTTCCTGACCAGTCTGTATCTGTCCAGTTTTCTCCCAACTTTATTTTAATCAGTGGCTCAAACATTTCCAAATTCAAAAGTTATATGTGCACATACGCATTTTTCTCATTTATGCTTTAATCCTCCACTAGCTATAAATATTACATCCCAATGAATTCACATTCAGCTGATAACAGATTGAGATTAAAGGAACCGCTCTTTTTCCTGTACCTACACACAGACAAGTGCGCTCCCCAAAGGAAACAGAAAATAATAAATGAATCACCCTTTCTTTAAGTTCTCATATCAGGGATCACCAGTAGAGCTATAGAAATGTGATTATCTGCTAATTCAAGACAAATAAATCTGTTTTTCTCAGTGGGTCATCATTATGGTTACAAAGTTAGCAAGTAAATTACCTGTCTGAGCAGTCTCTCAGTCAAGAACAGAAGGTTTTCAAGACTTCAAATTCTATAGTAAATCAGTCTGTCAACTTGAGACAGTCAAAGCTTTTAGGATTAAAAAGAAACCAGGGAGAACTAACTGTATATATTTTGAATAAAACACATTCAACAAAATTCCTTTATTACATCAAAGTGCTTCATAAAATCAAGATAATGTCAAAATGCCATGGAAAAAAATAGGAATGGAACAGGTAGAAAAATATGAAATATGCAACCACAAATTACTGTAAAATTATTTTACCAGAAGAAAAGTAACATTTTTAAATTATTTTTTATTAAATATAGAAGTTAAGATAAAGTTAAACTCAAAACTGCTCTTCCTGCAACAGAATATTTTAAATAACCTGAAAATAAACACAATCAAATCTATCACTCCAGGTTTTAGAGAACCACTGAATGGTTGACAGGGACCTCTGGGTCCATCTAGTTCAATCTCTGATCAAGCAGGGACAGACAGAGCAGGTTGCCCAGGACCACATCAAGGTGACTGTCGGAGATCTCCAAAAAAGAGACTCTACAGCCTCTGTGGGTTCTGTTCTGAAACCCATGTATTAGTTTACTTCAGAGAAAACTCGGTGAGCTGAAATATTTTTATATTGCTATATCAAACATTCTAAATTTTTATATTTCAAAATAATTTAGACAATGAAACATCAATGCCATAATCAAACTGAGGCACTATTAGCAACAGGAAAAACCAATAAAGAGCAAAGGCCATGAACACCAGTTATTTTATCTCTTGTACTGTAAATATCAGGAACAGTATGTCTTTAGAGACCAACTAGAATGTGACCTCTGTACCAATGTTAAAGTCATCTAAATAATGTGGCTTAATTTACTTTCCTGTAGTGCAACCGGCGGGTCTAAGAGGTTTCTGCATCTTGTAATAGTGGAAGGCATATATGAAATATAATCTGAAACTTTAGTGCTGAAATTATCAAATTAGGTGCCTAATTGTAAGCTTATTAGGTACCTAATTGAAAGCTTCAGCTTTCTACATGGAGGGGCGTTACGTTTACACATGATTAATTGCGGAATTTTCTGTTCTTTAGAATCAGTAGAGAAAAATATAATTCTAGGGTTCTGTGGTAGATGGAGAAACATATTAAGTACCAGTAGTTTTGATCTAAGGCTTGAATTAAATCTTCTTTATTCCTAGTGTCGATATCACACAGAAACAGTGCTCCTCCAAGCATACTTCCAAACTTCTTAAATATAGCAACATGGGAAAAAAAAAAAAAAAGTAAATCTTAACTTCATCATTTAAATTCATATCATAGTACCTGTATCCTGCCCTCCAACATCTCAGCATATGTGGGAGTTTTAGATCCTTCTAACGTAAAGGATTTCTGAAAACTAGAGTTTTGTTCTTGATTATTTCTATGTAACAGCAAGATAAAACCAAAATCCTTCACTAAGTTTTACGACTTCCCCTCTTTTCATCCCTTGTTAGTACATGAAATTTGAAAGCTGTGTGGAAGAAGATATCTTCCCAACTACCCAGTAAGCCACTTAAAATTATGTTCTTGATTCATTCTCCCTCTCCTCCAAGCCTCCCTGCCAATCTGCCTAGTGAACACAGATTTAAAGAAGTCATTCTGTTTCAGAGAAAAATCTACATCCTTCCATCATAAGTCTCCTTTCGATATTCCCCCACAGGGCCTGCAGTCTTTCTCATCAACCTGTTACTCCTTACACTTTACATTTGTACAACCATATATTATTCATATTCACGTCCCATGTAATTTTCCTTTCATTTTCAATCTCAGTTTTCTTGATCATTTCTGCTTTCCTTTTTTTCTTTTGCCTTCTATATCGTCTCTCTCAGAACCAACACTTTTGACTTATCCTAAGGGATTTCTTGGAAATGAGATGTTAGCTCTCAGTGGGATTTTTTGGCAAAACATTTAAAAATAAATAAATTAGAGATGTCTCTGCTGCATTTCTCCTGGCCTTGATTTCCTCCTGTATTTCCCCGGTCATCCATATTGATCATTTCTGCCACTTCTTGAATATTTATTCCTTGACTAGATACATACTGTATTTGCTGAGCTCATGATAATTTCCCTTTGGTCGTTTGTACTCATTTCAGTTCCAAGTGTATTCTGCTCAGAGATATGCACAACTACATTACTACAGAGATTCATATCACACCATTGGACTACAGAGGCAGAATGGCTACAGCTATCACAACATCTGAAAGTTTTCAGTTTTGTGCAGGGAATGTTGTATTACTCTATTTCACAAAACATCAAAGTAAATGAAATCTACGTTATTCAGGTCAACGTGAAGTGGATTATTTCTGATTCCTTGACATGAAACTATGTCAGAAGATCAACTCTCCATTATTTAATCTATTGCAATAATGTCTGTTGCAGTAGAAAATATTCTCTTCATAATCTCCCCTACTGAGGTACAGAATTTTATCAACACGCTGTGAATTTTTGCCATGCTCACAGATCTTAAAATATTATTTTTTCTCCAGAAAAATTAAACAAAGACAAAATTCTCTATAGTGCACTACATCTGAGTAATTAAAAATATTTTCACGTAACATAATTGTATTCATACTTTACAAGAAAGTATTATCTGACCTTGGTTGGACTAGATGATCTTGTAGGTCCTTTCCAACCTAATGTATCTATGAATCTATGACCTTTATATCTACTCAATGAAGAAACTCCTCAGTGTGTCAGTGCTGGAGTAAGTTATCACTATAATACAAAATCTGCATTCTACTGTGTTATGTAGAAACCTCATCTAGAAAAAGAGTATCCATTTCTATTTTGGAATTTAATTGTCTTCACCTGAACACATCAGATCAGATTACCATATTAACCTCTCCTCACCTACCACTCTCCAGCTATAGCACTTGCAACAGGAAACACTAAAAATCCATATATCCTATCCCGACTGTTGAAAATAAAACTGAAAATACATGAAAAATTCATCTACAGCACACATATTAAAATAGACTGGGATATTCAAAGTTCCTCTGCTCTGCATACTGTTTTTATACTGTTCTTATTAGTTGTATAAAGGTTAAAATAGAGCACTGAATTAACAAAGGGAACTGTAAATGGAAGATGGGCACAGGGAGATTGTGTATATGTGAATGAATGAACGATGAGTAGAGAGGTAGAGAGAAGTAAGCAAGTTTATAAAAAACAGAGACAAACTTGATGCTGAAGTTGCCTTCAGTGCTTCAGATGAACACTAGAAGAGTGAAACTGGCATTTCAACATTTCCCAGAGAGACACAAAAGCTATCTGCATTGCACTCCTATTATTTAAGATCTTTTATTACTTTCTGCTGCTTCTGAAAGCTGATCCTTTGTTCTTGGCTTGACTGCTGACCAATACAGGGTATTTCTTTGTAGAGGGTGACAGACACTGGAGTCTGTGCCCTCATCCCTATCCTGACCCAAGGAAACCAAGTTCTCACTGTAGACAGCAGCCACTGTATCCATATTTGGTGTCTGATGCTACAAAAGATGACTATGTTGCAAAAAGCACAGCAGAATTTGCAGGAGTTTCTAGGGTTCAGCATCCCTCAGGGCTTGGGCTATTTGTCCTTATGGCTTTTTTTTTTTTTTTTTTTTCCTCCACTCCTGATTTTCTGCTAGTCTACACAATCATATCAACAAGAAAGGGTAAGCCAGGAAACTTCAGGATCAACAGTCAAGGACAGTTCACCCTAGGATTTTTTTCACACTGCTGAATTATGTCAGCAGATACTGAAGATAACCAATTAGAGAAACAGCCTAAATAATATCTGAAGTGTGCATATATCCAAAATTGAATCTCTGGGGGTTTTGGAGGTGTTTGGTTTAGATGTTTATATAAAGACCTGAAAGTAATGCCTCCTAATTTATTATGTTGGCTCATGATGTCAGAGGTGGATTTGTTGGTATGGCAGCAGAGGTTGAACCTTCCCAACAATATTCCATTACATTCTGTTGCTGTGTGACAGAAGGCAGCAAGGGGCAGACCGACATCAGTGTCTAGTGCTGAATTACACGTGAAACAAAGAAACAAAAGCGTGTAACTGCAATGTGGCAAACACAGCACCCACTGACATTCACTGATACTTCCTGAATGTTTCTGATGACCAAACAACCAAGAATTTTCTCTATCAAGATATAGATTCATAGATTCATAGATTCATTAGGTTGGAAAGGACCTACAAGATCATCTAGTCCAACCATCCTCACATCACCATCCCTATCCATCAAGCTACTAAATCAAATCCCTTAGCACCTCATCTAAACGCTTCTTGAACAGCGCTAGGGACGGTGCCTCAACCACCTCCCTTGGCAGGCCATTCCAGTGCCTGACCACTCTCTCAGAGAAAAAATTTTTCCTCAGATCTAATCTAAATCTTCCCCAGCGCAACTTGTGGCCATTCCCTCTTGTCCTGTCATTAGTTATCTGGGAGAAGAGGCCGACCCCCTCCTCACCACAGCCTCCCTTCTGGAAGTGGTAGAGTGCAATGAGGTCTCCTCTAAGCCTCTTTTTCTCCAGACTAAACAATCCCAGCTCCCTCAGCCGCTCCTCGTAAGACTTGTGCTCCAGACCCCTCACCAGTTTTGTTGCCCTTCTCTGAACACGCTCCAGTGCCTCGATGTCTTTCTTGTAGTGAGGGGCCCAAAACTGAACACAGTACTCGAGGTGCGGCCGCACCAGAGCTGAGTACAGAGGGATGATCACCTCCCTGCTCCTGCTGGCCACACTATTCCTAATACAGGCCAGGATGCCATTGGCCTTCTTGGCCACCTGGGCATACTGCCGGCTCATGTTGAGCCGAGCATCAACCAACACCCCCAGGTCCTTTTCCTCTATGCACTCCTCAAGCCATTCCGCCCCAAGCCTATAGCATTGCATGGGGTTATTGTGGCCAAAGTGCAGGACTCGGCACTTGGCCTTATTGAACCTCATCCCATTGACCTCAGCCCAACTGTCCAGCCTATCCAGATCCCGCTGAAGGGCCTCCCTACCCTCAGGCAGATCGACACATCCTCCCAACTTGGTGTCATCCGCAAACTTACTGAGGGTACACTCAATCCCCTCATCCAGGTCATCAATAAAGATATTAAACAGTATGGGCCCCAATACCGACCCCTGGGGGACACCACTCGTGACAGGACGCCAGCTGGACTTGACTCCATTAACCACTACCCGCTGGGCACAGCCCTCTAGCCAATTCTCAACCCAGAGAAGAGTGAACCTGTCCACACCACGGGCTGCCAGTTTCCCCAGGAGAATACTGTGGGAGACCATGTCAAAGGCTTTGCTGAAGTCCAGGTAGACTACATCAACAGCCTTTCCCTCATCTACCAGTCTGGTCACCCAGTCGTAGAAGGAGATGAGGTTGGACAAGCATGACCTGCCCTTTGTGAACCCGTGCTGGCTGGGTCTGATCCCCTGATTGCCATGCACGTGCCGTGTGATCTCCCTCAAGATCAATTGCTCCATAACTTTCCCTGATACTGAGGTCAGGCTGACAGGCCTGTAGTTCCCCGGATCTTCCTTACGGCCTTAATATATTATATATTATTAATATATTATATATTAATAGATATAATATTATTAATAATTAATAATTATTATTAATATATTATTGTGTTCATTCTATCTCTAGTAGTTTCCATGGAAATAAACAGGTGACATTAACTTCAGAATGTATGTATGATATGTCAGCTGACAATGTTCTTCCCCAACCACTTCATGCCACTACCCACCATAATATTAGAAAGGAATAAAAAATACTGACAAAAAAAATATCTAACTCAAATAATATTTAAGTGTGTTACAAAATTACTAGTATTAAGGCAAAGAAGAGTCAGTTTCTGGTTTTAGTTGCATCAGTTACGTTCACATGAGCAATTATTTCAAATACTTTACTGTGAAAACCTTAGTCAAAGTCTATTCATTATTTAAGTTAACTAAACATGACTTCAGTACAGTAAAACTGGGCTTATGCTTATTTCCTCATTTAGTCCTCATATTCTTGCTTCCAGCATAGTTCATTTTTTACAGACTAAGAGCAAAAAGAATTCATTTCAGTGCAGTAGGTGGTAGGAGACTAACAGCAAGAGACTTGATGATAAACATCTAAAGAGAGCAAGAGTGTTTCAGGAATACAGATGATTCACGGATATATTTTAATCTCACCTGGAGTGCCTTGGCTTTAATCACCAGAGCCAAAGACACAGTCCAAGTTCTGGTTCCACTCAGGGTGGAGAGTTGAAGGAAAATCTGTCATCTCCCTACCTCTCTTTTTTTTAGTTTAGGAAAAACAAATAAACAAAATTAATAACTAGTTTATGTTCTCAGACTATAAAATATAATAAAAAACATATATAAATATATGTTTCTAAGAATTGAACTCCAAACAAGTTAAGTTTTCTGGAATTTTATCTTGGAGAAGCGCTTACCAGAACAAACTTCCAGATACACATCATACTTTATCTTACATGTTTTCCTGACAAGAGCTTTGTCACTTTGTGTCACTCCTCTTATTGCATATTAAACATACACTGGAACTTGCAAACTCATTGAATTCAAAATTATTTAAGATAAACAAAATAAATTCTCCTGAACACCAGCTGGGTACAGAAGGATCATCTCTTCACAATCATTTTCTCCATGACTATTCAGGTACACCTCTGCTTTTAAAAATACTTTTGGACATTTTTATTTGTGAATTACAGAGAAATATGTGGTAAAATAATTAATACTGAGAGTGCTCCAAAATGAAAAAACACAACAAAGCGCATCCATGTGATAGGCAGGTATCATTGTCTACATCTGAGTTAACAGCTCTGAAATAAAACACAGCATAATTGTTTTACTATCCCAACATCGACAACAAATGTACATATATATATATATAACTGCATATACACATGTATCAATACATATATATATATATATATAACTGCATATACACATGTATCAATAACCACTTATGGGAAAAAAAAGGCATGTCTCTCTATCCATGGAATCACCTCTGTTCTTTCTATTAAATTCAGGAAGGAAAAAGCAAATAGTAGCGGCTTTGTTTCTGTTCTACGGTATTTACTTAAAGTATTTTCAAAAGAAAGCTTTTCAGAGAAAGATTTTCCAGAATCTGTATTTTGACAAATCTAACATGTAACAGTAATGAATGTCATGACAATCACACCAGTCATTCCAACATACCAACTGGAGGTAGCCAGAATTTCACATCTCAATCCAACTTTAAATTCCTGAAAGCTTGAAAACTTGTTAGCATCAAAACCACACTTAGGATTGATGTTTACCATCTCCTTCATGCCCTCTCCATTCACTCCTAATCAGAAGAATTCTAAAGAATTGCTCAAGTCCCTACTTCTGTAATGAATTTTAATTTGCTGCAAGTAAAATAATTTCTAAAATAAGTGTCTCATTCACCTCATCTAAATCATAATTTCCACTAGCTTGTTGTTGACCGTCCTCTCCCACATACAATAAGCTGAATCAATAACACTGCGCTGGAGCTGAGCTCATCAGCATTAGCTTACTGCAAGCATCAAAAGGAGGCATCTTGGCTTACCAAGCGCCCAGGTCTCTCATGCACACACATGTTATCCTCCAATGCTCTTTTTTGCAAAGGAACTGATTTCAGACTTCTCTTTGGGCTGCTGCATCCATTCCTAGGGCTGTGCCCATTTATGCAACAGTGCTAGATGTCTGTCACATGCTGTAACCAATAGCATGGAAAACGCCATCTGTGGGCCCACGGCAGCCCTCCTATCTCACCATACTCCCACACCCTGGCCAGCTGCCTGCCCAGAAACAGCTGCCCCTTGCCGCGATACCATACGCCAGCCTGGCACAGGGATGGGGACAGGGTGCCGAGCCGACTGGGATGGGCAGCATGTTGGGGCCGGGTGGCTGTCAACCCCTGAGGCAGCTCTCTAGTGATGTGATCAGATGGGCCCCCCAAGCACCTCGTCTGCATCTCGCTAATTGAATGTGGCACCGAAGAGAGACCTGCACTCACACCACTGTATCTGATCCTAGTAAAACAATTGCTTTAAAGTAATTGCTCTGGCAGACAGCTCATGGCAAGAACACTGCAGACTGTTATGCTCAGCCTTCACACCCACTGCAGTCCTTCCTCCAGCTCTACCAGCAGGGAACACCACTGTGCTATTCTGCTTTACTTTTCTAATTGCATCAAATGATTCTGAAGATACTTTCTGTAGTATTTTGTATTTGATGAAATGCTTTTTTTTTTTGTTACTCTTAAACAGATTTTCAAAGCAAAACCTGAGGGATTTGCAAATATTTAAATCAACTGAAGTGTAGAAACCCAGAGCCAAGTCCTCAGCATTTATCCACTGTACCTCTACTCCTCCACACAACCTCCAAACAAATCTGAGTTTCCATCAATAATTTAAGTTCTATTATTTTTGCTAATGTTTGGCTTTCCTTGTTCCAATTATTCCTCATTGCAGTATAATGTTATCAGAGCCTCAAGTTATACTTTCTTAATGTCAGGTCTCAAAAAATAAATAAAAAAACATATCAATTAAAAATATTGCAACTACTAAAATTAAACATCCTCTGCTTTGTTTATTTTTAAAAGAAAACCCTAAAAACTAACATTGGAAACTTTTCTTATGCCATATTATGGACTATAATACATATCCATGTAGTTCCAGAAAAAAAAACATTAAAAAAATTATTTTAGTCCATCAAGCTCTAAGTATGGTAATGTACAAGTCCACTTTCCTAGCCCAAAATAAAACCAGAACCGACAATTATCGCTCTGGTTGACTGATCAAGTAGAGCACATTTTTAAGTATTTATCTATCATCATCCTGGACCCAAGACAACAAACGCTCTTTGAACCAATGGGCAAACATATTTTGGATATGAGCTGCAGCACTTTGCAGGATGGAATGGATGAAGTGATTGCATTCTTAAGCAATGCTACATAGATAACAGCTGTTTGCCAAAGTTACTAACTTTCACTGTGAGAATGCAGAAAAAAAAAAAAAAAAAGAAAAAAACAGAATTGCTTTTTTCATGCAGTTCCTGACCAGGTGATGTGCACCAAGACTAATGCATGCTCACAAAAGACAGAAGAGAATCTCTCCTGGATTCAGGTGTGACCACCGGGAGAGCTTGGGTCTCATTTTGTAAGAAGGCTTAACAACTCCAAGAGGAAGGCAAGGTGAACTGGCTGGTGGGTGCTGCATGGGAATGAACACAAGAGTTGCAGCTATGAAAAAATATTCTCTGAGCTTTCCTACAGGATGAGAGTAGGCTTATCTTGCCAGTCCATAAAGTGTGTGGGGTTTCTACCTGCAGGTCTGAACAAGGAGAAGAGGCAGATGTGTGCATATGCTCATACCTCAGTTACTTTGTCCACTGGGAAATACCATCAGAGTTCTAAAGAAGTGGTAGTTTGCTTTCTTGTTTAAGACTGTCTGTGTCTTTCACACAGAATCTGCAATTCACACTTTTGCACAATTGCCTACAACACTGGAGGTTTAACAGAAGATTCCTTAAGGAGAAATCCTGCAGCAGTCCCTTTCTGTTCCTTCTCCAACAGTAGTAGCACTGCATTTTTTTCTTCAACCCTAACCTTACCCAGTTCTCATCAGAGCACCCTGCAGTGATCACAGAAGATAATGTAGCACTGAACTCTAAAATAGTATAGGGAAATAGGAAGACATATAGCCATTACCTTGTCTTCCTTTTATATTCACTTTCTCCTAGTTTTGTTTTTTGATGTTTTTGTTTGTGATTTTTTTTTTAGGGGGGGGCAGGTGGTTTGGCATCTAGTTAGCCCTCATGACACAGCCCTATTAAATTATATATTATCACAGGTATAGTTTCTTTACTGCTGGTGTTCCCACTGGACAGGAGATTTCTCTGATAACACTTTGATGCCCACTATTCAGTGCTTTAATTTCCTGACAAATTCATCATGTGTAATTTATCACTGGGGTTTTCAATTTCACAATAATAAAAGCATAAGGCTTGAGGCTTGCCATAGCATTTAAAATATAGACTTTTTTCAGGAATTGTGAATTCCTATAACCAGTCAGGGAATGCCGTCTTTGCATTCAGTCACATTCAGAAATTGTTATGGGTCTGTTGGATTGCACAAACCTAAGAAATTTTTATTAAATTCTTGCTTCAGCATCAAAAATCCAATGTGTCTAGTCCGTAGTGTACACTACACACTGAAAGAAAACACTTGTAGCCCAAAGGAGATATGCAAGTGTCATAGAAGTAAAATTTTCCCCACCTCGTACTGGGAGAACAGAAACAGGCAGAGTTAAAGGGATGTATAAAGTCATACTTAAAATTGGCAGGAAAACCAGAAATTTATAAACAAATTACAGCCCAGTACTTCCACCACAAAGATCATTTGTCCTTCATAAGTGTCAAATAGTGTTAGAAAAAGCAGATGACTTGCAAGGTACTTTTATTTCCTTCTGACAATCTTCTACTGCCAACATACTGAATTCAGTCCCAGGGAACATCTTAGACATTTGAAGGATTTCCATGATTTAGAATTTCTTCACAACAATTACCTGCAGCTCAAAACATTTTTTTTTTTTTTTTCTGGAGTTCTAACAGCTAGCAGCATTGCTGCTTCTCTTTATCTGAGAAGGATCCTTAACATACAAGACAATGCACATTTTGAAACTAGACAAGGGAAAAGACAAAGCAAATGAGAAAGAATTACTGTGTGCTGCCAGGACAGTGATTTACAAAGGAAGAGGATGAAAGCTGGTGGCTACTGTTCTGCACATTGTTCTTCTCCCAGCATGTTTAAGTTTAATTTAAAGGCTCTTTAGCAGGAATTTTCAGAACTTGGAAAAGCTATTTGCACTCCAAGAGGATCTTTCCTTACAGCTTCTGAGCCTTGAGTCTCACCTGAAGCATAAAGGCAATATACCTGAAATCAGTTCGAAAAAAACAACAACCCTGGAGCTGAATTTCACATATGTACACAGAAATATACTGACATACACATGTATCCCCGTTCGTACTTTAAGAGAAAGAGACATCTACAAAACGAGTACTTTATTATTCTAGAAATTCCATCTAAAGATATCATTATATTTATGCATTTCGTTCACCACTACAGATTCTACCATCTGATTTATGAAATACACTTGTTCAACAGCACTGCCCTCTTCTACTATTTAAAAAGTTATTTCAAACTTCAGTGTCCATGCCAATGCAAAAAGCATTCCTGTTACACACAGTACTAAATGTTTTGCATTCTTCTACTCCCAGGAAATGAATATAAAAGTTAAATAAATCTGTCTGAACCAAAACTTTTAAAAATACTTAGTTTCCCTTTCTGAAGAGTACTTTCTCATTTGACTAGTTCAAGTGTTACCCACTTTTAGAATCACAAAGACATGCACAGCCATGTGCGACCCCAAGGTCCGCATTCTTTATTTACACTGGATTACCAGGTACAGAACTGAATCTATCACCTTGTTGCACATTGGGTATCAATTACCTGCTTTCAATTGCTACCAAGTTCTGTTCAAAAACAGAGTGAGGAATACATAAAGGCCTTAACTAAAGTTCTCAGGCAGTCTTCATTTCTACCCTGATCTCTCCTACAGACCTAGCAAAGCCACACAGAACCATGTTTTTTCCTCTCTTACAGAAAGAATTTTGTAATCAAGGTGAAAAACAATTTTAAGTAGAATTTCTACTGAATTTCCATTATAATTTTATGATGTTTATAAATCTATAATTCCATGCACAAAATTAATAATGTTGAAGGCCTGTAGGAGTTTCTTTTTATAAGCAACATTTTTTGCTCTTCAACCCTGACTGAAATGATTATGAAAAATCCCAAGACATTTAATTCCTACATGGTAGCAGCTAAGGCTGTCAACAAAGTTTGGTTTTGGAAAGCATTCTAATGATAAAATTCATACTCCCATTTCTAGCTGCTGACAAATAAATTCTATTGATGAATCCATGAATATCCTTCTTAGCAATGTGAGTTCGAGGTCCAGTTCTTCTCTGAAATATATCCATTTTGCACCATATTTACACCACAAGTCAAAAGTTCAGAGTTAGGCTGTCCCCAAACAATGGTTACTACTATTTAATGCTTACATATCCTGGACACAATAACCCCTTATAAGCTGCCTAAGTCAGCTCAACAATGCAACTTTAGCCTTGCTATTTGCCTGTATCTGCAAATATCCTTGTAGTGTCAGTGGGTGCAAACAAAGGAAAAATAGTGGCATCCTCCTCCTCCTTTGGCACAGAAATGTTTTTCATTTCGTTACATCCAATGCCTGACCATGCAACTACTCCGAAAGTGTACCTGCACACGCCATTCTGTTGGCCGCAGGACAAGCCCTTTACTTCCACATCTCCAAAACTTATAAGGCTTGTTCTTGTTTCAACAGAAACAAACAAAAAAACTGGTCAAGGACCTGTGGTCATTGAAGCCAGAGCCGTGACATAAAACAAGTGCTTTAAAGCAGCCAAGGTGCAGATACCCCATCAGCTGCCTGTACTTCACTTCTTTACAGCAGACAGCAAAAGGAGAAACACTTAAGAGCAACAGGGTTGGAGAATAGGAAGGGTTTAACGAAGGAACTAAGTGTATAAAATGTAAACAGCAGAGAGGTAACGATCACCATGAGAAGGCTCTGTTACACTGAAAAATGAGTCAATAAGAAAAGGGATTTTCAGACCTCCCAGATGATGCCTGAGACACAAGTCAGAGAGCAGACAGCTGTAATATGAGTAGGGAAGTGTTTTCAAGAAAGAAAACCCTGGCAATCAAGAGATCTGTGAGACTTGTGGCAAACATGAAGCGAAGACGAAAGATAATGAATTTTGAAGAAAAAGCAGAATGAACTTCTATAACCAAAGAAACAAATTTGTAAAAATTGACAGGATTTTTTTTTTTAACTATTTTTACCATGAGAGCTGAAAAACAGCAGGCCTGGACTGATCATCAGAGCTTTAAACTAGATTTGATAATAGAAGGAGATCTACTTCTGAGTTTTCTCCTGTTGCTTACTGAAGTGATGGTGTTTCCTGGCTCTTTTCTGTCACTCAGATTTGTCCCAGAGGGATTTGGGAGGTAACACGTCTGATGGCCCAGCTGAAGCCCCTCTACACCAATGCACACAGCATGGGAAATAAGCAAGAGAAGAAGGAAACTGTGGTGAAATTAGAAAATTATTACCTAACTGTTAGCACAGAAACATGGTGGGATGAATCACAAAAATTGAACGCTATGACTGAGGGCTTCAAGCTTTGTAGGAGGAATAGGTAAGGCAGGATGGGCAGGGTGCTGCCCTCTATGATAAAAGGTGGATAGATTGTTCAGTTGCCTCTGAGAAACAATCATGACTGGGTTGAGAGCTCGTAGGTTAAAATTAGGGACCAGACCAATAAAGGACATCTAGAGGTCAAGGTCTACTACAGGCTGCCAGATCAAGGCCTACTGATGAGGGATGAGGCCTTCCTGCTTCAGGTACAAGAAGTGTTGTGCCTATGCACTCATCCTGATGGGGATTTCAACCACTTGGATGTCTGCTGAGAAAGCAGCACATCAGGGTCACAGAAGTAATTCACTGATGCCTACTGCGAAAAAAATATATGGTGGTGGCAACAGCTGGTTGCTTTCCCACCTTCTCCATTTATACACACGCTATAAGGTCAATCTTCCTTCCCTTTGCAGCTCAGTGTTGCACTTAATTCAAATAGTGTTCACATCAGTGATATAAGAAAAATTGGTGTAATAAGGCCAGTTAGCTGTACCTCCTGTGATATTTGCCCACAGTGTGGTTGAGCTGGCAATCTCAGCGTAACACCAGGAACCAGACCTGGCACCAGGTCTGTAATTCCTGCTGGGAATTACAGGCAAAGAAAAGACTGTGCCTAAATGAATCTGACTTGAACAGATTCTTCTCCTGCTCCCCAGTAATGCTTTAGTCACTTCAAACATCTGGCTGCTAAAATGTCATCTTATTAATGTCGTCTTTTTATTAATGTCATCTTTTGCAAACTTGAAAGTCAAAACAGATAGCAGAATAGAAAAGAAATATGAGGCCATAGCCACACGGTCCTTGTTCTACTACACAGTAATATTTTCTTCTGTCCAGGCCCCTCTAAAAACTGCTTACATTAGGCAAAATCTACTTTGTGGGAGTGGGAGAGAAAAACGTCCTTCTGCCTGCAAAAAGCATTTACTAAAATTCCACCAGTGCCAGAAAAGAGGAGGGAGGAAAAAAAATAATAATTTCTGAGTAATTATTTTTAGAGATAATTGTGATTTTTTTAATGTCAAGAAGCCTCTTTTATTATTTCTTTTAGTTATAATATATTGGTTGTGTTTAATTAAATGTCACATTACACTGAATTGCTGATACTCAAACTCATTTCACAAGACCACGCTACTTGTTAGATCATCTGTGAACACACTATATTAATCACATCACCTAGTGCCACAGACTATGCATAAGCACTGAGATTCCAAAACAAATATGATGGATTTGGGCATGCATTTCCACTGGCAGTGAGCAAACAGCATATGTTCGCATCTTCTGCAATGCTCTAAAAATCTCTGCAAACCATTCTAAAGCCCAGCTAGAAACTCTAAATATATACAGGTTGCTAGATAGATGGGAAATGAATCAAATCTGGTTAGAAATAATAAGCAAAGACAAAGTAATGGAGCAGAATGGCTTATAGCTCCATCAGGAGATGCCCAGGAACAAGAAGTGCAGTACTGGCATGAGGCAGAGTAAAAATAAAATTCTTCTATTTAGCACCGGCACCCTTCACCTGGTTATAAAGGCAAAAAAACTGCAAATAAGAGAAGACATCAGAATAACAAATAACCACAGACAGTCACTTCGGACCTATTCAGAAACAACAGAATACACTTTAAAAAGCAGTAAAACCAATAAAAATCCAGTCATCTTGAAAAAGGAGAGTCTTAGCTGCAATAAAGGCAGTCAATAAAGAAGCTCTCTCATTTAAACATCAAATGCACATTGTTTTGCAACACCTGTTATTCAGCCATAATAGCTTTCTTAACCTGTCAAAGTGTTTAAGCTGAGGAAAAGAAATGGGCCTCCAGCTGTGCGCTTCGGTGGAGAAAGCCTGCGCGAAACGATATTAGTTTAATGAAATGTGTACAGATTGTAATTGTGGTAATAAGAGGGCAATTCCCCAAGGGGCAGTAGAAAGGCGGTGAGAGCAGCCAAGCAGAAAACAGAAGCTACAGACTGGAGAAAGACTGATACCCTGCACGCAGCCCCTCACTCCTCAGCCCACTGCATAGCCCTAGCTGTCCCCACCAAGGCTAGGACACACCCACCTTGGCAGTCATCCCTAGAGAAGAGGCACAAGAGCATGGTTCAAAACAGGGCAGCCTGACGGGATCTGTAGCACTGGTTCATAAGCATGTGTCAAGATAAAAGCAGAAAAACTGAGTCCTAAAAAAAAAAAAAAACCAAAAAAAAACAAGCAGCCCATTGGTAGGACAGGAGGAAAGAGCAATCTTGAACAGCTTATAGACTTTTTCCCTCTGCTTCTTAAAAAAATGAACACTGTAGTTTCAGCTTGCTTGACCATACAAGCACAGCATACCCCGTCACACCAGACAGGTTCCTGCAGAAAAGCAACCAACATGTGGCACGTTACAGGGTTAGTCCACTCATCACAGCAAATACTGTTTACAAGAGCTTCTGATCTCATAAAATCTTTGTCAGCTGGGCCTGCTGCAATAGTTTGACAGCATAGTTCAATAAATCCATCCTCATGCTAGTTCAGTCAGCCTAGTGGGTGTCACAGAGATCCATAGACTCCCAGGAGTATTTTCTTAAGGAAACCCCACTCCAGACTGTGAATAGCTCAGCAGCCAGCAAGGCAGAGATGCTGAAACAAAGAGAAGACCTTTTCATAGGTTTGGAACTATTCATACAATCAAAGACTGCCTTGGTTTGGAAGGTTTGGAACAGGACTGAAAACAGGCTAGCTACAGCGTCCACAGACTGCTCCCATTCACACCACAAGTTCATAAATGCACACATCCATAGGGAGAAAAATGAATAAGATAATGCTTTAAAGTACTTGAGGGTGGCAGTGGGTCCTTCTAAATAAGGAGTTTGTATATTCAGAGTCAGAGACAGAAAAAGGCAGCAGTGAAATCAAGAAAGACTGAAATGGTCAAAACAAAGGAAAAATTAATAAGATGATGAGATAAAAGGGAAAAAGGAAAAAAATTGCAATAAATCTTAGTCTGAGAAATAAAAGCACAAGAATCATGTTCCCAAAAAGCATCAAAATCAATGAAGAGGCAGGAAATCAGAAGTATTTTAGCTTATCTTACAGACAAAACTGAAGAAGATGAAAGAGGGGGGGCAAGTTTAAAAAAAAAAAAAAAAAGATGTCAATTACAAGTTAAATCCTGTGCTTGGAACTGAATGCAATGAAAATTTTCAGGCAGGGTCATGATTTGGAAATAGAAAAATATGGCTTTTTATCCCGACTGTTACCAGCAGTAACAAATACTGAGCTGCTTCATTTCCATAGCTGCCTTATTTAGTAGTGAAATACCAGGAAAAAAAATCCATGGCTGTATTAGACAGTTGGCAGAATAATGTTTTTTTTTCCCCAGTGTGGGTAACTCGCCTATGAGCTTTGTGCCACTGTCAATCAGAAAAGCAACTGAAAAATGTCATCCGGAACCAAGCAGACACTAACCTGAAAATGCTTGCATGGAGGTCCTCAAAACATTAAATGGGAGGCTTAGTGACCACCTATCACTGCTCAGAACACTACTGACATCTTCTTATAGTAAATGCATCTGCAGCATACAGTAGGGAGAGTAATGCCTACATCTGTCGCAGGCAAGTGTAAAGTGATATTGCAGACAGACTGGGAGTCTCAGCTATTCATTTCAGGTACTATTAGAAGATTAACAAAGTTAACAAAGGCTATCATTGTTTCAAACCTTTCACGTTCCCGGCTCTGCACACATCCAATTCTGCTCCTTTTACACAGGAGCAAGCTGGAGCTGCCTGTTGCTATTTAAAGGTGTTAGTGAGCTGCAGATCTGTACTTCAGCTCTCTGATAGAACTTGAAGGAATACTGTGATGCTTTGAATTAATTTCCCTGATTGTAAGAAATAGCTTGCAACATGATGGAAGTAATTAGTTAGAAAAACATCGAGAACACAGAGATAATGTTGATCAGACTCAGAGCAACTCTGTTTCCTCATGGGAAATCTGCACCGTTGATACAGACATCTTGGAGTTCTTCCCTATATGCCTTCAAAGCTTATTAAGCTGCAGCAGCTTCCAACCCAGGATAAGTTGGGTGATACAGCTAGCAAAATATTTGGTGCAAAAGGGACTGGGGAGCAAGGGAGGAATTAAAGGCAGTACTCTGCCTCTCCATCCTATGTACCTTTTAATGAAGGTTGAGTGAATTGCTGAGACTTCTCCAGCTGAGGCCTTGGTTGTGATGCTACACCATCACCTCTCATCAGTCACATCTCCTTCTGAGCAGGGATGCCACAGAGAACAATGTGACTGATGCAACCTGACACACCATGTCACTATGCCAGACCTGCCAGCTGGGAAACAGAGGGGAAAAAAAAAAGAGAAAAGGAAAAGAAAAAAGGAAAAAAGGCTTCAGAAAAAAAAAGCAGCTGATGAAGATTATATGTTCAGGGGGTTATTTTTATTTTCAGGAAAGGTTCTGTTGCCCACAGAAGCCAAAAAAAAATACAACACAAAAAGAAAACTGATCAGGGACCAATCAGTGAGCTAGTAGGTCCAATGCAGGTTTAGGCAGACCCTCCAGAGCAGAGAAAGGTACGAAGCAAGTCAGAGAGGCACTTTCTATTTCACTCCTACTGAAACACTATCAAGAAACTGAGGATTTCCAGAGAGGATAGATTTGCACCCCCGTGGACTTGGCTAACACATGTTCACACCCTTCTTAGTACATCAGATGTGTTTTGATCTTCTCAGGTGAGAGAGCAGAGAGACATTTGCTTATCCGTCCCTTGAAAAAAAAGTAGGGTCATTTTAATTCAAGATTACAGGTAACAATGAAATAAACATACACTCATACACTTCTGCAGTGCATATATTAATATCTGCTTGAGAAGTACAGACATTTGAGAAGCAGGACTCCCATGGTTGGAGACAACCCATTGCTTCTTCACTGGTGAAGAAGCTACTGAAGGCAAGAGAATCTTCCTTGTAAGAAGTCTCCTCCAGCAGTCTGACCATTCAACAAGAAGTCTTCCAAGTCACAGAAGACTCAGATAATGACATCTCAGAGAAAGACACTTTGGACACAAATGTACAATTTTCCTGAGTCATAAATTAATATATCTGAGATGACTACATGAGCAAATTTAGCAAAGTAAGGACTCAAGAACATCGAGTTAACATTGTCACGGCAATTTAGAACTTACTGCTTTTATTTTCTCATTTTTCATCTGACTCCAAGCCTTTCTTCCAAAGAGTGACCACAGAAATATCTGGACACTTGCATACGAACAATTGCAGCACTGCACAACCGCAGAGTTGAAAAAACAGAATGGTATTCATATTTGTCTCCATTCCAACATTAGCTAAGGTACATTTTACATATTGACCTAGATTCTACTAACTTCAGTTCCCGTTTTTGAACAAGCACCTCTCTGACAGAAAATGCTGTCACTGGGTCACCACAGCAATTGTCTGCAGAGACAGTGTAGTACTTTTTTTGTTATTTCCTTAGCTAAATGCTAATTTGAACATGGAGGAAATACAGTTTGGGTGCCATTATGTATTCTAGAAATCCCTATCCTAACAAGTACCACTCTTAAGAATGAGAGTTCCCAGCTTCCTAATGCTCGAATTTTGAGACTTACTTACCATTGTTCCTTATATCAAAAGAGATGCCAAGTTCCCTTTTCCTCCCAAGAAGCTTTGAAATGTATTGTCAACCTAAACTGTCCTCACTGAGCAGCTCCATACTGGCAGGCAGGTATTGCCATCTAGTTCTCTACATCTATCAACTGTCCTTAGGTACTTTCACAGCTGATGCCAATCACTGAGTGAGAGCGTTATGGTGACATCTGCCTGTCAGTAAGATTGTGTTCATCTTCCAGGGCAAATTTTCTCCTCCTCAAATGTCAGTTTGTTTAACCACAGGCTGGTCACAGCTGCCAGCTGTGTGTCATGGTAGTATTTCCAGTAGAAAACAAGAAAAAAAAAAACTATTGAACGCAGAAATATTTAGTTCTGGTTTAGCCTCAGGCTGTACCCTCCTCAGGGAATAACCCAAGCTGACTGTTTGTTGTTGTTATCAACAAATTCTGTTTATTGCCTTGTTGCTCTTTTCCTTTAATTGATTTTGTTGTTAGTATCACTCTTTCTGCAAGTCGTGGATGACCCAGAGCTAGCAAGGGTGGGCCAGGAAGCCCTCCGTTTCAGTGACAGTACAGCTCCCTTCCCTTTCACCAACAGGCTTGTATACAGAAGACAATAACCCACTTTCAGAATTGGGCCTTGACAGCACCTGGCAGTTAGTCAGCTCTATTCTAGCTCTTCTTGTTAAATAAAATAAAAAATTGAAATTCTTCATTAATATGCCAACAACATTTAACTACCTGAACAGCACTGCTGGTCTCAAAATTATCTGCAATCTACTCTAAATCAAATTCAAACATTTATTTTGTTGATTTATTGCTTTTTGTATTTGTAGGACTGAAAATTTAGCTCCAAGAAATACTACATATTAACAAAATTACTAGAGGGAATGAAAAGGCAGGAAAGGGAATGAGAAGGGCAGATTTGAAATGAGCCAATATCCTTCAGACCACATAAAGGACTCCTAGAATCAAAACCACAATCACTAGAAGAGAAATGAAGAGGGATGTACTCTCTGTGTGGTGGAGAGAAGAGCCTTCTTGGTCTCATTCGACAAAGGAGTGGCCATCCTGTCCTTCAGCACTGCAGGGACACTACCACTGCCAGCGTCTTGTGCTAATACATGGAGTAACAGCTTACATGCATCATCACACCCCAGTTTATACACAGGTAACAGTGATCACAAGGGCCACAGATTTCAGCCAGAAACTGAAGGACACAAAGGAGCTACAAGTATTCATCAGGAATTTCAAATCAATACAAGCGGCAAGTTTGAACATTCTATTTCAGAATTATATCCATTTCAAGTTATAAAAAAAAACTTTTAGCAAATGAATTTATTAACAAACCAATTACAAAACTCAATCAGTAACCAGAATGCTTTAAAATATTCCAAAACTCATATTCACAGGCCATTGGTTACCAATTTCCACTTGGAGACTAATATACGTTATCTTCCATATTTTTACAGAATAGAATGAATTGAAAATACTGAATGTTCATAATGACCTGTTCATAATAGAGTCAGGGAAATAAAGTAGAGAGAAAAAGAAAAACATTAGTCATGTATATAATGTCTATATACCACTACTTCCTCCAGTCCCTTGTGAGGTGCAAGAGGCACACCATAAAGTATGATGATTAGAGGCAGTTTGATTTAAAGAAAATGAAATTCAGATCAGGTTCCAGTGACCACATATCAGGTCCATCAACACTGTCATCTTACTCCTTTATCTTTGCCACCACCTTTGAAGGAGACCGAAGCCAGCAGCCTGGATATGAAATGCTGCCTCTACACAGTCATCCAGATTTGTGTTTCAGATTCATTTTTTCTTCTTTCTTCACTGTTCATGCCTTTCTTATTTTTTAATTTCCTCTCCTGTAAAAACCCACACTTATCTCAAGCTTCTAGCCAGTCAGATAATTTTATGTGGTTTTGGGTATTTAGCACTGGAGTGAAATGAAAATCAATAATCCATTCAAAAAACATGGATGTATCTGCCCATGCTACTGAGAAGCAGATTCTATTGACACTGAGGCCTAACAGGGTTAGACAATTATTAAACGATGTTCCTTATGCAGCATTACTTTTATTAGTCCAATTCAAAAACCTGCGCTGTTCAAACCCCAATCCGGATCCACATCTGAGAGCAAAATAATAAAGTGAGGACATAGTGTGCTGTCTGCCACCAGATCTGTTTCTCTGCCTTCCTTCTGATTAAACCCCCTCTCTTCTTTCATTTATGTCACTTCCCAGGATTTGCTTCACTTTTTTCCTTCTGGAACTTGTGTAAGTCTTCCTTCCCTTGTGCTCCATTTCTTTATTCTCTCTTATACCAACAAATACTCCATAGCAGACAGATTCATTCATCTCTAGCACCTTATCTGGTGGAGCATATGTTTCTTTTCTTTGAGGTCAGATTAACTATTCCTTATAAATGGTACAAAAGAGAAATATGCGTTGGCAGCAAGTTCTGCTACTTTTAGCCATCATTTCTGTCCACTGCATTAAGCCAATTTAACATGCTTAAACATGCCTTTTGTCAGTGGCAACAAAAGCAAAAAGCAGCTGAACCCTCTAGTTAATAAATCATTTTCTGGAGGTAGAAAAATAAGATGCCAAGCAGTTATTGCTATATGTAATTCTTAAACAGAGGAAAAATGAGAAGTCCATGATTGTAAAAGGCATTTCACATATAAATTTCTGTATATATTCACAGTGCAATACTTTAAAACAAAAAAAAACACTAGAACCAGGTATGCCTCTTCAAACACAGGTTCTCCCACCTGTAGTTGGTCATGTTTCCTAAACATTTAATTAATCCACTGATATTTAAATCTGGGATTCAAGTCTATGTCATGATGCCAACTCCTTCAACTCTTTTACGTATGCATATATTAAAAATATCAAAAATATGAAACAAAACCCTGGATCACATGACAGGGAGTCATAACATATTCCATCCACATATCTTTCCCTGACCGGGAATGATATCCAAAGATCATAACAACAAAGTAGCTAAAAAGAGGACAAGATGTTTTAAAAGCTACTATTTTAAAACCATACAAATCGTTAGTTAAAGGTCTGAGATGCATCAAAGTTTAAGTACAAAGCTGTATATAAAGCTGTGTATAAAATCAGATTAAACATCATCATAACCTGTCATTAATTCATGCTGGTTATCCAAAAAGGATCAAGAAGAATAAGCAGGATATATGCAAATTAGAATGTGCTTTTCATCATCTTTTCTAATGACTCTATCCTTCTTCCAGATGATCAATATAAGCAACAAAGTACATAAGGTAAATTTCATACCAGGACTACCACGTGAATGCTACAGGGCTGAATTAGCACCTGTGCAAGACTGGTCAAACAGGAATTACATCCTCCTGTGAGCTTTGACCAACACAAAGGACCTTAAGAACAATAAAAAAAAAATTAAAAACTTGTAAGTTCTTAGAACTTTTAAATTACTGTCTTATTTTCAGTTGGGATGGAATTGTTTTATTCAGTGTGTCCAATATAATGTTATGTTTTGGTTCTAGAAAATAAGATTGATAACAGACCAACATTTATACTTGTCTCTAAGCAGCGCTGTACAGAGCCAAGGCCATTCTCAGTGAAGGGCCCAAGGATCCGTGAGGGAATAGAACTAGTGCATCTGACAAACTGGTCAAAGGGACAGTCCATCCAATAGGACATCCTGTGGAAGGAGTTTTGAAAGCAGTGGGAGTTCATCTTATGCATCACTTAAATATTTTAAAAATGTGTATTTAGCTAACATAATTATTATCCTTTTCTATATCTTAGTAAATAGCTCTATCTCAACCCAAAAGTTCTACTTCCTACTGGGAAGGGGGGGGGAAATGAGTGAATAACTTTGTGGTACTAAGCCATTTGCTAGGTTAAACCACTAAAATTATCCATTTTATCTACTTTCTGCTAAATATACCAGCTGAGTTCTGACTTCAGGGACAGTCTCTACCTTTCACTTCATCCTCAGAGTGCATCTCACCCAAGTACCAGGCTCTAACCAGCTCCTCCAAAACAGGAGCTCATTTTCTTGCTAAAGAGGAAGAAATAGCCTTGAGAAATCTGTTTTTATATAGCTTGCAGAGTACTGGGCTAAAGATATCAGAAAATAAGTTGGAATGCTCCAATTTAATCCAGTTAATTTAAAAAATTCTATGCTTGCTGGGGAGTACCAGCAAGAAGCAGAAGAAATACTTAATGATGTTCTGGCTGTGCTACAATACTTGCATGGAGAACTTCCCTAGTTCCCAGACAAGTTGACAGAGTTGAACATCCAAGGCAGTAAGAACATCATTCAGATTATATGAAACCAACAGATGAAGCATTTGCAACATTTACTACATTTTAATTTCCCGCCGCCCCCCCCCCCCCCCCCCCCCGTGTAGTTTGATGCAATGCTAACCATTGTTTTCTCCTGACATCATGGTGGGTTCAATCTTTTGAAAGCACTTTGAAGAGAAATTGACAGGCTGTCATGTTCAATGTTAAAGTACGATAACATCAGGAAAGCAGGAACTAATAAGGATTTTTTAAGTATCAAATTAAAAATATACCAAAATAGTTAATTTATGAAGTCTCATACAGGCAATTCCATGGAAGAATTTGTACTCCACATCCAAATTACTTTGTTCATCAGAGTTCCTTCAGAGTTTGGAAGAAAACTAATGAGGGAAGGTAATGTGACTGATTATTAAACAAAAAAAAAAATGTTTTATGCAAGAATGTTATGGCTCCCAAGCAAAGCCATTGTTTGGCTTGTCATCTGTACCTAAAGGAATATCAATTCATTCCCACCAAAGGAAAAACAAACAGTATTTCCACAGATGGACTAGAAAACCTTGACACCAAGAAATTGTTACTTATCTCAGGGACATAAGACCCCATCTTTCATTTGCCAGGTAATATAATAAATATGAGTACTGTGATCTGGGCCAAGCTCCCAGAGTGCTTGAAAAGAAAAGCATTGTAGATGTAACATCGGAATACCTGAGAGCTTCTCCCAGCTCTAGGACAGCTGAGCTCCAGGCAGGAAGAATTACTACCTTGAGAATTGTCATGCTTGCACAGGAAAAACACTAGAGCTTTAAGAGTGACTAAATAAAGTTTTTCCTTTTCTCTTCTGTAGACATAAGAGGGGAAAAAAAAAAAAAAAAAAAAGGCAATGTGTTATTTCTCTTCCCCAAAGTCAAGTCTGAAAGAACTTTGAACCGTTAGTTAAGAATACGCTATCTTGGACTGTGCCAGCTTGTTCCTCTGATAAATTTATTATTAGGCCTTAACTAAATAACAGGACTCTAAAGTTTATTCTCTTTTTCCACCTCACAGGACCTGAATATTCTCCTTACACAGCCATGAAGTTTAGGCTTTGTTTCCTACACTACCCAGATCTAAGCTGAAAACAGAGATTTCAGTTGTTACAGCCTCCTTTGGGCAAGAAAAGAGAATATATATTTCACTGTTCTTGCCTCCAGTCTTCTGTGCCTACAGTTACTAGGATAATGGGCATTCTAATAACCAGGCTGCCTGCCTAGAATAAAGGCCACTATTGAGATGACAGTCCTTTGGTCTTTTCTATGGTTTTTCTGTAGAAGACATGGATTTAGATATAAAGCAACACATTTATGGGTACATTCACTGGAGAAAGTTCTCTCTTTGGCAGGCACAGGGCACTCATGCAGTATATTCTCTGGTTTCTCCAGACCTCTATAGATGACTACAAGGGTGAAACTGTCCAAAGCCTTTATATCTGCCGATCACAGCAGTTCTAACTGTAGACAGAAGCTGACAAACCTACAAAAAAGATCACAAGCATGACAAAAGGGGAAGGTACTGGACACAGTTGTGACAGACTGACTGCACATGGGGACGCACTCAAGAAAGTGTCGTATGTTTTATCTGAGAAAGACACTCGTGGATCATAATTCAGGCCCAATTCCACACGCACTAACAGTAGGAAAGGAGGAAGGCGTGCTGAGCACACCCACACTCCATGCTGTCTCTCCAGATAGCAAGACCACAAGTCAGAGTAAAATGGATTGCCTTACCCATAACCCACAATCAAGTGTATCTACACTGTGTCACAACCCTTGTGACTCAGAAACCCTTAACAGAGCTCTGAGAGACAGACACAGAAAACTAATGTTTCCTACAGTGACTGATGGACAGCAACATAGTTGCCAGACTCTTTGGCTCAGGCAGATTTGGGGATTTCGGAATGTAACCAAGCAGCACATCAGTGACCCATGAGCAGAAGCAGAGTAGACAGAGAAGCTAACACACAGCCATCAGCTCAGAACAGGGGTTTGCCAGAAATACTCCTAAGCATTTGCATATGATGGATAACTTCTGCTGGAAATAAATGCATTTTTCAGCTTATGCCATTCTGTAAACATCTCTACCAATTGCAAATAATGGAGTCAGTGGGGACTTTATGGCATTTTACTCATCTACACTCCATGGAATAATTCTTATGTTTAATCTCTCTCTTTCAAAGCATCATGTGTTGTCCCTCATCCTATTCAGCTAACGTATGCACATTTGTAGAGAAAGTTAAGTTCCTCTGATAGCACAGATAAGAGAACACTTCATTCTAAATAATGAACCCTCATCATAACAATATTTTAGTCACACTGTATTTTTCACTGAAATCAGATTTTGATTTTTTTTTTTTTTTGATGAAAAACCTTGGAATAGTCATCAAGAGATTCACTGAGTTTTAAAATCTGTCTAACTACACAAATGAAAAAAAAAAAAAAAAAAAAAAGCAGTTGTTGGCTAGAAAGACCTGAAGGAAACATAGAAAACCTCAAAGGAAATCCCAACAACTGTGGAATAATGGACAACTATTTACTATTAATGTTATGTGTTTGATATCTAAAAAGATTGCATTAGTATCCATTTGAAGTTTTACAGACATTCTTAGACAATTATTTTAGCATCAGTAAGAAATCAAGAATGGTGGGTTTTTGTCTGGATGGGGTTTTTTTAATGCCCAGAAGCTATACTTTGACAGAAACTAGTCAACAGTTACTGTATTTGCACTTAGTCATCAAAACATGGCAAAACAAATATAACAGATCTTACAACATTTTTTTTTCTTCTGTGAAGTGACCTATGATAAGCTAGAGAGTATTATTCTCCTTGCTACTCTTACTGTTCAACAGGGATACTGCTGGATGCTATACAAAGCTGAAACTGATGCACATGCATTGCCAGAATTACTGAAGTGAAAATATGAAATGCATTGGCAGGCCTGAAACCAAAGTTCAAAACATGTACTTTTTTCCCCCCACAACTTGAATGCTGCCATTATAGTGATTCCTGAGGGAGGGAGGGATTTCATACATCAGGACCTGTGATTTGATTGATTGTGAGTTGTGCATTTCTCTCAAATCACATTTTTTCCCCTTCTTTTTACATCAACTTCAGTGTCACTTCCAATACCAGATTGGCAAAGTCATCCTGACCAATCACTCTAATGTATTTCTAAGCCTAAGGCTCACTTTCTGCACCAGTATAAAAACAATGTCCACAACCTCATTTACTTCAGCATTTCATGCAAAAAAAAAAAAATATATATATATTTTTTTTTTCTGTCAGCCCCATGAGAAACAGAGGCTAAATCACTATGCTCATAAGGAGCCATAAGGAATATTCCCTCAAATTCTGTGTGGTCCTTATCTTTATCAGAAATCATAATTTCAATTTATATAACTGATCACAAACTCTCACCTCAATCTCATGAAAACCAATCACTAAAGAATTACTGTCTGACAATAGGCTCAAGATTACTGGTGAATTAATACATTATTAAGAATTTAATAAAATAGACTACTTTTGAAAGATGTAAAAAAACCCACTAAAACATCCTGACTGAAAGACAAGCCTTGAACACCAGAAAATACTTTGAAGTAATGGGTACTCAAATTCCTCTCAAGTAATTACACATCAGTTTTGCTCAAAGATCTGGACAAAGATGACCTGATCTGCAGCTGAGGTAGTGAAAACTTTCTGCCTCAGAAGAAAGTGTTGCTACTTCCCTGCACTGGCCAGAGAAGTCACTGCACTCCTGAGCACTGAAATGCAGAATGTAAGACTACAAAGCATCACAATGTCCATCACTTGACACAAACTGACAAACTATCTTGTAGATATGGAAATCTAAACAAAACTATGTTGCCTTTGACTGAAAAACCCTTACTGTGCTTTTAATTCAATTCTACCCTGTCTCCTCTCCCTTCCCCAGTAATGATGCTTTAAAACCTTGTGTTGATTTGATTCAGATTCAGTTGCTTTTTGCAAAAAATTGGAACATTACGCTACAGCAAGGCAAGCATCAGGGGAAAAAAAGACATGAAATCAAATAGTAATTAAAAAAGTTAACTTAGGGAAAAATAAATGGAAATCCTAAGAGTTTCAGCAAATTCCCATAATCAAGGGTTGACCTTCAAATTAAGTGAGAAATTTCTAGGACTACAATAATAAGAGAAAAAAAAATAATAAGATTTCTACCCCCAGGTTACACAGGGTCTTTTGTAGCTTTACACAACAAAAAAACATTTAACACAAATTCTTACATAGATTTCTGTAAGGAATTTTGCTCAAATGCAGCACGCCATAGAACCACAGAATAACGGGAGTTGGAAGGGGCCCCCACATATCATGTAGTTCAACCCCCCAGCGGAAGCAGATTCCCTTGAGTAGGTTACACAGGAAAGTGTACAAGCAGGTTTTGAGTATATCTTCACAGCCTGTCTGGACAACCTTTTCCAGTGTTCTGGAAACCCTTAAAGTTTTTCCTCATGTTCATACAGAACTTTGTATGTTCTGGTTTGTGCCCATTGCCACTTGTTCCATCACTGAGAAACACTGACAAGAACCTGGTTCCATCCACTTGACTCCCACCCATTAGATATTCATAAGCATTTATAAGAACCCCTATCAAGACAAGGAAAAAAAATTACCATAGAAGAATTTATTTGTTTGAGATGCATTTTTAAATTCAATATCTAAACAACTGCATAATCTACTTCTACATGATAGACTCTTCAAAGACATAACTCCTAGATAAAAAAAGCCATTGTAGACTTAATGGTAATATATTTGCAGTGAAAGCATGCACGATATTTCAAAGCCTACATCAAATAATTTCCCCTTCATGCATTCAACCATCTTTAAAATATTAGCAGGGGAAAAGTGACTAGAGACAAGTATAGAGAATGCATTCTTAAATGGGGGGGGGGAGAGGGAGAAGACCTGAATAAAGATGGGGAAAATAACCTCACTTGTTCTACTCTCTCATGTTAAAATCTGCAAGCCTACTTTAAACAAGTGAGCTGCGCTAATTTGTTTTATCACTGAAATGTACATGAGAACTCTTAAGTGGAATCAGAAGGTATTCTGTTGGAGTCTTTGTTTGTTTTTTAAGAGATGAACTTGGCACTCAGCTTTTGAAATTCATTTTGCTTAGCAGGCTTCACTTGTGCTTTTCATGCTTTTCCATTTACATTTTTACTGCATTTCAGTTCAATTCAATTTGAACTCTAGGCAAGATCTTCCATATGGTGAAAAATCCAGACCTGATTCAGAGGACAGCATACAAACATGAATGGCACAGACAATTTTTTCCTAGCCATCTACCTTATTTTCAAACAAACAGGCTCATGTATAACAGACTCCTCCATGTAGAGTGTTGGTAAAATATGCTTTTCATATCAAAAAACAGATCTGTGCATGCCAGACATGCTCCAAAAGAATTGTATGTGTATAAGCAGAGACAGCTGACTGGAAAACCACAAGGCCACAGCAAACACTGCCAGGCTCTATGAAAATTAGCCAGAATGTGAAGGGACAATTTCAGTGATATTTAAGCACTGAATACTCTCCTGCCTCCTGAGGGTCTGCTGATGTCACATCTACCCAACGGTGCCAGTAATCACAGTGCCTATTCAATACAATGTAGTAGTGTCACAACAGATCCAGAAGATCATTCTCATACTGCTGTTATTAGTATTTATCTGCTACACTCAGCGGTTATTTTTCCACACAGGAAATTTTCCTGGATGAATAGAAGAACATCTTTCTGAAATAAAAGGAAGAGGGAATCGGACATCTTCTGAGTTGGCAGGAGAAAGATGCTAGGAGGTACAGAGATCCCCCTGAACATTATCTCAGCTTTCATCTTCATAGTTGTGCTGGCAGCATGCAAAATCCTCTCCTAAAAATACACTTTTAAAACCAGGGCAAATCATTCTTCCACTGTAGTAGGCAACAAGTCCTCAGTAACCAGGAAAGGAGGGAAGGAGATATAAGTGAAATACTCTGCTGACCTTCAGAGACCAAATTTAAGCTGGCTACCAAATCAAACGATCCTGAGTGGGCAGCTCAGGGCTCCTGAAATTTTTACCCAGGGGCTGAGAAACTGACACAGCCAATCTGCCACAATCACTAATTACAGTTCACCTGTGAGAGACCATTGCAAGAGCAGACATGTCTCAGAGCTCTGCCCCAGGTAGTATTTAGGGTCTGGACCCTCAAATGGTACTACAACAACACAGAATGAGAGCTGTGTTCTCTATGTCTCCTCATTGTCCCATCCAACTGCATTCTAAATGCGCCATTCATAGCACAGACTCTTCTCATCATCCAGATCATGAACCGATATTCACAAATCTCATTATTTTCCCCCAAATTATATGTCTTCCTCATGAGAAAAGATCGGAAATGAGGCTCTACAGATAAACGGTGTTTAGCTCTGAAGGGAAATCATCTGATGTTGCTGTTCAAGGGTTTCAGCTAATTACACTGATTAACCAGATTGATAAAAATTCAGAACACACTCGTATACATTCACTGAGGTGTATATGTATAAATGCATAAAAACAAGAGAGCTGTCAGTCTCTAGCCATTACATTCCTGAATCTAGTTTCTTAACTCTGATAACTTAAGCATGTGTTACAATCTCTCCTCCAATTCACAAATACATAATTCATAGTTTTCTGAAACCAGAAGCTCCTACTTACACAGGTGGAAAGTCATGAGATGATTTTCCCCACTGTGGCAACAAAATTACAAGGATTAACCACAGACATTCTGAAAAATCAATTTTAAGATAAGCAATCTAATAACCTCATCTTAATGTTAGTATTTGCATTGCATCTGGGCTTTGTCTTTAAATCTTTTTTTCCACCATTAAAAAAAGCAATTTCGCAATCACGTTGAACTAAAACACGTGATGGCTTTTAGGCACCTAAATGCCTGAACAACAGCAGAGTTTGTAGCCAGAAACCTGACACTAGCACTTACATCCTCAAAAATACCTGCTATGTTTACTGAAAACTTGTACTATGTATAGCTATTATGCTGTAAATGAAGTTCATCTAATTAGCAAGTAAAAAAGCCATTAAGAAAGGAAGGTTTTCACGAGGCAGAACCACTCAAAGCAACTTAAATCTGAAAGGACTTGCAAGAGCACAACACATGCATGGGTTCCTTGAAAATTCTACATAAACTTAAAGCATTGTAAGAGAAATAGCTGCAGGATTCACAGTGAAATATGCAGTTTACTCAAACTCCTATGCCATACATCTCAGACACAAAAAGAAAACTGCTCAGCTGTGGTGCTTAAGTCAGCCCCACCTAGAGAGAAGTTCAGGTGGCCTCAATTCCTTCATCTTTCAAACTACCCTTAGGAAAGTACCTGCCCAGGTGAAGCAAATCACCATTCCTCCAGACAAGGCTAGCAATACTGCCTGCCATTACAGGCTTGCCTCTACAACTCTACAACAAGTCCTAAATATTGGTTTTTAAACCTAGCTATCAGTTTAAGATGGTAAAATTTCACCTGCTTCTGATATGAAACAACAAGCCAAAGGAGCACTCTTTTACAAAATCCTCCTGAGCCATTCATACTTAGTAATTTTGAAGATTCTTCCACAGACCGGAGTAAACATTTTTTCCTGAAACTTGATAATCCCAAAAGGCTTATAATATTAATGAGAGTCTGTTAATGTTTCATTTTCCTTGTAAGGCACAGGCGAACAGGTGCACTTTAAAGTATAACATGAAATATTAGAGGGAAAGTATTTCTTAATATCAAAAGGTTTACCAGATTTAAAAGGTTTAAAAGATTTTAGTTTCACATAAGAGGGCATTTTGTCACTCTCCCTAGAGTGCTGGTAACATTTAGCCAGGCTCTAAGAGTAACCTTTAAGATGTTGCTTACAAAGGCACCACAAGGGATATTTCAAGATATACAAGCTAGGAACTTTTCATTGTGACAAGAGAGGAATGACAGAGAGAGGGATAAGAGGGTTCAAGAAGTACTGCTCTTTGCTTGTGGTGTATTACATAAAGAAAGGCTAGTTACTCTAAACCAAGATATACTGTAGATAACATTTCAATTATGTCTCTTAGCTATTCCTCTCTGGGATCTCAGAGTTAATATAAGAAACAGTACGAAGCATCATAATTAAAAATAGGAATAATCACTTGCTGAAGCTAGACAGACAAGCTTGTTCAGACAGTTTTTCCCAAAGAATTTTCAGGCACACAATGCAGGAGATTATACAGAACAAACATCTGTATCAGCAAATCATAGAATTACAGAATCATTGAGGTTGGGAAAGACCTTGAAGAACATCAATTACAATCCATCAATCCATTACCACCATGCCAACTAAACCAAGTTCTTAAGTGCCACATCCAGTCATTCCTTTAACACCTCCAGGGAAAGCTGCACCACATCTTCCCCCGGGCAGCCTGTTCCAATGCCTGACTACTCTTTTGGACAATGAATTTTTCCTCATATCCAACCTGAACCTCCCCTGATGCAACTGAAGGCCATTACCTCCTGTCCTGTCTCTAATTCCGAGTGAACAGGTCAGTCCTCACCATCCCACTATCTCCTTTTTCAGATAGCTGAAGAACACAGTAAGGTCTCCTCCAAGTGTCCTCCAGATTAAACAATGACAGTTCCCTCCACCAGATTCATAGCCTTTCTCTGGACATGCTCTAGGGCCTCACTATAGCAAGGGGTCCAAAACTGAACACAGTAATCAAGGTGTAGTCTAAGCATTGCCACCTTCAGGGGGACAACCATCTCCCTAGCCCTGCTTACTACATTATTCCTGACATTGGCCAAAATGTCATCGTCCTTCTTGACCACCTGAGCAAATCAAGCATCCCATAAGGAGGAAAGATCCATCAGTCAACTTTCAAATTGGGTGCTGTAGAATAAATAACCCAAAAGAATAGTACCCACACAAAATAATGAAGGTGGACAGTATATTTTTGTATGGCTTAGCCAGACTGCCTAAAGACAACCAGTAAATAAGGAAAGGCTCACCTGTCACTGATGGTCAAGGCTCGCCTGGAACTCCACATGGGAAGGATCTCCAACAAGAGATCATTCCCCAGTGGTGGTCAGATCTTAAATGGGGTCTGGAAGAGGTGGAGCCAGACTCCAGCCCTTCTGTTCACACAGAAGAATTGCCTTCACCTGTGCTCCTGCAGCTGACTCAGTGCTCACCTCAGGTGATCAATCAGTGGTTCAGGCAGTGATTCAACAGTTCCCATACAGATGCAAATCTATTCCTTACAATTTTAGGGGGCTCAACCACTATTTGCAATTTCAACCATTTTGCCTAACCTTACATGAAACAAAATCTGTCCCTGCAAATGTAGCATTGGAGACTCAATTTCACACAGAAAGGTGACAGGACCAGGGGGGGTCATTTTAAGTTCAAAAAGGGGAGTTTTAGATTAGATACTAGTAGAATATTCTTTACTCAGAGGATGAAAAAGCACAGGAATAGGTTTTCCAGAGAATTTGTGGATGCTCCTGGAGGTGATCAAGGCCAGGTAGATTACATGGGGCACTGGGCACAACCTGATCTAGCAGGTAGAAACTCTGCCCATGGCAGGGAGGCTGGAACTAGATGATCTTTAAGGTCCCTTCCAACCCAAGCCATTCTATGAGTCTGTGTATGATAGAAAGGCTTCACTCTCCCTTAAGAAAAGGTTTGGTAGCCAATGAGGAGTTATATAATAAATAAAAGACATTAACATACCCCTTAGGGATGGTAGCAGATTTGACCTTTTAATGTCACAGTTTACATGAACATTATATCTTACTTTTGAGTAGGTTATTTTAAAGGAGTGAAGTCTAAGTCCAGTTCACAAAGAAAAAAAATCATAGCTGCTTGCATATCAGAATTAATAGGCTCTTCATTGATTTTGAGCTTTCATTAACGAGGCATTATCGAGGAAAACTCCAAATTAAACATCAATAATAACCTGGAAGTCCTGTTCATTAAAAAATAGGACAAATCTTAAGATTACCCATACAGCAAGCCTTTGAACAACATGAATACAAGGACAATATGAAGCATGAGTTGCAACTGATGGGCTAAACTCTACAGCAAGTTTTTTTTGTTTTTTTGTTTTTTTGTTTTTTTTTTTTACAGTCCATCAAAATATAGAGATCCTAGGACAATCTACCTTTATTCATTTACAAACAATCAAAATCCGACTGATTTTGGCTATGCTAAGCCACCTATCAGTTATCTTTGCTGCCAATGTCTCCAGATTTTTCTTGCAGGTAAATCTGTCCTGTAAGATGCTATAAAAGTTTTAAAGGCACTGACAACAGTGGAAAGTCGAGTCAGTTACCCAAACCAGTCCACAAGTTTCAAAAGGACATAGACATTTTACAGTTTCAAAATCACACCAGAGTTCAGCTATATGAATTGACAGCAGAAAACACTTGGACAAGTTGGACACACTGGGAATGAGGCACAGCTAGCACAGTGATCAGTAAATACTAGAAGAATGTGATCTACTCTGCTGCTTTGGTAGTATTTATGAAACCTCTTAAGCCCACTGTTTTTATTTGATAGGAGTAGAAAGGATCTGAGCATTCATCATGCTTTGGACACAAGCAACCATCATAATTAACATAAAACTAAATAAAAGCAATAAAAAGCAATAAAAGCACTCCTGAAAAAATCTCAATCTTAGCCCTTCCCTGAGTAAGAGAACAAACTAGAGATCAGAACAACATTCTTCATACTTCCACGTAGTTTAGAAATCAGTGCTGCTTGCTTCAGACTTCAAAACGAATGACACCACACTCAGAGCATTCATTTGTGTTTTCTGGTCATCATCCTGCACATGACATCAACTGCCCTCTCACTAACTCCCAGTTAAACAGCATAGCAGATATTAGCTAAAGAAAATACTTCTTTAAAAATCTTTACAAATGGATTTAGATTAGATCAAATGTATAATTGGAGGAACTTAGAGCATACATCTCTCCTCTGACATGCATTTGTTCATTTACCACTGTCATTAAACATCATACTGCAGTATTTCAATTACAGGTGGGTTTTTGTCAATACCACGGTCTTTTTAAAGAATTTGTGATACTGATATTTCACATAGGCTCTCCTGACTGGAGTTATCCACATCATTTTATAAAGCTCTCAAAGGTTTACTACTGAACAAAGCCACATCTTAAAAAAAAAAAAAAAAATCAGTGCTCTTAGAAGAGATTCATCAAGCGGGCACTCAAGAAAAGAAGTTCAGTGATACATTTCTTGCAGAAGTGTTAGCTCCAGCTTGAAACTGCAGAAATCATTTTACACACACTCTTTTCCTTGGCACAAGAAAAGTATCAGGGCAGGTCACTTTGAGCTTTCCTACTCTATCAATTGGTGGCAATTGTCCAAGGAGGCAAGATAAAAAGCAGAAGAGAACATATGAAATTACTGCCACAGACACATGCAGAGCAGAATCCAGGCACAAGCTGAAGCACTTCCTTCACAGACCAGGCATCATCCAATACCATAATAAAATTTTAAAGGCAAAGACTGAGAAAACATCCCAGATAATTAAAATACACAGAACAGAGTAGAATGTGAAGAAGAGCAAGGTGGCTATATATAACTCATGAAAGACTGAACTTTAAAAACAAGTAAGGGTAGTAACTATACCCTTTCATAGCATCAGTATCTGAAAATCTCACCAGCAGCCAGACTGCAAAAATCAGTTTGATGCACCCAAGATGTTTATGTGCAGCTTGCTAGTGCTTTTTCTGCTGCAGAACATGCTTAGACACTTATTTGATTTGTATGACCCAGAGCAATTGTCTTGCCTATGTTAGATACCAGCCAGAATGTGAAGAGAGCTGCCACACAGTCTGTGTTTTGCTATCAAAGGATTCAATTTTTCAGAAAAATATACATTTAGCATATTTGTATTCTGGCATGTTCCTCCACTATATAGAAAAAGCCTTGAGAAATCCAAACCCACCCCCCAGAGCAGGGGTTTCGCGTTATACCAAAGCCTAACATGCCTGCTCCTCTCTGAAAAATGAAAATTCTTAAGCTGTTTTCTTACGAAGGGTATAATTTTTAACCCCTCAAATACAAGACCATTCTTAATCCTTCCTGATTAGGATGCCCACAACCAAAGTCTGAGAATTCCTGTGATTTTCTCTGGCCTATTTGTTGGATGCTGTCTCAATAGCTATTTTAAGACTCACACTCCAGATACATATAAGCTACCTTCAGCTACTATCAAGGCATCAAGATACAGCAAAGGGCAACTCAGTAGCATGAGAAGCAGCAGACTTATTTGGCTATCTGTAAAGCTGCAAGCAAAGGATAATCGTGCCCTATTGCCAGTTCTAACACCATTTCTCTCTCTTTGATCAACACATTGAGAAGGTCCAAGGCAGAGACAATCAGATTCACTGAGAAGGCCAAGAAAGGTAAATCAGATCTCAGCTGGGTTACGCTGTGGAAGGCACACAACTTCCCCTTAGCCATCATCATATTTTCAAAAATATTCGAAGCTCACTAAAGACCCTGACTGGAGTCTGAGCAGCATTCAGTCTCTTACCACAGCTCTTGTAAAGTGGCTTCAAACAGCAGCGATTACTTTGCATACCCCTCACATACTGACCTGTCAAGACTTTGCCTTATGGTCATGCACGAATTGGTCTGCATCAATATCAGCTTGCAAGACATAGCAATAACAACAAAAAGTAAAAACAAGGCAGTCTTATGCTTTGAGACTCCACAGAAGATAAGGCTTGTCTGAGGGCAGAAAAGAAAGTTGTCATCATCGTTTAGGAACTTAACAGCTCTGAATATGTTTCTCAGACTGCTTGAAGTGTCTTTAATGTCCAAGAAAGCCAATCCAGGCTGGTCAAGCAAGAAAGAAAACAAACAAGCAAAATCCTAGAGAGTATAATAGAAAAGACTTAGAATTAATAAGGAAAAAAAAGCAAACAAAAGATGTTTCCATCAAGGAACATCACACACAAAGGACAACACTCAGAGAGAAGACAGGAACAGCATATAGCAAGAGGACACAAAGCAGGATAAGAAAAGGAGCAAAGCACATTTACTTACAAGGGAACCTATGAAAATAATGCCTCCTATTTTATTGTTACTTTGGCCCATGACATCCAAGGTGGGTGTTGGTGGTATGGTTACAACCTACACAGAAAGTCATGTGAAAATAGAATTTACTGTGACCAGGGAATCAACTGAAAGGCTAGCCATCAATACAGCAAAGCTAAAGGTCAGCTTGTTCTGAACACTGCCTGGTACACGGGATATGGTGTATGGGACACGCATCTGTCTGGTAAGGTGGGTCACATATTCTGAACTGAGAAGAGACACAGTGTCATAGACATGTTCCAGAAAGAAACACAAAGCTAATATCAGTAATATATGTATTAAGATAAGAATCATAATGCTGATTGGTCCATTTGCAGCAATGCACAGAAACTTTATCCATAAGGCAGCCAACAAGCACGTGCTGTACTATTCCACCATCAGCATGATATTTAGCACACAAGACAGCATTGTAGAATGTAAACCACAAATTAGAGTGTACACTTCAAACTAAAAATATCAAGTCTTATGTCCCAATCTGCTTGATCTAATGTACTATCAAGATGACTTATTGACATGTTATTCCCTGTCAGATGCTTTCTAGAATGAAATATCACAATGGATTTGGATATTCTAGGTCAAAGCCTTCAGCTTCAGTGAAACACACTTTTTTAATATGATTTCCCCCCATCTTTGGAAGGACACAGCTGAATTGCAGTTTGCATGATTAGCAACTCACCCAAATTCTTCCTTTTCAACTGGGCCTAGTGATACACTACCTTTTTCTCTTAACATGCTAGGTATCCTGCATTCTTGACAGTTAAGTACTTTGTCTACAGCTGGCTATGAGCCTGGTCAGCCTCATACATTAAAATCATTTTTGTAACTCCCCACACACCAAGTAATGACAATGAGAGAAAAGAATGGCTGCTTCGAAGGTGACAAAGCAAACAGAACAGACTTATCCATCCACTTATTTTTCTATTAAATGATTAGCTGGTTGTTCAAATTAAATTTCTTTATCATTTTTCTATGGTTTGCAGTGACAAGAATTATCACTACAGAGTCTCTCCAAAACTGATTAAATATTTATTACTGCTCCCTAAACTCAAATCAGCTCTTTCCCATCTCCATCCCAAGCATGTATGCACATTTGCCAGCTACAGCATGTCCTCACATCACAGCAATCCTTGACAACTTGCAATTTTTAGGCAAGAGCAGAGCATAAAGGTATAATCTCTTTAAAGAGTAACAACAAACTAAGAGCAAAAAAAAAAAAAAAAAAAAAACATTTTCCTGTAAATATCAGACAAATTTCTGTGAGACAAATGAAAACTTTTTTCACTTCCATCATTTAAACTATCCTTTATTCTTTTTTCCTTTATTTCTCCATGGAGGCTTGTCGCTCCTCACAGAAACAAAAATTAGGTCACAATCATGGGATAGATTATTCTTCTTGCAGAAAGCATCTGAGTTTGTTTGTATTTGCATTGCAAATACTGATGGCCCTAAAGAAAATGCAGGGGAAAAAAAAAAGTTTCCCCTTGAGCAGCAGCTATTACTTAGCAAGCAATTAGCTTAGTAATAAGTTCCTATTTCTCAGTTTGGAATATTTCAACAAATATTGGTAGTATTATTATGATAAATGTTGAAGACATAGTACAGTATTCAACCATGAACAGTCCACAAACCATTTGTCTTCTCAAGACAGACATGAGAGGCTCTAATTACACTGAATATTTCTAGGAAAGATTGAATGTTTGCCAGACAACTCTCCATTGATTGCCTTTAAAGCATAGTACTGGACTGCTGAAGGGAAAAATTCCTGGCTCCAGGTAATTAACTTTCATGTTGTTTTTTTCTTAAACCCTAATGAAGCCCCCTTGAAGTCTTCACTACCAAAGGGTATTTGTTAATAAAAAAAACAGCCAGTCAGCCAAATGTCCTATTTCTCCCTTCTTCTCTATAAAATTCCCCCTGCTATACATTTCTCAGGACACAGTAATGTCTTCGAAGTAATAATGGTCTGAAAAGTGCAAAGGGTGAGGGATACCTAATGAGACAGGACAAAGCAGGAATGAGGAAAAAGCTGGGACAGAAGAGATACTCAAGAAGAGAGAAAGAGAGGACATTTGACAGAGATATAAGCAGAAAAGGTAATGCAGAACTGTACCATCAGTTTGTGAAATAGCATTATTATGAAGTTAAACTGATGGAGGAAAAGAAGGAATCTTTAGAAATGCAGCAATTTGTCAGCTGAATCTCAGGGAGATACAACATTTCACAGAGACAGTAAATGAATTAAATCTAGATTTTATAAGGTAAGAAATAAGATTCTCAATTGACACCATCAGCAGAATTTCCAGAATGCATCTGCTCAGATATTTAACGTGCTTAGTGCATTTGGCAGGGCTTACCACAATGGAGACTACAGTCCAACAACAGCATATCCACTTGTTCCAGTCACAAATATGTACTGCTGAAACAGTTGAGATATACCTGCCACCTAAGGGAATGTGATCTCTTCCGTTGCCTCCACAGGTGACAGTGGACTGCAGTGATGCAGATGCAATATTTCAATATATTCCAGCTCTAAACAACAAAGCAGCAGACTGCTTCTTAAACTAAGTTTCTATGAAGTCACGTAATTCTGATCTGTTAATCCCTGAGAGAAAATACAAGTATTTACCTTAAAATTTCTACAATATTACATTTGTAGACTGTTGGCCTGCACCTAGGTATAGAAGGAGGGTCAAGATAGTCTGTTGCTTTTGTCAAACCTAGTTGGCTGAATCCAAGCCTAGAACCACTCAACAGAATGGTACAAACTTCATTATAAACTTCATTTTCATCTATTTTGTATGTTAATACATCTTTTCAAGATATTAATCCACATATTTTCTGTCTCCAAAACCTACATCAAAAACAGGAACTAATTGCACTTTCCTTCTTGCTTTGGCAAGAGAGTTTGGCATACAAAAAGCTTCACTCCCACTTGCTAGAAAGACTGCACCCATGTGGAAGAATTTCCCAGTTTCCAAGTTCCACAGTGAGTTTCTGCCAACTTTCAAAATTGTGATGGGAGCATAGGCTAACAGAAGGAGCAACTGTCAAAATTATAACCTGAACAGTAAATCTTTAACAGTGCATCCTGTCAATTTATAAAAGGAGTCAGAGAGAATGCTCTCACTAATCCTAGTGCTGAAGTGACTTTCCTGGAACACAAAATCTGAAGAGATGTGAAGTCCATGAACTAAATTTCCATTTTCCAAATCAGTAAGTAAGCATTGCTGCCAAAAGCTTTTGTTGTTTTGTTTACCTTAAGATTTTTGTTTGGGTTTTGGTAGATCATTGGGGGCTTTTTTAATTTGACACAGGGGGGGTTGGGGGTGGTGGAGATGCTGAAAATTGTAGTTTTATTGCTCCAAACATGGTTCTTACTTGAGCTATTTACTCAGCTTTTGGGAGAGCATCTGAATGATACATACTGAGGATCTTAGATTTCCTGAGGATTCCCTTCCTATTAAAATAGAAAATCAGTAATTGTGTTCTTTGGTATATGTAAAGCTTATGCCGATGGTTTTTGTAGCTGACCATGCCCATTAAGACTTCCTGAAACAAGAATTTACTCACATAATTCCAGGATATTTTGTAGCCCACGCTTTAGCTTTCTTTAATCACTAGCTACAAGAGATGTTCATTTACAAGAGAGGTTTCTTTGGAGCAGGACAGAGTGTACTATGATCTCTTTCTTTTAAAAAATACCTACTGACAATACAGGCATACTACAGTACTAAACAAATCAGAAAGAGTAGAAGCTACGGCTGCCTGAAACGTGATAACAGTAGTATGCAGAAATCCAAACAATTAGGGGTGGCGTGTACATCCAAAACACTTCTAGAAGAGTACCAAACATGAGCAAATACTCCATCAAACAGGCATGGAACTCACACTTTTCCTGTTCAGGACTATTTGTAGCAACTGATACAAATTATGAATTATCACAGAACTAGTCTTTGTATCCAAAGCCTATTATTACTTTTTATCAGTTCATTTGGCAGAGGAAATTGAGTTCCCTTCAGAACTGCCTAACCAACAGTGATAAGCCAAAAGTATCCATTCCAGATCTTTGACGTTGCAGATAGTAGAAGCAACTGATCTGATTACAGAGGAGAAAAACCTGACCAACACTGCAAAATGTTATAGCATTTTGTAGTTTCCTGTTGTTTTCAATCCAATGTAACAAATGATTAAGGAACAAACAAATCATTTCAAATCACTCTAAAACTACACTGTTTAAAGTTTTCATTTTGAATAAGATGTAATAAATTTTACTTTTATATGGACACTGAAACCAAGCCAGATACATTATTCACCTGTCACCAGCTCTAAGATAAAACTACAGCTTTCACAGTAATGCTGAAGATTAAGGAGGCAAAAGAAGCAAAGTATATGATTGCTTATGCCACGTGGCAGCACAACTGCTTGTATGTTTGTTTTCTTCCTCACTAATCTATTAGCACAAAGACACAAGACAGTGCCACTGGCAGCTAATGAAAAAATCTTCTCTAGCAGCAGAGAGGCTTGCTGTGTAGCAGAAGCCCTTAAACTCACAGATTCATAGATAGATTCATAGATTCATAAGGTTGGAAAGGACCTACAAGATCATCTAGTCCAACCATCCTCACAGCACCATCCCTACCCACCAAGCTACTAAATCAAATCCCTTAGCACCTCATCTAAACGCTTCTTGAACAGCGCTAGGGACGGTGCCTCAACCACCTCCCTAGGCAGGCCATTCCAGTGCCTGACCACTCTCTCAGAGAAAAAATTTTTCCTCAAATCTAAAAATCTAACTCAGTCCTAATTCTTAATAACCTGATTTGCTTTGTGCTCTAGATGCAGACTGTGATGGCCTCAAGGGATTCAGGTGTGAAAATAAACTAGTTTTGCATGTATTTTGATGGGGCATATGAGCAAGTTGATACAAGTTGATGGGAGATGCATTACCCTCATAATCATGCTTCCCTGTGAGTGCATCTATGCTGCAACTCATTGCAGCAGGGACAGTGACAAGCAAACATTCAGACCTGAGAGTGGAATAGAAAATGCTTTCATCAGGATGTTTGTAGATGGTTTGTGTTTCTCCTCAGGAAATACACTTTCATGGGCTATCCATATTTTAAGCCCTGGGATAATGGGAATGGAAAACACCAATTGCTATTTCCTTTTTTTCTATTCAGGTTCTTACATCTACACTCATCACTGCAATACTTGAGTGCTTTCCAGCAGTGCATGAAGTGATATGAATAACATCTGTCACGTGCTGGTGTCCTCATCCCCTCCCCAGGGGCAGAATCATGTGCACTGGAGTGTTTTGTTTTATTAGACAGACTGCTATATATTTTGTTTAGAAAGACAAGGTCAAGTACATGCACTTTTCACCTAGCAAGGAAGGTGCCTTGGTTTGCACTGGTCGTGGCTCCTGTGGGAATTCAATCCACAGACCTAGTCCAAGCTCAAGAAAGCTTTATGGCTATGTAGCTTCTTGTCTTGCTGGTGGTCACAATGGTCACCCACAGGCCCATTGTCAACATCTTACTTCTCTTGTAGTAAATAGAAACTCTGATGTTACATTTTCCTAGAAAATTACAGAGGGAAACTGACAGGAGAGAAGAACTAGGATGAGAAAAAAATCATGATCCTACTCCCAGCTGCAGCATAGCATTTGTCTAAGCTCATCAAAAAGAAACAGACAAAAAAAATCCTAATGGATTAGATCACCTCAGCTGCTCCCTTGCATTCATGGTTACCATAAGTGACAAACAAACTGGAGAGAAAAAAATTAGTCAAAACACAACCAGCAGGGAAGAAATTCTCTCCTCCATTCCCCACCCCCCACCAAAAAAAAAAAAAAAAAAAAAAAAAAGATTGGGCTAGGCAGGCATTTCTACAGGTCTATTCTGTTTTTCTTTTATGCCTTCCCAAACCAGAGGTCAAGTACATTAAGACCAACATCAACCATGCACATTCTATATACCTCTGCTTCTTTTTTTTATTTGCTGATGCATCCACTAGCATCCACTAACAAACCATGACATTTACTACTGCTTCATTTCCTAACAGAAACACTGAGTTGTAACTTTGCTCCCTAAAAAAGGGACCAAACATCTTCCTTTTATTTTTAAAGTAAGTTGTTGTGGGATTTGATCCTAACTCACTTCATTACAAAACATGGACAAAAATCCAACCGTTTCCTAGGGGTTTATTATCAACAAAAAAATCCAGTGAGATTTAAAAACAAAGGCAAGTGAAGCTGACCCATTTTTTAGATGTTAAAATAAAGCACCAGCACCCTCTATCAGAATATTTCAAACACTAGCAACAGAGCTGTGAATTACCCTGAACAGAAAATATGCCTTTAGTAGATATTTAATATGTACCACAATTCTTATAAGTCTACTTTAATTAAAGTGCTATTTCTGTTTTAAATTTGACATGGACCACTAGCATCCAGAGCTCTGCTTTATACAGATATTCCTGAGAGCTGTAGAGCAAGTTGTTATGCAGTATCACTCAGTTAAAGGCCTGCAATAAGAGAAGTGATAATGAAGACAGCAGCTGTTACTAAATTACAAAAACAAGACAGATTTGTTGGCAAACACTAACAATCTGGGAAACTTTTTTGCAAGTTCAACACTTCTTCAAAGAGTCCTTATTTCAGTTTCTTCAATGGAGTGAGATGGCACCAGTGAAATTGCTTCACAGCATACTTAGGCCTTACTAACACAGAATGCTGCTGCTCAGGCTGATCCCCTTCACAGAGGAGATAAATAACGTCACTTCCAACAGCCCATGTAATGCCTTTTTTACCAAAGGTTTGACTTTAGGGAAGCATTCCAGAAAGAAAGCCTAAATGTTCAGCACCTTTCCTTTCCTAAGTAGGTGCCACATGGTCAGTAGCAGACGGACACTGTTCCTCACCAAAATCCTTAACTGCTATTGGAACAAACCTCCTTCAGTACAAAGTTGCACAGTTTTTCCAACTTTACTTCTAAACCATACAAAACTGTCAGAATGGCAGCAAGCAGTCAATAGATACTCATGACACATTTCTGACAGAAGTCTCCTTTCATTTGAAAGAAAGGAAAGAGGCAACTACTTTGATGCCACTGGCTTCCTTAGAACATCGGTGATTTAAACAACTGGACAGAAACCTGACTTTTCCAGTCTACTCTGGTTATGCGCTGCATGCATTTTATCCTTCACAGTTACCTTGTATAATCAGGAACTCAGCCCTTTTTCATGAAAGGAACTCACAATTTCCATGGCACCTTAAACAATACCACCAAAAGTAAGGCTCCGAACAAAGTAGATAACATTTTTTCTTGCAAAATCTCTAGACTCTGTGCTTATTTGTCAAAGTAACTCAAATCTTCTAATATCAGCATATACACTGAGACTTAAAAGGGAAGCAAATGTATAGTGCCATAGTAATGGTACTACTTTCAGAGGGTCAACAACCTATCTTGGAACAATACGACTTTCCGTAAAACTGACTGGACTTCAGCATAAAACCACAGAAAAGAAAGTAAAAGAATAAATTAGAATGGATCACAAAATCCAAATTACAGCCATCACTGGTGAAGACGTACACAGTTTTTCTCTGAGATTTCAAATAGCAAGGATATTAAATGTATAAACAGACATTGCATGCTGCATTATCAGTTAAGCTCATCCATCATTAAAAAAAAAGGAATCACTTCCAAGAAAGGATGAATTTGCACTTTATATTCTATATTGAGTGGAACTTCCTGCATAAAACACACTGCTACAGAAAAAAAATCTTTAGAAAAAATAATTTTGTAACAATGAAGACGTGGAAATAGATAAGGACAGACAATACTCTCTGCCTCAGATCAAAGGCTAGATATAAGATACACACTTTTCTTATGTGGTAACCTCCCATAGCAGTTCCTTCCTACCCAAAACCAACACTTGCTACTCAAAAACAGTACTGCACACTCTGCAAGGTTTTTCATATCTCTTTTCATCATTACAAAGCCAATAGTGTTTAACCACACTCTAGAACAGTACAGCTCCAATTGAAGAATTGTTTTCTGCTGAGTGTATAACACAGAATTCATGAACCTGTCCAACCACATAATTGTCTGATGGACTCCTTCTAGCCTTCTGGGAATTTAACAAGTTCACTAATAATCACAAAGGACCATTGACTGCTTTCACCGACATTCCTTGTCCTAATAATGAAGCCAAGACCTGTGAAGCATCAGTTATTCTACCAGCAGAAGGACACCAGAATCTTAGCCTCTGAACACAAGCAAAACACAGATCTGATATATATACATATTCTAAGTGACTTATCCAGACAAAGTATAATGTACAAAACAGTCGAGCAACAGCCTGAAGGGTAAACATCAAGAACTCTGGTTCCAGAGTTCAAACTCCTGTTTGAACCAAGACTCATTCCTTGGATATGCAGCAACTCTTACTTCAACTGCAAGAGAAGAGTAGATACATTCAGTTTTTGCTTTACAGAGCAGCTGAATGCATTTTGATAGCAGGATCTCCAAAACTGTAATTAGATCAGACTCTTGTGATTGTGTAACACTGATCTAATTTCAGTAGAACATTTGACAATAATCGTGCAGCATAACTTCTATGGCTATAATGAATACACAAAATTAGTGAAAGTTGGATAGATATTTCTGGTATGAAAAGTGCCACATAAATGCAAACAGTTACTGTTACAGCATATCCATCCTAAGAGAACAGAATGACATTTCTGGAGCCATTCTGGAAGCTGAGGTGAATGACAAACATTTCATAATTTAAAATAAGATACTCCTTTATCTTTAAAGAACAGCAAAAAGAGAACGAAATGTTATTCCAAATAGCACATGCATAGTATTTTGTTAAAATCATGAAAAAGTTGTTAGAAAGCAGAAAGGCTCCAACAGAATCAGCTAGTAATTCAGTAACTGAAGAAGGCGACTGATCAACAGTCTTTGATGAAATTACCATTGCTGATAATGTCGTAGTATGCAGGTACTAGCAGTTTAAAAAACTCACTGAAGATTGTTTTACCACATTATTCAGGTAGGTATAAGCAGTATCTGATGCTTTGCAGGAGAAACTAGGACTCAGTCAGTCCCTCAAGAAACTACAAAGTGGTCAGGCACAGAAACAGCTAGTAGTAAGCTCAGCAAAACACCAACAGGAAACTGATAGACAGTAACTTGCCACCCAGGAAGGCACAACCTCCCTCAGAACTGGGATAGCCCAGAATGCACAGAAGCAACAGCTTGTTTTTCATGAGTCCCTCGCTACTCCTCCCCTTCAGCTTCCAGTTCAGACCTAGTACAAGCATTTCAGCTCCTAGGGCACCCTGTTCTGAGAAGCAGCTTTTCCTGGCCATCACTAAACAAAGATCTGTCCTCTCAAAACTCTTTAATCCCCATCACAAAGAACAAAGCTGGCACTGTAGTGAATTCTCCCCCCGGGGCCTCTGATGTTCGAAGTCAGATATCAGAGGTATGTATCAACACACATACCTCAGGGTGGATCTCAAAACCCTCCTCTTTCTATGGGAGCTCTTAGGTGGAGGGTTCTGATCACCTTAATTCTCCCAAGCACCTGTGAAGAAGGCTGTACACAGGGCAGGGAAGAGGGCAGTTTCTCACCTTTAGATTGTCTTTATGAGTAACTGCAACCAGACAGACAAAAGCTACATTTCAGGCACTTTTAGTAGACATACAGCAAACACAGGTGAAGTCAGAGGATCCCCTGCTCTGCACAGTGCAGACTGGGCAGCACCATCACCCTCTGCCCCATCTAGGGTAAGGCCATCACAGTACCTTCACAGTGCAGGGAGCCCGAGTCTCACCACCCTACTTGGCTAGGGGCAAGCATCTTGCTCTCTTCTATCATCCCCACCACACCATTTTCCCAGTGATCACAACTCTTCTCAGCTACCCTTCCAAACAATCCAGAGCAGCAAACCCCAAGCAAACCACAGATGCCAGCCACACTCACCTCAACTAAAATGCAACAAAGAGAGCCCACAGTGCTTAGACTCAAAAAGCTCCCTCCTCATGGAAAAGTACAGCCTGAAAGTCCACATAAAAGCCCCTGTTAGAACAGCTCCCACCAGCCTCAGGTCTAAACCCTGTGTAAGCTACTATCAACACTAATTTATTACCTCAGGGGACTATGTCCCGCCTCACACTCCTGGTGCTTCATCAGAGACCATCAGCACCACCTGGCAAACTCCAGCTGCCAGGTGCTGTAGGCAACTGAGTCCCAGCCCTCTTCCCTACTCTTGGTCTAAAGGCCACTGCTGAAATGCTAAAAAGGGGGTTATTTCTGTTAAATGAAAGAAGTGCACATCTATTCCTCATAACTAAACTCTGTGTTTCCATCTAGACCTAACTCACCAACATATTTTCCATCACCCCAGTGTAGCTTCTCTGACACGTGATGTCTGTGAGTGTTTCAAACCTCAGCGATTGTCCTCAGCTATCATGCAGACTGGTGGCAGTGGAGCAGAGAGCCAGGTTCTACTAGTACGGGGATTCCACAGACACAGAGGAGACTCGTTGCATGTCAAGTGTCTTTAGAAAAACCCTGCAAAGCCTTCTTCTGTTGTGCTTCCCAGAATAACAAGGATGACATTCACTCACTAGAATCCCACTGGCATTAGCAGCAACACAGAAGTAAATGAATGCCCAGAAAATCATATCTCCCAAAGTACTGCTCAAGAAACTCACACTCTGCTATAGCCCTAGGCCAGGCATTTAACCTTTAGTAAATCCAGAGGAACCACAAAGTCCAGCTGATAATTTATAGCCAATACTGAATTCCTTATAGAAGTTACTCAGACTATGCAATAACAAGTTTTGCGGCTATTGAAAGTCACACAATGCTCTAAATATTATAGACCAAAAGAGTAAGCCACTTCACTACCAATTAATAGATAGCTGCAAGTTATGTCTACTCTGCAAAAAGTGTGAAACCAGTGTCTACTACTCATCTAGCACCCACCACACTGTCAAAATAGGTCTAAATCCCTAGGCTTTTCACTGAATATATATTCTGTAAGCATGCCTGACAGTCATAGGTGGATGCTGGCTCCTGGGGTTATTAACATAACTCAGTGATTGGATTGTTGCATTAGGAGAGGAGAGAATAGTGGAAAAATATTGGCATTCCTCTCTAAGCTTGTTTTCAGACACAGTTTTCCATCTGGGATCATTTTCATCAACATGTCTTCTCTAAACATTTTCCCATTAGAAAGAACTGGGAATGAACAAGGAATTTGTTTAATCATCTTCTGTGAGATCAGCTGAATTCTAATGCTGTTTGATTACAGCTAGTCACAAAAATGTCAAATGCATTTCCATTTAGAGTGCTTGCTTAAACAGCCATGCAAATGGGGACCACCCAAAAATCAGCATACATCATGACAGATTTTATTTCCTTATGGCGTATACTTGTTTCAATCCAGTTTCTTACTCTTTAAAATAATGCATTTTCACAGCACATCATTTCCCTAAATGAGCATGATACATCACTGCTGCAGATTGCCTCATGAGGACCATTAATAAAGGCCAGGGTTTCTTAGTCACTTTTCTCATTGGGAAGGTGTTATCTTACTATCTAAATTTGTAATGAAAATAATGCTTTTAGCTCATGCCCACTCCACTGTTCCAGTTCCCCCTGACTATTTGCTTGGAGGCTTTCACCAACCAGGCAATGGCATCAAGTTAGAGAATAAATAATATATTACTTCTTTCCCTAAGTAAGTAGCTATTCATTTCAAATGCAGCAAAAATTATTAAAGTGAAATGGTTACTGTTCTCATATGAGATTTGCTGCATATGAAACATCTCTGCCCTGAGCTTCAGACCTATTATATATTTCTTGATACTACAATACTTCATTGTGCATTATCAGTATTAGAAAAGATATGTTTATAATCAAATTTATTCTTGTAGTTTTCACATACTTGTTTGCTTTCCAAGATTAGTAGGGATGTTAATATAATCAGACTGGAGACTAAAATAAACTATCCAATTAAAAAAAAAAAAAAAAACCTGAAATATCTGTTTGATGATATGTCTGTAAAATTGGCTTACAGTAAACATTTCCAGTTCTATCAGTTAAAAAAAATCTGATGAAAATAATTAAAAGTTTTATTTAAAAATCTGGTTAATGTTGCATTTTGTACAGGGCCAAAGCACTTTCTGGAGGCCTGGAAAAGTAATATGTTAGATATTAATTATCTGATTGGAATTTGGGATTTCAGAAGTCCCTGCATGGATCAAAAGAATCCTATGGACATTCACAGAGAATTGGTCACCTAATTCCCTGATTACTGAAACTGGATTACTAAATGTCAAGTATACTCATTTGAATTGATGCAGCAAGTATTTTGGTCCAGTAACAGGATTTTTCAGAGGACAAAAAATTATTAGATTTCATTATCTCCTTTAAACATTAGCTTTTGTGGTCTCCTTTCCTCCTTCAGTTCAGGTCTAAGTACTATTTAAAACAGTATAAAAGAAATCAATCACACTCTGAAAGCTAGAAAACCTTCTTAAGCAATGCTAGAATTGCACCAACACCCTTCACTGCACTGTCACAGCAAGCTGAAAACTATTACAGGAATGGTATTTCTCAAGACGGTACTTCCACTTCCTCTTCTGGTCAAAATTAAGAAGTGCACCAATATTTTCCAGCCCTTCCAAATTTAACTCACCACTTCTGAATCCTCAGAAATTTCAGCAGGCTCAAGCTGTGGTCATTCACCACAGGTCCTGCACAGTTATTACAAACTGACAGCTATTAGCACACAGACCATATCAACCATTGGATCTTCACAGTGCATTATTTCTTGTACATAATAATAACTCTCCAAGCAGCTCACAGTTCAAATGTAAAACTGGAGAGGAATTTAGAAATATCACATCAGTTTTAATTCAATTAATTATAAAGGGCTGCACCTCATGCCTAAAGCAAGCAGACTTCAGCTCCTTTTCAAAACTGATGCATTTTCATCTGTTCTAGTTTACCTAGTTAATTGGACACATCTCTAAGGGCAAGATAAGATTCCTCAGCCTTACTTTTATTTTATTTACAGACTTCCCTGAAGTCTGCTAAAGTTTCAGATTTAGTCTTGTCTGAAAGACTCCAAATTAAAAACAGTACCTTGAAAACACATGAGATTTGACCATCTTTGCAAAAGGCCAGCCTAATAAATGGAAGGTGCACTAGGTCTGTCAGACCTGCAATCCACATTACTGTGCACACCTGCAGGCTATACTGGACCCAGGAGAAGACTAACCAGATAATTAGATAGACTGACATTTTACTTCAGGTTGAAGTAATTAGGGATCAGGCAAAATAAGAGAATATGCAACTTTCTAAAGCTTACACTGTTGCATATATTACCCGAAGTTTAGAAGAAGAAGAAAACCTGACACTCTGTGATATAAGTAAGACTATCAGAGATGGACAAGTCTAAGCTGTAATGTTTCGGATCAGAAATTCTTGAAAATTTTAAGTGTTGTGTTCTGATCTGGGCACATATCCAGAAGAGTGGCAAATAAAGTTTGCAAAAAGAAAAAAAAAATTCAATGCATTTTCATTTATTGACTACACAGTAAGGAATAACAGAATGGCTTGGATTGGAAGGGACCTTAAAGATCTAGTTTCAATCCCTGATGATACATAGCGTCACCCAGTGTACTACCTGAGCTGCAGAAAAGAACAAATCAGGCAACAGCCATTACCTGGTCTCGGCTTAGCACATCATTCTAAACACTTTGCTCGACCATAAGCAGCAAATAGGTCAAAATCACAATCTGATCTTTACCATTAGGCCTCCTATATAATTGTGCCTCAGCTATAAGTGGTGAGCAGATTTTCCTTATGCTGGAGCCAAATATGATGTGATCAGTACTAGCAAGGAGAAGCAGAGACACTGAGATTCTATCCAACTAGATTAAAATCTGTAAAGCCATGTTATTCAGGAGATGTATTGAGTTTGAGGGTATCAGCTACACTTTATGCTGCAGAGCCACTGACATGAACTGAACCATAGAGCACTGGCACCAAACTTGAAACTTTCCTCTTTAACTTTAATTGAACATCCAGCAGTAAAAAAGGAAATGCAACATAACAGAGAAAAGCGAACTATATAAAAGATGATTAATTGTTTTTTAAGTACTGCAGCTGCAATATAAATGGCATGTACTAAACAGCATTCCACTTAACCTCCTCATAAAACACTCATCATGAAATTGGGATAAAATACAATTGCTCAAAAAATACAGCATATTGTAAAGCTTCTCTCTTTGTTCAATAGGCTGAAGATAAAAAGCAACTGATCTCCTGCTGAAACTACTACTGAGAATTGATCAAACTCAGGGGGGATGTGGAGTTTGTATAATCTTAGCAGCATAGGAAGAAGGTACTGTCCCGAGCTCCTGACCAAAACAGTGGGTCAGACTGTGCCACAAGTACCCAGCACATGTTTCCTGTAACTTTCAGATGCTTTTGCTGTGGAAAAAGCCCAAGAGCCTGCCATATTAGGGACACCTGCCTGGAATGCAGAGCGGGAGCAAGACACCCTGTCATGTGATCGGTTACCCTCAATTTGTAATGCAAAGATCCATAATAAGAGTCATATGTCTTACACAAAGCCCATCTACACTGAACGTTTTTATCCAAGGCCCTCAAATGGACAACCGAGACTCATCCCACGGCAGTCTGAAGATGAGAAGAAAAGATCTAGATTAAAGAGGCACATCCTAGGATGCTAGCTGAATGGTTTTAGGAAACTGGTCAAGATGCTGACACTGTTGCTTACCAAAGGCAAATATCAGCCCAGCTGACAATTATTTTCAAGCACTGAGGCTTACTGCCCAAACTATGCCTGTCTCTTTTTCACATCAAATTCTTTCTTTCACTTCACTTGCACCGTCAGCATATTCTGCAATAACAGGAGGAATACCTTTGTAGTAGTATGCACTAAGTAATCATGCTTTCACATACATATCTGTGATAGCAAAATCTCACAGTTCCTGATATCCTACATTTAAAATATAGTAATTGCAAGGAATGATAACAGCACTTTGCTTTTTCAAAAAGCTCCTGTTAAAGTGGCCTTACATTAAGAGATTACTCATAAGTCTAGTCAACGCTGTGCCTTAAAATGCAGTGCCCTAAAATGAATTAGATCTGATGCAGACACTTTCTTACTTCAGCTGAATGACTGTAATTTGTATTAGTTAAGGGTTAAAAGTTCACTAAGTTCTTGCAAGATAATAAGAGATAATATACAAATTTTATAGAAAAGGGAAAAGAAAGGAGTACTGCACAAATTGTATTTCTTTCTGTTAACATTAATGCAGGATGTGAATGATGCTGTATTACTTTTTGGTTACTCAGATCTGGCCAGACCACATAACAACATTTCTGTAAAGAATCACATTGCACAGGACATGCTGTTTATGTCACATGCCATTCTGCATTGCACCTTGCTGTACATTTACCCTGCATAACATGGTAAATTGGCCTCGGTACAATGAGGGAATATTTATGAGCTTCTCCTTGACAGTAATATCCATGGAAGAGCCTTCTACAGTCATTTACAACCACAGAAGTAAATTCAGAAAAAAATCCCTACAACACCATAAATAGCATTAGGACGCTATTTATGCTACTTGTGCATCTGTACTGCAAGTGTTGTCTGTTTTCGATGTGTGTGTGCATGTGTGTGTTCTTAGTCCTGAATGACTTTGTAAGCAAGTGGCAGCACGGGCTGGAGTCTGGCAGTGGTCCCACCAGCAAGAATGCAGTACACAGCTCCTGAAGCAGAAAACTTGTTTCTTACTGTTTACAGAACAGTGGGATATACCTCCAAAAAGCAGCGAAGGTGCAGATTTGTGCAGCTGGTGCTATTGCCAGCTATCCTCTCTGATAAATAAAAAAAGATGTTAAGGTTTGTTCTCATACTTAATTCAGTGATGATGCCTGTGACAACAGTAATGACCAATGGCAGGGAAAAATGCCAAGAGGACAAATTTCAAGGTTGCAATGGCAGTGGTCATATATACATGCTTAATAAGGAAAATAATGAATGTGTGTGCACCACCACATCTTCGCAGGCTGAAAGATTGTAATGGTCATTTTAAAAGTTGGAAACTTTCAAGTTCCAGCAGTCTTCTCAGTTCTTTAGAGCAGAAGCCTCCCCAGCATGAACATGCAGGAAATGAACAAGTAGAAATACATGGAAGATAGTAAAGTTTGCTTTGTCAAATACACAGGGAAACAGGCAGCTGCCGCTGCAGTTCTATGTGGGTCTCATACATCTCTTCACTAGAGTCCTCAGGGCTTACCAGCCTCTGTTATTCCCTGAGCAGCTCTCAGCAAGTTTTGGTCAGGTAAGGAAAAAAATAGCGACTCTCCCTTTGGGCCTGATGCTGATCACCTCTTCATTACCAGTATACTGGACAGTCCTGTGCATCTTGTCCAGTGTTTGTGAAAACAAGGCAGAGGAAAACATAGAAGCCTGAATGTAGGAGACCACAGCAGAGTAGCAGAAACCCACAGAGCCTGAGGCAGCAGTTCTGCTTCTAGTGACTCTGCTGTGAAGAATTTCTGCTAGATGCCCAAAGAGCTACTGTGATACCATGTGTTTGTTCAGCTGAAGCCTTTACTTTACACATCTTTCAACAGTACTTTCCTCAGGTTGTTATATGATTTGACAGCTCAGTCTCCTCTCTCTTGCCAGAACAATCCTTTCACTTTTTTTTATTTTTTTTCATACAAAGGCAAGTGGAAGGAAGAAAAATATCTGGATTAAAGAAAAGATACACAGAAACACTAGGTTGGAAAGGACCTACAAAATCATCTAGCCCAACCAAAAAGAAATATAGTGTAAAAAATAAAAAATAAAATAACCATATATTTTACAAGTCAGCTATATTTTATGTGGGGAAAAAAACAAAAACAGACAAACAAGCAAACAAAAAACTATATTTTTGGTTTCATTTTGAAAGTTGTAAATGATAGCATGAATCTATCCTTTTATGAGATCTAGGTATATGCATGAACTAATATAAAATTGGCAGACAGGAACACATAAAAAAAATTAAGCTGGCTGTAAATTCTTGCAATTCCCAAATAGCTGATCACTGACATTTGGTTTCAGAGTACTCAGTGAATTTCACAAATTATTACTGCATCATATTTTATCAAATTCATATGTTCAGAATACTATAAACTCAAATAAATATAAATACAGTTTGACCTTTTATTTCCAAGACACCAATGACAGTGATTCAATTTTGTCATTTTCTGCCTGTAAGCCACAGATAATTATATAGTGTACTTGTGAAGAAGCTAGTTCATAAATCTTTAAATATAGCACTTCAACCAAGTTTCAAGGAATAAACAGCTGGATAGAATTGTAATGATATATAACGTGGGGGCATAAAAATGGGTAGTCTTTCACTTACCTAGTAAATTTTCTTGATTTTATATTTATATTCTCTTCTATAATTATTACAATACATATAATTTTACTTTCTTTGATACTAAGTTTCTTTGTCATAATTACACATACATTACAGATGACATCAATATCAATGAGTCAATCTGGACAGATCTCAATGACAAAAAGACATACAGTGATTTTCTTAAGCACTCTATGAAAATCATGTGAATCGTTTTTAGGTGTATGCCTCAACCTCTGGCACTTCGCTGAGTAAAGGTCCAATGCAGACCCAGTGCTCTTCCTTTACAACCAACCATGGAGTTTCACCTAGGCTGGAGAATTTGTCACCATCCCAGCTCTGACTCCACTTGCCCAAACCTAACCAATCTATATTTCACAGAGGCCATTTGAGCAACATTCCTCTCAACCAAATTTAGACACTTGGAGATGCATATCTAAAGCATGACTCTTCTCATTCAAGGATAATCTGTAGATTGAATCACTTGGTGGAAGTGCTCATTTCTCTCCACTGACTCTAAATGCAATCCAGGAAATTAACTCGAGAGGATGTTTATGATTTTTTCTTCACTTTTAAGACAAGAAAACATTTCTGGGTACACACTTGATTTTGTTACCAAGTAACAGAAATAATTCTGCAGTTATACAGAAGTTTTGAGAATTTTTTCAGAAATATATTATCCTCATGTAGCTGTTTAGATACCAGCTATCCACAAGTTCCTGCATCTAATCTTGAGAAATTACAATTCCATGCAATTGAATTGCTGCTCCTTCTTAGTCAGACAGCTTTACCTGTTTTGACTGTGTTCTCATCCACTGATTTTCTTACTGTCTTCCCAACTGGGAAAAGATTTTAAATAACATATTCCATAATTCAGTGAGCCCTGTTTCAGAGGTTCATTTGCAAGTAAGACTTTTATCAAATGAAACATTATAACTGAAAAAAATGATAATGTCTCATAATGTTGAATTCTTTGAAGCTGAGTTTGCTTTTTAATATCATGAAATGGAAAAAAATAAATGTTGATCTGAGGTCACAATACAGTATAAAATTGTGGAATATGTTGCAAAAATGGCCGGCATATTGTCATCCAACTATTTCTAACTTGGTGACTTGATATGATCAAAGAGAATTGTTCTGTCCCATTTGTCAGAATATTTGCTAAGCTCTTCACTCCATGAGCCCTGCTTGATGACTGATCAGTTGTAGACTTTCATGCTGTTAGTCTCAGAGGACAGCTGGGAATCCCTTCTTGGTCCCCAAGCAGATTTAGTAGAGGATTCTTTGAGTGTTTCAAAAGAATCAAAAGAAATAAAACAAGTAAGTTTATGTAACTGCATAATTATTTTTTAGAAGCTGGTTTCTTCTTCTTCCTTCCAATCATCCCAGCCTCACCATTCAGCTCTTCCTTCCAACAGATCATCACAATTTATTACCAGTGGATGAGTTTAAATAAGTGCAATTAACAGTGATATATTTGTTACAAGTTCTCTTGAACAAAACCAGAGATTTGGAAAATTGTCCTATAGAGTTCTTTTAAACTGTGTCTCTGTCTAAAATTGCCAATCCTTTCATTCTACTTGTTTGAACGGAGCTACTTGAAAGGCAAATAATGCCACCTATTTTAATAAATTCGCTTCAGGTCCGCAAGCCTTACTCTCTGAATCTAAAGTGCTGTGGCATTTAGATCAGAGACACTGTAATAGATCTGTATGGACTGTATAGATCTTGGTTTTATGATTATTATTTTTCCCAATGAGTGGAGAAAAAAAAAGAAACAAGAAAGAAAATAAAATAGAACAGATGGAGGAGCATCTACCGGAATGACATCAGTACAGACTGATAGCAGATAATTTAGTTAAGACACACTTGCATGGTTTAGCTAGCTGAGCAGAACAAACAGTCTGGTAAGTTGGCCAGAGCATATTCACAGACTTTCATTGAAACAAAATGAAAAAGCCAGTTCCACAGAGATTGCTGCACATTGACCTCAAGACATGGAACAAACAGAAAGTATTTATTACAGCATTTTTATTACAGAGAATAGTATATTAAGGAGCAGCAGTGGAAAAAATGGTTTTTGATCATGATGTTGTTCATCTTGTTCTCTGCTCCATTATTGAAAAAGAAATAAAACAGTGCCACTGACCTACGGGTTCCAAATTTCCAGTAGCACATCATAAGCTGTAAACCATGCTTTATTTTGCTGATTCTGTTTGCATGCGCACTCAAGTTGATCAGAACATGTTTTACACATTAAGTAGTTGAAACCAGACAAAAAAGAGAAAAAAAAAAGAAAAGCAGTAACTGGCAAGTAATTAGCTTAAATGGATCTTATGCATTTTTTACTGGATATGCTGGATGCCCTCTTCAAAAATGAGATGATAGCCAAGAAAGATGCATTATTCATGAAGATGATACTGCGACATCTCTTTCTCGGAACCTACACGTGCATTTTGCTTTAGCTGGCATATAAATGTGCACCAGGTATCTGAAGGAAACAATTTCTTTTCCCACAGTGGAATAGATGTAACATCTGGCTATAATACAAGTCATTGCATGAATCTCTTACTGGCATACATACAGAAACATTAATGTTTACCTGTATCATTAATCCTACCTAAGCTTTAGGACTTCTACAGTTGCAATAGAACAGCTCCAGCAGAGTCTTCACAATCTACTGGAATCAACTTCTTTTCTGGTTTTGACAAGACACATTACTAACCTTACTCAGTGCTGATTAGGGGATCCATTCTATTCTATTCTTGCCAACACAAAACATTAGCTCTTAAGAAATGCAGTATACCAGTCTAAAAATCAACACTATTCATCAGTGCTTTCAATAATCCAAGTCACTGTATTCACACCAAGGCAAAATTACTTCCAAGTTAAAATTTGCCCTTTCAGAATATATCTGACAGATAGCAATTGCTTCTGGAATATACTTGATAAATATGGGTGTTACATTCAGTGTAACAGAGAAGTAGCATTAACTACAAGCTAATAAGTATGTCTTCATTTCTGCCTTCCCAAGTGTACTTAAAAATGTAATTTCATCTTCATCTTTTAGACAATATTCTTTCTCCAGTCAGAATATTTTTGTGCAACTGAACCTAAATTATTTTTCATTATTAAAGAAACACAGAACCTGAGTAACCTTTATAATTTGAATCATCTCCTATGAAATTTCATTTTATCTTCTGGAATTGCAATTATGCAATACGAAATACTTGTGAATTCAAGTGAACAGAACTATCTCTAGCTAAAGTCTTCCCTTGGAAAAACATAAGTCTGTCCAGGCTCCAGCTATTCTTCAAGTTTAACTATAACATAGATTTTTTTTATATTTATTTTTCATCTACAATGAGAGTGCAACCAATGATTGTTGTATACATTCCAGAGGCTAATATTGAACTCAGAAGAAGTTATTCCTAGATGACTTGTCCCAAAAATTACAAATATCAGACAAAGGCCTAAATGCACTCTCGCCTGATCCTCAAGTTTTCCTTCACCCTCTATCAAATGAAAGCACTGGTTTATCCATCCTTGTCCTGCATCGTCTTTTCACACCTTCACTCAACTGTCAACCCTCCATGCAATTCAAAAACATTGATAGTATAAGTGACTAGAGGTCTTCTCAGAAGGTCACTCACACATCATTTTCATCACAGACATATACACGATTTACTCAAACATGCACACTTACAGAAAGTTTTGTTAGTTATTACCAGTAATTGCTGCAGACAGAAAATATACACAGAGCTTAGCAGGTATAATTTGATCAGAACATACACTCTGCAAAATGATTGCCCAGAAAGATTTCCCTGAAAAACACCAAGCTAGGTCAGATGCAGCTCTATTCAGTCTTCAAACTCATGGAATATATATTTTCTGCAAAACTAAGTAAATGTGGGTGAGTGCATGCATGTCACCAACATCTTTGTCCTGCCTTTGTTACCAGATCTCTGACAAACTCCAATGCCAAACTTATTCTCTTTTTCAACATATCTGACCGTATCACCATGAGTGAGCTGTTTCTTATCTTCTTCTTGTTCAGTTAACCAACTTGGAGTCCTTCCCCCTCAACTCCCTCTCAGTATACATTTCCCAGTTCATGTGTCTACTCTTATCCTATCTCCCAGTGATATGTGAATGTATACCAGTACTGACATATCACTTTTTTCTGATATTTACTACTCACAAAATATTTTAAGAGCCACATAAAGACAGAAGTATTCATTCCTTCTTACTGTCTGATGACAGACAGAATAGAATCAATACCATAAGCAGCATTAAAGGTGAGAACACATTGAAATATAACTGTTATTCTGAACACGTCCTTAGGCTCCTCTAATTTTTTTGCATGTAAATAAGTCAAATATGTCAATTAGGAAAATTTTCTTCAATATTTTTTAATTTTATTTAGCACCCATGGGCATCTTTAGATACTCCAGCATCTCTGTCTACCATTAATTCTGTTACAACATTTAACAATCACTTCTCAAGTGATTTCAAGTATCAAGTGATCTCAAGTGAGTTCAAGTATTTCTTGCATCACCAAGTTTTTATTTTGCCTCACAGAGGAGCAGTTTATCTTTCTTTCCTCTGTAGCTTTAATGCAGATAAACAGTGGTGTATCCTGGATTATTCTCTTATCGTCACTCAGAGCAGACACAGGAATGCCATCTTTTTCTATTCTATTTTGTAATAAACATTGTTTGTTAGCCTAGTGTACAGTAATACCAGCATATGGTTACAGCTAGGCAACTAGTACTTTCAGATCATTGATATGCAAGTCAAAGCAGGGTGCAAGCAGCTGTACAGCTACTGCTACGTAAGCCAGCTTGAGTACTTCTTCTAGGTATGGAATAAGATTTATTTTTACAAGGCAAAGAAGTGATCTGAATAACAAGCAGGAAAACTTTCCACAGGTGTGTATGGCAATTAGTGGAATTTCTGGTATATCTAGTATACTAAGAAAACAGCAGCAGTGTAGTTATTGTTAGTATGAATTATTATTATTATTTAACCTCACACAAAGCTCTAATATCTTGTAATCTCAGGTTCTTATTTGGTGTGACATAGATGGCTACTACTTGATTATATATGTAAATAAAGTAGTGGCCATCACCTTCCTTTGACGATGTTGCTCTAAGTTAATGAAGAAGTGGAATATAGGGATGGGCAGGACATGTCAGTGTTAATGAAGATTTATTTAGTAGCGACATTTGATCAGATCTACTTGATGAAGTCCCAGGTTTCATTAGTTAAAGACATAAAGCAGTCTGTCTGATTAAAGGGAGAAAAAGCAGTAGGGAACTCACATAAATTACTACAGCTCAATTAGGTGCAGACAGTTTAGTGAGTGTCTATTACCAGTAGAAAGGAAGATTTTCCAATTAGATTAAAAGGTGTTGAAAGCAACTCTTATAGCGCACAGTGATTTAGACCCATAGCTGGAATAATACATTGTGAGAAGCTGCATTGATTAAAAGTAAGCTGGTAAGTTATCTGCATTGCTTCATTGTTTATCAATGGATTCCCTGCTGGCTAGGTACAATTTACATCACAAGATCAATGTCTAGACTTGGCTAATTTTCTACTTGGTCTGAAGATTTATATGGGTGTAAAGGGCATCTGTATCATGGCTGGAAATACCAATAAGATTTATTGTGGATAATCATCAAGGAAGTGAAGATGTATCAATCACCAGAACTGTATTCTAGCCATCCTGGGTTCTTTAGACCAGCATCCCTGCTGAAAAGCTGGATTTGAAGAGAAGACATTTTAATCAGAAAGGAATTCAATTTCAGTGAGGTTCCACGGGCTCACTGTGAAAACTGAAAAGGCATTAAAACAAAAGTGGAAATATGCAGAGTGTTCTGGTAGTGGTCAGCCAGTGTTTTTGACAAGTGATTGAAGGTATTTGATGTACAGTACAAGCTCATGATTCATGAAGCCCAAAGTCCTACAGAACAGAATGTGACTTCCAGCAGTGCTGAGCTAGCTGGAGTCTAGGTCTGCTTTGCCAAAGGATTTTTGGATACAGACTGGAAAAGGTAGGGGGTCATTGTCTCTGGCTCTGAATGACTGATTGTTTCCCATGCAGAATGGCATGGAGAAGGAGGTGGGGAAGAGGAGCAAAGGAAAAGAAAATGAATGATCTTTAAATTCCTTATACTCCTACTGTGCCCTTCAGATCACAGAGAGGCCTGCAGCTGCTTCTAATCCCTCTCTCCCAGAATTGTTCATTGTCAGAACTGGAAGAACTGAGAATAACAAATAATGAAATAAAACATTTTTAAATATTTGATATAATGACAACGCACCCAGTTCCACACTGCAGGCATTCTTTTACTTTGTATCTAAATAATCAAAATAATCCAAATGCCACAATAGTGAACTGTTCTAATTTCCTTTTTTCTTCTCCCTGAAACACTTGCAAATGCAGCATTTCTCCTCTGTTAAAACAGATCCCTAAAGTCGAAGTTTAAATCAATGCCACTGAGGATGCTGACAGTGTTGTGATCAACTGCAGTGAAAGCAGAATTTTGCCCCTCCTCTCAGCTCTAATAATCAGCCTTCAGGCTTCAGAAAAGCATGTGCACTTATGGGTGGTGGAGAGAGCAAAAGAAATATGGCATAGTATCTTCCACAGAATAATAAAAACTGAGTATGCAGGGGTTATTTCCCTTCTTTTCACTAACTATGGCAATGCTCCCAAATACAGTTCACATTCTCCAAACACACAGAAAACCGCATTCCTGTCCAAAAGTCTTCCTCATATTTACAAATAAAATGGATGGCACTTTCTCTGTGAATATTTTGATGTGTATAAAAGCAATTTTTAAGAGATTCTTTTTAAGATATGGTTTGTTAGAGCTGCAACAGTACAGCTACTCATCTGAATAATCTCATTGTCTTCAATGCATATGTACACTCCATGCTGCCAAATTATACATTCAAAGCCTGTAAGTCTTGGTTCTCACCTCATACTGAACAGAGTTCACATAGTTTGCACTTCAATTTAAGTTCTTTGTCCAGTGTATTTGAGCTACAAATTCCCGGTGGCATCTTCTCTATGTCCCTTCCCTAACCATTACAACACTTCACTGAAAACAACTACTTTTCAACAAAATAAACTGCATTCAAACCCTTCCAGGCACCCTGGATAGTACCTTTTTACTATTTTGAACAACTGCTCATGAATAAAACACTGATATTCTTTGTAATGTAATGATTGGTTAACAAAACTGGGCTTTGAGTTTTTTTCTTTATAATTAGAAGAGCTTGTCATTTCAGGAAACAATTAACATTTGTTACAAGCAACTGGCTGTAAATGACTGCTACTATTACACTAAATACATTTAATTATGATTTACTGGCGCAGAGCAACCTTTTGTAACTTGTAAGCCAATATCTATTTTTGCTTAATTAAATTCATTATAGCAACACTTTTCTACTTAAAGGGGAAAAAAAAAAGTTAAATGGGAAAAAAAAAATCCGCAATTAACCATTAAAACTAAAGGTCACTGGGTAACTATGCAGCAGGTTTCCAAGTATGTAAACTATTACTGTTAATAACTATATTCTTGGAGAAAAAGGCTGGAAAAGACATAGATACAAGAGATTTGTCCACTAGTCTTTGGACATCACAGACAGAATTGCCCCCAAACAGTATCAGCCTGAGAGAGCTGAGCTAAGACTGTCTCGGAGCTCTGAAAACAGCAGAAATGAAATTGAAATGGAATTTCAAGCAGCATCTCTACTTATATCTTTAGTGCATCAGGCAAAGCATGCAAATTCTTACTCTCTTGTTGTAAAAACACTTGAGCTCAAATTGTATGCTCTGGTTGCTATATAATAAATATATAATAAATATTTATAAAATAAATAAATAAATAGGGTTTCTGAACAGTGCTTCAGCCAAGCAGCCTTCCAAGGGCTCCTGATATTTCCTTCTAAGTTCTAGGTTTTTGGAATATCATAAACCATCTCTAAGTGCCTCAGAGTATCATAAACCAGCACCTTTGTTGTAGCAGGGACAGGGAAGGTGTTCCTTTACTGAAAAGTCTGCATCTTCATCTCTCAGCTTTATATACAATGTGATTCAGGCTTTTAGTCCCAGCTACAGAATTCAAGTAGTCTTGAACAAGCTGAAAGTCACATCCTAGGACAAGGATATCGACACACTGTACTGCTCAGATCAGTTATTGACTTTTCAGTTGTAGAACTTCCTGCATTTTCTTGACTTTTCCCCACCCCACCAAAAATATATATTTATCTGAAGAAAACATCCCTTCTTTTATTAGGCATTAAACATACAACATCTGTGAAAACAACCTTTGCCCCCACAATTGGTAGCATTTCCCTAGAATTTTTTTTACAATTCAGTGGTAAAGAAGGTTAAATATAGGAGGGAAGGATTTGAATTATTAATTCCCAATAAACCTAGATTCTTCTGAAGTGATATCTAAGGCATTTCAAATGTTGAAGTACATGCTCAGATTCTCTTCTTTCTAACAGGATTTACTCATGCAACTCCTGGGTGGAGATTAAAATTCCACCCCCCTCCCCACAGAATTCCCATTCTTTCTACTGTTAATCATGAGGTCAGAGCTAAACTGCAGCCTGTCAGTATTTTTAATGAATATGTTTTACACGTTGTTAGCTGCTTGCTCAGCAACAGCTTGTGCTATCTGGAGGCCAAAGATAAGTGCTCAGGGATTACCTTTAAAACAATCCTCCAGCTCTTTTTTCACTACCAGTGGAACATCAGAACAAAAACTGAGCTGTAATCCTTGCTTCTGTACGCTGGCCAAGTTTTAACAACTGAAGGTTCAGAAAAAGCCCTCGAAAATCTTTGAGCATCAAAGCTCAACACAAGTGTTGTGGTTATTGAAAGGTTAGAATGTCTAGTGGAACTGTTTTCTTCCTTCCTCTTTCTTCCAACCCCCTGCTCCCCCTGACCACTCTTAAATATCACCCTAAAGCAAGAAGTACATGCTCAGCTCTGTCAATGGGGAAGGACAGCATTATCGTATACTATTGCGGACTGTGATTTCCTGGGATAGTTTGGCTCCCTCTGCCATGCACATATGAATACATCTTGAGATTGTTCTCTTCTTTTATTATTACCACATCTGTATCACTAATTCTAACATCATTTTTTTATCACTTTAGCTGTAAGAGAAATGTGAAAAAAAGTGGACAATGGCACAACCAAATGTTGGTGTTTTTAACCTTTTTCTTTGGAATGTGGCTCCTGTACTGTGCCATTTCAAAGTTTCAAATTAAGTCACCATGGCAAATAGAAAAACTGCTGCTGACAAGAAATGTACCTACAGCTTGATCTCATTACCACCAGTCTGCATGATTTTCTGGAAATTAAAAAGAACAGTAGCTGAAATATTTAAGTTCTACAGTTAGTTATTATTTTCACATGATAGCTCATTTTTCTGTATTTTATATAATTATACCAGCTGTTATTAAAATAAATGTGGAGATCATACCTGTCCCTTATGTCTTAACATGATTTTTAGGACCAAAGTACTTTCTCTTCCATCAGCACAATACTAGATCTATCATTAACACCAATGGGAGCTGCTCTACTAAGAAAATTGTGAGCTATTTCTTTTTTTTGTTTGTTTGTTTTTGGATCCTGTTATACTCAACTCAGGTATATTCAGCACTTAAAAAGCAACAGGTTCCAGATAAGTGGAGCAGGAAAAACACAAAATGAATTATTCTCAAACAATGCCTGATCAGAATATTTTTCACCCTACAAATATCCAATAAACTACAATGATTGTGCTGTGCTGGGAATGGTTCATTTATCTCACAAACAGAGCACTTCTCTTTACGTTTTTTTTTCCCCTTTAGGAACAAAATTTTTATCAACACTACTTTCAAAAATGTTTCAAAACATCTTTTGAACTTGACTTCAGAGCTGTATTCCCATCCTGAATGCCCCGGTTAAAGGTAAGGAGTTCATTAATCATTTTGCACTATGAATTGTGCAGAGCAGTGATCACTGAGAATGGTTTTGTGGTTCAAGGAGCACTCATAGCTAAGCACTGATTTTATTTAGTTGTGATAGAGTTATCAATGACTACAGTGAAATTAAGACACTCTATTGCTGAGCACTGCAATGATATGTTGCAGAATGTTTTTTAGTTGGTAGTTATTTTTCAGTGTTTTGCTAATACCAGAAGTTAACCTGTATTCAGCATCCACACAAAATCAGTTTTATATGTGTGCTCAAAATTATTAGTCAGAATTAACAAACATATTTTCCATTTTCAGAATTTATTATTTATTAAAAGTTTCTTCTATTTCTTTGTTCTATCCTACTGGCCAAAATCAATGTAAAAGGCAGTTAGCAATCATTTTTGTATTACAATTACATCTATCTTGTGGATATGTCTCATACCAGAAGACTGCTTTTTTTTTTACAGGGCTAGGTGGTCAGGCTTTTATTCTCCTGATTTCATTTGTTATCCTAATGCCTCCATCACCTTTAAGGAGTGATATCAATGTCAATAAAGATGGAGAAATCTTACTAAGCTCCATTATCTGGGTCATACTCCTAGCGTATTCCATGAAAAACATTCTCAACTACTTTTCTCAGTTATAATCAGTTATGACTACTTATCTCAGGTATAACTGAAAAGAAAAAAAACATCGAGGATGTGAATTATTCGTGAAAACGTATTATATGTGTTTTCAGTCTAACCATCTAGTGTTTACTTCTATGTTCTTCTATTATGGGAGAAAAAAAATGCAGATATTAGTATTTTCTGCATAAGATATTCAAACAAAATCCTTCAAAATCCTTTTTTTAGTGCCAAAAAGGAAAATGAGAAAGGGCCAAAGATATTTTAAAGATATTGTATTGTGAAAAATCTCAGAATCAGAGATAACTGTCCCTTAGATCTAGAAGTCTGAGATTGTTATTGTTTCATTGATATTATTTTGAATTTTTTCCAGTGCTAAAAATCTGTGAGATAACAAAATCCTGTATTTTCAAATTGTTGTGGTTTATTTTGTTTGTCTGCTTGGCTTTTAGATATCTAGATTTCAGCATTTGAGCTCTACATCTGAAGGATTATGAAAAAGTCAACTGAAGCCTTATTCCAATTTATATGGCACATAATGCCATAAATTATGCATAGGACTTTATAAAACACAAGGAAAACTACAATGGAATTAAAGTTGGGAAAAGTGCAGGCTATTACTTATATGTCAATACTATGCTGTTCATGTCTTTACCTACTATCATTTACCTACTATCACCTTTTATTATTTCTATTTTCTACTGTAAGAACTACAGAGAAAAAAAAAAACAAATAACAATAGTGGAAAGTACGACTCTCCTGTTGACTAGGCTTATCCCACTGATGACACCCAGAATTATCTTCTGGAGGTACCCTTCCTTTCCCCTTGCTTATATTTGTTATCAGAATTCATCTTTTTATTTAATGGCAATGCATGTAACCAAACATCCACCATGCTGCTTGGCCTCTGGTTCCTACAACAGAGCTACCTTCACTGGCTGGGCCCTCTACTCGGGAACGTGGGAAGAACACATGGATTTCTTGATTCATGGAGATTGTGAGGATCCTATCATTTTTTAGATTAATATAAACACATAAATGGTGCTATGAACATAATTTCAACGAAAGGTGGGCAAGTCAATGGCTGAATAAACCACGGAAGATAGAACAGAATATGGAGAAGGTGGTCTTTTGCTTACAGACTGTACAGATATATTGTTCATGGATAAATATGATACCATTTTTCCTCACTTTTGTATGTTTTGACAGGCTCTTCAGCTCTGTTGGGCCAATTTGACTGCAAATTAATTCTCTATGTTGAAGACAGCAAATATTTTCCCATTGTGAAGAATTACAAAATTACACCATTTTGGGGTTAATTAGAAAAGAATAGAGGAAATTCTAATACTTAGGCTGTAAGAATTAGAGGAGTATTGCATCCCGAAGGAAGAACAGACATTTTGTTAAAAAAAAAAAAAAAAAAAGTTTAGAGCAGAAAAAAGCTCTTCTAAGAGCAGTTCTCCTTTATCAAGAGGCTATAAGAACAGCTAATTCTGAGCAGCTGGAGGAGATAACAATAAAAGGAATTTCTCCTTTGGAATGTGATTTCTGCTTCTTTCTGTCAGTTATATATACAGATACAGATGCTGGAATAAACCCTGTCTGAAACAGGAAAATATGATTCACTAAATATTACTTCTCTTAACCTGAATTTAAAAAGTGTTTTCAAATCCACTCTAGCTCATTAAAAAGAACATTTTTTCTGGGTCAAATTACATCCTAGTGATTTATCTAGCTACTGCAGGTAATTAGTGAACCATACCAAGATCTATGTGCAGTATGCTTGATTGCAAATCTTTACTTGCAAGTACTAGACAGCAAAAAATCAGCAGAATGTATATGTTAGTCCTCAAGGCAAAGAACTAACTTGAGTGACATGTTCTGCAGTGAACAGTTCTCAGAGCTACTATGGTCATAGGAACTGTAAAATTAATGTTTTAAATCTTTTCTTGGAATGAACTCTTTAATATGGATTTAAAGACTAAAATAACCAGTTTGGGTTTATTCACAATGTACCTTAATATTCAGAAAGTTAAAGTCATATTTGCCTTCTCCTATTCACACTTAATTTACAGCCTTTAACAAACTCCAGGTGCTCATTTCTTTCCTCATATTTCTTCAGTATATGGTTGAAATAATGCACTTTTAACATCAGGAAAATTAGATACACCCATTTGAAAATCAGCTGACAGGCAAGCGATGCTGACAGCAGCTTACAGACTTGCAAAATTACTTAACTGTTTCAAGGATTATACAGTACAGCACCAAGAGTTCACTGTCCTGTGTTTCAGAAAGAAGAAATGGTCTTTGGAGAAGCCTACCATCTCCATTCCACAGGTATCAAATTTTGGTTCCCCTAACATACATCCACAGAAATAAAATAAAAAAAAAATAAAATAGATAAAAAAAATTAAATTAAATTAAAAACTAAAAATAAAAAATATAAAAGATAAAAAAATAAAAGTAAAAATAAAATAAATAATAAAAATAAAATAAAAGTATGAAAGCATAGATGCAAAGTTGTGAGTACATTATTTGTTTCTCTACCATACAGAATAAAGGCACCCACTACCCAGTCAAATAAACAAAATAAATGCACACATTTCTACTTTAGAGAACATGCTAGAAAGTTGACAATAAACTTTTTTTAGAATTTTTAAGGATTTGGCAATATAGTAATATTTACCATCACAAATTTCCTAAGTAAACACAGAGGGATTCGTGACAAACCATCTTGTTCTTGTAGAAGCATTCCTCATCTGAGTGGTATATAAACTAATTTCAGACGTTATAAATCAATATTATGTGTTCTATAAACCCATGTTATATAATATTCTATAAACCAATACTACATGTTCTCTTGAGGACAGTGTTCTTAAGCAGTAGGTTTAGCTGTAGATATATAGACACAAAAAATACCATGCCATGAATAGAGCAGCTGGACCAAAAGTTGGTATAAACAATACAAATATCTGCAACAATTCTGATTTTACAGTTCATTGGGAAACTGAAAAAGAAGGAAACACCTATATCCATCGTATTCATTTGCACTTCTGATGTTTCTTTTAAGGACAAGCACTAAAAACCATTCACCACAAGTAATACTGTGGAAGCTAACATCTTTAAAGCGAGCATACTTTTTAGGTTTAGAATACAAAGTTACAACGTTCTAGAAAATGCCAATACATCATACCGATAACCAAGCCCTTTAACCAGCAGTCATTAGGTGAACACTAATTCCTTGAATCAAAAATGTAACAAACAAACACTGCACCACACCTTCTAGATAGGTGCTGTTCTCAGACCAACTTTCTCTGTGAGAAGAAAAAGCAAAATATAGTATATCAGCAATGCTCTAAATAGAAAAGTGATGCATGGTTTAGACATTGCAGGATTGTATAGGACCACAAAGACCTTGAAAACACAAAAGGGAAATGTACTGATTGGACTACAGGCATCCTTCATGTCTCCCTCAGAAATTTCCTTAAAGGCAATAAGCTGTAAGTGCACATTTGTATTTTCCCCTTATGTGGAAGCATTCACGATGATAACAGCATGGAGTCACACACACAGTACTAAAACATTACATACAGGGCTTTTATTTGCTTTAAAATGAAAAGACCTCTAGTATGAAAAAGAAACAATGAACCTTTAGAGCATGCTTGGTACAAAGCCTCACCCCTGTGACAATTGGGTGCTTGGCCCCATTACAAGGGTTATCAATCAGAAAAGGTATCAGTTATGGTATTTCTTGTGATATGAACACCTTTCTAGTAGCAACTTGACTAAGAAGGCAACTCATTTTACATAGGCCACTGATCAACTATTAGATAGTAATGAATTTTAGTCACTAGCAACCTGAGGCGAGTATGAACCACTGACCTGCAGGTGAAAAGAAGGAAATTACATTACCAGTGCTCAGATCTACTCTGTCTCTTGAACATGCAGCTCCATTTTCACTTTTTACTGAGGATCAGATGCTATAGACACACAAAACCAAATAGCATTCAGTGGTCAATAACCATGTATTTATATCAGGTTCTGTTACTTAACTCCCATCATTGATTTTATTAAATGGAATTATTATCTGAAATAATTAATCCCAGTATCATAATAAAGCATTAAAATGATTTTTATTTGCTGTTACATAAAACCATTTTTCCAGCTAAATGCTTGTGATAAGGAGAATTTATAACAGCTCAGAGAGTTTACATTAAATGAAAAGCAAAAAATGAAAAGATGAAATTAAATTGCATCTTTGTATTTCCAAAGACAAGAGAGGGAAAAACAAACAAACAAACAAAAAACAAAACAACAACAACAAAAAAAAAACCAAAAACCTCAGGAGTATGAGGAAAAAATATAGTTAATGTTGTTTTTCAGGTTCCAGTTAAAAATGTTTTTTTCTGGATTGACATCAATAGTATTTTTCTAGTATTTTTCAGTCACATAAATATACAACCATCTCTGAATTTTTTGAATTTATTTTAAGAGACTTTCCTTAATAATCCTTCCTTAAAAGGTGCTAGCATGCTTTAACACTCACCATTTTGCCATTTTCATGCCTAGCTGCTATCAAGTTGCTTTACAGCTTTTATTTCTTCGCTCTCAAATGGCTGTGTGTAATCACACTTTCTTTTTTATAACAAAGCACAACAGAAAACATGGCTGTTCTACTCACTACTGACAGCAAAATAGTACAGCTGATAGGACTGACAACCGCCCTTTTCTCCTTCTCTGTAGCCCCAATACTGGCTATTCTAACGAAATGCTGACGATTGGCCAACATTCTTTTGCTCCCAGAGTGCCAGTACCTTCGATGAAAGAACATGTGGAGACTCCAACTACTGTATTAAACTGAAGGTGGGAAAGAAGCAATGCCAGGAAAAAGACAATACTGTAATGAGTACATCCACTGAATTAGCAAACTTTTAATGCAAACCTGTAATTCATGGCAGCATACAAAATTACTTACTACATATTTTGTATCTTCTTATGCAGACTAAGTGTAGACATAGATAAATTGTATTTCTAAATAAACACAGCCCTGAGGCTTTTGTGAACTGATACTGTTTGTATTCAATAAACAAAATACAGTTTTATTATAACACAGTACCTATGTACTTTACTAGGCTTGCAATGTAGTTCATTTTAATCTCTCTCTGAGTTGGGTGCAAATACTTCCACGTTTATAATTTTCATCTAATATCTTCATCAGCTACTGAGATCATACTATAACAGTATTATAGACTTTTAATTGTTACAGTTTATTATTTATTTATTTATTTTTTATTTTTTATTATTTATTAATTGTTACAGTCAATTAATTGTTGATGGTGGATTTATTGTGTATTAAATAATGAAGGCCTTAGTTTTGCAGAATGCAACTTCTAAGTGTATACTTTATTCTCACATGTGCTTCAGCACATCTTAAACTTTTTACCTCCTCTTTAAGCTTAAACAACTTCACACTGTTTTGGAACACTTAGAGAACTTTCCAGAAAATTACAAAAGAATTCTGTAGTGAGGCAGATTCATCTCCCCAGATCACTTTCAATATCTCACATTTTGGAGAAAGCTAAAATAACCTTGCAAAGCATAAGTCAGAAGCATGGTCAGCATAACATATTCGTGAAGAATGATTAACATTTGTGGGCCTTCTTTCTGTCAGTGAATCACCCCTACTGTGATTGTTATTCATAATTATCTTATTTATAGTTTATGAAAACACATTTCTGCATCAGTCATTTGCAAATATTTCTTCATAATGGTGATTTCAGATATTCAGTGCTCATTATTCAATGATTGTATTCCTAAAACATATTTATATGTAATCTTCTCTTTCCAATAAAGACATTGAATTAGAGGAGAGAGAAAGATATAAAGTATTCTCACCAGATCACAGGACTGCTGGACACTACGAGGCTTTCGTAGAATACTGGAATGGTTTTCTCAGTTGTATCTTTCTGAAACTACATGTCAAGTGTGTGTAGAAGATAGGAAGGATTAGAGAGAGAATTTTAAAAATTCAAGGTATGAAGAGCCAGCAGGACTCTGCAAAAAAAAAAAAAAAACAGTTTTGCAGAACAAGAGCTAGAAAATAACCTTATTCTCTCTTTCTCTGTGTCAAACTAGAAGCTTAGGAGATGCTCTTGAGAAGACAAGACAGCAGCTTCAAAAGGAGGAACTGAAAAGAGTTAATTCAGAGTTCTGAAAGAGCGTAAACAGAAATTCATTCATAAACCTTCCAAATTTCAAAGAAAGGTACCTTGGAAAACAGTTCCCCATCCTCATTCAGATCTTGCCTTTCTGCCTGTTCAAACAACAGAACAAACTGCTCCTAAGCACACCTGTTTCTCAACCCATTTCTCACACAGCAGGTGGGAAGCCTGTCTTAAAATTAATGATAATTCTTACCATTATCCTTTGGTGGAAGAACACTGACACCAGCAGTGCTCCTCTTCAAATGTGTTGGAAGCAGGTGAGCTCACATTTGCCATTTTGCTTGAGAGCTTACCCTACAGAGCGTACCACAAGCAGATACATTTCCCAATCCAATTAATTCCAAGAGTAAAACACCTACCAATATGAAAACCCAGCACCTCAGATAGTTACAACAGTAAGAGTTACAACAGTAGAACATCTTCTACAGAAATAGTCATGTTATTCTAGCATATATACAGGTGGCTATAGTTTGGAACAGGATCAATATCCGCTAGTAGTAGCATTCCTAGAGCAAAAATCATTCATAAATCAACATAGCTATGAGATACCTTTAGAGGTACCTCTGAGTATCTTTTCAGCACACACATTAGTTTTGGAAACCATGAACTCCTAGTTTCTAACTAGGAAGTCAAACAGAAATATATGTTTTTATAAAATTTGTTTAAGGAAATGTTGACTGATCTCTTCTGAACAAAAATCACCTCCAGGTCCAGCTCCCAAATGGCTGAGCCATACACTTTCACAGATCAAACACTGCAAGAAGACATGCAAAGACAGCTACCAGCTGGGCTCCCTATTCGGAGTGCGGGATTTTTCACTGCTAGTAAGTCTTCACAACAGTTTTCAGGAATAGCACTTCATCTCACATCTATTTAGCTAAAAGTCTACTTACAAGTAGCAGGGCACCCTGTCTCATCAAACAGAACTCCGAACCATTTGCAACACAACATGTTTACAGAGGAGGACAATAGCTCTTTAGGGCCATCCAAATCCCACAATTTGTAATAAATGATTGGGTTTTTTAACTTCAGCATAGCCAAAGCCTAAATGCTGCATATCAGGAAAACCAACTAAAACTACAGAAAGCAAAACACAGTGAAACTCAAAACAGTATTTTCATCAAGGCTGAAGTCCTCTGGCAATAAATAAATAAATAAATAAATTGTTGGAACAGATAAACTTTAAAAGTATGAAAAAAATTGTGCAGTAATGAAAAAACATCATAAAGCTTACAATTTTTTATTTAAAAGTTGTTTGGCTGTACTACTTGAAGTTGTCTTCTCTAATATACACATGCAGAACAATAATTTAAAAAAATAACATCACATTGAGTATTTCATTCTCCAAAGAAATAATGACTGGTGCTTATAGTATTTGACATCTAATTTAATGACCTACATAAAGCACTGTGATGACAGTGCAACACAAGATGTTTCCAAAATTGTTTAATCTGGCATTTAGCTCTGTCACATTTTCACAAAAATAAATGGAGAACCTTTTATCTCATATTTCCCCCATCTAGAATTAGCAAATGAATAACTTACTGCCATTTTAAAAACATGCTGGATTACTGAACAGTCTTGTCATGACTGCGTACTGTGAACAGTTTCAGATGGAATCATATCATCTTATAAAGAACAGCAGGACTCTCTGAAGCAAGCACCATTACACTGCAATTAAACTGCTAGAAGGAAGACCTTTTCTGTTCCATTCACAGGAAGAAAATTAGTCTTACTTCATTTAAAAATTCACATTTCAAAAAATAGGAAAGGAGACGAGGTCATCTCCTAAAGTCACCTGGAAATTATGTGATGAAAGTAGGAGCCTAACTACAATTCACTACAGATGTCCTTTTTGATTTCACATAACCTTCCTGACTACTCAACATTTCTCCGCATCTTATTGGTGATTGTCGGGACATTTTTGATCTAGACACTGATTTAGTTTCCCTTGAGACTTAATATCAGAGTGGTAATATTCTTTCCACACAACTGTACTTTTCGAGATAAGAAGAGGTAAGGAAGGTAAGATTAAAATGTTTGCGTCCTGCTAATTGTCCAGTCGAATATTCATTTCAGAAGAATTCTTTCATAAACTAAAGTTGGAAATGCATTTTGAGTAACAAGCAAGCTGAGGAGAGACTGAGACTTTCACTATTATTACAAGAAGAAGGTAATCTCCTTTTACCTATTACAACCCTGATACAGAAGGGTCTCAGGAACTGCTTGAAGCAAAATAAGGAGGAAGATAACTGGCAGTACAATTCCTGAACCAGCATAAGTAATCAATGAAAGAGCAATGACGCACACTGCATGATTCATTTCCCAGCAGTATTTCCAGATACATTAATAAGGTTCTGGTGCAGTTAAATCATACTGTCTGCATCTTGCCTTTGTTCTTTCATAAACAAGAAAATGAACAATTATTAAATAGGTAGAACAATTAAAATCAAAAAGATTTTCATAGAATCATAGAATCACAAGGTTGGAAAGGACCTACAAGATCATCTTGTCCAACCATCCACCCATTACCATTGCTACCACAAGCACTAAACCATATCTTGTATCTCCTCATCCAGATGCCTCTTGAACACCGCCAGGGATGGCAACTCCACCACCTCCCTGGGAAGGCCATTCCAGTGCCTGACCAATCACTCTCTGAGAGAAAAAGTTTTTCCTTCTGTCCAATCTAATCCTTCTCTGATACAACTTGTGATCATTTCCTCTGGTCCTGTTTGTTGCCTGGGAGAAGAGAGCAGCCCACTCCTCATCACAACCTCCCTTCAGGAAGTTGTAGAGTGCAATGAGGTCTCCCCTGAGCCTCCTCCAGATTAAACAATCCAAGCTCCCTCAGCCACTGCTCATAAGACTTGTGCTCCAGACCCCTCACCAGTTTCGTTGCCCTTCACTGGACATGTCCCAGGGCTTCAGTGTCTTTCTTGTAGTGAGGAGCCCAAAACTGAACACAGTACTCGAGGTGCAGCCTTAGCAGTGCTGAGTACAAGGCGATGATTACCTCCCTGCTCCTGCTGGCCACACTACTTCTGATGCAGGCTGGGATGCCACTGGTTCTCTTAGCCACCTTGACCACACTGTTGGCTCCTGTTCAGCCAATCATCAACCAACACAGCCAGGTCCCTTTCCTCTTCACAGTCATCCAGCCACTCATTCCCAAGCCTATAGCACTGCATGGGGTTATTGTGGCCAAAGCGCAGGACCCAGTACTTGACCTTGTTGAACCTCATCCCATTGAACTCAGCCCAGCGATCCAGCTTGTCTAGATTCCTCTGGAGGGCCTCCCTACCCTCAGGTAAGACTGACACCACCTCCCAACTTGGTGTCTTCTGCAAACTTACTGAGAGTACACTCAATGCCCTCATCCAGGTCATCAATAAAGATATTAAACAAGATGGGCCTCAGTACCATTCCAGTTTAAAAAAGAATGACTTTCACCCTTAGAAATTCCGGATAAATTTTTTCTGCTTGCATTTAATATCAAAATAACTTTCATGAAAAAGTATGCTAGACTTTTGTACATCTCAGGCTCTCAAATTGGACATAAACAAAATATTTTAGTGTAAACAAAATGCAAAGAGTATAAATGATTTGATTTTGTGAGACAGAACTTCCTGCACAGTTCTCAAACCATTTTCATGCAGTAACTGCTGACCATACCTGATAATTAACGCTGTAGTAAACAACCAGGAAGTTAATCCTCACTAACATTTTGTTATAAGCTCATAGAAATTTAAAATTTATTTTGGTCTCTAGAAGAACAAGCAGTATTAGAAATTCATTTCTATTCTGACATTATCTTTTAGAAACTTGAACTGTTTTTCCAACTGATGACAAGACATCAGATTAGTGCTTTAACATAAGGTAACAGCACAAACAAGCCAAAGAAATTGCTTTCTCATCAGCGATGACATGCAATTTTTTTCATGTAGTAATTAAACCAACGCGCCTATATTTTAAATATTATATTCAAATCAAAGCAAGACACAACATTCATGTTTGTTCTGCCTGCAAAAAAGCTCAAACCACTTCGCTGCAAACTGAAACACCTCTCAAATCTGAGTTTAAATCCAACTTAATCTAATGCACCCAACCACCCTTGCTGCATTGAAAAAAACTGCAAGGCTATATTCTCAATATTACAGTATTATAAAATTTTCACATGGGGTAAATTACAGTGATAGACTTCCTCCTCTAGTACTGTAAAAGATTAAAAGTCTTTGCTCTGAACATTAATATATAGTTAATGTTGATATGCCGTTAATATATGAGTCAGACACAGACCTCTTAGTTCAGAGCAGCATCCCTGCCCATGGATAAATCAATCCAAACACAATGTGATCTCCCAGATCAGGGAGTGAGCTTAACCAAGTTACTGCTACTACCAAGCAAGCAAACTGTTGTCAGTCAGGCACAAAAATATGCGCGTAAATAAATTACTTGAAAACAACCATTTTAATTTATATTTAAGCTGGATCAAGGACTAATTCATGCAGAACGAAGGTTTAAAATATGCTCTCAGATCAGCCTCTCCCACAGCATTTTAATAAAAGTTATTTTAATGGAGGAGCAGCTGATGTCTGCACAATTCTGTAGCTCACAACACTGAAACAATACTGATAAGAAATGAATATTTGACTCTTGTACACAAATGGTTCTCTGTATGCTTGCACTGTTTTTCAGTGCTCTAGAAGAAGGCTAGTTGAAGTATTATTAAGGAAAAGAATATGATATAATAAATCTTGAATAGACAAAACAAATAGATTTGGAGTACAGTAATTCTCTGAATTTCACTTGTACAGTTTTTAAACATCAGTAAAAACAGTCAGATAACATCTACTTTTTGATGTCAAATGTTGCAAATGCAAATACTGCAAGCCCAAATCCGCATGGGCTACAGGGAGGGCAGTTAGAAAAATGATTAACATTTTTACTTGTTTGTAACAATACAGTTCTGTGCATATACAGAAGAATGAAGTTTAGCAGTTAAACAAAATGCCCACTGTAACTACAGGCAGCAGAAACAAAGCTGCTTCGGGGAAGGAATTTGTTGACATTATTGTCCTCTAGACCCTCAGTGAACTCAGAACAACAGAGCAGGCACCTCACCTCCAAAAGATCATGATATGCTTTACAGTCAGATGCTTCCTGTTGCTGGTGTAACTTTAACTGCATTCCCTGAAGAGGTTTAACTCACAAATTATTACACTGCCATGTTTGTGAGGTAAAAATATTGTAGGGTCAGGGGGCCAGCGAAGTGAAATGGCTGACTGGCAAGAAAAATGACCTATTTGGTATTTTGTTTATATATATATATTTGTAAATATAAACATATGCACATAACCCTTTGCACTTATGCACGTTATGTATCTGCAAAGCTTAACTGAGTATCTCCTAAACACTGTAACAGTGACCCAATTCACCTACAATGCACTGTGATATAACAGTTTGCAGCTTATTACTGTTATCTGTCAAAGATAATAAAAGAATACTTGTCAGATATCCATTCTTTTGTAAAGCAATGATCTCACTCTTTTTTTTTTTTTCCAAGAAGGAAATCTTGTGTTTTTCTCAAGACAAACCATGTATATTTAAATGCTTAATGGAAAACATATAATAAATATAATTCCTACTACTACGTGCTGTTAACAGCAATGTATAATGCTCAGTGCCTCCGATGTAATAGAAAAATTTAGAGCTATAAAACCTAGAATTGAAAATCAGTCCTCCACCTCAATTTTCTTTAAATTCATGTGGAGAAAAAACTGCATCTACTGACATTCATCAATACTTGGAGACCAGACAGTGGCGGCGAGCACAGCAAGGCTGTGGGTGGCAGTTTCAGCACTGGCAACAGTGGGTCACCCCTGCTGGTGCAGATTTTTACATGGTATGCAGGCTCTTGTTCATTGCTGGGAAAAAGCATAGTTAATGACAGTGTCTACTTTGAAAAAGAACGTTCTGTACCTAAGAATTTGTTCTATTAAATAGAGTTATTGTGCTCTTTGTTTCTGCTGTAGTTTCCACCGAAATAAATAGGAGGCATTACTTTTGGAGCGACCCACACATTGCTGTAATCGTTACCCAAAATATCACTGAAAGCAGAAGTACAACATGGGGATTTCTTTCACCTAGAAGATTACAGCCATAGCTATGAGGATGAATGCTCAGAAGATGGAGAAATGTCATTCATAAGACAGTCTTTTGCCCAATGCCTAGAAACGAGGCAGTCAGAAAACAGAAATAAAAATAGAATGCATTCTACAAGGATAAAATCCACGGCTCACACATGGTCTCGTTCATGACTATGAGTCTAGAAATATATTTAGGGGGATTTGACACTTGATACAGAAATTAACACAATTTTTGTGGGTAATATCAACTTAAAAAATGCCTTTTGCATATGGTATAGAAACATTTAAGAATTGTTTTTCTTGTGCAGGTATCCATACCATCATAGGGCACATCTTTAACATTCACACACCATTTCTATTCAGTCTTCAGGCATGTATAGGGCAAATAGAGATGAGCTTTGGAAATTCATAGTATCATCTCTCAAAAATGCTTCCAAACATTCCTATGTACATAAGGCTGCTTTCTTTTCTGCATCTCAAATTCCTTGCACTGTTTCCCAAATTGGTTAAGCATTTCAGTCATATACTATTTTTTCTCAGGGATATTCCTGCTTGACTGCAGAATTTCTTACCTTTCAAGAAGTCAAAAAGCAGCTATATAGCAAATAGAATCTAAAAAATATAGACTGCCATGTCCCCATTCTCAATGCTTAAAAAATTCTTCCAAGTATCAAAGTATTTTTGAGTGATGACTTAAAACATCTTAACACATAGCAGTTAAACTATTCATTTTACATTCTCTGAGACTATACCTTAAAGTTACTGAAACTCTTTAAAGCACTTGTTCATGTTGTATTACTACTTTTATGACAGCATAGTATTTCTGTGATATTGTACTACTGCTCTGAGTGACATATATTGTGCCTCAAGACGGAATTTTAGCAAATGGAAGAATCTGCATTTTACGCGTCATGTGTAGCTGGTGCCTCACCTGCTTTTCTGAAAAAGGAGTATTGAAGCAGTGAGCTACAATTCATTTTATTCATTATAAGAAATGCATAGAAGAAATCATTATGTCCCAACTGATTAGAAAATCCTATTTAATGAAATGCATATTTTTGAAGACTCAGAGGTGCCATAATGTTTGCGCTATTATTTAAGAACCATTAAGTATGATTGAGACAGTAGCTCTATTAAAAATTTTATAGTCTTCTCAGTGTACGTTTATTTTCTACATCAACTCTTGCTCTTTTATAATATTGTCATAATAATTCAGCATCTATGCAATGCCACACTTCAACAGATTGAAGTTAGGAGCACATTTTCCTCAGGAAATAAATTTAATAAAAAAAAAAAAGAAGAAGAAGAATAAGTTTCTGGCAAAAAGCCTACCTCATCTACATGAATTATAAACTGTTTAAAATAATTTGCTGTCTCTAGGTCTCTCTAACCTTGCATGGAAGCCTCCAAGAGGCTGAGAAGCAAATTTGCATAAACGCAATAAAAATTTCAAATCTTAGATTTGCACTTCCCAAAGTACTTTTCTGCCATTAACTTTCAGTTTTAAAGGCAATAAGCTTTGAATCTTTTGTTCTACCTATTTGAATCAACACGTTCTTGTTAGAGTTCACTGGATAAAAACGCTCATTAGCTAATTGCAGTCACAACATAAGTTGACTTACAGGCAATAGAAAGCAACGCTGTGCATGACTGGCTTGTAGGAAGTATCTCCAGATGGAACCTGGCCAGGACAGCCGATGACTCATAATTTGGATCTTAACACACGGCACCTTGGAGATGAGGACCACTGATATGAGAGCACTTTTCACCCTACGCAAACATACAGCTGACAGAGATGCAGAATTTACTTTATGATCTAGAAGTGCGCTGGGATAAAGTTTTGATAAATCAACTGATTTGAGAAATTCTCTAAATTATCTCAAACTTCCAAGGCTGAAAGCTGATTGGGAAGTTTAGATCTGAGTTCTTGAATTTTGATGTTCTTCTCAAATCTATTCTATAGAAATGACCTGTTACCATTCAGAATCAGTCAGTTTGAGGTAGTTAGTATTTCAGTCGATTAAAGTATTTTCTGTTTAAAACCCAAACTATTTTAGACTGTACAGTATCATGACACTAGGCGGCAAGAAAAAAAAAAAAATAAATAAATAATAAATAAAATAAAAAAAATCCTAAGTATACCCAGTTGTGACATCAGGAGTTACTGGTCAAAATACTTTTCTCACTGTGAAGGAATGCATTTTCATACATACCTAAATGTATTTATTCAATCAATCTCCCTTATATGACAATAAATATTATCAATCATAACTTGGACAAAGTGGAAAAAATTGGATATGAGAAAGGAATTATGTCAAACAAAGAACTTAATGGTTAAATAAATAAACATTGATTTAAGGCAGTGTGATGCAGTAGTAAGAGTAATGAATATCTATGGGACAGCAACACCTGCATTGGCAAGTGTTTCTAGACAGATAAATGTTGGTTTGTCTTATGTGGTAAGTTTCTGAAGATAATTATGGTATCCGTCTCAGAAGAAAATCCATATTAATGGCATGACAATAATTAATTCTCCAGACAAAATAAACAAAACAAAAAAAGAAGAGACATTTCTGTTAAGATACTTTGCATTACTTAATAATCTTCCCAAGAGAGCACTCCAGTCACTTCATCCTTTCAAATCCAGACGATTACTTGAGATTATTTTGTCATTTTAAAACATATCTATGGTAGATTCCTGCTCTAGCATGACACTCAGTGATATTTTTAAGTGAATCCTATTAAATAACATCCCTCTGTGTTACAGCATGAAAAAATAATTAAGAAAAATTAAAAATGAAAAAATAATTAAGGAAAAAGTATAGGTCTAGTTCAGCAGAAAAATGAATGCTAGATTATTAAATATTTGCCTATGATGTGTAGAAGAGTAACAACAAACTCAATTGATTTTATTTTTTTATTGTCTACAATCTAAGATTTTAACTAAAAGCAGGCTGGATTTAAATTTGCAGTTAGTCATTTGCAGAAAAAGCATAACATATATTGCTTTTATATTGTATATTTAATTGAAACATCCAAAATCTACTGGGAGAACATAACACACAGGAGAGTTCACATCCCAGTTTGTGAATCATAAATAGTTCTGGTTTGTTGCCCACTTGTTACTCAGAAAAGTAATATGACACCAATTGGCTAAACATGGCATAGATGACTAATAGTAAAGATGAAGTGTCAGATATTTTAAAATAACATTTATCTTTACATCCCCAACAAAGATGCCGAGAAGAATGAGATGATGTCCAGTTCCGAAACACAGAATAGATGCTTTTAAAGCAAAATAAAAGTGGATAAATTTTTGGATATATGACCTTCCTGAAAAGTTTCCCTTTTCCTTCCAACAACACCAATCAGTCTAATAAAAAGTGCCTATAAATCTTGTTCTGCCTATGCCCTCAGGCCACCACAACTACTATAAAAATACCTGAAGTGTAAAGAAAGGAAAACAAAGGCCAAAGATTTCCTTTTCCAGCTTTCAGCAACTCATTTTTCCCTTTCTTTACATTGACTAAAACCAATCACTTTTCACTTGGCAGTTCTTTCTTCACCAGTCATGAAAAGGACTTCTTGACTCGATCTCCATACTCTAACAGAAGGTGAAGAACATAATTAGAGTCACAAAGAGATGCCTGCTAAGAATGTCTCCCTGCGCCCTCCCTATCCACCAGTCCAAACTGCAGATTTCCTTAAATGGGAGAGCCCTTAGGATAAGTCTGGGTTAATGTCAGTTTGTCAATGGTTTGCTGCTATCATGATGCTGAAAAGAAAGAACCTCTGACAACTCCAATTGAATGTAAACTTTTCACTTTCCTATTAAAAATATCAGAAAATTATTTTCCAATTCTCTTTTTATGCTGCCTTCTCCCCTCAGATTTCCTTCACCTCATCTTATTTCTGTTCTTTTTTCTTATTGCTTTGCTTCTCATTCCATCTAAACTAACCAGCTTTCTCATCACCTTCTCTATTCTGCATTTGTATATTTTTCATTCTAGTAGTTCATCTTCCTTCCTTCCAACCCTCACTAATGTGTGAATATATAAAGTGAAATGTTGATTTAATTGAAGTTGATAACACAGTTCTCACCAACATCAACACAGTCAAGATTCTAGTGTGCACTGACATTTTCAGTTTTCCACTTGTTTATGATAAATGCACATAGATTTTAATACAAGTAAGACCAGGAAAGTTTACCTGCATACATTATTCAGGAAGGCAAAAATGGTCTCCTATACACACACTGTATGTACATAAAGGAACAACAAAACCCATATCTGAATGTATCATTTCTTAGAAATAATGTACCTCAATCTACTTGCAGCTGCAAGTTCTTTTGAAGTTCTTTTGCCCTTCTCTGTAAGGGACCATCTCTCCAACTTTTTCATCCCCTCCTCACTATCCAGTCACTAAGAGCTACCTATCCCTGATTTTATTACAGATGGACAGGAAGTAGAAGCTGTTATTAGCAACACTATAAGCATTTACTCCTTTGCTGCAAACTTGCCATTTCACTGACACTAAAGGCAGTGAATCATCTTCTACCTCAGAAAAACATTCGCAGACCACAATCAGATTCCTTATTCTCTCACCATGAAGAACAGCTGCTGCTACTAAAGTCAACATAACTTAGCCCCATTCTGTTTCTATTACATTTTTCAGAAATATTAACATTACTAACTCAAACTTTTAGGAATAAATTAATACATTTAAAATTTCCTTTGTAAGATCAGAAGAGGATATTTAAAATCTGCTATGGAAGAAGTCTGAGAAAGAAATTTTAGACGTGTGTTGATGTTTCCAGGCAAATTGCTTTAAGATGCCTTTGATATTTGGAGGACTTATAACTTCATATAGTCAGGCTCATATTAAAAAGTGTAATGAAGTCATGTAAAAAATTACACTACCAAGTACTTCCTGTCAATGTGTATGTCAGCAATGGATCAGATGTCTGCTATCTCTTTCAACAATAACACGGGTCACTTTATTTTAATGTCTGCTATATAGACAAAAAAAATGGGTAGTGCCAGACTGGGCAAACTGATTAGAATACATCTGTCTTCAGAGTCTTCTGCTTTAAATTATTGTGAAATAACACATTCTGAATAAATAAAATACATGAAAGGGAATCATGTAAACAGCAAAAATTTTTAGAATGGCACATGCAGATTTGTCCAGATTTTTTAAGAGCTCCAAGTACCTGGATGACTGACGGGGTAATCCATTTGTCTTAATACAAGATACTTTTCTTATGTGGCATAGAAGAAGTTTTTTGTTCAGTAATTTATGTATTTTATGCTATTTATTTATTTAATTATGCAAATTAAAATGATAAATGTTGTCCTGTGCAATTATTGTTCATCTTTACCCACGCTAATCACACTTCCCAGAGAGTTACCCCAGTCAGTAGGCATGTGGGGAGACATTTCTGCACAAGCAGAGTCTTTGGGAATGACATGAGGCTCAATGAACACACCTGTGGCATGGCTTCCAGGCTGCTGAAGGGCATGTTACAGTGAAAGATAACTCAAGAGACATTAAAAACCTCTTTCACCTTTACCTTTATTGAAGTCCTCACTCTATCAGCCAGGTAATTTTTTTGTTATTTCTTCACTGTTTTAATATTAACTATGACTTATTTATCATTCCAGTCACTAAAAGCCTTTGGTTAGAAGTACTTCATATAAGTATAGTTCACATTAGTCCAATCATACTTATTAAAATTTAAATCAAGATGAACTATTCATCTACCGAGGTACTGTGGATTCCTGCTAGTGAATTAGAGCCATACTTAACAACTGAATTCTTCTAATTTTTCTGTCATCCTTTTACCTTTCTTCTGGCATTATTACCCTAGCAAGTATAATATGAAGCATTTTTTCCTCCCGGAGTGTTGTCATATTTGAACAGCTGTTACTCATGCACTAAAAATAAGGTGGATGATAGAAAAAGACTTTGTGAAGACATATATGAGGGCAAAAGTTTTATAGCTTTAGTATTACTTACAAATCAATTCCTCTGAGCTGGGGTACCATTAGTAGCTTTTAAGATTGCCTAGAGCTGTGTCATTCTCTGCTGTTTTGACACATTAATGCATTAATGGTATGTGCAAGCTGACATAACTTCTCTGAAGTACTATTACAGTAATTACGAGGAGTCTTCAAAATGACATGCAAAGCTAAGAAAGGTGGCAAGAGTGTACAGATACTCAGACTCTTTCAAAACATTAATTCAACATTGACAGCACATAATTAAGAAACTACAAAACACTGAGACAGACTGTCTCTTATGTATACTGTCAGAGAAAACAAGCAATGAATGAAAAAGAAATTATGTGAAAATTATGTCTGATACTATCAAAAAATTCTGCTTTAGTAAGCACAGGTTAAGAGAATCAGGGCAACAAATACTTTGCTCAGTTCAGTTCTTTTACATAAAAAAATTGTTACAATATCATTAGTGTATAGCAAAGAGATGCAGATTAGGAAGAAGCAGATGGTAGTAATGAATCCTGAATCTGTATTTAGAATCTTTGAAACTCAGAACAAAAAGCATTTCTGGATTTCTTAAATTATCACATCTGTCTCCTAAAGTAAATTAGCAAGAGTACAGAAAGTTATCTGGAAAAACAGATCTTTGCCGTTACAGATCATTACACTTCATTTTTTATCAATCATTTTTCTGATAACCTGAATTACAAATTCAGTATGCTGAACATTATTTCTTAGGTTGTCACACCACAGTCCACAAAAGCAGGACCAAGAAGTACCCTTCCTTAAACTCATATTTGATACTTGCAGTATCATCATTTTCAGCAGGTGACTACTTAATTCTTACAGGAAAATATTTTTTTAAAATCATTACATGTAAACGTAAGTTGGTGTTTTGAAAGCACAAGAGCTGAGTAAGGACTGACTGATCAAGACTTGGCTATTAATTGTTTACAGCTATAAACTATTTCTTCAGTTAGCCAAACATATTTTAAATTGCTGCTGTTTATTTTGTAATCTGAAATGATCGTTCAGAAAAAGGGTGATATTTTACCTAATTCATAAATATTTAAAAGTCTACTGAGTTTTGATCATGTATTTCTGCAATCTGCTTTTCATAAATACTGAATTTAGTGACAGGTTATTTTCAGAATAATAGTACAATTATCATTTTTCTAGAAAATACAGCTAAAATAATACAAAAAATGTTTAAGACTAGGAAGTGCCCCTGTATAATTTATTATGTAAAATATAATGTACCAACATACTAAGGTACTAATGTATTTCAGAATCATGATAGAGCTGAATTTCCATTGTTCCTATTAAGAAATTCTAACTTCCAATTTGTTGGTTTGATATATGTTTCCTCACATGCTTCATGTTTTTCATTGTTTTCATAAGGACAAAGTGAATTTGATAGTAATATTCACTTCTATTCTGCCAAGGCCAGAATATTTGAATGCTGATTTGGGAGGAAAGCAACTGAGAAAATATTGCTTAAATAAATATATTATGCTGTTAAAATCTCAGATGCCCTTTTAAAAATAAATAAAATAATATTTTCCCTTCTCTCTCCATGATATTCAGAAATTTTAGGTTTAAATATAAATTAACTCCATGAATAAATAATAACCTGTAAGGAACTATCAACTAGTTTAGTCAAATTATCCAATGATACACCTCAGCTGTTGTATGACAGAACACTGCATATGAATATATAAGGAAACACGCATATAAATACAGTGTTTGTTTAAACATCCACTTCTCCCACCAAAACAGAGTGGTTTTAAAAAACTTGATATTTGAAGTAGAAGATAGTCACTGGTATTTCCCTACTAACTAAATGCTTTCTAGCTACACTCAATACACTCAATCCCCTGATAGCCTGGAAACTGATGAGGACGTAATACGCTGTAGCAAAACAAAATTGATTCTTGTTCCTTACTGCATGCTGTGCTCAGCACTAGCTTTTGTGTAATGATCAACCTGCAATCCCACCACAAGTCCAATAAAAAATTTTTCTGTCAAGAAGTAACTAATATTTGAATGTCATAAACACATTCCATTTTGGGGACTACTACTTCACAGAATTAAACAAGCAAAGTGCCTTTTCCAACTTTATAAAAATTATTTTTATATTCCAAAGAGTCTCTTCTGATGACATCCTGTTGTGATGACAGACACTTATAAAATAATACTTTGAACTAATATATAACAATATACAATAAATGGCACGTTAATAGTGACTTCATAATTATATGCTTCTGAAAATAAATCAAAGCTCCTCTAGGAATAAAATGTATTTTCAGGACGAATGAAATGCAACTAATCAGAACAAGAAAATGTTGAGTATTCAAAATTAAGCCTTTCTTAAGAGACAAGAATGAAGAAGATTTTTAATTTACCCTATTATATGAGGCTGTCTAGAAACCACAATATCTTTATTTTAGACGTAAAATCAAAGATATGAAATGAAAATTACGTATAGTTCTACGTAACACCACGGGATTAACTATTTTCTTAATATGGATGCCTTTATTAGGAAGATTTATGTTAAAGCAAGTCTAATTGCTAAGAGGCAGTGAAGTTATGAGGTGCTCCCTAGCATTAAGCTAGGGAAGAAGAAAAGCAAAAATATCAGACGTATCTGGGTTGTATCAAAGTTCAGTCAAATTATCTTAATTTTGAAAATCCAGAATTGAGGAAAAGCCTTTGAATTCTACAGCACTGAATTGCATTAAAACAAACAGAAACATCGCTCAACTAGAAGCACAGGAACTTTAAACGCTCAATTAGGAGCACAGAAAGCAATTTTAGCATGACAGAAAAGAATAAACAAGTATAGAAACAGAGATAAAAGATTTACATTTTCATATAACATTGTAGATTACGATCAAAGGGAGCAATGTTTGGAAAGAGATGACCCCAATTACTTTGCCACTGTAGTAGGCTCTTTGAAACATTTTTAAAAGTAACAAACAACACTGCTTAGAGACAGATGATTTTACAATCAACTTCAAGTAAATAGTGTAAAAGCTGTTTATAGATGAATTGTTCTGCTTGAATGAAAAAGAGAGTTCTAATTTGACATTTAAGGATTCAGCTGCACTGCTTCTGAGTTAATAAAATCACCTCTGCTTAGATATCTCTTTCAACAGTAGCAATTTCTTTTTAAAGAAACTTTAAAGGCTAAGTCATAAACCACTCTTTTGGATAGCAGATCGTAAATTTTCACAGCAGCCAGGATGTGGGTCGAGCTCTAAACTATTCAATCCATGAAGGCTACGACATATGAACTGAACACTGATAAACATGTTCTTTAATTTTCAAATTATATATTCTGACATCAGAAAACATAAACCTTTGACATAAAAATCCATCCATCAGGAGGTAATCTAAAACTGGAGTCAAGTCAATAGAAAGAATATTTATATATTGGCTTGGGATCTAGAGCCACTAGTAAAAGAATCTCCAGTTGAAAAAGGAGAAAGAAAATTATATAATACAAAGATTCTTTGTGTATAAAAGGTAAGTACAGAAAATTTGAGTGATTTACAGTCTCTCTGGAAAGCCTCTTTGCTGAAGTAAGATGATCATATAACACCTAAATTACTGCATTCCTCTTTCATATAGATTTCATAAGTATGTAACAAAACAAACAGAATGATTGAAGCAACAGCCCATTAAATAGAGCTCATTTCATATGCAAAAACAATCACAAAGAAAGTTACTGCTATGCTAATAGCAAAGATAGCTCACCACAGAAACTTAAATAACAGTTTCTGGTGAACAACCCACAAAAGAGGCTGGAAATCTGCTCCTACTCCCCAAATTGACATTTCATTCTGGAAGTACGTAGCAGGTTCAAGAGCATCCTTGTCTTCCCAGCATTTTCTCAGGGCATAAGAGTTCTGCAGTGATACTTAAGGAGTGCAAGTGCTCCCAAGACTCCCTTTTCTCAGCTGACACAAATCAGAAAACTGCAAACTTGGCAACAAAAAAAGGGTGTCTAGCACCTGTAGACAATGAGAATAACTATCAAAAGGTCTGCGACAGAAGGTCTAGTTCGTGCTGAATACAGACTAACAGTATAAATATATATCTTTACATCTTTCTTTCTGGACCCTATAGATATGTGCACTGTTTGTTATGAGCATCCTGCCTTCAACTAATAGAGACCAAGGAACTGAAGTTCTCATTATTTTTAGGCTTTTTTTTTTTTTAAATCTTCTCATAATACATTTTTTCAATATTGGACATGACAATTAGACAGAGCACTTTAATAGCTAATCAACCACTGTAAGATTGTAATGAGTAGAACTCACATATTATTCCACCCAGACTCTTATAACAGAGCTTAATTGAGTTTTAAGTGCTTTGAAACACTTCAGTTAGTTCCTTTCGTAAGAGTAGATTTCATCCATTCTGAATTCTCATGTAGAAGTGCTCTTTAAAAATGTCACATTTAAAAACACAGTTTCCAATAGAAAATTTCACAATTTTGTATGAAATACATGCAATCATAACTGTTTTCATTCCGTACTATTTCGTGAGAGCTAAACATTTGCAAGGGTTGCTTTTTTGTGTCAGAATATTACCAAAGTTACAATTTCATGTCCTGAATGTATGCAAAGTAAAACTGCTATATATCAGCTTCAGTTTGTTGCTGTACCTACTAGAAAAATGTTCTTATATGTTCATACAAGTCTGAATTTCACCCATTTAAGCAAAAGATACTTTAGTTGGAGAAACCAGAAAGCTTAAGATAAAAATATGACGGTCTAAATTTGTTATATGCACTTGAATAAAAGTATCTTTAATATATTATTTATGATATTACAAATATCCATGAAAGCCAGGCCTACTTAAAAAAATAAATAAATACATTATATATAAGAATTTTAATAACTTTGCCAAAATTATTCACAAAATCCCATGGAATGCATATTACAGAAACTGGGTCATCACTCTCATCTTCATGAGTACACCATAAAATCCATATGTAAAATATATGAATTTTTTAATAAATACAAAATCCTGCCAAAAAAAAAAAAAATCTGTGTTTTTCTCTTGTTCATCATCTTATTTTAATAAGCTGGCTACCATTACAGATACATAATGTAACAAGTCCACAAACCTCAAGCAATCTGAACCATAAGAACATTCTGCTGAGCAAAAACACAACAAATGTGACTGCTTTTTTTTCTATTACGATATTTAAAATGTTAGAGAAATTAACTAGAAATATTTTTAAATTATTAAAAGCCCCCAAATTAAGAATTAGTAATTATTAAAGACATACTGTTTCTACAGGTGACAGTGCTTTCAAAATGTTGCCCTGTTAAACAATACCATGTATTTCATCAGATTTATTTTTATTTGGCCAAACTTCTGTCTGAAAATCTATATATGCCAAACACAGAATGCCAAGATCTATTAGATTATTTTCCAGGAAAAATGGGTGAAGAGGGTAAACCAGTTAAAAAAAAAAATGAAAAGAGACAATTAAGCTTAATAGATAGTGTCAAATGCATAGGTATTTTTCAAATAATTGGAAACTGTGTTTAAAAAGCAGTACATGGGAAGGAAAATGGAGAAAGCAATTGCCATAATACAGCACATCAATGGTCCATCTAGTCCATCATTCTGCCTCCAGAAACATGAATAAGAAAAAAAAAAAAAAAAAGGCTTAATGAAGCAAACGGAATATGCATAAACCAGCTGCCTTCAGAAAATGCTCCAGGAACTCAGAGCTCACTTTATATCAACAGTACTTCAAAAGGGCATATGCAGAACTATCACAAACTACGCAAAAAAACCAAACCAAACCAAACAAAACAAAAACAAAAAAACAAGTGCATTTAATTGTGCAATTGTCTCCAACAGATTTCATCCTGTGTCAAAACTGTGTTCTGGACAGAACTGAAGTGTAATCCCAACCACTGCCTGGTTTTCTACTTCAATCTGCTTACAGGTCTTAATATATTTTCTAAGACTATTTTTTAAAATCTTGTCCTAACATAATTTAGAAGCATAATGAATTACAGACTGTTACATTATGTGCTGTTGCTTCACATGAATTGCTTGTTCATGAAGACTGCAATTACTTTCTGCTTGCTCATGAATATTTTTAATGTCTATGCCAGAAATCCAACTATCCCTAATTTTATTTATTTATTTATTTATTTATTAAGTCCCTTATGGATATATTGATTCTTACTTTAAAAAATTAAGAGGGAATAATATATGGACTTACACAGAGTTAATGAATCATAATAAAAACATATTGGAGAAAATGACTAAATTTGAAGATTACCAGAAACAGACAAGATGCAATGTAGGTACTGTATTCCAGTGACAGAAGTCTGAGAAAGACTGAGAAATGAGTAACTGCAGGATCAATGCTATAGAAATTGAACTTAAATGAAAACTAAAGAAACAGAAAGTTAACAGAATATATGATTTGTGACACTGAAGTCAGTCTATTAGGCCAAAGGGGCAGAGAGCAATGTAACAGTATGACCATTAGCTACTGTTATTGCGGCAATTGGTTTGGCAAGTAGTGCTGGTCCTCAAACAGTTTTCAAGTACAGTAAATTAAGTGATATGCCTTGTTCTAATACTTCTGTAGATCCATCCATTCTCAACAGTTCCTTATCATAAAGATCACACAAAAAGAATAACAGAATTTATTTCGCAAATGATCCACCATTTTTGTAACTGCAGGAATTCCACATTGTAAGTTCATTATAAAGGGAAATTCATTACCAGTAACTTCAGCTTCTATGCATCTTCTTGATGTGATTAACTTCTACCGAATCAGCTCAGAGCCGTTAAGGAACAAGAAAGGTTATTAAATTAACACAAAACTATATTTTCTCTTCCTTATGTGATTCCAGATGAACTTAGCAAAAGAACTAACTAACACCTGCTTCCAATTTAGGCCACAAATTAATAGTTCTTTTGCTACCATTTGCAAGAGGAATACCAAACGGAAAAGTATTTTTTCTTCCCTGCTTATAGATGGCAAATCATAGAATCACTGGATGGTTGAAGCTGGATGGGTCTTTTGAAGATTTCTTTTAACCCCTGGTCTCCTAGACAATGCTGAATGTCCAGGCTGCTTTTGAATATCTTCAGGGAAGAAGACTTTTCAGCCTCTCTGGGCAACTTGTGCCTGTGTTCTGTCAACCACAGAATGCCCTGGGTTGAAAGGGACCATAATGATCACCCAGCTTCAACCTCCCCCGCCACGTGCAGGGCCTCCAACCACTACAGCAGGCTACCCACAGCCACACTGTAAACAAGATTTTCTTCATGTTCAAACAGAACTTCTTGAGTTTCAGTTTGTGCCCTCATATGAGAGCTGCTCCAGTCTCTTCATCATTTTAGTAGCCCTTCACTGGACTTGTTCCAGCAGAAAGTCCCTCTTGCATTGGTGAACCCAGAACTGGACACAGCACTAAAGGGGAAGGCCTCACCAGGACTGAATAGAAGGGGATATCTACTTCCTTGTCCTGTTGGCAACTCACCTCCTAATGAAGATTTATGCAATCACGATTTGTATTTCACAGCCCATGGTCAATCTATTGATCATGGATCAGTGACGATGAATGCAGAATTCACAAAGTCCATATATGTTTCCCTTTATGGTATTGTTCTCCGCTCTTCTCCAACTCTTCAAAACCACAAAATGTGCAAGACGATCACTATGCTCATGCTAATGATGTCACTGACTAATGATAACCATTTTGTGAGCATCAGGGCAAAACATGTGAGCTGATGCTTGCATGAGTGAAGAAATATTCTTTAATGTATACATATGCAAAACCTGTCTTAAAGGGAATGGTAAAGTTTCTTAGTCTGGCACCACTAATACAAAGAATTAACCATATTTAATGTGCTCATAATGAGCTTCCAATAATTCCATCCTTCAGAAGCCTTCAGTTATCTAACAAAGAAAATGTTAAAAAAAAAAAAAAAGCACTTCTCAATATTAGTGCAATTTACATCAAACGCACTAGAGAAAATTACCTATTAAAATTTTCTAAATCATTTAGTATTATGAACAGGAAACTAAAAAAAGAAAATTACATTTTATGATTTGTAGGCTATTGAAAACACTACATCCGAATTCACACAATCTGCACATAATCATTCTGCTCTCTCACTAGTAAAAGACTTTCATAAAACAGAGAACTAAAAATAATATTCTGTGAATTAGGCAGAAAAATGTTAAGTTAGTCTGACTCTACATGAGTAACACATCTCCCCTTAGACTTCGGCCCCTGATCTAGGGAACTCACTTCTCAGGAACTTAGGAATTAAAAATGAACAGCCTTCTTCTACAATTGTAGGAGAAGTAATAGGTCACAATCATATTTTTTCCTCTCTCCTTGAATGTTTTGTTGCTTTTGTAACATGAAATTAGAGGGCTTTCATTTCTAATCAGAATTAAATAATGGTTTAACATATGCTAAAATATAAAATTTCAAATAAATGTTTAATTCAGAATCTACTCTGTACACCAACAGGAATTAAGGTCAAATCAATGCTGTAGAACAAGCCATTACAATTACCAAACTTCGGTTACTAAAATAACCAGTTAAACTTGAAGTGAGTTACAGATATTCTTATGGCTCTCTATTGCACAGCAGTGAATATTTTCCCCTTCCCATGCCAGATACCATTCTTTGAGATATTTAGGACACCAAAAGATTGAGAAACGCCATTATAGCTATATCTCAGCTAAAGATAAAGGTTCTTCTAGCTTAGAGATTTACAGGACACTCAAGAAATTGTGGTACAGAAAAAACAAAAGCAAAAATAACAAAAGTAATTCTACGTATCAAGCAAAGAGAAAGTAGAGGCCACTGTTTTCCCTAAAACAAGACCTCTTTAGGGAAAAAACTATTATTAAATCACACTGTAGTAAGCAGCAAAGATCAAGAAATAGTGCAGACTTCACCTTTTTCGTGGTTATAAAGACTATCACTAACTGTTCCTTAAGAGATTTCCTCTCTTTTATAGGATTTGTATCAGTGTTAAATGGAGATGTGGAGAACTTGTAGATATTTTGTGGGAAAAAAATAAAATTCCAAAAGTAAGCAACTAATACATATGCATTACTAACTGCAAGTCAAGCATTCTAGTAGTCATGGGAAACAGAAGCATCAACGTCTTATGGGACTATATGTGCACTGGAAAGGAAACTGTTGCCTCTCAGTAACTCTACCATGAGTAATATCTTCATAGAGATATAAGATAGAAAAGAGAAAACGAATGACTGATAAAACTTTATGTGACTGCAAGTATTACTATTATCAATTACATTCCATTAAATATTTTCTAGAAAATCTTCAATGTACAATAAAACAAATCAAAGTATATCATTGTTTCTCTCATGCTTAAACTCATAAGCACTGAAGTTGAAAATATAAAGTAACAATCATAAAAGGCTTTATACTAGAGATCCAATACATCTATTATTAAATTAAACTTCAAAAGTCTAGTGCTTAAAAAAATTAAAGGACTAAATAAATAATATTTTAATAGTTTTATACATATTTATAAAATTTATACATGAGCTGGAATAAAATTTATCAGACCAGCCCATTCACCAAGTAGCAAGGAAAGTAAGTCTGCAAAAGATGGAAAAATCCCAAGTTAAAAGATTCAACGCAAAAATTATCATGCAGTTGTTTTATTTACCGATATATTTTCTTTTTCCTGAGAGGATTTACTTTTAATTTGGACTTTGGCTTTTGTACTGGCCTTTTTCAAATCTTACAAACTATGTATTTAGACACTCTAATTTAGACTTTAAAAATATAGAAATTGCCACATATATCACTTTGTGATTTTAAAGGAGAATTAACGTGATAGCTAAAGCAGTAATTATGGCTCTAATAAAAAATAATTTTTCCCATATGTACATTCTGCTGCATCCATGAGTCTCAATGCTTTAAGATGCCTGAGAGTCAAACTCTGCGGAGATGTTAAACCTGTGGCACATTACACCACATAAAGTATATACTGAAATACCTGGCATCAACTGCATGCCCACATGTAAAATTGTATGGCCTCATTAAAAAGGAGCAAATAAAACTCTAAAAAATGATGGATGCTTCAATTAAGAAGTTTGCTGTGTCATAAATTCCTTTCCTATGGCATGCTCAGAATGTTGCTCCATTCAAAAACTCTTAAACCCTATTGATATTCCTCTCTGACCACAGAATGAAATATCTCAGTCAGAGATAATCTTATCAAGCAAAGAAGTGTCCAGGACAGCTTATGAAAAACAGACTGAGTAACTTTTTGCGAAGAAAGGTGAAGAGATGAAATCTGCCTGAATTTGAATGCTTCAACCTCTGCACGGAAAAGAAAGCATTTTTATAGAAATTCCACTCACGCTGCAAAGATCACAGAATTTATCATCAATGTTCAAATCTCACTGATTTCTGGAAAACAAAACAAAACAAAACAAAAAACACCATGCACTGGAGTGGGAGGATGCTTAGTAATTGATCTAAATTATTTATTTATTTATTTTACAAAACTGCTACTTACTTAATCAAGTCACAATGAGAGATACTGGGCTTCAAAATCTAAGGATTAACTATTTTTTTTTCTATTATTATTCGTGTGGAGGAGCATACTAATGAAAAATCTGTCCACAAGGACAGCTGTAAAATATGAGTCTAAACGGTAGAGACTGTTTACTATAATGCTAATGGAGACAGCTGCCACTCTGTACCTTTTCATGACAAATATGAACTCATCAGCTAACTAAGTATCAGCTAACTTGAGCTGCCAATAACCATAAATAGGTCTGTGTGCAACACACAAGCAGTGACACAGTGTAACAGCTGTAAAAGCCTTTTGAAGAAATTCAGCTAGTCAGAAAACACAGTATAAGCATCCAAATCACATAATAATACAAACAAGGTATAATTTCTAATCCAAAAAATATCCCACATAAAATGTATTGGGCCATAGCAAAAGTATCGGATCCCATCGAGAATCAAGTCTGGAACTAAAGCAACGTGTAATGAAAAATCCTGATTATGAAATAACAATTATGCGTCATCTATATATGAATATTCACTCTGAATGTAATGCCTCCTATTTATTTGCATGGAAACTACAGCAGTTACAAAGAGTGCAGTAAGAGAAAATTCTCAGAGACTACTTTTCAAAACAGCCATCACCATCACCTATGCATTTTTGCTAGCAATGAAAAAGAGCCTGTATGCCATGCTCAGAAAAATCTGCACTTGTGGAGCGTACACACTCACTGTCAGTACAGCTTAAATGCACCATGCACTGCCCTTCTGTGCTTGCATCCACTGTTTGGTCTCCACAAACATTCAGCAAGCGCTGGTGAACTTCAGTCAGTACCATTTTTTCTGCACGGAGGAATTCAATTGCACACCTTTGTTTCATATGCATTTCCATGTCAGATGCTGTTTTGTCAGACTGTCCCTCTGCTGCCATCTGTCACATGGCAAGAAAATGTAATAAGTATTGGCAGGACAGTTCACCCTCTACTGATGTATCACCAACCTCCACCTATGATTGCATGGGCCTAAGTAAAAAAAATAGAAGGTATTACTTTTGGATCAACTTTAATACATCTGAGGAACTGTTCAGATCTAGAGCTCCCCAGCACAAGAAAGATGCAGAGCTCTTCGAGTGGGTCCAAAGGACAGCCAGTAAAATGATCAGAGGGCTGGAGCATTTCTCCTATGAGGAAAGGTTGAGGGAATGGGGCTTGTTTAGCTTGGAGAAAAGAAGGCTCCAGGGAGACCTCACTGTGGCCTTTTGATACTTGAGGGAAGTTTATAAACAGGAGGAAGAACGACTGCTTACACGGGTTGATAGTGATAGGACAAGGAGGAAATTACAAGGGTTTTAAAATAAGACTGGGGAGGTTGGGGTTAGACATTATGAGGAAGTTTTTCACTCAGTGGTTGTGGATGCCCCATCCCTGGAGGCATTCAAGGCAAGGCTGGATATGGCTCTGGGCAGCCTGGTCTAGTGGTTGGCGACCCTGTCCATGGCAGGGGGTTGAAACTAGATATCTTTGAGGTCCTTTTCAACCCAGGCCATTCTATGATTCTATTATCTTGTTCTTCAATTGATGTGTTTTACAAAAATAATTATGACGATGCAGATCTTAAAATATCACATGAATATTTTTCAAATATCCTACAAAATTTCTTTATTGTATACTTCTGTCCATTTTTCTAAATACATCCAATACTTCATCATAACTAGCAAAAATTTCCTCCATCCTGTCTCACTGAGTTTCTGTCTTTCAGTCTTTGTTTTAAACTGCCTACCTAGGTGGCTTTTGTTTTGGTCCTTCTCTCCATATGAATTAAAAAACATGTTGCCTGTCTAAGGACAAGCCATAAAGTCAAGTTTACAGCACATGGACTACAATTGTCATATCACTGATGAGAGCAAAACAAGAAGAATGCTTTTTTTTTTTTTTTCCCTTAATGCATGTTTTAGGGGTTATAAATAGAACAGCAATACATGAATTTTAGTTTCTAATTTGCAGTTGGTTTTGCTTCTGTTATTTCATATGAATTAATACAGATTCGGGAGCAGATATCCAGTAGAGCTCACAAAGGGTCTGGCAATCTCAAATAAGGAAGTATAATCTAATGAAAAAAAGGAAGAGTGAGCATTATATCAAAGGTAAATCAGGTTAGTATATACACAATGCTGAAGCAAAAAGACGTAAGTGGCAAGTACCAAAATTACCATGACGCGAATAGAATATTTCTAATTTCAACGGCATTTCAGAGACAATTAAAGAGAGTAACAGAAAATTAAGGACAGTCAGATGGAACAACCGTGATGTATTTAACATGCACTAAGGCTAATACTACCATATCTAACATGTAATCTGACTGGTGTATGAAAAATTGTTCTAGTAGTGTGATAAGAAGATAAACAACAGGTGAAGAAGATGGAGAAAAAGTTCTAATGGTAGTTCAAATACACATGACGCTCGTAGAAGTAGAATTTAAATATGCTGTCATTGCTCTTTTGAATGCATCCAAACATTTTGCTATGGTCCACCAATTAAATACTGGAGCTGAAATGGTAACCTAATTTCCATCAAAAAAAAAAAAAAAAATCAAACCATTAGTTATTTGAATAACTCTTAATGCCCGACCAGATATCTGCATTTCCAAAGGACTTGTCTGATTCCCAATATTTTACGTGATAATTGATCAGCAGCTACCTGTGTCTGCAAGTCTTAGTTTTTTGGAATATTTCTTTCACGAATCAAAAAAAAGCCAAAATAATCTCTCAAGATCAAATTAATGAAGAATTTTCACAGATTAGAACAGTAACTTATTTGTGTTTTTTTTTGTTTTTTTTTTTTTTTAATTGGAATTCACACAAAGCAGTTATTCAGGTTTCAGGAAAAATAATATTTTCTACAGGAAAGGAATGCATTATTTTTCAAGGTGTCACAAAACAAGACATGAAGAAGTACTTTCTGGTTCAGCACAGATTAGAGTTAACCCAGTTTACCTGGGTTCTTTTTTTAGTTTACTTTGAATCCTATTGCATTTGCAATAGTGATTTAGTATTCATTTACATCTACAACAGAATGATGAACTAATTCTTTTTGGTATTAACCCAAGATATATACTTTGATTTTCATCACATTCATGGAAACATTAATTGATTTTCCAGATGTGCAGTATTTCACTAAAATCTCTGAATACTTCACTACTCTTTTCATCAAACACTTAATAGTGAAATGAAATGTTATTATATGATATTATGACTTTATTGCTTTTACAGAACATAAATACAATAACTTTTATGTACTGAAAAGTCATCGTGATAAATTCAAAGCACATAAATGTATATTACATACATAAATCAAATGTTATATAATTTATATAAAACCACTTTAATTAAACTTGTCAAATGCATGACTAAAACATATTTTGTAATTAAGTCTAGAGCATTTTCAAGAATTTAGCTTCTTTAATTATCTGAAGGCAGACACAACAAAGTGTTCTGAGGCAAAACTGGGGCCTAGCAGTTAAACTGCTACTGATTTCCTCAAAACTACTCAGATGTTTAAAGTTAGGCTTGAGCTTAACTGTCTTGCTGGGTCACAGTCCAACTATGCTAGGATTAAACATGTTATGAAAGCTACTTCTACATGCTTACCTTTCTTAGCTTAGAATCTGAGAAGAAAAAAAAAGACTTTATAGGAGACAGAGACAGTAGCCATCTCAAAGCCATTACGCATCACGTACTTTTTTCTATTTCTGTATATTCACACAACCTAGCAAGAAACACAGTTTCTTCAAGATCTGTAATGCATTTACCAATCCTTATTAGGGAAAAAACTGTGGGTCAAACATGGATTAGCAGTACATTGCCTCAGTGATTACCTGTTTTATGGATAACACTAAAAAGAGCCCCATAATAAAAGATTATATACTTCTGAATCATCCAGTGGCTGATTTTATCTCCAATACAATGAGAACATCAAAACTGTGAAGACTATTCTTTGGTCTTTAGAGATCATACTCTGCACACATAAAATCATAATTTGTATGTAAGACAAATGATAACAAACATCCAAGTAGCTCTTTGTGAGTTAGATGATCTCAAAATTTATTTTCCTTCCTAAAAACTGCCTGTAAATAGTCAATATTTCTGAAGGAGACATTTTTCAGATTTTGAAATGACATCAAATCTCTTAAGCTTTAGTTTTCTTCTAAAATTCTCCAATAGTGTAGGAACACACTCAGGGGAAAAAAAAGAAAAAGAAAACAACACCAAAAAAAAAAAAAAAAAAAAAAAGCAATTCAGCTTTTCCTGTGCAGAGTGCTAAAACAGATCAGGAAAGCTTTTCAACCAGAGGTGTTACTACAGAATTTTGTGTGTGCTTATACATATGTTTCATTCACTTAACAATTCATATCTTCTGCCCTCTAACTGAAAGTATGTTTCCCTGTTATAGAGAGAAAAGACCTTATTATTCAGTCACTATACTGTCTTCCTAAGTGAATAACCACCACTATTTTTTACCTCATATATATTCAGCAGCTGCAAATTACAGCAATTTTTCAGCATTGGCAGTGGGACATTTGAACATAATCAATAACAGTAATGGCTTCTCAGGCAGCATCAAAAATATGTGAACTTGCCTGATGTTAATGCTCCTATCACATTCAATTAACGCTAAGTGCTACCACATTTAGGTGTTTCACACAAGAATAAGGTTCAGAATGAAGTACACCAACTTGACAATTGTACTGTCTGTGCAATGAATAAAGAAAGGTGAACATTTAAAAATGTAATTCACTTTCACCAGCCCAGGGCTTTGACAAAACAGGAGGCATTAAATCCCCTGAAAGGAAGCTGAAGGCCACAAATTAAGTACACATGCAAGACCACTAAGACTTGACACTCTTCCCTACATTTATTCACCTCAGTTATGCACTTACAGTGCAAACACTACAGTGATGAGAGGAGCAAAAGGTAACCATGCCTGCTATTGTGTGCCATCACAATTACATGAAAAACATTGAATTAAAACAATACCCAGGAAGTGATAAACTCAGATTTTTGTCCCTGTCTCAGACACAGGTTTTTTTTTTTTTTTTTTTATCAATTGGGAAATAGAAATAATAATAAATAAATTTCGAGTGGGGACTGAAAACTCATGGATTTTCTCTTCAGCTGAACTATACAGTGGTATGCTGTGCTGCCCCCTTATTTTATCAATTTCCCATTAGTCTGGCAGTCCTCAGTATAGCTCCTTGCTTTTAGTGAGTTTTACTTTGCCTTCTTGCCTCCCTTGGGCTATAGGAAGTGGGCACTTTCTTTTAGGTGAGAGGTCTCTCAAATCAATACTTTATCATAAAAAAGATGATCTACATTCATATAGTCCTAGCCCAGCAGGACTTTGTGTGGTTCAAGTTAAGTAGGAACTTCTATTCTACCTCCAGGTATCTACATAGAGTAATTTTCATAATTGTTTATAAAGCCAACAGCAATCTTTTCTATGGTCATCTCTGTGAAATCAACATAGGAAAAGTTAGCAAATTGAAGTGACAGAACTTTAAATATGTTTTTCTAGGCTATTCTTCTGGCTAAATATAATGGACTAAATTGTTGCTACTTCTAATACTATTGTACAGAGTTGGCAAACAAAACCAGTCTCACAAAACACAAGCCCCAGCTGTTTCCCACAAAGAATATTAATTTTCCATTTTAATAGCCCACAGAGCACTGGACACACTAAGAGGAACGAAAAGGCACAGAAAGAAGCTATCTGCAAATCACAGAGTCACATAATTGAAGGGCTTAGATGAGACCTCAAAAGGTCATCGTGTCCAACCCAACTGCTACTGCAGGTTCCCTACAATACACAATTAATCATCCAGATGGGTCTTGCATATGTCCATAGAAGGAGACTCCACAACCCCTCTGAACAACCTGTTCCATCAGCCTTACTGTAAAGTTCTTCTACATGTTTGTATGGAACTTGCTGTGCTCAAGTTATAGGCCATTGCTCCTTGTCCTATAACTGCACACTATCATGTATAAATTATCTATCTTCTTAGCACATGCATGCTCAATCAGTTCCAAAGGACTCAACCTCCCTCTGTGCAAACTCACTTGTCTCAAACTGAATTAGAAAAAGATTCCGACCTCACTCTCCTCTCTCACCCTAAAGAAACAGTAGTTGTAGTACATGACCAACTCTTAACTTCTGTACTTGACTGCCCTATAAATAATGCCTTTACTAAGTAAGCATTTCCCTTGCTGGTGAGCTCTTCAATTTTTGTTTCTCCATTCACCTACACTTTGCATGACTACACTTGCATACATCAATAAGCTAATTTGGTATAAATATCTGCAAGGATTTTCTATTACTGTGTCACTATGGATTACTGGTTGTTAAGGTCAGACACAATAACAACATCAAACACTTTGGATGGTCATGATTCTGAGAGGATTGACCTGTGAAGTGTATTTTCAAGAGATACTTTAAAAATGGCATATCAAGCAAAGAGGGAGTTCAAACATTTAGTTTCCTTTGCTTTCACAGTGCAATATGATCCCTCTGCTTCTCCAGATAAAATGAAGTGTAAAGGAGTATAATACTGTGCTTTTAATACAAACACTACTAAAAAGTGCTTATTTGTGACACAATACCATAGCAAAAGCTCAACTCTACAAAATAAAGTAAAAACACATGGGAAATTTTGTTGGAGATTTATACTCTGCAATAAAGAAGTCTGTTCCACATGAAAACAGAAAACAATTGATAAGAACCACTCTGAGCCTGCTCTTCTTCAGTGTGAACAGTTCCAGCACACTCAGCCTCTCCTTTTAGGAGACATAAAGTTCCTTCACCATTCTCAGCGCTGACTGCTAGACTATCTCCGTTATGCCTCTCTTGTACCAGCAAGCCTGGAATTGGACTGAACTTCCCTCCAGAGTTCCCCCAGCACCAAATCCTCCAAAATTTCAAAGTCATCAGACCCATCTAAAATTACAAAGAGGTTTTTGTGATAAAGTAAGTAATAAATTGCAGCAATTGTTATCTGCAATAATGGATACCTCTATACATGCATAGTTTCAACCATTTTCTTATAAATGGATTTAAAACACATTTGCCTCAAATGTTATTTTCATGGTTATTTTATATCTATTTGCATCAGATACTAAGCATATATATATTAAATCAATTTCTAACTGAAAACCCATCATCAAAATAATATTTACAATAATCTACACACCAGTAAAACTTGCAAGGCAATATAATTAAGTTCCTTCTGATGCTAAATGATAAGAGTCTTCCCAGGGCAGTTTGACACTGACAAAGTATAAATATCCACTCAGGAAGGAATCTACTCATTCAATTTGACAGATAGTTGTTGGCAATGCCATTTAAGCAATTAAAAGAAGAAGAAAAAAAAATTCACAAGACAATGTTAATAAATGGCTGAGTGATAAGAATAAACAACAAAAACTTTGGAAAGGGAAAAAAAATATCCAACAATGCTACTGAAAGAAGTACATACATTGGTTAATACAATTAGTGTTTAAGCTGAACTTGACCAGCCATTTTACTTAAAAGTTTTGCCACTACTTGCATGGTGAACATGAGTGTACTCAGATTATTCTTGTCTTAACTACAGCTGGAAAGACCCACAAAACTACACAAATGAATATAAAATGTTTATTTTTGTTCTGTTTTTATGATTTTGGTATTGGTATTCCACATCATAACATCATGTAGAGGGGCAGTGTGAGTTAAAATAGTTAATGCTCCAGCTTCGTGGATCATTGATAGTTAAAGGTATACCTGTCTCAGAAGAGAAGAACTATGTACCCCAGAGGACTTTGCATTGCTTTGTATTTTTACAGTTTTCCACTCAGTGGGAAAGACAAAAACTGTGTGTCACGAGACACTCTCTTTCCTTTGGGGATCAACCCAGCAGTGGGTGCTCGCTGCCGTCTCGCCTTCAGCATTTAGTGTAAGGCCTTCAGTTTATCGGACACTCTCTCTTGCTCATTTTATTTATTAGCTTCAATTCCAATTATATTGTATTACATTGTGTTACTTTGCATTTCGATATCTTATTTAGCAAATTAGCTTTCCTTCTCAGATCACTGCCACTGTTTTGTTTTTAGGCTCATCTCCCTTCTCCTTTTTCACTTTTTCCCTTCCCCGGGGCATGGATCCTTGAGTCCCCCACCCCAATAGTCATGGAACTGGGCCAAACCAGCCAGTAAACCACTGACAATTCGTTATATACTAAAATAAAGACATCAACTGAGAAAATTTTAGAACATGGATTTCAGTATATATAAAATATCTTCAGGCAGACAGTAAAGCAGCAGTCTTTGTAACAGATAGCTTTCTGTGAAATGAAACAACATGAAGATCATTTGATTTATTAATCACTTAGAGTTACCATTAATGCCGAAATAAAATAATTTGGGTTATTACTACTGTATGTCAATCTGCAGCAACATTATAGCTGAAGCAATGTGAGCCATTGTCATGTAAATTCCATTATGTTAGAAATCTACTAGCAAGCGTGGACAGAAGAAAATGAAACACAGTTTTCAACAAACAATATAAATCACTTTAAAATACATTTAAAACTGGCAACACCTTGAAGACTATTGTCATCTTCCTTCATCTGTCATTGTTAATTATAGGGAATAAACTGCAGCCAAGCAATTTTACTGGTTTTATTTATGCTTACACTTAAGTTGCTACTATATATTTGAACATTTTCTCATCAGAAGATGGATTTGCAGACTCTAGGAATGGCAAATACTATAATCTCCTCACTTTTGGCTTACATACCACATGCCTCTTTCCCACTCCTCCAGTTCAGCATAGAAAACATGCATTTTTAAATGATTTAGATTTTCCGGTTCCCAAGTAGTAACATCTGGTAATCATCTTTGAAAACATAATTTCTTACATTTAGAAAAAATATTTTTAGCTGTTTATTTGAAAGGCTGAGAAGGACTTAACCTACCAGTTAGCTTGCATTGGAAAACATATCTAAACATAGCAGCACATCACAAGGTAAATACACATAAAAGGACACAAACCAGTTCTCATACAATATCAAGATTGTTTATCCCTTTTTTTTTTACTGCTAGTTGTCTGTCAGAGCACACAACAGATTATCTGCCTGCTCTTCCCTAAGAATCACAAAATCAATGTCTGCAGCATGTAGTTATCCCCAACATCCATCCCAATACATCTCATCTCCCTTGAAATGGGACACGACAAAATCATGTGTACCGTCACGATTATTAATGTCCTGTACCAAGCTTATTAATATTGCATACACAGAAAAGATCAAATGCCAGTGCTAACTTTCATATGTAATAAGATTTAATAATAAAAAAAAAAGCCTTTTTAACCATGATATTTCTGTAAAAGTTCAAAATTAAGGAGAAGGAGTTGGTAAGTTGATTTTGGTGAGAGGTGGATGACATGCTGCATAGCGATAGGCTGTTCTGGGAGGGAAATGTTTGTGGGCTACTTTTTCTTACTAAACTCTTTTTTCCAAGATGGAACATCCTTTATTTTCAGTTTTTGTTCCTGGGTGCTTGAATTAGCTTTGCTGAAACACATAGTGAACCTTATCAAATGCAAAACCTCTCCTGAAACTTTGAACTGATTAATATATTTAACCTTTCTACGGAAAATACTGAAACAGCAAGAAGTAATGTGGAAACATAGTTACTGAAAAGTAGTGATAAATACTTTCAAATAAAAACAGATCAAGCCAGAAGACATCATAGAGCGCTTAGTCCAAGTACTCCAAGTATGAAGAGAGGAATACTCTTATATTTGTCAATTTTGTTACAGTATAGTTTTGCAAAGTTCTCTTCCTCAGGGGAGTAAATTAACCATTGCATATTATTAGAAACATGGAGAGTGATTATAACCAGAAACATTTTTCAAGACAAGAGCTTTCACAAAGGAAATCAATCCTATTGCAAAAGCTTACATGAAGAAATGAATTTTGAAAAGGGGGAATGGACCTGCCTAAAACAGAGAGGGACCCACAACATCTGGGACCTGTGCCCAGGTATACTCAAAAGACCAGTCAGCCAGAGGATACAAAAGGTTGCACTGTACCCAAATCATTAAAGACTGTATTAAACATCCAGCATATCCAGACTAAAAATAAAGCATTGAAACACTGCGTGATTTCAACTACTGCTGCTTATAAGTCAAGAGTAAAAATCCCAACTGTTTCATGCCATTCAAAGTGAAGGGTGATACCTAAGCCTATTAATTTAATCTAATCAAGCATATCTGAAAATGTGTCAAGTTTGGGGTAACTTTCAGTTTGCTTTCATACACTTATTGCCTGTAAAGACAAAATAAGTCAATTGTAACATTTAATGAAAAAAAAATCACTAAATTTTTAAAGTATGGAAACTTCAGGTTTTAATCAGAAATTTATGAATCTGTGAAACTCACTCCAGCAAAAATATTTGTCATATAGTAACTACTGATTAGGAATCATACTTCTTTTGAGGATAAAATTAGTTACTCACTACCACATGCTGGCCTTTTTAGCTTACATCAATAATTAAACAAGTGTAATAGAAGGGTTATAAAATTAAAAATACATATCATCATTTTTCTCCAAATCCCTGGCACTGTACCATTCCTATAATTTCAGATTTCTAAGGTGAGACTCATTTTCAACAGTGTATTAATTATTTTATGGAACTAAATTAGCCCAGAATTTCTCAACTGTAATTCCATATAAGAGACAATATATTAAAAACTTAATGTTGAATTACTTAAATTCTTTTAACAGATCCAAAAGAAGAGAACAAAGGCTAAAAATGTCACCTATATTAGGAAGGATGTTGTTGCTAGATGTACAAGGTTGGGCGAGCTGTCAGAATAAGATAAATGGAGCTCAGTTGTACCGTTAACCTGTGACATTTTTGACAGTGGAAAGCTATGCACTGTGAGAAAAGCAGAATGGGTATCTTTTGCCTTTTTTCTTCTCAGTTAGTAGCACAACTAAGAAAGAAGATACAAAGGTCCAATATAAGAAAATAATGACAAAAACCTTCATTCTCTGCCCATTTAAAATATAAGAACTCAAATGACGAGAGCTGTGTTTTAAGGCTACTTCACATATAAATTCTATAATAAGATATAAAAATGAAATAAGGCAAAGTAAATGTACTTCTTTGTATTAAAAGTTAGACCACTGTAACTGGTTTAAATAAATTTTGGCATTTTAAGATTAACAAATTCTAGCCTCCCTATTGACAATTAGATTTATATTTCTGTCAAGCCAAGTTTAACTAACTGGAAAGAAAAAAGGAATGAATTGTTATAAAATGATTATCATTATATTCAATATAAACAATCATTATGGTAGCAATTTTAGGTTTCCATTTTAAAATTATAAATTCAATAGTTTTTCCTTAAGAATACATAAGGTCTTATTTTACATACTGAAAAGTCTCTACAAAAGAAACAACTCTACCTAATGTCCATACAGCAAAAAGAATGTGTTGCTGTTTTACGAGTTAATACATGCAAAAAATCAAGGGGATAACCTGTGATATAGTAAGTCCAAAATGTTACCTGGCAAGCAGTGCTTTTTCAATGAAAGAGGTCTGGACTATTACGAGAATTTTGAGATTTGTAGCTGAGCGATTTTCCTGTATTTTTTTTCTTTTAAATCTCTGGAACCATCAGCATTAATTCATTGCCAAGTCTAAAAAGATCTTTAATCTTATTTTCATACAGCTTTTGGGGGGACAAAGCATTAAAGACTACAGCACAGGGATTATGAATTTTTACTGTTTTCTTAGAATACACCTTATACTAATAAAAAGGTACATTGTACACAATAAACACCACCACTGCTGCCATCAGTGGAATATCCTGAATATAATTCCATTAGGATGAAAGCAGGTCAAGTGTTTTTCACTCTTTATTAATACTTTTATCAGTCTTAATCTTTAATCTTTAATGCATAACCAGTCAAGGAGTTAGTGATGTCTGACACAACATCACTAAAAATCCTATCCTCACCGTTGGTGAGTACCTTTTGTATTAGCTTAAAATGACTGTAGTTGGGAATTATTATTATCAGTTTATTCTCACTTTGAATTCCAATACAAAATAAGACCAACAATTTTTAAAGTATCCAAAAGCACAGTACATTCAGTAATACTGCATTATAATATTATAATTGTTGCTAGAAATAAGATATATGTGTATATATATATATATATATAAGTAGTACTATAAAAATATTTTATGAAAGGGGAATCTAAGGATCTGTAGCTCTGTTTCAATTATTTGAGATACTACGATGTAAGGTAGTAAGTCAAGTCACCTCAGTTCAGTGAACAGAGAAATCAGTCACTCTGAAGATCGAAAATGTTCGGTAGAGTAGCAAGAGTGACATTTTGCTGTGATGTAGGGTGGCTAAACTCATTATCTCAATTTCTAAGACATTGAAACACTTGCGTTCTCTGGCTACTCTCAAAGAGATTAATTTTCTGGCAGTCAGGAGGACTACAGTGTCCATAGAGGAAAAGAGGGTCAAAGATCACTGTGTACCCAGCACAACATCAGAATGTTAAGACTGACATAGTTATCCCAGCAAGGCTCTATTTTTACCAGTCAACTGGTTGCGAGCACTTTGGTGAAGACCACATCAGCTCATCCAGCTGGAGCACAAGTCAAGAGCTCCATAGATCTCCAGAAAGTTTCATGGAATGTAGACCTGAGTGAATCATAGAATCAATGAGGTAGGAAAAGATTTCCAAGATCATTCAGTCCAACCATCCAAAAATCACCAGTATTTCACACTAAACCATGTCTCTCAGAGCAACATCTAAACATTTCTTGAATACCTCCAGGGACAGTGACTCCACCACCCCCATGGGCAGCCCATTCCAGTGCCTGACCACTCTCTCAGAGAAGAAATATTCCCTAACACCCAACCTGAATCTCCACTGGCATAACTTGAGGCCACTCCCTCTAGTACAATTGCTAGTTAAATGAGAAAAGAGGCTGGCTCTCACCTCAATACAATGTTTCTTCAGGTAGTGGTAAAATCACGGGGAGCCTCCTCTTCTCCAGACTAAACAATTCCAGTTCCCTCAGCCACTCCTCATAAGCCTTGTGCTCCAGACCCCTCACCAGCTTCATTGCCCTTCTCTGAACATGCTTCAAGGACTCCATGTCTTTCTTGCAGCGAAGACAGTACCTGAAGTGCAGGCTAACCAGGACGGAGTACAGAGGGATGACTTCCCTGCTCCTACTGACAACACTATTTCTGATACAAGCCAAGATGTCACTGGCTTTCTTGGCCACCCAGGCACACTGCTGGCTCATGTTTAGCCAAGCATTGAATATCCCCAGGTCTCCTTCCTCTATACAGTTTTTGAGCCACTCTACCTTAAGCCTGTAACACTGAAAGAAGACTGAAAGGGAAAGGCTTGTTTCAGTGATATCAGTCCTTACATACAATACCATCAGCATGGAAGGACATTTCAGAGATTGGCTCTTGCCCTCTACCTCATCCAGTCAGAACTGTCAGCTACAGTTGGAGTACAGACCTAGTGCTCCGAGAAATCAAACTGTTGTGCTTGTACGCTTACAAGTTTTGAACACTGCTCAAATAATAATGGGAATTTTGACATTAGCCTTACGTCTATAGACATTCAAGAGATAAAGCTGAAACTTTGCTTCATCTTGGAGATGGGGATGGCAAACTGAGGAATACAGAACTTCTCTAGACGTTATGAGCTCTTGTTTATATGCTCCAGTTTCAAGAGAGAAGCACTTTTACATGCACCTGTAAGCCATAAAGCAGTTTTGAAGATTTCAACATGGAAACAGTATCTAGTGATAATATACTAAAATTCCAAAGAAACATAAGTTTCTTTAATTCAGACAGTAAGAAACTACTTTTTGAGGCAACAAATAATTGAGAAAAAGCTAAGTATTTTGCCCTAAAAATGTCAATACTATCTAGACACATGTTCACTGGGCAGATATTCTGAGCTCAGTTGCAAATGCACACCAGCCCAGCAATAGAGATATAAATAACCAACTGAATGAAACACATTTCACTGATGGATGATGAAAACATGAATGTGTGACAATGTACTAAGGACAGAGTTTAATTCTAGCAAGCAATCAAGACATTCATAGCAAAACTGCTTTCTCTAAGTGCTAACTATATTTTGTGTCTAATAAATACAACTGTGTAAAAGCATAAAGTGCTCAAAGCGCTTTCCAGAAAAACATTAATTCAACCTTGCACCTTCAAAACTGGCATAGCTCTTGCAGAATAAATCTTAAGGCTCTCTGGCACTGAAATGCACATAATCAGACTTAATTTCGGTACCACATTACAGTCTTTAAACTGAAATACAATACACATCAAAAATATATAAAGAACTATTCCTTTAATCTTTAAAAAAAATACAGAATCTATTCTAGAGACAGAAAGAGATGAAGCATTTTTCAGATTTTTTTCTGCAATCAGAACATTCTGCTAAGCTCATATCAGAGATAACTATGGGAGTTCGTTACTGACATTTTATAGCTCATGCGGGTCTCACTAACATCTAACTAATGGCCCACCTGACCTAGACACAAGATGAACTGCGTGATCTTATCTAGGAAGTTTAGTTCCATAAAAGTTTGTCCAAAATTGAAAGCATTTGTCCAAAATTGAAAATATATTGGAATACCCAACTTTTTTTAAAAAACAAAGAATTACAAATAGTATTTAAATTTGAATTAATTCAAAGAGACATTACCAGACACAGGTAAGAATGTCGCCAACTTCCTTTTGCAATATAATATAGTTGACTTATTAAAAAACAACTAATGGACAGAAATAAATGCTTTTTGTTTTTCTAAATGAGAAATTCAGCAGATAGTACATTTTTTCTGGATTCACCGTCTCTCTTAAGGCAGTTTGTATATGTAGTATGCTTATTTCATACACAATATGATGTGTTTTTGCTTTTGCTTTTGTCATCATGAAACTTGAACTTTTTTTTTTTTTTTTTTTTAAAGGAACCTCCTTGGATTGACAGACCACAAACAAAGCTAATGTCCCTCTTAACTGCACAAAAGTCACAAACTCTCTGAAACAAAACCTACACTAGCCTTTTTACTTCAAAAACTTAATTTAGAGAACTGTTATAACACCATTTAAAAAATACTGAAAAAATTATTGTAGCCTGGCAAAGACTTCAAGGGCAATCATTTGAAGAATCATTTCTCTGAACAGAAACAAATCACATCCAGGAAGGATAGGGCACTCCAATGACTTAAAATGATTTACACTTTAGATGAAATAAAACATGTCAACATAAATTAAAAAATTCTTGTTTGCATCAGAAGTTTGAAAACAGGAAGAGATTTCTTGGGTCAGTTTGTGATTTCAAATTTGTTTTAGTATCAGATGAATGGCTTTTTCTTTTAAAGAAAATAAACTGCACAAATTTGAAAAGTAATTTTAGAATGGAAGTGTGGAAGAGGAGAAATGTAACAGTAACTTCTTAGGAATCTGTTTGTCCTGATTTCCCTAATTCAACATCTTTTCTCTGGATGTTACAAATTATTGTTATGGAAATAGCAATGATATCATAGAGTCAAGGCTCTTCAAATATGGGCTAAGCAAAATAAGCTGCAAAGCAAACATTTTCATGCAAAGACACTTCGCAATAAAATTGAAGGGGTTAGAGAAAAGCGCAGACTAAAATGAAGACACCAACACGCACTTAAATGAAGGACTTGCTACAATTCATGGACTTTCTGACAAGGTCATATTATAGTGAGGTAGAACTAGAGCTATATGCAGACTCCGTGCAATTAAAGTATTCAATGAGACAACAGTTTTCTAACAGCAGATACTAAATCCCATGTTCTATCTGTATCTTACTGTTTTATATTTGCTCACACCAACAGTAAATATAGATGGAAAACGCTATCGCTTACTGTTTTCCTCCTTAGAGGCATGATTTTTACACAACATGTGCTTTGCTTCTCCCTTCTAAGGCATTTTTGTTATTTTCCACTTCATTATTCCTTTGACTAGATGACCTTTTATATTTTAGGATGAAACTGATCATGGAAAAAGTCAGCAGAGTAATATTGCAAAGAAATGAAAGTCAGCTTCCAAAAGATTACACAGCCTTCAAAGAGGCATCATAAAACAAAACACAAAAGCAGAAGATATTTTCTTTAATGCTTTGTACATAATGCTTTGTTGTGTCAAAGTGGTAAAAATCTATGAAGTCTTTCAATCTGCCAATCAATTGCCATTTTCTTGTACACTTTAATAAGGGTGAAAAAAATATTTGCTAGGAATCAAGTCACAAATATTGAATACCACTCTCCTTTATCCTTTATCCTTTTATTTCATGGTTCACTTTCATCAAAATGTGGAAGCTGACATGGTACTGAGAAGTTATAAACCCTTCTTTAAAAGAAATAAAGTTTACCAGATGATACAGACCTCTCCTTCACAAATTGGTCTTTCTCTAAATTTGGGAAAGTATAACCAGTGAAACATATTCATGTCTTCCATCCTCAAAAATTAAAAATGATAAATGGTGAAAGGTTTTATTCTCCAGTACAAAGCAGGATGTTCTCTCACTAAAAGGAAACTGTTACCTACTTTTAATGTACATTATAATATTTACAAAGAAGTGTAATAATTTTTGTAATGTATTTTAAGAAAAAATCGATTTCCAATTTATGAAGTTATTATAGACTGTAGATTTCTCAATTTTTTTCAAGCCAAAATTTTGGGAAAAGAAGGAAAATATAAGAATGTGAGGATCCAGATGCATACAAAAATTTTATGTTTACTGTTTTATTATAACAGTATCCCAGGCACTAAAGGAAAACTAGGATGCATTCTTCCAAGTGGTTTTTACAGTGATTTATTTCAGTTTTTAATAACTCCAGACTAGATGATCCCATATGTAACAGAAGTGGCTACAGCTCAAACAATTATGAATAGAAAACAAAGTTAACAAATAAGGCATTTATTTCACACACACACACAAAAAAAAAAAAAAAGAAGAAAAAACAGAAAATTAAATATGCATGTCTAGATGTGTATTACTTGAATTTTAACTTTATCAATCAAGAATCTCCTATCCTAGTTAACAAAGTTAACATGAATTTTTAAGTAAAAGCAGATGGAGAAAGCAAGAGCACTTATCTTACTCAAAGCATTATCTCAACTAAGTTCAGATGTCAATTTTGAAAACCCTGGTCACAGCCTTTCATATTGCATTTGATCAAGACAGCCTAAATAAAAGCCTGGAGCCCATGCCCACAAAAAGAAGACTGAGAAGTGTGCTTCACTTGAGCAGTCTTAGCGATGACCCTTTCATAAAAGGACTAGATTGGTCTGAAGTACAATCTACTTGTCTGTTTAAAATATATATATACATATCTTTGGGGAGCAGCTATCTTCTCCAAAGTGAGATACAATCAGGCCCCAGCTGAAGCTCCACATCAATAAGCTTTAGATAAATATGAAGCTGATTAATCAGCTTCATAATATTGCCCCAGGACAAACCAAAATATATCAAAACTTTATTTACTGAGTTATCAAGTCACTATCAAAATCATAGACTCAGAATGACAGAAGGGCTTATGTTGAAAAGAACTTTAAATGTAAGATAAGGAATGATTGTCTTCAAGCAGAAGGCTTGCTGCTAGTGAGAAAGCAAACACACCCAGAGTGAATGCTTACAAAATTCCAATTCAGGTACGCAAGTAGTGTGGCCTCTTTCAACCTTTTCCTCCCATTAGGGAAACAAAAAGACTTAATCATGAAAGTTCAAAAGTAACATCAGAAGGCTAATGACTAAAGTCTAAGAAGAATAAATAATGAAGCACAGTTGATGAACTTTTCCTCCTTAAAAGCTCACCTGAGAATTGGCCATTTATTCATATTGACAAAAACTCTTGTGCGAGTCAAACATTCACTGCAGAGTTTTATCTTGTCATAGTATGAAGCTAAGGCTTTTTGGAATCAGTCAAGACATGAGATACAAGTGAGTGTTGACTACTATAGAGCATTAGGCTCAAAATCTTTTTTAAATTGAGAGAAAAAAAACCATGCCTTTATAATATATAAAGACAAGAACTTATGATTAGTATAGTAATCTAATATATCAATAGTACTGAAATTTTAAGAGTCTAATCTAAGAATTGTTATTAGTCTAGACATCGTTATTAATAGGAAAAGAAAAAAAATGCTTATATGTAAAATGATAGTTATAGTAACATCGATAATAACAGTACTATAGTTTTAAATTATTACACTTGGAATTCTTGATTCCTTTTCCTGACATCATGCACACACTTCCTATGGGTCCTCAGGAAAGTGGTATCATTTTGATGCTGGTGATAAGGGTGCTATAGGAACTCATCTGTTGCTGACTTCTTCTGTCTAGAACCTAATTGGTATCATATTGATGTGCTTGTTCCTATGATTTTATAGCCAGTGTTCCTTACCACTGGGCTGCAGCTCTATATTACATCTGAATTTACATATAGGACATTGAAGCAACTGATGCTTAATGGTAAGTACAATCTCATCTAATTAAAAAATAATTTTCACAGAAACAAAGAGCTTGGTTAATTTAGGTTATTTTCCTTCACAAGTAATGTACTGTGAGTCTTAAGACAGTTAAGGCATTCTAGAAAACAGTGAGGAATGGACACTGAAAAGTTAGTAATAGAACATGTATTATTAAAGACCTTTTCACACTATACTTCTCTTTTAAGATGAACCAAATAGAATACAAATTATAGCCTATATTTTTAAAAAAGGTCCAACAGCAATAAAGGCAAATTAACAATTCCATTACATTCTGAAACTCACAGTAGCCCCAGAATTGTTTAAAATTCCAGCTCAAAAGAACTGGAGAACCTGCTACTGAGTGGCCTCATTTACAGAGAAAACTAAAAAGAAATCAGATTTGATCAGAGCTGAGAATGGGTATTTGTGCTTAAATCCTTTATTAAATATTTAAATTTCAGCAGGTTACTTCCCTTGCATTTATAGTTAATGCATCTAGCTGAAGGTCATAATAAAACTTACATATAGCTTTGAAGTCAAACTAAGTAGCAAAACTTTTCTTGGCTAGTTACTGTTCAGATTTTAATAGTTACTATCACTTATACTGCTTCATATTTGGAAAATTCTGTGGATCACGTGAATTATTTTCAATTATATTACATTAAAAATGAAGAATCAAATATATTTCTCACTGCAAATATAATTGACATTTATAAGGACTAACCTTCTGAATTCTATGAATTACCTATCATGAAATTAAATATATTCTGAGATTCTTTCTATTCTAATTCTATACCATATTATAAATATCCATACAACAAGATACAATGGCACGTTACTGTGGGCTCATGATGAATGCTTTTCAACTGATAATAGCTTTATAATGATTTATATCTTTTCAGACATGGAATAATATTGAAGGTTGATGGATAAGAATGTTGAAAAAAAATCTCAATGTGAGACAAAGTGGTTAATTTGTTATTGAAATACCATAGCCTGCAGCACAAAACAGCTGTAGACTTACTGCCATTGAGGAAAGAAAGGAAAAAAAAAAAAAAAAAAAAAAGGAAAACAGTGAATGCTGAAGGTTAGTTATTTTGGACACCACTGAAGTGAGTGAGGAAAAAAAAAAAAACAACCTTGCAAACTCCAGAAAGCTTAGCATGTATTTCTCCATTTCACCCAACAACTCTGTTTACAAAGGTGATGGAGCAGAAATATGCAGCTATGACGGTACGTAGTGCTTACTTACAGAGACAACATCAAATAATATTTCCACTGTGAAATAGGCTAGATATGCCTTGTACCTTTCCTTTGGACCAATAGACGTGCTCTGTTTGTTTATTAAGTATATATCTGCTTCCTCTATTGACAAAATTAAGCCACCCTGTTTGTTTTCTTTTTAGCCAGACTCACAAATCATTATAATCAAGACTGAGGAAATTGCACTTCAAACATGTTGTGCAAAATTTTTTTTACTGTTACCAGGATCGAAATTCCTACAAACCTTAATCAGTAGATTTAAAAGAAGTTACACAAACTTTACCTGATTTCTGAGCTGATTTTGCTAGCATCTCTGAAATCAGTTAAGTGTGACATTTCTATGGCGGAAACATTTTCTCATATAAACCTTTTCTTAGGTCCAAATATTTTCCAAAATGGGAAAGAAACTGACTACATGCTAGTGAAGAAATGTAATGTCATGTAGGAAAATAATAATTAGCCATTTCCTCCTTGAGAATAGCTAGATGAAATGCTGCTTTCAGAGTTATTCAACCAGGATACAGTCTGTCTCATGCCTTTTATTTTCTCCTTTTTGTGCATCGTCTTTTTATTTCTTAGCATACCAATTCTCAAACTGAGCATTTTAGGTGCATATATACAGTCAATTTTATGTGTCCCATCCACTAAGGTCATTTGGTATATTTCTGACAAACGTACTGTAAACTGAACAGCTATCCCAGGTCTCAGCTTCCACATTAGGTCTGCTCAGAGAGAAAGGGGAGCAAAGAGTCAGAAGCTAGACAGTCTGAGGTAAGCATTTTCAGAAGAACATTCAAAAATTGGATGTTCTTTTTTTCTGTTTTTTGGGTTGCTTCTTTGTTTGTTTGTTTTTGTTTTGTTTTGCCTTTAGAGGCTTGGATCTTTGTTGTTTTGTTTGTTTGTTTTTTAATTTTCAAGATGAATAAATATTAGAAAACCAAGCTGCTATAGTGTAACCTTTCTGATAATATTAGGTACCTCATAAGTCAGCTTCATTCCTCTTTTAACCTTCTGTACGAGGGCATTATGCAGTCTTCATTTATGATATTAAAACATCCTAAAATTTGAAGTAGAGATAGAAGCAACTTTAAAAAAAAAAATTATACATGCCATTTTGGTATATTCACTTTCCTCCTCATCCACAAACTCCCCAGAAAAAATAGTATCAACATTCAGGATAAAAATTACATTTAAAATCGATAAACATTAGGACTTTAAAATTGTTCAAATTCCAAACAGCTAACTTGAGAAACTACGTTGTTTTGTTTTGTTTTGTTTTAGACAAAACTATTTAGCAATTTAAATAGGAACAATTTAAAATAATATTGCTAAATTCTTTTGCTTCTACACATGACCCTTAGTTTTAGAATTTTTTTTTCTTTAACTAGAGGATGGCAACATGATAGCCATATTTTTTCCTTCAGTTAAAATGTTTTAATGGGTAACATTACAGGAAGCTGTCAAGAGGCACCACTTAAACACAAGATTTTTGAGCCATTTGTGTTATTGCATCTTTCAGAAGCACATAAAAAAAATAAATCTAACTCAACACAGTAAGCACATATGGAAAAGTATTTAAAATCCTCTATGTAACTAACTTTTCCATTGACTGACTAACCTTGGAAATGCATCAGCAAACACCATCTTGAGAAGCAGCTGAGAGCATTGCATTCTTCTGATTTTATTTCTAATCTATCATTCTGTAAAAGTGCATTGTTCACGAGCATTTTCTTACTAGCCCAGAAAGAATGTGGAGGGTCACTTCCATATTGTGATAATGCCAATTGCTTGCTGCTGTTTAAAACGTCAGAGTCAGTTTTGGCTAAGGTCAACAGAAATTCTTCTGCAGATATTAATAGAATTATTATGTATTGCTGCTTAGTTAACCACAAAAAAATAAAATGCAACCCTGAGTCCCCCTGAGTGTGCATCTGAAAGAAAAGATCTCTAATAACAAGACAACTTCACCTAATCTGTTTGTGGTGTAAATGGAAAAACTAACATCTAAAAATTATCATGTGAATTGTCTTTATCAACATAATTAACAATAGCCATCATCAACAAGCAGAGGAGGAGGGAAGCCAGGATGGCTGAGCAAGGACCTGCTGGTCAAACTGAGAGACATGTGACCTGGGAAAAATAAAGGAATACTATCCAGATACGCAGAAGCTGGATTAAGAAAAACAAGGCACAGATGGAACTAGGCATATTTATCTTGAAGAAGAGAAGGCTGTGGGGAGAAAAAAAAAAAAAAATCACTGCAGCCTTACAGTATCTGAAAGGAGCTTATAAACAGGAGGAAGACTGACTTTTTTGCACAATCTGATAGTGACAGGACAAGGGAGATAGGCTTTAAAGTAGAAAGAGGGGAAATTTAGATTGGATGTTAGGTGGAAATTCTTTACTCAGAGGGCAATGATGCGCTATCCAGGCTACCCACAAACATAAGTGTGGATACTCCATCCCTGGAGGCATTCAAGGCCAAGTTGGACAGAGCCCTGAGCAGCCTGATCTAGTGGGTTGCAATCCTGCACACAGCAAGGGTTGGAACTAGATGATCTTGAAGGTCCCTTCCAACCTAAGCCATTTTGTGATACTATAACGAATATATTTGATCACAGCCCAGTCTAACTAGATTTTGACATGGCTTTTTCCAACTCCAGACATCATAAAAATATTAGATTCTTTATAAACAATATGCATACTTTTAACCAAATTGCATATATTAATAAGTTGGAAAAATAAGATGGAAAAAAAATTAAAAAGTCTGCATAACTAGTAAGTATAATATTAAATAGAGGTCATATACACTTGTTCACAAAGCAAATTAAACCTAATCTGAAAATGTTATCTTATGGTATATATGATTTCATTTGCTTGCTTTTGTATTTTTTGTTGTTGTTACAATTTTTATAAAACGTCAGGGTTTGTTTTATGTATAGACAGGCCTTCTATATGAATATAATTTTATTTACTTTATCCTTCTATTAAAATCAAATCCAAATTTTCACTAAACCATTCAAATATTTTGTATTTATCTATCATTTAAGCCATCTGAGTTTATATTGCATATCCAACTGACCTGAGTACACATTAAAGCAAACTATCATATATAACATTTATCGAGTGTTAAGAGAAGTGTGTCAACTTAAACTGATTTTAATAATAAAAGTTATCTGAATTGTATTTCAAAATTTTTGAGAACTGTAATGATATATGTGATATTAAGAGAGCCAAAATAAAATGTCTGCTTACTTCTCAGTGAGTACAAGGATGAATAAAATAGTCAAAACACTAGAGATAACGTTTGATCAGTAAGAACAAAGCAGTCAGTTATGATGTTAACTGTAGTGTTGCCATTACTTATAAACAATCATGAAAAATCAGAAGTGGTAACAGCTAAACTCACAGTTAAATACTTTTGAAGTGGAAAAGTAGGCAAAGTTGGACTAGATGATCTCTAGAGGTCCCTTCCAATTCCTACAATTTTGTAAAAGGTGTGATAATTGGGCATTTTTTTGCTACTCATAATGAGCAATACACCACAGCATCCAGATTCAACAAATGCTTACAAAAAGTTCTAGCTTTCAGTTGGTGATATCAAATACAGACTCACACATCTGCCTGAGTGGAATTCGTAGTTAACATGTTTTTATTTTCCTCATATATTTAAACAGACTAAAAACCTTACTTTTACTTAAACCTAAAAAAAAAAAAAAAAAAAAAAAAGTCTATTAAATTTTCTATGCTGCTCAAGTTCAAAGTAAATTTTCCAGCTGAGTTATAAAGTCCAGAAATGAATTTCTAATGAAAATGCTGACAGGCCTTTAGCTACAGCAGTGCTAGCGGCTGTTGCTAAAACAAATAGAAATCCCTGTCAGTGGCAGAAAAGCAACCCATCATTAGAGGCACTTTTCTAGAAGCTTTTTATTTTATCTGGGTGATGATAATCTTCCCACCAGTGTGCATGCTGGGTTTTGGCACATATCAAGCTTGTTGGAATCATTTTACACATTCCAAACAGCAGGCAGAATAGACAGTAACAAAACAGAAAAGAAACTTTCTCAACATGACGCAGATATTTTTCTCAGGAGTTTCTATTGCCTTTTCAACTAGGAATCAAAGCAATCATTTAACCAAACTACTATGCATATTAAAGCTATTGTCTTATACTACAGTGGTTATACCAAAGTTTCTGGTCCAGCCTTAGCTCTGCAAGTAATCGGTAAATATGAATACTGCAGAAGTAACCCTCAGAACAGTAGTAAACACTTTTAAACAACTTTTCTTTCCAACCACACATGCACCATGGAGTTGGTGTGTTTTTATATCCCCAGACAGCTATTAGGAAAGATGAGTTTCGTCAAAACATTAATTAATAAATCTTAGCTAATATTCTCCATGGACCTTGATACATTGAATCTTACAGAGGAAAACATCACAGGACAATTATTCTGAAACATACACATAAAGCTTTTCTTACAAGCAAAATTCTGTGGCCACCCTGCGTGATGTTCTGTGTCAAAATAAGAACTGCTACATTTTTTCCAGAGCAGCCCAGGCCTTAATTTTTAAATCATTTTGACAACATATCAAAGACTAAGAAGAAACAAGACTAAAGAAACAAGAGAACAAGGCAATCATGGGAACTATGACCTAATCTGCAGACCCTTAGAAAGAGTTAAAGTAAAATGTATGAGCTTGCAAACAGATATTGGAAGGATCGGATCATATTGGAAAAAAAGTTAGGACTGACACTGGACTTTGCTGTCCATATTTACCACCACAGTTACTGCACACACTGTGATATGTCACCTCACCTTCTGGGTGATGCTAAGAACAAAATGTTGCACATGACAATGAGTGACACTGGTGTGCTTCACACAGAGCACAGAAGATAAAGCAGACGTGAAATCTGGCCTGCAGAACTTCCACTGATGACAACAGAGGCAGAAAGGGGACTATTTGTCTCACATACTGGATATACTTTGAAAAGATAGCAAAGAAAAAAAAAAAAAACATTTTTATAATTATTGTGAGACAGTCACTCAGAAAATCACTGAGAAACAACAACAATAGGCCATACAGTGTTGCTATCAATCACTTTCCAGAATGAAACAAAACAGAAAAGTAACACAGATCAAAAAGCATATATGTTTTTCCACGAAAGGAGAATCTTGAACATAGGAATGATGCAGAGCTCTTCATTTTGCAGAGAAATACTCATTTAATTGATTTCCTCATACTAAAATGCACAGTACACTGAAATGGCTACTTAATATGAAAGATACCATATGAAAGTATAAATCTAATAAGCTATAAAACTATAGATATATATGTGAAATGTGTAAATTTATTCACCATGTTTTCTGAATGAATGTCTCCTGAGATATGCAGCGTGATGCAGTAATAGCATTTAGCTAAAAAAAGAATGCAAAACTTCAGCCAAGATGGCATTTTTTCCTTAGGAATTTTTCTCCTGTAGCAAATTCAAGAATGTATAAGCAGAATGTGACATTATATTACAGTTCTGATACTGATCTTTATTCACATTTCTTCCTATATTTGTCAACAACAGATTTAATGCAAACTCTGAATCTTTTAAATGAAAGGACACTGTCGTGTCTTCAGACAGCAGCACATGGATGAAAACAACCTTAATCCTACCACTATTCTTTTTGAATAATCACCATCAGAAGTAAACACATCAGCTAGCATTACCTGCTTCAAGAGATAAGTAAAAACAAATAACATAAAGGGCTAAGTTAGAGACTGAGATCTAGATTACATTCTCTTCTTGCAACACTGAAAACCATTTTATATACACCAACATAGTTTTGCTGATACCTTTCTTCCAGGAGTTCTGTCCATATCTCATAAACTAGAAAATTAAATATATATAGTTTTACAGCATCCTCTGAAACTTTTCCAAAGCTATACACATGCATCACACTTTACATATCAAGATTAAGCCTGGAGCAAGTTTTTACTGCTAATTTATAAATCCTTGAAGTAAGGGGTTTAGAACAGAATGCTAATGTAGCTATAGCTATAGCAATGCTTGCAGGCACAGCTATAATGAAAGAAATAATTACATCAATAAAATTATACTAGTTTGACATTAACAGTTTGCCCAAACAAACAATTCTGAATGACTAACAAGAGCTATAAATATGACAGTTGTCATAAATCAGTACTATCCATGACCAGAGTTCATGCAGCATTCTGGAATAATTTAAAAACAAACTACCTTTAACAATATTAGGAATTTCATTAAGTGTGCAATTATGAACTTTATCTTCCTCTGAAAATTTCATCAGCTATCATGCTTGGGAATACAGACTATGTAGAAGACTTAATATAACTGTTTGAACATTCTTATTTCTGAGCATAGGAAATGATTATAGCATTTTTACATTTGTGGTAAACGTTAAAATAAAAATTACTTTATTCTGTGTCTTGCATTGTCTAAGTCTCAGCTTTGTGATAGTAGTCATCTCCTTCTCAAAAACATATATTTTTTCCATATTCTTTAAGGCTTATAAATAAATAAAAAACCTTGAGTAATTTTAGCATGTGAGCCTTTTCATGACATCATAAACATAGATTAGAAAGATGAGACTCTTCCACATACAATCATTTTAAAAAGTCGCTTTCTACTTTGTTGCAGGGTTTTTGTTTGTTCATCTAGAATAGACCAGAAGCAAAAAAAAAAAACCTTAAAGCTAAATACACACTATCCGCATTTAAATTTGCTGAAGGATATCTATGGAACAGAAAAAATGCAAAATTAACACGTTTTGAAATTCTTTTGCTAAGTACAAGCCTTTAAACATGATTCAACATGGGTTAAACGCTCATCTTTACCCATAAAACAGGTGACTACCAATGTGAACTAACAAAATATTTATTTGGCAGCTTGCCCTACGATAGAAAGCATCACACTAAAAAGAGAGGTTGTTAGAATGGAGACAAAATGAGTTTTCCACAATCTGCATACTCTGTTACGGTTTGCTCTGAAGTCTAGCACACTTAATTTGGTTAATGCATAGTGATGACCTATGCTGATGTGTAGTACTGTCTCAGAAAAAGCTAGTGAACTCTTTCTCCCTTAATTCTGATAGTGCATCCAGACAGAAACATTTAAAAAAAAAAGTGTTAGAATGCAAAGCATGGTGCTAAGGAAAGCTGATAAGTTAAATTATACTGGCAATACTTCTTATCTTGATAAATACCTTCCTGACCTTCATGATTTCTCTGTAATAAACCATTGCCCAGCACCACCGCTAATATAGCTACCAAAGCTAAATGTATACTTGTAACAAAAGGCAGGAATACGATTTTCTGCCACCTAAAGGACAGCGTGGCTTGAACTAGAAAGGCCAATGTACTGACACAGTAGATGACCATGCACTGCTGAAGAGCTGAAAGGGCAGCTTCAAAAACAGAAAAAATTCAAAACAGGTCTCAAGTCAGGTAATTAATTACAGCACTGTCACATTAATAACTGGAAAAGCAGGGTAGCAGTGACAATAGGTGCAATCATCTCATTACAGCTCTGGAAAAGATGCACCTGTGTGCCCGTGCACTTTGTCTCCTGCTCTCCCTGACAAGTATAACCCCTGATAGAAAATCTGATAGTTGGAACATTACCTATCTGTCATCTTTTCTTTCTGAAAGACACCTTTACTATAGCTAATGACTAAATGAGAGCAAGCAAACTACCTCCTCCCTCCAGCCATGTACAGATTTCTTTGTCATTATACAGTGAAGTACTAAGTACACCCAAAGTTCTAAGTAAAAGATAAAGCATTTTAAAACTCATTTTTGACAAGTATACAGCTATGTTTGTGTGAATGTCTATAAAATACGTCTGCACTGTCCTAATCATTTTGTAAGTCTCTGTAAACTTTTTCACCTTGCAGTAATTTGTAGTAGTAGTATATAGTTGCAAACAATTCTCAAAGCAATAATGACTAAAAATAGTATGTCAAAAAGGGAGGTTTCACCTCCACCTCTTGATTTTCCAGTATTATTTTTAAGGACAGGACTGTTTTAGTTTCAGGGTCTTTGCACCTGATTTCTAACAGAGATTGTAAATAGAATTTCTGGATTTTGCCTCGTTTCACTTAGTTCATATCTAAAATGTAGAGCAATCATAAAAACTTTCTGTTCTATTATTGGCTCAAAGTCTAGAAAAGACCATAAAGCAAAACAACAACCAGATATGCTATGGGCTGGCAATAATATAAACCTGAAAAATCTGGGTCTTAATTATACGCTTGTTAAGAAAAAATGCGTCACCTCCTCATACATTCTTTTTCAACGAAGTCCATCATTATAATTCTGCACTGTCTTTGTAGTGATTACTGTAATGTGAATTATATGAAAGAAAGGTATTGTTAAGATTTGGGAAATTTAATCCACCCTTCTTTGTGTAAAATTTTTTAAGCAATAGAACTGCTGTGTTGTTACAATCCATAAAATCTTACTGACAAGTTACTTATTCCAGAGAAGTTTTCCTTGGGTATTTCTATTGGCATAGGGATGAGACATGGAAGATGAAAGAAGGGAGAATGTTCAGTTTCACAACAGTGTCTATCCCCATAATTATAATAATAATTTGCCCCATCTGTCTAAATCTAATTTAACAGTGTTTATGAGTGGTTGAAGACAGATCTTAATTAAGTCTTATAGTTTCAGTGGTATGTACTTTAGTCCCTGCAGGGATCATTTAAAATTTCGATTTTCAATATAGGGTATGGAAGCATAACATCATGTAGGAACTGACCTATACATGAAGTTGTTCATGTTGCCCCAAGATGTGGACTTGTCAGCCAATTAAAGCAAATATTTCTGGAAGGCCAGGAGTTCTGCTTACCCCATTCATACCCTAGAAGGTGTTTTAATCTATAAGGAATCAAATATCAAAAGTAAAATTTGAAATACCACGTTTTAATGATATTTCCATTTCAGCAAGGAAATTATTTCAGTTATTTTACATATTATTATTTTACGTATTTTATTATTATTAGGGAGCTTTTTTTTTTTTTAATCCAATGAAGCTCTTTACCTAAAATTTAAAGTCATAATATATCTCATAGTTCTTGCAATCTTTGGCTCTAACATAAGATGTATCCAAACAACGATGTGCAAGGCTACAATTTAACTACTTGAAAGTTAAGCACTTATGTTTAAAAAAGAAAGGTTAGATTTTGAAAGAATACTGATTTTTAGCTTGCCAAAGCCAGTGTTTTGATACAGAGCACACACATACTAAGGGCACCCTCAAAAATGTAATGACAATTCTACCATCTACCTGCTCACTCAAGCTTATGCTGAATCTCTATCTATGCATTTTCATCAAAGACAGCAATTTAAAAACTGCTGACTCTGTTGATTACCTCTTATCTATGTAAGGACATAGCTACTAGTTACACAACTGTCACATTTTTAAAAGGATGGTGATTACAGATGTAAAGAATTCAGGTTTAGGCTTCAAATATGTTCTCAGGAAAACTTCTACTGAAGTTAACTCAGCATTATTCACAGTAAAAATTTCATGTAGGCACCCCCCCACACACACATCCCAGCAAAACCCATACATTTCATGCAAAAATAAATACATGGATAGTTTATACATGCATTTTTATCAGATCCCACATTTAGGGTTTTGTAATGTATAAGTACAATAAATGCCTGTGAAAATTTACCTTTAATAATATCACAGTCTATGAAGAATAGCTTACAATTTTTATAAAAGTAAAAATGACATTTTCAGGGACACTGTGATTGTCTCACATAACCTTACCAATGCAAAAAGAGAACAGAACAATAGAATCACCAAGGTTGGAAAAAAACTCCAAGCTCATCTAGTCCAATCATCCACGTACCACTGATATTTTTCCAATAAACCATGTCCCTTAATATAACATCTAAACATTTCTTGAACACTTTTGGTGACAGTGACTCAAGCACCTCCCTGGGCAGCCTATTCCAACACCTGACCTTTCAGGTAAGTTTTTCTTAACATCCAATCTGAAAACCTAAATGAAATGTCTAGTCCAAACAAATCATCTATGTGGGCTAAGCAGACATTAAGTACACTTGTGCGACTCCACTGGATGTCTCATCTCAATTAAAATAAATTTACATCTGGAAGAGATTAATCTCTTAGGTACCCCTAAAACTCTACTGACTTTATGAAAGCCTATAACATCTCATCAGATAGCAAAAATTAAGTTTAAGGTACAAGTTTGACTGTCTTCGGAAACCAAAGAGAGCTAACAGATTCTTACAGAATGAAGTCTGAACATTGCTAAAGCAGTGCCTGAAATGAATAACAAGTATCCAAGATCTTTGTTACTTTCTGACATAAGATGTAACAGAAGTAACTAAAACGTGCAAGCCCCAGAATTTTCTCCAATACAGAAATCAGATTTCCTCATACCCACAACCTTGGGAGCTGCAGCAGCTGCTGAGGCTCTGGTTGCTGACTCTGACATTAAACTTCCATTAATAGAAGAGTCATCCTGTCAAGGAAGCAGTAATACATTACTGTCTTGGAAATCAATAAGAACTTTGGTATTGACCTAGAAAGAGTCAGATGCCTCCTTTCCACTGCTACTGATATTCCCCTAGAACCTTTTGTATGTCTGATTACCTATGCAAGTTTTCATACTTCCAGACCATATGGACCTCAAAAAATTGGCATTATCAATCAGTTTTAAAAAGTACTTGAATATAGCTTTAGTAATAGCTAAACTCTTTCAAGATCCCTTTGCATGCTTATTATGTTACCCTCTTTTAATACATACTACAGTATATATACACTATGTAATATATATATGTACACTAAATACTATCGCAGAACATTTAATGAGTTTGCAATAATAAAAATGATTCAAAAATTAAAATACTTTGCTCCCGATCTCTAGTTCTACTGGAGAAAGAAATTGTCTCCTTACTTTTCCTTTTATTAAGGCACTAAAAATACCTAGACAATTAAATTGTAAAATTCTCCTTCAGCATTAGGTATATTGGTTCAGAAGAGCTAAAGGAAAATTTCACAAAGAAAAATGATGAAAGGAGTACAAAGTAACATGAGTTCTGTAATCTCACAGTTTGTTTTGTACTAGATTCTTAAAAAACCCAGAACACATTAATTATAGTATTATTATTATAATTATATAATATATATAATTGTAATATAGTATTATTACAGACTGAAGTATTTGATTATATAATTCATATATTTATATATTTGACTATATGATTATAGTATTATTATAGAGTAATATTTGAAATTATTAACACGTACTGATAATTTTTTTTTGGATCTTCAAAATTTCATACTGAGATTTTTGTTAATGCTTACATTCAGCACACTGAGGTTGTAAGGGTTGTAAGAATATACAGAATATCCAGTGATTCCACTGTAGTAGCCTTAATAAAACAAAATACGGGAAAACTAAGACTGCAGTAATTACCAAATACTATTACTGTATCCGGTAATCTTTTTAAGCAGCACACATTTTCATTTAGAATGCAAAACTCCACATAAGCAAAGACTTAAAACAGCTTAAGAGAAAAAAATTAAATGTTCAGTACTCAGTTATAAAGGCAGTATATTTACTACCACAGCACCAATGAGTTGCCAATTTTCTAAATGAATGTTTCAAAATTTGATTAGCTATTTTATATAAATATGAGTCACTGAACAGTACTTTTCCTTTTTTAACTGAAGAATGACAGTTCCTCCTAAGATAGGGAACTGCATCCAGTTCTGAAGCCCCCCACTCAAGAAGGACATGGAACTGTTGGAGCAGGTCCAGAGGAGGGTCATGAAGATGATCAGAGGGCTGGAGCACCTGCCCTGCGATGACAGGCTGAGAGAGCTGGGGCTCTTCAGCCTGGAGTAGAGAAGGCTCTGAGGAGACCTTACAGCAGCCTTCCAGTACCTGAAGGGGGCCGCCAGGAAAGCTGGGGTGGGACTTTTTTATAAGGGCATGTAGCAAAAGGATGAGGGGAAATGGTTTTAAACTGTAAGAGGGTAGATCTAGACTAGATATTAGGAAGACATTGTTTACAGTGAGGGTGGTAACAGGTTGCCCAGCAAGGCCCCCTCCCTGCAAGTGTTCACAGCCAGGCTGGAAGGGGCTTTTAGAAACCTAGTCCAGAGGGAGGTATGTCTGCTTGTAGCAGAGGTTTGGAACTAGATGATCTAAGAAGTCCCTTCCAAACCAAACCATTCTGTGACTCTCTGTTTCTATGAAAACCTCCACTGTTTTCCTTAATTCATGGAAATACATATTCAGGATATATATTCATATAGTTACGAGATGCGTTTTACCACAAAAAACAACAAGACTGGAATGTAAAAGTTCTGTGGTTAATTTTGTCCCATTTATAAGTTACAGTATAATTTTGCAAGTATTATGATGAACGGTGAGAAACATGGTAATTGAGCATCTCTAAAAAATGTGTATTTTGTAACAATTTCTCCATACCACTGATAATACTGTTTCTCTTTTGTACTGTTACCTTCTGTGATAGAAATCAAGTGAATCTGGTATAAAGTTTTTTGTTTGATTGGTTGTTTTTTATTGCACTATTAACAGTAACTGTACTGTGTCCCGTTCCAATCTATGGAAACACTTTAAATTTGCAAAGCAGTCCTTCCACTTCTTCTGCAACAGCTAGTCTATAGAAGTCTTACTGTGATAGTCCCAGTCCCAAAATTACATGTGGCGCTCAGACAGAAACAAGTTAGTACTGCAGAAATAGACATCCACAAAACTTCCCAAGCACATCTTTCCAAGTGCAGTAACACATGCTCTAGATGATTAAAATAAATTTATGAGCACAATTTACAGCAGGACAAACTTGGTCTATTTTACTTCAGAATTACTAAGATAAAGAACTACAGGAGTTTTCAGAGCAGCAAGGGTGACCAAAGGCAATGATAGCTAAGCTCTGCATGAATGAACAAGTTCTTATTTAAGACCCAATTTAGTTGTCTTTTTTTAAATACAATCTGAAAGTCCATTATACTATGCCAAAAATAATGTGAGTGCTATGCTTTTGCTGATATCCCCATTGCCTTATTTATTCATCAAGACAAAGGTGAAAACACATAAGTAACAGGAGCAAACGTAAATAACTGGATACTGAGAAACAAAAGCCAATAGATTAAAAGTCTCTAAGTACTCCTATTAAACAAGATTGTTTTTTCAAAAAGCACTAGAGTATTTAAAGGACTATTCAAACAAATAATTTCACAATTCAAATATATTGTTGTATGTATCAACTAATACTGAAGTGACACTTGAGAGACTTGCACTTTTTAAATATTTGAACATTCTCCAAGCTTACAGTTCCAGTTCTGTCAGAATACTTCCCATCAGACACCATGTTATAAATATGCAGTCAGATCTCTCACATCTTATGTATGTAAACATCCTCATCTTTTCTCTCCTTAGAGATAGACCCCAATTTTCTTCACCATCAATTGTCCCCAGACTATTCTTCCCTCCTTCCCAGGCTACTTCCATTTCTGACACAAAGAGAGAAAGCTAAGGAGTTCACTCTGTGTTTCTAAGTCTGGGTCAAAGGTATCTGTGTGTTTTCTTACTTTCAGATAAAGGATACCCAGCAGCATGGATCACCGATCTCAGACAGCATGGTCACTTTCACATTCCCTGCTGGCTGAAATGTTATCTGTGCTTTGTTGGCACAACCCACTTGCTTCCACCTAACCCATATTTTAATAATCACTTAACAGCCGTTCCTCCTTCACGAAACTTCTCAGTCTCTAGAGTGGTTTGTGTTCTTTGCTCTTTGAGTAGCGTGATTATTATTATTATTTTATTGTTGTTTTTAATATTTATAGGTGAAAAACAAACATCAGTATTCTATTGTGCCTTTGTTGTAATCATAAAATCTGCACTCTTCCTAGAGATGTACTTGCTTTAAAATATACATATAGTTTCCTGCAAATTAAATACAAGATATACTATTTCTCCATTCAAATTATTGAAAGTATTTTCAATATATCAGTACATGCTGCTTTTCGCCTTAAGTCCTATTGCCTGATTGTTTGTTTTCCCTATTAGTTCTCTGCTTACTCCAGAATTTCAATGAGACAACCTTAATTCTAAGCGAAATAACATTTATGCTTGCACTTTTTTTCAATACATGTCAATAAACATAAAGAAGTCCTCATCAATCATATCAGTTTATCTATACCTTCAAATTCTACTGGAAATTGCCTACATTTAATCAAATCTCATGCACATAGGAAAAAATACTATTGTTCTCCAGAACTATTTTTATGAGCTGGTACCCACATTTATCTCAACAGTAACCAGTAAACTAATTAATAACAGGTTTGGCTAGCAAATTCAATTGCATTCTTTACAATCATTATTTAAAATAGTAAATGATGGAGAATGTGCAGTACAATTTTGCTCTGTTGTTTGGGACTGACTTTTTTTTTTTTTTTTTTTTTTGCATTTCCTGTGCTTAACTCATGCCTAAATACAACTTGAGAAAATTAAACACAGACACTTAAGATACTTTTTTTCAGAAGTGTTACATAAACCTTTATACATAAACATAAGGAAAATATATTAATAGTTGCATTTCTTAGAACATAAAAGCCTTGTGTACATTATAAAATCAAACAAAACTACAATGAAACTTTAAAGCAAAACACAAAAGAACACCCCCCTACCCTGCATACATCTTTGAAAAATTACTTAATGCTATTCTTCTCTTAAAGCGGAGAAAACTCACATTGATTTCTTTCACTAAAATAAAAGGAAGGGGCTCTTTGTTCTCAAAATACAAACAGATGCAGAGTGATTGTATTAGTGTTGCTGGTTAGCTCTGTAGATGTTATGAACAGCACTATAACAGTTTAAGAGCCCTCTGATTTGCACAAAGAATATTAATGCTAGTGAAGCACATAATTAAACTACATGTATGCTTCCCTCAGGTCAACAAGAACGCATCCCAAATTTCCAGTGAGTAACTGAGCAGCTTCCCCACACACTTATTTTATTTTTCTCTTTGTTTACGATAGGAATGCTTTATTTGCTTAATTTATCACACTAACCTCTACTTATGAAAAATCACAGTTAAGGCTGCTGATAGACCAGTATATATAAAATAAAAAATACATTTTTTGCATAGTACTTAACGTATTCTTCTGCCTCAAATTGTTTACAAGTAAGACTGCAAGGGGAAAGAATAGAAATTATTATTCAAAATTACACAGGAATTTAAATTTTGTGTCGTTCTTGGTGTTCTTTTATATCTTAATCATGAGGAATGTGATATCCATGATATTCAGAACTAACGAAAGGCACTGATTTAGACTGAACTCTATATACATATGACAGGCTTCATTTGATTTCTTCAGACACAGAACTCAGAAGTGCCTTGCATGAGATTCTTTCTCTAATGCTTTTTCTCCTAGCAGTGTTATCTCAAAGAATTAAGACCAATGAGTCTTTTATGGTATATTAAACTCTAGCAGAGTTTGGAATATGAGGTTCTGTACAGTTAAAACTAAGTAATGACTAGCAATTTGACAACAATACAAACAATTTCGTTCTGCTATTATATTGTAGGGACACTTAACTCTGCTTTACAATTATTACAGTTTTTGCTGTTTTAACTGGCTGTATAAACCTGTACAAATCTGTACAATATCTGTAACAAATAATAAACAAAGAATACATGTTGATTACTTTGTTTTACAGCATTACACGCCATTACATTTCCTTCAGGACAGAGATCCTAACCAATCAATGCAAACGAATCAATCAGAAGATCTTGATGAACTCCCGCAGACTTGTAATTGAGATGAATGTACTAAGGCTAATTACTGGTTAGTTTAGATGGAAGAAACAAACTATTTCATTTGAACTGCCGTTAAGTAGATCTGAAGGCTACTTTTAACAAACCATAAAAATGTTTACAAACTAGGATAAAAGACTAGCCAAAGAATCTGTGTGTATTCCATAAATAATATTGATTTTTTTTATATAACATGGGGAGGAGCACTTAGAAAAAATCAAATCAGAATAAACGTGCAGCTAGCCTCAAAAAAGTCTGGAACAGAAATAAGGTCTTAGGCATACCGTTAGCATAAAACAAGATGGCTTCACTGAAGTCAACAGCAATTCAGAATTAATTTGAGTTCAATAACTTCTCATTATATTCCCTGTTTATATCAAGTAATCTTTAAGTAAAGTATTTTCCTCTTAGCAGAAAGCCTCTGAAGCAGCTGAAAAATAACACTGTAAATTAGGAAAGTCCCGGAACACACAAAGCTTGTTTTACCAGGAATCCAGTAAGATAAAAGATGTTGAATGGATCACGCCATTCAACACTGAAATAGTCATTCAGCCTGCAATTCTTTCTTTAGAAGATTATTTAAGAATATTCTTTAGAAGAATATTAAGGCACCATGTAAACAAATGAGATTACTAACAGATAAAATGTATAGAAGTATGTAAAACACTGCTTCTTAGCCAGTTTTGCTAGTTTCCCTTCACAAACGCTCTCACATAACAAGCTCCTACATTGTTATGACATTCAGTCTTAAATAGCTCTTCCTGACACTTGTACAATATCCGAGCAAGAAACTAATATTAATACACAGGACCCTGGAGAGACAGCGTGCACAGGGAAAGAACAGTACAAAGGTAAGCATGACTTTCATGTTCAAGTGTATTGGTGAATGCATGCAATAATAGACACTGTCACACATACTGAGACCAAAGTAACCTATTGAAGTCCCAAATCTTCTCCATTCTCCTATTAGGATAAATAAAGTGCTCAGATATTTTCTGGATGATGCTTACACTGAGATAGGCTAAACTACCATAAATATTTAAGAAAGTTAAATATTGAGTATTTGGGTGACAAGCACACTAGGTTAATCTCTACCTACTGGAGTTTAACTCTGAAGTTTAACTGTCTTTCACAAAGGTTTATCTTACTTTTTCTTCCTCTCAATTTACTTTTTGAGAACATACGCACAGTGTACAACCTGAGAGCTCCTTTGCTTTTACATCTCTTGAGTACCAATGAAGTTTCTCAGGTCTTGACAGCTGACTATAATTTTGGAAGGTAACCAGAGTTTTTTCTTAAAAAGTCTCGCATTTCACCAAGGCTTTACTACAAAACATAGTAGTTGTCTTAGTTAATGCAAATAGGGGTAAAAACAATAAGTAGTTGCTATGAATATTATCTATCCTCTTGCCTACTAATACACTATAAACAATTTATTTTTAAAAATAAACATAATACCCACAGGTCTAAATTATAGAAGTTAAAGGTTTAAAATATAATAAGCAACTATTGCCATTATATTTGAAAAGGAAGCAAATATGACTCCTAGAAGTTTGACATTACATTCAGAAATTGTAATCATCATACTGAGTTTTACTTACCATGTTGTTTTCCGTGACATACAGTATAAATGACTTTTGTATTATCTGCAGTTTTGTATCCAAATCTACTTCCATGGACACAGGATAAGAAACTTATGCAACTTAAGATTAAGGTAGAATTTCAACTCAACTGAGATGAGCTCATCCCCAAAATTTCTGTAACTTACATTATCTCACATGAAAGGAAGACAGTCTTAATCAACAGAAAAGCAAGACCTCCTCTTATTGATTTCTTGTTAGGTTTACAAATATATCTCACTAAAATTTCCCAAAGCTCTTTTACTCTCAATTGAACTGTAAACACTGTATAAACCAAATTTTCACATGTGGAAGTATACCATTCTTCATCAACCAGCAATGCTAGAGAGAAGCACATTTCTATTTTTCTCACAATGAGCATCCACCAAATCTGAGGGTTTATAAATATCTTATACAAAGTAGGAATATTTACAAGAGAAATAAAATTAGTCTATACAACAGTATTGCATGAACACATGCAACTGGACTGCATATATTAACAAACTCCTCCACATTTTACCACTTCAGCAAAATCAGTTGATAAAACATGTCTAATAACAGCTATACTGACAAACCTGGTATGCTCCAGGGCCAGGAGTGGTCTACTTCTGTTCCTTAGAGTGCTCCACTTCAGAATCATATCCAGAAACGTGAAAAAACTGACTTCAACACAGGTTTGTATGCACCCAGACCTACAAAATCAGAGAGGAAGAGCAATTAAAATATCAAAGTAACAATATATGTTGAAATTTAAAAAAAAAAAAAAAGTTAGCTGGATATTTGACATTTTAGAAGTATTTGCAATTGTATCAAAAGCAGATCACATACTTCAATCCTCTGACAGTGGTTACTGTTAAGTAGTACAGACATATTTGACCATATTGACAAAGAAGTTTAGCTTTATGAAGTGAAAAGCACCAGCCCAGTTTCCGTTCTTCAGGGGCCTCAGCATTTCCAGCAAAAAATCAGCTACCATAGAAGGGACAAAATTGATAATATTAAAACAGAAATAAATGAGTGATTAGTAGACAGGACATTAGGTAAAATGAGTTTGGAGAATCACATTGAGCTGTTATAACACCACCTCATAATTCCTACATCAGGGAAGTCCCTAAGGCTTGCCTAGGAAAAATTCTGCCATTTTACCCCCAGTTATAATCATCCCTGCATGATCAAACTGGTTTATGAGATCATACAAGACCTTAGTATGCGTGTTGAAACGGACAAATGAAAATAAGCACTGCATCCCTATGTATCTTCAATGACTTCAGAAATAACTGTTGCTGAATATTTCTATAGTTAGTCATTGTGATTTTGTTAACATGTTTTCAAAAAGTTTTGAATACTTCATAAATTTTTTCTATGATTACAGTATCATGAGGGAAAATTTATAATCCTACACAGATTCATTTTCCAGTTCGTTTCTGCCGAGCAGAAATACTAAATACTTTACATTTCTCAGTGACTACTTCTCCCTCTACTGTGGAATGGGTAGATTTCCTCACAGTGACACAACAGTCAGTAAGGAACATGAGATTAACAATTTAATTTTAACCATAAAACTCAATTGCAACATTAGATACACTAGATAGAAACTCATTCTTTTCTAATTTCCACTTCACAGTATCAATCTGGACAATTCCTATGGATACAGTTTCCCTTCTACTCTCTGATCTTTACCCAAGTCCAGATATTTCACATTTGTGTTTCCAGTGATCTTTTCTTTGTGTATTTGTACAGCAAATGACACAACAGAGTATTATCAGGCCTACCAGGCACAGCTGTGATAAAATAAATAAATAAATAAGCAAGTATTTTTCATAGACAGTGGCCAAGACATGACTGCATGTAGGGCTCAGTCAAACAACAGAGACTATTAGAACAAGATCAGAATCTCATTTACCAAGGAACTGTGTCTAGACCAAGGTTAGCCTGAATGGAAAGATAGATGTACTTCACCTTGTGATCAAGATCTACTTTCTATCACAGAACTGGAATACACATTTCCCTGTGAACTACTTGAAAAAAAAATAATTCAGCTTTAGTTTGATACCTAATACGTTTTTGCTCTCATGAGTTTGTTAAAAATCCTTTCTCAAAGTGATATACAACTTACAATATTTCAGAAAATTGTAATGAATTACTTTTTGAACGTAACTTATTGTACTCTAAATATATTATATATATTTATACATTTAAAATCATTCTCTCTGTATTAGATGATGAAAAAACACAATTTGACAAGCTGCTTGATGTTACCTTTCTCATTCTACATTATAACAACTTTAAAATATTAAGCATTAAAATGTATCTATGCTCTACAGATTTTATCTAAGAATACTTTCTCTATTATGTTTGCTGCCACTCATATGATACAGGTCAAAGATCTGCATAGCCTTCCAAGCATAACTTCCACGTTGAATTATGTAGAGTGTCTTCCATTTATTTACAAAAATACCACACTTTAATCACAGGTCAATGAAGAATAAAAACTTGTCATTGGGAATCAAATACCTTGGAAAAGGCATGTCTGCATTCCGACTGATGTATAATGGGAAAATCAGAAGCAGGTGATTCTTATAATTTTATACTTTTGTATGGAAATGCACTCTGTATGAAATGTCAACCAATGCTACAGGGCATAAACAGCAAAGAACAGAAGGAAAAGGTAATTTAAAATTAAAATCTGTGCTTTTGGCTTCTCAGTCTGACATTAGAGGTGGACTGGAGAACTGCTCTTGCAAATAAGAGATTTTAAATCTTACTAGTTCAGAAGCATGGATTTGTCTTTGCAACAAGGAAAGAATTTGTCATCCACATAGTACTTGCTTGTTCCACTACCTTATTATTAACAACTTTTACATTTTATAAGAACTAATAAAATCTGCTGTAAATCAATATACTTAAGGACATACAATGAAGTGAGAAACTAAATTTCACAGAGGGATTTTGAGGTGCTAAGTTTCTGTTATATTCTGATCTTCCTTCCCCTGAACTCTGATACAACAATAAGAAATGGAAAAACTAATGAAAGCAATAGTTGTAAGAAACATGAGGCTTACTTATTCTTCTAATAATTCTGTCAGATAGGTATTGGTAACACTAAATTATCTGTATTTTAATAAAACATGAGAAAGTACATAAAAGAATACATTGCATAGGAACTTACAAAGAAGATATGGTATTGGACTTCACTGAACGGGTGTGATCTGATTGTTTTTTATAACAAGAAAATTTCATTAATTGTTCCAGAGCTATTAACAATTCTTGTTAAAGGAAACAAATGTTGGAGATATCATGCAAGATGATTATAAATATAAAACAACCCCAAAATCGACATGGAAAAAAACAATTCAGAGATGATTAAGGCTCTCTTTTCACTTAAATCCATTCATCTCTTAAAAAAAAAAAAAAAAAAAAAAACATATATAACATAGCAGCATCTTCACTCAAGTAGGCACTGGGAATTTGAGCAGACTCGTAGACTCTCTTCTCACTGTTTGACTAAGTCCCTGCATATTTCCATACATGTGGCCTATATCTTTTCCAATGTCTAAATCAGTATAAAAGTTTCTGTTGCACTAGGTGTGTGATTAAGTCTTTCTTTAATGAGTATAAAGCAAGTAGTGCTGTTTTCTGTTCCAGCTACCCCTCCTCCTGTTTTCTACCAGTGGAGCAGCATTTTAAAAAGCAACATAGCTTCTCAGATGAAAGCTGGAAACAGTGCCAAAACCGTCAAGGGGGACCCTTCCCCTTCTGCACCATTCAGGTCCTGATCTCAAGTTCTGTCAGACTATGATATGCTCAGGCAAATTAAGAAGCTGGAGGAACGACTTCTTCCCTTTCCTAAGAAAAGGGAAATATAGATATAAAAATACATTTCTGGCGAATGTAGACTTCTTAAACAGCAGTAGCCAGGAGATTTCATAGCCTGCTTACGGTAAACAAAGCAGTAAGATCTTTGCACAATTTTGCAAGAAGTGGAAGAAAGGTTCCCAAAGCTGAAAGGCAGTATCCACTAAACCACAGTACCACTTCCGTAAACCAGTAAAACTAATTGATTTCTCAAGCAGTGAACAACTCTTTGGAGTGCAATTATAGTGGATCTGAGTCCAGACTGAGAAATGAAAGGAGAATCAAAGGCAGAAGCTTGCAAAGTCAAGAGGATCCTGGGAAACATTTAAAAGAAAATGAAATATTTTTCTGCTTTAATGTTAGTGTCTGGAGCATATAAATGCATTGTGTGGCATTCATTTTTTGTGGAATTCAAAACCTGTACAGCTGGATACAATTAACCACAGAAACACAGAATTGTAGGGGTTGGAAGGAACCTCCAGAGGTCATCTATTCCAACCTCCCTGCCTCAGCAGGCTCCCTAGCCCAGGTTGCACGGATAGGCATCTGGGCAGGTCTTGAACATCTCTAGAAAAGGAGACTCCAACACCTCGCTGGCAGCCTGTGCCAGTGCTATGTCATCCTTACTGTGAAGGATCAGCACAAATATACAAATAAAAATAATGTTATAGAGAAATGACTAAGGACATTAGTTTTTTTTTTTATTTTTATTATGAAATAGTTGCACATTTTGGATTCATAAATGTAATTAGCTCACAAACAATAGATGACTGCAGAAAGAAACTTAATGCATTAAAACCATCAGAGTCATAGAACATCCTGAGTTGGAAGGGATGTACAAGAACCATTGAAACAAACTCCACACCAAAATCCAAATCCTCTGAGTGCTTAGTCCAAACATTCCTTGAACTCTGGCAGACTGGGGTCATGACTACTGCACAAGGCAGCCTGTTTCATACCCACTATGCCCTGGTGAAGAACCATTTCCTAACACCCAACCCAATCCTCCCCTCATGGAGGTCCACACTGTTCCCTGAGGTCCTGTCACTACTATCAGAGAGCAGAGTTCAGCACTGCCCCTCCATTCCCTGTTAAGAGCTGTAGTTTCCCATAAGGCCTCCCCTCAGCCTCCTCTGCTCTGAGCTGAGCAAACCAAGGGAGCTAAGCCACTCCTCGTACATATATATCTTCATCTGCAAACCCCTCACCACCTCCTTAGCTTTCTTTTGGACACTTTCTAATAGTTTTATGACTTTCTTATGATGTGGTATGCAAAACTGCAAACATTGCTTGAAATGAGGTCACACCAGTACTATAACTTCATTCTCTATTTGAACCATTCAGTGAGTAGTTTCTATAGTAGGAATGGAAAAATTCTTAGCATTATCTATGGAAAAGTACAAAAGATGCTAGTTTCCCAGTAATTGCTACACCATAGATGCATGAAAAAATCTATAAACCATAAACTTCTCAGAATCATTCTTTCCCTTTATCTAAAGTGTCTAAATTGACAGTATTATTAAAAGACATATGCATATTTTTATTTATCCATGTTTGTATTTGTTTGGTTTCCAAAAGGAATGATGCCAAAACTTTCCAACTAAGTAACTCTATATTTACATCACTCGTGCTTCTTTGAACATCAGATGCATTCATCAGATACAGAGAAGTGTAAGCATCTACTTATGTGATTCCTAAAATTTTATTATTTACATTTGCTTATAACTTCAGCAGTTCTCAACTATGAGATCAATAACTGCAAGTAAAAAATGAAATAGGACAAATAAAAAGGAAAGTAATCTTGCTAGTAACAATAAAACCTTTCCCAACTATTTTATGACTTATTCTAAAAGCTTAAATTAAAGAGTTACCTCCAAGGTCAGATAGATTTTTAGCTTCCATAAGTTACCTTACACTGGAAAAAGACAAGTTATAGAAAACCACAAGACATACATGTAAAGAAAAACATATAAGTTTTTCTCCTTATCTTTGCCTTACTTAATTTAGTATTTTTCATCTCAATTATGTATGATCTTAAATCCTACAGACTCCTGTGAATGTTCCAAGTATGCAGAGTCTAGCTTCCAGGCATAAGGACTTAAAGACAAGAGGAAAAGCAAAGAAAATAGCATTAACTGTACTGAAATAATTTCTTTTCCTATATTTGTTCAAGGTAATGTACAATGTTCTGATGTCAGTTTGACAAATCCTTCTAGAATGTCTTATACAATCCTCTAACCAGAGATGAAACTGCAATAAAAAAAATTACATACAATTATGTATCTTGCTTTAGATAAAAGATAGCTGAGCTTTTGTGGGTGGAGTGACACTGAGGCACATCTTTTCTACTTCTTTACTTGGACAGATATGTCATATTTAATGAATTTCATTTCTGATAACTGCAGCCTATTATACCTTTGATTCTTCATTTATATTTTAATTTCTTGGTGGTTTTAAAGGAAAATCTACTTTGTAAAAGTGAATGAAACTACAACACCAGCTTCTACTTTTATCGCCTTTCAAGAATTTCTGTCCAGTTCAAAGGTATCTGTCACTTTCTAAGCACTGACAGCATGATGGACATTTTCTGGTTTTGGCATCATTATCATATAAAAAAAAGATTCCATAAGCTATTTTATATTCTCGGTTACACCTGGCACAACTCACTGTACTGAAATTAGATAGGAATATATCCTGCTTTCCAGAGAAAGCTGCTATAAATCACTAGTGACAGTAGGAACAAAATATTTTTTAAATACATTTCAAAACTAGTAGTGTTAGATGTAATTAAATATACACACTGAGAAAATCTGTTAAGAGAACACCACTTACAAAGTCATCACACAGAGAAGAAGGTAGTATGGAATATAATAAATACCAGGTAATAGATTTTTTTTTTTCAGACATTTCAAGAAAATAGTAATAACTGGTGCAAAAACTTTGTTCAAGAAACAAGGTGAATTCATCAAAAGATAACTCTCTAGTAAATAATATAAAAAATAAACATTACATATTTATTGTTTGTTTACACAGTGTAGTAAAAAAATAAATGCCCCTATAGTCCAAAATTTTACTGACAACTCTGTGGAATGTTTGATGTTTCATAGGCCATACATACAACAACACAAGCAGCAACAACGACATGACTAAAAGGAAGAGCAAGTAGTTGTGTGCTACTGATGATGCATCACTTTCAGCACGCGCCTCACAGCACATAATGAAGTTCACGACTTCCTTAAAAAGATGAAAGCGTTGTTCACCTTACCCTGAGTGACCTCTGCTGGTAAAAATAACTTAATGACACACTAATACTCAGCTGGAAGCACATTTGCCATAATGTCACACTGCACACACGCACTCTCACGGAAGCACAATCACATTCATTTTTCTTCAAATCAGGTAGATACATCCATGTAATCAAGGTATTTAGACAATTAGGGTTCCAGCAACATTAAATTTTTGTTCTGAGACACCAAATTTATCTTTGTTCCTGAGTCATTTGAAAAACTACACTAGGTAGTGTCATGTGAACTATAAGCTTGGAGATTATAACTAAATCACATTTGTTTGCAGAATTTTTTTGCATGGTAAAAATATTCACAAACTTCTTGAACAGAAATGGCAAGAAAGCACAATAAAACATTAATTTAGAATGGGTACTGAAAAAGCAACCAGTTTCAGCACCTATCTATAAATATTTCTGAAATTGCATGAGAAACATCTTCATAAAATCAAGTGATTTTTCATGTTTTTGATATTATAAACAACATCTAAACTCTGAGGTGTTCACAGAAGTGTCGCAGTTGATGTACTTTAAAGAGTTTTGACCAAGGAAATTATTACAGTTCATGACTGTTGATTCATTGCAATATTCTATCTTATTTAACAATGTCCATGGAAAAAAGAAGCATATTAGGTCTCTGCTTCAGCAAATACTGAAATCTATTTATATGCAAATAAGATATGTTATTAGTATGAGAAGAAACATAGGCATAAAGGAAGAAATAAATTATCACTAGAAACCCTTAATGAAATCTATTTCAAAACATAACATTTTACAAGAGTCCTCACTCATGCAATATTTGTTCAAGCCTAGAAGGGAATTGGTAAGTTCTGCACTTAGATGAGAAATGATATTACATTATTTCCCATGACAATTTGTAATATAAAATGTGTTTATTCTTCCTTAAGAAAAACTTGACAATTATAAATATCCTTTCTCCCTATAAAGAAGGGTATTCTAATGCTACAACAAAATCTTATGCTAGTTTTCCTATTGACAAATTTAAATTATTCCCATTTGTTGTTTAGTTATGAACATAAAAATGTGGGAAAAGCTTGAGAATGTACATTTTATTCTAAAAATACAGTTCTTCAATTCTTCAAATAATAAAACAACCTCTGAGAAAACTTCTTTTCATGGCTGATAATCCCAAACAAGTTCCAGTACCTGTACCACTTATTGCTTATAAGCTGTCAACAGTCTAAAATCTGTTTCACTCAGATAACTTGACAGAAACATAGAGTGAACTACACACAGAAAAGGAAGAATTCACTTAATGTAAAAATCCCACATTCAGTGCTTCGAATGGACTAGTTCAGGTGTCCAAATTTTAACTGTCTGTTCTTACTCGTTCAAGTACATGAATATTTTCCTTCCTAGTAAACTATATTCGTCCTTTCTCACTTAACTACACTGAAGAACAACATACAAAAAAATTTGCCACTGTACTATGATATCTTCAGAAAGACTAATGAAAATATTTTATCCCAGATTTCCAGAAAATCTAAAATCCCCCAGAAATCTATTATCTGAATACATCATTTAAAAATAAAAGAAAAACCAATACCTTTTCCAGCAGAATTCCTCTGAGTTCCTTAGCAACCTCATATCACACATAAAATTTACCTTTCTATTTGAGCCCCAATTGAAAGACAGAAATACCTCAGTGCACAGTAGCCAAAGAAGAAGCTTACTGCACCTGAGATGAAAGTAAACAGGATGTTAATACTTTCTTGATTTGAATTTTAATTGAAGCACACTAAAGTAATTAGTGACGGCCTGTGGGTAATCTGTAACACTGCTAGTTGGTTAAGTAGCAACAACATACCAGTAGTTTCTAGTACAGCCAACCTTACATATATAAACTTGTAATTGCACACAGAGAAATGGAGACCCAAGGCATAACTGCAAAGCAGGAAATAGAAAAATATGCAAGCAATAAAATCTGCAAAAAATAAAAAAAAAAAATAATTGTAAAACAGGAAGGAAATACTTGTGAAGAGGTCAGAAGAGCTCTTATTCCGAGAAGGAAGATGCACTGCCAGAAGCAGATCAAACCTTCTCTCATTTCTTTTGAGAACAAGATGAGGAGCAGGAAGAAGCAAGGATAAGCATTAAAAATTGAAAAGGGTCACCCTTTGGCTTCATCTTTCCTAACTAAAGAGGGCTGGAGCTTTGCCCCACAACAAATGAAACCTGTGAGGACCAGAGCCTCCAGCACTAATGACTTGACACCCGCTCTATGCCATAGCTGATGTGGGATATGATCATTAAGGACCATCTGTTTGAATAGTGATGGTGATTGATAACGAGTCAGAGCTAACCATTAGTACAAAGTGTGTTGCTAATGAACATTAGACCAGCAAAGTGGTGCTCTGAAGTATGAAACTGGCCAGGATTATCAGTCTTCTACACATTCCCATGTTGGCAATCTCTAACTCCCTAGTTTATATACAAATATATACTTGTTCATTTGCAACACTTATGGAAAAAGATACCTACCAAATGAGTCTGAAATTACTGGCCACACAGACACTAAAAAATATGGTTATCAATACTATTTCTGTGACACCACAAAAAAAGTTTTAATATAAGCAACATGTAAAGAAAATCTTCATTTATCAATTTAATCATATTGTTTAAGCATCTTTCCTTATTTTAATCCCCCACTTCTTTACTATAATTTCTAACAAATATATTACATGGACACTGAGCCAATACTGGATCTTGCTGAATTAGCAGTTGATACAATCTCATTCTGAGTTGCTGATTAGCTCTAGAAAAGTACAGTCAACTCAGTACCTACCATAGATAAAGAAGGACTTTAATAAATAAGGTTTCATTGCCAAGTCCTATAATTTATAGATTCACAGTAACATCTCAAAAAATTGTGCCTTTGCTAATATGGCTTTCAGACAAATTTTGAACTCTCCCTACTTCTGTTTTCAGTATCTGTAATATCAAAAGAAGAAGAATAAAAAGAAATAGAGAACAAGAAAAATTCCTTAATGGGTCTAATAAATCAAAATCACATCAGTAAAAAGCAATTACAGCACATTTAACTTCATACCACTCAAGTCAATCTTTAAAATTATGTGTTAATTTCCTTTCAAGTGATACTAAAAAATAAAAAAATTAAAAATTAAAGGTTTCCCCCAGTGCACCTCTTTTTTTGACCTTTTCATTGATCAAATTATCCCATATTACCTCAAAATGCTTTGACTACAGTGACACCATTAGAAAGGCCACAGCTATTTAACTTGCTGCTGTTGAAATCTGCCAACAGCAGCACTCAGAACACTACTAAAAGGATATATTTTCCAAAGACCAGGTTCTCTTTGTGCCTGGAATTAATGTAAAACCTCCCAGTTGCTTGGAACATACGAGCACCTCAATTCCAAGTACTTTGTCAACATTAAGATTAAAATCTGTGTATAAGATGAGGAAAAAAAAATAAAGCCACATATTTCTTTTCTTCTACATAAGAAGAGTGACTCCTACTTGAGAATCACACCAGTTTTTGTTACTCCTTTATACTTTAGCATATGATGTAAATTGGTATGTTGAAAATATCTGTCTCAGGCTTTTTCAGAACAAGAAAAAATACTAGGCCAAACAGAACCACTGATGTTAACAGATGCAAATTCACTGCACCATTTAAACTAAAAATACACTCCTTAATCTCAGTTTTCTGGATAAAATAAAAATCTATGTCAAACAAAAATACATGAACGTACACCAACATATGTATGCATGGTTCTATTATTAGGTTTTTATGAAGGTAAAGTAATATAAATAGCATATAATAATTGTATATGCTTTCTCTTGTGAAAGAGTATATAAAATACAGATCCATCTTGGATTTAATAAAACTACAACAACCAAATTTAGGTCTACTTCAACTAAAGCAGGCTGGAAATTAACACTGATGTCAGAAGACATTATTTAATTGGTGTATGAATAACTATCAATCAAATTCAAATTAATTTTGTAACTGTGCTGGCAAGCAATTGTTTTAAATGCACAGAAGTATGCAAAAGTTGATTAATATTCAGGATCAAATCAATTAAATCTTCAAATACAAGAAGAATTAGGAAAGAAAATGTGTTGATTTTAGTTATAGAATGTACAGACAAATGAAATATCTATACTGGACTAACTGGAAAAATACTTTATTATCGCTAAGTTTACAACTTTGTCTAACTGAAAATGATAACAAAAAATTTTCCCTTGGTTAAAACTTACACCGGTACAATTACAACAATAGGGCCAGCAAAACATGGTATATACTGAAATTTGTCATTTGGGATTTAAGTTATACACCATGAAGTAAAAAAGGCCATTAAATTGTTACGCTGAATTCCTTAGCTTCCTAGAGTGCTGCTCTGTAGCCCTGTGCCAACCCAACCTAGCTCCAAACACACACTGTGATTTCTGGAGACAACAGAAGAAAGAGAAAACAGGAAAACAAACAAACACAACAAGAAGTTACATTCATCTGGCTGATTCCAGGAGAGAGAAGCTCAGAGAAGAAACCCATACAAGTAATAAATTCACAGCTAGCAATTGCAACGTTGTAGAAATGCTACAAGTTAACAAACATTGGAATTTCTCAGCATCAGCCATTCAGCAACAAAAAAAAATACAGCAATGGAAGCCATTCACTGATGTAAATTTCTTTCAAAATTAAATACAGAATTATCTTTCTTAGATACTCTAATCTTTATTTTTCATCTGCACTCATCCAAAACAAAAACAAACAAACAAAAAAATAAACACTTTAATTGATAGCGTATCAATCTCATCAATCTCATTAGAGAAAAAGAACAGCTTTTTTTCTGGAAAGGAAAGAGTGCCCTTCTGTCATTACATACAATCAGCTATGATGAGCAACAATAACATTTCTGATGAATAGGGTTATTTATTTCTTATTATTGCAAATAGCATTGCTAACCCACAAAAAGGAAAATATATCAAAAGTCTTCTATGTATAACATAAAGTCTGAATCTTTCTCCTAATTCATTTTGCCTTTTTTCCCCCATCACAAAGTTTCTTTAAAATATGCTTTTGTAAACATGAAATGATGCTTTTCAAGAACTCAGAGGGTCTGAGCTTCCTGATTACATATGAAAAGACACTTTTGAGACAAGGAAATAGAGGAGCATTAGAAAGCTAAAGTAGAATGTTGTGAACACATGTCTGATGAAAAAAAATAATGAAAAAAATATATATATTTAAAGCATCTTCCTTCCAGTGAAGAAAAATTTGTCCAGTAATTTTTAAGTAGAATAACAAAGGTTAAATTATCCTTAATATATTTTAATCATTTGTATAACTACTAAATAAAAATACTGATATTTTGTTGTGAAATAGAAAGTACTGTAACTTCTTTAACTAAATTCAATCACAATAAATTACTGGTAAAAATACAGAACGTGAGGGCACAGCAGTGTTTGATAAAGGCAACCTGCGAATAAATGCTATGGCTCCTAGGAAAAAACACTAGAAGTTTTGTATATAGACTAGACAAGACTAAAAGAAGAGTTCAGATCTCATCATGTACTTTAAGGGCATCTTCTGTTAAGGCATCTTCTGTTGTACACCAGCAGGTATTTAGCATTCCTTTGCTACTCATATGAAATAAAAGATGACAGAAGTAACTACAAAATATGTTAATTAACAGTCATTTAGGTCTTAAGTGTTAAAATGATAAAACGTGTTTGAAAACTCTGGAGAAATTACAACGCAAACCGTTTACACATGGCTGAATGCAGAAGTAGACCAAGAAAACATTCCATGGTGTGAAAAGAAATCATTAACACAGGGCTGCAATGGCAAGGGAATTTGAGGCAACAATCTGACCTGTAAGTAATGTTGCTGGCTTGTTTCCAGCAACTGTTGCTCTCCTATAGTCAAATCAGCCTAACAAACACAGACCTGAGTCATAGTCACGCTTCATTTTCTGTGTAAGATTTTGTACAGCCTACTGTATATGATAAACTATATTTGCCCCAGAAAAAAAATCAACAGAACACTTGAAGAAAGAAATCGGTTTAGTTGTATATTAGGATAGGGTTTGGGATGGGAAGCAATTAATTTAAACAGTCTCTCATGCAGAATAAATATAATTTAATTCTGAAACTGCAAATTTTCTAAGATACAGATACATGCAATAGATTTTCATAATATCCAATGTAGGGCAAGAGATACCTGTGAAAGAAACAGACTATGAGTAGACAAACACTGTAAACCTCATAGAGTGTCTATGAGGAAACAACTGCTTTGCAAATACTACATCCTCATAGACTTTTAATTCTGAATTCCAATATACTCATAAGGAGAGTGGAAAAAGAAAGACAGAAAAAGGACAAAAAAATAAAACACTAAACAGGTACCAACACATTTGCGAATTGGTGGGCAAAGTTGCTTAAAAAAAAGAAAAGCATATTCAGTGCCTTTGACAGTTCACTGCTCTGTCCAGACAATATTTACCATTCTAAAATGGAAAAGTGAAGTCAATTACAGAATTTTATTAGAAATTGTTTGCCCGATGAAAGTTAATCTTCAGAGAGGCAATGAAATCCCCAATGAATCAAAGATGAAGAAATCCTGTGATCATCCAGCCACACAGCCACTTCAACTCCTCTTTCCACAGAACTGGATAATACATGGCTACATCCAAAGAGAATTAAATGATTGCATCAATTTTCTGTAAAGTATTCTTCAGAATGATGTGAAATCCAACAGACAAGGACAGACCTCAAAATTTAAATGACATAACAGATAGCATATTTTAATATTATTCTTTTCCAGGAAAAAAAATCCATATTTCCATTAAGCACTAAAGCAACAATAAATATCACATGGAGAAGGAAGGTAAAAAAGCCAACACTATATTAACACCTTATATATAAACACCATTATAATCACCTTATATATAAACGCCTACCAGATTAGAGTATGAGTCAAGGACTGGTCTGAGTCAGAGCTTATTTCTGTGAGGACACTGGGTTCGGTGCTGCAAAAACATTTTTCTCTAATCTGTCACCGTTGTACAACTAGTTGAATCAGAGTTTCCTTCAGAATAAAGTTAAACACATATACACAAGAGTCTCTGGTTTATTTATTAAAATTATGACAGTAAAAGTACTCACAGTAACACAATATTTAGGAATATGACAATATCTTCTCAAACTACTTTCTCCTACATTATGTAGGGATTAGAAGAAAAAAATAAGAAAAAAAAAGTCTATATTAAAAGCAAATAGGAAATCTGTCATAATCTTAAAATGTGCCAGAGCTGAGAACCATGACCAAATTGCTGACAAATAGATCCAAAATATATGTATCCAGAATACTGAAAAGAAAGCATTGAAGAGTATAATCAATTTACAGTCTAATATTCATATTAGAAAAGTACAGCAGATAATAAAAACTACAGGGATTTAACTTGTACACTTGCCCAGCACCACACAGCACATCTGAGACCCTCAGGGGTTTCATACTTGCTGCTTCTCTCTACCACAGTTATACTTCACTCCTGGGAGAAGACTGCAGCCTTCCGCAATCATTGTGCTGGGCAGGTCATCTGCCCCTTCCAGGATGCCGGAAGCTCTCTAAAGCATTGACATATTTGAACTTCCTGATGCCCAATAGGTAAACAGAAAAGGAAAAGGGATTATTGCTTGTTTACAAACTGCTTGAAAGAACACCCAGCTAGAACATAAAACAATCCCATCAAGATCGTTTTGTCTTTTTGCACAAAATACTGTTTACTGAGCTTCACATAAGCTTTGTGAAAGCATTTATTTCTTGCAGAGAATCTAGATATTTTCATAAACTGAGATTAAAGTGCTTGAGAGTGAATTTTATTACCTTATAGAACTTCTCAGAACTGTGCTTCCTGATAAGAAAGATAGATTCAGAAATAACTGACATTCAGTCTGAAATTCTTTGTATTCTACACAGAAACACAAGGCTTCAAGATGCTGGAAAAAGTTCAGCTGACATCCCAAGACCTGTGCCTTTAGTTAACCACTTAATACAATATTGGCACTCTAAGATGTACAGAAATGAAAGCTAGCTCCCCAGTCAAAACACTAAACTGAATTTTAATTTAGAAGATATCACTAATCCCTGAAAACTGTTAATTGTGTAAGGGAAGGAAAGTCTACCAAATCAGTAAGACTGCATGGCCTACAACTGCATTTACTTTTCCTGGTGATGCCACAAACTAAATATGTCAGTTTGGACAGTTCTGGCAACAAAGAGACAGACATTTTCACCTTCACAAAGTTCTCCATTTTCCTGTGAAAGGTTAGGCAAATTGTCACCGTCAAGTCTGCTACTTCAGAAGCAAGTAAAAGTAATGCACTGGAAAACATTTACAGAGAGGAAGCACTATACATTCATAGCACTTTAAATACAGCTATTACTCTAACTTCACAGACCTTCTGCCAGAGCTCTAAATAATCACAGTGGTACAACATTTACCCCTATACTAGCAAAGAGCAAAGCACAGCACCTCTGTATGATTTTGATATTTCCTTTCTGACATAGGTTCACTTCAATTTGTATTCAATGAAATCCTGCCATAGGAGTATGAGGACTGTTATGAAAAGAAGCAATGAGGTGGAAAACTGTCTTCTGAACTTTTTCTTACACTGTTAGAAAAAGTCATGGTGTATTTCAAACAAATAGGAACTGTTACAATCTCTGAAAGCATGTACCCTGGAATGAATTTAATTTAATCCTTACAAAACAACTTGAGTGGAAAACACAGTTCAGAAAATGATACTGTACAATGACTTTCATTTACAAAGAAATAAAATGATGTACCATCCCACTATAATCTTTTCTTGTACTCTACTGTGATGGCATGAGTTTATAGTACCATTTTCTCTCATTGTAGTGAATACAATTTAAGAGTTGACAAAAATGATTTAGATTGACTTATGATTTAGTTTGCATTTAACCCCTTGCCAAAGTGTTTACGTGCTATTAAATATGCCCCAGCTTTGAGTTTTTCTGGCATCTTTAGTGGGGGCAACATTCATCGGAGTGTGAAGTAACCAAAGATAAATTTCAGACTGATGGTCAACAGCAACTAATACAGATTTCCTGAATCGTGTATCAGGCCACAAAATATCAACAATTGCCTGCAACCAAGAGTTTATTTCCCTAGAGGCTTAGTTCAGATTAACGATTACCTCCAAATTTATTACTATACTGTAAAGTTACTCAAAAATTTGTCAAAATCCTGGCATCTAGGTGTAAAACACTGCCATGGTTTTGTGGCTCGTTATCAGTATTCTACATCATAGCATCACTGCACTGGGAGGTAAAGAGTTAATGCTGCAGTTCTGTGGACTGTCAATATTTCTGATCTCTTGGTCTCAGAAGAGAAAAGTAAACTCTCAGAAGACTTCATATTTCCATTTTCCACTCTGAGAGAATGATAAAACTGACTGGGAGCCATGGGACCACTCTCTGTGCACCCTGGCTGTCTCGCCTACAGCATTACAGTAAGGATTTGATTTCAGAAACCGTCCCTTTCTCATTTTACTTCATTTATAAGCTTCAATCCCAATCATATTTCATTATATTGTATTATCTCGCATTCCACTATTAAATATTATAAACTATGCTTTCTTCCCTTTGCTTGTTGCCACTGTTATCTTCATCTAGGCCCATCACTCTAGCTTTTCTCTTCCCTCACCCTTTTCATGGGTGTGGGTCCATGGGTCCTTTTGCCTGCTTTGTCCCAGAACTAGGCCAAGCCAGGTTGATCCATGGGAAGCAATATACATAATTGCATGGTAAAGTACAGAGGCAGCTCTACACAACAAGATGTCTTGTGAGATCCAATGAATAGATAAATGGCTAGACAGAATCTCCACCTAGGTTTATATTACACTGCGTTGAAGTCCACACTCTTTGCTTATACAAATTAAAGAATTTTTACAAAATGAACTACATTTCAAAAGAGAAACATAGAACCACAGAATCATAACATCATAAATGGCTCCATTTCAAAGGGACCGTAAAAATCATCAAGTTCTGTCACCCTGCCATGGGCAGGGTTGCCACTCATTAGACCAGTTTGCCCAGGCACTGGTTTCTTCCTGAAAGACAAAACCTACTAGGGACAGTCAGTTCCCATTGGTGACTCTCAAACAGACAGGAGGTTGATAAAGTTCCTTTCAGAATTGAAAATGGAGTATGTGGAGAAACCCATTTCTGAGAATAATAACACATACTGTGGCTGAAGTACTTGTTGACGCTTAAGAGCTTTAACCTACTTTTTCAGTATTAGAAAGACAATACTAGGATCTACTTTGAGTGTAATTTAGTACACTACTGCTAACAAATTCCTTATTTCATGGATATACCCTGACCATCATACAACCAAAGGAAAAAGATACTACCAAAACTTATAAATATAAACCAAAGAAAACTGCATACCTAGAGGCCCAAATCATATCTTAATTTTACATAGCTTTAATCAAATAAAGTTTATGCCTCAAAAATATATCATCCAAATGATAAAAATATGTAACAGGTTTTGTGCACATGCATATGAACAAATAAGCATATTAAGAAGTCACTATTTGTTGCTTACCCCCTGAGCATCCAAAGCAAAACCCTGAAGAATGAACATACAGTGGAGAATTATGGAAATATATCTACCACAAACAGGTATAAGAGAATTATTGTCTAACATAAATTCAGTCATCTTTTACATGTAAAAGTTATTAAAAAAATAAAATCACACACAACTTTTTAGTAACCAAAAGCAGTATAATGTTAAACCTAAAATTATATGTGTAATTAACAGATGACCAAAAATGGGGACTTGGAAACAGAATTATGAAAAAAGATTATGTAGGGCCACAAGCTTTCAGTTTTAACCATAATTTGAGACAGTTTTCACCGTAAGTAGTTCCAACTGCACCACTTACTGAAATGACAGTGCTTCTTTATAAGCATCATAATAAAACATGTTCAAATATAATTCATAGCACTCCTGTCACCTAAACTTTCCACTTGAAAGGCAGCCACTCAGACACCAGTAGATTTTTCCCTGAGAAAGAATTAGATTAAGACTATTGAAGCTTTGATTTTCACATTAAATTAAGAATGGACTACTAAGACTCTCATAAACCTGCAAGTATCCTTGAATAAACGGAAAAATAACCTATGCATACACTGATGAATCATATGGAGATGAGTCTACTGAAGATCAACTATTCATACTGTAGTAGTTCAAGCATTAACAGTAAGAAAAACAAGGTTTCAAAAGAACACGGAGTTTTTGTAAAGTTATGTTTAGTTGTTTCAAGTTATGCAGAGAAATATTTTAATATACTACAGAGTTAAGGAAACTGGAGCAAAGCTTTTAAAGGGGCATTAATTCTTTACTTAGCAGAAGACTATTGATTCTGAAATTAAAATAAAAGAAAATAATAATTTAGTCTAGAAACAAATAAAATCCTCTCTATCAGTAAGAATCTGCAATGATGTAAAAGAATATTTTCACAAAAGTATGGAAAAAGATATAAATCTGGTATATAGATATCTGCCCAAGAAGAGGATAGCATGAAGATGAAAGGACCCTGCTAACTTGTAGAAACTATAGAGTTGTCTATAAATGGCAAAGGTTGCAAGTGGTCTGGTATTAGAGAGGATAGAAAACAGCCTGTAAACAAAAAGCAGAATCTGGAAGTGATTATCAGCCTCTGTGTTATCTTGAAAACGTCTTAGTTCAGTTCTAAGACATGTTTTAGGAAATCACAATCATCCACTTCATTGCTTTTCAAGGGACATTAAGCCTGGCTTACAAAATGGAAGAAAGCAGAAATACTCCCTAGACAGTCTTCCAAGCTGAATAATCAATACCCACACACACTTGCTGCTAGAATAAATATAGAGTAAGATTTATCTCACTTTGATAGATCAAACAGTACACTGAACAAAGAAAATAACTTTATATCAATTAATTAACTGGCTAATAGAATGAACTAAGTATCTTCTGAGAGAAGGTTAGTTTAGCTCCCCTATTTTTAATATTGTTATAAACAGTATATTTTTTTCCCCAAATCCCTACAGATCTACATCTACAGTATGACACAACAAAACCAGTTACGAACTAGAGGTTTTTTTCTGAATTGGTATCAGGTCTTCTAAAACGACTACATATTTAATGCAATAATTTACAGCAAACTGCCAACAAGATCATAAAGGATTACACATAAAAGAGATTTTTATTGCATGTTGTTAACTCTTCAGTTAATAATGCTGTGAACAGGTATGTCCATAAGTGTATAAAACAAATGCTCCAAAGAAAGCACATGGCTCACTAGAGAAGCTGGCACACAGACTTTACTATGCTTAACTATACTAGTTTCTATCATTTTCAGCGACTCCATACATTTAAGTAATATAAAAGTGAAAATAACCAAAAATACATTTCTGGTCTCCTTTCAAAGTTCTCTGAGATTCTACCCACAAGAAAAGAGAAAGAAAATACAAACAACTTACAGACTGAGCAGTCATTTCAGAAATCTCTATAATCAGTAAGATGTATCTGTTTCATTCACCAGATATCACATACTGCCAACTAGAAATCTGCATCAAATTTTCAGTGCCATTTGAGAATCATGGAAACCTGCACTCCATTATCAAAAGTAACAGACACAGTTAACCATGAACCAAGAACTAAACACTACAAGATGCATGTATTTTGATTTTTGCTGAGATTTTGTATGTGTCTCTTCAGGATTTTTCTCTACAACTGACAGTGCATGACACTAAATTACAGAAGCTTGCTTCTTTTAAATTGTACAATTCAGAGATCTTATTTTCTGTGCCCAATGTTCTCCCCATATTCTAGGAAAGTGCTGGAGTGAGGCATTTCATTTTGTAATTATCTAGCCTATTTCAGCTGATTACAAGCTTCATTTTGCATTAAGACATGTCAAAATATTTCTGGCATCTTTTACTCTGACGCAATATAAGATAAAGTAAGGAATCACTATAAATAGAATATTCAGGGTTTACGTTGACATTATTAGTGTACTCATGCTGCTGAATGCATTCTACTTACAAGTCTGTTTTACTATAGACAGATTACAGTGAGTTTGTAAATCATTCTATTCAGTAATTACAAAATCATGAAAAAGTGCTACAATTTTTGTTCGTACTATCTTTTACTTCCTAGAGATTATTTATCATGAAAGACATGAGAGTATCATTTTAAGAAAAAGCATCCAAGTGTATCTGAATTAAAGACCAACTCTACTGATCAACATCACTGCTGATGTTGCACAGAGCAAACTATTCATCATAAGCAATATCTTACTGTAGCAGAGTGTCTTGCAATTACAAGGTTTCTAAACAGATCAAGCTTTCTGAAATCATTTTGAACTTCTCAAAATAGAATCACCTCCCAACAATGCCTGTTATATTTACAATACCTAAATAACCAACTAACACAAAATAGCAGGAAGTTGGATGAAAATATAATCTGCATTACGTCATGCTGCCAATTGTTTTCGAACACTGGAAATCCTTGTTAAATAGCAAAGTTAGGAAAAAAAAATATAGAAAAAAATATTTAAAGGATTAGTATTCTTCCATGTGAAATAAGGGCAAAAATACCAGATTAGTCATATTAGTAGGTAGATGCCAACAGCAATCCTAATCTTTTACCTACATATTCTACTCAATTCCTTGATCTATGCACCCACTCATTAAAATTTTCCGACTGCCTAGTTATAGATGTGATAAAATAAAATGGCACATTCAAAGAAAAGCCTAGATTATTTATTAAAAAAAAAAAAATTCATTCTCATCCAGGTACTCCTAAAATAGCTTCTTTCTCTGAACAGAATCTCTTTTATACAATGGTTAACTGCTGTTATGTAAGATTACAGATTTATATTTTTAAAGCTTACTAATTAGGACTTCAATATTTTCAGAAAGAAACAAAATACTAAAGGATCTGAGTAAACAATAAAAACGCCAGAACAGCAGCAATAACTATAATCATAACAATGAGAGGCAATGTGTGCAAAACCTATGCTTCAATATAAAAAAAAAAAATTGTCCTCTGTTTACTCTTGCAGCATTTTTAAAATTTGTTTCAAAATGTATAATTTTAAACCAAAAGTATAGACAAATTAGGCCAATTCATTTCAAACATAATGTTTCTAATACAGATGCTGGAAAACCTAATGTATTGGAAATTATATTGAATAAGCAGTGTTGAGATGGAAGCATAAAAAAAACATAACTGAGCTTAACTGAGAACACCATAACTACACTGATTGGCAAGTGGTTAATAATATAATTAATTTGCATTCCTCCATTGGTGGAAAAAGAACTGAAATAGAAAAAAATAAGTAAGCAAGCATAAGCATATGTTTGTTGCTAATATGAGAAGCTGCATACTTATATTTCACAATCACCTTGGAATATGAAAGAGAAAAACTAATTTTTTAAGCCACTGGAGCTGGATAATGTCTTTTAATGGCTGTTTTGCCCCATTACTTTTAATTTGAGTAAAAAAAAAAAAAATTGCAGTCTTTCATTAGAATTGTATTACAAATAAAATACAGTGCAATTAAAGAGCTAGCACTCAATGTACAAACCAATACTCATAAAACATAGGAAGAACATTATATGGTGAATCTGAAAATTTTAAAAACATGTAGGAAAAAACAAAAAAAAAACAAAAAAACAGTTGTCCTTGTATTACCTTCACCAAACTTCTGGAAAAATCAATTATACAAGAATAAACCTAAGGAAAATTTTAGGGATAAGGAAATGCCAGCACCGTTTGCACTCTAACAAATAATTGCACTAAATGCATTCAGCGCATTTAGTTTAATAATAGACAGAGCTATTACTAAATGGATAACATAAGCTAGATAGTGCAAAACCTTTCTATAGTGAAACTAGATCTTTCACTAAAAGAAACCATGGTTTTGTCATTGGTTTCAGTGATGTAAATATTTCAGTACTGGCCCAATAAGGATTGCTCAAATTGGAGAGTTCTCAGCAGTTGAAAACTACAAGAGGCCGTTCTCACTACCTTGTCACCCTTTTCAGAAGGGATGTGGGAGTGCATTTGGAGAGGAAACATACTGAAAGAAAAAATACCTGAGGTCAAAAAGAACAGGCAAAAATCTGAATTTCAGTGTTTTAGCAGAGAGGTGGGTACATGTAAACCTCACAAAGTCAGTAACAAGGGCAAGGAGCTTCAACTGAGTTGTGTCAATCCTGAACACAAATAGGGGCTGAGTAACAAACAGATTGTGAGCAGCCCTACAGAAGATTTGAGAGCGTTACTGGTTGAAAAACTGAACATGAGACCCCATCTGTAGTGCTGCATTCAGCTCAAGAATGACATGTATATTTCAGAGCAAGCCTAGAGGAGGATTATATAACTAAAAAAATCTTTGCTATGAGTGTGGTGATGCACTGGATAAAACTGCCCAGAGAAGCTATGCATGCTAGAGGTGTTCAAGGCCTGGTTGGATGGGGCTTGGGCAACCACTGAAACCTAGATAATCTTATTCCAACCCAAAACATTCTGAGATGCTATTCAACAATACCAAACCTCCAGATCTGGCAGTAAACCAGTAGCAATACTGTCTAACAAGTTATTTTAGCAATTTGTGTTTTTAATTAGTATCAAGAACATCTTATCTACCTTCCTATGGCATTTCTCCAGGAATACCATTAGAACACTTTTTAATGTTTTACTAAGGTCAGGATAAGTCACAGAAACCTCACACATTTTCAAATTTTAAAAATAAAATTAAAATACAGAGTAAAACATCAGAATATTAATATTTGTCATCTACAAAGAATTAAAATTGCCACAGCGTTCATGCAGCTGAATATAAGGGCTATAAACATTGCAGCAGCCATCAGTAACTGCAGGTAAATGTCAGTTTTTTTAATGTCAAGCACAGAAAATTGGAACAATTTCCTCTTGTTTAATTCCCATTATTAATACATTAGTGTACTTACTTATGTTCATAAAAATTACTCCCCTGCTACTTTAGCACATAGTTGAGACAGTATTTAAATTCTATTTACTGATGAATAAATCTTTCAATATTCCCTTTGGGAAAACCACAATTACACGTTTATGCTACGCTGGTATTCTGATCTGTCCTTTTCTGAATCTGCTTTTTATAGTCTCTTCAATAGTTCTTTTGTTGTTGTTGTTGTTTTTAAATCATTCCATTAATCACTTTAAGTCAAATTAATCAACTCCCCCACAGACTGGGTTATTAACAACTGCTATTTGGTTTCAGTCCTGTGAAATAAAGGATCTTCATTTCCTTTCCTGGACTTCTTAATTCTCGCCTTCTCTGCCCCTTTTAATTTAAAAAGTAAATTGTTCCCACTGACACGTTCAAAGACATATGAGAAAAATGTTTCCACTTTTAGTGTAGCATAAAACCTGTTTTAGATGGAATCTAATCTTTAGGCTTTAAAATGTTTTTTTAATCCTTTTAATTATAACTGTTATGATTATTACAATCAACAACATAAACTAGTCCAAAGTACTTTTCAAATGCAACTACATTTCATTTCAGAACCTAATAAATCTTCCTTGCAGACAAATCTATCTTTTTCCATTTCCTTTTACATTAATTATTTGTATAAGAACTATTTTAAAGGAAATACAGAGATATAAAATCAGCTAGCAAAATTAATAGATGTGAATCTCACTTTATTATCTGAATACAACTATTCTTTATTTTGGTCCCTAATGTTGACTACATTCCAGGTTTATATGTTCAAAAGTTATGACTTATAAACAGAAAACTACCTTTACATTCCAAACAGAGATGATTCTTGTAAATACTATAGTTGCTAACTGAAATCTCTGAATGACAGCATGATTAATAATTTCTCATCAATTAGGTCTTTTTCATGAAGCATGGCTCAGAGCTATTTTTATTCATACTCAGCTCACAATACCTCTCCTTTGAACTTCAGACACTCAAACATCTTACTGAAGAGGGTTTGACATAATCATACTCTAATAGTACTATATTTTCAAAACTTGAAATCAATCTTTGATGTTAGCTAGGCACACATCCTTCAAGCCATGAATTACGTTTAATTGGAGGGAAAGGAGGAAGTCATTTACAAAGAATTCCTTCAGCAACCACTACCAGCAGTAATAGAGTCTGATACTACTCTGGCAGGAGCAGAAGTAGCAACTGAACATACCAGCAGTTACCAGAGCATAAGACATATTTTCTTATTCCTTGAATTTCTTACCATAGATCCTTGATTCTTTCTTCTGTGCTTCCTGGAAGTTAGGTCAGGTCATTTGAGAATGTCATCCTTCAGAGGTACCTGCCCCTGAAAAATGTTTTAGCTTAGCTTTAGTAAGCACAGTTTACAAGTAAACCAAATACATTTTCCTGTCACTTCACTGCGCGTAGCACTCCTTGCCAACATTTAAACTAAGAAAATTTCTAAGCTACTGAGAGAATTTTGGTATAAAATTAAATGCTTTTACAATATTGCTAACACAATTCCTTTCATAATACATTTGGAAAATTGCATGACATCATCATTTACAGCTATCGCTAATTTTTACCATAAAAAATGAAAAACTGATTCAAAAGAAAAACAAATTGCTATAAGCATTGTCCAAAGCCTTTCCCTTTCCCAATTATGTTTAAAGTAAATCTATTTTTTATATTTAAATTGTTTTCATTTCAGACATTAAAAAATACAATAAAACCAGTGAAAATTCAAACAATGTTCATATTATTCAATAGCCATTTTTTTTCACAAATGTTTTTTTTACACTGTTTAGGTTGAGAATCACATATTTCAACTGAAGGAGTTGTACATAACACTGTATAGGTTATCTGGGGGGGTCAAGGGCTTTTGTTTGTCTTTGTGGTTTATTTTTTTATAACCCTTATTAAATTACTATGTCAAAATAATCAGCCATTCTTTGCTGAACAACTCTCACACTCCACACTTTTTTAAAACTCATCTGCCAAGGCAAACTTTGTTTCCTTCACTTAGTAACACCTGTCTGTGGAAAACTGCATCAAATAAAAATACCTGTATTTAAGTGGATATGACTAAAATACATTTACAGACCTCAGTACAACTGCAGGCCTCACGTAACTGTATCAGTAGACCACCTTTATGTTTGTAGATTTAAGTCATTTGTACTTAGCAATTAATTATTTAGTATGTGGTTTGTTCTGCTTTCTGTGCTCAACAGTTAGAAAAGAAAAATTTCTACCAAATCTATTCAAAACTAAATATGCCAAAGAGAAGCTATGGTATAACGAACCACAGGATAATGCTTTAGAGAATGTCAAGAGAAATAGAAAGTGTCAAGAGAAATAGAAAGATTCCCCTAAGACATACATTCTGTACCCAGCAAGAAGAAAAATCTCTTCAGTTTTAAAGCTGTTCAGGCTTGCTGAGACTAAAAACTTCTGGACCAGTTTTACTGTTGTTGAGTCCTGTAATAATGCTACTGCATAACTGAGTTACACTTTGTCAGCATGGAGTAATGGCAAGACTACTAGGAGCTAGCTACTATCCATGTAGACGTGCAATTATTGATGTCAACGTGTCTCTAGCTTTCAAGATGTACTTGTCTGCTCTTAGCTGAATCCAGTTTTCAACCAGAAGTGAAAACTGCCTGGTATACAAGAAGTATAACCTGCAAGTCTTCAGAGGCACAGTGATGTCTTGGCTGTAAGCTTCTACTCCACATACTCTGGGAGTCTGTTTACTTAAAATGTCAATTCTGAATTTCTTGAGTTTGTAACGAGTATTAGATCTTTCTCGTTTTTACTTCTAGATTGCATGAAATTTCCTTTTTAAATATATCTTTAAGCTGTTATTTGTTTACTCTCACTTATTCATGCACCAAAACAAGATCCCCTATTTCTTCCAATGGCTTCCCATAGTATGTACATTCCTTTACACAAGTTGCATCTGCATATCCATACACAAGCCCTTTCTAATTATCACCTTCACTGCATTCTTTTCCTGCAAAATACACTTCAACTTAGTTCCATTCCATCTCATCACATTCCTGTGCAACACCATTCCCTTTGCAATTTCTGCCCTTTCTTATATAAAGATATCCTGTTTGTTAGGTAGTATTTAGAAGTAATCTAAGTTATTAGTGAAACTTTCATCTTCATAGAAGAATTACATTATTAGCTTCAATGGTTCAAGAAATGCACATATTTGTTGAAGCAATCTACAAAAAAGAGGAAAAGAATACTAGAAAAAGAGAAAACAAAGGCTTAATGCACTCTTAAACAGGCAACTATCTTATGGATAGAACATGTCAGTTGCTTACAATCTTAAAAGTGAATGGAACATGACATAGGGATCCCTTAAGGTTACAGCCACATGGTGGGTTGTGCTCTGTGTATGAATGTAAATCTCTTCCAATAGACCTAAGTGTGATCCTGCCCAGAAATAGCAAAGCGGATTAAAGACTACTGATTTGCTGGTGGTGGCAAGGGCAGGGGCAGCAGTAGCAAAAACAAAAGTTTCTAAAAGAACTAGGTACAAAATAAGTATGCTGAGTTGGTAGAAGAAGAAGCCCTCTTGATGCATTGCCCTTTTCCATTTCTTTGTCTTTCAAATAATGTCAGATAGGACATTTTCCTTTATTCCGGAGAGTAGCTGTGGCATTTATCATTCAGTGATGGTAAAACTTAAGACTAGCCTAAGAAAGGAATAACAAAACATTTTTATTGACCATGCCATCATACAAGCATACATAAAAAGAACTCAAATATAAGTAAAGGAAGGTGTGGGAGAATAAATCAAAATAAACATGATGAAGAAATAATTAGTGTCAGGGAGTCTAGGAACAGCAGTACACAGGTATGTTGAAAATGTATCAACTCTTTTCTGCCATTAAAAATATTTTTGTATTGTTTTGTTTTGTTTTTTATTTCCTTATCACAATGAAATATGACCGAGAGATTTCCCACCAGAATTAAAACTTTAAACTTCCAGCAAATAAGTTCAGACTTGTCATCTCTGTTATTTCTGCAAAACACATGGAAAAGACTAATATAGATTTGGAGATACTCAAAATGCAAGCTGATAACCTATATGACATTGCACAGTACATTCTGGAAATCAATTTTTCATACCTAAAATCCACCATATGCAGTTATGCCAAGTCATGGTAAGGCTAATGGTTCTAAAGTAAGAAGCAGATAACCAGGAATATGTGACATGCATAAAGTAAAATGAAGTTGCTGAGAATATAGAATATTTACAAGATGCAAGCTTCAGATTAAATTACCCATCTACATATGGCTATTTATTTTTAATTCATATCTGATACAGTGTATCTAAATAGTCTCTTTATACCTACTCTGAGACTATATAAGATTTTATCTGTATTATTTTCACAGATACAATTTAATCTCATATTTTACATATTCTCCTTTAATTTATTTCAAAGTGATAACAGTCATCGTAACACATATGATACTAATGTCTAAAAAATGTGATGTCAAAACTTAAATATATTACTTGATTGTTGTAATTACCCTTGTGATTCTATTCTACTCACTTGAACAAAAACACCATTAATTTTGGCTATGTTTCCCAATAGATTTTCTCACTGTACCCAAAAAACTCTGTGCCTTTCTTGTTTCCTCTCTTCCTGTCCATCTCATCATATTTTTTAAACATGTCTTCACTCCTCACTACATCATCATATTTTTAGGGGACTCTCCAAGCACCTGCATGATTCATGCCACATGTATGACTCACTAAATCAGAGGCTATTATCCTAGCAGTGGATTTTGCAAAGGCGATTACAAATTATAGTATTTTTTTTTTTATCAGCAATGAACTCATATGCCTATGAAAATTAAATGCATATGAGAAAAAATGACATTTTCAGAACCTGACAGGACCCTGCGCAACACAATCAAACTGGTTTAGGTCAGTGGTAAGAACAGGTGATCATAAGAGCTTCCTTTAAACCTAAATATTTCTATGATATAACAATTTTCAAAATAATGAAAAATGTAGGGCTTATACTTTGTACAATGTTTTGAGGAGGATCTTTACTCATTATTTATATATTTCCTCTTTTACACCTTGGAATAACCTTAAAATTCTTCTCAGAAATACTATGACAAGAAGAAAGAAGATGGCAGCTGAGGATGTGTAGAGCATTGTGGGTGATCAAGGGTAATCAAGGGTCAACAGCAGAGTTTTCTCAGCACCGCTCAGTTTCACACAAAATAAATTGCCATCTACACCTTTTGTTCTTTGTGCTGATAACCAGTGAAATCAAGTAGAATCCAGAATCTGGCCAGAAGTATTTTCTAAAAGTCAAGTGAACAATCTGTCATTTGAAAATTTAGATGATTTCTGCAGTGTCATAAAGGCAAAACATAATATTTTCATAGTCTATAATGTGCTTGATTTGCGTACCAAGTAAAAAACATTGCCTTGACATTTCCATAACACTGAAAAATCCAAGATTTTTAAGCAGATCATTCTCAGTGTAGCTATTTCAGAAGTTCTAATGCACTTCAAAGAGCTAAATGAATACTGAATTATCATCATATACTGAATTATCATCATAAATATTAGACTATACACTCCAGTAATAATCCCATTATGAATCTTCAGCTTTATTTGTCCTGTTGGATTAGTTCATTCTGTAATACATTGCTCGCACTTTGCTCTAACCGTCAGTGACTCTTAGAATTCCTGATTACATGATTACACTCAAAAGCCTCATTATTTCAAAATGTTTTATCATCAACTGATCATTTTTATGTCACTTTGGGGACAATTCCACAAGCCTGTTCTTACAAGATTAGCATCATGGTCCTTAACTACATTTTGTTTAACTCTAGAGGCTACTAAAATCTCAAAATTTGAAAAACATAGACAAAAGCTTCCTCATTCAAAAGAAACAGGCAAATGGGTCTGGTAGAGTATCTTCCAAAATACGAAATTTTTTCCTTCTTAACTGAGGTTTGAACAAAGTACAAACAAAGAACAGAGCAAACTATATCTTTATCACTGCACACTGTGTTCTAATTAAATTTTATCAAATAAACTGGAAATGATTAAGTCAATTTTTGAGTGAAGAATTTCCAACAAACAAGAGCATCAACAGTGAGATTTGTCACAGTTTTGCACACATTAACTTCCTGAACCACTGTCAATAATCAACCTCAAATTAATGCTACACAAATGTTAATATTTGGCTATTAATAATCCCATATTAGTCATATCATCACAGACGTCAGCTGGAAGAAGGAGACACAGTAAGGGCTATATTTAAAGGCTCTGCTTCCTTTATTGCATTGTATTGCAGTAGAGGAGTTGTGGTAGAGGAGTTAACCCTAACAGATACTATCCATTAGAAGAAAATAGTATTTGACCATAAAATGCACTTGAAACATAGATCCTCCCTCAGTTGATATTTCTCTGTCTCTTTCTTATCCCTATCTCTTCACAGCCTAAGGAGCTCAGTGATGCCCTGATATAGGCCTACAACTTTCTACAGTCCCATTTCTCTTCATGTAACTTCACTGTTTCCATTCCTATAGTGAATATCTAGGCTGTCCTTGTGCCACCCTACACTTCACCCCCCATCTCCAGCAAACCAGCCACCAGCATCACCTCTACAAAGCTGAAGCTTTGTGTAGAGAAGCTGAACGTACAGAGGTCATTGCTTCCTAGATTATCTATGACTGAAGAATGTTTCAAATATATTTAGCTGGGTTGAGTTAACATATAGTTTTTATACAGCATGTTCAGTGGATTGCCAATAGGAAGCAATCACGCAGAATCCTAGTTACAACTTAAAAGCCATTCTTGTTAAAATCAACAGGAAATGGAACCTATCCTCCTATTTCTCCCTCTAATTTCAATCCACTGCTGGGAAAAACATCAAAGTATATTTCTTTTATCCGCTATTGGATGTTGACTCAATATGAAAGTACCCTCCATAGTTTTTACAGCCTCAGAGAAAAAAAATAAATAAATAAATAAATAAATTTCCTTTCAGAATTCCCGATTAATAAAATATTGAGAGAAAGGCAGGTCAATCTAGATGCAGAATCATTTCAAAGACAATTCTAATTTGAAAATAAATTGTTACAATACCACAAAAATGGAACTACCTTTTAAGACATGTCACAGATACGTACGCAGACTGATAGTACTAAATTAGAAGTATATAGCAATGCACTAACTTATGCACCTCTTAAATATTCTGAATCTTTCTACTTTCTGAAGAAGGAAAAAAATTGTTCATAAGCGGAAAAAAATTCTAGTTCATTCACTGCTTCCAATAATTGTAAAGACTGCTGGCCCATATTCTTTCTTTATCCCTATCTTCTACTATCTCATTTAATTCTGTGATGGAAAACGCTTATAGTGAATCCTTCCTTGTCCTTTCTCTTACATGTGACAACATAAAAAAAGGAGCATGTTCACTTTTTTTTTTTTTTAATTTCTTTAAAGATGCAACTGTACTTCCACTGTAATTTATCCTTAAGTTAATAAATTGCATGGAACATCTGAAAATAAATATACACTTAAAAGCTGTTGTCAAGTTTTGGCTTCAGATAGCATATTTCTTAAAGCAATGGCCACACTTGAGAACTTGAAATATTTCAAAAGGTCTCCCACAAAGAGTAAAGAAATTTTAAGATTTTGATGATGAAAGCAGTTTGCTGATGTTGCACCGAGGAAGGATGCCAGATAGAAACTATTCAGGCAGAAATAATGCTGGAGATTACAGAGCAGACTGAAGAAGGAACCATAAGTTCTGTGAGCTCTCTTGGATGTCTTAGTTGTATGATGTCCTTCAAAAGCTGAAGAACACAAACATGACTTGAAGATGCCAAAGTCATTACCACTTTTAGACATTCAATCCAGAAATATACCCATGTGGTTTCAACCACCTAAACAATGGTTTGAATTGCCTTTAAGGTTTAGCTAAGAATTACAACAGTTTCGAACAAAGCAGCATTGGTGTACTTAAGGACTGCAATAATTGAGGAAACTCAGGAAAAACTTGTATTGAAAGCTTGTACATCTGGTAAATGGCAAAAATAGTAATTAAACTTGGAGAGAACATATGAAGGCAACCACAAAATTCTTTTCTAGTTTTCATCAACAGATAAAGGAAAAAAAATAAAAAAAACAACACAAAAGAATTCGCTGAGAGATGAAAGTCTAGATGAGGTTCACAATAAACATTAAAAAAAATAAGGAAAAAAAAAAGAAAAAGAAGCATAACAAAGAAAAAACGGATTTTTTCACTGAAGAGTAGTCTTAAAAACTAAATGATACTTTCAAAGCTCAGACTGTAACTGATTTCCTTTTGTCAATCAGCTACCAGCAGCCATGTCTACAGTAGCAGGCAGTGCAACACAAAATAAGATTCACAAAGCAGAGCAGTCTATTCTGAGAAGTCAGCATCCATACTACACATGCCAGAGATATTACTTTCAACTGTTCATTGGATGGGTTGCCCATTATTAGCTGAAGAACACATGCATTTCTATTTTTTTCAAAATCTATGCGTTCAAGCCCTTTGATAATATACTGTATCCAGAACAGTTTCTGTGAGGAAACAAGTGATCAGGAGGTTCACCTCAAAACATTCTGGTTTTGAAATACTCTGAACAGAGCAACAGTAAGCATTCAGGATGTCCAGTAGATGGAATGCAATAGAAAACAGATGCAGATTATTACCATATATCAAAAGTAGATGCTGAGAATATTTAAGTACAAAAATATAGAATGTAATATTTATGACTTCCCATTTTTAGAGAACAGGTTCATAACCTGGGATTCATTTTCATTAAAGGATTAGACATGACTAACTAATAATTAAAAATATATGATATGTAATATTATAGTATGTAATATGTAAACGTAATACTTACACACATGTTCCTTATCGAAAAGATTTTTCCTCTTCAGTTTTCCCTTTCATTTCTCATAACGTATATACTTTGGTTTCATGTTTGAGTAGTTCACGAATAAAATATTTCAATACATTACAGAGGCATATTTTTCCATAAGCAACAGAACTAATGACACTTGGTTTCCAATAGCTTCATGTTACACGGTTGAATTATTTTATGTCTAATAGGTGAATTTTCTAATTGAAGATAATTTTCTAGCTAGGGATTCATATTGTGCTTTGCAGATTCTCTTCAGTAAGGAGTAAGCACTCACTTCTCCTTTAATGCAGTGAGGGGACTAGGAGACTATCTTCTCTACCTGGATACCTTCATGATCACAACACAAAAGTATTACAAGACTATCATTTTTTCCTGTGCTTAATTTGGTGTGTTTCAAAACACAGAGGAAGTAGAGGAAGAACACCCACATAGAATAACACAAATTTAGCCAAAGCCCTTAGACTATGTTAAAGAAAAAATACTTGACCAACAAGGGTTGCACTATATGCTTAACTCTAAAAAATGAAGAAAAACTATGATGTAAACTTTTTCTGTCAACAGACTTTGATTTTCTGTCAAAAATTTCACAATCTGAATGGAAAGCTAATCTGTTCTTTCCAACTTCTTTTCTGTATAGTTGATTCTTCCTTAGTAACTTTTGCACTTAGAGCAGCTTATCATAGAGTAAAATAATTTCTAAATATTTCAGTACTGCTTAATTTTTCATTGGTTTCTCTCTCCTCATACAAACTCTACAAAAATACAAAGGTCTAACAACAAACACTGTAAGTGGGTTTATAGTTACCAGGAATCTAATAGCTGTATAAAAAAATTGTCCTAAAGAGAAAATCATTATTATAAATAAGAATTCTTTAATTCATAGATAAATAATAAAATGGCAGACCAAGATTTTTTCTCTACTAATTGTATTAGGGTAAAAACAATATACCAAACTAGCAGAGGAATCTTACCTAATTTTGTTTTATTGTGGTATTATATCTAATTCTATGAATATACTGTGTTAATCTTGATTTGAAGAAGGAAAGCAGTATCAAATGCACTGAGTCAAATTGAACAAATTAATACTTTTCTTTCCAGTAAACGCAGAATACCAGAAAGATGAAAACCAATGTGATTTAAAATAAGATTATAATTCAGTACAAGTTTTCCCTAAGATTAGACCAATTAACAAAATTTCTAATAAAAACTTCAGGATGCATGCAATGAATTAGTCAAAGAACTGAAATGATTTAAAAACTCTGCAGTGTTTCTGAGTGCGCACTATTACACTCCAACAAGCAAGCAGAAGAAATAATTAGTTTTCACACAACACTGACTTTAATATCAAAGGTACTGCTTGTAGTCATTGAAGAAAGTAGGCAGAAATACTTTCACACGATATGTTCAGTTAATTTTTCAGTTCCATTTGTTATCTAAAGTAATTTATTTTAGGACTGTGACTAGAAACAAAATTACATTTTCATTGATTCAATATTTTTCTCTATGAGACGGACAGACTTCGGTGTACTGCAGTACTTCATTTTCTGTTCCTCAGTACAACTATTTCTGCCTTATGCTGTACAAAACACATACAAAATAAAAGATAGAGTACTTATGATAAGCCTAACATACACCTATGCTGATTGCTAATGCAATGATTTCCTGCTAATTTTTTCACCAAAAAACTGAATACAATTTAAAAACCAATTAATAGCCAGTGAACATAAATGGACAAATTCTATTATTGTTTACTTCAGAGCAATGTGTTGGTATCCTCACTGGATGTTTACACTATAATTTTTAAGAATATTTTTAAATGAAATTCCCTTATAAGATGATTTGAAGAGCTCAACTGAGTTAAACAAGACAAACGAAGTACACTAAGTGAAGACTCACTGTTACTAGACACTAAGATTATCATGATGAAATCTACCAAGTGCATATTCTTGTTTTCTATTCAATTACTGGAACAAAATATATATTCCAAAGACAACATTTCCAGAGACACAGACAAATGTAAAAATGCACATTACTTCGGCCTAAACCTCACCTAATTAGTATCAATAAACTGACAGTGGAGGATCTGTCACTAAAAATATTTCAATTCCTTATCTACTCTGACATCAGTAATTATAAAAATGAAAACTAATATTTTGAAACTATGCTTGGTTCTTAATTACTGTTTATAAACTGAATCGAAAGTTGGATCACAAACATACATGGAAAATATCTAGGAAGTTTCATACGGGGGAACAGCCTAGATTTATATTTTGATTCATTTAGAAGTTCCTGTTACCACATCACCCCCTCTATCACAAGAATGATTAAATAGTGGAAATGTTGTTTACCTTGCTTTATTTCACAGTATAATTTCTGCAAAACACTGTAGCCTGCAACATACTTTAAACTGATTTCAAAAAAAAGATAAAAAGTTAGATCCAAGTTAGGCTGACCCTAACAATAGCACAAAAATTGTACTTTTACCCTGATTTTTCCCCATCTGATTCCACTATCAAATGGGTGAGTAAGAAGCTGAGTGGGGCTGAGCTGCCTGCCAGGATTAAATCACTAAAGCAATGTTTATTTATCTTCGAATAGACAGGTCATTTAAGATTTAAAACTGGCTGATCTGTTAGGTTCAAAGGCTGTGATCATTGTCACAAAGTCCAACTGAAGGACAATCACTCATGGGGTTCCACAGGATGAGCACGGGGCTAAAACTGTTAAACATCTTCCATTACTGAAATGAAAGATGGAACAGAGCTCACCTTTAGTAATTCTGCAGACAATAAAAAAAGTAAGGAGAAATACACTCAGTAGTTGTTTCAGAGGGACTTGTTTGATACATGTGACAGTCATGTTCACTGGAAGCTGGAGAAAAGCACTGAGAGGGACTTTGCTTTCCCCATTCCTGAGCTGACAGATCCTACACATAGGGAAGGATAATACCATGTGTCAGTACAGACCGGGGCTAGCAGTCTGGGAAGTAGCCTGGCTGAAAGAGAGGCATGGACATAGTAGTGCATTCAGCAAAGAGTCATAAAGATTACATAGTAATTGGAGCATCTCTCAAAGGTGGAGATGCCAGGAGAGCTGGGATTCTTAAGGATGGAGAGAAACAGATTCAGGAACCTTATGCCATTTGAATATAAATAATTAATATGCTCCAACAAGACAATTCAGCATTGACACTTCAGCTTAAATGGCTTTCGTTTTTCCCTGAAACACTATATTCATTTATTTGCTACAATTTTTATCTCTCAAAATGCTCCAGGCACAATACAGAAGTTCAAAAATATATTGATCAATAACACATTGAAAGAAGATAAAATTGAAAGACAAATGGCAAATACTGTATATTCTACACACTGCAAAGTCAAGTTGACTTTCCATGGAAGGTAATTTCTATGTCTTGCAAATCCAGCACAGTATCTGACACTACATCTTAAATTTGGAACACATCCAGAGACTTTGCAGCTTTAAATGTGTAATCAGTTTTGCTTCGGGAAAGTTCTCTATGACCTTTCTCAAATAAGAGTTTCACAAGAACAAGCACACAAAAAAGCAGTTAAGTACAACAAAAGGGAACACCATCGGGCATTTAAAATAATTAGTTTCCTGTGGTTTTATTGATTTGTTACTTTTTCAGTCTGTTTGCTCATGCTCATACAGACTGTTTTCAGAAATCTCTTCCTTAAATTTCACACCATTACATACAATATGCAATGCAAAGGGTTGATCACTTGCTCTTAATAGCTCTTTCAGTCTTCTTCACATCTCCCTTCATTTGTCAGAAAATGAATTTCTACATCCACCATATTTCCAAGCAGACAACTTCTTAAGTTAATCACATTTGGGTTAAATAAAAGTATTATACAATATTATGTTACTGACATATTAGAAGTTATTGGCTTCAAATTCTTAGCATTTGAATCTGATCATATTTCACTAAAGTTCTGGATGAAGAAACATTTTTTAGGATTTTTATATATTAGCCAACAACAGTAAAGGATGGAGACTTAATACCATGCCTAGAGCATGTCCAGGACTTCAGTCTTAGGTGAGTTATTTGTAAACCCTGGAGGAGCAACTTTTTTTGTTTATATATTTTTTAAATTACTGTCCCAGAATAATACTGTTGTTATTGTTAATTTTTGTTGTTAACACAACACAACAATGCAGTTTATGTTACATCTTCTTTGAGTTGCATATAAGGGTGACACATTTCATAAAGGAGCTGAAATCACACCTTTGTAGGGACCACATCATAATGGTGATGGATGATGGTCTACTTATGCTAGACTCACATTTACTTTCTCACATATCCATGGAAGACAACCATGAGAAAAATATTGCATCTTTAGACCTTTTCTTTATCTGTCACTTGAAAAACTGACTTCAATCAATTACAAGTTCTAGGTAGAACTGAATACACTAGCTATCAAAGTATAATTAGCAGAATTAACAAACTTAACTGCAAAATCATTTTTTAAGTATACAGAAATCTTCACTTTTCTCACATACACAGTCAGAACTTGTATCACATGAGTAGTATTTTGTTTACTTAACAGAAAAAATATACTTCTTTTTCCCCCAGGATTGCAAAATCCCTATCCAGGTTTATAAAATAACTTGAAAAAGAGTCTACAGTAAAATAGAATAATGACTACCAAAAATTACATTAAGATTTGAATTAATATTTTTTTTGTCCAGTTTATTTACAATGTTTCCTTTTTGGAGGAATCATGAATAGTGGAGAAGGCATTCCATATTTATTGTAAGTTCACTAGACAGAAGAACGAAATTCAATTTCAATAGAATACTAAGGATTTTCTCTGAAAAAGGATTAATGCTCACTTGAATTCAAAGTTTCCACCTTTCAGTCACCTGTTTTCTAGAAAAAGATAAAAAGTAGAGAACAGAGAGAACACCTGCAAATTTTATTAAAACAGTTAAGACATTCACAGTAAATGAAACAGGAGCACATCCACCCTGAGATGCAAAATCAATTTTGTAAAACATTTATTGTCAGATAATATACATAAAGAAAAAAAAGATAACAATACAGCTATGTTTCTCCACTGCTCTTCCACTTGTGCAAAATGACAGTCTCATAAGTATAACATAAATGCTTCAGAAAATGCACTGTGCTAGAAAACATAATATTCTAGTTTAAATGTAGATGTTAAAATATTGCTAAGAACAAAACCATTGTGGCACTTAATCAGAGAGAGGTGGACCACAAATCATGGCTAAATCTTTTTTTATTTTAGACTGATCCACAAATCTTAATGATGAAATCTGACCAACAAATTGTGAACATTAATTTTTTTTTTTGCCTACATAGCTAATAAAAAGAGAAAAAGAAAACAGGAATCATGTTATTTTGTTAACATACTTCATACATTGCTCCTCATCTTTAAGGTACAATGCTGTTTTGTTGATTTTGAAGATATTTTTATACTTTTGAAACCCAACGTCCTCTTCCTCCAGTACAAGCAAGAATTTTCATGCTTGAAAGAATCTGTTTTGCATCTGAGATTTTCTTTCCTGCTTTGTCATTTTACTAGTAGTGGTTATGTTCCGTTTGGTCAGATTTTCACCATTGTTATCCCAAATTTTGTATCATTTGAGGAAAGTAAATTACGGCAAAAAGAATCTTGGCTGACTAACAGGCCTACCTGAAAGCAAAATTAGTCAGAATAAAGCTCCTTTCTTAACATATGCAGTTACCAATGAGAGGGGAAAAAAAAAAAAAAGACCATGAGAACCTCAATAGACATATTAAAATAGAGCTCACCAACTCTATCCAGCTTACAACAGAGATTAACTAATAAATTCTTCTGTGAGAGGAACCAAAACATTAGGGTTTTGATGAACCAGGTATTTCACTTAATTAGACAGACAGCTACATAACAAACATTTGGAATCTTAAGAAAATGTTCTGGAAGAAATATATAAAAAGTATAATATACAATTGTCACAGATTCATGGAACTATATAATATAAATCACAGAATCATAGAACTATACAATCATTTAGGTTAGATAAAATCCATAGGTCATCAAGTTCAACCATCATCCAACCAAACCCAGCCCTAAAATATGCCCCTAACCACCTAATCTGCATTAAATATCTGCAGGGATGACCACCTCCCTGGGTAGTCTATTCCAATGCCTAACCACTCATCCCACGAAGAAAATCTTCCAGACAACTAAATTAAGCCTTCACTGGAGAAACATGAGGCCATTCCTTTGTGACCTATTACAGAGATAGGAGTATGACACTCCTACGTACAACTTCCTTTCAGGGTGTTGTAAGAGAGTGATGTGTTCTCCTCTCAGCCTCCTTTTTTCAAAACTAAACCAAAGCTCCCTCTGCCATTCCATATAAAACATCTGACTTCTGTTTTCTTTAAAAAAGATCTTTGAAATTCTAAGTGCTAATTATGAAGAACATTAAAAAGATGGCACGTCTGCAACAGTAAATTAGTAATTTCAAAATTTAAAAAAGGACTTTTGTCTGTCCAAATTGCTGGGACATAATGCTTCACATGGGAAGGTCTTCTGGGCTTTAGAATAACTGATTTTTCTCTCCTCGAGCAAGTACAAATGTTCTATCCCAGAAGTAAGCTCCAACATTCATGTGTATTCTTTTAGCTGATAATGTATCTTCTTGACACACTGCTAATATAAAAAGCTACTGACCCAGAATGAATAGAACTAGGAACTTTCACTCGTTCTTTCTAGTCCATGCAGAGAAGCTGCAAAGACTATCTCAGTCTATATAGTAACACATGAATGCTCATTAAGTCTGTATTTACATCACCAACATTGAAGACAGGGACTCATAGGCTATGATCCCTCCTTCAACTCTCCACCAATAAATAGATTTGTCCACATCTCATTAAAAAAATAATTAATTTTTGGATTATAACATCAAGCTTGACATAAAATAAGAACACTATAAAAAAAAAAGGCTGTAAATAAATACATATTAAATCCTACCTCATATAAAGCAAAAGATCGGTTTCATTGTAGCCGAACAGGAAGTGAGATTACATAAACTAAGACAATTTTAATGCATTTTATAGGAAAGCTTTATAAGTACACTCACAAAAATTGTATCTGGCCAAACAGTACTATAAAATGAGCCCAAGAGATGAATGCGTTGTGCATCAAGTCTTAAAACTTACCTTTGGGAACACATTGTCCTCAGTCTAGCACTTTTGCAACTTAAATATTTGTCCTTAAATAAAGGTTACAGACTAACACAGCGCTTCCCACTTGGCTATGGTTTGATGAGCAAGATGACAATAATGATTTCTGACAGTGGACAGGGAACATTCACCACTGAGTACTCTCTATGCATCCCTCACAGATGATCTGACAAGCTTCTGAGTGACTATAGCACAAATAAAATAGGAAGAATCCGTAGTCTCTGCATCCTGCCTTTCTGCAAAATGTTTCAAACCATCTGTAAGCATACCACACATGAAGGGGAAAAAAAGGAAAACATCATCTAAGCATATAAGGCCTCTTTTTCTTACATTTCCTCATTTATCCAAAATTCATACAAGTTTCTACATTTTCTTGCCTTTTTTTTTTTTTCCCTTTAGTTAATATGCAGCAGAGTTGGAAGCTGACTAACTCAACAGATGACATCAACTTTATTTATCTGAATACCAATGGCCTCACATTTTTTATTGTTTATAGAATCCAAAAGTGAGTTTCTGATTCTTGAGTCTTTAGTGACTGAGGGTTCCTAGCTGCCAAGTATATTTCCACTGGGTGACACAATATGTTGATTGGAATATTCATTATATGCATTATGTATTAAGGGACAGAAATTCTTCAGTGGAAGGCTCTTTAAAAATATAATCCTACTACTTTGTAGTTTTCGTATCAATTTCAAATATATAAATGCATGAGTACTGTAACTCAATTTGATTCAGAATATAATCCAATTTTACTAATTTCTATACTAGACATAAAAAGATGAGGCCCCTTATAAAGGACTATATTATTCATTAATATTACTGAGGAACTGTCATTTAAAAATTTACTTCAGACTTTTCCCATGTATTTTGCAGGATTAAGCTAAATTGTCTTTTGCATTATTTATTGCACAATTTTTAAATGTCTTTGTCACAGTCATTGTGATTCTATCGCTTAACATCAAAAGAAAATACGAGAAAAACTGGGTATACTATTCAGGACATGCAAATAGAAAGTACAGGTATTGTCAGTTCCACAACCATTTAGATTCCAACAAACAATGGCTCGCTATTCTCAAAAACTGCAGATGTAATCTTTTAATATTTCAAAGGTGCAAGAAAACATTACATCTCAGTGGTTCAATTCCTATCTAAGTTACATAACCATAACATAAGTTAATAGAAGTGTGAATGCCACATACACAGATTGAAGTATTTGTACACATGGGTAGGCAGCTGATTTATGCACACTTAAAAAATGTGAAAGTTTACGGTACAATTCAGATCTTTTAATTTAGAAAATAACAGATGTTAGACATTCAAAGAAAAATCTTGACATAAGTCATATACCATCAAAATATAGACCTGCCATAGCTCTTCCTAGAAGTAATTTGTTTACTGTTGTCAAATACTAGACCATTCAGAGAAATATACACATTACCATTTATGCACTCTATTATATTCCGTTGCTGCAAGAATATTCCTTAGAGAAAATAAAGATTTTCTTAAGACTGACAGAATGCTATTCTCCACTTGCTCGTTGTTCAAGGCCATTAGGTACATATTTTGCATTTTGGTATTCTTTTTTCAACTATCATAAAGATCTTGCAAACAGATTGATTCAATAAAAAAAAGTTTAAAATTCTTTCAATGCTCTTATATTAATTTCTTCTTTTGTTGTACAAAACAAACTATGACAAATAGACCTGAAAAATATATTCAACAGGAAGTTACTTTAGAACATTTTCTACCAGTCATAATATTTATTTTGGCAAAAGCCAGAAGATATTATATTGAAATAACGCAGTCTTTCTCACACAAATAGATGACAAAAACAATTTCTTAATGAATTTTCAGCTTAGGATGCACCTTTATTCAAATGTTACAATTTTCTTGAAAATCACTGATTAAAATATGTAAGCCTATTTCAAATAAGATTATTTTTTAACCTAATTTATTCTTTTTTTTCAAAAGCGCAAATATTTTTTCCTTCATTATACTTTTTTCTTGTGCCTACAATACATAGTGTTTAATATCAAGATATTCCTTTCAAATTAAATATTGGAACTGGAACAACTTCAGACTTGCTAAGGAAGATTTAGAGAACACGCCATAGCATTGTAGTCTTTCCCTTCTTTTCATTAGAGAAGAACAAGCACAGGATGACTTGGTAATCAGACAAGAATCAGCACCTAGATTTAACTGCACCTTTTAAAGGGAAACATAACTGTTTCATCAAACTGTTTTTTGTTTGTTTGTTTGTTTGTTTTTAACTGGATGCTCTTCAGACCTTCCATTTCCAATAACTTTCACTGCTCGATAAAAATGAAAAGAATTAAGTTTGTTGCTTAGCTAAGCGAGTGCTCAACTGGACTTGCCCTAATAAGATTCAAATCTGTGGTTAAAGAAGATTAAGTAGTTATATTCTGACACAAATCTGACCAAAAGATCCTTTCAGCTAGAATACTCTATTGCTATTGTGAATCATACGTTATATACACACTTTCATTTACAAATGATTATATTAACTACATTAAACAGATGCACAAGTCATTAAATATTATTAACAGGATGACAGTTTGAGGCACAATGAGATGTGGAAAAAACCTCAAAAATCCAAGTAATAATGACCCATTACTTCAATGTGTTTAAGTATTTCAATTAGTTGACTAGCCTGAACTAAGTGACAAAAGCTAAATTCCATTCCCTTCTTTGTTGATCTTTCTCTAATGTGCTAGAAACTGAGACCATCCCAGTAACATGGCTCATATAACATAATTCGACAATTATATAAGGAAGTATGTGTAAGTGTTCAGTAATCTTACAGAGTAGATTTCACTCTTATTGCCCCTTTAAGAAAAGAGCCTTTATGTTGATGTAAAATAAACCAGGACTGCCTTTCTAAAGCAACAGTTACAAGTAGGTAAATGAAACATACCAAAGTATGAATTCCTACTGCCATAAGGAAACTCCTGTTCTGTGAAAGTGTATGAAAGAGTAAGAAATTATAGATTTAATAATATCAGAATAAAGATTCTAGATTCAAAAGAGTTTTTCTTTCTATTTGTGGTCTAAATTCTATATCAAACACAAGACATTTTACAAAAAGGGAAAAGATAGGCAAGAAATTCATTCCTTACTTAATGAAAGTATTCCTGAAATACTATCTACTATGCCCACAACTGTGCATTTTTTGTAGCTGACGCTGAGTGTAATAAAAGAGTATGTGAGAAAACATCTTCCTTTCAAGATGTATCTCCTGGTCAAGTCTAACGTATATAATTTTCTGATTATTTTAAACTTTCCATTTGCTAGAGAATGTGTGCCTGATTCACGATACGTCATGTATATATCATATAGGTAGATTCTCAGTCTATATCCATAGTTTGCGCTGTAAATAATGCCCCCTATTTTCATGGAAACTAAAACAGATAAAAGAGCACAAAAATACCAGTTGACAGAGAGCAAATTCTTAGCTACACCACACTGTACTATATTCCAGCATAGTCACTACCATCAGCTATACATTTCTGTCAGTGATGAACAAGAGCCTGAATGTCACACTCGGAAAAATCTGCACCAGCAGAGGTGTGTTGTCAATGTCACCACTGCTGAAATGCACCACTATCACTTCACTGCGCTCACATCCACTCTCTGGTCTCCATATACATTCAGTAAGCATCAATCAGTGTCAGCAATGGCCATTTTTTCTGCATGGAACAATTCAATGGCACATCTTCATTCCATGTGAACTTCTATGTCAGTCACCATTTTGTCTGACTGAACTTCTGCTGCCTTCTGTCACACAGTAACAAAATGAAATAGAATATTGGTGGGAAGGTTCAACTTCTACTCCCATAGCACCAACGTCCACCCATGACATCTCAGACCAACACAACAAAATAGAAGCATTACTTTCAGAGCAGCTCTTGTATTTGACTAACCTGTCTATTTGACCATAGCTACAATATGTAGCTACAATAGCTACACCCAGAGTTGAAAAAAAAAAAAAAAAAAAAAAAAAGAACACTCTACAAACACTGCATGCTGGATTCAAGAAGAGTTAATATTTCTTCCACTGGTCCAATAGAATACTGACACTTCACAAGAAGAGCTCCTAAAAATATAGTCACCCTTCTTTGTGCTTGATTATGCCTAAATCTTCTGATTTACTGGAAACTGAATTGCAAAAATAAAGTCATAAGAACTACCAAGCAGCTGAACCCCATATTAAACTCCTTTGAAACTGCACAGTTCCTCAAACGCTGTTATAAACGTGTATTTTGCTTATTGACTCCAAATGCAGAGAATAAATATAAGAGGAACTTCTAAGTTTTCCATATAAGGGTAAAAACGTTCTCTAGGCTTAAAATACTGCTGTCTTATTCATACCTATGGCAATGGAAAACTGCAGTGATGCAGGCATCTCTAGTTCTTATGCTCATCAACTAGATTTTCAGAAGGGTCCATTCAGATTAATAATTTTTCACAGTAGGCTGCAAATCAAATCATTACTTCCTGCTCAGAATGCCTCAAAGTAGCTCCACACAGACAACTATAATGAATAGGGAATAAAGCCTCAAAATTGCTATTTAGCAGTTCTTAGTTCCTAGACATAGTAAAAACGAACAGAAAAACAGGGGCACCCTTGAGAGGAGGAGGAATTGTGTGCAATTGTGCCTCAGATGAGGAATGTAGAATCATTAATACTAGTTTATTATATGCTATTTTAATCTCTCACACCATGAAACACAAGAAGATGGCAGAAGAATCCAATAGTAACTGCCACAACATCATGCTGATTTTCATTAAATTTGTTGAAAGGAGACTCAGCATGGAATTATTAAACTGCTTTCAAAGGCAAATGACTAAAACGGCTCATCTATTTATAGCCATCATTCTCAATCTTTTTTTTTTTTATAGTGACACCTGCTAGTGCCTGCTACAGTTAAGATTCTGTCAGCCTTTTCTCAATAACCCACTTTTTTCCTGTCTTCTTTACTGATAAAGGGAATTATCTTTAAAATTAGAAGATAATAAGAAATTGTTTTACTTAAAAAAGGAAGAAATCATCTAACCATCATCTGAATGCTTCTAAAGATTGAAAACTATCATCAGTCCTGTTTTCAAACTGATTTTTGCATTTTAATGACCCAGATACAATCTCTGACTTTAAATAGCAAATTTCTAGAATAGCAGCTTTATATATAAACTAGATAAATAATCTGTATAGCTATATTACATTAAAATTATGCTTATATGAACAACAATATGGAAGAATTTTATACTTTTAAAAGAAAAAAAATGACATAAATAAGTTTTTATTTTTAAGTGAATTTAACATTACCCTAATAAGCTGCCATAGCATCTGTTAAAAAGGTTTTGAAAATACACAGTGTCTAAGAATGACCTAAAAGTTAGTAAATAGCTTCCTACAGCAATTAAACAAATTGTATCCTCTTACATTTTCCACTCACATAATTCAAGGCAATCTTGGCATACCATAAAACAATGGTAAACAAACTCCAAGGAAAAAAGTCAGCCAAGACATCAGCATTTTCTTGCCTTACTTTTCACCATCCACAGATTCAATGCACATCTCTACCACACTAAACAAAGTATCCAAAGATTGGTATTACTCTGAAACAAACCACTTCCTCTGTGGCTTAACAATTACATATATTAAAAGAATAAAAAAAAAAAATAATAAAAAACACACCTTAGGCCAATACCCAGTATTCCGCAAATATGTTTTGGTTTTTTTTTTTATTACTGAAAAATGGTAAAGAGCTACAATTTCTTATGTCTTGAACCACTTGTAGATTTTCATTGAGAATCCAGCCAAGGAATTTTTGACCTCCTAGACTAGCCGTCTGCTCAAGCAGAGCTTCACCTAAATAAAGCAGTGCACATGGAGTTTCTAGCCAATACCTGCTGTCACTATTCATCTTTCCCTTTTTGTTTGTCAGTTCAGCTTCTCAAATACATTAAATACATTTGAGCACTGACTTCAGTCATTTAAGATACTGTTATATCTTTCGATTTTATTTGCACTTTTAGGTGCAAATATAATACAAAAATAATAAAAGTAGCAATCAAAATAAAAAAGTCAAAATCTATGCAATTTCCTGTTGCAAGACAATAATAATAACTCCTAAGAACAGGTTTTATAGTAAATTTTACAAGACGTTCAAAGGAAACATTCCTGTATACCTCATGACAGTACGCAGTGTCACAGGACAATAAATAATAGATTTTCCTCAAGACACAATGTAGAAATCAAAAATGTACCAAAGGCTTGTGAAGATACTAGTTACATTTGCAACTAGAAAAGATAATTGGATTGCAACAAATTACTCTCATTAAGGATGAGGTCACTATATAAAATAAGACAAGCTGCATGTAACTGAGGTGGTCAGCAGGGAAAGGGAGGCTACTTTTACTCTGCCCTTGCGAGGCCCCATCTGTCCAATGTTCTACATTCCTCATCTGCCCCATTTGTCCAAGCCTGAGGCCCCCAGTACAGAACAAATAGAGAGCCATTGGAGGTGGGTCCAGAGGAGGGCTGTAGAAATGATCACAGGACTAGAGCACCTCTCCTGCAAGAAAGGTTGAGGAAGTTGGACTTGTTCTCTGGAGCCTTCCCTTCTCCAAGCTGAACCTCTCACAGTGGCCTTCCAGTACTTGAATGGAAGTAACATTTTACGTGATCTGATGATGACAGGACAAAGAGAAATGGCTTTAAAAATGAAGAGTGGAGATTTAGATTAGATGTTAGGAAGAAAGTTGTAACTCAGGGGATGGTGAGGTGCTGGAACAGGCTGCCCAGAGAGGCTGTGGGTGCCCCATCTCTGGAGACATTTAAAGACAGATTCAATGGCATTCTTGGCAGCCTGATGTAGTGGTTGGCAACTCTGCTCATGGCAGGGAGTGCTGGATCTGGAGGAGACTTTAAAGATCATCTAACATAAGCCATTCTATGATTCTATTATTCTATGATGATAACCTGTAACACCTATAGTAACTGAGTTCTTGGACACATTCTTCTGAATTAACAGATAAACTTGCTATACAAGATATTTCTTGACGTTCATTTGTCTTTGTTCCTTTATTATGCTGGGGTTTTTCAGGTACTACAGCCACATTTTCTTTCCACTAAATATTAAAATCAATTATAAGTGTCATTATCACTTTCTTGCATACCAAAATGATTTCACACACAGACCACAAAATTAACACCACTATGAATTTGAATCTAGCCCTCAAGAAATGAAGTTTGACACAAAATAATGTTCTCTAATTTGCAAATACGTTAGGTGGAAATGCTCTTGTGCTGCATGACTCACATTAATTCATTCTCTCTCTTTCTGTGTTCACGCATATTATTTTTTCAAATAACTAAGAGAGATCAAGAGATTTCTCTTTCTCTTTGCCTTGCAGTTTCTCCACGTGTCCTATTCTGGCATATATTGGCCAAACACATAACGACCACCTATAAAAGTATGACACTAAGTTAAGCAGACTGGACAACCTATTACGTGAGCACACCTAGACTGAGGATGAAGTCATTATGTTTTTTTAATAGAGACAGAATGCATGTTTCATTCAAGCCAAATTTAGACCCAGGCAAAAAAAAATATGCTTCATGACCTGTCATGACATCACTGACTTTGATATACTAGCATTATAAAGCTCTCATTGAGGTATAATTTACTGGTGCATTCATGATATTGATGACAATGTATTCATTTAGAACTTTTACATTAATGAATATTTTGCTGTTTTTCTTTCAAAAATCTTTCCCCTTAAAAAAATAAAAAATAAACTTTAAAAATAAAACTGTGAAAGTAGTAGTGCTGCGGCTGAAGGATATGATGCAAGGTTTTTAGAGAGAGGCTTTATCCCATCACTTCTAAAAATATCAGACATAACCAAGACCAAAAAAGCAAACAGAGTCAAGAGACAAAAACATTTCTTCAAGAAAAAGTTCTGTTTAGGACCTTGAAAATAATAAAAAAAATTTCACTTACTCCAAATAACTGAACTGTAGTGTACTATCCATTGATAACAATGCATTAATTTGTTCCAGATCTTAACCCCATGTTTATTTGCTATTGAACATCAAAGGAAAAATGCCAGTCTGATTACAGACTCCTAATGCTAGAATTTCACTTCTTTTACTAAATCGGTCTGACTGAGCTACTTGAAATGGCACTTCACACTGACTTTAACAAAGGATAAGGAACTAACTTCTCTCAAACTCTCCCCTTTGCAAAATCCTTATGTTTATACTGTAACAGTTAACTTTACATCTCATTACTGTTTGTTAACTGTCTATTCCACATCACTACAATCTGTCTGGGTATGTTACAATAATTGTCAAACATTTTCTGAAATAAATCACTTCCTCAATGAATCACGGAACTGATTATTCCTTCGGTTAAAAAAAAAACACAGTTATTAATGTTTCTAACTTTCAATTTATTACAAAAAATAGCAACATCTAGTCTATTTAGAAACTAAACATGGGAAGGCACTATTAAGAGAATGAATTTTTTTATTTGGATCCAGCATCCTCTTGTAACACTCTGAAGCAAATATCATTAGATTCAGTTCTAGCATCGTTCTGGATAAAACAAGAAAGTGGTCTTTCTTTGTGATCTGAACACTATGTAAATTTAATATTTAGATTTCAGTAGCATTTAGATTTGTGGCAAGTTGCTTTCCATTTATTGTTTTCTCAGTTTTCTAATTTCTGCTAATAAAATGCACAGATCATTTATAATTCCAGAATAAGTGTTGGTTAGACACGTACACAACTGTCTCTCTGACACCCTTAAATGTAAGATTATTCAGGTAGGGCTTAATACTGCAAATAATGCTAGTATAATCAATGCACGTATTCTGAATTTGCAGAGCCTGTCATTTTTATTCAGTTAATGCTATACAAGGATAAGCCATAAACCAAAGCACAATAAAACACAGGTTATTTAAATTATCTGATTTTCCTGTAACTTAGCTGTTCAATGATATATTAAATATATGTGCTATCGTGCAAAATGAGAAATACCTCCCTGGTTAGCTTTAAAAGCACAATAATGAGTCTGTGTTGAAAGAAACTTACAGAATTGTAAGATGCCTACCTGAGAAGTAATAGAAATTCTCATTGCCACATACAGAGTTCAAGCCTTTTTCCCCATTTAAAGTATCTTTAACATTTTATGAATCAGAGCTATCATGAGCTTTGCATTTAAATGTGTGTAAATGGCAATTAATAGCAGGCAACTGCTGAGTTTAAATTGATTACTGTGTCTCATTTTGTGATAGTCTCAGATTTATCTGTGTGAACATAAGTTCTGTAAAAAATAAATTGACTTTCTAAACAGCAAGATGAGAGGAACTTAAGCAGTTGGATGCTAGAGGCACATGCCAAATTCTCAATGCATTAGATTTTGATTTTTTCATAGAGACTGGCATATATGTTTAAGAGTATGAATAGATTATTAGTTTTCCCTTCCTTTTCATGCACTGATGTTTAGATAAAAACGGCCTTTAAAGATACAGTAAGCAAAATCAGATCTTGAAGTACTGTACAGAAACAAAAACATCATTCCTAAGCATGGACATTTTCTAGTGGAAGTTGTCCCTGCCCATGGCACTAGGTTGGAACTAAATGATCTTTAAGGTCCATTACACCAACCACTCCGTAATTCTCTGAGGCAATTTGCAAAACACTGCAGGGGAGGGTGGAAAAAACTTGATTAATTTTTTCATCCCATACCACCTTAAAAGACAAGTTCCTAAGTTTCTACAGCTGCCTATTTTAAAGTCACAATGTTTCTTCTCACTCTACTTATTTCGTTAGCGATGATATTAGGAAAGCACAGCTAAAACCTCCAGTAAAATAAATAAAATACCTTTTATTGATGCTTTTCTTTGATTCTAAATAGCCTGCAACTAAGAAACAAAGAAAAAAAGAAAAAAAAATGCTTTATCTTCCATGACAATAACATAGTACAAATGTCTTCTAAATATTTGAGAATTAGGAATATGAATGTTTTACTGTTTTGGTTAAGATACAACATGTAAGAACAGTAACCAAGATGAAGCACTTCTGCTATACAATCCCCATCCAGCACACGTTGCCAGGACTTATCTACTCAGCTTGTGATGGAAAAAAAAAGTTTCCACCTTAATAGTTGACACATTAACATAATAAATTTTCTAAGAGTGACAGTGCAACAATGATCCTTTGATTTATTTTCTCACATACACAATTAGATACAAGTCATATACATACTAATTTAAGTTCTGCCTATTGCACTTCCTTCCCTTTGAATCCTTAAGTTGGATTAAATGTTTCACATTACTTCCCTGACTTTTTATGCATACAGTTTACACAAAATCCATCATAGGTAGTTACAACACATTCTATAAGGAGTGTCACTAACCCAAAACTGCTACTATAAATGATTACTAATCATAACTTTCTTGCTAAAAGTAAGATCATAAAAAAAGAGAAACACTAAATGAAGAGTAGGTCTTTAATTTACTTTTTTTAAATGAATAATAGGTGGCTGTAAAATATTCAGGTGACATTTTATTTTCAAATACAGTTAAATCTGCCCTTTACATTATCTATCCAGGAACACTCAGACTAATAACTCAGACTATTTAATTAATATTTAAAACAAAACAAAAAAAAAACCATGGTCAAAAATTATATAAATAATAAATGTTATAATGCTAAAGAACTACAAGATGCAATAACAAAAAAGTACTAGAAGTCACCTTATCCATTTCAAAATGAAACTAAGTCTTCAATTGTTGATGAATAAATACAGAAACTTCCATGACAAGCAAACATCAGGGAATGGAAAAAAAAAAAAAAAAAATTGAAGTGCTTTTCTTCAATGCTTCCAGAATCATGAAAACTGAAAAGAACTTTTACTCAGAAACAAAAGCCAGAATCTGTTTTAGAAATAAGCCTTATGTCACATTGAGCATGATTATTTCCATGTTTAGTTTTCACAAAAATGAAGAGTTAAAATTGATATTGGGAAAAAAAAAAAAAAGCAAATATTGTTAGAATGACTAGAAGTTGCAAGTGATCAAAATAAGCATTGATAACTATCAACTTCTCTCACACAATTTTCAGGAAAAACAAAGTCTGCAAACATAGGTGTGTGGCACTCATATATATGAGAAACTACTACATTACATTATTCCATTACTTTAAAAGAATGACTGGCCTTTCCCCCTTCCAGTGGTGACCAACAGTAACAGTTACATAAAGGAGTTGATTAGACTATCTTAAAACAACTGTTTCTACATTGCTCTTTTGTGCTTCTAGTGATGAAGTAAACATAACTGATCTCCATCAATCACTGTTAAGGTATTGTGTACAGTTTAGAGAACCTGCTGATACAAAATACTGTAGACGATTTGCTTAAAATTTTAATGCAGTTTATACTACACCTGTATTCCTTTGCCATTTTCTCACTTGCTCAGTCAGATATGTGTTAATTCAGACTTGTCTCAAAACCTATTTGTTTTGATGCGTAGAATGCATCAAAGTAGTAGTTGGGCCAGCTTACATACTTGTAGAAGATACAAAATTAAGCCATTTTTAGTTTAAAACCTTTAGAGATCTCTATTTCTTCAGGATATGTACTTCTGAAAAGATGTTCATTAACAGCATTCTATTTTTATTAGGAAATCCATCCAGATTTTTATACATACAGGAATGATCAGCCAGAAGAAAGCCATTGCATTCCATTCTTAGGAATTTGTTGTCTAGCAAATAAGATGGCATGAAACTTATGACTTCAATGCAGTTACTGTTAGCTGATATCTTACAATTAATCAACATGACATTTATGTTACTAAGCTTAACCTCTGAACAGCAGACATGAATGAGAAACAAAACTGGCATTTGTGGCAGGCCATCCACACAGCAGGTTAACTTTCTGTGGTCTGGACTTTAAAGACAGCAAAGAGCTTTCTTTTGGGACACTGCTGATGCGAAGTGTCAGTTACAATAAAGTATGCTTATTACTAAGATAAGATAGAGGCTGAGCAAATCATATTTAAATAACATTTTCAACCTTGTGAGGATAAAAATCAAACTCGGAATCTGAAAAAAAACATAACTACAACACAGAACTTTTTAAGACAGAATTCAGCTGTTGAATCAGAAATTACATAGGAATTTAATTATTAATTAACTTTTTATAAAGATACTTAGATTCTGAGTTGGGCCAGTTTTTAAGACTCAGTGCATATTATTACATTTTTTTAATAAGACCATCCGTAGAGATGCTCTAAAAAAATAACAAATAAATACAAATATACAAGATAGAAAGTTTGTTTTTATCATAAAGCTAACATATATAGAAAACATACTGTTTATACCGCTGACAAAGAAAGGATATTTTTTTGTGCACAAAATGACAAGTGCCTGTGAAAACATTCATGATTACTTATAACAGCGTTAGCATATACTATTCCCCAAAACCAAACCGAGGAAAAGAATTTTCAAAAACTTAAGATTGGAAAGAAGCAATATCTAACTATGACCGTTGTAGCTACCAAAAAAATATTACTTATTTCCAGCAATATAATTTACTACAAAATGACAAAAATAAATGTAAAGCATTAGAGGCTCACAGATCTCCATTGCCATATGGTATCACAGCATTAGATGAACATAAAATAATAGCTACCTATTGTAAAGTTAATGGAGTAATTTATCTCTTAAAATGCATCTTTAAATCCCACATAAAATCATGCAAAAATTTCTAGGAGCTAAATACCTTAGTAAGCAGAAAGCCTCAGTTGCATTTGGCTTTACTGTTGTAGTACTCATACAAGATATATTTTCAAAGCACTACAGTCTCAACAAATAACCAGTGTCATAAATGCCAGACAATGGAAATTTTTATTATCTCTACCTAACAAAATTTTATGACTAGAGCAGACAGTTTAAATGGTATTGTAATGGGACTGCTTTGCTTGAAGGAAGTAGGAATGTAACTAGGATATGAAATAACAGAGGTAGATGAGATGGTGAAGTTGAACTGTGCAATCCTGCAACTGCAAATACACAAGGAATCAGGGACACTCTGCAAAGCATAACTTACAGATGTCAGATGGAGTACTTCCTCTCCTGAGTGGAAACTGACTGCTAAGAATATGGAGGTGTAGTGGAAGTTTACCCTACATATAAATTTCAACTTGAAGTGTCTTTTTATTTCATTTTCCTAGTATATATGTATTTTTTTTCTCCACAAAGTCGTGAGGATGGAAAATTGAAGGAGATGTCTGGTAGGACCAGCCTATCTTTCACTTAAGAAAAACACCCTAAATTCCTCTCCATCTTTAATTTATTTATCACTGAACAAATGATATTTCACTCAGATATCTCCAGAATCTCTCCCACATGTAATCTTCATAGGAAATCAAAGGACTGATTTTTCTTGTCAGGCTCTTCTCTAGGTTTTCTTAAGAAAATATTTCTTAAGACTAAAAACGTCTCTGGATCACAGAGAAGCACTCCTCCCTCTCATATTTTCTGAAATAAGACTAACGGAACCTTACACAGGGTATCACACCTCAACTGTATATCCCATAAACAATATTACTTCTGCTATCCTACGTTCATTTCAGCTAGAAATCAGTTAGCTGCCTATGAATCCTTGTTTCCTTAGCACCTCTATCCACCTTCAACTTGACAATAACCTTTCAAATATCAACTCTTACTACCAAATTTTGACAGTAAATGTCAGCTACCACTCATTGAGTAGATAAGCACACAGTAAATAAAATATAATTATAAATGATATAAGTAATTAGCATAAGCTTATATCTATATATCTATTCTGAAATATGTATATCATTATTGTTGTTTCTCAAACCTGTATTCTTCTATAATCATAAATGTACTGTTCTTATTTTCTAATTAATTATGGCAAAGTGATTTCTTTTAAATTAAAAAAAATCTTGGGTGAATCCAGGAAATAATGTAAGCATTCAATAAAATATTAATATTAATAAAATATTAATACCCTGAACCAGAAAAAAAAAATACAGGAAACCTGACACTGTCAATTGTAAAAAAAAATAATATAAAAAAATGTTGATTTGGGGATTGTTTTTTCAGGGTTTAAGTGGCTGTTTTAAACAACTAAAATATCCAAAACCTAATTTGAAGGCACAGTCATGCAAAAGACAGCAGCTGTAACCTCTGTATAGTAGATTTACAGTCTGTAAGTTAAAATTTTTGTCCATTACTCCACAGTTTACAAAACAGTCAATCTGTAAGTCTTGGTTCTTCAATTCACTGAGCACATGTTACTATATTTAACATGGCCTCAGAGTGGTTCTATTAACAATTCAGTGTAAAAACAGTAATTCTGCCAATGTACTATATAAATGATTTAGCATGAAAATAGTAGCTACTGAACTGCTTACACCAGATATGCTTGAATAGAGAACAGAGCTAGAATCCAATTTCTAAATCACTCAAAATGCTGAAGATTTTCTACAGTTTTGTTTTTAATATTTTACTTTTCACATACATTCACATCTTGAAAATTAAATGAAGTTAGACTTTTACAGACGAGTTATTTTTAATAAAAATAACCTTCTGGAGATTTTATTAAGTTGAAAAAATGCTCACACTAAAAACTCTAAGCCATTTTTAGAATTCTATTTACTCTACCATGTGCACATTTCACACTCAAAATTGTTAGAATCTTCCAATATTGGAACAGGAAAACCTTTTTAAGAAACATTACTCGGAGTTCTATTTTGTCCTTAGTAACAGCTGAATTTCCAAATGACAAAAAGTTCAGCAGTCTTTAACATTCCACCCACATTCTCCATCATTACTAAAACCATTCCTACACTTTCCTTCCTTCAGATTTAAATATGACAAACGTTATTAATAAAATCATGTAACTTCTGAAAGTTTCTTTTCATTGCTTTCTTCCCGTCTTTCACAGAAAGTTGTTCAAATTCAATCCTGAGATTCTTATTGTTCCTTTGTTTCTATTTAATTTCATCTCTATCACACTACCATTGATTTTTCCTCTCTGCTCTCCTAAGACTGGGTCATTTATTCACCTATTCTACATGTCTAGAATATTTCTCTCACCAGAAATACTTCTCTCTCTCTCTCCTTAAAAACCCACTTACCACTTGATCAGTCTTTGCATTGTTTTTGATATCTTCTGAAACTCTTCACCTTTATTTTTTTGTTCTTTCTTTCCACAAGAGAAAGTTTAGCTTGCTGTTTGATAGACTTAAGCATGGCTGAAGCACTCTAAAACCTAAATTCATCAAATTATATTTTGCATTTTCATGGACTTTAACTCTACAAGTAATTCAGAGTGTATCCTCTAGAACACTCCAGCACTCCTGTTCCTACTGCTGCCTAATCCGAAAAAGGTTGTTAGCTCCATGAAGTGATATCTAGAATGCTACTTTTCCACTACATTTAAAATGCGCTGACAGTATTTTCAGATACTGATTATAGTTTTAAGTAACACACTGTTATAACTGAAATCATCTTGTTAGTTTTTCTAGCTAAAGAAACTCTGAGATAAAATCAAACAAAAACAATACAAAAAATGCAATTGCTCTTAGAATGCTGAACAATTCTCCACAAAAGATGCTCAGAAAGAGAATACAAAGCTTCAAGAAATTCATGAGCAGTTGGGATCCCTATTTTAATTATAAAGTTCTTATTGTTATAAAGTTTTATTATATGTTTGATAGCAACCAGCTTTACCATACCCCTCACAGTTATCTACCTCAGATGTTTATTTCACAGTTTCCTGAAGGGAGACTTCCAGCAGAGATTAATGCAACATTTTAGTACACAAAGGTGAAGTTTTCAGTGTTGATGGAAATGTAAAAATCAACAAAAGAACATCATTAAGAGATTAAGTTTTAAGTAACAATACAAAGCTTTTTTTTCTTTTTTTTTTTTTTTTGTAATTATTGGGCTTTTTAAAAGTAAAGAGATATGAAAACAGTTTCAAATGAGGTACAACACCTTATAACATTTCTACATTGCCTACCTTTTTAACATTTACTATCTACAGTATATATGAAAAGCCATTACTGAATACTTTTTTTACTTTTTTCTCTACATTTTGAGCCATCAAGAGAAGCAAGGGCAAGGGGACTTTTGTGGCTTTTTCTTGTTCTGTTTTACAGAAAAGGAATCAAGGAGGATACTGTGAGAAATAAATGAGGGATCTATTCCTTACTTCCCTACAAAAACATTACCTGCTGAAGAATAAATTACATGTAGAAAATAAAAATTTATTATCTTCAGATTACTAATACATCTTCATATGTAAACTGGAATAACATTTTAATGACATATAAACAATAAAATATATCTACTTCACTGAAAAAAAAAATAGGGATTAAAGTGTTTCAACGTTTTCTAAAGAATTCAGTTTATTATTCTAGATGTTTTTTATTTTAACCCAAGTAATTTAGATTAAATCAATCTCAGTACAACTCAGTGGCTTGAAAATTGAAAGATTAGTTAAAGGTCAGAATCAGCAAGCAGCCTCTTTCTGGTGCAGCGGTGGCCATAAAAGACTATGCGTAATTAAGTCCTCTTAAAGTCTGTCAGTAGCTTAATGGTAGTCTACCAGCCAGTTTACAGATGAACAGTGGATTAAACTTGACAACTTAGCCTACTTTATAGTTCAGAAACTTTCTCTTATCCATGACATATTACAATAACTGAATTATATTTTAGTTCATTGAGAACATTGCAAAGAGTACTGTTATTTGTAAGCTGCTCCAAAATAGGCATAGAGATAAAAGTATACATGTTTCAATAGACATACATGTGAAGCATTAAACAACAGTGCATCTATACTCTTTATGCAAGTTACATAAGTTCTAAAATAGACTATCATTAACTTGACCTGTATCCTAGTGGACGCAAGCATGCCCACAATATATCAAGGAAAGATGAAATTCGGTATCAGAAACATAATTCATGAAAAATTTCCTATTGATGAAACAGAAAACTTAAGTATTGGCAAAGAAAATCAGCAGAACCTGAGGTTTGTTATGCCCTTCAATGTGCTTTACTTTATAAGTAATACAGTTCCACAGCTTATGCTGTGGGGCTTTGCATTCTGTGCAAAATATATAGCAACAAAACTTGTATGAAGAGATCATCATTTTTCTTAGAGAATATCACTTAAACTGGAGAAATTAAAAAAAAAAAAAAAAGGAAAAAAAAACACCAGAAGGCCCTTCTTAATGTGACCTGTTAGGGAAAATAACTATTTAGTCATCATCTGAGGAAGGATTCAATTTCCCAAAAGCTTTTGTTCTATTTTTCACATCTTCTCTCTCACATACACGTGGATTAGCCTTTAGGTTTTCTCCTTCCTATAAATATGGTTCCATGCATAATCTTAGACTAACTCATTACTGAGTTAAGGCCCTACTGCACAAATCCCCAAAGGTAGTAAAAGACTCATCCATGTTTACATTACAAGGCTGAAAAAAAGAAATAAGACTTCCTTGTGTCATATTCAATCTGAGCTGGCAGAAATAAGACTAAATATTAAATTTTCAACGTTTATGAAAGTAAACAAATCACCTGATTTTTTTTTTTTTTCAATATTAATATAATTTCTACATCGATTTTATGCCAAGTATAAAGGATATTTTAAAAATATTTGGAGTTTGAATTACATTATTTTAATTATATTTAGCATTATTTAATCTTCTAACCCTGCAAAAGAATTGAACCAATTTTAAAATTTTTATTAGTTTTTTTTCATCCATGTGCACTTGACAATGGTAGGGCAAAACAACGTTCTGAAACATTATTGCATACTCTTTTTTGTACCCATTCCTTTACAAAATAATATAATAAAAATTCATTTCTCATTGAAGAGAACTGAAATGTGTATTTATTTTAAATCATTGCCATTATATGGTTTCTTTACTTACAGATGTATTTATTTTTTAAAGGTGATTATATTCAAAAAGATTATTTACTGCAACACTGAACTTATTTCTATACATCTGATATTCTATAAGATACTAATAATACCAACACAGTTGCCCCACTGCTTTTGGTCAGATGTTTAACTTTGAACTATTGAAAACACGTATTTATCTTCATGCTTATGTAAGTTGTTTGTGGAAGGTTTGGGACAAAGAAGTTATAAAATTTGCCACTCCTAGAAAATTCAACTAATATTAAAATATGACACAATAAAAGTGATTTGTTGTTTCTCATAGAATAACTTTTTTTTTTATGTGATTAATGAACAATTGTGCTGAAATCGTAATATACAAAATAAGTCAAAAAGAAGGTCACTTTTTCAACTGGTTAACTGGTAAACAGGCACGACAGCTGGAAGTGAAATTTCTTCCATAAATACATTGCTTTCATGTTTAATAAGCTCTAATTATTTTAAGAAAAAAACTAGCAATATTTAAGAAAAAATATCATTGGTGCTACAGCTAACTGCACTTGATATTTGATTCATGTTACCAGAGCTATCATTATTTGCTAACTACATATTCTAATTCTTCTTTTCATTAGAACATTTGGACAAATAATCCGACAATAACCATCAAGGATAGAGGTTGTTTCAGACAGCTGGTAGCTAAGAGATTTTCCATTCCTCCAAGGCAACCTACCCCGCCCTTCTAAATAGTTTCCCATTCTTTCCTATCTCTATTCTTCCCATAAAGTTTTTCCTAAAAACATAAGAGTTTTCTGTGATTTGTACACAACACATCTAAGTGTGCAAAGCTATTTCCTTCAAATGTCTCAGTGGCTTCTTATGATTTCTCACAAATGAGAATGTACCAACCATAGTCTTTCCACAGTTGCCAAAAAACGGTCTCCTCAGAGATTTTTATATCTATTAGTTCCTGGTGAAATATATTGTCAAATGTTTTTCAAAGTATCACATCAATTAACCTTGTACTAGAAATTTCCTAATATACATATCTTTGTATCAACTCCATAAAATAGCATTAAAAGTTTTGCATTTCAGTAACTCCACCAATTCTCTCTATCACTCAATTAGATAAAAAAAAAATCCGATTATCTTAATTACACTCATGAACTTACTTTCAGAGAAACTTTATTAGATGGACTACTGTTTTATGTGACCTATTTCAAGAGCAAGATAACACAATTAATGATCTACTAAAATATGATTTATTGGTTTTCTAGGCAGCTCAGTAACACAGATACACTATGTTCTTCATTTTTGTATTAATTTGAATTAGATGGTCTTGTTATGAGGACTTAAAGGCTGTGATGTAACACAGACGAAGTGGAAGAGTACTCCTCTATTCACGTAAAAAAATTATTTTAAAAAGTTATGAAATTAAGAGACCATTAAAAGGCGAAAATTATTGTAAAAACTTCATTCATAGAATATGCATAAATGTCTGATACAGACATAAAAGACTTGTTCCATGTGCAGTACTTCAATTAACTGAACACTGAACATTTGTGACACATCTCAGATCTACTTTAGACAAAATAAAATGCACTCTTTTTCCACAAACCATAAAGATGGTTAGGCCACTAACTTACATGTCTATGGTTACAGGTTAGTTATCCCTGACACAGTGCCATTTTCAAGGAAATACTGAAATCAAAAAGCTAGTAGTTGTCTTTTAGAAGCTGTAGCAAGTTTTCTTAATCTTTTTGACATGAAACAAGAACATTGCAGTATTTCAATACCCTAGTTCTTCAGAGGACTGATCTTTTCAAAGTTAAAAATGACCTAACATGACTAGAAATAAAACTAGTGCAAATTCTTCATTGGTACACATAGTTCTTTGCTATTGAGTTACAGGAAAAAAAGGAAAATGGGATGTTCTCTGTCTAATTACAGGTAGCTCTTTATTAATCAAAAAGCAATGATGTAAAAACCTCTGAAACTTTTTCTTACTGAAATTCATTATCTCAATAAACATGTTATTGAGAATTCAAAAGTACAAGGAAGTTCTTAATGGGCCATGCAATTCCTAACTTTTCTAGTAATGGCAATGAAGTTTAGAAGAAAGAATCACACCATTCAACGTTCTTTGTACCATCTTGCTTCTATGAATTAATAATAATTTCTCAGTAAATTAGGAAAATAAATTTTCTGGTGGTCATCTGGCCAGTGATGTCTCCAGGAGCATTTCCTCTTTCACATAAGTTTTATATACCAGTGATTTTTTCCTCATGGGAAAAAGGTCTCAAGGCATAGAAACCAAGTGGCAAACAACAAGGGCTGCTGTGAAAGTGATGCCTCCTATTTTATTATGTTGACCCATAACATCAGAGGCGAGTGCTCTTAAATACTTGAACACTGATCAACAGTGATTAAAACCATTAACAAAAAAAAGAAAATGAAATTAGTTATGATAAAATATTCTATATTCATATGTTTTTCAATATGTTATTACTACAGATATCATTGCACAGAAAATTTAGAAAGTCAGTGCTGGCCTTCCTTCAAGAATATCTGTATTTTTTTCAGTTTGTCTGAGATAAGGGTATATAAGAATTTGTTTGCACCAACCCGTTGTCATTCAGTAATTTCAGAACAAAAGAAAAATTGCAGTAATCTAGGAAGTTTACTTACCACAGCAGCTGCTGGTGTTTTTTCTGTGGTCAGAAAAACTAGTTTATGGTGTTTATGTAGTTTTTCAGTTTTTTTGTTGATCTGAAAATTATAGAGTATAGAGAAATGTTAGAATTTTGGAAACAACTAATTTGAAAATGTATTTTATTCATTTACTTCATATGACCCCTATTAGCATTAGCACTAATTATCTAAAGTCAATTTTGGTTTCTGTACATCAGGCAGGTCATACACTTTCTTTGAAAGTAAGGAACACAGATTATACTAATAAACTCATAAATGTGAAAACTCTTGTAAAATTAAACAGCTATGGCTATTACAGAAATGTCAAAAGTTATATTTCTTAAATTGTATGTTATTAGAAAATTTTTTTACATAACGAGGCAAAAGTAAATGCCTACTACAAGAATCAGGAAAAGGTAAAAACACTGAATCATAGAGGACTGATGTCCTCCAAGATCATCAAGTCCAACTGCCCAGATACCACCAATATTTCCCCACTAAACCATAACTTTAGTACAATATCTAAACATTTCTACAACTTCTCCAGGACGGTGATTCAATCATCTCCTTGGGCAGTCTGTTCCAGAGCTTAACCACACTTCTGGAGAATAATTTTTTCCTAATACCCAACCCGAACCTCTCTCGGCTCAACTTGAGGCCATTGCCTCTACTTCTATTGCTGGTTACATGGGAAAAGAGACCAATCCCTACCTAGCCATAACCTCACTTCAGATTTAGATAGCTATAAGGTCAAGAAGGAAACATAGAAACTCCAAATTTCATTTTAACGTTGTAGCTTCACTCTTCAAATTATGTGATGTCAAACTAAACATATTAAAAAGATAACCTCTTCGAACTTTTGTGTAAGAATATGGAATACATTCACTGAACTTGATACTTTCAGAGCAACCTTCATAAGAAGAAAGCAAAAACAAAAACTCTGAAAAACAAATTTTGGGCATATAATTATGAAATTTTTCATCAGCCACTTAAATATTTCCCTTCAGTAGATGACAACATAGACAGAACTAGGCCATAATATGTACTATGACTCTAAGATATATTATGCAAGTTAAAAATACATTTTAAAGGATTATAATCTGCTAGTAGAGATACAGAAACTGTAACAAAAAGCAAACAGACTATACAAAAAATTTGCATAGGAAAGCAGAAGGGCCTCAAAACTTGTGATTCCAAAAACAGCTGGTAAAAGGTCTGATTCAAAATCATTCTACTTCTACTTCTTCTCTGGTATTTATATAACTTTCCCAAATCATAATTTCCTCTTTCAATTTTATTTCCTCTTTCAATTTTAAATGCAGAGGAAGAAACTAAATTTAATGTCATTGTGATTCAAATACTGCCTGGCTTTATATGACAAAAAAAAGATGTCAGAACTTGCTAGTTTTGCCTTTAAGTTCACTTCAATAAAACATAATTATGCAAAACCTGTTACTCATTTGGAATAAAAAAATTATCACAATTTCCATAGCTCTCAAGATTTATTTTGCCTTTTTTACTATCCTGGTCCTATACAGCAGAGCCAGGAGTATTAAAAAAAAATCTTGCTTTTGTAGAAGATGTAAACTTTAAAGAGCTGAAGATCTAAATATCTTGTAACATACATTCTTAAAAACATAATTTTCAATACCATAGACCAAAATGTTACAGAACACAGGGACTGAAAATGGCCAGTATGCTTCTGTAAGTTTGAAACGCAGTTTTATTTTTTACTTTTACATTATAATAACATTACTAATAATAGACCTTCAAAAGTCAAATTAACTTATTCATACCTTATACGATGTCTGACACTGGATGTGTAATTAAATCTAAAGATGACATTGACATTACAGTGTCATTCAGAAAGTATTTGTGAGTATTTCACACTTTAACAGGTGGGGCCTTAATACAGGCAAGTAAAGTAGCATGGCAACCCTGGCCACAGCAGGGAATTAGAAGTAGATGATTTTTAAGCTCCTTACAAGATTGGCCCTTTCAATCCAATTCATTCTATGATTCCATTATTTATCTGGATGGCACAAGCAACTGGCCCACAAGAACACAAATGCTAAATATGCCAAGAGGAGTAAAAAGTGAGCTCTGGGGAAACAAGTTGCAGATGACTGGCAAGGTATACGTGCACTTTAGGACAGAAAAACATGAAAGCGCAGTTTACAGAGATATTCTACCTTTCTGCCCTTCAGCCTTTTATTCACGTAACACTTCTGAACTGGTGTGAGAAACAATCTTCCCAGAAAAGTTAAAATAATTTGCTACTCATGTATTGGCCTAAGTAAAATCATACAAAGATGACATATTTAGTATTTTATATTCATAACTGTAGAGGTTGTATTTTGGAGAAACAGCTTTATTTAATACAATCCCTAAATGGAAAAAAAAAAAAAAAAAGTTGTCCATCAACCACTCATGCTATTTATATTACTTCTTCATTAGGTAGGAATCCTGCAAGTAAAATAAGCCAAATATACTACTACAAATTATTTTGCAGAGAGAAAAGTGTTCAGATGTCCCAGGAACTCAAAATAACATTGAGTTGAGAACCACATTTACACTCTTTGGCCAAAATGCATTTTCTCTAATTCTTGTTTTCCTTTCAAATTGATTTCATATTTACTGTATTTTCAATTACAAGATTAATTACTAGTGTCCTAGAATAGCAGTCTTACCAATACTACGTTACGCGCCCCGAATGCCACTATTTGGATTAATTGCCAGTCTCTTCTTCTTTCTAGCCTAGAGTCTTGAGCAAATCAAAAAGCAGTTTAACCAAATGGGATCTTTTCCATGCTTGATGTTTTGTTCAAGGACTTTAGAGCCATGTGCAGTTCATTATGTGTGCCAGGAGTTCGTGAGATTGATTTCACAGGTAGAAATCTCTATTGAAGCAGAAGGAAAAAAAAATATATGCCAATGATAGCCTACAGCAAATACAGAAAATATAAATAAGCTCTTATATCAGCACAATATTCTTTCTTTCCTTCTGAAAGCAATTTAGAAACTGTGACAACTGCCAGGCTGAATCTTTCTGGTCATCACAGAAGTTACCTTAAACTATGCATTAACTGCAAGCATTAACGCCACTTGTTTCTGCAGAATACTTTTCATGTGTTTTTGGTGTTTATGTCCATAAACACAAAACTACATTAATTTGCAAATTTTTTTTTTTCAGTCAACCAGTGTATTTGTGGTACAGTCACCAGCATACCTACAAAGCCTTACACATAATAGAAATGTTATACTTTCAATTTGCAATCTACATCATTGCTGACTCTATACATAACACATATTGAATGCAATATTGCAGAAATCAAGGTATTCTTATACCTATGCGCTTACATACCACAAGTTAACTAGAAGACACATTAGCACCTGACAGTAACCCTTGGCATGGATCACAACCCCTGACTAACTTGAATCACTTCATTTAGATGTAATGTAAGCTACACAAAAGTCCCACTGAAAGCTGTAGTTTTTCTAGGTCACATGACCTTTAAAATCTTATTCAAAATTCCGCAACTAATACTCCTCCACGAAGCCATTTTCCAATCATCAGTGCAAACAAGTTTAGGCATGCATGCTTGGGTTTAGACTTCATTTTATTCAAACTTTGTTTCCCATGAATTTTATTTTCATAAAATCATTGTTTCTGAAGCATAACGCAGAGGGGGTGAAAAATCTCTGAAGCTGCTAAAATAAAGAAGATTTAAACAATTTAAAACCTTGTTCCTATACAACTATAATATAGTTCTATATAACAAATACAGCATGATTATTTTGGAATTTAAAAATCATAATCAACAGGGCAAGAATCACAGTAAATTTTGGCAGACTATTAATTTTGAGAAAAGAAAAAACTGCCTTGATGGATTCATAATCTAAACTAGAACTTTCAGAAGAGAAACTTCCTAAATGTGTTGAAGAAAAGACAGATGTACTCATTCACTTATAATTTCAAATTACATTGTTAGTAAGAATAAAAAGAGAAAGATGATTTAATTGATAGAAACTAAGCTGGTTTTTGTTCCCAAAAAATGGAGCAACTAATGTTGCTGAAGACGAATACAGACAGGAATAAAAAAAAGCCTTTGGAGTAATACTAGGGAAAAGAAGAGATGACAAGCAAAGGCTTCCTCAAAACTATATTGTAATATATGTGTATTGCCGATTTCATATTTGCTGAGACTTCCTGATTATTTAAAAAATCATTTTTTACATTTGATCATAGTCATGAAAAATACGTTTGCTTAGAGGCTCTAACAAAAATATTAAAAGTACTTTAAACATCTTGTGTTTCAGAAAGGCAATAAACTACTCAGTTACGATGCAGTCCAGCACCAGTCCTGTTGCTCAGTGAAAACTTCTTTTTAATATCAGATAACAACCATGGTAAGACTATGCACTATACATGTTACACTGAAAAAATTTTTAATTTACCTGCCACCATGCTTTCAGATCACACATCTACGTAGTATACATTACCTAAATTACACCTGTAACTACTGAAATGCTTGCAAAACCTCCTCCATGCACTGTACATAAAAAAGCAAGATTCAAAATGATTTACATAAAAATTTTCATATATATATATATATACACACACACATACACACTATATGTTAACAAGTACATAAATAGATATATAAACAGATATTTGGGTACATAGATTCTTTTACATCTGATACACTTTCATATAGATCTCAAACATCAACAGATTACAAGAAGAGATTATTAAAAGCAGTCATAAAACACTACAATTATTTCTTGATGGTTACCGTACCATTTTACTATTTAGGTTATTATAATACTTAAGCCATATGTTTTTCTTTCCTTCTTATTTTGAGCTGTCAAAGAAATGAATCACATGGAAATTTACTTTTCTATAACAGATTTCTGAAAATAACTCTTCATGTTCTCCTGGAAAAGTACTCTTGTCATAAATCTATATATTTGTGTCAATCAAGAACTGCTTGATGTATGTACCAACTTGAAGTTTAAATTTAAAGTGAATCCCGATGTATATTTCAGTTTGAGGAATATATAAACAAACCAGACAATGTGAGGATTGATATACGGAGTGTTGAAAGCTCTCCAAGATCTTACTAAAAGGTGTCCTACAGCCATACTGCCATTTGCTACAGGCAATGCCAATCATCACATCACATTTAAATTTTCTGGGTTACTAACTAACCCACTTGCATATTTCAGTAGTTACAAATATAACCACAAAGATACTACAGTTTCACTTAAAGTGTTCACATCTGTGTTTTGAGTCACTTATTAAAACAATTTACTGTATAACTAGGATTTAATAAGAAGTCCATCAATTCACATATGCTCCACGTTTCAAAGTACTCCAGTGAAGTAGCATGGTTTGTAGCGCAAATACAAATATACCACATGATCCTATGTGAATTGAAACAATTAAACGGTGATCATTCAAGATACATCTCAAATATATATATTGCATGAATCCATTTTGCTTTGGAGAAGACAAGGCCGAATCTAGGTTTTAACATGGCAATCCTGCAGAAGAGTACTGCTTCAGTTTCTTGTTGTTATTGTTAGAATATAAATGTAACAAAATAAATGAATACTAAATTTCTATGCTTGAACATAAAGCAGAAGGGTAACTTCTCTAGCTGTCTCCATTCTACCTCATAACACAAATCCCTGTAATAATAAATAGTATTTCATTAGATAATTTATTGAAAACTTGCGCAAAGCAGGTTGAATAATTTAATCCAAAATTTGTCTGCAACTATCAACAAGTGTCTTTGTCTTACATGTTTAAAAATTAGTGGCACATGCAGCATTTGGTGTTGGTATTATCATCACTATTTGAGCCTACATAATCACATTTTAATTGTACAATTACGTTCCTTTTCAAAAATACTAAGTATGGAACTTCTGTAATACTGGTTTTGTGTAAACTACTATAGCATTATATGCTTACTACTTAGAACATAACACTCTAGGATTTTTGTTCAATTATAACTAATGATTGATTCATAGTGCTTCCTTTTCATCTTACAAATGTGAAAAGATTTTACATCTGCAGAACTTCATGCCACTGCAACATTAATTTACTTTAACCTGATTTGATAAGTATTCTGTGTTTAAAAATATATATATAAGACCTACATTTGTCCTAGCTAAAGAAGACAGAAAATCAACTGTTGATCGTAATAGTAAAATGAAAAGCAGCACCTAAAAATGACGTACCTGGTAGAATTAATTAAAAAAAATCCAAATCAAAAGTATTTGATAAAGGCTATACAAACTGCAACTGTACATGCAGCATCATTTTAAGTAATAAAATAAATATTTAATCTAATATCTATACACAGAGCTGCTTTTAATTTAGCTTGACCCTCTTGCACCAGTTCTGAATTGAACAGCAGCAAAAGAATGATATGAGATGTACATATGCATTCCTGCCAGCCTACCTCAATTTCCAGCCATATCTGTTAAAAAATGTAAGAACTGACAACTGGCATTCAGAACCATTTGCAGTAATTCAGGAGAAGATATATTTTGAAGACTCTGAATAATACCTCAGCTAGGATTGCTTCATTTATAAGCATGAAGTGTATTATGACTAAAATATTTAACATAGGTGGGAGCTGAAACATTTTAATTCTCCAAGTTATCCAAGTTATTCAGCCGCAGATTGATAATGCACATTAAGTTCTTCCACTCCTTCTACAAACCTTAATGACCCACTAGGTTCCTAGCTAGATGTGAGAAGCACCCCAGAAATTGTAACACCTATTGCAAAATCACCTTATGATAATTTAATTCAAAGAAATACCAATTACAACTATTTGTAGTGAACATTAATGAGCAATAATGACCCTCTCTGACAATATGCCTCGTGTGCAATATTCTCTCCCAGACCGCAACTATGGCAATGAAGAAAAAGCAATATCTTAATTACCAACTAACACTACCCATGAAATGGTGCACAGTCTGTAAGATAAGAAAGATAACTTAGAAGGTTATAGCCAAAAAGAAAAATCTTTACAGAATTTCAAATGTTTACAAATTTTACCGACAGTAATGTCTGAATGAGTATGTAAAACACACTGATATGTTACACACCATGTGATCTCAGCATTCTCAGGGGGGAAAAATACATGTATATTTCTATCAATTACTTTTTCTTGAGGTGTATTCAGGATCTGGAAGACAAAAGAATTTGAGAATTCCTGCAGATACCAGGAAGTTTCGGTATATGACGAATGCAGTGCTACACATGAATTGGAAGACACTGATTATAATAAAATTCTACATATCAAACATTTTCCTATATTTAAAAATTAGCCACATGTTCCCTTCAAGGACCATGTATTTTTACTAAGAATTTGCTTAGATTATTAAGATCTGATTATATTACAACATTGTCTTAAAGTATAGAAGTGTTTTATGCAGATTATTCACTCCAGTAGTCAAGAATTAATTTTGTTCTGAGCAACGCTGCTATAAAAAGATTTGCTTACAGTTGGTGCTTTACAGATTTTAATCATTCACACACTTTCCACCCTTTCATTAAACTGATCTTACAAAACAATGTCTTACTGAGCCAGCAATGATGAAACAAAATACTTCGATTATTTTATTAGCAGCAGAATTTTCTATTTTAGAATAGGTGGGAATATGTATTCGACAAACATTTAAGACTAGTTAAATATGTAAGAATCTTTACTATAAAGATTTAATGAAAGTTCAGAAAATGTTTTTGTTCTGTTACACAGCAAAACATGAGAGAACCACAAGATTTGCTTATGACATTTTAATGATTCAAAAAAACCTAGAATTATATTCATCACTGGAAATAGAAATTAGGCAGCTCTAACTGTGCTTCTACTGGAGTGATTTCTTTCTTACAGAAAGTGTCACAGTGTGGGTGCATGAGAACATTGAACTATTCCAACAATCATTTACAATATTTTTTTACAACACAAAAATGCTTTGAATGTTAAAAGTCATATCTAAAAAGCTGTGAATGTCTACATACAGATCATTGAATTAAATTCTTCATATGACACATTAAGGATTTAAGTAAGCCTCTTCACTCATATTTTAATGAAGAAACAGCCCTAAATTTAAAACAGAAGTGATCACATACTGGCTTACAAGTAAACTGCAATACATTTATTTCCCCCCAAGAAAATAAACACTTCAACAAAACAATAAAGCAATACTGTAAAGACAAATATACATAAATGCCTGTATCTGTTTAACATAAATAACTCCAGTTACACATATAGAGATATTTAACAGTAACGTTGCCATTTTTATCACAGAGGACATCTCTTACAAGAAACTATGCATACACATAACCTTTATTTTGGTTTAAATATAATAGATTATAGAAATAGCTGAAAGCTGACATAAGATTTCCTTCCATGTTGGATCTCTTCAAATATTAGTATCATAAACATTTACCGCTAAATATTTTTATTTCTAACATAAATGGGGATTTGGACAATATTTCATCAGCAGGGAGGAAAAAAAGAAAATTTTGATCAGTAGTGAAAAAATTTTTAAAGGAGAAGAAAATGACATTTCCATGGGCACCTAGTCCTCTTAAACAACTTTGTAAATTTCAGCCTGATACTGTATCTCAGAGATTTACCAAATGTATTTCTTTGATAGCTAAAAGCTATGGTGCGGGACTACAGAATCTTGAGGATAAACTGATTTCAACAAGCAACTTATTCCCTCCAATTAACAGCGAATTTCTATGGTTTCTTTAATCTTCTGTGAGATCATCCATTAATGTAACTGCAACTATGTGTTATATATACAATAACCATAAAACTTCACCACTATCACTAAAATAAAATGGGAACAGTTTTAGCCTGATGCTTTCCAGTGCAAATTTGTCATAAAACTATTTTAGTTGGAACTGATACTCACTCTTCAACAGCTATAACAAAAAAAAAAAAAAAAAGTAGTAACATCGCTGACTTAAACTTTGTTTTCTACTACAACATGGTGTACTAAATTTTGCTAAATGCCAAACTCCCACATATCTGCTCACTCATTCTCCTCAACCCTACGTGAGGCAAGAGGAAGAAAATATGACAAACTATTCACGGGACTAGACAGTGAGACTGATACCATTATAAGTGAAAGAGATGCAAGCTGGTGAAAATATAATGTATTGCCAATTAAAATAGTTAATAGTATCACAGAACCTAGAATATATAAACTTAGAAAGGACCCACAGGTATCACAAAGTTCAACTCCTGGCTCTACAAAGAATCATTCAAAATTCAAGCCCTGTGTCTGAGAGTGTTGTCCAAACTTACTAAACTCCAGCAGCCTGGGGCCATGATCACTGCCATAGGGAGTCTGTTCCATATGTAACCCACTCTGGTGGAGAACCTTTTCCTAGTCCCCAGCCCAACTCTATCCTAAAAGTGTTTCTCTGCTATTGATCGCTCTTTTTGTTCCCTTCTTCTCCGTTTAAGGTTTTCTGCCCTTTTGTAAATGTTTTCACAAATACTCCACCAAACTGGTGCTCATCAACATCCTGCAGTGGGTCCATCAAGGAGCTGGCTAGAACTAGCTGCGTCAGCTGCAAGGCAATCCTTGAACTCCTCCTACAAAGATCTCCTCTGCTACAAAAACATTTTCAAACATACTTGTATCAAGTAACAGAAACACTAGTAATACTGTAGTACCCCAAATGTTGTCTGACTGCAACCACTAGCTTTTATTATTTCAAACATCTTTATTATTTCAACGTGTCAAAAATATCATTTCTTTAAAATGGTAAACTTAGTTAACTAAGTCTTACAGGAGCGACAGACTTTTATCATTTCTGAAAAACAATAGTTAAGTTGTAGGCAGAAACAAAGTATGAAAAATTTCATCCAAGAAACAAGATACAGTAAGAGTCTAAAAAAAAAGTCTGAATTATACAAAAGTCTAAAGTCATACAATTTCCAAGGCTTTTTTAGTCACAATATATCTAAGAAAAAAAAAAAAAACTAAGCCAAAAAGTTACATTGATTTCAATTTTTTTTTTAAAGTAATATAAATAAATTTTTCAAGAGAATGATTTTTATCATTATAAAGGCCAGCAGTCTTCACAGAATTCCAATAATATTTTGTGGTCAAAAATATCTTATTTCCTGAAAGATTTCTTATGATAAACACGGAGCAATATTTTTGTAAAAAGGAAAAAAAAGAAAATTATAAAGGCAAATATGGAATGATTATATTCAAAGTATAACAACATACAAAGATTTGAAAATCTCATCAGCCATTGAAATGAATACATTTTTCTTATTTTTAAGGTATGGAATTTACTGAGGCAACTAAAACAACAAATAGTAAATCTGCTGATTTGACAAAATACCATAAGTTCTAAAAACCACTCAGGATATACTGGACATTAGAAATATCACAGTATTTTGTGAAAACTACTTTTCCCAACAGCATAAATACTTCCTATTGGGAAAATCATGTTCCACACTATGATGACATTTGTTTAATCATGTTGTTTTCTTGTACATCTCCACCATTTTTTCAGCCTTTAAAGCATTTTCTCTCCAAAGGGACTGTTCCCAAAATGGATTACATTGACAGAACTAGAAACTGAACTTAGTGTTTTTCTACTCTAAGAACTGCCAGATATCAGTTTTGGTATTAATGACTTGAACAATACTTCTAGCCTGTAATATTTTCTACTCTATGAAATTTAAAGCAGCTCAAGACAGTATCAGTGACATGAACTGCTGAACTGTTGCTAAGAAGTTTATACATGCAAATACAGACAAAAGCAAGCTACACTAAGCTCATTTCAAAAATCCTGTTGAAGCTTTGCTGACTGCAGAAGCATTTTTAAAGCTTTAATTACTGTCAAATCAGTTGCCCTTAAGTATTAACAAATATGGTAAAAGAAAATCCTTATTCCCCCCAGAAAAACACCCCCCATAAACTACTATTTTTATACACTGTGTCTATTCGTACTAGCTGAAATAGGATTTGCTGTGCACAACATTAACTTAAACTGCACATTTATAAGCATTTTTCCCCACACTGAAGCAAACCTAATGAGTTTTGTACTCTGAAGAAGTTCAAAATACCTTCAAGCACACAATCACTTATCAGTGACCTTTCAAGATACTGACCAATGGAAATTTTCCTCCTGATGAAATAAGAATTGAACAAAGTATTCAGACACACGCTCAAGTTGTACTGGATGATCTTGTGTTTCCAACCTTGGTGATTCAATGATTCTAAATTCCAATTATTAAACCATCACATGAAAAGAATTTTTCATGACATTAAAAAGTGTACACAATGTAGAACTTCAGTTCTTTACTATAGAAAGAAAATCTCATGCTTCTCCAATATTAATACAAGCGTAGCCAGTAATACACTAAAAAGCTTTTGACTTGTGGAACAGTAAGAAACATGTCATGTAGGTCCAACTGAACATAACCTATGATCACCAGGTGGTGTAGTTTAACTAGTTCTATTTAGACAGGAAGAAATTAAGCTGCACCTAGCGCAATACAAAAGTGTCTGAAGTAGATTAATACTGATTTCCTAACTCCCATATTCTGAAACAACACAAGTCCTCCCTAAAATCATCAGCTACTAGAGTGAGTCTCTGAAGAGTACAAACCCAAAAAGCTTGAAGAAAAATAGGTCAAAACCTCCCTTACTACCAAACCAGACCAAAAGTACTGAAGACAAAAATTAGCAGTAGTGTTACATCTCACATTATATTCTTGGATTCCAGTATTCTAGTCTATGAGATACTTAGGCACAAATTATGGCATAGCAGCGGATATCCTACTTGTATTAGGACATCTTATGCAATGAACAATTTCCTGAGAAATCAGAGTTGCATCAGTATTACCTCTTATGAATACTGCCCCATCAAATCAATTCAATATTCAAAAGGGTCAGCTAAATTGCATATCCTAATTAATATTATGCTGATATTAATTAGAAATTAATAAGGAATTAGAAATCTTTCCAGAAGTATCAAATTGGTCAATCTGCATTTAAGCCATAAACATTAGACATGGAAATGATTTTGAAATATTACTACTTCTAAAAGGTTCTCCTTAAGGAAATTATTTCTTTACATGTATTCTTTAGTGTTTAATTAAGCCACACAGAAAAGAATTCTAAGTGGTAGAAAACTGAAGTGTTGTTATCTCTTTTCCACCAAAAGTTTTCACAAAGAAACTTCATCAGCCTCCACTGGGATCTACAGAGGTAACAAATAGAGTATGGGTTTAAAACTACGCTAACGTAAGATTATTTCATTCCATTCTAAATGCCATATTACAGTGCTTCCCACAATAACATCTTGATGCCACACTAACACCAGTTTGACACCAGCAATCGCTGAGTAAAACTTCTCATAAATTCCTAGAGTTTGCAAGTTCATTAGAGAGAATAAACATGCCTCCCACTTCCAGCAAATAAACAGCTCTCAGAAAGTCACCTTTTGTCAGATGAAAGTTAAAAAGATAACCCAATGAAAAGATCAAGCAGTCATACTAAATGATCTGCAAAGCAGCACTAATTTATCATTAGATATATATTTACTAATATATATTTACTGATATATATTTTATTAATACTTACAATGACATATTGCAAATGTAATTAAGTTTATTGATAAATACATTAATTCTTGCTTTCTCAATCCAAAAAGTTGAGTTACGAAATTTTATGTTGCAGGAGACCATTTAAAGCTTGTTTGAGAAAAAAAAAATATATATAAATGTATACATATATAAAATTCATATTTAATTCTTTAGTCAAATGCACTGAAAGAAAAACAAAAAAAAAAAAAACAGTTTGAATCAACAGCAGGTTATAAGCCAGAACATGAATTCCACTTGATGATCCCATCAGGACAGTACAAAGAACAGGTGGGCCTGGACTGTGGAAGATGTCCAGTCAAGACCATTGGTTCTGTCACTGGTAGGAAATGTGACCTAGAATATCAAACATCATCAGAATATGAATGTCACAAATCTAATGTATAAAGAAGGCAAACTAAAATAGATCGTCCTTGTACAGATTCAGATCATGTTTCTATCAGTATAGTATTTAAACAGAAAAATCACTTAATACAGACGTAAGAGAATTTTCAGGAAGATGATAAAGAATTTTCCTATATACAGAAAAGGAAGTTTGAATATTATTAAAGTGCAACATATAATTTGAATTAATGAAATACACAGTTAAAAAAAAAAAAAAAAACAGCAGCCAGAGAACATTTCTTCACACACACAAAATAGAAAGGAAATAAGCATACACTGAAAAACTGCTTAAATAAGTAGTCTGAAGATAGTACAGACTGCTACGTGGTAGATCAAACATAAATGTGACAGTGTTAGTAGCTGAGCATACAAGTACCAATATAACATTCTTTCAGAGATTTTATGTATTTTGTCTCATCAGGTGAAACAGTAGCAAACAGCATTGAAATGACATCTTTTCCATAAGGCTCTAGAAGCAGTCCTTGTCTAAGCTGACAAATACTAGGATACAAGTTGACTAAAATTCATTATACAACCCACAATCAAATAAACATGTACGTTTCAGCTAGGATGAATTGCTTTCTTCAGAGTGTTTGGCATGACACCATGTTTTGGTTCTAGGAGAAAAAAAAAAACACAATATTGATAACACTGATGTTTATAGCTGGTGCTAAGCAGTGTTGTATAGAGCCAAGGCCACTCTCTGCAAAGGTCCCAAGAAGTTGGAAGTGAACAGAATTAGGACAACTGACTTAAACTGGCAAAAGGGACAGCCCATCCCATATGATATCATATGAAAGGAGTTTCAAAGGCGGTGGGAGTTCACCTCTCTCTCTTCCTCTGCTCAGGGGCTACCTAGGCGTCAGTCAGAAGGTGGTAAGCACTTGCTTGTGCATCACTTAGAGAATAATTATGAAAAATGTGTATATTTCATTACTCTCTTAGTAAATAGTTCTACTTTGTGGGGTTGTTTTTTGATTCTTTCCCCAGTACCACTGAGAAGGAGAGAAAGTGACTCAGCATCACACAGTTTTTTTTCTCACCAGACAGGTTAAACCATAACACTATCCCTGGAAAATGACCACCATTTACTATTTAATAGGTAATCAGAAGTTAATTAAAATAAAGTTTTTAGTTTTAGTAATTATATTCATTACAGCCTTACTGGTAAAATTGACGTACTTCAGGTTCTCTTGGGTGGCATTACAATGCATTTATTTTGACTGCAAATTTACATATATGATTTTCAAACAACCACCAAATATAAGAGTAAAATGCAGCCTTAAAAAAAAGAAACTTGTTCCAGCTGATAATTTTACAGTATACTAAAAAACTTTCACAGATATGGATCAATAGAACCGTAAACTGACTTTTGGAGTGAGTGTTAGCTGTTGTCAAATACAACTATCCCAAAAGAATACGCAATTTTTCTTTTTTCTTTAACACTGATGTCAACGGTTTACCGGGCTGGATCAGTCCGGTTCCGTGACGATTGGTGTGGGGGACCCACAGACCCACGCCCCAGGAAAGGGGAAGGGGGAAAGGGAAAAGGGAAAAGGGAGATGGGCCTAGAAACAAAACAGCGGCAACGATCTGAGGAGGAAGCTAATTTACTAAATAAGATATCAGAAAGCAAAATAACACAATATAATTGGAATTGAAGCTAATAAATCAAATAAAATGAGCAAGAGAGAGAGTGTCCGATAAACCGAAGGCCTTACGCTAATGCTGAAGGCGATACGGCAGCGAGCACCCACTGCTGAGTCGATCCCGAAGGAAAGAGAGAGAGTCCCGTGACCGCAGAGGGTTTTTATCTTTTCCCTCTGAGCGGAAAATACGTAAAAATGTAAAGCATCGCAAAGTCCTCTGGGGAATGTAGTTCTCCTCTTCTGAGACAGGTATACCCGGAAAATATCAATGATCTATGGAGTTGGAGTATTAACTCTTTAACTCTTAATGCACTACATGTTGTTATGATGTGGAATACCAATACCAAAAATCATAAAACCATGACAACTGAAAAATAACTGCATTTGAATACAGCACTACAAAGCTCCTAACAATATTAATTGTTCCATCGTTTTAAGTATGAATTGTCACACTCCATTTTCAAGTGCTAAACTTAAAATTGTTCATTTTGTCAACACATTAGGAAAACATAACAGTCAGTGTTTTTAATTAACATAGAGACATTACAAAATTCATATCATTTTCACATATCCACATCAGAATGAAAGTGACTGAGGTAATTTTGGTCCATGTCAGGAAAGCTGAATGCTGATAAAAATAAAACCATTTTTAACAAGATAACTAAAGATGAGAGAGAGAAAAAGGATGTGTGAAAGAACAGAAAGGGTCTAAGGCAAAAGAATAGACAATGGTAGCAGTGAAAATGAACATGACTGGATTTTGAAGAAATCTAGAATGCTGTCTGCTTGTAGAAAGGCTAAAAAAAAAAATATGATATGTTATAGAAAATTTGCAACATATAGCATGAAGTTCATATAGGATAGCATTAAAGGGAGAGAAATAACTCTCCATTGAGTAAACACTCTATTGTGTACCCTAAGGCAAGAGTCTGAAGAAAACACAGCGTCTTCATATAACTAAAGACTGTATTGTAAACCACAGAGCTATATTAGGGCTACCCGGGCAATCTTAAACCAAATATCATTCTAATGGCTTCTGTAAACATGTCAATATATGCAGATATCCTAGATAGGTGCAAAGCGTGACCTTTACTGCTGGGTAATCTAGTTTCTAAATATACATAGAACATGTTAAAGACAGTACCCTAGTCCTCAAAAACAGTGAGGATGAGTAAAATGTAGTATTTCCTTAAGCTACAGCAACAAATCCCATCTACCTTCTTTTCATGCTCAACAAAATATATGCCCATCAAAACAAAAATAAATAAATAAATAATACAGCAACTGCACGCAGTGAGATATTGCACTTTCCAAGAGGCAAACTACTATTGTTCCCTTCGTATGTCAAGCAGAATTAACTGTCATAAACTATCTGTACTGCAAGTACTCTGTTTGCTGTCCAATTCATCTGTTGTGCATACAAGTTACAGTTTTATCATGAATAAGTGTATTACTTTTGACAACTTCATTAATGGTATTCTTCACCAAAAACTTGAAAACTATTCTGATAATAAAAGCTCTTCTAGATTTTATCACTACAGCATTATTATTTATTCTTTAAATATGAACTGCACAGACTACTCTTCTGACACGAAATATAACATTTCCAGCAGATAAGGTCACATCTTCCTAATGAGAACTGTTTCTGTTCATTACTTAGCTAGGCACAAGCAAAGAGTGATACAAAAGAATTGTGAAATACAAAATACATTTGTTTTTAAATTCTACTACAAATGTCACATCACTTAATTCAGAATGTGCATCTATACAGTATCTTCCAGAAATAAAGTTTCAGAAGTTTAGTAAAAGAAACAGTTTCATCACAAACTAGGAAAGAAAAGATGAACAAAATCAGGACCTGTTTCAAATTAGGAAAAGAGAAACAAGATTTAATTACGACAAACAACTTTCCAGGGGGAAACAGCTTAATTATTAGGAAAGAAAAAAAATATATAATGATGATGTTTAAATAATGGGTAACCTCTGTTGAGTGAAGAAAATCCCATCAAAAAAAAAAAAATTGTTCCTGAAATTAATACAGATAGTCTATCTTCAGAAGTTAAAGATCTATTTGTTTTATGGTCAGCTATCCTGGAGATTCAACAATCTAATATGTATGTTGCCTTCAGAAAAAGACATGTTTGAAGTGCCTTCATAAGGAAAAGAACTACAGACTCTCGTGCAGCAAGAAAATCAGTAACACCTGGACAGTGGTAAACACTCATCTCTTTTACTTCATAAAATAAAAGTTGCTGTTGATGTCACAATCACTGTCACTAAAGTAGTAGGATGGCAGGGGAAGGGGGAATAAGAGGGAATTCACTAACACCTTAAAGAGGAAACGGCACTTATTCTTCACTGGTAAATGCTATCATTTTTCCATTTCAGAGAACGTGCCGGGGGAAAACCTCGTGTCATAATCAGGCTTTCTAACTGAAACTAGTTTGCCTCACATTTATGAGAGTTCTGTATTAAAAGCAGACATTAAACAAATCTCGGACATTAAACAAATACTCCAAAGTGGAATATCAATTATAACACTGATAACATTGAAAACACATGCATAACTTTTAAAACTTTTGAAAGGGCAGTCTTTAGTGAATAACTGATACCTAGCGTTTTATCAAAGATGTTTTCAACCAGGATTTAACTCCTGCTGTTTAAATAGCAACACTGTTGGCAATAAGGATACAAGGCATTCACTTCTTCAGGCAACACAATTTTGCCTTATGCCCTTCTGCCTTAATTCATAGAGCTCTCCTTAAAAAAAAGAAAAATAAATAAAAATAAATTCATTTAATTTCTACAGAAAATACTCTGTAATAATTTTTTTTTTTTATATCAGATGGTGAAGTTTGCACCTAGAATTTGGATTAAAATAATGACTGACACTTAGCTTTGCTACATTATATTCTAATATTTTAAAAGAAATGATAAACAATTCAAATCTCTGTTTTAGACACTTTCGTGTTCTTAGAGCTGGTATACAAAAACAAATAAATATTAAAATAAAACCAATATGTATAAGGTATTATTTTTCTTTGGACAATCTGAAACAGCCCAAAAACCATGAAACAAAGACTCTACAAGAAGTAACTAACTAGTTTATACTAGTCTGAAGAAAAAGCCTGACACTATTAGACTTCTTACAAATATTTTGTTCAATTCCTATTAAGTAACTACGTATCTGTGTCCTGCATAGAAGGACGACTTTGCCCGTCCTCCAGGTATGCCCAGAGGGCAATGTAGGCTATAATGACCCATCTGTTCACTACTGGCAACTAGCAAACTTCTAATGAAGACAGATGTGGGTCACCCTGTACAAGAAGGCTGCAGGGTGTTAATGAATCCACCTAATGGTCACTACCTGCCACTGCTGACTGATTGATGAGCAAAAGGGTTAAGCTTCAGATATATTTCAGGTAACCATTAGTCTTGTTAGTGTATCTCTGTCACACTCCCTAATATATACATGCACACAAACTTTAATGCCATCTTCTTTCTTTCAAAACAAAATACAAAAAGGCTCTTATTTTTCTTAGCACGGCCTAACATATCCTGAAAACCATGGCGAAAAAAAAAAATAATAATGAGAAATTCAGTACCTTTATTGCCCAGAAAAATAAAGAATCCAATATTCAAGGACATTTTTAAACAAGATATCTGGCACTAACTAAAAAAAAAAAAAAAAAAGTCTTGAAGGAAAACAATTACCATCTGCAAAATTCTGTAGGCATTCACACTCCATAAAAAATATAACCTGATAGTAGCATGAGAAGGAGTTTTTACAGAGAACTTCATTCACACAGGCTACAATGTAAGGGATGTTTTATAATGATCACCACAGGAGTTTGTTATGACTCAACTAATTCTGACAATTTTATGTGAAGATGATGGTAACCCAGGAAAACCATCTACTTGTGAACAAATTACTGATGTAAATCTGACCTTTTATCAATTCTAATGAGCCAGTATCAGAAGTATTCTAATGGAAAAACTGGAGAGGAAATTCTCTCTAGAGAGAAAAGAAAATATATCTTACAGTGAGAAGTGTTATGACTGAGTTACTGTGAGGTGAAATCTGCAGAGAATTACCATATGCCAAGATTCACCAGAATTTAGTTAATAAACAGCTGCAATAAAGTAAACTCACAATACTGTACAGAAGCATACAGGAACAAAAAAAACGTTAAGAAGTAAAATATAAAGTTAAAAAAGGAGTATTTATATTTAATAACTTCTGAAGTAGATCATTCACTTTCAGAATCTGCTCATTAATTTTCTAAACATGACGAAGACAACTGATCAGTTTAATTTCTGATGTAACTCTACTAATAGGAAACAGGGAATCAAAAAAAAAAACTAAGTGCTGCAAATCACCCACTGGGAAATATTACATACCAACTGTAGCAGACAAAGAATATTAAAAAAAAAATCAATTCTTGTAATAATATTAGGTGAATAGCATGTTACTTTAGTAAGTGGCTCCATAAAATGGAGAAGATGTCCCTACTAGAAGACAAAATTTTATCCCTTACCATGCTCATTTCTGTAAACTCTGTGTTATTAACTGTAAAGCAAACATCAGGATCCCAGCACATTCAATCCAACAAGCCTCAAACATATACACGGGAAGGTGGAGAAAGAGGGAAATAGAGAGTGGATTTCAGATTGAAATGTATTTGAAAAGTAAATTGTTATTACTTCCTTTTCCTAGGTTAAAATACATGTAATTTTTTGGCTTGACAGAAGTCAAGTGATTTTTTTTTAATCCAAGCTACAACATAAAAAACTGTTTCAATAAATAAAAGGTAAGACCAAACAACAAACAAGACAAGTATTTTCAATTATTAAGCTACAACAATAGTTTTGAACACAACTGGATATACTTGTTAATCTTGTGTATTCACAAAAGCTTTTTATTCCATTCACATTTTTAAAATCTGCATGAAACAAGTCAGTAACACTCAAAACTTACCTTGTACATAAGACAAGATTTTCTGTAAATATAAGGAAATTTAAGTCTGCTCTGCGAGGGTAGAAACTGAACCTTTGCATATATATGCCAAGAAAGTTTCCAGTGTAAGCTGCATCTTCAAACAGAACTAAATACACCGGTGATTCAGTTTCCAGAACTGAAATGATTAAGGAGCTTGAGTATTTTGCCCAAGGCAACAGGAACTCTTCAAGATCCAGTAACTACTCTATATGATTATTTTGCAAGAAGCTAGTAATTTCTGTCTTGTATGTAATGTTAATATGTATGGTCAACTGATATATAACAGAGGATTTTCTCTGATTTACCATATGAGAACGAACTAAACATAGAGGTTAAAGAAAAATTGGAAGCAATGTCTACCAAACATAGCTGAAGTATAGAAAAATGTAATTCTGTATTCACAAGGATTGTTCACAATAACATCAGCAAATGGAAGCTATCAGCCTAGAAAAAAATACTCCTAGTATCTAAAATGAAACTCAATTAATTAAGTGCTAATGTTATAACAGTGGGGCATATATATAACAGAAAGGGACTGCATTGTTTATCAGTTAGTTCACTTGATTATTGAGGACCTATATACAATTAAAGGAAATTACTTAGAATTTCAGTAAAATTTGGATATTCAGGCAACATTACTATGTGTAATATTTTTATCCATAGCATACACTTTCCTTTAGGCATGTCATCACAACTGAAAAAGTATTGTGTAGTATTAATATTACAGTCCATGCAGAAAATGCATTCACTTTTTGATCATTTCTTTTGTATCATTTGAGTAGAAGGTCATTTTCCTGTATACACATACTCCACTCATGCTTCAGTCTCCTTACAGAAAAGATAAATTCCTGAAGGGGCGTGAGGGAGCAGTTTCATATTAAATAGCATAGTACAGATACTCAACAAGCACTAAAGTTTAAGACTGCTTAGGAAAAAAAGCTGTTAGTAGTCAGATTCAGAAAAAAATGACAAATGTAAATGTGAGGTAAAGGACAACTATATATATATTATTTTAAAGACTGTTTTAAAGATACTATCTACAATTTCTGATTTGTGCTTGCATGTTACATAGAAACAAGTGGTAGCTCAAAGGACACAGATAGTCCTCTGCTACAATTACATCAGTTATTAAGAGCAGTGGGGGAGGAGAAAATGCTCCTTCCAAATCTCTCAGTTTCTCTCAGAAAAAAAGTTTTCTCTCAGAAAAAAAAAATTGTGAAAAATCAAATGACAAAGGGTGCACCTGGATCACAGAAGCAATAGTGCTGCAAAGTGCGAGTGGCAAGCAAATGTATTTTTAACTTCAGCATGTCCCAAAACTCATAGGACCATAGGTGCTGCCAGTTCAATATACGTATATGATTAAAGACAATAATGAAATGGGAACTGAACTGACAACTTCACATTTTTAATCATTTCCTATTAAGGCCCTGGGCCATAACAGGAATAACGAAATACAAAATCAGAATTTGCTGATGCGCTTTGCTAACATGTTGACAAAAAAAGGTTATAGAAAAAATAAAAGGATCTACAAACATCTTCCAGAAGTCCAAGTCAGGGAAAGAAAAAAAAAAAGTCTATCCAAAATCTATAATGGGAGGAGAGGTTTCCTTCTGTTTCAAGGAATTAAAATTATAAGACTTCGATAGCAATCCTCCATAAAGAGGTACATTTAGACAGACCTGTGTTAGGTCAAATTTCCACTTCCCCCCACACACTGAATTATAAATGCATTTAGAAATCATATCCTTCCATGTGTCTCCTCAGTAACGTTTTACAGTTGAACATTACTCCAGTAAGTCTCCCTTTGCTTTTTAACTAATACGGCCCAATCATCTTTTTTCTGACTAAGAACAATCTCTCAGTCTCATTATTTTCCTCTAAACTAACTCTGATTTCTCTACTTATTTTTGACTTGAAATGCACTAAATGTGACACAGCACTCCATATGAAAACTGCTCAGTGCACCACTGCTAGTAAGTATAGCTCACATGCCTTCCAGCATGTAACTAACATGGCATCTATCTCTTTTTTATCAACATGCATCATTTTTTACTCACATTCAGCACAGAGATTGATGATTTTTTTTATTTTTCAGGGTATTCAGACCAAGACTAGCTAAAAATAAGGATTATTCGTGAATAAGAAATTGGCAGTATTTCTCCAAGCTGCATTCATTTTTCTTGATACTATAAGAGAAGTACTATAAAATGAATTCTAGGTTTCCAGTTCTTTGTCCAAAATGATTCAAGACGTTATTTTGCACTTGTTCAGTGGGAATTCATACAACATAAATTTTTAAAAGTATAACTTCCTTACATAAAGTGTCTTAATGATATTAATATAGTTGAAGAAACATTTTCATGGACTTTTCACCACAAAATGGGAATACAGTAAATTTTAAGAAGTATTGAGATCAGTGCTTTACATTTTTAGATTAACTAGTGCTCTTTTCTGAAATGATATCATTATCTTGCTTCAGTCCTATTTCCAAGTTTAATAACAGCCCTAGATGTCTTTCGTATATATATTTATTTATTTACGAACTCCTTGGTTTACAAAAAATAAAATACTAGAGCCTTGAATTAAGTACATATTTATATCCTTTTTTTGGTACTGTTAAACATAGTAGGATCAGCAAACTATTTACATATTGATTTAAGTTCCTACAATATTTTTTTCAATAAAAATGTACATATCTTTTTTACTGTACTGAAAAGAAATCAATTACACCTCATAAAAAGCCCAGATTACTTATCTGTTGCACTTTTATTTACATTCTACTTTCATACAAATACTTATTTTGCCCAATATCATAAAGAAATCTTTTTTTTTTTAACCAATAGTACAAAAATCTAGTGGCATAGCCAGCTTTTTTGTCTTTCTGTGCTGCACATTTACAGTCACAAAAGTCTACAGCAACCTGGGTCATTAGCTCTATTTACATGGATGGGCTCCATAGAACAAGACTACTGTCAGTGTAACAATGAAGTTATGTGACACAGATGATTTGATCAAAGATTTCTATAGCAAGCTACTGACAAACTCTAACCTTTTTATTCAGCTACACCAGAAGGCAATCTCCACCAGGGCAACAAGTTCTCAGTCAGGTTCAATTCTTCATTCTGAAACATGAGAGATGTTTCTGAAGATACATTATTTAACAATAGCAGACTACCTGTATCTTACTCCTCTTCAGAAATACTTCAGCCCATTTTTAGAGAAGATTAAAAAAAAAAAAACCCACTATGCAATATATTTGTAATGATTTCACTCTAAATGACTGAAATTAAGTTGTTAATAACATCTAGAAATCCCTCTGTAATGCCAATTTCATAAAACAACCCAACACAACCTGCATTTCTTCTCTTACATCTGTTTTACTGTATCATGTCACAGAACCCAATTTTATGTTACATAGCCCAACATGCTACAGCCTTGATGCTGCCATCAAGTAATCATGATGTGCAACTGCAATTAAACTCAGTAGACTGCCAGCATTTATTTCTGATTTACTTTCTAGTCCTTATTTCTATTTTACTTTGCATATTCTTTGGCTAAAGATTCAGTTCCTCGCAAAAAAACTGATTCATTTATTCTTTTTCTTTAAAAAGTCTGGGCAAACAAGAAGTTCATGATGACACAAGATTATAAACTTACAGTTAATAGTAATCACTTTCTAGAATCAGGATCAGTCCTGCAAACCTCACTGAATCCTTTTGTTTCTTATTCTTTAAGCTATTTATACAAGTTTCTACAAGTTACAAAAAAGTGAAATGTTGACTACTAAAAAAAAAAAAAAAATCCAGACTTGATACCAAAAACACTCCAACCTCTGGAAATTCAGATACTTGAAAGAAATGCAAGGATTTCCAGACACAAAAACTCTCCGAAAGGTCATTTAGAAAACCATCATCTTTCCCAAAAGAGTCACCATGATAAATTTACAGTCACAGCTGAATATTTTAATGCTTTTGATCCCAAATTAGAATGAATTGACTATTAAAATTGCAGCCTAGTCTTTAGAAGAAAGAATGAACATGGTAACCCTTGTAGGCATGTAAGTCAATTCATCTTTCTGAAATAATTTAGAACCTATTAGACAACTGTAACCAAAATTGACTGAGAGGCTGTAGACTCGCTGACACAAAATTCTTACCGGCTTTGCGAAATGTATTAATTTGGAAAGATACTCCTCCAATTTATGGGCTGAATTAAGAACTTAAGTCTTACTAGAAGCCTGTGAATCCACAGGAAAATGTCACAAACCCCTCTGAAATGGAAAAAAGCATGAATTCAAATCTTTCCTGGACAGAAGAAACTTGGAGTTAAGTCTAGTTGTAAAAGTAAGGTTTCCAGTTACTGCATTCAATACCAAAAGCATAGAGCTGAGTTTAGGTGGCTGTTCACGTTCCTGTTTTCCCCCCCTCACACAGCTTTTAACAGTAATACCCTCACTCAGTGAACAGTTTTGCTTTCAGGAGAATTTTCATAGAGATTTTTGAAGAATAATTACAACACACCCTTCATCAACTTAAATTCCTGAGATGGATTCTCAGTGTTAATTCTCACTTAACTTTTCTTTGCTAATTTTACTTTTATTATAGATTTATTTTCATTAACACTTAACTAAGAGAATATTGTCATCAGATATTTAATTTGAAAATATGAAGAATATTCATTCACTCAATTTTTTATTGAACCAGACAGGAAGGGAAAAAAGGAATAATAAAAAGAATAACAAGCATTGTCTGCCTCTATGCACATATAAAAAAGGTTTTTTTTTTCCTAACCTTTCCTGCCTAAAAACATCAGTTTTCCCCTCCTTCTTGAATCTGTCTAGATTTCTGCATTGCTTCTTCCTCAGTAAAAACAGTACTAGGTCCTCTCAACACTTCTTTTATACACCCTTCTGCATACGCATTTCTGACATTTCCTCTCCCTCTTACATCAAGGGCAGATTTACACACCCAGGAACGACCAGAGGAGTTAATTAGAGGTAAAGGAATGAAGAATAAAAGAGCCAACAAGGTACAATTCCACACTAAGACCCTTCAGCACAGCACATGCCTGATCACACGCCAGGGGTTCAATCACCTCCCACTAATGCAGGTCCACCCATTCACATCACTCTTGGATTTTATGTCCTAGACATGAGATAACTTATTAGTTTCCTCACTGATTATCATATGAGAATATTCTCAGATGGGAAACTAATCCACAATAAACCTTTGTACTACACTCACATTGTTTCAAGAGTCATCCTCAGATTTCTCACCTTACTGCTATACAAACACAAGTTGTTTCAAGAGCTCCTTGTAGTCATGCAACAGTCTTACTTATAAAAGTCATGAGTCAAAACGTTTTGCGCAAAATAATTTTTTTCTTCTCCACTTTGCATTTGCATACAAATATTTTCAAATTTCAGAAGTCCCATAGCTAAAGCATAACTGTAACTGTTTAAGTTCTTTGAATTTTAACAAAGCTTTTCACCTTGACAAACCAATGTGTTTGCGTCTTTCTGTCAAGAATTTAGGTATTTCTGTCCCTTGTCATAGAATCAGTTATTTCTTGTTTAATGAACATGGAAGTTATCTCCTGCATACACAGCTTTGAAAAAAAAATTATGCTTGATGTTCTTCTATCACTCAACACCCCAAATTGGCATCCCCTCTAACTTACAGCTCTTTACAGCAACACTGAGGGAAAGTAGAAAAAAAAAAAAATGTAAGAACACAGTTACGAGTATGTTTCCACATACACTGTTCATTCCACAAATAAATGTTGTAGGAGACGCAAAAATTCAGTCAAAAGAGAAAATTCTTAGGCAACTTTTTCTTTTAGCATCAGTCTATAAAAAGTATAACTTAAAATGCTTTGTTGTTCTATTATAAAGAAAAATATACAGAAAATTGCTTGAAACTGTCTGACTTAAGCCCTCCCTCCGCATACTACTGGCTGCAAAATTCTGCCATGTAATATAAAACACCTGAAGTGTTCAAACTATTCAGTTAGAAATATATTCTAATTGAAAAGCACAAGTAATTTACTTCAAACACATTTTAATGTATTCCTATTGGATCTTAATGAAGTCTGAGAGAAGCCATGACTATGACTCATTCAATTTTAACATACAATTTCAAGCATGCAAAAATACTCAACTTCGCAGTTTCTACGAGCAAAATGTAAAAAGTTTATGTTCGTAAATTATTTTAGGGAAGGAAAAAAAGCCAACAATTTTTCATTATTAAGTTCTGAAGGGGAGGGAAGTTACTAGTTTTATTTTTAAATTTTCAATGTAATTTCAGTACTACTTCAACCTGCAGAAAAAAATCTTTACACCTGAAATGCAGGTACAGATTAGTTTTAAGTAGTAGGAAAAAACTGAAGTGGCATTACCTTTTTTCTTGTATTTCTATTACTTAATGATACTGTGGGATGAAGATGCCATTTTTTGAGCCTTCTTTTTGATGCTGACATTTTTATATTGTAGCACAGTTTCCAATTATGAAGTTAAAGAAAAGACTTGAGTCTTCAATTTTGAATGATTATCTAAATACATTCAACGAAAGGCAATTCTCCTGTTATGAACAGCTACTGATGCAATAACTAATGAAAGCCTCCCAGTAGTAAGTAATCTAGAAGTTCTACACATTGTAAAACTCTGCTGTAAATCCAAGGAAGGAGCACAGATAATGTTTCAAAAACAGAAAAATCATACATTTGCTATCACAGGATGACTCAAATAACCACTCAATGGAGAAAAAAGAAAACAAAAAATATGACATGCTATTTTTTTTTTAGATATGCTACTGTACCACACGTAAAACAAAGTTTTAAGTGAATTATGAGGCTCTATCTCTAAATAGGAGACTTAATGTAATCAAACAGAATAGAACTCTCTGGAAAACCAAAACTCTCTAAATAGCTGTTTTATTATTTAATTTTAGGTAGACAACTTCAAGGAAATCACTTAAAATACACAAATAATTTTTACGACCACTTCCAAAGCCATCCTGATCAGTCTGGCGAACACATCAGAAGATACTTCAGCCACGACAGATTCTTAAGACACCAAATTAAGACTAAAAAAATAACAAATTGACATGCTGAATTTTGAAAAAATTCTCTTTGAAATGCATTTAGTGAAGTAGTCTGAAAATTGAAGCTCAAATCAGATGAATATTTAGCTTTATTCAAAAGTTCCATAGGTCCAGGCCTCTAGTACGTACACCAGTGATGTCAAAGATTCAAAAGTCTCATCTTTCCTGAACTATTCATATTAATATCTTATTCCACTGAGAGTTAAAGAATTGGATGCACAGTCTGAAATCTGACTTTTTCGTTTGTTTGTTTTTAAAAGCAATTGGGGGCAGACATTTATACTCACAAGAAAAAAAAATGGTCACACACACACTATCTAGAATCTTAATGATCCCATGTACAGTAGTAGTTTAGTCTACAGTATCCTAATGAGCAACCCTACAGGAAAATGCAGACCTTAATGAGATACTTTCCTCCTAAAGCAAGGCTATAAACTGAGCTAGGAAAAACACTTCCCTACATCATTTTTTACAACAAGTACTTTCAAAGAATATAGAAGTGGATAAGTTTAAATTTAGTAAATTAAGGACCAATTTCCCGATTTCTCAGGATCTTATATTCAACCATCACATGGACCTTGATGTCTTCAAAGAATTCATCCTTTTTCATTAGTAACAAACCTAGCAGATCATCTCTTCTGGCTTTGACTTGCTCAGGGACCTACTTGATCATATCCCAAGATGGCTTTGAACATTCAAGGGGCTTGGGAGAGATGAGTTGATTGATATCCAACACCCTTCTCAAAGCACATTCTAATGTGAAAAGAACAGTCAAGTAAGGCAAGAGAACAGTCCGGATGAAAATTCAAAAGCTCAAGCACATGAACAAAAGTTGTGCATATGCACTTTTTTTTTTAACCCATGAAGTAAACGGGTTTTCAGTAAAAAAAACTTTTAAAAATGTGTTCATTGTTTTGAAATTACAGCAAAATTAATAACCGCAAGGATTAAGTTTTCAGTGAAACAAGAAGAGATGTCTGAATACAAGAAAGGAAGGACTCTGTGAAGTATATGAGTTCAGGAACAGCAAAGAATCCTAACTGCTCTAGGTCATGCTGAAAGTAATGCCTCCTATTTATTTCCAGGGAAACTCCAGCAAAGAGCACAGTAACACTATTGATAGAGTAAATGTTCAGTAAGTGTTGATGAATGCCAATGGGTGCCATTTTTCTCCAGTATGGAGGAATTCAACACCACACCTTCACTTCAAGCGCACTTCCAGACAATTCTGTCAGATTGCTCCGCTGCTGCCACCTGTCACACAGCAACAAAATGTAATGGAATATTGGCGGGAATGTTCCACACCACCAACATCTACCTCTGACACTGTGAAACAACATAATAACATAGGAGACATACTTTCAGAATGGCACTTGTACATATAAATGAATACATATATATGTATGTAAACATAATTCAGTTAAATCGGAATGACTTAAGAAATTAATTATAGAAAGCAAATAATCTCAGAGTGAACAGCTGAAAAATAAAATATCCTGGTATATCATGTACTGAGTCACACCATATTGCTGAGGCCCTCATCCTAAGTGAAGTTTAATGAGAAAACACTGAGTTTAATTTTCTAAAATGCATTCCTTACTATCTCACAACAGATTAAGCAACATCCTAATGTAAAGGAAAAAAACAACAGATACTGAAGAATATCTTCTTATTTTTTGGCTATATTTTTGCTCTATTAACAAAACGTAATATACAATACCTAACAGACAAAAGCAGAATATAATATTACTTATGTAAGATTCACTACAGAATGTATGCATTGTTCTTGCTAGATATCCCATAATTCTACAACAAACCACACACTAGTTTTACTTTGTTACATTGCCAAGTCCTCCAGGCAGGTTTTCACCTCATTTCATCATTTGCATGACCTCCGTACTACTCCATTTCAGTGTTCTCTACAGACAGCAATTCTCCAACTATCAATTTCCTGTTAACATCAATTTGTTTCACTTAAGATATTGTTATGGGTAATGCTGAAACTACAGAAAACCACTTCAGTTATCTGCTAATAAAGTTTTGATGATTTACACCTCTGCTGCAGTCATGTGATCCCAGAGAAGAGATTATGCTGTAGAAGCCTTTTAAAGTGCTTCTTCATTTATTTAAGTTAGATTTTTTATTTTAGTTCCAAAGCTGTTTCTTAAGTCATACATAGTGGATCAAGCAAAGCACAAGCCTCTCTCCAGAAAATGCAGTGATAACTGCCATAAGAAAGAACTGATTAACAATATAGCTTCCAACTATACGGACTAATAATATTGAATAGAATGCATTAAAGTGGCAAATATATTAAGAAAAAAAAATTAGGTTATCAGAGTCCATATCAGAATTTACAGTCCTCAGCACTAAGACCCTGCTCAGCAGACCATCTGTCTGCAATTACACTTTCTCCACACATCTACATAATCACCATACTTGGGAAAATTTCTTCCCTGAAAGAGCAGCCAGGTGCTAGAATAAACTGCTCAGGAAGGTGGTTGGATCACTCTCCCTAAAGTTCAAGAAATGTTTAGATGTTCTATCTTTAAAGGACCTGGTTTAGGGGGAAAATTTAGGGGGAAAATATTGGTGGTAGATGGATGGTTGGACCAGGTGATCTTGGCATTTTTTTTCCAACCTTGGCAACTCTAAGAATCTATTTTCATGGCCATCAAATGCACATCAAATTATATTCTATTTCATATTTTACAAAACATAGACCACACAGTTTTTATCATATGACATAAATATACATAAACCTAGAAATTTAAATTAAGCGTCATTTTGTTCTACAACATACTTGTGTCACTTTCTTCTAGTTGTTTGCTTGTTTTCTGTTTATTAACAAAGTTGGAGCTTAAGTCACTGTTCTACAGCATGAGCACATTTGTGTACTAATCATGAGTAGAGACTGCTGATAAAGAATTAACTGGGATATGCACATTTTCCTGCAGAAGCTGCTTCTACCTATTTGGTACAAAGAAAGAAAATATCCACAAAAAATACCTTCGTTTGTGTAGCAATCTAGTTTTTGACCAAACATATATTATCCCACCTGAACAAAATAATTCTCCCATTTGAATTATTATTTAAAGAATCAAAAGCATGCTAAACACACTTCACACATGAAAGGAAACAATATAGTCTGTAGACTGAATGTGTCTTCAGGAATTAGAAGGTAACTATTCAAATACATGAGCTATCTCAAATTTCAATCACTGATTCTAAACCTAATCACCATAATTCACTGAAGTATTACATGATTTCTAACAAATTTATTCCATGCTCAATACATCATTAATATCATATGCTCAGAATCAAAACTAGGAATCAGCTGGTCCTCCCTCCAACTTGTTTAGGGAGCACCATATATACAGTATTTTGAGATGAATGCTTTGTCACTATTAATATAATGCAAATCCAAGGTAAACTTGTATATTTTTAACTTAATTAAATACTTTTAGCATTGAAGTCAGTCCCATCTCAGAAGAAAAACTCTGATTTTTCTTTCATTTTGCCATGTAACCTTAGAATCCTCAAAATATAGTGCTAGCATTCCTACTTTACAAATGCATATCATCAACAGCCATTGTACACACTGTCATGATGAAAACTGACATGCTTACAGATTTATATTTTCACATGTTATCCTTTAACATTAAGGAAAAAATAAAACCTCATACTGCTCCAGTATCTAAGCACTTAAATATGACCATTCTTATAAAAAAAGCATGAGCTGCTAAACTTTCAGAGTTAAAGGGTAACAGCACCATCAAGTGTCGTCTCCTGTAAGGCATGATTTACTACTACTTTAATGCATGATAGAGCAAGCATTATTGTCCAGTTATGCACAGAATACACTTCTTAAAGATACTGTAAATAATAACAAGATCCTATAGGAATCTGATTTATTTTGAAGTTTATAATAAGAATAAGCATATCAAATTTTATACCATTAAATTTTATCGGCATTTTATTATCATAGAATTGTAGGGGTTGGAAGGGACCTCCAGAGATCATCAAGTCCAACTCCCCTGCCAAGCAGGTTGCACAGGTATCACACTAATAAATTAACAGTATGATAACTTCAGTGAAATAGGACTTTCTCAGGGCAGAAAATGTCTTCTGTGCTCAAATAACACTGGTAGAGGGTCTCTGTGAGTCTAGCATTCTTTCTATGATCTGGGAAAATGATGAACAGATAGCAGCCTCTCATCAGACAGGCAACATCTTTGGCAGCAAAAAAATGTAAAGCAAACTCCAAACTGAATCCCATCTACAGGGATGACAGCTGTATTAAAAAAAAGACAGTTTGTGGATCTAAAAAAATGAGGGTAAATTACCAACAGCAAACTGTAAAAATATATTCTCCAGTTTTACATGTTTTCTACCAAATCTGTTCTATGTCCAACATATCACTATTCTCAGAATCACAGGAATAAGACTGGTGAATCCTTCAGCTTATGTTTAGTACCAGTTAGTGTCTTCCTTGGATTTTATTCCTTCTTTACAAATGCATATCTCTTCTACCCATTGCACACATTGTCATGATAAGAAGGCTTATTCTCCAGCTAAAGAGAACTAACTGTGCAGATTGTCATTTTACTGTTAGACAATGTACATTCTTGCTTCTGTTCTGAGGACAACACTTGACACACAAATGAACTTGTCACAGAGCAGAAGTAGCATATATACTCACACAGATGTATATTAAACATATTAAACATTTGATATCCCATGAAATCATAAATTCTTTGTTATTACAAAAACAAACTACTAGTATGCTATTAGAAATGATTCAGCCTTTGCAAATAAAAAAAAAAAGTCAAACGATCTTCTGTTTCATACAGATGATGCTTTTTTGGAGATGTACTCTACTTACAGGGCAGCAAGCCTTACATGACAGGAAAACAATTCAGCTTTTCATGAGCAACTTCAAATTGACAGCTAGTTGCACTGAAGAGTGAATATTTTCTGATGAAAAGCTGAAATCCTGAACAAAATGTTAGATGTGGTCTCTGCTTTTAAAATACGTATAACTTATTCTAATCCCTTGTTAATGCATATTAACATGTATTTCCAAATAAAATTAATACAAAAGAGAACTTTACTACAGAACAGCATTATCCAATCATACAGTTGGCAGTTCTGGCCACAAACTAACACCTACAACAATACTCAGCACAACTTCACAGTAAACCAGAAAAACTATTTTAAAATACTATTTTTTTCTTTTGCATAAAGATGTGAAAATATTTACATACCTAAATGTTATTAAACCGAAATCTGTACTTGCTAATTACTATGGACAATGCCTACCAGACATTGCAACAGTTGGGTAGTTCTGACCACTATTATTCAACTTTTCAGTAACCAAATGTTCACTAGGCACTTCAGTCTCTAGACTACACAGTCCAGAACCCATTTTATAACACAATACATATACTGAGAACAGAGAAACATGGTTAAGAAAGAAACAGATTACAGTAATTAGATCGTGGTTTATAAGTTATGGTATATGCACATCATGATGAATCCATTAAAGTAAATTTTTATGGCATATTAACTTTTGAAAGCAAAAGAAAAGGAGTAGCTTCTTAAAGACCTGACTGAAGAAATACGGTAGATTGATTACTTTTATCTTTTTTAATCGCAGTAGTACTATCAGCATACGGAACAATGATCAGAACAAGTAAAATATAAACGCATCAAATAAAAAATTAAGTTATTTTTAAGCAGTGACATTCACTTTTTACTACACTTAGTACGGTTCTTTATCCTCAAGTCATGTAGAAAATAATATACAAGTGTGAGGAAACAAGAACTAATGGCAGCTTCCAGTAGACAAGGTATATGAATTGACAGAGTGATTATGTATGTATCTGAATTAAAATGACATGCAGTAGCAGCTTTCAAAAGGAAAAATGATAAAAACAAACCGAGGTACAGAAACATTTTGAATGGCATACCTGTCATCACTTGCTCAAAATATTATTTTGGCTGCCTTGCTGCTTCTAATGCAAAGGTGCTATGCATTATTACTAAAACATAACCTTGAGGTTCTAAAAGTAATTTTACTAACATTATTTCATTAATAAAACTTTATTAATTTAATGCTCAACATCTTACTCTGTTCAATTGTATTAAAAAACTGTACTAAAATATGTGGTAAATTAAATTTAACGATCGAGTACAACTTGAGATACTGACGTTCAATATCTAAATATTTATAAACGTATTTAAAAAGGTGATTTAGACCAACAGAAATGCGACAGAGATAAACTGCACTCATAGTGATCAAAGACAACGCAGAGTATACACTCTCTCAAACTCAAAAATAATAAAAATGCTGTCATATATACACTCATTTCTTAAATCTGCAGTAAAAATAATATAAATTGATTGTTACTTAACTACTAACCTGTACATTATCCAGGTAAAGTAACTTATCTATAATGGAACTAAAAAGCTTTTTAAAAATACTGACAAAGACTGAAGAATAAATTGATGCACTCTTAATAACCCTAAATCACCTAGAGCTTTAAGCCAAGAAGTGTTGACAATACCAACTTCAAGGTCATTGTCAACTTCGTAAGTCATTAGCAAATAAAATATGGCTTAATTGGAGCAAACTCAGCAAGGAGCTGCATTATTTTAAGTGAGCACTGCAATATAACTTGAAGAACAATTACCAATCACCACTCCCGTTGACAATGAAATGGATGAAGAAGGTGCTTTGTAACTTTTTTCTATGACTTTCCCGTAATTAAATATGGAAATAGATTCCATGAAGAATTAAAAGTCCCTGAGTGCATTAATTCAGGCACTAATGGACTGCCTTCCAGTGTTACAGCACACAGGTAGTTCCCAGCATGTTACCAACATTAGCTAATAGATCAGTGTCAGACAGCAGCAGTACTTTTAGTTTGAATATCCTATGCTGTAAAGCAGGTTTAGGCTGATTACACACGCTGTTTTAAAAGGACATTCTTCTCACATTCTGAAATACTCCCACAAACATCTCATGCTTTGATGAAAACTCTTGAGTTAGACCTGAGATCCAGTTGCTCAAAGATATATTCTATATCAACAGTGAATATGTAGCTTTTGTAACCACCTCACTAATCCATAGCATAACAATTTGCAATGGCTTGTACTTCAAATAAAACATCCTCCAATAAATAACCTCACTGCAATATTTTGTTACTTTCCAGTAAAATAAATAAATAAACAAAATTTGTAACACAATTACACTATTTAGAGGTTATAACATTAAAACAAAGGGTGCTCCTCTCAGCACATACTCTCTCTTCATACCCTCTATTCAGACATCATTTTCTCACTTTATGCCATCTCCTCCAGCTCTCCCTTCAAACCACACTTGACAGGCAAGGAGGCCTAAATCTGCAGAGCTCCCCAGGTCCCAGTCTGAAATCGCTGCCCTTACACATTTCAAAAGCAACTGGAACAAATGGAATCGAACAGTTGTTTTTTAAACCAACTCAGTGATATTTAAAGCACATGTTAAAATAGCAAAAAACTTCCCATTATAAAATCAGATACATTTTTATTGAAGATCTTGCAGACCTACATGCATAACAAAGGGTCTATGTCAGCACCATAAAGCAAATCCATTGCTCTTCCTTGGCAAGGCATGCCGGCCCCAATACACTAAAATACTTCAGCATGCACTTCAGTTTAAAATTTGCAAGAAGTCCTACTGCAATCAAATGCAATAGCTACACGTTAATAGTTAAATACATTCTTAAATGCTTTGCTGGACTGAGGCCTACTATTTTTTTTTTTTTTTTTTTTTTGACTGTGGAAGCACGCTTTGGGAATTGAAGTTACTCAAACCACATACCTACAGTAAGAAAAAAAGCAGCAACTTGAGGGATCTCAGACAAGCGGATTAGGGTTGGGAAGGCCAACAAAGGAGCTCTGACCTAAAAATAACAACTGCTTAAAATAAAGACTCAATTCAAACAACTACTGCAAATACTTTAAAATATTTCTTAAAAAAAAAAAAAAAAAAAAGATGATGCTGTAACAGCTGTAGAAGATGCTAGAATTTCCCTTAAAATAGTGTATTATCTGAATAATTATTTAACTTTTGCTTTTGCATTCTATATCGTTTCACTTTGTGAAATAATACTTTACCACATATTAAATTATTAAAGATTATGTACTGTACTTTACAATAAGCAATTTTATAGTAAACAAGCAAAATTAAGTTTTGCTAATGAGGAAAGACTACCTGAAAATCATCAATAGATTGATAAATAGTAAAAATTGACCTATAGTTCGAAGTTTGTTCTCTCCTGAGGACCATGATGCTTTAGCTTTATGTTGTTAGTGCATATCCCTCATGCACTCGAGGGCTGTTATTGCCTTTACACCTATACACAAAGTATTAACACATTCATCCTGTAATAAGTATTAAGGATATAACCGCAGCAGGTTTACTCCATTGAAGTTAAATCTTTCAAACAAGTTGTAACACTATAATGCGATGAAAAGCACAGCAACAATAGCAGAGTAGCAAAGTCCCAGGCTGCAACAAGTGAGGATAAGTCAAAATGTAACAGCTACGGACACAGAAACAAAGGAAAAAAAATCTGCCTACCCTTTTAAGACCACGGGTAGGCAGGGATCTCCAGCAAAATAAACCCCCCCCCCCATTGCCAACCCTTAAATGAGGTCTGGAAAGGGGTGGATCCTGGCTCCATCCCTTCCTGTCATTCAGGCATACTGCATGCACCTGAGCTCCTCTGGGTTGGCCCTGCCTTCCCACCAGGTGTTCAATCACTGGTTCAAGCTGTGACTTAGAATTTCCACTACACAAACCTTTAGGACAAATAAAGACTAGTCCCATTTTAAGAGAGATAGGAGGGCAACAATATTTGGACATGATTATCTCTGAATAACAGAATCAGAAATATACCAAGAAAGACAATATTTTGTTAAAGCAACTGATTCAGGAGGAAAAGTTCAACACATGAAAAAGCAGCCTCCAAAGAATCAGTTAAATGCTTTTTAAATAACCGCTATAGAAATGTGATCTCAAGCTAGGACCAGTATCTCAATGTCTAAATCCTAATTAAAACAGGGCGATGACATCTGATACACTAAAATAAATAAATACATAAATAAGAATATAGAGATTTACATATTCTTATATACACACACATGTACAGACACATGGTGCTCTTCTTACACGTTACACTGGTGAAACAACATTCACAAAAATGTGATTCCTAACAAAAATACTGAATATTGAATTTAGAGGTGATACAGACTGGATATAAGAAAAAACTGATTACAATAAGAATATTGAGGCACTGGCATAGATTGCCCATAAAGGTGGTGGATGTCCCATCCCTGGAGACACTCCAGGCCAGGCTGGACAGGACACTGTGCAATGTGAACAAGCAGGGGAGCTGGCCTAGATGAACTTTAATGGTTCCTTTTGACTCAAATGATTCTATCACCCTTTGAATTGCTTGCATGAGAAATAGTTCTGAAGTGGATCAACTAAATGATTCTGCTGCCCCCTAACGCATTTCCTGGAAAAAAATATTACAAGGAAAGATAGTAGAAGAGAAATGATTAATTATTCTCTTTTGTTTAGGTTAATTACGAACTATAATTCATTCTTTGTAATTAGAATTGCTCAAGCAACCTCTTTTTGTCATAAATGCTATATATAGGTGAAGTCACTGCTTCAGAATCATCTATAATAAGCAACAATGAACATTAGCTATTAAGGCCTTTCAAATGAAAAATACCTTTAATTTGCAATTTTTTTATTTTTTTATTTTTTTTTTGAGGAGATGCAACAGAAACATTAAGAGCACGTTGTTTATTACAAAAATATTTTTAAAAATCCATCTCACAGCACAATATGGGCTATAATCCACAATTTACAGGATCTGAATCCACCATGTCTCGGAATCATTTTAAAGAACAGCTGCTAATCTTCAAAAGTCATCTCATAATTAAAATAAAAATCTGCTTTACAGTGTTGAGTTGATGCCAGATTTATGACCTTTCAGCTCTAGAAGTGATTTAACTGTTCGAGAATTTTAAGAATTTAATTACTTGAATAAAGCAGGAAGTGGAGCTACAACTGAAAATGCAGACAATTTAAAAAGATTTCAGAGTAACAACGACGAGGCAATTTTTGCCACAGACTGATCTAGCTTTGTCAACTATGTTAGCAGGAGTCACTCCATTAAACCCCAAGTATCTTTTGAAAAAAATGCAGGTGACAAGGATCATCACTCATTACTCCAGATAAAAATGATGCTTCAGGCAAAAATCTTCCAGTACTGAGAGACACATATAGTTATATTTGGTAAGAGAAGAGCTAAAAATTCTCACTGTGATGCCTAGAAGTACCCAGGAAAGCAATAGAAAGATCTGACTCCTGTATTCTATACAGAATAGGGCTGCAGCTGCAGCACTTTGCAGTGCAAGCACGATGGAACAGGGAGAACTTTTAACTGCGTCTTTCCACAGACATCAAAAATTACATCACCAATTCTAGGTGCTTGGTTGTTGTTTTTTTTTTCCACAGGATTGCTGCTTGGTGCTCCCTAGCTACAATACCAGCAGTTCATATGGCAGCAGGTTAACAGCACAATCCTCTAGTTCTGAGACCTCACACACCTGCAACTGGGAGGTCAGGTTTCACAGCAGGAGAGGACAGCAGCATGCAGCAGCCACGGAGCCATTCTCTCCTACACACTGCAGGTGTACAGGAATACACTTGTCCTCTGTCTACCGCATTTTGTTCCCATCACATAAAAAATAAGAATGGAAATACTGGATCAAACCAAAAGTCCACCTTGCCATGTACTGTCATCTCCCTTGCTGATCTGCTGTTGGTTGCTACAGAAGAGTAAGCGTGCAGCAGTATTTCTCTTGATACTGACTGCTAGATTCGGTCACTGCAGCCAGAAAAATTCCTAGTGAAGTGTATTTCACAGCTCTTCAGAATTTCTACTTCCACCAGCCATCTAATCATTGAACACACGACTATGTACCCTTTCATTATGAACATTCCATTGCATATCGGAGTTTTAGGGATAGATAGGGAGGGGGAAAAATTGAAAACAGTCATTTGATAACTTATTTTTCTCATTCTCTGTGAAAGTCAGTACCACATAGGTGTCTATCATCTTGGTCCATAACTTTTCCGGGCTGAAGATCCTTAATCTCTTTAACGACTTCTCAAGAAAATATCTCTTCAAATCTACGATCATCCTTGTAGCCCTCCTCTGAACATATTTCAGTTTTATAGCACACTTTCAGAAGGTGAATAACCAAAACTTCAGGTAACTATTAAGCTGCAGGCAAACTGTGTCATTTCTGTAACAGCACAATAAGGTTTTATGGTTTGGTTGCTATTTCTTTCCTAATAATTTCTAATAGTCTAGTTGGTTGGTTTTTTTGTTTTGTTTTTTCACTGACTGGTCTTGTGCTTAGAGCAGGCATTTGCTTAGAATGAAACGATGTAGTCTGAAGATCGCTCATGCCATAATACATGATAGACTGCCTTTGGTTTTAATGTGGAAAATTAAAATTGTTTTTCCAAAGTGCCTTTACCTGCACTGAGTCTCATCTGCCATTTTTACACTCCTTCATGCAGTATAATGAAATCTTTCTATAGCTATAACAATATTTCATTTTTATTACCTTGAATAAATTAGTAAAACTAGTAAAATGTTAGCACCTTGGACGTCCCAGTTTTCTGGATCACTTTCACAGACAGCACAGTCCATAGAAAACTTCCTGTGAGATTCCTTTACATAGGAAAGCTACTCATTTCTCACCTTGTTTTCTTTTTTAATCATTATGAAACCTTGATAAATTGAAGTTCAGTATTTTTTAAAACTTATTGCTTAGTGACACTGTTCAAAGTCTTCCTGTAAGCTCTAGTAAAATACGCCAAGCCAATCAAAATACTGCTTGTTTACCGGACCTTCTGAAGGCCTCTTGCAAGGCCGCAAAACACCCTTTGCAAATAGCACAATCTTTCCCATTATATCATTCTTGTGCATATGCCTACAGTTCTGCATTACACCATTTCTACTGAATTCATTCTGAGGCCAGACCGTTGTACCCCTAGATTTCCCAGTGTTTCTATTAAACCTCTTTAAAAGTGGGAGTCGTCATTTGCCATCAGCTATTCTTTCTGAAATTGTAAGCAACGGCTTGCACACCATAGCAAGTCAGTGATTTCAGATATGAGTTTGATAAAATCTCCTCAGTGAATATCACCTTGCTCAGGAGGACGTTCTCTTCTTCTCTATTTCTCCCAGCAATTCAAACTAAAATAAGAGCCTTCAAAACACATCCAAAGATGCTGTATGGTGGGAACCTTTGAGACCACCTCATGCCCCTCTCCAACGAACAAGTTTCAGCTTTCAGCTTCTCCTCTGCGTCTGTTTACCTTGCATAACCATTTCACAGCTGCAAAAGAACGAGCTGTTTGCCCTGTAAATTCTCTGGCAGATACTTGTGATGTATTCGTACACAGATTCTTAGCAGCTTTTAATTCTTTGCAAACTCATTCATTACAAAAATTTTGACATGGTCTATTATGCTTTCATATCAAACTTGATAGAGTAAGGGTTTCACATTTGTCTCAACAAATTACATTACTGGGGTTCTTTGTTTTTTTGTTTCGTTTTTGTTGTTGTTTTGTTTGTTTTAAATGTGCACTACTTTGTTTTAATCGTTCTAGAACCCAGCTGGTAAGAGAGAGATACTTGCTCTACAACTATAGCACAGTTTTTTTGCCTAAGAATGCCTCCTACCATTATATATAATTTCTCTTTTTGAAATTAAACACAATGACTATTAACTTCTTGTTCTCTCTGTGCTAAATTTAAGTACTTCATGAACACTCTCAGAATAGCTACAACCTGAAATACACTGCTCTGAGGTCAAAATTAGCTCTTTTTTTCTGCACTCCATTAATCTGATATTTACTGTATCTAAAGAATGTCATGCTGCTCTCAGCACACCACCAAGCCCAATGAGATCTCAACTCGCAGCATACAGTAGTAACCTAAATCTTTCTCATAATTCTGTTTTCTTCAACACAGATCTTTATGGATCTTCTTCAACGTGTCACCACCCTTGCAAGCCTAACACTATATTTTTGCTATTTAGGCAAAAAAAAAATCATTTCAGTGCAGCTTGCTGAAGCTGTTAATAAAACTAACCTACTTGTATGATTTGACTTCATGGGAGCTCAGGGAGGGGAAGTTTGATTGGATTTGTAAAAAGGTTTTGTTTTATAAACTGAAATTAACACAAAATGTCTTGTTGCTCTTCATTTCCCTTCTTCAGTCAGACCACTTAGTGAAGGAACAAACCAATTTCCCCACAGCCTGATCATAAGGAATTTTTCCTTCTTTCCACCTTTAATTTCCCACCCAGTCTATTCAGCACTTTCATAAAAGCATATCTTTCCTCTAGTCTCCAACTCCTTTACAGTTTTACCTCTAAAATTGCTACAGAACTGAAACATCATTTTAAAGCAAAATTCTTATGACCACATAACCTAATTATGTTTATTAGGTTGTAATTGTTGTACAGAGTTGTACAGACAAAAGCAGACAGATAGAAAACAAATCAAGGGTCGAATTTGTTTCTTTCGGAATGAAGCAATGCCTAACTAATTTCAGCTGAGATTTATGCTCAAATACATTGCCCTCTTCAGGTGGACTGCAGTAGTTCTCTGTCTACTCGTCACTTCTATTTCTAAGCTACAGAACCGCTGAAGTGCAACTCTGGGCTAGGGAACTGCTCTGGCAGGGGGGTAGGACTCGATGGTTTCTAGAGGTCCCTTCCAACCCCCACAGTTCCGTGATTCTGTGAAGTCAAAGCAAAGGAAAACAAAAGGAAATAGGAAAGAATACCATGGTGTTTTGTTTTGTTTTGTTTTTTGTAGGTGTTTGACCATTTCTGTCGCTTTCTTTAGGAAAAATAAAAGTAAAAAGCCTGCAGCTTTTAAAACTGGTTTAAAGCGGAAGTTTTTTCACCTTACCATAAATTCAAATATTCCAGGCTTACATTTTTAATCTAGTAAACTGTACGTTAATCCTATTGAAGCGCCTTCACACTATCGCATCAGTTATAGGATGTTACGTTGCCTGAGTCGCTGTCACGAGAGAGATGAAAAATATAAACGGTCGAAATAAAGCACGACAGCCTCACTGCACAGTAGCTGCGGTTGGGAACGCACATCTAATTTGCACCCGGCCCTACCGAAGCTTTTGAAGTAATCTATAGCCTTATAGCCCTAAAGAAAAGCGGCTGTTACCTCGCAGCTCCAAGCGGGCACACGTACCTGACTCATCGCCGGTGCGTTTTGGAGCTTTCCGTTTGTTTCAGGGCGGGTTTTGCTGGGAGAGGTGTCTTTTTGGTTTTTTGTCGGTTGGTTGGGTTGGGTTTTGCGGGGGAAAGGACGTGGGTGGTTTAACGAGGGACGGCGGGGCACAGTGAACTCTAAACTAATACAAATACCAGAAACAGCGCTACTGACGGGCGGGGAGCAACTTCCCAGCGGGGAACCGCTCACGGCGGCCGTGAGCTCCCCCGCCTCAGCGCTATCCCCGCGCCCCTCACGCTCACGCGCCGCTGTTCGGCGGCCGCTTCGTCCCGCGCGTTTCCGCTACTCCACCCCCCGCATCAAAGGGCGGAGCGGCCCTTCGCAAGAATTTCCTCGCGCCGCTCTCAGCAGCAGCAGCTGCGCGGAAAAGACGTTGAAGAGCGCACGCGACGGAAAGAAGCGATGCTGCAGAGGAAGCAGTAGGTGGCGAACTTCCTCCATTTTCTCACGCTGTCGCCGGAGCAAACGTGATGCGGCAGAAAGCGCTCCCCTTTCCACGAAGAGAAAATATTTACGAATGGTGTCTTCTGGCTCTGAGGTTAAACATACCCGTAAAGTACAATGCGCTTACGTGAAAAAGTCGTGCTTCTTCGACACGCGTTCCGCAATTACACGCGAGAAGAATCGTTTACAAGCTGCTACAAGTAAAAGCCAATAATCAAACTATGCCGTCGTAAATGATACTCTTTCAGAGTAAGAGAGTATTCATCATTCTTAATTCAGGTTACATCTGTGAAATGTTACTAGAGTTATCACAGGAGCAAAAGCCTTAAATTTGCATGTCAAGGATCAGTGTTCACCTCCAACTCGGGGCTAACAGTCCCAGAGGGATAGAGCAATGAATACGCCCAATAGACAGAGATCTCTGCTCCTCCAAGCATTTCCAGGGCAGACGCTGTAAGACGAGGCCTGTCCACTGCTTGCTGCTCCTCCCTATTTTGTTAGCATCCCTGTTTGAATTGGCTGTCGGCACGGATTCCTGTCTGATGTTGGAAAGAAGCCGCTGTAGTACAAAACCTTGTAAGGAGAAGAAAGAAGTAGAAATGAACATTCTGCGTCTCTGAAGAAAATTCGGATGATTCACACAGGCATCTCCATAAAAACACTGATATATGACATGAAATTTGCAGAGAAAGGCTCCAAATATACTAGCATAAGAAGAAAATACGTATTTTGTGGTGGTTCACATCGTAAGTCTAACGTTTAAAATGCAGGAGGGAGATAGAGATTAGACACAATTGAAACCTTCCCAGGCAGAAGTGCTTCATTAAACTTCTAGGAACAAAAGAATAATGTCAATGGATATTTTTAAATAAATATCAAAATATTCAAAATACAAAACAAATGTAATGAAAAGAAAAGGATGTGGCCAAACAGCACAAGAAGGTACTTCCGTAATGTATGCTCCCGTCTCTGCCTGCTGACACATGGCAAGTACGCTCTGACATTAATGTCAATTACAATATAGCAATGTGCTTTCTAGTGACAAGATAGCAATGAAAGGACTGCATTTTAGAAGAGTCAGGGAATGGGAGGAAGACAGGAAAAATCAGCGTATTACAAAAGAAACAAAGAGCTGGGAAGCTGATCGGGTAAATTACAAACATTTTTAAATTATTCAGATGAAGTAGACAAGATTGCTAATCCTAGACCAGATGTCTTTCTGTTGGGAATATTCCCAGGAGATGATTCCCCTTACATCGCATTTCCTTCTACATCCTGATGTAAACTTTGCATCTGTTTCATTTATCAAGCCTGTCATGTGAAAATATCTAACCATAGGTTTCTAACCTTTTTCTTTCTGCAGCTGAAACCTCACTCTGCTTGCATTATCTGCAAATCTGCAGAGAGATTTGTTGGTTTATTTCCTTCTCGCATTTCCAAAGAGCTATGCAGGCAGCGAATCAAGGTACTGAAGTCATTGATACCACTTAGGTTACTGCATGGACAGACAGTATTTGTCCAGAGAAAAGAAGAAACTGGCCTGACCAAAGACATTTCTGATAAAAATAAAAACAACACAGTTATTCTTCCAGTTGTTTTTCCTAATTCCAATACTATTATCTTAATACTTCATGCATATTTTATATTTGTCACTATTGATATCTATTTCAGTAGCATCTAATAATCCACATTCAAGATTAAATCCTCAATGCTGTAAGAACAGCATGCACACACAAATATAAAGACTTTTGTAGATAAATGCCTAAATTACTTTTTTTTTCAGTTAAAAATAAGAAATTTGCATTGATAAATATGCTCCTAGACTTGCACTTCACACTGCCAAAAAATGTTAGAATCAATTGCACAACATTCAGAGCATGCTCTCACTCAAAAAGGTGGCATGCTACATCACTTAGTGAAGTTGTATATTGGATTTCTAAACAGGGGAGAAGAGCTAAAGAAGTGATCTCTTTTTTTCCTCCCTTTTAAGTGGAGAATAACTTATTATAAATAAAAGTACTGGTTAGTGTAAATAGAAGATGTCATATACACATCAGTGATTCAGGAGAAGTTCCAAACTTGCACACTATGCAACATAAACACATAATGCGCTATAATAATTCTCTCTAAGGGGTGATAAATGCTTTAGAACTCTCAGGTTCTCTTTATTCTGATTACTTAGTGTTTTCAGTTAACAAGCATAATGTGTTCAGCTCTCCATGTGCTCTATCAACCCAAGCATCTCCTGACAAGAGCCAGTTAAAATGAAGAATAACTGTCACCTGCAACAGAGCATTTTGTAGTGATGGGATTAGTTCTTTGGAAGCAACTTCTACCAGCTATTGCAGAAGGCAGAACAGTGAACCCTGTGCGCCATGGATATATTTTTTCACAATTTGTAGCTTTCAGTTATACCCTCTGTGTTCAAACATGCTCGTGAAAAAGAATTGCAGGGCATTTTTCTATTCTCTCTTTACATCATCATTAGAAAATAACAATCTGAGATTATCATATAATGCATAGAATCTCTGATGAAAAGTACTAGATCTAGAGTTATGTTTGGTAGAAAAATACGTACACATTTAATTGCATCTGAGACTAGCAAGCAGACACTTCTCAGAATAAAACTAAGCAGCATAATCTACATAGCTAGCTGAATATAGTATGTTCTATTTGTTGTTTTCATCAGGATTTGGATAAGTGGAAACATACTGCTGATAAAGACATGGCACCAGAGTAATCTCATCCGTAACATATTTTTCTTTCTTAATAAACTGATGTTATTTTTTCCATTTAGCAGTTGAGAAACTTCTTTTTTTTTTTAACTTCATTTCCATAGTCTTATCAAATAAAGCAGATAAAATGAATTAAAAATTGTTCATGAATATCACTACACTTAGTATATTAGATTTTATTATTATTATTATAGAGTAATTCCAAAAGAAAATAAAACTATTTTGGTAAACAACTTTTACTGAGTTTCATTAGGTGCAAGGAGGTTGAATAAGGCCCACTGAATTATGTCACAGGAGCTACACAAACATGGTAATATTTTTAGGGGTAAGAAGGGTCACTCTTGTCTCATTTATAATACAATTAAGTGGAAAGAAGCACGATGAAATCAAAGTATAATTTCAAATTAATTGCTGCAAATGAGGCCAAAATCTGGTGTAAGGAAGCAGTTATAAGGACTGTTAACAGGATGTAAAGTTGTTCACGACTCAGATGCAGCCCAGGAAAATATCCAGTAGGAGTGGATTACCTTTGACATCTGTTCAGTTTGTGGGAACTGAGAAAGCAGTGTTCTTACCCCAGTTGCCAGCGAGCAGCTGTCTTGCTTGCAAAAAAAGCAGTATCACAAACTGACAGTGACACAAATCAGCAGTTTCAGCAGTTTTACTCATTTTCTCCACTGGCCAAAGTCACGTGCCCGTAGTTACAGTATCACAGGAGCTCTGAACTCAAAAACCTTTTTCAAATGTCAGTATGTTAGCCTCAGCTGGCAGCCAAGGTGGTACAGTCTCACAACTTCTGTTGGCTTCAAAGGCTGGTTGAGCTTGCCCATATCTGCCTGTAAAATACAGTGTGAATATTTCTAGAATAGTAATTACGCCTGTTTTCTGTATTGATGAATGGGCCAATCTTGCCTTTCAGAGCACTTCACTACTTTCCATCAAGAAATTAGTGAAACATGTACAGCATTATGTTTATTAACCCTTCTGCTAATTAAACATTCTCAATAGATAGACAAATCTTGAAGTTATCAAACTCAGGCATTATTAAATCCAGCAAAATTCACCTTTTCCTAGTAACTTCTTCCCCCTAGAGAAACTTAAGTCTGACAGTAAGACAAGAGGAAAATGAAACAAGGTAAGGCTTTCAGCTATTCAACGTGCTGGGCATGCAGCTGTATTGCTTCAGTGCCACTCAAAATCACACGCACATTCAGAAGCGAATTGAATTGACAAGACTGAGCTTGGATGTCAGCTGAGCTTCTGCAACATTCACCAGCTACAGATTCACAAAGCTGCAGCTTTCAGTCAGCCTCTCTTCAACTCTTGCTTTGCGTAGTTGTTGATACCATTAATGTGGATAGCTATCAGAGCAAAACTGTTGTTTGACATACATATTGCCAAGGTGAAAAGAATAAAAACTGCAGGAAAACTGGCATCAACCCGATCAACTGGATTTTGTCTCAGAGCTGAAGCAAGCTGATTTTTATCCTGCTTACCAAACCAGAGTTTTCTTGCAAAACTCTGTGATAAGCAAGGGAGAGCAAGAGTTTTGCTTATTCAAGTAAGAAGAAAGCGTCCTATCACCTGCCTTTTTCAACTGTTTTGACTCTAGGATGTTCTCTGGCACAATAGATTTGTCGTCTTCCTTAACTCAGTGCCAGGTCAGTTTGGAAGCACAGTGCCCCACAGTAGCAGTGTGCAAAAACAGCTGGGCTGCAGCAATGTGTACATTTTCTTGAGTATGCATAACTTGAATGTACAGCACCACTGACATTTGTACTTTGCTGGGTATGCATCCTGGACAATTAGTGGGAGATCTGTTCTCATCTTTGTATGTGTTATTCTATTATTCTATTTTAGGAATTGAACAACTTATCCCTCCTTGCCTCATCGGTGGTTTTCCAGAGCCTGGGGCCAGTTTCTATAGTAACTACAAGGACAGCCTCGTAGAGCTGCACTGCCAGCAGCTGGCAGCAAGGGGTCAAGGTGAGGAAACATCGCTGATATGCATTTCACAGAGCTCTTAGAAGTTAGGTCAGTACTTCAGGGGTCAAGGAAAAAGAGTGGGCTAGGAGTTAAATATAGAGTGATTAAGATAAGGAACAGGAGGCAGAAAATTCAAAACTCAGAAGACAAAACTGCAAAATTAATTTGAGTAGTGAGGTGAAACATGAACTAACTCTGTGAATAATATTTGCCTCCACAAAAAATAACTGTTTGCTCTTTGCTCTACAAAGACAAATGCATACTGAAATAAGAAAAGAAAGACTTGCATGATTGGTTTTAATTTAGATTCTTGCCCTCTGCTTAGTGCTAGACAAGTTTCTGTTTAAAACCAACACTAGTTATTAAACACAGAGGCTTTTACTAAAATCCCACTGCTAATATCCTTCAGGATACTTGATAGCATGCCAGCTGTACTGTGAGCTCAGAGGCAAGCAATGCAGGCATTTTAAACACCAGGCACTATAGGCTCCAGAACAGCATTCTTTAACATAAAGAGAAAAAAAAAAGAAAAGAAAAAAAAAGCAGGATGCACTTTAAGAGGCTCTTCCTGCTGCATACGGGTCAGGTCCACTTCCCACCTCATTTGCAAATACAGAGCAATGAGAATGTATGACATTACTTACTAATTAAGTAGAGGCAAAAATTATATTAAAAACTATTCTGTGTATTTTTAGGAAAAAGTAACAGCAAAGAAATGGCATGCCAGCAAAGCACAGTGCGCCTGTTCACTGTGAACTTGGGTGTGGTAAAAGCTTTCGCTGTATTCCAACTCGGAGATATATACATACCTAAAGTCAAAATGATCTCTATCAGTTACTAGGAAAGCAGAAATAGCATTCAATTAATCTAGTAGAAGGGCAAAATGAGGAATACATTGTTCCACAGAGCACCTAGGTGTTGCCCTGCCTACACTACTTCCATCTGTTTTCTTACCTTGGAAAACAAAATCTAAAGCCTACTTTTGTTTCTCAGCTTAGCTCAGCTCTTTCCCAACCAAACCACACTTCAACCAACATCAACAGAAATAAAATTGTAATCCACAGTGGGTCTAAAAGAATGCTTGCCAAACACGTCACTTTACTATTTCACCAATATGGATTACACACACACACACAGACAAATAATACTGAATAAATAAATAACAAATAATAAATTGTACACATACACACGATATAGATATGTAAATATGTTGTATCCTTCTGTCCATCTCTAGAAATGTTGTGAACTCTTCAGGGAACAGATAATGATGATACAGTCGTGCAGTACCTAGCACTATGAGACCTTGATCTTAGCTGAAGGCTATATAAGCTACTAAAATACCTTGTTTGCAAACAGAGATGAAGACAGAAACGACACAGAATTTAAGCTCCATAACCAACATGTCTGTAGGTTACTGATGAGAAGGGAAAGGAGTTTCTCTTTTTTCTTGAACACTGATACCTAGATAGTTAAAATGTAAAATCTGAGGAGTGACAAATGATTCTGATCAGTATTTCCCAGAAGTAAAGATTGTTCCCCAAATGCTAAGCAATTCTGCATATTTCTGTTGTTACACCTAGAAAATACATTACATTAATGTTTTGTCTGACTTGAAAGCAAACTTTTACACATATTTTCTTAATTATTAGTGCTTTCTACAAAATACATGCTCTGCTGGCTGGCTGATTTAAACGCTTTTCTGGATTCTTCTGATTTTAAGTTCTATGTAAAGCTATTGGATTATTCCCATGTACCTATCTTCCAGTAAAATGTATGGATCCTACCTACATCTACACAAACATATCTAAATAAGCTCTCTTCATTACTTTAAATACACATTCAAGCATATGACTTCTTGTTTGCTTTCTGATTTCTGGCTGCCTTCTATGCCTAGCACACCATACAAAGGCTTGTCTGCCACTACCCTGTGTCTGCTTTCATTTTCTTACTGAATTGAGTTCCTCTGCCTCTCACACATGCATTCGTGGCACAGGACCCTGGGCAAAGACTTCTAAGTTTTCACACTGCCTTATTCAATAAAGGAATGTGACTATCCCATCTATTATCTTGAATGAAGTTCATTATTGCTTCCTACCATATGCTCCTGCATACTGTAGTTTTTACCTCTGCCTAGCAATTCTGGCCTATAGCTCCTGAATCAGTGAAGTACGGACTACTCTGATTCATTCTTTTTCAAGTACTCTATAAACTGGAAAGCTAGTATGTAAACAATGCATACTGTATAATAATTCATTAAATGTTACTTCTTGCCTTAAAACTGTAAAAGCCACCTGATACGCACCCTTTGGGCTGCAAAAAAATAATTGTATGAATCGTCTTACACAGAGCTTGCACAGAGAGTTGTAGCTGCTGCATGATCTTGAGAGAGCAAAGGCCATTTCAACTTTGACCTTATACATAGCGAATCAGAGAGCCTTCAAACCTTACAGCAACTTTCAGCTTCCCCCCTTACATGGCTCCTTCCTTCTCCAGGTCACCAGGATGGATCTGGACTTTCCAGCACCTCCTCAAGCAATTTAACATCATGGTCACATCCAGAAGCGAAAGCTGTCTTCAGCCTGCTCCCAGACAGAAGCTGAATGCTGGGGAAAAAGATTTCCTGGATTAGCATGTATTCAGCTGAATAAAAATGGAGTGAGAGCTCTTAAGCCTTGCTAAATAGCCCAGGCTAATTTTGTGTCATCTGCCAAAGCAGCATGCTCCTCAGGGCTATATGCTATATAAAAGGCTTCAAACATCAGATGCAGTGCAAATGTATGCAAAGAGCATAAACCCAGCACTGCAATCAGGTTAGGTTCTTATTAAAGTTTGATTAATAGGGAAGTCTGATATTCACATACCTCAGTTGTGCAGTAAGAGACAATAGGAGACCTGGCAAGGTTTCAAGCTGCAGTTCATCGCCAAACTTTGCCAACTCTGCTACATCCTTAGATCTCTATATTGCTACCCTCAATACCTGGATTAGCCAAATGTTTTCATTAGTGTTTTCTTCGCTGCTCTCAGAAATGGACTCCAGGCTGCATTAAGATTACATTCTGGCATGCTGTTGACAATCGAGCATTCCATCAAATAAACAGTGGTTAGCTGAGCCTTATTTTTTTTATTTCCTCTGTTGGCTTGAGGAAAGTGCTAAAATGGCTAATTTTTAACTGTTTGTAATTAAATGTTTGCAATTCAGAACTCCAAGTGCAATAAAGAATTGAGTCAATAGTACCATAGATGATGTTATAACATTTTGAATTCCTTCCAGCTAAATTTCCAACTATTTTAAGGGTTAGAATACCAGAGAATACCAAGAGCCAGACTCTCTCAAGCAAAACTCTCACATCATTATTCACACAGGTGAAGCAGTCTCTGTTAGTATTCTTATATATCAGTCCTTCTGTATTCTGATGGGACTTTTCATCTTTAGCCTTAAACAAAAAATTGGCACACTATGGATCTACTCTAGAATGCCTCAAGGGCTTTTGCCTGTGTAAGGAACAAATAGTCTCTCACACCTTCAACATTTCAGATTACATTTGTATTTTCCTCTCTCTTTCTTGTGTTCAAATGTCTCCTGGCCAGCTGAGATGGATGGCAATTTCTAGGGTGCATATTACAGATTCATTTAATGTTTAGATTATGAGATTTCTTGTGGGTAAATTCTGCAGCACCCTCAGAGGAGAGTCACTTAAACTGTCTACTGAAATCCCTCTTTTTGTCCATTACAGCAAATAATCATCACAAAAGTTTCCTCAAAGATAATATCATTTAAACTGAGACAATCCAATTTCTTGCCTCTGCCTTCTGCAGATTATGAATAGAGTGTAAAATATGACTAGGATGGAAAAATATACTTCTAGGTGAGTCCTTTGGACGTTCCAAAAACTCATTCAGGAAGCAAGCTTCTTTCTTTTCTTTCTTGATAAGCTAATTATTTAGTTCCTTTTCTTCTTAAAGCAGCTTATCTCAGCATTTTCCATGTCCGCCAGTAGTTTCCATGCTTCTTTTATTTCTGGAAAAACTTGATAGTCAGGTCACCGAGCTCATCAATCTGTCTTTCTCTCACAGACCAAGAGGCCTATGATTTGACTCCTACATTTTCTCAGGTACTTTTAATTGCATTGCTAACAGGGGTTTTATCTCATATGACAGTCCATCTCCCAGTCTGTTCCAGGAGACATCTAAAGTCACTTTAATTGATCTTCCAAAGTCTCTAGTTCTTACATCACATTTCTTGGACTTTTAACCTCTTTTGGTCACCTTTAACTGCTTTCAGCACCCTGAAACAGTTCTGTTTGAGCATACTGGGAGCATCACCTTACAAGTTTCCTTTTCACTTCAACACCAGCAGCAGTGTGTCAACATTCAGCATACATTCACAAGAAAGTGATAAGTTAAGACATTCTGTGATGTTGTCCTTCTTCTTCACAGAAACAAATACCTGCTTTTTGAATATCAAAGATACAGAGAAGTGGTTTCCTTCAGCTTTCACATCAAACCTGTAGATCTCTATTTTCTCTCAATTCCACAGTAATAGGTATTTGTCTGATTTTCTCATTGCTGTCTGACTATATCACATCAGCCAACAGACAGTTCCTGACACATCAGCGTTCAAGTCTTAGAGCATGAGATGGAGCCAAGGGGCATGTTAGTTTAGTTAAATACAAGTCTCACTTGGGCAGTCTATGAAGGATGAATGGTTTGGAATGCATTATTATTGCTTCATGTATAGCTCTTTAAGTAGAATGTAGTTAGCAAAGTCCACTATCATTTAAGTGTTAAATGCCTGTCTTCTGTCAGTTATTAACATAACACCAAAGCAGCAGAATGTGGAGGGCCTCGGCAGGTCAAGACGATAGCCCAAAATTACATCCAACTTTTTTTAACTGCCAATACTTTTCCTTCTCTCACAAGAGGAGTGTAGGAGCCATTATGCATCATGCCTGCGTTGTGATGCTGCAGTTACTATTAAGGCAACTACAGGGTCGCTTTGTACCTCCTGTCTGACACAAAACAGATAATGTTCATCTGCTGAGCAGCATTTTTGGTTTGGGTCAAATAAAGCTTGAAAATAAGTAAATAAATAAACAGTCTCTCAACTGACAATCTGTCCCAGAGCGGAACAAAAATTTCTCTATTCCAAGGAGCAATTCTTTTCCAGATGAGTCCGTGCTACAGAATATTTCATTGGAAGACAGAAATTGTGTTCTACCTACTCGTATCCTTGCTATACTTTTAGTATAAACACTTAAACATTCAAAAACTGAGGGTTTCATCTTTCTGATAGCAATAACTAGCTGCTTCTAGTTAACGTTGAATAGGCAACAATTCCAAACAAATATTTAGATATTATCCAACTAGCAAATAAAGCTCTAAACTAGCTTAAAGTTTAGGTACTGATCAGGATGTGAAGAAAGCAATAAACTTTCACCTCTGTAACACAGTTATTCCTGCTCACAAGCACACCCATCTCCATCGTAAAATCAGTCAGGTTCCTCAACTATTTAGGTTATTCCAGAATCCTATTTTTCTTTTAATTAAATAGCTTCTTCTTCTTCTCTTCTGCCTAAATAAATGAACAGGTGATGCTCATGTGTCCGTACACTATCCCTATTTTGATTCCATTGTGTATCTGCGATAATATACTATGCCTAGTAGTATAAAATTGGCATCAAACTAGTAAAAATAAACTGTATTTACTGCTGACACAACTGAACTGTTATACAATTCCTAAGCCTGCAACCAATGTTCATTCCAAGATAAACACTCAGTTTCAGCAATTATCTTCCAAGTATTCTGGAAATTGTCTTCAGTACCATTAGAACCAGAGTGCTTGGTAGCTTTTAGATCATTTTTGTTCTCAGTTCTAGTTGTACTATTCAAAGCATTTCCTCAGAGCTGAAGGTTGCAATTATGTTCTGCCTGTGCCTGAAAACTCAGACCCACTCCATTTAGGTTCTCTGACAATCTCCCATGGGGTATAAATCTTTTTCCCTCACTGAGCTCATTAGCATCTATTCCCACTCCAGTAGGTAGGCAGATCTCAGACTTTCAGGGTCTTTCACTTAAAAGCCTATTTCAGTGGCAACTGTATACAGAGAAAAAAATTATTATGAATTAAAGATAAAAGGCAGTCAGTGGGTATCAGGTTTTAAGTCAAAGTAACCACAGCCATGCCAACAAAATCTTATAGTGTAGACCGGACATGAATGACCACTTGAATAAAAAATGCAGAAAGGACAGTGGGCTTGCATAATAATTACTTATACTGAGATGCTACAGATATAATGAAATATGAATTCTACTGACATGCTGATATCTACTTAAAGGCGATTCCTACTAGGAGCTACACATGCTTGAAATGTATCTTTCCTATCAAATTCCACACTAGGATTTTTATCATTATGTCATTTTTATAATTTAAAAAGGATACCTTTATTTACTAGGCAAGAGTAACTATTAAAAGCACCACACGATGTTAGGGATCTACCCTTTAAAGGTATGGATAATATATAACTTTACTGAAGCTCCAGAATAACCCCTTTTCTCCTCAGCTAGAGAGTGCATTGTTTTCAAACCAAGACTTGATCACACCGTTATAGTTTTTGTGTCTGTATCCAAAAAACTGATATTATTTCTACCATGAGACACATTTGCATTTCAATACATTCCCTTGATAACACTTAAGCTCTTCATGAGCTTTCCTAAATGAGATAAAATTCCATGTATGTCTCAAAAGTATGACGTACCTTGCATTTTAAAGGGTTTGTTAGGTAGTTTATACGCAGCTCTCTCTCTGAACTGTAAGATATATTAAAAAAAAATTATTTACAAAAAATCTCAGAGAGGAAGGGAAAATGTGAATGGTGATTATGTGAATGCTACCAATTTGTATAGAAGGAGAAATGACTCATCTTTTATGAGAAGTTTATCTGAATGCACTTAGCCAATGCCAGCATCATGACTGTCAGGCTTAGAGTATTTCTGGGAATCTAAAGAGCCTGACATTCCTGTCAGCTCCAACAGTGTGTACCCTTAATTAAGATATGCATACACACGTTTATGAAACATTGTTCCTGTCAAGTGATCCAAGGGCTCATCTGCAGAGGAAATCTATTCTGGAACATGCCAGGGTGTGAATGCAACCTGTCCATGCAGGGAATTTGCACAGAGCTAGTATTGTGATAGCTTTTTTTATCCTGATTCCCATTTAATCAAGGATGAAAAAAGAAATCAGCATTTTGCTGGCCCTCGTGAACTTGCAGTTGTATTACATGTCTCATTAATGTCTGACTCTCCGTTTTATTAATGATAATTTATGTTGTACATGAGGAAAGAAGACAGCACTTACATAAAGCAAAGACAAAATTATTGTATGTTCTGACTAATTAAACACTTGATAGATTTCAAACACTAAATAGAAAAAAATGAGAACACATACAGATTTACTTAATTGCTTAAAAAAAAAAAAATGACAGTTACCTGCGGTATTAACTTAAAGATAATTGCTAAAGTATGGAAATCTGCGAATCGGATTTTGAAATCAAGGAGAGGGAAGTTTTTATCAGGAATTACATGCAAAAAAATTTGCTGACTGTGTGAGAGAGGTCTCAAGCTGTGAATATTTGAATGGAGGTCATCCTTGAGACTCTGCCTGCAGCCTAGCCTCCTAACAACTTCTGCAATCACTTATTTTCAGTATTCCAGGAAATAAGCACAGCGTTTTCCTTTTTTAATGCATGTACTTCTGGAACTATTTCTTATTTGTTACGCACAGATAAATGTGACATGAAAGATAATAATTTGATAAGCAGGACCTATAGATCTGGACTTTCCTCCTCAGAAGGAAATCAAAAAGATATACTGTATACATCTTTTCCAGTCTGGATATTTCTATCTACGGTGAATGGTCACTCCAAAATAAAAGCAGACAGCATAAAATGCCTGGAATGCAATCTGTCTGGTCTTTTTTTTTTATTATCATTATTTTCTTTCACTGCCTCGATGTGATGTATATGACAGTCTCAGTTTCAATCTGGAATTTCAGTGTGAAAAGCCCCAGCTTGTCAAGTTAATTCTATTATACAGAATGTCTGCTCAAGAGTTTGCAGAACTATGCTAACCACACTAAAATAACATCTTTGATGTGTGCCTTAGCATGGCAAATATTAATAGCCACTCTTTGTGGGGGATTACATTCCCAAGACCACAGACAGGGAGTAAGACTGACCAAATGCATACAATGAAAGTCACTTTGATGAGTTACAGAAGGCAAAATTGAGAATGATTAATGCTGGCTACCCCTGCCATCTTAATAGGTTAGCCCTACACTAGAGCTGACATAGTACACAGTGAACTCACATAACTTTTCTAAAGATTCCAGTAATTAAGACTAATTTACTTTTCTCAGCTTTGCTCGTGACATTTCTTTTTTCTGTAACCAACATAATTTACAGAACTTTAAATCTATTTGGTGAAAAACGGTAGCTTTATCTTTGTGAGTTTCTTACTAAGCAGCTTACAAAGATGAAGCTACCATAGCTCAGAAACTGAGCTACAGACTAGAAAGTAAGATTAGTTATGTTTTTCAATTAAAAAAAAGCACTGAAGTTCAAAGGCATAGTAATCACATAACAAGGCAGCAGTTGTCCCATAATGCGTGTATCCACATGCCTCATTACAAGGGCCTCGTCACTTAGGAATTACAAATCTCAGTATTCAAATAATGAGTTTAAAACATTGCTCATTATCGAGTTTGAGGGTTTGGCAACTGTGAGTAGAGAAGAATGTTACAGGGAGACTCTGAGGTCGGACAGGACAAAAAATGATGGCTGGAAAAATGGAGGTGATGACAGACTTGATGAGATTTAATGAGTTTAAATGTAAAATTTCTTTGTCATTTTATACTGAAATTATAATATATACACTATTGATTCCCTCCTCTAATATCAAATAAATAAATAATCACTATTCAGCTATAAAGTATCTTAAATGCCAACACAGTGCTTTGGTTTGGGTTTTTTAATTTGTTTTTTGTTTTTCTGAAGATCAGTTGCACAACCTTAATGCACCTCTAGATGCATTTTCAAATCCAGCTGTTTTAAGGGATTAAAATTTTGATTTTGTTCTTATCTAAATTCTTCCCCATGAAAGTATAGCTTCTGTGCAAATGAAAGTTAATCTCACCAAGTTTATAATATAAAACACCATGAAAGCAAACAAAGCAGTGGATCAACTCTGCTCTGAGGCACAGCATACCTATTGGGATTACCTCCTTCGGTTTAATTGGAATTGTATCATTTTGCTGACATTACAAATGTGAAGAGTGTGGCTAATTACTTTGTGGGTTTTCAGGACATCACAATAAAAATACAGAAAAATCAGAATTCAGTATCTGCAAACCTGGAAGAGATTAGAATTGTTCATTCTCATTCCACACAAAGTAATTCTGAGTCAGTAGAAACGTGTGGAGATTTACAGTAGGTTACAAGGACTCCATGAAGGAGTTACTTGAGCTCATTTCCAATATAGAAAAAGACCGTTTTTCACATCACTAGCCAATTAAATGAGTTCAATCAAAGCTCTCATATCCTGGGGCAATGCAAATTCACATGGAATAAAAAATAGCACTCAGTCTTAGAAATCCAAAGTAAGAGAGAGATCAAAAGAAAACACATAACAATATCACAGTGCAAATGAGTTTTTGCCTGGGAAATAAAAAGCTCTGTAAAAATGTCCAAAGCAGCAAAATTCCTAGAGCTCCAGGTTTTATAAATGGACATAGCAGGGCTTGACTCATCATTTTGATAGCAGAAGTCCAACCCTTAGAAAGATATCTGTGCTATTGGAAAGGCCACACCATCTCCCCAAATTTTGAAGGTTCAGATATATTCAATTTCTGTTAAATGCTGTATTGGAAATGTGTGTTTGCTTGTATGCTTTGAAATGATTGTATCCTATCCACCCTGAACATCACAACATTTCTGAAAATTACAAGTACAGGATGAATTTTCAGTCTGAGAACATAAAACTGAGCCCAAACATCCAGAAGGAAAAACAGTGCAGTTTCCCCTTATTTTAGACCCTCTCTCTGACAAGTACATATCATCTGTTTTAGTAATTCTTATAATTTGGTAAAGAAAGATATCATGAGAAACTGGATCAATTTTTTTTTTTCTTTTAACTGCAGCGAAACACTTGAGGTAGAAATTACAGTTGCTGAAGATTCCAGTAATTTCTGTCTCATATAATCATACAATGGCTTGGGTTGGAAGAAACCTCAAGGGTCATCAAGCTCCAATCCCCCTGCCATGGGCAGGGCTGCCAGCCACTAGATCAGGTACTACCCAGGGCCCCATCCAACCTGTCCTTCCAACACCTCCACAACATCTCTGGGCAGCCTGTGCCAGCACCTCACCACTGTCTCAGTTAAGTACTTTCCCCGACATCAAATCTAAATCTCCCCTCCTTTAGTTTAAAACCATTCCCCCTTGTCCTGTCACTACCCTTGTAAAAAGTTGATTTCCCTCATGTTTATAAACTCCCATTAAATATTGGATTGCCACAATGAGATCTCCCTGCAGCCTTCTCTTTTCCAGGCTGAACAAGCCCAGTTGCTTCAGGCTGTTTCTTCTCTCTTGCAGTTACCCAGGACCTTTTTTTGTTTGTTTGTTTGTTTTTTGTCAAGGTTTAAAATCTATCAGGGTAATATGCTGTCAAGCACTGATCATTAACTATCCTTTTCTGAACAGTCCAGTCACTAGCCAGCACTTGCTCTCAGTTCCAGATATTTTATGTAGATAAGCTTTTTGTAATGCTGAATTTTGATAGCATCAGATCCCACAGGCATCTGTGCATAAGCCCATATGGGGTCCAGGAGGCTCAGCTTAGACTTTGGTGTGTGTTGATGTTGTCAGAAAGCACAGCTGCTCTGATTAAGGCACTTCTCTCTGTTGTTCATGTATTCCAGTGGGACAAGCAGAGGTTGCCTGCAGTTAGATAAGCACAAAAGAAGAGGCTTCCCTGCAAAATACATAGCCCTACAGAATCTCTCTGGAGAAGGTGAACCAAGAAAAACATGACACACAGGGAACAGTACAGAAAAAAAAAATGTCTCTGCATAATGATGTAGGCATAGCTCTCTAAGTGCCGATTTTAAGAAAGCCTTTTGCATTAGAGGAGTTGCCAGATTTTTCAGACCTTCATCTCTCTGCAATTTGCAGATTTGAGACATAGGGACTCACACATACTTCTTAATACAAGTGAATTATACTTCCAAGTCTGCTATTTTCATAAAATTAGCATGAATACACAGGTGTACCCATAGGCCCAGCTCCAGCTAATCCCCAAACTATTCTTGGCACACCACCAAGCAGCAGCAACTATAATGAATGGCAAGAGCAAAGCAAAGATTGCCTTATCTGTCTGGCAAGAACTCTGAGAGCTCCACGAGAAACTCATTATCACTAATGCAAATCCAATAAAGGAGGGAAATGTGCATTCGCTAAGCAGCACTCTCATTGGGACATCCATTCAGAATAACATCCACAGGAGCTTAGAAAACTCAGTGAAGATTCTTGCAGTGCAAAGCAAACAGAGAAGGGAACAGCCATTTTAAACCATCCCGGTTTGTGATTTTTTCAATTATTTTCTCCTTCTAATTTCCCCTTAGGGTTTGTTTGTTTGTTTGTTTCTTAATTTGGTTTGTGAAGATAAAACATTTGGGGAGTGGGGGCGAGAGCTGCTGAGAATGCCAGAAAACTTTCTTTATCAATTTTAAATTATGCTTGCAAATTTAAAACTTCAGAAGTTTCTGGTGTCATTCACAAAGAAAATGGACCATATTCAGCCTAGTCTTAAACAAATACACACCATCAAAATTCAGCAGTACAAAGCAGGAAACATCCCCATGGTTTTGCCATCAAGTGCAAAAAGTGCAGCTGTGGCAGGCCCAGCAGTAATGAAGTCAGGGCTTCTGAGCTGAGTTTTAAAGGCTGAAGACAGTAGACAGCGGTGGTTTTATTTCACTTTCCAAGGTCTATATAACTAAAAACTAATACATGGCTACCTGAAGGGATGTGTCAGAATGCAGGCTAATATTAAAGAAGGGGTGTTTTTGTGCCATATGTTGATGAACTGGGTTGCCTGCTACAGATTGCCAGCCCATTGCTACTGCAGCCCTCTTTGCCATGCCAAAAACCATTCAGATAACACTAAGTCAGCACTGCAAGTTCCACCTCCTGCCTTCCTGACTCTCCCCAAGGGGAAATTACTTCTAAGAGAGACTCCCATTGTCTGAAGTTATACCATAATTTCCTTCATTGCAATTACCAGTCCATTTGCACTGCTGTGGCAGAGATTTTCAGACATGGCAAGTACTTGCAAGGGTTTGCAGTTGGTCACCGCACCTAACATACTACATTAACAGTGCTACATGGACAAAACATGCTAACATATATATGCAGCAACAAAATACAGCTTTATTTTACTTCTAGTCAGGTCTATCGTTCAAAACTAAGAAATCTGATGAGTAAAAAGTGTATGAATATACATTATTAGAAATGTTGTGGATACACATTTTTTTAGAAAGATAGTTATGTGCATAAACATGTGTATGCAATACCTGTAAGGTTTGTAGGCCGCATCGATGCTGCTAAGTTCAAGCACGCTCAGGAAAACACAGCTGATGAAAAATGAGACTTCACTTTCCTCTTGCAGACTCAGCCTGTACTAGAATATTCTTCTCACTAAGGAAAAAAGCGAAACTTTCCATTCTTCCACCTTGTGATGTAAAAGCCACGAGATTTCAATACAGAGAGGAATAATCCAAACGTTAGTCTAAGATGCTGATGGAAATAATCCTTAACTGATTCAGCAGTTTGGATTTGGTTTATTTTTAATTTTTGCTTTATTTCCTATATTCTTCATTACATCTGAAATCCAATTCTTTGAATATGATCTGATATCATCTCTTGCTGCTGACCATGGATCTCTATCATGTGATGAAAACATTGGATATTCCAATCTCTTTCTTGATTTGTTTTTACCCTGAAGCATCAGATATAAGCTTTTCCTCACTTCCTGGAGTAGAATAGATAATAATTATATTCCTTTCTTTAACTCAGAAGGAATTTCCCAACAAAAATGTTAAGACTTCACACCCCCTTCTCTTTCTTTCCCTAGTTCTTTCCTGATCCAACAGTTGCAACTTCTGTCAAGCTGTTATCTCAAACTCGAACTCTTCATGCATCACATCCATACCATCTTCACAGTCTTTTCAGGTTATATTCTTAGGAATATAAACAAACAAACAAACAAACGAGAAAGGCAAACAATATGTAGTGTGGAACTTGTATCAATCAGGTATAAAATTGTTTTAATAATATTTTGTGGTAGAAAGCTAAGTCTGACCCACTTCACAACTTATAAATTCCTCTCCTATAGTAAAAAAGACTGATGTCCCTTTTGGTGGAAAAGGAAATGGCATTAAGGAAACAAAAACTGTCACAAACATTTTGAGACATCCAGCCTTCTATGAATGCAAATCACACACACACAAAAACCACCTTATGAATCAATCACTTTGGTTTACCTTAGCAAATATGCATGTGCATATACACACATGCACAGACTTTGCAATTACACATCTGCCATTAATCACCTTCACAGCATAAGCTACCATTCCACGCTGACCTCCTGAGTGACATAGTAGAAGGAAATACAAGGGAAAGAAGTTGCAAGAAAGACCAGATCACAGCTCGGCATCTATCTGAAAAGTCAATTTTCTTCTCAGGTACTTCAGATCTGCCCAGCTGCATACTTTCAGCCGTCACAGCTGTTATTGCAGTCCAAGGTTCTTGCAGTATCTCAAATACAGTATGGGTTTTGAGGATTTGCCTGGGAAAAGTGACAGATCAAAAGAAGACTTCCAATCACTGAGACATACTTTCAGCTGCCTGGTTGCAAAATAAGCTCTACTTCTGACAGCCAAGACAATGGAGTGAGGCTAACAACTGCTGTTGTAGAATGCAGTCAGAGAAACATGAGTATACATGCACATACATAGACACTCATATATAGGTACATCACTGCTGCGAAATGATGTGTTCAGCAAGAGTGAGAGAAAATGAGGGGAAATAACAAATTCTGTAATACTGAAAATTAAAGTCAATGGATTTTGTCTCTGATAAACAAGGTTATTGCTTCAGACAGGCAAATACAGAAAAACACCTCTTTATTCAGTCCATTCTTAATTTGGAATTTTAATATTTTCCAGAAACATATATGCATGAAGACATGTATGTTTAAATATATTTATTATGTATCTCTCTATATATGCATGTGCAGTCACAAATAAGTGAAGACATAGGTCAGCTTTTATTTAGTGAAACTTCCATCCCTGAGATCCTGTGAAACCTGAAGTTTTACAGTTAAGGAACTGCAATACTCACAGGGTTCTGTGTGTCTATTAAATTAAAGAATTTCTGCTACCTTAGGATATAGCCTCAATTCCTATACCGAGGAAAAAAACTACATAAACCACAGAAGTCATATTTCACCTGCATGAAATGGAGATTGGCTTTAAATGGACATATTCCAGGTAGCTTCCTTCCCCAGCTTAACGTCACACCAGCATGTTCAGGGCTTTAATCTGGCAAGACACCGTTCTTGGAGCTGGATGTTCCTCTGATTAATTACACTCTGTATTAGCCAGATTCATCAGATGTTAACTTCAGTCAGAATGAGTTCAGCTACCTGAATATGGCAAAATTACCTCCTAGTAGTGATCAAGCAAATGGAGTCAAAACAGGAGTTTAAAAGTACACAGACATTCACTGGATAGGAACACTGGAAGAATAATGAAAGATTCATGGGTGAGAGGAAGAAGTTAAAAAACAAAACCAACCAAACAACCAAACAGGAAAAAGAAAAAGGCTGTTTTACGTACTTCCCAAACATCTTGTTTGAGTTCGGAGGGCTTACTGATGTTGAAGCATAGCAGTATTGAACCTGGCAATGTGAAAAACACTATGACCTACAGCAAAGTGGGTCTTTTTTTCTTTTATGTACATATATATATATACACATATTTGCTATTTTATTTTACTTGAACATGTACAGTAAACAATAGATCAGTCCTTACCTATCAGGTGATGAAATGCTGTCCTCATGTAAAGACAATCACAAATCACAGCAGAAAGTAATTTGCCAGGGAAGTACAAAAGGTAGGATTTTAAACAGATTATTTTTGTTAGAATCCCCTAAAATATTCTTTTCCTTCTACTATGATCTCTTGTTCTATCCATCTTTCTAACAATTCAGCACTGGCTTTACTTAGTTAATCCATTCACAATAATTATTGCTTAGCTGGGATTCAAACAACCTCAGTATTAGGCAGTGAGAATCTGTTGATACAAATTAGAAATTGCTCACCTGGCTTAGTTTTATTTGTATCAAAGCAGAGAAATAAAAGCACAGAAGCGAATAGAAAATGTGTCCCACTAGAAGAGTAACATTATTTGCATAGGGACAAATTACAACATGTAACTACAAAATGCTTCGTAGCAGTCAAATAGAAAATACTGTAGCAAATTCTGCCATGGATGCGTTCCCTTCACTGGGCTAAGTAAGAAAATATGACTTGAGTAGAAGATAAGATGCACCATTAAAAACAAACAGCAATATCATTGCTTTGTGCACTTAACTCCAAAACAAGCCTTCATCCTAGAACACAAATGTATCCTTATTCAAGGATAGGGCTATCAATCCATAAAATGTGTTTGTTTCTTTTTTTTTTTTTTTTTTCCCCAGTTCATTTCATATTCCTATAACTTGAGCAGGAAAATAACTACAATCAGCTGATTATCGATAGTCATGAGGAATACACTTACAGAGGAAATCTCCATGGACAAAAACCATTTGTATTTCAGTCTTCCACTTTATGGCATTTAAATTGGCCAAAAGAGTTGAGTTGCCGCCTCCCCACTTTTAGGGATATGAGGATCATAGGATCACACACAGATCACAGAATCATAGGGGTTGGAAGGGACCTCTGGAGGCCATCTAGACCAAAGCTAGTTCATCCTTTTCTGCCTTCTTCTGCCAGCCCTCTCAGGATAATTTCAGAAGGAGCCACAGGATCATCTGTGTAACACAGGACGCTATACTTAGCCTAGATGTTTCATGGATAGCCTGACTTTACTATCCCAACTGATGAAGGGATTTGGTCAAATTTGTCTGTGCACCACCACTGAGGAATGGGAACCACCACTAAGAGGCCATACTGGTTACCGTACCAACAGGCAACATAATACCACATAACTCTCCCACTCCCACAGCTCAGGACAGAGGGAGAAAATACAATGAAGAAGAAAGCAGATGGTTTGGGATAGGGACAGAGACATCACTCACCAATTACCATCACAGGTGAAACAGACTAGGAATAGAAGACACTAATGTAATTTATCATCTGTTGTTAAGAGACTAGGGCAGTGAGAACTAAAAGCAAACTAAAACCTCCTTCCCCCCATCCTCTTCTACTTCAACTCCGTGAAGGGCTCAGGGAAATGAGGAAAGGTGGACAGCCTGCCCCACCATGGGCTACTCCTAGGCTGCAGAGAAACTGCTCACAGAGATCAGCCCCGAAGCCCCCTCCTACCTAAACCTTGTCATGTAAACCCAGTGCACATACCCAAGACAGCTGCATGGCTGGACACTACCAAAAGGAAAGAAAAATACATCCAGGGCTCCCTACCAATCTATCCCGGGAGTAAGGACCTTTCCAAGTCCAGATTCTGTGACTAGGTCATCTAATCTTAGACTTAAAAATTTTCTTGGATGTGTTTACCCTCCAGTTGCTCTCCTATCTCCTGGCTGTAGGAGTGTTGTAAAATAGAAAAACTGAAACATAGGAAGCTAACAAAAATAGTGCAAGTGACCAGCAATATTTGATGGGAAGGAAGAAAATACTCCTCCTTGTGTAGGAAACCTCCCACAACTCTGAATAGTAAAACTACCCTACTGCTACTGTCTTTATGTGTTATAAACGCACCCGTCATCAATGGGCCTTATTACTTTTCCCCACAACCAGGAAGAAAGATGGAGACGTTATCAATTCAATGTGACACAGATTTTCAGGCCAGGAAAGGTATCTGCAATATTTGAGCTTGATCAACAGTGCATGCACTCTCACATACAACGCGTGCAGTATTTTCCTTCAGCTAAAGTAAAGCTTTGCTTTTTGAACAATAGCTAAGCTGGAAGTGAAAACAAATGAACAAATAAACATGAGGTTCTCAGCTTTCATTTTTCCAGGTCAGTCATTCTGGTATTTAAATAGCACTAACAGCTATAAAATTGTACCTTATGTCAAGGTTGGTGTCCTCTAATTTCAACTTTCAGCACTTGCCAGTAAGACTTTATCACAAATACTTACACACCGGATATGGGGACATGAATGAGTTATCACAGAACAAGGTCACATGTTAGCTTCGGTATTAACAACTGTTCTTACCCCATGGAAAATATGAGGCAACTTGCTCCCAGGAGCAGCAAATAGCTAGCAAATATCAAGTCACCCTTGGAAACACTCTTCCCATGATCTTTGTCATTATCTTCCCATTCATGTATTACAGGGAGACCTCAAGAAATGGCTTGTCCTTGTTTCTGTGTGCAAGTTCACAGACAGCACAGCAGTATCTCCACCTCTAGTTCCACAAGAACTTAAATTTCTCACAGTGCTAGGCCTCAGAACATTGCTTATGCCCCTTGAAAGAAGCACAGGGTAAAGAACAACCCACACTTCCCTCTTTGTCCTCCTTTCCCTATGGAAAAACTTATGATAGCCTATTCCTGTCAGATGATCCAAATTCTACTAAGTTACGGAAATATCAACCCTATCATATTTTCCCATGTATCTGAGCATCCCAACATCGTCTTGTCAATCATGCAGGTTTCTAACGTTATTACAGAGGCAATTAGAAGATATTCCTTACATGCACCCTTGTGCCAAATTAAATTAGATAATGCATGTGAGAAGATTTTCAAGAAGATGCTCTGTCAGGGGCGAGGAGATGTGCCGAGAATGTGAATCTGACGCAAGATGTGAGACAGAAAATTCATGAAGTAGTAAGCACTGGAAAGTCACTTTAACCCAATTTTCCTGCAGTACATCAGATATAGTCAGTACTTGGGAGCACAGAGACGTCACTGGTTTACTACTTTGTAATTTCTGCAGTCTACAACACAGTTTTGCACAGCTGTCTTACACCTGCAGAAATAAGCAGCAACCTCATCAGCTGAAATCTACAGAATGTGCTTGTATAGCTTTCTTCTTCATCTCTCCTGCAAACATCACTGTCAGCTTAGTATATTGCTTCTAGTTCCCAGTTTTTCTTCAAAAACTTCTTTTTTAATTAATGCTTTCCTTGATGAATACATTGAAGATCTCATCATCTCGTTGCTTTTAATGAGATATTCTCACAGGCATCATTGCCTTGTACTATATAGCTGCTTATCTCTTAAAAAATACACCGCACTGATTTGGCATATCATCTTTTACAGCCACAGTATCGAAAAAGCCTGATGACACAAAGGTTTCCTGTGTATGCTCTTGGAAATGGAAATTCCTCTCCTAGTCTCCTCACCCTTTTGCAATATACCACATGTAACCATACATACATGTCTTTCATTCTACTGCAAAAATTGTGCTTTGATTTGGGTTTTATTTACTTATTTATTTTTCCCAACAGTACCATCATTCTGTTGTAGACTTGTACCTAACTGAGAACTTAAAAATAAAATATAAAAAAAAAATCAAGTTATCAGCTCCTTTGGAGCTTTCATTCTCTTGCTTTCTCTCCTACCATTAGTATTCAGTCATAAGGTCTCCCAAGTTTTGTGCAGTTCTTTTGGATCCAGTAAAATCAGCAACAACCGAAGTCCTATAGTAGCAGGCCTCTTGCTGGTAATTTCTGGAAAGCAGAACCCTTTGGAAGTCACTGTTTCCAAAATCCTCTCTCAGAGCAGGTAACACTGTTACCTTTCTGGGCCTTGCAAAGATTGGTGTGTTTCAGTTAAGACATGAAAGTACACTCATGAAACCCATACACTGTACAGAATGCTCAGACCTCCCCCAGGTACCCAACAGAGCAATGAGATGGAACAATACCTGGGAAAATCTCCTTCATGATCTCTCAGAGATGGATCAGTGAGAACGGAATTTCACTGCCTTTTCTCCAGACAAGGAAAGGAAACATCTGGGGGACAGTTTTAAAGCCAAAGGAGAAGCATTTGCCAACAGAAAGAAATAAGGAGGCAAAAATGTAAGAGACAAAGTCCAGGCTTGATTTTAAAATAGTTGAAGGCAAAATAACACAGCGACTTTTCACCACTTAGACTCATCTTAGAATTTTATTAGGGACTGAATTAGGCAAACTCTGCAGGCAAAGCACAAACGTGTTCTGTTTTGTGTGAATTTTCTGCAGCCTCAATGCAATGAAGCCTTTCAGTTGTATAACCATTGTAAAAACACGGTCATTTTCAACATCATCTGTACATAAAGCTACACATCTTCAGTATCAAGTTCTGCACAAAGGGACAGTGGTTATCCCCACTGAATTCAACTGCAAAATCCTGCTGATGTCTGAGGGAAAGACGTGGTGAATTGCACGGCTACACCAGCGTAAACGGACAAACCCCAGCGCATTCCACTTGCGCTGCACAGAAGGACTGGGGGATGATTGTTCGCTTTGTCACGTCCCGCTGCCCCATCTCAGGCGCCAGAACTCCCCGAACCCTCTTCCAGAAGGACCCCAGGAAGCTGCCGAGCGCGGCTCGTGCTCCCCGGAGCTGACTCAGCTGCAGCTCCTTTTCTTCCCTCGCTCATCCTTGCTGCGCCCGCCGCCCATGCCTATGGAGCAACAAGACTCTCTGCCTCCTTCGTCCCACTCTGCCTAACCACTCCGTGGCACTTAACTCGAGTAAATCTGCGAACAAGGAAAGACTTGAATAAAGCGGAGACGCTCAGAATATTACCACATTGTTAACACAAAGGCTCCTTGGGAAAGCCATACGACGCGAGGACCGTAAAAGTAAACCGATCCCGACTGCTAGCTGCGCTACAAAGACTGAACATCCCAGGGCAGAGGGGAAGGGGGAACACAGAAATTCATTTTCTCGTTAAAAATGTCTTCCGCACACAAGTGCCGCGGGGAGAAGCCTTTCGCTTTCGGCCGCGCGGTTCCCAGCGCCACTTCAGCAAAACGCACGGCTTAAGACAACCGCAATTAACCCGGCAGCTTCCTCCCTCCCTCCCTCCGCCGATCTGCGCTCACGGGAGCCATCTCGCACCGCTCACCCTCCGCCTCAGCCCTCCGAAGGGCCGCCGGGCAGAGCCCGACGAGCTCACCAGCAGCCGCCCCCCAAACCCGCTAACAAAGGCGGCGCGGGACCGCCGCAACCCCCGCCGGCACCGCCCTCGGCTCCCTCCTTCCCCGCCCCTCCCGCGGCCGGACCGGCCCCGCACCGCCTCCTCCGTGCCCGCCCGCCCCTCCCCGGCGGCGGCAGCGGCACGGCGCGGCAGGGTGCCGCCGGGCGGGCGGGGTGTCTCCCAGGCGGCCTTGCCCGGATGTGCTACCCTGACTCATAGCCGCGCCGCACGCAGCCTCCGCGCCGCTGCCGCGCTCGTCCCGCTCCGCTCCGCTCCGCGCACAGCGCTCCCGCGCCTCCCCGAGAGGCGGCGGCGGCGGCGGCGGCTCCGGGAGGAGGGGAAGAAGGAGGAGGAGGAGGAGGCCGAGGCCGCGGCGCCACCGCCATGGGTGAGTCCCCGCTGCGCAGCCCCCGCTGCCGCCCCTCTGCCCGCAGAGGCCGCCGCCCGGGCTCGGCGCAACTTCCCCGCCGGCCGCGGGGCTCGGAGCGCGCGGCCCCCGCGGCGCAAAGTTTCCGCGGCGCTCCGGTTCCGTGCAGGGCCGGGCCGCCCCGATCCGCACGCGGAGGGGAGGGGGCTGCCCGCCCGCGTGCCGAGGGCGGCTCGGGGCACGGAGTTACGTAAGGCGGCCCCGGGACCTCTCGCCGAGCGCTGCCGGCGGGGCGGAGGCGGGCGGGGTAACGCGCTGGGAAGGTTGCGCTGCGGTGCCTGTCCGCTCTTTGAGAAAGACGTAGGGATCTTCGCGTTGCTCCGGCTGCGAGGAAGAGCGTTACTCGTGCCTCCGAATGCAGCCATGTTACCTCTGCCTTTTTTTTGTTTGTTTTTTTTTTTTTGTTTTAATATTTCCTCCCTTAATGTTGTGAATTAAGTAGTTTCGCACCGATCGCCACTTGGATGCAGCTTCCAGGGAGCGCGGCGTTTCATTACATTTACAGAGCACTCGCTGGGTTTCGCCTCGCTTCCCCACCTCCTTTGCACGGTATGGCTTTCCGGCACCCAGCAGCCACCATCAGAGGTTCCCCGCACAGCTGGCTGCGGTGTGTGCACTGGGGCACTGCGCTCTGGGCTGTGGATCCCAGGGGCGAGGAGCTGTGTGTGCTTCACGGGCAGGGTAAGGGGGTGGCAGTGCCTGACTTTGTCTCAGGGCTTTGACATCAGTACTTCCTGCAGCCTCAGGTGCACCAGTTAGTTTCTTTTTGCAGGTCACACGCATCTTTCCCTTTCAACTAGAAGTTTCCATGGGAAGAAGCACCTGCAGTGCCTCAGTTTTCCTGGTCGTGGAATGGGGGTAGATACTTGTTTGCTTCCTTTAAAGCGCCGGAGAACTTCTAGAGAACGGTTGCAGATGGGAGCTGCCAGGGCTGGGCTAGAAGGAGAGCTGTTAGGTTTGCTCAGAATAAGGAGCAACTCTGACTGTGTAATAAAGATCTCTTTTCATTCATCAGGACACCAGGATTTCGTGAGAATATATTTCCTGTGTCTGTTCGCAAAGTCTGACCGCTAATCTGAGTGTTCTGGTCAAAGTACAGATGTGACCAACTCTATTTTGGCTCCCAAAAATAACAGCTTCACAGCATTAGCTAAAACCTCTTCAGAAAAAGCGATGCAGAAATAGTGCAGCACTCAGTTTTAGATGAGGCTACATCTCAGCTGCAGACAAGTTTGAAAACAGCTTGAGGATCTGCTCCAGCTTGCTGTGTAAGAGTCATTATAACATTTTTCAGGAAGACTGAAATAATTTTTCTATAGAATCTTTCATCTCCCATCCATAACTGACCAAAAGTTGCTTGTGAAAAAAACAGGGGAAACCTTTGTTTCCACGCTCCTTGGCATTTTGCGGTCTGACTCCCTTGCCCTTAGAATCCAGGCAAACTCTACAGCCTCTGCAGCAGCTCTTGTTGCTCCAAGGAGCAAAGACTGAAATCAGTTTCACCTTGGTTAGCAGCTAGCAATGCCTTCCGCTGTTGTAGATCTATGTTCGAGCTCGTACAATCAATGCAATAGCTTCCCCCTTCTGCTTGTAGCATTCTTTGGTACTGCATCGCGTAACAGCTGCAAATCCCTAGAACTGAAGTGAGGATGAATATTTGCAGTGTTTAATTTGTTCTTCCTATGGCTTGCACTATGTTCCATAAATCACGCTCAACAAACAGGCGTCTGTAGCAGAGCGCAGTAATGCCTTACAGTTAAGCATGTGCTTTATTTTGTGTTCAAAAAGGCGGCCTTAGCATTAGCTGATCTGCATACTGGTGATACGAAATGGAAAGCTAACAAAGTATATTCTAATTCCAGTCAAAAGATTTCTGCCACTAAAAATAATTGCGTATATATGGATCTGCGTTATTTCTGCTGTATAGAAATCTCTCTGCTGCCACTTCAGCCCCAAGTGTGTATTCCTCTGAAGTCATTCTCGTGGCAGTCATTTCCTCCTAGAGGACAGTGGCTTCCTCTCATTAAAATCGGTTCTTCCAAAAATTGTTGCTTTTGTTGCATGTACTTCTATAGTTTTTAAAGTCATGTACACAGAATGGCACAGTTTCAACAACATTCGTCTCTTGGCTTAGTGAGACAAGTTGCTGACGTGCTCCTGGTGACAAAACACTGAGAACTTGAGATAATGTGCACTATGCTTCTATTTTTATAAGAACAAATACAGGTTTTCACTTTTCAGTTGCTGATGTCGTGCCTCAGTTACCTGATGAATAGCCCCTTTCTCTGGTCAGTTTTTATCTTTTAACCTCCAAAACCACAACCTACATGCTCTTGTCACAAGCACATTGTGGCCAGGCAGGTTTTACTGTTTTCAGTTAGCCATTCCACAAACGTGAATCGGTAAGATAAATCAGCGTTATGCATTGACCACTCAACACTAATGCACTGGCCCAAAAAGATAGAGAAACATCATTTGTGAGAGCTGATACACTGAACAGAAATAAAAGATCACACAAAAATTATTTTTCTGGTATGTATCAGTTGCAGACAGAAGTGTAGATGTTATGGTCCGCTGCAGTGAAAGTTCATGAAAAACATTCTTGCATTTCCAAGCACTGGTTGTGTTAGCAAGACGTGGAAGGTGGCTTCTGTTCTGATGAAGCTTAACATGTACCTGTGTGCTTAGCTGGGTAACAAACTGTGAAAGCAGCCTGCCTGTTGCACAAAGAGGTCAGGGTACTTCTTAGATTCTCTTTACAATACCTAGCACTAATTTCATGGTGACAAGATACAGCAGGTACACAGGCTGTAATGTAACTGTGCATTTAGTTACACTGTTGTTGGAACAAAGGCGTATATTGCTCCTTTCCTCTCCTCCCCTGCACTGAGTATTCCTCCCCTAGTTTCCATACAGAATTACCACAGTTGTCAAGCTCTGGGGCCAGCCTTGTGGCCGTGAGCTCCAGATCAGAATGTCTCAAGCCACTGCCTGTGTTCATGACATTGGCTCACTCAGTAAAGGAGGCACAAGGGAGTGAATATTCAGACGTGGCTGTGTGCGATATCACTTTCAGGAAGATGGGAATAAGCCTGCATGGTTTGTGTGAGTAACCGATAGCCTTAGATATGAGAGGAATGGAAAAGTCTTCCCTCTTGAAAACTCTTCTGCTAGTTTTCTTACAAGAGATGCAAGTCACTATGATAGATTGTCTGTAAAAGTGATATATTTTTTGCACAAAAAGATAATTTTTAATTATTTTCAAGCATTTCCAAAAACAGTGGGACTGTGTATAACGCTTAATAGAACATACTAGTTCTACTCAGCAGGAATACACCAGTTTGAGCCAGTATGAGATGTGTTAGCATTTCCTGAAGACAAGACTGCTTTTGGCAAACAAACAAACAAACAGCCTTGTCTTGAAAACACAAAGGCAGAGGAAACTGACTTTAGGCAACGGGTCTATTTCTTCCTCAAATAATGTTCCTCATATTGTGCCTCTGCAGCAGCCAGAGAAGTTAGGTTGGTTCTGACTGCCCTACCCGGAAGAATACTGTTCCTATTTTCAGGCCAATATTCGTGATCTTTTATTATTACATAAGATGGAAACCAATCAATTCTGTCTTCTGCTTCAGGTTAAAGGCTTCTTTCAAAAGTATGTTTCCTAAGAACGAAATATGCAGCAGTAGCTTCAGAATTCTGTAAGGAACATTTGGCTACGTAGTCAAAACAAAAGCAGGAAGAGAAAGGGCAAAAGAACAGATGAAACCTGAAGGAAACAAAGCGCTGATAATGAAAGTGAGAAAGCTACCAAGACAAGAATAGAAAGAACAAAAATCCCTTAAAGGAAATGTGTGGAGGGAGAGAAATAATAGAAGGGAAAGATGGGGTAAGGAAGGAATGAATGAATGGAACAACAGAGAACAGAAATGGCAGAAAGAAATCGGCTCTGCGCACTGATCTGCTCCCAGCTCCCAGTTTGAGAAAATAGCCGAGGTATGAAAGATATAGATAAAATCAGGCATTTTTACCCTCTTTCTTTGTAATTCGTTCTAGCTGCAGCTGACAATCCTTGAGAAGATTCATTATAATTCTTAGCCTTCCTCAAGTAAAGCTGTTCTATTTCTGGAAGTTCTGAGAACTTAATTATTTATGAATACGTAAAAGATAAATAAATATGTGATGAACATAAACTAACATTTGTTCAATAAAGGACAGAATAACATCACCATTTGACACGAGAGAAAGCTCTGAAGTTCCATCAGTGGTATCTGACAAGGAGTCTGGGTATGATCCTTAATTCTGCTGCAGGATGCGGTTCATGTGTTAGGAACATTAATTTGTGTCCTAATTACTTACATAAGAGAAAACCCACTTTCTACTGCTTTCAAATCCACCCAGGTCTGTGTGTTAAAGAGGAATATCCCAGATGTCTGGGACGCATTACGTTTAAGATGGTACCTCACTTCCAGATTAAAACTGACTAGTAAATACATGTAAACTTCTGAAGATTAAAATCTTGGTGTGCCTTCTCCAGCTACTGGTTAAATGTTTTAATGACTGTTGAATGTTAATTAGGCAAGGAGCTTTTCCTATGAAGGGATTTTGTCCTTGCAGTGAAGCTGCTGTGTATAATCTCACAGGGCTTCTGCTTGTTAAATATGCTCTAGAAACTTGTTTCTGTTTACAAATTTTAATGATAGCAACCAGATGGAATTGGTTTTGGTACATGATTGTAAAATTCTGATTGTTGAAGTTCCACTTAGTCCAAAAAATAGCTGGTACGTTTTAGGATTTTCGTGTGCTCTAGATATGCCTAACTGAATTTGTAAACTCTCTGAAACAAATGGCTTTGGTTCAAGGAGCTTCAAAGCTGTGCACACAGCCTGGCGACATTTGTTCTGTCTGAGAGTCATGGTTCCACTTTAGGGAGCTTTGAAGTTGTGCAGAAACCCTGGTGATCTCAGCCTGCTCTTAAGCTGTCGTTCAAGAAGATTACGTGCTCAGCAGACACTGGGTAGAATTTGGCAAATCTATAAACCAGATAACTGCTATTCACTTACCTTCAGGTGGAGGATGGGGTTTAGTGAAGGATTCTTTGAGACCTGCAAATAAATACACAGTGCACATTAACTATTCACTTAAGCACTTGTCTCAGAAATGTCCCTGACTTGAAACGCTTCCAGATGTTTCTCAGGAGAATTTCCAAAGTTGTATCAGGAAATAAATGTCTGTGTGTATGTGTCTGTTGCAGCTGGAATTCAAAATGTGTATAAATAGAGGAAAAGGTAGATGTCTATATGAAGTTGTGTTAAAATTTGCAAATTTGCAGCCTGAAACGAATAAAATGAGAGCATTTCAAGCTTTCCATCTCCAGGTTAGCCAAACCTATTATAAAGATTACATTTACACATTTAAAAATAAGGAAAAAAAAAAACCAACGAAAAAAACACTCTTTTGCAAAGGAAATATTTTACTTGATCCCTTTTAATACTTAGTCCCATTTTCCTCGTATTTCAAATCCCTTAACAAGCTTACTGCTTCCTAATTACGTATTATAGGAATATCAGGCATAGGCTGGTTCTGAGCTTTTGCTAAAACACCAAATCATTCCTTGTGTGAGCGACAGCTCTGTGAGATTCATGAAAGTTTATCACAGTTGTATACATTCATCAGTTGGTTTTGGCCTCTGATACTTGCCAGTCTGACGGTCACAGCTGTTTTGAAGAAATATACCAAATTTGTTTGCTAGTTTTTAAGTTTTTTGTTTACGTTTCATATCAGTTGATTCAATTTTGGCAAGCCATGTCAGTATCTGATTAAATGCAGTTAAGCAGGTGTTTAAGTTCACTTGGTGGATAAGCAGCCTATCTTTCAGCCTTATCGCCTTTGCTTTTGCAAATATACTTGGGAAGAAGACTGGACAGAGAGAAACGTGAGCGGGAGAGATGGAGACTGAATGTGAAGGCCCAGGCTCATGGAAAAGATCAGCTGAATGGCATATATGGCGTGGTGGGGGTTTAACAGAACACTGAAGAAATTTGTTGGGGCTGCCAACAACTGTGGGGAACAACAGGCCTTTGTTGACACTTGTGGAGTCTGTGCCCACAGTCAGCTTCCTCTGCATTTTTATGGCTCTCCTAATACATTAATGTGGGAGCAGCAGGACACAAAATCTATAGTTAAAAACCCTCTCCTCATTGAGTTCTTCACCCTTCAGTGAATACCTTTCTCTCTACAATATCCCAGTCCAAAAATAACCCAACAGTATTAATCCTTCCCTCATCATATCTTAATGTAAGGGGGGGTGGGGAGGGGCTGCAGTTCAAAGAAGACTTTCTCATAAACAGCATGTTACGAACTCCCGTTTGCCCTTAACTATATCCACGCTAGGAACTAAAATTGCTTTGTATCATATGGATTAGCTCTGTGACAATGTTTTGTAAATGGAAGCTTAACATTTTCCTAGCTCGAGCATAAATATAACCAGATATAAAAGAGGAGCACCTGCAAAGGCCTGTGGTCTCCAGGTTCAGTGGAGCGTTTGGCTGAGGTGAGCACAGTGCTGAGCGCGGCCTACTGACTGGCAGCCAGGAACTGCTCTTCAGAGTGTATTTAGAAACACTTCCCATCTTTGGTGTTGTACCAGTCTCATGATTGGACAATCCAGTGATTTTAGCAGAACTGTTTTAGCATTTCTAGCCTTAAAAACAACCTTACAAGTACACGTCATTTTTTCAGAGCTAGTAGCAGTCCTGTTTACTTCCCTAAGTTCATGCTTGTATCCCTCCTCTGCTGACAAACCCAAGATAATCTCAATTTGCAGTGCCCGGTGCCCTGCAGGCAAAACTGGGTTCAGCACTGCCAAATAACTCCTTGTGCTACATGAAGGCTCTGGAACAATTTCCTTAAATCAAAATGCTGTTTTATCTTGACAGCAGGAACAAAGCATGCAAAGAGAAAAGGGCTTTAAAACCAAAGCAGGAGCGTACACATCTTTCTTATCCAAATCTTCCCTGTCCATGGAATGCTTAACTTACACCTGCTGGGCCTCTGGAGAAACTGACTGAAGTCAGTCTTCTGAGCCTGCTGTGCATAGAAATAGCATCTTCAGAGCTTTGACCCCTTCCCCAAGCATACCCCTTCTGAACTTCACTGAGAAATTTAAGAGGAAATGCAGGGAATGAACGTGGCCATTAGGAGGAGTGACACAATAATAAGCAGTTAGGGAGATATTTGACGCTTGCCCCCACCTCTCTCTCAAGTAACAAATAGCCATAATTCTTCCTTCTTTGACTCCCATCTTTTCTGTCTTTATGCACTGAACCAACTTTATAATTAGTCTGTAGTTCTACCAGAGGGGGAAAAAAAAAAAAAAGCAAACTAGAAAGTTGGCCCATTAACACATCCATTGTAAAAATACCTGCTATGATTAAATGAATTTAGAAATACATTTCGTAGGCTTTATCTGCAAATATATGTGATCTCACCTTGCAAAACCTGTTGAGCCTTTGTTCCTGGGTCTCCTTAAATGGCGATATGGACATGCTGGCTCCTGCTACATGAAATTAGGAGAGAAGCAGAGAAAAGATCGAGATTGAGAGCAAGGTATGCAAATACCCATAAAGAATGGCTGATAGGAACCAAGGAAATTCAGTTGTCCTTTGTTGGTGGTGGTGATGTTGTTTTAAACCTTTGCAGTACAAATTCCATCACCTGTTCACAGCAGGATAGTGCTTCAGTTAAATCAGAGATACTAATCATAATGTTTACATCTAGCAGTGCCCAAACTGTGTACTTTCCAGGCAAAAACTACATTTCTCTATCTGATGCTATAATGTCCTTATTTTCTTCAAGTCATTTCTTTCTTTACCTAAGAATCATTTCTTACTCTTCCCACTCTCTTCCAAAGCCTTTCTATTCCTTTGGTCCTTTGCTTAGCCCCTTATTTCATTGCCCAGTTTTCTGTAACATCTTCCTCCTCTGTACCTCCTCTAGTTGTCTGTTCTTTTCAGTCTTTCCTCCCATCTCCCACTCTCTCCTCTTCTGTTTCTGTCCTTATTAATTATCTGACAGATTCTTCCTTCTTACCCATTTTACTATCTTTGTTAGACAAAGAACTGTAAAACTGGTGTTCCACTTTCTAATTATCAAGAGTAGAAGGTTTTTGGTTTTTTCTTTCTTTTTTTTTTTTAGCTAAATATCAGCTAGTTAAAAGCAGTTTAAAATCATTTTTAGTTTTGCTTAACGTACAATAAGCAGGACTGCGTGAAAGAATGTATCTTGTAGGAAAGAAAGAGCACAGAATTGGGTCCTACTAATGTAAATGCTATTTATACAGCATTCTTGTACCCACACAAAGCCCACACTGAGTACCAGAGAAGTTACTGGGATTCTGCCTTTCTGACTCAGCTATAATGGCCCTCAAACTATACCGTTTTGGTGAAACTGTGCAAAATAGCATCTATTGCCCCACAGAAATTGGGCTGATTTTGAGAAGCACTGTTCCAGTGTCTTTGATTGGTAAGTACGGTACTATGCTGGTGTACAGCACGCGAAGAAATGAAGAAGGAGCCATATTCTGTGCTGAAAAGGATGATCCGTTGAACTCATTTTTTCTAAAAAAACAGGTGGAATTGTACAGCTTATAGTAATTCGTTATTTCAAAGAAGAAAGCAGTTTAACATGAAGATAACATTAGAACATCAGCCTGTAAAAGGGATAGTAAGCACGATGTCACAAGCTATTACTATACATAAAGTTCTATCTTGTAGCAGCATAGGAAAAAAGGGAAAATATGTTTCAGAAATGTATTTTGCAGCCATTAGATAGTGTCTTTTGGTACTTTCTGATATACCCAGAAAATGTTAGGAATCCCTCTAAGACTTACACGCATTATGCTTCTAATGCCGCATCAGAATGTGGACACTTAGTGCTCCAAGGGCAAGAATGCAGTAGGAGGAACAAAAAACGATTCAATGCACTTCCTCGGAATGCACCATCATCCCAGAAATGATCTGAAGTGCTTGTTTATCTTTATGAAGGCTATAACTTCTCCTTTTACAAGGAGAGTGAAGGCATCACAGTATCCATTTCTGACTGTTAAGAACAAGGTAGAATTTAAGACTTCTGGTACAGTCTCTGTGAACGTAAAGTTTGATTTCTGTGCATGTACCCAGCTCAAAACAGATGGCTGGGGAAAAAATGCCCTAGATAATACAGCACTTTATGTTATAGCAAGGGGTGGCCTGATTTGTTCTTTTTTGTTTGTTTGTTTTCTTTTGCAAAATGTTTGTTAGGTTGTCTTTCTGACACGAGATACTTTTGCTGATAAAAAGCAACAGATGTGAGCTGCTGGATTACTTTTAGCATGCTCAAATTCTCAACAGTTCACTGCACTCAGGCATCACAACAAACAAGGTGTCAGTCAGAAGCCAGCACACTTCAGCAACTTTTTAAACTGCTTGCTTTTCCGAAATCAAAAATGGCCATCATCAAAACAGAACTTTGGCTGTACATTGAGAACTTTTTCTGAAAGCTGATTAATGGGCACATTTTACGAAATGACTTAAGATTTGGCAAGTTGTTTGAAAAACAGCCTTTTCTTTTGGACTCTTTTTATATCTTAAAAGTAAGCAGATGAGACTATTAATATTTTTTCCCGTTACCGGAAATGTATTTCTTTCAATCAGAAATATGTTAAGAAACCTGCATGCAGATTAAGTCTGGACTGCATTTGGAGTTGCAGAGATTCAACTTTCAGATCAAAGATCAGATATCAAAATTGAAAATTTGGGAATTCTTGCAAGCTCCGTCCTGATATTTCCCTATTTGTTTCTCCCCAGACTCATGTTCTTCTCTTGCAAAAGCAGCCACTGTGTCAAAATAGCCCCCCTTCTGAGTTTGGTCAACGGTTTGGACTGAAAATAGAGCAGCAGTTTTTGTTTAAACACTTAGTGCTTGGACTCGCAGAGAACATTCAGAGTAGGTGGTTATTGTATTCATATAACAGTACAAGGTTCTGTACTTCTGATGCTTTGATCACAAAGCGCATGTCACTTCAGTGTTAATTTCTAATACCTTAAGGACGCAAGTGCAAGTTTAGAAGCCAAATTCCGCTTGTTTATATGAGCATAGTATTATGATTCTGCTGATTCTGCTGCTTCGTCTAATACAACCTAAGGGTAATGTAAAGCCATCAGACAAAAAAGTCTGGTGGCTTTGATGTGAAAGGTCTGTATGCTCAGTGCAGAACTTATAAAATAGCATTAATGTAATAAAAGTAAAGCTTTTTTTTTCTGTGCTGAGACATGATGTATTTAAATTCAATACAGCAAACTATCAAATAACATTTTTAAGTGCGTGTTGTATTTAAATGATGCTGTATTGCAGTGCTTTCACTGACCTGGTTGCAGAGCATTTAGAAGAAGTAATCTGTTGAAACAAGCTTTGCTGCTGAATCCTCCATGTAGTCAGATTATGGCCTCAGTTCCTATTGCCCAGTATTATGCATAAAGTGACTGCAAATTTGATTTAAATGGTAACTGGGTCTGAATTGTAGCTTTTTTATTTCCTGCCTGGGCATAAATGACCGTAGGATAATGGGCGATAAAGTGATGGGTAATAAAATGATGTCCATAGTGCCTTCATATTTGAGATGACTTGAAGAAGTCTTGTTTTTAGATATTTGTCCTGGTTTGGGAGAAGTAATAGTTAAAGATCTGCATAGAGTTTTGGGGGCTGCAGTGACTCACAGCCGTGGAAGCCAGAAGAAGCTGCAGATGTTCAGTATGATAAAGAATTTGTGGCACCAGGGAATAGGAATCAAAAGACTGTGGTCTCCCCAGCGCACCGTGGGATCAGACACAGGTCTGAAGAAATCTGCCTTTATGTGCAGAAAAGGGAGATGCACTGGCCATGGATGAAAAATAACAGTCCTGAGCTCTAGCACTGAAAGATTCCTCTTCAGAGGGATTTATATACACTAATTCATTTAAATGCATTCTCATGCAAGATGTACAAGTGAACGGACTGCAGAAGGCTGCTTTTGACCCAGATAGGGGCACAGGAAGTAAGCAAAAACTGGCTAGTTGATTACTATCATGAACTCTGAAATATGAAGGTAAACAAATAGCCTAAGAAATGAAATGTGCAGTGTTCAAAAGAGATATTTGTTCAATATTTGTGACAAAGTTTGCTCCTAAAATATGTTTTTCAATGTGTCAGTGTACCATTAAGGGAGGTATCAACATGCAAATGTCATAATGATCGCTAGAATTAAAAGCAGAATTGTTAGGCTTGAAGGCCTGTGTGCAGTCCTCAACTGCTTAGTTACCTCAAAACATAAGACTTGTGGGTATTTCCATTACTATTTCATTATATTCATATCAACTCATACCAATTAACAAGCTGCAAAATTTCAGTAGAGTTAATAGATTTTTGTAGTTCCACTAAGTAAACAGTTCACAGAATTGCCTCAGTGGTACTCACGTTCCCTTTAAGTATTTGTGTCATGTATACTAATACCTCGCAAATTTTGCTATTTTTTCTTAAACAGTCACATTTTAAATCGATTTTCACATTTTAAGTAATAGAAATCATTTTTTTTTCCAAGAATTCAAATCTTGATAAAATAAATAAGCCTCATTCCAGCTATTTTTTCTGTATTTACAACTGAGGATGACAATGAAAAAGAGTCCACCTGGTCTATTCATCAATGTTGTGCTCACATCCTTCTGGAATAACACAAAGGACTTACCCAATCAAGGTCATTTATAATACTCACATACTCAACAGGTTGTATTTTTTGCAATTGTAAAGCCTACCTACCATGATATTTTATAGTCATACTGTGTCTCCCAATATGTAGGAACTCAGGCAGCACTAAAAATACATATACTGCTGAGTAAATGCAAGACAAGACTCTCATAATAAAAAAAATAGCTGTATGTTATTAAGGGAAAGGAAATAATTTTACACATACATACGAATCCTCTATTATCTGTGACTGAGCCAACACTACAGATCAAAAGGGTGTTTGTTTAAAAAGAAGAGGAAAAGATCTGTTACCTAAGAGTTAGACAGCAGATCAAGATTTTTCCAGTCTGCACTCTGCTAATTTATAGCAAGATGAAGCAGTTAACGGTTCTCTCACATAGCAGTACAGACTTACCTATAATAAGGATGTCCTACTTGGATGCTCTGTTAGGAAGCCTGTAGTAGAAGCAGTGAAGGTGTTTGAGGTGGAATTTTTACAGATTCACAGACTTGCAGAAGGAAAACAGAACTATCATTTGGAAGGATTTTGAGTAAGGGCTATAAGTATTTTGAAGAGGGACACTGCTATAACCAGGTCAACTGTGACTTTATGTATCTTGAAGCCTCCATAGTCTTTGTGACTTCATTTTAGGTAGCTGCGGGGCCACTGTTCAGTCACTTTTCATTCTCTTCCTTTGCAGAGTGAGGAAGCCCATCTCTCCCAGCCTCACCTTGCACATCACATGCTCTGGGGACAGGCACGTCTTTGGAACCCTGTTCTACACTTTCTCTAGTTTCTCAGTATCATTCTCAACCTGGGACATCCAGAGCCAGATTAAGAATTTTGGGATGTGCAAGTTCTTACCAGGCATCAAGCAAAACCTTGATCTTCTGGCCATGGTCCTAATATAGATGTAATGCTGTTTGATTTATTTGCATTGAGAACATACTGCTGACTCACGTTTTAATTGGCTTCTACTGTAACCCCCTGGGTGTTTTCAACAGGGCTGCTCCTCAGTCAGTCAGTTCCCAGCCTGTCCCAGTGCTTGGGATTGTTCTGCCTTTGGTGCAGATCTTGGTCCTTACACTTGCTGAAGGAGACTTTTGGTCATCCAATCCCCAGGATTCTGAAGGTGCCTCTGTTGCTATTTGCTGTGTCAGTTGATCCCCCAGTTTAGCGTTCTCTGCAAAAAATTAACACTGTTCAAATGTGTGTCTGTCTTCATTTTATTCCATTTTCAGTAAGAAACGCGCACTTAAAATCTACTCTGTCCAGCCCAAGTAGAACTGTGTACACTCACATTCAATTTTTTTATATGAAAAAGCAATGATAAACGTTTCTTATTTGTGACTCTTTAATAACAGAAAAATGATTACATACTTGAAAAAATGTTTGGGAGTATTTCTTAGACTAGCATCCACAGTTGCAAGTGAGCATGAATTATTGGTAATCACTTAATTCAAGTGAATAGAGAACGACAAACCTTGATTTGTAGATATCCAACTGTCTTAAGTCTGCAGAATAACACTAATGATGAAATATGGATTCTCAGTGTAGTCTAAATGGGATGTCAGCTTTTTCCGTGGTACTTTACTTAACCAGTGAGAAGTGCAGAGAGAATGACTTGCAGTAGCAATTCATGGGAAAGCATTGGGTCCCGATCTCCAGTCTTCCTACTGAGCCCTACTGACCATGCCACAGCTCCCATTTTGCCTGCATTCCTACTTTTTTTTCCAGCTAAGCAGGGGAGAGCACATAACTTGTGTTTTCCTCACATAGAATATGATGAGCCAGAACTAACTCTCCTCATTCTTCCAGTTTAGTCATAGCACAAATCCCGTCCGATACGTAACTTTAGAAGTAAAATCCTCTACCTAACTTACATTCATTTACCCAACACATTTTGCCTTTACCTGTGGTTTTGTTTTGTGTTAAGCTTTGGCATTTATTTATTTATTTATTTTTATCAAGCTGGAACAAAAGAAGGCTGTTTCAAGACGGATGAGACTACACTAGCAGCATTATCTGTTAGCATCTACCACTATTTTTATTCCTCCACAGCACAGTGTGGACCTGAATAGGATGATCACAACTTTTGCTCAAGTAGATGAGGGAATAATTCATTCTGACAGTGGCATTTAATACTTCTTTAGTGGGGCACAGACCACACTTTTTCAAGGTATTATCACAGTGCATTATACACACAGGGAAGACAAGCTTCACTATAAAAGAGTGGCAGTGCACAGGGCAAACTTATCCTGGGATAGTGTTGGTTCTTCAGTGCTGGTAGAGTTTATTTATTCTCTCTTTCCGGGTCTTCACGTATGCTTTTCCTTGGAGCATTCGAACTAAGATTACAGATGGGAAGTGCTGACAATGAATAAGAGGGTGTTCAGTCTGAGAAGCCAGCCATCTAGATGAGACACAGAAGGACCTATGCATGCCATGTTATCTGCTGTATATACAGGGGATTTAAAATTACCAGCAGCTTCCAAACTACTCCTCTTTGCTCCTAACTGCCTATTTGAGTGGGAACAGAGAAAGGAGAAAATAAATTATATTGTAGTTGAAACATTGGCAATTTTCCTGATAAGTATTGCTTTAATGGTCAATTGCTGGCTGTATTAGTTAACGTTACCACAATAACTTTCTATATGAGGCTTTTGTGTGTTAGTAAAATGGAGAGGAAGGATTTTAAAACTGATAATATATAGGGTATTTTTTTTATTATAAGCAGCTTCTGGAAGTAAATGAAGCATAGCTAGCAACAGAGCATCACTGATTTATGCCTGCTCATACAGAAGCATCCTGGTCTTTTCCTCTCATTTCATTAAGACCTCAGCTTGTCCGTGGTAGTTAAAAATGACAGCAGCTTTTGGCACATGCGCAAATCTACACATTTACTCCATGGTCTGTGTCTGTAAGCTTTCCCCGTATAATGTGACAATTTCTGAAATATTCTTTTCTCCACTTTTCCTTTCTTCTGCTTTCAAGGGACCAGTTGTAATTGACCAAAAAGAAAAAAAATCCAAAAAACCTACCTGGAGAACTTAATAGGAGAGATTGCTCCCTCAGCTGTCATCTTGTTGCACCGTTCCAGCAGTGGCTGGCATCTGTGGGAGTTATATATGCTGACCAAGTGGAATTCCCTCCATACAAACACTGTGAACATGTGCTATAGAGAAGACTGAACAGATCCTCGATGTTGCTGCAAGATGCCTCCAGGAGGAGGGGCTAGGGTTGTTGGACTTTGGCAGACAATTGACTGACTATTGCAAAGCTTCCTATTTTGTCTCTTGACTGTCAGGCAGTGCGTAAGTAACTCCTCATTGCACTGAGTTACACAGAAATCCTTGTGACGTGCAGGAACTGGTCAGGAAATCACCTCTGCCTCTCAGTCTTGCTGGGTTTTGACTTCTGTTCTCTGCTGCTTTGTCTTCTGAACTAGCGCTGAATCTCGCAGCCCTGATGGTAAAAAGATTGGCAGTCCATCTAGTGGCCCAGTCCTTTAAGTGTCTGTTTTGGGTAGTTTACTGACACTGTAGAGCAGTCTTACAGCACCACCGCATTTTACAGGGAAGCAATGCTCTGGAGCATTCTTTGTAAATGGCATATAAAATAAGATGGATATTGGGAAATGCAGCAGTGGACATTTTTTTCTGTAAACTCATGGTTAGGGATGGACTACATTTCAAATATGCTCTGGCTTTTAGGTGCTGGTTCCCAGAATGCCATCAAAAATCCAAGGCAGGTATTCTGGCTCTTAAACAGTGCCTACAGAGTTCGGAGTAGGATCAACTACCAAGCTCAGCAGGAAGACACTCATAATTAACACGAATACCACTTTGTATTCAGCATAATTTCCACCTCAAGCCAAGGGCATGGAATTATTGAGAGATGGGTGCCTGCATCTGTTCAATGAAAGCCTGAGCCTTTGTTACACCTCCTTTTCAAATGTGAATGAAAGAAAAGGCATTACCTCCTTCACCTTCTTTGAGATGGGCTGCAAACCTCAGTAGTCTTTTGATTCACACATCTACGAAAAAAGAAATAATAATAAAATAAAAATAAAAAAAGAGACTAGTCCAGTCCTTTTCTCTGCCTGAACTCAGAGCTCTGCCATGAAACAACCAGGACCTTGGCATGCTTCTGTGAAATTGTGTGCAGAGGTCAGGATTGAATTTGGTTTACTTTAGTGTTTATGTTAATGTGTAAAATGCACTTTTACTTCATTGTCATTTACTTCCAGTTGGATGCTCGTATTTTCACTCAGATTTCCTTTGTGGTCAGTGAGCACAGGGCACATTGTGGCATGGGACCAAGAAAACTCAGTTCTTTGAGATCCCTATCAGACTAATGCATGGATTTGGCTATGGAGCTGCCTGAGAGAATGAGAATTGTGGATTTGGGCTAAAGGTTAAATTTCTCCAGAATTTGTTGATAGGTGAATGGGAACATTGGAAGTAGGCTTTCTAGAGTCATCTCTGTCTATAAATTCAATTTTGTTTTATTTTTTTCCACTGCAATTTAAGGGCTAGTCAAGCTCTGCTCAGTCATCAGAGGAATAAATAAAAAATTCTGGAGTGATACTGAAGTTCCTCGTTTGGAGGCCGTAACATTTGCAGCTGTGAGGCACTGGCAGAGGCTGGCCAGTAAAGTTGTGGATGCCCCATCTCTGGAAGCATTCAAGGCCAGGTTGGATGGGATCCTGGGCAACCTGACCAGGATGGCAACCCTTCCTGCTGCAGGGGGATTGGAACTAGGTGATTTTTGCCCAAGTTCTGTAACTTAGCCCGAGTTCTGTAATATTATGTATCCAGTTGCTAAAGAACTTTGCATCCCTTGTTAAACATACACCAAGGACTTGTTGGTGGATTTTTTTTCATCTTCGTTAAGCTCTGCCCTTCCTTCCTAAGGCCTGCAGATCACACAGAGAGCCTTCTTCCTTTCAGCTGCTGTCAGTGGCTCCTTACTTACTTAGTCTAAGGGATGGATATTACGCAGTGAAACACAGCACTACTCCACTTCTCTGCAGTACACTCAGAACCTGCTTGTGGGGGCAACAAATTACTTGCAATTTAACATAAGAAGTGGCATTTTGCAGAAATCCTTTGTCTTCTAAAAATATATTTCTTTGGGGGAAAGAAAAAATCTTGGCTGCCTTATTTTTAATTGAGCTTCTTACAGACGTGTGTCTTGTGAGTGTTTCACTTACTTTTGGGGTATTGGCTGAATACAGCTGATTAGCTGTTGCAGAGTGGAGAGTTAATAACTTAATTAAGAGTCGTGAGATTTAAGACATGTGAAGTAGCCTTTTCTTTCAGAGATTTATTTTCCCTGGTTTGCACTGTCAGATTGCTCCAAAATCGTATTTTCAGTGGATACATATTGCATCTTCTCACTCCTGCAAATGTTCATTGAAATGGTCTGAAATAATCCTTGAGGCTTATAACATTTGGATGATGATTTACCCAGCTGTGCATACGTGCCTTAATGTGCAGCTTCAGAACATCAGTATCATGTTTACTGCTCTGTCACTGTTGTATAATTTTTACTAAATAAAGCTCTTAAATGCTGTGCAAAGGTTAATGATCACTTATAACTGCATTAATCATGCAGAATACTAGTGGGTTTCATGGAAATATTTCTTATAAATCTGCTGTATTAAGCACTTTGCTCACTGTTTTAATTTTGCCATCTCCAGGTTTGTGTCAGTCTTACATGAAATCTCAGTTGAATCCTTTTCCTCTAGAGAGTATCTGAGCTGATCCTATCAGTGCAGTGCTTTATTGATGCTGTATATCCTGTACATTCCTGAGTGAGAACAAATGACTGCATTAATAGGTAAATATTTATAGCTAGTGGGATTAACCACAGATGTCTATTAATCTTGGTTACATCAGGTTTAAGGTGATACGTGATACCTTTAAAAACAAACTCTAGAGTCCATTTTGCCCCTAAAAGATTCTCGAATGATATCGAATTCTGAATGCTCAAAAGCCAGTTGTAATTGACTCAGAGCCCCAGTCTTCAGTTTGCAATATGTGGGCACCACAGTCTGCCTGCGAGTACATATTGTGTATTTGGGGCCATCTTAGCCAGTCATTTGTGCTAAGCCACTAACTTGCATCGCACCATTAATGTATCACACCATCCTACCAGCCAATAACCAGCACTTTCCAGGATTGACTTATTTTCCTTTGTATTCTTCATCAACTTTAGAAAATATTAAGATCCTTTTTCTCCAAGGCATGAGGAAACTATCACATTTTATCAGCCCTTCTGTGTTTAAAAAAAATTATTTGAATTAAAGGTTTTAACAATTGGGTTTTCAAGAGGAAAGGCTGTTCTTATGTCCATTCTTTTCTTGGGCCTAAAATGTTTTACCAAGATTAACCTAACAGGAAAATATAGACAAGCACTCAACACCATGTGGATTTTGAATTGTAAGACATTTGTAAATAGAGCTTTTTAGAGTCACCTATTAAATTTGCAACCCAGGTCTTTCTAACATACTGTCAAAGAACAATAGCACAAACAGATCAGTTTTTTCTAAAAACTTAACAGGAACTCACAGGAGTGTAGCTGCACAGTGAAATGCCTTATTATCTTTCAGTTTAGAAGCAGTTTGACTAATCTCATTTCTGACATTCTCTATACTTTATTTTTCCGTTGATATATATATATATGTATTGTGTATTTTGTAAAGTGTAAAATAACAGGATACAAAGTAGCCTTAAAAACTTTGTCAGGCTAAATATTTACTGTCCTTGTTGAGGTTTTGCTAAAGTGCTTTGTGTGAGCCCTGAGTCTTTCAGTTTCTGGTTCCTGGTTCTGTGTCAGGCATCAGAGAGGTTTCTCATGGAGCTAATATGCAAAGGGTACAGCACAGACATCATGATAGCAACTGCCAAGGAGAAACTCAGATCAATAGCTGGAGGAAGGGAAAATGCTTTGCTGGAATACTCTGATCAGCCTTGAATTTAACACCAGCAGCTTGAAAATTCAGCATACAAAACAACTTTTTAGCTCAGAAAATGACTGGGAAATACAAATCTATATACTTTACGTGTTTTTAAAGGACTTACTGTTTAGAAGAATGCTCAGGATCCAGACTTTCTTCTAGGATGGCAAGCATTTCTGGGCCAGTACAGTTTGTAAAAGGTAATCCATGTGCAAAAGGACAAAAGCAAAAGAAAGAAAATGTATTCATAGATTAAAATTTAAGATATCTGACAAAAAGTACCAAAGCAGATCACATTAATTGTTAACTTTCAACAACAACATCAGCTTAAGATGTCAAGATATCTCTAAAAATGTAGTGCTGAGTAATTGTATGACATGTAGAAAGATCATTATGCTCTGCAGTTCGGTCTTTAATAGCCTTTCCTTAAAGCCTCAGAACATTTACCACTTCTCGGGCTGTTTTATTTTCTCTAGCAGAATATTCTTTGGATCCTGATCGTATATTTGATGGCTTTGAGGAAGATTAGAGTAGGTAGATCTAGTTAAGTCCACAGCCAAAGGCTGAAAAGAATGTCAGAACTGAAGATCTATTCAAAATCCTTTATAAAACGTTTTTTTTTTTCTTTTCCAATTGGCCACAAATCAATTGAAACAACAGTAAAAATATTTTGCACTTTTACAAGTCCTATTCTGTTTTGTATTTCATTTATATTAGGACCTCCAACTGTTTATGCGTGTGAGGAAGACAATTTATAAAAATACTCCAGTAAGAATGATGAAGTTGTTCACATCTAAGAAGTGGCAGAATTAGGCTTTTCTAGATCCTTATCCTACAGAGATTTAAGACAAATTAATCCCACTGATTTAAGGAGTTTGTGCATGATTAATTTGAAATGTGTTGGGGGATAGGAATAAGTGTTACTAGATCACTGCTAATAACTGAAGCAGGTTTTTGTCTCCGTCTGTATTTCTCAAATCTCAGACCAGTGACCTAGCTAAGAGTCTGGTGGAGCACTGAGTATTGCCTTGCTTGTCTCTTGACTGGACACAGTGCTCAGATGGATGGCCTGGATTACACCTGCCAGTCTTGCAATGTTTTGAATCCTCCTCAACCATTCACCTACTGCTATGATTATTTTACTAGCTGTTTTTTGCTGAAGTCTGTATGCCAGGGCAGGCGGCTCTGTACTGTGTGATGTGCACAACCTTATCAGATGGACTCAGCTTCACATGAATAATGAATAATCATTAGGGATATGGGAGGTCAAGCAGGGCTAAATCTGAAGCTAGATAAAGTGGCTCAAAAATTCTGTTTACTTTCTTTTTTCTCAAGCCAACATAGATTTGAATATAGATTACAATGCAGAATTTATTTTTCTTTATATTTTTTATCTATAACTGATTTTGTCACTAAACATTATGCACTTATTGCATGCAGAGTGCAATACTCACCTGTTGCTGAAATCTCTCTCATTTCAGAGTGAGATTTGTTTCCCCCACTGTCAATGGTTTATGTGCTGCTTCAGCTCTGATCCATGACGAGTGGGGCAGGGGAACCCACGGACACGGCACCCGTGAAGATATCTGTCACGGGACATTCCTTTAACTTGCTGCCTGCTGTGACACTTTCAGTACCTACTCCCATTCTGTTGGCCTTGAGCAGGATGAGTGGTCTTACATACACATTTTTAGAACAGCCACGCACCAGGTCTTCACTTTCACTTTTGTTTCGCCTAAAAAGGAAATTGGAGCAGCAGTAGACTGAACAATCCTAAATGTTAGAAAAAATACATAAACTCGAGCAACAACCCAAAACAAAAACTCAGCAGTTTACTTTCAAGGGTAGTTTCAAGCTTGCATGCAAGTAAACTTGTTAGAACCTAGCCATCTGTAGTATGTTATTAGGTGTGTATCTGACAAAAAAAATAAAAAGAGAGGATAAATAAAAAAGCTGTCAAATGACTCTTGAACATTCAAATGGCTCAAAGGCTCTTTGTGTGGTAATGTTGGCACAGCTCCTAAGTGACCAGATGGAATTTTGTTAACACTCAACAGGTCAAGGGCTGAGATTATGTTTTTCAGCTTACTATATTTGAAAACCTTACACAAAATGTGTCAAGAAGCTTAATATTTTTTTCCTACTATGCAAAATTACACATACACCTTCCCTTAATGCAACTATGTTAGCAGCTTCAGAGGTTGTCACTTTTCTAAGGTGGGTAAGAGTAGAGATGTGAGAGGCATTTGCTTTTTCTGAAACAGCAATTAAAAGAAAGAAAATGGATATATATTCCTGTTACAGATTTGGCTGTGTATGATAATTTAAATATCACAACTTGTTTGTCAATTTTAAGAAGGTGTTTTTATTTACACAGTTAGTGATTTTGTTAGAAACAATTTAGAAACAGACTTTGTAATAAACAGGCAAAGTCTGTATCATTGCAAGAGATAACAAAAATATCCTACGTACTTAAATAAGCTTGGTTTCTGATATCAGTTACCACTAGCAGTAGCAATGTCATGTTGCCATTGAAAGACACTAGTAAAAATATGAAATCACACTATTTTTGTGATCCCCTTCTTCTGACTTCATCATGGCTTTATCGTCATAAGGAATATTTGAGAAATGAAAATCTGCATTGTCTCTACGAAAGCTCTCAGGATGGCTTTCAAACCAGACAGCAAACAAAATAAGAAACGTAATCTTTGGCACACAGTGGATGCACAGTTTGCCTTTTAAGTGCCTCATTTCCATACTGAAAGCTTTCAGGGAGCCCATGATAGGGAGAAACATGCTGTGTTACAGATTAGTATTTCACAACATCTGACTTCTTAAGGTATCTGAGGCTTCAAGAAGAACACCAATGCAACATCAAATCAGAGTTAGCAGTATTAGTTTTGAGTCTGGTTATCATATTCAGGCAAAATTCTCACTGTGAATAGAGTAAGATGAGCCTGGGGGCTTTGCATACAATCTGATCCTATATTTGTTCAATAACTCAAACTGATAGCATAAATACAATTATGACAGATACTGTACTGATTGTATAACTTATATGTATTTACTTGCATAGTGTAGGCCAAAGATCAGATCTAGAGGTTGTCAAAGTCAGTGTCAACGGTTTACCAGACTGGATCGGCCCGGTTCCGTGACAATTGGTGTGGGGGACCCACAGACCCACGCCCCAGGAAAGGGGAAGGGGGAAAGGGAAAAGGAAAAGGGGAGATGGGCCTAGAAACAAAATAGCGGCAACGATCTGAGGAGGAAAGCTAATTTACTAAATAAGATATCAGAAAGCAAAATAACACAATATAATACAATATAATTGGAATTGAAGCTAATAAATCAAATAAAATGAGCAAGAGAGAGTGTCCGATAAACCGAAGGCCTTACGCTAACGCTGAAGGCGATACGGCAGCGAGCACCCACTGCTGAGTCGATCCTGAAGGAAAGACCATGTCCCGTGACCGCAGAGAGTTTTTATCTTTTCCCTCTGAGCGGAAAATACGTAAAAATGCAAAGCATCGCAAAGTCCTCTGGGGAATGTAGTTCTCCTCTTCTGAGACAGGTATACCCGGAAATATCAATGATCTATGGAGTTGGAGTATTAACTCTTTAACTCTTAATGCACTACATGTTGTTATGATGTGGAATACCAATACCAAAAATCATAAAACCATGACAGTCAGTAAGAATTTTTCTTGGCTTCTTCAGTACTGGAACACTGTATCCTCAACCTCATACTGTCCAATTTTCATTTATTTATTTAATGCCAATGTTCTGTTCATAAAATAAATGTAAGAGAAGATGATGTGCCTGGTATTTTTAAAAGGGGGGTAAATAATTTATTACAAAACTAACAGTAGATTAACTTTGTTATACGGATAAGGGATGAATACTTACAATCTAAATCCCACATTAAAGCCTCATGTGAATGTCCATTCAGCTAATTTCCAGTGTTATCTGTGTTATTTTGCTGTTTAATAATCCCTAGTGTGTACACAACTTGGAAAAGGTATAGAAAATTGGGAACCCCATTATACTATACAAATAAAAAATTCAGTGTTTGTTTTAATGCATCAGAGAAATGATTTGAAGGAAAATTGAAAAATATTTACCAGAAAATGTTTTCCTCTTGCTTGTTTATGTGATGTCTTGTGTAATTAACATTTGCCATTTGTACTTAGTTAACTTGAGTCACATTAGGATCGAAACTTTCAGAGTAGGGGCAGTCAGAAAAGGTTGTAGTAATATTGTAATCTGCAGAGATAAATCACTTAAAGACCATTTTTAAGAAAAACCTTTCTCTGCCATGGAGAAGGCTAAGATCCTCTATCCAATGACTCTGAAGAAATGAACTGTGGAATTGCATGAATTTATGAAATGAATATATTTATAACAAGTCATGTAAACATGTGGGAAGTAAGCTGGAGTACACAGAGGAAAACTTTTTTCCTACAGTACTGACTGATTATGATCCAGCACATCATTTAGGATAAAAGAGGCATCTTACCTGTTTTATTACCAAATTATAATGCAACAGTTCATAAGTCCACTGAGGGATTCGGTTTTGCTTGTAGATGATGATGTGAATTTCTGTCTGGTGATAAAGTAAAAAGCTTTTGTTTAACAAAGGTCCTAATTAGTATTTTACATTCATACCCTGCATATCTCCTGGGTTTCGGTTGTGTGGAAGATCAGGCAGCTGGAATAATAACCTATATGAAAAGAAAATGTGCAGTTATCAGTCAGTTAAAGGTATTTTTTAAGAAATTGGTAGCCATCTTATATATCATTTTTTGTTCTATTCCTACTAACTGAATACCAGAAAAGATCTTTTCATAGATTTACAACCATATGTCTTCATTAATTGAAATAAGTACTTTTTTTTTTAATATTAGCTGATATTCAAATGAAGTTTTAGTACCAATTCTCTGTATTAAACAATATATTTGTTTAATTTGTGAAAAAATCTATTATTTTATCTTCTTCTAGGAAGTGCTTTAAACACAACTTTTAAGGGTTTTTGTGTTTTCAAACATTGTACACATCAATAAAGTTGTAATACAGTTTCTCCAGGCCATCAGTGTTTCGTTACAAGGTATAAAGATACCTAAATCTGCATTACATTTTCTTTGTGAAGGAACAAAAATCTTCCAGCATCTTTTAAAGTCTTCTGAAATGTCATTTGTTTTTTCTTGCCTTTGCAACTCAGAACTTAACTAAGAAGGAAAGGATTGCTGGCATGCAGAAACCAATTACAGTAGCTACAGATCAATGTAAATATGTATTAATATTGTATTAATTAAAAGGTTTGACCCTTTTAGTTCTACTTACACGCAAAGGTGTATGTTTCTTTCATCTTCTAGGGCATGTTATTGAGGGAGTTCAGAGGTTAAGAAAGAAAAAACAGCCTTTTTAATGTAAAATTGCTGCAAAATTCTGAATTGGCAAGAGATTTCAAGAGAGCAACTGGCTGGTGCTGTCTTGTTTAGGTTTCTACCCTGGTTTTGAATACAAACTAAGCGGTTGCTACTTATATAGACTGACCTGGTAATTACCAAAAATAATTAGGTAGCTCACTGCACAGGTGGCAATGAGCCATACTGTATCAGTACTTTCAGGTAATAAGAATGAAGTTGTATGAAAGATTGAGGTGTCAGAAGAACAGACGCTGAAGGAAATGGATAAATGAAAGAGTAACAAGTCTTTAAGACCAGATGGTATATATCTAAGATTCAGAAAGTGTTTAAGAATGAAGCAGCTGAACTGTTGTCAAAAATAGGCAATCTCATTAAAATTAGCTACTATGCTAGAAAAGTAGAACAAGCTTACCTTAGTTAAAAACAGGTTGCAGCCTGAGCCCTGCAAGTAATGATCTATCAGTGTTTCCTTAGTACTAGGAGAATTGGTTGGAAAAAAACACCCTTTAACCCATCTCTGAACACAGTAGGACGGAGACAAACAAGCAGGATTTCTGTTTTAAATTTAACAGCAGCAAAGTACTCTTGGATTAGGAAGTCCAGATTCATGGATTTAAGTGCTAATCTGGTTTAGGGCCAGGGTCAGCGCCAAAAATGAAGCTGATAACACAGGAGTTACCTTTCTCACTGTGGTAACAATCATTCCCAGGTTGTTAGGTTTAAAAAAATGGCCCAGCACAATCCAAGCATAGCTGGGGAGATTTGTGTGACTATCTTTTCTTGTTGTACTGCAGCACTGAGGCACAATGTGACAGTGCAAATGCCATACAGCCTCCCTGTAGCATGGTGCACTGTACTGTGAACTGAGGCACATATTTATCCAGTTTCTGACTGAGTGCATGGTAGCATGTGTCTGGCAAAACACTGGGCAGGGCAGGGATGGGATGGAATGGAATGGGGCAAGTGGCATGCACCCAATTTCTAGTAATCTGCAGGTTGGGAACTTCCTAATCTAGAATTTCTGTGCATATTTCAGTACAAATAGTCATGGATGGATTTTAGTTCCTTCACGAAAAAATTTCTCATTGAATAAATTAAATGAATCTGTTTACAGTTCCAGCCTCATAGCAGTTCCCTAGTTTAAATACATGTAGTGTGAAAATATACTTTCTCCTTTAAGCTTGTTGCATGATAATTTCATTTAGCTATTTTAGTGGTTGTGTTAGGAGTAATAGTAAATAGTAGCTTTCTTTTCATCAAGTTAGTGCTGTTCACGATTCTATATATCTCAATCATATTTACTCTGTCATCTTTTTTTACAACACGAAGAGCTTTTGCCAACTTCTCTTCTTGAGGCACTCCTTACCTTAGCTCAGCCATTCCTGCGTCGTTTCTACTTCTGCAGGGTATTACTGACTCTGGGTGCCTGGAAACACCTCTGGCATGCCTGCTAAAGCACCCATGTCTATTTGTTATCTCTGAAATACACATCTCTGTGTCTTGAGCACCTTCTCTGACATTGCAAACTGAACAATGTCTGCAGAATAGTCCATAGTTCTTGATCATCCTGGTGCACTACAACAGGAATTCAGAATGAATAGAATAACTTGCAAAACTAGTACCTGTAATCACAACAGTATACTGAGTGTCAATCAAAAGATACGGGAAATATTAATGATACGTTCATTATTATTATTTTTTTTAATCACGATGCTGGAAAACAGGTTGCAAAATAGAGAAAAATGAAGTGTTCATACCACAGTTATCCATCTAAATACTCTTCTGAAACATCTCTTTATTTACTTTGAATCTCAGTCTTAAAAGAGATTTCTTTGTTGTACCTTGACTTTCTCTGTGGTTTGGGTGAAGACACTTGGGACTCAAAGCAAAATTAGCAAGCTGATTCTTGGACACAGTAGGTCTGTCTCCAGACACACAACTGGTCACCTTGTAAAACTATTTGTAGCTTATCCAGCATTCCTGAGGCCCTGACCCAAAACAGGGATGATGAACTACCAATTTTTTATGAGATAAAGGAGCGGTACTTCTGTATGAAAGAAATCAGTGCTTGAAAATTGGAATGAGTCACAATAAATCTCTCAGAAATAAGTGAAATGAAATTGAATATTAAAGCATTCATTTATGTGAATCACTTTCTGTTCTGTAAAAATGCCTGTGAAAGAGATTGTAGTAATAATGCCATGTACCTAAAAGCAACAGGAGTTACTAAAGGATAGAATCCATTCAATTTTACTGTGTGTTTATGTAATTTTCAGAGAAAATCAAAGTGTGACAGGAGGTGGAATGGCCAGCTGGGTTTGACAGCTTGCCAGACTCCCCTTCCTAACTTACCAGTTTGTATCTTTAGGGTATCTGGTATTAAATTCTGTGGGGTTCATGGCTTTTCACGTAAGAGAACTATTGATTCTGGCAGCAATCTTGTAAACCAGATGTAAGTACAAGTTAATCCCTGTAGTTGGGATTGTGAACAAAACAGTTGACGCTGCTGTTAAACTTCTGACTTGTTGCTTCACGAACTCGCAACATAACAGATTGCTGAGCAACTGTACCATAGGAATCACAGCTGGTCTTATTATTACCTTTACCATCTTGACCTTGTCCCCTTAAATCTTCCCAACCTAATGAGCTTTCATGTGACTCTACATATTGACTGAATCTACTTATTCACTTTTCTCTGATGCTCACCTAAAAAATTGCCTTATGTTGGCTTTGTCCTGTGGACATTTCATCTTGGAGATCATGATCAGGCTCTGCAGTAACAAGCCTGCTGGAAACAGCTTCTACAGAGAGAGAAAGAGATGGAAAAGCAAGCAATATATGATCATATGAAAACAACGGGGTTTTTGTACGTGGAAGAAAAGCATCTGTGGCTTCTTCCTTAAATGACAGGTTCAGTGCAACTGTAAAACTACAGGCATCAGGAAGTCTTGTGTAATTATATGGTAGGAACCCACTCGAGCACTGCTGCCTTTTCACTCTGAATATCCCTGTCAATGTCATTACAACTGCAAGGTTTGTTCTTTTCAGAATAATAAAAGGAGAAGGAGGGAAAAGGAACAAAACCTCTGAATCAGTTTAAGATGTATTTGCATATGTCCAGTATTCCACAGTGTCATAGAAAAATGCGTCTTTCAAGGCATTAACCTTGCTTAGGAAGGAGAAAGCCCTGGCCATGGCAAGAAGAGACAAAGAGAACAAATAGCTTCTCATGTGGCCAGAGGTCTGGTGTTCCTACAGTATTCCTCCTTGTGGTTTTTTTTTTTTTTTTATCTTTTTTTTTTTTTTGCACAGAATAAGAGATATGTCTAAAGATGGAATAGGTTTAGAATTGCAGGTTTGTTAGAAGTTCAAGTAGTATAATAATGTATTTTAAAAACACGCTTTATACGTATGGTTTCTAATTTAATTTCCCTATATTGTGTTTTAAAAGTACTTAGAAAACCTCATCTAGTAAATGGCAGTTTGGTTTATATTACAACAGAATTTCATAAAACATTTTAAAAGGAATATGGTTTACCGTTGCCACAAGCACTGACTGAGTTTTAAAAGTTAGATGTACATGTATGTCAGTGAGGTATGCATATGCTCGGCACAAATTGAGTCATTTCCATAGGGACTGAAATGTTCAGTCAATCACAAGTGAAAATTGCAGCATGCTGCATACCACATGTAAGTGCAAAGTATTAAAATAGTGGACATTCCCCAGAAAAAGGAAGCAGAAAATGGGGGTGTAGGAAAAGAGATGGGGGAGACCTTCTCAGTGCCTATTGTAGGTTCTGATGTAGCAGTACATACTGAGCTGTGCTGCTGCTGGACTGCTATTCATTAAACATGTTGCATTTAAGGCTGCTGGGCAGTACCATAACCCAGTACTGGGAAATTTTTTCTTTCTTGCTGACTCGCTCAAAGAGAGTGAGGAGAGGTAATAGGGAGACTGGTGTGAGGTCTCAGGGAGCAGAACCACGTGCAGCATGTCCAGAGGCTTTACGGAGTTTAATTTAGGAGGAAGAGAGTTTCTCTTTGTAGCATAGCCAAGAACGTGCACATTAGTGAATACACAAACTAACCGCCTGATAAACAATTTCGTATCTGAACGCTGGGAGCTTCAAATATGAAGCATCATACTTTTATCTCTATGGGATATTGGGCTGCAAAAATGGAAATGCAATGAAAGCCCCAGCTCTGTCTGAGAAGCAGAGCAGCTCTAGGAGGAGCACAATTCCTCTCCCTCCATCGCACACCTCCTGCGTCTGCAGCAGGCTGCCAGCGCCATACGGGCCAATAACGGCAGCGTCAGGGAAGCTCTGCCTGGGCCTCCTTTCCTTGGCACCATCGTGTATGTGGGCAAGTGAGGAGCGGGGAAAGCGTGGCCGCTGCCAGCTCCCTCAGAACAGGCTTCCTACATTGGTGTGAGGCTCTGAGGCAGCACTGGCTGCCTTTCAGGCCCAGAAGATGTGTGGCAAAGAGAGCGTACCTGCGGCTCTGTAGGGCTGGGGTGAAGGCTTTCTGATTAGTCACTGGGGAATGGTGGGCGGCTAGACACTATTTAACATTATTTGTTTTGAGTAACAATTCCTGCCTACTGAGAGAGTTGGCATGGAAACTGCTTCAGCACTCGTGTTTTAAAGGGTAGCCCATTCAGCACCGGGTTAGTCATCAGCGCACAAAGCGCGGAGACTTGGCCAGCAGCTGCCAACACTGCTGCTTCGCTCCCAAATACAGAGAATACTCAAAATGTCAGCAGCAATACTGCCCTAACTTTTATGAGAATAAATGGGCAGCCGTTGAGAGTTACATTACATGGTATGAGTTGATTTGCGGTTATTCTTTTTTTCCTAAAGGAGGAAGGGTTATTTAATTACAAATTTACAAAATAAGTTTCTTATTTCTAGAAGATGCTTTATATTTTTATGGATGAATTGAATTTAAAGAGTCAGCACAGTTCACATAAGCAGTACTTAGAACAGTGTGGTAGAAAACGGCATAATCTTTAAAAGGCTGTACGCTCAGCACTGGGGCTCTGTGAATGTGTAGCTGAGATGGAAACATATACAGCACGCAGAACATGGCACTGTCAATTATTTTCCCATTGTTGATGGAAAAAAATCAACATGTACTTATTTCCATCATTTTTTTTTTCCTTCCACAAGGATACAAACAGAGATATTGCTGCTGGTTCTGTGAACCAACTCAGCTGAGAGAATATAGATGGATAAATTGCTGCTCAGCAGCATTTCATAAAGTGCCTGCTGGCATCCTGCTCTCAGATGCAGGAGGATAAATGCATGCGTAAATTTGAGAAGTTTAATTTCATGCGTACCCTTTGACTCACAGCTTTTTATATCCTTAGAATATAGAACATTAATTCCTTCTTCACTGGTACAGAATTTTTTTTTACTTTACAGTTACTGTTTACGTTCAGTACTGTTACCAAATGGCTAAGGACACTGATTTCTCTTTTCTTTGTGTTTACCAAGCAGATAATCTCAGTGATGCCCTGAAAAAGCTGAAGATAACAGCCACTGACAGCACAGCAGATAGCTTGGAGGGATGCTTGGACTGTCTGCTTCAAGCTCTGGCACAAAACAGTAAGTTCTATGGACCTTTCAATTTTTAATCATACCACGGTATCATAAATTGTGGCTAAAAGGCTCATGCAAGCAGTGGGCTGCTAGATTGGTTGTTCAGGGTTTTTGTTGTTTGTTCTTAGGTGTTTAAAAACAATCAATCTGTGACATTCAGGTGGCAATGAAGACAGTGAAAAGTAAATATCTGCTATTTGAAACAGATACAGTCCAGTCCTTTTTCCAGTATTTTGAAGTGGCACAATAAATTGCCCAACTGAGGAAAGGACAAGGACGGACGAATGGGTGTAACAAGACAAGGAGAGGGGACATGGAAGCTGCTTGCTAATTCTGGTGAAGAGAGCACTGTTTCCCATTGGTAGTTGGCTACTTCTCATACTTCTGGTCAGCATTTCTTATTTCCAGTAGACTCAGGTAGCAGAAATGGGCTGGATATCTAAAGGTGGTTCAGAGTTTAAGGGTGAAACAAAATGGGTTTTTTTTGTAGCGTGGTTTGCTTGTTTGGTTTTTATCCCCCAAAAGCTGTGAAATGTGTGTCCCTACTTCAGGTACTACTGATAAGCCTTGCTTCTTCTCCATAATGTTACTGTACCAATCACTGCCTTTTGGGTTTCTTGGTGTAAAATACTTCATGAGGTTTTTCACAGTAGAACATAAGCCCCATTCATATCACATCAAAGATGTCATGTGGATAATAACAGTTTTTGCATTTAATAGCAGTGCTTTTCTCATTTTAATTGTTTTTGCCAGGAGATGTCAGCCAGAGATCAACCCACTTTTTTGAAAATGAATCAGTTTTGTTATGGGTTTATTTATTAGGCATATCCAATACTCTAATCCAATTTTCAGTTGGTTTTGGTATTTCCAATGCTTGTAAGTCTAATACTTAAACAGAATCTTTATAAAAAGGAAATGGTATGAAAAAATAATGACATACCAAGCATAAGTAACAGAGATGATCATTTTGCCCATGAAAGTTGCATAGCTTTGTAACGTCACAAGTTTAGCACATACAAAATAATTTTGTCTAATGCGCAGCAAACATACCAGTGCTTCCTTGCAGCCAGATGACTGTTCTGTCACATTCTAGGGCTTTGCTCTTCCTTCCAAAATCTTCTCTCTTCTGGTCTTGTGGCTGCTAAATCAGATAAACAGATTAAGATTTTGACCCATTTCTTTTGGATAGGTTTACAGTATACAGCTGTAATCCCCCTGGAGTTTAAACCAATCCAATAGATTGGTTGAAGAAGATATTGTATTATGTAATTGTTCTTCTAAACATCGTGTTTAGTATTGGTCTAACAATATATTGTGAAAAACCAAGCAGCCAATGAATGTCCTTTCTCAAAGTTCTCGTCCATCCAGTTAACTTCTTAACGTAGATTTATTCATTTGGCACACTATATATCATATATATACAGGTTGCATATATAATAATTTCATAAAGATGTGATAGAAGCTGTACCTCTGTATCTGTGTATTAGTACATCTTTGTGTATCTGTATTTCTAACACAAAGAAGATTCAGGGCTAAACGGTCACAGATGTTTTACCACTGACAAAAGTTACATAACTAGATACTGAGAGTAACACATAAAGCAAGACTACATGGCAGAGGGGCTTAAGAGATGACTTCCATCCCTTTCAGAGAACATAGTTTAAACAGACTGAAGTCAAATAACCATCTTGTCATTATAAAATGAGGTGTTGTTTTCTTCTCGAAGCAAAGTGCTTGATGCTTCAAATCAGTTTTATTTTTAAATAACTTGATTTGCCTGAAATGAGCTGAAACAGTAGAATAAGTGAGCTACAGTGCAAAATACATCACTATCAAGTTTCTTCCAGACATGTCACGTTTGGATGAGCAGTTAAAACAGAATTTACTGGACTATTAGTCTGACCTTTTCTGATTGCATATACACACATATATACATTTACATGTGTGAGTGTGTATGCATACACATATATCTTTATATATATATGTATGTGTACGTGTGTATATATATATATATATATATATATATCTTTACGTGTGTGTGTGTGTGTGTACACATTATGGTAAGTGAAGTTTGTGAGGATTTCTCCAAAGACTTCATACTGTACAGGCCGTCTCCAGAGTGCATGGAATCATGCATGATTGATTCCTAGCTAGTCTGTTCTTTTGAGGACAGACTTGAATAATGTCTAGGGAGATAATATGGAATATGTTTTGTATGGGAAAGTTTCATTACTTATGTTTCCATATAACATTAAAATAGAAATATTTCCACCAGCAACCCTTCAAAGAAAGGTTGAAGCTGAGTAATAGCAATTAGAAGACAGATTGTTTATACTAAATTATATATTAATTGTAACAACAACAAAGTTATCAATTAATAATTCTACTTTCTTCTAAGATATTTCCATGTATATGATTATATTTGTTAAACTTACATTCTGATTATAGTTCAGTGAATCATCATATTAGAGCAAGAATAGAAAAATAAACTATGCAAGGAACAGAGTGTATTTAAAGAAAATTTTATAGGACTATGTTTTCATTGAGAGTTCAGTGTGGTATCTTAAGTCATGTAACTTAAGTTCAATTCACTTCATTAAGACTTAGGAACATAAATGTTATTTTATGTATAAAATTTTGTTTATTATTGTTATTACTCTAGTGGAATCCATTCCCATCTACCACCAGCCAAAAATCCGGTGTAAGGTTGTGATTTTAACAAAGAAAATAATAATGTTTTGTTTCCACAAGTTTAGTGCAGACATAGTGCGTGTATATAAGAATGTTCCCGAGACTATTTCACTGCTTTTAGTTGCTGACTGCATGCATGCTGCATAGTCTTCTGGTTGCTGCAGGAACATAAGGAAATTTCCTTTGTCTCCAGCAGTATGACTGTTTTGGTTCTATTTGCTTTGAATGCATTCTTTTAACTTTTTATTGTTCAAAGGTTACAAATCATTTTCTTCCAATACCGTATTTTGTATCATATAGGAAAAGATGACAAAGCTATGATGCATGTTGGTTGTAGCTTTTAATTTATTTTTATGCAACATGCTGTTTTTCCTTTCGATTTTTTTCATAATTCTTTTGCCAGCCCATCTTTTGATAACAGCAGACAAGCTGTTGTGCCATGGAACACGACAACCCTTGTCTAACCTTCTGAGCTATTCTGCCATTTGTCACACCAAATAAATTAAGGCATATGCGTACACACGTACTACAGTACACAAGGGTGAGTCAAATAACAATTTGTGATAGCTGCCGATAAACAATTTGCAGGTCAAATTGAAATGTTTTTAGCTATTTGTCCAGGGAGATGGTTGTATAGCTCTTCACACCTGACACCTGGGTCTAAAAATCCTGCACAGATGGTTTCTTCAAGGAGACAGTTTGGAGAGGTGCTTATTGCTGTTTGTGCAGACATTTATTTCTTCAGAGCTTCTGGCTGAGGCCAGTCATGTTTAAACTGGCTGGAATCACTAGATAAAACTAAGGGCTATAGGTTGTAAGAAGGAACAATGGCAGAGGAGTAAGAGCTAAGTACACTTTGCAAATGGTTTACATTAATATAAACATACCTTATGTTGTGGACTTCTTTCATCATTCCCAACGATGACAGCTGGCACAGCTAGGGACTTTGCAGCCATTCTGTCCACCATTCCTTCTGAAAGAAAAACACAAGTGCTTGATCTCTCTCCATCCGCCAGCATTTATTGTCTCTAAACAGATAAACTTTCTGTGCTCAGGTCTCTAAGGGCAAGCTGTGGTGCATGATCCTCAAGGATAGTTACAAGCAAAAAAAGTCAGTCACCATGGCCTGAATGAAATATTGGCTCTACCAAATTGGAAGGTGAAATTCATTTACTACGTGTTGTCTTATAAAAACTATATATTAAACAAATGACTCCACTGTCTGCTCTGTACATTTTAGATTTATAGGCATGGTTTGGTGTGTTATTGTCAACAAAGAATTTTGCTGACGGCATTTTACCGTAATATGAAGTACAGAATTACCATAGTCATTGGAAAAGACGAAGAAAAAAGAGAAATTACTTTGTCAGTGAATTTGATTCTGAGGTTCTGTAGCTTTTTTTTTTCAGTTCAGCTTAAAAAACACTAAGCTTAACTGTGCACTGAAAATGTGGTTTCATTTTGTGCTTAGTGTGGTAGAATTCCTTCCACTATAATTTGAAATCCCTACAAACAGAGGTTGTTTTCCCCCTTGTCACTCAAATAGTTTAGAGCCATGAAAAGCTTATGTTGTAGCTGCTTATTAATGTCTGTAAAGTCAAAAAAACTCAAGTCTGCAGGAAAATTTACAGGAAGACATTTTGGTGGGGGATTGGACTAGATTATCTCTAAGAGGTCTCTTCCAGCCCCTACAATTCTGTGATTCTGTGAAATTAGGGAAAAGAGAACTCCAGTGTGTGATGCTGAATGCATTTTTCTTAGAGAAATGTGGTCGTGTCATAGACTCACAGAATCATTAAGGTCAGAAAAAGCACTAAGATCCTAAGATCATCTAGTCCAACCACCATGCCATCACCACCATGCACACTAAACCATATCCCTCAGTGCCTCATCTTCATGTTTCTTGAACACCTCCAGGAACAGTGACTCCACCACCTCCCTGGGCAGCCCATTCCAGTGCCTCACCTCATCTCCCTGGGTTTACCACAGAGTGAGGAGCAAGTTTCTCCCCTGGGACATCAGCCCACTCAAACAGCTTGTGCTTGTCTGCAGCCCAGGGCCGTCTGCCTGCACATCTCAGGCATAGTTACCAAAGCTGTATATTTGATTTGATGCTTTTGTTAAATTTTCATCATATTAGCAAGTTTGGAATCAAAGGGTATTTTGTGCTTTTGTTGTTATTTCAATACAGAAGAAAGTTCTTCCCCTACATACTAGTGGAAGTGAAAGTATCTCTGATGATGCATGGGAGATCTGTTTGCTTTTCTGATCACCTGAAATTGTTAGTGCAAATACTGTAGAAAAATAACTGTATTAAACACTGTCTCTAGTGGCATCATTAGGCTTGTATTACTGAATGTTATTACTTTTTGAATTACAAATTGCACCTGAATATTATGTGTTCAAATTATTTTCTATTTTGGAACCAAAATCTCTGTTACAAAAAAGGAAACAACTATTTGGTTTCAAGAGTTTTGTTTTAAAAGCACAATGTTTCGTGTTGCATTATTATCATAATTCAGAGGACACAGTAACTACAACTTGTTTTATGAAGAAAAAATTCTGTGACATGATAGATACAACTTCATCCATTTGCAGTTTTATTGGCTCAGATATTTTCAGTTTATCCCTTAACCAATTGCAGCCTAAATTAACAGAAGAATATGACTTCTGAACATGTGCAACACAGCTAGGGATTTAGGAGTTTTTATGTATTAAAAAGGAAAAGAAGACTGAAGTACTTTTGCACTGGATAAAAGTATTTCGAAAAGTTATAGACTTATAATCTTATATAGCTTTCATTTATTGTGAGAAGTAGAAAATACTTTATTTTGATCTCACGTCTATAAAAAACATGACTACATACTATTGGATTTAGGGAACAATAGGTTAATTATAAAGAAAAGTACGAGGGAAAGCAATATCCATCACTGCATATCACTATATTGTGATTTATACTTACTAAGCACTATTTCATAAATACTGTATCTATCCAAAAAAATAGAGCTATCCTAAGATCCTTGAGTAGAGGATTGCATGAGGAAAAGAAAACAAGAAAGAAACATAGGTTTTCTTTTAAACTACAGACCTTCTGGGACAATTACTGTAGTAATAACAAAAAAATGAAATGTTATTGCTAGTCCAGGCATGCCGCATTTCAGATACAAGAGGTTAGAGCAGACATAAATAACCCAGATCTGACAGATGAGAAATCTGACTATCTGCTGAGAGTGTTATTTTCGGCTCTGATGTACTCAGTGTAAGAGGCTGAAAATGCCCACTGATCCCAGCCTTCAACACCTGACTCCAAAAAGTGTCTGGCATGTGACTGAAGCAGAAAGGCAAGCACACACATTTCCAAACATTTTTTACACTTCGTTTTTTGGAGGCTAAGCCAATGGGTTCACACATTCCTTTGTAAAAATGCTAAAGCAGAATTGCACCAAGAGAGGTATGCTTAAGAAGCAAAGGGAAGGGCCCCACTTTCAGAGGAAGTTTAGAAATTTTGATAAGCACTTACAGTGCAGTGAGAAAAGTTTAAAGTAACACACTTTTCCTTGTAGATGTGACTGGCTAAGATACACAGTTTTCTGTTTGTTGAACTATGCTAATCCCTGTTAACTCAATTAACTGTCATGAAACTCATGAAAATTTTAATTTCAACTTTTATTGTAAGACTTCACTGGGATGTTAGTTTTTCTTCCATAATGAGTATAATTACTTTGTACTATTATTTTTCCACCAAAACATATTTGGCTACATACTGCCTTGTTTTGGTTTGTATATATTCTCTATGTTGCATAAGGGAAAATATATTATAAACTTCCCGAGCACCTGCTAGTAGGTCTCTTCCATTGCTTCCTGCTGTTTCAGCTTTCTGGTGTTGAGATCATGAGCTCAGCCCTCCTACCTAAACCTTCTGTTCGGGTTTTCTCTTGCAAGTCACCAGTAGGTTTTCTAAAACCCCATGGCATCACATTTGATGGCATCACAGAGGAGGATGTGTTAGCATCTGCTTAAGAAAATGTTGGATTTCAGCAGAGATTGCTTTCTCACATTCCTTCCTCAGAGATGAGACTTGCTATCCTATGTCCTGAATCTCCTGTAGGCATTTGCTTCTAAAGGCATCTACTTCCCCATTTTTTATGTCTTGGTGGATTTCCAGTTCTCACAACCATATGTTAACACAGAGGTTATATCTGAGTTGGAAATTCTTCATTACGTTCTGTTCTTTGTAACTGTGACTTTCATATGTTGTTGAGTTAGTTAGTACTTACACTCTTCCTATAATTGACATTACCTTTTCTGATCTTCACTGGCCTTAGAAAACAGAACAATTCCTGAACTGGAGCAGCAAAATCACAGAGAATTCCAAGGTAATTTTTTGTAATTGCTAAATTCAGACTTCAATGAAGAAGATACACTTCTCTGAAATATTTCAGATGTCACTACCAATGCCTTTTGTTCAAGGAAAAAGTTACTTTTTTTTTTTTTTCTGTTTCTCTAACTTATCTGTTTCCTTTTTGTACATTTTTAGCAGCTCATCATACACACTCTTACTTCATTCATCACCAAGTCAGATAAGTGTCTATAAGCTGAACTTCCAGAACATCAGAGTGCCATGTGGTTTTAGAAAAGTGTTGCGCCTGTTTAGTATTTAAGCAGGGGTCATTTCACATATTGCTTCTGTGAAAGTGTAAGGTTGGCTACTCTCACACCCCAAACATAGAAAAAAATAATTTGTAGAATGTTCTGTCCTAGCAAAGTTATTCTAAGAAATAAAAATTGCATACAAAAATTAATTCGTTCCCATTGTGGAGGCATTTTAAGCTAACTCATTTCCCTTTCTTAAGTACGGAGAAAAACCTTAGCGTTTCACAGCTTGCTCATGCAAACTTGGCCAAAAATAACACTAAACTAACCTTCTCCAGTTTTGCAGCCAAATTTGAGCAGAGTTAGATGAGATATGTTGCTTCATGTCGATGGTTATTAAGTAGCAGTGTGAACCTCTGCACAGCATTAGACCCTGAAACAAACCAATAACTACCTATATGCACTATTTTGATACTCACATCTAGGATTAACTTTTGGATACTATAATTTCACACAAGAGCACAAACCAATTTAATGCTCGTTACTAACAAATAAGCTGAAAGAACACAAGCCAGCAGGCAAGAATGGCAGGACAACACAAAATGAGTGAGCAAACAGTGATGCCAGTTTATCACTGCCTTATTAGTAAGGAGCAGAATCAAAGCCAACATTAAACGTGTCTGCCCTGTAGCACTGAGCTACCTGTACCACCTTGAACAGCACATTTTCAGTACCTATTGGAGACATGAAGTGGTATCTATTTGGCCGCTGCTAAGTGTTGATCCAGACTCTTTGGATTCAGTGATACAAAGATAATTCATTTAATGTCTTCTCAAACCAAGGGAGTGAGAGGGAGAAGAAATGAAAAACTATGAGATTAAGTAGAGGAGTAGCAAGGAATAAAGCAGTGCATATTTTTGAAGTAAGGAAAGAAATGAAAGAAGGGCAGGACAGATGTAAAGGTAAAAATTTTGAAAGAAAACCATCACATTAAATGCAGGTACCTGAGTGGTGATGTTTGCTGTATCTTCATAATTCCTTCTGCCTTCTGCAACAGCTGCTCACACAGAATTTCTACTGATTTTGCTAAGTTGCCGCTGCACAAACATTCAGAACAGAGTAAAATTATTACAAGAAATAGAAAGGAAGATCATGATTCTGCCAACATTTGCCAGTATTCTTACCTTTAAGGACAAATTCTTGTGTACTGTTAGTCCCACTGAGCTTGAGTTATACTTGTGTATACTCACGTACATAGGTTCCTCTGAAAGTAAAGCTTCCATTTTATTTCCATGAAAACTGCAACAGATACAAAGAGCACAAGAACACTGTTTTATAGAGCAAATTCTCTGCTACAAAACACTTTTTTTTACCATAGTCACCACCGTTAGCCAATTCGTGAGGATTAGCTGATCAAAACACTGTGCATGGCTGTCCAGAACATAGCTTGCCTTTCACGTAGCTGTCACTGCTGCTGAAACACACCACCCACCACCTTGCTGTGCTCACATGCACTCCTTGGTCTCCACGAATGTTCAGCAAGTGTCATTGGGTGCCACTTTTTCCACATGAAGGAATTCAGTTCCACACCTTTGCTTCATATGCACTCCCATGTCAGATGCCGTTGTGTCAGACTGCCCCTCTGCTGCCATCTGTCACGTGGCAACAGAATGTAATGAAATATTGGTGGGAAGATTCAACCTCTACTGCCATACCACAACATCTGCTTCTGTCATGAGACAACATAATAAAATAGGAGGCATTATGTTCAGAGCAGCCCTTGTGGATGACAGAGCACTTAAAACGTTCGGATATAATATGACTGCAGCTCCTTTTTCAGTTCCTTTGTTTTGCAGCACTGTAAGTCTCGATTCCTATATGACAGCAGGCGTCGAGAAAAATAATCTTTCTTCACAGGTGTATTTCTAGTTTATTTCTCAGTACACTGTCTTTGCTGAACGTCGCGTAAACCTAGTCTTCATGATGGGGAATATTGTGTAATAAAAAGTAATAGCAAAAAGCAAAGCGTTCAGTATCGAAAGCTGAATATTTTACATCTGTATTAGCAGAAAATAATATAACATTTAGCATCATTAGGAGTATTTGGCCTGACAAAAAAAAAAAAAAAAACATTTTGATTGGACTGTAAGCATGAAATCAGTCATATGTTTACATAAATGATAAGTTTAGGTGGTAGCAGATTGCAGAGGAAGAAATTTTTGACAGGAGCATTTTCATAGTGTGAGTTTTGATGGGAAAATGAAGCTGGTACATAAAACTCTGAGGAAGATTTTATATTCTGCTAGAGAAGGCTTGGAGAAGATGGTCTTTATCTTGGAACAGATGCAGTTTCTACTGGCTAAAACATTCCTTTGCCACACTACCTTACACCATGTCCCTCAGAAAGTAACATTACCCATCAAAAACCTTCCTTACTTTTCTAGCTTTTGGCAGAATAGCTGCATCAGCAGTAGAGGTTTGTTAGGGAAAGTGTCAAAATGAAGTGACCACATCTTAGACTAGCATACTCAGACAAGCAAGAATTTCTGGTTTGCCTTGGATGCAGATAATCTCCTGTAGCCGAGCCAGTGGTTCAAGTCTAATTGGGCCAGCTCAACCAGCTGAGCTCATTGCAGTCCATTAAGTTTACCTGATAAGACTTATAGTCCAATGCTTTTCTGAAAGTTGGGGATCCCAATGGATATTTTGTAAGGAAGTTTTGTTTCAAATACTGTGTTATAAATCATTCCTTCTTTTTGCTACAGATGCTTGTTGCATCGTAGCTCATGAAACTGTGTTTTCATGGCACTGTATAACACATAATGGAGAAATGTTTCATCACAAATGCTGTGTATTATGTATTATTACAGTATACATATTTAATTTCAACATACTAAATCAAAGCAACTGCTTTTTATTGGACTGTCTCCCGATAAACTGGCTTAGCTTAATGATACTGAATGGTAATCACTGCTGCTTAGTGGAGTTATATTTTAGATAAATTTCTCTTAGTAGAGATGTGTTTTGTTAGTGCCAAATAGTTAAATGATGTTTATCCAAGTGTTGAATTCCAAGGGCTATTCATTGAATATACAATGCACCTAATAAAGATTAAGTGTTAAATATTTTTCTGCTCAGAAGGCTTCAGTGAACAGTAGTTTCAGATAATAGAATATAAAAATTTATTTTTAGATTAGATTTTTTGAAGTACATTGCATAAGCAATGGTAGAGGCCTGTTCTTTATTAGAAAAAAAGAAAGCATTTAGAGAGTGTGTAATACACCATTTTAGGTCTGAAATTTCATTCTGAGCTTTGGCTCAGTCCCTTATGACTTACAAATATGATTTCTTTTTAGATTAAGTTTTTCCTTAAGCTGCTTTGGCAACAACACTTTTTTGAAACATCAGTAGCTAAGAGAAAAACCTTTGTGTGTAGACAGTTGCCCAGTAAGCACTGGGGAGAACTTCTCAGTAAGCATTTGATGTTGTCTGAGAGCACTCTTACGAGATTGCTTTAAAAGAATATGAAGCATTTCCTGCATATGCAATGGACAGCTTTCAAATCTGATTTCATTTTTGAACTAAACTAAATGTGGGAAGAGGATTTTACACTATGGGCCTCATACTTTTGTTATACAGACTGAAAGTCTAAAGCATGAGGATGCTTAAGGTTTTACCCAAGGTCCTGTAATAAGTCCAGTATAAGTAGTGGAGGAGGCAGATTAAAATGTCCATACCGGCTGAGTATGAAACACAGAATTGCTCATGGATTACATTTGTACTAAGATGCCAGACAATTGAGATGGTAACTAAGGTACTAATTATCAAACTATTTAAGCAACTGGGCTGCTGCAGGATTACCTCCTGTGGAAAGGTGGACAGGGAGAATTAAGAGCTCAAATAAACACACCAAACCACATGTCTGGGTGCTAAACTAGATCCGGTTCAGGGTAACAGAATCCTAGCTACTTAAATTTAATATTCTGCCTTGTGATGAAGAGGACCCATGGAAGTTTTAGTGTGCATATTTCTTCATGGAAGGCAAAGCTGCCGTGTCTGTTTATTAACTTACTTCATTGGTACCTGCAACAGGCTATTCAGGGCATGGATTTCATCCTGCAATTCACTTTTAATTTTGGATACTGCTCCTGGAGAATTTAATCAGCAGGAATCATGCAGCTAGCTGGTTGGTGAATCTGTCTCTCCATCTGTCCTTCCTTCCTTGTTAGAGCTGAGATTTTAATTACCAACATCTGTGCACTATCTCCATCTCTTCATTAAAAATAGGAGCTGAAGTTGCCCTATTGTTGCTGCTGTAGACAGAACAGAGCAAACACCATGATAAAAGTGTTCACACAGCTGATGGAAAATCCTCCCTCCCTCTTATGTGTCTTGAAGGATGTGTGAGCAAGCACATTGTATTTATGAGGAGTGTGCCAACAGAACATATATTTATGCATTTAATTATATGTATTCTTTTTTCTGTAAAAAAAATATTGAATTGGAATGGCCTTTTGGCTCCTTTTGCTGGGATGTATACCTTGTTGCAGGAAATTACATTTCAGACGTGCTTCACACTCTACTTTTTGTGTTCATTTAGTCAAACCTGAATCTCCATTTTGTGGTACGGAACAGCAGGAGGGCTACAGAGAGATAGGAAGGCAGTATACCATGTGAGCATCAATACTTGCTCTTGGTCACATAAACCTTTTTTCTTTTTACTTTCTACTGTGGTGGAGAGAGGATGCACCAGTTAGAAATACATTCCTTGCTCCCTTCATTCTGCCTTGTGAGAGAGCCAATGAAAGGTTCCTTTCCCGTTATATATGTGGCTCATCATCATTTATTCATGTGCTCATCCTTCTCTTTCTGATGAGAGTACGTGTGGGAGGGACATTATAAAGCCACGGTAATTTTCTGCAGTGGTTTGTGGAGGTTTACAAAACATCTCTTCAGCTAGAAATACATACATTTTGCAAAAGAGTACACTGCAAACACGGTTGGCTTAATAGAGGACACTGATGGAGCTGCTCATTTACAGTTCTTTTCTCATGGCATGGGAATTGCTGCAGTGATAGCCTTCACTAATATTGGGTTATTTTAAACTCTTTTTCTGCTGGAATGAGAAATTGTTTGCGCCAAAAAAATAAAAAATAAATAAATCTAGTAATACAACTTAAACTCATTGTTCAAAGGAACTGTGCATCAGTATTTTTCTGCTGCTAGTGAGTGCAAAGTAGCGGTATTTGTGACAGATAAGCCTTTTCCTTCCCACTCTCTGCCTTTTCTTTGACTTGAAGATGAAGAAAATGATACAGAAAAGGGTGAGACAGAGAAGAGTAAAATCTAACAGGAAATAGAGCCAAGAGAGGAGAGCGTACAGTCTAATTGGATTTTTTCTTGTAATGATTTCTGCTACTTAATTAAGCACTCTGATAGCTCCGGTGCTCAGCTCTCCAGCTCTGATCTATGGCATTAAAGAATTTCCTGCTCACACCCTTTATTATTCTGACTTCAGGCACTGCAAAAGCCATGAAAAGCAAAGATATTGACATTTTAATCACACTGTTATGACATTAATAAGATTTTGGCACTGTGTGATCTAACATATTCTTCATCTTGATATCTAGTGGTATAAAGAGACATCCAGAGCTGCAGGTTTGACCTTAGGGTTTTTTCCCCCAATTATGCTGCCATGGCACAGCACTGTACTGTATTGTGTGCAAAAGGACTGTTTCTGAAGTAGCGTTATCACAGCCCTGCAGTTCCTTTCCTTCAAGATAAGAGCAGTAGGTACTCCATGGGTGGGTTGTACATTCAGGTTGAAAATCAGGCTTTAAAGGAAAGCGTATGGAATCTGGACATGTATTTACGGCAAAAGGATTTTTTGAGGTGCAGCACCCTAATACCAGGCAGCCTAAGCTGTCAGGTTTCCTTAGCACAGAAATTGAACAAATTTGTGAGGGAGTGCAGTTCTGCTAAAGGAGCTAAAATGGCAGCTTGTTAATACATCTTTAACATTGGCTATAATTTCCCATTTCACCATGACAGATAGTATAAAAGGAGATTACATGGTGAACGTTTTGTCTGTATCTCACTTGCTCCTATAGAAATATTTGATTTTACGTGTTTCAGCTACAGCTGACAATACATAGAAACAATTCAAACGATGACACCTGAAATAAGATTCCAAAATAATATAGCTAAAATAATTCACTAGGAAGTCTAGAATGAAGCTAGCATGCAGCAGATACACATTTTTAGCAAATATTACCCCTTCCTTGCATACACACAGAAACAGGACAGCAGGCCTTCTTCAGCCTATGAAGAGAATGAAGAGAACAACTGAGGGATGCCTGTCCTAACACCATTTCCAATTCTTAACAAACTCCATCTTAAGACCTCCATTTTCTTATTTTCTTCTACAGATATATGTTTGGACAGTTAGTACCTGAAATGTAAATGTGCAGTCAACTCCTCAGTCAAGTGAAACAGTTCTGAAGATCTTCATTTGGATGTCCTGGTTTCCACAGGGCAAGCCCATCTATCGTTTGCTTGTCATTAAATCCTCCTTCTTTAAGAAAAATACAAAAAACATTGAGCAAAGGAGTTAGGCATAACAAAGCAATTTGAAGTTTACATATAAGCCAACTTGTTCCAATTAAAATACCTTTCCTTCTGTATGTTGAAAGTCCTCCAAATAAGGTTTAGTTCCTATACCTAAATCATCTTCTAATTACATATCTTATGAAATTAATTTGTATATTTTAGTACACTGTAACTAGCAAATGTTTTGATGTTGATGCTCAGCCAGAACCAGTGGGATGTTGGTTTTTTGAAGGGGAGAGTGTATGCTGGTGTGGCTCCTATAGTGCTGAAGACTTTTTAAAAAAGAGAAAAATTAAAAATAAGTAAATGTTCTGTTTTCATCTATGTGATACCAGGTAGCTGATATACCAATATCCAACAGGTGTATTAAGCACTGTGTTTTTATTGATGCATACTTACTTATCAGAATAAAATAAATCATAGCCTATCTGCTAACACAAAACTGGCCTGGAGAAGCACTTTATTTCCCCATTTCTTGCAGGAAATGTTTTGTTCCAGCTGTGTAATTTATTTTTTGCGCAGTGACAAGTCCATCAAACCACAGATCATGAAATAAGACTGTATGTCTCAGCAGCATGGTAGAGAAAAATGCATTAATGTCTCCTGCCCATAAACTGTGGTTAAAATCACATGGGCTCACAGATACCTATGTTTCTGTCCTTTCAATTTTGAACTTAAGGGAGAGGCAGAGGCACCTCTTCTTTAATAGACTGTGTCTGGAATAGTCAGAAATCCTGATACGATTTCTCCAGATTACAGCTTTCACTTCATTCTTACACATCCATGGAAGATCATGCCTAATAATGTGTATGCTAATGTCAGAACTTGAAAAAGCTTCCATATTACTCAGAAGTTCTTTTACATTGGATCTTCTGATAGGAGTTCTCAATGAATGTTAAAAAAATCACAGTTAAATAGATGGCAAACAGATTGATAATAACTAGTATGTTATGCATATGTTGAAATTTGTCAGTCTTTGTTTTATGCCTAATCTGTTGGTAATCAGATGTCATCTCTGTGTCACAGCGGAGTAGTTCTAGCCAGAGACCAGCATCCCAAGAGAACACAACAAATACAGAGCTCAGGCAGAACTGCAAGCCAAACTTGAATTCTCCCCCTCTAAATCCTTACTGTGTTACCTAGATGTCTCTGGCTCCTGGCCAGTGAAGCACATATGTACTATATGTGAGCTGTTGAGCCTAAGAGGGTGACCTCTGCAGCCCAAGCAGCTCTCCTGTGCTTGAAGCATGAGTTGTCTTAGAGGCCAAAAGGCAATGGCAGTGCTGAGAACAGGAACAGGAGGGAACAGGAGATGGTGAGCCAGTGACGTGCTGTTAACTATTTGCAGGTGAAGCACGGCTAAGAAGTAATTACAAATTGCTACTCTAGGTGACCCGCTGGTCTTCTGTGCTATGAAGTGGTAGCTGCCATCTAATAATCTATTATACTAATATTTATCTCAGAACTGGGAACTATTTGAAAGCATTTGCAAGATAGGCGTTAGTATCCAGTACCTAATCTTTAGCTGCAGTGAATCAATGTTCATTTACAGTTTCTACAGAGCTGCAGGCTAGTGGAGCAACTGCACAATTCCTTCTGTAAAACAGGCAGAAAGAGGTAGTGATTTGTTCTGAAATACACAATCTGAGTGTTAATTTTCCCTTTCCCTTCTACTGGGGCTGTGTTGGAGGTACCGTAGCCTAGCAAAGTGACACAGAAGATACACATACTGAGTATAAGTGAAGTCTAGACTAGGATCTGTTTAGCTCTCCTTTTCCAGTTTCTCATACCTGTGCTGCATTACAGAGCCCTCAGATGTTGGAATTTCCCCATCATTCTTTAAATGTTTTCCATAATTATACATTTCAGAGCACCATTCCTTGATTCTTTACATAGTACTTCAGGCTGCTGCCTTTCTGCTCCATGGCCTTTTATCTTTTTTCCTCTCCCTCCAGTACTGACTCAGTACATGCATTAATGTTTGTATATTTACCTATAAGAAGTCACCCTACAAAGAAAAATTTATTCTGAATGGCAAAGTTTGAAGTTCTGTGAACACAGCGTACAAAACAAACATGATCACTGAAGTATGTCTGCTGCTTGTATATATGAAAAGAATAACTTTGAAAGTAACATTTGAAAAGATTTACCTTCTTTTTCTTTCTTTTCCTTCTCCAAGCAAGCTGATACTCAGGTCACTTTTGTGTGATTTGTTTTTCAGATATGGAGACAAGTGAAAAAATCCAGAAAAGCGGAGTTCTTCAGGTGTTCGCGAGTCTGTTGATGCCACAATCTTCCTGCACAGCAAAAGTAGCTAACATCATAGCAGAAGTAGCCAGAAATGGTGAGGTTTTCTACAAGAACTTTTCTGCTGGAACATCTTCAGTTTTTCACCTCACTTGTCAGTATGTTTTACTTCATTTATGTTTTCATTTTGTAGATTAGACATCTTTCATATCTCTCCTTCTCACTCTTTGTTTTTGTTGTGTCAGATTTTGTTTTTCAACTTTTTAATACAATCAAAACAGCATTTGCCTTATAGAATATGTTTAGTCCTTACTTTCATGCTATTTAGTTTCTAAGATAATCAGTAGTATATGTTATTGGACACAAATAGCATCCCATTGGCCTCATGAGATGTACAAAGAAAAAAAGATGTACATCATTTGTGCATACTTTTACATGTAGCACACATAGTTACAGGGATAGTATATATAAACAACCACCTACAGTCATTTGTCTTTTGATTGTGAGTGCACTGAAGGCTCAGATGCATTTGCTACCTGGAGTTTCTCTCCCAGCTTTTAAACCCTTTTCTGAGATCTTCTCCTCTTCTTTGCCAGACTTGGGAATAAGAAAACCATCTTCACAGTCTGTAACACTACAAAACAATTATATCTTTTAAATTTTTGTCCTCCATTGGTATATGTTACTCTGTCCTTCAGTGATTCTCCTCCTAACTTTTTAATTGATTCCTTCAGTGATTCCTTCAAAGGATCTGCTTCATTTCCCCTCCAGGTTAGTGAAAACCTGAAAGATTCTGCTCTTAATTACCTTCTTTTTCATCTGTTACTTATGTGCAAAATATATTTGCAGTTTTACACGTACCTGTGAGACAACAACAGTTTTGCCATGTATGCCACCACTTCTTTTACTTCCTACCTTTACCTGACCTTCATAAATACAAGTTTCCTCAGTGTAGTTTCTAATTTTATTACCTGAATGGAAGGCTGAAAGTTTCTGTTCACTCCAGATCGAGGGAGTGCAGACAAAGGGTTTCTCACCTCTTCTCACTGCTTGAACAAGACCCTAAGCAGCAGCACAGACTAAGACCTCTAGATCTTTTAAGGGTAGAACAAGTTACTATTTCCTCTCACAGGTCAGAAGTTAAAAAAATTATATGATTGATGTAGAGACTATGATAAAATAGTGAGTATAAGACAAAACGATGCAGGGAAAAGCTGAGGAATGGAAAAGAGCTTTTATTAGCAATTAAGAGAGGAAGAGGTCGAGGGGACAGAGAAGACAGAAGGGAGAGTAATATGTTTAGTAAATAAACATTGAGATAGATAAGAAAGTGAGTGATAAGAAAGAAACAGATAGAAAGTTACAAAGGCATCCAGTATGGTAATGACAAGTGATACTGTCACCATGTAGGCTACTTAGTTTATCACAGTACAATATCTGTCTACAGTTTTTAACAGTTGAGTATTTTAGGGGAGTGGGTCAGTTTTGCTGACCACTATCTTCTGTTAGACCTGTGCAAATATAAAGATGTCGCTTCATCTGCTTGATGATATACCAATGTGTATCAGCACAGGATGATCGGTTACCTTTGTGACGAGTACTTATTTAGCTAAAACAGGATTACACGATTGACTACAAAAGGTACAAGTTCCTATAGTAAAGAAACATTAAAGTAGGCTGTAATAGACACAACAAAGAAAATATCTCAAGTGTTTTGTACTTGTATGATTTCTTTGAGGTCTTGGCGTTTGGGATTCTGTTGATCCAAAGTCAGAAAAGCTTTCTCATCTCTGTGTAAGGATTGTACATCCTAGTTCATTCATTATATATGACTAAGCAGCACAAAATTGGTTGTAAAAGGTCCCACATAGTCCAGGATCAAGAAGAGGCATAATTTGCAATTCACAACAAATCAAAAATGTATTGACCTTTTGCCTACTACAGTGCTACATCTCTCATGGTGCCTCACAGTAAACTGAGTTTGCACTAGTGTCTGAGTGGCTGCCTCTGTAAACTTCCCTTGTAAAAAGAACAGTACAGCTGCAACTATAGATCCTCTTGGAGACCAAGAGGAAAGGCTCACATAAAAAAAAAGGATGTGCATTCACTGTTCTTTTCACCATTTCTTTATGATTCTAAAAACACGCTCAGTCTGGGCTCTGTTAAATTAGTTTCCATGGTAGTCAATTAAATATTCTTAATTCCTTCTAAATTAACAAATAGTGGAAACAACATAAACCCAAATCCTAACATTGGGTTTGTTCTTTAGAAACTTGCATGCAAACTTGCTTTGGTTGTCTGTACTCCTACAGAAGGCCCAGTTGCGATGCCCAGGCAACTAGAATGGAAGAAACTGAAAACAGCAGGCTTTCTTTAACAGGTATTTCATTATTTGCAGAATTTATGCGGAACCCATGTGTGGATGCTGGGTTGATCCCTCCTTTGGTGCAGATGCTAAACTGCAAAGACCAGGAAGTATTGCTGCAAACAGGACGTGCCCTGGGCAATATATGCTACGATAGCCGTAAGTGTTGAAATATGCTGTATTTTGTAGATGGTGTTGATAGAGGGAGGGGAAATGTTTGGGGGAACTTAAGTTGTGTAATGGCATTCATTTTCCTCTTATCTTGATTTTTATTTACTATACAGCTATTCTGATTTCATAGGATAGTCATACATTGCTCTTGCATTATGCCTTTTTGACAGTAAGAATAAAAAAACTGCTATGATATCATGATACAACTGGAATATAAGATCAGAAAAGATTTATGGATTTCAGGGGTTTTTTGTCTTCAACATAAGATACTAGCTTTTCAGAGAGCAGGTGCTGCATATGCAGTGACCTGAATGGCTAATAATTCTCAAGTGGGCTCACGAGGAAAAGTCGGATCGAAAATGGAATATTCATATCTTGCCAGTCTCAGAGCTGTGCAGAGCTCCACACGTGGATGAAAGAGAAGCCTCAACTATGTCGCTGATTCTCAGAATTCTGAAGTGGCCAGACAATTGCACCAAGTTGACACATGGTTACTTGTGATAGTCAGGATTTGGGGGTTGGTGCCTAGTTTTAGTTTTCTTGTGGTCAAAATAAATTTTGAATTGCCATGCATTAGCAAATTGCAATGCACTTGTGACTCCATGTGTGAATTACACGCATGGACATGTGATTTGCAAAAACAAACTCGTGGTTGGAGTGCTTTGAAAATGCAGTCTCTATATTCACATGAAGTAATTAGAAGCCTCCGGATGTCTGCAGATGGGAAGTGAAATGGAATTGCATAAGCACTTCATTATCTTCAGATTTATTATCTTATTTCACACCGCAAGAAGTTTTCTTTGTGGTATACTTTACATTTACTGACAGTTTTTGCTGTTCTGAATTACTGTCTGTTTCAAAACTGGAATTATCGGTAGCCCCTTTCATACCACTTTTTTCAAGCTAGTCTGGAAAATTGCACTTTATGTTGTTTGAAATTACTTTGTCTTTGACCTCAGGGAAGCTCATCAGATTTTCCATGCTGGCATTTTCATTTACAGACAGCTACTGCTTCAGGATAATAATACTTAATTCTTTCATTTAGGATTTTATTTAAGGTGACCAATCAACTGAACACCCGCTTCCTCGTGGAAACTTCAGGAAGAAACTATTGAGCTTTCTACAGCAATTTACTTACTAAATTTTATTTCAGGGTCATTTGTGATATAAAGCTCAGTTACAGGTTGCAGTGGTTTATTTCATGTTAGTAAAATCTATTTAACTATGTCATTCTTGTTCAACCCACGTTTTCACATGAAATCTAATAAGGCCACATGAAATTGGCTTTCAAGTATCATGTACTGTGGACTGCTTCTTGCTTTTACAGTGCAGGTCTTACACAGCACAGAAAAACTGTACTATGCGCCTCGTGCCATTCTTCTGTGGAGCAAAAAACACACAGTACACAGTGATGTGTTCTGTATGCCATGTTTTGCTGCAGTCCTGTGGGACAGTCACAGCTCTCCCTGTGCATTTAAATAAGAATCATGAGCAAGCTGTAATAAAATACCACAAAAATGAAGACTGGCATCTCAGATTTAAGTGGAAGAGGCTTTCACAGAACTTATGTATCACATCCACCCTATCTTGCTTTGTTTTGGTTGTTATCTTGAAGTGTAATGATTCTATAGTTAACTTATCATAGAATCTTATTGAAGATGAGTACTTTATGCTTATCACTATAAAATTTGGTATATTCTCATTTATGACATTTATTTTTATATAAATTACTTTTCCCTAACAAAGATATTTAAAATGTAACAAAGACAGGATGTGGAGGGCAGTTTTTTTAATCACAGATACTATGTATAAATTCTTCTTCTTTTCAGCTGAGACAAAAGCAGATGTTACTTTTCTGATAACTGGGACTCTCCTAGAAACCTGAAAATCCTCAGGAGCTGTATTTTACCATGTACATGACTGTTTATTTTTTCCACTTCTATAGCCCATACAATTATAGCATGCAATAAAGGAAAATGTTCTAAAGGTCCTAAATCAGTGTTAGGCTAAAATTCTGAAATCAAGCCCATACTAAATAGCTCATTACAACATTTCTATTTACTGGAAGCCCCAGAAATCCTCTGTTTCATCTCATCAAGCACATATCATTTTGTTTAATGACAAAAGAAGCTAATAGAGTCTTTGTTCTGGAGGCAAACCTGTACAATTCAGGATTAAAGCTGTGGGTAGTTTTTTTTTTTCCTCTGGGGAAAGTCCCAGTGAAATGATCATGCTGAGAAGGACAATTCCCTGATGACTTTCTCTTGATAAAATGAAAATGACACTGTTCCTCAGATTTCCTGCATGAAGGAAAGGGCATTTCCACATATAAATTCTGGAGTGGTTACACCTGAAACACTGCTGCCGTGGGAGAGGTATTCATTGCTAAATCCAAATCCTCAGGTTTAGTACCCTTCTACAAAGAAACAGGGGAATTACACACTTGCTGGCCAGTGACCATACTGAAAGATCTTTTTACTGAAAACATGAAATGGAAGTTGTTACTTTTATGAATTCTCTTTTCTCCATTAAGTCTGAAGTGACATGTACAGTGTTATAATCTGAGTGCTCCTCAGTTTTAGGCCCCTAAAATAAAAAACTCTTAGAGAAGGGAAAGGAATTAAAAGAAGAAAAAAAATTAAAAACAAAAACCAGCAAACAAACAGAATAAAAAGCACTTCATAAACAATTAAAGAGAAAAAATAGGTCAAATATATTCCAAGCAGCTATGAGAGCATCCTTCTTAAAGCGTTTATATTTTGAAGAGATCTGCTTTATGTGAGTCTCTGAACATCAGCAATGCAGGCAAATAAAATTGCAAAGCAGAGCAGAAGAAAGTTTTGTTAGTTCTGATGAGGCTTCTAGTCTTCCAGACTAGAAAAAGATTTTAACTCAGGAACAGTCACACTATGCAAACTGTTCTGTGCAACAGTTCAAGAACAGATACGTTACTGCATGTTCCTGTGCAGCCTGTAAGCGTTCTAAATGCTTTATCTAGGAATGTCAAATACACCTCGTTCCTCAAATCTTGGTCAAAGCAGAAAGTGCAAAGCAAAGAAGTGGAAGTGTTATCTCTTCATTCTCCCACTTGCTTTCTCTCCCACTACATCTACAGCCTGTACCGAATACAGTCACTTGACCTACTGTATCCCCAGACAATGGATTCCACAGCCTCACTCAGGAACAGAATTTTAACTGAATTTTATTACTAGATGGAAATATCCTAGCCTACTTGTTCCTTTTAACGACCAGTTACTTTTTGCTTTCAAGCAAAATACAAGCTTACAAACAACTATCTTTGTAGTTACTTTGCCACTCTTTCTCCATGGAATAAATCCAAGCTACCTTCCTACTGTCCTCCTTTCCAAAAAAACCCATGCCATTCTTCCCAGTGCTGTTTCTTTTTTTAAGGCTGTTATAGATGTATAGTCTTACAGATATTGTAGAGCATACCTCCAGAAGTCCAAAAGGTTCCCCCTAGATCTTGAGTTCTAGATGTTGCATATGAAACCATCTCCACTGATTGAGAAAGGTTGTTTAATATAACATGGTTCTTGCTAGAAAAACCAAGATCCACATGAGCATGCATGAGAAACACTCCAGTTTTGAGCTGATTGGTTGACGAACTAGTTTCCCAGGTTTTTTGTACAACACTGAGCACAGTGTAGAAGCTATTGTAATCATAATATAGAAGAGATAATTATAAGAGGAGGTAAAAAGCTAGGATATTCAGAGCCTGATTTATAAACCATAAAGACCAGAATGAGTAACTCGCATTGACTTCAGTTGAGACAGGCCATTATGAAATAATTCCTTATTGCTGTTCAGAACATCTAAATATTCTGAAAGCTTTCACAGTGAAATAAAACCTCCACATATTTTATAAGAGAAATGAAAAAGTTCCCAATCTGCACTTCCATAAAATTCATGTTAATGATAGAGTCTAGAGGCCTCTTCAGGGGTTCTCAGATCAATTGCTGTTTGCTTCTTTCATTCCCTTGTTTCTTCATGAAACCACCAGCACACATGCATGTTTTCACCAACCACGCTTTGTGATTTAAACAGCTACAGAACTGGAAAGAAATAAAAAAGGCCTACTTGTTCTGTAAGGGCTATTTTCTGGCAGCTGCTTTTCTACTTTTCCTGCAGGATATGCACTGGATCCTTTTCTTATTTCCCAAGCCATACATTTCTATAAACCTAGTCATACTGCATTGATGGCAAGACCCTTGCTATATTTCACCTATGTGGCATCTTACATAGACCAAAATCTGTCTTGATCCCACCCATAACATTAGACCATAAACATTATGCCACTTCTAAAGTTAAATGAACTTGGATGCTATACATTCTGTATACTCGACTGCCCATCTCTGAAGGATGTACAGACCTCTTGCAGAAGTAAGGCTATTTACAAAAAACATGAAACTGTACAGTTTCATACGTCTTTCAGGAGACAAGATTAATTTCAGGATCTGAAGCTGAAAACCAGACATTTAAGAATTAAACATACTGGAAACACATCAAATTCTTTCTTCTTCAGAAAATGGCATAGCCTTTCTTAGTACCATATGGAAAAACAGCAGAATCCTAAAATGCAACTGGTGTTGATAATAGCATGCTACTGGATAATTATTTTCATGAAAGTCACCCTGATTCATGCAGTGAGGCAGTATCTTATCACAGTCTTTCACTTTTCTTTGTACAAGATCCTAACAAATGCAAATACCACCTACTTATCAAACAGTGTCATGAAATTGAGACCAAAGGTTATTACTCATTGCTTGAAAATTGATTTTATGTAGAGATGTCAAATTCTAATTTTCATAGTACAGCAGTACTGTGTTACCCCTGTAGACCTGTCCTCTCTAAGGTATTGAAGTATTACAAAGCCATGCTATATTTTTTAATCTAGGAGTTCCTGATAATGCATATTTTTTCCAAGCCTCAGCAAAACAAGAATTGCATCAGCTAGAAACCAAGTCTACCATATGCATGCCTCCAGATACTTTCACAGTAATATTTAGTACTTATCAGCCATTAGTCACTAATGTTCTTAGGAAGATATAAAATAATATAATTTTACTTTATGGCTGGCCAAAATGGAATCAGAATAAATCTTCCTAGAGGACTGGAAAGAGTCGTTTTAAGGGTGACAAAAATATGAATTTTCCTTCGATTTTTTCCAGTTCTTTACTTTCTCCCCCTCCTGCATTTCATTCATAGACTGAAAAGTTTGTGCTTTACTCACATTCCAACATCCCCCATAATCCTGAGGCTGCTGCTCATCTCATCAGTTGTCCACCTAGAAGAATGGCCTGAGGAGTCAGGGTGAATGTGAACAGACGATCTAAAGCTGCACTCACTTCCTTGCAGAGGAGTTACTTACCTGAGGTGGTGTCCGGTTCATTTATCAGTGACATCTTGGCACCTGGCCTCCTGAGTGTGGGCTGTTCTGCAGCTGCCATGCGTTCCTTGTTGCCCTCAAGTCATATCAGTGGGCTGCCTTCTGCCAAAGAGATAAAATATTTTTTAAAACAAAACACTTTGGTGGCCTTTCCCAAGCTGCATTCCTTGAAACTAAAGCATCTTCTATTGTCAACAGGCTGATCACTGCTCCCTGGAGTTGCTTCAGAAGGCCAGATCTTCTTGCTCCCTGTAGCTTCATGCTGTGGGGCAAGGGTAGCATTAGCCCCAAACCCCAAACTTTCCACAGCTTTTCCCAGGGCCACTTGTTTCCTCACTACTCTGAGAAATGGTTTTTCTTCCCAGGGCCTAGTAAGATCTGCAGATGTGCTTTGTCGTGTTTGGTCGGTCGGTTGGTTGGTTGTGCTTTTTGCTTCTCAGCCTTATTTCAAACTCCTGTGGGTCACACACTGAATTTGCTGCTCTGACTGCTTTGCTGGAGAACCACAGCTCCTATCCTTTGTGCTCAGCTCCTTGCAGCAGCACCCAGCAGAAGTTCTCTGCTTGGCACTTGGTTTTGGTCTGCGCAGATCCTCACTCTTGGCCAGAAGAAGCTGAGAGACATCGTTGCATTCAAAACCCAGGAGTAATGAATCTAAATCAATTGGTGTGTGCAGGTTTATTCTGTTAATAGCATGAGATGCTATAAATGCCCACCTACCAGTGTAGAAAAACTGTTTGATGGGTTATTGTGTAATTGGATTCCATGATTTATTTCATACTGTATGAAGTAAAAAGCATAGGCTGGCTGTAGTTCTGACTTACGATCTCATTGTTTGGGGGTAGTGGAATTACTCTGGAGTTACATGGAGTTAGAAAATCAGCAGAAGAATCTGCTGTGAGCATTGCATGTGGAAAGGATGGTAGAGGGAAGCACTGCACTGAGCCCAGAGGGCCTTTGCCTGTCTTGGGCTGAGCTGCTGTAACTCTTTCATACTGCTTGGTTTCCTTGCTTTTTAATAGAACTAATGAGTGGAAATTATTACACTTTAGAACAAAAGAAGCCTTGTTCTTTTGTCTTAGATTAGAAATAGGTGATTTTTCTTGTATCTGACAGAAGAGAAATTGGAAAAACAAGGTAACTTTTTGGGGAAAAAAATGAGAATTTCAGTGTGGCTTGCCTCTGGCTATTGCCTCGGTATAACACGAGGGACACCATGATGCTATCACATTTACCTGTCCCTTCAAATGTTCAGCCAAACTCCTGACTGAAATTCCATGATACTTGCCAAGGGAGATGAAGGCTCATTAGCTCTGACACCCTATGGCGCAGTCAAAATTTAACATACAGTAAGTCTTCTAAAAATATCACTCGATTTTCATTTAGATAGAACATTTTTAAAAGTAATTCACTGGAATAAAGCAGTTGTGTAAGTGTTAGTGAACACCTGACAGTTTATTTTAGTAGATGTTTTATCCTTCATCTGCCAGTCCAATAGCTGAACTGAACCAGGCTTCTGTGTGTGGTAGTGGCCTCTGGGCCCATACACCACTGCTTCAGTTGTCACTACCCAGCAGATACACTGGCAGCAATTTTATCCAGTAATACTGAAGCTACACATTTTCAGTATAATATTAAAATGCTTCTGTTTTAATTTCAGGCTTACTGTTCTCTTTGCAGCAGGCATGGCTAATTGAGGATGATTTTTTTCTTCATAAAGGAAAATAAATTAAGACTGTAGTGATCGATTTTCATCAACAAGCAGATTTTAAAAATTGTACTTCTGGTAATCACATCCATATAGTTCCTAAAGTAATTAAATAAATGGAAAGGAATTTCAGAACAAATAGAGCAATCCCAAATCAATTTGACCATTCAAGTCATAAAACATTAATACCAAAGTACAGTGTTGCTATACCCTGTTGCTTGTAGATGAGTGCACAAAAAATGTGGAAAAAAGCAGCAAACAATACAGTCAGTGCAATGTAATTACAAGAAATTACTTCCATTTAAAAAATAAAATTAATGGAATGCTGCTCTGTGTTCTGCAGTGGGGATGTAGACTGCAAAGAATTGACAGAGTGCAGAATCCACTGATTTAAAAAGCATATACAAACAAGATAAAAAGTCAAGCATTAAAATTGAACGGCAACACCGCATTAGAAGTTTCTCCTTCAAAATGTTGAAATAGAAAAAAATAATGGTAAACCCTTGGTTAATGCAAGTGGTTAAGGTTTTCCTAATATCTGTGTAGATAATGTGTTTATGCTAAATAAGGGTTTGCCCCAAAAATTCAAAATTTTCTTTCTGTTTTCTTAATTCAAATAGAAACAATGGAAGTGGGGACTTCCTTCCTTTGGAGCTCTGCTCCTGCTGTTCTTTTTCACCACATATAGCCATAATTTTCTGAATGTTACATCATAATTTTCTCTGCAACAACCAGTTTGATGTCACAGAAAATTATGACTTCAAGTGAAAGAATTAAGCACCAGGAATAAATGAACAGTGAAAAAAAAACCCAACAACAAACGCATCCAATTAAAAACAAAAAAAAGGAAAAGAAGAGGAAAATAAGAACAGAGCATGAAGAACAAACTCTTCCCCCCCTCCTCCCTTGAACTACTGCAGATTCATCTTATATTAAAATAACGTTCTCCATAAAGGACTGGTTCAGCATAAGCAATATTTTGACCACAAAGAATGCAAGATTAGAGCCAAGTGCAATAAAGCTTAAGCACTTCAATGAAAAGAATAGTACGTCATTTAAATGATTTGATCATTACAGTCAACTGCAGAGTAAAGTAATTTTAAAATACATACTTAAAAGAAAAGTTACCTTTCTTGTGTGTGTGTGTGTCACCAGAGGTTGCTCTTTTGGCAGCTTGGTTTATGCAAATCAAGGACTGACAAATCGTGCTCTCCCTCAGTGCATAGATCAGTGCAGCCCTGTATACCAATAAAGTTTTGACTTTGCTAGTTATCATATCATCACCTGAATCTTAGGCAGCTAGCTTATGTTTACCAGCCTGCAGGTAACACTTAAGTAACTACATGCATCTTCACAGTACCAGGATCATTTTTGTGGTCCCAGTGTTCAAGATGATGGAAAGAAAAGTTCAGGATAATGAAAGAATTGGAACAGTATGTTTTAAAACTTGATTAAAACTTGGGTCAAACCTAAGGTTTTAGGATATCTAAAACCATACTTTTTTTCTTTTGGAAGACACAGCTCTGTAATCTAATAGAAAAGCAATGAGAAATATTTTTTGCCCCAATCTGTGTGAGATGCATGTATCTGCTTCTTTAAATGTCACTCGGATTGGCAAAGGTTAAATTTTGTATTAGGAAAGGCTGGTGTAAAAACAGCGAAGTTAATGTAAGGTTTAGGTAAGAGAGCATCAAGTTACCCATTATGCAAAAATATTTTCTGAGCTGTCTCTATTGTGGCACAGCCCTTTGCCTTATGTCATTGTGTTTCCAGAAATACAGCCTCACAGTGGTGACAAAGATCATAGAATTGGTGTGTGTTTTAGAAATAACTCATTAGCTCCACGCAATTCATAATTAACATTGTTTTCATATTTTAACCTGTGGGGTTTAGGGCGTTGTTTTTTTCCTTGTTATCTTTTAGAGCGTGGTAGTTGGTTTTAGAGTTTATTAAACTGGGGAAGTAAACTCAATGAAAAATGATGCAAACACTTCTATAGAAAAGCAACTTTAAGCTGTTCCAAATTCATGGCATTAAGAGATCTGGGAGTACAAGTTCAGACTGACAAACTGCATCTAAATTTCTGCAGCTCTGTCAGATAGCTGAGAACGTACTAAGTGCATGGAAATAGGATTTCTGTAATATCATTAAACACGCACATTAATCACGCTCCCACTGTATGGCAGTACCTTTATATGTTTCCCAAAGGTCTTCCATTGTTGGAGCAAAAACTTTCTACATTACGTGTCACTGAGAGAAGAGCAGACAAATCACACGAACAGAGGGCAGACATAGGAGATACTCTGCAGTGTAAAAGCAAAGATTTGATCAGATGGGAGAAATGTTTGCACCAGTTTTTGCAATAAGTGAAGGCTGAACAACCATTGTTTCTAATGTATACGACAACCCCTCTGACAAATAATCCCAGCCTGGAGGAGAGCCGTGCATGGGTCCTGAAGAAACCAGTCCTCAATGAAGAGAGGTTGAGAGTCCTTAGAGAAATAAAGGGCTGCCACAGAGAGATTTTGCATTGGCTTGCTGCATCTTTCAAGGTGACATTCAGGGGGAACAGGTGTGCAGGGGACCTTCCCCTGAGTTTTGAAGATCCACTAGTCAGGCACTACAGAAATTTTGCTCTTTGTTTTGTGCATCCCTTAGATCCTACAAGAGTGGGCCACAACAAAATTTGACAAAAGTTTGCAAAGGAGGCAAGAGAGCCATCACAGTAATTTGAAAATACATATTAAAACTCAGTTTTGCATAAAACTATCCTGTGAGGATAGAAGAAGAGACTGTATTCATTCTTAGAAATTGTTGTTTTAGACTAAAGGACACTGGGGAAATAGCAACTTGTTCTACAATAAAACTCACTATACATTTCATTGTAGGAAGAAAACCATCCCTCTGCTCTCTTGGGTTGTTGTCATTTCAGCATCTTGAAACAGTATCGTGTTTACTTTAAAAAAAAAAAAAAAAGTAATAATGCAACATCATTGCCCTTCATGAGCTCTGAAACATTTTAAAGCAGAAATGTGAATGCTCATTAAACTGTTCAAATGTTGGTCTCATAGGAACAGCAAATGTTTATTTAAAAATGTCAGAGGAATAAACTTGAACACAGCTTCTGGGAGGCTGGAAGCATTCTAAGAGTGGGAGTTCGTAGAGCTGCTGAACTGCAAGGTAATAGTTGGACTGAGAACAAGACACAGCATGCTGTGGTCTTGTTTTGACTGTAAATGATTTAGAGTTTGGTGAGTATTCTTGTGTGCAAAATCTGTTCCCTAGCAACAGAGCAGGAAGAAGTGAGGCTGTAATAAGCACATGGAGTACTCTGAGTCAGAAATACGCTTTTTGCTTGAGGATGCAATAGAGTGTCACAGCCTGAGCTTGGAGTGAGTAGTCAGGACCTTCTGAGTTTTCCTCCTACACCTGGTACGGGATTTTTTGTGACCCTCCACTAATGAGCTGAGTTAATTCTCTGGGGCATAAGGAGACAGCACCAGGAGTTTGTAGTTACATCACCAGCCCAGGTCTGCTGTTCACCAAGCTGCCTTGGGCAGGAAAGCAGATATACAGGATATGTCTAGCATGGGAAAGAGATGCAGCAACAGAAGAGATACAGCAAGAAACTCAATTAATGCACCTCTTCTACTTTAGTCTACCATTTTATGTGCCCATATCAAAGCTGGCACTTAGATCCAGCCACCTACCCGAGCAGAATCCTGTAGTTAATTTTGCCTTACATTTATATTACACTATATGTGTATAATTTCTCAGAGTGAGATCTGTTGCTAAATCTTTCCACCACAGTTTTGCTGTTGGGACAGTGAAAGCTTGTTATCTATCTACAAAACAAAAAAATGGTAAGGATAAAAATGTTTCCTACATTGAAGTGAGAGATTACCATGTACTGAAAGGTACAGATATAGCTGGTTTTGATATACAGCTTCTCTGACAAACCAGAGATAGAACGGAGCTAGAAGGATGTTCAGATCTTCATTTGTTATAAGGTATTATCACACAACAATTTTCAGAGGAGTAGTGTCAGATTCTATCATCCAGTTAAGGAACTTGTATTGTAACTGTTTGGTTTTTTTTGTGGGTTTGTGGTCTTTTTTTTTCTTCTTATTTTTCTTTCTTTTTTTTTTTTTTGACTCTTGCTTCAAAACTCAACAGACTATACCTTCACTAAAATATTTTGTATGCAGTTCCATGCCAATACATATAACTAGTCTGACAACTGATTTTTATCTCAAGCTTAATTTTATCATGGTTTTAGTTTGATTATTTCAATTGTATCATAGTAACTTGAAGACCACAGTCAATTTGATCAGTGATTCAGTTCTGCTTCGTACATCTATTTTGACTTCAAAGGTGAGTCAAACACAAAATCATGTATTAAATCTGCATTAAAAAAATCCAGAAAATACATAAAATAGTATGCTAGAATATTCAAAGTTTCTTTTTTTTTTTTTCCTGTGCTGATTTGATAAACATAATCACTTAATTGGAATAACTATACTGACATACTATATTATGATATGGAATTATATTTCATTTCAGCATTATGCCTATGTCTGTCATTGCATCAAGGATGTCAGAGGTTTATTGCTTTTATATTTTTCCTCTTTTCACACTCTATCCTTGTCATAGAAGTTCTAATCTTGAATTTGTTTGACTGTAAACAGATTCCAGTTTTTATGTTTTCAATTTTTTATACATACCTGGAGTGAATCACAGTTGTGTATGGTCTCGATCAGGTCAGCCATGGAAACAGTCATGGCAGTGACATTTTTCCTCTGCTACATGTCTGATTTCATGGATACTCTGCAAAACACTGATTACTGTGGTAATAAACTTAACAGTTGAAATCCACTAAGAATTTCCCTTCCTCTTCCAGCTCCACTCAGTACATTATCTGAAGTCCCTATATGTACATATGTACTTCCTTGTATATAGAAATGGTTATAACTATAGAGGAGTTTATATATATCTGCTGATTGTATACGTTATGTAGAGTATTTATATTAGAAAATTATAGTTATAAACCTTCATTTAGATACATATAAATTTTATTTATGTATATATAAAATCAATGCATTATACCTCTCATACCCCTTACGTTCTAACACAGTATGCCCCGTTTAAATGGTATTGACAAGAACTGGAAGATTTAGAAACTTTTTAAAGAGCCCTGGACCAATTTTTAGAGAAAGATCATATTATAAGTGAAGACAACCTCAGGATTTGTACTTCACATTGCAGAATTGGGAAAACTTAATAACTAAACCTTCAACCATCTCCATTGTAGGGAGAGAAGAGTGACATTAAGAGTGCAGAATAATAACAAAGGAAAGATAAGATCTGCAGTTGGACCATTAAGTAATGCAGGGCTGAGGAGCAGTGTAGGTTTTCATCCAGATTTTCCAGTTGCTTCTGACTGTAACTCACTTGGAAATCTCTGCTTTTAGAAGCTGTGCAATTAAGGTTATTGACTGTTGTCTATTGCCTGCTGGGAGAGGAAGCAGTATAGTTGATTACTGTAATAAAGGACCATTTTTCTTTTATTCATACACTGATACATCAAATTGGATTTGTTGTACAAAGAGTTCCATACAAAGATTGTGGTGTGTTATTTATGAAACTTCAGAACACTGTAGTATACTGCAGATGAGAATTAATTTTCTTTCAGCCATACAAAAACAATCTGATAGTGGTATTAAATTCCAGGTACGGAAGTATGAAGAACACGCTCTGTACCAGTGAGTTCAAGAACAGAGTTTGTCACTGGGAGTTGGTTCCTCTGGTCTGCTTTGCCATTTTTTCCCATATCCCCTTGCTCAGGGGAGCGCATTATTCTCTATTTCAATTTCTCAATCCACATAACAGCAGGAATAATTTAACTTGTCCACAAAGCCTTCTGGATATATGTGCTAGATTTTGCAAGTGCTCAGAACCTTCCTCCGGCAAAATCCAATGTATCTTCAAAATATTATTTTTCAGCTTCAAGGGCTCTGCCTCAATAATACCTTGTACATCTGTACTAAGGCATTAGTGCCAAGTGGTTAATCAATTTTGTTGTAGGTGTTCTCACTTTCCCAGCTCTGTCGCACTAAAAAGCTGGCCATCAAGTGTCTTTATAGAGGAATTTGACAACACTGAAGAAATGACTTCACTGTTTAAAAACTTGGCTTTGTATGATTACTGCGATGTTCGGGGCTCTGTGGTGGGTTTTGGTTTCATTTATTTTTAATGTAACTCTTTGTTTTACAGATGAGGGCAGGAACGCAGTTGACCATGCAGGTGGTGCACATATTGTAGTAGACCTTATAAGGTCGCTGTGCAGTAAAACAGATCCAGCCAGTGAGAAGCTCTTGACTGTCTTTTGTGGCATGCTGATGAACTATAGCAATGAGAATGGTAAACAACACCAAAAACTTGCTTTATGTCTACCAGGAGAACAACCCCATCCAAAACTCAAAAGATAAACATTAAAGCCTACTTTAGGTTCACACTGGAAATTTACGTACACAATTTTCTGTTTCAGTACAGTTACATTCCAAGAAATACTTGGTATCTTCCTGAGGCAATTTCTAATAGTATAAAGTTTTGAAATCATCATCTGGAATTTACTTTTATCTAAAAGCAATACATACAGATGCATCATACACTTGAGGAGAAAACAGTCTTGCAGAAGTAAACTAGGCTACGTTGCATCCTCATTTTCATTTAGTATCAAATAACACTATAATATCATTTTTTCCCTGGCACGCAGTATTTTTTTGTTGATAATTTGGATTAAATGTACTGGTTTTTTAGACCATTTTTCTCCTTGAGAAATGTAGACAAAACTGCATATGTTACTTATGTTACATATGGGGAATCATTTATTTGTACATCCAACACTAGTCTGTGCCTGCCAGTTATGAAATTAGGTTATTTATCACACTAAGTGGAAGTGTTTAGGGGCTGGGACAACAAAACAAGATAGTAGCTTAAGTTAGAAACCCTAGACCACTGAAGCAAGGGAAGTGGTGTTCAACATTAGCTGTACAAATGTCCTGATATTTTAGTACCTAGTTTGCTTCTGCATGCAAGTGTGGTAATATGCCAAGGCAAATTTTGCAGCACTTCCAACTTTTTCTAAATGGGAATTTCTAAGAAAATGGGGAGAAATGAGGGAAGCTAAATAGAGGCTGTTCTCCTGACTTACAATGGCACAGATTGCAAATGTAGTTAGTTAATCATACCGTTTCTTCAGTCATACTCACCTCCTGATTTGTAGTGCTTTATCTTACAAAAAATAGCTTCTTTATTAGCTATTCCCTGTTTCTTTACCATTGTAACTTACCACTTCCTGTGACTCACTTCCCAAATCTGTGTCCCCTATTCTTCTGCTTTTCAGGAAGGTCTTTAGGCTTAATTTTTTGACCCTTATTGTACGAATTTTCAATCTGCTTCATCATCTCTTCTGGTATAGATTTTCCTCATACATTTTCTACACCATCTCTCCAGATCTCTCTGCTCTTAGTGTTACTACTCCACCTCCAAATCCCATCATTGTATGCGTCTCATTTCTTTCTCTTGTTCTTGCATTATTTTTCTATCCTCTTTTCCTAGTAATATGCAAGAATACTTGTTTTGTACTTCTGCCTTATTCAGCAAATAATAACTGTCCAGCTCCCTTATTTCATACAGTCTTCAGGAACTGTTTTGCTTGATGTCTGTATCACATATTTCTAAGTTTTGTAGCGTTAACTCCATTATTTTCTTTATTAGTTTAAATATGTAGAGCAAATAGGTGTTCTTGCCTATAAGCTGCTACAATCCTCTGCATTAAGACTAACAAGCTTCCAGTATATTTGGTAGTTCAAGACAGACTCAGTTCCGAAGTGGCATGCAGAGATCCCGTATCAGTTTTGCTTCAGAGACCCAAGTTCTTAGCAAGTCTTCCATAGGTAAATTATTTAGGAGATAAATCTCTGAAACAGCAGTTTGACTGTTTTGAACATGGAGTAAATGACTTATCCCATCTAGAAAGCTGGCTTATTCTGATACACAACCTATAAAGAAGTTGTGTGGTTCAGCAACAACCAGGAGGATTCATTTGCTGTTCTCTGCTGTTAAAAGACATCTTTCATTTCACATCAATTAACAAACTGCTGCAACAGTTGCCAGAGACACTGAAGCAGGGACAGAAGTGCAAAATACTCCCAGCTCCTGGATCTGGGTGCAGACCTTCAGCCTGTCCCTAACACAACATCAGGGAGGAATGTTGCAGTCTTACCTACCCTCACCTTTACCCCACATACCTGATGATCTCTGTAAGGGCTTTCCGTAGGGACTCACTGTTATGTCAAGTAAGACTCATGTCCTTGGAACTCCACTGCAGTCAGTGAATCTGTCCCACCAACTGTGGCAACCAGTAAAAGGAACCCTGAGTAATCTGCCAAGGAAAAAAATAAAAATTATAGGTTACAATTTTAAGAAGAAACTTCAGTAATTGTACCTGCAGCATGTGTATGGAAAGAGAGAAGTGGTTGGCCTGCTTTCCAGATTTGTTTTAGGAGCCACAAGTACAGCTGCACAACTGTTGCAAACTGCTCTAAAAATACTAACTGCCAACCATATTAAATTTTCTAGACAATTGTCTATGTCAGATATGAACCCAAGAAAACCACTTACTTCCAGATATTGCAGAATCAGTGGGATAATATGCTGAGTAACTGCAGTTCTTCACTGACCTGTTAAAGATGAAAACTCAGGTTGCCCTGACAGGGAATAGTACTCGCAGATTAGCTGATGCTGTTTTCAGGATTTACTTGCAAAAGTTCAATCCTGTATTACTTACAAAGAAGTCAAACACCACATTAGTTTTCCTGAGGAATGAGAAGCATGGGATTGCATCCCGGTCTTAGATTACTTTACCTGTAGTTATGGAAACCAATTAGACAAAAAAAAAAAAAAAAATACTGGAAGTATGAGAAGAAAGCATGTCAGTATTTGGAACAGCACTTTTTGTTTTTATTCTGTTTCTGTAATCTTTCCCTGCTCAGTGTGCTATGTTACCAAGTTACAGGTGCGGACTTTGAAGATTTCTTTACCTCCTCTAATGACTCACGCTCTCTGAAGTTGCACTAGCTATCCAGACAAGGATGATTACAGCGCATTTGGTTTAGTTGCATTTAATTACCCGTGAACACCCTAGTACTTTCTAATCCTTAGCAATTTATGAGCAAAGAGCGTATGAATAGTTTTGATTCTAAACATCTCACTATTCATAGCATACTAATTGCCTTCTTTTTACAGTAGTGACTGCTTAATTTTTAATAACAATTAACTACCTTATTTTTTTGACATTAGAGATTCATTCTTAAGTGCTTCACATTCTTTAATTAGCAAAGGGCATTTACCACTCATGAATTCTATAAAAATGGCAACTAAAGAGCAGCTTGAGTAATATTTTCTTTTCCTAAACAGAGCAAATTAATCTAGCATTCTTATATCTATCTTGCGTTGGTCCTGCAATTGTAGCTTCATTCATAATATTGTTGTCTAAGCTTTAAAATTCAGATTCCCTTTATACGGTTCTTGTGCCATCTGTTCATGTTCTAGAATTATTTTTGCCTGATGCCTCTCAGTCCTTTACTTTGCTTCCTTAGTAGCTTATCATTTCATTAGGTGCCACAATGTTAACAGAACAAACTTGGCTTTGGCATCTCTTGCACTTCTCTTAAGCTTTAAAAAAAAAAAAAAAAAAAAAAGATTTTTTAATTGCATTGCTAGAGAACAGGGATTTTTTGGTGAGATACATCCCTTTGTCTTCAGAACAAACTTGTCATAATTGTATTTTGCTACCTGAATTCAGTCAGATAGTCAGATGCAGATAGCTCATCCCTGCTTTCAATTATTCCACAGAATGCAAAGTTGTGCCACATATTCATGAATGGTCTTGCTCCTGCTGTAATTCTGTCAAAAAGCAAGTCTTGGCTTGTCTGTAACGGTTCTTTCTTTGTCAAGCCATGCAGCAGCTGTTTTGGCACCTTTGTGTGTTCAGCATAGCATTGTACTTCTCCCATTCTGAAGACATATTGTTACAAATAGCTGTGGACAGGCTTAGCAGCAAGAGGCAAAGCAGGCTTGGATGAACAGTGAAAAACTAATAACTAATAATCATATGCAGACGGCCATGTAGAAGAGTTAGTGACAAATGGTTATTCTGTAGTTATCATAATCCTGTAGGCTAAGACTATTTACAAGTTAAGGGGATTAGTCTGTAAAGTAGCTAATTGTCTCACGAGATTTACAAAACAAACCATGAAAGTGTTTTTAAAGAAATGTAGAAATGATTGAAGAATTAGGTCAATTTGATTCTTAGGTAGTCAAATCATAGATAAGAAATCAACTGGAGAGAAAAAATAATTCTGTTTATAGACTACTTTCTCATTTCATATTAAAATTCATTCTGTCAAGGTTGTCGTTTTCATTCAGTGCCTTTTTAAGATGTAAAGGTATGATGTTAAGTCACACAACTGCCAAACTTTTCCTATTACCACAAAACTCTCAGTGACTGGAATGAATGCTGGGGACTGTCTTGCATTGTTTACCATCTGCAGAATCTATGTCAGTACACAACAAATGAAAGGGAGATTGATGGTCTAATGGCAGTATTTCAGCAATGCTTTTTCTAAGACTTACCTTTGCTAATTTTCATGCTTGCCATGGTTTTTGTTTCATTTCATTGCTGCTAAAAATGTATAGTGTGCTTTCAAGACCTAAATATACTTTAAATGCAAAGTAACCTAAAGCATGTAAAAGCAGATTAAAAGTATGGTTTTTTTTAAGATAGTGATATAATTTGCTATACAATTACTTAAATAGATGTGATAACAGCAAGCAGGTTTGTAGGTTATCAACTTATGCCACCTGTTTGTAGAAAACAGATTTTCCTTTAGTGATATAATCACTGTTAGTAATGAAACACGATGACTGGATGTTTTCTGAAATTTTGTCCAACATCAAGCAGTAGCCTAAATCAGCATTTTGAATTCAAATGCCCCCAGTAAAGTTCTCAATTTGGGATATTCTCCTCAGATCTTACTCTTTGGAGTTTCCATGTGTGTCACCGAAGGACATGGAGCCATTGAAATACAAGTTTTAGGTAGGTAACTATTTGTGCTGGCGCATGTATTGATTGCCTTTTATCTACCTGTATATGCATCTGTGCAGCATCACTATCAGTGCTTTTCAGCCCTGAGAGAACACAGGCATTTTTCCAGTGCAATATTTGATAGCCGTGTAATGAGAGAGTTTCTTTTCCGGCTTTTAAGTCAAATTCTGAAGAGGCATTCATGCTTCCTCTTCAGCATGCATCCAACTCTGCTTAGGAAGCTGATAGAAATGCTGTTTCATCCTGAGACGTGATGTTGCCTGGCCTTAAGCTTTAGTTCAGCCCTACATCAGACAGCTGCTTGTAGAACAGATGCATGTTTCCCCTGAGGTTGCCTCCTGCTCTAGTAGGGCCCTAGCACTTCATGCAGTGGAGGGTTGAGGTTACGCAGTTATTCCAGGTTTTGCCTCCCATGCAGCTTTGTGACTCATGAGGTCATCCCGTCTTTGTGAGGAGAAAGTGTATCCTCCTGCTTACTGTGGTAAGGCACTGACATTCTGCCCAGATTGTACCATATTGGCAATTCCTGTTAACACTTTCCTACACTGTAGGCTGTTCCTATGCTCAGGTGCTATCCTTCCACACCAGGGAAAAAAGCTGGCATGGAGTCAGATACAACATGTGACCTTTGACCTAGTACAATTATTCCTTCAAGTATTTTCCTTTTTTCCTCATTAGGAGATCTGGAGTCCCTTAAACCAGTGCACTCCATGCTCTTCTAAACAACACACGCTTCCATTTGGCTCTTAAGATTTCTTTTTCCTTTCAAGGATGGATACGATTTCCCTCTTTCCCATTTGTTTTTTGCCCTTTAGGTTTTTTTGCATCTATTGTGTTAAAAAAAAAAAAAAGGCAGAAAAAAACCACTACTCAAAATACAGAGTTCATGTTTGTGATGTCAGAACACTGCCAATTATGAAGCCCGTAGAGATTACTCAAAGAGATTGAAGCACAGCAACATAATTTTCTATGGCATTTGTGGTTTCTGTCTTTGTTTTCCTGCTCTCCGTGACTACCGTTTTTCCTCTACAATTTTTAAGCATCTGCAAGGGACAGTCAAAAATCAAGGAGAAAAACAGATTATTTACCAGTAACTTGAGTTTTGTCCACACAACCATTTCAGTTCCCCCTCCCAGTTTTTTTGATTAAGAGTTAGACTTTTACAGTCAGTTTGGAATGAAATAGGAGGCGTTGTAGTGACTCACACATCTGCTGGAGGTAAAATGGCATTCAATGCATGCGCTAGTGCAATTTGTACTTACCTGAAATTTGACAACTTCAACAGCTCTTTGATGTCTCAGATGGTGATCTCATAAATTTCTCTAAAGACCATGAATCTATGGAAGAGGTAACACCAACCCCTATAAAAAAAAAAAAAAAAAAGAGAAATTCAGTTACTGGTAAGTAATACAGTTTTATTAAAGACAGCAAGCCATAAGAATTCCTGCTCATCCCCAATAACCTGTAATAACTGCGATGATAACTTATTTGGTATATCACGTTGTTTGTTATTCAAGAAGTGTTTTATACTAAATGTAAATTAACTAAACATTCCAGAATCTTTTCATAATTTTTATTATATGAAAATTTCAAAACACACATGGCAGAATCTGGAAGATAAAGAGGTTCCTGAGCACATGAGATGATACTAAGTCTGCTAGACTTCACCTGTAACATGTTTTAATCTTCCTTTAAAAATCTGAAGTTTCTATGGCTCTGATTCCACAGAAATAAAATCTCCAACAGTTTCAGTTGCTCAGGAGAAAAAAACAAACGAAAAAAACCCTCCCCAGTAGTGCTTGATCCAAAGCTAGATGAAAGAAGAAACAGAATTCAGTTGAATTCAGTAAGCTTTGGATCTCTGTCTTAACATTAAAATGTAGTTGAAGTGCTTAGAAATAAAGGAAAAGAGATGCTTAGAAAGCTACTAAACATCTGACGTGTTCATGTCTGCTTCATTCTATTCAACTGTGAAACAATGTTTTTCTTCTTTGCTGTGTTATAGGTAATGCTCAAGATAAAATATGGTTACAAATAATCCTTCAAAACAATCATGTTTCTGCCTAACCATCAAAGCATCTTTCTATTTGCAGACATCTAGGAGCAATAACTTTCTTACTTGTAAATACTATAAACTTTCATCCTATGCAAGAAATTATCAGAATGGCTTCTAAGGACTTTTCTTAGACCTTCCATTTTTTGTCTTTATTAAACTTTCTTTTTTCTCAAGCTCCTCATAATCTACATTGTGACTTCCTATGTTTATAAAACTTCTCATGTTTGTTTCAGTGCCAGTTTATATTCATTCTACTTTTAATTTTCCAGTTTTTATCTTTAAGGGAAAACAGTTTATAGAACCATGCTCTCAGATAAATAAGATTTTCACTGACGTAGTCTTGTTTTATTTCACTCAGCTAGTCTCAGTCAGCTAAGAATCAAACCCAACTATATTAGGAGCCACAAAATTACCAGTAGCTGCATAATTCACTATATCTTATCACCAGCGCAGGAGGGAATAATTATGGGAACATATCCCACCAGGGGAAAGGGGAAGTCTGAGTCCATATGCCATAGTATGCAGAATAGTAGAGGAGACAGCCATTTTAATGCTGCTTAATCTAGAAGTTGCTTTGCGTGAAAAATGCTGTTTTGATTTAAATAGCAGTACTACGAAAACAAATACTAACTCATTGTTGTGCTTTCTTTTTACGTAGATACCCTGCAATCACAACTTATCAATATGGGTGTCATTCCTACATTAGTGAAATTGTTGGGTATTCATTGCCAAAATGCAGCTCTGACAGAGATGTGCCTTGTTGCTTTTGGCAATTTAGCAGAACTTGGTAAGTCCGCAATATTCATCTCTAACTTAGATCCAGTTTTCTTAAAGTTCATTCTTATGATTAACAGAAATCTTGCCTCAATGCATTCCTAGTGGTACACTCGAAATTTAAAGCCAGCAATTTCTGCTTCTTATCTCTAAAATACATAGTTGTCTCTTTTTCCTTCCGTAACTCAGATTTATTTGGGTACTTAGTTTGCCTTATGTTTTATGCTAACGTTCTTCAGTGCAACTAGGCACAATTTAAATCATCTAAACAGTATTTCCTGAGCTCTACTATTTATAGTGAATTATTTATTAATAATATAAATAGTGTATCCTGATGCAGCTCCACAAAGTTCTGTCAGGATTATATTTACCCATGGAATTCACCGAGTGAAACTGAGACTGGCACAGTTCGTAAATCTGTTCTTTTAGGTGTTGAGTTTTAACATGTGCTAGGCTACGTACTTGCATGTATATACTGTGATACTTCCAAGCTAGAGATTGTGTTTTTCAACAAGTCTGTGTACAGCTACATTTAATTTGAATTTGTGATGATGCTTTGATCCAGATCCTCTGTAAGTTTTCATTGGAATTCAGCATGGTGTAAATCAACAGGTTGTTAGGGCCTATGTTTTATCACCTGTGTTTTACCTTAGCGTTGATCTTTTACAAACCTATTTTGTCAAATTGTAGTCCTATTTTTTTATTTACTCTACAGTGTAACAGTATAGCAGCTGGGATTCTCATCTTGCATTTCTAAGGACATCCTGCAGTTCAGAATGTGAAAAATATATATGTGAGTTACAATTATTTGGAGGCCTGAAATTATTCAAACTGTCCTATATTCATAGTTTTCAAGGCCTGAGAGAATATTGTGTGCCCATCTAGTCTGGTCACCCACATAATGCCTTTATTTGTAGGGTGCAAGTTTGAAGAATAAAACAACAGAAAGATTCATCATTAGCACTAAAAAGAGATCTTCAAGATAGTCACTAATGTATTCTGTCTGTGCAGTAAAAGGTGTAATACAACCTTTGCCAGAAATTCTACTGCTACTGAAACACAACTAAAAACATAAAGATATTAAATATGATACTGAGAACTGCATTTTCTTTCCCTCTCTTGGAAGAGCCAGCATTGGCCATCTGAGCAACAAACATGGGAAAGAAGCTGAAAGCAGCTGCTTGCCTTCCTGTTCCTGCACAGTGAAAAGCTGCTTGTTCTTTAAGATTGGCACAAAATTAATTTAGCTTTTAATACTTTAATCTCCCTTAAGCAATATCTTAGCCAATCACATTGCATCCGTAGCATTTTATTTTTACCATGTAACTTCAGGGAATTTTATTGTCAGGTTGTCATCTTTCATTACTTAAAGAGACAACTGCATTCTACAGATCCCATGGGAAGCATTATATGAAACTGTGTCAAAGTTGGGCAAAAAAAAAAAAAAAAAAAGCCAGAAACAATAGAGAGAATGGTGGAGGTGTTTTTAAAATACTAGAAAGGTCAAAAATCCACTTAGAATACGCAATGCAGTCATACATATTGAGAAGCAGCAGCAATGGGATGTGCACAAAAGGGGCTAGATCTGCAGCCCTTGATCAATTCGACATTAAAATAATCCCTAACCATCCACTGGAGCGTTAGCAAAGGTTCTTGTAGATTTAATTACAGATGGCCCTCAGGAGGTGGCAACTGGAGAATGCAGAACACCAGTCCCGCCATCTGCATCCCCTGTAAAACTGCCAGTTAAGAGGAATCAGATGCAGGCATTAGAAACAGATGCCTCTGTTGAATCCACAACACATAAAGAACCACTATCCAATGGGTAACCTCCTTGTAGCCACCTTACCCGGCTGTAAAGCTGCGTTATGCTATCTGTGCAGTATGAAACAGCCTTGCAACAGCCATGCTCGGATTTTAAAGGAAATGTCACTGTCACAAGGCTGTGTAAACACTAAAACTTTCAGTAAGCCTCTTCATCTTTCCCAGGGAAAATACAGTATATAATCTGTTAGTCTTCCTCTTAAGCTGAGAATAATAAAATGCCATCATTATTTTTTGTAATGTTACTGTTTCTATAGCTACCTTTACATTCTCTTAGGTGGAAACAGCCCCAAAAGCCTTGATCATGCGCACAGACCTTTTTGAGCAGCCTTATTCATAACTGTAGTCAGTACATTTGCTTTGAAGCATTAGACTGTTTCTTTCCATTTTGTGACAAACAGGACTCTATTCTTCTTGCCTGTGAAGCACAGTATTAGTCATCTCACTGAGTAAACCTGGTAAAAAGAGAAAAAAACAATTGTCCTAGGTTTTGGTTTGGTCTGTTTACTTGATATGGAAGTTTTGCTTTGCAGAGTCGAGTAAAGAGCAGTTTGCCTACACAAACATTGCTGAAGAGCTTGTGAAACTGTTCAAGAAGCAAATAGAGCACGATAAAAAAGAGATGATCTTTGAAGTTCTGGCTCCCCTAGCAGAAAACGGTGAGCATTTGATTTTTTTCTCTTACATTATTTTTCATTATAAAGAAAAAGAAAAAAGAAAAAAAAAAAAGAAAAAGAAAAAAGGAATGTCTGTGTTTGTCTCTCTCGGGGACTAACAGTAGAGCAATTGGCCGCCTTGTTCGGCAGGCCCCAGGGTTGATCTGTGCGATGACAGCTTCAGATGAAGTGAATGTTTTAATTGTCTGAGCATATGACAGGGACCTACAAATTGCTGACACTGATTCCACGTCTGATTCATTCTGTATGAGTACGTTATATTTTATTTCCTCCTACCTGCAGTGGGAATATCAAAAGCGGCTTGTAGAGGAGTTTACTACATTTATCAGTGGAATACTGTGAATATCAAAGGTGCCCATCAGAGCTGTTATAGGACCGTTACTCTCACTTCAGCATCATATTCTTATCCTATGTTTTGAGCATGATCTATATGCTTGACAAGTTGTGTTTTAAAATCAGTGGAGCTTACTACTGATCGTTACTTTTCTGAAGTAGCCAGCAGGTTTCTCTTTGAAACACAGAGCTCCGTTTTCTCTTTAGGGCTCTCAAGAGGCTATCACAGTTCTGTAAGCCCTGAGGAGCAACAGAATAAGCACAACCATTATCTGAAATGTTCATAATCCATTGCAGCACCAATAAATGAGTCACTACATCATTTACTAGGATTTCAGAACCCTCCCCCAACAGCTTGATTTCCTATGGAAATATTTTTTGCAAGGGACATGTTAACTGCAGAGCTAGGAGAACATTCTCTGCTTACTTTTCATTGGGAAATCATTTACACTGAGCTTGGTGTTGGGTGAAATACATTATCATCAGCCCCAGGTGACTGAAGTTTATAGCCTGGCTTAAGCAGTGAATGACAGCGATGCGTGCAGGACCATCCCTCCAGCATGTTCCCCTGGAAAGGCTCACAAGGGTTTGTATAACCTTCTGTTTTCCCTTAAGGGAAACCAAAACATCAATTAACCTGTGGAGCTGGTCTGGAAAGCAGCTCAGGGTATGAAAGATAGAACAGTATTTGATAGTTCTATACCTTCTTCTCGTAACCTCAGCATTAAAGCTTGCTGAAATGGAATAAATTCTTAGAAGGTAATGGTAGACTCAGAAGATTTAAGTTTCATCCTACTCTTTTCAGTATAAATCAAGACACGTTTTGACTTCAGTTTAAAGATGTGATAATGCCTGTTTTTGGCAGTTCCTTTGTCTTTTATTGCAAGGTATATGTAAAACAGGATTTGTTTTTTCAGTTCTGAAAATGTACGTTTTGCCAAAATATATTTATTTATTGTATAATTACGAGAAGCAGCTCTAAATAGTTACAACTTTGAAGAGTGACATAGAATTGGTCTAACATTCTGTGATTTTGACATATTTAATTTTAAATATTTGATTTTTCTATTTTACAGTCACGGTAAATTTCACAGGTTTACTGCTGCTGAACATAATTCAGCTGCTTGCACTATGAGGCAGTCAACTGAACTCTTCCACTGTGAAACCAAGGTGTGCCTAAATGAGCATGAGTTCACTGTGCTGTTAGGTGCTTTTGATTATAGATCATTGATAATCAGCCATTAGGCAGAAACATCTAGATGAACTAATGGCAGAGTAGATTGAGGAGGGTTGTCTTGTTTGGGTGGGTGGTGTGCGAGGAAGGGGTGTTACTATTTGGGGGTTTTGTTTTGCTTTTTTAAGGACACAGACGTAGCACCTTCTGCTTCAAGTCACAGCAATGTGATATCCTATAACTAGATTTTTTTTAAAACGTACCTAATTGCAAAAGTACCTATTCAAAAACATCCCAGTTCAATATATTGCATTCCCTAAAAGACTTCATGTGAAGGTTAGTTGCTCTTGGAGAAACAGTTTCATTCAGACACAGAGCTGAGTGGCAGTAGTCAGTGGTCAGGATCAGGCACATCCTTCACCAGAGGTGGGACATTTTTCCTCACTCAACTGTTGCTGATAAAGTATATTGAAAAAAAAAAATAAATAAATACTTTCACAGCTTTGGTCTTCAAAAATATTTTAGCTTGGGCTAGGCTCTTTACACCATCTAATGCAGAAAACGTCCACATGAATGTCTGTTACTTACATTTCTGCAGACCTTCGAGACTGTGCTCTCTGAAGTCAGGATGCAAAACTAATGGAATCATTTTCACGTAACAAAAAGAGGAGACAGCGTCAAGTGATTTGCCATTCCAACTTAACAGGAAGGGAATTTGTTTGTGTAAAGAAGGAGATATCCAGCTCTAAATTCACAGGGAAAAAAAAAGTGTTAGATATTGTGTTCTAGAGACAGAAAAATTATTGCTTCAAAATCCAATATCGCTTCCTAAACAACCCATTCATCACCTTCTCTGTTGAGCCTCATTTCTAATAACTAAGAAATGAGCTTGCCTCAGCAGTTTCCAGCTTTTCTTTGATCGCAACAAATTTCTATCCTAACTCAGCCTGCTGGATTTGGCCTTCCTGTACTCCTGAAGCCCTTTGAACAAATGACAGAAATCTGGGCTCAACTGAAAGAAATGGGTCATTACTTGCTCTGAAATTTCATTTTAAAAAATCTGTATTTTATACTTGCATGGCTCAGTGAAGTCAGTGGTTCTTCTCTACTCAAAACAGAAGATGTACTCCTAGGTTTGTTCTGCAACTCAGTCCAAATTCTTTGGAGAGCCCAAGCACAGCATGGCCCTTATGAGCATGCTATGCGAGGACCAAGATGTCAGATAATTTCTGCGATGAAATTTGCTCATTTCTGAGAAGAGCAGCTCCACACTGCTTCATGGTGCATACATGTGATCTAAGCACAGTCCAGAGCTGGGGTTGCACATCTGCTAGATGAATTATCGTAGAATCACAAAGGTTGGAAAAGACGTACAAGATCATCCAGTCCAGCCATCCACCTACCACCAACAGTTCTCTCTAAACCACGTTTCTCAACACAATGTCTAAATGTTCCTTGAACACCTCCAGGGTCGGTGACTCCACCGCTTCCCTGGGCAGCTCATTCCAGCATCTGACTACTCTTTCAGAGAAGAAGCATTTCCTAACATCCATCTTGAATCTCCCCTGGTGCAATTTGAGGCCATTCCCTCTAGTCCTGCCACTAGTTACATGAGAGAAGAGGCTGATCCCCAGCTCACTACAACCTACCTTGAGGTAGTAGTAGAGAGCAGTAAGGTCTCCCCTGAGCCTCCTCTTCTCCAGATTGAACAATCCCAGCTCCCTCAGCTGCTCCTCGTAAGGCCTGCGCCCCAGACTCGACTCCTTATGATGGAAGTGGAACTTAAGAATCCACAATAAAGGAAAAAAAAAAAAGATAGTTTTCGCTACACAAGCAGTCAGTGAAACACTTGGCATCGCTACTAGTTTTGTCTGTCCTGCTTGTACATACAATGAATGTATTTTAAATTATAAAGTTGACTACTCCTATCCATGCTATTTCATAGATGTCATTAAACTGCAGCTGGTTGAAGCAGGCTTGGTGGAGTGTTTACTTGAGATTGTCCAGAAGACTGTTGACAGCGACAAAGAGGATGATGTTGCAGAGCTTAAAACAGCTTCTGATCTTATGGTTTTATTACTGCTTGGAGGTAAGTGCAGTGTGTCACTTCTGCAAAGAAACAGCAGACACACCTCTGTGCCATTTGACTGCTGAGTGCTACTACTTATTAAACAATTTTCAAATAACCTAAAAGACCTGGCATTTAACGTTTAGTATATTAGGTTAGATTTCATCTCTCATTAAATGCAGGACTGGATTGATTGCAGGTAGAGCTTGAAAGATATAAAGAAAAGAATTTTGCCTAACATTTATTTGGCTTGCTGACTATCTGCTTTTTATCCCAGATGAATCCATGCAAAAGCTATTTGAAGGAGGAAAAGGCAGTGTGTTCCAAAGAGTACTTTCATGGATTCCTTCCAACAGCCATCAGCTACAACTTGCAGGAGCACTGGCTATTGCAAATTTTGCCAGAAATGGTAAGAATACGCCATAGCATCTGATTAGTGTTTAACTGTGCCCTTCTATCATACTACATCTGTACAGATATAAAGAAAAGGTGTATACCATGGTAAAGCTAGCAGTAAACTGTGTAGCAATGTCAGGAGTTTCAAATTGCACTATCCTGAAAAGTATTACGCCTTTAAAAATAATAATAAAAGTGTTTCATATTTGTAATAAATGTATGGGGAATTTCTGCCTTCTGCAGTGCTTCTACTATCACTGTTCTAAATTTGTCCACAAATCCCACTGATGACGGTGGTCAAATGCTCTAACGATAAAATCTAGAAAGGAGCAGGGAACTGGCACTTCTGTTCTTAAAAAGCACTCATAAAAATCTTTCATTCACAAGTGATTTGTCTCATCTTGTGCAGACGGAAACTGCATCCATATGGTGGATAATGGCATAGTTCAAAAGCTGATGGATCTGCTAGACAGACATGTGGAGGATGGAAATGTAACTGTACAACACGCAGCTCTGAGTGCGCTCAGAAACCTGGCTATTCCTGGTAAGCCTCCCTTTGCACTGCTACCTGCCAAGTGGAAATTCTGCTCTTTTGCCTCTATAGCTTTTGCACAGCAGTATCAACCATCAGTTTTAAATACATCGCAGATCTATCAGCCATCCTTTGACACTTTGAATCCCCCATCAAGGAAAGGGCAAGGAGCCAAGGCCTCAGAAATGCAGAGCACTGCTTTTTTGTTTTTTGTTTTTTTCATTTGGGTTCTCTTTCACAGCCCAAGGTCCCCACCAGACAACAGTGAGGAATATATTGAAACACTGCATCCTCCTGTAAGTTCCTAAAGCTTTGACTATTCAGAAGGTAGAGCTGGAGGTGAGCTGTTAGAATAGTCAGCCTGTTCTGATTAGTTACTGTTTGGAGGCAGTGAACTGGATGCTGATTTTGTTATTTTTGTTAATTTCATTTGTGACTTTTGATTATGCAAACATAAAAAGCAGAGCATGTGCACATAAAACCAATACAACCCTATAATATTGTGTATGCTTTCTAATACAAAGCCACAAAAAATTCTTTCACCCATTTAACCTTACTTTACTATTTTCAGTTTTGACAAACAGTAACTTTCTAAAAACGGTTGTGTGTACATATTAAACCCATGCAGCTTTTGTGCTACACCATTTGCTTACCTTGCTGAGGCAATTCTGTTAACTTGCATCAGTTGGAAAGCTTCTCTGTAGCCTGTGCTCAGGAAAGTCAGCCAGAGACCTACACAGGACTTGATGAATGTCATTATAGAAAAATGAGTGAGGAGTAAGTGGCTCCGGTGATGAACTGCTTGTCAAATGCTACTCTGAATATGAAATGACCATTTTTTTTTCTAACTACAATATTGGATCGACTTTACACCTTACATAGATTTCAGATAGCTCCATGGAAGCAGAGAACTAAGACTAGTGGAAGGGATGAAGGCTTGGGGAGGCCACAGTGGTGGTTCTATAGAATATTACAAGTGGAGAGAGGTCACTCAGCTAATTGGATGCTTTAGTTCCTTTCCCTGTATGAAAGGGAAAAGCGTTGTAGGGATTGAGAGAAGTTTCCCCATGTTTTGGGGTGTAGGTAAGTACTGGCCTGGGCTTCTGCTTGGTTCATTTTCTGGAGGACTCCTTTCCTAAGCTGTGGTGGGAAATGTGGTCTCCATGTTTGTGGTGAACACTGGAGGTTACGTGCGCATGCTAGGATAAAGCACTTCATTTCACACGTGTCTCTGCAACCACATTTTCCTACAACACAGCATTGTCAGCACAAACTCATGTTCCTGAAGTCTGTGTTCACAAGCTATTTTTCAAACTGTCTGAAAAATTGTACCAAGATCATCTTGGAAATAAACTGCATCTTCCAAAAATGTTCTGGAGATCATTCCTGTCCTTTATTCACACAGTTGTAAATAAGGCTAAGATGCTATCAGCTGGTGTTGCAGAAGCAGTATTGAAATTTCTCAGATCGGAGATGCCCCCTGTTCAGTTCAAGCTGCTGGGAACATTACGAATGTTAATAGATGCACAAGGTAAAAATAAACTGTTCTCTATGTTAAGCGATTCACTTTGGTTCAGTCTGCGATATACTGCTAAAACTCTTTACACGAGAGAAGCAGAGGGTTTTTGTTTGTTTTTTAATCTTATTCCTGATGTTTTGGAATAAATACACATATAAAGGGAGTGAAAAATGTGGGTTGATTTTTTTTTCACCCCAAAATTCCCAAACTGACTACAAGGGACCCTCAGAATAGGTGTCAAATGCTTATTTACTTTTGTATTTCAGACCACTCCTACACTGTCACAATGTGAGAATGCACTGAGGTGTGGGAGTTATAAGCTATCACTCTAGTTTTGCTGTTCACTTGCTGCATCTTCTAGCTGTATCAAGCTTCTTGGAATATACTGATGCACTTGCTAAATGCTAAGCTGCAATTTCAAAATGAGCAAACACCTTTCAGTTCTGCAGCTTATTCTGTGTTTTTGAAATTAGATGTCTGTTAAGTTGTTAATGGAGTAAATTACCAAATTGTTTTTAACCTAGTGCAGCAATTTTGGGGGAGAAATAAAAGAACAAACAAATGAAGAACCTCAAAACATTGTAGTTTATAGCTGTTAGTTATTTCTATTTCTATGAAACAGAAAGTCCTAGAAGAAACTTATGCAACCTATCATCTACAACGTTTAACTGATGACAGTGGTCCTTTGAATTTTTTTGCTAGCTCAACTGGGAATGTGGCATCACCTGTACGTTCACTGCTGTTAATCAGTGCACAAACTTCAAAGTGGGCTGAGTAAACTTCCACTTGGGAACTGGGTTATGAGTGTTTTTTATATTTGTCTCCATTTTGACTGGCTTTCCTTACATGCAGCCTAGATTTTTCACACAGTACAAGCTGGCAAATTTCTACTTAAACTTCTTTAGTAAGTAACTTTCAGCTTATTTTTCTAGCGCTTGCTTTAAAAATGACAACTTCTCTGTTGTGTTGTTGGCTCCGGCAATATGTAGCAGAAGCAGCTGAACAACTGGGAAAAAATGCAAAACTGGTGGAACGATTGGTGGAGTGGTGTGAAGCCAAGGATCATGCAGGTGTGATGGGAGAATCAAACAGACTACTTTCTGCACTTATACGACACAGCAAATCTAAAGTAAGTTATTGTTGAAAAAGCTCAGCTTGTAAGAACAAAGAGTTACCTCTGCACTTCATGCTGTTGGCAGTCAAAGCCTCTGGTATGTAAGTCTTGTTGGGAGCTATGTTGGTTGATTTCCTATTTCACATCCTCTCTGCCTCCAGGACCTGCCAGTCTGACTGAAGTACCAGGTTTAAACGCTCACTGGAACTATGTAGGTAAAAAAATAGAGAAGCCATTCAAAGAATGCTGTTAGGGTGAATACAGCTAAGTCTCAAGTTGCTAGAATTTGGTCTTATCCAGCAGAAGTTCAGCATGCCTTATTTTCTACTTAATAATAATATATAAAGACTCTTTGCATTCAATTATGATGATTTTGCTATATAGGTAGGTATCATATTACTGAGATCCAGAAATAGACTGTACCTCTGCTCTTCTCATGTGGTATTTTAGTGTTTTAAGATCTTAATAGACAATTAAGAAATGATCCTCTTCTCTGAATGCTATCAGAAGCTTGCCTGCGTGTGGTACAAGGTATAAGAGAAACTGGGACCAGGAAGTTTTGTCCCTTGCATAACCTTTGTATCAACTTTTACATAAACAGTCTAAGTTTTAACATCCAAGCACATAAACAATCAGGTCTTCAGACATAGCTCAGTGGGAACACTAGGTGAAGCAGTGCCTCAGAAGGAACATAGGCACCTCCCCTAAAAACAAGGCACCCCAGGCTCTGACTTCACCGATACAAACACAGGATGCACTGTGACTAAGCTTAACAGTAAGCGCGATGTGGAAAACTCAGACCAACAGCGACTTCTTCACTTGTCCATGGTGTTTGCAAAGTGAAATACACACAGTGTGCACCCAATCTATACAACATCTCCACAAAAACAAATCTATAGGACTTATGGAGACCTACACCTTTACTGATTTCTAATATTAGCATCTCTTTCTAATGCTCATTCTCCATTTTATGTCCAGTTTTCAATTTTCAGTTTCAATTTATGACCAGTTCTCCCCCTCCCAAGTTCTATTCCTTCCCCTCACACCACCTACAAGGTGCCACATGTATATAGTGTAAGAAGCCCCGGATGCAAGTTATTAATACTCTCTACAAGAAAACAGAATTTAATCCTAAATACAGAGACACTATTAATGGCTTGAAATAGATTATTAAGACAGCAGTTAACAGAATTAACACAGTTGAATTTCTTAGTGGTTTAGGTACTCACAGTAGAAAATTCTTCAGTAGAAGATAACAGCTGAGAAGGATGTTGGTTTTCTTCAAATGCATTTACTGCCCTCTAGGTTTGGATTGTGGATATAACTGGCTCTTTAGTGCACATTAGATTTGAAATCATTTTTTATTTAGTAATACTAGACCTAATATTGAAAAAGGCAGCAGTGGTTTAGGAAGTCTGTTCTTTTCTGATTCACAAGTATGTAGTCCCTTTGTTAAGTTGCACAGGTGCCAAACCTGACTTATCTAACTTGCCACCCCTTATCTTCTTGGCACTGCCATTTCAAAGGCGATGTTCAACTACAAAGTCATTAGAATTTTGATGTCAAGACAGACAGCCAAAATTCCCCACTCAGTCAAACAGAAATTAGCAGCTCGCAGAGTACTGCAAGAAGTCTCAAAGCCACTTTGGATTTCCACCAGAAAAATCACAAGTAAGAAAACTATCCTTGCAAGTAAGAAAAAATAGAGCCACTTACATACTTGCAGACACAACACCATTTAAAAACTTTTTTTCTGAATGACAAATTCTTGAGTCACTGGGCTGTGACTTGTGCCGCAAACATCCTCAAGCATCTACAATATGATCATCTAGAAGTATTTCAGTTTTCAAGGTTGTGATCATATTGAGCCTTTTTCTTTCCACAAAGAATGTCACTGCACAGTCTGTGCAAGCACTGGAACATAAATTATTCTAAAAACACGTATCAGTTAATGAGCTGGGCTTGTGGTTGGAATTGAAAAGGGATGTGTGCTTTAAATGAAAATTCAGCGGGGTTATAAATTTAAATTGGATTCTTATTTCAAGAAACAACTTCTGCTTCAAATCTTTGCACCCACAGAACAAATAAAAAATAAATTAAAAAGGCAAACCACGTTTCCTTGGAGAGTGGCCCCTTAGCATGTAAAGTTACCTGTCTTTCAGGCGAACAATTTTCAAATATTTTTGTGCACGTAATGAAAATCTGCTTTAGGTGCAAACCAGCTTTTTAATGAGAGCGTGCAGGTATTCAAATTGCAGACACCAGAGATTTTTATTCATCCTTCATTACACGTAATGCAGACCAAATTTTGAACTTGAAAAGAGAATCCTGCTTGCATATATCTAAACTGCTTTAAAGTCACTTAACAGACCCAGCATTTTTATTTCCTAGATCTTAGTCAACAGTCCATTTTAATTGCTGGCTTTAGAACAGAAACTGACTCATCAGTATCTCATAACTGTCCTTTCCTGACCTGCCTTGTATTTGAAGCATAATTCCACGATACTTCAAGAGAATGTTATTCATTTTCCTAGTTCTAAAACTCTCTTTTCTAGTATACAGTTTCTGTTAAGTAGTAGGTATAATATTTGTGATTTCACCTCTCTGAACATCTGGAAGAAAGTCTGAAAATCCATGGAGAGATGAAGCATGGAGAGGGATCTGGATGCCAGTGTTATTAAACTGTATTCTTATCTCAATTACACAGTTCGTTGGGCGGGTTTAAAAGCAGCTCTCAGCATGACAGCATAATGGGAAAAATTGAATTTAGCTGGTGTTCAAAGATGATTAAACACAGCAAAGGGTACTCACAGTGTTAGGCAACTGACCGTCTGCCATAAGAACTTGAGTTATAGAGGGTAACTTGGAAAAGAGCAATATGTATTTTAAACGTGGTTAACTGGCTTGGTTTAATAAGTTCTATCTTCTAATGGCAGAGTTAACAGCAGATTATTTATAGGCTCATAAGCACATACGTATACGTATAATGTGATTAAATGTGCATATAACCAATGAGTATCCTTACCATGATAACTTCGTTTAAATGCAATGTTTAATATTAAAAATGTTTAAACTTTGTGTGTAATGCAGATTTTTTTTATTTCTACGCCATTTGTTTTAGGATGTAATTAGGACGATTGTACAGAGCGGTGGCATCAAGCATTTAGTAACCATGGCAACCAGCGAACATGTAATAATGCAAAATGAAGCTCTCGTTGCACTGGCACTAATAGCAGCTTTAGAGTTAGGTAAGTATCCCAGTGGCTAACTCTGCCTGTGCTCTTTTGGGCCCATGCTCAAGAGAAACCCTACAGGGAGAGTCCTGTGAGTTTATTTTGCAATGTAGAACAGGCTGCTGCTTCCACCTGCCTTTCAGTGGCATGGAAATACATGGCAATTCATGCAAAGAAATAGATAAGCAACAAGTTTATGCAGAAAATTGAAGTTTGCTGATTATACAGTATCTACTTCTGTATTCTGGTAGTTCATCACAGAATCTATAACAACCTCTAGGAGATTTCAGATAAAACCCAACAGACTGACATTTAAGAAAATAGTAATTTAGAGTAGAGACTACGGGACTGAGGCCTGTGTACACTGAAATAGTCAATCTCCTTTAGAGAGGGCTTATCAAAGTAAAGCTCTTGCTTACCTAATCAGTGAGAGCTAAAGCATACATATAGAGGTGGATGATGCCTCCAAAACACGTCTATTATTATTATTAAACTCCACAGAAATAGATGCTGGAGTTGCCATATATAGGCAGAGATGATTACATGTCTTAACCAACCTCAGCTTCATAGAATGGCTTCAACTGGAAGGTACCTTAAAGATAACCAGTTCCACTCCCGCCATGGGCAGGGCTGCCACCCACTAGATCAGGCTGCCCAGGATCCCATCCAACCTGGACTTGAACATCTCCAGGGATGACACATCCATAACTTCTCCGGGCAACCTGTTCCAGTGCCTCACCATCCTCTGAGTAAAGAATTTCCTCTGAATAATTTAAATCTCCCCAAATTTGGCTTACCAAATAAAGAAGGGTAAATGCCCAGTGGGGGCTTGCTTTATCCTGTTTCTTGCTTATTAACTAATATCATGAACTAAATAAGCATTAAATACTTCTGTTCTTGATTTCATCTGTTGTCATAGTGTACCTACAGAATGCTACATTCAGCTTCCAAATCACTGGCAATGCATCAGTGAATTTATTTGATCGAAAGAAAATGATATTGACATGAGACTTCAGACATCTAAATGTTTCAAGTCTCAATTCAGTATGTTTCTTAGAAAACTACAAAGGAAAAAGTTGGTACTCTGATCTTGCAAAGCCTTTCACAGTCTTAATAATAGACCTTGAGTTTTCCTTCCATGAAGTCAAGAATTCCAGTGTCTGTATTAAACTCAAACAAATTTTCTAAAAGGAAATTAGAGGTCTCGCAAGCAGTAGAGGTCTTGTATGCTTAAATATTGCAAGTGTTGGCCTAAGTAGGTAGACAGCCTGGCAAATTTTCCATTAGCTCACTGTACATTTAAGATTAGATTTCATCACTGAACACAGTGATTGTCTTTTCTGTGTGATTCCTATCATCGTACCATCCAACGCGTTCTACCACAGCACCAGTTGGCTAAAACACAGAAGTATCAAACAAAGCACCAATTCCAGTTTCACAAGTTTTCACTTGTATTTCAGTCACTGCTGAAAAGGATCTTGAAAATGCTCAGCTTGTTCAGATTCTACACAGACTGCTATCAGATGACAGGAGCGCTCCAGAAATAAAATACAACTCCATGGTGCTGGTCTGTGCCCTTATAGGATCTGGTGAGTACTGGGGAGGGACTACTTTCCAAAGACATTTATTTAATTAACGACTTTGCAGCTCGAACATAGGGCATGTGCAGATACACTGGGACTGGTTCTCAGTTCACTATGAATGTGCACAGAATGGCTGAATTTACTATGACTCTTGATTTATAGGGACAAGAAAAAGAGACTCTTAACTCTGTTTTGGAAATTAGCTGCAGAAATAGGATTCTGGTTTTTGCAGGATGCAGGTAGCTCCTGGAAATTCAAGCTATCTGGAAATTTGACAGGAAAAAGAACGTAACATGTTTTAAACTGTACAGTTATCAGGCTTTCTGTGCAAGCATGCAGATAATAAGTTAATTTTCACCTTCGACTGTAAGTTCCCAGTATGACATGGGGTGTCTGGTTTGTTGTTTTTCTTCAACTTATTGAAGTAAAATTAGGTGGAAGAGAAGCTTGTAAAGGCACCTCTTGACTTTTAAATTCCTACAAGAATTGCAGGAAATTAAAAAAGACAAGGAACTTAATACAACATGTAGCTGCAGTCCTGCCCTGGGTGGGATCCTCACTCACCTTGCTGGGAAGTGTCCATTCCTTGGCTGCCTGAGCATGCTCCAGACACAACTGCTTGTGGTCGTTCTGGAAGATGAACAGGAGGTGCTCTAATACTTGCCATTACCAAACATGGTGGTGCAGGGAATGGAGCAGGGTATCACAGGGAAATTTGATCTTCAGCTAAGGATTCAAGAATGGCTGCATTTCTTTCGTTCACTGTGACATTCCTGTGTGCACTGACAACAAAAATAATGATCCTCAGAAATTCTGCCTGATGCTTGCATTTCCACTTCTCCGAGTCCTGTCACCTGCAAGATTGACTGACAGTGTTGTTTAAAGTCAAATAACTGTCTCTCTGTTCCACCAGAATAAGCAGCAGTCTTCCCTTATTTTTTCAGGGTTATCCAAGTGGTAGAGATCAGTCTGCCACCACACTGTAAGCTTTGCCTAGGCATGAGGCATCTTGGCATTCTCCCAGGGAGCAGACAGCATATTATTGCAATGCACAGCTGTGAAGAAGCCAGAGCTGCCCCAGCGTTCAGCCCTGCGTCCCCATGAGTGTAAAAATAGCCACTATATAAGAGCAGCAACTGGGCAACCCTGGTATTAAGTTTTGTTTACCAATTGCTTTTAATCGGAGTAGAGAAATGAAATCACAAAGAGCAAAGTCTGCTTTTGCATGTGAAAATATGAAACATCTCTTCCAGCTCTATTGCCTCTAATATTTTCCCTAGTCTCCATGTTTTTCATTTTACCGTAAACAGACTTGCGTAGCCATAGTTCTGTAAAAGCTAGAAAGTAGTTGTACTATTTCAATTACTGTTAAGTTTAATTCTCCAGTGTCTGCTCTTCTTACTATCCTTCGTTATAGGGTATCTGGCATCACATTTAACTTGATACTGCCAATGGCAGTGCATTAACAGTAAATACACATGCATAAATGTATGATTTTTGCCACCTGAAGTTGCTGTTGCAACCGAGTGAATGGGTGGGAAGAGGGAAGAACGAGGACAGAAGAGAATGGAAGTGTGTAACCTAAGGAATAAGCAAAAGCTATTCCTAGCTAGCACAGTCACTTGTGTGCAATGGTTGCAAAAATGCACTGAGCACAATTGATCAGCCACTGTAAATCACAGCAAGCTCCTAAAAGGCGGTTCAGTAACACTGCTTAAGCACGATGATATCTTAAAAAGTGCCTACACAGCCTAAGCATCCAACAGCTTCACTGACTCTGCTGAATATATACTGGTTCCCAGGTGCACAGCTGTGTGTGAGTTCCCAACACACAAAGACAGGGATAACTGTGAGAAGAAAAAAAAAACAAAGTGAAAACACGCGAACAAGAAAGTAGGAAGGGAATGAAAAATCCAAGTGTGCTGTAAGGAAAAGCTGTAAATATGCATAGCATATATAGCATAGCTAATCTGAAACAGATGGTTGGGATTCCTTCTGGTAAGCTCAGGGATTAAGCCCCCAGCAGTACCTGGGAAGCAAAAAATACATGTAGGTGTTTGTTAGGTGTTTGTTGCTAAGAGAGTTCACTAGAATAGACTAAACAGACATGAAACAAAACCAGCTACTTTGGCTCTTAACTGTGGGAAGTCTAGAGCAAAGGGCTTTGAGTAAGCTCCCTACTTTAAAAAAAAAAAAAATTGCAACAGTTTTGTGGATTGTTCCCAACCTTTCTTTTTTGACATCAAGTAGAATGCTATCCAGGATGGGAACCATGAAACAGCCTCAAAGTTTCAAGTCAAACATACGTACATAAAACTTATTACCTGATGTGTTGTACTCGTGACACGTTCAGAGCTGAACCATAAATGGGCAGCTACCAGTGACCAAGTGGTGACATACCCTCTCCACATTCCCACACAATCAACCAGAACTGATTTGATACAAATGAGCTATGCAGCGAACCCTTCAGGCACACTTGTTCATCAAAATAGTTTAAGGAATCAAACAAGAACATTTAAAGAAAAAACTTCCTAAGCATCTCCTTCAGAAGTCATTCCAGGTGGATTTTTGTAATTGCTGTGCAGAAAATTTGTCTTTCATCTCTATCTGTGGGGTCTGGGCAAGCCCAAGGCCCCAGAGACTTCCTCCATTCTTAAAAGCAATAAAAAATAGTAAATAAAAAGATGACATTTGTGGGTTTATGTGTATATAGTGGGTACAGGGTAGTGCTGACACTTTAAGTGCCTCACACCATGCTTTACTGTTCTCTTACCCATCTCATACAAAGCACTGTTTCTTTTCCAGAATCTCTCCAAAAGGAAGTGCAGAGCATGGCATTCCTAGAAGTCGTATCAAAACTCCGCAGCCATGAGAACAAAACTGTTGCCCAACAGGCCTCGCTAACAGAGCAGAGACTTGCTGTAGAAAGCTGAGAAAGGTCTTGTTTTCAGTGCATCCCATCACAGATTCCACCTTCATCCTTTGTCCTGCTGTCGCTCTTGCTATGTTTTCCACTGTATCACTTGTGCATGCGTGTAATGTCCCCACACAAGTTGATGAACTGCTGTAGGTTTCTAAAAATTCATAGGTGGTGTTAACATGAACCTGTCTCCACCTGTAATTGTTCTACTTGTATTCTTGTTGCTTGGGCCACATAGTAGAATGTGCATGTTGTAGTCCTGTGATGATGTAAAAGTGGTACTACGCAATGACTCTTTCCTCACACTCCCCTAACTGCATAACAATGTACTACTAAATTAGGGACAGTACAAGATGCAGCAAGTCCAGGCTAGTGCACTGACTGTAGGATTAAGAAGTAAATCTAGCTCCATTTTTGGTGCTCCAAAGAGGCAGGTTTGAATGCAATGTACTGCTGCTCATTCACTGGTCTTGCCTATTAATGTCAAACTCATGGTACCTAGAGGTAACAAATAAAAATTTCAGTGCTTTCACTTTATCCTGTGGTTTGTCCTTTTCCGTACTCACTCGCACACAAAAGCTGTGACCGTACCAGCATGTACTGGTGAGAAGCCGTTCTTGTTCCTGGCTCTGGCCCCACCACAATCACTGACTGCCTTTCAGCTGCAAGAATACAGAGAAAACAGTTTAGCCTCTTTCACTGTGTATGCTCACGCAGAGGCACTGTGGTGGTTTAACAGTTGTGGGTTTCAATGGCAGTACACTATGCAATCCTTATTCCATAAAGCCATCTGGGTAACGGGGTTTGGGCTTGCTTGGGTTGAGTGGGTTTTTGTTACTGTGTTTTGGTTCTTTTAAGATGACTTTAAAAGGCATATCTTGCAGCAGCTTATCAAGAGAACCCCATCAAGTGAAACACACATGCAGTTCCTCACCTAGGTAAAGGAGAATTCAGTGCTCCCAGTGCTATTCAAAGTCTCAGGCTCCTTGCTTATCAACACAAGGCAAACCTAGAGGCCAAGCACCGTGTGACTCCACACCACGTAGTTGCAAAACGTGACTTTTGACCTTCCCAAATTCACTGCTGAGCTCTTTGAAATTACTGTGTATCCCACACTGTGATGGGAAGACACTATTCATGCCAGGAAATGAGTTATGCACAGAAGCTGTGCATGGAAAAGAGAACAGACACTTTTTTCAGTTTGTTTCAGATCTGAGACTGTACCAAAACCCAACAGATGCTAGAGGAATATTCACACAAAAGATCAAATTTCACATCCATTTAACCCAGTGCCAGAAATTTACTGGTATCAATGAGTAAAATGCACATATAAAACCTCAAATACCAACTGTACAAGAGCCTCTCATTAAAAACAAACAAACAAACAAACAACACATTCAGAATACATATGTTGGTAATAGCTAGCAATAAAGCCACCTCCAGGACACAGAGCTGTGGACACAGACTGCAGTCCCATGACATGAGGCTGTGAATAATGCAGAACCTCTACACTGGTAAATGCAGGCCATGACAAAGGGGTGACATAATTCCCATTCACCTACTTGTCTAACTGGACTTCAAGTTAAACATCGACCATATCCTATCACTGAATTTTTATTAGAGATACAGCACGGGTAAAGGCCAACAGTGATATCATTTAATTTTCAAGTGGTTTCCCATGACAGAATACCAAGTGACTCTACACTTCTAGGTAAAGACTGTGCTAAGAGTACACAAGTGCAAGGACGGTTTTATGTTATGGCAGAAGAAGACAGCTAAACAGATTATCTGTCCACAAAAACGCTGCACTGATCTGAGGCACGTACCAGCCTGCAGGACATTTCTATGTAGTTGGCAAATCATTCTTCCTCTGAAGTCTCTTAATTAGAGAAACAGGATCAACAGTCAAAATCACAGTAAGAAATAAGGCCAGGTTTATGTTGCACTTTGGTATTCACATCTCTTTGCTTGCAACCAGACTAGAAAGGAGCACATGCACTGGGGCAGCATGTAACTTGTCACACCCAGAAGCTGTCCCAAGAGAAACAATCGTGATCACTTGGCCCAATTCACTCCAACTCTCTGCTTGCACCAGATCAGTGAAAGATGACTAATGGCTCACTGGCCCCTAGGAGTTCAGAAATTTATTGGTGAAATTTATAAGAATTGCCTCTCACAGAGCCCCATTGGCCAGAACAGAGCTGCAGGCTTGTACTCAGTGCAGGATCCTGATCAAGCCAGGTGCAGCATATGCTACTAAGAAGGACGCAAGCTTTTCCACTGCAGGAATGGTGGTGTTAACTACTATAGGGAGAATAGAATCAGGGCACTGACCCCCTAAGAATATTTGAAAACTCCTCCCAAGAGGTTTTGTCAATCTGTTTTTCAAAGTGCCCCAAACTGTAGCAAACCAACTATGCTTATTAATTTATTGCAAAACAATGCAGATTGATGAAACAGTATCTTAGATTGAATTGGATTCACTTTCCCTATAGCTTTTGAAATGCTAAGAAGTTTTTCCCTCTCTGTGTTAACAAGACATTACTACACATTTTTACCTGTGCAATTCAATAAGCCAGCTCTATTTCTGTTTTGAGATGTTACACTTAAAAAATTAAATTTCTACTTCCCTTTACAAAAGTTAAATTCATGACAAAATGCTGTACTCCCTTCGTGCTGCTCCCTGCAGAGATACAACTTCTGAACACTTCATGGTCACTAAAATGACTATAAGTGGGAACTCCGACAGCTGTACTAACCAGCAGCCACAGCAGCATGAGGAACATCAATGACCTGTCAGAAACAAACAGAGCACATTTGTTAGCCAAACTTCACTAACAACGAATGCTAGGAGTGAGATTTCCTCTTCTGAGGATGTGTTGTTGAGATATTAACTTACTACTCATTTGAGGACTGCCACTGGTAGCACAAAGCATGCTTCATGACTACCTCAGAACATAAATTCTGCCATGCGCATGTGAGACCCAGGGATTTATTTCCCCTGCTAGTCTGAGGAAGAGGGTGACTTCTCTCAGAGGATTTTTGCCCGAAATTTGTATCTTCAACATACAGTGCTACACCAAGAGCAACACATCACAACACCATATTTCACGCCATTTTATTTATAAAATCGTAATTATCTAACAAATTGCATATAAAATGATTTACTTCAAGTAAATACAGAGTACTGCACAACTATTAAAACTATTGTGTTGTCCATCATAAATGTATTAAAACATACCTAAAAAAATGCATCTATTAAAAAACAAAAACCCGAGAACACAAGTAGCATGACCAAGACCACTTTCAATAGCTTAAAATGAATTACCGGGAAGTTACATTAACTTCCTAAGTATACTCCAGTTACATCCATTGAGATCAGCATGTGATACAATACCACAGTCTAATGCTACAGATGACAAGTAATACATATGCACCTGATCTATGCTTTTCTCCTAGACCAAAGATAACCAGTCTGAAATCAGATAACTAAAGCTCAAGTCAAACTCTACTGGGCATGCAGTTCTGTTATAGCAATACTTTCAATCAGTAAGTGTAGTTGGCTTTTACAATCAATTTTACATCTGATAAAAAAGGAACACAAGAGAATACATTCGTATAAAAAGGAGTGATACACATGGGGTAATTATCAACACCTTTCCTTATGTCATCAGATGAACCAAGCACAGAGATTCAGTTGGAACTGATCTGGAACACACTTATCAGAAATGGATCTGAGCCACAAAACCCAAATCCCAGACTCATCAGAGATCAAGGCAGCATCAAGTCCATCTCTACTGAGAACACAGCATGAACATACACACAGACGGAGCTCCTTGTCAACAACTTTGTATGGCTGAAACAATTGACAGCTAGTAGTGCTGCATGGCTGAACACCTGCCTGGCGTATGCTAGCAGTCACGTTGTTGCTGCAATGTTAAGGGAAGAAGATTTTTATTCAAGTGGCAAAATTTGGTACGTAGCAGATCTAACAAGGTAGATTCTTTCATTTGCATTATACAGTTTTGCTACCAATCACAGACACACCAAAAATGTTCAGAGAAAAAAAAAAAAGGGAGAAGCTGTAACTTTCACCAGTTCTTGACACCAGTTGAGATCTAAACTCCCCTCTAATTGTTTGCATAACTACCACTACAATGTATCCAAATGGCACACATACAACAAGAAAGGAAATGGAATTAAGAATGCACATGAGAGTTTCTCTTGTGACCAACACTGTTCATCAGAATCAATTTCACCAAGGGCATCTCTAATGAAGAAAAAAACGCAGATTAACGGCAATTCAAATAGCACCATGCTTAGTACTGCCGCAAGTGGTGGTTACCCCCCAAAACCGGTACGGGGCGTTGACTCTTGTTCTCCGGTTTGCAGTCGAATACTACTTTCCTAATGCCAAGTAGCAAAGGACAAACACAAGGTGGGTCCTGAAACCAACAGAACTTCCCCCTCTCCGAGGGCTTGCTGCAAATGGACCCGGAGACACTAGGTGGCAGGCGACTAACGAGCTTCTGCCTCACCGGCAGGGCGAGGTAAAGCACAAATGGCCGCCTACTGCACTCAGGTTTGGTCAGTAAAAGTCACACGGTGGACATCTTGCCTGTCATCATAAACGTTTTAAGGGTGAAAAGCAGTCATGTGCAAGAATCATCTAATCTGCATGCTATTATTTACATTTCAAACACTATTTACACACCAGAACCACAATTAGCATCTCTCTCAATGGGAGAGGCAAATTTCAGGACAGAGCACACTTGAGCAACGTCTCCACTGTTTCAAACTCTAAGGGGTACAATCAAAATTACAGATTTTGAAACAAAGATATCTACTCTCTACTGAAACAAACACACAGACAAATCAAACATTTGTTCATTGGGTATTAAAAAAAACACATAAGAAAAAGCTTGTGAATATGGAGAGAAAGTATTTAGAAAGCAGAGGAGAAAGAATTGTGGAGCCCTTTGCTAGGGCTCAGTGGAGAATTCAGAAATGGCTTTAAAATCAGGGCTATCACTGAAGCAACCAGACCTCTCAGCAGCAACACTTCCATCACATATGAAGTGCTCAGCAAATAGCTGTTTCATGGTCTACAAAGGGCCACAAGCATGACAACAAATTTCTGAGCAATCACTGCAGATTAAGTAACACTGATCTCTGCACTCACATTACCTGCTAGCCCATCAGGCAAGCTAGAAATTGCCAAAAAGTCGTACTGCCTACCATATTTTATTGCTTTGGAAAATGAGCCCACGTAGCTAGCAGTTGTGCTCTAGTTGTGCTCACGTTTAGTTTCTGTAAGGTTTTCTGGAAGATAGCTCGATTGATTTTGGTAGGCTCTGACAGTAACTGATCCAAGGCCTCCCACAAGCTTTCCAAACTGGACACCTAAGCTGCCAATAGCTGGGGCTTTCTAGGACATCTAATCCAATCTGTGGACAAAAATGTGGGATTTAAATGTGCGATAAAGGCAGGTAATCCTGAACATTCAGTACTCATCCATCAAATAACTGCAAAAATGAGAAAAGTTAAGGGAGTCAAGGGGGAAATAGCATCTGCAGCAAAAAATACAAGGCCTAGAAAAATAAATTTAGTGGCTTTTTATAAGAACTGTCACTCTGGGACTCACAAGATATGTTGCACATTTGTGTGCACACGTGCAAATACTGAGAAAAAGACTTGCTCACCTCACATCATTTACCTTCCTAACAGTCTGACACTGTCAGTGCACATCCAGCAGACTGGAGCTCAGAGAAAAGCACAAGACAGAAGGCCAATACAGTACAACTGCAGAAATTCAAGTAGAGGAATGGAAGTTGTCTTCAGAATCCCACAGCAGCAACAACAGTACTCAAGATCAGTGGCAATAAGGAATGTTTCTGTAATACAGACTTCTTTTCTTCAAAGCAAAGTGCTGGGTCACAACCAAGGCTCTTGAGTGAAGGAGTCATTCCCTGAACCAGACTTCCCTGATTTCTCCCCACACCATTTCATCAGTGCAGCATCATAGGTGCTGTCTGCCCTGCTGCTGTCAGGCAAAATGGTGTGTCCCTTTGTGGGAAACAAACACCGGTAACTCCTCAAGATGAGGAGTGACTAAGAAAAACATAACACTGTGGTGAGGTGGAACCAACTTTATTAAGGACAGTGAATTATAATTGCTTGCAAAGGCTTTAAAAAAAAAAATACTCTGAGTCATGGCTGGCCTTTAACAGCAGATACCATCGGATATGGAGGCTGCCTGATTCAGAGACAGTCAGTGGGAGTTAACCAGAAGAGAATGAGGTAATACTGAACGACAGAAGGACCACAGGACTTTCTGTAGCATCTGTGGATCATCAGTGTTCCCAACACCAGTATTTGGAGGGGGAAAAAACACAGTCAACTAAAGCACAGAAAGGCAAAATGTGCAAGGGTACATGTAATCACGTTTAAGAGCCATGGGACCAGAAAAGACCTTAATAGGCCACCAGAGCAGTCTCCTATCCATTCCCCACAGCAGGGACACTTTGAAAACAACGCATTAATCTCTCCATGTACTCCTTTGAAAAAACATCTCTTGCAAAAACATGTTACACACCTTTTTATCTCTGTTTTACCAATGCAGGTGCAAAGAGCTTTCAGGGCTGATTCTGCAGGTACTGAAAAGGGTCATAGAAGAAGCTTAATTTGTACAAAGTGCAATGAAAAAGCTACCCAAGTCATTGTCAGGTCTGTTAAGTCGTTATTATTCTTGAAGAAAAACAACTCAAAGTTTAAGGTGGATGGAGTCTGATCTAATTCTTCTTCCACTATTTGAGCTTGATTCCAAATTGTGCTCCTTTGTCCATTGCAAGAATATGTGTCTTGGCTGATCCTAATACACATTTCTATTTTAGAACTTTTATTCCATTGCTTCAAGAAATTTTTTTGTTGCATTTTAAGCAACGAAGGGAGGCATATCTTCATAGCACGGATTTGTCCACTGGAAGTAAGCATTTACTCTGGTAAAAGCTGTTTTCTCCAAGTTCCAAAGGAAAGGGATGTGATCTTCCCATAATCACATGCATTTACCAATAAATAAGTTTGGATTAGATTGTATTAAAACATATGCACAGATTTAAAGCACTGGAGTGTCACAGATTCTTACTCCACAGCTCATGCAAGTGAAAAGAATTGAAGAAAAAAAAATAAAAGATAAAGTCCAAAGCCTCAGATAGACTCAGATCAAGAAATTATCTTAAAAGAAGTCTTGTACAAGTATATCAAAGCACAAATATTAGTGAGATCCCTAAATATATTAGGTTACACTAAATTCCAGAGAAACAAAAGATTTAGCCATATCAGATACATATGCTTTGATTATTTTTTTAAGTTAATATATAATTCATTCTTTGAATAATAATATTCACTTGGATCCAACATCCACACTGCTTTCATACATTTATACAGTTATATCCCATTCTTTCCTTAAGAGACTGATGTCCTAAGGTATGGCAGCAACCAAAGGTTCTACCCTTGCTTGTCAAATATAAAACTCCTTTCCCTTCATACAAGGGTGGAGAAAGGAAGGAAGATGTTGATAAAATCAGGTAGTTTTCCCTGTGAGCTTGCTGATTCCAACTTCAAAGTACTACAGGGGGACAGCTGGAAGCTTGTGTAAAAAAAAAAATAATAATTAAAAACAAACAACAACAACAAAAAAAAAACTTCCCTTGTTTTAAAAACAGTTTCATTTACTGTACAATAGATGCATAGAAAGTTGCTTCCTGCTTGACGAGTTTAGGCCTGTAGCTACGTTTATCTGTGAAAATAAGAAGAATGTTCCTTTACAGAATAGTGAAGTGAGTGACCATCTCAGGAATATTTGGCAGCTACTAAGAGCTCATGACATGAAGAATCAACAGTATATCCACAGATTACAACGATGCAACTCTGTCCCACTGAATACACCAATTTTAAAAAAAAGTGTCCACTTGTTACTCAGGATCAAGAATACAGTAGAGATTCACGGCTCAAAAGCTTCCGAACTGGTGGTTTAAAGCAAAAAAAAAATAATAATTGTCAGTGAGCAGCAGATTTTAAAGAGCCCACTCCTCTCTTCCCCACCCCAAAGAAATGCGAGTTCACTGCAATAACAGGAACTTAAACTTGAGACTGTGTGGGAGAGAAGGCTTCCCTGTCACCCATGTCCATACAGCTTGGTGTCGGAGCGACACACTGGAGGTTTCAGAGGGTTTCGGTTGTCCAGTGTCTTGTTGTGGTTACTTCAGCAGTTTTACCAGGTGGCTCTGACAGCCTCAATGTCACTAACCAAATTCTGGGCTAAGCAAATCCCAAATATCTGGAAGAGACAATAGTTCATTCATTTGGAGCATCAAACAACTCTTTTCACACAGGTAAAGTCCTTTGGTTATACAAAACTTTGATAGGAAAACAAGCAAAAGAAAGTTGGAAATTAACAGTAAGCATTGGCAGAAGAAAGTGTTGAAAACTCATGTAACCCTCATATTTTATAGTGCTGCTGGGTACCAGGAAATAAAATTTTCTATATTTACTTCACAAAAGCAATTGTAAAGGCATTCCACTGCTCACCTAAACCATCAGGAACTTTAGACCTATCCAGGCTTAAAAATCTCCATCCAATCTTTATCTAACACAGAACATTGATTTTGACCTGCAAATAGCTGAAAAGGAAAATCTCTACCGACAAAAAAGAAATACCTCTTAACACACAGAAAAGAAGCCTCCAGCATTTAGCACACCTCACTAAAATCTAGACCTTCTGTTTCTAGGTGAAACTCGCATTGTATTTCTAATTCTCATATTCAGTCCCCACTCAGCACCTAAAGGTTTTATTTCTCTGCTGCTCCTGCTCTTCTGTGTAGCTCATTACAAAGAACACAAGAATTACCTGCAGTAATGCTATCCCAATGAATATACCAGCAACTATGGTGAGATTGTCCTGCAACCATTTCTCAAATTGAGGGACACAGCCTTTAGTGTAGATAACAATCTGCTGATCAACTTCCTGTCAGGGAAAAGGAAGAAAACAGAGGTAATTACATTCAAATATCCTGCCAGTAAAATAACCTGTTTTTGCCAGAGGGATTCAGATCCTTAAGACACATTAGAAGGAGAGAAAAAAAAAATGCTTACTGGTTTTTGCCTTGCATCATAGCCACACTGAGTATTAATAACGTCTTCCTAGGAAAGAGAGACAAACAGAAGGCAAATGAATAAAAAGAAATATCTCCAAAGCATTCTGTCTCAGTTCCCCAGAGTTGGTCCTGTATGCAGTAATACAATCATCCCAGTTTTGATCTTCATACCATTTTTAAAAAGATCCTTCTCTCTTCCATTCAGTGCTGTTAGTTATTAGCAACAAACAAAATCACAATGTGAAAAATACTTTAAGCTTTCAAAGGAGCTCAGTGGGAAAATCAGCCCTGTACCTGGGTAAACCCCACATTCCATATGTAAGCATTTGGAAATCAAAGAAAAGGGATTAGGAAGCATCTGCTTGAAGGAAAAAGTCTTTCTGTTCAAAAGTTTTCATCTGTTCACAAAAACTACTGATAAATTTTTCAGGGTTCAGTCATGGGGAGGTGAAAACGAGGAGTTCAATTTGCAGAAGCTGCAAGTTCTTACAGGATGTCTGTAGAAATATATACAGTACCTAGCTCCTTTCCAAAACAATAGAGGGAAAAGAAATGGGTAGCGTTTACTAGCGTCCATTCTTTCTTATGGGATCTTGATACCAACAGGGAAGGAGTTTTCTTCCTACTGCCTCTGCTTCAGAAATACTCAAGCACCTTTCACAGGCTGACAGATTTTCCTGCTGAACAGGTGCTACGCAGTGGAAGCTAAAGCTGACTTTACTCTCCATATACAGGTATTCCAGAGCAATAAAATGAAGCAACTACTTTGCTGCAACAACAGCAAAATTTTAAGTTACTGGCTCATATACTAACAGTGAGCAGAAGGAGTTGCTCAAGGAAGTCAGAAAATCAGCAAGTATTAGCTAGATGTACTGAACATCACAATTTAACCAAATTGTGGGAAGTTAGAAACACAGCCAGAAGAGAGAGATTTTAAGTAACAGCCTTACAAAAGAAGAAATCTCCTCCTATCAGCATGTAAGCTCCCCTAAGCGTTTTTCCACTTTCAGGAAGTACATCAACAGGTACCAATCCTGTCAGTTGCCCAAGCTGAATTCCCTCAATGGACCTTTAAGAGTTGAATAATTTTTTACTTTTTAATGAGATGAATGCTCCTGTTCCAGGAGATATCGCAGAGTCATACACTTCAAGTCTTCAAAAGCAGATAAGATTCCAAGAGAGGGATTTTAAGCTTTCTTTTTCATGCTGGGCATCTACTGTTTTATTACCAGTATCTTCTGTCTTTAACCTCAAGATCTAATAACTGAAAAAAATCATGACAAATGAAATGGAAACGTGACAACTTTTCTAGGCCTTGTCTGTAAATAAATAAATAAATAAATAAATAAATAAATAAATAAATAAATATTGAACATTTCAACTTGTTAAACTACAAAGTTTAACTAAAGGAGTCTAAATTTGTTTCAAAGGAGTTTTGCTTTGGTTTAGCTTAGAATTTTGATTTTCTGATTTAAGCTAAACTAAATGCTAGACCAAAAGCAAGTCCTGTGCATGCTTTCTTGAACATAACTTTTTGCATCAGTCCAACACTGCACTCTAATTTCAAAGGGGACGAATTTGCTTTCCCATGGAATAAATCTGTGTTTATCATTGCACATAACAAACCTGCCACAGCTTGGTTACGTTTATATTTATTACATGCATTAGGCAATTTTTATTTTAAAGGGAATAAAGTGTGTTGGTTCTCTACAATGAATAACAATGAGGCTTAACTTAAAGTTTCTGGTTACTGCAGCACCCCCTAAGAAAATGAATAACTATGTGTATGGACAGAAAACTTTAGCATAGATTATGTATTTATAGAATTACATTGTAGCACTGTCAAGAGTTTGGTTTTACAACAACTATATTTTTAAAACTGGGTTGTGATGACCTCTGTGGGTGGGCAGATTTGTGAACATTAGGGGGAAATCCTAATCTTAAAGTAAGGCTTTAGCCGAACATGCTTTCCATTTTGTTATAATACTTTGTTAACAGACACAGACATTCACAAGGAATATTCAAAGTAGTTTGAAGATGCATTCAACTGCAGAGGAACCAGAAGACAGCATGTGTAAATGGAGGGCAAAGGAGAACAACTTCAGAAGTGTTTAGATCGCAAAGCAGCAAGTGCTTTGAATTAGCAAGGCAGGAAGCACCTGAGCTGCCTACTGGCAACTCATCTGATTTTAGTCAGTGCCATGGACTCAGATATTCAAGGAACTAGAAGTCACTCCACCTGAGCCATAGCTGAACTACCACATAATACAAGCACTCACAGGCTGCTACTTTTAAACTATATGAAACACAAATACATGCAGCGTTACACAGAATTGCAGGGGTTGGAAGGGTGCTCAAGAAATCATGAAGTCCAACTCCCCTGCTAAAACAGGTACCCTAAAAGGGTTGACGTAAGTAGGTATCCAGACAGGTCTTGAATATCTCCACAGAAAGACTCTCTGGGTAACCTGTTCTAGTGCTCTATTACCCTTTCCATAAAAATATTCTACCACATGTTTGCATGGAACTTCCTCTGCTCAAGTTTTAGGCCATTACTCCTTGCCCTATCAGGACTCACCACCAAGAAAAGCCTGATCTCATTCATCTCCTACCTCCCTTCAGATGTTTACAAACATTAATCAAACCCCCGCTCAGTCATCTTATGCCCAGGCTAAACAGATCCAAGTTATTCAGCCTTTCCTCATACAGGAAATGCTCCAGGCCCTTTATCATCTTTGCAGCCATCCACTGGACTCCTTCTAGGAGATCCCTGCCTTTTTTTGAACAGGGGAGCCCATAACTGGATGCAGTATTCTAGATGTGGCCTCACCAGGGCAGAATAGAGAGAGAGGATCACCTCTCTTGACCTGCCTGACCACGCTCTTTTTAGTGCACACTCAGGATAGCGTTGGCCTTCTTGGCCACAAGGGCTCACTGCTGGCTCATGGCCAACTTGTTGTTCACCAGAACACACAGGTCTTTCTCTGCAAAGCTCCTCTCCAGCAGGTCATCCCCTAACCTGTACTGATGCATGCAATTATTCCTCGTCAGGTGCAAGACTCTACACTCGTTCTCGTTAAACTTTATCAGGATCCTCCCTGCTGATCTCTCCAGTCTGTCCAGGTCTTGTCGAATGGCAACGCAGACTTCTGGTGTGTCAGCCATTCCTCCCAACTTTGCATCGTCAGCAAACCTGCTGAGGGTGCATTTTATCCCTCTTATTAAGATGTTCACAAAACTAAGCCCAGTACTGGGCCATGGGGAACACCACTAGTGACAGGCCTCCAGCTAGACACAGTGCTGCTGATCACAGCTCTGTGAGTTCTGTCAGACAGCAGTTCTCAATCCACCTCACCGTTCATTCGTATGTCCCACACTTTCTACGCTTACCTACACAGTCTGGGAGACTGTGTTGAACACTTTGCTGAAGTTGAGGTACACAACATCCATTGCTCTCCCTCATCTAACCAGCCAGTGATGACATCATAGAAGGCTACCAGGCTGGTCAAGCATGATTTTGCCTTTGTCTATCCATGCTGACTACTTCTAATAACCTTCTTCTTTCCAATTGCTTGGTGATGGAATCCAGAACAAGCTGTTCCATCATATTTCCAGGAACAGAGGTAAGGCTGACTGGCCTGTAGTTTCCTGGATCCTCCTTATAGCCCTTTTTGAAGATTGGAGTGACACTGGCTATCTTTCAGTCTTCAGGTACCTCTTATGTTCACCAAGATCTTTCAAAGATGACTGAGAAAAGTTCAGCAATCACCGTTGCCAGCTCCTTCAGCACACATGGATGCATGCCCTCGGGGCCTAAGGATTTGTGAGAGTTGATTTTGGCTAGATGGTCTCTGACCAGATTCTCCTAGACCAACAGGAAGTCTTCCTTTCCTCAGACTCTCTCTCTCTCTTACCTACAAGGTCTGGGAATCCTGAGGGCTAGACCTATTACTGAAGCTGAAGCAAAGAAGGAATTCAGAATCTCTACCTTCTCAGTGTCCCCTGCTACCTGGGCACTGGCCTTATTTAGAATGGGACCCACATTTTCCCTAATCTTTCTTTTACTGTTGACATACTTACAAAACATCTTTCTTGTTATCCTTCAACTCTTTTGCAAGGTTTAACTCCAAGAGGGCCTTAGCCTTCCTTGTTGCATCCCTACAGGACATCACAACTTTCCTATACTCTTCCCAGGTAGTCAGGTCCTTTTTCCCACATTTCATGGACCTTCTTCTTTCCTTTTAGTTTATCCATGAGTTCCTTACTCATTCACAAAAGCCTCTTCACAACTTTTCCGAATTTCTTACTCTTAGGTGTGCAACAATCTTGAGTTTGGAAGTAGTGATATTAGCCACGTAACAATCTCTATGCACACAACCCATCCTTATTCCAAGCTTTTCACTGTCACCAAACTGCTTCCCTACGCTCCTTCAAACAACTTCTGATCCTCCAAGTCTGATCTGAGATGACTGCAGGACAAGCTAATTTTTAAAAGAAGAAAAAGAGTGCAAAGATCTCTGTAGCTGTCTCCAGACTGTAATGCTAACATACACTACTTCAAAACACAGGTTGTCACTTATTACTGCACAGAGCACAAACCAGGCCAATATGATTGCAGCCTCTGGATACTCCATTAAATAATTAGTGATACCTGCTTTAAAGTGACCTTACAGTTGTTCTTTAAGGCAGCAAACGAAATATCCTGATGATAATCAATTAAAAGCTCATATCCTTCAACTCATTATGGACTCCTACTTTTTTATACTCACTAAAATTAACATGTTCATTCAGCCAGGCTTGTGCTTCTCTCATTCTAACAAAAAAAAAAAAGCAAACAAAAATCGCACAGTGAAGACCTAAGTTAGTTCAGGATTTTTTGCTGGTGGAAGATAAATTAGTAGTTATGCTGTGCTCCAAGTTAAAAAAAAAAAAAAGGTAGAAAAGATCATGCATGACTTCCAGAAAAAGTCATTATACAATCATTTAAAATTGAACAGCAGACTCCTCCTACTCTCTTGACTGTGACTTACGGCAGGGTCTTTAGTGCAGCAAGAGAATGGCACACCACAGCGCTCTCGACTTGCATTGGAATCTGTGCAATTGAAGTAAATATTAAGGTTCCAGTCATCAGCTCCAAAAGCCCCACAGCACTGCCACTAGAACACAGAAAGAAGAGCTTTACGACTTTCAGAATCAAATCTCAGCATTAAAATGTGCATAACTGCTGCCAGTATCCTTCTTGCATTCCATAAAGAATCCGAGAGTCCCTCATTTAACTGAAGATATTATTTATTTTTTTAAGACCACTCCAACTTCTAAGGTATTCTAACATTACCATGGAATTAATGTTCTGTTCACACCCTGCAATGTTGTTCTGCTGAACCTGCGAAGAAAAGACTGAACTTCAGTGGAGCACTGATGGTTTACAGCACTCCAGAATCTAGTCCAAGGAATCTATCTATGCCAACTAAAAAAATCACACTAATAATAAATAAATAAATACAGCTAAGCACATTTTAAAGTGTTGGGAATGGCAATTCTTTCCCTCTGGGTGTAAATACAGTTCCAACTGCATTACTAGAAATATGTTGTCTTCAAGTCTCATCTCTCCTAGCTGAAAAAGTAACTTGCTCTCCAAACTCACGCTGCCCCAGCTTAACTGTCAAGAGTGCTAATTCAGTTATCTACTGCCAGTCTACAGCAAAACTGGATTGTAGCCTTCTCAATGCATACATATGCCCCACTGCTTTCAGACCTCTGGGCTTCTTCAAACAGGAGCAAGTTTCAAATGAGTACAAGGATCCACATTCTATTACTCACTCACTTCTTCCCTCAAGGCACATATGAGCAAGCCAAACACTGTTTGGTTAAAAAACAAAGTTATTGCAGAATATATACAAATAAAGATTGATGATTTCAACCTACACAAAATGATGCAGCTACACAGGGCCAAATTCAAAGCGCAGTTCATAAAACATAGTCCAGAGGACAGTACTGGAGCAAGAATGTACCAGTAAAATGGCTTGTGCGTGAAATACAGTACAAGACTCCTTTACATACAGGCAAATTTGACCCCTGAACCTGCACAAGCACACGCATCTGATTGCACTCTTCCTTACCCTTCAGGTTCTGCTGAAATGTCCTTTAGAGATTTTTTTATAAGGACTTTTGGAATTGCCCACTTCATTAGGCTAAACACAGTAAGTCTTCTTGAGACAAAACATGGCAGTCACAACAAGCCCCCATCTCCCTGTCACTTCAGAGCAGTGCAGCATCTCTAATGTTGCTAAAACATCTAACATTCAATTCATAACTGAATATGTTTCCATCAAGCTAAGAAAATTGTGGTTTTGGGGAGTGTTTTTTGTTTGTTTTTAACAGAAGTGATAGCTCTTAGAATAAAAAAATTTAGAAAACAATCCCCCCTGAAGTATTTTTATAGGCATATACAAATATACTCCAATAATCTGAACAGAAAGCTCTTATGGTAACTAGACAATTTGACACGCTTGTCTTTAAAAGGCTTCATGAATAGATCACCCCAAGCCTCTATTTTAATTGTTTTGATGAATAATACAAGAAATAAGCCACTGTTCACAGGTACTGTGCATTTGCAGAAGTTCTGTAAATGCATTCTAGTATATTTTTGTTAGTCCTTGAAGAAACCAAATAGAGAGAAAGTAATAAACAGAGAAGGTATTTATTTAAAGCAAGCATTAAAAAATAAACATAGTCCTACTTACATATTCCTGTGTAAAGTCTATGAGATTTTGCAAATCAATGTCATCTCGGTATGCTCTGATGTTGTTGTTTATAAAGAAATACAGCTGGTCCTTGATCCAGTCTTTGAAAACAAATGCTAGAATACCAGCAGTGAGTTCCAAGAAGAAAATAATTCCAAGAAACACAGAAAACTATGACCAAAAAAAAAAAACAAAAAACAACAAAACATTACAATTATTTTGCTGTCTTGCCAAAGATTTATTTTTCAAGGCTCACAGTTATATCTTGCCATAAAGCTTTGTCTGTTTCAGAGCAAAATCAAGCTATTCATGTAGACAATAAATTTTTAAAAATACTTTTTTTTTTTTTTCATTAGAGCTGCAGTACAATACTCTTAATTTTCTTCTAGCAAATAAAAATGCCAATGAATTCAAACATTGGCATCTAGAGCTGGACATTTCACTGGAATTTCCAAAGAAGCCCAAAATTGTTCACTCTAAATTTCAACAGAGATGGCCACCTGCCAGGCTCTCTGGAAACTCCCGTTAAATTTCTGAGTAGGCACTCTCATTTTCAAAGACACTGAACAACAAATGGAACAAATTAAATGCTGTGTAAGTGACCTTCTCTTTAGGCATCCTCTCTCGTAAAACTTGGCCTAAGTGGGTAAAGCAAAAATTGCTAACAACAGAAATTAATTAATGACTAAGAGAGGAATGTCTATGGAATGACTCACATCCACATTAAAACCAAATGAGGCTGTGATGATTAATGCAAATGCAATGGATGCCAAAGGCATTACTAACGATCTGCTGCTTTCTCTAAGCATCTCCACTGAATCTACAGTGTTTTAAAACACACAGGGGTCCTCGTACGCTAGAATTCCATCCCTTTTGCAACTGCGCCTTTAAGTCTCATTTTAATATGCTCTCTGTGTTTGTTCAGATGCATTTTTAATTCCTCCATCAGCTGCTGTATAGGAAGCTATTTCTGGTACAGCAGATGGGTACGTTTTAGAGAAGATAAGAGAAAGAAGATAAAAAAATTACAACATCTTTCCTTCTGTTTTTGTTGGTTTTTTTTTTTTCCAAATAAAATTAAGTTCTAGCTTGCTCTCTTCTATCTCAAACCACTTTATAAATGGCTTAAGAACAATCAACTGCCTCCTCCCACAATACAGTGTGTCAGTGGGAGTCAAATACGTGACCTGAAGGCTGACTTTTCACTGGAAAACTTTTTGTGCATATACTGGCAGTTAACAGTTATGAAGACAAATACTATCCTGGCTGTGCTCAGCTCTGGAAGATGGGACAGGAGAGGAAAATATCTTGAATTTATTCCGAATCTTAAATTTACACTGGGCAATGAGGTCTTCTCACATCAGCTATAAAATACAGAGCCGAGCCTTATCAGCAAGCAATGCCTTCCTAGCAGTCCTATCTCATCTGTAATATGAGGGAAACTTGCACAGCAAAATCACATGGTTCACATTCAGTAGCGTATTATACATTTCTCCTAATTCACAGGCAGCTGGTTATTGACTCTAAGCTCAATTCAGATTCTTAGTGATAGGAAGGCAGGAGTTCCATGTTATGATTCTTACCACCAATAGTTCTAAATGTTAAAAAATAAAAACTTAAGCAGCAGAGATTAAGATCTATAAAGCATTAACGGTTAATCAAAGGAGATTCCCAGAACAGTCCTCTCACATCAGTAATGCCTTCTGCTCCCCAAAATGTATTTTAAAATCTTTAAACAGTTAAGCAGGAATACCAAACACGACTTGTGCCACGTAACTACTGAATGCCACAGTTGTTACTTACAAATTTGAGAAGAAAGGTATTTTCTCGCAAAGCTCCAATGCATCCTGCAAATCCCAAAATGAACATAACCGCTCCTACCACGAGGAAGAGCCAAACTGGATCAAAGCCACCCAGGTCAGTGATGGAAGAGATGTTGGACAGCACTCCCTGGGAAAGAAACAATACCAAGAGATAACACACGTGGTTAAGCTTCGTGTTGTAAACATTCAACTTGCATTCTTCTTCTTAAAAAGGTAGAGGCTCAATGCAAACAGACACTCTTCAGCACAGAAAGAAAACAGCAATTAATAAAATCTTCACACTAAACAGAGAGATAAAAAGAGTAACTATGTTCAATATTTCTGAATCAACAAATGTGAAGAACCAAAAAGCATTGTCCTAGAATCCTCTGCAAAAAAAATTACAAATTTGAATAAAATTTAACTTGATTTTATTAACCATGGGGAGATGCATTTTAGGTATCATAGATGTTGCTCATGTAAGCACAAACTTCGAAATGTTGTGACAGAAAAAGCAGCCAATAGCAAGAAAAACAGCTTAAGTTTAGCCTTTATGCTCAGTATTTACGACCACCGACAGGAATTATAAGTAAGCTCCCTCAGTTAAATGCAGCATTTTACAGCAACAAATTTTATGTTATATTATGGCAATTTAGACACTGAGCTGATTAAAACTTCAGTCACTTACATGCCAAAACCTCATTATGTATGTACAATGTGACTACTGTCTAATCAGTTAAATGGAAAGAAACATTGAAATAGGCGTTATGTTTCTTAGTAGGACAGAAGGCCATTTAAGGACACATCTCAGGAGATGCTATTCACCAACTTGGGTTAAATTTATCATATGGTAAACACAAGCAATATTTTAGATACAACAGTTAGTACTGCCCACTTATAATGCCATTAATCCCTTAGATACAGAGCTTGGGCTGTGAAGCCAGAAGCCTTGAGGACATATTTTATTGATCTGAACACTTTTTAATCAGTTTGGCTGATGCTGAGCAGATGGGTCATGTCAAGGAGCAAATACAAAGTCTTCCTTATTCCATTGAGTTTGTAGAGGAACAGTTACAATTTCACAAAGCCTTCTGGCAGCAAAAAAGCTGAAGCATCACTGTTTCTTCTTCTAACTCCCTCGTGCCATAGGTCAATACTAAACACACTGCTGCAGTGGAGATTTCTTCACACATTCCTTCAAAGAAGCCCGAATGCAGACTGAGTGTTTAAGGCTACTGCTTTCTTTATTAACTCCTGAATTAGCTATGGCTTGAAAAACAACAGTATAGATCTTCTCATCTAAAGCTTTTTATTTGCAGATTTATTCTCAAGTTTTCCATCCTTCTCCTTGCTCCTGCTCACATCCACTTTGATTCTTTTCCTTCCAGAACAGCAATAGTTTTGAACTATGTTATCATAGCATCATTTCCAAAAGGTCTAATGCTGTTAGAAGGCAACTCTTCATAACTGTAGCTTCGGATTTGTGACCTTGTTTTGTAATACATAATTTGAGTCACTCAAAGCATGTAAAAAGTCATGCACCCGGTATCTCTAATACAGCACATCAGTCTGCAATCACTTCCATAATTTCCCCATACAAAACTGACACAGAATAAACTGGAAATGAAGATGATCCTTACTACTTTTTGTTTCTGAATGACAGACTAGATAAAATAGGGGCCTGAATTTCTCCAGTGCACACAGCAAGGAGCCTTGGAAGAGGCTAGCATACCATAAGACAATTAAAATAAAACAAAAACAAAAAAAAACCCACAACCTAACTCAAACTTACAAACTATAAACAAGAGCATGAGTTAACATTCTCAGCCTAGATTTTCCTCCTACTAGAGAAGGAAACTATACTATTGTCTGACAGGGATGAAAAAAAAAAATGTATTCAATGCTTTCCTCCCACAATACATACAGTACTAGACACTGTCATTCATTACAAGGGCAAAAATAGATGTAATGCATAATATAACACAATGCTGCTCAGACCCAGTATTACTGTCAAAGCAGACCATTTGGTGTGCCCCCTTTTCATGTAACCAGTGATGAGGTGGTACGAGTCAGACTGAACTGAACACTTAACAATAGCTAACATTTTAAACAATTTGTACGAAAGTTTTCCACCGTTTCTTGATTACATGAGCTGTAAATAAGAAATCAAAGATACAACTTTCTGGCTAATAACAAACAATAAGCAGCATAATCTAACACACAAACTTCTGAATTGATCTGGACATATGCAAGATAGGAAACACAAGCTCTGCCCAAAGGAAAAGGTCTGCTGTAATGACTTCCAACCAAGTTTGAAAGTTCCTTCTATGTTTTCCCCTATCTCATAACATGAGAACAAGTTATACCTTAAGCAAAAACTACTCCTTATTTCTTTTAACATTAGCTCATTTTTTTCATTAATGCACTATAGCAGAGCATAAAAACAGCCACTGGAAAAAGAACATAGCTTATTGCAATTATTTTACTTGGGAAAGAAATAAATCCAGAAGGATGAATGGTCAATTAAGTCTTTCTTCATAAGACTCTTCAATCTTTCTTTTTCAAAGAAAAGAAAGAACAGTCTAATCAAGTTATTGCCATTATAAGCAGTAAAATTCAAATGAAAGATGAAATTCAAGAGTAATTCAGATGTCAATCCTGCTCTTTGAGAAGATATTTATACAAATAAGTCTTAGTAAGAAGAAATACAGCTTTATACTCTGTCACACCTAATGACTATAAAATGTAGCAAATTGGTTGAATTTATATTCCTTTTCTGACCATGCCTTTTCCCACCTTACTTGATTTTCTAGCACTGGCATGTTCATGCCACTCTAGCATGCCACAAGCTGGCCAGTCACACAGCAAAGGTCACTCACCTAAGCAAGAGCTCTCCTCCAGGCTCTGACTGCTCAGTACAGCTGTGATCTGACATGCGCTGAAGTTAAACAATACAGGCTTTATCTCCCATTGTTTGCTACCCTTGGAGAGCGCCTTTATGTGCATCTTTTGCTAGTCCACATGTGGCAATCATAAACCAAGCTTGGATAAACTCCAAGTAATACATCCTGACAGCGCAAAGCATGCTGCATAATTCTCATTTGTACCGCGTGCTGTCTGCACATGAATCCCAAGTTATCAGTATTCTGGAGGTACCTCAGAATATACAGTCTTCACAGTGGCTCTGGCAATAAAACAATTGCTAGCAAGAGGAATGACAAATAGACAATGCTCTGTGCTTAGACCTAGACTTGCACAGAGGTAGTGCCTTATTCTGGGGGGAAAGTACATGAGTCTTATAGTTGCCAATAATTTCTTCATCCCATCTTCAGCCAAAAGCAGAAGGAATCATGTACGGAGGTACTCGAGCAGAGGAATAGCAATCTCACAAGATAACACTGCTTCCTCCAGTGACACTGAATCCTCAAGGCTACCAGTCATGCACGTAATATATGGTGATTGTTTGCCAGCTCATTTCTTCCAGGGATGAAAAACCTCAACAAACGACCTATACATCTTTTAAAGTTGGGCTCTCTGCAAATGGATAGGATTTTTTCTCAGCAACACTACTGCAGCGGTCCAATCTTTACCACAAAACAGTTGCAAGTACTATCGATATTCTGGCATCTAACAGGAGGAAAAACATTATTTTTTTCTTAAACCTATATTCACGCTTCAGAGGTATAGTAGTGTTTCTGGGTACACACATAGCACTTCTTTGGTAGTTTAGACATATGCCTAATCTTTACTTGGCAGTAAACACTTTGTGTAGAGCTACACATGCTAATACTTTTCTTCTCCCAGTGGCACCAATCCAGGGCTCTACTGTAGTCCCACAAGGAGAGCCAGCAGGACGTATTCTCTGTGTAGTCCCACAAGGAGAGCCAGCAGGACGTATTCTCTGGATGAGTTCCAGCTCATCTGTTTGCTCTTTTTCCCCACCCTCAATTGCCTGCTGTACATTTGAATGTTGGGGTTCTTAACCTTTCCATCCCCTGTAAGTCACTGTTTGTTAGGGGTTATGAAGGAGTGAAATCTTCATCTATAAATGAACTGAAATTAATAATGGTGAAGTTATGAAGAAGTTTGCTTTATTTGTGAAGTGTATTTGATTTTGGTCACTAGGATAGAATGACACAGACGTGCAACTGGAAAGACTGACATAACATTCCTAACCCATCCTACACTCAGGAGTAAAGTCAAGTGAAACAGCAGGACCTGCTTCTTTCTCCAACAAAAGGAATGGCAGAGAGGCATCAGTGGCAACTTCTATCACACCAACAAACACAAGATCACCAAGCCAGGCCCCTCAGAAGTGCCTGCAGAAAAAACAGGGAGCTGACTCCCTCCAGTACATGAGCAAGGGCAGAGCAAACAATTTTAAGAGAGACGCCTGAATCTAGTGAATGATCCTCTGTTGTAAAGCTGCTTTTTATCACATGGCCAGAACCATGCACCCTATGAGCTGGATCCCATGCATAGCTCAAGTCAAAGGAACAATACTGAAGACAGTTACTTGATAAAGCCCCTCCCAGTATTATATCTGCACTGTTGCTTGCTTATATCCCATCAAAAAAAGATGAAGGAAGCAATATTTACTTCAAAATGCATTCTTTGTTGCTTTCTTCGTCCCACACAAAGATTACTGGACCACTTGTACTGCTTTCCAAAGACAGATCTCTAACTTCAGCTCCAACCTGTGATATCTGATATACATCAATATTAACATTTTAGTTCATTTAAAGGGACTCCCCATAAACTATGCTTCAGTTCACGTTAACAGTCTCAGACCACATAAACTAGATAACTGACAAATGAAGATGTGCCTTCATAATATACAACTTGTGCTCCAGACACTAGGAGGCATTCAATCCATGAGATCACTCTAGAATTAGCCTGAAGAAAACAGTAACACACTCAGCAGTCCCATGACAAACAATATCCCAGAGGGCCATAAAAAGAAGAAATCAACACAAATAGAATGGGAGAACTCAAGAGGAGATGCATGAAAATATTTAAGACAGAAAAAAGCCACTAAACTTCTCTGCTGCAGAAGTGTATTTCCAGAAGAAAGTGGTCAGAAAAAAGGTTCAACAATACAAGACCTTCAGAAACATTTATTCTCTGCAGGCTAAGCATTAACCTTCCCACAAGCCTGTCTGCAGGGCTCAGAAATGCTAGCAAACAGAAACACACAGGAGTGATTTCCAAATGTATTATTTTAAAATGGAAAAAAGATTTACTTTCATAGTCATAAAATTTTTGCAGTTTCTCCATGCTGTGCATCTGAATAAGCATGAAGAACAGAACAATAGTCATCAAAATATGCCAAATTAATCCCACTCCAGCATTTTGTCTCTGCAATCAAGAATCTAGGTGAGCGATGTTTACAGAACTTACTTCCTTGATTTTTGTTGGTTTTGTACTTCCTACAGCAAACAGTAAAAGCAGCAGAACATCAGTTTCCAAGCTCGTAGTGAAGAAGCCTAACTGCCTTGTTCTGGCAAAGTCGAATTCAATTGGCAAATGACTAGTAGAATAAATACAGTTTTTTGCATTTTTCAGGATTAACGGTTACAGGGCGCTAGAACACTACTACAGATTATTTAAAAGAGTCTTTAGATAATGAATCTACATGTATAGAGATCTAAATGCAAATGTACCAGTGAGATCTAGTTGATATGAAAAAGTCAAGTTTAAAACATGAGATCGAGAGCAAGAGCTCTCACTCACCAAGAGCACTGTGCAGGCACATGGACATACCATACTGGTATTACAAACTGCAATTTGGCATCTGAGCTGGAGTACCTTCTAGCTATGCTGATTTGACAAGAAAAACTTTGAAACTAAACTTATGCATGTTATCAGCCTCTTCCACTTCTCCCACTTCATAACAGCCAACCTTATAAGCTAACCAAGGCCAATCAAACTTTGCAAGGCCTTTCTTCCCACTTTAGCATCTCTTCTTTTACAATCTCTTACCTAATGCAGACTCTAAAACCTCAGTACTTTCCTTCTAAAAGCTCCCACTCCACAGTCCCTGAAGCCTCAGAAGACATAAAAGCAACTCATCACTTGTTCACACTACACTTGCACATAAATCTCCTGCAGGTAGTGAGAAAACCACAAAGTTTGTTTTCCTAAGTACCTACTGGCATCGCATCATGAACACTCTCAAAGAGCCTTAAGACCACATTATTTAATATTCACAACCAAGGAGGGAAGTAGACATTTAGGACAGGGTTAATATGTTGTAAAAAGCAACAGAAAAAAATTGCTTGAAGTGGTTTAAAAAGTTAGTGAAATATGACTGTATATTTTTTCCCTGCTGCAGAGCAAACACAGTTGCTTTATATATGTTAACAAGCTGGGGGGAGGAGGGAGCGGGTGGGGTGTCAGCTGCTCAGTGGATGAACTTTTTTTTTCTTAAATGGTACGAGACCAAGTTTTGTGTGCCTGAAAACACCATGAGATTGTGAGCTATATAACGCATCTACGGCATAGACGGCCTTATTCATCCCTCAAGTTTATTACCCCCACCTCCAGTACTCTTTCTGAGTCCACGATCTGGAATGCTAATTGCCCCGTTTTTGTTCAGGCCTGGCTGGCTGGCTGTCAAGCCAATTCTACTGCCTGGTTGACAAATGAGCTCTTTTGCCTCCCTGCAAAGGAAGGTCATGAGACTGCATAGTGTGCTTTTTGGTTTTTTACTAAAAAAAAATTCTCTAAAGAGAATTCAAACCAATCTAGCTAAAAAGAGGAACCAGCCATCAAATCAACAGATCTATCACAGTCTCACCTGGCAGCAAACAGGCTTCCTGTAAAACATGGATTACTTCATTACATCCTGCATTTTTAACATGGCCTTGTACACTATTTTTCTGTGATGCAGCAGAAGTACACACAAGTCAATGACCAGGACACAGAACAACACATCTAGATGCAAAACCAAATTATTAAACATAGAATTAAATTAAAATCCTCTCCACCGCTATATCACCTCACATTACAGAAATCCTTCTGAAGACCTAATCTGGCTAAAACATGACATTCATTTTAACATATTATACAATAGTACTTCTAAATTTGAAGATTTAGTTCATTGGGACAGCAGCAGTCTTCACAGCATAACAGAACATTCAAACAAAATAAAAGGTTGAAAGGGTTTCAGGATCCTGGCATAGCACCATTGACAAGAGCCTGGATTCATTCCCTTTCCACTCTAAGAGATATTTATAGACAGACAGCCCACCCGAGCCTCTTCTTCTCAAGGCTAAACAGGCCCAGCTCACTCAACCTTTCTTTGTAGGAAAAGTTCCTCATATTCCTGGCCCTTTGCTGGACTCTTACCAGTATGTCCATGTCCCTGCCCTACTGAGGAGCGCAGAACTGGACCCAGAACTCCAGTTGTGGCCTCACCAGTGCTGAGCAAAGTGAAAGGATTCCCCCCACCCTCAACCTGCTGGCAACCCTTTGCCTAATGGAGTCTAGATTGCCATTAGCTGTAGCAGCCTTTGCAGCAAATGCATGCTGCTGGCTTCTGCTCAAGCTGCAGTCCACAAAGGATCCACAGCTGCCTTGCTGTCTTAAAGTCTTACAGTGTACCATTACAACAGACCACAGTGTTTAAGGGAGCTTCACATCAGCCTTACACAAGAAGCAGTCTAACTAGAGAAGTGCATTTCACTCTAGTTACAGATCTTCCAAGTGTTTGGCTTTACCTGCTTGTCTATTACCTCCAGCTCCCCGGCTGCAGCATGAACAACCCTGTATGGGATGTAGCTGATCCTCCCCCCCAGCTGCATGGGAACTACGATTACCTGGCACCTGATCCTGACTGCAGTTACTGGCTATTTCCTGTTAACAGGAAATGTTTAAGATGACACGATAACAGCTATGCAGAGTGTATCTGTTATTTGTTGAGTGAAAACAGGAACCTTGGTTTCTGATTATTTACAATTATGAATTGAAAACATTCTTGCTTGGAGGTGGGGGTGGTTTCACATACAGACGATATGAAAAAACAAACCAACCATCTTTCTGCTAGAATAACCTCTAGCTGCAGGACTAGTGTACTTCAGACTTCACAAACTAGTCTATAGCACTTTTTCCTTTACCTGCTCATTTATTCTAAATAGGAATAATTTGTGCTACCGTAGAAATGATACAAAAATGTTAAGATCTGTTCTGATAAGCTACTCTGAAATATATTACTTCTCTGAGGCTTAGAAACTGGCATCATAAGCTCTACAAGTATGCTCAGATAATTCAATTAAAGATGTTTTTGCATCTCTGCTGAATGACAGCACTGCTTTCCAAACCTATTCAAGCTTTCCAACATGAGCATCATATAGTAGGTAAACGTATGTGCATAATGCAAACTTTATGTATGACCATGTATATGGTGTGAAATAGTTAACACTATTACTAACACTGGGAGTTCGTTTTTGCACAGGGCAATTAGAATTTAAGTCAATAACTCACTGTCAAATCAGCAAAATTTGTCCTGAATTTAAGTGGCAAAACTCCAGTGTTTCCAATGTGGTGTTTTTTTCTGCTGCAAGTGCCAGTTATTATGCCTGAAGCAAACGCTAGTTTGAAACTAACTTAGTGTTTCCCATCAAAAAAGAGAAATATTACTTAACTAAATTTCATAGCACCACTGTTATCAACCAGGGATGGATCTTGGTTTGTTGTTGGTGTGTTTTTTCCTTCGTTTCTTAAACAAATAAGGAAATTGCAACTTTAATTTTAGCAGTTGCATTTTGATAACCCAATACATACTGACTTGCTTTGTATGTTATGCTTCGATACTTTATCTCCTTCCTAACTTCTGCATCAAGCAAACTAAAAATCAGGCTTTGGTTCACAAGTGATTTCTCTCCCTCCCCACCTTTTCCTTTCTTTATTCCCATTTCCCAGTTGACTTTACAGTCACAAAACAGAAAACTTTCCAGTGGACAACCTTATACTCAGCATAAGGAAAAAAATATATATTTTCTTTGCCTCGGTTTTGGTTTGGTTTTCATTAAGTGAAGCAGCAATGAGCATGCTACATTCAGGCAACAAAGCCAAGAAGGCTCACATTCAAGAACTTGCCTTGTGAGACATATAGGCTCCCTCTCATTCCTAGGGACACGTGCAACAGACACACTGCCAACACTGCCTTCAGTAGAGTATTTCATTATCTGTGCTGCCATTTGAGCATGCGTGGATTGAAATTGTTATTGTATGTGCAAGCATCAGCCATGATTTCTTGACAAAGCATTCTTAAGAAAAACGCCTCAGATCTTCCCTTAGGTGAACCTAGTCAAGGTTGTGCTTTATAATTTATTTATTTTTTTCCAGAGAATCTTGATTTTGTTTCAGGAGAAACTGTGTGGACACACTAAAAGTGCGGTACACTGTTATTCCAATATTTCATCAGAAAAAAAAAATGTTTGTTTGGTGCTATATTCAACTTACCTTTTCATTCCAAGCCCACAGTCCAATCCCAAGAAATGCTATGCCAAGGAACTAAAGGAAAAAGGAAAGAAAGAAAAATATCAGAATAGGAACTATATATTTAGAGATTAATTTATTTTTAAAAATATATTACCTCATCCTCTCTATCGGTTAACCAATTTTATCAGGACTCTGGGGACTTCCTGAGAGTTTTAAAATGTCAAGGTAGTTGTGTTTATTTATTTTACAACTCAACCATTGGAACTAGAGAATTACACATGTTGCACAGCTCATTCAGTGATATTCCACGTAGAAAGAGTAGACACAATAGCAGTAGACACTTTCTCAGCATCACGCAAGTAAGGCTTCTCGAACTTGACACACTACCCCCAAACCAAACTTCACAGTCAAGTGAATCATTTTCCTGTTTCATTATCCACCACCTTAGTGAACAATGCCTCAAGATCACTCCTCTTACAGCTCACACACATTAAGAGGAAGGGAATAAAATAAAGCCCTCGGTACACTTTTACTATTAGTTTAAGCAATGTTACCCACAAACACAAAAAGCTGTTTAGCATAATACAACCCAAGATTTGAAGAAAAAAATTAAAAGAATAAGAAATTAAAAAAAAACCTCTAAAGCCAAAATATAATATCTTTTTAAAATTGAATTTCATGTATTTCCTAAAGGAAGATACGAAAAAATGCCCTTTAGGAGATTGAAAAGATTATGTTTTCCCAAACAGTGGAAAAGGGAATAGCATTTCGGGTTTTATTATGACTCTGTATTCTCCATTCCATCGAATAATTCAAGTGCATCATTCCCCTCACAATACTGCTGGATTTCCATATGAAACCAGCATTAAAAATCTGTGAAACAAGCAGAAAAGGCAGACAAACACTCAATCTCCTGACACCACCACCGTGCATCTGGCATGATACAGTACCAGCAATAATACAGAATGTTTAAAACTAATACATTCTGGGTATCTGAGCACATCTCTAAATATTCACCTGTCCAGTTTGGTTTTTAAAACTTATGCACTGGCTAAAAAGATAATGATATACACTCTAATTTCAGGATGTGTAACAGAATATCGCATGAACATTAAACTCATATTTTCTCATGGTTTCCGCACAGTGGGGTGTACAGATTTATTTTGGCACATAGCACATTTTCTCTTAATATCTGCGTAAACAGTCAAGTATCCTAATGTTTGTTGGTTTTTTTTTCTTTTGCAAAAACAGGACAGAAGTGTTTTTCTTTGCTTAGAAGTAGGAGGAAGCATGAGTATAGACTTCTTTCCCAGAAGCAATTTCAACAACTTCAAAGCAAGACTTAGGCTTCCTTACATACACTTAAGTGGCAATTTTAGCTTTCACACACAAGAATTTCTATAAAGTATAATTTAAAAGGGAATATACTCAATGCTGAAGTTCCCTCTATCACTGACATAGACGATGGAGTCAAGTGCACCCTCAGCAAGTTTGCAACAGATGACACCAAGCTGAGCGGTGCTGTTGATACATTGGAGGGAAGGGAAGCCATCCAGAGGGACCTGGACAATCTGGAGAAGTGGGCCCATGTGAACCTAATGAGGTTCAACAAGGCCAAGTGTAATCTCAAGTATAAATACAGACTGGATAAAGAACTCCTTGAGAGCAGCCTTGCAGAGAAGGACTTGAGGGTCCTGGTGGATGAGAAATAGGACATGAGACAGCAGTGTGTGCTTGCAGCCCAGAAGGTCAACTATATCCTGGGCTGCATTAAAAAAGGGGTGGCCGGCAGGGTGAGGGAGGTGATTGTCCTCCTCTGCTCAGCTCTTGTGAGGCCCCACCTGGCTTACTGCATCCAGGCCTGGGGTCTCCAGCACAAGAAAGATGCAAAGCTCTTGGAACGGGTCCAGAGGAGTGCCACTAAGATGATCAGAGGGCGGGAGCATCTCTCCTATGAAAAAAGGTTGAGGGATCTGGGCTTGTTTAGCTTGGAAGGCACCAGAGAGATCTTATTGTGGCCTTCCAGTACTTGAAGGGAAGAATATAAACGGGAGGGGGAATGACTGTTTAACATGGGTTGATAGCGATAGGACAAGGGGGAATGGTTTTAAACTAAGACAGGGCAGATTCAGGTAGGAGGAAGTTTTTTACTCAGAGGGTTGTGATGCACTGGAACAGGTTGCCCAGAGATGTTGCGGATACCCCATCCCTGCAGACATTCAAGACAAAGCTGGATGTGGCTCTGGGCAGCCTGGTCTAGTGGTTGACAACCCTGCCCATGGCAGGGTTCAAACTAGATGATCTTTGAGGTCCTTTTCAACCCAGGCCATTCTATGATTATATGATAATACCCCTCACATCTGCGAGGTACTCTGCAAATGTGCACTGCCTGTTAAGCAAAGGCAGCACATAAAGACAATCCCAGCTCACCCAGAAGCACATCTATACTACTCTTGTTTTTGATTTGAAGAGTAGTGCCTGCAAATTTAAAGAGTACTACAAGCCAGCATTCCTCAAAGGGAACTGTCACAGCCTTGGCTATATTAAATACATGATAAATGGAAAATTGTCTTGAATGGAAAAACAGAACTGTCAAGAAAGTCTGCTCTTTCATCAGCCTTAATTACCTGTAACTCACAAGAGATGGAGTTGAAAGAACAGCCTCCTGTGGCATACATGAGCAAGAAAAGGTTACTTTACCCGTATCAAGAATACTTTATGCTTGGATGGCTTGCCAGAAGTAGGTAATCCTTCCGACTGGAATGATTATTTGAAAGTTGGTGAGATAAAGCTGCACAAGTTTCCAAATTGCTTTCAGAGAAATGCAGTTATTCTGCAGTAGCAGGCTCCCTTCCTTCTTTCTTACATAGCCAAAAGCACCAAGGGATAAGGAACAGGAGCAGGGAAAAAAGAAAAACTGAATTTGGAAATAGTGATTTTTATTTCTACAGAGATACAGAACACTGTTTTCTGAGTAGCTGAATATACTTTTGAACAAAGCAACCAAGGAAAGCTAGAAAGAATTTGATCAGTGCCTATATATGTAACTTAATAGCCATACACATCAGCTGCAAGTCTGGCTCAGATCCACTAGCTGTATTAAATGTAATCCAGTCAAGTGTCCTTATCATTCACCAGATGTTGAAGCTTACAAGGGTAAGATACTACTTCATGAGTTGCAAAAGGTAACTTGTAGACTACATGGATCTTTAGCAAGACTGATCTCATCACTCAGTCTGTAAAGTGAGATGAAACTGCACTATGCTAAGCTGAAGCCCCTAAGAAAAAAAAAACAACTGATACTTGTCAAGCTTCTGGCAAGCCCGTTAACAAAAAAAGAACCCAGGAAACATTCTCTTGAGAATTCTCACAGAAGACTCAGAGAAATGCATGCTGTTCTGTTCTATTCATCCTACAAAATGGAAATCTCTGTCCAGTTGCCTTTCAAGCAGCTGATAAAATAGGAACAACAGACAACACCCATTAGGAGAAGAAAACATTCAGGATGGAATCATGAATTCTGTCACAGGATGCTGCAGAAATTGAACACTTCATGGCATTCAGAATCAGGTTTAAATAAATTCATTTAGGATCCACAGCTATTGAAGAGTGACTTTGGCACAGTTTCTGGCTCAGGAAGCTTTTAAACTATTGCTTACCAAGAGAATATAAGCAGGAAAAGATCCCTGTACATATGCTTTATTGCTTGAACACCCCATTCCTTAGGCAAACGCTTACTTACATTAGTTGAGTCAAAATAGCGAGCAAGGCACACAACTGCCCTAACTCCCTACACTTGCTCCCCAGAGCTGCCTACCCTCACACAAACAGCCTGCTGGGTGGATGAAGCTCAGAGGAATGCTCTCAGTAACCCCCACTAGCAGAAGGAGACTTACACCTCTTCCCAGGATTAACTTGAGAATTTCTTGACAATCATGAAAGAAACTTCTGCACAGCCTGAAAAATTTAGGAAGTGTTTAGCAAAAATCCCTCTATATTTTTGCTCTTAGAAACAGAGGTAAAGCAGGATGCATGCTCTGATTATCTTGCAGTTCTTCTGCAGATATCTCTCTGAGTGTCTTATTCTGTTTGTAACCAAAAAGAAAATCTCTTCACGCTAAGCATGTGGGAAGGGAATGGCATAATATGCATTTTCTCAATTAACTCTGGAAAATTTAATTTACATCCTTTATATTATTCCAATGAGTAATCAAGAGGTAAAAGTTTGCCTCATTATTACAGGAAAGACATCCTTAATTCTCCCCAGACATCTACTGAGAACGTTTAGCCTGACTGTAAATGGTCACCGGATCTAGACAAAGCTTGTAAAAACTTGATTTTTTCTTTTCAAACAATAGTTTGCAAGAGAACATTAAAACATTCCTCCAGAGTATCATAGCATTACAAAAGACTTGCATAATAGCACTTTTTGAGTCATATTTTTTACTCCATAAGCACCAAATGAACGTGTTCAGGTTTCTCTTTTCTAAAGCATGTAGCAATTTCTGTACTGCTGGACTGCTCATAAAGTTTATGTGCAGTTTTCAGAAGTGGATTGATCAATAAGTGTTTCAAGCTGCATGTATCTTATTCCCTGTCTTGGCTACATGGAAGAAAATGATTTTTTTGTTGCTAGGGATACAGCATTATACAGAACACTATTTCATGTGAAAGACGCTGGGGTAAATACTAACGTAAACATGAGATACAATTTCAGAGAGATGAGCTGAAGTACAGTGATCAGACATTTCTTTATACACCAGATTTTTTCATTTCAGCTGACACTCTTAGGTGACTTGGTAGCAGTTTTCAATCAAAAGTACGACAACTGCAGACCAAGCAGCAAAAGGGCTGGCTAATGTGCCTTAAGCCAGTACATGTCCATGTGTGAATGCATTATTAAAGAGTTGTGAGAGAAGAAACTACAACACAGCTGCCTTTTTACCTCAGTCACACCACACAAACACACTAGCAAAAAGCATGTCAAACCTGAGAGAGTTCAGAGACAGAACTGCTTTATTAAGTTACATACCTAGGGACCATGCAAATTTCTCATCTGCCCTGTGCGTTTCAAGAGCTGTGTGCTGTGTTATAGCAAGGAGACTCTCTCAGTATTCTGTCAACTGGTTCTGTGTTTCTTCCTTGGCAATATCTTGCAGGTTCTTCACACAGCAACATTTCCTCCTGTGCAATTCCAGCCAGTACAATGAGGGACAGCAAGGTACAGTAGTTTACCAATAAACACAGCAGTGACCAGTACACTATGAAGAGCTGCATTTCACATACCAAAACACAGTCAGGAAAATACAGCACTTCTGAGCTTTGTGCATGTATAAAAGCAGCACTGACAAGCTCCTAATCGACTCCAAAATCCCAGATGAATAATTTTTCCCTAAACACTTCCTCCACGGAAGCCTGTGTTAACCTGCACTCACAGAAACTTCAAAGTCAGAACACTCACTGCTTTCTTTAAGTATTTTATACAAAAATCAACCTCTTGGCTTTTCAACCAAGGCCAAAAAGGAGCTTAATTACTCTGTCAGAGCACAAAATATTATTATTACTCAGCTTTAGCTAGTCCTGACAGAGAAAGGATGACAAAACAGAATTCAAAATAAAGATTCATGCAGTCTATTTCTGCTCTTTATGCCACTGATGTGCATCCTGCTCTAAGTATGTCAACGTGTATTCTTTCAAACAACTGAAATAAGACACCCTCTCGACTCTTTTCTCAGCCTCACAGCTTTCTCCAGGACCAGCATTACACAGGAGGAAGATAGCAGAAGTGTGCTTTGTTCCTGTTTCCCTACACTCCAGTTCCAGTGTTCTTTTCCATTCTGAAACCAACCTAGCACAGCATTTTATTTTCAGGTGGCTAAACACGTGTTGTGGCCACAAGAAAGGCAAACTGCTCAGAATGTACACGTTCATTTATATATTTATATAATGCTTACAAAAAAAAGCGTTCACCTAAAGCCCACCTCTTCTTCACCCTAAAACATTACCAGCAAGACAATTTGATGTACCACAGTTGATGAACAAAGTTGCTGCAAATGTGACTAATGATTATCTTGGTTCATAGCAACATTCAGATACAGACTGAATATAGGCTAAAAGATGTCCGATTTATATTCATTTTATGCGCAGCTTTTAGAAAAATGTTAGACAGCATTTCACAGATATCTATCCAATGTCATCTCCCAACATAAATCACACGTGTGGAGAAGAAAAAAAAAATCACACTATTTTTGTTCAGCTGTATGAGAGATACAATTGATTTCATAGAATTATCCAAAGAAGAAAACCAGATCTGAGAACACTGAGAAAAACCATCTGCTCCATCCTGACGGTCTCTTAGTATGATATTTTCTAATTAAGAATTAAGCTTGTATGGACATCCATTTTCAGTGCAAGGTACTGTGCCCGTTAATGCATCCCTTATTTGCACCAGCATAGGGTTTTCTGTTTCATTTGTTTTAAAAGTAAGCCAGTTGTACCTTTCCTCCCGCCCCAACCGCATAGCCATTGGCCGTTAGTTTTCTTATTGCCTTCTCCTGTTCTTTAATTGCAAAAGCAAGACATCTGCTTTCTGTTACAGTTGCTCTATGTATTTATTTTATTGCTTTCTGGTGGTGCAATCGTTAAGTACTGCCAATCAGCTTGCAGTAAGAGTCCCTAAAGACTGAAGTTCCTCTCCCCTTGTCCACAGAAATTGATATACTGGAAAACATAAAAAGGAGGATGAATTAGACCCAATTTCTCCTGCTCCAAGTTTTGAATAACAATTCCCCTCAAGCCCAAATAAAATAAATTTAACTCTTTCCAAGCTCTCAGTAAGTCTCTCCAAGCTCAGGTCCTAAGTGGGAAGAGAGAAATTCTGCTGCACACACCTCTCCGTGGGCCTCTTCCTTAGCCTCACTTCTGAGCTACACTAAGTGCTCGGCCTGCCTCTGCTTTTCCTCTCCAGCCTTGTTCTCTCAATTGTACCACCTCCACCTCTGGCTCAGGCCCCTCCTCTGAAGCTTCTCTGCCTTAAGTCATTTTCTGTTTATAAAAACACAAAAATTCTGGAAGTGGTGCTGCAGCAAAATATGAAAACTGTATGAGATAAAACATAACCACAAGGAGCTGAAGTGCCTGGAAGCTTAAAGTAAGATAATTGAATATTGTATCTCTATTCCCTCTGCGTTGTCCAACTGCCAAAGAGAGTTAACTATGAAATGTAACTTTTCGTCCTGGCCTGTGAATAAGAAAAAACACCAAGGTAAAGAAAGCATGGTCTCCTTCACACTGGGCTGCAGCTGATCGTTTCAGAGCAGTGCCGTGAATGGGTTGTTGCCAAGGGCTAGCAGCTTCCTACCCCTGTAGTCAGTGAGACCTCCTCTGGCTCCATTCTTGTTGCTGCATGCACCTGGTTTGCTCACTTCCACCTGAGCTAAGGGCTATTCAGGTGCAGTCCCATCACTATTCTTTTTTTTTTTTTTTTTTTGTAGTTACTTTTGCATTAAAGGAAGGAAAAAAAACAACCACAAAACAAGGCACACATAAAACTCTTTGTGAAACTGATATACAAATACTCATTTCAGCCGCTGTAACACCTAATTTGAGCGTTTGATGCAGCAAACAGAAAAGACCTGAGCTAGCTTTTTCCTTGGTAACAAATCGATTTAAGTAGTAGAGTCAGGGAACACAAACAGGTATGTTTGTCAACACAGCAGGATGCTTCCAACACTCAGCAATTCCCCCAGGGACAGCAGCCGCAGCTTCCAGCTGCACAGCCTGCCCACGCAGCAGGAATCCACGGCTCCACTGTCCCAGCAGCTGCACTCCCACATCCCAGGCCATTTCCAGGGACTGCACTGAGATCCACTTATTAACAGGAAGCCAACATGTGAGGAGTGTGAGGGAGGCATGAAAAGTCTGGGCAATTCTGGGTAGACAGGCACGCTAAGTGAATAACACCAGCTTTACAGGTAAACTTGGGCTGAACAGTTTAACCTGGCACTTGGTGTACTTTGAGAAGGAACTACACAAAAGCTGGAGCACACACTGCACGAAGGGTGGAATACACAGCCTGCCTGCAAACACATCCAGCAAAACCTGCGGTAGCTTTACTGCCTATTACCCTCACCAAATATTTCCTCCTAGCTCTTTTGTAGGAGTCCCCACTCAGAAAGACACTCAAAGCCATTCACATAGCAACTGGTATCACTGTACCCTCCTCCAGGAGCAAAGAAGGGGATATTAAAGGGGCTGTGGTAGGTTTATCGAGTTATTTGACAACACAGCAACTACTCACTTGCCAATGTTTCAGTCAGTTGTGCAGAGATGGGCACTACTTCTGACAACGCAAACAAAAGCATAGCCTCAAAAGTTAGGCTAGCTGTGTCCATGCATGCCTCTTTTTCAGAGATGTGGGGAAAAGAAAGCCAAAACACTAACTAGCCAGGTATCAAAGTTATTTCCGATAACCATACCCAAGTACTCAGGCAGCCAGATACACAAGGTTCTGTCAGGTTAGTTATCGTTTTGCATCTTGTAGCCCTTGCAATAGAAACGTGTGGTTGGTGGTGTTAGCCACCATCAAACTCGCCACATTTCCCACATACCACACCATAAGTGGCCAGAACTGAAAAGTTCAGGTGAAATATTAAGCCTGAGTCTGTGAGTCTCTCAGCACTTGTTTCAGGAGCACTGACTGGTCTGTGGACCAGAGCTCTGACAAGTTCTGTTCCACCCTTGTTGCACACTACACAAGGTCATCCAGCAAACAAACCCAAATTTTCACTTGATAACAAAATTAAACAATGGTTTATTAGATAGTTCTACACTGAAAGATAGCTTCCCAATTGCTAGTTAAAGTAAAATTTACAGAAGTAGACATCAATTTGTCATTTCATCAATAATATCAATTGGCTGGGGGCAGAGCAAACATAACTGCGATTTCAATTCCTTCTCAAATGTGGAACAAACAGGAGGCAACAAATGGTCACAACACCATTTAGATGAAGGTCTTATTCCTACGCAAAAGTTACACAGTTTGGCAGCAAACAAAAGCAGCTATAAAACAGCTGCGTGCCTAAATGATACAGGGCACTAACCCTTTGTCTAGTCTGCAGACAGCATCAAACAGTGCCCCTGTTATTTGTCATTCTCAACAGAGGAATTGCGGGCTTGACTAAACACAAAGAAAATGCCCTTCGCTACCCTAAAGCTGTCCCTTCAAAGAGCTGTTGCTTCTGAAGAGGATTTGCTCTAATACTTGAGCTGGACTTGTTTTGGAGATTATATCATGCTATCCACCGCAACTTAATTTGAGGGCCTTAAAACTGCTTTAAGAATAAATTCATTGAGAAAATAGATCTATGTTGTAAGATTTCTGGCTTGCTATTGTAGAAACTATTCTCCTCATACAACTTCAGCTCAACCAACAGCAAGAACATTATTTTCTAGGTCATATAAAAGGCTCACATATTAAGTACAAATTTTACCCCTCATTTTACTGCCACTTTGTACTACATTATTGCCACAAACTCACGTTGTCTTTGCTCAGTGTAAAATTTTTCTGGCTTGCACAAGCGCTAATAGCTAATTCCCCCTGCTGACACATATCAGGAAAAGAAAGCATTACAAAGTCTGTTTAAGGGAAGTGGAAATATAGCTGTAGTACATACAGATGGCTCGCTAGGAGAAAAGCTATAAAAAGGAAATGACGCTGCCTTACCTCCTTTTGCAGAGCTGTGCTGCTGCAGTCAGTCAGTCAGTCTTTGCCTACCTCTCTTCCAAAATCAGAGAGCCATGCTGGTATCACAAAGATGTGCAAAGTGTGCACGTGCCCACCAGACAGCCTCATTTTCACCCCTGCCTGTAAAAGCAGAGTTGCTGCTCATACAATCCCAGCTTTACCTGCGTAGTCATCACTGAAGAGGGCAGTACCATAAGATCATTTATTAAGAGAGCTTTGGAAACAGTAGTATGATCTTAAAAATGAAATCTTCATTTTTTATTTCTTTCTTTTTAATTTGGTGCCAGAATGCAATTCTTCCTTACATAGCAGATGTAATTTTCTTGCTGTTTTCTTACTTCCTACTCTGCTCCAGAAGCATTTCCAGGCACAAAGCATACAAGACCACAAATTGGCCTCTTCATAGAAAAAAAAATACATATCCTGGGTAACTTTCCATGCCTATTTGAACATTCTTATAGAAGAGAAGAAAAAGCATTTAGTTTTTAGTATTCTGGTACTACAGCAGATCTGTTTCCCATGGAACATTTGTCCCATGCAGAATCTCAAACGGGACTTCAGCAATCCACAGACTCTCAATACAATCCTTCCAAACAAAAGCCACTATATTTAGCTCAACAGGTTCAAAGATAACATGACTACGGATAATTCTGCCTCAAGGGAATTCACTGACCAGTGCTCCTTGGAGCCCATTGCACAATAGCAATGTCCTGGGGTACAAAGTAAATAGAACAGCAGACCTGTGTCAGACTGAGGGACTCTGAAGGCCTCCTGACCACCCCAAGCACAGGCTTCTCATCCTCAACATTCAAGTCAAGGCTACAATGAAATGAAGCAACACGTGCAATAATAGACCTGTGATTGAAGCTGATGCACAAAAAAACCTTTGCATTTTTCTCAACTTTGAGAAAAGTTGAGGCATCATCTGAAGAGGCATCATCTTCTTATAAAGTATCTCCTCACTGCAAATAACAGCTTATGCCGGTGGTACATTTATATAGGAATGGTGATGCATCTCAGTTGTTACGACAAATAATTCCAGTAAAAAACACCAGTGTAAAGCTATCCTGACAGAGTTGGCGTAAAAACTTAAGCACAAAAGTAAAGGAGAACACGTGCAGCATACACCTACTAAAGCAAAGTTCAGCACCTCCCTGCCTGCACTGCTATTTGAATCCAAGTTAGCAGAGAAAATAAACATTTTGCAGCACAATAGTACTGACTTAATGCTGCATAGAAAAGACAGCTTAGTTTTAAAAACATGACTGAAGTTTTTCCTTATCTGGAAAAACATTACTTAAGTCTCACCCTAAGGCAATGATTTCAGTTTCACTGAAAGCCCTGCTTTCTTTTGTTGAAGAGAAAGCACACTTGGAAGTCACTTCCAAACACTCAAGAAATAAATGCAAACAATGAAAATTTAACTGAGCAAGGAAAAGTAATATCAAACAACTTCTTCCTGTTTCCCAATAAGTTCATCTATTGATCTCTTTACAAAAGACTTGAACTAGTGTCTTGGCTAATACAGCCAAGAACATGCAGAACAGTCTGTTTGCTTTCTCTTTTATTTCAGGCATTCCTCTTCCAGTTCAGAATACTTCAGAGAGGGAAGCTTCCAACTTCATCCGCATCCCAGTTCATCCACTAAATACATAAGTAGCCTTTTAGAGTGCAAATTATTTTCCTTTGCCTTTTCTATTATTTTATTTTTAAATCTATCTTCACTTGAACTGAAGCATCTGGAGACAGGAAAAGATTTTCAAGTCTGGTTCCACCCTGCGGCACAAACATAGCAGGTCATCTTTGCTAGGCTACAGGAGAAAGACTGAGACAAAAGGTCTACCCAGTCGGTGGCAGCCTGTCACCACAGCTATGGAGCCATCAGCAAGAATACTTCACCAATACTTCCCGTCCTTCTCCTTTCTTAGTGAAGAAAGGTGACCCCAAGCAAACTGTGGAGGGCTGAACATATGGGAGGTGCAGATGGAACGGAATTTAACAATCCAAACACAGCATCATATATTTTAGAAATACAAAAATATCTGCCATAAGCTGAAAACGTACTCCCTGGAAAGATGACAGAAAACAGCCTTAGAATTACATGCATCTGTCTGCAAGCTAGTAAGGTGATGGGATGTGAAAAAAGGCAAAACAGGACTTTAGGAAATTAAAAAAAAAAAAAAATCTCAGAAGAAAATGTATGTTTGCTTTCTGTAAGTTTCCCTCAATCCCCCTACCTCTTAAAACAGGCAGCACCACTAAAGATGCCCAGGATTGCTGCAGTCCCCTACATGACTGCAGGCTGTTCTTTCAAATGTCACATCAGCACTGTACAGCTGAACCCTGCCAACACCAAGTTAGTGCATGCATTACAAGTCCTGTATGAGACCCCGCTGTGTGCCATCAATACTCAGTAAAGGAACATGGTTCTTGAGATTGCTGGACACGGGCTCATCATGATTAGGATGTAGCTGGATCTACTCACATAAAACTTCAGATTCATTTACTATAATTTAACATAAGCAACGCTACCAAGACAAGGCATCCCAGAGAGCATACACTTCAATGCAAACACCCAAACATATGCAGAATAACAGTCCTATCTCTCTAGAGTGGCAGGGTTTTGTTTATTTTAAAATTAAGCAGCACGTTTTCAACAGCCCTTCCTGTGATTGTTATAATTAGGTCCCCTTCAGCCCAGGCCATTCTATGATTCTACAATTCTATATGATTCTTAGGTCTCCCTGATTCCTCTAACCCCAGCATTCTTACGTTAGCATTCTTCTCTATTTAGCATTTGATTCCACACTCAGGTTATAACCAGTCTAAATCTGATCCATCCAATACTGGTAGCTCACTCAGCTTGTTCACACAAACAGCAGGTGGAGGGTTTTCTAGGATTGGGCCCATAATTTCTGTATCCTGACATAAACACACTTCTCTGGATGTTCAAGGCCCCATTCACTCATCTATTCTCAGCCCTTTCCTCATGCCCCAGATGTGCTTCCAGCTCCAAGTAGGTTTCCTCTGTGCATGCCACATCTCCATAAAAATTTCAGATTAATTCCAAGATACTTGGTACAGCACTGATCCTTATTCACACAGCATCATGAAAGGGGCCCAGCGTAATGTAACTACAGCCCTGGCACTGACGTACTCTTCTGGCTGCACTTGTGTGACCTCTGCTTGATTTTGGTCACTGCCAAACAGACAAGGAACAAGCAACTGCAGTGTGATGTGTCAGATCCTTTACCATGATGCACCAAATCAAGCTATTACACTCTCCAGCAGTCACCCTCAGAGCATTAGAAAGGGAGAGATGGGGGAACAGTTTATGAGAACAGAGAGCACCAATAGCTTTTAGCCTTGCCTTCAGCCACTACAGTAATTAGCTCTACAACCTCTTGCCTCAGTCAGAACAGAAGGAAAAGCTGCACATCTGTGTGATATACCCCAAATTAAGGAAAGGGGTTATTTCACTATCCCATTATTGTAGCCAATATATCTGATGCTTATAAAATAATGCAGGACAAATAATCTATTGCATAGCTTTCTATTCTGTTAGTGTAGTCTATCGCTGCCTTGTTGAGTGCTCCTACTCTTGCCTCTCCTACGCAGCTCCCAGCAAGACACACATCCCCCAGGATGTGCTAGAGGAACTCACAAGCCCCATTTTGTTAAGCAAAAGCCCCGCACTCCCCCACCACCACCACGTATGTGCACAAAGAGCTTACAATCAGGCGTGAGCCATGTGGAGGCTGGAGCTGTGAAAGAAGCAGCAGAAGGAGAAGGCCCACACTCTACAATGCTTCCAGTGACTAAAAGAGATTGGGTTTGGCGGCTGGCTAAGCCAAGTGTCTGTTCCCATGAAACGCTGCATCCATCAGCAATCTAGAGGTACACAATGCACTGAAGATACTTGAAAAAATAGATTTTTTTTAAATTATGGGAGAAAAGGAGAGAAATTTGGAATCATTAGTTCTCCAGGCAAAGCACGTATGATGATAGGGATATACAAACATATTAAACCCTGGCATGATTCTCCAGGTTTTCCCTCTTGACTTCAATGGCAGCTGAGAGCTACGAGAAACTTTTGAAAATCCTCCCCATCATTACTGCTAATGTCTGCTGTACCCAGCTTAAAAGAACCAATTTATTAGCACAAACATAGCTAAACAGAGAAGTGGTAAACCAGTAAGCTTCTCATTATTCAGAGGCCATTCTGTAAGCTAAAAATAGAATTGCTCTGTTTGAAGCCACCTGCTGTATCTCCTCTTTAAAAATTATTTCTTCTGAAAGCCAAATTTTCACCAGAATATTTACCACCCATTCCCAGATCATTTACTCTGTCACCTTAAACCACAAGCAGTCACTTTTGGGACTGAAAGGGTTTTTCCTCCCAGAATAGCTTACTGCGTTTTTGCATTATTTCACATACTGCAACAGTCTAAATTACGTTAAATGTTTACCTCCTAGGAAAAGTAATATATCTTACAGATCACACTTTTCCAGGAGAGAAGAAAACATCATATGCAAGGATTGCTCTTTTCACCAGTTTTAAGATCACCTCAGTTCTTGATTCCCAGTAAATGTGAAATAATTTGATCCAGTTTGAGTAATAAGAATATACTTCTATACACTTATTAAATCCACTGATTTCTCTGTCAGTATAACCTCACTGATCTATTTAACACACACTTAAGTAGAGTCACTGGTGCTCTTCCTACTTCTGCTGTATGAATCAGCAGTAACTGCAGAGGAAAAACCAAAGACCCCAAGCTCCCATATAGCTTGCTCTACACAAAGAAAACGTATTTTTAAAGCTCTGCAGGTTCTCCATAAGTCAGGACTGAGAATGCTGGAAGTTTGTACCAAAATAGCGTGACAGCTATGCTGTGGGTCAGTCTCACCTGACAGAAGCAATACAATTAAGGGCTCAGCTTAAGCTTGGGGATATACTTTCTACTTAATTCACTCTTCCAAATCCAGTCACCAAGGACTTGCTGAGTAACCATCCATTCCCCTGTTCCAGAGTTACACAGGAAATACAATAATACAGATGACAGAACTGTCATACATGGATATATATATATACACACTCACCATACATGCACTTAAACTTTGTACAGTAGTTCTCCTATACTGTCTTATAAGCTAATGCATAATATCAGCAAATTCAAAAAACAGAAAAAGCTCCAGCATATTTTTGAAGTAATAAGACTTTTCATATTGGTCAAAATATTTCTGTGGCTCTAAAGGAAAAAAATATAATCAGAAACTATAAAAAAATGTTCCATACTTCAGACTTCAATTTTTTCCTGCCTTCCCTTTTCCCCTTTCTTTTCTTGAAGTGTGTCTGATTCCTTTCTAATATTTATACTGTGGTTAAACTCGAATCAGTTTGTTTCCCAATGTTCAGTGAACTTGAAAATTGCCCATCTGAAGAAGTCCCCTTGGAATTACAGTAAACAACTGCTATTCTTAGCACATCCTCACCACATACAGCATGGTAAAATGCATGGTAAGCATTCAGGTAAATTCTCACTAGCAAGATGTTTCGTTTCATGTTGTAACTTAACATATCACCTGGTAATTGTAATGCAAATGATGATTTGTCATAAAAAATGAATCGAGGCCATTTTTTTCAGGAAATAATGTGCATCCATTTTCCACACCTGTGGTAGGAATGCCAACACACAAGCACCCAGGCTGCTGCTCCAGAGCAACCTGAGCTGCTTCAAGTCCTGTAAGACAGCTGCCAGTCCCACAGCAACAGCCTGGATATCCTTCCTACCCTGAGGTGGTGCTATTTTAGTACTCTGCCTTAGTAGTCAGCACCTTCCAGACTTCATATGTGGTGCAGACCTTCTTATAAATTAGAAATATATTTTGTAAAATTGTCATAGTTACGCCACGATTTTAGCTTGCCATTTTTTACTCTAAATTTGTAGATTCAAAACTGCAAATCATCATGTTATCATACTTGACAGTTTAACCAGTAGTCCCTTATCCATCCCTCTCACATAATTATAAAAGGGCACTGAGGAAACACTTTTATATAAATTGTCACTATTCACATTGTAGAAAGACAGTTATTTTTAATGCCTTCAAATGAACAAGATTACTGCTATATGTTTCACACAGGAAAAATTCCTTACGGAAGTAAAATTCTTTCACCCCAAGAGCCAACATCTACAAAAAAGAAATGCCAAAAAATGTTAATACACAAGCAGTCTCATAATCTCCATCAGCTCTCCGTTTGTAAAGCAGTAAAGTTTTGCCAGCAGCATGTGAACCAACTCAAAATCATCAGTATTTTACTCAAGACAAATTATCCTTGGTCCACTTCTCAGAGAGCACTCTTTGAACAAGCTCTGTCAGTGGAAGTGAGTGTATTTGTGCTGTGTGACATCGCCTAGCAATCACTCAATTCCATTTCACAAGAGGAAGGCTGTAACCTGGGCAATAATTAAAAGGGTTCAAGAAACATCTAATTAATTAGTAAGGGGAATCCTTCAACTATGAGTTACTGCTGAGTGAATAAAGTATATCTTTAGATCAAATTCCAAAAAAAAAAAAAAAAAAGTATACATTTCAGCACTATTGTATAACATGGAATATTTCTTATCCCATAGAGTATCTACAAAAAAGGATTAAGAACAAGAGCTTGGGCCATTTTAGCAAAAAAAATAAACAAATTATTGCTATCTGATCTTTTAATATATTTTAGAGATCAGAAAAAGACCTCAAAGGTGTAGTATTTTTTTCCTAAAAGTTACTAAAAGTAAAATCTAACACTCAATAAATATATCACTGCTGTATTCCATTGCTGGAACTATTAATTCTAACAAGGCCTCATAAAAGTACCAGCTATGGTTCTGGTAAAAATGACACGAAAGAAAAGACAAGAGTGCTATTTCTAATTGATTTAAGGTTGGTTGAACGAAGAACAGAACTAAAAATAAATCTGTTTCAAATTCCCATGTTTCATTTAGTATTTAGAACGCTTTACACAATATATTCAAAAGTCTTATTTAATGGTATTAATTTGTAACCCTTTTCATTATTAAAATTTTATCCGTCTACTAAATCCAGTTAACTGGGGATTAGGGCAAGAAATTGTAAACATATTTCCCTTCAAAATAAGAGTAGCACAGGCAATGCTTTAGAGAACATGACAGAAAAGTAACCTCCACCAATGATTAATTTATTTTCTGTAAACCCCAGAGCAGAGGATTTAAAACAAATGAGCACTGTCAGTCCTGTTGGATTGATTTTCTTTTTGTAGCAAGTTATAGACATCAAGAACCAATGCTGTGGGCATTTCAGTTTGGGAGTTAACTGTTTCCAAACATTTGGATTAATTTTTACCATGGTATTAAACACAGAGGATGGCAACTACATAAGGACAAGATGCTGCTGTTGAAACTGCAAGAGAAGTGCAGTAACTGATGGCTGGTCTTTGCATTTGTACAAAGGGTGAGCCCTTCAGTTTTGGGCTGTACATTCCAACCGAATTCCATCCTGTTTTTCTCCAATTTTGATGCTCTCATCCCTTCTGTTAAGAAAACAGTGGATAAACAAAAAGCACTTTGTTTTGATTTATAGATTAGGACTTTTTGTTTGTTTTTTAAATGTAAGACCACCTATACTACCAAGTGCAAACTACTCACTTTTAAGCATACAAAGATGTGTACTGTTGAAATGCAGCTTCGGTTCAGGTCCTACAGTGTACACACAAAAAGCGTAAGAGTTCACTACCATTAAACAAATGCTTAAAACTACTCCCATACCATTTAAATCCTCACTATGTCAAAGGAACTTAAAATAACTTTGGAAGATGAAATCACCAAAAAGAGGATTACAACATATGGAAACAGTTGCGTGCTTAGCAAAGTTAAATATTGGCAGCAGTGCAATTCTACAGTTGTTGATAAAAAGCTTTGGGACTCAACTACAAGGCACTATTTTCTTCACCTTTCACTGACCTTAAAATAAAAACAACTACAAAAACATATATAAGTCTTTTTCTTTTTTAGCGGTAGTAACCTGCATCAAGAACTTTTATTAGTATTCCCTAAGGTCCTGAACTTTTATTGACACTGTTTGCCACGCAGTGTCAATAATCTGCTGATTAAAGGTCTCTACTAAGTCCCACAGACACGATAGGCCATGACAGCTTAATGATCCGCTTATAATAACCTGGTGCAAGATCCTTCTATAAATTAACATTTTCTCATTCCAAATTAAGCTTCAAACTTATGAAGTTTACAAAGAAGACTGAAAGACCCGAAGCTGTAAATTATGTGAGTAACTGAATGAACAGAGATGACAGCATCACCCCAATGAAGTCACCGAGCAGCACGACCTTCAGTGCATGTGTTGCAAGTTGAATATCAAGAGTGCCTGGGAAGCGGCAGCCCGCAGTGACAGCTGGTGGAGCAGCAGCATGACGGCAGCTCCGGCGCCTGAGCCCTCTCCATGGTTTTGCCACTGACCTGCAACAGGACCCCACACAGGTCACGTCCTCTCTGTGGCTCACTTTTTCCTACCATCTTTTGTCAGCTAAATAGCCTGAGCTCTTCGCAACAAGGCCCGACTCGAAGCTGCTGGCTTAGCACAATGACATCTCTATTATATAGGCAAAAAAAGGTAGTTTCTCAGGCTCAGCAAGGGCAAAGTGTTAATGAAACGCTGGTTTCTTATTGTTCTCTTTGGCAAGACTGGATTGGGGGTTTTACAACAGATTATTGCTGGTTCACTTCCACTAACACTTTTATTACTGAACATACAAGAGAAAGAAAACAGCACGTGAAAAACCATGTAGCAAAGGGTTCGTTATAGCAGTACTGCTAACACTCATTTGGTTTTAGTCATACAGTATTACAATAGGGGAAAAAAAATACAGTGATAGATTTTAAGATGTCAAAAAGACAGTAGTGAAGGAAAAAGAAGGGAGACAAATGTGCCGTTACAGAGTGGCACTGTTGTCATGTGATAAAAAGATTTAGGAGAAAATGAAAGACAAAATGCCAGGGCCCATCTTTTCCAGTGGCCTGCCTTAAATGCCACCAGAAAATAAACCAAACAGAAGCCTTATCAATTTCTCACACCTGACAAACTCTCAAGAGGATCAGGACATTACAGGCTGTTTTGATATCTTTTAGTCACAGCAGACAGCTATGCTTTAGAAGATGTAATTACCTTGTCTGATAACGCCAGACTCGTCTTTTTCTTAAGAAAAGCCTGAAACTCAAAGGACAGAGAAAAGAAAAACAAAGCAGAGGAAAGAACATAAAACGCAGGAGAGAGGAGGTTTACGTGACTCATGCTCTCTAGTTCCTTTTCTGCTTGCCTGTCCTAATTAAATTGCATTTGGGATCAGCACAACGAAGACCAGTAACGCCACAGCAGACCCCAAGAAAGTGATGGCACTAATCCTGGTGCACTCAGCTGCCCTTGCCCAAGTAACACGAAGTGCTGACTGGACTGAGAACAGACCCTTGTGGCATCAGAAATAAAAATAGGGGAACTCTGGGGTGGTAGGAGCTGAAAGCACAAGACAGGATCCTCAAAATTGTGCAGACTTTCTTCTAATTTCTCTCTAAGGCAAAACAAGTTACTTATTATTTTTTCCACTTCCAGCTTTCTCCATCTGGTTTGCATGTCCACCCAGTTCTCAGAAAAGGAGAAATTTCATTATCAAATTGGGCTTGGCACAAAACCCATTCTGGGACAGCAGTTTTCTTCCACTTCATTTCCACCGCAGATTGCATTCACTGCATTAGATTATTGAAAACTAAACGAAAAACACCAGCACTATGCACAGAAACTTGTTTTGACATGCCTTTAGGCAGCAACTGGCTCTAATCTGCTTCTCCAGAAACACCAAAAAAGCATTCAACGGCCATCCCGGGCACTGCAGCGCAACACCCTGTAAATCAGCTATTCGGTGACACAGTGTTCTCTTCAATATTTTCTGACATTTTTAGCCAAGACTGCAAGATCAAACTACCCAGAGTTTTCCATATTAACTACCAACTTGAAGAAGCTGCTACTAACTTTGCGCCATTTTAGCTACGTATTTGCTGCACAGTCCCAAGAGTTAGAGAATTTAAAGGAGATTTTCAGTTTTGAATGTTCTTGATGTAAATTTCAGGTTTCTTTAATTTGGAGGGCTGAGTTTTTTGTTAGTTTGGGTAGGCTTTAACTTAAGGAAAGAAAAAAAAAAAGAAAAAAAGTAGTAATTTCCACTTTCAAATAAAAGAGTTTTCTAAAGTTTAATTTTTCACAGACCAGATACATAAAGTGGCACTCAATAAGGGGATTTTAAACAGGTACTGGTTTTTATTTTACAGTGTATACTAAATCTAAACCTAGATTCCTGATGATCAGTTCTATCATGTTTGCCCTGTGCCAAGGAAACTTGTGCCAAGTCTTGCTCCACTTGAAAAAGCAACAGAACAGCTTTTTATTCAGATGTTTATCAAATTTCCAAAATCAATAATGGCTCTGAAACAAATCAAATAATGAGTAATAGCCCCGTTTCCTTCCTTCTGAGAAGGGCAAACATTACAAGAAAAATAAATAAAGAAATAAAAGATCTGACAGTTGTCTTTGTGTTCTTTACAAAATGAAAATCAACAGGTTTGTTAGGATCCTTTCTATTTCATGCACCAGGGCTGAATTTCTCTTGTGCACATCAGGTGTACTTACAAGACACTCACTGCATTTTGATCAGAAAGTTTCCCTGAGGACACAGACTGCAGCTGTGCGATGCACCGTTAAAACTATTTGGATTAATGTCAACATATTAAAAAAAAAAAAAAAAAACATAAAAAAACTATACTTACAGCAGTATCCACCCACAAGTTTTCATGTACCTGTTCTGGGCCCCATTATCTCCAGTAAGACTTATCTTGAGCATTTTGTAGGAATTTGAATTAACACACCCTTACAACCAAGTTTGTGGAGTTTCTTTACTGAACCCACTGGGACCGCAAGAACGAGGAGAAAAAAGCTAGGCCATGGAGTAATTCACCACCCTTCACTGGCAAAACGGAAGGCTGTGACAGGCAAGTTTCCAGGGGCCTGTTCTGTGTCCAGTACTATTCAGCATCTTTGTTGCCAGGATGAAGGAAAAAGGAGCATTTATCAAGTTTTCCTATGGCACTTACAGTGTGAAACTTACAAAGTTTCTTTTAACAGAGTACAGGAACCTTGACAGAATTAAATATTCCATTCAGAACAGACAGCGTACAGGGGGTTAATTGCTAGCTGATAGAAGGCAAATGCAGAAGCACAGCACTGAGAACATCTGAGCACATGGCAGTTCCTCAGAAAAGCACCGAATGCAGGACTACTCAAACGGCCAATGTCTGTTACAACACTCATTGCAAGCAAATTCGGCCCAGATTTCAAAGTCCCATATGTAGCATTTACACCTTTCTCAGGAGAATCCCCCACTTCCCTTAGCTTTCTTGCTCTTGGAGAGTAGCAGCAAAGCACTTCTGCAGTTTCAGAGTAACAGTATGCTTCCCAGGCAAATCTAGCATCGTACAAGACCATTTATTTACTGAAAGAATATCATTAAACTTTGTGTTGCTGTTGCAGTTAATCTTTGTTTAAACACCTGTGGTAACCATAAGCTGAATTAGTCAACAATAAGAGGCTCAGACTAGAACCACACTTCACACAGGCGCTTATAAAGGAAGTGAAATAGCCTACAAAACACAAAATAATCCTTATGCTATACTTAGTCCGCATAAGGCTTAGCTGGGTGTTACACCTGGTTTTAGGCCCTTCTGCAAAGACATGGATCACTTAGAGCATCCAAGAAAGCAAAGAAATGACTGTTGGCCTAAAAAGAAGAGACGACTGAGAACCTTAATTTAAAAACACAAAGGAGAGAGAACTGGTAAACGCTGCAGAAAGAGGGAATAACCTGTGGTCTGTGCTCACAACCCAAACTGCACTAGGCTGAAATTTAATCAAGGAGGTTTTAGATGAGACATCAATGAAAGCTTTCTAACAGAAGGACAATAAAACATCTCAACTTCTCTGACAAGCTCCTGCCTGTTGATCTCTGAAGGGCGGCAGTCTCCTCCCCAGATAGCATCAGTACGCCCACAGGCCTGGGAGACTAATGCCAAAAATGCACTGAATGCTTTGGCCTTCCCTGGACGAGCCACCACTAAGCTACCTCCCTATACAACAACAGGGACATGTTTCTGGGAACTTCCTTTTGATACTGGCATACTTATAGAGAGCCTTCCTGCCAGCCTTTATGTCCTTAATCAGTTTTCATTTCAGCTACATTTTGGCTTTCCTTCATGCATCCTGGTGCCCAAAGGAGGCTTTTACACACTTTGTCTTGCCTATCCTTTTGTTTCCTCTGTGCTCTTTCCTCACATTCAAGCTTGCCAAAACTCCTTGCTTAGCTAAACATCCCTTCCCTGAAACGCTTTACACCCCTGTACAGTGGAATGACTTGCTCCTGACCTCTCAATAAGCCTTCTTAAAAGACTACAATCTGACCGTAAAGACTATTAACAATATCAACAAAAGAACAAAAGATACGGCATCAAATCTTTGTAGTATTTTACTGAGAACCAAGCTACAAGTCAGGGTTAAAAATTCGGTAAAGGCAAATACACAAAAAAATATATATATTGTACGTCAGTTGTGACTGAAGTGAATATAGATCAACTTACAAGCTGTCACTGTAATTATTTTGCCATCTCTCACCCCATCTCCTACACCTTCAATGAATAGACATTCTTTGCTTTTGAGCTCAAAGCTCTTGTGACAAGAACAAGATGAATGTATTGAATTTGACTGAGACAAAACAGTGCAAACCGAAGAAACCAGTGTGAGACCTCAAATTCAGCAGCATACACTAAGGATAAGAAACATGTACACGACACTTTCAGCATTATTCTTTAAAGTTGAGATTTTGTTTGTTTGTTTTTTCCCTCGCTATTGAAGACTTAATACTTTTTACCTTGCTGCAAATGATCACTTCTGGAAACCTGATGATCCTACTTTTGTCCCCAGGTCAAAAAGTGAGCTAGTTCATCTGTCCAAACAAGGCTGCTCTTGGCCGTATGACTGCCTTTGTCCTTGGACTGGGAAAGACAATAGATCCTCTTAGGAATCATGGGTACCAAAGGCCTAAAATTGTTAAATAGATTTTCATGGTGTGTAAATCACATCCCAACTATCTGCCACACATAAGCTTTTTCTCATGAACCTTGCTCCTTCCACGCAACACAGTGGTCTAGAATAAAATAAATATTTTACAAGTACAGTTTGCCTTGCAGAGGTTTATTTTATTTTCAAGGTATTGCTTCTACCAAAAATATACACATTGCACTAACTGGAGAAACCTGAGAGAACATGCTATTGCAAAATGCTAACAGCTGTCACATTGGTCATCGTAATACCAACTTCGTAAACTTCTCCAGGCATTGCCCAAAAGGGACATTTCTAAGACAAACGTAAGATACGCAAATGTTATTGTCAAAGTTTATTTGCAACATCACTGCTTTATCCCATTATTCCTTTACTGAATGTAGTCCCCACTTTCAATAGGACAAATACATTACAGAAAGACATACTGCAATTACCAGAGGGAAATAAAAGATAACTTGAAAATACTACAGGTGCTTGCCACAGTCACGTCTATAACAGAACATTCAGGATTTTTCTCTCAAGTGAAAAAGACAATTTTCAAGAAAAAAAATGAAAAAGTATTCTACAAACTGGTCCAAGAAAGAAACAAAGCAGGTTGAAAAAAAACAGCCAAGAGTAAGAAGCTCCACAGAATTTCGGTGATATAAAGCAATTTACACATACAAAATAAAAAAATGCACATAGAGATACATGCACTATCCTACCATATGAAGCCCTTCCAGCCTTTTCTCAGATCTCAGGACTAGAGAACAATGATCTTAAAAATAAGAGCCACCAACTCATGAGGTTGTTTTAAAGACCTAATCATAATTACATTTTACCCCTAGGTACTAGTAACTTGCTGTTCATTACTCAAGGTTCCCAGTTATGTTTGGCTCATTGATTTTCATAGGCAAAGAAAATATTTAAAGTTAGTAGTCCAAAGTCTTTTCAATATTAGGTAAAATTATGGCTGTCAAAAATCAAGGGATAGTAAGACAAGAAAGCTCCACAGAACACAGGTTTTAACCCTTCAGTGTGTATATTAAAAACCCAATATCAGTCACTCTGTCTTGAGTAAATGCAAATAAAAAGAAATGATACAGCAGAGCACAGAGGTCATGGGTTTGATGAACAGAGAAGATTAAGGCCCATAATGAGATAAACTGTTACTACATGACAAGGAGCTCTGAACCAAGAAGGAACTCTATGCCAATCAGCAAGCATTTTAATAGCTTCGCAGATAATCCACTGGTTAGCCCCACTGAAAGCAGTTATGCTCTTACACAGCTAAGCAAAGGCAGTACCCTACCGCTACCTTATGAATTGCTGAGAATGCTGATTCAGAATGATTCTACGGTTGACAATCAGGTTGTATACTGTCAGAGAAAGACCTAGAAATGAGCGAAAAATTCAATGGATAATGTAAACGAACATTTTCAAGTCTTACAGCAAATCATCCTGGACCTAGAAAGAAGACATTTTAATACCCTGCCAGGGTGTCAACAACTTAACAAAAGGTTTCTGTTCCAGAGCAAGAAAACAGCAAGTTTCTTAGATGGATAACCACAAAAGTTATCACCACAGAGTAACCAAGAGCACAGCTGCTTGGAAACTTGCTTGGTATGCAAGAGATTCTGTTCTGTTTAATTCCTCAATTTGTCTGAGCCAAGAGCTGAATCTGATCTGAACCTCTTCTGCACAAAATGCAAGGAAATAAAGCAGGTAACCAGCCAACCAGAGGAATTCCACATTGAAACAACAAGGAATTTAGGAGAATTCCTTCCCCTAAAAATTAAAAGTAATGTTAAAAAGTAGATACGATTTGGAAGTAATTTTAACAAATTGACTTTTTTTTTAATATGTGTAAATTAATTGATCTTAGAAAGGGAAGTATTCCTTTATTTATCATTATCAAAATGGTTCGGTTCAGTGACTTAGAAAGGCTAGGATGCTTGCCTGGATAGATACAGCTCTGGCAAGCAGATGTCTTTGATGAGCTTCCAGCTAACTGCTCAAGAGGATTTCTTTAGAGCTCCCACTGTTGTAAAAACAGTATGAAAGAAAGTTACTCTGTCCATAGGGTCACATGACAGACTCTCAAGACAATCTCGTTTTCAGAGAGTAATGACCTGGCTAACACAAGTTCTTTCTAGTATTTTTCAGCCCTGAGTTGCTTTTACTATGTGGAACTTTATGTAACTCACATAAGTAAAATTGTCATGGACCTGACTGACTCATCTAACCACTGAGGATAAAATGTGGTGTCCCAAAGGAACACAGTGTTAGTACTTCTCCAGCTGAGAAACTGTAGTGCTGCTCAAGTACTTCTGCTGCTGTATTTCCTATAATTACTTCTTCAAACCCTAATCTGTTTTCGTTGGTATAGGTCCATGGCTAGCAAGGAAGCTATCAATGCTTCCTTTGGGGAAAGCTGGAATACAGCTTCACACAAAGAGGCTTTTAAATAAGTAGCACACTTTGGAGACCAACTGGGCACTACTCAATATATGCTTCTATTTTGGTAAGTATCACTGAAAATACGTTAGCAGAATTCTGCTCCTTTCCTCTGTAACATCTCCTTAGTCTGAGTCAGGCCAATTAATGTGACTTGTATCAGAATTCCTGCCCCAAATATTACCTTAGCTGGACAAGTAGACATCAGCACAAACACGTAACAAAAATAATTCTGCTGCTTCCCTCAAAGATCATGCCAGTCAAGGACTGATCCATGGCCTGCGTCTAGCTGGCCAATTGCTTTTCAGACACATAAAACAGATGGGTCATGAGCTACTGGATACTGAAAGGCTTAGACTTAGGAAAGAAAGGATATTTTTATTTAAATCCACCCCTGAAAATCCCCAACAAAAGACGATTGTTCTTACTGGTAGGCATTTCATCTTGATGCTGGATCAGGGCCACTGGTGGCTCAAAGGCCACTACATTGATAACTCAGAATTGGTTGTTCAGTTCATTCTCAGCCCTAAAAACTCTTCTAGATATCTGAAATTTCCCAGTCCACTCAGAAGTCATGCAAGAGGCAGCCAAGATGACAGCTGAGCAAATGAGGGTAAAATTTTGGATGGAAGCCAGCAGTTCCCAGAAAACAGATCTTCCTTCTGTATTCCATTCTTCCAAAGCACTCTACAGGACAAGCAGCAAGCAATTTCTTAGGGGAACATTAATCCCTTCAGAAATTGGGAGGAAGAGGAGAAAAAAAAGAAAAACAAAAACAACTCTGTGAAGATAAAGAAAATAACCCTGAAAGCAGAAGTGAGGGAGAAGTGACATTTTCAGGTTTGTTTCACTTGATTGGGCAAACACACATCAGTTGTGCCTTTTGTTCAGAGCAAGGGAAGACTTAAACAAGATCATGTACAGTAGAAACATTACTTGAAATATTTTTCTTTGCATGATTTCATGTAGAGTTAGCAAAGCAAGGGAAAAAATAAGCCAGACTAAAGAACAAATTCAGCCAAGAGTTCATGTGAGGCCAAACTAGATCTCTATCCCATTTATGAAATAGAGGAAGACTGAAGTTACTGGCTACTTATGAGTAATTATCACAACTATTATAAAAAGATTTGTTAAGCGAATTTTGGCTGTTATATAATTATCCTGTGGGTCACCATCTGTCTTTAAGTCTTCATAAAACCAAACATATGTTGTTTTCACTAACTGCTGTAGTAGATTCACATTCTCATCCTGCTTACGTGCTGCAAAATGAAAAGTCTATTCATATCACTGGGAATATACTGGAGCCAAATATCAAACCGTGCTCAGCGAGCAGGTTATTTTGAAAGCCAGGCCACTTCCTTGGGTGTTCAGATCAAAACTCAATGGTGCATAGCACAGAGACCTTTCACTAACTCAACGTGTAGCTTTACACAGTGCTTTGCTGCAGCTTTCCTTTGGCAAAAGAGATTTAATCAGAAGTACTGAGGAATGCTTACTTTAATCTTGTATTCCCACACCTTTCAAATCCCGGAATAACATGGCTCAGAGTTTTAACTGATCGGAGAGTTCCAACCTATAAGCTCCTGCACCAGGGCTCCTACTCTATCCCGTTTGACAAGATGGTAATTGTGAGAACTCCCAACGCTGCTCATGTGCGTGCACTCCTCGTCCTCTCAATAAATACCACATATGTGGTCCAGAGGGTTTCAGAATAATAGCAGGAGAAGAAAGAGGAGAGCCAACAACACATAGCACATTACTTCATCTGCTTTCTATCCATCAGATCAGCAACAGTTTGAAGGCTGGTGTTCAAGTGATACTACTTGAATTATCACACAAATGCCATCTCTCGGTCCACTGGTGGGTGATGCTACAGGACTGAGACGCACAGTTCAGTATACACCCCCTCCCCTGAAACAGACTGAAGTTGACATAAATTTTGCTAGTTGCTGTCATGGAAATCATAAAACCATGACAATTGCTTACACATGCTTTGCTCTTTTGAGATAGTAAAGTAAAAATAAAAAAAAAAGTGGTTGAATGGAGAAACAGCATTAGAAGAGCTGGCTGAACTCTACAGAAACAGGATCACAGACAACACAAAAAATGAAAGAGAATTCTTCACCTATACCTGTGTATAGTTTTCACTTCATGAACCCTCAGAAGCACATCAAGATAACAGCCCTACTGAGAAAGAACGACCCCAACAGAGTTTTGAGTGTTGTTTGGTAAATCCAGACCTTTACTGCAAGTTTATATGTATGTGTGTATATATATATATATATATAAAAACTTTTTCCTTTTTTTTTTTTTCCTTTTTACAAATTTGCCAAATCACCAATTTTTAAAATAATGGCTTGCAATTAAATATGATGGCTAGACGGAAGTAAAATTGTCTTAATTAAAAATCAAATAAACTTTTGAGCATGATACTTGAATTACTAACATATGTTGGAGACTGATGACAAATCCCCCAAATATCAGTCTCATACAGAAAAGCATCTGCATGCCTTTAAAAGAAGAGGTGCCATACAATGCACCAGACTATATAAATAAGAAGAAAAAAAAAAAAGTTATTTGATTCCAGCACTAAACCCTTTAGGGAAGAATTTTTTAAAAATGTATACAGAGCCACACATACTATTACTGGGGAAAATTATCTTCACGAGCCATCAGCTTCTGGTCTGAGGAATACACACACAGGGCTTAGTTTGTATAGCCACATACAAGATTAATGAGTGTTTTTAAAAGCAACATTCCATTCAGTTGAGAAGCAAGGACACCTAATGTGCAGGAGCAGCACCCAGCATGCTTCTGTTCTGCAAGAACAAAAGAAAATCATGAGTGTACAACCCAAGGACAGAATAGAAGCCGCCTGGTGCTAAGCCTGTGCTGTGTGGGCAAGCAAGGAACTCTGGCTACGTGGAGTGGTATCCATCTAACACTAACTCAAAACACTACAGTTTCCATGACTGGCACCAGGTGGCCATGCAGTGCTCAGGACACCTTGCAGGCTGCAGTCCACTAGGTCTTGATGTGAAAAATATGGAGTTGGGTTGCAATGGGAGTTCACTGAGTGGCTACAAGACTTCATGCTGTGGAGATGCATTCCTTCAAGGCACTGGGTCACCTGGCCTCAAGAGACCTCTTACTCTCATGACACTGAGCAGCATAGAAGAACCCAACTGATCTGTATGCTTTTAGGATATCCACCCTATTAAGAGATGCTTCTAACAAATCTCCATTAATTCCTTCTCCCTGAACCCAAGTCAGCTTGTGATTTTTTTGCAATTCACAACTCCAAGTGTAAAGAGGAATACAGGATTAGAAGAAAAATTATTCTGAATCTCTCCAAGCACCAGCATCTCCTTGTCAGAATTCTTCAAAATCTAAAGACAAAGTAATCACATAGGATTTTATCAGCCAGACTACCGATACACTAAATGCTTACAGCTCCATCAACAGTGTTGTGTCTGGGAGCAGGTGAGGGGTGAAGTAATAACTGTATTTTCAGTGCACCCAAAGTGCTTCAGCATGACATCTGAATTCTGACACAAAACAGAAATTTAATATACTTTCAGCTCTGTAATCTAAAAAGCTAAGATAATTCCACTTGTGAGGGAGCTGCCCAACAACTATAAAGCCACATACCAAAAACCCTACAGACTTTCTATTTTTCAAACATCTTTGCTATTAATGCTTACTTCCCCCATATTTTATCCTTTCAGAGAATGCATTCTTTCTAAGAGACTTGATGCAACTTCCCCTTTTGCTCTCAACTGAAATAAAACCAATAGCATTAAACATCACTCAGAGCAGCACTCATCTCTATCTAAGGTAGAATGTGTAACATAAAACCATTTAGAAAGTCTCTCAGTTAATGAGCAATCAGCAGTGGCAATTGGATGAGCTAAGGTTTTTCAGATCACATTCCTCATACGCTTCATTCTCAGGTACAGTTACAATGACATACCACGAAGCAAAGCCTCTGGAACAGAAACTGTTTTGTGAGGAGGGAATTCAAGAAAACCAATTCCTCTACTTGCAGTTACCCTTCAATTCTGTAGCTGGTACAGAAATCATCAGCCTACAACCTGTAATTCATTCTTGAGGTCACCTTTAACTCGTACCTTGCATTAGATTTCTCCCTTTCAAATGTAGTTATTTCTGCACCACTTAGCTGTTTTCCTACCACTTCATCATACTGACTCCTACAAAAGCACTTTCTTTTCAAAGTACATTCTTATAGTTAATGGACATTGCATAAGTACCTATTACAGTGCAACAAGGACTATAAAACCAATAACACATCTTCCTTACACACTGAACAAAGCAAGGAGTTAGACTACTACTCCAAATTCACTCTTTATATCACCATACTGCAAGCACTACAAGAAAGCCAGCTTTCCAAAATGAGGTATTTTACAAGTTCATTGTCACTATCAGGCAACTTTCCTCCAGGAAATCATTTGATAAAGTTATGCTGGCTAACAGAAATTACTGAATTTATCATTTTAGTAAGGCCTATCTATTCAGTGTTAGGCCCCCTGCTGTTTTTAAGCAAAAACATTCGTGCATCTATTATACACCTAAAAAAATTGCAGTCTTCAGTGCTGATGCATGCACTCCAATTTGATCAATAAGGACTGGAGCACAGCAACATCTCCAATATATGAATAAAATCATCTCCAGTAAATGAATGCTGGGAAGCATTACTTCAGAAACAAACCCATTGTTAGAAAAGGTTATTTCTTTATTACTAGTCGCTATAGAAGCATTTTGATCAGCGCCTGTCTGTTGACGTTCAAATCACTGTGTGTCCCTAAAGATTATTCAAAGAGCATAAAAAACAATTTCTTTGAAACAGAACCTACAAACAGAACCTGAATCTCAGCTACTGCAAGGGATTTAAAAGCATTCACCTAAATTTACTGTTATGCTGTCATGTGAAGCAGACTCCGGTAATCTCCCACTATAAACCAACTCCTAGCAGCCTCAGAAGTACAGCCTCTGGGAGCAAACACAGTAAGGACTCACTCCACTTGATTAAAGATTCTGCAAAAGCAAGAATAGTAGACTTCTCACAGGCAGGTAGCTCTGCTGCTCTTGCGTCAGCAAAATTTTCACTACGTCAACTTCCCAGCCACAGTGCTTCTTGAGGTCTACCAAAGGCACAAGTCCTATGAGTAGTTTGCAAGGGTGACAGAAGAGCTTTGGAGGTAAATCAAAAGTACACCTGACAAGATCTGGGTGAACTCAGACCTGAAGATCATGGGTGAAACTAGCAAGAAAACCTCTGCAGCAACAAAAGCTTCCATCTGCTTCTTTAAGAACACAGAGTCGTATGTCATGAAACATCCTTGTGGGAGTACGCTGTTAAGCACAGGGCAGGAACACAGCACGTGAAGCTGATCAAGGAAGCTCTGGAAGGGACCAACTCACAAATCAGCACAAACAACAACCATCCTATGCTTGCAGTACAGGCAAAAGAGAAAGGTTATATACCATCACCAACAGGTTTGGATGTCTCCAACCTATTCAAAGAGCTAATAAAAGTGAGTTGTGTACCAGGTATACAGAATCTCTCTTGGCTCCATTCACGCATTTATTTCCCATAGTACAAACCTTATCAGAACAGGCAACAAGGTAAAAACATTGGTGCTGCTAAAGAGCTGGCAATAACCTTGTAAGTCACCACATTGCTACACTTAGCTGTCAAAAACTGTGCCTGCTGAGCGCTGCACGGGTGTGCCTACATCTCCAAGCCCATCTCTTATTTGTTTCTTTCAGGGTATGTGATCTCACACCTTTTGTGAGAATACAGGGTAGGTTATTCTCTACTGCTGCATCAATTTCTTTCTTTCTATTAAAAAACTCTCATCCACCATGAATACATGCATTAATGATGTCACCATTAATTGCTTCAGCAAATTCAAAGCATCACTTCCCAGTAATACTAAATACAAATGGAGCAGGAAGGTGCTTCCTATCTCGGTATCATTTTCCTCATTCAGTATATATGCACTGATCATTGTGCATATGTGCACGTGAAAAAAAGAAAAATCAAGTAGTACTGCAACCCTAAAAAGAATCCTCCAAAATTTCATGTCACAATAACCCAAACCACATACGCTGCTCTGCAGGTCACCCACTCAACTGCCCTCTTTTTCTAAGATATGAGGTGAAAATGCAGGTCAAAGTTAAAAATGCAGGTCACATCTGACAAAGCCCAAAGCAGGTTGCAAAACAGTGCTGAAGTGCAGAGATTTATGTGGTATGGAGAACTGCTGATCTACTAAGATGAAGCAGACAACAAAATGAAAGCTCACTGTATAATTACACTAATACGTGGCAATTTACTTGAGAGGAAGAAGGATTAAGTAGTCCTGCATAAGCATCCTGTATTAAATGGAGGGGAAAAAACAATTGAGGATGAGCAGGAACTACAGTTTAGGTAGATGAAAAGTAAATGAAGCAAAGTAGATTTAATACTCAAATTAAAAACTACAGTCTTCAACAGACTTGTCAAATATCCATCAATTACCACATCTGCATGCAAAAGAAGCCTTTTAAAGTTTCTAACGTTTAAAATTCATTGCACCATTGCATTTAGTGTGCTAGCAGCAAACCCCGACAACAATACAGAGCAGTGCCACTATTTTTCTCCATGATCGATCCTGATTCTCCTTCCAAAGGTTACATATGGGTACACACTGGTGCCCTTTCTGCACAGAACTTAGTCTGTGGTTATATAAATAATTTTTCATCAGCATTAAGCCTCAGATCTTCCCTCCATTGCTCACGCCTGTTCCACCCTGGAACAGAGGCTGCTTCTTCCTCAAGGCACTAGCACATCTCTAAACTGGAACTATGAATTATGCATATAAGCAAAAAAAGAGCTTTATGTATCTGCTTGCAGCCAGTATCATTTCACCATTTCAGCTTAGAGGGCTGTCAAACATTTATGTCAGTACAATTAACAATGTCTCCTACCAACAGATGCTGGATGAGCACAGCAAAGACAGGGATGATAATTTCTACCAGATCTACCACCAAGACAGCCAGTCACTTCATATTACACCCAGCTGAAACTCACTGAGATTATTCTAGAAGAGGATCCTCAAAACAGCCTAAGAATTATTAAAAGGGGCAGAATTTTCTGTTTTACTCTTCAAGCAGTTACAGACTCTAATTCAGTGATCTCCTAGAAGCACCACAAAACACAGTGTCACTGCGTGGAGATTAGCAACTAAAGAGCTGTAATAACGTACTTCAAAATAAAGCACCAGTCATCATTTACACCTCATTGCTTTCTTGCATATCTCTTCTACAGGGACTAAAATAAAGTTGACAATGATCCAGATGCTCACGCAGCACTTAGTGTAACTGAAGTTTTGATGAACAGACCACAGTCATCAATGGTGAGGAAAACAAACAGTCAGCACACTTGGAAAGAGTCCTCTTCTGCTCCTCATATCACCACAATGTCTACCCCATATGGAACCCCAGCGAGGAAGGTAATCTCTAGCATGCACTGCCACATCCAATTCACTCCATGCTATTAGTGCCCACTAATACCCCAGCTGCTGGGAGACTATCCTGTATCATTGGTGGCCATTCACCTCAACGTGGGTACAGCAGCCACCACTTGACATCCTGCTCTTTTAGATGACCAGCAATTTCATTCCCACAGTGCATGTGGATTCAGACAGCCTAGAAAAAAGCTATTTTAGCAGTGATAAGATGCTTTAGCAAATGTGAGAAACTCCCTGTAATTATGCTACAGCACCCTCTCCCACATTTCCAAGTGTACAGCTCAGTTCTCCACAGTACCTAGGGATATACAGGCCATGAATACAGCTCACAAAAACAGCCTGCAGAAGGTAATTTTGCTTTCCCTGATAAAGCTGCAGTAAGTAACAAAGGGAATGGGAAGCAAACAGAAAGCATGCTGTGATAAAACCACCAGGGTGGAATGACATTTGGACTGACTGGTTCTTTATGTGCAGATCTGTTCTCCTTTCTACCCAGAGATATAGCCCTGATCTTCAAAGTGAAACTTCTTTAAAGTAGAGAAAAAAATAATAAAAAAAATCTTTGAATAGTTTCCTACACTCACATTACTGAATGTATGATGAAAAGTGTACTGAAACTAGATTCAGTTGTAACTTTCATGTGAGCACAAAGAGTCTTGCATCAGAGCCACTCTGAGTTTTACACAGCAATGTGGAACAGCTAACAAGGACATAAAAAGCAACAACTCCTCTGCAAGTTTGACTTTAATTAGAAGAATTGATTCAAATAACAATAACCAGATGCTCTGGTTATGCAGTGAACTCTTAAGACCTTCCCATTCATATTTTCTACCGCCGTACAGATCTCATCTTAAGTGCCACTTTTGGTTGCTCCACAGGACAGTGTCTGCGCTCTGCATTCGCACACACAATCGAACACTGCTTTACACAAGCACCTCAAATAGACTGAGCTATGGAATTCTTATATTTGCATAAAAATGCTCTGAGAGCAGCAGTGAGCGTGCACTGTATGCACTACTAATAAAAGAAATCCCACACCACATAAATGATATTGATAAATAAGGTACTGAAGATCCAACAGATGGGAATTTGTAATAAATAGACAGAATTTACAATCTCATTTGTTACAATAGTCCACAACCTCCTTTCCAGCTGCTCTGGAAAGTGACAAGAAGAAAAGACAATGGAAGCAAGTAATGAGTTTGGGCAGGAGAGGACATTAAGCATTTTGAAAGAAATCAGCTTGCAACAATGTTAACAAATGAGCCTTCTGAACAGAGCCTTATTGTACATGTGCCGTACTGCAGTTTGCCATGGTCACTGTTCAAAGGCTTCTGCTTATCTTGGAATAGCAAGGAAGATCCTCCCTGCCACATGCTTGATTGGCCTCACCGTTTATTCAGTGCACCCATGGGTAGTCAAAGCATTGAGTTCTTGCCAATACTCTCTTACAGTCGCTGGGAAACAGCAAGCTATCTGCGACTTCTCGTGAGTGGTTTGTTCATTCTTGTGCTGAATATTTACTATGTAAAGGAACAGTTCAACAACAGCTTATTTGCTTAGGTCATGCAATCTAGCTTTTTACTATTTAAATGGATCTGAGGCACACTTCTATTTTTTCTCCTTCTCTCTTCAGTCTTAAGGGCTGATAAACTATTTTTGATGTAACAATTGGGTGAAAAATAGGGATTTAGTTTTGTGTTGAAACCTGAAGTTGTTTGCCTGCTATTGAGTCTAGCTGGAAAAGTCTTGCTGGGTGTACACATCAGCCAACACCATAAACAGTTCCACAGGTACACAACTCTCACAAGAGGTCAACATCACATCAAGTGCAGTTGCTTTTACAAGAATTTTTATCATTCCCTTACAGGGATTCTAAAAATAACATCTGTGTCTCCAAACCTAGTTTCAATTTGACCATTCTCATTAGTAACCAATGAAAAGTGCAGGGTCATAGAACTTGTCTCTCAATATGGTGTCCCAATAATGACTCTATACAGAAGAAGTCTGCACTTGAAGAGACTTGTAATACATTTGTTGCTAGCATTCAGCCATGTTTTTCTAAGTGGAAATAGTTACTCAGGAACAGCAGTTGATAGTAGAATTGAATATCCAGAGCAACTCTGGGAACTTATTTTCTTTCCATGAGGTAAAATCCCTTCATAAGTCATATGACCACATGGAGAGTGAATTTGGAATTAGGTGATCTTAAAGGTCTCTTTCACTTCAAAACATTCTACGACCATCGCCATGAGGAGCTTCTTCAAATAAATTATAGTTTCCTTCACAAAAGATTCTGTTATGTTATAGGAAACTGTCAGAAACAATAACCTTGGATATTTCAACCTTGCAAGGCACCATGAAGATGACGGTATCATGACTGTCCCAAAGCTAAACAGGAAAGCTGGGGAATAAAATTTAGGATTGTGCTACAAGTTCCAGGAGAAATACAGAAGTATCAGAATGTCACCAGGTCACACACAATCACATCACACACCCTTCAAAGAGCAACCTTTCAAGCAGCTGTGACCGTCTGCTCAGAGCAAGGCTGAAAGCTCTTAGGTCCGCCATTTTCTTGCTCTGCACAAGTGTAATGATCAGTAACAGATGAGGCAACAGCTACAAAAAACAAACAAAGAAAAAAAACAAAAACTCCCCCTCTTGGCAGAATTCAGAAGAGCTCTTTTCAGCCTCCTGCAGCAGCCTGGCATCACAGACCAGTGACTTTTTGATAGTCTAGCAGGCCTCGCCACAGGTAGGTGCATGTGGCTCTATACTGGAATGCGCTTAGCTGGCTATTTGCTCAGCCACCCTGCTCCACCCTGCCTTTACCCCCACTTCTTGCACTGAAGGCACAGTCTCAGTACTCACCCTGGTTATTTCAGAATGGTACATTTTTATTTTACAACTTCCACAAGGTCTTTGAAGTCTTACATGTGCCTTCAGTACAGTTTATTATCAAAAGGTGTTGAGACTTTTGAAAGATGTAACCCTTGGGGAAGGCAGTAAGCGTGCTTTATATGCATATTACTGGCAAAGGCAGTTAAAGTATTAGCTCTGCTGAATTAAAAATCCAAAAGCAATAACAACAGCATAAGCTCCATTCCCTACCACACCCCTTATTTTGCTCACCTTTCTAGAAGGCTCGTGATCATACACTGCTATTAGCAACCTAACCTTCTCTGAGGACAGAGGTTGAATAAAGTGCTGCGAAACAGAGCTCTGGCAGGGAATCATGGAGCTACACAGATTTATCTCCTCACTGAATCATTTCTTTTTCTCTCAGTGCATGGTGCTCTGAGAAGGGAAAGGATCAGAAGGATAGCTATTAAAGCCTGAAACAACAGCAAGAAATAAATAAAATATCTAAACAAAGGTACAAACGACCCACCCACAGTAAGCCATAGCCACAGAAGCGACACCGCCAGCAGCACTCAATTCAGGTATCTGTGAGGGATGCCATTGAGAGATTGTCACCACATACTACACACTCAACTTCTTCAAGCAGTTCAGAACAAATCGATGAAGTTACAAATACAAAAGCAGTCATCAAAAGTAGCTTGAGCTACTTCACTGACATAAATACCATTTTAAGAAGTTCAGTCTCACCCCAAATTCTGCATTCCAGGTAATTCAAAATAGAAAGCTGCTACAAATATTTATCTGCATGTTGCTCAGTGTGGATGACAAACAAGTTACCATTACTAAAAGAAACTGATTGAGTAACTAAGTATGCCTGGAACAGGAACAGATATGCTAGTTTCACTACAGAAGCGATTACAACACAGAAACACAGATACCACTACCAAAGAAAATATAAATACATTAGGGTGTTGCACAGCTGAGTGAAAATACACACCCTTGTGCCATTTTGGTCAACAAAGACGTTTTCGAAATCTGCAGCTCTTTCTCCTTTAAAACCTTTCACCAACAGAATAAAAATGCTTCCAGACAGGCAGCATTCTCTATAGAATAACTGTTCTCTACCACACCAAGGCACTTGTTTCCTAGGAAACATGCAAAAAAAAAAAAAAAAAAAAAAAAAGACAAAGTATCTACCATGTTAAATATGCAAAATAAACTAAGTCACACTAGTCATATTTCACTCAGTGGAGCAAAACATTCACAACTCACATTTTGGAGCACAGAATTAGTTTTCCAGTAACTGCTCAAAACTAACCAAGCTCTATTCTTCCACAGGCTTTTCTGAAATATGCTGCTTTTAATAACTAGCAACGAAGAGCTACAGTGAGAAAATACACATTGTTTTATTACCAAGAAAAAATACATTCTTACTGCTAGTGTATCCATACCAGACAGATATCTGCAAAACCTACCAAATTGTGAGCAAAGCAAGTCGCAAGAAGCCAAAGCCTGTTACTCCAGTCCAGAACTTAACCGCATACTAGGCAAGTTTCCACCATGACTGCCTACAGCACGTAAGAGAGCTAGTCAGAGTAACTGTTCCCTTAACAGGCTGATCAGGCCAACCCTCACCACAGGAGGATGATGAGGAAACAGAACAGAGCAAATGACCCTTTTGAACAATTCTTTTCAGTGTCTCGAAGCAGTTGTTTCCCAGGTTTCCTTTAAAAATCAACAGGGTCCAGCAAAGGGTGAGCAGGTCAGTCTCAAAGAGAAAAAAAAAAACCACTTGTGTACTATTCGTCCTCAAAAAGCCCTCAAAATCCCACTTCCTTCAAGAGATTCTAATTTTGGAGCAGAAAACCAAAGTACCCAACTACAAGATAATATTTTTAATAATTTTCTTTGTATTATTACAGATGGAATGACATTACAAGAATATGCTAGGTGAGGAGGAAAGGCATATTTATCTGTTATTTACAGCACATGCAGAAGTACCCACAGGCAACACAGGCAAGTTCCACTAACCTAAATCAAGTGTAACAAAAATCAAAACCTTGCGGTCAGCTTTCCTGACAGCGTGGCAAACTCCCAGCACAATATTAAATGAACAAAGCATCCTGTGTTGTAGAAGGACCATGCTAGCAAGCCTAAAAACTGTCAGCTGGATCATGCCAGTATCATTTTCCAGAATAATGAATTCTATACTACAGCTACGCACTCCCTTTCTGATCTGAGCTACTCCTAAAGAGTCTCTTCAGCTCATGTTAGACAGTGAGCTGTAACAGAAGTGCACTGGTCACAGCTGAGAGTGGAATGAATATTGCCTGCAAAAGAAAGCTATTTATATTGCTTCTACAGCCTTTACAAATCTCAGTGTAACAGCGGGCAAGTACAGTCTACCAAGTACTTCAGGTACCGCTCCTGATTTTCTAGCCTGCAAAAGAGACACAGCTTGAACATCAAAGGCAGGTGTCCTCATGACCTCTTGACACCTGTTTTGTTAGCCACAGTATTAAGTAGGAAAAGGACGCAGACACACTCAGTCCTCTTCCTCACCTTTAACAGATAACACAAACAAAGCTGTGTCAAAAGTTCAGGGAAATGTTATTTATTTAATCAGCCAAGGAGGGACAGGAAGGAGCTTTATGTAAAAGCCAGTCTTCTGAACCCAAAAGAAAGTCCAGCAAAACTGGTACACAAAAATGCATTTAAAGATGATACAATTTCAAAGCCAAATAAAAAGAAGTTAGCTGCATCAGCTGACAGAAACGGTACAATTCCTACAACTAAATTTATGAGTACTCAGCAACCTTTTTGGGTGCCTCACCACACCCTATACTTTTCCTATCACAATATTCTCCATAACACGTAATTGGGCTGATCATCATTCAGCAGAAATCTATATGTCTTTGTATCACTACGATCATCAAGCCAGTGCACAAAGTATTTCTCATTCTCTCCATGGTGAAAGTTTACTGTTTAAAGAGGAAAAACAAAACATAACACAGCAATAGTCTGTTAAAACTACAACTCTCCAGATGAATAGCTAATAAAGAGCAAATTACTCAATCCAAGTGCTAGCTGGCAAGTTCACATCAGAGACCTGTCCTGGTTGGGATGGTGTGAGTTTCCCAGAAAAGAGCTATCAAGACCTATAGAACTATCCTGCTCCTCTGCAAGGATGCTGCACAGACACTCAGTCTCCCGCTCATCCTGATGTACCTGGCACAGAGATACAGGATATCAGCATGCAGGATTGTTCATCCAGCACATGCCAATAGTATTAAGATTACTGAAAAGAAATAAAAACAAACAACTTTCGTGTATATTTATTCACTTTCATGAAACAGTTTACTTTCACAATCTTATCCTCTTGCCTCACCAACAAGGTAGCTTGCAGTAGCCTTATTAGCATGATAAAAGGAGCAACGAGAGCAAGTCCCGATCGTGCTACTTCCCTCCCCAGAGCTTTAAAACAAATTATACTAAAGGAAAATATATATCTATAAATATATGTATATAACCACATTCTAATGCAACACAAGTATAGAGAAAAAGGAAAAAAAAGAAAAGGGGGGGGGGGAGGCAGTTTGTAGGTTTCTAAGCTTAGGTAAGTTTAATTTTTAGGCTCTCACAATGCAGAATATTAAGTGCGACTAAATGAGATAGTGTATGTATTCATTCAGGGGCGTTATCTGAATTACTGGCATTTGTTCATTGCTTCCAGATTTGAGGAAGTAGACACGAAGAAACTCAGTAACAGCTTTATCGTAACCATTTCAGTACATTTAGTGAATCACCCTAACTAATCAAGAGTCATCAGTTCCTCCCCATCTAACCTTGCAACAGCGTAATCCTACTCTGAGCAGTGGTTACTGAATATAAACTTAAATCACTGTAAGAAGTGAAAAATGTTGTAAAATTAATTTATTAACCATCAAAGACTCAAGGTACTGTGAAAGAATTCCCTCCCCAAACACACTTTTTTAAAATTAGTTAACTATACCGTTCACCTGAAGGACTCTGGGTAAATAAATAAATAAATAAATAAATAGCAGCAATTTTCCATTGGTCTTGGAAGACCATTCACATAAGAGTCAAGCCTCAAGAAGAGGAGTTTTTGAGCCTCTGTGTCTGCCATCACGAGCATCACATACGAAAACTGGATAAAGAAATGTGAACGTTGGCCCTGCTTCTTTTGCATCCACCTGAGTTCTGCATGCAGCTGCATCAATGAAGATGTTCCAGATACCTAATATGCGAGCAGCTACTGCATTAGCAAGCAGTCTGGTGAAGCCACTGATTCATTAAGCAGCAAGGAGGCAGTTAAAGCACTCAGCAGTTGACTCCAGAGGTATTTTGTTCAAAGACATTAAAATAAATCAGATTATGAAGGTAGTAATGGCATTTTGTTCTCGTTAAGTCAGACTGGTAGATATAACAGCAATTCCATAGTTGGTCCTATGATTATTTCCAAATATTACTGCATGCTTATACAACATCCACAGCTACTGAGATAGTGTTAAAGAAAAATTTTAAATCAGGGAAAGTTTTCAAAGAGCACTTTGCATCTTACAGAAATATGTGATTAGCATGCAACATGGACTTCAGTGAGATGTATTATCAGTGAGAAATTCCTATCAGCCTCCTTCAGTCCATAGTCATTTCTGTTACTTTCAAAAGGTTTTTCCTCTGAACTAAGCTTTGCAAATTGGGACCACAATTTGGGACCTTCTTCCACAGTGCACAAAGGCAGTGCCTGTGATTTCTAGGAAGGTTTTCTAAGTGCTTGAAGTCTACTCTTGTCCAACTCAATCCTAAATAAGTCTTTACAATAAATAAAATAAAATAAAAATGATAGCTATGCTTAGCTTTTTCTTTAACAAAGTTCTAGAAAAACACTGTCATCAAGTTATTCCCTTATTGCACCACCTACAATAACATACCCTAACATACAAGTATACTGAACAAAAGAACGTCTGCTATGTCTGAGACATACAGGATAAATACAAACCTAAAAAAGAATCCCACTTGCTGCCAAAAACCTATATACACAGATTGACCTGGACATCCACATAACTAACCTTGTGGCATTTTTGCCCACCACCACATATCCCCCTCTGCCCTGTAGGAGTTAGAGATACCCCATTTAGATACCAAGCTTTAAGAAAACACAGCCCCATCAGAGAAAAAACTGCACTCACTGCTGTGCCTTCAGTCACAGGTACACGAAGGCAGTATAATGGTTCTGCTGTTTAAAACTCCACGTGACCTCATGGGAAGAAGGGGAGAGAAATTTGGCCTATATCTTCAGCATACTGAAAACAGAACAAAAATAGTTTCTGTTTCTCCAGAAATTATGAAAAGGAAAAGGATTTGAGCTTCTGATGAAACCCACTCTGATAATTCTTTTCTCTACAAATGGCTCACTCACTCAAGTACATAAAGCATCTGGAGTGACTGAATTGCTGCATCTATTCAGCCCAGCATTAAGGCAGCGACTGATACAAATGCAGAGGAAATCCTCAAGAAAAAAAAAAAAAAGCCAAGTGAAGATGATGTAAAAGGTCTGATTTGCCATTGCAGTGTCAGCCAAGAGTGGCCACAGGAGACCTTTGTATTTTAATTTATGCTCTCTCCGTCAGGCTGAGGAGCAGCAGCTGCTGCAGCAAGCAGCAGAGAACGCGTGGCTGTCAGCGGAACAGACTGGAGGGCAGTCCTTATGCCCACTACCCTGTGGAGAGAGGAAGGATAGCAGGAAAAGATTTCCCCAGCAGGGACCCCTCACTACAAAAACAGAATTTGACTAGCAAGAGCAAAAGCTGTGCTCTTCAGCATTCCTCAGAAGCAGAAAACCAGCACCAGGAGAAAAAAAAAATTACATATACATAACATCCTAAAGTATACTGCTTACATTGGATGTTATCAGTGCTAATTGGAACCACATATTCCAGCAATTACAGCTTTGGAACTATTCCTAATCTCAGCCATTAAATCTAGCTTGCAGAGTCAGTTTGTTTCTCATTCAATAGCACCTATCACATCCAGGAGCAGCATATGACGTAAAACAGTGACACATCAGGCTTCAAAGGTTGAAAGGAAAAAAAAAAAAAAAGAAATCCCCACGCTCAAAAAAACTTAAAAACAAAAAACAACCACCAAACCCAGCCAAATAAACTAAATAACATGCCTTTACATGATAAGCTTTTAAGTGTTTTGTTCTATTGTCCAAGTTTTCATTGAAGTACTTCTAAAATAGATCCCATGCAGCAAATAAAAAAAGATGCCAACATGAGCAGCTTCTAAACTGTTTACTCAGGTCTATACTTCTAAACAAAGACTTCCTACAGGAACAGGAATTTAGATTAAAAAATTATTTACCTGGAAATCCAGTTCCTTCTGGGATCAGACCATGGACCTGGGAACAAGAACTTTCAAAGGCATTCAGAAGCTCTCTTTTCTAAGGAAACAGAAAGACTCAACTCTCTGTAAGCTTGGTTATTTTTCCAAGGCTAGTAAACTAGCTTAAATCTGAAATGCATCTTCCACTTCTGCAGTCAGCTCACTTTAAAGGATCTATTTTTTATTTTTATTCTTTCTAAAAGCATACACCAGCAGGTAATACAGTCCTTGCCTTCTCTCCGTTCAGCCAGATAGAAGTGATCATTTATGCCAAATCTGTTCTTCCTCCCTTCCCACAAATATTGTGCAAGCAAACAAGAAAAGCATAACATATATCAGATGACAAATGCTGTGATATAATGTAAGATGACTTCTACAAATTTGTTTTCATTAAAGAATACACATGTACTACAATACAACCTCGTGGACTTTGGAATGTCATACCTATAGAACACCAATAAGTTCACTGTCCTTTCTGACCACCAGCTTACCTCATGCAACACGTCAGTATCATACTCAACACACCAGTCTCTGCTTTGGAGACAACCTAGGCAGCATTCCCCAAAATCCTCAAGTTTGCTTACAGACCTCCTCAGGTTCCAGGTGAGGTACAAGCTTCCCAAATTTTTTCAGAATCCCTGTACCACTATCAGGCAGCAAAGATGCTAGTTCAGGACTCCCTGTTTGCTAGGTAATGGCAGCTCTCACAACAGAGAAGAAGGGCAAGCTTCAAGCATAAACAGAGAGAGTCATGTTTCTTCCACCCAAGAGACATATTTAAATAAAAATAGCTTCTATCTAAATGTTCTGCTTTAGAAAGGTAGACCAGACCATAATGAATTATTATACGCAGGTTTAAATGAGGCATTAAGAACAGGCAAGATTGAAACGGTGCTGAATAAAGGAAATTTGTACTACCTACACAAATGCCAACAAATCTGTGAAACAGCCAAAGTTGTTAACTAAACTGACTGCCAACTATGTATTAGTTTTCCATCCAAAACATGGGGCAGATAATATAGTTGAGCTTTCGCATACTATTAATAGTGAGTCATCAAAATAATAATGAAAGAAGGGAATTGTCTGGTGCCTGCTTAAGAATTCCCTTCAGATACATCTGTCCATCACAAAGTTCTCATCTTTCACCATACTGTTTTAATATTAAATAAGAATCCACCATAACCAATGACAGAATAGAATAATTCTGGTGGTGTAGGCTTGCTTGTTTCTTCCCTTTGGTGGGCAAGGCAACAAGTGGATGAAAAAGGCCAGAAGTGTTGGTAACTACAAGCCTATATTAAAAACCATCAACAGAAAAACTGTTTATTACCAAGGCATAAGAGCAGGTACTACATATATTGCTGTTAAATATACACTGGGCTGAAAATGGTTAATTCGTAACAACTAAAGATCCAACTACGTCACCATCTGCAGACTTTGAACTCTCTTTCCCAACAGCAAGCTTTTTCAGTTGTGACATCCCAGCTGCAGTTTCCTTGGACTGGCACACTTACTTGGCTTTATACGCCTCCAACATTTGTAATTCAACCATCAGAACTACTGAAAAGGAAAGCATCCAAAATTCTTTTCTCAGTAGTATTGTATGGAAAAGTCATGCCTGAGAGAAAAGGTGTTTCAAGTCGCTTTTTTCAGATGCAAGACTTTCACTGCAGTTTCAAAAAGGGTAGGTAGATGAATATGAAAGTTAATAGACTACAATCCACAGAACGCTCTATTAAATGATTGTTGGTACTCCAGCTCTCCCTAAAATTAGCCAAGCCCAGTAGAGGAAAGGTACAACTACTAATTGGATGTCAAGTATTTCATAAAGAGATTCAAGAGGCAACTAGAAAAAAAAATAATCACAAATAAAAAATCAGTCTAGGGACATCAAATACAAATATCCTTACTCTGGCTATGAAAGGCTGAGGATTCAGAGCATATTCCCTGAGTATTATCACTACCTGCCTGCTTTGTCCTAACACTTCTCACAAGGTATCTACCACTGGCCACTCTTCAAAGCTCTTCCTAGTTCATTTCTTTATCAGGAAATGCTTCAAGCTAATTTTAACAGTATAGCACAAGGAGACAAGAAGGGGAACTTGATCAGGACACCTCACAGGAGATTGCCCAAAAATACTTCAAAATAACTGTTCTGTTCAGCCTTGTGCAAGTTTTCATTCTTACATCTCATCAGAATCCAATAACTTTCATTTTATTTTAAATGCTAAATGCCCCTTCTTGAAGGTAAAACATAGATCAATAATTGTAACTATATCTGAATTTAAATGAATGCATCGTTATTTTATATATTCTTCTTATACTAGCGTAATTTTGACAATATCAAAGCCATCTTTAATTAAGCACACAAAACGACTCCTGATACTCACTTTGAAACTTCCACTGTTATTTTCGCTTCCAGTTTGTTTACCAATGATGATTAACCGTTATGATCAGTTCACAAACAACACTTTCATAACCCCACCTCATTCTCACTGTGAACACTGAGAATTCATTTTGAAATTTCATGACAGTTTACAGAGACCAACCATGAAGCCTGAACTCCTGGCATTATCTCAGGCTAAGCCAGAAAGAAGAATTTGTATTAGACACTTACACATTCACCCCAGAGATCAAGAAAGTAAGAAAAGAGTGGAACTTTACCAGTCTTCAGTGAAGTACACTGGAAATACCACTCCAGGCACAGTCACATTGTGTTGTACCAGACATCCTTAACTGTATTAATAATTTAGTTTCTGGATCAATATCTTCTTGTAGCAACTGTAGCCCTTCAGATCTCAACATACCTTAAACTACTGAGGCTTTCCTAACTCAGTCTGGGATTGTCCTCAGGTATTTTGATAAATTCAGATTTCGGAGTTGAAGATCTTGAGAACAGGGGAATGATAACATACCCACAGATTTAACAGCTGATTGAGGTAAGATACTTTCAAGGGATAACGTTGTTTATAAGGGAGTGCAGTGATAGGACAAGGAGCTGTAGTTTTAAAGTAAAAGAGATTTAAATTAGACATGAGGAAGAAATTCTTCCCTTGGAGAGCTGTGGATGCCCCATCTCTGAAGGCGTTCAAGGCCAGGCTGGTGGGGCTTTGGGAAGCCTGGTCTGATGGATGGCAACCCTGCCCATGACAGGGGGGTCAGAACTTCATGATCTTCAAGGACTTTTCCAACAGCAATTGTTTTGTGATTCTACGATTGTTTATTGCTTTTTTAGGTGTTAGCCTGTACATAGAAATTACCAGTTACGTCAAATATTCATTGCAGGGTCAGTGCTCAACCCGAACAGTAGTCACACAAAATCACATAGCTTTTATTCAAGGTGGTTAAACCAGTTGGTGCTTTAAGCAGCAAAACATCTTCACAACTCCCAGAGGTCCCATCCTCACACTGACGGGCATGTTTCCTCACTCTTCACTAGCCCCTCAGCTGCTTTTTGAAGTCATATCTTACACTGAGCACAAACTGTTTAAGTTGTTTTCGCTGGCAGATATACTATCCTAGCTGGCCCTCTTTGACAAAAATGTAAGACCCCCAAATTGCCCATATACTGGACAGAACTTCAAATGAAAAAATATTCCAGAAGTTGTCATTTCATTCCATCTTTATTAACGGACTGTGAATGATAAGATTTAAATACCTAGGACACTTTCTTTAATTTGTCAATACACAAAGTTTACAGAATCAAGAACACACAACTGATCTTCACAGAAACATTTTTTCAATCCCTTACTGCTAAAACCTCAGCTTGTTCAATACAGTTGTTGGTGCACTGAGATTGTTTCTTTGCACTCTAGAGAGGGTAAAGCAGGATTCTTTCCCTTAGGAAGCTCCCTTGCACCAAACTTAATCAAAAGGCAAGGCTCAGCACCTCTCCAAAACCTTGAAGCAATTTTTGGATCTGTAGGTTAATGGTACATTTGAAGATGCCTGACACTAGCAGATTAAGGATTCGGTGCAGCAGCCCAAATAATCTCTTGATCTCCCTTGGTGGTATGACCAGTATAAAAGGAGGGAATGTTAATCTTGCCTTTGTTCTGTGTGGTTTTTTGTTTGTTTGTTTGTTTGTTGTTTTTGTTTTTAATATATACACTATCAATAAGAATCGACTTTATACTTCTTTAAAGCTTTCCTTAGAGGCAAAAAGAAAGGCTGATTTTCCTGGTCTGTTGCTGTTTTGTGTTTGGGTTTGCTTTGTATTTTTTTCAGTAGCATTGCATCTATTGCTAATAGTAAACACTATTACTAACTACACATTCTGTGTTACCACAAACTACAGGACAATCCAATAACAGAAGTCAGATGCAATATTCATCAAGTTCTGCTTTTAGACAAACTGTTTTAAGATCTCCTCTGTCAGTCACCTAATTATAACCAAAACTACTCTGACATGTTCAGTTTCCACTGAGCTATAAACTGGTTTTCAGATTTGATTTTTATACATAGTTACTTCCATGCTTTGTTTACAGAAATTCTTTTATTTGCCACATTAACTTACTCAGTCACCATTAGCAGCAATGGAACGTATTTCATGCAGAAACCATTATCTTCAACCTAAGATGTTGTTAAAGTTCAGAAGCCATTAATAAAATGTAGTGATTTCTTATGTGTCTAATGGCAGATCGCATAAGTAGTGGTACTTAACAGATGGGCATTAGTAGCTCCATTGGACACAGATTTGCTATGAAGTTGCTGCTATTACACACAAATCTGGCGAAAGCCTGATTCAGTACTCAAACTATACTAGGAATCACTAGTTAAAAAAAGCAACAGTCATGGCCAACTTGCTATCCAGACCAGTGGGAAGGAACATACCCTGCAGAAAACTGTTAAGCAATGGCTCAGTGTGTGTAAAGCTATTTCATACAAGCACATAACCACTTCAAAACTAGGGAACACAGAACAGTCTGCTTCAGCAGTTACATTCTCTCAGCACTGCAGGTATTAGGTTCTCATGTAGCTCTTGTTATCAAGAGGAAGTTTTCATTCAAAAGATCAGAATGGTCAGATGGATACCTACTCCAAGACTTAAACCAACAGAAACACCTGTCAGACTCCCATCTTTTTATTTTTTGTTTTTGGTTTTTTTTTGGTTAAACAAGTGTATTACCCATTTGGTCAACCCTTAACTACTTAAGGAGTGTTAAGTAAGGACTCCACCTCTTGCCAAAGTTTTTTCAGTGTTTTCTTTGGAGGACGTCTTGCAGCTTTCCTCCCACCTCCTTCTTTATTATTTCCTCTTTGATTTTTTCTATTGAAAAAAAAAAAAACAGCAAAAAAAAGAAAAAAAAACAAAAAAAACCCACCCATTACTTGAAAACCAAGGATCTAATTATGCAGCTGCCACCAAGCGATTCCTATTGAAGTCCACAGGAGCTGCTCTTATGCAGAGGACAAGGCCCTGAGTATTTACAGTGCTGAAAGCCTTTGTGTTCTACACCCTAAGTGGATGAAAGCAAGCTACGCAGGAGGCTCATTCAAAATTAATACTACATCAGGAAGTGGATGAAGAAAAGGGAAAGCACTTAGTAATTGATCCACTGCTTGTTTTCAGTGAATCCTGAAATGTCTTTATGTACATATTTATTCTGCTTTCTCTTTTTGTTTTTGGTTGGTCTTGTTTTGTTTCTCAAGATAGAGAATTTTTAAACCAGGATAAAGTCCTATTAGCAAAACAGAGTGAAATAACACGAGAGAGCTCCCTAAGTGGCACTATGATACCAGTAAATAAATGAAGAAAAACATCTACCCTGGAGCCAGCATGGAGGTGGAATAAAGAAGAAAACAGGTTTCATTCAGGCAGAACATGACTACCTTACAACTTCTACAAGATCACATTCTCAAAGTTAAAAACCTCCTGCTTTATGATCAAGACATGGAGAGCTCTGAACTCCTGCTCATCCTGCAAAAAGTTACAAGTCTGTTTTCTCCCAGCCACTCATACAGAAGTCCTGTTCCACCCCACAGTGGAGACAAAGTCCAGCCTTTCAAAACACCTTGAAATTCCCTATTGGGAGTCCAAAAGTACTCACACGAAAATTTGACGCCACAACTGCAACATTGCTCTACTTGCTATGTATGTGTAGTCCGCAGGCATATTAAGAACAGGGTACACACAGCTTGGTACAAGGTGGCCTTCTAGAGCAAATGAAAATCTGACCCTTGTATCCTAAAATCTAAATAAATAGCAGATCTCACTGAAGCTGACAGCTCTGTATAGATACAAAAAAGTATCTACACCGATTCTCAAAATATTTTGGACTTACTTAGGATGCTTCTAACAGGTATAGCAGCAGCAAACGGTCTTTTTTAATTTCTGCCCTTTACTAAATAAGCAACACCACTGTGACTCTGAGCTTCAGAACATTCCCGTGTGCTTCAAAACTAAAATACAAAGAAGAAAAAAAAAAAAAAAAAAAAAGGACAGGATTCTTCTCAAATCATTGCTGCCTCACAGTCTCTGCCACAGCCCCACCCATTCTACCTGGCTCACTCTTGCAGCAATCGCTCATGAACCTAAAAAGTAAAATTCTTTACACCAGAGCGGTAGATACTGTTTTGACTTTCATCAGCCTTATTGACTGACACATCAACTAAGGAAATGTTACCCATAAAGCACTATCTGGGTGGTCCTGCACCAGCACTGAGGCTTGCTGTTTCAGAAGGAGGTGCTTGCGTATTACACTGAAAAAAGACATTTAACATAAAACAAGCTGTTCGTCAAGTAAGAAGAAGTCTTATAAAAGGATATAAAAAAAGCTAGTGCTATTTGTTACTTCCTGCCACTTTCCTCCTGACTTCTGGCTAGATCAAGTAGGAGTCAGCAAGCAGCACCCATACTGAGGTCTCTCAGGACACAGTATTGACCATACAAGGGCTCCTGTGAGCTAACTGAGTGCAGAACCCAGATGAACTTGGGGTTCCAGGAGAAAGGAGTAAGAACAAGCATAGACAAATGGGGGAATGCAACAGCAAGAATAGCCTCTGGCAGAAAGCTGGAGTGGATCACAAACTGAAAGGAGGGCAAAGCCAGCATTAATCAGGCATTCACAAGAGGCTTGGTAATTTATCCATGAAGTAATCAGCTGCTACTTACAAGCAAACTGCAGGTGATGGTGGAGTTGAGTATAATTTCAATGCCATTTATTAGGCATGACATTTAAAATAGCCATGAAATTCTGGATGAGAATGAGTTCCCTGGAAACCCCACCTACATGTAACATTCTTGTTTAGGGAAAGCTGATAGCAATAGCTTCTGTTCCTCACAGCTGTCCCTTTACCCCTGTCAGAGGTTAGCACCTTTGCGATAGGGTCATGCATCTCTGGAGAACAGGAGAGTACTACAACGGAAAACAAGAAAGGCCAGATGAGAGCTGCAACTTGCCTATTACAGTGTCAAGAACCCTTCAGTACCTCTCTCATCAAAACTGGTATTGGTTTTCTTTAAAATACAAAGCTATTAACTGCATCTATTTAGGAGCTACTTCTGGAAAAGAGAATAAAAGCAGAATCCAGCAAGGATGTAAATCACATAAAAATCTAAGTGGCTGATGTCCTTAAGTCAACCACACTAGCCTCCACTAGCCTGAAAAAAGATTTTGTATCATGAAGTCTTGATTCAGATGTAACTATGAACCTCTAGACTACCCAGATAGGAGTTTTGTCTATCTTTAGAAGAACAGGACACATTTGAAGAGAAATAAGATTGCTTCCATAGAAAAGAAAGTAAGTGCTTTTCAGTCATACTCAGCCCTGAGTGGCTGAAACAGGAACACCACTGATGACCATCTCAGAGCTCCCAGGAGCAGCAGAAAAGTGGAACGCAGCCAGTGGAAGATCAGTGCAGAAAGGCGTTCTTCCTAGGTAACAGAAGTTAGATGAGTTTCCAGCCTCTTCAAGTCCCCCTTTTAGGCACACAGGTCAATACATTTCTGCTCTTGTAAGTCAAATTTTTTTGTTTCCTCCACACGTACACAGAGTGTGTTCTCCATATAAAGTATATTTGCATTTGTATATATTCATATCTTGCTACATAACTCACTACATATAAGCATATTTCTCACCACTAAATGCATACTAACCTATCTGCAACAAAGCCAAAAAGGACACTTAGAAACGGATAATGTTAAACAATCCCTGCTTTTCAGAGAGTAGATCATTTGCCCCCCCGCCCCGCTCCAGGAGACCGCTCCAATGAAGTACATTGTTACAGTGTGGCACAGTGTTTGGAATGACATTTATGGGAAGGAAAAGAAATCAGAGAAGTATGTGATGAAGACGTTCACCTGCATTTAAGATCACATTATAGGCAGGAAAACAAAATGCTGCAGAAGACATGCAATTCAGTGGGAGGGGAAAACAGAGAACCTGCTCTCAGAAAGATAACTGCACTCTTTAAGCATACGTATGCAAACCAAAGGTGTTCGACAGGGAGAACCTGTGGTGTGGGCTCTGACAAAATGACAGCTGGGAGATCTGCTAGGAGTGCCACCTCTGACAGTACTGCTGCATCTTCGCTTAGCACACCAAAGCTCGGCTGAGAGAATCTTCCCTGGTGGTGTAGAGAAAGAGACCTGACACAAAATAACATTCTGCATCATGGGATATTTGCACCTAAATCAATCTAAATTAAGCTGGACTCTCATTAAGGGTAAGCCACTAATGCTAGGAAACACCCAGTAGGCTGAATTACTGCAAGCAGCCTTGCAATTTCATTTATACCACAGTCATTACCACGTAACAATAGGACAAGCTACTGGGCATATGGCAGTAGACAAACAAAAGGTTTTAACTCCTTTAACATTACAGTCAGCAAAACAGAAGCCTCTACAAATGCAAAACATGTCATATCTAAAGGCATCTAGTTTCCCTTTACTTCTTTCACTGAATACAATATACAAAGAAGCACTAGACACTTTTAGGCACAGTTTTACTTGCCTCTTAGAGGGAAAAGAAAAAAACAAAAACACATTTAGGCAAAAGCTGCTACAGTCCTTTGATTTTTGTGCAAGTAGTATTGCTATTGAGAAAACCAGACAGTAACAGGTATAGAATAGGTAGACAAGCAGCTTTCATAATATGTATTTGCCTTGTTGCAAAAAGAAGACTAAAAGTCCTCTATCACCACACATCAGGAACTTCGCTTGAAATGATTTTCAATATTATTTGAAGTAATGGAGCCTTCACTAGGGATTTTCAAGGCCGGGAAGAGGCATATTGATTTTTCCCCAGTTCTGTGGGAAATTGACAGTTCATTCATAAGATCCTCTGTGTGTGCTGAAATGCTTATTCTAAATGCTGTCCAGAGGAAAGCAACTGGAAAGCTGAAACATTAGCTGAAGGTGGAGATTGATGTGTGTTAAGATAAATACTGCTACTGCCATTTGCCTTGTTTGTTTTCTACAGCTGAAGGAGTGGGATCAGACTGTTCTGAGCACCTCCACAAGTCAGGCCATCTGGAGGTTATGTGAGATCACACTGAGTCAGAGTTTGATACCAAATCAAGCTCCCTTGACTGCAAACCTCACTGTGTCAGCGACATTTTTAAATGTGAGTGTAAAGGGGAAGGTGAATGGCTGTAGATCTTGGTTACAGAAGCAGCCATACACAGGGCACTGAGACAACAGTGACAGCCACCCCAACTCACTCTTTTACTTGTGCAAAGTCCTGCTGAAATCACTGGAAATCCACATCCACAGGGAGCCAACAGGGAACATATTTTTGGCAGGAGCAGCAGCAGACTCACAAGAAATGGGATATTTTCCAAACTCGTACAATAGTACAACGGAAAATAAATTAGGCCTCAAAACAGTAAAGAAAAATCTATGTTTTCCTGGATCTTGAACTGTAAAAGTGCACTAGAATGCAATTCATTAGGAAAAAAAGAAAAAAAGAGTTTTGTTTTTTTTTTCTTTAATTCTTTCTTGCATTGCAACAATATTTTTAAAGTTTTAATAAGGAAAAAAAAAAAGAAAGAAAAAAAGAAAAAACGGTGCAAACATACAAAGTCACTATGAAATTCTAATCATGAAGTCATGTATTTAGAAGAGTTAAAGCCAATTTCCTTTACTAGAATGCGCTTCTATGGTTAACAGTGACAGTCACTTCTGGGTCACTACTAACAGAGCTGGGTTAACTCCTGAGTTGCTCAGCTCTTTGCTCCTGCCTACATCAATAAAACAATTAGAGTCCTGCAGACAGGCTGCTAACCATGTATATGAGAAACGTGCTGCACATTTTGGGCAACACAAAGTGTAAGACTGAACTTATCCTGTAGCATTATACTTTAAGACTGAAATTCCCTGCCTGGCAGAATTAGAACTTATTAGAATTTATTTGGGTCAAAAATATTCTTTCACCCTCTATTCTAACTGGAAGCAAAACAATATTCTAAATACCCGTAGCAGATCTTCATTGGTTTCTGCCACTGGTTCACAAACTGTTGAGGTACCTACTTATGGGTGAACATTTAATGATGCATCAGATTCTTGCTCTGAATTTCTAGACTGTAGTGACCTTGGTGTCAGAAACATTCTGTAACGCTTTATCTACAAGAAGTCTATCTGTAGCAAGGGAACTTGAAAGAAAGCGTCCTGGAAGTAGTTCATTAATTGTAACTTAAGTGTCTTATCCCCTACTAATTACAACCTGTTGCATCTTACAGGGTTTAAGGAATAATGAATAAACTAATTTTTGCTAAAAAGTACTTCAGTATTATTGTAATCTAAGGAACTAAATGCCAGAGTGTTTAAAAACCAAGTACAGAGAGTACATACTTGGAAACTTCTCTGCACTGGAGATGACAGAAGTTCCATTCATTTTTCCTCTTTCCAATTCCCACATAACACAAAAGAAAAAAAAAAATTTAATTACCCCTACATCTATTTGCACTAACTGATACTGGCTCAAAACCCACTTTCTTCCACAGTATAGCTGCTACTAGCTTTCCCTGTGTGTCTTTGTATCATATGGAGTAATTGAGTATGCACATACATGATAAATATATTACTGAAGAGTCTACCACAGAGAGGTCATCTTAGTGAATTAGAGTGGTATGTGTATTGTCACCGAATTACAGAATCACCAAGGTTGGAAAAGATCACGCAGTCCAACCATCCACCTATCACCAAAATTTCCCACTAAGCCATGTCCTTTAGTACCACATCTAAATGTTTCTTGAACGCCTCCAGGGACTGTGACTCCATCACCTCCGTGGGCAGCCCTTTCCAGCACCTGACCACCCTTTTGGAGAAGAATTTTTTCCTAATCAACAAACTGAAGCTCCTCTGAAGCAACTTGAGGCCATTCTCTCTAGTTCTATCGCTAGTTGTATGGGAGAAGAGGCCAACCGTCACCTGGCCACAACTTCCTTTCAGGTAGTCATAGAGAGTGATAAGGTCTCCCTTGAGCCTCCTCTTCTCCAAAGAAGGAGACTCCCGAGTCTCCTCTTCATCACATTCAGCGTTCTGGAGCACAGATCTACTGCCTTTCTCAGAAAAACATTATAAACTGTTTCATGTGCTGGAGTACTCTGCAGCCACTGCACATTATCAGGATGTTGCTCACGAGCTTTTAAATCTTTCGAGTTTCAATCAGAGAAAACGTATTCTCAGTGCTCTGCAGTAGATGTGCCATCAGGTGAAACTGGTCAGCCAAGGTGGGAGTCTGTTCAATATAGTTAATAAATCCATCTCTACAGCAGAATTGTGTAAGCTGCGTTTAAAGTTCAATAATGTTAACGTTAAGTACGTTGAAATCAAACACAGTGAGTTGCATAATTAACCACAATCAGTGCTTTTTCCCTAGTTTTTAGTCTTGTGTCCCTAGGCTTATTCATCTTCTGCAAACCCCAAACACAAAATAGCTTGAAACAATAACATACTTCCAAACAACTAGTTTGGGCAGCACAAACACTTAGGAGGAAGGAGACAGCTTCGCCTATGATCCTCATGCAATTCTTTCTGAATAGCAATGATACGTTCTGCTACAAAGTTACAAAGCAGGACACAAAACATTTTTGTTTCAAGAATGGCCTCCGCAAATCTGAGGCAAGTCCCCTGGAGCCAGCAGAGTTAACTATATTTTTGTGCGCATTTAAAGGGCTGTGGCTGTGTCTGTGCAAAGCCATCCCAAGGAATTCAGAGCCCCCGAACTCACAACAATGCATCTATTTTATCGGTATGTACAATGTACGTTGCTACCCTTCAACGTCACAAAACAGTTATACATTTTCTCCAGACAAGAACCATTGTTTCTGGTGGGACCATTTACAGAACGCTCTCCAAGTTACTGGTGATATTAAATTTTAAAACAAGAACGATAGTAATTTTATTATTAAAAAACAAAAAGAGGGGGGAGGGAGGAATTGGAAGGGGAGCTTCTGAGAGGTGATCAGGATGTCATTCACTTCCACGGAAAGAGCATCTCCCATGCGCAAATTTATAAAGATAAAATGCATGGAACAAGACTTATGTAGATTTATTTTATTTTTTTTTTAAACCAATGTGGCAAGGCAACATTACATAACAAAAACTTCCTTCATGGATATTTGAAAAGTAGCTGGCATGAGAAAATGATCTGCTGTCCCTTTGAAAATGAACTACCAACAATGTATAAAATTCAATAAACAGTCTATTTCTTGTCCCTCAAAGGTCAGCGCACATTTCCAACACTTTTCCCACAGCGCACTTACATAACTTCATTCAGTTTTCTTTCTGCTAGCCTTCCGAATTGCCAGGAGACATTTAGACTCCTGTACAGTTACCCTCAAAACCAGCACACGTCAAGCAAATTAAGATATAAATCATGACTTGCAATATTCTGACATCTCACAATGGCAGCATATCCCACTACTTAAAGTGAATCACCAGATAAAGGTTGCTGTCTGATGAATCAATACTTTCTATACATTGTTCTCGTTAAGTTTGGGTCAGTGACCTCCAGCTGACGTGAAAATTCCAATTTAAATGAAAGTATATATCCATAGATCCCATCAAGCACAGTAAAGCACAGAAAGGAATTTAAAGCACTTCTTGGAAGTAAAAGTCAATTTAAAACTGCCTTGCAGAAGTAGAAAGGTAAGAAGGGGAAATGGTTCTCACCTTTCCAGAAGCAAGGTGATCTACTTTTATTTTTTACATTACATCTTTCACATCATTTTACGTGGAAGACTACACGGGGTGAGGAGAGATATGTAGTTAAAGAATGTGAGTAAACAATAAAATTGTTTTCTTTTAACTTGTATTACACATTCAGGTCTTATCTAGCTCAGAATACGCTACAGTTCACCCTGATAAAGGCATAAAGGCTCACAAAAAAGCACTATTCCACCAGCCTAGAAAGGTAGCAAACATTATGTGGTGTTCTCACATAGGCATTCTGCTGACCAAGTTAAAGCGCAGGAGTATGCTCTAATTAACAATCAGCAGAATAGCAGCTGAGCAACAGAAAGGAAAGCAAAACACTGAATCCTACTTCTTCATCTAGATATATTTGTTCTTTATTGGTCTCAGTTCCTAAACATTATGTTGGCAAATGCCAAGCAGGCACTTCCACGCAGCACTGCAACCTCACAGCATTCCGAACAAGTACTTTTGGTATATTCTCTTACTTCCTAACATTGGATATCAGAAAAAAAAAAAAAAATTAAAATGGCAAGTATACCTAGAACATGAGTCACCACAGTCTTGGAGGATATAGTTCTCTTCTAATGCATTACAAGACGCAGAGTCAAGGGCAAGTTGCCTGGGGTGGAGTACAACCATCTCCACAAGAGTATCGTGTCACCTTTCCTTTAGTCACAACTAAAGGCATAGCACTAGACTGCAACTTCCCATATTAATTATTCCAGCAGATCAGCTGTGTTTTATTCCTTTGTTTGTTCGCTTTTTAAGGAAAGATAACATATTAGCACAAAATAATAATTTATTTGCCCATACTCTACAGCATACAAAGCCTCCAAATTTTGAATTTTTTTATAATACCTTCAGTTTAACCAGCACGTGCAATCATTACCCACAAAACTTCAGCAGATCTACAATGTTTCCTTATTTGAGGCACTGACAATTTTCTTGTCAAAACCATTACTCTTCCGACTCAGTTCTCTTTATTTTTAGATCATTGTTTTATGATGCATAATAGAGGGTATTTTTGCATTTGTTTTCATTAAGATTTTAAAAGGTGATGTTAAAACCAGCACGTAAGAAAGCTTCAGAAGTTTTAACAAAGGTGTAGACATTTAGATATGTGGAACAAGATCCCAGGAGCGTGTCACTGGGATAATACAATGACCTCTTTCTCATTTCCATCTATTTATAAGGACGACATTAGTGGCTATGTTTGATGCTCGCTTTCTGCGAGCAGCCAACCAAGCCTGCAATTTTCCTTCACAGCTTTTCTGGCCCAGTTTCACAACAGAATATTAAACAACTTGCTATTAATTCAATAAAAACTTTAAAATGTATTCTGCGAGAGTCGCCGTCTCACTTTCTACCATGGTAACAAATGCAGTCTTCCTCATGAAAAGATAACAGAAGAAATGACCGAATTCAGCGTGGATCTCATGAGGTTTTGCCAAGGACACCAGACAAGTTGCATTTCGCAAAACAGGTAATCTGTAAGCAAGGGCCACACAGCAAGCAAGTGGCAGAGCAAGCGATAACGCTCAGGTCATCGGATTACCGCTGCAGCGGTACAAAGCTGTGTGGCCTGGAGAGATCTCCTTTAACCCATTCCATGGCGCTATGCAGAAGCTGTACGTGCCAGCCCCAGCAGAACAAGGATAGGAAAACAACCAGCCACTAAGTACTGAGAAGATACCACTTCCCTATATCCACCATCCACATGTTCGCCTTCAGAGAATGAAGCGAACAAAGTTATAGGGTATCTTAACTCGTTACATGCCAGGAGGAGCAAGATAACACATTTACGTGTGTTTCATCATGATTTCCCTTCTTTGGTTCAAGGACATGTTACACAAGTGTTCCAACACTGCCCTGCTCCTTGCTGAAAAACACATATGTTCACAGTAGCATATGCCCATGAGAATCAAAATGAAAAAAAAAAAAAAAAAAAAAAAGATGAGGGAAGAGAACCATGGCAAACTCAGCCATTAAACTTGAGCAGATCATAAAAACACAGCAGCTAGCGTAGGGTCAGGATACTCATCTGCAGCAATTCATTGCCACAGGACGTGTTCTTAGGCCAAGCAAACTTTGATGTAAAGGTATGCAACTGCTGTCAACTTCATCCTAGCAACATACCTCCTTCATCAAGAAAAGATATTCCACTGTAAGTGTGTCATAAATAAAAAACCCCTTCCCACCGAATCAGCCACTCCAGGCATCTTTACTTCCCAGGCACACAGACATGAGGTGAACTACAAGCCCTTATTAGCCAGAAAAACACCTTGCTCTCTGCTCACCAAGGTGATAATTACAAGCTTGGTACCGGCAAGGTTTTTCTCGTCCTCTTCGTCCCCTACATCCATAAGAAAATGGTGGTGTTTTGTTTTTAATTGGCCCAAACCACTTTTATAGTCCAAAGAAACCAACGTACACAACTTGTTTTGTTATTCCCTTAGAAGGGCATCCACCCTGCTGCGGCTCACCCACGTTTGCTACTGCTAAATGGAATGCCTCATCTAAAGAGGGGACTGCACACATAGGAGCCCTCACCCAACTTTCACGCTCTGCGCAGTGCTAAGAACTCATCGTCCACGCACACATGAGATCAACCATCGACGCCTTCACCGCGTGGTCCCAAAATTCGGAATTTACACCCAAAATAGGCTGCTTCTCCTTCAAACCCGACGCACTGAGAAGATGCTAGAAACGCTACGCTGTGCGGGCTACATCCCGCCATATGGCCCTGCCTGCTGCACGCGCGGTGCTGGAGCGGGGCAACGAGAACCACAGGTCTGCGCAGCGTGTCCCTCCTGCTGCCCCTGCCACCGCTCCGCGCCATCACAGACCAGAACAACGCGGTTACACAATGCCGAGCTGCGCGTGGAACGATTCCCGCAACCGACGGCGCCGCAACTTGAGCGTGGATTTCTCGCGTCGCGCGTGCATACATTTCAATACAAAAACCCCACGGCGCACACACGGACCCATCCCTTCCCCGGCGGCCAAACCCCCCCCCCCCCCCCCAACCCCACCACGAAGCAGCTGTGGGGCGGGGTGCGCGGAGCCCCGGAGCGCCTACAACAAAAGGCGCTCGCAGGGCCGCGCGCAGCTGTCACGCGCGCAACTGTCACGCGCGCAGCTGCCACGCGCGACCCGCGCCCGGGGCGCCCCGCGGTGCCCGCCCTGAGGCTGCGCCCACTCACCCAGAAGATGACATTGAAGCCGAAGATGAAATATTTGATGCAACAACTGACTTCAGGCCCCTTGTAGTGCTTCCCGGACATCCTCTGCGCTCATGAAGACACTTTGCTCGCGGCCAGGGTGAAAAACGGAGAGGTGAGGGGACGGGGGGGGGGAAAAAAAAAAAAAAAAAGAAAAGAAAAAAGAAAAAAAAACCATAAAACGGGCGGCGGGGGGAGAAGGACCGGGGGAGGGGGAGGCGCGACGGGCACAGCTCAGCGCGCCGCGGGGAGATGCGGCAGAAGCGGCGCGGCGGCGGCGGCGGCGGCGGCGGCGGCTCGGCTCCGGCTTGCCGGGCGCCGGGGATGGCCGGCCAGCAGCTCCCGCCTTCTCCTCTCCCGCATGGAGGAGGCCCCGGCTGCTCGCAGCGGGGAGAAGGGGACCGGCGGGAGGTGCCTAGGCAGAGGCGCGGGGCTCGCGAGCGCCCGCTCGCACGACGCTCCCTTTCCCCGCCCCCACAGCGGCAGAGCCCGCCCCGCAGCGGCGAGCGCCGGCGGGATGATTGACAGCTCGCCGGGCCAATCAGACTTCGCGGTCGTCCTGCGCGGGGCGCCCGCTCCCCGCGGCGGGGTGCCTGGGTGGGAGCGGGAAAGCTGAGCCGCAGGGGTCTGTCCGCTGCGGGGAGCGGGGTGTTACGGGGTCGGCGTGCCTCGGTGAGGCCCCGAGACCGGGTGAGGACGGATGGAGGGCGGTGGTGGGGGCTCCTGCCAGCGCTGGAGTGAACGTCCTCTCCCTTAGCGCCTGCGGTCAGTAGTTAAGGACGAGAACACGTGGTTTCGTGGCGGACTTTTACTGAAGGATACGCTGAATCCTCCAGCTCTACCGCTGGGTTCATGTGCTACTTGGGATTCTAGAGGACAGCCAGCCTAGCATTAGTAGCATCATGGCGTTTCCTGGCTGAAGGGTATCTTCGTTTCAATCTCGCAAATCTTCGGAGTTTCCTAGCCCAGCAATAAGTGCAATACTTTAAATTGAAAAGATGGAAAGCGCTCACGGTTTTAGGGTTTCTGGTATTGGTATTCCACACCATAACTTCATGTAGTGCATTAAGAGTTAAAGAGCTAGTGCTCCAGCTCCGTGGATCATCGGTACTTACAGGTATACCTGTCTCAGAAGAGAAAAACTACATTCCCCACAGAGGACTGTGCGTTGCTTTGTATTTTTACGCTTTTCTGCTCAGAGGGAAAGATAAAAACTTTGCATGTCACGGGACAATCTTCCTTTGGGATCGACTCAGCAGTGGGTGCTCGCTGCCGTCTCGCCTTCAGCGTTAGTGTAAGGCCTTCAGTTTATCGGACACTCTCTCTCGCTCATTTTATTTGATTTATTAGCTTCAATTCCAATTATATTGTATTACATTGTGTTATTTTGCTTTCTGATATCTTTTTTAGTAAATCAGCTTTCCTCCTCAGATTGTTCCTCCTCAGATTGCTGCCACTGTTTTGTTTTTAGGCCCTTTTCACTATCCCCCTTACCCTTTCCCGGGGTGTGGGTCCATGGTTCCCCCACACCAATCGTCAAGGAACCGGGCCCGTAAATCATCAACAAAGACTTCCTTATAATACTAAATTATGTCTTCAATTTCTACCAAACTGTAAGATAACAGCCTTGAAAAGTATGATATTTTTTAGAGCAACAAAAAAAAAAATAGTCTTTGGTTGAAGATCACCTCACGCTGGTTTTGGAGCTTTGGTCATGTGTGGGTTTTTTTGAGTGACGAAAACATTTCTATCAGGTGTAGTAGATGCTGGGAAGAGAAAGCATCTGCTGAAATGGGTCCATAAATATTGGTAATGATTGGTGGTAAATGAGAAACAAAGGCAACAAAAATTTATAACATGAATATAACTGTATAGCTTACCACATGAGCAATGTGATCATGTATGCTATTAGAGTGTTGTTAGCGCTGTGTCTTTTGCAAGACCATTCAGAGCAAGAAGAAAGAAAAGTAATCAGTAATGCATAGATTCTATACCAATGAGCAAAAGCACATTTCCACATGCAGCACAGTAATGGTAATGGCATTATTATTAAGGTTCTGTTTTTACATGTCATTTCAAGTATTGGTGACAACCTGTACAAACATTGATAATACTACTGTCACAACACCCTACTAACACCACATGTTGGCACCCTTTAGCATTGTAATGCTTCACAGGCAACAGGAAATTATTGCAGAATAATATTTATTACACTATATTCAATAACAATCTCTGATAGCTTGCCTACCAGTCCATTCATCCCTGATCAACAACTTTAAAAAATAAAAAATAAAAAACAAAAGCAACTTTTCCCAATTATAGCATCATATTATATGGCTTCATTTTCATTCCCAATTGAGAATAGCATGACCATTGCCAGGTCATTTCAAACTCAAAATCTTTTCATGTTTTCCCACCATTTGACCAGATTAAGAAGAATTAGCACTTGTACCATTAATGGTTAAACTACACACTTGAAGAGGGTATTGAACACAGAGCCCTGGTCTTTTTAATTCACTCTCTGTGGAGGGTTCCTGTGCAGCCTCAGAAATGAACAACTAGGCAGCAAAGGCAGCAGAACAGCTTTGATAGAGGTAATTGATCTTTCAGAGTGCCAGCTGGAAGAGTCCACTGCACCTGCAACAGGCTCTCTGGTTTATAAACACATTTTATCTTCCGTCCTAAACAAACAGGAATTATTAAAAAAAAAAAATCTTTGGCTTTGAGTCATCACTTGTGGATCCTTTTTTACATGCTTTGGTGACCTAGGTCTGGAAACTGAGCCTGACTGACTGTGCTAACACTTTAAATTCAGTGTTAGTTACTAGACAGCACTGAGTTCTAGCGTGATGTTTTGGTACAAAAGCCTGAGGCAATCCTCAGCAGAAGCAAGTAGATAATATTACCTTTCCTTGCAGAGTGGTGAAAGTTATTCAAATTCTGTTGCTTTTTAATTCATCTGCCTAGTTACAGGAGAACTAATGGAGAGTATTTCAGTGACAAAGTAATGTTTCTAGAAGCCCAGTGCTTCGCTTCATAACAATAGGAAATGTTTTGATTTACTACCGACTCAGGAGAAAAGGTCCTATCTGAATGATTAAATACATTTCCTGTCCCTAAGATCTAGACATGAACAGACTTCTGACCAAGACTGATGCTGGTAAATGCAGGAAGTTTGACAAATATCTTAGAAGGGGAATCATTGTAGACTTTGAAATTCTTACTTGAAATAAAGAGCTCTCATCCCAGTTCCTCAGTTTGGTCATTTCTGTCTTCATGTCTGTCCCTGTTTGTTAATCTCTGAATTCTTAGACATATTCCAGGGAAAAAGAAATACAAATCTGAGTGACTTGAGATGAGATACAGCTAAGTAGCCCATTGAAGATGGAAGTTTCATGAATTATCACATTATTGACGTCACCCCATGCCACGTTTAGGAAAATAAAGAATTGTGGTCTAAGAAGAGTTCAAGGTTTGTGTCCCTAAGCCTGATTATTTCCTGGACACCTCATTGTAGTTGAAATTTATACAGTAGCAATATTTTTTTTCTTCCACTAAGAATTCTTACAGCTTTCTAGAATACAAGATTTATGGAGTTAGAGGTATTACCTAAATAAAAGTATTTTTCATTCTGTTTATCATCCCAGCTTGTGATACCATTTGTATTCATTTAGTACTCCTGCAAACATAAAAACACTTTGTTTTCTAGTTAGCAAATGTCCAATTTCTAAAGAGGGAGGGCTTTTTAGGCTTAAAATTTCTGAGAAAAGCATTTCACAGGACCAGACTCAGGTGTTGGAACAAGCTGAATTGGCTTCAGTGGATTTATGTGCTTTATCCCAGTTGTGAACATAGCTTCAGTTTTCTACAAAAATAAAACAAATCTTTTCAGTTCTTTCACAAGTGCAATTTTTAACTAATTATTATTAAGGCTGACACTAGTTAGTGGCTTTCTGGTGAGTACTGAGCTGCTTTTTCAGCCTGAAACTTAGCCTCTGAGTACTGAATAATAATATCCTCTTACAGGACCAACCCAATGCCCTTATAATTTGATAACAAAAGCATTGTTGTTAGGCTGAGTCATAAAGCACTGAGCATGTCTATACATCTGCAGAGTTAGAGGCCAGAAGCTGAAGTTAGGGCATATCAAATAATAACCAGTAACTAAGCACATCACACCCACTACTACTTTCTCAATACAGTATGTATCTAAGCCTTAATTTTCTTTACCCAAATGCTATACTGCTAGGGTAAGGTTCTATTATTTCTTTTGTTCTTATGGTAAAAATAATCAGATAAAGAAACTGCAGGTTCCACTCACTGCAGTTCCCTCTAGAATTTAACAGGTTTTGGAAGAAAGGTGATGAGAGCTACTAACTAGAATGCAAATTACTTGAAGAGAAATGCCAGCAATATGATCCACCCTGATGAGCTCTACTGCTCACAGTCTGCAAGCTGCCTTGCTCAAGATGAGCCCAGACAAGTTTCGCAGCAGTCTAAACAAAGATACAGCTTCAGAAGTCCCTTTGGAGCAAACATCTGCAGATCGAAATATGAAGAACATTAGTGCCAGAAATGTTACTATCAAAGAGTAGGGAAGAATAATGCACCCTGCTTTTTCTTGCAAGTAGAAGGAGTAGATATGGAGGGTCTATCTTGGTTTGGCTTTTCTGCCAGGAACCTCAAGCTGACACCTCTGCTGCTTTTGAGAGGAAGAGGTGGCATGCTTCCGCCCTCACGCCGTGCAGTTAAAGGCCAAGGAGCAATCAGGGCTGCAGCTGCACAGTGCTGCTGCTTGCAGCTATTGCTCAGAAGCATAGCACTAACTCTGTAGTGCAGTGCCTCAGCAAGCCCTAGCTCTGGAGATTTTTACACAGTGCTTTCTTAATACTTCCCCTGACCAGTCTATATGACACTGAGGCAGGAATGGTCTGATGTGTCTGGTCCTTGTCTTGACATCATACAGTGACTGAAGATAGTTCAAAGCACCTACCTCTTATAGCCAAACAAGCTCCCAAAAAGCATTAACTATTACTTACCTCTTACAATTTTGTATGCAGGACAGTGGCAGGACATACTGGGGTAAAAACGTACATATTATTCTGCAAAAGAGTCTCACATCTGCAGTCCTAAAGTAGTGGTGACTAATTACTACATAGGCAGTCCCCGGCACCATCGTTATTGGTGTTACAGGGCCACTGTCATTAACACAGAGATAAAAGTAGACTCTGGCAAGTGCCAAGTTTATCCTTTTTATTCTGAATTGCTAAAGGACTGAACAAACTGCAAATTTAGGAACTGTTCACTTCCTCAACAAAAGCAGTCCCTTGTCTGTTTCTGAACGATTTGGTGTAACTCTTTCAGATGTTTTGTCCGGAAACACATGTGATGCTCATCCTATGATGGAGCACTATACCCTTTTTGTAAGTTAGGGTCCTTTTGGCTTTCAAAGGCCCTCTGAATTACTCTCAGCCATTGTTAATCAGATAACACAGGACAGCCTCTCTTCACAGCTCAGGTTTAACGTACGGTGTTTACTCTGTAACAGACTCAGAAGAGTGAGGATTTTGTCTGAGTGTGCTTTTAATTATGATAAGGTTTTCTGTAAATCCGCCATTTCAAGTAATTTTTGAATGTATTTCCCTACAAGGGCTTCCTTTACACAGCCCTAAGCAAATGAACTTCCCCCTTCCCATTTCCAGCACAGACTGTTTTCTTACCTGGGGCCCTGAATGAGAGCTGTCCAGATGAGCAGTCCATCAGGAATCAGCCTTACATTTCTTTCCAGGCAGACCTGTAGATCTGTCAGAAGGTCAGGAAGTAGGAGCAGAAGGTTAGGTGAGAGGGCAAATGTGGTTGCTGAAGGCTGTAAATGCAAATTGCAGCCAAAGTGGTGGGAGGAGAGGCTAGCAGACCAACTCATCTTGGAACCTATCTTCTAAATAAGCTTTCATCTTTGGGTTCACCAAGAATGGAGCTAAAACATGTTGAAGTAGATGTTTTGCTGGTTCACTCAGGAATTCAGCACGTAGCCCTCAGCTCAGGCAGAGCCTTCAATCATCTTGCTGAGAACAGTGGGAAAAGCCATCTATATAACAAGTTCTTATTTTAAATCAAGGCAACAATTATTCATTGTTTTCTAATTCAAATAGCTGTAGAGATGCTGTACTGTGAAAGGGCTCTGTATTATTGTAGAGTCAGGGCCTTCATGGCAGAATATGGACCCAAAGCCCTTGAGCAACAAGGTGCTCGAGGGAGCCAGTCTCTACCAGAGCACATTTGCTCATCTCAACTAATAGCAATAGCAGTGCAAATAGTCCTTCATCTTCATTGTGACACTGGTGACTCCTGCCTTTCAGGCTGTGTGAAAGAGCACCTCTAGGGCCTCTAATCATGTAATCATGCTTCTGAAGTTCTCTGAGTGAGCTGATAATCGTAAAGGAAGGTGACTGATACATTCAACGTGATTTCTGCATAATTCTGTGTCCAGTTCCTACACATCTCTATTCACATCTGACAATAGTTACCACATGGTAGAATCAAAGATACCACTGTTTCCTGTACTGTTAGTGTTAATGCTCTTGATTTCTCAGACATAACACAAAGATACGACAGTAAACACCGCACTTTTCATACCACAAGCAACCAGGACAAGATAAATAATACACATTTTTGAAACATTTCCAGAAGGCCTAAAATAGCAGTACCGTCGTTTTTACAAGATTGTGCTGTGTTCTTAAGGGCTTTTTCTTTTCCATAGCTTGTTGGGAGAAATGGACCAAGCCACTGGTAATGCTACAACTTTGGCAGATAGTGCTCTGTTCTCAGTGGTAGCATACTGTTTGTGACAGGATTGAGCAGCAGAAGATAGGGTTCAGGCTAGCTATGTGACTCCCATGCTTACCTGGGAACTGCAGTATTTTGAGAGCCTGGGGGCCAATAAGACAGATTTTGTTCCTAGAATATTTTCAATTTCCAAGTTAACACTTCATTATAAATAATCTGCACGCATTACCCTTCGGACACCTATAAAGTGAAGATGCTTCAGGAAAATATGTAGTTTATTTGTTTGCAAATCCAATAAGAGGAAATTTCCATATTCTTGTCAGGTTTCAGCAGCTTTTGAAAAGCCTTATTTTTCATAGACTTGTAGTTTGCTGTATGCTTCCTTGTGTTAAGTTCTGAATTGGCATGGGTGGAGTTCATTTTTAATATCCTGTTTCTCTTTACTGCAGTAATTATACCATCAGCTATTTTGCTGTTATAATCTTTTAAGGAAATTGAACTGCAAGTGACTGAAACCTGAGACAGTTTGGAAATAGAGAAGAAATCCTATCCCAGATGTACTTCTGGATCCATCTCTACCTTACATTTTAATGTACCACCTATTTTTCAGTCCATTTTTCTCAGCTTTTCTCATGACTGTTAAAGAGCCTCAACATATCCAAGTTTGATTCATCAGTCCCTTGGAGTAGAGGCAGAGACTGTGTCTCTCCTTGCTTCTGCAAGTGGTCAACACAAAATGTAACAGCTAAACAACTAAAGAAATCTCAGTTTTAAAATGTGTCTGTTGTTTTTCACTCAAGGACGCAAATATCTACAAACACACAACGTAGGCCCAGTAAATTTAAAGGTACCGATCAGAAAGTGCAAAGAAGAGACTGATAAGGGAAGACAAAAGAATTAAAAAAAAAAAAAAAAAGCAGCAACGTCTTCAAGAAACAAACTGTCAGTGGTTTACAGCTGGTTCAGTCCAGTTCTGTGACTAATGGGGCAGAAGCACTCACCAACCCACTCCCCAGGAGAGGGTAAAGGGATAAAAGGGAGAATGTAGGGGGACGGGCCTAAAAACAAAACTGCAGCAACAAGCAGATTTATTAAACATGATAGCAGAATGTGAGATAACACAATATAATGCAATACAATTAGAATGGAAGCTAATAAACCAAATAAAATGAGAAAGTGATTAAAATAGAAGGCCTTAGTCTAATGCTGAAGGTGAGATGGCACACAACCACAGAGATGAGCAGGAAATGAAGGGGACTGTCTTGTTACTCACAAGCAGTTTTATCTTTCTCTCTAAATGGAAAACCGGAAAGGGAACGGTGAAAGTCTTCTGGGAGATGTAGTTCTTTTTCTGCTCTGAGAGCTAGGTATCCAGGAGTATCAACAATCAAAGCATTAATGCTCCAATTCTGTAAACTCCCAGTGCACTACATGATGTTATGATGTGAAATACCAATAACTAAAATCATAAAACCATGACACAGATGTATACTCTATATTTTTCTCCTACCTGCCTTTCAGGGTAATCCTGCTTTCTTTGTGCATTGTATCAGTCTGCAGACATCAGGGAAGTTGATGTTTTTCACACAGAAGTATTAACTTCCTGAAAGAAACTGACTGAAACTAAAATAATTTTTATTTGGGCACGGAAAGCTGTTCTGGGACAGAAATATCCCTCCTGAGCAAAATTAGAATGACCGTTAAGTCACATCTTTCAAAGCTTTGCAAATGGTGCCTCACCAAATTCACCAGACTAAGATATGTGGCTATGTCATGACTTCTCAGGAGTTTATCATGCTCTAACACAGTCTGAAAGATGGACTTTAAAATGTGTCACACTCATGCATGTACCTATGAAACAAAAGATACTGTGAAAGTTGTGTTAGATGTCTACTGGAATGCAAAAAGAACAGCAATAGGGAGATATTTCTTCTTTGTTTTTACCTTGCATATCGTACATCACTTTCTCAGAAATTAGCATAGCTCTCAGTATGTCTGAAAAGCTTGAACAATTCATCTTAAAAGTAAATTTGCTAAAAGCGTGTGCTGTTAAGAATGTTAGATTATAAAGGGAACAGGAAGAGAGTTAACAAAAAGCCCATTGTTCTGCTTTAAGCATTGTCAGCTTGAGAAAACCAAGAGCTGGACAAAGAGGAGGTTCAGCTATCTAGCAATAAGTGGCACTGCTGTACAACACATTGAAGCCTTCCGTAGGCATGCTCACAGGCAAGCGCTCTGCAGAATGAGAAAGGAACATTTCACCCTACTGTTCCCAAATTCTCAGGAACTGCAGGACTCTGCTGTAATAAGGCATCGAGGAAGTGAGTATATGAGAGCTAGCAGCTAAGGTAGAAGGGTTGGCAGAAGTAACTACATCAAACACAACGTCAGCTTTTGCTGGACTGAAACAAGACCCTAATAGTCTGCAGTCAGCATTATCTTTTTCATTGCTATAGCAGCTAAATATCTGAACAATGTCCATGCTGTAGTGGTACCTGTGTACAGCGGCATGTCTTCAGGGTGTGCACAGCAGAATGGTATAATGCTCGCATGTCCTGCTTCACAAAGGGAAAAGAGTTGTAAGCCAATTTGTTGTCATGAAACAAGAAGGAAGCAGTCAAACAGCTACACAGACAAAGCCATATGCTTAGTTCAAACTAGGATAAAAGTTACCTACCAAATTTTGTTGAGAGTGAACTGTTTCATATTTTCAATATGGTTACAAACTCATAGGAAAAGCTTGGCAAGGCCTGAAGACACATCAGAACAGAACACATGAGATACTCCAAGGGAAGAGTTGCCAGAGCTCCCATTTCAGAAGTGATCTGTGCTTAGAAGCCCACGTCCCCTTGAAACCAGTCAGCTGCAAGTTCTGCAGGGACTAATATGAAACTCACTTAGGCACGGAGAATGGGCATTCAGCGGGACAACCTATGCATCCTGAACATTAAAATGACAGAACCTCTATCAGTCTCTATCAAATTTCAGTAAAAGCAATAAAGCCAGATATCTGACCCAGTTACAGATGCAAGTACATTACTTACCCGATATTTGTGATGAATCCTGCTTCACCTCACTTTCAGGGCTGTCTGAAGCCATGGATGGTAGAAGGTGAAGAAGGAGCAGGAAAGCAGTGTTTTCTTACCCTCTAGAAAGTGAAAGTAGCAAGTGGGCTTTAATGGACTTTCTCTGTGTCCGAAGAAGGGCAGCAAAGCCAAGAAAGGGTCTGGAGCACAAGCCCTATGAGGAGCATCTGAGGGAACTGGGATTGTTTAGTCTGGAGAAAAGGCTCAAGGGAGATCTTATCACTCTTTACAACTACCTGAAAGACTGTAGCAAAGTTGGGGTCCGCCTCTTCTCTGGGGTAACCAGTGACAAGATGAGAGGTAATGGACTCAAGTTGCTCCAGGGGAGGTTTAGGTTGGAGATGAGGAAAAAAATATTCTCAAAAAGAGCGGTAATGCATTGGAACAGGCTGTTCATGGAATGATAGAGTCACCAGCCCTGGAGGCATTCAAAAGTAGACATGGCGCTTTGGGACATAGTTTAGCGGGCATGATAGTGATGGGATGATCATTATACTAGATGATCTTGTAGGTCTTTTCCAACCTTACTGATTCTATGATTCCAGTAAATCAACAGCCAGGTCTGAAGCTAAGTCCAGAGGCCAGCTGCTGCCTGTTCATGGCTTGAGCAGTCAGTGAAGGACTAGGGCATAAGCTAAGTGTGAGCATCCTGCTTCAAAAGCTCCCAGTCTGCTTACTCAGGTGAATAATGGATTTCTTTTTTTTTTTTTAAATTACAGTAATATCCAAATCTGCATTCCTCTGTTGTGTATTTTGGATATTCAACCAATATGGGGCTGCCTGCACTCAAAGCACCACTGCTGTCATACTTTATACTGCTTTGCAGGTTGGCAGCTACACTCTGCAAACACACTCCTCTCCTGTGGTTATTTTTGAAGCAGCTCCTTAAAACAGATGTCCCCATATGTGTCTCTTCCCCTTTACATAAATAACAGTTTGCCTCATGCTCCTGTCATCCTTTCGAACTAGAAAAAAAATTAAAAAATTTTTTTTTTACAAAGGGAGAAGAAGAGTAGCCCTTCCCACTGGTGAAGGATTTTTTCTTCTTGGCCTTCTCCCCTCCCCAGGATTCTCCCCCCTTTAGTCCCTCTCAAGCTGTCTCCAACTTCTGCTAACTTCTGGAAGCACTATTAACACCAGAATTCTCCTAGAAACTTTCTTCTAAGCAATATTACCAAGGAAAAAACCACACCTAACAGCTACAGTTTGTCTTCCTGGTATCACCCTCCTGCAGCTAGCAGTACCATTGCATGTCATCTCTGTGTGCCTGTTTTGGACATCCCTCACTCTCGTAAGGAATCCTTCTTACTCGCTTTATTCTTCACTTCTCTTCATTACGTCAGTGTCAGTGACGTAATGAAGTCACACTGACCTAAAGAAGTCAATTCAATGTGTGCAAAACAGCATAGGTTGAAATATGCCTATGCTGCCAAAGTCCTGCAAACCCCACGAAACCAAAGCAGTAATACCAACAAGAACCATCCGGTCCTAATGCTGGGAATAGCTGAACCCATCTGCTATGCTTCCTCTTGTCAGAAACCAAGCCTGGCAGCTCTCAGAGGATAGGCTCTTCTCAGCCACAAAGCAACAAGCCCCAGCTTGGACTATTGGCCTCCAAAGAAATTGTAGACAGCTGCCTTGGCTCTTAAGCTTGTATAACTTTCAAGAAACTATTTTTAGGTGTAGAATCTAGGTGAATCAGCCAAACAATCAATCACTGTTGACCAACCCAATGATTAAAATATGCTCAGATTCAAAGAAAAATGCATGGAATAAAATATCCTTGAGAACATTTGGCCTAAGTGATGTTATGTGGTATTGTAACTGCACTCAGGGACCGATTCTGCTAGCCTTGCTCATAGAGCATCCAGGAAATATCCCTGCGGGTCTGACGAGGACTGATCAATAAGGTACTTTTTATGAGGGCAGGAAATAAGCACAAAGCAGCAGAGGTAGTAGCAGAGTACTTCTGTAGACCCAAAGACTTTGATCACACACACAATCTCAGCTCTGAGCAGATCAATAAGAGGTTTTTTTTTTTTGTCTGGGAGTGGAGAAATTTTACTATAGAGCTTACTGGGCAATGCTTCCACCAAAGCATAAACCAAAACCCATTTGGAGAGCCATTGGACTAGAACAGAAGAACATTTTCCTCTGTAGCCAGGGCCCAACACATGGTCACCCATTATAGCACTGGAACCTCAGAACAAGAATATAGTCTATAAAATGTAATATCTCAGATGGTCCTGGTGGTAAAACAGCAATCCTTAAATGACTAGTGCTGGGATGCCAAGCAAGGTTTCAACAATTGCTCATGCCACTCACTTATGTTTGCATCTTGGCAAATGTAATTTGGGTGATGGGAGCATGTACAGGCTGTCCAGCTTCACACCTCCTCTTTGACATCTCTGAGAGCAATGTCCTAAATCTACAGGAACTTAGTTGCTGGTGGCACAGGGATTATAAGCAGACCATAATATATATAAGAGAGAGAATATATATAAGAGAGGGTTTAAAACAGACTAGTAAAGACTGGTGTTTCTCTGCTTGCATCCTCTGCATTTATTTGTTTATTTATTTTAAACACAGACTTTCTCTTATCAGCTGTGCTCCCCCTAATGCTCGAAAAGGAAAATAGCCTTCTCTTATGTGTTGCCTAAAAGGAGATTCAAAAGAATCTTCATACACAGACAACATTTCCACACCCCCTAGAGGTTCTTAGCCTTATGCTACACCTGCCAGCATGGCTTGGCCAACAGAAGAAACTAAAGATTTTGCCCTCTAGACACAGCCCTGTGCTACCCTGTGAACTACCACGCAGCTGCTGGTTTAGCACAGAGAATGAATCTCAGCTGTAATTTCAGGAGGAAATCTTTGGGCCAATGCCTCAGTAATAGGAAAAGGTAAACTGTAACTGCTGCTCTGCCAAAGGAAAAAAAAAAGAGGAGAAGAAAACCAAATCTAAAATCAGTGTGACACAAACCTAGAGACATACACTGAAGATACACTATGGTGCTCCAGCTACAAGGCATGTTGAAGACATTCCCAGATAAATACAAAAGAAAACAAAATTTCATTAGAAGAAACAAGGTAAGGGCGAATATCCCTACTCCTGCAATGAAGCAGCCCCACAAGGCAGCTGCAGGGCACGCACAGACTCCAGCCTTCCTTCACTGCCTCTCCAAGCTCATGGGAGATGGTGAGAGCATGGTTACATGGAGTTGAAAGGTCTTGATGAGAAGGAGAGGATCACACCACATAAAACATGCACATCTTCTCTCCATCTGTGGGGTCAGAGTGAGCAGATCAACTAATACTCATTCTCCTCGTAACACCCTCTGCCAGAAGCACAGAAGTTTCCAGCAAGTTAATAAGAAAGAAAAGGAAAGAAGGATAACGGAGACCTCTTCCTTAACCACTGCACTGGGCAGAGATTAAAATCCCCAATCTGATTCTATCATAAGACAAAGTGAGCAGCTCTGCTGTTAACACAGTAGAGGGGAGGAGATAATTGATGAGGCAATTGCTGGGGAGCTGGTAGAGGACAATGGGTGGTAGCACAGGACACAGTGTTGCTGGCCTTCTTCACATCCCAACCAGGATGACGCCACTCTCTCCATCCTCACGCAGTCCAGCTTTCACCTATCCCATTCTGGCAGCCATGAACCTGGGCCAGAAAAACTTATTCTGAGTGGATGGGACATTGTGCCTATGGCAATGGAGAGAGCTTGCTGCAGGACATTTCCCTCCTCATCCTGGCACACACATCTTCTCCATAGCCACCTCCTCTGGGCACCTGCGCTCTGCTGCCACCAGCCGAGAGAAAACAAACATTCTTATGCTGTTTTGGTTAATTTTAAACCAGTGAAAGCTGATTATTTCTTAGCAAGCTTAATCTATGGCTGCTGTCTAAATTTAAAGGGAAAATGTCTGTTTTCCTTTATATAACAACAAAAATGGTAGGAAAATAGGAGAAAAAAAGAAGAAAATCACAAATCAGAGGACTTGATAAGAGCTGTCCAGTTTTATCCCCTTTCTTCCAACTATCACTGTAGCCAGGAGCTTATATTCAAGTGCACTAAAGCTCTTAGCAAAGTGTGGTCAGCTGTGTGCTATCAGCACTCCCCTCCTACAGCTAACCCACTTGCACACTTTAAAAAAAGAGATAAAAGCAGTAAATTTCAAAAGCAGGAGTAGCAGCCAAGAGAAAACTATGGAAACTCTGATACTTGTGACATCAGAGAACAAAGGTTCACCAATACATATCATGCTGACTGCATCAAGCCATTTGCAAGAGATGTACTTTGACCTCAAATACCATGTTTTCACATTTAGATGTATTAACTGAGGCAGAACTCCCTCCCACATACCTATCTTCTATCTCCACTAATGCATGGCATTCTGCCACACAGGGAACCAAATACATTCACCTCTTTGTTGGGTCACACAACTGCCCCAGCTGTTCTTGAAGCTGAGCAGTTCCCTGCTGCTGCTGCCACCTAAGTCTCTCACAGGCTGAAGCTCTTTCAAAAGTCATATCCAGCAAAACTGATCCATTCCTCCTGTTAAAATTACACTGGAAAAGACAAGAGCAGGCAAGAATGGTCTGCAGGTCTCCTTAAACAATTAAAATGAGGAGCAGAGCTGAACTGAAATGAGGGCAATATGAGGAGGTTGTCCACATCCTTGCAAGCAAGGGACTCGAGGAAGAATGCAGCTTTGCCTGCAGCTGTTACCTATCTTGGCCCTCTGACAACCAGTCCAGAGAGAAAAGAGTAATGCTTGCACACTCTGATTCTCCTTCTCTTTCCACAGATGGCAAACTCCCAGATTTTCAGACTGCTTTGATATCCTCCCATGCTCCATCGTAGCAAATATTTGCAGGACATACAGCATTTCTCTCTCTGACCTGTGCTGAGCTTTTTCCTTCTTAGACTCAGATCCTCCATTCAGCCTCTTCTTTTTTCTATTCTTTTCCCATTTGTACAAGGTTGAATGGCACTCTTGAATCCCTTTGAGTTTGACCTACAGTAAAACATTTAACTAGCGCAGGTACTCTTGAAATGGCACCAGCACAGCCTCGTAGGTCTACAAAACCCCCAAATGAAAAAGCTTATACTAATCCCGGGAGGCTTAAAATCAGTCTCTGAAACATTGAATAGAGTTAATGGGACCAGCAACTCTGTGGGTCCAGCTGCAGCCAGTCCTGGTGCCCCACGCTGGGGTGTGGACACCTGCTCTACAACAGGCAAGAACTCTCAGAGGAACTATTTGATAGCTATCACTCAGGCTGGTCTGGAAGGAGCTTGATATCAAGTTTGTGGCACAGAGCCAAGGAGTGTCCCTGCAGGCTTGCAAGCCAAACCAGTGGTTCTGATGAGAATGAGATCACGTCTGAAGCTTCACGTCATGGAGTGACAAGAGAAGGAATCTACTGCAGATAGTCACCATCATGAGCAAGAGGGTCTTGTAAAGTTTCAAAGTGTTTGCCTTTAATCAGGATTTCCTTAATCCAGATTGGCATGGAGCTGTCCCAGGAGCCATGCTCCCCTGCAGACATCCTCACCTCATCCTCAGCACAGCTGCCTTGTCATCAGCAGGGCCTACAGAACTACCTGCAGAACAGCAGGCTGGTTGCATTATCTGTCTGCCTTATGCTGTCTCTTTCCCACATATAGCACAAGTTCTTCTCTACCAAGGGACTAATCCTTACTTGCAACAGTAAGGCAAGCCTAGCAGTAGCGCTAGAGTCAGGCCCAACAAATGCATCTAAAAGGAAACTCAGCACCATCAGGCATACAGATGAGTTTAGAACTGCAAGGTAATACTGGCTGACAGAAGCTGCAGGTCAGGTCCATCACCCACTGCGCGTTCATAGGCTGTCCAAAGCCACGAGCATGGTGTGAGCCTCTGGCAGTGAGAAAGGGGTAGCCTGAGTTACCCTACATACAGTGAGGTAACTGGCTCAGGGTAGGGGGTGCAACCCAGGTGTATTTCTAGCAAGAGCTGACAGGATGAAGCAACTGACTGATACCAGGAAGTGCTTAGTTCTGCGTAACTCACACTAAAGCACAAACTGTTCTGTCCTGAATAGAATATGAGCCATCACACGCAATAACACATCTCTCAGCCAACTGCGTACCCATGGAGTCAGAGGACAGGAAACACATCCTCCTCCTCTTAGGGGAACCCATCCAAAGATAGGAAAGATACATTGCTGTGTTATTTTTTCCACAAGGCCACATCCTGTGGCAAATGTGTACTTGCAGAGGACCATCCTGGGATGCATACCACAGACTATTACTTAGGGAAATACACATTGCAATTTAATTCCTGCTGGCCTTGCATGGGCACGTTTTAGCATATGTTTAACATATCAGGTAGAAAGGAGATGATTACAGGCTCATCTATGCACATTACACCTGCGTTTCAGTAGCGTAGTGTATGTGCTCTCAGAGTCCCTTCAAAGCAGTGGCAACCACCAATGCGAGGAGGACCGATCACACTTAAGGAAAAGCATACAGCAACAAAAAGCAATGGGAACAATCCCTGAAGACGCTGAGAATTTGTTCACACCCTCGATGGCACTTAGCAGCAGAGGAACAGCTCGGATGGTTCCAGTAAAGAGTTATGCACAGAGTCAAAACGCCAGGGCCCCACCTGCTGTACCAAGAAGGACATACACCCAACGGGGCCATTCCATCAGAGCCTCGCAGCAGGCCCAGCAAGCACGCAGAGTCGCGGTGGCCTCACCTCCACTCCTGGGTGGATGCTCATTCCCTTCTATCCTGGAAGATTTGTACCCCTTACCCTGCAAACGCAGTAGAATTGCATTTAGAAGCTATTATGCTGAAGGCCTAGTATTTTATGGTTCTATGGAGGCAGTAGGAAGGACGTTCATTGAGTTTCCCCTAGTGGTAAAAATGGTGCTAGAATAAAGCTCAATTGGTTTTGGAAATATTTCTAGCTGCAACTAAATTTGTCTGGAAAGGAGTGAAGTTTTATTTCAGTAGACAGTATGATACTTCTAACCCTGATAAGACATTTCTTTGGCAGACAAAAATGATCAAGTAATCCCACCTGGGAAAGTTGTGGGCTGGGGCCAGGCTTTTTCCCCTCTGCAGGCACTGACTCAGTCACATGCAGAAATCTGAAATTCAGGCTCAGTAACAGAAGAAATATCCACGAGGAAGCAGATGAGAGTTTTTGTACATACCAGTATTTATCATTAGCAGCAGTTCCTTCCTTTTTGAAGCTCCCCCATTAATTCTGAAACAATCAAACACAATCAAAAATAAACAAAAATGCCTTCCGCTTAAGTGGAACCAACCTTTACTCTTATGAACCCATGGTAGTTTTTTATTTTATTTTATTTCAGATTTCTAAATCTGACTATTGTTGTGCAGGACAGACAAAACCTAAAATTGTAAGAAGTACACAGAAAAAGAAAAATCAGTGCATCCTCACCCACTGCTCTTATCTTGGCCCTCTTTTGTGTTGCAGAAATTAGCCAAAAACAAGATCCAGCTGGAAGCATTTATTCATTTGAAAGCCAATTTTAAAAGAAAGAGCTACAGCAGCTATCTCAAACACCTGTTAAGTGTGTTACTTTGTACCTTTTTTATTTATTTATTCATTTATTTTAACGTAGGCTGAGCTTTGGAAGAAGCCAGCGTGAGGGGATTGCTGGAGCACCATTAGCTTGTACCTTAGTCTTCACTTTGAACCTGGCTGTTGCCCTGGTCCTACTGGTTTGCAGTCACTGCTCCTGTGCTGTAGAGCCCAGTGGGGAATGTCTGGAGGTGCCTTGCTGTGGCAGAGAAAGATGAGCTTAGGCCATGAACTTTCCTTCTCCCTGTGCCTCTTGTTTGACAGCGGAGCTGAGCCAGTGAGCCCTGGCAAAATGCCTGGTATGATGAAATAAGACTGGCTTTGTTTATGGCTGTTTCATTCATTAGGTCACAAGGTTCCCAAAGTAATCGAGAACCCCGGGGGGCTGTTTGAAAATAGCTAACACAATGGGCAGAAGCACAGAAGGCATGGTTCCTTTGCAAATATGCTATATATTTAATTTGCTATTTGAATTTAATTGAAAGAGGATTTACAGAGACAGAAAAGTAAAGACACAGTAACTCTGGATAGCACTGCCCAGGAAGTCCAGACTTCATGTTCCATCTCTTACTGGGGTCAAAAAGCAAGGCTTGCATTTAAAACAAACACAGTCCTCTCATGAGCTGAAGTGGACATGGGATGGGGCAGCTGGTGCTGTTCTTCCAAAGTGCTGCTGATGACCAGAAAAACGGCTCCTCCTAATCCAAAATCTGGTTTTCTGCTTCTGTCATTCCATTATATTTAAGGTACAGTCTACTAAATTACACTACTTCTATTTATATACCATTAAATGTGATTTGCATGGTCTTAGGTGGAGCAGATTTTCAGTACTCAGCAATTGAACAACTCATCATGTTGAACTGTAAACAGAACCAGTAGAGGGCACAGTTTAAATATATATATATATATGTATTATCTCTGCCTTTTTTGTAAAGTGACACATCTACTACCAAAGTAAATTGGAAGGGAGGCTCAACCTTGGACAGACTTGTTTGTAGAAAGCTGCTGTGGAGCATGTGTAGATGGCACTGACTTCTTGTGAGACATCATAATACTGGAAAGTTGGTTGCCATAAGGACCCCTGAGACCAATGCTATAATGCTGTTCAGAAAGGGACTGGCCAAGTTAGTGGAGGCAGATCAATCAGCCACTATTAAATAGCACGGTCCAGATGCAAGGTGTCTTTTATTATCAAAAGTTGAGAAAGACCTGTAGTGTGATCTTTCATTTCTTAAGCTGTTTTTGTCCATCTGTCTCCAGCCATTGTTGAAAACAGGAAACTGGCTAAGTCAAAGTTAGAAGCAAGTTATGTCAACATTATCATCAAATTAGCAGATAGCAGGACATCTTAGTCCTCAGCCCCAAGCTTCAAATGAGTACGGTCAACAACATAGGGAAGGGAAATGGCAACGCTCTCAGCTGAGCCAGAAAAGTAATTTTCTGCATGAAATGCTCTAGGTAATAAAGCATTATTTTTGTAGCTCTACCTGCAATAATGAAAAATCTGTGCTTGGAGGGATATTCTAAAAAAAATTAAAAAGTCTCTAAAGGGTAAACAGGCCCTGATTTCATGTTATGGAGAAGACTAAAACTAGCCATCTTTTAGTGACATCCCAGTCTATGGAAACATTAATTTAATGAAAGAAAATTGCTTGTCAGCTGCAGCCTGCATTACATGTAAATGTAATTCATTCTTTCCACTTCTACCACAATTGATAGATAGTAATTAAAAATGTGAACAGAAATATCACAGCTTTTTCCACCTGAACTGAATGGAAAGAACAGCTACATCAAACTGAATACCAAAGACTGCACTGTCTGAACCCACTGTGACTGAAGAGTTACCTTTCTAACCACGATGGCTGTAAGGAGCTGCTGTTCCTATGGCATTGCCTTGTGCTTTGAACTGCAGCAAGGTGCAGGAATATTCTCTGCAAGTTATTTTCCTTTTGCACATTTCATGCCACTAGCTAAAGAAGAACAAGCCATTAAAAGACCTCAGTTCAAAAAGCACCTCATGCCCCTGTCCAAAGTCTGTTGATTTTTCCAAGCATTGCTCAGGTCCCTCTTTCTCAGGCAAATCAGGGCATGTTTTGTGTGACCCTGAACATGTGGCAGATGAACATGATGCCAAGTGTTGGGAAAAGGCAAGGGGCTGTAGCTTGCTTCACCTGTGCTTACCAGCAGGGCTGCTTTGAGGACATGCTGCTTGTTGCCATTGTGCAGAGCAGCTACCTGCATTTGTGCACTTACTGCCCAAAACTTTCTGTGTTAATACTTTATTACAGCTGGGGGGCAGATAACAGCTGGTGACCAGCAGCTGGAAACTGTGCTCTTGTAAGTATTAGAATTTACATCCAAGCACATAAGCCAGGAAATAGGTGGGAGCAGGGGCAGCTGCTCTGCCTTTTCAGACTATATCTGAGACTATAGGTGCACCTGGACGAGCTCTCACAGCACACGGGCTACAGCTGCAGGGGAACACGTGGCCAGGCCTCCTCAGCTCTGCTCTTTGTGCAGTAGAGGGAGGGCACCCAAAGCCCAGGGAGACTGTGGCGCAGCTGGGCTGGAGCTGGGCTAACCTGATCTCCCAGAGGGAGCACTTCAGCCTGCTTGAGCTTCGTCATTTCTGCCTCTTTCCTTTACCCAAAGAAATTCTTAATCTGTGTCACCATATCCCCATCCCTTCTCTGGACCTCTGCAATGAGATCTAGATCCCCACAGACCACCCTCACAGTGCTTCGTGACAAAGCTCAAAAATAAAACTTTGCTGAAAAGAAAAAAAAAGAGAAACAGAGTTGTTTAAGCTGCGACTGAGGAGCTAAAAACAGGGTAGAAGAACTTGAAGTCACAGGGCAGGAATTACTGGAAAACAGCTCAGTCATCAGTGTTTGCTGGTGTTTGCCAACAAACAAATAAATCACGAGGCCCTACAGGTGGCAAAACAAAATGCTCAGTTGCAGCAGTTGCATTTTCTACTCCAACTCTCACACACTGACACAAAGACTGGACAGCCTCAGTCCAGCCAGATCTCAAGGGAATTCATGCTTTTCTCTGCCTTTCCTACTTTCATGTTACCCAAGAACCATTCACCAGCACCTCAGAAGTACATGGGCCTCGTGACAGAATCAAGGTCTGTCCAGAGACCAGAGGCCTTATCTGTTGTGGCTGAGGATTCATGCTTCCACAGGGACCTCGCTGCACAGAACTGCACGCTCATTTTCCCCCATTTATGCTTCTGCAGTTAAAAGGTGTTCACAGTCAATGGTCTCGGGGACAAGTCTCGGACTACAGCCTGGAAAATCCAGACTGCCCCATTCAGTGAAACAATTGGTCTGCTTCAGTGAGGCAGAATCGTGGCGTGGATCGGAGCAACCCGAAACACTGCATAAAGGTAAGGAGTGAGAAAGCTGCTGTGTGCTCAGCAGTCACCTCATAGAGCAGCTGCCCTAACCGCGGGATTTGATGCTAGCTGATGAGGAGCTGTAAAACTTGTTCCACCTTTATCACGTCTGATTCCAGGCTCAGCATCTGCCCAAGGGAATGCTGTGGCTCAGCTGCCTTTCGGTTGTCTTTGTGACCATCGTTAACACTGGTTTCCTTGCTGGAATTAATGCTGAGATGATGCTTGCTCGCCAAGTCCTCTGGCACAAAATCTGCAGTATGAGTCACCCGTGCCCTCGTGCCATTACGAGGTATGGAACAGCTCACACAGACTATGCCTCTGACTTGTTTTGGAATGTCATATCCAGCAAAGGACTGTTCATTGCGTGCAGCCCAGCAGCTGCCTTCTAGCCGAGCAGAAGACCACCTGGGAAAGCTTTGTGCTCTGGCTAGCATAAAGAAACACTGCACAGAGCTCCCCTCATGCTGCTGATACAGCACATCAAACATCCCCTAAAGACAAAGCCTACGGATTCTAATAACCTTCGGGTTATCTCTTAGATCCAGCAGGAGCTGTTCCACAGCCCTAGCAGCTCAGGCACAACTGAGTCATAGTTTCATTGCCCTTTGGCATGCTCACATGAGCCTCTGCTTCTTCTTTTATCTGTTGGCCGGACTCTCCTCCCTAGATTTTCCTGAGCACTCTTGAAAGACTGTTACAACTACGTGCATTCTGCAGATTGCTGCAGCTCAGCTTTGGAAAACCCCTTAAATATACAGACCAGGCCCCATGAAATTTGCTTTCCCTGCCTTTCCCAGCAAGCGTACTAACCACCAGACCAAGTTTGTCTGCACTCAGCCCACATTCAGGTGCATTCACTAACACTGCTCAAAGGTTTTAGCACTCCTGTGCTGGCAATACAATCAGCCAGGGACTGTTATAAAACACCAGGCTACAGCTGAAGCTCACCTATGTTACAGTGAAGGCGTGTAGACCTCAGGAAAACCAAGTTTGCTGTGTAAATATATAGAAATTCTAAAAATGAAGTAGGACTAAGTGGCCTCAGATAGATTTTATTAGAGATGACCCTAAACCGTATGCTTCAGTGCAATTGAAATGTAGCTGCAAGAGTGTAACCGAGGAAAGGCTGCTGGGGGTTGTGCTCTGTTCCAAACTAATCACATTCTGGCAGGAGACCTGCTATTTCACGTGAATACTTGTCCTGGGTTGTATCACAACATCAAAAAAAAAAAAAAACCCACAGGTGACAGGTTTAGTGCAATAACATCAGGTGGATCAGACCCAAGAGCACATTCTTGCACTATAATGAGCCCAGTCAGAGGACACGACCTTAGAGGGCAGAGCTGAAACCCTCACCTCAATCCTGCAGCTAACTGCATGGAACAGCACATATGGCAAAAGCTTACACCCAGCACATTTTACGAAAATGTGAAAGAACCACCTACTCTTTAATATATTGTTTGTATCTAAGCATTGAAAAATTAACACCCCCCAAACAGGTATCGCTGTTGCGGCTTTTGACTGGTATTCACCACTGCTACAGCCTCCAGTGCATTAGTAATTCCCAGCGTACACATTTCTCATCTATCTCCTTCACTGCAATCCGAAAAGGTCACATTAGCAAGGTGAAGTGACCAGGATTTTGAGGATTTAGGGCTACTTCTGTAATCTTCTGTGCAGTACAGTGTAACCTACTGTTGGGAGTCTACTATAGCAGGGGGGCGGGACCCGGGCCCCAGAGATCCCTTCCAACCCCTACGATTCTGTAATACTTTAAAGAAACGATCCTGCACATGCATACATATTGACTGCAAAGCAGTGAGAGATATTAACTGTGCAATAGCATTTAAAGGGAAGGGATACTAGTTCCTCGCAGCAGAGCTGATCTTGGAATAACACTGCTCCTCGCCGTCCCCAGTTTGTGTGCATAAGGGCATTACATCTCTGCTGATGACTTCTAAGATTTGAGGGGCCTCTTATTACTTTTTTAAAACCCGCAAAATTTGGACTGCATGTGTCCCCAGATTTCAGCTTGCAGATGCTTCTCCCTTGCTTTAGGGAATGAACTCAAGGATGAATTCACTGGGTCCAGGAAAGCCTTAAAGCAGCATTCTCCATCTGTGGAAGCCAATACTCACCATTTCCTGCCCACACCGTAACACTGCCACTTCACAAACACAAGGAAACTGAAGCCAAATGAGTTTACAGCAGCAGAGTTAAACATCTACGCTCCTATCTCAAGAAAGCCTCTAGTAGTAAGTGAACAGGTGTGCAATTACATGCCTGCAGGGCAAGGGCTTTTTACAGCCCCTCACGGAACACGGACTCCACTCCTTCCTGCTGGAGAAATGACAGTAAACAAGGGAAGAGCACTCAGCAGAATTTAGTCACGGGGTATGCTCTGTTTGGAACGAGGCTGAGCTGTGGGCAAGGCAGCTCCAGCAAAATGAAGAGTGAACGTATGTCAAAGCAGCAGCTTATTCATTTATCCTTGACTTACATTTCTCAAAATCCCATACAGAGTCAAGAAGCTGAGACATTCAGTTCCTCAGAAGCTTTATTTTCATTCAAGCTACAGAAATAAAGAAGTACCTTTAAATTGGTCATCATACTTTCTGCATATTTATATGGCTCAGGGTGAAATGCACTAAGATAACTACCCTGTACACAGGAAAGAAAAGGCTCAAACAAAACATAGCTCGAGTTCCAAAAATGCCAAACCTTAGATGTAAGGTTGACTTCAACTCCTCGATAACGTAACATTAATGGACAAAACGTATAGAAAAAAAGAGAAAGATCTAAACTATCTACTATAAGCAAAATCCAAAATTACAGAAAGTCATCCAAAGAAACCTTTTTAGAAATAACAGCATTCTACTCTGAAAAATAGAAAAAATAGATGAGTCATTTTTGCTTTTATATGATATATTCACACACATACTTTCAAGTATCATTTCCATTATTATCATACATGGCTAAAAAAAAAAAAAAAAAAAGAAAAAAAAGAAGTGAAAATCCCCTAAGCAGACCATGCCAAAGAAGACACAGTCTTTATCCACGGGGGTTAGCAACAGCTGGAATTCCACACATTGCAGCATTGTAGTGACCAAAAAAGCAGTGACTAGACTCTGTGTAATTTTTACCTTCAATTTAAAACATTTTAGAAAAAAAAAAAAAAAAGTGGGAAAAGCACAAGCAATCATAAATCTCACCTACTCGTGGTGAGCTTGTCGCAGGCTCAGTACTAGCAGGGGATATGAAAAATGAGTTCAGCACAATCGATTCCAACAGACTGACTTCAGCTAGGATGTTTTTACACTTAAGGCATCAGACAAAAAGTGCTGGGATACAAAATAATCACCACCTTCAGTCACAGTTCACGTTTAACTCTCTGGATATCGGAGTCTGCTTTATTTCTAAACAGGAAGGCTTATGGGGCACCCCACGGCCTTTTGGGAAAACGCCGGCAGCCACTAGGCGTGAGGAGAAGCAGAGACGACCACGGAAAGGAATTGTATGGAAAGGAATTTAAGTGCTTATTAAAGGCTTTGTTGCAGAGCTGGATGCCTGCAAACAAGTTCTGGCGTATACAAAACTCTTCCACAGATAAAGGGCAGTGATACTGCTCAAGCAGCTACACTGTCGAGATCAAAACAAAAAGTCTTTGAATTTCAGCAGCTTCTGGAGCTTTGAAATGGTAATGGGGAGGTTCAGCAGGTGCACTGGATAGCAAAGGCTGAGGCTGGCTCCACACTGTTTGCTAATATGCTCTGCACTCCTGCTCACCTGGCTGGGATAGACTCGAAACAAAACGCTCAGTATCAACTACTGTGATGTCACTTCCAGTAGCTGAGAGATGGGGATGAAGAGTGCAGCTGTAGGAGTACAGAATATCAGCAAGTCATCTACGCAAAGTAAACTCCTGCCACACAGCCTCAGTTCCCAAAAAAGATGACATCTTGCTGCTTACGACACACATTCTTCCTAAGAACTTTGTGAGACTTAATTATAACCTATTCACTGAAAACTGTAGAAACCATTGACTGTTCTTAAGTGGGTAATGGATTCACGCAGAAATCATCTAAAACCAAGGACCAGACAGCTTGAAAGCTCTGTGGGTTTCACCAGTAAGCTCAACCATGCTTATTTAGCTCTCCCCAGTACAGGATGTTCTTTAAAAATCTAGTATTAAAACCATCAGGTCCAGACTCAGATGTAAAGCTTCTTGGAAACAGGGAAGGTTACATATAGCAAAGGAGATCCATGTCACTTTACAAGGTTCAAACCTAATGGTTTTTGCTTTTATTAAGGGTCCCAGAATATTTTTCTCAGCTTTTCTGCAGGATATCATTTTATTAAGTAGAAGTATTAAGCTCAGTTTAAGTTTTACTGGGAAAAAAAAAAAAAAAACTATTCCGAATTCCCACAACTTGATCAACTCAGTAAAAATCAGTTTTCCTGAGCTAGAGACAGTCTGAAACCAGACAGTGAAGCTCCAGATGGGCTTGAAAGGCATAATGAAAAAACACTGCCTATTCCAAAACTTACAGGAGACCCAGAAGCTGTTGATTCATATGCATTCCTCATCTGTTATCCCTTCCTCCCAGACTATATCTTGGCACATTCAAGCACCTCTTTGAACACTTCTTTTTTTTTCCTCGCTTTGCTGGTTTTGTACCATATAAAAACACTTCAAAATAGACACTTCAGACATTTATTGTCCAGCCTTCTCAGGCTTACTGAAACACACTTAGGTAAATGGTTAGCTGCTGTCAAGCTTAATGACATCAAATATTTTGTACAAAACTAGTCATTTAAACAAATTTAAGTATCTACTGCCTCTTGCTCTATAAGCCTGTGGCTGTTTTATTAATACACAGAATAGACAGCTCTAAGGTTTCTCCCACAGTATCCTGTAAGAATACAGACTACACCACCATAACAACATTATGCAGCACAAAATAGTTGGCAAGTTTGAGAGAATGAGGTCCACGGTCACTTATTTCTTTCTGGCAAGAAATCACAGGCATAGGTTAGATATTTGATAATTTTCATTCGAGTCTCCTAGAAACACAGCAATTGATATCTGAGCAATGAAAAGGTTCAAGTCAACCTACTGCAAATTTCTGAACTATGGAGCAAGTCAGCTGTCTCCCTCAGTCGGCTCAGGCTCAGAAATTTGAGACCACACAGAAAACGCCATCAATCACCTTTCCAGGCAAAAAAAATGCAGCTACCCTGAAAATACCCTATTCAGTCTTGTAGTGAAATTGAACAAAAATGACACTGCATCCTTCTCACAAGAGCATTCAGCTTAAACTTGAAGCTCTTCACAGACAGAGTGCTACCTATGTATTTGAATTACTCTCACTCTAGAGAGCCTAGATCCAGCGCTCCCAAATTACATTTACCTCAACACTCTAATGTTACCACTCAAGAAACCGATTCATCTTTACCCTTCCACGCATGCAAGTTTTCCTTATTTAGGATAAATACTAGCTTATTAGGAAGTCTCAAAGCTATTATAAACGTTACTCATCTTAGGGGTTATGATACAGAACAGAAATGGTTTAAAGAAACTTAATTTGAGCTTACTTTAATTGATAAATAAAGATGACTACTGAAGTAGTAAATTTGAAAACAGGTAAAGATTACTATATTCTATGAACGGCCCTATGAAGCCAACTCATCTTGCTCTACAGTCCTGCTGAATGAGGGCAGGCAGCCAGTTACACCAGAATCCACAGAAACCAGCATACAAACAGCCTAATGGTGCTCCCACCTTCAACGCCCATCCTAGCTAATGACCAGTACTGAAGGCATAGCATCATTAGATGGCACGAGACACAGACACCTGCTATGTAAGTAAGTAGATAAAGACTCAGAAGCTAATGCAATGCCTTTCTGGTATTATCTAATGCACTACTTACAACATTTCTTATAAAATGTGCAAGAAAGTGTTTAAGTCTACCTACGTGTGTAGAAGTACTTAATCAGAGGCAGACCAAAAAGCCTAATTCAACTAAAGCTTCATCACCAGTGAGTGACTAAACTTGCTTTCAAGGAATTTAAAGACCAACAAACCAATGCACATCTGCCTTTAAGTTAAAAGAGCTACACAGTCCTGTTAAGATCCCACAGGACTGAAAATTAACAGCATCACAATACTGACTTGCTGCATGCTCTACTTTTATGCAGAAACAAGTTCTAGTATTGTACTCAGAACGAGCACTGAACTCGGTGGCCTTCTCCAAAATTTTCCCCTGATCCCACACATCAAACAAACCCGTAGCTCTCACAGGAACTTCCAAAGTTTTGTTTCACATTAGGACATGCATAACAGACTGTCTAGTTCCTCACACATTTGCTTTGTTGCCATTTCTCTAGTGCTCTTATTTCACACAGCAATTAAACGCTTATAGCAGAACCATTCCCTTCAGTGTTTCTACTGTAACTGCCACCTCAAACGAGATGGCCTCTTAAGTACCTTCAAATTTCCTGGTGTGCACCGAAGTCAAAAGAGAAACTGCAAACCATGATCAGTTAGACCAACCACTAAGAGAAAACAGCAGCCACATCAACATAATGTCACTTGCATTTAGGGTGCTATCTAATGGATTTATTAGAACTTTCAATAAACCATAGCTCCAGATTCATCTTTCTTGGAAGACACTACAACAGAAGCCACAGCAGAGACTGCCTTGTCACAAGAAGTACAAATACTTGCTGTGCAGATGGAGAAATAAAAGGACAAATCTAGTTGTCTAAAAGACAATTCACTGTACACATTTTATTTACAGTTTTGTACACTGTCTTAATATGAATGGGACCGCTTTTCTACTTGAGCCATTTTAACCAAAGCAAAATAACCTAAGTAATACAAAGTGTTAAAATACAGCATAAGATACAAAAACAGACATACTATTTCTAGTAAGGAATGTAAATTATGGTGTTACATTAAAAAAAAATCCACAATTATGTTTGGGAAGTCACACAAACAGATCACCGAATTTGACTGAAATGCATAAATCTGTATCAAAGCTTTGATGTTACAAAAAAACAAAAAATTACCAAAGAATGCACAAAATTAATGTTTATTCCACCTTTGTCATATTCCCAGATTCTTCACCAATGTTACATGAGCAAAAAACAACTGAAATCAATATATCACTAATGTTATCAAATAGGGAAAACAAATAAATTAATCTAGCAGCCATCAGCATAGGTTACAGCAAAGGTGATGCTGTATAAAAAAATTGCTAGAAAACTGTATGCACCATACTCTTCTCCAAACCAGCAAAATGTTACTGCATACAATGCAAATGTGAAACAGAGTAATTTCCTGCAGGTACAGAAATGCAACTTTTCTGAATACTGTGGATAAACAAATGTTTTTTGTAATAGTAATGTTTCTACCAAGCTATTACAGAGTGGGCCAGGAAAACATTTATGACTGGAGGGGGGGGGGGGTACTAAAATTCTGATTGGTAATGGTTACTTCAGCCAAAATAGGAGGGGAAAAAAAAAATGAACACAGAAGTACAAGACAAAGGCGAATGAGACTTCTCACAAATCTTAGCAACATTTAGATGGAAATTAAATTTAAATGTAGTCCACTCTGCTTTTGAAGAGGCTTTGGTTCAGCTCCCAAATCTCGATTGCTTGACGCAGTCTCCTATGAAAGAATACTCAGAAGGTGTCTTCTTAAACAACAAACCTATTTTTAGTGGTGGAGCCGCTCTTAGTAGCTGTGTCTGCATGGGACTGATAACCAATCACTATCTTTGGAGGAAGTCCTAATCTTTCCTTGTATACTCTCCTGGAGAAGAGAAAGAGAAGAATAATTTAAGCAAAGCCCTTCGAAAGGAGTAAGTAACAGGACAGCTGCATTTAAGATCTGACATTTCCACGAAAATAGTTGCCTGCTTAGAAAGTTTCTCAGGTACAAGTAAGGGACTTTAAACACACATTTTCTAGCTTGTTGTACCAAAAAAAAAAAAAAAATCTGTGTAAAATTCTTGTTGTGAAAATAACATAACTGTAAAACACTGACTCTACTGCATTCACATGAATATAATCAACATCAAACTGCATTCCCACATACAGAAGCAAAGAACTATCAAGAAGCCATCATCCACAGTTCCAGAACTGCAGAGATGCTGAAGTAACCTACATCAAACGAAACAGCAGTCCTCTGGAATACAGCCAGCTTACTACCACACTTATCAGTTGAACTGACTTACAGCCCCTTCTTTAAGAGCTTACAGAGAGCAGGACCCCACCACCCCCAGTTCATTACAGTACTGTCACAGACAGCTACCAAACCAAAGCCTTAGGAAAATCTCAGCTTGGATCTTTTGACATCAGAGATCAAGTCATCATTATCCCCCCCTACACACACTATGCTGCTTAGTTAAGAGTATAGGACGTAAGCTAGTGGCTCTAGGTTGAAGTCTCTGACTAAAGACACAGTACAAGCCTTCTCAGCACTGCTAACATCACGCAGTTCATTATTCTAGCTTACCCTGATCATAATGGGACAGTTTACGAGATTATAGCTTACTCCAGCTTTAACTGTTAAATAAAAGCTTGACACAGTGTATCTGAAATTAAGGCAACATGATGACAGGTACTTTACTCAAGCTTTAGTCAGTCTGCAAAATCTCAACTTTTACTGGTAGTTCCTTAAGAGGCACTTTAATATGTTGCTAACTAAACAGCTAAAGTGCACTCAAATAACCTTACATCAAACCTAGCAGATATTTTCCACCAGCAGAAGATGTGTACCACACTTACTTGTCTATTGTTAACCACCTTTCAAGTCTCAACAAGATCATACAGTAATTAAATAGTCACTGTAAGTCTGACCTCGCCAGATTCACAGAGGTCCAAGTGAGGCACATGCTAAGAGCCATCCTGAAAGCTGCTATGACTGACAGCTGAATACTGGCTAAGACCAGAACAGGGACCAACCCACGAAAAGCACTGTAAATATTCAAGAGGCCTTCAGTGACTGAATGAAACACCAGCTAACTCTGAAGCACAAACATCACAGCAAAAAGAACCCAGTGGCTTTAGCAATACTTGTTAAATACACTACATGTATTCTCCTTACTAGAAATAGCTACTGTCTTTTACCAAAAGAGAGGACTAGAACACACTATTATGCCAGATCCATGAAATCCAGAATTCGATATATAAATAGATAAAAAGCAGGAAAATCATCTGTAATTTGGCAGTGCTTTACTATCCAGCTCTTATCAAATACAAGGACACACTGGGGAGCTTCATCTCCCATTTCTAAGCATCCCTTCCCAAGAACAAGCTTAGCAATGCTCTATTGTTAGTAACTAACCAGCTTTACAAACTGGCAAGCTGCAACAGAATTTACACTATTTACAGAAACTACTTACAGTACCTCACTATGAAACTAAAAGCTCCTGTCGAGGTCTGTGTTCAACACTTGATTACTCCTATACTACAGCAGTAGAGTACAGTAGTTCAATGAAGCTGCTGATGCAAGCCCCCAAAAAGAACACAGCAAAGTAAACTACTTTATACTTTGTTACTTGAACTTGGGATGCAGCTCTGCTAAGGTTACATTTGCCAAAAGTGTGTTTTAAATTAACTGTCTTTAAACGCATTGTTACACTTCACATTCATTTGAGAAACAAATCACATTACTTACCCTATATGCGTAACAGCATCCCTGTTTTCACATTCAGTTGTCCATATTGCTATTTTATCACCTTTAGTTCTAACATTAACAACAGCACCACATACATCATCGCTGTAGTCATCAAATGACTCCCCAATAAGGCACAGCAGCTACAAAATAAACATTAACAATTAAAGTGGCAGTTCAAAGTCAGAATCCTGCTCCAGACAAAACACTAAGAGCACAAAGGACTTTGAGGACTACTATGTTTTACTGCTAACAGCCACTAGCCATACAGCAACAGTATTCTGACTATAGCAGTGTCTCAAAGTTCCAAATGTTACACGTGATCATAAACTCAGCTGGCAGTGGCATCTTCCTCAAGTTTGTCTCTTCTACTTTGACAGATGCAAGTTCTGACAGATGATCACTTACATCTCCCTCTCAGTCCTCAATCCAAGTATGTACAAGAATTAAAGGAATCTGTTGTTCTTCATGAAGCACACTTAACACAGACAAATGGGAAATTTTAGTTCACATTCATAAACTGAAGGAACCTGTTAAAAACTATTTGAGCATCACCTGCATAAGGTCTGACTTTGATTCTGAAATGCATCAATTCAATGGCAAATCAAGTACCGCTTTTTAAGGTGCAATCTAATTATTTCCTATCAATAAACTTAAACTTCTTAAAAAACTCTGAACTGGGAATCAATATTCTCAACTGTTTGTAATGTGTACGAATAACAAAGTTCTCTCCCCAGATCTCTAATGGTGACATTTGGAAATGGCGAAGATAACTTCATCTGATGTTTCTAAGGAGTTATGTCAGTAACTGAAAGTGACACTTAAAATCTTCAACGTTGAACTTAGATATTCAAAGCAGTTAAGTTCAGCATGGAGAACGGTAACTACAAGAAGTATTCATCTCTAAATGGACTTTTTTTTTTTTTTACTTCACTACCATATTACATTTTAAATATACTGGCCATTGTATTGGTTTTCTGGAGTCACTCAGAATGTCTGCAAATTCAACACTCAAGCAAAATAATTATTAAACTAAGTAGATCTTCCAGTGCTCCCTAGAGCTGCTGATTTCAACAATGAAACAAAAAGGACCAAGTGAGCTAGTGAATACATAGGGTATAACTACACATCCACAAGATTACATCCAGCAGCAGGGTACACACACACATCCACCAAGTTATGAAAGGGATAAAGATTTAAGGCTAAACCACACAAACATTCAAAAACATTGATCAACAGCACATAAATAAGCAAAGATAACTACAATGCTCTATAAGAACCAGTCAAGCAAATTTTTCATGAATGCTACACAAGAGGAAAGCCTTCTCAAATTAAGTTTAATTTCCAATTAAGAATGGTATTTTTAATAAAAACTTGTTCCAAAGGAGAGTGATAAAGAAAGATTGATTTTTAATGGAGATAGTTGGTTACAAATGATTAAGGGAATTGGATAGACAGGATCATTTTAAAGCACGTCTAGGTCACCTGGCTATTTGGGCTGTGCCATCACTTGTTAGTAAACAAAAAGCAGAGTTTTCTATAGTCTTAAGCCTATATTGATTACGTGTTTCTAATCCACGTGGAATGGCTATCAGAGTCAGAAGGACCTACACATACGTTTAGATGGAGTGGTCAAACGCACATATTGAGAGTTTCGTCTCCTCACGTACAGCCATACTGCACAGCAGCATCGTGTCTAACCACCCTTTCCTCAAATCACAGTTAGAGTGACCAGAATAATCTGAAATATTTTAGACACCTTGATTCCAAAGGCCACTCTTAGAAGAAGCAGAATGTTTTCTTTTCAAACAGACAGAGAAGAAAAGCTAGTTTGATTGATTTTGATGAAAGTGCTTCACATTACATTGCATATAATAGCTGCCCCTAAAAACCAGATATCATTTAGACTACTTCATTGGTTCCTAGGCAGCACAATAGTACTCTTTTCCACAACATATCTACTGCAACCCATAGTACCTCTAGAAGTACACTTAACGTTTAAAAAAAGTATATATCCCAGAACAGGTAACAGCAATGGGAAAAAAGTATTTGTTATAGTATACAGGAAGATTCTCCTATTCCATCCTTACTCTACTGCTAGGACAAGTATAGAAAGAAGAAAAACAATTCTGAAACTTGTTTCGGCAAGATCAAAACCTGGGAACTATTCACCTCTAAGAGTATTTGTAAACTAATAATTACTGGTGAGCAGTTAAAATAAATTTGAGAGCTACATTCAAAACCAAGTATTACTCTGATAGCTGTGCAAATACGCCTAGAACATTCTGTGGGAAAAGGTCTGTATAACAGACAGCCATCAGGAAAATTCTAAGAAAATATTCAGTAGCATACAACCACATCAAGCATCATTTTCAAAGATGGCGTTTCAAATGCAGCTTGTCAATAAAACACAGCTGTGTGGGAACAGTATGTTTGTAGGAAACTGGAAGTCCAGAGCGGCACACAGGAATAACACAGCAGTTCAAGTATTAAACACAAGCTTCTTCGGGCACGACTTATGGGGCCGCGTTACTTACTGTCTCTAGCCAGAAGCGATCAAGGTCACTTCGTCTCTGCTGTTTGGTTAGTGTAATTAGCCATCGGCCTCCTCGCTTGTTTTTTTCATCTTCCCACATGGGTTCAATCCCATCCTGAAAAGAACAGTCAGAAGTTAAATCAGACTTGGCTTGTTATTTCTCCTTGTGTATAACCAAAAGACCAACGATAAATGAAACAGCACCAAGAAGTATAGCTTGAGATACATACTTATCTAGAAAACACGTCTGGACCAATACTAAAGCTTCAAAACTGTCTAAAAAGTACTCCTTTCTTAGTGGGTTTTGTTTTAGTAGTTGCTTCCACAAGAGATTTTCAGCCCAAGCTGAAGCTTTAGCTACACGGTATAGCATAAAATACATGGCAAAGTCAAACATCCACTCTGCCCTCTCTGAAACCAGATAAAATTAGCAGCCACATTCTGGAGCCCTTATTTTAAGTCTTGGACTCAGCACAACACTGGTCAAGTACTCCACTTATGTGTGAAGATTAAAAACACTCTGGCAGCCTCCCTCTGACATCCTGCACACACAAGGGTGAAAATAAGAGGGTTCTAATCGCTAGGGCCACAAAAAAAATAATAATAATCAGCAGACTGTTCAGGAATAAGTTATGGTCTCATTCATGCATTACCAACGGCCCTGTATCACATTTAATGACTCTGGATGCATTGAGCCAGCAAACAAGTCAGCTGCCGCTCCCCTGTCCACCAGCTACGATGAACTTCAGGAAGGAAGGTCAGTCATTAAAAAAGCAGGTAATTGTCTGGATAGAGAAATTCAGACAAGAAATTGCTATTAAGAGAACCACATTACAGAATTTCAGCTGCAAACTAATTAAATGTTCAACCTGCAGGATGGAGCAGTGCCAGTTACTTTCTCAAATTTAACACCCTCGCTGGCAGCTGCAGAGCTCAAACTGCTTCATCACCTTTAAGAGGAACTCTTACGAGGTCGCAATTGAAGGACAACAGCAAGAGATCACTCAAGTCCACAACAGCTGACAACCCTATACCTGTTCCATATAGTTGGAAATGGAAGTTTCTGCTGATAACACACAAATAGATGCACACAGACAGCTTTAGGATTCAGACAAAAATACAAGCATGGTCTGTATTTATCCTAAGATTTGAAGGGATCAGTTTCTTAACATTTACCAGTAAAGTTTCTCACAACATAAATATTGTTACCTTCTCAAAACCAAGCATAACTACCTCTTCACTGCCCAAAGCTGCTGGGATTTACAATTTGCGTACAGCCTACTGAGGGGTCCCAGCCAGGGTCTGTTTCATAAGCAAAGGAGAAGCCAGGCATCAGTACTTACAGGATTATTTAGGTATCTGAATCCAGAAAGGAAGCTGTATGTTAGAAGCACTTCGTAGAGGTTAGGAATTAATTTAGAGCTCCAAGTCAGATGTCCACTCCAGACAAGAGGCAGGATTTCATGTATCATTTCTCCTTGGCATTTTCTATTAGCTAACTTGAATGCTCTATTTTCTATTTCACGCCTAAGGAATATGGCACTTAAATGGCATCACAGAAATTAATTACAGGAGCACTGTGCATCTGGCTAGCTGTGTTCATTCCGAATACTGGAGGACATTGCAACTCTGCATAGGATTCAGCCATTTTAACTAATTTCACGTGACACAACGACAGAGCTGGAAAAGTCTCCCATCAGAAAATTAATACTTATTCAAACAAATATCTAAAAGCTAGAATGAAGATAAACATAGCTACAGATTAAAGTGTTTTGGATTTAAAATGCTAAAGGAATTACTTGCATTCTCAGAATCAGTAACTGTGATTTTCAGACCGCACATGTTTGAGACTTCCTAAAAATTAACACTTTTAGGACATCTCCAACTGTGCTCCTACATGTCTGAAATGAAGTGTTCGGACAACGTCTTGCTCAGTTGGAAAACCACCAATCAACACCCACAACTGAAGAAAAATGGTTAGCAAGCATACCTTAAACAGCGAGTAGTCACACCCAGGCATTAAATTACTAGAGAGCTGGATATGGTTGTATAAACTATTGGAGGGAAAAACAGCAGGATTAAAAATTAAGCATTATTTTAAGGTACAAAATTCTTAAAGAATTTAGGACGACTGAACAAAATATAAAAATTAAACAGCATTAAAGTTATTTCAGAAGCAACCCCAGTTGTTCTGTTTTCTTGTTTTGTTTTTTCACGAGTACAGAAGCATTAGCTGCAAGAAATTCTAGCTTAGAGAAGCAGAATGGAAGCTGGTTTCATCAACAATTGCTGGGCACTCCTACCATAGTATTTTCCAGAAATACCACTCCTTCTTCTAAACATAGTTCTAACAGTTATAGAAAACATAATTCATTGAACTTCCATGCAACAAAGCAAGTTTTGTGCATGTGTATTCTCTGTACATATGCACTGAATAACAATTTACACTCCTATGGTTATTCTCTCTGCAGAGAGAGATTTTAGAAGTATTCAATTTGGTTTTATTCACTACAGTACTCTGTAGTTGAAGACTGTAGGCCAGGTAATTCAAACTGAAATAAGAACTCAAAAAGCAAGAACAGACGACAGTAAGAACAGAACAAAATACATGCAAAATTAAATTCACAACTACACAGAGTTACCAAGTGAAGGCAGTATCTATAGCTTCCTAGCAAGGAGACAGGTACTTCTCTTTCCTGCTTTGGTAAGGTGAGACTTCAGAAGATGGTCTGCATCTAACACTAAATTGCAGTCCAAGACCAACTAACATTCAGGCACAGCCCAGTACTAAAAAGTAAACTAATTCTTGTGACTGATTTTATAGCTTGACTAGAGACATTTGAACACTTTGTTCTCCAACACAGTCTTGATGATAGAGCTTAAAAACTTGCCCATCATCAGTTGCACCGATAAGCTTCAAACAACTGATCACATATCCCTCCAGGAAAATGCAAAAACTGGTTTCAAGAACATAATCTTACTTCCCTCCCTCCAATGACTGCACTGACAAACACTAGCTTTAAATCTTCAACATGTTTCTTCTCTGGTGGTGCTACTTTCACTGATGAGTTTTATTATTCCATGCTTAAGAGACAATATTTCTCCATTACCGACCTGAAAGAAGGCATGCAACAAAAGTCCTAAGAACCACAATCCTCAAAGTAGCATGTAGCACCTAACTAAGATCAAAAATATAATCATTCTTTTCCATTCTCAATCTCATACTGCTCGGACACTTTCCCCCCCCACATTTCATTATTTCAGAAGGTAAAATCTTCCAGCAAGCAATGTGAATTTAACTGGAGCATTTGAAAAGCACACACCTCCCTTCAAAAGGCTTTCTGCTTGCTGTTTTTGCAGACTGTAAACATGAAATGAAGGTATTTTCTTCTGTAATCTCTACAGATAGATGCCTCTAATTTTCATCAATCTTCCAAATACTACGCTCCAGATACAGACATGCTTGCATATCTGAAGTAAGTTGGCTAACTGAGAATGTAACTAGCAACATCTGGAGCTAAAAGACGAAAAGCTCCTCCGAGAGTTTACAGACTCATGTCAGCACAAAGCAGCTACTGCACAAATGCCACTTTCTCAATGAATGCTACGTATATATGACCATACGCACTGCTAACAGTAAAAAAAATAGAAAGTGCATTTAAAACATGAAGAACTGTCCAACTGCAGGTAATTCAAAGATTATATTCTACATTTCACCCTAGCAAATTCTGAAGAATGGAGTAGACCAGGTTTTCAGTTTTATAAGTATTTCAAGTTATATCCAAAGAGCTGTGGTTAATAAAATACTATATGTTTTCTGATTTTGGCATAAACTTTGCCAACACATATCAGCATTACGCGGATTGAAACATTTACTTACGCCCAAAAATCTTCAACAGTATCAAACTTTGAGATCAGACGAAGATTTGCTTGCCAAGTTTTGCTCTTGTCATTTTTAAAAAACCAGAGCGCCCATCTAAAGGAAAACCAAATACAGAATAATAGCATCTAGAATTAAAGCACATTAAAATTAAAATTCAGTATTGATTATACACCAAGCAATCACAAACCTCAAGAGATTATTAGCATGGAAGGCAGTTTTCATTAACAGCCAACATGAATAACTCATTTCTAAATCCTAATTCTGCAATACGTACCTTAGAGTTACAACAGCCAATGGAGACTTGACCATTTCATTGCGGTAATTACTTCAAATACTTTTAGGGCATCTCCAGGACTAAACTTCTAAGCCTCAGATGTTTCCCCTTTTTGCCCTACCACCAGTAACAGTTACGGTTTGAAGCACCGTCAGCTCGTCCAATCAGGATCCCAGCTGCCTTTCCCATAATTTCTCTGTAGAAGTTGAAAGCTAATTCTAGCATTCTAAGGTTACGCATATGAACGTTTCCCCAGCACTCACGTGCCGGGAGAACAAATTAGAGTAACACTAACTCATTCCTATAAAACTACCAGCTTGAACTTCACTTAACGACTTAAGCTTTTGTATCTGTATACTTGAATTCATAATTAAATTTTCCACCCTAATTTCTTCAACATCTCAAATGAGTACAAGCTCCAACACAAATTATAAAATAAAAATCAATCTTTTTCTCAAAGATACTCCTTAGGAACATGAAGAATACTGTCTAAAATGTTGGAAGGGGATACCTGAGGAGGCATTTAACAGGTTTATTTCTCATTTTGACCACTTCAGGAGTATTGAGCTCACTGAAGTCAGCACTAGAATAGATTTACTTTCCCCACAGTACTCCTGAAGTCACCCGGTGTCCATTTGCTGAGACCTTCCCTGACTATTTCAAACCTTGCTTTACAAGTTAATTATTTTCTAGAAAAAACCCCACACCACTCATAGGAAAGTGTCAGCAAGAATTTAAGCAAAGTGTTTACAGGAGAAAGGACAGAAGCAGACAGGAGAGAATGAGGGGAAAAGATGAAACATGCAGTACAGTTCTCATTTGCTCAAAATAGAAAAGAGTAAGGGGCCAGCCATACAGCAATATGTTCTCTTTAGGGCAGCAAGTAACAGCAACTCCACAGCAGCTCATTAGCTGAGGAAATTAATTCCTAGCTGCTCTATTTCAGGTATAAGTATTCTGCTGCAGTCATTTTGCAGATTTAACCAAATTCAACCTCTAAGCTTAAAACTGCACTGCAGAAAGTCAGCCCATGTGCTGCTTTATCAAGAAACTAAACTTGAGACCTTGCTGTCTCTGTAGCAGTCAGAAAGCAATAGTAGCTTACTAATTTAAGAAGTACCTATTTCTGCACGCTAAACATAGAATTTAGTTAGGAGGGCTTGGATTGTTCCATGCCTCTCCTTCAGATTCCCAACAGTAGCTCCATGCTTTTTTTGATAAAAGTAGAAAATTCTGGTGCCCTGCAGCGTTTTCTCTTAATGAGACATTAATACAAGCATATGCATTAGCTCTTCACAGTGTTTCTTCTGCTGTGATGACATTATTACTGTTGACGACAACTATTCCAGATGTTTCAAGTCTAGCAAGCAGTACAGCTGAATAAGACAGCTTCACTTCTTTCAGATCCGTATCACAGTTTTTCTCTTACTTGAAGGAGTGATACTGGGTAAAGAAATAAGAATGAAGCCTGTCACTGGCACTTCAATTGCCAGTTCAAGGCAAAAACTGAAGGATTGCCAGTTCTGTTTAGCAGCAACTCCATCTCAGACATCAGCCTCTTAAAAGGCACAACAGAAGCAACGACAGTTCTTCTTTCCTCCAACTGAAACAGAAAGCTTGTGCTTTCCCCGTGACCTGTCTGCAGAAGTTCCTGGCGGCAACGTGAAAATTTGAAAACACTTCAACTTCTGGAATTATCACTCTGAAAACGCTTGAAATTAAATCAGGATCAGATTCTATTTCCTCTACAGCTTCATTCATTTGTAAAGACCGTTAACAAAAGATAATACTGAGAAATTTTGAAATGCTGCTAGAAAACAAGTTAAACAAGACATCTGGAAAGCCACAGACATTTTTCTGTTGTTGGCCAGATTCTAACCATGCTTCCATACATGCTACTCACCTGTTTTGTAGTGGATGCTTAATATACTGTTCAGGGCTGGCAACCTCCTGAGTAGGCGCTGGCTCGGTTTTCTCCTCTTCTGAAGGTTGAGGGTTGGGAGTGGTTTCCTGTTTGAAGAAAGGAGTTATTAGTAAGTTCCATCTCAATTTTTATTGATGTACTTTAGCTCTTCCAAGTAACTTTTCAGACCTCAGAACCTTAGAATTCCTCTAACTCAAATTGGACTGGGAGGGCGGGGTGTCAAGTCGCATCGCAGAAGCGCAACCAGTATCCCTTTATCCTTCACCATCTGAACAGGCCCTAGAATTCTAGCTGCAGGCGTTCACATTGAGCTGATCATTGACTTGCTGCCTCCATCATTTGTTCCCAGTTTGTCTTCAACTAAGATGCTGCCCAGTTATTTCAGAAATACACAACGTCGTACTTTACCTAGAATAGGCACCTCTATTCCCAGAACAGTAACACCTTCAGAACGAGAATACAATGACTTTGGATAACACAAAGCATCATTGGAAACAGTTACAAAGACCTTGCTTATTTAGAAAAATGTGTTACTACAAGTCTGAAACGCCCGGAACTCCTCAATGTAGAATTCACTACAACAGGCAGGGAGAAACTAAACTGGTAAGTACCTATCTTCATTTGCAATATCACTACTAACAAAAGCTTCAGGCACCAAGTAACATAATTTCAACATGTATTAGTTCTCAAAAATCAAACCAAAATTTAATTCCACGTGGAACTGCTCAAACCTATGGTAAATCGTGTTCCCCTCCCGCCCTCCCCCTCCCCTCCCCCAATCTCTACAGAGTGTTAGAGATATCAAATATTTTAACACAAAAAAGAAAGAACACTCCCTCTACACATGATACCTCCACCAAGCTCATCATTTGAGAAACCACTGTGTCAGGTTTGCAATTCTAATGTCATACCTTCAGAGAAGGAATACAAAGCTTTATTGTGAGGCCAAATGCCCTCTCCAGTTACCACCATCTCTCCCTAATCTGCAGTTGATGCTAGAATATTGCAGAGAGACAAGAAATGAGCAACAGAATTCATTAGCTCCAGTTAACCCAGAAGAAGTACTTCAGAAATATAAACAAATATGAATTACAGTAAACCAAATGACTTCAGTCTTTCCTAAATGCAGCAATGCAAAAGTAGTACATAAATTGAGCTTAATCTTTGCTGTCTCAAAAGAATAAAGTTATGTTGGAGTAGATTAAGTAAATCAGTGGATTAAGTCAGTCATCTAGTGAAAGGAACAATTTTCAAGTTAGTCAGTTCATCATGACCACAGCTGCTGAAAAGCAGAATGGACCTGAAGTGATAACAAGCAGCACTTAACCCTCATAGGCCCAAGCTGACATACTCTTCTGGGAACACCTAGAGACCCAGCTTCACACAACAAGCATAGCAGTACAGTTCACTGCAGAGAAACTACAACTTAAAAATTAACATTCCCAACATTAACCCTAACACCCCCCCCCCCCCAACAGTCTATCTATCAAAGACTTCAAGTTCAAATGTGGTATAAATTGTTTAGCTTTTAAGAAGGCTTTCATACACTCCCATGCTCAGACTGAGATGAGAAGGCCTCACCAGGCAGCGACAGAGTACTGCTTTGATTTACACACTACCAGGGGTAGGCAGCACAACCCCCCACCTCTTTTAAGAGAATAAATGTTTTCTGAAGAGTCTCTACCGAGGGCCACCACTGCTTAACAGTGCTACTGTGGGTCTGTCAATCTGTCTGATTTCCTCCAGTGAAATATTCTAACAGACTAAACATTTCTTCAAGAATTAAATAGAGCACCAGTGAGTGTTTCAAACCTTATCTAGGGTAAGGTTTCCAGTGTTAGGCCCATCTATTTTTAAACTGATGGGATTAGATCCACACCCCTCCCTTTAATCACACACAGGACTCCCAGAGAAGAAAATAAGATGGTCAGTGCACAGAGGCTACCAAATACACCAAAGCAGCATTTCAGCAGCTCCACTGAGTTACAGCTTGCAGTATACTACATGAGATCAAGGCATACACAGAATGCCCTGACAGGTTTAAATCGTAGAGTTCAAGAAATAGTAGATGTGCAAATGCATTAAAAAATAATTAAAAAAAAAAAAAAGGAAAGATGTCACTGGTACTGGGGAAACAGACTAAGCACAAGGGGTTGTGCTAATACTTGCTTTCTTTCGCATTACTCTACAGTTGTGAATCAGTTGCTAACAGTGCATGTCAAGTGCTATCACACTAAAGACATTCAACAGTATCTTGACTAATGTGACTAATGCAGAGTACTTTCCAAAAAGTCATTTCAGTCGATAATCTCATTCATATTTGCCCAGCAAAGAGCTTTCAACATACAAAGAGCTGATCCTAGCACCCCCCAGGTCACTCTTCCAGAAACATAACAATTCTAAGTGGAAGAATCAATACAAAACAGAGCACATGCAGGACTACCATATAAATGCAATTTCTTGTTTTTAATGCAAGACAATGTCAGAAAGGCTTAAGGTAGCACCTGCAGACAATGCAAAAACACAATGAGCCTCAATACCTGCCCTATACACCAAGGGTCACTCTTGACAGGGCAACCACATGAAAGTTCATTTTGGAACAAATGGAGACATCTGACTCCGCACAAATGTTTTTAAGTTACCATAATAATAAGCCTCCTAAGTTGTTTTGAAAGCTGTGTAACTTTAATGAAACTCAGACTGCCCATCCTTTCAAGCTCTTGCCTAAAGCAGCACACGACAACTCACATCTAATTCTTGGCCATGGACTCAGCTCAGGAACACAGAGATCCCCTTGAGCATGACCCCAGTCCAAGGAGGACTCCACCAGGGATGGACACAGCTGTACACACCACAGCAAACTTGGAAACAGGTGTAAAGTTGGAAGCAGAGCTTTCCATCACAGAACTTTTCTGCTTAATCTCAGGCAGAAGCTTAAAGCAGCTTACCTGCACTACCTTTTATTTCCCAGGGCTATCCATCAAAATAAAAAGCACTTTCATTTTTAGTTAGCTAACCATACCAGCTCCATTTTCTTTTCATCTCATTTATCTCACCATTCTAACCAAACAGAAGTGTTTGTATAGCAAAGTATTGCCCATTAATCAAACACAAAGCACACCAGTTCAGTAACCGGCAGGGTCCCTTTCTTGCGCCCAACCTCTTTCCAGCTACTGAAATCCTACAGCAAACCACAAGCACGCACCCAACACTGCCTTTACATGGCTCTATTAATACAGCATGAATTAAAGTTATGTTTCGTGTGCTTTACCAGTTCACACCTTGAGGTCTTGCAATTGCTGCGCTATTAACTTAAAGCCAGATCATCTCCACCCACAGTTTCTGGGCCTCTAGACTTACACTCATTTACAGTATTCTACGACTGCACCTAACTAATGCCTCCTTTAACCTAAAATTGACACTGCGTCTACTATTAAACCATCGCTGGGTTCGTTGCTTTTAAAACAGATGCAATAAAAGAGGGTAGCACTACCAGCCAGACTGGAAAGCTTCATATGGCCAATCCTACTCTGCAAACACAATACAGCACATAATTAAGAGTGACATTCGCTGCCCACATGCTTTTTGATGTAGGAATCAGCTTGCAGAAGTCTACAGAACATTCACCTACTCAGCATTTAGTGACCGTGCCTCTCTGCACGTTACCTGGATTCTGACATTTGCGGACTTAATTGGTATTATTCATTCCTTCTCCTCAGCACGTAATGACCAGGGCACGAAAGGAAGGTGTGCATGTCACTGGGACAGGAAATGGGTGCTGCTCCTTGCAAGAACTGCATAGTCAGGTTTGTCTATTTAGAAGAAGCAACCCGCTCGACTAGGTTCCACCCAGGGTTTGGAGATACCGCCCAGACCACATCCACGATTTTTAATAATCCACAAAAGTTGTTCAGGAAGTCCAGTTAAAAGAGCGACATGCAAGACTGCATTCTTCTGGAGCATACACCACTACACATTCTTGGTGATACTTGAGAGAATTCAGCTTGCAGGAGAAGCTCGTGCAGTTTCTCTGAATTAAACCAAATTCAGATACATCTCAGAGGTTCCACCTCCTTGCTTCAGGTTTCCGAAAGAAGAAAAATGTGTGGTCCAGTTAGCAGATGTCTAGGGTAAAAGCATGTCCTGGTGCTTGTTGTAGATACCTGCTACTGCACACAGTTCGGACAACAATTCACAAAGTACAAACATCAAGAGCTATTTATCTCAAATACACTAGACAAGAAAGGATTTAAGCCCACTCACAAGCCTTTAAAACTGTGTGCTGAGAGAAAACAGAAAACAAACGTGGCATTCTTCAGATCAGCAGGACTGATGCTCAACTCTGAGGAATGACTACACAGAGGTAAAAATCACATGGAGTATGTGTACTTCCAACTAGATTAAAGGTACCAGTAACATTCTACTGCAATCCAGCAGCGTAAAATGGCTTTCCTGACACCAAAAAAAGCTGTAGGCGTAACACAACCAAGGCCTAAAAGGGAGCAACTAGCCTGACAGCATATGTTACAACTTAGAACACCACAGACTTCTAGAAGGCATTCACCATTAGAAAACAAACATGGGTCACAAATTTAAGTGAGCGATACCCCCAGCAAATCAGGAGAGAAATGCAACGCGAGTACAGGACAGGAACAAGAGATTGAATTAGTAGTGCCACATCTCACACCAGTCTGTGCTCTGCTGCTGCCCGTGCTACTGGAACACGAAACCTGCGGGTGAGAAAAGATACTTCACACTAAATCCTAAAAATCCGTCCCCCAAAATTGTTGAGAAAAGCTCAGATAACTCAAGGAAAAAAAAAAGTTGTGTAGCATCTCTCATTTCCACAACCAACACCTCCACACAACAAAGAAGTACCCAAATTGCTGTAAGTACATAGGGCCATTCTTGCAACCAGGGCTGGAACTGCACACTATCTGCTGAAGAGTTAAGATATTCAGTTTTCTGAAATGAATTTTAAAATGTAACAGTGTACGGATGCTCGGGTCGCCCCTTAAACACAGAAACCAAACTGATACACACAAATAAAGCAGATAACAGACACAAGCTAGTGTGGACAAACAGCACTAGGAGCAAGAAAAACTGAGTGTTGATTAAAAGATATCTCACTTAAACAACTCTTCTGCACATTTAGAAAAAACTTAAATAGTTACAATTTTATTGCCTTACATCCACTACATACAAATCAAGGACAAGTGTCATTTTCAGGCAGTTAACAAAACATTACATAGCGCATAAATCTACAAACAACACTTCTAATGCCTTCACAATATAAACAATTTAGAAAAATACTGTATTTTAGAATATAAGAAACTTCCCTTTTATACTTCATGCTGTCTATCAGCACTGCTCATTTGATTCTCCACCCTGCCCACTCAAAGCTCACACTGATCTTTACAGAGCTACCAAAGGGTCATATTTTATCATCAACGTTTCCCATGTACCCCTGCACCTGCAGGTTGAATCAGCAGAAGCAACACAACACACTCTCATACTATTTTTAAAGCATTAGCTTGAAATAAGTTGGAAATCCTATATGCTCTGTAAAATGTATCTGTTCTTAAATCACTTTCAGAAATATGTTTATCTCAGTTACAAGATGTCCAACAAGTTCCTTCTCTTAAAATAATACAGGAGGCATTCTATTGCCTGAAATGTAATTTACAGGGAGGAAGTCAACATGTGCTAGAAGCTCTCAATTACTCAGCAGCACACAAGACACATTTATGTTCACTGTACTATAACTGAGCACTGTACAGATTTCAGCCAGAGCTGGACAAGGCCATAGCTAAAATACCAAATACTAACAGCAAATCTAAAGCTGATCCTGGCCTGCATTTAATGTACACATTAGCTCTCTGTCACTAATACTTCTCAGCACACTTTGTTTCTGAAGAGCTACTTTAACTTTCCAGAACTTCAAAACCCTACACCATCACGTTTATATCCCCTAAGGAGCAATACCATTTCATATAAAGAAAGATCAGCTCAGTTCTGAATCCTACCTATTGACAACTTTGCCTAAACGTGCGTTTCTCAGGTTATATGACTTGAGTTTACTCTTGAAATGCAAAGTTAGATACTTAAGAACCGCATCTGACCAAGTGTAAAAGTAGCTGTCACAAAACAAATCAAGAACCATGCTGTTGTTTCCAATCTGAGCAACAAGGGATCAGCTGCTCCCACGTACATTACTTCCACACAACTTATCCTATCGCGTGTTAGTTTCTCCACGGCTATATTCTAAAGTCACCTTTGGTAAACTACTGTTTACTAAAGCATTACTATTGGTTTTGTTGTTGACTTTGTGGGCTTTTGCACAGTGTCATCTGATCACATTTAATCCTCAAAGGCTACAGAGGAACAAACTAATAGGACAAGCTCTGGTGAATTCTGATAAATTTAATCTAGAATAGTCTTAAAAGAGCAACCATCTGGGACAGCACAAGATAAAAAGCTGATAGTTCCTACTTTTCAATTTTGCAGAGGATCACAATTTCTCTACAGTGGAAGTATAAGCCACTGTACAACAGACTTCCACATACACAGAATAACCTTGCTGTTCTTAGCAGCCGGACTCCGTGCAGCACCCCAGCCTCACGTTTCCATATTCCTAGATAGTTTCAGTGATTTTTTTCCAGCCCCTTAACAAGATATACAAGTTCTGAAAATGTTATATAATAGAGAACACGCATCGCTGATTTTAGCAGGACCTTGCTAAACCCCAGAGCATTTTTAGAAGGTCTACAAGAAAAGAGGCTCCCTGCGATCACAAGGTAATCAAATTCCTAGCATCTCCATAAAATTAATTTGTTCAGTGGAAAATTATGCAGCATTTATGCAACATTAAGCATTTAAGATCTCTGTTACTATATAGGTTTGATTCAATGCTTAGGTAGAAGCGTGAGCCACCTAGAAGAATAATAAACAAAAGCTTAATTACTTAAAGACATTTAAAAATAAGCAAGCACAGCTGACAGTTGTTCCTTCAAGGCAAGCGTATTCCATTGCAAGCAGACCCTTCAGCAGCAACCCTGAATGGTTTTAAGTGTAGCTCCATCCCCTGCCCTCAGTGGGACAGCACAACCGTTCATCGCTGCACGATAAACATCTGGGGAACCAATCTCACTGGAAAATGGTGTGACAAAAGCCGTTGTTTGCATCTGGCTAAATACGGCCTCGGATCTAGTTTGGTATCTGATCACATACTTGTGAAAAAATGATGGAGAGAACATTTGAGAGACGGTCTGGCTCGTGCCAGCAGCACAGCTAAGGGAGTTACAAAGCCATGCTCATCCTGTAGCTCCTGTTCCCAGTGGCCATCAATATGACACATTGTTTATCCCAACACCTGCCAAGCCCAGCAACCATTACAAAGCACTGAGCTGACACAAAGCTTTCACCTCTGAAAACGTGGCTATAGCTCACAAAGATCAAGCAGGGGATGCCAAACGCAGTGCTTTACACTGCAGCTTGCTGTCCTAACAGCTGTTCTGCCTTCCCAGAACTACCAGGCAATTTACAGGCACTGACCAAGGCCAGGAATCCTTGTGAATAAAGGGTTTTTTTTTTTCATTCATGAAAGAAAACTGCAAGAAGAGAGACAACATCCTTCACAAAAAGGGCATGGGCCCATCTCCCTGACAAACTACAACTAATCTTTATTTAAAAACAGGGAAGCGATGATTGGATTTAAAGGGCTACAAAGGAGGCATCGGCAACCCAGGGTCGGTGAGCAGCATCCGGAAAGGACGCTTCCTTCAGCCCGTCCTCCTCGTGCCGCAGCCAGGCGGTCACCCAGGGCCCACGGAGCGCATGGGATGATGGCAACGGCGGGCCCCGGCCAGCTCCAGTTCTCCGGGATAACGCAGGCAAGAGCGGCGCTTCTAAGAGCGCAGTATCGTAAGCACACGTAGGAAACAGGAACGACGTTCGTAGTTATCAACAAGGCCGCACAAAGCTTTCACCGAAGCGCTGTGAGGCGGAGAGGCGCCGTTCCCGGCGCGGACCGCCCGCTCCGCCCTCCGCCGCCCTCCCGGCCGCGCGGGCCCGTTAGTGCCGCCGTTAGCGCCGGCCCGGCAACATGGCCACCCCCGCGCGCCACACGCGGCGCCGCCCGCCTCCTCCTCCTTCTCCGTCTCCAGCCGTCGCCGCTCACCTCCCGGCGGCCCCCGCCCGCCCCGGGCCCGGCACAAAGAGCAGCCCCGCGGCCCCACCGCCGCCGCCTCCCGCGCCGCGCTCCGCTCCCCTCCCCCCGGCGCCGTGCGTGCGTGCGTGCGCCTCCGCGCCGGCCCCGCCGCCTCACCCGCCCTGCCCGCCCCCGCACCGGCACCGCGCGGCCCGGCCGGGGAACGGCGGCGGAGGGAATAGGAGCGGCGGAGGGAAAGGAGGGGGCGGCGGGGCGGGAGGGAGAGGCGCTGGGCGAGCGGGAACGAGGCACTCACCGGTTCCACGGTCGCCATCTTAGCTCGGTCTGGCCGCACCAGCGCCGCGGGAGGGGAAGGGGCGGGTGGGGGGGAAAAAAAAAAAAAAAAAAAAAAAAAACGAAAAAAAAAAAACGGCTGCAAACCCGGTTGGCCGCGAGACGGTCACGTGGGCCCGGCGGCCGTTTGGGAAAGGGGAGGGCGGCTGCCGGCCGCCGGGTGCCGGGCGCGGCGCGGCGGATGCCGGGAGCCGTAGTCCTCGGCGCGGGGCAGGCCGGGAGCGCGCGTGCACGCGGCGCCGCCACGCGGGGAATCCGCGCCGGACCCTCTGGCGGCCGCCGCCTCCGCGCGGGGAGGTCGGGCGCGCCCGCGGCCTCAGATCCAGCCCGAGGACGGCATCCTGCTTGTCGGAACGGGGTGCCAAGGCGGCGGAGCTCGTTGTAGGTCTGCGGGAGAGCCAACGAATTAGGCAGGCTGGACCTTGAAAGGTGCTGGACTTGTAAAGGTTGCGAGTGAACAAACCTGAGGCCGCTGGGTTTGCTCAGCCCGGAGCAGAGGAGGCTGAAGGCGGAGGCCTCTGCGGCTGCAGCGACGGGGCCCGAGCGAACGGCAAGGAGCTGCAGGGCAGCGGCAGCTCGGGGTTAGGGACGGGGTTTGCAGCGGGCACGGCCCCGAGCTGCTGGCGCTCAGGAGCGTTTGGACAGTGTCATAGGGCCCGATAGTTGGGTGCTGCTGTGTGGAGCCAGCGGTTGCACTCCCTCATGTTCGTGTGTCCCTTCTAACGCAGGATGTTGTATGATTCTAAATTGGCAAGCACGCAGTCCGGTCTAGATTGGGAGTCTTGATTGAAGTGTGCTGCATATCCCTCCTAGCTTGTGTGCCCCGATTTCCTTCTTAATTCTAAGGGAGCAGAAGCAGATAATGCAGCCAATCTGCTCCCAGCAAAGTGCTTTGGTTGTTGGCAAATGAAGCACAGAGATTCTCGACTGTTAGACATGTGTCTGTCTGGCACAAAACACTCTCCCCAGTAATTCACTGCCAGGAATCCTAGTTCTCTCCACAGCCACGCCTGTGCAAGGGCTGCATGGGTACTGCACTGCCGGGCCACAGAACATTTCAGTTTCAAGCTGCAGTCATGCTTGCACACAAGCTGCTGTGCAGATGTGTCACATTTCCTTGGTTGGAAAGTGTCTGAAACTACAGAGGCAAGCTTACATCAAGCATCTGGATGCCTGTAACAACTCTAAAGCTGGATTACTAAAGAGCTATGCTTCTGGGAGATCATTCACGTTTTATCCTTTATCAGAAGGTAATATCTTTTAAACGCAGGATCCCAAGAGGTGGGGGCCTCTTAAAGAGAGATGGCAGAGGTCAAAGTGCTGTCATTTAAAAACCAAAAGGTCTTAACACTTGATGTCTTGTTGATGGTTTGCTCCAGAGTTTTAGCTGACTTTGACCCACTGCCAGCTAGAAATGCATCTCTGACCTCAACTATAGGGGTTGCAGCAGCTGTATTTTCACACCCCTTGGCACTTGATTAAATAAATTACAAGTCCTGAGAAATGTATCCCAGCCAAGATGGAAGAAAACTACTGCTTTGCTGTGTGCAAATAACAGGGTGCAGGGAATCAAGCACAAAATGAGACCTACCACAGCTCAGATTGTTGATGGTTTCATAGGTGATGGAAAGAAGTGAAAGCTGCAGCACCCCTCATTTACAAGAACGGTCCAGAAATTAAATGGAGCTATTTTCAGAAATAATATCCTCGTGCAGTATAGTGGAGCCCGTATTTTAGAGTGCTATTCATGATCAAAAATGACACCTGCTCAGATGAACAGTAAAAACCCAGCAGTATGAGAGAGATAATAATATGTTTGAGCTCTATGTTGGTTCAATGGAAAAAGGCCGTAGGAGTGCAGAGAGTGCCTCCACAGAGAGGCATTTCATTTTCCTTCCGAAATGTTCCTGTCACAGAAAGTCTGGTACAGGCTCTGCACACACTCATTCTACTTTTATCTACTATTTATTTTCAAGCAGGGTATTTTCTGGCTTTGAGCATAGGTCCATTCATGTACATTGATGCAGCATCCCTTCCATCTCAGGGAGACTTAAAAGTGGAGTACTAGTGTTTGGAACTATAGTGTTAGAATTCTTTCCAGTCCCTCTAGAAATTTACCTTTTAAAGCTCTTCCTCTTGAAATCACTTTCCAGAGCCTAAACAGTATTGCTCATCTCATAAAAGAAAGGAAGTACGGTGTTAGAGTCCTGAGGGAGGGGTAAGCTACGGATGGTCACAGAGGGACTGAGCTGCATCGTACTCAGCACAAAGTCCTAAGAGAACCAGGTATTTCAGGAGGGTGTTGGGAAGAGGTGAGACAAGCAGCTGTTTAGATGTTAAGCAATGTGAAATTGGAAATAAAGCTTCCAGATACTCCAGGCAGACAAATGCAATGAGGCCATACAAGCCACTGCTTTCAGCATGCCGGTGGACTCTTCATGGAATTCAGTACATTCGTGAGGCAGAATTTCCTCCTACAAAACTCTTGTTGTCTCGTCAAAATAATATTTATCCAGCTGTCTACTAGTTCTGGAGAAAGGCAGAATTCCTGGCCCAGCCTGCCAGGCTCCCCATCTTCCAGGCTACTCTTTTTGGAATTTGGCATCAAGTACGCGATCCTGCAGATGCTGCTAGTAACTTCCTTCTGTTCCCAGTTGTTTCTTACTGCTCATGCTATCAGTTGTAGCAATTTCCACGGGATATCTACCGGCGAATCTCCCATAAATGTTTCCACTTTCTTTCACAGTGAAAATCGACACAAGTCGTTTGTAAACTTCTCTGGTTATCAGCGATACTACTGGTCTGGAAGGCTTCCTGTCCCTGAGCTTTGAGAAGAGATTTCTTAGTAGTACTGATTCCTTTTGGAAGGAGCCAATCTTACTCTTTTCCTGCATTTTATCTGCAGGAATCTACGTTTCTTTCTATTACTTTCCACCTTGGAGTATTACTGCACCTTTTCTAAAGATGCTTCCTTGTTTCCAGTGCCCTTCCTTAGCCCGCTGTTTAGCTGTGCTGTCTTTCCTTTTGCCTTTTCTTGAACCTTGCTTCATAGTGCAAATGTATACGGAGCTTTTGTTTCCCACCTATCTTAAAATGGCTTCCCTAATATTTGCAATGATTTGACAGTTGTAGCTGTGCTTTTTAGTTACTTTTTAACATACTTTTCCATTTACATAGTTCCTCCTTTCAAAATTGAGGATACAGTTTGTGATTTTTTTGGCTGTTGGTGATCCCGTAGTGACATTCTATCAAAGTAAGGTAAGGTCACTGCCGCAGAATGATTCTCCAAATAGGAGATTTCAAGCCACATCCTGACTGTTACTCCAGAAGTCAAAATTGTCTTCTTGTGGGCTTTCTAACTAGCTGTGCCATGAAAAAGACACTGAAAATGTCTAAAAAGTCTGACTCATTGTATTATCTAAACATAACATTGTACCGTCTACGTACAAGCAATGAAGTGTCCTGCTCCTGTTGGACCTTCTGTCCTCGCTGAACAACTTGATCTGTGTTGGTGTTTCATTATCAGTGAAATGAACCCAATATTGGATCAGAACACGTCAGCAATTATTTGTGCTCTTTTACAGTCTCTCTCTTTTAAGCTGGATGCTAGTCTCTGCAGATACTATTTGATTCCGAATAATAAATTCAATAATTGGATTGATTGAAAGAGCTGCTTTTCCAAAACCAAATTGTTTTTAAGGGGAGGTGAACTTCCTATTGCTCAAATAAATAAATGCCTACCTCTGTAAGTGCTTTGTAGGCAGTGGTACTGGGAGGCTGTGGGTTGGAAAAATGCTCGTAGAGGTGCAAGTAAATCCACACGTACAGATACTTTTTTGCTGGCACAGTGTACCAGGAAGAGCTTATGGTATTCAGGCAACTAACTTAGCTTCAGGACTTCAGGATTTTCTTGATAGAACTCAAGATGGGTGACATACATATGAAAGTTTTATTAAAAAGTATGTATCACTGACAAAATAAATCAGAACACAATCCCAAAGAGAGGCCAAGCCAGAAGGGTGGCTTAGGGTATTCTGTTTCATTGTGTCTTTACTACTAGGAGATGCAATAAAGCTGCCTTGTGCTACATTTGTTTGTAGATCACTGAAGCATCATTGGTTATCACCAGAATATCTCGGAATGGTAAGTTTCTGCTGTATTCTTTCTGCCACTTAGTTTACATAAGCGTTGTGGTTTTTATTTATTAAAGAGATAAGGTTTAAAGAAGTAACGTGTTATCAGCCACCCGGTGTCTCTAAATAAAAACACAGCAAAAATATATTGAAGTTCCTAACCTTTTATAACACTGTTATCAAAATAAATGCTGAAAAGGACTCACGAGAAAATAAGTTGGACAGGTCTCCTCAGTGATAACACAGAAATCGAGTAAGAAAAGAATTCTCCATTTGCAGTAGAAAGTTAAATCTTTAATTTGAACACTCAGAAGGTATGTCGATACATTCAGATGTGTTATATTTTTGTGCTGTGACACACTCTTTGATTTTATCTATTTTATAATATTTGGTTTCTAGTAATTGTTTACAGACTGTTTAATGAGAATACAGTAATTAACGAGTCTCCCTATTTATTTGCCTAATGTGCTGCCAGATGGATCTGATATTCCATTTTACTTGTTTGGCAACCGTGCACATGCTCTGACTGCCTGTTTTAATCCTGCCTCTGAGCCTCTTAACATAGATGATCCATCCAGAATCCGCTTCCTCGCCGATCGTTTTCTCTTCCGCTTATTTTGTGTTTAAACTTTGCATTCTCATTCTTAATGAACCAAGTGAACTACATTTTAGAGCCTCAAATGTTGTTTTATTGAAGAGAAATGTGAATGCATGCTAATAATCAAATGATACGGAATGGCATGTAGTATTTGGCTGCATTCTCACTTTTCTATGCAACACAGCGGTAACTGTATGAAGTCTCTGATAAGGCAGGTACGCTTACTAAAGGTTTTTAATGAGATAGACAAATACAGTGCAGCCAACCTTACTTCCAGTCAGAGAGGAATGTACTGTGATTTGTTACATGTTTTTCTTTGATTCATTGGGTTAAAGAGACCCAAAGTCTCTAGAGATGACATCAGCCATTATCCAGCAACTTATAACAGCAATGAGAGGATTATGAATTACAGCGATCTTTTCTTTAAATCGTTGGCATATGTAAGGAAGATCCTCACAAGCGATGTGGCTACCTTGTGTAGTGACATCACCTTCAAACTAAAAGGAAAATCAAAATAGAAGTCGGAAAGACATAAAGAATATGTCCACAAAACTGTACCTTTGGGCATTCCAGTGTGGAAAAAGGAACATTCTGAAGTAAAGAACTGTTAAATGCTTCTTCCTCAGTAATCTTTGTACACTTCAGAGCTCCATCAATTTTCAGTAGCTGTTAGGAACATGTTTCATTCTGCAGTGTGTGGCATCAAAGTCAGAGTCACACAGGTATAAGATCTAATTGATCTGCACACCTGTACCTCAGGTTTGAGAGGAAATGTAGCACGGCAGATCACTCACATCAAAGATCTCATCATCTTAGTTTGATTTTGAAACCTAAAAATAGAGAGGATTTTTAATTTTGGTGAAATACAGGTCAGTATAACATTCCCACTGAATTAATAGGGCCAGAACTTCATGACTTTTCTTATGTTACTGTAATTAAAAAAAAGGCTTTTATTGTCTCAAGAAACATCCACAGATTCTTGCAAATATCACATGCAGTGGACTTCCTCGTAACTTGGTGGTTAAATGGGAATGTCTTCAATAAAATATCGTTTTGTTTAAAAAGATGTAGCTCCATTTCCTTTGTTCTTGTTCCATTCGAAGCAGGCATTTTCATGTGCATATACTGAAAAATGCTAAGAAGAATGCCAGAAGAACGAGAGAATCACAGCAGAAATTTTGATCCACTGTATCAACTTTGCAAGGGTTAGCGCTGCTTAATTAAGTAAAACAAAACAGAAGGACGTGCAGAATCTTCCTTTCCTCCTTTGCTACAGGGAGGTGCTCTTGGATCTGGCTTTGAACAAACCTGCTCCGTTCTGAACTGTGGCTGTAACGGGCCTTTCAGTAATTGGGTTTGCAGCACCAGGAGTGGGAGGAACAAGACTGACTCAGGGGCTTACGCTATACTGCGGCCTCTTTTGTCCTTCTGGCCCACAGAATTAGACAGACTTTGAAATCCCACATCATTTTTCTTTAAAGAGGAAAATGGACGCATCTTTTTTTAACATAAATCTGTTGATTTACAAAGAATGTTTATGACTTTTTAATTTTATTTATTTAAATCCACCTAGACTAAGACTGTGTGCTTTGACCACAGGTTTGTCTTTTTCTCTGGATGTTGTTCCCTACAAAGGCTATTTTTCGGTCAGGTTTAAGATCACGCTACATGTTTTTTAGCGGTTCTTTTAAGATATTTGTTTTCCTATGCACTTGTGATGGTTTTGCTATTTCTCATTCTTACATGCACATACAGATGCATGCAGTCAGTGTAACTGTTGCATTTGTTATGGGAATCCCAGTAAATTCCTGCACCATATGGCCAAGCCATAGTTCCTATTTGCATGTGTTCTAGTGCTTGGGTGGTATTTTTTCATTGTTTCAGCTATCACCCAGCAAAGTCATTTAAGTAGGTCTTCAATGAGTCTGAACAGAAGACAGCTACTATACCCAAGAGCTTCAGTTGCAAAGTGCAATTATTCAGTCTCCTCTACTGCAGTGTATAGAAGCAAAGAGATCTAAAGCACTCTCGTAATTAAGTAATGCCAAATTCAGTGGCCATTTTCTTCCTAACTAGCAGCTGTCCCATTTGCCCGCTGTGCTTGCTTTTTGTAGCAACTACCTGACCCATGAGACATTGCTGACCCCTCCTGCCCTTGTTTGCTACTCTCACTCACTCAGTCTTGAATTTCTTTTGGAGTTCTAAGGATGGCAGGAATACAGCATTGTCATAAATCAAGGATCATGAATGGGCTGTAAGATTTCTGACTCATATGTGCTTCTGTGTGTGTTTGCCTGTGACACAGAGGGACAAGCAGCTAGAAAGTGACAAGAAAAGTGTGACAGAGAAAAAAGAGCTGTACTCAAGTAAGGTCACAGCAAAGATCAATGCACTTCCCTGCTGAGAAAGACTGTACCACCAGATAATGGGAAATGGCAGCAAAAGGCATGAATCGGTTCACTTACCAAATAAGAAAAGTCAATGTCAAATTGGGAAAATAAAAGCAGTGAAATACCACATAATCTTTGTATGGGGATGATAATATAGGGCTGTTTAAAAAGTAAAAGACGTCCCAACAAAAAAAGTCTTGGGTCAAATCTTTCAGTTTGCTATTCTATGTTGATGCACAAATACAGTTTGTGTCCTCCTCCAACACAGAAGAGGACAAATAAGCAACTTCATCGATTCCTTAACTGGGGAGTTCACTGTTCTTCTAATTACATTCATTTAAAAAATATTTTGTTAATGTCGCTTCTCAAAGTAAGCAGTCAAACAGTAAGCTTTTATTTGGCACTTCAGAAATGCAGCAAATAAGCAAAATTAATGAACAGAAGGAACCCTCTATCTACTTGTTATAATGGGAGACCTCTTCTGTCCCTCCCCAATTTATACCATTGTCAGCTGCTACAAAATTAGCCCAAACCTAAAGCAACATTGTACCAGCAAGGCTACTGACAATTCATTCCCATGTGTTACACTCAGCCATGAAATTAGATGTGACTTAAGTACTCACAAATTCAGCAAAGTATCCAAAATTACTAATGACGATTAAACTTAGATCTCATCAAGGAGCAGATGACGTCCAGTGAGCAGAGCAAACTGGATTACAACAACCATAGCACTCCAGGTTCTTCACTCCACACCAGTGGTGCACAGTACTTGTAAATGTTGTTTAACCAGGTAGGTGATGCCTACAGCTCCTCAGGGTTCTTTCACATGGCACAGAGTGGCAAGTAAAGCAGCAAAGAAGGCACTGAGTACATCAGCCTCTTCCTTATCCTTGGTGGTGATGTTCCCCACTGCATCCAATAAAGCATGGAGATTCTCCTCAGCCCTTTACATACTGTAAAGATATTTCATGATGTTCGTTGCCGATTGGTTGCCTGACTTGAGTATTTGGACCAAAATGCTGTCACAGCATCAACTGTATAAATCAGTGCACAGCTATTTTTACCTGCTGAAGAAAATCAGAGGTGTAATCTTCATACCTCGAGAGCATCCAATAAATGTTTACTAATTCACCCTACAGAAACCAGGCTGATATGGTATGATTGATGTTAGAGAAATGAAGGCATAAATTGATAGAAGTATACATAGATAGGTGTCTACCCACAATTATGCTTCAGTAACAGCATGGTTTCAAATTCCTTTGGTTGCTTGACTATACTGGAGAAAAGTGTTAATCACACAACAAACAAGAACTGCATCCTTCTTTATCTGTTCCTTGGTCTTGTAATCAGCTGGGCTACACAGCCTCTTGACATAAGAAAGCAAGTACATTTGTATGAACACACTGTGGTAAAAGAATAGGATGTATGCTTTGTTGTTTTGGAGTTAGTAAGGAGAAATTTGCACTTCTATGCCTAAGAAACATTTTATTATTATTATTATTAGTCGGTACTAAAAATTGGTCCCAGGACACCAAAGGGAACTGAACACAATATAATTGCAGAAAAAGCTGCAGTTCAAGTTTGGATTTTGAATTGCGCTGTCTGGGGAGTTTTCTGGAGGAAGGGAGAATATTTTGCTTAACAAGAACAGAATATAAATGGGTGCAGTTCCATTGAACTTGGTGAAACTGAAACAGGCTTCGCTACAGCGAGAGAACCTGATCCTGCAATGTTTCGACTGAAACAACAGGCTGTGCCTGCTAGCTAGTGGGAAGACAATAGAGATTTAGGCAAGGAGCGGGATCCCAGCACTAATGACTGGATCTAGCAGACGTGCTCTGATTTCTCTGCAGATATTCTCCTACACAAGAGGTATCCTGCTGTGTTCCTTTCAAAAAGCAACTTCCTCTTGACATATAAACCAGAGAGAAGTGTCTTGCACTGATGCTGCATGAGAAATGTTTTACTGCATACTGAGAATAGTTTTGACATCGATGTTCAGGGAACGTACATAAGCACAATGAGCTTTATCAGCACAGATGATACCTTTATCGAGATCAACTCATGTGAACGAGAGAAACGTAACGTATTAGTCACATGCTTTCATGGGATGGAAACAGATCGGTTATGTCTGGTGTTTCTCTTTGCTGCAGGAAGAAAACCAGCATCTTCCAGTGCCAGCGGCACTGCGACGCAGCCTGCTTTTCTAACGTTAGTTACCGCCTTACTGAATGCGACAGCTTTCCATAACCAATGAGCTAAAAATAGAACTATTATAAGCCACATAGTCCTACATACCAGCACCACGCGCCGTAATTCGAAGCGTAGGAGGGAATGACCTAAAAATCAAACGCTGTCTCCCGGTCTCCTCAGAGCACGCCTCAGGAGCCCCGGGGCAGCCCGGCCGCGGCCCCGTTCCAACCGCCGCCCGCTGCCGCCGTTACCTCACGCGCCCCTCGCCCGTCCCGCCGCCGGTAGCCGCCACTCGGCGTCTGCGCGGAGGGCGAGCGGGAAGAACGGAAGGGCAGGGCAGGGAAGGGAAGGGCAGGGCGGTGCGGTGTCTCGGCCCGGCCCAGCCCAGCCGGCGGCTCCTCCCCCGCCGCTCGCCGCGCCGCGCCTGTGGCAGCCCGGCAGCATGGCGGCCGTGGAGACCCGCGTCTGCGAGACGGCGGGTTGCAGCAGCGAGGCCAAGCTGCAGTGCCCCACCTGCCTCAAGCTGGGCATCCAGAGCTCCTACTTCTGCTCTCAGGTGAGGCCCCGGCGCCGCCGCTCTCGCCTCATCGCCTCGCTTCCCGCTTCCCGCTCGCCCTGCCGGCTCCGAGGGCTGCCCGCCCGGTACCCGCTGCGGGCCGGCCCTCGCTCACGGCGCCGCGGAGCTTCGAGGCGCCGGCGGCAGGTGACGGGTTGGGGTGGGTACGACGCCGCCACGGTGAGGTTTCCAGCCGGCGAACGAGACCGGTGCGCGAGTGCCGGCGGCGGGCTGCTCCCCGCCCCGCGTGCCTCACCCCGGCCTGGGCTCGGCTCCCGGCGGAAAGGGCCCCGAGGGGGCGCGCGGTGCCCTGTGAGCGGTGGCCCCCTTCCCGAGCACGGCCTTAGCCAGCGCGATGAACCGTGCTCGTCGGGTTCCGGCGTGTGCGCCTCTGCATCAGCTCCGGCTCCGGAGTTGCGTGGCTTTACCGAGCACAGAGGACTTGTTGCTCCGCAGGCAGTGCCGCTTCGTTTAACTAGAGAAGAGCTCTGGGGAGAACGATTTGGTCCTGTGCTTTATTTATTTCTTTATTTTTTTAATTCTAAGTGTCTGTGGATATTTTCCAGGCTACAGATTGGTTCAGATTCAGCCAGTTCCCATGCAGGCCTTGGCTCTCCTCACGTCTTGCTGTGGTCCTGATGTGCTTAGTGTCCTTCAGTTCAACAGAAAGGACTGCCTGATGACTGTGTGGTGGCTTGGTTTGTTGTCTGTGTGTTTTTTAATAACTTGGAAATGCGTGGTAAAATACATAGCTGAACACTGTGAGCTTTCGTATGTGCCATTCCTGTTAGGGTCAAGCGAGGGAATACAATTCACGTGCCAGTGGTGGAGTTCACGCAAGAAAGTCATTGAAATTCTGTTGATAAACTTTACAAAAGCTTTTAGCCACCTCAGCTAGATTCATGTACTAATTGAGCAACGTGGTTACTTCTGAGTCTGGATAGAAGCTGGTAGTTATTGTTGGCACAGGGCTCGAGGAGGATTCCCCACGTGAAGGTAACGCACCCCCTGCTCTGTGTGCTGCTTCCCCTGGAGCCTCTGGGCCAGATGCTGGGAGCCAGTGCTAAGTTACGTGGTCTGCAACTCAGAGCTGTTGTGATGATTCGGTGCATTTAGCTCCAGTGGGGTGCTTGAAGGTGGCTTGTAGCACTTTCCCTGTGTTTTAGAACCTGTTTTGACACGTCTGATGCAAAGCTCATCATAAATTCATCTTCAGCATCTGCCACTATTAGCTGATGATGACAATACTATTTTTTTAACTGATGAAGCAGGCTCGTGAGCAAATATCTTTGCTCCCCTCTGTCCCATCCCTGACTCTGTTAAGTTTAAATAGGTTGCAGAGACTCTTGTCTGTGCATTAGGTTTAATTATTTTGAAATAGCTGCTAGCGCTGTAAGGCAAAATTATCAAAAATATTTATTGGCTTATTAAAATAGTCTGCTAGACAACTGCACGCTGCCTTACCTAGGTGATAAAGTACTGGTCTGGAAATTCCACTGTTAGTTCTGAGTGACCACGGTTGTGTTATTTCTCCTTACTGCCTTGGTCAGTCAAGTAGGTAAGGTGCTTTGAAAGTTTGGGATGAAGCATATCATGGAAAAGATGAGGGAATTAACAGCAGGCTGCTTTCGAGATATGCAAAAAATGTTACGCACTAGGAGACAGTGTTCAGTCTGCAGGGAGGAGCACCGGTCCCCCACAGTCCTCTGTGTTGTCTAATGTGTGCCTTGGAGGAGGTGGAGACTCAAGAGCATCCTGCGAGCAGCAAGTACTGTCAGGAAGGTAGGTGAGATGCTGCTGAGAACCCGGCAGTCCATTTGTCCAGGCGTGGAGAGTCTTAATGTCGCTGCTCAAAGGGATCTTCAAAGCTAGAATGTTTACTCGGAGCTCTCAGCAAATTTCAGTGGAGTGGTCAGCATATATGCAACTTTTCCTAAGGTTTCTCCTAAGTGATTTCCTTTCCATTGTGGCATTACGTGAATAAGTAACTTCTCAATAAGCTGATAAGTGAAACTAGGGCGTTATTCCACCTTGTCTATTCCCTCCCTCTGAGGTTGCAGGTTTTAACCTCTTCCATTGAGCCAGTCCCGATTCTTCAGTGAGCCACTTCTGGTGTTTTTAGGACTTTCTTTTAACGAAGGAACAGCATTTGCATCGTGTTTGCTGTTAATTCAGCTTCCTGAAACTTTGCTAGGTCAGAAAGCACGAGTGCTTCAGGAGCTTGAGAGCAGACTTGTCCTCTGTGCCCTGTCTGGCTCAGCTCCAAAGTTAGTCTGTTCTTACTGAATGCACGTGCAACCTCTTGCTCTAAGCCCAGTGCAGGACTGGAGTGGCAAGCAACTTGACATATCTGTGCAGGCACACGTGTTGGGTTAATCAATCTGCTTGAAGCCTGCAATAACTTTTTCATACTGCCAAAGCTCCAGTAAGAGCTGAAATCACATTTGCAGGAGTGTGTTTTCTCTGGTGCTGAGATTAAGCAATAGAAAACTGCTCTAAAAGGCAACAGATATGGAGTAATGTGATTAGATTATAAATTGTGATCTGTGCTTTGTTAAGTCAAGTGAATGCAGGTAGTGTAGGGCTGAGAATCTCAGTGTGGTGAAAACGTAACCCTGGGACTTACTAAACATCATTTTTTCATCATCACACATACAGAATTGAAGCAAGCTTTTCAGGTAAGCTGTATCAAGCCAGTGATTTCCCCAGTGAATTTGTGGGTTCTGTTTCTCTTTCCTTTGATAAAGGGTGTTATTGTAGTGCCTGTTCCCCTTCTGTATCAAAAAAAAAAAAAAAGGACATCTCAACAATGTGCCCTGAAAATGCTTACTCTGAAGTAATTTGGCATCCTTGAAAATGTCTTTGAGACAACAGTTTCATCTCTGGGTGTATGTACCTCGTAGGCTGGATATGCTGCTGATGGGTGTGCGGGTGGTGGGTTGTGAGTGGAAAGGGCAGGTCTGCTGAGGCAGCTGGGCACCAGCCTCACCTGGGGTTTTGCACAGGTAATGCAGGCAGGGTGTAGGCAGCTTGAACGTATACCAGTTGAACCCTGGCAGTATTTTTTTTTTCTTTCGGTCCAGTGTATAATGAGAGAGCATATTCTGCTGGGGGATTTTGCCTGATGTTAACATTTGGTGTCTCATTTAGCCTAGTCAGTCATGTCCTGTCGCTGCTAGCTGTCTTTCACTGTCTTGTTTTCTCTTTTGTAGAGACTTGCTGCAACATTCTGTGGATTTATCAGCATAGACTCCATTACTCTGTGTCCCCAAAGTAATAGCAGACACCCAGCATTCCATATCCAGTGTGTTGTTTCTCTTACTAAGATAAATTTGTGATTTTAGAATCAGTCTTTATAGATAAATCACTTCCATGTAAATTATATGTGTTGTACCTATTCAGTTGGTGATTAGATGCCCAGTTTGTGTTTTTATATGGCTTCCACATGCTGCTGAACTATAGACATGAGAAGTAGTAACTGCTTTTGAGATTTTCAGTTACCACTTTTGTATGAAATTCTAATTCTAATTTGGTCTTTTACCAATCATTTTGCATTACTTTGCTGATCACTTCCTCATGCTGTTCGTATCTATATAAGTGTCTCAGACTGGACAGAGCTGTCTGAGATGTTCTGTGGCACGGGCCATGTACTGGTGTGGGGTCATTTCCCTGCCAAATTCAGAAGGATCTATTTCTAGGCACATCATGGAAGCCTTCTCATTATCAATTCAGTGGCCTGCACTGCCAGTTTATTTCTCTCTGATATTTGAAGGCCACAGATGGCTTCTCTGAACTGTGTGCTGTGCAGTTTCTCGCAGGGGTGGGTGCCTGCTGATGGGGCTCCTTCCATTTGGGGTGGGTTTTTAAATTCCACTGAGGAAGAGGTGCTGCTGTCTTCTTGGTGATTATACTGATGTACCTCCTTTTTGGGAGGTATGTTTTCTCTGGTATTCACACCTGATTTACTCCCGTATCTAGGCGCTTGATAGCTTTGAGTACTCAAGGTCACAGTAATTTATTAAAAACTGGGATCTCGCAGAGAGCAGTGGTGTCCCTGCGACCCTGTCACCAGCACCACACACCTTGCTGTTTCCTTTCACTTTCAGCGTGTTGGGTGTAGGGAGCAGTGGGCCCAGAGACTATTTTTTGTCCTCTGTCCTGTCAGACCACAAGACATAAGTGCTGTATTTCATTCTTGGTGAGCTGTTCTTTGCTATGCCTGAAATAGGTTACAACCTGCTGCTCAGATCCAGCTGCAGCAGTTACATGGCTTTTTTTTTTTTTTTTTTTTTTTTTTAATATAAGTGAAGTGCTGCAGATAACTCTCTTCTAGGTCTTTTGACAGATTCCATAGGTAAGGAAGTTGACATTTTTAATTGCCTATAAATCCCCATGCCTATGCTAAGTGCACAGTTATAGTTGAGACGCAAATGAAAAGTACACATAACTTTCTGAAAGCAAAACTTTGGACTGCCAGTCACACTTCCTGAACTGGTGCTCAGTGTACTGAGGGGCTGGTCCAGCTTGCAGTTCTCTTAGAAACATAGTATCATTGGAGTTGGAAAGAGCCCTTAGAGGTCGTTTGCTCCAGCTCCCCTGCAGCGAACAGGGACACCTGCAGCTCGATCAGGTTGCTCAGAGAGCCCTGTCCAGCCTGGCCTCGTGTGTCTCCAGGGACATGGCAACAACCACATCTCTGGGCAACCTGTTCTTTGTTGGCTGTTTCTTCCCCGCTCTCAAAAGCCTCTTGTATATCTGTGTAAATCTGATAGCCAGCTGCAAATCTGGTAGAGTGTCTTTTCTTCAAAGAAGGACTCCTTCCAGGCGTCAGGCTTTAGTTGTAAAAACAAGCTTTGCTGATACCAAGATACTACATGTAAGTGCTTTCCTTGAATCTGCAAGCATATATTTACTTCATCTGAAAAACGGACAGGTGAGCTGTGCCGCTCAGGTTATTCTGTGTATTTTGCAGTGTTTTTTAGGCCAGCAGCTGTGTCTTCTGGGCATTTTCAGCACCTCAAAGAATATTGAGTTTGATGTGGTAAAAGGCAAGTATTTTATTCTAACATCAAATGTATTAACAGATTGTATTCCCTAAGTTTATGGATTTATGGATAAAATGTAAGGTTAGTCTGTGTTAGATATACATCACTGGTAATGTAATATTTTTCATAAGCTAAATGCCATACTTTTTTTTTGTTGTTGTTAGTTTTGATTTGTATGTATACTGTAAAGGTGGTTTGGTTAAGTTCCAGTTCTCATTAAATAAAATATCACATCATCTCAACTTAAGCCTAAGACAATTTATATTCCAGAGGATGTTTTAAAAATCTATTTTAAAAATTGCTCAGAATATTTTTAAATACAGTGTACTGCTTGGCACTGTTTCCTAGACGTTTCCCTGACTATTACATCTCAGGGCATAATGACATGCAAGAGCGCCAGCCGGTCTGTCCCCACAGTCTCAATTCCAGCCGTCTCTTTTCTTTTGCTGTAGAAGATGTATTTTTTTGGAAATTCGGCTCCATGGATCTGACTGGTGAGCATCGTGGATAGGGAGAGCTGCTTCTGTGGAAGCCAGATGTGAGCCGGAGCTCCTGCCAGCTGCCCGTGCCAGGGTTTGGGCAGTGTCTGCACACCTGCCAGTGCATGTGGTGCCCAGGTCCAGGCTGCATAGAGCAGCGGTACCCAGAGGGGAAGGGGAGCCTGCAGAAAGCTGTGGCAGCCCCAGGGCTGATGGCAGAGTGCGCTGCAGATGAGCTGCTGTCTTGTACTAGTTGTTCAGAAAAGCATGCAAATAGGTATGTCTTGAATTCTGCACTGCCTACACAGGTTCCTGTACTTGAGTAATTTATTTGAAGCTAGTTTGGGTATGTCTGTGATATACAGAGGTTTGCAGTGTAAATATAGCCTAGTCGTGTTTCATTTATCCCCCTTTTCTCCTCTGGCATTTGGCATAGTTATGCTTTGCTACTACTTAATCCCACTCTGCTGACAACGAGCCACTTTTCTTCTGTTACTGTAAAAATGACAGTTAAGAGAAAAATCCTTGCAGAGTTGATCGGTTATTCTTTGTCGTTGTTCCAACGGCTGATTTAGAAGAAAAAACAAAACAAACATATTTGGTAGTGAACTCTGTATGCATGTAGAAGTGCCCTCTACTGTGAAACAAATTCTGCCAAGCTGCACGAGGCTGTAAATATTTTAACCAACAGATGCTGGACTAAGTCCTTCAGGTGAAAGTAATTTAGAGAAATAACTTGGCATCTGTCAGCTGTTCCAGTAGGAGTCTTTCCAGCTTGTGATGGTGATAGTGTCTTTAGTCACCTTTTGCTAAATGTGCAGGTCCTGGTGAACACTGTGTTAAACTTGTGTCTATGCACAGAATCAGCGGGATTGGTTTCAGAATGGCTTGAGGCCAGAATTGTTACTAAAGTTTTATGTATCTTAATGATGTCTAGCAAAAACAGTAGTATTATTTGTCCTAATAGAATAGCGAGATTGCTCCCAACAAATTCAGAACTGTTCCTCTGCACATTCCCTTTCACCGCTGCTTTTTTTAATTAATTAATTAGTTTGTTTATTAAAGTACCCGGGATGGGGTTCGTAATATCAGAAATAGTGGTGGATTTTGCAGTGTTTGAAGGAAAATCCAGGAAGTCTTCCAAGAAGCTTGAAACCAAAATTATATTATCCCTCTGTGCTTTCCCTCTGAAGGTAGTTATTTTTTTCAAATAAAGCCATGCAAAGCCATGTGTTCCTTCCATTAATATATATAAATATATATGAAAAGAACCTTGTTCACTTTTTCATTTTATTTTTGAAATTCACCGTGGGTCTTTTTCCTGGATTTTGTTTATTTAATTGCTGTAAATTTTCTATCCTGATTTGTATGAGACATAGGAACATAGAAGAATCATTAGAGGCAGGAATGATAACAGAAAGGTTGAAGTAAATGTCTCAGCAGGAGACTGAGAGGAGGTTCAGCAGAGAAGACTTATCAAAGTGCAGGATTTTCTCCAGGAAATGCTCTGCAAAGTGACCCAGATAGAGTGAAAGATTGGCTTTCTTCCATGGCTTGTCAGGAAGACTGCTGTACAGAAGGTGAGGGCGTCTGAAGCTCTCAGAGGTAAGTCAGTAGCACTCCGTAGCCGCAGCCATGATTCTTCAACCTGTGAGGTAACAGCTGCTGGATTGTGTCTGAAATTGCCAAGGCAGAGCTATGCAGATGCACCCAACACAGTGCTTGTGCAGTATGTTGTTGGATGGAAATGGTTCGTTTGTACCCGGTAAGTCCAGTGCTTACGGGATGCATGTGACTGAGCCTATGCAAAACAGATGGGTTGTTGGGGGATGCACAGTGTATCCTCTGTGTGCCTTCCAGAAGTGTCAGGTATTCACTGATGATAGACCGTGCATCAAATAGCCTGTGCTTGCACAAATGTTTTGGACTCGCTGTGTGCAGTTGTTGCCTTTGATTGATGTGCATCTAGGGTGCCAGTCTGGGATGCTCGGCTATACAGCAGCTCACCTGGAGCTGTGCAGCAGCAGTTGACTGAGCTGCTGTTCTTTTGGAACTAGAGGACAAGTGAAATCAGGGAAACATGTTGGGGAGGTCTCAGACACGTGGCAGCCTTATGCAGGATCCTCTTACATTGCTGCTGGAAATAAAAAGCCAACACAGAGACCATCAGGTTATAGCGTTGGCAGCAGCATGGTGCTTGCATGGTGTTTGCTGGTTACAAGCCACCAGAAAGGAAAGGTCTCAGAGAAGGGAACAGGATTTGAGAATACCTCTCAAAATTTCACGGAGAAAGAAAAATTCAATTACAGACAGTAATTACCACGGTGGATGGATGTGTTTGTTCCCCAGTGCTCTCAAGGAGTGGATTCTAGATTTGCAGACCTGGTTTCCCATAGTCGCTGCTGTAAGTTGTGTAATCCTCCTTCCTTCTTTCACACATCAGGTCTCTGTTCTGAAGTATGAGGAGATTAAAAGCATATTTGCCCTTCTAGAGTTCTTGAGCTTTCAGCCTTTTTCTGTGTGTGTGTGTGTGTGTGTGTCTTAAGATAGACTCTCAGTTAAAAACTACTCCTTTTCCCTCAGCTTTCCAGCAGAAAATAGGTAGTAATGCAGCACATAGGTCTGCATGTGCAGCAGGTTATGCAAGCATGACAATAAGACCTACTGCTGCTTGTTCAACAAGACATCCTCCCTTCCATGGAAGGTGGTGCTTTCCAAGTGTCTTGTTATCTGGTCCACTGTGTAGCACCATGGAGCATCTGGAGATAGTGGAAGCTTCAAGTGTGGTGCAAAACAGGACAACAAATAACTGGTGTTGGTAATGAGGGCAGCAGGGTCTCTTTGGACGTAGGCACAGTTGTGCACCGCTTTACCTTGGCCTCATGGGTACAACTTGATAACTACTGTTTGCAGAGAATATGTGAAGAAGGTGGCTCTGCATGAGCAGACAGTAGCAGCTGTAAAGCAGGGGCAGAATCTCACCCACAGGGCTTAGCTTGTAACTCTGTTGTCTTGCATTGGTTTAGAGTTGTGTATGTTAGGTTGAATCAGTTGCTGGCTCCAGGCAGTAGTTTTATGATGATGATTCAGCATTAGTATTGTCTTTCCTTATAAAGAAAAGCAGTTAGCTTCATGCCTTTTTCCTTAGAAATTCAGCAGTTATTGTAAATAACTGGAATTAGCTGTTTTCTACCAGTTGGCTTCAGAGCTTTATTTACTCAAAACAAGCAATTTTCTAATTAGAACTGTAGAGGATTGTCATCAAATGCTTTCTTCAGCAGTTTTTTTTTTACTTCCACCTCTCCTTTTTTCCCATGTCTTTACCTCACCTTAATCTTTCTGTACTCTTCTCCAATGGCATTTCCTCTCCAGAGGCATTTCCTCTGCTCCTTTGCTGATTCATCACGTGAAGTGCTCTGTTTGTGCTTGGGAGAAAGAGAAAAGTTATCAGCTCCTTCACACACACTCTTTCCTTGTTTTTCATCTCAATTTCATCTATTATAATTATTTGCATTTCCTATTTCCATTCAGTAGCTCAGTCTTTTTCCCCACATTAACCTCTTTAATTTGTTCCCTTATGATTGTGCTGGTTGGCCTCTGTTGCTTCCTTATGCTGGGGAAAGAGGCTGAAGGGCTGCAGATAGCAGGAGCCAGGGGATGATCACCCTGCCTGCTGCAGTGTCACAGCATTAAGTATGGAGGTGGACCAAATGAATGCTCACCTCTGTGCTTCCTGGAACAGTGCGATGTTTCAGTCAACCCAGAGTAACTGTGGTGTTTAATTATTCTTTAAAATGATGAGATGATATTTAGTGATAGGGTTAGGTCGGTGTTCTTCATTGTGATGAGTGTATCTGTTTGGCTGTTCTTTGTGACTGCTCTCACTAGTAAGCAGTTGAAGACTGTATTTTCTAGTGCTAAGACTGTCAGTTACAGTATCATTTACTGCAAGTTGCTACATGGTTTAATACACTCCATCTTCTAGTATTTTAAAGCACAATTGCTTCTCAATTTTTGTGGGAATGGCATGTCTGTCCAGGATAAAGCTACTTAAAAGTGTAATTCTTGTTTTCTTTGCAATTCTAGGAATGCTTTAAGGGAAGCTGGGCTACTCACAAGTTATTACACAAGAAAGCAAGTAAGTTTTCTACCCATATTAAAATTCTGTTTTGAATATGCATGTGGAAATCCTGGTGATGCATTTGCCTCCCCTTTTCCCCAAGTAGTGCATTATTTTGTTAAATATAGTATCAAAATTAACTGTGGGGTTGGGGAGGATGTTGGTGATTAAGTTGTATAGTGCAGTTTGCTTCATATTGTTCCACACATTAAGAGTGCAGCTACACCTGGAATGCCATACTCGGTTTTGGGCTTCCTAGTACATGAGAGACTTGGCTACTCTGGTGAGAGTCCAGCAAATAGCCATGAAGACGATGAAGGAACTGGAGCCTCTTATGAGGAGAGGCTGACAGTTAGGGTTGTTCAGCATAGAGAAGGCTCAGATCTCATTGTGTACAAGTAACTAGAGAGAGATTGCAAAGAGGACAGAACCAGGCTCTTTCCAGTGATGTCCAGTGCCAGGACAAGAGGCTGTGGTCACACACTGAAGTACAAGAGGTTCCATCTAAACACCAGGCAATGCTTCGAAGCTTTGCAGGTGGTGGAGCACTGGCGCAGGCTGGCCAGAGTGGAGGTGCGCAAAAGCCACCTGGATGTGGTCCTGGACACCCTGTTCTTGGTGGTCCTTCCTGAGCACGGGCTGGAACAGATGGACCATGAAATGCCAACCCCAACCATTCTGTGATCCTTCGTCAAAGAATGGTGTGGATTTTTCCAAAAGATCTGTATTCCACATATCTGAAATTACATTCAGTTCCTAGTAGTCTATGGCTTAGATAAATTTCAGTAGAAATGTAAGATTTCAGAGACTGTGGAACACAAATCTCTATTTCTGTTCCATTTTTTTTTCCTGAAGTATTCCTTGAGCTGAACTGCTAGGTAACTGAACAGAGAAAGATACTGAAATAGAGGGCAAGGTGAATAATAAGTCATGTCATTACCAGTCATGTACCATCAATAGCATTTTGATTCTTGTAGAAAAAGGCAGTAGGGTGATGAAGATTTTTGTGAAGTCTTTGTGATTCAGCTCCTGTTGAAATATAACCAAGCCAGTAGGAGTGCAGCCATCCTGTATGTTTTCCACTTTTGGGGGGAAGGAAACCCAACAAAAATGTCATTGTGCAATGATGCAGCTACTGTCAGGAGGATGTGCTGTAGATAGAATTTTGCCCGTCTTAGTTGAAGGTGGTAGGGATATCTGTATGTCTAAGCTACAGACGGTAGATCTGGTAGAGAAATACTGGTAGACTTGTAGATTCTCCCTTATCTGGGGAGCTAAGATAACTTACAAGTTTACAACTAGCCTTTAAAAAGAGAAAGCAGACCCCAGTTCTGCACTTTTTTTTTTTTTTTCCCATGATAAATTATAATAGCTGGAAGTAGCACAGACAATTACAAATGTTCTCTCTCTGCTTTCTCACTTGTCGAGTTCTCATAGTTCACACTTGCGTTCTGTGTCCTTTTTGTATCTACAGGAATATAAAATTATCTTCATGTTCAATATAATTAGTATAGTAATCCTCTAATGTATTCCTCTAATGCTGTTTATCTGACAGTAACTTTTTGGTCATACCACTAAATCCATGATTTTTCTGCCTTCCTGGGTAACTGTTGAGCCCAGGATGAGTGGGCTTGGTTCTGGTAGCCTTCAAATGCTTGATGTCAGAAACTGCTGAAGCATCTCTAAGGAATCTGGAATATGGCTTGATTATAACTTGTTTTTTTAAGTTATTATTTCTCAATGGTTCATCTAAACTAATGTTACGTGGACAGATGGTTCAGATTTCAACCGTGGGGACTGAGAAACTCGTGTTAGGGTGTGCTGTGGTACAACTCTTACCATTTCTTCATTCTTGTGAGATGTGAAAAGGGAGGACAAACTTAACCTACCAGTATCTCAGTTAAAGATGAATGCTGCCAGATCTCTGTACTTCTGGGTTGTCCTTGCACCCCGGAACTCTTATTCTCAGTAGGAATGATTTTGCTGCTGAATTTATTTATTTATTTATTTATCGTGTCTTTTCAGAAGATGAAAAAGCTAAACGTGAAGTATCCTCTTGGACCCTGGAAGGTGACATCAACACAAATCCCTGGTCTGGTTATCGGTATACTGGCAAACTCAGGCCACATTATCCTCTGGTAAGTAATAAGTGCCACTGTACTCCAGCAGCGGTGGAAAAAACATTACATTCTGTAGCAAGTAATGGACCAGAAGTCCTGTCCTTATTGCCTCCCCCACAAGTTAGGTGAGGGAGGAAAGCTTCTTTTACAATCTTAACTTTATAGCAAAGATGTATGTGACTGTGTCATTATTGTGCATATTTTGATTTAACTTGATCTCTTGGTATATTTAAAAGGAAGGAAAAGCTTATGAGGGAGAATGCACCAGAAATAGGTTCCAGTTCATACCTTTCTGCTGTATATTCTGAGATTTATTCTGCAGAAAGCTGTTGCTAATTAAGAATTAAGTTAATGTCGTCTTCTAGCTTTTTGCTGCTCTTAGCAGTAATGGAGAAGTCTGGTTTGAAAAAGTCAAGAATAATTTAGAATTTAAATAAATAGCTTTATATGATTGTATGTAAATGGTTTGAAAAAACTTAATGAATATGCTGGTAAACAGCTCTGCTGAAGGAACAAAGAATGTAGCACTAGAATGCTATATTCTTCAGCTCTAAAATAATGAAGGATAAGTGAAGACAGTAACACCTTCAGCTGTGAAAAGTGGATTTGGAAAACAGCCTCAGTATATCTGTTTTTGAATTGGTAGAAGTTTGTATGTGGAATAAACTAAAACTTACAGAATTAATGACATTTTATTTATAAATATGTCTTTTCTAATTGTTGTATACAAGAAATTATTCTTGTGACATTATTCTCTGTAGTATCTATTACAGAAAACAGATTAACAGCGCCTGAGCACGTGTGTGTTAGTGCCTTTGGAGAAAGGACTTTTTCTTAGAGGAGACAAAAACGCAAATGCTCAGCAGTAACACTAGTAAATTACTAGTGATGGATCCAAAAAATCCTAATAAATAGGATGATGATAAAAAATAACAGTCTTACTGATATACACTAATAACCAGAGAGAGGAAGGATGTGGCTGGAATGAGTGCATTTATTGTCTGGGAAGTGCCTGTGTAAACACTACAATACGTTACGAAGCCAATTTTAGTTATGTGACACTTTGATGGTTTATTTGAAGACTGGTTTTACAAAGCTATGAAGTTTGCTATTAGAGGTTGTATAACAGAAAGGCAATTTAGTGTAACAGGAGATTATTTGAGAAATAGATATTTTGGACTGTTCACAAGTTTTTGCATCTTTTTTTTTTTTTTTATATGGAATTAACCAAGTTTCAGTGTATATGATTTTGCTGTGTGAGGACTCTGCTTTTGTGACTGTTAGATGAAGTCTTGCAATCTAATCATCTTTGTCTATGATTTATTTAGACACCAACGAGACCTGTGCCAAGTTATATTCAGAGACCAGATTATGCTGATCATCCACTAGGTAACTTGAAACAAATCACATTTATGGAGTACTGTATTAGCTTTTTCTTTTCTTTGATTGGGAAAATGTGTAGAACATGAAGGACATGCTGGAAATGGGAATCTTTTTTGTGTGTGTGTGTGTGTGTGTGTGTGTGTGTTATTTTCACTCTACTTCTTTTACCCCACCCCCTCTTAACTTATCATTATAAGTAAAAGTATGGATAAAAGTAGTTAAAAGTAGTTAAAAGGTTGTATTTTATTTTGTTGTGCTTTTCGAGTCCAAAGTTTGTAATGAGTTATGTTTCAGAAGTGTTCAAGGAAGAGAAGGCAAAAACATGCAAAATATATTCCTCTGATTAACTTCATAACAAGTAGCAAATATAGCAAAAGCTTGACATAGATGAAATTTGGTAAGCCTTTCTCAATGACATGTTGGAAATGAGTTAAAACATCAACAGGGAAAATTCCAGTCAGCTACACCTGGAAGAAAACTATTAAATGACTTTCAGCTATCTTTAGACTCAGAAAGGATAGATTCAAAATTACTTGCTTATTTTCCACTTTCAACTGTGACTTTGGACTTTTATGTTTCCCAAAAAGCTGCTTAGAAGTCTGTTGGAATTATTTCTGTATTTTCAGTGAGTCTTTGATTATTCTTTACAGAACATACATATTTAAACAGCACAAAATGCTGGTTTAAGGGGGGCATTCATCTAATAAAACTCAGCTTGCACAGAATCTGATAGGAAAAACTTAGTTGTATTTATCAGTTGGCTATTACAATAGTTTTAACTAGAGATGGTCACAAACTTATATAATCCTTTAATGGCTATTTTAGATTATTTATCTCCAAAGTAGCTTAAGATACTTTTATATTAATAAAATACTTCCCTCAAAATTTTGCTTTTATGGTTGTGTTTTGAGAATATTTTGTCTGGTGTGTTTCCTACTTTAGCTTGTGTCGAGAAAGTACATATTTTTATTACCATTGGTAAGCCATTTTAGTTCCTTGATTGGTCATGTGTAGCAGTAATTCCTCCATATAATGTCTTCTGTGTGTTTAGCTCCTCTCTTCTTCTCTCCTTTTTTTTTTTTTTCCCTCTCCAGGAATGTCTGAATCAGAGCAGGCTTTAAAAGGAACCTCTCAAATAAAAATACTCACACCGGAGGATATAGAAGGGATGCGAGTAGTGTGTAGGGTAAGGAGGGCTTGATTTTCATTACAAAACACTTTTATACTTTAAAAACATACAGTAAAATAACCACTTAGTGACAGCTTGTTTGAGAGTACAGATTTCAAACTACTTTTGAGCACTGAAAAATTGTATTTTCTCTTTCTCTCCTGATATCTTCAACTAGCAGTGAATTATTTTGTAAACAGGAAGGTGGCTTTTACCCATTTTCTGGCTTTGTCATTACTTGTGAGAAATACATTGTGGCTGAAATGTTGTTACTGTTAAGAATGTATTTTACAGCACAAATGAGATCGGTATATTTTCCTCTCCTGCAGAGCCAAGTTAAAACTAAAGAGCAAAACCAAAACAATACTGCATCAGTTAATAGTTTATTAAAAAGAGCAGTTCATAGAATCATTTGAGTTGGGTGGGACCTGTTCAATTGCAATTGATTCTTTGTCCATAAAATCGAACTTTGAAATGTATGTAGATAGTCTGTTTTATGCTTGTGGTATTTGAGGAAATTGTGACCCGGTGCTGTCTAGGCATGGCCCTGGGCAACCTGCTCTCAGAGAGAGACCTTCTCATACAGAGAGTCTGGACCAGAAGACCTCCGGAGGTCCCTTCCCACCTCAGTGATTCTGTGAAATCTAAGTTGGGTTATTTTCAAATGCAGTATTTGCAATTGGAGTGTCTTCAAAATATTCTCAAATGTCACTGAGGTGACTTCATAATACAAGCTGAAGAAATCTTGAAGACTTTCTGGAGTCCCAGTCTACCCTGCATTCTTATCAGTCTCAGTGTAGCTGTCTGTAGAAAATGGGGTTGTAACTTTCCAAGGAGTAGCTCTGGTCTCATTTTTAAATCAGTATTTTTTTGTTTCCTCATTTGCAGCTTGCTAGAGAAGTATTGGATGTTGCTGCCATGATGGTGAAAGCAGGTGTAACTACTGAAGAAATTGATCATGCTGTCCATTTAGTAAGGTTATTTTATTGTTTTTATGGTGTTTTTAATTGCTTTATTCTCTCTATTTAGGAATTAGTATTGTGGGGTTTTCATTGTTGTTGCGTAAATTCTTCCTTTGTTTTGAACTATTTCCCACTTTAAAGCTAGTAGATAGTGCAGATGTTAGAAACATATAGCACAGTAGTAGATTCAAAATAAGCCCCAAATTAGGAAATCCTGTGACTCTAAATCAGCTTCTTAGATATTTTCAGCTTCAGACTCCCTCTGAGTTTCCTCGCCTGTTTTCCTTGTTAACATCACACAGTTTCATTTCTTTTAGGTCCTTTGAGTTCCACAGAGATACCAATGTATAAAGAGTATAATATAATGTATTTATTCCAAGGACCTTTGTGCTCAATGTTGTTAGTTAAGATGTACAGAGGAGGAAGTTTGTTTGTTTATGATTGAGAGTCAGAACTGGGGATGCCTGAGATAGAATTGAAAAGCAGCAGCTTAGGGTTTTACAGGTGGGGAGTAAAAAAGTGGTGCGAAATGTTGTTTGGTGTAGTGGCTTTTTCAAAACTACGAAAAATTTTAGATCTGGTACTTAAAAAGTCATTGAAAATGACTGATTTTCACTGAATTTAAACATTTCCGTGCATTGTTTTGCACCTGAGTTCATAGTTGAACATAAAAAAGTAAATAGAAGCAAAATAAAGACAGTTTTGCTGTCTTCCTTTTTAAAGAATGCAAAGCATAGCAGAATACCATCATGCACCAAAAATGCTTGTAGAATCTTATTTTTAGGAGTCACAGCATTTCAAAATATTCTTACTGGGAAGTAGTTGTGCTTATGTTTTTTCTTTCTTCAAAATGTGCTAATACAGAGTGTATTTTCTCAATTAGGCTTGTATTGCAAGGAATTGCTATCCTTCTCCTCTGAATTATTATAATTTCCCTAAGTCATGTTGTACGTCAGTGAATGAAGTGATCTGTCATGGAATTCCTGACAGGAGGCCGTTACAGGAGGGAGATATCGTTAATGGTAAGGGCTATGAGAATTAAGTTTCACATTTCTAATTTTCAACACTTCAACTTTATATCCAGTTAAAACATTCAGTAAGCTAAAGTTTATCTAGCAGGCAACATGATCAGAATAGCTTCTTAATAGAAGCTTTTATTCTCATTTACTAGTTAACATCTCTCTGCATATTTAAATTAATGATGCTAAAACAATTTCCAAAGTACTTTAAGAGCTTTATGATTCTTCTACTCTGGTCTTTTATAGCATTACTGTAGTGCCTGAGTGTTCCTCATACTGAATTTTTAAGTTATTTCATTCAAGAGAAAAAAAGTTTTAAGCCATCTGGTGTATTTTTTTTCCTTAGGAATGATACTGGAAAGTTCTTATGTATTTAATGTTCGCCATGAAACTTTACTTTTTTGGCTGGAAGTGATGGGTTTTGGCATTTCAATTTTTGCAAAAATATGACTCATTATTTTAAACTGGCATAGGAATAGCTGAAGTTAAAATATGGCTTGAAACATGATTATATACCTACTTAAATTTAGTTTTGTCCTGTTAGTGCTGGAGTTGATTCTCAGGAAATACTTTAACCAGGTAAATCACCTCAGAGTAACGTGCTTCACTTTTGTGTTTTTATGTTTTACATAGAAAACCAATCATAAACTTTTCATGGCTGTGTTGCACAGATGTTGTTTTTTTTAACCATTTTATTTTTTCTTAAATCATTGACCAGTGAAACACTTATCAGTAGGATAAAATCAATAAGATATTATAGAATTAGTGTAAGAATTTATTCTGCTGGAATAATTTACATCAGGAATTCTTCTGAAGTGTTCTTGTATCTTCACAATTACTATACTATATTTTATGTGGTTTTGTCCTTTTGATAATCAGGAGACAGAGAGAGAAATACAGAGGTAGTATTATTATGTGCTTGGTATTCTTTGCAGTGGATATTACTGTCTATCGTAATGGCTACCATGGAGATCTAAACGAGACATTTTATGTTGGAGAAGTTGATGAGGGTGCAAAGAGGCTTGTCCAAACGACGTATGAGTGCCTAATGCAAGCCATTGATGCAGGTAAACCCTCTTGTTGCAGCCTGAGGTATTATGGTTTGGGATCTCAAACATAAGAGCTCGTGTTTGATATTACCTGGGAATGACTTCTGTTGCAGAATAAAAAAGTGTTAGTGTGCATTACTAACAGATGACATCTATTATATAATTGATTATTTGTAAAGGTACACTTCTGTATGTGGTGGTTGCAACATCTGATTTTGAAATGTGGGTTTATTAAAATGTAAGTGAAGCTGAGTTGATTCACGCATGATGATGTTTACATGGAGGCAACTTTATTGGACAATTACATCAGTAAAACATTCTTAATCTGAATTGTGTAGGGTATGTGAAGAGCCAAGTTGGTTTTAGAAAACCAGTATGGCTTTCTGCTTCTCTAATTTACCAGGCATTGTAACATGTAATGCAAAACATTGTTTGAGGACCTAAACACCACATCTCGTTGCCCCCACAAACTTAATTGTTCCGTGTTACACTCGCTTACATAGCTGGTGAATTAAGTGATCATAGTGGAGGGAGGAAGTTGCTATACTGGAACAGGTGAGCACACAAACCACGAGTGTTACAGAGGTGATGTTAGCCTGAATGATGTTAGATGATTAGTTTTGTGAAATAAAGGTTTATAAACATGTATCTTTTAAATTTTGCAGTAAAACCTGGTGTTCGGTATAGAGAACTAGGAAACATTATTCAGAAACATGCTCAAGCAAATGGATTCTCAGTTGTTCGGAGCTACTGTGGGCATGGAATCCATAAACTCTTCCATACGGCCCCTAATGTGCCACACTATGCCAGTGAGTATTCTTTTTGTGCTGTTCTACAGACAGGACATGCTTTGCAATGATGCACCTGGTTTAATTATTGCTCATATTTTAATAAAGCAGCACATTGCCCAACAGTCATCAAGTCAGCATTTGTACAGTTGTGAAATAATTTTTTTTTTGAACTTCGTATCGTAAAGTGCTTTATGAAACTAAGTAAGGTGGAAGCATCGTGTACTGAGTCAGTCTGTGTCTACACAATGATTAGCATTAACCTGAATTAGGTAAGTGGTCAGTTTTTTAATAGCATTTTCCAATGAGTCCTTCAGATATCAATCATCATCTGGCATGAGTAGGTCAGCATTTCCAGTCAGAATATCAAAGTGAAAGCTTTGTCGCTTCCTGATGTTTATAAAAGTAGGGTTGTTTGGTTTGTTTCATTTTTGTTGAATGATGTAGAAAGGTGATGGGTCCTGTTTCAATTCCCTTTTCTCCATTTCAGTGTCATGGTGTCACATCTTGCAGCGTGGCAGAGAAGGGATCTACCTCCCCTTCTCCCTCCCACCTCTCTGGTGTTCTCAGCTTTAGTTTTTGAAAATGGCAGTATCCCTATGACTTTGTTTGCAGGACTAAGGGGCTGCGTGCACAGAGGCAGTAAAGAGAAGATTAATGTCAAGCAGACAACTAAGGACAGGAAAAATACCACAAAGCAGTGATAAAGAATTGACACCCACTTCAGCTGCATAGCTCTCCTGATAGGACCTTTATTTCTTCGGGTCTGATGGATGCCTCTGTCTCCACTTATCCTGAAAAGCTCTAACAGAGGATATACTTGTATCGTGGGAATCCAACCTTTTGACTTGCATGGGCCACACTGAGTGAAAAGGAATTGTATTAGGCCATGTATAAAATATATAACGTAGCTAGTGTATATAGGTAACAAAACTACTCTTAGATGTACTTTTAATTAAAATATTTTAAAAGGCAACTAAAGCATAAAAAGAATGGGTTGAATGCATATGTTGTACGTCATAATTCAGCGATCCCTGACTTTTTGTCTGGTCACTTATGTAAAGTGATTTTTGAGAGAATGGAGAAAACCTGTTAGTCACCAGGTAGAAGGATATCAATTCCTAATATTTCAATTTTGTAATGTCCAATGAAGAGAGTAGGCTGCCTGGAGTAGTTTTTGACTCCAGGTTAGATGGGCCTTCGGGCAGCCTTGTCTAGTAGAAGGCGTCCCTGCCCGCAGAAGGGGGGTTTGGATACGGGTGATCTTTTAGGTCCCTTCCAACTCAAATCCATTTCAGATTCCAAAAGGATCTGAATTCTGGACATGGAGAGACATTTCATGTAAAACAAAACATAATATGAGAAAAAGAAAATTTGTTTTTCTAGGCTGTTGTGGACTTGGAGTTTTTGTTTTTGTTTTGACTGAGCCAAAATGTCTGTTGTCAAGAGTAAATGGTACTGGTTTTTCCTTTTCTTTTTTCTGTTTCTTTTTCTCTGATTTCTTCTGTTTGGTTTTGTTTTATTTTTTAAACACAGGTTGGCAACAAATGCAAAGTGGAAAAACTTGAAGCCTTTTGAGTAAGAAAAAATGAAAGCTGCTGCTGATTTCTGTCTTAATATGAGCAGAACTTTTAAAAGCAGAAAGCTTATTTTATAACCTTTTAAGTTATTTGTCAAAAATCACGAAAATTTATAGGGCCAGAAATAAGGATAAAACTTGTGCAGATGCAGAAAGCTGGAAACTGAAATGTTAGTGTGGAGCGCAAGAAGTACCAGCAGATGATAAGGGTAGGGGGAAGACCCTTTAAGTAGATGAAGTATCCTGTATGCCGTTGGCCCTCTCAAAGTCTGAAGTTTTTAAGGCATCCAGGTGATGTAAATATTTTAATAGATTTCTACAGCTAGAGAACTCCAGGGATGGTGAATCTGTGTGTAAGAGTTGATGTGAATTTTCTACCACAGTGGAGTGGTTGAAGTTAACAGTTCATGTGCAATACTGGCATTTGTTCGAGATCTCACATGCTAGGCACACTTACATCTAAGGTGTACTGCCATTAGAGGTAAAACGGCAAAGGAAAAGGGCTGCAGACTTTCTTCAAAGTGCAGTCCTAAGTACATGCTGTGCATCATCTCACGAACCTCCAGATAAAAACTGAAGGCTTATCTAACATCAGAGAGTTCCAATTCTAGAAATTCGCTCTTTTTTTTTTTTTTTAATGTTACCTAAAGAAATACCTCATTATCATCCTGGTGCTACTATGTCCCCTTTAGTATTCCAGAAGAATGAGGAGCAAAGTGTCTTTCAGAAATGGAATCAGGGGATTACTAGACTGTTAGTTTATTTCAAAAGTTATGGGAGGTTCAGTGAAACCAAATTTAAGAAGTCTGCAAGCCTTCTCGGAATATCTTAAATGCATATTTTTCCTGCATTTTTAATTGATGCGTTTTATCATAAAAGTTTGCAGGACTTTTTTGTTTTTATAGAATTGGAGTTAGACAACAATTAATTTCTAACTCCTTGAGTAAATATTGCAGGGTTGGAGGAAGAAGAGAAGGGACTAAAGGAAATTTTAATGTAAGAGTAAAAATGAATGGAAGTGAATGGGTAATCGCTAAAGGGCTTTTCTGATTTTCCCCATATTCTTATGATCTTCTAGGATGAGAATTCATTTATTACCTAAGGTGGCATCAATTTTCTAACTTGAATGTTTATTTTATTGCAGAAAATAAGGCGGTTGGAGTTATGAAGCCAGGTCATGTGTTTACAATTGAACCAATGATCTGTGAAGGTGAGCAGTTTAGCAAAAGTACCAAATCACTAAACTAAACTAATTCTGCATTACGCTTGAATAGAGAGTACAATGATTTACTTCATCTTTATTATGAAGAAGTAATGAAATAGGAAGCCGGTCCTATTCTGTACAGTTGATAGATTTCTTTCAGTTCTTTGGTGGGGGGGGGGGGGGGGACGGGGCTGATACCTGGTATTTGAATTATGAATTTTTGTCTGGTTTTACATTTTTAGGTGGTTGGCAAGATGAAACATGGCCTGATGGTTGGACTGCAGTAACAAGAGATGGAAAGCGATCTGCTCAGTTCGAACATACTCTTCTGGTTACCGATACAGGCTGTGAGATCCTAACCCGGCGGCTGGATAGTATTTGTCCCCATTTCATGTCCCAGTGAATAGTCTAGACTGAGCAGGTGGTTCTTAACAATACTTATTTGTCTCTGTACTATGCATTTTTTTAAGAGTACAGAATATAGAGGAATTTCATCATTTACTTTGTTCTCACTGATTGTAGATAAGAGAGGAATTGATTGAAGAACCTGACACAATGTCTGGTAAAGCAGAGAATAATTTAAAGAATTTTCTGCTTTCCTCCTACCTACAACACTTGTGCTATATTTTTTCTTTTTTTCTGCAATTATCTCTTTTGCACCTTTCTTCCAATTAGACCTGCGGTTGCTTCTGTTGCTGCCATATTTGCTAGAAAAGTGTGGGTAACCTTTCCCACCTGGACTTGTTATTCTGGGATCCAGTTTTCTTTTCACTTCAGCGTGCCCTGTTTCTCTTGGTGTGTGAGCAGCACCTGAAATTTTATGCGTTTCTAGTTTCAAAGACCTGTTCCTGCTTCTGCAGATCCTGTTCTAGTGGGTTGGGCCTCATTTGTTTTTCAGCTGAGAAACAGTTGAAGGGAGAAGGATGTGCATGTTGCCAAGAATAGTTGACTCTTACCTTTAATTCTGCTCCAATTTTTCTGCTGATGACCTCTGTGGTAATTGTGACAGGTGACATGATATTAATGCGGAACTTACTTCTTTTGCTAGAGATGGATAAAATGGGCTTCCTACAGGGAAAATTGCTAAATTCTGTCTTAACTGCAGCTCTCTGCAACAAGCCGCCTCCCTGTGGAGCAGTGTTGGCAGGCAGTCTCCTGCTCCAAAAGCTTGCTGAAAATGATGCATCAGTCGTGGCTAGAGAAAAGATTAAAAAAAGAACCAAAAAGATCCCACGATTCGTAGGATCCCTGTGTGGGTCAGCTGTGGGACATTTGTTACAGGTATGTCCACAGTAGCTGTGGGGGACTGGATTTGCAAGACTTATAGTGAGATGAGTATATATCTCAAAAGTCCGAGTATGAGAAGACAAAGCATTCATGCTGTAATTTTTTTTTTTTGTAGTTCTAAAACAGCTGTTTCTCCTTCATCAAACAGTTGTGTGAGTTTCATGGTTTTGTAAAGTCTTAGGGGGACATAGGAAAACCGATCTTTTCCCTCAGACTCTGTAGAATGGGCAGTCTTAATACATACACCCTTTTTTTCTTGTCTAGCTAGCTGTGGATCACAATCAGCTGGTAACTGTCATCTTAAGAGAGTGTAGATTCAGCCTCTGTCTTCTCTGTACCCTTTCTTTTCCCCTGCTCATTTCCTTATCATTATCTTTGGTGTCTTTGCTGAGGGAACTTAATTTTTCTTTTCTAAATGGTAGTGAATTTTTTTTCAGAGTCCATTGCAGACTTAAAAGTCTTACACCACTGTAATGCAGGAAATAATCAAACCAATGCAGACATTAAATTGTACAACTGTGAGCATAAAACACACCTTTAAACAAGGTATCTTGTGAATTTGTTGTCACGTTAGATCCAAGCGTGAGGTGGATGCCCGTGGCATTGCGGAATTGAGATAGTGAAAAGTGTTAGTGCTTCACATAACTGGATTGACACGTATTCTACCAAATACCACGTTTACCAGAAAATGTCTTCTCTGCCCTGAGTGCCTCAGACCTCTGTTGCTGTAAGAATATCATGGCAATGTTTTCATTACCTTTATTATTATTATTTTTAATTATGCAGTAAAGTGACCTGAAATGATGCAGAGCGTGTGTGTGCGTGCATGTATGAGTGTGTATAGAGTTTAACAAAACAGACTGTAGTACCTTGAGTGGAATTACCTTTGTTGAATGAAATGTATTGAGGAGATGACTATCTTGGAGGTTTGCTCACCATCTCACTCATGTGAATGGTTACAGTGGTCTTGCTTTTGTGTGTGTGTGTGTGTGTGTGTGTGTGTGTGTGTGTGTTTGTGAGATGCGGGGGCCTCATTTTTGTTCTATAAAATAAAAATCGCAGCTGCTTTTAACAGAAATCACATTTTTTTGTGATCCAAAACTAGGTATAGCATTCTTAAGGTTTCTCCAGGTTTGCTTGCACCAGTACAAGCCTGTACTCATAGATGCATGCAGACAGTTAAAAATGACACTTAAACCTGTGCATGTGTAATGTGGATACCTCTTTGCTGTTGCACAAATACAACCAAATTTAGCACTGCAAGTTTACACCACAGGTAATCTACGATGCTATGCATTTCTGTCTATAAATTGAAATTGCAGTAAGAAAACTGTTTTTACTGAGTTCATACTGTTGCAGTATTTTTAAACAAGTGAAAAGTTTGGACAGCATCTACACCTGTTCTTTGAACACAAGATAGGTAATGTGTCAGCCTGGAGAACAGAATTATTTAATAAAAATGTTATGAAAGACCTTTTTCACCTATCCAGATGTAGCTTTGCTTGAATGTTATGTATTATTGTGCTTACTGGATTTGGGAAATGAACTATTTTTCATTCTTACAGAAGTTGCTTCCACTACAAAATAACACACACACACAAAATCAGTTACCTGATAGTTTTCAGAAATTCTTGCCAAAAATACAACCGTGCAGTCTTCTCTTAAAAAATCTCTTAAAAGTATTTTCCCTTTTCTATCACTTCCAATTCCAGAATTGTACAAGACAGTACTGAAAGTGTTCATATTGTTTTTGCAAACTGATATGGATATTTAAGTAAAGAAGATGCGATAGGTAATGCTGAATAAAAATGGTAACAGGGAACGAGTGACATTTTAGTGCTGCTGCTGCATTTCTGTTTGACAGCTAGCAGAGTACATACACATTTAATGTATGGTCATCTGATGGGAAAGTTTTGTCTGCTGAAGTCCTTGCAGTTGGCAAGACTGCTATAGTTCAGTACTGTACCTCAATCACCAAGACTGGGGTATGAGGAATAGACCTTGTGTTAATGAGCCTCTGTCACATGGAGGACTTCAAAGACAATCCATTTAATTAACAGCTTTGCAGGACAAAATCGTCGGAAAACTCCAAGTAGGACATTAATTCTTCAGCCAGAGAAGAAGCTCCAAGTCTTTTAAACTGAATTCTTGTATTGCTGAGTATGTTTCTTTGTCTTACCCTGGTGTTATAAGACTAGTTCTTTCAAATGCAGTAAGCTACAGATTCTCTAGAGTAATAGTATAATCCAAACAACACACTTGTGTAGACTTGATTTAGTACATGAAACCTAGAGGAACAACGGTTATGAAATATGTGCTTTAATTTTGTTGCATCAGTTGGGAAAGGAGACTTGCTAAGATGCTGAGTGAATGCCATATTGATATAATACTGTAGTTTCAGACTGCCCCAGTGGGAACTACTTATTAACAGTAATAATTTTTACTAAATTATTTAATTTTCAGCCAGTATTTAAAGAGCTTATAAGGTACTGGGAATCATCTCACTGCTATGTGGGAGGTCTTGCTTTCCTGGTAGAAATTCACTTTTTTTTCTCCTCTTATGACATTTAACAGGAGTCAATTTGTTTGTTGCTTAGTCTGTCTGAAGTGAGATTAGAAATGCAGCTACCTCAACTGTTTTCACAATGCTTTCAGGATCTCTTTCCAATAACAAATAGAAAAACATGTATTTATCCCAGTTGTATAGCAAATATAAATATTTATAATTATTATTTTATATATATATTTATATATATTATATATATAATTTTATAATAATTATATTATAAATATAATATAAAACAAATATATAAATATAAATATATAGCAATAGTTTTGGGGCAAGGCAATTACTAGAAGAAAAACATGCCTCTTATCCCTAAGATGATTATTCTCTGTGTTCTGTTTTGAGCAGTTGTTTTGACCAGGAAAAAAAAAATTTCCTCTTCACAAGCATCCTTGGCTTTTTATGAATATATCATCCTTTTAAACTAGGTAGATTTTCTGCCTCTGCTTTGCAGTCTGTTTCTTTACCTGTTTTTCAAGACCTGCTGTATTGTTTCCAGATTTCCGTTCTAATAAGTTTTATCCAGTCAGATCACAACAGCTATAGTTAAAGAAACCCTACAATTTCAAATTAAAGCACTTAAGACAACACCAGCAACTCCAACAAAACAAACAAAAACAACCCTGAAGCCTTCAGTGGACCCAGCCCGTTTCTGTTTTCTTTTGACTCCCAACTTCAATAGCATGACTGTTTCTGACTAATTAGAAATAACAAACTCAAGCCGTATCTATCTACTCTGCTGGTTGTTTTGTTTTTGGTTTTTTTTTGTAGTATTGTTTGCAAATGCTTCTTCAGTTGCCAATAAGTTTAAGTAAACAGCAGAATTTTCTCTGTGCTACTGAAGCCTTGGAGGTGATGCAATTAGGGCAAGTCAACAATGTCATTTTATGCTATCTACTTTACAAAAATCCTGCCTTCTGCTAATATAATGAGCCAGATTGGAAATAAGGCACTTGACTTTCCAAGCAAACATGAGTACACGGACATTTAGGTAATTCATCCAACTAGTCTGCTCTCCTAATTGTTAGGCAGTAAGTCCTCCATAGTCCTCCAGCAGCCTCAAAAGCTTACCAGCTGCTAAGGTTTTTACTCCTCTCTGTGCAGTTGCAGCACATTGATGCTGCTTCTCAACCCTGCTATGCTTACACCACATGGTTTGCTAATGAATCCCCCCATCATTTGCTATTCAGTCTGAAAAATGCTCATCCACGTACTGTAAAACCACTTAAGTAAAACAGTAAGATACAGCCATCAGTGACTTAATGACCAATGACTTCAACGCTGTTTAGAAATGTTTTTATTAAGTAAATTGAGTTAGTCACAATTACATTTGAGGAACATGTACAGAAGTTCCAAAACCAGTGTTTATTTATATAACACTATTCTGTGATTACTGGGTTTTGTTTTTTTCCCTCCAGAAGAACAGGTCATTTAGTATTTAGAATGTTCACCATAAAATCTTCCAGTGAGTTTTCTTTCAGTTGAAGTTTCTACTCCTTGTCAGAAATTCCATTATAAAAGGTCAGTTACCACATAGCTGGCTAACTTGAAGGTTCTTGGCTGGCTTTAAAGCTTTAGAACGGTTCGAATGCTTAAAATGGAAAAGAAAAATAAGAGATACAAACATGTCAGTTTTCAAGCATGCTAACGTATACTCTCATTAAACTTCTACTTTTTCTAAGATAACCTCTAACATATCTTATTAGAAAACCCACCCCAAAATGTATTTGTAATGCTGATTATCACTGATTTTCACTCTGTTCCTTAAGAACAGAGACTGTTCTCAGCAGGGAAGCTTTTCAAATGATGTGTGTCAGTTTTCAGTAACTAGTCAAATTATTGATGAAGAAATCTAATGTTTACAGGCATCCCCTATTCTGGCAGCTTGGCACATTTTAAGTAACTTACATTAATTTTTTTTCCACCATCTGCAGTCATTTGCAGAAATTTGCAGTGTGAACTGTCCAAATTGCTGTTTATCTTGATAAAGAAGGAAGCTATTGTAAAAGCTGTCTGATCATATTAAGAAGTACGAACTCCTATTAACATTCTGCCCCAGTTTAAACCAGAGAAAATATCTTTAGTAGCAGCATATTAAAAGCTCACTCTAAATGACTCTTAGGATAGATACCAGCAGAGTCTACTAAGTCACTGTTCAAAAATAAACTAAATAGTAGATTTCAGTGTAACCACTAAATTAGACTCAGGGTTAAATGAAATGTAAAGATGTGTTTGGAAAAAACTGATCTTTGATCTCTCTGTTTTTCTAAGAAGGAATGTTTTAGCAGTAGTTTTGGAAATACAAAGCTAAGAATAGCTCATCCGCTTTACCTGTGTATTTCCCTTACACGCTGCTCGCTTTTTACTCTGCCTCTGTTTTGGCACATGTTTAGAAGCTCAGATAAAGTGTATCTGTCTCATTCTCATCTCTGTCCCGTTAAGAAACATCTACACCTTTCAGAGTTATGAACATTACCTCTTTCCTCCGTGCATCAGATCAAAAGCCTCATTAATTCTGTCAAAAGGCAAGGTATGAGTCACAAACTCATCCACTTTTATTTTCTTGGACATGTAGTCAGTCACCAGCTTTGGTACACTGTCTACACTCTTCCAGCCTGAAAGACAGCAAGCACACATTTGTTTTTGCCCTTTCCACCCACCTCTCAACAAAGAGAGAAGGAAAACATACAAGCTTCATGTGGGTATTTGATAAATCTGGAAAGAAACAGAGATTGGTACTGTCTGTCCCTCCTGCTCTAGTCAGGCGGCGAATAAGGAACAAAAGGAGAGTACAAACCTTTCATTAGTATTTCAAAATTCAACAGTGCTCACCTAGAAAAATCATGCACTAGGCATCTCCATCAGCCCCTCACTACACCTTTATAATCCAACTAAGTTTTTGTACTACTTGGAAAAGCGCTCCGTAAAGAAATCCATCAAATTTGGATATTTCACAAGCTTCAGCAATTACTGAATCCCCAACTACTGGTAACTAAAATTCTGAACGGGTTTCTGGTTTGACAGAAAGTCTATCAATAAGTTGTTTTTTATTTTAAAGCACTTTTATAACAAGTTCCCACTTTATCCCCACAGACTAAGCAACACAAACATATTTACGTGAATTCCCATCTCCACAAAGGTTATTTTACTGCATCCCAATCCTTCAGCTGATAAGAAAACAGTTACACTATACCATTCCCTTAGAACTTCATGGTTGTATGGCTATATTCTCTCATTGAAATATGTGAGATGTCATACCAATGTGCTTGCAGCCTGTAATAGTATCAGATACAGTGTTCTAACATTTTGTAAATTATTTTCATCCCCAGAACAAAAGAGTTACCTCCAAATGCAGTCCCTTTCCACGTCCGACCGGTTACTAGCTGGAATGGCCGTGTTGAGATCTCCTGACCAGCAGCAGCTACTCCAACTATCACACTGACTCCCCAGCCTTTGTGGCAAGCTTCCAAGGCAGCCCTCTTCACACATGGACAGAACAAAACAGAGCATGTATAGTTAATTGTTTAAACTGCCTAGACTGGCACATGCTTTAATTCCTCTCCCTCAGTGAATGAACTGACACATTAATATTTAAGGAAATGTAACTTTCAGTGTATTTACTGTAAGTTTCCCATTTGTTCAGACTCCTTATTCTATAAACAATTCACTTTGCTCTTTTTATTTCCTATCTGGCTTCCAGAGAAGTTACTGTGAACTCCCACTGGGAGCTGGGTTAAACTGAGCAGAGACCATGTAGCTGACAGCTTAGCAATGTTGTTGCCTAGCCTTACACTCACTGTTTCTAATGGTTAAATTCACTGTCTGGGGGAGAAGGGAGATACTCAGCAGTCCTTGAGTTTTTACAGATTGTTGTACAGTATATTCATATTGTATCTGTTCATTAAAACTCGTGGTTTCAAAGAAGGGAAAAAAAAGGGAAAATACCTGCAAACTATAGGAATACTATTTTAGCCTCAGAAACAACATTTCACGATTAGGGCTGGATGCAAATTGTCCTTTTTAGTGATAGTGGTTATCAGTACTATTTAAAGATAAACTGACGAACTACCATGGCATGCTTTCTGTAACAAGAAAGCAGCTCATTTTCCTGTTCAGCTGAACAACTAAGCAGCATCTAGCTAACCACCCCCAGGTGCTGTACTCACCATGACTCCAACATTACCGACACACTCAAAGGAGTAGTCCACACCACCATCGGTCATTTCAACCAGCACCTCCTGGATGGGCTTCTCAAAGTCTTGAGGGCTAATGCACTCAGCAGCTCCAAACTCCTTGGCTTTGGCATATGTATTCTTGTTTATGTCAATGCCAATGATCCGGGATGCTCCTGCTGCTTTACAGCCCATAACAGCAGCCAGCCCAACTCCTCCTAAACCAAAGACCGCACAGGTGGAGCCAGGTTCTACCTAAGTGAAAAAGAGAGAGCCATGAGCAACAGAGAAAATTCATCCTTCCATGAGTGGGAGACATTGGTTTAAAGATCTATTATGAAAAAAAAAAAAAAAGTATGGATAAATGTGAATACAATAGCTACAATACTTTATCACTTAGATAAGGCAAACTCTATGGAAAGATCACACGAGAACTCTTTGGGTGCCAGGCTTTCCTTTTTGCCCAGACTCCACTTCTGTAACCTGCCCAAGCCTCTTGTGCATTAACCTACCAGCCCTCTTTCTCACCCTGACCTTCGAAACTACCAGAGTTACAACAAGATTAAGATATTTGGTAATTTCTGGAAAGGTTGGTATCAGAAAGTGATGCAGAATCTTCTATGTGCATTCTCCTAATTTTCTTCTAATCTGATCTGGCCTTCATGGAGATGTCAGAAATTATTAGTTAGATTTTATCAGCTGAAGAGCATAAAAACCCAGAAACCTTGTTGTACATCATGGTTCCAGTGCCAGTGTAGTCCCTAAAGTGTTAGTGTACTTTGGTTCAGATACAGTTGCAGAGAAAGGCCAGAAGCGACCACAGCCCTTACCTTAGCAGTGTTAACAGCAGCCCCATAACCTGTAGAGATGCCACAACCCAACAGGCACACTTTATCGAGAGGTGCTGCAGCATCTATCTTAGCTACTGAGATATCAGCCACCACCGTGTACTCCGAGAAGGTGCTAGTCCCCATGAAGTGGTAGATCTGCTTTCCTTTGCAGGTGAATCTGCTGGTACCATCAGGCATGAGACCCTTCCCTTGAGTAACTCTTAAGACAAAGACAGGAAAGTCAAGTCAGAGTCTTAAGCAGTAACTAACCTCACCAGAAAGTACCCTTTAAGTCCACGTAAAGGTATAGCTACATAACTGTACCATCATTTTTGAAACACTGCAATAAATCATTAATTGACAGAAATTAGACACTAGCCTCCTAACTCTTTGTGCTGTTAATTCCTCTGAGGAAGCACAGGAAGAACTGCAGTTTATCAGCATCCTACCAATGCTAGCTGCTTGCACCATGGTACCATACTCCATCTTCACCTACTTCAGTCCACTTCCCTGGATTAGCACCTGTAGTTACATCACTACAGCTTTTGGTTTTGCAAGGCTGTTTTCTTCAGAATGGAATCTACGCTGTAATCTCACTTATTTTAAAATAGGAATTAGAGTGCCCGAACAGTGATGATGTTATTCCTGTGGCCTACTGCTAGCAGAGCGGCAGCACGCTCAGGTGAAACAGAACTTCCAGCTGAAATTGCAGCAGAGGAACTTTAAAGCACAAACGTTACAGAGATAGGCTCTTAATTTACGAAAGGAGATAGATACCGTATTCCTGTGGGCTGAAGTCAGTGACCAAAGACAGATATTCTCCCTGATCACGAGGACTCACCGTAGTACCACTTGGTTCCACCTAGTGCATCCAAGTTAGTCTACTTAACAAACAATATTAATGGTGTATCTGTCCCAATGACAGAAAATCCTTTCCTTCTTTAATTTATCACCTCTACTGTTTGTCAGACCCAGCTGAAAATTCAGCAGGGAAGCAGGGATTCAGGAAAAACAACTTCCTATGTAATTTTGTACCACTCAAAACCATGAGTGTTTGCACCAAGAGCTAAATTCCCTAAAGTATTTCCCTTAAGGACGGATTAAATGCGGAATCAGAGCATTTTATGTTTTCAAAGCTGTGGAAAGAAGCCACCAGCTCAGACCTTCACAAACATGAAAACAAAAAGATTTATTCGAGAAATATTAAGGAAGAATGTAACTAACTGCCTAAAGCATATACCTTCCACATCATTAAATGATTCACCAAGAGTTTTACTTCTCAAATAATCCATCAGTTACTTCTGAAAACTAGGTATGTTCAACAGCTACTAGACTGCGTGTCACAACAAAAAGCATACAGACCTTATCTTTTGGCACAGATTAGTTTTAGGATTCTTGCAGAACTTGCACTCACCACACTGGGGGATGTATAGAGGGATAACAGTATCCCCTAGGGGAAAAAAAAACAAAAAAAAACAACAAAAAACTGGCTATTACTGAGTCAAGTAAGGCATAAGGGAAAAAGTGAAGTTGAGTAACTCTACTTTTTTACAGCTTTTAAGTAAGCAACTGCTCATTTAAAACTTCTTGATGTTAGAGACTGCTCAGAGTATAGAGTAGCACTGTTTATAGAGTGCTCGATAAAACACTTTCCCGTATTTGAGCAGAAAGTTAATCAGAAGTTTATAGTTCCAGAACAAATAGGAAGGTGACTGTAAAACGAAACAGCCTCAAACTAATAGTAACACAATTAAACATTCTTAAGCTCTTTAATTAAAACAACAGGTGATAACTATCATTTTGAAAAAAAATAATTCTCCTCATTATGTTGATGCAATTTCAAATAAGAAATCTGGAATCCTCCAATCATTAAACCAAGAACATATCGAATAATTAGCATTATCCCTCACAGACTAAAGAAATGCATGCAGACATATACCCTAAAATAAAACGTTACGTGAATTCCCTGCAATATATCACGTGAGTAGCCAGATTTGAAAGTTGATCTTGTAGTAAAGCAAAACGTCTAAGGAAATCTTGAAATTTGGAAGATGCCATGTATTTTCTTACCTGGCTTTACTTTTGTTACTCCTTCCCCAACACTTTCTACAATTCCTGCTCCTTCATGACCCAGAATCACAGGAAAACGTCCCTCAGGATCAGCACCACTCAGAGTATAGGCATCAGTGTGACAGAGAGCAGTGGCAACTATCTGTAAAGAAATATATAAGCTCAGGCATCTTGAAAAATAGCAACACAGGTTTAAACACTTCCCTTTGGTTAGTACTTCAGAAAAACTGCCAATATGAGCTTTTCAATCCCAGCTGCCTTTGTGATACAACAAGCTCACTTTCGCTCCTGGCAAGACTTGTGGTATATCATACTCTGAAAAAAGGAAATTAATGATAGTACGTCTTTCCATTTCCACCCACAACAACCTAATGTTAAAACAGGCAAAATACGTCATCTGATTTCTTCAAGCTAGGAATTAGTAGTCCAAGTCTCCTCGATGCAAGCTGGGCTACCAGATTTGAAATCACTGATCCCCATGTCTAGCTATGATTTTTAGACCAGACTGAATTAAGACCAACAGAAATTAAAAATGTTTTCTGTAAACAGAAGATCTCTAAACCCCATAATTTTCTTCTTCGTAAAGCCAGCTGAGTTGATAATGAACTAGCACTTTCCATTCATCATTTCTTCTGCTGGTAAACAGACAGCTTCAATACTCAGCATCTCAAAATATAGTGCATACAGTTACCACTCTAGTTACCTTGATGCGAACTTCATGAGCTTTTGGTGGCGCGACCTCCACCTCCTCAATAGAGAGGGGTTTACCTGTCTCCCAGGCAACAGCAGCCTTGCATTTAATAACCTAATGAGACAACAAAATAAAAAGAGGACAGAACGTTGATCGTTTCATTTAAATTTTGTTCAGCCAAGCAAAGAAATGAGAGAAAGGCGACTGGCCTTTGGGAAGAATGCCAGATCTGAAATATGTGATTTCAGCACAAAGACTCAATTGCCCTACATTTGCTTTCAGGGAGTTAATGAGTGAACCAAGTTGTGGAACTTGAATGCTATTCTCTTAACTGAGGAAAAGCATAATGAGATGAGAAAAACAGGCAGGGTATCAAACAGTCTATATCTTAACTTCTGGTAGATCCATCTTTCTAAAAACGCAATATACAGTAATTTCCTGCAGGAAACTTGGGAGAGTTGCAGAACCAAGTTCAAGGCCTTATCTACAAGGATACAACCTGACAAGGAACGCCACCTCCGACTTGCTTGCCTCGGAAGAGACCGCTATGCAACCTACCCCAGAACAGTGCCCATTATATTTTGGAATAATTTGATCATGCCAGAACGGATTTTGCACCGATTTTCTTTCACGCAAACCATTTCAGCTGAAAAGATGAAGCGCTTTATAACGCGCGCATAAGAAATGCCGTTCTGATACGTTCCAGAGCATCCGCGGCGCTCCTGCAGGCTGCGTGCAAACTTCCCAAGGTCATCGACACAGATGCCCAGCCTTACCGACACCTCGCTGCCTGGAAGAAAAAGCAGCTCCAAGACTTGCTGAGTTTGCTGCATCTGATCCATCCACTATAGGCAACAAAATCGACGGGGCGCTTTCTGGCTTTCTGCAGTCCTACACCGCCAGGTCCGTGAAACAGCACAGCCACAGGCGCTTCTTCTGGCTCAAAGCACGCAAGAAACTACCGCTGCCAACCCAAAAGGGGCTGAAGTTTTACAGCCCTCGCTAAACGGCACACGGGCACCACTCCCACGGCCCCGCGGGACACCGCTGTCCTCGCTCCGCTTTTTCCACCCGTGGGCAAACATTACCAAAGCGCACCACGGCCAGATGCGAGCCGCTCGCTCCTAACTGCTGAACGCGCCAGGCTTCAGCAGGAAATCCGAACTCAACGAAGCAGAAAAAACAACCATCGGTACCCCGCACAGCGCTCGCTCATTTCCCGTCGAAACGGGAAGGGCGAGAAGCTTTGCAACCCGCAGCGCGCGAGGCGAACCGCCGCTACTCCGCAGCCTCGAACAACCCCAGCCAGCCCGAAGCCAGAGGGATGCCAGAACCCGAGCGGCACCGAGCACAGCCCCGCCGCCACGCCCGAAGGAAAAGGCTTTGGGGCCCGCACGCCGCCTCACCCTGCCGGCCATGGCGCCGCTGCCGCTCCCGGACCGGGAAGAAACGCGGCACCGCCCCCAAGGCGCGCGGTGCGCACGCGCGGTGCGCGCGGCCGCTGGGCGGCGGTGGCCGTTGGAGGTGCTGTGGGGTGGGACGGTGTGGTGTGGGGGGAACGGGGGTTCTATTCTTGGAAGCCCGTGGGAGTCCCCAAAGGTTTTGCAGCCTCTGTTCTCAGAACCGTGCAAGCGGATGAAGTCACCGCACTGTGCTCTTGGCTGAACTCTATATGCTTTGCCATCTGTGTTTCAGGTTTATGCAGGAATGCTCTGCAGGTGAAGATTCCCAGCGCCGTTCTGTTTTTTTACGCTGGGTTGTTTATGGTGTATTATTCTGGGGGGGATGGTGTGTACTAATCAGAAACAGTGGTGTGGACTGAAAACAGAGGGGAGCTTGGAAACGCTGTGAGCGTGGGGCAGAAAGGCCTGGCAGTCAGGTTTTGCTTGGAGGGTGTTCTTTGCTCTGTGTGGCAAGTGAAGGGAGAAAAAAAGCGAAACAGCAGGAGGTCTTCATTACTACTCCTTCATTGTTTCTGTTGTACTGTCACGTATCTTCCTAAGGCAGTAATTTTTAGCAAGGATTTTCTGTGCCCGAGTTTGGATTTGAAGTACAAGAAAGTCCAAGGAAGGAAATCGAGAGGCTTTGCAAATACGTTTTTTTTTTTCAGCACGTGCTAAGGGATCAGCCAGGGTGCTCATCTCTGAGCAGTCTGACTGCAGAAGGGAAAAACTATCTGTATGCCCGTGACGTAATGGGAAGGTGATGGTACTGTGACTGCTGGCTGCTACCTTGAGTGCCGGAGAATGGAATGGTCTGGTGTAAGTAGGCTCAGGGGTCTGACACACAAAACTGAAGTGCATTCACACAAGCAGTGCCTGGTTCATTTCCCCAGAAAGATTGTCCTAGCAGTATTTTTTTTTTCTCCTCTTAATGCCGCTTCCTAAACAAGGCCAATGTGATTAGTTTTGATAGAGATATTTCATTTGATAGAGATATTTCATTAGCGCAATCCCATTGAACCTGTAATAACTTGTACTCCAACTGTGAAGGTTCCTATGTGGAAGTGGATCAGTGAAGCTCTACATGTTTCAGCAGCAGTTGCTCTAGAGCATCAGTCTTCCAGTGGGGCTTTGCTCTCAAAACTGGCCTTCTGAATTCTGATTTAAGCTCTCCTAAATTCTCCTTGTGAAGCACTGGAGGATACTTGTGTAGAATTCAGAGAAAACTTTAAACTCTTGTTGCTCGTCAACTCAGTGGTTTGTTTTGTAAAATACACCTATAAATAGTTGGAAAATGGGAATGTTTAAATATATACATATATTTTTTTTTTTCATTTAAAATGTTCAGAGCTGGTTGATACTACTTGGATATTCTTAGGGAATTATAAATTCTGGTCTCGTAAGTACAAATTAAAAATTTCAAGAAATGGTTGAAAAAGAAAACGTTGTAGAAGAGTAATTTTATGATGCTGAAGTGTATCAAAATAAAAAAAACTTTTCAAATTGAAGGCCTGTGCTAACACAGTGTATATAAAATGTGTGTCGAGTACGTAAAATGTTGATGACATTTTTACAATAGAGGCGAAAGAAGCATAGTCGAAGAAGGGAAGAAAGAATAGAAAGAAGATAGTGAATGACTTTTTGGATTTTAGTTATGAAAATAAGTTATTTGGGGAAATTCATGCCTAATATCCTCAGAAATCTGCTTTCACTGAAGATTAAATACACTTTGAAGGACTGATCTTCTATGTGTTGATTCTAGTGTATGAATGTTAGACTAACTATGGAAAAGAAATTTTAAGGATAAAAGTGAGGGCAGGGTTGTGATGGCAATGCCTTGCTTGCTCCAGGTAGCATCTTGTGATGCATTTTAATGTCTCTGGTAGTCCTTTAAAGGTATTATTTGGTCACTTGTGAAACCAGCCATGATCTGGGAATTAAGCAGGATTTGTGGAGCTCTCTAATTAGCTGCTGAAATTCGAAGACCTGGGAAGCTTGTAGTGGTCATCAGAGGTGCAGGAGGATCTCCATGTTGTTGGAAAGTTACTAGTAACACACTTGCTCCCTGGAGGAATGGTCCGTTGAAGTGCTTCTCCCTAGCACTCGCCTTACATGACTGCTAGCAAACTTCAGCAACCACGACTGCAGGGTGTTCGGTGAAGCTGGCAACATCTCCTCACACGCGTGGCTGTGCGCTTGGCAAGCCTAAGCCACCGAGGTGTAATGCAGGCAAAAGGTGGATCTGTGCAGGAATCCGAATCTTCCAGCGCGGTCGGGAAAGTCCATCGACAGCGCACAGAGAATGTGGTAAGGTAAGCACCAGGTGGCACTGCTAGGATGGCAGAGCTCTGTGCACCCGGCAGTACTTCACGTGGTTTTCCACAGGAGTTCAAAGTAGCTGGTAAAGCGCAAGTTATCACTGACTTAAAGCAGAATTGTTTTGTTGCAACATTTTGTCTTACCAAAGGTGAAATTTTTTCGAAAGTGGAAAATCGCTGTTTCTGTCAAATTAGCATAACTAGGAATAACGCATGATTATCCAGGTGGAGGAACCGTTTAGTTTCTAGTCGGTCGGGTGTTTTTGTTTTTCAGTCTCTGTATATGCGTTTAAATTTCTTGTAGAGTTACTAGGCTGACTGATGACTTTTTTGAGACTTCTCACAAGTATAAAATTAAAAATGCTTGTGCAAAAAGGCAGTATTACATTTTGCTTACTAAAAAGAACTTGCAGGGTTTTCTTGTGCTGCGTGCCAGAACTCAATTAAAACATGTAGTGAGTTCTTTGGGTGTCCCCTCATTGCCTTTAACCTTACTGTTTTATGTTTTAAAAGTAATTAAAAGAACTAAAGGTATATTTAAAAGCAGGGGAAGTGGATTCTGTGTGCAGACATCACTATAAACTGGCAGCAGGGTGGAATTTGTTAACCTCTGACAACTCCATTATGTGCTTATGATGTGTTGTGTAATTGTTGACTGTGCTGAGAGAATTCTAGAAGTTCAAAGGGTTGCCTGCTAAGATAAGACTTTCTCATGAGATCAAAAGGCATTGATCTTACCAGCCTTACAGGTTCAGCTCAAAGAAAGTGTTGATTTATAGAATGACCTGCTCACAGTTGCAGCCCTGTTCTTTGGGGATTTTGCATTGTAACCATATTCCTGTATGCGTGAATCCAGTTGGAGGCCTGTACTTAGAGGTGTTCCTCAGGGGTTGGTGCTGGGTCCAGTCCTATTCAACATCTTTATCAGTGACCTTGATGAGGGGATAGAGTCCACCCTCAGCAAGTTTGCTGACGATACAAAGCTGGGAGCGAGACCTGGACAGGCTGGAGAGTTGGGTTGAGAGGAACCAGATAAGGTTTAACAAGAGCAAGTGTAGAGTCTTGCAGCTAGGGAGGAATAATTGTATGTACTGGTAGAGGTTTGGGGATGAGCTGCTGGAGAGGAGCTCTGAGGAGAGGGACCTGGGTGTCCTGGTGGATGACAGGTTGCCCTTGAGCCAGCAGCATGCCCTCATGGCCAAGAAGGCCAATGGGAACCTGGGGTACGTTAGAAACAGTGTGACCATCAGGTCGAGGGAGGTGATCCCCCCCCTCTGCTCTGCCCTGCTGAGGCCTCACCTGGGGTATTGTGTCCAGTTTTGGGCTTCCTGGTGCAAAAAAGACAGGGATCTCCTCAAAAGAGTCCAGCAGAGAGCTACAAAGATGTTAAAGGGTCTGGAACACCTCTCTTATGAGGGAAGGTTGAGAGACCTGGGTCTGTTCAGCCTCGAAAAAAGAAGACTCAGAGAGGATCTGATCCACATCCATAAATATCTAAGGAGCAGGAGGCAAAGGGATGACTCTTCTCTGCAGTGTGTGGTGATAGGACAAGGGGAAATGGCCACAGACTGAAGCGTAGGAAGTTTGGCACAAATGTGCATGGGAACTTCTTCACAGTGCAGTGACAGAGCACTGGCACAGGCTGCACAGAGACGTGGTGGAGTCTCCTTCTCTGGAGACATTCAAGACCTGCCTGGACGTCTACCTGTGCAACCTGGGCTAGGGAGCTGCTTTGGCAGGGGGGTTGTTCTTAACGATCTCTAGAGGTCCCTTCCAACCCCTACAGTTCTGTGATTCTGTGTGGTATAACATGGCACATAGCACAGTCTTTCATTACAGCCAGCAGTTAAGTGGACATTTGTGAAATGTTGAATTGAATTATTTAATACAATTGTAGCTGAAACAGATAATCTAAATTATGAAAATCACTCCAAGGACCAATGTACCTTTCCTGCTCATACACAGGGGAAAAAAAAAATGCTGCCTATTGAAATATTAAACGTGCATGATTGTTTTGTGTAATTTGGCAACCAGATAGAATCACTAACCCTATTGTATCCTGAAACCTCCTGCTATGAAGAGAGTGACAAAAGGGACAGAAAGGTGATGGACAAAGAGGCTGATAAGCTAAGACAAAGGAATATTAGTGTTAGATCTGACCTGACAGACTATGCACGGAACAGGTGTAACATAAGTATTGATGAGGGACTGTTAAGCATGCACAGTTGATTCTGTTCAGTTAGTGAAGGAGAATGGCTAAGTGGAAAAGTGCTATTAGAGAATGGGAGTCTTATAACAGTTGCTAATTTTGAGTCTGTATTAGCAAATCTTTGCATTTCTTTTTGTGCAGAGAGTAAATTCTGTTGCTAGACAAACAAGTGTGATGCTGGTAGCTCCCACAGAATTGTACTGCTGCAATGTCAGGAGGATACTCACTGCATTTGGAAGCTCCAACTACATTACTTTGTGCATTTATGCACTGCAGGATATAAATGCGCTGTTTAGTTTCTCTTTGCTGTTCCATTCTGTAACTTTCTCTCTGAGGTCATTATCAAAAAAGCAGAACTAGGCAAGGAAAAAAAACAACAGATGTCTTCTCAAGGGGCAAGAATGTCTATAAAGGATATTTGCTGGAAAGGTGATGCCGCCAGGCACACACATTCCAGGAGGTTCATGCAGTGCATGGAAGATAACTTTCTGATGAAAGTGGTAGAGGACACAGTGAGGAGAGGTGTGCTACTGGACTTTTTTTACAAACAAGGAAGGACTGGTTGTGAGTGTGAAGGTTGGGGGCAGCCTTGGATGCAGCAACAATGTGAAAGTGGAGTTCAGGGTGTTATATGGAAGAAACGAGGACATAAATACGATTGCAGCCTTGGGCATCAGGAGAGCAAACTTTGACCTCTTCAAGAATGTACTTGGAGGTATCCCATGAATTAGGGGCATTGGAATGTAAGGCACTCTAAGAGAGTTGGTTGGCATTCAAGCACCACTATTCCAATCTCAAGATTGGTGCATTCCCAAGAGTAAAAAATAAGGCAGAAGTGGCAGGAGACCTGCATGAATGAGCAAGGATCTCAGGGACAGACTCAAGTGGAAGAAGAATGTCTTTGCGAGGTTGAAGAAGGGTCTGGTCATGTGGGAGGAATATAGGAATATTGTCAGTGAACATAGGGATACAACAAGTGAGGCTATGACCTGCTTGGAATTCAATCTGTTGATGGAGGTTTAAGGACAACAAGAAATGCTTTTGTCAATATGCTATGTCAATATGTCAATGCTGTGTCAATAGCAAAAGGAAGGCTAGGGAAAATGTGGGTCTGCTACTGAATGAGGTGGATGCCCTAGTAACGCAGGACACTGAAAAGGTGGAGCTACTGAATGCCTCTGTGCTTCAGTTCTTATTGCTAAGACTGTCCCTGGGGAATCCCAGACCATGGTGACGAGAGAATGTGGAAAGAGGAAGATTTACCCTTGTTTGAGGATGATTTGCTCACAGATCTTGTAGGCGAACTCAGTGCATTCAAATCTACGGAGATGAACTTATGAATGCTGAGGGAACTGGTAGAAGTGATTGCCAAGCCACTCTATCGTATTTGAAAGGTCATGGAGAATGGGAGAAGTGCCTGAGGACTGGTAGAAACCAGTCACACCAGTCTTCAAAAAGAGTAGGAAGAAGGAGAAACTACAGGCCAATCAGCCTCACCTCTCTCCCTGGGAAGGTGATGGAACAGCTTGCTGATCTCTCATCACCAAGTAAATGGAAGAAAAGAAGGATACCGGGAGTAGTCAGCATGGATGCACCAAGGGAGAAGTCATGCTTGATCAATCTGGTAGCATTCTATGATGGCGTGACCAGCTGGGTAGATGAGAGGAGAGCAGTAGATGTGCACCTTGACTTCAGCAAGGCTTTGGACAATGTCTCACAAAACATGCTCCTTCAGAACTCTGCCCTGGAGATGCCTCATCTGGAATACCGTGTCCAGTTCAAGAAAAGCAGGGAATTTGTAGAGAGACTCAAAAATAGGAATCTCTCTAGAGGGAGGGCTGCCAAAATAATGAGTGGCTTGGAGTGTCTCTGTTAAGAGGAAAGGCTGAGAGACTGGGAACTGTTCAGCCTGGCGAGCAGAAGACTGAGGGGATCCTATCAGTGCTCATAAATATCTAATGGGTGGGAGTTGTGTGGATGGGGCCAGGCTCCTTTCAGTGGTTCTCAGCGAGTGAGCAAGAGTGAACAGCACAAACTGAACCATAGGGAGTTCCGTACAAGCACGAGGGACAAGTTTGTTCCTTAGAAGGTTTACAGAGCTCTGTGAACAAACTGGCCAGTGAGGATGTGGAGTCTCCTTCTCTGGAGGTATTCAAAATGCGCCTGGGTGCTTTCCTGTGTAACCCACTCAGGGGAACGTACTTCAGCAGGCGGGTAGGACTAGATGATCTGCAGCGCTCCCTCCCAACCCATACACCTCTGTGATTCCATGAAGGAGAGAAAATTGAGAGAGTAAGACATTGTGGTGCGATGAGAAGAAGCTGAAGTTGAAATGAAAGAGTTTGGAACGACAGGCTGTGTCAGCGAACGACCTTATGGAACGGAACACGTGGTGATCCTGAGAGAGGAAAGTCTGGCAGCAATGTGGGCGCTCTGTCCCTTGGTCTGAGTCACGGCATTCAGCCAGCTGAGATGATGGCTGAGGTGGAAGTGCACGTGCAGATGTGTGTGGGTGTTTGGTGTGAAAGCGTGCAAAGAATGTGCAGGTCAGAGACATCAGCATCTGTTATTTGACAGCACTCCATGGGAAGAGTTTGTAAGACAGCCTTTACTGATATGAGTGCTCTCTCAGGAGAGGATGAGCGCAGGGCGCAGCAGTGCTGGCAGGTTGCTCGTGCTTCTCTCTTTATAGTCATGAAGGGAGATGGAGGAGGGCTGTGCCCACACAGGAGGGCATCTGCTGGGCTGTGTGCTGAGCTCATGCTGGCTTGGCCGCATCCTTCAGAAGAGCAGCACGCTGCGAATGCTGCAGAAGGAGGAAGGGAAGGGAGGAGTTACAAGTGGTGCTACTGGCAGTGTCCGGGAGCAGACAGAAGTGCTCCTTCAGTAGCTGCCGTGCATCACCCCTACTAGTCAGAATCTCACCTTTTGCCGGCACGTAGCAATTCAAATCCCTCGTTGATTTTAGCAAAGGGCAGCGTGTGTGTGATCAGCAAGTCAGAGTTAAATTTCTTCTGCAAATAGCTGGTAACTAATTTGGGGATAGCTTCTCCCATTTTCCAGCCTAGAAATGAGAGAAATCGCTTGTGATGAACAATTGGAGAAAGGCTGTTTTGGTGAAAAAACATTGGTGGAGTTGCCTGAAGCCTCATCTCTGAAGAGGGAGTGGATGCTTACAGAATATTTGTGGGCTTATTGTTATGTTTCATGCTTATACATAAGGTGGAAATTTAGTGTTGGTTTTCTCTTAAAGTTTCAATATCAGCAGCTTCTCATGAAGACTTTCTTGGATGCTGCCCTGGAACTGAGTAGGCTGCAGATCCGCATAGGTACATTCTCAAGAGAAGGGTTATGTGTACGTCCTGGAGTGTAATTGTTCCAGTGACATTTGGGAATTGCCATGAAAGGAGAAGAATGAAATGTCTAGAATGTCTTTCTTGGCTTCTTACCTCCAAGCAGCGTCCCTTTAATAGTGCGCCCACATAGTAAAAGGAAAGGATCAATGGGAACCGTTGTACCTGCAGGTATTACTCCAACCAACACACAGACACCAGTGTTCATATTGCAAGAGGCCAGGGCAGCAATCTGATGGGCAGGAAAGTGAATTAGAAGAATTTGTCATAAATGCATTCTTTCCTTGCAGGTTTTGCCCCTCCCTGGAAGCCATAAACAGAGGTTATATATGGCACCGGCCTTGGAACTCTCCATTCCTGTTTTGACACTCCTGCATCGCTTCTCCCCAGGCAGAGTGGCCTGAAGCACAGGCACCAAGCAAGAAAGCGGTGCTGTGCTGGCATTAATTTGATGGGGTTCTGGGAAGGAGGACGTACTGAAATGTCACATACCAGTGTATCTGCAGTCCCAATGACCTCAAAGGAATAGTCTACGCCGTGACCGGTCATCTCGGTGAGAACCTGCTGAATGGGCTTCTTGAAGTCCTGAGGATTGATGCACTCGGTGGCTCCCAGCTCTTTGGCCTTGGCAAACTTGTCCTTGTTGATATCGATGGCAATGATGCGTGCAGCTCCAGCTGCCTTGCAGCCCATGACAACAGAGAGGCCAACTCCTCCAAGGCCAAAGACGGCACAGGTGGAGCCCGGTTTTACCTGCATGAAATGTGTGGGGAGGAGGATTCCGTTGCTATTTTGAAGGCATGAAAGTGGCTGTGGGGTGTTTATTTCAGCACGTCTGAATACCAACCTTGGCGGTGTTGATGGCTGCCCCATAGCCTGTTGAGAAACCACAGCCAAGCAAACAGACTTTGTCCAGAGGTGCAGCAGCATCTATCTTGGCCAGGGTGTATTCAGGCACTACGGTGTATTCTGAAAAGGTGCTGATCCAGAGGAAGTGGTGGATCTGTTTCCCTTTGCAAGTGAACCTGCTGGTCTTGTCAGGCAGCAGGTTTTGTGGTTCACTGAGGCTGTTGGAAGTATGTGCATGCGTTGTTCATTACATAAAGCACATGTATGTGCGTGTCATGTTTGCTGACAGCTGAGCCTGTTTTGGTGCAGGGGTGGGTGAAAGCAAACTCACTGTGATTTCAGACAGTAGTTGGAGTCAGGATTCAAGCAGAAGCTGCATTCTCCACAGTGTGGAAGACCAAAGAGGATGACTTTGTCTCCTGGAACAAAGCAGATCCAGTGTTAGGTGCCTCCCACTCTGCAGCCTGTTGGCGTGCCTCCGCTGAGCTTTCTGATGACAGCAGCCTGGTGTGAGCCCTCTGCTTTCCCTGTGCATAGCAAATGTTCAGATCCCCCCTCAAGCACTCTGTGGTATTGATGAGGAAAGTGTGTGTGATGGTGTAGCCCAACAGCCTCACAGTCTTTGATAGTTGAGTCCTGGTTACCTGGTTTCACAGAGGTCACTCCTTCTCCAATGCTCTCTACAATCCCAGCCCCTTCATGGCCTAGGATGACCGGGAATTCTACATCAGGAAAGGTACCTTCCAGTACATGTTCTTCTGTGTGACAGATCCCTGTGGCCACGATCTGTTTGGGAGGAGAGAGTAGTTGAGCTTACAAATAGCTTGGGCTTTTTGAGAGCCTGTAGGCGTCACATGGTTGATGCTACCACCTCATGCTGGTGCCCCTGTGCCCTTGCCTGACACAAGTCCTCTGCTCTTGTTGAATGTTTTGCATGTCTTTCTTCTGTGCAGTGCTGCAGGGCTATAGGGTTTGCTGTTGGCATATCTCTGGTTTTCTGGCTTACAGGAATGGGTATTCCTGAGTGACTGTGTCAGACGTAGTGTGGTATAACTCAGCAGGGTGCAAAGCATTGTGTTTTGCAGTCGTAATTTGGTTCTTCAGTGGAGACTGTTCTTTTATGTTTTCCTGAATATAATTGGTGCCAAAGTCTGGGGAGAGGTTTGTGACATGTAGGGCACTGAATGCCTACTGGCGTGTTACAGCAGCCTACTCTCTGAGAGCATTGCTATACATAGCTGTGTGCTTCCATCTACATGCTGGCACATTGTGGAAACGTTTGCATTCAATCAGAGTATTAATCTTCTTAAAAAAAAAAAAAAGAAAAAAAAAGGTATGAATGCAGCTATCATTAGAGCAGTGCAATCCAGAGTGAAGATCAAGGGACAGTGTGGATTTCACTACTTTTTGGGTTCAGAAGTTTGAAAGTTGCTGCATTTTATTACAAAGTGCTCCTGAGTTTCATAAATATCATAGACAGGAGCCTGGTAAGAATGGGATTGTACTGACATGTTTATTTTCAGCGGTTAGTGAAAATTCCGTTTCTTACAATGTTTTCATTTTTTTCCTTCTATGTTTTTCTAATGTTTTCTACTCTTTGTTCATGCCGTGCTTCCTCAACGCTTCCCTGATGTTCTTTGAAGGAAAGGCATCGAAAGTGGTATAGAAAGGTAGCAGAAAAATCAGGGCTGAGCCACATAGTAGGATGAGGCAGAAGCCAAGTGCAAATCATGGTGATCAGGAATCACAGAATCACAGAATTGCTCTGGCAGGAAAAGACCTCCAAGATCTTCAAGTCCAGCCTGAACTTAACCATACTGCCCTAACTCTAACAGGCACCTCTAACTCATGTCCCTGAGAAGCACATCCTGCCGGTTTTTAAGTACATTCAGAGATGGTGGCTCAACCTCTTTCGCGAGGAACGTAATGCAGTGCTTAATAACCCTTTCTGTAAAGAAGTTTTTCCTGATACCTGATCTGAACCTCCCCTGGTGCAGCTTCAAGCCATTTCCCCTCGTGTCAGCAGTGAGAAGAGACCAACCCTGCTCTTGCTACAATCACCTTTCTGGTATTTGAACAGATCAGTAAGGTCCCCCCCTTCAGCCTCCTCTTCCCCAGACTAAACAGCTCCCCTCCCTTCAGTTGCTCCCAATGGGGCACATTCTCCAAGCCCTTCCCCAGCCCTGTTGCCCTTCTTTGGACCTGCTCCAGCACCTCAATGTCCTTTCTGTATGGAGTTGCCCAAATGTGGACTCGAGTTGGGGCCTCACCAGTACCAAGTACAGGGGCAGGATTATTTCCCTAGTTCTGCTCACCACCCCATTCCTGGTACAAGCCAGAATGCCTTTGTCCTTCTTGGCCATGCTGTCCTGCAGCATCTGAACATAATTTGCAGGAACTGAGTGCAAGGAAGAGGATCTGTTGACCACACCATGCGAGGCAAGCAGTACGTGCCCAGGTGCATCAATTTCCATGGGAGAAAATAAAGAAGTAAAATGTGCTTTTACCTTGACACGCACTTCACGTGCCTTTGGAGGTGCAACCTCTATCTCCTCAACAGAGAGCGGTTTGCCCATTGCCCAGGCAATGGCAGCTCTGCATCGGATGACCTGGGAGAATGGAAGCGGTGAGGCTGTGAGAGGGTGTGCCTTTGAGAAAGAGTAATTAGTTAAAAACAGGTAAACTGATGGTTTGTTGCCCTCTGTCAGCGGCACAGCTCCAAGGAAGTACTAAACGCTAATTCTGCCCTGGCCTGTGCCCTTCCAATGACCGGTTCAGCATCCTGTTCTGGTAGTGGGATCCTGCAGTCTCCCTGCTGCAAGCTGTTCCCTAGGAGAGGAGAGGACCGAGGCTCATCTGGAAGGAAACTGAATCCCACACCGCATTCCCATAGAAGGAGTCTGGAGCAGAGGAGCAGCTGGCATCCAGGTAGCACTCATAAATACCAAAACGGCTACTCGGTTTTCAGTGTGAGAAAGCTGTGCAAAGCCCACCCGTGCTGGGGAAGCTGCTGCCTCATGCAGATACTGACAGGCTGCAGTTATATCAGAGCAGAGTCTTGTGTAATTCAGAGAGGTTTGGGTCAGTTAGGGGAGTCAGAAAGGATGGTCTGCAGCCCAAGCATGCTGGCTGAGCTGTTGCCTGGGTCTCTCTGTGGGAGGGGGGGTTGAGGGTAAAAGGCAAGGAGGCACCCTTACTTTTCCAGAAGTGGCCATGCGGTCTGAGAGGAGCTGTCTCTGGCAGTGGCAGAGGCTGGAGGCTTGCTGCTGTCTGTCCTTCCAGACCCGTGTCTTGTGTGGATGCCCTGAGTGCAGCTGGCTGCAGGTGAAGGTCGGGCAGGGGCACGCTGGGAGTCCTGGCGGAGGGCCAGAGGGAGCTCAGAAGAGAGTGGGAGAGGTGTTTCCCCTGCATACAGGGCTGTGTGCTGAGGACGTAGTAGTGGTGAGGAGATGGGTAGCAGCAGAGAGGTGCTGATGGCTGGCAGCTGTACTCTGTGTGGAGAAAGCAGAAGTCCTCCAGGAGGCATTTATTGGTGTCTCTGGCATTTGGGGGGACCCCTGTGCCCTCCTCCAAAAGGCACATCGGAGCTCAGAGAGACTTTTTTTTCTCCAATTGCTCGTTGAAGTACTGGAGGGAGGAGGCTCCTATTGCCACTTGTGCTTCCATAGATATCACCTGTTGCAAAAGAGAAGACTTTGCCCTGGGAGCTGTTTTCCTCAGTTCTATGTGAAGTGGTTAATAATTAACAAAAGGACTGTACATAATGATACAGTGAGGTCAACTGACTTCTTCCTATTGGCAAGGAGGCCCAAAACCCGGTTTCCAAGTTGCCTGAGCCCACTCAAGCTTCCCCAGTGCAGAGAGGCATGGCTAATGTGTCTTCTGGCTGGCAGAGCTGTCCCCTGGGGCATGGTGGCCCTGTGGTGTGACAGTGGCTTCAGCCGTGTGGAGGTGCAGCCGCACAGCCTGTCCTCCAGCCGTGCCGGTTCAGCCCAACATCTGCACGGTGATGTTCAAGTTGTGCCGTGCTGCTGCCGGGAGCCTGAGGCCTTGGTGTTCCCAAACCCGTGGACACTTAGCAGAACAGAAATTGACTTTGCATGTGATTGAACCGGACAGAGTTGAGGACTTTTGTTGTACTCGATTCCCTAGCTCGCTTTCTTTTTTGATCGTCCACCCTGACGAATGACGTTTTATTCCTTAAAGCTCCTGCAGTAGGACGTGCCTCAGAAGCACCATGTATCTGGCACGTGGAGGGTAACTTCTCTTTCTGTCCTCTCTGTCCCCTCAAGCTAGGTTTAATCCACCCTTTTCTGACTTCTGCTGAGCTCACGATTCAGCTGCGTTTTAGCTGATACAGAAAAGTAGCTTTGCCTCCACTGAAGAGGTTTCCTTTGAAGCCAGTGAGTACAGAGACATTATTCCACTCTTGTTTCTAATGAATCCATGTTTCTGAGGTCGGGATCAGTTAAGTAGAAGTGAAACCCTTCTCCCTCTGCTTTGAACGAACGTGTCAGTGATCCAGTTCATGCTGTTGTCTCTCTCACAGCCTGCCATGAGAGAGATGAGATTCCTCTGCTGAGCTTCTCCAGAATTGACTGCTTTTACGGCCCAGAAGAAGTCTTTGGGCTTGACTGCGCAGACAGAATGAAACGCATGTATGTTTGAACAGCTCCTTCTGATGGGTCTGATCTCTTGGTAGACGTGTCTTGAAATCATTAACCCTGCAGGGATGCTCAAGGACTGGTTCTGCTGACACACGCAGGCGAGCCATTGTTGTCAGTGTCCCCTTGCCTGAGTCTCCTTCACCCAGCTATTGGGCAAGCACTGTAAGCCTGCCATTATGTCCTTAGGACTACTGGCAGTGCCTATCATCTGTTTAGTAAGATAAGTCGATATTGACTGTGTTTTCCAAGATGGAAGTAGCCTCTGTCCACACCTCTAGGTGCCAGTTGCCTAAAGCAGCAAGGTCCTGTGTTTGTTTTGGCAGCTGGTAGGATGCACCCGAATGGTACAAAGCTGCACTGGGGGAGGTTCAGGCTAGGAAACTTCTTCCTGTGTGATCAGACATAGGAGCAGGCTTCGCAGTGTGGTGTTTGAATAGAAATAGCCTCTGTTCCTGTTTCCAGATTGCAAATGCAGAAAGTCACAAGTTTCTCAGTTTGATTTTTTTGCAGTGTGTTACCTGTCACCTATTTCTTCCCAATTCCTTGGTATTCATGCATAAGGGTTAGGAACCCCTTCCTTTTTTTAATAGATTCAAATAAAAATAAAAATATTAAAGAACGAAAAGAAGAGGGAACAATCAGAAAGCTCACTGTCTTCAAAGGAAAGCTGCAGCAGGAAAAAAAACAGTAGAGCAGTTTTACATAAAATGCTTGGAAGAGTGGGCGGTCCTTTGAGGGCTCTTAGGAGCATGGCATCCCTCCTCCTCCCAGTGCCTAGAAGGGTAAACTCTGGAGGATAGAGCTTGTTCCGGGCTTGTACCTCCCCTCTGAGGGAAGGGACCTTTCTTCTCAGTGAGCTGAAAGAGAAGAAGGGGCAGAGTGAGACACGGAGAAATCCATGGCACTGTGCAGCATTATGATCCACTGAGCCAGCAGTGTGCTCCTGTGGCCAGGAAGGCCGATGCTGTCATGGGATGCCCTACAAGGAGCAGAGCATGGAGCACACTGGAGAAAGTTATCCTCCCTCTGTACTCCGCCCTGGAGATGCCTCATCTGGAATACCGTGTCCAGTTCAAGAAAAGCAGGGAATTTGTAGAGACAGTCCACTGGAGGGCTGCCAAAATAACGAGCGGCTTGGAGTGTCTCTGTTAAGAGGAAAGGCTGAGAGACTGGGAACTGTTCAGCCTGGCGAGCAGAAGACTGAGGGAATCCTATCAGTGCTCATAAATATCTAATGGGTGGGAGTTGTGTGGATGGGGCCAGGCTCCTTTCAGTGGTTCTCAGCGAGTGAGCAAGAGTGAACAGCACAAACTGAACCATAGGGAGTTCCGTACAAGCACGAGGGACAAGTTTGTTCCTTAGAAGGTTTACAGAGCTCTGTGAACAAACTGGCCAGTGAGGATGTGGAGTCTCCTTCTCTGGAGGTATTCAGAACGCGCCTGGGTGCTTTCCTGTGTAACCCACTCAGGGGAATGTACTTCAGCAGGCGGGTAGGGCTAGATGATCTGCAGCGCTCCCTCCCAACCCATACACCTCTGTGATTCCATGAAGGAGAGAAAATCTACAGAGTAAGACATTGTGGTGCGATGAGAAGAAGCTGAAGTTGAAATGAAAGAGTTTGGAACGACAGGCTGTGTCAGCGAACGACCTTATGGAACGGAACACGTGGTGATCCTGAGAGAGGAAAGTCTGGCAGCAATGTGGGCGCTCTGTCCCTTGGTCTGAGTCACGGCATTCAGCCAGCTGAGATGATGGCTGAGGTGGAAGTGCACGTGCAGATGTGTGTGGGTGTTTGGTGTGAAAGCGTGCAAAGAATGTGCAGGTCAGAGACATCAGCATCTGTTATTTGACAGCACTCCATGGGAAGAGTTTGTAAGACAGCCTTTACTGATATGAGTGCTCTCTCAGGAGAGGATGAGCGCAGGGCGCAGCAGTGCTGGCAGGTTGCTCGTGCTTCTCTCTTTATAGTCGTGAAGGGAGATGGAGGAGGGCTGTGCCCACACAGGAGGGCATCTGCTGGGCTGTGTGCTGAGCTCATGCTGGCTTGGCCGCATCCTTCAGAAGAGCAGCACGCTGCGAATGCTGCAGAAGGAGGAAGGGAAGGGAGGAGTTACAAGTGGTGCTACTGGCAGTGTCCGGGAGCAGACAGAAGTGCTCCTTCAGTAGCTGCCGTGCATCACCCCTACTAGTCAGAATCTCACCTTTTGCCGGCACGTAGCAATTCAAATCCCTCGTTGATTTTAGCAAAGGGCAGCGTGTGTGTGATCAGCAAGTCAGAGTTAAATTTCTTCTGCAAATAGCTGGTAACTAATTTGGGGATAGCTTCTCCCATTTTCCAGCCTAGAAATGAGAGAAATCGCTTGTGATGAACAATTGGAGAAAGGCTGTTTTGGTGAAAAAACATTGGTGGAGTTGCCTGAAGCCTCATCTCTGAAGAGGGAGTGGATGCTTACAGAATATTTGTGGGCTTATTGTTATGTTTCATGCCTATATGTAAGGTGGAAATTCAGTGTTGGTTTTCTCTTAAAGTTTCAATATCAGCAGCTTCTTATGAAGACTTTCTTGGATGCTGCCCTGGAACTGAGTAGGCTGCAGATCCGCATAGGTACATTCTCAAGAGAAGGGTTATGAGTATGTTTTGGAGTGTAATTCTTCCAGTGGCTTTTGGGAATTACCATGAAAGGAGAAGAATGAAATGTCTTGAATGTCTTTCTTGGCTTCTTACCTCCAAGCAGCGTCCCTTTAATAGTGCGCCCACATAGTAAAAGGAAAGGATCAATGGGAACCGTTGTACCTGCAGGTATTACTCCAACCAACACACAGACACCAGTGTTCATATTGCAAGAGGCCAGGGCAGCAATCTGATGGGCAGGAAAGTGAATTAGAAGAATTTGTCATAAATGCATTCTTTCCTTGCAGGTTTTGCCCCTCCCTGGAAGCCATAAACAGAGGTTATATATGGCACCGGCCTTGGAACTCTCCATTCCTGTTTTGACACTCCTGCATCGCTTCTCCCCAGGCAGAGTGGCCTGAAGCACAGGCACCAAGCAAGAAAGCGGTGCTGTGCTGGCATTAATTTGATGGGGTTCTGGGAAGGAGGACGTACTGAAATGTCACATACCAGTGTATCTGCAGTCCCAATGACCTCAAAGGAATAGTCTACGCCGTGACCGGTCATCTCGGTGAGAACCTGCTGAATGGGCTTCTTGAAGTCCTGAGGATTGATGCACTCGGTGGCTCCCAGCTCTTTGGCCTTGGCAAACTTGTCCTTGTTGATATCGATGGCAATGATGCGTGCAGCTCCAGCTGCCTTGCAGCCCATGACAACAGAGAGGCCAACTCCTCCAAGGCCAAAGACGGCACAGGTGGAGCCCGGTTTTACCTGCATGAAATGTGTGGGGAGGAGGATTCCGTTGCTATTTTGAAGGCGTGAAAGTGGCTGTGGGGTGTTTATTTCAGCACGTCTGAATACCAACCTTGGCGGTGTTGATGGCTGCCCCATAGCCTGTTGAGAAACCACAGCCAAGCAAACAGACTTTGTCCAGAGGTGCAGCAGCATCTATCTTGGCCAGGGTGTATTCAGGCACTACGGTGTATTCTGAAAAGGTGCTGATCCAGAGGAAGTGGTGGATCTGTTTCCCTTTGCAAGTGAACCTGCTGGTCTTGTCAGGCAGCAGGTTTTGTGGTTCACTGAGGCTGTTGGAAGTATGTGCATGCGTTGTTCATTACATAAAGCACATGTATGTGCGTGTCATGTTTGCTGACAGCTGAGCCTGTTTTGGTGCAGGGGTGGGTGAAAGCAAACTCACTGTGATTTCAGACAGTAGTTGGAGTCAGGATTCAAGCAGAAGCTGCATTCTCCACAGTGTGGAAGACCAAAGAGGATGACTTTGTCTCCTGGAACAAAGCAGATCCAGTGTTAGGTGCCTCCCACTCTGCAGCCTGTTGGCGTGCCTCCGCTGAGCTTTCTGATGACAGCAGCCTGGTGTGAGCCCTCTGCTTTCCCTGTGCATAGCAAATGTTCAGATCCCCCCTCAAGCACTCTGTGGTATTGATGAGGAAAGTGTGTGTGATGGTGTAGCCCAACAGCCTCACAGTCTTTGATAGTTGAGTCCTGGTTACCTGGTTTCACAGAGGTCACTCCTTCTCCAATGCTCTCTACAATCCCAGCCCCTTCATGGCCTAGGATGACCGGGAATTCTACATCAGGAAAGGTACCTTCCAGTACATGTTCTTCTGTGTGACAGATCCCTGTGGCCACGATCTGTTTGGGAGGAGAGAGTAGTTGAGCTTACAAATAGCTTGGGCTTTTTGAGAGCCTGTAGGCGTCACATGGTTGATGCTACCACCTCATGCTGGTGCCCCTGTGCCCTTGCCTGACACAAGTCCTCTGCTCTTGTTGAATGTTTTGCATGTCTTTCTTCTGTGCAGTGCTGCAGGGCTATAGGGTTTGCTGTTGGCATATCTCTGGTTTTCTGGCTTACAGGAATGGGTATTCCTGAGTGACTGTGTCAGACGTAGTGTGGTATAACTCAGCAGGGTGCAAAGCATTGTGTTTTGCAGTCGTAATTTGGTTCTTCAGTGGAGACTGTTCTTTTATGTTTTCCTGAATATAATTGGTGCCAAAGTCTGGGGAGAGGTTTGTGACATGTAGGGCACTGAATGCCTACTGGCGTGTTACAGCAGCCTACTCTCTGAGAGCATTGCTATACATAGCTGTGTGCTTCCATCTACATGCTGGCACATTCTGAAAACGTTTGCATTCAATCAGAGTATTAATCTTCTTAAAAAAAAAAAAAAGAAAAAAAAAGGTATGATTGCAGCTATCATTAGAGCAGTGCAATCCAGAGTGAATATCAAGGGACAGTGTGGATTTCACTACTTTTTGGGTTCAGAAGTTTGAAAGTTGCTGCATTTTATTACAAAGTGCTCCTGAGTTTCATAAATATCATAGACAGGAGCCTGGTAAGAATGGGATTGTACTGACATGTTTATTTTCAGCGGTTAGTGAAAATTCCGTTTCTTACAATGTTTTCATTTTTTTCCTTCTATGTTTTTTCTAATGTTTTCTACTCTTTGTTCATGCCGTGCTTCCTCAACGCTTCCCTGATGTTCTTTGAAGGAAAGGCATCGAAAGTGGTATAGAAAGGTAGCAGAAAAATCAGGGCTGAGCCACATAGTAGGATGAGGCAGAAGCCAAGTGCAAATCATGGTGATCAGGAATCACAGAATCACAGAATTGCTCTGATAGGAAAAGACCTTCAAGATCTTCAAGTCCAGCCTGAACTTAACCATACTGCCCTAACTCTAACAGGCACCTCTAACTCATGTCCCTGAGAACCACATCCTGCCGGTTTTTAAGTACATTCAGAGATGGTGGCTCAACCTCTTTCGCGAGGAACGTAATGCAGTGCTTAATAACCCTTTCTGTAAAGAAGTTTTTCCTGATACCTGATCTGAACCTCCCCTGGTGCAGCTTCAAGCCATTTCCCCTCGTGTCAGCAGTGAGAAGAGACCAACCCTGCTCTTGCTACAATCACCTTTCTGGTATTTGAACAGATCAGTAAGGTCCCCCCCTCAGCCTCCTCTTCCCCAGACTAAACAGCTCCCCTTCCTTCAGTTGCTCCCCATGGAGCACGTTCTCCAAGCCCTTCCCCAGCCCTGTTGCCCTTCTTTGGACCTGCTCCAGCACCTCAATGTACTTTCTGTATGGAGTTGCCCAAATGTGGACTCGAGTTGGGGCCTCACCAGTACCAAGTACAGGGGCAGGATTATTTCCCTAGTTCTGCTCACCACCCCATTCCTGGTACAAGCCAGAATGCCTTTGTCCTTCTTGGCCATGCTGTCCTGCAGCATCTGAACATAATTTGCAGGAGCTGAGTGCAAGGAAGAGGATCTGTTGACCACACCATGCGAGGCAAGCAGTACGTGCCCAGGTACATCAATTTCCATGGGAGAAAATAAAGAAGTAAAATGTGCTTTTACCTTGACACGCACTTCACGTGCCTTTGGAGGTGCAACCTCTATCTCCTCAACAGAGAGCGGTTTGCCCATTGCCCAGGCAATGGCAGCTCTGCATCGGATGACCTGGGAGAATGGAAGCGGTGAGGCTGTGAGAGGGTGTGCCTTTGAGAAAGAGTAATTAGTTAAAAACAGGTAAACTGATGGTTTGTTGCCCTCTGTCAGCGGCACAGCTCCAAGGAAGTACTAAACGCTAATTCTGCCCTGGCCTGTGCCCTTCCAATGACCGGTTCAGCATCCTGTTCTGGTAGTGGGATCCTGCAGTCTCCCTGCTGCAAGCTGTTCCCTAGGAGAGGAGAGGACCGAGGCTCATCTGGAAGGAAACTGAATCCCACACCGCATTCCCATAGAAGGAGTCTGGAGCAGAGGAGCAGCTGGCATCCAGGTAGCACTCATAAATACCAAAACGGCTACTCGGTTTTCAGTGTGAGAAAGCTGTGCAAAGCCCACCCGTGCTGGGGAAGCTGCTGCCTCATGCAGATACTGACAGGCTGCAGTTATATCAGAGCAGAGTCTTGTGTAATTCAGAGAGGTTTGGGTCAGTTAGGGGAGTCAGAAAGGATGGTCTGCCGCCCAAGCATGCTGGCTGAGCTGTTGCCTGGGTCTCTCTGTGGGAGGGGGGGTTGAGGGTAAAAGGCAAGGAGGCACCCTTACTTTTCCAGAAGTGGCCATGCGGTCTGAGAGGAGCTGTCTCTGGCAGTGGCAGAGGCTGGAGGCTTGCTGCTGTCTGTCCTTCCAGACCCGTGTCTTGTGTGGATGCCCTGAGTGCAGCTGGCTGCAGGTGAAGGTCGGGCAGGGGCACGCTGGGAGTCCTGGCGGAGGGCCAGAGGGAGCTCAGAAGAGAGTGGGAGAGGTGTTTCCCCTGCATACAGGGCTGTGTGCTGAGGACATAGTAGTGGTGAGGAGATGGGTAGCAGCAGAGAGGTGCTGATGGCTGGCAGCTGTACTCTGTGTGGAGAAAGCAGAAGTCCTCCAGGAGGCATTTATTGGTGTCTCTGGCATTTGGGGGGACCCCTGTGCCCTCCTCCAAAAGGCACATCGGAGCTCAGACATATTGCCACTCATGCTTCTTTAAACCACATGTTGCAAAGGGAAAACTTTGTCCTGGGAGCAGGTTGCTCCTTGTTATTTGTGTTGTGGTTAATCAGTGGTTAATCAGTGGTTAATCATTCAAAAAAAAGAAAAAATTGTTCAAATAGATACGGTGAGGTCAACTGACTTCTTCCTATTGGCAGGGAGGCCCAAAACCCGGTTTCCAAGTTTCCTGAGCCCACTCAAGCTTCCCCAGTGCAGAGAGGCATGGCTAATGTGTCTTCTGGCTGGCAGAGCTGTCCCCTGGGGCATGGTGGCCCTGTGGTGTGACAGTGGTTTCAGCCGTGTGGAGGTGCAGCCGCACAGCCTGTCCTCCAGCCGTGCCGGTTCAGCCCAACATCTGCACGGTGATGTTCAAGTTGTGCCGTGCTGCTGCCGGGAGCCTGAGGCCTTGGTGTTCCCAAACTCGTGGACACTTAGCAGAACAGAAATTGACTTTGCATGTGATTGAACCGGACAGAGTTGAGGACTTTTGTTGTACTCGATTCCCTAGCTCGCTTTCTTTTTTGATCGTCCACCCTGACGAATGACGTTTTATTCCTTAAAGCTCCTGCAGTAGGACGTGCCTCAGAAGCACCATGTATCTGGCACGTGGAGGGTAACTTCTCTTTCTGTCCTCTCTGTCCCCTCAAGCTAGGTTTAATCCACCCTTTTCTGACTTCTGCTGAGCTCACGATTCAGCTGCGTTTTAGCTGATACAGAAAAGTAGCTTTGCCTCCACTGAAGAGGTTTCCTTTGAAGCCAGTGAGTACAGAGACATTATTCCACTCTTGTTTCTAATGAATCCATGTTTCTGAGGTCGGGATCAGTTAAGTAGAAGTGAAACCCTTCTCCCTCTGCTTTGAACGAACGTGTCAGTGATCCAGTTCATGCTGTTGTCTCTCTCACAGCCTGCCATGAGAGAGATGAGATTCCTCTGCTGAGCTTCTCCAGAATTGACTGCTTTTACGGCCCAGAAGAAGTCTTTGGGCTTGACTGCGCAGACAGAATGAAACGCATGTATGTTTGAACAGCTCCTTCTGATGGGTCTGATCTCTTGGTAGACGTGTCTTGAAATCATTAACCCTGCAGGGATGCTCAAGGACTGGTTCTGCTGACACACGCAGGCGAGCCATTGTTGTCAGTGTCCCCTTGCCTGAGTCTCCTTCACCCAGCTATTGGGCAAGCACTGTAAGCCTGCCATTATGTCCTTAGGACTACTGGCAGTGCCTATCATCTGTTTAGTAAGATAAGTCGATATTGACTGTGTTTTCCAAGATGGAAGTAGCCTCTGTCCACACCTCTAGGTGCCAGTTGCCTAAAGCAGCAAGGTCCTGTGTTTGTTTTGGCAGCTGGTAGGATGCACCCGAATGGTACAAAGCTGCACTGGGGGAGGTTCAGGCTAGGAAACTTCTTCCTGTGTGATCAGACATAGGAGCAGGCTTCGCAGTGTGGTGTTTGAATAGAAATAGCCTCTGTTCCTGTTTCCAGATTGCAAATGCAGAAAGTCACAAGTTTCTCAGTTTGATTTTTTTGCAGTGTGTTACCTGTCACCTATTTCTTCCCAATTCCTTGGTATTCATGCATAAGGGTTAGGAACCCCTTCCTTTTTTTAATAGATTCAAATAAAAATAAAAATATTAAAGAACGAAAAGAAGAGGGAACAATCAGAAAGCTCACTGTCTTCAAAGGAAAGCTGCAGCAGGAAAAAAAACAGTAGAGCAGTTTTACATAAAATGCTTGGAAGAGTGGGCGGTCCTTTGAGGGCTCTTAGGAGCATGGCATCCCTCCTCCTCCCAGTGCCTAGAAGGGTAAACTCTGGAGGATAGAGCTTGTTCCGGGCTTGTACCTCCCCTCTGAGGGAAGGGACCTTTCTTCTCAGTGAGCTGAAAGAGAAGAAGGGGCAGAGTGAGACACGGAGAAATCCATGGCACTGTGCAGCATTATGATCCACTGAGCCAGCAGTGTGCTCCTGTGGCCAGGAAGGCCGATGCTGTCATGGGATGCCCTACAAGGAGCAGAGCATGGAGCACACTGGAGAAAGTTATCCTCCCTCTGTACTCCGCCCTGGAGATGCCTCATCTGGAATACCGTGTCCAGTTCAAGAAAAGCAGGGAATTTGTAGAGACAGTCCACTGGAGGGCTGCCAAAATAACGAGCGGCTTGGAGTGTCTCTGTTAAGAGGAAAGGCTGAGAGACTGGGAACTGTTCAGCCTGGCGAGCAGAAGACTGAGGGAATCCTATCAGTGCTCATAAATATCTAATGGGTGGGAGTTGTGTGGATGGGGCCAGGCTCCTTTCAGTGGTTCTCAGCGAGTGAGCAAGAGTGAACAGCACAAACTGAACCATAGGGAGTTCCGTACAAGCACGAGGGACAAGTTTGTTCCTTAGAAGGTTTACAGAGCTCTGTGAACAAACTGGCCAGTGAGGATGTGGAGTCTCCTTCTCTGGAGGTATTCAGAACGCGCCTGGGTGCTTTCCTGTGTAACCCACTCAGGGGAATGTACTTCAGCAGGCGGGTAGGGCTAGATGATCTGCAGCGCTCCCTCCCAACCCATACACCTCTGTGATTCCATGAAGGAGAGAAAATCTACAGAGTAAGACATTGTGGTGCGATGAGAAGAAGCTGAAGTTGAAATGAAAGAGTTTGGAACGACAGGCTGTGTCAGCGAACGACCTTATGGAACGGAACACGTGGTGATCCTGAGAGAGGAAAGTCTGGCAGCAATGTGGGCGCTCTGTCCCTTGGTCTGAGTCACGGCATTCAGCCAGCTGAGATGATGGCTGAGGTGGAAGTGCACGTGCAGATGTGTGTGGGTGTTTGGTGTGAAAGCGTGCAAAGAATGTGCAGGTCAGAGACATCAGCATCTGTTATTTGACAGCACTCCATGGGAAGAGTTTGTAAGACAGCCTTTACTGATATGAGTGCTCTCTCAGGAGAGGATGAGCGCAGGGCGCAGCAGTGCTGGCAGGTTGCTCGTGCTTCTCTCTTTATAGTCATGAAGGGAGATGGAGGAGGGCTGTGCCCACACAGGAGGGCATCTGCTGGGCTGTGTGCTGAGCTCATGCTGGCTTGGCCGCATCCTTCAGAAGAGCAGCACGCTGCGAATGCTGCAGAAGGAGGAAGGGAAGGGAGGAGTTACAAGTGGTGCTACTGGCAGTGTCCGGGAGCAGACAGAAGTGCTCCTTCAGTAGCTGCCGTGCATCACCCCTACTAGTCAGAATCTCACCTTTTGCCGGCACGTAGCAATTCAAATCCCTCGTTGATTTTAGCAAAGGGCAGCGTGTGTGTGATCAGCAAGTCAGAGTTAAATTTCTTCTGCAAATAGCTGGTAACTAATTTGGGGATAGCTTCTCCCATTTTCCAGCCTAGAAATGAGAGAAATCGCTTGTGATGAACAATTGGAGAAAGGCTGTTTTGGTGAAAAAACATTGGTGGAGTTGCCTGAAGCCTCATCTCTGAAGAGGGAGTGGATGCTTACAGAATATTTGTGGGCTTATTGTTATGTTTCATGCTTATACATAAGGTGGAAATTTAGTGTTGGTTTTCTCTTAAAGTTTCAATATCAGCAGCTTCTCATGAAGACTTTCTTGGATGCTGCCCTGGAACTGAGTAGGCTGCAGATCCGCATAGGTACATTCTCAAGAGAAGGGTTATGTGTACGTCCTGGAGTGTAATTGTTCCAGTGACATTTGGGAATTGCCATGAAAGGAGAAGAATGAAATGTCTAGAATGTCTTTCTTGGCTTCTTACCTCCAAGCAGCGTCCCTTTAATAGTGCGCCCACATAGTAAAAGGAAAGGATCAATGGGAACCGTTGTACCTGCAGGTATTACTCCAACCAACACACAGACACCAGTGTTCATATTGCAAGAGGCCAGGGCAGCAATCTGATGGGCAGGAAAGTGAATTAGAAGAATTTGTCATAAATGCATTCTTTCCTTGCAGGTTTTGCCCCTCCCTGGAAGCCATAAACAGAGGTTATATATGGCACCGGCCTTGGAACTCTCCATTCCTGTTTTGACACTCCTGCATCGCTTCTCCCCAGGCAGAGTGGCCTGAAGCACAGGCACCAAGCAAGAAAGCGGTGCTGTGCTGGCATTAATTTGATGGGGTTCTGGGAAGGAGGACGTACTGAAATGTCACATACCAGTGTATCTGCAGTCCCAATGACCTCAAAGGAATAGTCTACGCCGTGACCGGTCATCTCGGTGAGAACCTGCTGAATGGGCTTCTTGAAGTCCTGAGGATTGATGCACTCGGTGGCTCCCAGCTCTTTGGCCTTGGCAAACTTGTCCTTGTTGATATCGATGGCAATGATGCGTGCAGCTCCAGCTGCCTTGCAGCCCATGACAACAGAGAGGCCAACTCCTCCAAGGCCAAAGACGGCACAGGTGGAGCCCGGTTTTACCTGCATGAAATGTGTGGGGAGGAGGATTCCGTTGCTATTTTGAAGGCGTGAAAGTGGCTGTGGGGTGTTTATTTCAGCACGTCTGAATACCAACCTTGGCGGTGTTGATGGCTGCCCCATAGCCTGTTGAGAAACCACAGCCAAGCAAACAGACTTTGTCCAGAGGTGCAGCAGCATCTATCTTGGCCAGGGTGTATTCAGGCACTACGGTGTATTCTGAAAAGGTGCTGATCCAGAGGAAGTGGTGGATCTGTTTCCCTTTGCAAGTGAACCTGCTGGTCTTGTCAGGCAGCAGGTTTTGTGGTTCACTGAGGCTGTTGGAAGTATGTGCATGCGTTGTTCATTACATAAAGCACATGTATGTGCGTGTCATGTTTGCTGACAGCTGAGCCTGTTTTGGTGCAGGGGTGGGTGAAAGCAAACTCACTGTGATTTCAGACAGTAGTTGGAGTCAGGATTCAAGCAGAAGCTGCATTCTCCACAGTGTGGAAGACCAAAGAGGATGACTTTGTCTCCTGGAACAAAGCAGATCCAGTGTTAGGTGCCTCCCACTCTGCAGCCTGTTGGCGTGCCTCCGCTGAGCTTTCTGATGACAGCAGCCTGGTGTGAGCCCTCTGCTTTCCCTGTGCATAGCAAATGTTCAGATCCCCCCTCAAGCACTCTGTGGTATTGATGAGGAAAGTGTGTGTGATGGTGTAGCCCAACAGCCTCACAGTCTTTGATAGTTGAGTCCTGGTTACCTGGTTTCACAGAGGTCACTCCTTCTCCAATGCTCTCTACAATCCCAGCCCCTTCATGGCCTAGGATGACCGGGAATTCTACATCAGGAAAGGTACCTTCCAGTACATGTTCTTCTGTGTGACAGATCCCTGTGGCCACGATCTGTTTGGGAGGAGAGAGTAGTTGAGCTTACAAATAGCTTGGGCTTTTTGAGAGCCTGTAGGCGTCACATGGTTGATGCTACCACCTCATGCTGGTGCCCCTGTGCCCTTGCCTGACACAAGTCCTCTGCTCTTGTTGAATGTTTTGCATGTCTTTCTTCTGTGCAGTGCTGCAGGGCTATAGGGTTTGCTGTTGGCATATCTCTGGTTTTCTGGCTTACAGGAATGGGTATTCCTGAGTGACTGTGTCAGACGTAGTGTGGTATAACTCAGCAGGGTGCAAAGCATTGTGTTTTGCAGTCGTAATTTGGTTCTTCAGTGGAGACTGTTCTTTTATGTTTTCCTGAATATAATTGGTGCCAAAGTCTGGGGAGAGGTTTGTGACATGTAGGGCACTGAATGCCTACTGGCGTGTTACAGCAGCCTACTCTCTGAGAGCATTGCTATACATAGCTGTGTGCTTCCATCTACATGCTGGCACATTCTGAAAACGTTTGCATTCAATCAGAGTATTAATCTTCTTAAAAAAAAAAAAAAGAAAAAAAAAGGTATGATTGCAGCTATCATTAGAGCAGTGCAATCCAGAGTGAATATCAAGGGACAGTGTGGATTTCACTACTTTTTGGGTTCAGAAGTTTGAAAGTTGCTGCATTTTATTACAAAGTGCTCCTGAGTTTCATAAATATCATAGACAGGAGCCTGGTAAGAATGGGATTGTACTGACATGTTTATTTTCAGCGGTTAGTGAAAATTCCGTTTCTTACAATGTTTTCATTTTTTTCCTTCTATGTTTTTTCTAATGTTTTCTACTCTTTGTTCATGCCGTGCTTCCTCAACGCTTCCCTGATGTTCTTTGAAGGAAAGGCATCGAAAGTGGTATAGAAAGGTAGCAGAAAAATCAGGGCTGAGCCACATAGTAGGATGAGGCAGAAGCCAAGTGCAAATCATGGTGATCAGGAATCACAGAATCACAGAATTGCTCTGATAGGAAAAGACCTTCAAGATCTTCAAGTCCAGCCTGAACTTAACCATACTGCCCTAACTCTAACAGGCACCTCTAACTCATGTCCCTGAGAACCACATCCTGCCGGTTTTTAAGTACATTCAGAGATGGTGGCTCAACCTCTTTCGCGAGGAACGTAATGCAGTGCTTAATAACCCTTTCTGTAAAGAAGTTTTTCCTGATACCTGATCTGAACCTCCCCTGGTGCAGCTTCAAGCCATTTCCCCTCGTGTCAGCAGTGAGAAGAGACCAACCCTGCTCTTGCTACAATCACCTTTCTGGTATTTGAACAGATCAGTAAGGTCCCCCCCTCAGCCTCCTCTTCCCCAGACTAAACAGCTCCCCTTCCTTCAGTTGCTCCCCATGGAGCACGTTCTCCAAGCCCTTCCCCAGCCCTGTTGCCCTTCTTTGGACCTGCTCCAGCACCTCAATGTACTTTCTGTATGGAGTTGCCCAAATGTGGACTCGAGTTGGGGCCTCACCAGTACCAAGTACAGGGGCAGGATTATTTCCCTAGTTCTGCTCACCACCCCATTCCTGGTACAAGCCAGAATGCCTTTGTCCTTCTTGGCCATGCTGTCCTGCAGCATCTGAACATAATTTGCAGGAGCTGAGTGCAAGGAAGAGGATCTGTTGACCACACCATGCGAGGCAAGCAGTACGTGCCCAGGTACATCAATTTCCATGGGAGAAAATAAAGAAGTAAAATGTGCTTTTACCTTGACACGCACTTCACGTGCCTTTGGAGGTGCAACCTCTATCTCCTCAACAGAGAGCGGTTTGCCCATTGCCCAGGCAATGGCAGCTCTGCATCGGATGACCTGGGAGAATGGAAGCGGTGAGGCTGTGAGAGGGTGTGCCTTTGAGAAAGAGTAATTAGTTAAAAACAGGTAAACTGATGGTTTGTTGCCCTCTGTCAGCGGCACAGCTCCAAGGAAGTACTAAACGCTAATTCTGCCCTGGCCTGTGCCCTTCCAATGACCGGTTCAGCATCCTGTTCTGGTAGTGGGATCCTGCAGTCTCCCTGCTGCAAGCTGTTCCCTAGGAGAGGAGAGGACCGAGGCTCATCTGGAAGGAAACTGAATCCCACACCGCATTCCCATAGAAGGAGTCTGGAGCAGAGGAGCAGCTGGCATCCAGGTAGCACTCATAAATACCAAAACGGCTACTCGGTTTTCAGTGTGAGAAAGCTGTGCAAAGCCCACCCGTGCTGGGGAAGCTGCTGCCTCATGCAGATACTGACAGGCTGCAGTTATATCAGAGCAGAGTCTTGTGTAATTCAGAGAGGTTTGGGTCAGTTAGGGGAGTCAGAAAGGATGGTCTGCCGCCCAAGCATGCTGGCTGAGCTGTTGCCTGGGTCTCTCTGTGGGAGGGGGGGTTGAGGGTAAAAGGCAAGGAGGCACCCTTACTTTTCCAGAAGTGGCCATGCGGTCTGAGAGGAGCTGTCTCTGGCAGTGGCAGAGGCTGGAGGCTTGCTGCTGTCTGTCCTTCCAGACCCGTGTCTTGTGTGGATGCCCTGAGTGCAGCTGGCTGCAGGTGAAGGTCGGGCAGGGGCACGCTGGGAGTCCTGGCGGAGGGCCAGAGGGAGCTCAGAAGAGAGTGGGAGAGGTGTTTCCCCTGCATACAGGGCTGTGTGCTGAGGACATAGTAGTGGTGAGGAGATGGGTAGCAGCAGAGAGGTGCTGATGGCTGGCAGCTGTACTCTGTGTGGAGAAAGCAGAAGTCCTCCAGGAGGCATTTATTGGTGTCTCTGGCATTTGGGGGGACCCCTGTGCCCTCCTCCAAAAGGCACATCGGAGCTCAGACATATTGCCACTCATGCTTCTTTAAACCACATGTTGCAAAGGGAAAACTTTGTCCTGGGAGCAGGTTGCTCCTTGTTATTTGTGTTGTGGTTAATCAGTGGTTAATCAGTGGTTAATCATTCAAAAAAAAGAAAAAATTGTTCAAATAGATACGGTGAGGTCAACTGACTTCTTCCTATTGGCAGGGAGGCCCAAAACCCGGTTTCCAAGTTTCCTGAGCCCACTCAAGCTTCCCCAGTGCAGAGAGGCATGGCTAATGTGTCTTCTGGCTGGCAGAGCTGTCCCCTGGGGCATGGTGGCCCTGTGGTGTGACAGTGGTTTCAGCCGTGTGGAGGTGCAGCCGCACAGCCTGTCCTCCAGCCGTGCCGGTTCAGCCCAACATCTGCACGGTGATGTTCAAGTTGTGCCGTGCTGCTGCCGGGAGCCTGAGGCCTTGGTGTTCCCAAACTCGTGGACACTTAGCAGAACAGAAATTGACTTTGCATGTGATTGAACCGGACAGAGTTGAGGACTTTTGTTGTACTCGATTCCCTAGCTCGCTTTCTTTTTTGATCGTCCACCCTGACGAATGACGTTTTATTCCTTAAAGCTCCTGCAGTAGGACGTGCCTCAGAAGCACCATGTATCTGGCACGTGGAGGGTAACTTCTCTTTCTGTCCTCTCTGTCCCCTCAAGCTAGGTTTAATCCACCCTTTTCTGACTTCTGCTGAGCTCACGATTCAGCTGCGTTTTAGCTGATACAGAAAAGTAGCTTTGCCTCCACTGAAGAGGTTTCCTTTGAAGCCAGTGAGTACAGAGACATTATTCCACTCTTGTTTCTAATGAATCCATGTTTCTGAGGTCGGGATCAGTTAAGTAGAAGTGAAACCCTTCTCCCTCTGCTTTGAACGAACGTGTCAGTGATCCAGTTCATGCTGTTGTCTCTCTCACAGCCTGCCATGAGAGAGATGAGATTCCTCTGCTGAGCTTCTCCAGAATTGACTGCTTTTACGGCCCACAAAAAGTCTTTGGGCTTGACTGCGCAGACAGAATGAAACGCATGTATGTTTGAACAGCTCCTTCTGATGGGTCTGATCTCTTGGTAGACGTGTCTTGAAATCATTAACCCTGCAGGGATGCTCAAGGACTGGTTCTGCTGACACACGCAGGCGAGCCATTGTTGTCAGTGTCCCCTTGCCTGAGTCTCCTTCACCCAGCTATTGGGCAAGCACTGTAAGCCTGCCATTATGTCCTTAGGACTACTGGCAGTGCCTATCATCTGTTTAGTAAGATAAGTCGATATTGACTGTGTTTTCCAAGATGGAAGTAGCCTCTGTCCACACCTCTAGGTGCCAGTTGCCTAAAGCAGCAAGGTCCTGTGTTTGTTTTGGCAGCTGGTAGGATGCACCCGAATGGTACAAAGCTGCACTGGGGGAGGTTCAGGCTAGGAAACTTCTTCCTGTGTGATCAGACATAGGAGCAGGCTTCGCAGTGTGGTGTTTGAATAGAAATAGCCTCTGTTCCTGTTTCCAGATTGCAAATGCAGAAAGTCACAAGTTTCTCAGTTTGATTTTTTTGCAGTGTGTTACCTGTCACCTATTTCTTCCCAATTCCTTGGTATTCATGCATAAGGGTTAGGAACCCCTTCCTTTTTTTAATAGATTCAAATAAAAATAAAAATATTAAAGAACGAAAAGAAGAGGGAACAATCAGAAAGCTCACTGTCTTCAAAGGAAAGCTGCAGCAGGAAAAAAAACAGTAGAGCAGTTTTACATAAAATGCTTGGAAGAGTGGGCGGTCCTTTGAGGGCTCTTAGGAGCATGGCATCCCTCCTCCTCCCAGTGCCTAGAAGGGTAAACTCTGGAGGATAGAGCTTGTTCCGGGCTTGTACCTCCCCTCTGAGGGAAGGGACCTTTCTTCTCAGTGAGCTGAAAGAGAAGAAGGGGCAGAGTGAGACACGGAGAAATCCATGGCACTGTGCAGCATTATGATCCACTGAGCCAGCAGTGTGCTCCTGTGGCCAGGAAGGCCGATGCTGTCATGGGATGCCCTACAAGGAGCAGAGCATGGAGCACACTGGAGAAAGTTATCCTCCCTCTGTACTCCGCCCTGGAGATGCCTCATCTGGAATACCGTGTCCAGTTCAAGAAAAGCAGGGAATTTGTAGAGACAGTCCACTGGAGGGCTGCCAAAATAACGAGCGGCTTGGAGTGTCTCTGTTAAGAGGAAAGGCTGAGAGACTGGGAACTGTTCAGCCTGGCGAGCAGAAGACTGAGGGAATCCTATCAGTGCTCATAAATATCTAATGGGTGGGAGTTGTGTGGATGGGGCCAGGCTCCTTTCAGTGGTTCTCAGCGAGTGAGCAAGAGTGAACAGCACAAACTGAACCATAGGGAGTTCCGTACAAGCACGAGGGACAAGTTTGTTCCTTAGAAGGTTTACAGAGCTCTGTGAACAAACTGGCCAGTGAGGATGTGGAGTCTCCTTCTCTGGAGGTATTCAGAACGCGCCTGGGTGCTTTCCTGTGTAACCCACTCAGGGGAATGTACTTCAGCAGGCGGGTAGGGCTAGATGATCTGCAGCGCTCCCTCCCAACCCATACACCTCTGTGATTCCATGAAGGAGAGAAAATCTACAGAGTAAGACATTGTGGTGCGATGAGAAGAAGCTGAAGTTGAAATGAAAGAGTTTGGAACGACAGGCTGTGTCAGCGAACGACCTTATGGAACGGAACACGTGGTGATCCTGAGAGAGGAAAGTCTGGCAGCAATGTGGGCGCTCTGTCCCTTGGTCTGAGTCACGGCATTCAGCCAGCTGAGATGATGGCTGAGGTGGAAGTGCACGTGCAGATGTGTGTGGGTGTTTGGTGTGAAAGCGTGCAAAGAATGTGCAGGTCAGAGACATCAGCATCTGTTATTTGACAGCACTCCATGGGAAGAGTTTGTAAGACAGCCTTTACTGATATGAGTGCTCTCTCAGGAGAGGATGAGCGCAGGGCGCAGCAGTGCTGGCAGGTTGCTCGTGCTTCTCTCTTTATAGTCATGAAGGGAGATGGAGGAGGGCTGTGCCCACACAGGAGGGCATCTGCTGGGCTGTGTGCTGAGCTCATGCTGGCTTGGCCGCATCCTTCAGAAGAGCAGCACGCTGCGAATGCTGCAGAAGGAGGAAGGGAAGGGAGGAGTTACAAGTGGTGCTACTGGCAGTGTCCGGGAGCAGACAGAAGTGCTCCTTCAGTAGCTGCCGTGCATCACCCCTACTAGTCAGAATCTCACCTTTTGCCGGCACGTAGCAATTCAAATCCCTCGTTGATTTTAGCAAAGGGCAGCGTGTGTGTGATCAGCAAGTCAGAGTTAAATTTCTTCTGCAAATAGCTGGTAACTAATTTGGGGATAGCTTCTCCCATTTTCCAGCCTAGAAATGAGAGAAATCGCTTGTGATGAACAATTGGAGAAAGGCTGTTTTGGTGAAAAAACATTGGTGGAGTTGCCTGAAGCCTCATCTCTGAAGAGGGAGTGGATGCTTACAGAATATTTGTGGGCTTATTGTTATGTTTCATGCCTATACGTAAGGTGGAAATTCAGTGTTGGTTTTCTCTTAAAGTTTCAATATCAGCAGCTTCTCATGAAGACTTTCTTGGATGCTGCCCTGGAACTGAGTAGGCTGCAGATCCGCATAGGTACATTCTCAAGAGAAGGGTTATGTGTACGTCCTGGAGTGTAATTGTTCCAGTGACATTTGGGAATTGCCATGAAAGGAGAAGAATGAAATGTCTAGAATGTCTTTCTTGGCTTCTTACCTCCAATCAGCATCCCTTTAATAGTGCGCCCACATAGTAAAAGGAAAGGATCAATGGGAACTGTTGAACCTGCAGGTGGTTCCCCAATCATCACACAGACACCAGTGTTCATATTGCAAGAGGCCAGGGCAGCAATCTGATGGACAAGAAAGTGAATTAGAAGAATTTGTCATAAATGCATTCTTTCTTTGCAGGTTTTGCCCCTCCCTGGAAGCCATAAACAGAGGTTATATATGGCACCGGCCTTGGAACTCTCCATTCCTGTTTTGACACTCCTGCATCGCTTCTCCCCAGGCAGAGTGGCCTGAAGCACAGGCACCAGGCAAGAAAGCGGTGCTGTGATGGCATTAATTTGATGGGGTTCTGGGAAGGAGGACGTACTGAAATGTCACATACCAGTGTATCTGCAGTCCCAATGACCTCAAAGGAATAGTCTACGCCGTGACCGGTCATCTCGGTGAGAACCTGCTGAATGGGCTTCTTGAAGTCCTGAGGATTGATGCACTCGGTGGCTCCCAGCTCTTTGGCCTTGGCAAACTTGTCCTTGTTGATATCGACGGCAATGATGCGTGCAGCTCCAGCTGCCTTGCAGCCCATGACAGCAGAGAGGCCAACTCCTCCAAGGCCAAAGACGGCACAGGTGGAGCCCGGTTTTACCTGCATGACATGGAATTAGCCTCCCGTGTGGGGAGGAGGATTCCGTTGCTATTTTGAAGGCATGAAAGTGGCTGTGGGGTGTTTATTTCAACACGTCTGAATACCAACCTTGGCGGTGTTGAGGGCAGCCCCATAGCCTGTCGAAAATGCACAGCCAATTACACAGACTTTGTCCAGAGGTGCAGCAGCATCTATCTTGGCCAGGGTGTATTCAGGCACTACGGTGTATTCTGAAAAGGTGCTGATCCAGAGGAAGTGATGGATCTGTTTCCCTTTGCAAGTGAACCTGCTGGTCTTGTCAGGCAGCAGGTTTTGTGGTTCACTGAAGCTGTTGGAAGTATGTGCATGCGTTGTTCATTACACAAAGCACATGTGTGTACGTGTTATGTTTGTTGACAGCTGAACCTGTTTTGGTGCGGGGGTGGGTGAAAGCAAACTCACTGTGATTTCAGACAGTAGTTGGAGTCAGGATTCAAGCAGAAGCTGCATTCTCCACAGTGTGGAAGACCAAAGAGGATGACTTTGTCTCCTGGAACAAAGCAGATCCAGTGTTAGGTGCCTCCCACTCTGCAGCCTGTTGGCGTGCCTCCGCTGAGCTTTCTGATGACAGCAGCCTGGTGTGAGCCCTCTGCTTTCCCTGTGCATAGCAAATGTTCAGATCCCCCCTCAAGCACTCTGTGGTATTGATGAGGAAAGTGTGTGTGATGGTGTAGCCCAACTGGTGTGCAGCCAGGAGGCGTTTCAGAGCTCTGCGCAGCCTCAGAGCCTTTGAGAGCTATGTCCTGGCTGTGTGCATTGATTACCTGGTTTCACAGAGGTCACTCCTTCTCCAATGCTCTCTACAATCCCAGCTCCTTCATGGCCTAGGATGACCGGGAATTCTGCATCAGGAAAGGTACCGTCAAGAACATGGTCGTCTGTACGACAGATCCCTGTGGCCACGATCTGTTAGAGGTAAAAGAACAGGTAGTTGTTGGAGCAGTGTTGCTTTTTTTGGCTTTGAAGCCCTCAGAGCCTTTATTGTCCAAACTGTGTATAGTAAGCTAACTGCAATTTTAGTTGGTTTTTTTTTGCTCCTCTTGCATGCGTATAGATTTATGGGGCCCAATGTTATTTGTTCCAGTTTTTTTATAGAGCTGGCTGATTTTTTTGTGGACCCCTCTTTGATTATTTTTCACTGTATTGGGGAATCTGGAGATATTCCTGTCAAGTAAATGGTGTTAAACATCTCAGTTTTCAAGAAGAACAAGACAGACAATCATCGTAACTTCAGGACTGTCAGTCTCACTTCATTGCTTGGCAGAATTGTGAAGATTTTTCTGGAACTTATTGTAAAATACTTGAAGGACAATTGGTCACATCCAACGTGGGTTTGGAAGGGGAAAATTCTGTGTAATGAACTTAATCTCCTTTTATGACTTGTTTACCCCCTCCTACTTCCCCCCTACCCCGTTGATCAAGGGAAGCCTGTAGAGGTAGTCCTGGCTTTTAGCGAATCTGTTAGTGCTGTTCTCGCTTTATCTTTCTGGACCAAATGTCCTGCACACACCTAGAGTGAAACATAGTTCAATGGATGAACAACTGGCTGACGTGTGGGTTCAGAGGACTGTGATATATGTGGTCATATCTGCATGGTGACAAGTCACTCATGGGTTTTTGCAGGGCTCCATCTTGGGGCCAGTTTAACAATTTCATCAGTGATTTGGATATGGATCTTGAAGGTATACCAAGTTCCCAAATAATACTAAACTTGGAGGGGTTGTTGATTCTCTTGAGGGCCAGCAAGAGGAATTGCAGAGAGGTCAAGATATATGTAAAGACTGGGAGATGAGAGCCTCCAGAGCAGCCCTGTGGAGAAGGACGTGGGGGTTCTCTTTGGTGGCAAGTTGAATCTAAGTCAGCAGTGTGCCCTTGTACAGCCCCTGGGGCCAACCATTCCCTGGGGTGCATCACATCTAGCACTGCCAGCCAGTTGAGGGAAGGGATTCTCCCACTCTGCTCTGCACTGGGGCAGCCTCACCTTGAGCGCTGTTTGCATTTTTGGCACCACAATATAGGAAGAACATAAAACAAACTCTGTTTGAGAGTGTCCGAAAGAGACTTACACAGATGGTGAAGGGTCTGGAGGGCAAGATGCATGAGGAGTGGCCAGAGTCCCTTGGTTTGTTCAGCGCAGAGATAGGGAGAGTGAGGTGTGGTCTCACAGTGACCTTACACCTTCCTCACGAGGGGAGCAAAGTAGCAGATGCTGAGCTCTGCTCTGTGGTGACAGGGTCCAAGGGGAACGCAGCGGAGCTGCACCAGGAGAGGGGGAGGTTGTGTGTTAGGAAAAGGTTCTTTACCAGAGGATAGTCAGACATGGAACAGTCACCCCAGGGCAGTGGTCACAGCACGAAGCTGCTGGGTTTCAAGAAGCAGATAGACAATGTTCTCAGATGTAGGACTTGAATTTGAGGGAGTCCTATATAGAGACAAAAGTTGGATGCAATGATCCTTTTGTGGGTCCCTTCCACCTTTGTATATTCTATTGTTATTTGATTCTAGAAGCGTGCTGGCCACTGTGGATCCCTATAATCCATCAGGAGATCAGGAACGAGACAGACATACCTAAACCCAAAATTAGGGGAAGACTAAGCATAAATACACATTTAGCCCTGATAGCTATATTCAAGCTAAATCCACAGGAGAAAAATCCCACAGGTGAAGGAGAAACAAAAAACAAAACAAAACACACACACAAAGAAAACAGCAAAATAACAAAAAAATAAACAATGTACCTTGACACGCACTTCACGTGCCTTTGGAGGTGCAACCTCTATCTCCTCAACAGAGAGCGGTTTGCCCACTGCCCAGGCAATGGCAGCTCTGCATCGGATGACCTGGGAGAATGGAAGCGGTGAGGCTGTGAGAGGGTGTGCCTTTGAGAAAGAGTAATTAGTTAAAAACAGGTAAACTGGTGGTTTGTTGCCCTCTGTCAGCGGCACAGCTCCAAGGAAGTACTAAACGCTAATTCTGCCCTGGCCTGTGCCCTTCCAATGACCGGTTCAGCATCCTGTTCTGGTAGTGGGATCCTGCAGTCTCCCTGCTGCAAGCTGTTCCCTAGGAGAGGAGAGGACCGAGGCTCATCTGGAAGGAAACTGAATCCCACACCGCATTCCCATAGAAGGAGTCTGGAGCAGAGGAGCAGCTGGCATCCAGGTAGCACTCATAAATACCAAAACGGCTACTCGGTTTTCAGTGTGAGAAAGCTGTGCAAAGCCCACCCGTGCTGGGGAAGCTGCTGCCTCATGCAGATACTGACAGGCTGCAGTTGTATCAGAGCAGAGTCTTGTGTAATTCAGAGAGGTTTGGGTCAGTTAGGGGAGTCAGAAAGGATGGTCTGCAGCCCAAGCATGCTGGCTGAGCTGTTGCCTGGGTCTCTCTGTGGGAGGGGGGGTTGAGGGTAAAAGGCAAGGAGGCACCCTTACTTTTCCAGAAGTGGCCATGCGGTCTGAGAGGAGCTGTCTCTGGCAGTGGCAGAGGCTGGAGGCTTGCTGCTGTCTGTCCTTCCAGACCCGTGTCTTGTGTGGATGCCCTGAGTGCAGCTGGCTGCAGGTGAAGGTCGGGCAGGGGCACGCTGGGAGTCCTGGCGGAGGGCCAGAGGGAGCTCAGAAGAGAGTGGGAGAGGTGTTTCCCCTGCATACAGGGCTGTGTGCTGAGGACGTAGTAGTGGTGAGGAGATGGGTAGCAGCAGGGAGGTGCTACCCTGTGCCCTCCTCGGAAAGGCACATTGGAGCTCAGAGAGACTTTTTTTCTCCAGTTGCTTATGGAAGGGCTGGAGGGAGGAGACTCCTATTGCCACTCATGCTTCCATAGATACCACTTGTGGCAAAGGGGAAACCTTTGGCCTAGCGGCAGCTTGCCCCTAATTATTTGTGAAAGGATTAATAATTAAAAAAGAGAAAAAAGCACCTGTAAAGCATGATATGGTGCAGGCAGGAGTGGGAGCATCTGCTTGCCATGGGAACAAAGGCCCAAAACCCGGTTTCCAAGTTGCCTGAGCCCACTCAAGCTTCCCCAGTGCAGACAGGCATGGCTAATGTGTCTTCTGGCTGGCAGAGCTGTCCCCTGGGGCATGGTGGCCCTGTGGTGTGACAGTGGCTTCAGCCGTGTGGAGGTGCAGCCGCACAGCCTGTCCTCCAGCCGTGCCGGTTCAGCCCAACATCTGCACGGTGATGTTCAAGTTGTGCCGTGCTGCTGCCGGGAGCCTGAGGCCTTGGTGTTCCCAAACCCGTGGACACTTAGCAGAACAGAAATTGACTTTGCATGTGATTGAACCGGACAGAGTTGAGGACTTTTGTTGTACTCGATTCCCTAGCTCGCTTTCTTTTTTGATCGTCCACCCTGACGAATGACGTTTTATTCCTTAAAGCTCCTGCAGTAGGACGTGCCTCAGAAGCACCATGTATCTGGCATGTGGAGGGTAACTTCTCTTCCTGTCCTCTCTGTCCCCTCAAGCTAGGTTTAATCCACCCTTTTCTGACTTCTGCTGAGCTCACGATTCAGCTGCATTTTAGCTGTGTTTAGCTAAGACCATACCTCACAGCCTGCCCTGAGAGACCTGAGATTCCTCTGCTGAGCTTCTCCAGAATTGACTGCTTTTACGGCCCACAAAAAGTCTTTGGGCTTGACTGCGCAGACAGAATGAAACGCCCACACCTCTAGGTGCCAGTTGCCTAAAGCAGCAAGGTCCTGTGTTTGTTTTGGCAGCTGGTAGGATGCACCCGAATGGTACAAAGCTGCACTGGGGGAGGTTCAGGCTAGGAAACTTCTTCCTGTGTGATCAGACATAGGAGCAGGCTTTATTGTGTGGAGAATACAATCATTTGTAAGTATTTAAAAAAAAGAAAAAAAAGCTTATATCATGGTATGGAGATAGACTGTCTGTGGCCTTCTGGAGCAACCTTAGCTCTGTGTGGTATTGTAAAACCTTTCACTTGTGTACAGTGTTGTGTGTGTCAGGAAGGGCTGGTATTCTGAGGACACAGTTGTCCAACCTGTGTGCAAGTTTAGTGAGGGGATTAACTTCTCCAAATGCCTTTAGTTCTCAGTTATGTTTTTTCTCTGAGGTGCAGGGCAGAGTCAGCAGCAGAAATCTGGATGAGTGACATTTTGCTTCTGGCCCACATTAATGTGGGCAGTTCTAGTCTCACCCTCCTCGTCCAGGGACTGTGTTAGCACTTCTGAAGCCTTTAGCACAGACCCATGGATTTGTGGGACAGCCTGGAGAGTTTTCTGTTGGTGCTTATCACAGCTTGTGCCTGCCTTGTTTCATGGGGCAAGGGTGGAGGCCCTCAGCAGCACATGCTTGCTGGTTGTATGCCCCAGTCCCAGCCTCCCAACTTCTTGGGCCATCTCAGAGTTTTGGGTACTATGATCCCAAATGCACCTTCAATGTTCTTTTCTTTTTTCTGTGTGATCAGACATAGGAACAGGCTTTGTAGTGAGGTTGTTGAAAAGAAATAATCTCTGTTCCTGCTTCCAGATTACAAATGCGGAAAAAGTTATAAGATTGGTAGTTTGATTTTTTGCCGTCTGTCACCTGTCACTGTCATGGTTTTGTGGTTTTTGTTGTGTTGTTGATATTCTACATCATGACATCATGTAGTGTATTGGGAGTTGAAGAGTTGGGTAGCAGAGGATGGTTGACAGTCACCTATTTCTTCCCAATTACTCAGTATTCACAGGTAAGTTCAGAAACAAAACCAAACCTTTCATAACACCTGTGCCAGAAGCAAAGACTGTAATTTCTTTATTCAATTTTAAGATAAATAGACATCACAATGCAGAAACTTGAAAGCAGTAACAAAGAAGAAATGATGGGACAGAAGATTATTTCCATTCTAAATGCTGTGCTTGAAGTCTGGGTGATAAGCTTGATAAGCTTTTAAGCAAAGGTGGTGGTGACACTTTTCAGAATTGTCTGATTGATATCAGTTGTACTGGAGCAGAATGAAGTTTGTACTGCTGCTAAGCCATCGAGAATCCTATAATATCAGGACACTGCGAATGCTGCAATATAAAATGACCAATTAGTGACTGTAGAAAAGCCCCTGTGCCAACATTTGCAAAACGTTGTTTACTCTGAAAAATCAGACTATTGCTGTCAGCCTCCCCTTCCTAGCCCCAGCTGTAGTAAAATAATGAAGTAGATGTACAAAGCTTGCTGCAGATGCAGAAAAGAGTCCAACCCCCCTGCCAGAGCAGCTCCCCAGCCCAGGTTGCACAGGTAAAGCCTGAACACATATTAAAATATATAGATATATTTCCCACTTCTTCCAATGAGAATTTTCAATTTTTGCCATCATTAATCTCATCATGACAAACAAACAGTATTTCTGATTTCAATATCCTATAAAAACAGTCTGTGCTGAAGTCTCAAAATATATGAAGAATGCACAACAGCCAAATTGTAAGTCAGCAAGTTCTAGTTGTGTATATACACAAACTGGTCTCCCTTTTGAAATACTCCAAAGTGACTACCCAGTGATCTTTGGACTGATGGCTCTGAGACTCTGTTCCCTATGAATTTACAATATGAATGGTAACTCGCTCTTCCACTAAACAGGTGATTTCTCTATTCCTGCTTCTCATCCTAAAAATGCTTCCTGACATGTGATAGAATTAACTTCCCGTGCCCTTTGCAGGTTCATGTTTACAGCTTTCTTGAGTGCTCTTTTCTAACAGGTGCTGACTTGCTGTTCTGTGTGTGCTTTTCTCCCTCTGCCACACAGACACTTTGCTCAAACTAGACAGGAACTAGAATCTAAAAACTCCTCTGGAAAGAAAGAAAGCACCCCACACCTTTCAAAATCTAAAACTTTGCTACCTTTTGTTACTATAGCAGCAGCTCATGGACAAATACTATGGTGGCCAAGATTAATGGGCACTGTGGATTGCTTTCGCTATTCTCTGTCACGAAGTCAGCCATGCCCTGTCTTACTGTGCACTTCTTAAAGTTGTTTATAAACTGTTTTTACAATTAAGCAGTGTTTACCTCTTCCCTGTCCTTAGCAAATCAAATCCCTCATTGATTTTAGCGAAAGGAAGGGTGTGGGTTATTAATGGATCCAGAACAAACTTTTTCTTCATGTAATCAGCAACCAGTTTGGGGACTGCATCTTTACTCTTCCAGCCTGAAAGAAAACCACAGACAATGGAAAATGAACCATTCAATGCTAGTGAAAATAGATTTAGGGGCTTAAATTCTTAGATAAACTTTCTGCAGCAGAACAGCATGATGAAATACTTCAGTATGCCTTCATAATACAGAATGCCATGAAGAAGCACTGCACTAAGTGCAGCTAGTGGAGTGGAGACAGTGGAGTGGAGTTTGTATAACAAACCAAGCAACCACTGCATCGGTACAAGTCTAAATTTCTGAAATTTGAATCTTATAAGAATCAAGCCCCCCCACCCCCAATACTGTTTTAGCCTGACTATTGATACTTCATTCCCTAAGTCACGCATAACAAAAACAACTGTGCTGACATCTCTGTTGGTGACTAGAAACTTAATAGAAACAGTATAGGGCAGTGGGAGGGGTTATCTGTCTTTCCTTAGAGGCAGTACTAGATAAAGCCATCTCTAATGACAGAACCTCCTCCTCCAATAACCTAATTCGCTCTTTTAGTCAGGTGTCTATTGAATATATCAGAGGAACTGGTTGCAAAAGGGAAAACCTGCTGCTGGAAAAAAGCTTCCTCTGTCTTTTAGTTCTTTTAGTTTTGTGTTCAGTGAGTTGGAGGTTGCTGAGTGTGGGAACCCTGTGGAAGAGCTCAGGAAAGAGAAGGTAACTGTGAGTGATGGCAGCCTGCTGGGGCTAAACATGGCAAGTAGGTTGTTCTGAACTGAATGTCCTTCACAGTTCCTGACTCTGTCTTTGCTCCCTGGTCTCCATTCTTTTTTCTATCTTTGTCTTTTCTGCCCTCTTGTTCTCCTTTTATCTCTTTCTTGCTCTTTCTTAATACCCCTTCTCTTTTGCTCTTTTCTGTATTTCATTTTCTTCCCCTCCCCCCCCCATCTCCCCCCACTTTTCTTTCCCCTTCTTCGTCCTCTTTATTTTTCCACTTTTTTCTCCTTTTCATGCTCCTTTTCTCCCTTTGTCCTTTACCCACATCTTTCTCCTCCTCCTTTTTTTCTTATCCATTTTAACTACCCCTCCTTCTGCACACCTGTGCCCATCTACGCTTCCTATTCTTTTGGCCTCCTCTCCTCTCTGCCTTTTTTTCTTTTGTGTTTCTCTTTCAGTCTCTCCTCTTTTTTTCTTTTCTCTCTTAATGTTTGCATTTTTTTTCTGCCCCTTCTTACCTTCTTCCTCTTGGTTTTTCTCTCTCCTCCACTGTCCAGTAACCATTTCTGATAATAGTTACCTTCATGAATATTCTTTGTGCTACTTTGTTAGCAAATTAGTTAGTTAGCAAATGAGTCCAGCTATCAGTAGTACTATAGAACAGGTTAGGGTCATAAGTTTAGATATATTCCCTTTGATTCAAGTTAATAGACTAGTTTCACAAGCCAGTTAAATCACATCTTTCCAGGTCCTCACCTCCAAAGATGGACCCTTTCCAGGTGCGACCACTAAAGAGAAGCATGGGGTCAAAAGTAATCTTTTGTGCTGCGGGGGGCACTCCCACAATCACACTGACTCCGTAGTTGTAGTGGCAAGAGGCCAAGGCCTCAGTCTGCATTTAAAACAGAGGGACACGTCAATGTCATGCACATCTTGCCTTTGGGGCACAAAAATGTGATTCCTTCTCTGAGGAATCAACTTGCAATTTGAAATCAGTCAGTTGCCGTAGCTAACACTGTTGTATCTGCTCTTACGTTTTAGTTTCTTCTGTTTTCCAATTTTGTTTTACTCATTTAATGATAAGATGCTGTTGGATAGACGATAGTGAATTAAGTCACCCTGCTTACACTCTTCTTCTATTAGCATTTAGAGGGACTACATTTAAGTTCCCTTTCTTAAGTTTCTGGGTGTGCTTCTGTCCACACATCTCAATGGCTGATAGCCAGACTTCACAGTTTTCCAGTTTGCTTAACACTTTGCCAGTGGCAAAAAAAGACCACATCTTTTGTTTGCATACCATGGTTTCAGTACGGCCGATGACCTCGAAGGAGTAGTCCACACCCTGGCCAGTCATTTCAGTCAGCACTTCATGAATGGGCTTCTTGTAATCTTTAGGATTGATGCACTCGGTGGCTCCCAGCTCCTTGGCCTTGGCAAACTTGTCCTTGTTGATATCGACGGCAATGATGCGTGCAGCTCCAGCTGCCTTGCAGCCCATGACAACAGAGAGGCCAACTCCTCCAAGGCCAAAGACGGCACAGGTGGAGCCTGCTTCCACCTACATTAACACGGCATCCTGTGTCAGTCCAGGTAAAGTACATGGCATTTTCTTAATATGTTTTCACCTAATCTACTTCTTGTAACTTAGAGATCACCTGTTGAGAAGACATTTGCTTATGCGTATGTGCTAGTGCAGTAGCCAGTTATAACCCTATACGTGACTAAGATAAATTATTCCTAAAATACATTACTAAGACTAGATCTTCATTACAGCATTCAGCTTCAAGTTTATAGACAGATTATTTTTACAGTGCTCTGTATTTCATTGGCATTAAGATTTCCATTGGAAATAGTGACAGCTATAGAAAGTCACATTTATGTACTGCTACCAATTCTTTGAATTCACTGTGTAAAGTTTTGGAATATAGGAAGCCTGAAGTTACAATAAAATATATTGGCTCTGTTGTAATATTTTTTTGAGGAGTGATAAAGCTAGAGGTCTGAAAGAAAACTTAGCAAGTGCAATCAGGTTTTTAATTGGACTTTCTATTAAAGATCTCTAAGCACCTTAGAGGAACAGAGGAAGGGAATGAACTAATATCTTCGTTCCACCCTGAACACAGCAAAAAGAACCTACACCTTCTGGCTGCCATGTTGGCACCCTGCTCACAGGCCACACAATCCTGAACAGGGTAGAAACACCTATGGTGCTTACCTTGGCAGTCTGCAGAGCAGCCCCATAACCAGTTGAGAATCCGCAGCCAATCAGACAGACTTTTTCCAGAGGAGCAGCGGAATCAATTTTGGCTACAGCAGTTTCATGCACTACTGTGTATTCAGTGAACGTACTTGTACCAATAAAATTATGAATTCCTTTCCCTTTACAGGTAAACCTAGTGGTGCCATCAGCCATTAATCCAGCAGGTGAGTTAGAAATACTGTTTGAAAGATAACCAGACATAATGGCAAATGAGATCTGTGAAGTGATCCATTTTGTACGAGTTAAAATTTAATAAGGGTCACAAGCAACCTAGGCAACTCACTCGTTTTTACTGCACAAGTTACCCTTGTGGCTTAAGCAAGCACTGCACTCCCCACACTGTGGAACAAAGAGTGGAATAACTGCATCTCCTAGAAAGAAAACAGTAATGATTAGACAAACACACAGGCACACAAGAAGCATGCAGGTAAAAACATAAAACAAGTACTTTTAATTCCTAAAAAAAAAAAAAAAAGTGCAGTAGGAGTGCAGTGCTGGACTTCTTTCCTTCCACTGCCTCTCTCTGACACAGAAGACACCATTAATGCACTTCTGACAACAGCTTTCAACATACAAAATCCCTGTTGTCTTTCACAGAATTGAGACTGAGCTATATCTTAAAATCTTCATAGCTACTGCTATACAGAGTGTTCATTCGGCAGTTTTTAGCTTCTGCTACTTAATAAGCATGTGAAGAAACTGAGATAAAAGCTGACATCTACTGGGACAGGAGGTTGGTAAGTTAAGATAACAGAGCTGTAAACTGTGTGTAGAAATGGGAACTAAATTAAGCATTAATTTGCCAGCCCTCTTGAGTCTCTTATTTCAAGATTTTATCAGTGATGCACACAAGGTAAGGCATCCCTAGTTCTTTAGAATAATGATGCAAATTAACAAAGTAACCAGTGTGAAAATGAGAGCATTCACAACATCCAGGCTTAGTAATCATTCCACTAAAACAACTTTATAGGTCTGAGAGCCTTTTTTTTTGTTTCTCTTTTTCAGAATTCAGAAGCAGGTAGGGGTGGGGTTAGTGTGCACACACTGCTGTTCCAGCTCAGCTGGAAACACACGGTATCTAGTATTATACCACGGAGTGATGCATCAAGTTCTGGAAATCTAAGTGAAAAAGCAGGTAGGGCTATAACTGAAATGTGAAATACACATTTTGTTTAAGCTGAGATCTCTAATACAATTTGTTCTTATTGTATTTAATGACCTCCTTTGGACAGACTTTGTACTTGTGACCAGTAAAAACAAAGATACTTGAAATACAGAGGTGTTAAAAGTGAATTACATGGGTAGTCCTCTCCACTACAAGTGGTCATACGTAACAGACTTCAGCTTAAAACAGGAGCCTGAAAACTCAGTTTCAGTTCAGTGCTGTTTTGTACCTGGCTTTACTGAAGTTACTTTCTCCCCAACGCTTTCCACCACACCAGCTGCCTCATGCCCAAGGATTATTGGAAAAGGCATAGCCAGTGCACCAGTCACCACGTGGTCATCAGAGCGACAGATCCCCGTGGCTACGATCTGATTTAGGAGAAAGGCGAGAATGTTTCAGCACTTCACTGTGTCACATCATACATGTCAGTTATGTCATCTGTTTGGAGCTGCCACTTGCTTCTCTGCAAAATTACACATGCACGCAATAAAAATGAAGGTAAAACACTATTAACTGCTCAAGTCCTAATCTTCACTGTTTGCAAGTCTCTAATTTACGAAGCGAGACTCCTCTGTGAATGCTTGCAGCGTACCTGATTGCTGGGCAGAACCAGCGTCCACACAGCAGGCGAAGAACAGAATAAAATAGATTCTGCCTAATATTTTTATATTTGCAAATAGATATAAAATGTTTACCTTAGTACTGTATAAATATTGAATTATTTAGATAAAAATGTTATATATTTATTTAAATCATATATTTACTTAATAAAGTATAAGTAATATTGTACTACTGCATAATTACACTATATGATTTATTATATTTTTATACATGTATACGTCACATATGTAAAAACATACATAAAATTTCAGCCATACATTAATATTCTGCAACACATTTTGTCTTTTCTTGCACTCAGAACAGCAGCATTTATTTTGAAAGATTTAAATATGCCTAAACAACTTTTATTCTGACAAGTGCAGTTGTTGACCCCATGTAAGGGTTCTCTTTACTCAAACAACACTTGAAACTGCTCTAAAGCAGTATCATCTGAAGCGTAATAGATACTCAACACCCAGATAAAAAAAGGAGGCACGCAGTGCTATTTCCTAGCACACAGGCAAAGGAAGGAAAAATGTAGTTATTGCTCTCTGAGGGATTCAGGTTTTTGCTTTGTACCGGTGTGGTATTAAGAACAAACAACCTGACACTGAAAAAAGACATGATTAGCTTTAGGGCTGGAAGCATGTTTCATAGATCAAATGCAATTTGTAACACTTCCTTTTAAATTCTTTTTAAATACCTTAATGCGAACTTCGTGGGCTTTTGGTGGGGCAACTTCCACCTCCTCGATAGAAAATGGTTTATTCGCTTCCCACAGTACTGCTGCCTTGCATTTAATAACCTGCGAAACGAGCAAAGGAAAAGGAGTGGTGCTTGCAATGAAACAGGTTCTTAACATCTGTACATGCAGAATTCCTACTCATATCTGGGGAAGACAGAAAAGTAGGAAAAAAAAAAAGCCACCACCGAAGTCAGTGTCCATAAGTCAGTTTTTGTTTTGGTTTTTTTTTTGCCACCAAGATCATGTCTGACTTTGTTCATATCTCTGTCCCCGTTATTTCTTCCTGATCTTTTTGGGTGGGGTCTGCTCACCCCAGAACTTCACACAGCTACAGGCCACGGAATAAGATGTTTCCACACAGTGTGACACCACTGTGTTGCTAAGTGGAAACAGGCACATCTGGCAACAAAATGTCAACTGGTAATGAAGACAGCAAGTACTAGGAAACAACGGATCCGCAATGTAAAATAATAGTGTAGTTTCAGTAGCCAGATGCAAAGGGGGAAAGAGCAAGAGCTTTGAAAAAGTGACCTGAGAGGTCTGCACTAAATGTAATGCCGCCAGTTAAAAAAAATAAATAAATAAATTACAAGTGAAGCAAGATCACATTTTAAAGGGCAGTATTTTCAAGGAAAAATCCCTGGAAAAGAAAAAAATGGACTATTGCACATTGCTCGCTCATGATTTCACAATTTGCGAACACAAAGCATGTGCAATGTTTGTAAGAGCAAAGACAGCCAATAGCTGTGGATCCCTCCGAGTGAACAGATCTCTCTTACAATCAGATGTCAGGCTCTGTTCTGGTGGCTGACTCCCTGAGGGCTTTTTCAGCTGGAACAGGATCCCCCAGATGAGCCATCAGCACACTCGCTCTATTACGGCAAGCACTAGCTGGAGTCACAGCGCTTTGTTTTCCTGTTCATGTTTTCTACCGGCCTTACAAGCTGCAGCAGCCGTGGAAGAAGTAAGCTGTAGAAACACACCCTTTATAGAGGAGGAAGATTATGCTACATGGTCACATAAGCTGCAAGGTAACTCGTGTACTGCCTCAGAGGAAAATACACTGAAAACAAAGTGCACTAACGCCACAACGCCTGATCACGCTCAGTCAAAGGCTGAACAGAGAATTGAACTTGGTGAATTTACCTCTGCTCATTAAAATTAATTTCATGTTTGCTGTACCTGTGAGTTAAAGAAAGCATTCCCCCCCTCTCCCCTTATTTTGTTCAGTTTTAAGAGTAGTAACAGCAAACAGGACTAGTACTTTCTTAAGGCACATTCCAGCAAGGTGCATTCCCTCAGACATTTTCTATGCGTGAGTTGCTGACTATTGCCCATTCTGGCAACTCTCTTGAGTACATTTTAGCATCTCTCAGGTAGCAGAAGAAGTAGACAAATGGACATGAGCAGTGGTAGCAGCTGACTCGCCTCTCCTCACCAACTGAAGATGTGAATACCCATCTCAGGCCCAGCTCAGTTCTGCACTATTGGCAATACTTACTTTTGCTTTCTATTAACTTAAGCTTTAAACTCCCTATATTTGAATTTAATGATTGTCTTAACATATGCACCCTAAAAATTTAACACAGTGTTTTCTAAAGAAGACAAACTGTTAATAAAATTGCATGAAGTGTAAAAAAGCTAGAAATAGTTGGAACCAGCCTGAGGTCTCAGAAGGGAAAGTGATGCGGCTGATAAATACATTTATTTGTCTGAGCCCTTACTACCCTATATTATATATTAACACAGTCAACCAGAGTTTGAAATTAACTTGCTCAATCTGGGGGTACTTTATTCTTGCTCTAATGTCTTTAGCTTATGTTGTCTTAGCATTTAAATAATTAAACTGAAATTATTTGCCTTGAAGAGCCTAGCAGCCATTTCCTAGGAGAGTACAATGGTCTGCAAGGAAAGGCAGCTCTGCTGTACCAGCTTTCTCCTAAACTCTTATTTATAGTACTCCGACAGTATTCATTGTGTCGCTGCAAAGAAACTGTACTTAAAATGCATTACTGTGCTGGGAGTACAGAAACTTTTCCTTAAAAAAAAAAAAAAAGTCCTTACTTTGCCCGCTGTGCTCATGTTGACTGGCTCGTGTGTTTCAAATCTTTCTCCCACGAGTTTCTTGTGCTGAGTCAGGTTGCTGCTGTTACCACAGTCCTGTCCAGTGCCCAAGAAGCTGCTCTTACAAAGTGCTTCTGCAAATGTGTTGCTCCAACATTTAGCCAGGCTGCTGTGCTCAGAGTCCCACCCCTTACACATCTAAAGCGCCAGCAAGAAAATGAGCCACCCATGCGCTGAGATCTTTACAGCTTGCTGTTTTCCCAGGTCCTTTGCTATGCTCATTCCTCCTTTTTCATAGCCTATCCCTGGCTGGCCTCGACATCATGGGAAGAAGGCACAAGCCCTGGCTGGAAGCTCTCCCCTCTTCCCTCCTCTCTGGGAGGCTGTCTTCCAAATCTACTGCTCTCAAGAGCACTGTGGGGGCAACAAGGGGTAAGCAGCTCCTGAACTCAAAAGGGCAGGGATACAGGGACACAAAGCCTTTGCAGAATGATGTTGTTAACACTCGGCTGATGTATTAAAACACAGTATTTACAATCCACTTAAGAATCATACGCTGTCTATCTGTGGCTCTACCTGCTCCTCTGATTCCTCAGGTTTTACAGTCTGGCTACTCATTGATCTGTTGGAATAGCTTTCAGTGATCAGTGACCAAGGACTACATGCTTAGTCACGCTGACTGGAAAACAAAGGAAAACATAGGACACGTGTTTCTTGACACGTGCAACAGCCTGCTGGTTTTGCAAGTGATTACCTGACCTGTTGGATCCGACAATACCTGCAAGCCCAGGCCCCACCACGTGCCCACACACTCACCCTCTCTGGGTACGCTGCCCTGGTGCGAGGCGCTGTGTGGAGGTGCAGGTGTGACCCGGCACGCTGATGGTCAGCATGCTCCTCTGCACACTCAGTGCATCAGATTAAGTTCCAGAGTCTTGTAGCCTCAGGTGAATCTTCAGGGATGGCAGGGTGTTCCAGCAGCCTCAGAGCTGCACCTCCAGTCTGCTAGGGATGGAAGCCACATTTGGTCCAGGCTGGGATCATGAGTCCCTGCTAAAGCATTTTAAAGACCCACATAGCAAAAAAGGGCTGACTTAAGGCTTCCTATGAAAAGAGGCTAACAGAGTCCAGAGGTGGTGACCTCACCTCTGGGGCACAGCAGATGTCAGGGAATTGATCCATACAGTCCACTCTCCTGTTCTGAAACTAAGGTTCTCTTCCTAGCTTTGGTATATACACCAGTGGTCACGATTCATCCCGACTGAGCTGGAAAACACAGAACTATGGGCAACGCAGAAATTTCACCTGCTTTCAGTAAAAATCATATGCAACCTAGTTGCATAAATATATTGATTTATGATAGTTATACTGATTAGCTGTTACTGCCTGTAGTATAGGAGATACCACCTGATGTGCTGAGATGCTTTGTGAACCGTATGATCTTTGCGGCACATCTAATGCAAAGGACTCACAGCCCCTCATTGGACAAACTCAAAGATGGATACTAACTGGGCCACAAGTAACAAATGCTTTCTCCTGTGTACTGTTTAGAGTAATACGCTGGCAGCTCACTACCATGACATCAAGAGGATGCAGCCAGTCCCCATGTCTGAATTTTCTATTGTAACACCAAATGTGCCAGTTTAGCTTGTGCTCTCTCATGAAGCTGCTTGAATGTGGGCTTGTAACCACCTTGGTCTGAGCCCCTTTTCCCACCACTCAGCTCACAGAGACCCCATGCTGCATGATGTTGACACATCAGCTGGAAAAAAAACGTGTATGGATGGACAACAAACAACAAACTAAAAGGACTCATTCCTCAGCCATCTAGAGGAGAATCTGCTCTCTGAGTAGCTGTACATCCCACACAGCCACACGTCTCTAAGAGTGGAGTGACAGTTAAAATGCTCAAAACAGAAAGCTGAGAACCTCTAGGAAAATGTAAGCAATACCAGTTATTTCAGATGTTGCCTTGTTCTGTCAAGTTTAGAATTCATGAGGTATGGTGCTATTAAAAGAATTTGTAGTGTAACACAAAACGCCAACTCAAAATCGTGTGTACAAAGAAGCTTCTGAATTCTCCCCTAAGGCCTTCAACATAGAAAATGCTCTGTGTGCTCCATGGCAGTACACCCAGAACACTATGTACACATTCCTGTCACGTGCAGGCTTCTTTTGCAGAGCCTCAGGAGCCAAGACGTAGTGACTTGCACTGCCTAGAAAAACTCAAAAAAGAATTGCTAAGTCTAACCTACTCCCTGATAGTTAGGTTTTTCCTTTCTTCCCTTCTGCCAGAGTTCCCATCTATTTTTCCTTATCAGTTATCCTCTGATCCCTTTGTTTCCTTTCCCTTAAAACTCTCCTCATCTTTGCCTTTTGTCACACTGACTCCTTGGGAGGGTTTTTCAGGGAATGGAGTGGGATCACAGACTATCTCCTTTTGCCAGACCAAGTGCCTCCGGTCTGCAGGTGCAGGTGGCACGGTCCTTAAGAAGAAGGTGGCAAAAAAAAGGACTGCACATGGAGCCAGTGAACCATGGGCTGATGTGCATAAGCGTGCTGCAGAAACAGCTTTATCTGCGTTGCTCTGTCAGATTGCTCAAGATGCTGGGAGCAGAGCTTAGGCTCAAAGCCCTGGCATGCAAGGAAGCTGCAGTGCCTCCCCTTTTTGGCTTGCTCTCACAGGTCCCTCAGGCTCAACACTGTGCTTTGATGCTTGCCACATAACATGCAACTGCTCCCTAGACTCCACCCTGTCCCCTTATAGGGCAGTTCTCTACAGAAGTATTTTTTCTTTAAGCTTATCTACTTAATCATTTCCTTCTAACTAAAACATGGTAGGTAATCACTTTATCAGCCTTTTATCTAATTTTATCCATCTGAACACGTGGCAGTAATACTGCCTCTCCATTGCTTCTCTCTCCAACCTAGTAAGGCTCAGGAGATGCCAGTGAAGTAGGAATAGCAGAAAGGGAAAAAAAAAAAAAAATGCCAGAGTTGGTAGTGGCCAATGAGCTCGTAGACAAAAGAATTCAGGGGCAGCCTTTTTTCTCCCCTGGGGCTTACAACAAAGCAAACGATATCAGACCATTTTGGGCTTTGGGATCAAAAACTAGCACCTGCACCCACCACTTCTCTGCTAGGTTCTACTATCAGTTGCCTTCTTTTCTATATAGAAATTCAGCAGCAGATTCTTAGTCTGTACATTACCGAAATTCTTATCAAAATGATTAATACAAGAGTTATGCCAGGCATTCTCCTTCTCCTTTCCAAATGTAAGCAAACTATCAGTCAATGTAACAGTTTTCTTTCATCTTTCACCTTTCTCCCATTATCTGGGAAAAATGACACATATTTCCAATCTCAGCAAGTCACAAAAAGGGAGAGAGTGTGCCTCCTTTCTCTGCCAAAGATCCTAAAAATCACAACAAAGAACTGCAGTCTGATTTTTTGTTAACCTCTGAGCTTAAGCTTTTATCCTCCTCTTTGTTCCAAAGAGGGCTTGCAGACCAACAAAACAAAGATTAAATGAGTACGCAGTCACTCACAGGTACAACACTCTGAAACTGAGATCACAGGGGAATTATTCTAGCTCTCCTCTGGGACCAAAAATACTGATTCTGGTTCACGCTCACAAGGAGGAAGAAGTCCTCTCTGATAATTGGTTTTCTTGGAATGTTATCAGGAAATAAGAGCCTCTGAGTCTATGTACCATTTCATTTAGGCTTGGAGGATTTCTAAGACCAGAAAACTGTGCAAGAGTTGTAAACTCAATGTATCAGTTATCAGATCTTTTGTCATTGAGACATCTGGGGTAATAAACAGTGGACACTTCATAGAATCTTAGAATTGCTCAGGTTGGAAAAGACCTCAAAGATCATTGAGTCCAACCACGACCTAACCATACTACCCTAACTCTTAACAACGCTTGGCTAAATCTCATCCCTGAGCACCACATCCAAACAGTTTTTAAACACATCCAGGGATGGTGACTCAACCATCTTCTCAGGGAGCCTATTCCAGTGCTTAATAACCCTTTATGTGTTTTCTGATATCCAACCTAAACTTACCCTGGAGCAACTTAAGGCCATTTCCCCTCCTCCTGTCAGCAGTGAGAAGAGACCAACCCTGCTCTCGCTCTAAGCACCCTTCAGATATTGGAAGAGATCAATAAGGTCTCCCCTCAGCCTCCTCTTCCCCAGACTAAACAGCCCCCGTTCCTTCAGTTGCTCCCAATGGGGCACATACCCCAAAGCCCTTCCCCAGCCCTGTTGCCCTTCTTTGGACCTGCTCCAGCACCTCAATGTCCTTTCTGTATGGAGGTGCCCAAATGTGGACTCGAGCTGGGGCCTCACCAGTGCCAAGTACAGGGGCAGGATTATTTCCCTAGTTCTGCTCACCACACCATTCCTGATACAAGCCAGAATGCCATTGGCCTTCATGGCCACCTGGGCACACTGCTGGCTCACATTCAGCTGACTGCCCATCAGTACACCAAGTCCCTTTCCATCAGGCAGCTTTCCAGCCACTCCTCCCCAAGGGTTGCCTGGTGTTGCTGTGACTAAAATGCAGGACCCGACACTTGGCCCTACTGAAACTCATACAGTTAACCTTGGCCCATCAGTCCAGTCTATCCAGGTCCCTCTGCAGTGCCCTTCTCCCCCTCAGGCAGATCAACACTCCCTTCCAACTTGGTGTCATCTGCAAACTTCCTGAGGGTACACTCAATCCCCTCATCAAGATTGTTAATGTAGATACTAAATAGAAGTGGCCCCAGTACTGAGCCACTTGTGGCCAGCCACCAACTGGATTCAACTCCATTGACCACAGCTCTTTGGGCCTGGCCATCCAGCCAGTGTTTCATCCAGCAGAGCATACACTCATCCAAACCATGGGCAGCCATGAGAACGCTGTGGGGGACAGCGTAAAAGGCTTTGCTGAAGTCCAGGTAGACCACATCAACAGCCTTAATGATGTGTCCATCCCCATCTTAAATTTCCTTTCTGTTACTAGATGCAAATGCCAATCCCACACTACATTTAAAAGCCTTACTGATCAATGCCAGAAGACAGATTTTCACACTCATCCAAATAGTGCCTTGAGCTCTAGTTGGTGACAATGTAAAATGCTGAAAATGGGCAGAGCAACTATGTAGCATTGTACCTGGACTCCAGAAAATTCCAGAAACTCCTGAAAGATCCCTGAAATCTCATTCAAAAGTGTGAATTTTCTTGAACAAAGCCGAAGTTTGGTGATTTTACAGTCCTATGGGCCACCATTCCTTCAGCATCCACATGCAAATGTTAATTCTCTATAGAAACTAAAACTCCTCTCATGTTAAAGCGTGATAAAATCATAAAGGAGGAACTCGTGGTACCCAAGTATTTCTCTCAGCTAATGAGAAACAAATATGTGGCTGCATTGCTGCCATGGTAGCGTGTGCAGCTCAGCCGTGTCACAAAGAACAGGAAGGATTCTGTGGTTCTCCATCCCTCAGCAACCCCTTCCCTGCTTGTGGGCTGCTCAACAAGCGTCAACAAGCCAGGCTGCAGCCTCCTCAGATGTAAACCCCTACCCGCGGAGGGACACAACTGCTGCCTACTGAGGGAAGCTGACCTGGTGTTCCTAGACACAAGGAACTGCCAACCTGGCATCCTGGCGAGGAGGCCCTCTGCAACACCTTCTCAGGTAGTGTGAGCTTTCTGTGCATTACAGCATTTCAACTTCTCCCATGCTTTACAGGGAAAAGGTGAGAACAGGCGATAAAACAATCAACGAGTGAAATTACAATGCTTCTCATGAACTTAGCTAGACATAGTTTGTTCTTTATAGGTAGCCAACATAAAAACGAAAGCAGTGTGTGCAGAAAATCAGAAGACCTGGGAAGAGAAAGTATCTTCCACTCCTATAACTTAATTTTTCACTCCTATAACTTAATGTATGGGTTCTTTTTAGTAAGCATTAAGGTTAAATGCTTAGGAAATAGACAGTACATGTTATGGTAAACGACACATACTTAAAAAAACAAACACACAAAAGAGCTTTGGAAAGCTGGTCTCCCAGATAATTTTTCTTTAAATCAAAGTTATAAACGCTAGCTAAGAGAAACAAATGTCATACAAATCAGCAGTTCTCATCATTCCAATCATTCAGTCAACACACTACAACCAAAACCGCCAGTTTCATATAGTTTAATTTTTATGTCAGGAGACACAGGTATTTTTCATTTGTATTACATACTCTGCATCCCATCTACATAAAGAATTACCTAATAAATAAAAAAATAAAAAGTACTTCTATATTGTTACACTAACTTTTAAAAAAAAAATCTCTTATCAACTTGTCTGCTGAAACAGTTTGGCATTTATGTTCAGAGTAGACGAAAGCTAGGCTAGCCTGCAGTGCTGCCATAGACATCAGAGCTTAATGGCATGGAGGTTTTTTCTTATTTCTTTTTTTGCAGCCTTTGGATTGACAGATGCCTGATGGTCAACAACACTAATGTTTTGATCAAGAAAGCATTTAACATAGAAATTAGACCAAGTGGAAGGCACGATCTTTACTGAAATCACAGCAAGACAGTAGCTCTGAGGGACAGCCCCTAACATCCGTAGAGAGCAGCTTTATCTAACCACTGCTCACTGCTGCTGCACATTGTTTATAATTCACATCCTTGAAAGCAAGACTAATAACTTCCTTTCCTGCAGGAGAAAATCATAAGCCAATTTTCTTTCATCTTCCTGTGTTGGCCAGTTAAGTATTACTAAATGTGGTGGTAATAACAAGAAGTAAAGTTCAATATACTACAATTGAGAGGCAAAACGCTTCTGAAAAGTACATAAGTCATTACATTCTATTGCAGGGAATTCAACTGGAACTTTGAACTCTCTATGATGATATGGCATAACGGATTCATCTTTTCTGCAATCTACTGTTTCTATACACTAAAACTAAAATATTTCCTTCAAATACTCTTACAATAACAGAGAACAACACAAACCCATCAAATAACTTACCTTTCATTATAGAAGACAGCATTAACTGGCAAGGGCAACTGTTTCAAACTCTGCTTCACAAATAACAGCTGTAAGGGAAGTTCTGCTTTGAAATTAGTGTTCACGTTTATTGTTTTCTCCAAAATAAAACACTGACTTCTGATTTCATTCCATAAAAGTTTAGAACAAGCCAGGAGAGCTTGTAGAGTAGCAGAAAGCACGGTAGTGAGGTAAAAACTGACTTTAATCAATCAATTTATGAATAGTTAGGTGCCAAAATGATCAGAGAAAATTAATGAATGCACTCCGACTGGCATCAAAGAACATGAGAAGCACTAAGTACATCTGTTACAGCCAGTGGCTGACTGTTTGGTATTTTTGATCAGGAACAGTTTGTGCAAGGCAGTGGTCTGCAGGAATAACACCAGGGAACCCACAGTGTGCCAGTACTGCACAAAATCAAAATGGCAACTAAATGGCACTGCAAATCATATATAACTGAGTAAATAGGTCTTAATTGCTCTCTCATTTGGCTTCTGCTTTGTTGTTTTCAGCTTTTGTCCGTAAGCCATGTTATTTCCCCAAGTATTCCATATGTCCCCAGACACATAAAAAAAGCGAAAAAAGACCTCGCCATTAGTTACAAAAACAGTTCCTGTGAACTGCCAGTTCCACCCCAGCACCACGTGCTCTGAAATGCAATCATCACAAGGGACAAACACTGACCTTTCCTCGGTTGTCTGCTAGGGCATACACACATTGACCTTAACACTAGAGATTCAGCTCTGGGATTTACACTTTTTGTTTTCACATGGGGCAACCTCACATCTCTTGTCCTTCTGCACACATTGTGAAATCCCTCAGCCCACTCCTTTTTTTTTCGTTTGTTTGTTTTTGTTTTCTAAATCTGACACAATTATGGAGTAAAAATGTAACTGTGCAAAACATAAAGAGTTACTTGAAATGATGTCCTCATCCTTTTGCAATCTTCTTTTCTCCATGTATTCCTTAAAATACCAGCAGCAATCACACACTGCTTCCTTAACCTTACAAATAACTGATGAATGTTTATTCTGCTCTCAGGCTGTGTGGCTGAGCAGCCCTTGCAGGTTGATTGCTCATTTTTTATTAACTGGATTCTGAATCATCACAAGGTGCCTTAAATATAATACCATTCTTAGGATATTCCCAGTACCAGAAGTTACAGTAGTAGATGTTTTAACCAAGGTGTCAGGAGCAAAGAACATTGAACGCTGGTAATTTCTACTATATGGAAGGTAAAAATAATTAAAGTAACAGTAATAATAGTTATTAAACTATTATTCAACTTCTAAACCCATAATCTAGAAGCAGACAGCAAGCATTTAGAGAAATAAGATTTCCTCTCCACATGCATCACCTTTAGATAGAAATGGAGGCCTCAGCATTTCCTTTCCTATCATTACTTGTCCCTTCACTTCTCAAGTCAGAAAGCAATCCACTCCTGCTTCAATATACTTTGTTACCACAAAAAGGTGTCTCAATAGGCATGGCAATGTGCAACTGAGCTCCTGAGCAGAAACAGCAAGGCAACAGAAGCAGCTGCAGTGAGCACAAGCTGCGTTAGCTGTCCAAGGTAAGTACTTAGGCATGGAGCAGGAGGAAGCTTGCTTCCATGCTCCTGTGCTTACAGCTTCTGCAAAATGCACATGGAAGAAGTAAACCGACAAGTGAAATGTTTGAAAGAAAAGCAGAAATTGAAGCTTCCTCTACTTTTCTATGCCAATTCCTGCTCTTCACTTCCAGCGTTTGGCCTCATTTGGAGAGCAGAAGGAACAGCCTGCTCTACAGCAAGAGAATAAGAAAAATTACCCAATGAGTACCTGTCGACACTGCTCTCACTGCTCCAGCAGCTCATGGGTATCATACTCCACGAGGAACGTTCCCCACCCTCGGATGCTCTGCCACATACAAGGTAAGAGTTGTTCAGAGAGACCACATGGCTACCCCAGAAGACCACCCTAGCAACACAAAGAGAAATGCAAGCATAGTACAACTTTGTTCCAAAAAGCATCTGATGCTCCCATTTCATGTATCTAAAGTAAGCATTTAACCAGCATTCACAGCTCAGTAAGAAATCTCACTTTTGGAACGGATTATTCATGGCCAAAATACTAAGACCCCTTGGGAACAATATGGGTAAGCAGTGTTCCCACTGCAGTCACCTGCACAATAGCATAGCGTTCATTGCCTAGAGAGGAATGAAGGACAGCTTACTCAGACAAAAACATTGAAAAAGTTCTCTTTAAAACCTTTGCACTACAAATCTGTTGCTCACAACTCAAAATGTACCCTGAACATTTCCCTCTGTGCACACATGAAGCTATTGCTCCCACTTCATTCCACTGGTGACTTTACCTGCTCTCAGCAACGAATAATCTCAGGGCAATAGCATAAAAGTTAGCAGCACTAAACTCTTTACAATCTACCACTAAAACTGTTTCACCGAGACACCTACCTGAGCTTTCATTTAAGCTAGAACAATTTCTTTCTGTGCTCACAAATACCTCAGATGTCAAAGACTCTACTTACAGAGGCATGTTCTCACTCTGTTCTTTTTTTTCAAGCCATTTCACTTTCACCTATATCATTCTGATACTTTTCCAGGAACAACATATTGTGCAACACAGTATTTCATACTAACCTTGTGCTCTAAAAACGCTGTGCTGTGAAAAAAACAATGAGGCTGATTACTTTTCCTACTCCTGAAAGGAATACAGTCAAAACCAGTGTACCATGTACATCAGCAAAACAAACAGCACTTCTAGGGATGGGCTTCTGTTTCTAACACTGAGTGTTTGTACAAAGACATATTTTTGTCGGTGGCTGAAAGAAAGCTGTTGAAGCATGGCCAGATTTACACTGCAGAAGGTGTAAGGGTCACAAAGGGGACAGAAAGATCTCTACTGAACTCCTCGAGGACTATAAGGATAAGTAAATATCGTTAGAGGATTTATATTGGTAGTTGACTAGTTTGTAATAAAACTTTTCCAATAAGGTATAAAGGGTGATGTAGACCAAGTTATTTCTGAAAAAGCTGAATTTCTTCCAAATCAGTACAAATGCCTTTGAAGGAAAAAAACAAGGTGACTTTGACACTGACCACACAGCTTAAAACGCAAAGTTTTGTGCTCCTCTGTGTGCATGTGTATATACATCTATATAAACTAAGAATATAAAATTCATTAAATATATACATGTACAAAACATATTATATACATATATTTATTTTTTTATATATAAAAATACGGTACATATTTTTATCTCTTTTTCTATAACCTGACAAAAGATGGCAGCAAAAGTGAAAGTCTTATATGGCTTAGCCAGATTAACTCTAATTTGTTGGATATCTTTGTAATCTCAGCAGAGTAATGTTTAGCTGTAATTTCTGCTTCAGATTGGTCTTGTGTCAGATACCTAAGAGAATCAAGGTTGTGAAAAACACTCAACTACTTACTAGAATTGCTTCTTCTCCATGTCAAATTCAGTTTGACTCATGATAAAACTAATGATTGTTTTTAAAACTCCAGCTAAGAAAGGAGGATTCTGGTTCTTTCATTAATTTCTATTGCTCTCACTGAAGACAAAAAGCTTTTTAAGTTAGGCACAAGAATTACACTTATTTCCTGGTTGTCGCTGCTTCACTCTATCTGACCGCTCTCCAAAGTTTTGTTTGGAACATCATATCTGTTAGGCAGAGCTTGATCACACCGTGCCCTGGAGCAGACTGCTTATGGCTCTGTGCCACCTGCTGAAATACACCATGCTTATTCACTGTTTAAACACGCTTTGTTTGCTGTGCTATCAAAGTCACTTCTTTGGTTAAACAGTCAGGGAAATGGATGCTTAAAAGGTTGTGTGTTAACTGTACAGAGCCTCTATTCCAGCGTGCCCAGCTTAGCCTCTGTGTGCTTCTCATCTGGGGTTTTGTTCTCTAGATGACTCAAAAACTCATGGATTCAGAATAAGACTCACTGAATGGTCAAAAGGAAAAAAGCAAAGTTTCAGAAAAACACTTGAGAAAAATGTAATTGCATTTCACTTCAGACATGAAACAGTGGATAGAGCTCACCCATTTGTAATGCTGGCTGCAGGCTCATTCTCAAATGGCAGTAGGCATCCCCTTCTTCTACGTGGCACTGACTGCTTGTAGCATGCTTCTGGTCTGGAGCAGACTGTGGCAGGTCAGATGTGGGCCTCATGCAACGACCAGGTCACACTGGCTTTGCAAGTCCTCTTGCAGCTGAGTGCTATTTTTTCCTGTTAGGCTTCTCAGGTTTTTGAAATTCCCTTTGCCTCATTTCATTAGCTCTATACTATTATATAAAACTTAAATTTTGATGCATTTGTTTCCCATTCATCCAGAACTGACTCTCCTAGAAGATCGCTTGATAGGTTATTACATTTGTTTACTGTAGTAAAGACTGTAGCTGTCTGTTTCATCTGTTTTGTTGTGGGTTTTTTTTTTTTTTTTTTAACAGGGTTAAACAACAGTCCAATCTGTTCTGTAAGACACAGCTATTTTGGAGAACTCCCACATGCTGACACAACAGCCTCTGAGCAAAAAGCTGACAGAGACTGTGTGCTAGATGGAAACACGAGGGGCAACTCACTTGGCAACAACTGCCTCCCAAGGCTTGAGACTTTCATGCAAAGAGGACCTGACTCTTCACAGCTTGCAGCACGTGAGTAGGGGCACCAAACCGCTGCATTATGCAGCAGCAGAAACTAAACTGTTAAAGGTGGAACCAGGTCTCAACCAGGCCACTGCCTTATCACAGCTCAGGTCCAGGTAAATGGAACGCAGGGCAATGTATATCCATTACAAAGGCTAGTGTTTCTCTTCCCTTCCTATCACATCTTAACAGATTTCTCCTTGCTGACACAAACATCCTTATAGGTTTTATTTATGCTCACTAGAAATTTAATGACTACACAATTATCAGCAATTACTGCATCTGTGAGCAACATTCTGCAGTAGCAGTCACACAATACCATAAGAGTACATCTATGGCATATGGTTTCCAGGATTTTCTTCAGCTGTTAGGCACCTCAGCAAACAACTACATTAATGTACTGTGTGATACAGTGAAAGCAAACAAAGAAAGAAGGAAATTGACTTTTAAAATATGGCTAGTGCATTTTTGTAATTAAAAAGGCCCCCTCAGATACAACCTAAGGTATATCTTCATTATTTTTTAACCTGAGAAAACACTGCCTTTTGATTTCCAGAACATGGAGAAGGACTTGCAAATGTTCCAGAGAGGACTCAAAGTAAACCTACTTCACCTGAAAAGGTGAGTGGAAAAAAACAACAACATAGTTCTTGATTTCAGCACTCTCCTTTTCACTTCTGAATACTGCAAACCAAACTCACTATCTCAGGCTGCTAATGAAGAAACACACTCAAAAAGAGGGATATGGGGAGAACATGGAAGGGATATAGCATCGAGAAGTGTTATGGCTTAATCATCACCCTATCACTTTCAGCTCTGTAACATCACTGTGCTATGCTAGCAAGAAAAATGGTCAAACCCAATGAATATGGGAACAAAACTCACTTTGTTTCAAACTGCTGGAGAAAAAAAAAAGTCATATTATTCTACAAATAAGTGCAAGATAAAGCCCACCCTTTTAACATAAAGATTCTTTACATTTTAACTGTCAACAGTTTTCTTTCGCTGATATCATTTAGTAGAAGTAGCATGCTTGGGTTCAGATCCAACTTTGCAGCCGTGTTCATAAATGCCATTAAAAGACTCTCCTTGCAATCAATAGCTCTTCAGTCTCAAGCTGCACCAATTACTTGTCTCTATAGTGAATGTACAACAGCTGGCTGCTAAGTTATTATTCTACTACAAACAATGCGTCACAAGGATGGCAAAAAAAAAAAAAAAAAGAATGCAAATGTTGCTATACTGGTACTGAACTTCAGAGGGCACAACTCAGGTGTTCTGCAGAAAGGAAGCTGAAAGTAAGACCTGTGTTCTCTCCTAACTTTTCTATTTTCATTTTTTTCTAAGTGTTGCTCTTTGATTCCCAATCTGGGCACAGTAAGAACCCACCTTACTTTTCCTGTATGCATGCAGAACACAGTTCTTCAAACTGTTTACTGTTTTGGCTGCAAAATGACTTCCCAATGGCCAGATCCTGCCATACGGTGACACAGAGAACACTACTGTTGCTAATAACCATTAGGTGCATTTTGCTTTTCCTCTGCCTCCCCCTCTACGCTTATAAACAAAACCTTCCGCTAATCACATCCCAATTCTCAGGCTCTTAATATACTGGCTAAGCTTGCACACAGACAAATGAAAGAGTTGCTCAGGAGCACACTACAAATCCACGATGGTAAAGCAAACAAAACATAGAGGTCAACATTTAACCCCTTCTTCATCCAATTCTCCTTAGTTGTTATGCAGCATCACTTTCATTCTTATACCGAAATCCAGATCTTTCCAGAAAACACAGCTTTTCCAAAAAGATGATTCAAAGCAAAGCTTGGTGTTGGTTCTACACATTTTCTTCAGCAATAAAGGGAAAAACCCAACACTACGCTATGGCTTTCCGACATTATTCCTGGTGACTGTGTGTTAGAAGCTGTAACCATTAACCTCTGCATTTCCTATTTCTGACCATATTCAGCCGAATAACAGTTTAACACGTTCACTGCAGAACATCCTTTCTGGGGATCAGTGTCGCACATATTTCACACTGCCTTTAATTGCTGCTTAAAGGGATTCAAAGCATTTCCTTACAGATTGTTTTCTATTTTGGAAAAGCTTTTGAAAAAACGACCCCAAACCTCTGCACAACCTGCAACTACCCAGAGAGCCCTCCAGACTCTCTCCCCGCCTTCCTCTGCATGCCTCAATGTGAGTCACGGTCCCGATGTCCAGCAGAAAGCAGATTTTGACCTAAGCTACCTGCAGTGGGAAATAAAGGTAAGATGTGACTGCTGCAGCACGTGGCTTCTGATGATGCTATACGCTTTTATTTCTCTTGAGGATAGCATGAGACATTATTAGACAGGCTTATTTTCTCCAGCGTGGATTCTACTGACTTAATTCTGTATTTAGCTATTACTCTACAAGAGTTTGTGCAGCTGTAAAACTGCACACTCACACTACTAGAACTAAACTTAACACACCAAAATATATGCTGCCAATCAGCTTCTCCTCCTTCACAGTAACTATCTCGTATATCTTCCAGGTGCTGGAAAAGCTGAGAAAAGTTTTCCAGACAGATTCGCTTACAGAGATCCAGGAATGGCTCTCAAAGGCAAATCTAAAAGGTAACAAGCACATACATTCACTTTTGAAAGGAATTATTTCTCACATATTCGTATAAACCCCAGAAATTCTCACAGACCTGAGCTGTGTGGGATTGCTGAGTTGGAAGGACTCAGGTGTGCCCAGATGTGGCCGTTCTGAACAGAAACTGGTCACTCAGATCTCAGCAGACTCAGGTTTAATGCAGAGTAGGAAAACTCATACCTTCAGTAGCACTCTGGTCTGCTCTGGGAAGGCAGAAAACAAACATTATCGCTCAAGCCCTCAAACCCTTCAAAAATCCCAGGTAAGGGAACTCCAATTCACCTCTAAACATCCAGTTCAGCAAGCCATAACATCAATAAAATTTCCACTGTTTTCAAATTTCAGAGAAAGTCTTCATGTCCAGACTGATTTACTCTGAACTGGCTGGTAAAGGCAGGCTGAATAATTGGCCACATGCAATGCAGGAAGGTGCAGGAGAGAACATGAATAACAGTTTGCTAAAGCCTCAGCCTCCTTCTCAGAGAGGTCCAGAAGGGGATCTAAATAACAGGTAAAATCTGTGGTGAGGCTGCTGGGATGAGGGCTAAGCTAAAAAACTTTCTAGTTAGGTTTCTTTGCCTTTGGATTTTCTGAAAAATGCAACTTTGCGACTGAAGTGTCTCATGCAGATCCTGAATCAGAAACACTCCCAACTATAGAAGAGCTGCAGCTCTGATACAAATGTAGTTATTACAGGAACACGGCAGAGCTGTAGGAGCACTTGAAGGCTCTTTCAAAACAAACAAACAAAAAACTGGGCAAGCCTCTTGTATATTGCAGAGCACAGCTTACACTGTTTGACTTTTGTTGTGCTTTTTTTTTTTTTTTTTTTTTTTCCATTTAGGCCTCCAACTAAGGGCTCAGAAGCAAGCCAAAACATGAAACATGGTAAGTTCTGGAAACTATATATGCTAAGATGTCACATGCCTAGGATGCTACAGAACAGATCAGGGACTGTGAATGTTCAGCAGCCTTACCTTTTGTCACTGCAACAGGACCCGGAGTCAATGACAATATGAGAAATGAAATTTAAAAGCAGAGCTTAAGTTCCCTAAGCTAGATACCCAAGACCCTCTTGAGGCCACTCAGTTGGTTTCTCTTGATACAACATTCACGTAAATCTTCCAAATGGCACACCTCATAAATATGAGAAGATGAGGGATGTGTATAACAGCATCTGCATGTTGCTGGAAAAATCATAGCAGCAAGAGGTACTGATTTCATCTCTTCCTTCACTAAAATCTCCTGTTAGGAGTTTTACATAGGATGAAACTCCTGCTGCTAACAAACTCTGGAATTTGCTATCACCTAATGCATCTTCCCAACTATTTGCAGGCAAAAATCACAGTTTCTCAGATTTTTTCAGCTACCAAAGCCCCCTTTTGAACCTTCTAGCCTGCCAGGGCAAACAAACGGTACTGGGACTCCCGGCAGACCCCACCACGGACTCTTTGTATCCCTTCTGAAACACAAAGAGACAACAGAAGTCTGTTAAAATGATCGAGCATTCAAGGACTAAGCCATTCACAGCAGCTCCAATGCTACCAGCTTTTATGGCTGTTAGTAACCTCACTGAAGAAGCAGGAAAGCACGATCTTTTATGAGAATAAGGACAAAAGAAAAACCTTTGAAGCATCAATTTCCCCCTCAAAGTGCTGCCAGGGCTGGGGAAGGGGCGTCCTTGTCTCAAGGGCGTACCAACATTCTAAGCCTAGCCTGGTAATATACAGCTTTCTTTTTCAAAATCTTTTCCAGAAATGGATAAAGACTGTATTTTGTACTCAAGGCTGAGAAACAGAGGTCCAGCACGGGCAGACACACTGTCTCCAGAGAAGAGCCATGGCTGGCAATGGAAACAAAGAGACCTGCCCTCTCATTCTGCCCTGAAGCAAGACAAAGCCCCTTCCAGGGCAGGCCCATCTCTTCACAGCCTCTAAAGCAGCTGCAAGTCATTTTTGCGTTGCATACTCTTAGCACTTAGAAATATAAAAATATAAAAATTAGAACAAGTGTAAAGAAATCTGTTCAGATTCCCTTTTAAAACTATTTTCTGCTCATTACATTTGGCTCTCAAATCATGCTGCATAGGTACACCTGAAGTTAGATAAATAGAAAAAGACAGAGGCAATGCTTTTTAGCACCACACCAGTGGGTCTTTTTGCATGACCCACCTAGGCCTGAACAAATAGCTCTTGGATGCAGACTTGGCCCCAGACATTCTGAGATAAGGAGAGGGCCACCACTTAAAAGGTCCTGGATTCCCAAAATCTGGCCTGCACAGTGACTGCAGATGTCTGCCTCACAGCAAACCACTGTGTGCTTCCATATCTCCCATTACTAGCAGAGAAACATCACAGATTTTAGCATCTGCAGCACATGGGGCAAACCAAACATTAAAGCTACCACGCAAACCTCAGGCCACTGAAACATAGGCCAACAATGACAGGAAAATACCTGGACTTTCTCAGGTCAAGTGAACTGTGAAAGCAACAGAATTAGATTTTATCAGATCTGCACGTGCCTCTGTCAACTCATTCTCACAAAACCAAAGCATTCTGACAAATAAGCCACAATTCTATTTATTTTTTAGAGAAAAAATATTCAGTGAAAATGGGCTCTTTCAAAACAACTGCCTGTTTGTAGGGGAAGGAGAGAAAATCTGCTAGCACAGTGTTAAAATGGAGCTTAGCTTACACTTCTAACAGCACCACCATCACATTCAATCATTTCTACCATAATAACAGCTACCTCCTCTCTGCAGGCCAGGAGTGCTGTGACCTGGGTGACAGTCCCAGCTCTGTGAGCAGCCAGTGAAAAGCAACTTGCACAGAGCAGTCATTGTTCAGGAGCACTTGTTAACTCATGCCACAGATGCAGAAACTCATTTGTACCAAATGATTTAAAATAGGTATCAGTTTCTAGGATATGTTAGGCATATGTCCTTTCTCTACAGCTGTTCAACAGTATCAGCCTATAGGGCATGGTAAATGGGGGCAAGGCTTCAAATGGGAGGAGCTGGCAAGCATTGTATTGCTGCAAGACACATATCCTTCCCTTCAACAGTGCTTTGAAATTTCCCCTGTGTCTCAGGTAATAACACTACAAGAGAGCTGGAAAGCAAACAGCAGCAAAACTGAACAACGGGGCTGACAAACAATACATCAACTGAACTGTAACAATAGGTGTGTGTACTTATGGGCCATATTCACATTGCCTTAATTCTACATAAACCTCTGTCCTAAGCGTTTCTTATCAGTTGTCTCTCAGCATCCTGCTGTGTCAGTTGAGGCTGAAAAGCTTAATTCAGCCCCAGAGACCTTGGAGACTCATTACTGAACAGAATTAGAATGAGGGCAACCACGTTAGCGCAGCTTTTCAAAAGCATAATTACATCTCCTCCATGAAGATGGCCGGCTACTGTGCAAACACGTTAGAGCCCTTAAATGAGATAATTTGCAAGGTTACTTACAATCAACTGCACATTCAAAGTCATTTCCCTTCAAAACCATAGGCTACTGCTTTTGCTAGATGTCTGGAAATAAATCTCCCTCAAAGGTGCTTCACCCATCTAGTAAAATCACAGACTCACAGAATGGTTTGGGTTGGAAGGGACCTTTAAGATCATCTCGTTCCAAACCCCCCTGCTATGGCCAGGGTCACTTCCCACTGGAACAAGCTGCTCAAAGCCCCACCCAGCCTGGCCTTGAACACCTCCAGGGAGGGGGCATCCACAGCCTCGCTGGGCAACCTGCTCTAGTGTCTCACCCCCACAGTAAAGAATTTCTTCCTAATATCTAGTCTAACCCTACCCTCTTCTAGTTTAAAGCCATTTCCTCTCTCTCTGTTGCTACATGCCCTTAAAAAAAAGTCCTTCCCCAGCTTTTCTGGAGGCCTCCCTCCACTTACTTGGAAGGCCATTACATGGTCCCCACAGAGCCTTCTCTTCTCCAGGCTGAAAAGCCCCAGCTCTCTCAGCCTGTCCCTGTAGGGGAGGTGCTCCAGCCCTCTGACCATCTTTGCGGCCTTCCTCTGGAACTGCTCCAGCAGCTCCACGTCCTTCTTGTGCAGGGGACCCCAGAACTGGATGCAGCATTCCAGGTAGGGTTTTATGTCTTACACGAGGAAAGTAGAGGGGCAGAATCAGCTCCCTCGACATGCTGGTCATGCTTCCACTGATGCAACCCACGATACACTTGGCCTTCTGGGCTGCAAGCACAAAGGACAAACAAGTTTCAGTGTGTAAATCTTAAGACTAGAATAAAAGTTGTTTATGCTTAGAGGATAAGAACTGGCAAAATTCAGACCAGATCAACAGGTTTCAGCCTAATACAGACTCTACCCAGTCATGCTGTGCAGATGTCCTCTGACTCCTTCCCTGCTCCTACCTGCCTGCTTTATTGGTGACCTAGATTCTCTAACAGGAAAAGCTGAAACAGATTCTTACAAACACGAAGGCACAGCAAGGATGGAGATCCTTGTAAGACTATTCTTGTGAGGCAGCTGCATTTCTTTGTCCTGTAATAAAGTCAGATGTCTCATCTTCAAAACTATCATTTGTTCTTCCCACCAACAGCTGGGAGCCTGCGGCCTTTTGGAACCATCTGCTGTTACTGAGAAGATTCAGACAGTAAGCTAATTTAAACAGCCACGCATCAATGTCAAACATTTCTAAATGCTTCATGAACTACTCAGGTTGCAAACCGATCTTCCCCTGCATGTATTTATTTCTGTCCCTCTTCAGAGAGGTCACACTCTCAACGCAGATCTGGCCCATTCAATAGATACATAAAGCCTCCGCAGCGTGCAGTTCAAACAGAAATAAGTATGAGTTAGACACTTCACTGCGATAACTAACTACGGACACATTTCCAGTTTTCAGGAAAAAAAACCACAAAAACACAACTATGCAAAAAAAAAACAACATTTAGAACAATTTCAGTAAGCAGTTTTGGGGGAAAAAAAAAAGAAAAAAAAGGCCGTAGTATTCTAATACATGTATCTTCACAGAACAAATAGCTCACGGCACTCACCATTCGTTGCCTCACTGCCTTCAGCTCAGATCTCATAGCTGCCTCTTACTGGGGACTCACTGGGACCTGGGACACCAGCAGACACCTCTCATTTTTAACAGCTGGAATCACTGCTGCTGTTCAGGCAGTTTTCTCTAGTTTTCTCTAGGTGATCCACCTGGCCCTCCCATGAATAACTTTGCTGTTGTGCTTGCAGCACAACTGTCAGAAGCGTGCTATGTCATATTACAGGATGCAATTCAAGCAGCTGGGAAGGACTCCAGGTCCAACCATTTCTCACAAATCCTATGAATTTTTATCACTTGATTGTTTCCTGCCCACCACTGCAGAGTGACAAGGTACTAAGAAATACTACTCGGGAAGTCCGTGCCCTTCTTCACAGGGACAGCCAGAAGCATTCAGAGAAAATGGAAAATGAAAAACATAAAGGACTCAACGTACACATTTGAGTGAAATACAGGACAAGAGCAAGGCTACTCAGGATGCTTCTCCCAGGGATGTCAACATATGGCCATCCTACCATTCTGCACTTCTGCAACGCAAAAAAATCCCAAAGAGACAGCAGGACTGTCTTCCTGGTGTGTCTGACGAGCTGCAGCATTATGGCAGGGCTACAGGTCTGCCCACTTTTGTGCTGCAGTCATTTTGTTGATAATTTTGTCCTATCTCTGTAACAAAATCCTGTCCAGTTCATCACGACACGAACAGTACAAGCCCTTACTGCTCCATCCGTTACCACAACCCAAGGACAGCATCTTGTAGAGACAGTGCAAACAAGGTGCAGACTTCAGCACAGCACGACTGATCAGGTAAGCATAGTCGGAGAAAAGGTAAACAACAGCAACAGAAATTACTGGCAATGGCACTAGCAAGGACAGGAATATGTTCTGGATTTATCCAGATAGGAAAGCTTCAAATTTGCAACAGCTTGCTTTAAAAGCGCGTGCATGTCTGTTTGTCTGATTTCACTGCTGCAGATGCAAGACAGGCTGTCTTTTATAATGTAATATAACTCCTGTATGAAACAAAAATGTTCTGTCACAAGAATAATTTCATAAAATGCCACTAGATCCATTCAAGTGCCTCCAAAGCCCACATTTATCTCCTAAATGAAGCATACATATGAAATATTTCTTAAAAAAACAAACCTTCAAGAGACTGAAGAATCTTAGACCAGGTTTAATAGGTGCTACATACGTTAACATGCATTGCCTCAGCTGTCAAGTTGCACCTTCTTGCAATTGCACTGTTTTACACATTTATGTAAAAAAATCAGAATAATAAATAGTGGGTGTACTTACACTGCTCTTGTTACAGACATCATGCCAGCAGTGCTTTTATGAAAAAGTTAAGCTAGTTGCTGGAATAAAAGCAATCACATTTTTACATAGCCTAACACAACCAAACCAAAAAGTATTTGGGGAAAAAAAAAAACAACCAAAACATCCTCTAACAAAATAAACTTTTCTGTGGTCATTTTAAAAGTACAGGGAGAAGTATGCCAAGCCTAAGAAGTCATGACCAGTTTGCACCAATCTTTTAGGGTCACTGAAAAGATCCCACTTCCACTCTGAATTTTAAATCAATAAGAGAGGAAGGAATAAAAATGGATACAAAGTCACATTTACATCTCCTCTCTGATTCCAGGTCAGCAGAGATAAGCACTTACACAGACACACATCTTACTCAAACTGAAGCATTAAGCACTGGCTTGATCCCACGCTTGTATTTCCTCTTCTGACCACAACTAACTGAAATCAGATGTATAAATCAGAATGGCTCAAGTGATGAAGGCAGCCCAGTTCCTGTGACTGCCTTTGAGATGCTGAGGAAAACTAGAATTATTTCTGTTTTTAAATATGTATGAACACCTTGCAAGAGGCACTACTGGTACAGGTTTTGAGGTCAGGGGATTATTTGTAGTTCATTGCTTAGAACTGAAAAAGATGAATGAATGCACGCATTAAAATAGTGAATAAGCATTTTGGGTAATATACCCAAGCAAGTATAATAAAAAAACCAAAAACATAAATAACATGGTTTCCTTGGTAAACAAAATAAATCTGTGTTTGCTTTTCATTTATTTTCTTTTAAAAAAGCTATTAATATAGAAGTTTCAGGATAAAAGCTGCATTTGTCTTTACCCTTTCTGTCCAAGAATAACTTTGACCCAACTATAAAGCTCCCAAGCACTGAAACAATTAAGCATCACAAGGGCAGCTGACGATCCTCAGAGTTTAACTGCTTCGTGTCCCAGCGTCATCCCATGAACTGCATGTCTCATTTCCCCATCTTATTCTGCAGACTAGTTGCTGTCTGAGCCATTGTCTTCACCTTCTTTCTCAGATAGAGCATGTTGGGATGAATCATTGGCTTCTCCCAGTGGAACAGCCCCTTTCCGCTGCGGCAGGACACTGAAAAAGGCCTCCCTCCAGTCTCTCTTCTCCAGGTATGCGAGGATGATTTCAAACACTGCAACGTCAAGAGAGACTATCAGCTCTTTTACAAGAAAGAAACCGAAGTGCTGATAGGAACACAGCTCCAGATCCATTCTTACAGAGGCTTACATGCATTTGGTCATGGTACGTTCGGTGTAAAGCTGAGGAAGTACAGGAAGAAGCAGATGTGGCAATTCTGATACTGCTGCAGTTTAAAGCCAAGCACTTTCAGCTTCTGGTTGCAAGATTCTATAGTCCCAGTTACTACAGCAACGCTTTTCTGTAGCTGCTTCACTCTGAACTGATTTCTCTCAGGGACAGAGGAATGTCCCCCCAGTGCTTCAGGTCTCACAAGTGCCTTCTATACTGACATTAACACCTTCCGATGTTAGAAAGGAATGCTCCTGAGGATGCCCTCTAACAACGATGTCGTTTCCCTCCCAAATTATAACACATGGACAGCCCCAAAATCTTCCTAAAACCAATTATATCCTCATTTCTCTTTCATTTCTATCTGGTGAAATCTGAGCTTAAAGCAAAAACTCCTGCTACTCTCCCTTTCAGCAGCCATGAACACCGCAAACTTATGGTTGTTGGTATTATACCACACTGTTACCCAACTCCTCCCTGTTTCTCCCCCCGAAACTTTCCCTGATTGACAATAGCTCCAAAGTGCATTATATGCAAATGTAATCAGCTAATTCTTATTTAGAAAAATCCCAGGCTGTCCCCCCCAAAAAAACCTCTTAACATAGACTGTGGCTGTGCAGCAGCAGGGAAGGCAGGAGGAGGCCCTATGGCTCATAGGTAAAGCAGACATGGCTGAGAAATCTGGGGTGCAGGGGTGGTTCCCCAAGCTTGAGGCTACAGGAATAGCACCAATACCACTTGCGAATGCAGACTTCAAAGAATGCCCTCAGTGCAAATGCTCCTGATGCCAGGTGACAGCATATAAGAAAGGATCAGAGGAGCTATGGAGGGGATGAAGAACTTACAGAATTAAGCAAGTGTTCAGAAAGGGACGAGCTGCACAGATCTCATGCTGAGGCAAGTTACAGAAAAGCACTGCATTTACTAGAGGTTTCCTGGATCCAGGTGTCCTGAACAGCCAGCCAGGATGCCCAGATTACAGGACGCTGTGGCACTGATACAGATGGCCATTTTACTCAACAGGTTATTCACCTTGGAAGTACTGCAAAAGTACGACTTCTCAAAGGACTACATTAATATCACTCTAAGTTACTCCAAAAATGGTTGCCTCAGAAACAAGAAGAATACAAGGAACACCCTTGCTTTGGAACTTCCTCGAACAGCACAGTAAAATAAAACTGATGGAAAGAGAGAGGCTTCAACAGGGCAACAGAGTCTTCCATAATAAGCTACAATAGCAACAAAAGCATTCAGCAAGGATGGGAAAAGGCAATGGGAACAGTTAGCAGACATCACTGCAGACTGGAATGGAACAATAAGGTACTGTAACACACACTAAAACTTACTGATCTTGGAACACAAACTTGAACAGATATGTGTTCCTCGTGCCATTACAACATGGCAACCCAGGCTCTGAACTGCTGGTGGAAGTATAAAGAGACATGATCCCAATAAAGGGTATAAATCAGCAAATAAATGAAAAGCAGCATGTGGACTCCACCGTTAACAATGCTAGCGATTTCTCACCACCAGAGGGCCCCATTCAATTTAGGTGCTTCAAAGACTGACAAGGCAGTTAAAAAAAATTTCTTCTGTGAGACTTTTCAAATTCATCATTATTGAAAGTAGTTCCACAGGGGTCAAGCAGGTCCCACAGTCTCATCTATCCCATACTCTAGTCTTCCAGCTTCAACTTCTGCACTAAGAGCAGGCATACAGATGTCAAATTAACCAAAACAGAAACACTGAGCAATTACAAAAGCAACAAGACGTGTTCACAGGAAAACAAACAAACAAAAAAAATCTCAGTGCAAATAAGCTTCTTTCTGTCACAATATTTACAACATGAGACTTTAGAGATGGCATGATTCCATTCATTTTCTTCATATGAAGTAGTACCTCTTTTGAAAATGGCCTTTTTTACTTGAGCTCGTTCTTAGGGTTGCAATATGGACCAGGGCTGTAATTATGACAACAAGGTCCCTCTACTTTTGGTGGTGGTAGAGTTATTCTTGTCTAAAATCCTTAAGCAAAATACTGCCATAGCAGAACCTTTACTTCACAAATGGTCTGTGTGTTGTGTTTTTCAGCTGTGATCTGAAAATGTTATAGAAGGGTATGGGAATGCAATTCCACACAACATGAAATCTCAGCAATTAAATTGCAGTAAAATCACAATACCGTAAAGCAAATCGATGAAAGCCTCAATTGTGATTTTTTTTTCCTAGAAGACAGCCTCCAAAAATGTTAACACTAGAGGTCAGTATAAGACTACTGAAGAAAAACTCCAAAAAAACTTGACAGCTAGCAGAACTTCTAATAAGCAGCACAAAGATCTTCTAGAGTCCATATAAAGAACATGTAAAGATGGGGTTTTAGAAACCTCTTCCTTTATGTTTAAAAAGGCCAGTTGTCATGCCACGTGCTAATAATATAACAAACTTGACACTAGGCAAGCAAATAAAATAACCGAAGGTGAAGTAAGGCAAAATGAAAACTCGTATGCCGTGTCAAAAAAATTCCCACAATGGTCTGTGCAACCCCTATTTTCCATGTATTTTTGTTTAATGACATTACAAAATAATAACAGAACAGGAGGACCTGAAGGTGCCAAGACTTTGTTAAGCATAACCGTACACTTCAGCCGAAACCAGGAAGCTAAGTTAAAATGCAATTACGAAAGCTCAGCAGATGGAGTATTGCTTAAACAAATTAGGTCAGCATACAGGTAAGCAGTTAGTGCTGAATAAAGCTGTCAGAAGAGGTGGAAAAAACATCACACATTCTTAACTTCCAACGGAATGAAATACATGGGACGGTTTTCAACATTTTACTCACTGAAAAAAAAGGCTGGGGTGGCAGCAATGCCAAAATTTATCATGGGACAATTTAACAGAACAGAAGTGGATAAAGCACTTCCTTGTCTACTTCTGTATTCTACCATACCTAAAATATTTAAAGGTTAGGACTACTGTGTCCCACGGGCAATTAGATTCAAGAAAATGGGTATTTTCACAATAGCACATGTTTTGAGGTTTCAAATTCTTAATATTGCAGGTATATTCTGTAACAGCATCATTACTCTGTGCTTTAGAACTTACCATGATTGACTGCTAACACTTTCCGACTGTTCATCTTCACAAAGTTTCCGAGAGGGAGCTGTGCATGACCAATTCCCTGCTCTACAGCCTTTTTGTAAGTAATTCCCTGGAAGAAAGGTATAAAAACAACGGGCCTGAGAACCACAATTCCACATCAGTGCACACAAACTAGATTATAAGTATCATTTTCTGTCCAGAGTCTTGCCAGTACCACCCCACTATTGCCATAGAAGATTAAAAACAGAAGTCTACCCAGGTAAGACAGCACCTGCTTCAAGGGTTACCTCTGGAAAACATACCACCCCAAATACACGTCTCTCTGTTACGTATGGTCAAAAGGATGCCAAACAAGACCAGGTCATAGAATTTCAGAACACACCAGGCACAGCTTGTTTCAAAGGCAAGCCGGAGCTTAAGCATCAAATTACTCAGTTTAAGGTAACCAGGTACTTTATTGGAGGAAGAATACAGGCAAAAAAAAAAAAAAAAAGGCAAATTCAGTGCCTGAGGAAAAAAAAAAAAAAAAAGGCTTTGGAAAGTAACTATTTGTAACATAATAACCATAAAGCCTTTGCTTCAGTTTCCTCCAGCCTTTAACTGCAACTAACTGCTTCAGTATCATTTGTGATGCTGGAAAAACTGGGACGAATCTTAAACCACATAATGTCACCAGAAATTACACAGGGGTTTCTTCGAAGAAAAGCAGTAACAGAGCTTTAATTTTCCAGCTGCATTTTCCATGACTTTCCAGGTCCACACAGCATAGTCCCACGTGCAGCGCTGGAACCGGATCTCTGAGGCATGTGCGTTACTTCACTAAATTCTCCTGACAAGCAAACTCATTAAAAAAGGACACTCGAGATTCAAGTGCTGCTCTTCATCTATTTTTGGGCACGTGCACATACAAGCACACACACAAGTGCATGAACAGAAACCAAACCCTTCTGTCCGAAAATATGGCCCTCAGTAAGCTGAGCAGTGTTATTAATTCCATTCCTATATTTAAAATGAAAAGATTAAATCGTAAAAAGCCTCAGCACGTCTGCACTCTGGAAGACAAGTCACTGATGCCACCACAGGTTTTGTTTTTTTATTTCTTCAACAAATTTTTAATGAAATCGTTTTTGAAGAAGTTTTCTTGCATACACAAATTAATTAAAAGTAAATAATGCGTACTATTCACGTAAAATAAGATGTGAAAGAAAGAACTGTAAAGAAGCATACCCACAGTTTACCTTGTGGTGATTATGATCCACCAGCCCTCCAATCACATAAGCCTTCTTCTCGTCAAGCTCACTGAGAATGTCTGGGGAATCTGAGGTGAGGTATACTAGGTCTTCTTTCCTTATTAGCTCACTGTAGTGTTCTGTTCTAATTTGGATATCCTAAAAAAAATTAAAAATAAAAAATAATTTTAAAAAAGCAGTTATAAAAGTTATATTTAACTGATGCGCTGCTGGGCAATCTTTACAGACCCAAGACTGAACCAGCACAAATAAGAGTCACTTTATGCCCCTCATTCATGTTTCAGTACATCACACAGTATAGACTGCATTCTGCATGAAAAATCCACAGTCCCTACCACAGCTCCCCGAAGCACTGACTTGTCACTTGACAGTCACTGGGAAACTTCCTGAAACCCCAGAAGAACTTTGCAAAACCTTTAATCCTATTTTCTGGAATGCCTATTTAACATGGAGTCACAAGGAAAACCAACATGAGTATGACACGAAGTCAAGTTATTTCTCTAAACGTTTCAATGCTGAGAGCTAATATAATGGAAAAGTGCACAGAGGAATCACGTCATTATTTCAAAGCAGTACTCTTCCCAATAAGCAAAAAATAAAAATAAAAATAAAAATTAAATAAAAATAAAGAACAAAAAGAGCTGAATCAAAACAGATGACTGTCAGAACTGTCTACGTCAAGCAGTCCATCACAGAACGGTGTCTGTTCAAGAAGATCAAGTGAAGACTACGCGCGTGGAGTGTTTAAAGCAAAAATCAAATCTAGATTCAAGACAAGCACTCCTTGACTTACTTAATTTTTTTTAGAGCATAAAGAGTCACAGTTTAATATGATATTGCTCTGAAGTCACAGAAGAAAATGACTGTAGATAAACCACTGGTCCTTCACAAAAAATAACCTAGCTAACAATTGTAATGAAGATTTATTTTTCCCTTCTTACAGAAACAGTCAAATATTCACCTTCCAGTTGACCCATCCTTTGTCATTTTCATTCATGTTGCTCTTCAACTGTCCCCCATGGCTGGTCAAGTAAAACTTTGAAAAGAACAAAGGAAAGGTACACAGTACTAAACTGTTAAAACATCAGCCTGCTTCCTCACTGTACAACATTTTTCTTTTCCTAAGTATTAGCTAAAGCACTCATTCATTATCTAGCTAAAAGTGGCAGTGGTACTAAGACTTCATTCATGCAGTTAGGAACACAAAGAAATACACACAGTCACTTTTTTCCACCTGTATGTGTCAAAGACAGAAGTGACTATCAACACCATTTTAGTGGCACTCTGCACCAACAGGCACACACTTTTATACGTGTGTATTTTTATAACTTATGGGTTGAAAAATCATCAGCTAAAATAGACGTAATTTTCTTATTTAAAAAAAAAAAAAAGAAGCTTATTTTTTTTATGCCCACTGGAGTTGCAACTGCCTTCTTCACACACTTGGTACATGGCAATACAGTCAGTTACTTAGCTTGTTTCAACATACCTGCACAGGATGGAATGCTTTGCGATTTTCTGCATAACACCTCTGAATTTGCTTGTGAAGCTTCTTAACATCCTGCATACAACACAATTTGTTTTTACACAGTCCTTCAGACAGACCACCACAAAATGCTTTACCATGAGCCAGAAGCTAAAGAGAGAAAAAGGAGGCTTTTAACTCGCAAAAATGACTACAGAAAGAGAGTGGACATCAGACCCCGAGAGAAGGAACAGCCTTTGTGAAGGGATTCTGCTGACATGGAAACATACATCTCCAACAAAAGTGTATTTAAACACCTCTATGTGAGTGCTTGATTTGCAGTGCTCAAGGAAACAAACAAAATAAAATCACTGAGATTTAAGTATATCTTTAAACATTCAAAATGAATCGCAGGAATCAATGAGGTTTGCCACACTACAACAACACTCAGTCAGTGCTATGCATGCTCCACATTACAGTCAAAGAGCAGACAGATGGGTTTTGCAAAAGCTCAGACTCACATAGTCCTGCAGGACAGTGAAGTCAGAGCAGTAGAAAGGCTCAGGGTAAAAGCAAGGGGAGAGGTCTGCCTTAGACTCTGCAGGCTGTACTCATACAGGAGGCTGCAAATTAATGTATGTTCCTTGTAGGGGTAAAGCTGTTTTGATCTCAAAAATGGCAGATCAAGTGTATAACCAGCAGTTGGGTACCACGCTGATCTTTCTCAGATTTACCTATCCTGTGAACACCTCACCCACATTTTTTAATCCACTCTAAGCTTTTTAGAGATGGGCTGAATTGTGCTGCCTGGTCCGAAGCACCGCTGGCATAACTGAGAGAAAAAGCTCAGTATCCTCTCGATGCTACGAGTTCTAATTTCCATGGATTCTCTCTAACACTGCTGGGAGCTGCATGTCAGTTTCAAAGGAAAAAATAATTGGATGTGGCATTTGCAACCTTTCTAGCAAAATCATTCTGAGGCAGAATTACATACAGCTTCACAGAGATCACACTGCACAAACTGCTTCCAAAAAAACAGGAATATAGAAACAAATCAACTCACCACATCTCCATGAGTATGATCAGAATCTTAAGCAAGCTTACATAAAGTTACATTCCAGACCCTGAAGATGTCTGCAACTGATGTGAGCAGTTCTAGGAGTCATCGCAATCTGAAAAATGCTATCTGCTACTGTCTGCTCTGATGCTGCATCAACACTGCAGAGGATGTTTCAACACTTATATTTACCTTTGGCACCATCAAGTCATCAAAGCTGCAGTCCACAATGAGGCGAAGCGTACTGGGAACGATTTCCCTCCGCATACGCTTCCTGTCATTCCCTTCGTTACTGGCGTCTGATTTTGACTGACGTTCTAATTTTCTCTTCAGGCGTTTTTCTTTTCGTTTCTGCCTGCAGAAATAAACAGATACACCTCTAAAAATAGCTGCCAAATACACTGAGATGCACATCATGCACACAAGTGTATAGTTCTATGGTGAAGGTGGATGGCCCGTAACTGTGTAGGTTTAATTTCTCTCTATTGCTCACATCTGTGCTATGCTAACAGCACCATGAAACTGACTCCCCGACTTTGCTTGTGAAGTTCTCAATATACATACAAAGATAGATATCTGTGATGATTCAAATTAAGACAACAGTGAGAGTTTCATGGACTTAAAGGTGTTCTGAGTCAGGTCTTCTGCCCAGATATGCTTCCTACCAACAACAGAAGAACACAGCTCACCACTGTCCAAAAATATTTTCACAGGTTAAGTCCGTGTAACTAACAGTACAGTATTTCATGTGTCAAAAGAAAAATAAAAAAATAAAAAATAAAAAAATAAAGATCAGTGTTTCACAAGGTTTACCAGCAACAAGGAAAAGCACTGAGTGACAGAACTGAAGGGGTTGGAAGGGACCTCTAGAGATCATCGAGCCCAACCCCCTGCCAGAGCAGCTCCCTAGCCCAGGTTGCACAGGTAGGCGTCCAGGCGGGTCTTGAAAGTCTCCAGAGAAGGAGACTCCACCACGTCTCTGTGCAGCCTGTGCCAGTGCTCTGTCACCCTCACTGTGAAGAAGTTCCCATGCACATTTGTGCCAAACTTCCTACGCTTCAGTTTGTGGCCATTTCCCCTTATCCTATTGACACACACCGCAGAGAAGAGTTGTCCCTTTGCCTTCCGTTCCTTAGATATTTATGGATGAGGATCAGATCCACTCTGAGTCTTCTTCTCTCAAAGCTGAACAGACCCAGGTCTCTCAGCCTTTCCTCATAGGAGAGGTGCCCCACGCCCATTATCATCTTTATAGCCCTCTGCTGGACTATTTCAAGGAGATCCCAGCCTTTTCTGAACCAGGAAGCCCAGAACTGGACACAGTACTCCAGATGAGGCCACACCAGGGCAGAGTAGAGGGGGAGGATCACCTCCCTCGACCTGCTGGCCACGTTCTTTTTAATGCACCCCAGGATCCCACTGGCCTTCTTGGCCACCAGGGCACACTGCTGGCTCACGGCCAGCCTGTCATCCACCAAGACACCCAGGTCCTTCTCTGCAGAGCTCGTCTCCAGCAGATCATCCCCCAACACACACTGGTGCATGCAGTTATTCCTCCCTGCATGCAAAACTGTGCATCTGCTCTTCTTAAACCTTATCTGGTTCCTCTCTGCCCAACTCTCCAGCCTGTCCAGGTCTCACTGGACAGCACAGCCTTTCAGCGTGCCAGCCATTCCTTTCCACTTCGTATCATCAGTGAACTTGCAGAGGGCGGACGCCATCCCCTCATCAAGGTCACCGATGAAGATGTTGAAGACTGGACCCGACACCGATGCCCGAGGAACACTGCTGAATGCAGCCCTCTGGCTGGACTCCGTGCTGCCAATCACAGCCCTCTGAGCCACTTCTCCACCCACCTCACTGCACACCGCTCCTGACGAGCCATTAACGTGCGATTTTGAAGCCCTCCTCCTATCTGCTTCAAGCCGAGGAACACTTCCGGCACTGAGAAGATGCCTTTACAGTTTCTTCATACTCAGAACAGCCTGTGACAATTGCTTGAAGCCTGGCATGGGAAAAAACCGTTTCAAGAGCCCTGATTTGCTAAAGCTATCAACGCACAGATTCTGCCGACACGTGACGACTATCACAACAAACTGCCGCACGCGATCCAAAGAAAGCCACTTTGGTGAACCGTACCTACGGAGGTCCTTCTGCTCTTCCCACTGCTTCTGCTTCAGCAGTTTCTTCCTCTGCCTCTTGGACATGGGCTCGGGGCATCCCGTGCCTTCCTCCTGTCTTTCGACTTGCCTGGCACACGGCTTCCCCGTTCCTTCCAGCTCAGATGCATCAGGGGGCACGGTGTTTTCTGCTGGCGTTTCCGATGACATCAGCTTTCGGCTGCCCCGCTGTCTCTCATACGCGTGACAAATATTTCACAAAAAAGCAACCTCGTCAACCTCGCCAGTTCTGTGAGAAACGAGAGACTAGTGCGCATGCGCGCGCCCGCCCCGCCCGCCGCGACTTCAATTCCCAGCGGGCAACGGGCGGCCGTCACGTGACGCTGGCGGGCTGTGCCTTTCCCGCTCCCCTTCCCGCCTCCCCCCCCCCGGTGTGAAAGGGAGCAAAGAAGTCAGTAACACGTAGCGGGCTGACCTTTAGCTGCTGTTCGTGCTGAACGCCTGCTGTAATCCTTGATTTCGTCGGTGATGATTTCCTGCGTTACTTCATAAATAACCGGATTTGCATTTGCTTCTGTTCGCGTCTATTTAAAACCTCACTGATGTTGCTATTAGTATCTAGATTTACACACCAGGTTTGGGTTGTCCCCCTCCCCCGGAGCAGCACCAAGGATGTCTTAGGAGTGCAGCTCACTGAACCCCCAGCAGAATGGCACGCAGGTGCCAGCTGGAGGGCGAGGATGGGCTCGGATGCTTTGGTGCGCACAGTTTGAGGTGAAAACCAGGAGCTTCACATCATTGTTTGTGAAGGGAAGACAAAAATGTTTTACTGACCCCAGAAAAAAATGTGAGGAAATCTCATTAGTTTTATAAGCTCATATAAAGATATCAGCTTTATTGTTTGGACTCTGGAAAATGTGCAGCAACAAAGTAATACTTTGACCCTAATACATATGCCAGCATGGCGGTGAGGTGTCCATTAAAGGGCTGCTCCCACAGCCTCTGTCTGTAGTGGACTTTGGTGGGTGAGAGACTTTTTTCGTGGGAGGCATTTGATGTTAAGGAAGTCACTGCTGATTTACCCTTGGCATAACTGAGGAGAGGCTCAGGCCTCCCCTTTATCAGGCATTTAAAGAATACACCAAGTGTGCTTTAAACGTATATATGTAGTTCTTTAGATACAGATGTACGCGCGTGTGGAAATACACAACACTGTTTCTTTGCACATATGTGATGGTTTGATACTTAGTTCACCAGGTGTGGAGATAAGACTGAAGGAGGGGACCGGCTGCGGCCCTGTTGCTTCTCTCCACTGCATGACATTTGCAGCCACTGTACCCGGCTTCTCTGTCAGCACAAGGCAATGAATTAGGCATTTATGCTATCCCAGGCTGTTCTCACCTAACAGTCCTTCGCTCGTACAGAAGACCTAATAACAGAAATGGTACTGGAAAGTCCTAAAGCTTTAATGTAATGACAATGCAAGTAGCACTCCAGGCTATAGTGGAGAAGTCATCTTGTGGCAGGGAGCTATTTACAGGACCTAGCTTGTAGGAGAAGGAAATAAAAACCTCTTGCTCTGAAACAGAGTGTGTGGTGATGACTGGTGGGTATCTATCCCTCTTATCCCTACCTTATCCCTACTTAAACGCGTAGGAGCATATCCCTTCCAGTGCAGAAAGAGGGGGCTTCGTTAGCTGAGGGAGAGGGTGTCCTGGCACAGATTTTGGTGTGCAAGCTGTTTGAGGAACATATGGGGTTAATGCGCTGCCACGCAGTTATCCAAGGAACAAGGGTTTCCTTAATGAGCCCTCTAGCTGTGGGGCTGACAGTGGGATGGGCTGGGGTTTGCTCTCAGAGGAAATGGGGAGCATGTGCATCAGTCAGGTGAGAGCTTATTGAGAGATAAACTGAACAAGAGGAAAGGGAAAAATATGGGTGAAAAAAGAAGGGCCTGGTTTGCTCTTTTTGAGGATGAAGACAGAGTGGCTAGCTTGTTTCATCTTTTCAGTCTCTAAACTGCTGCTGCAGTGAAGTAATACAGTGGCTGCTGAAAGAGCATTTTGTAAAATATAAAAACCAAGGAACTGTTTTGACTGCACATCAGTCTCCTTAATAGGGCATCATTTCCTTTTCAGATGGCACTGATAAATCCCTTGTACTTCTACTCCCAGATCCTTAGAAAGCATCTGCATCTGGAGTTGCCCATAGAGTTAATACACAACGTTGGAGAACTGTAGACAGAATGCAGGCCCTGGCAGCAGCAGACTCCAGCACACCTTTGTTAAAGCAGAGGGAAAGTGGAGGGAGCTCCTGGTTCTGCCAGGTCTGGAGGCCGCCTCCACTGCTCAGCAATGTGGCTGCACAGACATTCAAAAATGAAAGCTGAAGTAATCAATAAAATGGGTAAAAACCCCTAGTTACCCTAGTTCTTAATAATTAACTGGAAGTCCTTCCATGAACTTAGTACCTGAGTGTGGAATTTGGAATCTGACCTTTACTACATCTAGATAAACACAGCGGCTGGCGCGGCAGCTCCCTCTGCAAGCGCTGCTCCATTGTCAGCAGTTCGCTTCTTGGAGGCTCTCTTGCTTCTTGGAGGCTTTTGCACTTCATGCTGCAGCCAGGAGCTCGGAGGAGTCCAGCATGATTGTTCTTACCGTGCTTTTCCTTTGCATCATTTCCACGTATTCAGCCTCCGTTAAAGGTAGGTCAGACAAGGCATAACTGTCTTTCTACAGACGCACGAACATCTTTACTCAGCTGTACTTGAGTAATGCCTAACACCTTTGTTAATTACAAAGGTTTAGGTGCTGGTAACATTCATGTTAGCACAAGGGAGGGAAGAGATGATGCCTTCAGGTGCACATGGACAGTGGTGCGAGACAGGAAACTGCAAATCTTGACCTTGCTTAGTCAAGTCATGCTGCGGGACACGAGCTGGAGGGGGACTATTAAGTTAAACACACAGAAGTGCTCCAGTGGACCAGAGCTAGGAACTGCTCTGAGCTGTCCAGGCTTCATCTTCTAAGCAGTTGACTCAGCTACCACTGAAGTCAGTAACAAGCATCCCATTAATTTCATTGGGAGCCTGGTCTGCAGTAAGTCACGGAAACCTGGGTGTTTGCACTGGCCTGTGGAGCAGGGCTTTACTCAGGTGTCCTGCATAAAGGTAAAGGGCATGAAATCTGATGTACTGAAGGAGAAAAAGGGCCTTTCAGTGGTGGCCTTCTGTGGACAATCTGACATTAATCTTAAGGGAGCAGCAATCTTACAGCATTAGCCAACACGTGTTCTTTCAATTGAATGAGAATTCTCCCCAGGGAGAGGAGAGAAGGAGGGGAGCATTTAGCTGCAGGCTGAACTGTTTAGAAGGTAGAAGTACGCCTGTAGGAGGATCGGGCACCGTATCTGGGAAAGCATAGAGCAGCAACCTTTCTGCCTGCCTCCATGCCCTTTTATGACAGGAATTGTAAAACAGAGAAGTTGACAGGTGGTTCCTCTTGCAATAGAAAACTCTCACTAAACTGTCAAGTAACATTAATGGCTTGGTACTGAGGTGCCACACTTCTGGTCTCTGCTCTTCCCAGCTTCTTGTTACATCAACTACTCAAAACATATTGATGTAAAGTTCTGTTTGTCACTTTGCATCCCTAGTGCAGTGAGCAAGCATTTGCTCACTAGCTTGTCCTCCGTTCAGCTCCGCAAGGTCTCTTCTGTCTCTTGTGCAGACAAACTGAGTGCTGAATTACAAGCCTGAAGGCCACTTAGTGCCTCTGTGACAGTGCTCAGATTAGGATGAGCATTTTTGCCTCTCTGCACGTCAATCTTTTAGAAATGCTAAAGGAATATTCTTTTAAGTCAGCTAGATCAGCGTACATGAAACTTTCCTACTGCAGTTCCAGTTTTCAAATAAATGGATGGTGTTTGCTTTTTGAAGCTATCCAATATCAGAATCAGTGGCAAATATAATTTATGAAGGTAGAGCCAGCTTGTAGTTAGAGACACACATGCTGTGCATGCCATATGTATTAATAAACGGCACAGGACTTGACAGCTGTCTCTACTCATGCAGTGTAACCTTCTGTATTATACAGTATCATGATTTAATTATAGATTTGGCATGTTACCCTTAATGACAGACACTTAACGTTACTAGTCAAGCTATGTGTTATGCACTCCACCTTGAAAGCATGCACTTCTGACCCCAAGACAGTGTGGCAGAATGCAGCCTTTCTGTCCGCTCCTCCTCCGGCAGTGAGATGTTTGCCATCAGCTGAAATACAAATGGCTGTAGGGGCTACGAGCCCTGTGTTGAATAGAAAGGGAAGAAGCTTCTGAAGGCAGTAGTATGGATGTTTGCTTTTTTTTAAGAAAGATTTGTATCAGAATGCTGTAGCAATATTTCTTCTCAAATAGTACCAGTGTTTTTCTCATGAAAGATGGCATGAGTATTTAGCAATGCTATTTTAAATACTGGTTCTGGGCAGTGACAGTGCATCTCTGACCCGTGACCACAATTTTACTCCTTGTCTCTCAAAATGACCACGCTATCCAGTTGTCTCTTCTGGCTTCCACATTTCCACTGGGATAAGTGCTGAGTCCTTGGGGTTGCCTTCAATACTGCCTCATCTCTGCCTCTTCCATTGCCACAGTCCACCACCGGTTCACACTTTGCCATCAGTGAAGCTGGTCTTGCAACTGAATGCACCTTCTGCCCCCCTGGGCAGAGCACTGTGTAGCGGAATGGTGAAAGCTTTCAGAACCAAGTATTGTTCTAGCTTCCAAAGCAGTTCACAATTATTCATTTTTTTTTCTGTGACACTTGCAAGAAACTGCCTGCCTGTGTCCTTTGCTCAGCTCTTTCCTTCAGGAGGGAGCAGCATATTTATAAATAGGAACAAGCAACTGCTAAAAGTGAGGAAGACAGGAGAACTGTGTCAAAAAGAAAAAAGGATCAGTGGGGTGAACTGTGGGAGAAGGAAAAGGATATGTGAAAGTTGCCTTTAATTGAAAAATGAGAGGGAGAAAAGCATAAACACCCACCATAACTAATTAGACTTATGTCTCTCAGCACCCGGATCAATTTTCTTGGAACATGCTTTTCCCCCACCTTTTATGTTTAGATAAGACTGTGTCATCCTCTGCCTTTAGAAAGCACCTAGCGGGTTGCACTTGTCAAACCTCAGTCAATACTAAATCATTAGCGTTGCCATTTCTGCTGCCTGTGAAGGACATTTCAAAGCAGGAAGCAGCCTGCTCAGAGCTGCTGCAGGGAAGCAGGGTTGTTCCTGAAAGGCGCTGCCATCCACTGCACACACCCTGAGCACCCTCTGCTCCCAAAGGCAACGTGGTTTCAAAGGTGATAGGGGTAAGGGCAAAGGGTGAAGGGAAGGGGATAGGAAATGGCACAGCATCCTGAAAGAAGGTTTGTACACCTCTTTTTTTCTTTAAAGCAGACCCCCCAAAATGCAAACAGAGATTCATGCCAATCTTAATGATTTAGCCACCCTGCAAAATGATCAATAGCTGTAGCTCCGAGATCTCACAAGTGAACAGGCTGTTTCCCTCGGGATTACCAAACTTACTCTGCCATATCTCTGACTGGCATAAATCTTCAGCCAGTTTGGGTCTGTGTGTCTTTGTCAATCTGTGCAGCTTGCAGACCAGCCTCAGTGGGGTTGCTCTTTTCTCACAGACAGGTTCTTCAAAGCTAATCTTGACATACTGCTATGACATCAGAGGGAACGGGGCAAATAAGTGATCAATTTACTTTTTGGACACGGAGCTCTGCAGAATGTATCTGCCCAGTCATGATGGACCTACAGTGTCTACCTGCCAGGGACTTAAAATCTGACAGTGGAACAAGAAAATACTTTGGTTTTCCTTTTTACTGACACAGTGATGTGAAACTTATTTAAAAAACACTGAGGACCATGACACGAATCAAGATAGCCTGCTGATTCTCTGCAAGGGACTTTGAACACACTGATCATGTTATAGCATACTTAAGAATTTGTCCAGGATGCTGTGGTAGATTTTCCTTCTTTTTTTTTTTTTTTTTTTCTGTACTTGTCATAAGACTGAGATGCAGCTCCCAGAGGATAATACTTGGCTTTTCTTTGATCAACTCTGTTGTAAGCTTTTGTTTCTGCTTGGCACCTACTGAACACCAGGAAGAAATTCTTGCTGGTTTCAGCAGTGCAGCATACGGGTGCAAGAGGCTAGTTCTGGGAGATTTACAGATAGCACCTAAGGTCACTGTATGCGTGTTTACTTTGCGGATGTAACAGCACTTTGTGTTCAGTCAGCTTCTCCTCCGTTCCCTTCCCTCTACAAACTGAGTTCGTCAGTTTGTCTTGTGTAGAAGAGACCTTTGTAGCCATCCACAGCAGAGGGGGAAGCCCCTGCAAACAATAAAAAGGGATATCACATATACCCTATTTAGCACAGTCTTTGAAGGGTGTGGAAGAAGAAATAGATTTTCCTTAGCCACATTCTTGGGACACAGTCTTAATGCCTGTGCCTTGAGGATAGTGTTGTAGTGCTATGTATTCCCCACAGAGCTGTGCATGAGAGAAGAGAAAACAAGAAAGGCTGTGGACACAGGACACTATAAGTAATTTTACAAAAGAAAAGAAAAATAAGATATTTTTATGCTTCATTTACACTGACAGCACTGAAACGGAATCCCTAGGGAACAACTTCTCCAGTTTGTCGCTAATGCAGGTGTACGTTAGGTATACAACTTGCATTTATGCTCGATTTTGGCTTTTCATATCCCTTAAAATATATCAGTTAACAGCAGAATCGCAGCTGCAGGCATAACAATTTATTTTAAAGGAAAAGGTCTTAATTACTATATCTAAGTAATATATTTTCTCCATGTCTTCATTACATTTATATCATCCCTGGGCAACTGAAAGATTCCCAATGAATGTACTAGAGGTGCAGAGAATGATTTCTATCGTCTCCAACAAGTTATGTCAGTACATTTCAAATTGTAAGCACACGGATTGCATAAGTAAAGAAGACATTTTGATTTACAAGTAAATTTGCATTCATTTCTTACAATAACATAGACAAAGTACATTCTCTTTCACTTATTTAAGTGTAGAGCTAAACCAAAGGATTTTGTGGATGTTCTTACCTTGTATATACACAATTAGTGTAAATTTAAGAAAAAAACAGCTATTCTAGTGGGACTATCTCTGTAAGCAAGGGGATCAAGATCAGTCCTATAATCTTTTGTTGCCATTTGTATTCTTAGTTTTTCTAAAGGTGTTTTCTAGAGAGAATGAGGAATGTCATTATGTGTTAGTCATTTCTAAAACGATTTTGTTTTCCTTTCCAAACAGGGCACACTACTGGACCAAGCTTAAGTAATGATAGATTATATAAATTTGCTTACACTGCTGAAGTCTATGTTGATCGGCCTAAAGGATCCCTGCAGAAAAGTGTAGGCTACCGGTTTTCTTCTGGTGTAGATGTCAACCTCTTATGGAGAAATCCTGAAAATGATGATGACCAACTGATCAAAGTTACGGTAATTAATGCCATTACATAACTTAGAATATGCCTAAGTTTTCCTGCCTTTATCTAATTGTTAATCTGTTCTCAAAGATGTTATTTTCAGAAGATGAGCTAATTTTTTTTATTCTCCTGTGTTCTCATCAACTAGAAGCAGCTTCTCCATTTAGCTGTTTCCTGTAGAGTAAGGCTTTACAAGAATGTATCTAGCTTCCTAAGCCAGAGCTTCAGAATGTCTCCTGTGTTTTGAAGTTGCTTCATACAGTTCTGTAACTGCAAACAACTTTTGTACAAGCACCTATGCGAGGCACAATACCCTGAAATCTTCAGGTCTAGCTACAAATCATTATATTTGCTAAATATAGACTGCTTTTGATGTTTAGGTTTGAAGCGATTTAGTTTTCTCAGCCTACCCCAGGCCAATACTAGAGTGTTCTCTGCATGAATTTTCTCTGCTTTTACTTTGCTAGATAAGAAATGTCCAAGTAGAAAATGTGAACGAACGTCCATCTGATAAAAGTATCTTCAAAGGAAAAAGCACAGACAAGATCATCAGGAAAGAATATCTGGAAGCTCTACAGAGGCCCATGGTGCTTGAGTTAGCCCGTGGAAAAGTAAGACCCTGTCTTTCAAAGCTTGTATGAAATTCCTGAGGTCATCTGGGGAAAATCTTTTGTTATAGACTTGGAGAATGTAATGACTCACTATCCTCTCAGTGTTCTTGACATGCCACTGTGTCCTGTTTTTCTGTACAAAATAGAGTAATTTGAAACAGTATAATTCACCTGCACAAGGGGCCCTTAAAGCCTAAGCCTCTTCTGCACATAGAGCAACGTGTGTAAGTATGTAAGTAAACAGCATCTTAGCCACAGATACATGGGTATATACACAGATATATGGACATTTGCTGTGCAGATATTTTGTTACCGACTTCCTTGAGGACAGGATTTTATCCAAGTCCTGAAGACAGAAATGTTAATACAATATGTAACGATGGAGGTTGTACCAAGTCTATGAGGAGTGGTATTAATTGCTCTAAATCCTCAACAGATATCTTAGCCTGACTGCTTTACCCACCTCTCTGGCTTACTTACTGACTTCACTGTCACCTGCAGTTTCAAGGTTCCAAATTAGTGAGCTTGATGCTGAAAGAACTACAACCACTCCTGTTGTCTCTCTTCTGAGAAACCCACTTCAAAAATCAAAAGGAAAAGAAACTGTGTGCAAATGTGCTTCAGTTGGTGCCTGGATTTTACAGCTTGCCTTTAAAGAGAAAAAAAAACAGTCTCTCCCTTTAGGAGCACCCATGTTCAATTGCAATTCTCAGCATTCCAGCCTTGTTCAGAAGGAGAATCGTGTAAAACCGTCTCCACATTTTTTTCCTGTGGAACCATTCCCTTGTCTCCTTGCACTCTGGGCAGTAAGAAGCAAGGTTTGAGCAACAGCTCCTCTTTGCCTGCTCCCTATGCTCCTCCACTCTCCTGTTGCTTGAGGCCAGGAGCATTAAGCCAACAGTCTTGCAATCCCCTACACAGCCTGAGTCAGTAGGACACAGGTAGATGGGCAGTGAGAAAGCAGGAAGGCTAAAGGTTGATGCTCCCTTTTTGCTTCTGTGGAGCACAGTGAGGGCTGTGACACTCTATCCTGACAGGATCTTTACCTCTTGCTGTAAATAGGCGCTGAGTACATACTCTGGCCGCCAACTCAGCCTACAGCATTGCAGCTGCTATCAAGTCTACTCAGTAACTTGCAGACCCAGCTTTGTCATCAGTTTTACACAACAGAAAAAGAAACAGGATAGCACTGGTTCCCACATCCGTGAAGGAGGGCTGAGATGTCTGAAGAACACAGTTAAAAAACATTTTCTCTCAGCGAATTGCAGATACATGGGTAGAAGAAGTTCACTGAGATGTAATACTGAAAACTTGTAATTTTTCTCAATAATAGGAACTGTACACTCCTTTTATGATTTTTCTGCGCTGTGATGCTTTCATCCGTGGCACAGTGATTTCACTTTCCAGGGTTGCCCTGAGATAACATGCTGATTTGACTTACAATTCCTGAAAAAGTGCACTTTAAAAGCACCTTGAATGCAAAGTGGAGGTGCAAAGTCTTTTGTTGCCTAAGGGGAGGCTCAAGCACAGCAGTTGATCCCCAAAGTTCAAAGGTTGTGATGTGTTCGACACGTCATTTAAGTGATTCTGTGATTTATCTATGATTCATTCTGTTTTTCTGCACCCTGTGATTAAAGTGCAGCAGATTTTATGTGCAGGTGAGGAGGGATTATCTAAGCTTAATGTAAAAAACTGAGAAACTTTGGAAACTATAGAACATTTTCCACCTTAATTCCAAATTCTCACTTAAATGGACGGAAAGATGTTCACAGCAGTGAAACTGTATTTTGGTGCAGCTGAAGGCTGAAAAGAATCTTTGTACTCTTATCACCAGGTTCTGCAATCTCTGCTTAACTAAAAAGAACAGGTCCAAATTCAGCTTCCCAATAAGAAGTGAAGGTGTTGCTTTTTTAAATGGAAAGGATTCTAACTTTTTATTTCTCATTTAACTGCATTTGTTACATACTTGTTTTTTATTCCTACAGGTCCAAAACTTCTACTCCTATGAAAATGAACCTGGTTTTACTCAAAATCTTAAGAGAGGTCTGGCTAGCCTTTTCCAGCTACAGATGCACTCTGGTACTGTTCGTGAGGTATGGTGCTACATCTGGCAGTGAAACAGACTGAGCCCACTCTGATCTAAAAGGCAGGGCTGAGGGCTCCAGATGGCTTCAGAGGGAATGAGGAGTGGCAGAAATCAGCCTTTTGACTGCATTTGAGGTTGGCGGTTAAAAAACAGTCTGGTGACACAAGCCAAGCCTCTGCAAGTAGCTTAAAGAATTGGTGAAATCCTTTTAAGTATTTTGAATAATTTAGAAGAATTTGGACAGAAACCAACTTTAACCACACCCTACAAAGAGATTGCATTGGTGATTTAGTCAGTTGATTCCTAAGCCCAATTCAGTGGATAAGTTGATTTTAAATTGAACCAGGTATCCATACAAAGTTTGCAATAGTTTAGCCACAACCATTCAACCTACACTACACAGATAAATTTTTGCATCTGTCAACATGAGCAAAACTGAATAACTCAAATTCATAACTACAGTGTCAACTGCCAGTTGTTTCCCAACTTTTTTGTTTAAACAAACACTTTTCTTCATAACCATCTAATGGAAAGCACACCTGCCTGTTCAAGACAGGTAGTTAGAAACAATGATACAAGGAAAAAAAAAAATAATAATAATAAAGCAGTCTTTCTTTACATTCAGAACTGATACATAACCTCAGACCCAAACAGCACAGCCTCTCATGTATGAGATGCCAACAGTTCGTTTCTGGGAGGTGTTCTGGAGTCCAAAAGATAAATTCAGTAAATTGTCCTAATCTCTCTCTCTTTTTTTTTTTTTTCCCAAGGTGGACATATCTGGGAAATGCAATGTTACTTACCAGGTGCGGCAAGATCAAGTGACTAAAATAAAAGCTCTGGACTCCTGTGAAATAGAAAAAACAGGATTTACCAGCCACAACCAGGTACAATTTCTTTAATAAAATAAAATCTGCTCTGCCTATTTAAAATATATACTTATTAGCTATTACTCATATTTTCCAAAGACCTTTCTTGGCATTACAGAAAACAAATTCTACATGTGCATTTGGGGTACTACTAGAACAATTTTCATATGTAATACCCATGCGGAGAGCAGGGAAGTGATTCTCTTGTTTAAACCACCTTGGCTCAGCTAGCATTGAGTCCAGCAAACAAGTTTGCATGATTTTTGGACAAATTGTGATGATTATATCGTTTTTCCCACCCACTACATCACAGCATTCAGTGTACACAAAAAAGCCAAAATCCTGGCTCCTGAGTGGACTCCTGCTATGCTTGTGTGGGAGTAATTCTAGGTGTAATGTAGATGTACTGCTGAGGTACCTGAAGCCCGACTATGACCTTAATGATCCCTCCCTGATAGTAATTGCCTTTCTAAAGTGGTTACTACTGAGTGCAAGCTGGACACATGCTGAGGGCATTGGGATTCTCCATGTCAGAAGTTAACCCTCAGCTCAGAGAAATTGAAATGTAGCATATGCTGTTTTTAAACTAGCTTAACACAGTGACAGAATTCCTGATTTTCACGCTTGCCACAGAGACTTCAGCTAGTTTACAAACACATCAAGCAAAGTGACTGGCTGTGCTCCCCAGATGTGACAGTCTCACTTATAAGTAATTTTTCCAGAAAAGCTTCTCATCTTTTTTGAAGTACATTTTCAACTAAAGGTATTACTGAGAATTTTCCCAGCTATAGCCTGTTTAATAATTTCCTCCCCTCCACACTTTTTCTTTCTCATGTTGAATTTAAAACACATGCTGCTAAAACAAGTGGTTTCTTGTGTTAGAGGGAATTTGTGAAAACCTGAGAGTTCCTTGTTTGCAGTATTAGCTTGAGATGTCAACCCATGTGCACTTAGTTCATTTTGCTGTATTTCATTATGAACTTTGCTGTGATTTGGAACTGTGAGATATTCTCCTGCTCTGCTGTTTATTTACCAGCCTTCCTTCTTGTCTATTTTTTAATTACTTTCAGATTTTAGATGTCAGCACAAAAGCCACATCTGCCACAATTTATGTGCTGGAAGACAGTTTCATTAAATCCATAAAGGCAGAAGAGAATTACGTTTTCTTTCTGAATTTCCGAAGAAAAACAGGTGCCAAAATAGTTTCAAAGTAAGTTGGGAAGCTTGACTGTCATTGATGACAACAGGATTTGTGGTTCAAGTCAGGTTACATATGTATGTCTCATAGCTTTAGGATCTAGGGCCCTAAACATTCTGGGTAGAATTTAGATATTTTCTGTATTCCTATTGTACCTAGTCTGACTTTGATTAAGGGCTCTCCCACATTGCAGATAATAAATAATGACATCCATCAGAAATGACATTAATGCAACTGACAAAACATTTTAAAGAACACGTTACTTCTGTAGGAGTTCTGTTTCTGCATCGTCTCATTGTTAAGAAATACTTCAGATGGATCATCATTTCTAATATGTGAAAGTTCATAAGAACAGGAAAAAAAAGCCTGATGAGAAAGGAAGCAGTAATGAAAGCTAGATCTGTGTCTGACCCCAGATTCTAAAACACTGAAAGTTTGGAGCTAATCACATAAGGGAAATGGTTCAGGCACCTCCTAAGTATTATGCTATTGAAAACCAAACCAAACCAAACCAAACAAGCAAACAAACAAAAAAACACCAAACCAAAAGCATTCTAAATCCCACTTTTCAGATCTTGTTATGAACAAATATATGAAATGTTTCATTAATGTGTATGGCTTACCAGACACTATTGATCCATGCTTTAGAAAGTTTGTTGTTCAAGAATTCTATAGCACATTCCTCTAGCAGGAACCCCACCAGAATTAGATATTTCCGCTACCTTAAAACAGCCATAGTTTTTCCATGATTTGATCATTTTAAAGTGAGTCTGAAAACTCTGTGTCCTTTATTTTTGGACCGTGAAGACTTTTTTTTGTTCACGTCCTCTACATTGCATATGTCATATTTCCCCTACATTCCTCTGCATTTCTTCAAAATGTTTAAATTCTAATGGTGTTTTCAATGTACGGATGCGCAGGCAGAAACTGGATCTGCAGTCGGTAGAAGCTGGCCCTGGACTGATTGCTGGGAAGCACGTTGCTGGTGTTATCAAGACTTTGGATTCCAATTACATTTCCGTGCCACTAGTAGCAGAGACGGTCAAATCCGAATGCAAAAAGTGTCCTTCGGTAAGTAAATACAGTCTTAAAGGAAGTCAAGATGGTTAGTTGAGCAGAACAAGAGGGAAACAGAAGTTTATGTCCAAGTAGTCCGCTAGAAGAGGTCCCCAAGGCAGGGAACATGATAGTGTTGCAATGGTGCTCCACCACATGAGGGTATTTTAATAACTACCTCTAAAAAATGTCAACCTTTTTTTCTGCCTTTCAAAGGTTAAGTGCAGCGTTTCACAGACTACTAGGAAATGCAACACTTTTTAATTTCATCTTTGCCAAAGTTGAGTTGGCAGAAACTAATTTCCTCTGGTTAACGGGTTGGGAAATGACTACGAAGGTGGTTGGCCAGTGTTTATAGATAGTTCTCTGCTCCTAGAAATTGAAGGTAGCTAGCCAGTTCTTAGGCGGGGAATATATCACAGAATCAACAGAACTGTAGGGGTTGGAAGGGACCTCCAGAGGTCTAGTCCAACCCCCCTGCCAAAGCAGGCTTCCTAGACCAGGCCGCACAGGAAGGCCTTGAACATCTCCCTTGAACATCTCCACAGAAGGAGACTCCACAACTTCTCTGGGCAGCCTGTGCCAGTGCTCCATCACCCTTACTCTGCCTGTTTTAACTGCTTGACTCTGAAGGAAGTCTTTTATCAAAAAGACTTTATAGGCATTTTGTAAATATCTTTATATTTAAAAAATATATTGGGGCTTTAGGATTCCTGGCAAGTTCAATACTCTTCTCTATCTCCATTAAAAAACAAACAAACAAACAAAAAAAAGCAAAACAAAGAACCAACAAAAAAGCCGCCAAATTAAACTCTTAATTTTTTCATACCTAACCATCTAAAATCTACTGAAAGCTTGGTACTTCAAGAACCTCCTTTTAATGCATCGTCTTTTGGTTAACTGAAATACATAAGTTATTAGACATAAATGCTAATATAAATTACTACAGTGATAATTAGCAAATAGTATTAATGCTGTTATCATTGTGGAAGGAGTTAAGGAGTGACTGGGAGTACTGAATTAAAGACACTGTCAATTTTTGATATGCAAGATAGGGCTTCTGTTCAGCAATGTTGACCCTCAATTCCTTGTGAGTGCAAAAACCTTACTCTATTGGAACTAGCTATTTGGGACTAAAACTGCACTGCAATAAATTATCTTGTCTAAAGCTTGTAGAGCCATAGAGAAGGTTAAAAAATAGATCAGTGAAAATGAAATAGTAAATGATGCTGCATGCGTGCTGAACCAGTTCTGAGCAGGGAACACCATGGGGTCTTATACAGAGCAGGGACAGGTGCTCTTCCCTGCCCATCAGGGTTTGCGCTGTCCTATTTGTCACTTGGAACTCTGTCATAATGATTATAGAGATAATTTCCAGACCAAGATAATAAACATGGGGTATAATTCCAGAGCACTGCCTGGGGACTGAGCTATAAACCTAATGGCACGATGAGAATGAAGTCTTGCTTTCTCACTGTATTTTACAGTAACTGCTATGAAAAGATGGGGTCTATAAACAGAACACTGTATCCAAAGCAGCAACATAACATTTGGTACTAATATATCATAGTATACATTTAATGCCATGTTGACAAGACACGTCCTACAATTTTATGTTTTCGTTACCATTTTCAAATTGTAACAAGTCCTGTCTCTAGTTATATGATTTTAGTAAAATAACCATTACTATCCCCATAGCACAGGAGGCAGTGCTACCTTCTGTGAGATTATGACCGGCATCTCCATTTAAGTTTAGACCTAGATTTAAATTTAGACATCACCATAAAGCATGCTCTCTTCAGAAGAGTTCATGGCTCCTAAAAATTTCTTTATGCTCATGGTTCCTACAAGAAACAGGTGCTTGGCCCTTCTGCAGTGGAGACTATTTTTGTTCTATTTTGTATAGATGACCTTTGGAAAGTTTAGATTAGGGCTGTGTGCGCTTAGACACACAAGGTAAGCCATGCAGTAGTTGACATGAGAAGTTGCTTTTCACTGCTCAAGTACTTAATTAATGTAAGGAAGCAACATTTACTCTTGGAGTGTTCCCTTGTCTACTTGATATTGCTTTTAGTAGGAGGAAGATTTGCAGGCAATGTCTGATGAAGGTCTAAATACCAACCCAGTTATTCTTTATGCCTATCTCCACACCATACCCACAGAGTAGAGACACATCCTGATTGCCTACAGTCAGCTCCAGATGTATTTCACAGCACCCTGCTGGAGGGAGCACATCCTGAAGAAGGCAGGCTGATGAGTTTAGGAGCTTAGATGCAGCACTGAAGGGATGCTGTTAGCAACCCACATAGCTGCGGTGCAGCACCATATGGTCTCAATGGTTGGACTCAACTAACCCAAGGGAACTTTGCGTAGGCTGGTAAGACACTGACAACGAAAATCAAGTCTTTCTCAATATATGGCATCTCCGCTTGGCTTGAATTTTCCCAGAGTGCCCAGAACTGCTGTGGTCTGATCAGAGAGAATCCAGTTCCTGTCTGAGCTTTGGTAGATGTGTGCACGTGGTGCGTGCCTCTGAGCCTAAATCTCTGGCTTATTCAATCCAAACAGCCTGATATTCACAACAGGAAAATGAAGCCTCTTGTTAAATTCAGCTGTGGATATTGTTTTTTTAAAGTCATGGTCATTTCAGGAAAAGGCAGCTGCTGCTCGTAGCAGTTGAGTGGTTAGAGAACCCCTAATAGAAGGCTTGGTCTCCTGTCTTGTGTTCCTGAGCTATGGGCTAAGTCAACTAAGACCAGCTGAAAGAACTGAGCTCTGCACAGGAAAAAAAAGTATGGGATCAATGAAGTTTAGAGAAATTCTGCTGGGCTATGGTGCAATTTCAACAGAGAGAATAGAAAGTGCCCCATATGTTTATCCAATTTCAGCTTATAATAGCCACACTGACCTTGGTGCTAAGCACTAATCACCAGTTGAAGTTAACAGACCCATCTGTGCCTCAGAACATGATCTCCTCCCAGCTGGTTATTAATCTCCAGGAAATATCTTATGTCTCAATCACTGTTGCCTAATTATTGTTTGTTACAGTTGATGGCAGTTGCACTCTGTACTGCTGAATGATACTTCTGTTTGATGGCAGGTTCAAGTGTTATTGCCTAATACAAAACCCATGAAGAGGGGAAGTATTTTAGTAAAGGTCAAATGGGTGCTAGTGTTATTTCTCTCTCGGGAAAACTGCAGTAAACACTCCTCCAGAGAACAGCTGAGTTTTCACCAAGGAACATTCTCAATAATTTGAGATAATGGAGGCACAGGCAAGTGAGAGAGAAAAGGTCAGAATACCTGTGCCAGTTTTTTATGGGAATGCAGCTGGAAGGACAAATACGGGTGCTTTGGCATCATGCTGGCTCATGTCAGAAACTTAACTGGTAACAACAGACAAGGAGAAGGCTGAGGCACTCAACATCTTTTTTGCCTCAGTCTTCTCTGATAATACAGCCTTTGAACGACTGGATTGGAAAGAGGGAACTGGAGAAGCAATGTCCCTCCTGATGTGAGCGAAGATCAGGTTTGCTGAAAGGTAAAAAGGATGACTCCGGGAACTACCAATCTGTCAGTCCCACCTCTTGCCTGGAAAGATCATGGAGCAGATCCTCCTGGAAGCCATGCTAATACACATGGAAGGCAGGGAGGTGATATGAGAGAACCAGAATGGCTTCATCAAGGACAAATCCTGATTGACCAACCTAGTGGCCTTCTATGATGGTGTCACTGCATCACTGGACAAGGGGAGAGCCACTGATGTCATCTGTCTGGACTTCAGTAAGGCCTTTGAGATGGTACCCCACAATATCCTTCTCTTCAAATCTGAAATACATGAATTTGATGGGTGGACTGTTTGATGGACAAAGAACTGCCTACAGGATCAAGTTCAGAGAGTGGTGGAAAATATCTCATTGGATGGAGATCAGTGATGAGTGGTGTCCCGGAGGGGTCAGTGGCAGGACTTTATCAGTGACGTAGACAAGGGGGTCGAGTGCACTCTCAGCAAGTTTGCAGATGACTCAAAACTGTGGGGTGTGGTTAACGCTCCCAAGGGATGGAATGTCATCCAGAGGGACTTAGACAGGCTTGAGCAGTGGGCCCAGATGAACCTCACGAGGTTCAACAAATCCAAGTGCAAGGTCTGCACCTGTGTCGTGGCAACATCCACTATCAATACAAGCTGGGGGATGGAAAGATTGAGCACAGCCCTGCCAAAAAGGTTGTGAAGGTACCGGTGGATGGCAAGCTGGACATGAGCCAGCAGTATGCCCTTGAAGCTCAGAAAGCCAACCATACCCTGGTCTGTATCTAAAGAAGCATGGCCAGCAGGTCGAGGGAGCTGATTCTGCCACTCTGCTCTGCACTGATGAGGCCTGACCAGGGGTACTGCATCCAGATGTGAAGTCCTCAGCATGGGAGAGACATGGACCTGCTGAAACACATCCAGAGGAGTGCCACAGAAACAACCCAAGGGATGAAACACCTTTCCTACAAGGACAGGCTGAGCTGTTCAACCTGGAGAAGAGAAGGCTTCAAGATGGCCTGATAGAGGCCTTTCAGTATCTAAAAGGGAGCTATGAGAAAGAAGGGGACAGACTCTTTAGCATGGTCTGAGGTGATAAAATGAAAGGAAACAGTTTCAGAATAAAAGAGGGAGATATGGGTTGGATATAAGGAAAAAATCTTTTATAGTGAGGATGGGGAGGCAGTGGAACAAGTTGCCCAGAGATGTGGTGAAAGCCCCGCCCCTGGAGTCATTGAAGGCCAAGCTGGGCCAGGCTCTGAGCAACCTGACAGAGCTGTGGATGTACCTTTTCATTGCAGAAGAGCTGGACAAGATGACCTATAAAGATCCCTTCAAATTCTATGGATTCTATGATTCTATGTAGCACGAGGAATGAAGATAGCAACAACATAAGAAGAAGCAGATACTTATTCTAATATCTTCTTTCCTACCTTTTTTTTTTTTTTTTTTTTTTTTTTTTTACACTAGCCACAAATCCCTTCACATCTTATGCGGCTTTATAAATAAGAAATTGAAATTACTTCTACTCCTGTTCCACACAAACCACTTCTGAAATTACCTTACTGTAAGAAAATATGATTAACTTCTTATAAAATGGGGATCGTCCATCTCCTACTTAAAAAAAAAAAAAACTTACTTAAAAGAAAATGGCAACAAAAGACAAACATCATACATATCAGAAAGCACAGACAATTTACAAAGGAAGAAAAGTCAACTTATTCCAGTGACACTGTTAACTAAACACATTTTGTTCCAAATGAGATTGCACTGAGAGATTTGACTTAATATGAATTATTTTGCAGCTTTCTGAACACTGGAAAAGCATCAAAGAATACATGCACCCTGAAAAACTTTCCAAAGCTGAAGCAGCAAGAAGTTTTTTATCCTTCATTCAGAACATCAGAAGAGCTACAAAAGAGGAGATACTTCAGATTGTTAAAAGTGAAAATAAAGAACTCCTGTAAGTCATCCTGAATAAGCTTTCAAAGTGTTTAAGTTAGTTAAACATGCAGAGTAAGTTGCACGCAAACAAGTTCAGTTCTACTGGTGATGTCCTAACAGAGCAAAAATGGTTTTCAGTACCATCTACAGGAAAAGAAGGGTTTTATTTTTGTTTGCTTGTTTTAAATCTGTGCTTATTTTTAAATATATATATATATATATTTGTAGCATATAATTCAGCCACTAAGAGTATAACTACAACGCAGAACAAACATGCCTTTAGTTTCTCATCCCGGATCACTCCGCCTTGTTCTTAACTTTCCCATTGGTTTCCTTCACATGCAAATACATCAGAGAAGGGGGGCGGTGGTTCATGCCTGGATATTGTCCTTAGATTGGAGTTTATGTGTGACCAGCATGTGAATCTAAACTTGGGAGCTGAAAATCATTTCTGAGTACCACTGTGCACTGAGCATCTTTCAAGCAAATTATAGCAGTTGTTATCAACAGAAATAATAACGCTGTGAGTAACTCGGGAGTATAAAAAGTAGCATAGAAGCCTGTTGTTCTCTGCTGCCAATCGTTTCAGTTGAAATAAAACTTTTTTTTCCCAATTTATAATCTTGTCCTGTATTTGCATAAATTCAAATTATTTTATCCATGGATATGAGTATTTTCTGGAGTCTATCTGCTATTTTGATACAGAAGCATTCAGGGGCATAATTTTTGCCAGAAAGTATAACAAATTCTGTCTTACCTGGAGTGGACAGATCTGTCAGCATGTTAACATCATTCTGTATGCAGCAAAGTCCTTTCAGTACTTTTTAGCTCATTACAGTGATGTTAATTTCCACAACTTTTAGTCCACAGATAGTGGATGCCATAACCTCTGCCCAGACACCAGCATCACTAGAAGCCATACTGGAGTTTCTTGACTTCAAGGATGCAAGCACTTCTGTCCTGCAGGAGCGATTCCTATATGCCTGTGGATTTGCTTCTCACCCCAGTGAAATGCTCCTGAAAACTTTAACTGTAAGTCACATGACAAAATAAATACAATGAAGTTACTACTTTTGAGCCTCATCCCTGTCGAAGAGGGGAGGAAAGGAAACAGGTCTGTTTCCAGTTTTCCTTTTGTTACCCCTTCCAGTGAATTCTGCTTTTTGAGACACTAAATGCCTCCAAAGAGAAAAAGGCACTCAGTGATTATATGTAATGACAGAGCAGTGCTCTGCTTAGCCTGAGCCCAGGATGTTAGTGATCACTGTCTCTGTATTGCACTAATGCCCACAGTCAGCCCGCTACACGAACGTCATGCAGTTCATTACATTTTGACAGAAGGACTAACAGTGTTGCCTTTGCCTAACAGTCAAAGTTCAAGGGTGATATTGCAAATGAAGAAATCAGAGAAACTCTTGTTGTTGTCATGGGAGCGCTCATCCGAAAGTTGTGTGACAGAGAAGGCTGCAAGCTTCCGGTAAATATTTGCTATTCACTGTTGGTTGAATTATGGTCTGCAGTACATGTGAATGAATCCTGATGATATTACTGGGAGAGCCTGAGGGACTTGAGCAGCATATTCCTCCCTGTTTTAAAAATAGCCCCAAAATTCCTGCATCTAATAAACAGAGTATTTTTTTTTTTAACCATCCGTTTTGCAAGCTTTTTACTTTAATCAAATATCTTCTAATTTCTGTAGATTACTCCCAATATTCCCTTGTTTAACAAAACTTTTACTCTCTGCCTAGTCTGTCAGCCCTGCTGCTCCTGTTTCTCAAAGGGAAGGAGGTACAACCATGACAACCACTTAAACGTGCTGTTTATTTTCTTTAGGCTGTTGTAGAAGCCAAGAAGTTGATTCTAGGTAGGTTGGAAAAGCCTAAGAAAGATGACAATGTGAGGATGTACCTGCTGGCACTGAAGAACGCGCTCCTTCCTGAAGCAATTCCACTGCTTCTGAAGTATGCAGAGTCAGAAGAAGGGCACATCAGCAATACTGCTGTCACTGCCTTACAGAGATACGATCCTTCTTTCCTCACCAACGAGGTAAGGAAACATACTGCCTAAGAAGAGAAGCGCAAGAGACTGTATTAGTAAGAGTATAACTAAACAGAATACATTTGTCATTTTCACTCTTAAAGAGGACCCTACATATGTTTTTCTCCACTGGGAAGTTATTACACGTACTTCATTTCTAACAAGAAAACTCCAAGCATTTTTGCTTGCCAAATCCCAGCTTGCAGTCTTCTTGGTTCCAGAGTCAGATACCACCATTATAGGTGGGAGGCAAATCTGCAGAGCAAACCGGAGCTCCCTCTGCAAGGGAGCTGCCTCCTCTGTGATGCACAGGAGGCATTAAAAACAGATAGGAACATGTGATGTGAAAGCACAAGAACAGGGGTTACACCTGGAGAATAGATGACCTATGAAGAGAGTTAAAAAGCTGCAGCCTCAGATGGTAAGAGACAAGATACAAAATAGCAGAGGTCCTGCTTCTGCTGCATTACCCTGCAGCCCATTCCATATCTGCTGGAATTGTCAGGGTGCTGCCATGGCATTGCACGTATCAGAGGCCATTTTGTCACTCACTGAATGGCACTCCATGTAACAAAGTGTCTCATTAATTTGTCAGGATGTAGGCCCACAGTAAGTGCAAACTAAAAAGCAAACATTGTAGGGTTTTTTTATTTTAATATATCTTTCCTTAAGATCCAGAGAAAGACTCACTTGACTGTTATCACTGAGACAGTGTTTTGATCTTAGTACTGGCATTTATTTACAGTCTTGCTGTCATAATTAGTCTGTATTTGAGCTGCAGCTGAGAGGGCATAGCGGATATCCACTTCTCCGTTTGGCCACTGAGCTGAACATGTCTCATACATTCCAAAAAGACCATGAAGATTGGAGAGCTGAAAATAAACCCTAATATGTTAGCCTTAGCTATGGACAAAGCTTAGGCTGATATTCTAAATGAGATTCCAAGCTTTACTTTGCTCAGTCATCTGTGTGAGCTGAGCACTGACTGAACAATCTATTGCCTTACCAGGTGAAGAAAACAATGAACAGGATATACCATCAGAATCGTAAAGTCCACGAGAAGACAGTGCGAACCACTGCAGCTGCCATCATCTTAAACAGTAACCCATCCTACATGGAAGTGAAAAACATCCTACTCTCCATAGGTGAACTGCCACTGGAAATGAACAAGTACATGCTCTCCATAATCCAAGATATACTTCAGCTTGAAAAGCCTTCAAGGTACACTAAGTTCTGTTTAAATAAACACATTTATTTCTTACACATGCAGACACGTGAAGAAACACAGATTCTTATTGGTTATTCCTGTAAAATATAAAGGCAGTATAATAGAATGCTTGACCTTTGTGCCACTTTTAGAGCTGGTATTTCAGAACAAATTTGTGCATTTCAGGGACAGCTAGTTACATTTTCAAGGGTACAATTAGAAATTTCAAGGGTAAAGTTACAATTAGGCATCTAACTTGTATTTCTGTAGGAAATTTCTGTCCATTTGGTGGGACTCTTGTTTTTAGATTTTCAAAAACCAATGAACAAGAAAAAAAAATTAAACATCACAGTAGCAGAGAAAAATAATCAAAATATCTCCTCTGCGCAACAATATTAATTTTCAAGCAAATGAAGGTCTTGCTTGTCTTTCTATCTATGACTGCAGGAGTAGCTCAAATTGGAGAAGAAGCTCTGGGTTAGGAGAGACTTAGAGGTTTCCTTTCATGGGAAAAGGAGAGAGAGAATTTCCCAGTAGGAAAGATGCTTTCTCAGATTTGATGTTTCTATAAAAGAGTAATATATTAGTTATCCTATCTTTTTTGTGTCTATGTTTTTATTTGTTTGTCTGTTTGTTCCAAAAAAAATACAGCAAAACAGTTCGGAAAGTTCTGAAGGACATGCGTGCTCATAACTATGAGCGCTTTGCCAAGCCAGGATCTTCCTCTGCTTACTCTGGCTATATTACACGTATGTAACCAGGAAACTGCCTTATAACCCTGCTTTTATTCCCAAACATCTGATTAACTCACTAGTTTAGTCACAGGTAGCTTATTTCTTTTTTAATTAAGGTGGTCCCGATATATCATCCACGTACAGCCTAGACATCCTCTATTCAGGCTCTGGCATTTTAAGAAGAAGCAACTTGAACATCCACATTTTTGACAAAAATGCTCAACTTCATGCTGGCCAGGTAAACAGCCACATTGTACTTAAAAAAATAAGCCCATACGTAGGCTGCTTCTTAGAACTTCTTCATTAATTCAGCAAATGCTTAAGACTATAATGATTGCTGCAGTAGCCAAACGATATACTTAGTAAAAGTCTAGTGAGTTTGTAAAAGTCCCATGTTGTGGGTGTAACATGAAATGGAAACAGAATGATTGACTCAAACACCTTTGAATCAAAGAGATTTAAATGAGATGTCTCCATTTTGGCATTCTGTTAACACTGGCAAGTGCCTTCAATGTTATTACCCTCCTAAATTTCTGTAGACACAAAGATTTTTGGTGCCATTTTTGTTCTATGGAATGTCTACAGAAAATGTGATTGAAAGGAAAGTAAATGTGGGCTTGTGGGCAAAGTCTGCCTTCCTCTAAAGGGAAAAAAATACTGTGAGATTATTTAATTTTCCATTTTTCTAGTTTCTACACCTTGTTTCCTTAAGTCATAACCTCATACTTTTGCATCTGCCACTAAGTAATTTGGAGTTAGGCTTTTAGACATTAGGAAAACATGTATGGTTGTTATTAGCCTGCATAAGGCAGAGTGTTTCCATTGATCCTGCACCACTGTTGCTTCTTAGGTGGTGATTGAAGCTCAAGGACTAGAGTCCATAATAGCTGCAACTCCTGATGAAGGCGAAGAAAACCTGGACTCCTTTGCTGGCACGTCAGCCATCTTGTTTGATATCCAACTCAGGCCAGTTACATTTTTCCAAGGCTATGGTGATTTAATGTCTAAAATGCTCTCAGCAACTGGAGATCCTATGAGCGTTGTGAAAGGACTTATCCTCCTCACAGACTACTCACAGGTACTAATGGCATGCTTTTGCTTCTTTTTCTGTTTCTCAAACAAAAATGCTCTGTCTTCCACATTGAGCATCTTTTCCCTCTCTAGTGCTGACAAATCTGACCAATGCCATGCAGGCTTCTCTTATTATGGAGCAATAGAAACATTATAAATATGAAAGAGTAGAATTAAATTACTTGAAAAGCTTTCTAGAAATGTGATAAGAACAGAAATAATTCTAGAAAACACAGTAACACTGACTAAAACCAAATCCAACTGAGAAAATACTTGAGTAGAAAACTCATATTGCTATCAGCTGTTGTCTCCCCTCCAACAGTTTCTTGTTAACTCTAAGTTTTACTCTTCAAAAATTGTCCAAAGATTTTACATGCAATGAGGCAATAACTGTCAGGTCATAAATTAATGAATCACTGGTAGTCAGGTTTTCCCAGGTAACTCACCTTCAAAAAACATTGCTACGAGGTACAAATTTCATATGCTCACAGCCAGGCTAAAACAAGAATTAAAATGGAAGTTGCACAGTTTTTCTACAATTGTCACCCCAAATGATCTGTTCTTTTCATGCTTAAATATAGACTCATAGACAAATATAACCAACCACATCTAATATTATTGGAGGACTAAGCGTCTAGACATGTTAAAGTGCAGTGCCAGAATTTGGTTTGATATTTCTGCTCATTCCAAACAAGTGTCACCTTAGAACTTGTAGATTTAACATTAACACTGGACTCCAGAAAAATCTCAAACTTCACTCCATGGACTGGAATATTCAAAGAATTTCTTGACTTTGGGACTGTCACTGGCAATATCATTTATATGCCAAAGTGCAGTGAGATGACCTTCTTACCTGACAGACGGCTGTTGGTTCCCCTTTAATTCTTGGCAAAAGAAAATGCCAAAAGTAGATGAGAAAATCCACTCCAATCAAAATGACACATAAACATGCCCTGCACATAACAGCTTTCCTCATCCTGAACCCAGCTCAGCCTCTTTTCAAGGGCATCATAAGCCTAGAGAGCTTCCCAGGTAGTGTAGAAATTGTCAAACTAAAGCTCAGTCCAATAGCAATCTCACACACAGATTATGGGTCAAATCTTTACCATGATCTGCTTAACAAACAGACTGCAGAGATGAGAAAGATGATCATACGAGCGTGGTGTTTACAGAACTAAATATTTCCATCTGCTGTGCATGCATCAAGCTCCATACATACCCTGGCAGAACCAGCTGGCGGAACACCCCGAGAGCTCTGCCAGCCAGCAGATTCTCCACTCCTCATCTTCAGAGAACCTCATAAAAGTCTGGAGCACATCAGTGCTGGGATTGCGTGCCATTTTTAGCAATATCAGAGTGTATCATCTTCAGTCAGCCACTTATTCTCTGGAAGCCTGGGCAGCACTGTAATTAGACAGGATTCTATCCCACTTTCTCCCTTCAGTCCCACTAGCATGGTTGCTGCCTGGGTCCTCTAGGATTCAATCAGTGGCCAGAACAAAAAGCGAGCATTTACAACCAAAAAGGCACTTGTTCTTTCCTCTAGCCCCACAAAGGCAAAAATAATTTAAAACACCATTGAACACAGCTTTGGACTGTGTTTAAACAAAGTGCATTCTTTTAAGAATGGTTTAACACTGACATTTCAGGACAGCATCAACATCAACAGCATTTGGAACTGTTAGATATGGCCCAGTTAAGCTTCGTTAAAAATGCTTCTACCTGACAAATACTTTAACCATGATAACAACTGAACCAGAAACGTGCATGTGACATAATACTGGAACTGAGGAGAAACAGTGCAAGACAGTCATAATAAAACTAGTTTGTTGATGGTTGGGTACTGCCTCTACTTCCCCTGGCCATGCTTGACCAGAACATAAGCCCTTTAACAAACTGATACTATAAGCAACCAAGACAAATGTGGATTTATCTTCTATCAGAAATGAAAAGTAGGCACGTGATAATTGCTCCCTCTGTGATGCCACAGCTCAGTGAGCCACAGCTGGCTGCAGTGTGATTTCATCACAGGTTAAAAAAAACATACACGAGATAGGAACAATACAGTTGAAACCAAACAGCAAAAGGATGGCTTGGAAGCCAAGACTGGAACTTAAAAACAGAGACAATTAATTAACTTAGTAATACTTTGTAATTATTGTAATAGTGCAGCATGATTTTTGAGAGAAGTTATTTTTAAATACGAGAAAATTGCTGTCCCCCTGTTGATGTTTGTGAAGATCATTTTGTACAGCAAGACCAAAACTGATTTATACTTATAATGCTGTGAAATCTACTAAATAAGCTCCTCCTTAACTTTACAGCTGCAGCAATCCTAGTAGGCACACATCATGGAGAGGTGATTTCCAAGATTTTATGCTCCTGCCCACCGTCTGTAACATCTTTTCTAACTAGAGGCAGTGTTTTACAGCCATTGCTAGATATTACAGTGTGGTCTGACAGCTAAGAATAACAGTTCAAAAGATATAATTGCCTCTATAAAATAAACAACTCTCATAAAACTGTTTTTGAGACTCCAAACTCACCTGCATTAAGTTTAGCAGTTAATATTTCTCCTAGGCAACGTACTTGCTAAAGGCACAGAGAAATTAAATATTTTACTAATAGATCAGAGAAACCATTCAGAAGCCAGACTTCAGTGGAAGATAGCCAGGTCCCAAAGAAGTACCTTTTGCAGTCTCTGTGCAGGAACACTATCAGTGCAAAATATAAAGAAACTTTTTACTGAAACAAAGCATATCAGCATTTTAAACAGCAACGAACTACCAATTCCAGTATTTCAGATGACATTTTCCACTGTAAAGGACATGCAAAGCTTAAAATAGGAAGGGACAGGAAAATACTGCTCCTGAGAAGGCTAGGTCCCTGTGATTTACACCTCCCATCAGCCTGGACTGGATTTGCACAGGAGGCAAAGGACAGAGCAGACTAAATAAGGAAATAGATGAGCTAGTAAAACATAAGAGCAGTGCTCCCCGGATTCGTTGCTGGTTTCAGAGACAAACTTTACTTCATGCTAGGCAGAGGTCTGGGGAATTTAAGGCCTTTAAAGCATCAAGCTGTGCAGCCATCGCAAGCTGGTTGTACTCTTATATTCTTAGGTGCCATTTGACAATGCATTTTAAAATATCTGCTCCTCTGGCTGTGTGCATGTATCTGTCAGAATGTATTTTGTTACCTACCTCACTCATTAACAGCTACTGACCAATTCAGCCCTAATTAAAAGCAAAGTAAAATTAAGCGATGTTTATTACCACATCTAAACAGGCCAACAAGGATTTTTTTAATTAACTCAGAAAGTATCCTTTCCCAGCTAGCAATCAGTAGAAAAATTGCCTTTGGTTTTTAAAGGACAACACTCCCAAACCATGATTTTTACCTGTGTGAAAAGGACAGGTCAGAGAATACAGTGACCATGCTCACTCAGAGCACATTGGGTTATTAAGCAACAGCCAGCCCACTACATTCTTATGTTCAGTCTCAAACTCACTTCAGCAGCAATTGACTATTAATCTGACTCTAACGAAAAGATTATTTACTCGAAAAAAAGAGATACTACATACAACCACCACAGTTCTGAAAAATCCTTGATTACAGAAAAAAAAAGTCAGTATGGAATAAGGTCTCACCAACTGCTACTTCCTGCTATAGAGATTTGGAAGACAGACTATATCTGCCCACTTCTTTCTTGAATCTTGAAACAGCCTTAGCTGGAAACACCAAGCTACTGAGTAGCTATGAGGAGAGAGACTTTTAAGGTGTCTGGGCATCAAAAAGAGGGAGGAAATTAGGTATTCACACACCTGCAAATGCCTGCATCTTTACAGGTGATGGGAATACTACAGATAGATAAACACTGGGATGGGAGACAACCAGCTGGCAGAGAGAAAGCAGTGTCCTTGCATGCGAGAGACATGATCAGAATGAACTTCTTCTGAAATAATGGTTCTTGTAAAACAGTGAATTAATCCACCAGTTCTTAGGGAAGCAAAACAACTATATAAAGTGAGTTGGATAGCCAAGCAGAGTGAACCATAAAATCTTGTCTGTGTCAAAATTTGAAAGTAATGATCTGCTGTCTCCCTGAGCTATGGTTGCTTTGATAACTGACTGTACATCGTAGGTTTCTGACCCAGTTACAGAGGATTCAAGAAGCCATAAGCATCCTTGATAGAAAATGCATTAAAGATAAATTATCAATGGCAAATAAGGTGTACTGACTTATGGCCTTGGCCAACTAGCCACTGAAACTGTAATTCATACTACCTTTGGGTATGCTGAAAACATTGCACTGATGCCGGGGCTACAGAGAGTTTTCCCTGTGTGAACTGGCCTGCCAGCAGAGCCTGCTGGCAGCGGTACAGAAAGCAGGATGGAAATCACTGAGGTCTGCAGTCAGTAATGGGGATATACCTGTGCTTCCTCACACCCCCAGGAATTCCAGCTGCAATCCGGTCCAAGGGCAAGTGCAGACTTCCAAGGGGGACTGGCTATTGATATCTCAGGAGGGATGGAATTCAGCCTGTGGTACAGGGAGTCCAAAACCAACGTCAAGAACCGGTGAGATACCCCCAGTGGGTGCTGTAGCTCTATAAAGCTCACGCTCCTCAGCTCTGGTAGTTCCAATGAGAAAAACGTAAATATAAAAGACCTTTCAGATGAGCTGAAATTAAAGAACAGTTATGTGCATGGAGAACATTGGCAGATCTCCTTTCCCCTTCACATGGGAAATACCAGTCTCTTCTGAATTTATATACATTTACCTGAAACAAGCTCCTATGAGAGTATATTTAGTATACGGATGCTAGGACTGTTCATAATTTATCTCCTTATTGATGTGTTTTGAATTAATTGCAACCCCTGAATTCATTTGCAGGATAGCCATGTTTGTATCTGGTAATGCTGAGGTGGATTCCTTCTTTCTAAAAACTGGCATGGAAACCACTTTGGAAACAGAAACAGCATTAGACTTTATCTCCACGGTGCAGTTTTCACAGTACCCATTCTTAGTCTGTATGCAGATGGACAGAGTTGGATCTCCTTTCAGGTAAGAACTAATTGATAAAATTTATGAGGTATCCTTCCAGCAAGCTGCTCAGTCTGAGATTTTTGCTGCAGCCACGGGGGATCCACAACAGAGGGCAAATTTCAACTTAACATAAGCAGGTGCCGTACAGACTGTCACGTACACCAACTTCTTGTTAACCTCCTCTTGCCTGTCCCTCATCTCTGAGATGAGAAGACTTAGAGATCACTGACCTTGCTCTGAGTGTACACTTTTGTCCAGTTTTCTACTTTGGTTTAACAAATCAGCTCATTGATGTGAAGGTGCCTAGCATACGATCAGTTCTAATGGTGAGCTGAAATGCCGCTGGCAGTAGTTCTCTTTTCCACTTTTGAGAGAGTAAGCGCATAGCCATAAACCAGCTGAACTTGAAAGATTTCCTTACGATCTGCTATTTATTAGCATCAGTAAAGGTACCTTGTGTGTTGAGCTCTCCTAGCTGTTGTGTGCTAAATTATTTTGTTAAGGCATCAACTTTCCTGAGATCTAAACAACTGGACAATAAGGTAAAAGATGCTTTCCAGCAGCCAAAAAGCACCAGCTGCACTGCCATGTGAGAAGCCTCATTTACTACTTCTTCCTAATCCCTATTTGCTAAGATCTAGAGGCAATAACATTTACAGAGCCTGTGCCGGATTTCCATACGGTCTTTTCTGGTCCAAAAGGTGATAAGCCTGAGAGCAATTAAAGAACTTGAGGATCTCCAGGAAATCCTAAGACTCTGTTAAGCATGTCTTATTCTGCAGATGCTAAAACATCTTCTGATTATACCCACACATCATGGCAGCGTAACCTCACATGTGAAGTATTTGTCTCTAGCTCACCTACAGGGCACAGTTTTGCATACATTTGCTAATGCCAGTTACTACGCTGTATCTTCACAGGCATTCCCTGACCAAGTATGAAAGCCTACCGTCTGGCAGACGGTACACTGCCAGGAGAGGGAAGGCAGAAATATTGGAAGGTTGTGAATACCCTCTCCATCAAGAAAACTCCAACATGTGCAGGAAGGTTTTCAGCACCGCATCTGATTCTTCAAGCAGCTGGTTTTGAAAAGGGCATCTTGAGCTTTTGTTGTCCTGAATCCATGGCTCCCTCAATGACTTAGGCTTGTATGTACTGTACTAACTTGGAGCTTGATCTTGCACTACTGCACGTAATGGGAAATTTGCCATTGATTTCTTCATCAGGCCAGGATCAGACTCCCAGTGTGTGCACAGTGTTTACATAATAACCTATATTTAAGACTTTTGTAAAAAAAAAAAAAAAAAAAAGAAAGAAAGAAAGAAAGGTAGGGCTAATAAAGACTAATTTGGTAGTTCTTTATTTGTACTTTTTGTGCCAAAAGCAAAAATATATATTTTTTTTTTTTAAGGGGGTACAGAAGTCCAAGTTTTTGACATGCAGTAAGAACAATGATGATGTATAAAGACTGATACGAATACATGTGAAAGTATTTGGGTGTTTTAGGCCTATGCCCAATCTTCATTAATATTGAAACAGAGTTAACATCCAGATGGGACCATGACTTCCTGGTCACTCAGTACTGCCTGTTTACAAAAAAGCAGGTTTTATCTTACATGATTTTAAATGGATTTTTGCTTTGTCTTTTTTTTTTTTAAGCAGTCAGAATTTGCTTGTTATTATTATTTATCCTTTATTTTTTTTTAAATTAACTGCTATAGTTAAACACAAATGATTAAAAATGTGTGGTAGCATTTCCAAAAGTACCCACAGTTGCCTTAATTCTGTTCCAGTTGAAATCAATGGTATAATTTCTATAGTTATCACCAGGAGCAGAATTAAGCTGACACCAACTGCTCTCCAAGGTTGCCTTCTCTAAATGTACATTGCTGTATGTAATCAAGCTGGGTGTAGCTCAAAGAACGAGCACCCACTGAGGCAGTTCTGAACTATGATGAATGAAAAGGTCTTTAAAGAAATCCATTTTGAATGCAGTTTAGCAAAGCCTGAGCAGAGACAGAACACTTCTTATTTCATGTAAGTTAGGTTCATATTTGAATGTAAATAAGTTGTCGCTACTCATACAAGTTATCCAAATAAAACAACTTCTAATTAGTGCCTTTTTGTTTATTCCAGCAGTAGTTTCACAAGAACTGTGGGGAAAAAAATTAATTTTACATTTGCAACAGTGTTGCAGATTAAGAAAGAATATCCTAGGATCCATCTGATTCAATTTTTACAGGACAAGGTGTGTGAGTGCTCATAACAAAAAAATAAAATAAAAAGCCAGGGAGAGAACAAAAAGCCCATAGGTTGCCATGACAAAAGAAAGATGAGCTACAAGAAAATGAAAAAAAAAAAAAAAATCCCAGGTATTTTCATTTTGTGAAAGACCAAGAGTGCCCAACCTGCAGAAATCAAACTACAAATGGGATGAGATGGTTTTCTTGTTGTCTTTCCTGAACATGCTGACACAACTCTAGTCAAAGCATAAATAAAACAGGCAAAAATACAGTATGAAAAGATTGTTTTGCTTTCATTCGTGGTTCTGTCTGTTACCTTCCCAGCTGGGATACACTCCCATTGGGGAGGGGTGGTGTTGATGGGTGCAATAGGAACTATTTCATTCCCCACCACTTAGGACAACACAACAACACAGTCAAAAAGACAGCGGCAGGTCCAGAGGGTGGTGCAGACCCCGAGCAAGTTGAACCGCACGCTGGAGGTGCCTGTTCAACTGAGCCCAGAGGAGATGTGTGACCTACCTGCTCCTCTTCTGCATCAATGTTCACCAGAGATAAAGTATTTTCTGACTATAGAAGTTAATCTAGCCACGGTCAAGTATTTGGCCAACAACACCAAGTTTGCTTTTCTCTCATATGAACATGCATGGGTCAGCTTAACATAAATACATTAAATCTCCCGGACGTACTGATCTGTGTGCTTTATTTTCTCTATTTACTCATTAACCCCCAGCACACCTTCTTGAAAAATTGCACGCTCATCTGCGTTATTGAAAATAGCTTTTAGGACAATGAGCCTGACAAGTTAATTTGGAGTCTTCCACAGCTTCACCTGCATCCCTTGAAACTAAATTACATAGAGCCCGTTCTACTTTTTCAGAAGTGATAAACATCCTCGTGGCTACTCCTGGGTATGGCAGCAATACATTTGCGTCTGAAGTTATCTGACCCTAACAGCTGGACATAATGGGGATGCCAGAAGGGTCTTAGCCCAACAGCTGGGCAATGGAAGGCAATGGTTTACTTACGTGGGCTCCATAGCTACAGAAACAACAAAACTGACGTTCCTCTAAAATAAGGTGAAACTAATACATTGCTTAATCCTGCATTTGAAGAGAAAACACACTTAGGATTATAACCACAGCAAACACTATGGATGTTTACCAAACCATGAAGGGTGGATGGCAAATATATTATACACATTTTAACAACCTATTGCATGTACTGTTAAATAATCAGCTATGGTAGCTATTGAAGACTATTTTATGCTGAAGTATACTGAAGAGCTAACACTCAATTCTTACCAGTCAAAAGCCACTGAAAGAGCAAAACAATAATAATTCAGGAATTGGAATAATAATTCCAAAAATCAACTCATTTGAAAAAAAAGACTGCAAAATTTGTCCCTGGAACTTTGAAAACCAATAATTTTTAGAGTCATATACTCTTCAACAAGTATTTGAATGTCAAGATTCAGTTTCTTGCTCTTCTCCTAAACTATAATCTTGTGCACAGAGCACACTGGAAGATCATTGGTTTGGAAGGCAGACTTCCTCTGAGACTAGAGGCTCCATTTCTTTCTTTCGTTAAATAATAATTTAATAACTTAATAATTTAAAGGCTCTGAGAAATGTTTGAACAAAAAATTTGGTAAGCAAAACAAAGAGAAGCCTGTTCTCCCGTGCCAGATGAAGAAAAAAACTGAACATGAAAAGCAGTTCAGGTTTTTACTTAAATCCTTAAGTATTATGACAAATTAACCCATCAACGCAGTTGGTGGTTCATGGATATGAAGACTAAATATCGTGATTTTTGTAAATCATAAACAACTTGATCATAAGCAACTGCTGGTAAGATTTGTCCTTTCCTGGCAACAATGGACACCAAATGCCTGGGTGTAAACAGCAGTGAGCTCAGAACAGCCATCAGGCAAGTTGACAGCATCTTCCATTTATTTTGTCAGTGAGAACATGATCGTTATTTCAATTATTTTATTAAAATGAATCAATTCTCACTGAATGGTGCTAGCTGAACGCACATTCGGCAACTCGTAAAACACTTAGCCCAGATTTCCAGGACATGTGCTACTGATGAAGTGAGTTCTAGTTTATGTGGGCATCTCGTGCAGTTTGGCTACAAAAGATGGCAGAACAGAAAGAAACGAAAGTCCTCAAATATGGGTATTTTTAGAACATAAGAACACATGCAGCGCATGCGACAGTGACATGTACTTTAGAAGAAAGAAGAATTCGTTAAAAAGAGCAAAATATGCAGAAGTCCTGATTAAGCGAGGTTGCATTTTCAACTTGAAATGTGCACCTGGTCTGAGTAAGGTCAAGGCAAAGCAGGGCAGTTGCAGTACAGGGCTTTGCGGTGTCAGGTTCTAATTTGGTAACTAGATGATAGTTATTTCAAAAACAAAATAGGTGAATACAGCTTGGGTTTGTCAAGCGAATCGCTTGTTTGCTATAGTGACAATGCAAGGTGATTGCAATGATGAAACAGGCTTCTCCGTCCCCCCAAAACACACTACTTGTTTTGTCACGGATTTCTTGTTTAAACTTAACATCAGGGACCTGCTTCTCCTCCTTCATGATTACCACTCCTTCTGACAACAAGTACTGTATTCTACCTTCAGGTCTCATCACACCTACCAGCGACGTTTTGAAGACAATTTGGAAACTCAAAGATTTTCTCCACCAAGCCTTGTAAATACCAGAAATATTTAACCTGACTTGTCAGACTAATTTAAAGCATTTGGATTCTTGTACTATAAGGTGCACTGATGGTTGATGAAAACCGGCCACGAGACTGGGCTCCTTGGGAACAAGTGACAGTTCATTTCCCTAAACATACCTATTTTTGGTCTGTTTAGTAAAGGTTTCAGCTTAGAAGACTCACCTATTAACCAAAACTAGCAGTGATAAGAAGAGCACCTCACACAGCTGCATGGCAATCAGGCTCCAGTGAGTCTTCTTAGAGAAAAGTAAACAAGCAGGTCCCAATTTTCCTTGTTGACAATCCAGTTCCCTTCGCAGTTTCAGACTCTCCTCATTTGAAGAAGGTGACTGACGTTTCTTCTCTCTCTGCTTTCCTCCCACATTTCATTTGATTTTCTTCTGGTCACCCTTTGGCAGCCCAAGATTGCCCAATCTGCCCCGCTGAGATGAAGCTGCATGACTTTGCTTTCCCTAATCCATTTTCCCCTTCTCCCAGTTATTTCTGTCTACGTCTGTTTTCATTCGGTTGATTTGAATGTGCATATAAGAATCCTTGGCTACACATTAGTAGTTACATCCCTGATGATCTTAAATGCAAGGCTCTGGTACAAATTTCAAAGAATCCAGAGAGAGGAAGAGAGAACTATTAGAAACTCCAAAAGTCAGTTTTACCATCAAATCTGTGCTTTCAGATTTTGTGTCTTGAAATGGTATGGCAGATTCATAACAGATACCTTACTTCCAATTGTATTACTTGCAGATAAATGATGAGGTGGAAATCTGTTTTCCCTTAACTATCTCAGGCATGCAGTTAAAAAGATTAAAAAGACATAAATACACAACAAAATACATACATTAAAATATAATATAAAGGATGTTATATTTTGCCTCTTACATACTGAAGACTTAAGACACTGTGACAACTCAGAGACACTGAGTGTGGGACTTTGAATTTGCCCTGCACTGAAAGCTTTTCCTCTTCGCTGTTCACAGGTCCTGCCACTGTAAATTGTTCTGCATGACAGCAAAGGGAACTCTGCAAAAATATGACCAAGTAGGCTCGTCTGAAGTGTATATTTTACTGAAAAATACATTTTATTTGTCATAACATTCAAACAAAACAAAACAAAACAAAACAAAAAAAAAAAAAAACCCACCCATAATACATATGCTTGTTCATTCAACTACAACCTTTGGTATCCGGCAGTTTCATCCAGTCACTTCTCAAGCGGTATCGCTGTCTCAAGGCGTCCCTGACGTGTAGTGCAATTCCCGGAGCCACTCAGCTGCCCTAACATCCCAGGCTCATGGCACTCAGCAGCAGGGTCGCTCCAGGCTTCAGCTGCATGCTCCCACAGTGTCATCTACACTGGAAGCAGCTCAGAGTCCATTTTTCTCTAGTTACAGCTTTGTTTTTTTCCATGTTATCCACACAATGCTTTCACAGCCTTTTCCTGTTTGCCCCATAACCCACTGCTCTTCCACCAGACATACCACCCGCACTCTATTAGCGATCGGTCCTTACTTCACATGTGTACTTTTAAACGCCTTTACACTGATAATCCATCCCTTAAAAAGAAGGGTAACAAGTAAGAAAAAGAAAAAGAAAAAAAAAAGAAAAAAGAGGGACAAGTGAAGGAAAAAAACTACAGAGAAAGGTGGAAAAAACAACCATTTTCAAAGTACTGTGTTCTTGGGTAGTTACAAGTTAATGATGATTTATGAGAATTAGGAATGACACTTTGGCCATCAGCACTAGATAGTAGAGGCATCTTTGAATGCAGACAGAAAAAAAAACAAAACAACACACAACCCATAAATACATTTTAAATCATTCACCAGGGATTTCACTTTGCTCAAGTGAAATCGACCCTGCTGCGAAGGACCAGAGCCACATTCACGCAACATTCCAGTCCACTGAACCTAAAACTCATGGCTGCAACAGGCCTCACACCCTGTCACAGGGCTGAGAGGGAACCCAAGCAGGGAGCAGGCCTTCCCCTGTTGAATTTCAGCTGCAATGTGCTGTGACTGCACCATGAAACATCTAACGCAAGCAGTTCATGGGCCCCAACACCAATGGGCTTGCCTCTCACCCAAGGTACGTAGTTAGGCATCACTCCATCAGCAGGAGAAACTCACTCCCAGCTATCCCAGAGGAGCACTGCATTCACAGAGTTTTTTTCCAACAATCTTTTCTGGTATGATCTGCTGTGTGCCAGGCTGAAGCCCAGGCTGGATGCACACCATGTGGAGAACCGGGGTCTTGGCCCTTTGGGTTACCGGTTGCTCCCAGCCCAGCTCAGCAAAGCATTGTGCTGTCAGGCCACCAACCATTGTAGCCCCAGGAAGACCTCAGAAATCTCCTTGGGGATCCAGAGTCAGGCGTGGGAGGACTTCGCTGGGCTGGATTGGGCAGCTCAGCTCCTGGCGAAGCCCACCCCGCCATGCAAGCACAGGCACTGTTTGGTAACATATAAAATCTAGCAAACATTATGTGACACTAGAAGTGATACATTCTACTGAAGAAATCTCCCCTGAGAAAATAAAATAGCTGTCAGTATCACCTCATGTCGTTGCTTTCATCTCTACAGGCAGTTAAAGTAATTAAGAAAAAAACCCCGACACAGTGTTTTCCTCCAACAACTACATTTTGAAATCCTGGGCACTTGTTTTCTAGGCTATTTTTTTTCCCTTCAAGTACACCGGGTGAAACTGTAAACCCTGAGTTTGTGTGTGCAAACCTCTATCCTGTAAACTGCAACATGAAACTTCTCTCCAAGCACCGATATAAGAACAGGTAGCACGCAAATATCTTTACACACCAACACTAATATTGTAATGTACGTACCGTACACATCTGCGTCCCAGTGGACAACCTACTCTGGTACCTGTGCTGTCCTGCAGTCCAAAGCAGTGTTTTTACACCGATGGTCTACTGGTAACATGCACAAAACTACTAAGTAAAGGGAAGGGGGAAGAAGCATTCATTTTCCATAAGAGGGATTTAGCCAGAATCCCAGCAAAAAGTTAAGGCTTATACCTGCTGACCAAATGACTGCAAAGCAGGAACTTAGAGCTTACACGCTACGAGTTCCAGTCAGGCACTTCAAGCCCTTAAAAAGGGTCGGGATATTATTTTTAATTAGATTTCCATAACAACAAAGAGAAAGGAGAAGATCCATGTTATACCACTCAGTACATGAGTAAGCGCAGTGCGTCACCTCCTGAGGGCAACGTCAAACAAAATCTCACGCCTATAAGGATAGCTGTAGCTGATTTTTCTGTGTTTTGCAACACAACTTGTTACTACAATGATTTGGGGGAAAAAAATGAGTGTAAAAAAAATACTTTGCCAGGTAAAATAAATCAGCACAGCTAAAGATTGGTTCGCATGCAGAAAGATCACAGAAATAGCTAAATTCTGCGTAAGAAAATAGCGATAGAACATGATTAATAGAAAGCCCAGTAAGTGCTTAAAATTACAAACTGCTCAGCTGAACAGCCACTTTATAATAACACACACAACGAGCATTAAAATTGACAGCACCTATCTCCTCCATTTCAGAACGCAGTAGCTGCACCATTCAGCTTGCACCATGTTTCTTCTCACAGTGCTGACACCTGGCTGCCTACCCACTAGATCTTTTCTGTTCAAACAGAGAATGGAAGAAATCAGTATTTCAGGATTTACTCAGTTTAAAAGAGCAAAAAATGGCAATGAATAATGCATATACAAATCTATTTATATTCTAAATAGAAAGCTGCTTAACTTTACAAGTAGTTTGAATGCTCCTTCATCACCATTTTAAAAACTGGTGGAATAACTCTCTCCCTCCTGTTAGCGTGACAATTATTTAGAAGCATGCACAGGAAAACCCTGCACGTGGCAAATGGCTGAGTACAGACTTAGGGGATTTGCATTTAGATTTTAAATTTTCAACATTTCACCTTGAAAAAGTTTCACATTAAATAATTTGATCTTACAGGTTTCCTGAAGTGCTTCGCTGAACTGAAATTTTGGGCAAGGAACACAGCAGTTTATTTTCATCTGCACATTCCCAATTCTCTTTTACCGAGACAAAGTAGTTGCTTGTCAGCAAAACTGTCAGTCTGAGCAACACTGAACACACTCGTAAGTCACAGCATTTTGAGTGACCATGGATTCTCTTGTTTAAAAGAGAACTGTTTTCTTAGCAAATAAAGATAGCGCGGATGTGAAGCCAGGTGTACCTGTCAAACACTGTTAATTAAATGACTGTGTGTGAATGGAGCTGGAACATGGAGTTTCTCTTGGGGGAATCACTAGGGGTGTCTTCTCGTCAGCGTGGCACTTTGAAACAGAAAAGACTGCAGCCATAAAGCAAAATAAACGCCGTCTTCTCCTTTAGAACGGAGACCTACAAATATTACATCCATCTTCTTTCCAGTATTTCAACACTGTGATAAGGCAACTTGGGATGTTCAATACAGTACAGAGAAGCAAACGAAAAATGAAAGCAATCAAACATCTTCTGACATTTACACAATCTCTTTTGAACCATGCCAAAAAATAAACACTACAGATGATCTGAACACCACAGTTCTCCCTGTTTGCAATTCAAAGTGCATAACTATAGAGTACAAAATAGAGACTGATTTTATATTGGCACCAAAACCTGTGGGGATGATTGTAACGTACAGCAACGGCAGAGAGCTGAGGACCTCATTTCTTTTTCAAGAGCTGTGTGGCTACACTGGCTAATCCTAAGCCACTGCAAGCACCTGGAGAAAGCTGTGTTTTGATCCAAACCCAAACACAGCTCCATTGGCACACTCAGCTTTACGAACAGCTGCAGCAGCACCACCACTTTCAGCCATACGCAAAGTCCGCAGATCGGCTTCCATACAAAAAAGACTGCGCAGGAAATAATGCAGAAAAATGCATTACAAAATGCAAAAACGACTGGGCAGAAGAAAGAAACTTACACACTTGTTTTGCACGAAGCAAAAAATTAGGAAACAGTAGAAGCAGTTTTGATGATGAACATTTTGAGTTACCAAGTGTGTTTCAATTAAAGGAGGGTGATCCTTCTTCCTTAGCCCTGCAGGGAAAAATAAAAATAAAAATCATTAATAAAAAGTAGATTCTTAGGAACTGACACAAACATTTAAGCAATCTTTTCCACTCCAGAAAAGTGCACAGAATGTCCTCCGCTGCCACAGTATTCTTCCTATAAATTTCCCAAGCTACTGCAAAGGATGAAACAGCAGCATCCCAAGATTTTAAACCAAGTGTCCAAGGCCGGGTTGGACAGGGCCCTGGGCAGCCTGATCAGGTGGGCGGCAACCTTTGCTCACAGCAGCGGTTTGGAACGGGGTGGGCTTAAAGGTCCCTTCAAACCCAAACCATTCTTTGATTCGGTGATTCTATAGTCAAGCAGCCTTGTATTTTCAGCAGAACCTAACCCAAAGCTTGGGGCATGAAGCGTGCACTGCCATCATTCCCTTCTGGGGAGCCAAGCGCAGGTACTTAGGAAGAGAACAAAGCCATCTACCAGGGAATTCCAAGCAAAGGCTTATGTTGGCCTGGAATGTCCAAGTGTTCAGTCTGGGATAGCCAAACAAGTCTTCTGGCTTCATTAGCACCAGTAAATATATACAACTGGAAAGAGCAGGTGCCAGGGCTCTACTCGCAGGCCTTTAAAGTCAGGTGCAGCACCCAAGACGATGCATGTAAGCAAAAGTAAAAAAAAAAAACAAAAAAAACCCATAACAATGTGCGTAAGCATTTGCAAACAAGAGCTTAAAAGATGGCTCAGGAAACCATCCCAAAAGGAAGGGTCACCAGCCTCACCAAGTGCTGCCGGTGGTGGGCAGTTGAGTGCTATGCAAACACCTCTGAGGCAACGCAGTACTGAAAGACGAGCTTGGAAGTAGGCTCTGACTGGGCAGTCACATGAAAGGAAAAGGGCAGCGGGAAAAATCCAGCTAAGAACTATGCTGCCAAAAAGACCTATCGCTGACCTAGTGATACCATCTGTGAAAAAGAAAGAAAATAAAAAAGGACGTGGAAAAGAAAGAAAATAAAGAAAGAAGGGAGAGATGTCCATTACGGGAAGACAGCAAGGAGTGGAGAAAAAGTATGGCTTCAGTTTCCATTCAGCTGGAAAAAATGGGACCCAGCCAGCCCCAGTGTGTCATCCCTGCTGGCCAAAGCCAGGTCTAAGCAACGGGATCTGGCTGCTTCCCAAAGCCACAACCTGACAAACAGCGATGCGAGAGCAACCGCAGTGTAAAATGACTAACAACTCCTACTTGGATCTGTGTGAAACACAGAACTGCGGCTTCTGCTCTTACTGCGGCTTCTGCTCTTGTGCCATGGTTTCTTGTCAGGAGAAAACCTACCATAAGTAAATCTGCAGATGAGATCAGAAAGACAAAAGCATAAGAAAGTAAACCATGAGAATCACAGAACCATAGAACATCCCAAGCTGGAACCCACAAGGTTCAACGAGTCCAACTCCTGCCTCCACACAAACCATCCAAGAATCAGACACTGCGTCTGAGTGTCATCCAGGTGCGGGATCCTCTTGAGCTCCAGCAGATAATGAAAAAGGTGGGCGGGGGCAGGGAAGTCACGAGGGCAAACAGAAGGGCTGAGATTGTAGGAGGATCCAACGCGACAAGAGGGGAGAAGATCAGGTACCGCAGAACGCAACAGATGCTCGATGCCTGAATTTGCCCTCCGACCGAACTGGAAGAAGCAAAGCCTTTTCCCCGGCTGTCGCCTGGTGCGCTAACGGACGGCACGCCGCCCAAAGCAGCCGCCCCTCGGTACTCACCGTCGCTCACCGGTGCTCCACCACCAGCCGCATGGTCGTGCCGTCGAAGGAGGGCGGTGCCACGAGCCGCGGGCCGCCGCCGGGCGCCGTGATGCTGACGAGCGGTTTGGCCTCGGCCGCCCCGCGCCGCGCCGCCGCTGCCGGCCCCTGCCCGCCGGGCACGTAGTAGGGGCCCTCGGGCTCCGCCGGGCTGCCCAGCTCGGCCGCGCCGCTCCCCTCGCTGCCCGGGTGGGAGAGCGGGCGCGGCAGGGCGCCGGCGGGCAGCACGGCGGCGGCGGGCAGCAGCCCGGGATACAGCATGTAGGCGGCCCCGAAGGCGCCGGCGTTGAGGGCGAGGGGCGATAGGGGCAGCGGCAGCGGGGCGACGGCGGGGGGCGGCACCGGCACCTCCACGTACTGCCCGCTCTCGGGGTCGAAGAGGCGTCGCTTGGCGGGCTGCTGCGGCGGCGGCGCGTCCAGCAGGTAATACTGCCCGCTGCTCACGTCCAGCAGCACCCGCCGCTGCGGCAGCGGCTCGGCCGCGGCCACGGACGGCGAGAAGCAGAACAACGGCGCCGGTGGCGCGGCGGCGAAGGGCGGCAGAGCCGGCGGGAAGAGCGCGGCGGCGGCGGCGGCGTCCGGGGACGGCGGGGCGGCGGCCGTATCGGCGGCGGCCGGCTGCCCGGGCCCGCCCGCGGGAGGGGCGGCGCCGAAGGGCACCGGGGCGGGGCGGCCACCGCCCACGGTGGCCGCCGGGGCGGGTCCGGGTCGCGCGGCGGCGAGCGGCAGGGCCAGGTAGCCGTCGCAGTCCGCGCCGCGCTGCGGCTCCGCCCGCCCCTCGCCGCCCCCCGCCGGGAGCCGCGGGGCGCGCGGAGCCAACGCCGCCGCTGCCGCCGGGCCCCGCACGCCGCCGTCCGCCGGGGGCTTAGAGGGGGGCGCGGCGGCGGCGGGGCCGCGGAGCGTAAGGAGAGCGCGGGGCGGCGCGGGGCCGCGCTGGCGCTGCCGGGCCAGGCTCTCGAAGGCGGCCGCCTTGGCGGACACCTTGTCGGCGGCGGCGGGGTTGGCGGCGCGGCGCGGCAGACGCTCTCCTCCCGCCGGGCCCGAGCCCTTGTTCGCCGGCTCCTCGGCTTTGGGCGGCGGCGGCTCTGCGGCGAGGGGCGGGCGCGGCGCGGCGTCGCGCTCCTGGCTGGCGATGAGGGACAGGACGTGACTGCCGGTGATGGGCAGCGGGTCGCTCTTGCGCTTCCACTCGCGTTTGCTGAAGCTGTACAGCTCCTCCATGCTGCGCACCGCCGCCGTCAGCTTCTCCAGCGCGTTCTGCACCGGCGCCGCCTTGCCCTCCTCCCGCGGGTCCTCCTCCGCGCCGCGGCCCTTCTCGACGGGCGCCGGGGCCGCCTGGTGCCTCCAGGGCGCGGCCGACTTGGCGACGATCTTAAGCACGGCGGGCTGCCGCGGGTCGCTCTTGTTGGGCGCTATGGTGGCCACGGGCAGGCGGCCCGAGGTGCGGTGCACCAGCACGGTGCCTTCCGGCGGGCAGCCCAGCGCCCGGCTGCCCGCCGCCGTCGTCTTGCCCCCCGCTTCGGCCGGGCCGGGCTGCCGGTGCTCGGCGCCGCCCTGCTCGGAGCCCACGCTGCCCCTGTCGCTGCCGTTATCCGCCGAGTCGCCGCCGTGGGAGCCTTTGATGAGCTTACGCACGTCCCGCACCTGATGCAGGGGAGCCTGCGCCTTGCCCTTGCCCTCCCGCACGTCGCGCACCAGGAACTGCGGCACCCTGTCGGGGCCGTCGGGCCGCGGAGCCCTGTGGCCGGCGTCGGGCGGTCGGGCGGCCAGCTGCGGCGTGAGCAGCTGCGCGATGCTAAACGGCGGCTCTGCGGGCGGTCCCAGGCTGATCTTGATCTCGGGGAGCCGCGGCTTGGCGGCGGGCGGCGAGGCGACGGCCGGGCGCTGCCCGGCGGGCTCCTTCTCCTTGGCGGCGTGCTGGATGCTGGGCACGAACAGGCGCGACAGCTTGGTGGCCTTGCCGGCGGCCGGTTCGCCCGGCTCGGGCCGCGGGGAGAGCTTCGCCTTGCCGCCGGGCGCCCGTTCCTCCTTGCTCTCCGCCTCCCGCTCCTTCCACGACCTGAAGGCGCTGTGCTGGCTGCGCAGGAAGGTGGCCCTGGCCGCCTCCGAGCCGCCCCGCCGGGCCTCGGCGGCCTCCTCCGCCGCAGCTCTCTCCTGGCTCCCGTCGCGCGGCGTCGACGCTTTGGAGGCCGGCGAGCGCCCGCCGCCACGCTCCCCCGGCTCCTCCGGCGGCGGCGCGCCGTGCTCCGAGCCGCCCTCCGAGAGCCGCGAGCTCTGCCGCTGCACGCCGCCGTCCCGCGGCCGCCCGCCGCCTCCGGTCCCGACGCCGCTCCCCGCGCCGGGCTCCGCGTCGCGGCCGGCGGGCAGCGCGGCGCCGGGCCCCGCCGACGACGTGTCGGTGAGCTCGCCCCGCTCCATCTTGAACTCGTGCTCCAGCTGCATCTTCTTGGAGATGACGTTCTTCAGCAGGCTGGAGGCGAACTTGGACTTCTTGCTGGCCTCCTCGTCACCGGGGCGGGCGGCCCGGCCGGGCTCCCGCAGGCCGAGCTGCCCGCGGGGCGGCGGCGGCGCCTCGACGTGCGCGATCTCGCCGTCCAGCTTGCTGACCACGAACTGCAGCGCTCTGCTGGGCGCCTTGGCGGAGCGCACGCACAGCTGCCCGGCGCCCGCCGCGCCCCGCGGCCCCAGCGCGCCGCACTTGAGGTCCAGGTAGGTGGACCAGCGGTTGACGCCCAGCGCATGGTCGGAGAGGGAGGCGGAGGAGGCGCGGGAGCCGATGCTGAGGGTGTCGAAGTAGGGGTACGCCAGGCTGCGGAAAGCGCGGGCCGTCAGGTTGCGCACCTCCTTGTCGGCGTCGTCCAGTTCGCTGACGGCGCTGGAGGCGCCGCTGGAGCAGCCGCCCGCCTCCCTGGCCCCGCAGCGCGTCTGCAGGCGCGCGGGGACGGCGATGAACTTCTTGGCGTGCTGGCGGCCGGCGTCCTGCCCGAAGCCCGCCGCGCGCTCCGGGGCCGCGGCGACGCGGAGGCTCATGTCGCCCTCATGCTCGGCGGCGTAGGTTACGTTGCGCTCTTCCCGCGCGGCGCTACACTCATTTATAGCCCGCGAGGCCGCTTTGATTGATAGGAGGATGTGGCCCGCGGGGCTCGCTCCCGCGCCGCCGGACCGCCGGGGCGCGTCGCTGCCCGAGCTGCCGCCCGCCGCCTCGCTGCCGCTGCCCGCGCTGTCCGCCCGCGCCGTGCGCTCGCTGGGCGTCGTGCTGAGGTAGCAGCTGTTGTCCTCCTCCGTCGGCGTGTCGCCGGGGGTCTCGTCGCTGCCGAAGGAGGCGTAGTCCACGAAGGAGTAGATCACGTTGTCGTCCTCGAAGTCCCAGCGGGCGGCCAGCCCCGCGTCGAAGTCCATATCGTGGTCCACTTCGCTCAGCTGGATCTCCTGCGTGCTGATGTAGTGCGGCCCCGCCGCGCCGGGCGCGCCCCCGGGAGCTCTCCGGGGGGGCCCGCCGGCCCCGCGCCCCGCGCCGGCCTCCTCATCGCTCTCGCAGCACAAGGAGGAGGAGGAGGTTTGGCCCCCGGCCGCCGCCGGCTCCTCCGCCCCGCCGCCGCCCGCCGAGGGGCAGGAGGAGGAGGACGGCGATCCCGGCCCCGCGCCGCATCCCGGGGCGGCGGCGGCGGCGGCGGCGGCGGCTTCGGGGCGATGCCCTGCTGGGGCCGGAGCCGGGGTCGGCGCCGCCCCGCCGCCCGCGGCCCCGCTCGCCCGGATCCCGCTCTCTGCTCCGGCCGAGCCGCACACCTCCGCGTACGCCGCCGCCTCCTCCTCCTTCCCGGGGCCCCGTCCCTCGGGACCGGCGGGCGGCGGGCCGGCAGCGTCCATGCTGGGGCCGGCGGGCGCGGCAGTGGCCCGAGGGGGCGGGCGGGCCGCCCACCCGGCCCCCTCCCCTCGGCGGGGCGGGCGGAGGGGCCGGCCCCGGCTCCCCCCGGGCGGCGGCGGCGGGGGGTTGGGGGGGGGGGGGGGGGGGGCTGCGGGGCGCGGCTGGGAGAGCCCCCGCCTATGGACGCGGCTGGCGTCACGCGTGCCGCGGGACAAACGGCTGTTTGAAACTCCGGGCACCTGCAGCGGCGGTGCTGTCGGGTGACTGTCGGGGAGCTCCGAGAGCCCCGGCCGGCACCGAAGGGCATTTATGAGTCCAACCCGAGTGGTCGCCGCAGCGGCACGGCTCCCTTCCCCAAAATCGCTACGGACGGGAAGGGAGAGCTGTCAGACTGCAAGGAGACAAAGGAGGGCCGGCGAGCAACGTCAAGGAACGATACGGGGGTGTAGGACGCAGCTAGCAGCCGAAATTCATACATTCAGAGCCATACAACCTTTGCACGCTTTGAGAATTAGCTTAGTTGCATATCATCTGGGGGAGAATCCTCCACACAACACCACCGGCGGTGCTCCTGCAGTTGCCCCACGGCTTCGTGCACCGGGAAGGGGACCCGGTGAGGATGCTGCAGGGATGCAGCACCGACACGCGAGGCCCAGCCCTCTCCCCAGCATTTCCAGACCAAAGCACAGGTTTCCTGGTGCTCCTACCCCTGCACTTTGTTTGTTCCACTGGCACTCGCATCCCGATGCTTGCAGCATCCCCACAAGTCTGTTCTTTGTTTTTGAAACCTACACGGTTCCATTTTTAAGTTGTAACTGTTGTTCACAGACCCCAGCTGAGACTCTCAGCCAACATCCCTGCCAAAATGAGCATATCCATGGTCTGGTCTAGTTTCCAGCTGTGGCAAGACATGGTTTTTCTGTTTTTTTGTGGCAATATCTTGAACTGGGTCCACTCAATTGCACAAAACCAGCAGAGGATTTTCTCAACTGAGACTAAGACCGTAGCAGAGCATTCATATATGTACCGCTTACAACGTTTCTAGAGCTCCACCACAGACAAAAATCCACACCTGTTCCCCATGGGAAGTTCTTAGTTGGGGCTGCAGGCCTTGGGCATTTGCGCCAGCATTCTCCCTCCCCCTGGAACCAAGGTGTGCCTGGCAAAACACAGCCACCCCAATCCCAACTCCCCTTGAAAAAAGCAAACTGGTAGCATATCCAGCCTAAGTGTCCTAACAGCTGTACATGTATTGGAACATGGGGGGAAAATCAAGAGGGAATTCCTCTTCCTTTTTTTTTTTTTTTTTTTTTTTGGTCAGAATTTTCTGCCCCAACATGATGCCAGTCCCCCAGAACTACTTTGCTGTGCGCCTGGCCCAGAGCAAGGTGCAGAATTCCCTGAGAGGTCACCCTGAATTCCTCTTTCCCAGCCTTCCCCCTGGGCTACCATTGTGTCAGCTTCTGCAGAGCCCATTTCAGAGATACCTCCAAATCCCTGGGCATTCCACGGGGAGCACAGCGTGTCCAGCACTGGTCCTCACCCAAATTCTTCCTCCTTGTCCTGCTTCAGGGCATCAGACGCAGCTTGTGAACATTTGGAGAGATTTTTCTTCCCTAGTGGATAAAGAAGGAAAGTTTAGTTATGTGTGAGTGGCTGAGCGGTCAGTGTGTGCCATGGTGCCAGGGCACATGCACACTGATAGCTCACAGGTCAGACTCAAGACAGGCAACAGTGTCGTTCACTGACTCAGAAGTCCAAAAATAAGCAGCTCTTGTTTATGTTCAACAGTGACCAAGATGTGGAAAATGCTGAAAAAAACACCATTTGTCCCAGCCTGCTGATTTGTTTAGCTATCAGGTTATTGGCACAAAAGAAAATAAAGTATCCTCTGAGAAACGAAGCCAAAGAGTTGAGGAGGGTCAGCACAGGCTGAATTTCTTTCCTGTGCCTGAGGATCAAAGTTCTTCAGCAACTTCGGAAAGCTGTGGATTTCTTTCTTAAAAACTGACTACATCTACTGCTGTTGCCAGACAGAGCCTACAGTAACAGGTGTGTGAGACCTGTTTGCTGCCTGCTAAATGGGAAGGCTGCGTCTCCATCCCGCGTTCTTGCAAATAGTGATTTCTCACTCAAATCTGGCAAAGCATCTCGTTTTTAATATTGCTGGCAAAATATCTCATATTAATCTCCAATTAATAATCTAGTCAATTTTATTTAATAATGTTGGAAATCAGTAATAAACATATCACCCTCATAATGCTCTATATAATGCTAATTTTGTTTTCACCTCTAAATATCTCTGACTCATTAAAGGTGACAATGTCTACAATTTCCAAATCCGAAACTGTTGTGATTTTGTCCTGACAGTCAAATAAAATCTGTGTATCGAGTGCCTACCAATGTAAAATTCTGCAAGTGTAAGTTCTTTGTTACAAAGGCTAATGCACACTGTTCACCACAAGAGAGGTGACTGGAAACAATTCAGACAGACCGAGTTTGCGCGCCCTACGACACATCACTCAGGGAAGCAGAGCAGCGATTGAGAAGGGATTTCAGAAGAGGGACTAGAGCAGAATAAAGAGGTTCCAGGTGAGGGAGGCATGGGGGGATAGCTGCCTGAGCTGGCACAAGGGCAGCAGCACGCATGAAGGGTGCTGGAGTAAGCAGAGGGGAATGGGTTAGCAGAACAACCCCTGGCGATAGGAAAATAGTAGTGGTTCATTGTGAGATGTTAATGCTGTGCTACATGCTTCAGTTCTTAGGGTGTTGTCAAAGTTTTTAGACATTGAAGTGGGAATAAAAATTAAAAGTTCATCAAATCAGGTCAGAGTAGAAGGAAAAGGACAATATTATTTGCACAGAGAAGAAGCTGTTCCAGTAGTGACGATGGCCTGCATAAGAGGTTAAATGTCTTGCATAGAAAGAAATGATGGATTTTGCAGAAAGTAAGGAAATTGCAGAAGGGTCCTGCTGCCTGCTGTGCACGCAGCAAAAGCCTTCGTTTTGCTGTAGGTTTGGAGAGAGATGAAGAATGATACAAGCACAGCAGGAAGCTTTCATTCTGGCAGATTGGTCTCCTTTGAATAGTAACTTGAATACTGCTGGATTTGATTTCTCTCCCGGCAATTTATTTTTTTTCTGTTGCATTGTGCATTGTCAAAATGAGTCCTATAGTAGGCATCGCCTTTCTTCTCTTTAAAAGTGAAACAAATCGCTCTGGCTGGAGTTTAGATATGTCTTGAAGAGAAAAAATCAAAAATAGCATCCTGATCTGCTCTCCGAAATAGTGACTGGAGAGGGGGGAGTAAGGGCCGCTGTAAGAAGGAACAGCACTTGTGGTTTAGCAATAGCGGCAAAGCCCAGCGCACGTCATAAATCTCTGAGTGCAACCAGATACAATAAAAGAAAATACAAGCCCCACAAATGCACTTTAGTATGGAAACTGTGAAAAAAAAAAAAAAAAAAGCAAGAGTTTTGGAGCTGGCACTAAAACAATGTCTCTTTGGGTTTAGCAAGGGCCTGGCTGACACAGCACTGAGCCCTAAGTGAAAATCAGCATGTGAGGGGTCAGCCTTTTCTCTTACACACCGTAGATGCATGCCAAGTGGTCTTTTCCTTTCTATCCTGAGTCTGTCGGAGAGATTCAGGGGCTCTTTTCAAGTCTCAACCTGCACATTTGAACCACGTGTGGGTTCCCTGTTAGCAACCCCCTGCCTTTTGGTGCAAGCCAGACCCTCTGCTGGGGCCAGAAACCCCAGGCCTAGGTGGGTTTCAAGCCCCTAAGCCTGCAGGGCTGAAGGTCCAATGAGCAAGAGGGTGCATTTCCTTCCAGAACCAGAAAAGATGGTGTCTGGGTGCTCTGTAATATGCTCCTGTGTAACTGAGCCCTGCAAGAGTTGGGGGCTGAAGCACTTGCTAGACAGCTAACACTCCCTCAAAAAAAAAAAAAAAAAAAAAACAACCCTAGCAGCTCCCACTGGATACCTTACAAGGTCTGCAGAAGATGCATATATTTTTAAAACAGATCCACCCTTCTCTTCCAGACCTTAAAATCTCATGCCAAACCAAACAAGCACAAAAGTAATCCCAGAACGAGCTTGGATTTCCTAGGTATTTTGCAGCCGTGCTGCAATACAGGCTAAATATGAGTTTGTGTATTTATATGGGGAGTCCACTACCCAGATGAACTAAGTTAAATCTGTGCTCAGTTTTGCATACGGCATGTTAAACTGAGTCTGCAGCGTCATGGATGCAAGAGAATGTTCTGGTGGCCACTGCACCTGGACAGCAATAGCACACACAAACTGCAGGAAGGCACTGAATACGACTATTTATAAATAGCTGATAGCCTTCATGAACATCCCAGCAGGCATCTGTTCAGCCTGTCCTGACAAATGTCTGCTGCAGAGACTTCGCAGCTTCCCCAGGCCATCTCCTCAGGAGCTTGGCTGCCCCTGCCCCAGCACTGTCCCTCAGAGCTGAGCTGTAAACCTATCCTTTCTGCCATGGGTGGAAGAAGGAGATCATTTCCACTCTCCATGCTGCAGCCTCTTGTGTATTTAAAGGTGATCAGCATATCTTCTCTCCCCAACTTTTCTTTAGGCCCAACAGCCCTAATTCACTGATACTTCACCCATAGGACATACCTACTAGATCTCCCTCCTTTCATTGCTCTTAGGACTTTCTTCAGCAAATCTGTAAGCATGGCACAGTGGGTTGGCTGCAAGGTGCGAGGCGGAAACTCACCCATGCTGAGAAGAGAGGAGGGATGGCTCTGTGACCTGCTCACATATCCCTGAGTGTCACCTGCATCTTATACACAACTATGTCCTTCATCTCATGCCCTGCTGCAAGCATGTTTTCAGTTTATCATCCAGTTTTTTAAAATGAAAATTATGAACAAATGTGACCGTTCTGCCCCCCCAGGTTACCTGTTAGTAAAAATGGTGCAGTATTTGCAACTACTCTTCAAACATGAGCAAAGCAGCCTTGCAACTTCGTTGGTACACTGCTCCTCTACTTGCTGAAAGAAGGTCATAATGCTGCACCAAAGCCAAATGCCACTTCAGTACTCTCTGCAACTCTTTCCTGCCCTGTTTTCAAAGGAAATCAGACAGACCCCGCAAGAACAAACTACTGTCTTGTAAAGGCACATTTAAACTGCACATTTTTGCCAGTATTTTGACAGAAACTGAAGTCACACTGACTAACCTAAGCCTTACTGCTCCTTCTCCCAGGTCTGCCGAGGTCTCTCCCACAGGATCCCACGAGCCTGCTCGGGCAGTTCAGTTTGCCCATCCCGCGCCTCTTGAGTTGAACTTTCCGCAGTGACCCTATTCTTTGTACAGTATTATCGGGTAACTCGAGACCTGCAGATGTATCTGATTATTGGAACTGTGGGAGCGATTGCCACAAAACCTGAAACCATGACCTTTCCTTGAGTGTTATCAGCCAAGTTGGGGGTTGCAACAGAGCTGATTTATGACCGTTCATTAAAATTACACGAAACTGATTATTTATAGAGGTAGGCTTGGACTAAGAGGTTCAGGCTCAAAACAAGTCTCCTTCCTAGGTTTGGAGGTGGTAAACCAAGGATTCTATATGAACTTGATGCTAAGTGAATGTAACAGGATAAAGTGCATGTTTTTATAAATATCTATTTTAGCTGAGCAGTGGTCATTAAACAAAAATGTAGAATCATTAAGGTTGGAAAAGACAGCTCAAATTATCTAGTCCAACCATCAACTCATCACCACCATGTTCAATGAACCATGTCCCTCAGTGCCACAACTATTCTTTTCTTGAAAACCTCCAGGAACGGTGAGTCTACCACTTCCCTAGACAGCCTGTTCCAATACACGACCACTCTTTCAGAGAAGAAATTTTTCCTACTATCCAATCTGAGCCTCTCCTGCTGCAACTTAAGACCATTACTTCTCGTCCTGTCAGTAGTTACCTGGAAGAAAAAGCCTACCCCCACCTTGCCACATAAAACAGTATTGCTGTTTTCCCCTTACTTTAGAATTAGAAACATAAGCAGCCAGGCTACATTGGATAATTGGGTAATGTCAGCCCTTTATGCAATCAACTACTTCCCAGAGGACAACAATATTTTTCCATACAACAGCTCCTACAGCCAAATGTGCACCTAAGCCAAATGCTGCGGATCCTGTATCCTGAGACTGCAACATGAAATTGCCATGCTGTGGAGAACAGCCAGCATTGGACTGGGCTTAATCTGCTCCAAGGGTTCAAGCAGCGTGTTCGGAGAGGCAGGTGAAAAGCAATCCACGTTGATCGTGCCACCTCCTGCCAGGGGGCCTATGTTTGGACATGGAGCCGCGGGCCGTGCAGCAGGCAGCCTGGGGGTGTTTCTCCCTGGGCTTACAGTAAAAGCCAGCTCAAGTGCCTGCCACTGCATGGTGATGAAAAGGAGGATCAAACAGCTCCCAGAGCGAAGCCTCTTCCAGGCTGGAGTTTCTATATATAGGGGAGTTCAATAAACACCATTACGAACTGTGTGCGATCTGCCTGCCCAGAATTAAGGTCACACACATACCTACATCTCTGTAGGTCGGTGCTTCTCCACCAGCTCACTTTCCTTACAGACCGAGCAGTTATGTGTGAGACACAGGCTACATAATTAGTAGTTACAAATCACAGTGGCTGCTTACTCCTGCCCCACCTCAGGCAGCAGGCTGCAGAGGAAAGCAAGAATGAGATTCTTAAAACCAGGTGTAAAATCCATTGTAAAGGTCAGGCTTATAAGGAGATGATACCAAAATGCTAATGACATGACAGTTTTACGAGGCTGGAAAATGATAGCTTGGCTGAAGCTGAGTAATACTAGAACAAGGGATTTATTTAAATTGGACTACTTTTTTTTTTTTTTTTAATTATTATTTTGAATTTTGCCTTTGGTCCTGCAGAATCTTACTGAGGTAAGAGATCTTGTCTAAGAAAGGATTTCTCCATGCACTTGAACAACTGAGGCGAGAAAAGGTTATTTAGGTAAATATGGTATAATGCTGTGATCTTACACTGAAGAACTTTTGCATGTTGTTCCGCAACATATAGAACTGAAAAATTATATCTATGTTTATGCCTATACTTTGCAAAATATATATAACATGGGCTCTTAACAGCTAGTCTCAGAAGTACGAGGGCTGCTCTAAAAGTAATATCTCCTTATTTTATTATGCTGGCCTATAACATCAGAGGTAGATGGTGGCGGTACGGCAGTAGAGGCTGAACCTTCCCAGCAACATCTCATTACATTTTTTTGCCATTTGACAGACAGCAGCAGAGGGGCAGTCTGACAAAATGACATCTGACATGGAAGGATGTATGGAGCAAAGGTGTGTTATTGAAGTCCTCCAAGCAGGAGAAATTGCACGTATTTACATTCATCAATGCTTGCTCAACATTTATGGAGACCAAAGAGTGGATGTGAACATAGTGAGGCAGTGAGTGGTGTGTTTCTGCAATTGGCAACAGCAATGTGAAGGACAAACCACATTCTGCACAGCATGGCACATGGCCATGCACAGCTGTCACACCACGAAATGAAGAGTGCCTCCATCAGCTCATCCACGTGAATCAGCTAATGCTGGTGACTACGGTGAAAAACAGTGTTTTGTAGCTGAGAATGTGCTCTATCAAACAGTGTTATTGTGCTCTTTGTATCTGTTTCCATGGATATAAATAGGAGGCATTATTTTTGGAGTGACCTATACAGCAATGGTAGAGCAGTTACACAAACTTTAACGCAATTTGTCTTAGAGAATTTCTCTACATGTGGCACAGGAGAAAACCTGTCCAAAAGACTTTATAGCTTAGTGTATGCTTTTAGCATAAACAGATACAAATGTAGGCTGTACCACCTTAGTAGGGTGCACTAAGGATAGGCACTTGTGTGTCTAAGCAGAGCCTAAGTGCTTTTGCATTTGCAAGGTAGAGAGATCTCTCTCACCTTAATGTTGTTTCCTCAAAAAGCAGTACTAACACAAGGTCAGAGTTGCTCTGTTGATTCTCTTGCTTTTTTTTTATTTTTATTTTTATTTTTTACTTTGCCCTAACTCTTGTGCAATAAGTGAATTCCATCTCAGAAGGCTGTGAGCCCCAGGACACACCCTTCATCAACCTGGCAGTTCTTCTTGTGCTGAAAAATAATGCAATTTTCTTTAAACTGCAATTTCAAGCTTCAGCCTCAAAGCATATAAGATCTATTATTGCTCTGCCTATAGCTATGCTGGGATTTTTCCTTGTATAATTCTATCTTTCCCACAGTTCCTTTAGTCAACAGTGGTTTAGGAAAATCAGGAACATCTAACAGATGAAAATCCTCCTCTCCTATCCAGTCTGAAATTCTCCACATCTACTCTTTTTCTCTGTGTCTCAGCACATGGAGGGCTCGCAGCAGGCAGGCCTGATGCTGCGAGGTGTCGAGTGCTCCCTGGGAAGCGATGAGCTCCCTGAAATCCCTGTGATCCAGGTCACTGGGCCAGACAGAGCTGGCCACATCTCCGCCCATGCCACCCCTCTGCAGCAAGAGTCAGCCCCATCTTCCTCAGTTCATACATTGCTCTATGTGCCCAGAGTGAGTTTGGGGCAAATACTGTCTGCTCTGAAGACTGCTGTGAAAAAATACTGATGCAGAAGGCCAAAAATACTCTTTGGGGGCTGTGCTCTGCTGGCACCACGGTAGTCGAGGACTCTGGTGGGGAAGCAGGCAGAGATAGCACTCTTCAATGAGAATGGGTATGCCCGCCTCTCTTATCTCCTGTGTTTTGGTGCAGGCGGATGTTCCTAAGTCATAACTGCTGATGCAAGTGATATTTGTGCTGCAACAAGATGAAATGGAAAATCATTCCTGGAGGCGTTCAAGGCCAAGCCCCAACGTAGCAGGTAGCAAGCCTGCCCAGAGCAGTGCAATTAGAACTGGATGGTCCTTATGATCCTTTCCAACCCAAGCCATCCTATGATCTTAGGATCATGCAGTACACCGGAACTCCAGCAGAGCCCTGCTCAGACTGCGTGTACCTGAGCACTCCGTTTCTGCACTGCAGCAATGCCCTGAGCCCTGTGCATCTGGCTGCTGCCCCAGGGCTTCCAGCTGAGGAGGCAGAAGAAGAAAAATGTCATGTTGGGTCGGTTGGAAGACACCGAAAGTAGCTACCTCAATGGGAAACATTACAGTACTTGAGCTCCACCATTATGCTGGGGAAAATGATCTGCTTTCCTGATTTGAAACATTCGTCTCTTTGTTGACAAGTTGGCACATTTGAGCTGCATCTACACCAGAGGAAAGGAAGTTTAGTTGGGGCTGAAGACAGAGGTGTTACTGGCAGGATGAGAGAGATCAAGGTAGGGAAGACTGGAATAGCTGAGTTCTTACTTCAGACTAGTCACCTCGGTGCATGCAGCTTCCTTAGGTGGCCATAAAATAACTGTCTGGTTTCCCATTTCCAAGGAAAGGCAAGTTTTCCAGAGAGACTGAACCTTTCTAGGGTCTCATAGAGATACATGAGGCACTGAAACCCACTACTGGATTTCTGTGTGAAGTATGGGTTACTCCATTTGAGACAGGATCAGCTGTCTCACTAAGTCCACATCGCTAAAGAGAGAGCAAATGGAAAACAGTCAATGCTTTAGGCTGTTTTAGTGAATGAAAATGAAAATGTTTGAATGGGTCAGTATGGAAAAAGAAAATAGTCATATATAAGCTCAGTAACTGACACACTGGACAATGCAAAAGTGGTACATTTAGCTTGAATGAACTCTTGAGCTCTGACTCAAATGCATGCAAGTATTGCATGTTCATCTTCATGCAGGAACAAGAGCAGTCCGTGAAGGTCTTATTACAGTATAGCACAAGTCTGAGTCTGCTGACTTTCCATTGCAGAAAGTCATACAGTGCGAATACAAAGCAAGTATAAAACACAGAGTAATCAGTTTCTATCACTGGCCAATAAAAGTAAACGTGTATTGATCTTTTTAGACAAATTGCTACTGCCAGCTGAAGTCTCTGTATATCCTACAGGGATATGCTGGGATGGACGGGCACTTCATCATCAGGGACAAAACCAGGCAGTGCCTGACTAAAAAGTTATAATAGTATGTATCCTGTTTGTGCTGCACAGTTGCTCTTAGTGCTCTTAGAAAGAGGAAAAAGCAGCTCCCAGGACAGGATGGCAACCTGAGAGAAGCTGTGCTGTGACAGGGAGAGTCCAGCCCATGGCACAACACAGTGCTGAGTCGAAAGATCAACGTCAACCTCCAGTGTACACTGCCAGGTTCTTATTCACACAATTTCACCCATCCCTTACCAGGAATGATATTACTAGTAGTGTATGTTTAGGGGAAACACACAGTTTATTAGATTCTAAGCCAGAGATTAATGTCCTCCCTCTTTACCTAGAAGAGATGGTCATCCAAGGTTACAGGGGAAGAAGCTGCGAGATCAGCATGCAAAAATTGTGGTGGCAGCTGCCTTAGTCTGTTAGGCAGGCTTTTCTCCCGAGCAGATGGCTTTGAAGTTGGCACAAAAGCCAAGCGGACGAGACATGGGTATACGTACAAAGCTCTCTCACCCCCGCGTGCACTGATACCCTCTGAAGACAAGTCATGCCGCACTTTCACAGAGAGGCATGTCTAGGTGTGAGGGTGTCTACAAAGGTCACTACATTCCTCTGTTTAACAAGTGAGTTTTGCCCCCAGAATGCTGGGGCAACTCAATATTCAATGCTGTCATGGTGAGCTGCAGCAAGAGAGATGAAGGCACTACTGCCTCTGGGCAATCAGGTCTTAGCACATTCTGCAGCTTTTGTTTTCAGATGAATTTAAATACAAGAACTAGTGAAGAAGTGCCTAATAAGAACACCTTAAAAATAAACAGGATATTTTTAAGAGCATCTCAAAAAGAAAAACGATGAAAATTGAAGAAATAGCTTTTTCTCTTGTGTACATGATTTAGATTTAATACTGCCATTTTGTATTGGAAAAAAAAAACACCTGAGCAGTAAGCAAGTCAGCAGAGCTATTCATATTCCTGATAGCGCCTCCTAAAGTTTTCTGCAGTTATATGCAGTTATATAGGCTTGCTGCTCTTCCTGTGCAAAGTGTCTCCCTGGAGATAAATGTTACAGAATATGGTTGTCATTTCCTGACCAATCAGCTTCCCACCATAGTATAGGTTGTCTGACCTTCCTTAAGACTGGGTGTTCTGGCAGTACTTTACGGCTGTGTTGGCTGAACAGCAATGCAGAACAGAATATACCTCAAAAATTAATAGAAAACAACATTTAAACTATTTTTTTCCCTATAAAACACAGAGAGAAGGTTAGATCAACTAAAGAAATAAAACTAGCTGTCCAGCTCATATCTGGGTGTTACACCCTGACCAGGTGCCCCAGACACCACAGCAAAGCAAATCTTCTGCTTTGACAAGAGGAGTAGTTGGCCTGGAGGCTTTGCAGCATAACCCCAGATTTACACCCGCATGAAAACAAAACCAAATTGTATTGATCAAGCAGCATTTTAACAGCTCTCCTCAGTCTAATTTGAAGTCAGGGTATACCATAACAATAATCCTCATCGCTTCTTGACAGCTAGACAGGATTGAAATATATTTCAATAAAATATAGGAAGGTGAAGAGAGACATCTGAAAACCGTTGCCTTAAGGATCTGGTATCTTCTACAGGCAATTTATTTTCTCACATTAGTGCTAACGTGAGCACTAAACAGAGGATGCAATAACTGCATTGACAGTTTACAAAGGCACTGCATACAGATGAATGGATGTCTGCAGAGCAGCCCTGCACTTCACTGGTTACTTGCAAAAATGTCTACGAGAGAGGTCAGAGCATTGGACAAAGCAAGAAAAGCAATTCATGGTAAGACTTCACACATGGTATATGTAAAAATTCTTGGTGCTGGATTAAAAATTAATCATATTACCAGTCCAAACATTTAAACTTGAAGATTCATCAGATTTTTGTGTAGGTAGATGCAGTAGTTTGGTGTCCCCACTGGTCACCCTCAAATTCTACCATTAAATCATAGATATTTTTTTCAATAATGGCTGACACTGGAAAATAACCCACAAAACAAAACCCAATATCATTTCTACCACTGTTGTTAAAAAGCTGCAGTGAAGCTGTGGGTTTTTGACAAAACGTGCATTAACTATAAAGAACAAATACACAGCAACCCTTTAAAAACAAGGTGAGTCTTGATGGGAGTTTGACTGCAAATACTCCCAAAGGAAGTTTCATGTAAGTCAGCACAGAAATATAATTACCAGTTTTATCTTTGAAGGTGTCTGTACCTTACCTAGCCCTTCTTAGTGCCTGCTGCTGCTAAAGAAACTTCCATAATTTCCTGGCTCTGCTGCATGAACGCCAAGCTATTTCAGAGTGCTCTAATCCATAGGATGGGCATACACAGTGTGCTCATACAAAACCACAAGCACTGCAGGGCTAGAGTCTAGATGGGAGCAAAGAGTGAAAATGAACACTGTGATCACCCCTGAAGAAGGACAAAGAGCTCAAGCTAGCAATGTGACAGAGCCATCAGGAAGGATGTCAAAAACAAAGTAATAAAATCTGGGAAGTGTGAAGTTCATATGATCTCTTCAGATCATATGATCCGTGGAGAGCTTTCTTGGAGCTGCTAAATGGAGGAATCACCCAGAACAATACCTTCTCCCCTCTCAGTTCAGCACTGGGAGTGGAATGCAGGCTGCGCTTCCACTAATCATCCATTACATCCAACAAACAGCACTAGCAGCTACCAGTGAGAATACTCTGACCTTTGTTAGATGTTCACAGAGCTGTGAGCTAAAAGCAGCTAACTTACCAGCATCTCCATAAGAATTCACTGTATGTCAGGTAATCACAGAACGGATGAAGTTGGAAGGGATGTCAGCCCACAACAAGATATCTGATTTCAGAATTTCAAAGTTTAAATTGAAATAACCGGTCAGGAGTAGAAACTGAGAAGAGCTGTTCTGCTAGACTGAACTAAAACCCTAGATCCAGGCAGCACTGAGGTTAGTGAAGCCTGAAATGCAAATCTGGCATTTTGCAAAATGACACATACAGTTTTCTTTTTCCCCACCTGTACCACAGCTTACTAACATAGATGGCAGTACAGCAAACTCAAAGAATACCTCTGCACATCAGATGAGCAATTGGTGAGTCAGCAGACCTCCAAAATCAGCCATCTTTGGCATTTTGAGACTAAGAGGGGCTCTGTGATAGTCGCTGTCCATGCAACAGGCCCTGCCAAAGGCTCTGTTCAGGACAGAGTCCTAGCCAGACTAAAGTCAGAGCCCAGAAGATCTCCAGCAAATGCTTTGATGGGCTGAAATGGAGATGATGAGGAAAGCAAAGTGCATGGAGTAAACCTGGTAAAATGGGCAGCTCAGAGAGCTTTTCATCTTCAGTTTGACTATGGTCTACCTCACCTAGTAGCTGTCTTCATAATTTTAAATCACACCTGTAAGAAAAATAAATAAATAAATAAAACCAACAACCAACATAAAAACAGTGTTGTTTCAACCACTCAGAGAAAATACGGTTGCTGCGGATTTCTGCAGCACCTTCCACTCTCCCAGATGTAACGTGCAGCCAGTTTAATGCAGGGAAGCATTTGCAGCTTTGTGACACACACACTGTAAACAAGCCTGTAGTTAGCTGCATAATTTTAGTAGGTCTCTGAGATGGAGCCAGCATCTGCAGCAACCTTGCAGATTCCCTTGCTAAATGGCAACACGGGAGATGCACTGAGGGGCACCTATGGAGCAGACTGTCACGCAGGGAGCTGAGGAGACATCTGTTGTGCCCATATTTTAGCAGTACTAATCCAGGTCAGGAAGAGCAGGTTCCAAGCCCTTGGGGGTTGAAGTCAGTCACGTTGAAATGCCATACAAAGGAGGGTCGTGGGTGGCGGACGTCTGATCGAAGTCTGAATGGGTCACATTCACTCAGAGCAGGAGACATTTGGGAATTTCAAGGAGAGCAGAACCCCTGCCAACCATGCTTCACTGCCGTAGGTGGCAGAGGGGAACAGAGAGGAGCTGCAGCTGTCCCGTGTCAGGATGGGAGCCATTTGAGAGGCTCTGGCTCTGTGTGTGCGAGTAGCAGCGTAACTGGAGATAGGCAAGGACACTCAGAACATCCCAGCACTCTGCAAGGCAAGGCAGTGAGGGCTGCAGCACCCCAGGGCTGTACAGATCCAGCACTCACTGCACAGCAGCAGAGCGTGGCAGGAGGTAACATGGTAACATCCATCCTGCTGGGCAGTGTCCTTCAGCTCCGGGCTTCAACAGGGTGGCTGTATTGCTCCTGAATTCACAGTCAGCTTATTTGATGTTGGCTTTAGAATCTTGACACCCTTCTCCCTTGCATACATGCTCTTCAGTTGTAGGAAACATGGAATATACAGGTAATGCAATGAGTCACAGTCAGGCCTACACAGCTTTCCTTCCCCACAGCCTGGGAAACCACATCACACCAGGACTTGCTTTCTCCTCCCTTTCCTAAGGAACTCACAGTATCAATGTATTTCTTAATATACCCTATGCTCTTCAGCAAACCAGCCTAGCTAATTGCTGCTATAATAACATTTAGTACTCTGAAGTACTGTTCCAAGGGCATTTAGAAACACTGTGTTTCTGCAGTTCTGAGGTAGAGGCATTTATAATTATAGCTCTATGTTGTAAATAATTTTTTAAGACAGTGAAATCCAGGCAATAAGAGTTGAAGACAAGATTGTGGCTGCAGAACCACTTGGTATTTTGAGGAATCATGTAAAATACACAGATTCTTTGTTAGGAAAAGAAGACCATCCAAACATTTTTTGTGTGTTTGATGAAACAAAAAAGAAAAGCTTACATGCCTTTATACAGAAACAGCCTTTCACTGCTCTTTAAAACCATGGATGGGATCACGCCGCACTCATTTCCTTCACAGACCACAGGGTGGCAAAGATTGCATGGTGCTGCGCTTCCGTGCAGTGAAATGAAGAGCTGAAGCACTAGGCCTTGACACGTAGATTCCTGCACCTACTGCTCCGAGGTCACCAGTGGTCACTCGGATGAGTGGGTTATGCTTGCTTCCTGCAGGAAGCATGGCGGGTGTGGAAGAAAACAAGTGTACTGTTGCTGTGGCAGAATATGGGCTTCCAGGTGGAGCCCATACAAGGCCAGGCCTTTGCTTGTGCCAGGCCTCCAGCACCTAACATGGACTGGTGTCCTCACAGGGCCTGCTGAGAATTCACACTGCAAATAAACTCTGTGAGACAGCAGGTGCTGCACGGTCAGAGCCCTCAGGGCAATTGTTTTCTCCTGAACAGAGTAATTTGAAAGGTATTTGTACCATCTTGCCAAAAACACAAGTCATGCCACGGTTATTTTTGGATATCCAGATGTCCCTTGGGGAAGAAGCCGCACCAGTTATGCCACACGTCAGTCAGAACTACCTGCTGACACCAGCCCTGAATTCTATAGAGATTTTGAGATGGATACCTACCCAGATCAGGGGCTAGATTTTTTCTTGCCACACAGCAAGCTATCTTGCACTACTAGGTACCCAAAGTTTCTTTTAATTTGAGCGTCTAACTTCTTGCTTTCTCAGAGATCAAAATGCTAGCTGGAATAGAGCTGTGGGGCAAGGAATAGGGAACATGGAAGAAATGCTGCCTCTATTGAAGATGTAAGTGGACTTAGAGGAAAGGAATTTGCTTTTGAAAATCTTCCTGAGTTTAGAGATCACCTTCCCAAGCATCTGTTCAGTAGAGGAAAATCGCTCAAGCAGCAGCTCTGCCCCTAGAACTCAATCACAGAAACAGGTTGAGACCAGAGCTCTGTTGTTCCTAGCTCACTCTTGTCTGATTCTCTGGGCTTCCTGGGGGATGCTTTATGCTCCCTGAAAGATTTCTTTTTAAGATTATTTTATTGAGTAAATTTCTGCTGTAGGGGGAATAGTACTGCATAGAAGGGAAAGGGATCCATTCACTGTCTGCATTATCTCAGCATTTAATGTAGGGGTCTTATCAGGGATGGAAGTGGCTGGGTGCTCAGCCCCATAGAACAGGAGGGTAACAGCTCCCCTAAACTCCTGCAGTGGGATAGCCACTAGAGGGGTGCAAAGATCAGAGTCTGCCATTCGGTTGTTCCTGAAGTTCTTTTTTTATGACACTTTTACTTTCAATCTGCTTTCAGCACTGCATTATGCCACCCCCCCTCCTGCTCCTCACTAAATTCGTGGTGAAATTAAAATGTGACATTGACATCCCAGATACTCTGCGCGTTGCATGTCAAAATCCTCCTTCAGGGATCAGGGCCCCAGTAAGAGTGATCAGATTTGAGACAGAAAGCACAGTAAGAAACGAATAAATCCAACTCCAAAATGTTTCATAAGTCAGAAAAAAAGCTTGTTCAACACTGCAAATATTATATATATATATATAAAAATATATATATATATAATATATATATCTATTCCACTTTACTGTTTTGAAAAGGAAATATGAAAATCCAGTACAAACAACACTATTGTCCCCTGTCTACAGAAATGACTTTGAATACACAATATGTTTGAATACTTAGCCGATAATTATCAGGGATGACATCTAGAATACAACCTTTTGGTTTCACTCAAATGTTGCTGAGGGATAAGCGCCCTGATGTCACTTTGTCTTCTTGCTCCTCACAGTTTTTATCATTACATTTGCTTGCCATGGTTATATAACAAGATAATTATGATGCAATTACTGCATTGATTAGAACTACTTTGTAAATAGTTTGAGAGCTGCATGGATAAGGTGAGCAATAGCACTATAGATGGAAGTTGGACTAGTTGATCCCCAAAGTTCCCTCTGACCTGAATTTTCCTACAGCATTGTAACACATACGTTTATATGCCAGCACTTAATGCTGCCCTTCTGCCGTAAGCTCACAGAAACAGAAATACTCCCACAGGGCAGACAGGCCCCAGGGGCTGGGACCTCAGTGAGATGTCCTCTTGTGCCTCGCTGGACCCAGCTCCAAGGAAAGGCGATACGCTGCCCTTAAATATCTCACTGGCCTTGTGGAGTTGAGCAGTGGTATCTGAGACCTCATGGAAGGAAGTGCTTTCTCAGAGCCCTTACTTTCTCCTTGCAGGGAAGTGGGAGGGTGAGGCTGCTGGGCTCAGCAGTGGTGCTGCTGTGTGCCTCTGCCCTCCTTGCCTTTTAGAAATCCTCAACCCTTCGCTCCTGGCCATAGTGCTCATGAAACAAATGAGACAGGATGCCGGCACTTCACTCCTGAGAGAAAGAAAGTGGCCGCTCCTCTCAGATCAGTTCTGCAGCAGAAATAAGAAAATCACATGTACTGTTTTCATACCGAATTAGTTAACACTACCTTTTTCCCGACTTCCAAGCATGTCTGCAACAAAGCTTTGCATGGGCCCTCTGTTTTCCGAGGCCACTTTGGCCATCTAAACTCCCTAAAAACATAATCCCCCTTCCAAACACCCAGCAGTCTCCTGCCTACTAGCACTGAGGCAGCAGCCTGCAGGTGTCTTTCTGTCTGTGCCTTGAGCAGCATCCCGTGACCCTTTCCCATCACCAGTTTTCTTCTCTTGCATACAATTACACACACACCCCCACATGGGGACTTCCTGTTAAATGACACAACATTGAAAACTACACATTTGCAGTAGAGGCCCAGTTCCTCTATCACGGATTGCATGTGGTGATACTCAATCACTTACTATACCTTGTTGGTGCTCCAAAGGCACCTGGAATCAAAATTAAAAAGCTGTATCTTTTTAAAGAAGCCAATGAATGCATATATTCCCTACTACCATTCCAGAAATGGTAACATGAATACCTGCTCAAAACCAGAAGCAAATCCATCTGATAACCTTTATCATTAAGTTGCATAGGAAACCCACAGATCAATGTGTTTACAAATTCACATTTTGTTTTTATAAACAGCAGCAGCTGTTTATACCATGACCCACAAACACTGAAAGCTATTTAAATATAGCGTTCCTATATTTCCCAGTACCTGCCAGGACTACAGCTCGCCTCTGAGCTCTCTTTTTCACCACCTGCCTTTCACCTCTCCATTCAAGGTTTTGCATTCTGCAAGCACTTTTTTTCTACCCGATAGTTTCACAATTAGATATATATATATTATTTAATCTAAAGCAATGAAGAAGAATATGTTTTCCACCCACTTATTTTTTTAAACCAACACCAACAAAGCTGAAGACTGTTTTCTTCAAGAGAATATCCAAGCCTTACAAACAATCCCCTAAAAACCCACAGCACTCAACACCTGTCACTGCTGTTGCTTGTGAATTTATTGAGGTCCTACTTGTGACTTCACCCATTTTTTTCCAAGATCCTTCAGTTTCATATGATAACGGATACTAATACCACAACCTGTCTTGTAGACTAGGTGCAACTGAACTGCACGCAATGTCATGGTCAGTCTCCATTTCTATTTCCCCTCCAGGCAATCCCACCACTTTCTGTCCTCACCTCTATTTTGCAAATCCTCTCCTGCCACTATTATTTTTTTGAACTTAAAGGCTTCCCTCTCCTTGTTTTGTGCCATGAATCCACCTGCAGAGAGTAGAGCATCTCATTCTTGGTGGTAGTGGAAGACTGTTTTTATGATAATGGCACCACTGGAGATACAGTGAGGCTACAGGTGTTTGCAGGAGCCCAACAAAGCTCGTGCCATCAGAGAGATCAAAAGAACTCGTGGATTATACACTTTGCAATTGAGTTGTAAATCTAAACTCAGAAGTGAGAATAGCCAAGAATGTTTCATTTTTTTTCCAAACAAAACCAGGAATTTTGTAGCAGAGGTGGGAGCCATGCATGCTGCTGATCTGTCTCTGTCAAGAGGGAGAGATGAGAAGGGAGAAGCTCGTCAGAGCCCCATGATCCAGCAATGTGAGGAATCTGTCGCTGGCACTCGCTCACTGCTCTTCTAGGACACACTTGAAATGCCAGCCAGGTAGTTTCTTCCAAGAATATTTACATGCAAAGGCAAGAGGGTGAGATGTTCCTCCCTCACTGATAAAACTGGTGCTTGTGGGATTTTTGATGAATGGCTTACAGTTCATCCAGCTTACAAATGGACTCAAAACGTAGGCTTCCTGACGCCTCTGGGGAGTGCATAGGCATAGTGCAAAGAAGGCTGCTTGTGCTTCATTAAAAAGCCAGACAGGGAGCTCCTGGCTACTCTGCAAGGCTCCACAAGGCATCCATGTGTCCCTCTGCACCCCAGCTCTTCCTGCTGCCCTTCCCCATGGCCTAAAGCAATGTGGCTGGAGATCTGGATGTGAAGATCAGCACTAGCTAATTACATCCATTACACCTGCAGTGCATGGCCTTTATTTTCTCTTCCCGCTCACCAGACATGGGGATCCTGTGTGACTGCTGAGATACAATATCTGCCCAGAGAGCATGACTGCTAGGTGAAATCCTGCCTGCTTTTCTCTCCTCATTAAAAAAAATAATAATTAAAAAATTAAAAAAAAAATCAATTCAATAAAAACCTAGAGTAGGTGGAAAGAAAAACTGGACAACTCTGCAGTCACTGGGCAGAGCCTTGCCAAAAAAGACAGCTCTACATTTTCCACTCCTCTGGCTTCAGATTTCGTGTGCTCACCCCAGCTGTACAAATTTCAGTCTGGACTTTAAGTTTAGGTGACAGGCCGCCTTAGCAGCTCATCTGGACAGCTGCAAGACTGTCCCAAGTGGAAGTGGGGGTTCCAAGCAATTACTCAAATGAGTCTCTAAGTATTGCCTGGAAGAGTTTCAAGTCTCTTTGAAACCCTCCCCAGAAATTACAAGCTACCACTGCTGTCTCTGCCCTCTGCCTACGCTCTTTGTACAAGTTTTATCCCATATAATTACATTAACCTTATATGCAGGATTATTCACAAAATAGTAAGTGCCTTCATTTGTGCATACTGCGTGCCATCCTTATTAAATCTGAAAACAGAAAGGAGCTCAGAAATTTGAAACTAAAATATCATCATCCAACTTGCACGCACTCAGAGCAAAAACCAATGGAGTGTTTGCTCCAACCAACTTCAGTGATACTGAAAAAAACAGCCTTCCACGTTTGACATCTCCAATGCTGAAACTTTTCTCCAAAATGAAAACATGATGCTTTGTATCCACCTCCCTCAGAGAGGTTCATGGCATTTTGAAGCAGAAGTCTGTATTATTTCTTCTCCTCCAGCTCTTAAGTTTGAAGCGTGCTTTTCTATGTTCCTAAAGTAGCACAAGCATATAAAAAAAGCTACACCAAGTCCCACACACATATCATAATTCTTTGTCTCCTTTTCCCAAATGGGAGCAAAGGGACAGCATAAGCACAAAGGGCACTGTGGGATTCCTTCATTCCTGTGCTCTCCTGAGATACGACAGTGCTATCAGAGCACGTAGCAAAGCTTAACAAAACACTGCCTTTAAGGGTTTTGCCCCATCTTCCCCCAGCTGCCCTTAATCTATACATAGGCACAAAGTTATAAAATGGGGGTTCAGCTATGGAAGAAGGTGTGGTGTCAAAAAGCAGCCACAAAACATTCCCTTACATGAAGAGAGACCCACAAACTAAACTGTATTTGCACCACACACGGGCACAACAATGACAAGTGTGATGTATGGCTGTCCAGCAGTATTTATACCCTGGTGACTACTGCAGTATCTGGGTAGTGCAGTATAAATACAGTGGGGTGATAGCCAGGGAAGCCCAAGGAGTGGGCAAGGAGGGCAGGTGGCCAAGGCAGCTGACAGTCCAGGGCATCTCCTTCAGCGGTCTGCAGCAGCAGGTTGCCATCGAGTGGATGTCAGGAAGGTTAGAAGAACTGATTTTTCTTTTTTCCTCCTCTCAGAGCCTGTTTCCCATGCTTTGTTTGAGCCCACAAGGTCCTCTGTTTGAGCATCTGCCCACGATATTTTGCATTATTACATACAGTAAGATGAAGCTGGAATTGCTATTCTCAGCTTACAGAGCAGAGAAAAATTCAGAGGTGGGTTTTTCTCACCTAAAAAATTAGCCATAGGGCTCTTAAGACAAGCTCAAAACAAATTCCTATTTAAATATGAGCATAAGCAATCAAAGGAGAATGAAAATGGTTGCATAGGGAAAACTCCTGGGTGTACATCTTTCAGACACACGTTTAGCTTTTCCCCAATGCACATTAAATGGGCAGGATGGTTCAGCTGCCTCTGAACAGGGCCCTTCAGCAGTGAGATCAGCGAGAATGTTAAGTTTGAGATTTGCACATTGATTTCTTTCTTCTCTGTAAATTACAGTTCTCCATAACCATATGAAACCTTTCAAATAAAATACAAACAGGAAAGATTCCCTCATGTAAAGGCAATGAGCTAGACTTGGGTTTCCCAGTTCTGCTTTCTGGACTGGTAGAATAAGATGAGTTTTAGAAGAAACTCTCTCCTAATAAGATTCTTATTTGTCCTGAAGAAATGGGATAGTTACAGCAGCCTACATCCTTGCTGTGATTCTTGAGTTACACCCGCAAAAAGCCATCCAAAACATGCTACCACAGCTCACAGAATCACACTCAAATGTGGCTCCTTTTCCAGCAAGTTCCAGGACCCTTTCTCCTGGCTAATATGGCACTCCAAGCTCTTCTGTAGGATATCAACAATGCAGCTCCAATCAAGGCCAGCTTTGTGCAAGACTTTTGTTACTCAGTGTATGAGCAGCTGGGCTTCTGGGGAGAACTCAGACACATTCCTCATGTATCAGCTTGGTAATACAAGAGCTCCCTAAGATCATGGGTTTTGATCATGAAAGATCTGATGCATCTATCCTGTAGATAGCGACCTCTATCAGTCTGGAGGAGCTGACTGTACCCCTGTAAGAGCAACATGCCAGCCTCTCTTGGATAAGATGTCCTCTTTCTTCTGCTGCAGAATATCTCAGTGGCTGAGACAGTTTTAAAGTATTTTATTACTACATATTTCTAATGTTGAAGGAAACTAATTTAAGAGCAGAATAAAATCATACGGTGTTTTCTGGTGTTGAGCAGTTGAACTTTCAAGGAGGACAGTTTACGCTACCTGCACTTAAGGCTGAAAAGCAAACTTTCAGCATGCAACTACACGCTGGTTGCACCAAGCAGCCAGTTGAGTCTGCTGCTCACAGTGCAAAGACACACAAAACCAGCAGAATCCATCACTTGTCACCCCAAAAAGCAGTTTTCATCTCACATCCCAAGCAGCAAAACCTCATTTTTCACAGTGCTGACGGGGGCTACTGCCACCTAAATTTATGTAACCATGAGAGCAGACAAAGAATCAAAGTGACATTTTCCTTCTGGACATCAACTCAATTGCCTCCTCACATCCCTGCATCTGAGTCCACTTTTTTTTCTGGAAATGCTACAAGTGTGATCCCTATTTGTATGCTAGTGAGACATCTGCAAGGTATGCTGGACGTGCAGCTCGCCTTTGATGAACATGGTCATGAACATGCACCTGTTATTATAATGCTTCTTCACCAATGTCAAAACATGACTCAAGTTCAGTGGTGCCCAGCTTCGGAGGGAGTCACACTTTTTGTTACATCTAGATTGAATTGTAGCAACATACACATGCACAATGTATATATTCTAAATCAGTTAGTAACATGTTTTCTATTGGTACGACACATTTACTTTGGCTTGCACCAGCTGAACTGAGATTTGTTGCTGTTTTGTTTCTAAGGCTTCAAAGATTTGGGTTATTATAGGCAAGAAATACTAGTTGAATAACTGATATTTTCCAGGTACAAGCGGCAGTGTTTTTTTTACTTTTACACACGACCATACTTCTCAACAGATTGCAGACCACGTTTGGTTGCTTAGGTTTTTTTTACTCCACCTCTAGCAAACAGACTCACGGACTGTCAAGTGCTTGCAAAGCGAGGGGGTGGTTCATTACCTTGTAAAGTTCATAAAAATGACCACATAGAGAGCTAGCAGCACGTGAGCATCTTGCCTCAGACTTGTGATTTTCTGGGAGCCCACAAACAGTCCACCACAACTCCCATCCACGTCGCATATAGAAGTGTAAAAGACAGAGAAACACCAAGAACTAAATATGGCCAACAAGAGCTCCCAAAGTCCAGTTCCGGGTATTATATCTTATAGTTTCTCGAAATTTAGAAAGAAAGAGATCTCATCGACTCGATACATGTGCAAATTGACTTCAGCAGTTTGATGAGGAGATTCTTCATTTATAAATAACACGACCCTCCTGCTTCTAAAAGTGTCCTCCATTCTTTTACAGTACCTGATCTGTGTCTCAAATCTCAATTTCCTTAATTCTCCCTCTTCAAAAAGACCAAACAGTCCATTTTCTCTTGGGCCATAGGCAAATTTTCTCTTTGTTCAAGCGTGGCTTATATTTCAGCCTTCATTGCAGCAGAACACCACCTGCAATGAAATCAGATGGGTGGCTATACTTGGAGCACATTGGTGTTGACAAGCCCCAAGTGACATGCACTTTGCAACAGATAAACCTGAGCAAACCCTAATTTGCTGCAAGGTAGCATAACCAGAGCCATCGACTGCCTAGCTGCAAATATGGCCAGCAGTATTCCTTCCTCGCATGGTTTCTTTTCTTCAGTTTAGCCATGAGGGAGAGCATTTTTGCTGCAAAGTGAAACTATTACCTGAAAGCTGTACTTGCCTGCTTCAAAACAGAGCCCTCCTGCTCTGCCAAAGTCACGTTGGCAAGAACACACCAGAGCCAGACTGCCCAGTCACTCGCTACCTGACTTGTTTATGCCAATCAGTTTGAGGATTTTTAACATTGGAGTTAAGTTTAGCTGTGCTGGTTTCTGAGGGCTAATTATAACAGGCGAAGCGGGGTGAGATTGCAGCTATGAAAGTCGCAGTGTAAATAAAAGGCCCTGATGGGCTGGCTGCTATGTTGGCACAGGACAAACATGTATGTCACGTGGAATCCAAGTGCAGCTGTTGCAGCCCATGCTACAATAAATAGCTGTGGGGAAGCCGCACGGCCACGCAGGATTTTTTATTACCACCTACTGTGCTACTTGGCTGACTGCATGCACTTGCAAAAAACAGGTCTACCTGCAGTTCAAGCATATGTCAGGACACCACTGTTGTGTTTTGAAGGCTCGAGTGAAAGCACAGCACAGCTGTCTGCCTCTCCCAACCATCCTGCTTCCAAAGAACCCTACCTAGATTACCTACACAACTTCCTGCTCTGCAAAATCATCAGAACAGTTGTTCTCACATCTGTGAGCAGCTCTGCACCAAGACAGCATGCTGAGCGTGAAAACCAGATCACGCCTCCTCCCTCCACAGCAATGTCAAGCAGAACACATGCAGCACCGTGTCTCACAGCACTCATGGAGGGAGAGGGTCTCAAGTCAGGCTGAGCTCTGGAGAGGATCTCTATTTATACCCTAGCCCTTGGGTGCTAATGTGACAAAGCGTTGGTTTTTAGAGTAGCTGAAATGCCTCAACACAAAGTGGAAGATGAAACCGCTGATGGCGTGTAAATGGTCATTCATGCCATTTGCTGGTGAGAGAAGAAGCAGTCGGTACTCAGGATTTGCAGTGCACTGAAAAACAGATAAACTGAGTAGGGTCCATGAAGTACTAATCATAAAGCATCCACATCCTTTCCAAGATTAGGTTTTTACCTTTTCTAGAAAAAAATAAATGTCCTGCCATGGGGCATATGCAGCTTTAAATTAGCAACTGGCAATGAACTGAGATTTTGACAAGGCTGTGGAAAATGCCTGGCATCCATAACTCCAGCAAGATGCCTTCTGGGTGTCTATTACACAGATGTGAGCAACGAATTAACCCTTGTTTGCCCTGCAAGCAAAAGGCATTACAATTACACTCACTACCCTTAGAAAGTAAGGGCCCGGTTTCTCAGTATCCTGCTTATTCAGACGTCCTAACATGCATAATTATACAACATTCAAATGCTACTGATGTAGCAAATTTGATTTGAGCTCCTTTCTACTCAGCTCTCAGCATTACGCATAAAGTGCATGCCTGTATCCATCTGTAGCTGCACAAAGGGACAGGGCTATCAAGTCTGACAGCATAGGCACACATTTTTGATGCTACCTGAACTCATACCTCAAAGCTGTAACACACTCCTGCTTAAAGAGAACAACACTGCTTTCACACAGGATGTGATCTCTTTAAGAGACTTTGGCCACTTCTGGGGAGACCTGAAAAATACGTTGACAGATTCAAGCGCACGTACACATGCATCAAACAGTGGACTGAGAAAGTTCCTAGAAGGTTTTCCTTCTAGAATTGAAACTGGGAACATGCAATCTTCACGTCATTATCTATGCTATCAAATCTGTGGAAACTGAACCACGTGCAACAACACAGCTGTTCCAACTAGTGGCATTTAATCTCCCACTATCATCTCAAAATATATGCGCTCCTGCTCTTGGAACTGACACAGCAAGCAAAGACTAGGAAAAAAAAAAAAAAAAGCAAGTGTCAGGGGAAACTTCCTTTAATGATCTTCACGTCCCTGTTTTAGTTCATGGATTGGAAAAAGATCCTGCCTTACTTTCCTCTAAATGGGTAGCTGAATTTCCTAGAACAGATCAAACAGGAGAAAGCGTAGCAAGATTAGAAATGCTCACGGCAGATGGTCCCAGAAATCACATCTCCAAGAGGGCGGTGAATGTGAGGTTGTTGGGTTTTGCTTTTAATTAAGAGAAGAGCTAAAAGACTTAAAGTTGAATTACTAACGGAACATCTTCGGGATTGCTTATGTGAGCTTATTTGCAGATGGTATGGCCCTACCCACCCTACTTTGGAGGGACCTCTGCAGAGATGTGGGAGGATGTGGCTATTGGCATCATTTACCGTACACGGGTGGATGTGGTTCTCACTCCACTCTGGAGAATGAGCCCTGATCATGGCAGGACTGCAGTGATCTCTGAATTCTTCTCAATCTCATTTTTCCTAAGAACCTTGACAACTTCTCACCCTCTTTCTCCCCTCTGTTCTGCCTTTCCTGTCTGAACGCATCACAATATTGGATTAGTTGGCATTGTTTGTAAATGCGTTGAAATTGGGCATACATTAAATAAATATAACTCAGACACCTCAAACTCTGTGAAGGGAACTTATTACTATGTTGATACTTCGTGCGTCAAGTGTCTTCCAGCAAAGCAAACAGTATGGCTTGTTTTCAATAAGCATTCCAAACCAAAACCAACCAAGTTAATCGCAGAAGGTATTGGTGTGCATACTGTGTGTGAACACACTGGAAGGACTTCCACACAGTTCCTGTAATGAATTTTCCTTTAGTACTTGTTTGGGTGGTTCAAAGCTGTCTGCTCGGACTATTACTAGGTGAGGTGAAAGAGTAGATGGAAAAAAATTAGAATTTCCTTTTTTTTCCTGCCAAGTTTTATAAAGTATCTGGAGTTATTTAATTGCACTTCTGCAGCACTCACACCTCTTAATCTACTTTATTAGTTGCACAGCTCTCCCAGTTAAATACTTCTTTATTACATAAATTGTCTTGGAGTCCAGGCACAGAATTACAGGCATCTGAATAGATGACGATGGCCTACTAACCTAAATTCTGAATAAATTGAAATTATTTAGGCAGTCATTCTGCAAAAACTTGAAAACCTGGAAGGACCATTGTGATGCCAGGATCTGACGGCTTGCAGGATCCAGGTGATTCAATCTCATCCAGAGATCCAATAATTTCTGCCCAGACACAGGCATGTCTTCCCAAAATGCACTGTCCTAGCAGTAAGCACCTGGCAGTCTATCAGGCCTGGCAGCTGCAATGGCAAGTGTCAGTGAAGTTCAAGGCCTGCCTGGAATGATGGAATTCTGTAATAGTGTGACACAGAAGACAAAGAATAAATACATAGATAGCAATATCATTATTGGATTTCTCCTTCCCATTTTGCTGGCCAGAGTTTTCTTTCTGTTTAATTATGACCTGAAACTAAAATGATAGTTTTTTGCTTTCCCTCTTTCACCTATAAGAAGACAGCTAGTTCCAGAAGACTTCAAGGCATTGTTTTTGAATTAAATCACAATTTTTGGTTTATTATCACTGAAAGGTGTGAACGGACATAAAACCATACTAGTTTTCAGGCACTTTGTTCTGCTGTTTTTTTCTGGGCTGCACAGCTAGTGTTGGAGCACTGCTGCTACCTACAGGTCTGCTCTGCACAGTGCTCAAAGCCAACACAAATTAAAGGGAGGAAGATTTTGTTCTTGGGAAGAGACATACACCCTGACACTACAGTCTGTTAACTTTTGTGTAATGTGAGCTGGCCACCTGTAGCCTTGTGGCTAAAGCACATAAGAAAAAACGAACCTACATGGACCTGATTAAACAGAAGGCAGATCCATGCTGCATGACAGTTCAGTTTCTACTTTCATTTCTTTCTGTAAGCGAAGAGGAAATGTGCTCTCAAATGCAATGTAAGAGGAAGCATCTGCTCCAAGAGGGGAACCCTCTCCCACCACAGACACCAATGCACAAAATACGCAGGAAGACTGGAAAATATCTTCTGGTCTGTGCTGCTGAAATTTTGAGATAATCTGCAATATAATTAGAACTTGCTAAAATTTAGTTGTGACTCGTCACTGTTCGGAATTTATGTAATTTCTTTTTTGTCCTTGCAATTTTCTTCCTCTCTTAGTTACATGGGACAACAAGATAAGCTAAAGTGGACTCAGCAAAAGCAGTGCTGAAAACAAAGCAAACGGCTTTCAGAACAGGAGAACAAAAACAAACGTAGCTAACTATGGAGATGTTAAAAGCTCCCATTTAACTGGAAGTCATAGATTTCGGGATCAAACTGCCAGAGAGAATATCAGATCACGGGCTACAATGGGGAAAGGGACAAATGCAGGCAGGAAAAGTTCATTCGTGAAGTAGCTGAATGTTTTGCTGATGATACGAATGGTCAGGCAAAGGAGAAGAGCATCCTGCAGCTGCGGAAAGCACGACTAGAAAGTCCAATAGCAGGAGCTCAGGATGGGCTGATTTAAGGCACAGAAAATCCACGCGGCTTTTCCCGTCTAGGAATCTTTTTCTTCCGTCCTAGGAGGCTAGGAAAGCTCTCGTAAAAACCAATTCACTGAGAGCATCAGGGAGCACGAGGCTTCTACCGAGCCCGTTCCAAATTAATCTTAGCGACCATTCGTGAGAAAATAAGCCACTGTTGCGACCACTTTCAACATCAGTTCTAGAAACAACTTATTTTCAGAGCTGGGCACGCAGTGAACACTTCAGCGTGTGCGACTGGAAACTAAATCGCGCTGTACCTCCCCCTGACACCCCCCCAAGAACGCCTTTTTCTTTTTTTTTTTTGGCGTGTGATGTTGGTGAGGACGGCCCGCGCAGAACTCGCCCCCGCCCCGAGGCACCGCCCGCACTTACCAGCGCCCCGCGGAGGCGGCCGCGGGCAGCCGGCGCTCCCCGGCGAGACGATGACCCAGCGCCGGGAGCCGGGCGCCCAGCTGGACGAGGAGCTGAAGGCGCTGGGGTAAGCGGAACGCGGCCCAGATCCGCGCCCCGGGGGGCGGCTGAGGGGCGCGGGGGTCCCCGCGCAAGATGGCGGCCGCGGGGCAGCCGGCGCTTCGTTCTGATTTCGGTCGTCGACGGACGGCGGCGTGTTCTAATGGGCGCCCCTCAGGGCTGAGCCGGCGCTTCTCAGGGTGCCCTCTGCCTCGGCGCGCAGACTGGCCGGGCCCCTGCTCACCCAGCACCGCGCCTCGGGGCGCCTGTGCTTCAGCTGCGGGCGCCGCTGGCCCCTGGGAAGGTGCCACCTTCACCCCGAAACGAAGCCCAGCAGCAAAAGGAAGGACACAGGTTGCAGCAGGTGCTGCTCCCTCCCCACGGCAAGCCGGGTGATGGCTCGCCCACTTGCCGGCTCCAGCTAGTTTTGCTTTCCTCACGCGGAAGGCTAGCGAGAGTTTTTCCCACAGAAAGCTTTGCTGCAGATGGGGAGAAGTGAAGGATGGGGAGCAGCACTGCGCAGCCAGGGGAGGGAAGGGTCTGTGGCAGCGAAGATCTTCACTTAGTGAAGAGCTTGGGCTGCAAAGAGTTGGAATTGCCATCTCTGCACAGCTAATCGTTTTCCATGCTTGGAAGCAGCTGTTAATGAAGTGGCTGCTACTGAAGAATCTAACGTACTGAACGAGGTAAAGTCACTTTCGTAATGGTGGCCAGAGTGCATCATTTGCATTCCCAGCATAGCTGTAAGGTTACTCAAATAAATAAATAATTAAAAACAACAACAACAAAACCCTACAGGAAAATTAAAAACAAACTCCAAAAACCTTGAGCTGCAGATGCTATGGAAGATGAGATTCCAAATTGCTAAACTTCTTTTCATTTAGACTAGATGGCTTGAGTTTATCTACACCGGTGACCTGTACTTACAGATTGCTTTGTTTTTTTTGAAAGTTCATTCTAATAGATGGACCTGTAGGACTGCAGCCCAACGTGGTACAAAAAAGAAAAGACAACTGAATGAGAAAGCTACCAAGATGAATTTTTAAAACTGAAGCTTATTTTATTTCTGCTCTAGGGAAAAAATATCAACTTTTTACCCTACTACAAACCGTCCCCTTAACACGCAGTACATTGAATTAGATGAACTAAAACTGAATAAGCAATGCTAAGCAAGGACTCCCTTCAGATGATTAAATAAAGCCTTTTTTTCTTTATGAAGATGACTTTTTTCTTTTCCTCTTTTTTTTTTTTTTTTTTCCTAAAGAGGAAAAAACTCTTACAAACCAAACATGATCTAAAAGATATCAGTGGAAGTACTTTTTCATTCCACAGATATTGACATTCAACTTTTTTTTTTTTTTTTTCTTAAAAGTAATCCCCATTGCCATGACAGTAATGGGCTCCCTTACACCCAACATAGTTTCTAGCACTACTGAGTCCTAGTTCCAGTGAGGAATATATGTCATTGCCATAGTAAAGACCAACAGAGAAAGGACTCATTCAAATGAGGAGCAGCTTTGATGTTCATATATCTTTTGGGGCAAACTGGAATGGGTTATTTTAGACCGTCTGCTTTGCCGTGCAAAATTCAAAGAAGTTAAAGGAGGCTTGAAGAAGTATGATATGGGAAGCACTTTAACGAGAAAGAAATGGGTGACAGAATAACCTCAGTTTACCAGATCAGCTGGTTATCAAAATGGAAGATTGACAGCCATGCAGATGAGTATACAGTACAAAACCTATCTGATGCTGCTAGGCTTGGAGGATCTCATATGTGCTGAGCTTGTCTAGATTAACGCTCCTGTAATTACTACACTGTTGAGAGCAAGGCAGGAGGAACAAGATAAAGTCAATATACTCAAACCCCTATCTTATTTTGTCCCTGCTAGGGTTTACCATCTATCACAAAAAACCTAAATTAATAAATTTAACAGTCAAGTTACCTTCAGGGATAACTGTAGTCACTAAGAGGTCTAGGCATGCCTACAGCTGTTTATCAAGTTGTTTTACTGCTCTCTAGAGCCTCAGTATTTATAAAGATGAACTTTTTGAGCCTTTTCATCACAAAAGAGAAGAAGTATGATGGAATTAACTTTTTCCACCCCCTCTCCCCCCTTTTCAACTGTTTCTTCCATTCATTCAGTCTGAGGGAAGATGGTGGCTTGTTTCTTTGGAATCCTCTGCACTATCTGAGAGATTTAATGTTCAGATAGTCAAGCTCAAAATGGAAATCCAGAATACTGTCAGCATCATTGTCAAGGCGTTTATAGGTGGAACTAACGCTAAAGGAGGATCAAAATCAGAACATATGTTGTTAAAAATAATAAAAAAAACTTTACCTCATTAACTTCTTTACTAAGTGTACAAATGCTATTTAAAAGGGAGCTCTGACGTGTATGTTGATATAAAGGAAACTGATGTTGTGATTCTCCTTATGAGGTCTCCATGGACATTACTGGAGTCGGTCCTTTTCCCAGTTGCATTTATTGCTAAACGAACCTGTTTATATTGCAGTGTGAACCTCATGTAGCTGATCACATATAACATGAGTTTGGGGAATTCCACACTGTATTTCTTGTATTTGCGTAAGAGATGAGAATGTGGACTGTCTGGTTGACTAAATAATTACAGGCTGGTTTGGTAACATATCTTCAGTCTCAAAATGGCTTTGGCAATACTAGTGTATTTTGTGTCTTTCAGGAATGAAAAAATGGGGGAACAGAAAGTTTTTGTGACATTCTTCTTTCTCATCTGTTGTAGCACAGCTTTTATGCTACTTCTGCTCTAGGTTCGATTGCATTGTGACAGATGGTGTTTGTATGACCGAACAGTACTCTCTTTAGTAAGAAAAGAAATTATTTCACAGGCCTAAATCACTTTATGATAAAATTTAGTTCTGGATTGAGGAACTGATATGCGCAGGACAGGGCAAATAGTCAGATTTCTTAATCTGTAATGAATATAATATAAACAGGAGCAAACTTAAAACAGTTAGAAAGTTGGCAAAAGAAGTGGATGAAAATCAGAACAACGTCAGTTGGGAGAGCAGAGTTGAAATAGAAGTGAAAAGCAGAAGCTGAACTAGAAAAAGCCTGCAGATAGTAGACTTGAATGTTAAGGTTGAATGCACTGAAGTCACTTCCTCGTATTTCTATTTTTTAATTATTGTTCCTATGACATGGCACCCTTTTATTCCAATGAAGTACTTCATATGGGTGTGTGATTAGGTGTAACACATCAAAATTAAGTTTCAGTGTGACACATGGAAACTATCTCTAATAAACACCGTTTTTGGTTGCTTGTCGCGTATAACTCCTCTTGGCATTCTCACCACTTTGTATTCTCTTGAGTTATCAGAATCATTAAGGTTGGAAAAGACCACTAAGATCATCTAGCCCAACTGTCAACCACCAAGCCCACTAAATCACGTCACTCAATGCAATGTATATCAACTTATGTACCATTAAAAACATTGACAAATCACCATTTTTAATGGTATGACGTACAAAGAGCCCTTCATGATTTTACGATGATAGGTAGTGTTTCTAGGGTTTATGACTATGGGAAAAATAAAAAAAAGAAGAATAAACTTGACATACTTGATCTGGAAGTTACTGAAATTCAGCATGCAGAGACTAGAGAAGCCAGTGAAGCCATTATATGGAGTCATTTTTGGATTAAAGGCACATGAAGAGCATCATGTACAGCCAAAGGAGAAAAATCAAGCAGTACAGTATGCTACTCCTTTAACTAAGAATGGGAATACTTCAGGACTAGTATATAATTTTGAAATGCAAGAAAATTCAACTTGCTATGGTAGAGTATACTTTTTATACCTTAAAATGTGCAAAACCTGCCAATATCCATCACCTTAAAAAAAAAAAAAAAAAAAAGAAGGTTAAATAGCTGTTGAGAATAATACAGGAATGAAGTCCAGTTGAGATCACTTCTAGATCACCTCCATGTGATAAAGAACTTGAAGATCTGTGTTCCTTTTTGGAGGTAAATGAGAAGTTATGTATTTTGCTCTGTTTCTGCGTAGCATCTGCAGCCTAGGCAGCCACAGTGCTATCCACAGGACAACCTCCTTCCCGTTACCAAGAAGGAACTTTGAAGTTCCTAACTTTCACAAGAGTGAACCAACATACAGAGTGTCTAACTCTGTCCAGGGTATAACTACTTAAGAACATCATCAGATAAAGACACAAGAAATAAGCCAAACATCTGCCTACTGCTCTTATCTGATAGCAAGGTGTACATCAGAGTTAAGCGTCGCTTCAGACGTGAAAAACAAATGGCAGCCAAAACCTTTTGCTGTGCTTACTACTGCTGCTAAGTATCTTTAATTCTTGCAGTGAGGAAAAGCGGGTGCTTCTACTGGATGTTCATTAGTTTACATATAGAAATGGCTGAGAAGAGAGTTAACCGAGTCCCTCAACACTTACCCTTAGGTCAACTATAAGTGCTTGTGTTTCTTGCGTACTTCAGTACTGTTAAAAATTGTTAATCCTGATTCTGGCTGTAGCTTCATTCACCAGCCTCTATTTGCAGGGACTGAAAAGAAGTGTTTTAGAAGAAATATCAGTACAATTTATAGAATTACCAAGGTTGGAAAAGACCTCCAAAATCATCCAGTGTAACAGTCCACCTATCACCAGTATTTCCCCACTAAACCACGTCCCTCAGTACATCATCTAAATGTTTCTTGAACACCTCCAGGGACAGTGACTCCACTTTCCTGGACAGTTGAATTGCCAACAGCATTACTGAAAAAGGCAGATACCTTGCATAAAAGCTTTAATCTGTAGGGGACATAGGAATGAAGTTTCAGTAATGTTTTTCTTCAGTATACTTTGAGTTATTAAAGAATAAATGAACACTTTGAAGAAGGTTTTCTTATCTGAAGAGGAAATCCCCCACCACGAGCGCTGCTACGTAGAGAGATCTAGTCACTGCATTAGCTACACAGATCCTATCTAGAAGAGCTTGTCATGTCAGCACACCTTTCTCTGGGAATGCACTGAGAAGCATAGCTGCAGTGATACAGGTACAGCTTATGCTGTGGCCACAAGTTTCCCTATAGTGGGAGTCACACTGGTGCCTAGGTAAGCAAATACTTAGGACCAAGATGTGCAGTGGGACGTTTTTTCCCCCATCTTGACATGGAAGCCCTTCCTACACTGTCACTGATACGGTCTAATCCAAAAAGTAGTCTGGTTTCTGGAAACATGATATTTCCAAAGAGAAGCAAAGATAATCTCAGCAGTGCAGCAGGCGTGCCTTAAGACACGCTGTCTGTAGGCCCCGAAGATGCCTCCACTCTTTTAAATTGTACCAGTCTTCATATGATTGGGACAAATTTTTAATGTCCGTTTTCTTAGCAGAATAGAGTAACCTGACCATTGTTACTGATCAAGCCATCTGTGACAATAGAAGAAAAAAAAAAATAGCTCTGAACAAGACAGCCAATTTGACACTGGGAGATGTGTTATTGCTTCACTTTTTAAAGTTAAAAAAGATGACCCCAGTCACATCTGAGGGATTTTTGTCTGTGAAAGCATATTTCTGTAAGAAGAGTGATGCAACTTTTTAAGCTGATTTAAATATCTACTTCATGCCAATGTCTTTTTCCCAAGTGGGTGGTATGACTTTCTCCTCCCTTCGGTGGTAGAACGTCATTAAGTCATTCTTGCATGTAAAGACAGCACATGTAAACAGTACATTTAATAAACCTGACTGACTTGTAGTTTAAATTCTTCATAGAAGACTTCTTGGAAATAATAGCACACGTACAAATGACCCTCTTTATGAAAATGACCATTCACAGATTTTCTGAACGTTTCTTTGTCACAGAAGTGAGAGAAAACACATTATGAGGTTGCGCTCAAAACACGTCATCTTCTCAGCTGTAGATCCTGCCTACCCTGCGTGTCAGTATGACCCTCATCACATCAGAACAGATCTGACCTTTGACTGTTACTTACTTGGGCAGTTAATCCTAAAGCAGATTTTGGCTGACAGGTGTTTCAGAGGATGACAGTTTGATCTTTAAATACTTATTATTTTATTCTACTGTGTGGATGGTCCACAGAGCACGTTCTAGAGCCAAAGGAGCAATACTCTGCCTGTATTGAGTTTCACATGGATCTTGTCTTCCACAGGGTGGAAACAGTCTGAAATCTCTCAAAGCCATTTATCAACCAGCTGGCCTTTCAGATAGGCAGCCATCTAAATTCAGAGGTAAACATTTGTGGAAGATGCCAAGATTTCTGTTCATCAGAAGCTGCCACTAAAGGAGAAAGAGTGTATAGTTACACAATTTCAGCTTGAAGATTATTGCAATATGAACATCAGAAAGTGCTGTGATCCAGCTTCTGCTGTCAGTCAATCTCAATTTCAAGAACTGAAATAGTAATGACTTTACCCCCACAATTACAAGCACATGGTTTTAAAGGAAGGGGATGGGTAAGCAGCACCACTCCCGTATGGATGAGGGGAAGTGCTTTAGAGATACTGCATTGTCCTCTACCAGGAGCTATGGTGTGTGTACATATAGTTGTCGTTAATTATTGCCTACAGGCTCGCTTAGAGGGTTAGGGCTTTAGCTTTCTATAGCCACATCCCTTTTTCTGTGACCAGTCTCAGAAATGGTTCTGACGAGATCCTTTTTCCATCGAAAGAAATGAGACATTTCTGTTCTAAGTCAGTCTGGACAGAAACAAGCCTGTAAGAAGCATTTTCTGGTCTTCATCACATTTTTTTTCCCCCCAGAACATTCCATGTGGATTCCTCATGGAATTTTTCATACATAAAAATGTATGAAGTGCATTTTCATTGAAGTCAAATGAAGCAAGCGTTCAGCACTTTGTTGCATTGCTCAGATCACATACAGCTCAGTGACAGTGATGGCAAAGTTACTAAGTTCTCACTTCAGATTCTGTTGGTTAACCTTCTCCTCCCCTCCATTCCTTCCTCCAACAAGGTTATGCTTCAAATGAAAGCGTCAAGTTTAGGCAAATCTGTTTAGTTGCAGATATTAACAGTGCAGATTGACTGAGTTGTGGGAAATAAAGTTTGGGAGGAGATTTTTTTTTTTTAATTTTTAATTTCCAGTTGTTCCCTGTTTGCTCCAAAAGAGGAAATGTACTAAAGTGTGTAGATTTATAAGAAGTAGAGATTCTGCAATTAGACAGTCCCACATACCCCCAGAACTGCTTTCACCTTATTAGAGCACAGCTAAGTAATATCTTAGTCCTTACACTGTCAGCTCTTTGTAAATTGCAAAAGAATTATAACTATGAAATTACGTAAAGATCATGTTGTAAACTTGTCAAAAGAAGGCTGCTGAAAGGGGTGCAGTCCTCTGCAACCTGTGTTTGCCTGTTAGAAGAATAACTCAGTTGTAGCAGAGTTAGATCCAGTGCTGCTTGTTTCTCCAACTCAGCTCCAAAACTCAGCAGAAACTGTCAGCTAAGAACAGAGTGAATGATGCCTTAAACCCCTTGTGTCTTCCCAGGTGGTATCATTACAACCTTACTCGACATGCAGCAGAAGCCCTACTTCTTTCCAATGGGAAGGATGGAAGCTATCTCTTGAGGAAGAGTAATGAAAGGGAAGATTTGTATTCCCTCTCTGTAAGGTAGGGAATGAACAGAAGCATCTATCTCATGGTACCTACATGCTGCCACATTAACATTTTTCGCTTAACTCCCACATATGTTTGCATCTCACATACTGATATGACTTCAGAATTCATTTTAGGACCCAAGCTACTTGAATACATGTAGTCCTGTTGAGTGACATTAGAACAAAAAAACTCCAAATGTGCACCAGATTTGGAAAAGGCTCATTTTTTCCAAAATTTGAGCAAACTTTACTAGGAAAAATATTTAGTAAACTGGTATAGATGTTCTCTGTCTGCATGGTAGAAATCTGCATGACAGTTATGAGAGCTTAAAAAACATCAGATAGATAAAGAACTTCTTACAATGAAGAAAGTGATAAATAGAGTGTAAATTTAAAAGTTAATTGATTATAAATTCACAGTTTCTGGATCTCTGAAACTGCCATCCAGCTAATCCAGTGATTTACTGGATAGTTTTACTCCTCTAGTCTGGGCTAAGACTTGATTTTTAGCCAGTAGCATACAACTGATTCAGGTAGTATTAGTGTTTCCACAGTTACAGAAATAAGGCTTTTGAAATCATCAGAATTTCAGCAATTTATATCAGTTCAGGACACAACCAGTAGAAAGCACACTTAGCCTATCCTGAGTAATCCGCTACTGAATCATATTGCAGGAAACCTTAAAAAGCCAAGAAGCAAAGAAGCCACAGTATTTTAGGCAGGCAACATGAGACACATGCATTAGACACACAAAGTAGTTGCTACCTGTCAGCTGCGTCTAGGTAACCAGCCTTAAGTCTACAGTGAATGTTTAAGCTATTGCATTCATGCTCATTTCTACCTCATATTAAGCCTCTGAACTACAGCTCTGGTGAATCACAGTAACTTTTTAAACTAAGATCATTTGGATATATACACTAATGCTGGTTATTCACAGCCCTAGTAGTGGGAACAGAATCACAGAACTGTAGGGGTTGGAAGGGATCTCCAACCCCTCTGCCAAAGCAGCTCCCTAGCCCAGGTTGCACAGGTAGGTGTCTAAGCGGGTCTTGAACATCTCCAGAGAAGGAGACTCCACCACCTCTCTGTGCAGCCTGTGCCAGTGCTCCGTCACTGCACTGTGAAGAAGTTCCCATGCACGTTTGTGTGGAACTTCCTGTGCTTCAGTGTGTGGCCATTTCCCCTCGTCCTATCTCCACACACTGCTGAGAAGAGTCCGGCCTCGTCCCTTTGCCTCCCACTCCTTAGATATTTATGAATGTGGAACACAGCAGTTGTTCTAATAGGAGATGAAAACTGAAGCGTTAGTGAAAACACGCTTGCCGTTTTAACAGATTCTAGGCTTAAGATACCTAGAGAAGTCTACTCGAGGCCAATTCCAATTTGCTATTCAGTTCTTGTAGTAATGATCAAGATTTGCTCTCTGCATTGCTGTACAGAGGGTATTCCATAGCTGAGTCTGGAGGATGGTCTTTTACTCTGTTACACTAGTTTCATGGTGGATCAGCTCCCTAGAAATACTTACCTGCATTTCAAGATGTTTTATTTATCTTATTCTGCTGAATCACTTGTTTTGCATTTTATAATATTATAACTTCATTTTGGAATAGGTAATTCAGTTCCATTCTGATGTCTTACAGGAAGAGCCCTTTTAGAAATTGTAGCTTTCGTTTTCTTATGTCCTAAAATTCCTTTACTTCCCTTTTTGCCTCTCATCATTTTCATTTGTAAGGCTCATCCCTTGGAGTATTAGTTGACAGCTGTAAGAGGAGGACAAGGAGAAGGATCACATACTGCCTGGAACCCTATCTCCCAGCTAAATTAGCCAACTTCAAAAAGGAACTGAAGTAGAAGGAAATAGAGTAGAAATTGTTCTAATTGCAACATTGTATTTCCTGTGAAATTAAATGAAAAGGTGAAGACCCTGTAATTGCAACAAACCATTGCAGCAGCTATTAGCTGGAGAGTCAACACTTGACTAGCAGGTGTTGCATCTGAGCTGATGGTAGGGCAAAGTTCTACATATTCTACAGTGCCATGTTCTAACTATTGTTCAAAGAGAAACACTAGTTTGAAGTTATAATCTCCTGCAGAAGTACCAATAAACATTAGAAAAGATATTAATAAACCCCCTTTCTTATTTTGTCAGTATATTTGCTACATGCATTTTTCCTGAGCCAGACTTCTCTCTGGCCTGCTTTGGATGCTGGTAATATTAACAGAAGTCACATTTTCACAGAAAAGATACTTGCTCTAAGCGCTTCACTGACTTCTGAAGGCAAAATAAGTACCATTCCAGGAAGTGAAGCCTTGCACACTTCTCTAAATAACACCGGCTTGCATAAACGAATGATGTTACTTCTGATTCACATTTGACAGTGCCCAACACAGTGCAACACAGAGACAGAGAGAGCGACAAATTGTAAAGCCTTCGTTGTTCAAGCAAAGCAGAGAGTGAGACTGGAATGACACCTGAAAAGTAAAGCGAGTAGTTCACATAGTACAGGGAAACCGTGCAGAGTAAAACCGGGTAAAAGAAGGTCATCAACCTGCCTAGACAGAAACCTGGAAATCTTGTCTATAAGTCTTTTGCTGATTTGCAGCAAGATTAACTAACTCGGCCTTTCGAGGCTTTCACTACCCTCATCTGCAAAGCAGCAATTATATTTTCTTAATGAGTCTGATTCTCAGATGTGGTGACTATGAGCGAGGGACAGTAGCAGCAGCAGTATTACTGCTAAGACTGACTTTGTGCTGGATGTCCTGTAGTAGAAGCTACTGTTCAAGGGTTATAAATGCCAAGTGTCCTTTACAAGTCCCTTACAAGTTCTCCTTTTCTGTTGTAGGGGAAAAGATTCTGTGAAACATTTTCATGTTGAATATACAGGATCTTCACTCAAATTTGGATTTAATGAATTTTCTAGCCTGAAGGAATTAGTCATGCATTTTGCAAATCAGCCTTTAATTGGTAGTGAAACAGGTAAGTAGAGCTCTGTTTTCAGACATGCTTGTAGCCATGCTTCACACGGATCTGTGTAAGAGGAGTTTCTGCTTGTTATAAGGCAGAAACACTGCAGAAGTGTTCCTCTTCAGAAATTTCTGAGATATTAAAGATATTCCTCCTCACAAACACTTTCAAGTATGCTGAAGACAAACTACATGCAGCCTTATTGGGTTTTTGCTAGCTAGGGACATATGGTACTTTCTCTCTGAGAACCCAAGATAGTTCTTGAAAACAGGCACGTGATGGTTGGAGCAGAACCTTCTTATAAAGGGCAAAACCAAAGCAGAACATTTAGCTAGCGAGAAGGTACAGCTTTGCATATGAAGTTAAAATCTTCCAAAAAGAATAAGTAGAAAAAGGGCCCGAAATTGTTTTGCTCCACTGTTCTTCAGTCAAGCAAGTGATACGCTCCACTTTCCTGTAGGAAACGTACCCTGTGTTATCTCTTGCTCTCTCTGTTTACAGCCTGCTGATACCATCCCACCATCACATAGATTTGCGTTGCTTTAAAAATAAGAGAGAAAAGCACAGATTTCATTAGCAGCCAGCATGCTACTTGAATTAAGTGTCAAATTGTTAAACTCTGTTCCTACAAGTGACTTGAACACTACTGCCACACTGGGATCCCACAACCAGTACGTGTGTGTTGGCACAAAAGCCAGTTTTACATTAAACTTCAAGGGTAAAAGCTGGCAATAAGAAGGTAAAAGTTAATGCCAGAAATTTTAGTATCCTATGGAAAAAGTATGTGCAAATAATTCATAGATAATCAGTGAAATACTCAAAGTGACCTGCTAAATGCTGGTTGTCACTTGCAATAGCTGGAATATGTCACACAGTAAATAAACACCAGTGCTCTTCTAACGCGAGCAGATCACAAGCATTAAATTTGAAGATTGCTTTATAAAATATTTTAAAAACATAATGCAGCACTGCACACAATACTGCACTTGTGTTTTTCACAGCATTTTCTTAAGTTGTTTTGATGTGTGCTTAGAACAATTTGTATCTGTATTCTTTGTGCCAAAAAGAAATACTTCCTGCAAAATCAGGCATGCACCTGCAGGCCTAACTCTGTAGAGATTCCAGATGACAAGGCTGTACTTTCCCATTCCGTCACTGCACCTATTACAGACACTAGCAAATGAGGCTTGGATGTTATACCATCCCTATGGAAAGGATCAACACTACTGAATGATGGGCTTGCTTGCCCCCTTAAAGCTCTTAACTGGATTCTTCCAGCTCTGTAAAACCTCTAACGTAAGAGCAGAGCAGGAAAAGTGCAGTTGAAGATCACATCAAGAAATCCTCTACCTTCACTTATAATGGGTAACAGCAGAGAGTAAGAGAATTCTGTGGGGGTGATAACTGCTGTGTGCTAAGAAAGGGGCAGACTTGGAGCCCATTCTCAGACAAGTGTCATCATGGCATATTGACCAGTACAACACAGCTGCATACAGCAGGCTTGCCAAAAAGCCAGCAAAAGTCTGGTTTCTTAGACGACAGGTCCTTGCAGTGAAAGAAAGCTTTCACCTTGTAAATCAGCTTTGGCTCAGGCATGAGCAGAATGTAGTTGGACCAGCTTTTCTTATCCATTGTTATTCTTACAAGCAATTTTATAGAGAAAGACTGAGGTCAGGAATGAGAGCAAAGTGAGATAGCATGAATACTTTTCATCTCCACCTTTCTTATGGAAAGGGTTTGGTAAGAAAGCAACAGTGAGGTAGAATATTTAAGGATTTCCACTATCTTCCATCCACCTTTTGTTTTACTGCAGCTAGTCGTATATCTGAAGAGGTACACCAGGCTCTTTGATCAGTACTTAAACATGCAACTGGTTCACAGAGCACAGTGGTTCTTTTGTACTGGGACAGCAGCAGGATTGTGCTTCCACACCCACAAACCTCGTTTTCCTACAGCTTTATTTGCCACTCGAGATTGTTATGTTGACTTACATTCTTTTCTGCATGTGCTTCCTCCTGAACTACAGATAATTAAAAGGAAATTGAGACTACTATGTTCTGCTTCTTGGACTGACAAGCTGAATCTATTCACTAACAATGTTAAAACAATTTGGTGTCATATTTCTGTGTCCCGGTGTTTATTTAAAGTGAAAGATCAGAATGCTGTTGTCACCCGTTTGCTTTGTTTATCCATTTTATTTATTTTGAAAACATACAAAAGCTTTGTGTCATTACCCAGTCAGAAATAGCAAGCCTAACATGTCAAACAATGTGGGTCATTTCTGTTCCTTCTTAGATCTAGAGACCATGCACAAACAGCAAGAAGAATCAGTTACTACTGTTATACAGTCACCAAATGACCCTGTACAAGCATCTTTTGAGGAGAAGAAACATGGAGAGCTTAATAGGAAACAAATACAATATAAGATGTTAAACTAGTCCAGCCAGTTCTGCAGCAGAGATCTGTCTACAGTGTTCATACAATAATCCTGAGTCTGTGCAACAGCTGAGGAGTAGTATCTATAGACTGGTGAGGGGGTGTGTCTCTGTTTTCTTACTGATGCTAAAGCATTCTTTTCCCTTACAAGATCAGAGAGAATTAAACCAGTTTTGACTTCTGACCTATTGCAAGCTTAACATAGCTGCCTATACCCACGTGCCTGCTAACGGGTATCAGTTGGTTACTTAAAAAAATAATCACGCTTCCACTTCCCTTTGTAGCCCTTCATTTTACAAAATACAATTTAAACATTATTTCATATTTAAATTACTCAAATCACCTGCAAGTTCTGATTCCAAGTCTTTACTACCTCTAGCACTCCCCCTGCTTAACAGCTAACAACAACAACAACACAAAACACTAATGTAGCAGCATTTCGTGTGCTGTGATGTTTCAAAAATGTGATGAGAAGGTTCCTGTTTTGAGGAGGTTCTTCACTATAGGGAATAGCGTAATAGATTCTTTGTTGTGAATGCAGCCTTCGTACAGGCAACATCACTGAGGTCTTAGGGAAGTTATTAGCTCTCACGACTTTCTAATTTTTAGGAAAGGAACCCATTCTGCATGCAGGCAGCTACTTCCAATTAATTTCTATGTCTGTCTTGCCATATTACTCACTACTGCTCTGTTTCTCTCCAGGAACCTTAATTGTATTGAAGCATCCCTATCCACACAAAGTGGAGGAGCCATCTATTTACGAGTCTGTCCGAGTTCACACAGCAATGCAGACAGGAAGGACAGAAAATGATCTTGTTCCAAAAGCTCCCTCAGTAAGTTGCTTTCTGATATGAAAGGAGTTCGGTGGCCTGAGTTTAGTGTGATTGCAAGAGTAAGCTATGGAGTAATGCTGATAACTCACCACTGAATGTGCTCTGAAATACAAGAAGTCTTTGCCAAACAAGGCAAAGCAGACAAATAAAGCCTTTCATGGCTGGTACCTCAGACTACCGGTGCTGTCCGTAGCAAACCAAGGTGAGTCTGACCATCAAACAAAGTATATATAATGGGATTTAGATCTACTGTGTTATCTTCCCTTTAAAATGCAGTCTTACCAGTAATACTATCAGGAATTAAAAAACAAATTCAAAAGACCTAATTGAGAAGTAATACGCTTTTCTGACAGCACTGGTCAGGCTGTATGCAACAATACCTATATCAGGATGCACAGCAAGTCATTATTTTGGCGTACAGGCTGGAATGAAGGAGATAGCACCTCTGATTCCCCTCATCAGTTAAAAAGTGAGCTTTTGAAAATAAAATGTATAGTCAGAAATATCCAGAAACAGATAAGAGACACATTTGGAAAGGGAAACCCAAAACTGAGTGCAGTACAACTGAGTAAGCGTATCCATATCCTGATGGATACATTATTTGATTTGTTGTTTTTAGCATTTTCTTATTTTGACTTATTACCTTATAATGGTCTCATCTTAAAGCAGAAAGACGGCTTGCTATATTCTAACACAGACTTGCACCCAAAATAGAGAGAGAAGAGCCTCTCAGCCCTAGTAAAAAGCAGTGTCATGTTAGAAGCTACAGCTTCCTGGTGTGAGAAACAAGAGAACATCTTCATATCCATTTGAGCCATCTGTTCTGATATCTGTGACTCACTTGAACAGTAATTAGAGACTTTAAACCTCTAACCCCTATCTAAGTGAGACAGGTGGTTTGTCAAGAGCAGTATGGCTCAGAACACAGAGGAGAGCGTTCTAATAACTTACAAACTTTTTGAAGTTAAAGAGAAAGAGTTACATCAGTGCTGGCTAAGAAAGTCCATACAAGAAACACTTTGTATCCCACATCCAACCATTCACGGCTGTGTTCCACTTAAACCTCTGAAGAAACTTGACTTCCCTGTACAACCAATAAAATGCTATCGGGGAGGGGTGGGGAAGCCAGTAGTAATAAATTTGACGATAATCTGGTTTCCAGAGATCATCAGTCTCACAGTCAGTTCTCTGCAGAAAGTTTCAGTGAAATCACAGGCTGCCAGAGGCGGTCATGGTAGCAGTCAAACAGTTCAGAAAGTATTTTTTAGCAAGCACACTGACTGTAACAGCTTTTCCCTTTAGAACACATGGCTGCTTGAAAGAAGAGATAGTCTAAGAGAGCACTTTCTTCCACCCATCTCTTGCATTTCATGAGAGATTTCTATGGGTAACTCACTGTCAGGAACCCCAGGTACTTCTGGCTATAACACGCGGAGGCAGACAACCAACTTCACTAGATAAAGATCAACCATAATTGCATATATTTTGCTTCGTTTAGCAGACAAGATGCAAGCCAGAAGCTTGAATAGAGAGGCACGGTGGAAGAATTTCTCTCTAGAGGCAGCAAAAGTTGGTCTTTATCCAAGTGGTGAGGAACAGGGCACTCAGCAACAAGGACAAGAGCAAGCGGTTACTGGAAGCTTCCTGAGAACAGGCTGCTCTTCCATGTGAGGTTATCGGCAGAGGGGGATGTGAGAAATGGAAGAGCTCGGTCTCTAACCCCAGTCCCTTTCCTTGTTACTTCACAGCTTGGTACAAAAGAAGGATATTTGATAAAACAAGGCAAGATCGTCAAGGTAAGTAACCTTGTATTCCTTGCTTCTACTCTGCGCATTTGTTTCCATGAGCTCTAGCTGGATACCAGATTTGTTACTGCACCAGTTATGTTATAATGAATCTGGGAGAATGCTGGTCTACGGGGATTTCCCTACAGGGAGGAATAATCTGTGTTCTGGGCAACAGCAAAGCGCAACCGTACAGAAGAGCAAGTCAACGGATTTAAAGGTTTTTCTTTCCGAAGAAGTGCCACAATAAATTCTCACAAGACAATTACCATCCATCTTTGATTTTTCAGAACTGGAAGACAAGGTGGTTTACACTGCATAGGAATGAACTTAAATATTTCAAAGACCAGACAGTAAGTAGCAAGCACCAGTTCTACCCTATGTAGCTGTACAGGGGCAACTGCAAAATCCTCCTGCTTCTGGCTTCTTGCATGTATGTCACAGCATACCAAGTTACAGCTTCCCATCCCATCAGAAGGATCGGACCTTTCATAGTCAGAGTTTTGCTGATGATCTTAACGAGCAAGCTAATTGCTTTTGTGACTTACCAAGCAAGAACACATCTCGGTCAGAAACACAGGATCCTCCCGCACAGCTCCAGCAGCCGTTGATGCTTCTGTTGTTGTACAGCTCACCGCTAGCCCTGGGTTGGCACTTATTAGCTCATCTCAGCACACGCAGATTTCTCATAACACGGTGCGTAACTGCCAGCTATTGAGCCAGAGAAAGGTGCGTGGAAGGGTAAGAAAATACTCTGTATCCCCAGTGAAGGACCACAGGAACTGGTGAGGGTGTTCAGACAGAGCAAGCAGCTCTTTCATTTCAGCCACCTCTTATAAGGTGCTTAACACGGCGAGATTAAGAAAAACAAATCAGAAGGACTTTCACACCTAGAGAGAATGGAACTCCTAAGGAATACATCCTTGCTCCCAAATGTTTCTGAACCTATCCTCAGAAAGCTACACACACACTACTTCCTCTTGCCTAACTCAGCTTCAGCCTTTTAAAGCTCTTAGGAATTAATTAAATCTCCAGCAGCTGGTTAGAACTGATAAGATGTGTAACTATCTCCTTGTTTCTGTGAGCCTTAGCTGAATACCAGATTAGTTACTGCACCAGTTATGTTGTAATTAATGACCCAAGCCCTTAGCAGTCTGTATCTAGCTCTGACTTCCTGCAGTAGTGCTGTCCTCTGTCATTTGTCTGATCTGAACCTACTGTATTGCTTCATATGTTTAGCTCCATTCCTCCCACTCCAGCACTGATGTTGATTAGCTGGTTTGGGGTCACAGTGCTTGTACCTTTTATGCATGTACTCAAGAGAAATCCAGAGCACCTATAACGGTCTGTGTGCACTGGCAATGAACACAACTAGCCTTGTATTTCATTTTCATGTGTTCCCATTATGAAATTATTTTATTTTCAAGGCCACAGAACCAATTCGGGCACTTGACTTAACCGAATGCTCGGCAGTGCAGTTTGACTACTCCCAAGAAAGAGTCAACTGTTTCTGGTAAGTTGCATTCTGCACTGTGCTGGGGAGGTCAGAGTAGCCAGGAGTTTCAAATGGAACCACTGGGTGCTCTTGAAGTTCCCTGATCCTGAAGCCAGCCCTGATCTTACCAAATCTGACCACAGCCTCTGTCAGTTCTGCCAGACTACTGCTGGGAAAAGGTTTTCTTGCATGATGGGGAGGACAGGCCCGTATTTTGTGGGCACCTTTTTTTCTAATCCTGGATATATATATAATCATTGAGGTGTGTGGAACTTAGTGAGGTGAGGTCCAGCTGGCAGTTGGGTCCCAATGGAGTCCCTAAGATCATGTTCCTGAGCTGTGGACTGCGAATGCTGGAGCCAGCCTTTCCTGTAGAAAAAGAAAAGCCTCGCTGCTCCACTCTGTCTCAGCCAGTGGTGGTGCAAACCAGTTGGGTTCAGTTTTAGGAGGGACTACTGCTTGTTCTAGCAACTTAAGAAGCAGTTGTGTTTGTTTGTTTACAGCTTAGTGTTCCCGCTAAGAACGTACTACCTGTGTGCAAAAACTGGAATAGAGGCGGATGAGTGGATTAAAATACTGCGATGGAAACTGGTAAGATGGTGTGTGTTGTTAAATGGCAGCGTGCCTTGTGCAGCAGCACTGTGGTACTGCCACAGTAAGCGCCCACTGCTAGAGTACACCAGTGCTACAGGTCTCAGTATCTGCACAGAGAGAGTGCTGCTGTGGCTTCCAGGCCAACTAGACTGGATTGTGGAGTTTTCATGAAATGTACGAGCCTGCCGACGTGCTTTAGCATTTTTGGGATGCCTTTTTGATACTTTTGTTTGTTATGAAGAAGCAGTGAGTTTACATCATTCAAGTTGTTGCCGTGTTGGTAGCGTGCAGTATTGAGCAGCACAGATTGCAGGTGTTGGGTCCTGAAGGAAACAAGAAGACTTAAAAATGTTACTTCCTTAAAGAAATCGGTATCTAGCTTGGTTTTACTCACCCACATCCTCATGCAGGTAATGGGTCGCTTCTCTTTTCTAGTCACAAATACGGAAGCAAGTGGAGCAGCAGCGCAGCACGCCCAGTTCCCAGCTGCACCCCTGATCCTTCCACTCTGCGGGCAGGAACTGCCCCTCAACCACAGGGAAGGCATCCGACCACAGGAAGACGGTTCCACGTCTCCATTACTTGCCGAGGGGACGAGCACGCGTGTCAGCCCGCACGCAGACGTTTGCATCCAGATCTGTGCGTCTGGCTGACTGCTCTCAGGCTGCTGAGCCACGTGGGGGCCACTGCAAAATCACGGCGTCAGTTCCATGTGTGCAGCTTGTGTCTGCAACGTGCAGCCATTCAGATGCCCATTAACTGATCACAGGAGCAGTCACTTCAAAACTTTTGTGGCTATCCTGAGCCATCCCGAGAACTTACTGCATGCCTCGTCACAAGTTAGCAGCGCAGACTGCAACGCTCAGCCTGCTATTTAAAGTTAGGCCTTTCTGGAAACGTTAAATATTGCTTTTGTATGGCCTGTTGGGGTCTAAGCCAAAAGCAGAATGACAGAGCCAGTTACGTTTTTGTAAATAGTAACCACATTACCACCCGCAGAATTAAACCTACTATTTCAAGACTCATCAAGGTGGTGGATGAGCAAGACTTACTTCCGGCCAGGTGTATTTTTGTACAGCTCCGATTTATACCACAGTTATGGCTGTGAATGAACATTTGTTTTAAAGGGCACGTACAGGAACGGCACAAACACATGCTTGTTTACAAACCCAGACCATGAGAAGCAGGCAGCTAGTTCCCAGCACGCGTGTGCTGCTGCAGGACCCTGAGAGTGGATGAGAGAGCCTTGCTGGTGGCAGCCACCAACGTTCTAGCAGCACGGAGTGGGCTCCCCTATGCTTTGAAGAACTGGATTTTGTATTTTTTTTCCCCTCAAAAAGATCATGTAGTTTATAAAAGGTTTTACTCACAACTGCGGTCAAGAATTAAGCAGTGCTTGCTTTACACTGAACTAGATGAGCAACAGTATTGGGAAAGCACAATATACACCAAAAAACATACACTCTGTTTTAAAGACACGCGTACACGTGTATCTTCTACATAACCAGTGAAAACTTCTGTATGCGTTTTGGAAGATTCAGGCACACCTAAGTGTTGTGGCTCACCAGAGTTCAGAAGCAGAAGCCTTGTACTTTGGTGCTATAATGGAAAGAGAGATTTGAGGCTGGAGGGTCTCACGGCCAGCCTGGCCTGACCTCCCATCCGACCCGCTCCTCCAGGAGAGGTGGGGAGGGCACAGAGATCCCTCTCTCTCTGTAACGGTCTCATTTCTGATGAAACACTGCGCACGTGTAAACCTTGTCCCTGGGCAATGTGCAGCAGCAGCTCCGTGTTCCGTAGCTGCCTTTACTGTGAGAAAGCTGAAGAAAGGGGAAAAAACATACAGGAAGAACATACTAGAAAGAAAATCCAGCTTTGGACAGGAATAGCATTTTATTTCAACTTACAAATTCAAAATATTTGTAAATATTGGTATACAGTACTTTCTGAATAAAATTTCATTATAAAACTACCAAGGTCTTCTCTAATTCTCTACTGCATTGTTAAAGCTTTGCAAAATACGTTAGTCCTCCTTTCTGCCTTAAAACTCCGCTTAACAGCTGGCATCTCCAACTTAGTTAAAAAGCACTGGTGACTCAGCACACAATAAAGGCAGTGTCAGGAGAATACGGATCTGATATTCTCCCATACCGGTGCTCTCCTGTGCAAACAGCTCGGGAACAAAGCTCCCAGTGCAACCACAGGAGCAACCTTCCTCTTCACATGTTACAAAACATCAGAAGCAAGCTCAGTGTGCAATGCCACAGATGGGAGCCAGCAAGAGGCAGCACTCGTTGGCTTAGGGATCGGCACTCAGGGCAAAGGCGCTGCACAGGTCGAGCAGGAAGCAACAAGAGATCCTCCCTGGATGCAACAGGAACGATTCCTGCCACAAGCACCCACACGGATGCCTTGGGGCTGTGCTCTATTACAGCAACAGAAAGCTCAAGCTAAGCAGCTCAGTTTAAACGGGAAAGGGCTGACTGACAATTGAATGGGAGCTTCCGAGCAGAGAACTCCCTGCCCTTGCTTCTGGCACAGAGGTGGGCAAGATGTACACGTGGTGTCTTCTGAGTCCTGCCAAGAGAGACCTGCCAAGAAAGCTCCCTTATGCCAGCAGTTTCAGATTTGAATGCATGCAGCAGAGTCACAAACGGAGTGAGGGAGAAAGGAGGGAGAGGCAGAGGGCATGGGGCTGGAGCCCCTGTGGCTTTATAACTAGGAAGTCAGTCAGCTACTAAGTCCTCCACCCACATACTGACGCAAGGCGCAATACCCGCCCAACCCCATTGAGATGCACCAACCCCATTGAGATGCACGCGGGTTGGCTCACAGCCTCTAAGCTCCTGGCTTTTGTAAGCTTACAAGTGATGAAGAGACCCATCCTCTGTGCAGAGATGGTGCTGTGTTTGGTGCAACACAAGAGTGGACCAGGCTGTGTCACTTAAAAATACATTTTATTTATATTTATTTTTACTTAGGAAAACCTAGGGGTAAACGAGCTGAGGGTCACCCGTGATGAATCCACACAAAGACTGCAAGACATGAGAACTTCACAACTGTGTTACACAAAAACCCCACAAAGTGAAACGTGGTTTGTTTGCTTTCCCGTGGGCATTAGGAAAACCCCTACAGCAGCAGCTTTTGTAGAAAAAGCATTCCCAACGAAAGCAGGATGCAGCCAACACCCAGATTAGTCACACTCTTAGACCAAAGCATCACCAACAAGATTGGATACTGACTGATTGTACGGGCACATCACTGCTAGCAAACAGGCTCTCCCAACCACATCTCTGGTAGCACCAATCCACCTGATTTCCAGTAAGCTGCGGCAGCCTGGGGATAAACTCCACTGTATGCCCGGCGCCCACTAAAGCAGAAGGTGTGTGGGTTGCTCCTCTGAGCAAACAGCACTGTGCTCACGTGGCTAAGCTGGCTGAGCTAAACTCCATGGGAGCTACCTGGTGGTCTCCAATACTGCACAATACAAGAAGCGCGCTCTAAAGTAACATCCGCTTACAACACACTAGTAGATCATTTCAGATTCAGTACTATGTACAATTTACTTAGTGTACTACGAGGAGCTGTGATATATCTTCAGAGACGTGTTACCGAACTGAGGATTATTGAATCTTTCCGTCCGTTGGGCTGCAGATGGACGCCGCACTCCAGCTGCACCATCTGCTTAAGAAACTTCAACCACCTGCCTTAGCTCTTCAAACAAGGGCGTGAGCTCCTTCTCTAAACTTACGATCAGCCCTAGGAAGAGACAGGAGATGGAACATCCATCAAACAACATCCCATAGCACTTTCCCCAAACCTGCAGCTTCCAAGTCACGGGAATGGTTTTCCATAGCACAGAACGTTTCCCCTTCACTCGCTCGGTTCTCACTGGGCAGCACTCCAAGGCACAGAGCACGCAGACCCAGGCCCCAGCAGGTACACCCCGTGCAGCACCACTCTCCTCTCATACTCTGCCAAAACCCCATACAGCAGCTCAGCTGCCTTCCTGAAGGACCGCTCTGTTCTGCGGAACTGAGGAGATGGCATGCATCTTACTGCAGAATGCAACCTGGAGCTGGTGGAGAGACCACACAACTGGTTTGTGCCGTGCACACTCTTCGCGTGGCAAAAATAAGGTTAAACAAAAGAGAAATGAGGTGTTTCTAACAGAATCAGAACTTCAGCAGGTCAACTAGAATCTACAGGCCTTTTACCCATGCCCCTCCCTTCTTCTCTTCACAACATTACGACAATTCACAGCACGAGAAGAGTTATCACATCCTGAAGAAAACTTTGATAAATTTACTTTCAAATATTTAAAACACGTAGGGCTTAAAATACTACACGCATTTAAAACCATCTGAAGACATACCAGTATTGGCATTGCTGCTAGCAATGAAGCTTACTACCAAAGGTAAGCGGTTGAACTGCACCACCTGCAAGAGAGAGAACACAGTTTACCCGGCAGCTGAGGCACGCTGGATGCCACAGATCAACACGCGAACAAAGCTGGTGGCACCGTACAGGAAGCTGTGTTTGGAAAGCCTGCCATCTCCCCTCTCGTGTTCCGCAGCATTCTCTGCCTTCACAGCAGGCCCCGAAGACCACATCGACAGCACCACCTGCTGGTACTTGGTTGCCAGCTGCTAGAAAACTCGACCAGCTTCAACCAGTCAACCTTCTCAGTTTTGAGAAACATGTAAGTTCAACAACCAGCACAAAAGCGTAGCTTAGCCAGCTTTAAATGAGAAAAAAGAAGAGCCAAGTGGAAGTCCATCAGAGTTTACACCACGTTCTCCCTCCCATTATGCTCAGGGTAACGCAGGAGGAGCTCTGGCCCCAGGCTGTGGTCTCTCACCTGGTACGTGTTGTAGTAACATATGATACTTTTGTTTTTGGAAAGTCCCAGCTTACTGCCCTGATCTGTTGCAAGGGCAAACGTGGACAGAAAGCCAGGTCGCAGGGCATGTTCTGGAGCATTATCATTAGCAACTGGAACAGAACAAGAAAGGTTTTGCTTTAATATAGTATCTACTACTAACTGCATCACAAATCCTTTTCTCACACCGTGCTGTGCAAAAAGCAAAAGTAGTGTCAGGAACACATAAGATGTCACCTACACTTTCACAACAAGTACAATCTTCAAGTGCAGCACGCTGTTCGATGCCTTGCAAGTGACCTGTGACCATGGCACAGCATGCTTCCAGTTCCCTAACAGCTGGTGCTGGTGGCACTTCAGTTTGCGTCCCACACGATATATAGTGGAACCCATTCTTGGAACCGACTGTTGGGAAACAGCCATCTGAAGGGAGGTGTGTGGAGACGAGCACGTTCCCCTCACTGCTTAAGACTAAGAAACCCCACTGAACAGCAACACTGAATCTCTGTACTCTTAAACCACTTCACCTCCACTGCAGAAGTATCCTAAAGGAGGACTGTCAAAATTACGGCGCTCAAACCCAGGAAGAATTAAGACAGTACATGTGGAAGCTGGATGCAGTCAGCTCTGAGCACGGCCCGGCCAGGGTCTCAACGTGAAGAACTGCTGCTGCTGCCCTGCAGCAACCGAGGGCACAGGACCCCGCGCCATTCCTACCCCGCTCAGCGATGGTACGAAAGAGGAAAGCTCCTGCAGCCTGTGATTGCTGGGGACGCTGCTGAGGCACTGGGCTCCAGCTTTCTCAACTTAGCGAGGAACTACTGAGGTGAGGGCCCCTGGCTGCTTCTGAGCACAGAAGGCCCTGCGCGCGCTGCCCACCCAGCGCTGGGTCAGGGCCGCAGCGCGGCTGCCGTTACCTTTGATGACAGGCACCCCGTCTCTGTCCGACACCACAATAGCGTGGAGACCTTCGACGCTGCAGAAGATACGGAAACACTATTTACAAACAGAACAGCTGCTGCCAGGTACATACATATATACTTGTCCCTCCCCTCCCGCAGCACAGCCGCGCGGGGCAGGCACGGGAGACGCGGCGTTACTGTGGGGCGGTCTGGGCGGGGAGCTCCCGGTTACCTCGGCAGCTTCTTGTAGAGGAACCTCTTCAGGTCCTGCGGGGACAGACAACGCCGTCACGCGACCCGCTGCCCGCCCAACCGCCCCACCCCGCCCGGCGGAGCCGCGCTTACGTCGGCCATGGCTGGCGGCCTCGCGGCGCTGCTGCCCCTTCGGAGGACCTGCGGGACAAGAGGGCGCCCGCTCAGCAGCGGCGGCCCGGGGGACAGGAGGGCAGCGGGTCCGGGGCGAGAACACCGCGCTTACAGCCGCCGCCCGCTGCCCGTCCGCACTTCCCCGTTAAGCCCCCGGCAGCTGACGGAACGCGGCGGGTGCGTCCCGGCTGAGCATGCGCGGCTGCGGGGCGGGGCAGGAAGAGCGGCGCGATAGGGCGGCGGCACAGAGCGCCCCCGGCGGGCGGGAGATGCGGCTGCTGCGCGTCGCCTCCCCTTGACCTCACGGTACCTCAAGGCGTCACACCAAAGCACCTTTGCTTCGCGTGGGACTTTCCTGCTGGCTCTTCTAAAGGAGAAATCAAGAACTCGTGTCTGTGCTGCCCTATATTCAGGATGAAACACGGGTTCAAGAACTACAGTAAATAAAGGAGTTAACCCTAAGCAGCTGGGGAGGTAGCAGGATTTTTTTAGTCAAGCTGCTCAAAAACCAGTTTTATTTCCCCCTTTTCTTTCCTGCATCTTATTTTAACGAGAGCTTTACCTTCCGAGAAAAGGTCACCTGAAAGATTCCAGGACTCCACACTCTTCAATTAGCGTGTCGCTCTTAGGAAAATGTGTTTTAATTGTTTTTAACAAAACCAGGGAAGATGATGACGTTCCTGAGAAAAGAACCTTCAGACTTGAGAAAAAAGGAACAATCGCGAGGAGAGATACACCCACTTGAAATATTAAAGGAATGTTTGCAGACCATATTTAGAGCAGATTCACCTTCATGCTGTGGAAAGCAATAGCATCACTCTGCATATTTCAAAGGGTGCAGCTGTTTAACCTGTTAAAAGCCAAGCAGCATTTTCCACAAGTATAAACACACTAAATTTCCTCTTTTTTTTTTTTTTTAATGGCAATTACAACAGAAAATGCGATGAAATGTAGTGACTTAGGCCTCACTTTTGACTAGAGGGATGTTGACACTGCCACAGGACACTGAACTATTGCAGTTTGCTGCGATACCGACAGCAATCCAACCAGTGTAACGGGCAGCTCGGCCGCCACGCAGTTCCCTGATTCTGGGCAGGGCAGATGTTACCTATCAGAATATTATAAGCAGTTCTGCTAGGAACATCTATTAACTCTGACTTCACTGTTCTAACATTTAACAAGTGCACTATCCATCCCTTTTCCCTATGAATTAAAAGATGGCCTGTGTGATCAACTATTTTCTTCTGTTAAGAAGACACTGGAATACTGGGTGCGTACTTTTGTTGTTTGTTTTTTTTTTTTTGTTTTGTTTTTTTCCAGTAGCAGAATTACAATACACTCTGAACAGCTGCAGGGAATTTATGTTTCCTCCATAAATTTTTACTGCAGGCATCAAAGAGGTGTCCCGCTATTTCTTCTCCCTTTTCATGTCATCTTGGTGAGGACCCCCATACAGTGTTTATTTCTGCTTTGCGCCCCAAGCTTTTGATGCCCCTCTTGATTGATGGTTTAGCTGCTAAGTTACACGTCTGCAGCCAATAGTGTGTCTGTTCCACCCGACCAATCCAACAGAAAGCATTTCCAGTGGGACAGTTTAAGAAAGGTACACACGCAAACTGAATTCTGGATCATGAAGAGCAATGGCATGCTGTGTATTTCTCCAGTCAAATATTGCTCTCAAATGACAAGCCTAGATCTGAAGGAATTCCAGTGAAGTCAGGCAAGTATTTCTGCTTTCAGTTCAAGAGGTGAATCTGGCTCCACATAAACCAAGCACATTGTTCAAAGATGGCAGTTTTCTTAAGCAAAAAAATAGTGCCCTTATAATGACCCATCCAAAATCCTCAAACACAGGAAAACATTCTCTCGCATAGCACTGTTAAAACGTCAAACCAAAAACACACCAACATTTTCAAGCCACTTTCAACAGGCTTTCAGTACACTGTACATAGCTGCTTCGAAAGACCTCTGTTTGCATTACCAGGTTTGGCTACACAGAGCTTCCATGCAGTGGGCACTGAGTTAGGTGACACTGGATGCAGGACCCGGACAGTACATCTGCTCATTTCTAGGAAGTCAATCCAGCATTCAGGTCCAGACAAATGCACACCCTACCTCCCCCTCTATGCCCCAGCCTGAACAAGTGATGCAGCTCTGACCAAGGGAGCATACCATAAGCCAATAAGCATATAAACAAATGCCCAGACAGTTGACAGGCACAAAGCTTGTCCTTAGCAGTATTTCTCTGCTCCACTTGTGGTACCCCTTGCTGAGTCACTGTTAGGACCTAGCCCGAAGTAAAAAAATTGTAAGAAAATGGAAGATTTGCGGGAAAAATAATCAGGTTGCTTTTTTTTTTTTTTCTTTTTTTTCCCTTCATGTTTTTTTCCTATCTTTCCAGTGAAAATTAAGGAAGCTATATGCACATTAGCCATACATATGGATTTACTAGTACTGGAATACCAAATGATAGAGCTGCTGTAAACTGCTGCAAGTACTAAAAGCAATGCTTACAATGGTCGGTACAGAATTTGCAAACCATAGAATATCCGCTTGGAAAAGGGGTTACTGTAGTTCTTAGTTTTCTCAGCATTGCTTAGAAACACTAAAAAAACTACAACAACCGACTGCCACTCTACACCAGATCAACGCACCCCAATAGGTAAGTAGGAATATATGTCATTATATTTAAAAATACCAAGTTCCCCTAAGCTGGCAAGCCTAGAAGATTTTACACAGAGTTAAGAGATAAAATATTACAAATTCTTGTTTCAACTCCACACACTTGACATCTGAATAGGAGTGATGTAATCATACTATTTATTCCATCAGTGAGACAAAATGTTGTATGGAACTAAATTTCTGAGATTTTAAATAGAAAGTCATTTAACTCGTATATACACAAAATGTTCTTTCCACAGATATTTACATGGCAAATATGTTAGGGGAGAACCACTATGACTAAGTTTCTACAAGTATAGCATCCTTTCTAAGCTATTCTCTCTGCTGAAAGAATTCACAGAAGCTTCGAAGTAAAATCTAGACAATTAAAGTTACCTATATTTCACAGTAGGTAAAGAAGCCATTACATGATATTTCAGCTTAAGGTTTCTGGAAACAGCTACACAGTAGAGTTTTACATCCACCCCTCTTTTCCAGCATTCATGGTGAAACTAAATCTCTTCTTAATTTACAGGAGAGATAATGGCATACGAAAGATGTACAAGTGTAGTTCATCCTCCTTGATAGAGCCTGGTCAAACGTTCTAGTTCTTTGCAGTTTTCCATGGACATGGAGTCTGCTTTCTTTCGGAGACGATCATCTCGGTAAACTTTTGATGCATGAAGTAACTCTGTTTCTTTATGGGGAAAAAAACAAAAGAAAACATTTTCCAGGTTTCGAACGGAACGCTCTGCACATGCTTGGCATTCCTTTTCAGAGCAGTCCAAAATAACTCAGGTTTAATCCTCACCCTTTTCTCTTTCTCTCTATTCTAACTACCCACAGATACCATCTAAACAGCATCTCTACAGGCTTCCTTTCACTGTCTTCACAAGCATTTCATCTTTTCCAGCAGTCACAGTGGTAACAACCTTCCAGCACCCTCATATTTCATACAGCAGTACAAAACAAAGAACTACTGCTCGCATCGTTTTGCATGTTACTGAAAGCTCTAGCATCTTGTCTATGCCTCAAAATTCATTCCAAACGTTAAACCTATTACTTCAAGAGATGCTGCTTCAGACTGCCATCGTTCACGGGTATTATTAAGAGCTCTCCGTATTCTAGTGATTTCAATAGCTTGACATTGCTGAGCATTTTGATTCATTCTGCAATGTCAATCAACATCGGAAAGATAATTTCAACTGTGAAAAAAAAATAATCCAAAGCACAATAAGTATTTTAAATCTGTTAAAATATATGTCAGTTCTTTCTATAAATAGAGAAAATCTATTGGGGCCCCTTTCTTATACATCAGTTTGGGCAATTACCGCAATCTGCTAACTAGCAAATAGCCAACAGTATGACAGCCACCACGTTTAGGTAGTTGCTCTTCTTTAGACTAGAGTCAGATGCTTCTCCGGTCATCAAATCTCTCCCATTATTTACATATGGAAAGGTAGAGCACTTTGCATTGTCAAGGACTTTGCTCACACCCAAAGTAAGCAACTCAAAAGCAAATGATGAAAAATGGGAAAGGTATCTTCCCCTCCCCGGTGGAAATGGCATATCAACTAAACATTTACCTTCTCAAAGATATTTGGATAGTAAATATAGGAAACATATGACAGGAAACACAAATACCATATACCAGTAAAATCTCTGTCTAATGACTAGGTCGCTAAAAGTAAACTTCTCTTCTTGGTCCACACTTGGCTGAAAAAATACACAAGGAATATGTCCTCTTTTTGTTGTGCTGGTTTATGTCTTGTGTTTAATTTTGTTGTTAGCAAACACCTCTCATTTTTTAAAAGCCTTTCATTATACGTGACTATCAAATAACTACCAATCATTCATTTAGCAGTCACTTGTAGGTGAAAAATCAGGCATTCATTTCTTGAAGAGTGAGAACATTCAGACATTTCGATATGACCAAAGAATGATCTAGCTAGAAAAATGCAATCATTTTTGATATTTCCTTGTTAATTATACTCAAATATAATCTCATCGTTTCCTGTATTTGAAAAACCATAGAAAAATTACTCTGCTCAAAACTTCTCCCTTAAATGACAGGTATCCCTCTTGCATACATGTGACTGCTTGGCATCGTGTCCTTTGGGTAATGTGTAATCTTGCTGAGATTTCTTTATGCACAAGTAGCGTGAACTCACGAGTAAGACTGTAATGCCTGGGGGAAGCAATGGGCCTGCTGTGCATGGGCAAAGTTCATATTTGTATCTATACAGGTCAATTGTAATGAATGCATGCAGCCCTGCCCAAGCACGTGACCAGCTGTAGTGTCTGTCTGCCTTTTACACCTGGGAAAAGCTAAGGTGCCACCTGAGCTGACGGACTTGGCATTTCTGCTTGCAAAAATTAAACCTCTGCAGTAACACACAATTTCACACAGAGAATGAGTAAAATTTGCAGTTGGTCAGTGACTGACGGTTCACAAATTATTTTTTTTTTTTCCCCAGTAAGGTAATACTGAAATAATACACAATAGTTCAAACCATTCAGTTACAGATATTAGAATAACAGGTTAAAATTGCTGATAATTTGGAGATGACAGATGCTATTCAGTATTCTTATGCTTTAACACCAAAGTTCAGGCTGCCTCTCCTGCAAGAAGATACTTCCTCATATAATATTAAACTAGAATGGCACCATAGCTGATAAGCTAAAAAGAATGTTTTCAAAGGACCCACTCAGCACTGGCAAAAGATTAAGCACTGATTTTTAGGTTATGATGTTTTACATGTCATATTGGGTGTCACTGGGCTGCTTGCAGAAGTGTTTATTTGTACCACTGTCCGAGGCAGATAATCCTCTCCCTCTCTGGAACTATCTATGTGAGCTTTCATTTTATTTATATTAAAGCACAATAGTAAAGACACTGCCACGATAAAATGTGAAAGAATTCTAAGCTTTTGTCCTTAACTTAAAACAGTTTATTTCTCATCATCATTTCACTACAGTTGTCAGTTTTCTAAGAAATTCATCACATAGAACAGGTAAAAATAGCTGATGATTTGCAGATGGCTTTTAGATCACTGAATAAATGACAGCAAAATTAAGAGACCCTTGTTTTCCTGTCCAGATATATGAATCATATATGTACTCCAGTCTTGTCTGAACCAATTTTTTATTCATTTATTTTTGTTAATAATAATGCATTATTTTATGAAATTAACACACTTACTTTGCTGCCTCTCCTTCCAACAGTTATTACGAATGTTGGACACATAATCCTCTTCCACACTCTTTTCCACTTTCTGTAGTGATGCTCCTTTATATTCATTTCGGAAGTCCTTGTTGACATAATAAACAACACCCAAATTTTCTGTCTGCATTTTAATAGTCTGCCTTGTACTTCTGCCAAAAAAAAGGGGTAGGGAGAGAGAAACTACATATTGGATTGTTTTATACCACAAATTTGCTTTAAAACATAGTGCTGTTACAGAAAAACACCAGCACATCACTGAATTTTGCCATTTCAAGACAACTACTGAAATGAACGGCTGTATAATCTTCCAGAGAAAAAAATTTACTACTTTTACCTGGACATCAAACTTTTGGTGTTTTCATTCTTGATCTTGAAAAAAAAAAACAATTTAGTTTGACACTTGTTTCATACCCCTTCAGCCACGTGCAAGCTTTGATAATAAAAATTTCATTCAAACTCAACAGAAAAAGAAGCCAACAAAAAAACAGGTGACAACCCAATATAGCCACCTCCATTCCAATGCTTCTTTTGCAACCCATGACAAATCCATTTTCCTGCTGGCATTCTGTGGATTAAAAATCAAGGACTGCCCACGAACAGTTTGGCAGACAAGTGTTAATACGTATCATAATAGCTTAGATGCAGAAGAGAGAACATCAAATTCTGGAAAAAAAAGAACTGTGAAAAATAACAAAGGAGAAAAGAAGCCTTTTGTTGTGGGGATGAGAGCTCTAGAAGGAACTGAGGACCACTGACACAGTTGTGGTGAGTGGACTGAGTCTGCTAGCTAGTGGCCATGCTTGCTATTTGAACAAGTTACTTCCTTTAAGAAGAAAACATATGTATCCTTCTGCACAAAACAGTTAAATTTCACTAACAGAATCTTTTGAGAGAAAAGAGATATACTATTTTATCATCAGCTAGAACAGACAATTTCTCTAGCCCTTACCTAGTTCAAAACTTGAACTCAAGAATGAGAAAGTTTTCTTCGAGTACTTTGCTTGCTACAAGCATAGATGACCCCTAAAATAATAATGAACCTTAGAAGTTTTCAGGATTTGATTAAATACACAGGAAATGCAAACACCTTTGCCTCATATGAAAAGGTGTCCTAAACTCACGTGTTGCTGACCTCTTTTCTCTGCTACATTTGCACAGCATGTTCTTAGCATTAACCCTGAAAGTTTTCTTTTGCTTTACTTGATGTTCATCTACACTTCCCCTCTGTACTCTCGCCTTGGAAAACACAGGACCAACTAATGGAAGGCTCCCTAAAATGCTTCTAACTGGGAGAGGGTGGTTACCACATCCTTCTCTGTTTAAAATGATGGCAACTGAACATCACTTACGATCTTGGGTATAAGGCGTAAGGAGGGTTAGATACCATCAGCTGGCTCAACAAGGAGACAAGGATCAGCACAATAACAGGCATCAGCTGAATGAACATAGAGAAACCTCCCTAAGGAAAAAAACAGATTCAGGTATCTCATAAAGCAGTATCAAGTACACAGGTACATTTGATAAAATATAATTGTAAGCATGACTTCCCGCTTTCAGTATCAAAGGCTGTTATAAGACGTTAACTACAAAGCTGCAAACAGTTAAGTGTTTTCTTAATTTCCAATGCATACACAATATCCATAGGGTGCAATGCTGCCAGGGCTCATCCATTAGATGTAGCCACAAGCAACTACTAAATTCATATCTGAATTCAGTCACAAGTACTTGATGTTTTGGTCTCACTGATACGGTCCTATGTAAGCCTATATGCAATTAATAATCACCATTCTTACTTCAACCCAAATCAACTTCTAAATGCAAGCAAGGATGAGTCACTAGCATGACAGCAGTATACAACAGATCTACAAAAATACAGTACTGTCTCCTCAATCTGTGTCTATTTACCACATCAGTACAACTGACACTTGCCAACATTTTCAACTATGTAACTGGCATGTATAAATTTTCCTGTACAGTACAGAGCTGCCACACAATCACACTTCTGAAAGTGACTACAAGCAAATATCACAGTCCTCAGTTTAAGAGTCAGTGGTGCTTAAACTTACATCACCCCTCTCTTCCTCCCGCTCATGTCCACTCTGACGGTGCTGATTAGGATGGCTGTAGCCAGTACGACCATTAGAAAACGAGTGCACACTACCTATGGAAAGAAATATCCACATCTGAAGTATACAAGAAACTACTTAACAGGTCAACATAGGAGCAACAAAACGGAGTTCAACGTCACTGCATGATGACACATAAAATAAACCAGCTTTCATTTATCTTACAATTCCAAGGCAGATTAAGTTAAGTATTTTAAGCTCTAAAATAAGTGGTTTACTACTTCACTACAGAAATTCTGAAGAACTGAACCCACATTTTCCCACACCTCTGGGAAAAACAAACTGATGTGGATTGAATTGGAGATTTGAGGAAGTTTGGAGTAATTTTAATGTTTTGGAATGTCTAAAACTCTAATGCAACTGAGCACTCCCACTCTATCCCCACTGTTACGTTGATGAATAGAAATACCTGTTGGAAACGCCCCTCCAAAAAACATGTTGAACAAATCTTCTGGAGTAATATCAGCCTCACAGCCCCTGTGGAAGTTGAATCTACCATTGCTAGGGTGATTGCATGTTTGCTCTTCATTGCCTGTAAGGTCGTACTGCTTTCGTTTTTCTGGATTACTCAGCACAGCATACGCATTTCCTATTTCTGAAGCAACAGAGAAATACAATTTCAAAGTCAAGAACAGGTGGAGCCCGATGTCCTTATCTGTATCTTACTAAGCATCTACAGTACAAGACACAGAGACACCTCTTGTTTTTCATAGCACAGCTTCTACTGGGTTTCCCACCAACACTATTCAAAAGACCTTTTATCCTGCTGAAGTAGGCAGAAGGTAGGGCAGTTTTGCTCTTTTTTTTTTTAGAAGAACACCTATTTCTGTGGAAATTTCCTCTCTCACTGCAATTGAGAAAAAAAAATTCAAGCATTACAAAGAAAGTTTTTAAATTAGGTAATTGCAAAGTTCACTTCGCTCTAGCAACTTCAAAGCATCATAGACTCAACAGGTTTCTTTGGTTTCATTTGGTACGTGGTAACTTCCTTGAATATGTCAGCTTTACATTCACAAACTACTGAAGGTACTTTAGGAGTAAATTAATAACAGAAAGTTTTACATGATGGAACATGAAGACTACAAGAACCTGTATGTTCCTGAGGTTGTTGATACAGCCTTAACATTTTGAGATCCTGGCCAGAATGTTTGTCTCCAATCATGCTATGTTATCACAAATAACCAAACTCAATTTTGAAAGCAGGAAGGGACAAACTCAGTCAGGTGGGTACAGGAAGAATCAGTGTGAAAAGACCACAAGGTCTGTTGGCCGTCCAAGGTTTGACCCCAGCAGCTGCACTCAGACATTAGGCTTTTGCTGATTTAAGGAAATCTTTTGCTGATGCTCAGTGAATAATCTTCAGTCGGATGTATGTTCACTAAGACCATTCTGCTTTCCATCAGGTCTCTCCAAAAAAAGGCTGATTTTGCTTCCCGTCAACACAAGGCACAGGGATAATGTTTTCTGTGTTGAAAAGCCTTCAATCATTAAAAGTTTGTGAAAGATGCAGCATTATAACCTCAATACAGGCAAGTAAGCCTATGGCTTTGAATAATTAATGCTTCCAACATTATCCAGACTGAAAAACATTAACAAGTCTCAGCTCCGTGCTTTTTAAGATGCCGTTAGAAATAACCATTAATAATTCTGTGAAATTTAGAAGAAAACCCAAATAAATGAAACCGAAAGCATGTAAGATATACTAAGAACACCAAATACTGCTACAGGGTTATTCTGTTAATCAGTAAAGGATACAAATGGCAATTAAAAAAAAAAAAAGATTTTTTTTTCAACAGTTAAAAATTTATGAAATGTTACTTAGGTGAGAAATAAAGTGAAGACACTGTACTGTCACTGTACAGTCAGCACACTTTTCTATTTGCTTTTATTATTTCATGTTAAATCAAAACAGATTTGATTTAAATCTGATCTTTCCTTGAAATGAAGTATTTTTTTCCTCAAATATTATTATGCAACCTTTTCTTAGGCTGGATGTTAGAAACTCATCTGGCACCTTTAAAGGCAAACTAAATGACACGTTTACACAGCCATACAATAAGATGACAATAATATAAATGCAAGAGAAGTGCTAGCATTTATTGAAGTAATTTTTAATCAGTGAAATCTGTTCAGCCAGTCATCCAGTTAACAACCAAAAAGTGAAACTGAGTCTGAGAAAACAAATGTGACCAAAGCACTGATGTAAAAGACTAAATAGTAAGATATCAACTTCCAAGATTTCAAAGATTATTTAAAATGCTATTAATAAGGAAGAAATATTTAATTATTTAATTTATAATGCTGGAGACAATTTTATAAGAATAATTTATCTTTTAAACTAAAGTAATCACATAGTTTATTAAAGGTATCATTACTGAGAAATTTTCCTGGTATAATACATATGGAATTGCTGACATGCTACTATAATTACCCATTATGTCTGTATGAGAAGTTTTGCTTGGCATTTTTTTCTTCTCTTTTTTCTTTTTTTTTCCACCCTCATACCCCCTCCCCCCCCCCCCATTGTAGGAGTTTTACTCCACTGAGTTTCTCAAATGTCTGCATATAAACTTCACAAAGGAAAAAAATACAGCAGTGCCACTGTCAGATTGTCTCTTTATGCAAGATCTTTCCCCTACAGATTCATATTTTTCTTCATCTGTATCTGACCTGAAGCCTGTTTTCTTCAAAAGGCTTTTCTTGCACAATTCTCCTTGCACGGGGCAAAGCTTGGCAGCCTTACAGTCTGACGATCAGACTGTAAATCTTGACCAAAGAAACAGTTAAGGGGAACTATTCATGGGCATGTCTGAATAAGTGTTTCTGTGTGGAAAAAGAAAGAAAGCTACTCACAAGGAATTCTACATACAAAGAATTCGAAGGAAAAGGTAAAAACTGCCTTTTGCAAACAAGCATTACCAATGACACAGATTCAAGTGTACACCTAGTAAAATTATTTTAATTTCAGCGATATTAAACTAAATATGCCCATGGCCATTTTGTATATTCAGTCAGGATATTTTGATAGGCTGACATCAATGCTTACACTAGAAATCAGTTTCATAATGCAGCATGATTCACTACAAACTACATATACAGTTAAGGCTACGCAGCATCCACTAAGTGTTGCTTGTTCTTTTAAGTGTACTACTACTGCTCTGAAAAATAATAATGCATTTCAAGGACTGACATTTACTCCACACGTAACTACTACTCTTCACCCAAACAGCCACTCTTGATGCAAGTACTGCAGAAGCCAAAGTAATGGCAAATGCTATAATCCCCACAACAACCTGAATAATCATGCAGTACGTACTGATATTATGCTGAACCAACTTCAACTGACAGTAAGAATCAAATGACTACATTTACTCACAGCAAAAAAACTGCAACTGGATTTCACACATCAAGTTCTAGTCATCCTTTTCCTGTACCTGAAAACTACAGTCAGTCCTCTGAAATCAAACTCCATTTTAGCTTCTACGCACATGCTAAGACAATAAAGGTCAAACATTTCCTTGGATAAAAAGGTCAGTTTAATATTAGCTACAAAACACTACGCGGTCAATTTTACAGAAAAAGACAATCTACCAGCGCAGATGAATTCCTTTTAAATTGACAGAGCTCAGTCATAAAACAAAGTTTAAGTGCAAATGATGTTTTACTTTTAAAAGCCTCTGTTGCTCCAGGTGCATGGTTTTTGTCTGGGTGAAATTTCAAAGCAAGTTTCCGATAAGCCTTCTTTAGGTCCTCTTCACCTGCATCCTTTGATACCCCAAGGACTTCGTAATAATTTTTATATTTCTTTATACTGCAAAAGAAGAAGAAACAAAATAGAGTAGCCAAAAAGATGCAAAAGGATTATGTCAGAACACTTACAAATGAGGCAATACATTGCAGTGGTGCAGTACAGTACAAAACACACAAAAAATTCTTCCCGAGTAACAAAGAAGAATGCCATTTTTCACAGTAAGCTCAGTGTTGAACACCATAAAGCATTGTACTCAAAATTACTTACTGCATACATTTAATTTATTCTACTTGTTTTGTGCAGCCACGAGAAGAGAAAAGAAAGAAAAGGTTTCTGTCTGCAATTGTTGGAGAAGTTCTTCATCTTCAATTCCATGAACGTTGAAGATTCTAAACCTATTTTGCAGAACTGGCAGGTAGAAAGGCCTGTTTTAGTCTTAACAGTAAATGCACTTTGTTATGCGTGATAAAACAAACATCTCTCCTCCTCCAAACAAATGTCAAGTAATAGTATTATTCAGTCAGTCATTCTGAGGGAAAGAAGGCATAAGAGAATACCTAGGAAGGCACCTGAATCTCAGCAAGCTGTTTATACATTAAAACAACAGAAGCCAAGATCAGTTCAGGCAGTTAGATTTAATTCATCTGAAATATTCAATGTAGCATTTTTTAAAACTCTTCAAAACTAGATTTACACTTTACAAAATACTCAGAACAAAGCAACTGCAGTCACAGGGGATAGAGGGAACATTAACAGTATGTAGGTAGGAAGAACTGTCCAAACAAATAAATATATTTTAAAATCAATCTTGTTAAGTTTTGATTTAAAATAAAATAAAAATAAAAAGTTCCGAGTTCAGAAACTCAGAAAAAAAAAAGGCTGAACCACAGAACTGCACTGCAGAAATGAGGCACATGCTAACATTTGGTGAAGAACAAAAGAAAAGAGCTGGTCTGAGCAAGAAATTGCAATTACACCCAGAACTACTTAAAAAGCCGGCATGAACCTCTTTACATGGCTGTAACTGTGTCCATATTCTTTTAAATGCACACATTTCTACATAAATATGGGTTTAGTGTTACAAAAACTATACATAGAGTAGCCAAGAGGAAAAAAAGGGGGCAAGCAAGCATTTGGAAGCTTAATGAAAGAATGGGGACTCTGTAATTAAGGGAAGGCATCAGAAGCACTACCACACCATCGTGTGTGGTCCTTCAAAGTTCAGACTGAGCAAATCAAGCTTCATTTGAGGGATCCCTTTTTCAGCATTCAAATAACATGAGCTTTTACAGCAACCTCCACGTAATGCTCTCAAGAGCTCTGAAGTGAACATATGCAGGCAGCTGCCAACGTGAACATCCTGTGAAATAAATACAGCTCATTATATTGAAGTAACATTTAATAAACTCCTCTTAGGATGCTGATCGTGCTAATTAAAAAGAACACCATGAATTCATCACTAAGAAGGAGTGGAAAGGAAAGCAAATATATTAAATTATACTCTGAGTACTGGAAACCTTTGTTTGTTAATTTGTACAATAAGCAAAAACCTTGGTACTATCCACAGATCCATTCATCTTTAGCTTCAATACCTGGGTTACTTATGAAACTTAACAAGAACAAAGAGCTTTATTTAGAAGTCCAACAGTATCAGTAAGTATCAGCAGTCTAACAGTATCTAACAAATGTTCAGCAGAAGTGCAATGCACTTTTCTTCGCATGTTTTTGTTGATGCCCGCTTTGCCAAGCAAAAAACTCTGCAAATACACCAACATCTCCATTCCAACATTCCCAATTCTGTATGAAGCCAGGATTTAATGTTTAAAGAACATCTTTTATCTACTTACCCCCATAACCTCAACAACCAGACTTAAAGAAGCCTTTGTGGATTTATACTGACCTCTGACTTACTTTCCCTCGCACATTCCCATCAGGAGAGTCATGCTTACAGCAACAGTGCTTGCAGCACTACCCTCCTTTCTACTGCAGAGGAGAGTTTTGAATGATTCCTTTGCCACTTCAAGGCAAAAAGGATCTGGACCCCAAGGAGCTAGTATCTAGTCATTGCCTACTCTTACCAATAGTTTCCTACAGGGAGAGAGTGAGCTGCAGCACTTGCAGCACTGCAACACTCTTGCTGAGCAAGAACTCCGGGTAATCGGCTGACTGCTCAGTTCTTGCCCAGGCTTCTCCATCCAGTACAGCTGGAGCACTCAGCCCAGCCCACTGGGGCCTGGCACACTGCCTCCTTCAGTCCTCTTCCTCCACACTGCCACCATCCCCATGAGAAACTACTCTCAGGCTGCTCAGAGCTGGTGGAAACCATGCCCAACTTCTGAGCCTCAATCTTTACTAGACGTATCCCTCACCACTATCCCTAAGACAACCGATACCGTAGACTGAGGTGTGATTCTCCATTCTGCCAGAATCCCTTGCCTGGAGCCTTGAGCTGCCCTGTGGAAATCTGTCAAGAGCAGGAGAGATGTATGAGAACAATTCTTTCCCCTCCCACATGTCTCCTATTCCTAGCCACACATCACAGGCTGGCAGAGGCTGGGAAAACGTAAAGGAAGATCAGTAGATGTTTTGGAAAAGGCCAATCACCGATGTTACTTGTGTTTTTTATCTGCACCTAAACCCTCCATTCTGCAGCACTCCCAGCATGAACAACTTGCTTTCCAAAAGGTACATTTCAAACTGTTGTTTTTATTTGGTTTCACTGCTCTTAAGGCATTGTAGTCCCTCAGTGCTAATTTTCTTGTGTATGTAAACCCCACACAGATGTTTCTTTTTAAAACTGCAATTTACACATCACTTGCTTAGGAACTGCCCCCTTTCGTATTGAACTGTTTTATCACTGTTGTTTGTTTTTGGCTTATTTCAAGGTTGCTGCTTTGTGTTAATTCAGTTTATTTTGGGAAATTCTGTTTCTTGTGCTTTTGATTCCTGGTTGGATTACTTCTGTTTCAAATCACTTTCCAAAATCTTGTTTAGCTGACTTCCATCCTTGCTGAATTGCTACCCCCCGGCAATGTCCTCCTGATTAATGGATTTGCTGCCTGTTTTAGGAGAGCACAGTGCTTGATGCTCCTGAAAAAAAATAACTGACTCTATGGAAGTTGAGTTCTCAAAATGCATCACAGCAAGTATGGTCTACTTTCATCCATAGCCTCTTGACAGAGATATCTCAGCACGACTGGGAGACCTCCACTATTCCATTTTGCAGTTGGCAAGCCACCTGTGGTCAGCCCACTTCAAATTGCTGCAACAGCCATCTCTGTCTGCTCCTGAATTCCTCTCCAAGCTCTGACCACTGAACACAGAGAAAATCCTGAAAGGTTTGCTTTCCCCTGCAGAAATTCTGGGGCTACACACAGTGGTTCTCCTGTGCCTACAAAATGATGTGATCCAATTGCTGCTTCTTGTTTCGCTTTTCAAATCTACAATTCAGATTAGGTCAGCATCAGCAGCTTTTATCAGGTTAACCAAACCTGCTTGCGTTTCCATATCAAATATCTGCAGCGACCAATAATTACAAAATTTTGACTACCAGAATGACAATGTATTTGAAAGACCCCTTGAAAACTCTGTGTACATGCACAGGGGTAGCCCAAATGACAAATATTTTGACTGCAATCACCAAAAACTCCTGACTGGAGCCAGTTATTTTTCCTGATGGTAATCTAAACCAAGCAGCTCAGTGAGCAGCAATGTCAATACTAGCAATGAGGAACTGCAAAAGGAAGCTACGCTGACTGACTCCTGATGCCACCAGTGAGCAGAAAAAGATGACAAAACACAAAGCATTTTTTACATAGGCTCGAGTTTTCAGTGATGCCAGCAAGCCTGATGCAAATGGCACCTTGCAGCTGAACTGGGAATGTGCCAATCATAGTTTGGATAGCAGAAATGTAGTCTGAAAATGATGCTTCTAGACTGCAAAGAGAGGGGTCATCACAGTGTTGATGAGGAACTCCAGCTGATATCAGCATAGCCCTAGTACGCCCCAGAAGTTTAAGGTCTCCATTTTACTTACAGATTCAATAATGTGTGAGGGTAACAGTCTTGGTACTTTCTTCTTGGGGGTACCCAACCACACTGTTTCTCCTGTGTTCATTACACAAAATATCCAGCTGTGTTTACATCAGAATCCTTTTCACTAAATTTCAAATTCTTAACAGCAAAGTGTAGCTTAACTATTAGAAGTGTAGATTGAGGCATTCCGTATCTGCTGTGCTTCCCATGACAGACCTTGCAACAGTGATTTCCATCTTGACTTTCTTAACCATTCAGCTGGATACGTAAACATTTCAAAGTAGCTCTAGCAGTCCAATTAAAGGTGTGTCCTTTGCTCTGTGGTGGTGTGCTTTTTGTTGTTGCTGTTTTTTTCATTTTGAGATCAGTTGATTGAACTTATTATTTCATTTTAATTACCTTCTTGACTTCATGTTAAAAATATAACAATATATCTTTTTGCTGAATTTGCAGGGGTCAGCAGAAGGTCTGCATTTTTTTCCTGTCAGTCACACAGCCTGCGTTCCTTACAGTTTGATCCATGAAATGTGTAGAGGGATTTTTTTGTTCTGTTTACGCAAGGAATTCCTATCAAGTTGCTGATTATTCTTGACCATTACTGGATGAAATTTAACCCTGCCCTGCATGGCTCCTACAGAACCCATTCCTATTTTAGTTTGTTTTGGTTCTAACTCAAACACCCATACACAAATGTCTCATTCTTCTGCTCAAGAGGCAGGCACTAGCAGCATGGGAAAAGCAATATTCCTATACAGCTTTCGCAAGAAAGCAATTCAACTCTAACCTAGTCACGGCAGTTATTTTTCACTCAAAAATTACTTCCAAAAAGTAATGTGGAAGTACGTGCTGTAGTTCATTTACTAAAAAGAAGCACTGATCTTTGAGATCATTAAAGGGAATCTGTATGAAGTATGCAACCTATGTATAGCTCCAAAACTTTTTTCTTCTTCAAATTACACAGAAAACAGATAACACAAATTTGAAAGCATAAAAATACATGGTGAAGATTAAAAAAAAAAAATTGCCTGCTGCTTATTATTATTTTTAATTTCATGCTACTGCACAAAGCCTTTCCAAAGTCTCTGCACGCTTGGTATGAGAAAGCTGATACTGTAAATAAGAACTCCTTGACAACTGTAATCCTGATCAGCACTTCTACTGTTAACCAGAAGAAAAAAGTTTACATTTTCTTTCTTACATGGAGGTTTCATTTCTTTATCTCAGCAAAAAACCTACACCAAACATTTAAGGAAGTGCTTTAAGAGCCTACAGAATCCAAAAGCAAGTTTTCTGTTTGTTTTTTTTGTCATCCATGTGATTCTAATGCACTTCAGATGACGTTGCTAAGACAGCATTTGTTTTAGAGACTTCAAGAGCACTTGTTCTAAAAAGACAGCAAGTCCAATGTTGGCCCTAACATGGTTCTGCGTATCTCTGATCTGCAGGTGACCAAAAGCTACTTGATCCAGCTTTTGGGGACAAAATGCATTTAAGAAAAAGGTGCATGCATACTGATAGCATTCTCAAAGCATTTCACTGAAAAAAAAAAAAAAAAAAGAACTTTTGAATACCTCAGCCTTCAAACTGTCATACTGAAATAGTGAGCTCATTTCTTACAGAGCACTCATGTAATCAGTAGAAAGGTATTGCATCTTGCACTTCTCCCTGCCGAATAACTTGTTTGCAAGATCGTGCAATGCTCTAAAGAAGTGTTGCAGCAGCTTGCTAGTGATCAGCGTCCCCTGTGTATGTGGAAAAAAAAATAAAAAACAGCACTCGGGTGCTTGTTTGTACTCATATTTATCTGCATTAGATACTAGAGGAGCCTTGAAAAGTAAAGCAGATTAATTAGTTACACCGCTCTAAGTGTGTCTTCACTATGCTTCTTAAATCTTCTGTGACAAGCAAAGATAAGACTGCTGGCCAACTCCAGGTATACCAATCCAAGTCAGAGAGTTCCCAGTTTGTTTCCCTGTCACAGATCTCACTAGCACATTTAAGAAAGGGTGGTATATGGCATCTGCAATTACATTTCCAGTGTTTTCTCTCAGTCTAATTACTAAATGAAAACCAAAAATTTCCAGAGAAAAGAATATCTGAGCTTAAGGACTGTTTTTCAAATAATAAGCATACAAAACAACACAGAGTCAAATTAATGGAAAGAATAAGAATGGACTTAAACTTAAAACTTCTTAACTTGCTAACAGGCACGAAACACAATTTTAAACTACCTTTATCACACTGCAGTTCTGTAACCAATTCAAAGGTCTGAAAATTGTTCAGCTATGGTATGGCAGAAGCATACGGTGGTGACAAGCTTGGCACTGAAGAATATCCTCCCCAGAGGAACACGTTTCATTTAATTGGAAAAGCCTGGGGTCTGATGAAGCAAAAACACATGCAGACTGTCAACTTTCCAACTAGAAAGCCAATTCTCACTGTGGTTTAACTATGAGCTTCCATTACTGAATCTGTTATATTTTTCCATTGAGTTTTTAGCCCACTGCTCGTACTTAATCCTGTTCTCCTTGGCAAGGAGCACACATTTTTTCTCTTATTCAGCACCAGTTCATTAAGTGGTATGCTGATGTCAGTAACAGAAAACATGACAAACTCTTGAATAATGTTTTAATAACTGATTTCGTACGTTGTATATAAAATACAAACAATCACAGGTTGCTCTGCAAACTATTGCAATTACTTATTTGCAAAAATCTGTGCAGGTTATGAAAACCCAGATTTTATATTCACAAAATATATTGTTGAAATAACCATTAAGAATCAATGTTGCATCAGCATTACCCACAACGTGTAACTTCCAAGAATATATCTGGTTTTGATCTCCCTAAATTAGATTGATTTTATCTGGTATTTTGTAAGCCTCTTCTAGGAAGCAATATCATGGAAGCATACCATGGAGGAAAGCTGGCTCTGCAGCATCATTTTAGGCAAGACAGAGTGGGGAACATTACATTCTGGTAAAATAAACAAACAAGCAAACAAAAACCAGAACTTGCAGGGAGCCTGATGTCAAAGCAGACTGTAGCTCAGAATGGCACGTCATGGGTGAGTGAATACTGGCAGTAACACAGCCATAATTGTGTCAGCTTTCTGAAAACGTGCCTACATGTCTTAATTTACACTAAGTCTCATTTTACAGAAAGACTTCTTGCTGGATATTCCACTTCACATGTCCACATGCACATCTGCATGCACACAGATCACAGCCAATATTTCAGTGGTCAAAAATTCACACTCTTACTCAGATTTTACTTAAATGTACCATGAAGGTCAACAATATCAATGAAGCAGAGAGAAGACAGTAAATAAAAAGTTTTACTACGTAGCCACACAAACAACTATAATCATGTCAGACTCTGCTCTTCTTCTGACCGAATGCACTGCTGCTTTATCAACAGAGAAAGGCAACCTTTTCCTTATTTACTGAAAACTGGGAAAAGATCCCAAGATAGTAACAGCGGCAACATACAAGTCACATCAAAAAAATACCACACAGATGTCCGTTCTGCACAACAGAATCCACACACTAGGAGACAGTGACCTTTGGATTTCCCTTCTATGAACTCTCTTGAAAATATTTGGGTCGTGTTTCTCTGAAAAATAAAGGTAGGTTTTGAGGTGTGCAGTTTTAAAGAGGCTAGATCAATATTTCACTAGCAAAAACCAAAGCACACCCCAAACAGTATCTTTCTCACTCCTATGGAGAAGTGTGGAACAATAACATGACTTAAAGGCTATTCGCCTCAAAAAGACATTTCCACTGACCTTTGTTTCTTTTCTTGCATCCTCCTTTTCTGCTGTTGTCCCTTTCTTAATACTGTAATGCTGCGTGAAGTCCACACAGTTTACGAATGCCCCTCAGACTACGTGCTTCAGTGCTTCCCAGAAGAAGCACTGTACTTCCAGAACAAAACAGTTTTTAACACTGGTCTAAGACCAGCCTGAACAACAAGATCAGCTCTGCAAGTGAGCATGCCGCGCAAAATTAGATAGCTGACTATAAAAATAATTAATAGGGACACTGTCCCGTAAGTTTTACTATAGATTTTTCATCACAAATTCCATTTACCACGAAATTTACTTAATTATTTTTACTTAAATCATCCATGTTACCTCATACAGCCCAGTATCATCTTGCTTTTACTGTCTGAACGCAGTAACACTTTCTTGTAGTTAAAATTCTGAACAAGAAACCGCTCTCAGCTAAGCTTCTATTTTCTGTTTCTTCTTCAGATGCTACCCCTGAAAGCATAAGTACATAACACACAGAACGGAAAGCAGCGATGTATTAAGCGAGGTCATACCTGTACACTCCTTCCATTTGGTCTTTGGTGTAGCCTTTTCCACTTTCACCGGCAGCAGATGCGTTGCCCTCCTTGGTGCTGCCGGGCTTACTTTGCTCATTGCTGCTGGCTGGTTTCCGGCAGTAAGCGCCTCCCCCAGCAGTGCTTCCATTCTTCGTAATAGCTTCCAACAAAACTATAAAAAACAGTATGTCATAGCATCATTAAAGGCATTAGTGATTAAGTCAGGGCTCTCACATATCTTAAACGTGAGCACCTCAACGTAGAACAAGCTGCTGCTTCCTCCGTCCTTGTTGACCGTGACTTTGTATCACAAACATCTGAAGCCAGTCTGCAACTCCTGCCTGGCAAAACTATGGAAAAAGTTTCAAAATTCATGACTGGATTCTCTCCACCTCTGACAAGGTAACTTAACACTGGAGAGAGTATGTCCGGGTCTTTCATCTTCACATTTTATTACTGGCAGTGAAAACATCAAAGTATCTGAGCAAATAATTGTAAACTGAACCCGAGAGTTGCTTCACACTGAGACCTAACCTAACACTCCACAGAATCTGAGAATTACTCCACACTGAGACCAAACTTGTCCCCTGGTACACAGGCAAACGTGTCCTGCCAATAAATTTACTGATATTTATGACAGTACAATTTGGATAGATTTGTCTGGTTAACAGATTAGGACAACAAGAGTTATGAACTACCTAACAGAACCTATAATCCATTCTCAGTATTCCTTTAAAAGAAAAAAAAAAAAGAAGAAGAAGAAGAAAAAAAAAAGATTTGGAGCGTTTCACCAATGAGTTTCTACGCCTCACTAATACTAAATGAGAAGATGAAAATGGATAAATGTTTCTGCAATAGCAGACTAAAATTCTGGTATCTCAGGGCTGGACAAATGTTCTCTGGCCCATAACTTACACCGGTAACCTTAAAAAGGGTGACAAAAGAAAACAGCCTGCTCTTTTGCAGCTCATCGCCCTCACAAGCCTTTGTAATGAATAGACAAGCAACATATGCTGTTCAAGGGAAAAGGCTGTGGCATCTAATCAAAACCCAGGGAATCATTTGCATGAGTTATATGTTTCGATAGGCAGCTGCTAAGAACAAGACTATGCACTTTCGTATCTTTCCCAACAAGCAGCCTTGGGGTTGCCTCAGTGTCTACAGCTAAGGTCGAACAGAAGACAACCTGACTAAACTCAAACATGACAGAACACGTAGATGCTTGTAGGAAATGGATAACAACGGATAACACAGATGACAAGACTGAGGCATCACCATGACTGTGGAACAACAGTAGACATCATGAGAACATCAGTGATCCTGGAGTTTGATAGCATCCTATTTTCCAACCCCTGGAGAACAGCCTAGATCACAGACTCAGTCCCTCAGCTGCAGAATGAACCACTTGACTCATGTCACAGAATGATGAGAATCAGAAAGATGAAGACACATTTGTCAGACAGGAAAATTACAATGCACCCTATCAGAGGTTTCTTTAAAGCGGCACGTCACCTGCTACACTATACAGATATTTGCAACTTGAGCCATTAGTGGCCATGAACTGATCTCTGTATCTTTTTCAGGCAGCACTAATCTGAAATTCAAGCTATTGTTTGCCCCAGGAAACTCAGATCAACCAACTAAACCCAGCTTTTGACTCCTGAATGTTGAAAGCCAGCATGCTTTGGTAGATCTTTAAATCTTCTTTTCTTTTGTGATCCAAGAGATCTCAGAAATAGCCATCTTTAATAAATCATCAAACAGGAAGTTGTCATTTTATTTCCGGATGTAAGCCTGCATTCTGGGGGCATCCATATTACCAGTACATCTCAGCCAGTACCATTCTAACCTAAAAGACTGCAAAAGAAACCTGATATAGGATAAAAGATGAATAAATAGTGTATCTTTATGGAAAAGAGAGCCCTTTGGAACAAGATGACAAACGACAGTAAACTACGTTGTACTTCACAACCAAGAGTTACTATCCACATTAAAAGTGCCCTAATAAAACTTTGCAAAGAATGCATCCCACTCACAGCGAAAGCACACTGCAGTTAAAGCATTTAAAATAAAAAACCTTTCATTCCAGAAGCTAATGAGACGAAGCCTGAAGGACTCCATTCTAAATCTAATTTAAAAAATTCTCCTCTGGCTAGCACAGTCTCTCTCAGAGCAGCAGCCAGCTGGAGTCCTACACATTCTAGCTTGCATCTCAGAGAAGTGAAAGGAAGAAAAGGAAGCAGAGCTTTGTTGAAAAGAACCACTTCTCTGAGATGTACTTCTTAAAGCCCTCCACTGTTTGTTTTTATTTAATACCTTCCTTACTACTCACTGGCCCCAGCAGCCTGAAGATGGACAAACAGCTACACACAGCCTGAACACGAAGTCAGCTGATTCCAGAGATCTTGCACTCATGCTTGCCTCACCAAGATGCATTCATTGGTCAGATCAGCCTTTTTACTGACAAAATAAAGAAGAAGCGGGCATTTAGATGCTGGGTTGTACACTGAGGGGATGTTTGGCTACAAAGATGATAGAGAGCACGGAACGCCTCCCTTCTGAGGAAAGGCTGAGAGACCTGGGCCTGTTCAGCCTTGAGAAAAGAATACTCAGAAGGGATGTGATCCACATCTATAAATATCTAAGGAGCAAGAGGCCAAGGGACGAGGCTGGACTCTTCTCAGCAGTGTGTGGAGATAGGACGAGGGGAAATGGCCACACACTGAAGCACAGGAAGTTCCACACAAACGTGCATGGGAACTTCTTCACAGGGCAGTGACGGAGCACTGGCACAGGCTGCGCAGAGAGGTGGTGGAGTCTCCTCCTCTGGAGATGTTCCAGACCTGCCTGGACGCCTACCTGTGCAACCTGGGCTAGGGAGCTGCTTTGGCAGAGGGGGTGGACTTAATCTCTAGAGGCCCCTTCAACCCCTACAGTTCTGTGATTCTGTGTTTTCTTGAGGCTTCTTGAAAACAGCAGAGCCACAGTTACCTTACTTCAGTTTAAAATGGAACACAGAGCAAACCATTTGCAAGTTTTTTTCTGCTACCACATGATGTCAATACAGTAATAACAAAGATCAGCAGACAGTGCCCTCAACACGAAGCATTTTCAGTCCAGATTTGCCCCAGATGAGCGGTAACTGAAAACACTGCCTACACCATCCATGCTTTCAATACTACTACTTCCTAACCACCTTTTCAGACCTCCCATCAGCGGAGCTGCACTGCTTAGATGACAATTTAGGACACTCACAGAAAGCATGAGATCTCTTAGTTAACTTAGGAAGTTAACATGAGTTAACTTCCTAAGCTAGCTAGACACAGCACACACAAACGTGCTACCACTCTGTGCTGAAAAAAAAATACTATTAAGGGTCTAGAGCTGTTGTTTTCAAGTAAAAGATTCACTTGATGTACACAGAAACTATTCTGACTCTTCCACAGACTGGTGGTGGTAAAATCAGTGGTTAAAATGGCAGTATAGCACTGCTGTAGAGAGAACATTCTGTGTGCACACGAATATTTTAGAACAGGATATACAAGGAATCAATGATTTATTTTTTAGCAGGTAAGACCATGAATCTCACATCCAAGTATACAGAAGCACTTTCACGTGTATTATTATTCATTTCTGAATGAAAGATGCTCGCATCATTTGATACCACAACTCCTACTTTCACTAACAAAAAGAATTCTATTGAACTCTGAACTCATACTAATGCAACACCCAAACAAAAGAAGCTCGCACACTCAAGAAAAGAAACGTTTGCATTTAAAGGCATCAGAAGTAGTGCAAGCAATCTTGAGAAGTGCCGAACAATCAAGCTGTCCATAATGTCACCTGCTGCCTGCAGCTCCAAATGGAATGGAGCATATCTTTGAAAAAGAGAACATGCTTTGTTATATTTAAACCCACTCTTATAAATCTTTTCCAGACAAGTAATCAGTTTCCATACAGTTGCAAGATGAGTAGCTAAGAGAAATCATAACTACCTTTATATTTTGACTGTTCAGCTGAAGTTCAACCATTTTCTACCAAAGACTGACATCAACACGACCACTGTTCCCGTGAAGTCATTAGCGAAGTACTACTGAACCAGCACTGACCTCACATCTCACACTAGTAAAGCCTTAAAATAGCATTGCTGCAGTCAGCGTATTTCAGGCTTTGTTTAACAAAACCAAACTTCACTGATGGCCAAACTAGAGCTGAATGCACTTCAAACGCAGATGTTGCCAAAACCAAACTGTGTGTAGTGTCATTTTAGAAAGTGGTTATAAACCTGCTCTGTGTCCTTCTTAAATAACTATAATATGTGAAGGAGGAAACTCTCATCAGAGAAAAAAAACTCAGCACTACTATTCTCATTGCTTTTTATCACGGATAGAACATCATTTGTGTAATGGCGGGCAACTGTTTCCAAAATGATATGAAAGATATACCCTGTAGTGAACCTGTGAGTCAAGTGAGAACCTGGAAAAAAGTCCTTTCTAATACATACCCTAAGGAGAAAATGGGGGAGCACAATGACAGCTGGGGCTGTGCCACACTGTCCTTTTACCATGCAAAATCAACCCACTATGACTGTAAAGTAAGAAACTGAGCTAGAATTAAGACTGCTCACAAAGTCTTCACTGTTTAATTCTCCTGTGTATGCTCTCTGACGCAATTTTTAATTATCTAATGAAGCAATGTTCGTTTGATTGTTTTTTCAAGTGGACCCCTGGCTTCGATTTAAAAGATGACAATGAGATAATGAAGTGGTCATTTTATTTACTCTTTGTCACCATAAAATTCCAAGTAGAATTTAATACGTAACTTCCAGTTCCTGTCCAGAGAACAGAACACTCTGTGTCCTTGCAGCTTACTGCGCTCATAACAGGTCTGTCCAAGTGTCTCACAAACTTAAGTAAATTAACTGAATTGTTGTTATTTTGGAAGGAAATTGAACTGAAAAGAATTACCAATATCCACAGCTAGAAAACGTAAGCACAGAGACTCTGCAAGTTTACAGAGTCCCCTAACTCCTAAGCACCAAGTTCAAATGAGGCCTAGGGCCTGATTCTTGCAGTGGTACTAGGGCAATTCTCAGTAGCTTCAAATGGAAGTCTGAAGTGCCACTAGTTCTACAAATCAGGCTCTTGTTTCAAGCAGAACACCTGAAAAATGAAGCATAATCAGCCATGGAAACAGTGTGAAGTGACTTACTTAACCTCACAGAAAAATACGGTGAAGAATTTTGTGTCAGTGCGTAATTCCCCTGATTACAGTCCACTACTGTAACCACAAGACAATCTTCTTTTCACCAGATCCGTACCTTATTTGTGACATACTTTGCTCATTTCCACAGTGAGTAAGGCAAGTGTCCTACAGACTACAGCCTAATTAGCCATCCATTTCCTGCACTGAATACTTTACAATGGTGGTTACATAGTAGGAGTCCTACTTCAAAGTAAAAAAAAACAAACGACACACACACAAAACACTAACAACAAACAACAAGAACTCAAAATTAATCACTTGGGGACACTTTATTTTACTTTCTCAAGAAAACATTTAATTCTTACTTTGGAGGATAAAGGTGTGTGAAGCAGACAAAACTAGTTATCCCCTTAAAGTGGAAGGAGCAGAACTGAAACCCTCAGCCTTACAGCCTCCTGATCAGCACAGCTTCCAAAAAGATGAATCTGCTTTCATGAGTGTCATATCTCAAACTATAGAAGCAAAGCATGATGCCAAGTGAACTGAAAGTAAGCGTGCCACACGCTTCATACAAGCAAAGGAGCAGGTGATGCATCAGCAACATCCATTCTGACTCTCAGGAAACACAAAATAACCCTCTATGCTACTTAATTTATTGCCTGCATTTTAAAAGGAGACAGAAGACAAGACAGGACAGAAAACATTCAGTGAATCTCCTCATCTGACATCAAATGGAGAAACAGGCCTCACAGTTCTGGAATACGGCTTTGCTGGAAATTGCAACTGGAAGTTTTCTGCACTGCCTATTATCCTGCAGCAAAGCCCTTAGGTCAGTACAGAGCACCAAAGTGTTTCTTGTTCCTTTGATGGCAGACATGCACAGTGAGAATAAAAGGAAGGCAAGAACCATGCCCAGAGGTTCTGTCAGCATGTGACACAGACACCAGGACAGGGGACCACTTTGCCTATCACAGAATCGTAGGGGTTCGAAGGGACCTTTAGAGATCAGAGTCCAGCCCCTCTGCCAAAGCAGGTTCCCTACACCAGGTCGCACAGGTAGGCATCCAGGCGGGTCTTGAATATCTCCAGAGAATGAGATTCCACAACTCCCCTGGGCAGCCTGTGCCAGCGCTCTGTCACCCTCACTGTAAAGAAGTTGTTGTGCATACTGGTGCAGAACTTCCTATGCTGCAGTTTCTGGCTGTTTCCCCTTGTCCTGTCCCCACGCACTGCCGGCCACGCCACTTTGCACCCCACACCTCAGATATTTATAAACCTGGATCAGGTCCCCTCTCAGTCTTCTTTTCTCAAGGCTAAACAGACCCAGTTCACTCAGCCTTTCTTCATAGGGGAGATCCTCCAGGCCCTTCACCATCTTTGTGGCATTCCACTGGAATCTTTCCGAGAGACCCCTGTCTTTTTTGTACTGGGGAGCCCATGATGCGCACTGAAACCTTAACACTGTTCCTTTTAAAATACCGTTTCTAGAAGCTAGAAAAGATTGTAAGTTTTTTGAATTGTGGCAAGGAAGCATCTGAAAAAGCTCGTTATACCGTAGGGGAACAAGGTATCCCACCTTCCTTAGGGAAGACAAAACCTGTGCCTACTTCCTGCTTAGCTAGCGTGCAGCCAAACGGGAAACGACAGGAAAACCACAAGCAATGTACGGAAGGAAAGTGCAGCCGGCCTGGAGCAGCAGCCGTCACTGCAAGCTGTTAGCGCAGGGCTCGCTGGCAGCGGCAGCAGCCGGCCCCGGTCCGGGGCCGAGGCGAGCTGCCGTTCATCGGGGCCCCGTGGATTCGAGCACTGCCGTAAGGGCGCAGCACGGCCGCCCACCCCGCTCGTGCCGCCTGCTGGGTGCCAGCTCCGGCCGGGCCGAGCGCACGGCAGGCACCGTGCCCAGGGGAGCGCGCCGAGCAGGCCGCACCGGGGCCCCCTCCCCTCAGCGGCGCCCAGCGGCTGACGGCCGCCCCCCCGGGACAGCCCCCGCTTCACCTCGGGCCGTGTCGGTGGGATAGAGCTTCTGGGCCTTGCCGAGGAAGCGGAGGGCGCGCTCGCGGTTGCCGGCTTCCAGCGCCTCCCGCGCGATCCCGATGCACTTCTCCGCCTCGTCCCGGTTCCCCTCCATAGGCTTCTCCTTCCGCCGCCTCCGCCCGCCGCAGCGCAGAGAGAAGGGGCCCGAAGCCAGAGCGGAGCCGGGAGGGGCGGAGCGAGGAGCGGAGCGGCGCGGGCAGGAGGGCGGCCCAGGGCTGCCGTCACTCCACCAGACTCATTCCGCCGCCTCGCCCCGCGCCGCCGGTCCCGCAGCCCCCAGCGCGGCTCGGCCCCGCAGCCGGCCCGGCCCACCGCCTCCTGCCGAGGCGCCGCCGCGCATGCGCCGCCCGCTGGCCCGGGGGCGGCCTGCGTCGACTCCGGCGGCGGCCCGAAGGGCTCCGCCGCGCACAGCGCCGCCGCCCGGCCGGACCCGCGCTGAGCGCCGTGGAAAAGTACCGCTGCACTGCGGGCCGGGAGCGCCGCGTCAGCCGCCACCAACCCTTTCCTAGAACGAAGCACACGTTAAGATCTAGGTCAACACCTGCTCGCGGCCCTGCTGCAAAAGATGCCAGGAGCACAGGAGCCTGCTCCGTACGACAGCACTGGTGGAAGCAATTCACTGCTAGTGGAGCGATGGAGCTCACTTCCTTTGCTGCTGGAACACAACCTCTGCGAAACAGAGGAGCTTCCTTATGGCAGTGACCTTCTGCAAGTAACAATCTTGTAGAGAGCTAAAGGAAGTGCAGCAAATATCCCTTTAATCCACTTCTCTTGAGAATGCTACTACCATAACAAACTACAACCCCACTCATCCTTTAACTCAACAATGTGTAGCTCAGCACCCAACCACCCTAAGACCAGGTTAACAGAAAGCAAGTTGCGTTGCAACTTAGAAAAAGAACAAGCTGAAGTAGCCCGTTTCCCAGCAGCCAGTCCACTTACCTCCTTCCTCCTCCCACCCCATGAAGGCTGCCACCAAGCGGAGCCGGCCTTCAACAGCAGAGGACTTACAGCCAAAGAGAACTGACACGCTGAATCCCAGGTTTTATTTTGCTAATTTTGTTTAACTAGAGCAGATCCTGTTAAAAGATGCACAGCTCATATTTATCAAGGGCAGTATTCACCTAGGAACTGGTCTCCAGATATTCCAAGTGCAGCTTCCAGAACTGCAGAATCTTACATTCCTGCAACTGCTCTTCAAGAGCCGCATAACTGAGATGAACTATTTTTCAGTTAGTGAGCAAGACACAATCAGTACTCATATACCATTTATTGAATATTTCCACTCTAGTGGATGAAAAGTCTGTACAAAACCAAACATTTCATTTACTTAGTCAAATTCCATTTACTTAGTCAAACCAATCTAAAAACAGTCATCTCAATCAAAACTCACTGCAAATACAATAGCTTCTTTGAAGCCATGGTAACACTTAAATACGGTTAAGACTTCAATGCAGAAATTTGGTTTCTTGAGAAAGCTCAAGTGAGCTTCGGCTTCTTAAAGTTACAAAAAGGCAAAACTGTGTTTCACAGATACAGTCCACTGGAATCACCAACACTGGACAATAAGTACTTAGAGTCCTGAGATAACAAGGGAACCTGGTATCCTTTAGACTGTTTTCTGTTGTCCTTTCTTTCCAATGAGAGATTTGTGGATATGTGGTATTACACCTAGGGAAGAACAATTAGCACAACGTTATTTCTCTTCAATGTTGCCAATTTCCACATTTCAAAAACAACCACAGATTAAGCTACCTCTATGCCTGCCAGACTTCCTGCCACAGTGGCAAGCAATTTACGTACCACCACCAGCAATTGTTGCCTTAATGAGAGAGTCCAATTCTTCATCTCCTCGAATCGCAAGCTGCAAGTGACGGGGAGTGATACGCTTCACCTTCAAGTCTTTGGATGCATTTCCTGCCAGCTCAAGAACCTGAAGACAAAAACATTTTTGAAGCGAGTTACAGAATCAAATGAGACCAAATGTCTCATTTAGCCACCCTCTACCCAAGTGTGAGAGTGGTGACAAGATGGCATGCAATGCTTTTTAAAGGGTTCCTTCTTTGGAGCTCTGGATTTAGTTTCCCCCAAAAGCAGTGTTTTACAGCAGATATAAAGTGCTACAACTGCACATTAAATACTTTACACTTCCATGTTTCTTCTAAGTTGCAGCTACTCTAACTGCATAAACTACAGAGTCAAAAAAAAATCCATGCGTCTTTCATCATTTACTGAGGAAGCACACCTTTGGACTTGCTCAAAATGAGGGAAGAGCTTACAGTCCAGTCTCAGCCTGTGAATGGTGGACTCTGGCCACTGTGTCACTCTGGAGTTATTATCTTGCATGCACCCTCCCAGGGGCTTTACCTCAGCTGTCAAGTACTCCAGGATGGCAGCACTGTACACAGCAGCTGTTGCTCCTACACGCCCATGGCTGGTAGTCCTGGACTTCAGGTGCCTGTGGATGCGGCCTACAGGGAACTGCAAAAATAACACGAATAGAGCAGGCTCGACCACGGACACGTGGTAAGAAACCCACTGCTTCAAAACACATGCCAGAAACACCCCAATACAGAATGCTACTTCAGCACTTGGGATCTAGCTGCATGGGTGCAATGCCAGCTTCACCACAACATCCACTCGCAGCAGCAAAAGCCCGGAATCCATTTCCTTACCCCAGCCACACAAATGCAAAAGGTCTAAAAGAGGATCAAGCTGGACAGTTCCTTACACCCCTTCAGATAACAACACTGCAGGATTCACACAGCACACCCAGGAGATACACGGCCCACCCGACCCAATCTTCCCCATGCCCCTCTCAGCATACCTGCAATCCAGCCCGCTGAGAACGGGACACCGCCTTTGTCTTGGTCTTTCCGGAGTCCTTCCCAGCTTTGCCACCAGCCTGCCAAGAGCACGCACGTGATGCCCGGCTCTCTACACACCACTCCCCCTTTCCAGTGGCGCAGCGCGCGCGCAACAGCAGTAACGCGACACTGCGCATGCGCTGAACTCCATGTTCTCTACCCCCCCCTCCTCCACCTAACGACGGCGGCGCCTGCGCGCTGCTCGCTACACCTACAAGCGCAGCTACTCCCTAAGCGCATGCGCGGCCACCACTCCCTCTCCCGGCGGCACCAGCGCGCATGCGCCTTGCCTCCCCGCCACCCCCCCCCCCCCCTCAGGATCTCGCTCCAACCCCCCTTTTCGCCGCCTACCGGCGAGTAACGCACCCGTGGCGCGCGCTGCCCACCCGCGCTCCCCTCCCCCTTTCACCTAACGGTCGCTGCTCCCAACCTCCGCCATCGCGGCCGCCACCCAGCCCAGCGGCCTCCCCGCCCCGCGGCTGCTCACCATCGCGAACCGGAACGCCGCGCAGGGACAGATGAGAGGAAGAGAGCGTCCCGCAACCACCGAGTCCGGACGACAGCACCGACCTGCCCCGACCCGCCGCGATTCAAACTGCACCCGCTCCCGCCTTCCCCCGGCGCTTTATAACCGCCGAGCCGCCTGCATCCGGGAATCCCGGCCTCGCCGCCAGCCAATGGCTGCGGGCGGAGGCATGGCGCTCTGCCCCAGCGACAACCAATTGCGGCGCGGGGCGGTGCCGGCCGCGCGCTGCGGCGCAACGAGATAAGCCCCGCCCCCATTTAAAGGGACGGGGCCGCGTGGGGGTGGGGGTGCTGCGGTGACGGGGACCCGGAGGGGGATGAGTGGCCGTAGCAGCGATGTGAGACAGGGCCGTCGTCCCGGGTGCGGGAGACCCGGCTGTGGTGGCCGTAGCCTGCTTAAGGTGGCAGAGCTGTGCAGGTTCTTCTTCAGGCATGTGTAGTGTCACACTGCCCGCGCCTGGCAGCCGCCCTCCGTGTGTCACATCCAGGGGCTGTAGGGGCTGAGGGGAAGAGGTGCCCTCATGCCGACGACATGCCCATGCTCTGGGTTTTATTTTTACCTCCGCCTTACGTAAGAGACACATGGGTATCGAGGGCAGCCCTGCCTCAGACCTCCTGCTCCTGATGACTGTTTCACCAACCAGAGTTACACCAAATTCAGGTCTCTTCTTGTCTGTCACAATGCAGTGAATCAGCTGGGCACTGAAGTCCATGGCTGTATTTCCCTGACAAGAAGTCTCAGCCCTGTTTTTTGTTTTTTGTTTTTTGTTTTTTGTTTTTTTCCAGATACCATTTAAAGTACTCCATCATCATTTTTCACTTCGGAAGTAGGTGGCCTACCTATTCAGCCGCAGAGCTTGTTCACAGGTGCTCTTGGTTGACTGCCTCCTGCAGCTCCACATATTCACCATCCCACTATACCATAGGTCTTAGGGATACCTGAGTGGCTTCTTGGAGGGAGGACTGTTCAACCTGCCATGACCATACCAATCTGTTCACAAAACCACCGCTCTTCCTCAGTGTTCATAGAATCATATCACAGAATCACAGAATGGCTTGGGTTGGAAGGCACCTCAAAGATCATCTTGTTCTACCCCTTCCCCCTTCCCCCTCCCCAGCCACAGGCAGAACTGCTGAACACTAAATCAGGCACTAGATCAGGCTGCCCAGGGACCCATTGAACCCGGTCTGGAACACCTCCAGAGACGGGACACCCACAGCTTCTGTGGTCAGCTTGTTCCAGCACCTCCCCACCCTCTCAGTGAGAAACATCCCTGACACCTAATTTAAATCTCCCCTCTTTTAGTTTAAAGCCATTCCCCCCCTGTCCATTCACTATCTACCTTTGTAAAAAGTTGATTTCTCTCCTGCTTATAAGCAGGAATAATAAATATTGGAAGGTTGCTATGAGGTCTCCCCTGAGCCTTCTCCATGATGAACAAGCCCCTAATCCTCAGCCTGTCTTCATAGGAGAGGTATTTCAGCCTTCTTATCATCTCCAAGGCCTCCTCTGGACCCATTCCAATGACTTCACAAGGAAGAGTCGCACACACAAGGGGCTCTCCAACAGACATTTATGGCAAATAATAGAGCCGGCAGCACAGACTGGGGCTGCTCCTCCTGACACAACTTTCTACTTTCCTTCAGTCACACTTGAGCTCCGTACAGCCTGAGGCCTCATCAGTGCTTTCACCATCCACAGTGGCTCAGGCATTTTGTACTAGCTAATGCTGCTGCAGGGTAAAGACCTACTCCCATGCAGAGCAGCAGAGCATGAAGAGATAGGGCCAAACTGTGAGATGGCACTCCTACGTATGTGCAGGATCTGGCATTTTATTTTTTTATGTAACTGTCTGGAGCCTCTGTTCGAAGTATTAGTTTTTATGCTGTCCTTCAGCAAGAAAGAAGGGAAGAGGTTTTTTTTTTTTAATATAAAAATTTTATTTTACAAATAAAAGCCAAGATTTTACAGAAGCATGCAAAAGGCAAGATTCCATTCCACTTGCTTTTTAAAAAATGGATTATGTCCAGAGTCCTCAAATTAGGATTGATTTACACTTGCCCTTAGGAGGAGGAGAAGCCAAGTTCCTGGCCATGCTACCCTCTGGTAACAGAGATGTAGGAGGAGAAGTCTAATCTTCTCCCTGGTTCCTGTCCAGTGATTTGCTAGTAAGGAGAAAGAAGAGTCTGTCTCCTACCAGGTGGAGGTCCATCCCCAACAGCTCGCTGTGGTTGCATGCTGTCAGCCATTCCAGGCAGATTGGGCTGCGTGGGCAAGGAAGCACAACACCAAAGGGGTTGCTTTGCCCAGGTTTGCTGGTAGTAAATGTGACTCTTTCTAGCATGCAGCAAAGATCAGGATAACCATATTATTAAGTTAACATAAAGGTACTGAATGCAGTTTATAGAAGGTTAGGGAAGTGTCAGAGTACTTGAAACTCACCTCAGATAACTTTGCACCAGCCTCAAAATCTAAACTTACTCCTTATAGTTAAAAGGAGAGAAATTACTAACTCAGATATCACAGTGCAAACCTGGACCCAGTCATGAATGCAAATAACTTCCACTTCAGTTTCATGTGCACAAAGGAAGCTCTTATCACCTCCACCTTCCTGATGCAGACAGTGCCCCACACGTTATCCAGCTTTTATAACATAACCTTCTGGTGTTGGAAAGACTTATCTTTTGAATGGGGCTGAGTAGTTGGTCTTTATTGGTCCAATTAACATTGCTAGGTCTCTCAGATCATCTTGGACCACTTTTTCTGGCATTTCTTGTTGGTAGCACCTAGCTAGAGCATACTAAGAATCGTTTATTTTGACATTGTCTGGGTACTTCATAAGGCTATGGCTTCCAGTCAAAACTAGTTGCCAGTTTTAAATGGATGAGGAATCAGCACCAGTGTCCATGGCTGTATTTTAAAGGACAGCTTCCCTTAGGTCTCCCCACTGGCAGGCCATCAAATGCATTCTGGTAGCACTGTCATGCTGTGTGTGATGATGAATGGGGGCAGTTGTTTGGTTTAACAGATACATTTATTAATCTGGTATCTGGAAATGGCTTCACATGTCTCTATAATAGGTCTGCAGACAACACATGCATGCTGATTATTTCAGAGACGTGAGATCCCACTTGTGCTCATTGTACACTCTTGTATCTGCTATTAATAGTGCTATGATGACTGGTCTGAATAAATTTTTATCTTGTTCTTATTTAGCCAGCTGTGAAAGGAAGTTCCAGCAATTTAGGCAAAACACTGAGAGCCTTCCAGAGACACTGCCAGCTACGAGTCCTTGCCTGCTCCTCCCATTGCCCCGCGCAGATGGCCTCACTGCTGTGTGCCTTTCTCCTCCCTACAGTGGAAGGACTGGTTCTTCCCACTTCCTGCATTTGAGCTCCTTCCATCAGGGTAACAGAGAGAAGTAATATTTATATTGTATTTTGCTATAAAGCCACAGCTCCAACAGTGTTCAAGTTGGTGAACTCTCAGGGTGGATCCAATCTGTACTGTGCTACTTAAGCCCAGAGGACACTTCAATTAGTCATGTGCCAATTACATAAATGTGGACAATGGCAATTTTTTTTCCCAATAGAGCAGCCTGGAATACTTCCCTGAAGCCACCATGACTTCAAGGCAGAGGCTCTGTACATTGTGGTAAAGTCAATGTGTTTGGTTTAAACTGGCAACATACTAGGAGCATGGCCTGTTTTGATATAATAACCTTCCTCCATCATTCTTTCAATGATTACACGTTTCTTCAATCAGATAGATCACTGAAAAGTTTACAGTTCATTCTGAAAAATGAGTAGCAAACTTCAAAAAACAAATGGAAAAAGATGAATGGTATTTTACATTTGGGTTTCGGCGCAGTCTGTTATTTTCCTTTTCCTTTTCTCTTCCCTTCCTTTTTCTTTTGTTTAGTCTAGGCACCCAAGTAGCCTTCCAGTTAACTCCTTACAGCTACAGCCACAGCCACCAGTTCTTACAGCAGTCAACATCCATCTTTCAACTTCAGGGAAGCGTCAAAGTGCTTCCAGCCCTGAACACTTCAGTGCAGCAAAGAGGAAAAGAGAAACAATGTGACTAGAAAAACCTTTGATGTGAAAAATAAATGAAAGTAGTGTTTTCCTGGGCATGGCTGGCTTTTGGTTTTCAATCAAAATGCTAATCTGTAGGAGCTGGAAATGGTTCTTCAAAATGTATTCTGTGAAAGGGAAAATAGAAATGCCATCTGCCCCTTGTTTTTCTCTGTGCCAAAGTTACAGCAGAGAGGAGTGATTAACTCTTCTGTGTTGGTCAGAGGCAGCTAGCTACTACAGCCATCACTGATATTTTATTGACAGCCCAATTCACTTTTTCCTTGTGGCGTAAGCTGATTTTAGTAGATAAGCAGCTCAAGCTCACTACTGAATTGAGAACCTGTACTGCACCTGGGTTACAGCTCAATAGCACAGTTCTCACAGATAATGTGGAATTAATTAGTAATAATGCTTTCCCATTCAGAGTCACCTGCATTGAAGAACTGCAAGCACCAGAACCTGTCTTGTGCAGATAAGAGCACAATGTGATGGAGCTGGATCAGGAGTCAGGATGAATTGTTTACAGGCAGTTCTTTACAAGCAACGGTAACAGTGACTCACGTGTTTGCTTTTGCCAGATTTTGGATCTGCAGCTAGGGATTTGTTTATTCTCAAGCAGAATTACTCCCTGAGAGTTTTTTTTTTCTTTTTTCTTTTTTTTTTTTTTCTCCATTGTTATAAAATTCTAAGAATTGTAGCTAAAAACTCAAAATGGGTAAGAGAACATAAGGGCACTGCAGCCTAACTCCTTCTCAGGGCTTGTTTTAGAAGCAGTTGACCCTTCAGTACTGGTATTAACATCTCATTAAATCTGTATTCTGTGAAAATGCCTTGCAATTCGATTAGGAGAATGAGAGGCATAGAGATGGTCTGACTGTATGTGACTATAACAGAGCAATTGAGATTGGCCCCATGATGGCAGCACAACACAAGAAATAAGAATGTTACTTCAAATACAGAGGGGTGAAGGGTTTCCTCTTCAGTATTTTAAGCTGACTCATCTTGCTGTAAATTTGGAAAGAAAAAAAAACAACAACTTTTTGCTTTTTACTGTTAGGCAACCAGGCAAGGTCAGCCCCTTGCAGGAGATGGGTCTCACCTACCTGCCTCCCAATGAAGATCCTTGACTATGGCTTCAGAGTAGGAAGGGTAACATACATGAGGCAGTGCTTTGTGTTAAAAACAGGTATTTTTTAGCTGTGAAGGCAAAACACTATTTGTTGTCAGAAGGTCACAGAATCACAGATTCATAGATTTTGGAAGGAATCCCTGAAGAGAATCTCATCCAACCGCTCTGCTAAAGCAGGTTCCCTTGAGTAGGTTATGTAAGAAAACATCCAGGCAGGTTTTTCATATCTCCAGAGAAGGAGACTCCACATCCTCACTGGGCAGCTTTTTCCAGTACTTTTTCTGGTAAGTCCTCAAAGTAAAGAAGTTTTTCCACGTGTTCGTATGGAACTTCTAGATTCTGTTTTTTGCCAGGTCCCTTGCTCTGTCACTGTGCACCACTGAAAAGAGCCTGACCCCATCCACTTGACTCCCATCCTTTAGGTATTTATAAGCTCTGGTAAGATCTCCTCAGTCTTTTCTAGGCTGAACAGTCCCCAGCCTCTCAGCCTTTCCTCATAAAGGAGACCCCCGGTCCCTCATCATCTTTGCAGACTGCCAGTGGATTCTTTCTAGGAGATCCCTGCTTTTCTTGAACTGAGGAGTCCAGAACTGGGCACAGTATTCCAGATGTGGCATCACCAGGGCAGAGTACAGAGAGAGGATAACCTCCTTTGTCCTTCTGCTGGACAAACTCCTTTTAAGAAATCCCAGGATAGCACTGGTTTTCTTGGACACAAGGGCGTACTGCTGGTTCACAGTCAACCTGTTGGCCACCAGAACAACCAGGTCCTTCTCTGCAGAGCTCCTTTCCAGCACATCAGCCCCTAACCACTACTGATGCATGCAGTTATTCCTCTGCAGGTGTAGGACTCTATATGCTTGCCCTTGCTGAGCCTCAACAGGTTCCTCTCCGCCCACCTCTCCAACCTGTCCAGGTCTCATGGAATTGCAGCACAGACTTTTGGTGTGTCAGCCACTCCTCCCGGCTTTGCATCATCAGCAAACTTCAGGGTGCATTCTATCCCTCCATTCAAGTCACTGATTAAGATGTTGAACAAGAACAGGCCCAGCACCGATCCCTGGGAAGCATCTCAAGCTACCAGCCTCCAAATGAATGCTGTGCTACTGATCACAGCTCTCTCAGACCTGCCAGTCAGCCAGTTCTCAACCATCCTCTCTGTCCACTCATCTATTCCACACTTCCTAAGCTTACCTATGGGGATGTTTTGGGAGACAGTGTCCAAAGGCTTGCTGAATCAAGACACGCAACATCCACTGCTCTTCCCCTCATCTACCTAGCTGGTCAAGTCAGTCACTAGATGAGGGCATTGCAGATGAACAAAGGCAAAATTATACAGCTATAAAATGACTGTATTTAACCTGCAAGCTTTCCAGCTTGAGAAAAAAAAAACCCAAAACATGTCACTAGTAATCCCATGATGTTAAAGTTTGTGACAGTGATGGTGGAGGTTGTATGTTCTGATAATTCCCTAGCTACGTGCCATTGTACCTTTTCTAATTTCCTCACCTGAGGCTGCATCATCTCACATTCACTTGACACATCCAAAGGAGATCATGCAGCTGATATAACAAGGTGCCCAACATTTGCAGTACCGAGCAACATCATCAGCACTCATGATATGCTTTCCTTCTCACAAGAAAAGCAAAAAACAAACAAACAAACCAAAAACCCACATTACTTTTCCTTTCCTCATCAACTTTTATCAAATACAGTGATTTATTCATCCTGTTGGGTGCCTAGTTAAATATCAGTGGTTTCAATAGGTGTCAGTGGGAGAACAGTCTCATTCTCTTTGACACTGCAAGTTCTGTATGTCCATCCCTCTTATCTCAGCCAAGCAGCTGGGCCACAAATCAGGAGTGAAGTCAGGCAAGGGGACCTGTGACAGAGGGACACACCTCCTGTGAGGAAGGATGGGAACCCGTCAGTGTTCAGGCTGTGGCAACAGGGAGTTATGGCAGACATCAGGCCCCTGGCACAGCATCGCTGGATGGGAAGGGGCAGCATCAGCACCCATGGGGAACATCCCTCCCCACAGTGCAGGCAGCGCCCCAGCTTGGCATGGAGCACCTGGGAGGTAAGCGTGGGGCTTAGGAGGGCAGCAAGCAATTTGAATGGGATGCTGGGGTCTTTTCAATGTTTTTGCTGTCTGAGACAGAACTATGTGCTCATACCATGGCTTACCCTTAAGCAGAGTGGATTTTGTTTTTCCTTTGTTTGGGGAGGGTGCATAAAGGGGGCTGTACTGCTGAGATCTGGCTGCACTCCAGGAATAGCGTGAACAGTGTCTGTTGGTTCATACACTATCCTTGTACTGTCCTTTGGGGCAAGTTTGCACCGAAACCTTGAATAGTTCTTCCCTAATGCTGTTAGTCCAGTGCATTGAGCCCAGCTTATAATTATTTTTCTTCCAGAGGACTGCTGGAAAATGAGGTAATATTAACTTGGGACTCAACCAGAGTCTTTCCTGCCAGATTAAATGGATGCTGGAAATTGCTCTGAATCAAAGGTTGCTTTGACTTTCTGTGGTTGTGTGAGGCTTTCTGCATTTTTCTTTGGGGAATAGGCTCAGGAGGCTTTATAGCTTGTATGAATATTTACTGTTGTCAGTCCCTGGCTCCTTTCTCCTCACATTTCCTGTTTTGTAGCTGCTGGCTGTGCTGGTGGCCAGCCTGCTGCTGCTCTGCATCCTGCTGCACTACCAGGCCTTTCATTTCCATGTGGCGCAGGCCTATGCACACCTTGGGTACCCCCACGCCCAGCACATCGTGGGGCAGAGGTATCTGCAAGGTAATCTTTGCTATTGGAGGATATCTGTGCATAGGAATCTCAAATGTGGCTCTGCATGCTGCATTTGGCCACTGTAATGTACATCATCACCATGACTTCACTGCCTTGTTTTTAATCACAGGTGCTGGAGTAGAGAAAAATGAAAAGCTGGCCATGCACTGGTTCAGGTGAGCTGCAAAATATAACTCCGGAGATGGCACATGGCTTTCAGCTGGAAAAGACTGCTGAGGCACAGGGACAAAGCTGGCAATGTTTTCTGGGCACTGGGCCATCCCCAGGGAGGTACAGGCAGCACGGGGATGTTCAAACGTTGCTTTTCTTCTGTGGTTTCTTCTCCTTGCCTCCTCTCTTCTCTCAGGCAGGCAGCAGGACAGGGCCACCCGCACTCCTCCTTCAACCTGGCACTGGGAGTTCTCAGCAACATGACGGTGGCACTGGAAGAAAGGTAAACCCAGCTGCTCCTGACCCTTCCCACTGCACATGAGGATCTGGTTCCTCCTGTGGGGAAGTCCTGTGCTGTAGGCATCCCATGGATGTGGCTGCATAGGCATTTTTGAGGTCCCGCTGTTGTGTTGTCAGTCATGCAGCTTTGCTTGTAGAAAGCAGACTGCAAGTCCTTGTGTTGGCTACCAGTGTCTTCTTAGCTTCAAAGAGGCTTGGACACTATCTTCATCATTTCTCTGTGCCCTGCACACATGATCCCAATCAGAGGGACAACCAGATGCTGCTGTCTGCACTGTCACTGTGATGGCTCATCCAGGGGTCACTCCTACTTGTAAGCAGCTGATGAGTTTCCAACGCAGTGCAATGCAATCTTCTTTTTAAAATTGTTTTGCTTATAGTTTTTTGGTTTTTTTTTTTAATCCAACTTCCAAAGTACAAAAGCAAAACCCTGTGAGCTGAAGCCATCATGTTTCATTCTGATCCACTGTTGCATGTTGATCAGACAGACTCATGTATTTGGTTGTACAACTAATATGTATTTCAAGAGTTCCAAATCATCTGCCTCCGGTTCAGTCAGGTCAGGGAAGTCACCAATCCTCAGACATACACGTTCAGACCACAGTGAAAAGCAAAACGAAAAACAGATAATTTTCGGAATATTTCATAGTTGAACTTCACAGAATTTTTCAGATCTAGTAATGGTGGTCTTCTAATAGAAGCCTGGGCAAGTAGAAGTCGGATAGGAACAACCCAAAACTTCTCCTAGATTTTCTTAACAAAGATCTCATGTCTTCCAGGGAAGTGGAGAAACTCCTTGATGTGGCTGCAGCCCAGGGGCTCCAAGAAGCTCAGGAACTTCTGGAAAACATCCTCAAGAGCAGAAAGCTGCTCTGAGCACCTGCACCAGCCTTGCCTTCTTCTGCACCTTTATTGCAAGCTATTTATTACTAGCTGGTGATCACATCTCATAGCATCTCATCTACTGATATTAAGTTAGATCCAGGTACCGACCTGGGCTTGATGCTGTGGTTGTGTTGTGTCTATTTCACGCTCTGCATATTTGTTGCAACAAATGATCATGACTGAAGCTTTGTTGTCATTAATCAGCATGATGTTCATGAGTGATGTTATCTGTAATAAACAGTGGTTTAATAGAAAGCATTATGGTTAAGATAAATGAAATCTTCACACAACAGCTTCCATCCCTTAAAAACTTCACCATCACCATGCCAGTTTTGGGGAAATATAATTAAACTTAATGGAAACTGCCTTCATCCTTGAGGTGGCCTCAGTTTAAAACCACTGTGGGAGGACCTGCATTTAACAGAAACTGCATTCACTCTGCAGAGCCATACAACATTTTGCTGGCAATAGCACTGGTGGGGATGCCCATGTCAGTGTGCAGTCTCTACCTTGTTGGTTCCCATGGCCTCATCCAACCAGCTGGTGACTTGTCCAGTGCCTTCCAGTATTTTGGTAAGAGCTGGGAAATAAGGGCAAGCTTGAGTATCAACAGAAGTTGTTGATTGACTAAAGTAGGAACAAGCTATCACAACCCATCACTTCACCAGTTCTTCACTGCATCCACAGGCTTCCCATGAAGCACAGAAACAGCATTCACACTGCAATCCTTACACCACCTCCCCGCAAGCACAAGTTTCTCCCACTCAAATTACTTTCCAGTTTGACTTTCCTCCAGATTTTCTTTCAGCATAACTACCCAAAGCACAGGTTTGTTTTGCTACAGATACCCAACTAACCATAAGGCCCTAATCTCATCCTTGTTTGCTTAGATAGGTTCTTTCCTTGTGCCAGCAGCTCAGCTGTAGTTTTTGGCTGTAGGAAATCAGCCACAAGCATCAGCAGCTGTTTTGGGAGTGTTCTGCCAGCCCCAGCACAGCTGAGCTGGTGAGGAAGGGGCTGGTGCAGCAGGCAATGCTTGTGCCCTCTGCATAGGTGGGGTGGAAAAGACTAGGAAAAAAAAAAAACAACAGAAAACAAACAACAGTTTTGAAAAATACAAATAGAAAAAAAAAGGAAGAAGGAGCAGAAAGGGGGAGAAAATAGAGGAGGAAAGGAGGGGGGAACAGGAAAGGAAGAAAGGAAGAATAAGAGGGAAATAAAAGAATTGTAGAATCATTTAGGCTGGAAGAACCCATTAGATCATTAGGTACAACTATCAATATTATCAAGTCCTCACCACTACACAGTGTCTCTTAATGCCATGTCCACACGTTTCTCCTCCAGGGATGGAAACTCCACCACTCCCCTGGGTGCCCTGTTCCAATGCCTGACCACCCCCTCCATGAAAAAGTTCTACCTGACATAGGAAGAAAAAGGGAAATAAAAATAAAAAAAGAAAGAAAAGGAAAAAAAAAATGAAGAAGTAAAGAGAGAAAAAAAAAAAAAGAAAAATGGCCAGCTACCCTGGCTTTGGAGCCACTCCTACAGGCCCCTGGCTGTGTCCCATGCCTCGGCTGCTGCAGCCCTCTCCTCCTTGGCACTGTCTATACAGAGGCAATTAGGAGAATTTTCCTTCCCAAAACACAACTCTAATTATAATCTAATTCAGCTTATTTGAAGTACATTTTGGTAGTGTTTCCATTATGCAAATATCAATTTATTATCCTCACATTATGTTTTGACTACAGTTGTGTTGCTAATTAGAGGCAATTTGACTGCTTGAAAAAATCCTTTCCTCTCCCTGCACTTTTACTTGGGAATCACACAGAACAGACATTCAGCATGGTGTCAGTGATGAAGACTTGTGGTTAGTAGCTCCATTTTAATTGCACTAATTGACTTTCAGTGTGTTAGAAGTCACTTAGAAAGTGCAGGTTTTGCTGATCTAGTTGGGTTTGGGGTTGGAGGTGTGAAAGAGAGAAGGGCAGCTGATTCCTGTTGCAAGCATCACATTCTGCGTGAGGATTTGGGTGGGTTTTTTACCTGTACACTGAAACAGCGATGCTGTGGAGCTGGGGAACGGACTAGTGGCCTTTTTTGAAGGCTTAGAGATCTGGGATTGAGCTGATCATGGGGCTACAGGCCGTACCTAAAAGCTCTCAGATTTATTTCTCCCAGTGCCTTTTACAAAGCGTGAGTTCTGTTGCCAGCTTTACTGAGTGTTACCCACTTTATGAACCTATTTTTTCCCTCATATGATTGGTCACATGAGCAGATAATACCCTGGTACACAGCAGAACTGGCACTGTTTTTCTGTTGTATGTCATGTGTTTCTACTGCCATGGATGAGGGCAAGCACGGCTCCCACACGTTATGTGGGGAGCATGAGGATTCCTGCATCCCAAAGTACTTTGGCACTTATGCTGTCGAGTGATCAACGTGGCTAAACCCACAGATGCCTGAAGAAGCTTCTGCAGTTTCAGCTCTGATGCATGTGCTTCTGCAGCAGGCGAACATTAGGGGTCCCCAGTGACCTTTCGAAAGCTTTGAAGGGAAAAAGAAACCCAAACCCTTTAGCTTTCCTGCGTTTTTTTTTTTACAACACAAACCCCATACCCACCCACCTGCCAGCGAGCTACATTGTGAGTGAAAACAGGGGTGAAACAGCTCTGATGTAAAGCTAGGCAGAAACCACCTTGTTGAGGGCCAAGAGCAGGGCTCTGGGGCATGGGATGTGTGAATCCATGGGGTGCTGTCACTGGGGCATTCCTCCTTGTGTGATTCTTCCCTGGGACCTCCACCAGGTGCCTTCCAGAGGCTAATACCAGTATTTTAATGAAGGTGTCCAGCAGCACACTTGAAACAGCTGCCATCTATGTGTCCTGCACCTGGCAGCTTTATATTCCACTCCCAGATCATCATCACATGTGATCACTCACATCACTTCCCCCAGAAGATTAAAAGGGAAAATTACTATTATATGGTACCTATAGCATTTAAGAAATTATTAACGCAGGACAGATGTGAAATGAATGTTGCATTTACGTTTTGTAGATGTTCTAACTGGTAGCCTCTCGAAAATAGGATTTAGGATTTTTAGTGCAAGGTATGCCCATGGCTCACCAGGGACTGCAGCAGGGGAACACCCTGGCAACAAAATCCAAATTGTTTCAAATCATTTCAGTTTCCCTGATGTAATCAAGATATTTCTGAGAGACGTCCCTTGTCCCCCTCCCCAATTACAACAATTTCCCAGCTAATCCTTAGGATGGTTGATGCCTTCCCTATATGCTAATGTGCAGCGCAGAGCCCACCAGCTCTGAGCCAAAGCCCCTTTATACTGCCATGCACCTAACACCACAAGTCCATCGATACACCATGTCCCTAAATGCTGCATCTCCCAAATACCCCCTGAGACAGTGACTCCACCACTTCCCTGGGCAGAAACCTTTCCTAGTCAATGAGCATTCAAAGGCCAACTTACTTTACCCTTTTTATTATTACAACTACAAGGACACAGACATCTGCATAATTACAGATGCCACATAATGATTCTGCAATTAAACTCTTAATTCAGGCACCACTGGCTGTGCTAGTAGCCTGATGGCCTTGTGATGCCAACAGTTATTTAGAGGTGGATCTGGACCCAAGGCACCGATCTTGCTGAAGGAGTCAGGGTGATTAACAGACCCAAGGGAAGACTCCTACAGGTCACAGAGTGAGACAAAATCAATCTGCTGGGAGCAGAACCAAGTCAAAAGCCAGATGCAGAACAGCAGGTAGGATTTCATCCCTATCGGTAACTTCCCAAGGGCAATGGCAGGGTCTCTGCCATTGAGGTTTCCTTACAAGATAGAGTGCTGTAATGGCCCAATTAGTATGAAAGCAGTACCCTAAGTTTTTGGCTGTTTTTTTCAGTGTGAATTTTCCACACTTCAGTTAATCAGAGCTTAATATACGAAGCAGCATCATGTCCCTTTAGTGGCTTCTAATTACTTTGAAAATTTCCCCAATTATCCAAAACCATAATCAGGAAAATATTCAACGCATATACAACTAATTACTGAAATGTATTTGATCCTGCTCCTCTTCCTCCACCAAAATTTAGCTGAAGCTCATGGTTTCCACGAGCCAACAAAGAGCCAAGGAGATGAAGCATGTGAATTATGGGGGAGTTATTTACAATATGGAGAATGCCTTACAGGTACCTCCAGATTAGACTGTGGTGCAAAGGCTAATGAGCAGATTTTGGGAGAAATGCAGCAGTATTTTTCAGAATATCTTTAAAATTCCTTACAGAAATACATGATTCTTCTTGTCATTTCTCTGCCTTATGATTGACATAAAAAAAAGACAGCGCTGTGAAAATGTGAGACCCTATAAGGCACATGTGAAAAGGCATGATGGTCAAACAAGGCCATGCCCCATGCCATAGCCAGAGCCTCCAATAATATAGTCCCAGGAGAAACAGAATGTCATTACTGGTGACCAGAGAGACCATCCCCACCTCAGTTGAGGACTGAGGAGTTATTGAGCAAAACCAGTTAAGTACAGCATAAACAGCTAGTCCTGGGGAACATTGTGGCTCAGCTGTTCTTGGCTGCTTCCCAAGAGCAATAAAGAGATATTTAATTTCTTTCAAGGCAGAAACAAACATGAGATCCAGAATAGCATTCACACAGTGCTGCTGACCCACTATCCAATCCAAATGGGACTTAACAGACCCATTTTCACCACCAACCATAGCGATGACTTTACAAAACATTGCTTTTAAGTTCTGGAGACCCAATGTTAGCACTGTACAGATGTGAACAACTGTATTTCTTGTACTTCTCCAACTGTGAGATGAAGAAGGTGGTGGGCTGTAAATCCCAACTATCAGGGGAAGGAAGTAGGACCTTCAGTGGGGGAAAAATGATTTATCTGCTGCTTTCTTTCATGGCTTTATTGTGTGTGCCTTTTGATACTAGTGAACAAGATACATTAAAATACTAACATATTATCCATGTCTGCTCCATAAAGAGGTAGAATCATAGAACCATTAAGGTTGGAAAGAATCTCCAATATATCTAGTCCAACTGTTAACCCATAACCACCATGCACACTAAACCATATTCCTCAGTGCCACATCTCCATGTTACTTGAGCACTTCCAGGGACAGTGACTCTACCACCTCCAAGGGCAGCCTTTTCCAACATCTCAGTACTCTTTCAGAAAAGAAATTGTTCCAAAAATCTAATCTGAACCTCCTCCTGTGCAATTCAAGGCTATTACCTCTTGTTCTTTGTAGTATCCTACTAAATTCTTTGGGGAAGAAAAGCATACAATTGCAACTTCCTCACCTGTATTTAAAAGATAATCCATACTTACTGCCCAAAATGATCGGTCAGTATCTCTCATTGAAGTGAGGAGCATGAAGCGAAAATCTGCAAGGAAACATCTGTTTTTTCTGTGCCATGTTGAAGAAACTTGAGAGGCTGATCACCAGGAGATCTTCTGAAGCTTCCAAATGAGTCTGGAGTTAAGTTGCTACTTAAAGAAAGATTTGTGCCTATATGCTATTGAAAACCAGAGTTAGTGTTCAGAAGAATTATCAAAGGCAGGACAGCAGCATCCCCCTGGTGTATCTGCTGCTCCTTGTACAACAACTGTTTAATTGAGTGGTAGCAAGAAGTCTCAACAGCATTAGAACATGTGCTGCTGGAGCTTAATGCTGGCCAGATCACTTTTGCTGTCAATTTTTCTCCAGAATGAATAGCTGGCCATCAAGGTATTTGCTGTGGCTGGCTCTTGCCTGGCTTTCCTACATTTGTATCTCACCTTGGCATGGTTGTCTGCCTTAAAAAAAGCTGTGTCATAAAATTACAGCATGGTTTGACTTGGAAGGGGCCTTTAAGATTATCTAGTTCAGCATTTTCAACTGTTTCCATGTTGTGTTCCCACAGTGTGTTTGCAGAGTAGCAACACAGTTACACAGCTCACTTTCTCAGAGAGAAAAAGACAAAATAAACAACAATGGCATAGACAACACACATTTCCCTTCTAATATGATGTGGGGAGTAACCAGCAAAAAGCTTCCTGATGGTTCTTAATGAACCATTTCCAAGACATACATCCTTCCCTCCCTCTTCTTCACTCAGCTCTATCACTCAGGTCACCCGGCCAAGTCACAGGATCACATTGCAGAGTAACAGGTAAAGGATGGAAGTTGTGGACCTGTAGCTCCAGGAGGGTTTATATGTTTTATTTTTTATTTTTTTTTCTGGAGAAGAGCAGATGGGTTGGAGGGAGAAGGTCCATCTGTCCCGTGAGCAAATCCCTTTTGTTTCTATGAAGTCATTTTTTTTTTGGGACCACATAGGTGAGGATGATCACCTCCTGCTCTATCCAGAGGGTGAAGAAATGAATTCAGGATGGGAGAACAGATGGATGGATGAATGGTCACAATAGCCAGCTCCAGCAGTGGGAGCTGTGAAGTGAGGGCGGGCGCTTGATGCTGTTTCCTGTCCCCAGCACCCCGCATATTCACATACTTCAAGTTGGAGGATGCTCTTTGAGCTCAGCAACCCTCTCATTGCTGTAGCCTTTAATTTTTAGCAATTATAATACACAAGTGCTTCTCAGGACTTAATGTGAGAGCAGCTGAAGCCCCAATAGTAAGCAGGGTTCCTGCTGAAGAAAGGGGGTGGCAGAGAAAGGCTTCAGGCTCCATCCATTTGCTCTGTAACTCCTAGGAGGAGTCCAACAGTGGGCCACAAAGACGATTAAGAGCCTGGAGTGTCTCCCATATGAGGAAAGGCTGAGTAACCTGAGTCTGTTCAGCATGGGGAACAGACTGCATTGTAAGGTACCTGCTTTGTCAGAGCAGTTGGACTCGATGATCTCTTAAGGCCCCTTCCAACTGCTGCAGTTCTGTGATTCTGTAACACCATGAGAACTGGGGTCAACTGTCTTGGAGCATCCTATCTTCATATAGGATGCCCTGCTGTCAGTCCCTGACCACAGTGGCTCAAAGAAGGTGTAAGCCCCTAAATGGTGCACCCTTTGGCAGATGGCACAAGCACTGTTAGATGAGTTTGCTCAAGAGCACTGGGAGTTACACTCCTTTTTTTTTCTTTTTAATAAAAGCAGCCTGGGCAGCTCTGGTGTTTTGAGGCCAGAAGGCTGTAACAACAATCTACCAGGTCCTTGCAGTATGGTTCTTCTCTACCATTCACCAGGCTGTTTGTGAAGGGAGGACAACAAAGCGTATCCTTCATGGGAAGCAGCATTTCACATCAGACACCCTGCAATGAATGTTGAAAATAGAATCTTTATCCTCAATACAGACAAGTCCATTTCCTTCTATAAAGATCTGTATTTAGGGGTAGTACTACACCAGCAAGTGACTACCGTCACATAACTAGAAAGATGAGATGACAGCAGAGGAGGCTGCTATCACACGGTGGTCAGCAGACAACCTCCACAAGCAATACCTGGCTTGAATGCGTTGTTTGGCATTAAAACCATAATGGATACAAAACTCAAAGCGGGCTACAACAGCCCAACTCCAGCAAGCCAAACTCAAGTGCTGGGGAGATGCTGCAAGCCAGCAGCTCCATAAGTCCTCAAGAGTTGTGAGTACTATATATACTGTCTGTTTCTCATGCTGCTCAATTAAAAAATGAAATAAAATTAAACATAGATAAAAAATAAAAGATGAGACAGGTGCAGGAGCCTGAAACATTTGCACTGGTATGTTAATGCAGTTGTGACGTCTGGTATTGAAGAAGCTTCATGAAGACCTGAATATCAACACAAGGCAATCCTGTTAGTCTTTGCTCAGAAGTAGGGCATCTTCCTTAGCCAGACAGGGAAATAATGCTCTCAGAGTAGCATATTTCCTTTCGGGTTTGGTCTCAAAGGAAGTAACAGAAGAACAACATTTGCTGTCCTGTGTTTTTTTTTCCCCTTACAAGAGAAACCCAACAGCGAGATTCATGCTGTTCCCTGGTGGTGCTCAGGGACACCATGCACCAGAGCGGACACTCAGCTCAGTGGGATTTCAGTCAGAAAGGTCAGTGGGTCTCCTGTAACTTGGACCCCAGAGAAGCCGTGATTTCCTCCCAGAAGCTCAGCATGCCTTCACTGAATGGCGTCAGGGAATTAATTGCAGCAGGGAATTAATTGCAAAGAGCAGGAAGACACTCTGCTTAAGCCCCTGGGTGAGGATGTTATCCCAGCCAGTGGCAATAGCCCCACCCCACCATGCCACACCTCTGAAGTGTGCTGCATTGAGCTGCACTTCAGCTGATTAAACTAATTATCACTGTAGTCTTAATGAAATCATTTACCACTCCACTGCATTATAGCCACTATGAAATATTTCTCTCAGTTTCCACCTGAGGAATTCACAATATTCGTGGGGGTCAGGTCACTCCATTCTTCTGGGTTGCTAAAAGGAAAGCACGTTATCCTCTTCAGACAGCTTTCAAAAGCAGATCAGAGGGGGTTAAACCAGTCCAGATAAACCATGTAATTTAATCTTACCCGCTAGAGGGAAAAAAACGCCCAAAACTCTGCAGAAGCAAAGCTGCATTACTGGGAAATCCAAGCAGCAGTTTTCTGCTCCAGTAGAAGCAAGCCATTTTAACAAGGACCCCCCCCCAAAAACAACAACAACAACAACAACAACAACAAAACAGTGTGAAAGCCATGAAGATAAAGCACACAGGAGGCATCACCACCACCCTGCAGCCACAGCTCCCTATACCCTGCCATCCTCCTTGACCGCCTGCACCAGCCCTCCCCACCCCATCCATCCTCACACCCAAAGCTTTCTCTGTTGTTTCTGCTCTGGGAGAGATTCAGGGCATCAGGGATTTAGGGAGGACAGAGGTCCTCTCTGCTTTCTGTGGTGGAGGATGAGGAGGAAGGGAGGCCCTAGATTAATTAATTAAAACTTCCCCTGCATCTTGAGTCATTTGGGGCTATGGAGTAACTCCAAAGGAATACAAATGATTAGTCTCTGGCTCATTAACCTTATTGATTACTCTTAATCTGGCGGCCACCCCAGCAAGAATAAACCCCTCATTTTAGGCACTAAAAAGGCTTTCCAGGGTGTGCTGCTAGGATAATTGTGGCCACTGAGCAGTAAATCCATTTCCAAGAGAAAGCATTTGGTTGTCTGTGGGGATGTACGACTATATCACAGAAAAAAAAAAGCCAGAAAAAAATGATGTAAAAAACTACAGGTTTTAGAAAGATAAACATTTGCTCTGTCTCCCTCTTGGAAAGCATAAAAAAAAAAAAAAAAAAAAAAAGATACACTTAAGCAATCAAGTCTATTTCTATTTACATAAAACATGGCACGTTATTTGCTCTGTGGTGTGTTAGCTGAAGGTTAAATGGGTTGTAGCCCAAAAAATGAAATGCAGGGGCAAGTGCCAGAGACCCTGCTAACAACCTCTTGGCTTCACAGCCCTGAGTAGACCCAAAGCAGAGAAGAAGCAATGAGGCCAGGTTGGTGCTATTTGAAAATAGTTAATATGAGCTAATAAAAAGTGCAATTTTCTCCTCCATAAAGTGGTGTAGGGCCTAAGCCTGTGAGAGCCAGCTGGAGCAGGTCACCTCCTCACGAGCCCAGTTTTACTCCTTGAATTCACAAAGCCCTTTTGAACTCCCAAGCAGCTTCATCAGAGCCATTTGGAGCTCTACACTTCTGTTATTTATTTTAATGGCTCTTAAAGGCAATAATTTCACTGCCATCACTCCTCATGACCTCTTCCAGTGGTCACCAAGATTTCCACACACGATTCTGGTGCAGGGAGCAGAAGAAAGGACACAAGCTGAAGGAAATTCTCCAGCATCTGCCAGTCAGCAACTGGATGGGAGTTCTTAGATCATGGGTTTCACATCTGTAACTCATAATGACTGGTCTTGGGATGTCTGACAACTAGTGAGGAAGCATGAGCTTTTAGGAGGACATATTTATCTTCTTATTTCCCCTTTCTAAAGATACGAAACATTCCTGGAGTTTCTCTGATGTATCTCAGAAGCTGGAGTCTTTGACCATGATTTCTGGCAGTGTACTCAAAACAGTCTCTCTGTATGAAGTGCTGTATTACTGAATTATAATGAAAGGCAATACCTTTGGGAGCAATAAAAATAACTCAAATATGTGACAGAAAATGAATTATAATTCAGAATAATTCTTGGTAGGCAGCATACATTTTTTAATTACAATCATAACTGCTTTTTGATTCTTAGATAAGAAGTGGTTACCATAGTGACCTGATCCTTAAAAATTATTTTTGCCCAATGCTGTACAAACCATGATATGATACCTGCCTTCAGAGACAGCAATTTAGGAAGATGAGTTTGCAAACACTAGGTTTTGTGTACAGAAAAGCGATGTAAACTTTACAAAAAAAAATTGTCCTGCAGATCAATTGATCCATTATTGCCTACAATCAGAAGGCTTTTAAAATGTTTCATTTTACTTTAATTTTTCTTAAAATGGGCTGCTGAAAGTTGGTCATGCACCATTAATGGATGACAAAGGGAATACAGAAATGTGAGATGAACATAGCAGAATTTGACCCAAGATCTTTTGACTTGAACTCAAGAAAGATCAAAATGAATATACTTAACAAGCAAAAAAAAAAAAAAAAAGATTTGAAAGGTGGTGCTATCTTTCTGCTATGAGCTTTCTCCATGGGGAGGGAGTTGCCTTATCCAGGAGGTATGCCTGACACCTTCCAGTATTGGTGTTGTAAATCTTCCATACACAAAGGCATGTATTGTTTCAATGTTATGATGGAGATCCCCATTGCTGTGATTTCCAGCTGCTGTCACCAGGCATGTGAGCCATTTTGATTCAAAGATGTCCTACAAGAGACACTATGCCAAGTAAACAAGAAAATTGCATTCACTTAAGTTCACGTTACCCAAGAGACAGCTTTTAAATATATTTGTTCATCTACTTGGATGTTTAATGAAGCTCCCCTCTTGTTAACATGGTTGCAATGGAGGCAATTCTCCCTCTATGTGTCGTATAAGATAGCATAAGGTCTTTTAGTATAGTACTTTTCCATTTATTTTCTGCAGTGTGAGATACAGCATCATAAATGTAGTGCTTGGCTCCAAGTAAGACATTTTTCTCTAATTGTCTTGCAGGCAACACATATCTGAAAGTAACGACAATAACGTAAATCAGAATAAGCATGGTCAAAATGTGCAAGGATCAACTAAAACAGTGCTGCAGAGCCTGGACATGGGGAGTAGAAGGTACAGCAAACAGGAGAAATGCTTCAGCTGAGATGTGCCAGCTGAAGATAGCTCTACATACAAAATAAGATGGATTTGTTGGAAAAGTCTCTGATTTTGTCTGTTTCCCTAAATTCTTGAAAATATTCAAATTTTCTCCAGAACGTATGTCAACGGTTTACCGGGCTGGATCGGCCCGGTTCCGTGACGATTGGTGTGGGGGACCCACAGACCCACGCGCCAGGAAAGGGGAAGGGGGAAAAGGGAAAAGGAAAAAAGGGAGATGGGCCTAGAAACAAAACAGCGGCAACGATCTGAGGAGGAAAGCTAATTTACTAAATAAGATATCAGAAAGCAAAATAACACAATATAATACAATATAATTGGAATTGAAGCTAATAAATCAAATAAAATGAGCAAGAGAGAGTGTCCGATAAACCGAAGGCCTTACGCTAACGCTGAAGGCGATACGGCGGCGAGCACCCACTGCTGAGTCGATCCCGAAGGAAAGACCATGTCCCGTGACCGCAGAGGGTTTTTATCTTTTCCCTCTGAGCGGAAAATACGTAAAAATGCAAAGCATCGCAAAGTCCTCTGGGGAATGTAGTTCTTCTCTTCTGAGACAGGTATACCCGGAAATATCAATGATCTATGGAGTTGGAGTATTAACTCTTTAACTCTTAATGCACTACATGTTGTTATGATGTGGAATACCAATACCAGAAATCATAAAACCATGACATTGTATTTTCTCCTGAGTGGGCTATTTGGTAGCTGGTTATTTTTCAGTTTGCCTTTAATCACCAAGAAGCCACGTCATGACCAGTTCTGGTAAATCTATTTGGACTTCATCTCAGCCCAAACATTTTTATTCACTGAGAACGTTGGGTGTAAAGGGCAAAGGCTTAGCTAAGGAAACTCCTAAAGGAGATTTGATTTGTGATATAAAAATGCTGAAGTGCTGGAAGAAGTCCAAATAGATGTTAAATATATTAATAACTAAGTACCTCTTACTCAACAGTCTCCAGGCAATGAACATGAGAAATAAAGGTATGAATATGACAGTTAAAACAAGATTTTGTTTCTGTTCCCAGGCCTAGGGAAAAGAGAGAGTCAGTTCCACCTGTCCTTAAATACTCAATAATTTGCCAGCTAACTAAGAGTGATGTTAATAATAATGGAGAAATTTGTGAGAAACTGTCCTCACTCTGTAGAGCAGGAGTTGATAATATCCTCATGCTGAAGGCAGAGCAAGATGAATTTCTGCCATCCTCCCCATACAGCAAGACCCACTGACTGCTGACTGTTTGCCGGAGCTAGAAATGGGCTCCTAAAACCACTGAGCACTAATTACAATGAATTATGTTAAAATATTTGATCTTTGTCAACCAAGCCACTGCAGGTCACAAGTAGCCATGCAAGGACTTTCATAATACTTCCTCCTCCCCTATATGATGACTATAGGATGACATTAATCTGAATATGCACATTCCTGGTTTGAGGGTCTTTGGTGACAGTTTCTTGCCCTGTTTTTCTGATGCAGGGGTAAATGTCACTTGCAGCTCTCTGGTGGCCAGCTGCAGACTGGCTCATCCCCAGCGCCATTACCTACCTCTCCTGGTGAAAAAGAGGAGAGCAAACAAAGAGCCAGCGGGAGCTCTGAGACCTAGGGTGCCATCGTGGGCTAGCAGCAAGCTGTCCCATCAGTCACAGGAGGTACACAGCACACTGGGAGCAAATGCCAACTGCATTGGCTGCTCCATATTTTTGGAAGGAAACACTGTGCTGAAAGCACAGGTCTAATTGCCTGCAGGGCTAAGTCAGACCCACGCTTCTCACACGACTTGGTTTCACAGCCTGTTAACATCTCCATCTGCCAGCTGGCTGAAGTGATTCATACCACAGGGGCTGTAGCTGCCCTGTCCTGGAGCCTCCACACCTACTTCGCGTTTTTTGTTCCTCCTTTATTTTTGTTTCTGCTTCTTCAATAGGGTTTTCAAGTACTGAGAAGGTAATGGGAAAAAAACAAAAACAAAAAAGGAAATGGGTAAAAAGGAAAGCAGCACAGCTAGTTATGCACTTAGTGTTAAGCAACAGAATGGTTCTTTATTACGTGTTGCTTAACACTCAATGCATCATTAAGAAAATCAACCTGAATGAGAGCCCACACCTGGAGAGCTGTGGGCTCACATGCAAGTTTGGGGCCATCTGCAGATGCTGATGGAGAAGTGTTTTTCCCATGCAAGTGTAAACAGGTCTTCTTCCCTAAACACCACCACCTGGAATTCCTGGAATGCTCTCTCCATTAATTACATCCATTGACTTTTCCTAATTTTGCTCTGTCAGATATACTGTTCATAATCCTCATTAATCCCCACTTCTTCCAACACACATGGGCAAAATAACTAATTTTATATGTCAGACACAGCTACAGAAAGTAATAAAACAAACCCTTACCCATATGTGCCAGACGACTGAGACTCAGCTACAGTTAGTACATCATTGCAGCAGAATCCTAATCACGTTCCTAAATCTGGTGCTTGAAATCAGCTGGTTAGGTGTCCTCATTTAATAATATACATATTTATCAAATATTTCTGGTTCTAGAAATCACCTTCATTCTGCAGTCCATGGCAAGCTTTGGAAAGTTGGAGTTCTGGGGACAATTTTTTTTGCAAGTGCAGGAAAACAGGGCCATTCATTGCCTTCAGTCCCCAATGTGCTGCTGACACTGCAGACTGAAGCAGCCCCCACCCACCTGGTGCCCACTTGAGAGTGGCTGTGGCGAGGCTCATGTGCTGTCCATCACAACGAGCTCATCTCCAGAGTCCAGAGATTTCATAGGTGTTCAGAAGAGAGGCTGCCTTTCCTCCTTTTAACTCAATTTTTTCAGAAAAAGAAAGCAGACCACCAGGGGGAGCATAAGAAAACAGCAGCTCTCAAAATGAGAGGAAGCAAGGGCACAGAGTAGTAATGTGATCCCTTCATTCTCTGTAGGTATTTTATGAGATGCCCCATCAGCGTGTTCCAAGTGCCAGGTGTCAGTCTGCAGCCCAGCCATAGGTGCTCAGGGCCTCAGTGGGCAAAGCAGCGTTAGGAACAGGTTAATTCAGACCTGCAGTGAACCTGAAGGGGATCCTTTTGAAGAGTAAAAGGTCCATCTGCTAGAAAAGAAACGTATCTAACCAGGGATCCCAGAGCCTTCTCTGGGCCACGTGGTCACATCCAGGCTTTGGGGGAATTGAATAAACACCAAAACTTCCATCCTTTGCAAACAGTGGCACTTTCTGCCACAAAGGAGTGTGCAAAACAACAGCAGCAGGAAACCTGCCTGCTAGGGAGGGCAGTGCACTGGGGCTGTATGACCCAGTGGTATCACCACAGCGGCTTCTAAAGGACAGGCACAGAGTGTCAAGGGTCTGGAGCAGGGCAGCAGAGCTCAGCTCTGGCCACTGTCATCCCCCACATAGATGAGTTGTGCTCAGCATGCTCCACCTCACCTTCTTCCCTTGCCTCACCAGCTGCAGTCAGACAGTGCTCTCACATGTATAAAGTTCTTAGAAAAACCTGCATGTGGAGCAGTGAGAAGAGGCCTGAAGCACAAAGCTAGCAGCTTTGAGTGACCATGAGGACCATCCATTCCATCTGCACATCCATACATGAAGCAAACCTGCCTTGGACTTGCTGGGAACCATGGCACATGCAGAATGTTCAATTACTGTTCCTTAGAAAAGCTGAATTATCTCCTGGAGCAGGAGCCTGACAGTTGCACAAGCTCCACAGCATTATGTGTAGCTGAATTTTTGCTGGTTTGTTCTCTGCTGGACTGTACTGCCTGAAATCATGATGCATTTTAGTTGTTTAGCACTGTCTGAACTGCAGCCCTGAGGCTGCGGAGGTGACGAAGGCTTAGTGCTGCTGATGAAGCGTGCAGATGGAAAGTGGAGAGGGAAGAAACAGAATGAGCTCTGGAGAGAAGAACAGTAACTCCAAGCAGGGAGGTGTTCTGCTGGTGCACTAGGAAATCTGAAAGTTGTAGTAGTAATAGAGGGCAAAAGAACACAGCTGTTCTTCTACCAGAAAGCAGCACACCTGGGAAAACTTGTGGAATTAGAGATGAAAAGCACCAGCATTCCTGTCCTCCTTCCAGGTTTTATGTAGTTATTGGGGAGGGATGTTTTTGATTTGTCATTGCACTGGTGCTGCTCTGGGAGTGCTCAGATGAGGCCCCAGCAGTGGGTGTCTGCCCTGCTGCCTGTGGTAGTGAGGAGGGCTTTGCCAGCTCTGGGTTTGTTTTTGTCCTCAGTCAGCCCCACGTCCTGACCCTAAGGCTGGGTGAGCTTCTGCTGCTGAAGGAAATGGGATTTACCCTCTGTATGTGGCTTCTTGTCCTGAAGTGCATCTTGGCACTGTTCTTCTCTTCTTGGGTCTAGTGAGCTTGCAGGATGAGTGTGGAGGAGCTGAGAATACCCTTCAGCAATATTTCATATCTGCTGCATTCACTGGGGTTAATTAAGTCTGTGCTTTATGAGTTGCCCTTGGCTGTAAACGGAAAAAAATTTGGCTCAATTGAGAATTGACAGAGTAATCTTTAAGCTCAGTTATTTTATTAGATACTGAGTCCTAATTTGAAGAAATTGAGGAGCCATAATTGATGGTGCTGGGGAGGTCCCGAGTGCTCTTTGCCCATGGCTGCAGAGTATTGGAGGGAACATAGGGCCAAACCTTGCTCAGCCTTCCTGGGCAGCACAAAGGTCTTGGGTGATATCTGTGCGTTTGAGCACCTTTCTGAGTTGTGTCATAACAGCCTGAACATCGCTGTGTCTACAGACACGGTGAGTTGAGTCCTACAGTGCAGCAAGTAGAACAGTGAGCAGAATGGCCAGCTGATGGCCAGTGCTTCTGTGGTCATCTGCCCTGTGTGCAAAAGGAAGGCTGGGATTCTGCCTTCAAACTATTCCCACTTCTCAAATGTTCTGACTGGGATAATCCATGATGCAACAGACAGCTCTGCTGATACTTCACAAGGGCACTACAGGCCCCATGGACATGTTTCTAGCCACGTTAGTGACTAGAAAGGATCAAGCAGGTGTTTAGAACAAATACTACAGCTATTGATTTGCAGCAAGCCCTTCTCTTTTCCCTCACCATTTGCAGGGAGTAGTTTTCTGCACTTCTCAGCACATCTGCAGGACCTGTTTCTCCTCTGCCTGCAACACTTGGAGCACCTGATGCGTGGGCTCACAGCAATCTGCTCAGCTCACCCTGTACCACAACAGTGCAGCACAGTGGCCAACTCTGGTGCTAGGCACAGGTAATGAACTGCATTTCTGCAAAGAGAAAAATAGAGCCTTTTAATAAAGGTAATAACTTTTAATAGGAAGTTGTTTTCTCTTCTTGACAAATCATGGAGGTACTGAACAAATTTTACATGTATATGTATTTTTTCATAATGTTCCTCTGCTTTTTTTCACAGCCCTTTCTGTAGGATGCAACATGCCACAAAACTATTTTTTTTAAATCAGCATGAAAATGCACAATGATTGCCTTCTTTTTTCATTGGAAACTTCAGCAATCAGGAATCTGAGTAGGTGCGGATGCTAACTGGTATATTTTAGGCAACCTGACATTTCTAAAGCAGGTACATAACTCCTCTGCTCCGAAGCAACCCAAGTGCTGACAGACCATGGATGTTCAGCTGCAGCATGGAGTGCCTTTGTTCATTCCTCAACTTTTACAAAACTTCATCACAGTTTATCTTGGTGCTGCTAAGACAGAGAATTTGATCCATCACAGATGAAATAAGAGTCAAAAGTAGGGAAATTAACTCTTTGTCTTTGAGTATAAACGTGAACTAACAAATACATTCAATCTCTTGTCACACTGCTAGTTAAGTTCTCTTACCCCACACAGGGAAACTGGAGAGAGAAGTTTCCTCAAAAGCATTGTATCAGTGGTATCACAACTCAAATTGCTGGTCTGGCTCTCAGCCCCATACTTCCACCACCAATTGTCTCCTTTTCTTTCCCCAGTACAACAATGGAGCTTCTCAGCACACCGCCAGAGCCAGTGGACTGAGGCTGAACAGATGCTTTCATTAATACAATTTTTGAACATTTACAGTTTTAGCAGAGTAGGATATATGCAGGTAGAAGCACTACTTGATATTTTTGCAGCATCAGCTCTGTACAAATAAGAGTCTGTAATCATCACTTGAAACACTCCTTAAACTTCCAGAGTTACTCAGTAGCCAACAGGAATCCCATGCATTACTCCAAATACAGGGTTCAGCTGCAGAATTGCTTTTCTTGCCAATCCCCACCAGGCACCTCAGCTCACAGAGGAGACATTCACAGCATGCATAATGCAGTGGTTAGCCAAGGAACAGGAGAAAATTAACTGTGTTGCCTGCTATATTACAAGGACCATCTTCAACAATTTATAGAAAAACAAATCACAAACACAAAACCTCAGTGCAAAGCATACTCTCACCCTTCACAGAAACAAAGCACACGCTTCAGCATTTCACCCAGGCATCCCATCCTGTAAACATTTATGACAAATAAAGCGTGTGCTACAGTGAGGGGTCTCCAGGAAGTCACTGAATTAACCTTCATAGCGGCAGTTGGCCCAGTAATGCCCAGTAATGTTCCAAGGGTCTGGCCATGTTTATATTTTGCTACATACAATTAAAAGAACCCTAAATACCATAAATTCAACAAAGTATGCTAACATATTCCTTCCTGTAGGTGCAGAAAATTCTTGTAATAATGACTATGCAAACGTGTTCTTCACCCTTCTTGAGAGTTTTCCTTCTTCTCCTATCTGAGAACGTAATAAATACATGTGATATACCAGTTATTAAGCCATCAAAAAAGCACGTCATTCCAGAAGGGACAGGAGGCACTTGAGGCTTAGGAGTCAAGGGCTGGTCATTAGCACAAGTGTCCTGCCTGGCAAAAAGCTTCAGCTGCTCCACAGTTCCCGTGGCAGTGCAATCTTAGTGGGGTGTTCCTGCACGTTGTTTTAAACTAGGCTGCTTCACATCTGAAATGACAACAATATCTCAAGATTATTGTTCCAGGCAAGATTGCTCAGGAGTCTAGTAGTAAATAGAAGTGAATGATATGGAGTAAATCCAATATGGAGCAGATAACAGGGACTAAATCCATAATCCAGGAAATTGCCCAGCAGCCACACAGAGTCAGCTCTGGGTTTTCAGTAATGTAGGTGACATTACATTCTGATATTCTAATTCAAGGGACAGATTGGCTTATTTTATCCTTGCTGTTGGCAAAAGGAAAGATCAGGTTGGACATTCTCTGGGGAAATGAGAACAAGTCAAAAAATTCAAAGATGTCTCTTCGTGTTTCTGGTCAATCAGATCTCTGTCAGTGGAAGATGATGTCCAGGGGACTCCATCCTGCGGAGGTAGTGCGAAGCTGGGCTTTGACTGGACCCACCACAGTTGCCTCTGCCCACTCCCTCCCATGATATGCTCTGACACCCATTTTCTCAGGACATCCTTCCCCTTTTCTTCCCCTTCAAGAGAAGCATCTCTATGGGAAACAGACAGATTGTGGTGCTAGGGAAAGCTTCATGCATGAAGGAAAGTGCGGCACCCATATCTTAAACAGCAGGTTTCATGGGTGCTCTTGATGGTCCTTGCCATCATGTAACAGCTTTGTCCAACCCTTGCCAGTTCTGTATGTTGGCAGTCAAGAAGCTTAAGGAACAGTAAAGCACCTCTGTGAGATTACTTGCTTTTGCAAAACATGGAACAGCTACAGCCTTGTCATGAAAACCAAAGTGCTGAATGTCTGAGTTTCTTTCTTGTAGGCAACTGCCTTAAAAAATCTCATACTTCTTTTTGTGATATCCTTTACAAAAAGAAATTTTGACTAGGAAATTGCAACCAGAAAAGGAACAGTTAAAGCCAAATGCTAAATCCATTAAAGTCTACCTCTGTGTGGTGGCAGCTTCTTCAGCTGCCATGGACTTCTGCAGCCTCAGTTTGCCTGGGACTCTTGTTCTGGATGGACTGTACAAGCTGAGCTTTGTTTAAGTCATTGCTCACTTTGTTTTGTATTTTTAACCCTTTTTTTTACTTATACAGCACAATATTGAGACCAACAAGTTCACCCAGACTAACAGGTACTAACATATCAGAACATAAAACAAAAGTTAAAAACTTACATATTTATTGCTGAAGTTTGAAGAAGAATCATCACACTGTCGAGTTTTATTCTTCCCCTGAGATGAATTCTCTCCTAAGAAACATAAAATATGTCTTGCATCAGTTAAACATACAGGGAGAGGACTAATGAGTCCAGCAGCAGCACATCACCAGCCACTGCGTACACTAGCCTGTCTCCTTGTCGGGCTTAGACAGAAAAAATTGTCACACAGTAGATCCTCACTGCTCCCTGAGTGTCATGTTGTGTATTCTCCCTACAGTCTGGTCTCAGTGGTGTGTTACTACCACAGTAAACTTCAATGAGAAGCACTGAATATTGTTCAACAATAATGTGCTGGAATGTGCTCACTTCCCAAGTGTTCAATTTTGTATAAAATTATTTCAAAACACATTATAAAGCTCTGCTAAGTTAGTGCTTCAGAAGTTCTGATGGTATTAAATTTCAATTAAAAAGGCCTTCAGCAAATACTTCAATAATAACTTTCAATAAAATGGAATTTTAGGAGAACAGGAAAGTATAAGTTTCTGGTAGAAAGAAAAAGAAGCATTTCAACAAGATTGATGTATTTTACCATGGGGAAATAATATTCACTAGCTGTAATAAATATCAGTACTGTGTTATCGGTTGCTCTGCTGGGCTGTGAGGCAGACTTTCACGGAAGGCACATACTTTGCACAGGGGTAAAGCAACACACCTAAGGACATCTCCCCAGAAAAATACTATTGATCTCAACAGGCTTTGGATCAGAACATAAAATGAGTGAGCTGCTTTAAGGTCTGTCTGGGTTTCCTGGTGCTAAACAAATAAGCCCATGGGCAGTGTGAGCTGCCATCAGCTATTGCTGTGGTCAGCATCTCCCTGTGCTGTCAGTGACTGTCTGATGGGAGGCTCTGGGACTGCAAATGTGTCTGAAGGTATTTGCATTATGGTGTCTACAATAAGTAGTGCCAATGAACCACTTGGTGATGAAGACAGAGTGATGATGCACTGAGGAGGAAATAATCACATAGATGTTCCCTGATCAGGAGTAACATCAGTAACAAGCAGTTCTAGCTATGTGACTGCAGTATGCCTTGAGACTACACAGAGAAGCATCTAGGACAGTTTTGGAGTTTAATGGCTCAGTGCCTTAATGCTGTACTAAATATCCAGCCACAGTACAAAGCAAATTAAGAACAACATTTAAGTTAGCTGCAAGTGGGAACACATTTTTATTGATCTCAAAATAGCCGTAAGTGAAAGAAATAAATTCCAAGACTGCTGAAAACCAAATTTGCCACCAAAACCGTAACTCACTAAAGACAGTGGATTAGACCGTGTTTCCCATGAGAGAAATGAAAACCAAACATTTGTGTTTAGTGTTTGCCTAGAACAGATGATATTTTAAACTGACTGAAGGAATTATTTCCCACTGAATTGTGTGGCCAAAGGAGGAAATATGCAGCATGATGGCAGTGCTCTCAACCAGCATAGATAGATCACCTGCATGTTTTGAAGGCTCTGACAAGAGAGGGGGTGTACAAAAATCACCAGACACCAAAAGTAGTGGAAAATTGGGTTGTGTTAATTTAGGGTTATGCATCTAGTGAAGGGTGACATACACAAACTATTGTGTTGCAAACTAGGTGGAAAGTATCAAGAGAGACTTGAACCACCACCTTCTCTCAGTGTTGCTATACAGAATCTTGCTTCTAGTGTCACTTGATTCAATTTTATATGTATTATGGCAATAACTCACTTGTGGTAAGGTCCTGGAACTTGTTGACAAAAGAATCTGGAGATGTGCTGAATGGGTCCCTGGTCTAAGTGGGAGGCGTCCCTTCCCACAGCAGGTGGGCTGTTACTCCTAGATGGTCTGTAAGGTTCCTTCCAAGCCAAACCACTCTGTGCTGCTATGATAATAGGTTGAAAGATCACTGCATATTTGTCTGTTCTGCTAAGTCATCGAGTAACTGCGAGGTGAAGGGACCCAGCAGAGATTGGCTTGTACAGTGACCAAGTGGTGCTGGCGGGGAAGATATGACTGCAACTTGACCCACGTTACCTGCAGTCCTGCCTCGACTGTGGGGCTTCTCCTGCTGGAGGAGGAGCTGTGAACTCAGAGAGGTTGGCAGAGGGCAGGGAGAAGCCAACCTCAAATATATCCCGCGCTTCTACAAAAACTGAAAGACATGATGCACAGGTTGAGAAAAAGGCCTCTGACAATATTTGGAAAATGAAATTAGACTGATACCAACATGTAAGTTTTTGTGGGCAGGTAACCAATGAATCCTTCTATCGAACATTTACTCTCTCTCTCATCCTCCAGTGTTGCGTCTGCTTTGTTGATTTTTGTCTGAAACTGGATTGTAAATAAAGACATAGGCACTGTGAAGTCTTGTACATTACTGTAACATGACAGATAGAACTGCAGTTAAACTGTCTAACTTCTAGCCACAGGACGCTGTAGATGCCAAAGGGGATAGGATAAATTAATGGAAGTGAAAGCCACAGAGTACTATTAGACATACAACCTCTGGTTTAAGGATACTACAAGGATGAAACAGAGGATGCATTCAAGTCCCTCTACTCTGTTTCTCATCTTTCCTTTACATCTTCTGACAGCTGTTGTCAGAAATGGGGGTTGCATATGCACAGCCTCCCATGGGAGCATCCACAGGGTACTTCCTCTGGAGACCCAGCAGTGGACTCCCAAAGGAAGCTGGAAGGCTCAGCACTGAGCACAATAGGATGCACTCTGTACATGTTCTACTTGAAGCAGTCTCTTTTCGATAGAAGGGGAAAGGAAAGAGAGACTAGGAGTTATTTTGGTCTTTGTAGCTTCTGAGTCTTCAACATATTTCTTCTGAGCGGAAGGGGAGTAGACAGCACACAGATACTGAGGCCTCTGCAAAACTCAAGGTTTAACCGGGGAAGTAAAAGCGCTGCAATAAAAATGCGAAGTTTTCTGATTGATTAAAATTTCACATGCACAGTAATTATTTTTTTATTCTAACAAACATTCTCATTTTTGACTACGTTGTGCCCTGATACTAGTATATATGATTAACAAGTGAGTGTACAGTCAGGTGAAATTACAGATTGTATAAGATCAATTTTGAAAATCTGAAACAAACATTTCCTTTTTTCACCTTTGCAGCAGGCTTTTATATTAACCCCTCTACTTTTTTTTTTTTTTTAATTCAGAATCTGAATATATTATTTAGAAGACACATAGAGTGTAGAACAGGATGATGAATGAGAGTTAGCGGGTCATATTGTCATGAGTATAGAAGGATTTTGACCTGGTCAAAGCCAACTGTGACTTCTGTGGGAAGGCAGGAAGAAGAAAAGGATATAAAAATAGGCTTTGATATAAAAAATAAGTTGCAGTACATCTCAGATTACACTGTCTCTAAGAAAGAAATGACTTGCACTGCTATTTCACTATAATATCTGCTGCTGAGAAATCTCTTGTAAATGGAAATCTGTTTTGAATCAGAGTTAAAACAAGCTTTTCATTCTGAAGAAAAGACAATTGAAGAGATCTATTTTTTTCATCAAAGTATAAAACTACTTCTGTAGACCCAGTAACAAAACTATTTGTCTTTACCATGCAGAACTAAAATGAGAGGCAACCAGTGATACAGAAGGGCAGTGCTAAATGGAACCCAATGCCCAGCTGCACCCACGACCCCCATCACAACCTGCAAACTTCCTCAGCAGGACAAAGGGTGCTCTCCAGCAGAGGAACATCTCAGAAAGCAGCATGGAAAGGTAGCAGACACTCCACAGACACAAACATCATCACATCCTCAGCAGCCTCTGATTGTAAGGCTGGTTGGAAATCCCTTGTAAACATGCACAGCTCAGAAACTGAGTTAGAAGTGCAAACACAGAAGGAGTTCATGATATTTAATGTTTCTGACTGTAGTTTTGCCCCACATTCTCAGCCTGAACGTGTGCAACCAGAGCTTTGAGGTGCGAGTAAACATATACTGAATCAAGCCACAAGAAGTAAAAAGCCTGGAAAGTTTATTCTTCTGTTTCTATAATGAAAGAAACTACAGCTTCAGGTCGTTATACAATACAAGGCTAAAAATGTCAAATACGAGGACACAAGAAAGAAGGAAAGGGAAGCAGGTACTTCTTTAACTCTTTGATGGTGGAGAACAGTTTTCTATGAGCAGCTTCTAGGTTTTCTACCTGCTGGGAAAAAAAAATAAGACACAGAATACTACTCATAAAAGATAAAATAAATAAAATCATATTCCCAAATTAGAAGGAACATCAGCTCTTACCACTCACAAGCGTGCAGCATATTGGCAGGTTGCTCTCTGCTGACCTGCTCTGCTTATCTGGCAAGGGAGAGGAGGTTGCAAGGGATGCTTCAGTGGCATAGAGACATGGCTGGATGCATTTACCTGGATCCTAGATAAAATGAGAGAGACATGAAACTCCCAGCAGATGCAGAGAAACCCCATGGTGGGTTCACGTTCTACACAGCCCAACTCACTTTAACAGAAGCAAGTTTCCCTGGGTTGAGCCCCTAATGAGGCAAAACCAAAAGTTTCTTACCTCTTTAAAATCCGTGGTCTGTGCTTGGACATGCTCAGCATAAGAGAAACCAAAGAGGAAAAGTCTTCTGCAACAGCTCCAGGTTTGTTCCATTATACTACAGCCAAATGAATTATTTGATGTATGAGACAGCAAAATTAAACATTCTCAGCTTTTGGAAATTTATGGAAAACAGTGATGAAGATGCCATCATTCAGTCTCATCACCTCAGAAGACCACAGTATTTTCCTGATCCAAACCCCAACAACACAGTGGGATGTCTCATCACATGCTGAACTTCATGTGCATTTCCATGGCCAAAGCAATTTCTTCTGCTGAGCAAGAGAATGTTTTTTATTATTATTATTATTATTTTTATTTGTTTGGTGATCATTTCCGCACTCAGCCACCATCCACTGTGATGGCAGGTTAAGAAGCAGTAGCTTTTGGAAGAGGTGTTGATTGCTTGGGATTGCTACTTGATCTCTATCCTTGGTTTGTTCTGTTTTACACTATACTTCCATCAGAGTGCACCTCTGCAGATAGATTGCCTTTTCCAGAGTGATTACAATGAGCTGAAGGTCTTTTGCATGTGACAGGCCAGGCCTCTTCTTAAGTGTCCATGGTTGCCTGGAATATTTTCTCAGCTTTGCTTATTAGCAACTCTTGAATTTCCATTTATGTTCACAGTTGGTATCTTGGGAAGCCCTAATGCTTCTAAGTACATATAGCAAGGACCCTTCTCAACCCACCTTTCATTCCAGGCAGTTGACCAAAATTTAAGCCACATCAGCTTTGGCTCACTGTTATTAACCTTCCAGAACATTTAACTCTGAACAGAAAACACCTCTAAAAACCAAGAAAGGCATGTCCTACTCTGCTATCAGAAACAGGCACACACGGATTAGAAAATGCCCAAATGGATCACTTTATGCTTAGGCACAAGGACTACTCCTAACAAGCCCAAAATATTGTCACTGCCACATTCCTGTGAGACTTGATACTGAATAATGAACCAGTGAATTGCCCTTAATACATTTTAGAGTGGGTACTCCAGACGAAGTCCAGAAAATAAACTTGTCCAATCATTACTCAGGTATTAATATTTCCATCACACAGACATACAGAATAGCCTTACTCCAATTTCAATTCCTCAGCATTTCTGTTACTAAGGAATTTCCATCCCCCAACATTTTTTTTTATGATCAATACCTATGCTGGTTTTCAGTGAAATATGCAAAAACTATCACAGTGAAAACAAGTTATCCTTTCAAGATAGGCAATACTTGATCTCTAACACCACATATGTTGGTATTGAGCTCTTAGTCATCATGTAAAATCAATCATATTATATTCACTGCAATATGTTTACCACTTGCAGGTCTATGGGCTATACTGAATCCCAAAGAAGAAATATTTTTGCAGGTAGATTTTTTTTTAAACTTTACATTGTATAAGATGATTCATTTTCCCTAGGAAGAGCTGATCTAAATTTGACTGTACTCTCAACATAGAATAGCTGTAATAAGTCCTGTATTTGCACATTAGTGCAAAAAGCTAAAACAACTCAGTATCCTGAGCACTTATATCCAAACTCCAAGCTGAGTTTTCAGGTAAGTTGCATGTACAGGTGTAGTGGTGTAATGGCGACAGGACCAATGCAGTGAGAAGATGCTACAAAAAAAAAAAAAAAAAAAAAAAAGAAAGAAAATGGAAGGCTCTCCCATCTCCAAGGATCAAGGATCACAGAAAAAAAACTCCATAAAGGAGGGATCACCTCAACGTCAGTCAGCCCTTAAATGAGGTCTAAGAGGGCTTGAGCCTAGCTCCATCCCTTCTGGTGGCACAAATGAATTGCCTTCACCTGTGCTCCCAAAGTTGACCCAGTCTTTTCTCCAACTGCTCAATCAGAGGTTCAGGCTATGACTCAGCAGTTACCATGTAACAGGCACTTATCTTGCATCAGGTGTTGCAGTTTACTAGCAGAAGTACATGAAAAAATCAGTGTTTGTTTTTGTTTCCTTGTTTCTTTTTGCTTTAGATTTCTTCTTACTAAGTAGTGCCTTAGAGCTCATAGCCATCAGAAAGTCATATTTCTAACAAGAGTTTTTAAAAATAAGAGTGATGGAGCTCACTTTTACCTAGTATCTCTGATATCTGCTTCATTACATTACGTTACTTCAGCTCAGTCTTAATTTAACACTGTTCTTTTCCTGTATTCTTTAACATTAATTGTAGGTACTTGAAAGGATATTTTTGATTAAATTTAATTCATCTGTGACTCTGAAACCCCCCCCCCCTTTTTTTTTTTTTAACGTATATCAGAACCAAATTCTTTTTTTTTTTTCAGATTCCTAAGATGGGATTGTTCAGTAGTCAGCAAATTTCTGGAGATCAGCTAAGTCCAGATCAAGATAGGATAAATAGGATAAATAACTTTTTGGACATATGTGTCTTCTAACTTGACCCTATGCAACTGGCTCAGTTGTTTAGATGTGTAAAATAACCACAAGCTTTGATCAGGTCATGCCATGCACATTGCCAACACAGGGTTTTTCTCGGTTACCAGTCTGAGAGGAGTTGCTGGTTATATACTTACATGTTTTGTATAAAATATTTTTCTAAACATTTTTTCACAATTGGACAGTCACAAAATCTTCTGTTTGGAAGAATAAAAGTAAAAATTAAAAAAATATATAAATTCTAATAAAATTTCATGTGAATATATACAAAAGCAGAACTTTGTCATGTGCAAGCTTGGGTTCAGGTAACCAGATAGCCTATTGACAAAAGAAAGATGCTAAGGGTCTGACTGCGAGCCTGAGGGTTTTTCTAAGGGATTTCTTGCATTAGTCAAAATATTTTATAATTTGGTTTGCACATATGACCAGAGGCCACTATAACATGCTTTCTGATCAGTTGAATTCCCCCTTCAGTTGACCTGGCTTTTATGCATCTAGAAAGGAAAACAAACACGTAGAGAAGTGGTAGTTTCAGAACTTGTGAGAGAGACCAGATAAGTCAGACATTTTCTGTGCTTTGTTGTGCCTGTACAAGATGTGCTTGCCTAAACCCCAAGATTTTAACAGAGCAAGTAAGTCTTATTCACACAGAGAGGCACCCCAACATATTCAAAAATGTCTGTATGTGTGATGAATATTTCTGGAAGGAAACAGGCCTTTCTTTCAGAGTGTTTTTAATTTTTAGAAGTTGAATGTTTCTCCAAAGCTGGGGAAAAGCAGGACTTCAATTTCGGTGAAAGCATGTTTAATTTTGAAACCTGTAAAGCTGTTAAAATTCAAGAGTGGTAGCTGTTTTAAATATGAATTGTATTAATGAGAAGAGGGCAAGAATCTTGTCTTGTAAGTGACTATGACTCATACCTTCCAATTATAATGTGCATACATCACACTTCAGTATAGAAGAAAATCAAGCATTCTCTGGATGGAAGAAATTCAGACACTTGGTAAGTCAGCAGCTGATTAACAGCATCAGACCTCATCTTGTGAAGAACAATGTGCCTTGGTCCTGCCTCATTTACACTCTGCAAAACACAATAACTGCTGCTGCTGCTGAATTTACTTTCCTGTTGAAAGTGGTATGAGGGCAGAATCAGTCAAAAAATGTCAATGAATCCCGGTCTCAGACTTCACTCAGATTTCAGAAAGAATGTTATGATTCTAATGCAAACATGCCTTCAGCTCCATACCTCTTAAAACAGGGAAAAACATCCATTCTCAAAGGCATATAACTGTAAAAATACATAATTTCCCAAATCATGAGACTGAATCACAGTCACTTAGGTGTCAGAACATTATTTACATTTGTGTTACAGAGAATTTCCCAAAGATTTAGAAGAAGAGGAAAGCAGCTATTGGGCAACCTCTGAAATGTCAGTGGGGAAAGCAGAAACATTCAAAAGTTGGATAAACTAAGAGTGTTGTCCCTGGAGGACTTCCATAGGGAGGATGGGAACAAAAGTAGTACTATGCAGCTGACAAAATGAGTTGCCATATGTTTAACTATATGAAGAATTACCATGAGAAGTTTAAATTGGTTTTTGTTTCATTTTGTTTGTTTGTTTTAAATAACTGGGAATCAGATTAGACAGAATCTTGTTTTGCCTCAGTGCTATTTTGTGCTGCTCCACTTTTGTAGAACCTATAGTTGCCTGCATCTCTTGCTTGTATCGGTGAGATTTCCATTTCTTTTTTGTACATTAACTGTAACCTTCACTCTTTTCCGCTTTTATTGCACACACATTTTACAAGAAACTGGATCAGTTTCACAGGGGAGAGTAGGACAAGACTAGGTTTTTATGACAAGAGAAGGATTTTGAATATATAGGGTGGATGGATGCAAGACCACACACTCCCAACCCTTTTGGCCACTGGAATATCATCAGTGGACAAACATCCTTGTCTACGCAAAATCTAACAGATAAATATCACTATCTTGGTTACCCCTGAACATGCCTAGCTATAGATCACTTACCATGGAAGAGTCAAAAAAAAAGGTTTTCTCTGTAACAGTCATACGTCTCACTCCCAGACACTGACACTGTACAGTGCAGCTGTGCTGCAGCTCTACAGGCTCCATTTTGGTACTTTGCACTGTGAGGGAACCCTTGTGGTGACTTTAACCCAAGAGGAAGTGAGGATGGTTTTGCTGTTGGAAATGACATCCCCAAGCATGGAAGAATCACTCACCAGTCTCAGCAGAAGTTGTCTTCACAGACAGAAGTTTAACACCTTCTTTATCTGACTGGGCCCTGTTGGTGACAGAAGACATGAGGCATAGTGAGCACACAGCTCTGACACACTGCTCAGCTTAAAACTACTCTAAGATCACGATCTAGAGGCTTGTTTTACAGGGAGTTTTACAGGGCGTTGTACATGAGTCTTATCAATGGCTAACATCATACACCAATGACTCCTCTCTTAAAACATATGATAGATCAGCTCACACAAGTCCAGGTTCAGTGCTCAATAAAAGAAGTATATTCATGGAAAAAGAGGGAGATATCATTTTTTCTCAGCCAATGCAGGCCTTATAGTTGTGGCAGATTGCAAGAAGCAGCACCTTGGATTTCAGGAAAGTTGGGGATTACAGGTAAACCACCTGTCCAAATAATTTTGGTCATGCAAAACCACATCCAGACCTAACAGCATTTGGTATGTTTCCTTTAATAGATCTTTCTTCATTTCATTCTCCTGCTTATGCCAGTACAATTTTCACAGAATCACAGAATGTCAGGGATTGGAAGGGACCTCAAAAGATCATCTAGTCCAGTCCCCTGCAGGAACAGGAACACCTAGATTAGGCCACCCAGGAACATATCCAGGTCAGTTTTGAATGAGGATACTCCACAACCTCTCTGGGCATTTTAACAGATGCTGTGCAACTGGGTAGCTGGAGAGAAGACAGGACAGAGGAATACGAAATGATGGGGAACAATTTGAGGAACAAAGAATTAACGGAGAGAAAAAAAAAAAAAGAAATGGAAGGGAAGAAGGGGGAAAAATTAAGTGGGCACAGCATGAGGCACAGTTTCTGTCCATGCTATCATGGACATCTGTTATCATGCATACAGGTTTACAATAGGTGCAAGCATGTTGCTTTCAGCAACATTGTTCTCTTTGTGTAGCAACTGCTTATTATGTTTCATGGAGAAAGATGAGAGAATCACATGCAGAATTTGCGGCATTCACAAGTGCCCTCGAACACATCTCATAGGAATGCAAAGAAAAATTTGACCTACTGTTCAGTATCGTTCTCTTGTCTGTCTGAAAAAAGGAACAAAGTTAGGGTCATTTGAGCTCAGTTAAGCAAAACATTTAGACACATCTATTGCTGCTGCTGCTAGCAGAAGGCTTAGCTGTGACTCTGTAGTGTTTAATTATGTTAAGACAACCAGACTGGATGGTAACTGTCAGTCTTTTCATTCATCCTCCCAAAAGATCACCATGCTGACAGTGGTTCTTGAGCATGAAACAACTCATCCAGAATGTGGGGGGGAGGAGGCAGTGCACAGAACAGCCTGTGAGCTGCATTGGGGTTTGCCCAACAAGCAACATAGCCTGTCATCCCAGACAGTGAAGAAGGGACTTCTGTACAAAATGAAACATCCAACAAACTTGTTTTCTCCATACACCCAACTGTGGGCAGATGGATGGGGTGGAGCAACCTAGCTTGCACAGAGCTAGCTCCCATCCACAGATGGACTGCAGGTCACTGTTGCTGCCTCCTCTTGTTTCCAGGTGAATTTGCCAGTACTGTGAGCATTGGCATTTGTGTGTGGGGGGGCTGGCAAGAAAACAAACTTCACCTAGTATCTTTACCCTGAAAATTCAATAATTTCCTAAACAGGCAGCACACCTTATGCTTTTTGTTTTGTTCTGATTTCCACGCCATTGGCTAACTTGGTTTGCCTTGCTCTACAGCTTCCACACCCCACTGTGATTTTGTATACCAAGCCCCAGTGATTTCACTGCCGAGGCTCTGCACAGAGCTCCTAACTCATGCCAACTCACAGTCAGGACTCAGATATGTTTGGTTGTTTTTCATTTAATGGAAAATTGCACTCTCCAGTGGCTAGCTTTGGCAACCCTCTGAAACACCTGGCAAATGAGATTTAATGGAATTACATCCTCATTACCTTAAGTATCTCATGGACAGCATGAAATTTATACTGGTTTTAGCTATCTGTCAAAAGCAACTATTTCTGGAAGTACTGTTTGCTCAGCGGTTTTGTACCCATGCATACACTGTAACTAGAAAATTTTACTCATGTATCAGGTATTTCCTAAAAGAAACCACTGATGTGTTAGCTTTTCTTTGGAGCAGAGAGAAAATGAACATCAAGTGATTGTGCTGAACAGCATCTCCAAACTTGTTTTCACCCTCTTTTTCTATCTGACTGACTGATCATGTTAGTACAGCTGCTTTTTAGCTTTTAGCAGCTGCAAAAGGCCAAGCAAAAATCTTCACAGCATTATATATTCCCCCCCAAAAAAACACAGATATTTTTGCTCCTTCTGTTTTTCCTACTGATTTTGATAATGAATTGCTGCTTTCCCACTTCAGGTAAAATACTGTGAAACACAATGTTTCCTATCAGACTTCTGCAGCATCTCTAGTTACAGTAATCTAAAAAGACTCCAGAGAAGTTTTAGCATGAGCACACTGATATTTTTTCTTCCCTTTGCTCAGAGAAGGTCAACCAAATACCTGGAGTTTTCTTGTGGCACACTCTGTACAAGGCCACCAGCAAGAAGGCAGAGAGGGTAATGACAATCAAGGCAATGACAATGGGCAGGATAACACCTGCAAGAGAGGCAGAACATCATTTTATCACTTACTTGTCCAGGCACCATGATGTACCAGGGTGAGAGGCTCCTGGAGCCAGACCCCTACCACACCCCAAGGTGCTGCTTCACTCAGGCTTCTGCAGGGCTCAGCACCTGCCCCAGTGGGACCTGTGTAATCCTAATCAGTGGCTGCAAGATTTGCCCCTGATGTGGGTGGCCCTATTGCAGAAACAACTTTTTTATACATGCAATTTTTTTCTTTTTTTGAAAGACTCATCTGAAATTCAGAGACTAAAGCTATTATTTCTCTTTTAGCATTGAACACGCAGAAAGATACCAAGGAATTACATAACTCAGTAACATTCCCTGCAGCACTTACAACCATGGATAGCAAATGCAAGATCTTTTAAAATGAGGTCGTTTCTTCCCTTTCATTATTTCCCACCATCTGCCATTTCCTGACAGGTATTTCCCAGCCAAGAAGCAAAAAGGAAAGAATTATGTCATGAAGAGAAGCTTTCCTGGGGAAACATCCAAGCCCAGCCTCTCCTCCATTTATCTTTTTTTGCTGGCAGCAATCAGCTATGTTTGGATTTAGCTCCATGTCAATGAGGCTGCAGAACCTCAGCATCCTCCCTCCTGCTGGCCCCATGTTTTGAAATGGCATCTTCACTGATTCTTTATGCAATTAATGTTTCATATTCATATAAATGTGCATCTGCAGAATCAGAGGGAGAACTGAGAGCTGAGTTCAGAGTAGAAAAATATCAAACGTATTATGCTGAGCTTGTGCTTTGGGTGGGAAATAGCAGATCTGCAGTTATACTCTTGCCCCAGAGAAATGCAATTTTGAAATCAAAATTAAATAATGTGCTCAGTGCAAACAACAGCTGCTTAAGGAATTTGCAGGGGACTCTCTCCTAGTCCTTCTCTCCCCATTCACCCTCCCCTGTCACTATGGACAACATATTCATATAATATATTCAAAACAATATATAAATATAATAAGTATTCATAATGGTATGTAAATTATATTTTCACATTTCCATTTGTCTTTTCTTATAGGGTATGACTCCAATCACATTTTTTTATTTTATTTTATTTTTATCACTTTGACTTCAGTCTTTAGGAATAATCATGCTGCTTTCCAGTGGGAGAGGTGTCAATTTGCTAAGCTGAGTTAAATTGAGTTTGTAAGAGGGTCTATGGCCTGGAACAGACAAATAACACTGCCTAATTCATTTCTTTGTGACTTCAGTCGCTCATCTAAAGTCATGTTCATCTAGTGAAAACAGAGAAGATGTAGAATGAAGTAGGAACACTCACTAGAGTAATGGATAGTATCCTCCAATATTTTCGTGTTTTCAGAACTGTTTCCAGGACTGGCAGAATCTAGATTAACAAAATAAATATTGCTTTCAGGTCAACATATAAGTACCAGAATTTCTCTAGACAACTTCTCCCACACTCCACAAAAATTACCTTCCCCACATGACTTTGGTGCCGGCAGCTCTGGAGCCACGATGTGCTCCACGGCTATCCATCTCCTAAGTAGCACCTAGATAATTTGGCATGAGGGGTGGAAAAGCTTCAGGACAAACTCACACTTTGTATGGACTGTCATACAACTGTCTTCTCTGGGATCATCTGCTTGCTCACTTACAGCTTACGAACTACATTTTCACTTTTAGGAGGTTAAGGTACTGGTCAACATTATCAGCTTCTCTTGACAAGCAAGTAAATAAACAAGTGTGTGAAAATAAGACCTGCCCCCAAAAGATGAAGAAACAAAATATCTCACTGCTAATAATAAAAACACTAATGGTAGGTGAAGAAGCCCAAAGAGGAATAATGAATAATAATAATAATAAGTTAGCTGGACATTCTCTTGGCAGTTGAGTGTGACAAAGGGATGGCTGTGCTTGCTCTGCCACATTTGGAGAGAGCAGGGACTGTTAGAACCTCTGGGGGCATGCTCAGAAGAAAGTATTTCTGTCTTCGGGTGCTAATCTGAACTGGAGTTGGGTGTCAGCTACCCAAGGTATCCATCAAAGTTGTAATGCAAGGCCACTTTCAGGAAATGGAATCTGAAAGATGTTCTCCAGACAGGGAAAGATCTGGGATTCAAATAACAATTCATTACAACAACAGACCGATTACAGTAACAGGTGAGACAAGCTGCTGGTGGCAGCAGCAAGAGGTGCAGGGAGCAGTGCAGAAGTGACTGCTTCCTGACAAGACCAAGGGAAGGGAAATAGTACTATACTGGTTCACTGGCACAAGAAGACTTTGTCTTACCCTGAGACCTGTTGCATTTAATCACAGGATGAGGAAGGAGAGCCACTGACAAGACCTAGCCCCCTGGTGAAGACTGTTTCTCTATTAATTGTATACTGTACCGTTTAGTATTCTGCTACTCTGTTTGCTTTGGAACATCTCCTGGTACCATATGGCATTCAGCTGCATTCACTGCAAAGTTACACAGTGCAGCAACTTGAGGACCCCTCATCTCCTTCTCTGTACCATGCTTCAGGTTCCACCTCCAACTACCCTCTTCTTTCCCAAATATTTCCTTTCCCTCTTACCTGGTGGTGTTGCTGGGGTGCTCACAGAAAGATCTGAAAGAAAATGGAAGAAACAGAGTTGTTATTAACTGTTTTAGAGATCCTTGCAAAAATGAAAGCAAGGAGGGTCTTCACATTGTACAAACTAGCAGACCCCAGTGATGAGCTCAATAACTGCAAAGGAAACTCAGACAACTCTGAATTAACTGATGCACTCCCAAAAAACATTCTTCCTGTCAAAGCCAAATAAGTGCCCTGGGGCAAAGAGCTGGTACTTAACTGACAAATAACTTGTATAAGAAAGGAAACTCAAATGCCTAATTGAGTCATATTCAAGTGTTGCTATCCCTCAGTAACAAATCTTCATTAATTACCCTCGTGTGCATGGCTAGCAGACTGTTGAACAGTGTGAATGAGGCTTTAGTAGTGAAGGAACTGGACCTTGCAGTGTCTTTTGTGTGAAGCTTATGGTTTTGCTGCTGGCAGCATCCTCTTTTCCATTCAGAAGATTTGGGTGCAGAACCACATTAGCATGCTGCTTGCCTGTATCTAGGCTGAGGTATGCATGCTTGAATGCTACAAAGGCTGTGAATATTTCATATCTGGAGGCTAAAGAAACCTCACTCCCACAGTGGCTTTATTGCCTTACATTAAATCCCCCCCATCATCAGTCAGAAGCCAAAAGAAGCCAGACACGTAACTCATCCATCTTTGAAAACATCCATGTGAAGTGGCAGCACAATGCCTCTGTGCTTGCCTGAAGCCAGCAGAGGACATGACCTGGGGATGCCTCTCACTGGGTTGTCACAGCTGCCATGAAGGAACTCCCCCCAGGCGTTATGTCCTCAACAGTTTCTCCTTACTTTGAGCTGTAGTTTCACAGCACCATAAAACCCCTCCAGGGCTGCTTCCTGGCACAATCACCCGTGAGGATTATGGCTCATCCTACTCATCTTGAGAGCTCCTCAGGAGGACATGTCCCACCATGGTGCTTCCTGTGCTTTGTAGAAACAGCTCATGCAAGAGGAGTTGCAACATGGATTAAAGATGCTATTCTACCACTGTGAATGTTTGTTCACAGTAGTACAGCTGCTGTTGTTTCTCCTCCTCTTTACACTCATTTAAAAACAGAGATCACTTGAGCCACTGGCATGCAAACAATCATTTTTGCTAGTAATGCACGTGACAGAGCTTTAATGACACCTTAATCACAAACATGCAAGAAAAGTTGAAAAGCCAAATTGAAAAGCAATGAGAGATCTTCTTGAACATACTGAATATTAACAATGCTAGTTAATCCTGAGGGCACACAGTTATTGCAAACTGGCTGATGAAAATTCAGAAGAGATGTTTTTCATAAGCTATTTACCACCTTGTCTATCCATCTGCACAGTGTCACCACGTTCAGGGAGGATCTCTGTGATGGCCAAGGAAAGCCTTCTTACACAGAGTGAAATCCCATGGAAAAAAATGTAAGCACTCTACAACATTTGAACAAGCAAATATAAAACAATGTGGACATTCATGTAGACAGGCAGAGGGTCTTGTCAAGTCCTTCAGGTAGGTCATGTCTCTATAAAACACCAAGTCTTGCCCTCACCATTCCGAGGGGAGCTGAACTTTCCTAAGAAAAACTCCAAAGATGTCATTTTCCCTTAACTTCACTCTTGTAAACAAAGTGAACCATCTTGGTTCAGAAAGCAAACTTTTCCAATGGCAGAGTTGGGCACTGCTCTTCTAGGGGAGGACAGAAAGGCATACAGTCCTTTGCTTGCTCCTGTGTTTGCTGTATCATTCTGGCCGTCTGCTTGCCCCCTACCACGTCCCTGAGGCTGTGAGCTGGGGGTGGATGCTCTACATAAAGAATCTGGGAAGATTTCCAAGACTCATCACAAGAATTGAGGTGTACAACACTGGCCGTATGGTAAGAAGGACAAAGATAAAGAGGCTGGTGTATGAGCAGGTGATCTGACAGTACCTGCCTGAGCAACGGCTGGTGAGAAGGCTGACAGATGGAGAGGGGTACCAGCAGCTCTCCTCTCCCAGAGCTTTGCTACCTGAACAGCCTGTGTGCCCTGCAGCTTGCTGCTTCTGCTTTTGGAGGGCAGCCACACAGAGCTATGCTCGCTGGCAAAACAAGTGAATAAATTTGGCTGATTACTCAGAGGGGATACCACAAGATAAACAACAGCAAAATTAAGAACCTTAAACCTCCTTGTCCTGACTGAGCTGTAGTTCTGTAATTGTGTTAGCTGAGTCTTCGTTATGTTTTCTATCTCTCTGATGCTTCAATTCATGCTTCTCTCTGTGTGGAGAAGCTAAAGCTATGGTGGGCAATTTTCACTTAATACCACTATTCAGCTTTACTTTGCAGTTTATGTACAGAAAAAGTCAAACCCTTGTCTTGGTCCTAAGGTTCTTTCTCAGTAAGATACCTATGTGAATCAGGTAAGTAGGATTTATAATTTGAGGAGTGCGATGAAGGCACTGATAGATGCAGCAGGCTGATTCTTTTGTCAGCTTATTATAATAGATTTTCTAATCTTACCAGCCTGCTGGATGGACTTAAACTCATCCCCTTTTATGGATTTTTTGTTGTTCAGGTCACAGAATAAGAAGTCAACTTGCAGTTCCTCAGAGGTATTTAGACTCCAACAGATCCATTAAATCTCCACTTCTTCACAAATTAAAAGGAGAAAATGAAATATTAACAAGAAATCCTTTGTGGAGGTGGAGCAGGAGTAGGAGGCATATGATACACGACAGCCAAAGTTGAAGAAGTGTATGTGTCAGTGGCATGCATGCTGGTTGCTCTCTTTGCTAAAAACAGCTCCTCTTCCCTTCCCGAGCCTAGGTGAGCCCCACTCAGCCCCTCCTTCGCAGCTGCTGGCTTCAGTCCTCTGCAACATAGTGATGCTACTCTCTGATGTTTCTCAAAGCTCCTTCACAGCCTCCCCCCACTCGTTCCAGTTGCACTCCATCTCTCTGTGACACTTCTCCCACACCCTGATCTTTTGATATGGCAGAATGGAAATTTCCCTCTAAAATGTACTTCCTTTTTTTTTTTTCTTTCCTTTTTTAACCCTGCACTAAAGAAGAGGTTTTGTTGTTTTTCTTTTTCCCACAAAAATGGCATGTTAAAAAAAAAAAAAAGAAAATGGTCTCAAAGCTAAATATGTTCTTTTGGTTTGAGATTAATCAGCTGAATTATTGTTGAGAAAACCAAATAGATATGTCAAGTTCTGGGTGAATTTCACATTAATTTGTTTTCCCACACAAAAGAAACAGATTGTGTGACTTTAGCTTTTAAGATCTGTGATCCCCTGAGGGCTGCAGCATGAGCCCATTGCACATACTACGCCTGTTCCAGTGAACAAAAGGTACCAGGACCCCATGGAAAATGGAATTTCACAGTGCTGCAAAGAAAAAATCTCGTGGCAGCAAGAGTCAGCATTTCTTCCAGACTCAGTACAACCTGAAACAACTGGCTTTATGCTCATATTCCCTTAAAAGTTATTAGGGTGCAGCCTATGGCTTCCCTTGGCCCTGAGCAATAGCACATAGAAACAGAAAACTGCTTAGAGTGATTCAAATTATTTTTTTTCCCGAGTACTATAAAGAACACAGAAAATATGGAGCAAAATTGATCTAAAGGTGCACTCGCATGGGCTACCTAACACACTGGATTGTGTAATGGGACTTCTTTAATATTTAAACTTCAAGAAATCAACAAGGAGCTGGTCCTGTGTGGAGGAAGGAAAGGTGCGAGGATGAAATCCCAGTGAGGGAGGAAGTGATTTTGAAATGGCAGTATTATGGGAAGTCAGTGTACTGGCTATGCCAGGGACCCAGGCTGAATCCCCCAGGACAGATGGGCCCTTCCTTCCTCAGCCAGGAAATTACATTTCTGGCTCCTTAGGTAGTCCCTGAGCTAAAGATTTATTGGCTTTACAGCACAGTGAGCAGAGTAAGATGATGACGATCACAAATAGGCGCGGGAAAGGATGTAAACCTTTTTGGGTATGTTTTAAAAGTAAAGAGCAATTGTACAAATAATATTACAGATAATTCAGTAGCTAGAATCCACAGAAATATATGTGTTACAATTTCATTTTAACCTAATCAGTTTGCCTGTGAGAGAAAATCTGTCATTAAAAACACTGTAATTTGTTGCTTTATTGCAGTGTACCAGTGGTAAGGCTGTGAGTGTGTCTGCCAAAAGACATAAAATGTAACAGGATGGTAAGAGAATCACAGACTGGTTTTGACTGGAAGGGATCTTAAAGATTGTTTAGTTCCAACTCACTGCCGTGGGCAGGGTTGCCACTCACTAGATCAGGCTGCCCAGGGCCCCATCCCACCTGGCCTTGAACGCTTCCAGGAATACACAGCTTCTCTGGGCAGCCTGTGCCAGCATCTCACTATCCTCTCAGTGAAAAATTTCCTCCTATTATGTAATCTAAATCTTCCCTCTTTTAGTTTTAAACCATTCCCTCTTGTTTTATCACTATCAGACTATGTAGAAAGTTGGTCTTCATCTAGTTTATAAGATTTTTTAAGCACTGGACCACAACAAGGGCTACCCAGAGCCTTCTCCAAGCTAAACAAGCTCACCTCCCTCAACTTTTCTTCATAGCAGAGGAGCCCTACCCCTCTGATCATCTTTGTGATCCTTCTCTGGACCCATTCCAACAGCTCTATGTCTTTCTTATGCTGAGGACTCCAGACCTGAACCCTGTTCTCCAGTCAGAACCTCACCAGGGCAGAATAGAGGGAGACAGTAACCACCCTCTCCCTTTTGGCCACCCTCTACTGATGTAGCTGAGGATACTGTCTGCCTTCCAGTCTGCAAGAGCACACTGCTGGCTCAAGTCCAGCTTTTTGTCCACCAGGACCTCCAGTGCTGGTCCCAAGAAAGACACCTGGCGGGACAACAAAGCCATTGATTACAGCTTTCTGACTGTGACCATCCAGTCAATTCCTTATCCACTGTATAGACCACTCTTCAAATCCATCTCTCTCTAATACAGAGATCAGACATCCTGTGGGCCTTGATCAGAGATCTTACAGAAATCCAGGTAGATGACATTGGTCTGTCATCTGTTGTTATCTGGTGCATCATAGAAGGCCACCAGACAAATTGTGAGGCACAATTTGTCCTTGGTGAAACTGTGCTGGCTGTTTCAAATAATCCCTTCATATTGCATAAGCCTTAACATTTCTTCCAGGATTAAACACAACTCACAGCATATGTATTACAGGGAATAGGTTTATTAAAATAATTAATGAGTCCACTCTAAATTAATGGCCATAGCTTAAAAATGAAAAAAAAAATCTCAACTTCCCTAAAATGCTTTTAAACATTTCAGCATGTTCTCAGCATATGATATTACTGTACACTTATATCCAGTCCTATCCTCCATGAGAAGAATCACAGTAAACACCCATTTGCCATGCTAAGTTTTAGCACAGCAAAACGTCATTTAGCATTCATTTATCTCCTGCAAACACAGTACAGGGAATTGTAAAGAGTCTTTTATCCCTCTGGAAATGTTAAACATTAATAATAACTGGGAAATACAAACATAGTCAATGTCCTTATTGGGCTTATGTATGTGGAGCTCAGAGTATTGGGTAAAAGCTCAAGAGACCTTGAGAAAACCTAAGTGATTCTTCAAAATCTAGGAAAATTAAGCCTGCTAGAAACGTAATAAATGATCACTCATTACCTGGCATCTACATTTGCCACAGAGTTTCTTAGTGGATAAATACAACAAAGCACGCTCAGAAAAACAATAAAGCAAGACAGACATTGGATTGATATCTTTTTGACCTTGCATGTGACTGTGTTGTAGATTGAACAGTGTCATTTAATTTGGTCATATGCGTTAGCTTGCCCTACAGATTTATTAACAATTGTAAAAATTATAGCTGTTTTCTCCTTTGCTTTGCAGCCAGAGAATTTATCTGCTTCCTCTGGCAGTTAGTGCTACACAATGACCACATACAGCACATGTAAGATTTATATTATCTTAATTTATATCTTTCTGTAATAACATCAAGATTCCTATGAATCTTTTGAAGTTTGTCCATCACTCCTATCTCCATAGTAGGGTGACATCATACCCTGCGTGAATAAAGAGGTAGCCCTCACTCTGGGATAATGCATGACGTATAAAGAAGAGATTCAAAATCTTTTACATCTTTTTATCTATTTGTATAGGAAAATGAAGTGTACGTTTTCAAGACATACCTGAGGTTCCAGGTGCAGTAGTGTTTGCTTGTAAAGAGGTTGTAGGAGGCAAAGTCCCTGTCTTAGTAGTTGTAGCACTCAAACTCTCATTTTGTGTGGATTGTGTTCCATTCACTTGTGCAGCTGGAAACAAGACAGATATTTGGGTAAGATACACCAGAAGAAGGGTTGCCTTTGGTCCTGAGCAAAACCCCCTCATCATCATGGAGGATAGTTCAGGTCAGAAAACAATATGCCTTCAGGTAAACCTTTGTCAAACACTAAGCTGTCCCTATGAAGTTGTTAGGAACAACATAGCTTAGGCATATTTAAAGCCATCCTTCACATCCCACAGCCTCACATCTGGGCCAGAAGACAACACTGACTTTGAAGACCAGGTTGACAGGGTAGACAGCTTCCTGCTTTTTATCTTTTACCTTCATTTAAAAAAAATAAATAAATCAAATACAAGTTTCTGCCACAACTGTCACATAATGTTAATGGGATACTTTATAAAGTTCTAAGGATTGTAATTAAGTGCAGAGTTAATTACTTCATTCTGTGCTGATAAGGTCTGAGAAATTATATATCCCTGAAAATTAGCATATGAATAATTGAAGTGCCTTTTTGCTGCCCTCCCTCACTGTCAGTAGAGGATTGAGGCCATCTGTGCCATGAGATCTGCCGTCCAGGGTGAATCCAAACACAGGCACCGTCTGGCCAGAGAGGCAAGGAAGGCAACAGCTATGCAGAAGAGTTCAAGCTGTTACAGCATAGCAGTTGATTTCTGTGTCCATCCCCAGACCCCAGAATAACTACAGACAAGATGGTGACTATCAAATGGACCATGTTACCCATGTTGCCGAGAGAGGCTGCAGAACAAGCTCCTGATGAAAAAGGGCAGGAGTAGACACGTCTTGTGCCTAATCCAATGGCTTCTGTACCCAAAGCCTATGGGGATAGCAGCATTTATATCCAGCTGCTGCACACATACACAGCAGTATGACAAAGGAAATCAGGGTCCTAGCTGTCCTGGGGGAGTGCTCACATCACCCTGTAGCACGTCTGCTATCAGTCACTGCTGATGAATAAAATGGCAATGTGAAAATAAAATGATAAAGACTATAAAATAGCTGTCTGGACAGGGTAACTGTGGCAAGACAGAGCACCCCAGAGGTGACATCACTCTCCCCACAGTAGCTTTGATGAGAGAAATAGCAGCACACTGGCATGTGTTTGTCAAAGAAATAATCAAGGAGGGGAACATGAAGCTGTCCTGCAGGGCCGCTGCCTGAGCCTCAGCTGTTTCCTTGCTCTTTGTGCTCCTAGAACCCTTCATTTTCTTCGAACAGCTAAAATTCAGCACGCATCCTCGCTTGATCTTAGCAGGATTTTCTACTTAACCTACATATAACCCATGTGTGTTTCAGCATTTCCCAACAGTACTCTAAATCTTCCTTGTAGCAGGCTGCAGCCTAATGAGGTCTGACATCACACGGTGCTTTAAACAAGCAGCAGATGTGCAGCAGAGAGACCAGACATCTGTAACAGCATTACTTGGCCAGTCAATGAATCTGGGACACTCCTTTACAGGGAACACTGACCCTTTGAAGCCCTAATGCCAGGACTTGGCTTGGTGACATATACATCTCTCCCCTGAAATTAACAGGTTGCAAAACCATTTGCATTAAAGACTGCATTAATAAAAGCTTTGAAAAATTGCAATGCATCAAAAGCAGTGGAAGCTGCTCCCTGCCAAGCACACCCCTGCAGCCAGCTGCTGCATGGGAAGTTCCAGAAGCACAACAGGTACCTTCAGCCTGTGACAGAGACTTGAGGACAGCTGAGCAGTACACTCAGGAGCCTAACCCTCCTCCTGCTTAGTTATCAGCAGTTTAGTATGAACATTCTCTCTTTCACTCTTTCCTTTTCTTGCTTTTTAATATTTAATGTTTCAGTGAACCGTGATGTATCATTCTCCAGGAAAGAGGCACAGGATAAATCGTAAATATCACAACCCCAAACCTACCAACAGTTTGCAATTTAATATCCTGAGTGGTGACCTTTGATCTACAGCTGGGGGAGGAAGAGTACTATCTACTGCTGCTTTTCGTTTTGCAGTCTCTGATAACACCAAGTGTCCCAGGACATGAAATCCTGTACAGATGTGTGACGTCATTTAAAATTGTTGGACTGCCCAAGGGAGGTCACCCTGGTGGCTAAACGTGAACTCTTGGCTTTGTTCTATTGCACTAATAAATAAGAAAACTACAGAGATAAGTCTAATCATTGGCTTCCTATATAATAGTTGGGGCTAGAAAACATGGATGGAAAGGAGAAATTTTACTTATGGCCTGTAGAAGGAAAAACACAGAAGACTTAAGTGGAAGAAAATAAAAAAAGTCCTGTGCATGACTTAGCGTACAGAGCACTGGGGGCTCTCTCTGAATTTGTAATGGGAGGTGACAGCAGACACAGAAATTGCAGTGGGGACAGGAAGCCCTGTCACATCTCTGCTGTGTGAATAAGATTATTTGCTGATGCTTCTAGCTAGGACTGAAGGAGAAGAAATGCTGGCCTGTGTTACAAACCAGCAGAGATGTCTGCATTGTATTAGAAACAAGGGGTCATGAAAGGAAATTCTGAAACTTCATACAGGCACCATCAAATCCTGCCTCACTTCTTTAAGGCCAACTACACTACTAAGGAGAAACTGGCTGCTAGAGGGGAAGAAAAAAAAAGAGCAGAGATAGCAGACAGCTTTCACTTTCTCTCCATTTTAATAGCAAAAATCTTGCTAAGCCCACATCCACTTCAGGGAGCATGACTGTCTCAGCCCTGCAATGGGCTAGACTTTTAGGCAGTATCTATTTTTCCTGTTTATGTGAGGGGAGTGAGAATCAAGTAAGCCCTGCTTTTAGGTATAAGTTTATTCATCACCCATTTTCATTGTGTTTTATTTTTATTATTATTATTATTGCTTAAATTATTCCAACTACTTGTTTGGTGTGGGTGATTTCTAGTTTTTTTGTTTTGTTTTAATAGAAACCCATCTGATGCACTGGCCCAACATACATATCTTTCCGAAGATTTATGGGGAGATTGATTCAGAGTAATTAGTACCACCTCGCAGCTTTCAGTATGGTGACTCATGATAATAAAGAGAGTAATTATTTGTAACATTGAACACATTATTTTCCAATACATGCAAACACAATATTATTTATGTAAGAAAACTGTATGTATAAAATAAAAAACAAAGGAGGAAGTTCTGACACCACTTGGATATCATACAATATTTTTTGTTGAAATACTTATAAAAACAGAAGAAAATAAAAATGAAAATCCCTCCAAGTACAAATCTCCCAATTACAGGAAGATTCAAATCCTATGTAATAGCTGCAGATCACCTCCACTACAAATTAAAGTTTGTAGTTCAGTGCGTAAGTTTCTGCAGAAGGATTCATTGAGATATATAGACTGTAGGTAGGAAAAAGAGCTCTGCTTTCCCAAAGCTCTAAAGCCAATATACGAATTACTCCTTTTGATATCTTCCTATTGCTCCACACTGCTTTACAGAAAGTGTATAATGAATCAAAAATGATTCCACGAAATTGTCACTCACCACTTGTCTTGTTGTCACTTTCAGTTCTTGCTGTAGGGGTTGCCTGTACTGGCTGCTGCACTGTTGTATGTTGTGGTGTACTTTCTGTGGCATTAGCTGGAGTAGTTGCGTTGCCTACTAAAGGAAGGATGTTGAAAATCATTCCTCAGTTATATACACACGTTTGTACACATGAAAAAAATCTACTGCTTCGCTCACAGTATGACTAAATAATGAATTTAAATTGAAGATCAACAGGAATGAGACTGCCTTCCCCATAGGGAAACCCAGCCCAGACATCCCCGTGAGTACAAACTTGAAATAACATAGTTATCAGACCTGGCTTGGATCTTCCTTGAGCCTGATGGCTCTGGAGGTACTACCAAGGATGTGACCATCTATAAAGGCATTCCCAGGCCATGGTGCACTGCTTCTCAGTGCCCCAGTTGACCGCTGGACCAGCACAATAAAACTTCACTTACAGCTTGTAGTGATGGACACAGTCACAGTTGAGGCTGTAGTGGTTGCTATCCCTGTTGTTTGCAGTGTCATTGCTCTTAAAGTGGTTGTGTTCACAGCTTCCTGCTCTGCAAGAGAGGCATTTTTATTGATTTATCCCATATAAACATTCCATACCTCTAGCTGCCTTCTTTCCCAAAGGCAGTGTGTTTCTCTTTGGAGTCTGGATCTCAGAGACCTTTCTTGCCCGTGAATGCTTCTACAGGGCTCAGAGCACACACAGTTTGTATCACAAAGAGCAAGGTTGCCCATCATGTCTGCAGCAGCATCCATGAGCCAACCCCTATGGGAAGATGTTCACTTTCTGAGAGGTCACAGAGAGCCTTGTGGGCCCCTCTCCAAGGTGTGCAGTCAAGGCTTGGACATCTAAGAGGAATAATGCTCCCTAGCACGTGATAATCTCCAACAAGATCTCAGCGCTCATGTTACAACAGTTCCTGAAGCTTCCTTCTGCAGAGAGGCAAGAGCTGGGGGCAGAGTAAGGGCACCCTCAGGCAGCAGGGATCTGCCAGCTGCTGCTATAGAAAGAGGGCTGCAGAGTTGGCCACATCACAAAAATGGTGGGAAAGCTGCCCAGCATTTTGTTTCATTGCTTAATAGAAGCAGAAAGCACTACTGTCAGCCACAGGGACTCATTTCTATCCCTGCCTACAACCCAAGCCCTGTCACTCTCCCTCTTCTAGCACTTTTCAGAGACTGGAAATATGACAGAATAGGAACAAATCACAACTTGCCACTTCCTCTCATATGGCTGGAGTACTTCTAAATACAATGACCACACCAGAACAGGATAACTGTCTCCCTTGGCTCCTGCTTTGCTGGTTGTTTGCCTGGAATAACAGTGCTTCAAAGAAAGAACCTCCCTGAAGGCTTATTCCACACCTACACAGGGCTTTAACCTCACTGGGGGCTTCTGACACTTTGCTCTTAGGCATAAATAATATTGCTGCTTTCTCCTCTGTGACAAAAAGCTATAAGAGAAGTTCAGTGAAATGTCTGAAGAGCTCATTCACCATGAGGTATCGCTTTTTTATTAAATGGTTTTAGAATAGACATAAACATCAGGGTTTTTGAAACATAAAAGAACTACAGCATAATTTGAAAATGCCTCATTCTTCTTGTAAAAAAAAAAAAAAAAAACCCAAAAACATTCAGACTTTCTCTGTCTGCATTTTATTCACTTCCTTTAATAACACTTTGAATGTATCCATCTTTATTATCCCTCTGCTTCTCCAAAACAGATTCTTTAATATATTCAGTTCTCAAGAAACACGGTCCTATCTCCAGTTTTTCTTCCTCAGATACATCACACTCAATGCAGCCATTTTCAACATTTAAGTTAATAAAGGAGCTGATATTTAGCCCACACAAATACAATACAGTCAATAGTGATCTTTCATAAGACCTTCCCCCATGAAAACAGGCCAACAAAGCTGGGGCTCTTCAGCCTGGAGAAGAAAAGTCTTCAGGAAATATTATAGTGGCCTTCCAGTACCTGAAAGGAAAGCTGCGGAGGGACTTTTTATAAGGGCATGTAGTGACTGGATGAGGGGAAATGGTTTTAAACTGTAAAAGGGTAGATTTAACTAGGTATTAGGAGGAAATTCTTTACTGTGAGGGTGGTGAGACACTAGAACAGGTTGCCCAGAGAAGCTGTGGATGCCCCCTCCCTGGAGGTGCTCAAGGCCAGGCTGCACGGAGCTTTGAGCAGCCTGATCTAGTGGGAAGTATCCCTGTCTGTAACAGGGGGGTTTGGAACAAGATGGTCTTAAAGGTCCCTTCAAACCCAAACTGCTCTGACTGTGAATTTGAACTCTTACCAGTTTTTGGTGCTGATGTAGAAACATTTGCATTTATGTTTGAAATTTCATCATCTGAAACAAACACAGAAAGGAATTCATTAGTTCAGCTGTCTTCTAGATCTATCTATCATTGCACAGGTACATAGGGCAGACAGAAGCAAGGGCCGTCATAGAAAATCAAGTTTAGAAGCCTGTAATCAGGAGCAACAACTCTACTCACCTATTCAACCTATTAGCTTTGCCCTCATTACTTGAATGGGGAGCATCTAATCCAGCCCTAGAACTGCAGGTTGTTTACTAATATGTTTTAATGACTTTTAAGATTGGTTTGGAAAAAAAATGGAGCAATTGTAGTTTTTGTTTGTTTGTTTGTTTTTAGTCTCCTCTCCTCAAGCACAACCACACAACCACAGCTGATCTGAGTCTTCAGGATGGAGGTAAAATAACTGCTTGCAGGAGTGAGCTCCTGATTTGCACCTCTAGAATAGAAAAATTGCTGCAAGCCACTAAAGGTGGTTAGTGGCTCCCTGGATAGTAAAAGCACTTCAGGAGGGCTTTCCAGCATCACCATGATTCCTATATGTGATGCAAAGAAGAGAAGTCACAGAACGTGGTTCAGAAAGCGGTGCCTTGAGCAGTAGTTGACTTTTCACATTGCCCTTTGGAAAGTGCTGCAATAAATGGTGGCAGCCTTAAAAACATGAGGTCAAGTTAGCAGCTGAAAATCTCCAATGCTACAAATCACACAAACAAACAAAAAAACCCCACAAACTATCAAATAAAGACCTTAACAGTTCCTAGATTTTCTGTCTGTGAAAAAAATTATAACAGCATAATTCACCTAGAGTATTCGTTTCAAGTACAAAAATTTTCAGTCTTATTCCTGGGATGTCCAAATATTTTACTAAAAAGTTAAGGGAGTGAAAAAACTACAGAGTTGAAACCAGTGGCTCTCTGCAAGCATTGCACATCACTGTGTGACCTGGAAGGGTGTATCTGGGGAGGAAGAGCTCAATTCAGAGTAAGAACAGAGCAGACAAATCCCCTGGTGCTGTCAGGTTCAGAGTGCGACATCCTGCCACATGCTGTGAGCATGCTGTAACACAGACATCACAGCACTGACTCAGGGTGGAACATTGCTGTTCTTGTGTGACTGCATTCATGGTAATATCTGCTGGCGTGCTCTCTGCCTTCTGTCTGTGGGGCAGAACAGTCAGTGTTCCCTCTGCTCAGCATGCTGTGCTCTGTTAACATTTCACGAGCTCCAGCCGAGGCTTGGCAGTCACAAATCTAATATTGGGGAAAAACACTTAATACACTTGCTCACTGGTTCCCTACAGGCCTACTTCTCTCTGCACAGATGCAGCCAGGCCATGCTCAGACCCTTGTACAGAGCATCTAAAATACAGTTTTTTCTGCAGTTTAGTTACTCAGTCAGAATAATGCTTCTTAGCCCTCACGTGAAATATCTGAAAACAAATTTCACCTAAGCAGACCAAAAAACAGCCTTGTTCAGGGAGCTACCCTGAACACTTAATTTCTTCTCTTCATTTTCATTAAGAGAAGGTGACAAAACTCCATCACTCGCCAAACCACAGGACCGTAGCTCCAAACCAGAATGTTTCTGCAACAGAGCCAACGCTTTCACATGGCTCCGTAGAACATCTCCCAGTAAACACAACGTCTGTAATGTTATCAGCTGAAGGCACTCACTGGCCAGTTATCACCTTCCCTAAGTCAGCAAGGCTTTGTGGAAAGACCACTGTAATTCTTTATGTGTAAAATGTAAACTCGAAACTAAAAAATAAAATAATTTGCAGCTTTGATATGAATCACATAGATAAACTAGATTAGCAGAATAGAAAAAAATTTGAAGTTTTATGAATTAATTGCTGCCTTAAAATGGTGGATAATTAAGTATGTTTTAAAGACAAGTTGAAGGTAACACACAAATGCTTAAAACTAGCCAAGATTTGGGGGGCATCAATTGGTTAAAAGTAGTCACACACGGTGGATTATTATGCTCTTATTTGCAATGTTAAGGATTAAAAGTGATTGAAAGTGGAACTTTGGTCTATTAGTCTGTTGCTTGATGAAACAAGAGAAATACTTGTTTTTCTGCTCACATCAGATTGGCTGTGGTCTCAAACGAAGAACAACCAACCTGAGTTACAACTGCTCAGTTTTAGGCAAATTTAGGTGCAGCAATTTGAGAGAGAAACTCATGGGAGTTCCCCTAACATCCTTGACAGCAGCTCCCTCACACAGTCCCTTCTTGCTTGGCCAGAGGAGCATGGGTGCCCTGCAAGGCTCCATCTCCGTGCCTGAAGAACGTGCAAGGAAAGGGCTAAGGTGCAACATGAGGTAGATTAAAGAGTGTTGTGCTTGCTGTCAGTGGGAGACCCACACAGAAAAAGAAAAGCTTGTCTAAAAGTATAGAGGTATGTAGGAAGAAATCAGAAGTGGAAGGAAGATAAGAAGGCAGGAAGAAGATGGGAGGTCTGGGCAGGAAGGCCCAGAGACAGTGAGACAAAAGGCCAGGAGGAAAAGATATGAAGGAATGAGAAGAGCTCAAATAAACATTTGACCTCTGACCAAAAGGCCAAACTGAGGAAAGAGAAACCGTTTTGGTTTTTTCCTTCATTCAGATTCAGAGGATGTGCCTTTATTGTCCTCTCTAGCTCGGATTTAGATGGTCCATTTGTTCTAAAATTAAAACAATAGTAAGTTCATTTGTGCCTGATCTTCAGATATGATCTAAGAATGATCCGGCTGAAGCTCTGAGCTAACTTCCTTTTTTCAAAAAAAATTCCAGAGTTCCTGAGCTCAGCCAGAGCTGACCAGCTGTCACAGCTGCCCTCAAGCAGCAGCATTTGATGTGGGCTTCCATCACCAAGGTATGAGCTCACCAGCTCTTCTCACTCTGTATCTCATTATTTTCAATTTTGCACTGGAAAGACTAAGATGAACAGTTTTTAACTTGAGTTAACTAGGCACCTGCTATTGCTTCAATAAATACAGCTCCTCCCCCCCCCCCCCAAAAAAAAAAAAAAGCAGACAGGACTGCATGTCATTTCATTAGCAGTGCTGTGTGCAACAAACTACTACAGGATTCAAAGCACGACTAAATGCTTTGTGAAACGTCTAATAAAAAAGTGAATAGCAAAAGATCAAAACAAACACTTTTAAAGGTAAATGAATTGCTCAAAATATGCCTTGATTATATTTCACTACTCAGTGCTGGCTGCTTTGGTATCTAAGTCTGGTTCAAAAATAAATGATTTTTATTGGAAAAGTCACTATTCCGACAGAAACAGTGAAAAAGCCTGTCTTTAATGCAACTTTTAACTTCTCAACTTTTTTTAAATCTGATTTTGCACTAGGCCTATAGGGGTTAAGTTGGTATTGAACCCCCTTTTCCATTTAGATTAGCCCTGGGGAAGCCACAGCTGAAGATAGAAATCCAGCTTGGGGAGCAGGCTGAGAAGTGGGTGGAGAATGGGATGGTAGAAACCAACAGGAGTCTAGGAAGAAAAGACCTGTCAGGAAGAACGATGAGAATTGTATTTATTTAGCCTAAAGATGAAAAGATTGATGGGAGGTATAATAGCAGCAGTCATGCAGGTGAGGGTCTGCAAGAAAAGCAAAGGAATGAGCGTCTCATTGCAACTGCTGAAGATTTAACTAGAGGTAACAGACAAGGGAAATTTGGACTAGAAACATTCCAGGTTTTCAGTGCTATATGTGCTATTTCTCTACTTCAAGGCTGTAATGCAGAACCTGCAGGTGGTGTTTCCCATTTCATATATGTCTGTCTGACCCCGGGCCTTTGCAATTGTACATAAGACATGCAGAAGTCCAGGTTTCTTTCTTACTTTCTGTCTCTCCACACTGGCAGAAATAGCACATGGCCCTTCCCAAGGAACACACAGTAACACCACAGACATCAAGCACTGCCTGTACGTCTACTCCAGCCACCTCATGGACAGGCTGCCTGCCTCACTTCCCTGCTGCAGGAGGGCACAGCCAGCCTGGAACAAGAGCTGGTCCCAGTATTCTCAGAGCTCCCCACAAATCACTGCTGCCTAACAACATGTATAACCTCCTCACTCTTAGCTCTGAGCTCTGTTTTTTATTGTATTTTCTCTTTGGTTCTTCTTTACTGCTGCATCATCTCCTTATTCTCTTACCTGTTGGTTTTGTGTTTTTTTTTTTTTTTCCCCAGATCAAAGCATAGTTCTCTTACTACTCTTTATTTCTGTTTTCTCTCCTCCTTCTCACTTTCCTGCTTCACTGCCTTCTGCCCAAAGTCTTGAGATAGATTTTTCTTCTTTTGTAGTGCACTTTTGTGCAAAGAAGAAAATGCTCTGCCCAGATCAGATGCCCATCTGCTGCCAACCTCCCAATGCACAAGCAACACTCCCATGTGCAGGCAGTCAAAACAAGTTTTGGATGTGTTCAGACTTTGCTCAAGACATCCAAACTGAACTCAAATGCACCCAAATGCATTAAATTCAGGGTTTGAGCTTAGGCTTTAACTCCTGATACACAAAGAAGCCTTCCACATGGACATTCTACATCCCAGCATAGCCTTTTTAGTAAGGCTGTGTGGAACAAAGCAGTTTAATTACTTTAGGTGAAGCTTCTGGTACTTCATTTGGCACATTCAGATCAGCTTGTGTTTTTCTGTGCACTTGCCGTGTAGACACTTCCCATGCCCCATTCTCCATTCAGTGAAAAAGAGATATTAGCACGCTCTTCTCTATTGAAGAATTGCACATTGCAACACATAGTAGTACCACTCTATCATTAAAATAGCTATGCAAAAAAGAGAGATCTGCTGCTCAAGACTACAGCTGCATCTATAGATTCCCCCTGTACAGAGAATAAAAACCTACATATAAACTGCAAAGTTTACATTTGCAGCTCTCTCAGCATTTAGCTTTGTCTGGAGCATTCTGTGTACAATCAGCCCTCTGAGAAAGCAGCAGAAAACTGCACCTAAGTGCAGAGCAAGGAAAGGGAGTTCATTTTAGATAACTGTTCTTCAGTCTTCTCTCAATGTTTCTGCAAACTATTTTAATTCTATTGAGGCAAGTTTGTTGTTGCTGCTGTTTTTCCCTTTTGTTCTAAATACACAAATAAGAGCTACTTAGTGCTTAGAATTTTTCTTAAAATTTCCTGGCACCACAGTGAAAACTGCAGGTTCATGACATACACGGCTTTAAGAGCAGAGAATTTTATCTACACCACTTGACTAAATCCTAAGAACTTCTAATTTCATAATAAATATTCTTTTTACTGAAATCACAAGATGAAACTTCTCTAAAGCCGAACAACATTGAATTATGTCAGGATGGAAAAGCATTTCCCCAACCTGCTGCCTTCTGTCCTGAGAACCTTAATGCAGTGACTAGAAGGACAACACGGACCCTGAGAAATGCACCATTGGTCATATTTGAGGTGAAGCCAGGTGCTACAGGCAGTGCTAAAAGCAAAATGCAGGGAAGATGCCTGGAGCTCTTCACCTCCCTTTCATTCTCATATCTCAGCAGAGCACTGAAGACACACACAGCACATGCTGAGCTCTTCTGCTAAGGTTCAGCCTTGCCTTCCTCCAGTGGGGCTCCTGAGCAGGCTGTTGTCACAGAGAGAAGGAAGGAAAGGGAAAGAGCTGCAGCCATTTCTCCCAGTGGGAGCTGGATGGAGGCAGGAAACAAAGCTTTGGCCCCTTTGTGCATGGCCTCAAAAACATGGGCCAGTTTCTTGGCTTCGTATGTAATAGAAATACAAACTTGCAGCCAAGCCCTCTTAACTGCAGGCTTCCTCAGTGCACTTTCTGTTCCTGTGTGAAGCTTGGTGGGTATCTTCAGTGCTGTGTGCTGAAGAGGGATGAGAATGTCATTTACACTCCATAAAGTAATAACTGCGCTCAGCATGCTCATCAGCACTCCAGTCTGCCTTGGACAAAGACTCCAAGCTCTGTGCTTCTCTTTGTTTAAACCTGTTAAACCTATTTAAAAGGTTTTAATTAAACCCTTTAAAGCTGTTTAAAGCAGTAGACTCACCCTTTGATGGTGATGCATTTGCCCATCTCTGTGTAAGATAAAAGGTAGGAGTTACTGAGGGTTATGTTATAGGATGAAAAACAAACTGCCACCCCCCTGCATTAGTCATGCTAAATCAGTTTTTAAATGTCTTCAATGTGTGCACTTTTATATCAGAAAGAGCTTTCTATGTGCCCCGCATTGCTGAATAGAGAAGGAAAAAGGATAAAAGGAGGGCCTTTGCCCTGCAAAGGAGAGAACAAGATGTCAGTGCTCATGGTGCTGTGCTTTCACCTTGCTATTTGCAGACCTATTTTCGTTTCCCAGGAATGGGCATGCTGGGGTAGGGCAGATACGTAGGAGCGTGAGGGGAAGTAAAGCCTGGGTGGACAGACAGTTCTACCCCAATATACAAAGTCATAATAGTGTTCTGTGTTTCCTCAGCCTGGTGTTGGCTACCCAAGTGCATCTCTAGTGTTGTGAGTAATGTAATAATCAGGAAAGGGCCACTGCAGCTTCTGTAGCCATTTTTAGCACATCCGGGACCAGCCCTGCACTGGCTTCAGCCACAGTCACCCGTGCTCTGCCCTTGGCAGCATTCCAAGAGTATCAGTAGCCAAACTCCTGTGGAAACATTGTGCGCAGCTTCCATCCCAGTGTAGTTCCACACTCACCCAGGTCCCTCTTCACAATGTCCAGCACACAGCCTGAGTGCTACTGAGTGCCCCAAGGGGAATGCCCAAAACAAGGACTGGAGTACAGTTGTAGATGCCTCTTGCACTTTTATGGGCAACTAACCAGTGCAACTACATTCCCTATGATAGTTACGACTATTGCAAATTAGTTATCACTTCCTTTGCAAACCCTTCCCACTTGATCATTTTCTCCTTAAGTGATCAACCCTTATTTTCCAGTATTAGTCCTTGAAAATAGCATTTCCTGACAATCTGTGGAAAGGCCAGGTGAAAACAGCTGGGGACAAAGCAGATGGTGCACTACAAGAAAGGGTCACGAAGCCTGTAAGGTAAACTGTGTGCTGGTTCACTTAAATCCAGCAGCATAGAGAGGCACCAGCAGCACAGTTCCACTGGCACAGTAGCAGTGTGCAGAGGGAAATAATGGATATGTTAAAGCCATTTGAAACAGAGCCGATAAAAAATGCTGAGAACAAAATTAAAGAGGTCCTATATTCATCAGCATTCACCTCTAATACCTGTGCCACACATTTCTCTTCCTGTCATTGGCATATCTCACGTATGAGGCTATTTGGCATTTATCTTCAGTAAGTGCTCCCTCCTGTTACACGCTGGAAACTATGTTAATGAGTTGCTCCAAGGGAAGCCCCCCCGTATGGTAAATACATTTGCTTCCTTCTGAACCACAGTAAAGATATTAATGTGTTATAACTACTCACTCCTGTAAGAAAAGACTATCAAAAGGAACCCAAAGGTGCTCAACCATACCAAGATTTCTGGGGATCCAGCCTTGCAGTGCTCAATGTCTATCATTTTCAAGACCTATGTGTTCTTCAGCAAAGCAGAGTTAAATGCTGCAGAATGTCCAAAAATCTCCATATTCAAAGAATTCAGTATTTTCCAGAAAGAAATGTCAATCATCCTTTGCATAAATGAGTAAAAACTACCAAGTTCTATGCTTGCCCCTAATACTTTCTTTGATTTCTGCCTTTATGGCTACCTGCAGGAATTGAAGGAGATAGACAACAACTGTGATTCTGGGGCAGTACTTTGACTTCTCGGGACCCTGAATGGCAATGGAAGCATCAGCCACGAATTGTGCCCAAAACCACCCCTCAATCACAGGCATGGTGCAGCCCAGAATCTGCGGTGAAAATGCTTGAATTTTGATTTCTTGCCAGATCAATTGTTGACTTTTTCCCCCATTTCATCAAATAACGTGGTGGCATTTTTGCTTCCGCGTCTTTGAATGAGTTCACAAACACTGATATTTACCTCATCTATATCAGTCTGATATATAATCCATGCCAAGATGAAGAAGAATAGTTCACCTATCAAAGAGAGCTGTCCTCACGCTAAAATAATGTTCTCATACACATCTAGAAGGTTATCAACATTGTATTTCCAATAAAAGGTAAGCTCAACACTGAGCATGTGAAGTAGTAGAAAAAAACAATCAAAAATGACTCCTGTAAATTCAAACATTTTCCTGTAATAAAAACATCCCTCAGAAAGTAAATAGTCTGTTTTACAGAGGAAAGTAATGTAAATCCTTGGCCAAGGACAGTAAGTATGTGGGATTTGTTTTCCTCAGACAATCTAAAATCCAAATCTTTCGCCATTCTTATTATTTGTTACCTCAGCTGCCAAATCTGTCAAGACCCAGTATGACACCCATCTCCTGCTGAAGATTAGGAAAGAAGAAATCTTCAGGAAACACAAACATCTCATTAATATAATCAGGGATTTAATTAATTTAATCCTAAAGTTTTGATTACATTGACTCAAACCAATCACTACCCAGGGAACTCAAGGCATTAAAACAAACCGATTGTGCTTCTGGAAACGATTATGTATCTTGTAGAAATCTTCAGACAGCAAGGTGGGTGTAGTGCTCCCATACTGGCAAAATGTGTAATTTCATGAGAGAGATAAGACAAGGCAGGAAGGTTGCAGCAGATAAATGTGATGCACAACCATGTTTCACCAGCTCTGCAGTTTAAATGACCTGAGATGTGTCGCTATCTACAATGCGCAGCTAACACCCAGGTGCAGGTTTAGTGCCATTGGAAAATGATTAAAAGCTGCTGTGAAAATACTGTTGATAAATAGGCTGGGATTTTAACCTGTAGCAAAGTCAGGCAAACATCCACTGCCCACTTAAAAAGAGTGAGAAAATTCTTGCCCTGTTGTTAGCACAGAATTGTCAAAGGACAACTCCTCAAGTAGATTGGCCTGCCTGACTCAGCATGCCAGTGACAGGGCATCCAAGAGCTCACCTTGGTAAGACAAATATCAAGCATCACTACTCTGCTGAACACATCAGTGGTTTGCATGGCAGGTCATGGCATGACTTAGGGTGCTGACTGCTCTTGTGAAATCTGGGATACCTGTTTTTAGAGTTCTAGCTGAACCTAAAAGTAAATGTTTATCTTCTAGCAGAGCCAGGTCCATAATGCCTGACTTTTTTGTTTGTTTGTTTTTTTTAGAAATAACAGCTCCTACCCATACACTAATCCAATACACACTCTCTCAATCTATAGAATTGCCAATTTAAACTTTTGAAGGGTCTTTCTTTAGTTTGTCTCAGCAGAAAATGGAGACAAAAAAGCCCCTCATGAGAAACAGAAGCAATGAGACCTCCTCCACAGGACTCTGCTGCAGGGATTGACTCCCCTTTGGACTGGGATGTTAGTCTGACTGCCAACTACTGACCACCAGTTCAAAGCGTTCCCTTCCTCAGGCTGAAAGTTTTGTAAAGATTATTTTTCATTGGTATTTTTGCAGCTTTTTCCACACAGGACCCAAATAGTTCTAAAAAAATATGGAGACAAAAATCAAGGTCCTTTCCTATTTAGAGAAACAAGACAAAATACAAGCTTCAGTTAATCTTTTTTCCTTATTTGAAAAGACTGGTGACTGTTTATAATTCAGATGAAAAAAAGAGCAAAACAAACAAAGAAGAAAACATACTAGTACTTCTTCAGATGAGACAACCACTGTTGAGTCTGTTAGATAGTGTTATGCATCCAGGTTTGGAACTGAAGGCTACGGGCAATGCACCCTTCACTATCAGTTGATATTTACTTTGGCTGCAAATCACTCTCTTCTTACCAAGCAGGTATTAAGCCATCTGCTCATCTCCTCAGTGAAAGCAGCAAAGTTGCATTCAGGTTTGGAGCTAGAACACATCGTTATCTTTGCAGACTGCTAGAAATGGTGGAACTACCTAAAAGACTTCTTTCCACAGCAGGAAAAGTCTCAAGACATTGGAGTTCAGGTTCCAGCATGAAAAAGCAGCTATCTAAATCCTATTCACATTCCTCACATTTTCAGATAAGCGCAATCTGACTGAGAACCTGCAGACTTTTGGACTCTCCCAGAGCACCGCCATGAACAACAACTGGAGAGAGGGGACCCCTGCTCAAAAACTTCAACTGATCAAAATGATTCAGTTACTGAAATGAATGTGCTTGCTACAGGAGCCCTGCTCTGGTGGGACTTCCCTTGGGCTGTCACCACACTGTGATGGGGTCAGGGCAATACCCCAAGTACTACAGCATCCCCTAGCAGGAAAGGAGTTGGGAAGTGCCTAGCTCATTGTTCCACAGTGTTAAGGAGCAGCTCCAGACTCTCCATGCCAAGTTTTGCTCACTAAGTGAAAAGCGCCTCTGTTTTATTTTATAGCGTCATCAATTTTGCAGACAGTGAGGTACTGCTTACTGTCAACAGGGGTCACTAATCAGACATTAATAGGTTTTTCCACGGTTCATTTGCAATGCCAGGCAGCAGGATGCAGCGTGCAGAACCTGAACACCTCCAGGGTGATGCAACGGGGAGCACTAGCCCTCTATTTTCTGCTGTCATCTGTGAAGGGGAGAGACCTGTGCGTCCACGCTGGAAGGAAGCTGTGTTGTACGATGGGCATGCCACAAAGGCAGATTAACATTTATATCTGGTCACTGACCTTTGGCAATTAAGACCCATTCTAGTACTCCGATGTTTAAAGCTGGAAACATCCTGAACTGATCCTGCAAATATTTCTATTTAAGATGCATTTTGGAGCAAGGAAGAATGGAGGACAGTATGTTGGAACAGAGCATCTTGTGATGAGCAGGAAAAAAACTCCTGCCTACAGCAAACCATTTTTCTCTTAAAGGACAGGGAAAAGCCTGGGGAGAAGAAAGAGGCTGTCAGAAGGCCCTCAGCCTCCCCATCTACATACAGACCAGCTCCAGTAACATCTTGGCTGAGGCTAGATACCACCAAAACAGGGACACTGAAGATGAGAGATCCCAAGGTGCATTAGAAAATTACAGAGGAAGCCCCTGCATCACTCAGGCTGAAGGCAAAGCATAAGATGCAGAAGCCCTGAAGGAGCCTAAGCACAGCCTTCACTAAGTGCTATGGAAACACTCATGTCCACTTCTGCATGGCTTGCAAATGATGCCAAGACAGGCAGCTTGTGCATTTTGTGTGAAAAGGATGCAAATGCATTGTTTGTCTCAGCAAACTTTGAGTTTAAACTGCTCCCAAACCTGGGAGAGGAGTATTAAAATGCTTGAGTGTGGACTGACCTTCTCATTTTTAATTTCTTTTTTCTTTTTTCTTACTGAGCATAATTTTAAAATTCTAAAGATGTTTCTAAGCAACTGGAGCAATGCCTTGCTGCTGCTCAAAACAGAGAGACCACACACTAAGGAGGCTGGTGTCAGCCTCCTTGTGAGCCATCCTCTTTCCAGATAATCCAGTCCTGCTATTACAGCCCAGATATACAGAATACCCTGGTGACCACAAATAGTGGAAATTCAAAGGTTTTGGCCTGACTGCATAAGCTAGACAATAAAACTGCATAAAACTGTTTCTGCTTTACCAGGTAATGAACTGGAAAAGTTCAGGCTGACAGCTTTCATTATTCAATGTTAGTGATGGCACAGAAGAAAGGAGGATGTTTGATCAGATTGTATTCTTCTACTTGGACAATGCAGAAAGAGACATATAGTCCAAACGTGTATTTTTGATTTCTTCATGCGACTTAACCAACAGAATTATTGCAATTATCTTGCAATAAAACGTTTAAATAAACACTTCTGGAAAATCAAAACTGAGTGGATTACAAAGGTACAGAGCAAATGTGCCCTACGGAAACTTGCTTATTCACTGTCATCTTTTCTGCCCCACTCATATCACTCAGCGGAGTGAAAATCCTTTTTAAAGAAAGGGTTGTGTAAAACTGACAGAGTTCCTCCCACCCCTGCATGCTACCTTCCGATAAGCTTTATGGAGTCCTGTGTTACATATGTTCTTTTTGATCCAGCTCGGCTTTGCTTTACAGAAGTTGTGAAATTAAAGGTTTAACAATGACAGGAAGGATACTTTTACTGGGAGTAGCAGACAGAAAATATAGTACCCCAGCACAGACTTTCAGGACTCATACTTGCTTAGCATAGTTTTAGAAGTTTTCTTTCTCTAGCACTATGTTATTTTTAATCTCATGTACTGATTCTTTTCTAACAGCGGTGAGCCCAGACAGTGACATAAGCTACACCACAAAAGACACGTCTAGATTTCACCACATCATGTGAGCAAAAGTTCATTAACTGAGCAGTTAACCTGGTGTTATCATTTTTAACTTCTGACTCACAAAATCATTTAGAGGCAATCTACAGCTCTGGTTATGCGTGTGTATACCACAGGATCAGCAAGTTAAAGCATAAATAGAACACAGATTTGACTCCACGTGCGCCTTTTGACAAAGGTGATAATGAACTCTCGGCACTGTTACAGTTTCTCTCACCCTTCCAGGATTTACTAGTTAACTTTCCCTTGAAGCAACATCTCTGGGTCTGACCAATAATGCAAGCAGCAATTCAGTGACCATATGAACAGAGATGGGCTTGGTTCAGTCTGCACACCTCAGAATCACTTTTAAAAGATACCGCACTCAGTATTGACCTCAGTCTTGCATCCCTTGATATTTGGCACATGCTAAACATCCCAAGACCCCATTTCTCTGAGGGTAAATGCAAGACTGTTTCCAAGAGACACCCCCAGCCAAAACTACTACTAGTACAGAGCCAGGGAATTCCATCAGGATAGGCATGATGTGCAAGAGGAGTGTTCCCAAAATATGACAGACACTTCAATTCCCTCTTTAATCTCTCTCTCCAACAGATTCTTCAGTTCAACAAAGGAAAACAGAACTGAGAACATTTGTTAATACACTGCTTTTAACTTCCCTCACAGAGAAGCTAGATACTTGATGTCCAGTAAGGAAGCTGTCACCAAAAGCACAATGTCAGGAAAGTTTCTTAGAACACACACAGCTCAGCTACCAGTACCCTCTCCAGCACGTGGTCTTTCGGTCACTGTACTGCAATAAAAAACCCCAAACTCCTAAAAAAGCTCTGAACAAAAACCACCCACCACTCCTGCCAGCTAAGCCTTTGCTTGCAAAACACCCTGCCTATACAACAAGTTGAGCTGAAAAAAAGCCCAAAAACTTACAACCTGGTGTGCAGGTACAGAGTGCAGCGAGGAGGAGGCAGGCAGTCCCCAGGAGCTCCATGCTAGGCAGCAGCAGGCAGCTCTCCCACACACAGCTGGGCAGGGAGTGCTCCTGAATGCTGCTGTGGGCCCTGATTACTCCATGGAGACCATGCCTAGTCACTGCCCATTCCTGCTTATTTTGGGGACTTTGATAAAGAACAGGAGGAAACACAGCATACTCCCTCTGGGAGTTCAGCACAGAGGAGATCTATTGTTTCAGCCCCTACAGGAACTCCTTTTTGGCAGCCAACTGTGTTTTTGTTAGTACGTTATTTTGTTCTTCTTCGGCCAAGAGGTCAGGGAAGTTTCTGAACAGAGGCAGATCTTTCTTTAGAATAGACTATACATCACTGCCTTTCACACCACATCTGGGGGTACTCTAAGGGGATATCCAGTAACAGCGAGGCAGCCTGGGTGTTGGAAATAAGACAGCCAAGGGTGGAGGGGTGAAGTGAGCAGCAGGAGCGCTCACCAGCTCCACACTGGCTTTGGAAAAGATAACGGACAGCAAAACATGCCTTCCTGAGTGGTGCTGTCCCCAAGGACACCAGCACAGAATGGGGACACACCCCCTGCAATACACCTGGTGTGAACATATTCTGGGCCTGATGTTAAGCCCACAGCTTTGACTGATGGGGGTCCAACCGCTTGGGCACAAGGTCTTCAGTGGGTGGTGACATGTTGTCCTGGAAGCACACAAGGAGAAAACTCACATCCATAGCAGCCTCTCCTGCGTAACAGCATAAAGTACTCATTTGAAGAGAGTTACATTTGGCTGTACCATGTCATGTTGCTGAAGTGAGAGGAGCATCTTTCTCCCTGAGTCTGGTCCATTAGCGAAGTAAAGAATTTGGTATCCTTCTGCTTAGGTACCTGCAGTACTGACTTGCTGCACTGTGGTGAGTATGCCGCCCTCAGAGGAGGATCCACCTGAAGGGCTGGCAGAGGGCTGGAGCCTTCACCTCAGGCCCAGCTGATCTGGAAAACAGAAGCACCCCACCTTCCCACAGCCTTTTCTCTGGAGGATGTGGAAGGGACCCAAGCAGAGCTCCAAAGTTAATGGAAGTCAAAACACTGTCTTGCGATGCTTTCATGCTCTGCCCACTAATGATTTTAGGCAGCTGATAATTAATCACAAAGCTTCACACCCAAATGAGAGCATGATGCAGTATATTTGCTCACATCCTTCTCTGACAGTTCTCTGGAAAATTAAGAGGCAAAACTGACCTCACAAACAGTCTGACTCATTAAATAGTCAACCCTATCTACTGTAGTAATTAAGATATTCTTCTTCCTCATCACTCCTGCTCAGTAAAAGGGGAAGTTTTGGAAGAGATACACATGCAGAAACTCGGTGCTTCTTATGACAGTACTGTTTGATTCAAGTAATGAGGAAAACAGCAGCAGATCAGCATTCTGTGTGGAATAACTTCTGTCTAGTTAAAGAAATTCCATTTCTATATGTTAAAGCTATAACATATCCTCTTACTGCAGGTGGCAGAAGCTGGTGATAGACAATGACTTACTGGCATTTCACTTGGAAAGGCTTATCTGTTAGCAGCTATGGGAGATGCAAACCTACAAGTTCTTAGCAGGGCTGTGTTTTTTCTATCATAGGAAAGGATCTCACATTAATACAAGTTTGACTGAGAGCAAGGTGGATCACATTATGACACTCTTGTCAAGCAGGTCAGAGCATACAGCATGCAGTTGTTGCCAGCCTTCTGTTCTTACACTCATTTTGTGACAACATAGGACACAAAGTTAGAGTGGCCCAGAAAACATCAACCAGTGGAAGAGAAAGCCTTCAGCCACAAAGATGAGTAAGACCATAGAGAATAAATCTATTCCAGATTAGGGGCAGCTCTGGTTTAATAAGAAGAGCTCTAACCTTTCTGCACTGCCAAACATGAAATTTCTTTCTAAGAAATGATACAGGAAGAAACTGTTTTATTGACTGAAATGAAATGTCCTTAGTAAAATTGAAGAAGCCTGAATAGCAGATTCATTCCCCATATTTTGCAGCCCAAAGAAACCAAGTGTCCAAGAGTGTGTTAATTTGATTCTGATCATGCCAAGTAGCAGTATCCAAAGGATTCCTCAAAATACTGCTGGTGGTGGTGGTAACCTGCAACTCAGTGAAGTTAGAGAAAATACGGTGTGTTACAGCTCAGCAGAAGCTGCCCATACTGCAGGTGCCTGAATGGACAGACTCCCAAGCTTCTTGCAAAGGGATGGAAGGGAAAGGAAGAGAAAGGATCATGTCTCTCTGCCTGATGCCATGTAAAGAAACTTGAATTGTACTGCAGAGAGTCCTAAGACAACTTCAGACACTAAGAAATCCCCTAATGTCAGCAGTAAAGGCAGCCAACATTTGCTAGATCTAACTTGGTAGGATGAACAGCAGCATGAACAGGAAGGAATAATTGAAATAGGAGGGGAGCAGATGAAATAAAACACTGAAAGAAAAACCCTGGCTGAAGCTGAGATGTAGCTTCTGAGCTTCAGAAGAGAGATTCTCATCCCTCTTGTCAAAGGAAATATTTGCTTTATTAGAAAGGAACCACTTAAGGTCTCAAAATCTTCCAGAAATCACTGTAGAAAGAGTATTCCTCTATGTATACAACAACAAAAAAACTTTTCCGCCCCATCAGCCAGTAATTTTTCATTTATTGAATAAATATTTTTCTTTCTTTCCTCAAACTAAGAGATGTAGCTTCAGTGACAATATGAACTTTGTTTCATAGAGATTTGGTCACCGGTAATGCTGTCAACTGTAGTATCAGTGCCAGTTCTGAACTATCTGGCGTTACACTTAGAGCTCTAGAGCAAGTAGCTATGTGACAGTCTCAGTTTCCACACTTCCTCAAGTAAGATTTTAGCCCTCAGAGCTGCAGAAGAAAACATGAAACAGGGCCAAAGAGCACTCTGGAGAATGAAGAGGCTCTCTGCTCCAAATTTTCAATATTTTGTAGCCCAATGATGGCTGGGTAGCCTGAGTTCCATATTTATTTTTGCCAGTGTGGTATTTCATTATTAAAGGGAAACCATTTACTGCCACCATGGATTTGCAGTTACAGATTTATTGGTCTCAGGCTGTATTTATATATTCTTTCTTATTTCACATTGCTTGCAGCAAAACATGACTTTCTTCTGCACAGTACTCCTTTGAGGTCCAAATAATCCCCTTCAGATTTGGAAAACGTAAAAATTTTACATATTCTTCAATATTCCTGAAGCATGACTGCATAAAACAGGAAATGATACAGATAGCCATAGTGCCTTGCTTTGGGCTGTGAGAAACTTCCAATGTGTGCACAAAGAGTAAGTTTGCCTATGTTTCTAGAAAAGCAAAAATAAAAAGATGAATGGTCTTTGATGACTTTCTAAATTGTAAAAACAGCAACCAAATTTGCCAGCCTTTTACAAGCAATGCTCACTATGGTTAGTTGAACTCTTGTAGCAAAACAATAGAAAAGAGAATCTTTTTTTTCCCCTGCACATGCATTTCAGCAAAAGTACTTAAAAAAAACAAAAAAACATTTAACCAGAAATTACCTTTGACTTACCTATTGCTTATCTGTGTGTCATTTAAACTCCCTTAAGCAGGAGTCACTTATGTTGAAAAACACAGTTGTGAACAGTATAGAAATACATTGCTTAGTTATGCTTTCTATAATTTTAAAAATCAAAATATTGTTTCAGTCTACTTCATACATTTAAATTTAAATGTAAAGTATAACTCTAAAGAGCTTGAATATAGCTGTTCTAAACCAAGGCATTCCAATGATTATGTAAATAAGCTACTCTTAGAATTCATACAGGGGGACATTTTAAAATGTAGATGTTTTGTTCTGAATGATTCCTAAAAGTGCTGGAACTTTGCAGGGAATAGAAATGTCAGTGCCCAACTGCCTCTGTGCAGAATAGTATTAAGAACATTAAAGATCAGGTTTGCAAATGTGTTTAAGTGCTTAGCAAGGAAGATAGCCACCTTTTCCTTTGTAGCACAAAAAATGCTTACATGTCATTTATTTATTTGCTTCAGAGCAGCCTCTACTGTGAAAAATTCCACTAAATCTAAGTGCCTGGATGCCTTTATGCAGGCACCAAAGACTAAAATGCACTTAGCCCATTTTCAGTACTCTTTTCACAAAAAATATGTTCAAGGCCAGAGCTAATACAATTACTACAGCTCCAACTATTAGGCTTGGGCATTGGTGAGGATTTTTTCTCCAAACCCACAGGCTCTAGGACTTTCATTACCACAGAGAGCATTTTTCCTCTTCTTTCATACCTGAAACTCTATTGATATACTAAGAGAAATGAAAATTTCCCTGAAGGAACTAGCTCAATATTCATTCAGTTGCAATTGATATAAGTCAGGAACACATTTCTAGGACTGTAGCTGCCATGCTTTTCTGGAGTGCCATATGTCAGAAGATGTTGTTCATGCGATTCACATGTATTTAACATAGACACATCACTGTGTTGTGGTTAAATCCAGCTGATAGCTGAACACCACACAGTCATTCACTCATTTCCTGCTTCCCACTGGGATGGGGGAAGAGAGCCAAGACAGAGCAAAGTAGAACTCAAGGGCTGAGATAGAACTATTTACTAAGATTGAGAAAAGAACAAGGATAATAGTTATGAATATAGATACAAATTTATGTAACAAGAGGTGCTCAAGGACTCGCTTACCAGCCCCCAACTGATGCCCAGCTAGCCCTTGAGCAGCAGAAGAGAGAAAGAAAGAGATGAAGTCCCACCCCGTTCAAAACTCCTTCTGCATGATATCCCTTTGGCCAGTTTAAGTCAGATGTACTAGTTCTGTTCTCGTTGGGCCCTTTCCTGAGAATGGCCTTGGTTCTGCACAACTCTGCTTAGCAGTAACTATAAACATTACCATGTTATCAACATAGTCTTTCTCCTAGAAACAAAACATATTGTCATACCAAACACTCTGAACAAAATAATCCCATCTCAGCTGAAATTAAGGCACACCATCAAAACATGTGGCAGTCCTACATGCCCAAGCTTCCTCTGTAGCTCTTATTGTGCACTCCCATCTGTGCTGCCAGCAAAGCATGAGATAAAACAAGGACTCTGCACTCACACTTTTTGTCATCCTGTTTTACAAAACTGCATTTCCATCCTGAACCATGGTTTATTTCACAGCCTTGTGCTGCTTAGACACGTACACTCCCTATTTTTCCAAGTCAAAATATAGTTTACTTTAATAGGATGCCAGCTTACCCTATATCTGTGTAATGCAATGGAATGCATTGCAAAGCAATAACAACAGAATAACAGGCTTCTAGGCTGCAGAAAGTGAGGGCTTGCTCACATGCAACAGCCATGGGTACAGAAATAAAGGAAAGTAGCTGCTTACCTTCAGAAGGCCTCAGGTATGGAGAGATCTCCAGCAAAATACCTTTGCCTCCACTGCCAACCCTTAAATGAAGTCTGGGAAGGGGCAGATCCTGACTTCATCCCTTCCTGTCACTAAGGTACATTGCATGCACCTGAGCTCCCCTGGGTTGGCCCTGCCTTCTTACCAGCTGCTCAATCACTGTTTCAGGCATGACTTAGCATTTCTTCTACAACCTGATTAGCTGTGTCATTGTCTTCAGCAATTACTTAGGTCTCAGTAATGTATGTGAAAGCTGCTCTTGGATGATTTTATTGGCTGTGGTTGTCCCTTGACTTTGTCAGCTCCTCACTTGGAGTTGTAGAGTGCTCCTTAACAACCAGGGTACTTCTAAGGATTCTGTTTGAGATCCACATTCCTTCCTTTTTGATGAGTTACAAATGTGTAGATATTTCCATCTCACCAGTCAAATAGAATCTTAGGCATAAATACAGTGATAGAGAGAAGAAAGCTGCTTATGTATGGGAGGGACCACAGTCATTTTAGGGATTTGAAAAAATGTGGGCTTGTAAACTTGAGCAAGAAACTTCATGTCATATAGAGACTCAAACAGAACGTGTTTATAAGCTTCATATCCTGTCCCAAGCAAGTGAAATAGGAAACAGTGAGTCAGTCTGAGGTTCTCATGTTATTTGAAACGCACAGAGAGATTACACTGTTGACTGTCTCAGAGAAAACAAAACAGAAGTATGCATTTGAACCAGGCCTTAATTTTCCAAAACCCTGAATAAATCCAGCTGCTATCTCCCCAGTCATATACCTCATCTTCTTTGCAGTAATCCTTCTTGAGCCAGGCTAAAGAATATGTAGCAGTACAAGAAGGCAGTCGTCCTCGCCACTGAGAAGCAAGAGGTGCTTTCTGCTCCAGCTGTACTTAGCCATCCTGTGCATGATGCTGAAGGGCATCAGTCTTCTGCCTACATGAGTTTCTGTGGCTTCTCCCTTTCCATTTGTTTTCCTTCACACAAGCAGTGGAAAAATGCTTCAGGTTTCTTGTCAGCCCTGCATTAGCTTTGTTTTCAGACCACTAGTACCAGAAAAAAGCATCTTAGAGCATTATAAAATGTCTATCATAAAGAGCCCATTGTATCTAAACACAACACAGTATTTATGACATTGTTGGCAGACAACACTGTGGCTGTGCCAGTATCCCAGTGTCTGCTACAAACCCAAGTTTTCATCCGCTCATAAAAGGAGTTACTGGGAAAATAAAGCACTTAGGTTCCTCATTACACAATTCTCTTTTGGTTCTGTTGTAAGATCTGGGGTTACAGGCTGCTTCTCACAGGACCCAAGGAGGTCCAAGGGTGAAGGATGTGGGGCTGGAGAATAGGCACCACAGGAATTAATATGGGGCAGAAAAGGGGCACACAGGCTCCAGAGGAGTCAGAATTCACATATAGTGAACTTGAGACCAGCTCACACTCCAAACCAGCACCTGGGAGATACTTTGCTGAACAGAGGTACAGTCTTAGGATAGTCTCTCTGCTCAGATCTTGTCCTCATGCTTCTTTGCAGCCACGCACCATCTCCTGCACCCTAACCTCTGGTACTGCCAGGCTTGGAATCTCTATGGCTTTCTCATCATACAAATACAGTGCTGCAGCTACTGCACAGTGCCTACTCCTCAGCTTTCAGTCCTTTGCTGTATTTCAGACATCCTGTTGTTGCCATTAGGGTGAGCCCTGCTGGCAGAAGTTTTCTGACACATGTGAAATACAATGCATGTCCGGTCTGAAATCTGATCTGATAATAAGGAAACCATACCACCAAGAAAAGGGGACAGAATTGCTGTGTGGTGTGCTAAAATATACCCCCAGTAACTCGGTTTCCTCGCAGAATACCAGCAATCTGTGTCACCCCATACTGTACTTAGGACTGTTCAGTAGCAATGGAAAATGCTAACCAAAAGCTTGTTATTAAACTGCTACATGTTAGGCCCATCACCTCTTAAAGCTAGCTTTTATGGTCTGCTCTGTCATACATATTTCTTGAGTTATGAAGCTATGCTCAGGGATGCCAATCACATGGGTATTTGCAACAACAACACGTAATCCCAGTTCAACATTCAAAAATGCTGATTTGAAGTTAAGGACTGTGCAAATGCTTTGGGACACAAAAATTAGACTTTTCAAAAATTGTTACCTTCTGTGTCTCTATGGATCGGGTTAGGAGACCACACACTACTCCTTCTCATGGTTCAGCTGAAAAGAAAAAACCCAACAACTCAACTGAGTTACATTCCAACATTCAGTGCTTTGGACATCAAAGCAACTGATCTGCTTTGCGTTCAACGAGCACCAGGAATAGCAGATGGACGCTAGTTGTACCTATGGACCTATGGACCAGTTGTTCTCATTTCTTGATGGGTGAAGAAAGGAGGAATAATGGCAGAGCTGGGACAAGGCAGTACACAAGCTGTAGCGCCAGGTTGAGTGGTGTAATCACATTCATGAAGGAATGTTCCAATAATTAACGATAATTCCAATAATATTCCCATAAGTAACAATGGCACATTGTCTTCATCTGACTCTCTTTTGTTGGAATAGCCTGGCTGAAGGCAAGGAGCATCACTGTCCTTGGAAGCTTGTGTGGGGGTCAGCCTCTTCTCCCAGGTAACTAATGACAGGACAAGAGGGAATGGCCACAAGTTGCGCCGGGGAAGATTTAGATTAGATTTGAGGAAAAATTTTTTCTCTGAGAGAGTGGTCCAGCACTGGAATGGCCTGCCAAGGGAGGTGGTTGAGGCACCGTCCCTAGCGCTGTTCAAGAAGCGTTTAGATGAGGTGCTAAGGGATTTGATTTAGTAGCTTAGTGGGTAGGGATGGTGGTGTGAGGATGGTTGGACTAGATGATCTTGTAGGTCCTTTCCAACCTAATGAATCTATGAATCTAAAAGCAGTGATTAAAATCCGTTTTCTGTCATTTTCATTGCACATCAGAGCTTTACAAGAGGTTGTTTGAACACAGCTTACAACTACTGGGAACCACACACACAATGACATGCTTGGGCTTTGTGTGTAACCAGGACTACTTAGATCAGATTGGTACTTGAAAGGAGGAAGCACTGAAAAGGAGGCAGGTGCTTCAGGAAGTAACATCTAGACATTAGCACTGCTCCAGCAGAATACCAAGGCACCGGGGGCAAGGGGGCTAACATCTGACTGGTGGACCACAGCCAACCCCTGTGGGGCATTATTCCATTGAATGAGCACGCTATGGACATCAATCATCCTTTGGGGCTCCTGCACTTTGGCTCTTTGGTAGTGATCTACGTTTAAAAGCCTTTTGTTTCCCTGAGATCCCTCCCTCCCATTGGCTGGGAAGCCCTAGGGTGAGTCACCAAGGCACCTGCCGCAGAACAACAGGAAGAGCCGCAAAATTCTTCAGGAGTAACAAAGGCTGGAGGTGTCTTTATTCAGTCCAGACTGCTGGCTATGGGCACCATTTGCACTGCAAGTATGCTTCATTCAGATCATATTTTTTATTTTATACTCTCTTCTAAAATGGACTTTTTTTTCCCTCTGATCCTTTAAACACTTACATAGGGTCAGTGGAAGACTATTTGTCAAGTCGACTGTTTCAGGAGTTTTGCTGTTTTTTGCAAGATTCATTTGATAGAAGATTTTTTGAGCATTTCATCAACTTCAGAGTTGGCTATATATATTCCTTCAGTATATTTTTTGGAGAATAAGCAGGATTTCCTCTGAAATTTAGCTGAAAATAATGCCTTCAGACAGGCCAGGTCTGCTCTCCTGCCAAACTTACAGGGCAGATTATTCAAACCCATTCAGACTGGCCCAACTCTGCTCCCAGTGCAGTCAATTAAAACAAGCATACAAACCAAAAGCAAACACAAATATGGAAACCAAAATCTTTTAACCAATTTCAGTATTACAGCTGATTACTATGGAAAATTCTGCTCACACCTATTCTGCACCTGTTTTAGTGACAGATTAAGAAATCTATACTAGAGTATGTAATGCCTATTCCTATTACATTTGGTTGTGTATTTCAACATACAAAGTTGTTAAGTGCAAATATTTACAGAATCAGACCCACGTGAGTAGAAGTCCTGTGCTTCTATTTTCTTTCAATCACCTGCATCCCACTCTGACCTCATACTGCATTTCCTTACCCATCAGTATCTCTCAGAATGGGAACAACATGGAATAGGGGTTATCTTTATTTTAATTGGGTATTAGCCCAATTTATGGGGCAGAATGGAACTCACAGTTGGAAACTATACTAACAACAACAGGAAGTTTCTGTCACATCAAATGTAAACTCGAATTAGGTGTCAGCTTGCTGAGCCATTTGCCTGTGACTGTGAAAATGAGTGAGCTTAGGCAGCATGAGGCAGCAGGGTGTGGAATGAGGAGAACATGTCGCATTTGCTGTAACAGGTAAGACAGACGTGATCTACATGCCAGCTGAAGCACCCAACATTGCCCTTCTGTGGTTCAGCTGCTGCTCATACAGATATCAGCTGTCACTCAGAGCTGCACATGACCTGACTAATGCCCATCTGCTGGAGCAACAAAAGAAGACCCCATTACAAATAGACCTGTCACAGTAATTAACAGAGAAGATACTTATACTAATCTGCACCTTCTGTAACACAACAGAGCTAAGGATTCAGCTGAACATATTTCTTTTTGTCTTGCTTTCAACATTGCAAGACATTTAACATTTTGTTTCCCAGGTCTCATCAGTATTCATATGACTTCCATTTCCTTGCAAAAAACATCACTATTTCAGTCGTTTGTTCCTCCCCCACCTCTGCTCCATCTTCATACATTCAAAATTAATTTGTCCCCTTTGTATCTGTGCTATTAACAAGTATGTTCTTCCTCATTACTGGTACATGCAGTAAGTGCTTAGCTACAGTAAGCTCCAACTGTACCTGGCAAACCAACACAACCAAGGTCTCACAAGCCACGCTACTCTCTTAGAGATCATAAAAACAAGAGAAATAGTTGGCCGGGAAAGAAAAATGAAGATAGTTCTCACACTTCTGTAGCTGGCTAATGTCCTTTCTCCAATTATCACGGAAAATTACTTCAATTGTGGAAAACTTGGGACTATATTTCCCAGGTAAAGCCCTCCCTCAGCTTAATTTATCACCATTTTTTTCCCTTTTTTATTCTTTTTTTTTTTTTTTTTGTCCAAATGCATTTCCTTGATCAATGGAAGCTGGAAGAGCTGTTGACAGACCCCAGCCCACACATTTCAAATACTGCAGTGTAATTTTACACCTTGGGCTGTAGACATACAAGGGCAAACTTTTTGCAAGCAGCTTCTTTTAGCACAGGACATCAGGAAAACCATGGAGTCCAGTCCTTTCACTTGGAAAAAAATCCACAAAAAGAAAATTATACAAATCAGGAATGGGCTAAAACTCAGTGTCAGCTTGCTTCAGACATCTAATGTTAGGCTCCTAAATCCGTTTTAGCCACCAAGATTAGTAGCTTGATCTTTGCTACTGGTAATCATCCAGCACATTCTAGGAAAGCAGCTTATTTCAATATCTAAATGGGGGGTTTAGAACCTAAATTTAGTCTTTCTAGTCTCAAATCTTGCCCTCAACCAAGGACAAATAAGGGCACCTGGATTTTAAATCACAATTAGTTTTACTTCTAGGTCAAATACAAGCATAGGGAAATTAAACCATCTCCAATGTAGGTGCACCCCCAGATCTCACTGCTGCTGCTTTGCTCTGCAGCTGGAGCCTTCTGGCACTACCTGTACTTCCTTCACTGATGGAGATGTGGATTTCCATCTGCTGTCTGACTGGTAAGCATGATGCCCTGTGGGAAGTTGAAAGATAAAAGTAACAACAAACAATTCAAATTGGTTAGTTCTAGAGAGGCTTTGTTTTGCTCATTAACGCCCTCCAGGGCCCAGAAAAAATAATACTAGGGTATGGCTACACTTGAAGTAAAAACCTAAGCTTAATCTTCAGCAGAAGCTCCAGCCAGACCAGAGACACAAATCAAAACCAAATGTGTAACTGTATTCCTAGAAAGTCCTCTTTTCAAATAGGAATATAATTATGACTCATTTTCTCAAGCCTTCCCTACACATGAAGGCCATAGCCATTTTCCTAGCCCCTTTAAGAAGCTGATCTTTTATTTTAATTAGGACAGCCTTTTAATGTCCTTTTAGGTTATTCTCAAATCACCTTACATTGGTTTATCTTAATTCTTTCTGTACAGACAGAGCAGCTCTTGTCTCTGGAGTCCTCAGAGTGAAGACACTATATATTTTCTATCTGAATTTATTTTAGTGACCTCTTTTGAATAATTTTACAAAGAGTAAGAATCTTCCTGAAATCCATAACTGCATTTAATGTAAGACTTGTATGCTTAAGGGAATGCATGTAGGTCAAGCGCTGTGGCATCTCAGTGTGTACTACAGAAGAACACTGTTGGCTGGAGGTAGGGAACTGATCCAAAGGGGCATAGAAACTGCACAAGGAAGAAGTTTACAGCCACCCAATGCACCCCGTTCAGGGGGCATAATGCAAAAGGGTGAGATGCAGGATGAGTTTCATACTTCATTAACATGGCTAATCTTGTGAAGGTTAAAGAACAGTTTGATATGGCACCAAAGGAAGATATGTAAGCAAATTTGATTAGATCTGTAGAAACACCCTACCTATGATGAGCACAAAGCAGAGCTCCACGGCAATTATCAAAGCCTTATGTTTTTAATTTCTACATTACTCAGAGACTTAAAGAAACCTCTCAAATGAAAGCAGGAAGGGCTGTGCAGATTCCTGGTGATTCACTGATTTCCTTCCTCCCATCCCCAGCTAGAGTTTTATGGAATAAGCCGGCACACAAGTGCATGGTGTGCTGCAGCCATGTCTTACCCAGCACACAGCAGATCTCCCAGCTCACTGCCCACCAGTGATGACATTAGCACTGTCCTCCACAGGCATCCCACGCATCCTGGCAAGCTTCAGGGCTCTCTGTATGGAATTCTTCTCATTTCAAATTGTGCTCTACATTCCTCTGCAACAGACAGGCATACTGCAGTCATGTGGCTGCCAGCCTTGTGCTTCCATGGCCTATCTGACAGACATCTCCATCATGATTCTGAGAAACAAGGTGATTGATGACTAGCTCAGAAACCCTACTAAAAAAGCAAGTTGCAAAATAAGAAAACACAAGTTTAAAATACATCTGAAGCTATTCTATTCTCTGGGCTGTCACACAAGATTTCTGCAAGATGTCTCTAATCTACTAGTGCAGATAAATCCAGTAACAGCCTCCCACTGAGCCCTGGCTTCTCAAGAGATTTCCCCTATTCCAGTTAGACCCAAGGTGCCTGTTAGGGTGTTACTATGTGAAAGCTAATATTCCAAGCAGTTATAGAGTCCTGATTTCTCCTTTTATCTCTCCTTCTTTCCTACTTAAACGAGTCTAGGTGAAATCAAATCTGTACATGGCTTAAATGAGCTTGCGATGTTCACAAAGTTGTAAATGAAACAGCATTAGAAACTGCCCTGAACAGGTTCCCATCTGATTTATCCAGCTGAACCCCAATGCCTGCTTAAGAAAAACATGGCAAGATTGTGTTCAGAAGGCACTGGGTGACCATGAATCACACCAGGATCCTCATGTTCCAGCTGACAGGTTGCTGCATAGTCTGGCTCTGTGCCTCCATCCTTGAGTCACTTGAGCACAATGAAACTGGGTTGTTTTGGCCCATGTCTTTGGAAGCCCTTTACTGTTTGCGTGACGTGATGATTTTGGCAAGATCAGAAACAATTTGAAGTGGCTGAACTAACTTTTTAAAGCTTCTTTAACTGCCTATGCTTTTTTTTTTTTTTTTGTCAGAGTAATATAGGTAATTAGAAGTATCACTACAGTCAGAGAAAGGAAATGACAGAACTGATGACCTCCTTTAAACTTCATGCCTGAGTAATGCAAGACCCTGCTGAAAATTACACTCTTGGTCTTTTTATCTTCAAGCCACTCACATAAGCTCAGGGAGACAATTTCAAAATAAAAGTTTTAACATACAAATGCTAAAAACAGCTCCACAGTTTCAGCGTGTTGCCTTTTCATCTAATTGCTCCCTTTATGTCATGGCTTAGAAGTTTTTTGCACAAACCAAATCCACTAGACAAATCAACAAATCATTCTGTGTCACAGAATGAGAGGCATCGTTTATCTCTATTTAAAGTCAATGGAATATTCTCAATCATATTGAAGAGGCAAAATCTGACCTCCAGGCTCTTTAATGCTTGCCCTAATAAGAGCCATGGCAAAACAGCTTCTGAGTTCAACGGAACCTAGATCTGCACTTAGCTTCCTACACTCTTCACTTGCTCTCGGTAATGATCTAACTGCTCTGTTACATTTGCTCTCTTTTGAATAGGATCCCTCACCTGTTCTTGTCCAGACGTTGCCATATATCCATGTTTAATTTCAGAGCCTTATCTCTGGGTATGCACTGGCATAATGCCACCCTACCTAGTAGAAGGACATGGCTCAGCTCTCAGCAGAATCAGCAAATCTTTTTCCTTTGAGATCCAGTGATGTGAACCAGATAATGATCCGTGGAACTGTGAGGCTTCCTCCCTGATTCCTCTTCTCTTCAGCCTTGAATTCCTGCAGCCCCTCAGGAACCCTCTGCTTTTTCTTCCAAAGCTTTCAAAACAAAACTGATAAAATGAATTTTCTCCCTGCAGCACTTCAAGGTTTTTTTAGACAGAGCAATCAAACAGCAAAGGACAAAACCAAAACATTTGGCATAATGTTCTGCAAACAGGTCTTGGGAGCAATATTGTGAATATGATAGCAACTCCCAAGCCAGAATAGGTGAATCATGCCTATGGTCCTCTGTAATTCTGTGCATTAAGGATCACATCTCCTTTTCAAGTATTATTTCCACATATTTTCATCCAAATAACTGTATTACTGGAACCAGCTATATACCAAATTTGTCTTTATGCTCATAGAAGTAAAGGGTAGCTACAGCTCCAACCTCAACAAGAAGGAACATCTACTGAGATTCACAACCAACTTGCTGTCCATCCTGCAAAGTTGCAGGAATCAAGATGATGCCACTGGAGGTCTGGAAGAAAACATATAGACCCACCTGTACTCTATAACCATATGGCTTTTTGCATTTTACAGCTCCTAGCTCCTGATCGGGAGCTCAGTCCAGACTGAAACAACTTAAATTAAATTACTCAATAAAATTTTTGTCTGCTTCAACTCCATCACTTACATATTTTACAGAGAGAAAAAACAAAGATAGTGGAGGAATCTTCAGTTATGCATTTATGCATGTTGGTTGCTTGATATCCTCCTCAAAACTTGCTTAAGGTGATCAGTAGCAGCACTGTCAGTTCCTACTAGTGAGATTCCTTATCTATGTCATTTCCAAATCCCACTGACATTCCTCACTGTAAGTGGATTGGGATGGGATATCACATGCATAGGGAATGTGCATTATCACTGTGTTAATATGTACATTAGCATATTCTTAATAAAGAAATGTTTCAATATGGAAATACTGCCATATCTCCATTTGAAAGTCATATTTTTTAGTTAAAATGGTGGTTAAGCTTCATTCTTTCCTTTCTATTTTCTTTTTGCAACCCTTCCATTTTGAAATCAAAGATGCCAAGCCTTCTCCTCAAGGAATTTTCTTAACAGAATTGAGTCTCAAATATTAATAGCATTAGTATTGTCCAAGTAGGATAATTGGCAATCCCAAAAGAACTGATAGTATCTGTTGCCTATATATTACTAGCTCAGGGCTATGTAATAGCCAGTACTAATTGATTTTCTTTCTTTCCAGCCATACAAGCATAAATCATAGTTAATAATTCTCTGAAGCCATTTCTACAATAGCAAGTGCCCATAGTACGCATGCTTCCACCTCAAGTAATATATTTGATATTCCTTCTTCCTAGGACAGACAAAAAAACATCATTCTTCATCCTGCCATTAAGCACAGATTGGAGATTTAAGCATGTTAAACCAAAGCTCAGACTATGGCAGTACATGATGTATAGCAGAAAGGACTGTGTATACGTGAGTTCCATAGAAAAAGCAGACATTTTTAAAATATAATGACTAAAATGCAGCCTCCCTGGCTCCCACTGCACTTACCAGGTTGTAAAGAGCTGTAACAGCTACCTCACAAGGCTCTGTCTAGAAACTGTGGCATAACTGAGCTGCGAAGCACCAGGACATTGAGAGCTGGTTAATTGGACTTTTGAAATGGATTAATTGCCTATTGAAGGGCAGGCCATAACCACCATCAAAGGAGCAGGGCTTTGATAGCTTTAAGTTTTTATGGATATAAGCATATATATGTATTAAATATATAAAATAACTGCTATATAAATATATTATATAGATATATGATGAAAAATGTGTTTTACAGAAGCATGAATGAATACATGAAAATAAGAGCAGCATGGCTGAACACAAGATGTGAACACTTGACAGGTTATTTTGCACAGAAACTTTCAGTAAGAAAAGGTCGAAGTCTTTTGTTTGAAGAACAGTCTGCAACATCCCCAGATAGGATTTAAACAGCACAGTAGCCACAATGAGACACTACTTCCTCAAGAAAAGAAATTATGTTAGCTAATGATGTAAGAGCTTGATACGAACTGAAACAGTATCCTTCATCTCTGAGATCAGTTGGGGTGTACCCAGTAATTATCATGGCAAGGAAATGTGGCACCAGCCCCGTTCTCCTTTCTGGGAGATGCTTGGGGTAACTTGGGCAGTTCTAACACTGCTCTGTGCCCTGAGACTGCTGGGCTCTCTCCCATAATCACATACTGACATGGGACATCATGACTGTCACAGCCAGGGTTGGGTCCATTTAGATCAATGAAACAAATGCATCAAATAACTTTTCTGTGGGTGTAATTACCTTTCCACTTGCAACCAGAACATTTCTCTATACTGACCTCCTTGTGTATCTAAATAGACGTGCCTCTGGCAACAGAGACAGGTGTACCAAACTTGAACAAACATAGAATATGTAGTCTCAGATGGGAGATGTGTCCAGTAAAGCTGGATTCGAATAACTACAGTGGTGTATTGTCGTCTGCAACATATTTTCGTCTTTGCTCTGCTCATTCTTTACTTGGGCAAAGCTGCTGGTCATTTCTTGAAGGGCAAGAAATGAGCCACTGCTAGATAAGTTAAACATCTGTTTGTTTCAAGGAATGCTCATTTTAAGATATACTCCATGTCAAATTATGTTGTGTTTGTATCAATAATATACTGCATTGGTCTCACACACATATGAAAAAATTTCAAGACATTTCAATGAAGTTCATAGAGAGGAAAGTCAGGAAGATGGCTGTTACTAGCGTGTAAGCACTGTGTGGGTTGCAGTATCAGTCCCCAGTCCCATAAACCCAGCACCTTTAACAAACATTCTGGTAACCCTTCAAAAATTCCACAGCAGTGAGTATTGGCAGGTGGTCAGCCCTGGCCTGCCTCAATTTGGCAGAACCAGAATGAGGATAAAGCTGAAAATTGCCATCACCTTGAGATGGCTGCTAAATTGCCTCATTTTTCCAAAGGAGGACAGAAGTCCCTAAAAGAGCTTCCCACTGAGGAAGGGTACATCCTCTCTGCTCACAGCCTTCAAAGGCATTCTGTCAGGCCCCAAGTCAACTGAGGGGAAAAGTGGTTTTGTATACTTTTAACCCTGACCCTCCTTTTTGCTTTTGGACATCAGGGTACAACAGTTTGGCTGGGCGAAGAGGTGGACCATAAACAGTGGTCTCTGCTTCCATATTTACTTACAAATGATATACTTGACAGCATATTTCCAGTAGCAGAAGGCTGACTTCCTGATGTCAATATGATACTTGGCAGCTAACATATACCCCTCAAAGTAAACCACAGCACAGCTTGACTACAGTCTGTGAGGGTCTACAACATTCAAAAACACTGGCTAAGCTCTTGTTTTTTGACAAATAGTGCACCAAATTGTTCAATACAGTAGAAAGAATGCTTAGCCAAACCCAAGCAAACAGTGGACTATTGTTCCAAAAACACTGACAGCAACTACATGGATATTTCCTTTATATACAAATGAATTATAATAATCTCTGAAAGAAGATAGACTTTTGACTATTTTATGAAATAAATATTTTCCATTGTCCAGTGGATTAAAAAGTAACTAAAGAACAAACCTATGCCTAAATTATTTAAAGCTGCAGAATCCCAGGAACTCATGTCTGGGGAAGCTTCACACGTACATAGAATCATTAAGAAATGTCAAGGCCATGTTTTACTCTACTCCCTTCAAACTCATAATAGAAGAATTTTAGTCACAAAAACATCTCCCTGTTACACAAAATACGCTGCTTCCCTGGGAAAGTCATGAATTCTAATTTGTTTTTGAAGGAAGTAATTTTTTTATTTCCTGGCAGATCTGATAAAAACAACAGCCAGTGATTATCTAATCTGAAGGTCATGTCACACTCAAATAACTGGAGTATCTACACAGTAGATGGAAATTCTGCTGTCACCACCCATCATGACAACTGTCGGCAAAATAAAAGCAATGCTACTGCCTGACTTCCTGGCACATCCCTATTTGTCTGGATGGTAAAAATAATTCTCAAGAAAAAAACAAACAAAAATTTGTAAAATGTGGATAGGCCAGTAAATTTTCAGACAAGAAAAAAACAGAAGTCAAGAGGAAAAGGAGCTACAGCAATAACCAAATCTTTGCAATTGTAGAATTTCAGCTATGTTCATTAAGAAAACAAGAAGTAAATGTGGCCTAGTTCTGTGGGACAAATAACCCATTGTGCCAGCAGATGTGTTAACAAAGGCTGATGTTCCTAGGGTTTGGGTTTTCCCCCTCTCTCCTCTTCCATTTCCTGTGCTCCTACCATACCTATCCAACATTTTCACTTCCTCTAACACAAACCCTCCCCTATGCACTTCCACCATGCCCCATCCCTCCAACTGCTGTGACCCACTGCCTGGGCATCTCTTTGTGCACCTCTACAGTACGTGCTGGCTGGGCATCAGAGATGGTCACCACTATCTATGGGGTTGCTGATGGAGAAGAAGTGGACTGAACCTTTTCCTGCATGGTTCAGGACTAACCAGACACCTCAGTAGCAAGAAGCACAGCAAGGCAAGCAAGCACTGTGATCTGCATGGTCCCAGGGTTGCCTATCTCAGCAGGAAGCTGCACACCATCATCGTACTTCTTCCCATTCTGCTTTTCACACAGCCAGAGTGCAAGACAGGTGGCCTGAAACACCCAGCTGGTGCTTGGCACACAAATAGATGCAACCCCGCTGAAAGCAATAGGCATTAAATCATAATGAAGCACTACGGTTATCAAAATGCAAGGTGTGATTTCCTAAAAATAAAATAAAATACAATAAAATACAACAAAGTACAATAACATACAATAAAATAACTAATAAAATTGAACGTTGGGCAAGAGAAGTTGCTCATTCCTCCAGCACACACCAGATGGCACCAGCAGTTAGTGAAGGCTGCAGTGTGTCGCTGCTGCTCGCAGTGGGCTGAGCTGGATGAGGAGATCGTTTTTGCAGAAGTGAAGGTATCACTTAAAAAATGAAAGCATGGTCATTGTTGGCACACTCTGGTTTTACTCTGCCTTCTCCCTTGCAGGATGCAGGAAGCCAGAAGCACGAGCTAGTTATAGCTGCTGCTCTGATTTCAGGTTTCATTTTCTCTTCATCTGTTGCTGAGAGTAATTAGCTCCCTCTTACTTAATGAACAGTCCTTACATTACTAATTTGCTGAAGAAGGAAGGGGGAGACTTGATTCACTCAAATTTCTTCAGAGTAAACTGAAGCAGTGTAATTGTTAATTAAACTACCTCATTTAATTTAATGATTTGGAAAAAAATCAAGAAATCCAAAGTAAGTGGGAGAAAGCTTCTCCCTTTGGGTTGTTCTACTGACCTGCGGTTCAGAACCTTTAGCCTGCATCTTCATCTTTCACGTTTTTGCTGATTTAAACACAGTATTTCCCTAGACATTCTGTGTTTGTTCTATTGCAAACCTGGCAAGGAAATGGCAAATGAGAAGGAAAAGTTTTCGTAATTAATGATTATGAGAGCAGCCAATGTATACCACACAGCAGTGCTGGTATGGTTTTCATGCAAGGGCTCAGCAAGTAGTAGGTCTGATGGTGGGCTTTGGGGTATGCTAGAAGGCCAGTTTTTCATCTGTTGTAGTTTTCTCTTTTTGTATTACAGTAAACCTGAGTGGAAAGGAAAGCGAGGCAAAAAATTCCATGCAGGTACAAAATTTGTAAAATAATGACTGGATCCCCACTTAAGTCCATCCCCCAGGAACTGCTCATGGGACCTGCTGGGAAGTGGGTCTCAGCTGAACACTGTCACTGTGCCCGAGAACATGTTGTTGATCAGGCCTTATGTACTTAATATCAAAGAGCAGTGATTTACATTTGAGCAGTGTGTTTAAACACAGACGGCTCCACATTTCTTTATGGTGTTTATATCTAAATTACATCGCCTCCTGCTGAAATTCAGACAGATATACTTGATATGCAAAATAGCCTTGGTCTAATTAAAAGCACTGCAGATAGATAACTCTGCATGCCACACTTGGTATCCAAAGATGTTTAACCCTGCATGTCAATATAAGTTAAAGAGCAGTTGTATGAGAAGACAGTAGCATCACTGGGACACAAATACAAGGCAGAAAGAAAGATCACAATCTAGCAGTAAGCAATACAGTCTAATAATAATAAATAGTATAGTCTTAGTGAATTCTGATTTAATTATAACATCTCTTTTGGATTCAGATCACAACAGTGCTATCATAGAGATGGTTCCATTCAAAGCACAACACTCTGCTAAAGATCATAGAATCACCAAGACCTCCAAGATCATATAGTCCAGCCGTCCACCTACCACCAGTATTTCCCATTAGACCATATTTTTCAGTACAACATCTAAACATTTTTTAAACACCTCTAGGGACGGTGACTCCACTACCTCCCCAGGCAGCCTGTTTTGGTGCCTGACCACTCTCCTGAAGAAGAAATTTTTTCTAGTCTCTGACCTGAATCTCCCCTGGCATAATTCAAAACCATTCTTTCTAGTCCTATTTGCTCATTAAATGGGAGAAGAGACTAACCTGCACCTCACCACAAGCTCCTTTCAGGTAGTTGTAGGGAGCAATAAGGTCTCCCCTGAGCCTCCTCTTCTCCAGACTAAATAATTCCAGTTCCCTTAGCTGCCTCTCACCAGCTTCATTGCCCTTCTCTGGACACCCTCCTGGGCCTCAGTGTCTTTCTTGTAGTTAGAGGTGCCAAACTGAATACAGTTCTCAAGGTAGAGCCTCACCAGTGCTGAGTACAGAGGGATGGTCACCTCCCTGCTCCTACTGGCAACCTTATTTCTGATACAATCCAGGATGTCATTGGCCTTCTTGGCCACCTGGGCACACTGCTGGCTCATGTTCAACGAAGCATCAACCAACACCTCCAGGTCCATTCCTTCCACACAGACTTCCATCCACTCTTTTCCAAGTCCCTAGTGTTGCCTGGGGTTGTTGTGGCCAAAGTGCAGGTCCTGGCATGTGATCTTATTGAACTCCATCCCATTAGCCTCAGCCCAGTGATCCAGCCTGTCCATATCCCACTGTAGGACCTTCCTACCCCCAGGCATGTCAACACTTCCTCCTAGCTTAGTGTCATCAATCCCCTCATCTAGGTCATCAATAAAGATGGGGGGTTGGAACATGATGATCCTTGAGTCTGTTCCAACACAAGCCAATCTATGACTCTGTGATATTAAACAGAAAAGGCCCCAGTACCGATCCCTGGGGAACGCCACTCATGAGCAGTCACCAGCTGGATTTAACTCCATTCACCACCATTCTCTGGGCCCTGCCTACCAGCCAGTTCTTTACCCAGCAAAGAGTGTATCTGTCCAGTCCACAGGCTGCCAGCTTCTCAATGAGAAAAGATGATGACATTTTGTCTTTTCTGAAATGAGCAAGAGGTGATTTTGCACAGAACCACTCAGTACATGAACAACTGCCAAAGATACATTGTAGGCACTCTCCTCCATTGCTCATAATAACACTGTCACACATAAGACAGCACACAAATGGAGAGGACCAGAGAAGTGATTTAAATATTGCATTACAGAACAAAACTCTTGAAAATATTTTTGGTTCTAGGAAAAATGACCAAAAGAAAAAAAAAAAAAAAGGGAGGGGGAGGAGGGGGAGAGAGACGGAGGTTTACATAACAACACAGCTGATTCAGAGTTAATAGACAGTTCCTAGTCCTATTCATATGTAACTGTTTGTAACAAATTACATACTGTTTTCCAAGGACTCACCTATAGCTAAAGTGATACCCCTAGTACAAGAAGTAATGTACAGTTAAGTAACATGTTTAGTCCCCTCTCAATGTAAAGATTTTCCTGCAATGTGCACTAATGCTGAAATACACAGGAATGTTTTTTTTTGTTGTTGTTGTTTTGTTTTTTAATTAGTGCATGATGTATGTTAGTTTTGTTAATATATAACTGAAAGGGGAAAATATCCTTTGGCTGCTTGATTGTTTTGATGAAATGCAATCCCATTTAAATATTGGAAATGTTTAAATCACAATGCTTTAGATTTACTAACATATAATCAGTTGCAGATAATAATGAATGCTAACTTCAGTAGCAGTCAGCAAGTCTCCATAGGAATGATGAACAAGAATGTGTATGTCCCACCAGCCAACTCTTAGTTCCTACCCAGTGATATACATAGATGATCACGGATAGGTCACTGTTTGATCGTGAAAGTCTGTAGGAAAATATTTCAAAAATTTTTCCTTACTTCTCAAGTTTTGGAACATTTGACATCCCATTCTGTTTGCTTCACATGCGTGTTCCCACAAGCTTGTTAACTCGGCACCCTTATCTTGGACACCCTTCATTATATGTTTCTGCATTATATTTTACATTAGATAAAGATTATGCAATTGAAGTTTCTAAGTAATTCAAAATGAAGAAGAGGGAACGATACAAAGCTTTTTTGTGACTGAACACAACTCAATATTCTTTCAAAATGTGCTTTGTTTTTGTAGTGTGGCTTTGACAAGCAAGACAGGCTGCTCTCATACATGCTGAAGTTAGTGCTAATGGATTCTCTGCAAAAAGGAGTTAATGACTAATTACTTCCCAAATATATTCTTTGACAAAAAATAATAATAATAATAATAATTTAAAAAAAGCCATACATGAGAGTGCATCATGAAAACTAGAAAAGTTTTTTTTTTTCAATGTAATTAACTCTTACCATCCAATTAGAGAAAAACAAAATTTTCTTAAATTAATATTTCTTTGTTTGATTGCTTGTTTATTTAAAAAAAAAAAAAAAACTTGTTAGGACATTAAAATACTTTCAAAGAGCTCCATACTGTTCATGTTAAGAATATCATGCAATGTGCATGCAGCAAATTTGCACTCATCCTTGAATCAGGAAGTGTGAGCAAAGGTATCTGAAACATATTCAAATTAATAACCCTAATTTCAGAAATGCACTTAAGGTTGCTGTCTTCATCTTTATATTAGAAGAGTGTCTTTTTTTAGAAGACTGGTATATAACCAGAGATGAAATTAGCATTTCTTTAAAACGTCCTTTAGTATGCAGATGTGCTTTCCTTTCACGTGCTTATCTCTAATTTCCATCCAAGCAAACACACTCCTCCTAAAAGCAGTGTGAGTTTAGCTTGCAGGTCTTCTAGGAAGGTTTAAGCAAGCTGGTTTGCAGCTGGACATTCAAGCACGACTAGTTAGCTCAATGGGGCTCCCATGGGGCTGGAGATCGCAGGGAACTGGTAAGAAAACAAATGCCAGGTTTCTGGTTAATAAGAAGTCACATCCCTCCTTAGAGGGCTTCACTGGGCCCTTGCAGGACTATGGCACTTAGGACTGAGCCAAGGAGGGAGGAAAATAGACGAAAGGGAGACAACAAGGCAAGGCAAGCTTAATTAACTGGGAAGCTTGGAAAGCAGCACAAGGAAGCAGGAAGCACTGGAGCAGAGCTGCAAGCCATGAGATGCTCAGGGGAACACCCACTGCTGTCATGGGCAGCCCTTCTTCACAGGGTCAGGAGACACTTAGAGCAGATTAACTCTAGATTCTTGGATAGAAAAATATCTCAGCTGGTATGGATAAAAAAAAAAAATGGGTCTGCAGTTGATAGGTGATGAGAGGAAGAGTTGTAGCTATTCTGTGTTAGGGCAAAATCACAGAAGAAATAGGATTTTGCATATAGCTAGGATTTTCTTCTATTTCCAGCTTCTGTGAAAAACCTTTTTCCACTTCAGCTTGCCAATACGTGAGCTAAATAAATATGTGGGCAATGGCAGTCCCTTTTCTACAGGAAGCATGTTGGAAAATGTTTGTTCAAATAACACACAGTGGAACAAAAAATATATTTAATTCACAGTTAAGGGGCCACAGAGTTCAGCTACATTTGACCAACTTAACTGCATACTGATTTGAGCCTTCTGAAGAAAAATTGTTACAGTTAAGTGAATATCAGCCAATGCCAGCGATGTCACAGCCATATGTAAAAATCTTTCAGATGAATTCTTCAGTAAGCAAAAATTTTCCATTAGGAATGCTCCATTGCCCCTTTTGGCTGTGCCTGCGTGTATAACTGTGAGCTGTCTCCTACGCAATGGGTCTGTGGGGACAAGATCCACACCCTACAGAGCAGCACACTGAGGAAACCACACCAGTCCCACATCATAGCACACCTGGCAAAACCAACAGAAATGCAGAAACAAAGTCTATGTTGGACACAAGTGTGGTCCACTTGTGCTTTAAGACATTACTGTTCCTGCTTTTTTTTTTTTTTTTTTTTTTTTAATTTTGTCTAAATATGCTTGATCTGCCATATGTTCAGCAAACAGCAAGGTGACCTAAATGTTGCCACCATGCCAGCTTTCAAAGCAAAGAAATTGCATGGAATAAAACATGCTGGCTTTGAGCTTTGAGTTAAATTTTGCATCCTCTGGTCTCTGCCATCCCAGCATGCTCAGCCTAAATGGTTAATGCATCTCAAAACAGGATATTACAGCAGAAAACCAGATTAGCACAGAAACAGTGGGAGCTGCAAAGCCCTTTCCAGTTGTTCCACCTCCTTCACCTACTAAAACAAGCAGAGATAATATCTGAATGCATTTGTGTCTAGTTAAAGTCTTGTGCAAGTGCATAGACAAATTAAATGTAGATTTCTGGCTTCCAGTATGATTTGTCTATACTCGTCCAGGTTACAAAAGTTGATATGGACAATCAGGACTGCAGTGGAAAGACAGATTCTCAAAGTCTTCCCACTAACACTCCAAAAACAGCATTTCCTGTTCTCACCACAGAAAAGGGGACTGATCACAAGAGGTGAAAATCAAACAGGTGCAGACTTGCTCTGCAGTGTCCTTCTCCACTCACATTTCTCTGTCCAGCTGTGAGATCACCTCTGCACTGCAACATGAGGCAGAAGGTAGTGGGGTGTCATAGCTGGAGATGAGTCAAGGAAGCAAGACAGAAAGGAGTTGCTATTTCTGCCCTAAATGTCTTCCATGCCACTTATTTGTAAAAGGGCAGGAGAGGACCATAGTCCATTCCGACCCATTGTGGTCCTCTCCTGGACCAGCTGGTGCATGTGGAGAATACACCAGCCCAACATGCAGAACTTTGGAGAAAAGGATGCGGTAGCATCAACACAACAAGCTCAAGTTGTCTGTCCCAACCGTGTGGTGATGCCTGGAAGGATATAAAGGGGAAAGTGTTTCCCCTTGACTCCTTTCATTTTCTCTGGCAGCATAAGTGGGGATCTCATTTTCTATCTTCAGATCTTCCTGGCAGATGAGCTGCTTACACACCTGCTGTGGGTCAGAGACATTTATGGTGGCATAGGAACTGCTGCGATGACCACAGATGAGGGAGTAAAGTCACCAGGCCAGAGCTAAGCTTATTCTCTAAGAAAGAGAACAAATTTTATTCTGTGTCATTTAAGTCATGTTTGCATTTGCTGTTGTAATTTGTTTGTTTGTTTCTGGATGAAAAGGATGAAACTCATCACTTTCTAGAAATTTAGTCTTTACATGAGAATTCCTCAAGTTCCTCACTTTATTAAATTTCCATTTAATTTTTTTTTTTAATGTAGAGGTGCCTAGGGTTGTAAAGCAAGAGATTGATCTGCTTTTCCATTGCACTCAGCTGCTTCCATGCCAAATCCTCACATGTCTAGAGTCAAGCACACTTCTCTGATTTAAAACAAACAGAGAAATCCATGTTTCCCAGAAGGGTTGTGAAAAAAAAAAAAAAAAGAAAAAAGAGGAAGCCTTCATAATAGGTCACATTTCTTCCTGAAAGGGAGAAGTAGCAGAGAAGGGAAGAGGGAAAAATGCATAGAGTATATTCATGTTATTAACCTAGCAACAAAACACACTGGAAGGCAACAGCACTTCTGGCATTAAACACACTGAAAGTCCTCATGTCAACAGAACCAAACAAAACCATGTTTGTGATGGGAAAATTTCACCTTAACTTGTTGTGTGCAATTTTGCCTATGCCACCACTGGGGAAACAAATCTTGCAATATCTTCTTTATGTGAGAGTGTATTTTCTGTAACAAGATAGATTCGTTCTGGAAAATTTTTTGTCAATATATCCTTTGTTAGGCAGTATCTTCATCTCCTAGCAACAGCGTGGGGAAATCCATCAGGGACATGAAATTTAATGGCAAGATATGATGGCTCACTGTAGCTCAGGCAGTTTTTGAAATTTTCACTGATATGCAAATACCTTTGTGCACATATGCCCATGTCCACTGATGAACAGATGAATTGGTCTAAAGAATGGAAATGGTGAAAAAGCACTCTCCCTCTCATTAAGTACAAATTGAACAAGACACGCAAAATGCTGAAATAACTGCTCTGCCTCTCGCTCCTCAGAAGGCTCTCTCACGTTACACATGCCTCATGGGAAATTGGACGCATACAGGACACGTTTAAAATGTTTAAATGCAATCACAAAGCAGTCTTCCCAGCCCCAAGCTTTGCAGTGTCACATTTCAAAAGGCAGGAAAGCAGTAATAAACCTCCTGTAAGCATGCAGACAGGGCTGCAGAAGGTGGCAGTGGTCCCCAGGTGCCCATGTTTCAAGGTATAGCCCTGTCTCTGCTTTTATTTCATTTCTTTCTTCCCGGAGAAAATCTGTGCTCCATTTAAAGGGTGAAGTAAAAAGCCCTGAGCGTCTCTGAAGGATCTCTTTGGGCAGGCACTGTGATATCCTTTGGGCTGCAGGATGTCCCACTGGCTTTGTGTCAAGGTCACGTTGTTCCAGCATCCCACGGGTAGTTTGGAGCAGAGGAATAGTGCTGTAGCCTGGTGGCCTGCCTGTGGCACGAGGAGCTGCATGGCCTCCCCCTGCCATGTCCTGGTTGTACCTGCAACCCTGGGGCTGACAAAGCTCACCTGTGCCTCAGGTACTGTAGCAGTGTATGAATCCCTTGCTGCATCAGCTGAACAGCTCCAGAAAAAATAGGGCTGCAAGAGGAGGTCTGGGATGTGGAAATAGGCTTTGCAGAAGGGATTTGCCAGAGAACGTGAGGGTTTCTGACCAAAGGAGTCCTCCAGGAACACTTGCACTACCCTTAGCTCCCAGTGTGAGAGCCTCTATGGGAGCACTGCTGGGACACTCACCCCTCTGCTACCTGACACACAGTACTGTCTGAACCAGTCCTTCACCTACAAAAGGCTTTGAAGGATAACCCACGAAGGCCTCCTAAAGTCTTTCTGAGAGGGGACATGACAGTTGAAATTGCCTTCATATATTCAGCCACACATCCCTTGGGATTTGAAATCTCCCCATATACGTTGTGGAGGGCTTTTCCTGCCAAGAGAAGGGATGGCCCAGGGGCACCACCAGCTCCCTGAGGGACCGACCATGCATGCTGCTCTCTCAGATCCGCTTTACTTTTCCTGGGAAGAGACAAGCCTGCTGCATGGACACCTCTGCATTGCCAAGCCAGCCTGAGACTGGGGTTGTCCCTGGGTGACACTAAAAGCAGCATCAAATCAGGAAGAGTTTTGTTATTTTATCCTTTTTTTTTCTTTCCCTTTTTTTTTTTTTTTTAATGCACCTTATGGATTAACAAGGGCTGAAGAGGAGGGTTAATTGGCAACAGAGTGAATTAATGACTCCTGATATGAAAACAACTCTGGCACAAAGGCAGCTGGGGAGAAAGCTTTCCTTTGGGTAAAAGTCTGTTGTGGAAGAGAAGAATATTCTCTGATTATTGGCTGTTGCTGCTGTATCGGGAAGTTCCGAGGAGGGGCTTGAACTCACTCCTGCCCACTTGCTGCGGGAAATGTCGGGCTTCTCGGTTCACGCTGCATTTGAAAGAGACACAGGCTCCATCCGTGTGAACTTCCCACTTGAAAGAGGAGTTCAAATGTGCGTTTTGCTCTCCAGCTGCCCCCAATGAAATTAGCTTTCTGGCTGTAGTATAATGATTTCAAGCACCGTGAATTTGTTTCCACCTAAGCTGTGTTTGCTCTTGAACTTTTTTGCTATTGACTCGCACACATGTTCAGTATATAGAGCAAACACTTTGGTGCGAAACAACATCACACACAATGAGTCATCTGTGCTCTGGTCCCCAGCCATCCCACGAGGATCTTGTGCTGTCAGTCACGCTGTCATTTGCAAACACAGCTACAAAGACTCAAAACCAGACAGTTATCTTGTATAACACCTTATGGAGAATCTGCCTTAAGCAAACAGGAGCCATGTTAATGTACTTTTGGAAGAGCTAGGGTAGAATGATAGATTATTTAGCAAGGAGTCAGCTTTTGGACAAGTTCTGTCTAAACTGATGCATTTTAGTGAAATGACTTTAAAAAATTTACAAATTAACCTTTGACTTACAGCTGAACCTGGCTTGGTTTCTATGGCAATGTGCAGCTATCATCAAGCATTAGCTTCTTGTGTGCAGAAAAATGCATTTACTCATCCTAGGGAATTGCACTAAATAAATTAACAGTACTAACTCCAGACATCCTGATGCCACTGTGTTATTGACTGATAAACCTGAAATCCCTTCATTGTGCACATCCATTCGCCTGAGAACTCTCACCAGTCCAAAAGTCTCCCACCATCTGAGAGCTAAGGTGTCTGCAATGCTTGGCTGTTACCATTTAGCCAATTAGTTGATGAGTAACAGACACAGACTGGTAAAGTGATGTCAGACAAGACAAAGGAAGACCTTTATAAATTAAATATATAAAAAATAGCATAAGGTCTATATTCTCACTTAAAATGTTTGGTGATTGAAATAACACATTGCTTGCATGCCCTCAGCACCACAGCAGTCATTAGTCAGTGTTAGCAAACACTCTGCTTGGCACATCACTGCCGAATTTGGCATCTCTTCTCCCCTGACCAAGCAGCTTGCCACTGGCATAAGTCTGCATGGGAGACAATCACAAGAATTATTACCACCGCTGACGTCAATGATACACATTCCCTTGTATTAAAAAAGTTGTCAATACCTGTTGTCAGTGTGAAGATAATACAGTGGATGGTTCACTGCAGCAAAATCTGGTTGAAAATTTTTCACTTGGGAATAATCCCACAAGGTTTGGTAGCTGAGGTCTAGCGTAGAACCAGTGATGCAGGACCCCTGACAGATTTTGCCTGCCCAAATCAGCTGTGACTTTGCAGTCCCACAGATGCTGTGATTAAATAATGCTAGAAATAGCCAAAATGGTGCAAACTGTCTCCAAAACCATGATTAACCACAATGGTAGAAATGTACAATGATGCCATCTCCTGAGAAACACACACCCAGCCTTTGTTCCTCCACACTGCCACCGGCACAGCCATCTTCCCCCAAAAACATCCCTTAGGACCATTCAGAAATACGAAGCACCACTCAGCTTCAAATCATAACCCCAGTATGTGCTTGTGTGCTGCTGCATTACACCCACCCAGGCTGCAGGCTGTCAGTTTTAACATGCCACGGGCTTTTTACTTTTCTTTCCACCAGCACACTGGCTCTTGGGACATAAGCTGAAGCGCCTGAAAGCGCAGATGGCCTATCTTCTCCTCAGAAATGCTGTTCCTGCAAGGCAGAAACAAAACTTTGTCTCTCTTCAGAGAGCAGGCTCTGCTGCACAAAACTTAAGAGTTTTTTCGTCTCACTAACCAGTTCCGCCCCAGGAGGCCTTTGTGTCAGGGAATAAGGAGGGGAAATCATTTCAAACTTCACACTTAGGTCCATATTGACACACACAGCCCATGTGCAGAGCCACGTGCTGTTGCTGAGGGGAGAGAGCTGCTGCCTTTCATGCAAATAAATTCATCTGAGCATGCAGAGATTGGCCTAGAGTGAAGCAGAAATTCAGCCTCCTCACCAGTAAGGCTTTCTACTCAGCCCTCTCTGCAAAACAGGCAGCCTGAACTTCTGCCCACACAAGTCTAGATAAACAGTGCAGATCCAATTACCTGATAGCAGGATCTGGATTGACACGTTTTTTTTGTCCAGCCATTAAGCTCTGCCACTGTTCATTTATCTAGACCAAAATCACAAATATTAAACAGTCGAAGATCATAAATTCCCTTTCCCAATATTGCCACAGAGTAGGTATTAGGGAAATTCGTTCTGTGATTGATTGGATTTGTTTTAGGATCTGAGATGAGCGCAATTAAGCTTATTTCCTTCCATAAAATATATGTATATTTTCCAATGGAGGGAGACAAGGGAGTTGTGCTCTCCCCTTTCTCGACCCCAGCCCCTTCCCACTCTGATCCAGGAGCAGAGAATTCACATTCCAGTCAGTAAGCTCTGTCACAGCACACCACTTCCCAGCCATCTGCTATCTAATAAAACAGCCCGTCTAGACAAACCCCCAGCCAGGCAGCAAATCTGATATTGCACTTGAAGCCATCAGAAGTATTAATAACCTGCCATTGCTAAACTGTCAAGACTCTTCCCTGGGAAAAGGGATGGTCTTTGCAGTCCAGGCACTGGGTGCTCACAGCAACAAGATCCTTCTTGCTTCCTCATCCCATGAGCAGGCTGGAAAAATCATTAGAAACAGTAGGGGGGGGGAGTCTATGTTTGTTGAGCTCAGGCTTGCTAGGACATGGATTAAAAGTATTGTCCATATCCAATACAACAAAATATAAGCTTTGCACTGTGTTTTCTTCCCCTTCCTCTCCTATTTTTTTTTTTTACCTTTAGTGTGTTGATTTGAAAAGAAAGTTGTCATCTCTCCTTGATGAAAGAGCTCTTCAACATCCCTCAGCACCAATGAACCAGGCCTGCAGTTTGAAAGCATTTCACTGGTCAACTCAGAGCCAAGTTCAGAGGTCTTCAGTCTTTTTAGGGAGGGACATAGAACCTAGAAATAAGTTCAGTTCCAGCTATTTCAGGAAGAGGTTTTGTAGCTCCTTTATGTTAGGAAACCTGGGAAACCAAATTACGGACGTACATAAGCTGTTAGAAGGCATTCATCGATCTCATTTTAATTCTCTTCAAAAAGAGCTAACTAGGTGATAAGAGAGCATGCAAAAAATAAACATAGTGCTACAACACTAGTATTTATCTGTCCAGAAGCTTATTTTTCTAGCAGTTCTGTCTACCAGAGCTACAGCCACAGTGATGCTGCAGTGCTTGCAACTTGGGGTGCGGTTACAGATCAGTCTGATAAGGAGGACAAATATTTTGCCTAAACTATGTATTGAGATCTGTTTAAAGCTTGTCAGATGTGACCAGTGAGGTCAGAGCACTGACTTCACCATTCCGTGAAAAATGCAACTTGAGTTTTCAGGGCTGAGCCGAGTTCAACCCAAAGATCTTCATAGTGAGATAGAGCTTTACCAGGATAAGAAAGGATGGAGACTTGGTAGTGACAATCCTGGAACAGAGAAGCAGATTTGGAAACTGGAGGAATACTCACACAAAGGAGTCAAGACGTAGAGAGAAAGGCAATAACCCTGAGGGCAGATAGTAAGTGCAGCCCGCCAGCATCTCCTCTGCAGTAGGCATGTGTGTTATGATGATGGATTCAGTCATGATGTTTCACTATTTGCTGTCATAATACAACATCACTATCATTCATTCAAGTCCAGATGAAGGAAAGGTGGTAGGAAAAGGGAAAAAAAAAAAGTAAATTCTGCAGTTTTTGACAACTGGAAGTAGAGTGAGAGAACTGACTGATGAAAATGGATTCTGTCAAAGACTAATTACAAGACAAGCATGTCACCTTTGGTAGCATGGGCAAGGCCATTTAAAAACGTGTTTAAATTCTAAGAATTACAGCTATATTGATTAGGAATTACAGTCAATTTTATGGTTTCCTTCTAGTAAAATAGAACTAAGCTTTTAATCTAAACTGCAGTGTTATAAACACATCCAATTTTGATTAAACTATTACCAAGGTAAACACATCATTATAATGAAATTAAAGCAGTAGCAAGAATTGTATGAAGATCCAGACAGATCTCAGTGACATTAAGATAATAGGTAGAAGTGCAGAAAGTATTGATTGTGTGTGACTAATAGGCTGCTTCACAAAGGGAAAAAGATTTGCACACTGAAGAACTGAAAATGAAAAATATTAACAGCAAATCTGTAAGTGCTGCTCCAGTGTAAGCATGAAATATCAGATGTTAGAAAGGCCCATTTCCAAATTAATATTCCTTTCATAATTATGAAGAATGAGAATATAAGGTAGTATCTCTGCTACTGACACACAACACTGAAAAGATAGATAGAACATTACTGTTTTGGGGAGGGGTTATACATTTATATCTTAGCATAAAGAAAGAACATATTTCTGCTTAGAGAGAGACCAAATCATGCTTTTTCTTTCCTTTTCACTTTATGTCATAAATCCCAGGCCTATGTCCTTGCACTTCTTTCTATTTGTAAGCTGGAGCTAACGTTGCTGTACACTGAAAAGGACTGCTCCAACAGGGGAGTTGTGAAGACAGAAGTAATTCAGACTTGGAGCAAAAACTACCATCTCAGTTTTATATTTTTTCTCATTGCCTCTCAAATGCAAACACTTGTTTATTTTCCATCTGTGAGACCCGTGCTCTGTCCAAACTCACGTTTTTGCTGTGTGGATAATTGTGTGACAATGTTTCCTTTCTTTCCTCCCAGCCATGAGGGGTCAGGGGTCCCTCACAGCCGCTCAATGCTGTGAATGCTGCCCAAGGCCTCCTGGTACCTGGTGTAATCCAGCCACACATCACTCCCACACAGTCAAACAACTGTGCTCAGAAGAACTCCCAAAGACTTCCAAAAGAAAACTGCTTGGAGATGAAAGAGAAAATTATGATGATAATCAGCTTTACAAAGAGAAAAGGAAAGCCGTTTCTCTTTGGGAAAATTTCCAGCATTTAAGAAACAGGGAGAAGGTGGGGAGGGAGCACAATAAGGTCTCAGATGTTCAATTGATTGTTCACATTTCACAAAAATAGCCCCAGCCTGCTCCTATTGTCCTCCAGCTGCTGGCTTTGTTATGCTCATTGTGCGTTGCTTTGTGGCTTAGTGGAGTGGTTGCCCAGTTTCCTCTCCTTCATTTCCTAATGAGATCTGCGATGAACTGAAGGAAGAGTCAGCAACACTTCAGAACAATGCCTTACAAGCTTTAATGTGGCCCTACAAAAACCCCAGGCTGGTTGCTCACAGGATTGCAAGGTTTTTCAGACAAGCGCCTGGGCAGTAGCTGGGCACTTTCCTTAAATCAGTGTCACATCACTTGCATTATGATTTTTTAAAATATTTTGATAATTCCCAAGGCACATTTATATTCATGTGTATTCCATGCTTGCTCATTAGGTGACAGGACAAGCTTCCTGCATTCAACGCCAGAAGATCTTTATCTTGGGAAAAAAAATCTGTGCACAAAGACGTGAACGTGGTGTTTAAAAGGTCCCCCTCACTTCTATGTACTTAACGGCGAGTGTTAACTCTCCAAGGGACCTCTACATGCAAGCAGCTGTAGATGAAGAACAGGGCATGTGGAAGTTTTCCCCTCATTCCTTCACTGCTGCTGGAAACATATGAGCTACAGCTGAAATATCAAACTGAGCTGGTGAGGCGGGATTGCTCGCATTGCAAAGCTGCTCAGCCCCTGTGGACAGGAGCCATGGAATGTAAATGATCACTCCCAAGAGTGGGATTTTCTGCACACAGAAGTTGAACATCATGGCATCATAATTGAACACTGTGAGATGGCTGAAAAGAATTCCAACCAACATTTTACAGTCTACTAAATCCTCTTTAGCTGAATTTTCTTTTGTCTTTTGTTCCAGACCTTAGGTACTACAAAAAACTTTTCAGCAGAGAGTTTACAAAGACCAGCGTCGTGCATGGATCTCCTTCTTCCAGCATGGATTCAGGATGCAAGCTCCTTGTCTTGTACTGCAACACTTCTCATTAAGAAACGATTCTTCAAAAAGGAATTTCATTTATGAAAAGAAGTATTTTAGATGTTTCAGATGAAGCCAGGTGAGGAAAATAATTGGTATTTCAATCTGTGTTTCTTTGCTATTCTTCATTATTAGTCAGTGCCTCAATGATTCCGCTGAATAAAATAATCTCTAAAAAAATCCTGTAGGTGAAACAATCAATCCCTAGTTAGAGGTGCTGGATGATCCTAGATGGTTAAAGACCAAACTCAAGGCTAATGTGAAGTGTCTTGCCTTGTTATTTCATCAAAACCTCACCTTTCAAAACCAAGAGTTAGCACCCAGATGTAGGTGAGCCTTACACAGCTGGAGGAAAAAAAAGTTTGGGAATAATCAGCAAAAGGGAAGAGCACCTGTGAAAGCATCCTCAGTAAGAAAATATTTTTCCAGCCTCACTCCTCCCTCAGCAATCAGTCTGCTTCCTGGACAGGTGACCTGTGAACCCTGGAAACTCAGCCAAACAGATAAGATACACTTTGGTTCACCTTATTTGCTGCCAGATCTTCAGTCTTAAAAACACTTAGTGTTCAACAACTCTTAATCCAAATGTCAGCCTTCTCCTCTCTCCTCTGCTCAAATATTTCACATAGCTCTGAGCAAGGAGTCTTCTCAGGTGTTTTCAGAACTGCTAACAGCCCTCCCCACAGCCCCTTCCTGCACTCATCAGATCCTTGAAACATTAATTTGGTTTTAAAGAAGGGGTGAACAAATGCTTTTTGTGTTCTAAATGTTATAGGTGTTTCTATCACATAAATAACAAAGAAAGACAGGAGATATCTTATACCACTGACAGGTCCCTGAGTTATCCTTGACTTCACAGCAACTGACATGAAGCTCAGTTGAAAATCTGGAACTTGCAAACTGACAGAGGTCTTCAAACTGCTGTTAGCTCTATTCAAAGTCTCTGTCTACTGTAGCTTGACCTAAATTCTTCAGTATCCACTAAAAATTTGTCATCTGACAGACGAGAATGTAAAATAAGCTTATTTCAAATGTTGCTACTAATACTCTGGCGTATATTTTAGCAGCTTTCCTAGTTTCCTATTTTCTCTGAATAATAAGACACTTGAATTTGTAATTCTGAAGTAAAACTGAACTAAAAAAATACATTAATTAGAAAACAACAGAGAAAAACAAAGTAATTGTTCTATCTCCTTCATCAGCTATATGGCTGTTTCAAACACACACTTCATTAAGTTGGATTAAGAACAATAAAGATCAATTAATATTGATTAAATGCCAGGAAAAAAAGAGAGCATTAAATAAATGGAAGGTCAATTCCTACTGCATAAAAATTGAATAGCGCTGAATTTTTGGGCAAGATATTCTCCTTTAAGTTAAAAACCTAGCTAAAAAAATAAAGCAAATGTATCCAACAGGCAATCCCTTTCTGTCTTGGGAGATGGAGACAGAAGAACAAAGAACAGGTGTACAGATGAACACAGCCTGTGGTTTTTGCTCTCTAAGAGGGACATCATCCAGAGAATCAATCCAGTACAGCTTCCACTTAATCACTTTTTCTTGGACACTCTTTGTAGCATACTGTGCATTTGTTGTCCCTAAAATCCTCCATGACCTTGCAGATATTTTTCATTACTATGGTAACTGCTTTGAGAAGAGCTGGTGATACAATCAGAGACAACCATCACTAGACAGACTAAATCAATCACTGTTTTATTAGCTGTATTGGTTCCTTCATAATCTCACAGAGAGCTAAAATAGGAAAAGCAAGAACCATCTTATTCCCAAGCCTGGGGCAGTTTGTACCACCATTACATATATTCTGTGTAATGAGAAGAAATGGGTTTTACAGCCAATCAAAATTTGCCACATCAGCTGCCTAAAAATATTTTATCCTCCAATATCCCACAATTGATTTAGTTTTCCTGCTAGATCTTCCTCCTCAGGCTTATCAGAATAAACTTCATGCATTCTTGAGCTTGAGGTGACCAATTCAGTCTGCCCAAGACAAGTCAATCACTGGCAGTGGTTTTTCTGTTGGAAAGATTCACATCTGACTATGAGCACAGCTACATTTTTTTTTGGTACCTCACGTTTATACCCCATTGGTCTTAGGAAATGAAATTAGGAAGCACTGGAGTGAGCTTTGGAGACATACCTTGTTTACACTCATTGCTTGGAAACTCTCTTAGGAGACCAAAAACAAAGCTTTAAGTCTTCATAGACTGAAGGAAGGTTAGAATAAAACACTCCTAGTTTTTCAGAAAGTCTTCAAACAAGAGTTGTGGCAAGCACCCTTCACATTTTCAAAGAAATGCTGCCTCATTGCTCTTGGAGATGGAGGAAAACCCCTGTCCTCGGGAGAGGTGGGCTGTCACTGGTCTTCTTCGCAGCTTCAACAGAGGAACATGCACACAACTGTGATTTTGGACTGTTCAATATAACTTGCTTTGCCCCAGGATAGGCAGTGTCACTGTAAAGGTGTGCATCAGAACCCAAGTCAAGGTAGCTCAGCATCTGTCTGTTCACTCCTTACTTTTATTCTCCAGTTTGGATTGTTCCCTTGCTTGCATGAACAATTGTTGAAAAATAACTTTGCAGCTCTTCAACTGGACCACTTCTAATATCTTTCAGGGTATCAACATCCACACAACAGAGTCTGAAAAACACCATGATAGCAATTCCCTTTTCAGGTGGTTACTTATTTACCTTAAAAGGCTGAGTGCCTACCTTGCCCCAGGACTCTGGATTGCTTTCTCTTGGACCTAGACACCAAGCAGTGCCATCTTGTGAGGAAATTAAGGTACTTGGGCCATTTACTGACTTCAACTATCAAAAAAGATCCCACAGTCTAAAAAAATGTGCTGCTGTTCCTTAATTCTGCCTAAACCAGGAATGCTAAAACATTCTCAAGTGTGTTTTGGGAGGATTAAGTACTGTTATCTGACCTGATAACAGTTTGATGATGTTCTCAAATACTGTAAGGGAATCACAATGCTCTCCTTGCTAGCAGCAGCTCAACTTTCCACATCATATAACCTATAAAATTCCTGCACTGTCTTTTTGCTACTGAACTGAGAATTTTGGCTGGAAAGGGACTGTCTCTCACCCTCTGCCGGCTGCTAAATAAAATTGGAAGAGATGTATAGATCTTTGCAAAGGTTCACACAGCTGTATTCATACTTTGTATCAACAGAGGTTTTACCAACTAGTTTTCTGTTCTGGCCAGCTACCGCTTACCAGTGCCATCTCCTGGTACTGAAATATACTGAGATCCAGCTGTGCAAGAACAGTAGAATTAGGAAACACAAAATATCCCAGACCCCTATTTCTGCTCAATTTCTGTTGTTCTCCACAGCCTTTTATAAGTAGCTATTTTTTTTATGGACAATCAAAAAGTTAACTGTTCTTACATGTATAATGAAGGAAAGCATTCACCAGTACTCAGCAGTGGTGAGACCACACTTTGAGAACTGTGTTCAGTTTTGGGCCTTTTTCACTGCAAGAAGTTTTCACTGCAAGAAGGACACCGAGGCCCTGGAGCATGTCCAGAGAAGGGCAATGAAGCTGGTGAGGGGTCTGGAGCACAGGCCTTATGAGGAGCAGCGGAGGGAGCTGGGATTGTTTGATCTGGGAAAGAGGAGGCTCAGGGGAGACCTTATTGCTTTCTACAGATACCTGAAGGGAGACTGCAGTGAGTGGGGGGTTGCCTTTTCTCTCTTGTAAGAGATAAGACTAGAGGGAATGACTTCTAGTTGCACCAGGAGAGACTGGATTCTCTTTACAGAATTTGACTCCTAAAAAGAGAGGCAAAACTTACATGTATCCACAAAACCTTTTCCAGCAATATTTTCCCACTTCTTTCTTTTTCACATCTTTGTCCCATAGCTTCAAATTTGAAGGAACAGCATCCTCCTCCCCTTCACATTAAATCTTTGCTAATGCTGCAGTACACAGCCAAAAAGCCAGTCAAGCATTCAGCCCCTGGCTCCAGGAGAGGGCAGTGAAACATGGTTAAACATGGAAATGGCAAAATGTACTCTAAAGTGTGTAGCAATTCCTGCTAAAGCAACCCAGGCATTGACCTTGGTGGCACCAGTGCAGGGAGGTGCAGCAGGAGGAACCACGAGTGCGGTCGCAGGTGATACAGGCACCATAAATTGATTTGTGTCTCTGTTTCTCAGGGTTAAACATTATGCAACCTCTTCTCCCCCTCTCTCTGCCCACAGAGAGGAAAAAGTGTCATTAGGAGGCGGTGTTCACTTGCACTTGGGTTAGTAGATCTCATTTGTTCTGCCAGTGCAGAGGGAGGCAAAACCAACTGAAGAACTTGTAATTCTGTGTGATAATTAAGACAATGTGCCATACCAGCCCTCAGTCATATTTTTGCATGCTGCAATGTAAATGACACTTCTTGGGGAGACTGCAGCTGCAATTAAACATTTTTGGTAACTCATAAATATAACATTAGTTGCCTGGGTTAGGCTTCTGATAACATCATTCATTTCAGATCATTCAATTAGTGCAGACAAAGGGGTTCTTTCCAGGAGACATAATGTCATTGTCTCTGGAAAGGAACGCACTTCCCAATGACTGTTTATCACTCCATAATTATAAGGCTGTAGCAGCCATTCTCTATATTACAAGGAGTCCTTTCTGTGCACTAGGATCCAGCAGTTCTTTGTTTTAATTTATTTTCCTCTTAAATACCTCCCGCTATTTAAGTGATAATTCCCTGCAAATCAATTGTTAGCAGCAGTTAATGACTGGTTGGTTAATTAATAGCTGAAAGCAAAGCGGAGGGTGTTCGCTGCTCTAACAAACCATCCAGTGTTAACTGCGGTATTATTGCTAATGTACCCTATAATCAATGACTTCTCACGGCAGAGGTCTAGCCTATATATCACTTCAAGAAAGGACTGTCTGAGTTCCAATAGGTGGCACGAGGAAAAAGTCACCAAGGTAGTGGACACAACCAATGACCCATGCAGTCAGTCTGAACAGGGCAGTCCCCGTGCTTCCCAGAACAATTTTGGTCCCACAGACACCTCAGAATCATCTCTTATTTGACCTGGGGTCAGCCAGGAGCTGGTTACTGAAACCCTTGGCATCAACACAACAAAAAGCTCTGGGCCTTCACCTAGAACAGAATCTGGTTAACAGAGTGCTAAGAGCATCTGTGCTCTGCTAGATATCTATGTTAAGATGGTTTTAATGACAGGATCTGCTCTGCTTCTTTCTCCAAGGGGCAGATTCTCGGATAATCTCTTTTCACAACATCCTCTTTTAATATTTACATAACCGTATTTTGTCTTTTGTCTTCCATGACACAGAATGATGCTGCCATGGAGAATGAAGTAGAGCCTAAAGCAGGCAGCAACTGATATTCACAGAGTACATGTAATGGACCAGTTGGCTTATTGTGAACTAAAATACTGCAGAATCTTCAGTGCAGGGGATGGTAACAGAGAATAAATGTTGACATTTTTGTGGTGAGCAATGTGAGACCATCAAATCAAACAATTTCTGGCATATAGTCAAAGCAGTGTTAAAATGGAAACTCTAGAGATAAGAACATTTTTGCATTTTTTCCTGAGCAGAAATGTGAGGCTGTACAAAACCTCATGGAATGAGCTCCCTGCTCTGAAGCAGAACCAGGGCCTCCCAACAGCATTGTCTGACTTTTCCAAAAGAAATAAAAACAACAACTAGCAAGGAGCATCTTTGCAAGACTGTGCCAACTCTTCTCACTCTGACATTAAGTACTAAAATGAGGCAATTTCTGCTTGTTATTCTCTCTGAGATCAAAGAGAACAACGTGCCACTGCCTTGTTTATAGCCATCACTTATTTTTATATTTTTATATATATGTATACACATATATACACATGTAACACATACAGATACATTTATACATATATATGTGCGTATACTCACACATATATACACTGGATGTTAAGTTACTCTTTCAGCCTTCTCCTTCCTGAAGTAAACAAATCCAGTTTGCAATACAGCATCTCCTTGTGTCTCATGCTTCCCAGTGCTCTATGCTCTGAACTGCTTTTCTTGTATTTTGTTTCCTCTTCATCTGCAACAAAACATGGTGCCAACAGCTGGATACAGTACCATAAGTGAAACAAAGACAGGAAAATATTTGTTTCTTAAGGACAGCACTAGTCTTCATTTAACCCAGGACATTTAATTCGTGGTTCCCTGCAATAATCAAGTCTTTTGCAAACATGCTGCTGCCCAGTTATTTCCCCCACCACCATCTATTGTATCTGCATCTCACCTTCCTGGGCACAGAATTTTAGACTGTTCCTGATGAAATTTTCTTTAAATATTCAGGAATAATTTCTCTGAGCTGTAAGGATAATTATATATTCAGATCATGAATATAAAATTTTCATATTCACATCATGGCCTCCTTGGTCTTGCAGCATCTCATAATTGTGAACTTGTTTGCTTGTTCTTCAGCTTTTAAGAGAAAATATTTAATAAAACTGAGTATAAGAAAAGATGCTGAATTACGTACTTGAAATATCCTTCCTGACAGTGATCCAGCGCTAGCTGTTGCTACAGAGCTATTTTTCAACTGGCTATGCACCTACCCTATTGTAATTATATCTATACCATACTCCATAGCTTGTCATATATGTCAAAAACTGTTACTAAAATCAAGCGCTGTTGCATTTGCTGCTTCCTCTTTATTCACTAGACGAGCTACTGTGACAAAGAAGGAAATGAGATTGATGTGACATCAATCATTCTTGACAAGCCTATGTTTTCTCTCTTTGTTTTTCTTTTTTCTTTTTTTTCCCATCACTGTATCAGCTGGCTACTTACAAATTGATTGTTTAATGATTTCTTCCCGAATCATTTAAGGATGAAAGTAAGACTGACAGGTCTGTAATTCCCTGGGTCCTCCTTCTCCCCTCTTTAAAACTTAATACACTGTATTTGCCCTTCTCTTGTCTTCAGGGACCTCCTCTCTCCTCCATGAGTTCTTAAAGATAATCACTAATGGCTCAGAGATTGCTTCAGACAGTGCCTTAAGTACTCTGGGGTGAACTCCATCAGCTCCTGCTGACTGCACTACATCCATCTTATCTGAATATTCTTTAATCTATTCCTCTCCTGTTCTAGTCTCTACTTCAGACTCCTTAAACATATTCAGTTTAAACAACTTGTAACTGATACTTTTCATAATTCAAAACAATTAAAAATTCTATAATATATTTTTAAAAGAATTATCCAGATTTAGTTGATACTTCCATTCTTCAGCTTACAACTCTAAGAATATATAAACTCATTGACCGTATTCATTTATCTCTATTCACTAGCTGCTAAGCCACTGCTTATGTATACATCTTCTGATGAGAATGGAACAGAAGGAGGAAATGCAAATAAAACATTTTTTCACTTATGACCCAAAATCCATCTATAGACCTGTGATGCCATAATAGAGGTTTCCATTTCTCCCAAAAGCTGTTCCTAAAAGATAGCTATCAACTTCATATCTAAAATTGCACCTGTGACAGGGCCATGAGCCAAGGACTACTCTTAATGAACAGTGAGGGCAGTCTGAAATTGGGAAACTTTTAGGCCTGTTCTCTAAAAGTGCTCTAAATTACAAAGTTCTATATTCATGTTTATTATTATTATTATTATTATTATTTTGCTTGTTTCTTCATATAACATCAACATTTGTCAAAAATTATGGTGGTTTTCCAAGTTAGAGTGAGGTGAAAATCCACTATTTTCAACTATGCCAACCACCTAGTGTTGTAGTATCCAATGGGAAGGTAACTCAGGTTTCTGCCTACAGTAGAATAACTGAATAATCTTTGCTGTTCTCTTTACTAAAGTCTTTTTCTTCCCCACCTTTCTTCTCAATAATTCATAGTCATTAATGATTTCTGGTGTGAACATTTTACTTTGAAGGACATTAGTCAGCCTAAAAATGATTTATTATTATTATTTTTTTTTTAATTCAAGAATCTGTCCAACCTACACTTATGTTATCATCCCAGTATTTTATAATCTATTTGTGGATAGCTGCATTTTCATCCCTAATTTTAAACTCCTACTTGCAACTTTGTCTTCTGTTATATATTCCCCTTCATAACTCTCAGAGGAAGAAGATGATGAAGGATCCTCTATCTCATTACCATCTTCCTCAGAGCTCAGAAACGCAGCAGGGCATCTTTAGTAATAAACTTCAAGTTCTGCATTTTCCAGTTCTCAAAGCACTGGAGTAGCCAAGATCATAAATATGGTCAAGATTCAGTTGATAATGACCTATTCAACTGACAGGTTGGCCTTAACTGAACACTGAGTCAGTGTAGAAGTATTCAGGACCTTATCCCTTGCCCAGACTCTCAGTAAAAATTTAAATCAAGGTTTTTGTGGTAAGTATAAGAAACAAAATCAAGCACATCCCTCTGGAATTAGGAAATTCTTATTGATTGTAATATTTTTAGAGCATGTCATTTTTCCTGGGTAGGCAAAGATGCCCGTAGAGCTCTGCTCCTCAGAGAAGGCTCCCTAGACAGACACCTTATCTCCTCTGTGTGAATTTGCTCATCAGCCAGAGAGGGTAAAACTTGACACTGAGCTGATTAAACAGAGCTGGTTTAGTGATTTTTAATGCTTCCAGGTCATAGGAATGGTAAGTTTTCCAGTAGAATAAATACTCTACTATTGCATCAAGTATTCAGGCCTTTTCAGAAAGCTGCTCAGTAACTACTTTAAAATAGAGGGAGTCACTGTTATTGTTATCAGGAGGAAGAAAGTATAGACTTAGATTCAAACAGCTGGCCCTGGCATCCGATTACATGCTTTTTATAATAATAATAATAAGAAAAAGAGTAACAGAAAATTAACTACATTGATTCATGCATTGATTTCTGCCTGGGGTTTCATTTTGGGTTACTGCTGGGACTGCAGCATCAGCAGGAGTGGTTACTTAGTCACGGGCTGTGCTCCACAGCCAGTAACATGATCGCTCTGTGAGGAGCAGGGCTTTTCTGTTCTCGTTTGCGTGAGGAGGAAACCTGGCTCCTCCTAATCACAGGCTGCCACAGTGTGGACACATAACTCACTCCTGCAGCACATGAACTACTCCAGCCTTTATTATGGTTCCCCAAAATAAAAAGGTCCTGTTGGTCTTGGCTATGGGATGTCTTGGAGGTGGACCTGTGTCCCTGTTGAGAATGCAGTCTTGGACTTCTCCAAGCTCTCTGATTCAATCATTTTCAATGAGGCACAAGACGAAAGATATCACTATGAAATTAACACTGTCCAAAGTATAATTCTGGCAGACTGCCTTAACTCTGCCTTTTAAGCTTCTCAGAAATCTGGACATTTTTAACTGGATCTTGAAAAATCTGTCTTAAATAGGCTCCTGATTACAAAACCCTCATGTAACATGATGATGTACTACAGCTATAATCACACTCAGCTTCCCCTTGCACCAGAAATCCTGCAATGAACTCATAGTATCCTCTCAAGTAGCAGTTATACAAAAATATAACAGAAAAATGAAGTCTAACAAGTAGTCAAGGAAGAGAACAACTCCCAGTCAGGCTAGGAGAAAAAACTCAAGCAGATCAGAAATCTGGCACTAGCTTGTATCCTGGTCACCATTTTCAGCCAGAAGATAGCAATAAATAATCTCTCTTTCTTTTGAAGTTACCTCCCTGGAAGGGAGTTGGTCATTGCATAACATAGTAACTCGCATTACAAGATAAATGTACATTCTCCAGACTACAGAATATAAATTCCTGTTGTTTGTGAGGAACTAGATAAGTCTCTAGCTAATTATGCAGTTAGTATGTATCCCACGGATTGACATTTATTTGTTTGAATATTTAAAAATATGTGCATTACTCAGGTTTCCCTCTGCTGATAGTAACAAACTACCTCACATATCATGCCTTTGAATATGTTCAGATAAAGGGTTCAGTAAAATTAGAAAGGATTAAAATATATATGTATTTTTTATGTTGGACATATTAACTTTAGAGCTACTGGAAAAAGTAGTACACTATAAAAAGTACCATATCTATGATGGTAAAATAGCATTCCCTAAAAAACAAAACAAAACAAACAACAACAACAACAAAAACCAACCACAAAACAATAAACATAAACCTGTAATTTGCCCCTGATACTACATGCTACAAATTGCTGTTTTTCCATATCTTGAAGTAATCATCCATGCTTATGGTTACATCTGAGCAAAAATCTGAATTCCTTAAAAAACAGTTTAAAAATAACAGTATGTTTTACTAAAATGACTACAACATACAATTTTTTAATGCAAAAATCCATGTCTTTTCAACATACTAAGGCTGACGGAAACAAAATGTTTCAGTTGTGGTTGTTAAGGCAAACCAAAATTTGTTACTCTGACTTCTTTTAAAGTGAAAGGTATCTGCATGACTTAAGAGCGGCTGAGAGTTGTGGTTTCCACACTCTCCCCATCTCCCCAACAGGCAGCTCTGGGACCCCACTGCATTTCCAGAGTGTAGCTTCCCATGCAGTATTACAAGGGGGCTAAACCAACAGTTCACAGCCTCCACCCCACAGCCTCCAGCAGTGTTCTTCCACTTGATGATGCCCACAGTAGATAGCCTACAGCAGCTTCCTTGGAAATCCTGTCCCCCAGGACAGAGCTGCTCACACAGTAAGTCCCTGTTCTGAACCCCTCCCTCACCCCACTTGCTCAGCTGATAGTCACAGTGAAAGGGGGCTGCACTTCAGGCACCACACTGCTGAGCGGAGGCACTGTGTTAGCCTCCAAATTGAAGGGAAAATAACCACAAGTAGCACAGCATATCTTAATCTTCACCGCTGGCAGTGACAGCTTTACTCGATTTTAGTCAGCCATCAAGTAATCAGGATGGGCTAAGAAGCAGCAGAAAGGGCTGCGCTCAGCTTCAACAAGGCAGTGGGCACTTGAATGCTTTGGGGAGCCACTGATCAGCTGCCTCTTTATTGCCACTGCGAGATCTCCACTGCTGCTGTGAGACAAACCCTGCCTGCCAAGGAGCCAGTTTCTCCCACCACAGTGACCTCTAGCCTCTGGAAGCAGCTGCAGGTCTGGCTCTTAGCAAAGTGCTCAAGCATGCATGCCTGTGTTTATGTGCTTCAAAGAGCTTCATAAAGAGGCCTAAAAGTGTTATTAACTCTCAACAAGTCCCTCTTCACATCTTTAACCAGGACTACTGCTTGCACTCCTCGTCCTGAGCCGTCCCCCAAGAGCTAGGACAGTCACTCTGGGACACCGGGTTTCTTGCCTTCACACAAGCCATGACAACTGTTACAAGCACAGACCTCTACCATGTAATTAGGGTATGAATCAGGACAGCCCTCATGAAGTCCTTAACTTTAACCACAGTTTACCGATGCCATTACGCTGTCACATTTGGGCTATGATCTGTAGTAATTTCATGCAACTGTACACAAGGCAAACAGTTAATGCCTCCTCCATAAATCCCAGTGGCTGAGCCCTAAGTAGGCTACAGATGCAGGCTCCGCTAATTAAGTAGAGCACAAACCTACTCTTTATTTTATAACACCAATAAATAACTACATCCATTCCCCAGGAACAGGTTGAAAGCACATGATGGAAAAGGTTCATGGCAGGCTAAAAGGCAGTCTAGAGGAAGGTGCATTTCAGCACAGAAATGGCTGCTCCTCATCACGCAGGTTGCAAAGGGAAATTCAGGACCCTGTTACCTCTGGTAAGAAAATAGATTCAGCTTGGTAATGACAAATCTAACTTGAAAGTGATGAAAAATGCTTCTGAAAAAGATCTGAAGAATGTTCAAACAGCCTTTGATTATGTATCATTACAAAATTACCCTGATCTGAGGCTCTGATTTCTCCTCCAAGTTATTTGCCTCCTCCTATCTGCAACACCCCCAGCCCTTGGTGCCTCCCTCTTGAAGCAATATCTCAAAAAATTCAAGCGTCTGCTCCTAGAGGAAAATAGCTTCTAATTAAACATATTGTGTGGGTGTGAATAAAGCTGGGCCCACTCCTTGCTGCACTGATATCAACATAGAAATGTTTTTCTTCTTTCCCACAAGTGCCAGCAGAGGCGGGGCACGCGTGCTCTGCTCCTAGCTACAGTTTTGGAGAAATAGAGGTTCTTTGGTACCAACAACTAACACAGATTTTTTGTAGGTCTGGTCAAAGAGACCAAAGTTTCTTAAATTTCAGAATTAGGGTCAAGAGTGAGGGAGCTGGTTGTTATCTGAACATTGGGTTTTTGTGGCCCTGCTCTGTATCCGAACATAGGAGAGAAGAGAATCTTAAAAACCTTTATCTGAGCCATATGGGAGCACAAATTTGATTCAAAACCCACAAAATCAAGTATTCAGGGAATGCTACACAGCATTTTCATGGCAAACTAGGTTATTTTGCAGACTGACAATCTACTTGAATCATTTTCAGATTTATTCCTTTCGTTGATCTGAAGACTGCGCTCAGAAGATAATCCTATATTTCCTCTTTTTTCTCTTTCTATTACAATCCTTCCACAGACACACGCACAAAATAAGGCATTGTTGTAGACGCAGATGCAAACCTTGCAACACCACAGCATAAAACAGAAAGGCGAAGACTCTGTACCTTTCATCTAGGTAGAAGTCCCCTGAGGCCAGAGTAGCTCTCGATAGCGTTGAAGCTCCTGATGATTTGATTTCCATCTCCTTGGCTCCCTCCCTCACCTTGTTGAATGCCACTGGCACAATCCTGTCTGCAGGACTCAGCGATCAATGGCATTTTGATCAGTCTGGTTGTAGGTTGTATTTGGCAGTAACTCCGCAGAAGATACACATTTGGAAAACTAGGGAAGAGAAATAAGGAGCTGAAAGTTTTGGCTGACACCACCAGGAGACACAGTTTCTCTGTTTGCAATAACTCAGCTTTTCTGGGTCAGTGTGGCCCCCAGCAAGGTTTGATGAGAGGTTCTGCTTCTGTTCTAGATGCATCCTATGCTCTGTATGCAAGAAAAGCTGTTTGCTGACTGATTGCAGCATCTCATGTTCCATTTCAATTCTCAGTTATGAGCATTCTAGTTATTTTTTTGCAATAGTAGCTGGTAAAGCTAGGGCCTGTGTGAAATATGAAGAAACTCTTTGCTTTTTAGTAACACAAAATCACGTTTTTCTTGTAGAACTACACTATCTCAGAAAAAAATAAAAATAAAAATCATTAGCTGATCTCTGCAGATACATCTATAGGCTCTCCCAAGTTCATATTCCTGCATCTAACCATGTATTTTCCTTCAGAGTTTAGCTTGTCTGGAGCTGGAAAGAAATGATCTGTTTTTCATTTTGATGAGGCTAGCACTTCCCAAAGTTCACCTCTGCATAATGTCAGCAGGGAGACGTGCATCTAGATGATTCAGAAGACACATTTGTGTCAAAATCCTTCTCTCCTGATTCTCAATGAAGTGTTTTGATGTGCTATGGTACTTCGCAAGGTTGAAATAAATGCATTTCGTAGCCCTCATCTCTCCCATCTCCCACCTTCTCTGTAATTAGATTTCCTTCTTTTTTTTTTTTTTTTTCCCAGAAATACCCGAGGCTACTTTTTGTTTTTCTTAACACTAATCTCAGGGTAATTGGAAGACTTTTCTGTAAGAATTGTTTCCCTATAAGCCATCTCAAATCGGTATGGCAGCATCTTCCCTGCATGGAAGTGGCTTTAGGGCCTTTCAGGTGCCATTTCCTAGCAGAAGAGAACGATGCCAAGGCAGTATTTTCTTGTAATCACTGAATCATGTATTTTCCCCCCCCCCCCTCCCCCCCCCCCAGATGTAAACAAGAGATGGTTATTCTGATTTAAGGCTTAGTTAGATTTTCAGAAAAAAAAAAAAAAATGTTTCCCCTCATCTGTAAGGGATATCATGGCAAAATTTTTGAAATTAGCATTGGATATAGTGAAGCACTTTTAAATATACTGCAAATGAGAGCTTGATCATGTTCAGGAATACCACTGAAACTGTGGCTCCAGCTGTTTTATCTTCCTACTCAGTACCTTACAGGTTGAAGCCAAAGGCTGAATGATACAGATGCAAGGCTTCAAGGCATTCCCTTCCCCAGCTTCTCTCCTATTAAACAATTTTTTTTTTCTTTCTTCAAGAGAAGCAGCAGACTAAGCTGTGTGACTGTGCTTTGGCCACTCTGCTTCGTAGTCCTGACGTGGTACAAGCCACCAATCAGCCATTTTACTCTCTGCCACAGACAGACTTAGACAAAACCATATCTGGAAAGCAGTAGCCCTGAGCAGTGTGTTCTCATTAAACTAAACAGGGAACCCTTCTCCCTTCTATCCCCAGTGGGACACACACAGAGCACCAGGGCAAAGTATCCTTAAACTTTGAAGTTCGCAGGGGGTTTTGTTAACTATCTCCTTTTAGAGCTGGAATTTTGCTTTCCTAAATGTCATGATTTTACACTTCGTCTGCCCCACATCCATCAGGAGCATGAATTCCACCGCTGATTCTTTCTGGCTTAGGAAGTCCTACAACAGTGTTTCTGCATCACACCAGGAAAATTCTGTTGTGCTCCTGGGATAGGAGCTACGCTTCTACAGATGTAGGAAGGCAGAATGATGAGCATAGTGGGACAAACAAGACTGAAAAAGAACAGAAGTGTTCTATAAACATTTCTCTCTCTCTCTCTCTCTTTTTTTTTTTTTTTAATAAATTTGAATTTTACTTATATAAATGTGTGGGACCAATTTTATTCCATCTCAGATTTCTGTGACCTTGTCGCTGCAGCACATGTTTTCCATCAGCATAGGGCATAACAAGTACCAGAAATCCCAAGCATGAATGTGAGGGAACGTGGAGGTTGAAATACCACATTAATTTGGCAGGTTCAGGTCCCTTTCCTACTGTCCATATGCTTCACCCAGACTCAGATGTGATTTGGCACATTGATCTAGAGGAGAAATTTGCCCTGAGCACAGATAATGTTATTTTGTCTCTTCAGTCAAACAGAAATTATTTTTTTCTTTCCCTGGAAATAGTTTCATTTCCAAAAAAACTGCAGTTCTAGGCTGGGATATTTCAGAGCCTGAGCAGTAGATTCCCTGTGAAAGAGCAGCCAGGCCTCTTGGGAGGTTTGAAGTTTGCAGGCTTGCTGTCAGTACTAGCCCAAAAAGCACTGTGCAAAGCCTTGCTGAAACACATGAGGTTTTTTATGTCAGGCAGTGAATTTAAAGTGGAAAAAGGGTTTGGGGAAAGGGAAGAAATGACAAAAGGAATCTCATGGGTTTTAAGAGCTCTAAACAAGAAAACTTTGATGACACTCAGATATGCTTGATTTCCTAGAAGTGAAGGAGGTATAGAGACAAAGAGGATGTAAGGAATGAGGGTCAGTTCCTGTCCCTGTTTCTGTAACCCAAGAAAACATAAGGAGGTCCTTCAATGGGACTCAGTACTTTGTATCATTGTTTCTCATTCTAACAACATTTTTATCAATGAATAGAATTCAAGCAAGATGATTTATGATATACGAAACTCAAAATGTTGATCTGTTAAAATAGTCCAAATATTACAGTGGTAATATGAGCTAAAATGGCACATAACAGGGCCAACCCACATAGCTGACTTTACCCAGAGCACTGTCCCACAGAGTTGCCCAACGTGAAATGGCTGAAGCACCCACGGTCCATTTAAATTTTTTGAGATTTAAGCTGTTCAAGCGTTTTCAACTGAACTGCTGGAGAGGAAAGGAGTTCAACCTTGGCATTAATCCTTACTGGGCTGTAGCTTTCTCCTCTCTGTAAGGGAAAAGTAGCCCAAGCAATGAACACAGAATTTGTGAGTAAAATATTACAGCTCGCTACAGGTTTCCACAGAATGACTCAAAGAGCCTATCTTTTCAGATTTTGCAGATTTAAAAAAGAAACGTCTAGCAAATCCTACAGTCCCTCCACAGTGTCCTCCTGGAGACAAGTCCTTCTGTTCCTCTCCATCTTCATTCAGATTTTGCTCCTGAAGGAGCATGGCGAGGAGCAGCACAGCCTCTCAGCACAGATCCTGTGCTCTGTGTCCCTGCATTTCCTTCTCTTGAGGAGAAGACCAGCATAGCCTTATCCTGTCTCAGGTTGTCCTGCTGACACCTGGTGAAGCTAACACAGAAGGTTCAGTGGGTTTTGTAACAAACTTAATTTCACTTTATAGAGAGAAGATGGGGGTAAAACAACAACCTCTGAATCTCCAAAAAATAATAATATGAAAGCTGATCAAATATAACTCGCTCCAAAAAGATTTGTTGCCATCTCTTGACAAAGATGATCTGGTGATTTCAGTTTCCACTGAATTTCATTTCTATTGTAGTTGAACTTGGGGGAAGTGACAGGGGAAGGTTATTAATACATCTTGGGGGTGAGAGGGAGTTGTTTTTCAAGTGTGACAGAAGCAATGAGTGTTTTGAACACCTCATACTTCACTGAAATCCAATTTTCTGTCACAGGCTTTGCACTGAAGCAAGAATGTGCTTGGAAGTTGGAGCCTGGGATGCTAAGAGGCATCCATAAACCACACAGGAGACGAATGCTTTCTCTTCCTTTGTTGCTTGTAAATGCACCTTCATTCTGTGGCAAGCATGAACATGAGCCCTGAGTGCAAAGCTCTGTGCTCTGAGGGTTTTGCACAGATTCCAAATTGCAGCTCACAGCTTTTCATGAAGGCTAAAGAAAATGATGGTGTATTCCCATGCTCAGGAATAATGCAACAGCTGATGGAGGTGAGCTCAGGCTTTAAGCAGAGAGGGCACCCACATTGGTAACAGGCAGTGATATGATTTATTTTGGATGGAAAAGCAGCCTGCTGTCCTCTGATCAACTCCATCGTGGTAAAGAGCATTGATAGTAATAACAGCACTCTTAAAAGGATAAAGTCAAATCCCAGTGCTGTGGTTGGTGGGATCTTGGAATCGCTCCCCGCTTAATCACAGCAAGGCTCAACGATCAGGGCTGTTCCCATGTGACATGTAGCAAACATACAGTACAGCAGACCTACAGCTGTCTGTTCTTGCCTGGTTGTTCTGCAGGTGCCAGGCAATGGCAGCCCTGCCCCTCACAACCAACATGTTGGTGCCTTTAGGCAGAGATCTCTGCCTCTCAGACTGAAATACTTCATTCACTTTAATTGAATGGCGTATAGTGTTCAGAAGAAGTAACATGCTTTTTTACCTCCTGTCCAATTCACTAGTGTAAACAAGGTACGTATATACTTTAAGCATGTCATAAACCACTCCTGACTTAAATTATGCAGTCTTAATAGCACTGCATTTAGAATAAACTCCCAAGTGAGATGAACACAGTTAGAAAATAAGGCTTTCACTCTCCTGGAAACAAAATATATTCTTTTGTCGCTACTAAATAATGAGAACATTAGTACAAAACATCAGGAAGCATTTAATAGAACGTAAGTGAAGGATTTAGTTAAAAGCATATGTAACAGCAAATATTTTCTGGCTATGGGCAAAAAGCCTGGAAGAAGACCATGACAGTGACCACAGCCCTGCTTTTCCTTTCTGCCTCCCCACACCAGGAGCAGAAACTACACATTAACATAAAGGCTGGTTTTTAAAACAGGGATGGTGACCTGAATGCAGGAGCTGCTGGAGCTCAACGCTTTGTTTTATTAATCAGTTTTCATGTATTTAGCTGAGGATTAGCAGAGGCTGCAAGCTTTATCAGCATTAATTTACAGTACCTTGAAGTACTGGAGGTGGAGCCACCTGATGCTCCTGCGTGCTGGATTAAGAAACCATGGGGACAATATGGGCACCTCAGGTGTGCACTGCTCATTGTGACACTGGGGTCACAGGAGAGCGAAGAGGATCAGAGGATGCATCAACACATGCAGGTTACTTTGCAGGATGGGGCTGCAAGGCAGCATGCCTGGCATCGGTTCTGTCCCCACCAAAGCAAAACTACACCGGAGGTTACAGCTTCCTGCCAGCACAGAAGCTCCCAAAGCTTGTGACTGGGAGCATCACTTCTTTGAATAATGAAGACAAATAGCACTTTCTTAAAAAGTAAACAAAACAGAAGAGACGTATTCTTTAGGACCCAAAACCAGTGCTGGCATTGCAGCTTCTCCCCTGAAGGCTCAGCTACCTTCTGGCTGGACAGCCACATCTTGCCAAAGCAAATCCAGCACACTTGAATGGCCTTTCACTTACTTTCTGTCCAACATGGATATATATATATTTTTAGCCATAACTAAAGTTTCCATGCTGTACCAATCTGCATGGACCCTGAAAACTGCCTTGGAGGCAGAAGGCACCAGCTGATAGTCAACTGCAGCAACAAGGATCAACATTTCCAGCTTTAAGCAATTACCAGTTTCCCACTCAAGAAGTTCACCTAAGCACAGACCAGCAAGGAGATCTGAATATCACCACTAACAGTCTTAATCCAAGGATGCCTGAACGGGCAACCTTCACCCATATTTGCAACACCTCTTCCTGCTTGAGACCAGGCAGCAGATTGGAACAGAGCAGAAAGCCCACAGAAAACTTCTAGCAGCATTTGAGCAGCTCAAGTATCTGTAAAGTATAACCACCAAGCCTCTTTATAAAGCACTGTCTCCTCTTCTTTGGCTTGTTGCATGTGCAAGAAACAGCCAGGTGTCATTCAGCAAAAAGATATAGAGCCATGACCCAAAAGCAATAATTTGGGCTCTGAGGGGTGACTGAACACCCTTCAGAATGATTTTTGCCAGAATATGTGGCAGACCTAGAAGTGCAACTGTGATCTTGTGTTTATCTGTAGTACACTCAGTGATTCCTTTGGGATGCAATTATGAGATCAGAAAAATTAAATTCAGATGTAGGTGCACCACCTGCATAGTAAAGTTGACATTCTTCCATAAATAAAAGACTAAGACCTCTAGAAAGTCTAGACAAAGAGGACATGACTTAAAAGAAGCTATGGTTTGCCAAGCTTTAAGCTCAAATCCTACTTGATCCAATAATATTTTTGCCAACACTGAAACAAAGTATGAAGACTACCTTGGGCCTAGTGCACGTCTTGGTTGGACCTCACAGTCCCACAGAAACCAGGGTATACCAGGAGCCTCCACATGGTTTGGGATCTTCTCAGAGTCCTAATGTGAAGGCAACTGTGCCAAACGGAGAGGCTCAGGCTCCGAGCACAACTCTATGCTCACCACTGACCCCTGCCATGACCCATGGCACTTCAACCCTATCCGAACAGCCAGCTACAAGCTGTGCCAATACTCTACAGCAAATAAAGCCTCCTCAGGGATAAGCTTCTCATTAATTATTTCTTTAAAGACCTACGCAGGGAGACTGCCATGAAATCCAACAGGAGAATAAGATGATTGCTCTTGTACCACCTTGCATGACTCACTAGAGACAGAAGCACAGTGGTGTGGAGGAGATAATTGCTCTTTTGTGGGTATGTGCCTGGTTTCAGTTTGTTTAAGTGTCTAGTTCTTGGCCATTGTATTCAATCTTATTTTTATTAGGGTCTTAAAATTGTACAGCATGGAGAAGTTCATACCTCAATGGGAGTTTTCATAATGCAATAAAATACAACCATAAATAGAGGGAGTGCAGGTTGCTCTCTGACATTTATGTATGGCACTCTTCTCTTGCCTCATTAACTTGGTAAGCATTTGGGTTTGCTAGAAACCAGTGTAATTTATACTAAAGCAGTAAAGTGAGCAAGTTGAAACACAAACATACCAGAGCTGCTGTTCTGCATGTCATCACAGGTAGATTCATCGAGGTGTCATGGGGCAGGGCATGGCTGCAAAACCCAGGCAGAGCAGTGACACAAGGTGACAGCAGGTTTGGGCATCACAACCAGGATGTACTTTCTGTTGAAGACCCACTAGTCCTGATGCTGAACAGCAGTGCGTAATATCATCTCTCAAGCTCAGTTTTCTTTTCTCAGTATGTTTTTTTTCTTTTTCTAAGCAGTGCAAATCTGAGGAAGGAAAAAGGCCAGGCTGTTTCACTTTGTGAGCTATATTCCTATGGGATGCTGCTCCTTTAACAATGCAGCTGCATGGCTGTGAGGCAGGAGATCCCACCCACCAGGATTTGTGTTTGTTCTCTATGGGTGGCCAGATTATATTGTCTAAAAACACCAAAAAACCATAACCTCACAGATAAATCACCAGCATGCATATAACCCTTCCAAATGCTGTCATTCCTAGCTTTGAATAAACTACAAAATTTCAGTTCTGTCTCTTGTTGCTATATACCTTTTTAACCAATTGTATATCATTCCCGCTATAGAAAATGATTTGAAAAATAAAAGAAGGTGTAAAGAGACCTTGCATTTGCAGCAGGGCAATCACATCACAAGGTGTGCTCCCCAAGCCTTGTCCCATTAGTTCTCCAAAGACCACTCAGCACTTGGAGTTGCAGGCAGGTAGCTAGGCATTGTTGAAAATCCATTACATAGAAATAGTAATGCACATTCCAAGTCTTTGCAGGTTTGTTTTCATATTTCCTTTGACCAAATAAGTGTGGATTCATGAATTAGGATTTATGAATGGATTTAACAGAATTTTAATAGCTGCAGCTCAGCATCTTTATCTTTGCTAGGTAGAGGTTGCAGCTGGCCTCCTGTGTACCAATGGCCAGACCTGCTCAGTAGGGCAAAAGAACTTCCAGAAAACTGGTGGACATTGTGAGTCACTTGGCTCTGCATTGCCCTCTGACAATACTTACCTCTCCCATTTCTTAAAAGCAGGAAAGGATAACAATGCCATAATTACCTTGGAAAGGCATCAAAAGGCTAAATGAATTGAGCACATTAAGGTCCTTGGGTGCTCTGTGTGGTTTTGGTACATTACTCCATTCCGGCACTGATCCTTCACAGAATCAAGGAAAGAAAGGGCAGAATCTACAAGTGGTCATTTCCATGGGCCTTGGTGCTCAGATTTTGTGAGCTGCGGAACATGGGCACCCCCAGCCTGCTTATTCTGGTCTGTCCCACAGTTAATGTTTGCTAGGTGTTTAAATGCTCAGACACATTTCCCCTGAGGTTATTTGGAACTGAAACCCTCAGAGGTAAAGGAGAGTGATGTCCTAGAAACATATTAGAGTTCTTCCTACGATCTTGTGATCCTTTTCCTTGACATTTTTGCAGTTTCAAGCCAATGATTAACTTTCCATTAGCAAAATACCATCCATAAAACACTGCGGGAACTTGCTAGGCATGCTCTTGAAATAGTAGATGAGGCTGAGCTAACTCCTGCACAGCTGCAGCACTGATGCCTAGTGGAGGAGCAGGGGTTAAAAAGCATGCTACTACTGCAGTTAAGAAACTTCAGCTCAAGGGAGCACAGGGACTGCTTTTTCCCCAGTAGTGGAAAATAAAGCAGATTAGATAGCATCCCTTGCAAGTCAAGCAAGAAGGATGAACCTTGGATGTAAGAAGAGGAAGAAATCTTGCAAAACAACGCAATGAAGAAACCTGCCAAAAATAAAGCAAGTAGAAGAGCACAACTAGGAAGACAAGGGCATCCTGAGACAATGGCTGCTGTGGCTGAGCTCCTCAGAAGAGAATACTGTCAGGCAACAAAGCATGGGGGGCATCCTCAGCCCATGCTGTGAGCACAGCAGCCTTGGCAGCCCTGGGATGGAGCAGTGAGGAGAGAGATTTGACTGTGCACTGTGGCTTTCACCAGCTGCTAGGAACATGGGGCTAGTAGTCCATAGGGAAATGCTCAGTGTTTTTCCACTCAGGATCAGTCACGCAGATGCCCAGCTTCTGCATAGGATACAACAGGTGGCACTCAAATAAAATTGCCCACATGAGCAGCCTAAAGAGAAGCCTAATTCAGATGCCTCGGTATGCAGTCTTTTTTATTACACCCACAAACCACCCACAACCTCCAAATTGCTATTCTTTAGAAACACCCTGCAGCATTTTCTGGTTTCCAAAATACAGGAGTGCTGTAGGCTTAGCTGCTGGATTTGTGCATGCACATGCAAAAATAACTAATGGGGGAGCTTGATCAGACAGCAGGATTTTTTCCTCAAATGATACGTTTTAGTATTAAAGTAAATGTATTCTGTTATCCTGCTAGCATAGAATAATGAAACCGGAGCTTTTCCTTCCCAGCTTTTTTCCTTCCTCTCTCCACAGAGCCTTACAAAGTAGCAACAATCCTTGGCTCGTAGGCTGCAGCAGCCCACAGAAGCTTTGAGAACAGTGACAGAAACCTACAAACCCGCTCCGTTAATTGGGGACTGGGTTGCTGGTGACGCTTTGGAGCACTGGGCTGTCATTTCGAAGCAGCAAGGTGCTTTGCAGATGCCAACGCCTGACATTTAGCAGCAGAGGGTGGACAGGCCTGTACCACTGAGACAGTGCATGTTGCAGTCTTTTCCAGCAGAGCGTGCTTAGAGAAATGGAATCTATCCACCCGTGGGTCCCTGACAGCAGCCGCTGTCCCCCTGCACCTCTGAGAGAGCACGACTGTCTTGAGAAGCAGTGACTGTGCCACCATCGGAGGTGCCTTTCAGACACGCGTACTGCTATTCCAACCTGCTGTTCAGCCTTGCTGTTCTTGCTGCCTAGTCTCTGTAATTCTCAGAGAAAGACTAGAGGAGAATGGGATGAGACTGATATTTAGGCTGCCTCATGATTTTCTGTTTTGCTTCTTGGGCAACATGTTTTTATTTTTATTTTATTTTTTTTTATTTTTTTTTAATTGTGGTCTCAATTTAAGGTGATATAAAAAAGATTGCAGGAGGAAAAAGAAGCCTGAATTCTCTCCCACTGCACCACTGGGTGTGCATGAAGAACACAAAATCATCCCACAGAGTCACTGTAATCATAAATACATCCGTAAGGAAACAGGAAAAAAAAACCTGCTCCTGGCTTTTAGACACACTTCAAAAATACTTCAGTGCTCCTCTTTCTTCCCTATTCCTTTTAGACCTTAATGCTGCCCTCTGGAACCCCAATTCCTTTAGTGCATAAGGGTCTGTAATGTCTTCTCCTCCGGAAGCTGAAGAGCACTGAAACCTCCAGAGATACACAGGGTAGGGGAGCACACTGGTCAATTTTCCATGGTGTGTGTATAATGGAGGTATAATCCAAAATTTCCAAGGTGATGCATCAGAAGTGATAGACAGCTTAAGCAGAGAAAAACCCCAGCAGCAGTTGTGTTGCACTGAAGTCACAAGCTGCTCCCTTATGGCACTGTTCCTCCATCTTGCACTGAGAGCTGCCTTCTGCGGCAGAGAAATGCTCATTAAATCCTACATAGCACCCACTCCTTTTCTGCAGTGCCCTCTGGATGTAAAGCAATCACCACACAGCTTATCTTCAGTCTTTGCTCTATGTGTATTAGATTATTCTGTGAACAAAAGCGCAGTGCAAAGACTGGGAATTGCCTTATGCTGTTATGTTAGCAAAGACTTCAGTCATAACTCCACATTTATTAGCATCTCCACCAAAGGAATCTGAGGAAATGCTGTACTCTAACACAGAAATACCACAGGGTCATCAAAACAAGAGCGCAGTATGATCCTCAGCTTAAGTCACCTCTCCACTACTGCTCCCAGTAGGGCTGCCCCCAGACCCTTGCATTCTGGTCCCCAGCACTGCAGCAGATTCAGAGCCTCCCAGCCCTCCTCACTTTGCGTTTTCCCAGCACAGCTCACTCCCACATTTGTAATTAGGCTCCTTGCCTTGCTCATGATTACATAAGCTACCTTGGAGGCCAGAAACAAGAAGCTCTGCAAAGTGAGAATTGTTTGAGGCATGCAAAAAGGTGCCGTGCTCTCCTAGCAACAGAAGTTGTAAAATAATGCAATCATAGCTAAAATAATGCGATAAAAGATGACGTGGTGCTTGTATCAGGTTGTTATGGCAACTGAAATAAGCTTAAATGCACATGTTCAGAATTCTAAACAAATAATTGTATGCAAAGAAGCATTTCTAACGAATCCCACTAATTTCACCTTCATCTCCATTCATTCATGTTTACTCTCAGCTGCTGTCAGGTCTTGTTTTAATGGCCTTTGCCTTATCCTACCTGACCTAGTTCTTATTTTGCTATTTTTTTTCTTTGACCCTGGTGATGTACAATTCTTATTTCATCCCTGGGATTCTGAGAGTGACAAGAGATTTACATTTCAATGCAACATCAGTCACCTGACCTGATTTCACTTTTTTCTCAAAACAATTTCCTTGCTTGGGGAAATATTGCCCAAAGGTGACAGGCTTCCCCTGGCCCTGTCACCCCCATTTCTTCCACTTTAGCACTTATCAGGGGAAGAAACCACCCTAGGAGATGCAGGAGCCTTGTCCACGGCCATCACTGCCCTGGCAGATAACCTATTCCTCAAGAACATCACCTGCCTTATTCCCAGACACTAGTTGCACTAAAAAATAAAAACTAAAAACTAACAAAGAAAACCAATCAACATTCTCCATGTCTTTTGATTCCTCTCCTTTGAGACTGAATAAAACTCTGATTTCCGTAGAGTGCAATCCTGAAATCAACCCATCTCCTTTAATAGTCCCAGAGGGGTTATGCGGGGAACTTATTGTTTTCTGGATCAGGGTTTTTTATTCCCTGTTTTGTTCCAGGGCTGTTATTTTTGAAGCGATTCAAAAAGACAGCATTTAAACGGCTATCTCTATTAAAATGTTGGGGTGAGCTTCCAGAGGATATCCTGCTCTCAGAGTAAGATAGAACATTTTCCACCTGGCGAAATACCTGGGGCAAACAGAACAGTTCTCAGGGCAGTTCTGGGCTTTCCCCCTGCAGTTGCAGGATAACCCCAAGCAAAAGATAACAGAGCTCAGTGTAGAAACTATAATAACAATGGACTGAGCCTAACAGCACCAAAGAGATTTGTCCTGTAAGCCTTTTGTACTGCTTCATTTGAGTCCTTTGAATATAGTAATGACTATTTCCCAGTGGGCATATGCAAAATGATGGGGAAAAAAAGTCTTATGAAAACATTCATCCAGCTTTTTCTATTAGGTTTTGTTTGTTTTTTGCATGATGATGAAAATAAGACTGGTAATATACTGTCTTTGAAGGCCAGCAAATTCCTGCTCACTGCACCTGGACAGTGAAGCCTCACTGGGTATTCACAGCAATATCCACACCAGGGCTGCCTTCCCAATCAGAAAACATGGCTACAAAGAATCCAGACAGGCTTGGGTCACAGCCCCAATCTTGTCAGTCATGGATGGGCAAAGCAACAACACGAGGTATTGGGAAGAACCTCCCCAAAGCCGATCTTGCTTTGATGAGACCACCATGGGGAAGGTGGGTGAGGTGTCCTGGCTGTGGAAGAGCTCTCTCAGCAGTGGCAATTCAAAGGGCAAAGCAGAATAGGCTGTAGAATGTGCACTCAGCAGCCAAGATAGGTGGCTGCATTGTCAGGGAAGGAGATTCGAGTTAGTGGAAGCTCATGGAAAAAGCCAACATCTACATGGGCTGGGTGACAGCAGAGGTGAAAGGAGATCTGGGATTTTCAGTGTGAATGATTTGTAGCCAGCTCCAGGAAGAAGGAAAACCAAATTCCATGTTAGGAGAAAGAATTAGAACATTTTTATGTTTAAGATTTGCCACTTTCCGATAAAATGTCAAGCTTATATTTATCAGGAATTCAACTAAAAGGGGAAATTTGAATCTGAATTTAATTTTTTATATGTCTCTTCTTCAGCCAAGAAAACATCAGAACCTCCCTATAATTTGATTTGCTCATGTATAAATACTACAGTGGAAAAAGATGAAAGATCATTTATCTTTACATCCTTAGGGCTCTCAAACTTTTTTTGAAAGACCAAAGTCTCCAAATACTTGACAAGTATCCTAGCGGTGATATGTAAATAGTTGGAGAAATTTTACACAGAAACACTCTTGTGCTAGTTGGTTATCCCTTTGAGGTTCTCTGCATGGCTCCATTGTGTGGCAGCAGCGGGTCATTTATAAAGCTCATATAAATGATGCTTTATATGTGCTTCTTGTTCCAGTTGATAGAAGTTAACTGTATGCAAAATGGCATACAGCAACTCATCCGTATCTGTCTTGTAAGGTAAATATCACCATCCAGATAGGAAGATCATTTATTTGGATATATTCAAGCTAGTTGAAAAGCATTTTAAGCATTTTTTTTTAAAATTAGCAAGGTACTATTTGTCCGGTTGTTACAACAATTAATAAAAGGTGCAAATTGAGTCATTGGCATGAAGAAAATTGGAAGTTATTAAAGACTGTTTCTAATTCAAATCCCTGCACCGAGTCCCTCTGCAGAAGCAAGGAAATTATGTTCTGTGTTCTCAGCCTCAGTTTTCCCCCTAAAGTGCTAATGCTAATTATACCTGCTTCGCAGAGGTTTTGTAACAAACAGCCTGTGTGTGAAAACTACTTTGAAGCAACCAAGTGCCAAGTTCTAGTAATAAACATATGGTGAATGACATTTTGTCTGGATTTATACACTGTAAAAGCTTATTTAAATCAGATTTGGAAACCAAAAGTGAGTCAGAGGAATACTGGGTTGTTTCTCAATCAATAAATAAATACTCCTTTGAATCCCTTGCTCTAAATACCAGAAGCCATGGCTCTGCTATAGGCATTAGGCAGATGGTGTACCCCAATTTTTTTGCCCTTAGCTTCAATTATTTGCTATGTAACAGTTTTTTGCAAAATAATTTCTTTTTTCCAGTATCCCCTCATCTTACTTTTTCTCCCATTTAATTATAACTGCTCAAAGAGAACAAGCTGTTGTCATCTGGGGCCACCTTATTTGTAATATGACCATGATACTTGTAACCTACAAACAGGTTATGTGTATTTGAAGCACAATTACCAATTAATTCTCTATTTTTTGACAATATTGTGAGTACTTCACTAATGGCATCTAGGGCTCAGATGTGGTAAGAGCAGACCATAAATGGGACAGAACAGAAGAGCTCTCCCCTCTGATACAAGCAGTCAGGCAGAGGTGGAAACATGCTTTTGTAACCTTTCCAGTAGGCAGGACACTCTGGCCAGAAACATCCTGCTATCTGCTGAGTTACATCAGTGCACTTAAAGACTGGACAACTTGCAATCCTGAATTATTAACAACTGCCTGTTCCTCCAAGCAGCAGGAGCAGGAGGAAAGGGGACAGTCTTCAGCACAGACCTAACTGTGTTGAACGTGTTCAAAATCATAAGCTCATGGAGATTTTCAGCAGCACAAAGAACCCAACCTCAAAATGTATTCTTTTACTTACAAACCTTTGAGGAAACAGGACAGCTTTCTACCATTCTTTGCTTCAGAACCCCCTTTTAATTTCCAGGTCTCTCGAACCAGTCTGGCCTCAGGCTTGAGGTCATAGCCCCACGGCATGCAGCTCCCTGCTTCCCTCACTGCCATGAATGCCATCCCGGCTGTTGCGTGAGTGCACTGCAAACACTCAGCAAAAAATTGCTTTTGTTCTTTTATTAATATTTAATGCAACATTTTAGTCTCCAAGGAGAAAGACCTCTTGATTCTGAGGCAAATCTAAAGCGATTATCGTATTAAAGCTCTCAATTATTTTTTCCCAAATAAGCATTTCCATATGGACAGTTGTATGACAAGTGGGATAGAGCTGTTTCTGCCTCCTTCAGCTGCAGCTGTTGACAATTTTCATAATACAGGATGGATTCCTGCACTTCAGCCTCGAATTAACTTTTCAATATAGGCGTGACTTCTCCCCCCACTTCATCTTAAATTAACAACTCTGCAGTCCCACTGGAGAACTGGGAAGCTGTGGTTATAAAAATGTTTAATATTTCTAATAGTTTTAATTACCATGTATTTTTAAAAACCTGTGATTTCTTATGTCCCTGTAGGATAACTGTTCGAATTTGAGTGGTGACAATGTACATGGGTATGGAATTATGTTTAAATCTTTCATAGTTAATAAAAGCTATAGCTAAGCTGTTCTGGCAAGGCAAAGCACCCATGACACCCCCAACGCCATAGAAAAGGGGCATCTTAAGATGTCTGCGCAACATTTGTTCCCACCTGGATAGATGGCAGTGCTGTGCAGGACATGGGTACAAGCAAGCTAAAACACTCAGCCAGGAGGTGAAGCCTACACAGAGAACCTCCAGGTCCAGCAGTACTGACTACTGGGCCATCCTTCATTCCCGCACTGAGCTGTTTCATACCTGAAATGATTTCTAAGTGCAGCCAACCAAAGCCACTTTCCTGCATGCAATTTCCTCTCCATGCAGCTGAGTCCCAGGACACGGCCTGTCCATCCTTCCAACATGGTTTTGCTGAGGTGGATGCTGTCTGGGCAGTGGTAGTAGTGGTTATGCACCAGCTCAATGGTGATCAGGGCCTCACTGGCACTTTCACAGTCCCTCTGGTCCATAGCACACGATATAATCTGCCACCTCTTGAAATACAACAGAGGAGAGAGACATCAAAATCTTCTACAATTTTTTTTAGTGTTTGCAGTTACTTCTCCCTTCTTTTTCCCCATACTTCCGGGGTTTAAAGTCCCAACAATTTAGTAGAGTTCTGCCTTCCCTCAGAGGGTGCCCATGATCCCAAGTTTTCACCATTCACAACTCACACAGGAAAGCTCTGCCTTGGGGCCTCCCTTTCCATGGCTAGTTCCTCCCATTGCAAGATGTAAAAGGTATTGATCCCAGAGCCTAACCCTCACCAGTTCTTCCAGACAGGCACTGGATACCAAGTTCACTCACACATTACCCTGGGACCTCTATATCTGGTTGTGGGACTGCTCTTGATTAGAAGGTTAGAGATGAAAGCCTGCCCAAGTCACATCATAAGCCTTTTTTTTTTTTTTTTTTTCTGTTGCCTCTCTCACTCTTCAACCTTATTATCTGTGGTCTGTGAGACACAGACACGAGAGATGAGCTCTCATAGCTACTCAGGATAGGGCATGTCCTGGAGGACACTTCTATTCAATAATCCACTAATCAGTGGCCCATATTTGATGCCGATGAAAACTGTCTTCATAATGGCACACTGTACGGAAAACCATTTAACCACAGAGTTTAGATGACAGCCATGCAATATGTCTGAAGGTCACAAGAAAGCACTTCCAAGACCTAACCACTCATCATCTGTAACGCCCAATCCTCCCAAGACCAGGCTGGCAATGATGTTATGTATTCCCAAATGGCTTTGATCAGCATTTCCCACTTGCACACATGGAGTTGTCCTGCTGTGCTTGTCAGACAGGCATCAATTACCTACCAGCTTTCTGCAAAGGCCTTTCGCTGTGAATCATGAGACCCAGCCACAAGGAGATGGCATAGGCAAGTTTGTTGTTTCTTAACACGTCAAAATTTGAACTCTCAGTGATTTCAAACAGGATCTGAGAATTCCAGGATTTCATGGTTGAAGTAGAGGGATGTCTCTCAAGAAAAGCCAGGCAAACAAAATTGCTTCACACGTTACCTACTGCAGTCTGGAGTGACTAGGAGGAACACTAAATGCAACATTTGCACTGCCCATTCCTGTTTTGTTGTTGTTGTTTGTTTGTTTGGTTTTGTCCAGTTCTAAAATTGAAAATTGCACAGAAACATACAGGGACTATGGGACCTAAAACCATTACCCCCATAGCACAGATCTGACCATCACAGTTACTTCTGGATGAACTGGAGCTGATGGTGATAGCCTTCAACTAAGAGCCCCAAGCATGCAGTGGCCATCACTTTCCCTGGTTATCTTCCTCTATGTCAGGTCATTACTTGCCCAGCAAGACAATTGCATCCTAACTCTGAAGATCTATGCTGGATTTTGAAAGTGCTGCAAAGCAGATGGTGAAGATGCTCAGTGTCAGTGACTGTCTGTCTCCAGACCTCTTCCCGGTGTGCAACAAGCTCTTGGGCATGTAGCTGAATCAAGTTCCTATGCAAAGAAGACTAACAAGGAAAAATAAAAGTCAAACAACAAGAGCAGCAAAATAACAGTGTTAATTACAGGATAATATAAACACATCTCTAAATTGCAGGAAGAATATCTTTTAAATGATTGCTTCATAGCTGATGTATGACTGCGTTAGAAATAGCAAATTGTAAGTGATAGGACTTGTACTGCCTTACAAACATCGACTTTTCTAATTTCTCATCAGGAAATTAAAATGCTGATCCAGATGACACGGCTGCTTAGAGTAAGCACAGTATTCACAGATTTCCAAGAAAACTGTCAGGATGACTTGAGAAAATGTTTGGTTTATCATTTATAAGAAATGCTAGCTTTCCAATGCCAGTTAATTCACTTAAGATGCTATACCAGTGTGCTAGGTCCAGCTGAGCAAGGGATTTCTAGTTTTGCATGATTATAATTTTGGCAGCTAATACTGATTACAGCAAGGTTTTGGGGTATTATTCTTTTGCAGTGTTTCGTTTTTTTCACACAAGTTAGCAAAATCCTTGAGTTTCTTCATATGCCGTAGCATATAAATCTGCCATCTCCAAGGCCAATTTGTTTTTTTTTTTTAAATCATATCAATTCTCTCCTGTAGTTAAAAGCCAGGAATACTTAACTGCTTGAAAATTCTCCAAGTGGTGGTGTTTCCCATGTCTCCAGACCAGATACCAAAGTGAGGGTACTTGTGAAACAGCAGAGCTCATCCTGGGAAAGGGCAGTGCTATTCTTGCACCAAGATTGAGAACAGAAGAGTTTAAGGGTAGATGAGGGCAGATGCCAAGACAATTTGCTTACTGCTCTGCTTTGCTTGCCTTTATTTTGGTGTCTAATCAGCACAGTTTTTGCGTATCTCCCTGCTAAAGGAATGGACTACTGCCACAGGAGCTATTGGGCAGAAGTAAAAATAATCCATTAGTCATGGAAGCCTTGGGCTGGCTCCGCTGCCTGCAGATGGAGGGGAGGCAGCAACCTGCTGACATGGTGTCAGGAGCACTTGTCCTCCCCTCATCCACCAGTTGCCTGTGCCGACACTGTGAGCAGTCTCTGGGGCTCCATCTCAGTGGAATGTAGATTACATTAATTTAAATTAATTAATCCTTAGGTATGTCTCTGCTTACTGCGTTAGGCCACTGAAGGCCAAACGGAGGAGCCAGAAGAGCCGAGCGCAATGTGACGAGGGCCAAAAAGCTGACAAATCCCATGTATTTTTGCAGAAATTAACTTCACCTGGAAAAGACATCCTAGTGAAGCTCTGCTTTCTTGCTCATTGCCCATCTCTTTGCTGAGCGGAAGCCTACCAGCTCAGCAGCTGAAGGAAGCCAAATCAAATGACCCTATACCAACTAAACACCTTGCTCAGTGCACTGAGCAGCTTCCAATTGCCCTTTCAGCCACATCCCTGTGGCCTTGGTATCAATCTCACCTCTCACCTCCACCTCCCCACGTTCCCCAGGCCATGTGTCCACACCGCAGACTGCTTTTGTTTCTTGTTTGTTCCTGGCTTGGCTTCAAGCCCTGTCAGGAATATGGGCTCATGAAGTGATCCAGAAAGCTGGGCCAGCCAAATTTGCAAAACAGTGCATTGAGTGGGGGAAACACCTGTGTCCCAGCTTTGTGCATATTTCGTGTGAATTTTCACGGGACCTTTAAGGTCTTCCACCTCCGCTGGGCTGAGGCAGCCTGCTGAGGGGCCTCAAGCTAGAAAGAAAAACAAATAAAAAGAGTCACAGAAGATGATTGTGAGGGAGCACAAACTAACTGAAATGGTGGATCAGGGAAGAGTGCTGCAGCTCACCAAACCCAAAGCCAGCTGGGCTTTGAGAGGTCATCATCAGTTGCTGAAACCTCCCTGGAACATGCCAGCAGCCTGCATCCAGGCACAGACTCACTACGACAATGGGGTTGTTTATTAACAAAGCTGTGATTTTTAACCTCCGTTCCCTGGCTCCATGTTCAAACAGCCCCGAGTGGTAACCCTGGTGGTTTGCAGGGCGCTGCTTTCACATCGCTTAGAAAAGCGGAGAGAAAACCGGAACATAGTGGGCAGGAAAACACAAATGGGATTGAATGCCAACCTAAATAATTCTGAGGGTGTAGGACTGAGAGCGATTTCATTTCTCACTTTTCACTTTAAAACCACCTTCGAGCTCCACAAGACACCTCCTCACCTCAGTTCTGAAATGGAAATGAGGTGACACGCAGATGGGCCCAGCATGTCCTCAGGCCTCCCTCTCTCACACTGCATTACAGCCATCTTCTTTTTGCCCCTGTGGAAACCACCAGGCTCATCTCAGGTCTGGACATGCATGCTCTGTGCTTAGCCGTGTGCCTTGGGTCAACCCAGAGACAGATCCAGCACTGGAGTGGGAAGTCCTGCCCAGGGAGGTTGTCCCCCGTGTCCTTTTATCATTGGAACAATGTGTGTTGCTGTCCTCTCTCTGTGTGCACATGTATTTCATCTGATAAATTCATGTTGCTGGTCCCTTTTCCCCTTTTTCTCTCTGCAAGCAGCTGCACTAGCCCAGGGACTGCCCTGCAGGCTCCCTTCCTCCTCTCTCTGGCTCGGCTTCTGGTTTTATTATTTATTAGCTGCAATGGTTTGTGGAAGTTTTGTGGCATCATATTTCTCACTCCTTTTTATTTTTTTTTCCTCTCATGCCTCATACCTCAAATATGAGCTATTTGTCCTTTTTCAGGAAATCTGACATTAGGAAGGTTTGGCTGAGCTGGGAAGTCAGGAAGCTCTGGGATGCAAATCAGGCAGGAGCCGTGACCTTGGCTGTGCTCTCGCCTTTGCCTCTTGCAGTGATGCTGAGCAGTCCCCATGCTCTGTGCTCTCTCCCTTTGCTCTTCCATTTCAACCCAGGCACCATGTCACACTGCTTGTGAAAACCCATGTGTGGCTCTCACTGAACATCCTGGCCCCACTTTCCATCAGTTGGTACAGGCATCTGAAGTGCCTTTTGCTCTGAAAGGAAGTTTCTGAACTGCGGAGAGTAACTCCTCTCTCTCCTTACTACTTCCAGAGCAGGTCCCACAGGCTTGGATCTGGTGCCTGGATCTGAGCTAGTTCAAGATGAAAAATATTCTATAAACATCATTGGCACTTAAAGCTGTAATTTCTGCCCTCAAATGCAGTGCTTGAGAGGACGCTGGGCACATACAGCCGTGCTCACACTCCACAAGGTGATTTCTCACCACCCACATGCCAGCAGGACACCAGCTGCTGCAGACAGATGGGAATGTGAGAGGCAGGTGCTGCTGCTTCAAACACATCTTTGTGTTTTGCATCGTAGCTCTCACCAAAAGGTGTTTGCAAAGGTGGAGTAGACACACGCGTCACCAACCCGTAACACACCCATACCTGGCTCTTGTTAGATGCAGACACTCCTCCTGTGGCTCCTGCATGCAGTTACACAGCTGATCATCATACCAGCTGCAACTTTGCTCCATCTTTGTTCAGCTCCTGGCAGAGAGCTGTCAAACAGCCAGGCTGTCTTATGTGAGAGAAGGAATGCGTCAATGACTTAAAATAGTGCAAATATCTATGTGGAAGTGTAGGATAAACACAACACAGCTCCTCACCAGTGTGCTGGGGCCTTGCAGCAGCTCCCACACCCATGCCCTGTCCTGGGGAGCACCTGCTGTCTGCAGGAGGCAATACTGACAGTGCATAATTATCAGAGCTCTCTGAGGAAGCAGCAAAGCCCTAGGACAGGTGGAATCCAGCAGCAGCACGAGGTTTTCACATGTAAATCTCACACCATTGCATCCCACAATCCCCAACAGTCTCAAAGGATGAAGCTGCCGAGAAGCAGCAGGCAGCATAGCACAGACAAGTGCACCCTGCAGCAGCCACTCCAAAGGGTCCGGCATCTAGCCAGTTACAGAACTCCAGGATTTCACTCAAACAGCATACAACTGCTCACATGAGCATAACTTAATTTAATTTTCAGTACTCAGCAGAATATATTTTTCATTGCACCTCAGCTGTGGCTTAGAGATAAATGATGTATTTTAGTCTTCCGATTATTTTGCTAAAGCTTCATTTTCAGCTAATCTCTTTCAAACGATCCATATTTCAGGGATTTTTTTTTTTATCCTTAATTAATCTTTGTAATAAAAGAAAAAAAAAATTGAAATGGAGTTTTGGAAAAATATTTTCTGCTGTTAAGATCTTATTTTTTCTGCATTTCGCTCTCCCTAACCTTCCCCCCACAACCTTGGCCTTTAATTGCTCATACAGATACATGAGACCTGTACATATGATGCTGCAGAAGACTGGAAATATTTCTGAGCCAGGAAACAATGACAGTTGTTCCATTAGATACAAAGGTTTTCCTCCAGAAGCTTTACCAAAAAAGCACTATCTAGTTAATAATATTACCTAAACCTCACTACCAGCTTTAAATGGCCCTGATATCATTTTGTCCTGCTGCTCTGTGCTGCATCACTCTATTCTTCCAATAACGCTTTGGCAAAAGAGTGTTTTCACAGTAATAAAAGCACTCTCATCATCCTGATGTAAATCCCAGCCTTGGCGCAGGCAGCTCTGCTCCTGCAGGTCCAGGATTTTTGGAAATATCCGCACAGGCAACTTCTGGCCTGTGCTCCTCTGCAGCACACAGCCACGTACACAGTGTAATTTATAGCACATTGCTCCTGCTGTGTTGAGTGGAATACGGGCAGGAAACGCCTGCGTGGCCACTGCAGTGGAACAGCCAGAAAAATAATAATATTACCCAGGCACACACGTTCCAGTTCAAAAGCTCTGTTTGCTGGGCTACAGTCTGGTTCTCCAGACATTTTAGCTTAGGAAGGATCCAATAAAAAACGCTGGGGGACATATATATATACATACACACTTCTTCTTGCAGTTCCTTTTGCTGATTTCACACTCTTGATTCAGCTGTGAGAAGCCTTAACTGAGAGTTAATTCCTGCACTGTAAGTACAAAGGTTAAGTGGGGTTAACAGTGTTTAAAAACAGCAATAAAGGCACAACTCATAGAAAGAGGGAAAAGATAAAAGAATTTCCATCGATAATTGTGCCTAAGTCTCTGTACTAGCCTAGGATCAAAGATGCCAAAGAACAACCCAGCAAGAAATCCTGGTGGTGCAGTTACTTCTGTAACTACTGCGTGGGTGTCTTCATTGTAATGGATATCTATACCTCAACAGAATGATTTCTGTTCAGTCAAGTAGCATGTATTCCCACTTGGTATGGAAGATTAGCACAGAGGTGCTCTTTCACAAGGATGAATCGTTGGCCCTGCAGAAACCATGCGATGACCCACACGGTGCAGAAGAATGCGTTATTTGGCAGCACCAGCCCAGCCACTGCACTGAGCCGGGAAACTGCATAAATCACAATTGCAATTGCACAAATCTTTTCCCCTTCGGGAAAAGCTCTTGGCCAGAGCTTCTGGTAAACCCATGCCCTTGCCATTCCCTGGGCACGGAAAACAATCCTCATCTTTTAAGCAGAGAAGTCTGCCTTGCGGGCAGCTGGAGCATCTTCCTCAGAGTGGGTGTAAAAGGGTGTGCTTGGCTTTGCTTCAGACCACATCCTCAACTCCAGCCCCTCATCATCCATCTCCTCCAAACTGAGCGCCCTGCAGAACCCATTTGCTCACCCTCAGCTCAGCAATCCCTGCATTCAGGTTCTCCAGGCCGGAATCCCCCGACGCAGGCTGAGTCACCAGGGAGGTTATTACTGGACTTAGGGAAATGCCACACACCAGCGCCCAGCTGCACTTGGAGAGGTGCATTGTTTAGTGAGCCTCGCATGTCTGTTTCCATGTGAAAGCGTATGCATGAATCACTCCTTGTAAGAAAAAGCTGTGGAACCGAAAGGAGCAGGAGAAACTGGTTGCTGAGGGATAAGGGAAAATTGACCAATATTTTTCGTGCTGTAATTAAATGGCCACGTGAAAGTGGAAGAGACCATGGGAAGTGCCCACTCTCTCCCTGCACATATCAGTGTTTTTCTACCATCACCTATTCCAAAGAGCACAGATTGTTAGCAGGGACAAAAACCTAGAGCCCATCACCTGTTGACGTTGCTCCTGAGCTTTGGGTCAGTCTTTGCAGAACTCAAGATTTTTTTCTTTTCCCCCCCACCTCCCAGACCACACAAAGAACTGTTGCACACTAACAAACTGCTACTGCAAGGCATCACTTCAGTGTCCTTATTATCACTAAGCACCACCTTAATGTCCTTATGCCAATTCCCATCATCCCTAACTTATTTCTACTGCCAAAGTGGCACAACAGCAAATGGTCATTTCCCCACATATTTTGGTTAGTGGTTCCCTTCAAAACTTTATTTAAAGCTCTGTGTATGATTACATTCACACCAATAGCTCTGCAACGTTGCTCCTTATTTATACATAGTTGTGTACTTACACATTCTGCAAGTGTATTTTCAAAATACATCACTGACTCAAAGATCTGTTTAAAAGCAATGCTGTTTGATCAGTCCGCACATGTGGTATTTCTGCTACAGCTCTGGGAGAGAAACTACCTCAATCTTCCTGGAATAAGTGCACTGAATTCTGCATTTGCTTCTGTCTTGATTCTGGTAGTTCTTGTTTCCATACCCTAAATCTCATTCTTGGCTCTCCTTCCACAGTCCCTTTTGCCAATACATTAACTTTAAACCTCTCCCTTACCCTTATTGCATCATTTCCCTTCTTTATATCTCACTCTTCCTATTTATGTGTCTGGAAAAGTTTGTGCTGCTTCTTGAGCATCATGAGCAAAGAAGCTTAGCTGCGCTTGTGCTGATTTCCACTGTACTCCTGCACTTTTCTAGCAGTTCCCAGCTTGCTTGGCTGTCAGGTCATTTTTCCAAACAGAAAACAATGCCACCTCTTTCTGATTCAGTGACCACAAATAGAAGACTTTTGTCTGCTGTTCAATCTGAGATTAACAGCACCCAATACTGCTCACCAATACTTATCACCAATCCTTGCACTAGGAATTAACCTTCCAGAGAAACTGAACTTTTGATGGTGCTCTCCAACAGCATTAGAAGCCATACCCACACTCAACACATCATGCTTGTCAAACTGACCTTCTCCTAGTCTCTCCTCTGGCAATGGAGACAAAAGCTCAGACAGAACTGAGCTGTTTCTTCTCTTCACGCAGCGACCCAGCTCCATAGGCAATACGCACTTCACCCCTTGGCTGTGAAGCTGTCCCTCTTTCCCCTGCTCGTTCCTCTCTCACCACACAGCTATTACCCAGTGTCTGCCAGGGACGTAAATCTCACTCAGGCCACCCCATATTATCAGGCTGCCTCTCAGACTTTATCTCCTGTGCTATTTCCTGCTCTCCTTTGATGCATGCCTGCTTGCACATACTGAACTGTAGCATCTTCTTTAAGTGCATGACTAATCTAAGGTGAATTTTATCAGCCAAAATGTATGTCGTTGCCGAAGTACACCATGCAGCTTCTGCATTCTTTCATCTCAGACCCGACATGTGAGTGCTCAGGTCTCTTCCAGCACAGCTACCACCTTCTCTCATCTGTCTTCATAAAGAAGAAAATATCCTGAATTCTACTGCTGCTTCCCCTCCTCATTCATGCTCTCTCTCTGGCTCCCTGGTCCATGGCTGCAAGACTTCCTTAGCCTTCTGCCTAAATGTCAACTCTGCAGTGGTATTTAAGCTCAGGTGGAACATCAGCCCAATATTCCCTTCAGAATGCACCTTCATTCCATTTTAGAAAAATGCAGTCCAAGTGCAAAGCTTATTAGATGCATACAGAAAGCAATAAACCACCAGCTGGCAGATAAACATTACCTTCTCCTCAGGCAACCTCCTCAGAAGGTTACTGCTTCTTCCCCAGGGAGACGTAAGATTTCTCATTTATCTCATATCCTGGTAATACTCACAAATCTGCACTACAGTAATGACTGTACACAAACCACATGCTTCAGGGCTTCATCCATTTGCCTGCTGAATCCAGGAAGGGACTATTTACCTCAGTGAAGGATCAACCAGACTGTATTGATGACTTCTTAATCTTCTTCCGAAGCATCAGCAGTAGGTGGGATGCAGTGTATGACAGAATCATTCTGAGAATCATTCTGAGTTGGTGAAAAGGATATCCTCTTGCACTGACCTATCATGCACATATCTGGATGATTTGTGATCAAAATTAGATTTAGCAGTAACTGCTGTTACTGGTCTTTCACAGCAAGACCAGTTTGTATCTTAGTACACATTCCCACCCTGCTACTTCAGGATACCTTCACTTCTCTCATTCTCTGATTTATGGCTCTCATCTCTCTGACTTCCAAGGCTTGAAATGCTTTATCCTGTCTTAAATTATTGGAACCAGCACATGTTATTGAATTATAATAGCACATCCCAGAAACCAGGGAAGGTATTTCAACTTTATCACGAAGGTGGTTAAAGGATGGGAGCCTCTGAATTTCAAGGAGATGAAGAGAGGAGGGACTGTTCAGTCTTGAGACAAGGAAGCTCACCATGGACATACCAATGTGTGCAAACACGTGATGCAGGGAGCAAAGAGGAGAGAGAGCTTGGCCCTTCTCAGTGGAGCCCAGTGCCAGGACAAGAGACAATGGGTACAGAGTGAAATATGGAGTAATACATGCAAGAATACATATATGTGGTTTTAAACAAATACCTAGATGTTGAGGGGAAAAAATGTGTTTCCTTGATTACACCGTGGATGTCTGCATCAAGTGCTCCAAGGGTGCAACAGTTCAAGGACAACATGATCAATTCTTGCTCAAGTTCTGCTGCTGTAAAAATGACACAGCCCCAGAGCTCCAGCAAACAGTCAGGCAAGTTTCCATCCAAAAGCAGGGGAAGCCTTGGTGATTTAAATACATTAAAGCCTCATAACATATATTCTATAATGCTTAGCAAGTCTGACACTGCAAAAGCTCAACAATACTAAGAAAAACCAACTTTCAGCTCCATTAAATCCTCTTTCTTTGTGTCCCCCACTTATGTGGCTACTGGCCTCTGGATTTTCACACACTTATGAACATACACCTATGAATGCATGTGAACTGGCATTTATTTTGTCTAAATCTATCAAGAACCAGAAAGTTTGTGTTTTGCACATTGCAAACTGACATTTTTAGCAGAATCAGACAACCTCTAAAAAAAAAAAAAACCAAAAAAACAGAACAAAAAAAGCCAAGAAAGTGATCTGCAGGCTATTTTCAAAACAGCTGCTTTGGTGCTTGTGGTTATTTTAACATTTCAAACAGCTGATTCTCATGTCCTTCTATTTGTGAAAGAAGCATGAAGATGCATGGACCGACTGATCTCAGCTGCAATACCTTGAAAAAGAAGGGAAACATTTCTAAGAATTATAAATTCAGTTTGAATCTAGGTGTCTCTAAATGTTTATTTCTTATGCTGTGAACTAAAGCTATGGAAGATAGATCAGGTCTGTGGGCAGCATCTTTCAGGTGTCTAACCTCAGCTTAGCTGGCCATGTTCTCAGGAGTAAGCCAAATTATGCCTAACCTGCTTGAGAGGCTGACCCAGACAATGCTCTGTTGGCAATAAAAAAGGGAATCAAAGAAAATGCTGAAAGAACTTGTATCAGTGCGTGACAGCTGGTGGTGCTGGTACAAGCCTAAGCAGGTTAACTAATGCCAGCACAGTTTGGGGGAAACCCTGGACAATATCTAAGACTGTCTTCTTCAGAGAATGTACACTAACAAACAGCTAACACACCTAATAGCTGCTGAAAAGGAAGATTACAGCAGTGTAGAAAATACAGGTAACCAATATACCACCTCCCAAGGTAGAAACACAGCAGTTAAAAAATCCAGCCAGACCTGAGGTAGGCACCAATGAGAAGAAGAAACCAGGAAGGGCAGATGTACTTCAGCGTGGAGCATTCCACTGAGTTAGGCCATGACACCCAAAACAAAACATTCAGCAACACCATGGTTTGTTTTCAAATCCATTGATAGCTCCTTCTGCACCAGGCAAAAGGATAGCCAAAAGATTCATAGATTCATAGATACATTAGGTTGGAAAGGACCTACAAGATCATCTAGTCCAACCATCCTCACACCACCATCCCTACCCACCAAGCTACTAAATCAAATCCCTTAGCACCTCATCTAAATGCTTCTTGAACAGCGCTAGGGACGGTGCCTCAACCACCTCCCTCGGCAGGCCACTCCAGCACCTGACCACTCTTTCAGAGAAAAAATTTTTCCTCAAATCTAATCTAAATCTTCCCCGGCGCAACTTGTGGCCATTCCCTTTCGTCCTGTCATTAGTTACCTGGGAGAAGAGGCCGACCCCCTCCTCACCACAGCCTCCCTTCAGGAAGTGGTAGAGTGCGATGAGGTCTCCTCTGAGCCTCCTTTTCTCCAGACTAAACAATCCCAGCTCCCTCAGCCGCTCCTCCTAGGACTTGTGCTCCAGACCTCTCACCAGTTTTGTTGCCTTCTCTGAACACGCTCCAGGGCCTTGATCCAGGCCTTTCTTGTAGTGAGGGGCCCAAAACTGAACACAGTACTCGAGGTGCGGCCGCACCAGAGCTGAGTACAGGGGGATGATCACCTCCCTGCTCCTGCTGGCTACACTATTTCTAATACAGGCCAGGACACGATTGGCCTTCTTGGCCACCTGGGCACACTGCTGGCTCATGTTGAGCCGAGCATCAACCAACACCCCCAGGTCATTTTCCTCTATACAGTCTTCAAGCCATTCTGCCCCAAGCCTATAGCATTGCATGGGGTTATGGGATGCCCTGAAAAAATAACCTTTGAAAAAAAATTTTTGTCCTTTTAGAATTTGATTATAGGCTGTATTCTGGGCTATATTTGATTACAGCCCACAATATACCTCAGAGATTCCCAGAATGCGCTCTGTGTTAGGTCAGCAGGGCTCAGTCCTGCAAAGAGTCATGCCATCTTACCTCAGCACATTTAGGTTGCTATCTCACGTACTCAGGGCATTTTTTGTTCTTCCAAGACATAAAAAGTTCAAAAAAATTCCTTATTGACTATGCACAGTTTCCTAATGTATTTCTCAGTCTAGGCTAAGTTTGCTGCAACTGCAGCAAACCCGCAGCTGATTTTTTGCTTTGATGATTTAGGTTAAGTTTACTGATTCAGAGATCTATGCAACACCACCACTGGTGATTGAAGGCTCCTTTCTTGCTGGTAAACTGGGTTAAGCAACTGCCAGAGCCCAGTTAAACCAATACTGACAATATGATGCACTGATGGACAGCTCTGCTCTGTATCACACAAACTGGCTATTGAGTGCTAGCTCAGATGATGCTACAGAAGCTCTCACCGCAAGGTAACCCACTCACAGATGTTCAGCTAGCACATACCTGGGGCTAACATGGTAAATAAAATGATCACTGGGATTAACCATTACTTTGTACAGAAATAATTTGATTAGTTAGATGTCACATACCCCCTCTCTGTGTTTTATTTCTGTACAATCTGAAATAATTCTTTATTGTGAGGGTGGTGAGACACTGGAACAGGTTGCCCAGCGAGGCTGTGGGTGCCCCCTCCCTGGAAGCATTCAAGGCCAGGCTGGATGGGGCTGAGGAACCTGGTCTAGTGGGAAGTGTCCCTGCCTATAACAGGGTGGCTTGAAATAGATGATCTTAAAGGTCCCTTCCAACCCAAACCATTCTGTGATTCTATGAAAACTTTAAATCTAAAATTGATCCAGCTTTCTAGCCCTTGATCTTTTGAATTCACTATATTTTTGCCACCATTCCTATTTTGCCAAAACCAAGAAGATGCTGAGCTACAGTAGGAAGAACATGTAAGAAAACAGGCACCACAGTAACATTTAATAATGCTACCTGAAAGGAAGACTGCTGCAGTACCCACTGTCGCACTGTTTGGCACCTTCCACCACTTCTTCACAGGATGACAGAACTGAGGAAGAATGCTGAGAAAAAACGCAGAGCTTTTGCAATTCATCTCTGACTGAAAGAGAGAACATTTGAAATCCAGTACTGAAAAGCATTGATTTTTTTTTCTTTTCCTAAAGGAAAATTGAAAATGATACTAATTCACCTTTTCAGATACAGGAGAATAGCTGGCTGAGAACATTTGTAAGGCCTATCCATGCCATTTCCTTGTTTCCAAAGAGGGCAGGATGCTAGCTGCATACCCTAGTTACATCTTCATAATTCACAAGTCACAATGAAAGAAGGGGAAACTCCATTTGCCCTAGCGTTTTCTCTTTGCCATGAAAGCTTAAGGTGAGTCTCTCTGCTGTCAATTCTATGCTTCCCCTGTAAGTTTAGATTTCTAGTTTTAAATCTTCCAATTAAACAAGTCCGCAACAACTGTAGGGGGAATAAAAAAGCAAATTTTAAGTACAGGACACTCTAGATGAGAGGAAAGTGCACAGAGAACACATTGTGCACTCTACTAGTGGGATATATCATACTCGTATTACAGAAAAAACAACTTCCTAGGTGGGATCTGTGGGCGAAAACAAACAAACAAACAGGCACTATGCAGAGAAGCAGAGAACAGCTAGGCAACAAACACACTTTTTTAAAGTAAAGAACTGACCTCGACTCATGAAATGTGTCCTTCTTCCTTTATACAGACGGTCTTCCCTTGTCAAAGAGAAGGAGAGTAACAAATGCGCGCGCGTGCGTGTGGTTCTGTGATTTAATTAGCAAGAACGGGAAGAGCACTGAAGTTCATGCACATTTTTATTGAGTAGTAATATAAAATGCTTCTTTCATTGTTACAAGTGCATGCTTTTGATTGCCAACATTTCGAAGTCAAATTACAAAGGCAAGGCTGTAGGCTGTAGTGAATTACTTGGGCACTTATACAATTGTTAAAAAATATCAATGGACCGTTTTGTTGAGTTTTTCTTTTTTAGAATGAACCAGTCGAAACCCGTAACTGATATACAAAGGGAAAAAAGTGAAAAAATTACACATTTTGTGGCACATGACAGAACATAACAAAATGACTAAACCATTATGACATTAACAGTTATCATGCATTTAGAATTTCACATGTAACTACAAACTTATTTAAATTTCACAAGGTTTGCTAAACATGCTACCCATCTATATGTGCACTGACAAGCTCATTTTAAAAACTTTAAGAATACTCTCCCCTTAGATTTTTCAAAGCTTTTTTTCGATTACAAAATTTCAAAGGCATTAAGCATTTTTTTTAGAGAATATAAAGTACGCCAGTATACATACATTTCCAGTATAAGTCAGACCACTAAGCGCATTACAGTCCCATACAGGCCTATACAGCCATTTTTTTTCTTAAAAAACATGCATAGGCAGATTTTTACAGAATATAGATGCTTTTCACTGCACTTAATATGGTGTCTTGTTCACTATACTTAAAAATGCACCACTCATAAATATTTAAATTCAGCAAGCCACAACCAAGACTTGATTTACCAAAGAAAAAATCCAAAACAAATCCCAGAAAACCCCCCAAACCAAACCCTCCTAATTATAAACAGCAAAAAAAGATAAATGTTATAATAATTCCAGTTTTTTTAAACAAAGAAAAGGATAATTGCTGCCAAATTAGTAAGATAAGTGTTATATTTAAAGAAGGGCATAGAAGCACACTAAAGAAACCTGAGGTAAGCATAATCTGTACAAAATTAAACCGTCTCTCTCTCTCTCACTCTCTCTTTCTCTCTCTCTCTCTCTCTCTCTCTCTTTTTTTTTTTTTTTTGGCATTTTAAACAAATTTCCAACATTTTTTTCTTTTTTTTTCTATATTTTTAAAGACTGCCTAATTTATTTCATAGCCATTGTCTGACAAGAGTAGCAAAACATTATCAATAAATAGTCCTTATTTAGTTTGTACATTTTGTTAAAAATGTTTTGATGTTGTCCATGTTTAGTGCTGCAACTGTAAACGTACAATAGTTAGTAAGAAATTAAACAAAGTTTTCATGTCCAGTAACATAACAAAAGGCCTTTCAGTAACATATCTAGAAGTTCCCAGTGCAGTAGGAAAACATGTTCATTCCCCTAACTTTGCAATATATACCAGCATTAGCTTTCATTTTTCTACAAGCATTTTAAAGGCATGTCCAAAGGAGGTGTCTATCCCCCACCCCCCTCCCACCAAATTAAAGTTTACGATCTCTTCAGAGATGATTTTGTAAACCGAATCCAACACCTGGCCCCCAAGAGCGAGTAAGCTATTATCAGAGGCAAGAACATCCAACTGCTGACGCGCAGCAGCCCCATCGCGCCCTGCAGCTCACCCCCCGCCCGGGCAGCGGTCACTGAATATTGCTGCTATTACTGCCGTTGCTGTCAGTGCCATTAGTCTCTGTGGAGATTGCCTTGTTGATGGAGTTAAGGTTGGCATCAGATGGCACATCTCTGCGCGGAGGCATTCGCTCATTAATTCGATCTAAGCCTTTGGCCTCTTCGAAGCTAGTGATCTTATGCTGGGGTGAAAATCCTTTGATAGCTAAATAAAGGATTATTAAAAAGTAAAATTAGCAACGCAGAACTCTTGGCAGGTTTTCCCCCAACGAATGCCCTTCTTTGCCAAGAAGGCAACGAGAAGATTTGATAACATGACTGACTCCTTACCGTGTACACAAAGAGTTGGGGGTGAACCACCACCACCTCTGGCAAACCATCTCTGTTTCTCAACAAGATCAACTTCCACTACTTTGTTGGTCATTAGGGTCACACTCTGAGGCTGAACTGAAACTACAGTTGGTAGTACGGAACCACTCCTAGTGGTGGCCCAGTGAGTTGGCATTTGTTGTCACGGCTTACAGCCTGGAAGACATTGTGTCCCATCATAACACTTTTTTTATTGGGCAAAACTCCCATTTGACTTTCAACATGTGATGCACATTAAGGCTATGGAGTTTAGGCTGACCCTGTAAGGGGTCAACCTACAAGCTGCTTGCTGGTCACTTGGGGCAGCTGCCCTCTCCAGCCTCCCTGTACCTGTGGAAAGCAGCCTGAGTCATACAGCAGCAATGCTGGGCAACACAGACTAGGGATATCATCATTTTGGCATACTGGTACAATTGAACTTTGAAAATACATTCACAGAGGACCAAAGTTCCAACTGGACCTGAGGACTTATGAAACGCCTTTCAGCAGCAGCATTGATGAGGCCAGCATTGACCTTAGAAGGCAGATGCAGGCTTAGGAATGTATTCACAGATTGTGATTTATTATTTAGACTGTGATTGAAGAATTTAAGATATCTAGCTTTAAAGCAAAAGAGAACAAAGCACCGTAGGCAAACAGCAGGTCACAGCCCCACAGACAACTTATAAAAGCCTTCTGTGTGTCTTTCTCTGATCTACACCAAATCAGTGTGCTGTACTTCCAGAATGCTGCTCGCACTTTTGTTATGCCTCTATCTTAACATGCCATATAGCAGAAATGGTGTGTTAGTACCAGGAAACTGCAAACTCCCTGGGGAGAAAAATGGCAGGGGAGTTTCAAAGATCAAATTCAATGTTCCTTCCCACCCTTTATCTTCTCCCCTCTCTATCCCAAAGTATCCCTCCTTGAAAATGTAGTCCCGGTTCTGGAGAAGCTTGAACTTCTGCTAAAAAAAAGAAAACACCAAACAAACAAAACCAAAACCCAGAACCCCAAACATCCCTGGTACCAATCTACCACTCCTTGCATTTAGTGGGAGCGAGAAAAGCGTTTTCATGCTGGTATTTTTGCCAACCATTCCTGTGAAAATGGATATACCCTGTTTGCCTCAGGATTTAGTTCCTTAACCAGTTTCACAAATGTTAGATTTGGAACTTTGAAGTGCATGGTTTTTTAACATGTATCATCCTTCAACTTAGAAAAACAACAACAACATAATGGCGATTAGTCAAGTGAGCAGGGATGGAGCAGTGAAAACAGAACAGGCCCTACAGTGAGTTTTTTTCCAGTATTTTATCTTCTGCCACAAAAATGAAGATGTCTAACAAGCACCCAGGCCAATCCCTTAAAGCAACAGTTTAATGGATGGCCATGTTGAAGCTGAAACACGTGCTGTGTTCTGGAGCCGGCAAGTAGCGCAGCTCAGTTGGAATTACAGCTATGGAGCACCTGGTGTCATCAGGCCCTGAATCAAACTGCAGAGGGACAATTAGAAAAGGACAAAACATTTTCTATAACATTAGCTTCGTCTGTGTAGACTTAACCATTACAGCTGTGGTTACTGCGTCTAACTAATGAGGACAGCAAATCAAGAATTAACTTGAAGAGTGCATCATACTGGAATGGCATCAAGTTCAATCGATTGCACTTCAAGCAGACATATTATCGTATGTTATACTGAAGAAGGTGCTCTGCTGCAGTTGCTGGTCAGACAACGAGTATTAGCAGTTTACATTGAGAGTATACTAAACACAACACAAAGTCACAGAAAATCACAGAAAACAGCCAAACTGTCAACGAGAATGCACACTGCAGATTAGAGATTGCCAATAGGAATAGATAATTCCAACATAAATAGCAGCTTACTCACTGCTATTTAGAAAGCAGTTGTATTTTCTCTTACTTATTTGTTCTATAATTTCATTCACTGCTTTACAAAAAATCAAAAATTCAACTGGCCAAAAGGGCACATCTCACCAACAGACAGCAATCATCAGATTTTTGTATTTATCTAAAAAAAATACCCACAGAAAATTTGAGAGGGGCAAGAACAAAATACAACTGAAGAATTTTGTTTTAAAGGGGAATTATGAAAATTCTTCTTCCAAAACTTTACAATGCTGAATGAATATTGTAGGTCTGCATCGCAATATGCAATTACTTTGGTCTTAACTGTGTAGTTAAAAATTGCTTACGGGTTAAATTAGAGGCCTGTCAATAAAGCACCGTAGTTTTTGGTGCTAAAAGCTCAGCTATCTTCTGAGGCAGCCAGACACTTTGTAGCTAAGAGAGCTAGCATTAATGGTCGCTCTAATGTAAATATCCAGTGCGTAAACTGCCACTACAAGAGGAAACAGACGTCTTGCAGACAGATGCCTCGTGTTGTTTTAAAGAGAAACAGAAATGTGCTGAACTGTAACAAAAGACCAAAATATATATATATTTTCACTAGTGAACTAAAAGAAAAAAGAAAAACAAAAAGCAACTGAAGGAAAAACAACAAAAGGAAAAAATATTAAAATGCTGTGTGTTTTCCTTGACCAGAGATTGCTGAGAATGATTAGAGGCAGAGACAAGACCCAGCCCTCAGCGCACAGCTTTGGAGCTATGTGTCACAGAGCATTTACGAGCTGCTGCCGAGTTATGTCCCTCAAGATCCAAGTCCCCTGATCTCCTACTGCGGCATTACTCAGTGCTTGGGTCAACACACAGGAATTCCAACAGGATCGTAACTTTCAGAAAGAAAAAAGACGACGACAACAACAACAACAAAAAAACATTTTCCCCTTTAAAGCAATTACATTTTGGTTAATACCGAGCCACAATTGTTAGCCCAACACCCACACAGTCTGTACAAGCTACAGCAAAATGAATACACCCAGCAGAGCCCTTATCTGTTGAAGCACCAACAGAAAGGGGACTGGCCAATTTACCTTCATCAGCCTCAATAGCCTCAACAGTAGCTGAAGAGAAGAAAGGGGTAGCAAAACGAATGAGAAAAATGAGCAGAGGATTTTAACTCTAAGAACAAGTCAGTGAACAGCAAAGGAGCTAAAACACTAATGTTACTGTAAGTGCTGGATTTTGGCAAAACAGACACACACAGAAATGCTACATAAAAACAATAATTTGCAGATCAAAATAAACTGAAGTGTTTGAAGCAGAAAAATTCAACAAGTTCATAAAAGCATATTAGAATACTTTTCTTTGAACTAAAAAAAAAAAAATTCCCACAAAATGAAAATGTCTTCCATATTGCACATCCGACCTGCAAAGTTTATTGTATAAGTCTCATGGTTTCAAATAAGAATGGTTCGATTTGCAGTGTCAACAAAGAATGAGAAATGGCATAAAGCCATCGTAACAAATTCATAACACACATGAAGATGGTTTGAAAAGTTTTAGCTGCTGGTACAGGGCAAAAGAATCACATATGCAACTTCCAAGAATGTTTTTTTTTCTCTCTCCTGACTAAAAAAAAACCTCCCCATAACGTGGGAAGGAGTTTGACAACAAAATTCTTTTAGTATTTTCAATTGATGGACACTGAAACCAGATTGAAAGCTGTTGGGCTTCCAGAGCCACAAAGCCTGGTAGGAGAGAGAAAAGTAGATTTCTGCACTGTTACAAGTAAATAAATACGCTCTATGTTACCACTGCTTTTAAACCTCATCATTCTTAAAAAATATAGCTTGTGTTTGAGTTCTAACCATCAGTTTCGGCTTGAATTTCTTTCTTCAGTCACAGTTTTACAAACAGAAGCAAATCAGCAAACGTGATCTAATGTAGCAATCATACTAAGTATTTAAGAAGAAATTTAGATTTTCAAGATCTTCACTGGTTTAAAGAACAGTTCAATAAGCTAAGTTTCTAGGGATTTCTCTCTTTTTTGTCTTGTTTCTCCACATGGAGAAGCTTTTTTTGACCTCCATAAATCCCCACTTATTTATTTTTGTGGTTAGGATATTAAATATGCATTGAGATAAATTCTAAAAGATGTATAATGTTACCTTGCTGCATGGGGAAATAAGAAGAGCTAATCCACATGCACCAAGGTAAGCCTGTGCCTCTCAAGCAATAGAGTGAGAGAAAAGACAAAAATTAAGGAACTGAATCAATACAAATGTACAAGAAAAGGAAACACAACAACTATGATGAGAAAAATTAAAATGAAAAAACAGATCCAAACCAGCACTGCCACATTAGGAAAAAAAAAAAAAAAGATGACTAAAATGTATTACTTCCACAGAACATAGTGGTCATATTTTCTGTTAAAACATACAATAACAGGAATGTATGCTTAATAGAAACTACGTACATTTCAGATTGTTTGGTGAATGGAGTACTATGTGATAACTAATTCAGGTGAACATGTATAGTAATGTTTTACTGCGCTGGAATACTGCAGTATGAGGAGATTTTCCTTTTAGTCATTTTAAACCAGACCTCTAGGCAATTTTTCTCAAATTCATTTTAATTCCTAACATTTAGCCAGGGCAAAAAACAGCAGTTTCCTTGGACCAAGTTTTCTGACAAATATAACGCAACCATAGAGAGAAAAGCCTAGATAAAGAGCTCAACCCTGCTGAGAAAGGCATGGAATCATATTGCAGCATTTTCAAAGCAGAACGTTACTATGTCTGTAACACACAAATCATCAAAAAGAAAAAGGGAAGGAAAATAGGGGAAAAGGAGGTATACCACAGAATACCTGCATCTTCCAGGTAAGAGAAAAGAGACAGTAAACAGGAAAAATACAGAGAAAGGATGCTCCAGGAGGGAAACAGGAAAATCAGAGGCTGAGACTGTGTTAAAATTATAAATATTTCTATTTCTTACAACTACTGCCAACAGGATCTCAGTAAGTGTGAGACTGGTATATATACATACTCTACAGTAATACAGAAAAAAAATGGAGAGCTTAAAGAAGTAAATGAAGTACTCTGCAGCTCTTTATTTCAAAAGGAATATTTCATCAAAGGCAGTCCTATTACAGACTTAGGGATTACCTATAACAAAAAGCACTCAGTGTAAAACCGAGCTGACAATACTGTTTGTGTACAAGGCAAACAGCGTTGTTAAGAGCCTCCCTTCACTTTGGCTTAAATCAGAATGTGAAATTGCTCTCATGCTGTCAGCTAGAATTGCTAGAAGATAAAATCTACTTCTAGAACTACTTTCATTGGTGACTCACTGTGAGGAAGAACAAATCAGATAAAATAAGAGTTTGAGTGTCATTATCTAAGCTGAATCTTCTGTACTCAGCGTATCAAAAGCTGCTCTTGAGAAAAATAAAAGATGACACTATAAACTGTGGAAACAGTGCACTTCACATGTGATGCTGATCTGCCACTCTGAACAGCAGATTCTCAGGAACTTTTCCCCCTCCTCTTTCTTCGAAAGTCAGTGGTACATAACAAGTCTAGAGAAATGGCCTTACGTGAACTGCTCCAAATGCTCCAATACAACAAATCACCTGTTTCACTCTGTCTTTTATTTGTTTATTTCTGAGAAGACTCTGGCTATTTTTCTTGGGTTCTCCACTTAACAATCATTTCTTTTACACGTAATGACACACAGAGGCAAGCATGCTTACCGCTTTGCAGTGTTTGTTTTCCTCCAGAAAGTACACCACTGGGCAGCATTCCTGTGGGAGTCAGCCCTTTCAGTGTCAGCACACTTTCACTCTCTTCTCTGCAGAAAAAAAATAAAAATAAGGAAGTCATTGTCTTTCTTTCTCCCCTCACAACACTGGGCCTGTGTCCTCTGTGTCAGCAGTACACACACTGTCACTGCACTTAACAGAACGACCTGCATCTAGGAACCAGTGTACACAAATTCTTACATTGGAGAGTGCTAAAACCACAAACTCAAAAGGACAAAGACCAAAGGAGCAGTTATTGCCAACGACATATTTAAATCTGTCTCAGATTGTGTGGTCCAAAATCAACTTAAATTGTTTTCTTTTTGTCTGCACTAGGAATGAGATGCATTATTTATTATTGATCATCATCCACTTTAATAAAAAAAAACAACAAAACGTGGAGCTAGAAGCTCATTAAAATTAATAAGCACTTTCACCCATAAAGTGATACATGAATGCTCACCATGAGCACTCTTCTTCTAGTTTTGTATGCTGAAAGTAACGCTGGATTCAAGGAAAATATTACTGAAATAAACTGAAATATGTTTTCCAGGCCCCCAAATACATATGGTTCTCAAGGGAGGTCGAGACAAATACAACAGCTTTATCCAGGCATGACATTACATGCAGCCCTCTGCGAGCACTGCAGTGCTGATGATGTACTTTCTCAGCAGTAAAACTGACCCCAATTCTTCAAGAGATGAATATTTTAAAGTGTTTTACTTTGAAAAATAAAATGACATTAAGCTGGAGGAAGTAAACACAATGACAGATTTTGAGAATATGGTTTTGTTTATCAAAACTGTATGTACTAGAATTGTTGACAGTTTTCTTTAGCCCAACATGCCTGGAATTATTCATGTATTTCAAATAACTCGTTTACCTATGACAATTACTCCTGATGTTCTATTTTTAGTTGATTCTTTTTGCACACATGCTTTTCTCAGTGTAAAAGTCAAAACCACATTGTGACTGCCTTCAGGTTTCTCAGGCGAATAGAACTAATGCAATAGCCCAGTAATTCCAGATTTAACATAGCATTGTAATGTCACTACAGAATACTGCCAATCAGAATTTTTGCTTGCTCTTGCTTTGTCACTGCAAGAAATGGTATAACGCCAAATAATTTGGTTCATTTCTTCTTTTTCTTTTGAATTAAATTGCAGTATCACTTTAAGCTTCACATTCACAGGAGAAGTTTATTTACAGCACTTTTATTTTTGATTCTCTTTAATCCACTAAAGCTAAAACCATAAGCCGTGAGCCGCCGTAGCACAAACCAGAATTATGCTGTATCCACCTCCCATCCTTGAAATGATTCTGGCCCCATAGTTTCTTTTGAAAGTCTATGATATACAGGTAATATGAATCATGGGCAAGTTATAAAAAAACAAACAAATAAACAAAAACCCCTCAAATATATCAGATTTCTCTGTATATTTTAGACCAGGTTTCTTTTAAATTCATTCTGTATTTCAAAAGGTGTTCCACAGAAAAATATAATGGATCCACGGATCCAAAATCTGCAGTTGAAGGCTATGGGAGAAAGCCAGGTTCCTCAAACTTTGTTTGCTCAACTATCACCAGACAGAAATAACTGTGGTGTTTTGTGAAGGTGGTGGCAATGTCAGCTCCAGGCTCTCTGCCAGATTTAATACAGATGAGCAGGTGGAAACATCTGATTGCACCCCCGTCTTGTTTAGGGAAAAGGCACTATGCCAACTTATCTTTTTTTATAGGTACCACTGAAGCAGCTCGTGCATCACTACTGCTTCACACATAAGTTTGGAAGCACCAGGTATAAAGTCCTCCATCTCAACACGCAATTTGAAGCTATGCTGCTGCAGTCTGTAGCGTGTGGGTGAACTGCTGTGTCCTGAATATCTGCCCACTGCTTGCACATTGCAGGAGAGTCTCAAATCAAGGAAATTTGTGAGTTTCATCTGAGTGAATTCTGCAAGTAACTGTTTCTATTTCCTTCTTTTACACCAATCGTATTATCATACCAGTATGTTTTTTAAAAAAATCCTTAAAAAAAGCCATAAACAGACTACAGAAAAGCAATGTACAAGTTTTGAGCATCTCATGACAAAAAAAAAAAATAAAAACATAAAAAAAATGGAGGCCCTGGAATGAATGAATGTCTAGAAGAGGGCAATGAAGCTGGGTCTGGAGCACAAGCCTTATGATGAGCAGCGGAGAGAGCTGAGATTGTTTAGTCTGGAGAAGAGGAGGCTCAGAGGGTGACTTTATTGCTCTCTACAATTCCCTGAAGGAAGGCTGTGGTGAGGTGGGAGTTAGCCTCTTCTCTCAGGTGATAGGACTAGAGGGAATGGCCTCAGGTTGCTCCAGGGAAGGTTCAGGTTGGAGATCAGGAAAAATTCCTTCTCCAAAAGAGCAGTCAGGAGCTGGAAGGGGCAGCCCAGGGAGGTGGTAGAATCACCATCACTGGAGGTGTTCAAGAAATGTTTAGATGTTGTACTGTGGGTTTAGTGGGGAAATACTGTTGGTAGATGGATGGCTGGACTAGATGATCTTGGAGTCTTTTCCAACTTTGGTGATTCTATGATTCTGTAAGTTCCTGAATAAACCAATAAATAAATGAAATCCATCTGCTGCAAGGGAAGAAGAACTGCATTTTCTGTATTTAGACTTCAGTAGTGCATAGCATGTCTTCTATTCTTCTCAGAGACACCAAATGGAAAATTCTAACATTGGCTAGCAAATAGTTACTCATGTTTGTGTGTTTGGGGGAGAGCAGCCGAAGGTAACAAGTTACTGCTATCTGCACTGATTTCCTGTTTTTTTTTTTTTTTTTCAGTTAAATTACCCTAGTGCTTTCATATTTAATCATTTCTAGCAAGAACTATGAGTGACAAAGCAGGACAGTTGCCTTCCCTTTTAATGAGTCATTATGTGGAATATACTCTCTCTCTTCATTAACTTTTGCCTCACAGTGTCTAACAGAGTTAACTAGCACATCTGGATGGAAAAAGACTTTAGAACAAAAAGGAACTGCAATTTTCTTTGCTGATGTCTTTTCTTTGTTATTGGTTTTAACTCCAGCAAAAACACCAAGGAAGATTTTTCAATGAGTCATGATAAATAGCAGTATTTTATAAATAAAAACTTTTTTAAAAGGTTCCAGCAAAGCTCAGGTGGTATATTAAAATATCGAATTCACTGATGAACAGTAGAGTGCTCTAAGTAATCATCAAAAGTTCTCTGAACAAACAAACAACAAACAACCCCACAGCAAAAACCCCCTTACTTACCTTAGCACTGAGAAAACTCTAGCCATTTTTCCTATTGCTCTTATCTTGTTCCTTATAACCTCCTTTCGAGCAGCAGCTGTTGCTCCTATGAAAAATATATTAAAAATACTTGTATTGAGTTGTAAATAATACATTACTATTCTGAATTCTATACTCTAGAAATGTCATATTAACACAACAGTTTGCCAAACTAAGCCATTGCCTGCACTCAAAAGTACTTTTTGTTACTTACAAAAGTCTGACCTCTTTTCAACAGTCTAGTTATTAGTATCTTTACAGCTGTGATTCTTTTTCTGCTATATATGAAACCAGAATGTTTTTCATCAACATATTCTCATATTCCATTTCAAAACATTTTCAGAGACCAAACTCTTTTGAAAACAAGTTACTTGGAATGTAGTCAAAATGTAAAACAGATATTCAACGTGAACAGCATCTAAGATAAAAAGTCAGTTTAAATAAATAAATAAACAAATAAAATAGCAATAGAGTTAAAATCTATTTTACAAACTTGCCATTTTATGTGAAAAAACAATCACATTTCACTCAGCTGTCTTAAAACAACAACAAAAAAAAAGTGACTGGAGTACATTTAAGGCCAAGGAGATCCTAATAGTTTTTTCACATCCCTATCAGAAAAGCAGAGTTCTGGAAACCAGCAAGAAACTGTAGAGATTACGTTGGCTGGAAGCAGTTAATAGAGTTCCATAGAAATAACTTACTTCACGCCATTGCTATGGCCTGCTCATATTACTTTGAAATTTACGAACCCACAAAATAAGAAAAAATGTACACTGGAACAGTGACTGCCTTTTATCTTGTTTTGCATGTGTAATTGCTAGTTAGAATAATATCTACGCATCAGCAAAAAAAAAAAAAAAGAAAAACACCTGAATGAGGAAAACAAATAAGTTATCAGAACTAGCAATTCTATAAGAAAACATCATGTTGTACTAAGTGAAACAGGCTCACTTCATTTTCAAAACTGTAACCACATACATCATAAAGATTCCTCCCCAGAGCGTTCTGAACGAAAGTAAACTTTGGCTTGTATGGCTTGCATACTGCCTGACTACTCCTACCTCTGAAGTACAAGAGTCCAATTAGAAAAAGACTACAGCAAGGTGCTGCTTGCTTCTTTACTGTGTCAGAATTCAAGGAAAAAAATTCTAATTTCTTTCTTCAATTCCTAAGGAAGTGTTCAATTTTGTTTTGTGGAATCAATCACAGAAGCTAAAATAGCAGAATGAACCAAAAGGAAACAAGGCACTTGGTGGACGCAGGTGAAAAGCAGCAGAAAGCCTGGCTGCACAGGCCTTCCTTCAATATGTTTTAAACACAAAGTGATCCCAGACAGAAGGGTCAAGAAGGAAACACTGACTCCAGCCATTTGGGAAGTGCTGGAGAGGTCCAACAGAGCTAAGCAGGTTTGCTGGGTACTTCCTGTGGCCAACGCTGAGATAATTCTTATTGTTGTGGTTTATCTCTACACAGCTCTGCTGACAGCAGCCCCACAGTTCCACTCTCAGGCCCTTTACCTCTCCTGCTGCAAATCTCTCCCCTACAATTAAACTCCCAACAGCTTTACTCATCTCCTGGAAGCACAGGGACTGCTTAATCCTATTTACCAGGTAGCCTGGCTACACTCTGGCACTTTAGAAAAAGTGAAAAGGATACACTTTTTTTTTTTCAGTGCTTGGAATTCAAAACAAATAGCCACCCTTTGCAAAACTTTTAAAACCTGAAATAACAACACACAAATCCTCAAGATGTTCAAAAGAAGGCCAAAGTAACCAAGAGAACAAATAGCCCAGGTAACTACTCACAAACACTGGATGAATTTCACTGTAGCTTTCAATATCGCAGTCAAGAGCAAGCTTAACCTTGTACCAGCAAAGAATAAGTTTTATAAAATGGGAACTTAACAGATGCACATGGAAAGTTGCTTGTGCAGTTGCGCATCCCTGACCAGCCTGTGTACATATGGGGGCACAGGCACCTGCACTGATCCATCCAGGTATCAGTGAGCAGGGGCCAGCTGTCTTGTAACCACGCATATTACTTTTGCCCTTCCACCCCTCAGAGCAGCTCTCAAATACATTGTTTCCAAGCTTCTAATTGTCATAGAATCATGGAATGGCCTGGGTTGAAAAAGGACGTCAACAATCATCTAGTTTGAAACCCTCTGCTGTAGGCAGGGTCACCAACCACTAGACCAGGCTGCCCAGAGCCACATCCAGCTTTGCCTTGAATTCATCAGGGATGGGGCATCCACAACCTCTCTGGGCAACCTGCTTGAGGGCATCACAACCCTCTGAGTGAAAAACTTCCTCTTAACATCTAACCTGAACCTTCCTTGTATTAGTTCAAAACCATTCTCCCTTGTCCCACCACTGTCAACCTTGTATAAACAGTCGTTCCCTCTCCTGTTTATACACTCCCTTCAAGTATTGGAATGAGGTCTCCCTGGAGTCTTCTCTTCTCAAAGCTGAAAAAAGCCTAGTTCCCTCAACCTTTCTTCATAAGAGAGATGCTCCAGCCCTCTGATCATCTTAGTGGCCCTCCTCTGGACCTGTTCCAAGAGCTCTGTGTCTTTCTTGTGCTGGGGACCCCAGGCCTGGATGCAGTACTCCAGACGGGGCCACACCAGAGCTGAACAGAGGGGAACAATCACCTCTCTCTCCCTGATGACCACCCCTTTTTTTAATGCAGCCCAGGATATAGCTGGTACTCTGGGCTGCGAGAATGCACTACGGACTCATGTGCAGCTTCTCATCCACCAGGAAATACTCATAATACCACTTGGAACTGTGAGTCAGCATCCTGAAGTTCAAAATGAAAGAAGCTATGTTCAGAAGGATGTCTTTCAAATCTAGAGCTAGTTTGGGGCATAAATGTGCAATTCTAGATGATAAAGAGCAGGAGAAACAGCTGTAATTCAGCTGTAACTGAATTATATCTAATATAACAACCAGAACTTACTGAAAAATTTAGATTACTGAAAAATTTAGATTATACAGCAATAAATCATGTTTGTCAGGAAACAGTACATTCCTCCTTCAGTTTCTATACCCTTACTGAATTGTACCTTATGGTAGCATGACATGGTTTTCATTCCTTTTTCCCCTGAAAGCACTTAAAACACAATTTGTCTTTTCTTTCTGGTCTCACTGCTCCTTTATTACAAGCCTACACTGTTCCAGCAGATCTTATAAGTACACTTGACCTTTTTCAGTCACTGTTCAATTTCCAGAAGAGTTGAGAACTGAAAACTGAGAATTTATTACTGAAGTAAAACAAAACGCTCTACCCATAAATAAAAAAATAAAATATGCCCTGAATCATAAAATGTAACAGTCTTGGAATGAGTGTTTTATTTTTCACTGATAGACTTAGAGTGCTACTAAGGTATACCCAGAGATTTCCATCTCTCCTGAATTCTCTAATTTGTAACAGATTTGTGATGATTAAAAAAAAAAAAAATCAATTCACTAATTATCAGTAATGATTTTATTTATCTTATTTGTTTGGTTTTTTTTTAACTGTTATTTGCTAAATAATGCACCTAGTGTTCACAATGTGATAGAACACTGCTAATTCTGACTGAATGCTTCTCACTGGACAGCATCTGGATTCCCTAGTTATATGTACAAGTGACAGAGCACTGGAACAGGCTGTTCAGAGAGGTTGAAAAGTCTGGAGATATTCAAGATCCGTCTTGAACACCTACCTGTGCAACCTGCTGTAGGGAATGTGCTTTAGCAGTGGGGCTGGACTCTATGGTCTCTAGAAAGTTCCTTCTAACCCTGCATCTGTGTGATACCTAAGTCTTTCACTCACATTTTAAGTGTAGCTACTCCTTTTTTGTGTTCTAAAATTCACAATTACTGCACATCTCTGTAAGTTATTTCAGCTGCACTTAAGCATAAATTTAACATGGAAGTAACTGGTTTAAAACTTGAGAAATTACTATGAGTAAAATGGTTAATTTTAACCTTCGCAAACTTAGTTTGATATATCCTTATATGTATATATATACACACGTGTGCACACACAACCATTGTACTTTCAAGATCTTAAACTATTTGCATAGAAGTAACTAAAAAATAATTACGAATATAGCCAAGGTTAAAATCGGACACATCATTTGGGACGTAGAATAAAAGCTTTGAATCTCACCTCAGTAATTTAACAAATCCTATTGGATTTTAGATTTGTAGCATGTACACACTTATTTTGCAAGCTGGATATATAGGATTTATGTAAAATATAATTATACCTTCAGATTAAGAAGCAAAACAATGAAGACTCTAAACTGAAAATATTGAGATGTGGGACTGAATATAAAGGTAACAAAACTGGTTAAGAAAACAAGCCAAAATCAAAAATCAATTTTCTGAATGACATCCTAATGTATTATGTATGAATATACTATGCATAAAAAGCAAATTAATGAAACGTAACCCTTCCCATTTATTTAATACCTTTCTTCTGTGCATAAATGGGATCTTCTTATAAATTCCAAGGGGAGAGGGGGGAAAGAAAGAGATCAGTGATGTTTGCAGAATGAAAATAAAAAATAACAAAGAATATTTGACAACATCAGCGGAAACGCAATGTTTAAGTAAAGTCTGAAAAACAGAAAAGAAACAAATTAGGCAGGGAACATCCAAAGGGAAAGAAACAGATTGAAAACTATGGGAGAGAAAAAAAAAAAAAACAAAAAACAAAAACTGAAAAAAACATAAGGCCTTGTTAGTAGATTTGCAGAAACTAACACGCAGGCAGATTAGCAGGTAAGCTTAGCCGCAGTGCTACCATCTCATGACTGCATTATTTCTTCTACATGATTGCAGCTGTTCTAATGCTCAGTGACTTCTCAGAACCAGCAGACTAACCCCTTCTGCTTACTTGGGGTGTACCTGACAGATGACACCTCCTTTGTCACATCAAACACACCAATTCTTTATTTACATTTGGTATCTGAAAGAATAGCCTGCTATCACAGATGTACACTGCTTCTATCAAAACCAGCATTATCTATGGCACACATGCATTTGTCAGAATGACCCAGCAACTTGCAGTTAGCAAATAATGAGCGGCATTATGGTACAGCACATTGCATTTTAAACCAGTATTTTTGAGAGCAATGTGAGCACAGCGCTCAGAGCCCTGGCACAGCTGCACCATGGGATGCATTTTGAGGACTCTGATTATGTAGTGTGTGCTGCTAGGCTGGTTCAGAGGCAGAACAAACTGATGCAAAAAATGCCCTGGGTATGGAAACAACTAGATCTGGCCAAAACAGTAAAAGTCCCATTAAAATGCCCCTCTGCCTCCAATTCATAGACAGCAGGTATGCCCTCCAGCGAAACATTGCTGCTTTGAAGAGAGAACATGAGTAAAATGGTGAAAAGTAACCTCTATTTCTCTCCTAGTTAAAAAATAACTCAAAAGCTGATTCCCATTTGTCCACCTAGGATCATGAAAGCTCTTATCAAGGCACCAGTAAGCACCTGTCATCTGAAGCCTTTGCTCCCCCTGGAGCACTGTCTGCATTGCCTGGTGCAGAGCTTGCTCAGATGTAATTTATAGCTGACAACCTGCAGCACGTGTCACATGCTGCTTGCTGCTCACAGTGGAACCCACTTTGACCAACAGGACACATCTGACATGGTAACTCAGTTTAGTTTCAAACCACAGCACTTGTCCGCAGAAGCTGCGCTCCAGCCAAGGAATAACTACTGCTGCTACCAGTGTTACAACAGCAGCTTTTTCCACAGGAAGGCTGTGAGCTACAAAGTTGAAGGCAATACAAAAATTAATGCAGGTAATTTAGAAGTGCCTTTATGCCAAATCATGATAGCAACGCATACAAAGCAAGCAGAGTTTGTGTTAAGTTGTCTATTACATTACTGCACCCTTTTAATTAGCAGCTTAGTTTTTCAATGAAATGCATGAGGCCAGAAATGTTACTAATTAAAATAAAACAGGATTCTGACTACATGCTGGCTGGATAGAGGTATTTGTAGCTCCTGTTGCTAAGCAATATGTTTGATGCACAAACCATACAGTGCATAGCTACTGTTCACGTAAGGCATTTTTTACTGGATTGGATTACATTGCAACCACCACAGCAAACAGGAAAGAAAGGGAACTGCAAGAGGAAACTACCAGAGATAAGAAACCTGACATATCACCCCCTCTCATTTTTAAAGCAAATGAAACCAGAAGCCATCAGGGAAGATACAATCTAAAGGGCACTACAACTGCTGCCTAAGTTGCCTCCCACTAAGCATTCAAAGAAACTGCCTCCAACAAATTGATCAGATCCCCATGATGCATCTCCCTCAGCAAAAAATAAAAACAAAAAAGGGTTTGGGGAGAAAAGAATACATGCCGTGGAGCATCGTGCTCATGATTAGATGCAACAAGCATGATGTGGGGAGGGAGAAAAAAAAAAAGAAAAAAAGAAAAAAAAGCTCACAAACACCATGCAGTGAGGTCAGGCAATACTGATGGGGCTTTGTTTTGAGGGGGAAAGTGAGTGAGAGGGGAAGACAGAGGGCAAGAAAATGTAAGAGAAGATAAATGAATGATCAGTGCAAACCATAGTGATGGATCATTCTCACTACATGTGGGAACCCAGGTCAGGGCATGTTCAAACTGCAAGGAGAGAAAGGAAATCAGCAGCGAGCCCTAAAAGCTACAGGTGATGCAAAAATATGCAATGATTTTAAAGGACCATTCCATCAAACAAAATGCATCTGCTGTGGCAGATATCAGACACTTCCTTCTACGGGAAATACTGCTAAGGGAAAATGTCAGTGGGCGAGCAGGACTGTGCAGACTAAAGAACAGTGGAAATGTTGAACCACTGTGAAGCTGTCAGCATACAGCCCTGACAGAAACAGTTCTAAACTGATAATCCTTCCAGTTTGCTTCATCGAGAACACAAACGAAACATCATGTACTTCCTCCCACAAAAGGCAATGCTCTGAGGAAAAAAAAGAATCAACAAAAAGTCAACTATCTTTGAGAAAAAGATGATTTTTCTTTGTTGTACAGATGATAAACCAGAATGCATCAGGAAATCTTTAAAGATATCTGCCTCTATTTAAATTTAAATAAACTTTCAGATGTACTTCTCTGCCTGAATCCCTCAGTCTCTTTCATGCATGCAGCAGTGCCCCTGGGCCCAGTGCTCCTGTCAGGCCACAGGAACAAGTGTCCCTCAGTCCCTGCAGCCCCACTGCCACAGATCTCATCCTACTGTTCTAAGGGGGATTGTCTGTTAAACAGGCATGAGAATACCACAAGTTAGGTTGTAGCTGTGCATTGTAAAGAGGAAGATACTGCTAACATCTTCCTTAACATAATTTTTTACACTAAGAAAATGTTCATATGGAAAAATCTGAAAGTACATTTAACAGGATTAGCATTACAGTACCAGGAATGGTTTAATTATTCTTCATCTAGAAATTTTAACACCTTTGGGTATAATTATTCAGTACACACACATTCAAGCCAAGAGGCTTTCAGCCCATGTTCCTTCTTAGGCACCTGTAATGCGGCGGGCTGCATGCCTGGAAGCATGCCATGGTACAGCTCCCTGGGAGACAGCTGCCACACAGTGCTCCCAGCACACAGCATGGGAAATCCGCAGCTGAGACAGCCCTCCTGCAGCTGGAGAGAGCTTGGTTCATGGCTACAGCAGAGCTGACCACCATGAGAGCTGCTGTCCTGAAGGACCCCATGGATCCTGCACCGCCGGCCATGCTTTCTTTGATAACACTGCTGAGCTGTCATCTGGACAAGGGAGTGCTGATCCAGTGACATTCAGAAAAGGACTACAGGCACTGGCCTAGCTCTGCTCCTTTTAGTGTCAGTGGAAGCTTACAGTATAACTAAAAAAGAAAATATTAGGTCAACGCTGAACTAATTTAAAAATCCTTTCCATAAAATCTTTGCTTTGGCAATGAATTCAGTGAAATTTCAGCCTGTGCTTAAGTGCTTTCTTGAGCCAAGGATTTAAGCATATGGTTTTCCTGCTACTGTATTTAATTTGACACAGTTTTTACTCATTGTATGCCTTCATGCTGTTTCACACACTGCTTTAATTACACAGCAGCTACTTATTAAATTTCGTAAGAAAAGTTTGAGCATAATATTCAAACAGGTGCTTTCTTCTCAGCACTGATTACTGGTTTCAGTAAATTCAGTCTTTGTCCCAAATCCTGCAAGATAATGTGCATGTCCACACTGCAGCAGCTACAGAACAGGGAATCCCAGCTGACTTCTCAGGATAATGCAAAGCGCTACAATCCATTCTCTTCTTTTCCATCATAAAGGAAACACTTGTCAAAGCCCATGACATAACTTCCTCCAATAAAGATTAAGAATAAAGACTCAGAGAGAATAATTATTAACTCTATTTCATTAAGTATTTGTCTTACTTGATAGTTCTCCACTCTCCCCTTTTTTCATTCTACCTACAGACTTCGTGAGAATATTTCTGGTTGCTTAGAAGTGCTGATTTTCCAATTTTTTTTTAAATTTTTAAATATTTCCTATCTCTAATTTTATTATTATTTAAATTAAAACATTACAAGCATTCATAGTAAAAACACCAGGGTTGCACAGGATTTTTTCAATTTTTCTTAGTTATTAAAGGGAATTCTGGAGAGCTACAATTGACTCTTGCACGGCCAAATGGTTAAGGAAATAAATTCATTTCCAAGATACACCAAATTGCAAGATATATTTTACTGTCAAAACAATAAGTAAAAGGGAACTTATCATATCAATTCCCACTCGAGTTACAGAAGAAGTGATAATTTCTTTTTAACAGAACATGATCTGTATTTGCCTAAATTGATTTTTATTAATTATATTTATTTACTTCAAGCTATTTAAATAAAGTGCATTGAAAGATGTGACTAGAAGTATTTCAGGTACAATTCTTCTAAAGCTGCAGTACCTACATTTTGGAAGGAGCTCTGCAAGCTTATTTTATTGTAGGAGTAATGTCATCAATATAACTAAGATTTCTATGAGACTCACTGGTACACTATGCATAAAATCAACATTTGATCTGTTCATGTCTTGACTCAGACATAACTCAGATTTCATGGAGAGGAAAGCATTTTTAAAATCAAAACCAAAGGAGTGAGACCAGAGAAAGATTTGTACTTTTGGCTGGGGTTAGAAAGGCAAGATTTCCATTAATTCTTTCCAAAACATGCAGTAAGCAAATCCATTGGAGTCTAGCACAACAGTTGCTTTCAGCAGCACAAAACTTCAATGGGACCCAAAAAATTATCCCAGTGTTAGTAAATAAACCTTTAAAGTAGTTTCAAGGCAAACAATCTCAATTAGGGACAGAACACTCTTACCATCAAAACCATCTTCTTCTGTCCCTAATTCATCATCTGAGCATATGTTCAGCACATTCACCAGCATCTCTGTCACTAAAAAGGAAAACAAATGCAAAATGTTGATATCAAGCTCCTCTGGTCTGCCAGAGAGCCAACTCTAGCTGTAGGAATGATAATAAAAATTCAGTACACAAATGGCAACCGCTTTTTAAACACAGACCTTATTTTATGCATGTAATAATATAAGCATGATGTGCCCAGTGTAGTTGATCAAAGAGCAGTTTGTAGAGTTTTCCAACAGAAAATTGTTTTAAACATAACAATCACCGCAATAAATAAATAAACCTAAACAAAATTTAAAAAAAGCATTTACAATCTCTGTTTGCAACTGTTGAACAACTAGGTAATTTCTGTTTTTTTTCCCCTCCCCAGTATATTTTTTATTTTTAATAAACTTGGACAAGAGTTGACCACTCTTCTCTTGCTGCTACACTGTGGTAGAATTTCAATTTGCATAGCAAATGGAATGACGTTTCAAATGAAAAAGTTAGAGCAAAAGCCATGACAGTAATATTTTCATTTCTATAGACTTTAGACACTAGTTGCAGTTCCACAAAACATTTACCCTAGTGAGATGCCAATAAAGGGGCAGCATCCCTTAAAACACATGACAAGTTGTACCAAAACAAATGCTACTGGTAAATTCAGAATATGTTCAGCTTGCTTGCTTTACAACTCAGGCACGGAAGGGCTAGCCTCAGAATACCTGTAAATTCAGCCCTTTTTGGAAACAGCAAGAGTGAGGCACTGACCTGAGAGCACACCGAAAAGAGCCAAAAACCCAATAAAAAATCACAGCCAAGTGAACGGGATTTAGAGATCAAAAAAGCTGAAGTTATGAGATAAAATGTGAAATCATTAGCAGACTGATCAAAACTCCATTACATCTACATGTAGTAAGCATCGTTAAAATGGTTACCAGGCACAGCTAGCCTTGCACTAGCTACAGAGACTGAAATTTTAAATTTTTGAATCAAATGGTTATTAAAATTCTCTTCTGTGACAACTATGATGGTTTGAAACATAAGAAGGGTGGAACATAGCTATGTTTTTCCTTAATTAGTGAAGGATTTAATATTTTTTCCTTTGACAATATTAGTGGAAAGACTCTCCACACTAATAATGACAAATGTAACTAACTGCTTCCTACCTTTGTTGGACTTGGAGGAATAAAAAAAAATCTATAAAAGAAGACAAAAAGCTGTGTAGAACATCAACTCTTAACACTCCACAAGTTTTGTTCTGCTGCGAAGGGAAACATTAATTCTACCTCCTCTTCCTTGGGCTTCAAGATTTGCAAGCAATTGGTAACAGTGAGCGCATGAGAAGATATGAAGGAGAACAAATTAAAAAGACAAAGGACTGTATGTGTTCTCATGAACTCACTGGATCTTGACTGTGCATTCCGCAGTCCCAGGGTTTAATCTATGGGAATGTCAATAGGAGACCTCTGGGAAACGGTCTGACAGAGCATCTTACAGAACTGCCATGTATATGCAGAACAGACTCATTGTAAGAACAGGGCCTGCCTGAATTTATGGTCAAACTAAATGAAAGCTTTTTATCTGCCTCACAGAAGTCTGAAACATGCATCAGCATGGATTATGTAATGTCTCTGTTAGTGGAAACAGCTGTCTATTCTCTGTTAATCCTCATTTTATCATCTGCTCTGTTCAGAGAGACCTCAGCCATGTCACTGGCAGCTTTTCTAGTACAAAGGAGTGGCTGCAAACAAAGCTGGTCATGACTGCAGGTAAGAGCCACAGCTGGCTGTATTTTCAGTTGCCTATTAAGAGAGAACTGTTTTTCCAAGCAGCTTTTACGAGTTTATTATAGTTTTCTGGCAGTAATTGCTGTTGCAGCAATGTACTATAATGGATGGATCAAAGCAAGCCTCATCTCAGGCCCTGAATAAAATGACTTGGGTTTAAGCAGTTTGCATTATGTATTCATTTAATATGTTAGACTAAAGCTTTTTTTTTGTGCCCTTTGTGTGCTTGCCATTCACAGCATGAAGTAGTCTTCAGGCAAGATCTGGAGCATCATGTTTTAATAACACGAGTTACATTTTAGGGTGAGTCTTCTCGCCAGCAATGAGGCACCATACACTCTGGGTGGAGATTGGGCTGAGAAGCAGATTTTCCCTCATGCCATCTCAGCTCTCAAGTAACAATAAACCAGAGTGGGTCTTAGCATCATCAGCTCTGTATTTACTGGTGAAAAAACAACCCATCAACACCTTATCAAGGCAGGTCCAGCTGGATAAGACTGTAACCATAATGTAGGGAAGTCTGATGTGATGTCCTTCAAGAAGAGAACATCCAAGGGAATCCCCATGAGTTTATAAAGCCACATCTTACAAAGACAAATTTTATTCAGTGAATTTGCCTCTGGCCTGCAATGTCGTAAGATCTTCTTCTACTGAAGATACAATGGCATCATAGCCTGAAAAGGGTGGAAATTATAAAAAAGAAAAAACAAACAGGAGGAGCGTGGTTAACCTTCGGTAACTGCTTGTCCCTGAGGCCTGTTTCTTCAAATTTGTCTCTGAAAGCAATTCATCAAATTATTCTTGTCATTTCAAACTATGCCACATGCACAGTGACTAATAAACCATTCTACAGATTCTAAGAACATATGAACAAAGAAAATTTACATACCTTTCTCACCCACAAACGGCAAGGACCAGGTAAACACATCCATGAAATTTGGAAGCCAGTATGGATGGGGGGAGCAGTTGAACTGCCTGATATTCATAACGTTGTTCTCGTATTTCAATACTGCAGCTAAAATAAGAAAAAGACAAAAGAAGTCAGGTACATCAGTGATTCACTCTCAGACCAGTAACACTGGTAGTATTCATAGCTTTCAGGGTTGCACGACCAGCTTTCAACCACTTCATGCTCCATCAGCAGCACTAGACTGCTAGTTATGATAGCATATAACCTCATAGAAGTCACAAGCCATTTCCAGTTTGGAAGTGGTGTCATCTGCTAATACTAAGATGCATTTCTGAGTGAACTAATAACTTTATGAATACGCGTACATAGGATCTGGCATCTACCACCAGAAATGAATAATGGAGACTGCCCACAAATACTCCTTCTCCATAGTTACCTGAGCTTCTCACAATCACGCATTAGAGATAATAAATAAAAATGTTTATCACTCAGATTCTGAATGCAATTTTTTCAGTGAACACTTCCAACATCTTTCATTCATGGTAACATACAACAGATGATACCTTCTTCTCACATTACTCAATCTCTATGAACATGAGACAGTATGAATGCACAGTAACAGGATTTGTCTTGTTCCATTTAAAATTCAAATCATTCTTGTCAACAGACTACAACAGAAAAAGACTACGTCTGTTAATATGCAGAAATATAGATATTTATGCCATAGCAAAAAGTTTTTTAAAGCACCTTGTCAGTGCTAACTTGTGTTAACGGCTTCAGGTTCATATCTGAAATAGGACCTGAATGACTTCAACTTATTTTTCCAATACTCGGAACAAAGTAAATGAAAGCACTGCAGAATGTATCAGTAAGAAACAGCTATTTATTTCTAGAAAAGATCATGCTGTACTCAGGCCCAGTGCAGATGAAAGTCAAATGAAAGAGGGAAAGGATGAATATTGTTTGGGTATTGCCAAGCAGGCCAAGAGTGCAGACAGGAGAGAATATCAGTTCTCTCAGGGGCAACATAAATTTGTCTTGGGAGGCATAAAGTAATAATGTTGAAAATGCAGAAGATGACATAAAATGAAGTCTAACATAAACCTAGATAACTGCCCTTATCAAAACTTGTTTCCTAAAGCACTGAGTTTGCCTAGCATTATGCTAATACTGCTCCACAGCAAATTTGGATGTTTATGCAATTTTAAAATTTTTATAGCCTTTAGCAATTATTACAGTGCTGTAGATGTCTCAAACCTCTGGTCACCTACTGAGACCACATGGAAGGACACTGAATGAAGATAGGTGCAGCAGCTGTTGGGATCACAGGTCTACTTGTTGGCTTTAAAAGAAATTCTAAGGAAGAAAAATCAAGTGCTGGATTTCTGTTGTTCACTTTATGGTCTATATATGCCTCAGCTTGGGAAACAGTAAAGCAACTTCATCCTTTCCTTCTCCCCTCCCTTCCCTGCCTGACTCTTTTACCTGTCTTCTCACAATGATCTTAAATAATCTTCTTATCTTAATAACGTAGTTGAAGACTCAATTTGATAACAGTATATCTAACCTAATTAGTGTATACTTTAATTTACAGAATATATTTCTTAGAGTCATCAATTTCTAGAATTATGCACATGAACAAAATAAATATGATACTTGGAAATTTATGATGTATGGAGCCGCTTATGAAATAGAAGAGCAAATACTTTGTTTATGGAGAGAACGGCGATTTTGAGATGATCACCTAAAGCAACAGGGACTCATAACTATCTCCAACAGAAAGAGATTAAAGTTCATAAAGAATACAGGTACAGGAGACTGCAGATGAGATTTTTCATCAACATGGGACTAAAGCAATACAGTTGAAGTTTACAAACAAAGAAAACAAGAAACACACATGATAATACCACCTTAAATGACAAAACATCAAGAATCAAAAGTATGTCAGAAATGTAAGACATCAAAGACACAGATTACAATGTATATCATATTTGGTCTTCCCTTTTTCACCTGTCTTTTTCATTTATGCCTCCCCAGGAGGAACACAGCTCCAGTGACTGGTTATTACTTAACAGCCAGTACTGGTAACGAAGTTGCATGACTTCAATATGTCAAAAAACATGGACTGAAAGAGGTGAACAATTAACTCTTAATTATTCATCTGTTTGCACTGACTGAAGTGTTTCAGTCAGAATTTTTTTAATCTTTTCTTATTTTAATGCATAATGTTGTTGCTACAGGCCTTCTGTTTTGCTGCTGATGACAGTCTGGAAGTGACCTGGGAGTTTCTGAAGCCTTCTTGCCGGTACACATCGAAAACAGACTGCTAACATTTAATTGAACTTCTGTCACTAGGCACCCTTGATTTAAATGAAGCACATTTGACTCTTGTTCATTCTAGTTTCAGTTGGCAGTCATTCTGCTTTTCAGCAAAAATGGCTTAATACTGCTATTAGCAAAAATGAGAAAACTACTGTGAATGCTCTTCATATTTCCATCACTTTTTGGCTTAAATTACCTAAGACACATCAAAATCCATTCTTCTTCTATTACAGTGACACAATTGCATAATAAAAATAAATAGCTTGTGGCTTTACAGTAAAAAATGAATCAAAACCACATATACTTAATGGATGTGAAGATTCATTCAGGAGGACTAAAACTTCAACTTATTCATTTTAGTGAGTTGAATGAATGTATTTTCCCTTCCTTCTATTTCTTCAATTTACCATCAAGTTTCTTCTAAGTTCTGTGAAAGTCAAATCTTTCAAAAATTACTGATTTAGTTAAACTACCCTCTAAAAAAGACTGAGCTCTAAGCAAGACAGTTGGCAAAAATCGAGTTGTAAGGTTTCAGGGTTGGCTTTTTTGTTTGGCTTTTTTTTTGAAGGAAGATGATTTATTTTCAGATTACCATACAACAACAGCAACAAAAGCTTTTATACCACCTTATTAATTTACATACCGAAATATCTTAAAAAAGCAATTTTCAAGAACAGCATTTTAAAAACAATTCTCCTCTGTAAGAAACATGCACTGTTTCCTCAAAAATGACTTCAAGAGCCACTTGAAGGAAAACAAAACGCTGTACAATAGACTAGCATAATAACAAAGAAGGAGGTGATCTAAAATAACTATGTTCTTAAGAGATTAAAATAAGGCAAGGTAGTTACCAGTGTCACAAATACTTTCTGAATTTGTAATTTACAATCTTTAATTTACAGGTACAACTATTTCACTATCTAATAAGATGATCTTAAACAAATCAGCTATTACATAGTAGTCAGAGGAAGGAAACTTCAGCTGAATTGGGAAGAAAAAGTTGCTTCTCTAAGCTTTGCTGGCCCTTCGCTTTTTTTTCTGTCTGCTCATCAATCCATTCTTTCTTTGCTGGCTCAGGAAAGGTTTGGGGGTTTCACCTATGCTTCATTCTTAACTTCGCATTACTCTGATGCATAAGTAGCTACAGAAGACCTCAATGGCTCTGATGGAGCAGGAATCTTTTGAAAATTCTGTGACCATAAGGCACATGGTTACTAGTTGAGGAGATGGAACAAAGTGGGATGCGTCCCTTCAGCTACGAAACCAGTAACTGAGCAAAACCTGTCTCTCTCAAACTTTTATTTCTAATTTCAGTTGCTTGTTATGTAGCCCCTATATTTCTCTTTCCAAAGCTATCCTCAAGGCAGTAGTAGAACAAGCCACCAGCTGCAATTTTATAGTCTACAATCACTAAGAAAAGCAAGAATCTTATTTTCCTATTCCTAAACAGTCACACACATTTAAACTTCATTTTGGTACTTGCTGTCGTAAATGAGTTTTGGAAGCCAATGTTTTGTAAAGTGAAGATGTGCAGATATCCTAAATGACATTATACCTCTTACCAGTGCTTGTAAACTGAGATATCGGATACTGAAATCGCATTAGAATGAAATGAAACACTAATGCAACAGGCAATAGCATTCATACTGTTTAGCTTTAAACATTTAACATTAGTACCTATGACTGGAAATAGGGGTGGTGATAAATGCACAGGTGAAAAACCTCCTTCCTTCAGCCTGGAATGGAGACAGCTCTTCTACTTCTTCAGGATAAAGCACAAGCTCCTGGTGCCACCCGAGACTGCAATCTCTTTTGTCTCCCTCTGTTACAGAGGACCCTCAATCACCCTTGTGTTCTATGTCTTACCTGTCAGAGCTGAGGGGGTGTCTCAGATCCCTCTGACTTAAAAAATGGCTCTTGAAAAACCTGTATATTGGAAGCTGAATTAAGGCCTTAGGCAAAGTGAACAACGTTAAACTGTGTACCCTACCGTTCAGTTACTCAAACACATCATACTACCTGCTTCAAGTACTGCTGAATATTTTTTTCAGCGTAAATTAATTGCAAAGCCGTTTGTCAGAGGAAGACAACCGAGCATGGTAGAAATACTAGCCCACAATAAACTGCGTGTATTTTAGGTAAACAACCTCAAAGTAATTTCAACAAACAAGTTAACTAATTTTCTGGTATTTTTTTTTTTTTCAGAATACTCATCCTGCACTTAGAAATAGTGAGAAATCTTTCAACTTCTTGGCATTAAACACAGAAATTCAGTTTCTGACTTGATGCCAAATTAACGTCAGCATTAACTGTGCAACTGGGAGAAGGGCCTTCTCCTCCAGCAGAGTTGCTAAGTAACCATGGCATTTGCTGCCTGAGACAGGTTAGGGATAAGGGCCAGTGAAATGCTTATGGAGTTTAAACATTTTCAAAGGAAAAAATGACTCAGTGCAAGATAATGAAGTAAATAACACAATAATGAACTAGGGCTAATTGCAGTTGGAAATTCTGAAGACTTTTATTTGACATGTACAATTGTATCTTCAAAAGAAATAATGCCAAATATCTCTGCACTGGCAATGAGATGGCCTAAATATCCCAAGAACTTCTCTTTTGGAGCCTTTGTTTCCTTTAGAAGGTTTCATTGCAAAAGCAGTGATAGAGCATTGAAGAGAACTGACAGGGCAAAAAAGAAGGTTGCATGGCTCTCTTTTCACATGAAGGGGTACTATTTCTGAAAGAACATCTTTGCCTTCCAGGTACATTATTCTGACTTTTTCCAATGTGAAAATAACTTTCTATGAGACCAACCTGCATCAGGTATATTTCTTAAAATCTATCTACAATATACCACATGCTGATGCTTTATACATGATTGACTGATATGTTACTTATCTGATTTGTTAATAAGCACAGCAATGTACATCTGGTCTTGATTTTTCTAGCATTCCAAACTCCCCTGTCCACTGCATATTTCCTTCGTTTCTTTCCATCATCTGCTCTTCCTTTCAGCAGCAGCACATGTACTTTGAAGAATGTTGGAAGAGACGTATTATTTATTCCAGGAACTTCGGATTCTCTAGTGGTTATCTCATCACTGTGAAACCTACTCTTTTAAAAATATTCAGAATACTCCGTCTTTAGACAGCTAGTTAAAATTGTTCACTCAGCCAAAAAGCATGCACATGCATGCATGACACCAAAGTGACAGCCAGAGAATAAAATATTACATATTGCCAATAATTAACAAATAAATTGCATGCCTCTGCAGATCTTCTGTAAAATCTTCGTTGTTGCCGTGGCACAAACAGCATTAAAACAAGTCCTAATTAATGTGGTAAGAGCTACTAAAAATTGAAATGTGGGAATGTTTAAACTCTGTACAAGGCCAATAGGTCACACAATGCAGTACTTTTTGGCAACCCCTTACTATTGCTACAGAGAATTTCTCCTGGCGATGGGCATCCTAGAATCAAGAGGTAAATCTGAACTTAGGCAGTTTTCTGTTTCATGATCAGTACAGCCTTCACCTGATGCCTTGAAGTCATGGGTAACTATCAGAATCAGCTATCAAAATCAGGAGAATTTTTCATCTTGTCCAAGAATATCTCTCTTTGAATAGTACCAACGTACCAGTAGTTTACACAAAAAGTTTTAATATTAACTTACAGAATCCTTTTCTTTATGCCTTTTAATAATATGAGTCATAAAGGTTTGGGAAAGTTGTGAAACATTGAACAGAAACTCAGAAATTGCCAAAAACGTACGTGCGAATTCTTTGCCTTTGCCAATGTTCTTCATTATAATAAATATGGTAGGCATTAATAACAATAAAGAAGAAGGAGAGACACTAAGCTCCTCACATCTAGGTCATTTCTGGGTTTTGAAATACTCTGAAAGCATCTCTCTGCCTCCATTAACTACAGTGGGAAGTCATGCACGTGTGTGGGCTGAGGCTGTGACAGGACCAGCAGCCACTTGATGGCTGAACTACTCACAGACTTCAAGATGCCATGGCCAGTAACCAGAAGGATGCAGAGAACTCCCTCCAGTGCCAGGATCCAGGAGTCCCAGACAAAAGAGATTCTCGTGGCAGATCAGAACTGTGACAGCATATGCAAAGGGTCCATAATAGCATTATTAACAGCAGATGTGCTGAATGTGGTTTTGTTTGGGTATCTTGTCTCCAGTTACTCCTGCTGAATTTCCTTTTGCTCTAGGAATATTCCCTATCTGCTCTTCGTGTGAGTATCTGATTCCAGTGATTGATCTCCAACTGAGATTGAATAAACCCTTAAAACTAGCAGTCAAGCCTAGTCTCAGTGAAGTACACTGAAGATATACAAGAAGGTACATATGCTTTAATGGATATGAGAACTATTAACCAAGGATATAAAATGAGGATTCATAGCCCCTTGTAGCTTTCAATTTCCTTTAAAAAAAAAATAATATATATATATTTAAAAGCAACATTATTTAAAAAACAAACAATCAATCAAACAAACAAACAAACAAACAACCCTGGAACACACCACTTGAGATGGAGACTCCAATGGATTAATGCAGGGTGACTTTGCTAGCTATGTTATAACCAGAAGTGTACAAAGAACATATAGTAGACATGCAAGGCACTAGTAGAAGAGTAGCTGCCTTTCCAAAGGCTGACAGTAACTGAAAACTCAATAATTTGGTTTAAAAATCAATCAGATCTCACACCAATGCACAATGAGTCAGCTAGAGCAATTGCTCTGCAACACCTCTGTAAGGAGGTGTCTTCCTTTACCTCCTAGAATTAGCCAGCCAGAAGCTCTGCATTCTTTGTATCTACTGCACATCAAGCATGTCACCAAGTGGTCTTTTTTTTTTTTTTTGGACTGCTTTAGGATGACAGAGTTTTTCCTTTCTTGAAAAGGGAAGCAAACACCCAAATGCTATCGAGATGAACATGCATGAGTAATGCAGCATGAAAAAATATGCATGATGTACTTTAAAAGCCAAGAGTGAGTGCAATCAGTCACGTGAAATAATGCACCAGTGCTTCTAATGAAAGAAAAGGAGACAGTTAAACTAAACAGAAATGCAATAGAAATTAACTAAAGGTTAGTTTCTAAATTAAAAAAAAAAAAAAGTTATGTTAAGGAGTGGCACTTTGGTGCTGCTCTCCCACCACTGTGATTTTGCCTGAGATCACTCAGACTGGATACACTCAGCGGTGCATCCAAATGTCACTCGTGACCATGGTTATCAGCTCCCAGAAACTGGCTCAGAACCTTTTACCAGCAAGGACTTTCCACCAGTTTAAAGGTTTCCACAGTGGGAAACCTGAGACAAGTGAAAACACTCTGCTTTGAAATACAGATAATAGAAAGGGGGTTCTTTTTCACCACCCAAACTTCCTGCTTTAAAATTCAAGATTTTTTATAAATCATTACTTCATAGTTTATGTCTGTTTTCATAACAAAATCTGATGTTGCTCATCCACTGCCTTCATGTGCATGGAACTGCCTTCATGTGTTATGAAGCAAGAGGCAAACGCTTTATGTCACACTACTTCTACAGACTACACTCTGCCCAAAGCAGTCCAACTCAAAGCACACTTTTCCACCAAGACCAGTGCTACTGCCAAGAAAATTAACACATTCCTTGTTTCATCCTGCTCTTTTTGGGTTGCTAGCAAGTCCTTGTATTATTTATTTCTACAAAAATAGCTTCTGACAGCTCTACACAGACAGTCATTTTGCAGAATGTTCTTATTAATTTTTCCACAAGTTAATAAGCATTTTGAGAATTACATGAACAAAACTCGTTACCTAACAGTGAATTATTTCCTTCCTGTACATACACTGAATGGCATAATAGCTTTCATATTAGAAGTTTTATAATACAAAATGATGCCTGGGGAAGCTTGCTTTCACAAGTCTGCAAAAGCAAAAAAAAAAAAAAGAAAAAACCTTTGCAGACAAGTATCCAAATTAAAAATGTCTCTGCTCAAGTATTGATCTCTGTGCAACGAAACTGCTTTTCCCATTGGGAAAAAAAATATTTTTCTCACAAACACATACAAATAACATTAGCTTTACTGGGAATGGGAGGAAGTAGACATGACTGATCATTTCAAGATACTGAAGGACAGGTTTATTAGAATGCTTTACTTTCAGAAACAGTTTTTTTTCTTTTTTCCAGTTCATTAGAGATTTCAGGGAATGCAATATACTCAGAGAAGCTGCAAACACTTGTATTCATCGGAGTCTTTATAGAGTGACCAATGACTGCTTATTTGTGCAACAGCCTTTATTTGGCTAATGGAATTTTATTTCCTATCTAATTGCTTTCAAATGATTAACAAACAAAACATAAAGGAACTCACAGTATGTATTCCAAGCCTTACCCACTGAAGATCTGTCAATTTTTGTTAGCTGGCTAGAAGATTTGTTTATACAAACCCCATTAATTTTCTTGGGGAGTAGAAGAGTGACCAAAATAATTATACTGAACACTAGTCTCCAAGCACACCAACAACAGCACTTCATAAAATACTTCTCTTTGTTAATAGAGCTGTTTTTACTGTTGTTTCCTGTATAACATTTTCTTAATAACTTGCAGTCAAAATACAGAAATATCCTAAGGCATATATTAGAATCTACAGTTATATTCAGAGGCATACATCTGCCCATAATAAACTCAATTAAAATTGCATTATGTAATAAATTGAATGGTCATGAACTAATAAATAGAAAAAGGAGAGAAAAGGAAAAATAATGCAATACATTTGAGTAAAGAAGTACACTATACTGTACATTAATAGAAATCAAATCTTACCTTTGTTATTGTATACATCTAGATAGTTTGGTGCTGAAAAAATTGTGATTAGTGAAGGGAAGCCTGTTGTTTGGCTTTTCCTGTACATGCGATACCTTAAAGGAAAGAGAAGATATTAATTGTCTTTTGTTAAAAGCTCACTTATCACTGATCAAACAAAGTGCAAAAAACACAAGTATATCACTGCACTGGCATTTACAAAAGCCAAGACAGAAGATGTGCATGTGTTTTTTTTTTTTAAGACAAAAAATAGGATTTCTGCAGATTTATTCATTATTTTCAATTGGGATATCTAGGAATCCACACCACATTCAAAAGATGCAACCTGTGACTGCAATTCAGCACAGCGGAAGTTGTTATGAATTTGCCTGTGGCCCATCCCTACACACACAGCACCTCGGGACACTTCCAGCACTTTGTATTTCAAAGGACTGAGTGAAGGCCAGCACAACCACTCCTCCCTTCAGAAGGGAAGACGTCCTCCCCAAGCCTCCAGCTGCTTATTCTCCTACATGTGCATGTGATGGCAAGGCCGGGGAAGTGGAAAGTAGAAAAAGAAAGAGCAACCAGAGGGTCAGATATTTTCTGTGCTCTGTCTAACCTAATTGAATCTATTAGTCAACTTATTAGTGCTTGCATATTTTCATTACTTAACCTTTCTGTGTTATGAAAAATAAAAGGCTTACAGGACCAACAGAGCAACACAAAATCATTCAAGCATTAAACCTGCAAGTAACTAGAAGCCAACTGACAAAAGATTATTTTTGTCTTAATCTGACACAGGTAATACCAAATACTTCTTGTAAGTCTTAAGCTATAAGAAAATGAAGAATGTGGAGGCCAACCACAACAGCTGCACTGAAACCATTGTAGAGACCCAGTACAATCCTTTCAACAAAAGTTTATATTTCACCCTTTATTGGAAAGCAATACAATAAAAATGAAATTTCATTACCCTTGGGTATTTCTTGCCAGTTATTTTTGGCAAAGAAATAGCTTGCTTTTAATTGCAGTGAGGTTTTTAAGTATGTGATAATTCAAGCATTCAGAATAGCTTTTTGCACGCATAGTGTGTATTGACCTAATTCCTACAATATTAATACTTTATCTGTTATTACTGTTCAGGTTGTGTAAAGTTTCTACCTTCAAATAAACACATTATCAGTTTATGCAATACATCCAGAGATATTTATTCAGATATCAATCCTTCATTAAAATTTCACAACTATGGTATATTCAATAAATTTTCATGGTAGAGTATAAAACCAGTTAGTCCAGAAATTTGAAAAACTTGAGAAGGAACAGTCCTGGCGTTCACGAGCCAAACTGCTTCCTAGGCATCATGGCAATCTGTGTCAGCCACATTTGAAGAATTTATTTTGCTAAGCTGAATTGATTTTCCCTCCCAAACTTGGCATCCAAATAACTTCGCATCATTTTATGCCACTTACAATCACTAAGGCTAAGTGGGATATGTGAAGATTCATTAAGTCCTGTAGCTCAGTAGTAATCATGTGAAAGACTGCACACTCTTAATGCCAGTGCACTCCTTCATATCACTAATAAAAAGTAATTTTAAGTTGCAAGAGCTCTTAAGTTTTCCAGTTCCCTCTCACTCAATTACTCCTTCCCATCCTGCCTAGTTTCTGCTAGGTAAAGACCCAGTGAGTCTTTACTCATGATTAGCATCCCCTCTTTACACACACTTACCCAGCATCCTGGGCTTCATGAGCTCGGAGTATAGATAACAAGTTATTGTGCTGTAGGAATTCACACACAGCAGGGTAACTGTTAAAAGAAAATAATAGCACCTGTTACAGTATTACCAAAAGCACGATACTTAGCTCAAGCTTTCAAAAAATCATACCATATGCATCATTCATGAAATCAGCCCTGCTTTGTTGGCAGATTTCAGTAGGAACAACACTACAAGCAGCACTTTCTTCTCTCATGCTATAACTGCACAGAGAGGAAACACTGGAAATCTGCAATTTATTACATAACAACCATGATGCAGTCATTTCTTCTACTGTACTTTTAGATTCAACGAGCTCAGAAGAAGAAAAAAAGCAATACAATGGTTGCTTGCAGCAGAAAACTTTGTCCCCTAACAGCAGTAAGCACAGGCTGCTTTTGGACACCAGATAGTAGGGTAGAAGAGAGAAGGAGAAAGAAAGAAGAAAGGCAAAACAGTCTCCAAATTACATCCGTGATCTTTGTTAAACAAGAATTAACCTTCCCCTTAGCAACTGAAAATATGAATTGTGTCACTTCTGAACACCCCCAGAGCATGTCCATTGAATGTGTTTTTACATATTCTGGTGCATGAAATAAAAACTATTAGATGAAAATGGTGCAAATCCCTCTGTCATGATTTTTTTCCTGCATGTGAATAGTGTTGCTTTCAAATGGGGGAGCCCTTCACCACCACCTCTGTATCATGAAACCCATTCTTAACTGTTACAGACACTGAACAAAGAGTGAAAAACAAATGCAACAACAAAACACAGCACAAACTGTACACAGTTTGTGTACAGTACAAGTGTGAAATAACCTTTTTTTCTTTAGAGAAAGTTTATTTTGAATTACAGCCAAATACATGTTAATGGAACTTGAAATTACTCCATATTGCTAGTTTCTAAAACAAGCTGTTTATTGTTGTAACAGATGTTTTCTTGCTTTCGAACCACTGATGACTCTCCAGGTCCATATTAAAGGACAGCCAGCATGATGGCCATCTACCACATCAAGACAGCAAGCAGAACACCTCCTATACTTAGTAAGTTAATGCAGAACTGACCTGGCTTTCTCAGTCAAAAGTCAACAAAACAAAGAGCAAAACACTACTAAGAAAGAGCTTTTGAGTGCAAAGGTGAAGCAGCAGTGGAATGAAAATAATGCTTCACGGGTCTGACAAAATCTTATCAGACCCCCTAAAAACATCCAAGGGCTGGGAAAGACTGCTTAACCAGATGGCAGATGTGGAGGCTCTTCTCTTTTTCCTCTCTTCAAGTCAATCCTATGTATTTATTCTGCTTTACACATATTTATTTCTCACCCTTGAAACCAAGAGATCGTTAAGCTGACTGCTTTCTCTTTTGTGATCCTTCATCCTGGCAGGGAAGCGAGCACCCCTTGAGTTAGCAGACAGCCTTCAAATCCCTCTGCCTGGCGATCCTCTTGCTGAAAGGCACTTTTGAATTTCACTTTCCTTGCTGGCAAAGATCCAGCATGGTATTGGCCTCACTCTCACAGAAGCTTAAAGAAGTTGCATTTAAAACATTAAACCTGGGAACAAAGCAAGGGTTGCTACCTCCAGTCACTAACTTCTGTTTAATTAATACTCTAAAAATAACAAAATCCCATAATAACCAGATAAAAGGGTTGGTATGCTGTGCCGTCCTGATACCCCTCTAGCACCAGCAGACAATACATCTCAGGAATTGAGACCAGACATTCTTCCAGCTTGCCTTTACCAGAGCCCTGAAGGAGAAACACAGTCCCAGGTAAGGCCTTCCAAAGGTGGCCTGTCCCACAGCAGTGCTTGAGCTGTGACTGGGAGCTGCATCCAGCAGATGCCTTCTTGGATTTGAGGTCCAGAATGAGGCTCACAGATGTTACAGCTCTCTCTGCCTGCTGCTGGGCAAGTGGAAGAACAACAGTCAAAACTGTTGCTCAAAAAAAAAAAAAAAAAAAAAAAAAAGTCGAAACAACTGACAAATGGTGTAAACTTCACAGAACACCTCCAAAATTTCACTTCATGGCTGAAGAAAAAAGCAGAACAGATCCTGTATTAACATCCACTCACAATGCTATTTTTCAATATTGATTCAGTGACTCCTGAAATTCAAATAATAGAACAGGCAGAAAGGATTAAAAAAGGAAATACGAAGAGCTAGGGAAGGCATGAAGACACCTCCATGATCACTTTCGTGCTGGTTCTGTGGCACAATGGGCTCACAGTGTGCCTGTAAACAAATAAGCCAAACCATAGCATCCATGCACCTCTGTCTGTAACTTACTATCAGGTATCACTGGTAGATGGCAAGCTGGACATGAGCTAACATCATGCCCTTACAGCTCAGAAAGCCAACCATATCTTGGGCTGCACCAAAAGATGCGTGATCCTGCCCCTTTATACTGGTGAGACCTCACCTAGAGTACTGCATCCAGATGTTGAGTCCTCAGTACAGGAGAGACAGAGACCTGCTGGAGCATGTTCAGAGGAGGACCACAAAAATGGTCCAAGGGCTGGAACACCTTGTCCTTGTAGACATTCAAGGAGAGGCTGGATGGGGCTGGGAAATCTGACCTTGGCAGTGGCTATGTCACTCTTCACTATAGGGGAGTTGGACTAGATGACCTTTAAGAGTTCGTTCCATCTCAAACAATTCTAGGGTTCTATTATCATGGGGCTGCAGATACCATCAAACACTCTGGTGAGAACCTGCTATTCTGTAGTACCTTAAGGACAAAGTACAGTCACATGGTAACACAGTTACAAAAAATACTTAAGAAAACTTTTTCCTAAATGTACTGATCGAGTTTTAAAAGTCTCAACCAAAAAGACCTGCTGTCCTAGCCATGATCTCTTTGGCCACCTTCAAGGCCCCCTTGTGCCTACTTATTATTATCAGTTTCTTCCTGCATGCATGAGTGAGATGGCGATTCAGAAATGATGATGCAAAATAATGCCTTATCTTTCTTCAGCTTATCCAAGGGAAATTCTACTGCTCACTTCCTGGACACTTGGAAGCTGAAATGTTCTTTGCAGCTAAAGTCTACAAACTCACTCAAAGGGCATATTGCTGGTTATAGACATGACCTACCTAGTGTATATTCTCAGTTATAGTATTTAGAATTGACTATAAAAAAAAAAAAAGGAATTATAAAATAACTCAAAATCCCAAATTAGATGAGGGTATAGTTTTGGCAACAGCAGTCACCTCAAAAGATGACAGGCTGCCATTCAAACCAGTAGCAAATGAGAACAAATTTGCATACATTTCTTTTCATAGTTAACTGTGACTAAATGTAAGCTTATTGTACATTTTGTTTAGAAATTTTTACATTACCTTCTGAAATCTGGAGTCTACAATGAAAAATCTGATAGACAGTTGATTATGTTCATTATCAGCACAGCTGCTCAAAACCCCTAGCTTATTACATTTTTTTTCCATGGTATTCTTTTTACGCAGGGTTAAGTACTGCTTTTAAAGGAGACATAATGAAGTGGTAAAAAAAAAATGCTTCCAAATAGACATAAGTTCTTAATTCCATTTCAAAGTAGAAAAGTTCTTTTCCTTTTTTTTTTTTTTTTTTTTTAAATACCTTAATTATCTTATTCATCATACATCCATGGAGAATAGACCTGTATTACAAAGATTTGGCTCTCTTTCAGATTCTACACAGTCCATTACTGAGAATAGGCAGAGAGGCCAAGTAATGCTCCATGCAGATATAAGAAAATTTGACTGCCAATATTTTCTTCTAGGTAAATAGCATGGTAACTGTAGTGAAAAAACACTCTCAATACCAAACCACTACTCCACAAGCAGTCTACCTGAATATTTCAGTTCAAAAAACACATGTCAACTCTCAAAGTTTTTTTTAATTTAGCTATTTGTTGAAGTGGCTGTTGGGGAGAAGCAAAGTTTTCAGCTATATGTAAATGTTACATAAGCTGCGTTGGTTTTGACAATACAAGACTTCAAATATCAGCACTTGGTTATTATCAGTTAGCTCCTGCCCAAAGGTGATTTCATCTTAAACATTCTTCAACACAAATGTACCAATACAGAAAAGTATTCCACGATAATCTAGGGAAGTAAATCCATAGGTATAAAACCAGAAATCTTGAAACTATGGGCCTTAAAGGACAAGATCTTGCAGCAAGCTCTGCAAATGGTCAAACAGTCAAAGATTATGCCACAACTTACTAAGAACAAGTTTTTTTACAGAAATTTCCACTTGGATTTTTTTTTCCAAATCTGCATAATAAAAAATCTACAAAAAATCTACATTTTAAATATTTCTAATGAAAACAGTTATCTTGTAAGCAAATTCCCAACTTGTTTTCGTGATGGCTACCCTTCCAGAAACACTCTCCTCCTCGCCCTGCTTTGCAGAGCCCAGACTTTAATTCAGATGAGCCAGAAATAAAACAGTTGGCCAGAAGGGAAAACAAACAAACAGAACGTCCTCCCCCCCCCCCCCCCCCCCCACACACACACACACACGCAACAGGCTTTTCCAGAACAACCTACCACTCTGCCTGCGCCTCATGTGTCATGCTGAATCACAGAAGAGCGGTGACTCACAGAGAAAACAAAATATCCCATTGCTAAGCTAGAGATGTTATTCTCCATAGAGTATGTGACTGATATATCTCCCTTCAGCACTGCTTCTTCATTAAAATGTCTCATGAATATTTTACTAGTTCTGAGGTATCTTTTGCATTATCAATAATTTCTTCTGCACAGTTTCAAAACAGAAACAATACTTAGCAAACACGAACCAAAAGAGTAGGTATTTTTACACTGATCTTCCAACAATAGGAGGAAAACCTGAATGGATTCCATGCAAGCACACTCAGCAGTATCCATGCCCCCTAATTTCCACTTGCGTGATTTGTATTTTGTCAAGGAACATAAAGCCCTTCTCATAAGAAATCACATGCATGTGTGCAAAAGATACCTAAAGAGGCACATTCACAGTAATAGCTCTCAGTGAAAGTTTTGATTTAAAATACACCCCAAATAGACAATGTTGAAAATTAATGATAGTACAGTATTGCTTGAATTAAGTTTATTTTTCATCTAGTTATGTTCCTACACATTAAAACAACAGGCACAGACATGTTGAGAGCATGGTTGTTCCTTGTTTTGCATTTATAGGATACCTTGAAGGCACAAACTCTTCTGGTAGTCCTTCAAAGCTACCAAAAATACCTGCGACTATGTAAAAATAACAGCTTCCATCTCAGCCTCTTTTCGATCTCCCCAAATAACAGCATGTGATCCTACACTCCAGGAGCCCAGTCATCTCCACACCCTGCCTGGACTGATGGATCATTTCCTAGCAGACATAATTTGAAAGTTTCAGCCAAATGTAGCCAGTCCTTAGCTACATCTACGATTCAAGGAAATGCAAAGATAGAACTAAACAACCTATGTGACATGGACAGGACAGAAAATGAGTCATACACATTTGATAGCTAGGCTTTAAATATGTTTTGAAATGTTTTTGTCACAAAAAAAAAAAAAAAAAAAAAAGAAAAATATAAGGGGGGGGGGTGTATTTACACACAGTGATGTTCTAAATGGTAGGAGGAAATGACAAAATCAACCAAGATAGCTGGCTTGCTTCCCCCTGTGTTCGCCTCCAGATGAGTTTTTAGAAGCTGGACAAGCAGACATACCAGGACAACAGCAAAACAATCTGGAAACTTTTCTGATCTTCAGTCTAACCCATCTCTAGCTCTGTTATGTGTACCTGGATAGATGCAGCTTGGGCAGGTGAGCACTGTCATAATATCAGCTTTGGCCTAACAATTTCATATTGACATATCCACAAATTGCTGTTTTCATGCAGTATTTAATCATGAAAGCTTTTTTTGATGCATGACTTTCTCTTAAAGGAGTGATAATGATAAAATGCTCCATCCTAATAACTATCACCTTTCTTCTTTCTTTTTATACCCAGGAAAACCCACAGATATATATTACTGGTATACATTTTCTTTTCTTGCAATGCTACAGGATAACAACTGAGAAGGCAAATCTTTGCTAAACATAAGAAACTTCGAAAACAATAGAGAAAAAAGATAAATAGGTAGAAACTCAAAGTTAATGAGCACATGGCCTGGATGTAGATTTAAGCCTCCACTGCAAACTGGAACCAAAAAATTACCTAACTGCGTATCTTTCATGATATCATTACTAAAGAGCTGTAAATGCTTCCTTAAAAAGAGGGCACTCAATTTTTTCCTAAGATGACATGTGTGTATAAAAAAATATTTCAGTAGAACCCATCAACCTTGTACTTCACACTCACCAAAGGCTTTTGCTGCCACACTGTCCCAGGCACCTCCCAGTATATCTTTCAGCACATCTTTTTCTTTTGCCCTTGATCACAGTGCCTGCACTGAGAAATGAACCGGGGAGCCACAGCAGATCAGAACAATAAACACAAGGGCAGCTCCAAATGTAATGCCTCCTGTGTTAGGAGGCAGAGTGACCTACGTACATATATTTTCTGCACAGTCATTCTTTTCAAAATTGGTCTTGTTCCCAGACTTGACGGTGCACGAGCAATTCCACCAACTGAGTAGATACAATGAAGTCAGTAAAAAATTTCTGTCCTTGGAGATGGAATAATGAAAAGTTGGTGAAAATGTTTAAAATGATGCTACTGCACTAGCACATTCATGTAACTATGCATCATACCGTACAGAGAAACACGCTACAACCTTCCATAGTCTTTTAGCACACATTTATCTAGTCCTTGTATATTCACACACTTAACTTATATGCAAAGTGAACCACAAAAATGTGCTGGCAGGGCTAAAATTATTATTCTACCCAAAGTATCTCTAAGGCCAAGTCACTTTGCTTTTGCCCAAGGCTAGCAAATTAAATTCTTTCAGGGGTCTCCAATGATAGCCACTCTGCTACTGCTTTGCTACATCTCTGCCTTCCCTTCTAGTTGCTTTAAAAAAAATCTAACAGCCAGACAGCTTTACAGACTTTAGCAATCCCTAAGAGCTACTAACAAGCTCACTAACAAAACCAGGAAGCTTGAGAACAATGCCTGAAGAAAATTTCCAAGTATCAGCTCTAGTTCTGTAGCCATCCATTGATGTGGGCCAGGCTCATGTTACTCTTCTGTTTATGCTAACATTCATTAAATAACCAAGTCTAATGCACAAATGACTCCAGAAAGTGAGCAATAAGCCGGTGTGTGTGCTTTTTCCTGTTAGGCAGACCTTTTCACAGGGCAAGGCACAGTTAATTGCCCTAGTGGTGTAACTGGACTACTGAAATTCTTCACCAGAGCTCTTACACAAAGGAAATGAAGCAAGCTGGGCTTGGATCCAATTGCAATTTTCACAGTAAGAACTTCATATGCACATAGCAACTTTCTCTAAACATGATGAAAGAACATTTTAATACTTCATCCATCCCATAAATCTTATGGAAATAAAGATGCTCCCAAGTGTGGCTTAGAAAGGACACTTTTTTTTGCCTCCTACCTCAAACATTGCCTAAACTATGTACTGGCTGTCTCTCCCTTAAATTAGTACATTTCTGAGAGAGAAGGAAGTACAACTGATTTCTTCTAGCTTTTGGGTCAAAGAAAGAAGCCATTCTTAGATTAGTAGCATATCTTGCCAAGTTAGATGCATTTCTCACAAAAAAAAAAAAAAAAAGCCTGAGAGTTACTGTACCACAAGACCATGAAATAAGTATCATGGCTCATTGACAAGACCAGTACAACCCAGCTGAGCAGAAATAAACACATGCTAAACAAATCCAAGGCAAAACTACATAACCTGATAAACAAAGTAAACTTCTTTATTTGTGGATGAGCTGAAAAATCTGGGAGGAAAAAAGAAAGCACCACAGGAAAAACTATTACCCTGTTTGTAAAATTCCCTGAATAAAATATTATTTTCTACAGGTTAGGATGAAATAATTTCAGGAAAGGAAACTGAAATCTCATCGCTGTTGCTCTTGATTTTCTTTAACGCACAGTGAAATTAAACAAATTTCCAATAAGTTACTTAAATGTCACAGCTATTTTTCACTCCAGCACTGTACTACCACTGTTTCCCAGGACCCACAAATTTTGACAACTTACAGTGTGAAATGCTGTAGGACGCAGAAGATAATAAATGTTCATGCTTAGCACCCTTGAAAACTGAGCTGGCTTTCCTGTACATCTCTAAATGACAGGTTACATCTGTGATTTCCAGAACTGAGATTTTACAGTACTATCCACACTCATTTCAAGAATCATGACACAAAAGGAAATTTCTTGAAGAAAAAGCTTGATCAGTTTGAAATTCAATAGGCTGTGAGTGATCATCCAATAAATGTAGTGAAAAGACTGTCAGACTACTATAAACAACATTCTTTATACTTTCTCACATACATTTAGCTCATACACATTTCTCGAATGAGTTTTGGATGAATGAGGAAGATTTAATATACTCCTGAGATGGAAAGCCCAGTTAATGTTGCATGTACACAGCTGGAAGGGTGCTTTACTGTTAAACACATCTTTCTCATAGCATTTTGTTATAGAAAATAACTACAGAAACACTTTAAGTATCAGTTGGAATTTGCCATGATAACGAGCATGTCTTATAAAACAGAAACTATTTATTACAGATATTTCCTGCAATTAAGAGATCTTAATCATCTAGAAATCATTTTATCAGCATGTGTCTCTGAAATCTTTCTGACATGGCTACAAAATGCCCACCGCTATCTTTTAACTTAAAGTTCTGGAAATGACTAATTAGTTTTATTCATCAGAGAATAAACAAAGTCCATTCTATCAACAGACAGTATTGAGGAAGGACTACCTAATTAAATCATTTTCTTACATCCTAGCTGACTGCTTTGGAAAGTATCTTTCTTTTACCAGAAAGAAGCTAGAAAAGGCAAGCAAAGCTGGATGATGCACCTGTTATCATCAATACTTTTTTTTTTTTTTTTTTTTTTGCCACACGTTACAATCTAGTAAACAATTAATGAAATTCAGAGCAATTACATACTTCTTTTAAGAGTAGCACTTGCTTTTTAATCTCAAGCAAAGGTGACTCCAAGCCAGCTATCTGCTAGTTATTATACAGTTTTATTTCCCTCCACACATTACCTCACAACTTGCAAATATTTCATCTTTTTCTGAATGTGCACTTTTCTGAATATGAAATAATGCACAGACTAGATCTTACATTTTCAGGAGAAAAACTGATGTATATTATAGGGGAATTTCACGATAATTTTGAGAAACAGAGCTCTGGAAAACCCGACAATTTAAAAGTAGTTCCTTAAAAGTACAAACAAGCATCTAAGCACGAGGCATATCTGCAAGGATTTCTACCCTTTTTAAGAGAGGTTCATGAAAGGAAACTGCTATTACTTATTGTTTGTAGGAATGGTGCCTGGAATTCCTAGGAATTCATCAGTGTTCAGTGTTGTTCAAAGCAAGAGGAATGATTTTAGCCCTCGGAGTCATAAGCCCATCTCTTCACAGATCAATTGTTTGCAACAGTTTGACACCTTCTTTCATAATGAGACCAAACACACATATTGAGCACATTGCAGACTGTATTGATCTGAAGGCTGTGGTATTACTTATCCACAAAAGGTGCGTGCTGACAGCACAGGCTGCAGCACAAACTCCTTTGTTCTCAGTCCATCTCATGCTGGAACAATTACAGCTCAAAGAAAGGACTAGGAAGACTAATTTCTTAAAGTCAAACCATCATTTACCTTTCTGTTAATGTTGCCAACTAGAAGGTTGATTCTAGCACCTCTGTCTCCCAGTCACTGGTAAAAGCCACTGATTAATTCTTGACATTTTATTAAAGATTTCAGGATCAGTTACACTCTCGGTGAGGTTTTCTAAGATAATTAAAAAAGCTCGATTCCTCACTTCTGTTGAGCTCCTCTGGAAAACTTACACTTGTTTGTCACTTCACTGGATACACTTCTCATTCAGTCACTCATCAATTCTACTAGTTCCACTGCTCTATTTCCCTTATGAGCTTGCGTGAATCACCATAAGAACAAAAACCAGAGAAAAGTTCCTCAAAATTCCCATGGTGTACAATGTAATCACCACCACCTTTCATAACACAGATCCTTCCTATTCTGAGAAGAGAAGGAAAGCAGCACCTGATAGGTTCTTCACCACCACCTCAAGCACATCTACAGGGTATCCTCTGCCTCATGGCCACAGGACTCGAGAAGCCAAGAAACCTACCACTGGAAATGGAAAAAGGCCACAGCCACTTTCCAATCAGACAAAACTGAGAAAAGAGAAAAATGAGCTGTTACTTGTTTGGGTCTCCCTGGGTACTACAGAAGGGCACCTCCCTAGCACCCAAGGAAAGGCACTCCTTCCATGTGCAGGAGAGAATGTCCTGGTGCTTTATGCTGATAGGGAGGCACAAAAGCCATGCTTAAAGGACAGACTTAGAGAATAACTACAAAGCAGAAAAGAAAGAGAACCCACTTTATAAAGACTGAAACCAGCCCATAGATTTGTTTTTGATGTGCTTCTATTTTCATTATTTAGGTATGCCAGTACTATTACTTCTCAGAAGTAACAGCAGAATTAGAAGTATAATAACAGAAGTATTCTCACTGTAGTGTTTTACTAACACACAAATAGATGGAAATAACTTCAGTGATTAATTAGAGTTGGATGTCTTTGCATTCAAGTCCATACATGTTTCTGCAAGAACATTACAGGCATTTGCCTACATTTCACCTGTTAGCAAGTTATATTTAACCATTTCTGTTCAAAGCCCGAATGGGAAGAACTAATCACAAATGTAAGTAAAAGTTCAATAAACCTGGGGTACAAAAGTGCTTGTGTGGAAAAATCTATTTTTACCGACCCTGCAGAACAACAGATATTGAGTTCCCCCCAACACTAGCATCAAAATTTACTTCTATTTTTCAAACTAGAAATGTAGTTATTTAAAACAAACAAACAAAAAAACCCTGCTCATACTCATTTCCTAACTTCCAAGAACAAAAATAAGCTAAATACACAGGTTTTGTTGAATAAAAATAAGTCATTTAGGTTTTCCCGGTTGTGAAGAAAAGGCATGATAAATAAACCAAAGATGAAGTTACCTGAAAGCAACACAAGCCTGCAGAAAGATGTGCCAGATATCTTCACAAACCAATTATCAAAGTTACAAACTTCAAGGAAATATTTCTATCACTGAACTAGAATGAGATCACACTCAGAAATCCATACAAGCAAAGAAGTAACGTTCACCTGTAGAAGTATGAGCAACCCCTGACTGTGTTGTGAGTGAAGTGTTCCTGAGTCTTCTCATTTCCAAAGTCCTCTAACGGGTCTGACCAGAGGATGTCACACATAGGTCCATATGCAGGTGGTTCCTTGAATCGATCTAACTAAGGAAAATAGGAGACAAAGAAATACTAACTTCTTTCAACTATATATCACAGAAACACTGAAAAAAAAATTATTACTTTTCCATTCCATAGCTTGCCGAACAAATACCCCAAACAAACTATTTTACAGCTTTGGGATGCTATCAGCTTTAAAGCCCTGGGATTTTGAGAAACAGTAAAATGCTCCTTGCTAACACTGATGAAAAGAAGTAACAGATAAAATCAAAAAATGAAACACTGCATGTGAATTTTATGTGTGTTTTTAAATTATTATTATTTTTCATTTTCTGCTGTTTTGTACATGTTGTTCAGTGGCAAATAAGGATGGTATTTCTGTACTTTATGATTTTTGAAATATCATGGCACTTGATTCATGTGAGTGAGGCATTTCAAGAAAAAGATACAACAATTATTTCAAAGCTAATTCCCATTTTGATTTCAATATATTTTTACAAAAAAAAAAAAAAATTAAATAACCCAACAAAATTTAAGTATCAAGACAGCATTCTCTACATTATAGAACCTTGCCATATTTCTATTCCTCCCACAACCCCAGTCTTAATTAAATAGCTAAAAATTTGTTTCTTCTTGATCTCTGGTATTAAAAACTCCAATTATATAGAATCATGTCGTAAATAAGATTATAACAAATAGGGAAATATTAAAAAGCACTATTCCCCTGTAAGCATTCCTTAACATAAAAGTGCCCTTGTTGAGATAAGGAATCAAGTAGCAGTCCAAAATATCTCTACTTTCTCCATAAAGGTCAAATAATGTTAACAACTTAAAAATGAGTAATTTTCAAGCAGGAAAAAAAGTGGTCTTACATGCCTGCAATGAGTTAAAAAGTCTTACTGAGATCTCCACAATACATAATACGTAAAAAAACTGACAGTGGGGCTCAGTAAGTTGGTGCTTATGCTGTACGCCTGTGTTATGAAAAGTTTCTTAATCATTTTGACAATATTCATTGCTATCATATCACAACCTGTGTTACATGCTTTAAGCATCATGAATTTTTTTCTAGAACTATCTTTTTTTTCTTTTCTCCAAGAAAGTGCAGAATGCCTATTATGTCACCTCAGGTAGTATGCTTACAACGCGCTAACAGATCTTTCTTACAAGAAATTAATGCCGTGTGTTCATTTGCTCCCAAATACTTATTCACCTAACAAATATTTTTTCAGAACACAAAGATGATAAATTCTGTGTTTGACTGGACGCTGGTGATTTTTTCACCTCAATAAAACAACATAACACTAATTACTGCAATTCCTTTTATGCTCTATTTAAAAAGACCTTTAAAAGGTGATAAGGTCAATGTGGATGTCAAAATGACATATAAGCATCTTACCTGAAAGAAAGCAAGAAAAAATTAATGTCCTGTTTGTTAGTGATTAACTGTTCACTCATTAGACCTGAGCACTATTCATACTTACTTTTCTGATGTCATCTAGGGTGTTGATCTCTGGAGACAAGCCACCGTGTACACACAGGAACTGTTGGTTCATCAGAGCAGCCAAGGGAAGGCAGTCGAAGGCATCCATGCAGGCATCATATACTCGTTCTGAATATTTGATTTTACCTTTTAAAGATTAAAATGGTAACAGAAAGTGTGATCAACATTTGAAAGGGAAACAGAAATTAGGATGCTACTTAATACCTTGATCTTGCTGTCACTACTCTTCTATACTGAGGATTGCACCAAAGCTTACTTTGTGTAAAAAAAATTCTCCGGGGTTACTGTTAATTACTGGTGGAAAAGTTCTTTACTTTCTAGTTGAGGTGAAAAGTTCTGCAAAGTTTCTTATGTTTCTCCAAAATACTGTAAATAAACAATTTTATACTCTACCATTGTCTGCCATGAAATCTACATAGCAAGCCTTAATAAAGTTTGCTGAAAGGTAACCAGCTACTACACTTTCTTTCAGAGCTCTCAAAGTAATCAGAAGCCAAGTCTCTTATAATAAATTATCTACAGAAATACCATTATGGAATGAATGGGGTGGTACAATGAATCTGAAATGTTAATTTACCAATATAGATATTAAAGTCAGCAAACCATGAAGCCTTCAAGCCAATTAACATTTCCGTTACACCTAACTGCTAAACAGGCAACGCAGACTTATGGCAATGGCTTCAGTTTACAGCGACAGGAATAAAAAAAGTTTAATTATGCAAGGAAAGGTCTACATCTAATGAGCTTTTGTGTGTCACTGCATCCCTCCTTGCAACAAAGAAAAGAATTCCCTCAAAAAGAGTGTCAGCGTACTTACAAGGTAAATGTGAACACGACATTTTTAAGCAGCGTTAGCTCTGGCTCTCTAATACCCTCTCTCCACCACTGAAACACCCTCCCAGGCCCTGCAGGATGACTGCCCTCTCAGGGGATGACACATTAACATTACATATAGTAAACATTAAAAGAGCCTTTAAAATTACTGATCCAAAGCAAATATCAAATACGAACTAACAAACTGAAGCTGTTGGATAGGGAGTTAAGACAAGTTAGAAGGTACACTTACATTCTTGCTTAAATGTGAAATACTCTGTTAAATGTCTACATTCATGATTCCCACGAAGTAAAAACAGCGTTTTGGGGTAAAGGATTTTCAAGGCCCACAAGTACAGCACACACTGCAAAGCAGAAACAAGGCAGAGAAACAGAATTCATAATCCATTATGAAATTTTCCACTCAGTGGGAGAAAAAAAAGAAAAAAAAAAAGCAAGCAGAAGTAGTACTTATGTAAAACATTCATTTTCAACAGTTAAATGTCAGTGTTCACATGTCTGCGCATATCTGTGCTTCAATCCAGACTGGTAGAAGCTACTATCAGTATTCCATAATGCAGCTGCACACATTGGGCAAACCTCTGTTCAGCCTTCACTTGCAACGGCTTTCAAGAAGCAGTGTCATGCACCTCAAAAATACCATGAGTGTGCTCCACCTGGAAGGTCAGACAGAAATCTGCAGTGGAAACAATTTCACAGGAAGGTCTGCATTTCCTTACTGAAGAAAGAGTTGCCCTAGAACAATGTACCACACGCTTCAGGAAATACCCTAGCTTCCAGTACTACATAATTTCTGCGTTAAGTCTTGTAATGAGCACTTGCTTATTATTCATTTAACACTGCTCTGTACAAGTGACTGAGATAAAAATCCACTATGCCCTTGCATTAAATGAAGTTACTCCAAAGCTTCAGAAAAGCCTTTTGTTTTCCTGAAGATTTCTATTTGAATTAGTATTTCTTCTAAGAATGTTTTTAAAATATAAATAAGACTTGGGAGGGCCAGTCTCTGCTCAGACCTCCTGAGACAACCTGAATAAAACAGTTGTGTTGAGTCAAAACCGGCATGGCAACAAAGCTCTTTACAGATGAGCAAACTTGCAACCTTCATGAAATATTTAATGCCTGCACATGATGGCCCAAGTTTCCAGGAAAGCTGATAGAAGTATGGCCATCTTACCCCAGGAGTTCACTGCTCAGTCTCCCCAGTGCTGAGGTGCTTGCTGTAGGGAAGAACGTTACAGGGACCGTTTCCTGATCGCCCCAGGAAACATGAACTACAAAAGTGGCCTGAACAATTTGTCCTCCAACCCTTCCTTTCTTAAATATCTACTAACTGCAGATTTGTTGCATGAGAAATAAAAGGTATCTTTTGCATTTGCAGCTTCCAACTAATATCCCCCCTTCATTCTGCTGGGAGAATTTATTTACCTTAATAACCAACAGCTTGGAAACTCAATGTACTTATAATAGCGGTTTCTGCTTAGCACAAAACCATCACTTTTGTCAGTTCAATGCCTTTAAACATGTACAGTATGAATTCTCTCCTACAATTCAGAATGTCTTGATAAAAAGAAACAGAAAATGTATGGTAATCATATCTGAACATTTTGATTTCTGCTCTTATTTGCAAAACAGTCATCATCTCAAACAAAAAAAAAAGCAACATTTTTATATTTGTGCTAAGACTCACACTCTCTACAGATAATTATATAGCAGCAGGAGTTTTACAATACTGCACTTTATGTTGAATATATTACACGTAAACATCTAGATGCTGTCTGGACTCCCTAATTTGTTTGTTTATTCTGAGGCTTTATAAGCAAGTTGAGAAGCAGAGAAGTTAGAGGCAGTACTCTTCAGGACTTGAAAAATCAGTCTTCCCATTTGGGAAAACAAGGAAGAGTCTCTTGAGCCCACATTACTTTCTCCACTCATTGGGCCCTACTGCCACCCCAGTTGGCCCACTGCCAGGAACACCAATTTGACATCACCCAGATGGAAATTAGAGCATTAGGTCACAGGATTTAATGGTGTCGAGGTGCACTAGGGGAGGATTAGACTGGGTGTTAGGAAGAATTTTGTCACTTAAAGGGTTTTTGAGCAATGGAACGTGCCGCCCAGGGCAGTGGTGGAGCCTCCATCCCTGGAGATACTTAAGAGATGTATGAGCTGTGCCCTTTTGCGCCATGGCAAGTGGTGGGGCTCAGCAGGGGGTAGTGGTTGGGCTTTATGATCTTCGAGGTCATTTCCAACCTAGATGAATTATGTGCTGTGGCCCAAAACAATGAGAAAAGTGTCCCCAGGGAACGTTTTCTGAAGCTTGTTCAGGAAGAAAAGACTTGGCTTTGAGGATTTTACTTTGCTGGGGAAGGAAACCTGGAGTCCTCCATTTCACCAGCAGAATTCCCTAAATCTGATAATAACTGTTAGGTTTCATCATTATTCCAAGGATCCCTGTAACACTCAACTTCTTTTAATGTATTGCTTTATCGAAAAAATTGATCTAAATGCCATGAGACAAGATGACTAAAATGATGCCTCCATTCATACAAGAAAAGTTCCAATTTCTAAGAAGTTGTGTTGAAGCTACCCCAGAGCTTCTAGTTCTGCCAAATCAGTTTATTATTCGGGAAACCACGATGACTAGTGGAAAGATGAAATGCTTTATTAGGGAAAAAAAATAATAGAGTGGCTTAGATTTTCTTTTAAAGCTTTACATTTTCATAAAGCTCCAGCAAGATTGAAATGAGCACAAGATACTTAAACTATCATCCAGTTTTAGAAAGCAAGGCAAATAAGGAAAGCTAAGTTTTATCTTTTAATTTTGTTACTTGCTTATGCATAGATCACTTATGTTTGCCTATCATGCTCTTGTTCTTCCATGCTTCCTTTGAAGCATTTAAGGGAACCAGGCAGAAAAGGAGTAATCAATGCAGTCCAGAATGTTCTGTGTTTCCAGGCCACTATTCAAGTAACGTAATCCTAACACTCACAGACTGTGTAGTTTTCAGTGCTGTCATATTTAAGGCTTATTTTGTTTAGATAATTCCTTTAATTTTTTCTTTTTTCTGTTTAGAAGTCCAGTAACATACTATTATATCAACAAGAACTAATTAGCAGATTTTTCTTTCAAAGTAAACAAATATGAGGTGACATTCTCATCATTAGGAAGAAAAGGTCTGTGCAATTAAGAGCCAGAGCGTAAGACAAAGATACATATTTTCAAATTGGATGAGGGACTTAATTCCTTTGTCATATGCCAAATTTGGGCTGTCTTACACTTTGGTATCTTCTGAAAAGGTAAAACAAAAGCCACAATCCTCTTGCATGAATCTTGCATTAAGTGCTCAAAGTAATGTTGAAAAACAGTCACCATTGCTGCTAGACAATAGCACAGCCCTCTGCCTCCAGTGTGCTCCTTTAACAAGTCAACAAGCCAATTTTGTGAAAGCTGAAGATCACTGTTAGCTCTGTGGCACTCTATGAGTAACAGAAGATGAACTCACAACAAATGACTGATGCCACTGTGCACTCCCCCAGCACATAAGGCAATTCATACTGGAAAAGATATCTTGAGCCATGCATTACAAAGGTCTCTACTGCTCTGTGAACTATGGAGTAACATTTAGCACAGCTCCTTCACTCTAACACACATCTCTAAATACAAAATTTGCATACTTAAAACAGCACTGCAACAACTGTACCACTGCAGTAGCTAGTACAGATGCAGTTTTCTAAAATAGAACAATTAACAGAAACTACATATATTTTTGCATGCATAATTGCATTTGCACTGCTAGTACGACCATTTTCAGAGACACAGACACATCGCAGCTGTAGTCAAAACAAGTGAGCGATACAAACCCTTTTCTGAACTCCCATTTCTTGAGCACAGGGAAAAAAAGCATTAAACACCGACGAAAATAATAAAAGATCGCACTGACTTCACTGTAACCAGTTTTGCATTTATTTCCTGCCCTTCCTGTTCTTTTTTCCTGCTTTCAGGGCATAAATGAAGATCTATTCTCACAAAACTCAGCTGGTAAACAGAGAGTAATGCAATACAACCAGACCTTCGGTGTCAACTTACAGACAGTCTTAGCACCAGTGCAATATGCTATTCTAATTTTTCTAATTCATGTAAGATCATATAGCCAAATTCTTCAGAGTGGCTGCAAACACCTCACCTTTTTCTTGCTAGAAGAATGACAAAATCAGTTTTCACCATTTTAGAATTTCAGTCTCTGTGTTTGGGAAATGAGGAAGTATGCACATTTTCAGTTTTGTTCATTTTGTTTCATTCAACTAATCTCAACTGTCTGCACTGTCAAAAACGATAAGAATGCACCTCATGATATTCAGTTCAAATTTAAGTGTGTTGTATGTAGGATTGGGCAGGAAGAAAATACCAACAATTAATACTGATGCACAACATTAATGCATTATATTTGCTATTTACTGTGGTGGTCATTTCTCAAACATCAGTGAAAAGCAGCCTACATGCATACTCCTCTACACTGCATCACATTCACATCTGAATTTCAAAATAGCTCAGATTCAAGTAAAAACCAGACATTTTTCCTTATAACTTGTTCCAGCAGAACCACATATAAACTAAATATGCTTTGGATTTAGAAATAAAAATCATTTAAAAAATTATTTTAAAAGATTTATTTTATCCATGAACATAAACCTGTTTGAAAGCCTGAAAGGGTTTCTAATCTGGAGTCAGTACCCTGGAACAGTGCACAAGCACAGTCTGGAAAGGTTATCAGCTACAGAACTGAGGAAACAAGTGCACCACATCAGATACTGCAGCTTGCAGAAGTCTGTTATTCTAAGTGAAGAAATGCTCTGGCTCTGCCAAAAGACCAAATGGAAAAGACAGCACAGCTAAAGGATAAAGATTTGGTCTTTGCCAGGAAAGCTCGTCAAATTCTAGCTACACTTTTGCTTTTTTTTTTTTGGGGGGTGGGGGTAGCCATTGTAATTTCTTTATTAGTCTCTCCCCTGCAACACCTCGCTTAGAAGTAAATTTACAGGCTAAAATGCTTTGTTCAAGCAATGCTGCTAACTCTGCCTGGTAAAAACAGAGTATGCGTGAGAAGGATTGAGCCCTTGGATCAAAAGCTCTGTGGGTCAAGAACAGTCATTTCTGCTGAGTGCCTTATGCAAATACTTTTCTCTTTTCCCCTCTGTGTTATCAAATGCCTTCCACCTACCGTATGCAATTTCTTCCTCTGTTCTTAATGATAATAGCTTGCATTATATAGCACCTTTCATCCAGAAGAATCCCAAATGCTTTCCAGCCCACGGACAGGGATTATCTCGCCCACTGCCAGAACTCAGCTAGGTCTAGGCTCAATGGTGTCACTTTTATGCTAGATAGCACAGAGCAACTGAAGGAGTTTTTAAAAAGCTTGTATTACTTGTGCTTAGTACCTTAGTACCACCTACTTAATTATTTTGGAGAGACCCCAGAACTGCAGTTGTTTCATGTCATCTACACTGGCAGAAAGGGGAGTCAACACACAGCCAGAATAAAGAGTGGGGGGTACAGGCATAGTAGAAATACACACTGAGCCACAGTAGGACCGTTTTTCCACTAGGATCTCTAAGCCAGCACAAAGCCCTGGCAAGGGCTGGGGCCTGCTAAACCTGCTCAGGACCACCTTCTCCACAGCGCATCCCCCAGCCTGCCAAAGCACATTCCTCCTATTTTCCTTTCCTTGTCGGTACTTATTCTGGTAAGTTCATGCCTGAATGCATAGCTGCAAATCCAAAGACAGTTATGAAATAATGTGCCTTTTCTTTCAGAGGCATCCTTTAATCAAGGTGACAGGTGGAGAGAATCAGTTATGCACCAAAAAAGTAGTAATCTGAGAACCCTACATACAAAAAGGAATAATGTTAAGTGACAGTTCAGATATTTCCCTTGTGCTGACAGAAGCCAGCACAGCTCCCAGTGAAAAAGCAGTGTTCCAGAATGGAAAATCTAAATGCAGAATATAGTACACGTATGTGCAGATTGCTAAATGAATTATTTTAAGGGGCCTATTCCCCACTCATAAGCAATTTGCTGTGTTACAAGACTTGCTCATCTTTATTCAGTAATAGCTCCAGAATAAATTCTGGCAAACTGTCAGACAGGCACTTGAAAACTGAAGCAAATAATTTGTCCTATCTCTTGTATTAAAAACATGTAAAGAAATGGAGACAAAACTCAAATCTTCCAGATGCAACTTGGTACAGTCCAAGTCTCCAGGAGATATGAACAAGGCTGGCACATCTGAAAAATGGCAGCTCAAGATTCAGCTGCACAGAAGAACGAGACTGCGAAGCTCTCTTTTACATTCTCAGACTTCCCCCCAGCAGCCCTGCACCTGCACAGTGAAGGGTTGGCCCACAGCTGATCATGGATCTGAGATGGGATAAAGAAGACACACATGGCTCAAAAGAAAGCAGGAAGCTTTGACTTCAGTGTAAGACTAATCCTGGCTGTATTCATTATTTACATCATGATTTTACATGATTTACAGGTAGACAAAAACTTGCAGATCTTAAGTTTTTAAAGCTTTTGCACTTGAAACACTGTTTTTTCTAAGTTTAGAATGTTTCACCTCTCAGAGATTCTGTTAACATTTTAAAGTAAGTTTTAAAATCAGCCAGTAAAGCAGAATTTTTATAGAATCTTATTTTTAAGATGGTTCATACTGTAAAAATAGAACTGTCAAGATAATGCACTGATCCATTTCACAAACACACAAGTAACTCAGCTGTTTGCAACTGTTTTTTTTTTTTTAATGTTGATATGACAAAAGTGTACTTACATGTGCTTTGTAAAATGAAACATCATTGCATGCTGCCACCTTAACAACAGGTACTCAACCATGTATCACAGGACCAACTTTGCTTTTAACATAATGGGTATTTTCCCTCATCTTGGAGGAAGTTCAAGTCCAATTTTTACAGAGAAGACCAGTTGTAACTCAGAAGCTGTTACAAGGCTTTCTGACCGGTTCACTCAGTGACCAGATCAGCTATGATTAGATTAACATATCTAGACCAGATTTTATGTGAGCACCTCAACAGTCAGTCTACAAAACCAAACAGCAAAACAGAACAAATCTAGTTTCTCTCATGAACACTGCAGCAATGCATTCATGCCTGGTATTTGACTATCTTCTTATAATAGGTGGGCATGTTGGACAGGACACTGCTTCCTCCAAGGATTTTCCTTCACAAGCTCGCTAAAGATGCTGTAATTTGACCTCCACATTCTTCATCCTGCATCTGCACAAGGTCTCAGCAGCTTCAGCAGGACACATGTGCACCACTGCTCTGTGGATTCAAGTGCTACATCAAGAGTCAGAACTCGTACTCTCCAACCTGTACCTAAAAAGAACTCATTAAATCTCCCCAGCACAGTGTGTTATCTTCTGACTTTTGTTCTCTCTCTCCTGATCTAGTCCTTCCTTTTCATAACTCAGACAAAAAAACTAAAAACAAAACAAAACAACAAGAAGTCTAACTACACTGTGAGTTACTCATTTAAATCCTCTACTATGTCTCTTTCCTAATAGCTCACGTGTATTCATTCTGTTTAACTTGTGCAAGCTGCATAGCAGATTGCCTTCTGCGCTATCCTAGGATAGTTGCTAGAAGTACCCAGGCCTGTTTGCCATCAGCTCTCCAGCACAGATAATAGTGGGATCTGGCTGGACGCCATCCCAGTGATATGTAACAAGGACTTACTTTGATCACGGCAGTATCTGCAAAGAACCTCAGCATTCCTGAACTCGTTAAACTACTGGGCCAAATACATACAACTGACTGCAAGCAGATTCACAACCAAAAACAGAAATAAGAAACTTACTTCAATGCTGAAGTACCCTCTGTCCACATAGTCCCCCAGGAAGAGATACCGTGTGTTGGCAGGAGAACCTCCCACTTCAAACAGTTTCATCAAGTCAAAGAATTGGCCATGGATGTCTCCACAAACTGAAAGAAAAAAAAAAAAAAGAGTAATAATCAGTGTAACCATGCTATTATCATCTTAGGCACCCACATTCTGAGGTCAATCTCTTATAAGAAATGCATTACAACAATGTTGTGCATGGTTCTCTAGTTAAAAGATCACCAAAAACTGGCAGTTGTTCAGCAGAAGCTATTTTTTAGGATATGCACCCACTTAAGTGTGCAAAAGGTGATAAACTAATGAAAGTGGAGCTATCAAGCAAATCTGGCCTACGCTTATTTTCATGTTTCTGTCCATTTCTTCCGCCACCCAACAGGAAACACACAACACCTGTGATAGCAATAAGATGAGCTAAAGGAGGCCTGAAAAGAAAACAGAGAATCATAGAATTGCTCAGGTTGGAAAAGACCTTGAAGATCAAGTCCAATTGCACCCTAACCATACTACCCCAACTCTAATAACCCACTAAGTCATCATGATCAAGTAAAGTTACTTTCTCTTTCACCATCACACCAATGCTTATCTCAAGTTCAGACGAATTCAACTAGGCTTTCTGCAGAAGGAGAAGCATGACATTCCTGCACGTGTTGATGCTGCAACTGACAAATTTTGGACTTCTATAGAACTGGAAGAAATTGCAGAAGAAAATGGCCTATTTGCTTTTCTAAAACATGTCTTCAACAAGATGGCACAGATTTTTCATACCTTCACCCTTACCCCTTTATTTAACCTTGTATGATTAGGAATTGTTTCACTTTGTTGTGATGAAGTCAATCTAACAAGCTCAAAAAAAAAACAGCTCCCAAGAACAACACCAGGCAGAGCACAGATGATGTGAAGCCGAAGGTAAATGGGAAATGACACTTGGTGCATTAAGAAGCACTCAGACTTAAAGATTGGCTCTGCTATCTTATGAAACTTCAGCTACACTGGTGGCTGATTTTAAATATCTTCAGGAAGGAAGGAGAGGCTTCTGCAGTCCTCCATGGAAGCTTAACAATGCTGTGTCAAAACTTGGTTAGTTTTGCCTTGTTTTGTTTCCATTAACCAAGGGAGGTGTGGGGAAAAAAAGAAAAAAGAAAAAAAACAAACACCCCGCTTAGGGTCAAAGCTCAGGACTTTTCAGGCTTTGACAGAAAAAACACTAACAGCCTTAAGGCCTGAAAATAAAAGAGATAAGGGATGGAAGGAGAACCACTGTGGCTCAGTCTCCCAGGAGAGCAGCCTGAGAACATCTGTCAAAGACAGCCATCAGTAGGCCAATATCCATACCAATTTTCAGCTGCTCCTGTTTAAATCTGTTCTCCAATGCTACTCTGTTTCCAAAGTGAACAACATACTGTTGTGTAACAAACCTGTTTTGTTATCACTGTGGTTTTGGATTTTCACAAGCTTCTAATACAAAGCAGCTTCTCCGATGCATAGGCGGCCTCTGACAAATGCAAAGAAGCCTGCATGAATTCAATGCCTCTCATTTTTATGAGGGCTGCTAGGAAAGTAATACCTCCTATTTTATCGTGTTGGCCCATGATGTGAGAGGCAGACAGTGACAGAATGGCAACAGAGGTTGAACCTTCCCTTTACATTATGTTCCTGTGCAACAGATGGCAGCAAAGGGACAGTCAGACAAAATGGCATCTGCTATAGGAGAGCATATGAAGCAAAGGTGTGCCACTGAATTCTTCCATGCAGAAAAAACTGCAATCATTGGCATTCACTGATATTTGCTGAATGTTGATGGAGACCAAAGAGTGGATGTGAGCACAGTGAGGCAGTGTGTGGTACGTTTCAGCAATGGTGGAAGAGATATGAAAGACAAGCCACATTCTAGCAGCCATGCACAGCTGTCACACCGAAAAATGAAGAGCATCTTGATCAGCTCATTCATGTGAATCAGCCAATACTGGTGACTACGCTGAAAAACAGTGTTCTGTAGCTGAGAATGCGCTCTATCACATACTATTATTGTGCTCTTCATATCTGTTGCAGTTTCCATGGGAATAAATAGGAGGCACTACTTTCAAAGTGTCCTACATAGACTGGCCTTCCCTTCAGTGACTCAAAAATTCTTATTTGCCAACTGGAATGGTGATAACAAAGAGGTTGAATTATCCAGGTGACAAAGACGGACCTTATCTTGCATCAGCAATGGAACTTATTTACTCCTAACAGAAAAGACAGTAGACTTCAGATATTTCACTTCAAGTAACAGTTGAGTTTTTGTTTTCAAGGGGTATTCTCATTTGAATTTTTACCTCAAAGTTGGTACAGAGGTTTAGTTCCATCACAGATTAATATACCTCAAATTTATCTCATGCCCTGGAGAAGTTGAAGTCACATCTCCGCACAGACAAAAAAAGGACTATACAGAATAATAGTTGCAACACCAAATCCAACAAACTGGCAGCACAAGGTCCCCATACTTCATCTTTCACTGCAGCTCAGTGTCACATTACACTGTTTACTTACAGTACTTCCCCCTGAATGTCTAGGTTAACAATAGGATCAATATAACGTTGACACACCATGCAAAAGCTAACTAAACAAAATTAACAAAACAGCAAAAGCACTGATCTTGCAGTTACTGTTTTCATAAATGTTTATGTGAAATTGGTGGCAATTTACAAGTGCTGGTTAGTTGAGTGGCTTTCTGTAGCAACAGGGTACTTTCCCCATCAAACAGTATACAGTACTCTTATCATCACTGCGTTACATTGTATAATCACTTTCTTCCAAGTTAATTTTTCCCTGTGAGTTTTAGATGACAGCCTTCATGTTGAAGTCATCAACAGATAGAATTTCTAACTAAGAACAACGAGTGCAATCATTTACACAAAATAAACACAACTAAAACCCTCTAGTAGCATAAAAACACTCGTACTTCTATAAAAATAAAATTAAATCTGTGTACGCCAAAGGAAAAGCTTTTTTATCATTTATTTTTTGTTTGAACACATTCATCTACCAAAACCAGGCACGTTGCTCAACTGCACTCCTCTGCACGGACACTGTGGGAAGATGGAAGACACGTGGTGCATTGATGGCCAGGCAATCTGCTCGCCCAGCCTCCAGCAGCAAGCTTTCTCTTACATAACTGTGCAGTTCTCCTAATTATCGCCCGCCCCCATTTGCTCCAACTGTAAAAAAAATCTGAAGTTGAACAAGACTGAAAGAATTGAAAGGGATTTAATTTTTGCTCTTTCACAAAAAACACCAATAAACTAACTATTTATTTCTCCGTGTTTGGACAGGTAAATAAAAACAGAGTCCATGACAGAGAAACAAAGGGGTTGAAAAGCTTTCTCCAAGTAGCTGCATGTTCACAAGTTTGTTGGAAGTCAGAAAAGCAGAGCACAAGTCAGAAAGAAGGACGTAAATGACAGCAGAACGTTGCAATCCCATGACTCCTAAAATCCCAAACTGGACTGGAGAATCAATAGCTGATGGAAACTCTGGGCATTTTATACAGAGCAGCCTATATTTCCATACTTGAGAATAGATTCAGAAACATATAGAAGAACAAGAGAAAGCTAAAAAGCACTCAAAGCCAAATCTTGCCAAGCAATTATAGCAGTTTCAAAATAGAAGTGTAACATCAGTGGGTAAAAGCAGTGGGAACAAGAGAACATGCTCAAAATTAAGAGAACAGTAGGATTTAATTTACAGCCAAATCCCAGAATTCCTACTGAAGGACCAAAATGTTACATACAAGTAATCTAATTGGCATTACGCTTTGGAATAGCATGAAATAGCTAAGGGATCTTACACTTTCCAGGTTTGAGCATGCAGACCTGAAACATCCTTTCAGCATTAAGTCTGCGTATCCATCGTCCAATGGATGGTCTTATTCAGAAATAAATGAAGGATAAATTTGTTAAGAACCGTACATAGTAACTCCTCATGTAGTTTGAAATCAACTGATTTTAAAGCTGTAGTTTTACCTTCTTTCTTTTCCACCAGTAATCCATTACTAATATAATTTCTGGAAGATTTCCAAGGCAGCTGAATCAATGCTTCATCTTTCATTTGGTGAGGACAGAGTTATATTTCCACTCATGAAGGCAGGAGCATCCATCAACCATCGCTCTGCCATGTCCTTTCATGTCTCATGTCTGATCACTCTCTTGCAGCACAGTCTAACAAACACAGCACACCACACCTGCTTTACATTGCTCTAAGTTCACTGCCTATTCCCTTCATGCTACAGATGAAAATTTTGAAAGCACGGTACTTCTTGTAGGTTCATGCTTACTGTTTAGCAAGCATTGCTACTGCATCTGTGAATCCTTTTATCTTGCTGAAAACTTCCCTTTGTATAGTCAGGAATGCTCTCTCTTTCGATACTGCAACACTTGCTTCCAAACAACGTATTCAGCAAAATAGAAAACTTTTTTTCCTTAAATGATAACAAAATAAAACCTCTCCAACAGCGCAGCAAAAGCAGAAAATTCAATTCTTAATTAACACCTCAGTTAAAAGCAGCTGTGTTTGTACAAAATGAATTCTACAAGAAGAGTACTGTGTGGTATGTCATGTGTTATTACAGATAGAATCAATAAGGTTGGAAAAGACCTGAAAGATCACGCAGCCCAGCTGTCAACCCATCACTACCATGCCCACTAAACCACATTCCTAAGGGCTACATCTACATGTTTCCTGAACATCTCATCAGTTTATAACTAGATCTGATAGCTTTTTGTCCCCACAACTTCCCCCAAAAAGGGGCTGGTTAATTTATCCAGCGTTTTACAACCAATTGCCACGTGCAAAATGCAATTTTTCTAACAATACAACATGTCCTCTGATTTACCAGTTTATCAATTCAGTCACAAAGCTCATTAACCATCAGTTTGTATACCCTGATATGGGGATAGTGTCTACTTACCTGACCTTTCATGACAGCAGGCCAACAGGTGGCCTACATACTATGTAAAGAAAACTTTTAAATTGTTTTACACTGAACTAATTGATGCAGTAAGGTTTAAGAAATGCTGCTTATTTATGGACTCATTAGATATTCATTTTTGTTGAGGAAGTTTTCACAGAAAGACAGTACTTCCAAAAGATGCAAATTGGCAGGTTTTTCCATGCTATTACTGTCACTTTCTCCTACTTGTTAAAATAGGTCCGTTCATACACACCATTTTGCACTATAGGACTAGAAATTTCCCAAGGAAACTGTGCATGAAATATCATTTTATTATGAAAATAGAAATTGGATACAGAGGAGAAAAGGAACTTTTTTCCTTGAGAAACTGTCATCCTAATGAATTTATGTTTCAGACGGTTTCAGAGAGGATATGCCTCTAAATTATGTCAAAGAACAAACAATAGTGAACAGAATCCAGTAAATTCAAGCTGTACAAGCATTGAAAGAAGCCCAAAGTCTAGCACCAGTATTGCCGTCATATTTAGAGATGCCAAACTGATGGAAGAGTGATTTAGACTGTGTTGGTTATTGGCACAAATAAGTCTCAAAATGCTCTTCAGACATCTTACTTCAAAAAACAAAATGCTCTTCACTATGTATAAACTCTAGTCCACAGACTATTCAGAGTGGTTTCTGACTACAGCTGGATATTAAAGACATAACGGTTATTTATAATACATTGAACATAACTCAAAAATTTTATTTTGCAGGATTTGGGAAATGCTGCACTTATTTTCTCATTTATCATGTAAATATTTAATTGCTGTTATGTTATGGTCTGATATTAAGATAATATTAATGTTTCTGATGAATTTACATTCCATGCACTACAATATTATTCTCCTCTCTTCAAATATCACTGAGAATTAGCAGCAGATATGCAACACACCATCATTAGTATCAGAAGCAACATCTGCAAACTCGTACATTTATAATAATTAACAATAATGAAACAAAGGTCTCTTATATATGAAACCAACACCGCATTGCTTAAAAAACTTGATCTTTCCATTCACTAAGCTTGGAACGTTTGCACAGAGCTCAGAGATTGTGCTTCAGGAAAGAAGCATGCAATACTTGAAATCCAGAGGAAGGAAAACACCCTATTGAATTACACTGCAGAATGCAGACTGCAAACCGCAAAGGGGTTTTCTGTGTACACTATTTAGGAAACGTTAGCTGCTTATGATTCTACTACTTAGCACGCACTTCCAAGAGCTAATCTTTGGGTTTGAAGAAACTTCATTTCCAAGTGTGCATGGTTCCGAGGAGCATTACGTGCTGCCATAGCAGTACAAAATATTTTAAATACCACAGATTTATTCCATGCAATTCTTTTTATTGCAAAAAAATTGAGCCATTTTTTTCCTTACTTCTTAAAGAACAAGGAGGGAGGAGAAGTATAAAATAAAAGAAGGAACTCCTGCTCACTAAAGCACTACTCAGTACAAACCCAGAGGTTAAGCTATACATATTATTTTATAGTCATGGAATTTTGTTTCCCTTTATGAGAGATGCTTAAAGAACTTACAGACTTATTCAAATTAAAGTCAGAAGCATTTAAACAGCTCACTAGGTAATGTATAATGCTAAGGAAACATCTGCTTGGCTCGACACAGTGAGCTTTCATAGGAATGTTTGTTACACTAAGCGTGTTGAACAACACAGCTCCAAAAGAGGCATGATCTCATTCATATTCATACTTGGTTATCTAACAACATTATAATAGACTTTCATCTATCTTTTCCTTTCAATCACTGCACACAAATTGATGAGTTTATTATAGCAGGTTGAATTGGCAATAATAAAACTGCAATTAAATATTCTCAAAAAGAGGTCTGCCTCACCAAATATAAAGCTGGGAACTATTAGACCCTACAGATGCAGCAAAGGAAATAGCAAATGCACCATCGGTGTCACTTTCGACAACACTATTTGATTGCAGTCTTTCCTTCTTTCTACTGACCAAAAGCAAGCGTGCCTTAGGAAAAGCTGTTTTCTGTGCAACACAGGACACTATTCTGTATTCTGCTCTATGAACAACTGAAACATTGGCGTCTATAATGATTACCCCACACTCACTCCTGGTAAGGGGAGTTAGCTGTTTCCCACCGTCTCCCGAAGGCTAGAACAAATTAATGACACTTGATTTGAGAAGGTAAAGTGAAAAAAGAATGATGAAGGGAAACAGTGCATCAGAAAAGACCTTCAGGACAGCTACCATTAATATTCCCTGGGGAAGGAGGAAGTAAAAACCTGGTATGCAGCAAAATACTACAGATGTTAAGACTTCAAAAACATCTTCAGCAAGAAGTTTGTTTTTTTTTAAAAAAAAAAAACCTCTGCAAAACTACTTTTCCACTTGCATTCTAAAATTATTTGCAGTGACTCCAAACAAAGCCCAGGTATACAAAGCTGGAAAGCAGAAGACCACTATAAACAGCAGGTCTCAGGAAACAACCTCCACCAACTGCAGTAAAACAGTCAGTACAACATCTGCATTTTTCAGGAGAATAAGCATGCATTACAGCAGTAGAGTAACAAACAGAGATATTCAATTCCAGGTCAAAGCAACACAGCAGGATAGTACTAGAAAAGGGATAGCTATCTATTGATTTGTATTTCCCTCTCTGAATTTTTATTAAAAAAAAAAAAAAAAAAAAGAGGAAAAGTCTTCATCACTCATACATCAGAAGATACTGAATCAGCTGATGGAAACAAAGAAGACAGTATTCACTCCCACATGCATCACAGAACCAAATGAATCTTCCCCTGTCAACCTCCAAGGTCAACACTGTCCCTGAGCACCTTCCATAACCAATGGAAAAGCACCCATGGTGCCATCATCCTTGGTTGATGCGCCAGTAGTATCAATGCGCAACTCTTATTCCACAAATAACCACATCAAAAGGATCACTTGTGAGGAAAATGTTTCACAGGAAGGGCAAGAATAGCCAAGGAGGGAACAACACATATTCATATTGCTTAACCCAAGCACCGGCTCACCAGAAATCCTCTTGATAGAAAAGGAAGTCCTGCACAAGAAGCAGGCACGGACTGGCTGTGTGCACAGTGCTGATGAAAGTAAGTACAACTGGGAAAGCACTTCTGGAGAGCAGAAGCTCAGATGTGCACAGCTCTATCAGAAATATAACCACTCTCAAAAGTGCTGAGGAAAAAAAAAAATCATTGCTGTGTTTTATTCTGGAAATGTCTTTTTTTTGCACAGTTTAGACTGTAATATTGTGGATTGAGTAACATATACGCTTGTTATGAGAATTCTTTAATGTTGGCTCTGTCTCACTAATCTCATCGAAAAGACCTCCAATAGTTTGTTATACAACATTTTTCCAGAATCACCAATTTATCATTAAAAGTAATCTGCTGTTTTCCTTCACAACACGGTGTGATTTTTCTTGTTGTTGTTGTTGTTGATTATTTAACTAAACTTTTAGGATTGGGTTTCTTCCCAGTAAATACTTCTCTCAGAAGCATGAGTCCTAACCCCAATAAAGCTGAAATAAAAGTCACCAGCTTTCAATGGATATAATGATGATTATACAAAAATGCAGAGAAATCCTCTGTCTTTTCAAGGCCTTGCAAGGGTTAGTATGATTGTTTGCTCTTTTTACTGTAGAATTCTAAAGCACTATTTCCCTAATAAATGTCAAACTAATAACTTTCAAGAACCCCACAATTTAATGGACATATCTGACATGCTAGTTTTGTTTCTATTTTTTTTTACGTTTTAATAAATAAAAATATATAATAAAAAGTTGTGTTACTTATATACATATGAAATATATCATGTGGGCCAAGTCAATTCTCCTTCACAGCAGCCTAGGCAAGCCCAAAGACTGGACCACTCATGATTTACAAGATTTTATAGGTAACAGTACATCACATTTCAATGCATAGATTCCTAGCATCTAAAACTCTAATTGGAAAAATTAATATTCAGTGTTGAGTTGTAACATGTATTTTCCATTTTCCCTGAGAATACCATGTGTTGTCACAGTTTCTTCATTTTGTGCCATCACAGATTTGCTTATGTTCCATCCCACCTCTGACTTGATGTATTATTAAGAATGAAAAGCAATGTTCTGTGACAAAAGGCATCTTCCTCCCTTCAGCATAATAGTTTGTCTTATCAATGGGAGGTTAGCATTTGTGTGACATAAACCAATGCATTTATTACCTTTGGATCTACAGCACATTGCCTGTGTTTTGCAAAAACAGTTAAAGGAGAACAAAAATAGCATTTCTCAAATTTCTGGGCTCTTAATAAGCAACTGATAGTGCTGATATGGATCTTTGTATGCACCCCAACAGGCAGGAGCAGCACTCATTTTGTAGCACTCAAAGGAGTGCTACAAAATTCATCACTTTGATTTAATGGTGCATATTCAGGAGCCATGAGAGAAAAGAACATGCAGTGAACACATACAGAGCTTTAATCTCAGCTTTTGCATCGATGCTCTTAATGGGCTTGAGCTACTATTTCATTCTAACCTCTCTGCAGTTCAGGTGTTCATATGCTAAAAAGCATCCAAGAGGCATCCAAGACAGTGACTGAGCAGGATTAGGGAAAGCAAATAATTCACAAATTTCCAACTTCTAACTCAAGCCACAGAAGATGTAGGTTTTTTTTTTAATTACAAAAGCCAAACTCCATTACCAAAATCTTATACAACATTCTAGTAAAATTAACAGTTTATTAAAGGTATAATATAATGACACTATCCAGAAGGTACTGGTGTGCCTACACAGGGAAAATCTAATTCTCAGTGAAAAATGATTAACCTTTGAGGAAAGAGAAAGCTCTCCACAGTAACTCCTATCCTGCTAAAAGCTCATTTTACAATTAGCGCAAAGAAGAGTTGACCACATTAATTTCCGCTTGCTGAAAATATATGCCCAAAACATGATCAAGAGTAGGTGGAAAATGCATATGCTGATCCTAAATCAACATGACTATGTTAAAAGGTTGCTCTGTTTCCAAAAGCTAACATCGTTTAAAAAAATAGATGTCACACTATGGCAGACTGTTATAAGTACGGACAAAATTATGCAAATAGATTTGAAACTGGTGAAGAACAAAATTATGTAATAGCATACAAACTTGATATTATAGCTTTTCTGAAATCTCTGAAAACAAATTATGTGGAAGGAAAACACTTTCTTAAATATATCAGTGAAGAAAATTAACCCATAAAGCACTGCTATCTTAATGACAATTATGAAAATAACTCAATGACAATTTTGAAAATGAACCCCTCCAAAAAAGCAACACTAATGAACACATTAAATTACCAACTTAACTCTTTTTCTTCCCATAACTTTGCTATTAGAAATATCTCAAGTGGATGCAATCTTGACAGCACTCTGGGTAGATTCTTGGGTGGCAACCAGGCAGATTCAGTGTAGCTCGCGTGCCGTGACCCTCAAGCTAGCTAACCCATCTCCACCACTACACTGAATGGGAATAGGAGGATTTTATGTATGCAGGTTGCTCTGAAAGCAATGTATCCTATTTATATCCACAGGAACTACAATGGACACAAAGAGCACAATAACACTGCTTCTCTGCTGTAAAATGCTATTTTCCAGCACAGTCACCACTAGTAGCTGCACATTTTCACCAGCAATGAACAACAGCTAGCATGCCACAGCAGCAAAAATCTTCACCAGTGGAGGTGAGCAACTCTCACAGTTGCTACTGCTGAAATACATCACTCACTGCCTTACATCCACTCTTTGGGCTCCATCAATGTTCAGCAAGCTCTGATGAATGTCAATGGGTGTCATTTTTCCCTTTATGGAAGAATTCAGTGACACACCTTTGCTTCATATACACTTCCATGTCAGGCACTGTGTTGTCAGACTGTTCCTCTGCTGCCATCTATCACACAGCAGTATCCACCTCTGACACTGTGGGCCAACATAATAGTTGGAGGCATTACTTTTGGAGCAGCTCTTGTATAGACATGAACATACAGATATGTACAGAAATATATAAATTTTATATGGTTTTATCCAGATATATTATATATGTATTACCTGAATATTATATAACATCAATATATGTCAATACACATAATATATACATACTTACACACATACACACACATATATAAATAAAGCCAAAGGTACAGATGGAAATTGAAGTATTTTTTCAGCATACGGCAGCCAGCAACTCCCAAGCAGTAAGTTGTTCTGGGAGGGAACAAAGCACTGCAATTCATAATCAGAGATAAAACAACATCATCATCATAAAAATGCCTTGTAAATGAGACTAACAGGTGGAGGGGAAAAATAATTCTATATTATGCTGAATTGGTCTTTATTGTACTCTACTGGCCATGCAGTCTTATCAGTAATCACATGTATCTAATCAGGTTTCTAATGTATAGTTATCCAATAGATTTTTTAAAAGTTACACAGCAGGCATTTCAAGTGGAAGTAAACAAATGTTTAAACGTATTATTCATCAGCCAAACAGGATTTCATTGGCATTTGATTAGGTTAAATTTAATAGGTGAATTAAGCATCTCTATCCAAGAATCTCCATCCTCAGTCTTTGCCCTTGGAGGATAAAGGCCTTCACTGTTTCAATCAGCCTAAATCAAAGAGATCATACGAACACAAACAGGACAATCGCAACATAAACAGCCTGAAAACATCTCCAGATACAGCTTCATATAAGAAAAAATCACCTCATGGACCTAGTATTTTAATAAAAAGTTTTCACAGAGAGTGAATTCACAGAGAGCGAATAAGCTCCCAAGTCAGCTTTTGTAATATTATATACTGCAAGGACATGATTTCCAGCAAATCAAAGTTTATTAATTCTGATAGGAGCTACGTGATCACTTCTTCTGTAGCACTTTTCAAACTATCTGGGGTTTCAAAGAACAGGGAGTGACATAATCCTGGGCCATCACAGGCTAAATATGAAATAGTGTTTATGTCATCTTATTTTTTTGTCAAAATAATGTATAAGTATTTAAATGAAATATAATACATAATGTATATATGATAATATAACAAAGGAAGAATCTGATAATACAGTGCTTTACTTCTTAAAGCCGCATTCAGAAGCACATGCTTTTAACAGAAAATAGAAAACGATATAGAAGAGCCCAGCAACTCCTTCCCCGCAACACCAGGTATTTTCTGAACAGTTCCAACACTAAACATGAAAGGCAGAAATCCCACATCAGCAAGAAGTGACTGCACTCCACATGCAGAAACAACTATCATCCTCTAATGCAAAAATATTCAGTGTTGCTGACCAAAAAAAAAAAAAACCCCAAAACAAACCAACCAATCAACCAAACAAAACAAAAACAAAAACAAAAAAAAAAAAACAAAAAAAAACCATAAAACCTCTCGAATATTTAGATTTTTGCAAAATACAGTGTTGCAGCAGCCAGACCTGTGCATCAGTACCAAAAGGCTGCCACAGCAGAATGAAACAATCCCTTTAATCAATGTCACATGAAAGCCACGTGCCTAGTTTTGCACACTACTGTTCTGTCCCATTGATCTAATCCTCAAACCAGGAAGTGTTTGGTATGCTTACTACTGCACAACACCTAGGCTGGACATCATGGATCTGATGATGCACAGCTTCACCTTGCACCTGCAAACATCTCCTTCCAATGCTTGCACAGACCAGACTGGTTTCTGCTCCACTTGATTGATACGTGAGCCTCGTCATGTTACAGGGATTTCCAAATAGCACTGAAGTAGATATGCAACTTACTTCCTGAATTTACATTTTATCAATTCATTTTGACCTTGAGGGAGCTTTCTGATAGAATCATAGAATGGTTCTGTAAACATTCTATTCTGGATACCATTAGAGCTGCTTGGTTGTTTCCACAAGTTTGGTTACCTATTGCTGAGTTTCTCTTCAACTCTCCCAGCTTGTGAAGAAGTTATTATCTCTGACATCTGTTGATTTTAGTAATGAAATTATAGAAAAATTAAAATATGCAGAAAAACTGACTTTTTAATTAAGTCAGTTCTGAAACAGTATCACAATGTCCTTTGTGCTTGTTCTTCTTGGGAGGTTTGTGTGTAGTATACTATGAGACATAAGCAACATACTCCAGATCTGTACTACATTATGCATTCAAGGAGTACAGTGCTACTAGATAACTACTACTCCCTGTGTCCTAAGACACATCTGCATTATAGCAAGAGGTGCTTACTGTTTTCAAATACAGCTGGGCTAATACCAGCTGTATCTCCACAATGCACCAGGGTAGACAGAGCTAAATACACTCAGCGATTTTTATGAGACCATTATTTGAACACTCCTTTGAATATTCTATGTAACACTAGTCTATAATATCACACAGCAAAATAATGTGCTAATGAGACAATAAAAGTTGGCCATTTCCCTGCTTCTACTGCAATGCAAGGTAGGCACTGGCATTTGTTAACCCAATGCAGTGAGTGAAGAAGTTAAGTCCTTCTTTTATAAGGATCTTCTTTAACTCTGCTATTTTACAGATTGACTCATTTTTTTTTCAGAGAGAAAATTGTCTCCTTTTGGCTAAACATTCTTTCCAACCGCAACTACTACAATTCTAGCCCCAAATCCTGCTATAGTTTGCTTTACTTTTGTCCTGCAAAAAATAAGTAAAATTTCATGACATTACATCAACAACATTTATTTTTCCTCATTCACCCATCTCTTCAGCATGCATTTCATCCACCTTTAATTCAGCTTAAAGTTACAGAATACAAAGACCACAGAAACAGTTACGATGAAAAAGTATTTGGCAAAGGCACAGCTTGGAAATACTCACAGATGAGGAGTACTTCTTTTACTCAGAACTTTCTAGAGTGTTATCTGTCTGTGGGGTTTCTGTGACGCCCCATCACCACAGCGGAGCTCACTGTTACCTACTAGAGGCAGGGAGGCTGTATCCCATGGGGCTGGTGACAAGCTGGCCTCAGAAGTGCACAGCAGTGCAATTTCTGGTCAGTGCCAAACAAAATAACAAGAACGTGCACAAAGCCATGGGTACCTTACAAAGGCAACAAGAAAAGACATTTCTGGGTGTCTCCTGAGCATAATCATTCACTCAGGTAATGAAACTGTGGACTAGAAACAGGGAATTATCCTAAGAAGCTGAACGTGTATTGGAAAACAGAAACAAAAAACAACACTAATGCCTACACTACCTAACAAATTCAGGACAAATACACTCAAGCCAGCATTTAGATCATTTCTCATGCACCTCCCACAGTCAAAAATAGGCTCAATTTTCCCAAGGAGTGGTTTGGGGTTTTTTTCTGCATCTGCCTCAGTCTACGGGCTTTTACTGATCAGTTCATACTTCCAGACGCTTAAGATTCAGAACTGTTGTTAAGAAACAAACACTAAGAGTTGCCGTCAAGAGTTGAAATCAACAGCCAGTCTGCAAAAGCTGTGGTTTTACCCACATCTGTACCACATAAGGCAGAATGTTCAGGCCCCAGCACCTGCTAATAAATCAGAGCTCCAATTACAAGCTCAACAGACTTTCACTACGAAACACAGGCCTACCCATGTTTCCTTACTTTATTCACTCATTCATTAGTTCATTTATTTTTCTGTTTTGTTTATTTTTACAGTGTGTAAGGACTTTAACTAACTGGCTCTTCTACAGGAGAAAAATAACTGACCACCTAACTTTTACATCAACAACACATTTTCAGGATAGAAATTGCATATGATCATCTTTTGTGCATATTTCTAGCTACCTCAGTCCTACATGTAGGAAGCAAGAAAGAAGTCCTATTCCCAAGAACACGCTGTCTTGATTTCTGCCCTCATTATACAATCCTCTATGAAGCACAGATTGCTATTACTGCAACTATACTGGTTGCTACAACTGACGGGTCAAACTTGGCTCTGACAAGTCCAGCAATTCAAGGGAAACTATTCTCTCGTGGATTTGTTACTGTCAAGTGAAAAATGTGTGCTGCAAAAATATTCACTCTTTGCACTTGTGATTTTTCAGACTACTCTCCCTGAATTGTAGTCGCTTGAAATAACCTTGCTATTGCAAGGCAGAAACCTTACGTGTACAAAATAATAAAATTCTAACATATTCATGTATTTGCTGAAGCTTGTCTGTGCTTAACTGAAACTTCAGAAATTGTTTGGCAGTCTCTTTTTTAGCTACTTTAACCTAGCCAAGAAATGTAAAAAATACCTCCTGGATCATAAGCCTGTATTTATTACAGTCAAAGCTTTAATGGACTTCAAAGATTTTACAACCTATATTTTAATTTATTTTTATACAGTTTTCTTACTTAGACTTTAGATTCAAATATTTATGTTATTAAAGTCTGAAAAGAAAATTTGTTAGAGATGTTCAACTGGCAATGGTCTATCTACTGTAAATAGCATGCTAGAAAGCTCAAAAGCATGCAGCTAAGAGAAAAAAAGCCAAATAAAGTATTTTTATTAAAAAAAAAAAGCAGGACACGTGGTCATGTCTAAAAATATCTGTCAGTACAGATAGCATCTTATCTTTAGAAAACATACAGATAAGGGAATTGGGTCTCAGAAGATCATCACCCATGAAAGACTATAATCATGGATCTGTGTTTTTGGTGTCCACGAGAACACAGTATCATTTACTAATCACAAGAAGCTGAGTTGATTAATGTGCTATGAAAAAATGCAAATCAAGAAGAATGAAGTTTCAATCCTTTTTTTCTTTTGTTCATCCTCAGACAACACACATTTCTAAAGTACAATCTAAAAGCATTCATTCTCCTAACTTGGAAGAAAGCATAAAGAGGTAGGAAATCCTTGAGTTTTTCCAGCAAAGAAAAGCTATGCAACAAACAGCCTACTAAATGAGAAATCCCCCAGTAAGAAAATTAAGTGTGTGTTCTCCAGAATGGCATTTTATCAGGACTACGGATGATGAGGCGAACCTCTAAAACCACTGCTAACAAACAATGTCACCTTTCATAAATGTTAGTACTTGATTTAGGGAATATTTAAGTCTGAAGTCTAAAATACTGTTTTAAGAGTAAAACACATGAAAAGAAGTATTTTGTTCACGTCAAATACCTCTTTAGCTTTGAAGAAAATCTTATTTAAAGACTCTGAAACTGGATCAAACAAAAAAAAGAACTGAAATCTGGGAGCTGTTTTGATAGCCTCTCTTAGAAGATGGAGGATGAAAAACCTGCTGAGAACAACACTGATACCATCATGTCTGTCAAAGACTGAAAAAATCAAACACAGAGCTACAGAGTGATCACAGGATCTAGGTAGGAACCAGAAGATCCTCCTCCAACATATGGAGTGCCTAAGCTGTCCCTAGAAAGATGAGCAAGGAGCATTTTTCAGTCCTGGCCTGCAGGCAAAGTTTCCTTTAGCACCCATCATCATTATGACCTCACAGCCCAGCAGCAGTAATAAAGCAATAAGGCAAATGGATTTTACTACAAACAATCATTTTCTTATTACCTGTTTCTGTGTATGTCTCATCAATATTTTTATTACCACAGTCTGAAGTTGTCAAATGCTTTTTTAAAAACAAAAAATTGAAATAGAAAGTAAAAATAAAAACTACAGCTCAGAAAACTATTGCATTTGAGAACCTCACACAGAAGAAGCTACTGTAAGTAGCCCCATTTCAAGAATATGAAGTCTTCTGAAGTGTACATGAGACAATTTCCAACTTCCTGCCCTAAGGACTTGTTTAAAATACTGCCCACTTCCAGAACCATTAAAATGTACCAGCCTGGTCAGAAAAAAAAGAGAACAAAGAGCAAAGGTGGTGCACAAGGCACTTCATTCTTACTGAATTACTGCGCAAGATGATCCTGAAAAGTACAAGCATGGCTTTGTTCACACCATCTGAGAACTACCTATCTCATAATTAGATAGCCCGGATGCGCTAGAAGAAACTACGGGACCAATTACACTCATGATTTTCATACTGCACCACCATAGCTCGGCAGACTAAATAAGGTAAGGAAAATAACACAGAACGGTCATTTCCTGCATCTAAGAATATAGAACTACTACTAAATAAAAGACAGGATTTTTTTATTTTTCCCTCAAGCCCACGTGTATCCTGAATGAAAGAAACATAAAAATAATTCTAGAGAAAAGGTTTCCTTCTGCTACTTCAGTAATGATCACAGGAGGGAAAGTGCTGCCCAAATAAAAGTGATGAGAAAATATTCAGACTTCATCCCACAGTTAAGCTGTGTGCTGTTGACCTGACTCTTCAGTAATGAAGATAGTAATTTCATGTGGCAGATGCAGACCTTGCCAAAAATTACAGAAAGAGCAGGAAAAACAAATATATCACGCTAAAGTACTGATACACTCCTACAATAAAGTCCAAATGATCTAAATATAGTGCTTTTCTATTGTTTTAATTCCTAATTTTATTTTGTTCTCTCCCTTGTGCTTTGTTTTGCTCTATTTTTCAGCTCACTCAGACCATGATAAAAGAGCTACTGCAGAGGGGGAAGGAAAGGCCTTCAAAGGTCCTGTCTGAATTGAAACAGACTGCATCAAGATCTGGAGCAATCAGAACCAGTTCTCATGGTCTCAGGCAATGGACAGGTCCATACTTCAGTGATAGAACAAGAATAAATGAAGTGCAGATGTAAATAAAACAATTTTCTGAAGAGAAGCCTGAGAAAGAAGCTATTAACTAATAATCAATTACCAAACTCTATCGTTATTTTTTAAATGCTGTAAGTCAGGAAAAATCTCTTACTCTGAAAGAAACAGGGTAAACAAAACTAGTATATATATTCAAATGTGTATTCAATATCTAGTTTCATACTTAGCTCAGTGCATTTTCATGGAAAATCTGCAATCAACAGCAGCATAATGCTACCCATAGGCATGAGTCATACACAGATCTTGCATTCCATATAAACACAGTTCTCCCTCACGGCTTCCCTCATATTATTAGACAGAAGCTTATTGCAGCAGAAAAAATACAAAAGAAACATATTACTGTTTCCCCCGAAAACCCTCAAAAAACCAAAGTGGAAAATAGCAGCTTCAAAATACAAAAATGCATGTGAGGTTGTAAAACATCACTGAAGTTTCATCGTCTTTCCAAGCTTTTAAACTCTGCTGGGCCCTCCTGTTTTCCTGTTCATCTATCACATATAGCTGCAGAGCTCTGGCTCTGACTTGGGTGTAGTCGGACTCCTGTGTAACAGCCAGCACAAAGACCTAATGATCATGAATATACTATTCCCACTTCCACATCATTGTACACTGCAGCTCATTCCTGCACAGTTGGCATCATGAGTGATAAATACACCACAGCACTGCACCAAATGGCGCAACATTGACCATCCTGCCTTGTGCTGCCAGGTTGAGCAGGACCAGGATGGACAGCCAGCAGGCTCCAGTCAGAGGCTTGCAGCAGGTGGTGTTTCTTCCCAGGAATCATTCACATCTTATTTTTTAAGAAAATAAGAATTCTTCTTTAGAAGCCCCTCTTTGGAAAGATTTTGCGCAGTCAGTTTCTCAGTGTGCAGTACTCAGAGCAGAACAGCTGTCACACATGGTGGATAGCCTACAATAAAGTAAGGTAATATCTGCTGGCAGCACTTCAAATTCATTTTTAAGGACTGTAAAGGACAATGTCAATAGAGTGCAGAGGTAGGCACCATGCTATGCTGAGAAGCCACAGTTACATCAGTCACTGAATTTAAGCAGTTTTACAGCCTACAATACAATACACTCAACCCTCACCTCAGAAATTCATGCTATTTCTTTCTCTCTCCTTTTCAATTCTGCTTTATTTGATTTTCCATTCAAACCTAATTCTGTTTCTCTGCTTCTTTTCAGGGGAAACAGTTTCTGCTTTATTAAGCATACAAAGGGTGTGTCTGATGTTGATACTACGGGGGTGAGGGGGAACACATTTGATAGTCAGATATATGATTTGAAAAGGATTTATAGCATTCTCTGTTGAAAAGAAACAATGTCAACCAGAAATCACAAAATCAGACAAAACCTGTTTTTAATCTGCCTTGGCATGCACAAGAATTAAGGAAGACATCCGGAGTACAACCTATTTTTACAACTAATTTTCAACAAGTGTCATTAGATCTTATCTCTCACTTCACCTATTCATCTCCAGGGTTTACCACTGGCAGGGTGACAGCACTGGATAAGAAAACAAAGAGCAATCCAAGCTTATTGCCACTTAAGCCAATTTTTGTTTAAAGCGCATAAGGCCACAGCTCAAAATAAAATCTACTGTGTGACATGATTCACAAACCTTAGAACAGTTGTTCTACTTTGCTTGGTCTAGTACCTATTACAGCTGAGATGACTAAAACTCCAAAAAGGATACACTGAGTAACAAAAATCTGTATTTGATATACAGGAAATGAAAGACCAATAAGTTAAGGCTGTATTTTCAAGTATTTCAGGTAAAGCCATCACTGCTGGCCACAAAGTTAAGCATGTGGCCACGTGCAATTAAGCATGCCCAAACATTATCTCCCCTGTCTTATGAAGCACTATCCCAGTAGCACCAGCTTTACGGAAATCTGAATACTGTCCCTGAATGGTATAGACAGCACTTGCAGCTTAAGAGATTTCTGTGCAAGTGCAAATACCAAACAAACATATAAGATGGAGAAGAATTCCATTAGCATCTCTATTAAAAGGGTCTTGAAACCAAATCCTGGAGTTAAGAAGCATCAAACATCAACCACGAAACATATCTAAAAAGCTTTTAATTTTCCAGGAGGCTTTTGACATTTTTTTCTTTGCTATTTCCCTTAACAGTAAATGAAATAATAACAACAAATGGTTCTGATAATTAAATGCCTCCACATGTTTCTGGAGGCGTTCATTTCTTTGCACTTAAATACAAGTAATAACTAACTACATGGTACCCTGTAACATAGTTTTTTCTTCAAGACTGTTCCTTATGTACTCTTTCTCAGGAAAGGAAGCAATTAAGACACCAAATGTAATAGATATTGACATCTATCATTAGAGTCATGCCAAAGCATAAGCAGATATTCACACAACACAAATTAATATTGCAAAACTCTCCCATTCAAAGTAAAAAAAGAGCTCTAAGTTGCTGCTTTTTGTTATTGCCTATTTTTTAAGAGCTATTCCTCACCTGACAATACTCCCTAATTATAAACTATCAGAACCATAACGAAATTTCAGTAGTTATTCGTTTACTTGTAAAACAACCTACATCTCCATGCAACAAATCAATTCTGAATGGATTCGTAAAGACGACTGGGTAGGCTCTGCTTGTCTTCCAAAACATAAGCTAGAGGTCATTCATCAAAGGGTCACAGATGGTATACAGACTCATGGCTCCAAACATATGAACAGATAGGCCACCATCAGCAGTAAGAAAAAGCTACATTCGAAAGGAAACATTTTCACACTAACATTAGCAAAACAGAAATGTCTATGATTTTACAATGGTGACAAACACAGGAGGAGAAAATAACTTAAAAAAACCACCCTCATTAGCTTTCAGAGAGTCTAGAAACATGCAAAAACATTGCCAATATTCTAAAAGTAAAGAAGAGGTTGGAGAAATATCTGTCCCTCTCCTTCTTTCCCTTCTCAATAATTCAAAGTAAGCAATCTCATAACAGAATGTGTACTCCATGTTCCAGCTCACTGAACTCGCACACTGAATTAGCTACTTGAACTGCAATTCACTCCTTGCATAATGCTACGTGAGCTGCAGAAAACTAACAACTTTGCCAGCTATGACAACTTTTGCATCTTTCTGGTTCATACCAGATATTCTGTGTTAAAATAAATAAGAACACAAAAGAGATTTGCAGAAATGAATATACACCTCCTCCAAATCAGCTCCCTGCAATTCCATCTTCCAGCACGTAATAGCAGGGTTTATACCTCAGCATGAGGTTACGTTAATGGCACTGCATTTCCCACATGGAAAGGGTAGCTGTAAGAACAAGCACATTAGCAGATCCAAAAAATGCAATTACTGGTTTGAATAAGATAACAAAGCGTTAAAAGATCTTAATAACTGATTTTCACACTGTTGTTTGAATGATCATCAGGAAAGACTTTTTTTATTATTATTTTTCTACAACCTCACAAATTGACAGCATCTTATTCTGGCACTAGTGTTGTTATTAGCTATAGAAACTTTTTTTTTTTTTCCCCATTCACTAAAGTTTCTCAAGCCAAGAAATCACAGGTACCTAGCTTTATTAGCAGTGAGAACAGATGGGCATTTCCAACAGAGTCTCCTGTCCCCTCAGCCCAGCCTCCGTTTCCAAATCTATTTGACATTAAGTGATGGGACAGAGGCTTGGCTGCCAGCACACCTACCCATGAGCTCAATTTGCAGAGTGCCCAGTGCAGTTTTTGCACAACTTGCTTGGCCATATCACAGGTGCCAAAGATTGGTGATGGGATTGTTGGGCAGGTTTTCTTGAAACATCTGCTGAGGATGTACTAGTATTCCTTCACTAAGTACGTACTGCCAAAGGATAGAAGAGTAAATAAAAATAACAAAATGAAAACCAAAGATACACTGGGAGAACAAAAAATAAGCAAACAAGTATCCATTGCCCCTGGCTAGTTGCAATAAATGTAGTTACGTACATAATACCAGCTCCTTCACATAAGCTGTGATTCTATTACATAACATGTAAGGCACTGGGCTAGGGGTTCATTTTCTGTCACTGTTAGACACTTCTGCATGATCATTGACAGACCACTGCGGGTCACATTCACGCTTAATGAAATACAGCAGTTCTCCTGGAAAATAGACTGAAATGTATCTCTATTTGTCTGATGCAACTTGAGCCTTAACATCTCTGCCTCTGTTCCCTGCCTCAGAGCAGGAAGATACCACTTCCCTAGAGCATGCAGTAAGATGCCATAAAAGTGCCTTAGATAAATAAACATCATTACAGCTTTGTACACATTCTCTTGCACCTCTAGTATTACACTACTGTAATGAAATGAATAGCAAAGGCCAAAAAGGGATCATTTGCTCACAGATCAGAGAAGTGTAGTTTTACAAAGGCCATGAGTACAGACTATGGAGATTTAAGGTACAGAATTTCCTTATCATTTTCCATAAAGAAGCTGTAGCGTCTCCCTGTCTCTATATTTCAATTCTCCTTTACACGAAGCTTAAGATTCCCCATCTCTTTCTGAAGTTGCTATTTCAGCTTAAGGAACTATAAATCCATAGAAGGAGTAACACAGACCATGAAATTTTCATTTTGGCTTATCCTTTGCAAGCGACCTCTTCTTTTATTATTAGTTTTCTTCTTTGCATTGGGAGTATGAACTTTCATATTGAAAGTGTGGAATTTTATGATTCAATTTTTTTCTTACCTTATTAAAAAAAAAAATCAATCCTTGTCAAACAACAGAATTAAATTGTAGGTGCTGTACAAGAGTTGAAACAGCAATTTAAGTCTGCAAAGTCAAGTGTTCAGCACCAGAACTCAGCTGCCCTTGCGTATCTGTTATCATCATCATCAATTAGAGACACCAGCCTCGCCTCCTTATCTCCCCAGGCATCTTGACACATGCAGTGCAAAGGATGGACCACACTTATTTTAAGGAGCAACATTCTGGTTTTGTCCTTCTTTAACATATGGATCCATGCTGAATCTTTGCACTCTCACAACAGGTTTCAAGCAGAGAACCTGTTATTTTCCTTCAGGATTCTTCCCAAGGCACAAGGGACTTTAAATGAGTTCCTGTTAAAAACCTTTTTGTTCTGCGCATCAGTTTGATGTATGCAGACTCTCAAAAAAGAAAACCATGTGCACACTCAAAAAAAAATTAACTTAAATTTAAAAAAAAACACCAAACAACAGCAACATTCAGCATTTGCCAAACTTAAGTAACTTCATATGCAGAAATGAATAAACAGCAATTCAGCAAAATCATACCTCAGGGTTTCATCTCAGGAGCCCAGAAAATGAGCCAAAACCTGAAGAAGAGCCAGATGTAAGATGATGCACCAATAAGCAGGCTGCTTCATTCTGCCAGTGCAAGAGATCTGGACAGATGGGAAGATTTCAGGAAGAACAGAGGCACCATAAAAACACCTTCAAAGCTACCTTGCAATGACTTGTTCATGTGCTTATGTCACCTCCTTTGGGCTGACAATAAACCACAGTTCTTACAGGTGCGAGGACAGCCATGGACATGTACTTTGTCTGCACCAATATTTAGCCGCATTAGTGAGGGCTCTCTCCTTCATAGTACACATCAAATTGCAACGAGGTAATGTAGTCTTCATATCGCTCTACAGTTAAAGTTAGCCCAGATGCCCAGAGGAGGTTTAGATTGGACAGAAGCAAAAACTTTTTCTCTCAGAGAGTAGTCAGGCACTGGAATGGCCTGGTCAGGGAACTGGTGGAGTCGCTGTCCCTGGCAGTGTTCAAGAGGCATCCAGATGAGGAGCTACAAGATATGGCTTAGCAGCTTGTAGCAATGGTAATGGGTGGAAGGTTGGATCAGATGGAACTTGTAGGTCCTTTCCAACCTTGTGATTCTATGAAATTAGCATATCTTGTACTTCTACCAAAGCCATACTGAAGAGATTAAACACAGCGAGAACCTTCTGGTGATCTCTGCAGCCTTCAAGCTGCAGAACTTGATATTCCTTTTGCAATTTCCCTGTTATTTCTCCAACATCTCAAATCACAACGTATAAGATGCCAAACCTCTAAGTGTGCTAGCAATGTTTGGAAATGGAAATACTGCTTACTGAAGTAGTTTTTGACTCTTCCACTTTTTTTAATTCCACTCAGTGCTAAGTGAATCTTGGAAAATCTGTCTGAAGCAGCAATTGCCACCACCAGCTACAAGTGAAAGTGACTACAACAGTCTTGTGCTTCTTTCTTCTTTATTTTCTGAGGCAAATTAAAATATATTATAAATTACATACTTAGAGAAGAAATAATTTTGGAAATGAGAACAAATTAGTAGATGATCCATGCTTTACTTCAGAATTCATCTGCTGTTTTATTTTTCCAACAGCAGTATAAGTCTAAGCCACAAGAAGATATATAATATATATTGAAACAAAAAAAAACTTAGAATTCATGACATGTTAAACATAGGTAAGCACTCACTTTGGTTTTTAGAGACACCATAATATCAGATTGAAAGGGTCAAAGCCCACAGACCTCACATCCTTATAACTGCTCAAAAATCCTTTAAAAAAAAAAAAAAAAAAAAAAAAAAAAAAAAAAACCTAACCAAATTAAATTTTCAACTAATTCAATACTTGTTCTAAATAACTGTAAAGGAGTCATTGTAGATCATTTCTAATGTGAATATGAGGAACATTTCTTCCAAATCCCAGCTGAGTTCTTCTCTTTATTAATAGGTGACCATCCATTCTTGTATATAATGCTGTATTTTAAATAAAACAGGCCATCTTCCCTGAAACACTTTCCCTTAACCTTTTGTTTTCAGACTCTTCTATTCCATCTACCACTCATCCTTGTGGCCTTTTCTCTATATGTACTTGTGCTTAATTTCATCTTGACTACAAACAAATCAGAACTGCATGCTCACTCCAGCTCCGAAAAACATACTGATGAAAATCAGCTTAATGCTGCTTTTAATACAGTATTTACTGGAATGCATTTTCAGCTAAGAGGGCATTTGTCTTTCATACTCAGAGTCATTCTGCCATTAACCACCAAAGCTGGGAGTTTCTCCTCCTCGGTCAAGCTAATGAGCAACGTACTCATAGCAGAAAATCTCAGCTTTGTACCATGAACCTAAGGAATTTTATCCCTTTTCTACAACTGTAACCTTTAATACATTCCAGTTCCTCCCTTATTTCCAACCCTTCTCTATTTGACAGTGCTTCCCAGTGTCTCCCCTGCAAGCTGTATTAGCAAATGCCCTCTTCCTTACGCCAAGATAATTAATGAAAATATGATATATAAATTATCTCCTGATCAACCTCTAAGCCTTCCAGAAAGGAGCCCTTTTGCTTCTACAGTGATCTTGCCACCTCATCTCACTGCTTCAAGCCCAACAGAGTTCTAGTGAAATTCACAAGCCCAATAACCTAGATGATGAGTAGATAACCTAAATACACACCTAGGCTCTCCTGCAGCCAGTTAATCTTAGAACAAACTGAATCCAGTGTTACATTTAGAATACCTTTAGTTCTGGTATCTTGTGATATTTACCTGAAATTATTACTATTTGATCACCTAGTGCTAAAATTTCAGCCCCGAAACAGCTTTTCTATTGCTGTTTCCCTTCATTGGAGATATCTCCCATCAACAGCATCTGTACACACAGACTGACAGCAGCAGGTCTACTGGGAGAGAATCATTTTGCAAAATATAACTGACCAGCATCTCACTTTTTACTATTATTTTTAAAAGCCTTGCCACTACTTTCTGACCAACAGCTCCCTGTTCCATGGTCAGAGATTAGCTACACTGTACTTAGCAGGAATGCTATGGTCAGATTTGCAATGGAGCAACCTGGCTATCAGTCTCCTATATACATATCTTTCCCCTGATGCCTCTGTGACCAACATGGCCCTCAGTATCTGTCCTTGGTGGAAAGAACTGTGTACAAACAACAGAAATCAGATTGCACACATTCACAATCAAGCAGGCAGTGCAAAACTGCTCGGTTAAACTGTCTTCAATTTATGCCTTAACAAGGACTCATCATTAGGACAGAACTCCTAAGGGGTAGCATTGCATCAATTCTGAAACTAGGTAAGACACTTGTAATTCATGCAGCTACTTACAAGCCACAAACATGATTAACCTCCAATATCTAACATCACCATGAAAAACCATCAATGCACGGCAAGCTCTAATCATACCGCAGGGAATCAAACATGAAATTTCAGATGCATAAATTACTTTTGCAGGACATTAGAAGACAGGCCATTCTTCTCCCTTGCTCCCTTTAGGTGACGAGGCCCTCCCAGACCTACAATACAGCACAGGTGACTGCTGAGGGCAATGTGGCTGTGCATAACTAGGCTTCATTTAGATCCTTCTATCCACACTGCTTAGTCATGCAGGTCATGGCTGCAGGACTATGAATACATTTACTGATCAAATGCCATGCCTTAAATTACAGCCTTAAATCCTCAAGTATGAATACAACCAAGAAAAACAACCATAATCCATGACACAAATTAAAAGCATGAATAAATAATTTCTAGAATGGTAGCAGATTCCATCACTTGTGGTAAGAGGCCTTAGAAGTTTCAGAATCTCCTATGCCTAGGAAGAAATCCTGTGGACAGACAGGAAAAACTGCGACAAAGATGATAATGACAGCATCCTCTTAGCAGCAGTACAAAACCTCTGTGTGCCTGCAGCCCCCCAGTTGGTTACTAATGGTCCACAGGATGGTCATGTTCAGCCAGCAGAAGTCCATGCACACAGCTGAAGCCACATCTCTCCAACGTTCCAGCCCCCCCCATTTCACTCCACAATGGCAGGTCCCTTGTTTATTCACAACACCTAGGGCCAGCTCTTTTAGTCACAGCAGTTGCTGAAAGACCAGCAGTCCCTGGTCAACCCAGCTGTCTGTAAACTACTGTTCAGATCATCCCAAGGTCCCAGTGTACTCAGTTCTTCTGGTCAGCACAGAGGAGCACCTCTGACCAGGTGCCCACAGTCCTCAAGAGCTAGCTGTGCCTTTGATCCTTATTTTAGATTTGGTGCAACTTCAGACAAAAAAACAGCTGCAAACACCATCGCAGCACATTGGTCAGTTGGCACAACACTGCCACCATGCAAGAAAGAAGTAAACATCTGGACAGCAGCTGAGGGCTGCCTGGTATTGGCATGGTGAAGGAGAATCCCACTCTTCAGGAACGTTTCATTACTGAACTGAGAAGAGCATCAGCTACACAACATGAGTCAGAAACCTCCGTAGGCGAGTAAGGAAAAGAATTAAGGGTTGGTTGTTTTTTAATTGACATCAACACCCAGGCAAAGAATTACAGAGACTTTCTGTTCACCTCCTCTCTGCACTCCATCTCCCACAGCGAGAACAACCCCAACGCACACAATCAATTGTGGTGGGGAGCAGCATGGGCCATCCACCCACACAACCTAGCTCATACTCCAGAAGAATGTTAATCCTTCCTACAACTAGTTCACGTTGCAATAAAGAGATTACATGAGGCACCCGTTTCATACCATTAGTACAAAGCCTGTCAAAAAACACCTTCTGTAGCTAACACAATGCTATTAGAAACCCTGTTGCTCAGTCAGACTTGAAAACACATTGCTGTGTAAAATACATAACAGCATATTTCTATCAGTGAAGTCATAGACCAGAGATTCTTCTTTCATTTGGTCTTTTCAGAAAATAGCATGCTTGTCTCCAAAACCTCTCATCTGTAACTGTACCAGTTGAAGGGGCATCCCACCCTAGCGATGCACTTCTGATGGTATGGGGCCATGCCATCCCTTCAATCACAGCTACATGTCTGGAATCCAAAACGTACTCCTTAAAGCACACATTAACAATGACCTGTCAACTATTTGTTCACTCCTTAGACAGCTTTCCAAAACAATGTTTTACTATTACAGTTTCAAGAGACATTAAAATACTTGAAAATGTAACAAACCAATGCTCTAACAAGAGCAAGCCTATTTTTCCATCAAATTCAGAAATTCATGAAGTCATGCATGAATTTAAATACTTGAATTTTATTGAGAGAGATCATGGTTAGGTGACCTCACTCCTACCTTATTATTTAAAATAATTATATTAATATTATATAATAAAAGAATATTATTTAAAAGAAGACAGCTTATATAGCTTATATCACAAATTCCATTTAGACTGAGAAAACCTGAATTTCAGTAATTCATCTTTTTCTTCACATATACTTATTTATATACTCATTTGTACATTAGATTTTGCATAGAAAAACACATAGAAATAAAACTAAACTATCTCTATTCTTTTGTTTCTGCCGTGCTAGTTGGCAGCTGCTGGACTTCCCTATAGAAATCAAACCTATTTGGATGGAAGTAAAAATCTTCTTCACTAACAGCCTTTAAAAAGAAACTAGAAAATGTTTTTTTGAAGATACACATTAAAACAGGGAGGCTCAAATATGCTCTGTCAGTAGTTCCAGTAGCTTATCCCATATGGGGATAAAGAGCCGGAACCAATTTCTCCTTCAATTCCATTTTTAGGATTTCTATAATCCTCATATGCAGACTTCTGACCAGGTCTCCTTCTGCATGTCTCCCTCTTCATTTTGTGGACTGCATCAGCTGTAGCAGTATAAAGTGCAGAAGCTGCCACACATATTATTTAAAGCCAAAATAGTCATAAAATCGACAATTTTCACATTGTCTTCCTGATACTACCTATACAAAATGAGTCTAAAATCTGAGAAAACGGAAACATTATTAAAACAAAAAACTTGCAAAAGCCATGGAAAAAAGCTCAAAATATTTAACAGAAAACATGAAATTAAACTGTCACACATATACTAAATATTTGTCTTTTCTCTGCCTCCATACTAATGCACGTTTATCCTTCTCTTTCATGCAGCTACCAAAGCAGTTCCCTCTTCTGTGCCATGCTCAGCACCATACATTACTACAGCTTCACAGCTGAAGCTGAAAAACCGCACTTAACTATTATAGCTCCAGAAACATACTGAGTGGAGCACAGACTCAGCCAAAGCAGCAAACAGTCCTTCTGGATCTCCTTCTCTGCCTGAACACCTGGGCACAAGAGCCAGGCCACAGTCAGAACAGGGCTCAGCTGGTGCACAAGTGCTGCTCTCTTACACAGGGGGAGACATGGCCTGGGCCTTCCTGACTGGATCGATCGAAAGACTTATTTCACTGTGTTTGTATAACGAAACATCACCAACAGTTATTTAATGGAAATGAGCCCTAAGAAAATATGAAAGCTTGGATGCACTTTTCTTGCCCTTTGTCACCTTCAACACACAGTTCCCACTGTTTCCCTAGAAACATTGACAAACAAAGCATCAGGTACCTGTGTTTTAGGCTGACACTTTCCTTAATTTATTCCTTGTTTCTCTCCCTCCCTCATACTCTGAGAAAAGATGTCAGGTCAGATGAAGTGACAAAAGCTCTTTTTCTCCTTTGGGACAAGCACAGACAGGCAGGCACTACAATGCTTCTTCCTCAATGTCCTCACAAGATGAAGCTCAAGGCAGAGGCCAAAGTAATTTTAAAAACACCTTGAGAAAGGTTTGACAGCAACACAGAATAAAGACAACTTTGAACACCTTCTAAAGAAAAGGATTACACAGTGCTTTAAAACACTGGATTAAAAATGGGTATGTTCACTCTCCACTGATAATGAAAACCCAGAAGAAAGAAACACCGCCATTTCCTTCTATTCAATGCACCTGTACAAAAAGGTTCTGGATAACACTGTATAGGAAGAATTTTGCTCCAAATGCTGCTTGGCTGAAGTTCTTACATATAAACAAAAATAATAAAAACAGAGGACAAGAATGAGTGGGACAGAGATGAGAAGCAGAAACTGCCTTTTTCTAGATGAATGTGGAAAGCTTGGCATAATGGTACTGCAATCTGATTAGTATGTCTCGCTACTAAAACTTTTATTAACTAATAATTTACAGTAACGAACCCAAAGACGGTAGAGATTTAAATAATTCAATATTATAGTAAATTCAGGGGGTGCTAAATACATCACAAAATTTGATTCCTAAAAGAGATTCAAGCATATATATTAATTAATCATCAGGACTCACCACCTCTGAATAAAGTGCTTCACATCAACTATGTGCATCCATCCCAGCAAGGACACTGCCCTTAACTGTTTTTAGCCCCAGAAGCACCTCATAACTCTGGCTTTCTGCCAGTCACACAAACAGGTAACACTGACAGAGAGCAGAGAGGTCTTGAATTTTCCCTGGAAGAACACACAAAGGTACCTGCTGTCTCTCAGATGTCTCAGCATGGGAGCAAGGGAGTAGTCTTTTTTCTAAAAAAAATAAAAAAATAAAAAAAATCTAAAACCCTTGGATTTCTTATTTTTATTTGTTTGGACAGTCTCACACTCACATACGTGTGTGGAGGAAGCACAAAGGCAAAGTATGTCCCAAGTAGGAGGCAACATCTGCTTATAAATTATTTATATTCTTTCAACTGCTTGAAAAGAACTACTGCATAGATCAAAGCTCTGTTAGACACCAGAATTTTCCATTGCTGCAAACAAAATTTAATTGAAAGCAAAACCACCTCTTCCTCATCTTAAATTTTAAGATGGAACAGTTTCACAAGTGAATTACTTGAAGAATCGACGTAATGCACTGCTTTAACAAGCTTCAGCAGCTAGCGATACCGCAAGATAGATTCCTCCTCTCCATTCCCAGCTGAACTTCCATCTGCTGCTGGACTTTCCTCAAACCCGGCTACTTGTCACAAAGACATTAAATTAACACTAGTCCACTGTGACAGCCTGCTCTCTGAGGTGCAAATACACTCCTCCTTCTCTCAGGCAGGAAATCAGGAGCCTCCCAGAAGCAAGAATAGATGAAAGGCATCTGCGAAGGGGATGCCAAATTTCAAGGCCAAAGAAAAAAGAAAAGTTGCTTTTGTGGTGAGAAGGGAAGCACCACTGTGTAACTGTTACCAGTATCAAAACATTATCTGACAGAAATTTTGCAGTTTAAAATCATGACAAAAAGGAGAATGAAGTAGATCCTAAAATAATCCAGAAATAACTGGACGCTGCCTTGAGAGAAGCGGAGAAAGGAGAAAATTCAGGGTTTACAGGCTTACTGTATGGCCAAGAACAGAAGGATTTCTTCTACATCTACTTTTATGCCAGCTGGTCAACAAAGCATGTATTCATGGGTTTATCACAAGAAAAAGGGTCACTGTTCTTACAACCAATATTTTTAACTCGTGCTGCATTTTTGGCAACTCAATAATTAAATGCAGAGAATTAAACTGAAATATAATTATATGTGCAAAATACATTCTCTCCTGATGCCATTCAAGCATTTGTTAGCATTGCCCAGAAAGTCTTACAGTAAATGTTGTTCTGGTTCACTTTGGCTTGTGACTGTTTTTTATCTGTGAATTCCAGGTTGTTCCTGTTCTGCTTTTAAGGCAAGATTAGGAAGCAGATTGTCCTGCGTGGTCTGGCATCACCAAATAGCACCCTCCATTTCTGCATTTCACTCTCCTGGTGAGAACCATCTGCTCCACAGGTTTAAGATGCTGACCACCCGGGCTGAAGCAACTTCATTAAGGGGAAAAAAAATGAATAAAAGTACTTTTGTATCATGTACCTGTACATATAGTCTCTGTATTTTTAAAAAGTACTTTACATATATAATGTTGCATACGTACTAGTAACTTCCCAGTATCTATTATGGCAGTATCTATCTTGATCTATCATTAAGTTCTTGGTTTTATTATTTAGTTTCAGTTTGGTGTTATTTTCAGCAGCGCAATAACCTTCAGCAGAATTTGATGGATTCTTTTACAACAGTAGAACTGAATTTTCATCAAAGCAGATACCAGAAAGCATACATGAAGGCTCTAAATCAATTGGAGATTTGAAAGGAATATCCAATAGTGAAGCCTGAACAAGTAAACTGAATAGTTAAATCAAAGATGAGGAATAAGAGACATATTTTTTTCTTTTTTTAGTTGAAAAGGATACACCATATATACAAATGACACTGTGAGCTGGGAAGTGCCTCATGAATCCAGTCAGCATGTATGAACAGGGAGTTTTTCAAAACCTTTCAACATCTGCCTGATTCTGTCCCTTGGAAATCTTTTTCCATTTCAGTGGGATGAAACAAAGATCTAGGCAGAGTACTTACTAAAAGCCTTTGGCTACAGACAGCCTGCTGCATACATCATTATACACAAATCCCCAGGGAAGAGAGGCACAAGAAAATTAACTCGGTCTTCAAATCCTAGCATTTGCTTGAGAGTTGTTCCCTCAGAGCTCATACTCCATTCAATTTTACCTTTTTAACTCTTGGAATGCTTTGTTTTCCAGAACATTACTGTTATTATTTGCATTGCCTGTTGAAACTGTGTTCCTCTGAACAACAACAAAGCCAAATGCACCCTTCCTCAGTGTTCTGTTCCCATCATACCTTTATGAGGTACTCCATACTTGTCACCCCCTGACAAAATGTTTCTGATGAACATCACATCAACACACCTTTCTAAAGAATAAGAGCATGTCCCAAGAGAATACAAAAGGCCATACAATGCAGCTTCTGCTGTGAAAGGGTATTTTTGTTGTTTTGTTCTGAAATAAGTATGCCTAACTTTTTGGCACAAGCTTAGAGCAATGTATCTGTCCAGTCTATATAGCACACATGCCACTGTCCCCAGAAGTGTGCATTTCTTTGAAACTCATTTCCATCACAGCTTCTCATCTACATTGTTCTTTAGCACTTCCTCATGTCTGCTGTGAACAAAGAGCAGTTTGATTGAACAGACTTAATTAAAAAGATAGATGCATATGTAGTATAATGAACATGATTAAGAACAGTGCTTAAATACCATTTAGGGCTCCTCTGTTCTCAGATGACTATGTACTGAACTTTGTAAGACAGTGTTTGGAATCTTACGGTGCTTGATACAAATGTTAAAAAAGGGTAAGTAACAGCAACCTGCAGAAGAAATAACCTTAGGTATACTTAAACAAAGAGATAAGCATGAGGACTGTGGTCTTCCCAGGTCAATTGCATAAATGCAATAATGAATGTTTTTCTCTCTAGAAGAGGCTTTCCTCAAAGAATTCCCAGACAGCTTACTGATCAACACTTTAAGTTTCTCAGTGATTACTACATAGTAGGCACATCCTGTAGTCCTCTTTCTCCCTTCCACAGATGCTGTGCTGGCACTCTGGTGGCAGAGCTGTGGGCTCACAACTCAATCCAGCTACTGCAGAGTTAACTCAGCCTCTCAGAAATAACTGTTTACCTCTTCTAGAGAAAATCCATTGACTAAAATACCACTTCAGGACAGTCAAAACTACAGACAGCTCTGAATTACTTAGGGCACCAATAACGTGAGTGGTCACTTCCATAGTCAATATTGCTACAAAGCAAAAGAACCCCAAATCAACAACCAAGTAGCTCCTGAGAACAGCAAAGTGCAGCCAAGAGAAATCAGTCTGCCAAAGCAGTCTACAACGAGCTAACAAACAAAATAAGGAATGGAAAAGGAATACTAGACTCAAGAAAAAAATATGTAGGAACCAAAACAGTATTAAATACACACTTCTGTGGTATTTATCGCTATGTACTGTCTCAGCTGTCTCATGGGAGAAGATGAACAGAACTCAGCAGTCTTCTCTGGCTGCTAGAAACACCAAAACTTGGTGGTTGTACTACGACTTGGGACAGTAATTAGCCTACAGAACACGTGCTTCAACCTTAGTTGCAGATAGAGTATTACAAAACAAGGAGAAATTTGAAAGAGGCATTATTTGGAAAAATATCTCAGTAAGCAAATAAAAGTTCAGCTGAAAGCTCTGCAAATGTGAACAGTGACGAGAAAAGTTGTGCTCTGCTCTTAAGCTATTTCTGAGACCAGGACCTATAATATTAAAACTCCCTTCAGCAAACACACCGCCTGGCTATGAAATATTAATCACAGCAAGAAGCATCTCTCAGGATTAGCAGTAGTTGTCCATTAGAAAGAGAGCTGAGCTTTACACATTCTTGGAGAACTGCAGCCAATCGAGCTCACGACAATTCTTATTTCAAAAGCAGTCCTCAGGAAATTAGAAGTTGCTTCTTTGTAAATCGGGAGCAGAAAACACTCATGCCCAATTGCAGAGGGAAAAAAGGTCTTTTAATATCTGACTGCTGAAGTAAAAAAGGGCATTCAATATTCCTTTAAATAAGATATTATATTAGGTATTTTGGGAATGTAGTAGCCACTACTGCAGCGCAACCTGGATGCAGTGTCTAAAACGACAATGTTCCAGATCTAGCTGAAGCATTTGCTACCATTACCAAATGCAGTCAAAATGTATTTCACACTATAGGATATGAGAAGCAAAAAAGATCTGAAAGACGGAAGCCCTTCCAGGAACTAATATATTTTTTTTTCTGTTTAAATACCATAAAAGTCTGAGATGAGAAATACAATAAATTCAAAGTCCTTTACAAATGGAAGTTCTATAAATGACTTACTATTATTTTTTAAGCACAGTCTCAACCAAACATATAAACAGACCCCAAATCCCTTGAGGAAGATGAAAGCAAAGACATTCTTTTTTCAGCAGGAATTTGCCTCCTTTCCAACATCCCCAAATTTCTTAAAATGTTTAACAACTTACTCAATATTAACTAAAACATTTCCACATTTCCTCAAACCATAGGGGGCAAGCTAAACAGCTCATTTCCAAATTGTACCAGACAGAACCGTTGTGCTTTCTGAGTACATATATATACCCAACGTGTGCCAAGGCAATGCTGACATTCACTGTAAATGAGACCACTGAAGTGGCCTAAAGATAGAACTAGAATGGGTTTAATTTGTTTTTAAAATGTAAGTCCTTCCAACTTAGTTCAAAATTGGAAAAAAAAAAAAGCCTTTCAAAACAAGGGGGAAACCCACAGGCACGTCAGGAATTTTTCTCATCCATCAGAGAGCCATCGTATGCCTTGAAGGAATCAAAGGACACCTGCCTAAATCCAGTGACAAAGTGTCTGGGACACCTGGACTCCATCCTGCCTCTAAGGCATTCCCTAGATTTCAAAGGGAAACCTAAAAGCAAATTTGACCACCTGGGCTGGTCAGGTGTTACAAACTTGTTCCTGACTATAGACTTCTGGACTTATTCTATTAGTGAAAAATTTCTCCCTTCTGCAAAAAGACCCTGAAGTTTTGGACCTCACATATGAGTCACCAACAAATGAATAACCAACAGACTAGTCCTAAAAATCTGCAGTTTGGATTCACCAACCTAAAGAATTTCAAAGGAAGCTGTACACTATCTGTATACCAGCCTTTAGTCACAGCACTTCAGGGACTGCCAAGATAAAGGGACAGCACTTGGCCGCCTGTCCCAAGAAGGACAGGAATGAGAGATCCATCAACTTAGACACTGCAGAAGGAAAACACAGGAGGAGAAAACATCAAAATAACACCACTTAGGTCACCAGAGCCTACACAAAGAACACAGCTAAAAGTTTCCTGATGGAGCTAAATACAGAGTTCGCAACATCTTGGCGTTCTAAATCTTATACAAGATTAGCTGACTTCTTAGAAAACACAGTAAAGAAAAAAAAACCAAGAGCAGGTAGATCATTACTCACCAGAGGGGGAAAAAAAAAAAAAAAAACAACTTCATAAACAGACTTTATGATTGAAAAGGAGAAAAAGTAACAAATGGATGCTAAGGCATCAGAAATTACTTTCTCATTGCTATTCATTGGAGAACAACAAAATGAAACTTGCAAGGATAGCATTCAAGGCCCTGGGAAGACTGCCGCAAAACGCAGCACCAGCATCCCTTGAAGAGACATCTAGTATCTAATCATCTAGTAATTCTTGTACAAGTTACAATTGCAAACCAAGTGACAATTTCAAATGCTGGCACAAGGGATGCTGCTTTTGAAGAACAGTGTCAGCTTATTCACTATGAAGACCTCCAATACCTTTACAATCTCTGTCAAACGTATATGCTGTCTGATGCTTCACCGGGATTAAGCGTCGTGTGTGTGCTTATACACATAATTACATTAAACTCAATCCAAAGTAAGCCTTGACTTATCTGCTCATACACATATACCAATTCTATACTTTCTTTAAGCCTAGAAGTGAACAACTGACCTCCATCAAACTGGCTCCACAGAGATTTATTTCAGTGAAGCCAAAAAAAACCACAACCTTTTTATCTTCTGAGCAAATTTCATGAGAATAATTTAGGTATATTTATCATGAAGAAGCATCATGCTGTACTGAATTTTTTGATGACAAAAGCATCACAGCTTATTTGAAATAGGATGATTCAAATATTGAGTCCAGGATTATTCTACAATACTCAGAAAATATCAGCAGATTTTCCACGTAATAGCAATATTTCAGCAACATGGGACCATAGCAAATTACTTTTCAAGAAGTATTGAATTTCATTTATAATTTAAATATCATACCATAAGAAAATGAGAAAAGCAGTAGATACTTCGGATATGCATATTAAGCATACCCACATTATACATTTGACTTTATTGCACATTCAAGGAACAGGCACTTATTCTTTCCCGAGCCATCAGGAATACACCTTATTTCAAGGAAACGGCAGAAAAGAATTAGCTTCCCCAATCAGCAAACGTATTTGCAGCCTGAGGTTTTATGGTAGCCTCAGCTTGTCAGGCCCTTGGCCACCATAGTCTCCTTCACACTCTGGCTGCTGATCTCAGCCACCACAGAGCAAAACGAAACATTTCAACATGGCACAAGAGCAAAAAGTCAGTCACTATGTTTAGTAACATAACTTCGGCTTTGTTTGGTTTCAGTGGGTGTAGCATCCTGAAATAGCTGTGTATGATTATAGGGGTGCTGCAGAGCCCACGGGGACATGATAGCATGCAGGTAGGTCAGCCTGCTGCCACAAAAGCAAGCCCAAAAGCCAACCTGGCAGCAACCTTGGCTCCATGGCCCACTGCCATGCTGGAGTAAACGTCACTTGCATGTACCACCACCTCAGCGTTGCTGCAGTAGAGGAAGGAAAACAGAAGATTAGAGATGTCCAGCTCTTCCTAACCTAAGGAAACAGCTTCTGGAGAGTTTGCTTCTCTCCCTTCCACCAATAATACATACAAGGTTACTCTAATAATTCAGTGATTGCATCAGATCTAAAAGGATATTTCTAGCTATGTGGCTGGCAAATTAGCCATGAGGATTGTACCAGAACATGCTCTGAATTCCCTATGTAATGAGCAGAACTTAGTAGTACCACCAATTTTACAAAACCATCTCAGCGTTTTAACTCTTATAAAAGAAATAACGGCACACACACGAGCATTCTCTTCATACATTAAAAAAAAAAAAAAAAAAGGAAGCAATAGAGTTTTGTATTTTTTTCAGTATCATCAAGGACACTGGAAAATTTCAGAGAAAATACAAAGATTGCCAGGAATTATACTATTTTTGTAGATGAAAAGATGGGGAAGAAGTGGGAGGAGAGCAAGCTATCTTCCATACTGTAGCTAATTTTCCAACTGAATTATCACGCTTGGACTGCAGAATTTACCATGCAATTGCAGAAATATGAATGGCTATCAAATCTTGCAAATGCAGCTCAGATTTTAAGTCCTGATTAAAATCATTACCTTGATACCAACCTTCACACAATAAGCCATGTTGTAAACACACAAGGTGAGGTTGCTACTAACCTAAACGTAATGAGGATGGATTTATCAGTCAGGTTCTGCAACACTCTGCCTTTTGTACGCAACAATTAATCGACAGCACTGTTTATCGTGGTATTATTTTGTTGGTTTTTTTTAAGATTATTTTTAGAGAGATAAGTGAGATTGATACAGTAACTGTACATGTTTAAATCATCATATGCAATCACAATACCTACGGAAAGGACAGGAGGTAGGTTTTTTTTTTCCCCCCCCACAATTTAGTGCTCGTTTTTCTGCATGATTAAACAGTCATAATTTGCCGTCGCATCAACCAAAAGAGTTAAAAGTCATGGGAGCTGTATGATGACAATAATGAATTCTGAATCTTCCAATTAAGAATCTTCCTTCACACACTGCTTTATCAATGCTTACATCTGCAGGAAGAAGAATAAAACTACCTATAATGGACAATATTATTAACTACATAGCTGTTTTTTCTTCTACAGTTTATTAATTAAGAACATAAATACCTTAAACTTCATTGTAGCCTAAAGACGATGCCTTTCCTCTTTCATGTGATTTTCCCTTTTTCCTCTAATTTCTTACTGATACTTACAATAACAAACATCTTCCTAATATGAAATGTGACGTTTCAGCAAAAAAATTGATAATAAAATATTCCTCCATCTAACTGCATCATAATGAAGGGTTTTCTTCTCTGTTCTACAACTCCTACTGCTGCATTAGTGAAGGAAATAATGCAATCTTGGAAATCTGATTGATCAAAATAGTAAGTCTTGGGGAACAAAATGTCATATATTACTTATTCCTTTTGTGGTGTCACAAGATAAAGTTGTTTTTTGTTTTTACTTTGTTTAAAATATACTAATTTATAAAACTTTACTCTTCAATCAATGCATCAAAGCACATCACATGGTTTAGCAAAAGGAGTCTCTAGTATCTAAATTCTAATGGGGAGGCTTTTTAGCCCCCATTATTCAACACCCAGTAGAAATTTCATATTGGAGAGTAACTGAGTAATACAAAGAACCAGCTTTGGAATTCCTGTTGGTAACAATTACTAAATTTTTCTCCTCTACTTTCTCCCACTAATATTTACCTTCACACCAAAGCTTCTGTCTATTTCTAAATTACACAGATATCACTTGATTAATCTCTTTTTGAAAATGTAATTTATTTTAATTGGAACTGAAAACTTGTTTGAGGGGTGGCAGGAGGAAACTGTTCCTATTTCCTGCTATAGTTCTCTCAGCATCTAATTACACTCATAACAAGGAACAATGGGAAGATTGTGTGTTATTCAGTTTAATGTATTTAATCACACAATTCCCTGTGTGCATGCAAATACACTAGAGCCTCCCAACTGACACACCACCCACATAGCACATTAATCATTCATAACAATTGTGCTTTAAGATAACACATAGTATACAATATGCTCTAGATACCTATTTGCTGGAAAAATGATTCCAGTTCACCATAAATAAAAGAAAAAATGGAGCAGAACAGACACCAAATGAAAAATTCTAACATTAGTACCGACATTTTCCACAAACTTCTCATCAATACAGATTTGCTTCGTCCAACTAGAACTATACATTTCTTACGAAAATAATTTTCCTCAAACTTTTTCTGGACACAAGCTTTAGGGAGACCCATTTTTTGCAACCCACATCTGACAGTGCTAACAGTTCTTGAATAAAGGTTCAAAGAGGTCTGGGCTATAATCTTAAAGAAAAAGGTACAATGCAGTTTTTTGCAAGTGAGATTACATGCCCAAGTACTCTTGAGAACACAAAACTCGTATTTTAACTATTTTCTACCACTGGGGCCAAAGTTTCAGCCACAATCCATCATGTGGATCCTTTTTGTTACTACTCTTTTCTTCAAAGTCCTGTTTAAGTCCAAAGGCAAGTAGACACTCAAAATACCCTTTCTGAATATCATCCTCCCCTCTATACAGTTCTATAACCTTAAAGGTGAGTAATAATCAGTCAGGCGCTGCAGTGTAACAGCTGTTAGCAACACCTCAAAGTGTCAGCACCGTCCACACCAGGAAGGGCATGGGAAATAACTTGGTCTTTAGAAGAAAAAGAATACCCAGTCGTTAGAAAAATCACTCTTACAAGGCCAGAGTTTTCAAGAATAAAGTCACAAGGAGAAGAAAAAAATTAAAAAAAAAATAAAAAATGAAGTAAACTACATATGATCCTCCTTCTTGTCTGCAGAATCAAAGAAATGTCTCATAGGCTTAGTGTGAAATGGTCTGAGCTCAGAATGAGTCACTGGGGTTTTTAGAGCAGACAATGTGGACAGTTGATAAAATGGGACAATCTGGATTCTTAAGAATAAAATTACTTCTGTGAGGACTTAACCTCTTTCTCTCATTATACAGTGAGAAAAGAAGGACGTCTGTTCAGACACATGGCATTAATGCATAAGAAGGAATGCATACAAGTTGGAAGAATATGGAATAGCAGAGAAATGAAGCAACAGAATTTAAGCCTGACTTAACTTTGAAGCTGGCTCTGCTTTGAACAAGAGGTTACACCAGGTAACTTCCAAAGGTACCTGCCAATCTAAATTATTCTGTAATTTGAAGCAATGGGCTTATGTACAAAGAACGTAACAAAAACATTACCTTCATTATCAAATGAAATACTGCACTGAAAATAAAGCTTTAGTTTGAAGAATGTCAGTGATGTCTGGGAAAAACATGTGAAGAAATGAGTGAAAGACCCTGTAAATGTGACAGAAGATGCGTGTATTTTGACAGACTAATGTTTTGATTTTGTTTAAACTAGATTAAGGTAGTAATCCAACTTCAGTAGTACAGTGAATAACTGATACTACCATAACATTTTAACCCTTTCCCATTCAATTAATATTAGATCACAAAACCATTTCTCAAAGGCTTTACATAAAAACCAAAAAGACAATATTCATGTTCATCATACTCTTAGAGATTTCGAAAAACATAGCCCCTGAGGATTTAGAACATGCTCAGGAAACAAAGTTTGATCAACTAATGTCAAAAGATCAAATTTCAGCTTATAGAATTCAAATGTCCTTCTGCCATAAAAATGCAGCAGGCAAAGGCAGTAGATATTCATCACGTCATCCCAGTCCAACATAAATCCAACTTGTCCCTGTCTTCTACTATAAGATAACCCAAAACTTCTCCCTCATGAGTAATTTGAAAATCACACTTTATAATACAAGATTGATTTGCATTAATTTCTAGTGCTCATAATCCCACACTTCTGGAGTTTCATGGTCTAAAATTTCAGCAACAGCTGGAAATCTTTGTCTCTGACCTTACTGTGAGGGTTGTTCTCTTTCTCTTTCACCCTGAAGAATATACATGGTGATGCAACAGAAAGCAGCCAGACATACAAAAAGCATTCCAACAGGTAATTTTGCATACCTCAACTAGTGGAAATGAACAGGAAATCATTTTGTATTGCTAAAAATCACCAGTTTACTGAGGACAGATCTGTCCCCACAATAGAATTTGGTGAGACCTACAAACACTCTATATCATATTTTGTCCGTGACTTCTCTCCACATCTTTGGTGCCTCTTTAATTTTACCATAAAATTTAGGTGTGATGCCTCTGCACTTCCACAGAGGAAGTACCAATTTACAAAAGGTTTAATTACATTTGATTATGTCTCTGTATTTAAGAGGCATTTTTGGTTCTAAGTAGTCTCTATATGCATTTAGAAATTAAATTGTTCCACTGTAATTAGCAACTCCATTTCAAGTAGCAATTAGCTTAATAAATAGAAAAACATACACAGACAAAAAAAAATTCTAAGAGTATAGTATAGACTACAAATCTATTTTTCATCTGCTGAAATCCATCATTAAAATAAGAAGTATCACATAGAAACTTCAAACTCCTAATGATTGCATTAGCTCTAATTAAGGAGCAGCCTAGTCTCACTTTAACAGTAGTTTATCATGCTAATCCCATTTCAGGTAAAATTTTGGTTAAATGGCTAACAACTGTCATACTCTAACATTTAATAGCAACATATATTTTCATATTTGTTACGAACCTAAAGAAGATGAGCTTCTTAAGTTGTTTACCCTTTCAACCAGTTTTGTTTCAGTTTGTTTGGGAAGTAGTGATAGTTTTAAGTATGTAGACTAATCTCACAAGCAGCAGAGAAATCTCTCTCCTTAATTGTACCTATACTGAGGCTGGCCTTTTGTCTCTTAAGCTTGATAAGAAACAGAAGGAAATGAAGTGGAAAAAAGAAGCAACATTAGCTTTCATAATTCACTGTTCTAGACAACCCTGACTACTGAATGTGACAGAAAGTAACCCAAGCAGAAAGAAAATAGAATGCTTCTGCGTTGCCACTATGCCACAGGATTAAGTCAGAGGACTGACTTCTGTGACCACCAGCAATGCCTCCCGTTCATGCTGCCACGCCACAGTTCTCAGGCTGCATGTATAGACAGTACAGCACACAGAATAAAGATGAGCTGATATGTGCTTACAGGATTCAGATTTATTTTTGTAAATCAGATTGAAGCTTTCTTTATTAATATTAATAATGAATAAATGTGACATAGTTTGCTCTATTTTATCTCTATTTAGAAAAAAATATTTCTGATCTGGCTGGATAAACTCCTGCAGTGAATTATCATAAGCAATTCATTTTGATTTCTGAGTATTTCAAATGAAACAACATTTTTGTAGTGTTTTACACTCATATAATTTCTTGTGGATGTAGATTTGGAGCATGAGAGGAAAAGTGACTACCAAGTAATGAATGCTATCTTTCAGAAGTAACCTCTGAAAGTAATGATGCTGATACACCTAGAGAGCCAGAAGGATTCCCAGCAGTGCTTTTCTTTGTGCTGATCATCAGAGGAACATTTTCATTTTTAGTCACAGCCTTTTAAGTGCAGCTTACTCCGCTGCCGTTGTTGCCTTGGGTTGCCTCTTTTGAAAAAGACTATGCAAGCTAGATCAAAAAAACTCACAGAAAGTCATAACACTTAGAACAAGTGTTCCACGAGTTTCAACAGAACTGCAGAGTTCAAGGTATTATTTCTGCAACAAAGAAAAGCAATGAGAAAATAGCATGTCTCTGCTTTAGGAGCAGAATCAAGATCTTCTCACGAATATTTTTGGGAGTAATTAGCATCTCAAACGACCTTAATAAAGATGTTCAGTTCAACAAGATTTGGATGCCTAATCCTAAGAAAAGTGAGAAGCAGAATCCAAACTGTCCTCTGGAGACCAGCACCAAGGATCAATTTGAAACTCATTCACGCTTTAATGAATTGATGCTCTTAAAAGCACATAATGACTCAGAATCAGGAGAAAATCTTACGGCTTGACACACCACCAGTACAAGTCTCATACACTACTGTCAGAATCCTTTAAGTAACACCAAGATTCTTTGAAATCAACTGTAGATTGAAAGTATGCTTCTGTTCAGCACAAGGTGTCCTCACAATCGATGCGTTTATTTAAAGAGTATGGATTTTACAGACCTTAAAGGCAATTTAAAACTACTAGATTCTTCTACACTAATTAAGTGTAGATCTCCTTCAACTGTAGCAGATCTTCAATTTAAAAGACGAAATCTTCACAGAGAATATTATATACACTTGGAAATTATTCTGTAAATGTTTCACCTTAGTAAACTATGGAAAAATAAATATGGAAACCTACATCTCAGCTTTGCTAGTATTTTTTAAAATAATTAAAATGCTAATGAAAAAGCATCAAAAGGCATGAAGAAGTAGAACTCTCCCCAGTAAAACATATTTCTACAATCATAATTTCCAAATTGAAATTCTCTCTGAGTTATGCTTTAAGTGATGATAGGTTATGTTTATAATCTCTCTTCAGAAAGAACCTGCTGGTTATCAACTTTGCATTTGCCAGTACTTCCAAATCTGGTTTTGGTGAAATGTTAGATGTGCAAAAAGCAAGTACAGATGAAGACAAGAGGCTGTCAGTGGTAGCTCCAAATGTGCCACCACACTTAAAGCAATGGAGGCACACATTTGCACAGCATTCCTAGATTGCATAAACCTAATCTCAACAGAATAGTTCCAAATGGCAATAATCAGCTAACACAAAATGCTGTTCGTCTGTCCTGCTATATTAGTCCACCCCCTCACACTCCTTCAGTAGGAACTTCCAGCTTGGTTTCTATACTCCAGAGGCTCCAGAGTTCTTGCAGGTATGGAGTCACTAACACAGAATCAATCACCCTTCCCCTTGCTTACGTAAAAATCCTTATCCCTAATATTTCCAATGCACACAAAGTGGAAAGCTCCAGTTCATACAGAACTGCCTGATTTTTGCTTTGACAGGGGCACAGGACTAAAAGCAACTATGCTGGAATTTCCTTCCCTCTACCTTCTTCTGTCTTATATCAGTAGCTCTTCCATTCAAACTGGGGGAGGAAGGTATGTGGGTGGCTGTTGATTTCAGCAGTGATCCCACTGGATTCCCACATCTCCTTCCAATATAAACTACAAGCTAAGACTGATTTAAATATAACCCTAGGCCAAAATTAGAGAGATAACTAAGTAAAGCTAAGAGAACACACACACACACACACACAAATGCAAGAACTAAGGATTACTATATTTCTAACAAGCATCATACTGTGCAAACAATGATGCTTATTTTTGAAAAAGAACTCAAATATCAAAGCTATCAAAATACAACATTCTAACTCAAGTAGTTTCACCTATTAGCTGACTGCAAAGCAAATATAAAACTTGATTTGCAAGTTCAAAAAAAAAAAAATCTTTGGTAAGCTAAAATAAATACCACTGCTATGATATTCCATGTCCTCTTGAAATAGCTGCTATCATGCTGTACTGTGTCTTCATATGATAAAGAAGTGCCCCCACATTAAAAAAACCAAACGATGTGGTCAGAACAAAGCACTAAAGAGTTCAGTATTTGCAAGCAATTGCTTTTGTATTTTTTGCTGTTGGTTATTTTGTAAGTAATGCAACTGCTGTGCTGACTTGAAGCCCAACACAGATTTGATCCTCCATTTCATAGCATCAACTTAAGTGCTAAACCTGAAAGGGTATCTATGATTTTACTGTGGCTAATTTTTCTATCACAGCAAGTTAACTATACGTGGATTATTTATAAGAATAACTGAGGCAGTTGTAAAGAATACTGTCTGCAGTATCCGCTGCCTTAGCAATAATGATAGATTTAGGCATCCGCTACTAGAAAACATCAGCTCTGTCAAAATGTCAGATGCTAATGTCTGAAGCAGCTCAATTAAGCTACAAGACACAATCACTTTGTTCTACGAAGGATGCAGGCGGACATATTTCAATCCATATCTGGAACTGACAGATACATTTAGTGAAGAAACAGATTAAAAAAACTGCAATACGTACAGCCCTACATCTTCACCTCGTTTCAGAAGTCTTAGTTTTTAAGGTGCTAGTCATTTGACTTACTATGAGTTCTCAATGAAGCATGCACAATAGTGTCAGTTTTAATCAACAAACCAATTAAAGACTTTAATCAAGTTCACTTTATCTGTTCAACAGTATGTTTACATCAAATTCTTTTTAACAGGTGTTTAATATGCAGGCGCTGCTTTTCAATTACACTTTCAACAGTAATATGTAAAGGCAAATGTGCTGTTACAGTAATAAACAGCACTCAGATACACTGAGAAAACCTACTTTAAAAATGATGGGAAAGATGTCATCTTAAAGTCTACTGTATTGAGTCTAAGAACACAGCTGCCACGTAAAAGCCATGGACTATCATTGGCTTTTAAGAAGGATGCAAGAGTGAACAGTGCTGTTGATTCTTTCCTCTTCCACCTTGTGTGACTATCTGCATTGCTGAAACGCCACACTTACGCAGACAAAATCCAGAATCAATATTTGAGGCAAAACCAAGTACGTTTGTTTATAACAAACATTTACCTCGCTGTATTCAAAGTTAATTTTCTTACGATGAAGGAGAAATAAGTGTAGGTGATTCATTCTGGAAGGAAGAATAATTTTCTGCAATGTGTCAGGTTCTTGAGTTTTACTGGCCCCCAGACAGAATGCATATTTGTATAACACAGAAACTGCTGCAGTTATACAAGGAACATTTGAAAAATCACATGCATTTTAATGCTAGTATGTTTTCAGAATGACTAGCAACATATTTGAAGCAGTTAAACTGGCTCACAACTGGAAGATAACACTACTTGGCTGCGATACAGAAAAGAGCATCATATGACAACGAGAGTTTTCTGCGTGTAGATGCCATCACATATCCATAAACAACCTTAAAGACATTCTTAAAAGATAATTTTAATGAATGTACTATGGGAAAGATGAGAAAATAAGAATTCTTGTGATTAACACTTACCTCAGAAGCAGCAGGTAGCCAGACTTCAGACTAGCATTGAAGCTTTCAGGCTTGGAGTCTGAAGACACCACTACTTGGGATGCAGTCTTAGAATATGATCATGTAAATGCTTTTTTCCAGACAAGTGAATATTTTACTTATACGAGTGTCCTGGAAATTCAATAGTTTCCTCAACAGTAATCATGGTACATTAGGTTTAGAGAATAAATTAAATTACTGAACTGTGAAATAGAGAAGTTTTAACTAGAACTGCTTATACTGAAATGTTAATATTGGACACGCTTTGATGTTGTGTTAATATAGAAAGACTTTACATTACTTGTAGACCCCTAATAAGCTATCTTGTTTACTTTCCATGATGGAATTCTATCCCAAACTGCTTCAAAAGTAAAAACCAGAAATAAATGTTTTAGTTTGGCTCTTCAATTCCAACAAGTCATTTAGATGTGTGCTACAGTTTGATGTAATTTTAAATATTATTACCTTTTTACTAAAATGTGGGCACAAAAATACATCTAATAACTCACCTTAGCATCGATAACATCAGCTAGAAGCTGAAAAGAAAAAGTTCATGCCCAGGAGGTTTTAGCATTCCATGAAACAATGTGCCCAGGGAGCATCCAGAAGTCTCAAAGATCAGACAGGCTCATGCTGGCAGGAAAGGGCTTTCCCTTTGTACTTTTTATGAACTTAAACTACACCAAAGGTCTCTAAAGGCCACCAGAACTGTTGTAACTGTTCCAACGTGGGCCACTCTCAGATGCCTATAACTTCCCTCACATCCATTAACTTAGGGTTCAAATTGAAAAAACGCTGCATCTTCACTACAATACACTAGGACCAGTAGAGGAAACAATATGGCCAAGGAACAGAACCTTCAGAGACTGGGACTATTTCTATTTCTATTTCTAAAAAATATATACACTGCAACAATAAACTTTTATTGATGCTCAGTTCTCATCACATACCAAGCTGTACGCACCTGTCATTTCAGAAAGCTTTGCACATTGCAAGGGAAATCTCAACAAAGGACATGAAAGCTGAAAACCAGAGCATATATTTGTTTTACCTATTTTCCAGTTACTTCTAAGCAAAGGAGTGATAGATGATACCATACCCCATGCTACACATGGCCTGGCTACTTTCACCATGTCAAAAACAGCTGTCATTGCTACTGCTGGTGATGGCTTCCACAAACACCATTGAGAGTGCCCATACACAGGCAGCTGCCTGTGCAATGTGTATATGAAACATGTAAGTACCATATGCAAAAACACACACGTTTATAAAGAACAGCATGACTAACATTTGCATGTTCGTGGTTCACTACAGGAAAGATTCATTAGTAACGGTGAGCACAGTAACCAACAGGAATGAACATTAAGTACACAAAATGAGAGTTGCCATGTGTTTTTAAAATTAATTTCTTTTAAAATAGATATCGACAGGAAAAACAGACTTACCTTAAAAACCCCAACATGTCTCACAAGGTTATTCATTTGTGCAATCATATATGCAAGAGATGTATTACATAAATTTCGCATGATATCAGAAGTCAGATACTGAATGAAAATAATATCCTTGAGAAACATAACTGAAGAGGTAAAAGTAAAGATCCACAATAACAGATATTAGAGAAACACACCACTCAAGTTCTAGGTCTACTCTCCCAAATGACTCAATTACAAAGTATAAATTCAATTTACAGAAACATTTAGCTTGGAAGGTCTTCAAGTGCTATGCTCAAAACTGGGTCTATTTCAAAATTTGATCCAGTTTCAAAGGTAGAACTGGCTGTTATAGTCAGTTATTTTAATGTGGAAATTAAATTCTGCAATGGGGCCTTCATATTCTATTTTATTTAATTCCTTTCAGATTAATAACACTGTTTAACCTTTTGTAGCTTCAGATTTTTGCAGATGTAGGAAAACAACAACATATTATGTTCCAAAAGCGGGCTGGTTGCTCTGAAAAGGATCTGTGAAGCGAGGCCCATCCAGAACAACAAATCGTACACACCTAGTAATTAAAGAGAACACTACACATTTGCAAGAAAAATAATAATAATAATAATAATAAATCCATATTTAGGATGTGACCAAATTACGGTTTCAAGTGCAGCCTCTCCTGCATAGAAGTTATGCTACAAAATTCTTAACATTATATCTACTTCCTGCTTTTTCCACATAGCAACTTGAATGAAATACAGTCAAGCATTGAGGGACTTTAATTACAATACTTTTATAAATCTTAGTCTGAAAACAGCACGGTCAGCTTGCTCACACCTTTCAACACCACTCAGCGTAACAGTATCTCCTCACTTAAAAAGATGTGTGATTTGCGGTCTTCACAATACACCTAAGCCAAAGTATCAGATTTACAGTCTGGGAGACAAGCAAAGCAACACTCCCATCAAAGGCTCTACCTGCATTTGTTTTTCTCACCAAACAAATTCAAAAAACAAACAGTTTTATAGATAATACACAGAAGTATACTTACAGGTATATACATCCATGTACAAAGAATGTTACCTGTGCGCCAAAGTTAAAGACATACATGCTTGGCATGCAGTCAAGAGATTTTAGATCTGCAAGTGAGGTCCCATTAAAACAAGCATGTAATTAGTTGCCCTGCAAAAGGTTGGGTAAGTCACTTGCCCAAAATCACTCTATATAATAATGAATCTATATAGTAAGGCCATGTAAAACTAACCAGGCAATCCTAAATCTGGCATTCTCAGCTGTTCTTTGGAGCGTGCCATTAGTAAATATTGCCATTGGGGAGGTTCAGAGATGCATTTCCTTAGCCTTTTGAAAAAAAATAACAATTAAAAATGAGCCAATTTCTCCATGTATCATTATACTGCTAAGTATACAAAATAGAATTAGAAATTCTAAGGCTGCCATTCAAATATCTTTCATCTGAACACTGAACAGATGTAGTCTAGAGCTAGATCAAGCTCATTAAACCCATGAGCTTAAGATGAAAAACATATGCCTCCAAGAGAACATCAAGTACATGAATTCAGAAACAGCTGAGCCATGCAGGGTGGCAGCATCCTCATCCCCTTGCTCCCTGCTCAGTTTCTTATGGATGAAGGCTGCCAGGGATATTCTCTCCATTCTTCTGAACTCACATTCACCAATCAAGACAAAGTTGCCTAAGTACTTCCCAGGTGCAAGAAGAGATCTCCTATAGCATGGACTTGAACTCTTCACAGTTCAGGCTCTGATCAGAGTCATATCTGGCAAAGAGCAGCCCTGAATAATTGTAGGACAGTTTGTCTCCATTGTAAGTCAGCACTGTAACCTACATATACAGTTCACACACAGCAAACTAAATGAACTTCAGCTACGATATCCAGTGAAATAATCAAAAACATTTGAAAAGTTACATAGCTTTGCCAGACTCGAAAACAAAACTCAAAATGACAATCATACCAGCTAACCACAGATCCAGAATAAATTTTACAAAAATTAAATGTAATAGATTATGCATTCTACATTAAATCCCCTTCCAGAATCAGTTATCTTCTCCCTCAATTCAGGGTCTTCTACGTATCCACTTTATTTCATGTGACTGCTTATAAACAGAATTCTGATTTATTAATTTTTGAGAGCAAATATTTCACCCCTCAAAAGAAACAAAAAAGCACTTCTATACTGAGGGATGTTCAAACTAAAGGATGGCTGCACACAACAAAAAGAAATGAATTTTTTTTTTTAAATATCTGATAATACTAAGGCACAATAATCATACTTGAACAGTTACTCTTCTGTCTTTTTTGATGATCACCATCACCAACCAGCTACAAGGATATGTTTCTAAAAGATGAATGCATCTCCCACAGAGGTTCCCATATTACTGATTAATGTCAGCCACTCTTCAACAAGACTGCTTTGACATACCTAAAATCTAAAATTTATTTTCTTTTCCGCTATCAGTGATTGCGTTCATTTTTCTGTAACATTTGAAAAGAGCGGTCCTCGATTCCATACTTATTTCTTGATTGCCTGTATACCTTGAAATTCTACCAAATTGTTGGTCAACTCCTTTGTATGAGTAGCATGTTGGTCATGCTACTCATACAAAACTAACTGTCAGGCCACAATGAATCTCACAAACTTTTCCAACCCCCCTTCACAATTTTGTTTTCTATTTTATGATTACCTTCATAACTCCAGCTTTCATGTTTGTTCATATGGAACATTAGTACTTCCCAGCTACTCCACTAATAAGCAGCATGAGGAGTCCAACCTTCCTACACCAGTTTAAAAGAGAATACCTATCAGCTACCCCAAAGAATGCTGCAGTATCACAAGCACTGCAGGGAATAATTTTAAAAGCAAGAACAAAGCAAGACGTAGGCTCAACTGAAAGAAGGAATCAAAGACTTAAATTATAGCAGTGATATACAATGGAGTAACCTTCAGGAGATTAATTGCTCAAATACAACTCCAAACAATTCAGACATCTTCAAAAGCATTAAAGAAATAAAATAATTTTAAAACCAGAAAACATTAAATATAGACTTAGGAAAACAGTCAGAAGCTTATGCCTTCCAGTAGATTAAAAAGCCCAACATGAAGGAAGAATTTCTCCATGTCTCCCTCTCAGTTATGGACTGAGAGCTGTATGTTGCACCAGATAAAGTTCAGATTGGATATTAGGAAAAATTTATTCTCAGAAGAGCGATGAGATAATGGAAAAAGCTGCCCAGAGAGGTGGTAAAGTCACCGTCCCTGGAGGATTTCAAGAAAAGGGTAGATATGTCACTTAGGAACATGGTTTGACAAACATGGTGGTGATGGGATGATGGCTGGACTAGATAATCTCAGCGGTCTTTTCCAACTTTAATGATTCTATGATTCTAATGGTACTCTATCCCCACAACTTCTTCCATCTAACAAGTTTAACAGCCTGCATTATCCCTTCAAAGAAAATGTCTGTAGAACACTATTCTCAGTATACTCAGGGGATTCTTTAATTCATTCATCCTGTTTCCTTTATTTTGCCTTGAGCTGCAACATGATTGACATCTTCTCCATCAGTATACCAAGGCAGCATGAGAAGCTAATTATTACATAAGAGATGATACACGTTACCTTTCCATGTCACCTTAGAATACCTTATTTAGATGTCATTTTAAAAGTTATAGGCTTTAAGTTCTGTATCAGTTTAGTCTAGACACTATGCTCTCTGATTTCAGAGTCTTCCTAAAAATGAAGGCTTTGCTATTCCTACACAGTTTATTGCTTATGTCATCAGTGCTGATAACAAAGACTGGTAATCCTTCCAGGTTAGGAATGATAGAATAAACTACTGATTGATTTTTAGTCAGGGCTCCCCTGGAACAAAAGTGACAAGAGGACTTGACTTCTCAAACCAAGTTTAATGGTTTGGTTTCGTAGTTTTAAGATGACTAGAGTTAGTGAACTTTTTCCCCACAACTAACTAACTCTCTGTCATAGATCTCTTGCCAAAAATGCATTCACTTCTGATAACAGCAACAAAACAGGGGAGGAGGTGCATTAGAGCAAGAAATGCATTCATATACTCAGAAAGTAGTTGAGGCAGGAGACAGAGACGGAAATTCAAAATAGAAGGCATTTCCTGAAGATTAATGAGAGGGTGGTAGTATCTGATAGCTAAGGGCACAATGGGTTCTGCAATCACTCAACTCTGATGGCAGTTCCAGGCAACACACAAGGATTGTGCTTATTTTTTTTCCTTTTTTGTTGTACTAATTTCTCTCAACCTTTACCACCACCACTGTAAATCCGTACTAACCTGTGACTGGTGCATCTATGTCCAGCAAATTTTTTTCTTGACGAAGAATTGAAGCTCCCTCTGTTATTATTCTCAATGCAACGCTTTCTTCCAGTCTCCCTTCTTTCATAAGGTGTGCCTTTAAGATATCCACACGTGGCTTGCCATCATTATCAAACACTTCCTTAGCTGTGAGCCGGTGACTTGGAGGAAACGGGACAGCTGTATGGAGAAGAAAAAAAATCTGATCACTTTTTACAGTAAAGTCTCTATTATAGATCATCACACATTTCAAAATCATCTCTGCTGCCAAACTGTATTAGCATGAATTTCCTATTGCCTCTTATAACTTTGGGCTTAAATTGTACTTAAATGAAGACATAACTGAAGCAAAGTTATCCATGCACATAAGAACAGCTATTTCATATTTATTAAAAAATTGAAAGAAAGATTTTGGCCAATTTTACAGGCCAACATGCAAACAAACCAAGAAACATATGGGAATATCAGGGAAAAAAGGTGGTGCAGCAGGCAACGCTGCAGCAGCACTGCGAAGCATTTATATAAAACACAAATGTAATGCAATCTTTAATTCATATGTAAGAACATGCATAGATATAATGCAGTTAAAATGCTGAACTCTAAGACAGATCTCTCTAATGAGTTGGGTCATGGTAGAAGATGTCTTTTTCCTATCACACTCAACACATTCATCTACCACCAGGGTATTCTTGAGTGTGAAGCCAACCACATCCAGCAAAGCTGCTTCAGACTGTAGTTTAACATGAATTAATAAACTGGTGAAATGCCATCAACCAGCAATCCATGCACTGCTGTCACATCGGGCCTCAGGCTTGCAGCTACCCTCAGATGCTCAGGCATTCCCTTTCCCAAAGACAGCTGGAATGGAGAAGGCTGGAGTTGCTGCTGTCAGCTGCAAGGATGAGGCTACAGCATTATCCCAGCTTAACCTCCTTTCCCTTGCCATTCCATTGGAGCCACATCAGGCATGGCCTGCCCGGCCAGCCACCAAGCCCTGTCCAGCTGCAGGAGGTTATTATAGGGGAGCATGAAATAGGGAGAGGAGACTGCTGCAATCCCTGCACAACCTGGCTGCCCCTGGTTCCCTGCTGAGTCCCTCACTGTGAGCTCTGATACGGTATGAAAAGCAAAACTCAGCACAACAGATCGATATGTCTGCTGGTTCCAATTTGCTTTACATTTCATGATCTGTGCACTTTGGAAGCATCCCAGAAATTGCACATATCTTTTTGAAGCTCGATCCAAGAACTCTTAACCTGCAATAACAGAAATAACAGATCAGATAATAAACAACTGCATTCTGTGCAGCTTTTTCACATAGATAATTTAAATATTAGCATCTTCAGAAAATGCTCTCATTTCTTTGATTCAGGTCTCTTTTGTTTTTGTTTTTTTGGCTACCATAACTGGCACTGTAACAGGAACAGGCTGCCTGGAGAGTTTCTGGAGTCTCCTTCTCTGGGGATACTCAACACCTGCCTGGACGCCTACCTGTGCAACCTGGTCTAGGGAGCCTGCTTTGGCAGGGGGGGGTGGGACTATGATGATCTCTAGAAATCCCTTCCAACTCCAAGAATTCTGTGATTCTGTGATAATTTCATCAGCACATTCATCCAAACGCTCTGGTGTGGACTAACAGATACGTGTCTACGAATGAACTGAAAATGGAGAACAGACTAAGAAGTACAACAAAATGGGGGAGAAGGTGAAAACCTATCAAGTCTCTGACCTGGTTTCTGGGCACAGGGACAGCTACAGCCACAAGGAAGTTAAAATGCAACATCCGGGGTTCAGAAAGCTCTTTCACAGATCCCTCACAGCTTTCTTACTCAATCCACAAGAACTCCCAAAATGCTTTAAATCAGTTTATGCTTTGATTGGTACTTCTGTGATAAGTGGTTAACTGGTGAAGACCAACGCCTTGGTTTGCTTTTTGCAGTTGCTGTGGTTAAGCCCATGAGGCTCACAGAAATCAGGGGGTTATATGCTTTGCGGATCTTTTCAGTAGATCCACAGCAGGCCTCAATTCCTAAAGAACAAATAACTGCATACATGAGCTATGAACAACTCCTTATACAACACCAGAAAAGAAAAAAAGCTTGCAAAGAAGAGGAAGGTGAGGGAGAGAACTCAGAAGTTCTACAAGTCTGTATCTCCTTCTGGAAATAGAATAAATAAAATAAATATATAAAAAGATTCTTCCTCCTTCCTAAGTGTGGAAAGGAGAGGGAAAAGCTGTTACTTATCTCCAGCCCACATGGCTAGAAGAAATACCAGCATTTGCTTGCACTGCTTTGAGATGAAAGCAGCCTCTCTTCTTCCCCTGAAGTACTGCGGTAAGAAAACCTCTGCAGCACAGTGCTTCTTACAGGTAACTGCCATACAGGAACATATGCCAGGAGGAGATTTTTGCATTCATAAAGATGGAGAACAAAACAAACAGCAAGCAAGCACACAAACAAAAACAGCTCTAAGATGTTCCTTCTGATTAACAGAAAAATATGGCACACACTGCAGCACTGGAAAAGCTCTGCAGGCAGATTTCAGAAACATGTACCAGAGACTAATTAAAGAAAAAAAGATACTGTTCCAATAGCAGATGATTAATGATTAATTAGCACAAACATGAGCAACTGAATAGAGCACAAATTGCATCTTCCATTATGAGAATATTAATTTTGTATATACACATGCAGAGCGCTTCCACAGACCAGAATAAGAAATGGCCGTGTTCATGTGGAATTCATTGCTGGAATCACCAACAAACTCCACGATCAAAAACCTTTTATAAATATAGCAAATATTTAGTTTCCACTGCTTTAGATCGCAATGTCAGTCTCCAAACACATGAGCACCTATCAACCTTCTCCACACCTGCGTGTTAGTGTGTGCAACACAACTGTTTCTCTTCTAGTGCTATTGTCTTTGTCAGAAATAAAACTGAGAGCCTAATCAGACAGCAATTGTGTCCACAGCATGCAGCAAAGGGGAGAAGTGGAGGAAAACCAGCAAATAGGTGAAACAGAGAACAACAACATTCCAACCTTCCACCTGCCTTTTAAAAATGACCTGCGTTTTGATCTCCTTGTAATGCAAAATATTCTGGGGGCTGAATAATTCTCTGATAAATATTAGGAATCTGTGGAGGTGAGGAAAAGCAGTGCCGCAGGCTCTGTGTGTGCAGGAGGGAGGCCTGGAGGCAGAGCCCGAGGGGAGGCAGGCGGGAGTGCTGCAGCACCCAGCCCCTCGCTGCGCTGCTGCCACCAAGGGTGGGAATCTGCATTCACTCTGGGTACAGAACCTTGGTCACAGAAACAGGAGAGACAGTAACGTGTGCATGGCAAAGAAGTACAGTGACAAATCCCTCTACAAGAACACTAGCCAGGGAAACTATGCAGACTACCTATGCTCCGTACCACTTAGAGCCTGGTCATTACCCCCTTTTGTAGTTATTTAAAACCTTTTAAAGGTACACCATTTATTTCCTGGCATTGGCATTTAGAAAGAGAACTGTTCACCGTGTGAAATGCTGTCATCAGGGTGTGGTAATAAAACAGGCTCCAGCAAAAAGCTGGGAAACAAAGACTTTTAACCCTTTACCTCACCTTGCCAGCAGCATCCTGCTAACATCTGGAAATATGAGAAGATATCATTTTGACTGTTACTATGTTGTTTTTTTCCTTGTGCTTTCAGATTTCTTGAGCATGTTACAGCAAATGGAGAAGCACAACCTGCTATGTCATTGTTCTTCAGATTTCAGCAGAACCCACCTCACTGGTAACACTACTGCTGAAAGGTCAGACCTCGTTACCAGTGCTCTCAAATATTGAGCAGCCTCTCCAGAACAAATAAATAAACCATAATGAGCTATGCTTAATTAGTGCTGAACATGTGCGCACACATAAATAAAATACAAGCATGTGGCAAAGAAAGCATTATTTTGTTTATATATTATTCATTTTCAAACCAAGCTGTACACTGTATTAATACTCTCCGAGGAGGCTGCCCATCCCATCAGTATTCAAGTTCCTTGCATTTCATCTCCCCTCTGCAACACTTGCTTTGTAATTTCACATAACTAATGCCGTGTGTCTTTAGGTAACTATGCCTAGCTCATGGTGTATTTCTCTAGAGAAAATAAGTAAATGCTTTCCTCTTCATCAGTAAGTGAAACACATCAGTAACTACCATCATCACAACACTACAGTGCATTGCATTTCTCTGATGGCAATTTGCAGTTCTGTACTTCAAGAAATGCAGGCACTGCAGCAGTGATGAGAGCACAGGTTCTTTAAACAGGTCAGTACTCCACATGCACGAAAAAGGCAGGTCACTGCAGCTTCCCTCCATCTACTTACTCATAGTCTTTGGACTCAGAATACATAACATTTTCCCCTGCCACCTCAGATATCCCAACAAAATTGCTTTTTCAAGAGATAGTAACATTTGGAATAGCTACCTAAACACTTTTTGCCCATTGACTACCCCCTTATTATCTCTCTGCTCAATGCAGGGCACATTCTTGGATGTTCATGCTGAACGGTAACAACATCCATACCAACCAGCTCATGGTCATGCAGGCCACTACAGAAAGAAGCAGGCAAAGATCAAAAAGATCATATATTAACATTAGGTCAAAAAGCTGTATTTCTGATTGATTATATTCCTGTTTAGTTGTTTATGAAGTTCTGGCTTACAGGGTTACTATGAACCAAAAGGGAAAGAATCATGATTTTTTTTTTCCCTGCAATAACACAACTTACTTCAGGCGACAGATAGGAACTAGAAAATGAGTCACTGTCACTGACTGCTGCTGAGAGGAACAGGGTGAAGCCTCCTGGCAGCACAGAGCTCACCAAAGCAGAGAGATGGGGAATAGCACTGCCAAAATCTGTTTTAACAGTGACACATACAGAAACAGAACACGACTGTCACATGACAAATAGCCTTTTCCACAGATCTCCTCAGGCAGCATTTAGATGATGTTTTTATCTCCACATACAAGTTATTTGGCAACAGATTCGCCACTCAAACCCGGCGGAACCTTTGATATTTTGTTAACTTACACATTTTCTTAGCAGGTATTTTAAAGAGTAATAAACAGGAGAATGAGTTAGAAAACACAGTTTCTTTACAGTATAAAAATGTGTACCATTGCATTCATAGCATACGCAAGTTCTTGGGCTTGTTTTAATTCACTATAATTATGGAGCGTAGAATATGTCACTAACTGGTAAAAATGAATCCATGGATTCATATGATAGCGTAAAACTCAACTCAAAATATAATTTTCTCAGTAGAACAAAAAGCGGTACTCCTATTCTGCTAGTCCCTAACAAGAACTCTCAGGTTTCATTTTTCATTTGCTAGTTTCATTAAGGGTAGGCACACTTGATCCAAACACTACCTGGAAGCTATTAGTGACTCTGATACATCACTGGAATTAGCAACCTGTCCAATATATCAAACTCTAGTGTGCTATTGCAAGACATTATATATTTGAGTCCTATTTATTTATTTTTACTAAATACATTTGTATAATTTTCATGAAAATAAAATTGACAATTAATTAAGTGCTGATACGGTAAGAATAACAGAAAGTCACACCTGAAAAATACATCTACAGTATAAAATAAACGATGAAGCCTACAGACATTTTGCATCAATCTTCCCAGGGCTAAGAAGTACTTGCAACAAAGTTGGAAGAGCTCAGCACAGATGCACTGGAGAAGAACAAGGCATGCTACTTCACAGAAAGCTGACTGTTAGTAGAGGCAAGATAGTCAATAACGTATCAAGAAACATTCAGTCAAAAAGAAGATGCTGGTATATGAAATCACCTTAGAAAAACTGCACGTGTATATCAAGTTAAGAAAGAGACAAGCTCATTGCCCAACCAAGGTCATATTCACTAAACTTACACGTAAAACAGAAAGAGCTCTTTGGCAGATGTCTGAAACAGCTGTCGCAGTTGGCAGCATGGAAACAAAACCATCTGAGAAGAGGTGATAACACCTGCAGCCCAAAATTAATTATTATCAATAGAATGGGCTGTCAGTGTGTTAAAACGGTCAGTCTTTACTGAAGATCAGAGTCCTTTAAATGTAACTTATTACAAAACCCACAGTGGAGCTGCTCAATTGCTGTTCGAAGTGTCTATCCAATTTTAGTCACCGATATCATAATCGAAAGGTACTACAGGCTGGAAAGGAAGTTACTTCACAAAACATACTGATGAGTCATGCTAGCAGCACTTCTTTGTATCTTCAGGCCGAAATAAGAAAAGAATAAAGAAATAAGTGGCCAAGACACTTCTTCAGATATTTCAGCTCTTACAAATTAGCTCACAATTTTCAGCATCTTTGGACACTTTAGTCCCAACAGGGAAACACACAACAGCAATGACAGAAGTGTCCCAGGGCAGGTCACCCATCTGTGTACAGACGCTGTGCTGAGAAGGTGCTTGTAAAAGGAAGGGCTATGACAAACTAGTGGGTCCTCAGTCTACTGCCAAGTTATTTCCAGATGCTAAGGTGCCCAAAGTGGCCAGCTAATTAAAAAGACAAAATCATTCTCACTCCACCTGCTTTCCTAAATACTTCTAAAATTACCAGTTTCACTTTGAATAATTACACTTTTTAACCCGCAGAAAACTAAATTCCAAATGAAACATCAACCGTTACTTCACATCTACCACTTCAGCAACTCATTCTCCTTTAGGAAGATGCTGTGTGTAAGCTCAGAGTCCAGAAAGCCATGAGGCATGTCCTGAGAGCAGGGTGAAAGCAAACCACTGGCTATGCTCACACGCAATGCAAGCCCCTCCGGCCAGCACACAACACCTCCCTGCCCCTCACTTGAAATGCCCTACCTAAGCCAGTGTCCAAGCACATCACAAGCAGCTCTGATGTGGTATATTTCTGAAGTACACACAAGAAGATAATCCTTTACCCAAAACATGTTTGCAGGATTTAAGCATTAAACTTGTGAAAGAATGATTAATTCTCCCCTCATACTGTGCTACTTTACAAGAGAAAGCTGCATCCCAGCAGCTGCAGTGCAGAGACTGTATTTTGCACCAGAGCTGTTTTGTTATCTTGCAGTGATGGGGCCTCATTTCGGACAAGCATTTCAATAAGCACCAAAAGTGCCCATTAATTTGGAACCCAAAGAAGAGTGCTGAAATGACAACATTTCTGGTGAAATGCTTGAATGAGCTAAGCAATTATTTAAAACATCTTCAAATCTGAATTCTTAACAGCCTTTCCATCAGAGTTGCCCATTCTCAGAGCTATCAGGCAAAGAGGGTTGCAGCACTACTCCTTCCCACCATTTCAAGAATTGGTCTGGTCTCTTCAAGTTATCAACTTCCTACGAAATGGACAACCGTAAGCCAAGTACATAGCAGATCTTGGCTTCAACTATTTAAAACAGTATAGCCAACATAATCAATGTACTTAGAAACTCAGGGTAAATTACATTCAAAAAGAACAACTGTAAATAGCTATTCCAACCGATGTCACTACAAAGAAATACCATTAAAGAAGAAAAACAACCGAAAAGTACACCAGTCACCAATACAGGATTGGATATACTTAATATTCACCACGGGAAACCTTAACAGTCCTAAAGAAGGGTATGGATACAGAAGTTCTTTAAAAAGGTTAGAGCAGGAACACATTATTCTCACTCTGAGCACAAATTAAGAGTAATAAAATGGACAAAGACCTGGATATACACAAGACGTCTTGGTTGTTTGATTTTAGTCTGGTGAATTGATTGACATGTATCCATCCCACCTGCTCCAAACACTCCTGATACCAGTAGTGAATATAAATTTGGATTACTGTTAGTTGAAGGATTTTTTAGATTTAGTTTGTAATGGTTCCAGTCCCTCTCTAATCTTGCCTCCCCAGTTGTTATTAATGAGCAATTTAAAAAATCCTGAAAAAAGACAAGTGAAAACCTGAACTGAAAAACATCTAGAGGTATATACACATCACACACAATACCCTGAGTGTCTAGGAGAAAGTACAGGTTGGAAAGGGGAAAAGGAAAGAGGTGCATTCGAGAGCAGTTGCCTTGAAAAAAAGCCTCATAATTCCAAGAAGTTTGGGTTTGTTTGAAATATGAAATTGCAGGCTATGTAGTTATTTAGTAACAGCATTCCCAAAGTATCTTTTGGCCACCTATTGGAAAAAAAACAAATTCTAACAGTTTTACTGAGCACAAAGTAACACGCGCTCCTGTAAAATATTACAAAAATACTTCCTTTCCCTATGTTCAAGATCATACACGAATATTTTTTTGACATTTAATCTTCCCTCCTGTCGTTAGTTTAAGTAAAAAAAAAAATAACAAAATAAAAAACCAACTACAGAATAAAAGAGAAAGGAAAAATAAAATTCAACAGGAAACATTTCCAATTAGAACTAAAACATACAGTTAAAGTTGGAAAATGTGATTGTAGCTTCCCAGCCTCATCAGCAAAGTTTGTTTTTCTACTTTGTGTGTTACACCCAAGTTTTTCCACAGGGCTCCAACTGCATACTGTTGAGCTTTGTTTTTATTAGCTTTTGGAACAGAGAACAATAATTATCCACAGTTTAAATTCCTTTATAGGAACAACTCATTTGGAGAAAACAAAGTCAGAGGAAAAAAAAAAACCTGTAACAATGGAAAATAGCAAAGATCTTCCAAGACTCAGATAAGGAATCAGGCATACTCCTCCATTCCCCAGGATACCTGAGTGACAGATAACTTCTCTTCTGTATTAAGAGTTTAGCGTTGTTCCTGATTGAAAATAATTAAGAAGCAATTGCATGTGGGTAACTGAAATTATTTAAATCTACTGGAAAAAAAAATGGATAGATTATTGGACGTGAATAATGTACAGATGTCAGTACAGACTATGGAACCATTTTGATCTGAATTTCTGGTTCATCTTATTTCATTACCAAATACCAACCTTGTATCTGGCAACATATATATACAAATGCATACATATAAAAATACATTAAAAAGTAAGTAAAAGGAGCACTGTAGACAGTTCCTCACCTAGAAACTGAAATCTTAGTTAATTCCCCATCAAAGCTTTTGAGCACCATGACGTACCTCACCAAGTTTGGTCAGGTGAAGGTCTGCTGTGACACACAAAGCGGAAGAAATGCAAACGTTTTCCTTTCTTAAGCCACTCCATCAGGACAATACTGAACTACAAGGAAATTTCAGTGTGCAAAATCTGACTAAATGTGTATGACCTTGCAGTAGTTCACAAATGTGTAAAACAGGGTCCTAGAAGGAAAGATGGGGGGGTACAGTTAAAAAGCAGCCTGTAGTTAGTGTTTTATACCAGGTGCTCTTACCACAGCAGCTTGTTCACTCGCACTTTCCTGTGCAACCTTCTCTGTAGGACCTGCTTTAGCAGGAGGTTGGACTAGATGATCGTAAGAGGTCCCTTCCAACCCCTAGAATTCTGTGATACTCTATTTTATAATATTTATGCTTAAATATTTTGGATAGAGATTGCTTTGCTTAAATGTCATACTATAGAAGTTACCTCCTGGAACACGAAACACTAGTTCAACTGTTCATGCTACAAGAAAGCTAGGAAGCTATTTACCAAGCAGAGGAAGCAGAATTTTTGGCTAGCATTACAAAGTAATCCCTAAAAAAATGTACCTTTCTGATGCAACATTCCAAATTTCATATGTTTTGGTATTTAGCAATCAACACCAAGTTCAAATACCCTGCAGTATCTAAAGCAAAGAGACGGGGATAGGAACACTAACGTATCTTGGTATTTAACTACCTGGATTCTTCCAGACTCTAAGCTGATAACGCTGAACAATGCTGCTTTCAAGTAACATGTCTGTATTGTCCAAGTTCTGACTTGTCTACAAATCCACTTCCTCTACCTAAAAGCCTCGAAGGAAAAAAACAACAGGGGCAGGGGGAAACACTAGCATATTTCTACACTTGACCTAATCCAGTACCTTTCAGGATGGAGAAAACAAAACACCAATGTCTGAGCTTCTCCATGTGAACTAAATCAAAAATCATGCTGATCTGTAAGAGGTAAAATGGTTTGTTTTTTATTTTGCTAGTCATGAGAAATGCATAAAGTAGCAGCACTTTCCACATCAGACAAGGCCAAAGCTGTATAAATTAAAGAATAAAGGCTTACAACCATAAATATGTGCCTGGCACTTTGAGCAGAAGGAGCCAATGTAACATTAAAAAGTACTTGGAAACAGCAGTTGATTGATTATTTTTTTTTATTTCTATTATTTACTCCCAAATGGCTCTGCTTTTGTTTAGTTGCATTTTTTACCTTTGTTAGAAGCTTTAAGTCAGCATAAAGTGAATCCTATACAGACTTGTACTGGATCACACTTCATGAGGAACTTCCCACAGTTCTCAGAATTATACTAAAACTGAATTCTTCTTGTTCAGTCATAATCAATAGGCACTAAACACAAACACTTGATTACATATGAAAACTAATTTGTGTCAGGTTGCAAATATTACTGACCTGCTTACAGCCCTTTCTCAGTAGTGGCCTAGTCATGTACTTGAAAAAAGCACCAACACACAAAGCTATCAGTCTTTCATTTTCCCCCTGTGTAGTTTAACAGGTAGACACTACCAGCCTTTGGAACAAGGCTTAGCTTTGCTTAGATTAGAACTGAAGGACATAGGAATCATGTTATGCAAAGTCATATTCAATAAATATTGTTTAAATGACTGCTGCTCCTGAAACTGAACTAGAGCACATGCTCAACACAATTTGTTTTGTCTTCCCTGATATCTGAAATACTGCTTGCTAGCTCAAACTAATACCCCAGCTAGAAATGCTGTTCAAGACCTATGAGGAACTTTAGTAAGCGAATTCAGCACATTAATTTTGTAAAGAGTGCTAGCAGAATGTAAAGGGCACACTAGCCATCTACCAGCCCTGTACACCATAGTGCCTTTGCTTTCCAAAAGCAAAAAGGAACTGACACCATTCCAGTAAGTAGCACGAACGGATTCCCAATGACTCCCTGCTCCTCCTCCAACACACTCAGGAACTAGTTTTCTTGTGATGTTATTACAGTTCACATAGATCAGTGCTAAAGATTATGGACCACATTCATCACTGTATTACGCCAATGTAATTCCATTAAACAAATGTTCTTTCTAATCCAGCATTAGCAGATCATACCATGAGCCCTGAAACAGGGTTCAGCCTGCTCTAGATGCCTAAATAAAACTTACCAAACTAAATTGAGTTACGCTGGCACTAATCTGAAGTAATGTGGCCATGAATCAGGCCTGGTATTTTTGTTCTGCTTTCATGACTTGGCTCTAGTGGCAGTTACACCATTTCGTGTCAACATGGAAATTTTCTCTTGGAATCATCTCCAAAGTAGCGCCTCTCAGCATTCATATTTATTTCCATCAATTAACCTGGATTGCTATAAAAAGCTGCTTTTAGTTTAAAAAGAAAAAATCTTTGGGAAAATACACGCAGGATGTAAATAACACAAAGCTTTTGTTGACAAGGCCACTATACTTCAATGAGCTTCTTATTTTTTTATGCTGTTGTTGAACTGAGTTTTATCTGGGTATATGTGGCAGCAGCACAGCCAGTTTGAAAGCCCCCAGCATAAGCTTCTAGCCCTGTATTTAACAGGATATTTATTACAAATCCTCCTTTTCTTTTGCCCTAAAGATGCTTTTAAATTTTTGAAAGCCATATCTTTCCTCAAATCTCAATTGCTGTGTAATAAACAGATAAAAATGAATCTGTCTAAACTTATAACTTTGCTAATAATCTCCGAAACATCCTGTTCTTAAGCACAGTATTCAAGTTTTAAAAAGCAGCTTTATTAGACTATGAGAGAGCCAAAGATGTGCTTCATTCCCAGCTGCTGCATATAAACAGTTTCATTTTGACTTGACCATGACTGTATCCACTGAGAGAGAGGAGACGGCTCTGATCTGCTGATAGTGAGGCAGAGGGAGATCCTGCTGGCCGCAGCCCACACCTCAAGTCCTTCAGAGCAGAACAGGCCTTTATTCCTTCAAACTATGCTTATGACCTTTCTGTCAGGCAGAGCTCCCTTCACACAGTCAATTACTGTGGCTCAGTGAATGAGATTTTCAACACCATCTCCTCCTCTTAGTCAATGTCTCACATTTCAGCTATTCCAGGGTGAGTTTTGGAGGTCCTCTCCCCTGTCCCAAGCCTGAAACACCTTCTAAAGATGACTCGGAAGAGCTACATCAGATGGGGAAAGAGGGACTCCACCATGCTGCAAACCTAGGCAGATGTATGCCAGCGGGTAGAGGAGAAACAAAAGTTTTGATCCAAGCACTGTACCATATTTAACATTCAGTGGCTGCTGGGGAAAAAATGGCCTCATCTGTTCTAAGGCCATGAACATGGGCAGTTCTCCTCTCCTGCACGAGAAACCATTCTCCACTTCTCATCAACCTGACTTTCTTCCTGCTAGCAGTAAGCTATCAAGAGAAGCAGTGGAAATTGTTTTTAACTCTGGGAAGAGAGAAGCTGAGCATTAGTGCACCTTCCCAAGAGATTTTACTCCTCCTCAAACTAAGGAGTTTTAATCAATGTGGGATGCAGGTATGGATACAGGACAAATTGAGGGGATTAAGAGGAGAAGAACAGAGGGACAACAGTGCAAGTTATTGGTGCAGCAGGTCAAGTCTGCATTAATAAAATTTGTTATTAATCATGAATTTTAGGGCAGACATAAAATTAATATTACTTACATATAGAGAACAATAAAAACAAAATCTCAAGTGTTCTAGCAAATATCTCATCAGGTTTTCTGATTTTCACAAAAGTGAAAATAACGTTCACTAGCCAGAGAAGAAGCCACAGATGCTGTTGACATGGAGTTAACAACAAATCCATTCACCAATGGAGTGAAATCAATCAAACTAGTCTGTGCATTTTCACTGTTTCTTAATATCTCAAAATCATCAATTTATTGTGTTATCAAGTTATTACATTTATCTGTAAGATTATTATTTCTTTTTATTAATTAATGACCACTGGAAGATCTCATGATATTCTCATAACATCAGTGGTCTAAATAATATTGCTAGTCTGCATAATTACTATGATGAAGCAAAGCAATCTAGAGAACCTAGAGAAGCAAACCATATTCACAACTTAGCGTTGATAAGTGACCCAGCACATACAATCCTACAATCCATGAATGTGCAGGCTGCTTTTTTTTCTGAGAGATACTGCCACGCTGTTCTATTTTGCTAGATACATTACTTCATTTCTGCATATCATCTTGAGTCAAGAAAAACAATTTTGACTTAAGTGGGACATGGAGCTGTTAGTGCTTTTATTCAAATATCAAGAGGCTAGTTCCTGCTACTAGTAAATGAAAGAAGCATCTTTCCAAGACTGCAGTTATTTTTATCACTGAAAAATGGTTTTGCATTAAGTCTACAATAAAGGCCCACAGATGAAAGGCATACTTCACAATAAAGCAAAATGCAAGAGGATTCACTGGTTATTGCTTTATGCACATCTCGAGCCCTATGCAAGAGAGGCAGCAGCAGCAGGAAGATCAGAGACACTCAGTGAGAAAAATAAATAAATAAATGAAAATCACAGCCTGAACCAGCAGTAAAAAAGAAAACAGGAAAAAAAATAAAGAGGAGGAAATAGATAAGAAATGGAGTTTGATATATGCAGCAAAATGTCTGAGACAATACTGCATATTGATCCAAGCCAGACTAGACTAGGTCACAACATCACATAAGGAGCAATATGTTTGCCACATCTCTCATTTGAGATTCTACTCTAGATCCTGCAGTTGTCTGATATTTACTCACAACACAAGCACTTCAAACCATCTCTGTCAAGGCTCTGGTTTTCTCCTAGGAAAAGAGTGAAGTTCTTAGCAAAGCAGTCTGTTCAGAGAAAGGGCAAACCTCTTTTAGCTTTCACCATCTACAAGGATGACATTCAGAGATGATGCAACATCATTAACTGGAAGATATGGTCAAAACACACACCTTACTGACTTGAAAAGTACGTGAAGAATTATGGAGCCAGCACCTCAGTCTTCTCTGGGTATGTTATGAGTAAATTAACAGCTGCTACAAGAAACATAGTTACAGGAAGAATTACCTTTAAAATTTACAGATATTCCACACTAGGTAATTCACCCTATACATTTTCAAAATCGACTAACTTTAATACATACAGAGAAATACCTTCAAGCTTTGTCTTATTAAAACATTTGCACAGATTACAGTGATTATGCCTCTTGGACTGATTTTTCTGCTGTTACCTTGCGTTGCTCTGCAACATCTGCAGTGAATGTTAAAGTACCTGTCACTTGGGCACAGACTGCACCTGGACATGAAATATTCATAATACTCTGCATGACAACTCTAAATAAAACACATTTTGCATTTACTAGACAACCTATTGAGGAAAAATGCATGCTACAGTGGTATCAAGAAATACTGTTAATGTTTTTTCTGCACGCTCACGTGTAATAAGTAATAAAGAGGGAATTGTAATTACAGAAATAAACAAATTATACACCTGTGTTTTTAGCTTGCATTTTCATTCACACAAGTAAAACCTATACAGATTACATCTACATAACCTTAACAGGTAACATCTGTAGAGAGAATACCAGTGGCTAAAACAATTTCTATTTCTTTTTCACATCAAAGAGCAGAATAAAAAAATAAATTAAAAAAAAAAACAACCCAACACTTAGCTGAGAAACCAAAACCTCTTTAGGTTTGCTGACAGGTAACATCACATTGTGCAAATGCAAACGACTGGTTACTTCTGAGAGAGACTCTTGTGAAATTAAACCAATTTTGTAGAAGTTTGGAGGAAGTATACATCAAAGTCTCACCAATAAAATGAGATACTCCAGCTGAAATCAAAGGGCATTGAACACACTGATTCACATACTCCCAAAAGCTTCAAGGGTTGTAACTAGCAAACACACCGAATAGCTGTAAGGCTTCTAAACCGTGTTAACTTTCAATCAATATGAATTCAAGCACAAACTCCCAAATGCACATTTCCACCACAAATTCCTATTCCATTTGAACAAGTTTTCAAGGGAAGATGTAAACAAAAATACACCTTGGGGCTGGAAGTACCTCAGGCAATCTAGATCCTTATAAAGTAAAGGGTATTGCACCCCTAGTGCACACTGAAATTTCTCAGTACCAGTTACCTTAATCTTTGACCCAAATAACTACAACAACTTTGCCTCTATCCAAAGAGCATCTTAAGGAAAGCCATTATCTCTAGAAGCAATATTACATCGAGAGGGGGAAGCTGAAGAGTCTCCAATGTTCTCTGGGCAGCCAATGGGTAGCTCCAGGTCTGAAGTGCCCTTGTTTGTCACCTGAAAACTCTAGAGAGGAAGCAAGCTTTTCCCAAGCCTTCCTTTCACAGAAGTGCCTGTACAAACAAGCTAAACCCAGTCATACACTACAGGTAAGTGCTCAGCTGAGGGACAGATACTTCCCTCCTCTTCACCCCAAGGAATAATTCTGGATCCAGTATAAAGTTCTTAGTCCTGTATTTTATTTTTCCAAAATAGAATCCAAAAGGTACCTTTGTTTTTAGTTTTTTTTTTTTTTAAGTAAATTTCCCAAGACAAAACAAATTAGTGAGATGACAGCAGATTCCAGCCATTCCATTCTGTTAATTGTACCTCTGGAGTGCTACTGGAGAGCTGAAACAATATTTAAATTTACTTTCTCATTTTTTAGTAGTCTTTTCTTATTTGTAACACAACAGATATTAAATTCAGTAGACTGACTGATTTTCCCAACTAAACTGCTGCTCTATGTGAGAGTCTACATTTTTTCCTTGTAAATGCAACTGTTCTCAATATCTGGTATGACCACAGAAAAAATGACAGTTGTCATCATTACTACACACATTACCAGAAATATAAAATAATCCAGAATAAACAAATAGCTGAAGGAGAAGTAAATTTATAGAGTCAAGATCAATAACCACTTCTGATTTAGGAACAACTTTGCTTTTTTCTCTAGAGCACATTATGAGTGGAGGCACAACAGCATTTTTCCATACTTGCTAAAATAATTTCCTCGCAGACTACACAAGTCTGAACAAACAAACAAAAAAGCTACAATCCAGTCCATTAATCTGGTTCCAGTCCTGACACAGAGGAGGAAAGCACATCTTTCACAGTTTACTTCACACTCAAGAATGGTTTCCAGCAGTCTATGAAGGACTACAGAATCTCCCTCATTTATTTTTCTCCTCTGTATCATATACTAAAACATTCTTAAAATATGGTTCATCTCCTCAAATATATTTTACTATGAGAGATCAGGGTGCTTATACTATATTGCATAATATTTACTTATAACTAATTCCTGTCATCGAACATGCACAAAATGTTAGTGGAAGACACGAAGGCTTAAATGATTTACATCTGATCTTGTCTTGAAAGCGTGCCACTTCTGAACACTAATTTATGTCTTTTTATTGCAATGCAATAAGCTGCCGGGGTTGGGGGTGGCACTATGCCCAGTGCAGCTCAGCCTGTGCTAGCAGGCCCAGCACCCACTGGTAGTCAGGCAATCTTTTGGCATCTGACTCAAGTTTTTATATGGGTTTTCTATCTGGAGATATACATCCAAGAATAAAGCCATCTTTGAATACGTATGTATGGCTAATAAGTTCAATACATACTTAAGCGCCAGTTAGTTTGGGTTCATTTTTACCACAGCTGATCCTCCACCACAGCCTGCAGGACCATAAGGAGGTTTCTACTGAAGGAAGCAATGCACAATCCAGTACAGCCAGCTGAAATTAGCATGCACGCTAATTTCATTAGCATACATGCCTCCCAAAGCATGCACAGAAGATGCTTGTGTTACATCTTCTGCTCAGAAAGGTGACAATGCTCTGAAGATACTCTGGTACAAGAAGTGGCAAAAGCTCATCCAGCTGCTTCCAACCACATGATGATAAACGTGTGTTTTCCAACATGCTTGGAAAAGGGCTCTCATGAACTATACTGATCATGCTACATCATCCCCTCAACTCAATAGATGAAGCAAAATGAAGCTACTGTTAGAATCATTTCGGCCCGGAGGCACACAGTCCTTCCTCAGCTTGCTCTGCTGAGCACAGAGACCTGACAAGGCCTGTGAAAAGCCCCAGGCAGAGCAGCCCAGCAGGGCACTCTCTCGAGTTCCTAACCAGAACTGGAAGGCTTGAGCTTCTTGAACTACTTTCTGAATATTTTTCATGCTTACTTGAACTGACAAGGGTTTATGTCATGCAGCCATGGACTTCACTTTATCTTTAAGTGAAATCCCAGACTTATTCCCTGTATTACACATTGCAGCTAATGCTTCCAGTAGTATTGCACAGATTGTAGAATGAATTTTTCAATCTCAAGTTGTTTCAGAATTCATTTAAACTACAAAACAGGTTTAACTATAGTCACTATTTGCTTAAGTGTTTTTCCCTTATCTCCCTCAAACTTTGTTAATCTCGTTGAGTGTTCTGCTCATAATCTATATTCGATACAACAGTTTTTAACAGGTATTTTGTTTACCTGAATAGTTTCAAAGAACAGGCTTTAACAAAATCATCTCCATTTTGTTGGGCAACACAGAGACAACTTTCTAATAAAAAGAATGGTGAAGGTCAAAGAAGGAACTTGTTCTGTTGAAGATGGAGTAGTGTTTCTAGTATTGTCTTCTGGGGGGAAAATAAGCAACACAAACTTCAACAGAACAAGTAAAAGGAGAAGGAATGCTTATTTTCTCCCTGGTAAAAAGAAGCACTGGGGGCAACTAAGTGAGACAGAAAGAGGTGCCTTTTTCACTCTTGGCAGTATCAAGACAATCATAATGACTTAGCTGACAAACAGATAAAGAACACATTAGAGAATCAGCACCCTGATCCATCTTCCAACCTAGCATCTTTGAAACAAGCAGCAAAACCAATAAAATTCTGCATGCATTACTATCACACATCCTTTCCAAGTTGCTTTCATAAACAAAAAAAGGAGACTTGCCCTAAAAATCTAGAAGTCATCAGACAACAAATCAATTACTGGCCAACTCACAGCCAGCACTAGCTTACTCAGATGCTAATTCAACATTCATGCTGCAAGGCAGCAAATAATGCAATAAATTCATTTTAGGAGTGCATTTAACTAGCTGTTCCATCAGCTCTGGATCGAGTCTATAAATGGCTTATTTGCCACAACAGTTCACATTACAAAGATCCACTGACCTTTAGGAGGGAGCAAGAGAAAAAGAGCAATCTGAAGTCTGATTTAACTACAACTTTCTAAAGCACAAGTTGAGGCATTTTCAATTATCTTTTATCAAATTCTCAGGGAAACAGAGGAGATTAAATTAAGTGCACTTCAACTGAATCATTTTCTGCAGAATGAAGCAGTCTCAAATTGCCTGGCAACTTGATAAAGAGTGGAAAATCCTGTCATTCTGTCAATTGAAGTGAAAGGCAAGTATTTATTATATATTACATTTGCATGACAGAAAGGCTTTCTCTAAACTTAATATTATCATAGCATTAAGAACAAAGATACTAATCTATACTAAGTAGAGTTTACCACATGAAAACCGAAATCTTTTATGCTTAATTTCCTGTATATTTGTTAACAGAGTCCAAAGTTTCCTCTGGGAATTTCCAAGAGCAGTATAGAAGTTGTCTTTCATCCAGATTCAGGTAAGTCAACGAACTCCAAAGTCTGACTGTCAACTGTTGATAACGTTGCCTCTACAGAATAACTTTCGGATTTTTTCTTTCTTTAGAGATGAAACTAAACAATAATCTAACGGACTGTTGGACTTATTCTAGCATCTAAAAAGCAATGACATGCATCTGAAAGATTTCTCATAAACTATCTTCTGTTCCCCCTAGATGCTAACAAGCACAATTCCACCCTTCCTCATGCTAGTTGAATTTAACATGTCAGAATTAAACCTCATGGGCTATACAATTGTATTAACTTCTAGAAATACTAACTGCATTGTTGCTATTTTCCATCTGAGCCACCGTCAGGCCACATGCTTTGGCAAAACCCCCATCACCACCCAAAGCCCTACTCTGACACCACCCTTCATGGACTTGATCTCACAAAACATCTGTCAACTCATAAAAACCCACAAAAAAACAACCAAGAGAATTCACAGCAGGAGGGCAGTTTGCCCAGCATTAAGTACTCCAGGTTAAACTGACCTGTTTCATAGTTGTGTCCCATGGGTTGCATTAAAGAATCACAGTACGTGAATATCATTTACTTTTTTTTTTGTCCATTTTCTGAAAATATTAAAATTCATGTCAAAGTCCTAATAATTTAAAGACTTTAAATATTAAAAGAATTACTTAATAGCAAATTTAAGAGAATAAATTCTACACTTAAAACTTTAATGGTAAAACTTAGTGGTTTCTGAATCAACTCCTGTGTGAAAAGAACTCCTTAATCCTCAGCCTTACAGAACCTTTACTTTTAAATGACGGGCATCCTACATTTGCACTTCCTAGGGTGCTAGTTTATGTCAGAATACACCCCACTTACAGCAGTCAGGGGCAGATACATAGGAAGATTTGTTAAATTCAAACACTATTTTTTAACTTGCACTCACTGCTTGAATCTGCGACCTCAGCTGACAAGGGAAACGAAACAGTACTGAATTTGTGTTTTTATTATTTCCCTACTCCACAGACTGCCAAAACGATCTGATACATTCAAACACATCAACTTCAGCAGCAGATGTCAAGCAAGTTCAGTTGTTTGTCAATTTTCCCCCTGTACTTAAACCTTCCAAATGGAATGCCAGAACACTTCCTGGCTGGAAGTTACGTATTAAGTTATGTTTTCAAAGTGAAAAAATTGTTTGGACTCATCTAGCAAAAAACCAAATTCCTCACAACAAAGGCAACTAAGTGGATGGATAATGGATTTTCTTCAGGTCACAGAAAAAGGAAAGAAAACAGAAGAAAACACTACATATCCATCTTTTCCATATGAGGGACTATGTTTTATTTTATAACACACCACTGCAGACAAAACATATCATGTTTTCTACTATAAATGAGTGGCCTTGGCAGAGATCCTACAAAAAGTAACTGAATTTATTTCTTCAGTACTTCTTCTCAACCTCACCTTGAAATTTTTGTAATTTGAATGCACAATACATTCAAGTTTGCTCTCATCCGTAGGAATCCCTACTACAAGATGAATGTATCAAAATCACAATACCAGCAACCTCACATACAGCAACCTCCAAACAGGTTGGATTTGATTTCTGTTACAGATAGACATTTTAGCACACATGCAAAGGGTTTGCTTTGGAGAGGACCAGGTCCATGAAGTGGTAGTAACATGTTACTTTTTACACTGTGTAGGAGATATGTTCTGTGTAAAACATTAACATTTCACTCAGCTAGACCAACTTCATTATATTTTCCAGAAAAATGAAGAAAAAATCCACCACAATAAAGAAGCATAGTAAAGATGCATACTGCAAAAACCTCACTACAGGAAAAAAATGACTGCAAGAAAGCAAAATATATACATATGTTAATAGAGACAACCTAAGAGCCCTTCCCTCTGAAATTCAAAATGAACCAGGACATGCTATCAGTGGTGGTTTGATTTTTGTTGTTGCTTTTCACCGCTATGAAATGTAGCATGCCATCACTGACATCTAACTCTACCTGATTACTTAAGAAATGACATTTTAAACAGTATTTGAAATACATCCACTCTGTCATCTTTCAGCATTCAGAAATTTGGTTTAAAAAAAAGTCCTAATGGCAAATCACAAAACACAGAATAAATGCTTCTACTAAGCAAGGACTGAACAGGTGCATGCGTGTTTTTCTAACTAACAGGCTGATACAGTTAAGTCAAAATACAAAGAGACAAAAATCACATCCGGAAGCGATAAGTAACCCCTCCTCCAGCAGTAACATGCAACACACTATTTCCCAACAGTTATCTTGGTATAAATACTCTATAAAAGATCGATTTATACACAATAAATATACAAGCTCTTCTTTGAAACAGAAGGATGGACTCATTTGCAAACACTTGGTATTTTTCTTTCACCTTCTTCCTTTTCATAAAGCCCTTGGCCCAAGGAAAGGCTTAATCTTTTCCAGAACTGTAAATACTCCCTGAACATCTGGTAGCTTGCATTACCTCAGCACTCTAAGGTTTGCCACAAAAGTGAGGAATAATTCACACTCAGAATCTTCCTAACAACTTTTTCCCCATACTTTAAGGATTTCCAGTTAGCACACTTCTCTCCCTCTTTGGAACAATCATTTATGACATTGTGTGTCAGTCTGCAGGGTTTTGTAGCTGTCATACTGTGGGGATTTGCAATTTTCATGGAGAACCAGGAAGAAGGGTGTGTGTGTGTGTGTGTGTGTGTGTGTGCGCGCGCCTGAAAAGTGGGGAGGGAAGGATAACAAGATGTAAGAGTGAAAATGTTGCAGGCACACACAAGAACTACAGCAAACAAAGCAAACACTTCTCCCCTTGCCTAAGTGACTTACTTCACACACAGTGCTGCAGAAAAAACTTCTGAAGTGTCATCCTCCCTCCTTATGCAAGGTCTTATTTCTACAACTGTTTATGTTCCAGAGCTTTAGAGAGCCACCCAAACATAAACAATATTGAGAGCAATTTTAACTTTATCCAGAACGTGAAATTGACTATTTGCTATTAAAACAAACAAAACCCTTTTAAACAGAAAGCTATGCCTCAGAATGGCTCTTTTCTCTTCCCGTCTACCCCACAGGGAAAAAAAAAAAAAAACAACACCTTCTTAAGCAACAAAATAAGTTTTAAAAAAAATCAGGCCTACAGTCAACCTTCAGAGGAAATTGATTAGTGTCTTTTCTACAAAGACACAATAAGGAAAGTAAATTATGTATATGCCTACATATACTTGTCCACCTACACAGTGTAGTATAAATAATATTAACATTCCTCTTCATTCTCTCCAGCACATCATGGAAAAAAGGCTCAAAATTTAAAAAAATAAAATAAAACGAAATGAATAAAAAACAAAAATCCACCTACCCCATTCCAAAAACCCAAAACAATAAAAAATCCACCACACAAAATCTGCCTAAGATCAGCTATCACAGCCTGCATTCCCTCTACCCCCACAGTCATTTTTCCAGCAAGCCACCCTGAGCACCAGGGAGCTTATTTTATCTTGTCTGTGCTCATCACATGCTGACAACATTCAATGTATCTGTCTTCAGTCATCCTTCCCCAGGTTAGGGGTCCCAACTGTACAGTATACCTTTGTGCATGGACACTGTTTCTCACACTCAACCCTGTTATTTCTCACTCTACATTCTTCACATCCATTCTGAGGGAAGAATTCAGAATCGTTCTGAATATGTAAGAAATTGTTACAGTACTGTACAATGATCTTACTATTTGTTTTTCATCTTTCCCCTATCAACATATTCCATACAATTTGCCTTGCAGAACTACTTAGTAACACGGAGCATCATATTCACGCTTTCCCAGAGTAACCTATGGGAGGACGATCTCAGAGTAACAACAAAGTAGTAAGGGTCAGAGCCTACCCTGGCAGAGTAGTCTTCACATTTCCCATTCTTATGGGCAGAATTATATCTCTCTACATCAAATAACATTTAATGGTGTTTCTTTTTTTTGCTTGTTTGTTTGTTTTGTTTGTTTTGTTTGGGTTTTTTTTTTGCTTAGTCAAGCAGTAAAGTAATTGTACAATAATTCCATAGATCTGGCCTGAATATGTTACTACTTAGTTACCTCACTGTTGGCCAGATCATTTATACGGCCAAAGACACAGCATGAAGAAAACATATCTCATATTTGCAAAATATATTGCAAGATTTCCAGCTTTCCAAAGCACAGTTCATACTGCCTGTTATAAAGGGTATTCATACTTGGAAGTTACCATTTAATTTGACATTTAGGTCTATGGAACACAGTGCTTTTCTGCAGGGGAAAAAGCAAAAAGAAAAAAAACCAAGAACAACAAAACCTCTGCCTTACTCATACTTTTCATTTCTGGCAGGCTCTCTCAGAAACACTTTGTTTCATCATGGAGATCATTATCCTGAGATGATACAGTCTGCATGCAGGAATGAGCTATATGCCATTATGTCTCAGTGTAACAGATTTGATTCCAGTTTCACACTGTTACAACACATTGCACTTCATCCTCATTTTATTGCTCTTGACTCTATTAAGCTTGACAGTTTGATCTACTATTGGGGACTTGGCTCAAAGAGAATGCAAAACAAGCAACTCCAACTTCAGGCTAAGTACTAAGTCATGCTCCTTGGAAAACTACAGTAGGATTCTTCAAATGTCATTTCAGCGCAAGACAAAGCCTTTTCCATGCTTACAATATGTACCGTGGCTTTAGCTAACAGAACTTCAAATCTTGTTTCATAGAACTTAAAGACTACTAGCTACTGACATCTCACTGTAGGATGCAGTATCAAGTGGGCCTCTTCCCCCAATGACCTAAGAAGCACGTGGATTAATCTTTAACAGCTAACAAAACACAGACTGGAGAATCATATGGAACTTCACTCGCCTGAGCAAGGAAGTAGGTTATAAGAGAGAGAAAAAGTAGTCAAACAGTTGGGTGCTTATACTCAAAAAAGAAATTTGACTTTGCAGCATATACCTAACAAACAGATTGTACAAGAAATACTAGGTTATTAGGAGGAATCTCAAACTCTAAGTACCTGGTTGAAACTTGAAACTGATAGATAGAACATGAATTCAACAGTGCAGAAGCCAATAATAAAATTTTCATCAGCCACATCTTGCTTTCGTGCAGTTAAAAATAAGAATGGATTTTAATCTGTGCCCAACAGATTCAACAACTGACAGTTTTGTTTCATCTTCAAGGTGTCATGTGAAATGACAGTCCACACAGTCATAAGAGATCTTCCTGAAGCACACAAACAGAAGTTGAATACCAGGTGCTGCAGCAGCTGAGCCAAAAGAAAAGGAGAGCTCAGACTGAGAGAAAGCAGCCTTTTGGCCCATGAATAAGTGCCTCTTGAAGTAGCTATGTACATGTGAATGAATCTAGGATTATAAAACACAAAGAAATCAAGAGGGTGATTATTTCCCTACGCAGTGAAGTACCTTAACTTTCTTGCTGCCAGTAAGTTACACTAGTATTTTCAACAGTAGACATCATCAAACTTTTCAGAAGAAAATAATGAGAGGCCTACACCGGAAAGGGCTGGGTAAAACTGCATTGTTGTTCATCACCTCTAGTAGCCAGACATTGGCTTGAACAGAAAAATGTGTTCCTATTCATAACACCGGCTCTGTACTTTAGCCATAAAGTTACAATTAGTTCATTAGAATGGGTTTCCTGAAATACCAGAGGATAATTGTGGTATGTGATACAAGACAGGCACAGCAACAAGCATGAGATGGAAGTTAAACTTTTTGTCACCATTACTATTTTATTTTCTAAAAAAATGTCTTTCTTATGTGATTTACTGAATGGTTTCCCAGCCTTGTCTTCCTTTTCTGATTTTAACAGAAATTACTGATTGTAGGATAATGCAAGAGACATAGTAAAAGAACTCAATTAGAAACTAAAGTACTATATTTGAGTAAGGCTTGTGTTTCTTTTTGAACTCTGAACTTTGAATTACAGATGGTTTGGGGTTTGTTTTACTCATCTTTTCTTCATTCCATCTCCCTCCCCGCCCCTATCTTATTACAGAAGAAAAGTGGTGCAATATCCATGTGCTTTTTTTCATTGGCCTAATTGCTCTTTCTATTCAGTCTCCCACTCATGAGGCCTTTAAAATAAAGACCTGCATAAAACATTTGGCTGCCCAAATATTTATCTTATTGACTTTTCAACCTATTAAAACATGATTCATCATGGTGTCGCTATTAGTCTCTTCATATGCTGCACTTTCAGTAGTAGTGTGTTGCCTTAGCAGATTTTCAGCACTTTTCTTAAATTCTAAACGTTATCTTCAATTCTGTAGGTTTCAGAAACTGGTACAAAGGAAGGAAAAGGGAAGCAGAACATTCACAACAGAGGCACAGTAGAGTTACGGAGATGAAGATAAAGTTCCTATCTGTGGTACTTGTGTAAGATGTAGCATAAGGAAGCATGAACGAGTCCTGCCACATGAAAGGTGTGTAACCACTGGTGGATGGCATTTTCCCTAATGTTCTGCTTTTTAAGTAGAGTGTGCGCTTGACCTCAGGTTGTTTCTTTACATTAATGAGCCACATTTACTTGCGTTTATGTTAAACTATCATCTTGTAAGAGCAGAAGGAAGTTCATCTATGTGCCCTGTCTTTAACAATGTCCTTAGGCATGTCCTGAAGAATAGTATGAAAGCTGTGAGTGTTCAGCATGAAGGATATGAACAGCTCTGAGTACCCAGACCTCAGCTTGTCTGAGGAGCAGTTCTCTGTTTGCTTTACAAGTACACAGCTTCTGACAGCCATTCCCTATCACTTGTCAGCTTGCATGGGGATTGTGACAGCCATTATGACAAGATTTTGTACAGTGGTGAGGGGAAGATTAGCAAAGGGAACTGCACTGGATGATGCAAGGATGTCAAAAAGGAGGAAGGATAAAAGCAGAAGAGGTAGCAGCCTATGCTTCACAGCCTCCCATCAGCCTCAGCAAAGTGGCTGCAGAAAAAGCAGCACAATCACAAGAACTGGTAAATGCAACCATATCATCACACACACAGAAAAATAATGCACTGTGGTCCTGCACTGTTTTCTATTTCTATCTTCAGACTGTTACAAAAGGAAAAGTACTGCAGCTGAGGAGCTTGTCTGAGAATCTCAAAGAGACTTCACACCCTCTCTGAACAACCTGTGCTCATGTTTGACAGCCATCACAGTCAAATGGGTTATTAAGATTGCTTTCAAAAAACCTTTCTGCGTTTCGCTTTGTGTCCAATTCCTCTTGCTTGTCCTGACAGTGGGGGTACTGAGCTGAATCTGGCTCTGCTTTCTTAATTCCCCACTAGGAGGTATTTACACGCACACACAGATAAGATCCTCCCTTGAGCCTTCACCAGGCTAAACCAGCTCTCAGCCTCTCCTCATAGCAGAGGTGCTCCATCTGTGACCATACAACTGACATCAGTACCAAGATGCACACATGAATAGCAGCTGAACAGGTGATCATATTTTGGGAATGGTCGGTCTGAATGCTCTCATGTTTTGTACTGATTTTACGCCACATATTTTAAGATAAGATAATGAGCTACTATTCCTACTAATACAGAATCAGCAACTGTAACCTACAGGAGTAGGTGCTGGATTCTCTTCTGACTCATGCATCATTAAAAGAGCTCTTCATATTTAACTGCAGAACCTCTATATAACAAGAATAATTTATATACTACTTTTTTTTTTTTTCCTTCAATTTTCATACCCTAGGCTAAGACTGAAGAGTTGGCAATTTCTGAGGAAAATCACATTTTTACTTTCTGCAAGTTTGTTTTGGAGAGACTCAGAATAAATCACAACTCAATCACTATCATTTATACTTCACTACACCTGTTGGTGTACTGTTGCAAATAAATACATCTGACGTTAGTCAGGACAAAATTCTCACCTCTAAGCACCTAAAATCTCTTTGTGACAAAAACTATCACTTGCTGTCACCTAAGGACTAAATGGAGATGCAGATTCAGTCTTATGGTTGTCATTTCACTCAGCACATATATAAAGCCGTACATAACATGCACACTTAAACTTGACAAAATTAAAACTGCATTGTCCTCAGTACACATTAGACACCAGGAAACAATCTCAAATGGGGCATGAAAAGCAATACCATTGCAAAGAAGTACTAGTCTGTTAGCAGCTAGGAACAAAATGTGGTGAAAAACATTACCAACCCCACCACATAGTGGCAGCCACACAGATGCAGCAGCATAGCCTTACCATTATCAGAAACTTCACAGGCATTTCTTTCCTGATACAATTTGACAGAATGTTACATTTACTGGGAGTTACCTACCACCTAAACAAACCTTAAGAAGGAACAGCACTTTGTGTAACTCTCAGTTGTAACTGTTACTACTGTTCTTCCAATAACTCAAAACAACAGAAACTATCAGCAAATTCTGATGGGAGCTTGCACTGCTCCCATTTCCAGAGGACAAAAAAGATAGTCCCCAGCCCATTATTAGAGGACAAAGTAGATGATAGGGCACACAAGTTGATCAGTTGTTGTCAAGATGTACAATATCTCCTTACGACTAGCATACAATATATATTGATTTATGTGTAAATATCCCTGATTGTGATAACCCATCTATGTTCTTCTAAGAAAATAAATGAAAACTAAAAGCAAAACAACAACAAAACAACACATCAAGAACACTCACAAGATTTAAGTATACCTGTAAAAGTGCAGAGTGTGAGGAGGTGGTGTTGCTCTTAAAATATGGAAATTAAAATTAGCTGATGACACTGGGTCTGATACTACTCCCTCCAGAATAAGGTCAGTACATACTTCTCATTATCTGTTTCAATGCACCTTTGCAATCCATTACAGAAAGAGCAAATGTACATGGAGGATTTCACTGAGCTGTATTCACTGTGGCCTTAATTACTTTGCACACTATGAATGAATAACTTTCCCACTTGAATACCTAGCCTTTACATATACTTGATCAATCTGATGTCCTTGTTCTTCAATAATGACAGTCACCTGCCTTCCTATTTATATTTAACATTGCTGTCCATGTGCCATGGACATCTGTAAACAGGAGAGAGTTTTGAAAGAAGCCATGAGAAACTTTATTCCTTTAAACGCAGACGTTACTGTCACGGGAAAACAGAACAAAAAGGAAGAACAAATTCCAAGTGCATTGCTCTTTCACAATCAAGACCTGTAAACATCACTCACTTCGTTGCTGTCAGAAAACAGTGCAAGACTGAGACATCAGGTGCCTACCTCCCATTCTGTGCACACAGAGATGGAAAGGGAGAACACTGGGGTAATACCACATGATATCAGCACTCACTTCAGTGGCAACTTCACATCTACTTTAGAAGACTCCTGAAAGTACCAGCTGCAAGGATTATACAGCTTTTTAACTCCTTTACAGCAAACAAAGCAATTGCCAAGATAAAGCCAATGCATACAACTCAGCAGGATTACAGACATATAACACCAAGCTCAAAAGTAACAAGAAAAGCAACTAACTTACTATCCACCTCTCTCCATTAACTCTAAAACTATAGTGGTCAAAGCACTGGGGTTTCAAAGAAGAGGAATAAAGAGGAAGAGAGGTAGATAACCTCTGATTATTCATACAGTTCTGCAGTGCAGACAGTCCTGGCTCCTACCTCCTGCACCTTTACACCAGGGCTTGGCTTTGCCAGGGGCTCTCTTCTCTTAAGTACTTCTACCACAGTTGCATGCACATGGCATTTTGACAACTTATATCAACTGCTGCTAAACGTTCTCGAGAAAAACTAGCTTTAGATTACATAACAAATTGCAAAAGCACAAACAACATTTCATCTACACTGTGCTAACTCCAGCCATATTTTTTCTTATTTTCTTTTTTTCCTCATCAGATTATTTAGAACTGGAATAAAAGGCAGGCAAAAAGAAAATCAGGTCTTAGTCCAAACTTCAACTATGACTGCATCTGCAACCAACAAGAATCCCTAGCTTTCAATCTCTTTATCCCCTATACTTTCACAAAACAGAAACTAAAAACTGGTGTTCTAGAATTTGTAGAAATTGCAGTTGCATGTTGTTTTCTTTATGCATCACAGTAAATTCATTTACTTGTTACTGTCCCCTTTATTTTCTTATAAAATTGGGTTTCCAGTTTTGGTTTTTATCTATCAGTTGCAAGTGTAATCATTTTCCTCTTCTGGGATACAAAATGTAGGACATTATGCATCTAATCTATACATTAGCATAAGGAGCATATCCACATTTTCACAGCATGCCGGAGAAAGCAGCTGAAACACACAGATATTTATTTCTAAGGAAAATACAGAACAGTGAAAGTTATGTTTCTAAGATTTTTTTTTCTTTTAATTTGAAAAGAGGATTCAAGGAATGCAGCCAAACTTTTTTCCCCTAACATGTTGGGCCTCTCTTAATTTACTGAAGACCTCATTACACTCAGCATATCAAAACAAAGATCAATAAAATTCCTCTAGCTCTGTCTGACCCTGTTATGGAATTATAGACAGGTCATACTTAAGAATTCCAGATATGACCCAATATACAGAATATCAAAGAAAGGCCAACCTATTTATTAAATGTTTTGCTAGATGAACCTAAGAGTTCCGTCCAGAGGATTAATTTAGCCGTAAGTCCATATAAATACTTCATAAAATGGCCTCTCCTTCTCAGCTAAGGCCTCCAGCTGCTACCATCACAGAGTTTAAGTAATGCAGTCTGTTAAAAGATTTATATCAGAGAAAAACAAAGAAACAAAACAGTCACAGTCCATCCTCTTATATATACAGTATGTAGGATCCCTGTAAATGTAAAACCCTGAATTTATAAGCTGTTGGTCTGTCTGGTTTGAAAGCTTACATGACAAGTTAAGAAAAAGAGATAAGGCTTTTAATCATATGCCTACATCTTTTTCTGTGAATTTATTTTGAAGATAGCAAACAGACTACCCACATGCACAATACCCACAGTAGGGGAAAGAGTCAGCTTCCTCCAGCCTTCCAACAGCAGAACCAACAACATCTGAGTTTCAAGATTTCATCTGAATTGAGTCAACCAACCAATGAACCACACTCAAAACATATTTTTTCTCTTCTGTGAATTCCTTCTTCCCCCTACTACAGACAAGTAACTGAGCCATGTTCTTTTGTTGAAACAGATTTTTCAAGTGACTTGACAGACTGAACTGCGAAGAAGGCAAAATTAACATCTTCACTTTCAACCCATATACTCAGGACATACCTTCCCACATGCCTATTTTTTCTAGACAGTAAAAGTAAGTATAAAACCTTGATAGCATGACAAATAACAGTCAGAGGTAATGGGTACACTCTAAATGCAAACTTAATTAGAATGGAATTGAAAAGTTAAGAAGCCATTAAAAAAAAATTATTAAAATATTGTCAGAGTACAGATAATGAAGGGAAGAAAAAAAAAAACCACGACATTTTTAACTCCCCGCTTCCCTTGAACATTTCCCTGAACTCTGTTGCTTGTATAGACGTATTTTACTCAGTTATCCACTTGATAAACTGTTTGAATGCAATAAGGCTCTCCTACTCCAATAAAAAACCCAGAGTAATTCCTTCTTCCACAACTAAATCAATTCTTGAACTGCCCAATCTTGCAACTTTTTACATACACATTTAGAAGTTGCAGGACTCCAAATGACTCCCAGCTACGAGGATGGTAACGTCATCTTTAGAAGCTTTGCGCGCAAGCCCACACAGTTAAGTTTTGAATCTCAACCTTAAAAAGACCTGATAACGTAACCTTACAGCTTCAAACCCATTTTTACTTCCCACTTGCTGTAGCTCAAGTACTGTCTACAGACTAACGCATTAAAAACAAAGTAAAATTAGCTTTGCATAAGAAATAACTTTAAAACAGGAAAGGAGAAGCAGGCTGAGAAGCAATTTTTCTCCACATTTCAATTTTACTTTTAAATTTGTGTTTACGCTTTTTCTTGTAAAGGAAATAGGATATTCAGTAATCAAGGAGAACTTCTATAATAGATACTGTCAAGACAACAGCCTATGACTCCAGTTCTCAGAGGTAGAGGGAAAAATTTTGTATCTCTCTGCTGGGTAAAATTAAAGTCACAATTCTCTCCTCAGTCCCCAACTGGGCCTTAAGGGACTTAATGAATCCTTCTTTCCATTTTGTGTTAAACTAATCAAATCCAATCATAGTTCAGAAGTACTACTGCAAGTAACAAAAAGGTTTTATTAGCACCAGAAGTAAGCAAAATACTTCTACTGCAGGTCACCATCCATTTCATTTGAACATTATACATTTATAAGATTATCCACTTGCTTTAGTGCTATGCAATTTTGGAATAGCTACTTGTTATCAAAATCTACCATGAAAATGTTTATTTGTGCAAATGCTTTATTTAATCTCCTGCTCATTGTTAAACTAAATTGCAAAAAGAAATAAGAACAAACACCCCTGCTATCAGGGAATATTGCATTGTGAAGTTTTGATATGTTTTCTTTATACTTCTTACAAATTATGCATGTGAGGAACAGATGATGAGCGGCAATTTGGCACCACTTCACCATCTGCTATTTGCAGATCTAGTCAAATTCAGAGAGTTAATTAAAGATTAAAGACAGAGACCAATACTGTTGAAGCAGAGAGCCATCTTCTTTACTGTTATGACTGTAAATAAATAATTTTGGTAGCTTGTTCCCACTTGCTCCAATACAGTCATAAATTGGTAGCACTGTAAAGGCAGCACAATTTGCATTCACAATACACCTGTGTCTCGTCTGTTCCAGTCAACAAGGTACTAAAAATCACGTCACCTTTGTTAGGACATCACAATCACAACATAAAGCCACTGGGAAAAAATGCAATGTCTCTACCACTTCAAGAAACTGAATTCTTACAAGAAACCCCTGGTAGAATGAGCTACAGAAAATGGAGGCCTGGAGCACTTCCACAGAAGGGCAATGAAGCTGGTGAGGGGTCTGGAGCACAGGTCTTACGAGGAGCAGCTGAGGGAGCTGGGATTGTTCAGTCCGGAGAAGAAAAGGCTCAGGGGAGAGCCTTCTATCTGAAGGGAGACTGTAGTGAGCTGGGAGTTGGCCTTTTGTGTAACTAGTGATAGGATGAGAGGGAATGGCTTCAAGTTGCACCAGGGGAGATTCAGGCTGGACATTAGGAAATATTGCTTTTCTGAATGAGTGGTCAAGCACTGGAATGGGCTGCCCAGGGAGGTGGTAGAGTCACCAACCCCAGAGATGTTCAAGGAACATTTAGACGTTGTGTTGAGGAACATGGTTCAGTGAGAACTAGTGGCGACAGGTGGACAGTTGGACTGGGTGATCTTGTATGTCTTTTCCAACCTTGGTGATTCTATGATATAAGGTGATCGCAACAGTCCTCTTGTATCCTGATAGCAAGCTACCTCCTTGTCTTCCAGCCTACATCTCCTACACTCTTTAGCAAGATCCAGACCATTCTGAAAATGGCACTCCCTCCTCCAGGCTCCCAGCCCCTTTTCTTGGCAGCTTTATTACAACTGCCTCTTCCTTGAGTAGACTCCATCAGGGCTAAGAAGGAAGAACAGGAGAGTGGAAGGGGCACAGTCCTTCCAAGGCACAGATCCACAAAGAATAGCTTCCTGCTCTATGCTGAAGACCAGAAACGTGAGCTTGCTCCTTTGCAAGTGATCTGCAAGCACCACTCTGCTTCTCCATCTGCCTGAGCCCATGGCTGCAGTGTGCCAAGTCCAACCTAGCCAGCAACTGATGACAGCATCTCCAGCGGAGCTGAGCCATGATGCCAGCTGCACCCACTGCTGCTCACGGCTCCTAAGCCAGGCACATAACTATCACCACAAGTAGCAAAACCCAAAGAATGTGACCACACTACTGTGAGAGTCCTTTGAGAACAGGTAACTGCAGGGAAAAGGCAGGAGAAGGCTATAAGCTGAATACCTTAAAGCTTCTCCGCCTTCCCCACTATCAAACAGGAGCTACTGATGGGTAGAGAGGTAATTACTGAAGAGTAATTATACAAGGAACAGATTATTTCTGTACTTTGCCAACAATTACTTATTTTTAATTAAATTCCATCAAAAACTTGTCTCAAGAAAACATCAGTCTTCCTGCTTCCTCCTGCTCCTTTTCCCAGCAGTGAGAATGTTCAGAACTCTCTGTGAGAGCATTATGGCAGTAAACAAGCTCTGGTTCACTAGCGCTCACTGAGGCTTACCTCCCACAGGACTGTTAAGTGGGAAATGGGGCAAACGAAGGATTGATGGAGCCTATTTTGTCGAGACTAAGAAAAGTTGGACCAATTAAAAAAATCTATGACAAAATATTTAATTTCTTTATAAATGTCAAAGTTAGGTTTTCCTCAACTTTTGAAATGTCATATCCCTGCAAGAGATGAACCACTACACAAAACCAAAATTAATTTCAGAAATACTTCAGTGTTTCTAAAATTAAATTTTCCGCCAAAAGCACCAATTCAAAGCTCTGTTCCCATCACTACTGCTGCTGAGTGCTGAGTTTCAGGGTCGAAGAGGAAAGGAAGGAAGGAAGCTGCTTCGGGACGTTTCAGTGCAGGTTTAGACCAAAACCAAGATTTTCACTAGTCACTTGGTGGGAATGAACCACACAACCAGAGAAACACCCATGGTAAAAACCTGAACACGAGGAAATCACAAGAAACTCTCACATTTCTGTGAACAACTCCTTAGATGAAGGGTATTACCTGTGGATAGTAAAAATCACCCCAGCAAGTTGAGGACTCACAGCTCTTAACAACTAGACTGAACTATACTTTTACATTCAGTGCATCTTCTGGACACGTATGTTACATCTGCCTGCTGCACAAGAGAAATCTCCATGAAGCATTCATTGTGGACACAAAATTCTGCAAACAAAGAATACACCTGCTGAATAAACTTTCTACTGAATCAACTATGAATGACTTACTTACTCATGGAGAAAAATATTCAGATTAATTAAAAGGAGATTTGCCGCCATTTATGAAGTAGAATTACTGCCAATGTTAATTCAGTGTTGAAATCACAAGGTCACTGTACAATGACTTAGATGAATAAAAAACCTAGGTGATTTTCTAGTTCTTACTCTAGCAAATGTATCTTGAGAAATGCAAAAAGCACATAGTTGATGCATCTTTTTCACTGCAGGGAACTTTGCAGCCCCAAACACACACAGCCCACTGAACCAACAAGAGAACCATGCAAGGTTTGAATACAAACTTACTTCCAATGAAGTGAGTGGAAACAGTTCTTCACAGTTTTTCAAGTCCCACCTCTATATGTGCATCTACAACAAATCAGCCAACAACACAGTTGTCCCCCCACTGTCCTTCCACCCCTCAGTTTCAGGAAACCTCACCTAAGTGCTACCTGTATAACTTTTGCTATTAGGTAATTGTGCAAGCACTGGCATTGCTATCAGATTTCCCGCACCTCACCTCTAAGATAGAAACAGGTCATGTTCAAAAGATTTCTATAAACAGTGCTTACACCTACCATTATTACAGAGAAATTCTGAGTAATTAAGACTGCATGAGGATTAAAAACAAAAGAAATCCAAAATTAAAAAAACCTTGATTGATAAAAAGGAACAGCATCATATCCTATCCAGAGCAACAGCAATAACAGAGCCCAGAAGCAAGTCTTCGCTAGGTGAGGCATTCAGTAGGCAATCATTACTTTGAAGTGTGCGATGACTATTTTCTCGTGACCACAGTAATTCTTAACAGAAAGTCTTGTTTGCTTTTAAACTACACCCTCCCCTTTCAAAAAGAAAAGGAAACAAAAGCTTGACGAAAACACTGAAGTGTCTACTCCCACAGACACAACTGCAAGCACTCAGGGCCTTCAGTGCTATATTCCAAGCACTGAGATCTGCAGTACAGCAGTTTCTGACGTGCAGAAAACTAGCTGAAGGTTCCCCCAAGCTGTTTACTGCACTTACAGACATGGTGCATCACATCCAGGGACATTTTTAGGCAGTTTCCACTGCAGTATTTATTGCAAACTGCCTCTGTACATGATTTTCTGAAGTGACTACCAATGGTATATTGCAGAAATAGTGAGGTTAAAAAAGGAAACACTCATTGCATCACCCAGAGCAATCTCCTGACAGGGCAGGATTTTGTTCCTATTAGTAAATTTATAACATTTTGCACAGTTCAACTTGACAAATATTAAGCAATAATATTTTGAACTCTTCTCACTGACATGTTTACTGGTGGAGATTTGAGGGTCTTTTGCTTTTTTTCCTGGAAGACTCCACTACATTTTTTTTTCCCACTGGTCTGTTTCACATTTCTACTTTTTCAGCTTTGTAATTTCAAAATATGTCCTGATTCTACGCTATCATTGTCACCTTACTCCTTGCAAACAACATATATTGTCTTTCCATTTCTGGAATGGGGATGGGGAAAACAAATAAACAAACAAACAAAAAAAAAACAGTAAATCATTTCCATGCCCAACCTTGGAATACATTATATGAGCTGCAGATACTCTATTTAGGAGGGCTCTGGTGAGAGATCACTGCATGTGCCATATACTGCTCTGCCCACCCATGTTCAAGAAATAAATTCCTGTTCTTAACTGGTGCAGAGCAGGGCTGTGAAGATGAGCACAGCAGCCCTGGGTCTGTTCTACGAGAGATAAAAAGAGTCTGCATTGTTCTGCTGTGCAAAATGAAAGGGAGAAGAGACAGAGACAACTGCCTGCAGTAAACACACCATAATAAGGGGAAAAGATGTGCTAGGGATGCATTACTGGACAGTGCTAATCAGAGAAGCGGGTATAAATCTGGTAATACATAATAAGCCTTCCAGCCACAAGTGCTGAAAAGGTTTTACTTCATCTTCAGATGCAAAGAGAGATATATCTCAACAATACTGGAGTGTGACCAACCCATGGAACAAACTGCAAAGACATTGACAGAGGCAGGTGAATGGAGTCAGTGATCCAGAGAGGTACTCCCCAGTACTGCATATCCTCTATTTCCTCCTCCTGCAATTTACAGAATAATCCCTCCATGTTCTCAGTCAGTTGCTGCCACTGCTCGGCCTTATCCCCCATGTTGCTAGCAGTGCCATGAAGATGCTGTTTCTGTTTTTCCCATCAACTCACGGAGCTCCCCTCCACAGCTTCCCACAGGAACCCATCCACAGGCACAGCACTTTGCACCATCCTTCGAGACCAGACACAATGCTGTATCTTCTTGAGCAGCAACAGTTAATCAACAACCAAGCACCTGCATAGTCATGAACACAGGGAAGAGCCCTGAGAGCACCGAGTCACCCCCAGAACAGCAGAAAGAGGTCATCAGCTCCCCACTCAGAGACAGAGCTTCTTAAGAGAATTGCATTTGTGGTCTGGATTATTGCAGTGCTGCCTGCTCAAGTCAGATCTTACTCCATGGTCACTATCTCAAAATATCTGCATACGATTTTACAAGTATATATGATTTTAATTATGTGTATACTTATTCAACAGATATTGTGCACGTAAATATAACTATATTGGGAGGAGGAGAAATGTTACTTTTATCAAGCTGATTATTTCTGCAACTTAACATGAAGACACAGGGAGCATCTATTACCTGAAGATCAGTGTTTTTGCACAGATTTTTATCTACAAAACTAGACTGCTTCCACCTCTGAGCTTTCACTTGAGAAATTCTCCCTTATTCCACCATCATATGTTTACACTGCATTTACATATATGAAAAACATACACTTGGTTAATCCCAAAATAAAGAAGTATTCATCAGGCCTATATGGATCAATACACATTGACATGTCTCAAACATCACTAAGACATCAGATATTTGATGCATAAGAAATTCTTCATTATTAGTCAACTTCCTCAGTTAATTTGTCCAACAATTTGATTGACTGACAGACACACACAGGACAGCACACTGCTGATAGGTGCTTCAGCAATTGAAATTATCACATCATTTATTCAACCTAATTTCTGCAAAATAAACTAATAGCAGAGGATCTAATTACTAGTCAAAAGTTTATGTGTTTGCTTAGAAATGCACAATTAATTGAGTCTTGCTATCATCCCCGGCACAATTACTGAAATAAATGTGGTAATTTAACATAGATTGAAAATAAAAATAAATAAATAAATAAATAAATAAATAAATAATGAAAAAAAAAAGCATAGCCATGAAAGGAAAGGAATGTCTTAACAGCATCTAACTTACTCTTCAAATACAGACAACTAAAGACTCATTTGCTTCACTTGTCTACTCCTATTTTTCCTAGCTATGGTGGTATCATCAATCATAGAATTAAGTATAACTAAAAATTGTCAATGGTGGCAATACATTTAAACTACATCAGAGCCTGGTTTGAGAATTCGCTCTCAACTGAACTACTTTTGATAAAGGTTTAAATAGTCAGTTCACTAATAAGATGGCAAGGCATAAAATAGAAAATCAAGCATTTTGCTATTTGCACAATTCACACATCCTTTAGTGCTTTTCTGTTCTCCCTTTGCAGTTAGAACACTGCACAACAAACGTTATTGTAAGGTTTTTCCAGGTTTTGTGCTGAGGGCTGAAAGGTTCACCTTCTTCTAGCTTAACAAAGGAAAACAAATTGTACTTCTGCAGAATAAACTGAACAGACTTCCCATACAGCCCAATATTTTGAGCAATCAAGTGAACAGAAACAAATGGCGGAACAAAACAACGGCCTGCATGTAGCAGGAAACCATAAGCAGATGTAATTTTGGCACCTATACACTGATGAAGGCTCACTTGCAGTAAAAGACTCCTCAAAATACACAGCAGCTAACCACCAAAATAGTAAAATTACCACCCCTCCCCCCACAAAAGAAAAATTGTTTTCATATGGCAGGTGGAAGAAAAACCTTCCCTTTACAGTACTTCCCAGCCAAGGCAGCACTGTGCTCCATCTTCCAAGAATGACAAAGGTCAAGCTGTACAGCAGCCTCAAGCTAACAGATGGCACCAGACTACTTTTTCCAAATGCGACAGGAACAAGCAAATCCAAGCGAGGAAAGCAAATACTTAAATAGTGCTAACAATTATCTGAGTAAAGAACTAACACAGACCAAAACACCTACACACGCTCATGTCCTGGTACATGCACAGCATGTTACTGCAAATCTGACATTAAGAAAGCAGGGGAAAAAAACAAGTTGACTTGAGTTACGGAACATATTAGAACAAATGCCAAAATAAAGCTGAGCATTAGAATTCAGAAGGTGAGACCAAGTGCTGGATTCTTGGAAAATTATTCTGAAAAATTAAATTATCAAGAGATCACTTGCATCTTATACCTATTCCGTAGCATGCTTTTCATATTTTGCTAATGCAAAATTCCACAATATATTCATACACAAAATTTAATATAGATCATTATCAGAAAAACAATTACATCAGGAAGAACCAGTGATGGTATAAATAAGGTCACACCTCCCTGAAATACTCAGGATTTGTTTTTTGGAAGATGATTGAAAAGCAAAGCTGAGATGCTTATTCATTAACTTCATTAAAGAAAAAATACAAAGCAAATAACAAAACACAGTTCTTGGAGACGCTGATAAGCTTTACAGTGATTAAGAATAGTGTTATAATCAAAATTAGATCACATCAGAATGTTCAGCTGTAATACTGGTATTTACATAAAGTTACGCTGCCCAAGCTAAAAAAGTGAATAGAATTATAGAATCCTTCTAGTTGGAAGGGACCTTTAAAGGTCAGCTAGTCCAGCTCCCCTGCCTTGAAAGCATTCAGGGATGGAGCATCCACCACACCTCTGGGCAACCTGTTCCAGTGTCTCACCACCCTCACTGTAAAAGACATTTTCCTTATATCCTACCTAAATCTCCCCTCTTTAAGCTTGAAAACATTTCTCCTTGTTATATTACAACAGACCATGCTAAAGAATCTGTTCCTTTATTTCCAGTAGATCCCCTTTAAATACTGAAAGGCCGCTATCAGGTCACCTCCAAGCCTTCTCCTCTCTAGGCTGAACAGCTCCAGCTGTGTCAGCCTGTCATTGTGGGAGAGGTGATCCATTCCATGCACCATTCCTGTGGAATAATTTGAAAGTTTTGACATCTATTGTAGAAATAACTCCACCGAGCTTCATTCCACAGTAAAGAGGCTTACATAGACAAGAGCATGACTAGCACACAGATTGACGCTTTATGTAAAAGAAAAATAACTGCATAGCCAAAGTCCCAACCTCAAAAGCCACTCCCATTTATCCTTTTGGATTTCCAAGCAATGAAGAACCTTAACATTCCTCCTTTCCTTCCAATCAAACACAAAATTGAAGTACATGAAAGTATACAGAAGCTCTCCAAGTTCATTGTAGCCAGTCTTCTCAACAATTTCAGCAGATCAGGCACTCCAGCACACGGAGGATTTCAGGCAGTGCTACCTATTCAGTTCAGGAGCTCTCCCTCTGGAACTACTGCTCTACATGAACACAAGAGGAGTTCAAGGACGTTCATGCCACAACTCTACTACTCCCAAGGCAGGAAAACACAAATCTAGAGCATCTCTATGCTAACAAAAGCAAGAAGAAAAAAAGTAAAAAAAAAAAAAAAACAAAAAACCCCACAAAAACAGAACAAAACAAAAAAACAACCACAAAACCTGCTACATGAAATATGAGACAGTTCTTCCTGTGCTTTCCTGAGCTACTCTACTCTTTGTGCCATTTTAACAGGGCACAAGTAGCACCACATTCCATCAAGATAGGTGATGGTTACTGTACTTCTTTTTTTAGCATCTTTCTTTTAACATTCCTCATCAATCAGAAGGCTGTTCTATCAGTCTCTCAGAAGCATTTATGACTTTTTCTTCATGTTCTAAGTCATGATAATCAGCAAGTGAAATACATATCTAAATAAATTCTGCCAGCTCTACAGCACGAATTTAAGTAGATGAAAGAGCTTCAATGAAACCAAAGTGAACTGTAGAAGCTCTCTTAAAAAGAGTCTGAAACATTACACTGGACTCAGCAAATTCCAAATAGGCAGCACAAAAGCCAAGCTCGCTTTACAGCTGTAGATTTTCCAAACAAAATAGTATGAAATACATCCCCTTTAGCTCTTCAACACCATTTGGAAACTGAAAAGGCAGGAGACCAAAAAGGCCTATAAGCAATTTTTACTTCCATGCTACATAGCTTACCAAACAAAACTGAGGATTTAGCTCTGTCTTACAAAGAAGCAGTATTTAACGATCAAGTGCCAATGACATTTGTGGGGTGAAACACAAAAAACTCATCTATAACAAAGGCACCTCTAGTTTAGAAAAATTTTGAAGAACAACATATATATACTGTAGGGGGAAAAGAAAACCAAACCAAACCAAGAACACACAATACTTTTTCCAGAGTATGTTTTATCCATTTTAACACTAGCAATGTGCACGCTCAAAAAAGAAAACCACGAAGAAAACAACAAAAGCAAACAATTTCTGAAACAGAAGGCAATCCTTGCTGGCAGCTTTAGCCCTTACCTCTGGAGGAAGATCAGCATCTAACTTAACTTTCCTCTCTTCAGAGAATATCTAAGAAGCATGATACATATGAATTCAGATCCTCCTTGTGCATTTTAACCTTTCACAGCATGAAGAAATAATACATTTCATATGGTAAATAGGAAAAATAGGACAACTTGCTAATGATAACATCCATACTAATAACGTTTCATTCAATTTCATTTTCAAAGCCATAGGTAACACTACTAAAAAGTGTAAATAAGAAAAGGAGACAGCTCATCTCTCCAGTCTTAGTGACTTTTACTGACTACATGAACAGTTAGAAATTAAAATGCTGTACCATAATAAAAAGTATTGTGTTCAGTTTTCATACCATAATCACCCTGTTTAGCACCTTTTTTTGTTTATTTGTTTTAAATACGCATTAAAATTTTATTCCATGTAATCTCTAGTTATAGCATTGTAAAGAAATGGTTCCATGTTTGTGAAAACTCCCAGGCCTGTCTGTACCGCCCTTCTGAAAACGCCATGACTGCTGTTAGTCTTAAAATGCAACTTCCCCCGAGCAGAGTCCAGGCACCTTTCCCAGACTCTCCAAGTTACTTTCAGGGGTTAAAGACTACAACTTTGTCTACTTCCAATTCTGGAGTCAGTATTTGCAAGCCAAAATCCAACTTTTTATTACACTGGAGAACAGTAAGATCTATCTGGGAAGCTAAAGCAGAAGATGAGAAGGCCTGATGGCAGCTAGAGATGAAATTAGTCTCTCCTCTTTGTCATAACACTTCAAAAATCACTGCTTTTTTTATTTTAAAACCAGGAAGGCAAGTGTGCTTGCAAAAGGCTGCTCTGCAGTTAGGATCAGTGAGGAACGTTTAGTGGAGATGTGATTCAGCAGCTCATGGTGCTCAGTTACTGCCATATTTGTCCACCAAACCCAGGCTCAGAATAACTGCGCTCTGGTCATACACAGACCGCAAGTCAAAGAGCTCAGAGGAATTCCTGCTACGTGTGAAGTGACAGGACTGCACTGTCAGTTTAATATTACCAGCATGAATGAGGCATATTAAACTAAATGCATTTTGTACACTCCATAAATCATCCCTCCTGAGACCTAGTTACCAAGCTTAATCCCATATGTGTGTACTTAAATAAGATACCACCCTCAAGGCGGAAGTAGATGCATCCTGGCAACAGGTAGCTTTGCTTTCTTCATTTCAAATACATGACTCCTAGAAGGCAGCTTCAGTACCAACAAAAAGGATAATGCTCTGTGCTTCGTGTCCACAGGGCTTGGCTCCCTGAGCCCGTTTTCCTTCCCACACACACACACACGAAGCTTTGTCCTCATGCTGTTATGGCAGACATCACTGGGTGGCACTGTTAGACAATGTTTGCCTCCTTATCAAGGTAAGCAATATCCTTTCCCCCCCACAACCACAAATGTTTAACAGCTGTGCAGGTTCTCAAGGATGCTGTTGCACACAACAGCAGCACTGCTCCCTGACATCCACTTCTCACTACAGTGCATGCTGAAATAACATTGCTTCTTCAGAAACAAAACCTCGTGCTTGCCAGAAATTCCAGAAACTGGTATGCTGTTTCTTTTTTTTTTTCGTGAATAATGTAGAAGTATAGTGCTATACTTATGATTCTTCAAATTCAAAATAGCCCTACAAGACTGTCTAAAAAGCTGCTATCAGAAGCTCTACATGCATCATTACTGCTACAGCGGCACTCCCAGCCTTGCCCTTTCTACACTCAGGTGTGCTCTCCATATGTATTACTGTCCTCATGACATGTCAGCTGCTAGTTGCTGAATCCAGACAGTCACCAAACTCATTCAAAATAATAATTGAACTCCTAAATAGAGACAGGTCAGCTGCAATTAGTATAAATAAACAGAATAATCTTCTTTACAGATTGCCACAATATGCTCAGATTCCAAGTGAGACGCTCACTCAAGGCTAGGAAAACCACTCCTGATTATCAAAAATTTGTGGGCTAATAATTACCAGAAATTTCATGTAGATTCATTTTCTATCAAGAATTGCAAGGTTAATGTAATATTACCAGGTAAATGTAGAAAATGAGGAACCAGGGCTTTTACAGTGATTACAGAACTTCAACATACAGCCATAATTTGACTAAAAGCAGGTTTAATTCACCCACAAAAAAATAAATACAAAAAAATTAATAATCAATTCTACAAAGACGTGTGAGGCCAGAAGATAGTTACTGTATTTCAATATAGCAGACAGCATAAGACACTTTGGAACAATATTCCAAAGCCTATTAACTACCTGTACCCACATTGTAGAATTTTACAATCAAAATCGACAGTTCGGCTGAAAAAACACCCCCTTCTTTTTTAAGTAATAGGATGGCAAGAATGAGGTTGGAAAATTACACTAAATTCTAACAGTTCTACAGCTGTAACAGGTACTCAGCACTGTGCTGCTGTGCTACATAGAAGAGATCTGGAGTAGTCACGAACACTGAGCTGGAAGCCACACAGACCTCATGACAAAACTACTGCAGAGAGTGAAATCAGACTTGCAAATGATGTGAGTGCAACAGGCTGGGTAAACCAAGAATTCCCCTCCACCTCCTGCAAAAAGATACATCAGATACTACACACACCATATGATTTTCACAGAAGGAAATAGCAGCTTCTGAGTGACTGAAGGAGATATTCTATTAGGACATCATTCTCAGCCTGTTGAACTTCACGGGCTTTATTACTTTCTGTTCCTGATTTTTGCTCTCAGTATTGAGACAAGTCAAAGCTGCTTAGAAGAAAAACCTAAATGCAACCAAGTCTTTAAATGATCTTCACTTGGAAGAACACTGCCTGTCACACCTACCACCATGCCACTTGTTACTGGTATGAAAAGAGGGCACCGGTTGTGGACCCACTGGGAATAATCATGAACAACTTAACTTTCAGTTAGCTCAGTGACACAGAAGGGACAATTCCAAAAAGGAAATCCAACAGCTCATTCTTCCAAAGTCCACTTGGACAGCAAAGTAGCTGTATACAGGCACTCCAAGAAGGCTGGCAAAATAAGATTTGTTAGGTAGCTTACAGTTTTCCACTGTTTAAAATCAAATTCTACCACACTGTAGCTTTGACTGAACTGTGTTGGACACTTCTGCATCTCAGCATTCAGGAGAGTGAACATGCTTACTGGAGTCATGGCAACTAAAGGAACCACAGGTCTGCTGGCCTCATGTTAACCCATGGTGCTCCCAGTTTCTTCCCATGCCACCAGAGCCTGGCAGATCACCAGAAAAGCCAACCAAAATAAAGGAAGCAGGACTACCAAACAAGCACAACATCCAAACTGCTAACTTGCAACACACTTCTCATCCACAAAATACAATCCTGAAGTCCTGCCATAATGCAGAAGTTTGCTTTTCCAGTGTTGCATCAGTTTTGGTATAAGAGTTCATATTTTGCTTTTATTTAAAAATAATAAATAAATGAAATCTTCATAACGATTATGGTTTTATCCTGTTTTTCCCACTGTGACATGATCCCCCAACATCACAAAAATAAAAGAAAAAGGAAAAAGGGGGATTAGAGAGCAGAGGTGGAGTGGGGATACAGAAGCAAACCAGAAACAAAACAAAAACCCATACTGTTCATAACTGCGATATTTAAATCCTCCTATATGCCACCTCCAGATTTGTGGTTTACCTTTTGAACAGTGAGAAATAAATGATGTATCAGGACAGATGCAGGAGGAGTCCAGTCCAGCAGCTTGCCCTTGGGCATCCACAGAAACTGCTTTACCCTCACTACACAGTATCTTCTTTACCATCAAGTCATAAATGCAAAGCAGCCATTATCCAGTGTTGAAAACCATTTTGCTCCTTGAATCTGCTCTTGAAGGGAAGATTTCAGAACTATTAGAATTATTACATTTATCTCTGCTTTATAAATAAGTAGAGACAGAGAGAGAAAGACCAAATAGACTTCAGTTTTACCTAAAAGCAATAGTAACTGGTTCCCGCACCCTAACAAAGTCCAGTTCAGGAGAGCAGGTGATAGCACCAATAAAAGCTGTGCTTTCAGCAGTTTCACTGGCCTGCTCCCTTGTTACTTCTTTACCTTTTCTCACAGAAATGGGATAAAAGCCTACACACAAAAATTTCTAAGAAGCTACAAAGTACAGGGCCATTATTTCCTTTATTTTAAGGCTCATAAAAACATCAGTTCTTCACAGAGAAAATTACTCAACTGCACAATATGACTAATGGTCCCAGTTGAAGAAAGCATTCCAGCTTGCACTCAGCCCCAAGCACGCGCTTGAGGCCCAGCGATTTGAAGAGGAACTAATTGTTTTCCTTCCTCGGGATTACTGTCAGAGAGAGTGCAAGGCATACAGTACATTTCCAATTCCACTTGACTGACTTTAATGACCAACATACGAGAAACAACAATGAAACTCCTACTGATGTGTGTACTCCGTTTTTCTCCCTCTCTCCCACTGCCCTTCTTAAAACCCATAAATAAGGAGCCTGGAGTGATAGGGCTTTGCTAACATTTGACAGGAATTAGCTTGCTCTTTAAAGCTATTAGCAAGCAAAGAACAGTTCATCAGGACAAGAAGTAGAAGAGTCTGAACACATATTTCACTGTATACAACTAAACAACCTTAGCTTATTTCAAAGAGTTTAAAGAGGAGACAGAGGAACATTTTTATTGATACATAAAATATATACGTTTTTAAAGGATATAGAAGTTTCTCTGTTAAGTGGTATCATTCTTTTCTCCAAATTGGAGATGGTCCATCTGATGGACAAGGAACTGGTTGCACGGTCGTACCCATACCCAGAGAGTGGCAGACAACGACACATTGTCTGGATAGAGATCAGTGATGAGTGGTGACCCTTAGGGTCAGTACTGGGACTGATGCTCTTTAATATCTTCACCAATGATAATGACAGTGAAATTGAGTGCCCCCTCAGGAAGTCTGCAGATGACAGTAGCTAAGTAGTGCAGTCAACACATCTGAGGGATGGGATGTCATTCAGAGAGACCTAGAAAGGCACAAGCAATGAGCCCAGGAGAACCTCACGAGGTCCAGTTGTCATGATTTTATGATTTTCTGTTATCAGTATTCCCCATCTTAACATCATGTTGTGCACTAGAAGTTGAGCTAAAGCTCCACTCTGAGCATCTGATCTAGTTGTAGATGTTCCTGTTAACTGCAGGGGAGTTGGACTAGATGACCTTTAAGGGTTCCTTTCATCTCAAACAATTCTATGATCTACAGAGTACTGTTTTGCCCTCCAACCACTACTTGGCTCCCAAATACCCTCCTTTCCATGAGCTAGAAGTGAGCAGGTACCCCCAACACCTTTCCCCTCTCCTCCTAGGTTCACACTTGCGTTCAGTGCAGCCCACACATCTGAGCACTTCCAACTCACATCGAGAAGGCAGGTGATCTCCAGTGGGGTGGGGGCAGTCCCCAGAGCAGCTGTGGGCAGCAGGGCAGGGCAGGGCAGGGCAGCCTCACAGGCACTAAGGCAGGCTCACAGGCATTGAAGCAGACCAGTGCTTGCTAAGGAGCCTCTGTAAGTAGGTCAGCTGTCACCTCCAACAGGGTTTAGACTTCTCACAGAAGAGCACATTATCAGTGGCATCGCAGGATCAGTTTTCGACAGCTGAGGCTGCAGTCTCTTGGCCTTTATGGAACACCAGTATATTTTCTGGCTAAGAAACTGGCTGTTTTTCCCTTTCCCTCAGTTTTGTACAGGGAGGACAGCAGCAGAACTCTCATCAGGCTGCTACAGAGAATGCTGCTTCCCCTGTGCATTTCCAGCCGCCCACTTTGGAGACTTACACAGGAACTAAAATGCAAGATTCAATCATTTTTTAAGTAAACATTAACTAATACAGTCAGTATTTTCAAGTTTGAAACTCATCCTGAAGACAGCCTTAGCTAAGCATACCATTTCATCCTTTAAAATGGAATCAAATCAAGGAGAGAAGCAGAGTTATACTTGCAGTTTTAAGTAACCTCCATTTGATATATGCCATACTCTTCCAGTACTGCTAGGAAAAAAAAATGCCATAATATCAAACATATAAATGAACAGGTTTCATCCCTCCCCACTCTAAAACACTTACTCCAAACAACATTCTTGAATAAACATTCCTGAAATGCACATATCCACATATAATTGTAGCTATATTACTTTTAAATGGTTTGTTTTCCCTGCATTTTAGGTACACTTCTGTCCATAACACACCTCACTCCAACTAAAATCTCTACAGCAAGCATTACTTGACATCCAAGTTTGCTGGACCACTGTGGAATATGAAAGGGGAAGATGGGCTGGAGTTCACATGTTCTAGCACTAGAGTCAGTGAAGAATCAGGGATACAGCTGCTCAAGTTTCAACAGTTTCTCAGCTGCTGCTCCAGTCCTATCTCACTGCAAACCAAAAGTCATTCTGGGGGGGGCAAAGTGCTGCTTCTTCTATGTGACCACTGTCCCAATATTTAGCCCAGTCATGTTGGCACAAGGCTTCAGCAAGTGCGAACCTCAAATACAGAAAGCTGAATCCCGTTCAATTTGGAGTTCAGGAACTTTTCTTCAAAAAGAAAAAGTACCTTCATGTGCTCCAAATCCTCATCTGCAAGATGGCATAAGAAGATTTACCCTCCCTTCTCTTGTGTTCAGAATTTTCAAGAGAATTAGGTCCTTTTTATTCCTTTTTTTTTTCTTTTGTGGGTGCATTTATGCATAACATGGAATATAAGAAAATACTTATTTACCTTTTTCCCCACAGAAAGGTGTTTTCTCTCTCATATTTAAAAAAAATGCCACTGAATTGCCTCACATACATCCACTTCTCTGATCCTACTGTCTGGTCATTGCATATGAGGGGCAGGGAAAAGCCTGCAACGGCAGTTATGGAGTAAACAGGAAGACAAAAGGGCATACCTATTCCCCTCAGCTCTACTTGCCACTGAATGCACATCTATTGTTAGAATGAAGCATCTCGAGTTCCATCCAATTCATGAGCCATCATTTGGAAGACAAATAAATCGAAGTCTGTTCTCTCCTCCACTTGCTTCAAGAAAGCTTTTAAGCTCCGCTTAAAAAGAAGTACAAAGAAGTCTTCAGGAAAAAGGAGTAGGCGGACAACTTGGAAAAAAAAAAACAAAAAACAAAAAAAACACACCATGCCCAAGCTTGCAACAGGAGTTTTCTGACGTTCTTTCTTCAGGCAGTAGGAACTGGCTAAGATGCTCCACCTTTGAATGTATTCTCTATAAAAGGAATTTTGTAAGCTCTTATCTTATCTGCAGCAAAGGGTTTTCCCCTCCTTGCCATGCCAGCAGGAGATGGATTTGCTGACTGGATGATGTCACCTCTGGGAATCCCCCCCCAAACCCTGCCAGCTGAATCTTCCTAGTGCCTGAGATAATGGCTATAAATAGGTATCTGGGGAAAACAAGGAGAGCTAAAGAATTCTGAAGAAACCAATAGACAAGGAAGACTTCAAAAAATACATTTCCAATTAGTCCTCTTAAACAGAGTGAAAAACACAGGTAAGGAGAGAGAGTGATTCACAGTAGTTTGCTGACGAGAAATTAGCAGCGAACCAAGATACTGTTTTGTCATCTTTGCACATAAAATTTTTCAAATTTTTATGAACGAGAACTACCAGAACACTTCCATCACGTGGTAACTCTATAAAAGCCCGTTATCCAAATTTGCCACTGTTCACATGAGGAGTGAAAAGAACATAAAAGAGTTACAATCATATACGTATGCTTCTATAATACAAATCTGCTACTGAAAATAATCTCTGGAAATTGCAGATATAATAAGCCGGGTAACCTTACTCCATGCTTCACAACCTCACAACAAAAGATTTCTAACCATGAAAGCCATGTTTTGGGGGGCATTGTACTGATTTCCTAGCACCACATACATTTCCAACTTTAGCTTTGCATGTCACAAAGAATATTTTGAAAGCTCTATGGAATAATAAACTGTGAAAGGTTTTTGTAATTCAGAATAGAGAATGCATGCTGCAGAGAATTTTTCAGCCTATACAGCATCAGAGATTAAATCCCAACCCACCCATGCAAATCCTGGGCTGACTCTGCACAACTAGTACCTACGTGACATTCACAGTAGGACTGACAGTAAACACCACTCTCAGAGGAGGGCAGAGGTTTGCTGAGGGTTTGTATAGCACTAGAACATGCAAGGATGCACTAGTGGAAGAGATAGAACATGTTGGAAGTAAGTAATGCATTTAAATGCTTGCATATAAAATATACAGCATGTTTAAGTAGACTACTTATGTCCTGCAATAATTGAAGGTGTTCTTCAGATGCAAAACTACATTGGATGAGAGCAAATGCCTTTCACTTAACACAGTTCAGTGTGAAGAACTTTCTTAAGTGCTAGTGTGCAGAAATACGTGTAGAGCTCTTTCTACATGCTGGTAAGAGCACATTGCTCTCTTTTCGGTGCAAAAAACTTATCTCAGATGTGAAATGTTTACAAAGCCAAAATTTACAACACCAACCATTGTTACTTAAAGTTTAAGGGGAAGTTGCATTTCATCTCCAACACTGATATTACTCATGCCAAATCTTTTGAAGAAATACCTGCTGCATCTCACACAGTGGTGTGGAGAAATTAAAGAACAAATTACCACAAACCAACTCTTTTAGCACGGAGAAGGAAGAATATAAAGCCAAATGAATTAATGAGTTGGTGTAAGAGCACAGTGTCAAGGTAGTAAAAATATCCTCTTCAGTGCAGCACTGAATAGAGGAAACAGCTGTCTAAATATTTGAGTTTTTCTGAAAAATATTTAGATACTATCATGAACAGCAAAGCTAATACTTTCACACACTGAAAAAAAAACTGAACAGAACCAAAGGGAACCCTAATGGTGACATTAACAAATTAACAAAGTTATTTCCACGGGACGAAAGCTGCATGATAAACTTCTGTAGATAGGCTGTCAAGGAAGGAAATGAAATTAAAACAAACTAAGCTCGTCCAAGCAGCTAAATGAAGCAGCCAGTTCATTTGAAACCAGCCCTACTGCTGATAAAGTGCACTGAAACAGCTCATTAGAAGACTAGTGTCACTTCATCATTTAGCCTTCCTCTCGACAACTGCCACAAAACAAATCTAGGGACTATCTGGAAAAAATCTTCATGCTATTAATTCAACTCCTAGCAATAAAGATGGACTTTCAGCATAACCCTTAATTCAGTTGAAAGGGGCAGCTGCATGAGGCACTGATACAATTCATATCACAACAGAGATGCAGGAACTCCACTAATACATAGAAAACATAGGCATCAAGTCTGGCTTTTCATTTAATTCCACAAGTCATACAGATAAGTTATGATCGACAAAAAAGTAATAAAACAAATCACAGGAAAGTCACTGTGCACGGTGTCTAATTGAGCTTGACTGAGGTTAGACAAATTTTGGTTAAGATATACTGAAGTAGTGACTGACAAGGAGAGATACAGGGAGAACCAACCCAGATATGGAGATGCAAATACATCAGCAGTCTGACTGCTACTAGATGAAGTTGTCCAACAATAAAAATCAACAAGATTTTCCATATGAAACACTCTCTTCAAGAAGCCCCTCAATGAAGAATTCATGACAGCAGCCTAAAAATGACACCTTGTTGAATTATCATCATAACCTGTTAGTCATCTGAAACGAGTGTCCCTTCTATATGTGACATTTTAACTTGACTTCCTTGAGACTTATATAAATGATCTATGACCTCAGCACTGAAAGTCAGTGCAGTGGTTTGATTCTGTACACCTGGTCAGAACAAATGGATACAGCAAGGCACAACTTTATTACCTGTGACATTTAGGAAATTAGGCCCTGTTGTGCTTTAACCTGGCAGGTGGCTTAGCACCACAGCCGTTTGATCACTCCCTTTCCTTCCCAGTGGAATGGGAGAGAGAATTGGGAAAAAAACAAAACAAAACAAAACAAAACAACAAACAAACAAAAAAAACCTACCAAAGTAGAACCCATGGTTCCACAAACGCCCAGCGAGCCCCCCAAGCAGCTGAAGAGACAGAGGTGAACTCCCACTGCCTTCAAAACTCATTTTGCATGATGTCACATGGGATGCAATATCCTTTTGTCCAGTTTAAGTCAGCTCTCCTAATCCTCTTTGCTCCCAGCTCCTTGGGCCCTTTGCTGAGATCTATCTTGGCTCTGTACAATTCTGCTAAGCAGCTAATATAAACTTCGGTGTCTTATCAACACTGTTTTTAGTTTTAGAACAGAAACCTAGCATCATACCAGACACTCTAAATAAAAAAAATTCCATACCAACTGAAACTAAGACAAGCCCTTATAAACTAACCAATTTGCATGAATAAAAGAGTTTGAAAATATTCGCTTTTGCAATTACATAATCAGTTAAAAAGTCCATCTGTCTGAATGAATCTAAATATCATAATATAATTTTATGCACTTTCAGCAACCCTTGAAGATACAAAATCATACAACATTCAGATTAATCTTCCCGCACTTATCTCACCAATACAAGCATTCTTCTCATTTTACAATAGAACCTAAGTTAAAAGTAACTTCACTGAAATCACGAACCCAATCTAAAGTAAAACTCAGATTTTTTTCTGTCAAATCAGAGCTCTCCAATTTTGATAGAACAGCACATCTCACGCTCTTTGAAATTGTCTCATTCTCCCTTTTGTGTGCAAGAGATGGAATACTCACTTCAAAAAACAGTAAATATGTTTAAAAAGCAAAAGTCATTAGGATATGCAATCAGGATTTCTTTTTTGCTATGATGTTCAAACTTAAATAATGTTTCAGTCTATTGCTCTGCTGTTTAAGTAAGAGAAGAAAAAAAAAGGCCACCTCTTACTCATCAGTGCAAGCCACTCCTAGTACATGCCATGCAAAAAGTGAGTAAACAGTTTACTTGAGTCCAGTGTTCCATGCAGCTGAACAGATCCAGACATAAAAATAAAAACAGTCTCTAGCTATCACCTAATTCCCCCACCACACTAGTTAACATTGGCTGGCTGAAGTAATCCTGCCGAATACAGAGCAAGTGAAAGTCTGCTTTTCTCTGCAGTACAGCTACAGGGCTGGGGAACAAGCTCTAGACTCGGGTAGGTCAACCCTGCGGAGACACCCAAGCCAACTCTGAACATGCCAGGTCAGGTACAAAAAATAATTTAGTCACTGTAGCATAGTCTCATGTAGGCAAATTTACCTAGCTGAGAAGCTAACTCAGTGTTGACTCAGATGGGTACACTACAGCCTGTTCTGCTATTTTACCTGCTTTGAGTCTGGTAAACAAAATGCTTCTTATGAATCCAAGACTTGTTTCAAAGCCACAAGCTAATCCTCATAGAGTCATTTTCCTAACTTTGAAATACACCTTTAGATAAAACTGAAAATCATCCAAGAAATAATCACTCAGTACTATTTAGAGAACATGAAAACTATCCAATTAAAGCATTCGCACACACAAAGAATTCAGAAGTACATGCTGTACTCTTTAGAAATAAAAAAGGAAGCAATGAAACTACCACTCACCACAGAACTTCAATTCATTGCCTACTCGTACACAGCTTTACCAAAGCTACAGAAATGACACAAATCCCGATAACCTTAAATAGCAAGACATAAAATTCTGGATAATTAGAAAGTAATAAAGAAAAAAGAAGAAAAGAAGCTTTTTTTTTTTTTTTTCTGGGTAGCTTCAACACTACACGAATCTTGATGAGAATGGAGCTATTTAAGTGTGCACCACATTAGGTTATCAAATACAGTTCAGAAGGTACTGGAGAGAAAAGAGTAAATAAAAATCTTTGTATACAAGAGTATAATAAATGTTAATATAATCTTAAATGTGAGACAAGAATTGTAAATAGGATAAAACTGGGTATGGACTAAAAAAGTTGAGAAGTCCTGAATATGCCAGCCCCTGTCCCCAGTACAGACTCCAGCATCTTTAGAACAACTCTGTGACATACAGCAGAGTCTTCTGCAGAAGCATCTAAAGCAGCTACATCCACAGCCCCAGATATCCCTGGCTAAGAAAAAACAGCCCTAAGGCCAAGACAACAAGCATTTACCGGGGTTAACTCACTGCTCTGCTGTTCTGAATCCGGCTTAGATCTCCTTTCCTATGTCCTACCATGGCTGGAGGGAGGGGGGGGTTACCTATTTAGGTCAGCTTTAATTTGTACAACTTCACAATGATGTCAGTGCATCCACCTCCTTTAAGCCCTTTGAGAACACCTTTCAGTCCTTAAAGCATATTCAGTGCTGGAAAATTTCCATTCTCCATAATCTAAACCTCCTTAATTAGAGATAAAAACAATTTATTTTAGTCTCAGCCTCAACAGAAATGAAAAACAGTTGATCTCTATTAACCATCTTTTCATATCGCTGAAGATTCAGGCATTCACCAGGCTTCCTGTTTTCTGGGTTCAAGAAACTCAGAGTCTTCAGATTTTCCCTAAGGCTGAGTTTTTCAAACCTTATAATCCTATCCGTGTTGGTGCCTCCTTGCCCCATCTACCACAAAGGTCTTTAACAAATCTAAAACAGAGAGTAAACATACAGCGCTAAGCACAATAGTCCCCCCAGCTATTTATCTAACATATTTCCTCACCTACACAGCCCTAATGAAATCTCAGTGTTATGAACACCATTCCTGACAAATTTGGCTTGTGATCCACCGCAATTCCTGAGTCCCTCCTGGCCAGACCACTGTCTAGCCCATTTATATTTGCACATTTGATTTCTCCTAAGCGTAACACTTTACAGTTGTCTTTATTAAATTTCATCTCATCGATTTCAGACCATTTTTCCAATTCATCTTCTTAAATTCTAAATCTGTCCTCTTAACCGTTTACAGTCCCTTTCAGTTTTGTCTTACAAAAATGCTCAAATTATCCCCTATGACAGTAATGAATAGATGATGAATAATGAGAATATTGACTAGTAAACAACTTGATCCAGCCTCCTTCAGGAATTAACTTAATAGTCTGATGGCAAACTAGCAAGCGTAGCTCAACGATTCAGATTAATTTCTCAGTGGACTACGTGTTGCCTGTCATCATGCAGGCAACAGAAAGAAAACATTTCTTCAGTGTGCTGTGTTACCAAGCCAGTCTCAGCTCACCACTGCAAATGCTTCTCTCCTCACTGAGTTTGTTGACAGACTCCTACATGCCAACCCTTTCCTTCAGTGGTCAGAGTCTGAGTATCTTTAAACATATATCCCTATTTACTGTCCTAAAAACATTCTTGTGGCCAAAGGCAGCAATCAAGCAGAAAACAAAGACATTTGGAGATGTTGTCCCTGTTTGGGAATGGAACTGCATGAGTTGCAGACTCCTTGCCAAGTTTTCAGATGTAAGGCAACTCTGCTGAAACCATGTGCTTCCCTAGAAGGGAACAGTGGGAGGAGGGGTGAAAAAGAAAGAGGCTTTCCAAGTACACAACAACAGAGGTAAAATCATGCTAAAGGACCCTGTACCTTAAATAAAGCCAGAGTGTATCTGCACAGATCAGAAGACTATTCACTTGACTGTGGAGGCATTTCGTATTCTTCAAATTACTCAAAAAAACAATTTACCACTTAAGTCCAAAAATAGCAACTTATTTTCAACCTGAACACCATACAAGCTCCACAAACAGAGACCGAAATTATTTTATTTAAAGACCTACATCTTCAATTGGAATTACTGAACCTTAGAGAAAAAAAAATTATATATATATATAACAACCTGCAGATTAATCTACCAAAATTCTGCAGCGTCAGCAGGCTACCGTAACATTATACAGATCACTTCAGCAGGACAAGTGCCAGCCTTTTCAGAAGCTGCATCTTTCAGTTGTTTACTCTGTACGGGAATACTCAGCTCATCTTTGCAACACTGTTTCCTACCTCAACAACCTTTTGGATTTAGAACTAGAGTAAGCTGAGTGACAGTCCTTCTCTTAGCTCAGCACGCTAATCAGAACTCCCTCCCCCTCTCCAGCCCCTGTTCAGAGCATTTACGGACTCCTCTTCTTCACAGGAGGAAGCCCAGCCCTGTGACACTGCTGCCAGGCACCCTGCCAGCATCAAGCTTCTTCACATTGGAAAACAACAGAATTGAGCCTGGGCAAGGGAGAAGATGCCAGGCATCTCATCTCAGCCAAACATGGAGTCGCGGTGTAACTGGGATGCATATGAGAGAGAACCTGGAAAGCCTTATCTTTCAAAGAATCCCAGCACAACTTGCCTCGTTTCTCATACCTCACTGCTAAACCTCTCTGTAGTTCTGAAATCAGTTCGAAAAGTGGTGCCCACCAAAAAAACATCAGCTTAGAAGTCACATCAGTGTATACACTGTGTATAGCACAGCTGTTCTATCCCTTCAGAAAAGTTTTGCACATTTCCCCGCTTTCGTGCAAGAGTGATAAATAGAGAAAAAAATAATAACATACCTGTAACATTCCAAAAAGAAGAATACATCTTTAAATCCTACTCCTTAGGATAACAACTGAAATGTTGGGGGTTTATTCACACAAAGAGACATGTATATTTCTCATGCTCAGTTTGTATGCGTTTTCTATAAATGAAATGCCAAAATGCACAGGGACAATGTACTAACTTAAGATCATCCACACTTCATTTCCTGCAAGTGAACTACAGCGATATTTGATATATTCACAATATATTCCATCATAGGGGAAAGCAAGCTCCGTAACAAATATTCACTCTGGATTTCTTCAAAACACAGAACTACTGAACAGTCATCTAAGTTGGCAAACTTATTTCGAAAGGATGTTTTGGGTCACGTGAATCTCACCACTACCAAATTAAGTTCAACACAAAATAATGATAAAACAGGAAACACATTAATACTGCCTTCCTTTTCAATGGTTTCTATTTCTTATCGCTACACTTCTGTTTCACAAGGTTTGAAAGTCTACTGGCAAAAAAAAAAAAAAAAAACCCACAATCCTAACATTAGCATGCTTTTAGTTGAAATATTTTTCCTGCAACTGGTTTTTAAAAGGTTCGTTTTTATTCTTAACAAGTAGTCATCTTACCAACCACAAAAATTGCAAGAACACTCTTGTCAACCACCAGTTTGAACTGCATGAATTATTCAGATTTTATTAAGCACAGTAAAGACAAGAGCTGGAACTGATGCAGGAGTAGACAACAAAAGAGACATACCAAAAGAAATGCAAACCCCATCTTTTGGATGAAACCAAGCTTTTCATTCCCTGTATGCTTCCTGCAAATTTTCCCTCAGAATTCACCATGAGATCCAGGTCTTCACACAGAATTAGGAAAGACATGAAGTAAAAACATAACAAAAAGGACTTCAGGACTTCAAACTCTCTTTCACACCACTGTGAGGCAGGTCAAAATGAACAGAAGATGCCCTTGGCATGCTGCTCTAGAATACCATAAGTTACATATTTAACTGATTCTCCATCAGACTGAGATAAATATATTTGTTTCGGTTTTGTTGTTATCGCTCTCCAATGAGACACAAAAAAAAAAACCAGAAAGTTATGAAGAAGACAGGCATTTCAATCAACTCATGTCATCTGAGTGCTATCAATAAATTCTTTACTTGCTCTTGCAGTGCCAGAAAAGCACAACCACCACACTGACACGTTACCACAGAAAACCTAGCAGATATATTTTTAAGCAAAACACAATGTCTGCAAGTGCAGTCTCTACTTCAGTAAAGTCAGCAACTAAAGAAGAGAATACGAGAAGTTCTACCAGCATTGCAAGTCCAGAAGAAAACAGTACTTTTGTCAGCTGGTTTGTGAATTATTTTCTTTTTCTTTCCTCTACTTACGAATTCAGACATTTGAATTATGTATAGCCTCTGTACTAAAACTTAATTCTAATAAGGCACCAATAATTAGGGCTAATGTTCTGTTCAGCCCAAGTTATCTGGAACCCTAAAAAGAGAATGTGATGCTGAAAAGCTCAACCTGGATGGACAAGCCTGAAAAGCAAAACTAGAATAACTTTATTTATATACCTTCACATGCAATCCTTTCACATGCAGAAAATAACCGTATTATCCAATGTTTTGCTCCAGAATGTACAGGGAATGCAGGGGAATAAAGTGTTCAGGCTTTGTATCCATTCATTGTGCTAACCTACACGTGGGACGGATCTTCCAATACTGATGCTTTTTTCACCTGCAACTTGCAGGAAAATAACTTCGTGAATGAATCATTCAAACATTCAGACTGTTATCATAAAGTTGTCAGACTTCCTTTTTAACGACTAAACTAATTCTTTTAATCTTCCCCTTCACCCCACACACAGAAAAACAGTAGATAAGATAACTTGAAGCAGGAAGGAAATTTCTGATCTTCAACTTCTAAGTCGAGATCTTCAGGATTATGGAAGATTCCTAGGAACAAAGTAACCAAATCCTCCAGCCCTTAAAAATCTGGAGAAGACTTCACTGGGAAGGGCAGAGAGCACCATACAAGACAACAGTCTGGGTCAGAGCAGCACTAGGATTTTCAACTGGATGAAATTCATCCGATCACCAACAGCGGAAGGGCTGCCATTGGCTTCCAAATATCAGTGAGGGAAAAAAGCATGTTTGGTTAATTCCATTTTGCAGCCCTTTGAGCAATGTTACAGTCACTGCAGCTGTTTGTCTCAAGACTTCAGATTTAAATAAAAACACCTAAAACATGCTCCCGCCCACAAATACAGATTTGGATCTATTTTCAGATTCCTCATTCTCACTGCTGCATTTATGAGCAGTAAGAACTGTTTCTTAAAAAAAAAAAAAAAAAAAAAAGTCCCTGCTCTGCAGACAGCTACAGAAAAAATTCTGCTACAGCAACATTGGTAAGAAGATGTGTATGGTAACTTCCCTACCCACAGACAAATGCTGAAGTGCAAACTAGCACACCTCTGCCATACACTGTGTTTAGCCACTTAAATAGATGATAAGTTTAGCCCTATATAATCTTTTTAAGGCATTATTGTGGATTTTAAAATACACAAAAAGCACCAAAAAGGGACAAGAAATAGCACGTCTGTAACTTACAGGGCGCTATACTTCACAGCCTCTAGATGTGATCTCAAGATATTCTAAGTCGTCTTAAAATTCCATATTTTCAGGTAAATATTTAACCATACTAGTTACTGTGGCTTTGGCCTCGCAACGTGAAAATGAAACAACTGCATGTTTTAGCCATCAGCTAGCAAGATTTTTCTTGTCGGAAATGTAGAGGAGGCTCAAAAGACTGAGCTCCTCTTTTATTTGCTCCTTACACAGAAGCATTTCAAACTACAGGCTACAGCAGAGAGAGGATAACAGGCCATTGCCACCCTCCAGTGAATCTGCCTGGCCTGCATTCTGTAACCAAGCATGTAACAACAGCACTAGAAATGCTGAAGCTGCTCCATCTGAATGGTAGATGACTAAAGCAGGAAGCCGACCACCATTCGTATCTCCTTCTCTCACAAGAGCAGCCTTGAAGATATCCTCAGCCTGCAGATGACTGGTATTCAGAAACCATGGGCAGTCACCTCCCACCCTCCAGGACAGACAGCTGCAGAATTTCTTTAAAATACACTTCCTACAGATTATAAAATCAGAAGGAAATAAAAGCAAAAAACAGCTAGAGGTGCTCTCAGTGTTTAAAGGCAGAAAGATTAAGCAAGATGATGACAAATTTAAAACCAAAATAAAAGGAACGGTAACTCTTACATATTTATCAGCAAGACTTCAGGAGCTGAACGAGACCTGGCAGCACCTCAAAAACAGAAAATTTAGTTGCCGAACAAGCACTTTGTACTCGGTTTCAGACAAGATCCTGAGAAAACAGGTCATCTTCCAGCCTTTGCAAGGATATGTCAGGGGTTCCTCATAGCAAAGGCACCATATCTCTTCACTATTCTTTCAGCTGACCACAGAGCAGCAAATGACATGTCAGCAGGAAAAATCCTTTCCATCCAGCCTGACTTCTCAAAAATGTCAATGTAACAAACTCCAACCTTCTGCAGACTGTTCTGAGGGGATGCTGAAACTCTTACAATTCCTGGTATCTTCTGTGAGACATCAGATCATATACTTGTGGAAAAATAACTAACCTTGTATGAACAAAAAAGAAACTAAGGAACAGAAGTCACAGTGTTTCAATTCAAGTTTAAGACTGATAATATAGTTAATCAGCTTGTCTCGAGACCACCCATACAGGATCTTGTGACTTATCTGCAAGCTTGCCATCACAGATGAGCATACCCTGCCTGGCCTCTTAAACTAATTTTAAATCAAATACTTTACTTTAATAGAGCTTAGCTGGGATCATTTACCACCAGCCATTTAGAGGAACTGTTTAGGTTAACAGAGATAAGGCAAACAATGTTTACCAGTCCCTTAAGTGAATTTCCTCAGTCCTCTATAAACTGTTATGCTTATCTGATACATTAAGACAGGAAGGCTGCCCATACAGGGAACAGCACAGCTAGCTCCAGTGGCACACGTTACAAGAAACTTGCTCTTTAGCTATACTGGAAACTGGTGTCAGTAAGAAGAAAAAAAGAAAGAAAGAACACACCCATGAGCTGAGAGGACTTAACTGCACATCTGCCATCTTTCCATGAGAAGGGCTTTTTGCTGCAAGTCCATGTGGGCTGTACTAAGCCATCTAACCTAGCAACATCACTTGACCCACGCTTCTGCACCACTATCCTTCAGAGCACTCATCAGATATTGTGCTAATCAAGTTATAGGCAAAAGTCTCTGCACAAATTAAGCAAATACTTTATTAGACAAGACTGAAGAAAGGTTCATTTCTACCCATGGCCAATCCAGTAGGTTAAGGCTTGAAATATCTGCTTTGTCATAAAATAATCAAAAATCTCTATAGGAACAATTTAGACAAATACCCATAAATATTCTCTTCAGCTGATTGTAAGCTTAAATGAAAAGCTGGTTTATGCACAACATCATCACAACTTTATACCAATGCAGAGGGGAAAAAAATAACCCTTCCTAGATGTTTTCTACTTTAGCACACCAACGTCCTCAGAAGGACGATAACACTGACAGCCCACCTCCAGTAGAACACTTACAATTATTCACCCGTTTTATAATAACCAAAAGGAAAGCAGCCTCCTGCAGAGCATTTGATCTGAGTTTCTGAACATGTTAGGACTAGGTATTTTTCCAAAAGCCTTCTGGCAGCGAATCTTAAAGAATGCCAACCTGTCAGCACACTTTGTTTTCATTGTGTTTCAGATCATGTCACAAATCAACACTGTTCAGTTAAAAAGGATGGGAAAAAAAAAGCAAGATACAAAGTGGAAGGAAAGATAAAATAGAACAGGGTTCCTTCTCCGGATACTCCTCCTGTAAGCCAGCATCTCCCACCTACAGAACAATCCACCCTGCAAAAAGATACAACAAACCTTCAGAGTCCTATTCAGAAGTCATACACTATTATAAACAGCAATTCTGACTTCTGCTTGAAATGCAAAACTGCTTTTTTTAAGTTGTTGTCACCATCCTCCAGGGAGAACACAAAAAATATTTATTATTTGTCCTCTCTAATGCTGAAAATTGATTGCACTTTCAATTCATAATACTGCTCTGTCCCTTAGAGAAGCAGAGAGAAATATATTCTCTGTGCTCAGCTCTTCTATGAAGTTCATGTATATTTTCTAAGGGAAGAAAAACAAGTAGAACAGATTCAGATTTTACAGAATAATCACTCTGCCTTAGAAAATACGTATTAAGAAACAACAACAAAGAAAAAAATAAGACAACTTTCCCAAATTTTAACAGCCTTTTCAGAGGGTACTTCTTTTAACTAGTCTCTGTTATTTAGAAGCAAACCATCTAAAAAAGACTGAAAACTATACTGGAATCTAACCAGCTTCCTAGGTTGTGATACTCCCTGTTTGGCTGAGCGCCTAAGAACATACTCAAGGTCTCAGGATGTAATTCTAATGCACGCAGAGTTTTAAAACACAGCAAAACCTTTGGGGAGTTGGGACTGCACACCTGAGCCACTGTCTGAGGGAGACACTGCCACCCTTTCCTGTCTGCCTCCCTGTACCAGAGACTCTCTCAATTCTAATCAAATTAGACCACAAAATGGGATCAAAAACAAAAGCTGTTGTGGTTTTTTGTTGTTGTTACTTTTTAAGACAACATACTCTTGATATATACTGTAAATAACTAAGTATTGTATTGTGAGCAGTTCAACTACTTTACATTTTAGCATTTCAAGTAAAATTATTAAAAAGCATCAACTATCTCAGTTAAAAATGAGGAAAAAGAGCAACTCCTATTCTGGAAGAGATTTGCTACTGAAACTGTAAACATATGAGTGTATTTCAAAGGCCAAGTTTCATGGTAATGATTCAGATCCACATTTAAAGGTGAATCCTTGCTTCTGCTCCCGAATCCCAGTTGGGGACAGAAGGACTGCGTACCTAGAGGATTAATAAGTGCTTCAACTTGGGCCAGAAGCAAAGCAGGGATGTGCCAGACCAAACTGTTCTATCGCAGGGGTAGCACCAGATGGCACTATTTTCAGCACGGTGTTGACGGAGCATATCCGGGCACTGGGCTGCAACCTGGGGTTTGCTGGTTGACACAGGAAAACCACCGTGCACCTGAGGACTTCAGAGAGGGAAGGGTTTCTTCTCTGGGTCTCAAAGAAGGCAAAGTAATAAAAGAATAGAAACAGCTTGCATGTTAAGTAGAATACCAGGGCAGCTAAATATATGTTATATTGTCATTAATTTTGATGTGTAATGTCATACTACAAGTTCCAGCAAAATTAAGTGCATTCTCAAAGACAAAATTTGCTGTGGATTTTGACACATGTTAACTCCTACTGAAGCCACCTGATCCATTTCTTCTTTTGGTAACTTGCATGACAACAAAAGGAGGATGCCAACGTGTATTAGAATAGCCAGAAACAGAAAAACATAACCTCCTCACTCCTTGACTGGTCTGACAGAAAACAAAACCTAAAAGAAAATAAACTGCTAGAGAACTATGAGAGAAAATATTACATTGCCCCTTTCCACTCTCTTCCCTTTTCTGAAGGTTATCCCCCTGCAGCACTTCTACACATCTCACAGTCCCCCCAATAAAACCCTCAAAACCTGGACAGTACTTCACAGATAGATATGAAGACAGATATCTAAAACAGTTTTTTAGATATATGTTACATAGTATTTCTTAAAAACATTAAAATAACCAATGGCTTTACTGCTAAGGTGAACCCTCATTATATATCCCATGAGTCAGTAACTTTACGAGACAATGAAGCAAATGAGAGACCAATTATTAAATGAACTAAGTTATATTTGTAATATGTGGATTATTATTAGTAGTATTAAAAAAAAAAAAAAAAGCCTTACAAAGATTTCTGGTAGGTTTATTGTAAGAAAAAATGAAGCACATATTGGATGGCATCCTACACAAGAGGAAATCAGGAGTGACTTATGACAAATCTTCCTGGATCTTTTACACAGCATAGGAAGGAAGAAAACTAAAAGACAAGCTACAGACATACAACTGACCTTGCTGAGCTTTCCTCCTGGGAGAACTAGTGGGCTTGCTTCCACTATTCTTTAAAAACCACCCTTCAGCTATTTCATGTACATCACCATGCAAGAAAGGGCTGGGGGAAGGGACTAGACTCCCAAATCAAAACAAAAAACTCAAACAAAAAAGGGAAAAGTTGAAAATTGTCAGACAGGTGAAAAACTTAAAAGTTGTTAAGGACTGACTCCATACCAGATGATGTAGGTCAGGTAACTAAGGAAGGCAGAGAAGAACAGAGAATTCCTGAGTTCTGAATGAAGACAGATGTTAGATCACCACATACACAGGCATGACTTGCTTCTATAAATATTTATTTTCTCTTCACTTCTTGTTCTTGCATCATCCTTCTTCCCATAAAGCCTAACCTGAATTAAACAATGATCAGCATCTGCAAACTGAGTTCTAAACTCTTCACCTTTCCTAAGAGTGGCAAGCAAAAAGAGTGCTTTGTTTTTGTAAGTGTTACAAAGCACCTAGCTTTTAAAATTAAAGCTGCTAGTCTACACAGGAGAAGGGAAAGCCAAAGATAATTGTATCTCAGCAGAGCACAACGTCTAGGGCTACCCTTAATTCTAGTGGAAAAACAGGTAATTTCTTCCATAATTTCAGCCCAGCAAAAATCATGTCCTCTTGTGCCAGAGGACGAAACCCACTTATAAGCCTTGTTTTGGAGCTGCAGGCTCCAACAACATCAAAAACAGTTCTAGCAAAGAGCAATCCAAGACTGAAGTTTCTTCTGCCTATCGCTGGGTGGGCACATTCTTTCACACTGCCTCCTCCTAGGCAGAAAACAGATGCCTGACAATCCAGTTATAGGAGAACATCGTCTATTACTGCCACCTCTCCAGTTTCATGCACTGGACTCAATCCAAGATATGCCCAGTTTAAAATATGAGATTCAATTAAATGAGTTTGTAGCCAGGTTTTGGATGGTTTTCTGTGAGCTTTGCCCTGCAGGAAAGAAAGATTACAGCTGTAATAGTTTGAGGCTACATTATTACTTCCCACTGGATTGACTGTCAGAGTCTGAAACAAGAAGTTTGAGAAGCTTCCGTGAACAAAGCTTTTTTCACTTAAGCATGGCACTAACAGTTCACACCAAAAACACAACAGAAAGGAGACACATCAGACTGCCAAGTCTTGCACTGGAATTCCTCTACCGCCCATATCCACTTGAAGTAATACAGGCAAGCAGTTATCCATAGGTTGGTCTTAGACATTTGAGATGGCCTTCCAGCCACAATCCCCTCCAGCAAAGTGGGATTTATGCCCCTGCTGCTCAAGCCCATTCACTGGATTATTATTATTAGGTCTGAATCTCTCAGCAGAGACTTCCCTGTACGCAATCTGGCACCTTCAGTAGACACCTGAGGGGAGGTTTGGTCTAAAAAAACCTTCAGGTCTAGCACAGTTGCTCCAATATATTGAAAAATAAAAAAAATAAAAAATAAAAATCCTGTTGAATATTTACATGATGAACCATCAGCCAGGAGGTCAAGAAGTCTTCATTTTATTCATTTCGCCAAACACCTTAGGTTAAAGGCAAGAAAAATAAATATAAAAAGTAAAAAAATAAAAAAATAAAGTAGCAGACAAACCAGGAAGTAAACCTGAAAGACAGAAATTACTGAAGTGTGTGTACGTAAGAAGTTATCTGGTAATCACAGCATTGTAAATATTTCAAGTACCCTGATAACAGAAACTGACAACATGCATTCCAGTCATCACAATTTTCTTGCTAAGGAAGAAGGGTACAACACCAGACAGGCCAAATTAACATCAGTTTCTATCAGCTAGGTTATCAAAACAAGAAAACATCCTCTTTCTCATGAAGTCTGAATTTGAATACAAAGAAAAAAGAAGTCATTCACAGCTGTATACATTTTAATAATAATAATAATCAGAAATAAAGAAACTGAAAAACATTCATTAGAGTTAGCTCTGGAACAAGTGCATTCATTTTCAGTAGGACTGAGCATGAAACCCAAATATTTTCTGAGGTGAAAGAGGTAAAAAAAAAAAAAAAAAAAACCAAACAAAAAAAAAAAACTTGAAGAGCTCCGGTTAGTCTAGCCTGAATATAGCACAAAGCATGAAAGCAATTGCTTCTGCAAGACCTATGTGGTCAGACAGCTTCATACATTATTTCTCCATTTCAACTGGAAGTCAAAGGCTGACCAGAACCAAGTAATCTTTTAACACCTGCTTTGGTTCTGGTTAGAACACCATCTCCTCTTGTTACAGTATCAGTGAGTTAGAACTGCATACACATGCACAGACAAAGGATACTGCTCTATCAGAAACAAACCAGTAAGGTGCTGGTATTTACAACTCAATAGCAAGCATCCGAAGTGTCCCTATTTCCAGTTCTGAAGTGAAGGTCGGACACAGCTGCTAGTATAAGTAACAGCTTTTTACTGTACTACAATACTGCCACATACAATGGCATCGACTACACGGACCCATTTTCTTACGGCATCTTTCAAGAGGAACCAACCACTCCAAAGAGACTTCTACAATGCAGCAGATGCATGCACATGAATAAAAACCCCTACTTTTCAGTCCACTTATCATTCTCAGCACTCCTCACTAGTGAAGGTCACATCAAACGAACTACTCCTTCAAAACTACTCGCAAGTTCACTCTGAATAGTTTAGTTCCATATTAGTCTGTTCCAGGGTGAGCTTGGAAAGAAGTAACTTTCTTCCTTTTTAACTCAAAAAAAAAAAAAAAAAAAAAAAAAAAAAACTCCCCAGGTTTGTGGAAAAGATTTACATTGTTATTAGTATGGTAACAAAGCAAGAGAAGGCTGAAGGATAACCTTGTGGCAATGGCTGTTGAAGAAACGGGCAAGTAGCTCAAACTCCACTTACATTTTTTCCCCGGGTCTCAGCAATATCCTTTCTGACTGCTGCTGTGTACTACATCAGCAATAAATTCAGCCTGCTCCTTCCTTGGCCTCCCACAGCACAGGGTTTCAGAAATAATCCAGCCTGCTCTTTCCTAGATCCTCAGCCTACTGAAACTTCCAGAAGACGCATCCTTCACTGAGAAAGTCTGACAAATCTTGGCAGATGCTTCCCAACAAGTACAATTATGCACGTCCAGAAGGTGCAAAAATGCACGTCTTTCAACAAGGGCTCCTGCAATGAAATGGTTGCCATGTAGCATTCCCATATTTATAGACTAATCTTTAGAAAATCACCACGAAGCATTAAAAAAAAAAAAAAAAAAAAAGGCAGCTTCTCTAGAAGAATGATGCTTGGGAGGAAAAGAGAACACCTTGAAAGGAATGTTTTCAACCAAAATAATCCACGATACTAGGTTAACAAATTCAGACTGAGCTGATTCATTCTGTAGCTAAAATACATTTCTGAAAGGATTCTGTGACCTGTTTAGCCAGAAAGAGCTATCTGATCTCACTAAACCTTCATGTTCACTCTACTGCTTTGTACATTGGAAGTATTGGAAGCTATTATTGCCACTAAATGTTTTCTTCAAAGCAAGCCAAAACTTGGCTTCTAAAAAGCCTTTTTTTTTTTTTTCTATTAAGCTATTAGGGAGGCAGTTTAAATTCTGACCCTGTATTGAGGCACAGGAAGAACTCGCTGCCCTCACACAGACCTCTATGTTTTGAGAATCATGACAGAACCAAGGTTTATCTAAGCACAGTTCCCTTATAGTAAGGTTTCAGGGAAAAAAAAAAAAAAAAACAACCTGTTGAACTTTTAATGTGGCTGATAAATTTACTTATTAGAAGGATCTTGCTCCATGGCTTCAGATACAGCACGGCACAAGTTGAAGTCAGCTTTTAATCTTGCTCAATATATCACAGCATCAGGATACAGCAGATTCTCAACAAACACTAGCATCACATGCCTTTCCTCATAAATAAATGCTGTAACATCTATATAACTTTTCTTTCATAGACACTCTCAAGAAGTTTTTTGTTATCCATAAAAACAATCTCCTCTGGTGAAATATTTGTGACTGACAGGCACGCACTTGCTAAAAAGCCTTTTCTTGGCAGGGCCTGAACAAAGGAGGGCATAACAGTCAAAGCAATTTAGCAGAAATGCCCTGCAGCATAGCTAGAAGAATCACTCCTGGAATTTCCACTGAAGCTGAAGGTTAACGCATATTACGCTACTACCAGCACCTGCAAGTTGCTGAGCTTTTTGGTTTGCTCCTCATTTACATCTATTCAAAGCAACTCTTCAGCTCTTTTGCTGTATCTAGATGCCAGAAAGATCTTTCCAGGTTGCAGTGTTTATGTTCAACCTGACATTCTCCAGCCTTTTCTTCATAATATCCTCAAGGCAGCTCTTAACTTCCCACTTCCCTTTTCTCAAACCAGAAATTCTCCACGAAAACCGATCCTTTGACAAACGTTTTCGTACTAACAAATACCGAGGCCAAGGATTTATCAGTTTGACTAGCAAGTCGTTTTCCAGTTGTTCCTTAGGTTGCAAAGACAGTAAATGCACTTCCTTCCTAGCAGTGCATGTTGCGTCAGGTCTTACTATATGATGGCTGCTCCAGAAATAGTGCCTTTTTTTTTTTTAAATGTTCACTAACAACATCAGAGGCAGATGGCAGTGGTATGGCAGTAGAGGTTGAACCTTGCTAACAATGTTCCATTACATTTTGTTATTGTGCGACATACAGCAGCAGAGGGGCAGCCTGACAAATTGGGTCTGACATGGAAGTGCATATGAAGCAAAGGGGCGCCACTGAATTCTTCCACGTAGAAGAAAAGGCACCCATTGATATTCATCAATGTTTGTTGAACATTTATTGAGATCAAACAATGAGTGAGAATACACTAAAGTAAGTGAGTGGCATGTTTCAGCAGTGGTGACAGTGGGGCACTTCCCCTGGTGAAGATTTTTTACGAGTCTGGCACATGGGCACATGCATAACAGTGGCAAAAATACATAGCTAATGGTGGTGACTATGTTGAAAAAACAATGTTTTGTAGCTGAGAATTTGCTGTATCAAAGTGTCATTGGGCTCTCTGTGTTTCTTGGTGGTTTTTTTTTTTTTGTTGTTGTTGTTTTTTTCCCCACAGAAATAAATAGGAGGCATTACTTTTAGAGCAACCTACAAACATTATGATCTATATGAGCACTGAGGCAATTGACACTTCAAATTACAGTATCTAGACGCACATCATTTTCTTCAAATATATCTATTCAACAAAGCAAAACATGGAAGCTACATTTTCACTGCAAAAAAAATGTTCATTATCCAGATTAATTATCCATGAAGGTGATTCAATCTAGAGAAACTTCTCAGAACTTCTAGTGGGTTAGTATCAATAACTTTTCTGAAGGAGTCAGCACAATTCTGTCACATTCAAACTCTTCTAGATATTTCTTTTAGTTCCACATCACCAATATTGAGGAGAAAAGTTTTTACTTTTATATGTGCAATATTCAAGTGTTTCCTCAAGAGCCTTGCAGGGAAATGTGCATCTTCACAGAGAAATAAAGCATGAGATAAGAAAAAAAAGACAACTTCCAAGCTGAGAGACAAAGTATTACTACAAATTTCAAAGCTTTTAAACTGATAATCATCAAGCTCAGTTTTAATCTTCATGAAATGATCACATAAAGCAGAAACTAGCAAAAGATAGGCCCATTTTCTAATTACTAGAAGGAAGTTTTCTGATGATGTCAGAATCCTTGGTAATGACTACGAAAGATTCATTTAGAACTTACGCATTTTTCTTACAGCTGTCCATACTTTCTGTCCCCACTTTCGAGTTATAACAAACTCTGGAGCTATTATACATGCGCACAAAAATCTGAAACTCATCAAGAGCAATCTATGCCAATGTTTTGCCAACAACACTACCATCTCTACATACGAATGTGTCAATATATACAATATATAAAATTTCCCAATGCATCATGTCTTGCTGCTATTTCAAAATAAGTATTTTTTATGGTGGATCCTTATAATCATGCAAAGCATTCTTCCTGCAAAATATCTCCCTAGCAGATACTGCCATTCTTTTTAAAGGAAGAAAGATTTCTACACTCAACGTTTTGTCAAAAGGCCTGCAAATTGATATACAGCATTTTAACCATCTATTTTAAAGAGTCTAGTGAAAGATGACCACAGAAACATTTACGTTGGAAGGGACCTCTAGAGATCATCATGTTTAACGTCCTGCTCAAGCAGGGTCACCTGAAATGGGTGATCCAGGACCACATCCAGACAACTTTTATTATCACAAAGGAATTGGGACTCTACAACCTCTCCAGTGAATTTGTTTCTATGTCCAACAACTCTCATAATACTATAAAAACATTTCCGTGGTTCCAGTTTGGATTCTCTCATTTTCAGCACGCCCATTACCTCTTGTTCTGTCAGTCACTGGACACTACTGAGAAAAGCCTAGATGCTCCTTCTTCACTTTTTACCATCAGGTATTTCTAGTTATGGATGAGACCACTCTGAGCTTTCTCTTCTCCAGACTCAATAACCCCAGCTCTCTCAGCCTCTCCTGGCACAAGAGATGTCTCAGCCCATAGCCATTTTGCAACCCTTCTTTGGACTCACTCCATTAAGTCCACGCTTATTCCATACTGTGCAGCCCAGACTAGGACTCAGCACTCCAGACATAGTCTCACCAGTGCATGGGAGAGGGGAAGGACCTCCTTGACCTCCTGACAACAATCCTCCTAATGTAGCCCAAGAGGCTGTTGGCAAATTCTTCAAGATTACCTATAGGAACTCCATCTACTTCAATTCCCTCAAAGCCAGGAAAAAAGGTCTAATACACATTCAGAAACCATAGCAACTGGCTTACAACCAGAAAGATATCTACTGAGCAACTTTCTGACTGGCAGTACTTCTAAGATTAGTCGGAAGGATATTAAACAAAAATATCCTACCATGAAATATTTATTGTCCAAAATAGGATACAAAATGAAGTCAACACTGTACAAGAAGTTGCACATAGTTCAGACTTTCACTAATGAGTGTTGTCCCTCATCTGGTGACACCTTCTGTGTGGTAAACAAATAATATTTTCAAGTGAGACAGGTGCCAACTGAGATTCAGAGCTCTAGAGAAGCAGAAGTACCTTGTTAGAAAGCATAAGCAAATGCTATTCCCTAATGTACAAGTTATTTATATGTACAAATTCACTAGTATTTGCATTTCAATTTCACACAGGAATTGTTTGCTCTGACATTTCAAAACCAAATTGTGAGTCAAATAGCCCAGTTCTGCTACAGTGTGTCCAGTTCTGGGCTCCCTGATGCAAGGGAGATGGAGCAGCTGGAAAGAGTCCAGCAGAGGAAAGGGGCACTGAGATGATTAAGCAACTGGAGCATTTCTCAACAGAGAAAAGGCTGAGAGACCTGGGACTGCAGCCCAGAGAAAAGGCTCGGGGGGGGGGGGCAAACCTTACCCATATGTGCAAATACATGAAGGGAAGATGCATAGACAGAGCCAGGTTATTTCTCAGCGCTGCAGAGTAATAGGACAAGAGACAAAGGGCACAAACTGAATTAGAGTAGGGTCTGTCTCAACATCAGAAAGCACTTTCTTTTTTCTTTTAAAAGAACTGCCGTAAGTTGCCCAGAGAGATAGTGGCATGTTCCTCCTCAGAGATATTCAAAAGCCTCTTATACATGGTCCTGGACAGGCAGGGTTATGCGCTCAAGCAGAGGTCGGACCAGAAAATCTCCAGAGGTCCCTTCCAGCCTCAGCCATTCTGTGACTCTGAAGCTGTCCAAGCTCATACCTTTTAGTTGAGAGTGAGGAAGTGACTTTGATACATCACTCATACAAATTAAGGATATGTTATTATGCTACTGGAATAGGTAAACAGAAGGTTAAATGAACACAAAACTCCACATATTCTCACCTGCTAAGATAGAAAGAAGACTGCACAGAAGCTAAAGCTAATATCTCAGCAGCAATGAATATAGGCTCATCCCTATTTGTAGCAAAATGGATGGGAGTTGTTTTTGTTGGTTTTTTTTTTTTTTTTTTTTTTTTGTTTTGCAGTGTTTCTGTGTATTTTTTTTCCCTTTTTGTGGTGGTTTTTTTTTTTTTTTTTTGAGTTTCTGTTCTTTCTTTTCTACCAAAAGTAACTTCTTCTAGCTTACTCATAAGATTCACTTTCTTCTCTACTACTAGGAGTGTAAGGACAGCAAGCACTCAAGAAAAGTCTCCCATGATAAAAACTACAGAGATCATACACCAACAATCTAAGTCCACCCACAAAGCACACGAGCAACTAGCACTTTCACCAGGCAGTCTTGCCAGCTCTCTGCTTGCTGATAAAGTCAGGCTCCCTCGTGGCCAATGCCTAACTTCCTGCCCCACTGCACACAAACACCACTAAAACAGTAAGATGTTTACCTGGTCCAAAATAACTTCTTAGCAAAGCACTCTAAAACACCTCTGTGCCCTCCGTTTCTGAACAAGCTATGATTCCTTGACTAACTCTTTGTTGCTCTGAAAACACTGCCCTCACCCACCGTACTCTGCATTTTTTCTTCCACATCACCCAGCTGGATGTCCAACACAATCTTGCTGTGCCCTTGGTCTCCTTTCTCCAGCTGCCAGCACTCTGCTTCCCTCTTCCTCCACCCCAGTGCACTTATTTCTGTGCAACAGAACTTCAAGTGATGGGCTGATAACAGCACTAGATAATCTTAGCGGTCTCTTCCAACTTTAATGATTCTATGATTCAAAGAAGAATCACATCTCCTATGTACATCTACTGCCTGTGTGATTTTAATATTAATGACTTACTCTGTTAGACCAGAAACGAAGTTAAACAAAGATAATTGTCTTTTAAGGCAATCCAGATGCATTTGTTAAATAAAAAGTATTTTTAAGTCAGCAGCACACAAGCAAACAGCCTTCTTATGTAAAAATGGCATCTACATGACTTTTTTCAGTGATAAAAAGCACCAAAGTACATTCATGTATGGGAAACACTTTAGACTTAAATTTCCAAAGACACAGCAACAAAACAGCAAACTGTTACTGCAGAAGAACAGCTACATACATACAAGTACCTTTTCACTTGCTAAAAGACAGCATTGCAAAGTAGGAGTACACTTTGCTCACTGTGAAAATAAGAGATAATGCTGTCCTGTTCTAAGCCACTTAAGATCAGATATAGCAAAGCAGTTTAAAACAGATAGAAGTCATCTACTTAAAAGGGAAACCAAAACCATAAGTCACAGGATGACTACTTGATTCACAGTTTACTCAAGTTAATGAAAAGATTCCAACTCCTGCAGATTTCAGCGGGTTACGAAACAGGTCCCGCAAAGGGAAGCATTCCAAATCACAAACAGCAACGTGATATTTTTATACCTAATTGCCACTAGTGCCTATTAAGATATTCTAAGTGCAAAATAGACAACAAATACAATAATTTTGCTTTCTCACTTTAAAATTGCATGAAAGGGACAGTAAAAAAGTTTTTGAAGAGAACTAGATTGTTCCCAGCTGTTATCATAAAATACTACAGCTGTTCATGTCATTGTAGCTAATGACCAGTTGCACTTTTTCAAAGAATGTAACACAGTATGACCATTGTAATCTACATCAAACTGAAACTTGGCAAACATCATGGAAAAGACTAAAAAATTAATTAAATTGCTGCATTTGATGTTTTAGTTTTGTTTGTGGATTGGTTGGTTTGTTTGTTTTTGGGTGAATAGGAAGGGATTTATTCTTTGAATGGCGTTCCATTCAAACTGTCCATTTTTTTAAACTCCTTGAAATAAATGATGGTAAGTGAAAGGTATTAAATTATCTAATTTGTTCAATGCAGTAATAAAAGCAGAAATCAGCCAAGAAGTTCCAAATTTGTTGTTGAAAAGAACTGTGCTGAGTAAAATAATATCTCAAACCCAATATAGATGATGAAACAACTTTCTGAGGCCATCAAGAGGGCAGGCTTTGTCACCTAGAAACTTTTCTTTCTTTTCTTAACTGTATTATTGTACGTGAACCAAATCATGTTTTTTCAAAAAGATTTAAACAAATGTGCAAAGGAAGGTGAAAGTTGAAAAAAAAAACCACAGATGCAGAAAATTTTCAGAGACATCTCTCTCGACTGAAGCATTATTCTTTGACAGATTGAGAAAAAGCTAAGGAAAAGTACGTAAGCCTACAGTTCTCTGCAGAACCCCTCTGCAGACACTATTTCAAGCAATTGTATGTCATTTGTGGAGAAAATACATTACCGTGTTTCTCTTCTCTAGCCATGCGCCTTCCCCTTCAATATCACCCGTGCAGGACTGCAGACCAGAAAGACGTCACAAGCTTTTTCATTGCTTTTTCCATCATCAGTAACAAATTGAGAAAATGAACATTTATATTACCAGGTTTCCCACTTCAGGAAACAGTTCCAGAAGAATTCCAAACACTTCAGAAAGAATACCACACAATCACACATGCTGTATACCCATTTTCATAGGAACTGATCTGGGACCTGGTAACAAAAACATGCAGCCACAGTAAAGAATGAGAAAAAGCCCACGAAAAAGAAAAGCAAAAAGAAGATGACAGGCTGAGCCTCTTTTCTTCCCCTCAAGCCATTTATCTACACCATTAACGATTTCTTTTCAACTGATGGGTACTCCAAAACACGAACAATTATGGAACTTGGCTTTTATCTGGCCACACAATTACTTGGCTGTCACTATCAGCAAGGAAAAAAAATTGCATAACCCACCTCCACAAAGACACTCACAAATGCTTAAATCAGAAGTTAAACCCCAGTCACGCTAAATTAGGCCGAAAAACTGTAGTTGGGATTCTATTAATTAAGTCTATTAAGCAACGCCCAGAGTGAGTGTTAAACACTGTCTGCAACATCACATCTGCATAACCCATTATTAACACATGTTATTTTCACCATTCTAATCACAAGGTCAAAGCACACTTCCTTTCTTGTGGCAATGCTGTTCAGGCTTGATATTTCTGTGTAATTGGCAAATATCAGAGAAAACATTATAGCACAGTTTGCGCTGTCGGAGGTTAGATATTCTGATTTTGTTGTTGAGAATTTAACCACCACAACCAGGTAACCTTGCATTAGGTTTTTAACTTGACTGTCTAGTCAAATTTGTGATCTTTTTCCCCTCCAGTCTATCAATTCTACATTGGGCAAGAATTAGGACAAATCAAGGAAAGTATAATGGCCAACATTAATATGCTGCAACAAAACTCCTAAGCCACATGTCTTTAAAAGATAGAATGGAGGAAAAGGAATGTAGTGGAAAATAGCAGCATTTTTATATCAATACCTGTTTCCATCAGTACGTGTTTTATCCCATCAAAAAAAACTACTCAATTTGGAAAACCACAAAATGCAGACTTGAATTATTTTATTCATTCATATTTGCGTATCTGAAAGATGGAAAAATGGCTATTACTATCGCCAAGTTTTAACGTAATCATATTTTCAGCAGCATTTTTTCTTCTTTCTTTGGCACAGATATTTTGCATAATCTATATGCAGACTAAGTTCTATACCTCCCAAGCTTAGATTTTAAGGTGGAGGCTTTAAAGTTCACTCGCCCATGATGAACTTCAGTTTTTTTCAAGCAAGTGTTACTACATTTGTTAAATATTACCTTCCTGTGCTAATTAACTTCTGAGCCTGGTTGCACAGACAGCAAAGCACGAGCATTTTTACTCCCTCTTTTCCTAAATTAACCATATCTACCATCATCTATGCTAGCTCTCAGAGCTCTTTGCAAGCTACACGAGTTAAAACTAACAGTCACGCTGTGAGTTCTCAATGTTACTGCTAGGCAACCTCAGGCAGCAGCTGACCTGCAAAATATAGACATCCTTCTGTGACAAGTTGGGGAGAGCTTGAGCAGCACACTGACAGTGGAGCTACTGGCTGAAAAGAAAGCCACAGAGTCAGCAGCTGGCTACAGAATTACAACACAAGTCAGAGGAAGAGTCATAATATACTTCCCCTGTTCTCACATGCTTCCCCAGGCACCTCCAGATGCTGACAGATGCATAGTCAAAGGAAACAAGCTGTGTTTAGTGAATCTCTTACACTAGGTACGTGCAACCCAATGACTGCTAACAGGCAGCACTTAGGCTGCTCAAGATGCTCAGTTAGCAATATGAAGAGAGAAAGGCTGGAAGAAAGGCGGGAAAGGAATATCAACAAAAAGAGAAATAACTTAATGACACTCAAAAGGAAGAAGGTATTAAAAAAGACTGAAAACTGAAAGGAAGACGCAGTAGAGCTTCAGTAGAACATGGCCGTATTTCTAAGTAGAAAGAGGTTTTAGTGTTAGTCATCAAATGGTGTTTTCAAAAGCTTCATGAAGTGCAGTATAGAAAGGAAAAAACACCAACTATGCCTTAAGCGCATGCAACATGGACACCATGCTCACAAACATCCAGGAATCAACCTCTGGTGCCTTTTTGCTCCACTCTTTTGCCTCTCCAGTTCCAAGTACAAATGGTACCAGTCAGAAATTTGCATCGGTGTTGCAATTAACTCTTGAATACGATGGTCATGTTCTCCTCACACACCAGTGTTGCCATATTAACGTTAACATGACTAATCTTGCTTATAAAAATAGACAGTCAGTTTATAATGCATGTAAATGACTGTCAGAGAGGTACTACTCTAGAAGTGTTGTTCCAACAATATCAGCATTCTGGTGGGGGAGCAAGTGAGATAGAAATTAGTAGTTTGGATTTCTGTCGTAAGCAAATTTTACCATCATAAAAGTTATCATCCCTGCTTCTCCACATCCGATCTTATATCTCTTCTAGTTAAACAACAAGAACATACCTGGGGCACTCCTGCACTAACATGCTGCAATCTCCAAGCTGAGTGGCAGAGCCCGCAGTGAGCCACAGGCTTATACAAGTAAGGCCGCACATACACTGAAGTGATTTTTAGAATTGGGATGATACATTTCAGTTATTGACTCAGAAGACATGGAAAGGACTTTCCTGAGGGAAAGTCAAGGTAAATGACCAGTTATCAGAAAAGAAAATGATTTAAGCATTCAGCTGAAGAAACGATACACAGCAGTGACTTACATTTGACTCCTGAAATCGCATATAAAAGGATGTAAGAAGGCACCTTTTCATGAAGGTGATTTGAAGTGGCTGTTACTTCAGAAACTTGTGGCTTCTTTCATGGCACGTTCTTGAGAAAAATAAAAAGAATAAAACAGTACCTGTGTATCTTAAAATACTCTTAAGGAAGTACTTCTCTCCACATTCTTTCAAGCTGTCAAGAAGGAACCATCCCCCACAACACGGTGTGTACCAACATCACTAGGAAGCCTTAAATGAACCAATATCCATACTAAAGGGAGGACCAAACTTAAATTATACTCCTTCTGTGCTTTAAGCAGAAGCCACTCAGCAAAGCAGAAGAAACTGAAGAAGGACTATGAGTCTGGAAAACAAAAGCTAAGAGAAGTAAGCAAAAACTTTATTTTATTAACATTATTCCTAGTGCCTTTTGGCAGAAATTACCTCAAGAACCATCAGGTGGGAAGAATTCTGAGAGTTCTAGCAAACACGGGACTAACAAAAAGGTATTACGTTGTATAGTCAAATATATTTTACATTTTATCTCCTTGCCACAATCTACACATAAAAGCAAGAATAACCACGCAGTATCTATCATCTCTGAGTGAGATGCATGCAGTGGACATAGATACTGTTGAGTTTGGGAATAGACAGCAAAGAGGAAACAACCGCTCTGTACAACATTCCCCTATGGAAAATTACCTCAGTTGGTTAATATTTTCCACTTAAGTTAAATACTGATAACACCCAGCATGAACTCCTCTTTTAAGCTTCTCACCACCACCGGTGATATCAAAAGCTCTAGTTCTCTCACTAGGCTCAGTCAAAAAGAGCACATAACAGCAGAAAGCTTTAGCCAACGCAGAATTCAAAAGCAGAAAAGGATTCTGAACACAAAAATAAGGCAGGCTTTTCTCCCATCTCACCTCGTATCAGTCCACAGCATGAGAAAAATCTCCCACCAATAACAGCTGCCTAAGAAAGGCATCCTTCAGTGCACGCGTGGTTTTTCTCCACGGCTGTGCAGTAAGAGGCTTGTTTAACTAAAGGTCTTATTTACAAAACTATCTTAATGAGTAAGAGGTAAACTGAGTTCACAAATCAAAATAAATCACCAGCTTAATTACACAGGCATAACTGTCAAGCACTGTACTCTGCTTTTGTTTAAATTTCTCCTTACTACATTCCCAATCCTTTAAAACAAGTGCTGTACATTAGTCACCCAGGCAAAGGTTTACAAAGTGCAAGAAACACAAGACCACACTACCTAAGCAATATCCAACTGACAGAAGCCATGGTTTTAGAAGTATTAACTGAGTTCTGACCACGAGATACAAGAACATCACAGTTAGATGCAAGAAAACAACGAGCCATCCTAATTTTCTCTTCTAAGTAATCTTAACTTGAATGCTAAGCAAGCACATTCACTTGTATTCTGTCCTCAAGACCCCTTTCTACGGCTTGTTTCATGAAAATACCAGGGGATTTTCAACTACAAAGTTAGCCAAGCCATCTCTCCTGTGAAGGTAAAAAGTAAGGAGCAGAAACTCTCCCGCCAAGCCCATGCTGTGAGGTCTGGCCCAAAAGTAATGCCTCCTATTTTATTATGTTGGCCCATGATGTCAGAAGCAGATGTTGGTGGCACAGCAGCAGAGGTTGAACCTTTCCACCAATATTCCATTACCGCTTGTTGCTGTGTGACAGATGGAATCAGAGGAAAAGGCATCCATCGACATTTGTTGATAACTGATGAACGGTGATGGAGACCAAACTGTAGATACGAGCACAGTGAGGCAGTGGGTGCTGTGTTTCAGCAGTGGTGACAGTAACACAAAAGACGAGCCACATTTTGGATGGCCATGCACAGCTGTCACACCACAAAATTAAGAGTGCTTCAACCAGCTCATGCATGTGAATTTGCTAATGGTGGTGATTACACTGAAAAATAGTGTCTTGTAGCTGAGAACGTGCTCTACCAAACATTAGTATTGTGTTTTCCACGTCTGTTGCAGTTTCCATGGAAATAAATAGGAGGCATTACTTTGAGAGTAACCTATGTGCCTTTCAGACAGAACTGAAGGCAGATTCTCCATTTGACAGCAACCCTTAAGCCCAGATGCAGGCTCCCTCAGAGCATGAGTGCATTCTTAAGTATTACAAGGATAAATTTAATTAATTAAAAACAAAAATAGAAACAGCTACAAAGCAAATCCTTCCTCTCCCTCATGAGGGATACTGAACTTCCAGCATCCGCACTGGAAAAGCACAAAACCATTTCATTTGCTGTCATTAGAAAGTTGTAATATCCAAGTAAGATTGGCCCTTGCCATAGATTTCCTAATACTTAAACGCAAACAAAAATACATACCAAATTCACGAGTGCTACTGACATTTTAGACCATCACACAGAACTAACACAGGAGGACAAGCCAGAGCTTGCATGATACATCCAAGCTGGAAAACATTACATTCTACTCACAGAAGGAGAGAGGCAGGCTTCTGTAGTACACCTGCTCTGGCTCACTAAAGGTCAGTCTGATGCACAAACCTTAGCAGGGTACATACGAGTCTCCCTGGACTAATGGAAACTTTAAACTTCATGGCTAACTCCCATTATTGACAGCAATAAACACCAGTTTTACCTTTCATGAATCTGAAGTTAACACTGATGGCTAACATTGATTGGGATCTGACATTCATATTATATTACAAACAACTGACAGCCTGAACATTAGACAGTTGGAAATTCAGAGATAGCAGAGACTGGTGTCTACTTTTTGGAGTGTCATTACTTGCTGATGTAACCGTGTACACCTAAGCGCACAATACACAACGTGAAACTGCCAACACCAAGGATCAAGAGACATGGCAGCAGGTCATGTGAAGAGCTGAAATTCCACTAGAACTCCACTTTCTTTCAAGCAAAACAATCAACCAATTCTCAAAAAGTACACAGCCATCTGACCTGCACACAACAATCAAAGCAACTACTGTACCTAGCTAACAGCAAGATTTCCAAGAAATACTGCTTTCATTTCTTTGTATGACTATTACAGCTCACTTTTGAAGTTTTTATTTAGGATTACTCCGCTTCAGAGCAGTACTTCTAGAAGGCAGTAATGCAACACTGAATATTTTGAGGAGGTCAAGTAACCTGATACGCGGCTTCTCCCTCCAGGTTGGTGGGTTCAAATCCTGCTAATGTCAGTAGTGACCACAAGCTGTTGACATCAGACAGCTGTTCAGTGACCCATGAGGAATGAGCTAGTACTCCCAGTCCAACTTTTCCTGGACAGGTATTCCCACCTTCACAGGAGGAACCAAGCCCATGCTCTGGTTTGTGAGTCTCGGGACTTAAAAGCAAAATGAATAAGGAGGAGCTTTGTCAGTTCTGAAAGAAAACAAGAACTTCTGAACAGCTCTGTCTGGGTGAAGGCTGTGTCATATGTCTGTCAGGAAAGAAAGGAATGTCAATCTGTAAATATGTTGAATCAGCATTTGCTGCAACATTATGCTGTCCTGAGCCTTGATCCTGCTAACATTTGAATGTACAGGTTACCTTACTTGCAGTCATTGGGCTACTCAAAGCACTGCTCCTCTACAAGATCAAAAAAAATCCAGAGATTAAAGATGATTTGTCTAATTTGCATCAAAACATACGTACTGTGCTAGGGAGATTATAAAAGTAAATCAAAGCACACCGAGGATTCCTTTCCTTTAACATCAAAGAATCCAATTTTGTCAGCTTTACCAAGAGTTAACTTGCTTCTGGAAAGTTAACTTTACACAGACTTGAATTTCTTCTTTACATCACCTATTGCACAACTGTTCCATATCTGAAAATTTCACTCCAACTGCTGAATATAATTTTACACCAACTGCATTATAGAGGTGGGAGAAGACCAACACTTTTCTTTTTTTATTTATTTATTTTTTTTAACTAGGGGCTACGGAGCCATTCTTTCCTTCTCCCAGAAGAAATTTTTATTTTTAATTTATATCAGTTTGAATATGGTTCAGAAGATTCAATAAGCAACGCCAAATAAGCATGAGAAGAAGTTCTCAACTACAGAAATATCCCACTTCTCTGCCTATGTGATTCTCCTAAGCTCAAGAGAAAAGCCCAGAACAGCCCACCCCACCTCAGAGGCAGCATGCAGCCATAAGCAACCCGCACGGTCTTGCTGGAATTGTCACCGTCCCAAACCCACCCCATCACTTCACCAATGCGCCTAAGCAAGACTTCAGTGAGCCAGATCTCAACTGACACTCCTGGTCCTGTACTTGCAAACTGGACAAAAAAAAAAAAAAAAAAAAAAAAAAAAAAAAAAAAACACGATCTCACACACACTGGCAGAGAAGAGTTTAATCCAGAGCCTACAAATATTTCTTTTCCAAATGCAGCTTCATGTAATATTTTAAATTTAAAAAAATAATAATAATAATAATAAAAAGAAAAAAACAAGCTGTTTTCACAATTCTGTTACCATCAGAGTATTTGGCTTGCCTTGCAGAACATCAGGGCTCTCCACCTATACACATAGGTACTAATAAGGTATTCCTAAGTTCTTTATTTTTTTTTTCTTTTAATTCATTTTAGCCTTGCAAGCCTTTTTCAGCTGCTCATCTCAGGAAGACACAAATCACATCCCACAGAAAAAAAACAAAAACAACTTTTTCCCCTTATCTCCATTATCACAACCAATTGGATTTCCTTACAGTCTATAGGAAGGCAGAGCGACGTACCCATGCAAAGAGTAATCCTACAAAGGACCAATTTACTGTGTACCCTCAAGTGCTATTTTGAGGCCTTAGAATGATTTTACTACATAACAGAACAAGTAACCATCTAACAAATGTTGGGAGACAGGACAACACTTGCAGTTGAGATGAAAAGACAACTAAGCAGCAGCTATGCTTTTGCTCAATACTTCCTCAGTTTAACAAATCTGATTTCTAATTGCATTATGAAATTATATCTAAATATACGTACTGAGTTTCCTAAGAAAGTGGTCCTTTGAAATATTACAAATATATCAGCACATGTAAAAAATGGCCATCTACCACTGAAACCACCAAGGCTTGTGTCAGTATGGAGATGATAATTCCAATCCTGCAGTTATGATTATTTATTTTAACATCTGCTCGAGTCCAAGGGAGTTCTGTCACATACAAGACCAGGACATTTGGTCACATGTCTGGATTTTAAAAGGGAAAAAAAAAAAAAAAAAAAAAAAAAAGGAAAACAGTCATCCCATGATGGCAACCAAGACTTCCCAACAGAACAGCCATTTCTTGGATCCCACAAAGATAAGCATTAGCTCAACACCAATGGTTCAGGCTTCTAAAGCCTACTAGTAGTGTGACAGCACTTAATCCGCAAACATCCCAGATACGAGAAGATAATTTCCCAAACCACTTAAAAAAAAGAAAAAAAAAATCTTATTGTGCTTGGAATTGCATTCCTTTCAACATCCAAAGATCTGCAATTCCATCCGGGGAAAAAAGAATGTCCAAAAAAAAAAAAAAAAAAAAAAGGGGGTGGGGTGAGGGGAAGAAATGGTGGGAAGGCACAAGGAGACGCGTACGTGTAAACATAAGCGCAAAATAATAACAGTAATTTGCTTTCCTAAATAGTACGTCCATTAATCGTTCAGTTCTGGCACCACTCACGCCAGTACGGCAGCGCGCACCGCGGCCGCTCCGCTCCCATCTCCCCGGGCTCGGGAAGGATGCGCACGGGCTGGAACCCGGCGGCTGGATGCACCGCATCCCAGCGCGCCAAGCGAGGCAGGGCAGCGCGGCAGGGAAACCCTACCGAGCGCACCGCACCCCGAGCAACGCACATGGACCGCGCAAACCGGGCGCTACCCCGGTAAAGACGACCTTGGTCCTCACTGCAGTGTTGTTAATCCAAACGGGCTGTGTTTATACGCTGCGGCTCGCGGCGCACGCACACCTCGGGCTGAGCGCAGCCATGGAGCCGCGGCGTGGGGGTGCGGGGCTCCCCGCGCATCTGCGTGCACGCGCGGGGACGCGGGCGGGCACACACACGCGCATACACACACACACACACACACGCACACGGCCGCGGTGCGCCCGCCGCCTGATTTCACAGCCCAGCAGGCCGAGCCCCGCGTCCGAGGCGGCGGCGGCGGCGGAGGAGGAGGAGGAGGAGGAGAAAGCCGTCTCGGCCGCTTCGCCCGGCTCTCCGGAGCACGGCACGGCCCTGCCGCCCCCATCCCCCGGCTGCCGGCATCCCCAGGGCCGCGGGGGCGGGCGGCCGTGCAGGGGAAGGGGATGGGGAACCTCAGCCACAGCGGGGCCGCGGAGCCCCGGGGAACGGGGGGGGGGGAACGCCCGAGGGAGGGGGGGGGGGGGGCGGCTGGAGGGGGAGAGGGGGCCGGGAGGCAACCGGGGCTCCCCGTCGCTCCGAGGCGAGCCCCGTGCAGCGCCTTCAAGGCGGAGAGGGGAGGCGGGGAGCGGGGCGGGGAGGGGGAAGAAGGGGGGGGAAAATGCTGCAATGGAGCGCCGGGCAGGAGGCGAGGGGAGCCGCAAAGCCGCCGGCCGAGCCGCTCTCCGGCCGCTACCTGCCCCGCCGCCGCCGCCTCCCAGGGCGGGCCGCCCGCAGCACGGCGCGGTACCCACCTTTCACCACCCTGTCCGTCGTCGACAACTTGGGCTCGCTGGCCTTGTGCTCCGACATGTCCGGCGGCGCGGCGCTCCCTCGCGCACAGCGGGCACGGGTTGAGGCGGCCGCCGCTGCGGGCAGCGCTCCGGCTGCTGCGCCGGGGCCGAAGTTGCCGCGTCCCGCCGCTCCGCCGGGCTCGGCTCTGCGCGCAGTGCCTTCCTCCTTCGTCTTCCTCCACCCCCGTCCTCCTCCGCCTCCTCTTCCTCCTCCAGTTAATTATTTCTCGCTTCCAATCACGCCTCCCGGTCGCTGGAGATCGCTCGCTTCCCCCCCACCCCCCCCCCCGCAGAAAACGGCGGCGACGAACGACTGTCAGGCGGCGGCGGCGGCGGCGAAAAAAGCCCCGATTCGCACCGAGAGCCGTAACCACCGGCTGCACGCGCAGCGGCCCCGCGCTTCCTTCCTCCGCACCGCAGCGCCGGCTCCTCCCGCCGCCGCCGCCGCCGGCCGCAGCTCTGGGCCGGGATCCGTCTTTCCCCCCACCCACCCCCCCCACGAGGGTCTCTCCCCGCACACGCAGCGGCCCCGGCCCCGCGGCGCCGCACACGCTCCGCGGCGCAGCACCCCCCCCTCCCCCCCCCCACCACCTCCGCCCCGCGCCGCCCTCCCCGGCTCCCGCGCCGCCGCGCCGCCATTGGCCGCCGCGCGGTGCCACTCACTGTCAGGTAGCGCCTCCCGCCCCGCCCGCCGGCGCCGCGCCGGGGCCGCCCAGGTGCGCCGCCACCCGCGCCGCGGGGCCCGGCCTGCAGCGCCCCGCCGCGGGTGATCGGCCGCGCTCTGCGGGCGTGGAAGGGCCCGGGGCGGTCACTCGGGGAGCTGCGCCCCGGCTGCCGTGCGCGGAGCCCGGCCTTGCCTGCGGCCCGCCATCTCGGCGCGGCGCCGTCAGCGCTCCCGCTCCGCGCTGCTGCTGGGGCCGGGTCCCGCAGCGCGTTTAGGCGGCGTGCAATGTTGTTTAGGGCTTGTTTATGCACGTAGTGGTTCAGGAGGAGCTACCCCTGACTAATTTCGTGACTAATTTCCAGAATAAGGCTGAGCTGTTCCGGTTTAGTTTAGCACCGTGAGTTTTAATTAAAGAGGGCACACCTGTTCTGGAAGAGGGTGGGGGGGGAAGGGAGGTGTTCAGGAGTGCACTGTTGAATAACTTGGGTGTAGATGAGTCAAGGAGCAAGAGACACCTAGCCCATCTCGGTATTCCCCCTTAGGGGGATGCACGATCTGCTTGTGTAGCAGATCCTGCTGCTCTAGAAAGCCACAAATAACATAGTAGTTCTGACACATCTTCCCTGCTTTGATTTGCCTGGCACTTTTAGGGGACATATTTACAGGCTCTCCTTGTAGCATTTTCACTGAACGTGAGAAGGCACTGTATACACCAGGCCTTCAGTACAACAGCACGCGTTCAGCTCACAGAATGGCTTAGGTTGGAAGGGACCCCAAAGATAATCAAGTTCTAAAACCCTCTGCCACAGGCAGGGCTGCCAGCCACTAGATCAAGTACTGCATCTCACCCAGGACCCCATCCAACCTGGCCTTAAACACCTGCAGGGAAGGGGCATCCACAACCACTCTGGGCAGCCTGTGCCAGCACCTACCCCTCCCTCAGCAATGAACTTCCCCAACACCCTTCCCACACCATGTTCCTTGCCGTGGAGCCATCTTTCAGTCCCATGAACATGAAAAGGCTGGGAAACAAAGCTCCTCTCAGATTCCTCTTGAAATGGTACCACGAGAATCAGAAAACAGCCAGTGCTCTAACAAGAAAGTTGATGACTGCCCAGGTAAGTCCCAGGGCTGATGACAGCAACATTTGAGGCTCCCCATATGCTAAACATGCATCATGAAGCAGCCTCCCTGCAGCTGGGAAGTGCTGCTTAGCAGCACACAGTGCCCAGGCACAGAAGGAGAAGCAGCACATCAGGAATGCAGCATGGCCAGTACATTCAGGTGTTGCATATGCCTTGTGGGACACAGCTTCGTGAGATGCAGAGGACCAGTTGGGATCCGTTCTTCTGTGACTGCAGGCTGTTTGCATGAGTCACTTTGATTCTTCTAGATAGGCTGCAAGAGCAGAGACACTGGGTCTTGCAGCTCAGCCTCGCTTCCCCATTAGTCACAGGACGAGGCTTCAGCTCTGATTTTTTTCCAGTGAAGAAGCATGACTTGTCACTGACCTAAAAGAACATTCAGTGTCACAACTCCAGCATGTTTATAGGAATTCTGAAAGCTACCCAGGACTTCCCTTAGCAGTTTTTCTTTCCTTTTAACTTTTAATTATCATATACCATCTAGTCCTGTCAAGGTTCTCCAATTTTATCTTGTGAAAGGTCTCAGAACCTTGATTATGTATCTCCTGCATTTAGCCTTCCTTTCCAAGGCAGAATCCTCATTTCAGGTAATTTCTTTTTAACAAGTTTTCACATACCTTTGTCTTACATAAGCTTAAGTACCGCTGCCAAATTCCCTTTGTCATGCCACATCTGCAAGCTATGGTACAGCCAAATTTCAGTTCACAGGTAAAATACCTCATTGCTGCTTCGGTGTGGTGTGGTGCAGTCTTAACCTCCTGACTTGCTTCAGTGGCATTTTCAAATCCTATGCCACAAGGGAAGGGAAGAGGAAAAACAAACAAACAAAAAAACCCAACACAGAACGCTTTCTGTTTCCTCGTAACATAGCAGAATTGAAAAAGAACAACAACAAAAAAAAAAATCTGTATTTCAATCCATGTTAGTAGTAAAGGTTGTATAAACTCCTAGGTACTTTCATTTCCTTCCTCCCCCCCTTCCCCACACGCACAGGTTCTTCCTTCTTTTCATGGAATCTGAGTTCTATTATGTACCTTTCTTCCATTTAACAGTAGGAGGAGAACATAGAGATCAGCTCTTTGAGAGGAAAGAACACAGTCCATGGATTTATGGGCAAATTCTGACACACTTGTCTTCTTGAATCATGAAGCCTTGTTAGCATTGTTAGTTGGTCTGTCCCGTAGTTGGACAGGAGCCCAGCATACCAAATGGGAAGCTCTCATCTTCTGAAGGGCAGTCACTTCTGATCACAAGCTCTGGAGACAAGGCCTGTGAAAACTGAGGCTGTGGGAGAGAAGGAATTTTTTTTCTGGTCTGTAATAAGGCCTATCTATCTCTTTGCCACAGACAGGCGCTTGTTTTCCATTTTAGCTGACACATGACAATTCTCTTAAGTGCATAGCAGCTCCAGAAAGCAGCAGCATCCATTTGAAGCGGAATGAGGGATAAATGCCCTTACAATGAGAAGACAGCCCTTCTAGGTCAGAGCTTCACAATGAGGCACAGGCTAACAGATACAAACCTTGCCATAGTTCCCATGCAGATATCAGGGTCTTGTGGACCTCTGTTTAGGCAGCAATATGAAGACAAATCCGCAGACATGTAACTGTATGTTTGCACGCTAACTCAACTAGTTATAATTCTGTTTAAAACCACTGATTGTAAGACACAGTATTTCTACTTATTCATTATTATAAGAAAAACTGCTCTAACTGCTGGAAGTCTGTCCTTCACACCTTAGTTTTAGTCCCTGGAAGTTCTGGCTTTGAATACAATAAATGCAAGTTTGACAGCGTCTTTGAATAAAAGTGCTTTTGAGTGTTACGATGGCTGCATGAAAAATAGGTGCAGCAAGGTTAGTCTGGATCCAGTGCTGTCTTCATTGATTATTTGCCTGAATTTTCTTCTCAGATGAATCTGTAGTTGTTTCAGTTGCTTCCCTGCAGTGGAAAAGTGATGGGATTCTTAATAACTGAGTATCCAAGTCACAGGCATAGTGCCTACAACACAGCTGTCTATACAATTAAAGCTGTTACATAACTAGGTGCCACTGACAGTGCATTTTTAGAAAATGCTCACAACCCTAGACTGAAGTTCACAGTGCACTTAAAACTTCAAGAAGATCTGAATTTGACAAAAGTAAATTTGACAGCAAGCGCTGCATGCTAGCCTTGGAGAGACGTATAATTTATTAGTGCCATTTGGTTTCATCACATCCAAGAGAGGAAATTTACACCAGTGCAGAAAGCCTATATAACAACTTGGATTACTCATGAAAGGGTCAAGGGGCATCATCCAATGGCTTTCGTGACAAATAGTTTCCCACAGTCGTGCTACCTCAATACACAAGAGGGAGCTAGATAAAGGTCCCGTAGCAGGTAACGACTGTTTGTCTCATCTGCCTTTGCTTATGAAGAGATAAAAACTGCAGACAGCAAAACATAGCCACTTAATGCATCACCTCACGCGTCCTTTCGTATCCCCACGCATGGTCCTCACACACCACTTGTGGCACTTAACTTACTGCATGGCCAGCCTCTGGAACTCTGCATGTTTTCTCTCTGTGCACATTTGTTAGGCACTTGGCTCAGCTCTTTATATTGGTTCTGGATTTGGTCATGAAGCTGTTATCAGAATTTATACACGCTGTTAACGATACTGTGCAAAGCAAAACAGACAATTTTACTGAGTCTTAGAATGGATGATACCAAAATGAACTATGCTGAAATAAACTACAAGTCATGGCATCAGGAAAACTGGAGAGAGAAGGCAGGTTAGCTCCAAATTCCAAGATGATGAATCTACATGGAAAACAGTAACAAATGGTGCTATGAGCAATTACAGGGAGTCTAACTGACATTTAGGAAGAGTCAACAAACAGAAAAATAATTTAAAAAGTGAGATGTAATAACTTTGAACTCTGGAAACAGAACCCCTGCAAATACTAGCCTGCTTCCTGTAGGTTTCAGGATGAAAGAAGCACAACTATCAGTATTTCAGCCTGCAAATGAATATCTGTGATCAGAGTAAGCCTCTGGTGGAATGCTAATTCACAGGTCGCACTTGTCATCCGAAGCCACGTGGGGATTTGAGACAAATCATGTAAAGGTCTTTCACCTGTCCTCTTTCCAATACTACAGACATACTAGGCTTCTTACACCGCAGTTTCAGATTTCTTAAGAGATCTGTACCTCCACCAAGCTGACTACCTGTACAATAACAACAAAAAAAAAGTGATGACAGCACCTTCTAACAGGATACAAACACTACAGAGCAATAGCAGGTAACAAAGAAGGAAAAATAGCTCACCACTTCCAACAACCACTAACAACTCAAATGCTATCTCCATCCAGAGAAATACAGCTCCCTTGGCTGCTAACCCTTAAATGAGGGTGAGGAGGGGTGGATCCAGGCTCCATCCCTTCCTGTCACTCAGGTGCACTGCTTGCACCTGAACTCCCTGGGTTAGCCATGCCTTCTCATCTGGTGCTCAACCATTGGTTCAGACTGTGACCTGGCAATTTTGCTGCAATACCGTGTTAAGCACTAAGCTGAAGACCTGGATTAAGTTTGGGGCCAAGTGCTGAAGCCAGTATGAGTCAAAACACCAGAGACACAAAGAGCTATACTAAAATGAGCAGTATGGTCAGAAAACTGTAGAGCCAGAAGTTTGAAAGTCAGCAGGTCTCTATCAGGAGGTAAGTCAGGGCTAGAACAAGGTGAGGTCTAGGAGCCTAATACAAAGGAGGCAGGAACCAGAGATCAAGACTAAACAAACAAGAATGAAAAGCAGGAGAGATAGAAGCGAAACCACAGCCAAATGGCACCGCAGGCTGCCAAGAGCAACTGGTGGAGTTGCCTGACACATCTGCTGTTAGAGGAAATCGGCCAAGCCTGAGCTCCTGCACAGCTGGGCCGCAGTCCCAGTTGCCCTGTTGCATCCAGCTGCAGGCCAGTAGCCCAAGCAGAGCCCAACTGTGTGGACAAATGGGCACCAGTTTAAAACTAGACCCGCAGGAGTGGCTTGTCCCTATAAATATACTGATGCAAACACTAGATTTAATTCAGCTTATGTATCCAGTAGAGCGCCACACTGATTTGCCTAAATGTGTTTAAAATTATAGCTTTAATTAAATGCTGCAAGTCGGTGCATTGGAAAGGCCTTAGTGCAGAAGCAGTAGCTGGATTTGATGGCAGGCAGCAGCGCCAAGGCTCCCAAAAGAGAAAAGGCATCCCTCATCTCCCCCTGCTGGCCCGCAGCTCCCCGAGCCGGCTGCTGTGAGCACCCAGCTCTGCCTCACCGCTCCGAGGGGCAGCAGGAGGAGGCCCTGGGGAGCAGCCTTCACCATCCCACAGCTTTCAGATGCTAGCAACGGCATAAAACCACAGTCCTGCTATCGAGAATTAGTCATTTGCTCCCGGGGAGTTCTTCCTACAGGCTCTGGTTCTTAATTAGATGCTGCTCTTAATGGAGAATACAGACTAAGGAATTTCATGCTGGGCCTTGAGACGTTATCTCAGTGAATATTAAAATTTCCTAGAAAATATAAATTAAGAAAAAAATGGAATAAAACCTCACTCATTTAAAAAATGTTCTTGCAGCAGCAAATATCGTGGCATACTGATGCATGTTTAGAGACGAAGGTGACATCTGAAGGAAGTGGGAACAGCAAAATAGCAAAATACATGTTCATTTTGTGATACAGGCATCCCCTATCTGTTTAACTGAACTATGGTGTGGTATTAAAAATGACATGCAGTCAGAGCAGCTGAAGAGATTCTGCAGCAAAATAGGGTACTCGGTGTGCTTAATACCCAGGATGCTTTTCTGCCTCCTTTTTCAGGAGCAGTGCTGTTGTCAGAAACAAAAGGACAAAGAGGAATGTTTGTAGTTGTTTTTGCAGGAGTGGAGCCTTACTTGTTTTCGTAAAGATGCCGTGATTTATTATTTATTTCTGCTGCCTTTATGGGCAGAAAGCAGTATGGATTAAATCCCTGCTACCGTAAAGGTAACGTGCATAGAACACATCCTAGAGTAAATGATTTATTCAAGCGTCATACGTGCCAGCCAAAGGCTCAGTGGTAATAAACAGACCATAACTGGTGCTGGGGTGAGATAGCTAATCCAAATAATTTAATATCCAAGAAACAAACTCTGAAAATTTTAATTGAATTGCCAAAAACTCTTAGAATATAAAGTGTCTTCTGATGTATTATTTAAAGTAGCACGGTGATTATGAAAAGGAACAATGGACTAGAACATGTTTTCTGTACTGACATCCTGTGCCATGCCTTTTCCTAGGAACTTGGCAATGAAAAAAAATAAAAAGGGCAGAACAACCTGATCTTAGAAAGTGAGTCTATAAATTCCCAAATATTTACAAAGCAAAATACAAACCTGCACATTACCATACAATTTAAGGAGCTCTAATGAATTGAATTGTTGTCTCAAATTAAGTGTAACTAACTTATTCAGGTTGGTTTAGTGGTAGCATTACAAAATATAAAAATATTCAATTAATTTTCAGTCAGACTTACCATAATTTATACACTGAGACTCCCTTTAAGGCTTTAAATTGCTGTAAGATGCAAAGCTGCTTTATAATGGTTGTAAGTTACACTTGCACTCACTTAAAATCCATTTTATATTCCTGGGGTGATGAAGAGCAGCCCTAATGTAAGGCAGAACCAGGTTTCTAATTGACTACCAACAATCCCAACCAACACTGCAAATTCAGGGCTGCATCCCTCACCAAATGCTGCCAAGGGACTCCCTCCCTGCACCAATGCCTTGCTATCCCACAGGGCTTTCCTGTAGGGCAGCGTGCAGGGTCAGATGTTAATATCCTTAAACAGCAAGTGAAAAATCAACAAGCAACACTCCCCTTCCCCCGTATGCACCCACGTCATTTAAAAACATCAACCTCAGCATGTCACAGAACATCCTTTCGATCATATTTTAATCAAATTGCTTTTCAGCTTCTCAGGCTTTATGTAAGAATCACATGAGCTGCTTTAATCTTTCCTCCTCCTCCCTCCTTAAAAAAAAGTTTCAGTGCTCTGCGCTTACTCAAAGAATGGCATTCAGCACAGCAACAGACACATAAATCTTCTGAATTGCTAAAAAAGTGTTACCCAGAGGCTGGTATAGCTCTAGATGATGACAATCAAGTGCAGAGGACTGGAGAATGCAGTTGAAAAGCACTCAGATAATATATTTTCCTGCTAAAATATCCTTATTGGTACAGGGCACATCCATTCTATAAATAGATGTGCCTTACAGGATAGGGCAATTTCATCATCTTGACTTTAATGGTTTGTGAAAATAATTTAAACCATAAGCAAGGAACACATATTAACATTATTCAAAACTATGAAGATGTTACTTATTGAGTGTAAGTAAATATTTGTCAGTTTTTCTTGCCATCTGAACATTGCCAATAAACCTAGCACTTGAGTTAGTTGCTTTGTATGACATTGCCTTCTGCCTAAGAAGGAAATATTTCTCTAACTCTCTTGGAGTTCACAGCTATCCCAAGAGTAATGACTTCTTGCTGGTTGTCTTCCAAGGGATGCTGTCAGCCCCTCAGTAGTTCACTTTGGGTGAAAACAACCCTTGTGCTGAGCCCAGGCCAAGATCATACACCAAATAAGTCCCATTAAATTCTCCAGATAACACTTAAGTGATATTCAAGTAGTACAATGCTAGCCTTCTGCTCAGTAGTGAACTCAAATAATATCTGCAAAGATGCATTTGTCTTGAGTTAAAATTAGCAAGGGCTTACCCTGACCTCAGTGAGGGATGGGGGTGATCAGCTCCAAACCCTAGAGAACATCCCCGGAGACACACTCCGCTGGGTTCTTGGGAGTTTTCCACTTCAGCACATCAGCAAGCAGTGTTGATCACAGCTATCTGGATGAGATGCACAGGAGTGCAAGCACTGCATGCTTGTGCTATGTTCTGCCCAGCTGGGCAGCAGGGTGCCAAGGGAGCGGGCACGCCATCGTGACTGTGCCACATATCCATTTTAGGTTGCAGTAACCAGCCTTATGTTAAAGAGCAAGGGCCAGGAGATAATACCAAAGAAAGTGATTCTTGCAATGCAGCTATGCAATTAAACATGTCCTATCAGTACAGCACGATCCTACCAGATGGCAGATGCCCTCAGAATGGGTCATGACCGCTGTGACTTTGCTAAGATGCTTTCAGTTTGCTCCATCTTGCGCAGACCTAGCTCGTGCTGGCACCTTTCATTCTCGCTCCAGTTTCTTCTAGGTGACGGTTCAGCTGGAAAAAAGGTCTTGTTCACTCTGGAAAGAAAAAAAGACAAATGGATGTTTCCAACACCATATAATTAGTGTGCAAAGCATGACCACAGATAAAATATAGATGCATGTAAAATACGGGAACTAGACCTTCTGCCTTGCTAATGCAATTATTCATACGCATGGCAACACAAATATGCTGTGGAAGGGAATCTGTGTCAGTGATAATGTTTGCTCAGATATTCACTTGCATATTCATGGACTCATATGGAGAATATGCAGTGGGAATGATTGGTCCACCTACTTCCATTTCTGTTTCCTCAAAACCTTCTTCCTTTGTCTTCCTTTATTCTTTTTCTCTCCTTTTATTCTACTTTGTGTTTTGTGTTTCTTTTTTTTAAATCATCCCCTCACCCTATTTCAGAGGTACCTGGACCAATATTTCAGACAAGTGTTACAGCAGCATGTTTCCTCTTAATAATGCACACTGCACCTTGCATATAAATTACTTTCCCCTAGAATAATCTTTGTAATATCCAGTCAGAGCTCATGACTTTTCTGTCTTTCCCTTTTCCTTGTGTTCTCTCTCTCCTTCTCCTTTTTCCTTCACTCCCTTCTATCCTCACTCCCTTCCTCCTCCTCTTTCCCCCGATCTTAGCTCTGTTAACATCCCTGGCAGGCAGTGACAGAGAGGGATGGAGAAGGCCCTGCCATGACATTTTCCAGAGGTCCTTTCCCAGGAAGAAGCCACTTCACAGCATTCCCAGAATACACTCACACAGTGTCCAGAAACACTTTCCAAAGTATTCTGGAGATTTCTAACCAACTCCATTACCGCAAATGGTCTCCAATTTCTCCCTGTCTCCCGTGTACTTTGAATGATTTCAGGCTTCATTGTCTGTGAAGTATCTACCTAAATACATCTGCAGGTTAAACCTGACTATGTAGCTCACAGAGGAGTAGATTCATAAATCTTTTGTTTCCTAGCTAAAAAATAAAAAAAAAAAGAATTAAAAAAAAAAAGTTGCTAATACTGTGCTAAATACATAGTCACTGCCAACAGTAACACACAAAGCAGCCAGCTTCCATCTGCATTGAGATTTCTCAGACAAGCTGTAGAGCATCGCTCCAGAAACTGCTAGGCCTTGGCAATAGTCATAAGATTGGTGGGGAGACACTGTGGAGATGCTGGATAAAGTTAATCAGGCAGGCCTGATAAGCACAAAACTGAGCAAGAAGAAGCTGCTCATTCCCTAGGGACAGACGATCATCACCATTCTTATCTGAAGTTCTGCATATTTTACTGGTCATCAGAGAGAGCATGTTCGTCTATATGATATTAATGTTTTCATGTTATGTAAGAATATATTATTCATTCATAATGTTTGTGTTAGGTGAAGATCATACAGGAAAGTTCATATGAGTTAATGATAAAAAATTACACTGACTTTCTCCCAAGAGTATACTGAATGATAGGACTTCTCCCTTTAGAGCTCTGAAAACCACCACATGGCATCTTTCACAATGCTTGTGCAGAACGGCAGGAATGCTATCACCCTCCTGCCCACCCTGCTCACCAGCCCACAGCACCATCTCTTTTCCTCGTGCAGATAAGCTGTGTCAAGTAATCAACAGCCAAAGAGCTTCACATTTCACATTCAAAATGCAATGCCTGGAAGCTGAATCAGCAAAATTCAAACTGAAGACAAGACACACATCCTGAACAGTGTGGGTAATTAGCCACTGGGATTGCTTGCCTTGGAATATGCCACGACACTTGGAGCTTTCAAACTGGGGCTAGGTGTCTATAAAAAGATGCTGTCTACTTCAATTGCAAGATACTGAACTTGGTGCAGGAGCCACTGACCTAGTTATGCAGAAGGTTAGACTAGACAGCCCTCAAACCTTTGGTGGCTAGGAAACATACACAGAAACACAGCCAAGTGTAAAACACAATTTGCACAAATGCTGGTAATATACACTATTTATGAATTCACTTTTGCTGAGTATTGCAATCAATCAAACTTAGAATGAGCTTTTTGTGGGTACCTGCACTTCTCTTGCTGTGATAGACAATGCATATAACAGAAAGTGAACAAGTGGACGACAGCACAGCTTTAGGTGCGACAAAAACAAAATTTGCATAAAATGCAGGCTTCAGTCTCCACTGCCAGAGCCTTCCCTTGGAGCTCTGCTCACCCACACCAGGCAGCATGGAAGCAAGAGCAGCTCCCGCCTTGCTGGTGTGCATAAACGTTTGGCTTGAATCCAAAGAGCTAGAACCCATGGCAGCTTCTCATTCCTAGGAATTGCGCATTTGAATGCTGGATGTCCTGTGACTTCCTGCCACCTCCAATTAATTTAAAAAGTTCTTTATGACATTTTATGCCAGCAAATTCATACAAACAGTCTGTAGACTAGGTTTTTGTTTTGTTTTGTTTTGTTTTTTCTAAACACTCCACACTGAGTACCTGAAGTCAAGCAAAATACAACATACATGAAAACACTGGAGTGTTTTTCTTTGCAGCTCAGTGACAAAGTCTCATATCCAACTGTTTAATGGCACTGACACAGTGAGGCACCTTCCTAGTGATACCTGTCCACATTACTGCATACAGTCCATCACTGTTCTTTTTAACTCCTTAACTTAGCCAGCTTTCCATGCAATGGGCAGATACATTTCATCACTTGGACTAGTTACATGGAACTGTGTGCTAAAATTCACCTCACTTAGAGTCTTGAAGAAGACAGCAATACTCAGCCCGCAACTCCATAAGCTCCACAGCTCCACAAGCTTTCACAAGAGCTGGATTTGTCACCTAAGATTCTTTTACTGTCCAGAAGTCACTTTTCAGTTCAGAGCCCTCAGAGCTTGCGCTGAGGTAAGGTGACATGGTGGTCTTGAAAACCAGGCCATTACGTGAAATGTCAAGCAGTTCTTGCAACTTCATTTCCAGGCCTTAGGACTGAACTGGGACGCCTGGACACATTACAGACTTCCTGTAGCCACAGATGAGCTGTTTGTCATCCTTCATCACAAACTCTCCTTCAACATTCCTGCATTTTTGATTCTGAGAACTGCAAAAGACAGTCTGGAGCTTCGTGCTGTTTCAAAACACAATACGTGCCAGGTGCCAATTTGTCCACCATGCAGTTGTGTCAGAGTGGATAGACAAGTCTCGCTGCTTTTTCTTTCCCAAGCCACATCAGACATGATTTAAGTCTTAGTCTGAGACATCGGCTGTGTGGTAATGGCTTTTCACCCGAAAGGTGTGAGGGTTTGAGATGTCAGAGAGTACAGCTGTACGGCTATGCAGCTGGCTGTCAGCATCAGAGTTTTCCCAGTTTGTGGTTAGGTATCAAAGCACCATGCCAGCAATAGACCCTGAGGGGTCTCCAGAAAGCTGACCCCCTCAGGCCTGAGAACTGCACAATACAGTTCTGTTAGAATTTATTTATAAAAAATTCAGCAGATTTTCAGGGAATTTCGATATATGTGTAACCAAAACTTGGAGAAGAAGAAGAAACACGCATTCTTTGATTTTGCTGATTTCTGCTCTTCTCTTTTCCCGTTCTCCCCTGCCAACATGACTTTTAAATGGAGCTGATCCAAGCAGGGTCTGTTGTGGCAGTGCCAGCAAGGGAAAGCCCTTTACTCCCCAGTGGTTCAGGCCTGCGTGCTGATGCTGTGGTCCCATTTGGTTGTCTTCTCCCAGCAGCTGGTAATTACATCTTAAGAAGCACAATTAGCTCACCGTACATGCACACTGAAAAAGAGATGAACAACTGCAATGACTTTCAATATAAGATTTTTCTACTGATGCTCTTTCTCCGCTGTACCAAAATTCTTGTGGTGAAGTCAGTGAATCACAGTAATATGTAAGTGTTGACAGCTATTTATGTTAGGTCCTTTTGAATTTGTAAACAGAATATGACAGAACTAAAGTAAATGCCAGGAGGTTATTTTACACTCTACTGAACTACATGAAGTGATATAAAGACATTTCAGAAAAGTTTTACGGAGCTGGGAGAAAACACTGCACCTTGGGACAAAAATTCAGACTGGTTGGAGAAAAAGCCCTAATGTGGTTCCCACAGGGAGAGCTCGTCTCTGTAACACTGCGAGAGCTCACAGTCGCTTCCTAGCTGCGGCAAGCAGATCATTAACAAAGCAAGTGTGCACATCCTGGTGCACCTAGAGTAAGATGTGGAGCCCAGGCTTGGGCTTTCTTGTTGTATTAGATGTGTGTGCCACTGTGGCAGGTGTCCTGTAGGGATCTAGCATGTATACACACAGAGGGGGGGGGGGGGGGGGTGGAAAGGGTGTGGACGTTCTGGCCTAACCACAGGCAGGATGTAGTCCATAGAGCATTTCAGCAGCCAGCCACATCCTCCTCCTCTGTTTCTTTTTTAGGTTTTATGGCAGTCCCCAGGATCCACTTGCAAGCAACACAACCCTTCATTCTGCTCTTTCTCTCAGCCTCCTACTCTCATCCCACTAGAAATCACCTAAGAGAGAAAACTGAATAATGACCAGGGTATAGGAATGGGGAGAGCTTGCTTGGTGGATCAATAGACAAAATTGATTTGGAGTTAAAATTCACAAGGAAACTCTGCTTTGTGTCCCAGTTGTATTTTTCAAACAGCTGACTGTGAGGTATTCAGACATTCGGGGTGATTTTCTGCCTGACCACATTGCTATTTCTGAACACGTTTGTGCAATCAAGCCCAGTTCCATTTGATGATGCAGTGACATCTTGTGAGGCTCAGACTGACCCAAGGCATGCTCAAATGATCTCGTGATATCGCAGACAGATGATAGGCATAAAGAGATCTGCAGAACAGCCAGTCTGGCAGTGTGGGTGCCTTCCCTGCTCCATTTCTCTGTTTAATTGCATGTCATGCCCTTCCATCTCCAAGAGCCTTAATTTACTTTATTCTTAAAGAGAAATAAGATGGAACTGTTAGAAAGGGACTCTGATCACTTGAATTCTAACAGGTGAAAAAATACCCAGATTTTGTTACATATGGTCATTTTACAATTTGTTTATGCAGCATTCTTTTTTATTCATGCTGATTTAAATTAAGAGTAGCACAGCCACTCCGCCAGCATGAAGGAGTTCTCAAAAGTGAGATATCTGTTGTTCTCTCAGCTCAGTAGGGATCACGATACTTGGTGTGAATATCTGCTGACACTTCTGCCCTCCCCACAGGAAAGCATGTTTCCTGCTAGCTAAAGAAAAACGCTTGCAAATGTGAGCACTCTGAGTTAAAAAGTCATGAGAACTTTTGAACGTATTATTGCTTAAAGCATTATTGCTCACGAGCCAATTTCATGATTCTGAATTCTTGGGATTGGCAACAGGGAGACGTTTGGAACAAATGAGCTGTAGATGATAAGTAGGGCCAACAAAATATATGCTGTGTAAAGAGTATCATATATGATTCTGTCGTCCACGGTGGCTGACCTCTAAATAGTGTCTGGAATGCTACTTAATGAACATTGCTTCAGTAACCTCAGTCTTACTGCCAAAGTCAATACTTCTGTTTGTGGTAACATGGCACGTTACGATACGTGAGAAGGACTGGTCGTAAAGAACCTGATGAAAGCTGGAACGATTGAGGGAACAGATAATGTTTTCAGGAGAAAAAAAATTATAAGACATGGAAAATTCTACTTGTTTGGGCAGCTGAGCACAGCAGATGGCAAGATCTTCAGGGAAATAAACACAAAGTTTGGAAAAGCAAGAATGTGTTCTAGCAGTTGCCAGTGATCTCATGCAGCAGGAAAATCAGTCAAAAATTAAATAGACACTCAGTAGCACCAGTGTTTTGTCAACATTTTGTAAAGAAAAAGGACTTGGCAGCCAGAAATGATGGGACAGAGGAGGCTGACTGGCTTTGAGGGCCAGTGTTTGCAAGAAGAATTGTAAGGATTAGATGGTATTATACCTTTAGGAATCAGAGTTTTTAATAGATATTCACCCATGGTGTATAGAACAGCATTCAGCTTTAAATACGCATCTGCCACAGTTCACTTTGAGCCTAGTAAATATCAAACAAAGAGGATCCAAACCTGGTATGTGACAGAACAAATAATATAGTCCTAAGGAAAACATTTTTTTCAATTAGAATGGTTCAAAAATATGTTGATTAAATAGCATGATTTGTAATCAAGTGAATAAGTTTATAAATCCAAGTACAGAGTGTACATAAATCTGTGTTGTTCCACAGTAGGCCTGTGACAATCTCTCTCAGGAAATGAACAGACTGAAGCATTCTGCAGCATCTCACCTGGCACTTGATCCTGTCTCTGTCCATTCCTTCTCGGATTTCACATGTCACATCTACAGGACAAATAAGGCAGGTGAGACTGGGTCTATTATGTTGAACAGAATCAGCACGTGAATTTGGCTTCAAGAAGAGAAATTACAGGTGGACAGAATTCTCCATCCTTCTGCTTGTGTTGAAGGTCTGAATCTCTACTCAAGTTCTCCTTGCACGCGGGATTCCTCATTTTCAATTGCTCTATAGAAGTTAAAAATAGTTTGGTGTTGTTCTGCAATGTTACCCAGCTGCCAAGACTGAAAAAGCCAATGGCTGTGGATGCAAGGAAAAGTGAATACAGAGATAAATTATACATGCTTTCTGTACAGACTCTAAAAGTGAAATCACTGTGGAACTGAAATGAGTTTATCATTATGTACAAACGCACAGCTTGTATAACATCTACCTCACAATCAAGTGTAAAGCACACAGCATTTGTTTAAAAGAGACAATGTTGGGTACACAAACTATGCAAAAACTTTTGTATCCATCTCTACCTATGCAGAACATTTGTGTACACAGGGGCTCTCTCCGGCACTAGCACTTGGGAAGTTCATTAGATTTTGCTGATAGTTTCTGGTTTTGGTTTATAGGCCAGATGAATGAAGTATTCCATGGTAAGTTTAAGTTAGCCTCTTTTTTATGAGAGGAGCTATATGTTCAGTTGCCATTCTGTACTAATGAACAGGTACGTTCCTTGTCTGTTTCTGCCAGAGGGTATCCCTGGGCTTTAGAAGGGGTAAAGGATTTCATGGGGCATTTGACAAGGGCTGAATCAAGTAAGAGGATGTATTACACTTGCACGGATGTGAGTACCTTAGGCTTAAATCTAGATACAATAGGGCCATGAGCAAACAACAGAAATAAACTCTTGCAGGAATCACGGCCAAATTTCAGTATTTTAGTAGTTTACCTCAGTTGTTAATCTGATTTTAGGTATTCCAGACAGAGGCACAATATTAAGACCAGCAGGAAACAATCCCCTCTTCTATTTGTTGCTTTTGATATGATACGGAGGATCCAGCACATAAGAAAATCTCACAAGAGTGTTTGGCTCACAAGGACTTAAAAAACTAAAGCACCTACCTTGAAAATATTGGGGTGTAAGAGATCAAGACATACTGTTTTCCATCTAGTCTATCATTTTGCTGTTAATGCAGGCAAAAAAATAAAAATAAATAATAAAAAAAGCATGCAGTGGACTGACTATGAGACCTCTCCAGAGAAAGCTTCCTTCTAATATTCAGTTGTTTGAGGTCCACTGCCTCCCTGAAACTTAAGAATTACTTCTGTACTTACTGCACATTTAATGTGGTAACTGTGGAAGTATTTGTTTTCTAGATAGATTATACAATTCTCTTCTGTACCCAGGTGATCCCAAATATAGCCATCCATCTACATATTTAGAAGGAGAGCATACTTTCCAGCAGCTCAGCATCCACAATTTTTCAGTTACAATGAACCCTGCTCACTCCTTGTCCAGGTGAATTAGCTTCTGCTTTCCATGAAACTTTTCCTTCTTTTTAATTATACATCTACGCACTTGTTTTCTCTCTAGTATAAATTTCAAGTCTGAACACTCTGTCTCTCCCCTGATTTGAACAACAACAAGGCAAAGGCAGTACAAATGTCCTGTCCACATTCAATCAACACTTTCTTTGCTGCTTTTTATTTCTTTCAATAAAGGAGCATTTCCAACCTCCCTCAAATTCTGTACAATACACAGAATGTTCTTCAGAAAAAAAGTAACCTCAATTTCTTTACCCAGTTCTCTCCCAGAAGACTCAACTCTGCTTCAGAAATTACTGGTAATAACCTAGGCAACTGCTAGCTCATCTCGCTAGCATCTATCACCAGACAAATAAAAAACAACCTCTGCAGAGCTTTATTCATCAGCCTGTGTATCTACAAACTTAATGCACCCGTGGAGTTGATCAGATCTTAGTATAGGTGCTATCAGGATCTGAAACACCCTGAGCAAATTCCAACAGAGAAAAGAAATCCCCCTCACTGATTCCATGGGAGAAACTTGGAGACACTCACCATTTCTCTCGTGCATTCAAAGCTCAGCAGGATAAAGCTTTTGAACAGGGATCTCATCATTATATATACCTTAGCAGAAATAAATTGTACGTCTTGTACTTAAAGAGCTAAGTAGACATCTATAAGTATACACATACACATGATTCTGGCATTAAAAACTATGAGATAAACAACCTGTCAGGTGGACAGCAAGTAAGTCTGAAGTGTTTCAGGCTACAGGCATTCCTGTCCTCTAGATCAGTGACAATTATCTTTGTGTTTAGCAAGGATTGCATAGGCTTTGCTCATGATATCTCAATTGTTTTAACATCTTATTTACACGCCAAAGGAAATGACTTTTACACTCAGACATATTTCTGGACAAGTATCATGGTTCCATAAGGACAGACAGTGGATATGCAGTATGAAGAGGCTACCTCATCTCAGTGACCAGCTCTGCATTGCTCCCCAGCCAAGATTCTTGGAAGGAAGATCTGTTCTTCCCCAGTGTGCAGTCCAGTGGTGCTCAAAAGAAGCGTGTGTATCAGTAGGTTTACAGCCTTTTCCTTCTCTCCTTGTTAGACTTTTGATTAAGCATCCAAGCATTGTTCATTTTTTATAAGCCACCTGTCAAAATAAGATATCTTAGGAAAGAAGTCCTATGTAATTTCCTGTCCAAGACTCAAGTCAAGGTATTCACAGGTCTAATGAGAGGGAGGTTAGGAGCAGTAATCCTGCACGGTGCCTTGCCTCCTGAGGCAAGATGCAGCACGTGATGATGGCAGTGCCAGCCAACCATGGTAAGAAGTGAACGTGGCGTTTCAGTGTGAAATGTAAAAATGACTTTTCATTGTCAGCCCAAAAAATCAAACATAAGTTCTGAAAACAAATATATTTTCAGTTCAGGTAGCCGTGCTTTCACATTCCTATCACAAAAATGTATGGGATTTGCTTGCACTTGGATTTCATTCAAGATTTTGTGGGTTCTGGTTTGTGGATGCTGCTCCTGGCAACCATGACAGCACAGTTACAAAAGATTCAACTTTTAATTTGTAAATCTACCTTACAAGTTACACTTTTCTTTGGAGCTTATTTGCAACATGAATTTGTAGCTATGTTTCCCAGTCCAAAGCTAGAGTAGAAAAGATGCCGAGAAGTCATCATTACTACCCTCACCATTCGCCCCCTTAAAAAAAAAAAGAATGTGCTTTTTCAGATAAAATGTTAACGCACCTTTAACTTAAAAGACCTTGTAACCTGGAAGAATGTGTCACAAAGTAATGAGGCAAATATCAAGACCGTGTCCTTTAAAGCTCCTTGCTTTGCTGAACAGTTTTATTATCTGAATACAAAGAAATAATACAAAAACAAAAGTTCTCAACTGATAAGCATTGCCTTTAACAGCAGGGGGTTTTCCCTCACACTTTCATGTAGAAAGCAGCCAACTCCAGCTCGCTTTACTTCATGGGGGAAACCTGCATCCCTTGGATGGGGACAGCCCTCTCCTCCCCATCTCTTTGCTCTTCAATGTGCCCAGGTTCAGCTGCTTGTTCTGACAAAAACTGGACTGAATCCAAATACTGTGTGTATAAGCATTTCCTGAACAACCAATTCTATTTATTGACCAGCCAAGGACAACCTTCAGTGGCAAGACTAAAGCTAAACTGTTATAGCACTACCATAGGTATTCTTTTGCAGTATCTATTTATGAATACATTCGTATCATTGCAAAGCAGTTATGCAATTACTAATATATTATCATGTGCTGGTGATTGTTTAATGAGAGGAGAATGATAAGAAGAATTATCGCCCACTGATTGCTTCTAGTTTAAGACTGGGGAGGAGGGTGTCTGATCCTTCACTTTCACATTCTGTTCCTTCACTTAAACATACAGGCCTAGGTCTTTAGGTCTGTATCATGTTAGACATATATATAGCTTGTGAGGTGGCCAGCATGTTGAGATAAGCAAATACAGCTTTGAAGTCTACACCTCTTCCGGTTTATAAATAGAGTTCCGAATGTTAAATGTGACATTGAAGCAGATGGTACCTTCCAAAGGAAGGCCATTAAATAGCTTGAATTTTACTGTACCAATTATTGTACAAGCAACTAGAAAATGCATACACATTTACGTGGATGAACGTGTAAATTGGGTCTTTTTCTCACACTCCTGACAAGTGCCTAATGTAGCGAAATCTGTTTTTCATAACCTATAGGGCCCTGCACCCTATAGGGAACAGCACCTACACTTTGAGCCTCACACAGAGATGCCCAGGTGCTCCTGTACCCATTACTGCGGTGCAGACAGACCCAGGAGAAAAGCTGTGCCCCTGGCCGGGAAGAGACTGGGGAAATATTTTTTAACGGGGTATACCAATGCTCATTCTGAAGTGCAGGAGACTCTCAGCAGCTGCAGACATCGGCAGATGGGACAGGTAGATGGAAACAGGGTAGGATGGGCTCCCAGCATCACAGACAGCAAAAGGGACAGAAAAGTATTTTGGGCTGAGCTGGCAGATGCAGAAATGAACCCACTGAGGGCTATGGATGGTGCTTGATCTCCTGTGAGCAGCTGTAAGCAAAGCTGACTGCTGTCAAGTGCATCCTCTAATTAAAAAAAGGCAGAGAGAGAGAGACAGGTATTTCTAGATCATCCAGGCTGGATCCTAGGAAGACAGGGAAGTGCTTCACACATGAAAAGACTGGGTAAAATAATGTACCCTAATAAAAGTTTAACACACATACTGGAACAATCTTGGGCCACTAAATTTCCTTTCTTTTCCTAGGAGAGTCTGTGCTATGATTATTTTATTCTCACTCTGAGTTTGATATATTCCACATTCTCTCTTAGGAAATAACATTTTATTTATGCTTCTCCTTTCTCATATATTCAAAAAATTCTGAGTTTATGCACACAGTTATGTTGAGAATGGCTTCTGGCACCTTCTGGGCTGCAGGTACAGCTTGTTCAGTGCTCTCTGCACTGCCCTCAGACATGGGCCTCACAGGGACATTGTGGTATCAGCGTCTGTCATTGGTCTGGCTGACAGCCCCAAGCTCGCCCCCAAATTAAACTCTGATCCACATTTGCTAATGCACTTTTATCAAAAGAATGAATTTTGTTTGGAGCAAGCCATGCATTAATCACTTATTTTGCAGTATCCAAGATCCTCGTGGATGTTAATTAAATGCTTGTGAATGTTAGCCTCCCCATAGTTATGGTGGCATAATTACATTCCTGTCTTTCACAGCACAGCTCGTTTGTGAAGCCCTTGTTTAAAAACTAGCAGTCATCTAATCAGAAAACAAGAAGAATCCCATGAGATTTAGGTGACTAGCTATGATAATAAATAAAAATGCACAGCAAAGGGGAGAGATTCACAAAGTTTTGTACTCAGAAAATCTGGATAAGCATTACAACTACTGAAAAAAATCAGGACACTGAGACTAGGTCATGAATAACTGTTAGACCAGAATAGAGTTAATTAATTATTTGAAAAGAACTGCTTGACCTGTGAGCCACTGTGCAGAGTAATAGTTACAGAAATCCCGAAAACTGAGAGGTATTTCGGAGCTACAGTAGACGAAGCATTTGTAAAAATAGAAACACTTCTACTTCATATGGAGGATGAACAGGTATGCAGAGACATGCCAACCGAGAAAGTCCTGCAGATAAGAGGTCCTGGTCCAAAGATCACAAAAAAACCTTTTGTGATGCAGAGAACATGGCTCTGGGAAGCTGCACTGCAAGTATTAAGGTACTGCATTTGCTTTGAGACACATGATTTTCAGGGTAGGAGTGAATTTGAAGGCATGTACAAAAAGCACCAAAAAGGAGTTACTGCCAGTTGTGTTGGGATTGTAAACATAGATGACTTGATGACCCTTGATTTGCCTTAACAATCATAATCTAGATCTGTAGCAACTGGTGTCCTCCATGATAGGAACATGATCAGGTCAGCTAGTGAAGATCTTGCCGTGTGCTTTCAGCTTGGATTTTAACTACTTTATCAGAATTTCCATTCCCTGGATCCCTGCAAGTGTTTTGCTTTCCACTACTGCTGGCTGCTCAGCTAACAGAGCATTGCTTTAGAGGGTCTACTTCTGGCATTAGGTTGGGAAAAGTCTTTAATTGTTCTTTTAATTATTAAAGACTTTCTAACTTGAAAAGTTTGCCACACTACCTAAATTATTACTGATCATTGATCTGTAATGTTGCAGGCGTGCAGGCTCTGCATCTGAGCAACACAATGGAGTGGGTCAATCCTTGTAAGGTGCCGAAGCAGAGATCATGTTGACTACAGTCCAAAGCAACACCAAATCAATCCCTCTGTCCTTTTGGTAAAACTTAATTAGAACTACTCTTCTAATTACCACAGAAATTCACATAGACAAGTAATAAGGCAGAACTTAACTCCAGCTGGCAAAGGTTCCCTCATAAGGAATCTGAACACTGACAATTAAAATTTATCATGATAGAAATCTAGGGGGAAAAAACCTAAAATGTAATTGCCAATCTGGAGAAAATGATCAAACAAATGACTTGGTGTTCCACATCACAGCAGCACAGGGAACATTAAAGTTTTACTCACATTGCCACAGTGTCCTGAGTACCTCATTACATACAGAGAGAAATTTGAGTCTCCTCTGAAATTCTGGGGAATAAAACAAACATTGCCAATGCCATACAGTGTGACCTTCACCTTGAGCATTCAGAGAAGTTACAACTGTGTTTGCAATCAGAATCTGTAAACTGTATAAAGGATTGTGCCGTGCTTAATCCCTCGCCTCTGGCCTCAATTCATCTACAGTGTAGAATTACTGACCATGGCATTGATTTTCTTCCATGGCTTTCTACTAGTGTGTCTTCAGACTCTCAGGCATGACACCAAATGGGATTCCGCTCTGCTCGATTCTATCACTATGTTGTTGAAAGCAGTGAAATATAAGCATGAGCTTGAAGACATTTCATGGTGAAATAAATGCAGTAAATGACTTTGAATGCAGTGTGTTTAAGTTGGGCAGAAAAGCATTATAGTCACTTACATCCATTTAACATCTAACGGCCACACAAAACTGATGCAATTACACAGATTTAGCATGTTTGGGGATTGAACCTTGAAGCTTGAGGAATTTTTACCTGATAAAGTTCTCCGGAACTGCTCCTGGAACTCTGAGGAAGATAAGTCACACATTTCATATTTGAGCATGCATACATACCAAAAATCAGCTTTCCAGGAAGTAAGTACTTAATACATCCTCTGACCAGCGTGCACCTGATATTTAGTTCATACCATACATTTTCATGGTCAATCAGCATTTAATTCGCTGTGATTCAACTAAGGAGCAGGGAGCAGAAGCCCCATAGGTGAAAACAAGGTTCCCTTCATTTTTTCTGCCACTGCTCATCCCCCAAAATACCTCTTGCCAAGCTATTAACTACCAAGTGAGTCCGTTCATTCTGAATGGGTTATTTAAGCTGCAAATGAAGCTGTCCTTAGAATCTGGGAAGAAAATTTCACCACTCCAGTCATGTAGTTGTAGCATCAGAAAACATACCCATCACTAGGGGCTCACCGTGAAAGGAAGGAAATTCGAAATCCTTCCTGGAAAGGAATGACAAGGAAATAATTTCAGTTTATAGCATAAACTCAAAAAGTCACAGAAATCTTGGTGTTTAAGCCCACTTCAGGTGATCTTGTTTAATCTGCCTGTTATTAAACACACCTTTTGCTCTATGGGAATACTTGGTCTAGAACTGCACATGTTCACCAGTTGCCCAAGGCAAGAGGGAGTTTGACACAACACTGTTCTCATCACAGGTGCCAATGCTTACGTAAAATGAGAACCTGGGGACTAAATATGAATCCATCACCTGGCAAAAGAAAAGACATTGTCAACAACAATGATAATTTTACAGTTACAAACCATTTACATTAAGGAAAATCACAAATTTCAGGAAAAAAGAAACATAAAAGCAGCTACATCTGGTTAAAGTGTAAATCCCTCTAGCTCCACTATCCAATCCTTGCCACTGGTCATTAGCACTCATCTACGGAAGAAACACTGTAATTATGAAATTAGCCATTCCTAGAAAGACTGATATCTTCCTAGTCAGTTATTCGAGAACTTCTTGAGCTGAAGACTGCATCTGAAATAATTCCTACTAGCCCCTGACTAACATGTCCCACATAGGAATGTCTAATCCTTTCTTTGTCACTCTCAGTGCTTTGCCTTCACCATACCCTGTTAATGACAGACATCAACCAGTCACACAACTATTCCTTCTTGTTTGTTTTGGAATTGCTTGATAGTGTGAGCATCATACTGTAAGAAGTGGTGACTAATCTCTGCCTACCTGCTTTCTTGGAACCATCCACAGCTCTAGAGACCCAAGTCACACTTCTGTTAGTCACCTTCTTTTCATAATAAAGACAACCACGCTACAATTGTTATTGAGGTCAAAACTTTCCTTTATTTTTTTACGACATCAATGTATTTCCAACTGACAGAAAATTTCTGACAGAATAAAAATAATAATATTATTATTATAAAAAAAAAACCCAAACACATTACTATCCTTCCCTATCCTGTTCCATGCAAGGTGATGCTTCTATGCTACTTTCTCAGATCAATCATAACTTGCATAACACTTATTAGATAACCTATTTCCTTTAGATATGAGAACAGTAGCAGTATGTGTCTCTTTTCATCAGGACTTAGAAAAGCTGAAGAAGATTGTGCACAGTTCACGAGTCAAGCAGGTGTGCACTGTCTCATTTTACAGCACGGTAGGAATTACAGAAATGTCTGCAGCCAAGGAATTCCTCATTCACAGCATCTGAGTGCACTGGTCTGTCTGATGTGCCACAGGCATCAAAGAGCAAGCAGTCAAATTGCATTTGGGAGAAGGGAGACTGCTAATTTTAACACTTAAATTATATAACAAAAGGAACAAGATCTCCGTACTATTTCCATATAGGTATATATGGAATATATATATATACCTATTTCAAGAGAGACAGTAAGGTACTGCTTCAAAGAGCTCTGCAACCGAGTTCCCTGACTTCTAGTAGAGCCAGATAGATCTGCGCAGCAGAATTGCCATCACACCATGGGAAGTTGTCTGTCAACAATTTTTAAAATTTCTGTTTTTAGCCCATTATAATCTCTCAGAAGAGAGCCTGATAGCTTTGTCATCTTTTCTTAATAGCTTTCTGGTAATTCATACTTTCACTCTTACTATCTCGGCATTCCTCTCCTTCCTAATTTGATGCTACTTTGTACTAAGAAGGTCAGCCTTTTACACAGATGGACTAAAATCTTCCTGCTGGCTGTCAGAACAAGGGTATTCCCTGGCCAGCAGGTGTGATGGATGGCATGCTGACGTGTTACAAGATTCAGGCTCACGCCATCCTGCCAGCTTTTCACACTCTGAACTTGTGAATAGCCATTTTCCTTGTTTTCTGGAAGATGGATGACTATTAGAAACAATCACATCACAGCAGTGTCATATCAGGTCTCCTGCCTTTTCCTTTCTCTGCCTCATAAATGGCATTAAACACTCGGGAACACATTTGTGAGCTATTTCAAACTCAAAGGATGTGAACTTCACAATCAGCTGATAAAAAAACAGGGTAAGAAATTACATGATTAGGTGCTTTCTGAACAAGAGTTTTCACGGTAAAATAACATCTGATTTATTTGTACCTTCTTTTCAATGCAATTATAGTATATTGCAGCAATTACATTTATGTACCCCACCAGTGTTCCAGTGCACGCTGGAATTCCTCTTCTACTGTTTCAAACCCTTCAAGAACTCGATCTGAACATCTTGTTGAAAAAATAATTCATAAATCAAGGCTGACCTGATGAGAGCTGCACTTAGGTTCTGCTAATCAAGCTTACATTTTTAGTTAAGTATAGTCAAAGCATGACTACTAAAAGTATTTTATTTGGGTTTCTAGTACTGTAGGTGCAGATGCTTTGTTATGGATAGGAAGACCTCAAGAGAGAGCTCCAGAGACCAGAGTCCTGCTGCATTTTTTTTGCAATGACTTTGGCATCTGAACATCTGAGTCCATGCCACAGAAAAGAAGCACAAGCTACAAGTCTGAAATTGATGAGAGGTGCTGGAAATTTCATCCCTGGATTTAAGCTAATTGATTGCTTTATTCTGGCTGGGTTTCTTGCTCAGTCAATGCAGCGTGTCGTCAGGCTGGGGCTCAGAAGGACCTGGCCATGGTATTGATCCATATGCGGCTGCTCTTCTGCGTTGTTGCAACCCAGAGGTGTAACGAAGAGAATGCCTGCTCAGTCAGATCTCTGTTGAACCTGGTCCTGTGCCAGAGTAAATCATGCTAAACTTTTAAATAGCCAGTGGAGTTAATTATGAGGGAAATAATTGTGCCAGGGAAATTAAAACAAAGTCCTTTTGACTTTGTGCACAGTTATTCTAAGAACTGGAGTATGTGCTGCCAGGGGCAAGTGGCTTTCCTAAGGGTTTTGACACTTCGTAGCTCGACAAGTGCCTTACAGTTCTTCAGGATACACAAGGGTCTATGGAAATAAAATAGGGGGTGTGTAATTGGCTAGCAAGGTACAGGTTTCTGTACCAGGAACATATTGTGCCCCATAAGCACTGGAACATGCTGCTGAATGATCAGAGCACACAGGATTTATTGTATACCTTTAATGCTAATTTACAGCTAATTTACAATTCTGTTCTCATATATATTAATTGAAGTTAAATTGTTACCCTATTTCTGAACTCTTCTGTGCATGGAAGAAATACATCAAGACCATTTATACTTAAAATGTATTTTTGCACTGAATGTTACTGGAAGATGAAATCATGTACAGTACGGACAGTAAAGCAAAAGAATTGTGTGGCTGTTCCAGGGAGGGTACAACATAAACAGGCAATACACAATAGCAGCATAACTGAGGTTATTTATAGATGCGTATTAACCATACAGATATGTAGTGATGAGACAGTGATAAAACAATTCCACATTTCCATGCATTGGATAAAGTTGTTTATATGTCTTCTTTTTAAAAAGGAAAAAATTCCACTCTCTTTTTGAGAACGTATTCACTGGATTAGTACGTATTGATCCACATCTTTTAAACTCACAAGAATTCAATAATTGTATTAGATTAGACAGCAATTTCTTCTGGCTAGAGTGTCTTCTGTTTTTATACCTGTTTTTCCTGGAGGGTGGAAATTCTGAAATGCACAAACCTGTGGAAAAAAAAACTTCATTCCTGGTCCCAGGGCTGCCATGTCCCTAGTTACATGTTTCCATATTTTATTTTATTTTAATGTTTACTCATAGAGCTGCTCTTCTGATAACCTGTAATTTCACTGAGTCCAGTGCCACTAAATATGCGCCTAACATCACAAGGTTAGCTTAAAAATATGAGCTTCAAGTATCTTGGGTTTGTTTTTTTATATATTTGTCTTGAACTACAGCCTTTGGGATTTATATTCTTAAGATTTCTGTATCAGCATTTTATTTTTCTAAATGAAAACAGAGACTTCCAGCTTATTATACAGGGACAGGAATCCAGAAGTCTTGTGACAGAAATGTAGGTATGGTTTATTTTTAAAAGACACAGTTATAATGATCAGATCATTTCTGAGAGATGCCAAGCAGGAGGGAAAGAACAAAACACTTCATAAAAACAAACAAAACAAAACAAAACAAAAAGGAAAAAAAAAAGCAATAGGGCATAGAAGACAGATGATGAGAAACGTATGAGATGTCTCTTTAATATTCTGAATTGTTGATTCATGTCAGTAATGACAGAGTCATTGACAGAATCTGCAGATTTTTGGCATTGCAGTCAGTGAGAAGTGTTTTCATAAGATTTTGTCATATTTTGCTAGATATTCTTTCAGTTATTTAAGGGAGCAAGTCCAGCCTCTCTTTGATGTAAGATGGATAAAGTATACACTTGGTTTTTTTGTGAATCTCTGTGAGAAGCAGCTGCACTCAGCTACTGGGAGATATTTTCATACCATACAGGCAAGATGGCACATTAGTTCAGGCAGTGTTGGGTGATTCTTGCTAAGAAAATTTCACATGACAAATAAAAATGAAAACATGAACTTTAAAAAGACATGACACCATTCTTCGTGCTGTAGAAATAGTTCTCTTCTGGATTTTTTTTTAGTGCTTGTTTAGTTCTAGATTATTTTTATGCCATGAAACCACAGAGGGCTATGTAAAATCTGTTGCATTCACGGTGTCTGGTCTAAAAACATTTATCTAAAAATATCACGGGATTATGGGTTACAGTAGACAAGTTTCAGAGCTGCTTAAAGTTAAATAAACGTTTCGCATTTATTTTCTAAAATAACGTAACAAACCAAATCCAGGAGAATTTCCATACTGCCGAGAGAGGCCAAGGAGCCCTCCTCAGTGAACAGGGCAGCGGGGGAACTCTGGGCCCTCCAGGATAGCCCAAACCCAATGCACACAAATCACCCCAAGCTGCCTGCAGCAGCAGTTGTAACTGCTTTGGCCTTTCCCCACATTTCTCTTTGCACAGCTCACATCTGCAAAACTCACTGAATGAAACTCTCCTCCTAAATGCACACTCAGGAGGTCTTTAAAATGCGAAACTGAAAGGCCTTTGTTTGCAGCAGGAACTCCCAAAGGATAGGCAGTAGTTCAGCAATGTTCATTCAGACATGCTCAGCACATGCATGCAAGCGAACAGAATGTCAGCACCTGTTTTTTTGCTGTAGATAAGGAGAGGAGCAATAAGAATCATTCTTAACTTTCTGGAAAGACCTGATAGCATCAGAATGGCAAATGAGACACACAGTGCAAGGGTACTTGCTTCACCTGCTTCTTCTGTCTGCACATGCCTCTTTCATGTCACTCTTTCTTTCATGTGCTGCAGCCAGCCACCTCCACTGACATTCTGTGGAATATTTCAGTTCAAAGACCATCTTTGCAATATTCAAGGGAAAACTGATTATAAAAATCTATTTCTTGGCAGTGGTAAGAATGCCACCATAAGGAAACCAGAAACTTATGGGGTGACCAAGAACTGAAAGGATTAAAGGAAATTCTGAATTCCATAAACCCGTAAGAAAAACAATCTACTCAGGAGCTTTGAGGTTATTTACAATGACGCTTTCCCAGACTTACTGCCAATTTCTCCGATAAAGGCTGAAGGATGATTTTTGTATCTTCTTTTCCAAATGGCCTCATTCTAGCAATTCTCTTGCCAGTTTCACCCAACTCCTCTCTATTAGATAGAGAAATAGAAACTTCTAAACTTCTTATACAGCCACAACCTTTCTAAGTAATGATCTATATCTCTTTTTGTTTTTAAGTTACTCTCACTTTATCTTCATTTGAATTAATTTCAGATCCTGAGTAATACCCCTAGGAGACTGACCCTACCTTTTGACTTTCATCTCAGCCTTATTCCCTAAACTTAGCATTATTCATGTTCTCTGTAGGGATGCAATATCCTCTTACATCTCCATAGGATTTTCTAACTCCTTTTCTCAGACTACCAACTCACTCTAGTTTAACTGCAGAGGAGTACTGCACTTCCTATTTGCCCTCTAAGTACATCAGATTATTTTCATGGCTTCTCAAATAACACAACCATTTTTTAAATTCTGCTAAAACGAGCATGCTTTTACAGAAAATGATAGAAGTTAAAAATGGGAGACCAGAATGTATCTAAAACTACAAGTGCACACACAGATGCACATATATTTCTGTTCCTTGTTACACACACACACAGTATATACACTACAAATCAAATATTTTGTGGTATTATTCTCAACAATTTTATGTTTGTGAAGATACTACAATGTAAGTGGTATAAAAAAGAAACAATGGCAAAAGGACTGGAGGAAAAAGGGTGAATCAACTAACAAACAAAAATAAACCAGCCAACAGAACAAAAAAGTCTACTTTATTCCATTTTTGTTTAGCTTCCCACTGTTTCTTTTCAAAGCACAGGCTCTGCTCCAACTTCATGAGCATTTCCAAACTCTGAACCCAAAAGCATCAGCATAATGTGAAATGGCCCTCTATATGTGTTGCTCCAGGATAACAGCGCATCCCAACTCCAAGTCTAATTACCACAGAGTAGCAGCATGCAACAGGGGTTCGTTATCCTCATTTCTAAGTGGGTGAAGCATATCTGCTAACAGCTGTCAAATTTACATTAGCATTACTGCAAGCCTGTGCATATGAGACACATGCTTAGGAATCTGTCCTACAGTCTCTATGTGCCCAGCAGGGCAGCCGCAGCCAACCCCACAGTGCACCCAATGGCACTGGGCTGGAGGTCAGTGTTTGGTACTCCTGGCATAGCGAGGTGAGATGGGATTGACTGCAGTGCTTTTTCACTATCTGCTCTCAAGCTCATCTTTCATATTATAGAATCACAGAACAGCTTGGGTAGGAAGAGACCTTAAAGATCACCTAGTTCCAACTCCCAGTTCCAACCTCATCATAGGAATGCACTGTTTGCTCTGACACTGCATCAAAGCTCCACCAGATCCTTGTTATCTCATATATATTCCTTGTCAGGCTTCTTCATAGGAGAAAAATAAAGATGAACTGTTAGTCCTTAAGCAACTATTTCTTTAAAATGTGCCAGAACCAGGTCCTTCTGCATTTGTTATCTCCATTTGCAAAAGCCTGGGTGTCCCTGACTCACTTTACATTCAGAGAACATGGCATTAAGTGATGTCAGTTCGAGCACTGAGAGCTTTCAGTACACATGCAAGAGGGGCTTCTTTCAGTCAGAAACACAAAGCGTTGTAACTCTAACTCGCCTCTGCTAAAATGCACCACCAGGTACCAAATACAGAGCCATAAAGAGGAGAACCTGATAGGAGCAGAAGGTGTGCACAACCCCTTCATTTGGCAGGCCTGCTGCTGGCACAGGATGCTGATTCCCAATTCTGGCATTTGACAGTTCAAGGAGGGTAACGAAAATGATGCAAAATGTGTACAGAAGAACCATGAGAATCCTTAACGGACTGTGAGTAATCCTGAATCAAAGAAAAGCTAAGAGTTAGTCTGTTTAGCTTTCAACAGAAGAGAAGTTCACACAACATGAAGAAATTTAACCCTGCTCTGTGAGTAGTACTATAAGGAGTATAAGCTCCTTTGGCTAAGCAGGCAAGAGCGGAAGCATCTAAAAGGTTCAGATGAACTGGTCTAGAGGGCTACGAAGGGATTCTTCCATAAGTGCGGATGTTTAGGCCCTGGAACAATTTGTCAAAAGCTGTGGTGACTTCTCCATGATTGGCAATTTTTGAAAAAGGTGTTGAGCCTCTCATAAAATTATGCTTCTGCTCTAATAACAATTATTTGATGGAAAATCTAACACTTGTTTTGTAAAGGGAAGACAAACTGGAGTCTCAGTAATTGCTTCTGAGGTCACCATCTTTGTGTGACTGCATGTTTAGATGTCTACTGTGGATCAGGTCCTGTCTACTCACAGGTTTCCTTCAGATTATATTTGAACATTTACAAAATGGAGCATTGCTAAAGAGTTCCCTGGAGCAATATTTTCCTGGTAGCTACTTAGGTCAAAACAGGAAACATGCCTGGGGCTTTTATCGTTGGTTCCACTTTTTCAAAGCATTTCAAAAAGGCTATAAGTATACACATAGCACAGGTATATACAAGACAATCTAGCTTTCTCATTAAGCAAAATATTACATTTAAAAAGTTCTCCTGCAAGCATTTCAGTATATATGCCACAGGTGAGACATAATGATTTCAGTGTCTTTTCTGAACAAAGGTCAAAACATCAATGCAGAAGGTTAGAAAATGCCCAAAAGTAAAAAAGCAATTTTCTTTTAGACTTCCAGTTTGCACTTTTCCTCAGGAAGAAACTTAATAATTTTTTACTCTGTTATGTAGGATGACCATGCCAGCACTGATAAAGCTTTTATTATGTCCTAGAAATAGAAATAAATAGAAATAATAAAATTACTTTTTGCAGCTTTTAGATTCATGATTTCTTGATCAAGCCATTTGCTGATAGAAAACTCTAAAACTGAGCCCAATTTAGTAAAGTTGTATATGAATATATATTTGAATCAAAATGTACTGGCCTTTTTTGAGTTAGTCCCATCAACCCAATTCCTAAGAACGTTTGATACTTGAAGATTAAAGAATAGCTTCTCATGGTCAGAAATGCTGGCATAAAAAGCTAACATGAATGGAAAGTGGGCCTCTTCACCCAGCACCTCCACCCTCCATAAGCCTAAGGGAGTCCCTGCAAATGATTTAATGGGCCCATGTGTAGAGCACCAACAGTTCTGCCTCGTAGTAATCTTTGAATGCCTTGGCCGTTGTTGTCCTCATTACGACACAGACACTGGATATTTGAATCTTCCTTGCTGAAAGCTTTTTGAATTTTTCATGTGTGCTGCTATAACAGTCTTTTTAAAGAAAAGAAACCTTTTGATAAAAGGTATTAAAGCCCAAAAGAAAGCAGCAGCAAACACAGCCTTCATTCAAGCACAGGAAGCAGCTGGTAGCCAGCTTTTGCTGAGAGCTGCCAAGAGAAGGTTGATTGCTGTGCCTGGCAGCCAGGATCCCGTGCCCGACCTTGTCAGGCAGAGAGCAATGGGGCAAGGGCATTTCCATCAGGATGGGGCTGAAACCCCACTGTAAAGTGATGATCCAACCATCCAAAGCGGCCCAGGTCTGAGTGCTTCAGTTTGATTTTGGAGGCAAATTAGAGCCTACCTGGAAGCCACCCGATCTTCCAAAAAGCTGAAAGGCATTTCAGTACGGTTTTCTTTCCAAGAGAGATCTAGCTATTCATCTTCTCTATTACCTTTCTAACCGTGCAGACTTCCATTCAAAAGGAAATGGTGGAGGATCATGTTCCCCCTATGGCTGCCTGGTACAACAGAATCTACTGGACACTGAAGGCATTAGAAAGATCAAACTTGCTGGAAAACAAGCTGTAATTATCTCTTAAGTTAGTCAGTAACAATTTAGTTTGCAGAGGGGTGATTTAAACACTGTAGGCCTTTTTCTCCCCCTGCACATTTTATGTGCAATTTTCTTGCCATTTCCAGTGCACTATTTGTTTTCCTGTATTCTGTGTTCCCTCATATTTCACTGAACAAAAAAAGTCTGACACACTTGCCCCAGCTGAAATTAGAACATCATGAAAACCCAAACAAGCTGCCCTTGGATTTGAAGACAGATTAGTTTTTTAGCTTGGCAAGTCAGATCCAATTCTTTCCCTGGCACAACAGAAATCATTCCCAATGAAGAAAAGTGAGCAAAATATGGCAATTCTGGTAAATCTGCCACAAAGCCCTATGGGGTAGGATCTTGCCAACAAACAGGGTAGCAAAGATGTTGCAAAGGAACCTTTCCAGAGGCCACATAAGTTAATTTTACACCAGTCCAACCTTTTGCTGGGGACACAGAACATAACAGAATCCTAGTGTGAGAGAATAAGTCACATTCCTTAAAAAGGGCAAATAACTCAGTGCAAAATTATTCCTTGGTCTTTACTTACTCTGTTGCTGACCAAATTTCCTACAGATGCTTCTGTCTGTCTGTATATATATCTTGGTATAAATGACCTTTGCAAAAGGCTCAGATCATGTACATGTGTATATGAATCATCTCAGAGACATGTCATCTCCTACCACTAAAGGCCATGTGGAGCTGCATTGTACACTTACATCGCTTGTATTGAATATCATGCTTAAAGGAATGTTGTGCAAGGCTCAGGCGCATGCAACAAAACATTCATTTGTGCCACCATGTCAGGTTACACAAGCTCTTCTTTTCAGGCTGATCTAATCCCATATAGTATATATTTATTCTAAATCGCACAGATCCCACCAACTATGTCGAAGAAGTTGTACATACAGCCATGAACAGGAATTTCATAAAATCACAGCATGTACTGCCATCTGTTAAGATTTACCCATGGTTTCTACTGACAGTCAACCTTTATTTTCAAAAATACAACTTCCTCGGCAGAAATTGCAGTTTCTAAGGTCAGGGCTGAGTAAATTTGAACTTACTGAAATGAAAATTCCTTTGCTAAAGAAACAAAGACTCAGTCAGATAGAGAAAAAACAACATCAGCAACAACAAAAGGCGTTAAAGTAACAAAAGTAGGTTGCTTTTATTTAAAGAATAAATCATTCTGTTTATATGAGGAGATGCATGTCAGTTTTTCATTTCTCCAGCAATCTTGTCTCTGCATGCAAATCAGGAAAAACTGCCATTATTAAAACCCTCACATTCAAAATCAGACACTTACCTCTAAACAGAATTTTTCAGTGCTGGACTGAAACAGACTACGATGCAAAAAAAGACCAACACTTGCTTAACATTGAGGGGAATTTAAATTCTTGACAAGTTAAAAAAAAAAAAAAGTGATGCACACCACAGAAAATAATATAGTAGCAGGAATATATGCATAAATAATTAAATAAGGAGCATCGTTTTTCTTCATGATATATAAATGAATATTATTCTCCGTTACTCCCTACATTATATATAACATATATATATATAACTGTCTAGAGTCCTAGAACCAAGACAGAGAAAACAAACATAAAACCCCCAGCCAAGCCTACCCAGTATAAAACAACTGCTGGCTTCAAATTACAGAACTTTTTCCTTTTATTTGAATAGTGTGCTTTCTTCTGAAATTCAGCTCCATGTTCCTTCTTTGAATCCATCTTCTTTCTCCTGCTGAAAACAGTGGTTTTCTTTACCAAATGATTTGTGATAAGAAACAGGTGAACTAGGTATTTCCCCAAACAACAAAAAATATCTTTTTCTTCAATCAGAATCCATAGGTATGTTTAAGAGAGTCACTCCAGCTTCATTAAAAGTCAAATCTACAATAGGATGAAGAGATATTAATTTAGCTGTTAGAGATTAATTTCTAATGCTACCAACAAACTTTTCAAAGGAAGGTTAATTGAATCATTTCTTAGGATTGTCAGAGCAGTTGTATCTGGAAGAACTGAACTGGCTATAGAGATGGATCTAACAAGAAAGACAAATTCCTCTAACCTAGTTACTGAGGAGTAAAATAGAAGAAAACATTAGCAAAGGTTTTGATGTTCTCTCTACTGTAGTCTCTGCCCTTTGGTCCTTGACAGAAAAAATGTAATTTACACTAGTCACATGCTTCCTGTTAAATTTTGGATAAAATTTAGGATTACAATAAGATGAGGTGAATTTTTAGAAAAAAAAAACAGATGTACAGCTGCTATCATTTGCTTCAGTGTGCAAGTATTCAGGTTGCTTTATCTAAGTTTCATGTTTTTGATGCCCACCATTTGTCACAACTAAGCAGAAAAAAATCATTCATTTAAGCGGCTTGCATAGCATAGACAAACACTTCAGAAGTAATCAGGATCAATTTGCAAACAATTTGCCTCTCTAAATGGTTCTTTCACTTTTAACAAATTATCTACAACGTATAGATCAATTAGTGTTACCAATTATACATGCTTTTCAAAGGACTTTAACGGAAAAAAATGCCTTTTCTAAAAGGGAATCATAGGTTAAGGTATCTGCAGTCAAAGATAAAATATTTTAATAAGAGCTAAAAATAATCAAATTTTGTTTTCCACAGGAAGCAGTACTTCCAAAAATAATGACAGCCTCTGAAATAGACATCCCTTCACAATTTTTTCCCTCATAAAAAAGGTAAAATGGTACGAGAGGTGTTGCTGGAAACATCTCAGGGACTAAGAAGTGGAACACTTTATGTTTACCACAGCACACTGAGCACATTTGGGATTTCATGGAGAACTTACAAATTGTGGTGCTTAAACTCTCCTATCAGACATTCTTTTTGAAGGAAGGAAAGGTTCAAAGGACAGCTGAAGGAATCTGATAAATACCTCTTGTGTATATAGTAAGGTTCACAGAGTTGTGTCTGCTTGCATGGAGACAGCATTTGGTGCCAAGAGTCTCTGCTGAATATCTATGCTAAAACTGTTCTTTGACCAGAAAGAAATCAAATAAGGAAAGGTTTCTGACATGGAAAATATGTCCGTAAAATGGATTGACTAAAGAAACTTCTGCATGGGAAATCCAAGCTGACGAGAGCAATGGCTCTTCTGTACAAAACGCTCTCTTAAATAAGTGCTTTTGAAAACAGTACCACAAACTCTAATGTGGAGGAAAAGTGGATTATTCAGGCTTTGGCTCCTCCAGCAGAGGCCAGGTTGAGAAGGATGATAACTCAAAGTAATGAGAAGATTCCCAGAACGAATATGCACACTAAGAAGCTGATTAAAATAAACTTCAAATACATTTTCAAAAGTTAGCTTCCTCTTTTTCGTTGTTGGAATATTAATTTTGTATTATGCTATTAAGTTGTACTATATTTCTCTCCCTGTGCCTACAAAGCTTATGCAGGCTTCTTGGGTAAAACAGGATAGAAAATAAGCTCCAAAGTGGATGCCCCAGAATTATCTTGCATTTTTTTCTAGTGGTCATCAAGCCTGAGTAAGAATCAGGAATACTGAAGAGTTGTCCCAACTGCTTTTTTGATGGAAATATTGTTTCAGAAATAATTTGTTTGGATTTTTTTTGTTTTGGTTTGGTTTTTTTTAATCTAGACACTGTGGAACAAAGGGAGAGAAGATAGGAGCCATTAAGCTAAGTACTAGTTCTAGACTACACTAGCTTGACACAATGATTCTGAAAACTCAGCATTACATGCATATATGCTAATACAGACCACAGTGTTTCATTTTATGACTGTCTTTGCATTAGGTCTATCTGAAATAGAATATGAAAATGAAGAGTCACAAGGACCTTCTTCCATGTAATATACAGGCAGAAGTATGCAAAACAAAGCAGTATCTTCCTGTAGCTGGGGTAGGAGAGAAGGCAGCATCACTGTGATTTTTATGTAAGAGTCCAGAGAGTCATTGACTTAGGAAATGACTGTATCATCAAAACTAACAGAACCATTTTCAGGGGAAGCTCTACCAGATTTGCAATTCAAAGAAGCTCTCCAACTTTGAGGTACTTACTAATATGAAGAGAACATCACTACTCTGCTTGTGTGTAATCTGGGGTGATGTAGGCTGGTTTGTACTAGGGCCTTCTTTTACCAAGAGTCACTTATTCCCACAGAAAAACTGCTAATAGAAACCTTGATGGCTATCAAGTTGACATAACTAGGTTCCAGAAATTTGACAACCCTTCAATAATGGCTCTGTCAGGCCATGGAAGTACACTCTTGTCATGGTTTTATTATTGTTTGTTATCAGTATTCCACATCATAACATCATGCAGCACACTGGAATTTAGAAGAGCTAATGCTCCAGTTTCATGGATTGTTGACAGTTATGACTACACCTGTCTCAGAAGAGAAGAACTACATACCACAGAGGAACTAGTGCTTCTGTTCTCTGTTCAGAAGGAAAGATAAAAACTGTTCATGTGTCTTGAGATATCCATTCTTTTCCCTTTCTGTTTGTCTTGGCACTGTGTGCCCCCTAGCTGTCTCATCTTCAGCATTAGAGTAAGGCCTTCAGTTTTTTGACACACACTCTCATTTTATTTGACCTATTAGCTTCAATTTCAATTATATTCCACTATGTTAATTTGCATTCTGATATCTTGTTTACTCAATGAACTTTACTCCTCAGATCATTGCTGCTGTTTTGTTTTAAGGCCCATCTTCCTATCTTTTCCCCTTTTCCCCTCTCTGGGGGCATGGGTCTGTGGTTCTCCCTGCCCCATTATAGTCACAGAACTGGGCTTAAGTGGCCTGTGAACTGTTGACAACTCTTTAAAGCACGACTTAGAAATATTTTCCTTTATGGGAACCAAACAGGATTTTCAAGTACCTCTCACCAACCATGAGGTTACATCTCAGCTGGACTTCCCCATTCCTTGCAGTACACCTGCCCAGTACTCCCTGCAGCTCCCCACGTCGCACTGTTATCTTGGAACAGTCTGCATCTGCATCACACACCCTGTCATCCCAGCCTCCTGTCCTCAGAACTGTGCAGAGACAAGAAAGGAAGCCAGAGGAGGAACTAAAAAACAAGAGTAAGGAGCAGCAGCTGAAGGAACTGGAGTTGTTCAGTCTGAAGAAAAGAAGACTGACGGGAGATCTCATCACTCTTTACAACTATCTGAAAGGAGGTCTCAGCAAGAGTGCCAGTTTCTCACTAAACACTACAGCACCATTGACAGTTCTGTTGCCTTCTCCATGCACGTACATGATGCAGTCAGTATTCCAGCCATTTTTCTTGTTTAGCTGAACTCACCTTTCCTCATTTAATTATTTATTTCTATTTCCATCCAAATTTCACAGCAGGATGGAGAATCAGGCTAAGCATAACTGATGCATGAACCTTGTACGTCTTCCAAAATGGAAGAGAAAACTCAGTCCTTAACAATTCCAAATTGCAGAGTATTATTAAACTATGAATTAGACGTTTATAGTATGTACAGATGTTAGCAACATCTGAAATAACATATTCTTGATAGTGAGATAATTTCTGCTTAACAAACACTGAATAGCATCATGGTATATTGCCCCTCTAAGCCTATTTGCAAGGAAAGTAAGGACATCTGTTTGAATAAATTGCACTTCTCTCTGCTCTTCTCTCTACTGCAAGAGAAATTCAGCTTGTTGGATGTTAATGCCTCTCAAACATGAACACAGTTCATCAGACTGAAGTAAATTTGGTGTTACAGAGATTACATTTAGCTTTGTAATTGTGGTATTAATTCATTCTTACAACTAATCACAAGGTGACATAATTTTGTTTTCGGATGATGCCTGATCTCTTATTAACATATACAGTAACTTTATGAGTTTTTGCCTGAAGCTAAAATGTTGTCTTGGTAACATAAATTGAAGTACAGATGCCCGCTAGGCCAGATAAAACTAAAACTCTTAATAGTGCAGCATCCTGGAGATTTAAGTTTTGCTGTTAAATGTTAACACACAGCTCAAAGCAAAGAATAATAATCACTGACCTCCCCTTTCAGGCATTCATTTTTAACATCTGTGTGTCAAAAAGATTCAAACTGCTAGCAGAAACCTTAACATGAAAAGCAGAGTATATGAAATAAACATGAAAGATGAGATCAAATACAAACAAAAAATAAAAGAGCAACACCTATCGTGGGGCTATTTCTGTATTTATAGTTCAAAGAAGACTAACACACAGCTTCTGTAACTATGGCAAAGAAAGCTTTCTGTTAGTGACCTCTGCTGTGAACACTACTCTGCTCTGTACCATATGGCTGCATGGTGATGTATAGCCCCATCCCTGTTGTTTTGATTAATGAAGTGTTCAATGGCCATATATACCATTATTCTAAAGTACAAATCTAAGCAACTGGAGGCAATCATGAGGCACAACCAATACCCACAGTATGCACCAACCTGTTCTCCATATAGCCACATTATTGTGGACTGAAAATAAAACAAAACAGTAAGTTGTTGTGGTCAAGGCTTATTCCACCCTTTTATATTTGGGGAGCTCGTATGGGTAGACAGAGAGATACTGACACTACTTAATGTCAGGCTTAGAATTCTTTCAGCCTCTGATATTTTCTCTTTCTGTCAAGATCTTTACCAAGACTGTCTCCATCATCAGTGGATAGAGATGACCCTCTGCAAGATGAACCTGAGATCTAATTTAAAAAAATGCAGGAAGAATTCTTCACAAGTTGATTTCACAAACAGAGAATATACTTAGTAGCTTCCAGGCATAGCCTGGCTAGCATCTATGTTGACTTTGATCCTGGATGCAGAAATCTTTTCAGAGTTTTATTCTGGGGGCTGATGAGGTCAATTTTTGGCTGGAGTATCTCTGGGATGTTGTATGCCTTTCACTTTTATTAGTGTGTAAGGTATAACACAAAGTGACCCTTGGCATCAGCATGAAACCCAAATCAGCACATGGCACAGGTTATACCATTCTTGTGTTTTTGCAAGCTACCTCTGTGTATTCCCTTGCACCATGTCGCCAAAGGACCAAACTGTGTGCTGATGTGCATGAGAGCATTTCCAACTGTGTGGCCTCAATATGTGGCATTGGATGTATTATTGAACCACAAACAATAAAAGCAATGCCTTTACACACATGTTGTCATAAGCCATCATGTTTACACCAGTTGTGCTTCAGCTTTTTTTTTTCCTCAGTGAATTAAATAGTTGTCCTTCATGTGTAGAGGAGTATATTCATTTCTGCTCAGTTCATCTCTGCATCTTAGACAAAATACACAGTGACCCAAATACACAAATTTACACCAGTTTTTGTAGAGATGACAATATGATACAAAACCCTAGAAAGCATTCACTCAATAGGTAAGAAAGATTTTCATTTAATCTACATTTGGAGGGGAGGAAAGGAAAGACACAGTGTGCCTCTTCCATAAACTAAATTAAATTGCTGTTCATTGACTCAGGTTACCCTGGGCACAACACATTCTCATGCAACATTACTGAATTCGGGGAATGCAGATACAGTGAAGTTGGGAGTAAAATAAACAGCATTCAGATGTTATGTTGCAGATATGTATTTCAGGTGCTGTCTCTGGTGAACGATGCATAATGGAAACAGTGTTTAGATCATAGAATCACCAAGGTTGGAAAAGACATACAAGATCACCCAGCCCAACTGCCCACGCATCACCAGTAGTTCTCACTAAACCATGTTCCTCAACACAACATCTAAATGTTCTTTGAATATCTCCAGGGTCATTGACTTCACCACCTCCCTGGGCAGTCCATTCCAGTGCCTGACCATTCATTCAAAAAAGCAATATTTCCTAACGTCCAGCCTGAATCTCCCCTGGCGCAACTCGAAGCCATTCCCTCTCACCCTATCACTAGTTACACAAGAGAAGAGGCCAACTCCCAGCTCACTACAACCTCCCTTCAGGTAGTTACAGAGAGCAATATGGTCTTCCCTGAGCCTTTTCTTCTCCAGACTGAACAATCCCAGCTCCCTCAGCCATTCCTCATCAGGCCTGTGCTCCAGACCCTTCATCAGCTGATTGCCCTTCTCCAGACACACTCCAGGGCCTCAATGACCTTCTTGCAGTGAGGGGCCCCTTTAACTTGCTCCAAGAAAGCATCTTAAAAACACTTCTGCTGTCTAATTACAGTAGTACAAAGACATTCAATCTAGAAAGATCATCAACATTTTAAGCATATTATACAAAACAACTACTACATGTTTCCCAACATCTCTACAAAACTTAATGCACTTGGAAAAGTAATGGCTCAGGGAGTCGTTAATGAGTGAGAGACCCTTTGCTTCCCTAGTCCTGCTCACCACACCATTCCTGATACAGGCCAAGATGGCACTGGCCTTCTTGGCCACCTGGGCACACTGCTGGCTCATATTCAGCTGACTGTCCATCAGTACACCAAGGTCCCTTTCCATCAGGCAGTTTTCCAGCAACTCCTCCCCAGGTCTGTAGGGTTGACAAAAGTTTCTGCTATGTCTTGGTCAGCAGTACATAGAAAACCACAGACTCCACAAAGAGATCGCACAGACAAAACATCAATGATCACTCACATTCATCCTGGCTCACTGAGTTGACGCTAGAGCTCACCGGGTAGACAAATGACTTACAATAGACCTACTTTAGTCAGGTCCAATCATGAACACTTACTACTTCTCAGGGATACTACTGCATGCAGAGAATAAACACTCTCCTTTACGAATGTAAAAACAAGTTATGGAATTTGCTTCAAGGACTGTGTTGGTTGTTTCTGGAAAACATGACAGCATTTCATCCTCATTACCCTCCTTACTTGTAATGAAGATTTTTCTCATCTCTCTTCTAAAATGAGTAGATTGGTAGAACAGATTATGCAATCTGCGTTCTCTCAGCTTGGGTGTCCCGTCTGTCCAGGCTAGAGATAAGCTGAGAGCAGACCAAGATTTCCATATGCCAGGGTCCCCTGCTAGTAGAACTAAAGGCACCAAGGCATGGAGAACTGAATGAACACGTAAGCCCCATCCTAATAGACAGCAAGTATATGACTTTGTGGGATAAACCAATTATATACCTCTAGTCTCCAAAAATGTATGGAAAGTGATTTTTTTGAGGTTTTTTTTTCTGTTAACCAGATAGAGATTGAAGTATAGAAGGAAATTTTAACTCCACTTGAAACAATGATGAACATCCCATTGACTTAAATAAGGATAACAACATTAATTTGGTAACAGCATAGTTTAGCCTCTCACTTCTTCTGAAAGTTCTTTTGGTTTGTCTTCAATCTACAACGAGGCCACAGTTTGCACCACCCACAGCTCTGCAGTCCCCAGATCAAAATATTTTGCTTCTGTTTTCTGACATTATCTTACTGTAGTTAAGTCTAGCAGCTGCCTGCTCAGAGAGACAGAATGGGAATAAGTGTGATAGAATGTAAAACATTGCTAAGTCTATATGAGAACTTCAGTGATATTTACTGCTTCTCACTTTTTCTTAATTACAGGATCAGTTGAGAAAATCATTCCTCACCTAATTTTACCGGCCCTTCATTTTTCTCATGCAACTGGTTACAAAAAAATCAACCCAGCAGCTGTCTGTGGTTCAATATAAAGACTAATTCCAGAGGGACATGTTCAAAGATTAGTATTAATGAGCAGTTTTAATTAATTTGGTGTGAGATGGAGATTGTATTGAACAAACTCAAGATGCTATAAGCTGGGAATGGATAACATACTTTAAGGAGAAGATTGAAGTACATCACTGTGAATAAACAAGAGAATCAGACACAATCAGTAGGACAAGACATGGGTAGCAACTGACATCCCAACAGAGGGTGGAGATGCCCGCTTGGTGGTATCACTTCCGTGGCTACAGTTCATGAGAAAAGAAAGAAAGTGTGTTTATAAGCTTCCTAGTGTTTAAAAATGGTATTTAATTAGCTAGCTGCTGTTATGACTGTGTAAACGTAACATATGTCTAGACAGGACATGAACTTCAGCACTAGATCATGACCACATACATAGTTTAACAGCATACTGCTTGGTACAAATTTGGCCTGTACCAATCAGTCCTCTACCAAAAAACACCACAGTACAGAGCAGCAGTAGCACAGGATTCATTTTCTGTAAACAGTGAAGACACATCATACCAGGAGACCTCAGTCACACACTTAACAGCTCTCACACTTCTGACAAAGTAAAGACTCTGCCATTAAAATGTTTATTAGTATAAAGAGATACAAGCTCATATGTTTGCACTGCAGTATGCAGTTGGAGGAAAACAGCATATGAAAATAATCCTTCATTTCTTGTCTCTTTAAAATAAAGTTGATGTTGTGTCTTGGATGGAGGGGTATATACTGCATAGAAATAAAGTCAAATGAGTAAACCTCTGTTATTACAGACTATTTAAAAAATAGCCTTACTGCACGTCATGAGAAATATAGACACCAGCTCTGCAGAAACTAAATAGTGTATGAAGCAGTGTGGATGTTCACCCAGCCAGGAAACATAATTCCAAATGTAGATGTCTTTTCATATTTAATGACTTCTTATAAGCAATTATTTGTACCCTCAACAGTAATGATAGAGCTGTCTCTACTGGATTGTCAAACACCACATTTCTGAAGTCTCAACCAAAAAGACCAAACGACTGAAGTATGCATGTCATCCTCAATCATTACTAGGCAGATGTGAAGCACCACAGTGAATAACACAGGCGTCCTCTGGTTTAGCTATAAGATGGCCAGAATTTGGCACTCACTGTGTTATCCCCAGCTGAGGAACAACTCTCCCACTTACCTGCCTCACGCACACAAAACCAAGCTGCTGACTTTCCTGTCCAAGTTAGTTACCTTCAAGACTTTATGCAGGCAAAGATGTTTTGCCTGAACTCTGAAGAAGAAAATACACCTTTTCTTTTGGAATTACATTTCTTTGGGAGAGAGATTCTGATTGTAAGATAGGCATTATATCAGGGTCCCTCCCAACCCCTACAATTCTGTGATTACACATAATATGTCTAAAGCATGCAATGGGCAGGGTTTTTACATTGTTGTGTTTGTTTTTTTTTTTATGCTAAAGGTTGTATTTTTCCTGTCAAAATTAGCTGCGCTTTCAAAAGTGCAAACACTTCCTGATTGGGCAATAGACATACTTGTAAGAAACTCCAAATTGTTTCCTTCGCCCACTCCTCATTTTAGATCATCTTTCTCACGGGAACAGCTTCCCTCCTCCTCACTCACCTCCTCCTCCAAAAAAACTCTGACATCTGTTCCTCTACCTTTCTAGCAGCCACTCTCTCCTCATCATTTGCCTTTTATCTTATGGTGCCCACTTGGGCACTTCAACTCCATGATCCTTGGAGTACAAGCTGTTATGTGTGTTGCACTACTAACCCTTTGTAAAGCATCTTAAATGTTATAGACATCTACAGCACAATATAAATGATAATGCAGTTAGACTGGGAAGGCAATTCCCTAGTTAACACCTCCCACATGTGGTGATTAAGTACTAGGCTCACAAGCGTACAGCAAACCCAGCAAAGATACATTTCTAGAAAGAGACTGCAAATTCCTAACTCCAGATGGTCTGCAGTTGGTGAATAATTACATGGATTGTTTAGTGCTTCACTAATCAATCATGACAGCAACAAGGAGAAAAAGCATGTCTGGGTAAAGGAAAATGTCCTTTGGAGAAACACAGAGTTATCATTTTGTGCACTTGATCTGCTCAAACACCATCTTTTCTCCCCCCACCCCCCTCTGGTCTAATGTTGTACTTAGCTGCTTAAGAATAAATCCAGAAAGAAGAAAAAGAAGAGTTACTGGTTGTTAGGGTTTGTGGGGTTTTTTTTTTTTTTTTTTCTCCTCTACAAAATGCACAATGAGAGACTGAATAGCAACAGCATGACTGCAAAGCTGCACTGTATTTCATAGACAAAAAAAAATTACAAGTGGGCAGAGAATTAATCTCCAGCTTTGGGTCCTGGAGACAATGAAGCATCTCCAATAACTTCTGTCATATAAGCGCAAAATCTGCAGCTTAAAATGTACAAAACAAAGACTAGAAACAGAATCTCAATCTCCAAATCTTTTCCTTGCAGCACAAAAGCACAGTTTGCATTAAAGAAAAATAACAGTACTAATCTAAACAATACCATCAGCAATTCATACGGGGCAAGCTTTACCTAAACATATAAAAGAAAGTCCAATACTACCGTGATTCCAACACTGACTAGGTCAATTTGATCTCTCTGTGCCTCAAAAGGAAGGAAACGATGCAACCAAATAGATGCAAGATAAATGGTTGCTGGAGGTAACTGCAGTGATCAGAAGAAAAAAAAAGTCCTCCAAAACACCGTGTTAACAAAAAAAAAAAAAAAGGCTAGAAGTCCATTTAACCTATAGAATCAGTTGTTCTTCATGCAGACATCTTTGTGCTTACTTGCACATATGTACAGTACTGTATAAGTCAGTATTTGCAAATGGTCCATTAGACAGCCTACATTTTCTTCTACAGTAATGCCATGAAAAAAGTACTGCATGGCAGCAGACAATAAAATGCAATGGGCATGATAAAGTGCACAGCCATTGTTCAAAGTCTGGAATTAGAGAAGGAATGTGCTGTATTTCAGTTTGCCTAGATTTTCCATCAAATAAACTAATATTTTTTTTCCAGTTACTGTAGGTAAAACTCAAAAAAATACAAGTGGGCAAAAATACAGAAAAATTGGATTTCAGAAATCTAGAACTACAGATCATCCCTCTCTAAGGTGAACTACTGTTTGTCTCCCAGCACTGCTTAGTTAATCATGTAGCATAGAAGAAAGCTGATCTTTGGGAGGCCAGTTGCTGAAGGGTGGATACTGCACACTGTTGACATTAGTAACTCTTTCCGAGTATTGAACTAGATAATTAGCAGTTATATCTACATAAATGATGTGACAACACTGCTGGTGGCAGTGCTTCTGCTGATGTTGTAGAAGATACATCTGGAACACAGGCTAAGTTAAGAAGTACTGATCGAAGTACAGTGGGAAGAAAATTAGGTGAAGAATAAGCTTTTATCTTCCTTCCTTTTCTTCATTACCTTAAACTTAAAATGTGTTAGGAAAAAAAAACAAAAAAAACTTAAAACAATCGCTAAACTTTGATCATCCCAAAAGATCAAAGTTGGATATAGAAAACCAACTTATTCCATTAGTTCACAAAATACTTTATTATCTATATTACTACATGCCTTCCTTGGAGAAGAATCATATGTAAAAAGCTGCTTCTACGGTATCATTTACAGTGGGCCCTGAGAAGCTCACAAAAATGCATAACTTAGAGCTGGTCAACCCTTATAGAACAGCAAAAGAAAAAAATTGACTGATTTTTTAGCCTTCTTTAGAGTACAGAGCACATGCACACCCTATCTTTCTGTACTGTCTAGTTGCTCCCAGCTGGTGCAAAGTACAGTCATTTCCTCCTTTGTAAATCTCTCAGCCTCTCTTCCTTGTCTTAAGCACCAGAATAATCTTAGTTGCTCATGCTGATTTTGTACAACAGACGACTTTTAATGTTCAATATTTCCAAAAAGCATTTCTATTCTTTTCTAACTTCAATATGCCAGAAGTATAGTTCTCACATCACAGCATTCTTTCTGTGATCAGGCTTTGTTTCCCACAATTCATTTCAACAAGCCTGAATATAAAACAATTAAGCTTTTCACCTGTTGAGCCTTTGTACATTTCTAAGTATTTCTATGCTTCCTCATGTTTCACTCCACGGGAAAATACATCTGAATTCTGTCTCCTCTTCCTTTAGAACAACCCTGAGGCTGGATGTGACGGTTTCCATATAACTGAATTTCTCTCTTGCTGCTGCACTTGATCACTGGGTAATGTTCACTTGCATCCTACCTCTAGAAACTGAGTCAGTGTAGAGGCATTTAATTCCCACCCACATTAAGGTCGTTTTCACTCACTCCAGCATTTGCTGCCTGTTATCTATGACTACAGCTCTCCTTGTTCTCCTCCCAGCCCATCTCTCTCCAAGTGTGTGGGTAGGAACCTTCCTTTTTTTTTTTTTACTACTTTGCAAATTCCAGAGCCTCTATTTCAGCCGAGTCCCTACATCCACAGAAAAATTTGGGGTAGGCCATGTTACTGAGTCACATGCAGTTTAATGAAAAAGGAAACAACTCATGGTTGCTTGCTGCTGTTCACAGATGTTCTGGTAAGTCAGTGTTGGGCTCTGAACATGTTCACCAGCAGTTTGCACTTAGCAGTTTTATTCCTTAATCCATTTGGGCTCACTGTCTATCTCCCTGTGACACACATCTTTTCTGGATAGATATCCCATAGATATTTCTGCTTCTGGTCAAGAAGCAATGGACTACTGAATATCTTTTTTTTCTTTTTTTAATTCTAGAAGCCAACAATTATATTCTGACTCGCAGCAATCTTTGCTTGCTGCACGTTCATCCTTCAGTATCACTTGATCTTAGCCAAGAAGTCATGCATATTTGTATGAGTATCTAGGACACAATTTTGATCTTCAATTAAGAAGGAATGAATATGAAAGCAACAAAAGTTCAACCAAACATCTCTTTCATTCAGTAAGCCAAGATAAGTAGTAACTTCCCATGTCATCTTTTGGAGAGCTTATGCATCTGACAGCCAAAATTTCACAGTTGCAAAGTCCCCAGTTGCAAGGGTGATAGCTTTGCCTCATTTTTTAATGAGTATCTCTTCAAACTGCAGATAGAACTCATCAACTGCATCTTTGTCATCTGCTAACGTAGGAGTGTTAATCTGTTTGATCGACATATTGACTGGATTTGCTTGAAAAAGAACTGTAATGATTTTATCGCTGATTGGATTACATCCAAGTATATACTTTGATCTCCTCTTGGATATGAGGAACACAATGCAAGCTTCTAAGTTTTTTTGATCTTAAGCAGCATCCCAAGTAGCTGTTCATCATGCCAGAATGACTCCTATTATTCCACCACAACACTGAGTCTATATTTATCTACTTCAAGTTTTTTCCAATACTTTTGTCACAAAAACAAGCTTTTTTTTTTTCCCATGCATTTCACATTCATATATTAATGCTTGGTTTGCAAAGAATTGGTGGTATGATCATCAGGGGTATACTCTTGAAGGCTTAGTAGAGCCACTAATGTTCCACATGATCAGTACTGAAACATGATACACTGCATTTCATCAATTTTGCTTATTGAGCACCCTCTCCAGTCATCATCTGCAATTTAGATGAACCACAGTCAGCACTTGGTGTTTGGGTAAGGTACCAACTCTACCAGTAATAAATTTCTCATCTAACAAAAGCCTGGAGACTCGGTGACTATTTGAACAATGAAAAGGTGATGATAACTGAAGCACAAAACGGAAAAAACACATGGGTTTGGGAAGTGATACAGCAGGTCACCAAGCTGGAGAAACTACACAGTATTTGAAAACCTAAGAGAGAGTTTGCATTTTGAACAAGTTACTCAAGGAAGTGCATGTAGTATATGCAGCTTAACTGTAAGTTGTTGTGGAAGCACTATGAAAGCACTGCTCTATCTTATCTTGCACCTCAGTGTTTTAGATTTAATGTGGAAACACAGCAAATCTCAAATTACTTTAAATCAGAACCCTTTGAAGCTAAAATTGTAACTCAAGATTATGTTTTAAACTGACCCAATGCTTGTTAGAGCATGATTCTCTTTTGAAGGTACTCCTTTGCTATGGCACAAGATGATAACTTAAAGGGAAAAATAATCACCTTCATATTCTTTCTTGAGTACTTACTTAGAGAAACACATTTAAAATGCTGTGCTGAAATAACTGTTATTTCTAAGGATGAACCAGCCACTCATATTTCTGCTAAATCATTTTTTGAGGATGCAAATCAAAGCAGGATATATTCGTCATTAGACTGCCTCAGAAGGACTTCATAGATTAATACAGTCACACATTTAAACTGCTGAGAATGATACACTAGTGCACTGAAAGTTTTCAGTACGTAAAACAAATCCATAACCTTTACTTATGAAATGCAGCTAAGAGGAATTACTATTTCCCTTGACTATTTTTGCAGTTTCTTCTGAGATTAAACTTCCTCTAGTACAATTTGTGCCTGTTAATTTTGTCTTATCATCCACGGGCATGCGAATAGTTCCATTTTTCAGCAAGTTACTCAGCATTAGAAGAGCATAGGTGAATCTCTTCTCATCTCAAATCTAAGCACTTTGCATAGTTTAGGTGTGCAAAGCCATGTTTCAGACATTACTTATCTGGGTGGCATATACTGCATGTATTCCTTTGCCAGAGGGAGCATTCAGATGTATAAAGCCATTGTTAAAAACAGACGTGCTTCTAGGAACAGCACCATTGCAATTGCCAACTTCCACCAACAGTCTTTTTTCATTAACAGCTCCAACCAGAACACAATGTTTTTCTATTTAAAAGTCAGCCAACTCAGCTGTTTACAACTGATATGCAGCAGGGACACATGGCCAAGTGCCAGAAGGACAACTTAAATGTGAGATTATGGTTATAAGATTTACCTAAGCAACAAAGTTACAGAGAAAAAAACAAACCAACCAACCCAGAGATTCCTGAACACTGGTTGGTGGAAGCCCTTCAGCAAATCTGCAGAACAAAGTATTTTAAGAAACATGAAGAGCCTGTGGGGGTAGCAAGTCCACAACAAAGCTTCTCTATTTTCAAGTGAAATAGAGAGTAGGAAAGCTGAAACATGGTTACCGCTTTCTAACTACTGACAATGGAGATTTATTCTAATGAATTTTCCAATGAACAATCTTGAATCTTACTCAGACTTACATTTACCCTGTTTCCAAATTTCAAAAAGATCTCTACAGAAGGAATAAAACTTGTCACATAACAAGATGCATTTCCACACATAAAATATTCCTTACATCAGGACAATACAAAGCATTAATGGGAAAGCATAGCACAGTATAAAGCAGTAAAGAGAGGCACTGATAAAACTGCAGGCTGTCTTTAACTCGGAGTTGCATTCCTCCATGCTTTTCATGAGCAGGGATCCTTCCTTCCCCTCTCAACCTCTGGGGACAACCAACTGTTCTTTCAAGAAGTTAATTCTGAATAATAAAAAATGTATTCAAGTAGAAGCAATGGGAGGAGCACAAGAGGGAAATGATTCTTTACAACTTAAGTAGAAGAATAAGCCATTCATAATACGCAAGGTCATCTGTTGTTCTTTGTCATTGTGCTAATGAATCACCACTTGTTTATACATGGGGAGTAGCACCTTACACAGGGGGGAAGCAGAGACTATTCGCAGAGAGAATTATGCAAATAATTTTAGTGAAACTTTCTAATTCCAAAACACCTGGCAGAAGAAAGGGCTGTATTCAAACTGAAACCTTGTGAGACTACCCCAATTCTCAAGCCCATGTGAGATTTGAACATATTTTTCTCTCTGCCAGATCTGCAGCCATCTGATCTGAGGCAGAACCTGACAGCACCAACGCTGAAATATTATGAACTGCCAAAAGTATGAACAAGGGAGCACAATGTTTGTGCTTCATCTGTAGCTAGAGTGTTCATTAGTGGTTTAGAAGGGAAGAAAATGGAAAGGCTCTGCTCAGTGACAAGGAATAACTTTACTGGCAATGCATCTAGTTTATGCTTCAATTTTCTACCTGGAGGTCTTAAGAAATAGCTTATCCCAGCTATGAGCCATCTATTCCAAGAACTCTTATTTTGGGTATTTTGGCATTTTCAGAATATTAAAGCATCACCAAAAGAAAACAGAGAAAGACTCTTAGCTTAAATTCCTGAGGGGCTCTCTCCAGATTTGATGGGGAAGCCTTCTGAAGATTGTTTTATGCTGCTTTGCAGATAAGAAAATCTAAAGGTCATATGAAACCCCATAATTTGATTAAACAAGTGCTGAAACCCAGTAAAATCCTAGGTGATCAAGGGGAAAAAAAAAAAAAAAAAAAAAATCAATAAAGTGCAGGAATATTTTTCTAATAAGAATTATCTTTCTTCCACAATATTTCTCAAGTTCGTGCTTCCTCTTGTCCTTTATTCATCTGATTTAAGAATTCCCCTGGCCAAATTCAAAGGTCTGAATCCCAGTTTGTGAGCTGAAGACATTCTCTTGAGAATCACTCAAGGGATCAGGATGTAAACTGTCCTAGATGAGCTGGTTGCAATGTTGAATCCTAATCAAAGGCCATATTTTGTCATCCTTCCTCAAAAGGGTTGAGGTATAGGTATATAAGGCAAAGGTAGAAGGATTTCACCTTCTGCTTCAGGAGTCCATTGCAATGCAACCATTGTCAATGTATTTAGGAACCTCTTGTCTAAAGTTATAAAACAACACGCTTTAGGTTCTTAACATTCTGGGATTCTCAGGTCCTTGAAGCATTTGAAGACATGAAAAATATATCATTTAAAAACACGTTATGAGATTTGGAATGAAAAGCCTTCTGCCCTAACTTGACAGAAACTAATTCCATCACCATATATAAGACAGAAACAATATGTTGGAAGGATCAGTAGTTACATATATGTACAGGAGTACAATCAATGGCATTGCAAAATACCCTTTTTTTCCCCCGCTCTGCCACAGGTGCTCTCTACATGCTTATCCTAACTGTAACTGAAGCACTATATAAAGCAAAACTGCCAATAATCAGAGAGAATTCTGTCAGGAATTTTCAATGTACCTCTCCTTAGTTACTGTTTAAATATCATGTGATGGATGGGGAACATGTGCAGAGCACAACTTGTATTTTTTAAACAATTGTTCTGCAGTTTGCACGGGATCACTTACATGCTTCATGAAGCATAGCTATCCATTGCAAATACTGCACTTTATCAAATGCAGAAATGATTGAAGATTCAGCCATACATTCCTTCAGACCACTATCAGTTTTCAGAGGCAGAAAATGCATAGGAAAAAGCTGTACAGATTCTCATAGCCTTGTGGATACTGAATAACCTTGGTGGTCCTATCATACTTCAGCTTTCCATGCCAGGACTATAAGCAAAGGGCAAATAAATATCCTGAAAGGGAAACAGTAGCATCAGAATTGAGACAAATACTTAATTTGATACCTTACAAAGCAAAGCATTTCTGACAAAGCCTGGCACTGTCCATTCACCTGAATCTGAAGATGACATCATAGTTCTTTTGACCTGCTATGTATAAAGAGAGTACACTAGCACTCCCATACAAGCTATAAGCCCTATATTTGCTTCATTCTTCCTTCCTCTAGATCTCTGAGAAATGAGGAGACAATTCTGAGCCTACTAGTGAACAAGTCAAGGGTCCTGTTACAGGAAAAAGCACGGAGGATATGGTACCCAATTAAAGACTACTTCAGGCAGTGATGTTCCACTTCTCCATTACATATGTGATGTAAGGCAGTTATTAGGACACGTATGCAAGTTTTATAAAGGACTGTGCCAGAGTTCACTGAATAAAACTCTACCATTAAACACCCCAGAGTAACACACATCTGAAAGTCACTGAACTGCAAGATAATAATGCTTACTAGGCCAGTGAAGCATAAACGCACGCAGTGTTAAAATTAGTTTATTTTAAATGGGACAAACATGCAGTTCCTATAAAGAACTCACCTACTGATATGGTGAAAAAAATGTGTTCAAATGTAACTTGATTGAAAAGAATAATCTTGAATTTCAGTGTATTACAGAGAAATGCTATTAAAAAAGCTGAATTCCTCATTTTTCCCCTCACTAGGGATGTTAATCAGTTCCTTCATGTGATATTAGCTGCATTTAACATGAAAAGAGATGGATTCACTCATGCATACACGACTAACTTTGCTAAAACATCAACAATGGAACAGAAAATCTACCATCTAAATTGTAACTGGACTACACATCTAACAATGGCTATTCTTATATGCTCAGAGCCATATCACATTAATATTTGTGTTAAGACTACAATGAACAAGAACAAATAAGCTCAAAAGATGACACTCTTCATACATGAGAAAGGGAAAAAACAATATAACAATACCCTTTATTAGACTTTAGCCCACACTAAAAAGGATTTCTCTGTGTATTCCATGTAGTCTATTCTAAGCAAATCAAGTTGCATTTAAGCAATTTGAAATTTATAATATCCGAGTCCCACACGTTCCACAAATGTTCAGATGTTAATTTTACAAGGTGTTTTACTCCTTAGTACAGAATTATATTCTGGAAATAGATTTCTGTTCTGAAAAAGCCTTTGATTTGCATTGGTGCAAGGGAGAACAAGTAGAGGCCAGCTTATGCTGACATATTAGATATTCAGACAATACCTCTGATTTCTCCAATTTATGGATTAGAGCATATAGCACTGGGGGCTATAGCAAACTCAATCCCACCATCCCTTTCCACTCTGTCTTCTTGATTGCATGGCACAATAAATGTTTTCCAAAGGAAGCACAGTAGCTAACATTTCTCATGGAGGTCCAATATTTCCTGTGTACTTCCATACTAACTGGAAAGAGGCTCAGAAATTATCTGCAGAGCACTATGATACCTTTGAGAGCTTGCCACTTCTCATACTAACAGAGTCAAGGAGGGGAAAGCCCAAAAGCCAGAGCCAGTTTTTCCTGCTACTGCTAACTCTAAAAACAAAACAAAAAAGCACATCAGAAAGTAGGAGGGTACTGGAAAACATATTTCACAAAGTAACAAATAGAGCTGTATTCATCGATTTAGTCAAGTTTCCCAGTCATAGGATGAGGTCTAAGGATCTATATTAAGATTCCTTTCACCACATCAGTTGCTTTAGGGTTTCCATTGTCCCTAGTCTATAGCTGTCATTCTACAAGGGCACAGGGCCCCGTATAGCTTGCAACATAACTGTAACTCACCTGTGGGAATGGATGTCTTCATTTAAATATCAACACATACACAAATTACTTACACTTCGAGGTATTGGAAGCAGTTTCCTGTGGTAGCAAACTGGATTTGTTAGAATGCACATCATATGAGGCGTTCCACTCAGGGAATCTTCATTTTTTCAGCAATTGATAGGCAGCTGAACCAGAATGTTTTCCACAAGAATTGTTCTTTTTCCTTTGTCTTCAATACAGCTCATTATTACGAGAAAGTTGTTAAGAGAGGCCAAGCATTTGCACTAAAGGTAGCCCAGAAAGCCATCACATCTTTTGCAGAAACCACCTCAGTACACACAAATCCCTGTTTCATTCCATTGGTGAGTTTTGTAATTTCTTATGTCACAACTAGAGGCAGTTTGAGATACCCTGGGCACAGTCAACTTATTTATTTAAAGATTAACAGGGAAATTTGAGATTTCATTGTCTGCCAGTACACAGAAAACCAGAACTCCAAATCAGCATGCCTGACAACCTGCTTGGTGGTAAATAACCAATCTTATGTCACGTGACATGAGTTACTCAAGTCTGGTATTTTTACTGGTATGACAGTACAGTCATACAACTAGATATTCTAGCTTAGGAATTTAAACTGTGTTTGAAAAAACTAGCTTAATAGATTGAAGAGGATTTTACTTGCTATTACCAACAGGCACTTACCAACACTGGGTATTCAAGTCACAGCCTCTAAAGAAGCTGCTTTTCACCCAACTCGTCAAGCAGCACAACATACCTGCAACTGATGTACAACAGCCTGCCCTTACTCAATTTACAGTGATAGCATGTGGAGTTTGTTTCAATATAGTTTAACACAATCTAGAAATACATTCAGTCTTGAAAGTCAAAGAATTCTGCCTGAGCTGCTATCTCAGTAGCAGCAATACAATTAAGAGCAGAAAATATAACTCATATTTCAATAATCCTTAGTTCTCTCTCTGTTTTACTTCATAGAAATTCAGTATTTCAGTGTATAATTATGTTTGCCTCAAATACTTAACTCAAAACGTAAACGCCTTACGGTTTGTATCCCTTAGATTGTATCACAGTGTTACAGTAAGACAGTTAGTCCTTACTTAGAGCAAATCACTAAGGCTGACATAGAGTGCTACAGAAAACAAACAAACAAACAACAGTGCGTCATAGCTAACACTTCGCTCTGACCATGTTGCTTGGTGAGCAATACACTGCACCCATCTGAGCATCAGCAACTGAAAGAAATGGAAAATCATTCCTTCGCAGATCACACACTGGCTCAGGCAGTTTGCTTGCACAAGCCTGAGCTGAGTTGCAATCACTGCCTCCAAGAGGACTTTAGGGATCGCCTCCTGAATCCACATTCCTGGCTGCTACCACCAACGGGACTCCCACTGCAGAGCACAAGGTAGATTTCCTACCAGAGATATCATTTGGTTATCTACAGCTAAATCCACAAGCAGGAGAACAAGCCAAAATCTTTTTCTGGATACATAGTTGCTGGGGAAAACTTTCTTTTTCTGTATTGTTTCCCTTCTCTGGTAAAACAAACAAACAAACCATGGCCAACTTCCCTAGGAGCATATTCAGTACTAATGCCATGTTTTTGTCACCTTGTACCTCAAGAAAACTGCCTTTCCTTCAAAGGCAATACATGCTGATATGCCTATGTTCTATCTGTCATCACATCCCCACACTTACTTTTGAACATAGACACACAGCGAACACATACAGCCTAATGCTATCTGTCTGTGCATGCAGAACAGATAAACTTGGGGGGGCTCCAAAAGAAAAGTCCTGTGTGAAGTGAGGGAGGAAGCAGGAGCAGCAGAAGGAATTTGACAGATGAAAATGGAAATGGCCTCCCTAAGAAACATCTCGCAGCCTGACAGCCACTGGCTTGTAGGTCTGCTTTTTACTGTTGGTCTCAGCATCTCTGGAGACACTCATTTGAGAAGCACTAACCTTCTAGCCTCAGCCAGCCTCAATTGCTTTAAATTGCAGAGATTGAAATAGGTCAAGTTCAAGCCTGCAAGAAACTGTCACGCCTTTGACAGTTACTCAGATTTCCACAGGCTGTTTGGCCTGACTGATTCTTCAGCAAGATCATGGTTCTGCTTTTCATCTGACTTCATGAACTTAATTGTAGCTTTGGCACATCTAAATTTTATCTGCACGTTGCAATAGAATTAGGATATTTATTTGAAATGCTCTCTTATTCTCTAGTATTATATAAGCTTATTATATATATATATATATATATGTTTATTCACAACATGTCATTTTCTCCAAGTTTAATAACAATACTTTGTAATCATAAGTACTTGCCTTATTATTTTCTGCTCTCCACCTGATCTAATGTTTTGGAAATCACTTAGCAAAAAACAAAAACAGCAACAACAACAAAAAAGCCCACCCAACACCAACAAAATCTCAGCCTAAATACAAACATCAAGAACAAGAGGTATGCAAGCTGAAATAATGTGATTTACAGTGATAACAGAATGGAGCTATCTGATACTTGTTTTAACTACAAATCACTATACAGAAAAAACATCAGTTATACAACTTGATAAGAAAACCATTTTTCCTCATCTATAAAGTAGACATAAATGACCACAGTGTATGACGAGTTTGTTAATTAAGTAGTGGTGGAATTCCAGTAGGACCACTTCACAAAGTTTATTATAACAGAAGTTCTTTTTGGCCTAATAATGAATGGTAAATTACACTATCTTATTACCAGTTTGTAGAAAAGATTCTTTTTAATAACAACATGAAAAAGTACTCCTTAGCTCAACTTAGTCTTCATTTCTTTCCTCCCTTCTCATGAAGCATTATTGGTTATTATTATTATGAAGCATTACTGGTACCAGCTGTCTGGTAATTTTTTTAATTTATTTTATATTTTATATTTTATTTATATATATATATATATTTATATATTTTATATTTTATATATATATTTATTTTTTTATTTTGCTATGCTGCAGCAACGGCTCAGTACCTTCAACTATTCAGGAATTGCCCAACCCACTAAACGCAAAATACATTCACCATGAGTGGAACAAATTAATATCACAAATCTTTGTGCCAAAGACAGCTGGAAGACAAGGATAACAGAGCCTAGTTGGGCTACAATTTCAATTAACTTCACAAATCTGGAAATTTAACTACTAATTCTGGCCAAAGAACCAGATAATGACTAAAGGAATAACTATGACAAATGGAATTATTCTGCCATAATCTGGACCCTCTTTTTAATGTTTCTGCCCACTCTACCTGCTGCTCTCTATATAGGAAATAGTAGAAGCACCTGCAAACTCCCATTCCCTATTTCCTTAAAGCAAGGGGAGATCTTCTCCCATACTCCCATAAATTCCCCTTCAGTCAAAGGAGAGATAAGAAAAGGCAGCCATTGCAAAGCAGCACTGAGATAGCCAGGCTTACAAACCCTTCCCCATGAGCAGCATGTAGCAGCATTTTCCCCATTTACTGCTCCCAGATTCATAAGGGGAGCTGAGCAGGCCCAGGAAGACATCCCTTCCACAGAAAAGTTCCCTTTTCTTGCTAGCTTATGCTTCTGTCTCTTGTGTAAACTGTGAGCAGTCTTACAAATTCATACATCAGCCTGATGTACTGCAGAATTTTGGTTTTATTCTTCATAAGAAAACTATTATTATACCACTTCAGAAACCCTATTTTGTCCGTTCCTCCTCCTCTGTCCTCTGGAGAAAAGTATCCACTCCCTGCAGGATTATTCCCTCCCTGTAATTTATTTAGCTACCAGAGTGAGCATGCTCCATAGAGCACACCTTGCAGGCAAACACATCTTTAGTACTTTGTGTAAAAACCACATAAAAGCACCATTTCACCTTGCTTTGATTTTCTCCTGATCCAAAGCTTCTCTTAGTGTTTACTTACTCCTTTTAAGTACTCTTGCTAAATTACTTGTGCTAATCAAGCAATCTAATTGCTGATAGAGAACAAAGTGGTCCTCAGGCTAGCCTACCAATGTTGATCTCACACGTATAGTATGATTTCTAATGGGGAACTAAGACATCTGCTGACAGGTGCTAACTTTCCCTGCAGGATCTGCTCCCCTGTGACCTCCTGAGTTTTTCCTTGGTTTATTCATCTATTCTCTAGAGAAAGAAACTGGATCCTTTATAACTTTGGCTTGTTCAGCCTGGCTTATGCATTTTCTGTTGCTTTGGTTAGAGGATATATATAAAGTAAGAGGTTGTGATTCTAGTAAGAAATCCACATGATGCATGGGGTGTGATTTACTGGTCCTTGCAGTGGCCTAACAATTTGTTAAATGGTTGTACTCTTTCAATCACTGCTTAGTATTTGAGAATCAGAGTTGTTTCAGCTGATGCAGAAATGCCTTCATATTAGTGCAGTGGGATAAAAATTCTCAACCATGATTATTAATTTCTGTATGAAGTGTATTGCCAAGCTGTTATGATGAGTCCCGACAACGTATTCTCCACATGACACTTCTGCTCAAATTTCTAGGTTTCTATTGGCAATACTACTTAAAACTACACACTCCTAGCACACATCGTTCAAAAAATTAAAGTGCCTACTGTGTACATATAAATGTCATAATCAAAGAGCTTTTATGTTACATTTCTTTAAGACTACCTGGATACTTACTGTCCTCGCTGCCATGTCTATGTTCTTTCCACGGAGTTAATAATGTCTCTTTCAGGATAGAAGGAAAGGGTAGACATCACAGGAAGCCAAAGGAGAAAAAGGTTTATATCCCTGACAAGATTTAGTTGTCTAATGTGCCTATAAACAGAATTTAGGAGCATGTGGCCAAAATCACAGTCCTGAAAGCTACCTGTCTGTCATCAAACTCCAGAGCCTTTGACCTTTAAGAATATGCCAAAGCCCATCCTCATTCAATGGTACACACTTCTCCAGACTCCTCTCCCACCTTTGACTCACTGTGAGCCATAGATTTAGTGATTGTCTCCTACATTTCTTTACAAAGTGCTAATGAAAGTTTCTAGAATGCTTGTCAGATGCCCCCTATGCTAAAAGTACCCTGACCACCGTGGCATTGAAACTTCCTGGCCCTTGTGCTGCTGACTGCTTTCTGCATAGTGCCACATCTCCAAAATACAGAAAGAGAACACAATGAATGCAATCCTGCAGCAATTACAGGCCCAGTCTCTCCTCAAAGGACCAATTTTTCAGTTTGCTATTAAATATCTATGACATAATACAGAATTCTGGGCAGAGGAGCTAGAGACCTGCTTGCTCCTTTCCCTGTAATAAAAGGAGCCTGTAACAAAGGAGCCTACTTTCCCTGTAATAAACAGTGCATTACCTAATAGCTGACTTCTTTCTCTTCCTGTCATACAGTGTTCATTCAGGGAAGGATGAAATCCTGGACAGAGCATACAGCAGAGCAAACATGCAGCAAAGCACTCTGACAGCAATTATTTTTGGTAAATGATGTACATCTGGAGTACATACACATCAATTCAGTCCCACCACAGAAATAGCCTCAACCAAAAGCTGCTCACCCACGCATTCTCCTAGGCCAAGCCAGAGACTACGTAGCAAATCACAGGCACTTTTCCATATGACACCTACAGCTATGTGATGCTGCTCAACTACACTGACTTGGGCACATACAGCATGACATTTATATCTCTTTCTTGTCCCTGCTCTTATATTCCCAAAAAGCCCATATTCCTGACTGATCACAAAAGCAGAGACAGAAAAATCACCTTTTGTAGTGATTTATGATTTGCATCATAAAACACAATACCTAATGTTCTAATAAAAATATATAAATATCTACTTTTTCTTGCTGTTCTGTTAACAAAGTCTGCATGCAATGAATGTATTTATCTACTTCAGCTCCAGTACAGTTGCTAAATTCATGCAGTAATGTGACTGTTCTGTCTTCCAGTTCCTCAGTGCATAACATGGACTTTTCAAAAGATCAAAGCAATTAAAAAAGAAATGAGTATATGAAACTAGCTTCAAAACTGTCTCAGTTCTCCTGCTGTTCCTGATGCTTTTGATGTGACTTCCCTACTTTCTTCTTTCTACATCTCTGTTCACAGAGTGAATAGCTATGGCCACACACACAAAAGGTTTTTATACAGTTTAGGTAAGAGAAGAGGCTTTCTTTTGCATAAATTGTATACAGGTTTTTTAATCTCCACTGAGAATTATGTTTATATTAGATTATCAAAGGATAATCATGCCCACTCTACCTAGGCTCTGATTTAAGTTTTATTTCTGTTGCAAAAGAAGTATAATAAGTTACTGCATCTAGCTGAGCTGGAACTGATAGCATCCACTGCCATAAACAGTACAGATTAGAGAAAATCCTTCACTGTGATCCCTTTTTATTGTCAGCATGCAGAAGAGGCATTGAAGTCCACTAGCTATGTTCGCTTCTGAACTGATGAAGATCTGTGGACCATATTCAGATTCTAACAGCTTGGTCGCAGCAAACCAGCTCATTTTCCTATGAGATGAGATTTTTTGGACCCAGGAGCTACAAACAAATACAGTTAGCCCATAGCTGAACAGTATTCCAGAACTCATACACTGTTTCCTTGAACCTTTTGAAAAGTGAAGTAAATACATCAGATTTTACTTTTCCCCATGCACTTTTGAAAGTCTGGGTGTCCATTACTGTGAAAATGCAAATCTTATTAAGGAAGTTGAGGATATTCGCAGTCTTCCAATGTGTATAGAAACACGCTGATAGAGATTTTTTGACTTTATAGAGCCATCTTTTTCACTGAACTCAGGAAACTGACCAGGGACCATTTTATGTGCTTAGAAACAAACACTTCTCAACCAACATACTTTAGGATCTCTATCAATATTTGTATCTCTTCCCTGTAAACCAACAATTTACTTCCCATTTTAAAATACTAATTAGATTTCTAAAACAGTATAATTCTAGGTATGTTTAATTCCCCCTGTTTTATTCACAGTAGAGTTCAGAAGCTAAGCAGAATTCTCATAAAACGTGTCCTGACACATTACCAAAATAGTACAATACACACTCAAAGAATAGTAATATTTATTCTATCAGATATAGAATAAATAAAATCTATCAGGTACAGAATTTTCTCTGTATTTCTTTTCAAGAATGCTTCAGTCTGGCTAATGATCAGTTACCACATCAGTTTGATTAACCACTACCAGGATTTTGGCATTATTTCACAAATAAGCTCAGTGAAATATCAACTTCACCACAGGAAAAGCTGCCTTCATTCTTACCTCCTGTCTAAGGAGTACAGTGGTCAAATGAGTTGGATTATCCACTTGATGAGGGGATAGCATCCACCCTCAGCAAGTACGTTGACAATATGAAGCTGGGAAGAGTGGCTGACACTCCAGAAGGGTGTGCTGCTATTCAGTAGACAGTACAGGTTGGGACATAACCTGCTGGAGAGGAGCTCTACAGAGAAGGACCTGGGTGTCCTGATGGATGACAGGTTGGCTGTGAGCCAGCCGTGTGCCCTGGTGGCCAAGAAGGCCAGTGGGATCCTGGGGTGCATTAAAAAGAATGTGGCCAGCAGGTTGAGGGAGGTAATCCTTCCCCTCTACTCTGCCCTGCTGAGATCTCACCTGAAGTATTGTGTCCAGTTCTGGGTTCCCCATTACAGAAAAAAAGACAGGGATCTCCTGGAAAGAGTCCAGTGGAAGGCTGCAAAGATGATAAAGAGCGTGGAGCATCTCCCCTATGAGGAAAGGCTAGATGACCTGGGTCTGTTCAGCCTTGAAAAGAGAAGACTGAGAGGTGATCTTATTAATGCCTATAAATATATAAAGTGTGAGAGTCAAAGGGACAAGGCCGACCTCTTTTCAGCAGTCTGTGGGGACAGGACAAGGGGAAAAAGACATCAACCTGAGTTCTGCACCAAAATGTGCGTGGGAATTTCTTCCCAGTAAGGGTGACAGAGCACTGGAACAGGCTGCCCAGGGAGGCTGTGGATTCTCCTTCTCTGGAGGTATTAAAGACCTGCCTAGACTGGATGATCTTGTAGGACTTTTCCAACCTTGGTGATTCCATAACCCCTGCCTGTGCAGCCTGCTGTAGGGAGCCTGCTGTATAGGCAGGTTGGACTCCATGATCTCTAGGGGTTCCTTCCAACCCCTACAATTCTGTGATTATGTGCACAGTCAGCAAAATTTGCTTTCCCAAATACTGTGCATCATTCTCTGTGCAGCAAAGGACAATTTTTTTGCTGCCTATAAGGTCAGGTTGTGTCAAATCCAGAAAGGTACTGAAATGCCCTTGTCTGCCAAGTGGAAGAAATGTTTCTACCTTTGTGGATCTAAGCCCTAAATACTTGATTATCTACTACATAAATGATCCTGTTGTTGAGTTGTTGCAATGAATCTCCCTGTCTGACCCCATCTATCTCTTAACATGCAGGGGACACACAGGATTCATTTTTCCCCTCAGAAAGGATCATAAGGTGGTGGGTGCTTCTGACCATTCTCTCTCTTCAGCTACCTCAGAACAAAGCATGGTATTGCAACCGATATCCGCTATATGCTTGCTAATGTTAGCCATACGCCACGAGAATAAATGGCAAATGGCTAGAGCTTATGCGACCTATTTGGCACCGTGTGCTCACAGTGTTTTTGATCATACAGCCTGCTTCTGAAGACATCATAACCTGACTTTGCAAAACACAGTAGCTATTGAGTATGTTGTGAATAACATGGCTCTTGACTTGAAACTGGGATGTCATAGAAAGAACGTATGGTCAAAGCGTCTTCTGTCATCCAGTTCCTTCAGACTTGTCTCCATAGCTTGTATTGAGTGGAATTATTACAGTGGGAGCCTACTAAATACATCTTTTCTGTGGAAAGGTCTGTTTTGAGGTACTTGGCCAGCTCAGGCCACAAAGAAAGGTGATCTACTGATACTTAGAACACAAAACACATAAAATTAAAAGTATAATTTACCTCATATGAAGAACATGACTTTTACTGATTTGAGTTGGCTGTGGATTAGGCAAAAAATTAACAGAAGAAATAGCTGATAGTTCACATTCAGTCTTTGAACTGCGCTGTTAAAACATACATAAATAAGATATAGACAAATGCCTTGTAGAAACAAAAGCATTTAAGATGTCTCCTCTTAATAAACAAAGCCTGATAACTTTATAAGATAAAGAGGCAACACAGCCATGCTCAGCTATATGAAGTGTTTCTTATCAGTACAGCAAACCGTTAACAACTGACAGGTCACCCCAAGAAAGAAAGAGGAAAAACATTTGTATGCAGTCCACAAAGCTGCAGTACAGCAACAGAGACAAAAGTTCAGACCTGCTGATGTGGAGGCTAAATGACTAAACACACTGAACATTCCAGTTTTGCAAGACTAAATAGGAAATGAAAGACAATTAAGAACAGTATTCGGAAAGACAGGAACATGAAAAGGGGATGAGATGATTCTTTCCTTTTCAGCCCTAATATCAGTACCTGATGATAAACAGAACTTTCCTTACCTTGTAGACTTTGAGAGATAGAAGCAGTGCTTGGTTTTCAGATTAATAACTAAGATGCAAGAATATTTTTAAATTAAATAGTAGTTCTACTTAGAAGACTGTTAGAATAGCACAACAGATTTTGTTTGAAACTTATTTTTTCATATTAGTCTAATTATATTTTGATGTTTATATTAATTTATATTGTCAATGATAAGCCACATAAATAAAAAGCAAAACGTTAGAAGTAATCTTCCAATTAAACTCCTATGTTCCACCTCCTTGGTACTGAAAGTATTTCTGTGCTTGCCAGCAGCAGTGGACCACCAGAGGGAGCCTGCACAACTTCAAAAATTGCAGAAAGATAAGATTGACAGAGGAAAAAAATGACTTATTTATACAGGAACTAAAGAGGATAAGTGAAGGTATCACAAAAACATATCACAGATATCAGATATCACAGAAACATTTCACATAGAAACCAGGCTTAACATGCCATTAGCTTGATGGTTCAGTGTAGAAAAGAAATGTCTTCTTTCTCAAGAAGACATTGAACAATGTTGAAGTTAAAATAAGAGAAAGTGGACAGTAAAAAGCCAACTAATCAAGCTTCATATAAAACTAGGGTAAAGTAGAAAAAAATTTATAACTTCAATTCCATCATTTTCCTGATTCTGTTCTGATGTGGGGCCTAATCTGCCTAGAATACATTTCAGAAGAGAAATTCTCTTATTTTTGCAAAAATATGGACAATATTGTTATTAATTTGAACAAAGCAACAGATCTTCTCTACTTCTCCACTTCTCCAAATATTTGATAAGCTTCAACAAACATCTTTATGTACAACAAATAATACACTGCTAATGATTCCAAAAATAAGAGAATTAAACATGTCTTAAGAACAAATATGCAGCTTTCACCATGCAGTCACTAGAAATGCTTCTCTGAAGACGACCGCTGTGCTTTCTGATATCCCATATTCGTGGACGCATCATTCTAAATGTAAACAGTAATTCCTTCTTCAACAAAACCGTAAAATGCCAAGATGATTTTTAACGAAGCTGTAAGATCTACGGAATGTTCCTTCAGAAGAAATCAGAAGTTTCTTCCGTTGATTTTATTGAAAAAAGATCAGCATAACATCTCTCTACTAATATTGATGCTGCTGTGGTGGCTATGTATTTCCTACAAAACCTGGACATCAAAAGAACAGAGGGGAAAAAAGGGGACAAGAGATGAAGGATGGAAGGGAAAGAGAAGGAAATGGCAGTGATTGAGGAGCTCTAGGTACCAGAAACTAAATGCAATGGTGAAAAAGGAAACAAAATGAACAATGTGTACATGAGATTTCTGCATCATGAATTCAACAATTGTGCAATTTCTGCCAGTGAAATAATTATTTGCTTCTGACACCTTACTAGATAGGCCTGCTGGCACCTTCGGTTATAACATCAGTGCCAGTGTGGTTACGCTTTTTGACTACAATAGATAGATGCAACAGGAACATGCAGCTACATAGTGCTTCCCTCCTTGTTAAAGGGGACAGTTAAGCCCATCAGAGACCAATTGCCAGACTGATTTCTGCTCAATCCAATAAACATCCTATGTGCAACAGCCATCAAAAGATGTTTATCCAGAGTCCAACAATTAATAGGGATGAAAGTACTGGGGCACCCTGAAGTCAACATGTTTTACTTATACCTTTGACTCCAGCTACTGGTAGGCTACCATAAAATTGTCCTTGCTTGCACTATTTTGGTAGGTGCTCACATCCTTTACATATATTTCCCACTGTCATTCTACACTATAAATGTCATATAATTGGAAAAATTGCCACAGGTTATGAGAAATTGAAAGGTTTAGTTTCTCATTTCTACACTTTTGAAGAAGTAGCCAGTGTGAATGGGCTAGTTTGCCATTTAGGAGTTTCAATCTGTTAGAATACTACAATTTCAAGCATCTATCTTCCCTTTCTCACCACCTACAGCAGCATAGATTGGCAAAAGAAGCAATACAGAGAGCTAAGAAACTTGTATTAAAAAAAATGCCCTATATTCCTTCACCCTACCTACAGGACATCTGCAGCGCAGTAACTGGAGCAGCCTCAGTTTAATTGCTTCTGCAACTTAGCCAATTTGCTATGTTACTGGAAAATCTCATAGTATTTGATATTTCTTCCTATGATTCAGGTACTGCAGCCAGTATATTGCATGAAAATTTTAGTTTTCACTTCTGAATAAACTGAAGTTTCCAGATGATGTAGTTCTGACTTATGTCTAAGAACACCGAATATTAGAAAGTAATTAGAAAGCATCAAAGAGTTCTTGTACACCTTACATCTCATGTGATTCTTTGGGGCAACACACTGTAGTTTTCTCTCTGCCTGTTTGGTTTTCTGAAGATTTTCAGGTTTCATTGTCAGTGGTGATGATGCAAGATACAGACATCCTCTTGGACCAAGTTTCACCCCAAGCAATGCTGGCTTTGGAGCCTCAGAGAGGTGACATTATATTGAGGAGTTCTTAGACTTTCTCCTTCTAACTGTTCTGATGGCTATTTCAAGATGGCCAAATGGAGGAAAACACTCAAAAACTTTACAGAAAATCAAAGAATGCAGGCAGGGACTTGACACTGAGCATTTTGGTAGGTATATCTGAAGATCTTACATTATTTAGATGAAATGAAAGACTTGATCCAGAGGTGAATGTACCACACATTCGTCTTTCCTAATCCCAGTAATAACAGTACTCAGATAGCCGTGATGATGAAAGGAGGTATTGTAAAGGTATTGTAAATCACTGAGTACGAGCCTATGTCTTTGCAACCTGGCATCACGGACACTTCGAAGTGAGGAGTTCACATCCCTCCATCCAGATTACATTTATTGTATGTTACAGGATCTTTTGCTCTTTGTCCTGTGCTAAACAAGACTCTGAAATGTTGTCTCAGAATATTCTACCTATCGTATAATTCAGATTAGGATCTGCACCCACCTACCTTAAATAAATAGCAGCACTTTTCAAGCAGGAAAATAAAAGCAAGAAGTTAATTGAAAAATTTGTTAATTTGGAGTTTCAACTTAATATTCTTTGGCATCTGCACTGTCTGAATAATCAGATTATCTCCTGAGGCCTGCAGCAGTTCCGCATTACCATTACCGAACTGGTAGTTCCAAACTCACATTGGAGTTTCTAACGCCACAATGAGGTAAAATCTTTTCACCACTTGTGGCCTAAATAATTCAGTGAACTGCTATGCTTTAATATCAAACTGCATTTGCATGTATTTGTGGTGTTCACATAAGAATGTCCAAATGAGGTACAACGCTTTCTTGACAGGAGCATCTGCTGGGTTCCACCACAGCACACTGATAATGGGAAGAGGCCTGCTGTATTTAAAAAAAAATTACAGAAGGTTTTTCCTAAAGTTTAATTGGCCATGAAAGCAGAGAGAATACGGTCTACACTGAATAAGGAGGTAAATCAGCAAAGGAGATAACTCAAGGTATCACTTTCCTTTCCAAATATAAAGTGGCAGCTTTGGTTGTGGGAAGGAGTGCTATGTCTACTCACTTAAAAATGTGGGCAATATTTATAGCTTTTCTGCATTTTCATTTTTAGATCTCTACTTAAACAATCGTCTACCATGTGCGTAATTCTAACTGCTTAACCCAAAACTATTTTCCTCTTCAATTTCTAGAGAATAAACAGGAGAAAAGCATACAACCAGCATGTGTAACAAAATACTGCGTGCAGCATTCATACTTACACACACATTTACATACTTCTACATTTACCAGGACTAAATAAATATACACACCTCCTTAGAAGAGATCAATTTATAAATAATTAAAAAAAAAAAAAGAAAAAGAAAATCAACCAAACCAGTAAAAAAGTACTGTAATGTATTTCTAACCTGGAGTGCCTCAATAGTAGTTAAACACAGGGAAAGAAAACATTTCATTACAAGGCTCTAAAATACATTCAAGTTTTTACCTAAATATATGAGGCCTGGATAAGAAGTACATAGTATGTGGGGTGTGACGTGGGTTTAGTTTGCATGAAATAAACTGAATTATCAACAAACAGCACAGCAGTTAAAGCATAACAAACAACTGCCATGACATCCACTATCCAACACATATTATTCGTTCTACACAACTGTCTCAGAAACATTTTAAGGGATTATATATATATAGATATATGTATTTGAAGTGTTTATACACGTATGCAAATAAAATATTTTTACATTTAATTTTACATCTTTTCACATCAGAAACTAGCTACAGAGTCTAAAAGACTGATCCAATATCCATATGGCCAAAATGATGAGAATCTTTCCACTCCTTTCAGTGGACTTGATTAACTACATTGATTTCAAAATGAGAGAAAAAAAAAGAATAATAAAAACTAAAACATTCCAGAAAGAATAGATTTCTGGAACACAGTACACCACTGCTTTGGGGTGTTGCTTTTCAGAGCTAAATCTTTCATTTCTATCTGTTTTCATTGAATTCTAGGATATTGACATTGTACCATCGTTTTTACCCAGGCTGTCTGCCTCATCAGTAATTGTTCTTTTTCTTAAGGCAGTCCTCACCATAACCAGAAATCAAATGGCTCTTCTGTATGTAACATAACTTTAATTTTGATGACAAAAAACTTGGCTCTATTCTTGAAGATTTCAGACATCATATGCAGTTGCTGCACATTATGCCTCATCTTCTACATTGTATACAAGGTGATGGGCAAAAAGGCTTGGAGGGGTGTCTGGTTCCTTCATTGTGTCACTGCCTTCACTTTTCAGCTTTTACTGCATTAGTTGTTTGATGTTCAATAATCCCTGTGAGCAACAATGCTGGAATGCCACCACATCTGAGCCACTTTCACACAGCCCACACATCACTCAGTGCCCTGCTGCCACAATAGTTGTTTCCAAAAATCTGCTTTGAAACTGTATATGCAAAAGGCAAGCCCCAAAGAACTGCAGTGCACTAACAAAAACCAAGACAATTTATTCCAAAGCATAGGAGCACGACAAGAGAGCCACCATTGCCTGAATCCTTCTATTTCATATCTGCAGCCTTATGGGATACTAAAGTACATGACTGAGAAACACATGTCCATTGCTCTTAGAGCACCGATGCGCCTTCCTATAATCTGGTGAAGGAGAAAAGTTGCTTTCAATTCTGCCCTGAAGCAAAGGGAAGCAGGAAAGGAAGGGACTGTAATTTTGAATTTAACCTTCACTGCATCCAGGTCAGAGCACTGTCCCTGATTGTTCAAAATAAAGGTGAAGGATAGGTGCTACCATCTATAGCTGAGGTCTCATCCTAAGCTCAATATCACAGATTCAATCTCACTGCCAAAGTTTTTACTTCTAAGTACAATAACTTCAGACATGTCCCCAGAAGTCTTCACCATAATTTTTTACTACAACCCTATTATGCTCAGCTAGACAATGCTTGAGAAGTACTTCATGAAAGTCACTTCCTGTGACCTGTTACTCATTGGAGTATCTCTGACTCACTGTGCCACAAGCGTTACACAAAGGGTAAAAGGAGAACAGCATCTGGCTACGTGGGCTTCCCAGAGCACGGAAACAGAAAAGGGTTAGTGTTTTTCTTTCCTCTGCATTACCACACGCTTTTTCACCTTGGCATACACAGCCCACGCAGTGCCCTCTTTCCTAAGCAGTTCATACACTCACAACTGTAGTCAGCCCACCACACTGGGCTAGTAGGCCATGACCTAGCAGTTCGTGTGGGAAGTAGGGGTAGGAGGCAGCAGGATAGGATGGAATGCGAAAGGGAAGGGAGACATGAGGGATGGAGACAACTATCACAGTGAGACAGAACCTGGAAATCCTGACTTTTTTGCCTAGTTCCCAACAGCTGCAAAGTAGCCAAATCTGAAGACACAGTGCAGGTCAAAGTTAAAAGGCCACTGGTGCAGCATTACAGGAAGACTACACCACTCTGAGCTGGCTGCATGGACAGACACTCTCCAGTCATCAGAAGGAACCCCAGCAGCACCTGGTGCATCAGCTCTTTCTCTAGGGTAAACAAAGATAGTCAAGCTGTAAATCCCAGCAGCTCTCCCATCACATCCTTACAGAGAATTCCACCTCCCACCCCCACTCTTCCATTTTTATTTACACTGCAAGGAGATGCAAAGGATTATTCAGCAGAAAATAACTCATTTAAATATTCACTTGAGGGCTGTTTGGCATGTGAATTCCAATTTGTGTATAAGATGCTTGCATATAATGAGGAGCTCAGGAAGGAAGCTACTTCCAGGGAGGAGAATAGGAAAAGTTGCTTGCTTGGATCATCAGTGCATGGTACCTACTTCACCATCTCATGTCTAAAAGAAAATAAATGGATGTTATTCTCACTTCCTTGGGCAAAATCCTGAAAGACATCAAGGTGTCCTGTGCACAGAGACTTGCTTAGGAGCTGTACTAGATTTTTTTTTCCTAATACATGTTTTCATTTTTTTTTTTTAAATTGATGTTTGGAAACTTTCATCCCTAGTTTCAGCTATCATTGCAGAAAGATGGTTTTTCCCTCCTCTACTCACTAAGTTGAGCTAAAAACCTTTGCTTTTACATTAAATTTGGGTCATTCCAGAGTATCTGAAACCTCTTAAAGAAAATGTTTAAAAAAATGTAAATTTTTCATACACAAGAAATAACAATTGAACCTGCCAGCAGTCACTGAATCTTCTATCATCCATTTTTAGTTTAGTTTATTAGGTGCATACTTCAGAGCATTAAGTACTGCTGTGATATTTACTCTGGGGTCTTCAGAAATTTTGCTTAAGAAAGCTGTAGTAAGATCTGGCAACTAACATATCTGTAAAGGTTTTGAATGATGCCTATTTTTTAAAGAACAATTTCTCTTTTTTTTCAATATAAGAGCTATAAGATGTGTGAAGCTCTTTTTTTTGTAGCTTGCATTTATGTGTATTTGCATTATGTTTCTCTTGCACAGTATTCAAACCTCTCCTGCGTAATGGCCCTAGCATGAACAATGCTGCCAGCAAAAATGAAAAACTGCAAAAACATACAGAGCTGTGAAGCTATCGCTGATTCATACAACATAAACACACAACCATCTGTAGGTCTTCACGTAAAACAAGTTTTAAAAATGTTTGTTATGCAGATTTGGGCAAACATAATCCAGTAGCTGTTAAGTTTGTGGTTGTAGGTATGTGCTGGATCTTTGGATTGAATTTCACCTTACACAATGAATGTGAGACAATTTGTCAATTGTAGCACACTCTCTCCAGGTTACAAGCAACCCCATAAATAACAGACATCCCCTGAGCACATTCTTTAACGTGACTTTATAATTACTAGCCAAAATCTCGGCCATCTAGGATAGACACTTTCCATTTTAACACAAAAGGAATTGCCACTACCTGCGGCAATATGCCTTGTTATGTATCTCTGATTTAACTTCAGAAGCTCAGCTATTAAGAATATCAGTCAATTTTTACTGTCTTCATCATTTACCCCCTAAACTTCCAAGTGAAAAAGAATTTAAAAGCAACCACAGCACCCAACAAACAACATTAAAGCCTAACATAAACAGAGTGGCAAGAGGGAGAGGGGGAAGGGAGAGAGAACGCACTCCTAGAGCACACTGTGCTGTGTGGGAAATTACATAATCTGGACAAAGCATGATACAAGCATTTCTTCCTGAAAGAAAAAAAAAAGGAAAAAACTATCTTTATTCACACCTCCTCCTCATAAAGCAGAAAACCTTCTGTCCACTGCAGTAAAAGTGGACATTTCATGTACTACCCATAACTGACAGAAAAAAAGCAGTATTTTACTGCATTCTGCCTGGGTTACATAGCCAGACACTACAATACATTCTCCAGTGGCCTAGATATCAGGGTGTAACTAGGGTGCAGAAGAAGATCTTTCGTTTTTAATTAATAATACATAGTTCAGAATCTGAAAGGCTATCTATAATTTATGTATCAGCGTCTCAAAAGCAGTCATTCATATATTATATATTCAGACATAATCCCTTGCTTTTATTTTCCAATAGGAAGTATATTGAGATATTATTACATACCCTACAAAATGGATCAGTGCTACCCTAAGCTTCACAGCTACCAGAAACGTCGGGTTCCACTGCGTTCTGTCTGCTAGAAGAGACTGAATGTGCAAAAGCATTACTCACTGAGAACCATTCTCTAGCTCTCCATTCTCTAGCTTTTAAAAACGAGCAGATCATTTCTCAGACACATACTACTTCACCCATAATGTGAGGAAAAAAAAACACTTTTTAAAAGAGAAAAATGATTTAACAATAAGGATTTGCCAAATCTTACTTAACTGAAACCAGTCATGTTAATATATCAAAAGACTATCACAAAATAGAGGAAGAAAAAAGCAATTTTTCAAATCCAAGTTTAAGCAAAGCTATTACTTATAAAGTGTTTAATATTAACAGTCACTCATCATGTTGTCCTATTTTCAAAGCATCGCCTACATACTGGAGCTTGAAAAAGTAAAAATAAAGAATGCATACTGTGTATGCTGAACAAGCAACTCTTAGCAGTTGCTTTTATCAGGTGGTTACCTGAACTCTGAAATACAGCAATCCAAATCCACCTCCGAGTTTTGAAATACTATTCCTTAATCTTTCAAACCATCGTTCTAATTATTTTTCTCTCTCTCACTAAACTTTTGTTTCTGTGCCACACATTTGCACCAGTAGGTATTTTAAATAATCTCATACATTTTTCTTCACAGGCATCCAATGTCAGACCTTTGCAAGATAGCCAGTGCTACCAAGTCATCTTTCTTTGAAATGAAATGAGTGAAAAAGACACTGGGCGGGGGGGGGGGGGGGAACAAAAAACAATTTTGTCACACTTCCCAGCCATTCTAACAAAAGCTCTGCAAATACCATAAGCTGAGACAAATATGAAAGAGAAACATCTCTGCAAATAGTTACCTGCAAATGGCAATGCAGTGTGTGCCTAAACTACTTCTCCAAAAGGAACCATTAGAGTTTCTCATTAGTTGAAAAGTAAAACAGCAGTAGATGAGAGTTTTTTGCTAAAATTATAGTCTAAGGTCATGTGGTCTATTTCTTCTGTTTCAACAGGAGTGAGCTACTCATTGTTGAAGCATTTTGCACAACCAAATTTAGAAGCACAACTCCAATTAAACGGTTAATGAGATCATTCCAGTGAAATGCTCTTTGTAATTAATTGGCCACCCAACAAGTTGTCTCTGAAAACTGTATCATGAACTAAGTGCTTAAACTCCATCCCACTAGAAAATATTCCCTGACAGACACGTTACTGGTTTCTTCTCACTGCTTGAGTTACATATGAAAGAGCGCTCTTATTTGGAGAGTAATGACCATAATCTGTACTAGATTAATTTTATAGTCAAAAGTACGCTTATGACTAAATTAACAGGAAAAGGCTGTAAATAAACATTTCTTTAACAAACCATTACAGTATAATAATTATGCTCTGAATAACTACAAACGGTACTCAACAAATCAGACCTCAGAACTGCATCAGGTTACACAGCCACTGAGAGGGAAATCTTATCACAGCCTCCCAAGACTATTCAAGCAATAAGAAGTGAGTGCTGGCTGTTGATTATCGACTATGCATCACTTTCACACTAGTTTCATGACAACTCTGGATATCTCTTGATACAACCCCAAGCATTAAGGTAAGCAGCTTCATTAGTTCTAAACCTTCATACATTGCTACAGCCCTACAAAGTTGTCTTAAATATGCCTTCCCTGTTTCCTGTCTTTCAAGGATGCAAGTCAAGCATCCCCTTCCTTTATCTTTCTGAACATTTTCAATAACTGTTTCATAAAAAAGACCTAAGCACTATTTCTGTGTGTTTCAAGAAGCTACTATTAGCTAGACTTACTAGCAGATACTTTGTTAACACAGCATTCTGCTATTGGGAGGTCTTAACAGGTTTTAACAAACATTCACTGCCTCTGGTCATCATAATTTGTGGGTTGCACATGGGGCATACAAACCACCAGTTCATCTATGACCAGAATTTTCTTACAATCCATCTGTCCCTCCACTGTCCATTTAATGGAATTTGAGTTTAAATCCCTTTTTTTTTTTTTTCCCAGAACATCCTGTTGGGCTCTGCATCAAATGATTGATTAGCAGCATAGTTCTTTAAGACAGATTTTCAAATAAAGGCATAAAACAACCATGATGGCAGGCATTAAAAATTCATGTTTACCAGCAAGCACCAGAAGACACAGATGTAAAGATAATACATGATGTCTTCCAAGTACATAAAAATAGTGTGCTGGATAGCATTACATTGCAGTGTTGACTTTATAAATGAGTGCAAATACAGTTTATAACATAATGTGATTAATCTAGTTTGTTACAAATGAAGAGACAACTGTCATGAACTCATTCTTAGAACTTTAACCTGCACATGCATTCTAACAGTTAAATCGCCAAAATAAAATTATATTCCACTGACAAGAAAAAATACTTCAAAAATGTTTGGTTTTGCTCTCAGTTGAAAAAAGAAAACCTCTTATCAGATTTATCAATATAAGTGTTATAATGGATCTGCAGATTCCTCAAAATTATATAAAACACTGCTGAGACCATCAAGAAAGTTATGGGAGGAAACAGGCTTTCTAAATACAACAATGAGATTAAAGATCATTACTAATCATCCTTATGACATGCCATGCTGGCAGTGCTTTTACGTTTCAGGCCACCTAATTTATATTCACTTATATTTCATCTCTGTCAGTAAGCAATTTAATCAGAATGGTACAAGCAGAAGAAACTACTCAATTTGTCTCATATGACTTGAGTCTTCCTTAACTGACAGTTACTGTGTACAACAGCATTTTGTTTTGGACTCGCATATTCTCTTTTAGATGTACTTTAATATTTTAGCAGGTGTGAACTTCAGTAACAAAATTATGTTTCCAAACACTATCTTCCTGCTTCCTTGAACCCTATCATAATCTTGATGAACATTTTCCTAATTCTTTGATTTCTCAACACAATATTCAAACATTTCTTCAAAATAAATCACGCACTTAGTATCTTCTTTCTCTACTAAAGATGAACTTGACACTGAAATGTAGTATATGCGTGCATAAGTGGATACACCAACATGACTACAATAGGAATCCATAACACTCCACACGTACACATACTCCTGATGAAATGTGGAAAAAAAATGGGTTATCTGAAATGCAATACTCTCAGCTGCTTATACGAGCAATTAAAGAGCAATGCTATCTGTACTGTAGTATTCTACAATGATACTATCAGTAGAATTCACAATGAAAGCTGCAAGTAAAATGAAGCGTTAACAATGAAGCGTGAATAAGTCTTCCAAGAGCACTTCAACCTCCATAACAGATGAAAAGTTGCTTAAACCTTAGAAGATTTATAGGAAACAAACATGGAATATATGCAGTGAGCTGTTCTGACAATACACTGAACATTAATTATACTCCAACAAGAAGTCACTGTTCCAAAAATAGCTGCATATTCACAAAGAGAAAAACCTAAACGGTATTAGCAAGAAATTAGTTTTAAGAAGATTAGTAACTAAAGCTAAAAATATTATAAAAATATAATTATCCCAAAAATCAGTGTTCCAACTCTGGGATGTTTTGAGGTAAGCTTATGCTTGAAGCAAATTTAATGAAATCAAAGCTCAACAGTTATATTGAGGACTCTAAGACAACCTGAACACAACACTGACATGATTCCAGAGCTCTGTTTTTCATGCTTCAGCACGGATGCATTTGTTTCCCTCCAATATAGCTCTGCTTTATGATGAGTGAAGATTTACTTAGTAATTTAACTACATTTTCCTTACTTAGGAATAGTGAGCATCCTTACACCTCTAGTTGGATTAACAGGGCAGCCTGATCTAGTAGGTCGCAACTTTGCCCATAGCAGGGGGAACAGAACTAGATGATCTTTAAGGTCCCCTCCAACCTAATGCATTTCATGATTACCTACATCACCCTACACCTAGAATAGTTCTTCTCTTTTAATCCCCCTCCATGAGAAGATACCATTTACACATATAGAATGCTGTAACACAATGGAAAATGACTGCAAAGTAGCAAGGATCCAGGCCACAGCAAGTGAGGATGTGCGCAAGCACATTAACCACAGAAACAAAAGGAAAAAAAGTCTGCTTACCCTTGAAAGATCTCAGGTAAGCAGCAACCTCCAACAACATATACACACCTCCACTCCCAACCCTTCAATGAGGTCTGGGAAGGGGTGGATCCTGGCTCCACCCATTCTGGTCACTCAGGTGTACTGCATGCACCTGAGCTCCCCTGGGTTGGCCCCGCCTCCCCACCAGGTGCTCAATCACTGGTTCAAGCTGAGACTGCATTTCTGCTATACCCATATCGCTGCAAATGTTGGTATATGCAGTTTTCATTTTGATTTAACATCAGAATCCCAAGTTATGCTTCAGTTATTTTTATTTTAAATTATATTCACACTAAATAATCTTTATTTTCTTTTATGAAGGCTTCTTTCCAGTGATCATCATCACAGCTCACACTGCTAAAATATTTCAATGACATCCAATTGCATCATCTAACCCATCTTTTAAGAGCATCAAGCATTAATACTTTGGCAAAACAATTAGATATGATACTCCCAAGTGTTTTATCTTTCGCATACCACTTTCTTCATTTTAAGATATCTCTTTCCTCTTCATCCTGGCCCTGCCTCAAGAATACCAGCACTCTAGTGCTGGGTCCCATGTCCAAACTAGGGCAAATTCTGGGATACAGTATCACCTAGACACATAATACTTAAGTACATGAAAGCTAAAGTGAAAAAATAAGCAGAAAATAACAATGGGAAGTATTCCAGGCTCATCCCAAAGCACATCTCGACTGACATGACTTGTTTGGGTTTTCCGTATACGTGTGAAGATAGTGGGTTCCTCTATGTGGCAGGTCAGGCCAAGCCAGAGCACCTACTCAACTTGCAAAAGCCCAAACAAAACAAAAACAGCGCAACCAAATAAAACCAAATTCCTACCTGAGTGATGACAGAACTAGGCACACCTCACAGTCGTTCGGTTTTCCAGATACTTCAGCTGGACTCTCTCACAGCAGCACACAAAATCTTTAAAGAAGTAGTTCTTTCACCTAAGCCCAACCTCCTGTAGATCTGTGGTTCATGGCTGATTGCAAACTGTGAAGGTTTTGCCATGCTGAGGCACCTATAAAGACTGTGCATGAATGTGAACGTTCCTTTTGCTAACACTAACATTTCTTGAATTCACCCTGCTGCCTTTCATTCAGTTCAGGCGATGCTGAGCATTTCTCTTCTATGTTTCGGCCACCCACGTTCCTGAATCCAGTACTGCGCAAATTCACCTTTTGAAGATCCTGAAGACCTTCGCCAAATGACACTGAAAGCAGCCATGAGACATTACAGTTGTTGGGGGCCTGGGGAGTGCAGGGAGGTTCAGGTGGGTGAGAGCCACACATCCACATATGAAGCGCAGCCAGAGCTTTTGCTTTCTTTGAAAAACGACTCCTTGCAGAAGGTACCTTCACCCATCCTATAATCCCCCTGTAGACGGAACTGCTGCTGCAAAGGTGGGCTCAGCCTTTGTTTTGGACTTGAAAGGTGCCACCCTGATCAATGGCTCCTGCCTGAATCTGAAGTTCAGCTCTCTCACGGGCTGCTTTTTCTCACTTTTTACGTTTTTCATCTTCAAATTACAAAAACTGAACACAAGGCAAAGGAGATGATAACCATTCTGCGCCATTGCACGTTCCTGCAGTGGACTTCTCGATCCTCAGGGCGCTTCCCGCACGACGCAGGGGCACCCCAGAACGACGGCATCCCACACTAAAGCCCCGAGGACGCGGGAGGGCTCGGCTCCCTCTTCTTTTCTCCTCAAACCCAACCAACTTTGAGGGCCGGGGGTGCGCCTATCTGCGGGAGGGCGGCTTCACGTGGGGCTCCCCCGTCGAATCCGGCCCGCAGCGCTTCCCCAGCCGAAGGGGGTGTAAGGGCTGGGGCAGCGGAGCACCGCGGTCGGGAGGAGGTGGGGGCGGCCCCACGCTTCCGGACCGGTAGCAGCGACCGCGGCACTCGGGGCAGCGCTTTCTGCCTTGAGGAGAGCGGTATACCCGGCGAGGGAAAGAGGGAGAGGCGAGCGCGGCGCGATGCGGCCCAAAGGTCAGCGCGGGGCGGGCGGCGGGATACCGGGGGCACGAGGCCGCTCCGCCGCGGCCGCCATCTTGTGGCTGGGGGGCGAGGGAGGACGTGGGCGTGGAGGGGCGAGCTGCTGCACGGCAGGCGGCGGTGGGTAGGCATGGCGGGAGACGGCTTGGGGTTGGGTTGGTTTCGTCGGGGCTCCCTGCGAAGGAGGGTTTCGCTGCAGGGGTTGTGCAGTGACCGTGCAGGTGTAGCAAGGTGTTTGCGGTGGAAGGAGCGAAGGCATCTGCTCTGCGGAGCGCACGTGGTGCCTTCGTGGTGTGGTGATGTCTGCGCTGCTTTTTCTGAGCGTGTATTTGGTTCTTACCGTACTTACGGCTGCTCCCAACCAAGTTTTCTTTTTCCTTTGGATGTTTCAAGTGATTGTTGTTAGTTCCCCCTGACAAATTTTAGTGCTTCAACAGGGTTTGACATCACTCTTCCTTAAAAACGCTCCGCAATCCCAAGTGCTGCTCATTGTGCCCAGGTTTGCCTTCAGCTGTTCAATACAATTTTGAAGAGTGGGAGCTCTAGTACCAAGAAATTAGGAAAGGGTGTCATGACCATCATGTGAACAATCCTGTTCTGTCCTACATGCACAGCCATTCTGGGATAGAATTGTAATTAATTGCCTAACAGCATGATGAGTTATTAGTTAAAATTTGGTCGTCCTCTTTCAGTCTCGGCTTTCACTGTGGCACCGAGCTTCATTGTACCATACAGAAAATCCCCAGAGACGTTATGCAGAAATATTAATTTCTTTGTGTTTCCAGTGGTTCGTCGCATGATCTGTGCCCCTCTAAACTGCTAGCATATATTTTGTTGCTCCCATGGTAGATGAGAATGCGTTATCAATTACAGGTGGAAAAAAAAAATGGTGAAAGGAGTAAATGATTTATGAATATCACATGAAAACTAATGGTAGGCCTGAAACAGAATCAGCTTCTGGCTCTGAGTTCCTCTGTTCATTCTTTCCAGTTGTCTTTCTCCATTCACAGAAATACTGTGTGTTTACAGGTCCCATTTTCTTCAGATGCAGAAGGCTCTGCAGTGCTTAAATCAAATCAGTGACTGCAATGCTGGGCTCTCAAAGGGGAAATGAAAGATGCGTAGCCAGATGCCAGAGGTTTGGCTCATTTGACTTGCTTGCAGCAGGGGATTCAGTTTTATGGTTTTTTTTCCTCTTCTACTAGTCAGGATGATATTTCATCCTAATTTTGCAAGGGCTGCTCCAAAAGTATTGCCTCCCATTTTCTTATCTTGGCCTGCTGTGTCAGTGGCAGGTGTTGGATGTTGGGGGTATGGCAGTAACAGTTCGAACCTTCCTACCAATATCTCATTGCATTTTGTTGCCGTGCAACGGATGGCAGCAGAGGTGCAGTTTGTTACAGTGGTTTCTGATGTGAAAGTGCATATGGAAGTAGAGTATGAAAGTGTGGAACTGAATTCTTCCATGTTGAAAAAGTTGCGTGCATTGACGTTCATTGGCTGCTGAATGTTTATGGAGACTAATTGGTGGATGTGAGCACAGGGAGACAGTGGATGGTGTGCTACAGCAGTGGCAACAATAACAGTCGATCACCTCTACTGGTGCATATTTTGTTTCTGAGCGCAGCACGCAGCAGGCTCCTGCACATAGCTGGCAAAAATACATAGCCAGTGGTGCTGAGAGTGTTGAAGAATAGTGTTTTGTAGCTGAGAATTTGCTCTATCAAATAGTGTTGTTGTGTTCTTTGTATAACTTGTAGTTTCCATGGAAATAAATAGGAGGCAGTACTTTTGGATTGACCTACATATGAATGAGAAATTGAGAAACAGATCTGAAGGCCTGACTGCAGTAGCTCAAGACTTTAGTTTACCATTTTTTGTCACCATTTTAAATGAGTATTTCTAATGTCATGACTGTTTTTTGTCAAGGTACTAATATTTTGTTTCATTTCATAACATCATAGTTATCTATTAGAATATTAATATATTCTTATATTAATATATTAGTATTAATATATCAAGTGAAACAATCTGGTGATGTTAACAGCGGAGGCTGTGCGACTATGATTATTATGCAGATGTAAACACAAGGAAGAAAGGCAAAGTGACTTTCCTAGCTGTTTTGTAATAAGGCAGTTAGAGATAAAATAAACAAATTGTAGTCCGCCTTGTTTGGTACTCGAAGGTTTTTGGAAAATGTATGCTCTTATTTTAGTAGTATTTGGACATTGATCAGAGGATTTTCTATCTAGACTCCACTTGCAGCACTGCAAGCTTTTCTTAAAGAAAAAAAGTAGTGCACAGAGAAAAATGCACATGTAATAGTGTTTCTAAATATGCCTGTACTGTTCCAGTATATAATTGTGCATGACCTGGGGACATAGTCTAAAGTTTTGCTTCTGTTGAATAAAGGCAGTCATATACTAGATATTCTTGCGAAACTGCTGGAATAATTGGTAAGCAAATACATCGGAGCACCACAGAGAGATGGCAGGTTTCCCAGCTGCTTGCAGCTAGTTCCACATGTTGGCATTGGCAGAGAAACAAATGACTGTGGGCTCAGCCAGCAGTGGGCATGGTGGCCTTCTATGCTGCCATCATTTGTCTCTGTTATTTCTTCATGTGTTGCTCTGCACAAGCCTTATCCTTCTCATACGACCTCCATATGTCGAATTCTCCCGTGCAGCTTTGCCACAGCACAAAACTTTTCTTAGAACAGTGAAAAGAGATCAGTTATTTCATGATGGACTAACCACGAGCTATGAGGTACTAGTTGCTTTGGGTCGTTTGTCTGAGGTGTAGCCAATCTTGAATCTGAAAATTGTTTTGAGTGAAAGGTAGGTGAAACAGTCTTGTTACTTGTCAGCATTCAGAAGGAATCTCTAGTCAAGATAAACTTCTTTATGCAAATTCTGTTGAACGTGGTGTACCTAGTAAAGATAAAACATCTGTAAAGCCTGATCCTTGATGACATCTGTCTGCACTTGCAGTGAGAGGTACTGGCAGGATAACTTGCTAATGGCTGTGCCACATTTGAGTTATCACTCATCCCCATCCTCATGAAGATGGATGTCACCACTGAGCTCTGCTGTTGTGCACTTTTTCTATACTCAGTGTGCATTCATGTGCCTCCAGCTGTTTCTGTGACAGTATTTACACAGCAGACATTCTGCAAGGGAATCTTGCCAGTGAAAATAAAAATATTTGATTTTTGTTTTTCTCAAGGACTAGAATTTACTTCAATTTTTGGTAGCTTTAAAATATCTCAAATACCTTTAATTTTAGAGAGAAAGTAGTTCTCAGGCTGTGACTTCATTCAAAAATCTAAGGGGATCTAGTGGTGAAGTTTGAAGTAGATTCAGCAATAACTCTGTGTGAATTATTAATATGACTAATAATAAACTTTTAGTGATTTGAGTACCAAAGAAGAAAGTATTGCAAAAATCGCTGACATCTATTTACAGTCATATTTCGAAAGAAAGTTAATATTTTTTTTGTTCATGATTAAGTATTTTGATATTTCTGCAGTGATAGAAGAATATACCTTTTTGGTACATGGAAGCTGAAATCTGACTCTTTAAAACTTAGACATGGAAATCTTTGCTGTACTGAAGAAGTTGTTCTGATGTATTCTCCAGATGTGGTATTTATGGATGAGTCTGTTGGCTAGAACCTAGAACTTTATATTTTGAAAAAATATTGAATGAAGAAAAAGAGAAGTGGGGTCTGCTACGTGAAGCTCAAGAGCCTTATGATTAACACAAAGATCATTTGTCTTCAGAAGTGTTGGGTATATGATTCAGGTTCAGAAGGTGATCCTAATAAGATGTTTCCCGTATGTGAATCCTTTCCAGTCTTCTTTCTGTTGCTAGCAGTGATTACTGAAGTTTGCATATAATTGGCCACCTACAATAGAATAATTATGTTGCTGATGCCACAGTAACGATGGAAGAATGAACAGTTATCTTGGTTTCTGAAAAAAAGGAATGTTTATATCCAGGGACTCAAGAACTACAATGTCACTGCTTTAAGTCTGTCTCTTGAAGTTATCTTTGACCATTTGGTTAGCTTATATAATTTATATTTCTCTTGTAATTGATATGGAGTGTTTTGAGCTTAAGTGCCACAATGCAAACAGTAATAATGGTTTGTGATATAGTTCTGCATCCCAAGGTGTCAAAAAAAAGGAAAGAAAGTTCAAGCAGAGGTATAGCTGAGTTTGGAAAGTTTACTTTTGCTTTCGTATTTACATGTATAGCAGAGACTTCGTCCAAATGCTTTATAAATACTACAGTTTGTGGTTGTGTGGTTCTTCACTCTGTGTCATTGCTCATCACCTCCAAGCTTACATTTTATACAAGCCATTGCTGACTATTGGCTCTGTTACTTCCAAATATTAACTAGTAATAAATTTTCAACAGCAAGAACAATATATTTTAGCAGTATCTTGACATGACTTTTGTGATGAAAGACAACTTACAATAGCAGCATGGCTCTAGGACCACAAAACCATGACACTGCTATTGCCTGACTATAGTCTATTTTCACTAGCACCCTTGAGTGATTCTGTTTTGCAGCTTTCATCAGAGGGTGTTTTTATCCAGTGTAAGATCTGAGCATTGATTAGGAGCATTCAAAACTTAAGTAGGCAGTAATGTCCAAGATCACATAGAAGAATACTCAAAGTATGAGTGCCTTAATGCTACAAAACCCTCTCCAGAGTTGTTCAGAAAGGGTAATGAAGATCAGAGTGGAGATGCCCCTACAAAGGTGTATGTGTTCTGCTTCCCCTGTGGCTGATCAGTTGGATGTTTCTCAAAGCAGATCTTAACAGAAGTGGATTTTTCTTGAAATCTGTCTTCAGCATGTACAGCCGATACGCTACCCCATAGTTTTATTTCTACAGCTGAGACCTATGTTTATATGAAGTACTGATTCATACAGCAGTATTTCAGTGTTAGTACTGATAAATACAATGTTGAAGTCAGGATACAGAAAAAAAAAAAAAAGGCAAGCAAAATAAAATGTGTTATAAATTGGTGAAATTTTATTGCTCTTCTGTTGACATTTTACGCAGTCCTTTGCATATAGTAAGTGTGATGTGTGTGTGTTTGTGTTTATACCTTAAAGTATTATTTAACAAGAGGGAATAGGGATTTTCACATTTTCAAACTGCTGTTGCGTGTTTAATTTCTAGAGACAGTTCATGTAGGGCTGTGATGTTGAAATGCGATATATTTGTCAAATTCCTTATTTTATACTTCTGTGCCTTCTGGGAGGCCTACTTCCAGTGAGTTGCTGAATCGTGCAGGTTTTTGTAGCTGAAAAAATAATTGCTCTATAATGTCTTAATAGATGCCCATATTTCTTAATACATTCAGCCTATAGGAAAATGTATCCTACCTCTAAAGTCTGTAGCTCCTGTATACATTCATTGCTTGTCTTTCTACAGTAGTGAAATATGCTGCAGCAGTTCCCTGGTTTTGCACATGAGTTTGGGGTGAGAAATTTGAATGTAACGAGGAGATTACATTCTTACATCTGAGGCACTTCCATCTTACTCTGTGATCTAGCAAAACTTAAAACCCACACCATTCAGCTAAGAGACTTTTATGGCTATCTTGTTATTCTGCTTAAGCATACTGTAGCTTTTGTCCAGTCCACATTCTCAGTGGTTTTGTTTTGATTTGTTTGTTTCTTTCTTTCTGTCTTTCTTTTGTGGGAATCAACATCAGAAGTAGAAGTGGAGATTTTCATGGCTGCCCAAGTTTTGCCGTGATACCAGCTAGATACTGAAGCTGAATCTAGGAGCTGAGCCTTGATCCTCACAGTGTCACAGAATTGTAGGAGTTGGAAGGGACCTCTAGAGATCATTGAGTCCAGTCCCCTGCCAAAGCAGCTCCCTAGCCCAGGTTGCGCAGGTAGGTGTCCAGGCGGGTCTTGAACGACAGGAGGAGACTCCACCACCTCTCTGCGCAGCTGTGCCAGTGCTTCGTCACCGCACTGTGAAGAAGTTCCCACACACACTTGGGCGGAACTTCCTGTGCTTCAGTTTGTGGCCATTTCCCCTCGTCCTATCGCCACACACTGCTGAGAAGAGTCCGACCTCATCCTTTGGCCTCCCACACCTTAGATATTTATAGATGTGGATCAGATCCCCTCTCAGTCTTTTTACAGAGATCTTCTTTTACAGAGATTCCACAGATCCTAGATCCTTTACTTTAAGCATACTGTATTAACTGGTAGAAGAGTTTTCTTGTAAGAAATAAAAATACTGTAGTAGAAGATAACCTTCTCATCCCCCAGAACCTGACTGAGATGCTCTCAAGGCTCTCCAGTGCATTCCAGTCTTTGTATGAGTCACAGGTCAGAGGGATCTGATTCAGAAGGTTGTGATCAGTGGTGCGGAGTCTCATTTCAGGTTGGACTAGGTGATCTCTGGAGATCCCTAACAATCCTTCTGATTCTGTGATGAGTTTTTTACTTGATGTACTCTGCTGCTCTGCCCCTCAGGTGTCTCAGTGTGGGGATGTGTATGTATTCAGTCTGCTGAACAAAGCAAGCTATTTTCATGTCAAAATGTAATGAAGTAGTGGTATTTTCACTTGATGTTGATCATTATGCTTTCTTCCAAACGGTAAAAATGCTGAATACTACTCTTCTAGTTATTGTTCACTATTCAGGTGGAATGACTCAGAAAAAATAACCAACTTTTTTTCTTCTACTGTATTCAATGAAATGTGAGGGTTTCTTGGTTTGCTTGTTTGTTTGTTTGTCTTTTACATATCAGACTAGAGATAATATCATTGAAATAGTGTTGTTTATTTTCTGATGGAAATAAGAAATCTGGAAGCCTTTAAAAAAAAAACAGAAAAATGTGATGAATGGTATTTACAACTTATACACTGTTGAATTTCTTAAAAGTTTCTGTTGAACATTTTCATATAGGGCACCCTTCTGTGTCTTCATAACTTTCATTTATACAGAAAACACAGTTTAAATAGCTGAAGTAAAAAAAAAGTGCCTGGAATGAATTCAACAAGAATAATTTAGAGCCATTTGAGAATGGAAAATAAGAGTCCCCATCTTAAGTGATGCTAGTGCCTTGGTGGAGTGGAGTGGGGAGAAAGGGAAGATTGTACTGTATGGGCTTAATGCAGTTTCATGCTAAATGAGGGATGTGTTTCCTTGGGTTTTAGGATTTGTAATTTAGAAGTCAGTGCAGTTAGACTCTCTTAGTTAACCAACAGTTTGCATGAGTGATAGAAATCTATTTTTTGTTAGCTGTTCTGTTGTTCATATTGTTTATCTTCTGACATTGATAAGCTTCTGTTTGGAAATATGAAACATAATGAGAAACTGGTAAATATGCAGTATAAAATCCTTTTTTTTTTTTTTTCCCTAATGTTTCATTCCTATGATTCTTTTGAAGTGTTTGCAATAACAAACCAGCTTCAAATCAGCTATGGCTACTAAGCATACAGCAGTAGCCAAGAGTGTATGCTTGAGTACAGGTGATGTCCACAGCTGTTGACAAATGACTTACACTCACCTGAAACACTCTTTAGGAGCTCAGCTTTTAAAAAGAAGCTGGCTTCTAACATGTTACAATTTCGGAGCTGACTTTAAAAGCAGTAATGACAACAATAAAGGAAAAAACTTGTCTCTGAAAGATAATGGATCATCATTATTTTAAAAATATTTTTATTTGTTCAAGGAAATTGAAATAAATGCTATGATTTCAGTCTCAACTTGTGATTTCATCCAAGCAGGTCAAGCAGGCCTTTAAGTAAACCAAATAAACCACACAAAGGCTTTATAGGTCCCTCCAGAAAATCACTTTTAGCAATTTAATCATAATTTTTAGTGCAAATTTATCTGACTTACTTGCATAGTAATTTAAAAGTAGAGTTACCTGTACAAAAATTTAATAAAGATTGAATCAAGTAATAGAAAAAGTCTTGGAAAAATGTGAAATATTATCTATAAAAATGCACAAAACTGAATAGTGCCCCATTTTTCTGCCTGCTGTCACAGGATGTCTGCTACCAGAGCATTTCAGTGAATTTCCAGTTGCTGCTGTAGGTTTTGTCCCTGTAAGAACATAAGGCCAATTCTACGGCTAGTGCGTGTCACAATAGTTCTATTTAATAAATGAAACCTTATTCTGAGTTTATTTTTGCCAATGATTCTTAGTAAAAACTGTTTTTAGGGTTTTCATACTCTCCTTCTAGTTTTATTACTCTGTAATCTTATCATAAAAACTTCCAGATTTGTTTCTCTCCCTTATCAGTTCTGTTCCCTATTCAAGATTAACTATTTTAGAGGATAACAAATCTAATTTGGACTTGAATGCATGAAGCAGAGACTGTAATAATTAAATTGGAGAAAAAATATTGTCTTGTGAAGGTTTAAGGCAGAACATACATTTATTGGTTTGGAAAGAGAAGTGTTTTCTGCTTACAGGGTACATTCAGGACAGTTTCATTTTAATTTTCTTACAGCACCCTTGCCAAATTATTGTCACTTAATTTTCTAGAGGAGCTTAGAAACAGTGCTCTTTCATTGGCAAACCCACAGTGTATGTATTTCAATACTGAAGAAGTTTATAGAATTCATTAAAATGGCAATCCACATTCCTATGTTGTATTTTGCAAGTAGATCATGGATGCTGTAAATTCTGTACTCCCACTTGCTGTCGTGTCCATACTGTTCATTACGGATGACATGTATAATCTTACTGTTAAATTTGTACACAGTCTCTTCTTTAAATGATGCCTTGACATCCTAAAAGAAGCAGAACTGCACTCTGAAGCTGTGGCAGCAATAGTATATAACATTTCAGAGACTTAAATGAAAAGCTGATCTTTTTTTTCCCCCAGAAATAGTGTTGAATGCTAACCCTATTTAAGGTATTATAAAACAAAATTCTACTTTTTGGCCTCTCATCACAATTATATCACATACGATGATTGCAAAAGTGAAATGATCAGAATCTACATATTTTTCCCAAAGCAGCACTGTTTTGCTTACTGTGGCAGTAAGAGTAATGTTTTAAACAAACTCAGGGCGAAGAAATGCATGCCTGAAGTAATCCAGAACTGGTTAAGTGGTAGTTACGCAGTTGCAAGTAAGTGTTTGTTAAGGAAGGGATAGTATTATTTAGCTAAATGTTTCCTATTTATTTATTTATTTAAAAGAAACTCCTGAATGCATAATTCTATTCTTAGTGTAATTTTGAAGTTCTGCTCATTGAACTTTAATGGCATAATAAGCATTTCATTTTGCTTTAGTCCTAATTAGCCAATTCACATACCTCTGTGACTTAGATACCACAGGACTGTGGCATCTGCAGTCCATACTGTGGCTTCTGTGGAACTGCCTGTGTTCAAAAGCATTATTTGAGTCACCTGCTGTGGTAGAAGAATGTGAGTGTTTGAACTCAGACGCATGCTCTGTAACCAATTGTTGCTGCTATTTAGCATCACATAACCAACCAATAGTTGCTTTCATCTCTCTGTTTCATAGATACAGTAAGGCTGTGTCCACACTTGTAAATGGTGCTCCCAACAGAACAGAGTTTGTGGAGACCAGCAGTGGACATTAAACTGAAAGTCATGCTGCATATATTGAGAGGAGGCTTATTTTGGCCTTGCTGTAGCCTTGTCCATGGCTTTAGCAGGTGGAACACATTACATGTGATCCTGAAGCACCTGTTCTGCTTTAGTTTAATCTGAAAGGTTTTGTAATTCCAGGGCCAGTTAGTGAGTTGAAGCAATGCGTGGTAAATGGCTATAATGAGATGGTATGTTTTAAAGGTGTACTTTTATCTTAGCTAAATGTTAATGTAAACTTGTTCTAAGATGTAGTTGCTGATGAATGGAAGTCATTCCCTTCATCTTAAGTTCAGTGGTTTGGGTTTATCCTGTGCTTTGTTTTCTTTTGTGTCAACAGATGTATTTAGGCAGCTGCAAGGCAAATTAGGCTGGGGTTATAATCAGAACAGTACACATTGCTGCAGTGTGTACAGGTAGCTGTATAGTTGAGATGCGAAGGGCTGCTGCTTTTGTCAGCTATGATTTCTTTTGTTTGTCATTATTGTTCTGATGTTTGTGTAGTTATAGAAGTAATCTGCAATAAATGGAAGATGATGGATGGTCAGTATAAGCTTCAGAGGAGGAAATATAAGACTGCGTATTATTTCACATCTGTGCCAGATGTGATTAGATATTGCTAAACTGGCATGGGTTGGCTAGTTAAACTCTGGAATGTTCAGGATTCTTAAATGTATTTACAAAGATGCTGGTAAGCTGTTTTCTTCTTGAGATTTTTCTTCGTCTGAATATTGAAGAGAAATGTAAAAATTTGGTTATATTGGTTTTGTAAAACAGAGAGGGGTTCAACTGTGTAAAAAGCAGGATTCTTTGTAATTGTTTAGTCCAGTCCTATCTCCCTACATCTGCATTTGAACAATGCAGATTCTCTGACTGTAATGAGATGGGGTTTAATTCAGTTTCTGTAATGGTTCAAGAAGGATTTGTTTTCATTTTCAGTACCTTTCCAATAAAGTATGGAAGGTAGTTTGCTTGAAGTGCTGAAACTACCAGTGAGATATCTTGCTTCCAGTCTACATAACTATAGTTATCCTGTTACTCTCCAACAGTGAGAATGTATGTCAATGGCAATGAAGCGGAGTTTGTAGGTATGATTTTTAAAATCCGTTTACAAGAATCTGAAAATTCAGAACTTGAAAGTGATTAATTCCCAGGAAGTAGCCCTTTTGGTGAAAGATAGTAGTGAGAGAGAGGTTAAACGTTTCTTTAATGATTACCCACTAGAGCAGGACCCAGTGTTAATATCCCGAGAACTTCCAGATTGGGTCTTATTTTGGGTAATAAGTTGAGGATTTGTATTCTGCAAGCTGAAAACATAATTGCATGCCTTGTACTAAGGAGATAAGCTCTCTGGAAAAATGTCTTCTGGATCTCAAATAAACTTTACCAGTATTTGGCCATTGCAGTTGTTTTTGCAGTATTGTTGATGAAATGTGCAAAGTCAGACTTACACTAGTACAACTAACTCAATTGCTTTCTGTCTAATGGGCAGAAATAAAAATAGTTTGTTTTATAGCTGTGTCTAGAGCTCTTATCTTAAGGCAGTGGAGGGGAAGCTGAGGTAGGTTTAATATAGAGAAATCTGCTTTCTATTGAGGTTGTTTCTGAACATATTAGAAATTGTTTAATTTAGTTTGGTTTCTAACTCACTGTTTTGTCATTGCTCATTTTATGAAGCCATAAATTTATGTAGCTATTTTCTGTCTCATTTACTTCTCTATTTCCCCAATGAACTTCCTTTGTTGCTACGAATACTGTTCAAAAGGCCAGTATAAAAGTATCAAGTGTTTTTTCAGTGCTGATTAGAGATTTATCTTACATTGTGGATATTTTTTGTCCAGTTTGTTTTATTTACTTGGTGACCATCACTTTTGTCAGAAAAGGACAAAACAAAAGAACTGGAACTAGAGGAGATGGTTTACTATGGCCTGGTAGCTTGAAGACCTATTATACATTTAATAGAGACTGTTTCTTACCATTTTTCTAATTTCTGGATGGACACTAAATGAGATGCCTTAAAAAAAAAGAAAAGAAAAGAAAAGAAAACCAGACTGCAAAAACAGGCAAATATTAAACTGTTTGATTTTGGGGGTCATAGGAATCCTCGCTGGATTTTCTGGTGCCTTGGGGCAAAGTCTTAAAAACCTAAACCAATTTGGTCTTCGACTGCTCCAAGAGAGTTCTACCAGACAGGTTTCCTGTGGCAATGATGATCTGTAGTTTAGGAGCTGTTGGGTTTGTCATCTGTGGTTAATTCCGTGTATATAGTACATCACAAATGCAAGGAGCACAGCAATCAGCTGAAAATGTTACTGCTTGCAAGGTCAGTGCTTTCTGTTTTGTTGCAGTAGCTATGTGCACCATTTTCTGGGCATACTTTCTCTTGTGATAGGACTAAAGGTACTGGATGGATTTCATACTATCTGCAGAGCAGGTTTTCCATTCTCAATTTCTTGCTTGTAAGTAATTTAAAAAAATATAGGAATTTGAGAGAAAGTGGAGTGACAGTGGAATTAAGTGTGGCAGAGAAAAAAAGCAACAGAAGGCAGAAGAAAAAGCAAAGACATTTAATTTAAATGAGGAGAGTTTAAGTGTGATCTTAAGTCCAAAAAACTGTGGAGGAATTCAAGACAAGCTCATCTAGAGAATCCTGGTAGATTATGGAGGGAACACTGGCAATGGTAAAGAATTAGATGTAAGGGCAAGTCTTGGTTGTGGTTATGGTTTGTAGTAGTAGTAACATCAGTTAATAGAAACTTGATGGAGCTTGTCCAGATTTTCTTGTAGCTTTCGGAAGTTGTTTCACAGGCCCTTGTGTGTGGGGAGGGGAGGGGGGGGGGAATGTATTACTTCAGCTCTTCCATACTACATTGTTATATTTTTGTCTTCAAGATATGTTTCTGTCTGCAGTAATTCTGAGTTACTTAATTGCGTTCTGCTAAATTGTACAAATGGTGTAACTTGCTCTCCAGGAAGCGACTCTAATAGCGCACAGCTTTGCCTCAGTTGGGTGGTAGAGAAAGAAGAGTTGTACCTAGAAAGGATTGAGAGTACTGAGCTCTGATTTATGTATCCCTTGTTCTAATTTAGTCTCATTCCTTACAAGTAAGAACACCTGTCTGACAGAAGGTATTCAGCTGTGGATGGACAAGGCTTTAGCAGGGGAACATGTGGTGCTAAGCATTATACCGACAGACATAGTATTACATATTGAAAGCGCAGATCACATAGGCCTAAAACAGGCGATAAGGCCAAATGTCTCTTCAGAGCACAGTGAGGTCTGCAGGGGGATCCGGAACCAGCTCTAGGGGCATACTGTCAGCCTTGTCAGGTTTGATGGTCAGGCACCTCTCTAGTTGAGGTCTAGGTCAGGTCTGTGCTGTGGAACAGAAATCAGGAACCTATGTGGCTCTGTGTTTCCTGTTGTCACTGCTGGGAAGGTCAGTAGAGTTGTGTTGTAGAGAAAGACTATTTGATCAAGCCAAAGTTCATCCCATCCAATTTGTAGGAAAATTGCTGTGTTCAACTCCTGACTTCACTGAACTTAAAAAAAATGATGAATACAAGAGACCTAATTTTATACTGATAGAGCAAGTATTTGTTCTCACCAACAACTTAGCAATTAGCAGTGGAAGGTGCATAAATGATGAAAATGTTCTTATTACATTCTACTTAGTAAGCGTTTGAGAATACAAGTGCAGCCACTCTGCTGGCTAATATAGTGACAGCAGGAATGTCCCATGCTTTAAGATAATTGCTTTAATTGAAACAGGTGCGCCACAATGCTGCAGTAATTTAGCTACTTCATGATCTCACTCTAAAGTTTACAAGCAGGCTTTTATAATTTTCATTTCCATTAGTGGAAAGTCTCTGAGAAGCAACATGACTTACTTAAAAACGTTTTCCATTATCTGCAAGTATTTCTAAAGTGCTCTGTGCTACTCTTCCCGTGATGAAACCATTTTGGCTTGCTTCACTGGATTTGCCCTGCAGAATTCCAGCAACCAAGATCAAGAGATGCATTTTTGAGATGCGTTTACTGGATGTGTGTCAGGTGAGCTGACTGGGAAAATCAATGTATTCAGGGTGGGTGAGGGGCCCGTTGGCCTTGGCCCATTATACCAAGGCCACTGATTGGGGCTGAATTAAATGTTCTTATTCTGCTTCCAAGTGTTGAATTGTAGGAGCTGTTTAGATTGGAATGATTGTTTGTTTGTTTTTCCTTATTTCCTTACTATATGTCATTTTAAGTGATCAGGGCAAACAGAATGAAGAGATGAATGGATATATCTTTCTGAAAAGATTGTGTAGGGACCAAAAGACTGAACGTCTTTTGTTTCTAGAGTGAAGCTAGATGTACTTGGTTTGTGCTCCTTATTCTCTCTAGAATCCAAATGGAAACGACTTCCTAAGAAGAAATGTTTTGCAAATCACTATGCAGAGATGGAACTCTGAGCCTCTTCTGCTTCTCGTGCTGCATTTTTGTTGTTGTGTCATGACCCTTGACTGTGCCCATGGTTTTATCATGCAGTATGAAAGGAAGGTGGGGGGAAGAGGAGGAGCAGCAGCAGCAGTGGCAATGCCTTTGAGTGGGGAAAAGAAAACTGCTAGAGTTTGAAAAGTATCTGAACAGTCTGTTCAGACTCTGCAGATGAGAAGTTTCCGTGGAATGGGACTTCTGACGGAGCGTTGTGTGTTCGCTGCAGGTAACATTCAATTTTGACAGGGAAATAAGTAGTTTAAGATGCATAAAAATCCGATCAGTTAAGTGATGTTGGCATCTAGGCTCTTTAATATCCTTACCCTGGGTGTTCTTCTCTGGAAAAAAAATAGTTCTCTTCCTTCAGATCAGCCTCATTTAGGTAAACAAAATATGTTAACTCTGTTTTGCTGTTTGTTTTTTTTTTTTTTTGTGGTTTTTTTTTTTCCCCCTTCTGTAATATTTCTTTTAATTGCTGTAAAAAAGACATTTTTCTGCCTTACCACGTGCACCAGTAATTGATTCCTGCTTTGGTGGCAATAGACTGCAAAGATGCTCTCATCTCCTTTGGTTCTCATAAGATTGAACAGGTCTTTTCAAAGAAGGCTTCAGGTAGCATGTTTTGTGAGATGACGGGTTTTTGTCATCTACACATCAGTAACTAGAGAATGGTTTTGCTTCTCAGAAGAACCTTTCCATGCTATGGATGATTGCATAAAATCTTTTACTGTTTCTCAGTATTCAACTAATAATACACTTTATTTCTACCATTGAGTCAGTTTCCAAGTAGCAGTAGTTGAAGCATGGCTTAATTTTGTCAGGATATGATAGTTTCCATTACATTAACTTCCAAGGGAACAGAATTCATCTCAACATGCATTATATTCCAAGCTCAATAACTTCAAAGAAATATTCATTGAGAGATGGAAATAATGAAGGAGAAAAAGCTCTGTTTGAAAAGTTAAGAAACGTTGCTATACTTAGCCAGTATTCAGTAGTGGGTCATGTTGCGTTACAGCTAAATTTCAGCTCGTGTAGTTTCAAATGAAGGTTGATGTTTTGAAGGTGGAGCTTGGTGGGCTGTAGTTTTCAACTGAGTTGCGTTTGAGCATGTACATTGTAGTGAGATTTCTAAAGGTGAAATACTGTAACAGGAACATTTAGCCCAGGTGAGGTAGATTTTAGCAGACTTTGTAACCATTCTCAGGGAAAACTGGAAACATTTCAAGTCGTGCAAGGGTTTCTAAATAGTGATATTTTACTTTTTAATACAGTTTTGAGCAAGTAATATGTCGTTCTTGCTTTTAAATCAAAGTTAATTTTGAAGGATGTTTTAATAACAGATCAATGGCTGGAAAAATATTCATGCATATAATTGAGAGCATTTGATTTGCCACAGGTAACTTAATGGCTCTAGTTACCATCTTCAAACCATAAGCACTGTGCCAAAGGGCAGTGTGAATTATGCATCTTTTCTCAGCAGTATGATTCTTCCTTTTCTATGGAGGTAGAAAAAACAAATGAAATATAGCAGCTGTATTAAAGTTTTATGACCTGTCATACAGCCTTTCTTCCTTCATGCATGGTATTAGATACATTTCTCTTCTTTTTACACAAATAAAGCATTATTTCTCATTTGTCAGATAAAAAAAAATCAATATTGCTCAAAAGTACTACTGAGCCTTCAGTAAAACTCGAAAGATCATTCTTATTCACACTTAACTAAGATCAAAGGTACAGATGTGGTTGCAGGTACATAGTATAGAGAAGGAATTACTTCATTTGCTTGTCTCTTTCCAGGGCAACTTGCTTTTTTCTTTAGAATTTCTTTAATTTTCAAGCCTCGTAATGTCAGTTTGCACAAGGGTGAACTGTACTTTCTGCATGCTTCTTTATGATTGTAATAAGTAGCAGCTCTTTAGAAGTATTTTTGCCTAAGGAGTTGCATCTCTGTGCCCAGCAGATAGTGAGCTCTTCAGCTGTGCCTGAATGGTTGCATCCAGGAATATTTTCGTGCTCTGGGATCTGGGAGTGCCTTTTGGGTGCCTCCAGTCTGCAAAGGAGCAGGGTGCAGTTGTGCTCCATTTCTCCTGACTACTCTCATCATGGAGAGGGTGCAACCCCTTGGCCAGGGAGTGCTGAGGAAGATGTCAGCGCATCCCACTTATGCTCAGAGAGAACACAAGATTCTGTGAAGCAAGAAAAAAGGGGTTTTACTCTTCAACTTAAACATGCTTTCAGAACCTAACCTGTTCTATCCCTCCCTCCAATTCCACTTGGCTTTGTCCTTATCCAGGTTCATTATAATAGAAGCAGCTGAGCATGAACATAAAATGAGACCTTTTAATTTAGACTAAATGTCAACTTTCTGTCCACAATGGAGATTATCTCAAGTGAGATTAAAATTTTGTTCTTCCTGTGTACTGTGTTAAGGAACTCCTATTCTGTATACAGTATTTAGTTCCTCAGAAAGTATTCTGAAAAGCCAGGAGAATTCGCAGAAGTGCAGAAAGGGTGACAGCAGTTCTAAAAGCCTCTCTTTTAGGGGGAAGTGTAATAAAGCCAGTTAGACCTGTAATCAAGGCAAGGCTGAGTCACTTCATGAGAGACTGACGACCTTAGGGAGAGATTTCAGAGAGCTGATAGTCATTCAGGGTTACAAGGAAAAAAACAAAGTATTCTTTGGCTGGAACATGAAACTAAACAGTTAAGAGTCCATTATGTACGCTGCATTTAAGTCTTAGTGGGTTGACCATTCTCTTTAAATAAAGAATATTTTTTAATGACTTACTGCAGTGCTCGTAGAAGTGAAGGACTGAAAATAGAAGTTGCTTGTTGATTTTACTTCATGGAATCAAACAGTCAGGTCAGACTCAAAGAATTTCAACTCTGTGCATATCGCTTCTTTTTTTGAAACTGAGCAGCAAGCTCCATAGCTTTTTGATTTTACTTTTGTTGTGAGAATTCAAGAAAACCAAATGAGATTCTGAAAAGAAATACCACTGCAGCTAAGTGCTGTAAAACCATTAGTAGATTTCTTATCCTAATGTTATAGAAACCACATCATTTTTCTTTGGGTTAGATGAGGAATATGCTACTATTTATTTATTTCTACAGTTACTTTTTAGCATTTGAGCAGAAATGTGTATTTTTACCGTGGAAAATGTAACAGTCTCCTTTTTGAAAATATTTAGACAATTACATTGCTCTAGTGCATTAACTAGATTCAGCCATCTATCAACTGCTACCATACTGAGTACGGTCTGTTACGATTTCCTGTGACAGAAAACTTATTGGAAGGTGGAGTATTCACAAGTCTTTAAAAGAGGGCAGCTATCCTGCAAGCAATTGATAGACATACAATGAATGCAAGGCACTAGCTATGGCATCCTTGTTTTACAAGCTTGTCTGCCTTCACTTTGGTCAACTTTGAATTCTCTTCCAACAATGATCAAAGTTTAGAAGGAATTTCTTCTAAAAAGAAGGAAAGTCCAACATTTAACAGACTGATCCTGGATTCTGTGTTCAGTTTCTCATTTTACCCTATGAACTTCTATAGGATTCTTTGCAAGAGTTTTATTCTCCTGAGATACATCTATACTGTGCTTCCATCATCGTATCCCAGTATCCAGATCTGTCATCTGTGCAAGAAACCTTTTAGCTTTGTGTATGTCCACCATTTCTGTATCTCTTGATACCAACCAAGTAAAAAACTAAATACTCACCTGAAAATGAGCTCTGGTAGATTACAAAAAGTGGCCAGTCAGATTGCCTGACCTATCAGGAACCTTGGAGACAGTGGAGCTCAATGGAGTTAAAATGCAGCAGCTGTATCTGTTCCTCAGTCTCTTATTATTGCTCCATGGATCTGTGATTGTGACCTACTCCAGGAGTATTAAGATGTCCTGGCATCTTGCAGTGTATTGCTTTGATTAGTAAGTCGCAACTACTATGGTTTCACACAGTAACAGAGTGGCTGAGGTTGTAAGGGACCTTTGGAGGTCATTTGCCCAGCAGATTGCCCAGGACTATGAACTTATGGAGATCTTTAAGGAGGGAAACTCTACAATATTATTTGCTAAGCTGTGTCAGTGGTTGATCATCTGCAAAATAAAATTGCTTCCTGATATGCAGATGAAACTTCCTCTGTGCCTGTTGTCTCTGTTTCATACCATTACCCTAGTAACCTCACAGAGGAGTGCCTTGTGTGAGACAAGATGCTAGTGTTAAAGAGAAAGCAGATAGCAAGTGTGTTTGGGTTTTTTTGTTTGTTTGTTTTCTGGTCCGTTGGGGTTGTGTTCTTTCGTTTTTAGAGTAAGTACAATAAATGAAGACTGCTAACAACTGTCCTAATACCATGTTGCCGAAATATATTAAATGCACCAGACGTGCTTCTAGTGAACTCAGATTATGTCGAGGGATCAGACGTATTTTCATTACTGTTGCTGTTAAAAGCTAATTGCTGCATTTTCAGTGGTGTTGCTTATTTATCAAAAATTTGAGTGAGCTGAATGTATGATGCGCTCTGCTTTCTACACTGTGATTTCAGTGTTGGTTTTTTTGTTTGTTTTTTTCTGGAATACTGGTTGAATCTTTTCAGAAAATAAATACTCTGAGTAGTTTTACTGGTATTTTGGTGGATGACCTTTTTGCCTTGATTTAGAAGCAAGCAGATAGTTGTAATTTCAAAGTGATGACCTGTCCTATTTCGCAAACATCATAAGTATTTGGGGTGAAGTATGGTGGGTGAAAACTAATGGTCTGGCATCCAGTATTTATAATAATTTGAAATGATTTTTGTTTGTTTGTTTTCTTTCCTAGAACATACAAAGGATATTCTTGTGATATATGAACAAGAAGCAGAAGAGTGGGCTCTGTATTTCAAATCTCTTTTTGAACACATAGTGAATAAAGAAGGAATCTTACTCTACAATCTAGAGACTTTGTCTTTCAAGCATCTGGAATTATTCTCTTTACCGTGTTATAAATGTAAACTCCTGATACTATCGTACGGACTCCTTAAATGCCTGAACAAAAAGAGTTGCTGTTTTCTTGCACAAGTTCTTCAACCTCCAGATAATGTGGTGATTCTGCTTTGTGGAGTGGAGAATTCGGAAATGTTTTATGAGATTCTAACCTTAAGTGGAAGGAGCAGAGAGATCTTCACTGATCAGGAACCTGAGGACTACCTCTCCATTGTAACTGGAATTATTCAAACAGGTAATCTAAAGATGTAAGCTTAATATGATTAAGAGATTTCTAGCTCTTTTAATATCATTTGGAAGAGATAAAAGTGATCATTTGAACTTTTTGTAGAAATTGTCTTTCTTCAGCTTAGCCCTGCAGTTTTGGCTCTATGTATTTGTCATTGCTGATTTATTGACTTCTTATTAACAGAAAGTACTGTCATAATCTTAATTCAGTTTCACAGGGAGGAAGCTTTGGAAAGCCCAGAAGCTGCCACTGGCACTTGTGAACCTACTGCCATGGTTTATGTCACCTATGGCAAGATTTAGTGGCTGGCTTTATTTGTTTCTTCGTTTTCTGAGCTTACAACTCTCAGAAATGGTGCAAAGCAATGTTTGTTTCATCTCTTTCAAAAAGCTTTAATTATGACAATGTGGGTGTGTGTGCATATATGTCTTTATATAAACTTGATAGCAAAAAATGATTTGCTAAGACCCCATTTTGTGGATGGCATAGTGTTCACTGTGACATGCAGAGGCTGTAAGAGTGCAAGCCCCCTTTCCCTTTTCAAAGCTTAAGTAAAAAAATCTGTACTGGAAAGACTGGAGTTGTTGAGCCTTTATGTATTTTCGCATTCATGGGAGCAACAGTGAAAAAGCAGTGTAAAAATTAGCACTTCTAGAATGTAAGAAAAGCTCCTTTTAGAGAGAATTAAATGAAATTTATTAAACTTTTCCTCTCTATATCTTCTGAGCACTCTCTTAGGCTTCATTTTTGGAGCTAGATGTAGTTGTCTGCTGTGGTTTCAAGGGATAATAGTTGTTGTTTTTGATCATGCCTGATATTTAGCTTGAGAGGATTTCCTTGGTATCTTTTCAGTGAAAGGAATACAATGGGTCTGCATCATTTGTGTGTGTATGAATAGGAAAGAACTGTGCCCAAGGACAAACAGTTGACTCATGCAGACTGGCAGAGTTGGAAAACTACTCGGAAAACATTAACAGTTTTCCTGAAAGGCAGGTGATAGGTCTGTATGTACAAAATTATTTATGGCATCTGTCCTTGGGATTGTACTTGCATTTTATTGTCATGCAACTAATAGGTGCACAAATGGTCATTTTTTGGCAGTGGCCAGTATCAGAAGCTTCAGATAGCAGTACAAAGGTGGATTAATGAGTAGTTGTCAAATACCTCTATCACAACGTGTATGTCCATGCCAGGGATGCACAAACTAACTGGGATCAGACAAGTTCTGTTGATTGAACTAGCTGCAGGATGTGGTGCAGTGTTGCTGCCTGGTGCTTCAGAGTACAAGCCCTCCTTCATTCACACAACTGAAAACTGCTCTGGCCCTGTAATTTCTGGACTGGCATGTTTTGGCTGTCAGATAGGCTGGCTCATATCAGTGCTGGCTAGGAGAGCTATGTAGTGCTCTGCACTGTGAAACAATTCTGAACATGAGATGTGCTGTCACCTGGGTGTCATAAGCTCTGAGGAGTAAAGATTTATTTCTTTATCATTTTTTCCCCTTTGCGTAGAGATAATGGTAACTTTGCAGTATCCATATTTTTGATATTCTTCTGTAGAGTTGTATTAAGCTTTTAGCCTTAGATATCTGTAGCAGAGTTTTTGACAGATAACACATATTTGGGAAAAGACATTTTCCTTTGGGTTTAAAATGATTTGCTTAAGGGTCATTAGGTATATTTGGATTCTCCTTTGAACTATTGTGGTATTTGTTGCTGTTGTTTGTTTGGTTTTTGTTTTTAATGCTTTTTTTCGAGATTATGCACTTAGGGTTTCCCTTCTCTTCCAATGTGAATCATCTTTGATCTTTTTAAATTGTTTTCAGTGCTTGTCTCTGGCCCCTTATGTTTCTGCTTTTAGAGATAGCAATGAAAACACTACAGTGTATGTTCATGCTTTTCCCTTCCTTTTGTTTCCTAAACATCCATTACTATTAACTTATTCCTCTGTATGCTTGTCTTCTTATCTCTTCAGTAATAACAAAGATCTGTCCCTCTGCTGAAGTCTAAAAACTTAGTGATGTAATATAATTACAATTATTACCTGTTACCATGCTGTTATTCGCCATCACAATTCAATTCTGCTAATTCCTAAGGACAGCGAGCAGTTGAGATTCTAGATTGGCTTGATTCCAGATTTCAGGAGTGGTTTGTAAGTAGTTATAGCAACTGAAGAAGGATGCTAAATTGGGTTGTCACCTGTTCTGAAGAGAGTTGGTGATAGTGCGTAGGTTAAGTGATAGCAGCCACCACCCTTTCACTGCAGCTTTCTCCGTACTCTGCACAGTTCTAAGGCAAGGTGAATTCTTAACTGTCCGTTCTCTCTGCGCTGTCTGAATGGTCTGAGATGGAAACAGTACAAAATAAATCCAAATTTGTAATCCCCTTACCAATAATTTTGAAACAGGCTTTCCCCTACCATGTGGTGCCAGATGAAACCTGTTGGGGCTAGCAGCAACAGTACTTGCTTGTACCTCTAATGTAGCATGTGTGCTGAAATTTCCAGTCAAGAAAAAGCCCAATTAAAATTCGCAATAGAACGAAACATAATGCAAGGTATAAGCAGAGGTCTCTTTCCCCCCTGCAGTGTGATTCAAAACACTAAATCTGAAGGGAAGAGTTTGGCGTTGTTATTTGAGCATGTTCTTAGGGGAACAAGTGGAGAACCAGGCCATGTATGAACGGGACTTTCTAACATTTCCTGATTGGTGATAGATTGTATTATATTTACCTTACGCAGGGAAAAGAATGTGAGTATTTTTGTTGCTGTCAAAACATTGCTGCAGCAGGACTTGCTCACAAAATACTTCACAGTAATACTGTCTGGAATTTCTATATTCAGATTTAGAGTTGGTTTGGAATTTTCTTGCCATTAAAGATAAATCTCTGAAAGTAGAACATTGAGATATATTAGTTTAAGATGGCTTGGTGTGATCGAGTATTTTTAATTTATTTCGGTAGCTTTCTGCAGTGCTGAAGACAGAATCAGGAGGCATTTTGTTTACATTTGACCTTTCCTTTCCCTTACTCTTTCTACCGTATCTCTTTTGAATGAACTGTGTATACCTTTCTATATTAAACGGACCTACTTTTCAGTGTACTGATGATGTAACCTCACTTTTGTAGTCCAAAAATACTTGTATTTTAAATTCAGATTGTTTATATGTTTAAGCAAATGAATTTGTAGATAGATGGTTGCACCTGATAAGTGTCCTAAATTCATCCAGCATTTATCTGTGCCTCAGTATTGACAATGTTGAAAGGAGGACAAGTCTCAGTGACACAAAGACATCTGTATTAGCTATTTCTAAAGTACCTTGACATTGTCATGAGATTTTGTGGTGAGACCTCACAGCTTTGGGAAGTTTCTCAGAAGGAATGCTTTTACATGAGAAAGCAATATGCCATCAGTTTTTGCCTGCTAACAAATAAATATTCATACCAGTACACAGTTTTAATTACAAAGAAGACTATTTTGAAGAAAATTGCTTTTGCTTCTACCCAGTAAAGTTACTGGGGTACTGAGGTGCTAGCATGTTTTATGTGTCTCTAGCGTATGTATAACAAAGAGGCTGGGAGCTTAAAATAGGGCTTAACATAAACACAACTAGCCCACCTCAAATAAGGGACTGATTTCCGTTGTGCAGGATCACAGAGAAGAGAAATAGGCTTTTATGATGACTGTCTCCTGTTTCATTGTATCGGGATTGTACCAGGACTTTGAGTACAATGTTTGAACACTAGAGAAGTACTTCACATTTTGAATCCAGTACTTTACAGCTTCTGTAAAATCTTGTTCATGTTTGTATTCAGAAGTCACTAACGATGACAGTGTGAATTTTCTTAGGCTGTCAGCAGAACTTGTAATGTTGTATCTCTCATTTAGGGGGAAACTTTACCATTTTCTTCAAAGGGAAAGTATTTCACCTAGATTTTAATACTGATGGAGTCTGTAAAGAAATGAAACTAAGCACTAGCAGGAAGCAGAGTCCTAAAGGAAGCAAAATGGCTGATTTTTTTGTTTTGTTTGCTTGCTTGTGAATAGTATGATTTTGCACGTGCAGAAGCTAAAACCAGGGTTGTAAAGATTTCTTACATGAACCTGTAGGATTAAGTAATTGGAGCTAAGTGGGTGATTCTGGCTTAGCTTACTGGCAGGGGAGACTCCAGTAGAAGAGACTGTAGGGCTGTGCCTCTTCCTTTTTCAGCTTTCCTGTTTGAGAAGTGTTTTTCCATCTACATGTAGAAGTATTGTTGTAATGCTAACGCAGTGATAGGGCTTCTAAGGGCTTGCAACTGTCAACAAAAACTTGGGGTGTTACTGTCTTGTTTCGTATGGCACCAGACCCTGGCCGTTTCAAACCAGAAGAGAAACTTAAATAGCATCCTGGAGTTGTCAGTCACAAATAGGGTCTTCAGTATGACAGCCCCTGCTACGTAAGCTTTTTAACTTCTTTGTTCCTTCTTGTATTATTCCTACCAAATCCAAAAATTTTATTTATCATATAATCAAATCTCATAGCTCAGGTTTTGATCTGTCTAGCCCATCATAGTGACTGGAATGTTTGGATACGTACATATGTACCATATATGTAATATTTTTCTTCTAGTATTACATTATAACACTAATTGGATGGAAACTGCTTACACCTGGTAAGGTGAATGCACAACTATCTGAATGCCTTTTAGTAACATTTAAGACAAGTTCATACAGTTTATTTTACTAATAGAGGTCATATTAATGTAACATAAGCATTGCTGCACAACATACACTAATTTAAATCAATGTACTGTGATTTTACTGTGGTTTATTTATGTTATACATTTTTAAATTTAGAAAGGAATTAATGGTTTTATCTTTACTCCATTCCTTCAAGGTTTTAAGTGAACAGCGTGCAAATTTGTATTGTTTTATTGCAAAACAGTCAACAGTCTGTACTTGGTTGCAGTTGTGGATCTGTTTCTAAAGCTTACAGATAATGTAGGTTTAAGATTTCTAGCAGGTATTTTGCTACATGTGTATGTAGTTGTGTATGTCCTTAAAAGAACATATCGACTCTCTTCTGATTTTATGCTATGGTTACCACTCGCAATTATGGAGAAGTTAATACTAGAAAGCATTTAGGAAAGTCCTCTGGAAATTGATCCTTTGTGTGTATTTTAGTGTGAAATTATGATTGTAACATTAGCGTTTGTAGTTTCACCATGATGTATTTCCTTTATGTCAGCATCACCATCTTGTAAATGAGAGAAAATAACGATTATGTTTTCATGAATTGACACAAAAACAAACAAAAAATCCCTATCCCAGAAAAAGAAGCATGACACCTGTTTAAGTTCATATTGGAAAAAAAAAATCAATATAGGATAGCAGAAGATGACTTTTAGGTACAGAATGAGATTTTGCACTTGGTAAGGCTTGTCTGTACTGATTTAAATGGCTGTAAGGACAGAGCTGGACCCAGAAAATGTTATTGCAGTTAAAAGCTTAAATGTTCAAAAGTCAGAAATTTGAAGGTACAAAGTAGACTATTAGATTTTTATGTGGTCCCTTGTCCTTATGCATTGATTGTTTTTAATTACTTAAGTGCATTTTTTTTGTCCCTTCAAGAACCTGCCCTTATTAGCACACAGGATAAATAGTACTCAGTTAATTAGTAGTTTTTTGATACTTTGCTTTGTGTTTGCATTTGTGATTGCATTATTTATGCCATTGAATGACGTTTCTTTGCAATTCAAATCCTGTTGAGAAAACAGAATTATTATTTGCTAATGTTATGTTCTGTAGAACTCATTTCTATATTGTGAGTGTTATTGAAACAGTTGATTTGGTTGCTATTTGACGAACAGTATTTAGAAAGTTTAAAGTGGAGTATTTCTTTTACTACTTGTACTGCTTTGTGGCCTGGCTTTTCATAACTCTGTGCACTATACAATACTTTTTATGTCCATATTCAAACTTCCTTTAATTGCACATGTATTTGTGACTGCTCAGATGATTGCAGGTTGTCTGAGAGTCTTTATTTTAAATCTAGGATATCATCTGGAATTTCATCAAAAAAAAAAAAAAAGGATGTAAATGACTGTGTTGCTGTTACTTTATTTCTGAAGCTCTAAATTGCTTGTCCATTTGTTCATTAGACCAAAGGAAAGTTTCTGTGAAACAGTGGATCTGACAGTAGCAACCATAACTATCCTATTACCAGTTTTTTGCGGAGTTTGAATTTCCCTTGCATTTTCTGAAGAGTCATGGCTTTATTTGATTAAGTGGTACTTGTTCTCTTGCATCCTGTCAGACATGAAGGGCAGTGGACTACCCTTAAAATAGCATATAGCTGTGTAGAGGAACAAGCCTTGTTCTCAAAAATTCACCCACTCTGCTACACATACGCATTCCCACAAGGAGTGTGGAGAGAAAACAGGTTTCATCAGGACATTTCTGTTTTCCTTGAATTTCAGAGTAGAGAAAAAAGGAAGTCCCTGAAGAGCTTTTGTTTTCTGTTCCCAAAATGTCGAATCTTGCTTGCGTGAAAAGGGAGCCAACTAATCTGAAATTTCAGATAGAAGAGTTTTACTCACATTGCACGTGCAGCATCAGTCACTGTCAACCAGTGGCCAGGAGAAGCACTGCATCCACACTTCAGCTCCTGTTGGCATTCGCCACTGTGGTTTATTTGCATTTGTCAAGACCCATGAAGAGAAAAAAAGAAGGGCAAAATCTCAACTTATTCTGGGTGTAGAGCTGTGTTATGGGTTTCCTGTCCCATAACAGCTTTATTTCTGGGTTGATGCCTTTTGTGAAGTGTTTTGACTCAACACCGTGAGTTACTGCTTGAAACAGTCCTTATGAGGACAAGTGAGAGTTACCTTGGTAATCCTCGTGCATCAGTTCTGCGCTGCTGGACTCAGATTACTGCATGGGGGTCCGTCTCCCTGCTACTATATCAGGGCCAGAAGATGCTGCAAGCTTACTGGCTATTCCTTAGTAGCATGAATTCAATATACGTGATAGTAACCTATGGCATATCGGATTTCATCTTCTTCAAGTAATCATACCTGCTTTTAGGTACTCCAGTCATTCCCACTTACTAGTTTTGTTCACAGTGCTGACCAGTCTTTGAATGTGTGTCTTGGATACTTAGAGCCCACTGGATGCACTTCCACTGCTGGCAGGTGGGCACCTTACAGGTCCAGACTAGAATTAGCTGGAAGTAAGTCTCTTTGAAATGCGTGTAATGTGAAAGTGAGTGTTTAACGCCAAGTATTTCTCTATTTCTAAACTATCTCCTTTTGGTCTCACCTCCATTCATGCAGCAACTATCTTGACATTGTAGCTGCTCTGGTGTGATCTCTCACGGAAAGCTGCTGTGAATTTGCACTGTTTGTACCTCTACAGACCCGCTGTCAAGATTTCTGAAGATGTCTTTTTCAATCTTGTTCTGTCTGGGCTGTGGCTTAATGCACCAAAGAGGCTTGTTGGTATAAAGGTGGCTTTTTGTCATTACGGAATCAGTATCTAGTTGTTCAATAAATTGACTTCACTGTTCCTTTGACAAATAATTGGGATGTCCAGAAAAATGACAGTACGGAAGGAAACAGAGAAAACAGAATTCTGAGATGACAAAAAACCGTGGAGGTGTTTTTCTAAGCTGCTCCTACTTTAAACCTTGACACATCTTTCATATGAATCCTCCTCTGCTTTTAAATGGAAGCTTGAAGGGAAGCTTGGAGTCCAAGTTTTTTTTTTATCAGCTCAGTGATAGATGTTGCAATAAAAGAAATAGAACAAAAAAGTGAAAAAAATTCACTTGAATTTTTTTCTGGAATTGTCTGGACTGCAGTTCTCCGTCAGCTTTTGGCAGCTGTCTTGATAACACTGAATGTCTGGAAGCACAAGTAGGGACCTGAAAACTTACATTCCATAGCAAATTTGTAACTGTTGTCAGGTGATTCATCTATCAGACCATGAAATCAGAATTATTCTTCCCTTCCTGCTGCAGCCTTCGTCCTGCTCATTGCCAAGAAATGCTATGGGATCCCAAGTACGCAGTAATCTCAACTCTAGCAGCTACAGGTTGATGATGTTTAGGTATAGCTAAGAGGACCAAGGAGATTCCCAGCTGATTTGACATGTGAAAGGACTAATTAGGAAAGACATTTACAACAATAGTATGCTGTATGTGTGGTAAAGACTGACTTCTGAATAACAGCAAGGAAATACGAAGTCGAGATTTCTTCCTGGTGGTTCAACAAGGAGCAGTTATCTTGATACTGCTGCAAAACTTCAGAGGGAAAAGCACCCCAAAAAGAGATATTATTGCAGTTTCCAAAGTTCAGCACATCAGTCTTTTCAAAGCCAAGAAACATAAGATGGCAGCTGTAAATGAAACAGTGTTAGTGCCATATAAAAAGTACATGAACTTTCAATCTTCTAGGAAGGATTTGACTTCTGATGAACTGTGAGAAATGTATCCAGTGGCTGCTTCTCTCTAGTAAGAAGGTAGGCAGTACTAAGTTGTATATGTGGAACAAAACTAAAGTGACAGTATCAGTGAAGAAATTACAAATCAGGACAGCATTTTTGCTAGAACCCTACAACAGCATTTTATATAAGATCTTCTGTGGAGACTGGCTTGCAGAAAGCTGAAGCATGCAAGAGTAGATACAAGATCTAGAGTTGATTTGGATTTAAAGTTGAGCACATCAGAAGTATGATGCTTAAATAGGAAATCTAAAGCAGGGTGGAAAGAGCAGTGAGTGGATGACAAGACATTCAAAAGAAAAAAAAGAATATATCCAGTAAAGCAGAGAGGAATGAAAAAGAACTGACGATCAGTAAGAACTGATATACTGAAGTAAATTGTGCAAGACCTTGAGGGATAAGGTCGGAGGATACTTTAGAAAATGGAAAAACAGTATGATCATTGAGATCCATTGGCAGAAATATGAGCTACAAGCAGATGCAAAAATAACTGATTTACTGGTATCTGTGAGCTCTGGAAGAGATCCAGTTGTGAAAAGCTGATCGCCATTATATGAGTTTGTGAGGGCTCATTCCTTGCAGGTGGTAGCTGAATGAGTTAGTTCTTCAGCCAGTGATAGATATTACGTATTTTATTTCTGGTTTCTGTATTAAAAATAAAGAAAAAAGTTGACACTTTTATCACTAGAAAGCTGTATTTTGAGCAATTCCCTTGTGGTTCCGTAGGAAATTTTCTGCGCTCCAAATAGTCATTATTTACAATTTGTGCTAAAGTTGGAGAAGTGAAGCAATCTTAACTAGGATCTGAGTATAGTCTTGTAACTATATAGCAAAAAATACTAATGCCTTATTGTGGAATAAACATTCATAATTTTATCTGCAAAGTAAGACTAGACCCAAATTTAAATACCTGTTAGCTATAGCTTCAGAAAAATGTTGTTCCCCTTCTGTTTCTCAGGTTTCTCAGCTTTCTGTTTATTACAATTTGCCTTTCAGGCTTGTGTCGTGGTACTAATTAACTGAATGACTGGAGGTGGGCAACCTGATTACAGAAATATGATATTAATATGCAGTAGCTGTCTACCCTTTCAGTTTTGCAGCAGACAGTTTTTGTCCCTTCTTTTGTCCCTTCTCAGAGGTGTTCTCAAAGCTAGCGTAAGTACGTACTGCACATTCATGACAAAATAGACGACATCCCTTTGGGAGATTAAAAGGAGTTATCAGTGTACTTCTGCTCTGCTATTCTTTCTTACAATGAGGTCAGAAATCCTATTTTAGTAAAAGGTGTGTATTCTGACATTGAGGTGACATTAAGTGACAGTATCTTAAAAGGTAAAGACCTCAGACTTGTTTCATATTCATAACCGTAACAGAAGTAAAATAAGCAAGAGTTAGAAACCAAGTGCGTTTTTCAAATGCCTGAAATACTGTTCTTTATCACATTTGTAAGGAAACTGTACTGTTTAGTCTACCTTAAAGGTCAGTAGATTTTTATCTATTTCATACCAAATGTATGAGTAAATTGAAAAGTAACCTATCCCATCGCGAGTTGGGCTTGGTCACAAATGCTTTTTTTTTTTTTTCTTCATCAATACCAAATGTGTCTGGTGAGAGTCTTTCTGCTGACAGCAACTGCAGTAACATGGCATGTGGAGATACGTGATCTCTTAGATATGCAAGTTGTGTGTAATTTTGAGGTCAAAAATAGCATCAGCAAATTATACTTGCTGATAAATGAGCTGCTGCAGTCAAGGTAACTTCCGTTACCGGGTTGATTTAAGGAATACTGTAACATGAAATGCATTGTCTTCTCTCAGTTAGTGTTTGGATACTATTAGTGATATTTATCTTGTACTTTGAATAGGTTGAAGGCAGAGGCTATCAGCTACTCAGTTTCTCTTCTCCCCACCTCTTCCGAAGCAGTTGTTATGGGACATTTTCATCAGTGTTTCATTACATTTCAGCCGTGCTGTTTCTTGAATTTTGATGACTGTAAAGGATTAGTCTTCATCAAGAGGTTAGCTTCAAACTTGATCAAAAGGGGGAAGGTTGGCTATTCACTTGTAGTTCCCTGAGGCTGGTGTGTGCAGAATCTTTAAGCCTGAAATCTGAGGTTTTGGCCTGCCTGCTAGTTGTGTTTCCCTGAAGTATGTCTTAATTTGAAAAAGCTCCCCTTTATCTGTGTTTTTATATCTGTGTAATTCAAAATGTAGCCATGTGCCACATCCAAGTCCAAACACTGTGTGCTCTTTGGACCAGGCCAATTGTACAAGGCTTGAAGTTTAGAAATGAGAGGGCCATTAGGCAGCTGAAGGTAGCCCCTTAAGAATAATAGCAAAGTTGAAGGGCCATCGTATGAGCCAAACAGGGTTTGGAATTCTACTCACGAGGCTGGAGGCCTCTATCAGTCCTTGTATCTTCAGTGTTGAGTCAGCAGCTGGAGGATACCTCATCTCCATTGCTTTTGTTGTATCTTCACGTCTTGGATTTTGGACAGTGTTTGGTGCTATATAATCCTTCACTGAAAGAGAAATGAGATGTGTGCTGAACCACAGAGAAATGGAACAGAAGTCTCATGTTCTTACAGTAGTAGAACTCCAGTAAATCTGAAGTGGATAGATGGATTCTTTAATAAAACATTAGGCTTTAATATCTGAGAACTGTTGGTGCACACAGAGGGGCAGACTTCAGGTTTCAGTTTCCATCTCCCAGGAGGAGACACAGGATGAAAGTTTGTGGGATGTAGGAACTGGAAATAACAGGCTTGGGCTCCATCAGCAGTTCTGTTCAGCACCTAAATGACCTCAGGCAAGTAGTTATTTCCAAACTAATTGGTGTGCCTGATAGCTTACAAACTTGGGGAGAGTCTTTCTGTGCAGGGAAAGCACAGCAGAGTGGTCATATTGTTAGTGTGCTGCTGCTACTACTAAGTATCATAGAGTTGATTCTAGTAAAAAGAAACACAAAAAAGTTATATACAGTGAGAGATTTAGTCCGAATTCCCTAATCTAAATATGCATCCAAACCAGAAATGCTGATTACCGATTTTGTCTGACATTTTTTTTGCTAGGCCACAAACGAATTGGGAGCTAGTTAACCATCACAGACCTAGGTTGTATCTGATTATACGTTTAAAATCATGTGAAAGGATATATATAAACACCTGCAATTTCATACAAATTATTTCTTAGGTAAAGGTGATGGGAAAATCCATAGTAAATTGTTTTTTTGCTATTTTAGTAGGTTTTTATTTATTTTTAACACCAGCTTGTTTGTTTGTTTGTTTTGTACTTCACTTGCAATTTGGATACGCCAAAGATGACTTTTGTGTTGTTCAGTAGTTTTTATGAAGGCTCCATTGGGCTACAGATATATTGGAATGATAAAGTATGTACAAAACCTTACCTGATTAGTACAAAAAAAGGAGGTATGTATCTTTGCAATCTAATCAGTCTTTTCCTATGTGCATGAATGTAAATTGCAGTGCCATTCTCTGCTGACACCAACACCAAGTCTGAATGTGCAGGAAAGGACACACTGTTCTCATAGCTTTTGAAGAAACTGTCGGTTGTGGTTTATTTGCAAGAAAAAAATTTTGCTATAAATACAGTAGCAACCATTTAGGAGCTGTGGGCAAAATAGGCCAACTCTCAAAGGCTGCTGTTTTTGACAAAACAACTCAACCATGGAAGCGGAAACTAGGTTTGAAGATGATTTTGAGAAAAACAAAGGTAACTGCCAAAGTATTTGCAAAAGAATTATGATTCAGCGAAGAGAGAAGTGTTATTTAACACTCATTCAATAATGACTACACTTACCTTGGTCTGTAATTTATACAGGAGAGAAAACAAACAAAGGAAATTAAGTTATGTATATATGTTTGGGTATTTTAATGGTTTTCTGAGGTTTTAGAAACCTTTCAATAGCTAAGGCCTCTCTCACCATCAGAAAAAGAAAACTTTTCAGCAGAGGAGAAAAGGGAATTTGCTTTGGAATTGCATCTTAGAAAGGATTTCTAGCAAAGATGAATAAATCTCAAGTTCACACAGAATGAAACAGGCTTACTGAATGATGCCCAGGTTACCGTCTGTGGAATTAGGACTGAATGCTTCTAAGTCAGAGTGGCAGATATTTTCTTCTGCCATGTTTCTCACAGCCTTTCTCAGGTTGTCTATAGAGCAGTTAGAAATGGCTTTGATGCATTCTCTGCTGAGGTAATACAGTGTTTAGAAACAGCCACAGTTTAAGATGATTAATTTTAATTATCGTCTATGGTAAAATTGAGGTGAATTGCAGGGAAATACGATGTGCCTAAGTAATTTTTTCCTTACATATCTGTGGTATTCTTTTGTTGTTAGTTTTTTTCCTTTGGTGTTTTTTTTTTTTTTTTTTTCCTGTTCCTTACCTTTCAGTTCTCATTTTGACTGAGTACTCGTGTGTTTGTATTCAAGCTTTGAAACTGAAAGGAAGGCTATTTTAAATGAGCCACTCTTCAGTTATACCCCTCAGAACACTGTGGGACCACCTCTGCCCAGAGCTGACTTGGTGCTGGGGTGTGATCCCACTGGATGACTTGTTCACTTCACTTGCTGAATCTGGGCTAGGGGCTCTTCCAAAATCTTCACTTTAATCTTTTGGTACTGTAATACCCTGTCTTTTCTTTCATTTGACCACGTGTGCTTGATCACCTTTCCAAACCTTGTCATCTGCCTGACCTGATTTGCCTTTATTTCTCCTTGGTTTCATTTTTTCAGCTAGCATTGCTTTAGCAAGAATTAAGAAAGAACTGAAATTCATAAAGGTAGCAGGTGTTCTGCTTTTATCTAACCAAGAAAATTTTAGCTGTAAAAATAATTCCATGGGTAACCTTAGAAAATATATAAACCTTTTATGTTTGTTTTCTGCTATTTTTAATACCCCAGATCTGTCACATGCATTGTTGATTCAAAACACATAGCAAGTAATCAGGGACAGAGGCAATATAAAATCCTTGCATAGACTGCAGTAGGGGAAGCTAAAGACTGTATTTGCAAAGTTAGAATTCTTTTTTTTGGAGGAGGTAGAATGTGATTTAGAAGTTGTTGAGAAGCCTTGGTGAGGTATTAGTTGATGAATTGCACAAGGGAGTAGAAGGACTTCATGAAAATTTCAGTGCATGTGAAGGAATGCAATTTCAAAGTAGTTGAATGAATTTAGTTTGAAATGTGGAATTGAAAACAGTAATGCTTTCCAAAAGATTTTGTGTAAAATATACCAAACTGATGTATTAAAGTTAACCAAATGAATAGAGAGCGTTGAAGTAGAATCAAAAGCATCAGTTCTGTGCCCAATTAAATAACCTGTAGTAAATTCAGTAATATAGTATTCCTTTATTAGATTTATCACATTTAGTTAAATATGAACTTCAGATTAAAAGCAGTCCTTTTAGTGAGGTTATCAATGATAGGTGTTTGTCAAAAGCAAGCCTGCAAAAACAGCCCGAAGGAGATGGAAGATTGTCTTCTGTATTGGACTATAATTCCCATCAGGATCGTCCTGAATAGAAGATTATCATAGGCTTTCCTTTCTTTCTAGCTTCTAGCTCTTAGTGCTGTCTAAGCATCATTAGCTATTGTTAATAATTTCTTATACTTCAGTCTTACATGAAAGAGTACAATTTTAGTCAGCCATTATTTCAGTCATTACTGCTACATTTTAAGAACCTCACACATAGGTCACCAATATGAAAAGTTAAAAGAACACATTTATGAAGCTTCACCTGTCCTTTAATGTATCTTCTCTCTTATTTATCTCAGGATTGTAATGTTATTCTTTTTATGTTTCTTTTAAGATGTTCTTCACTTACAGTTGTAAATTCTTGTTAAATTATTATTTTTCTTAAAGCCTTGCAGTCAATGAAGCTCCCTAGCCATCGCTTTCAGGTTAAATTCAAAGAGTATGCCCAGTGAAGATGTCCAAAATTCAAGTGCTCTAAAGGCTTGTGTATTGAACACTACCTTCTGTTCACAGTAAACATAAAAGATGTCTATGCATGTGCTCCATCTGTATTAATAGAATCTTTTACTGTGGTATTAAACACCTACAAATGACACTGTTTTTATTTAATGCTACTAACCTAGGATATGTTTAATTCCCAGTGTATTGGTTGTTCAGCATCTACACATAACACTTCACTTGGTTGTTTCATGTTTCTCAGTATTTTAGGTTAGATGCAACTGGTGGGTGAAATCTGAGTGCTGGAAATTCTGGTTCTAGAATTTGGTCATTTTACAGTAGTGATAGTATAGATCCCTGTTATTCTTAGTCTTAGACTGCTGGGCGTAATTTTCATTGATATAAATATATAATGTAGGCCTGACATTTACTGGAAGAGGTCTTGCTTGTTTTTTGTTTTTGTTTTTTTAGCTATTAAATTGCTAATCACTTTCACAGTCATCAAGAGAATACCTCATTCTATTAAATATCAAAGTCTGTGATATAAAAAGTAGATTTTGCAATAATTTGTACAAACTCTAGAATAATGCAGTCCCAAATCTGATTGCATATTTCAAAATAAACTAAGGCAAAGGAATTTAGAAGTGCTTAAATTCTGCAAAGTATGTCTACACATACACCAGATGTACTTTTACTAATCTGAATTCAGTACTTTTCTGTACAGAGTGTAGAATTCTGCACTTTTGCACTGAATTTGACTTTTACAGATTTGCACTGAAAATTGTACTGTTACACTGAATTCATAGCTTACAAACAAAATGGGTTTACCTTAAAGACATAGTGATATAAATAGGAGTAGGCAGAGATCATTTTTGTTCGTGGTCATGAACACTGAACTACCCACCAGAGATGTTCACAGAGCTTCTATCTTCCTCACCAAAACATGGACAAATGATACTTTGTTCTTCCACAACCTCTTTAACAGCCAAAACATTCCAAAGTTTCTGTGCTACAATCCACAGCATAGTTTTGTTCAGCTGTTGCATTTCTTATAGAAGAAATCTATTAAAATCTATGCCTTTAGAAGCAAAGCAGTATTGGTTAAGAGAGGGAGCATTCTGTATCAGAGAAACTGATGTATTTGGGGAAATAAATACAAGCAAGAAGTGGGGAAGCTAACTGTGAATTGCCAGAACTCATGCTGAGCGGTAAGAGTTTTGTGCTGCTTGAGAGTGCTGTGTAGTTTGTGTACCTCAGTGACTTGGGCTCTTTTGGAAGGAAGTCAGAATGGCTTTGATACTTGTTTGAGCAGAGCCAAATTGCTACTGTTCTGCATTCTACCTGTTGCTAATTTAGGTTAATATTCTACATCCATTTGAGAGAAAAAGATGTGCCCAAAAAGTTCTGTCCTTGAATGTAACTGGCCATGAGTGTTCCATGATTTAGAATAGTCCAGGCTACTGTTGATATCTCTCAGGATATTCTCTTACCAGCCAGTCAGTATTTTTTAACTGTGGACTGCTTGGGATGTTACCATTAATCTAACTGGGTGACTGCTATATGCTGAATAATCCTGTGTGATAAAGAACTGCTGCAGGTCTGTTGAGATGGGTGGGACTAGTGCTCTGTACAGAGTAATAGAGTGTCTGGAAAGGAGTAGTAAGGATGCAGCTGAGCATCAGCAGGTGTGAAGAATGGCTTTTCTAAAACACAGGCTTAGTTAGAGTTCTGCAGATACAGTTATCAGTTTGTTATTTCCTCAATAAAACTGTGATTTGGTTAAGGGTTCACTAGGATTCTTAGGCCTTCCCTCGCAAAGGAACTATGTGTATGTATATATTTATATATAAAAGAAATTGTTTATGAAGTGCCTGAGTGGTTGGCATAGCATGTCCAATCCCTGAACAAAATTATATATGCCATCAGATCTGGAATTTTGTCTGTAAAGGGGGACAAATTATACAGAGTATTTGTGTCAAGGAAATATGGCCATGTCTGCTTTGACTTTAGTAATATGAAAGTAAAACCTTTAATAACTTTAGTAGAACGTATTAACAGAAGTACAGATTGTAAAGTAAGATTATAGAAGCAAGATCTTTCTCTCAGGGGAAAACCTTCCTTATTTAACTTAAGGGAAATTCAGCCAGGCTTTCACATAGTGCTGTTAATGTGTCTCGAAGTGCCATGAATGTTCTCTGATATATTGTAAACCATGTTGTTGCCTTGTTTTATTCATCTGGAAGCGTTAACAATATTGTCATTTCACCTCATTTATTTCAGGTTGCCAGGCTACTTCTCATGTGAACTTACCAGATGCCATAGGATCATCAGAAAAATCAAATCTTGGTTTTGAAACAGAGGTAGTTTCTGAGACATTAGAAACTAACGATTACTCAGTATTAGTGCTTCCAGCAAGAATACCATGTGAGGTAAGGTATTTTAATGCTCAAATCTTTGGGTCAGTGTTCTTCTCTTCCTCATTCCTGCTGTGTCAGTTTTGAAAATAAATTACAGATAAGGGTCTGTAATGAGAGTGCACTGAAACTGCAGTCTGATTTTTTTTTTTTGTTTTTGTCTGACATCCACATTGCAGCCACCAGATTTGCAAACTAAAATAATTTTTATATGGTCTCTGAGGGATTTTATTTCTATGAGGCTCATTCGGCAGCTTGGGTAGAGATGTTACTGCAATGAGGACCTTGTAGTTTAATAGGGTACATGTGGTTGATGACTTTTGAAGGGATATAGAGTTCCTCTTTGGACAAATCCATAATGAGAACATACATAGATACTGCTGCCACGTGAGTTATGCAGTGAGTGCTTCGGTGAGCACACGCCTTGCCAAATTTTTAACTGAAATTAGAAATATTTTTGTATACTTATCTAGTGGCCAGAAATTATACTATATGGTTTTTGTTTTTTTTTTTTAATTAAGGTTGTTGTGGGAGTATATACATGAAAGTGTACGTTTTCCAGTACTGAATTCTTTTGTATAATTCAATGTCCCTAGTCAGATGGAGATTGCAGTGTACCTGAAATGTCACATATTTTGATTATTGTCTGTCAGAAGGCTGCTCTATATGTCAGCCCTTTCAGACAGGTTACAGCTGAATATCAAATAATGATGTACCATTTATACTATATTCTAAATATGTTCACAGTGCATTAGTGTGAGTTACTACAGTTTAAACCAGTGTTGCTGTTACTTGGAAAGATTGAAATGTGAGCCTGCCGTGGCAGAGCAACTAACAGGTTGAAGAAAGCAATTTACAATTTCAGTATAATTTTGTGAAGGACTAATGGGAACATATTTTAATTTTATAGAACCCTGGTGAAATATTCATTTTGTTGAAAGATGAAATAGATGATGAAACTTTAGAAATTGAATTTATAGCAGATAATCAACGAATTAGGACGCAACCAGCCTCTTGGAATAAGAAGGTCAAGTACATGAAAGCATTAGGTAAGAAAGCTTTTAAATACAAAAGGGAGTAAAAAATTTTCTCTATAAGTAGTTTCACTTCCCACTGCTTTGTAGGTGTTTCCTGTACCTGGGTTTTGCATACAGATCGTTTATTAATAATGCAGAGAGTCAAAGTCTTGTGATTAATGGAAAACTAGCTTCTATTAGATTGTTTTTGTGTAGCTAAATGACAGGTGGCAGTCTTGAAATGTCATCGATTAGTCACAGATTAACATTATTCAAAAATGGAATGCTAATGCTCTTTTCTTATTACTCTATTACTGAAATGGTTCATTTTATATCTAGTGCAAGAAGTAACATTGGTTATACTCTCTCTATAATTCTTACTGGCATAGGAGTTATTTGTTCTTTGGTGTTTTGTTTTTTTTTTTCATATTCATATCATTTCTCTGAATCGATTGGATCTGCTGGTTTTGAATAATTCTTTTCAACTGCTCCATGCATAATTTTATTTGCCTTTATTTCCTATTTTGCCTGGAAAAAAATGATAAACAAAGGACAAAAAAAAACAGGAACTTTTATCTCAGGAGATAGACAGTGCCAATTTAAGACTAGCACCTACACACTCATCCATTTGATGAGAATTACAAATTAAAACATTTGTGACCTAAGCAGTCATAGTTTAGCTTGACACTGTTGCATGCTGTGAATTCCCAAAGAAACTTACATAATATTTTGTAACCATTTCAATACAGTGTTAGACAGGAATTCAAAATTATAAAGGCTACAGGCTTCTTGGCACTGCTTTTGGGTAACTGTGGCCTGGTTTTTAACCTAGACACTGTGTGTGTCCTGGGAATTCTTCAGTAATGTGACAGTGAAGAGGGTCTGTTCTTAGAGACCTGAATGAGAAGTACATCACCAGCAAGAAGTTTTCATTAGTAACAGAGGGAAAGTTCAAATCCTCATTCATAGGTCTTCCAGAATTGTTCTGTAAGAATGTTATTGATCATGGGAAGGCTTCAATAATGGCTGAAGTAATAAAATATGAACAGTGAATGAAATATTATGAAAAGCAGGACAGAGAGCTGCAGCTCATATTTCATTTCACTTCTTATATGTTTTTAATGCTTTTCTATGTAGTCTTTGCTGTAAAATCTGAAAATATTTTGGAATAACTTCTTAATACTAAGAATTTAGCTAATCTAATGTTATAAGAAAAATGTTTTTTTTTTAAAAAGGGTTTGGGCAGCTTTCCGTTTGAGTTATTTAAGTTAACGTTCTATTCATTTCATTTCTTAGGCCCTATTACTCTTCTCCATTTGCAGGGTTGTCATTTTTAGTGGACAGAGTTAGAATTTGAAGAGAACTGTGGTAGTGCTGGTATGGTACAGCAGGATGCCTGTGACTTGGCATTAAGTTAGTGACTGTTAGTCAACACAATTGGCACTAAGTTGAACTAACCTGTGCGCAGTGAATACTAATGAATTATAAAATGTACTAATACAGAGACCTCATGCTGCATGCACAGAGCAAGTCATACTTAAGTAACAGGCTGTACAAATGCCTCTTTCTGTTACTTCTTCCTTTTGCTTATAATGGGTAAATAACTGGAATGGAAGTAATTATACTGCAACTTTTTGCAGTTTAGTACAAGTTCAATTTTGCTAACCTTTCCCACAATTAGGAGGATGTTTCAAAAGACGAATTTCAATTTGATATAAATGAGCTTTTCCGTAATTTGTAGACATAAGGAAGCTGATTATAGATCATCAATCCAAGAAAGGAAAGTTGGAAGTATACAGTTTTCATCTACTTTCTAACATGAAGCAATATGATAAGTCTGTTTCATACAGATCTACAGATTTGTATTTTCTTTTGTCAGCTTTTTAATGTTAGATTGAAAGACAGCAAGAACAAAACTGCTTGCACTAAATCATCTGTGAAATGCAAATCTTATATGTTTTCTGTGGTATTTTCCTCTGCTCTTTTATTCGTTCTCTCAGATTTCTGGTCTGGAATTGTAAAATATTTTTCAGCAACTGTTCTGATTTGTGTTTTATAAGATTTTCCTGCTGGCCCTGTATATATAAATGTCTACTGTGAGGGTGTCATTAAGACCACTGCACAGATTGAGTATTATACTGCAGCAGAAGAGATTGAGCACATCTTTCAGAAAGTAGCTGACCCAATAGCTTTTGCTTGTCAGGTAAGTTGACTTTTGCAATAAGTTAATGAAAAAAATAGAATCTAAATGCCAGTATGAGCTAAGAAAACATATACCATGCTGTAAAGACTTTATTTTGATTGCATAGTAATTAATAATGGTTCAGTAATAGGCTCAAGGTTAGAAAGGCCTGTCTTTGAGATGTCTAGCTCTGAACAAAACAGGCAAGTGAAAACAGACTCTCTCCTTTTCTGTTTGTTTTTCTTTAGAGTGATATAAGCATCTTTATTCCTGAATGTGTCTAATGAACAACTTCCTGCATTACAGAGGATGAAAATAAAATGTTGTACCAATGTCTCTCTCCCTTCAGTGTTCTTTTGAGATGTTACAAAACCAATAGAAACAAGTAATCTGAAGACGTATTTGAAGGATTATTATTCATTCACCAGTAAATGGGATTTGTCTGGCACTGCTTGCACAGATAGCATCAGGTTGCTATTCATGAAGAGTCCATGTACAGCTGCTGAACTATCATTCATGAGGTTTTCTGGTTCTTATGCAGATTCTTTGCATACATTCAGAAGAGTTAAGGTTTTGAGCTGGATTTTAAATCAGCACGGCAGACTGCAGTGCTCTGCAGCATCCTTTGCCAATAGCACATAAAAAATAATAAGAAAACATTTATTAAAAAGGACAGAACCTAAGGTATCATTTGTTGCATGGTGTGTAACCAGAGCAGACTTGTTTTGATGTCTGTATTGTAATTGCAAAGCCAGAACAAAAGTAATAGTTCCTGTTTCCAATGCAGACAGTCTCATTTTCCTGTGACAAATCTACCTTATCTACCACCTAAGGCATTATATCCATTAAAAAAAAAAAAAAGAGGGTTAATAACAGATGATGTATTGCGTTGTTTGTATTCTTTTCAGGATGAGGGTTGATTGTTTCTAAATACAATTCTCTTTTGCTCTAAGCAAAGAGGACATTGCACAGGGGAGATAGTGTAAGTACGAGCACATTCTTAAAATCTTTATAATATCAATGCTTAGAAGGGTCACTGAAGTAATCTTCTAACAGGTTTAATTTAAAATTTTACACATAAGTGTGTCATAATGATTAAAAAATGTAATTAGCCTGGGAACTTTGATACCTGTAGCACACCTGCTATTTCTGATCAAGATCTATTTGTGTTGTTCAAGAATCTGACCCTTCACTTAACCAGTATGCCTAATATTTAGTAAGACATGCAATTCAAATTCTGTACGAATGCAAATATAATAATGTGCAGAGCTATAGCTCCAGGAAATACAGCTGCAGTGTTAGGGCTATCAGGGCTGTTTAAAAGTGTGCGTGCCTTTACTCATCTGGATAATTAGAAAGGATTTAAATGAGGAAGCACTGTATGTCTCAGTCTTAATTTCATTGTGTTGGAAACTAGAATATCAGATAAAATTTTCATACTCGAGCAGGTTTTACAGTCCACGCAGTATGGCGGCTACTTTGCAGGGAAGTACTCTAGTGGTAATTCTTCTGTAAGTTTGCATGTGTGCTGGAAGTTATGTCATAGTATTTAATGGTACCCAATGGGCCGTGTAGTGAGGCATATTAACTGGCTGGGTTGCTGAACTATTTCCACAGACTTTTTAAATACTTTAAGCCTTCATGTAAACCTGATTTAATGCCAATAAGATACATTGTAAAGATGCAATTTACAGAACATGATTTAACTTAGTCTTAAAAAACGTGTTCACACAAGGAAAAACAGAACAGCCTTGGTGCTAATTAGAATTCCCATCAAGTAGCAGGAATAGTGGTAACTTTTATTTAACCAGGATAATTAAAACCTTTGAGACTATCAGCTTATTTGCAAAAGTATCCTGGGGCAGCAGTGGTTTATCTGTGGAAAGTAACAATCAAACACAATAGAAAACAAAATAAAATAGAAAAGCTTACAGCAATTGTTGATCAAAGAAATATTATTCTGAGGTTAAAAGAAAAGTTCAAGATTTTCACAAATATTTGTAATGCTTATTTAAATTCTGTGATGCGAGGAAATTGCTACAGTAATGCATGCCAAAGATACATCGCTTTGCTAAAACGCTTTCTTTGTATTGCTGACCTTTACCGCAACTTTGAGGTGATATCAATGCTTAGACTATTGCTCTCTTCTCCGCTTTGGCCCCCTGTAAAACCCAAGTAGGTAAACAGTATCAAACAAGTAGGCTTACAGTTGTCTGTTCTTTTCACTGATAGTCAGGTCAATTCATATGCCTTAGTGGGAGACTAGGAAGGTATAGTAATGCTGCACCTATTAATTCATTTTATTTTTAGATGGCAGTTAAAGATTAGCAGTAGTTACAGTTGAGAGAAAACGTGTTCTAAGATTTTTGAAATCATGTTTTGAGTGACATTCTTTACTTCATCTGATAGATTTTTGTTTGGTGTGCTCATACTTGTAAGCATCTATAAAAAATACTTAACGTTAGCAAGACATTTAAAGCAGCCAAACAAATACTGACGATGTATTTGAAAATGAGTAAAAATGAAAAGTTTTAGAAGAAAGCAATCTGAAAATTTATGTTAAAGTAGGAAGAGTTGGGATTGTTATAACCAAATCAGAATTCTCAGCGTACTTGCTATCAGAATGTACTACTAGATGTAGGCAAAAGACCTTTTACTTCTTTGTTCTCTTGCTTTAATGTAGTTCTGTGTTGAAGCAACTCTCCCAGGGAGGTTGTGTTCTTATAGTAACCTGCTGGGCAGACTGATTTTAAAGTTTTTGTAATTCATAAATAAACTTTTTTTAAAAAAAACTTCTCAACTTTTCACTTGAACATCCTTTTGGATTTGCATGTCTATTGATTTTTTCTCTCAGACTTTCTACCAAATGCAACTATTGATTCAATTATTTAGTGTTGGGAGTTTCTTGGTACGTGCTTGTTAGGTTTTCAATAAAAGGAAACTAAGGTCATATTCTTATTACTGAAGGTGATAGGTTCATTTTGGTTTGAGTGACTTAGAATGTCCAGAGAGATTCAGAAAATCTTTGAGCAGCATTGGTGAGTAATACAATTCTGAGAGCCTATAATTAAAAAAAAGAAAAAGAAAAGAAAAGAAAACCACTTTGGGGATTTTTTTTTTTTCCTAGCCATCAAACAACATTCCAGTTACAGCATTTATTAATAAAAAGAGAAGTGAAAATAAACTGCACCCTTTTCTGTGAAAACATGAAAGAGAGGTGTATGACTCATGAAGATATTAGATAGGTACCTTTACCTAATCCTCTAAGGATACTTCCTTTGGAACTGTTTTTAATGTTGCCATCTTCTAAGCCATATCGATAGCTGTTATTTTAAAAGGTTTATTTCTTTTCCTCTAAGTATGAAATGCCTCCATATTCTTTCACTAGCTGTAGTTGTAAGAAGTTCCTGCCTAATTTTAACCCTAGCCCTTGCTTTCCACTAGAAGTAATATATTGAAGTGCATATAAAGCAGTATCTGATACATAAGAACTAGTGAAATACTTCATCTTTATGTAAATGTAACCTTGTTAGTACTGCTAAAGCCAGTGAAAAATATGTTAATTTACTGTATGTATGCTGTTGCAGTGGCACACATTTTCAGGACTTTGTTAGCAGTTATTAAAGAATGTAGGTCATCTCATTCACAAAAGTAGCAAAATCTCTGCTTGTTCTTTTCCTTTTTTTTACAAAAGTTTTTGGTTTGGTGCCCAGGCGTGGACAGCACTCAGGGCTGCTCTGCTCTTTCCAGTTATATCCTGTTGCTCTGAGAAGGGGGCAGGAGGCTGGATGTAGTGCCTGCAGCTGGGAGGAGGTACTCGATAAGGACTGGCTTCTGGTGAGAGTGCTGGGGTATGTTTGTACCACTTGCAGGAAAGCTAACGTTAAAGGGAAGAGTAGAGAGTTGCTGGCTTTGCATGGGAAGAATTGTCTAGAAACTTACTGGCTTGACTTTGAGAAGCTCCTGGAACACGCCCATGGGTAGACAGACAGAATACAGTGCTTTTATTTCTTTTCTGCCATTATTTAAATTTGTTTTCAGATATGGGCTTTCTCAAATTTCTGACTAGCTCAATGGTAACCCTTGCAGCATGATTAACTTTATATGCTGTCCTAACCCTGTTGGTTTTCAGCGTGAATTTGAGCTCAGTTTTATTGGCATTTCTCTTCAGACCTGTAGAGAGTTGTAGAGGGTCTATCAGAATACATAAATGCAGCTCTAGAGAAGGAATGAATAAGGTCTCTAAACTAAATTCCTTCCTGGTAGAGGAAGGTGATGACCTTTCTGTTTGTTGCAGAGCTCTCAGCTGGATAATGCAGAATGGTCCAATTGCTAGTTCTGTGTCACTGTTACTTCTGCTAAGTTACTGTTACTTCATGTAACTAGTGGGACTGGGTTTCCTGTGAGAGATGGAAGGTATTAGCCTGCCATTTTTTTGGAACAGTTAAACTAGATTTTCTTGCCAGAAGAGCAAATTTAGTCCTTATGACTAAGTTTAAAAAATAGCTTTTTAAGTCATGTGCTTCAGCCTTTCGATGACAGATCCTTGGAGGAAAAGAAAATGAGGTGGTTAACACAGTGCAATAAGTTTTCTGTGTGTGAGAAGAATTTTGTACCTGCCTTTAAATTCCTAGGAATGGATAGTCTTGTCATTGTAAGACAGGCTTGTTAAAGCATTAGAAATGTTGTTCTAATTCAGTTTAGGCCCTCCTGGGAGGTCAGACATGCTAGTTTCAGTATCTAGTAGAAGCTGAGCTTGCTAGATCTGAGTAAGCCAAGTAACTGTTTATGACCTTGACAGTTTTGCTGTGAGTTTCTGAAGTTGTATACTCTCCTCATTTCAGGAACTTGCTTCATCTCATGTGAATGTGATTATCTAAGTTCAAAGTCAGTGCTATATGTTTCCAAGGTACTCCTTCTGCAGATTTCTGCCTGAATTAAAAGGCGAAGGAGTTCCTGCATCTGCTTGTATTTAAAGCAGAGAACCTTGGAAGTAATAACTTCCAGTGCTTGCTGAAAGGAGATGGCTTTTGATGTGCAAGACAGTCTGAAATATGCTCTGTTTGAAACTACTCCTCAGGCAGGTAGTTGTTGAGAGACAGGTGTTGTTGATTTTTACTTTATTTTTTTCATTTTTTTGGAATAGGGAGGATGTCCCTACCTCTTTAAAGGGAAATTAAACATACTATTTCAGATCTAGTTCATCTTGAATTCATCACTGAATATTGGATTTTCTACTATTCAGTTCCTTCAGTGAATACCAGTGGTTTTGAGCCTCCTTTGTCTTGACACGGATTCTACATATATGCTTATTTTAGCTTATTCCTATATCATAAAATCTCAGAATGGTTTGAGTTAGAAGATATTTAGTTCCAACTTCCTGCCTTAGGCAGGGACACTGTCCACTCAGTCAGGTTGCCTGAAACCCCATCCAACCTGCCTTTAAACACTTCCAGGATTACCTTTGTCTTAATCTGGCTTGAAACGTATTAAAGTAGTGCCGGTGTTCATAGTTTGTCTAAAATATCTTCTTGGGATAAGAGATTATAGAATAGTTTCCTAACGGAGTTAGGAAATAATTTTTAAATTATTCATTTTAAAATATTAAGTGGTTATTTATGTTAATAGTTTTTTTGGGAGGAGGAGGGGAGGATGTAAGTGTTTAGTAGGCATTTATGAGGTTCACAGTTTACTCAGTAAATGTAATGCTCAGGTTAGGTCATTGTTTTAGAATGTGCTTTAGGGTGTGTTTTTTCTAGGAGGGATTGTTTGGTTGTTTTGTTTTCTTGTAAAATTATTTTCTGTACTTTTTTTTTTAAGTCTGTATGGTAACAATTATAGAAAATATGCAGTGTTACAGTACAGAAAGGGTAAATATAGAAATAAATAGGTCACAAGTTACTGTATAATGTTTTCTATATATCAAAATTAATGTTGGACAATTTTGGTTACGGAAAAAAATGAAAAATCATATTTTATTGATGTTAACTCCCTTTCCTGCACTAATTTGTCACCAAATTCTGGATTGATCATAGAGAACTCAGCCAAAGATATTATCCTGCCAATATTCTCAACGTTTTCTGGTCACATTGCAATTTCTTGCTTATTCACTCTTAACAGCATTAGTAATTAAACTGCATGTTCCATCAGTAGACATCTTTCTCCTTTTCTCCTCAAATTGTCAGCCACTGAGTTTCTTTTAAAGTTCATATATACTAAGAATGTCTGTGGATACCTCTGTTAGCAATCCCAGAGTTGTCTTGTCCTGAAACACTTCAGATATGTGAAGCAAAACATGTAATGCAGTTACTGACTCCTGAACAGTGTAAACCAATTCCTTCTGTGTCCTTCTCTGCTGTTTCTGAGCTTCTTTTGATACCCGCTACAGCTCAGACTCTCTGGTGCTTAGTGCTTACTGTTTGAATCCCTGTAATCATGCTTCTCATCACACCGGGAAAAGTAGCATTTAATTATGGCTACCTTGAGAGTAATTAGGAATGGATCTTGCCCTTTTGTCTAGACAGAATTAGGCAATCAGAAAATGTTCTCATAGCAGTCATGATGTTACTTGTCTAAAGACTAAGTACTTAGTAGGAAGGTCATCTAACTGGTTGCTTGTTATCAGTTTCTTAATCTGTCAGCAATGTTAGGCCGTGGCTGATGGAATGAATGCTGTTTCTTATCTAGCAAGGTACACTATCTAAATGTGAAGATTTCCAGTGATGGATGGCTACTGTATTCCTTAAACTCATCCTAAATGACTGCTATAATGACACCTTGGATTAATTGGTAACTGGCATCTGTCAGAAAAGCTCCTGGTTATTGGACCATGTTGTCATATAAGACTTCCTGTCCTTACCCTTCATAGAATTACAGAATTGTAGGGGCTGTAAGGGACCTCTAGAGATCATCTAGTCCAACCCCCCTGCCAAAGCAGCTCCCTAGCCCAGGTTGCACAGGTAGGTGTCCAGGCAGATCTCCAGAGAAGGTAACTCCACAATCCAGTTGCTCTGTGCGGCCTGTGCCAGTGCTCCATCATCCTCACTGTGAAGAAATTCCCATGCATGTTTGTGCGGAACTTCCTATGCTTCAGTCTGTGACCATTTCCCTTAGTCCTATCACCACACGCCATTGAAAAGAGTCCAGCCTCGTTCCTTTACCTGCCGTTCTTTAGATATTTATAGACATGGATCAGATCCCCTCTGAGCCTTCTTTTCTGAAGGCTGAACAGACCCAGGTCTCTCAGCCTTTCCTTTGAATAATCTGATTCATGAGGAACCTGAGGTTCAAGTTAAAGTTGCATGTGCAGCAAATGCAGTTTTTATTTATTTATCTTTTTAACAGACATCTAAGTATTCATCTGTGAAGAAGCTGGACAATGTTCTGACTTTGTTATTGGAAAGCAAGATAATTACTTTTGAATTTAGTCCACCCCACGGTGAAGAGCAGCTCCATCAAGACCCTGGTGAGTCCCTTCTTTTTTGCACTGAATTTTGTTACTGCTACAATAGTTATTACTTATGATAATAAGACAATCTTTAAATATTTAAGGATGCTGGTGAAGTGCAAAAATACATGATAAAGTCAACATAACCAAGGCAGAAATGGAAAAAAAGAATTTTTTAAACTGTTACTTCGTGAGTCAGTAGTTACATAATTAGAGTTCTTTGGATGTTTGATCAGCTTCGGATTAAATTCAAATTTACAGCTTTTCAGCTCAGTGAACTTTATTCTCAAAGAGAAAACAGGCAAGAAGAGGCATGGTGAGATGTCTGTACATTATGTGTATGTGTGTATTTTTCTTCTTAATTGCTCTTTTGCAGTACTCTCAAACTTTGCACTCTTATTTCAAACTAACAGAGGAAATCAATTTTTTATTATTATTATTTGAAGGGAATGGGTTGCTTTTGAACTTAGAACACCATTAGGCATCTACACTGATTTTTAGTAACTGTGTACTTAATGTTTACCAGTACTTTATTCTGGCCAAAAGATAATTATGTTTTTGAAGTGTATATATATAATGAATTTGGTAGGATTTGTCTGTGAAGTGCACTGTACGTACAATTCAGTAGTGTACCAACAAGAACTACTGCTTATTGGAGGGCTTGGTGGAATTAATTAACCACTTATTAAGGGTTCAAGTTGTATTACAGTAAACCAATAAGTTGATTATTTAATTTGTATTTTGAAAACCATCATCATGATGTGATTTCATATGGAGTTAAACTTCAGGTTTACTAGTAAACTGTGAGATTCCTTTCTGAAACAGTTAAGGAAGAAGTGTTCAAGTTGTTGGCTGACTTGTGTTTTATGTAACCAGGCTGTGATTTTGAGGGAAAAATAAATTGTGTGATGAGTGTACGATGTAATAATTTTCATAACCAAATATAACATATTTTCAAGGTAATCTCTACTGTGTCCACTATCGTGCTTCCTTTTATTTTTAGTAAGTTTTTTCTCTTTTTTGAAGTTCATTGTTCTGTAGTAGATAAAGACCATATTTTCTCCTTTTGCATTCTAAAAATGAGCTTAAATATGAATCTGGATTTGAAAACAATCAGGGTATTAGGTGAGGTACCTACCCTTTTCACAGTTCTTTGCAAAACTCCAAGACAGAGGTGTATAGAATGTGTTAGAGCATTATTCTAAATGTAAAATATTAATTCTCTTGGGGATAAAAAACAATTTCTGCTTCTCTAGGACCTCATTAGTTCTAGACACACTTGTGAGTATTGAAAATAATGCTTATTAACCTGTAATCCTTTGCCAAAAAGCTTATGCATTACAAGAGAAAGCTTGTGAGCTTGGTTAAGTACTGTCAGTGATTTTTGCGTTATTGAAAAAGGTAAAAATGGGAATTCATACTGTTCTTGTGGGTTTTTTTCCTTTTTTTTTTTTCCACAAACCAGTATTTTAGGTGATAGCCATTGGAATATTTTCCCATGGATAAGATCACTTTCAGTTGCTTGTTTTAGATGAAACATCCTATTGTAATAGTTACTGTAGTCACCAGAAAGTAAATCAGGAGTCTACCAGCAAATTACAGTTGGAACTGCTGTATGTGTAAAAGCTTGTCAGAGAGAAAGTGCACATTTCAGACCTGAACTGTGCCATTTTATGATTGTTTTGTTTGTTTGAATAACATCTGAAGAAGATAAAAGTATGATTGTTCAGTGTTCAAAAGAGAATGTGTATAAAGAACATTGTCAAAAGATATTTAAGATTGTGCATAGATTTTACCTACTAGCATTCCATTATTTAAGATAAAGACTTTTTCTCAGCTTACCAAGGAGAAAAATGTTTATATAATTAGTGATTTTTGAAAGAGTGATCTCTGAAGGAGACTATTGGAAGCCCAGTCGGTTGAGAAAGCTGACAGACTTAGCAGGAACCTCTGGAAAAACAGTGTGGTTAACGCTGCAATATTAACTGTAAAGAGAGTTAAGAGCATGTCTGGCTTTTCTGTGATGGTAATGAGATGCCTTGTCCTCCATCTTTTGTGGAAGCATGTGACTAAAGCTGTCCTGAATATTGTATATTCTGTACTAATCTGCTTTCAGGATACCTCATGTGTGTGTTATTCCTATATGGTCTGGTAAAGGGCTCCAGTCGGAACACAGTAACTAATCCAAACTGATATTTCAGAACTCTTCTTGAGTTGGGGCAGTCCTGAATCTAATCTTGAATTTTGGCGTTTGCGAATTCTTGGTTTGCTCTTGCCTGAGGTAAAATTAAAAATGGCTTACCTGAGGAAAACCTATCTGTTTTTTCTCTCTCAGTGAACTGACTGTTACCGATTTACATTACTCTAGTTAAACTTGTTTGTTGAGGCCTCTTCAAAATTGTGATTTACTTATTTCATACAAAATATTGCTTTTTGTCACCTAATACTCCAGGCAGCATAACAAATTTTATCCTGATTTCTGTCATTCTTTCTTTCAAGCTGAGAAATCTGTCTCAAAAGAATAAGTTTGGGTTTCTAGCTGCTAGTGAAACAAGGGGTGAAAAGACTAGACGGGGAGAGGAAACAAAGTGCATTAAGTGTTTTCTTGGTTTAATTGATATTGACACTGTAGAAATCATCTTAAGTGTCTATTTAAATTGCTAAAAGAAAAAATGTCCTATATCACCAGTAATTTCAGAAATAAAAGAAGTGTGCCTTAAAAGTCTGTAGAAGTATAACTGTAGGCTGTGCTGTTTGCTTACTGCAATTTCATGAAAATTCCCACAGACTAAGACAGTGCTACAATAAATTAATATTAGATTTTATGCTCTGTTTTATAGCTGAGGTGTTCCAGAGTGCTTTACAGGGAAGAGCAGAAGAAGGGATTATGACAGGACAAAACTGCAACCCCTGTTTAACCTTGTCTGTGCCAACTAAAGCATTTAAGAACAAGCGCTACTTTCAGAGTTAGCTGAGGAAGTTACCTTAATGAACTTAGAAATAAGCCGCATGGTCACTGTCTGTGACTTTGCTATAATTTGTAGGAAAGAGACCCTTTCTTCACCTTTATCTAGTGACTTGGGAGGTATTTAAACAGCTGCTTGTGCCTCTTTTCAGAATGAGAGCAAAAAGAAAGACCAGTAGGTCTTATTCATCTCTTCTGAGATCATTAACCTTACTATCTTTTTAAGTGAAATGTGTTGTTAGGGGAGGAATTTCTGGGAGATTGGGTCCAAAAATGTCTCTCACTCGGTGCGTGGATGTCAAAGCCATTAACTTATACAGAATGACTATGGATACCACAGTTGCATGCAGAAATGGCCATTAAAGCATTAAGGAGGTGGCTGAATGGAACAGGGCAAATATATATTTAACATTTATCAACAGAGAGATTATATCCAGGTGGCCTCAAGTACTCAACAGTTTGAAGGTATCTATCACTTTGACTTGGAAAACTTTGGTCCATGAGGATGTATGGCATCCTACTTTTAAGTGCTGGAAACTGCTAGTTGAGTTTCCTAAAATGGCTTAGCACAGCCCAGCCAAGTGTTAAAAACTGTTTTAAATGGGTAAACTCATTAACATTGTGTGATGGTTGTCCCAATAGATTGTGTGAAGTCAGGGAGATCCTAATCCAAGCTGGTGATCTACCAGTCACTCCAGGTTTCAAAAAGGGCAAGAAGGATCCAGGAACCTACAGGCCTGTCAGCCTCACCTCTGTACCTGGAAAGGTGATGAAACAGTTTGTTCCGGATGCTATCTCCAAGCAGTTGGAGGAGAAGAAAATTAACAGGAGTAGTCAGTGTGGGTTCACCAAGGGGAACTCATGCTCTGCTAACCTGGTAGGCCTACTGTGATGTCTTCACTGGCTGGATAGGTGGGCAGAGAGCGGTGGATGTTGTGTACCTTGACTTTGGCAAGGCATTTGACACCATTTCCCACAACATCCTTATTATCAAACTTAGTAATTGCAGAATAGATGAATGGACAGTGAAGTGGATTGAGAACTGTCTGACTGGCAGAGCTCAGAGGGTTGTCATCAGCAGTGCAGAGTCTGGTTGGAGGCCTGTAACTAGCAGCGTTCCCCAGGGGTCTGTGCTGCATCCAGTCTTGTTTAATGTATTCATCAATGACCTGGATGAATGGATAGAGTCCATCTGCAGCAATTTTGATAATGATACAAAGCTGGGAGGAGTGGCTGACACACTGGAAGGCTGTGCTTCAATTCAGTGAGGCCTGGACAGTCTAGAGAGTTTGGCAGGGAGGAACTTGATAACATTTAACATGAGCAGAGTCTTGCACCTGGTGAGGAATAACCACATGCATCAGTATGAGTTAGAGGACGACCTGTCTGAGAGGAGGAGCTCTGTAGAGAAGGACCTGGGAGTCCTTGTGGACAGCAGGTTGGCCATGAGCCAGCAGCATGCCATGGTGGCTAAGAAGGCCAGTGGCATTCTGGAGTGCATTAGGAGTATGACCAGCTGATCGAGGGAGGTGATCTTCCCCCTCTACTCTGCCCTCAGCTAGAGTACTGTATCCAGTTCTGGGCTCCCTGGTGCAAAAAAGACAGGGATCTCCTGGAAGGAGTCCAGCAGAGGACCACAAAGATGACTACTATTATTATTATAACTATTGTTATAACTATTACTAAATCTCTCTTCTAGTTCTTGAAGGGCTGAAAAAATGAATGAATGAAAAAATGAATCTGAATGTTTCATAAGGACTGGAATATAAGGGGAAATGCCAGAAAAATAACTGAAAGAGGAACTAAATGAATTAGAAAAACTAAATAAACTATTTGCATCGATGTTTGCTCTAAAAGAAACTGTGTAGATTCCAAAGCTGTAGTTTTGATTGGAAGACAAGAATAAGGGGGCTGGAGTTGAAAGAATCATGAAGTTAATAGCAAAAATTGACAGGACTAGAAATTACCGGGACTAACTGATATTCAGAAAGTGCTCTGAGGGAACTGGAGAATAAAACAGCAAAGTTTATAACAGCAGCATGCAGTTTTTCAGTTTTGTAGTACTAGAAGGCATAAACGTGATGCCAAAGCCCAGTTTTGCTAGGGAACTGACTAGGCAGTTAATATCAACTAATAAAATAAAAATTCTGTCACGTTTGAATTGCATAATTTTTGAATGTTTGTAATGTTGATAATTAGAATAATTTCTTGTTATTCTTTCTGGATTTTGCAATCATCAGTTTGGCAATGGGTTGGGTATGGCTGAATAGTTGTCCAGAAACCCGGAGGCAGATGGCAGGAACTTAGCCTGATAATGCAAAGCATTCAGGGTAGTAAGGATGAGGGCTGCTTGGGAAGCAGTGGGGAAAGGCCTTAGAAGATTGAAGAATTATGCCATAAAATGACAGATGATATTCAGTGTAGGTAAAAACGAAGTGATGAAACAATCCTGTGTTGTCATACAAAATGAGAGGCTATGAGCAAGCTGTTAGCGCTCAGGAATGAGACATGCAGTTCCATGATAAGATGAACTGGCTGGTTGCTAGGTAGCAGATCAAAAAGCAAATGAGATTAGGAATTATTAGAAAAGAAATAGAGAACAAAACAGAGGACATAATTATGACAGTGCCTAAATTACATAGTTCACCCATAAGTCGAATATCGTGCTGTTCTCCTGTCATCTCAAAATAGTCAAAGCTGGAAAAGGTTCAGAAAAGAGCAGTAAGGGTGATGGAGTCGATTCTCTGTAAGGCACAGCTAAGTAGACTGGATCTCTTCAAGAAAGAAGTTATGGGAATAAGTCATTAAAAGTGTAGAGAGGGCAGATAGAGACGGAGTATAAAATGAGTTAGGGACTTGCAATAGAACCTAGCAGCAATCGTGTTGAAAACAGAGTATGCACTTCACACAGACAAGTCACAACACAATAAGCAACAGGTTGAAAGTACATGACTAAGTGTTGAAGTTAAATACTTCTGTTTGGCTTTGTCCTGTTTATCCAAGATGAAGCATAGAGATTGCAATGCAAATGAATATTGTGCTATTTCAGAGAAATCCTGGAAACTTTTATCTGATGCATCCATCTGTTAATACTCTGATTTTTTGTTGTTGTTGATAAGCAAATTTTTGCAAGTCTGTGGTAGTCATGTGACTTTTCAGAAATGAATTATAATATGAAAATATAGCACTGTAAACCTATGAAAAAGTCTCTTTTGGATTTCTCAGATGAGAAATGTTTCTAAAGCATTAGATAATACGTACCTTCGTAAAAACATGTCTTGGCTGTAGGATTTTCTTCCCCTTGTAAGGAAACTTATTTCTTAATAGGCTGAATGTCCTTATTTTTATTTTTTAAAGAGAGAAGAATCTCTTAATTATGCTAAAGGGATCTTTATTAAGAAATGTATGTGATTTGTATGTCTGGGTAGCCTGGATTTGTGGTCTGAAGCCAGTTATATGAGCTTTAACAAGACTAAGTGTTGAGTCCTGCATTTCAGTTACAACAACTCTGTGTGTCACTGCAGGATTGGGGCAGTGTGGCTGGCAAGCTGCAGGCAGAAGAATCAGGGGGAGGTTAGGGTTGGATATTTGGAAAGGCTTCTTTTTAGTGGTGAGGTGTTAGAACAGGCTGGCCAGGAGGGGATAGAGCCTTCACCACTGGAGGTTTTCAAGAAGAGGGTAGATGAGTGACATGAACGATCATAGACGTGGTTTGATGGTTGGACTAAATGATCTTAGTGGTCTTTCCAGTCTTTATCATTTAAAAAAAAAAAAAAAAAGGAAAACATTCAAAATATTTCATTTGTAGTAGTAGTTGTTCTTTTGGTGCAAGTTCTGTGTCGACAGTTTTGAGAAACTGTTATTCGTAGCACTAATGTTCAGAAGACTTCTGTAATAGGAGCTGGCAGGTGTATGAGAGAAAAAACATTTTAATGAAAGCTTTGGTTTTTTTTATACAGGTAGCCATTTGAAGGAATTTCCCACTCTTCTTCACTGTGCAGCCAGATTTGGATTAAAGAACCTAGCAACAGTTCTACTCAAGCATCCTGAGGCCACACAGGCTTGTAAAATAACCAATATAGATGGAGATGATCCAGCAAGTATTGCTGAGAAGCATGGACACAAGGAACTGAGAGAATTAATCAAAGAATTGTTGGTATGTTCATATGCTTTTTTATTTGCTATCACTAACCAGATAACAGTGGTGTTTCCACTACTGAAACTGAGTGATACTTCTTTTGTTAAGCTTTGTACTTTATAGTCCACTTGTTGTAAAATGGTATATTCATGCTGTTTCTGGAAGAGGAATCAAGATGGGGTACAGCCACTTTTTCTGCACTTTTGTAATGAATGTAAGTTTCTATGCTGATTGAATTTTAGGCACTAAATGGAAGGAGAACAGTAGATCAGAAGTACCTGATGTGACCTGAAAGCCCAGTTAGGTCTGTGTTTTCAGCACCATGTAATAGTTATATTGTGAATAGTCTAGCCCAATCATCTAGATTAGTAAATATAGATACCTACTTCAGAATCATTTCAGAAGTGATTTCTGAACTCTCTTTGCATTGTCACTCCCATTTGATGAAAAGAATGTTTGTCCTGCCTTGGCTGTTCACTTTTTTACCTCTCTTTGTTAGATGAACTAAACTTTTTTTCTGTCTGGTAGTGCAGGAGTGTGTTTGAGCAATTGTTGTCTTTTGACATGGAAGAAGATAACAGAAAAATGTTCTATATTCTAGCAGGCAACCTATTGCTGATAAAATCTAAGAGAATTGACAGTATAAAAAGGGACGTACTGCAGTAACATTTGAGAGCTTTAATCTATTTTAAGTCTTTATTGTGATAACTATAATATGAGCATAGATGGTAATCCTTGCCCCAGATGTTTTAAAGCCTAGAGAACAAATCAGGGTAATTTTATATCAAAGAGAAAGACAGGATGTGAAGGCTAACAAAAGTAAGCTTATGCTGCGAAGACCTGTTATAGTTCTGCTGATGATGTGATGTTTTTTTGTTTTTTTTTTCTTGTGTTGGACTCCATGCAATTTTTTCTTCTTTCTGTTGTAACCATTTGTCTGTGAACACAGAGTGAGAAAGACGGAAGTTTTATTTGTCCATTAGCCAATCATCTTGATGTAACCGTGGACAGACATAGAACTAAAGATGAGTTTGAGGAAATCTAAATATCTAAGGAGCAGGAGGCAAAGGGACAAAGTGTGGTGTTAGGACAAGAGGCAGTGTTCATAAACTGATGGATAGGAAGTTTGGCACAAATGCGCATGGGAACTTCTTCACAGTGCAGTGACAGAGCACTGGCACAGGCTGCACAGAGATGTGGTGGAGTCTCCTTCTCCAGAGATGTTCAAGACCCACCTGGACGCCAACCTGGGCTAGGGAGCTGCTTTGGCGGGGGATTGGACTAGATCTATAGAGGTCCTTCCAACCCCTACAATTCTGTGATTCTGTGTAATATTTGATAATAGCTGTGTAGGTTATATAGGGAAGAATTTTTAACAAACCTGGTGAGGAAAGTGCAAGAAATGTAAAAGTGAGTTAAGCTAGAAAAAGATGTAGTAAAGAATGGAATCACTGGGTGACTGAGATTAGCTATTAAGTCTGTAAAGCAAGGACATGGAAATTGATCAAGTTTTGTGGGATTTTTTTTGTGTTTTTTTTTTTTTTGTTTGTTTGTTTGTTTGCTTTTTTTTTTTAATTGATGTAGCTGTCATCTAATGTAAAGGTGAAGGAGAGACACTGAAGAAGAGTTTTCTGTAGTCAGTGTTGAACTGCAAATGTGACTTCAGCAGTGTATTACAATCTGATCTTCTTAAAACAAGTTAAAGGGAAAGAAAATTGTAGCCCGTAGTACCTGGAAGTATGACATTTTGTCAATGGTCAAGATGCTGAATGAGAATGTGCCATTTACCTTTTTGTCGTTAAACAGCTGTTGATACAGACTTCAAATAAAACTGGGGGAGGGAAAATATCTGCAAAGCAGGAAGTTCATATCTAATGGAGAATGTGATCTGGTGTCTTCTCTGAGGTGACAGGGAGTATTTCATTACATTTTCTGATGCAGAGTAATCAAAACCTTTATCTCAGGTTTTGATACAGTAATTGAGATCAAAATTAACTGAAGAATATGTGGTCCTCCTTTCCATCCAGCATAAAGCTGTCTATGAAACCGTACAAATGTTGTTTTTCTGGATTAAAGTGCTAGTGAAACCAACTCTACTACCACTGTAAGAATGTGTAGTCTGGTTAGGGTACATAGTATACTTCACATTTTCATCTGATTCAAATACCATGACTCGCTAATGTAACACAAGTGAAAACTGGAGTGTGCTTCTAGACTGGTAAATGTGTAATACGGCATTTTAGAAATGTTAGCTCTAACTTCAGAAGAAAAATGGCTTATTTGTGTCCCGTGTAATAGTGCACTTAAGAACAAAAACGCTTACTGTACTTCTGTAATTGATGGGAACGTGGAGAAGAAATACTTGCATGGCTCTGAGCCAAGCAAAATTTAGTTTAATCACAGACCGGGAACTTCCTGTTAGAGTTGGAGTATTAAGTTGCTCATTATTGCAACAGAAGTACCTTTGTACTTGGCATACCTCTCACTGTTTTAAAATTGTTACCCCTGTTTTGCTATTCCTTTTAGGAGTAATCGCAAAAAATTCACAGTAATTCATCACTTCTGTTGTAAAGAGCAATAGAGTTCCAGAAAAATGAATGTATTAAATATATTTTCAATTTGTCTAAAAACCTGAAAAGTGCCTTTCATTTGCCTTTGTGCTGGGGAGTCCTTTGGGGAGTCAGAATTTCTTGAGATGTGTGGTTAGAGAGAGAAGACAGCAAAAGGGGAAGGGGCTACTACCACTACTATTTCTACTTTAAAATCCGCAGCTTTGTCGTGCTGACCTCTTTGGTGTATGCTCAGCAGAACTGTGCTTGGAGCTCTCTGGTGGTGAAGCTTTGCTGCTTATACCCTTCATGCCCAGCAGGTGTACTGCAAAGGTGCTCATGGCTTTGTTGGCCAAGGGGAGCTGCTGCAGAACTTGCGCATTGGTTTGTCTGTGGTACACGTTCCCTGTGTTAGTTTAAAAATCTCTTTTCTGGACCTGGATGCTGACAGTGTTGATGTGGGAGTGTTTTAGCTGCAGCAAGCAGTTCTGGCACCATCAGCTGATGTGCCAGAAGCTGATTTCCTGATCTGTGTTAAGTACGAAGCACAAGGGAGGGATCACATAACAGGTAGCACGCTTCTGTTGATGCAGTTGCATGAATGAAGGAGTCAGGAAGAGATTTTCCTCTTTTATTAAGAGTGTTAGATGCAGGAACACTTAATGCTAAAACATCCAACCATTTAATAACCTGTATAAATGTGTTCCCCAAAGCGGTAGTGTCTGCTTTGTCTCTCAGAATTCTGCATTTTAAAATCTCAAAATGTCTCCCGTGCTTCAAGGGAACATTGCATGAATTGATCCATTTGTGTTAGAGGTACTAAGTTGATGGAGTAGTCTCTAAAAGAATATGCTTAATGAGGATTGTGATAAAGCTCTGTCTCAAATATACCAGTAATTTATTAAGCAATTTGTATTTTTCTTGTATTTTAGCACAGAACTACTTAAATGGATACTCGTTTCCAATTCTAACACGTGTTTCGTTTGAGCTTCAATTAAGTTCAGTTACCACTTCTGTGGCGTAAAATAGAAATATTGTTTAACATTCTGTGATAACGTCCTGAATTGTCGCTTAGTCTTGTGATATTATTCTTCTGTAGAACCAAGGGTTTGAATGTTTTCTATTATTGCTTATAGGTTGAATTGTTTGAATTTAAAACTAGTAAAAGGCATAAGTAACTAGGAATATTGACAGGAGTCCTTGTCTCAGGGAATCTGAAGAGGAGAAATGATAAGCCTTTTAAGACATCGCTCCAGGTGATAGATCGAGTTTCTCTAAAAAATGGTCTGGCCATTTTGATACTTCGTTGCTGTTCTTGTTTCCTTTTGTGGGCTTTTAAGCCTACATAAAAGTTCTGTTTACAGAAAATAAAGAAAATAAATTCTTATCCAGCACACAAAGGAAGACTTAAAAAAAAAAAAAAAAAAAAAAAAACTAGATAAGAGCAAGTTTTTGAGCAGTAGGTGACTAATAGGGAAAGTATGGACAGTCTGTGACCTGACCATTTAGAACTGGAGGTTGCACTGATAGCCACTCCAGGCATTTTAGCTTTGGCATGGGTGTCATTCCTTATTCTGGCACTTTAGGATGCCAGTTTCTCCCTTCCTTTATTGTGCTACTGACTAGGTCAGTCACGAAGGTTACTTTGTACCACTTGTGGTATATGTCACCATTTCTAAGAAAAACACATTTCTGAAGGTGGTTTAGTAGTTGTTAATGTAAATAACTTCTGATTGTTGGCTGTGGCCTTTAAGAAGGCAGTTTCCTAGTGGTAACATAAATGTTATTTAAATATAAAATTTGAACTGATTGTTTCCCGTTCCACTATGCAGTTGAGGCAGCACAAATTCAATTTAATTTTTAATGTATCTTCTGGCATTTCTGAATTGGCTATCTAAAATTTGAGGCAGAAGATAAAGTTGTGGTTTTTTTTGTTTTGTTTTGTTTGTTTTTTAATCAAGACCTATGGCCAACGCTGTGACGATGCATATCAGAACGATGGACAGGTGGAAACATTCCCTTTGCTACCAACAAAACCCTGTCTGGATTTTTTAATATTTCCTATGTCTGCCTGCTTCAGGTATCTCTCTTAAACAGCTATTGAAAAAGTAATAAGCATTTAATTCTGCACATTGTAGTTAAATTTCTATGGATTTGGGTAGTCTGGGACAGTCCCCTCAAGGTAGGCAGTTTGTAAGAAATCTGCTATTTTTTCAGAAGGGAGAGTCACATTGATTCTTTTTTAGCTGTTGAGGGACATCCTGCAAAGTCTAGCTTTGTAGTTATTGCATTTTCTGTTTTCAGCAGTTCTCTCAGCAACAGAGAAGATAATCTTACAGGTGGGCATAGTTTTCATTCAGAACTTATTTTGTGGAAGATTTGTTAGGTAAGTGTTAGGGAGGAAATTATTTCTGCAAAAGCAAGATGTATTTTTATAAATATTTGGAAGCTTAAAGGATGGGCAGCACTGCAGGCTGACATAATTCATCATTGTATGCTTCTCTCCTCATATCCATGTCTTATTTTGAAGTGAATGTTGAACAAGAATCCAGAATTGCTTCAAAAATTTTTTTGAAATAGGAAATAATCTACAAAAAAAACTCCAATGTATTGTGGAATTTGAGGGTATTTTTTTTTTCTTCAGCTGTTTTATGCAAAAGAAATATTTCCTGGCTTTTTAGCTACCACCTTCAAATGCCAATGAATCTTAAGACGGCAGGAATACATTTAACAAGGATTCACATGGTTTTGCAGAGTGTTCTAGAAGCTCATCAAGTATAATTTTTTTTAAAATATATAAGTATTATTCCTACATCGTTGTTTGACTTTGTGTTTTAGAAAAAGGCTGTGTGAAAAGGCAGAGCTCCCTACTGAGAAACTGTTATGTGTTCAAATCTGGTTGCAATCTCTTCTTAAGCTATTAATTTTCTGCTGGGTAAGGACCACGTGTAGAAAGATGATTTGTATACATATCTTAAATGAAATTAACCTGATTGCTCTCGATGTTTTTTTTTTTTTTTTTTTTTAATTCCTTTCAGTGCTACTGTAGCGTTGCACTGTCCCATTGCTCTTTGCTTTCAAATAGCTGGGAGAATTTGTGAGAGAGAAGATTAAACTAGTTTCTAAAATTTGTGCTAATCCACTAGTGATTCCTCCTTGAAGGCTGCTGGGATAATATTTTTTCAGTAATATTTTAATGCTTAGAAATGTTGGTTGTATGCATCCTTTAATATGCTGGACATTATTTAACTGAAATAGAGACCTGAATGTTGTTTTCTTTTTTATACTTGTTTAGTGAGTAGAATTCACAAACCCTTGGTGATGAAATCAGATTCTTAAGCTTCTGGAGGAATCTGAGCAGAAAAGCCTGTGAATTTCTGCCAACTGGCAAGCAGATATCTTCCTATGATTTCAGTTAGATGTTTGTTCACAGAGACCTCTATTTATTTATTTATTCTAAAATTCCTTGTGGAAAGACTTCATATTGTCAGTCCTTGGATTCTTGTAGGCTTTGGCTGGGGGTGGGGTATTATTTTTATTTTACTGTCCATCAGTGTTTCCTCCTCTCCTCTTTACATGTTCTCAGAGGGACTTGCTCTCTGTAATAAAAACTTGCTGGAACTTACTGCCTTTTAGGATTAGAGTCAACAATGTATGTTTAGTGAAGAGATGAAGGTACCGACTGAGCGCGGATTTTTACTTTAAGTAAACGAGCCCAGTTTTCTCCTTTTAAAATAAATTACAGACACAAAACACGTTTTTAAAGTTTCTGTGTTGACTTTATGCAGACTAGAAACTTGTGCCTTAACAATGGTTCTGTCATAACAACAACAAAAACCTGCAGATTTGGAAACCTTTTATATGAAATGCCTATTGAAATTTTTATATAATTCAAAATGAACAAGGATAGTTTTACTAAAGAATTACGTGGTGTGTTGTCTAGTCTTCTGATGTTCTCCTGCTACAGCAGTGGCACAATTGTTTGCAATTTAGTTATTCAAAAAGCTTTTACAATTGTTAGGGAAACTCTAATATTAATGATATCTCAGGCAAAATGCTTGTGAATTGGATTGCTGTAGTCCTGCTGACTGTCTGGGGCAAGGTAGCATCAGCAAAGATGCTTAGAAGGGGAACTTTGTTGCTGGGGTTTTTTTTGTTTGGTTGGTTTTTGTTTGGTTGGTTTGTTGTTGGTTTTGTTTATTCAGAAAACAGTCATCCCAGTCAGTCATCTGCATTATTAGGCTCTGAATTTGTTTGAACACACGAAAAAGGTTTGGATAGTCTGTTTATGTCAGTGGCAAATGCAAATAGAATGCTTTGTGGTAAAATGAGAAAACAAAACTGACCATTTTATGTTGTCTTAAAAATTGGTGCCGTGATGTGTCAAATCTATCCTGTCTTTAAAGAAGCATGGAAATAAATATGTTCAGGTAGATAGAGACTCTTTACTAGCCTGAAGAGTTTTTAGAAAGTATACGGCAAAGATGCACGGAATAATGACTTTTCAATGTAAATTACCTGCTTTTGCATAACCTCTGTCATAAGGGATCGAGCAAATTTGACATGAAATCCTATTAGCTGTAAGATGTGATTTCTCTATTCAGCTAGTTAAGTTACTACTGATACCAAAAACAATGATTCAACAGGCTATATGTTTTTGTGGATGTTGAAAACTTTCGGTCACTGTATGTCATGTCTTGTTTTCATCAGATGAATATGAATCCTCCTCACAAATTGCAGATCAGTTGCAAGAGGTTAAAGCAGCCACTTCCTGGGAAGAAGCTACTGCATAGTTGTCCATTAGAACAATTGCTCCTGGTACCTTTCTGCCAAATTTCCTGTGCTGTTCTAATAGCTTTTAGTAGGTGAGCAGGTTGCTTTTCTACTTCTTCCTTCGATACAGACATCTGAGGCACAATTCAAAGAAAAAGTTTAAATGATTTAAAACTCATCCACTAACTCCAGGTTTACTGCACAAAGGAGGAGGGCTGGTGCATTTTAGCATAAAGACAGAAGCAAGTTTGGGGTATTTTCTCTGTTGGATGAAATGATTTGCACGTATGTGTATAGCTGTCAAAAAGCAGATGTACTTCAAAATAGTATATGATCTCAGTGAGTCTATCTGGAGTATGCCCTTTGGCTGCTTCCCAGTGATTTGCAAAGGAATCAGATATCTGTCTCATCTTAGAAGTTGGTGAGCACAAAGAAGGGTAACACTGTATCAAAATCACCTTCCTCCAGTCTCTCAGAAGAGACAGAGAGGTAACAAAAACACACAAAGAACAAAACTATTGAAAGAAGGTTTTCGGTTTTGTGAGGGAAAATGAAGGAAAATAAGAAGAAAAAAGGAGCTGTTAGAGACTGCATTAACACAATAACTGATCTAGAACGACATACTTACTGAATGACATTGAGGGGTCTGAAAGGAGAAGTTTGATATCAAAACCCAAAGAAAAACTAGGGGGGAAAGCAAGAATTAATGAAGAATGTTAAGTAAGAGACTTGCTGTGCCTTCAGCAGTCTGAAGGTTTAGAGTTCTGCACAGCTCTAACAGTGACTTACTAGACTTTCCTGCAGCTGTAATTTATTGCTTAATTAGAAAAATTGTCTTTAGGCTCTACATCAGTAGAATGACCACTGGGGAAAGGCTCTCAAAGCCACCAAGCCCATTATATGAAACTGCTTTAAAAAACCCATTTCTGTCCTGCAAATCATTAGTTCTGCTTAATACAGCTGTGAACAGTCTCCATTTGTAATTCTGAGGATCCTGAACAGAAAGCATGATCTTTATTTTGCCTTCTTCTCTTCTCACCTACATATGTTATTCTGCAATGAATAATTCAGTATTTCATACCCAGGACTCTAGAGTACCTAGCAGTAATATCTTGCTTTTCTTTTATTTGGTGCAGAACTTAAAAATGGTTTCTCGGTTCCCATACACTGTCTAACTCAGAAAGGAGTATGCATCTCTTGCTATATATGTTCACTTCCATGAAGAAAGCCAATATGCTAATAGATTGCTTTATAATTCACTGAGTTGCAGTCATTATAATGCTGTCTGTAACAGGCATAGGCAGCCGTCCCCAACCTCATGAGCTATATGCCAAAGTCCTTGTGAGTATGATAGCAGCAATGTATATATGTGTCAGAAGTTAGGGAGTTTTTCTTAGACAGCAGAAGTTAATTGTTCCTTCTTCCTATGACTACAAGGCATAGAATGGGACCTCAGTGCTCTCTGATGAGTCACATTGGTTTGATTTTACTTGGCTCTGAGATTTCATATTATTTAGCTGTTCCTCTGTGGTCATAAGGGTGATCTGGGAGCTGTTCTTCAAATGTTAGAGAACAGCTTAAGAATTGTGGTTGGCCACCTGTGGCCTTCAGAATTCCAGCTGAGTACATCTGCTGTTAATAAATAATGCTTTCAGAGAGCCAAAAGAATGGAAGTACGCAGAAAAGTCTCCTTCCATGTAGAAGAAGCTAGGAAATTCCCCCTTCAGATTACCTAGGAAAAAATACAGAAATCACTATCTGTGCCAGACATAAAAGTAACGTAAGTGTGATTTCTAACATGATCATTTAATTAAATATCGTCTTTAATGAGATATTTAAAAAACAAAATCAACTTGCTTCCAGCTGATGAGTTTCCGTGATGATTGACTATGGCTCTTTGCTGCTTTTCAAATTGAAGTCCTGTGATGCAATGAAGAGGCTAAAGGTGACAAAATCTAGTACTAGTATACAAGAATTGCAGTAAATTCTGGTCAGTTTGCCCTAGGGACACCTATCGTCATTGACAACATAATCAGTAAGCTGTATAGCTGTAAAAACTCACAATTTTAATGGATATATTTGCTCCTCTTTTCATGAACGTTTGTTTTCCATAAAAATAGGCAGATGAAGATGGAGGCCTGAGCTAGCCATGCAGGCTAAGAACAAGGCTAAAAAGATCATTTCAGGATTCTGAAAGTAAATGTGATTGAGCTTATCATTGAAAACTGCTCACCCTGTTTTTTCTTCCGGATTGTTAAATAAAGTATAGCTTGTTCTTTTGATTTTTCTTGTTTTCCTGTGCAGCTATTAGGTGTACCCATGTAATGTAAAAAGAAAGATACTGTTTCTTACTTTTTTTGTACTTTTTTGCTTCTTAGTCATTTAACAATGAGAAAACTTAAGAGTTCATTGAACTGCATTGTTTTGCAGTGAAACTGCATTGTTTTGCTCATGAAATATGATGTATTTAGTTAGAATTTGGGCACTCTGAGAAACAGGCTTCATTCAGCCCCTTGACTGTGAATCATTGCTGAAGAACAAATAACGCACGGTGCTGGGAGAAAAATGCAGCAGACTTTTCAGGCAGTACTGAGCTATGAGGCATAGACTTGCGAGAGGTAAAATTCTTCAGAAAGGTGGTTAACAGCTGAATAGGGTTTTAACTCTATGCCTGCAAGGAGTGAGTGCTGACAAAAAAAGTAGATGGTGGAAGTGCATGAGTAAAGGCTTTAAGCAACCTTAGAAAAATGCAGAACTGCTGAGCTACTTTTGAACAAAGGCATCCATTTCACAGAGCAGAAATATCATATCCAGAACATAAATGAACCAAACCAAATCTTCGTCAGAGCTAAAGTTTTAATTGACCTACGAGAGCAGAGTAGAAAAAAAGGTAAAGCGGGGAACAGAAGACTATACAAGGATTTGGAACTGAGAATTTTTTTATTATTTATTTTTATTTTATTTATTTTATATATATATATATTATATATATATATTTATATATTTTTATATTATTTTATTAATTTATTATTTTTATTTTATTATTTTTTTTTTTAGGGAAGTAGTAGTAACTGGTAACTGGCTAGTAGCTAGTAACTGGGGATCACCAAAAATGAAAAATATGTATTGCAGAAGGTAGCTGATCTAAGTAGAGATGAGATAGTGAATTTCTGAGGTACTCTGACAGTGGGCATCAAATTGGTGTGACACACGCTGCTCTCATAAGCATGTATAGTCAACATTTGATGGTTCTGGCTTAAGTAATGTGGCTACGAGTGAAACTATATGCCATTATACCAAGTAAATGAAGATTTAATAGGATTTAAAAAAGTTTAAAAGATTAATATGCTTTGGAAAGGCTTGTTTTAAATGTAGTGGATCATAAAGTACTTTTCTTCTGTTGCCTGAAAAGGTCTGTGTTGACTGAAGGGAGGGCTAGCTACTGATTATTACTGGTTATAAAAAGCTAATCCAAAATACATATATACCGATTTTGGTAAAAGTGAACTTTGTGAACTGGTGAAAAAAATGGTTTCAAAGATTTCATGGAAAGTAATGATGACAATAGTACAAAACATCAGAGGTTGCATATTCTCAGTTATTACTGTTACGAGAAGATTATCTGCTGTAAAGTTGGGATTTCTTCTGGTGTTTTGTTTAACATGATGAGCTGGAAACTTTTAAACTGTGGTGGGTGAATATATTACAAAATATGCAAAAGGATAGGAATGCATTTAAAAAACAGAAAAAAACTGTGGTGGGGGAGGCAGGAGTGTTTTATATTTTCATTAAACGAACGATGTGATTGGAGGCTCATCTCAGGCTTTTCATACACATCAAAAATACTGGCAAGGTCAAGTAAGAGAATTCATTGTTGATAGTTCATGAAGAATTGGCTCCCTAGAGAAAAGTAGACATAGATTTGTTTATGTTACTGGGGGCACAGGAGATCATATATTCATTGTTTTTGTTCTCATTTCCCTAAGAGAGCCTCAGAATATCTTTCAGCAGCTCCCACAGAAAATGTAGATAAACTAGTAATTGGATATATCAAATCTGTTTTTGCTGAATAACACTATGCTTCACCTGGTAATACCTGAAAATCTGTGATATTTACGTGGGCAAGAGTGAAATGCCTTGCAGTTAGGTACAGATTTAAGAAACTGAATCCTGCTATTCATTATTTTAATTCTTTAAAAGATAGTGAAAAAAATCATGTTAAAAGCAGCTGTAGACTAACACAGCTATAGACTTGTATTAAATCCTGTAAATTGACAAAATAATGCAAATCATGGGATGTTGACATCTGTAACAAAAAAAAAAAAAAGTAAATGTAAGAGCTAGAGCAATAGGGAGTGATCAGAACTCAACACAAACACACTGGGATCTTTCCACTAATATCAGTGTTCTTACAGGGTTTAGTGGACTATTCTGCAGGCTAACAGGAGATTACCATGAAAAGCTGAGGCACCTATTGCAGGATCTAATCCATCCAGTAGAAATGCCGTTATTGATTCCTAATGGCAGTGACTGGCATACTTACAAGACTTGGAAATTTTATGACATATACAAGGAATGGTGTGGAGTGGTTGAATTTTTCTTTTTTGTTAATAAAGTAATTGTAAGAAGTTTAATTGCCAAGAACCCCAGCTTCATAATGCTTATTTCAAACATTTTCCTTGATATTTTGTGAGAAATGAATTCATCATGGCCTCAATAAATTTGTGAGTCATTTATGATGTTCAGAATTGTAATCTGACCTTTCTTTTGGATTTCTGTAGCTAACAGATATTTCCATTTCAAATACTTAATTGCTGGGAAATTTTATTATGTTCACTATAATTTGGTTAGCAGTGAAATGTTGATTGAGTACTGCTAAGTTTGTTTAGATAATAGCAGTTGATTAATTTGCAGATAATTTCTGATTGGAGGAAGTTATGCATTAGATTGATACACAGATTATTATAATGCTGTTTTAGCTGTTAATGATTCTATCAGTGCTACATCAAGCTCATAGCATGCTAGTATATAGGACAGGCACATGGTTTACAATTGTTCTTGAGTGGTTTGCGGAGTAAATGATTCCATGATTACTGAATTCTTCAATTTTTGGTCCCAGAATTGAGATCCTTATCTCTAAATAAGTGTCTAGTTCTAGTCTTTGGCTTATCAAATATGCAGTTCTGCATTCTTAGCAAAATGTGTTGTAATTTAAAGCTGATTTTGATTATATCCTGTAAGCGTTGCTTTAGATGTAGGATGTGTGTATCAGAGTACATGGTTACCTTTGCTAGAGCCTAGACAAAACATCATGCGTTAACGTGTTGTTATAAGTAAAAACTGGGATTATCTCAAATTATAAAAATCTACCTGTATTTTTTGACCTACATATATCAACAATTAGTTTCCAAACTAATTTTAATTAGTTTTAATCTTAGTTTAATCTTAATCTTTGGTCCAGCGCAAAGATGTTTTAAGCATTTTATGCAGAGTATGCTTGCTTTCAAGAAGCAAAGCTTGAAGTTTACTTGGTGAATACATGTATTACACAGATTAGACCTCCTCCATCATCTTGGATGAGCTGCAAAAACGACTAGAGAAAAGACTAGACTAAATTCAGAAACGTCATTAGAATCACTGCCTCTGGCCTGTTAAGATTATACTGTGCATCTGAGCAGGGACAAGGGATAGAGGCAAATTACTTGAGTTAAGAATTTTACATATTACATGTAATTCCACATGTTAGTTGGGAATGCCTAATAAGAGGAATGATGTCAGAACATCATTTATTTATAAAAACAAAAATGTTTATTTATGGATTTATGGATAAGTAATGGACCTAAAGAATCTCAGCCCTCTTGGTATTTGTAAACTTCTGAGGATAGATCTAGCTTTTGCCATGCTCATCAGTGTTATGTCCCTTCCAACTAAAGCAATTCTATGATTCTATTATTTCTGAAACGTAAGATAGGTTTGGTCAGAAGGCAGAATATAGAGATGACTTTAAGCTGTGGCCTAAGCCAAAATCAACAGAAAGAGTAGAAATCAGTGCAGAAATCTAATTTTTTTTATTAATGATTTCTAAGATACCCACCTGTGCTTCACAGAAATTACATGTTGTATTTGTAAAACAAGGATTGGTAGTTTTATCATTTGGTGGTTTTTGTTTTTTGTTTTTGTTCTTTTGGTCTTCCCCACACTAATGTTTCTATTGCTTTATTCTGAAGCTGCTAATGAAATTGAGATGAATTTGTGGGTACCTACCCAATTCTTTACAGATCTGACAAGTGGCAGGGCAGCAAGTAGCTTTTGACACAAGTTTACATCCTCTGAACTGAGTAGGTGCTTCTGTTTCAAGGAATTCAGTAGGTAGAAAGATTAACCCCCTAGGTGAACACAAATTCATGAAAGATAATTCTGAATTTTGTGTCTTGTTTGTTTTTTCCTCTTTGTACCTTGGGTAATTTGATTCCCGTCTCCATTTGAGTGTGTCAGTTCTCCAAAGAAGCTATGGAGATGAAAAACACAGTAAGGTTAGAAAGAACAAGTAATTAGCAAAGGCACTGATTCTAAGTCGTGTTATTAGTTATAGAACACTTCATTAGATTTAATCTGGCATAATTTTTCCTTGAAAAGAGTTTTGTGTGCTTTGTTCTTGATTTCTTATGTAAGCAAAGGTATCTGGCTAGCACTTACTCAGATGTTGCAGTATGATCAGGTCTGACTTGCGCTCCAGTTTCTCTAGGGGCAATGCTTTGAAAATTTGCCATCTTTTGATTCGGGTGGTTTTCTGTAAACGTGTGTTGTTAGAGGTACTTTAGACCTTGGGACAATGCTGTTGCTGAGTGCAGGTAATACCTTTCAGCACATGTAGCTTTAACAACTGTTGAATTTGACTTTCATAGCCTGTTAGTTTTTCATCTTTACAGATAAGCTCTGTGTGACAGCATGAAGCCAGAATTTCTGAGCTGATATACAAAAAGACATCTATTTTAAATGTGCAATTGGAAAGCCAGAGAACTCGCAAGTACCAGAAATAAATTGACCTGTAGTCATTATTTTAATTGAGGAGACTGTTTTGAAGGGTCTAGGTATTACTCTAGGAAAAGTCACAAACCTCCAAACAAGGCAGACAATATGTGATGTTTTATACTTGTGTCTTCCATTAGCTATAAAGCCTTCAGTGGCAGTGAGGCTGATGATCCACTTAGTTCTTTCACATACTGAATAAGTTAATGATGACTCATCTAAAATGATATGTTTTCAGACCAATTAGAGAGTGTGATTTATACAGTATTCTCTCAACTGTTAAAATCTAAATTTGCAAGTGTTATTAGAAGCTATTCCATGAAACAGAAATGTAGAATTGTTATATTAGTCTGAGTAAGTCATGTTTTACAATGGAAGCGACAACCATTTCTATTTAAAAAAAAAATCGATTTTTTAAATTTATTATTATTATTATTAACAATAATATTATTATTTAGTATCTATTCATTTTATGAACTTGTTCACAGTGGTTGCACTTTGATTATGACTTTTTTTTCCCGTAGTTGTATGACCTCTATTAACATATCACAGTTCAGGTGCTTTTGTTGTTGTTTTACCTCTTACCTTGGTCATTTTGCATTGGTCAGAGAAGTGTAGCACTCGTTATGTAAGAAGAATGCCATTTTTCACACAGTAGTAAGAGGAAGGTGTCTTCTGGGGTTAGAGAAGAAGAGAGCTCAGGAAATTCTGTTGTATATGTGGATTTTGGTTTTTATGTGCATAGACATTTTGTTTAGTGCTATCTGAATTATGTATGCTAAAAATTATGCTACTTGTATAATGTGCATGTGTATTAGTTATTTGTGAGGTGGATATGTTAAGGAGGGGTAACATCTCAGTGTAGTGTTCGTTTTCTCTTAGTAGGTTACTGACCAGTGATAGTAACCTCAGTCATGGAATCGTACATTTTTATTACACGTAGAGAAATATTTTGTACCTACAAACAGAATGTACCTTTTTATTTTAAGGTTTGGGTCTCTGACTTCTCTTTCCCTTTATAATTCCTTTTTTTTGTCCGAACTGGGATTCGGACTAAACGCAGAAGGTGAAATCCCTAAATAGCTTCTAGGCCCAGAAGAAAACCAACAAGTCTGATTCTTTGAAATGATAAGTTATCTTATTTCCTGTTGTTTGTGCTGTTTATCAGTGTACAAAAAGAATAAAAGAGGAAACAGTTGGAGCAAATGTTTATGCATAACTTTGTGTGGCATTTTCAGTGACAGCAGGCAAAGAACAATAATCATTTTGTCTCTTTTCCACACTTGGAGGAATACAAAGCAGTCAAGTTTTTGAGCTCCAGATCAGAAACACAGGGACTTGATAGTTATTTGAATACAGGAAACTCTATCCAGGCTACAATGGAGGGTATTAACAGGAAAATCAAATAAACAGAGAGGCACATGACTGCTAAATCCAGGATTTAAACTGTAGCTCGTTTTCCTGTGTATTCACACCAAAAAAGTCACCTTATTTCTGAAGATTTTTATTCCTTGTTGTATACAAACTTGCATTTCTTTTATCATAATGGTCTTCTGAGTGAAATTGATTTTAATTTTTTAATGATAATTGTTTTATATACAGACTTTGCCATTAAGCTCCTGTGTCTTCCCATCCTGAATTAGTGAATAAACACAGTATCTTCTATCAAGCAATCACCTCCATTGCAGATGAAAGTGCAAGATGTTCTTGTGTGTGTATTTCCTTTAAAAAGCTTAAGTGTTTATGTGACAGAGCAGAAAATGAATTCCGTAAGTGCTTTAGATAAATCTGCTGTATGGAAAGTCTTCAGACAGAAAGAGATTATTTGACAAGAAGTATTTTTAAGTGCTTCCTGATCTTAGTCTAGTTATAAGTCTATTAATAGACTGGAGATGAGCAGCTAGAGATGAGGGGTGAAATGTTTACGTAAACGTGTGTACAGATTGAATGAGTTTTGAAAATACATTTGCAAATGGGCTCAGAGAGAAGGAAAGTTGCGAAGTTTGAGTGGAAGGGGCTGAAGAAGTAAAATCTATTTTGATAGAAGTAAAATACATTTTGGAATTTAGAAAAGTCTAGGTAGACCTTTCTTTCTACTTGTTGTGTTTGGCCTGGAGTGATTTCTTTTTGTGCTTTTCTGTAATACAACCCATTTAAGTGGGTTAAGGACCTATAGAAGGAGATAGATACAGCTGTGTGTTACAGTAATAATTCGGAAACACTTTGTAGATGAATTTTGTAGTTAAGAGCTCAGTAAGAATGCTGACAGTCATATTAAATCCAGTGATAAATGGGGTATGTTATCAATTTGTTTGTACTTAGATGATTCATCATATATTCTGTAATGGCCAAGTTTTCTCTAGTAACAATGAATAACTAGATTTAGATGATGAGGAACGGCAGCAGTCTATTTTAAAAAACAAACAAAAACCCAAACAGGACAAAATATGAGAACGAAATTCTTCAGAATATATTAGTCCTGGAAGCTCTATTTGATATCCCATTGAATCAACCTGACATGGCTCCTGCTTAGTTATTGTGCTGCCATGGCCAATAAAATGTAGTCAGCAAAGAAGGCAGTGAAAGACTTGTGGCTTTTTTTGTTTTGTTTTTTGCCTTTGTGCATGCTATGTCACCTCATTTTCATAAGGAACTGTAGGTTGTTATTCAAAAAACTGGAGGAAGTGAACAGTGTGCTGTGCCATCTATGCACTGAGATGGCAAGGGATTTTGGGAAGCCAGGCTGCATGAGGAGCTTGGGGAAAGGTTATGAATCTGTTCTCTCTTCAGTCTCCATGGTACAGGAGTTATGAATGGGGAAATGGAAGGCAAAGAAAAGGAGCTGCTTTTCATGTCTCTTTATTTATCCGTCTTTTCTCTCCTTTCTTCCTTTTGTGGATGATTTTGAAGGATATGAAAAGCAGCAGATTATTAAATTTAGTATATTCCAGACATTTGTGTGCTTGCAGTTCCCAAAACTTGACCGGGATGTTTTGATTGGGACTTTCTAAATGGTGTTTACTGTAGCTAATGATTCATCTACAGCTGTTACACTGAGTGGTACTATATCATTTATACATATCATACAAAACAGACAAATTAAGTCTGGCAGGGACTCCTGCTGTAGGAGCTCAAGATTTGAGAGGGATGGAGGCATCTTCTCTTTTTGGTGAAACTATCAGATAAGGCCTTTTGCCTTTAAGGTGTGTCTGTTTTTAACATCTAATATTGTGGGTTTGCTGCATCTCCGGTGAATGATGCAAAAGAAGCAAAAAGTCTCCCTATCCCTTTCCACCCTGAGACTGAGCAGAGGAATGGTTTCCAGTTGGTCTATGCAGAGCTGCCTTACCCACTGTGCTACAGTGCGTACTGAGAACCTCCTAATTGTGGGATCACAGCAAATGGCCTATGTGTAACCATCAGGAGAAATTTAAGGGGTCCTGCAAGCAGGCCAGTGGGATTTTTACCACCTTGTTTTGACACTGATAAATTGCAGAACTCAAAATGTGATTTCATACTACAACAGTTTGGAAAAACGCAGGTGTTTGCTGGGCATTTTGGAATAAGAGCATGGAGCTTGTTAGTGTCAGAGTTTATGGAGTTTGTACAAAAGGTGCTTTCTGGCCCCATTTTTGCTTGTTAGTTATGTGAGTTTTTAATCCTATTTTGAGACCAGTGCCAGTCTCAATTACTAATCTAGAGCTGATATTTCAAATTCTGCACTGTGTTCTGGATTACCCATTCAACCAGAAGAGACGAGTCACCCTCTGCTTGCGAATCTGTTGAGACACTTTTAGAACTGGATCTGAATCACACTGGTGGTTCTGCAGTTGTATGATAGGAAGGATGTATTCTGGTTGTTGTTCCTAATTCAGCTCTTCAGGGGAAAATCCGCAGCACTTAATTATTTGGAATTGAAAGAATTTGACTGAAAGGAAAAGTAGCCTTGACAAATGTGTTTTTTAAATACAAATTATTATTATTATTTTTTGCCTACTTGTAAGAAATGATGAGTTTTAGTTCTTTACCTACGATAATTGTAACTAGCATAGCACCATGTTATTCCCAGTCGTTGGGAATATGCTCTAACATTAATGATGATGATAATGTATTAACCTTTCTGATTCTTTACCTATCACATTAATCCCTCAGGTATTACCTTTAATTTCATATGCCTCACTCTAGTAGGTGATCTGTCTGTAGCCCATTGTATGCAGGAGATATGCACGGAGATGATAGATTTCTTAGTAAATAATTATTTTGTGCTTTTCCAGGAAGGCCTACTTATTAGCAAAGAACTTCTAGTTAGTGCTTTTTGAGAGAGCCAAAATGTTAGATACACTAACCTGATTGAGACATATTTTTAGAAATGTACAAAAATGAAAGCAGTATTGATGAAAGGTTTTTGCTGTGGTTCTTTGTTTTGTGTTTTCTTTTTTTTTTTTTTTTTTCTTTCTTTTCTGTGAGTATTCCAGAAAAGACATACAGGTCAGAAATAGCAGGAGTGTGATTCAAGGATAAGTTACGTTCACGGTTATAAGATCATCAGAATTTGGTAGGAGACCTTCATGAGAGACCCTCATTTAGGCCTGTGTGAGATATTACAGCCAATGTAAATATGAGTACAGGAGCATGTTCTGTGCGGAGCATTCTTCTCACTGTCTACTGTGCATTCTGAACAGAACAACCTTTCTCTGGGGACTTTAGAAATAGCCTTCGGTAGGTGAGAAACACTACTCCCCAGTATTGCATGGTTGTTTATATTTATATTAGCGTATTTATTTGTCTCAAGCTTTGTGCAAAATGTTCTAGGGCTACAGTAAAACAGAAGCACAGATACAGGCAAACTTGTGAGGAACAGACGGGCCAGTGAGGAACTTGAAGATATTCAAATTTTAATGCTATTTGGCAGTTCTGAAATATTCTTAATGACTTGAACATCGTTTCTTATTTACAGTTCTGTGGATTTTTGTACATGCCTAAAATGCTGTATTAGCTCTGATTTTGAAAACTTCAGCTAAATATTTGATGCTGGCTGTCAAAATACTGCTGAAAGACAGATCCTGATTTTGCAGGACTTTGTTTTCTAAGCAGATGTTTCCAGTTTTTGTAGTATTACTGATCTTAGTTCTGGCAGTGCAGTCTGAACCAATGTAAGTATGCTCAGATGACATATGTATGTGGGAAGCAGTTTTGTCAGAATGTCTCAAGCTTGATTGTTCTAGGGATGTGTATGACAGCAGGTCACTATTTAGCCATCAGTATTCATGGCTGAAATATATTTTAGAGCATAGATTTAATTTGACTTGACATGTGGCAGAAGGCATTTGCTATCAGTTCTTTTTATCACTTCCCCCTATTTCTGTATTTTTAAAATAATAGAAAAATTGGGAAAATGTGTATTAAAATTTGTATTCTTAATGCTGATTTCATACAAATATCATCTTAAGGCTTTTTTTGGGGGGGGGGAGTCTGAAAATAAGTGTCTTTATCTAGATAGTTGATGAGTTTGATCTTAATTTGTGATACTAGTGCTGGTAATTCATTTAGCTTGCCTAATACAATGAAAGTAAAAGGTTACAATTTTCTTCCATTTTTTGTTGTTCTACTAGAGCAGTGGCCCAGTTACATTTCCTATTTTTAGAAATAAAAGAACTGCATAGAAACTTTCAACCTTAGCTGGAGATATTTTTAATTTGGAGATGAGGAAGTTCCTGACCTGTGTCAGAATTTATCTTAGTAATAAGATAGTTTCCTCTAGCCTCTGCACGAGTTGCAGTATGGAAAAAAAATAATCAGAATTCTAATACATACATAATACAGTATTGAAATGCAGATAGAATCTTATCCTCCTTATGTCTCACCTGATTAAATTGCTTCCTGTTCATATATATATCTCTGGATTTATTATATTCTGTGTACATATCTGAGGAAGCAGACATATCGTGCTTGCTTCTGTTCATAGTATTGCACATAGTTGGAGAGAGCCAAGTTGCACACCCCTTTACATCTTCTTTCTCCTACAAGAATGCCAAAATAAAAAAGGCTAGAGATGGTTTGTTTCCAGAACAAACAAACAAAAAAAGCTTGCTTATTGGCATTAGACCCAGGAGTAAAAGCTCTCTAGAGAATAGAGGAAACAGGGATTGGATATCCTTAGGAATTTGGATCTGAGTGTTTTTAGGTTCAGACCTGTGCATCCATTGGCCTGAAGATCCATTCTCTTGAGCATATGTGTGAACACTGAGGCAGAGGTGTGCAAGTACCTTGTGGGCTCTTCAGCCTGATTTGTAATGTTAGGACTTAAGGAGAGTGTAGGTGATACTCTGTTTCACAAGTGCCAATACTCTCCAGCAAACATTGATTTAACTATAGGAGAATCCATGCAATGCAATTTGACGTGACTTTTTTTTCCCTAGTGAATGTAAGTCTAATACAACATCCCATTAAGGCTTTAATTAATTTCATGGTTTGAGGTGTAGAGGGTTTTGTTGATGTGACTGTGCAGCCTGAGTTTACATTTGAAAGTCAGAAGATATATACCTCATTATTTACGTAGCCTGCATTGTTTATACATCTTGCGTTAGTGTTGCTCTGCTGACATTTTAGTTCTGGAACTGATATGTCCCCCACTGTTAAGGCACTGTACATTCTCTGAATTCAGTTGTGTTTAAAAACGTATTTGCTCTAAGTCATTGTTTCCCATAGAGCCTGTGGATAGAAAGGAAGATCAAGGTTTTATGAGATTATATTTATTCCCCTTCTTTCTCCTGAGTGAGTCCCATAGAGAACTGAATTATTCCCAGCTGTGATAGAAGGGAAGTCCTCTAAAAAGAATGAGGATGGGCCAAAAAGAACCATCATAGCCACTTTGGACGTTTTTAGATTTCTTCTGAAATCTGAAAATGGATCCTGGCAGGAGGTTTCACTTTCTCCTTCACTTTGGAGTTTGTAGGAAGAAAAGGAACAAATGATGGATGGCAGCAGCTCGAATCTCTGTAGTAGCTAGCTATACTGCACAGTGCTGGGCACTTTTCATCGGTGTTGACAGTAACAGGGATGGGGGTGGACAACTGGTTACTAGAATAGCATGTTCATCACCGCGAGGATGTAGTCCACCAAATGTGAGAGCTATTCCTCCTTTCTGAACTCCTTGCTTTTAATAGAAATAGCCTGTATGTTACCCAAGTGGTTATGCTGCTCGAACCATCCTTGTACCCTGTTATAGGAGAGTGTCCGCTTTGCAAGGCATTTGATTTTCTTGCCTAATTAAACTGGAAGGAAGACTATTGTGCAAACGATAAATTCTTCAGCAATTTACTGTATGTTAAGTAAGTGCATAGAAATTCATCTTTGTTTACTGGAACGTAATTGGTTCCTATCAGCAGTGATGTCTCACTGGATTACTGTTCCCAGTCTCAGTAGAGACTGGGAAGTAGCAGCTACAGATCGAATTCAGTTGAATTCAGTTCTTGCCCTTTGCTTTACTTTTGCAGAATACTGTCAGCACTAAAGTTACTTGACATCTTTATTGAAGTCTCAGTGGAAAGGCCAAACCACACTCTCTTGCATGCTGGACTTCAAAGGCAGAGTTTATAAGCTAAGTAGGGTGGGAAATCTATCCTGCTTCTCTCTCATAGCTAAACAAACAAACAAATCAGCCTTGAGATGACAACTTGCCATCTTCATGAGAAACCTGCTGGATAATTTTTAAATGTAAAGAAATACAGCCTACAACTCTTTAATCTGATTGTTAATTCTTATTCCTTCCAGAATGCTTGAATAGACTGAGCAAAGCTACACTGGGGTGCTATCTTTTTTATAATTATTATTCACCCAGAATGTATAGAGCATATTTTCTAGAATATTAACTGCTGAGTACTAGAGAAATGTTGGGAATTTTGAGAAGCAGCACTCAGCTGAAGAAATAACGCTATGTGGACTCGTGGATCTGACAGCACGTAGGATGCTGAAATTCTTGTCCACAGTGAGGGCTAACAGTTTAGTTTTCTTTTTTTGCTAGATTTACTGATGTTCTTACTGTTTGGTCTCTCGGACATAATAGAAAACATCTTTCCTACCATTTTTATTTTCTTCGCTGGAAATATCTGTACTGGTTTAGAGTTTTCATTTTCATAAAGATGATCTACAATTGGATGCCCTCTTCTACTCATAAGTAGTTTCACGGTATATGCTAAAGTAATAGTAGTAAATAAAAGTGCATTTAACTTTATCTCAGTATGGGTTCATGTTTTCTAAACAAAAACAAAATGCAAATCTCATACAGTTGAAGGAGGGGTAAGAAAAGGGAAACTGTCCAAACAGATCATTGTCATTAGTTAGGCAATCATGTAAAAGGAGAAATCAGTAATGTCTAAATTTGGGCTGACTACCATGCTCAGAAGAGTGCACCACTTTGAAGGCCATAATTATATGACTTCAATACAGAGTATGATATTGTGTGGGCAGATGTTCCCCTTAAACTGTTCCAGTATGAAACATCCTTAAGAAGGGTTCCTTCCTGAAGAACCCCATGGGTGCTGACTGTTGCAAATGCACCTGAAAGGCTCTTTTGAGCTTGTCTCTTCCCATTCATCTCCAGATGGAGGTGATTAGATTAACCAGTTCTAGCTGACAGTGATGTGGTAAGATGTGTTCAGAGTTTGCTTTGTGTTGCAAAGCAGTGTAATGAAGACTCACTTTGACACCATCTACTGGGTTAAGAAAAGAGAACATTGAACTGCAGTCTGTCAAAAAAAAAAAAAAAAGAAACAAACAGCCGACTTAGAAGAATTTAAAGCATCAACTGGCAAATGGGAAAAGGGAACAAAACTTGATGCTAACGCTTGTTTAAAGACTGCTGCTTTTGCCTATGAGAATGCTTGCAGCTTGCTAGAATTATCTTTTCCAGAATCACCACAAACTGCTGCTTGACAGAATGATATGATGAGTCCAGCGTTTCACTGTGTCTCACAAACTTTGTATTAGTTACATTTGCTTGATTTAACATATCAGAAGTAATATTCTTCAAATGAGAAGGATATGAGTCAGATTTCAGGATGATACGTTTTACTTAGCATTGGGATTTAAATGTCAGGCTTGTCTTTAATTTTCTCTTCTGTTTATTTGGAAGGCTTTTGGCTGTTGATTATTACATGCTAGCGCTGAGCAATCAGTTGACCTGGAAACTTGCTATCATTCAGCAACCAACAAACTCACTGTATCATAGTTCTACACACAGGGATGAGTTTGGTTACAATGATCTAATACTTTTGTTTTTCTGTTCTGTCTTTATTCTTTACATTAGATAAGCTGCAATCTGCTAACAGTAAAAAAAAGTTGTGTAAACAAAACTCTTGAGTGATCTCAATGGATCTCAATTCTGGCTTTTTAATGTTGTCCTAGAAATAACATGGGAAACGACTTCAAAACAAAGAGTAGTTGAAAAATGCAGAAATTAGCGAAGAGAAAGTTCTGATAATAAAAATGCATTCATAGCAGTAGTGTTTATTATGCAGAACAGTGTAGACATGGCTTTTGAACTTGGACCTATGCTCTCTTACATCCTGTTTGTCATCTAGGATGATAATTATCTGCGTGACAGTTCAGAACATGGTAAATATTGTAAAGAGAAAAATGCATGAATATGCTTATTATAGGTTCATTATTTTTCATCTGCTTGTTCATTGTGTTCCTTTTGGATTTCTTCTGTGAGCTATGTTCTAATATAAAATGAAGCACTTTTAATCATAGTTAAATGGATTAACCCTAAATTTAAAATGTCATCATTTACAAAACACGTATTGTCCTTTCTTGTAACCTACATCAATGGCTTGTTCGAGAACATCCTAAAGACCACAGATGCATTTGGCTTGGGATTCCTACTGTTTATATATAGTTCCTTTGGCATATACAATGTAGCTTGAAGTAAGGATCTGTGAGAGTAATGGGGATACTTCCTCCTAGATTTCTACTTCGAACACCATGTCATGGTTTTTTAGTTTGTATGTAGTCCTTTGAAAAGGTATATTTATTCAGTGCTGTAGAGGCAGGTGATGATATTTGATAAGCGTAATCTGTCTCTCCTACACCTTTCTAATAGGACAAGGAAAGGTTAACTTTGAAATGTTTGCCATTGCTAAAATTACATTCTTTAGATTTTAGCTTTTTTATGTTGTTGGTGGGTGATAGATCTAAGATTTGAAGTCTGTAGAATTTAGTTCAAGACTGTATGGTAAATAACCCAATGTGAGAACCACGCGTTTGTCTTGGACTGTACAGCCTTCAGAGGTCCCTTCCAAATCTAAGGATTCTGTGCCATTTACGTGGTTTTCCTTTTGCTCCTCAGTGTGAAATATTAATATCTGCTACATTTGGTTTAATTGCATTGTTGTAGGCCCTTGACCTGCATTTCAGATGAAACGTATTAGAAAGATGAAAAAAAAAGATTCGGGTATTCAACTTCATCGTGAGAGGTTCAAGCAAGTGTTTTTACTCCCATGTTCCAAAGGATTAGTATTATACAAAGTAACAAGCTTGGTGATCATGAGATAAATAATCTCTATAGATGGATTTTCTCAGAACTGTTTCTTGTGAATGTCTTATAGAGAGGCAAATCCTTAAGGTGTTAAATTTGTTTAAAAAGCAGCTCTCTGCTTCTGTGGTGTTATATAATCTTAAAAAAGCTAAACTTCATAACAAAATTACCACTTAGAGTTTATATATTTTGCAGTCAATTCCACTGTACAATTTTTAGGAAATAAAGCTGGAGTTGACATACTGACATCACAAGAACAAATTCAAAATGATAGTCCATCTTTAGGAGTTGTGTAATGAAGCTACAAACTGGAGAAACAATGACGACCAGTCAAAAGGTGGTAATGTTAAAACTGCAGCTTCTTTTTTAATATATCTGAAGTGTCGGCATTGTAAATTAATTTCTGACACAGTGTGCAGAGTGGTAGTTTTCCACATAAGTCCTAAAATCCATACCTGCAGAAGGAGTCACTGTTTTGACGTGTTTCTTTGTGCCTGGCTGCTCAGAAGAGTGATGCAGTGCACATATAACCAGTAGTGACAGAGGAACTAACATAGCATGCATTATTAGCCTTGATAGTGTGATACGTGTTTTCTCTTCTTGTAAAAGTCAAAGCTGAAAAAGTGTGGAAAATGTTCTGCTACTAAAACCACTTCTGTGTGCAGAGACTTGCTTGTCACGTTGTTGTTACATAATACCACCATATTTAAAATACCAGTGTAGAGAAAGTAATTCAAGCAGTTGAGATTTACAAGAGCTTGTGCAGTTGAGAATATTGGCCAGCAGCAACTTAGCGTAAGATGTTTTGAGTCACTGTATTATAGTGCAGTACCAGGGCATATGCATTTCAAGATTCTTACTGCAATTAATTAGTAAATACCTCTTGCATTGCAACCACTTTCATATTATGTATACTTATTAAGACCATTCTGTGTGTTCAGTATAAAGTCTTTTTTTCTGATCGTTCACAGTAGTTTCCTTGGTTTTGTTAGTTCCCAGTAAATACGTACATGCAATCTTTTCCCCATGAGTTTTGCAGTAGCTGTAAAACCAAACTGGACTTTTGTTTATAAATCCATTTGCAGTTCACTAAGCTGAAAGGCTGAGTATTGATGTACAAAGGAATATAACTGTTGCTGCTTTTAAAAGATTTTTGCTTTCTGTAAATTTTATAAGAAGAGATGACAGAGGTGGAGCAGTGTGCCCCGGGACTGAGCTCAGAAAGTAGCCCATTGAGCTCATGCCCTGTTACTCAGCACTCTCACAAGCAGTTATGTAAAAATGCTGAAAAAGCATTGCTTCAAGTTTGACCATATCAGAAAGTTCACTCCTCATTCCAGCTTTCTCTGTTTCCTGTGATGTGTGGCCAGTTCTGTTGCAGGCTCAGTACTGATGTAATATGCAATACCTGAAAGAGCAGAGACCACTCCTAAATCCAAATTTGAGCAAAATTTAGTCTTGAAAGTAAGAGAAAGCAAATGTTGGTACAGGTTAGTGGTCATTAATATACAAATTGGAGTTGTTAATTAGATTTGATTTGGTGAAAGCTAATGCAACAGGAGAACACCGTGACTGGAACTGTGAGGAAATGAACCTGAGCTCTAAACTGAGAAGTGAATGAATGATGCAAGCATGGAGTTTGGTTACAAACTGAGGGCATGAAGGTACGGTTCATTTCCTCTTTTCCTCCCCGTTCCCTAAATATTAAGTCATACCAAAATTGCTCAGTTCACCCTTATTTTTCACTCAATTGCTATCTTACTTGTAGTAATACTGAATTTAGCACGGTTATTTTCACAAAAGTTTCTTTAGTTGGACCTCTTCCTTTCTGCAAAGTGGCTCAAATACAGTGAATCTTGAAATCTAGGAAACGCTTAAGAGCTAGTATTATGTCAGGACAAGTTTGCAATTGCAGTGCATCTGATATAGTCTCCCACAGGGCCCAGGCAAGTGAAATAAAAATTTAAACATTGATGATTCCAGGCAAAATATTAATTCTGACGGCCAGATCTACCAGATGTTGTGGTTACAGTGTCTGTGTTGTCAGCCTGAAATGATATTTTTACCTTTAGACTGCTAAGTCTGTTAAAAATAATAATAATAATGAAATAAATGGAAAAGCTTTGAATAGTTCACTCCCTGCTCTCATGTAGTTACGTTATGGATTTGATGTCCTGAGAAATAGTGCATAATAACATAATAATATAATAATATATATATATAAATAATAATAATAATAATAATAATAATAACAGTGTTATTAGGCTGCCGTGCATAATAATTTGAAATTAACATTCAGAATCATCTTACTTTCATGCTATGCAGTTAAAAGATACTTCCATTATACTCTTTCTTGAAAATACACTCCAGTCTGATTAGTGAAAAGGGGCACAATGATTTTTCTTGTTTCAAAACCAAGGATAGTTGTCATATATGTGTGTGTGTTTTTTAAATCTACTTTAAATGGGGTTTGGCTCTGAAAAACCCTTCAGACTTCCCACTCCTCACAGTGTTTGCCCTCACCTTCCTTATTGTATTAGTTTCTGAGCTCATTGTATGTTTGTCCTAGTGCTTGACTTCGTTGAAAAATGACAAAAACTCTGGGTGCTGCTTTTTTGAATTCAGGGAACTTCTAGCTATGAAATCCCTTTGCTGGTTGATCTGCTCTCCTGGGCAAAAACATAGGGAATTTATTTTCACTGGATGTGATTTTGCAAAAAAACACTAAAATAATGTGGTGCTTTATTCTACCAGAATGATGCTTAACACTGTTTTCTGTACTTTGAAGAGAAAGGAATTGGAAGCATGCTTAGAACCAAACCACAGCTGCACTGCCACAGTATTCATTAATAATAGTGCTCGCTCACATTATGTAGTGGTCACAGCAGGCCTTGATGTGGCAGGTATCTGATGAGACTGATATCAGAAGTGTAGACAGCACTGTGAGAAAATGAAGACACAATTGCCAGCTTTCACTGTGAGCTCATTTACAACCTTTGGACTGTCAGGCATGTTTTAATTTCTTGTGCTCAAAACCTTGATTTGATGCAGGAGGCTGTTGGTCAAATTAACGTTTCTGTGTTCTGTGATGTTTGGAAGAGGATAAATAGTTATAGTACTTTGTTTATTGGTAGCTGTAAACGTGCTTGCTCCTGCAAAATGATGAGCCCCAATTCAGCAGAGGTTCTCTGTCCCAAGTTCTTTACAGCACCGCAGCACAGGCTACTGAAATTTAACACAAGTCATGTAAAATGCATAAACTCGTGTCTGGCTGAATGCAGTGGATTTGCAGAAGCATCTGTGACTCTGAGCATGCTAAGCTATTTTGATGGGACTTGGATATAAAAGCTTTTTGGATGACAGTGTTTTTGAGAAGCTTTCTCCAGTTTACATCATGATTGCAGATTTGTAACATCTTATTCTTTTTACTGTTAGCCAGCTGATAAGAACAAAACCTGAATTGGGTATTTCACCTTAAAGAGAAGAATTAAGAATGGAATTTAGAGCATTAGTGCATTGATTCTTATACACAATTATGTTCTCTGTGGTAGTGATATTCCTGCTTTATTCATTTTTAATTAGTGGAGAAAACCAGGCCTGCAGAATTTTCAACGTTTTCTGGATTTTCAAAGGTGAAGAAGCAGAAACCACTATGTCATGACAGCTCAGTGATGGGAGAAGTTAGGGCTTTGATTGCATTACAACTTCATGGTCTGCAGTGGAATCACTTATTATTTATCCTGTGGATAAATAGATTATTAGACTGAAAGAACTTAGACTGGTTTATCCACAAGTTAGTTTTTTTTTTTCTGTTAATATAAGCAAATGAAGTTGGTAGGAGTAGGTGTAGGAACATTGAACTGCTGATTTGAGACCTCTGAGGAATGCCAGGAGCATTACAGAGGCTTTTCTTGTTTGAAACCCTGATTTCACAACTGCGTGGATATACTAAGATACAAATTCAAGGTAAGGGATGAGAAGACAAAGCAACTAAACTAATTGTGTTTTGTTTGTATTTCCCCATATCACTGTATTAAAGTAAGGAGTGGAGTTTTCTGTGGAGCATGTGGCATAAAGTGGTAGACTTAGTACTGTGTATGTGAAAACTTTCAGTCAATTTTAGTGACCAAAAACCGCTACGTTGACCAAAATTATTCTATGGTTTTCTGACTGCTGAGAAGTTACTTCATAATCCCAGTCCCAGTAAAGTTTTCATTTGAACAAAGATTTGTAATGTGGATAGAACTGAAGAGCACTGTTTGCATTTTTTATATTTTATTATTTAGAAGCAGACAGAAGGATTCTCATGATGCTTTTTTGAAGTTCAGAAGAATAAAATAGAAGTTTGGTCAAGAACTTGACAGTTCCGTCAAGAAGAGTTTGTAGAGCAGCTGTACTATTTTTACAGATTCATGAGTTGCTAGGTGCAATTTACTTATGAAAGAGCAACTTTCAGGTCAGAATATTTGTATCAGCTGGAATGGTGATAGCTTTTCTTGGAAAAGGAGATGAATGCTGAGATATCTTTTGAATAACTTCTAATCACAATGAGAGCAGCAAGTATAGGTAAAGTTAGATAAACTCCTCTATCAGGCCAAGACGGATGAAAACCTATCAGAGGTTTAAAGTGAATCCCTATGGTTGAGGATAGGTGGGGTTAGGACTTGGGAAAGAAAAAAGTGGAGGTTTGGAAGTAGAGGGAAAACTGTATGTGACTCAGGAAATCTCTTAATACAGAGAAATTGGTGTGTTGCCATATGTCTACTGCTGGAACAGTAGGGTTGGATGGAACATTGATTTGTCACAGTATATTCATTTTAACGTTCAAATGGAATGAGTAGTTTTAAGGCAGGTTTGTTTTGTTTTGTTTTGTTTTTGTCCTGGGATTCCAGCTTACTTACTAAGTGGCAATAGTGTCTGATGTGTGTGGCAGTATCTTTCTAACAGAGTAGTGCATGGGGACCGCATCAGACTGTTAGAGGAGCTGGAGTGGGTATCAAACCCTTTTCAGCACTGGCCATCAACTTTCTTGCTTTGGCAGAAAAGGAGAGTGAGGTCAGACTCAGTGATATGCCACATTTCATATGCTCTGCTGGCAGAATTTGCTTGTATTACCTTTATAAAAGTGCTGAATCTCCAAAGTAGAAAGAAGAGAGAAGGAGTGACAGCTGTGGATTCACAGCCTACTATGTTTATGGTTTCCTGTGGTAAGTGTTTCTGCCTGTGTTTTTCAGGTCCCAAATCAGTCCTCTGATGGGACTGGTTTGCTCTCTGTTTAAAAGTCTGCAGCTTTTATCATTTGCATCCATACCAGAGCAAGAAGTGACAGATAACATTGTAGGCAGTCAGCTTTTTGCTCAAGAAACATTGGTACAAAGTTCCACTCACAGCGTTATCTTCCCTTGTAAGATGCTGTTTATTATATTGCAATTATTGTGATTATAACTTTGCCATTATTTCTTCTTGTCTACTAGTTTTTATTAAACTGTCAGACACTCAGATTACTTGAACCTTCTTCAGCTGGAATCTTTATATTCTTCATCTCCTTTTGCTGCTTGTTTTATTGTTTGTTAGTTTATCATGATAAACTTATTAAGATCAGAAAACTCAATTTAAGCTCACATCTTTTAGTATATTTCTTTCTTGTTAAGGTTACTTTAAAATTATTCCTTCCTTATGGAAATGCGTGCATATAAATTGTAAGCATGAAAGAAATTAGAATAATTGCAGAAGTTGTTGTTATCAGTTGATGATAGAAGCTCCGTGCTTTTCCATTACTTCTGCAGAATTCCGTTTTGAGTCTCATTATATCAAGGTAGAGATTTGCATTTTAATGGAGAAAGCGTGAAACAGGGTCCAGTAACTCTTGAATTGCTGTTTAACAAAGGGACATTGTTCTGAGTGAGTAGTACTTCATTTTAAAGAGCTGGTGGCAAAGAAAAGTTTGTGCAGGTCTATGCTTTCTGTCACTGCAAAATATAAGAATATATGAGTGCTTGACACATGCATGTACTTCTTAAGCTTTACTGTTTTTTAACTGTTTTGTTTTGGCAAACCTGAACTAGACTGTCCTCTGCTGAATACAAAATACCTCAGCCCATGAAAGAGGTGGGGAAAACAGCTTCCATTTAACATCAAAGCGGCCATGGAGGCAGCTGGAGCATTCTGGAGAAGGGTACCCTGGGAGCTGGAATTTCCTCTCTCCTAAGCTCAAAATGAGGGAAGGGCTTTTAATTCCCATTTCTTCTTTTAACAGTCCCTGAATTCTTCCCTGTAGGCTTCAGGCATTGATGTTTTTCTGCCCTTGTTTGGATTTTGCTCTTCTTTAGACTGTAATCTTTTTAGGGGAATGAGGCAGTTTCGTTTTAGACAAATTTTAGACGTTATTAGACAAACCTCATCCTGTGTTTGCACGGCTTCAGGAGTACCTGAGTCAGTGTTCCACTACTGGGACATAGCTGGGATTGTGCTGTATAGGAGCCTCAGTAGAGCTGATTTAGATGTTTCCAGGCAGGGGGAATGCTCCTGTGCATGTCTGTTACTTTACATTAGTTTTGAAGTTCTGGATAGTCTTAAATATACACAAAGCAGGAACACAGTAATGCCTGTTTTACGTCATACAGAAGATGGCATTTGCAGTTTCTTTGAATGTGGAGAGGAAAAGATTATTGCTACTCTCTTGCTTCAGCTGGGGTGCTGCTTTTCTTTCCAGTACACTCAATGTTTTCCTAAAAGGGAACTCTGTGTATGTAATATAGCTTGATGTATAGGCTGAATGCAGTGAAAATCTGAGATCAGAAAATAATGTGAAGAGAACATTGAAGTGACTTCTCTTGTCAAAATCTGTAAAAGAGGCTTGTGGAAACTAAATGTGAGGCATGCACTTGGCTGTAGCCTTGAAACCTGCTGCCTAAGGAGGTATGTATGGGGATCTCATAGAGACATTGCATTTGTTTTTGCTTCTTTTCTGTATTAGGGGAAGTAATTGAGGATAAGAATGTGTTTTTCACATGGAATAGAAAATCATAATATCAATCTGAACATGTCATCTATCTGGACTTAAGTAAGGCCTTTTTCATGGTACCCCACGATACCCTTCTCTCCAAATTTGAAATATATGAATTTGATGGGTTCAATGGATGAAGAACTGGCTGCAAGATTGAACCCAGAATGTGGTGATCAATGGCTCGTCATCTGGATGGAGATCAGTGATGAGTGGTATCCACCAGGGGTCAGTGCTGGGATAGATACTGTTTACTATCTTTATCAGTGACAGTGAGATTGAGTGCACCGTCAGCAGGCTTGCAGATGACACCAAGCTGAGTGATGTAGTGGACACGCTTGAGGAGTGGGATGCCATTGAGAGGGATTTAGACAAGCTTGAATGGTGGGCACAGGAGCTAAGTGCAAGGTCTGCACCTGGGTTGCAGCAGCCCCCACTACTAACACATGGGGGATGAAGGGATTGAGCACAGTCCTGCTGAAAAGGACCTAGTGGAATTGGTGGATGGCAAGATGGACATGAACCATCAATGTGCTCTCGCAGCCCAGAAGGCCAGCAGTATCTTGGACTGCATCAAAAGAAGTGTGGCCAGCAGGTCGAGCAAGGGAGGTGATCCTGCCCCTCTACTCTGTGCTGGTGAGGCCTCACCTGGATAACTTTATCCAGATGTGAAGTCCTCAGTACAGGAGAGACATAGAGCTTTTGGAGTGCATCCAGAGAAGGGCCACAAAAATGATCCAAGAGGTGAAACGCCTTCTCTACAAGGGCAGGCTGAGAGAGCTGGAGCTGTTCAGCCTGGAGAAGATAAGGCTCTGAATTAACCTGATAGTGAAGTGTGTTTATTGGAGCAATTAATGTAACCAGCCAGGGAAATAATAATCCATTGGGACTGGTAGCAGTGGCATGCATACATTACGTAGACAGTTCAAATAGCGTGCTGAACTGTATCAGTAATCATGAATACAGTTCATCAAATTGCTTGAATAATCGTTGGTTCTGTGTTGAACAGGTACAAAAGTAAATAAGTGCATTAGTATTCTCCATTTAATACAAGCTTTAGACTCTCATAAGGCAGTTCTTCACCTTGAAATGAATTTCAGGACTTCAAATCATTATTTGAGGATCTGCCCCATAGAATTTAATACAGTTAAGGGTTGTGTGTTCTGTCGCAAATATTCCATGTTTCTAAAGTTTAATTACTGCTTAGAGAGCTTTCTATTGTAGGCTTATATATTACCACTGCTTACCATATTACCTTCCTGCTTTTAGGATGAGAATTAATAACAATTGTAAGGTCCATTGCTGAACCATTAATTTTTATTTCTCTCATGAAACTCTTGATATTTTCCTTTTTTGTTTGTTTGTTTTTTACATTTTATTGAATTTTCATTATTGTTTCACAATACTAAGTGAGGTGGGTTTTGGAAGTGTGGAAACACAGCCACAACAGAGACATAATGCAAGTAAGTCAAGCACCTTAGTATAAATACAAAAAGGAATTTGTGTAATTGGTTTTAGAAGGAGAGCCAGTCTTTGTTCTCAGCATAAGCTAAGTCTCATTATTTGTGTCATCCTATTGCCCTCTTTTGTGTGACCCCCATGATGATGTCTGAGTGTCTTACCCACACTTTGCAGGGAAGCACATCCTGGCCTTGTGCTGAGTTGCAGTCTGGCATGCAGCTCCTGCTCAAATCAGTTATGGGTGCACAGAACGCAGTGCCTTGTGGCCCTTTCTTTCTGGGCAACAAATCAGCCCTGTGGACTTGATTCTTCTCCTGCTGTAAAGACATCAGTATAAAATATGGGACCTCTAACATGAGATTCTCTAATGAGGCAGATGCAGAGACAAACATACAGGCTCTGTTTACAGAATAGAACAGACACGTGGCAGATATCTCTTGGTCTGTGTTCCCAGGTAGGATGTCTGAAAGGCTGTGTGGTGGGAAACATGAGCACAAGTTTGGGAAGGGAGCAGTAGTGCTTTCTGTAGGTTCATTCTGTGGTCATTGGCAACAGTTTAGTCAGATGATAAAAACAGTTTTCCAGCACAAAAGCTGCCTCTAGAACAGCAATCTCAGAACAGTTTCCTAGGTAAGCTTATTCTGTGTGCTTTCAGCTATCTAGCTATTTTAATTTGCTTTTGTGAATTTCTTTCAGCTAGATTATTTTTTAGTCTTGAAGCTAGAGTTTTCGTGCTTTTGTTCAATGTCAGTAGTCCTTTATCCTACAAGCATTTGTATTGTGAAATACAGAAATACAATGCAATCTAATGAAAATATGGCTGTGGGAGATGATTCACTCCTGCAGTGAACATATCTCCATTATTGAACCTTGAAAAACTACTGTGGCCCAGCTGCTTACTAAATTCATTTTATTTTTCTGATGTAAATTGACATTTGTATTTAAGGTCCTGATGTTATTTCCTCCTAAATTGTCTCCAAAATTGAGCTACCAATGCTGCAGAACTGCCATTGGATTTTTTCTGAAGGCAGTGGAAGTCTTCCCCTTAACTTAGTTGGTAGCCGGGGCCAGAAGCAAGATTTTGCCATAAATCTTTATGAATATGTCTCCTACAAGTATCCTCTGTCTTTGTTTCATAAGTTATTCCATGTGTGTAGTTGGAGAAAAGGTAGCAACTTGGTGAGGAATGTGTGTTGTGAGCGTGATGTATCTGCAAGATAAACTCAGTGTTAATGGCCAGCACTGTTCTTACTGTAAAATAGTTGGGGAATGCAAAAACAAAGCAAGACAATATTTTGTATGGCATGTGTGAAATTCATGGCTGGCTGGTAGGGACATATGGAGGATTTTGAGAAGTGATATATCACATTTTATAACCACTAACAACTTCCCCAAGAACACAGACTGAGGCTAGAGCCTAGCACTAAGCAGATCTCATATTGCAGGCAGTTGTTTGCCCACAGGAATTGAGGAAGGGGAGAAGTTTTTCTCATTTTTTTGTTTCTTGATTCTCCGTTTGCAAATGCTTAGGGAGTCTAGAATAATTCAGCTGAGGCTGTGGGAATTAGTGTGGCTTAAAACTAACAACTGAAACGTATGAATCAGGACTATAACTTCAGGTTTTGGGGGAATTGGAAAGAGGTTAGATCTGAGGAAATTTGAGGGGTTCTGTGTAAAATTATAATGGATTTGAGTTCTGATGGAAATAACAGAAACACATTCATACATCTCTTAGCAGCACTGTGTAAGTATGTTTCAGGTGGATTGCTGTACTTCACATAAGAGCTGCACAAAACCTAATGTTTCAGTCATGTTCTCCAGCTTTGTCAGATACTATAAGAATGTTTTTTTTCTCACTTTTTATGCAGCATGAGACTTCTCATGTGTACTGGGAACTAAGTTTGCGTCAAGCAACAAACCCCACTGGAAAGTGGTGCCTGGTTTCTTTCTTGGCAGCCTCTGTCTCTGTATTGTTATAAAATGTACCAGGGAGAAGAGGGAGAGATTTCACAATATCGGAATGCGAACATAACAATCACTTTTAAGTACAATTAAATGTATTTGTTTAAAATATGAGATATTTTACAGAAAGTTGGCTATTGCCCCAGACGTATTATTTTTGAGTCTGAAACACACAGGAGTAGTAACTAGGCAACATATGAGCTGGTGGCACTTGGATCACTTAAGGAGAATGATGGAAGAGTCCCCATGTGAAGGAGATGGGAATCGTAAAATAAAGGTGCTTGCAGTGGTGTGCTTTGGAGGGGAGGAGAAAAGGAAGCAGGCTTCTTTCCAAAGGGAGAAGTGGTTTCTCCTTTTTTATGAGAAGCCCCATACAGCAAACCTCTCACCAAAACCGAAAGAGTGATGAAATACAACAAGGAATTTGAAATGTAGTAGGGCACATGAGCATCTGTTGTTTTACAGATATTTGCATTTGTTTTGGTGCTGCTAAAAGTTAAGAGTCTGGTCCCCCTGAAAAATTTAAACCATCTTTTCATAGAATCATAGAATGGCCTGGGTTGAAAAGGACCTCAAAGATCATCTGTTTTGACCCCACCCTGTTGTGGGCAGAGTCACCAGCCACTAGACCAGGCTGCCCAGAGCCACATCCAGCCTTGCCTTGAACGCCTTCAGGGTTGGAGCATCCACAACCTCTCTGGGCAACCCATTCCAGTGCACCACCACGCTCTGAGTGAAAAACTTCCTCCTAATATCTAACCTGAATCTCCGCTGGCTCGATTTAAAACCATTTCCCCTTGTCCTTTCACTATTAACGCATGTAAACAACTTCTCTTTAACTCCCCTCTGGGACTATGAACAGGGTGGTGGGAACTCTGGACAAATGAATGCCAAAAGTATTACAGGGTCTCAGGGGGCAGCACTTCCAGTAGCCCTCCTGCTGCACTCATAGCAAGTTGCAGTAACCAGTCCCTACCATGCCTAAGTGCTAGAGAAAGGAACAGGATTTTTTGCAGAGATCTGAGGAAAAAGTGAAACCAAGTGGTGTAAGTGTTGTAGAACACCAAAGCAGAGATGAGGTTATTCAGTGAGCAGGTTGTAACCAAGGCCATACAGCACCTTGTGGAGATAGTGTCATGGCTTGTGTACTTTCCTTAGTAGTAAGTTATCTCCCTGCCTATGCACCACTGTACGTTTCCCTTGATCTTTTCATTCCTATTGTTTCCAGGTATTTTACAAGAGTCATTGTAGTTATCTCCCAGTGCTCTCAATTTCATTTTCTTTGTGAACCTCACAAAAGAGATATAAGACTTGTCCTTAGATGGGCCTGCTAAGTGTTGCAAAGTGGAGGCAAATTGTGCTGCTCCACTGATTTTTAAGAAATTGCTACGCTTGTGAAGTACTGCTTGTAATCTAACAACTATTCACCTTCAGCCACGAATCCTAAGTGGTTTCATAAATAGCGTGTGTACGTACAAAACCCTCTTTTCATGTGAAGAACATTAACTTATTTTCCAGATTTGTGTTACAAGAGTCATCTCTTTTGCCTAAAGAGGAGTCAAAGATGACAATACTTCATGCTTTATTAATTTTACATCTGGAAAGTCCTTCCACGTAGGCCAAGCGTTCTGTTCAAGTGGCAGTGTTGTGTGAATAAGGGGTATACTGATCAAGTGTAAAACCATCATTTCTAATCTCTCTGTGCTTTACCTCCTTGATGGTTGTGTTGCTTTTCAACGAGAGTGAAGGTTTTCTCCATTTCTGTTCAAATGCTTCTGTATCTTTCTATAGCAATTATTCTGACCTCAAAGTGGTAGCATTTTGTGTTCTGGAAATTGTAGTTAAAAGGGAAACAGCATGGTACTTCAAAATGCAAGGTTTTCTCTCCTTCTTTATAAATGCAAAGTTAAAAACATCCTTGACAAGTTGTTTGTTTGTTTGTTTTTTTGGTTTTCAGTACATGTGTATGGGTTACCTGTACTTTTTTTTTGGTATGTTCACTTTTTTGAAAATGCTTTTAAAGTTTTGAGTTCTTCACTTAAACATTGCAGCAGTTAATAACAGTGATACTACTGTAAATAGAAGAGAATTAGGCTGCTTGATTAATTTCTGCCTTGTAATTCAGTGAAAGCCTGTTTGCATATATAGCATGCAAGAATTTGGGTGTGAGTCAGGTCTTCCATTAGATGTGCTGATTTAGATGAACTGCTGCAATTATGTTACTTTAGAACACAAAGATGTTATCTCAGAGTATGTCCCAAGAAGCACTGTATAATAGACTATGATACCTGGGCTCATGCGGATTAATTTGACAGAAAGCTACAATGAAAAACATAATGCATTTCTGAGTCTTACACCCTTGGAAGCTGCTTTGTGCGACAAAAGGTGTATAAAAATAATTTCTCTGACCAGTTTTTCTTTTCTGACTGTATAGGATTTTTCTGACTGTATAGGATACTGCCTAAAAATCTAATCTGGTGACTGATCTGGTACGTTGTTTAGATGGGAGACCTGCAAAGTATATATTTCAGTATGTGGACATGGGCTGTGATTAAAAACATAATACTGCCTTGAAATAGTCTCTTCAAGTAATCTTTCCCCTAAAATATGAGTCTTTTGTAACTTCATAACTCCTTTGATCTGCTATGATGGAAAAGCATCTTTAAGTGCTTTAATAGTTTAGTACTTCAAGTACTAAGCCTTCCTTCTGTTAGGAACATGGTGGTTTGTCATAGAAATAAGGTTGTCATTCATCTACTAAGATTTTAATTGAGTCAGTAAATAACCAGCAGTCTTCCAGCATATAAACTCAGTGTGAAACCTCAGTTCAGTCTCTTGTGTTTAATCAGTTGATACTGGAGAAGATTTGTGGTGCATGATCATCTGTTCTTTCTGACTTCCCTAAAACTTTCTAGTGCCTCTAATCCTGTGATTTCCAAAAGCGTGCGGCTGAACTGCATGGAAAAGATGTATGATTCTTTCTTTTACTTCTTTATGCTTATATGGGAAGGGAAAACGATGCAAGGTGTGCACTTTCTCAGTATGAATCCAGTTTCATGATTTGCTTTCTGGCAGCACATGGGGGGGGTTACAAGTCTTGGACAGGTCTTAGGAAGAAGATGAGAAGCAAGATAATCTCATTGTGTTTCATTTATTTTACCCTTCCTTCCAAACGTGCCAAATGACCATTGTCATTAGTGAAATGTTCTTAGTGAAGTGTCAAAATTTTACTCGTCTATCTTTTTGCTGGAAAATGTAGGTACTGTTCATAACCAAGACAATGAAAATACCAACAGAATATAGAAAGTGCTTCCATGACTGCAGAATCTGCTGTGCTGAAGGGAAACCATCCCATCTGAATCAGAGGCGAAAAATAATGAAATCAGCTGGGGTCTGCTTAGTACTCAAACTGTAATTCATTTATTAAACATGAGCTCATAAATATGAATGTAATAGTCTTTAACCACTCAGGTAGGAAACAGTGACAACAAGTAACCCACAGGACACTGATCTGCAGATACAGCCAAGTGGTGAAGCTGTATGTGTATCTGCCATAATGAGTAAGACCTAAGATCTGATGGTTTCTCTTCCTGTGCAAGTTTTCTGTGATTTAACTAGACCCTCATGCTCCATAACACGGCAAGTTGATGAAGTCATGCCACAAACCCCAGTTTTCTTGTTGATCTATCAGTCTCTAGCTCTCTCTTTTATTGGCCTACCATATCTACATAGATACGGTATACCAATATAGATGAGGATATCTACCAAGATAGATGAGGCTGGAAACTGAACAGAATGCCAAGATTCAGCATACTTGGGTATTTTTAATATTGGTCATATGTAAAAGGAAAGGGACCAGCACAAACAAGCAGATGTTACAGATGGAAGGAAAAATGAATGCTCACCTGTCTCTGAGGATCTAGGCTCACAAAGAAAGAACTCCAAAGGAGGGATCTCCAACAAGAAAGAGATCTTCCTCAGTGGCAGTCAGCCCTTAAATGAGGTCTAAGAGGGGTGGAACCTGGCTCCACCCCCTCTGGTCACACAGGTGAATCACCTTCACCTGTGATCCTAGGGCTGAACAGATCTTTCCTTCAGGTGCTCAATCAGTGGTTCAGGTCATGACTCAGCAGTCCCATACAGCCACGTATCTTTCTTGCCCTGAGTATGTTTAAGGCTATTTTGGATATTTTTGGGTTCTTCAGCACTCAACAGCACAACAGTTTGTCTGGCAGTAGCGGGGAGATTAACCTTTCTAGCACAGTAGGCAGGAATGAAAATACCCATATATAATACAATTGGTTTATCTTTTTCTTTACATCATGATTTCTCTGCAGTAGCATTGTCTTTTCTTAATGGTGTCTTCTAAGGCTTTTGAATTTAAAAATGTTTTGAATTTTACCGTTTCTTTTTTACTCATTGCTGTTTGATCAGCAGAGTTCTATTCCTCAATGCTCCATAGTTGTCTGATGTGATAATAAATAACCTCTCTTCAGTATTGAAGATTGTTTGAAAATAGCTCCCAACCTCCGCAATAAATCCCACGTCTAAACTTTTTCAGCATGTGCTGCTATGTGAAGTTGCATGTATCGTGATTTTGTTCAGTGAAACATGAATAGCAAAAACAGCCCATCACTGGAATTACGTGCCGGAGTTTATACACAGTATTAGATTTTCATAAAAAGAGAATTCACACTGTGTCAGAGAAACAAGAAGAGAAGGCAAAGATATTCATCAGTCCATTGAAAACTGGTACCAGAGTACTGTGGCAAACAGTTGATGTGGCACCATCTCTGCCTTGCTTGGTTATTGTTGCCCGACAGGGTAACCGTATCTAATAGTTGTCTAATCCTGTGATGACTGACCTTGAGGCGGTAGCTGGTAGCTGTGGTATGGTCTGTTGGCCTGGAGCTTTTTTTCCTGCAGAGCAGTTTTTATAGGTGCATTTTAGATAGGCCTCTATGTTCAGACATTCTTCCTACCCTGCTAGATGTGTTCAGACAGAAAAAATAAATAAAAATATGCTTTGGAGTTTCATGCAAAGTATTATAACTCTCCCTGAGGTTGGCAGACATTTTACTGCATGTGAAGATGTGCCCCAAGAGTGTTCTGTGTGCACGTGTTGCAGCCGTTTCTACAAGATGACTGGCAGAGGCCCCAGGGGAAAAAATAACACAGGGCTCCTCTTCTGACCAACTGTTGCTGTTTCTTTCCTTCTCTTCTGCTGCTGAGGACATTCCAGCTCCTGAGCTCGTGTAAAGCTACTAAGCCTTTACACTCAGTAGTTACTGCTCTGTCTGGTCCTGAGGAGGAAAAGAAAAAATTGAAAGGAAGATGGGGAAGGATTTCATTTGAAAAACAAATAAACAAACCTACAACTATATATCCTGTTAGGAAAAAAAATATCCCTTAAAAAACAACCAAAGTGAAAAGGTAGCATTGCTCTTAACTTCAGTATCTGTATTTGCTCATACTGCTCTTCTGTTATATAGTGTTGTGTTATTGATGGTAGTGGCTACGAGGTGTCTGGGAGAGAGATGGGAGCAGGGAAAAAACAATCCATTAATGTATCGCATCCCAGGTTCACATTGTTTTACTCTAATGCAGCAGGTATGTCTGCCAAATGCAAAATTTGGCCCACTGCTCTGAATTAAAAGCTGAGTAACAAAGCTTCTGCATCCTGACTGTGACTTAGGAAAATGTAAGTGACAGCAAAGCTAATTGCAGCAGTCTTAACATTACTGCTATTAAATAAGAATGCGATGCTGTAGGAAGACGCATGCTGAGCATCAGATCTAAGTTACTTTTTCTTTTTTTTCTCTCTCTCTAGGCCCTGTCCCCCTCTGCTTTTATTCTTTACTCCTTTGTGGTCTTGAGAACTGAAAGTGCTCACTGAAAGTGTTATGTTTGACATTCATATTCATATCAAGTTCTAATCTAGTAACAGCTGCCTTTAAAATGACTGTCAAATACATTTTTGTGAGCTGTGCTTGGTAAGCATTTTCTAGTACTGATGTCGTTAGCATAAAAGAAGGCTGATTGCCCATTTGGTTGGTTCGCCCCTTAAATGAAAAAGTAGTATTAGATTTTTTTTTTTTTGTAGAAATTATATATAACAGTGTCTTAAAGTTATAATTTGTCTTTACTTCTCTCTTGCCCTCTGAAAGCAGAATTAGGCCTCTATGCACATCACGCTGCTAAAAGTAATTTTTATGAGTTTTAGCAGGTAGCGAGCTGCTCCCTGCCAGCAGTATCCGATTTATTTCAGCCATCAGTCAGAGACTGCATTTATTTCACGTTCATGTGAAACAATGCTGTGTGTTCAACCTTCCTTCAAAAATAGGCAGATACAGATGGTCTGTAGCAGATAATGCAACACATTAGGCTGTTGAACCCTTATTTGCTCATACAAAATTCAAAGGGCATACAATGATGCATGTAACAGGTGTATTTAAATGCTAACAGATTTTGTATGTAAAACAGCATTATGGTTGTTGACAGACAGGAACACTGGAAGCAATGCATCACTGTATGTATTCCTGTAGGTCATAGAGTCCAACTACAACTGGCCTCTGGTACAGGTCACATCTGTCTGCACTGTGAGGAGTATCAAAGAAGAAATGGCTGCACACTGGTTTGTGGCTGTTCATAGAACAGAGCCAACCAGATGTGTTCCTTAAAGTGTGGGAGCAGGTCAGAGAGAAATAACACGCAACTCCAGGACAAACTGACCCACTTCTTTCAGCCCTATTTCTGGTGAGCTAATGTATCAGATAATGTGACTTCTGCTCTAACATCCCGAGTTTCTCTCTCTGTAAACATTTAAGTGAAATGTGGTGTTACTCCTGCTTCTCACAACAAATCGGTAAAAAGAAATTTATTTTGTTAAGTTGCCAGGATCTTCTTTAAGGGAAAAAAGCCATGAAGATTAGCTTTTTATTGCTTGCATACTTATGCAAAATTGACCTGAGTTAGACAAGAATTTTTGCCTCTTTTGTCTTAAAACTTGCCTATAGAGTTAGTAAATTATGATCTGCATTTTACTAAAAGAGGAGATAAAGTGTGTAGCAGAGCCTGTTTCTTATTTAGCTTTTTATTGCTTTGACTACAGCTGTTGTCCTTCAGTTTATACGTGATGTACCTGAACTAAAACCATTAACCAGAGTCACCAGAATATTAGCAAGAATTTTCTAATATTTGGGTCTGAAGACCAAAATATGTACCAAGTTTAAATTCATTCAGAGTTAAGCAAACTAAGGGAGGACCTTGGCTGGCCTTTGAAAACAAAGTTCTCCACAGGTTATAACATATCTGATTGACTAGAGGTCTTATTTACTCGATACGTGTTTTGAAGGGAGAACTGTGTTTTACCTTATTTCCTGATTTTTGTTTCTCATGAAGTGTCTAATTTTAGCCCATGCTGTACCAATATTTTCACCACAGAAGGAATGTTTTGCTAGATTATTTTTGCTGGTGTGCATATACACAGCCTGAAAATGATATATCATTGAGTGCAGTACAGATAATAACTGCTATTTCAACTAGTCTTCTCATCCTCTCTTAAGCTATTGTTTTGGAATGTAAAGGTGATTTTTATAACCTGAATGTAAATGCATATATCTGAAAACTATTGATAGCACACGTATGTGGAACTTATTCTAGAAATACCATGGCATTTCACAGATGTAGGCTCTTTATCTCACTCCTCTTAAACTCAATTCTAAAATTAATGTTGGCTAGACAGAGAAAAACTCCTGCTGGTTTCTATGAAAGAAGAAAAATTTCCAGGAACGCAGCAGGATCAAGAGGAAAGAGCTAAATCTCAGAAGCCATCAGAAAGCATAGAATATCCTGTTACTTGAATGCAGAACACAAGCTGTACTGTGACTTCATTGGCCTCCAAAATGTAATTCTTTTGATATAAAGTACGTCATCTGCTTAACATTGTAGAGTAAACACTGCGTTGTATATTTAGAATACAAAGCAGAAAATGAGGAATAATTTACTGTTGCTGTAGAGCTAGATAAATCATAGATGCTCTGATAGCATAGACACAACTGCATTTGACTCCAGTGAATAAGATGCTTTTAGGTAATCTTGAGCACAGGTTTTGAAATGCACTGCCTTGAAATACTGTATGCTCTTTTCCATCAAACTGTGTTCATCCTCATTGCACAGGAAGGAGGTTGGAAGACTCATGGGCTGTATGCTTGTTATATTTGCTCAAGGCCTTCCCCATTCTCATCCTTACCTTCCAGATAGTCACTGGTCCAAAACATTACAAAATACAAGTTATTTACTCTTCCATTTTAAGCGTAAGTTCTTTAGTTGTGCTAACATTAAAGTTTTCTTCGCGTTTCTTCCACTGTGTGGTTTCTATCTCGGATGCTATTGTTTATCCTCTCTACCCCTGCAGAATTTTGTCCCCCTCATTGATGTTATGGTCATTGTAAAGCAGTGATGCTTTACAAAGCCAAAATTCTCATATTTTCATATTATTGTTGCATAAGAGAGTCAGAGAGCTCTTTAGAACTAATGAGCTTTTCCTTCCTTTGCAGATAAAATTTTTGTGCACTTATCATCTAGATGAATGTGAGAATAAATAGGTATATCTGAAACTCTTCTCCTATTCCGTCAGTCAGGCACTGCAAATAACTCTTCCTCTTTAGCTGAGGAAATTCTGGAGCAAATAGAGCATTTTTTGTCCCATCGTAGATGTGAGTTGTGGAGGTGTGAGGGGCCCAGCTGAAGCTGTGCCGTGGTTGTGTTCAGCTGGACCGCAGCTACTTGAAAACCATCATGAGCTGATGGAAGGAAGAGTTCATTGCATGGTGGCTGCTGCTGATTCTGACATAGCCTGAAAAACTTTAGAAATGAAGGTTGTGCCGCACATGTCCCTTTTTAAAGGGTTATACTTGTCTGGTGTGGTGGGTTGACTGTAGCCAGCAGCGAAATACCCACACAGCCACTCACTCACACACCTCTGCTCTGTCTGTAGTGAGATGAGAGAGAGCAGGAAGAGCAAATGCGAGAAAACTCATAGATCAAGATGCATACAGTTTAGTAGGTGAAGGAAAGAGGGGGAAAAAATACAAGCAAGGCAAAGGAATTCGTTCGCCACCTCCCACAGGCAGCCTGAAGCCCAGCCAGTCTCCAAACAGCATCCACCTTGCAAGCTAGAAAACCCACCCTCTGCTTTCTCCCCCCGTTTTTATTGGTGAGCTTGATGTTATCTAAAACAAATCTAAAACACAGCACCATGCTATGAAGAGAGTTAACTCCATCCTAGCCAGATCCATTGCATCTATGCTTATACATCCTATTCAGGTTCCTGTGGGGAATCCTTGTGGAAAGAGTTCTTTTTCTCACAGCCTACACAATCTGTAGTACTTAATGAGCCTTCCACCTCCACTCTGCTGCCCCATAGTCTGCTAAGGGAGCAGTAATTTAGTATCTGCTCCAAAAGTTCAAATGGAATGATTGTCATCAAGTGAAAGAGAAGCTCTCTGGAGAATGGTTATGATTTTGCCCAGAAAAATAATTAAGAAAAGCAAGAAAAAAAATTATCCTGCTAGATTGAAAAATTAACCTATTGGTGAGATGGGAGTGCTTTTGCGGAGCTTGCAGTGATTACACAGCCTGTCAAATGGCAGTGGATATTTTGTTCAGTGGAATCAGTACTCTATGAGATTTGAAAGTCTTTCAGAGAGCTGTGTGGGTGTGTGAAAAGTGAAGGAACAAGGATTGTTGTTAAAGGAGAAATGAGCTAAAATGAGTCTGAGGAGGAATTTCATTTTTGAATGTTCAGAAGAAAAATCCCTTGGTATTCAGTCCTTAGTTTAGAGAACAACATAAATGCTTGGAAAAGAGAAAGTGGGTGCAGGTTCTTCCAGTGGAGAGCGCGGTGATATGGTCGAGAAAAGCTTTTTTTAATTATTTTTTTATTTTTAATATAAAGCAGTAAATGACATTTAGTGATTAAAATCACCTTTTACTGCCCTCTGCAGTAATGTTTTTCTTTCAAATCTGTGCTTTAGTAGGTTCTGTAAAAATAAACAAACATTTAAAACACAAGGAGATATGCAGTTATAGATACAGCGAGCTTTTACATGCTTGTTTTATTGTTGTTGTTTATTGGTTGTTTCTCCATGGTGACGAAGTGGTACCAAGGAGGTCTTTTTTCCAGAAATTCAGTTTCAGAAGTTTCAGAAAGATTGATGGGCAGGCATACGAAGTAAGTGTGAAGTTAGATGAAATAAGGATGAGAATAAGGATCAACTCAGGAGTGTTAGCTGGCTGATACATAATGCAGTAAATTTGCTTGTGATAAAGTTATGAAATGAAATGGTTTAGTACAAGAGCTCAAAAAGGCCATTACATAAGATCACAATAGATTATTTCAAATGTTGCAGTTCTTTTGCTCATGTTAAAATAGCTGAACCCAGAGTTGGGTATCCATTGATGTTTTTGTTTTGTTTATTTTCTTAATAGACTGCAGATCATCTGAGTCATATTTTTACTTCAAACTGATCCCAAAATCATTACATTTTGGCAGTGGAATGTGTCATGTCTCATTTCTTTTATTCTGTATAGTCATGCATCTTTGACAGTGGTGTGCCTTAATATGCTTCGAGCGCATTGACGTGAGATTCTAACACTTTGTTTTCTTCCAGTGCTGGAGAAGATATGGTAGCTGTTGGGACTTCTGGATAACTATATGCAGAAGGAATTTTATTAATTGCTGTGAATGTCACAATATTATTTTTACTGTCATTCTGTTGTCATACTTTCTTTTCTACTTAATTTAGTATAGATTTGTTTTGGTTTTATTTTTTAAGACTGATTTTGTCAGCACTTAAATATGGTGGTCCTTAGGATTGAGGTACTCCTGGTGTGAACTGAGTAAAGCAGGAAACTGAAATCCATACAAATTATACACATATATGACTTAAAAAGAGAAATCCATGCTTAGGGGAAAATGGTGCTGCAGTCTTAAGCATCAGGAAAACGCCTTTGAAACAAAATTGTCTGTACTGGTGAGGATAAGGGTCATATTTAAGAGGTGTCTATGCCACTACATTTTGCGTGTTGTCCTGAGCACAGCCTGAGATGCGTGTGTGAGGGGATACAGTGCTGCTCAGAGGCACTGCAGCCTGCCTGCTCCTGCATCCGTAGTGAAGTGGAGAAGGGAGCTGAGGGCCTTTCCATCCACAGCAGCACCAAGTACATCAGGGATGGCTCAGCCATGCTCCTTGAGAAAGCTGGGTTCACTGCCAGCAGTTAGAGAGCAAGTGGGATAAAGCAGCCTTCTGGGCTGCCAGGATATTGTGTCCCGTTCTTGTCTTTATCTGAGATGAGTATTGCTGAGGTCAGAAGCTCAAGTTCAAGTGTTCCAAGGGCTGGAACCAGCCCCCAGGCTTCTCAGCCCACACTACTGTAAAACCATGTTCTATTTCAGCATTTCATGGCAGAACATGTGCAGCAAAACTGCTCTCCACCCCCTCTCTTCCCACCTGCCCAGCAGAACTAGGGCTTTGAAAACAGATTAATTCCCAAGTGGATTTTTTCTTTTTTGTCTTTGATTGTGACTGTATTGAATGAGTTTTACTGAGCTTAGGCTTTAGAGAAATCTGCATCGACTCATCATCTGGATTTTTTTGCAAGCTTGAGTTGTCAAGCAAAGTAATAGAGTAGTACAAGTGTTTTAACATTAATAAAACTAATGAACAGCAGCGTTGGTTCTGTCCTGATGCGTGCAATCAATTTTATGAAGCAGGCTTCTTCAGTCCTTTCTCCAGGTACTCATACAGGGCCCTGGGAAAAAGAAGTGATAAATACTTAAACACTCCCAATACTTTGATGAATATTTAACATTGTAGAATATCTGAATAATATGCAAACTTGAGAGTTAGAAAAATTTTTATAATCAGACTGGTTGGTCACTAGGTTGTAGCTCAGGGATACAGGTGAACTGAATGAAAAAAAGCATTTGCCAAACTGCTTATGTTTCAGAAAGTGCTGAATGGAAAAGAAAATGTTTAACAAATGGAAAAGATCTGCTCAAGTAAATCTGCTTCGCACCTTTGCATTCTGGAAAGCTGTGGCAGACCCAGTGGCAGAGGCTCCTTGTCTTGGCTGGACTGTGCTGGGAGTGAGACAGCAGAAGGAATAGCTGTGAGGATGGCTGCCAAATGGCAGTGCAGTTAAGGTCCATTCTACTTCGATTGCTGTGGGGTCTAAGCAGATGGTGCTGGCAGGTCTGAGGTATGTTATATCACCCAAGGCTGGGGAAACGTCCAGCTGCTGTGTTTCTTTCTAGCTTCTCCATCCTAAAGGCAAGAATACAGATTTGAAAACAACTCTGTTACATCCATGACAGAGAAATGGAGGAAATATCCAACTGAAGAAAGCAGTTTCTTGAGGTTCTGAGAGGAGTTAGCCTATTTCCATCCTTTTTACTCTTTTTTCACTTCCAGTGGGAGAATGCTGTAGCAGTGGTTGTGGTCTGCTAAAGATACACAGTTTCCACCTCTGCAGTTTCTGCCTGTATGATCTGTATCTGCATCACCTGGAAATGCACTGAAGCCCTCTGTTTAACAAAGCCTTCAGAGCAGAGGCAATGCCTCCTGTGGAGATCAGTAACCTCCCAGCTATGTCACCTAATACCTGGTAGCAGAAGAAAGCAGCGTTTATTGTTGCTGCTGAATTCTGGCAGCAGCTGGCACAGGATTGTCCAGCTCGTGCACATGGGCCAGAAGGACAGCCCTGTCTTTGGGAAGGGCTCTCCACTCTGATCCTGGCATAGTGTTCTCACTGGAAGGGAAGTTGGTCTTCTTCACCAACAGTACTTGTCCATCAGAAACTACACTAAAATGCTTGATAAAGTTAGCCTTAAAATTCTAATTCTACTAGAACTTATTTGGAATCTAATCCTCCTTTTGCAGAATTATGTCCTTTCTAAATGAAATGTGGATGTGTCACCCATCAAAAAACAGCTAACGTTAAAATGCAGACAAAATTGGCTGTGTAGAAGGCACTTGGAAGCAATGTAGGGGTGAGAAATATATTATGGTTATGCTTTAACGTTAGATTAAAAAGTAAACTGAGTGAGTTTAAATAAACCCCTTAGAATCAAAACCAACAAATGATTCAGTAATGAAGCAAACTGATGGAAACATTTAAGAAAATATTGTTGTGCTCCTGAGATCAGAAAAAAACAACATAAGACACAGAAAGTGACATGACAGTGTTTTGAATACGTTTCTATCTTTTTCAGTCTGGGTCAGCACACACGGAATTAAATTTTCTGGGAAGACTTACTGGGCTTTTACTATGATCCTGGTTTTTAATGGGTACAATTTGTGAAGAGATCTGTAAGGTTTCCATTAAGTCAGGAAGTCACATGGAAAAGGTGATGAAATTATTGAAAAGCTCTCTCAATTAGGAAAACAGATTTGTAGTTTTCTCTTTAACTTATCTAAGATTTTACCCTTTGCACTGTAGAGGTGTAGAATAGATGAAAACCATTCCTTTCTGTTGGAGCAGAGAACTTCTCATGGATCACATTGGACTTGGTTTTTCTCAAAAATAGAGGCTTAGGTTGCTTGTGTGTTATCTCCCTCTTCCAGAATTACAAGATACTCATCAGCAGTGATTGCTATGTGTTAAACTGGAAAGGCACGAGTTTTTCTGCAATTTCATTTAGAGAAATGAAGACAAAGGGAAATGGGAAAAATTGACACTTGTATACCAGCAGTGCTTACTCTTGCTCAGAGGTCCAGATCACAGAGAGAGAGGTTCTGATGGACTTACTGAGCATCCTCGGGGCCAACCAGAGTGGAAAAGCAGGCTGTTTGTGTCTCAGACCTTATGCTGCAGAGAGCATCAGACTGGAGAGCTAAGCAAGCAGCTAACTTGCGGGGCTACCAAAAGTGTGAATTTAGCTGTAGTAAGGATTTTGTTAACGCTGAGCTGGAAATGAATACGGCAGGATGCATTATCCAACGTGTTTTTAAATGCTTTAAGATTTGATACTTAAGGGGAGGGCAATAGTTACAGGATTCTTTTCTCTGAAAACAAGCAGAAAATACTCATTGAGAATGTCCAGACAGAAGATGGAGTTCATGAGAATGGTCTAGGATATGTCTGTATATAAAAAGTTCTTACAATGAGAACATGGAATAATAGCAGTAGATTTCAAAGGAGTGTAAATTTGCCTCGTCACGTAGGAAAGATTTGAAGCGTAGCAAGAGACCATTTCAAATAGGAGAGTGAAGTCTGAAGGAAGTGGAAACTGTACGGGGTAACACAGGGCAAACTCAGAAGTGTAGCAGAGGCACTTTAAGGTCATTATGAGAAAGCCAAGATGCAAAATGAAATGCAGCTAGCAAGAGAAATCACAAGTAATAGGAAACATTTGTATAAGGCTAGTTTTTAGCTATTCATTGTCAAAATGGAAAGGCGTATTGGTTAGTGTTGCACAGGGGATTGTTCTTTTTCCTCTACTGTTCAGCACTCCATCAGCAATTTAGATAATAGAAAGATTTTTTTCACATTCCTCTTATCTCCACAATCCAAAAAAGTGATTTATGGCTGGCCGTACTTTCATCTAATTCCATGAAGTTTTGAAGTGTTCCAAGCTCACATTTACTTCCAGGTTTGCTCAAATAAGTAGTGAAGAACTAAAATGCAACTGCATATGGGCCCACATCCCCTTGGTTTTCAATAGTAGTGATGTTTAGAGAAAATAGAGAGTGCTACTTTAGGAGGCACCAACCTGAAAGTTCTAGGCATTCATGTACCTACATGGATAGCAGCAGATCATTTTAAAAGCACCGCTTTACTTGCATCTGAGCTCTGCATTCCCTTACAACCTCTCTACCAAGCTCATATAGAGGGTGACAGATGCAACCACCATTTGGCAACTTGTGCTAGTGGCATTCCAGCATGAAGCTTAATCAAGACAGTTAAAATATGTAGCTGAAAGAAAGCTAAATACTTACTTTTTAAACTTAGTCTTTTAATCTTAGTACTTAAAATATGATCAGTCTCTCAGAGCACTTTCAATTTCAATATTCCTGTTGAATCTTGGAGTAAGCCAGTTTTACTTGCTGACTCATGCTTGTCCTTTTTAGTCGTCCTTCATTAGCAAGTCTGTACAGGCAGCAACAATGTTTTTCCAACTTTGCCATAATACTGGTTTCTGTTAAAGCAAGTTCTTCCTCCTGGTGGTGGCTTGAGCTCTTAAGAAATCCTCGTGTACATCAAAGAGCCATTTTCAGTCAGTCTCAAAAGACTTCAAAGTTTACATCTGTATGCGTGTTGTATACCACACCCTAAATTCTACTGTAGGAACATCACGCTGGTGGAGCTGTTATATTCAAAGTCCATGACAAAGCAAATGGAAAGCTCCAGTGCTGAAAGAAATGTGATCATTCAGGGTCGCATGGAAAGGTCTACAAGTTCATCCATGGCATTGCTGTGATTCAGCCATGTAACTTCCCATCCTGAAACAAGGAAGGACACTCACTGCCCTTGGTTTTGCTGTCCCCATTTTCAGCTGCATGGCATTTCTGGGCTCTGTGTTGCGGGCTTCTCATTAATTTATACATTATATGTAATCGTTATACATAAGCTAGTGTGAGTCTAGTTAAAGAATCTCCATCTAGTCATCTTCTTTTGTATGTCAGTTATGAAGCGTAATAAGGGTCCAAACTTCCGAATGTCATCCTGAATTCCCTAAGGCTCAGCATTATCGGAAAAGCCATAAGCTGACAGTCAATCCTCTGCAACATTCAGGTTTAAAAGCTACATGTTAAGCATATCTATCCTGTTGGTTTTCTGTGAGTTACCATGTTCCCTTCAGCTGAGAAATATGTATGTTAAATAAGAAAACAAGGAAGTACCAATTATTTCTTCTATTTACCAGAGGTGGTCACCAAAATTAACAGTTTATTTTTATGGCTCCAGTCTCTGTCTCCCTTTTGACCTCTTTCTACTATGTACATGCATATTTCATGTTTGCAAAGGTGAATACCTTGAAAGAAGTTGTCTGAAACAGTCCTCTACTATAATAGTGGGAGAGATTCCATCTAGACCTCTGCTTGCTTGATTTCTCCTGCTATTTTCTGTGTCACACACAAAGTTTAGCAGATCTGATTTTTGATTTTTTTTTTTCCCAGTTGAACAGTTACATTTAAGCACATACAGCCCTAAATCTTTTGAAATAAGTATTTTGGAAAGCTCCTGACTTCAGGGCATTTAGAGATACCCTGTTTCTGTGAAAGGTAGGGGAACCAGTTAAACAATGGGGAAGCTCAGGTAGAATGGGACTATTTGGGCACAAAAAGCAAATATTAATATTTTATTGCTGGGAGCAGATATAACTTGGTGAGGATGTAGGCAATATTCTCAGAGGAGCAAATAATAAAAATTAAAAAAGCAAGCAAAGGAGGCACTGGATGCGCTGCTGCAGGGCTGGCGTTCAGGGGATGCCTGTGTAACAGAGCAGCAGGGAAGAAGGCATTCTTGCTTCCCAGAAAAAAGTTTCTCCATTTATTTGTTTTTCCCCCTTTCACACTGTGATATTAATTATAGAATCATAGAATGGTTTGGGTTGGAAAGGGACCTTAAAGACCATCTAGTTCCATCCCCCATGTCTGGGCGGGATTTTCACCTACTAGATCAGGCTGCCCAGGACCCCATCCAGCCTGGCCTTGAACATCTCTAGGCTGTTTGTATTAATGGTATTAGTTTAATGATAAACCCAATCTAAGGCCAGTCTGTCTCAGTAGCTGTAGCTGCCAGGAGTAACAGAATACTGGGAACGACTTCTCAGGAGTCTGTCACAGGACTGTGAGAATCAGTGTCTGCAGCATGTGGAAAGGTACTATCAGTCATCCCTCTTGACTTCACTGTCTCCTCATCCACTTACAATAAATCTTGCAGACTGAGTAATGCATGGAGCATGTTGCTTCCATATACTCTTCTGGATAATGTGTTCAAACCCACAGAGTTAATATCTTGTACATCAGAATTCCTGAATAATTATTGAGGTCTTGATTGCACCTGTGCAGGATATATTTGTATAATTTTCTCATAGGAATCAAGGTCAGCTGGGTTCCTTGAAAAAAAAAACAGTCATCGTTTAAGACTCCACTTTTTTTTCTGAAAATCAGCACTTAACAAGTGTGTTTTGTAAGTTTTAAGACAAACACGGATGTCTGTGGTTGCCTTATGAGTCTGCTCTTCATGGCTGTGGGTGAGCCCAAGTTTGTACCTCTTCTACCTGAAGAACTACAGTGATAACGTTTTAGATAACCAATTATTCTGACCCTCTTGAGCCAAATTCTGGACACAATAGTTTTCTAGAGGAAAAAGAAACAGTGCTTTGTCTGGTTTGGGCATTGAGGTGAAAATGCTAACGTGCTTTAGAGTTCTGTTTCTGGCTTTTCAGTGCATATGTGGCTTTTGGTAATAACCGTTAGGATTCGGGAGCTGTTTGTAATGAGCTCTCCAGAGATTTCTTGCACTGTGCCCCCTCTGGCTATTCAGTGATGTCCTACAGATTTTCTGTTTTTCTGCTACTAATCTTTCTCGTTACCAGTGAGTGCTCTGTAGTTGGGAATCGAGCTGGGAACTGTCTGGATATCCCTGCACAGCACTGAGCAGAGATGTGTAGCTTGAATCCTTTCTTGGATATCGCTTCATGACAGTACCTCAAGTCCTTTATGTATACCCATATACACACATTCCTTCTGTCTGTCCTAGGTACCTGTACTACTACATCAGTTGCAACAGTATTATGTTTCAGTCTTGTATTTACCCTTTGGAAGATGTTAACATTTTTTTTGACAGAACTAAAAGAAGAAAATGAGGCTGCTTCTCTCAGGATAGTGGTTTCTTCATTGACTTTATATGGCTTTGTTTAGGAATGATGTCACCAAAAAAATGCCCTATTCTGTTTTGATTTGTAGATTAAAACAACAGTTGATTTCACCAGCCCGGAGGAGGAAGTGGAATATGAAGACACTTATGTGCTTATGGTAGGCATGGAAGCTCAACCAGGCATGAGTAAGTCATATTGTGAGACACCTTTCTCAGTACCAGATCGAGTGCTGCACTGGGTGTGTTTACTGACAAACACAGCGGCCAAATTATTTTAATACTTTTGACTTCCACGTTTTTGCTACTTCTGGGGAGGACAGGTGTCCTAGGAGATGGGGGAAGGCAAACAAGGGGTTCAGTAGTACTGACAAAGTCACAGGGCAATCAGCGCTCCTGGTGAATTCTGCAGATTTCTGGTCTCTGCTTCACATCTGGAAAGCAGCTGCATTCTTCAGGTTCTCAGAGAACCTTTATGGAAGAGGAGATACTGCCTACAAGTGTGGGCAATTCCTGTGTGGAGGCACAGGTAGTAGACATTTTGCAACTCGATCTTCATACATCTAAACACAGATTGATCATGAGTTTGTTGCTAATCTGTGTGAGCGTGTGTATTCCAACTGAAAAGTGCAGAATTGCTTGTTTGCATTTACTGATGAAAGTTTCTTATAGTCAGATATATTTTTGCAGTATCACGGAGTTATGAAGCCAATCTTTATCTTGATTTTTTTTCTTATCTGTTTGTTGGCAATTGTATCTTTCCAACTGTATCATATTCTGTATATAAATGGTGTTTCTTATTTGCTATGTTTAAGCCTCCTGCTTTGGCATGTCTAGGTGTATAATAGACACTGAAAATGAGAGTTAGAAATCTGTTTAGCCCTGATATGTATCCACTGTTTCTATCATATTTCCACTGTCTGTCCCACTTCCTCTGTATATCGGAGCACCTCAGGGTGGACACATGGAAAAAGAAAGTAACTTGTAACAGCTGGCCATGTCAGTCAAATGCATGCCCTAATCTTCCACTTTAATCAGTGGTGAAATGAAGACCTCCACAAGGGGTAACTCTGAACGTTAAAGGCTCTGCATTGACTGTAATTCTGCTGATAGGTCCGTATGGTTTACTTTGTTACGTCACTTAGATTGACTACCCCAATCTTGATGCTGCACAGCGTTGAAGGTTCATCCTTTCACGTACCTGTGGTCCATGGCCCCTGAAAGCCTATAAGCCCCACAAAATTTCCACAGTACAGCCATGTCTCCCAAGGGCAGCGTTTGTTTCATTTTACAGATATTTAAATAAGCGCCCAAAATCCATTGTAGGAAAACAAGTTACACATTTGTGTGAGCCATGGCTTTGTTTTACTAAGTAGTGCTCTGTGCTGCGCTGAAAATCAAGGAATGTAAATTATGGAGGCAAGGTAAGCGTGTGTGATCTCATTCTGACAGCAACTCCAGAAAAGTTTAGTATGCTGTGTGCACAAAGATGCTGTGTAGCGCAGCAACAAGATATAATAAATTTTCACAGTTGATTTGGTAAATATTTTAAAAGCTGATCACTGGCAGTATGTGACATTCTTTCTACCGCATTAGTTCATAAAAGTTTTATTAGCTATTGTGTTGCTTCTGTGGGAATCCTTGAAACGGGAAATGTTTCAAGATAGCAAATGTTAAATGAAATAATGCATTCTTTAACATTACAAGTTGAGCGGAACCCAGGAGATCAATGTGGTATTGGATCAACATGTCAACAAGAAGCTGAGGTGGATAAGGAAGAGAAAAATGATTTTGAAGATGGCAGAGAAGAAACTGAAGAGGAAGATTTCTACACCTTTGACAACAGTCCTGACAGTTTGTATGCCAGCATACCTGACTGTGATTATGAAGAAAACAGCAGAGAATGCTTTTTCTTCAAGAGACCGCCCCCACCTCCTCCTCGAAATCTGCCCGGCACCCTGAGACAGGATGAGCTGCACCATTTGTCTCAAGGTACGGTCCAGGGAGGAAAGTAACCACACATACAAACACGAGTGCAAACACAGGTTGAGTGCTGCTGTAGAGATTACATACAATCACTTCTACTAGCAGTAGTTAGGCAGTATGACCCTAATTCTGCAACACAAATGTGCCTATGAAATTTGCTGCATCACGGTCTTCGTGACCACGTAGGTCAGCTGGTACTGTGGAGTGGGCTGCTGGGTTCAGGCTTCAGCTTCTCCTCACTCTGCATGTCTCAGAAAGGTGCAAAATAACACATGACATACTGGATTTATGATAGAGTTCTGAGATAAAACACTAAACTTATTTTTTTTCTCATTTTTTTTAATATTTACATTAAAAATATAAATGCTGTTTTGACTGAATGCGGTTTGTAATCTCACAGACAGAAAGCAGAAATGAGAGGATGAAGTAACACAGTCCTTTATTTCATTTTAGCCAGTGCTGTGATTAGAAATAGAATACTGTATTGTGTTATGAACAGAAAAGAGAGGGAGAAATTGTGACCTTTAATGAAATGCCTTGATTCTCTTTCCTTTTCTTTTTTTTTTCTTTTAATATTTCAGCCCAAGAGTAAAATTCTAAGGTGGTTGTTAGTTGTAGTTTGATTCAAGCATGAGAAGCACAAAATGAAAGTGAGAAGCGAACACAACTTAAGATCACTGAAAATGTTTTGCTTCTTTTAACAAAATATCCATCTGATGGAATAAATATTCATTTGCAGCTTTGCTGTACTTTGAGAGCATGCCTTGACCTTGCCCTCCCCTATTTGCATCTATTTCAAAAGGAGTGATTGTGGGGTTTTTTCTTCTCATTGAGAAAAAAATAAGCATACAAAAGAATTCAAGCTTAAATGGCAGTCTTAAAAAATCATGTAGGAAAAAAAAGTTGTCACAGACTCTATCTATAAGCGTGTGTACAAACTCTGCTTTTAATTGTGGCATAATGTAATAGAACCCCAAATTACCATAATGAAGGACTTCGATATCCTTGTAAGTAGACAGAGATAGCTTTTTAGCTTTATAACTTGCTTGAGGTTGGTTTTTCTCCTGTTTTCTGCCATGAAGGAAAAAGCTGGCTTTATACAGGAAAGTGCAGATTCCAATATCAAGAGAAACAGAATAAAATTGCTACTGCAGATGCATTTCGATTGCTGTGCAATACTCAACTGTTGCTATGTATGTGCACAAATGAGGGGGCAAGTTTGACACACAGGGTTTGTTAGCGCAAGCTTAATATAAATGCCTGTCTTGGGATAGCTCTCATGTGGCTAAACCATTAAGTAGTGGTGCACTGCTCCCTGCCAAGTGCCAGTTTTTCTCTGTATATTTGTATATGGATCCCAGCAGAGAAAGCTTCTCTGCTGTGTAGTGTCCTGTGCTGAGTCCTGTGCTGCTAAGGCCGGTGTAGCTAGAAACACATCTGTATGTCTCGTTCAGTTACGACATGCTGTTACGTCGTGCTGTGAATTTTCCTGAAGCGTTAGGCTTGGTTTCATTTTGGGATGTGAGGATGGGGTTATCTGAATCCCTCTAAACCAGGATGGTACTTGCTTACAAAAAACAGCTCCAGTGAGTCACTGCTTTGCATTTTCAGTTTGCCACTTTCCTTAGCTATTGCAGTGGAGGACCTAAAAGGCAAGTCCCCTCTTTTTGAAATCTTTTTTTGTCAGCGGCATGAGAGCGCCCCTGTGGGGGTTACAAGAAAGAAAATCCTACAGAGAAAGAAACAGAACTTTCACAGTGGCATGGAAATGAAATATTTGTTATATTAAATATGATATGTGCAATACTCTTGATTCTGATATATTAAAAAAACCCACAGTATATATTAGTATTTATTAATATGTATTAATAGCACAAGCTGTTTTAAAGGGCTACATCCCAGTTGTAAATGTATCACACTTCCAGGCATTGTTAAGCTTCTCTGCACTGACTGCACCCTAGTTTAAGAGGTACACGTGTGCACAGTTCACTACAACACTGGGAAAACATGGCTCACTGCAGTAGGTCTGCTGTTTGCACAGGAAGGATAGGCTAGAACAAGGAAGATAAAAACATCCATAGAATCAGCAGTTTCTTTAACAGCTTCCTAATTCTTAACAGTTTGTGGGAGTTTTGAATAGAAATAAATCCAAAGAAACCCAGGTATCATAGAAGGAGAAAACTTCTCCGTTCCTTTTAAAGCTGTAAAATGCAAAAGGTAAAGGTCAGCAAGTTCTGCTTAGATGTACTCCTAAATGTGGGGATTGACCAAGGGAGGTCACTTGGGTGTGGAGCGTTGGAAAATCTTAGTATAAATTATGAGAAATCACAAATTTCATTTATCCTTCAGAGAGCTTTTAAATTTATTTTAACCTTTCCCTATAGTAACTCTTTATAAAATCCTCAGAAATAAGTGGGGTGTCGAAAAGACAAAACCCAGTGTTTTCCAGAAGGTTCCAATAAGTTGTTATTGCAGCAAACAGAGTGATTTCTCAAAATGCCAAGGGCTGTGGGGACTCCTTACTCAGCTTCACCAGTAATGAAAGTGGTCCCGTGACTCTCATGGCAGCAACTGGGGCATGCAGCGCTGCTCTTAAAGAAGATTTATTTTGGAGCCGATATATTAGCATCTAATTTTGATAATCTGATATAAAATGATGAGAAGGCCCAGAAGCTGAAATTGTCTTTTGGATATCCTTTCCACTGACTTAGATGATGAAGCCTGTGAAAATTGGAGTACTTCAGTTTAAAAGTGAAATTAGGAATACAAGTTATCTTGTATTTCTTGTATGAAGAAAATCTGAAGCATAAATTAAGTCTTAATATCCTTTCTTTACCATCTTTGGAACACAATTTTTCACTTTTTCAGAGAGGAATTTCGTGGAGGAGAGAAGTGAAACAGAACGTGGACTGAAGACAGCATGCTGCAGAGAAGACCAGGACACCCGTGAGGAAGACAGCGAAGAGAACCACCCGTACACGTCTGTGAATTTTGATGAATCTTTGTATGATTTGATAATGGCTGAGGAAGATGAGGAGAAAAAGAAAGAACGCAGATCATTTATCATGAACAGGCCGCCCGCTCCTGCCCCTCGTCCCGAATGTTCAGGAATCAGAAATGAGAACAGTCCATATATAGTACAAGGTCAGTGCTTGCTTCTTTGTGAGTATTTGCTGATAGAATGTGGACATCTGTTCTTTTTTATGAAGGTTTTTTTTTTTTTTAATTCTAAAGACTAAGATCCTTGTTATTTTCAAACCAGCAAATCAGTTGATTCAGAGCACCTATTCGCACCTCTCAGATGAGCTGAGAACATGTCTGACTAATGATCCTTTTCAATTTGCATCCAAGACAACATCACTTTTTTGGTTTAATTTTACAAAAGTTATGACAAAGTGATGGAAGATTAAGAATCACTGGACTAGATATGCATGTGTCTGTTTTAACAGTGCAATACAGAACGTACTATTTGAGTAGCTTTTCCTTTCAATTTCTTTATCGAATTGTTTTGCCTTAACTCAGAGAAACATTAGTCGTATTCTGTTTTCCCAAGGTGAACAGCAGAGAGAAAATGCCTACATGAGGACTTCTTTCAAATACCCTTATTCCAGTGCTTGAAATTACCATTTGAGGAAGGACTGTGTCCTTTTATTGTATCTATGAAAAGTGGTTTAACTTCTTGGAAATACAGTGCTATCTTCTAGCCCAATTCAGATTGAAGCCAAATTTCAAAGTAACACAAGTTGTTGTGAACTTTCAGGGATCTCTGTATAAGCCCCAAAATACACAGTGTTTACGCTTCCAATCTCCTCTCTAAAGGAGCCTTCCAGTTGTGTAAGAGCTCGCATGAGAATAAACGATAGAAAAATGGGTTTGAGAAGGAAACCAGAAGCTTATCTAGTCTATCCAGTGAATGTTTTGCATTAAGACAGGACTAGTACTACCCAGATCTTCCTATCACGGAGAGAATCACCTCTTTTGTCATTCCTGTTTCAGTGAGAGATCTGTTTTATTCTCCTTAGCTAGCTTCAGGCTGTATTACCTCCAGGTGAGGGCCAGAATGCGTGGGTTCATGTCTTCATAGCTTAGTTGCTCTTTCTTCAGAATGTTTGGGAGATAGAAAGATGAATCATTACAGTAGATTTAGAGAGTAATGTAAGAATGGATGTGTACTGGAGGCTGCTAAATTACCAAAGTCTTGAAATACCTGCCTTTACGGAGATGGTTTGTGCAGTGTCTCAGATCCCAGTCCTCCATCATAAATGTTCCAGTGGCTTGAAAACCCTTACTGTGAAGATGCCTTATGTGGAAGGTTGTTTTTACTGTCTTATATTCTGCTGAAGCGTTTCTGCTCTGTCTGCCCTAACTGTTCACTAAGGAGGAGACCTTCAGTGCAATTGCTTTGATGGGACTATGGTCCTTATGCACCATATATATGAACTTGTGGTAGTTTTTTATAAGAAAGCATTTTCCCATTGTTCTGTGAAATCTTCTTCAGCCATAAGTTCATTTATCTGCGCTATAAATGGGAAAATTAAAGGCGCTTCTCTTGGCCACGTAGGCCTCTGCTTCCCCTGGCAGTCACACTGCTCCCAGCTCGGGGGTTTCTCACTTTCCTGTTCTGTGCAGGCATTCCTGAGACAGTGAAATGTTAGACAGAAGTGACAGAAATTCAGCTGGAAGATTTCTCTGGCTACTTCCATAGTCAGTGTTTGTCCTTTCCAACAGCGGTTAAAGAGTTACTCCTCCAATCCAGGAATATCCCTGTCTCTGGTTTAATATATTAAAACTGCTTACAATCAGAACAGAAAAGAGTGTTTCAGCAGTAAGAACCGGAACACTTTATTCAAATCCATCACTAAAATCTGCATGTGTTTGCATCCACTGCTTTATAATTTAATCTAACTGATGTAAAATAAAACTTCTTTGGCTAGTACATATAGGCATTTTCATCTCTCAAATGAACAGATGACAGTTTTGGGTTTTGTTTTTGTATGTTATATTAAAAACAGAGTTACTGAAGATGCAAAGTCAAATAATGAAAACGTTAAAAGTTAAGGTCATTTAGTAGTTCTACTTCTTTCTCCCTGCTCATGCGTTAGGATACAGTCCCTAAGTATGTAACTGCATGCTGCTGTTCATCCCAGGCATTTTGTTTCATCTGGTAGTTAAAGTGGATGAGTATAAGATGCAAGGTTCTTCGGTGTTTTTCAATCTCATTTTTGATTAAAATGTGACTCCTCCCTGCTGTAGGTGCAGTGTGTTGTTTCAGATGCTCTTGTGATACACCCTTTTATTTCATCTCCACTGAGCTTCATACACCCAGTATGAAGTCACTATGCCTCGGATAAACACTGTTCTACAGTACCGTCCTCGTTCAGAGCAGAGATCCCGTTGCCTTCAGTGGCTGCTGTGAGCAGTCAGAACTTCACATTACTAGCTTGTCTAGTCCTGAGTCAGCATCCTGGTAGCAGGCACTCATGAGCCTGTGCTAGTTTCAGTGACTAGTATGGAGTTAGGCTGGGGTCCTGGTGGAGAGAGAAGTTCCACAGAGCAGCTTTTAGTTACTCAGGCATCCTTCTCCACTCTGTATTCCACCTCCATTCCCTAATAACTTTTAAATTCTAAACCGGATAGTATTTCTGTAAGAAACAGGTTGTCTTCACTATGCAGTTTTGGTTGATCTTCAGAACCCTTGCCTCTGGTATTCAGTAAGACACAGGTTCTGTGGGAAAAATGGGGTTAGAGAATGGATCACAGAAGGGCTGTACTAAGGCTGCACAGTCACCTGTGCTTTGATCCTCATGTGCTCTGGGAGTTTGTAAAAGGAACAAGCTTTGAGCTCCGTGACTTACAGGGGCTGCTGAGATAATGCTCTGCGGAGCTGCAATGCGAGGATTTCTTTGTCTTTGTTGCGTCCACAGAGGAGATGGAAAACCATGGGCTTGTTTATTGACAAAAAAGTAGTGTAAGCATTGCATAACAAGAACGTCTCTGTGACTTTTGGATTGCCTTTTGGGGCTTCTGTTTTAATTTAGTTTTTCTGTCAATCAGAGCAAAGCAAGTGGCTGAGTTCCCATGGCAGCTTTCAGAACACGCTGAAGTCCGTGAAGTTATGAAAGAGCATCTTCTGCTTTAAGCAAAAGCTGCACTGTTTCTATGAGAATAGCAACAAAGAGAGCTAGCAAATAGCCTTCTTTGTAATTAGAAGTAGCTTTCAAGTACATGGATGCACAAGCTTGCACCAGGCAAAAAACCTCTCTGTGTAGATTACCACAGTGCAGATTGCTGTGTAAATTAGGAGAGTGGAACTGTTGGTTAATGGAGAGCATAGCTTCACAAGCCCTTTTTAGTCTCTTTCAAAGCAGGATCTACACTTTGAAACCTAGGCAGTATATGCTCAGTGCTGCAAGTTGTCCTAACTGAGCTACTGCAATTTGCAGTTTGAACACCTGACATGGATTTGCTAACAAATCTGGGGAGTATGAGTGACCTTAAAGAGTTAAAGCATAAGAGTTTTAGTGAGTTTGGGTTGGTTTCATTTATTCCTTTTTCAAATTTTAATGATGTGCAAATTCTGTAGTGGTCACTGATAAGCATGCTGGTTTTATTATTTAATGTAGACCACTGCAAGAATTTTGTCTTATCTGGGGAAGGTTCCTTAGCCAATGGAGCTGCAAATTGGTGCCAAATAATTAGCTGTCCAGATGGTATGCATTCTTGGTGTGCTCCCTTTCCATTTCTCAAGTGCTTAGTATTCTTTCGTAGGTTATTTCACTGGTGTTTTTTTGGTTTTGGATTTTTTTTTTATTATGATGTGCTGCCTAAACAATGTTAAATAAATGTATGAAGGTGTTGTGTTTTCAGTTTGCAGGGAAATTTAAATACTCCATATTGGATACCGCTTCGACTGAGTGGGAAATCAAAGCTCCCGGCACATTCTCAGGACAGGTGCATGTGTTTCTTTAATACATCTGTGCCATTTCTGAAGACTAGCCTAGCAGATTCTCCCAGGCACGAGGGTTACAGCCCTGTCCTGGCTGGATCATGTATCTCTTGTCAGACAGCACCAGGACCAGAGGGTTTCTCCACAACGTGGGCCGCTGTCCTGCAGCATTGGAACAGACTGCCCAGGGAGGTGGTGGAGTCACAGTCCCTGGATAATGTTCAGGAAGCGTGGAGATGTGGTGCTGAGAGACATAGTGGGCAGTACTGGTGGTAGCTGGACAGTTGGGCTAGATGATTTTAGAGCTCTTTTCCAACCGTAATGATTCTGTGAAATAAAACTTCGTATGTTGTAGCCTTTGCTCGTGAATCCCTGAAGGAATGCATCTTCCCTCTGTGCAGTGGAAGCATTTCACTATATATAGTGTCCTTGGAACTTCACACCAGGGCTAAAGAAGTGGAGAATGTATTTCCATTTACTCTTCCAGAAGAAAATAACATTTAAGTTTCTCATCAAAATCACAGGGTATGCAGAAAAAGTAGCAGGCAGTTTTCCCTGTTTTCAGGGAGGCAAAATATTTTATGTCTAGAATAGACAAATCCAATTGTAATGAGGGAGAAAGTCCAAAACAGAATTGTTACTGTCTTGGAAAATTATCAGACTGATTACTGGCAACTGCAGTGATCACATCCTGAGTTAAAAATCCTTATTATGCAGATGGTTTAAGTGCTCTGAAGTGGGTGTTCCCAAACCAAAGCCTTGGAGCACACACAAACTGCAAAACCTTTCTGTCCCACAGAGGGATTTTTTTTATTTTCCTCTGATGGAGATAAAGTGCTGCACTGCAGATGAATTTTCCTTGATTGGAGATACATAATCAATGTTTTTCCGTGGGGGGGAAAAAAATACTGGGAACCACTATTAAGCCACCTTAGAACACCTTCCAGAGATCTGGTTAGGAACTGATCTGCCACATTGATTGTGTCAGATTTTTGCTACCTTAACTTTGGTGGGTTATAACATGTACTGAATAAGGCCAACAGAGAGGAAGCAGTCTTAGGATGCAGCGCAGTTGAAAAGCAACCCCTTGTAAATGGCATGGTTTAGGTCAAACCAGGAAGTCTTTCCCTTTTTGCTTTTCTCTTCTGAAATGCGACTGCAGAAGTATGTCCATGTTTTACACAAGTGGAACAGATGTTTGTGAGAATATTGCTAGAGCCCTTCTGCTTTCCATACTAAGCTAAGTGTAACTGATGTCGAGCGCAGCAGTGTGAGGTGCAGCAAGTTTGCTGACACTGTGTTCTTCTAACTCACCCTTTACCCTCTCCATAAAAGCAGTTCCAGTATTACTTTGATCGTCTTACCTCAGTCTAGGGGAAAAGTTGTCCCTGTGCAGCATCCTGTGCTCCCTCCTGATCAGAGTCGCTGTGATTCCAGCAGCTCTGAGCTTGCATTTGGCAGCTTTGGAATCTGACTGCAGATTGGAAAGAAAATTGCTGGTGAGAGTGCTTGGTTTTACACTGTTTTCACGTTGTCATTATGTTGGAATTCTTTTCAAAGTCATTTTACTTTTCCTCTGGGAAAATGGGAATTCATCAGCCCTGACTCACTGATGATGCTGTGCAAGGCAGAGGCTGCCAACAGCCCGTGTTGTTGTGGTGAGCGACTGATGCTGGAACTGTAACTCAGGCCACGTGCATTGGCCTGCGAGTACTGGAGCAACATGACAGTGTGGTGTTCCCGTGAGTGTCCTTGGCATTGCTTAGACTTTATCTTGATGAATCGAGTGCTGTATGCTGTCAGAAATGTCCTAACAGTGTCTGTCAGTGTGTTTAGGACAAATCGGTGTCTGTACCAGCGCTGATGTAGTCACAGGTTTTCCCACAGTGGCGTAGTTAAAGCCTTTCCCCTCCTGATGGCGTGAGCTCGCTCAGACACCGCTGCCACCGTGATGGGGCAGCTGCTGGGCCTTGAGCCACCTCTGCTACCTTGCACTGCACACACCCCTTCTCCACAGTGCCTGGATCAAGCTAGGTCAGAGTCACAGGATGTTCAGCGCTCAGCTGTGTTGCCTTGGAAAATTAAAAAAGGCCATACTGCTTTCAGTGTCTCATTTCCTTGGCTGATTTGATGTTACGAATCACCAGAATTTTTGTTTTAATCTTGAATATGAAATATTTTGTATAGATTTTAGGAATGGTCCTTAATCATCTCTGAGCATTGCATCTCTAGGGCTCACTCTGAGCAGTGCTCCATGTGTAAGCAAACAAACCTGGCGAAAGGAAAATGAGATCTAAAAAGATGTGAACAAACATCTGCATAGTTCTCATCTCCTGAATAAAAAGCATCATCCTCCTTTATTCTTTCCTTGCTTTCCCCTGTGTATTTGTCATCCCTCGCCGTGCTACATTTGGTTCGCAATCTAATCCATACCAAGAAAAGAATTTGTGAGCTTTATTTGCCTTGGTATATGCACACACAGTTGAACTGTTTAAATATTGTGGCAGGGGGAGATGGAGTAGGCAAAGACAGGAGTCTCTCACTGCAGCACATCCCAGCTAGCTTACTGACTAACTGCAGTTTGCAGCTGAGTCGAGATGTGTTAATAAGTGCAACCCTAGTGTATTAATTAATTTGCCTTGTGTTTCTATAAAGATCTGGTTCCCCCTGGATTTTAATTTTGAATGTCTCCTAAACAAAACAGGGCAGTAGATAATTTTGTTTGGAACAGCAGCTCAACAAAGCTGATGAATAACTGCATCGTTAATTTCCCCAAGCAAACTGAATTCAAATTAATGGTGGTTAGTGGTTATTTTGCTGCCTCTTCTCCTTTGCATTCGCTCTGCCAAAAGTGTTGAGTAAGTAGCATCAGGGTGATGGTATGATTAGCTCACACGTTCTTCTGGCAGATCAGTTCATCAGTCAGGCTTTACCTGCGTAAGGTGCAAAACTGCTGTGTGTTTTTTAGAAGTAATGTGGCTTCGTAGTGCAGACAGGTAAAGTAAAATCTAAATGACAAACCGTACCAGTGCCTCCTACTGATACGATCTGTCTGCTCTCGTAATGCAACTCCCTCCACGTTTTGATTGCCTGTGTTTTTAATTATATCACTTCGTATTGCCCCTTCAGCGAGCAATTTTTGAAATGCCATTATGGTTGCACAGTTCCTTACTACCCCAGCACTGTGTTGGAATCTCAGCTCATTCTGAAAATCAAATTCAAGTTCGTTTTGTCAAACTATGGCTATTGTAAACATTTGCATTCGCTCTTTCTAGACACTTTCTACTCAGCACAGCTCTCCTAAAGTTCTGTATCATTCTGTAGCAAGCAGACAATTCTCTCTTGAAACGAGAGACTTAGATTTTAAATATTTCAATTCTCTATTTAGGGCATAGAAAGAATTTCATCTGTGTTGTGTAGCAACCAAAGAGAGGGACGTTTATTTTGTAGTATTTGACCTGTACGTGTACTTCAGCCAGGCACAGCGATTACGAAGTGAAAAGGCCTCTCCTAATGATCTTACAGATGCCACTGAAGATGCATGTTACAACAGCAGCACTGCAGTTTTTCAGTTGAATTACCTATGGCTATGAAAATATTTTTCAGTCAAACAACTATGGCTTTCTGACACCTAAAAAAAATGCTAATACGATAATATTGTTTTACTGAAGGAATACTCACTATATTCACAAGAACAGAACATATCTCTATACAAAGTGACCTGTTTATTTCTTTCTGCTAACTGAGTTCCAGCAGTAATTAAAATGTGAGAATGAAAGAGTGAATCACTCGAGTCTTCCCTAACCCTGTGGCAGTCATGCAGCAGAGTGTGTTCATCTTCCCAGGCTTTCCAGAAGCAGGAATAATTTGTTTTCATTTACTTCACCCACACTGAGTACTTGCTGCCAACTAAAATCATTTCAGCAAGATGCAACACGTAAAGTGGTTTTAACAGTTTTACGTTGAAAAACTAGAAGAGTAATTCCATTTCTGATGACTCCAACACTGCCAAACTCAGCAGAAATCTCATAGCCTATCAATTAAAGTATTCTCTAATCAGGGACCTCACTGGGTGCATCCCTGCTCCTCCTTTTTATGTGGTCAAATTCTGGCTGCCTGCATCACCTCAGCTTTCAGGTACTTCTGCTTCCTCTCTTGAAAGACGATGCTGTTTCAAGTAACACTGCAACCACGTTCAGGAGGATTCTCTGGAAATTAACATTTGTAATACTAGTGTCTGTAAAATATATCAGTGTTAGGCTGAAGTTAAGAGATGTAACATCAACAGGTTGCACTGCCTGGATAGTTCTTTTACCCTATTCATTTAACATGTCTGCTAACATTTTCAGGAACATCGAGTCCCCAGCTGTTTTCATTCATCATTTTCTCCTACACTGGCATACTCAGGAGTCCTGCTGTGTAGAAAACACCCTCTCAGGAGCTGTTCCTTTCTCACCTCTCAATATGGCGTGTGCAGAGTTTAAAAGTCACCGTGTCCTTGATGCTCCGTTTCACAAGTTTCCTGAGAGAAACTGCTGCATCATATGTGGCAGCCTGAGCAGGCAGACGGGGAGGACGCTGTGTTTCCTTGGAAGGCAGGAGCGAGGAGCCCGGGCTGCAGGGCACCACGCACAGCTTGTGCTTCTGCACTGCTCCCTTGTACCTGGCCTTGGTCCCAGAGCTAAGATTCGTTCCACTGAAATGGCCACGTGCTGCTTTGTAGCAATGTCAGTAAGATGATTTCTCTGCAAGGGGGGTTTCACTAAAATCAGAGCTAAGGACTAATTGAGGAATTAAGAGGGAAATGCCTCCATGGCAGTAGTTAAGTTAGAAACCATCTGGGATTTACATATGCTGCCAGCAAAAGTTCACAGCGTTTCAGGGCACGCCCAGGCTGGCTGTTCTCTAGGCACCTCACAACAGCGGAGTGATGGGAAAGAATTATGGAAAAAGCAGTCAGGATTTGCTGTTCTTGGAGCTTGTATTAGCTAGAGAAAAGTATGCCTATATTTCTGACCTAAGCACTGTCATTATTCTTAGTACTGTTGGTTTTCCTGCCTCCCAAAATAAGATATGGGCTACAGCTATAGTCTGTACCATGTGAAGAACTCTGAGATTGAGCTGCGGTGGTGGTGGTGGTGTTTTTTTTCCTAAACAAGAAATGTCAGTGTACTATGTTTATTTCATTTATTTATTTAATTATTTTCTTTCTTTATTTATTTTCTTTTATTATTCAAAGCTCTTGCCATGGTATCTGTAATACCAGTAATCCTACCATTCTGTGCAACAAGAACAGTTTGTCAAGTAATTAACATGAGGCTGACAGGTGGGTTGAGAAATACTTGTAGGCTGGAATAAGATGTATTCCAGCCTGTTCCTGTGAGCCTCTGTCCTTCTTTCAGAATTCATGTCTTTCACAATCGTTCTTGACTAACTTCTTTATGTTGTGGACTTTGCAGTGTTTCAGCAAAAAGGCACTCCAGTGCCCAGTGACTGCAGCAAGATGTACTGCGATGCCAGGAAGCACGGTACGGAATTCAATTTAGCTCTTTAACTTCTTCGGTGTTTGGCAGTAGAACTAGTAGAGGATTGCTGTGACTTGATTTTGACTGATTTAGAATCTATTTTCCTGCATGTGATTTATATCCTTAATGCTATTGCACCATGAAGAGATCAGATTAAAGAAAGAAAAATGAAAGTTACAGTCCTTTGGGAAAGATTTGTAGAGCCAGAGTTACTTTATGCCTTTCTGTTTGCTTTCTCCATTGTGATTGAAACCAAGAAAGGGAAGGACTGGAGGGCTCAGCTGCACTCACTTAATTCCAGCCATGGAAAGGCAGCAGTGAGTGAAGCCTAACTTACTTATCTCCTGGGTGCCCCAAGATCCCTGTAAAAGGAACTGCTGGTGGCATTCCAGTTGTTACTTGAGCAGTAGCACATCGAAGTGTTGCTACCAAATTCCTTTAATGGTATCCTAAAGTAACTAGCAATGTTACATACAAAATGAACGGACGCTGAGTGAATATTTTTCTTACCTGTTCTTCTAACAAGTAGATCAGGGTTGAAGCACGTAGAGCAGCACGCAATAGCCTGTTCAGTACTGAGACAGGAAGCCGGAGTCCCCAGAGCTGCTGACGTAACCTTGCATGAACACTGAACCACTGAGGAAATGAACAGTGTACCTTCTACATCTTACTGTGTGCTTGGTCTGATCTCAAATGTTCTTTTTAGATGTGTGGCATTAGGATGATCGCTCTGTCAAAATAGAAACAGAGGAGATGAAAATTAAAGTAGAATTTCCTGTCAAGCACGTGCTAGTACAGCATGTGATCAAAGGGAGAGAAGACAGTAGCTGTTTCCTTCATTTCCTTAATGATTTTTCTTTGCACGGTCCTTCCTCACTTAAAATAAAGACATAAGTGCATAATACAGCAGAACAACTGACCCAGTTAATAATTATAGTTTAAGTTCTCTATCTGGCTGCATTCTCTGTGCAGTTTGAGACAGGTGCCTCGTGGTACCTTAGCAACATCCTCATACGAAGATAGATCCCAGCCAGCTCAGTGTCAGTGTCCTGAAGGTAGCCATGCCTTCTTCAACCAAGCTGTGAATTTGATAACACGCATCTCCCTGTCATTTCAGTTGTACACCTCACTGTGACATGTTGGAAGGAACAGAGATCCTGATGTCTTCCCCTCACTCAGTGTATCTGATAGTTACAGTTGGAGAGAAAAAGAATTGTGAAATTTCGTGATGCTTTATGACCAAATTTCAACCCCAGCTTTTGAGAAACTTAACGTTTGAAGTTGGGGAAGGAGTAGGGGGGAAACACTGTGGAAATGTTGTATATTAACACGTCAACAGTTTCCTTTTAAAGGCCTGTACTGTAGATTTAGCACTGGAAGGAAATTATTGCCTGAGCTGTCTCTAATGGTGAGTCTGTGGATACAGGCTGTAGTAATGATTGAAATGTTTAACATCTTGCTCTGCCGTTAAGGACCAGTGGTAGATACTTCATTGCTTCATTGCATTTCTCTCATGGAAGTAAAAAAAAAAAGAAGGGGGAGAGAAATAAAGGGGTGGGGAAAGCCACCCTAAGGACGGTGAGTTTAACTGATGTCAGGTGATGAAACTGCACTTACGTGCCTTTGTTGAAAAAAGTACTCGGGTCATAACGTAATTAAATGAGTTACTAATGTTTCTTTTTATATTGCGTAGCAGCATGCAGAGGCCACACTGACACGGCAGCCGTGAAACACAACATCCCTGCTGAACAGCAAGATCTCATTCGTACGCAGAAACAAGTGAAAAAGGGGACAGTTTCCGTGGATGAAGCCCTTGACAGATGTAAGCAGTGTCAGAATGAAAAAAAGAGACTGCAGACCACTCCACAGGTACGAATCTGAATATTTATGTTTCTTGTGGGAATCTTGGTCAGAAGTTTGGAAAACAAACTCCTGTATTTTGGCTCCTACGTGTGAGATCAAAAATTAGAGCTGTGATTTATGGTGTCATGATTTATACGCCCGTCAGCTCCCAAGGAGCTTGCTGCTTGTGGCTCTGAATCTTACTGATACCTGTTTCCACTGCTGCATATCGGAGACGCTTCCTGAATTTATTTTGTTTGAATTCAGGTGCTGCTGCAATTGGTTAAAAATCCCAAGTTAATATCTTGATCTCCCAAGGCTTTATTTTATGCCGTTAAGTAAGTGAGGCGCAGGTATACGCATCTTTTATGAAACCACCATCTTTCTGCTGCTGAACAAAACACTTTTGAGCACTGTCAGCTAACTAAAATATGACTGCTTCAGACATGCATAGTTAATATTGAGCGCATCAGGCTTTATGCCTGACTGAAGGAGTTGATTCTACCTAGTGAAATTCACAATTCTCAGAAAAGCTCTTCAGCTCCTTTATATTCAGTGTATGGAGTAAAATGAGGCGCACAAAAACAAGATTTACAAAAGCCCACACAGTGAGTCACTGAAAGAATTGCATCAAAGCTAGATGATAGGCTCAGGAGAAAGGCGCAGTGAAGAAGTTTGTTCATTACTTTCAACAAGACAGCTGGAAGAAGAGGTCATGCCCTCATTTTACATGAGGTCATACATTAACAAAAATAGTTCATTGTTGCCTTTCGAGTACATCTAGTAGAAAGAGGAAAACTGGGGCTATTCTGCTGCTCTGTGGAGTGGGACAGCTATCAGATGCTGCTAACAAAGAGAGATCGAAGGCCCTTTTGTTTTTATCTACTGAAAAAAATCATATGAGCTTTGCCACCACAATGGAGCACTTATTAGCAAAAGCTCGAGGCCTCAGAACAGTCCAGGTGTACAGACCCCTGGCAGGGCACCAGCAGCACAGCGTGAGCTGTTCTCAGCAGGGTAGGGCTGTGGGGGTGTCCCCCTGAATCTGTCTGCAGCACGGTGCCTGGGTGGGAGCAGCAGCACTGCTCCCTCAGCTGGGGAATTACACACGGAGGAGTGGAATCTAATCTGTGGAAAAGATAGCAGCATACAGCACAAGTTATTTTTGTTTTCTGTTAACTTGAAGATTGAAACTTGTATCTGAGGGAGGATTCACTTGGCCTGATTTCACTGCTTAAGGGAAAGGGTTGTTTTATACCCTTTATTTTGTACATGAATTTTGTTTAGTGCTGTAGAAAAGTCTTTTGCAGTAACCCCGCACTGAACATAGTGAACTAGCTTCGTGCTGTCACTGCAGTTGTCTGGTCTTCCCTGGGATTTTGAGGAGGGGGAAAAAAAAAGTCAGTTGTCCAGTGTTAAAAATTAAAACTCAAGTCTCTGTGATTTAACCCCAGGATCGGTGTAACTTGCTGCTGGGAAACAAACACCACAGAACTCAGGGCAGTGTTCAGAATGTTAGAGTCCAGCTTTATAGAATTATTCGTTATTTCTAAGTTCTTTATTATTTCTAAAGCAAACCTCTGTTATTGATTCTTAAATAAAAAAACATGCATTAAAGGAAAAAGTATGCCACCTTAGAGCCACCAGTGCTGGGAAGAGATTAGGAAAGAAAATTTGAATGCTCAGTTGCGCTTTCTTTTGACTTTTAAAACACCTAAGGAAGACTTGTAATGTTAATAAGCACACTGCTAAGGTTGGATGCAAAGCACTGGCTTCATAGTAAGCTGTGCCTTTTCACATCTAAGTTGGTGTAGTGTAATCAGGACTTACGTGGGGTTGAGATTGCAACCCAAGAATAAGCTCAGTGAGAGTTAATGAGGGAGAAAAATTTAGCAGGTCTTTGCAGCTCAGCTCTTCTGTAGTCATTACTTCCTACTGTTCTGTCAGATTAGATTAGATGATTCCTTTATGACAGTTTACTTGATGACTTGGGTATTTTGTTTGTAAATCAGCCATCAGTTTGCTCTTTCAAGTCCTTGATGAGCTTTCTGTTGCCACAATAGTTCTGAATTGTGATTCAATAAGGAGAGCTATACCATTAATCATTTAAAATGCTTTATACCTTTGTGATTCAGGGGTCTCTGCAGCTTAATAAATCACCACTACTTCTTGCAAATTATTTTTGTTCTTATGAAAAGATTGTTTGAGGTGTTACTGGCTTTAGGCCTGTGATTTCTGTAAACTTCAGTATGTGCAAGTTCTTGGAGAGAAACTGTAGTGGGTTTTTGACATGGGATGTAGTAGTACAATCTTTACATTTCAATTAATCACATCAGTGATATTTCTTTACTACAAGAGGGGAATAAATAATCCACAGTCCTGCTTTGATGTATTCAATCAGACAGTGTTATATCTACACAGACTTGATAGTTGAGATGCTGTAAATAAGTAAAATTCATATGGGCCCTGTAGCAGAGTTGCAGTTCAGACTATTTCAGGCAGCTTGGTAGGGGTACAGCAGTCTGCACACGTGAGTGAGCTGAGTCCTTTCAGCCTTCAGAAGGCTGGGGGGTTTTCTTTTTAGACCGCATCAGTCTGGTCAGTGCTGCTGTCCTCTCTCCAGCATACAGCTAGTTAGTAAAACATACAGGCAGAAATGTAGGAGCAACACGAGAATTTAAAATTCACTGTAACAGCGATGCTTGTATTACCCAGTAACTCAGATAATGATCACTATGTCCCCTTCTGATCCTAACCTCCCTGCCATCTGCTATGCTATTCTGTATCCTGAGACGAACATAAAGCAGAAATACAGTGGGAACAGTCATTATAGAGGCCGTGGTTCTGTCCAGCAGAAGATTCAAATCCCTGAAAATAAGAATTTTTACCAGATGGAACTCCATCTGCAGCTGGAGCATATTAACGATGAGGACAGAAAGGTGTCAGAAAAAGCAGTACCTAAATCCAGATACAAATTGCCTCAATCAAAGATAGAGTTGCATTCTTTTCTCTTTAATAGGTCTAAGGAAAGCAGAGCAGAGAGCATTCACTTCTGAGACTTTTTGTACCATGTGCCATTGAATAAGACAGTGCTATGAATGTCAGATGTTCTCAGATTTGTTTAACAGAGTCTAATTTTTACACCAGCATCCAGACTTTCTGTTTGTACCTTTAAAATCGTGGGCTTTTGCCACCAGCTGCCATGTTTGAAATCGGGATTTGGATGCCCATTTTCATAGTCTATTTTTGAAGACTTGATTTGGAGTTTAAACAGATCATATCAGGAACCTGTTAGAAAAGGAATTTGATTTTTAATGAGAGAAGAAAATGTATGCTATAAATAAGTAAGGAACATAATTTTTAGTTTCTTGATAAGTTTGATCTTGCCTCCCCTGTAATGGAAGTTATTAATGAGAGCAGCAGTAAGTTCAGCCTTCCATTATAGCATTTGATGATATCTTGAAGTTCACGTCTCAGTTTGCAACAGTGTTTAATATAGGATTTAATAACATGTACATTAAAAAGATTTTGAAACAAAAGGAAATTCTGTCACTCAGACTGAAATTTCTACGAAAAGAAAAACTATTCTAAGGACAGCTGAAAAAGTACAAATGCAGAGTGTTCATTTGTTGAAAAGAACAGACACTAATCTCATTATTGTATACTACATGTATGGTTTTGTCCATAGGCATTTAATATCATTTCTCCAATAAGAGATGTAAGTCAGCATCGGCTCTACAACAATGAAGCTTTATTAAAATTTAATGAAAATACATCCTTGATTTGGGTCCAAAGCTCCATTTTCAAATGTGAGCAGCCAAGAATAGTGGGGGGGGGTATTTAGGATTTTCCTTGGCAGCTTTCCTGAAAGTGCTGAACTAGAAGCAGCCCGTTGCCTATAGGAAGCTTCATCTCTTAAGTTAGGCTTATACCTGATTTGGAAAGCCAGCAGAGAAGTGAGGCTTTTACAGGCATTTGACATCCCTATTTTGTAGCACACACCCATTCTTTAAAAACCTACACAGTGCCTATCTGCATCTTCTAGACATTTGAACTGCCTCTATGAGCATTGCTTAGCTGCATCTGAAAAGAAATCTTAAAATCTGCCTTCTAGTTCAGTTATATTATGGCACCTTATGTGCCACGTCCCACAGATTTAGTCATCCAGCATCTAAAAATAAGTACAGGACTGCAAAAACTACATAAGATTCTTTAAGAATTGCCTATAGTTAGATTAATATATCTTCACAGCTGATCTCTGTGGAATCTGGAACTTGGTCTTGTGTTAGGGATGCAGTTTGTGTAGTATTACGGACTCTTAATATATTGCATAGTAAGATTCCTCATCCAAATGGGGAATAACTGATGCTCTGTTCCCCACTTAGCACAACAAAAACTGAGTAGTAGTTGTCACTGCTTCACTGCTGGGTAATGAGTAGGACAAAGGCCTCAGCAGACTAACTATAACTCAGACGGACTTCAGAAGACTACTATACTATGCAGATATTAGCCTTAAAAAAAGGGTAGTCAGTAACTTACATGACAGTTTGAAATGAGGTAGGTCTCGGGAAGCATGTCAGATGCTTAGTCCTCCAGTGACACCTATGGGGCGAACAGGCAATTCAGTCTCCAGCTCCCTGTCAGGATTGGCACGGTTGGTGGTCTGCTGAGGAAGGCAGAGGGCTTTTTCCACTGAAATTTCACAGGGAACTGCACTGAAAAATACTGAATAGCCGAGCTGTTAATCAGTAGGTACTTAGACAGCTGGTCATTAGCGGTGTCTCTCTGTCACTGCGAGCAGCCTTCATATCAAAGAAATAACAACTTCACCACCCGTAGCTATGGACTTTTTAATACAGACCCACTCCTCTGAGGCACTGCTTACAGCCAGTCATCACTCCAGGAAAAGCAACCTCCAGCAAATACCTTCTTACCAGATTGTGATTTCCAGCTTTTTAGATGCCTATTACAGTAAAGCAGACAGTAAAGTTTAATTAAGTTTGCTCAAGCAGCTGCCAAAGACCAAATCTCTTCCTCGGCTTCATCCAAAAAGCACACAGAAGAGCACTACTCAACTTTCACAAACTGTCAGTTCATTGATTAAGTTTGCTGTCCCCAACGCTTGGCTTCGATCCTCAGCCCTCATCAGCACCTTGTTTTCAGTCCAAGCTGCTAGCAGACTGCTTATTCAACAGTTGACTCCACTCCAGCATGCAGGTGGAGACATTTCCTGAACCAGCACTTCATCCAGAGCCTGTTAACCACAGGAGGGTGAACAAAGCCTCTCATTTTGACACGGGGATCTCTGGGAACTCAGACTACCTTATCTAATCCTGTTGTCCCAGTTGAAATAACTCAGCACTTTTTCAAGAACCCATAAACGTTGTTATGTGTCACTTGAGGGTGTGGAAGTCATGAAGAAGAAGGAAATAACAGTGTGCATTGCAGTCAGGACCGCCACTCTCATATAAGCATATATTGATTGAAAATTTATAACAGCCCGCGATGGATTTGAAGCTACAGCTTTAGCCTGATTTATTTCCAGAGTAAGTATTTTGTATATGTACACGTATTTAATACTGTAAGCATCACATGAAGCTACATCACAGCAGCATGGTAAACATAAAGAAAAATCATTTTCCTGCCCACTTGTCACCAAATCAGGCCTTTGTGAGGCAAGCTCACGTTAAATCTGTTAACTAAAGAATTCACAGAGACAACCAGATTTTATACATACCCTCACAAATGCACTCCTTTAACCACCCAGAGAGGCTATCCTCACTGCTGAAAGTACAAACCCACTTCATGTCATTCTCCCACACAACACTCACCTATTTTTGTGGCTGCTCTATTACTCCTCTGCTCCCAGGGACGTGTGCTGCACTCATATTTGGAGGGAAACACACAAAAGTGACTCATGTATGTATTTTGTGAAACATTCAACTTTGAAAGACGTTCTGTACTGGCCTAATTTATCGCTGATATATACATGACTCGTCATTAATTGCATCTATTTCTTTTTAGCGTCCAATTAGGACTCCAGCAGAGAAGGAAGAGATGCCTAATTAACAGAGGTAAGAGCATGTATACAAAAAAAAAAAAATACACAAGGCATTATTCGTCATGGAAACTAATGCTTGTGGAAGTACTTTTCATCAGAGTTCATTCGCATAACAATAGAAAAGAAGAGCTTCTTGATCAGAGCTCTGATTTCACACACAAAAAATAGATAACATAACCGTCAGACATTCTGGTTTATATTAGGGCTTATTCTGTCGGGCTTCAGCCTGCTCTTTTTACAGCTGGGCAAACATGCAAACAGTCTACTGAAAGGCTAAAAGCTATGTCAGAGGGCAGCCCTACGTGCAGAATGTACACACATGTTGAACAAACTCAGTATTTAAATAAAGTCATATAGAGGCAAACAGAAATGCTGATTAACCTGGAGAGCAGAGGTCACCTAGGTGTGAGAAAACTGCCCCGTGGTTAAGATGCACTCCTTGAACAGCAGGATTTCCTGATGGTTCTGTTACTGATTTTGTCCGTCTTTCTTTTTGGCATCTAATAAGATCTGGAATTGTTTGTTTTGTTATTATTTTCTACCTGCATCCTTCTACGTATAATCACGTAGCAACTTTAAGAATATATGTATAGCTTTCAATGAAAATTGATCGTGAGGCCTGCGGCTAAGAAATAAGAGTAATAAATGCTTTAGAGCAGGCATTGTTTTTTGCTTGTTTACTTGTATATTTTAATCAGTTCTGTTTTCAGACTCTGTTCTGAGAACAAGGTTACCAGGAACTGAACTCAGATCAGACTTCATGAATTATCTTGCATTTATTCTGAGCATGGGACACAGTGAAATAATCACCTGGTAAATTTACTTTGATAATCCCTCATTTATTGAAAATGATGAATGGGTGTTGTTAAAAGCGTAAGGCCAAAAGCAAGGATGTCTGCATCCTGTCAGCATATGGACAAGTCTTGCCCTTGAAATCTTTACGCATTTACGGTACCTTGATTTTCACAGGCATTGGATTTCTTTGGTTTGTTGGTCTCCACAAAACAACAGTCTGGGCAGAGCAGCTCCAGAAGTTGTATTTTCTTCTTCAGCTTCCTTCCTTTCTGTCAGAGAAGTTTTTAACTTGACAAGGATACAAAAATATTCAAAATTAGAGTTTCAGTTATGAGCACTATTTTGCATTGTTTGAGTTATAAGAGGGACCAAATACTGTTTGTTCAAAACATCAAAATGATACAGCCAGTCTCTGAAGACAGAGGTAATAAAGGCTTTGAATCAAAATAATTAACAACTTGTTTTTCCAAGTCTGGAGAATGACACGTTTTACCGATTGTAGCATTGGGTTTTCTTGGTGGCACTGGGGATGGATACTCTTCAGTGAGGTCTTTTCTGCCACCCTTGTCCACATATAAAGGAGAGGGCAGTTTCTCCCAGTGAGAACTGCATTCCTCTATCTCATCACTGGAGTACAGTGCCCGCTGTAAAACAGGCACTCCTTTCCTGCTGCTTACCCTTTAAATTATTTGTTCAAGCTTCTCCATAATTCTCATAAAACTAAAAATACCGGTCCTCTGCCGTGACCTGAAAGTGAAAGACATTGTCACTGCCTCTTCAAGAGACAGCTCAGCTCCTAACGTGGGTTTTCCTTACCACTGTTCCTTTGAGCAGGGCTGAGGTCACCTACACCAAATGGCTAAAAAAGCTCTGAAGCTGGAGAAAATTGTTATGTTAACAGCATGGTAATAGCAGAGGTGCTCGTAAGCTGCAAGTAGCTAATGTGAGATGAATCATACTAGGAGACGGGGGGAATTACCCCCAGATTATGATGGGTGGTCTCTGTCAATTTTAGAAGGTGAATTACATATAGGGAAACTTAGAAGATACAGTTTATCTAGCACATTCTGTACACTGTTTGTCAATTATCCAAATTCAGAGGATCTCCACTTCTACAAAGAGGCCTCTGTAGCTCTCTCCTGTTTTCTGCCTTCAGATTGGTACAGGGACGTGACAGCACAACGGGACTGAAGATGCTGCTAGTGGAAATGCAAAGCATTTATGTAGGGGCTCACACAGCATAGCTGTAAAGCAGCAGGAGAGCCCTGGTCGGTTGGGTCTGAGGATTTTTCCTCCTTCCCTTACCTCACTTATAGAAAGATCAAATTAAGAGAAAAACAGCAAGGTTTAAAAGGGTGCGTTCGTTTACCTGCATAGACCAGAAAGTTTGTATTTATGGTGAAGTTCTGAAATGCTCTGAGAAACCGTGTTTGACATTTATAGTGTCAGTGTCCTCCAGCAAAGTGATGAGATACAGTGCCAAGGATGACCGGAGCAGTCCTGAAATAAAGGAGTTAGTTAAAGTTAAAAGCTGGGGAAAAAAGAATAGTCTGTTAACAGTCTGGTACCAATTCCTATTGATGTATTTCCTTACGACAAGTTGTGGAGAAATCTGAGTGTCTAATTATTACAAACATCCTGATGTTCCAAAGAAACAACAGTGCAGAAACTCTGAATTCAGATCATTCAGATCACCATACCTTTCAGTCCAGCAGGTGGACTGTGTTTGAGTTTCTCATGCTCATTTCAGCCATTGCTTAGAAAAGAAAAAGGTCTGTTCAGTCACGAGCACTATTTGTTATCCCTCACAGCACGGATCTTCAGCCAGCTGTGCATCAGGCGGCCCCAGGCCGTGCCCAGGAGGCAGTGGCACACAGCACAGCCGTGCACCGTCACTGCGCCTTCAGCACCGTGGCATCGCTCACCTGGGCCAGCTCTGGAAGAAACCCACTGTCACTTAAAGCAAATGAATAAGATTTCTTGTACAGTCAGCACTGAATTTTGGTCTCTCTCTGCCAATTTTTTTGCTCCGAATGACAGCTGAAGATATATCTAAGATACGCTGTGATTGCTTTCAGACTGTTCAATTTTTCCATAATGCTTGACATCGTTAAGTAGATTTTATACACAAAAGAAGAAGAAAAGGAGAAGTTAAAGATTATGATTATGTAAAGATTATACGCAAAATTCAGTTTTTACGTTTCATTAAAACCTCTTTGTGTAAACTGTGTATGCAAGTTTGTCTTTTGTAGGAATAAAAATTGTACTTTGTGAGCTCCAACACATATAGGCAAAGTGAAACTGATTTCTAAAGTAAAACTGTACAAATTAAAAATGTAAATCAGTACTAATTATGTACCTCTGCATTAAAGTGAGTAACTGTACGTAAAGGAAAATATTTTGTCTAATACATCATTTAAGCTCAAGTGATACCCAGAATAAAGCAAAAAAGCTCTCATAGCATCCACAGGGCACAAGCGAAGGCACAAGATACAGTTAATGGGTATTATTTGAGCGTGTGATGATACAGAGTGTGTGAGAAGGCTTGTGCATACACACAAGAGAAGAAAATGAACACATCCTGCTTGCAGAGGGTACAAAGGAATATTTGATCTTTTAAGTGGTAGCTTACATAGACTCCACCCATCCTTGTTATCTGAGCTTCGTAGAAACAGTCTTAAAAAGCAGGTGACCGTACTGCTGTCCAGAAAAGCCCCACAGAGCTCTTAATCTTTACCTTCCTCATAGTTGCTTGTTATTCACTGCCATCTTTAGGAGCACAAGATTTTCAAAGCAAGCTCCCCATCAGGCACGCTGTAAGAGACTTAGAGGTTTGTTAAGAAAAACTGAAGACTCCTTTATAATCAGAAACCTTCACCATACGCACAACTCCTGATCCCTAGCTACATCTTGAAGCAACCAAAATCCAGAAGGTGAGGGGTGGGTGGTGGTGGTGGGTTTGATGTTCAGACTTATGAGCATCAAGGGTCATATTTCCTCCATTTCAATCACTCACTCATTGTGCCAAGAACCATTACAAATAAAAGCAAGCCAAAAAGACATTATTGGGATTTTATAATAATGAGAGAATCTTGTGGAGGAGCATTAGTGTCCACATATGGTTTTAGGCTAATTAAAATTCTATTTTAAATGGGCTGATTAAACATTTTCAGGAAATTATCTGTTCTCTGGGGGAACCTCCCATTTCTGTGAGGAGCACTCCCACAAACACTGCGGATGTAATGCTATGAAGTTATAAATATTCAGTGACTGCTGTATCCACACAGCAGCACAGCTTTGTATTCTGCACGAAGGCTTTTCTGGAGCTACTTGAGCCACAGCAAAAGCCTTGAAATGTAGAATCCCTTCCAGATCTGGAATTACAGCCAGTGCCTGTGACCTGAGGAACCCGGCCACGTGGTCGTGGAGTGGGATATATTACTTGAAAAACCTAAACGTATGTAAATCTGCTTTTTTTCCTCTTAAGCAGTACCTCTTAAAGAAAAACAAGTTAGTAAATAAATAAATAAATACATTTATATTCTTATAAACCCAGGCAGCCAGAGTACCCTCCAGCAATGATTTCCAAAGAGGCCAAATACGAATTGAAGAAAAGAATACAAACCATGAAACATTTATTCATATTGGTGCCTGGAGTTTTCTCTCGAGTTTGTTGTTTGTTTCCATAGCGAAGGAGATGAAGGGACCATGCTGGGGTCAGTGCTCTTGGACCTCCAGGCAGGAGCCGGGTCTACTCCGCTCTACTGCATGAGAGGCAGTGGCTTCTTTGCCCCTGTAAGAGGGCACCTGGGAATCACTGAGATCTGGGGTCCGTGGGAAGAAACTAAAACAAACAAACAAACTTACTTATAAGGTTTTATCAAGCAAACCTTGGGGAAAACAGAAAAACCCCCAAAGATAACCCCTAGAAACCATCAAAACCCCAAAGTTTGTTTTCCCTGATGGGGGATTACAACAAAGTGTGTGCTCTGTCTTCTGTGCATAGAAAGATCTGGATCTGTGATGTGTGGTGCACGATATTCCACAACATTCTACCCAGGGTGATTTAGGATTACCCCTAACAAAGCACCTCGTTCTCTGCTTTTGCTGCTTCACAGAAGTTCAGATCTGAGTGTACCAAGTACAGCAGTGCCAGTGTTACAGGCAGCTTCCTGTTCCAAGCCCAGCAGTTGGGAACAGCCAGGGAATTCCTCGCTCCTATAAGGTCAAGCACAGAAGAAACTATTGTTACGTGGTAATAACAATCCATTTTTTAGAAGTTTAAAGGCCAGATTCAACCCTCAAGAAGCACACTAAAGCCTCTATACCATAAATGAGATGTAAAGAGCAAAAAAGCTCCCGTAATCCTTCAACGGGAAGGGCAGGAGTCACGGGCACCTCGTATTTTTCATCAGTGAAGTATTTGTTTGTAGGGAATTTTTGCAAGCGAGCTCTAGCTCCCAAAGACACTGACAAATGGCAGGCGAGCCCTCCCAGCCAGCACAAACACTTCTCTTTTTTAATCTCCCCATAATTTCCTCGGGCTAAGTCATTCTTTCAGGCAGCATGTGCAGGGAGCATTTGACGGACACAGTGTCTCACTGTTGCACAATACAAGCATAATAACAGTAAATATTCTAAAGGGCTAAAGCTGTCACTGAGACAACTTTAATCTCGAGCCCCAGTGTGCAAAAAGCAATAGCGTTTCCAGTTGTTGCAGCTGGGACTGCTACTTGTGCCACTGTCACAGAAGTACAGCTATGCCACAGTGCACAGATGGGTCACAAAAGATCCAAGAAATCAACAGGGAAGATGCACAGTGTCACTTTAGGGAAGAAATACTTGCAGTGCCAAAGATTGCTCCCCTTCATCACTCTGATCCTCAGCTGAGGGAGGGTTTGACACCAGCAGTTCAGTGCCTCCTCTGACTGTGGCCTTCTAACGGAGAACAAAAACCGTTTCAATAACTTACGTTCTGTACCTCGGCTATATTGCTTTTGATATCCAAAATCTTCTTTGTCAAGGCTCATTGCTAAGACACTCTGACACAAAGGAAGCCCTGAAGTTCTGACAACCAAATGCGCGTTACTAACAGGAAACACCACCGAGTCTCACTTCAGCAGTGCGTGAACAGTGACCTAAATGACAGGAACCTGTAAGCCCAGCTGACGTGAGATTCCTGCTGTACGTGCTCTACAACATTATCTTAACTGTAAACTAAAAGATTCACTGACTGACTGATCAGCAACATAAGACCACTCTACCCATCCAGCTGTCAGTGTATATTCCATAAGCTCACCCAGTAAACCATTCAACATCAGTATTTTAAGCGTGATAACACGCGAGAGAGAGGAACAAATAAAATCGTGCGTGGAGAACCTCTACTAGCAAGAATGAAGCTTATTGCTGCCATTATGCAGAGTGTGCAGCTATCTGCTGAAAGGGTGGGAAGGAAGAATCACAAGAGCGTCATCCATCTCCTGTGGGAAAAGAGACTGAAGATCTTTTCAGCGTGAGATGGAAGAGCAGAGCAAAAGAAAAGGAAGAGGAGGCAGCGTTCTGTTCTGATCATTTTACTGCCACATCATTCCTTATTTTCTCCTGCACACCTAAAGTGGAAGTTTACAGGACACGAACACTGTGAGAAGAGCCTTGGAGGAAAGATGCACCAAAAAACTCTCAGCAGGACTACCGATCCTCTCGGGTACTTTCTGTTGGCACATCCTGCTGGGGTGAGCACTGAGTTCCCTTCGTGTCACACAGCATGAGTTACCTCTTTTTGTTTATTTATTTTTAAAGCAGAAGTATTCACTAACAACACCCTGCATTCTAACTGCTGATCTGAATTCGGTTCCCATTTCTTTTGCCCATTTTACATGCGGATGTCACATCTGCATCTCATCATATGCCTTGCGTGAATGCATCCTGTAAACAAAACTACACACTACAAAGTCAAAAACACATCTACCATTTGGAGAACTAAGCTGAGAGCAGGATTCGAACAACAGGAGCTCTCTGGAGCACAAGTTGGTTTCCCAGTATAGCCCTGGAGAAAGCTGCACTTCCATTTCTACCATCCGCACCCCCACAGGCAACAACTTCATCAGAACAGCACGTAACGATTCCTGCAGCCCAGAGCTGCACAACCCAACCGCTTGGCCTTGCAATGGGAGCCAGGGCAGCAGGTGTTGTAAAACAAGGTGAGCACATAATTGGTGGATGCAAAACAGGCTTCCTTCCCCACTGAAACAGGATGGCCTGACCCCTGCGTGGAACCCAGGGCTCACACAACCCTTGTGCTGGGATGTTCTCTCCTCATTTACTTTCCAGAGCAGCGACTGGGGGGCCATCAGTCCCCCTTCAGGACCACAGTTAATTGGATGAAGGCTGAAACAGTGACGAATTTCTGATGTTTCAGTGGTAGGGAACAGCACCAGGGCTTCAGGCCGAAGTTGTGCTAAGTTAGCCAGGCCTGGCAGCCACTGTCACCCTGCCATCACTCATTTTGTAGGATGACTGGACTGCCATTCACCTTTGAATCTAAGACATCTAACTCACACCAAGTAACACAGATTAACAGTTCTAATTTGCACAAACTCATAATTTAAAGTGCTTATGGCACTACTGAGGAAAAGCAGCAACGTGACCTCTGCACAGCCCATCTGGCCCCCGTCCAGCTGGAGATGAGCAAAGCCCCACCAAGTTACACACAGCTACAGCTTACACTTCAGCAAAATAGCAGTACAGAATGTGACAGCATTCCTGACAAATCACATGGTCTGAATTATTTCCAGGAATGCATGTGTCTGTTGCTTTGATACCAACACAGATTGAGAAGAAGCTGCCACGTCCCTGGGACAGCACTGATCACTGCCTGAGCGCAGCCCAGGGGCTATGGACAAGCTGCCACCAGCAGCACACGTTGGGTGTTTGGTGTACCGTGCTTAGTGATGCTGTTTTCCACACCACACCCACAGCTGACAGTAGGCATTTTGATATATAATATTGTTTTCCAATTAGCATAAATTGGAAACCTAACGAGAGTAAATAGGGCAAGTTATCTTCTCAGCTTTGGGAAAGAATGCAAACCCCCAGCCCCGGAGATGTGCAGCGTGGATGCCTCTCTCCTGCTCCGCCCTGATCCAGTGCTGCACATCTGCACGAAGCACAGCTCAGCTGCTCCCTCCTCCCATGTAAGCTCGGTGCGTGCCTGGAGGAAGAGATGCCAGTATCACACCCACGCTTCTCCTGCCCGGCTGCCCCCCCAGCAGGCACGAAGGACGCGCCCGCCTCCATGGCGAAGCAGCTAACACTGAGGTTGAGGGTTTGTTTTTAATCTCTTCCCTTACCATTCTGTAGGCCCAGCTGCAGCCAGCAGCAAAACAAAACTACCTCAGGGGTGGAAAGCTCCCTTTTAACAGGAACGGGCCCCAGATACTGACTGCCAAACAGAACAGTCAAGTGACTGTGTGTCCGTTGTGCCACACCGATCAACCTGTTTTCTGAACACTGCAGGCTTCAGGATACTGGGACACCTGGGTCAGTCACTCAGCAGCTCTCACACTGCTGAGCACTCCTTATCTCCTTACTGAGAGGATAGTGAGGCACTGCACAGGCTGCCCACAGAGGTTGCTCGTTCCTGGAGGTGCTGAAGGCCGGGCTGGATGGAGCCCAGGGCAGCCAGATCTAGTGGGTGGCAAATATCCCCACAGCAGAGAGGTCAGGACTGAAAGATATTTGAGATCCCTTCCAACTCAAACCGTTCTGTGATTCTGTGAGTACCCAGCAGGGAACTCAGCAAGACATGCTATGCCTTGGGTGCTGCAGCACATTTGCTTGGGAAATCCTAACGTGCTTTCGAGAAACACAGGCATCACGGCACTACCCCCGAGATCACAGAAACAAAGGCATGCCCGAGACAAAACCAACCTGAATTCCAGTGGCTGGGGGAGTGAAAACTCCACTCTCCTCTTTGTACTTGTGTACATCGTTGTGGGGAACGCATTAAAACAGTGGGTGAGCCAGCTTCAAGCCTCCCCTTTCCACCCACAGCTTCTGCTGCATTTACCTCTGTTCCATCACTCGTTCACGCTCCCTCAGCCACTCGCCTACATACACTCCTCGCTGACAGCACAGCTGCACGTATGCATTCTGAACTACAGGAACTGCCTTTGTAATCCTGGTGTTGAGAGAACAAGCAGCAGCAGTGAGAGCAGGCTCTGAGGGGCTGTGTGGGACAGAGCGCTGCAGGTGCACAGCACATACTCACGCAGCGTGCTGGCGTTCCAGCTAACTGAGGCAAAGCCACTGAAACAGCCCCTGGGGGTTCTTTGTGAGAGCAAGTTCTGGCTAATTTTAGATTTGAGGCAGCAACAGAAACCATCTAATGTGGGAAGTGGGGCTTTCAAAGAAGCTGAAGGCAGCTGAGATCAGTGAGGACGGGCTGCTGCTTTCAGGCCCTCTTGAAAAGCTCAGCCCTGGTGGCCGTGGGAAAGGCAAATCCCCACTGCAGTCTGCAGTAAGAGGCAATCCTGCTCTCTCAACAGACTCAATAGCCCGGCAACACCAGGGCAGATCCCACCCTTCTTCCCATGGGCAAACAGGGTCTGCGTGCCCAGGTGCACACCGACCTGGGGTTCAGGACAGGCTTCAGGACCACAGTTCTGCCTCACAAAGTGAAGAGCGTGACCCAGCAGTGAGCTGTACTAACAGCCCTGCTATTTCAGGCTCCCAGAAATCCACGTTATGAACCTGGGTGTCACCAGCATGACATGATATATGCAATAGCAAAGGGAAGACGCAGTGTGGCACAGACAGAGCACACCAGCAGGAGCAGCACAATTCCTGTACTTTGTCTTCATTATTTGACAGTTCGCTGTCTCTCCAGGACAAATCCCACAATCTCTTATCAGCAACGCACTCAGCTGATTGCAGCAGAACAGACCACAGTAGATTCTCCAGTAGCCAGAGCGTAACAACCCCCACTGTAGCTGCAGATTGGAAGTGCCACATTAATCGATTTGGGTCTCAGGGTAGGTGTGGGCTGCTTGTGAATCACAGCAGAGGGATGGATCACAACTCAGGCAGGTAACCAGCAGCAAGCGCTGCACAGCAACACCATACACAAAGCGTGAAAAAAATCATTATCGAAGGAAGGCTTTCAGCCCTGAGTACGTGAAACAAAGCTTCTAAATTATACAGGCTATTAAATAAATACACCAGTCTCAAACACGGTAAGTACCTGCTAGGGACAGACTGCAAAATTTACACTCATTTCAGAAGAAACAAGGAGGAAAGTGAGGGATACTCGTGCTGTTACCGTGCAGCTAAAATTCAGGCAGCAGTGCCTGCCTGCTCAGTGCAGTAGCTGCCACACACAGCTCGATCTCACACTGCCATCATGAGCCATCGTGCTTCTCCAGGGGTGACACAGGGAGTGCCACTGCCATCCCCCTGCTGTACCTGTACACAGGTAACACATGTTCTGGAAGACTCGGTCCCTGCAATTTGAGCTCTTACAGGGGATGAGGGCATTCAGCTCTGAGATTCATCCCATATCTAAACACCATCCTCAGAGCCCAAAGGACACAGCTGTCCACTGCCTCACTTGAGCAACTTGACCCCATCCTAAGGCACCAAAACCTGCATGTGCGCTAAGAAGGATCAGAGCACTCATTTGTAAGGAAATAAGGGTGCAACACGTACAAAGTTAGTGCTGAATGGCACAACACAAAATCTGTGCTCATGTAGGAATGCAGCCTCCCCAGGCCTTCTCAGGCAATTAGCGGTTTCCACCTAATTTCAAAAAAGCATAGAGCTGCTGAAACAGGAAGCAAGGCTAAGACAACAGCAGTACAGCACATGCTGGTGTACTGTCGGGACGGAGTGCACATGAGGGTTTGAGCAACATCCCATTTTGATTATTTTGTCTGAAATTGTTGCTGAAATGCGTGGCCCTTTCTCAGCTTTCCATCTGGCTGCATTGCAGGGATGGCTGCATTCGTGCTATCCACAAACACGGCAAGCCTCCTGGAGTCAAACTCTTCACTGTGAGAGGTATCCAATGAACACAAGATATTTATTAGTAGTAGTAGGATGAAGTAAATAATGGGATGGAGGAGCACTCTTCTTATGCTTTCAGATATTTAAATAAATGAGGCTTAAAAGCCACTTATTTTGGAACCACTGTTGCCAATGATTAACACACTGTAACTACTCACCCTTGCATTAATCTCTCTGGGCCGACAAGGAAACATCACATTAACCTACACTGCTTGTTCATAACTTCCAAACTGAATCTTTGTTATGTTACTCTCGGGCCCCGAGGTCCCGTGGAGGTGGAACTGTTTTTTCAGATGCCCACAGCCCAAGACTTCTCACTGTGCTCACTGCAGAATGGGAATTACCACAGCAACATCACGAGCTGTGTTAGAAGACTGTTTTAAAACTAGTTGTAATGCCAGGAACGTCCTTTGCTTTCTCTTCACCAAGTTCAGCAACTGTGCTTAGTAAAACTGGCAGAGATGTCTCATCATTAGGACTGATGAAGGCTATTTTAACAATAGTATTGGGGAATTTGGGTATATGTGAGATTCAGGCTGTTCCTTTGCTGACTTGGACTGGGGTTTTGTTTTGGTTGTTTTTTTGCTGTGTTCATTTATTTTAGATGTAATGATATGTACGGGAGCTGAGCACTCAAGCAGTCAGCAGTGGGAGTGGAAGAAGGAGAAGAAAAAGAAGACAGATGATACCAGAAATCCTTCCAGTCTTAACATCTCTAAACAAAAACCCAGAAAATACTTGAATTGTAAAGAAACAGAGAAGGCTCAGCTCAGCAAACCTACTGACACTTGTCCATCCCTGCACTGGATACGAAAGTATGATTTATAATTAACATTTTAGCCAATACATCCTTTGTTAGTCTTGGTATTCATCCAATATCTGGCTTCTGCTCTAATGTATCTGCCTAAATTCTTTTTAAATTTTGACAAACTGATTTTCATCAATACCATTCTTGCTAATAGCCAACTCCCTCCTTGGCATCACAGCATACTTTCAGCATCTTTTCAGATTTGTCTTGCAACAGAGAGCTCCTTTAGTTACAGCTCTTTTGTCAAAGTGCTTGTCACACGTGCCCAGAATACAGATCAGTGCTACAGAGGTTCCAGCCTGCACTGACTGTGGGTAGGGTTAACTGAGACTACTCAGGGTAACCTGCAAACACCGACTCCAGAGCTCCAACAGTCAGCTCAGATAACTTCAGAGCAGCTCTGAGGTGTGATATATTTGATAAAGCAAGTCTCTTAGCAAGCCTAGAGGAAAAAGAAAAAAAAGCACAACAAGCTTCAGGAGAAGTGAAGTCATAAGATGAGATGCCAGACTGAGTTCACGCTGTCAAATCGGGCACATTTTTTCCTCTCCTGTTCAAGTAAAATATACACTCTGCAGGAGCCTGGATGAGAAACTTGGAAGAGAGTTAGACATCCAGCCATTGCTGTGATTAGTTTATCAAGAAATTCTGCTGAATCTGCTGTTGTTGCTAAAGCAACAGAAAGCTTATACTGAAGCAAAGAACTGATGAAGGACTAAAGCTGACAACACACTGCTATTTCTGAAAATCAGATAACGTGCATCACCTCCACACACCCAATCTTGAAATCTGCTGTTTTCCACGTTTTGCACTGTGGGATAATCATGCAAGAACAGTGAGGTTGAGATCAGAAGGTCAAGTAAGAAAGGATAATGCTGGAACGTGTGTAAAGACACAGAATAAACTTGATGTGGCAATTAATTGTACATCTAAAATATAAAAGAGTGAACCCAAAAGGCAAGATTAAGAGGCAACAGAAATACCTGTAAGTTAGCCACTTGCTAAACGTATTGCTGAGACCAACAACATACCAACGTAAAGAACATCAGACATGCATAGCATTGCTGATCAGATTTACACATTCATAAACATACCTCAAGACACGTGCTAGCCACTGGATATTCTTTTCTTATTAGCGGGTGGGGGGAGGGTATCTATTTTATGACACCTGCTATACTCTTAACAGATGTATTAGGGAAAACATACGTAAGGAATTACAAATCTTGTGATTGTGCGGGTGTTTGAGGCCATTGTTCTCCTCCCTCACAGCACAGCCCTACCACAAGCAGCAAGCCACCCCTTCTGAACAGCACAAAGCAGCAACACTGCTGTGGCGTTACGCCATGGAGTGCTGCACAATAGCTGCCTCTGCAGTCCAGAAGCGATGCAGTGGCTACCAAACCCCTCAGCAACATCAAACCAATGGGAAGCCAGAGAAAAGGCTCAGCAGAGCTACACGAGCAGATCCCATTCAAACAAATTTGGGGAAGCTTTACTGATCAGAACATATCTATGTCAGGATTTCTTTGCCATCTAATATTTTGCATAATGCCCAGAAGCAAACAAGTAACAAATCGTTGCATGAGGCGAATTTGTCAAGACTTACAAGGGGTACTGCTAATAGCAAAGGCTGCAGTTTCTTCTGAATTGACTTCAGGTATCTGGAAAGTGATGTACTGTTACTCATCCCTCCCTACCAGTTCTGCAGCAGCACGCAGCCTCACGAACCTGTACCCATGCTACTTCTCCATAAGAGTTAACTGAGTTTTGAAAAGGAATATTTACCATGTGTTAAAATGTAATTGTGGTTGATGCATTCTTTTTGCTTTCATATGCTTCATCCAGATCCCTATTCCTCCACTAAAACAAAAGGAAGCATTTTATTGTTTTCACTTCAAGAATGGCAGACAACTCCAAAATAACTGTCATTCCCTTCCATTTCAGCTCTTACCAGATATTTATTAAGTTCTTCTTTGTTTGCTTTGTCTTTTTTTTTAATGATCACAGTTAAAGGTACACACACACACACAGGAACTTGACTGCTCGTCCAGATGATCCATTACGCATAGAATGAGTCATCAAATGAGAGCAATTTATTGCAGTAGGAAGATAATGAAGATATTCACCATTTCACTCTACATCTCCAAATCATGCCTTCTGTATCAAGATGCCAACAAATCCTTGGTAGGAATTTAGGTCAGGTTAGTAACCTCATCTTCTTACAACACAGATGACAGTTGTTTTGTTTGTCTGTTCTTTAGTATAAAAGAACGATATGCTATTGGTGTGAACATGAATTCAGTAGAACCTTATGTAATACAGACCAATTTTGGCATCTTTGACAAAAGGTGGGTTTTTTTCCCTTAATATACATGTAAAATTCATCATTCACCTGCTTTTATAAAGAAGTTTTGTTTGCATTTTTTTTATATCACAAAAATATTTAACTTTCCCATCCCCCATTTTATTTTCCTTTTATTCCTTCCACTGAGCTATTACAACTAGATTAGTCCTAGCATACCTGTAGGCATTGCCTTTTGAATTACCCTGATGTTATGGTTATTATTTATAATCTTATGGCAAAAAGTATCCTCCTAGAAGATACACTGCAAAGGTGTTTTTCCACATAAAGAAGGCTAAAAGCACCAGCTAGCTAGCACACATGTGACAGCATCAAAGTGGAGCCTTACTACTAAACCTTTCCATCTTGCACTTTGGACAGTGATTCACAGTTGTGCAGTATTGCAGTATGTTTCTTTAAATTTACTGTTGTACATTATGTATATGTTGTTTACAGGCTGAGGGAGCTGGGCTCATTCCACATGAAGAAGAGATGGCTGTGAGGAGACCACATCACAGCCTTCCAACATTTAAAAGGGGATTATAAACAGGAGGGGAATCACCTTTTTACAGCGGTACACAGTGAGAGGACGAGGGGGAATGGTTTTAAGCTCAAGGACAGAAGGTTTACACTGGCTATCAGAGGGACATTCTTTACAAGGAGAGTGCTGAGGTGCTGGAACAGACTGCCCAGAGAGGCTGTGTGTGCTCCGTTCCTGGAGGTGTCCAAGAGCAGGCTGGACAGGGTGCTGGGCAACCTGCTCTAGTATCACATCTGGAGGTTGGTGGCCCTGCCTGTGGCAGTGGGATTGGAACTTAATGATCCTCGGGGTCTTTTTTAGCCCAAGCTATTCTGATTCTATGAACAGTGAGGCAGTGGCATTTTGTTTGCTAGTGTTATATAGAAACATGACAAATTGAAGGAATTTGCCTAATTTCAGCGGGTATCATGGATTTCAGTACCAACTTTGTAAAGGCATGAAAGATTTTACATTGATAACAAGGATAAAAGAGTTTCAAGGACTACCAGGACTACCTAAAGCTACTTGTTAGAAATGAAGCTCACAGCAGGTGACCGCTGTACTTCTAAGCACATTCACCTTTCCTAGCTGCTGCTCAAGTAGGTGAGGAAGCAGGTCTCACCAAGTTCAGACACTATTATGTCCTCTCTGTTTCTCCTACCCATCCTTCCTAGCCCTTCTTTCCAACCCTGAACTACTTTTTCCCAGTCACTCACCTTTCCGATTCAAAATGAGGTGCATTTTTGTATGCACATTTTTCAAAAATTTTTGTGGAGAGGTGGGAGAAGAAAGCCCACCCCACCATTTATCACTGCTAGCGTGAAATGCTGCTTGGATAACAGGCTTCCACTCAAAAACCACAGGAACATTCTATTACTCTACCTCAGGGTTGCTTTGAAAATAGGATACAACTAGTTTAACTGCTTTCACTGAAAGCAGTTGTGCTATTGCTATCGTAAGTGACTGCCTACAGAGAGCAGTGATTTAGCTTACCCTGTGAAGAGAGAATACCAAGTGATAGGGATGGAACATGAGAAATATTTACTATAATTTAGAGACATAAGAAGATGGGGGAAAAAGTTTTAGTTACACAGTTTACTGTGGTAGTACAGGGGTCAGTTAATTCGCTGCCATTGCTATTCTTGTCCTTCCTACCCTTTGAAGCTCTTTTTTTTCCTTCAGATGAGAAAAAATACAATTGGTATCCTTACTTTGCTGTTCTCTTCCCTTCCTCCACCCACACCCTTAAAGCCAGCTCAGTGAGTTGCCAAGGATTACAGAAAAGCAGTTACGACAGCTGCAAGAAAAGCTACTGTCTGTATTTTGCAAACACCTGGGATGCATTTCTGCAGGAAGATTGTAGCTGCTACAGATCCACATACACTGAGAAGCCATCTTACATACTCATTTCATCAATTTAATAAAGGAAAAAAAAACATTTTTCAGTATGTTCCACTGTGAAAAATCACTGAACAAACATTTCTTAAGATATCCTATCATTACCCTTGGAAGATGAAAAATATCATGAGGTTTCCTTTAAAAAGGAAAACATCTAAACAGGGCAAAACCACTCAGCTGAAATGACCTCAGGTCTTTTTCAGTTTAAAACCCATTCTGCTACTTGTCAGTAATGACTGTTAGCAAAAGGTTCTTGAGGAACATCCTGCCAAAAAGACAGATCTCTTTTCAGCTCTTCTTTAGAGGTTGTTTTATGACCTAAGCAAGTGTCAGCAGCATTCTGTAAGTGATATATTTGACATAAAAATAGTTATTTATACTACAGTAGAGCTAGCATTGTGATCAGACTACACTGAGCATAGTTGTGCATCCAGACCACGATTATCTGTGCCTAAAGCAGTTTGCAAGGGGGAAAGGAAGTGCACTCTGCATTCACATGAGCTACCACCAGGTAAAAGGTGAGCAACATGTGACAGAGAGCACATCGTTTATTTGCACAATATCGGACTATTTCAAGCTCCGACATGACATTCTATGTTTCATTGAATAGAGGCATAACTTCATTTTAAGTATGTATTTAATTTTGCAGTGAGTTTGTCCTTTCTTCCACAGTGCACTATTTCTCACAGTAAGAAGCAAGATAGTTAGGATGACTGTCAATTTCTGCGTAGGAAACATAACTAATAGCAAGTTTTATTCAACACAGAAATCTGTCTGGAAATGCAGGACAGTGCCTGTATCACATGAATGCACCCCACCAGTTTAACAATATAGCGTAATATGAAAGCAGCATGTTTGAATGAGAAGAAAGGATATCAGTACTGAAACGTATAGGGGAGGCAACTCTGAAATGAGCTTTATATTTCTAAGGCATCTGCAAAGAGTGGCAGAGAAATAGGCAGGTCACTGCTCAGTGCTATGCAGCCCAGAGTACAGCCATCTCCCACTTAGAAGTACAGTCCTTCAGCCAAAGCCACGGTGCTGCTGTGTGCCAGCACTTATCCAACTGGTAAGTAACTGAGAAACAAATTGATCTTCCATTTGCCAAGCAGTAAATCCCACATAGAATAATTACCAAGCAACAGCCAATATGTTACAATTCTGAATTTGTTTCACAGCCATTCTCTCAGAGGCAGGAGATTTGCTGGATGTGTTTCAGAGATCTGGACGAAGCCACATTATGGTACAAGCACAGGTCTCAAAGAAAGGGCCTTCTTCCTACTGCTAGGCACCTCCAGGCAAAAGGGGTGTTGAAATGAATGACTTTTAATCATTGAAATCTCTCTGCTCCTAGTAGCTTCCATGTGTCTAAGAACAATGCTGTACTGGAGCAAACAAATCTTCCTGCACTAAAAGCCAAGTCAGTTCATTCACGAGCACGTTGTTTCCTTTTATAACGATATAAAGGCTGGAAAACTATTGCCTACCAGTAATCTCCAACTACCTCTTCCATAACCTAGTTACTGTCATCCACATGTGGATTTCTCGGTCTAAATAGCTGCTAATGAAATACGGCCATAACTGACACTGAACTTTAAAAAGTCTTCAACATCTTCACTTGCATTTTTATAGGAAACGGTTCATTTCATTGTTTAAAAGTTATCTGTGACAGAAACGGCTGCTGTTGCCAGAGGAATTATTGCTTTTCTGAGCCAAATTGACCTTTAATCTAATGAAACTGAATACAATGACACTGCTCTTTGGTGAGACAAATTACTCAAAAGATCTGTCTGTCTGTAACAATTGCTAACTAATGCTCTGTGACTACAGAACACAGGCCAAGTTGTGGCAGATACCACTTCAAACTTGGTTCTAATCGAAGCCAGCGCAGACTAGAAAATTCAGATCAACGTGTGTGGTTGCACAGGCGATATGCTCAGCCCTTCTATAGTTGCTGCTCTGTACAATTAACGAATGCATGCTCACACACTTGGGCTCCAGAAGGACTAGAAAAACAGATTCAGCTTACGCATTTGTCTTGGCAGAAAGCATTAATCCCTTGAGATTCACATTTGTGCTACTCCTTGCACTAATTGCTTTTCAAACAAATTCCCCCTTTTCAGCATGGTGAGCAGGTAGGCAACAGTGTTAAGCTGACCTCGAAATCAGCAAGGTCTGCCTGAAGTCCTAAGTAGTGTTAAGCTAACTTAAATCTCAGACCGAAAAAGATGGACATGAATAAGAATTTCTGCACACACACAGTTAAGACAAACGTCAAGTCTTACAGTTCATAAGTCAGCATCTCTTTCAAAATACTCTGTTGTATATTCAGCACTAGCTCTCAAAAACGGGTTTTGGATAAACAAGGCCTCAGCGTAGCATGCACTTGCAGTCAGTAAGAAGCTTCCACTCACCTCCACAAGAGCAAAATGAATTTTCAATGAGCCTTCTTGTTTATCATACGGATACATTCTGTTTACTTATTTAGAAGTCTGTTCTCTCTCCTCCTGCCTAGGTAAGTGCTCAGCAATTGCTGCACTCCTTTAATATAGTTGGAATATTTGAAGCATGAACCAGAAGATAATATTGCACACACTGTTTTGTTAGGTGTTTTATGATAGATTATACTCATTAAACCTGTGATTACTGTTTGCATTTATTGTGTTCCAAGGAAGGATTACGAAACAATTACCAATCCCACAGACCTGCTGGAAGGCTTAATTGCAGATTTGCTGTATTCACATCACAAATTAAAACAGCAGCAAGTTACATTCTTTTGGCAAAATTAAGGTTTGCCCACACATATATACATCTTTTTTTTTTCCACTAGTTGCTCTGTCTTACCATACTTTATTATGCACTCCAAGTAAACAAAAGCCTCTATTTCTGTACACTATGCTTCAGGGATCAGAAAAGGAGAAATAAATGTAGCTGTACAAGAATTTTACATTATTCAATATGGTAATTGCTGTTGGTAGTGGTACCTCCACTTACTTGGGCAGTCTTCTAGCTAGACTTAAGGTCAAAATCCATCCCAACACTTCTGCTAAATTTTCTAAGGGTTGCACAGAATGAATTGGCGACATGGTGTACAATTAAACAAATCAAAATGTTTGTCATCATCTTAAAAAATGGTAGTTCATGGCAGGTTGGAATTCTGCAGAAAGGGATGATGAGAAGCAACACATCACCTTTTCTGCAGTAGCTAACTAATTTGTTTTTTACATCTCAGTAAAACTCAGGCATTGTCAGTTCTCTTCCTTCTGAAGGCTGGTGCTATTTATTCAGTACTTCAAAGGGATTGTACTTCATTTCAGCCTGAAACACTGATCTCCTCCCACCTAATTGGAGTAAAACTGTTTCAGAATTTCAAGAGTTCTCAAGGATTTTTTGGTCCCTAGTATAGGAGATCTTTCTGAAACACTCACGTGGTGTGAAGAATAGAGACACGATCAGGCTAGCCAGGCAGAAACTCACACAACTCATCTGGAAGGAGCTGCTCAGCAAAGCCTTTGCAACACCACCACTTTCCCACATCAACCAATCCAGTTCTAAAGGGGTGCTCCAAGGGAATCACACTGAATCATTTCAAGTGAGCATGAGCAACCCAGAAAACAGTTCTCCATTAGAACCTCAATGTATAAAGTACGTATGTGCCAGAAGACAATTGTGACAGATTAGTGTTGTACACATGCATTTTCCAAGTAGCACATGTAGCAAGGCCACAGGAGACCAGACTTGCAAGGAAGGAGTTCTGTTTGAAAGCCATTCTGTAGCACAGGCAGAACAGATGCTGTCAACGGAGGTGCAAGAACTACAGGTTAAGTTTGACAGGAGAACTTGAATAATCAAGTGTTCACATGTCAAAGATGAGGATACAGTTGCAGGTGTTGAGTGACATCTAACACAAAGGAATTAAAAATAATGTTCATATCCAAACAGGGCACAGATGGTATGCCTGATTTTGGAGAAGACTTGCCAGAAGAATTGAGTGCATCCACAACACAGAGATTTCTACAGCGAAGAAGACTCTGCACCTTAGAACTCCCTTCAAATTTTTCCACCACAGTCCATGGCAGTTAGCTTATTTCAGTCTCAAAGTGCCCTGGACCGTGGGATCTTTTGTGCCCACTGAAGAAAGCAGCTAACCATTAGTGATTGATTCATTTCCTCACTACTTAAAGTCATTCTAATGTGCAACTATACAGGCTATAAATAAGCGTGGGTTTTGTGCATCAAAGACCTTATTACAGCAGCACAGCTATGGTGTGACAGGAAGTGATGCAACTAACAACTACTAACTATCTGACAACTGATTGGCTTGGTTTTGCCTTCAAGTAACCTGAAATACTTTCCAGGTCCTGTAGTTAGTGTCTATCTCTTGCTGTTTGTTCTCTTCCTATGGAGGGGAAGACTGTTTCCAAACATGAGGATCAGTAAGTGCGCAAGCATGCCAAACATCTGCAGTCAATCAAAGGAAAAACTATTTTGTCTGTCATCTCTACCCACTGTTCTAATTGCTGGCAAATTCACTCTTCAAATCTTGCAAGGAGGTACAAATTGTGATTAAAGAAATTCATTTTCAGTTATTTCCATAGGGTATTTTTCAACTAGGTCTTAACAGAAACTCATTATACCTGTGAAGATAAGGAATTACTCTTTTAGTATGCGATTTCCTTTTGAAGTAAGGGATATGCAATAAATGGAATTTGCCAAGGGAAGAATGTGAGCAGCCCTTATATTACAGCCCCATGGAGACAGCAGTCTGACAAGAATAAAGAACACTTGTTTAATCCACAAACTCCTTCAGCCTCAGTTTACAAACCACATGCTTGAGCCTAAGATTGGGGTGATGCAGCTAGCAGGACAGTGTTAGTAATCTTGTTTCTCTAATACAGACAGTATTTGTAGGAGGGACACTGCAGAACTTCATGACAGCTTTGAGTCTAAGGCACACTGAAGCCAACTCAGGAGCTGTCTTCCCCTCAGTCTACATAGTACCCACAGTTGCATAATAGCATCATTTTCTGTGAAATATCTTATATGTAAATCCAAAATAAGCAGACATTGCAGACAGTAACATGATTTTTCAGTGGCAATTCTCCCATAAAATTTGCCAGCAGCATTATGGGCAATGAAAACACTGAGGAAGTTGGAAAAGAAGCAGTTGATCTGTAACACAGACAAAGCATTATAGATGAGAAAACTACAAAGAAGACGTTCAAGACTAATTTCTCTATAGCTGCTGTATCAACCAGGCAAGATGAGAAAGACTTCAAGTTGGTACCAGCTCCTTGTCTCTTGACCTCTCCTGGAAACAACTGAGCAGACAAAAGAAAAAGGAAAAACAGCCACAGGACTGTACTACATTACATTACCAAGATGGAAAGTGCTCGTGAACAGAGAATTTTAACCCTACTACCAAACAAATACCAAGAGCTATGTTCATTAGTTTGCCCACTGTAAGCAAACTTTGTTTCCTTCTTGTTACTGGGTTAAAGGGAATACCTAACACTGGACCTGTCCTTCAAAAATATACCTTGGTTTTTGAGACGATCACGTGGATGCTCCTATCTAGGAAGGGCTTTAAGACAGATCTCAAACAGAAGAAAGTCCAGAAAAAAGTTATTCCAGTCATTCCTCTCAACTAAGATTAAGGTTCTACAGACTCAATCCATCAAGTGACCATGCCACAGACAAGAACTTCATGTGCTTCAGCTGTCACCAAAAAGTTATAGCATAGTACTGTTACCTGACATAACAATTAATTACCACGGTGCATGAATTTTATACTTTTTACTTGAGATGAAGCTTCATAATGTTCAAATTTAAGAATAAACTGTTGATTTCACTAAAACTTTTTGTGCAAACACTGAGGTCAAACAGTTCCCATAAAGTTAGCAAGCCAATAGTGATGAAAAGAACAGGCTGAATTTACCAAGGGGAGAAGGCACCTAGTAGCTCCAGGGCGCCAAAACGTGAAGTTATGGAACTCCTGTTTTCAGAAAGAGATTGCCTTTTTCAGTTCTCTGCTCCCATTTATTTTGGAAATGTACAGTAAGCTGTGGAAGCTTTTTTAATCGGGAAAAGAAAGGCAGTTGCATTATTGTTTTAAGGCTTTGGGGCCTTAAGTGTACGCTTATAGGTGTAATATGGCTAAGCTTCATCATATCATCAGTTCATTCTATAGTAAAGTACTGGTTACATTCAGTTGATAAGAAGTGCTGTCACCTCTTACCCCTCCAAAACAAACAAACAAAAAACAGCCTAAGTATCTACCAGTATGCCATCTGCAAAACAACAAATCACTCTGCTTTGAGCCCCCAGTGTCTACCAGACTCCAATCCGTGACTCCAACTAGCTTCTCCTAAAATCACTTGATACAGACATTAAGAGCTCGAGCTCTCAGCTGGGAGCACTACAGTCTAACACTGTCTGCTGTATTTCAGTCCAGACTACATTTTCAGGTCCCTTATCCCACATATCCCAGTGCACACATATTTGCTGGAATCTGACCTTCCTATTTTATTCCACATTTTATAAATCATACTCGGCTCCTCCTCCCCTACCCATCGCTATGCGATTCAGCAAGCGTTTCTCCCACACCTGCGTTTCTACTAGCATTTAGTATCTTGGCTCAGTACTTAGAAACTGCTCTAACCCGCAGCCCACGCATGAAAACCAGGCCAGGTTCAGTTGCCAAGGGCCTGGCTTACTCCACTATCCCTGTCAGTCTGCAAAGGTTGACAGCCACTCATGAACCTTCAAATTTCTTTTACCTAGAAAAAGCATAACAGAATGCTGGTCTATTCTATGAACAGGAGCATTCAAGGAAGCCAACAGAAACTTCGGGAGAAGATACACCATATATATATTCTTACAGGACCTAGAGGTGCTACCTTAATCCCATCCTTCAGACAAAGCCTGTGAATTTGTGGTGAACGTAGGTTTTCACCTATATGGCCCTACTAAAAGCAATATTACGAGGACCATTTCATCCGATCATTATATGAACCAAAGCATTGGTATGGACATGGATCTAGATGGACTAGAGATCCTCCCAGTCTTGCTCAGCCAGTTAGGATTCTTGTATTGGTCTGTTCAGGCGGAGACAGTTTCTATGTTCTTTTCATCTTATTTGAAAGAATTGTGAGCTTAAAAATTCAGCCTAAGCTAAGCATTTTACTTATGTGACTAGATTGTTGCCACCTTGTCAAGTTGGATTTTAGCATTTGAAACTAGGAAAGACAATACTAGCTAGTTTGCCAGACAAATTAGTGTTAATAGCAGCAGTCACCCATGCTAAATCCTACCCTTGTGGGAAGACACAGGACTGAGCTGGGGACTTCTCACTGATCATTAAGATCTGACTTGCAGAACAGTGTCACATCTGTAGAAAGGAATATCCTGACTAGGGTAATTAGGAAGATCTGTAAGAAAGCAGATTTATAAGTTTCGACATATATCTTGATATACACTAGTTGAAATACAGAAAGACAGGACCATGACAGTACTCAGAATCCTTTATAGGAACTTTTCTGACTACTGCCCACGTGTCTCCCTATTGAATTTCAGTATATTTGGGTTTTTTTTTTTTCCAAACTCAAGTTTATTCACTAAGTGCTTAATATTTTCTTTTCTTTTTATTTTATCCTGACAAACTCCCCTGCAACCTGCCTGACAAGAAATAATACGGAAGTAAAGCAGTGATATAGTTTCAAGGTTTGAAATGCTTATCCCTGCTTTGCAGATTTTTGAAGAATAGGCAGCAAATAGCTCTGTTGACCCTACACGAGCCACGAATTGCCTTCCCAGACTGCGGCCACAGCACTGTCAGGCATGGGGTCACAAGTTGATCTGAAACAAGTAGACACTGATGTGCTTTAATTTCGATGGTGAGAACAGAGAGGCAATTTAATGTCACCCAAGATGGGTATTCATTTTTGAAGTGGTTTAAAACCATTCACAGTTTGCAATTAACACTGTTCTAAGCTGACAGATAAGATGGACCATTACTTCAATTTGGGAGAAGCAGAGGAAATGAAAGGAAAACTGAAAGGAAAAGTGAACCACAACACAAAACCACAGCAGCAGCTAACGAAAACAAAGTTGAGTTTTCAGATCCAACTTGAAAACCTCATTCTGCCTTTGTCTAAAAGCCCACGTATCTGCAAATTACATCATAAACCACCACATGGATGCACCAGTATCATTTCAGGAGTAGCACACCCATACAAACTCATATATAATTTAAGTAGACACCAACTGTATTACAATACATGGTCAGCCTCATTCTGGACACATGCTGTTGCAGTCCCCACGGAGATCAAAATCGCTGTATTGTATTCCCCAGTGTCTCCATTCAGGAATTACTACAAGCACAAGGTCTTACTCTTCCTGCACCACTTATTTTCTAGAGGAGAACACAGACAGCATTTTAAATTGCTAAGATTTAAATGTTATGTCTGGTCTTCTACATAGCATTCACCACACCGTGTACATGTTCACAAATTTTGCTTATACCACTTCTGACAGGAAATTTTTGCCTTACAGATCAAAAGCACAAAACAGAGAGCTCTCAACATTCTTTGCTACCCCCACCTTAAACACAGTATCTTCCTTACTATTCATTTTCTCTTTAAATTAATTTTGAGTGATTTGTTCTCCCATCCCACCTCCCTTAACAGCGAGCAGTGACAAAGGTTGGTTCCACACCTCCCCTTCCAACAAGATTCATACACATGCATTAAAATCAAGCAAAAGTGATAACATTTAAAAGGAACCCAATCATTTAAGGTGCTTGAAATTCTCAAACATTCACAGCCTCTAGTGCCTTAGCTTACACTGAAAATCTCAACAGCTTAAAGGATATCACCTTCATTACAAGAGCTTTGTAATAAAAAAGCAACAAATAAACAAACAAGCCACATAAAACCAACCAAACAAAAAGAAGAACAACAAAATAAACAAACAACAGCAACACACAGTTTGGACACCTAACAGAACATAACCATTTAAATGAGAATGACACTTCAGTGAAATCTTGCATGTGCAGATGAAAGCAACCAAGAGAACTCATTAACACTTCCCAAAAGTCACAGTTCACCCACCCTTAAAACAAGCTCTGACAGCCAAACAAAGGTAGGAATTTGTAACCTATACACAGTTTTCTTTTAATTAGCCAGGCAGAGCAGCATACCAACGCCACTACTTCACTTACCATTCCTAAGCCAGCTCAAGAAGCAAGCAACAAGCATTATATGAACACAGTCCACATTCTGCCAAGTAACTCCTTCCAGCATCCAGCACAGCTGCAGCAAGCAGGCTAACAGAGCACGGCTAGGTATCTAGCCATTACTGAAATAGCAGTACATATGTCCCATTCAACACCAGTTCACATGGGCTTACTGAAGTTTCATTTTTAAGTAAAGGCTTGCCTTCAATCAACATTCTCATCCATTTCTTTTTTTTTTTTTTCTCTTTTGCATAGGCTTGGAGCTTCTTTAGTAGCTACATACTAGAAAAACTATTCTGTTAGCTAGATAGTTGTCTGCATCTCACTAATACCACATATAGCAGAAATAAAAATTGTGCCTACTTCTACTTACTGTTCTCCTTCAAAGATACTTTAGATCTGCTCCAACTTCATTTACAAAAGGTGACTGATAGCACACATTTCTTTTTTTTTTTTTTTTTTTTGGCCTTTGCTCTCTACCACCTGTAGTCTCCATAAACTCCTACAGACTTATTCTCAGGTACCCAGCATATTGTTGTATCGATATACAGATGAAACTGTGACCTGGACAAATACTACTGAGCTGAAGCTACTTTTCTCTTCAATATTTTCTATGGTGCCCAGAAGTTACACCCCACAGTCATTAAATATCTACCAGCACTTCTTGCAATAAGTCAAAAAAACAAAAAAAAAGCAAAAAAAAAAACAACACCACCACCAACAACAAAAAAAAGTACAAAGACTTTGTTATAGAATTTCTTCAGAAACACTTTACTGCAGCTACCAGCACAGTGTACTTATTCCTGGAGAAATCTGCCAATGCAATCCTTTTACTCTTAGGATTTACATACTGGGTTGGAGCACAGCTCTCTGGCTGGCAGAAACAGGACTTCACTTCAGAAACAATAGCATCACCCAGTGCACGTTCAGAGAAGCAGGAACACACAACACAGTCTCATACTAACCACCCTGCTACATTGCTCCTCAGCTTCCCTACGTTACTGATCACCTTCCCAGCAATAGCACCTTACCTCTTCCTCAGCTCACATACAGGCAGAAAACCAAAGCAGTTTAATCTCTTGTCCAAGGTTTTCCAGTGTGATGCACAATGCAGTCATTCCTTTTTCAGATCCAGGCACCTTGTTTCTTCTTAAGGTTTGGCCAGCAAAGTCTCTCCTTTAACCCCCTGAAAGTATGAGGGGCAGCAACAGGCTAGTAAGAACCAGCTGTTCTGTTATAAACACCCTTAGAGCAATTCTTTAATCTGTGGCTTCATCAGTTACATATATTGAAAAAATTCTTATATCAGGTTTTTGCCTGGCCCTGCAAAAGACACACTCGACCCTGTTAGCTGCCTGAATCCAGCTGGCAGAAGCTGTGAAGGTAATTTGGACAGCTAATAGCTTCATGCACACCACCTGGGCTGGGGCAGCTGCTCACAGGTGTTTGCTCACAGTCCACATCAACATGAGCTTCTTTCATAGAGGTATAATTAACATTTTCTAAAGCATATATGTTAATTATCTCACTCTGCAGATGAATTCCAACTTGGTAACTCTGACATATGCCCAAGTCCACCTTTCCCACTCTATAGAAAATTTAATATTACTTTTTTCCAGTTCTTCGTAGCATGCACTCCAACACCATGTGAGCTTAGAAGAAATCAGAGTGTAGGCATTACTGGCTGTATTCATTATCTATCTACTTGCCCTTTTCCAGTTTAGATGGTGCCTTTTTCTTCTTCCAAGACATCATCCACCTAAAACATTACCCTACTTTCTCAGTATACCTGCATCCAAACCCTCCAGTTGGTGCCTTCAACTAGCATCACTGCTGCTAGCCTCAAGGCCTGGCTTCTCTTCATTAGTTTCTCACCAGTTGTTCAGGTTCTCTGCAATTCCTCCTAAATTCCCTCCACAAAAGAAACTGTAGGTGCTGTGCCGTTCCCTTCTCACATCAAAATACTCTCTTCTTCCCTTCCTTGTACGCACAGCTGAGGATTCTACCTTGCACTCCAACCTGAGCTGTTAGTCCTGGGTGCTACATTATGTGGAGAATCTTGTTTACATATCAATCAGTGAGACTACAATGACTGGCTGAGCAAACCTCTCTTTTCTTTGCTCTTAGTGAATAGCCCGGAGGTACTATCCGCTCCCATCTTTGGATGACTTTCTTAAAGAAATTAATTGCTGCTACTTTTTAAGTATAAAAGTACAAGGGGAAAGCTCTAGTTGAGTCATCTTTCACCTCACAAGTCACAAATCATAATGTGTCCATAATATTAATTGCAGCCATTAGCCCAGAATTAAATTTATGTAAATAAAAGCAATTATAATCATTACTGTTACTGAGGTGCAATTATATTGCTAATTGCGCCCTCTATAATCATGATCATTCTGACTTTAATTTCCGGTATTAGATAGTCTTTAAATATTTTTTTCTCCCACCTCAGAGAGAAAAAGAATTAGGAAGTCCATTTAGTGCAGTCTGAAGCAGTACTCCTCACACCCAGCATATCATCACCTATCAGGAACTGGAAAAAAATATCCTATTCTGACCTGCTAGTACAGAGTTACTAATCTCATTTGTTTTGTTGTTCAGGAGACAAATAGAGTAGATATAGCTGCAGGAAAAGCAGGATTGTAGTTCATGCAGCTTTTTCTAATCATGTAGCTACAGATTAAGTTTCTTACCGATATCTGTTTTTTTCAAGTTTCTAATTAACTCAAACAGGGATGCAGTTTCAAGACCCAAAAGGACAATGCTTCTGAAACAGAGCATATCCTCTGAACTCTTCAGGCTAGGAACTTGGAAAGTATATCACATACACGCAGGACAAGTAATTCCTAGTCAAATGTGGTTAGAGCTCCATTTGTTGCTCTGTAGAACCTGTACGCCCTGGCGAATAAGTTATAGTTTCAGGTACCCTAGTCACTTACAGCTAGCAATTACAGATCCACTTTTGCTGACAAGCTTCTTTTCTTACAGAAGAAATTAGTGCAAACACAGGAGATAAGAGGGTGAAGGATGGATGTTACTCCCTAGGTCTCATCCGGTATGGAGTCAAGTTGTATCCAGACACTCATCTAGTTTTCAGCTAAGAAGTGCTTGTAAGTCACGCTGTTGAGATCTGCCTCATTATCACATTGACACCACTCTGCTGTATTTTACTCTGTAAGAAGACTCATAGAGTCTGGCTATGTATGCTAGTAAATAGGTGATTAACTTGCATGCTTCTCCACCAAGTCTCACATTTGATGTGTGACAATCTAAGACACGATGCTGCAATCTAGGAAGCAACTGAAAAAACTTCAAGAACTGATGACTTATAAGGTGTTGTAGAAATCATGCTGAACCAGCATTACATCACAGTGCTGGAGTACAAAAGGTAATCACTTTTCAGATATGATACAAAATGTAGGTTCTGCTTGCTGTGACCACCACTGACCTTTCAAAAGTTAGGAGCTTTGTACTCAATGAGCAAGCAAAACTTCCTCCTGTCATGCTTTTTCACCATTTTGTAGAACTATTTAATATTATCTTGCAGTTACACATTTTACTCGGAAAGAAAATAAAAAGATGAGTGTGCTAAATTGAATTAAAGAGTGAAGAAGTTGGTCTATAGACAGCTGTTATAGCTCTGTTAGATCACTGTTACGACAGAACAAGCATTTAGTGCAGCAACTCCAGCACTACAGACATTTAAGCATAATTTATGCCTGATACTTCACAAATACATAATACTATTGTTTCGTGAAGATAGGCTATCACCTAGTAACAAAGAGATATCATCCGTTTGCAACTCTTACTAGGATTGACTACCTTTTCCTTATGCCTGTCCTTTTTCCTATGTATGCTATCAAATTTATACTGCCTATTTACCTGAGTTAGTACAGCCCTCTCTCCACACCACTCCTTAATGTGCGGCACCATTTCAACAAGTCAAAGAAGTACACACAGTGCAAGTTTGACAGTGCCACATTGATTTTTAAATCCACTAATCAGTCTTGCAGAAGACATCTTCAAAGACACATTTTCAAGTACAAAATATGGTATATTCATATTCTGAAATCAGTTCTATGTCCCTTGCATATCTAAAGTTCCCCTGAAGTACAGAAGAAGTTTAAGTACTTCAGTGAACAAGGCCCTGTGTTGTTATCGATGACAGTCACTCCTTTGGTCTGTCAAGACAAGAGACCATAGATTTAGCTATGATTGCAAGAGCAATAAAAATGCAAAGAGGGAGAAGTAATTTGTAGGGACTGACCTTTTTAGGTAACATAATGTACCTCATCTAATCACTTACCAATTTAGCAGAACATGTAGCTTTGATTTCACTAATATACCAATGAGATGAGAAATTGCAAAATCTCTAGTGAATGGAGGACAATTTCTTTGTTGGCACAGAGAACCATGTTCTTTTTAATACAAGATCACTAATCAAGATAAAATCATTTTCTGCACTCGGGTTTGCTGTTTGCAATAGGAAATTTCAAGCAAACCACACCAGAACGTACTTCTAATGAACACTTAACTATTACAAATAACTACTAACATTTTTACAACCAAAAGGGGAGTTGTATTATCTTAATAATAACTTAGTAAAATGGTCAAGAGCTTCCTGAAGTCTGTAAGAGTACCTAGAAAGTTCAACAAAAAGAGACAGTACAGATTCAGGATGTCATTAATTTCAGTGCATGAAAATCTCAGAAACAACTGCATCATCTCAGCCTCACACACAAGTTTGGTTATCACTAATATAAAAATGACACACTCAAATGGCTTGCATTACAACTGTCACCTTAGTGCGATCCGTTTCCAGGACAAAAATATACAAATTATTGAAACAATATTTACTTTTTTGACTTAAGAGAAACAACCCAGAAATGATTGAACATTCTCTGGACCATATTTTGTTGCAATATTTACTGGGAGTTAAAATTATTATGCTTCACTGATGAATTGGAAGAGTGAATTTTGGTGCAGTTTCTCTCTCTTTTAAGACACCAAAACTATCTGGTATTTTCCAACAAAATCTACTTGACTCATATCAGCTCTTTTCATGTTTCTTCTATTAGACTGGTTTTCTCACACATTAGCAGTAGGGGGATGCCATAGTGTGTTTTTTCTTCTCACGAATCAGTTTATTCTGAAAATGACTGCTGCTCTTTCTCCAAATTTCTAGTGCTAGCTGGATGAAATTATTCTTTTTTCTTGTCCATGACTGTCTATACCACTACTCTTCTAAATAATTAAGTATCTGGTATAATAACAAAATGCTTTTACTGAAAAAGATTCCATGCTATTATTTTCTTTATATTAATTCAGCATTGCCAAGACAAACTCCATACAACACAGAATTGCTGATTTCAGCAGTTTCATAGGTCCAACTATAAATTCTCAGCAAACAGAATCAAGATGGGCTGCTCAGCACTTATTTAGATGATAAAACAAAACAGTAATTTGGAACGGGATAATCATAGCTGCCATAGGGAGATATTAGCTGTCAATGGTGAGGTAAACACAAGATAAAACAGACCATATTGAGATGATCAGATTTTGAAGTTTCTGAGACGTATTATGTTTTTTTTTTATCTCAGGCAAGAGATATCCATAGATGTCTTTTTTTTTTTTTTTTCATGCACACAAGGCATGGATTTTTTCTGCTGGTGAATAGCAGTTTTTTCTCCTTTAAACAGAACCAAACAGATACATGTATCACTCCCAGCATCATTAATAACAACTGTACACACAAAAATGCTACAGAAGGCAATGGATAGACAGATTGCAACCAATATTTTTAAAAACAAGTTTAACAAGGAAGCAAGGAAAGTTACTGATGATACTGGCTTTTGGGGCATCCGTAAACTTCTCAGTTTCTCCAGGATAGCTATTCAGGATTCTGACTTACCTTCCCCAACTGTAATGTATGTTATTTACGCAGACCTTTGTTTTATTGGACAAACTGGGATTTGGATTTGAAATAAGTACATGAAAACTAAATATTTTCATGTGCAATCAACACAATAATTTAATATGCACTGGATTTCATTGTTACAATCAGAATTATAAAATACAGAATATTTTACATTCAAGGCTCAGAGAAGAATCTAACTATTATTTGTAGAAGTTTAAAACAAAGGAACTAGGGCAGTACATCACAGCAATTTTGGATTTTTTTTACAAATTTGAATACAAACAGTAACAATTTTTTCCTGTAATACAAATAAAGATCAGGCAAAATTGCTAGGAATCAGCAGAAAATAAGCAACTATCAATAGGGGTGATCAAAATAAGGAAAATAGTAATGGTCTAGAATCAAATGATTTTTCTTACAAACCAATTACGATTTGCACTTTGCCTGAACGTCTTGTATAGACAATCATTTCTCGGAACATCTTTATAAAGCACATTGTTCATGCTGTGGTTTTAGGTACATTCTTTTTATTTTACTGTACAAGACTTCCAAAATTTAATTAACCACCAGCCTCCTTAATTTCTAGAGAAAGGGGAAAGAGCAGATGGAATACTGAGCAGCGTGGAGCCTGGTTTGTCACTATTACAGATCCTGCTACTTCCCTGTCTCAATATTATTTTTTTATACTCATACACACACGCACACAATAAAAAAAAAAAAAAAAGCTACAGTAGCATTTGAGTGCTGTACTTGGGTCCCTCTGTGGGTACTGTAAGTTGCCTATACTCCACTTTATTGACTCAGACCTCTATCTCAAAAAACCTAACAATCATTACTTGCAGTCATTTGTTCTTAGAGTCAGGAACTCTCATCTTTCTAAAACAAGTCAAATTTGGGCCCTGTGAATCTTTCACAATGCTATCACACGAGTTCAACGATTAACAGCAACACTATAGAGAATTATATTATCTCCTAAATTTACATGCTATCCATAAATTCAAATGACATCTTGCCTGTAGTTCATCTCCTACATCAGTCAATATGTCCTATTTTTACCCCATATATTAAATGCTGTAGCGCTTTTCTATGTCATCTTCAAAAGTATCAAGAAAAGAAGGGGGGGCGGAAAAGACAATATATAGGGTATAAAGGAAATCTATTGGAGATTAAACCCTAAAAAGACATTGTAGCCTTGTCTTTGACAGATGTATCAATCACTAGCAGATGTGGCTGTCTAGTTTTCATTTTACCAGCTTATCACACCACTACATTTTGAGTTGAACTGCCAGATAGAGCAAGGAGAGTTTATGAGAAACTCTTCAGAAAATTATCTTGTGAATCAATTGTAAGAGCTGATAAGCAAGGTACTGTGCTCCTGCAAATTCTGTGATATTTAACACTATAAAAGTAAAAACCTAAAATAAGTTAGGTGCATATACACGTGTGAAACAGTTAACTGGTATCTGCTGATACATATAGATCAACCCATAGAAGAGTAAGTGCCTTTATCTTGAGTAGTTCTGATTTGGGGAAAGAGGGAAGAGGGAAAAAAAAAAAAAAAAAAAAAAAAAAAGCATTTCTGAGACAGCTTCTTTCTGTCTTCTTTTCCCTTATTCAAACTTCCACTGAGCAATTCTGAACCTTCTGAAAATGAATCACAGCATCTTACACCTATCACTTAGTCTGAAATCTCAAACACCTGAAGTCAGTGCAACGTACTAATCAGTCAGTACAGCGGACTAATTCTCATAGATGTAGAGGGGAAAGCAGAAACAACTCTCTTGCTTCAAGTTATTGTTCTTATGATGAAGACTTTAAGCAACTTTCACTTGATTTGTTGTGGGTTTGTGGGGTTTTTTTTGTTTGTTTTAAGGGTTCTGAAAGACTTCGCAAATTCTACTTCTTAGCATCAGTGTCTAGAGTTAAAGGAAAAACATTCTCCATTCACATTCTTGATTTAGCAATGAGTTTTACTTTCATGAGAGTTAAACTTGGCTCAACACTCTTAGGCAGTATAAGTGGTTTCATTTGAATTACATGGAGCAGAAAAAGTCCATGTAACTAAGTCTTTTCTCCCAGGATTGTAGCATTCTTCAAATTCATTTACAGGAGACTCTCAAATAAAATGCAAACCAGCATGCAAATACGTAAATCTGTTCATCTAGCTATAGGTAAATCAGTGGTTTACTCAAGAAGAGATTTTATAAGAACATTCCCCATAGACAATATAGAAATTATCACACAAGCAATCCTCTATGTGCACCAAATAGGAGAGATGTTTACATTGCTATCATTAGCATAATTGAATGTAATCTATTCATGTCATCTGTAAACTATGCAGATCTGCTTTTGTAGATCTTTTAACTAAGGTAACACAAAGCTTCAGGCAAGCTGCAAAACTTGAAAGAGCAGCAAAATAAATATCTCCAGAGTAGTTCCAGACTACTCTTAGATTAGGGCTGACATTTAATTCAGCTTAAAATTTGATACTAAATTTTCAGTTTAAAAGATGCTCTAAATCTTTATTCACTAAATATCTCATTGGAATGTCAAAAGCAATAACCCTAAACTTTAAGTATCAATTTAATTTTGCAATTCATTTTTCCTGAAACCATAGACAGTTAACACATATGGCATTTTTGACAGGTTGCCCCACATATGAATTCACTTTTCTGCATGTTCCCTCTTCAAGCAATTAGAAGCTCTCCAGGGTTTGTATTTCATCCAAATTTTTGTTCTCTATATACATTTTACTCCAGAAACCATTGTTTTTCTCTCTTTAGAGTATTTTATAGGTATACTACTTTAAAATCTATTGAAGTTAGTCTTGGGTCATGAATCACTGGGAAAAAGAGAAAACTTTATGTCAGTGAGCTATGTAGCACTAACATAGATTATTTCTCAAATGTATGTTAGTCAGATAATTTGACCCATGGTAAGAACAAATACAAAAGCACATGAGAGCCCTCTGAAGTGGCATTATATACGGAATTTGCACCGTTGAAAAGAAGAATAAAGGGATGACATAAGATGAACAACGTTACTGATCATATTAATGAGAAAGAGAATCTGAAATAACTTTCTCAACTGATTTTCAGACTTTTAGGGAGTAACTTACTGTAGTCTTATCTGCAACAAAACAGCCACTTTTGCTCATGTTTCTTCCTCACTTTGTGCATCAGAAAAACTAGCAAATTGCTGGCAGGCCTAGAATTGGAACAGATTCATTTTATATGTACTGGACAAACATAATACCAAAGTTCATACAGAAAGATCTTAGAGAAATAAAAAAGCTGTCTTACCTATGAAATATTCCACAAGCAAAAAAAGCAGTTTCATTTGTCACTAAAGCACTAGACTGAATATTAGGGTTTAATCATCTCTATTCTGCTCTGTGATCTAAAAGGTTATTTCAATAATACATTGACTCAATTCATTCTCCTTAATAAACTCATAAAAGACAAATTTCTATTGCAAACTTTTGGATGTAAGGGTGAAAAGTTCCATGGCACTATATTATTTCAATAATCTGATGAAATAGGAATAGCTGATTTTAAAAAGTCAATGAACACACAAAGTTATAATAAAACATTCCTGGGATACTTAAGAGTAGCATTTTCAAGTGACTTACACGCAAGGAATCAACAAGCAATAGAGGAAAAAATATGTAGTGGGTTGACTCCTCTTCAAAGAAGCTTGGAGGAGACAAACTGACTCATAAACACATTTTCTATATAGCAAAAATCATAAACTAATTACATTTTAAGCTTGAAATCAAATTTTAAATTAAGAATCATTTACACCTCCTGCATAGCTCGCCTGTATAAAATGGCTGGGTTTTGTTGGTGATGGGTTTTGTTTGTTTTTTTATCAACCTCAACCAGGGTAATAGAAATGTCATTTTTCTAACATAACCACAGGTAAGATTCAGATAAAATATTAAATCATTTACCTCACAGAAAGTACACTTTAATAGTGAATGAAAAATAAAGGATTTGTCCCTTCCTACTGGCAGGAAAGAAGCCAAGAAGTCGTATTTTCCTTCAAGCTGTAAATCTTGCCTAAAAAATCAATGTAAAAGAAGGTAATTAACTACATGATATTAATACTTCCTTCAAAATTTAGTGTTGACTGAAATGGCACTGAATTTCCTTGCACACATTTTACAACATCAGAGTAGCTAAACTGTTTATTTCAGAAGAAGTCATACGTACAAACATGATTTTAGAAAGTTCACATGCAACAAACTGTTATAAAAGTTTGTGTATTTAAGTAACACAACTTTCACAACACTGCAAACAAGGAAACTATTCGAATTGCAAAAAAGCATCCTGGAATGTTGATTTTAGCAAGTTTTTTTCTAAGTTCAACACAGTGCAAACAACAACGCACCCTTTCAAAATTTTAACCCAAAACACACACTTTTTTTTTTTTTTTTTTAAGGAATACCTATGGAAATTAAATACAAAACAAGACTATTTTCATGAAATACAAAATGCTTGACTTTTTCTTTTTTTAAATACTCAAAGTTTCTAAAATGTTGTGGCATTGATAAATTGCCTTAAATTTAACACATGCTCCCTCCAATTAAAAAAAGTGGTTCTGAAAATAAATCAACAATTCTCTAGTGCACACAAAGAGAAAAGATCAGAAGCAGTAAATGGTATCTTTCCTTCCAGTGTTAATTAGTAATTAAAAACCTTAGCTTCATTAGTACCTACTTTGAAATAGTTGTTTTTTTGGTTTTAGTTTGGTTTTGATGGTGGAAGGGGATGTTACACAGACAAATCCTGAAGAAGAACTCATGAAATTAAGCAGCTTTGAAACTGCTTGTTTTCAGTACAGTTACAAAAGGATTTGGGAATTCGTTGTTTTCTTTCTTGAACACCTCAGCTTTCATTTGGTCTGAGTTGGATGCACTGCATACTTTTACTGGCCAAGAAACATCCTTTTTCTCTATAACAGCTTAGATATGTCTGATAATTTTTAGGTAGAAATACAAGAATCAGCTCCTTAGTAGAGTACAGAAGCTGACAGATCCTACTATTCAGATCAATTGCAAGTCCTAAAAAATGTTTTCCTGCATTTGGAATGGGGGAAATGGAACCTGTCAATGTTTCAAAACCAAGAGGAGAAAATGAATGTCCCTTTATGGATTTCAAATATCTTCCATCCATAATTTACTTGACGTCTTCAACACCGATTCCATTTTCACTTGATTATCACAGCTGAATATTTCCTTCATACAAGGTAATCAACAGTATAGCAGCAAACCCCGTTAGTAAACCAGCATTCTGAATAAGGAAGAATGTGAGATCCATCTTTCTTCCTGTCACTTTCTCTCTCAGCATATCATTCATCTCCGGGAACTGAAAAAGTGGATAATTTTAGGTAAGTATTGCCACCTTGTGGTAGCATGTATAACTTAAGGTAATTTCAGAACAAATGTACTCCTGTTTTGCACTGAGTTCTGGAACTAACAAAGAGTGGAGGCAGTCAGACAATAGGTCACTCTCGTTATGCTGAAAACCTATTTCATCAAGGATGGAAAACTGAAATGCAGTTTTGATTTTCTTCTGCTGTGGTCTTGCCTGGTTTGCTCTCACAGAAATTTCCTATTTTTTATTTTATTGCTCCATATGTAACTGGGAGCAGCTGCCCTTGTACTGCTAACTGTTTCTTCCTTCACTAAAACAGACAGAAGTCTTGGTTCAGGAATTAAAGATTAATATTCTTTTACATTATCTATAAGCAAAAGAAGTAAAGCTGAAGACGTGGACAGCCTCTCAGAAATAAGAAACCTGTTACAAATAGAAGGTCTGGTGGGCTAATAAGGTAGCGGTAAAGCAAAGAAGAAAGAAGAATGAGGTGAATCTAGTGGTAACATATGCAATGTTACCTTACAGTGTAATGAAGGAATTATTTTTTTCATAATAGGCATCTTAATGGTACGATAATAGCAAAGGGTGGCTATTAACTGCAGGAAAAAAAAAAAGATACTTCCTCTGAGAGCAAATGGAGGTGGTGGCAGATGAGCACTGGTGATAATGGTCTGCAGCAATAGCAGGGGGGCAATTCAGGGTATGTGTTTGTTGCAAATAAAGTCAATTGCAGATGACTTTTACTTACATTTGTCAAAGTTTAATATCTTTTCCTGGTGTGCTGAAAGTTGGACAGCCAGAATGCAAAGAAGACTCTAAAGTTTGGTTTCGGTTCAGAAGCCTTCTGTTGGGATGACTCAGAAGTTTTATCTTTCCTTCGCCTCATAAGGCAGAAAGAACAACTGAAGGCAGTGCAATTCTTGAAGAACAGATTAAGGTAAGAGGGAAGTGGCTAAAGCTTCCCAGAAATCAATCCAGAGCTCTCTGTTCCTCTTACACAAGATGCAAGAACAAAAAACCAGATTAGCTTCATGCCATACAGCAAGGCTCATTTGTGCTCACACACCTCAGTGTACACATTCTCACGCACCCGCAGCTTCATCAGGTGATGATTTTAATAACATGGAGGCTAGATTGTGCCTCTGTTCAAAATGGAAAAGAACAGGAAAAAGAAAATAGATAAGACATTTTTGTTAATCCTACCTGCTTCTACAAGCAGACCAGAAGTACGTGAAAATCATAACAGAAAGTGGAAAGGCAGATGCCGTACAAAGCACTCTAATTCAGACTTGTCAGAGGGGAGAAAAGCTCAGACAGGGAGCTGATATAATCCAAAAACCTAGAAAATGAGAGATGCAGGAGAGAAGATGTTGGAGGAGAGGGTAAAGAAAAAAGAGCATGCAGAGCAATACATACAAGGAAAAGACTACTACCTACTTAAACAGATTTAACAATAACAATTTTAAATTGAGACACACTAAATGTATGCCATGGGTTTTGCATATCATAGTTGAGTACACTACGATTCATTATGAGAGTGAAACTAAATGAAAAGTGTTAGTAATTAAAGTAGTACAAATTTAATAAATATTTATATTGTTTATTTAATTGTAAGATTATTACTTATAAAATCCTCTGTTATTACCTAGACTAACATAGTATTTAATGTAAGAGTCACAATAAACATGGAAGAGTTCTTAAATGCATGCAGAATGCAATTGAGGCTCTAACTCTTCTCAAATTCAGGCCTCATTCCAGTTCTACACCCAAACAGTTTCTTATGTGACAACACCTTTGCAGATACATCTGATTCCTTAACACCTCAATTAAACATAACAGAAGTTTTAACTCTTGAAATATCTTTTTTTATTTTGGGATAAAGCTTCATTTTAAGAGTAACTCATGGAATACTGTTGACTGCCTCTAAAGTGAGATTTAGTTCTTAACACCTAAATCTGATGTGGATCTTAGCACAATTTCTTTGCCTTGTACCTTTCTAGCATACTTTCAAAAATAAATGATAGACTGTCTCAAACTGATTGTTTATTTATTATTTTGTTGTTGTTTTTCAGTCTGAACCAAGAAGCAGGTTTGATGCAATTTAATTTAAATCAGAATGGAATTTTTTACCTGAGCAACTCCAATATTACTGTTGAGGTTACAAATACAAAATAATTGGTTTAATTTTGTATATATATTTTTTACTTTTCTTTTTGAAGATGACTTTCAAAGAGGCAAGTGATTAATTTAATAATAGAAACACTTTAAAATGCTGAAACAAAATATTTCAATATTTTCATTCTTTAATGAAAGCTACCCAAGCTCATGAAAAGCTTTCCCTTATTTAAAACTTCTTTTCAGTAATAGTCTGGCCAGCCCTAGTAGTGAAATCAAAGGCCTTTGCATTTAATGAATAAGCATAATTGTTCGTGCAACTCCATCAAGGTTGCAATTGATTATTTAACATCTAATAAGAAGTAGATGAACCTAGCATGAAAGGGACAGAATACTTATTTCCACCAAAGAGACTGTTTTTGAAGTCTTTGTTTTCTTGAAGAAAACTAATTGACTGAAAAATAAACCTCTTTCTCACCATATCCGCCAGAGAGATGTACAGGAACATTCCACCAGCTACGGCAAAAATGATGGTAGGAGCGAAGTTGTTGCCTACTAATATACCAAGAGCCATCCCAATGTAACAGGAACATGCAGACAGAAAGTTGAAAAACAGAGCCTGTCGAACACTCATCCCAGCATTAAGCAAGATGACAAAATCCCCTAAGAGAGAAAAAAGAAATGAAAAAAGAGAAAACTATCTTCAGCAAACGACACTGTTTTCTCATTTCAAAAGAATTAAGAAGGAAAATACATTATTTGTAACATCTTACAATCCACTGCTGTTTTCCCTTCATTTAAGTAAATTATGAGCATTCTCCTTCAATGCTAAGATATCCGAAACATTCTAAACCAATTAGGTAATGAAAAATTTAGGTAAGAGTTTGAGAACACAGGATTAGACATAAAGAAAAAAAGAAGAAAAAAAAACTCATGGCATTGGACGGCATGTATGAACAATGTTTCTGTCAGCAGCAGGTGATTTGGAACTAGATGACCTTTGAGGTCCCTTCCAATTCAAGTCATTCTATGATTCATTGTTCTTATATTCATTCCCAGCTTCCATCCATTTGCATTCAAGAACTTCCTACAATAGACATGTGTTTTGGCACTTGGGAAGATACTTTGATGAGCATCTTTTCCATCAAATTGTCTAAATTTCTTTTCAATCTATGCCAAGTTTTGGCAAGCGTGATTTCCTGCACAGGTGGTTTCCATAGAAATCAATATGTTGAATGAAGTTTCTTACCCAGCTCATGAGGAAACTCTTCACACAAGATGGCTATGGAAGTACTAAGTCCTTGAAACAGAGACAAAGTGAAAGAAGCACCGATTGCCAAACCATCTAAGAAATTATGTACAGCATCACTCAGTGTTACCATCCAAGCAATGGTTCCAATCTTTGACAGTGGACGCCCACCAAGACATTTACACAAATTGCCCTGTATTTCTTCTTCCTGGAAAGACAACATGATAAAGTATTTATATAAAACACCAAATGAAGAAGCCAATGAAACACACTTCTGGCTTTAAATGAATGCTGAACATGAAATAAAGCACTAGAATGTAAGAATTCCAGAATGCTTGGTCTAAGAAGAAGGTGGCATAGGTAACAGCAGCAAATCTTTTCTGTTTCAACAACTTGAAGGGCCTGACCACCTAACTCTACAGCTTTATATGAATGCCCTCTGTCTGAGATGGAAAAAACATCCAGATTATCGTGTCTAAATGTCTCTCTGAAAGTCTTGCACAGATTAAGAGACTGCCAAGGATTGATAAAGACCTTCACAGCTTCCTCGGCCACCTCTATTAAGTGGTTCCTATTAATGGGAAAGATTTGCAATTGAGAGCATCTGCATTTCCTACCTAAAACAGATCTGGACCGATTACATGTGGCTGCCAGCACATCGTGTTCTTAGAGACTGGCATAGCCACCAGCAGTCACTATGAGCCAGCTAACTACACGGGAACCTAGAAACATATCCAGGTACTCCACTGATTTTATTTCTAACTCAAGTCCACCTATCGAAATCTATTTTTACAAGTTTCATTTTTAATAATAACATAGAGTGCCTAGTTCTGATTGTGCACGTTGAAGTCTCATAGCATGAAAACAACTGGCTGATATAAGCCTGCAACGCACATACACACCAGGGCTCTCAATCATTCCTTCCAGAAGTGGAAGTAATTTATATACCTGACATCATGAAATAATGAAAAATTTGATGAAGATAAAAGGAACTGCCATTTCAGTTGAGAGCACAAATAATCTTTGCAAAAAAAAAAAAAAAAATCTAATGATCCATTTCAATAAACTTCTGTACACACATATACTGCAGTTACATTATAGTTGCAAACAGTATAGTATTAGGGGAAAAAAAAGAAAAAAGAATTTGCAAATATGGAAATTGCCATATCAAAAGCAAATGTTACAAAACTGATGTTTTAACTTTACGGGAATAAACAAATTAATCAATGCTTTTAAAATCTTGAATGACAGAGCAATAAGGTCTGTCTCATACTTTGCCTGCTGTGTTCTTATCTGACGTACTCCATCCTTCCAAGAAGGAGCTGCCTTGGGACAGGATGAAAATTCAGATCAGGATTTCCAAGTCAGATGTGTACTACATTACTTGGAACTTGTAGCTAATAAAGCCTTGTTTAAGAAATGGCGCAAATGCCATAAAGCACAGTTACAACTCCTATTCAGTGCATCATAAGTCCCAGATTTATAAATTTATTATTTGAAATGAAAAATAGCATATAAAACAGGGAGCTTCCTTGCAAATTGAAACAAAGTAGAAAAGATGTGTTTAACTACATTTCTCTGAGGGCTGCAGGGGCATAACAGGCTTAGCCAAGAATTACATAAAGGTTTCATTTTCTTCTGCCAGTTGCACAGGTGAGAATTCCAATTAAACTCCAAATCATTGCTTACATATTTATGACAACTATAAAAATCTGATCTCAAGGACTTTTTTGTTAAAATAAATACTTTACAAATATACACACTGAACTTTTTATGCCTCTATGAAGAAAATGAACATTGTATAAGAAGATGATGTTAAGAGTTAGCAGTAGAGCTCATGAAGATCTGAAATGACTTCAGAAGTGAGCTTAGGTTTGGGTTACCTATGTACTTTCTTTTACGTTTCTAAAGTAATTGCAAATAAACTAGGATAAAAGTATTTATTTAACTGTAAAACTACTTTCTTGATCCAATCTTTCAAACTTAAGAGACAACTGTAGCTTCAAAACTATGAATCAGACTCTGAGAGACTTCTCTTAAATGTGTATGTGGCTATCTGCCATTTACTGTGTAGCTCTGAAGTACAATTCTTGCCTGTAATCTATTTCAGATAACAACAGGACTTCTTTTGTAAATCATATAAAGTACAAGGACATTGCTTGTCTGGGTTTACATTCTGAACTTTACTAGATTATGTCCAATAGGAATAGACAAATGACTAATACGTATTCTAAATGCTCAAGGCAGACTATTGATAAATTTGTCTTACAAATACGCGGGCTTAGAACCCAAAAATGAACAGTGTCCGTCTCTGCAGGACTGCTCCCACTTTGTCATGATACTTTAGAACATGTCATAGAAGAGATGCCAGCTAAGGAATCCTGGAGCACTCAGCAGGTCTGACTTTCATTAATTATTAGCACAATACTGTATTGTTTACATCACCATAATTTATGGTAAACCAACCTTGCTGTTCTTGCAAAAAAAAAAAAAAAAAAAAAAAAAAAAAAAAAAACTTTTGAAGCAATGGTTTGTTTCTAAACTTAAGAAATGATATAGAGACTCTCTTATGTTATCTTACACCATCTCATCTGGTTACTATTGCTATTTCTAAAGAATCTGTGACTCCCCTAGACAGAAGTCAGAATCTCAATCTGTTAAATGCTTGCAGAGACAAAAGACAACTCTCCACATTAGCAGAAGATCCAATAGGCAGTTAGGACAGAGCAACACCTCTCTGTTAAAACATCTTCCTTAGATATCCTTTAGCATCCCTTGGGATTGCCAACAGGATCAAGAATAAACCCTGAAATTGCTTGGAGGGCATAAATACAAGTCACCATGAAGTTTTATTATACATGTCTAATGGTACATGCTTGAGACTACAGGCATTTTCAGCAATCAGTCTCTGAAGCAACTTTAAGAAAAGCTTCTGTTGTCAAGCCATGAAATTTTAATAGCAGATACAAATAGTAGATACAAATTCTGGGTCAGCAGGAAAGAGGTTTTCAAGGTTGCAGTTACTGCTGCAAGTGAAATTTAAAAGTATGCAACTAATTAAACATTTACATTTACTCTGTCAGTTATTCTGTTCAGGTATTAAAAAAGAAAAGGCACCTGGTTTCAACCCACATGAGAACAGCTACTGCACTCTGGCACAATCAGACTCCAGCCTCCACCCTTATGGCCCACGTGGTGCTTTCTGTCCACACTGTGTTTGCCCCCTTTCTCGAGCTTTTGATTGAGATGATACTCAAATTATATTATGTATATGTTGGCTTATCCCAAGTGGGTCTCTAAGTATCAAAAGCATGTAAAATTTGATGCTTACCTACCCTACTGCACTACCCTGTGAAGAGCACAGACAGTAAACCAGAAATCTTTACTGTGAAAAATTTGCCTTAGCCAGTCAGCGCTATGGATTTCCAATTTGTTTTTGTTTCTTTGTAGCTTTTTTAAATAAGGGCCAGTACTGCTCCTCCGTGCACAAGGAAAAGAATAAAGTTCAACATTTTCTTCCTGTTTCCATTTTTCTCTCAGACAGAAGGAGGTTATATTTGTAGTACAGAAATAAACACAGAAGTATAGAACAACAAATCTGAAAAAATATATATATTTAAACCAGGAGGAATGGGTACTATCTTGACCTATGATACTTCCATAATTCCCACAGTATCTAAGCATTCTGGACTAGCACAGCCAGCATGACAGTTATTGCACCAGTTCTCCTCATTGATCATTGATTCAGAGAAACCAAGTTCTCAACATTATGTGAGTCAGAAACACTATATAGATCATGTAGCATTAAAACACACTCTAAATATATCAGTAACATCAAAATCAAAATCAACAGAATTAACTGATTAAACATTTATCTCTATCCTATCTGCCACCACGCTGACATCTACTACCTATTTTGGTTGGTTACCAATTGAATCCATTGTTCAGCTTTCCTAAGTTTGTCCCACAAAAACTACACTTTTTCATAGGGCTCAAGCAAGGTACAAGCTAAAAACGTAGAAAAACTTCACAGAAGTAATAATTCATACTCTCTCTTCTTCATATATGCTTATATAACAGGTAGGAATAAAACAGATAATTTTCATACCTGTGCTGAGACAACACTGATGCTGTCAAAACCAAAATTTCCATTGCTCTCTACGATGGCTGAATTTGCATAACAAGTCACTCCATTGCTGGATGATGGTGGCTTGGAGGGGCTAGTCTTATCCTTAGATTGATTCTGTTCACCATTTTCTAAGCCACCATGGCCAGGCTAGATGACAAATAAATAAACAGGTAGGTTATTAAAGAAAAAGTGAAACAAAGAAATATAGACCCTAAAAGAAAACGTACTGGGCATCATATTCATGTTACCTTGCTTTCAATACCAAGTTTAAATGAGCAGCAGTAAATCTTTAAATATCTAAAATTTTAAATATAAAAGGCCTTTCTCTGAGACTAATTCAGTCTCACCCATGTGAGCACAGAGAAATAAAGTACTCTGATGTACAGGTAGAAAGCAGAGCCAATTATCCATACTGTGTAGTATTTGGATAATTGCAGTGTGACTAAAGCAGGTTTGTGTACCAGAGCATGGGAAACACAGAGCTAGTCACTGCAGGTGAGATTCAGGAACTGTCAGCACAAACAAATTGAACTTTACAGATGAATAAGAAGATTTATACAATGATTTCTCCTGCCCTCCGGGGGGGCACTCAATTCTCTTCAACTTTTATATATTTCCACTTCTTTTCTTCTGATGTGTTTAGCTCTCATACTACAGATTTGGGCCTTGAAAGCAGCTAGAGCATATGCCAGTGACAAGAGACCACACACACACCAGGATTCTATTTCCAGTACTGCTTGTAACTTCCTCAAAAAAGTGAGACTGCTTTACTTCTCCATATGGATTTTAAATAGACGTATCAGAACACTCAGTAATGCTGAAATCCTCAGAAAAAAAATTAAAAAAATAAAAAATTCCCATATCTTATTAAAGTATCAAGAATCTCATAAAATATAACACGTTCTTTAAGGCAAGGTTTGCAAAGGTAGATTTTCGTTACCTGATTGTAGATCTTCAGTATTACTTTAAGAATCCTTTCCACAAAGAAGAGAATATAGAATCCACCAAACACAGCAACTGCTTTCTCAATGTAATCATCTACATGGGAATCAAATCCAAATGCCTAACAGTGAAGAAAAAAGCAATGCATATTAGACTGAAATCTTAGTACAATTCCGTAACAATTTCCTCCACCATACACAAATACTCCACAAAAATACAGACAGTCTTTATACCAGCCACGAGTTTCAGTGAGGCAGAAATTATGAAAGATCCTGATCTTTCCAGATTATTATTTTTTTCAATTTGGGTTAAATATCAGCAGAGTTTTAATACAGCAGAATTTTACATGCGGATGTAGTAGTTAGCTGCACAATTAGGAGGTCTAATTTGGAACACATCTAAGACAACTAGAATTTTATTCAATCCATTCCTCTTTCTGTCTAGAGGCAGAATAACCCTTTGTCTTTCCCAGGTCACTGCAACACATGGATCTTGATAGCTCTCCCCACCCAGACAGAAAGAGAGGGAAGCTAGCCTCACTGATGGCCAACCACAACCCTCTGGGGACTACAACGCATGCTCACAAACCACCACTGAAGCATGCTTCTGGAATTATTATTCTTTAGAAACTATCACATAAAAACAAAGATTCTCCTTGCTTACCTCTGGAATGAGCTGGAAAATTGCATTAGAAAAGAGAGTACCAACGGCCAAGCCCACAAAGTAGGTTAAAATCTTAGGGAAATAAGACTTCTTTAAGAGAGGAGTTAAAACAAATCCCAGAAGCGATGCCAAGTTAATGATAGTCACAGCTAGGAACCCAAATCCCCAAACTGTGAATAAAAAACAAACACAGAAATATAAAAATTTTTAGTATAATATTCACTTAGGGCTGCTTGTGATTTTATATGACATCTGAATTGATGTAGAATTGGGAAAAATAATTGTTCCCTACTTGCAATTATACTTTACAAAGATAAAAAAATTACAAACACACAGATATTTAAAGCATATACCCACAGAAGGGAAATACGTGGACATACTGTCTGAGACTATCATATTAAAAACTGAAATTGGGCTAGTACAGTATCTGGGATATACAATATCTGCTTGAGTAAATCAGATCTCTTTACAGTCAGATTAAAAACTTGGGCTTAAGTCAACAGTCAAAAACTACAGCACAGTCTTAAGATGGAACATTCTGCTAGTCCCAGGGTTAGATCCAGCTGTCACTTACTCTTAAAGAACCCCAAAATAGAAAATCTGCTGTCTTGGCTGTACAAGACCTTAAGTCCTTCCCGATAAAGAATGGTTCCTTCAAATCATCCTGAGGTTCCTAACATTCCTCTTTTTCCTATCATTCAAAGTACTTCTGCTTTGCAGAAAAGACAGTCCATCACTACTTATTAGACATGCGAGGTGGTAGATAGCTAATAGTAGAGCCTACTAAAATAGAGAAACGAAACCATATAAAGAAGTTGTTCTAGGTTCAAAAAGATGGACACCAGGGAAAAAATCGTTTTTTAAGAAGTGGCAAATACACCTGGTTTGGCCATCATTTAGCTTCTTTCACCAAATGCATAGTTTCAGATTTTCTGAGTTCAGACACCAGAACTTGTAATTATTTTGGTGTCTGACTTGCAGGTTGCAGGAATTTCACTGTTGTTGGTTTTTGTTTTGTTTTGTTTTTGTTTCTAATAAGAATCAAAATATTTTCCCTCTGAATGGCTACAGTTTTACCCAGTTGCAGCTCAAGCCTCTGTGAGTACAAAAAAGCCTTAAGGGTTCCACTGATAAGGTCTACAATGCTGCCTCAAGTGAGACCACAGAAACACAAAGATTTCAACACGGACAAAGAGTTTGTCTTTAAAAATCAACCACAAATTATAATCAAAGCCAACACAATGTTGGATATATATAAGAACACTTTGGTATAATCCAGAAAGCTGCATCAATATAATAGCCTCATTATAAGTTTTGCTATGTGTACGTAGAGAATTCTAAGACTCTAGAGAATTCACAAATTCCTTTCCGTGTAGCAGAAACAAACAGAACAGACTGCAGTCTCCCAAGTTTCCTGTAATACTAGATCAGCAAACACACTGGACCAGATTCATCACCTGCAACTGGGATTGCTACACATCATTTGCACAGAGACACAATTTCTTTATGTGATGAATTTCATATTGTGTAAAGAACAGGAAGAACAGAAAGCGCTAGAAGCATTCAAAGTATTTGCAAGAGGTACATCAATGCCAAGTACAATATTGACTTCCATTTTTTAGAGAGAAGGAGAGACTGAGAGAGATAAACAGACTAGACAGGGTTAGATTCACTAAGCTGCACAGCAGCCTCACTTCCATTACAATACAAGACTGTCAAGCTTGTAAATGTCGTTTTGAAATCAAATCTATAATAAATGTCATTGTGAGTCACACACTGCCAGTTGGGGTTACCATAGAAGACCAAGTCTCTCAGTTTAAGACAAAAACAATTCATACACATTTATCCTGAGCAAAATACACACTTTAAACTGAGTTAACAAAACTAAAACCAAATAAAACATTTATCAGATATGAAGCATTTAGGTTACACGCCCAAATTACTTCACCAACACAGGAAATAAGAACAAGTTTCAAAAATCATCATTAAAAAACCCTGTCACTACTAATCACTTTCTACAACAAAAGACAAAGAGGATAAGTTGTGTGTGTAAAACAGTAGATGCCAAAATGGTAGGAGAATGGAGCTTAAAAGCAAGCACAGAAAAACAGGTTACTGCCAAATTCTGAGCAGTACTCAACAATACTACATGCTTCTCTATTGTACAGTCTAACATTCATGCTGGCACTCTTTGTTCAGAACAGCCTCATGTACTGGGACACTTAACATGAAGTTCATGCAATAAATAAAATACTTGTCATCATTTTGTATGTTTAATGCAGTGGGAGATGTCTCAAGGTACAAAAAGAATGTGCAAGTATAGATATAGTCTAATCTACTGGTATGAATTACCCCCTTTTGTCACGCTGAGAAAAGTTAAGATGCACTGTTCTCTTACAATGTTTTTTATTCACTAGGACTCCAACCACACTAAGCCCTCCATGAGTGCATACAACTAGCAAACAAGTTTCTCTGACATCATATATCAGAGCAGAGCACTGAAACAAGGTCTACCCTGAGACTGTGGCATGGACAGCTTCTGCCATCAACCACTCTATCAGTCTCTAAAGCACCAGCCCCAGCAAAGACAGTGCCAAGATTCCAAAGAACGAGAAATCAAAAAAAAAAAAAAAAGAAAAAAATAGACAGCAGGAGAGCAAGTCCCCCTAAAAACTATTGCTCAGTATTATCCCTTACAAGAAGTGCGGACCCCTGCTCTAGGCCTTCCTGGGGCAGGCTCAGGTTCCTAATAAATCATTTCCTAGAAAGAAAAGGAAATCTGGGTATGAAAATCTTTTTGAGAAAGCCAAGTGGATCATACAGAATCCATTATCCTTGGATGGAAGAAACGCCAGTGGGCATTTACAGCTATTTAATGCTGCTCTGTACTACTCCCTATTACGTTTCAGAGAAGTGAGAAAGGGTAGGAGGAAATGAGTGTGTCAGCTAGGTTAGATATTAGATATACAAACCCCAAGGAAAAAAGAAATACCATATGATGCCTTTTAACTTCTAATTTGTTTATGTAACACTTCTTTACTGCTGCCCCATGAAGTTTACTGAATTAATTTCTTCTGCATGCCTTATCTGTTCATGTTTTGGAGGACAGGATATTCTTAAAAGGTGTGTGAGTCCCTAAGCAGAACACTCAGAAGCACAGCTGAAATGTTTCTTAGGAATAGGAATCAACTGCTCTCAATATTGCCACAATACAGATTCATTTTTTATGGGTCAGAGATGGGGGGCAACACATAAACCTACAGCAGGATATATGTGCATTAAAGCCTACTTTTTGCACTGGATCTTTCTGTGAATTTCCCTGTCACAGTCTCACATGCTTGTGGTTTTTAAAAACTCTAAGCATGGGCCTTGCAGATTTCATGTGCTACAGGCAAGGGAGGGGCAGAGAAAACACTGCCTTTGCTTATCTGTCTACTGGAAGCTGTTTCTGAGCTGTCCGGATAAAAGAAAAATAGGAGTGGTGGTCTAAATGGCTTAGGTGATCAACTATAGATCAAGCCTTCCACACACAACCTACACAAACAGTGCCCTCAGCAATATTAAAAGCTTCCTGAAAATATCTGCCCTAGTAAGGTATAAATAATCTTAAATAATCATGATAAATCAATGCCACGGTGTCAGTGATTAATTAAATGTAGTTCTTCTTATTCACAGCAACAGGTAAATTTTAGAAGTGATCAATAATTCCTAATAAATATTATATTACTTATAATTAATTATACTAATTTAAATGTTTCTAAGGGTACTTTGAAAGTTATGAAAAACAACGCAGTAACTCTGCTTGAAAATACTGTCATTTGGCATATGCTCATTCAACACCTCATCTTTTACATCAAGTCCCTGAGAACAATGAATTTGGACAGCCCACATTCGATCCTTACCGGTACAACTAGTGACTTTGTCAACCAGCTAATTCTTCTGTCTTATAGCTCTTACTATACTGTAGGTTCCATGCAATCTAATCAAAGTATCAGTGAAATAACTAACCTTGTAAAGAATGTGGTCTAGATGAATCCCCAGAATTTTCCTGATGATCACACGGGTGAAAAATTAGCTGTTGCAATACAGCAGGACATATTGTAGAAAAGTCAGAATTTGATATATGGCTGTTGTTTGGTATCCCATGCAAAGAAAAAATTTCCTCCCCTGTCAGGCACTGCAACAAAAAGGATTTTGGCAACATTAATAATAATAAAAAGACAGTAAATGATCCACAGTGAAACCCAAGAATTATGACGTGAAAACACTCTAACACATTTTCAAAGTAGTGTACACACTCTCTGCACACTGATCAACATGAACATTGCTTAATGTGAAGCAGAAAGGAATGGAGGTATTTTAAGATAAGTTAAAATCAGTGAAACAAGTTTTACATTGACATTTGCAAATCTTATGTCCTGTGAACCAGGACAGACAATCTTAGAATATGTCTGCAAAAATAGCTTCAAAATAATTACAATCCCATGTAATTACAAAATAATTAAATTTAAAAACAGACACAGTTAAAATCTTAGCAATGGAGTAGCATCAGAAAAGGACTGGTAATTCAGTGACTGCTCACTCGTATAAATGACTGTTTCTACTTCACATAAATGCTTTATATTATTTCCCCAAATTAACTGTTCAAGTTAATGTTAGCAGCATGCAATATTTTCCACTAATTTTGTAGCAGTAATTATTAACAACAATCATTGTTTCATAAAACCATCCCATACTACAGTGAAATCCACTCCTACTTCAGATCCTCATTTTGCCTTCTGCTCGGGACACAACAGTACCTAATGGTTGAGGGCAAATGTGCACAGCTGTGCTAAATTAGGCCTGGTCCTTCTCTTGGTTATTTTCAACCAAAAAGTTAAAATACTTCAATAATTAAATACTTAAAATATATACTTCTGGAAAAATCGAGTGTTTTTATATTAAATGTTTCATATCACTAAAGACTTTGATATAATGATTTCCACTTAGTCACATTCATGTTCTCCTGCAATGATCAATAAACTAATAGTGTTTTTTTGTTTTTATTGCTGGAAACTAAAGTAATTAAACATGCTGATGTACAACACACACATATTAAGGATGAGTCTCAAGACCAAGTGTTTTCTTTCTATGTGAGACACAAATTCAGCACACAATGCGCTCCGTAGTGTATCTCAGTGTCACTACAAGTGTAGAGCACTGGAAGCCTCAACAAATTACAAATGGTCACTCCCTACTCTTTTCAGCTTTACTAGCCTTCAGACTCCACTGCACTTCTCCAATAATTCAGGATTATTCATAAAGCAAATTTCTTCTGGAGATGAGCCAAAGTAACCACAACTCATTTATTTCAACAGAACGGCCTCCATTTCTACTAATAAATGTTTTTCTAATACTGTCCAAAGATGAAAGGTATGCACATATCATTTTCACGTGACTATTTTCTGTTATCTGAGAGGAAAAGAACCTTTGGGCCAATACAACCTTCAAGACAAATTATATCCGGAATGTTTTTGCCCTTACTGAATGACGCAGTCTAACGCTGTTTTTTTTTTTTTTTCTATTTTAAAGCACATTGACCCATTTAGTCTCAGTGGTAGCAGTGCACAGAGAAATCATCACTGAAAATGGACTATTTTACAGCTCAGTAGCTAAAATTCTGAAGCTTTCTAAACTGGTTCTGTCTCTAACCATTTTACTCTTAAATCTGCATTACAAAATAATGCAGAATATTTGGCTAATATTTCCAGTAAGACAGAAAGAGAGGACAGTTGTTGTCTATAGGAATAGCTCATATACTGTGCTTCTTGTATTATCAGCTAGTTCACAGAGCAATTTCTGGAAGGCTGCAGTGAACGGCTGTTAGAAAAACAAGCCAGCATGCACTGAGGTTCATAATGTGGCTACCTCTAAGATATTTAACTGTCTCTTCCCTAGAAATACAGAATGAATGACTAGTAATTTAAAATACTAATATATGAATATTAGTTTACAAAAGAAAGCAAACAAATATTTTTGTTGGAGCATAAAAAATATTAATTTGACGAGCATGAATTAATAAATTTGAGACTTAGAAATAAATGAGAAATTTCATTGGACAAGAGCTCTTTTACGCAAGGGCAAGAAACAGCATTTTATTTAATTACTATTATTATTTTCATCAGGGACAAACCCATATGATAACAACTCCTGTAAATGATTCATTGTTATGAGTCACATCATCCTCTAAGCAACTCCTACATTCATCCATGGGCTGAAAAGCAAGCTTGTGTGAGTTCACAGACACAATTAAGAGATTAATTAAAAGATTCAATCACTTAGAAGCCTTGGATTGGAGCAACTCATGTCTGCACACTTCAAAACTCTGTATTTATCTTTGGAGGATAAAAACTGTTTTGCTGTAAAAACTCAAGCTATTTATTTTGTAAGACTGACAGATAATCTCAGCAGAAAAATAATTTATCCTCACGGACCAGGGGACTGAGGATGACGTCCTGGCTCAGTGGGTCTACCATCATGTCTGTCCCTTGCTATTCAGTACGCCTTGTCATGGTGGCTAAAAGTGAGATGACTGGCTATAACGTGACTGTCACCTAGTCTTAAACTCACAACGTTGAAGAAGATACAGCATAACTGACAATGCCTCTGAACTGATCAATACGAATTTTCATACTGTAAATGAAATAGTTACATTCTTACAGCCTTTTCAAACCAGTACATCATATATTTATAATTGAAAAGCAGATCTGCTCAGACAAAAATAATGCAAAAAGCCTTTTAACAGTAGAATGAATAAAGTATGCTACAATGCCAACTATCTTGTAAACATTTCACTCCCTTTTCTGATTTTCTGATGTGTTCTTACCTTTGCTTTACCTTTATCTGCAGCATTCCACACTGATATCCAACAGCAACCTGTCACTGCAGTTTCTAGATGTCAGTAGATAAAGTACTAGGCTAGCCCACACCATGGCTGAGCACTGGGTAATACAGTAGCAAGAGCAAAGAAGGAATGCAGTGGATACTTGTCTGACCAGTGTTTTTGTTTTTTTATTTTTGTTTTTTTTTACATAGCCTGAGCCTCGATAAGGCAAAGCAAAGACAAATAAATATGTTTTCCCCACCTTTCTTCTAACAAATTAAACCATTTTCTGCTGATGTAATGATAGATTTTTTTGTCACACATCACAGGCGTGAACTGGACACTAGAAGACAATCAGGCATTCAGTAAGCAGCTCTCTGCGAGAAACAGTCCAACCACGTGAAGCTGCTTGAATACATTTGAGTGTTTGGGGGATTTCAAACACACCCCAACACGTTCAAGGTAGCTGTTGATGTGGGGAGCTGAAAAATGTCCATGAATGCTGAAATTCACTGAAGATGTTCTAGAAGTAAGACACATATAGAGTAGAACAAAAAAGCCTATTTATCTCCTCACTGGCTAGGCAACGTCAGATCATGGTGATGGATCAAGACCATAAGCCACATACACTGTCAGGCCATTCATCCTTCTTTTAAGAAGCACTAGCAAATGCTACCAAAGTAAATAAATACTAGCCTGGTTCTAGCTTATCCAAAACATCAAACTTACTGTTCTAATTCCCTGAGGTGAAAATGAGCAATATTTGATCACTAATATCAGTAAAGATTTTTACTTTATTTTGTCCAAGGTTTTGTTCTAAAAATAAAAGACATTACATTGAGACAATATTCAGGCATAACATAGTTAAAGTTGGGCAAATATACAGTTTTAGAACAGTCAGATTTTGATTTTAGCACCAACTTACTACCCCAAGTAATAAAATAAAGGCAATGTTAAGAGGCTTTCTTTCTATCTAACATCCACCTACTTTACACATATTTTCTGACTAAAACTTCTGAATGTATGTGTACATCCCTTACATGACAATGAAATAAATGACAGAAGATAAAGGATAGTCTTGTTTTTACATCTCTTCCTAGCATGTAGTGAGCAAACATGCCATCATCTATTGTATTGAAATCACGACTAGTTTTATAGTTACATGTAGGACTAAAACATACTGGAATTCCATGGTGAAGTGTGAAAAAAACAGCAGTGAGTAGCTTTTGAGTTTCCTCAGTTACCATTACTTCTCTTAACATATAAGCTAAAACTTTCTTTAAGGAACAGTGATAACAGAAAAAATTAAAAAAAAAAAAAAATCCAGGGGAGGGTTGTCTGATATGACACATATACACAAAAAAAGTGTTGTATTGGACACCAGATGATGTAAATTACCATACATGCCAACAAAGTTTTACACAAGTGTATGTTCAAACCCCACGATCAACAAATGAAAGCATTTTTTCCTCCTGTCTTATCTTCTCAAATCAACCTGGAATAAAAGGACAGTACTGACACAGGTTGTTTCTTCCTGCCAGTTTTTGAAGGGCTCTGTCACTGTCCTTACATATCTGCTCTCCACTAAAAATGACCTCAGGCTTGGATGAGGGGCTCTTGATAGCACAGGGATCTGTTATCTTCACTGAAAGAAAGGACCCGGAGTCATCCAACAAGCTCTGGACACAGAGGCTAGGAACTGAAAGTCTAAGATAACCCTTGTTTCCTCCTACAGTCAGATTATCTATGCAACCTCAATGGATGACCCAGCCTACTCGAAAAAGACATGATTCACTCTGCAGAGGTACTTATTTTCCTCCATGGAGATTCATGAGTTTGGGCATTTGGTGCCTTACAACACACAAACCTAGATTAGGACCCTTTCTGTCTCCTTTCAAATCGGTGGATACTAGAAATTATAAGCTCATAATCACCCAGTATGACTCACAGTATCAAAAATGGCCACATGAGTTGCTTACTATGAGCACACATTCGTGGACAGCACTGCCCAAAGTCACTGATACACTTAGCAAGGGATCAAGAGCCAAGAGGTTAAAATGCACTTGTTTAAACGGCTGAAAAGTCAATTTTAAGAAGCAGCATAGGTAACTTAGTAAAAAAAAGGATACACATTTCAGTATAGCACCCTAGATATTTTTCAAAAAGGATACAATTAAAACAGGTCTGTTTAAAAGAAGAAGATCGTTCAGTTAAGATGCAAAAGATGTATGAGAAATAGTGTTGGCACTAATAAGCACAAGCATTCCTATTATTTTTCCTATGTAGTCTGTGTACGAGGGCTACGTGCTTTTGCAGAGGGAAAACCTGAAGGACTAAGGAATCTGCTCACTTTTAAGCCCTTTTAAAGAAAGATCCTTTTCACAGCTGTATTTAACACTGCAAACTTGTATTTAGCATGTGTGGCAGGAAATGATTATACACATTTTTTTTAATACACCGTGGTGGAACAGTGTTTATTTGTGAAATTTGAAATAGAAGCAGTGACTCCGGGAAATATTGCTATGCTCATACTGAATACTATAGTGATTTCAGTGGCGTTAACTTCAACTTAAACCCGTGGTCAAGGAAAAGACATTTGAATTGCACTCCTTCTAAAACTAAAAGCGTTTATCCAAGGTTTGTCTCCACTACTGAGCAAGCAAAGGAGTTTCTGTCCCAAACATTAAAAAGAGTCTCACAGCACTCAGAAAAGTACATCCTCTGTTTCTTGCCAAGTTGAACCAAACCAGAGCAAACAGCCTCCTCTGCTCTTCTTTCATAAGGACATCTCCAGCAGCCTAAGGATCCCACTTCAGAAAAACACACGTATTGTCAGACATCACACAGATAGGAAATTAAAATTAAGAACACGGCCTGAACTTTGTATGGAGACACTACACAGAATACATAACTTCTTGAAAAGGAATCAGTATTCCAGTAACACTCAGTCAGTACATTAAACACTGTTTTAAAAGCTTTCAGTAGATGAACTGATGAACGTACTCTCTGCACTCCACTTATTCGAATGATGTGGAAGTTTCTGAAAGCGTCTTCACACAAGTGGCGACGAAGTCCTTGCTATCACACAACAGCTTCATGTTAACGCGTACCGAAGTTGTGCTTACATAAGACCCAGAGGAAAACTCCAGCAGCTTCTCACGGGCTGTTTGCCCACGCCAAACGCCAGGTGGAGCCGACCCCGATGGCAGCCCCCGACGGATGGCAGCGGCTGCCCCACCGCGAGCCGCTCCCTCTGACCGGTGCCGCCGCGGACCTTTGCTCCCTCCTTCCCCCCCCCCTCCCTTCCTTCCTCCCCGTGGGGAACCACGGAGGCTCCGAGCCGGAACCCCGGCCGCGCGCTGCAGCCCGGCCCTCGCGGCGATACCTGTACCTGATTGTGGTGCAGGTGGGGCAGCGGCAGCACGGCGCTCAGCGCAGGCGAGGCGCCCAGCCGGCTCAGTAACGTCGAGAGCTGCCCGGCCGACAGGCTCCGGTTGCTCCCGAAGACGCGCAGCACGTCCTCGGCGAAGGTCGCCTCCGGGCCACCCGGCACCGCCGCCCCCGAGAGCATCTCCGCGCCGGGGCGAGTGTGGCCGGAGCGCGGCCCCTCGGCGGCACGGCGGGGCGGGAGAGGCGGCGGCCCCTCCCCGGGGGGGCGTAGTGGGAAAACGGGGCGGCCCCGGCGCGGCGCCTCTCCGCGACACCGCCGGCGGCCGCGGGGCAGGCTGCGCCAGGGCCGGATGCGGCGCGGAGCCCTTTGGGCACGCGCTCCGGGGCGGACCGGCCCCGCCGAAGCGCCCTGCGTGCAGGCTCCGGGCCCGCTAGGCGCACCTGCCGGCCGGGAGCGGGCCCGTCGCGGCTGTCCCGCGGACAGCCGCGAAGAGCCCGCAGGCCAAGGTCCAGCTCCACGTCTAGACGCGCTGCCCCGCCACACGGCCCCGGCCTCGCTGTCCCTGCGGCCGAGGCACCCGGACCTTGGAACGCGGCGCGCTGCGCCTGACAGCCCAGCACAGCGCGCCTCTGCAGCGGGGCTCCATCCGCACCAGATAGAGCGTGCAGTGCCGTGCGGCCTTCCGAACGAACTAGCGAGGGAAGGAGTGAGCGGTCGCCAGCATATTCCTGAGGCCGTCACCCAAGTGGGTTAGACACGAGTGCTCGTGCTGCAGGACAGCAGCCGAGCAGCAGCAGTACGGTCTCGCACGTCGCTTTGTAACTCCCTCCTACAGAATTTCACGTGGTCTCCGAGTTGGTACTGCTCACTACGGGGATATGTGTTTTGAAGTCACGTTTTTAAAGCAGGTTCTCATTTGGACCTCTGTGGAAACGTGCTGAACAGGGTGAGCTGACACAGCGCTCCTGATCCCAAGTTTTCCAAAACCAACATTTTCACGAGTGTGTGTCTGGGTACCAGCACTGTGATACAGGCATGGTTGAGGTGCTTCAACAACAGTGACACTTATTTGGATAAATTGTTCACAAAGAAATGTCATATCCCAGAGCACAAACCATCGAGTCGGAAGGAGAGAAAAAAAAAAAGGCACAGAATCACAGAACTGTAGGGGTTGGAAGGGACCTCTAGAGATCATTGAGTCCAACTCCTCTGCCAAAGCAGCTCCCTAGGCATCCAGGCCTACCTGCGCACAACCCCCTGAGCTCTGCCAGTCAGCCAGCTTTCGACCCACCTCACCATTCATTCATCTATTCCACACTTGCTCAACTTTGTTATAAGGATGCTGTGGGAGACAGTATCAAAATGCCTTGCTGAAAACAAGGTTGAAAACAAGGTACACTACGTCCACTGCTCTCCCCTTCATCCACCCAGCCAGTAATGACTGGGTCATAGAAGGTCAACAGGTTGGTTGAGCACAACCTCCCCCTGGTGAATCCATGCTGACTACTCCTGATATCTGTCTTCTCTTCCAGCTATCTGGAGATGGCATCCAGAACAAACTGTTCCTTCACCTTTCCAGGGATGGAGGTGAGGCTGACTGGCCCAAGGTAACCTGGATTCACCTTCTTGCCCTTTATGAAGACCAGAGTGACACTGGCACCTCTCCCTGTCTCCAAGACCCCTCAAAGATGACAGAGTGTGGCTCAGCAATCACCTCTGCCAACTCCCTCAGCACAGTATAACCAACTACCAGAAAGACCCTGAGTGCAACAACCACAGAAATTCTGCTATGGGAAAACCTGAACTCTTTCTGAATTACAGAGCCTGAGCAGCTGAGGTACTTTCATTCTTCTCTGTTGGTTGGCTGTTGGAAGTTTTGGCAGCCCCTGGTCCTGCCCAGCTGCCCGTTAAACGGGAGCACCCATCTGGCCAAGTTGTACCAATAGGAGCAGCTGAAGATGCTCCACCCTACCCCCAACTCTGCTTTTATGTGCGTTTTGGTATCTTTGAGAAGAATCAACACGAGTTTTCCTCTGCTATGAAGGGAATCACAACATTCTTCTTTCAGTAGATGAAGTGGGTCCTTCTAAGCCATCCTCTTGAGTACGTCTATTTCTAAACACAGCTCTAATCACGGTCAATTATTGAAGGCATTCTGAAATTTGAAAGTCTCTGTGTTGAAGTGTTCCCTATGAACAGTAGATACAGTGGAAACAAGTGCATCAGCTAAAGCAGCTACATCAAAACAGGCTGCTGGTGCCTCAAAAAGATTTGTCCGCGCTCTGTAGGGAAGGGATAAAGGGTTAATTTCAAAATTGATTTAGTTTTTTAGGACTTTCTTTTTAATCAGAAATATAAAAGATTATTTAAATTAGTGCAATTAAGCAAATTCAGATTTGCATTCATTCGTAGACTCCTATTTGCATAATGCTAGAAAGTTCAAAGAATTCCTGGATAATTCCATTCAGAATTATTCTCTGTTGCCGATCCTCTACAGAATGAAAATCCTACTCTCTTTTTGAGAGACAGCCAAAACTTTTCCTCAAGGAATGATGCATTCATACTGCTCTACTTGAAAAGAAACTGAGTTCCTAAACTGGTCATTACTGAAAAAGACTGCAAGAATCGTAAAATCAATGAGGTTGAAAATGACCTCTAAGATCACCAAGTCCAACCATCAACCTACCACCCCCATGCCTACCAAACCTCATCCCTAAGTGCCATATAACAAGACCCAAGACCATGTACTTTCCCAGCTGTTTATAAAGCACTTGAAGGATTACTTCAGATTTTTTATACAGTCCTGTGACGTACAGAATCGATCAGGAAGTCTGATCTTTGTTCATCTTGAGCCTGATAAGGCCTAGCCAGATTCTCACAGAGCCAAATTCTCTCAAATGGAACGAACAGCCCTTTTGTACGGTCCAAACCAAATATTTCCCAGCAGTACTTCACGGTCCTGATTCACCATTGTTCTGTTTCCCGCTCTGTTTACACCTGTGTAATGTTACTGTCACATGTAAACCAGCACCAGGTGCCAGCGCACCAGATGGTGTCTGGCAGCTCACAAGACATGTCAGTCAGCTTCCACGATCTCCTGAAGGGCCAAATCCTCTCTGAATTGGGTTTGCTTTCAGAAATTCAGTAAAGCTGTAGCTCCACATCAAAGCTAGCATGATTTGTGATTTTCTTACTTTCTTATCTCAAAGTGAGAGGAACTCTCTGTGTCTATTTTCATTCAAACCAACTGAAATAAATAAATAGCAGTCATAATCCCATAGTTTGGCACATAAGACTGACACACTCATTCCTTGTGTTACCGCTTGCACCCATTTTCTCTCAACTCTTTGTTGGATTAACTTCTTAAATAGGATTAAAAATGGTATCCTGTAACTACACACCCTTGAATGAAATGACGTATAAATATTTCAAAGTATCTAGGTAGATACCTAAAAATATTAGACTAACAATTCCAACACATTATTTCCCCAAAAATACTTTCCTTAACTGTGTACGCAAACTCCCAACAATTATATTTGTTCATATTTAACTTGGCCAAGATGACTCCAGTAATCACAACAACTGTATTTTAACTTCCCACGCCTCATAGACCAATCACGGATTAATAGCATTCTAAGGTAGATACTTGGTTTTCTACCAGCTCAGGAATCTTGCAGCTCTCCTTAATTCTGGGCTCTTGCAAATACTGAAAAAGAATGTGGGGATTTGGGGAATGCTGTCAAACAGTACTGTGAAAAATCAAAACAAAATAAGAAAAATTAAAAGTACACTTCAGTTTAATCTTACAATTAAAAAAAAAAAAGCTTGAATATCATCAGTTGGAAGATCCTGACTCATTTTTGAAAGCTCGGGTTCATAGTGTGGCACTGAAAATACATTGTTGTAATGGTAGAAAACATTCTGTGAATATAGAATGTCAAGCACTCTTTCCTTTAAGCCACACTGATACAGTAAAATATTCAAAAGGAGAAGTGCAGTCTCAAGTACTGTGTAATAGTTTGATTTTGTAATTTAATGATTTAATAGAGAGCTACAAGTGCCAGAGCCATAATGTGGATCTTAAACTATGAGAGGGATAACGGCATTGCTATGGTAAAACAACCATGCTAGATTCTTTTCTTGGGCTGCACAGTGCAAGACTGCACATTTGAATATTGTTTACCACCTTAAAAAGCTTGGCTTGTGCAAAAGGTTAACATTATGCAATATATTTCATCCAGCAAGAGGCATTACTCGTTCTACAGCCTGCCACTAGCCAGCTCATTAGCTCTGTCTCTGTAAAACTGTAAAACACTCGGTTTCTGTTGAAAGGTATGTAGGCAACCTTCTCCTGAGGACTAGATACTGTTTGAGCAAGTATCTTAAAAATGTCTCTGTAATAAAATGTACAGATGAAAATCTTCATCCCTTTATTTTCAAGTACAAATATATAGAGATATTTAAAGATCCTTAACCACAACAAGAACGTAAGTACTCTTTAAATAGAGTCTTCTCTTCATAGACATTGACTGGAAACTAAACACAATTCTAATGATACTTTAGAAATATAATCTGCCCCCTTCTTGTTCCCAAGGGGTCATGACTATTTTGCAGAACTGAAGTATAGCAATAGAATAATGTGTAATATTTGTAGAGTCAAAACTCAAAATTGTTCAAGATGTCCAAGTGCCATCTCTAGTTTTAAGTTTGTAAGTATAGACCTGTAACCTACAAATTCAGTAGCTGTCAAGCTACAGTTTTGGAGAGCATAAAGTGAGATAGTGCCAGGAGAGCTGAGCCAGCCTATAGCAGCTGTGTTTCATGACTCAAAGTACCCAAGGTATGTGTGCTGAGATATAACAAGTAATAAGCTTTCTTAGAGCAGAGCAGTATTCACTGTAAAGATGCCTTGCACTGTTTAAATGACCTTTGCCAGAAGAGACATCTCCTGGAAAAAAAGAAAAAAAAAAAAAGAAAAGAAAAAGGAAAAAGGAAAAAGAAGAAAAAAATAGATTTTTTTGGTAGCATTTTAATACATGGTTCTCAATCAAATTTTATTTCCGCCATTTGGGGTATATTTCTTAAATATAGATAGCATCTGAGCTTTAACTGCACTCTGAATGTTTTTTAGTGTCTAAATGCAGGTATCTGCAAGTAACGACATGCATTAACATCACATGAAAGATGTTTAGTATCAAGTTGCAAGACCGGCAACATTATCAAAAGAGAGTACCAGAGTTGCACATTGTTCATAGCAGCTTGTGAACTCCTCCTGCTTTGGTGAACTTGTTCCAAGTATTTCTAGCCTCGATTCATATTCAAAGCCTGAACTCTGTCTGGCATCAAAAACAAGTTTTGTTGAAAAATGTTAGCAAATAAGTTCTCTAGAACTCCACAGCTCATAATTAAACTCAAAGCCACAGAATGCCTTTGAGGTTGGGTAAAAATCAAACAGGACTGGATACTCATGCTGATTATTAAAATACTCAGGTATACTACTCGAGATAGAAAATGAAACCGGGAAGGGTATGAACTTCTTATATATAGGTATAAAAGTCAGGTATAAGCTAGCTTGTAGGCAAGTTCACCAAATTTGGATTTCGTTCCTGCCAAGGTGAAGCCTCTGGTACACCAAGGAGCACACTAGACAAAACCAAGGCAGTTCCTTTTAATCTTTGGATTATCCAGACCTGAAGCACCATGCATATGAATTACTATGGATTTAGTTCACACAAATGTGGAATACATTTCCATTTATATTTAATTGAATACGAGTTGCATAAACACAAGAGAGGTATTTAGATAATTTATAGGAAAAGCTCATGTACTTCCACTGTTTTAAAACACTGGACACCTACAAAGCAAATATACACAGTTCAATGAAACAGAGAGCTCTTACTGTTTCCAGTGTTCTGTTCATTTTCTCTTAGGGCATGAATGTATCTGACTTCAGGGATTTAACTGAGCTGATGCATGTGTGCTAGAAATCACTAGAGAGGAGTAAGCACTGCCAAAAGATAATGCTGATGCTAGGTCTTCCTTCAGCAATTTGAGCAGAAGCACAGAACAAACACCTCCTTTGCAGTCACACGTGAAAATCAATAAATAGATTTGAATTCTGTACCAGCTCACTTCAGAATTCAGAAGAATTTATTGAGGGGGAAAAAACGGTAACAAAGCAAATAACACCCCATGTTAAGGTTTCTCAGGAAGGCAACTGAACTTCCAGTAACAAGTAGTTGTTTGCCTGTCTTCTTACAATAGTTTCTTCTTTCCCTCTCTAATTAAAGAGTGTTTTAGCATCCACCTTTCCCACAATCCTTTATTTTGTGAAACACTTCCCTCAGTTGAGTAAGGTATGAGAGGACAGAAAATTCATATATTCCCTTAGCATTCTCACTTACCACCAGAGGAAAGCATGCGCATTTGTACATAACAGTGTACTGTTTATGTTAGAATTTCTAATGTAACTTTGTCATGGCACACTTATTTTTAAAAGATTCATTTGGTGCTAGAGTTGCACGTCTACGGGTGCTAGAGTTGCACGTCTATGGACGTGCTAGAGTGACGTCTATGGAAACAATGGTTTTGTTTATCACATCTCAAACATGGAAATGAGTGCCTCAAGCCTTGAAAAAGGCATTATAATCAAACAAAAAATCCACCACAACCCCCCAAGGTATACTCACAATCAGCTGTGGAAGAGTGGGTATTAAAATGGCTACAGGATAACACTGAGCAAACACATAGGAGCACATTTCCGGAGCAGGTTAAAGATTTAGAAGAAAAAAAAAGAAAAAAAGACTCAGGAATTTACAACTTAAGGTCAGATGAAAAAAATCACAAAAGAAATCAAAGAACTATCAATACCAATACTATTGCTAACGGCAGAGAAGATGGCTAAAAAAGTGCACAATGGTCAATAATTTTACAATTCAATTCTTACATTGGTTCCTTATCCTAAACCTAAAATCCTATGGAGGATTTAACAATTAAAAAATAGATTAACATAACAGTTTATGTCTATTAACAGTTTCAGAGGTTTCAGAAGACCAAATACTACGTTAACTCCTTTGGGTCCGTTTGTGCTCTTCTGGTAGAAGGCAGAAAAGAGACTCTCTGGCAAAGCAGAATAGAGGATAAATTAGAAACACGATTTGTAGGTGGAGAATTAAGAGAGTTCTGCAGCCTATTTGCTTGGTGGCCTGCAAAAGGTTTCCTCTCAAGCAAGTCCAGCAGGGAGAAAGGAAATATAAGATTTCTGGTCACTTCATTCTTGTGTTTATGAGCTTGTGCGATACATGTGTGAATACAGAATGTTTGCAGGCCTTAAGCTTCAGAAGCAGATGATAAATTGCTATCAATGAAATGGACTGTCTATATACATCAGTATATCTGTCAAACCATACAGACATGAACTAATCTTAAGACTCAAAGGGTGGTAAAGAATTTTTTTAGCACATGTGCAGGAAGAACTAAAAAACTTTGTGAGCAAATATCACTAAGTGTAAGAAAGCAAGTTAAAAAAAAAAAGGCCTTAGGCAACTGCCCTAGCAATGATTCACTTTAGGGGGTGAGTGTAAACCACCATATGATAGAAGAGCACAGCATAACCAGTGAGAAAGCTTCATAAGTAAATAATTCGCAGTTTACTGCTTGACACCACAGAGTTATTGGAATTCCTAACATAGTTGCTGGCTGTTGCTTGTGATTCTTTAGGAAAGACAGACTCACCATCTAAGCCCTGTAAGTTAGCACAGTTTCAGACCTCACAGAAGTGCAACTGAAGTGATAGTTTAAAAGCAGTACACACCTTAAAAATGACCTTCAAATGAGAATCTCAAGCCCATGGAGGAGATGTTCCAAAAACTCTGTGAGTTTAGGCAATACTACATTCATTTTTATAGATTGTGAAAGCACAGCTCAGAAATAGTTAAGTAAAATGATTTAAATATAAGCAAGTGCACGGGATCCTCTGTTAACTCATACTTCACACCACCCCCTATTAGAAAAGCTTTGTGCAAATACAGTTCAAGAAGGCAGTGAAGTGTATAGGATTAAATTTCTAAATGAGAGAAGTATAGAAGGTGAGACCAAAATTTGAGAGGCATATTAAGCACCATACCAAGATTGCATTTTCAAAGAATGCGTCTCAGGACATGAAAAACCCTATTACTTAAGGACATGCTGTAATTTTGTTGCTTGGAGGTAAGGAAGCCAGCTTAAACATTGGTTCACAGTAGAATCAACAGTAATGTGAGAGAAGCATGAGGACCTCCTATTTCTAGCAACACATCACTTCACACAGGGAAGAGATGACACTCCCTAGCTGTTCTAGACTTTTAGATGATGTCATCTGCAGGGACACATTCATCACTGGCAACTGTGAGATAAACAGTAAGCATAGGATTTGATGTGTGGCAGAGCTAACACATAGCTGAAACAGCTGTTATCAGGTCAAGCAAGAGCTACAGAGAAGCCAGTCCAGTTAAAGCAGGGCATTAGAACATGATCTTTGGATTTCACAGCATGGAAGGAATAGGAAGGAAAGGATATGGAAAGCATGAGATAATTATTTCTGTTTGGGAGTGGGAAGGCACAAGAAAGAGGAATCTCTATATTGCAAGAGGAATTAAAAAATGGATCTCTGCTGTGGTCCTACATCCTAATGTTTTTGTGCTTTTATCATCTCCAACAGAGCACAATAAGAAATATGATACCAAGTCCCACTGTAGCCACCCAGATGGTGCTTGAAAAATCTAAAATAATCTCACACAAACCTGTAACATCAGAGGCTCTTAGAAACAGAAGTATTTAAGAGAGCAAAAACAGCCAATTTTTTTCCTACAGTGCCCATTACAGATGGGCTAGTATGCTCAGCAGAATAAGATATTTTAGATGAAGAGAGTGCATTATTAAGAGCAGATAAATTTCCTTATATTGTTATATCTTACAGTACTTTCAAGTTCTAAACTTAGAGACTTTGAACAATATTATTATATCATTATTATACATTATATCATTAAAGATCAAAAAAATACACAGGTTTTGCACTGTGAAATTACCAGTTTTGTGACATTCTAGGAATTTTCTAAGCCTTTATGTTGCCAAGTGATGTCATGCACACTTCTATAAGAGTATTTTATTGGCATTTTATCATCATTGTTTTTCTTCACTGAAGTGTTTAAAATATTTGTTGCAATGAAAAATAATGGTGCGATTAAAGATGAGTAAATAAATGTACAATACAAATTCAAAATGGATTCACTTGTGTCTAGCTAAGTGATTGAAAATAACAAACAAAGTGCAGATGATCTCATGATAAGAATACATACCTTTGCTTATGGAGAAGAGATTCCATCACAGCATAAACATTGTGACTCTATATTTAGATACTTGCATGTCAATGCTTTAATTTTCTCAGGCAAGTTATTTTCTTTACTGCTTATAATGGAAAACTTTCCTCTCTCTGTTCCTCCCTTGATTCATTAGTAACATGAGAGTGTTCAAAATTCAAACAAAACCTCCTTGTCCTTGAGAGTACAAGGGGCGGAGGAAGATGCAGCTAGAGAAATAAGTTATTCTTAGTGCCTTATGCCACCTTCCTCTGAAAAAAGACAGGACGCTCTTTCCAAAGAGAGGCCATTCAAGGGCAGTAATTCCTGGGTCCCTTGCATTTAGCTTCCTCTCCATACTTGTTATTACAGAGCTTTTTTTGGTGAGTTGACTGAAAGCTGAAAGTTACTTCTTTATTTGTACTTAAAAAAAAACCTATTCCAAGACATTTTGATAGCTACTAGAAACAAAGAGGTGTTAGTCTTATAATGCAAGAGCGCTATGACTCACACCTGCTCTAACACAACTGATTTGCAAAGTTTACTAATGTTGCCAGGCAAAGGTTCTTGTATTCAATTGCACATGCCCACAGTTTTCCTTTTGGCCTCTTCAGTGAAGTGAAAGGAGTTGCTTAACACTTGATTATAAAATACCTGGCAAATATATGATCTTTTTACACAAATCAGAAGCACATGGGGTTTGATTGTAATGTTAAATCTTAATCTTCTGCTACCAGATTCAAGGAAGAGAATAACTTAATATTAACCATGAAGCTATTTCCATACTTGTGAATAACAACTGCCAATGCTCAAAAAAGGTTGTTAAACAACTGAAATGCTTCCAAATAATTTATCCAAAATAAATTTCCATCAGGAAACTGTCATCAACACATTATTTCTTAAAAATGAACAATTGCTCTGGTTGAAAAGCCATTTCACATGCCTAATTTAAACTTCAGCATTTACATTTTTTTCACTTGATGCCACTAACTACATTTGTCTGAATCTCTCCCAGATGGATGCCAGTGAGCACTCCTAACTGCTCCTTTATTAGAGAACGCTATCATATAGAAGCAGAAAAACTTCACTGATAGTCAGATCAACAAAGTTAAACAGCTGAAGCAGAGCAGCCAAACAGTAGCTGAATGACAGAGATGGTGGGCAGCAAACTTTGCTAGAAAGAATTCCTTACTCCTCGTCAGCACTGCAAAGCCACAGACTCCATTCCTGCTTTTCTGGATCTTGACAGCTTTATGGTGCAGTATCTGAACCTGGATCTTATTTCAAAACAGAAGCAGTGAGCCCAGTACTTACTGGTGTTAGTTGCTTTTAACACTAATGGATGTCATTGTACAATGGCCTTGATTAAAGAGCAATGAAGCATGAAGTTTTAAAGATATAGATATTGTAACAATCTCATAAGACCTAACTTGTATTTTGATACCAAGTGAGGAAAATAGTAATGAAAAAGCACAGCTCTCACAGGGATGCCAATTCTTCTTTAAAGTAGAGTGGGAAAAGGTACTTACATTTTAAATCACAAAAAAATATGGTGCAGCAACAAGGTATCTGGAAACTATCATAACAGCCTCATCACAGAACACATTAGTGTATGACCAGGCCTGGGAACAACCACATTATAACCATATCAGTATGCCTTTCACAAGCTATATCCCTGTGTTTGCTTACAATAATCAATATTCTTCTCACAGAATTTTTGTAGATGTTAATAACACTAAGCAAACTAAACTTTCACCTCACTAAAAACAAAGAATAACTCGTCCCCTAAGCAAAGACAGCATTTGTAGCTCTTGTAGGGAGGAGACTGGAAAATGAGGGCCCAAAATAGTTTCTCCATTTCTAAAAGATGCACAGAGACAGTAGGCAGGCATGGATTCCAGACACACTGCAGTCATAGTTACCTGTTAGAGGAAGGACAGGGAGGAAAGTCAGGAACTCAAATCAATGGAATATCCAATGAACAAGCGTGCTGCTGAGCAGGGAACTGGAATCATCCCGAGATGAATCAATGTGATGTTACTTTAAACAGTGTTGTCACTTTTTCCCTGGCAAACTGTATGAAATCAAACATTTCATGCAGCAACATACTGTATTTTTTTCCTTTAATCTCTAAGTCATTTATTTTCTTTTTTAGGGCATTGACTTTTAGTCTAGTTATAGCAAACCCACAGCATCTTGAGGGACTGCATGGCACAGCTCCTACCAACAAGAGATTCACAGCTGTCCTCTTGGCCTGTCCCCATGCTTGAGTCCCAGTGCCCTGCTGATCAACAGCATGGGTTGCGCCCATGCAGTCTGTTCTGCTCTGACAGGTGCTGGCATTTGGCAGCATTCACAGCAAGCAAGCAGTTGCAGGGAGATGAAGACTTGGCTGCAAGTCAGAAAGTCAGCTAACAGAAAGCATGGAAGGATCTGGAGGATGCAAAGGTGTTAAAGCCCTTCCGTGTTTTCAAAGTCTTGAAACTGCCACAGTCTACTCTAAACTGTGCTGTCTGCCAGTAGTTGCAGGCACTTTTAGAGAAGCTAGAAAATTGACAATAAAGAATTCATTTGAAAGTAAGCATAGCCAAATATTTACCAGAAAACCCCAGAGGATGTCCTTCATTATCTTCCCGATCATGACAGACTAAATGAGTTGAGCTACCCAAATCACACTGTGCAGATTACGTGTAGCTCCAAATCTGGCGTGAGGCAACAGATCTACACAGCCTTTCCCCTATAGAAAGACCATCAAAGGCTTTTTTTTGCTTCAATTCTTTAACAACTGCAACTCTACAGGTCCTACACTAACAGATGCAACTCCTTTGAAGTTGCTAGCTAAGCTAAAGACAATAGACTTGCAAAACTGAGTTTTATTCTAACTCATTGTATTTAAATGTTGAGGATCCCGCATCTAAGCGGTGCTTAAAGCAGCAAGGCAAATTATTCCTCCTCTCCTCTCTCTCTCTGTTTACACGTATTCGGAATACTAGCTTAAGAGCATTCCTCATCTGTTTGACTTTGAGCTAAACTTAAGAAAGAGTAGTTATCCATTTAAATCCCTTTGTACTTCAACTTAACTAAATTAATTTTCTTGATTACATACAGATAACAATGTGCAAAGCGTGGTTATCATCATCAGGAAGGGATGAGAAGTAACATCAGTGAGAAGTTAACTTCATGCCTTCTCAGCCAACTTTATTTACTTTTAACACATCAGCTTGCCCTAGAGTGATGCTATCCCTGCTCATTCAACTGAACACTAAACAAGAGTTATGTTATCAGGAGACCTATGCTTGTAGACCACTGAATCGTACAGACAGCGCTTCTCAAAGTTAACCATAAAAAACCTGATGCTGTCATCCCACCTGGAATTGGAGTTTTGTCTGCTTGGACAGAGCTTAGCTGTAGAAAACAGGCATTTTAAGGAACTGCACACTGTTGTCAGCAGCAATACAATGCTGGGTATGCTCTAGGTCACAACCACACCGGATCATTTGCAGCTACTTGAAAATTCTAAGATTCAGAGCAGAAAGATTTTTGTCTCTCCGAGAGAAGTAGATAACACACATAATTTTATTCCAAAATTGTACATGTAGTTTGCACGAATAAGAAACTATACAAGGTTTATGATAGCATAGATGGGACACGCTCCCTGCAATAACCTGAGACTCTGTATGGGAGACTAAAGTTACTTCAGAGCCATAGAACTGCATATGGGGCAGAACTGTAAGAGAAATTAGGGTAAATACAAACAGATTTGTAACACACGTGATTTCTTTTAATAGTATAGACACCAAACACTAGGGTGCTTTCTTTATTATTATTTTTTTTTCATTCTGATTTTAATCTGAACACACAAACGTTATTCCACCCTTGCTGGAGCAAGAGCTAATGCATCTCATTTATACTGTGGTTAGATGCCGCAGTTTCTTTTCCACAGAAAGCTATTCCTAATTAGTGAGTAACCATGCTGTAAAGTTAGAAACCAGGATATGAATACTTTTGAAGGGGTGCATTGGTTAATTTTCAGAGCTAGTTTTAAGGAGGCTCTCAAAAGCGCATGGGCAGCATACATACCCAGACCAATGTGTGGACAGAGAAAATCTGATTTTTCAAAGCACCCGGGACAGGGGCAGGTAGGGTAGAAAAGGCCTTTGCATTACCGTTGTATGCCATGCTAGACAAAGTTAAGTATGCACATGAATAAGAGCACTAGAGAGGTGTGGGGTAACCACATTTTTTAAGGAACTAAAGGTATAAAAAAAGAAATCTGCCATGAATTCAGATCCGAATTCATGTCACACAAACAATGACTTTCAGTTACTGGGAACACCCAGTATATCAGCGTTTCAACAAGTTCTTATTAAGATGCCATTAATTACCATGTATCCAAGTGCTATACTGTTTTGGTTCCCTCAGCACTCATATTGCTGTTCTTGATATGCCAGCATTGTAACTAATTCTCTGGCCTTACGCCTGACTGTATATTTGCTTTTAGTGATATAATCAGACTGTGCTGAATGTTTTATAAGAAACATGCTGTTAAAAGGACAATTTGAAACTCTTTGACTTGTTTTGACAACTGAAAACTTGGCTGTCCCTGTTATGGCCTTCTCCCTGTACAAACACAGCAACTCTGAGGGAGGAGAAGGTGATTTCAACAAACACTATAAAACAGGAATTTGGTTTTCCTTGTGAAGATATCCTCAAGAAATTTTGCAGTGCCCTGTGCTTCCTCAGAACCAAGTCCACTGAATCCTTTCTGTCAGACAACCTCCTTCCGCTTTCTGATACCATTTCTCTAACCTTTGCTGAACCAAACAGGGCTTCTACTGCCTCCTCTGGTTCACACTATCACCTCTCCCCTGCTGTTGTTTCAGTTCTCCAGCTCTAATAGTGTGGGTGCTGGGATCAAACTGACAACATAAGCAGATTCAGTTTATGGCTTCTCAGATGCCCCATCTGTGCTCCTAGTATCAGTAACCAGTAAATGTACACCGGGGCATTCATATGTGGACTGCAGGCTATGACTGCCTCAGTAGTGACATGTTTGTGACTCATCATAATTGGGAAATATCTTACAGTTTGCATAAACATAACTTCCAGGTGTATTTTATAGACCCCTTGGTTTAGAAAACATTCCTATCATGGAAATGAACTTGACATTTTACTTCTAAAGTAGAAACACTTACTGTGGTGTACAGCTTTGCTAGCTTAAATAAGCGTTCAGCAGTTCCTTACATATGTTCTCTTTAGCCGTTCAGTTACTACAACTGTACTCAAACAAAACTTTGGTGAAGGTTCATCTTCAGAGATGTACCATTCCAAATGATAATATTGATAGATTTACACGTCATATACACCATCTTCGGGAAACAGTACTTTTCTGTTTACTGTGTTGTAGGCAGACAACTAACTACAAAATGCATGGAAAACTAGGGTGCTGGGATTGAACGACTATATTTGTTTTCAATTCTTTCTTATTCTCTCTGTTGACGGCAAGAGAGAGAAATCCAGACACTTTGCATCTCATCACCCTCTTCCAACACTGAAGGATCAGGTTTTATTCCTGATTTCATACCACAATTTTATATTACGCTAGAAGCTATATTAAGGCACATGCAAGATGAGGAGGTGATCCAAGACAGCTAGCACTGCTTCACCAAGGGCAGAGCATGACTGACCACTGTGGTGATTTTTACAGTAGAGTGACAGCATCTGTGAACAAGGAAGGGCAACTGGTGCAGTCTGCCTGGGACTTCTGCAGGGCCTTTGACACGGTGTTGTGCCACATCCTTGTGTCTAAGTTGGAGAGACATGGATTTGAAGGTTAGACTTATTTGGTGGATAAAGAATTGCCCAGATGGTCACAGCCAAGAGGACTGTGGTCAATAGCTCTATGTCCAGCTGGAGGCCAGTCATGAGTGGTGTCCCCCAGGGGTCAGTCTTGGGTCTGATGCTCTTCAAACTCTTTATCAGTGACGTAGTAGGATCGAGCACACTCTCAGCAAGCTTGCTGATGACACTAAGCTGAATGGTGCAGTTGATACAGTGAAAGAAAAGGATGCCATCCAGAAGAACTTGGACTGACTTGACAAGTGGGCCCACAGGAAGCTAATGAGATTCAACAAGGTCAAGTGTAAAGTGCTGTACTTGGAAAAGGACAGTCCCAAATATGTGTACAGACGGAGAAAAATCTCAGTGAGAATAGCCCTGACGAGAAGGACTTGGGGGGTTCTGATGGACAAGAAGCTTGACATAAGCCAGCAGTGTGCACTTGCACTCTGAAAGACCAACTTTATCCTGGGCTGCACCAAAAGAGTGGTGGTCAGCAAGATGAGGGAGGTGATTGTTGCCCTCTACTCTGCCCTCATGAGGTCTAATTTGAAGTACTGTAGTACTGAAGTACTCCAGGCCTGGAGCTTCCAACACAAGAAAGATGTGGAGCCAGTTAGAAATGTCCGAAGGAGAGCCAAGAGGATGATCAGAAGACTGAAGCAGTTCTCTTATAAAGAAACTTGAGGGACCTGCACTCGTTTAGTTTGGTGAAGAACAGGCTCTGGGGAGATCTCATTGAAGACTTTCAGTACTTTAAAGGAAGCTAATAAACAGGGAGGTAGACTGACTTTTTACACAGTCTGATAGTGATAGAACAAGGGGGGAATGGTTTTATAATAAAAGAGAGAGGATTTAGATTTGATATTAGGAGGGTATTCTTTACTCAGAGGATGGTGAGGCTCTGGAACAGGTTGCACAAAAGAAGCTGTGGATGCCTGGATTCATTCAAGGCCAGGTTGGATGGGTCCTGGGCAGCTTGATTTATACTACTCACTTTATACACAGCAGGTGGTTTGGACTAGATCTTTAAGGTTCCTTTCAGCCAAAGCCATTCTATAATTTTATACCACAAGGTCACAACACACTTCTTCACAAACACAATACAACTTTATTACTTTCCCTCTTTTAAATATAGACATTACAAATAGCATTGACCTGAACTACAGAACGGCTCCTTAAAACCAGAAACAATCAGATCAACTGCTAGCTAGCAGGAACCACATAAGGGGACAGACAGTACTAGTTCGTTTGCACAGTCAACAGAGCAGCTGCAGATTCTGGTAAGAGGCTTTCAAAAAAATTTCAGCACTTAGTTAAGAGATTTGCCATTCCCAGTCAGCTTGAAGACTTAGTTTCTCTGCTTGATGTATCTCCATGAACTCAGGCATTGAGTCTTAGTCTTCATCCTGCTAAAGCTACTGCTCTGGACTCAGTTACTGAATCCCAGCTTTTTTATTTTATCTTGTTTCCCGAAAAATAACCAAACAGTTATCCAGCCATATATTATCCCTTCCCTGAGGAAGGTAAGATGTGTATGCGCCCAACAAGCCTAGAAGGCAGCAGAAATGAAGCAGCAGGAGAGAGGTCTTGACATGTTTCTCTCTTTCTCTGCTACCACCATTACCCTCCATCAAAATGCCTACCTCTTCATATTTCAGAACAGACACATCTACCTAATTGAGTTTTGAAAAGAACTGAACTTTTGGTGGTGAAACCACCCAACGTCCTGTGTGACACATAGCTGGCTCATATAACAGCCTGAATACAAAACAGCAGTCTTCCCACGAGGAAACAAACTAACCTTTTGTATTTTTCCAGATGGGAAATACTGTAAGCTAGCAAACACATATAGTTAAGATTGAGAATCTCTAAGTATTCTCAATCTTAGTATTGTTATTTAGCAAACAAACAAATGTTTTATTGGATACCACTCTCAAAAGAACTTTCACAACCCAACCAAAGGGGAGAAACAGGAACACATGAAGTCTTGGGGAAACGAAAAGTTTGATACTACTGTGTCATGGCATTTTTGCACAGAGATATATTTAAATGATCAACATCTCATTTTCTTCCCAGATGCTCCAAAGTGGCTCTAAGTCTCACTAATGTGCATAAATAACGGTATGCCAAGATGTCAGAAAAAAAGCTCTCTGAATTGGAGCTCTTTGATCTGTTCAAACAACAGTTTGCTAAATTATTGAAGTAGTTACCTTGTACCTTCAGCAGGACATACAATCAAAGGTTTTCTGATCTATGAACTAAGGTGATACTTCTCGGCAAGAGAAAGTGTCTGTTGTTTGTCAAGTTGTGTAACTGCCTTGACTAACTTAAAATAATTATCATAAGCAGATACACAAAATGAGTAATACAAAAATTGAATCAGTTAATTTATAAGATTATTATGGTACGTTTGTCATTCCAACATAGAAATACATGCATTTTATAAGAAATGTTGAAAACTGGACTACAGGACTTTTGTTCCTAAAAACAGAGACAAGAAAACTTCTGTTTAGAAGCTTGTGAAGTTTCCTAGATGTTTACAAACAAATTTTGAAGCAAATCCAAGTCTATGCAATAAACTTTGACAGGGTGCTTTGCTTTCAGCAGTGGCAGTTCTTTTGCTGCCTATTCATCGTGCCTTTTTCCCTTCCCCAAGAATTTTTTAGTTTCCCATCCACTGTCAGTGAAAAAAAATACATCTCAAGCACTGAACAAAAAGCTTGTATCTTAACACTATTCTGTGTCTGAGTGTGGTGATTTTCACTACTCCTACAGATTATCCTATCTTACTTTGCATTTTGATTAGGATACTGTTCATCACTCCACATACTGGTGAAAAACAGCCCTTAGTGAAGAGCTTCAACAAACTAGGAATGCAAAACTAGGAATGCATAGGAGAGAAATACCACCCTCAAAAAAGAAAAAAAGAAAAAGGGCACAAATAGATTAATCTAGAATAAAACTCATGAGTCTAGCAGCCATTGAACTCCAGTAAGAGTGTGTCTAAGTTCTTCTACTGGCCTTGGCTTGCATATTCCATGCAACACAGATTATCACAGGAGCTGTATCAATGCTGTCCAAGCATATTAATCACATGGAATCATCCTTGTTTTTATATATATAATCTCACCAATTTCATTACCAAGAGATAGTGAGTTGAATGTCCATTCCTGAAGCATCCAAAATCTCCAATTAATATTGGCTTATTTGAGTATATAACTTACTATCAAAAGCAGAGCAAAAATAAGACACTTCAGTGCCACAGATACCTCAACCATCAGTGCCAGAATTGCTCACAGCTTGTTGTTTCCACCAACAAGCTTCCAGCATCTGTGATGAAGGCAATGGCAGCAGCTGCCAGGGGAGTGCACATTGTCCTGTTTGCTTACCTTCAATTTCTTATTTGTGTGCTCTGATTATGGGAAAGGACTTAATCGTTTTGCAAAACACACAGGAAAACAAGTGATCTAAGCCAGTGAAAATTAAGTCTACTTGACTGATTAGGACTATTTGAGTTGAGTTTGATCATTTTTAAATACCTGAAAAGAGGGCTACAAACTTTTAAAACAGCTGAAGTTTGGGCTAATTAAATTAGCATTAGAATTAAACTAGCCCATACTTTCTATATTTATATCGCCGTCAAGTGGAGCTAAACATAACTATTTCAGTAGCCTAAAGAAAAAAAAAACACAACAGGTATGAAAAAACATATTAAATAGATCTTTAACAAAGAGGCTTTGCAAAAATATTTGTGCCTGTGTTACTTCTGGAACAAATATAATGATACAAAAAAATCCACTTAAACATATACTCAGTACATTGGATGGTTAAAGGGGTGGGTGAAGAGAGGAAAAGTATTATGTAACTGATCTGAGCAGTTTTGAATATTTTCTTATTCCTAAAGGTAGATGACTATTTCCCAAAGTACATGCTGTTTCCTGACTTCCTAAGACTAAACCTTTCGAATGTTGACTGACATTCCCTAGGAAAAAAAGAAAAAAAGGGGGGGCAGAGGGAAAAGAAAAAATGCTTTTTACTGGCAGCAACAAGGAATGTGCCAAGGGGCAGAACTTTAAATTGCCACTCTCTGTAGTTCTTGTCTTCATGATTTATTGGAACTCTATTTCTGGATCACTTCTTGCTTCAGCTCATTGCATTTCCAGTGACAGGGGGATCAGAGACAGCGACTCTGAGCATCACCTCTTCTCAGCCAAGCCTTCTGGAGGCTTCCTCCCACTTCCCAAGACATGTCTTGTATCAGCAATAACTCATTCATCTCAACTCTACAAAAACTGTTTGTGGCAACACATGGCAGAAAAAATAAGAAAAAAATTAGGATGTAATCTGTTAGTATTTACAAGAAAAAACAACTATAATATAATGCAAGCCAGGAAAATAGGTGATAATTAAGATCTTCAGAAAGACATTTCAGGATCCTTAGGTGAATCTTAAACGTACCTGAAATCGCTTGCATATTTCCTCTGCTATCTTCCCACAGCTGGCATTTTTACAGCCAGACTGTAGGTGGCAGTAGTTCAACAGTTACTTATTTTTTTGTCCCGTGATTGAGGGGGAACAGTCAGAATCAAGAGGATTCCAAAGGAAGCCTTCTCTCTCTGGTTGTCAAAATATTAAGATGCTAAGTGTTCTCTTTTATTAAGGTATTTTTGTTGTTTTGGTTTGTTGGTTTGTTTGTTTCTGTGGATTGTTTTTATTTTTATTTCTCTCTCAAGTAATATCGTGTTCTGTGCCTAGGGAAGTAGAATTAATGCTCTTTGGAAACACCGCTATACTGATCATTCTCAGGGGAGAGAGATGTGCTATAATGTTTTCAGAACATAATTTACAGTTAAGTGGGCCTATTTTGACATCTAGGAGCAATATTGTACAATTTTCTTCAAAAGTATATTTTCTACACTGTATGTATATATATTTTTTAGACAAGCGGCAAAAGCTGAAATAGGCATTTTAAACAAATCACTTAGAACTGTACAGTTCAGTTTTATGGATTGTGATTCAATCAGTATTCAGGGTAAAAACAGTAAGAAATCCAAACTAGTAGTAAAACCTGGATATCATGTACTGGTGGGCACACTAGAAATAGTATAATTTATCCTCTGCTGAGTTGAGCAAGTTTGGTTTGGGTGCCAAACAGGGCTGAAGCTGGTCTGATCAAACTTAACTGAAATCAAAGCCTTCCTAATCTACTTAATTGACTTAATACGTTTGAAGTGTAACCCAAACATCACAGGTGACTCAAAATTTATATATATTTTTGGGCATGCAATCATGCAAAGAATATTATGGCTGTGGTATCAGACTCAGCAACAAAACATCATTCTTCTTATAGGTATACCATATCCTTATTTTACATACCAATGCCTGTATCTTACACAAAATACAACAGGACTACACTTATCTACATAATAAAGGTATTATTCATCCCTTCAACTTACTGTTTACCAAATAAGCAGTGATATCCCCTATCTCCCAGGGCAGAGTAGAGGGGGAGGATCATCTCCCTTGACCTGCTGGCAGCACTCTTTTTAATGCACCCCAGAATGCCATTGGCCTTCTTGGCCACCAGGGCACTCTGCTGGCTCATGGCCAGCCTGTCATCCACCAGGGCACCCAGGTCCTTCTCCTCAGAGCTCCTCTCCAGCAGCTCATCCCACAACCTGTACCAGTGCATGCGATTATTCCTCCCTAGGTGCAAGGCTCAGGAGCTTAAATATATGGCTCCCCACACAATAACAAAGTACATGAATTCTTCGGAAACAGAAACCCTTTCCAAAACACTTTTCCTCACTCCACAAAATTCTATTCTGAACAAAAACGTTTTCAGCTTAAGAAGGAAGGAAAAGAAAAAAAAAAACAAAAAGCACATCTTCCTCATAAACCACATGCTATGATAGTTCAAGAGAGTGACATTTTCTGCTCCTGCTAGTGCTCTTCAGGCTGTCTGTCACATGATTCTTTAATTAACCCTCTACCAGGTAATGGGATCTTCATCAGGTGACTCTAGTGCCAGCATGCCTTTGCTGACATCTCCATACACACAACAGTTTCTCTGTGGTAATCTACAGTTTAGAAAGCTGTTATTTTAACAGTCATTTCCTTAGTTCTCTGACCTTCTTTTGTGCTACAGTTCTTTGGTACTTGATTCTGTTGTAGAAACGCTTCACGCTGTGGCAAGCAGAGTACCATCCCAATTTGTTTGTGTGGGATAGTACTTAATGTGATGAATTACACAGAAATCCACTGGGGCTTTTTTTGTTTGTTCTGTGTCAAGTTTGTCTCCTTTCTTGCGTGGCCAAGGCAGATTCTGATAAATATTGATGCCATTTACTCAGAATTTCCTCTGTATTTTTTTTCCCTCTGGTCCTCATTAAACAAGTTCAGATTGATGGAGGAAGTCTGACACACTGCCTAGGTTTTTGTAAGATGCATTTTAGCAAGTCTGGAGATTCCAGAGCTGGTGTTCATAGCTCAGGAGAATTATCTGACTAACAAACATCTGACATGCAGGCATTACCAAATCTGGAAATTTTGGAAACGGTTCAAAGTGTCATATGCTTTTTTAAGCCAGAAGTTAAAAACAGAATACATCAATTTTCTCTACAGATTTTGAGACAGGACTAATTTTAGAGGGATATCTATTAATTAGATCTGTCTTTCCTGTGCGAACCGCTGTCTTCATTTCTGTTGCATCTGCTCAATAATGCCTCTTTCAAATATTTCCATGCAAACCAAATTGGAAAAGTTTTAGTAATCAAAACCAATGGGAGCTTTCCTTTGTAAAAATGACCAGCAGGAATTTGGCAAAGTTATCTACTGATTGATTGCATGTGCTCTGAACAGAGCCCAGAGGAGGCACTTATGGCAGTCTTGGCACCAAAGCACATGCAGGAGTTAAAAGGACTCAGAACTGAGTTGCTGGTTTTTTTGTTGTTATTTTTTTTCCCCACAATGATATGGCTTTGAAATATGCACAGTAGATACTTTGCATAGTTATTAAGACAACTTAATAACAAACATAATAAATCTAAATCTCTGGGTGGGTTTTTTGTGTTTTTTTGTTTTGTTTTGGGCTAAGGGTTAAGATGACAGAAGGGAAAGATTTGCAGTTGGTTTTGGCCATTGGGTAAAGAACTGTACCGGTTTTGGGCACACACTTCAGGTTATCAAGCTTCTCTACTGAAATCTCTGACCTGTTCTGTTACATGCATGAATCACAATTGGACTTAGAAACACTGCTGCAATCCCCAGAAAGTCACAGAGTTACTAATAGTTTGAGATGATAACGTCCAAATTTGTGTTACTACTTGACCATTTCATGGCTTCACAGCATTTTATCACAAGTAAGGAACTGTGCATGCTTCGGGAGAATAAAGACCATCAATAACTTTAGAAGTATTTGATCACAAAAAAAAAAAACGAGGATAAGAAGTCTTCACTTTCAGTAACATCAAGAACTAGTGTCAAAAATATAATGGTGATTGATGGTTTCAGGTCATACTGGATTAAAGTTAATAGAGGTGGAGTTCCTTTTCATGTAGGTCACAGCAATAAAAGGCAGTTTTATGAGTTTTATGGCTCAGTAATCCAGCTTCAAGGCTCACCTTCCCACTCAGCATTTGGGTTTCAATTTGTTCAGTTCATAAGCAGAGCACCTTCTAGAGAGGGAATCGTTAGTTCTAGTTTTCAGGGAGACAGTACTTTCCAACCAATGATGCTACCTTTCACATAAAATATTGTGAAAGTAGAAGATGAGTCTTTTTATTTTATTTCACATCTGGCTTTTTCCAGATTAAAGTTTATTCAATACTCTTCCAAGGTTTTAAAACCATTCTTCTAAACTGTGTGGCTTAATTAAACAATTGGTAGTTCAGGAGACTGGCTTGTGCCACCATTCAGTTTTAGTGCTTCGTAGCATTGGTGTTTCATGCAACCAGGAAAAAAAATAAAATAAAATCACACCACTGCATGTCAGTGGAGAATCAAACCAAGAGTAAGTGTTTTGCTATCTAAGTCAGCAAAAACACGATTTGGAGACCTGTTTGCTTGACACCTTGCTTGCTTGTGAAGTGAGTGAGCATTTAAGGGTTACATGCACTACTAAACAAAAATCAATCACTTACTTTTCCCACTCTTTTTTCAGGCTTTGATGTAAATGATGAAAGTCCGTTCTGTGAAGTTATACTGGAACTCTACAGAGAAAAAGACAGATTATTAGACATTTTCCTATAATTACAGGTTTGTTTTTATAATATACTTCATAATATTATTATTTCAAGTCCATTGATTTGTACTTCTTATTGATGGCAATTATTTTCAGCTCATAACTTGACAGAAATCCTTTTGTTTTGTATGAAAGTTACCACTGCAGAGTATCTGTATTGAGCTGGATTGTTTGGACACAGCTGCTCCAGAGAAGAGCTGCACAGTAAAAAAAAAAAAAAAGAATGCTTTCCATAACGTCTCCATAAGGCAAACAAATCTATTAACTACTAGAAAAGATAGGATCTCCTCCTTATTTCTGACACAGCAAGCTGTTATATCTTCTCTGCTGTGCCATGTTTTTTCCATAATGCTAGTCACATCACTTAAACTTTCCAGATAGCCTGCACTGCTCATTTTCTAGCTGCTGAAATCTGATTACAAAAGCATTGAAAACATTCATATTTGCAATAAAAGTCAGTGGTGGCAAGCGTTTTTAAAAATAAAAGTACTATATCAGTGTGTCCATATTTCTAGTTGTGCAGGTCCTGTAGCGCTGCCTAGTGGCAGATGAATCTTCCCTAGCTGCACAGCCACTTCCTTCAAATAGTGTCATGGGGTGGGAAAAAGATAGAAGGGTCTCCAGGGCTATACAAGCTGCCCAGGTGTGACACACACAGATAGATCATAAGTTATAGCATGGCCATATGTATTTATCTAGTGAGGGGAAAAAAAAAAAAAAAAAAAAGATTCTTTGCGCTTAAAATTCTTCTTAACTTGATATTTTTGATCTTCATTTCCTCAGACTTTTGTCCCCCTGGAATACAAACAGCATCTGTGTCACATGGAGAACAACTTTCTAACTTGGCTAGACCGCAGTCAGAACTCCAGGAGGGCCAACCCAGAAGCATTCATGATGTCACCACGTATCCCACTTTACCTTCTTGCAGATCAATACAATGCTTGCAAAGCTAAGTCCTACTTGAGGAAAATATTTGAGCAGTTTCACAAATGCTGCTCAGCCTTACTATTTAGTCACAAGTCAGTGTTCGGAGGATTTCCAATTCTATAGAAAAGGCAGAAGTCCTTTCTCATGTCACCAGACATACATCCAGGCAGGTCAACAAGTTTGCCATATCTCAATCAAGCAGCACAGAGTTTTTACCGTGCTAAGAGGCACCTTTGGATGCAGCCATTTATTGGCAGCAAAACACTAGAAGTTGGGAAGAGTTGTTGTAAGTAGACCCAAGGGCTTAAACAGTCTCATAATTCTTATTTGGATGACTAAGTAAATAGCAACATTTGAAGCCAATGAAAATCCACTTCCCTACCCTCAGGTCAGAAAACTCACGTGCATGTACAGGTGAAGTCTCAGCAGGGCAGAGACCCTGAGCCTGCACAAGTACACACCCCCTATGTGTCATAGTGCCACATAGGGTTCCCTAGCCTTTAAAGCAAGGCAAGCTATAAAAGCATGACGGCATCCAAGCCAATGTGCTTGGAAACAGCAACACAATTACAGGGTCATATCAGTCCTGGCTTTGGTGCCAGGATGTTTATTTATGGCTTAGAGTCCTCTTTACCATGCTCTTAAATAGCGTAAGAGAAAGAAAGAATAAAAAAAAAAACTCTACCCTATTATCACACAGGCACCTTTGGTTTCAGCTTCCAATCAGGAAATTAAGAAAGAAACTGAGAAAGAGACCAGAACAAGAACACACTGCTTCTTCCATTATCATCACTCATTGCCTTTTGCGTGTGTGTGTAGAGCAGCAAATAAATTGAGGTCCCCTCCTTGTCCCAAAACCCTGATCTGTCTCACTGCTCCCTTACTTTTTATGGCATATTATCTTGCTTTTCATCAGCCTGTTGCATCTTATCACAAACTTAGATAGCACTGATACTGTTTCTGACGTTGCAGCTTTAAGTATAGAATACTTACCTCAAAAAGGATACCAGCCCACATAGCTTTGGAGGAAAGGTTGTAAACAAGAAGTTTCATGGAACCAGATCCATGAGCCAACTTGCCTTTCCTACTGTCCTTCAAAGAGTCAAATAGGAGACCTGATCCATTATGCTAGTGGCTTGTGTTAGATCACCATTCACTGTAAACTCCACAGTCTTGCACTATTACAAAGTCTCTTAGCACAAGATTTGTTTTAAAGAAAAATCACACTGGTTTGTAAGACATCTTCTGAAATGCTGATAGCTGTTGTATTGGGTTTTTTTTTGTTTTGTTTTAGTTTTAAGTTTTCATCAAAACTTGCCATGAGCCGAGAGACCCCCTGATCAGAATTTGAAGAACAGCACTAATTATGCTCAAGGCTGAATATTTGTAACCAAAATAGTTCAGGAAATTCAAACCTTTAAGAACGGTTGACCATTTAGTCACTGCATGAACTAAAACAGCAATGAGAGCACCACTTAGCGCTTCCATATTCTGCTTTCTACGACACACATAGGAGCATTACTTATGTGGTGACCTATGAAAACAGCAGCATATGCAAGGAGTACAGTAGCACTATCTGATAGAGCAAATTCTCAGCTACAGTATACTACATTTCAACATCGTCACTGCCATTAGCTACATATTTTCAACAGTGATGAACAGGAGCCTGCATGCTGTGCTTTTAAGAATCTGCACCAGCAGAGGTGTCCTACTGTTTCACAGACGTTATAATGGCATTGCTGCTAGGAAAGCATTGCCCATGCAGTTCATCTTCCATTGGCCCAAGCAGATGCAAGTCACAAAGCACCAGATCCAGACCACATAGCGGGTGTGACAGGACAGTCCAGTCAAAATTGGCAACGCACTCTATGGTCTTCAAACTGGAACGGGGCCTGGCATTATCATGTTGTAAGACAAACCATTTCCTTAGTCTCTGGCCTGACTCTGGAAGTCTGAGACTCCAGCTTAGTCAGTATCACCATGAAGTTAGTGGTTACAGTTGACTGTTTGTCCAGTTTTCAGGAAATCAAAAATGATTATCCCTTTGTTATCCCAAAAGACAGTGCGCGTCGCTCATTTCCACACCTTTATTTCACATGCACTTCCATATCAGATGCAGTGTTGTCAGACTGCCCTTCTGCTGCCATCTGTCACACAGCAACAAAACGTGACAGAATATCGTTGGGAAGGTTCAAACTCTACTGCCATACCACGAACATACATCTCTAATACTCTGTGCCAACATAATCATATAGGAGGAATTACTTTCACCATTTAAATTCAAGAGCTGTTCTGAAAGCTTTGCAGCAGAAGACATGTCTTCCATAAATATTTCTGTGAAACTCAGCTGTCTGGAACTTCTTTCCCCTACTTGGGCATTAAAGAGCACAGAATAAAAAGTCAAATTAGCTGAATTCTGCTTTCTCTAGGGAGCACACATCAACCCTATTCAGTACACCAAACCCAAAAAGGTCTCATATTAATTATACACTGAGCTCAATTTATAAGTAAACTTTAACAAAAAGTAAAAGTACTAAGAAGCTGCTCTTGTTTGCATTAGCTAGTTGTGTGACACTGCTGAGGCTCTAAATCTGCAGTCACGTAACGTAAAGAATCCATGTTTCTAGAGAAATCATCAGGACCCTTGAAATGTGTCCTGACTAGCGTAATCATAAAGGTTAGAAGCACATATGATTCAGATATGCAAAAGACTATGAAGAGAAACCAAACCCACTCATGAAGGAAGTACTGAGCATAGTGCAAAATTAATCATAGCATGGTGAGAGTAGGTGGAAAGAGAGGGGACTGAGTACAGTGGACTGGTAAGAATATGCTGTCACTGAAATCAAATGGAAAAAGAAAAAATCCACAAACAAAACAACAAAACCACCCCTCTGCCTCCAACAGCAGGCCAAGGTACTAGGTAGCCAAGCAATAAAATAGCAGATTAATCACAGTCTGCACTAAGTCTGGAAAACAGACTGGTAGACGGTTAGATTTATTCCCAGAAATCACAGCTCGTAACTGTGACTCTTAAATAACCATCCATCAGATCAAAACATTGCATTTAACATCAAATATTTCTCATGGATGCTGTGATGTGCAGATAGAACAGCACCACTGAGTTCCAGAAACTGCTCCAGCTGCATTTCAATTTGGTTGACACTCCACTGTGGCTAAATGTTTTTACACCGTAGAATAATATTTTACACTATATCTATTGCCTACTTCAGTACAGCTCAATATATATTTTACCTTAAAATTAAATATATAATAAATATTAAATAAATGTACCTAACTTTTAAATATACTATCCTTTTTCTTTTTTTGCTGCTGGATTCAAGTTACATGTGATAATGGTAAAGGCAACAGTAAACATTAACTAAATCCTGATAACACTCTCCGAGAATTGGAGCATGTGCTAGACAATCACTGGCCACCATCCAAGGCAAATCAGCTTTGGAGCTGGAACTTCTGGGTCAAAAATAAATAGTTTAACCAGGAAGAGATGTGGATATCACAGCCTAACAGACCAATAAATGCAACTGGGAGTTTTAAAAGGAAGCATCTCTGAAGAGCTATTTTAGATTTTCCCCTCATTTCTTCCTGTTTCAGTATCACAGATGCTGAAAGAGGGAACAAAAAGATTTTGTCTCAGTTCCAATAAATACTTCAGAAAGAGAAAATGAAACAAGACATTTGGATTTTTTTCTCTAATTTGGGTATACCTAATAAAGGGAAAAGAAATTATATCAAAGACCTCTGCTTGTCCTTAAATATAATGTTTTCAGAAATTGACAGAGGAAAAAAAGTTTAGTTCTCAGAGATAAAGCCTTATTCCTTAGCAATTAGTTGCACCACTTAAAAAAAACAAAACAAAAAAAACAACAAGAAAAAAACACCAAAGCCTTCTCACCTCCAAAGTTGCACTCACAGAACAAACCTAGTAACACAAGAAAAAAGAACAGCACCTTCATTTCTTTTCCCTGCTTTTAAATACATCACAAAACTTCAAAATACATTCTTCACCAAGATAGGCCACTAAGGCAACCACGAAACCAGAAAACCTTAGATTTAGCTCCACAGTTACTAAATAACCAACTGCAACTCTACTTCCCACCCCATCTTTATGCTCAGCTTTAAACACACTTCATCTGTGGTCTGATTGTGCCCAGGTGCAGAAGTGCCCTAATGGTAGCAGTGGAGCCCCGCATTCTCCAGGAAAGATGTGGCATTGTTAAAGATTACAAACTGCTTACACCTGAGTCTTGCCTAGTTTCCTTGGTGTAAGTGGGATTAGAGAGGTAATCGTTATTTGGATTTTCAGGTGGCTATCACGTGCTTTAAAGCAACTCATGTACGTAGAGTGACCTGTGGAGATAGTTTTACAAAACTGTAGACTTACAGTCTGACGCTGTAGTGGTTATCTAATGAGTTAACGTTCCCATTACAGCGTTAAGTTGTAAGAATGATATAATTTCACTTTAAATATAATTTAGAAAGTATTTTTCTTTAAAAACCTATACGGTCGGGGAAGCTGCTTAGGATTCCACTAGGAAAACTGAGTGTGAATACTCAATAACATACCCTTTTAAAACAACTCTACCAGGTATGTCTCCTTAAGTTCTGGAGCTTCTCTGCCTTGTTTGGTATCCTGGTACTTGTTCATGCAGGTCTTGCTCTGTGGGCATACCTGTGACTAGCTGTGACACGGCATCTTTTCTTTCAAATTAATCTTATTTTAAAACACTTATTTTAAATCTGTCTAGACTTCCTTCTTTCAGGGCTTTAGTATCCAGTTCTCTTCTCACTTGTTCAGCTTTGCACTTGCTTCTATGGAATAGATAAATACCAAACCTTGAGAGTACAGGAATTGCTCCTAAGGAAAAACATTTTATTCAGAATCGCTGAGTTATGAGAACTTGAATTGGAAGACAATGGGTGAATGTACCTTTAGATTTGCATCACAGAGTGGCAACCCAAATAAAGGAAACAACTCTCTTTTTGTACACGCTTATGAGTAACCTGTATGAGATTTCAGTTCCCATATTAAGAGTTAGAGAAAATCCTGTGCATTTCTAAGCACCTTTTGCAGCATCATTACCAATTTCAAATAAGCACATCTCTGTTCCAAGGCAGAGTCTGTGGGCAAAATGCTTGCACAGCTGAACCCACTCCCTTGCTATGGATGGAATCAGCTACACATGGATAGACTGAGAGTGTTCAGCAGCAGAATCTCTCTTTACAACATGACTGAGTTGTATATATAGTGTTAAATACAGGTAAATAACTATTCTCTGGTAAAAATCTTTTTTTTTTTTCTCCTTACCTAGTCAACGAGGTTGCTTATGAGTTGACCTCATTTCCATCGGCTCCATTTTTGCTCTGGACAGCAGTCGCTCGCTTCAACACCAGAAACAAAAATCACATAATTTCATACGCGATGCTGCTGATTAGAGTTTTTAACCTTTCTCATCATTTATGAGCCTTGTTACTCTCATTCAGCTCTGAGTTCAGTGAGTGAGGTACCATCTTAGGTGGCTCTGGTGCCACAAATTGAGCTGCTCACAGGTGCTCCCTTGGGTGTGCCAGTGAGTTTCTGGCTGAGGAGCCTCAAATGAGCCACTCCAGCTGTGCTCAGAGGTGCTCCTCACCCTTAGCAAACTTAAGGCTCAGCAGCACGTCACAAAGTGCTCATCATCAGTTACATATGGTGCTAGCTGACTTTCTTCAGCTGTGGCGAGAGATTTGGTAACTGCTCTGCAGCATTGGCCTTCAGCGCTGAGAAATCAAGTTTGCATTATTAGCTGGAGCTAGTTCACAGCAGTTAACGGCCAGGAAGTCTGCCCTGACAGAGGCAGGATGAACACGATTGCTGAGTAACCTATGCTCCCAGCCCAGTGCCGTTTTCAGGTGGCGGACAACCAGTAAACCTCCTCTAAGGAAGAAGCTAATGGCAAGGATATACATCAGTAGGTTTACGTTCCCCTTTCGGGGATTTCTTGGGGCGCTCCCCGCCTCGCACCTTCCCCGCGCATCGCTGAAGGCGCTCCCGCCGCGGGCTGAGGGGGCGCGAGCCCGCGCGAGCCCCTGCACGAGCCGCCCCCCAGCGGCCGCGCGCGGCCTCCCGCCCCGCCCCGCCCCGCCCCGGCCCTCTCGCCGCCGGAGCGTCAGCGGGAATTTCCAGTCAGGAAGTGCGGCGGGCCGGGGGTAGGGGCGGAGGGAACGCAGGCGGCGGCCGCGCGGGCCGGGGTGCCGCTCGGCTGCCCTCGCCAGCGGGCCTGGTGGCGGGGCCGGAGGAGGGAGGAACAGGGAAAGTCCGCGCGGGGCCGGGGCGCGGGCGGCGTCACGCCGCTGACATGGCGCGGCGCTAAGGGGTGCGCGGCCGGGACACGGACGCGACGACGACGACGACGCGGCGCCGCCAACCCTGCGCTGAGCCAGGTGAGCCCGCTGCTTTCTTCCCGCCTAGCGCTCCCTCGGCGCCCGTTTGCCGGGCCGGGAGCGGGCAGCCGCGCCGAGTTTGGGGGGGGGGGGGGGAAGCGCTCCCCGCTTCCTGGTGCAGAGTTTGCGCGTATGGCGGCCGCCGCCCCTCCGTCGTTCCTCGTTGCGCTGTTATGACGCGAGGCTGCCGAGCCGAGAAGGAGCCCCCGCGGCGGCGCGTGGGGGTGCCGGCCGCTGCGGGCGGACGCGCGGCCCCGGGGCTGTCGGTGCAGGGGACGCTCCCGGCCCGGCCGCGGCGCTCCTGGCGCGCTTCCCTGCGTGCGGGCGGCGGGGCGGCCGGAGCGACGCACGTGGTGTATAAAGGACGCGGAGAGGACGCTGTCGAAGGGAGCGGTGGCGTTCGGCCGCTCCTCGACACGGCCGCTTCCAGCCGCTGATGCGCCGCGCTCCCATGGTAACTCGGGAGGAGCGGCGATGGTGGCTGGCTTCGCGCTCAGCCGTGGCCCGCGAAGGTGAGCTGACGATGTGCGGCCGTTCGCGTAATGCGGCGCGCCGCAGTCACTCCATTCAAATCAGTGAATTAGGAGTGCCTGTGAGCGTTCTCTGGGTGAGGCTTGGAGGCAGAGAACCCGATGGCTTTGGTACTGCGCTTCACCTTCCTGCTTAAAAATCGTCTCAGCTTCGCTAAAGGGTAGCGCTTTAAAATAGTACGGACCTGAAACAACCGCTTGAAAGCAGCCGTAATCTTGGCCGTGTTTAGTTCCCTTCTTCAGAAGTCCTCTTCTTATTTATTCTTTTAACAGAGGCGCTTAGTACTTAGTGGAACTTTTCCTCACCCATTGCCGTGCGGTGCCACCACCGTCAGGCTGACAGAACAGGTTGAAAGTACAGCTCTTTGTCCCTATTAATATCCAGTGTGTGTGCTTCAAAGTATTGGCTTTTGCAATAGTGTTTTGATTAAAGCGGCTTTGTTATTTCCCGTCTGTCTGTTCTAGGAAAGCATTAACCAAGATGTCATTTGGAGACGTCATCCTGTCTGCAGTGTTTTGTAATCTGCAGAAATGACTGCAGTTCAATTGAGTAAATGAAAGAGGGAAAAAGCAGCCTGTAACTATCCGGAGGTTCTCTGTTCTGTAAACTTTCGTGGCTCAATAATTTGACCAGCATGTTCCCCTGAAGCGTTATTGTCAGGATTGACCGTAGTGTTTTCAGGAGACTGCAGCAGAGACTTCAGGGAAGCTCAGTGCTGCAAAACATGAAAGACATGTTAAAATGATTTATTCAGAAATATTAAGAAGAGGAAAATGTCACCTTCTCTCTGTTCTCTGCCCGCCCCTCCCCCCTCCTCTTTTTTTTTTTTTTTTTCCAAGAAAGAAATGTCGATCAACAACAGTCACCACAAAATGAAACTGTCTTCTGAGTAATGAAAATACTCTGGACAGAGACAAGGGTTTAAAGTTGAGAATGGCTTTGTTTCATTTCATGTCGTGTTGCATATTGTGTATATATATATGTTTTTAATATAATGTAGTAAACTTCATACTTGCAGACATTTAGTTCAGACAGTGCCTTTGTGGTGTTTTTGGAATCAGAAAGGTTTGCTGATAAAGTAAATGTGCTCGGAGAAGAAAAAGTCATCTTTGGATAGGGTGAGAGGGTGAAAGGCAGAGCAGTACTTCATTGAGACGCACACTGTAAAATTTTCTGTTTCGTTCATGTTAAAGTAGCAGTTCTTTGTTGATGTTACCATGCATTTAGACTTTCTAAGTCTAAATAAATGTAAATGTACCCTTTCTTTTTTGGAGGGAGCACTATAGGATTCCAGTATTTGGGTACTTATGCGTAAGTACAACTGACTCAACTGATTAGGTTTTTTTGTTTGTTTGTTTGTTAATTTTCATGAAAATAAATTTCTTTTTCATCATTCCCTTTTCCCAAAACCTTCCGATGCCTTCCTTGACGAATACATGCAAAGTCCAAAGCCAAGTGCAGATTAGAATTTATTTTATCATGCTTCTCATTACTGGAGGCTCTGGAGGGACAGAAACCAAGTTGGAAGGCCCAGAAGTCTTTGCTGTCAAGGATCCCCTGTGCTGCCTAGAAAGCTTAGGATTCCCTTAATAGTTACATATATGCATAATGAATGTCTCGAAGCTGCAAACGTATGGTGAAAAGCAGTGTTATCATTTTTACTAACTTAGAATAGGACTTAGTGTAGCTGTTGGTAAGAAAATTCTGCGTTCATAAGATGTTTTGGTTAATAATTCTGTGTTTACATCATGTGAAAACTCAGTCACTGCAGTCTTCCTGCTTTGAGTGCTGGAAGTGTGTGCCAGCTCTTTCATAAGACAAACACACCTGAATTTAGAAAATTGTTACTCATTTCCTTAAGTAAACAAAAGTCTAAAGGTTTTTTTTTTGTTTTGTTTTTGTTTTTCTATCATATTGGTCACTTCTTGTTGGTTCCCAGACACAAAATAACAGATAAGGAAAAGAGAAAGTTTCAGGTTAAATAATGAAAATGAAACTCTGACCTTGGTCACTTTCAGCTGACACAGGATTTTTTAAGAAATGAATGTTGTAATTTGATGTCCAGTAAGTGAACTCTGAACTGTTCCTGCATCGGTAGCATCATAATTGCAGTTGTCATTAATTGTGCCCTTGGGTCAGCCAGACTTGTATGTTTGCATCCAAAAGAAGGAATTCAGTGAAATGTTTATTTTGCTGAAGCGCTACTGGGAGTTTGTTGAGGATTTTGATGGAGCTGGCAGACCATGTGTGAGGAGGAAGTTGCTGCTGCTTCTGTGCGCATTTTCATTTTTTTTTCCCCCTTTCAACTTTGGTGTTCTGAAAAGCAGCGTCACATTTCTTTTTTTCTGCGTTTAGAACACGGAACTAGCTAAGCTAGAATTCAGTCCATAGAGCAAGCTGCACTGGTGTCACAGATCAAGAGCAAAGTAGGTCCAAGTTGTGTGTGTTTGTGTTGTTTTGTTTTGAAAATTGTACTTCCGTGTGTTTGTGCACTTCTGGTCGAACAGTAACATGCATGAAATCATCAAAGTGAGTGGGTTTTGTTTTAAGTTTCATTAGTTTAGTCTGAGTGTTCTTTGCTGCATTAGAGTCTACTGTAAAAAAATAATGCTGAAGGAGTCGTATTGTTTCTTTGTAAAACATGGAGGGGAAAATAAAAGCTGTGGTAAAGCAAAGCTGTGTGCTTTGCAGCTGTAGCTTTCAGCTGTGGGCCAAGGAAGGTTGGGACACTTCAGTGATAGGGCTCTTGGCATAGCTGCGCTAATGCTGTTCTTGGTTGAAGCTGTATAGTTCAGCTGACCGTGTTACTTCTTTAACCAACCATTTCTGCCAAGGTATATTTTTAGAGGCTGTTGATAAACAAGGGATACCAGGGGTGCATTGGCTCACTGCTGTACTTGCAGTGGTAGCTGCCCTTGCTGCTCTCCTTTGCATCTGTGTTCTTTAAATGGAGGCTGTCTTAAATAGGACTTCAGAACCTGTGTGATAGCAGCTGCTGATAACGGCAGGCCTTGTGTGAACTGGACCTCAGGGTTTGTTTGTTGTTTAGCTTCTCATCAGTGCTGTTCTTTCTCTCCTCAAAAAGGAAAAGGTTTGCTCTTTAGTGCTGATGATTCATTTCACTTAAGGCTTCTGAAGTGGGTATGTGTGTGCTCTTTGAGTTACTGTTTGAACAATTTTATACGAACTAGGGCTATTCCTAAAGAACGCTCGGTGATGATTCTTGATCTACAGCAAAAAGTAACAGCATTTTCACACAACTGTTTGATTCAAGTAGCGTTACCGCCTTGTGGCTAAAATACAGTGCAGTTACAGGAGTTGTTTTGTTGTGTTAAACCTCAGTACTTTTACATATACTTAGCATTAAATATATGCAATAAGCACACTATGATACATTTGAATACTGTTTATTACTTTGGTTTAAATTGTTTTGAATGTGTTTTAACAAAAATATTTTCTTCTAACATTGTTCTGGAAAAACAGTTTGTGTGTAGGGCATTTCAGTTCTTGTGTTGGTTTGCTGCTTTGGCATCAGGTAAAGGATTAAAACATGCAAAAATTTGGTCACAAAGATACTTAGTAACTGGACTACACGAGCAGTTGTTTTATTATCTGCCAAATAAGTTTCCTTATGCTATAATATTTCCTTTTAGTGTGATGATTATGTGGGTTAATAATTCTGGCTCTCCATTTCCTGTAGTAATTCTGCACTAAAAATTTCAGATTCAAAGCATCACACTCTTTTGAAATCTTTAATCTTTTTGATCATTTTCATTTCCCAAGTGGTTTGTAGTTTTAATACTGTTGTTCAATAGTACATCTAAGAAAACATTTAAAATTTTAATGTCAGCATTTTTTTTTAATTAAAAAAATACACAGCACCAACTCCCCGTCCCATCCAGCAGGAAATAATAAGCAAACCCTGTTAATAACAAGGGGAGGCAATTTGTGCTGGTGTACTAGAAAAACAAACAGGCAAGCTGTGTTGTCTTGTGTTATGTAGTGTTACTGCAGAAGTCTATAGATGAGAGTCTGCAGAGGAAAGTAGTGTCTAAAAAAAGTAAAGCTTCTGTTCAACTCTTTTCTTACTACTGAGTACTTACACTGTAAACTTTCTTCATAGGTAGTAATTCTGTGTGTTAGCTTAAGGAAATAACAAACACAATTTGCATCCACTTTTACTGCAGAAGTTGAACATTGATGAGGTCTGTATTGAGAGTACAGTTTGCCTTAAATAAGGGCCCTTCCCCAGCACTGAAGTTATAGATGGGAGAAGAAATATTAGTGATTTTATAGCATTTAAAAGCAAACTTTAAATTTCATGTTGGATTAAAATCCCTTAAAAAATAATTAAAAAAAACCCCCACCAAAAACAGCAACCATAATTGATAGGGCTTCTTGTCAACTTAAGCAAGCTAGCAGTTACTTTCATGGTTTTTAACTTACATTTTCTCTTCCATGTGTGTGACATCTGTATCATAACGTGAGTAAAAGTGCACATGATCTCATAATTTTTTGTTTCTGTTTACTTCGTATGTTTCAGAATACTGCAGCTGTTAATCGCCTCTGATTGTGAATAACCCCAGGGATTGCTTTCTGTAGCACATTTTCATCCTTTTGGGAAAACCTACATGTATGTCTATAGTTTGTGTTTATTTTATTTTTTTCCCGATTGTGCCTCAGGACAGTATTAATCTAAGTGATAAATATTTTGTCCAAACCTTTGTCCAGAGACTTCAGAAACGGTATCATTTATTAAAGTGAATGCAGACAAGGTAATTGAGAACAATGTAAATAAAATAGCCATTGATAAAACTTTTTCTGTGTTACGATTTTGCATTCTTAGTATTTGGGAGGGAGGTATCTCCCTTCTTTTCCTTCCCTTTCTCTGCTCCCTCCTACTCTCCCTTGGAACAGTTTCTGCAGCAGCTCCATTTATGCACGGTGTTGGAAGTGCACGATGCTGGTAGCTAGCAGCTGTTGGAGCCTAGTTGTATAGACCTGCTGAAAGCAGGTTTGGACAGCGTGTGCAAAATGCCAGCAAATGCTTGGAACCCTGCCTGTACAATATTCCCTATTACATTGCTTTTAAAAAAAATTGAGTGTATTTTCCTTAGGAAAAACATATTTTATTACGCTCTAAAAATTCTAAGCGGTTAGAAGGACTTACAGGACTTATATTAAATGGACAAGCTTCATTTCTTTTATATTTAACTGTTGTAGCTTCATGACATAACTTGCATCTTGAACCTTTGGAAGATCTAAACCTGCTGTTCTATGCAGAGGTAGATAACAGCAGTTCTCTAACTTCCTTCCCCTTCCCCCCCAGTGCTTTTCTAAGAATATGTTCTGCCCCAAAAGCTTTTGTCCTTGAGGTGGGCTCCCTTGGATTGTATTCTGGGGAAAAAAAGCTGGGTTTCAGGGGAATTGAAGTGCTGGATGAAGATGGGAGAGTGTCCAGAGCAAAGTGAAAAAGCTGGGTGTTAGGAGGTGTGCAGGACCGCAGCTCTAGTATGCTGCAGTGCTGAAGGCTTCAGTCTAAATGTCTTGGATCAGTATCTCTGTTCTGTCCAAGCAGCTTGTTGCTCTTCCTCAAGCCAAAATCATCTCACCGCAGTTCTTGTTCTGGTTCCAGCCCTGCCTGGTGGTTTGCAGCATCTGTATTGCACAGTATGTTCTCTGCATTTCTGGAAATGCTGATCTAAAGTGATTTTCTATATACAGATTGTTAGAAAAGCGAGCAAGGATAGTTACTCCTAGAAGTGGTAAATAGAGAAGTAAACAATACCAGGTGAAACACTGTAGAGACTGAACAGCATAGCAGTTACTGTTTCTAACTCAACCTGTCATAGCTGCTGGAGAATTTCAGAGAACTTCGTGTCTCTTGTAAAAAGTAGTTCTCTGCATTCAGAGTCTGCTGTGTTGCATAGCCTGAATGTAGGACACACAGGATATATGGATATATATATATACACACAAAACACAGAAGTCTTTGTCTCTCTTTCATCCTTAATCCTATGTTTAATAAGCAAAATAAACAGGCTTAGGAACATAACCACAGCAAATTTTCATCGTGTCTGATTGAAGAAACTTAACAAGTAAATTGCAATGAAAGCCAGAGTAAAGAGGAAAAGGCCCTGCTAGAAAAAAATGCAGGAAGAAGTGTGCTTTCAATATGTCAAGTCACTTGAAGTGTAGTAATTGTGTTTCTCTTGTCTTGAGGCTACCTTTGCTTTTTGAATCCCAGCCCTAAAAGTTGAGGAGTGTTCTTCAAAATGAAAAATTTCTTTAAGTTGTCATGCTAATTCTATTTCAAGACTGTTATGATCTCTGAGTAATAAAGATCACCACCCATTAACATACATACCTCCTGTCTGCCTTTTACTGAATGTCTCAGTTTCTATCCTGTTAAGCTGATCTGTGCTATAAACAAACCCTTTCCCACAAAATATTAATCTGTCCTGAGCTCAATCTTTACAGTGAACTGGTTAAAAAATAACGGGCGTGTTTTAGGAAGAATGTGTTGATGCTTTGTATTTTAAAACACAACAGCAGGCAGACAGACTCTAATGCAAGTCTTTTGTGTTCGTTTTCTGAGGATATAATGGGTGTTATGTCACAGTAGTTTAAGAAGTGTAAGAGATGAGTGGCTGCTGAGCCTCCACCGTGCATCACTTTCATTTATGATGAGGAAAGTCTTTGTGGGTTAGAGAAGTCGGTGAAACTCTTGATTCTTTGTCACTACAAACTGATAAAACAAAAACGTGAAAATACAGAACAGCAGATCTCCAACACATTCACAGATGAAAAGTAGAGACGTGCTTACTGTGTCTCTTTGAAGATCTGGGAAATGAGGCGTATACAGTGTTTTTTTATCTAGTCCTATGCGAAGAGTTAGCTTCATCTGTAAGTTCACCAGTGCACTTCAGAATGTGACTACTCAGAACTGGGGGATTAAAGCTCAAATTTCTCTTGGGACTGAGGGGGATATTGTAACTGCATAGGTGCTCTGAAAGTAATGTCTCCTGTCTGTTTCCATGGAAACTGCAGCAGATGCAAAGAGCACAATAGCGTTACTTCACAGAGCATATTATCAGCTACAGAACACAATATTTCAGTGTAGTTATCACCATCAGCTATTTATTTTTATAGTGATGAAAAGGAGCCTGCACGCTCTGCTCATAAAATCTGTGTCGCCACTGCTGAAACACCCCACCTACTGCCTCACCGTACTCACATCCAGTTTGATCTTCCTAAGCATTCAACAAATATTGATGAATGTCAGTGGATGCAATTTTTTTTTCTGCACAGTGGAATTCACATCCATCCCTTTGCTTCATACTCGCCGCCATCTTGTCAAGCTGCCCCTCCACTCCCCTCTGTTGTGTGATAACAATGTAACAGAACACTGGTGGAAGGTTCACTCTCTACTACCATACCACCAACATCCACCTCTGATATCATGGACCAACATAGTGATATAGGAGGCGTTATTTTTGGAGCAATCCTCATATTTAGGTTAGTATTCATACGATTTTGTTTTCTGTTTGCAGGAGTAAGAAGCTGTCCTGATCTGTTAGTGTATGCTCTGGTCAGGTGTTTACCCAAGCTAGTGTTAGGAGAACAAAGAACGAAGGATGGAGCCTGAACTCTTGATTTTTTTCTAAGAGGCATGCATCTGCTGAGTGAGAAATATTATGTAACAGAGCTGTTGGTGTCTGGATCAGACATTAAGGTTTGATTTCTAATAGTTGTGTTAGGTTATGCTTGTCTGCACAGTCGTGTTCCAGAGTAATGGCATTCCTGAATGAGTCACTTTTTTTCCAATTTAAATGTCTGTTCCATGTGAAGCTTTTATATAACTATTCAGAATACAATAAATGAGTTCTGTGTTCTTCCGTCGGTGACTGCTTGCACCTGGTACTATTCAGCTATTAATGAGGAGAGGCAAAGTATGATTATGATCTGTTGTCTGGTTAGGTTGGTGCAATCCCGTCAGCTTCCACATGTGTGTATGAATCCATACATTTGCCTGATGGTTTTGTTTTTTTCTCTTTTTCTTTTTTTTCACAAGGGTAACTGACCTGCTGCGAGGCAGAAGACACACACGTGTACACACACACAGTTAAATTCCCCCAGTAGGTGCAGCTATGTGGTTTTGAACAAATGCAGCTGGATTTTTAGGTTTCCCATTGTGCTATGAGCAAAATGATGTTCATTCACCCATCATGGATTATTCACATTGAAAACTACTGTGAGTTGAAATGTTTAGTTCCTGGTTGTCATTGTCTTAAAGATTTCAGAGGGTCTCCAGGGTAGATAGTATCATGGTTGATTGTGGTCTGCAGGTGGAAGAATTATTTTATGTTTTGTAATTCAAACTTGCAGTACCGTTTCTGGCATCTGGATATTTATATGGGAACCAGGCATATATGGTAAAATGAACTTACACAAAACAGCTTTAATCCCAGTCACCTTCAAACAAGACTTGTATTTCTGACCTAACATTTCTAAGATGCATATAGCAGCATGTATAGCCTGAGTAAGAACAAGCTCTGAGCCATAGTACAGCTCAGGTGCCTCTCTTTGCGAGGTGGTAGTGCACAAAGCTGCTAACGACAGGTTACTTACTACTCGTGAAAGCTTACCTTTTTTGCATGCAGGGAAGCTGCATAGAAATTCAAGCAATACGGTAGGAAAGCAATTGAAGAAAAATTGATAAGTGTTAGGCTCTGTCTTGAACGATAGAGTTTGATTTTGTGTGTAGGTGTTTTTGTGTTTTTTTTTCCTGTCATGTTATTGACATTTCCTGGATTTGCCACAGTTTTCTTAGAAAAAGAAGAAGCAGTTTAGAGATTTGATAACTAAAAAAATGCCATGCAAAAGCACTATTCTGGAGGTAATACTCCTGGAATATTTTTGTCCTTTGTTTGTCTTTGAAAGAGTACAAAGCATATAATAAAACAGAGTGTTCTCAGGCATTTGGAGGGTTCATGTTAAATTGTTGAGTTAATTTTTGTCTAGGCCCTGAAAAGGCACTCAAGTGTCAATTTATATACACAAAGCTGAATATTTGCACATCTAAGTCATCCTGTATTTATAATCAACTGGCTTAGCATTCACACTAGAGAGAGACTATCTTTAACCCTTCCCCCAAGCACTGCAGCTTGTAAGAGGTAGCTGTCCTTTTGGTGCTAGAGAGGTTGTTCCTGGTATTTGGTTACAAACATTTTAATACAGACCTGCAGTGACTGAACAGTATGCAGGTAGCAACCTGCTTCTGGGTGGAATGCTCGTCTTTAGTGTCTGCTCTTTTGCTCTCAGGATGTTGTTATCCCTTGGATCTGCTGAAAAACAAACAAACAAAAAAACAGAAGTGGCAGTTCTGATAAGGTGAATTTGAAGGGCTGATTCTAGTAGGCATTTAATTCTGTGTTAATTTTGGTATCAGAGGTCATTAAATTGAAAATTTTCAGAAATACTGCCTCTACAGTATTTTTCAACTGCAGAATCACATTTCAGAGTGTTATAAATGTGACCAGGAGGCGTAGCAGGTGTGCAAACCTTTCCCCACAGAGTTCTGCTGGAGTGAGAGAGATGCAGTCAGAAAAAGAAGAGTAGGGCACACGTGGTAGAAAATTGTTTTAAGTTTATCCTATTGGGCTCACAGATGAAGTTGTGAGATGTTCTCGTTTGAAAATTTTATGAAGAAGTATGTAATTAGCAAACTGGACGGTTGCTATTGATTTTTGTTCCTCAGAATCTTTGTTCCCTTACAAGTGTAATTACTGTTATCTGGAATTTTAGGTATTTCTGAACATAATTTTGCTTATATGACTCACGAAATGGTAAGGATTTAAATATGAGAGATGACAAAACGAGACTTATTGGAAAAGCTTTTTTTCTACTTGTGCAGAAGAAATCTGGCAATCATACTCACAGTTACTTATTCAGCGTGCATCTGTGGGCATGGTCTGACACTTCCTCAAAAATACTGGCTATTGAGGTTCAGATTGTTTACCTTAACATCCATACCTTAAGTTGGGAAATGTCTGCCAAAAATTGGATTACAGTTATTTTGTTCATTTCAGTAACTTGTCAATGAGTGATGAGTGTTGTGATCTTTTTATGGAAATAAAACATCAAAGAAAAGCGTCTTTCAGAATCTAAACATGCAGAAGGTTTTGTTAAAAATGTCTTGTGTTAACAGTAACAAATTATTAGTGAAAATTGTGCTTTACAGAAAGTGCTTATTATGAAATATGACTGTTGAGATGTTTAGGTTGCTCAAGCGATAGGTAATGAGGTACGGTGTGAGTATCTGTGGCTGTTACAGCTACTACACATTTTTTGGCTGAAATCTTGCAATCAGTTCTTCGGTATTTGCTCAAATACAGCAAATGGGTATTACTTGGTAAATATTTCCTTCTAAAATTGAATTATAAACAAGCAAGTGCTTTTACTTTCTGGGTTAAAAAATAATTTTATCCACATGGAAGATAATTTTTTTTGCTGGAAGACATGAATGTATCCAGTATCTCCTCTTTTGCCATATAAAATTTTCTTAAACATTCTCCTAGTTCTTAAGAAAATTTCCATGTTCCTCTGCTGGCTTGTTGTTACGTCTCCTGGATAGATAAAGCAGGCTAAAATTTTCCAGGGACTAGCATTGACATCAAGACCTCTACAGAGGGTTACATTTTTTGTGTAGCCATGATTGTCATTGTCAGCACTACAGGTGTCCGGATGCCAAACACTTGCAGACCTCCGGAAATAAAGGTGCTTCAAAGGAGTCAATATTTACTCATTTTTTTTATCTAAAAAAATATAGAATGTTCTTTCTTGGAGAATCTGATCTTTCATTTAGTAGGTACTCATTTAGTAGTACTTGACAAAAAAAGTGTTAGGATTCATTGATTAATGATCTAAAGACTTCCTTTGCATAAAAATGCAGAGTGCGTCTTCTGCTATGCTATGATAATGGTTTTGCTCAAATTCAAGCAGCAGAATAGCTGAGCTAAAGACAGATACAAATTAATTCCTAATTTTAATGAATTTGCAATAAATTTTGACTTCAGGACCTTGAATGGAATCTTGACTTGCTTGGGAGCAGGCAGTGGAAGATCCTAGCTGTAGCAGATCCTGTCATTAGCCTGTCCTATCCAAATACTGGGGAATTTTAGGAGCACTTTAGAAATCACTAATACTGGAAGTAAATTTAGATGGGTCAGCTCATCTGGCTTTCAGTGTGAATCTGTTGGAAAAAAAAGTAAGAGTTCTTATTCTTTCTGTGTTTCAGGACTTACAATGGCAGGAGAGGATCCTTATATTATGGGAGTGTCAGATCCCCAAGTAAGTGGGTTTGTATAATTTCAATATCCCTCTTCTCTATTCTGTGTCTTCGTGTTGGCTTCCTCTTATACTGTCCCGTCATTTCTTACGCTTAAGAACATGGAAATATAAAAGCATTCCAGCTGTTGTTGTTTTCTAAGCCAGTCTTTACATGACCAGTAAGGTACCTTACCACTGGTGGAACAGCTGAAGTCTAAAGAAGGAACAGGCCTGTTTAAAAAAGCAGTTGAAAACTGTCTCACTTTTATGGCCTGTCTGCCTGTGACACTTGCCCTGAAGTTCCTCCTGTGGTGGGCTTTGGTCTTGATCTGAAAATAAGGCCCCCTAAGCACGGAAAAGTTAATCTGTGTCATTTCTGGTGAAATTTGCATTGATATTGATGACAGAATGGTCTTTTACACAGGTCAGTATGTCTTGGCTTTTCCGCAGCTCTTCCACATTTCATTAGATCATTTCATGATTCATTTTGATTGTGAGAATAATGCTTGAGTGAAAGGTTGGAGTGAAGAACAGATCATTTCTACTCTCCTTGATTTCCAAGAAGAAAGGATTTTCTCTTTTATGCATGTTCCACTTTAGAAGATTTATACTTGACAAATACAGTGGGTTAAGACACGTCGATATTCAAAACAAAAACTGTAATTTGACCTAGGCATTCTGTTTTCTTGCGTTAGAGTTTGTATGTTTATTTGAGTAAGGAATGTAGTCTGGTGGGATTTAATTGCAGAAGTCAGAATTAAAACTTAAATGGCTCTCAACAAGTCCTTGAGCAAGTCACGTAGGGTCAGATTTTCAGAATTTGGCATCTCATCTCTTTTGAATGAACAACTGAGTATTGTTAGTCTGTAAGCAAAATGCAAGCTTAGAAGCTGTGCTGAGCTCAGTGCAGTCATGTCACGCTGGTGAAAGTTTCACTAGCAACTTTGCTGGCATTACTGATGACAGCAAAAATAAACCAAGATATAAAATGTTAACTATTGGATTCTGCATGTTTGTAGAGAACTTTGAAATTTGTTCCTAAAAGTTGCTTTAGGAAATTGTTTGTGTGTGTAGTAATGAAGAATATACTCTCTTTCATTATAGATGTTTGCAATGGACCAGCTCATGGGAATGAATACAATATTTAATAATACAGGTTACATCACTTCAGACTTACCACTACGAACAGGTAGGAACTGTTGATGTTTGACTGTGTTATTTTAATGCTGTTTCTCCAGATTTCTTTTGTGTGTGTGTGTAAACTTCTTTTCAAAGGCTAGTTTGTTTACGTTATTGTAAGATGTACGTTGGTTTAACTTCATGTTACACCTTCAAGCATCACTTACCTTTATGTTTCAAGAGAGAGACAAATCTAATTTTTGTTTGACTTGTGCAGAAACTGAAATTTCAGTCGGTTAATTGCTTTGACCAAAGAGCTTTGAGTGACCTGTTTTTATAAGCGTTATTCTTAGTTTGCGTAATTGGTGAGCTCTAGTGTTTGTATTGCCATTTTTCAGGGTGCAACATGTACATTTTTTTTCTCCTTCATCTTAAATATATTTCATTTGTTGTAATTATTCTTAAGGTGCTTGTTTTTCGCTAATAAAACATAGAGTTTATGCAACTTCCTGTATCATTGAAATGTGTTTTTCCTTCTTGGTGACTTCTCTGTTTCCTGTAATGTAGCAGTTTGGTATTAAAAGCACCTGATGACTTCCTGAATTTTTACACTAGTTTGAAATCTCAGTGTCAAATTTTGCAACCAAATACTGAAAATGAGCTGCAAAAGCCTAATATACATTTATTCCAGTATAGTTCTAGGACAGGAATATAAAATACGTCTTCAGCCTATGTTAGCTGCTTGATTGATCTTGGTCTAGTTTTGGTTATTCAATTTCTTTCTAATTATTAATTTTTGTTTGAATTTATAAAATTGCATTTCTCCTGCTTATTTTTTTAAAATAGCTGATCTAAGAAGGGGGAGGAAAATAAAAATCTGTTTAACCATACGCGGTTTTTCTTGATTTGCCATCTTTAATATAGTTACTAGTATCTTTTAACATAGCAACTTTGTCTTGTTAATTTGATTTGTTCAAGTCTGTTGTATAACAACATGGGTAGTATCTGCTGTATTGCAGATGTTTTCTTGAAAAAGCAGACCCATATTGTAAGCTGTGTTTTATATATATCTGAGAAACATGATACCAGTGAAGGTATAAGTGATAGAATGAAATAAGGAATTAGCCTTTTATTTTGTAGTTAAAATTCTACCCTCGTGTAACAATAAATGCAGATGTAAAAATAAGGACACTTTCAATGCTTTTTATGAATTAAACCATACCTCAGTTTTCCTGACTGAGCAGTAGTGAGGAAGGATCAAGAAAAACACATGGTACAGATGATTTTTTTTCAAGATAAAATGCACTGATGAGCAAAGCTGTTGAGAAATATGGGAAAACATCCAATAAGTGAATGTTGCTATCATTTATTTGCAGTGCATTTTCATTAAGGCAGATAAAATTGTACAGTAAGATTCGTTTGTGTTAGATTAATGGGCTTTCACTGTTCTCCCAGAGATTTTATGGGACAATTGACCTTACTGGAATGTTGATTTCCCCATAATGATATCTTCCTTACACCTACCTTTTGAACTTACTTTGTACTCTTCATGCCAAGCTCATTCCATACAAATTATTCAGATATATAAAACTGATTTTCAGATATGTATTTCCTGTCTAAGCTAGAAAACAGCTATTTAAAAACCATGTGGGGGAGTCAAGAATTCTCTGGAATCTGGAGTCTCAGAAAACTCTTCCAGGGCTAGTTTCATCTATATTCTTAATTTGCAAAATCACGTAGCTGCCTTCTAGTAATTTTTCTGTGTGGCACTGATCTTGTCTCCTGTTGCAGTACAGCTGGCAGATTCTCTGTGTACAGGATGGGATTTAGTCAAGAAGTATGCATCTCATAGAATCATAGAATGGCTTGGGTTGGAGGAGACCTCAAGGATCAAGTTCCAACCCCCCTGCCATAGGCAGAGCTACCAACCTCCACGTGTGGTACTAGAGCACGTTGCCCAGTGCCTCATCCAACCTGCTTTTGAGCACCTCCAGGGATGGAGCATCCACAGCCTCTCTGGGCAGCCTGCTCCAGCACCTCATCACTTTCCCTATGAAGAACTTCCACCTGACATCCAGTGTAAACCTTCCCTCCTTGAGCTTAAAACCATTCCCCCTTGTCCTATCACTGTCTACCTGAATAAAAAGTTGATTCTCGTCCTTCTTATAATCCCCTTTTAAGGTTATCACAAACATGAGTTTAGGGCTAGATTGTTATTTCATTGCCATCTAATTGTGCCTTTGTAAATGAACAACAGGCAGGTGTGATATATGTATGGATTGCCGTATCGTGGCAGTGTAAGTGCATCAACAAATAGCTGGGGAATCTGGGGACTTTCTGATGACAGATGTTCTGTCAGCTATTTACAGTAATAGAAAAACCTTTGAGATGCGAGGCAAGGATTTTCTTCATGCAGTTGTCAGTGCTCTAATCCTTCTGCCCACTTTTTTCTGTGTCTCACATCAGTTTTAAGTAAAAATTGTGGTTAGTGCTTGGTTATTTTGGCTCTAAAGCTGTAGTAGATGGTTACTTGGGTCAAGTTCTACATTTACATTTAAATCTAGAAGGAGAAGTAACCCATGTGTGCCCTCTATGAAAAAAGATTATATTTACAACACCTTCAGTAACAGTCCAAACTGCAGAACTTAGCTGTGTGTTTCAAAATACCCTCAGCAGCAAGGGCAGTATGGCATGAAGTCAGCAGGTTCTTTGGCTCATTGGGAAGCATCATGCTTTTGAGAGCCAGATACTAATCTTTGATGTATTAAGGTGTAAAAGCAGATATGCAGCAGTGTGATGTCCACCGTGTATTGAGGGACAAAGAAATAATGCCTTACATTAGAGAAGAAATGGGCAAAGCAGTCTTCTACAAATTTGGGTGTTTCTTATTTCCTCCTGATTGTACAGTATCACCTACAACCATAAAATGTAGCACTCTGTGTGTGAGTTAAAGATGGTTTGAAGAACCCGTGAATTATTTTGGTTTTAGATGCTCTCATCTAACCAGCTGTTGGCATTCAAGTGTTGGCCCATCAGCAACTGAAGGGTGTTACCTGCAGGCTGCTAAAATTACAGTTTTCTAGATTTCTTTAACTGACACTGTTTCTTAAATCTCCTCTGCCCAGCCCTCTGTGATGCTTTCTGTTGAGAGGGAAAGGATAAAGAGGATGCTGTTAAAGTTTTAACGGGTTTTATTTAATATTTTTTTCTGAGAGAAAGATATTCTTAGGAAGAGATTCAGGGGAGCATGACCATCACCAAAAATGAGATGGGTATTCATTTCTCTTTCCCAAAGCAGTGGCCCTAATCCTCATAAGCATGGACAGACCCACCTGTGACTCATAGGAGAGGTACTCCAGCCTGCCTGCTCATCCCTGTCACCCTCCTCTGAACTCACTTCAACTGGATCTAGAGTCTGAACGTGTAGCAGCAATGTTATTAAAGAGCGTCAGTATTGGGTTTAATAACCAAGACTGTGAGGCTGTGAATGGTTTTATCTGTATCCACACAGTTAAACAACACAGTCACAAGAGCAGGGTGCAGTGCATCTGTACTGGGGGAGCAGAGAGGTGTTGTAGAGAGGATGTGACCAGAGCAGGTTCCCTTGAATGTCTTCAGGTACTAGGGAAGCTGTTAAATAGAGGACACACTAAGTGCCACAGTGCTGCCAGGCCTGCAGATACATCATACCAACATTTCAGAGACATTGTTCTTTGATTTGGCTTTGATGAGAAGAATGTAGCTAAAATGGGTGCTCCTTTGCAAAGTGCGTATGCAGGATGAGGCCTGTTGAGAGGAAGAAGGAAGAAGTGGTGGGAGTATCAAGATGGAGGAGGGCCTCTGACTCAGGCAGGAAGAGGAATGAAGAAATGCAGCAGTTAAAGGAGATGTGGGGAAGTGCAACTGTGACTCAGGCTGGAAGGGAGGTAGTGGGATGTGAGTTGGCCTGTGGTGAGTGAGGGGAGAAAACAGAAAAGGAAGCGCTGAAGTATCAGAATGTGGCTGTGCACCAGACCCTCTCCTGGTTAGAGGACTGTGTGATTGAGTTACAATCTGTAGCCCTCGTGGTTGTGCAGCGGTGCCAGGCAAGTCATGAGGAGTCTCATGGCGATACTTGGCAGCTGTGGGAGTTATTCCCATGTGGAGACCAACTCCATAACTGTATCCTGATTCAGCCTCTCTAGAGGAAAAGTGGAAGTAAAGCCATTTGTTTAGTAGCATTCCTTTTTCTTGCTTTGTAACACCTATAAGGGGATTGATTGTTACAAAAGAACACAACTTTAATTGTGCCCTAGAACAGAGGTGAAAAAGTTCATCACAAATCTAATCATTATTCATTCCGTTCGCAAGGTGTACACCTTCAGCTTTCATTTGTTTAGACCAGGCATGCCTGCTTTATAGAAATGAACTTACAGAAACTTTACTGTGCAAAACACTTCACTTTCTTTCAAATTTTTCTCTTCCTCAGGGAAGATTTGAAAGGAGAAGAAGAAATGGAGAAGGGACCGCATAATAAATATTAGGCTGTCTGTCTAATGTATTTCTGGAAAATATTCAGAGTCCAGGGAAAGTTGACTATATGAGACCTTTTGCAAAGCAGAATTATTTTCATAGTCAGTATATTACTTATGCTTGGAAGTTACCTTGAATATTGCCTCTTTATTTTTAAATAGAATTTTTGGCAAAATTTAATGCTTTGTGTTCGTATGCCTTCTCTGTCCACTCGCTTAGATGTGCTTCATATGCTATACCAGTGTACTAACTTTATGATAGGAAAAAAGAAAATGTTTAGTTTTTGGGTTGTGTGAATAAAATGCGATCTTCCAAAACTTTGTTTTACATAAATTGGTATATGTTTGATTAATCTGTCTGCTGTCACTCATGTCAGCAGATACAGTTTGCATTTAGACATTTACACTGAACCTTTTGTATGCTTTCCTAGTATTTATATTTAAGATACTTTGTTTTTTCTTATGTTTGTGTGGCTTTTATAAGTTTTTTTTCCCCCCCAAGGGGGCACAAGTGCTGCTGTCCTTCGTTTTTCATTTTCTTGCATGCAAGTTGTAACTGTGTCAGTAGCAGAAGGAATTGCCATTAAGCTTTCCACTAGGCTGGTATAATGTAAATACCTCTCCTAGGTGTAGGGACTCCCTCTTGCTGATGTCTTGAACCTGGATCTTCTGCATCCTATGGAACTACTGTTACAGCTTTTGTATAAAAGAGCACTTTGTTTTTCTGGCCTGACGTTGAGAGAGAGCAGTGGGATTTTGTGCTGATTCTAATCCTAAGTGTATACGTGGAAAGTGAATCCCTAAGGGAAAAACAGTTGAAGAACTGCTCGGCAGGTCATGGCTGGAAGGCTTGGTTGAGAATTGAGTTACACCGTTGTATTTAATGTGAATTATTTCTGCCAGTGCTTCGAAGATGCAAGGCCTTTGGGTTGCTAAAGTATTCTAGCAGTATTTTAGATGCCTAAAGAATGGTGAAGGTTACAGATCTGTGAACAGAGCTCTGTTCGTAGATAAAAATGCCAGTTAAATGTTTTTTTTTACAGGCAAAAACCAAAACATAAAATCACACTGAAACTAAATATTAATCTATGTATTTTAAAATTTCTAAGTTCTAAAATATGTTTTTAATGCTTTCCAATGTAAAATTATGTACATTTGCTCTTTGCTTGCTTTGTTTGACTTAAAAAATTTTGGTTGCAGTGCTGTTTGGTTTTTTTTCATGGGAAGAGTGTTGGACTTGGGAAAAAAAATGATGTATGAAATTGTTGTGACTGGCATTTGCAATGTAACTTTGGTATCAAATAGATTCTTTTACTGACTTTGATAACAAAATGAAAATTATATCTATTAGCGTATATTATTGTATCAGTATATTTACTTAATGTTTTGAGAGAAGGCTGTTCAGAACATGTCTAAAGACGTGAAGGTCTGCTTTATTAAGGATAACTTGCAGTGAGAAACAGAGAAGGACACATGAAGTTGGGCTGCAGACTATAAATGAATATATTCTCTGCCATATTTATTTGTCAGTGAATGTGAGACCTGTTGTTAGATGGAAGCTGATGCAAGTATGTAGTTCTGTGCTTAAGCCAAGTATTACCTGATTGAGGTGGCTGGATTGCATGGTACTCGCAGATGTTGCCGACCTTCAGAGGCTGATCATACCTTCTCCTGGATGTTGACAGGGCATGACATGCTCTGTGTATGCTTTCAGGCCCTGCCATATGACTGCATATTGCCTACTCTGTAGCTTTCATGGGTACCAGTGAACTTGCTAGATTCCTCAATACCTTTAATAGGGTATAAGTAATGAATGATGCATGAACCTCACAAGAGTGTAGCTGGCAGTAAATTATGCAGGTGTTCACAGCAAGTGAAACTGTTGTTTGGAGTGTGCTTTGATAACAACTGAATTCGTAGCAATGAAATCCTCTTCTTTGTTGGTAAAGAAGCAGAAAAGAAATTTTACCTTTGAGGTGATTAATTCTCAATTCTGGTGGATGTTTATGCTGGTGAATTTTGAATGAGGTTTATGGTTTTAAGTTAGCCAGCATTTAGGGAATGATGCAAGGCTTATACTTGGTAAAGCTAACAAGTCTTGTCTGAAAAACAGAATTTATTAGAACGCAACTCCACATATTGATGACATGGACAAATATGGATTTCACTGTAGCCTGCATCTGTAGTCAAATAGAGTGTGTTCTGTGTTTTAGAGACACGGCAGAGCAATATATTTAAAAGTAAATCTGAAATTATTAAAAGAATGAAAATTGTTTAGGCTCCTCAATTCCATTTTCTAAAGCAGATCTGACTGTTAAGACATGTTGAGACAGCTTAAATTCCTCCTATATTCCCACACCTCAGAGTTTACCATTGGCTGTCTGAAAACTTTCAAGAGCACCTAGACAGTAGGAAGCCCTGAGGCCAAGGCTTGGCAAATACAGTCTTTAGAGCCCAGGGGGTTTAAATACAAAATTTAACCTTCGCTCAGAAAGGCCAGCCTGCTCTTCAGTGGCAAGGAGAGAATTCTTCTCTTGCTCACTGCTGAGTGTCTTAACTGGGTGATCTGTGTTGCCCCTTTATGCCCTCTGAGCTAAAATTAAGCTTTTGTAAGTGATTAATTCCCTTCTTGCTCCAGTAGTCTTGGTAAAGATTAGAAATGGTTGACTTTCGACTGATGAAATTATTGTTTTATTTATGTTCTGAAGATGCTTATTTGCTTTCAGAAATGTCAAGACATTTAAAGACATCAGTTTTATCCCCCTAACTTGTGTTTCATAGCAATAGAAATACAATTTGCATTAACACTTTTCTTCTTTCTTTTATGGTAGCAGATGGACCGTATCTTCAAATCATCGAGCAGCCAAAACAGGTAAGAGCACTGCATTTGGGAAATTGTTACAGTACCTATGTCACTGTGTTCAGTTATAAATGAAACTGTGACTTAAGATGAGAAAAAAGTGTTGAAGAGGTTAAACGTAATAACAAGTATTGCACTTAACCATAAGCATTTTTTCCTCTTGCTTTTGTAGTTAAATTGTTTCCTGTTTTGTTCTGTCTTCATCTCTGTGTCTCTCTGGAAGTGTCTGAAGAAGAAAAAAAAAAAAGAAACCAGCAAACTGAGGGTTTAAAAATTTTTTTTGCTAGTTATAGGCTTTTCATCTTAGAAATGACTCTTCAGTGCCCCAGTATTTGGAAATATAAATTAATAGGCATGGAAGTTTTTTAGAAATCGTTTCATGTTTCTTGAAAGATGTAAAAGAAAAAAAAAAGCAAAAATTTTGTTCCCAGAAGTTACAGGAAATTTTGAGTTTTGTTCCGCCATCATGAAGAAATATGTTGTCCTTTGAGATTCCTGTTGTTGCAGTTAGCTGTTCTGAATAACTCAAGAAAAATGAGGATTAGTACTTGAAAGTAACTTCTTTGTGACTCAGAAGCAGATTCTCACTTAAGCTGCTCTGGCAGTGTCAAACTCATCCCTATGCACTGGTTTTCCAGCAACTGAAGTACAAAGTTGCATAAAATCCTAGTTTAAGCAGCTGTTAAGTGGGCAAGAGTGTCTAGAAGCCATTCTGCTCTATGCTTGGTCTTCTGCAAAAGCATGTCAAAGTCCAGTCTTTCTTCTAGGAGATGGCAGGGAACACTTTGTTTCAGGCACACACCAGAGCCTTTTTTGACTTAAACCTCCCTATGGGAACAGGGGACAATTAGGTGAAGAACTGCAGTGCCCTGTGAACTCTTGGAAGAACAAGCTCCTTCTTCCTTGTTGTTTTAGTTCATCTAAATCAGGCGAGATATTTGTGTGGCAGAGCCTGTAGTTTGCAGCGTCTAAAGGGAAGCCTCTCTTTCCATCCACAGCTTCTCCACAAGCAGCTCTGTAGAGTTCCCATGTAGCAAGCCGAGTTAAGGTTTATAACAGTGTAACGAGTGATCCACAGGCAGAGTGCTGTGCTTTATTTTGGGAATAAAGAGGCAGCAGGGAAGAATGGGACTGTATGTGTGGAAACAGTTAAAATTGGAAAGGTGACAGAATGGGGAAGGCCATTCAGATGTCTGATAGACCTTTCTAAGGCATAGTAAGTGAAGAGAGCCTGAGTCATTCCATATTCCACGCATCGTGACTCTGGAAATTGCTTTTCTTGCTGGTTTACTCGAGCTCAAGCTCATAGTCAAGCACTTCACTTTGTTGCTCGGTACTCTATGAGAAAGAAAATATGTTATTTAGGATTGATTACATTGTCTGGTCAGAATCTGAGCAAAAGACAGGTCTTTCTATTTGCTTGAGAGGCGTGTTCATAAACTGAAAAGGCTTTAGTGAGATAGATGCTAATGATTACAGAGTAATTCTTTGAATCAGTTCACTGTCAGCTAATAGAAACTTCAAATTCAGAGATGCCTTCTATTAGACAGAGGCTAAAGATCTTTCATGAAGAATGCAACACTTGATGGATGGACTTGGGTACATCAGGAAGTATGTGTATAATGGGCTATGTCAGAATTTGCAAGAAGGGCAAGTAAGTCTGAAAGTATTCAGGGGTGGGAGGGGACATACAAGATAGCGTAGTTAAATAGAGTTGAGAGTTACCGAGTACATTTGCTTAAAGTTTGCATCTTCTGAACCATATGGATGACTTAGTAAAGCAAAGAGAATATTATTTTCTATAAATAAAAATGAGAGTACATAAACTGCTGTGCTCTAGAGTGGTTGCTAATGGGACATTCAGAGTCCCCTGAAGCTTTTGTGGTACTCTTGGACTTGCTCTGCTTAGGGATACAACTTCCATATGCTCTTCCTACAAAGAAAAAGGATTTCAGTTTCATCCATATCTGTGATGCTTTGTACTTCCCTGTTTGCAGCCCTCTCTGCCTAACATCTATTGTGACAGAAATAGCATCTGTGCTTGTATTCTCTGTCATCTATTTATCGTCTCGTTTTGTGAGTATAAATAGGTCTCTACTTCAGAATGTCTTCACTTACTGAAAGGAGAATTTCTGTCAGTTGCTGTGTGTAAGAGAGGGAATAGAACACTACCTGGGGCTAGCTCAGTGATACTTTGTCAGTCGTCATTCAGACAGCATTTCAGGGATGAACAGTTAAAACTTAACCACTTGTGGGCTGTTTGGGCAAGTCATCTGTGTGTGTGTGCACGTGCTGTCTTTTTTCAGTTTTGTTTTCAAAGAGCTTTCAAGTTTCTTTGTATTTCCGCAGAGGGGTTTTCGATTCCGATACGTATGTGAGGGGCCTTCACATGGTGGACTTCCTGGTGCTTCCAGTGAAAAGAACAAGAAGTCATACCCCCAAGTCAAAGTAAGGACATAAAACATTAATATTTTGCAAACTGAATCTAAGTGTATATTGGGCCGTACTGCAAATCGGTGCACATTATTATGAAGTTACTCACTTTATATGAAATTGACTGCACTTCATGTTGCACTTTAAAAGTGTAACTGGTTTAAAAAGAAAGTCGTTTTCAGGTTTGTGGAGGTACTTTGGTACCATATTTATCTGATAGCTGTTGAGCAGTGATCTTTCCTGCTTTCCTTTCTACCACCTTTCTGCTCTGCCCCTGCACTTACCAGTGGAGCTCTTCCCTAAGGCGTGGTTTTAGTGTGAGTTGCTCTACTGCTAACATAATGCATAACTTGAGTCTGCTCAGTTATCCCAGTCCAGTCTGAAATGCTATTTGCCTATTTTTCCTTCCTGTTCTGTTCATGTTACTCCTTACTCAATGGCTCTAGGATATTAAGTCCTTAGGTTCTTAAGGATTTAAATCTACATAAATTTAAAATCAACAAAAACATCATTTTAACAGGAGTAGCATTATATTCAGGAGTTCTCTGAACCTCTTTCTCTTTTTTTCCAGGAAAAGATTGAGCGTGTTAATTAAAGAAACATTCAGAGCTAGCACAATATGAAGATTATAATGGTGATGGTTAACCATTCTAGGATTAGGGATGACCTTTTATTGCCTAAGGTTCTTGCATAAAGTTATTTCTCCAAACAAGTGAGGAAAAGATAAAACTATGTTTTCTGCTTTTTTATTTTTATTTTTTAACTTAACTCAGTCTTGTTATGTCTTTGATGAGCTTTAGCGCTAGAGATTGTCTCACCAAGAGCAGGATTAACATCTTTTATTTCTGTTATTGTCTTCTTTACAACAAGAGAAGGGAATGGAAAGGGTGGCAAGCAGTCAGCCTCTGCACTAGGAATTGCTGTGTGCTGCTGCTCGTCAGCTTTCTCTTGTACATGTGTGTAGTTCTTCTGCAGTTCTTGAGAAAGGCTGGAGTTTGGAACAGCTGCATCTCCAGAATGAATCAGTATGTGCATGACTCAATGGAAAATAATCAGCAATGGTTGAGATAGCCTAGGGTGTTTTAGTCTGGCAGATTGAGAGAACGATGAGAAATTTAGCCTTGCAAAACTGTTAGGAAAAATTACTAGCCCAGGCAAAGGTTCTGCTTGCATTTTCCTTTCCTATTGAGATGGTGATGATGAACCAGTGAATAAAATTTACTGGTATGGTCATATGAAAATAATGTACCTCAATGATGCCAGGTCTTTACGTTCCATTTCCATAGGTATTGATAATTAGTACAAATAATTATCAAGTGTTATTGATAACAACTGTCATGCTATTGTGTTCCACAAAGGTGTGATGGGACGTATAATAGCATGACAAGTATACACACAATGAGAAGTTCTGTAGAGAGTGGAATTTCTCCATGGAAAAACTAGAAAGCAAAATGTTCTTTGGCTTTCTGTCAAACCTTCTGTTTTCATTGATCAACAGATTTTAATTTCATCTAAAACTCTCCCAACACATGTGTCCTGTTCCCTCCTTCCCTCTTGTCCTGCTCTGTGCATCTGGGTTTTTTCTAGTACAAATCCCCACATGGCAACACCTGCTGGGAGAGGCTGGCAAAGGAACATAACAAGTAAATTCCTCAAGGCCATTGCTTGTTAGTGCTTGTTCTTGATTCAACTGGTGCCAGCAAATACAGAAGTATTTCACACCTTTTCCTGTAAGTCTCTCTGGTGTTCTGTCAAAGGGTGCTCTCCTTGTCGTAAATGGGGCGAGCACACTTGAACATGACTGTGTTTTATTTAATTTTTTTTACGGTTACACCAAGACTTTCGCCATAAAACTTCCATTTGCTGGTCTTAGTCATGTGAGCACACATAGTGTGAGCTTTGGCTGCAATGTGAAAAAAAACTGATCTTTGTGACAGATCTTGAAACCTTGGCTTTGAGGTGATCTGTACAGCTCACACCGGGATCTGTCTTCTGCTTGACCAACTGCACAGAAAGCTGATGTAATTTACTAGTAGGCACCACGGAGTGTTCTGAGAATAGACACCTTCAGTGCACAAAAAAGTATTGTAGTCTCCCTGCACCCTTTTCATAGGAGACCTGAAGAAACACATTTGTCTGATACGACCTCCTGAATAATGTGGATTGTTGAATCTCAACCAATTTTTTTGCTCCACCTGCCCCCTAACTTCTAGCTGAGCTGGAATGTCTGAAGATGTGTCTTTCATTTAAAGGCTAGAGTGCTGAAGACTCTGCCATGTCTCTAAGCAAGGTATTTTGGTAGTTAATTACACATTTAACCACGCCCTGCAGAGTGTATTAAAAGATGGTGTATGTCAAGAGTTAGTGTAGCAGTTCTGCTTTGCTCTTGAGACAGAACTTCACTATCTGATAACTTGGAATTGATTTAAAGACTCCTGTTTTAAAAGCACGTATAGCCCAGTTAGCAGTAGTATTTTTAGTGTGATACTAAGGATAGGGTCCTTTTGAATTTATGGAATGTTATTCCTTTGTTTACAGCTGTCTTTGCTATCAGTAATCCTACTAGTATGTACAGAAACTGCTATGTTCTTATAAAATTGCGTGAGTTTTACATATCCTTGCAGAGAAGCTGTAGATACTGAACAAACTGTAATGAAGAACTTTACTGTCAGATTGACAGGGCACTGGAACAGGCTGCCCGGAGAGGTTGTGGAATCTCCCATCTCTTGAGATATTCAAGACCTGTCTGGATGCCTATGTGTGTGAGGTACTGTGGAGAACCTGCGTTAGCAGGCAGGTTGGACTTGATAATCTCTAGAGATCCCTTCCAACCCTCCACGGTTTTGCACTTCTGTGAAGCTAGTTTTAATGATGAGCTATTTAAAATTACTCATTTAAATTTCATTTTTGCCTTCTTAGTGTAAGTAATGCAACTCTGGAAATTTGTAACATCTGCACAGTTGAAATTGTAGCTCTTGAGCTGTTCTAGATCCAAATAACAACATATATGCTCTCCTAAAGTTTGCTGAAAAGATTTAGAAGAAAAAAGAAAAGAAAAAATACACCACCAAAAGAACAAAACTATGTTGTCTGGTATCACCAGCTCACTGAACTATCTTACGTTTTTATTCATAAGTTGTTTTTATATATTTGGAAAACTGCCAGAAAACTTCCATAGAAGATTTCCACTTGTTTTTGTGTTTTTTTTTACTCACCTAGTACATATGTCCTGATGGTGCATACTGATGTTAGCGTATTCAGGCCTGACACTGAAGTGTTTGAAACAGTTCTGGGTGTGAAAAGAATTTACTGAAAACAGTGGTGTGGCGGAAGTGTCCTGAGTTTTCATTTCCCTTGGGGCAAATCGACATGGGTGGCTGCAAACAATTTCAAGTTGTCGATTCTGTGAGCTGGATGTAAATGAGTTTCAGCCTAGAGGCTGAGTAACCACATTGCTCAGAGCTGTGCCCAAGCTAATGAGCACCATTTCTGTACCCATGAGTTTGGATGTAGCACAGTTCAGCTTGAGGATCAAAGCCAACTCCCATTTAGGCAGCCCTGAACTCGGGCACCCAAATAGGAGCACTGCCCATCCAGACATGTCCTTAGGCTATCCTAAATTATGCTTCAGTTTGGAGATAAGTGTTCTTATTGAAATCAGGGGGATTTCAGCACCTGATTCAAGTTCAGGAGGAACATTTGCAGAAAATGAGGCAAGTTATTTGGTTGATAAACTTTCTTGTTAAAGAAAGCTTTTTCCACCCTGTAGGAATTAACTTGTGGAGTGTTAGTTTGCTGATTACAGGTTAAAGATGAACTAATTCAGGAGCGGAATTAAGAAATAATCACTAGTGAAGAATAAGTTTTTTTTCTAATAAATCTTCAATGCCCATTAAAACCCTGCATGGAGACAATTCAGCTAGAGGTAAATCAAGAGAAATCTGTGCTTTTTGCTGCCATAGTTGGTTAGGCTGAGTCTGGGGTGCTGAGTCCATTTACTTGGGCTTCTAAAGCAGTGCATCAGAGTCTGTGACCTCACATTCGGAGAGGATCAAAAGATTTAAAACTCCCATTGCTTTATGTTATTTTACGTTGCTTGTTCTTAGGCCTCTAAGTAAGTACTTTGTTTCCTAAAAAATTCCTACCAAGTTTGAAGTGTATCTTAAACTGGCAACAAAAAAAGACGGTTGTATTTGGCATTTATAACGGATGAGTGACGCCTCATCTGTGGAATCTTTCTTTTGTGTGTGTATTTCTGACAGCACTGTTGGTCACCCTCAAAAGGTCAGACAAGATTGGGGATGTCGCTTCTGTAACAAAACGATTAGAAAGAAATGCTTATTTTTATCATTGCTGGCTTTGTATGTTTGACATGGTCTTTCCCATCATCTGCTTTCTTTAGTTAACTAGTTGGTTTCACTTCTTTCTTGTATGAGTAACTGGAAAAAACATCTTTCAAGTAGAAAAATGTTTTTTTAAGAAGTTTTTGTAAAGTTTTAGGAAGTATTGAAAAAAACCAAAACCAACTAGGCAGCCTGGATCTCAAGTGGAATAACTGAAAAACAGTTCAACTTTTGTTTCAAAGTTGAGTAAATTTCAAGTTCACGGGGTCCTTTTAATCTCCCAGGCGAATCTGTCTCAAACAGGAACAGCCAATAAATGTGAGCCTGCAGCATTTTAACTTCATCAGATTAGATCAATTGAATGCTGCTTCAGTACAGGATGTAATCAACTATTACAGCGATGCTTCTTCCCAGGAACTCCTTATTTTCTTCTTTCTCTTTTTTGATGTTCAGTAGCTATTTTTTTTCAGGTCACGGATCTGCTTCGAAGCAGTATAGCACCCAAACACTGTCTCCATCCCATATTGCAGATAGTTTTTTCTGTCAGCACCATCACCCTTGGATTCCTGTATGGATATCCAGCATTGTAATACGCTGCCTACCTTCTAGCACCTCTGACTGCATTCGTCTATGTGAAGTAAAAGGTGGCAGTTATTTGTATACACTAATACCAGAGTGAATTCTAGGTTGTTCAGCAATTGTGATGGTGTCAGTGATTCAAGGATACCAAAAAATGGTCTCAGACTTACTTTGGGGCATATAAGAATGGTTAACTACTGGGGCTGTTTTTCTGGCTGCGGATTTGCTGGATGTCTCAAAGTCATGTAGGAAGGTCTATCTCTAAAGCAAACACGTGGGAAATATCCTATAGCCTTTGCAACGTAGGATGTCATCCTAGAAAATAATAGTCTTTTCTTGCCAATATATATAAGGTACAACATTTTAAGAACTTTTTTTTTTTTTTTCCCCTAAGAGATACTACAAAGGTGGTGCTGAGCTGAGTAACAGGGGAAGATTGCAGTCTGGTTACCATTGCAGTTACATGTTCTGCTTTCAGAGGCTGGAAAGTCCTTGATGTGCAGCAGTCCTACCTACAGTTTCACTGTGGTTTCTACAGCTGATGAAGGATTGTCTTGAACTTTTCTGAAGTGACACAAGAACATGCATGTTACTCATAACGAGTATAACACTGTAGATGTGCTGGGAACTTTCTGGCAGGGAAAGCCTTTCTCAGCGAGGGATGAAAATCAAATATTTTTTTAAAAAGCTCACTTCTTGAAAACTTGTTTGTAGTAATGAAGGTGACATTCAGCACAAAATGTAATGTTTTTTACATTCAGATCATCTTACGAAAGTTACACAGGGATTCCTGCATTTTCTCACTGCTGAGAATGGTGGAAATGTCAAAGCAGTGATTATTCTGTATGTATTGTTTCAGTCTGGAAGGAGAGGAAAGCGCCGAGTACCCCCATGTTTCATATTTTACAAAGTGCCCCTTGTAAGACACCCATGAGTACAGTGTTAGACAGTTATCTCACAAGCAGCAAGTAGTGAGAAGGCTTTTGCACACCTGTTTCTCCTGGAACAGCTTTTTCATATTTTGGGGCTTTTTATTGTTAGCAGCAAATTGGAAGACATTGAAGGCACATGTTATGTGCATGCAGAGTGCTTCAGCTGTGATGGAATGGATTCAAGAGAGGGGTTAAATGGAGTGAAGGGGGCTAGCAGGACTTATAATGTGGTGAAGTCGTGGCAATCCCCGGTTATCAGCGTTCCATCAACAGTATAACCTTAAGTGTTCAGTTCATCTCTGATTCATCACTTTAATGTTCATCGTGATCCTTTAATACCTTGGTTGATTAGATCTATAAGCTGCTGTAATACAAAGAACTTTCCCTCAGGCAAATCATAAGAAAACTTAGAGGAGGGGGGAAAAAAAACAGCACTGATAAAAGGGTTAATTAAGTGAATTGGAAGGGAAGGTAATGCTCGCTTTTTTTTTTAATCAAGATAATTTTATATTTGTTATAATTTGAAAATGATGCGTAACTGATAACTGAGTTGAAGTGTATTATTTGTGAGGAGAAAAAATAACATTTTAAATAATATGTAAAACAAATAGCTGGTATTAATAAATGATGCTTTGTTGGTAATTTTAGGGTTTTGTTTGAAGGATTATTTGACATAACAGTTTTAAAAGCTGTTGAGAATGTATGGTGATTAGACACTCTGAAGGAGGTGGGCGGGAAGCTTTGTAGTCCTCCAGACTGCCTGCTAAGGCGTCCAGTTTGTCCTAAAAGCAGTCCTACAAAACCTTAGATGAGGTTTTAGCATGTATGCTCACCTACGCTTGCAGGCAGTATTTACTGGGCTGGTACGTGCGTTGATGTAACATCTTGGTCTAACAGAATACCTATGAAGACAAGAGTTCTTTCACTTCAGAATCTCTACTTGAGGGATCATTGTAATGAGACCAAAATGCTTTAAAATAATGATAATGTTTACAATTTTTTGAAAGCATTTTTGAATTAGGAAAAAAAAAAAAGCAGGTAATTTGTGGAATGGATGCATTTTAAATGCAGTTCTTAACATGTGACAATGTATATTGTGAATTCAGTTTTCATTACAAATAAGTTGTTGGCTTTTTTGTTTTGTTTTTGGTGATGATCCGATGCAGTTAGTTTGTTTCATGACAAAACACATGCTCGTTTCTCCAAAGTAAGCTAGATTGTTCTTAGCTGGCAGAAAACATTCAGCTGGAATTATAGCTCATTCCATTGTTAAAAAACACAAGTCGTACGTTTCTTTACAGATTTGCAATTATGTTGGACCTGCAAAAGTAATCGTCCAGTTAGTTACTAATGGGAAATATGTCCACTTACACGCTCACAGCTTGGTGGGTAAATTTTGTGAAGACGGAGTATGCACAGTCAATGCAGGACCTAAAGACATGGTTGTTGGGTAAGTCTGTCAAATATATTTGTAAAGCTATGGGAGAGAGAATCGATTTGATCGATATTTTACCTTTGCTGCAATCTGCCAATAGGAGTGTAGTGAAGAGAAAAGCATTAAGAAAGTGAGGTTAGTAAATCTGGAATTAATGCAGGACAGGTATAAACATGAAAATACCAAATGAGTCAAACTTTTTAAGTTTAAAGCAATAAGATTATAGTGAAATTGTAGTTGGTCTGTTCTTGTTTAATTTAAAGGAGTAATTGTTTGTATCAGTAAATGGAACTCAGGCTTCTGTCTACGTTTTTGGTCTTAGATCAGGTTTCATGCTGGCTGTGAGTTTTAGTTCTGTGATCTCAAGAATGTCTTTGTTGGTGAAGAAGTAGTTTAAAAAGCTGAGAAGGTTGGGAAAGAGAGATTCTTTTAAACTGTAACTTTTGATGTCCAAGCCCAGTGCACTGACTTTACCAAGCACAGCAATTTAAATAACTTTATTTGAAATGCTCCTTTTCATCTTGAAAAGTTTGGCTCATTTCCTAACCTGTCTTGTTTTTCATCAGATGTTTAGAAACAGCTTTCCTATCCTCAGTTGACCCAAATGAAAATTGAGTTATTGTCTTGATTTCGTACTTCCAGATCTAATTGATTTTTGAATGTGCCAGGGAACTTTTGCGAAAGCTCATCTTGTACTACGGATATTTTCGTTCAGAGATACCTGAAGCATCTTGCTGAATGTCCAGAACCTAGCTTCAGCCATTTTCTTTGAAAAATGTACGCTGTTTTTAGCATTTTAGCTTGCTCTCCAAACCAATTAGAGCTGACCAAACCTTTTCTGGTGGATTACTTGCGCAGTAGCCGTAGAATTACATATTACTGACAGCACAAACAGGGTGTGACAGCTACATTTTGAAATGTTTGATAAACTGCTTCCACACCATAAGCCCGAAAACTTAAAGGTTACATCTTACACCATGGGAAAATCCTGTGCGCCCGTATGATTGCCGCCGTATGACGGTACGCGCTTGACGTGCTTTTTAAGCTTGGCTGAAAATGTCTTGCTGGAGTTCATCGGAACTGCTTCCTCCGATAAGAGAATGACTGCCTACTGCAGGTTTGGCCTCAGGCAGCAAAGAAATAATTGATCAAAATTCGGCAGGTTTGCAAACCTTGGAATACTTCACGTCACGAAGAAGAAAGTGTTTGAAACTCTGGAAACACGCATGATCGATGCTTGCAAAAAAGGATACAATCCAGGACTGTTGGTGCATCCTGAACTTGGCTATCTGCAGGCGGAAGGGTGTGGAGACAGACAGCTAACAGGTGTGTGGCAATGGTGATCTGATTTTAATAGGTTTTTAGTATTCAAAAAAGAAAAGAAAAAAAAAGAAAACAGCTTAGCTTCTGAAAATGCAGATTTTTACCCAGAAAAAGGTCCCAAGAAGGAAAACAGCTTATGGATATACTGTAAGAGGTTGTGTATTACTGCTGTGTTGTAGGGAATCAAAGCCTGTGCTGTCAACATGTGAATGAGAATGGAGCAGCTGCTTCCATAGCTACCTGTACCACCTCTGCACTTATATTTCATTGTTCTTATCCTATTTAGTTAAGTGAAAAATAGTCATTTTGCATTATTGCTGTGAGACCGCGGTATCTTTAAGTAACTGTGGGGACCTTGTTTGAGAATACCTTTTTCATTCTGCTGTGCTTCACCCACAACCCTCTTAAACCTCGGGTCTGTATTGCTTTCAGGAGCTGTACTGAGGGGGTGGCCAATTCTTCAGCGTTGTTGCTGGACATTCAGATGTCCATGGAGGCAGAGTCCATCTTTTTCACAAAATGTACAGAGAGTGGAAGAGTTGCTTTGTGTGTGTCCCTTAATTATATACCTTATCTTAAATAGCATCTGGTTCACAAACTGAAATTGAATGAAGTATATTGTAAATAGGTCCTCCTCTATGAATAGAAAGATAGAAACTGATGGATGCGAAGTGAAAAAGAAGTTGCTGTTGGTGCCTATTAACAGCGATGTTTGGAAAACACTCAGTCTCCCCGACCTTGTGCTAATTCATCTGTGCTAATTTATTGATTCCAGAACGAGAAAGAGAAATTATTCGTCAGGCAGCAGTACAGCAGACAAAAGAAATGGATCTCAGCGTGGTGCGCCTTATGTTTACAGCCTTTCTTCCTGACAGTAATGGTGGTTTCACACGGAGGCTCGATCCTGTTATATCAGATGCAATATATGACAGCAGTAAGTATATCTGGGCTTTAATTCCTGTTTCAATAAGGGGCACATTTCTGTACATACGAAAGTGTTATGTAGGTATTGCTTAACTTAGGTAACCTCGTGTCTGTCCAAGTACTTATGCAGTCGTTCTGTTCTTAACAGATGCTGATGTAAGGCCTAAAGCAGGATTGTATTTTGCTGTTAGCGTGTTTAATCCTGCCACCTGTGTTACGAGAATCCTGTAAATTCTTTATATGACGTGTTTCAATTTTGCAGACTTGTCTTCTTGTCTTCAGTTGCTTTCTGTGGCAAACCCTTGGCACACAAGATGCAAGGAAAAAAGTATTCAGTCTTTCTTGAGGATTATACTCTTTTCAGTTTTGCTGAGCATCTGCTTGTCCTTGTTCTGCGACACTAGCATAACCACAGTTTTTCATCCATTTACTCTGGACCTGTTAGTATTTTTGTACTTACATTATGTCTCTGTGTGTGTTTTCTAAGGGAATATTTTCACGTTGTTTATGCTTGTGCTTTTGGATTATACTTAGTGGTTTTACCTGAACCCTTTCTTCTGCTTGAGATTTCTTCCTTGTAGCTGTGGGTCACCATGTTCCTGGTAATTATTCTGTAATGAGTCAGAAAAAGTACCTTTTTCTTCCTTGGCACAACAGTCATATGTACGTCATCACTTTCTAAGGACAGAGTTTATATGGAAGGCTGTTAAATGCAGCTGTTCTAAAGCTGCTGTAGTCTGTTGCTTTCTGTCAGCTGGAGAATGTAGCACCCATATGTCTACTGTTCTTAGGGCATACGCGTCCCTTATTTTCTGAATGAGAAGACGGTCTTTTCATCTGCAAGCTGAAGTGATTTAACTAATAGTGTTTTTAAGGGCTATTGATATTTGTTAATAACAGTTACAGATTCCATTTGTTTTCTTATTCTGAAGTGTGTAATGGTAAGGAGTGTTGCTAAAGCAAAGAGGAAGAGAAGGGCAAACAAACAACAGAGGCAGAACGAAGAAAGATGGAGAGTGACTTTATGTGGTCTGATAGTGATAGAACAAGGGGGGGATGGTTTTGAGCTAGAAGGGAGATTTGTATTGGATGCTAGGAGGAAATTCTTTAGTCAGGGTGTGGTGAGGCAGAGAAATTGTGGATCCATTGTCACTGGAGGTTTTCAAGGCCAGGTTGGTTGGGGCCCTGGGCAGCCTGTTGGAGTGGATGAATTCATGTTTATTGATTCCAAAATAATTTTCTAGGGGCTGTTGTTTTTTCCTTATGTCATTCATTGAACCATTCAGGACTCTTCCACAGAATGGAAACAACTTATTGTAGCACAGTTGTCTATCACAGTTGCTTTTGATTATCCGATGATGTATCTCAAGGAGCAATAGGTAATCCAGTGGTGCCTCTGCTAAGAGCTTTAGAGGTGAACTTTTTGATCACAGTCTGATGTGTTGGTCCGGAACTCAGGTTGCTTTCAAGTAAGCCAGGGAGCAGAGCAAGCTTGTGTTAAACTAATGACGTAAAGGTAACAGCTTTCAACAGTGCCCTGTCACCAAGAAAATAGGAAGGAAAAAATGTTCTCTTATAATGTACTCCTGTTATAAAGTTATTGTTAGAGCAGGGTGCAGTTCACTGCTCTGTTATTTTAATGAGGTAATCCGCTGGAATGGCCAGAGCCTTATTTTACAGTTCCCAGTTTAGTCAAAGCTTAGAGGATGCAGGGTTTTCAGATGGAAAACTGTTGCTTCATTCTTTTAAAAAACATTGACAAATCTACATGGGTTGTATTGGAAGCTTGTCTTTCCATTTCATTTGCATATTTGTATTTTCTTGTAACCTAAAATTGTTATGAAAGTCATCATTTTTTTTAAATCTTTTGCTTTCAATAGAAGCTCCCAATGCCTCCAACTTAAAAATTGTAAGAATGGACAGAACAGCAGGATGTGTAACAGGAGGGGAAGAGATTTACCTTCTCTGTGACAAGGTCCAGAAAGGTAAGTGTCCCGAGTATTGTAAGGCACACCAGGATGTTCATCTGAGATACACATGAGGCCTGCTCTGCTGTCTCACTATTCCCCTGTTCTGATAGCGCAGCAGGATTTATGAGTGCTCTGTTTTTCTGGAAACCAGGCCAGCAGGAAATAGTCTTGCAAACTAAATTCAACTTGTGTTGCCTCCCCAGAGACCAACCATGTTCTTCTCTGGTTTCTGCCCCTGCCTGTGTTCTGTTTTTTCATGGATAATGGGTTCTGGGTGATCTTTGACTCCATTGGCTAATGTCTGCTCTGAATTATTCTAAAGTTTCTGATTTATTCTAAAGTTTCTGGCTGTAAAGGGTAAGTATGAATCTTCTGTATCAATCTCCAGTGGGAACGGAGTGTACTTAGTGCTGCTGCTAGTAGCTTAATTCTTAAGTATATGCTATTCACTTGGTTTCAACTGATAATTCTGACAGACTCTGCTCATGGTGTGGACGTGTTAGGATAGGACTCTTAAGTATGGATTTGGTTGCTTTGTTTCTGGATGGGAAAATAATGGTTTGTAATATTTGGGTTGAACTAAAAAGGAAAAGAAAAATAGGAATGGGGTAAATCCTTTACATTTTTCAGCTGTACATAATACCTGGGGCTCCCTGGTATAGATTGGATAACAGAGTAGTTCCTACTTCTCAGCTGTTCAGATTGAGTCTGTGCCCTTGTTAAAAGGCTGTCCTTTTCCACCTCTTTTCCTTGCCGTGTTCTTCTACCACTTACTCAGGAAAGAGGGAATGCTTTGGGGGCTTTGAAAAAACATTTTTCCTTCAGTAGTGTGTATACCCTCTGCTTTCGGGAGGACCTAGATGAAACTTCGTTCCTGTGCACAAAATAAATAAATAAAAATCTGACTCAGGGGAAACCCCCACCTTGGGGTTTCCCCTCAGCCTGAGCGGGGTTTCCCCTGATCTCATGGCTCTCAGAAACCTCCTCTCCGTAGGAACTTGAGCACACAGGACGGGAGGAGTGGAAGTGGTGGTTCAGCATCTTGAGACTGGCAGCTGGTGGATCAGAGTAAGCAGTCCTCAGATACCTAAGAGAAAACAGACTTTTTTTTTTTTTTTGTCATTTCTTCTCATCAGAAGTGCTGGGGAAGGAATATGCTGCTGTGATATTTCCCAGCCTCTCCTAGAATGTATATAAGTAAATAAACAAAAAGAGAAGGAAAGAATAGTTGTTGAGAGGAGCAGAAGCCATGTTTATGGTGTGGCTGTGCTGTGTCTGGGGGTGAGGGATCGCTGCCGACACGCTGCTCACTCCAACTGCTGCCATCCCCGTGAGCTCTGCAGTGGCTCTCTGCCAACAGCGAGCGGAACTTCAACTGTGGCACTTCAGGTTTTGCAACAGTTTTTTGAACTGAAACTGCTGGAGGAGAGAAGGGTGGTTTCTACATTCACTCTTCAAGTTCTCCCCTCCCTACTCACTTGTTCCAAATAAAGCTCCTCTGGAATGTTTTCTAGCTCTAGAATAGGAAGAGGTAATGAGCCTAACTCTCCTTTTACTGTGCAGTAAACAGTCAGCAGCTTCAGAGAAGTTATTAGAATCAGGCTGATCTGAAATTGATTTAAAAAATGAGTTATCTGTGGTGTTTTCTTAACATGGATAATGGTGATTCACATATCATTTACATACAATCATCACTCAGCTAAAAAGTAACCACGTTAATTTTTATCCGCAGAAAACTTAGCCAAAGGTTAAATAAATGCACAAACATCCCAAAGGTATTATTTCTTTGACTCTTTGCAGATGATATTCAGATTCGTTTCTATGAAGAGGATGAGAATGGTGGTATGTGGGAAGGCTTTGGAGACTTTTCTCCTACAGATGTACATAGACAAGTAAGTAACAGAGCATTTGCCATTTGTTAACAGTTTTCTGATCTCAGGAAAATAGGATTGTATTACCATTAGAAAACCAGGTGAAAGCCTCCTTATCCCATACTAACCCTCTTCAGTCGGTAATTTCCTAATTATATTGCAATCCCAACAATTCTTTTATGATCTGTGGTAAGAATACAGCACCAGGAAGTCAGTAGAGAGATCTCTTGCCTTTCACCACTGTTGGTTGGATAGAATATATGGAGAACTCTCTAAGTTTCCTGTGCAGGGACCGAGAAATCCCCAGAGCAGGTGCTCATTGATGGAGAGAGAAATAGTGCAGTAGTAACACACGTGGCCGGGTGATATGTGGCAGTTCTGCCTTTCACAAAAGGTTTTAGGGCTCTAAATCAAAAGTACAGCTGAAATTTGAAGTGTAAGTTTGTTGTCGTAGCAGCCTTCTGCTCCCCAGTAACGAACCAGCTCCTGCAAAAATAACACAGATATGAATACAGAGTTACCAAAAACATTGTCCGTGACAGATGTGCTTTATCGTTGTTTCCTTCACAGTTTGCTATTGTGTTCAAAACACCCAAGTATCGAGATGTCAATATCACAAAGCCAGCATCTGTGTTTGTACAGCTACGTCGGAAATCTGACCTAGAAACGAGTGAACCAAAGCCTTTTCTCTACTATCCAGAAATCAAAGGTAATTTGTTAGACCCATTTTATATACCAGAAACAGAAACTGCTGGGTCCTTAGGAGTACTTTTAGTAAGACAGGACAAGTAGGGTGAAGGAGTTTTTGTAGTTGTTCTTTTTAGAAAACAGGCTGTTTGCCTTCATGTTTTGTGCAGAGCTAACATGAAAACTGTTGATCTGTAGTAGGCTCGTTGTTTCTTTTTTTGTCGGATTATTAAGCAGTAAATCTGTGTTTTCCTACTGAGGCTTACTCCCGTTGTTTCCCATATGCACACATGCCTCTCCATGCAGTAGGTGGCACTCTCTTCCTCTGAGTTTCTGCAGGATATCCGAGGACATGTTACAGTCAGTACTTTCAGATGAAACTTAAAACTGAAGACCGGTACCTGCGTGAAAAACAGTACTTATTTTGCAGTTCTGTCCTTTCATCGTTACACCTAGCAATTTCACTGTAGGTTCTCAGTTCTATTTCCAATTGCTCATACTAGTTAAATAAGGTGAGGCACGGTGTGAGAGTAGTTTCCACCTCTTACGGTGAAGTGTTAGTTAAATGGCTGAAATGGAATAGTTGGCATAGACCCACCTCCTGGGTTAATGAAGTCAGTGCTGGTGAAGTCTAGCTAGCAAGCGTGTGCCATTTAAAGCCTTCTGTGTTTCAAATGAGTTTGATGTGCACGTCAGCAGCTGTCACGTTTTTAAATACTAATGTTAAAGATGCAGAAATACCTTGAGGTCCAAGTTGGAACTAGTGTTTTTGCACCAAGACAGCAGTCCTTTTGCTGAGCGGTTAACCTGCCTTCAGTTTATGCTGTGAAGCCCTAATCTTGCGAGTATGGGGTGCCTAACACAGAGCTGGGGTGAAATAGATTACCTAAAATATGAGTGCATCAGTGCTAATGGAGTAAGACAACTGGGGAGACAGAGGGGAGGGGGTTATTGTACAAGTGAATCTGTTTTACAGTTATTATAGTTAGAGAACAGAAAGCATTCTTTTTCAGAAACTTCCAGAGTTGACAGAAGATTTTGTGTCAGTAGTGATTTAAGGAATCTCTTACAGAAAGAGAAGTGTATAACTGCAGAGCAAAATTGCTGAATGTGAAGCAAACTTCCTTATGAGGCTCTTAAAGGAGTAGAATTTATCCAACGTTGCATTTTTGAGTGCCCAACATAACCTAATCATAGGATTACCTTTTAGGGACTGTATTTTACTCTGTTGCACATGTTCATGTGAACTTAGATGTGCGTGTGGATTTTTTGTTTGTTTTTCTGACTTGATTGCTATCTAGCATTTTCTCTCCTTAATCAGTGAGAGTATGCCTGGGGCATGTGTGCATACGTACTTGTAGATTGTGTATGCATGGAAATAACATGCTTCTGCATTTCAGTGTTCTATTCCATGCATTCAGCTCTCCATTTCGGTGTGCTGACTGATGTGACTGTGCATGTAATTCCTTTTTGTCTGTTGTAATGTTCATATCCTCTGGCAGTTCTTGTCATGACTTCTTCACTTTCCCCAGTTTGCGGGGATAATTCTTCTGAAGTCTTTTACTGTGAGGGTGGTGAGGCACTGGGACAGGTCGCCCAGAGTTGTGGTGGGAGCCCTGTGCCCGGAGACATTCAGGTCCAGGCTGGACCAGGCACTGAGCAAGCTGATCTGGCTGTGCGTGTCCCTGCTCACTGCAGGAGAGCTGGACTAGATGGCTTTTAAGGATCCCTTCCAACTTCAATGATTCTGTGATTCTAAATCACTGTGTTATGCTTTATGTGTGTGTGTGGGCCAAAGATTATTCTTTACTCGGATGATAAAATGCCTAGTTCTTTTTATCAGCTGCTGCTCCACCTGGTCCTGCCTGAAAATAAGCACTTTATCCAGTTGTCCTTTATGCTAATTTAAGCAACTTGTTTCAGGCAATCTTGTTTTCAACATTTCTCACCATCCTTACCCTTAGACAGAAGTTTAGAGGGCTCTGTGGACGCTCTGTGCTGCTGGGGGTTGGTGTCTTGTGATTTTGCTGACCCTTTGAGAAGGGTCTATTTCTGAAGTAGATTTGCTTAGTAGAGAAATCTGTGCTTCTGTTCCCCAAAGGTGAATTTTCTTGAACAGGTATTTTGGTTCAAGGCGCTTGTTCTGATTTATAACTCAGATTATACATTGAAGAATTTTGGCACTGCTGATTTCCAGAGTTCTGTGTACATGAGCTGCTTTTGAAGGAAGCTGCGAGCATCTTAACGGCATTTCTGCACCTGTCCCCCCTGTCTGGGCATGAGACATCTGATACAAGGGGCTGTGAGAGATCAAGAAGTGCTGTCAGCCAAGCTGGACTTGGCATCAGCTTTTTTCTCACAGGAATTCTCACTGCTCCATCATGTACAAAGTTGGTTTTTTGGAGCTAGGAATGGGTATAGCACTCCTTATTTTCCCCCACAAACTAGTATACTTCAGTAATCATTTCTGTGCGCCCATCTTTTTGTGGGGGTGGAGACTAGTAAGAGTGACTCCTCATTCTGTCTGTTCTTTCCCACCCGAAATGCAGATAAAGAAGAAGTGCAGAGGAAGCGGCAGAAGCTCATGCCCAACTTCTCGGATGGCTACGGGGGAGGCAGCGGCGCCGGAGGCGGCGGCATGTACGGAGGGGGAGGCGGCAGCGCCGGCTCTGGTGAGAGAGTGGCTCTGCAGGAAGGGGAATGGGGTTCTGCTCTCAGGGCCTGCAGGACAGAGGACTGCTCTGATGATGGAATGAGGAATTCCACTCATTCTGGGGAGTTTCCTGTCCTTATACTGGAGTTCCTCCTTTCTGTCAAGCTGCTCCTCATTTGCTAGATATTCCATCAGCTCCTTTTCCATCCTGCTCGGTTATACGGCTCCTGTTGATTTTTTGGTTTTACTTTGAAGCTTCACGTCGCAGAAAACGCCTTTCTAGTTGCAGTCTGAGTTAGGGGTCCATCATACCTTAGTTTTTTTTGGTGCCTAGGGCTTCAGATGCTCTGAAATTCATGAGACAGCTAACTACGTGCTTAAAATTAAACAAGTTCGTAGTTAGTACTGGAACCAGGAATGGAATTATCTAATACCCTGACACCATGAAGAATTATTAGAAGTTTGAGAGTTAGTAAATGGCATGCTGTGCTCTGTCTGTTGAATCCAGAGCATATCTGAGGTGTATAAGAGTAGTGCTTTGATTTCCTGCAGCAGAGCATTAGTGGTGTAGATCAGTAAATGTCATCTGAACCACAATACCTTTGTAGCCCTTCTTTAAAGGAGGGGAGGGAAAAGCATAGTCAGGTTGGCATTATGTAAACATATTGTCTGCACATAAACAATGTAACAACTGAATACAGATCTGTTGTAATCACGGTGAGATGCTGTTTTCATTGCTTTAGGGTATCATTCTATTAATTACGCATCTTTTTCCTATCTGTAGGGTTCAGTTATCCTTCCTATGGTTACTCTACTTTCGGAGGAATGCATTTCCACCCTGGCACAACAAAGTCCAATGCTGGAATGAAACACGGTAACCCTGAAGATGTAATTCTTGCAGCAGTTGAATTGAGTTTGACTATCTTTTTCTTCTACAGTATGAGCAAAACCAGTCCCCTTCCTAGAACCTCCAGTGACTCAGAGGTTCACGTGTGTTAGGTTGCCCTGCTTCTTTATGGCTATGTTGAAGTCCACCTAAAACCTGTGTTCTTTTTGACCGCTAACTTCTGTGAAGCAGGCACCAAATCCCCTCAGTGTGCTTTATATACTCAGTGTATGTTTCGAGGAGCAGCCCTTTTGCTGTTTAAAGAGGTGACTAGACCAGAGAAAAGGCATCTTCCTTTGCTGCCATAGTCTGGTACTGCACAGTAATCAGAAGAAGTAATGTAAGAGTTTATGGAAAGGATAAGAGCATTAATAAGGACGGTCCCATCTGCCTGAAGTAGAGAAACAATTTCACATCTGCTTGTTGAATATTCTGTAGCTATTTCCAGAATCACAGGGATGAATTTGCTGTCAGGGAAAACAAATCTGGTTAATTCCAGGTTTCCTTGGAGTACTCCAGACTCGGACTGGTGTTCTTTCAAAGGAAGGTGTATGTGTTACAGATACGTAAAAGTTTATCTTTAAAGAAGTGACTGATGAAAACATAATCACTTCAAAGTGAGTTACGTTGCTCCACCTGTCCCTGTGAATTGGTGTCTGTAGTATTAGGAGTGTTTAAAGATAACGCCTACGTCTGAGAAAATGTTTATATTGAGTTCTTTAGGGTTTGGTTATTGCTGGTTGAGCTTTATCACTCACATAAAGAAGTGGGAGCATTGAACACTAACGGTATTTGTTTCTGTTTGAAGAACTGTCAAATAGCACAGTTGAAAAAGATGAAGAGAGCTCTGAGAAAGAAAGTGACAAATGGGACGTGAAACATGACGTGAACGTGGAAAAGAATGAGTGCAGAACCTCTGGTCATAATGAGGAGAAAGAGGATGCTTCTTCGTCCTGTAAGGGTGAAGGAAACAAAGCAAAGTGCGGCTGTCAGGGTAAGCAAACCACAGGTAGATGGTATCTGTGGTAGAGGGCAAAGCTGCTGTTAAGTCTTGGGAACTCTATAAATGCCTGCTCACTGTTTTCAAAATCCGACGACTTTCTTTGAGGACACAAGAGCAGTTCATTTCTCTCAGGTCTGAGATCCCACCCCGTACACGGCTTTGTTCTGCAGCTGGTCCTGCAGGGAGATGAGATGGCTGAGCCAGCTGGGCACGTTTCATGCTGCTTTATGATAAACCTCTGTGAGTTTCACTGAAAGCAGTGACCGTACGTGGAATACAGTTCAGTGTGTACACTTCAGTGTGTTTTGATCTTTTGTCAGCTTTAATGGCTAAAGAAGGTCTGCATGATTGTTTTGTGGCCCTTCCCTACAGTCCTGCAGTAAATTTGCATTGTTTTTTTTAACACTGATGATGATTTTTTTAGGATTTGAGTAACCATGCTTCTGTTCGAATTAAGAAATCAGTGATTGTAGTAGAGAGTCGTGGTATTTTTTTCCACGTGCTTGAAACCAGAGAGGTCTATTCCAATTTTTTGGATCTTTGTGTTGTACGGATAAAGACTGAATTGCTTAATGCTTTTTATGTTGGATGTGTATCCTGAATACATCTGCTGGATCCTATTAGTGTTAAGAAGTAAATAACAAATAAAACTCATCAGCCTAGGCGTATAGTCTAGGAACCACTGTGTTTTAGAGGCTGTAAAAATAAATGTCATGGATAGCTGGGTTAGCTTTTGGCATACAGAAATTCTGTGTTCTTGTTAATTGGGGTACACGTCTAAGTGAGACTGAAGCACTGGTTATGTGTAGCTGGAAATCCCTGTGTTCCCTCCTCATGTCAGCTTTAAGTTGTATAATCCATTTCACCTGTTTGCTGTTTCAGACCTTACTTCTATAGAAACTTAAATTGGCTCAGAATACAGCCCGGTTTCAGCTGATAACTGCTTCTCAGAACAGTGTCTGCGGTTTCAAAGTTTATCTGTTTCGTTTTCGCTAGTTGCTGCCGATACAGAAGCACAAAATATTGGCAGAGCAGCTGGTGACCTCCTTCAGTCACCAGTTTCCCTGTGAAGTTGAAGAGAGTGCCTGGTTCAGACTGGGGGGGGGGGGGGGGAGGGGTGGGACACAAAGCCCTGGATTTATGCCATAGCTTCTCCGTGAGTTTCTGTGCAATATTTGACAGGTCTCTTGTGCTTCTTGTGCCCCAGTTTGCTGCAGTCTGAATCAGGCAGAACTGTGCGGGATGTTCTCTAAGTGCTCTGTGGACAAGAACCGTTAGCTGTCACTTGTACCAGAGCAGTTCCAAGCTTCTGCTCCTTCTGTTTCATTGCACGCAAGTGCACGTTGATAGAATTAACGGTGCCACTCAAGCCACAGGCAGCTTGCGGAGATGGGCTGTTCTCAGGACTCCTGCTGCACAGTGCTCAGCACGTGCCAGGTTTTCCTTCCGAGAGATTCATTCCCTCTGTCCTTTCCTCTCAGGTGTAATTAACAGCCCCCCTCAGCGAATCGGTAAATAAGGAATGCATGGTGATTTGCACCTCGTATTTCCGTGCAGAGAGGAGGTGCTGCTACAGAGAGGACAGCTGAGCTAATGAAGACAAAACTTTGTGTTGCAGATGGCCTGTTCCTGGAGAAGGCTCTGCAGCTCGCCAGGCGGCACTGCAGCGCTCTCTTTGATTATGCTGTTAGTGGCGATGTGAGGATGCTGCTGGCTGCTCAGCGCCATCTCACTGCTGTCCAGGATGACAACGGGGACAAGTAAGTCACTGCTGGCAGGGACTCAGCAGCAGGAGAGCTGGGTCTTTGGCAGTAGTGTAGTCAGCATTCCATCTGCTGTGGGTGCTGCTCAGGGACTGCAGCAGCGCTCGAGTCAAATAGACGTCGTTCTCCTTTATGCTGTTTGGGAGAGGAATGGTTGTGATTTCTGCTGCTCACACGGCCAGGTTGGTTGCTTCAGTACCTCTCAGGAGTAATGTGTGAGGGTGTGTGGAGGATGCTTTGAGTTTGTCTGCCTTTGCTTACTTCAGATCAGCGCTGAGTCTGAAGTGTTGTGAAACACAGTTGATGGAGATCACCAGCTCTGTGCTGGAGGAGAGCGCTCTGCTTTTTGTTCCGTGCAAGTTCTTAACTCTTCAGAAGGAATTTTAAGTTGTGGGTGCACTGGGAGAAGTAGAAATAATAGCTGGAGGGTCCGTGCTGCTTTTGTCCTACTGACACCAAAGGGCACTGCGCGGATTCTGTGGGACTCAGACTGAAATACGGTGAGGGACGGATTAATAGTAGCACAGATAGGCTCTCAGGAATAAACAAGTGATATTGTCACATTGTCACTTTTTAGCGGGCTCTGCACAGTCACTTGTGTTTCCTTAATTGCAGTATTTTGTGCAGTAGGAGCTGGGTGGACCTTAAGGTCTCTGAACAGATGGAAAGTGACGAGAGGCTGAAGCAGCCTCAGCGTGCTGATAGGCTCAATACTGCACAGTCACTGAGAAGTGCTTGCTTTGCTCTCCAGCTGGCAGTCTGATGAAGCTTTGAGGTAAACGGGTGTGTGCATGAGGTAGGAGGGGGTAGCAAAAAAACCTGCTGGCACTTTGGACAATAGAGCTTCTGTGTGTATTTGTTGGCTTTGCTGTTGTTGTTTGGTTTTAATTAAAAAAAAAAAAAAGAAAATACTCCCCAGGAGATTGTGAGAGAATATTAAATGTCAGTGCCAGTAAGAACAGCCTCTGCATTTAAACGTAAAGATGGCGTTCCCCAGATTTGGACTTGCAGAGTGTTTCAACAAAGTTGAAGTAGTTTGCTCATTATCAGAGTTATTTTTTCTGGATCAAGAAGTACCTGCAGGTACGAGAGCCTCAAGTTCATGCCGCTTTTCTCCTGGGGAGGAGTCTGTGGACGGGTACTGCATGTCAGTTACTCTGCAGCTGTTGACCAGAACAAAGTGGTGGTGCTTGTCTCCCAGCTCTCTCACGGGAGCTGTTAAAGAAAAACCCAAATTCCAAAATTTATACATCAGTTCTCTGTAACTTTAATCATTAAAAACATATGACAAAGACTATAAATTTGTTGCTTAAGCTATTAAAGAAACGTTAGTGACAACAGTTTTGCTCATCATTCATGAAAACAGTCTGTAGGGAACGGAAAGACCTTTGTTGAGATCATGTGTTTTGTGTAATGGCTTTGATACCAAAGACATGAATGTGTGGAGGGCATTTGCTTACAGTAGTGCCTGCTGTTACTGCATTTGAAGCACTGATCTCAGGGAGTCAGAGGGTATTAAAACACTTTGCCTCCACGGGGTAGAATTATTTACCACAGGAGGGAGAACTGAAGGCAGTAGAAAAGTGAATTTGTTTGTGAGATTTGGAAATAAAATGTCAGCGTGATAGAGCATAGAGAGTTATCTCCCAGGGAGTGCAGGAACACTTCTCTTACAGCAGCAGTGGGACTGTTGGAACAGCACGGCGGAGCTGAGGGAGGAGAAGCATCACAGTGTTGCCTGTGGCAGTGTCCAGAGGCAGTAAGACAGCCCACAGCCTGCTGCTTCCCTGCTGTTCTGTGGCAGAGTGCAGCTGCTGTGGCTCAGGGTGTGAAGGAGCTCAGGAGCAGAGCGCAGGGAAGGCTGCAGTGTGAACTCAGCAGAAATGGCACTGCACAGAGTCACTCACGTCCCTCAGCAGGTTCTTCCTTCAGCAACAAAGACACCTCTGACCACTGCTGCAAATCCTGCGGCTGTTAGTCACTGCCCTGAGCCCTGAGTCGTTTTTCTGTTTGAAGATGAAAACTAGAAAAACCTACAGACCGGGGAGGGGGGAACCCCCGGGGGAAAATCTGCCTGGGTGGCAGAGGGCTGTGGAAATTCTGGAGGAAGGCTTTGACAGGAAGAGATGTCAATGTGCTGAATAATTCAAAACACATTAAAAAAAAAAAAAAGAGAGAGAGAGAAGAATCTGGGTGTTACAGACAAGTTCTGAGACAATTCTTTTGTGATCAGCAAGGTTTTATTTGTTAGACTAGCAGTTACATCATAGTCAGGACCAGCAAAATCCATCCTGATTCCCCTCTTGTGATTATTGAAGGGTTTGAACACATCTCTCTTCTGACTTGATGTGTTCTGATGTTAGTGTTATTTTAGATGCTGGCCATGACTTCCAGCTGGCAGATGTTTGTGTTGGAATTTGATCGGGTGTACAGCCAAATCTGAGAGTTTGTACCACACGTTTGAGAATGCAGTGACAGTGCTCATCTGTTCTTTTGTTTCAGTGTCCTTCATTTGTCAATTATCCACCTTCATAGAGAACTGGTCAAAAACCTCCTGGAAGTGATGCCGGATGTGAATTACACCAACATTATCAACATGAGGAATGACCTTTATCAGGTACGCTGTGGTGTGACTGAGGGGGATCGTTCAGGCAGCAAAGACTGTTCTCCTTACTGTCTTATTTTCCTTCTATTCATGAGAATGAGCCCAGGTCAGATATTAAAGCAAGCTGGTTTAGCATTTCACATACGGAGGAACACGGCGACACGCTGTAAGATGATGGAAGAACAAGAAGGGGACGTTTTCCCTCTATTAATTCCTAACTCCCTCGATGTTTAGAGAAACGTCTCCATTCGTTTATCATAGAACAGCCCCCAGATTCAGAATTCTTCAGTCTGTATTTTCATTATTTGGCTTCTCTGTTATTAAACCAGAGATGTGGACTAGTGTGCCAACTCTGGGCTCTTTCGGACTTTCTAGTGCAGGTTAACTCAGGTCATGAGCGAGTTGCTGAGGAAGCTTGTAACAGCTGTGTCCTTCTGTAACCTAGAAGGTCCTCATGCCTGCTGTATGAGCACCAAGGGTTTTCTTTCATTTCTTGGTTCGCAGTGTAACATTGGAAGAGAGAAAGAAACTAAAAAAAGTCTTTTACCCAGTGGGGAAATGATTTGTAGCAGCTCAGCACAATTCTCAACTTGTCTGCAACACAGCCTGAGCTTTTTTTTCTGCTGCGACTCAGATGGGCTTTAGAAAGAGCTGTGGAAACTTGCCAGTACAAGAAGCTCCTTTCAGCAGCGCGTGCCATCGCGCTGTCCTGAAGGTACGCAGCTGGACAGCACACAGCAGCACCCCTGAGATCGGTGCCGTTTCTTTCTGCTCAGCTCCGAGCTGTAAATGGTAAAGCCGAGACTTCGTTCTGTGCACGTCATCTCAGAGGCTCTATTGTGACTTTTCTGTCCTCTTTCCCATTTGATTATTATGCTCACATGAAGGAAGTTTGAAATGTGGAAGGTGACGAAAGCAAGGAGATTCTGAATTGCATTTTGTATGCCCTCTGTTTACAGAAATAGGAAGCAAAGCCGCGCTCCACACAGGAAATAAATCTCTTAACTACCAGAACCTCTCCAGCTGTTCTGCCTTCTACTTAAACCTGAAGCTGGTGCTGGGAGGAAGTGCAGTTGTAGTCTGAGGTTTCCCTTCCGTACAGATACTCTGAAAGATTAATTACGCTCGTGCCATATAAATGCAAGCAGTTAATTGCAGATACATGAGTGATTCCGTTGACAAGCACAAGCTTATTGTACAGGGCTGGAATTAGTTCCTTTTTTACAGTCAGCTGTAAACATAAAAATAATGATATGGAGATGGAATCCTGCGCATTTTTCAGATTATTTTAGTGTTAGGAATATGATCTCCTAAACCACTGCAGTGCCTCACCGTTGGATACCTGCTTTGTTGGTGATCCGTGGAGCTTCTTACTGGCAAGGATGCAGTATATAATTAACCTCTGGAAAAGCTTGAAATCTCACTGTGAAAGCCTCAGTGGTGCAGGCGCCTCAGTATCAGTAGATGATATTGTGTAATCTGAACTCTGACAAACAGAACAGCAAGTTTCCCTGCTTTTATGCGTGTAGTCATTTTGAAGGATAAGGAAATCCTAAACCCGTGGCTGGGAAGTTGCTTTTTAGGAGCAAAATCAGAGTGTGGTGCAGTTGCAAAGGCAGAGCTGGAGTGGCTTTAGGAAGTGCGTGTGTTCCTTCTGTGGCAGGAGTTCGGCTGGGGGCAGCTGGAAGCAGAGTTACTGCATCTGGGAGTACAAGGATTCTCTTGTTTCCTGAGTCCCTTGTGCTGCAGATGGCCAGGTTAGCTCCCCAGCCCACAGAGTAGGCAGCATCTTCCTTCCTCCTCACGTCTGACTGCTGACACCAGTGAGTTGGCTTTTACTTCCAGTAAGTGGAAACCCTGTCGGTATTATACAGCAGAAGAAAAAGTACGTGAGTTTTTCACCTGCGCCAGCTTTAAAGCGGAGCAGCATCTCACAGTAGGTGCTTTTATTGGCTTAGCAGATTTCTGTGAAGGGCTGTAGCCGCCGCTCATCTTCTCACGGCTCACTTCTGTCGCTTCCAGACCCCCCTGCACCTGGCAGTAATCACAAAGCAGGCAGAGGTGGCAGAAGACTTGCTGAAGGCTGGAGCAAATGTCAACCTTCTGGATCGCCATGGTAACTCTGTCTTACATTTAGCTGCCGCTGAAGGAGACGACAAGATTCTGAGTCTGTTCCTCAAGCATCAGAAGGCATCTTCAATGATCGACCTTTGCAATGGTGAAGGTACGGGACGGTGGTGCCTGTGTGGTACGCGCGGCCCCTACATGAGCTCCCGCCATTTCTGACAACCCCATCTTTCTGCACAGATGCAGACCCTGCAGGTAGCACCTTGCCCTGTTTTGCACGTGACGTCCTTGGCTTTTATACACCTGCGGTCAGATCAGGGAACAGAGAATGCATAGTTTTTGTGGCTATAGGAACGCAGAGATTGATAATGTCTGGAGTACACAGTATGCATTTCAACTTTTTGTTCTTCAGTTTCGCAGAATTTCAAAAGCTGTGTTCCTCTTGAGATGCCCTATAGAACCACGGGTTAAAAAAAATTCCCCCTGAAAATATTTCCTCCTCTGTAGTGAATCAAATCCCCTCAAAAGTCATTTCCGGACCAGTGTCAAGTATCACATCTGGAACTTTGGGACCACATAGTATTAAAGCTTATAAAATACCCACGGAGACCCAGGTCTCCCACTTTGCAATGGCACGGGTCATTGGAATTTACTACTCTTGCATTGGATGTAGGTAGTAAAATACCTGGCCTGAAAATGTCACTGTGTGATTTAAAAACCCGTGTTAAGTTCCTCAGAGAGCACTGATTCTTCGTATTATTTTTAAATGGAAAGCTTTATGATTCTCATTTTGAGCCACTGCGTTTAATGGTGAGGTGACAGGGCTACCTGACCTTACAGGAGCTGTAGTTATTCTCCAGGATGTTTCTAGAACATTCTTGGGTGAGCTCTTTATTCTTCCCTTCTGTTCCTCTGTGCAATTCGCTGATTTTCTTGTCACGTGTGGTTTTGAATCACCATCAGTAACACAAATAGTTCCAATTTGTGCACGAGGAACATTTTAATTAACACCGTTTTTTGGCGCATAGATGGCAAAGGCGCCTGTGCTCAGATAGCTGCGGCAACTCGGTCATTTTACGGCCTCTCGGAGAAGCGGCTGCTTAACAAGTCATCGCGGTGACGTTTCTGTGCTTTTCAAATCTTAATGCACGCGATGAATGGCTTTTGTGTAGGTCTGGGTGCGATTCATATGGTGGTGATGGCCAATAGCTTGTCCTGTCTGAAACTACTGATTGCTGCTGGAGTTAACGTCAATGCTCAGGAACAAAAATCCGGACGAACTGCGCTGCATTTAGCTGTGGAACAGGAGAACCTCCCCTTGGCGGGCTGCCTTTTGCTTGAGGTGAGGGCACAACTCCTTCTTCCCCGGTCTTCCCACGTACGTATTTTCGAGACTTTTAAAATACATCAGTGGAGCTGAAGCAGCATTTCTCTTCAGTCAGGTGATTGCTTTAACTGGTACGACGGCAAAATTATTGCTGATGTTATTTATCTGTTATTAGTCGTTCAGCGCCGCTGATGAACCTTCTGTGAGATGAGACCTTTAGTTTGTGGCCCTGACCTGACTGCCTGCGCCATGCTTAATTTGCACCGAGTAATCCCAGCAGCCGATGAAACTGCTCGCCAGCAAGTTGCTTATCTCATCTCGTGTGGTGGAATGTGTATGCAGATGTGCAGGGAGATAGCTGTGTGTATCTGTAAATATTTGTCTCATCTCTAGCACCTTGATCTCGGCGCGCTTAATTGCGCACACCCACAGCTACCTGCAGTAGCTGCCCCGTATGGGCACAGGAAGGCAGCGCTCAGTGCACGGTGAACGCTGCGGGTAATCTGATAATACAACTACTATCTGATTAGTATTATGGGATGCAGAGTGGCTTTTATCTACCTGACCTATTTGAGTTCAGACAGCACGCCTCCTGCTGCAGTTCTGCAGCGCACAACACCCTCTGCTCTTGCATGCCGTGGGTCCCAGTCACTTTCCAATTCGTTCTTTTCAGTGGTTGGAATTCCTGTGAAAACAGCCATGGAATGGTGCTCACGTGCAGGGTGGCAAGGTTTGTGCAGACACGAGTCTCTGTGCGACAGTACCGTGTGGCTGAGCAGCATTTTTCTTCTCTTTCAATGCTCAGGGTGATGCAGATGTGGACAGCACTACGTACGATGGCACAACACCCCTGCACGTGGCAGCCGGGAGAGGCTTTACGAAACTGGCTGCAGTGCTCAAAGCAGCAGGTATCCAATCCGCTACTTGTTGCAGTGTTCTCTTTAACTGTGCCAATTCAGGCTGGGGGCTGCACGCAGAAGTCAGGGAACTCCGTAATGAGCAGAAGATAGCAGACGTTGGAAGCACGAAGGCTTGTTCCCCTCGGGAAGTCCTTGTTTCAGGGGCTCTGTTACTCTGTAGCGCCATCTGACGGCTAAAAAAAAGCAAAGCAAAACTGTTAGCAAAAATAGCTCCGAAGCGTTCTTGGAAGTTTTTTAATATAGGTATATCAGTACAGACATTTTTAATATCTGAGTTAGCAGAGACCCAGTTATATAGCTGGGATAAGGGTTGGACTGCTTTAACGAAATGAAACTGGGGACACTTGTCCCAGTTCTGTATCATTATTACAGTAAAGTTCGTTTTGATTAAGTATTGGAATGCTTTTTTTAGTTGTGTTTAAACCCTTACTACCTGAATGTTCCCCTTTCAGACAGAAATCCAAGCCTCCCACTGCTCTGGCCGTGTGCTTGGCCTTTTAATAATGCTCTCACTTTCTCTGTCACCACAACGGGGAAACCCTGCACCAGGGCTTCATCTCAGATGTGCTCTGCGTGAGCCAAGAATGGGACTGGAAGTCAGTTCATATAATCAGACTCTTTCTTTGTGCCTTAAAATTCTGTCATTTTTTCCCATCTGCATAATAGATGAAGAATACACAGGGATGTTATGATATTTAACTTCAGTTTATAAAAATAACAACACTAGTTTCTGAGTTAAAATACGTATTCCAAGTTTTGAGTTTGCTAATTTAGCCATTTAAGCTGTGCTTCTCAACAACGCTTATTGCAAAACAGCTTGACAGCCTTGACATTTCTTGCGTGCTCATTTTCCAGGTGCAGATCCTCACGTGGAGAACTTTGAGCCACTCTTTGATGTAGAAGATGATGTGAAAGATGATGCCGATGAAGGAATTGTACCTGGAACAACACCCCTGGACATGGCAGCCAGCTGGGAGGTACGTGTTCTGTTGTCTTGTACTGCTCAGTGATAAAAACAGACAGTTCAGCTCTCGCAGCAAGTTTGTTCCATGTCATCCCGTTATTTAAATGGTGACAAACTCCTCCAGCACCTAAACTGACAGCAAAAACAAACTTACTGAGCCACGAGAAAAGGTGAAGTGGTATTGGAAGAAAGCTCTCAGCAGCCTACTCCTGCTGAGCAGGACTGAGCAGAGCAGGCATTTCTTCAGGTAGCTGTGCTGGGGCTGTCAATGTGGAGAAGGATGCAGCAGATTAAGCAGCATGTGCGTGGAGGCGCGTGGTCAGGGTCTGCAGGGTGAGGGTGGGACACTATGTAAGAAGTTTCTCTGCTGAATGGTCTTCAGAATTGCACACTGGGCGATAGGCAGTGAAAACTGACTTCTGTGTCCTACCTGAGCATTGGTTAGATTGCATGGTTCAAATTTCAGTATCCAAAGTACGTGCAGCTGGCACGATGTGAGTGTACAAGTAGCCAGCATCCCTGATCATACGGAGCTAGGGTGGGGAGCGGTACTAAAAAGGTGAAAATCTGGCCCAGGCTTTGCTTGCAATTATTAGTTGTAGGCAGTTGCTAATTTCACACTTAACTACTGCTACGGCCCCTTATTTACTGCACGGGCTGCCTCTGTGTCCTGACAGTAATTGCCAGACGACGGAGCTTAAGGGCAAGAGAGATTTCTCCCTCACTGTATGCACAAGTTTTCTGTGATATTCACAAAAAAAAAGGGCCCATATACAGCACTGTAATTGTGTGGAAATAATACTACTGAAACTTGTCAAAATAATGGACAAACAGCCAGGCTCTGCTAAACACTAAGCTGAACGTATTCTCTTAGGTGTATGACATACTAAATGGCAAACCCTACACGGCAGCAGCAGCAGTTTCGGAGGACTTACTGACACAAGGTAATGCCCCCCTGGGAATGAATGGCTGATACTGAAAGTCTGCTTGGAGAAGAATTTGCCCGGCAGCAGCTCATGAGGGAGGTGGGGGGGGGAGAGGAGGTGCCCACTACCACCACAGTGTTCGAATGAGCGAGATTCTGTTAAGTTTTCAGTATTACAGCATTATTATTTACTATTATATATTTATATTATATATATTTATATTATATATTGCATATATTTACTCTTATATTAATACTATGGTGTTATTTGCCTTCGCTTCTGCTTAGAGATGAACTGGTGTGTGACCTGCGTAAATAACGGACATATTTTTGTGTTCTCCAGGCCCTCTGAGAGAGCTGAATGAGAGCTCCAAGCAGCAGCTTTACAAGCTATTGGAAGCGCCTGATCCAAGCAAGAACTGGTCTACTCTAGCAGAAAAGCTGGGTCTTGGCATTCTTAACAATGCCTTCAGGTTGAGCCCTTCGCCCTCAAAAACTCTGCTAGATAACTATAAGGTAATGTGGCTGTAACGGGTCATAAAGAACACGCAGACGTGCAGTAAACGTGCTCCTGCACAGTGCGACGCTGCAGCCCTTTGGTTTCAGCTAGCCAGCGTGAAGCTGAACATCTGCCGTCTCTCTCCTAGATTTCTGGAGGTACCGTTCAAGAGCTGCTCGCTGCTTTGAGACAGATGGATCACACGGAAGCAATTGAGGTCATTCAGAAAGCACTATCTAGCTCACAGAGGCAGTCTTACCAGGACAACAACGCAACAGAAGCTCTTCCTGCATCATCACCAGCCAACTTTGCGAAGGGAGAGACAGGTAAAATTAACAGCACAACATCAAACGCTTTTAAAACATTTTTCAGTTCTCCCTCCTCATTTTGGACTGCTAATAGATAGCAGGGCTTCTTACCCATCACGCCGGAGCTGCTCACCTATCACAGTAGGGCTTCGGCAGCTGTCATTTGCAAGATGCGGAAGAAAGAGGAAAAATGGATGATTTTAATCTGTAGCCCTGAACTGCAGTATTAAGTGTAACTGGCTCCTTTTTCCTTAAACTGGGCATCTGCCGTTTAGTGATATCAACTCCTTGGGTGTCTTAAGGATCAAAAGATAGACAGGGGAATGACTTCACCGGCTTTATAGACATTCCCGTTACGTTTTCACTCGCCCCTTTCTTCCAGCCAATCCAGACAGATACAAATGGTTGGAGTTCATGAACATCTCCTAAAAAATCCACCACAGCAAGTGAAATAAAGAGAGTTTTAGGAGCCTCATCCTGGAGCTGTATACTTACGCAGTCCGTGCGTCTGAGATGCAGAGAACTTCTTGCCCTGCTGTTAGCACGCTGGGGCAGAGTCCTGACTGCAGTGCAGTGACAGTACAGATGTCAGCAGCACACCAGGCTTCCCAAACGCTGCCTGCAGTTGATCTCTGAGTGCAGTGCATCAGCCGACATGCTCTGCTGTAAGCATTCAGTGCAGCTTTGTGTTCCTCTGGCCTTTCAGGGCGTTGCTGAGCTAGAACGAACTGATCCGTTTCCCTTCTCTCTCAGGTGAACTTTATAATCACAAATTTCAAGACACCGAGAGCACGTGTGACAGCGGCGTGGAGACGTCCTTCCGCAAACTGAGCTTCACTTACTCAGACTCTCTGAGCAGCAAGTCATCGGTAACACTCAGCAAGATGACCTCGGGCTACGGCCAGGAAGGCTCAGCACCAAGCAGTTACATACCTAACTAGGTAACTTCAGGTAGCAGTACGTGCGGTCACAGGAACAACCCGGCATTTAGAGTTCCTTTGGAGTTGTCACAGCTGGAGGGAAGTGAATTCACAGCCGGAAATGCACCGGAGGAACCACACACAGACCTGAACCCGCGGTGACTCCTCCCCCTCGCTGCCTTCCTCAGATACGTTTAATGTTATTCATTGAGAAGCCACAGCTCAGAGCCTGGGCTCCACTGCCACATTAACACACGGCACGGGATGCTGATGGACTGACCGAGCTCACCCGATTTGTGAGGATTTTCCTTTATAGATCAAAGTCACTCCTTGTTAATGTTAACAGCAGCTCACTTAATTCGAAGAGATAAAGCACACAGCAGTCAAAGGATAGTTTCTGGCTGTTCCCTTCCAAGTTTTGTGGCATGGCTGTCTGGAAGAAGCTCATAAAATCACTGGCAAAGAAAAATAGTGACTTTAAATGCGACGGTGACAACTCTGAAAGACAAAAGAATCTCCTAAGAAAGAAGAAAGAAAAGAATCTTGTATATTTCAAATAACGTATTTAAACATATCCGCAGTGCCTCTTATTAAAAAAAAAAATCAAGTTTTGCATTTCCTACTTGTAAATAGTTTTTTTATGTCAGTTCCTTTTTAAAAAAAATAAATGTGTGCTTTTTAAAAGCTTATTTTTATTTTACTTTTATAATAAAAACTCAAAATGAAATCTTGTCTATGTTTGCTGTAGTTTTTGCAGTTAGTTACAGAACGTTTAGTACTGAGTTCTGGCAATTTCCGAGTACTACAGTGAAGGAACAGTTGCGAGCCCCTTGTATTATTACCAAATATTGCATAGAGAGTGAGACCAGGAGCGTCAGCTGTAGCTGAGCATCTGTGCAGTGGAACTAAAGCCTCTGATTCATAGTCTTTGATACTTCTTATCATTCTGGCAGCAGAGAGTCATCTATGCTGAAATCAACTACTGAGCTATCAGCATAACCAACGAGCTGGCTCTTACTTGGGCTGCCTGAAACAACCTATAACCGTGTTTCTGGAGAGTACTTTTTGCTTCAGGTTAATCCCAGTGAGTGCAGCCGTTACAGATATTGCCCCCACTAAGAATACAGGGCAGCTATCAGATGTAATTATAAAAATGCAAAGTGCTGTCATGTCACTTACCCGTAGCCAGCTTTCCTGGCACAAAGGTGGAGCTTTCGACACAGCGATGATTGTTGGCACATCCTGATCTTCAGTAATGTGGATATAATTCCTGGGCAAAGAAGATAATGTAAATAAAAAATATAAAATACTTACAGCTAATGCTTACTGTAACATCACGATCAGTGGAAAAACTTTTGAAGTAACTTCATATCCAGCTGCACTAATTCCAGAGAAGCAGGACACAGAATGGTAGCAATGCAGTGCTTTCTTTCAGCTACCACACGCGCAGCCTGGCAGTGCAGCAGCGAGGCAGAGACTTTTATCGAGGTTTCTGCAGCCCGGAGGTCACCAAGGCACGCTGCCTGCTGATGAGCACCTTTAGCATTACTTCTGGCCCGCTGCTGCTTTTAATCCGCCAGAAGACACTTGGGTCCGTGTTCTCTTAAGAGCTTTGTGACCAACTGTTGCCTGACAGCTAAGCATCAGGTCAGCGACCCCGCAGCGCACAGGAGAGATGTCTGCAAGGCCCCTTCTATTCAAGCACCTTAAGTGGCAGGCTGGCAGCTCTTCTTGCAGTTTCTTTGCAGCACAGCAGGCCTGAGACCTTTTTTTGGTTTAGCCATAGAAAAATATTCATTTAAAAGCAGTCTCACTAACTCAAGTGGGAATGCTGCATTTCAGGAGTCAGGTCATAACTTCCCCCATCTGCTTTAACCCTCAGCAGCTTAAGTATGTGTTACAGGCACGCCCGACAGTTTGGCAAAAGCAGGCAAGAGCAGGAGGCAGAACCCAGCAGCACACAGCAGAGCACTACAAAAGGTGTAGAAAAAAAGAAAACGCACATGCATGCAGCTTTGCTCTTCCAGCCTTACCTTTTATCAGCAGGCAGTCATCCTCTACAGGGCACGCAGCCCCGTTCTCCCTGGCACCTGGAAGGAGGCAGGTGCCACATGTGAGGGGAAGTGCCCGAGCACACTGCTGCCTCCATGCAGGCACGAGGAAGAAGCAAGCGCACAGGAAGCGTGGTCTACAAGAGAGAAGTATAAGCAATGCAGACAAGTCTCAACAGAAACTCTGAGAGCGGCTGTATTCTTCTCAACAGGTAACCACTTAGAGAGATTGATACATCCCATTAGCTCACCCCACACACAGATTTATCTGTATGTCACCTTATGCAAGAAAGGAATGCTATTCCCAAGCGTAACAGATCAAACAAATGAGAGAACCGAGAAGCTCACTGCTTGAGAGCTCCTGTGCATAACTGGGTTATGGAGAAACCTTGTCTCGGCACTGAGAAGAGGTGGGCTCACCAACACAGGGCAGTAACAAGGACTAATCAGTGTTGACTCATAGTTTCCTTCAGCAGTTACAAGCTTGTAGCACATACTGTTCCTATTCTACTCCATGTTACCTCTGAAGAAACAAAAATCCAGACGCTACTATTAACTAAAGTTCTGAGAAGCTGAGTGTTTATGTTTGTTCTCAACATGTACACAAACAGCCAAAACTCCGGTCTGTCAAGCTCCTACGTGCTCCAAGCAATACTGCATTACTGTGCAGGAAGCCTAAAGCACACTGCTGTTAGCAAATGAAACAGCAAGGCTGGAGGAAGGGCCAGAATGCATCTACTAACAGCTTTGAGCATCTCAAGATGCTTGCATTGTGGGCTTGTCCCTCTGAGTGCTAGTCACACTTCCTGTTCCTTTGGCACAGGACTTCATCAGGTACTTAATTAAGCTTTTTTCCCCTCAGTATATAGAAAGGTGTAACTTTAGGCACCTTCAGACAAGTTTACTACTGAGTTAGAGAATCAAAATCTGAAGTAAACTTAATCTGTGCTTGCAGTAATTGCGATCTGCTGCATTATTTTGCTACTGTATTACAGTAACAGACACCAGAAGTAGGGAATAGAGGAAAAATACAGTGTGACAGCAGAACACTACAGATCTTCTCTGTGTTTGACTTAAAAAAAAGACTATTTAGGAAGTTCAACTGACCTTATTTTTCGAGCGTCTGCCACAGCTGCGAGTTTCCTGTGACTTATTTACCAGTCTATAGTGGTGTATGAAATGCCTTGTCTCCCCTCCCTGGGCTGCCGAAGTGCTGTTTTCCTACGTTTAAGGAAAAAAGTAACTTTCTCTGCCTTGAGGTGACAGGGAACAGTGGTGACTATTCATTAGCTTGAGATGCAATGGGCCAATACTCACTCACAACTTCCAGCTCTTCTGGAGCACACAATCCTCTTAGAGCAGAGCAGTCCTGCACTGACAGCCACAGGTCTCATCCAAACTTTTGCTGGATTCTGAAGATTCCTACAGCTAGAAGCAAAAGACAGCGCAAGTGAATTCCAGGAGATGCTTTTCTGTATCCAGGGTTACAAAGCAGCGTGATGCCCTGCTTACAGCTACGCTGCAGTACGGGCATTATCCAAAGCCCATTGAACTCTTAAATGAGTCGGTGCGAAAAACAATTGTAAGAAGTTTTCCATCATCCATTTACCTGTGCTATTTTCACAGTGCAGAAGTCTGCGAGCTTCATTACACACTGCAAACACTCGTGACTGACTTTGTGACTTAGTTAATCTGTGGCCTACAGCGGCCGTTGCCAGCACTCCAAGTGACTCAGCACACACGTGCACGCTCCCATCCTGCTGAGGGTTTGCTAATGATGTTTGCCAGAATGACAGGAGCATGACAAACGATTCGCTTCTCTCTCGGATCTACAATCACTTTACTATCTTCTGATCCCCAGTATCCCAGGCAAAAACCACATCTGGCCCCAGTACCAAGCAAAAGCTGTGGCCACAATGCTTATCAGATTAGAAAGAGACAGCGAGGTACCCAGAGCACATCACTCTCCGGCACACTGGCCCTCCTTGCTTGGGAAAACTCCTCACCAATTGGCCCAGGAGACCCCCCGCTGGCTTCCTGCTGCCCTAGCACTACCACAGGACAACCCCTAACAGCAGATGAAGCTTCCCACTATCTTACACAAAGAACCACCTGGAGTCTGGCTCACACCGCTGCTCCTTTCCAGCTCCTGGGGAGAAGAACTGAAGCCCGCAGGGCCAAGCATTAAAGCCTGCCATGCTCACATGCTATTTGGGAAGACAAAGGGGCATGCCAGAGTACTATCTAGCTAGAACTATTTACTACAGGGCTGTTACAACAGAGGAGAGAGACAAGCTGCAACGCTGGCATAAGCCCAGCAGTCACAGTGTTTGTGAAGAGGCATCAGAGGCCACTACTTAAGGTCTTGACATTCCAACAAGAAAAAGCCCTTCACAGGTCCTTAAAAACTGTACTGGAACTACACATACAATGGCCATTTCTCAACACTGACAGAGACAAAAACATTGTTAAGGTTCTGCATTTTTCATGTAAGACTTGTTTTTCTATCCCTAATTACACTGAATGGGGACTTCATTTCACTACCCTCTAACATCTGATTGAGAAGGACAGCTACATTAACTCAATTCCTTGACTGGATCGTGCCCCCTTCAATGTTCAAATAACAAGGTCCTGGTTTACTCAACTTCTCCCTCAAAGGGTAAGAAAGGAAAATAAAGATTCCAGCAATGTAAAGCTACAAGCCATAACTGCTCCTTTTGTGAGAACAAGAAATCTACTTTCCTGTTCCCTTGCAACTGGTGCTGCTAATAAGTCACTCAAGTGGCTCTGCTATAGTTCCAAAGACAGAAGTGGTGCTAGCAGAAAGACAAGTGCTGAAGAAAGGTGCGCCCCTACAGCAGACAAAACGTTCAGGCCCCAAGCTATGGAAGCAGCAGGTAACACAGACTGACAAAGAGCTCCATATTTAGAGAGGAATTCTATGTTCACACTTCTTGAAAACCAGAGGTATAAAGCTCAGAAAGGCATCTAAAAACAGTTAGTGGTAAACTTAAGGAAAAAAGGAAAAAGGAAAAAAAAAAAGCTTTCCTCGTGCGGAAGAGAGAATCAATAAAGAGGGGACTTCCACAGCTCCCTGACCACCAGACAGACCACCTCTGCACGTTGTGAAGGAGATCAGAGCAAGGTCAGTGCCAGAGACCAGTCTGAGGACATCACCTTAGTTAACACCATACAGCTTTCTACCAAAGCTGCTCTCAAGTTGTGTTCTGGCAGGGTACCACTCCTGGCTCCTGCTGAAGGGAGTTCTGACAGCTGCTTTTGTCGTTTGTGGAGAACAGCCCAGCAGGAGCCTGGCAGGGAAGCAGTCTTCATCCGCTAGAAAAAGTATCAGCATGAGCAAACCCTTAAAGTACTGCAAGGCTGCATGCTGGAAGAGTACTGACAGGGCCACCAATAACTGAATGACGCTGTGGACAAGCACCGTGACACTTACCAATTGCTTTTCCTTATCCAACCAGTGCTGATCCCCAACCCATCAGGTACAGCTGGCAATACAAGTGCAGCTGAGCCACTCCAGCAGCACTCAGCTGGTGATGGATGACGTGTAGATGGGATGGATGCTCTGAAGATCTCTTCACTGTTGTATTCTTGTCCTTGCCCTGATTTGAGACAAAACCACAACAATGTAATTAAGTACATCACAGCAAAAGTCAACCAAGGTAGATGTTACAGTCACTGCTGCAGTGAGGAGAAAGGAAAGTAGAATCTATAAATACAAATCTGCTGAAACACCATTAAACCAAAAGAACATATTAAGGATATTAAGACTATGATGGACGGGAGCCTCCTCCATTAAATTCTGCTCGGAGACCAAGTATTTGGCTTAAGGAACTGTAAATCTGTTATAACAGTACATAGTGCTCAGCAGCAGCTTCCCAATGAGAAAGAATGGACGCCGTTTTAGGGCACTTCTGACCTTCAGAAGTCAGGAAACTGCAAAAAACAACAGCAAAAAGCATTTATTTACACTTCTCTGTATAACACTGCAGACAGGCACTGGTTGTACAGCCATTTCCATTATCGATGAACCACATCGTACGCTTTCATGATGTTGCCTAAAATTCATGGCAGGCCAAACAACTTCACAGCTGTCCAAGTTCACTGTTTGTGGCTTCTAAAGATCCAGAAGGTCTCTTCTACAAGTCTGACGTTTCATTTCTATTCCAGGATGCACTCCAAACAAATATCATTGGTCTTAAGATAGTCCTCTCAATGTTCTTTGAAGCACGTAATTCTGTTTTATTTATTGAACACTATTAAGTGCCATTTTGAAATTCTACCTGGATGTTCCTGGAAGAGACATTTCTACATCAAAGCAAGACAGGAAGATATCGATCAACCTCTTCTTTTCCTAATATGCTGCAGTAATATTTATTAATAATATTTATCCCATAATTTCTGCACAGTGGTTACATTCTTTCATCCTTACCTTATATCAGGCTCTACTGCTGTTATGATTCCACTTGATTCCAAGACACTGACAAATCTAAAGGATTTTAATTCTGTTCTTGCCCCACGGTGCCTCCCATGTACACACTGATAGCCTCATACAAATGGTACACTTCCTGCAGTTTTATTCATGGCTATCATTTTCTCTATTTATTGAACATAATCTATAAATATTGGCACGTAAACATATTTCAACTACTTTCACATCTTCTTTTAACAACTCTTGAATCAGAAAAGACCTCCAGTGCTCAGTTAGCTGTCCTGATGACCTTGTAAAGCATTTGTAAGGAAATTCCATTCATCATTCCTCTTTCATGTTCAAGTTTTTCCTCATCCTCAAGACTATTTCAGTTTTGGTTAATGACCCATTCCGAAAACAACTGGACATCACCAAGCACCTGTCAAGATGTTTATCTATTTGCCCATTAAGACTGCAGCCACTGCAGCAAAGCAACCCTTTGCTTCAGTTTTTCTAACTGACCAACTGGACACACAACTGCTCTCCCTGCATGTGCTCCATACCCCAGCACCCCCAGAAAATATCATCCACATGGTGCCTTCACTTCAGAGGTGGAAGTCACCAGCACAACTTAGTCAAACACTTTCTACTGTAAAGTAGAAAAATGCAGGAAAAGCATACTGTGGTTTCACTGTGACAGGTTCCCCATGGAACCCAGCAAGATCTCAGCTGCATTTCAAATCACATCTGAAAGATGAGGTTGATGTTTAGCAACCTGTCCGTGGCACAGCATGGTAACCCAGACTTCCAGATGACCAAACCCTCTGTCTTTCACCTCCACAGAGTTCTGTAGCCCCTGCACTGAAGCACACCTATTTCTTATTTTCAAATGGCCAAGTGAAACAATTTCATGGGAAGCCAAAACATCTTAATTCAGAAACAGAGTAAAAGGTGAAGCACAGTTACTCTTATGGACTACTGAACATAACAGACCCCCAGATCTAATCATGAGTGAGCAGTGTCTTCAATGAGAAAAGTATACTCAAAGAAGCAAATTAAAGATACTCAGGTTGTCCTTTGATTATGTCCATGTAATACTTTAATAGAATCACAGAATGGCCTGGGTTGAAAAGGACCTCAAAGATCATCTAGTTTCACTCCCCCTGCCATGGCAGGCTGCTCAGAGCCACATGCAGCCTTGCCTTGAATGCCTCCAGGGATGGGACATCCACAATCTCTGGGCAACCTGTTCCAGTGTGTCACCATTTAGAGGTAACACATAGGCACACAGGGTTACAAACAAACAAACACACGCAAAGCAGAATAATGCGACAATTTCCATGATAAACAAAGCTAAGCCAACTCCTCTGGAAAGAGGAGGCCCAGAGTGGAGCACAGGCCACTCACAAGGAGTGCCAGGAGGTAGCAAGTCACAAGTGAGAACATCAGTCCCTGCAGCATGCATCCAGCAGAGAAAAAGGAGACAATTCTAACTCTGTGGTCCTCTCAATAACCATTTATTTTCCCCGTTGCTTCCTTTCTCTTTGTACCTTTGCCAGCTCTTCTCCCATTCCTTTTCCCACAGCCAGGCACACCTCGTACCATGCCACACTAAGCAGGAATCCAGAAGAGCAAACAAACTTTGTGACTGCAGCTGTCTGGAAACCACAGAATAATTAAAGCTGGAGAAGACTTCTAAGATCCAGCTGTCATCCCATCACCACCATGTTCACTAAACCATGTCCCTGTGCACCACATCTACATGCTTCTTGAACACCTCCAGGCCCCCTGTTGCCACTGCCAGGAGGAACATGCAGAGGGACTTAAATGAGCAGCGGTATGCAGAAAGCAGCAGCCAGCAGTCTCACATGATAGTGTGCTTCCCTCTTTCTTTCTTTCTTTCTTTCTCTCTTTCTCTCTCTCTTTCTTTCTTTTCCCAACTTCCTTCTTCAGCCTGGCCTCATAAATAAGGCCTTGCACAAACAATCAGATTAACGGCCACAAATCTGTCTAAAACTAGGGGGGCTGAAAGAACTGATAGCAAGCACCTGGTTCAACAGCCAAGGGCCAGTTGAATCTGCACCTAAAAAAAAAAATATGACTCTGAGTCAGTCATTTTACCTCATAAATGATGAGCAGACAAAGAGCCCCTTGAGCTCTCCTGCATGGCAACAAGCTGTACAGCAGGATCTGCCCTCAAGTAGGAATGCCTCTCAAGGTTGTGCCGTGAGTGCAGCATGCTCAGAGCGAGGATGCTGCCAGTGAACACTATCATCCTGTTTGGTGCTGGCCAGCTGCTTTCTTCACACTCCTGCTCCTTTACAGCAAGATGCCAGGACACCCTGGAGTGGCTGGAGCTGACAACTGCTTCATGTCTCCATGGCATTGAGCTGGCCAGTGAGAAGAGACAAGAAAACAAGTCTTGTATATTATTCCACTTTGGGATTCAGGAACAGATCTGCTGGCATCTGACTTGACAGATTTCAGGCTTACTTAGAAGCCTACCTTGCAGAAGGTGCAGTGACTGCATAGATCCAATGGAGCAAGGACTACTGCACACGAAGCAAACCACTCTAAGTGGGAGCCAGGTGAAAAAAATGCACTGTTCAACCCTTTTGGTTGGCATGTGGAGATGGCCTCAACTTCATTCTCTGCCCTTCCTCCTTACCTTCTAGTAGTCCTAGGACAATTTTCCACTTACAGCACCATGAAAGTGGGAAAAATATAAATTTTTACACAGTCTAGAAGTACGTATTTGTGTTGTCTTTGACTTAGGAGAGAACTGCAACCCAGTAATTTATTTTATGTTAATTGGAAGACTCTTCCACCAACTAATCCCTCCCATTTTGTGTGGGATGTAATTCTCCAATTACCTGAGAAAGCCTTACTGTCAATGCACCACATAGATTACGAGGAAGTTTTGTTGTTAGTATCTTTACATTGAACCAGCAGTTAAAATTCACACATGACAGAACGAAACATTCAGTCATCTCATCTCAGAGGTCACTTCAACTACAGTCAAATTCTTCCGTGTTTTTCCTCTCCGTGTCTTGTCATCTAGAACAAAATCATCAGGCAACGTCCAACAAAGACGTCAAGGTGAATGACTTTTCTAGTTCTTCAACACTGGTATGCTCCCAAGGATAAAAAATAACCACCTTCTTCTTTTCCGTCATGAGGAAACCATTCTCACTAAACCTGCCCTTTATACTCCCTACATCCAGAGTAACAAAAGGAGCAATTGCAGTAGTCTGAAGATCAAATACATAAACATCATCTTGTCGGGATACAGTGGCCTGAAAGAAAAAAAGAAATAAAAATAAAAAGCCCACTTATTAAGTAAGAACAACCAGTTACACCCAAACAGTGAAAGAGCTGTTTGTCACTAAAACAGGGTGAAAAAACACATTCCATTAACATTATTCTTATTTTCCTATTCTATTACTAAATTACAATCTGGAACTAAAAGGTCAAATACATAACAATCATGCAAAAAACTGCAAACATTGACGATATCTTTTCTTCAAAATAACACAGATTGTGAAAAATGCTAAGGAGTGTTTTCACTTTACTATCTTCTTTTGAAAATAAATAGTAACACGATTTGTACCCAGAACTCGTACCCTATTTTTACTGTGATGATTTACTATGGATTTTGCCCCTCTACCTACGTACATCACATACAACCTATGAATGTATGCTCTAAAGTAGCTGGTCTTTCTGATTACATCAGTTATAGAACTACATAGATGCAGAAGACAGTAAATGTCACAGCAACACAAGAGGTCACCTCTTCTATACAGAATAGGGGAGCAAAGTCTTTATGCTACACTGAGAAGGCAGCTATGTTGTGAAATATCAAAACAAAGCCTAATACTAAGCTCTATCAGTAGTTAATCTCTCTCAGGTCTAAAAGCACAGCCAGGATGCGTTTTCATGGAGCAGCCTCCATTCCCCATCAAGAAACATTACGCTACATTGTTTTTAAATACCAGTATGGATAGAGCAAGCAATGCAAAAGACATGTCCTGCTTAAAAGAAAAACAACCCATAGTTTTTTAAGAAAAAGCAGGCCTAGTTTTGTGTTTTCTGCTTTCTGAAGAAACAGTAAGCAACACTAGGAAGGGTAGCACTTGGATTAGCAATGTATTTGAAAGATTAGTTAGATTATTAGTAACTACATATAGAAGCACCACCTTCTCGTGAAACAGAAATATTTCTTAAATCACAGCTGCGTGTGTTCTTCAAATAACTACTCTACATTTATCCTTGCTAGGTATCCTTATTAGTTGCTACTGCAGAGACAACACAGCCATGGGAAAAAGGCGTGAAATTTCCCAGCCGTGTTCCAGTCGCAGAGCTTTATTATCAGTGATGTCGTACTCCAAAAAACAGCAACAGAAAAAAACAGCATGACTCAAACTCCAGATTGTGACACCAGCTGAAAAAAATAAATAAATAAACAGGGTGGTTTCTTTCCTCTGTATACTCAGAAAGCAGGACATGCTGCCATCAAAGAGATAAGAGGGGAAGATCTAGCCCGTTTTCTTTCTGTAAAGCAATTATGCTGGTCTAGATTTAAAGAAATTAAAGACCTCTATTCTCCCCTTGTTTAGTTTAGCACTGAAGAGCAAGGCTGCAGTCTGGAAGCCACATGTGAGAATACACAGGTCCCCATTCAGCTGCTCTGCTGACTAAGAATTTTAGAGTAAGATTTACATACTGAAAAGTGAAGCTTCACCAAATCTGTGTGTGTGCATGAGTGTTTATGTACACACAGAGTAAGCCTGCATATACTTACATGGAAGTAAGCTTACAAGGAACAAGAGAAATGCAGGTAAAAGCAGTAAATGGAGTAAGCAAACATTATGGAACACTTCAGTGCTTTTATGCCTGTTCAGAAGACTACCACACTTTGCAGATCTTAAGAAACAATCACTGTTAGGCAAATCTTAGTTCCATATCTGGAAAGCAGTGATTTCCAGAACAAAGGAATGAGCATTCAATATTGCATGGTAGCAACGTTACACTGATCTGAAAGAGCTTGAGCACTTCAAGAAGAAATACTGTTGACACTAATGTACTCCACGCTCAGCTGAGCTGCCTTGACCTAGTACCAGCTACCCTGTTTTCATGCCCAAAACACTTTGCCACAACGCTATTTTCTGCTTAGAGATTAAAAGAATGAAGGGAGCAATGCTGCAGCAGTAAGGTGAAAGACAAAACAAATGGAGACTTCATTATTATTAAAAAAAAAAAAAAGCAATTAAAAGAATAAAATAAAAAAAGCAAATAACAACAACAAACACATACATGAAGAGAACAGTGTTATTCAGATGCACGTGGTGACAGAAAAAAAATCCCTATATGATTCTGAACTCCTCTACATAGAGGCTAAATTACTGCAGCTAAGGAGACAGAATGTTCAGTGGAAGCAGAAACTAAAAGAGGCAACAACACAGAACACTTGGATTAGCAGAACCAAATACAGTAATTGAACATGACTGATGCTTACACTAAGTTGTGTCTTTTCCAATCCTACAGCATCCTTCAGAGACGAAAGGAAGTGATGATTCATTGGACTCTGGAGTCCATCTTCTCCCACAAGGTAAAAAGTAACAACACAGCTTTTCCTGGTACAATTCCTGCATCTTTCCAGCAAGGCATTTATAGACTCCTTGTAGATGGAAACAGCACTTTGTGCTTTAACAATCACACCATCTTTGTCAAGAGTGCACACTGGCTCCAGAGAACTCCAGGAGTTCACAATGACCTGTTCAGACACCACAAAGCTTAGCACAAGCCAAAATCTTCAGCTCTAACTGAGCTTAGGCCACATAAATTTTCTCCCTGCAAACAGCATCCCTGTAGACTTCCCATGTTGCCTGATCCTTTTTCCAGCAGCCATACACCTTTTTCCGCTCCCAAGCTCTAGAATATCCTTGTTCTGCCAAGCCAACTTTCTGCCCCACCTGCTTGACATCAAGCATTTCGGAATTGCCTGTTCCTGTGCTCTCAGAAGGTGGTACGTAAGAAGTGACCAGCACTGACAGACTGCAATGCCTTCAAAAGCCATTTCCCAGGGTACCATAAAACTAACTTTTTGAGCAGCCTGAAATCAGCTTCATATTCATATCATATTCAGGGTTGTGGTTTTAGAGGCAGTTTTCCTCCTATCACTAAAGATTTTAGATTCAATTACTTTATGGTCACTATTAGTTCACGTCCACCAAATGCCACTTCAGTCATGAGACCTTCTCTGTTCACAAGTAAATTGCATCTTGTTGAGTTAGGGAATGGACTTACAGAAATCTGTCTATATGAAGATGTGTTCATTTAATTTTCCTGTATTCAGTAGCTGACATTCTGTAGCAAGAGCCATGAGAGTAGTTGAGGAAGTGCCACTTACCTTCAGAGTCAGCTTGTGGTCTGTGTGAAAATCTGAGATACCATAGATGTACAACACACCGTTACTTTCATAGGCCACAGGCAGCAGTGGTGCAAAGAAGTTTTGGGCAAAATAGTGGAGCAGTTTCCACTTTCCACCATACTCTGGAAAAGGGTTAAAAGAGAGAAAGATTCAGACAAAATCCACCTTTACCTTGGCACACAATACCTTCCTGTGCTCTCAGGTGCTGCTCTAGAAGCACAAGGTCCCGTTCAGCCCCCTTCACCCCATCAGGTGAAGAGGATGACTAAAGTTAATCTTGTTTCCTTCCAAGCATGGCTCTCCTCTGGAATGAATTTGATGCTCTTCTAAGATTTTCGGGTTTTTTTGAGCTTTGCCAAAAAGACAAAGTTTTTTTAAAAGTTTTTGTCCTATCACTGATACACGGTCATTCAATGAAGGACAGCCTTTAAACGCAAGAGGCCTTAAAAGAACTGACACAGCATAGTACGTGTTAAGCAAGCTGTTAGGCCATCTATGTTGTTGAGAATACAGGCAAAGACAGGCATAAGTGGCACTGTCACCAACCCCCACCATCATAAAGAGATACACACAACGGTCTGCCTAATCTCTCTCTTCTCCTTTTCCCAGTTCTCCACTTTCAGTTCTTCCCTAGAAGACCAGGAGCAATGAAGCCCAAGTATTCAAACCAAGGACAGCACTAAGTCAGGCAAAATGAATTTGATAAGGTCTAAAAATGAAGCTCACCACATGGGGTTTACCAAATACATACTGTAGATAAGCCAGTTTGCTCCTTTTATTTAAAGGAAAACCATACCTCATTACTTCTAATATTTTGACCCTATCTCATCTCCAAAAAGAGTAACTTTGCCAAGTGAGACACTGACATACACACATTTTGAAACATTCCTTTCTCTATTCATTTTCTACCTAGCATCCCTCTGTCAGCATTTTCACTCTCTTTGCTCAACTATTTTTGAAATAGCACTAAAAAGAGTTAGCAAGTCAGATGCATTTTCTCATAAGAAAACTCAGATATCTGCTTCAACTTTGTTTCTGGTTCTTTGCTTTATACAGCAGGTTTAAAGTTCAGGGATGCTGGAAAAATATTTCCAGTAACACCCCAGTGTTTTGGTGCTTGTACAGCCCACAATTAAGGACTTCATATCCAGAGCTATGTAGGTCTTGAAAGGGTGTGTTTGTGGCTTCCACAGGCAGACCTGAACATGCTCTGCCTGCACTCCACACAGACATGAATGAACTTCGTGGAGAACAAAGTGCATTAGCTCCAGCTCAATACCCTGCACATCAGCTTGCCTTAAGCAAGCTCACTATCAGCTTGATGGGCGAACAGACCAGAAAAGCTTGTATCTGCCTGGAAAACTCATATAAAACTGAACTGTGTTATTAGATCATACTGTTGCCAACAGAACAACACTAGCATTCACGGTAATTGTACTGAGGCAAACTGAAGAGACGAAGCCTGAAGAAGTATATTAGGAGAGGCTGTACAGTTTCTCCAAAATAGGTAGTTTGGTGCACTGATGAACATAGTCAGCATACTGGTGCCACTCAGCACATGAACAAAGCCATGTTTTTCATTCCCAGGACAGCTCAGGGTAGAAAGCACTGCCAGTCTAAAGTATAGTTCCTCCAAAACCAGGGAGTGCTAACAGATTATTTTTCTGGGCCATAAAGTTTGAGGAGATGAGAGATTTGGACTGGAAACGGCTTGCCTAAAACACACCAAACTATAGGCCAGGATCTTATTTGAAAAATAACAGCAGTCATCCTTGTATGAGCAATGAACACTGTGCTCAAGCACTGGGAAGGTCTGAAATCTCTTGAAGCCTTCAGGACTGCCACAACTGTCATGCAACAGATGCTTTTCACTGTAAGTCTCAGATGAAGCCCACCGTGAACACAGACAAGACACCCAAAATGGGTTGAGATTTCCAGTGCCTGCTGACTTGAACTTTTTCTTCAGTTTAATTTACATGATGAAAATCTAGACTTATGCTGTCTCAAATATGAAAACAAACAATGTAATTGAAGTAGAGCAGTTTCTGTAACTTAGCATAATGTAAACTCCTACTTTTCCTCTAATGGGCCTGTCCCTTCATTTCCCCTGTGCCTTGATTCCTGTCTGACTTTCTTTATGTAACCACATTACAATAACAACTGAAGGGAAACAGGTTTTCTACCTAGGCAACAAATGGAGATCTTCAGATAACTGACACTGTGGAAAAAACAATACAGAGTAAACTTGGCATTACACCTTTGGAGGGGGAAAACAACCAAGCAAACAAACAAACAAAAAAACCCCTCCACAAATCAGCAAACAGCAAACAAGTCGCACACTTACAAGTTTTTACCATATCAAAACTCATTCTAGGGTTCAACTACTCTAGCTGCTGTCCTGAGATGTTAGCAAACATCACTTGTCTGCTTACCCGAGATTAGCTTTTTAAGCTTGATATGTCCTTTCCCAAAAAAGCCTACAGCCACTTGATGAGCAAAGCTAGACTGCTGGAGCAGTTTCACACAGAAAGAGACTTTGAAAGGTGACTTTTTCAGCAGTAATACTGGTAATACTACTGTCAAAGTAACTTCAGACAGCACAGAAGCTCTCTGATAGAAAAGCTGCATTTTTCAGCTCATCCCAGCTAGTCACATTTTCTTGATTTAAACATTAGGCAAGTTGCATGTAAGATACTCCTCCTACTCCAAAAATGAATGCCAGAAATCTGGAGATCAAGTAGCTATCCTGAGATATTTCTGAGTTTAAACCTTCCTGTTACAGGAATGCGTAACAAAGGCAACAGTTCAAAGTTGGTTAAAACAGCCCTGGAGTGGTTTTCCTCCTCCTTCTCCTCCCGCCCCCCCCCCCCCCCCCCCCGAACATTTAAATGGATTCCTGAAGAAATCCAAGTTCCCCATTTTTTCCTGGTAATAACATGAATCCGCACTCTTCCGTAATACCAAACTCCAGAAAAGAAAATTAAAATTAGGTTTGCAAAGAGATATCACCAGCCCTTTCTGGCTGTTCCCTGAAATGTTCTACGCTCATAGCAAGAGTGAGAACAAGCAGATCTTCTCCCTGGAACAGATTTTCAATTAATCACACCACAATGTAACATGATAAGCATGCTGCTTGTTCGTTCCTCACATCACTCTCATGGATTCGCATCTACTATTCTCCATAATAGCCTATGGTGTCAGCTCACCAACGGCCCTGAATATTGAACCTGCAATAAAAAACAGTTCTCTCTTGAAGGGAATCTCATGATAACTGAGTTGGGTACCCTAATGTGACAGCTGTGGGGTAGGGCGATAACTGCTGCATGCATCACAGCACTGTTCACCAGAACACACAACATGCGTGCTGAAGCAGTCCATGTGGCACAAAGGGTTTCACAAACAGGTGCTAACAGTCAAAACCCAGCTGTAGTAAAACCTTTCAAATTCTGAACTATGGACTGAAATACCACGCTGTTTTCATTCGATTCCAAGTAAGCATTATGAAAGTGAACTGAAATGCGATATTTGCTCCCCACTTCATGAGGAAACATTTCCTCTTGGTGCAGGAAATTATGCAACCACTTCCATGGGACTCTGTGAAATAACAGATTTAAATAAGAGGCACTTTGGTGATACCACTGTGCCAAGACACAGAAACACCTTTTTGAAGTGCAAATAAAACTAATTTATCTGAAGTCTTGCATAATTTCATCTATTAGCATTTCAAAAACCCCTCTACTACACTGCCTAATTAAATGAATATTAAACCTTTCCTCATTCCACTGAGGAAACAGAACAAAACAAAGGGACAGCTGCTTCTCTGCTGAGCTTCTTTTCTGTAAGCTAACTTCAACAACATATGAATAATTCAAGTATTTGATGCATTTTACAATGACATCAGCTCCACACTTGAAAATACATATTTATGGTCTTCCCAATCCCTTCGTCTATCAATACACCTCTATCTATTTATAAAGACATTTTTTTCAAACATCTTTCTTGGTTCTGAGGCACTGAAAGTCTAAGAACATCACTCATTGCTAGAATCACAAAAACGAGCATTAGGATATTTTCTATCCTCATAAAAGTCCAGAAATAAGAATGTTATAGTTGGACCGCTGTAAATAAAATAGTCTGTTACTTCTACTGCTTTGTCTTCCATTGTTGGCAGCTGTTCCTTTGCCTTGATGAATGCTGAAAAGCCAGAGGTACAAATGACTCCCAGAAAACTAAAAATAAGACAGGGAAGGTGGGGTAAGCTCAGCTTCTGAAACAAGGCCAAATGGCATTTTTTTCCAAGGACAGGTCGAGAACTGCGCACTACCTCCTAGGTTTTTCTAGTCCATTCATATCCATCACAAGTAAAATTCTTAAGGAAATATTTTCAAAACCAGAATATTTGACAAATAACTAAAATTGGAAAAAAAAAAAATCTAAGTCCTATTTAACTGTCATTGAACAGCACCTCCATTTCAGAACAACTTCCAGACAAAACGTTCAAAATATGAAACACAGCCACTTCTCTCATACCACACATTCCTTCCCTATTTCTTACTGCCTAAGCAAGTCACTTCTTCATATGCCTCCTTACTCCATTCTGGTGTTCTAAAAAGAATATGTATTATAAAGAATAAAAGGAGACATCATGTCTAGGTTCAGCTAAACAGTGTGTTAGACAGTATACCCAATCTTTCTCAAGAGAGGATCACAGTTCCACAGATTTTTTGGCAATGCACTACTGCCTACTGAAGGGAGCTGTTTTCACTGTTCTACCACAGGAGGCAGAGGGGACAAAACCACCAAATTATGACTGTGAAAAGCATAATTTCATATACAGGTGTTCCTTCTTACTCTTCCCTATCCCACTCTGTCTGTGGGTGGGTACAGATGAGTCAACCAATATAATCAGGGATTTCCAGGCCTTCTTGGAAACAGAACTTCTCAGAGATTTCCAAGAAAATAAAAATACTCTCTTGCAAAAAAAAACAAACAAAAACAAACAAACAAATCCCAAACATGACTTGTCTGGAAAATAAGGTTGTACCCCTAGTCTTAACCATCACTTTTTCCTAGTAGGAAGCTTTATCTGTCTTCAGTGATTTCCTTATTTCCTTCACAGAAATGTGAAAAACACGTTTTTAAGAACTAGGAGTTATGTATGATTTTAAATTCTCTAAACCTTTCTTGAATTTGACTATGAGTTGGTGGCTACTAAATCTGAACTTCAATAGCAAAACTTCCATAGTAAAAGAACTGCTTCTTTCATTACCCTCTTTGTCAGACTAGTAGGATGACCCTATAACACACTCTCCTGGAAAACACTTCTAAAGGATGAACAGTGCAAAGTCTCCCAAGAGAGGCTGCAGAGCCTTGCTTCTTATTCTGATACTTCAGTTGAGCAAACCAAGGACTGACAGTTGGTGCATTTTATCAGACTGATGCAAAACTTACCCAAGGAAGACCACGAAGGTGCCTGCCAGATATCATTGAGTTGCCAATACAGAGCACCCATTGTGTGTCCTTCTCCCTTGACTATTTCACTTCGACTGGAACGATAGAATTCAGTTTCTGTCTTTACGCACTGAGCCTGCATCACCTTGAGTTAAATAAATAAAAAGTTATTTTACTGTACTTTACCTTCACAATGTGTGTATTTACTCACATTTAACAGAGTTCACAGCAGCAGCACACACCTTCAAACACAGACTAATTCCCATTATATATTCAAAACTGTGACCCCAAAGAGCAATCTCTTCTCGCCTGCATTCACATTTCCTCCCAACTTCCCCATCTGATCTTTAAAGAACACTCTCCATAATTTTCCATTGGACAGGTTCCCAAGAGAAGACAAATAACCAGTTGTTTTCATCACAAAGAGTATTAACTAGGGCAGGGACTTATTAAAGAAGTCACAAAATGAAGGAAAAAGTTACCTTTGAGCTGTCCTAAAGAACAAAGATTACGCTTCTAGTTTACTATGAGAGCCAGCTTTACTTTCCTTCTTGTTTTTGCTATCATCACTCTGGTGTTCCTGAATTGTTTAACGTGTTAGGAATGCCTCTACAGACTTCACCCTGCAGAAACTCACATAGGTTCCTGAGCCAGGACCTCACTGTGCAAGTTTTACCCCTGCTTTCAATTTCACAGCATCATCTATCCTTGTTCTCTTGTCATCAGTGCTTAAAGTTCTCCAGCTGTTTCAGTTTTATATAACCTGCTGACAGCAGCTCACAAACATCAAAACCTTTGTCAAATCCAGCTATTCCCATCAAGAGCATTTCTGAAATTCTTGGAACACAACAACAAAAAAGTAACAGCACTTTAAACTTGCTTAATAATATCACGTAAAAGTCACATAGAAATTGCAAGGAAAAAAGCAAGTGTGAGGCAAAAGTACTTCAGATGAAAAGCAAAATATAATCTATTGATATGAAAAAAAAAGAAAGAAAAATAAGTAAAAAGAGATTCTTTAAAGCATAAATATTAAAGACCACAACAAAATAAAAGCTACTGAGGATCTCATAGACAACTACAGCCTGTACAAACAAATTTGTTTCAAAAGCTAATGTATTCCTCCTGGCAAAAATAGCAGCAGTACATCCCCATGGACCAAATGAAAAGCAAAACTACTTTGTTTAAAATAAGGAATAATACAGAGTAGTCCAAGAAAGCGGTGTCTACCAAGAAAGACCAGTATGTCCCTGCATCCTCAGCCAGCAACATAAGTGTGTCCTGCAGGAGACAGAAATCAAGACAGCACACAGTCGACTTTCTCCCGCCTAAGCCAGTTTCTGCAAAATTCTTCAAGAAGTAATCCAGCCCTTCTTTCATGAAAACTGCATTCTCCACAGTGAATGAGAGACAAGCTAGTTCCAAATTATACTGGACTCTCCAATACTACAGTGCAGAAACTGCTTCTGTATGATTGAACATCACCTAACAGATTAAGTCCAGTTTCAACCTCTAACACTGACTATTGGAACAAATATAAACAGCTACTTTTCTCACCATTACCTGAGTGAGGTAAATCATATCTTTGAACTTTTTAATGGGATCTGTGGTCTGGGGAAGCTTGAAATGATAACCAATCTGCTGAAGCATCTGATCATTGCCGTTTTCATGGTGTTGTCGATGGAGAGAAAAATTGCTTGTGTATGACCAGTCCTCAGCGGAGGAAACCTTTTAAAAACATAAATAAAATATCTGAATGAATGTGTGCATTAAAATGCACATTTTACATTTAATGATTGACAGGTTATTCAGGAAAGCATATCTATTACAGTCTGCTGACATCACCATTGCCCATTAAAGAGGGCAATACATTTCTATAGCATCTCATACAGCCAAGCAAGAATTTTTAGACAGTAACATTGTTTGCTCATACTCTATGTACAAGCACCTGAAAATGGACAGTGCTTTTGAACCTGCAAGAGCAATTTTTGGCTCAGTAGCATTACAGTTATTTGTCCTAAAACTGAGTTTGACCACAGGACCTCAATAGTTTGTTTGGGTTCATAGTACATCAGAAACACCTTACTGAGATGAAAGGATGTATTCCAGTCAAATACACGTAGGCATAAAGTTGCACATTTCGTATGTTCAAAAGCAAGAAGCCATATTCCTTCCAGGCTGATTAATACTAAAAAGTTAGCAGGGCTATAAATTTTAGTAATACACATTCAAAACCTGATACAATATAGTTCGCTTCTGGAAACTGTTATGAAACTGTTGTTTCTTTTTCAACTAAGGACAACACTACATTTATAGGTCATACAGCTACTACCGTTAAGCTTTCATCATAATTCCAATCTCTATAACATCTTTTATTTAAATTTGTTCTACTGTAGGCCAAATTGATTGAAAAAGATTCATTTTACTTAATATGGATGATCACAGTGATTATGTCTCAGATAATATACTTAACCCATCAAACTGAAAGGAACATTCTGAACTCCTTTCATATTCACACATATCAACATAATATTCATCTCTGAACAAATGGACAGACAAAAAGCATGATACATCTCCGCTTGAACTAGAAAAAAAAAATAAATCTAACAGTATCCAGTACCTTGATTTAATAGGAGTCAAAAACAAATCCTCTCCGCTATTTTTTTTTCTTTGTGTATTAAATGTAAGCGAATAAAATGGTAAAAGCAATAAAAACTAATAAATTTCAGAATTCAGAATTCAGCACTGGTTGTGGTTTTCGTATTTCTAAATCAGTCCTCAATACAGCCACAAAAACATGCTAGGCCATCATTAATATCAATTCCTTTTAATATATAGCTTTGTAAAATTAATAGTCACATAACATTCTCCCGTCTATCAGCCACAACCACCTGATATTTCAATGCCAGGAGTGATAATATTGCTTATCTTTTATAGGTCATATCCGAGGGAAGAAGGACCTGTAAGGCAAGTCCATTTGGAATCAAACTAATAGCCAGGATTGGGCAGCAACTTAACATTTCAGTCCATACAAGCTTCTTGAGCTTTTCAAATGGAGAAAAGTGTCAGTTACTGATTAATAACAGAAAATAATTTTTACAACTCAGTTAATTAGAAAAAAAAAAAAAAATACAAGACTTCTCTAGTGTTCCTGTCATGGCAGCCCTAATAAACACCCCTAATTGCATTAAACTTGGTTTCTCCTGCAACGACAAAGCAAAATTTTCAACCACTGAGGAAGGACAAGTCCAGTTTCCTCCTCTCTCTTCACAACGCTAAATACTTCCATCCTACCTGCCACGCACCACACCTCACACTGCATTATCCCAGCTGCAGTTCTGATGCTCTGGTTTGCTGGAAAGAGATTCACCACCCTCACTAAAAGAGAGCACAGGGAACAACAAGGTTTGGAAAATCAGCCTTACCTTTTCCAGTGTACTGAAAGATGGCCAGGATTGAAATCCATATTCTGAAGCAAAACGAGCTTTTGGATACACTGACCAGTTCCAGCAGTCACTGCTGTAGTCATAAAAGTGAGTGTCACCATAATGCGTATCATACGGATTCTCGGAGAGCCAGCCCTCTTTAATTGACTCCAAACCATTAGTAGGACTGGATACAACAAAAGGACGGCTCTTATCTTCCTGTGATTAGAAAAAAAAAGAAAACACCACCACTAGTCTTCATGAAATGATTGGCTTTTATCATCTAAATACCTGGAGTGTATTTTGAAAAAGAAGAAGGCAAAGAAGAACACAAAGAAAAATCCTAATTTCTGAGTCACCACCTAGGAAACAATCCTCCTTGTGTCCTGACATTCCTCACCTTTACTTGCTTAATTAGCTTCTTATCTCTGTTCCAGGAAGACAGTTGAGCAAGCACTATCATGCCTTACTGTTCTAAGGGATTCTCTTCCTCACATCAAGAGATTTTCTATCTTTATATACTTCTAAATTTTTAATGAAACCTATTTAAAGTGTGCCTTGTGAAAAATAAACCCAAAGAACATTAATATTTGAGTACTGCGACTTCTTTATTTAAATCATTACTTCTGTTGTGTTTTTGGAGCAATACCACCATGATTTTTCCTTTTTGTTATTAAGTAGTCACCTAAATTTAGTCTCAACAAAACCAAGGTATTCTGCTACCAACGACTGCACAGTAGCATTGCAGGTTACTGTCACTGTGGCTGATCTGGCACATCAAAGAAGATGAGATTTTACCAAGTGTTACATTTAAGATTATTCAGAGCGGCATTTACTTATAACCTCAGCAGATTTAGTATACCACACCTGTTACCAGTACTCTACAAAGCACTGATGGAATTGTTCTGCAGGTATAATTCATTTGTCACTCCACTTGTAAGACAGGGAATTAGCACAGCCACAAGTTACAGCAATTGGCTCCAACACAGTAAAGCACTTAGACATGTACTTCATTTTAAGAATAGATCCAACCCTCTCCAATTTTTCGGATATGAGTAATTAACAACTAACTGAAGCAATTTATTACAGGATATCTTAGATTCCCCGAAGTCTTTAGCTCAGACTTAAAAGACTTTTACGTGATACAGTCCTGTTCTGCCACCAGTTACAGATTTCTTCAGCTGGTTTATATTATCATAGAATTGTTTGAGTTGGAAGGGGCCCATAAAGGTCAGCTTTAACTCTCCTGCAGTGAACAGGGACATGCACAGACAGATCAGGTTGCTCAAAGCCTGGTCCAGCCTGGCCTTGAATGTCTCCAAGGACAGGGCTTTCACCACATCTCTGGGCAACCTGTTCCAGTGCCTCACCACCCTCAGTTTTTCCTTATATCCAACCTAAATCTCCCCTCTAAGTTTGAAACCATTTCCCCTTGTCCTATCACAACAGACCCTGCTCAAGAGTCTGCTGCGTTCTTTCCTGTACCTCCTCTCTAGATACCAGAAGGCTGCTACCAACTATCCCTGGAACATTCTCTTCTCCAGGCTGAACAGTCCCAGCTCTGTCTTTTACAGAACTTGAAATCATTTCACTGGTACAAGTTCCTACTGACACTCAAAATAACTTATCTATAGGTTCAAAATAAAGGAGGGTCTCTGTTCAACAGCAATAACACACAAGCAGACTGTAACTAAAAAAATATTATTAAGCCAGAATACCTCACTGCGGTACACACACTGGCCATCCAAGTCACGAAACCAGTCACAGAGACACCACATCACACCTGTAACAACTTCTCATCTCAGAGAAATGAACGGAAATACAGACAACTAATTTAGAGATGTTAAGCAGAAATATAAGACACCATTTACACTTGAATGAGCAACTTCCCAAGAGCAAATCCTTTTCGGAAGGTTCTTCCACACTTAAGTCTCATTTTCATAATTTCCTTTTATCTCCACCTTTCCAGTAGAAAGATACTATGAATCATCAGAGTACAAGTACTCTGACAATGCCAGTAGCCTCTAATAACAAGCAATAACATCACTGTCACTTACACACTGATTGCCTAGCTTAGTGCAAGGGAAAATTCAGATCATGAAGCCCCATAACATAAAATGCACCTCATCTGGAAAATAAGAGGTTAAACTTGAAGTTAGTAACATTATGCTGGATAACTGGGTTAAGAAATGGCCATTAACATTCTTAGGTTAACAAAAAAATCATATTCACTTGTTGAAGAGGGAATTTCTAACCAGACAAAGCTCTTGCAATATTTTAACCATTCTGCACATCTCTTAGCTAAAAGGGGATTTAAGAACACTCACCCGTGGTTCAAGCATAATTTATAATCCCTATATAGTTACACAATATCGATTTGGGACTTCTGAATCAATTTCACCCCACATATGCAAATAAAAGTTAGTTAAAAGTAAATTCTGTGAAGTAATGAGCTGCAGTAGTTTCACTAAGGAAGAAACAAATCTACAAGAACCGTGCAAAATGAGCAGTGCAAAATCACAACAGATATCATCACTGATTTCAGGTGCTCCTGCTCAGCATGCTCACAGTTCAAATCTTATCTCAAATATTTCATTTCTGTGTGCTGTAAAACATCATCAGCCTGTTAAAAACAAATCAAAAAACGAAAACCCCACCTACAACACAAGAACAATGCGATGACCATAGAATATGAGAAGGACAAAGATTGGCATAGCTTTTGTTTAACCTACTTCAGCCAGACACTCCAGTCACATACTTGGAAGCACACACTGAAAAAATATTACTGCAATTAAAAGATCGAGGGCTGTTAAATCCACCTTACAGTATGCATCAACATCAAGAGCATGGAAACTGATCATCTTGATGAAATTATGGACAAGCAGATTTTTCTCTACTTCAAATGAAGGCATTTGTGGAGTGCACAGAATAGTAAAGAAGAGGCAGGACTGTCTACGTTTTTCAGGTCATCTTCACATAACACAGGGCATTAAAGACAAGCAGTTTTTGTTTTGTATTGAGGGTGACTGTTGAGTTTAAAGAGTAGCTTACACTAGCTTGGAAAGAGCAGTTCTTCATGCTGTTTTTCATTTTCAAAGATTATTTAAACAAGCAACAACAACAACAAAATATCAACAATACTAAAACATAGAAATCCCAAGTTGCTCAAATTGCAAACATTATAATATTTTGCCAGGCCATGTTCCCCCACATTTTCTTGAAATCACTTACAGCAAGAACTATTTCTCTGATGTTCTTCACATAAAGCATCACGTAATCCTTGATATAGACTTCTCTGTCAGCACGTGGTATGGAGAACCAGTTACTTGCAATTGCAGCTTCATTTTCATTATTACCACTCCACAGAACAACCGATGGATGGGATTTTAACCGTCTTATCTGAAAGACAATTCGGTTTCAGAAATCAAGCAAAATAACTTTTCTTTAAAAAAGAAATATCAATTAGTTACTACTTGAATTACAAGTTCACATGCATATTATACAAGCTAAGTCTATAAGTTCCATCTTTTATCCAGCCTGTCCAGTTTTCCCCCAGCTCAGATCAGGTCCAAACTTTTGCACACTTAATATCCTGGTGCACATCCACCATACACACACATGTAGCATTATCCTCATTGATTCAGCCACATGTGAAGGGTAAATTCTGTGCTAAGACAAGTCGCTATCACTAGACCTCGCTCTGAACATCCTGAACAGCAGTTTGGACACAAGGAAGGCCTATACCTCTGCCTCATTGACTATTACAAGCAAGCTAAAGAGGATTTAGCATGTTTACATATTGTGTCTGCTACTTAAATGAACACTAACAAATAATTTCAAATTATCATTTCTGGGAAGATGCGTAAGTCCTTCTGAAAGCAATGAAGTAATGCCTCCTATTTACTTTCACTAAAAATACAACAGATACAAAAAACACATGAATACTATTTAATAGAGCAAATTCTCAGCTACAAAACACTTTTTCAACAGAGTCACTACCAGTTGCTATACATTTTTGCTAGTGATGAACAAGAGCTTGCATGCTGTGCTTGTAAAAAGTTGCATGACTATCTGAAAAGCAACTTGCCTTTCACATCGGTGTCATAACTGCTCAAACACACCATCCACCACCTCACTGAGGTCTTATCCACTACTTGGCCTCCATAAACTTTCAATAAGCGTCAATGAATGTCACCAGGTGCATTTTTTTTTTTTATTTTTACTTTTTTTACATGGAGGAATTCAATTACATACTTTTACTTTATACATACTTCCATGTCAGGTGCCACATTATCAGACCGTCCCTCTGCTGCCATTTGTCACTTGGCAACAAAATGTAACAGAATATTGGCAGGAAGGTTCAATCTCTACCGCCATACCACCAACATCCATTTCTGATGTCATAGGCCAACATAATTACATGGAGGCATTACTTTCGGAGCAGCCCTCATAAATTATTCTCTCAGTCAAAAGTGGGTTATGAGAAATAGACCACATGGGCAAAATACCTGATGAGAAACTTCTGCTCTTACTGATTCCAAGTAATCCTGGTCTGTTGGATACAGCGCACACGCAAACATAAAATCCTGCCAAATCTATGAGAAATTGGAAAGAAATTACAAAATAATCTGTTAGTAAATCATCTTTCATATTTGAAAAACAGATGCTTATTGGGACACACAATACTTTGCCAAGACAGAAGTTATTTATCTCAAAGAGAACTAAACTGAAACACTGTATCTGTTGTTCTTGGAAAGCATCACCAAAACAATCACATTCTCCTTGGCATTCATCACTGTCATACTCAAACTGGTTTTCTTAAATATAAAGAGTTACAAAATATTCACCCTTAGAAAGTAGATCCTGACAGCCTTCACTGATAGTACAGTATTTCTCAATGAGATGGATTTCAATAGGTTTCAATGGAATAATTAGAATCCATGCACTGCTCAACTATGAATATGAGAGAGTCTCCAGCTGCACAGAGCAATTTTAAATTCAGTGCTCTGCGCGTATAACACCAAACCCCCATTACTTATTAAAAGAAGAAAGTAATTCTTCTAACGTGGTATCAAGTATGTTTAACAGGTCTTCAAGGATATTGAAGATATATTAACAAAATGCTGCCACACCAAATGCACAGACTGATCTTATAAAAGGGGAAATCATGCTCAGTGAGGCAGAAACAAACTAGATCCTTTAAGACCATGGTCATCTTTCCCTTTAAAGATCAAGCAGCTATCACTAGAGAACAACAAACTCCTTCATTTGTAACTTAAAGGAGAAGAACTACAAAAAATATGGAAAGGAAGAAGCCCAGTGAGATGGGTAGGATTTCTTGTTCTATCCGTCCTGCATTTTTTTATTTTTATTTTCTAAGTGCCATAAATAAGACTCCTAATAATCTATCTCAAATGAAAAGCTTGAAGGAGCGCTTTAACATCGTGAGCCCTTTCCAGCAGGCTACACTTTTCTGAACACCATTCTACATAAACAATGGGGAGAGCCAGCCCAACTTCTCATTAAGTTGTTTTCCTTGCAACGACATTTTTCCATTATTTTCCCCTATTTCCCACAAAAATGTATGTGTAATGGATCTATTAATAATTGTTCCAGTCTTACACTCTTAAGAAAAAGCAAGGCTATTGCTGAAGAACTACTCGGAATCTTTCAGTGATCATGGAGTCAAAACCCCCTGTACCAAATTCAACTCTTTCTCTTTCCATTTCCTTCAGTGAGCTATTGCTGTTTCTCTTTAAACAGTTTGACTCAAACGCCTTCAAGCCCCTGCAAGACCAACAATTCTTTCATAAATCCAAAACCCTCCAGCATCATCTCACTCCAGAAAAAAAGAGTTTGAATTTCTCTATCTATTTCATGTTCTCCTGCTAAGTAAGATCTACATCTTGCACTGAGCACTACCCAGGCACAGATCTATATGGCCTACTTAGATTCTTAGAGACAAAAATGAAAGAACTGCAAGTGTTCAGAAGCCTTGAAAATCAGGACACTCATTCAGATGACTAAAATAGATATATATAATTTTTTGACAAGCACATAAAGCAGAAGGCAGCATGGTATCAATTTTGTTCCTCTGCCTTTTTATGCTGTTAAGACCAAAAACACTTCCTGGGATTTTAACACCTGATGCAATTGAGCCTTCACTCATCTAGTTCCTATTTCGCCAAAGCTTGCTAACATGTGCCTCCAAACTCATGTAATCAAAGATACTCATCTAAGATTATCAATGTTTACAGCAGGTGTTCCCTTACAGCTATATTTATACTCAATTATAGTTTGTTCAAAAGGGTCCTTTGGATAAAGTCTACCATGCAGGCCAAATGAAACTTAAAAAAAAAAAAAAAAAACCCTGAATAATAGGAAAAAAAAAATTCCTATCATTGCAAAGAAGAAAATATTTTTTGAAGAAATAACATTCATTTCCCCAGCAGGAAAAAACTTGACTACGTTCTTCAATGTTGTGATTACACAGAAATAAGCACAGAAGTCAAATAAATTAGGTCTTCAGTCCACACAAAGGTCAGATTCCAAGGTCTCTGCTCTCAAACCTGGAGCATATACTAAATAACTCAGGTTTTTCAGCAGAGCTATTCTCACATGAGTTAGTCCCTAATCACAGCTACAGGGGCCCACAGTATGGCTGTGGCAGAAAAACGACTGAGTTTGTGAATAACCTCCTCCCATGCAGTACTTGTTTTGCAACTATTTCACCTATTGTTACAAACCTCTGTTAATTAACACTCCAGGACTATAACCCACAGTAGTTCCTATATTGTGCACTTCAACACGGTATAAACATACACTTTAAGTAACACTACTTCCTCAGATGTTCATTTTTTCCTCTCATCCTTTCCCAAGAGAATAGGAAATGTAGAACTGGAAAAGGTTGGAAAGTCCGAGTCTGAATAGAAGACAGAGAGTTCAAGGCACAAGCCTCCAGCTCAGATTCTGGTGAATGTAAGAACAGAAAAACAGAGACAGCAGGGAGAAAAGGAAGATCAAAGTGAGACTCCAAGCTGGGAAGGGTGGCAGAACAAAAAATGAAGGCCACAGAGTTGTAGCCTTAACTGTAAAAGAAAGAGAAAATAATAAGAAAATATAAAAACGAAGAAAATATAAAAAAGAAATAATAAGAAAAATAAGAGAAAATACAAGCTAATATAAAACTCTCCAAAACGTCGCTTTCAGTTTCAACAGACAGCCTCAGTAATGAGCTACAACTGAAGTTAAAAAGATATTTACAAAAATAAATTATAGATATATACATGTGCATATATATTTGAGGGTTTATAAGTTATATATATCCATATATACACATAGAAAGATGAATCAACTTCTCAGGTTGGTACATCCCCATGTATCCTTTGAAAAGATGGCCAGAACTTATGTATTAAGTTCTCTTATTTGGCTCATTTACAGTAGACTTTTGTCTACAAGTTTTTGTTTCCAAACACCTAGTCTGCATCACTACTTTTTTACCATTATTCCCAGTTCATCGCAAATATCGTAGAAATCATCTTGCTCATATACTCCTCCTCCCCAAATCCGAAGTGCATTCATGTTAGCATCTGCTGCAGACTTCAAGAGTAGCCATAATCTGTCAAATACAATAAGAAGATTTAACAACTTCTACAAAGGTTAGCAGTTTCTAAGGTTATGTAAAAAAAAAATCTCAGACAATCATCTCTAGAAAGCCACCTAGTAATTCAGACAGAAGCCAGTCTATTTTGATACTTTCTAATCCTGCATGTCTGGAGAGAGATCTCAAAAAGAATTTTTTTTATGTAAACAATTACTTGGTCCTGTTAACGTAAAAAGATGAAGTGCCACCTGTACCAGGGGCGCTCAGAGAGTAATGTCTTTTATTTTATTATGTTGACCCACAATGTCAGAGGCAGATGTTGATGGTATGTCATTGGAGGTTGAACCCTCCCACCAATATTCCACTTTGTAGCTGTGCAACAGATGGCAGAAGGACACACAACCTGGAGCCTGACATGGAAGTACATACGAAGCCAAGGTGTATCACTGATTTCTTCCCATGCATAAAAAACTGCATTCACTGATATGCGTCGATGTTTGCTGAACATTTCAGGTGACCAAGCAGCAGATGTGAGCACAGTGAGCTGCTGAGTGGTGTGTTTCAGTAGTGGCAGCAGAGACATCGGGTCACCTCCACTGGTGCAGATTTTTACGAGCACAACATGCAGGCTCCTGTTCATCACTGGTGAAAATGCATAGTTGCTGGTAGTGATTACGATGAAAAAGAATGTTTTGTAGCTCAGAATTTCTCTATCAAATAATGCTACTGTACTCTTCGTATGTGTTATTGTTTTCATGGAAATAAATAGATGGCATTACTTTTGATGTAACCTACTTTTATATAAGTATTGGCAGAACCACATTTGGAAATACTGTACGTTATTAACAAAGGCAATCAAAGTGCAGTGCGGCCTCCATCCCACTTCCTGTGTGTCATATCAGTGAAATCCAATAAGCCCAGACCAAATAGGGAAGAGTAAGACAGCTGTGCATTTCTCTCCCCCTGCGTTAGGTGGTTTGGAACATGGCTGAAGTGCTCTTCCTCTCGATGTCAATGAATAAGTTCCAGGCAATAGGAACACACAGTATGAGGTTTATCCCTAAAAATGCCTGAAAGGTCAGTAACCTGTGGTCAGCAAACAACCACTCTCCCATCAGCTATTGCACTTATAAGCACTGAACATCATTCAGATCTTGCAACGTTAATTTAAGTCTTAATTCTGAGGGTCTTAGCCCCCAGCAATTTGCGTCCTACTGTGGCAGAAATGCAGTCATGGCTTGAACCAGTGACTGAGCACCTGGTAGGAAGGCAGGGCCAACCCAGGGGAGCTCAGGTGTATGAAATACACCGGAGTGAGAGGAAGGGGTGGAGCCAGGACCCACCCCTTCACAGACCTCATTTAAGGGTTGGCAGGGAAAGCAAGAGCATCTCCTTGGAGATCCCTGCATACCTGATGTCTCCTGAAGGTAAGCAGTTTCCTTCCTTTTTTTCCGTGCCCATGGCTGTTGCATTTGAGAAAATTTTCACTTGCTTCAGCCTGGGACCTTGCTGCTCTGCTGTCATTAATGCACTTTCTTCCTTGAGAGGAGTCAACCCCCACCCATGCCAACCTTTGACAGAGAAACATGAGGAGGTATAGATACTCCTTTCTCCTAAGAAAACATCAAAAGTGGCTTACGTGTCATAGGTCACTCTATCCTGGAAAGAATCTGCTGGAATCCAATTTGAGCCCTTCATGAAAATGGGTTGGCCGTTGATTTTGAAGTAGAAACTCAGACCTGGAGACCCAGGAATAGACTCCTGAACAAGTTCTACTGTCCGAAAATAGGCCTGTGAACACACAAAACTTAGGTTTAAAGCAGACTGAAAAAAAAAATCCAAACCTATAAGGCAACTGAATAATAACTTAGAATTTGTCAAGAACTCAGAAGACATGGCCTCGTTTCTTCCAGTGCTTTCCAAACAAATCAGAAGCGTTTTTAAAAAAATCTTTTTGGTAAGCCTATTCACTTTCAAAAGAAGTCAGAGTTGGGTGCTCAAGTGTAGAAACATGCACAATTGTGCATTGTGAAATTAATTTTTGCATCAAGCAAAAATGCCTCTGTTAGAATTCCATTTGGAAATCACTGAGAGGAACACAGTAACTGCGTTAGATCAGATACACTATTTAACCTGAAATTTTCTTCCTTATGGAAGGAAACTGCAGGAGCTCTGCTGGAGATCTTGCCCTTAAATGTCTATCTTCAGGTTCATCCAGTAAAAGCAAAAGCATATTCTGTTGTTACCCTGAAATGATATTTCTTAAAAGATATGTATTCAAATAAAAATTCTGGTTTGGAAGTGAAGGTCTGTCTGGCCTGGACAGTACGCTCAGCTATCAGGTTTCACAGAGACCAGTTCAGCTAAACAACCTCCAACTCCATGTCAAGTATTAATGTCCATTCCAGATAAAAGCACATATCAAGCAGACATCAAACTATCTTCTACAGCTGCTCTTTCAGCCTAGTACCTGGTATCATGCATTGCAAATGCTGGGGAAAAAAAAAGCAACCCAAAACATTCCTCCTTACTGCAGGTAGATGAAAACCTCCCAGTAAATTATTCTGGGTGTTTTATGGGACCTCATTTCAGCTAAAATGACATCGCTGTGCTGAAGAGATATCTCCGCTGTCATACCACAAAGACAGCACCATGAAACAGTACTAGGTGGACTGCAGTTAACGCCTTGCACTGAATCCTTATTTCTTAGAGGTATCTTCCCCACTGACCACATTTCGGTCCTGAGCAGCTGAAAAGCATTACAGAATACGTTTCTTTCATGAACACTTTCCACTACTTTTTCCCCCTCACATCATTCTTCCACTTTAACTTATCTGGATAGGAAAGAAAACTCTTTTTACTTCTGGTACCTGTTGCACACTAGCACTGTGAGAAAGCTGGGAAACTAAATAAAAGTGAATGAAAGCAAACAGCAAATTTCAGCCAATGCACAATGAGCAACAGGTTTGGAACAGGAGGGCAGGAAATTGTTTTTGTTTAGGCTACCCCTAAGCTAGCAACTGCTTCTCCCTCAAATGACTATTTACAAGCTGACCTTTTCAAAATGTATAGCAGAGTACAAACTGTTCTCTCTCTGCTTCAAACTATAGTTGGCACTGAACCTGGCTAAATTTAACCTAATTAAGTGCAGTTGATATACTTGTCTTTAAAGTGAAATGTAGTGCTTTATTTCACACACCAAACAATTCTGTAGTTCAACTGGGACATAACTAATCCCACCATGTGACTGTGTTTATCAATTTTTTAACTTATCATTATTCATGAATATAGACAGAAAATTATTTCCAATGGCAGAAAAGACATACACACACACAAAAAGTGCTTCTTAGTCAACTGATCAATGATTAGTTTAATCCCTGGACAGACGCAATGCAAACTAGGTACATGAGTGGAGATCACAGGTCACTCATCTCAAACCGAGTCCTTCTGCATCATGGCAATGAACAAAACATGAAAAATAAGGGAAGAAAAAAAAAAAAAAAAAGGAATGTACCACAAGTTCAGTAGTGTTGTACACAGATGTCCTAAGGGTAACAGTAGATTAAAGGCAAAAGAATCACAGCATCAGAACTGATCAGTGAAGGATCAACACCAAAGAAATTTCCAGTGATAGAAAAAAAAAATTAGATCACTGAGAAGATACTTCTGCATCCCTGACCAACATTTCTGTGCTCACAGAAATGCTTAGCAGAGTGTCCAGCCTTTTTTCTACTGCAATCCTGCTGTACATTGGGTCAGCTGGAAATAGACCAGCACGATGAACTTATCTTTAGGACAGGAATCTCGCACCCATTCATAGAATTTTGCATATACATTCTTAGATGAAAAGTTGGGTTTAAAAAGAAATAGCAATCATACAACTCTCATACTTCTAACTGCTGAAGGCTACAAAAAAAAAAAAAAAAAACCCTCAACCTACATTACGAGTACATTACCTACATTAACTGAAAAGTTCTGACCTTCCTCTAGTGAACTAAATTACTTTGAAAAAAAACTCCTTGGTCCCCAGTACAGCTCTTTATTTGTGGCACAAAATGGAGCGAGATTTATAGACATGTATTTGGGAGGTCCTTTAATGGTTGTCATCGAGCAGGTTGGGGCTGCCTCAGAGTGCAGTTGTAGTAGAGTATTTATATTACCAACAGAAGTAATACGATACTGCTTTACTCATCCTCGAGTGGATCTCATGCAACTGGCCAAATCAGAGGCAATCTGTGAGGCTGAAACACTCAGCCAGGACCACCCACACAGCATGAGCACAGGGAAAAAGTTTCTCAGCCCCATCTCATTTTGCCAGGATCCCAGGGTTTGATGCCTTTGTGCTCCCAAGTCATTGCTCCCCAGGGACCCACCTGGTAACACAGCACCTTTTCCCATTCCTACTGCCATGCAGAGTAAAAGAAAGGCAGAGGGGGACTGCTAGGATCTGACATTCTTGATCATGCATCCTTATGACTCTGGGCACGGCAACTTTGCAATGTGCATGACATGACATACCTTGCTCTCCAAAGACTGATGTTTCTCCCAGACTTGGAGCATGGAGAAGAGGCTTTCTAGCCACCAAAAAACAAACACTTATCTGGTTCACTCAACAATTAAGAAATAGTTATTTGTATTTTTGAGTCATAATGAAAGGCTTTGTAACCAACGGCTGTGGAAACTGTTCAGCATTCTTTGATTTAGCACTAGGAAAAGTAACAGGGACAAAGATGCCCAGAGCTGAAATAAGATCACAGAATGCCCTAGTGATCTAACTAACTAGCATACAGCATGAAATGTGTGTGAAAACTAAACCAAATGGAGAGGCTTTTGCAAGTCATGTTAAAAGGCCTGGGGGAGAAGTGGGTGTAGAGGCAAAGAAGGAACAACGGTTGGAGGGTAAGATCCAAGTACTAATGAAAAATTATTCATGAAATTATTTTCATGAAATAATGAAATACAGTGTTGAAGAAATAAGCATATAGAAAGATGAGAAAACTGATTCCAAAAATCAAATAAATGCCCCAAAAGACAGTGAAAGAAATACTACGTTGCTTTTCTACTTGCCACACCTACATCAGCGAATTTATCAATAGCAAACAGAACTCAAATTCCCTTGAGAAAGCCCATTTCATTGTAAGGTAATTTCTGTCCATGACTTTGTTAGAGTTTGTTTCTCAGGATAATATATAACACAGAACATTCAAATAGAAAACCAAAACCTGAACAGAAACCCACCTCATCCTGCATATTGGCTCTATTCTAATTTGTTTTTCTGCTGCTCTCAATGACAGCACGCAGGTACTTCCTCAGCCAAAGAGGTTCCCAGCAGAACAGGCTGGAGCCCCAAAAGTCTGTGCAAGCCCAAACTAGGAGGCCACCCAGAGGATTTCCCAAAGGATTAGCTAATGTTTTGGAGACTGCTCTAATGTATGAAAAAAACAGAGAAGAGTCCCTGCTACAGACAGTTGGATCTGACATAGTATACACACAGCATATTCTTATGTATACAGTTATTGCCCTTTAGTTTCTGTCTGCCCAAAGGTATGCAGATACTCTGAACTCATACAGAGACATAGCACTTGAAAAATGTTTCACATCTACCAGTTGCTTAATAAATAAATTAATAAATAAAATCACCGGAGCACAGCACTGGGTCCACAGCAAAAACCTTGCAGGAATTTTCAGAAATGTTTGTCACTACGAGTGTTTCCTGAGCGACCTAAAGTTCTTAGTAAGCCATACAAGCATTGCTATTCAGTTCTGCTGACATGAGGGCAAACTGTGCTAGAAAAAAACTGTACATGAAGCCTTTATCCACGTGTACAGCTCAGAGCAGGGACGTGTCAAAATCCAAGACAGAGACTCAGAGAACACATGAAGGACAACTACACTCTGCACTATAAAGTCTTCATACGTGGTTAATTTATAATGCCAGCAATGTGGTGCATTTGCTCTTTTCTGCCTTTCCCTTTAAGGAGCTTAAAAAAAAAAAAAAAAAGAAGAAAAAAAAAGGCTTCTAAATATCTTTTGTAGACCATGAAACACCTGTGACTGTATGCCATAGGGCTCTTTGAAATATCCTGATGGAATTACTCAAATTGAATCAATTAACTTCCCTATGAGGAAACAGGTAAAGGTTTTACACAGCAATAATGTGTTTGTTTTTAAGTACAGGCTTTTAGACATATTTCCTACTTATTTTCTCAAGCACAATACTCTGTATTTATTTAGTATGTTTCTTTCAATTGTTTCAAAATGTATCACTAATAATAGCAAAGAACTATTCCTAGGATTTCATAACCAAACTTACTACTAGCGCTTTAAAGACTGGGACTCCAGAAACTTCTGTTTTTTCCTGAGATTTCCTATGTGAGTAAACATCACAGCAAATAACAGTTTCAGATGCCTGGTGACTGGATTAGATTTTAGGGAAGCAATGTACCTCAGAACCACCTAATGCATATATTTATGTGTCTGTTTCCACATATTGACAGCATAAGGGGCTCAGTCTTACTTACAACTGTTTTTTTTTGTTTATTTGTTTTTCCAAAGGATAGTTTGAAATTATCTATCCTGGGCTTATTAGTAACAGCAATCAGACAATTATACAGCCACTGTGTTGCAGAAACCCTCAGGCAAATATCTTATCTCTGAATATTACTTTTGTGGTCAATTTTAAGCTGTTACCTCTTCTAGAACCTGAAGCACTTCTATCACGTTCTAACAAATTAATGTGATGCGTGTTAGCTTTTTAAAAAAAAATAATTAGCAAGAAAAATTTATGTAATAAATAAACCTTCCCCAACATCTAATTTATAGAAACGGAAATGAGCTTTTCAGTACATAATACAAACACATCACCATGATAGATCAAGTTTAAAAGTGTTGTGTTGTGGTTTGTTTTTCTTTAAAAGGTAGAAAAGAAAGCATCTTCTCCTTTCTGATGTTTCCAACTGTGAGCCATCTTACAGTCTGAGTGAAAGTAAAGACATCTATAAAAGCTAAAGCTACCACAAAACAGGTAAGCATATACTGTGACATTAAAAAACTCCAATTTCTCATCAATGCTTTTACATGGATATTATAATCCAGAAAAACACTTTGGAGCTTTAGATACACAGCATGCAGAGCAGATGTTATAACAGTGCAATGCCAGCTATAAAACACAGCTCACCTTTGAAATTTTCTCAATCTGGTACCCTCCTTCCATGATGAAAGTTGTTGTCACATTGTATCCGATTTGTTTTCCATGTCCATTTGGCCACCAAGCTTCTACTGTAGAGTTCTTGAACATACAAGAGAAAAAGCCAGAACGTTTCTATGAATAAAGACATAATGTGCACCTGGGGGCTCAGCTGCCTTTGAGAGGCCTGATGAGTTTATGTGTCTCAGCTGAGCCAAGGTACGTGGGATCCCTCCACCTGGAACACTGAGTTGAAAAGTCTTCAAAGTGTGATCTCTTTCATTTGTGCCTCAGCTACCACTTCACTTCGATTCCACAGTTGGCCATCAGCATGTATACACATGCATGTGCGTGTCTAGACAGAGACACAAGCTGATGGAGCATTCCCCCAAAACCTGAGTCTCACTGCTCACTATCATACCCCTCACGTAACTGACCCCTTTACCTATGGTACACAAAATCAGATTTACAGCAGTGATGTTTTTCAGTTATGACCTTGGTAGTATGCGGGCAGACTGTTTCATATTAGAGGTTTCATCCTCTCTTTACACTGCTTTCTGCTTTTTCTTTGTGTTTCCTAATCATTTCGATAGTACTCCTAGATTTTCACAAAGATAAAAAACTACCTTTAACATTTAATTTTATCATTTTTCTAGCCACAGGAAGTAATATTTATATAAATTTCCTACACTTCCATGCCTTTTCATTCCAGCAGCCTACTTCTGCTGCTCAGTCCTATTGCCAGCATTTGCCAGCTGAATGAACAGCACCAAAATTGTGGAAAGAAAGCAATAATGCATGCATTCAAATGATGGAGGGATTAGCACTGAATAGAGTCATGAAAGGAGTGCCTCAGTCTTTCCATATAAGGCGAGACCAGAGAGCAGCCCAACAAAAATGTTTTGCTGTAGCCACACTTGGACATAATAATTAATGTATTTACTAACATTTCAGCTTCCCTGATCTGGAGCTATCATAACTGCTTGCGCTGAAGTGCTGATCTCAGTACAGATGGCACACAAAATCATTGTGTGCCCCAACAGCAAAGGAGCATTTGCAGCCACCTAGAACAGCTGGAGTGTCTCATTGGCCACTAATGATGTCATTCCCACGCTCACCATTAGCTGATAAGCAAAATGCTGTCACACAGCACTTTGTGTGGCTATTTCTGGAAGACTGCTATGCACCTCAGTTTATATGCACCACCCGGGCATCTACTGACTTTGTGATATAATCTACAATAAACTCTCAACTAGAAAAAATTTCTGGTGAGGTCTCACTATTTAACATGCACCTCACAAGATTGCTGTACAGAGCAAGCGCTCCTTTATGCTCGCCAGTATGTTAGAACACATTGCAGGGCTTCTTGTAAAATCAGCTGCTGTGGGTTCATGCAGCAAAGCCCTCTGTGTACAAAGAATAATAACACACAGTCATCTCTGCTCCGAAGGAAGTGCTTCCTCTCAAGCTCGCAGTTATACCCTACTAACAGATTTCCTATGAAGTTGGGGGTGGGGTGATTAAATTAATCATTTTTGAAGCCTCACATTGCTGTGCCTGCTCAGTGTAATCCCTGGGAAGGCTAAGCTAATGATTGCTTAAAATTAATCCATGTATTTGTAATTACACAACTTGCACATCTGATGACAAAAGTAACAAAAATCATACGTTTGCATGCTTTTCTGCTTTCACATCAAAATAAAGCAAAGCACATCATCAGGCAAATTGCTGAATATGCGTACTGAAGCACAAATGTCCTGTTCATCTTTAACATGCTTTTTCTCTACTGAAGCAACTGACAAGATAACTTAGGAACATGCACATAACATATTCAAGCTGCTTCAAATGCAGTTACACAGCAAAAAACCAAAAATTTTGGTAAGGGCCAGTATAACAGCCAAAGGTTATCACAGACATTAAGATGTTACTACCCACCAGGGCTACCTGAAACCCCAGCCTGCTTGCCCACAAACCTGGCTGTGCCCTAAGGCTGTGAAGCGGACAACAGCTCCTGCCTGGTTCCAAGAGAGAGCACCATCAGAGGTAGCAGTCAGGCTCCCACCCTGCCCACTGGCCTGGGCCTGCTACTGTCAACTTGACCAGGGCTCCCTGCTTTACAACATCATGCTTCATTTTGCCCCACCAGGCTCGTTGCATAATTCAAAACACCTATTTTTTCAGCAGGAACAGGTAACACTGATATTCTTCACCAGCATTCAAGCCTACATATCTCTTTTTAATTACATCTGTGTGACAAAACACAGTTTCTACAAACCACAGAAACTAAAGAAGTGAAAAAATGCTGATGATTTAAGCCTGCCACTAGACTGTTTCCCAGCACTCTCTGAAGGTGAGCCCATTCTTTCATCTTCTATCTCTGGAGTGTATGCCAAATAGCCGAGTTCTCTCCTCATAAGAGCTTTCTCTAACCTAAAAAAATCCTTCTAGGCCTTGTCTACACAAAGGACTAAAAGCCAACATGAGAAATTACTACACAAAACTTCCACCAACTCTACTGCCAGTCAAGTTCTTCACATGGTTCTTTTGCTTTTATTTACCTGAAAGGGTATTTACTCTTTTCCTTTGCATTACATTCCAGTCCCAGTCAACTAGATAAACAACAGCATGAGAGACAAGATACCTACTACCAGAATAATGAAGTGAAATATGGTATGCAAAATTTACCTGCCTAAGTAGCTTTTCTTAACCACAGCCATGAAGAAATGGTCTTTTTATTTTGTTCTGTAATAAGGGAAAGGCTTCATCATTTTTTGACATCATGCTACACAGATTAAAAAAAAAATAAACTTTTAGAGAGGGAAAGAACTTTTTTCCTATCGTGCAAGGGCACAAGTACTTTGACAGTACTTGTCAAAGTCAGGAACAAAATAAGAAAGAGGTGGGAAAAACTGATATGATTGCAGAAAGACCCACTGAAAACCAAGCAAAACAGTCTGTATTTGTCTAGAGCTCCCATGCACACCTCCTTACCTTGTTGATGTTTACAAGCAGCACAATACTGCCTTCTCCAGGTTGCAGCTTCACACTGTATGTTTGCTGTGTTTGCAATTTCGGAATGTTCACAGTTGCAAGACCTGCAATTGGCTTGGAGCTGACTACATTAAAGATGGACTCGATTTCGAGACTCCACTGCTGAGCTCTCTTCACTTAGTAAAAGGAAAGAACAAATGGGAATGCAGAAATTGAGTTTATGCACCTATTAGTTAACGTGATCTCTCATCAAAGAATCAATTAAACAGCTCGGATTAAATTTAACAATTTTCAGGTCATGTTTGAACCAGACACTACAAAGTTAATCTTACTTAGTTCATTCAGTATTAGATTAGATTTTCTGACTTTGAATAGAACTATGTAATGTGACTTATATTTTATAATGCTTTTCATTCCAAAGCCACCCAGGACTTTGTTTCAGAGTTTTGTACAGAATTTAGAGAACTTGACACCAACCACTCTTTTTCACTAGGAAAATGTTTCTTTTTTCTATGACTCCCACAGACATTATATTTGCTTTTAGTCAGCATTCATATGAACATGGTACTCTTTGGGAAAGATCGTAATCACAAAGCAGTACAATCACTTTTGTGTACGAAACAAAACCAGTATTAACAGAAAACGAGCCCAATTCATCCCAGAGTCACTAAACAAAATGAATACAGTTATGTTGAGAATGAATTGGGCCCATTGTGTCTAGACTTGACGGGCTCTATCATTACATCCCTTCTGCTCTTAAAGTATGGTGGAGGAAATAAGTCAACGACTTGCCCAAAACCTCTCCCCACTGCAACCTGAGGGAGCCTGTTCCTTAACAGAACAACTTAGCAAACAAGACAAGGTAGGATCAATGTCTGAATCTCTCACTTATCTCAACAATTATATTCTCTATGTACAGGCACATCCTAGCTACTCCTATATTCATATATAACAGATGAATGTCTATTCAAGCAAAACCAAACAGAAAACAAGGAAAAATAAAACTGAGTCAGATTTTGTATACATAAGCTGCTCATCATGTGCTTTCCCTTCATATATATATTCTAGCTCTCCTTACAAGGAAAAAAAAACAAGAGCTCCCCCCACAACCAAACAATTATATATTCAGCCTTCATGTGACTTTCACTCCATTTTTTTTTCACTACAAGCAGTGAATGGGTTTGCAAGTTTGTATTACGAATGTAATACAATAAGTTTGTATTATGAATTTTCTGAAACCTTGAGGAGTTTAAAAGAAAAACCCACACAAACTATCAGAAGGGTCAGTAGTTACAGAGCATTTTCCCTTCTATCCAAGAGAATAAAGAAACTCTAGCTTACTCATTTACTGCCTGAACTGTGGAGTCTAGGCAGAGAAATCAAGAACAACAAATCTTTTACAGATTTAGTGGTCAAAAAGCAACGACACCAAATCTGTTAAGCAAAGTAAGCACATAGCCACTTTAAATTCAAGTTGTTCATTTATTTTTTATTTTTCAAATGTTATTATGTATGAACACTAATATGCGGTGGTTCTGGTTCCAAAGCACTCCCTGCTGAATGAAAGAGGTTTGCTCTCTCTAAGCTATTTAGAGAGTAACGCTGCCTACCAGAAGGTGGAGTTGTGGGAATGTGGGAGGGACCAGAAAAGATTTTTAGTGTAACAAAGTTCTAGAGCACCCAGAGCCCGTGCTGGGGCTTTCCATGGAAATTCCAGTCACGTTAATTCTTACTAAGATCTGCAGCTATTTCAGGAAGCTTTAGAAGCATCCAGGGAGTGACGTCTTCCTCTTTTATTCCTACACAAAAACCCGGCTCCCAAGGGCTGAAATTCAACCCAGTGCAGAAGACTCACGTGCTAGCCTCCACAGAAGACCAGGCTCAGCAGGTAGTGAAAACATGCAGGTGGTCTACAAAGGGCTACATTACCTTTTATGGAAAGTTTCCACAGAAAATTAACTATTTTGCTCATCTGCGATAATCTTCAAGACAAAGGAGAGGAAAATTAAAGAGCATGTCCAGGGAAGAAACCGGCTGGGTAAGTTAGATAGAAAGAATGCAGAAGGCTGTCCTCTGAAACTGCAGCCTTAACAAACTACCATGGCGTAGCAGAGCTGCTCGTCTGTCTCAGACTTCATATTGTGTCCTGAAAATTCAGTGCTCTTGAAACTCTGTTCACTCTGCATTTGCCTTCGTAACACTAAACTAAATTCACATAGGAGCTTGGTCTTTGTTTAGAATTGAGGTGAGACAGAAGTGAGACACATTTACAGGGAGTCCCAGTAAAAATAATGCCAACAGAAAAGAATTTTTTTGAAACAGGTTAACAGTGGCTAATCTCAGAATAATTTAAGAAATACTATATAGTGTAACTATGATCCTCAAGCATAAAAAGATTGTGAATTCTAACATTTTAATCACTATTGTTTGTACTAAGCGCAGGTTCAAGACCTAAAGATGTGTGCTGTGGTAAGCACTACAGTGATGATAAAACTATAGAACCTTTTCCTAAATGAACAGTTAATGTAGCTTAACAATAAAATGGTTTGCATTATGTAGGAGAAAAAAATAATAAAAGGTAGTAAGTAACATGACTCACCAAAGAAAGGAGTTAAAGAAAAGTATATCAAGTGATAATGGTTATAGGCCTCAATCCTCACATCTTTCCAGATTCCTTGAGTGGGAAAAGAAGGGCCCCAGTCCCAACTAAATGAACACTGCTCCTGAAATACAAAATGATTACATTACAATTGCCATTTTTTCACACAGAAAATGATGCTGAACCAGAAATAAAAATTATTTGCTATCTAGAAATGAAATATTATCATGCAGTGAAAGAATTTTTCCAATTTCCTTCAGTTCAGAATAGCCTACACTATCTTTCCTTTAACAGAACTGTTACCTGTACTATATAAAAATACAACTCTGTATAAAATTTCCACGTATGTTAAAATTCAGTATTCGCCAAACAGCAAATTAACTGCCCCAACATTTAAAAATAAAATAAAATGTTAAGATGGAAAAAAGGAAACCGGAAAGTTACTTTCAATTATGTTCTGAATTATCTTAGTTTGTAAGGTCAGTATTTAATTTCATACCTAAAACGACATAGTAAGCAGAAAAAGAATCATTACAAAGAGAAACATTAAAAAAGAATGATATTAAATTAAACATCATGGGCATATCTAAAATATTTTAACCTCTTTTTTTTTGTGTCTGGTGTATTCAAGTCATTTCTGTTCACTGTTTCTCCCTTTTTTATGGTTCTTTCATGCAAAAAACATAGGGAATAAAAATATGCTTGAGGAATACCTTAGTTTTGATTCTAGAAGAATAACCATCCAAATTATAAAATGCTTGTTAGGCACAGAAGTACTGCTTTCTATTCAGCTGTTTTTCAAACCCAGTCAGATTTCTAGTTAACAAACCCCTTAAAGACATCTATTTAGCAGCCCTCCAAGCTTCTCAACAGCCCCAGCCCTCAAATCAAATACAATAGATCTCCTTAAAGTCTTGTAGAGTGACCTACAGTTCTAAATTTAGAGATTAATAACTTACAGCCGAGGCATACTAATTTTGGCAAACCACACTGCACAAGTCTGGCCTATCCCCTCCATCGCTGGAGTCAGTCTGCCTGCCTATCAAGTTGCAAAACAGCCTTCCAGGAAGTAAGCACTGCACCTATTTCAAGTGTGAAAACAGGGACAATACATTCTTAGAAAACAAATCAGATTGAAAGCAATTTTCCCTTTACAAAAGATAAACGAATCACTGACAGATGGTCAAGTTTTGCTAATAATATTACAAAGATTATCAGAACAATATACTCGTACCACTAAAGAACGTTTACTAGTGAAAGACTTGTGTTTCACCACAAATTGGTGTTAAGATTCAGATACATTTACTGCACTTAATGCTGAACCTCAAACACACATTCAGCTCTGCATTACTAGAGGATGATAAGCAGACAGCTTCATTTAACTATGTCCTAGTGTGTTTGTTGACTTTTAAGTGTGACATCATTACTGTTTTTACCACGTATTTGGAACTAAAAATGTTTCTGGAAATGTCTGGAGCAGTTTCCAAGTACAGTCAAGCAACTCCTTGGAGAAAAGGAATGAAGGTACTTTTGTACAAATGTTGAACTATAGTTCAGTAATGTACAAAATCACTCCTAGCCATTTTTGCTCTATAAATAAGGCTACAGCTGCTCAAGTGTCTTCTTCTTTTCAAGCTCCTCCCTGAATTGATTTCTAAGAAACATAGCGGAGACAGCATGAAGTCAAAAGAATCAACTTTCTAAAATGCAATAAAAATAAAAGCAACAGCAAGTGGAGATACAGACAATATCTTAATACTGATGTTTGTTCTGAGGGCAACATGAAATTCACCTTTCCTTTAATAAATGTGAAGCAAATTGCAGCCATGATTAGATTAACAGGATTTGCCTTGCTTTTTGAGAAGCTTCTAAAAGACCTTGGTAAAAAGATGAAGATTCCTTAAAAAGAAAGCCATTTAAGAGGAGACAATAAATGTGATGCCAAACTACAAGGGTGCTCCAAAAGTAATGCCTCCTATTTTATTACATTGGCACAGGATGTCAGAAGTGGATGTTGGTGGTACGGCAGTAGAGGTTGAACCTTTCCACTGATACTCCATTACATTTTGTTGCTGTGTGACAATATGGTGCCTAACATGGAAGTGTGTATGAAGCAAAAGCGTGTGACTGAATTCTTTCATGCAGAAAAAAATGCACCCACTGACATTTGTTGACACTTGCTGAACATTTATGGAGACCAAACAATACATGTGAGCACAGAAGGCAGCGGGTTACGCGTTTCAGCAGCAATTACAGCAAAGTGAAAGACAAGCCACAGTCCAGATGGCCACGTAGGTTTCTATGAGCATGGCATGCAGGTTTTTGTTCATCGCTGGTGAAAATGGACAGCTCGTGGCTGTTGAAAAGGAGTATTTTGTAGCTGAGAGTTTGCTCTATTAAACGGTGTGTTTTTGTGCTCTTACTATGTGATGCAGTTTCCATGGAAATAAATAGGAGGCATTATTTTTGGAGCAACCTGCATAAGTTCACCTAGCCCCCAGCTCTCCCTGGCTTCTGCAAAGATGTCACAAATAAATGAGATGCTACACAAATTATAGTTTACCCAGAGAATAGCAGTGGAGTCATGTCTTAAGTCAGAGTTTCTGAGTTTTATTCTTCGTATATTACACTGTTGGTTTCACTGAATACCTACTTAAAAGCCACACTTTACAACACAGTAATAAGATGCAAACAGGTTCTCTGTTGGATAACACTTCTCAGGACAGAGCTGCTCAGTATAAATAGCACAGAACAGACGAGCAAGTAGCAAACACTCATGAAGCTGCTTGGCTGCAGTTTTTTACAGACTTGGCTACATGTACTGGTATTTGTAACAGGGAACTCTAGTGTCAGCATACATTGCTAAACTCACCCAGTGGATCAAACTACAATGATTACATACACTTCTCAGTGCTATTCTGTTCTCTTAGCAGACAGTTTCCTTGCTGGCTCCTTGATAAAAAAAAAGCCTTTTTAAAATTCTTACCATCTAGGTGTGGTTAGTTTGGCCTTCATATGCCTCCTGTATTACCTATGTGTTCGGTTACAGGTTTCTCGAAGATGCAGAAGAGAGGAATTATAATGAAAAATACATCCTACTAATAAAACGACACTGAAGGTTTCAGAATACATCTGCAAGGACAGATGTATTCCTCCTCTCATGCCTCAAGGCAAAAACAGACAATACTGTACCAACCTTTCTGATGAAATTAGCATGGCATTCGCCTTTCTGCACAGGTGGAGGGCACGCTGGGGGGACTTTGTATGCTTTGTGACATCTGCTCTGTTCTGCAGCATATGAAATAGCTGATATGAAATGGACTTGAATAAAATTGACCTCCTTGATCACGCTGGTAATATCAAAGCTCTAGGTTAAGAGAACAAAACAAAATCATTACAGTGCTGACGTTATTTATGAAACTTATAATCACCATCACATTGGGGTTTTAATTCCGTATATATATTCTTCAATAGCACCTGAACTACAGCTACAACAAGCTCAAGTTTTGAAGAAAAGAAAGGTTATTGAAAACAAAACGAAACAAAACAAACAAACAAACAAACCCAACGCAAAGTAGAATTCTAGATATGAGATCTTTCTGGACAAACCCCTTTGCCTTTGCTGAGTCCTCATTGCAGGCTGCAGCAGTATGCTTGCACACAGAACTGCTTGAAGAATGAGGATGGCTAGAGAATCTTTCCCTTCCTGCCTCACTCAGAACTCATCTGCATCTTTTTAGAAAGGCAATTTGTTCCAAATCAGAAGGCTGCTCTATTCCCGATTCCTTCCAACTCACACCGTGCTGCCAACTTCTCTATCACAAAGCACCGAGCTGATTTTCGTGTGACTGCTGCAAACCAGTATTTCATGCCACTTCCCATCCATAAAACACACACACATTCCATGTTAGCTCCTCACAAAAAATTTGGGGTCTTCCTCATTGGCTTACAAAACCCCTTCAGTGTGGCTGGATAGAGGGGTAAACATTCGGTTTCACAATTGTTCTGTGCTGTCAAGACAATGTGCTCCTAACAACACCCGTTTCCTCTAAATAGTGTTCATTTGTGACAAATCAAATCTTAGCAATTTCTTCCACCTGCTAGCATCACACAGTTAACTTTTATAACATACAGCACTGTACCTGATATAGAATGAAGTTGCAGAAATAAGGGCAAACTAATATCACATCCCAATTTTACAGAGCCTGCTACTTAGTAGTCCTTTAAATACTCTCCAAAGATTACATAATTTCATCAGAACCTTATGAAAACCCTCATTTCACAGATTGCAACACTAAGTCACAGAGAAGCTGAGTGGCTTGTCTCAAGTCACACAGATTCAGGTGGCAGAATCCAGCTCCCATATCTCAGTTCAGTACCTGCAAAAAAACCTCACAGAATTGTAAATGCTGAGATACAAAGACACCAGATTTCAATTTTAATGGAACGATTCCACTAACAATCTTTTCTTTTTTTTTTTTTTTTTAATTTCTTCAAGAGGAGGATCAAGGATCAAATCAGGATTGACTTACAGTAGTACGCAGAATCATTTTACACATTAAAGCTATAAAATTAGTTTGAATGTTTTTGCCACACTCCAGATCATTCTATAATGAGCAACCTCATGCCAGCATGGGCTGAGGAAGATGTAACAATGTTATCAAAAGCCCAGTACTAAATATCAAAAACCCTGTATAATGGAAAGTAATGGAAACACTTATAAACGTTCTGTACCATGTGTATTTCCATTTCAGTATTCAAATGTGAACCATTCTAATAGCAATTAGTAAGCAGATTTACAGCTAATCAAACAGATTTAAGCTTAGGTTTTCTTAGAGCTGTGACAGATTCCAAGAAGCAAGATTTGCATTATTAGCTAAACCAACCCTCTTGCGTGGGTCCACTTGTTTCGAACAAGACATACTTAGACATACTCTAGAACTCATCATGCTGCTGCTGAAAAGACAAGCACACTTCTCCTTCCAACAGTTATCTCATGATATGTGCAGTCCTCAGGTCACCCCTTTATGGCTCCAAGCACCTTTTTCATGCATACTTAACAGCACTGAAGGTGTTCAGCACAAAACGGCTTTAAATGAAAAACAAGGCACATTCAGAACGAAACACATTACTTACATATCTGTTGAACATGTTGTTTGTTCTTCCAAGAGTGACATTGTTGAGCAGGACGTGTGCTACTGTATCTACTCCCTCAAAAACCAAATTCACTTTCTGCCACTTTCTACAGAAGTCAACATACACATGAAACACTGTTAGAATACCTACAGTTCACAACTGTCGGAAAACAGATAATGTAAAAATGTCTCAGTTATTATTAGCAACAGTTGTATCAACCACATCCAAAAATGTAGCCACACTAAGACAAACATTACATCTCTAAATAATCAAACGAAGATGACAGCTGAAGTGGCTCAAAAGTCTGCAACACTGCAAATTCACACACCCATGAAATATCAGATGGGCTAGATTCCAATTAACTGAAGTATTACTCTTCCACAGTTGGCAGCTCATAAGTAATTTTTAACAACGAAGATAAAAATGGGAAAAATCAACCCCTTTGGCAACAGCTTTGCAGCTGTACATATTGCATAATTTGTTTTATTAGACACAAAAGTATTAAGCAGATTTTGAGCTGGTGGATTAACCAGAAATTCTGCATGAAAGATGTCACAAAAAGTATTTTAGACGCAACCTTATTGCATACCTGACATCAAAAGGAGTTTTGAATGTCCTGCTGTAAGTCCAGTTATCCAGTGAGATCCATCTGTACATCACATCGTTAAATCTATTGTATGGATCCTAAAAACAGGTCAACAAGAAGAAAAGTACAAGATTTATTTAGTACGTGTTGCTACATGAAATGCATCATATTTATTAAAAAGAGCACTTCTTAGTCTGCAAATGCAAAATCCACCTATTTCAGTTCTAATGTTCTTTTTTTGCCCTTGAAATAACATTTACAAGCAAAGCTTTGGTAACATTTGGCTTTAACTATATCGGTCAAGCCCTACTTGCTATTTATTTATTTTATTTATTTCATTTATACTGAAAACAGAGAGTGAAGAGTTTGTCTTTATTTAATGCCAGGAATTTATTATTACTATTATTTTTTAATTCAAGACAGCTCGTGACTTAATGAGAGGAACAGAAATGTAATTATCCTTATAATAATATCAAAAAGTAAGACTAATAAGATTTTAAAGAAGCAAAGAAACGGCACCTTAGGCATCTCCAGACAGCTGTGAACAAATCTCCACAGTTTAAAACAATAGCAAATACTACAGCTGTTTTGTGCCAACAACCAGCCTCGAGCCTAAATAAAATTGTTATGCTAGGAAGGAGGGAGAAAAAAGAAAACAACAAAAAACCCAAATACCAGAAACAACAGTTTGGTTTGATGTATAAAATTAAATTACTACCTTTTTTTTTTTTTTAGAATAATGCTGCATGTAAGTCAAAGGTGTTCTTTACTCTTCAGTCACACTACTCAGTAGGAATAAAGGCTGGTGTAACCTATGTGCTTGCCCTCTTTGGCTTCATGCTGCATTATTACCTTATGGTGGGTCACAGTATTCCTCACCTAGGCTGAAGGAATCAATTATGCAGAGCTGACATCCCACACCTTGCACCTCATACAGAGCAGCAGAAAGGCACTGTGTTACATCCACGCCAGGCTGCTCACAGCACAGGTATCTACCTACGTCACTGACTGACAGCTCGGCTCGATCCTCTTCTACAGCTGCACAGCCCAACTGCTTTTCCAAAACAACCACCAATCTCCTCTGCACTCCACGATTCAAACCCAGCTAAGAAGAGAGAGCCTTCTGGATTTTAATTCTTTAATTCTTCTGATAAACATTGTTTTACATCTCATATCCATTTTGCAGCTAACAGGGTCACACTCAGTAATACAGACACAAAGCTATTTAAATAACAGAGCAAAACTGAGGTATTTAAGGGACTCTCCTCAGCAGCATAATTTCATCCCACATCTATATATTAACATCACTCCTTAAGCCCACACAGAGGAAAAGTGGTGGCCTTGCCTCTCTGCTGTGTTTCATCAACCAATTTTCTTATCATAAAGGGAATAAGAGTCACAGACGAAAGGTATTTTCACCTCAATAAAACTTTGACCTTTGTTCTAGTAATTGTATTCTCCAAAAGCTACGTCATCATGAGCTTACCAGAACAAATAAAGAATTTTAAGATATCCATATAATCATTTGGATATGTAAAATGTTTAGCAAGTACATCTCAGGCTTTAATACTGGCTGCATATTACAGTGCAAAGTTTAGGCTAATAAAAGAAACTCTGGTAAGGTTATGACATTCATAGAACCAAAGGCAACCTGCAAACGTCACTGACTATAAAAATGAACAATGTGTTCTTAAAAATATTTATTTTTAACATTCGTTTTGCTTTAACATTATATATATATTTTATCTAAGGCTACGTTTTGGAAAATGCAGACGTTGAATTTCAATCATTGCCTCTTGTACACGTGAAATATTTAACAAAAGACACAAGAGACAAGTTGGAAAGGCACTACCAACAGCAGAACATAAAGCCAAGCACTGTTTGGCCAGTGGCCAAGCAACATCGGTGACTCAATTAAAGACCAAGACCTTGCATTTAAAAAACAAAGTGCTACAAAAGCAAGGATGTTAAAGATGTTAGAAAAGAAAGACCTGAAAGACCTGACATCTGGAGAACAAAACCGTTTAGCAGCTGAGAGAAATGTAGGAATGTTTCAAAAGAGGCAGAAAAGACATCATCAATGGGCTCCTACAGAAGCGCTCAAACAGAGCTGCTTGTTCAAATCCACTCAGAGTTCTACAGGAACTTTTCTGGAAGGAGATTTATCCTGTACCAGCCTGAAGTCTTCAGAGTTCATGTGCTGACTGCCAAAATGTGTGTCATACAAGGTGCTAACGGCCTCTTCTAACTCATACCATTTTCCCTCAGGTCTGTGACATCCATCTTTTCAAATGGGAAGGTCATAGCTCTGTATACCTTCACCTAAGACTTCCTGATACCAGTGCTTTATAAAAACAGCCAATATATCACACAGAAAAGCCACTTAATGCTAACACTAGTTAGTCATTTTAGAGCTTGACAAATGTTGTTTGCAGATTCAGCCACGTGGCGATGTTCAAGCAACGCTTTCCAGGCAGTTCTGAAGTGTCAGGGCAAATGCATGACCACAACAAAGTCCTCTAAGAAAGGAAAACGACTTCTCCAATAACTCATGAGATTATTGACAGTTTCATTACTAAATGCAACTGATTTCAAGTGCTGGAAGATGTATCTACAGAACTCAAACTGCTGGGATTTATCTGAAACCCCACATTAAATCAGCTCACATCAAAACTAAAGGTTTCTTTTAGAAAAGTGGATTAAAAAAAAAAAAAAAGACAAATGTAAGAATCACTGGGAGAACCCGAAGGATGCTACAAAATAGACTGCATTTGAACGGAATGTACTTCACTTCATTAGCTCGTCATGTTTCTGGAAGTAAGCCATGAAGGGGTGGAGTTAACTACAACTATTTTTAGTGCCACTGGAATATAGCAGCCTTTCATTTTCCTGCTCCCTGAAATTTTAGGAAAGAAAAATCTGAACTACTCAAGCTCCCTGCCTGCACGCTCTCTGCTCCAAGTTTCGGTGCTGTAAGCAAGAGGCGAACGGCCTGCCAGGATGAAGCCCTGCTGAAGAGCACTAAATGGAAGCAATCTCCAGTTTAGGTAGTGGGACATTAAAGGGACCGGCAGTACAAAACCGCCAAGCATTCTGCGCCAGCTCCTCCTTGCAAAGATTGTAAGAGGATAGTTAAAAGCTATGCTCATAGGAGCTAAGCGCCTTTCTTGTTTAGCAGGAGATGGATGAGACACGAACACACCTTAAGAGAGGCTCAGAGCCCGAGCAAGCAGTGCCAGGCACATACTGGCCCCACACTGGCCCAGCTCCAGGCCCCTGTGCAGCCAGGGACGGAGGGGAGCACAGCAAAACACCTGAAAGACTCATCCATCGGCTGCATCCAGGCACATCAGCTTGTAGGAAAGGGAAACTTAATAACGGGAACAAAACTCAGATTCTTCTCCTTTTGCCTGCTTTCGTCACCATCTAATTTGAAACTGCCTCGCATGCTCCTCTGCTGACATTTTAGAATGCACATCATTAAGAAAATCCAGCTGAAGCCACAGATTACCAAAATGAAACCTTTAAGAAATGCTTCACTATTCCACGTTTCGCTGTTGCCAATTTAAACGTGAAGTGAAACTGTTACATTTACCTCTATCCATGCACTCTTCAATACTGCAAGCTACAGAGATTGCTGCAAGCCCAGTTCCACTTGGTTACCGTTTGAAGTGAAGCAGAAGCTAGCAACAGCCATGGATGGATCAGGTTCTTGGAACGTGAGTTTTGGAAGCTCATCCAGAAGTGATCCATTTTCAATTCTTGCTCCAACAAAGCAGTTAACTGAATGTCATCTTATGGTCAAGGTATTTTACAGCTGAACACTGAGCCAAATACTGTGGCGGAGTAAATCTGGAAGACTAATATTAGGAATTACAATAAAACTACAAATTCTAAACCTGACACAACCCCAAACTGGACTGATTTCCAGAGATACTAATCACTGATGAAATGGAGCCTCTAAAATTCAGGCTGTACACGTACTCTCGTATAAATACAAATACAAAGGCATGATTTTAGGCAGCTGCATTTGAAACATTTGCCCATAAGCATTTTCACCACAATGAAGAAACCTCTGGGACAAGCAACTGAGCTGTACTTTGCAAAATGAAGGCAGGAGCTGCCATGAAGGATGACCACACCAACACCCTCCAAGCAAAGGCTGTTTGCTGCTCTTCAGAGCACTACACAGAGACAGACGACATTTCACACCATCGGTGACAACTTTTGAAATCTGCTAAGGTTACTCCCCTGTTCTTGTGTGCTCCTGTGCCACTTAAACAAAACACAATAAAAAAAAAATAGTTATTAGGTAGGAATTATTTGTGTGAATGCTTCCTGTAAATCAGACTTTGCCATAGCTTTGGGCTTGAATTGATCTTAAGTTGCCTGTACAAGTCAGTAAGGAAAAACAACAGAACACTTTCTGAGGTACAGAACTGCAGCCCTGCCCAGCCCATCTGCCAAGCAAACACACTGGTGAGCTATGTGGGTCCACTCCTCTCCTGGGCAGAGTGGGCTCACCCTACCCCCACCAACGTAGCAACAGCTTCCAGTACACAGCAGGTTCCCAGCTAGGCGTATTAGCACATGCCCCAAACAAGTTCGCACTTGTACGTGCATAAACATGTTGTGAGTGTCAACAAGCAACAGTCATTGATTTAATTAGCCCAGTGCCCAGCCACCTATTAGCAAGACATGTCCCGCAGCTGACTGGGCCAGCAGGCTGACTAAGCTTGTATCTGTGTGCAGGCTCGGGATTCTGCACAGGCACATGAGAGTTCATGATCACAGACTCATTTCCAAATGCCATACTGCTGCTTAAAATGACCAACATAACAAGTCAGCTTACAGCAATGCAGTTAAATTAGCAAACACATTTTCCAACTTTGTACGAGTACTTAATGGGTAAGCAGTTAAATGCCAGTCTTTCATTACAGCACTAACTTGTGAGTTCGACCCAGTGCGTTGGTCACAGTTCCTCCAGAACGATTACTCACACTTATCAACACAACGCCTCACAGCACAGCCGAACAGCTGAGACATTCAGCTTATCACTGGAACTCCGCATGGGAGAAACCGGCACAGCCCTCAGCCCTGATCCTCCACGCATACTCTGCTGACTGCCGCAGTTTTTTAAAACTTGCTTGGGAAAACCATTTTAACATCTTAATTATTGAAGTTCCAAATGCCACGTCACTTAGCACACAAGATGTTGAAACACCTCCACATAATGGCTCAAATTATTCTGTCTCAGTGTATTTACTTTTTCACTGTTGACTATGGAACTAGATGATCTTTAAGGACCCTTCCGAACAAAACAATTCTATGATTCTGCTTGCTTTACCTGGCACCGACTTTTGTTGCAATCCGCTGCTAGTACTGGGATTCCCAACATACACCAACACAAAACAACGCTAAAATTACCCTGCTCGAAGTAGGCTCATTTTCCTTTGTATCTAATTTCAGAGCACAGCAGTAATACAAACAATAAACATGAAAGAAAAGAACACGTAAAGCACAGGCATCCAGAACAGAGTTTTTAAATTATTACTGTACGAGAAAAGCAACACTGGGCCCATAGTAAACATCACGTACAGGTATGTCTGATGTACTCAGCAGGATGCTATTTCACATTTTCTAGTATAGCAGAATACTTATCAGTTTTACAGATTTGTTTAACCTCACAACGTTCTTATCTCTTCAGTTTCGCACACGTTCTATATACTTCCTCCTAAAAAGGCACCATAACAATGACCCAGCCTTGCTCAGTGCCACGTTCCCTGTGCTGAGTCACCAACAACGTATGCTGTCATCAGTATGAACTTTGCCACCAATCTACGACTGCAGTTTTGGTCACTCATCCCAGGAAATGGTCACCATGGTTTTGTAAGTCTAAGAACTGAAAGAAGCAGTAACAAACAGAAAACGAACAAACAAAGCTTTGAGAAGCATACGGCAGGAACTAGGCGTTTCAACAAAATCTGAACCGTCATGGTTCAGAATATACTTAGGCAGCGTGGGAGTGTGCAAAGTCAGCAGTTCTGATGTACTCCGCATGTGCTAAAAGAGATGCTTAAAGGACTGAAACGTCTGAAATCCCTGAACTTCTGGCATCAACAAGCCGTATTCCAGCACGGCAGGCTGAGATTCCTTCCTTTCCAGGTAACGCGGCCAGGAAGCATGACTTACACCCGGCCGACGCACCTACACGCGGTGCCCGCAGCCCGGCTCCCGGGGCGGGGCGGCGGCTTCGGGGCGAGCTCCCGGGGCGCCGGGCTCCACCACGTCAGACACCCGCGGGGCGGGGCGGGACGGGGCGTCTCCTCAGCCGCCGCCGCCGCCGCCTCCACCCCCCGCCGACCTCTGCCCGCCGCACGCGGCCGTACCTGGATGAGGCCCCGGCGGTGCAGGGCGGTGTGCACGCAGCCCGGCACCTCCCCCCGCAGCGACAGCGAGCCGTTCCCGTTGCCCAGCCGCCAGCTGCCCCGCAGGCTGTGCACCTCGGCGCCGCCCGCGGCCGCCGCCGTCCCCCCCGCCGCCATCAGCAGCAGCAGCAGCAAGGCGGCGCGGCCCATGGCCGGAGCGCAGCACAAGGTGCCGGCCGCCACGCGGCCGCAGGCGCGCTGAGGCGGCGCTTCAGGCCTTCACCGACCGTTGGCCGCGGGGGCGGGACAGTCGCGCGCCTCCTCTCCGCGGCCGCTGAGGGCTGCTCGGCGGCGGGGTGGAACGAAGATGGCCGACGCAGGACAGCCCCGGCCGCGGCTCGCGGCGACTTTTGTACGGCTCTTCTCCCTCTAAAATGACAGGGGGATATAAAATCAGAACGAGTGTCCCCCTCCTACTCTGCTTCCTCATAAAGCCTAGCACAGCTGCTGCGAGTTTTGATTATAAAAAACGCTGGTTATGGAGCAGAAGTGAGAATAACAAAGGAACTCGAATATCCTCTTCACTGCTGGCTGAGTCCCTTCGGACACAGCTCACAAACAGGAATGAAGAGGACGAGCGGAAAGTTCAGTTGTTTTGCTCTTCCTCGGGTGCAAATAATTTTATTCTCCTCACAAAGGTCAACATAAAATTGAAAGCGCTTCTTTCAGCAGCCGCTCCACGACCCTACATTGCTGCTCGTAGAATTCCAGGCTTTAGCGTTTTGTTGTTCTTAAAGCACAGCCGATTCACTAACTGTCCCGCAAACCTAGTGATACAAGCCCAACATAGGCCATGCGCTTTGACTTGAAAAATGTTCACTCAACTTAATAATCAGCCTCTTCAGAATCAGACAGGCAGGCAATTCGCTGTCTTAACACTCTAGTGAGAAGGTGAAATACGGTTAGAAACAGAAAACCATGCAAATTGCTGTAAAGTAGTAATGCTACCAGTAGCACCACCATCTTTCTGTTACTATATCATTTTTTCCTCTTTAAAACAGAAGTCACCGTACATGCAAAGAAAACAAAATTATACACAGAGGTGCCTACGTGTGATTCCGCACAGAAATGCAACCAACCATTCCAAGAAACCTCAACTAACTGCAGGAGTTTTCTTTCTATTCTGTTTTCCCACTTCCATCCTCATGTTTCCTTACTGACTATAATCACAGACTGTAAAGTTAGAGGAATAAACACATAAAGCATTTTAGGATGCTAAAAGGTTAATTATTTCAATAACATACATACATAGACCAAGTCACATAAAACTAAAGTATGGCTGACACATGAGAGCAGGCTGCTGCTTCTGGCATGCAGCAGAAGAACGCAAGAGTGATTACAGACAAGAATAGAAATAACCAGAGTTTTGTTGGTTTGTTCATTTGGTTTAGCTTCTGACTTTCTCATAGGTCTTTAGGAGGTTTAGAAGAATATCCTTTTGAGTCTACAACCCTTCATTTCAAGTTAAAACAAAAACATCAGCCCTCCCATACATCTATACACAGGATAAAATCACAGGTGATTTTTTCAGAGTAGAGGGGCACAGTTCTAAGAAATACTGGTCTGAAAAACAGCTGACACTCGTTTTGTCACTCTGAAAAACTCTCTGCTACCACCTTCTAAAAGGAATCATTGGGGCCTACTCTGTTTGACAATAAATTCTGTGCAGAAATCTAAATATGAAAATGGTTACTGTGTGTGAATTTTTAAGACAGAGGAATTCATATTAATGTAATATCGACTAATTGAAAACCAGCTCCCATTTCAGGACAGCTCCTAGTTATCTCCTAGTAAGATTGGCCAAAAAAGAAAAAAAAAAAAAGAGTACTGTCAAGGAAAGCTGAGTACCTCAGCTAGCTTCACATGTTGCAGAATTCAGTAAAAATAATAATGCAAAGCAGCTTTTGGGACTGTCATACCATTTGGTGCATTTATCTTAAATTCCATTCATATGACGCCAGAAATACTTCAAACACGGTTGTGCTGCTCGAGAGACCACCTAGGATATTACTTCTCAACAAGACTTACAGAGAACTAAGTTTTAATGCTACCAAAGTACAACTGCAAGCTGGCTTTTTTTTCCTTTTTTTTTTTTTTTTTAGAGCTGTTTTCAGCAAGTCATGTGGTAGCTTCCCAGTAAGAAGGAAACTGTGTTTCAAGATGTTTACTGTACTTCCGTGTTTTCTTTGTGTTTTATTTTTCTGCTAAGGGCTGACTGAAACAACTCACAAAAAAATCCTAAAAACAATGCTGTAATTAAGTATTCTGAGAACATGCCATTTCCTTGTTCAAGGCTTATAATTAAGTTAAATCATGTCTCATTTTCATGTCTCAGTTTTAGGGTGGGTTTTTTTGTTGTTTCTTTGAGGGTATTTTTAAGCAAATAAAATTCTTACTGTTTAACGACAATACACAGTCTGAAAGGTTGTGTTAAACTCTTTCGAGACATGTACAGCTTTTATCATGTGAAATATTCCATCTTTCTGAAATGCCATACGCTTAGAAGGTTACTACAATTCTTACTTGAAGGCTGCAAGCAGATATTCTTTATCAGCTAAGACAAACAGCTGAGAGCAAAAGCCTATCTTTGACAATATTAGAATAAACTCAGACTAGTTCAATTGAAGCAGCCCAAATTTTGCTGCATTAATCTGAGTCTTTTGTTTCCAATTGCTATGCAACCTCTATCATCATGACAGGCTGCGGATGCTTTCTCTTTCAAATTCATGTTCACAAAAGGTTTTAAACTCAGATTTGGATGTAGTACTTCAAGATATTACTGCCCCCACCTGTCCACCCTGTATCATTCTTCTGCTAAAGGTTGCAACAAAGCAGTACAGGCCTTGTGTTCACACCACACCATGCTGCAGCTTGCTGTCTTTTGGTAACTGTACACCACCACAGACAGTTCGTCAATGCAACAAAACTGCCGAAGGGTCTTCTACTTTGGGAAGTTTTGCACTGATGCAGCAACACTGACGCAGACATGTTGGTTAAATACTGATGTAAAACTGGACTGGTGTTCAGATCATTGCATAACCCTTCTGATAGTGCAGCACATGCACAAAAGCTTTAACTTCCGTGTATAATGCATATTCTCTGTTTCGTGACTGCCTCTACAAACACAGAACTGCTATGCAAAACAGTTACTTTCTGGGCTGGCATAAAAGCAATAGAGCACAGAGAGCTTTCCAACTATGAATTTACAAAGGATGGACAGAAAGATTTCAGGACTATTCTACATTTATCTTGAATCTATCAAAAAAGGAAGCTAATAATAAAAAATTAGGATATGAATTAGCATTGCTTCTAGTGATGTATTGATGATATCCTCATCTAAAAGAGAACACTGTACTGGGTTACTGTGAACAAAATACAAGAAGAAGATCTAAGTGGTAGGCCTGAAGTTTCTTTTATAATTAAGTCTGTAGGTCACTGAAAGGGTATTTCACCAGCAACCAAAATTGCTCAGCCCTCATAATCACTTGTAATTCAAGGTAAGTATGTGGAAAGAAAACTACTGCTCTAGGCAAATGCTGTATGGAGAGGAAAAAAAATAAGCAATAGGAATTTTAAAATTGCATATGCAGAAAGACAGCTGATACCTTGACTATGCCCTTAAACTTGATCAAGTACGTCTATAGAGAAAGGCTGTATTTGTACCTCAACTTAACATTTTGTTTTGAGATGGGCTCAAATCACACGACTCAGGTTTCAAAGCCCCACCATTTATAGTATAGACACAAAAGGCATAAGGGTCCCAAAAGCCACCATGATCAGATTTCTAAAGACAGGTTCTTTAGAAGAAGCAACTCTCATAGCCATTGTTCTCTTTGGTTTATAAACACTTTTGAAACAATCAGTCTATTTACAAGATTACATAACACTGACCATTGTCATTTACTCTTCGTCTCATATGCAGACAGGCACTGTCTGAAGGCTACACGGCACTGTCTAAGCTACTGTGGACTCTCAGAACTTAATTCGTATCTAGAATCAAAACTGATTCTCTGGCACTTACAGGAATACAGTAGTATATACGAGGACAGTAGTACAAAACAACTTGCTTCACCTTTCTTGAAGGTCTGAAACTAATCATCTGTAACCACAACATATGACTTGTCCCTAAACACCTGAAATTAAATCCCTCAAAATGTGGCTGTCAGAGGTAACAAACTGTTTCCCCCTGACAGAGGTTTGACAGGCTTCAGTTTTACTAAGGCAGTGTGCTTCACTCAGCACTGCGTCAGCTGAGCGCAGGACATACCAAACATACTACACTAAACACAAAACTAGCTCCATCCTACAGTTTTAATGAATGCTTTCCTTGCAGGTGAACATTGTGAAAAAGTCAACAAAAATGTAGAGATGATAAACTAGATGAGTAAACTTAAATGGATTTAAAGCTGTCAAACCACCTGGGAGCTGTATTTCTTTGCTAGTTCAGTTGCTACGGACAAATCACTGGGGCAGGTTAAGCTTGGAAAAACAGAGATCCTAACTAGAGGTAATGTACCTGCTATGGACTTCACTAGGACACCACTCCTATTCATTTCCACAAGCTCCCAGGAACATACAAAATAACTTCAATAAAAACTGCTGGCACTCCAGCGTCACCTCCTGAAACACTTATAAGAAATGCCTGAATTCTTAAGCAATGACCCAATCAAGTTCTGCTCACCACAACAGCAGGAATGAAAGGCCTGCCTACACATTAAGTAATTCTTCTCGTCTAAATGATTCCAGTACAAGATGTTAATGTAAAGGAACTCCATCCTCTTGCAGACCAGGATGTTACTACCTAGCACATCACTCACTGCACTGGCACAGATGTTTCAGGCATGAGTTACAGAAATCAACTCACGCATGTTAATCAAGTGGACATATTTCACTACGGACTGCTTTTCCAAAACACCTTAGCACATAAACAGCACTAAAAATAGTGCTTTAAACACACTCACCTAAAAAGTAGTATTGTGTGTTCATTCTTGATTCTTACCATAACAAAAAGGAAGCAAGACTCGGAACTACTGCAGCAAACAGAATAATAACTGCCTTTGACTATGAATTTCTTCTTTTGGTACTAGTTTAGAGTATTTTGATACTTGCACTGGAACAGAGGGGCAGGCAGTATTTTTATGGCTATAAACACTGCAAAGAGGAATGTGAGAAGAACCTCCAGCTCAGTCTCTGTTGAAAGAACCCTCACCTCTTCTGGGAGCAGAGTTGTTAAGATACTATTCACACGCATTTTGTTCGCAGCTAACTTCTCAGCACCTCAGAACCACATAATCAGTACATCACTGAAATCATTGCCTATACTTCTGAGAGCTGCCACAAGAGTCACAGCTGAATGGTAAAGTTGCTTTCTCAACACTAGGATCGCAGATAAGCGCAGAAGTAACTGTAGCTAATGTGAACTGGAATTGATCTACAGAAATGAGGAAGCTACACTGTAACTTCAATATAACCTCTGACCGTAAATGCTCAGCATACATTCTGAAGTCTTGCTTCACAGAAGTACCACTATATCCTGAAGATAGTTTCAATTTTTATTATTGAGTTAAAGAAAGACCAGACACCTCAGTCTTTGCCACTTTTTACATACTAGCAAAATAAGCGGCATTAGTAAGCAGTACTTTCCAAAGGTAAGGCTCTCTTGTTCAAAGGCTGTCTTCATCACAGGAAACAGTCATGATTTCAAAACGTTAAGCATGTTGAACATTTTTTTTTTAAAGGTCACAAGTGGAAAATCATCTTGAAAACTTCTGTCAATAAAATGGAAGTGGACCCAAGCTTCTATTATGTTGATTCTCTCCACGTTTTTTGAACAGTTTCATCAGCAGTGATACTGTCATAATGACAGATAGTTCTAAAGTCTGGAACTACACCCTGGGGAACTTCGATCAGACCAATCAGACACTAAAGATGTGGGGAAAAAAAAAAAAAAAAAAAGGCACCCAAGGAATCAAACAAATCCCAACAATTAATTAGACACTTTAGTCTAATAAGTCACTTAGTTAGCCCAGCAAGTTGACAAATAACCACAGTTTTTCCTCAGCATTCCCTTCTGAGTCCTTTCTAGTTTGTCACAGCCATGGGAGCCTACTGGGAGGACGCAAAGGTACAACTAAGCTTCCTTCTGCCATAACCCAGAGTTCACAGTGGGCACACGAACACAAACAAGAAAAAACCCACTGCATTGCTGAAAAGAGTCACTGATTGTTTTGTAAACATCCTGGCGGCCATCTGAACTTGGAAATTTTTCAGGACCTCTCCTGTTTGTTCTGTTGTGTTCTCTTAATACCAGGGATGCTGAACCACTGTTTATCCTTCCAACTTCCTGGCAGTGATCCACAATCTTGTAACCACAAACTATAATTACTGCTATTTCCTCCTAGCAGAACTCTTCAAGAATAGCTTATCAGTTAGCTGCAGCTGGCTCAGAAGGTACAGCTGGCTGCCCTCTCCACTGTCCACACCCTCAAGTATTCATGATGTATGTCTCAGCATATGCTACATGACAACTTCTCTTAAAAAATTCTGTGGCACTAACACCAACATCTTCTCTCCTACTCTTTGTCCCAGCACATCTGCTCTTTAGATACAGAATATTAATACACATTTTTTACACCTTTACCCATCTCAGAGCTCAGAAAGCTTAACCCATTTTCATTACTTCTGAAAACATTCATCCCAACTAGAACCGCTGCAGCAAGCTGAACAGTTCCAAAAGATTGCTAGTAATATTCTAACCATTACTCCATATCCTTCCTTCAAGGTTTTGCACCTCATGAAGCATAACATGTGCTCCAGCAACTGCCTAAAATCCTTGTCCAGAAGCTAGAAGCATCCAGGGACCCCAGACTCTGCCTAGCTAAAATACAGAGCAGAATTCTCCCCACTGGATCAGTACCTATTCATCAGTACCTATCATATTCCTATTTTAGTTGTTGATGGGGTTGCTTCTGTTTTTGCTAAGTACAATGTGATACCTGTGCGTGTCCAGTAAGATGACACAACTGTTTCAAGGAAATTCCTTCAAGAAACCTTAATCAAAGAAACTTAATTTCCTTTAAATAGTTCGGTATCCAAAAGTTTGAAAGCACTTAGTCAATGCCTTTCCAGAAGCCTGACTTCTCATCAGCTTTTTCTTCTGAAATCCTGTAGTATTCTTCTACACCAGTTGTGTCAGTGTCTCAAATATCACTTGGAGAAGCACACTTCATGGTTACTTGTGTTACGTCAAGCCACAACCCTTTCTTATATAACCTACAATTAATCCAAACAGAATGCACTTCCTCTTCTTCTCAATTTATAAACAAGAAGTTAAGAAAATTAAGAATTCACATCCTTAGCACTGGAATGGTAATTCTGAGTTTACAAGGTAACAGTAAGGAGTGGAGAAAAATCCGTCTAACTAACAGGCATCTACCTCCCATTTAGTTCAAGTGCTTGTGATGGTGTAACCTTACCTCGAAGTGTAGCTTTCACTGAATTTGGAATGGTTTCTCAGGAAACATAAATCACTACGCATCACTATGACTTAGGGACATCCTCTCGAAATACAACTCAAACTGTAAAAAACATTAATAAGAGCAGTTAAAATAGCTGGCAACAGAAAGCAGACTCAATTGACTCGTTCTACCCTCTTATATTGGCTAGGTTCCGTATCTGCATTTGTCCCATAGCAGCTTGCTGCTGAGCTTAGAGCCCATTCTCAAGCAAACTATTAGCCCAAAACAGAATACTTTTATGCTACAAAAACTGAAGTTAAAGAACACTTAAATACATACGATTTTTACTAGTGTAAGTACACACGCTGGCTTACATGTTTAACACCTTCCAGATAAATCATGGAGAACTTCGTCCTGCTTTTTATAACACTGTTACCTACCAGTGCAAAACTTCAATTTCCTGCGTGTATGGAAACCCCCCATTTATGCAAAGCTAAAGCGCCTACAATTGTATTGGGGTAATCTCATCCTGAAGAATTTATACCCATAAAGTAAATACAGTAATTACTACTACACTGAAAAAAAGCAAACAGTAGAGCAAAAGAATTGTCTAGAAAGCTACATTCACCCTGTATCTTTCAGAGGGCTTGTGTTTATTTCTGTTGTGCACAGTGACATAAGGAACTTGCAGAATCACACAAAGGCTTAATATATAAAAATATACGTAACACAGGCAGTCTGATTTTATACATTCATGTGGTAAGGTTTTCTATTCAGATCACAGTACAACTGAACAAACAGAGCCTTCTCTAAATGTCCCATATTTCACTTGGCATCTTGATTTCAACTGAACTGCTCTGTATATGGTTTGTCCTCTGGCCTTTAAAACCAGTCAAACAACGAACAAACAACAATCTCTCAGGGGTGAGCACTTTATGTTCTAACAGATGCCTCCTATAACTCAAGGATGAAATCTTCATAGGCTCCAAAGAAAGTGGAAGGGCAAGGTGGACGAACAGAGGTGCAAAAAAAGCTGAACAGAATTTGTACTTCCAAATTTTCAAGGCACATATCAATTAGACCAGATGCTGAAGAGAAGCAAGAATTTAAGACGTCAAGATTTGAATAACATTCAGTCTCAAATACTCAATTCTCCATCCAGAACTCACCAGTCGTGTAAAAGTAGCATTCTATCAATAACATGTTCTGGAAGTTGTCTTGATGTCCACTAAGGCTGTCAAGTGAGACCTCCTACAACGGCCAACAGTGATACTTTCCTCAATGCTCTTCTGAGTACAAGAACCAAGAGACCTTACAAAGAGATCTGGACTTCTTATTCCAGTAAGTTTCCCAATCCTTGCAACAGAGGAAATCAAAAAGAAAGCTTATACTTATCAGATTCTTACATTTCTAAGGGATCTATCAATTAGTTAACTGCACTGCGCTCATTATCAAAGGATTAACAGCATGGTGGAGATTCTGTAGATGCTATTTTAGCAAAATAACATCCTTCCCCAAAGAGGTGACAGCTCTGTACTAAACACCAAAGCTATGACACATCTTTACTATTTACCTTCACAATTAAGTCAGTGAGGAAGGGCTTATAAATACATGCCACGTGCAGTACGTATGGCTGCACATTGTTGTTCCTCACTTTGATGGCAAGAAGACCTGGGTTGACTTTAAAATCCAAATTTGCATTCCAGAAAATCCCCTTAAAACACAACTCAGGAATCATGACTATCTAATTTTTTCTTTAAGACTTCTATCAAACACAGTGAGGGAAGAAATGCTGAGGCTTATCTGATCAGAGAAAAAGAGCAGGCTTGATTCAGAGACAAACACTGGCTTCCTTTTCCCTCAGAGCAGCTGAAAGGATCCGATTCAGTGCCCCACAAGAGTCAGTCAGCTATTACCACAGATCGAGATCAGTCAAAAACATCCATAGAGAAACAACTTTTGAAACACGTGTTCTGATTCACATTATGCACGTCCTGATGAAACTTCCCTGCTTGAAAACACTTTATTCTCAGAGTTAAGCCCTTCCAATGGATGTGGTGGAAGAAAAAACAAAACAGTTGCTTATGAAATATTCTATACATACCTGCAAACGCTCTATTATCTACACCCTGAGTTAATTCTTCCTAAAGCAAAGTTTGAAGTGACACTCTTCAACAGGCTAGCTTGGACACTTCAAGTTACTACCGATGAGTTATCTTACTGCAGGTTACTTCCAGTTGACTCTACACTATGCAGACTGTTTGACAGCAATACATTTGCACTTCACAACAACACAGGCCGCACACCTTCACCTTCCATACCTTCCATTTACAACTGCAGCTTTGTTTCCTTCCTGCTTTACCCTGCTTTCTCTGCATCGATCCTGCACTGTTCCCAAAACGTATGCCTCAGCTTTAGAAATACTTCAGCCCCAATTCCAACTACTTTTTAAACATACACAAATGCCTATCAAGGTCAAAATACAACATTTCTCCAATTAATGCAATGTAATGTTGAAGCCACGAGGGTAAAACAGCATCCTTTCAACAACACAAAGAACTGCAGCATTCAGCAAGTTAGCTTTTTTTTTTTTTTTTTTTTTAGGGAGATATGGGGGGTTGAGGGGAGGATTCCATTCAGGGGATTACAGTGTTGCCCACGTTCCAATGAAATAACCTTTATACCTTAAGGAACATTTACTGATCATGGATTATTTCCCTCATTTCCCCGTTCCTATGCCGATTTGTTTCACACAACTCACTAGGAAACAGGATTAAGATGCAGATAAGAGTTTTTTTATAATAGTAAAGTATTTGAACAAAAACTGTAAGAACAATTGGCAGAGGCTGCAGAAAAGGCTAAAGTTATTTAGTTCATTTCTGGTTGCAAATCTTTAAATGATCAAGTCCTCTTAATTAATGCTAATTCTCTTTTGCCTAAGCAGTTACCAACTCTAACTTACTGAGGTATTCACTTATTAACCTTTCTGTTTTGGCAGAAGTTCTTGAATTGCTTTAATTTCCTTCTGGGCTCACGCTAACCATTTTCTCTCCTCAACACCCCCTGCCTTCAGGACTGAGCCCCAGTACAACTTCAGGGAAGCCTGCACATTACCCAAGACTGCTCTGAGGGCAGAACACTTGCTATTTCCCATCTCATAAAAATAAAAGCATGATCTCTGACACACATGTATACCATCTACAACTCACCAATCATTCTTTCATCAAAATACATACTTTTCACTTACTGAAAATGATCGCAAGTACCTACTATCAGGAAGTACATGAGAAATACACGGCAGTCCAGGCAAGATTTCCATCATCCATACAATATTTTACTATCTTCTTTCCTGACCCTCCCTCAATCACAACTCCTTGAGTTTTGCCTTACATCTCACATCTTTCTAGTTGATCACAATGGTGATTTGAGTGGCTATAGCTCCAAGACAAAGTGATAAGCATCATATTAACACAATTACCACAAAGGTAAGAGCAACATATTTGCTAGATTACAGGTACACGCTTTTACCTTGATTGCAATGCTACTGGCAGCTGCATTTCAAGTATATTCAATTCCAGAAAACTGGCACAAGTAAAGACCTTTGGTTAGCGAGGCAGAAATACTACACAGACTGCAGCTTCACAAACAAACCTGTAAACATGTCATCTCAGTGAGGCATGCACTGTTAAAGACAGCACAGCTTTCTTAATTTCAAGCCAACTTAAAAAAAAAAAATCACTTTAATATATTAATACCGGAACAAACCATGTCCAACTACATATTCAACTTTTTTTTTTTTTTTTTTATAAAAATTAAGGTTTAACATTTATTTTACATCTAGCTTTCCACATCCATGTGGGGACAAGGAATCAGAATGTACATAACTACAAGCTGTGCAACAGTGGTGCAGGTGCAAAGTCACAGATGCACAATAAACTGATAGTACAAGACTAGAGAAAAATGAAGCCATGGATGTTAAGAATGGAGACAAAAAAATCAAACAAGAAAAAATTTGAAGGAAGAGGACAGGAAACAGGAGAGCCGGATGCTTAATAATGCCCTTGTTGCTGCAGAGATAAACTAATGGCACAAGACAATGCTTCTTGTAGAACAAAAATCCAATAGCAATGAGTCTTTATTCACGTTTAGTCACCTGACATGAGGAAAGTGTCTGTTGCATTAAAATAGTCATTAATGTAAATGGCAGCATGGCTGAACAAGTCCTTTTCAATGGTAACGAACATCCCACATAGTAAATTCACTTCAACACAGCCTCATGACAATTCCCACATCAAAACAGTACTTTATTTTATGTTTTTGCCTCATGATTACTCCCATATTAAGATCTTTCAGCTGTCAAGCGTACAAGATGAAGAAAAAGGTTCTCAGTCAGCAAACACAGGTGCATCAGGAAACATCTCCACAATACACCACTTCAGATCTGCTGGGTCCCAAGTCCATCCTTGAACGCTGGGCTCCCAGCACCACGTGTAGCACACTACTAAGGCTACACTACTATGTTAGCTTATTAATTCTGCATACGTCAGGCCGAACAATGTGTCAACCTGCAAGAGACTGAGCATTATAACTGAAAATGGCAAAAGATTCACTCTATTGAACTTCACATCATTATTTGATGTTAAACGAGGCAAATCCCAACAGTATATACAAAAACCAGCTTTGCTTTTACAAAAGATTTTGTTTCCCATATTGATTAATCCAGGCAGCTAACTCATTGGTTTATGCAACTTTATTGAAGAAAATAAATCAATTACTAGTAGAGCTATTAGTTGATCACTCATCCATTTACAACTTGCATCATTTATTCAGTGCTATATTAAACAGTGTTTTGGAAGACAGATTAACTAATAGCTCCAAGCCTCCTAACAAAATTTAAATGAATTACAAAAATGTTCTTAGACCCTATTTTGGAATACAAGGGATGTTTGACTTCCAATTTCCATTCTCTGTAAAACAAGAACTGGTCATTCCTTTATTGACATGCATAAGATACATCACATTTTCTGTTCTGCTGATGCTATAGATTCAGTACCAATTCTCCAGACACATCAGTTATGAGCAAATGTATATAATAAAACCTCAGTTCTCTAACACTAGGTTTCTAACAAGATGGATGTTGCTACAGCAATGTTACTTCTTTGATGGGAGAAAACTGAACATCCATCTCCTCTCACCCCTTTCAGGTGGTATCTTCAGTATCTGTTAGAGCAATGAGGAATGTATTTTTTTAATCTCATAACCAAGTTAGAATGAAGACATTGGCCACAAAATACACATGCTCCATTAAAAAAAAAATTCGGAATCTTGGGCAATTGTTCTTGTGTAACTACTTTACAGATTCTAAAAGCAGTTATTGTCCAAAGCTGGAAGAACTAAAGTCTTCTCAGATGAGCATGTGCATGAATGGAAGGAGGTAAACAAAAAAATAAAAAAGATGAGGTCTGATAGGGGAGCAGCCGGATAAGAAAATCAAAAAAGGAACAGTAATTTAAAGTTTATTCCAGCTATAATGCAGGTTATTCTGACTTTAAGGTAGCATCACATGGCATACTTCTGAGTCCATTCCCGAGATATTCTGTTGTACCTGCAAAGAACAAGAACTGAGTTACTGCCAGCATGAAAATAACAATTCCCTAATCCCGGAACGATTAAGTATTACTTCAATCCCATCTCCTGATTCTCTTCATATCAAGAAAAGTCTGTTTTTAATAACGAAGTGAAAAAACTCAATCCCTCCCTAGACAAACCAGGATTTTCCTAAATTTATATGAAACAGATCAAACTCAAGTCAAGCATGTTTGCTAGAGATCTGCTGTGAGTAACTACTCAAGTAGAAGGTGTGAATAACTACTCCAGTGGAAGGAATATAGACCACTTGGAGTAGGAGGGGCAAGGGGAGTGTTTTGTTTGAATATTGTTCTTAGATAAAGATTACAGGGGTTCACATGCCGTAAGTAAAGATTACTTGGTTAATAATATCAATGCATATACAATGTCAAAATTTTTGTTTAATCGTAAAATAACAGTAAATTTTCTTCGCACTTTGTACTTCCTTTTCATATTAATATACTGCTGAGAAAATTTTTACAAAAAATACTATTATCTTTTTAAGTATTTTACCTCCTCAGGAATTGAGCTGACAATTAGTTTATACTTAACTCCATGCTTGTCAGTAAGAAGTTAATTTTCAACTATTCAAGCAGAACATAATCCCCACACGTTTTCCTAGTCTGCAGTAGATAGACAGACACCAGTGAATAATAGAAGCTGAACTCTGTATTGTCCAAATTCTTGCATACCTATGCATGAGGTCTGATTACGCTGTACTGTTTCCAGGGCATCACTTTTAATGAAATTCTGGCAAAATGTGGGTAAATACTTGACAGAACAAGTTGACAAGCTGGCTCAAACTTGCTAATTTTTATTTTTCTTTTTTTTTGCCATGCAAGAGCAGTATCTGTGAGAAATAGTGACTAGCCAATACATTTCACACTAACCACAGATCAAGCTGTTAAATATTCAAGTTCAGTAACTGGTCCATCCATTATCTGTTAGTTAATCCAGTGCCTTAAAGCATGCAGCACTCAAGTGCTGACAAGTTTCCATTTTGTTAAACGCACCCTAATGTGCAGATATTCTTACCCTACAGCATAGCGTATTTCTCTGTCCACTCTCTTGCTAACCTATTGTACCTAATTGGACAAGTATATATAGCATTAATATATTTACATAAAACAGAATGACATAAAGTAGCCTTTGTTTATCTGTGGAAAAAGTTTAAAACATGTAAGGAATAAAAAGCAGTTGTTTCAACACAGATGGGAAAAGTTATTAAGCTTTTTTTCCACAGTGAAATTTTCAAATTAAAGTCCAAGTTGCTACTAAAAAGAGCACCAAAACAACAAAGCTGCCTTCTCCTCCATCTGAACACGTATCCTATTTAAGCATAGTAAGCCAATAAACGGGCAACATATACTTTCAAGTATCACCATACTTGTGGGGAAAAAGGTAGCCTCCTTCTCCCTCAACTTCAAAGATACTAAGCCCCACTGTTTAAATTACTTACTAGTAAGAAATAGATACTACTTTGACACGCTGTTCACTCCATTTCAGATTCCCCACTAAAAGGCTCACTCAGTACAACTACTGTTTGAGAAAGCACTCTTCACCAAGTTTGTTAGAACACTGCTCTTATGCAATCTGTACTTACTTGTCTCTGTCTGTTTTATAGATACGTGCAATCTCTGGCACTAGAGGGTCATCTGGATTTGGATCACATAACAGTGAACAAATGGATAAGAGAACTGTAAAAAAAAAAAAATGTCAATCACAAAACAGGAGCAATCATCTTCAAGCACAGTTCTTTGCAGCAGCACAATGTCAAAACACTAGAGAACCCAAAATAATTTTTCCCCTGACATGTGGCCAAAATAAATTTGTAGCCCACTCCAAATAAATACATACAAGATAGGAATAACTTAAAAGTTTGTACGAAATATGTGTTGCTTTTTTTTTTTTAACCAATTCTCATAGCTTTCAGCACACATAAGAACACCACTGTTGTTTATCCCCTGCACTGTGATGAAAGGCAACAGTCAATTTAAAGCATGTTATTCTCTATTCTGATGACAAGAATATTCCACGGTTCGATTACCAAAGCTAGGCCTCATTTACTTTTTATCAGGTTGATTTTTTCCTCTGTGCTAAGACAGTATACCCTGTTTTGCATCAATAAAGCTACACGTATGTTGTAAATAAGAGTAACACCGATGTAGTCTGCATCCTCTACTCTCACAGCAATTTTTAAAGAAAAACAATAGTGACAACTAAGTAGAGTATCCACATCCAGATCACAAACCTACTCCTTGCACAGACAGGACTTACAAGTTCTATAAACAAATGAAATAACAAACAAACTTTGATGGATCTTTTGAAGCTACAGTAATCAGTACCTTTGAGGCAAAAAAGAATTTGATAATCATGAAGACAACTGAGTATTCAATATTATTTAGTATATTAAAGTGAAAAAAAAAACAACAAAGCTTCTACTGCAGCATAAAAATCAACGTAACCTCAAGTATAACCACAAAGCTCAGTTCACAAAGTTCATGCAAAGCCAGCACACAGCAGCTAGAAGCAACATTTATGAACAACCACTTTTGTTAACTGCAGAGATATGACAGTATAGTGCAGCATGTAATCCTAGACAGACTCGACCAAAAAAAGACACAAACAATGAAGATTTCATTACTAAAAATGAAAGCCATCTTTAAATTGATATGTAAGTACGTATTTTTATATGGAGAGCGGGAAACACGCACTGTCTCCACTTCAGGTTGAAATCCACCACTACAGTCCTTCAATACAAATGCTAGTAGCTTACTCTGGGATGAAGCTAGTACACGCTGCTAAGAATGCTGCAGCAAATAAGCAGCCAGATAAGGCCTTCGAACAGCCAGTTAAAAGAAGGTATTTGAAAAAACAGGCCTTCATTTATGAATACCTTAAGATATCATTATTACATTGGCAAAAACACAGGACGGATTTAAAGGAAAACTCAAGAGATGAGCAGAAACCCGAAAGCGTTAAAGCAAAAAGCATAGAATTCAACACCAGATGGAAACATTTCTCCCTCACAAAAGTTACCTTTAGAAATAGTTAAAGCAGGAGACCACTGTGATCTTAGAATATCAAGACAAATGCTGCCATTACTGTTAATATTTGGATGATAGATTCTTGTTGTAAATGCAACCTGCAACAACAACAAAAAAAGATACAAAGAGTTTGATTTGGTTTATGACAACATCACCTTCTGTTCTGAGTCAGACTGTTAGTCAACTCAATTTCCTGCAAAAGAAAAGAATTAAGCAGTTAAACCCTATCAGATTAATTGAAAGTACTCTGAAAATCCAACTAATTCAGAGAGAGGGCAAGTGGTGGGCAGTGGTTTAATCACAGGTGACTGTGTGATGATGAAGACGCTCGACCAAAGTGTTTGAACCACAGCAAAAGCATCACTGCGAAGCTAAAGAATTTGAAATGTTATGGTTACTTCAGCATGCCAATTGTCATACTGTAAGAAAACTGGTAGACATGCTTTCCTTTAGTTTTAACAGCTATTATTTCATAACTATTGCCAAGTTCTAAGAGATACAATCAGCACTGATTTCAAGACTTACCAAGAGTCATGTCTTTATAGAATAACCCACACAGCTATAGTATAAGAATTGACAGCCCCCTTAGCAAGAATTCTGTTCTAACACAAAGCTAGTAAGTTCTCCTATCAAGAAAAACAGAAACAAAACCAAACACTAATCCAAGACATTCAGAATTCATGAATTTGCTCCTAAAAACATATGGAAACATAGTAATTTCTGTTACAGAGGAGGACCTGGGCATTTAAGATACTGTAAGAATGCACAAAAAAAAAATCAAGTCCTTGACAACATTAGAACACAGATGTTGGCATTTTCTATCCCCTAGTTGGTTCCTTAAAGACAGCTAACGTCACAGATGAGAAAACAATACTTACCTTAGGTGGTTTGAAAGGGTAGTCTGTAGGAAAGTGAATTGTCAAGAAGAATACACCACCCTGATATGGACTGTCATTCTGTCAAAGTAAACAAACAATTCTCCTATTATCATCCTCAGGACAAATTCCAAGACAAGGTTGTTTTTAAATACATAAAGAAACTTGTTTAAATGGCTGAACTGTCTATGACACCAGTGTAACAGGCATACTTAAAATTCAGTTACTACTTCCTTAGGTAGGTGATACTGAACAGACATCTCTTCTTCCAGATGGCCCAACTGATGGAAGCACAGTGGAAGTACTATGTAACAAGTTCAAAAAATAATAATGTTTGGAGTGTACTTGTTAAAACCACCCAATTTTACAACAGCCAACGGCCTCCTGTATGTTCCACCTTTACCTTCGGTGTTCCTTAGCACTCCAAAAGCCTAACAATACATAGCTAACTCCATGTTCCTCGGAGTGTGTGTGTGTGTGGAGGGGGATGGTAAAAAAAAACAAAACCTCATCAAGATTAAAGTGAACTCTTTCTCTTTTCTGTAAAAGAAGTTTAGCATTATCAGGTGTGGGAGAGTACCACACATTACTCCTGCAACAAGGCAACAATCGTAGAGGTAATTTAGGCCTTAACTATTAACACTTCCATTTTTTTTGAAAAAGCTGATAGGAAGCAGAAAATAAATGGAGCAACTAAATACTGATTGTGCAAGTTACTAGTTACAATAAAAAAGATGTTGCCAGAAGTTTTTCATTCAAACTACAAACTCCAAGCAAAGATAGCAATTTTGCTGTTTAAAGTGAAAACTACAACACAAGTCCAGGCTCACAGCTATCAAAAACGAACATGGGACACAGAGTACGCTTCTGAATTACTCATTAACTGAATCTTTATATTCACTGCAACAACATTTCACACCAATGAAAGATAACGTTATGCCTTTCTTAGCCTTTCTAAACAGCAGCAAATGAAATTCTGCAACACACAGGTCATACCTTACACAATATCCCACCGAAATTCTACCAATAGATGTAACCTCTTGTATGTGGTCAACTGAAGTTTACAAGCTGATGCAAGCACTCTTGCATCTTACTAAGAAAATCACAGCCTATGTAATATCCTATACCAAAGCAGGAGTGCCAGATGATCGGTACTACCCCTGTCTTTTATTAAAGGCACTAAGCAGCACTTGAGCTACTAACACCACTCTGTCAGGACAATTTTGAAGCAGGAATACAGATCTTTTTGATTGACATCGCAGAAACCACACAGGGAAAGAAAGGAGCTGTACATTGTTAAACCAGAAGCTAAAAATAATAACACCATTTTAAAAATCAACTGATGTTCAATACCTTATGACCATGCAGACACCAGGCAAACTCAGTACAGTGCAGAACATCTGTTGTATTTCAAATGATTTTATCTTTTTGAGGCACCTAGTTACAATCAAGGAGGACCAGGGACTTGGAATGGGAAGCCTTTTTTCCAGTGAAGTCAACCTCTGATAAGCAAACTTTCAGTGGTGATCTACTTAAAACGTGCTTGCAGCTACACAGAGAAGTAGGGCAATTCAGCATCATCGATGCTTGACTCCTACTTTGACCCTCACCAGAAGCATAACTTTGGGGTCTGGGCCTACTGGCATCTGATATTGGTCTCAAGTTATAAAAAGTTTTCTAAATACAGATAATTAGCCCTGAGAACTGCAGATGTCAAGTGCTTGCATATTATGCTTTTAGCAAGGACAAGTATTTGCCTTCTTCAACAAGGAAATATGAATACTCAGGTTTCAGCTGTGTACTGTACATTTAAAGCACAGGATTCTCCTCACTCATAATTTGAAGTGCAGGAACGGTTAAATGTAAACATTTTCTAGAAATAAGGTGATAACAGCTCACATGATAGAAATTATTTCAGCCCGAACGTAAGTCCTGGTATAAGTATCCCAGCAAATAAATTGTGTTCAGACTAATTTATTTTCTCTTTCGTTTTCTGTTACTGTAAGGAATACCTCTAGCACTACTGCCTGATAATGGGAGTTTAAGAAAAACAACACAAAAAAAACACAGGTTCTTCCTGAATAGGAACTACCAATTTAATATTACATCACAAGAATTAGAATACTTACAGGTCCCATAATTGTGGCTTGCCAATGAAACACTACAAAAGAAAAACTCCGCATTATTATCTAGGCATGGTATGCTTTGCGTTAGTAGAGCAAAACACAGAGCCTAGGATTACTTACTGTCATCTCCAACGGGACCTGCTGAACACTGTGCTGGAGGATCACGAGCTAAGTCACTAAGTTCCTTTGGAAGAAACAGAAAAACAAAGATCCGTTCAGAGAAGGAACACTAATGAATTCAACAGTCATTTTCAGTTCAAGTCCAGCAAAAACCTCTCAAAGTTTTTCCATGTACGAATACAGAAGAACTTGCAGTAACAACTATTAAAGTCGACAGATGAGTATCAGAAACATCTTTGTAGAAGACAACTGGCTAAACTGAACGTGAAGGTCAACAATTAAGATACATACACTTTTCCAACCAAGTATTACTACTTTTTATTCCTCTTAAGACACCCTTGCTTGAAAAGGGACAAAGAGAACAGCTCACGGAACCTGAAGTGGGCTAAGTCTAACTAGTTTCTGATCGTGACTTTCAAGGATTAAGTCTTAGCCAAAGAAGCTTTAAGCTGGAAATGAGAAAGCCATGGTTAGTTTTTACTACACAGGAAGCACTAAGAGCATAACATTGTATACTAACATTCAGAACAAGAAACTCTGTTGCTTTTTCCCCACTGCCTCCAGCAGGAATACATTTTTCATAAGATAAAGCAAGAAAATTAAAGATGTTGACAAATACCGGAACCAGGCAAAGTACCTTTACTTTTTATTTTAAACTTCACATTTATGACAACTGTGCTTTTAAAATTCTGAATAATTCAGATACAGAAACCAGTTCCCTCTTTCTCTTGTGTCACAGGGAACAGAAACAGAAACTCAGAACGATTTCTCGTCTAGTATCAAGACTGCAGTGATGAATCTCAGAAACTCTGGATTCTTTTAAACACTCAGTATATTACTTGACTGGACAGTGTATTCTCTAACACAATGTTGGCTTTCAGTTTAAGAACACAGCAGATACCTTCCCTCTTTCATGTTGTTTTTCCAACCTAAAAATGACTTCAGGAACTTGTCTAAATCTGCACTTGTCCAGGTATTCAAAGTCACAGGAATGGGGAAAACCTTCAGTCCTTCTCCCAGATATTAGCAGTTGCACCCAAGTTATTTACTGCAGGTCCACACACGCCATTCAAATGAGAACTTTCCATTACATTCTCAGACTTTTAAGAAATCCAGGCATACCTATTATGTTGGAAACATGCACAATTGGACCAGACAGCAACCAGCTCTGCCTGGGAAAAGCCTGATGCCTATCTTTTAGATTTGACAAATTCAACATTTGATGAAAATTCAGTAAGCCTAAGTCAACACAAAATGAGAGGAAAAATATATGCCTATACAGGAAGAAAGGAAAACTCTACTCCAAAGTGCAGAAGCCCATAGGTTCTAAAAATACCTGAGACCATCACTTCCCCTCCCTGTACACGCTGATTTTCATCACCTCTCCAATTAACAAGATTTGAATTTTGCACTGGAATAAGACTGCACAGAAAAACGGAATTCTATCAGTTTTCCTCAGCAACGGCACAGTGAAATGAGTGTTCTCATCCACTTCACCGCTGCTGTCACTTGCAAGAGTGAACAACAGCTCTCTGCGGAGCACAGTGAACCCCTTTACAGCGCACTTCTCTATCACACGGCACTCTTCTGTTATTGCTGAGGGGTCCCTGGAACATTCTTATTTCTGCTATGAAATCTCTCTGGTCCACGTGTTGCCCCATGGATTCGCTAAGTTAGATTTAAATCACCAATGTAAAGACAAAGTAAAAAATTTCAAATTGAAAGCTTTGGAGGTGGTGTTTGTTTGTTTTTGTTTTGTTTTAAATTTTCAGGTTTCCCCTCAACATACACTTAGCAAATAAAGGAAGTCCTGTTAAGCAGGCTGACTTCTCATGTAAATGCCTTTCCAATTACAAGAATCATCAGCTGATTGTTTATGATATCTGGGGAAAAAATCCCCCCTGGCTGTTCCGTCACTTAAAATAAACTGTAGTGGTGGAACACACAGAAAGACTATTATCATATTTTAATATATTTACATTGTTATTACTACATTATTTGATTTAACCCAGGAAGACCACCTTACTTCTGGAAAACTGTTATGAAGACTAAGAACTATGAAACAGCTCTTCACGAAGTTTATAGAAAGTATGAAAATGAGCAGCATGAAGGCAAGAAGGGCAAGAAAAGACCAGCCTACAAGTGGAAAGTCAGAGGTCTGTACAGTACCCTAGAGAGATCTTCATCCTACCACCTCCAGAGAAATAAGGAAACACTATTTGGGTTAAAAAGCAGTTGACAACTACATTTTAACATGGTAGAGAAATTTGAGTGTTATCAATAATTCCAGTAGGAAAAGCAAGTAAGTAGGACTGCAATTGTTAGAAAAGCATTTAAGAAGTGTTAGTGAAAACTTTGTGTAAAAAAAAAAAAAAAAAAAAAGACTTCAGTAATTTTAAGAATAATTTACCAACTGAAACACATGAGTTTTCATGCTCCAGTAATTCAAGACTCAAAATACAGGTCCATAGAGAGTTAGCCCTTTTAACTACGGAAACGAGTAAGGGGAGCAGGCAAGCGGTGATTTTCGTAAACTAAAAGTCTCAAGTTTTGTCTAGCTCAAAACACTGAAGTATAAAAAACCCTAATTGTGCTAAACAAAGCAATTCAGAGTAGAGATAAGGCTAGGAACATGATACACTACTCAGTATTTCCACCACAGAACAAGGGATTTACTGACTAAAGTCAGAAATACAAGAGAGGTAGCATTCATTCTTGTATTCTCGTCATGAACCCTTAGGTACCACAGTCATAAGAATAAAATTGTGAAGGAAGCTGTCTGTTTTGGCAGTGTTAAGTGCTGGGGAAGAACTGAGGCAGACACAAGCAACAGCAGCCGGTTCTTCCTGCTCCCAGTAACATCAGGCCAATTATTTACCTCGTCAGTAGCATGCGACACTCACAGCTATGCAAAAGGAGGGAGGGCTTTTTCTAAAAACAAAGCAGAAAGTTCTGTCCATAACTTTCAGAGGTGCCTGTTTCTGAAAGCTACAGTTCTGTTGAATGCTAGAGGCAAACTGGAAGAAAAAAAATCTGGGCAGGCACAGACACACAGCTGTGACATGAGTGCACTCGTTCAGGAAAGGGAGGAGCCTCCTCTCCCGTAACCCAGCAGCAGACCCAACACTGACCTTCCTCTTTAGCTCAGCCATGGAGGCCAACCATTCCACAACAGGCAGAAGTTTCATCTGACAGTGTTTCTGAAAGAAGAACTAGGGCTGGTAATTGCCAGGGACTGATAACAGCTCCAATTGTTTCCCAGCTTTCATCCACTTCTCACTAAGAAGGTACGACCACATCAAGTTTCACCCAACAAAGTGGTGCTTAACACTTAAGAATATAAAATATTAAAACTGTACCCCAGCGCAGCTCTAAGGATAAGGGCTTTATGATGTTCACATTCCTTCTGCTTTACTGCTTATCTACAGCTTCACAGCCTTTTGCTTGCATCCAGTTTAAGCAGAGCTTCCCTTTGTTAACATATACACTGAGTTACATCTCTGTTTTAAAAATACCCGAAGCAGAACCCATATTTTCCCAGAGCCAGCTGCTCTATTTTTCATTTTCCAGGTGGCCTAGGAAAAAAAATAGGTGTTTTCCCATGAAGCCAATTCCCAAGACTTCACATGGAAACATTTGCACAGAGGCTGGTTCAGGGGTGCACTGCACTCCCACTTGGAAAGGGTGAGTCTTGAATTACAGCCATGACTAGTAGTCTCTGGCTCTGCCACAGGTTTCCGGTGTAGCTCCAACATATCACCACTGCTGCCCCAGTTTCCAAATATAAGTTGTGATAGCTCCTGCTTCTCCCCAGGGAAGATTAGTCACCCAGCATTTTGCAGGTTTAAGCACTATTTGAGGAGCAAGCACCCATGTCAGAGGACAGTGATAGCATGTACAGGACAACATATAGATACAGTTGTCACCAGTTTTGGAAAACTTACAGAAAAGTGGAAGCACAGCACCAACACACAGACCAGCTTCCACACTACATGCCATGGTTTACTGCCAGTTTCACATTAAGGCTGTAGTAAACGTTCTTTTACTGGAAAATTCTCACATATCCCTCTCTCTATATAAAGTTCAGTAAAATTAGCCAAAAATTAACACCAAAATACTAACTAGCTGCTTGTTTTGCATAAAAATAATCCTAACTAACATAGAAAATATGGCATACGCTTCTACTGGTGATCTACAATACCAGCACGCGACTGCAAATGCAGGTCTGTGATCCCAGATGATATTATGAACAACAGCAGTGCCACTTTTCAAAAACAAACTGACAGAAAAGCTCTTAAGAAGCTTCACACAACTCCTCTCCACTAGTAGCTTGAAAAAGATCACAGAAGTCATTTACATGGTGAAGAAAATTCAAAGAATGTTTCAAGAATGACCAAGGATGCCTCACCCAACAGCTCAAGAGAGACCGTGAAGATAAATACTCAAGGCAACAAGCTGCATGTCTCACAAGTGTTCAAGCCTCAGCAAATCCAGTAGCAAATGACGGCTTGCTGCATAAGCAAGCTGACTTCCCACACGCACCCAAGCTGAGCAGAATCAGTGCTATCAGTGCTAGCCCCTTTGCTTCCCACTTCTCAGAACTCATGCTCCATGTGGCTCCACGCTGCTGCATATTTCTAGTGTAAGCTGGAAAGAGCCAGAGCTTTATTTTTAATGAGCGTAGCAACTGACTTAAATACAGAGTGGCAAAACATCACTTCATACCCATAAACGCACAGTTAAATTTAAAACCGGTTTGTAACAATTACTTGTTGAAATCATAAACTAACAGCTTCCTGGTCTTGTCAAGAAAGAATAGTGATGATTTGCTTTAAGTTTTCAAATGCTAACTTGTATTGCATTAGAAAGAGGGAAAGGTAACTTTCTTAAACTTCTGATTTAACTGAATAACAAACCAACACCAACAACGAGCAAACAGATACATCACTTAAGCCAAACAAAAGGCAGCATTTATTAATCAGAGTGTTTGTCTAATACAGTCTGTGTCATAAACAGTTCGAACATTAAGCACCCCAAAATTCATCACTCTATTAGTCTTTAGTCATTAACTCACTGCTGAAAACAGCTTAAAAAAGAAAGGATTGGAAGCAGCTATAAACAGAGGGGAAGAACATTTAAGCCTGTTTGAAGATTAAGAAGTGTCAGCCAGCAAAGAGCTACTGCTTTATCCCCCACACCTGCATTCACAACATTCGTTTCAGCATGAAAATTAATTATCCCTGGAAGCAGAAAACAACAGTTTGAAAAATGTGGATTTTTAAGCTGAATAGGAACATACTGGTACAACACACATCACAAGTGTAACCAGCAGAAAATTATCAGTTTTAAACAAGCTGCCCTTTTGGGTAGCACTTAAAACTAGGCATTAGAAAAATGCATATAACAATAGTGCATAATAAAGATACAGGCTGATTTTTACAGAAAACAGCAAGGGCCAATGAGGAGAATACTTCTCAAAAAGCGTCATCGTTTTGCCTGAAAAGTAGAACATACTTGTCCTTTCTATAGTCTTTAGTATTAACGCTTCTAGCTTACCCACTGCACCCTGCTCGTACAATGTCTAGCAACAATATCATATTGATGTATTAGAAAACAGATGCTGAAATAGCCAATTTTTAAACCTAGAACTCTAAGAAGAAAATGCCAGACTGCTGGGCGAGCCTAATAAAGTCACTTTGTGTGCTCGGACTGTGATACCAACTACTCCGAAGACTACAAGCTATCTTTTTCAAGAACCCACCTTCTACTATCTGAGACGCTGGTGAATGAGGCTATTGTCTACAGCTCTTCTCACCTGCTCTCAAGTTTGGATGGTGCACAATGCAGGTAATGGTTTCCAGCAAATTTCACTGTTACAGCAGCTAAAGTGGCACTATATTCGGCTCCAAACTTCCCCAGAGTTCACCTCCGCAAACTGGCAGATCTGACAGGAAAAAAAGGTCACCCACTAAAGGCGTTCAGAACAAACCTCAAAAAAGGTGGCAGCAACTCACCTACAGTTGTGCTTTGGACTCATAAGTATGGCTTTTTTTTTTTTTTTACTCCAAAGTAACCAAAATCCACAGAACTGTCTTACCGAAGATGAAGAAAATCTGACTTCATGCACACCAGTTCTGATATGTAACAGCTACTATTCCCTGAAAATGCCAGTGCTACTAAAACACACTCTCAGTGTAAGACACAGTGTGCGCTGACTAAAATACTCTGAAGGATAACTGCAAAATGCCCGTTAACTATCCCTTCACTAAGTGATAAGTAGGTGTTTTACCTGTGCCTTTCCCAAGCTCTCTCTTCCCAGACCCCTGAAAATTGTCATGCTTTTATTTACAAATGCCTCCCCTGAGAACCATACCTACCATCTGTTCTGTGACCCAGGACTACAGGGCAGCACTCCCAGACAAAGGTCAGCAGTGAAAGCCAGCCACAAGGGCAGAAGTGAGCTATGCCCGGCTAAACAAAACAGGACAACTAGGGATGGAAGGGGCTTATTAAATTCAGCAGACAAACTCCAAATGATGCACTTGGAAAAGACTTGCATACAAAGTGTGGCACTCTAGTCCAATCACCAATCTTGGCATGGCGGCAGTTTCATGCCAACGCTGACTGGACGCTGGGCTTTGAGGTGAGGGCCTCCCGCCATCTTGCTGCCCAGCACTCAAGGCCTCCACCAGAAGCAGCAGGTATCAGGGATGCACATAGCAGCAGCCTGACAGTTTGCCAGGCTTCACCAAATAACAACCATGGGAACAGCCGTGCTTAGGGCAGGTTTTTATAGAAATTACCAGTGGCCTTAATTGTGCGCTTAACTTCTATGTCTCCACTTCATTAAAGGTGCAAGAATTCTCCTTATTCTCAAGGAAATGCATAGAAAAGAGGACTGTGCGACAGAAAGTCAGCAGATTAATACCGTGATGAACAATGCCACATCTGTAACAATGTGGAATGCGGTTAATCCGTTGTTTAGATGTAGTCTCAAACATCATTCTAAAATTTCAATATTTAAATTAAATGAAAATCAACTCTCCTTTAACAAAGCTCTTTTGACTTTGACTGTTGCTTGTTTTGCATTAATACCCAGATCCACACAGAAGTTAATGATAGATACATACCACTACAGGGGTATTCCATGACCGTGACAGTGCGTCACCGTGGAGGTAATTCTTTCACTATCTTATTCACAGCTGTACAATTCTGCTACCATCTTATGCTGTTGTGCACAGCCACAGTGGGTCTCTGTTCAGAACAGTGGGCGGCAGAGAGGCAGAACTAAGGTCTGCCTATGCAATTAGGTACACCTGCTCATACTGAGCCAACGACGCAAACGCATTCCCAGGTAGTTTCTGAAGCAAACGTCAGATGCTCCGACACTTATCTCAGCTATCAAAAGAAGACTGATGTACAGAAGGGTCTTTAGGAGAAAAGAGAGACAAACCAACAGTGCTTACAAGCTTACTTATGAAGGGATCACAGCCGCCACCTTGAACTATGGCAACAGAGTTGGGGCACCACTCATCATTCAGGAGGTTCTCCTACACTGTTCAATGAAAGAGCACAGTAACCCCAAGACTAAGAGGAGAAACAAAGTCTGCAGTGACCTGATTTACAGTACTGGCTGGCATTATTACTCAGAGAGGCAAGCAAAGGTTGGGAAATATTACCTTAGAGCAGACTATTTACCAGGAACCCAAAGCTGCTGCTGGCAGAGGATGAAGTGCTGAGCACCTGGCTAGCCAGCTGCAGGGCCCAGAGGAAGCTGCCTGTAAAACCAGCTGAGCACAGCTACACAGCACAGCTTTCATGCCCCCTCCACCCAGCTGACCTACAGCGCACAGTACCCACCCCCAGCCCTGCTGCAGCTCTGGTGTCCAGATGCTCGGGATAGGATTAAACTTCTGTTTCATCACTCTTCCACTGGGTCAGAGCATTTGCAAAGCAGACTGAAATCTTCCCTTTCTTAAAACTAGACCAAAAAATAACCAATTATATTGGGAAAAATTGCAGGAGACCTTAAGAAGTCTAATGTACCACGACTCTCAAAGGGGCGAGGGTCACAACAAAGGCTTCCTTTTCACGAAGTTGTTATATTGAAGCTTTCTATTGATGAGAAGGCTCTCAATAACGTTTAAAATAACAATAAAAAAAATCTCCTTTCCCTTCAGCTTTTGGTCTGAAATCCTGCAGCACTATGCGTGGCTCACTTTTCAGTAATAAACCCTGTCCTCTGGTGTCCCACAAAGGGTTGAGAAAGGCACGGATGCCGACTTAAACTTGTGAACATAATTTTAACTAACTTTTCGAATGGCTTGCGCAGTACAATCTACCACATCTCATGTAAAAAAAATTAGCACCCCCCCAAAAAAAAACACTAAAAATTTTTTGAGAAGAAAAACAAAAAAAACATCACCAACACTTCCCATTTAGAGCTTGAGATATTAAACGCAGGCTACAAGAAGTTCACAAAACTATTCAGCTTGTGCAGTTCAGCATAGCCAAACACTCTCTGCTTCTGTCAAGTTGGCTTTAACAGGAATTACATTTAAGAATGCGCTGCTGTCTGCAAACATATACGCATTATCACAGCAGCTCTCACTTCTTACCCCAGCTAGTTTACTTTTCTCTGCATATTACGCAGGCAGATGACTACATCACCTCTGTCACAGCAGAAAATGCACACCGATAACTCAAACGTTTCAATGTAAGCTATACCACTTTAGCTCAAAACACCAACAAAAATTAGCCTATGCTGAGATAGGCCTAACGGAGTACAGACCACACGCTCCATCTGCCAGCTCTGACGCACAGGGGAGGGACCTACAGCAGAACACAAGGCAGACAGTTAAAAGTATGGAAACCTGAATATCTGCAACACAAAGATTCACCCGAGATGGCGCATCAAGGCGCTAACCTGATCTGCACGCAGGCTCTGCCCCTTTTTCACTCCCCCTTACCAGTTGTCTCTCCATGGCTCCTCCAGGGCACAGAACCTCTGTCCCCTCCCTTCCTCCTCAGCTCAGCACAGCCCAGCCAGCGCAGGGGCTGCTGCCAGGCTGCCGAGGTGCTCAGGGCAGGGGGGGTTAACAGAGATGCCTTGGACAGGAGGCAATTCACTGCTGCACTTTCTGCAGCTGCTGCAACGGCTGTTTGCAGCCTTCCCCCCCTCCTTGGTTATCCGTTCTCTTAACAGTGCAGAGGAGGGTACTGCTGCTACAGTTCTGCTTATAGACTGCAGGCAGCTGGAGGGAACTCATTTTGCAAAATTTTACAGCAACTCTCTTGCAGAAGAGATATTCGCGTAGGGAATAATATCAAAAGCACTGGCTTGCTTTCAAAAAAACAAATCTTTAAAAGCTGGAATGATCATAAAGAAAATGCTGGCTAGACAACCTTTTACCCAGTGCATTATCCCACCCAAACCCTTCAGCACAGCCGAGTCTGTAAGGTATGTAAGTACCTATCTAATGGAATATTGATCTCCAAAGTTCTGTAAATTACTTAAGCAAGATTACAGCCCCTCCCTCCGCCCATCCCAACGCACACATTTAAAGATCCGTGCTGACCGGGAACCCATTACACAAGCACAGTGCCCACTCAATGGAGAGAAATCTCTGCATTCCTGCAGCTTACACTTCCTAGTTAAGGGATCTCTAATTTTCCACTCTCATCAAGAATGACCAGTTCCTAAAGTAGGACCTCCGCAGTAAGCTCTGGACTTGAACACGGGTAGCAAAACTACCCACTGAACAAGTATCATTTACATTTTAATAATATTCATTTTGTAGTACAAACGTAATTTTGGACTACTCCGATAAGCTAAATCCTCGGCAGAATTTAACTGACCACAGCTTTCAGCTGATGCTAAACAATTTTATTCTGGTTTAAAACAACCAACCGAAGTTAAAGTTGTTCCACAGCAGTTCTTCCCAAGCACTACACAGTAGAATCTCGTGATTCGAAAGCTCCCAATCCAAAATGACCTTTCTAACCACAAAGTGGTGAAGCCACATGGTGTTATCTACTGCAGACAAAACTTGGCCTATTCAGGCATACTCAAAACAGTTACAGTGAAACAAGCATCAAATGATAATGCAGTGCACTCAGTGCGTTCACAGAAGTTATAGCATTCAGATTGATCTTGCACCAACTGGGCTTTGTCAGCTAGTTAACTTTAATTTCCTGAGCCCCAACTGTATAAAATCCAGACTTATTTCTAGACGTTCATTCAAAGTGTAAGATAAATCAAATAGGTTCAAGTTATTAACAATTCTGAATGAGTTCAGCAAACTGAGTCTAAAACTATCTCCCACAATAAAGTAACACAGCTTTTGTTTAGGGAATAAAACTTCATTCCCAACAGCTAGCTTTTCTAGTAAAGCTCTTACATTTTTGATCCCTTAAAAAGAAAGTGGTTACAAAGAAACACACTAAGAAGGTTTTAAAACCTTTTATCTGGATCACCTTTACAAAAGCTGCACCTTTGGTCAAACTGATGAGAGATTTGCCATTCTGCCTTCATCTCTGCACACTGCATCCCACCTTTTAAGAATTACTGTCTCCAGGGTTAGCAGCATCTCTCACTCAGCACTTGGAGGAGGGTGGTGAGGGGAATAAGGCTGCAATTAAAATACACATCCAGGAACAGTGCTGGAGGCTGTAACCTTGAGGAAAATCGTTTTTCAGCTTCCAGTCTACCACTGCCCGTGGAAGCCCTCTATCCGTACTTAAGCACGCATAAATCGTTTTGCCACCTTCAGTTTTCAGCTTCCAGGATGCCAACTCCTTTTTAAGTTTTTTCCAATAAATTATCCCCAACACAAAGATGATGGCTTGTACTGCATTTAACCAAATGGATACAAAACAACCAACAAAAGCTTTATCAAGAATTTCACAGGAAAGACATTTCATATATAAATCTCCATCTCCTGTGTTTGCTCTACATTTAGGCCTCTTACATACCACTTCACTCCAATGCGTGTTTATAGCACTGACAGAACAGATACGTATCAGTGACATCATCTTCACAAGCTTTACCTGTTTTATACATTCCCAGCTCGACACTCCAACATAACTTAAGTTTTTCCGCATCGGAGATGTAACACATCGGAGCTGGAAGTGTCAATGCTGCAGCAATCACGGGATGCACGTTTTAGCAATCACCACTCAAGGCTTCCAAGAGCGTGCAGCACACGCGCAGCAAGCATTTATACACAAGCTCCACTCGTTCCATTTGTTTCATCGCCACTGCGCTTATTTGGGGGAAAAAAATATTCATTCTCATGAAAGGAAGCCATTAAAATTAAGATATAGTTTCCCATTATTCCATAGCAAAAGCACTTCACTGGTATAATAAAGCAGCTGCTGCTCTTCTGTAAAACACACCGTGTCAATAAAAGAGTTCTGCCAGTTGAATGCAGGCCACTCTCGGGGCAGATGGCAAAGACTTGAGGATGAGATCCAGCATAACGTCATCTTCCTGGGACCGGCTGTGTACCTGATGGTTCCTCCGGCTGGGAGAGCTCTAACAGCACGTTCCAGAAGTAGAGACCCAACATACCAACTCTTGGGTGCTCCCGTGTCTGAGCCAAAAAGCAGTCCGTGAGTTACATGAGAAGGAGGGGGTAGCTGTATCGCGAATGCGTAGCATGCTTCACGTCGCATTCATGTGCTCCAACACAATCTGAGAGCCTGATTTATGAAGTGTAATAAAGGATTTTATTTTACTCGGAACACGAGTACATAAAGATGAAATCAAAGAACCCAAAAGTACCTTCCCCAGTGCGTCTGGGACATCATTTGCTGCAGATGACGAGTTCTCGCCCTGACAGGTAATGCCACGAGTCAGACTCAATCAGCCATGTGTGATTACAATGTTCTGAGGTCCTGGTCTCTCTTTAGCCTGCTCTGACCTGGTGCCAACTGCCTACTACAAGGAAACAGAGTTTCAAGGTCTGATCTGTGACCTTACAGGGGATCCCAGATCACCAGCAACAGAGTGCCATTCCCTGGCTTCACTGGGTGGTAACTTAAATTCAAAACAACTTCATTACAAAACTATTTCTCCTATTTTTGGATCCCAGCCTCAAACCCAGTAAATATTTTTATCACAAACCACACTTTGTAAGACAGCAGCTTGCAAGCAGTGCTTACGATCTGCCACACATCACCATTTTGACGTTCCCAGGTCGGGAAAAACAAAATTGAAACCATAAACCCCACGTGAATTTGGAAGCCTATCCCATAGCACCCTGTGATGAAATGGACTAAAAATAGCACCTTCAAAACAAACACCAAGCCCACACCAAAGACCCCGCAGCGACCCTCCACCCCCCTACACCCCAGCGCTGGGAGGAAGCAGGACCAATGCAGGCCCAGGAACCACACGGAGCCGGCCCGGAACACACAACCAGAGAAGACTTTCTCATTCATAAGTCATACTGAAGTGTTTTAAGGTTTCGGCCAGCAGATTACGATACAGAGGGAGGCACACGGCCCCTCTACATAACCACCATCCCTTCGTTTTAACAGGAAACTCTTACCTGCGGCGCCCGAGCGCGTTTCATAAGCACGAGGTGATGACAAAGCACCCAGGGAGGGTCCTAGCTGCGCACAACTCGAGCGATATCACCGCTAACACGGGGAAACAACTTCAGACGGCAGATTCTATAGAAATCGTTTTGAAATCCTCGGGAGAGCGCGACAACTTGAGGGCACCCGTGAAACCCAAACTAGCCAGGAGCCGATTACAACGCTCGGGGGCCGTCCTTCCCCCGTCGAACCGTACCCGAACCCGCTCCCACCACGCAACACCCCGATCCCGCGCACGGCCGCGGGGGCACAGCCCGGCACAGAGGCGGCACACCCCTCGGCCCGGGCCCGGCCGCAGCCGCTCTGCCATCTTGGCGACGACGACCGAGACGACGCTCCCCGCTCCGTCGGCACCAAAGCCCCCGCTCCGGCGAGGAGAGCCGTGCCCCGCCAGCGGCCCGCGAGCCCCGAGCCGGCGTCCTCCTTCCTTGGTCGCTATCATCGCCGCGGCATTTTTTCCGACTTAGCTGTGAAACCGCTCCACCCGGCCCCGATTGTGCAACGGCGCTGCGCTTCCGCCGCCGGTGGGGCCGCGCGGGGCGGCCGGGCCGAGCTCGGCCACGGAGAGCGCGGAGCGTGCGCGCCGCGTTCCCGCGGGCGGCGGGATCCCGGAAAGGGCCCGGAGCCGCCGAGCCGCCGCCATCTTACAATGCGGGAAAGGCGCCGCACGCCGCGGGGAGGACCGCTCCGCGGGGAGGGCCCGGAGCGCCCGGGGAGCCCCATCCGCCGCGGCCGGGGAGGGCGGCGGCTCGGCGGGGCCGCCTCAGGCCGGCGGGGCGAGGGGAGCTTGGCCGGGCTGCTCGCGACGGGCGGTGCGGCGCCTCCATGATGAAACAACAAAACAAAAAAAAAACAAAACAACAAAAAAAAAAACAACAAACCAAACCAAAACAAAAACCCCCAAAAGAACGGCGAGAAGCGAGGGCGGGGCGCGGGCCGCTCACCTTGTTGATGCGTTTCAGCGCCATTGTGTGCGAATGCCGCCGCCGCCGGGGCCGTCTGTGCGCCGCGGTGACTCCGCGCTCCGCTCGCGCTGCGGGGGGGCCGGGAGGAGGGCGAGAGGAGGAGGAGGAGGAGAAGGAAGGCGGGGAGGGGGAGGGGGCAGCCGCGCCGCTCCTTCCTGCGGAAGCCGCCGAGGGGGGCGCCCGAGCGGAGCGGAGCGGAGCGGAGAGCGGCGGCCGGCAGAGCGCTGCGGACGGCGGGGCCGTGCGCCTGGGGAAGCGCTGAGCCCGCCGCTGCCGTCACCGTCGGGAGGAGCAGGGGAGCTGAGGGGTGGGGAGAACCGCGAGGCGACACCTGACAAAGGAAAGAGCAGAGCACAACAGCAGCAACGCCGCCGCGCAGCGCCGCCAACGGCCAGACCCCAACTCGGGGAGGGGGCGGAGCGCGCGCCTGACGCCACCCGCACCCCAGGGGCCGCGCACGGCGGGGGCGGGAAAGCGGCGTCGGGTGGCGCCGTGGCTCCGCCCCCGCAACGGACAAGGGGAGGCGGGTCTCGCGAGACGTGGGCGCGAGCCGCGCCGACGCAGAGGAAGGGAGGTGTTAGGCGCTCCCTGCCGAGCGGCGCTTCTGCGCTGCGACCGCCACGCCCCGGTACTGACGGCGGGCTGCCGCCCTGCGCGGCGGAGGGTGCGCGCACAAAATGGCGCGGCTACAGCGCTGCGCTGACGCGGCGGTATCCTTCCGCGCGAGGACGCTCCTTGTCAGATTCATCATCGAACACTGCTGCGGAACGCCGCTGTTCTTCGCCCAGTGTGGATCAGGGAGTCCGGAGCACACGTACACAGCTGCATTTCTGTCACAGGCGTTGCCTCTGTCTCTTACGTTGCTTACAAAGTTCCTTTTTCTTTATTCTTCCTCGTCTCGGGAGCTGTACATATTTCAGTTGTACATTTCCAATTATTATTTGAGGCTCATTATCTCCGATATGACTCCATATATTATAAAGACGTTTGGTTTGTGTTCGTCGCTTTACTGTGTAAAAAAGAAAGAAAGAACTGTGCACACATCTTATTGAGAGTGTGTGCCTTTTCCCTGCTCATTTACAACAACGGGTGTTGTTAATTTGGTAAATCAAGTTGCGTTTGCATGCATTTCAGCAGTAATGCGTTAAAATCCATCGGTGTTTTGGATTCTTCTTTACAGCCGTTGCTGTAAACTCTCAGAAATAGTTCTGTATGCATTGCTTCAGAATGCCTCTTTAGAGAAATATTGTGCTCAACATTTTTTTAATTTATCTATATATTTTTGTAATGCATCTACGTATCTTTTTTTATGTATCTATATATCAATTTAAATATCTACCTTTAATTACAATTGAGAAAAGGAACAAAAATAGTGAATGTTTAGGAATGAAGAACAGTCCTGTGGCCACTTCTGCAAGTCACAGAATGCAGTCCCGCTTGGAGAACATTGTACTTCTCACCTTCACCTCATTTTTCTCAAATTTAAAGGTAAAAGTCAAGTCGTTTTCCCTCCACTTAGGAAATAAATAAAAAAGTAGATTTTTTTACTTAAGTAGCAATACTTACGTAAGTAAGGCCTTGTAACCTTGATATTTTATGTGCCATATATATAATGAGTGTCTCACCTTTTACCAGAGATACCTCATATTAGTAATATAAAATGCAAGAGGCACAGATGATGGATGCTGAATATGAATGGGTGTGGTAACTCAGTGTGGGACTACCCAATTTAGGTTTGCTTCATTTTAATTTGATTTCTGAAGCTAATCCTCAGAAGTGGTTGAACAGAGCCAAGTCTGCAATGCTTAATTCTTCTACACCAGTGAGGCTGAGTTAGATTTTCAGAGGTCTGTTATGCAAAACTGGTCAGTAGATGTGGCACGGTAATGAACAGTTCACAGAAAATACCAACAACAAGCAAGCTGATTAGAATTTCATTGCTTTTTTAAGCACAACATTGCAGGGTCCTGTGCAGCCATGTGGTCAACAACCTCTGAAGGCAGTTTTGCCGGTTTGCTTCAGCTACTTTGTGATGGTCCAACAGTGCAAACGTGAATGGAGATTGCCTTGATATTGCACGTTGCTCAGTATAGAGAGGACTCAAGGGAAAAGCATTCCAGCCTTAAGTTTATAGCTTAGTGTATCTTGCTTGCACATCAGTGTCAGATTTTTCACTACTGTAAAATGACCAGACAATTTCAGCAAACTGTTCTACCTGTTTTAGAAACAGGTGGAGCAACTGAGCACCCCAGACACCAAGCAGCATTCCACTTACAGCTCTTCATTATATGCAAGAGGAAAAGGGTCTTCCTTTTCAGGAAAAAAAAAAAAAAAAAGTGTTTCAGCAAAAGTAAGACACCCTTCTGATTAGTCCATATGGTAGATCATTATTAGTTCCTGTCTGGAGGAAGTGAAACACAGCAGCTTCTGCTGCTGAAAAGCAAAACACTGAGAAGATGAAAAACAACAACAGCTCTTGCTGCTTGCACGTATTACCAGGCCTCAATTTTCTCTTCAGCATCCTGCTCAACTTGTTTTTCCCCTAATTATCATAAAGTAAGCTTGCAGACAAATCTCTTTTTAGTCTGAGCAAAACTCACCTTAGTGAGGTCCTGTCTGATTCAGTGGAGACCATGAGGAGTAAGATCACCGAGAAAAGTTGATAAAATAAGATAGCTTGATTGCTTATTTTTAATGCAACAAGTAAAAAAGGCTGAGCTTGCCAACTCAAATGCCTGATAATGGAAGAAAAGCAGCTTTGGGATATCCCTGGGTTCCATCTAACTTGTGTATTAAGCAGCAACGACCAGCAGCCCTTCCTTTATAGCTGGGGGATTCTCCTCTTCACAAAAGATGGCAAGGTCACAGCTACTGCTTTTGTGTGCATGCTCAGCTCCCTGGTTACCTCTGTGCACATCGCTTCACTTTATGTTGGGAAGAAGACATAGCAAAACCCTTTCACATCTGGAATCCAGCCCAAGGTCAATGCATTAAGCAGCAGTTACCTTCCTAAGGGATATAAAAGCTATTTTGTATCCCAGCTTGGCAACACTTCATCAGCCCTTCTTTCTCAACGACTCTGACGTGGGCACTGAAACAATTTCTGAACTATTCCACCTTCCTTTGTATGGTAGCGCTTTCTATTTCACTGCTAGGCCGTGGGGCAAAACATTATTTTAAGCAAGAGCTGCTATGTGCAAGGAGTTGTAGGTTTTAACAGTTAAGTCCATACAAAAGTCCCAGTGAAAAAGTCAAGTGCTTTGTCGAGTAACAGTGTGCTAGAGTTTCATGGCTTGCATCTTTTGGCCTTCAGGATTTTGCTTAAGACTTCATTGCTTAGTCCTTTCTTAGCCTCGTAGTGACAATGCAGCTTTTTTCATTTGAAGATTTTTCTGTTCCTTGAAATCCTTGGGAAAAATGAGAGCTATTTTACAAGAAGTTCCGACTACGTGAAGTTCATTATGTTATTTGCAGAGACCTAAACAACGGTATGTCTGAAAATGGCTACAGGATGTTTATCACTACTCATACAGAGTATTCATTTTTTTTTTTTTCCCAGCAAAACTACCATTTGATCTAAATGGACACAGATACTCTTTTCAAGTCAGCAGCACTTTGTGTCAACAAGAATGTTTATTTTCTGTGCTGATTCAGCCCTATGGATATTAAGTGTGAAACTTCATAGATGAGCACACGTGTGGTGTAAATACAATGCCAGTTTTTGGAAAAAAAAAAAGGATTCTTGCCACATTTTTACTAACTACATTACCTTTCTTCTTTTGTATGAATTCTTCACATTCACGAATAAGCACACATTATATATGTATGGCAAAATAGCATCTTATAGCCAGCGGTGTGGAGGGCAAAGAGGTTGGGAGCAGTTGCTAAAAGGAGCTTAATTAAGCAGGTGAAACACCTCTCTGGAGCAAATCGGAGTTTTATCATTTTCGGAAGGATGAGTTACATCAGTTCAAAAAAGGTGTTTAATGTTTAATGGTGATATTATCGAAGGACTGTCTGTAGCACTTCCAAGATATGGCTATTTTTTATCACTCTGAGGTAACTGATCACTAGACAGATTCAAACCATCTTAACTCAGTTGCTCCTCTAATGCTTCTTCTAGGATGCAAACATACACAGCAAACCACAATCCTTAAGGAGCATTTGGGTTTAACAAATGGTTTGAACAATTTACTTAATATGAGGTAGACGTTCAGGTAAGATGTTGAGGATTTGTTTGTTTGATTTATTATTCAAACAGGCTAGGTAACATATTTAATGGCTGGTCAGACTTCACAATGTGCTGGGCTGGCTGATTAGAAGCGCAGGCTTCAATTCATCTGGCTTGCTACATTCTGTGTTTAAATTTCATTGTTTGATTAGTTACAGGAAATTATTTAGCCTGTGCTAATCAGAACACTACTTCATACTGAAGCATCAAAAGCCCTTCCTCTTAGCCAGGACAGGACGCTTCCCCAGAGACCACCAGCAGTCCCAGAAGTCCAGAGGCAGGGATCCTGTCTGAGCCCACCCACCAGAACTTCAGCAAACCGCCTGCCTTAGACACTCCCTCTTCTTTTTAGAGGCAGTCCTTCTGGTCAATAATTTGTGTATTTCTAGCTAAACAGACATTACACTTCAGACAAGGTAGCAGACTATATTTTCAGTTAGAGACTTTTATTCTTTGTTTTATTCAAAATACAGCTATGTTTCCCTGGCAAAATTACATAGCCTTGTACATTGCAGAGCTTTGTTTGATGCCCTATTGACAAAGAGTATAACAACGATTTAAATAAATAAGAAAATCCACAAAAGTACTTCAGAGGTTTTCATAGAATCACAGAACTGTAGGGGTTGGAAGGGACCTTTAGAAATCATTGAGTCCAACCCCCGCAAAGCAGCTCCCTAGCCCAGGTTGCACAGGTAGGCGTCCAGGCGGGTCTGGAACATCTCCAGAGAAGGAGACTCCACCACCTCTCTGTGCAGCCTGTGCCAGTGCTCCTTTTTTTCTTTGAACTGACAGGAATACGAGCCGTGTGTTCAGACAATGGATTTAACTAGCCAAGTATTGTGTTGCTGTGACTTATTTTGCCTTTTATTTTATTTTTTTCTGGTCCTTTTAATTAATTTCATTTTAAAAGATTTGGCTGATCTTCTTCTCAGTTTCTGGTATGTTCCAATTAAAATGTCCAAGAGCTTGCTTAGACCTCAAATATCCAGGTAATTACAGCCAACTACAGCTCTTGGAAGGATGAAATATTATTCTAGTTTGCTGTCACACTGTCATTTGGGAAATACTGCTGGTGACTGCAAATCACCAGTACTGAAATTAGGCAGCTGTTACACTACTTATCATTATGGTTGCAGGGACGGACCGAGGCAGTATTCCTGAATGAGTGTGTTGTGACACACAGAGTAGTCATGAAACATGGCCAGATGATGGCACCTCGATGAGAATTTTGCACAACAGAAAGGCAACCTAGCTTCTCCACTCCTACGAACTTATTTTTCAAGGTCAAGCACACTTTTCAGCCTCTCAGGAAATACAACATAATTTGTCACTTTTACAGCCAATAAATGTCAGTTCCTTTTTATATAGACAATGAGAACTGCAATTTCTTTCTTTTTTTTCCCACATTCAATAATGGTACTTCATCTCATTAAAAAAACCCTGTGAAAAATAGTGGTTTAAATGTTTGGTAGTGGAATCTAGAGATGCTCATTTGCCCAGTCATACAAGTTTAAATGAGAGATAATTTGTTAGTCCGATCTGAATATTTGGAGGCCTGTCACATGATTTTATGATCTCTGCTCAGTTCCCGTATTAGAAAAACAAACATGCTCTAATTAGGCAGAGAGGTTCTTGGAAACTAAACGACACACTCCCCCTTACATCGCTCGGGATATCTGACAGTAACAAATCGTAGCAGACAGGCAGTCTGAGGGACAGTGAGTAGCACCCACGCATACTGTACCTGTTTCCCAAATAATTAGAACGTTTCTGTCCCCTACGCCATCAAAATCACATTTTGCTCAGGCATCAAACTCGCACAGAAGTGTAAGAAAAAAAAAAGAAGAAGAAAAATAATTATTTCTGGGGAAGTAGTTTAAAATGTTCTCGAACACCTTAATAAACTTACTGTAAACACTTGTGACAAGAATAATTTTCAATAAAAGACTTTCTGACTCAGAGAGGAAGTGGACTGGATCTTTTCCTATTTTCCAAGAGCGCTATCCTGGCACGTTGATCACGATGAATGCCTCTTAACTACTGTGTATTTCTTTTTCCATTTAGCTTCTGCCTTTTATATCCATTAGGCTTACATTTCCTGTGAAGTAACTAAACCTTGTAAGCTTTGAGATGGCATGGTTATCACCTGCTTTCTGTGACAGCTGCTTTCACTGCTGATTAGAAGGGAATATAACATGATTTTTTTTAAATGCACATGCTTTACCAACTTCATAACTCCCTGCACTGGGGTCAAGTGCAGGACTTCTACAGAATTCTGAAGGGTAAGTGAGGAAGTAATTTAAGATCTTCAAGGCAACAGCCAGCTACCTAGATCTGGAATTGCACTGTGCCACAACTGGCCTGCAGGAGCTTAGCTGGAGCTAACCCTGAGAAGGGAGGCAGACTCAGGAATGTCCAGCTGTAGGTACACAGCAGCCTGAGCAGGAATGATAAACTGCTGTTTTACCGTGCTGTCAGTGACACGGGAAGAAGTCAGAGCAGAGTGCGGTCGTGCTGCGGAGAGCGTGTACTCTGTCCTCAGCAGGGAAGCAGTATCTTCTCTGTGCTATAATTAGTCACTGCCAATGAATGCACATTGCGTCACAGGAATTAGGCTGTGCCATGCTCACCTTTGCCTTCCAAAATGAAGGAAATATCTCTCAGTGTCAGCTATTACACCAAGGGAGTAAAGTACTCAGGGAACAAATACGCTCTTAGCTGTCCAGTCAAGGATATACAACCTTCACCGATAGCAAAGATCAACGCAGTTTAAAAGGGGACAGCGCTTCCAAGAACACACAGATGCATAGCACTTCTTTTCCCTAAGATTCTAGTGATAAAACAGCCAGTTGTGTCTTCTGATAGCAGCGTTACTTCACATCTGCCTGACGAGCAGCCTGTGCTTCATGGATCATACCAGCTTTGTCCTCTGTAGGTCCTTCAGCGCACAGGAGGATGTGTCTGTTTTTCATCACTGCAGCTTTCTCCCAGGGGACAGTCTGGGAGTTTTGTAGCCTGGTTTGTTGCAACAAGCCAGGCAGAACCTGCCACAGATTGGTAAGGTATCTGGTCTTCTGGGAGCGTATTAGTGAATCCTTACAATGCTTGCTCAGATTTGAATAAAATTTGTGAATTAGCAAGTCCCTGGAAGCCAATCAAGTTCCAAACCTGCAGAGGTCTTAATGCAACCAGAGATCGGTCTGGATCGTGTAAGCAGTCACCTGTCCAATCAACTAAATCACGAAGATGGAAAGACTGCATCCAAGTTTAGAAGTCACTGCAGTATTATATTTACTGTGCACTTTCTTGTGCATCGTCAGTGCTCCTTGATCGATGCTCCCTACAGCAGTGCCACATCATGCACTGTCAGTTACTTCCCATGCTTTACATAAAGGCAGCGGGAATCAGTAGCCCAGCAAAACCATTAGTTAAGCATAACAAAAACCAGCATAACCATAGTTTCATCTTGTGCTATTTCCACAAATGTCGTAGAGACTGTAGAAATTGCTACTATGGACCAATGTTCACCATTGCATAAAAAGACAGTCCAAGCTTGGAGAAAACAAACAATGTAAACACAGAGTAACTGTACTTGATTTAGGGACATCAGCACTGAAGACGCCTGCTCATTCCTGGGCTGGACTTTTCCTAACTTTGTTTCATATCCCAACCCATAACTTATGGGTAGCATTTACCCAAGATATTCCCAGCAGTAGTGGTCAGAAGTAAAAGTTAATTATGCCTGTGGCTGTGAGATCAAAGAATGGTTATTTCTTAGAACAGCTACATGTAGGCTCTACTGCTCTGTTTGCTCTTGCACAAGGATGCTGTGTTGGAATTTGAACCAGTTCTTAGAAATCTTGCTATTTTTCTTTACATTCCCGTTTTCATTCTTTTCACAAATTAATGCACTACAACCTGTGACCATAAGCAGCACTGTGAGTCACAAGGAATAATACATGCTACCGTAGGACACTACAGCTACATAGGCAGTTACAATAGCATCTGCTTTCAAAACAGAATTGTTCCAGTGTAAAATTCTTAGACATTAGGTAGATGATAAAATTATTTAGCAGCAATACCACAATGCAGTAATTATGCTATCACAAAATTACCTAACTGCTTCTTAGCTAAATGCGATTTGTTTTCCTAACCCCTTTTTCTCTCAAACACAATGCACACCAGAGCGTAGTAGGTATGTTCAATAAACGCCAGCAGCAGCCACTTTTAGTGCCAGTTCTGAGCGTCAATTGGAAGTGTGACATTTTCAGCTTTCTTCTCACAGCACTTAAGCTCTGGATGTAAAAATAAGAAGTGAAAACCTAAATGAAAACCTTGCCCGCAATACAATTAACGCTTGCAATGTTCATCAACATAAAGCAGGAAGGTAATCTTCTATAGATAGTCTTATAGATTATGGGTTTTTTTGAAGCCAATTTCTTTACTTTTTGAGAGTCAATTATTTAATGCTTGGGTGTTAATAATTCTGTGTACTGACGGAGACTACATGAAACGAATCACGGTTCCCAGGGCCCTCCTGGGTTGTACTGATTTTGCTGCTTTTAAGGAAGCAGAAGAGATCTTCACATTAATCAGAAACAGCAGCTAATCAAACCTCAGTGTTGAATGATTCAAATGCAAAGGGAGGGATCTAGCTTCCTCTTAGTGACATGCATTTGCACGACATCCAACTCCATGGACACTGACTACTTTGCCCTCTGTACAGATTATTCTGGGCAATCAGTATTGACAATAACAATGCCAGTTCCAAGGAAATGGTTTGAACAACACAAGACACCCTGTTGATAGAAAAGCTCATAAACATGAAAGAGCACTGAGCAAATTACCATGTTACTTAGGCTTGTTTTAGAGCTGAAAGGGCTGTACCTGCTACCTCAGGATCTTTTATCTTCTATCCTCACTGACATGTACTTGGTAAAATAAAACATACAAATATCAACCATAAGTGTTCTTTTCCTTTGCACATCCTAATGTGTTCTAGGCAGAGCAGTAAGTATTATCGTTTTACATTGGAATTAAGGGCGTAACAGAGGAGGAACACAAGCTGCTTCTTTTCACCCCTGTTCAGTTGATTGGCCCAACTTCTGGATGCTGAAGGCAACTGTTAGTTCTGCTGTTAGCTGGACCAATGCAGCTTTTAGTAACATTACACTTAACAGAATAAACTCTACCAAACACAGTTTACATCTCCATCGTTAACTTTTCTACTATTCTCATCAAGGCACGCATACTGGCAAGTTAATTGGGCTGGTTCTCTTTTGAGCTGTATTTTGGAAATTCCTTGTAAAAAGACCTGAGCTAGCACTAATTACGTGGAACTCTTCACGTGGGCTTCATGCTACTTCTTATCTGCAGTGTACTTACTAGCTGAAAAATTCTGGTGGTGGAGGGTTCCTACTGCTGAAAGCAGTCATCATATTCCAGTATTCAGTGACCATTCAAGTATCTGTGCTGGGTTTTTGTGCTGTTATTTTTATTACAGCTGCTCCCATATATCCTACCCAATAGTGGAGTTTCAGTAGCAAAGTTCAGTACAGAATGTATAGGAAGAGGCAGTTTCTACTTTAAAAAGTTCACAAAGCATACCTAAATATGCAACAAGTGAGATGTCCCAGATACACTGAGATTTGAGGCGTAGAGAAACATGGACTTGTCAACATGAATTGAAAAGGATGCTGGGAACATCCTAAAGAAGCTGTGAAATACAAACTTCCCTGGAGAGAATTCTAAGTCTGTGAAAGAAGGAAGATGTACAATGTCACACCTGCCTGATGAACTGATGTTAACTGATCTTATCCCGTAATGTGGTCCCCAAAGATGGGCAACTGTGTAAAACCTTGTTTTTTTCTTCAGGACAGGGCAAACCTCAGCTTCCATTTTTCCCTCCAAGTCAAAAAAGAAGTCCGTGGCGAAGCTAGAGAATGAACACAGACCTCCTGAGCCCCACTTCAAAGTGGATGTCCAAAGATCATCTTTTGCATCCCCTTTGGTTAGTAATCTCATTCAGCCTTCACTTTCTTTATAGTTTTCTCACAATCTCGGTCTTCATCTTTTCAAATACCAAAACCACTCATGACTCACACTGACAGATACCTCTTCGAGCAGGCAAGGCGTAGTTAGTGTGAGTGGCTTTTCTCTGCAACATGTGCAGGGTTTGGTGGCATGCTGAGTGGAGCACAAATACAAAGGCAGCACAGCAGGGCTTGGGAGCTTCAGTGAAAGGTCAGCTGTGCTTCCAGTATCATGGCTGGCACCCAGAGCAGGAAAAAAGATAGAGGGAAGGATGGAGGCTCTCAGCTTCAACGTGAAGTTGTTTGATTCAGAGTTGGAGGATTTACTTTATGTATCCTTAGATTATACATTCTTCCCCCAGAGTTTCACAAACAAGGTTACATCATGACAGATGTCATTTGTAATCTTTGCAGAATAATCAAACATTTTGCTCTTTCATTACATTGTCTAACAATAGGCATTTGCCTCCCTAAGGAATCATCTTAGTACATCAGACAGTCATTACAAGGCCAAATGTAGGTGAGGCAGGGAACAGTGATACTGTGAGATCAGAGGCTGTTCTTGCGAGCTAGAGAAGGTGATTCATCAGGAAATGTTTGCGTAGGGACACAAATAAGAAAGCAACATTTAGGCCAGAAGCACACATAACTTGGGTTTGTTTGTCTTAAACTTGATTTATGGTTTTGTTTTTCGTTTGTTTTTTTTTTCCTTAGTTCTACGCGATGTTTTTAACTACTGGTTCAGGTTGCTCTGAATAGAATACTAACACAAATGGTGAAAGAAAACCAGAACTACCAAATAGATTCAGCTGGAACAGCCTCACTGATTCAAGAATTCGCTGAGCCCTATCCCAGTGCCACGTTCTGGGGTGGCAGGATGAGAGGGTTTCCACACGCTGAAGGTGAGAACCGTGCTCCAGTCGAGACCACATCAGGAGAGCCCTCAGAATAAAGGTGCTCCTTCGTCTTTCCCAGAGCCACCTGTGCTCAGAGCTCGCAGGACCAGCAAACAGGGGCTTCTTGACCCGACTCGTGGCGAGGGGTGGCAGGACCGTGAGACCTGGAATGACTGCGTACTTCCATCGCTCCATTGGCGACAGAGGGACAGTGCGCTGTGCCACAAGGACGGCTCTCCCTCTCGTCACACGAGGCGTGCTCCGAGCCCGGCACTGGGCGAGCGGGCCTCTCTTTGTAACATTAGCACCCTCAGCATTCACACCGTCCAACGCAGCCGTAACGGAGCAGGGTAACGGCAAATCACATACAACCATCAATCGCAAGGCAGACATTAGTAAAGCCCGGCTCCTTCCCCTCCTTACCTCAATTCCCCCGCTGAGAGCTGCCGGGCCGGGACAGCCGAGCGCCGCCGGCTCCCCGCTCCCGCCGCCCCTCCCATCGCAACAGCGCCCCCCTGCGGCGCTCCCGGCCCGAGCGGCGGGGGCGGGCCCGGCAGGCGCCGTCCCTCTCCGTGGCGCATGCGCGGAGACCGTCGCGCGTTCCCGCTGCTCCTCGGGGGTCGCCGCCATGGTGCTGGAGAGCTTGGCGCGCATCGTTAAGATTCAGCTGCCCGCCTACCTCAAGCGCCTGCCTTTGCCCGAGAGCGTCGGCGGCTTCCTCCGCCTCACAGGTAGGCGGAGGCCCGGCCCCGTCCCCGCCGTCCTCCGGGCGCGGGAGCCGTCCCGCGGGGTGGGCCCTGCGGCGGGGAACGGCCCGCCGACGTTACGCTGCCGTTACGCGGTTACAGAGGGAGAGGTGTCCCGCGAGGGCACTGCGACGTGATGGGGACGGCCGGAGGAAGCTGTAGGAATAGAGGAAATGGTTTCGCTGAAAAGCAGGCTTGGGTACTTGTTGCAGCATGCTCCTTGTAAATGGAAGTTGTACTGCCTTTCTCGGGACAAGGAAACCTGCTTTTAACAAACTGGTCCTCTGTCTGCACAGCTGTTGTCACATTTGGAAATGCTGTCAGTTATAGAAAAAAGAAACTCAGCTGCTTTCAAACTCGGAGAAGGATACAGCAAGGCACAGAACAGAGCAGCTTCTCATACCCCCAGCTTTGCCACTTAAGTCATTGTCTTTTAACCTCGGGCCCTACTTACGTCTTCTTAAGCATAATAATACCTGAGCTTAATCTCATCGCGTTTCACTTTTTCAGACGTTTTTGTAACACGATTAACGTGCGGTCTCTGTGTTCGCACTACACTTAATTTTGAAACCTGTGGTCAGAACTTGTTATTTTTATTTTTTAATGGAACTAGCTTGCTGTTATATTTTTCCCCTCCATCAGTAGGTACTTGCTTGAATTAGGAGGGAGGGGAAGAAGTGAACAACTGACTCCTTAAGTGAGAAGTAACGTTTATCTTTAAACATGTGCGGTGTGTTATATTTCTCCTTTGATGGCATCTGCTGAATTTAAGTCAGAGACCTGCACCACAGAACACTTGCTAGCATTCACTTTGTTCACAAAGGCAGGCCAGAACCCAAACGGGAAACAGCGTAGTGCTTTGCTTCTTACTTAGTGCTTTTACTGATCTGTCTGATAAACTTCTGCTAGCTCCCAGGCTGATGCGGTGACAGTTCCTGTAGGGCATCAATTTTAGAAACGAGACCAAAAGTACAGGGAAAGAACCTTTCCCGTAGGATGATAGCACGCTGACTACAAACCTTGAGACACCTGTTGCGTGCCATGACCTCACCAGATGGTCTGGAAAACTGCTTGGTTGGAGAGGGGAAGACTTTATCTCCTGTGCAAAACTTTGGAAGGTAAAAGCAGTGAGGGAGAAGGGGAAGACTCTGTGTGACCTTGGGCTTGAAAGTGGATATCTGAATTATCGCGCTGTTACTTAGGTGCCTCTTACCAGTTTCTTGTCATAGCTGCTTTGCCTTTCCCTTCTCAGGTTCCCTGAAACAAATTGAGTTGTCTCATGCTGGGTTTGCCTTTTATCCTGGTATGTTTCCTTAAATAGAATGACAATTAACTGCAGAATAACATGTAATAACAGCGAGAAAAGAGATTTTTAAGGTCCCTGAGTACATGTTCTAGTCTCCTTTCCATGATGCAGCCCTGTGAGAGATATCTCACACCTGGCGTACATTTTAAAAGGGCCTTTCATGTGAAAGGCTGCTGGGCAGGAAGGGGACATTTCTGTGGGTCATCTTTTATAGCATTGAGGAGAAGAAAGAGGGCTGATACCATGATGATAGTCTTCAGAACCCATTAGAACAATGTATTTCTCATCTGCAGAGTAACTCTCTACAGCTACACGAAAGGAGGTTGTTGCAAGGTGGGGGTTGGCCTCTTCTGCATAACTAGCAGAAGGTTGGATATTAGGGAAAATTTATTCTCCACAAGAGTGGTCGGGCACTGGAATGCCACCTGGGAGGTGGTTGAGTCACGGACCCTGGAGGTGTCCAAGAAAAGCCTAAAACAGTCTGTTGGCTTCTTTCTTGTAGCTCCCCTTTCGATGCTGAAAGGCTGCTATCAGGTGTCCCTGGAGCATTCTCTTCTCCAGGCTGAACAATCCCAGCTCTCTCAGCCTGTCCTCGTAGGGGAGGTGTTCAGTGCAATTGCAGAATTCTGAGCACTGGCTGAGGAAATAAACAAGATCTTGTGAATTGCCTTATATCAGCCTCAGAAAGGTATGGTGCTTCAAAAACACAGAGCAGCTTGCAGTTGGAGTGAGATACTGTATCAGTTTGGGTGAAAGGTCCCCTGCTTTCTCCCTCCTTCCAGTCTGCAGCTCTGTGGTGGTTTTGTTTTGTTTAATTTGTAACAGTATCTCTTCTCTCCCGCCCTAGAAGCACAGTCATGTTTTTTTCAATCAGAAAATATGATCCTGTGGCAGTCTTGTGACAATAGTAAGTGAGTTTAGAATTAACATACAGTGCGGTGTAACAGGGTTTTCCAGAGACATCTAGAAGTATCCAAATAAGTAACTGACTGGTGAGGACAGAAATTGACTGGTGAGGACAGAAATGAATGTGATACAAATGCTAAATAATAACTGTGATAATACCCTCATACCCATTTCTTTCTAGTTTCCTTTCTAGGAGGCTGCAGCTGTCATTTCTCTTTCACTTGAATGGACCCAAGTGGTTAAGAGTGTCCCGTAAAAATGACTAGTGGCCCCGTGAGTTGTCCTGTTAGGGAGCTACTGAGATGTATCGTGCGTCTAGTTGTTATCATTAGTTTCAAAGTCCTGACGCAGTCACTAGCAGCTCATGAATGTTTTTGTGACGTCAAGTGTTTTCTGGTGCTGGTGCTTCAATGAGGCAGCAGATCGTGAAGTTGCTTGTTTGGTTGGGTATGGTATACAGTGAGTGCCTGGCTGTCTGTCTCTCCAGATCTCTTTTCTCCAGCCAGTCTGAGAAGTTTGCCTTATTGGCTGCTGTCATTGTTCTGCACCTTCAGGCAGTGGGCAGGGAAAGAACTAAACACGCAGCAGTCGGTGGGTCTGTGCTGTCTGTTGGAGTCCAGAACATTTTGGTTTTTAATAAACTTGTTCCCCACGTTGCTCCAGGAGGGTGAAATGACTTAAATTCTCATCTTAACTTACAGTAACAGAAAAACAGGTACCACTGTTCAGGAAGCACAGTTATTTGTATGGCACTGAGATATTTTTATAAGTTTCTAGTTAGGTTGGGAAAACAACAACAGAGACCAGTCTGTTGTGGTTATTCATAGAAAATTCTGTAAAAGAAACTGTTGTGCGTAAGAACCGCTGCAAATTCAAGCATGGAAGGACTGTGTTGAAAGTTCTTGTGGTGCCATTATCATTTATACAGTTGCAGTGCGTTCTCAGGTAAGCGCCAGTAAGCATGGATTGCTCTTGAAAGGCTGTAGAAAGCCCAGAGAACTATTCCCACAAAGAATTTTCATTACATGGTGCACTTCCAGAACCTCTGAACTGTTAAGAGAGAGCCACTGCGTAGCTAAAGATGTTAGCATGAGCATTTGCTTTACTGCTGTTCTGTGAAGCTTAATTTTGTCCCTAACGATCTGAGAACTTGCATTTCCTTTCTTGTGCACCTTAATCTTGAAAAACAGTATAAAACATTTTTTTTTTTGCTATGTTCTGATTCTAAGTCATTTAAAAGAGGATCTTGATTGCAGTGTCTTCTCTTACAAAGTGCTCATGCAGCTGTTTGTGCTGTTGTTTCCCAACGTAAAACATTTTTTTTAACATCCTCCCGTTTCTTCGACTCTTCAGATTGAATGTATTCTTCAGAAACTAAGAATGTTCTCTTAATGCTAACAAGTGTACTTAAATTACACTGGAGTAATGTCATAGCTTGCTTTGTTGGAAGTTTACCCACCTTTCACATAGATCTTCTGGCAGGTGCTGACATTTCCTTTCCAAATTCAGTAAATCTTTTTCCAACTTGTACGTCTAGATTGGTAATGAGGTAGCACGGCTGCTATGTCTGCAGGGGATACTTGAATCTCTTATGCATATTTAGAAGTTTCTCAGCATGGTAAAAAGCAGTTCTCTGTGGCTTGACTGATCGAAAAGTATCTAGCTCATCTCTGGACTTTTTCTTTCTTTACGCGCATTGTAGAAACTGGTTGCAGATCCCTGAGCAGACAGAGCTCGGAAAAACAAAGCATCAGAAAACTGGTGGAGGCTTGCTAGTGCTTATTTCACGATCTGTATCGTATCTGCCAAAAGTTTCCAAACAAAACTTGGAACAAACCAAACAAGGAAAACTTCAGGAAGGTAAAAATCTGAAAGAAGTAATAAAAAACTGAATTATAGAACATATGGATAGTTTTCATTCAATGCTGCTATCTTGCATTCTTCATATTTTTTAGCAACTTCGCACAGGTAGTGGTGCCTAGATTGCTAGTCCATGCTGGTAGACTTCAGGTGAGCAGTAATTTTGGAGTTCCTTATTTTAGTACTTATTATTTAGCATGTCAGCATCTGTCTTTTACTTGGTTTGAATTTATTTTCTTCCACCGAGTCATTCTGTAGAGTGTTAAAACTGAACTTGAGATGAAATTCTGAGTCCAGTTTGTACCTCAGCTATACTAAAACCCAGATTTTAATCTGGAGCTTCTTTTGTTTTACGATCTACCTGTGGAGCTTCACCCGCCTTCAGCCCTGCTGACTCTGCAGTGCTGTTCCCTACCCTAAGTCTGAGCCATCTGAGGATAGCTGACGCTGCACTAGACTGAAGTGGTGTCAAGAGGCAGCCTAAATTCCAATTGTCTTCAGTTTCAGAATGGCTGCGGTTACTGCCTTTCCTGGGTGTGCTGGCCTTGCTTGGGTACCTCGCTGTTCGTCCGTTCCTCCCCAAGAAGAAACAGCAAAAAGATAGCTTGATTAACCTCAAGATCCAGAAGGAGAATCCAAAAGTAGTCAATGAAATAAACATCGAAGACCTGTGTCTCACTAAAGCTTACTGCAGGTGTTGGCGTTCTAAGACGGTAAGATACCTTGTTGCTACTGTAGGATGAGAGGCTGAAACCTGCAGTATTTCTGTCAGTTTTGTGGTGGTGGGTGGCAGCCAGTTGCCCTGGTGCTTTTCTCTGGAGGTGGGATAGGCTTCTGGTTTCTGAGAACTGCACAGTTCTGTTTTCTCTGCTGTAAACTGATCTACATGCAGAGAGAAACTGTCGAATCTGGTAAAATAAGACAGTATGGTTTTCCTCAAAAACTTAAAGTGACCATCTGTGGGTAGATTAAAGCAGGCCTTAAGCTTTGAAAATAAAGAAGGTAAACTACTAAATGATGCAAGAACAATATGTAGGAAGTTTTTCATATTAGAATGAAAACGGGACCTGTGTTTAGAGAGAGCTTATCCAAAGATGACTGCTTTAAATAATCCGTGTCCCCTGAGTCAAATAAAGGTAGATGGGTATTTTTCATCTAGTTTCTTATGGCTGTTCTGACATCACTGTGTTTTCAGCTTCCTTGACTGAATGCTTTCCTGTTTTAACAAAAAAGTGCCTTCGACCGAGGGTCTCTGAAATTCTTTCCATTCAGCAAAATAGCAGTTTTGCTTAAAGCAGTACTTTCTGGTTGCAAAAGATTAAATCTGTTCAGAGCACTTCTACTGGTTCCACAATACACTGGTAGCTGTGGCTGCTGCTTTGTTCATGGAGGAGGCTTTGTCTCAAAATTTGTCTAAGAACAGCTATTTTAGGATCTCACAAATCTAATTACCTATTAGAGTGGTGTTCTGCTTTTTTTTTTTTTTTCCAGGAGGAAAAAGGGAAAGAAATAGGGGAAGAGAGTTTGTTGAAATGGATCATAGTGGGAGGAACTATCAGCTTTGATAACATGTTCTTGGCAAAGAAAGAACTGTGAAAATCACTGTGCAGTTGCTGTACAAAGATGTACTCATTTCTCTTGTTTGTTTTCTTCCAGTTCCCTGTCTGTGATGGCTCTCATAACAAGCACAATGAATTAACAGGAGATAATGTAGGACCACTAATACTCAAGAAGAAAGAAGTATAGCAAATGCTTAATCCACTTGGTCGTGACTGATAAGTCTTCTATGCCATTGTAGTTGCAAGGAGCAGCGTTTTATTATTACGTGATTGGTATGATTTAGTCCAATGATTGCTGTAGATTTTTTTGGGATAAACTACATTTAGACAGTGCTAGATCTGTCATTGTTTTGATACTTTATTCTAAGAAGAATTGTCTGCTTTGTAAAACTGTAAAGTTACTTTCTGTAAATAAGTCATTTATTTCAACAATAAAATGACTTCCTACGGTTAAGGCCTTTTTGTATGAACATGCAGTGACAAACACATCACTATTTGCAGGTAAGCAGATCAACCAGCAATGCTGGCTGCCCCTTTACTCTGGGTCACTGTTCGTCATTCATGCGCATGTAAGGAAACAGATGTTCTCTTTGCAAGCCCACTTGCACTGCAGATGCTATTTCTTTTAGCAGGGATGTTCATGGAAGGAACTGGCTAAATGACAGAACCAAGAAAGGGAAGTTAAACTGTATTCTTGGCTCATTACTACTGACTCAGAATGATTATTAGGGCAAGTCAGAACTTGGTGCTATGGCTTAACTTCAGATATAGGTAAATAATTGCTACTTATTCAGCTATTAGGCTCCACATTAATTCTTCTAAAATGCTTTATTCTTTAATGAAAGATTGTTTGTTTAAAAGCAGAACTTTAACTCCCTGCCCGAGTTTTAGACAATTATCTGAAGGGAAGCTCTTGCCTGTTCTTTAACAAGCGTTTCATTTCAGCTGTTTCTAGGCAGGGGGGAAGCCCCAGAGCAGCACACTGTTGCTGAAGTGTATCACCCCAGTGCAGAAACAGAAAATGAGTCAGGAAGCAGTTCACACACAATGGCTGTCAAAGCAGCAGTGGAACTGACAGAGACAACACCTGCATTTTTAACGGGTGTGGTTCTAGGTGTCTAAACAACAGACTGGCAGCTGAGGATGTGACTAGGTTAAATGACTGCTTCTACAAAGTGTACTGAAACCACTGTACAATCTATTTTTGTTCCTATGTTTCATGGGATCCTTATCCTAATGGATGAAAGCAACCTGTAAGCATCATCATATTAGGAATTAACACTTACAATAGAGGAAGATCCATAATGCAAAAGTCTTGTATTACGCCCTATTTTCACTCTTAGATGCAGTATACTGAATGATAAACTCAATTCTTGAAAAAGTGCATAGAAGAGCCTAACAACCCTGGCTGTAGTATTTTGGCTGTAGAAATTTCAAACCAAGAATTGTGCTGCTTTTGGTTATCAGGGAAAGAGTTTTGTTTCAGCCTACCTGCCAGATGCGAATAGCTGTGTAATGAATTAATGTCACATCAGTCTAAGGGCAGCAAAATGCATCCCAAGATGAAGGAGGATCCTGGAGCCTCTCTCTCCCTCTGTGATTTCAGGAATCTCTGGAAGCTAGATGTCTGTACCTGCACGTATCAAGTAACTGAAATTTTCTTGAACTGCTAAGTACACAATGCTGAACAGGATTGGCTTATCTGAGCCTGTTCTGTTTGCAGTTCAGATTCCTCATCTGCAAGCCACCCACAGGAAGTTTCACTCTTTGTTTAACATCATGTCCTTCAGAAGACATGCAAAAAATAAATAAAATGTTGCTGAAACCTTTAACAGTTAGCTTGTGCTCTAACTGCAAGTCTTTGCAGCTAAAATAACAACACACCACCCAACCTCACAACTCACTTATCTGTTCAAGCTCTTTCTCTAAAGTCTGTGAGTTAATCCATGGACTAAAGGATCTGTGAAGCCTTCTGCCTCAGCAGTGACAGAGTTTAACCCATTACCTGCTCAGGTGTGCTGGGTCGTGTCTAGGCACTGGGTGACTTGTCTGCCCTCAGTTCGAAGCTCCTCACAAGGGGATAATACCAGGGATAAGTACCAGGACGCTGGTGGTAGACCAAATCTTCACCATCTTAATGCAAAGTCAGTTAAGACATGTTATGACATGCTTTCCCTAACTAGAACAATAGTTGTGACCTTTTTTTTCCACTGTGAATTTGAACAATCATTGCAATGAACTACACGTAAACCTGCAAAACAAACACATTTAGAGAAAAAAAAACAGAGTTGTGTCAACTATTAAGACAGAGCAAATGTGACTGAAGCACCACCTGACACAATTTCATTTCTTGCACTCTATTTAAAATGCAGAATGTATCTTTTACCATTTTTGTGGCCATATTGCAGCCTGAGCACATCACAGTTAATTTTAGACGCCTTCTGAATTCTCTAGAATGTTCAGTTTGGCTGAAAAAGGAAGAGATACAGTGGTTATAATTTCATTATTATTTCATCCCTGGCTCATGTGACTTCCTGTTTCCAGATGGCCCCTTTCTGTCTTTTCCCACAGTGCTGTGCTGTCAGACTGTGCTGCTGCTGAAGCTCTTCTGAACCTTCTGGAGCTGCACACATACGCAGTGCTCGGTGCTCTTCCACCTTGCACTTCTGCTTACGTCTGCATGACAGCAGGACTCCCCCACTTGCAGTTTACTGCATGATGCATGCTAATTTTAGTTCCTCCAAAAAAAGAGACTGTCTGGCACGGCATAAAGATTTTATTGGTTTGAATTTGTGCATTATTCATGAATGATTTCATGGCATTTTGTTCAAAGGGAGGTGGCTTTAGTTGTCATGCCTTCACCTGTGCAAACTTTCAATTAACTGCCATGTAAAAGTAGCTGAAATTGTCACAGTACTTATTTAAAGTGTCTCAGCCCCGATGTAACATTTCTCCTCATGACAAGATGTGTTTTGTTCTAGAAGGCAAGGAGCATTATAAAGCATTAATGCTTTTCATTCTAGATCTGCAGGAGTGTAATAGCTTCAGTGCAATTCTTATTCACAATTTGATAAAAGCTGAGGAAAATGGGTCCTGTGACAAATGCACTCAGCAGTGAGGGAAACTGAGTTTGGTTTATAAGACAAAATCACACTTTAATCAGTACAGCTATTCAAGGTCTCAGAATGGTGGTGGGGAGGAGTGATCCTGATGACTAAATAGAGAGTGAACTAAGATTAAGGGAACGTGACAGATCCAATGTATGAGATGCTGTTAGGATGGTGAGAAAGCATTAGAGGACATGACGAGCAAGGCTGTTTGTCAGAGGTTTGCACATTTATGTTTGTGCTCAAGTTTGAAGGGCTACAATGCTTACACTGTTACTGTTACTGAACACATTCCACATTCCAAACGTCGTGCAGTGATCCCTCCCTGAAGCAGAATTCTGATTTTCATAAAACTTTGCACAAAAAAACCAGCTAACTATACACAGCTTCTGTGCATTTTACTTATGCAGAATGTATTATTTTATAAGCAGTCTCTGATGAACTGAACGCCATATTCCCTCACTTTACCAATTATGTCTGCAGATACTACAGTTTCACATAGAGTAAGCTCCTTATAAAATTATCCGTGTTTAAGCAACTGAGTACCTCCAAGAGCCATGCACAGTGGGCAGGACAGGCACAGAAGTCAGTGGTTGACACAGGAACCATCTTGTGCAGCACTGGAACTGTTCCATCAGCCCTACAGTTTGAGAGCACCTTCTTCTCTTGTCAGGGAACAAGCACTGACTGAAGACTGTATGTTCCCTAAGAAGTGAAGAGAACAGCAGCATATATGGTAAGGAAGCCTGGAGAAAATGAAATAATAATCATTGTACTTGACAGCTGTTAGTGGAAAACTTACCCAAGAATTTCCTGGTGTTTATCACTGTGCTGGAACTGCAGGCCACAAACCTTAAATATTTTTAGGAACTTTGCTTTTTGGCTAGAACTAGTCATAAGAAAAGGCACATGTACTAATTATTATGTGCATACAGAGACATAACACACACAATCCAAATAACACAGGTTCATACAGGAGCTAAAATAGAACTGTATAATGCTTACCTACAGAAACCAAAATCTCCAGACACATCAAATATATTCTAGACAGTATTCTGTTAAACAGCCTCAATGAACCGTTCTGTAGAACTCTGTGGACAGCCACTGTCCACCTAGATCTCAAATCTGAGTTTCTAAAAATAATAAATAAAACTCTGAAAGCACTGTACTGATTGCACGATTCAGAAAGTAGGGAATGATCTGCTTACTGCTAGTTACTCACCCAAAACGTAGCAGAGTAAAAATGATTAAACAATATCTGTAACAGCAATACTACACCCTAACTGGTACCAAATCTAAAGGCAAGAGCAGGGTTTTCTTCAACAGAGGTTTGTTAAGGCTTTAGGACAGTCAAGGAGAAGAGAAAGGTAACAGGTTACACGGGAAGATCAAATATGAACTATATTGCACTGACTATGCAGAAGGCATCTATATTAAAATTAAAACAACAACAACAAAAAAAAAACCACCACCAAAAGCCATGTTTCAGTGTTTTTTGCTCCAGTAAAATATTTTTGCAAGAGATTCCAGATGAGCATTGCCAGTTGTTACTGTGGTCCACAGCTGCACACAACTTGTGTTTCTGGAAAGACCCACACAGGCAGCGGGCACAGGCTCACTGCCTTCTCATGACAGCATGTCGCACAGCATTCTTTCTGGAGGGAGGTGTGATGGGGCTCCTTTCTCTTTGTAACATGCCTCAGCGATGCTTTCTCCTGACTGTTCCTTCAAATTCTGTTTCTCTATTGATCAGAGGTAAAAACACCTTGCCAAATCTGAGAGGCCTCCAATCTCCAAAACAAACACAGCCATTTACCTCTTGGAAAAAATGACCATTAACTTGCTAGGTTTTAGTAAATACCTGTTTTATTTTGCTACAATTAAGCAAATGCAGATGCATGAAGGACCAGATGACAGCATTTTCTTAGACATGAGCATAAACGTAGAACAAAGAGATACCTGTCGACCCATAAATCCTGATTTGAGGTCTGTCACTACTGTCAGGTTTCCCAAAAGGAGCTGAGGAAGAAAGGAACAACTTGTTGCTACCTTGCCGTGTCAGCAAACTCCATCCAAGAGCGGCTCTCTTGTGTCCTAGAGCACACACTCCCAGCGACTGAGAAGCTGGCTTTCCCTTGCTTGACACAGAGTTGCACAAAGGCTGAAGTACACATGCTGAGAAGCAGCCATCCCAACGCCATATAACTTTTTTCCAGTCCTTACAGCTTCCTTGAAACCTTCATCTTATTTTCAAACGTGGTCCTTATAACCAGGTACTCCTTTATTACCACAGTTCCAATGTACCTGTCTCTTTCAGCACGTAAGTACTGCTTGCTGCTTCTTGCTATGACCAGAGCTGACAGTCCCTTGAAGATGCAAAGGAACGTGTGAGAGATGTGAAAGAACAGCAATGGAAAACGGCAAGTTTTCAAAACTGAGTGAGAGGGAATCATCAGTCTGTGGCAGGCTTTGTTCACTTTGTGTCAATAGTCCTAATTCAGTAGTTTCATTCTTGGAGCTGTTGACCTTGTCATCTTACAGCCCAGGTTTAACCATCAAGAAGCTATCACATTAGTCTCCATTTTCTTCTGTTCATCGCCTAGTGATCCACTCCACGCCTGAACAATTCTGATCCTCTCTCTGGCCTCACACCCACGTTTTTAGTAACTGATGACTGCTAACTTCAGAGTGACTCACAGCCTGGTCAGCCTATTCGCTGCATGTTTACGTAGTTCATCTCTTAAGCTACTATCAATACATAAAGATATTTCATAAAACTCCACAGGTTTAGGTCTGCTTTTAAAATAGCAGCATATCCGATACTTGTTTTGGTTTTGTCCAGAAAGATTACGGACAAAATGTTTACTTAATAGAAGTGTAAGGGCTGATGGACCACATTCCTGTAAAGGCCTGCCTTATGAAGGCTCACAGTCCTCTGGCTCTTCTCCAGCCTCAGCACCTTCCTCATTTTCCTCATGCTTTGTCTGAGCCTTCTGCAAAAGTCTGGGCCCTGCCAAGCCAATAACCAAAGCTCCAAGGGGAGCAGTGAACAAGATAGCCAAGAAAGCTACTGTTAGTACATCCATTCCATACTTTTCCAGTTGCTCATCCTGATGACTTCGTGCTGTATCCAGGGCAAGGGAGCCTATTGCAGCCTGTAGGAAAGAAAGGATTGCTGAAATGGGGGAAGTAATCTTCTTCAGTGAACCAGGAGAAAAAAAAAGGCACTAATCATCAGTTTACACTGAACATAAACTCAAAATATATTCTAACTCCTTAGTTTCTAGGCAGCACATAAAACAGTAAGGACTCTATCAGCCCTATGTGAACAATCTTCCCTTGGCTACTCTGAATGTCCTGGGCTAATGAGCTGATCTGAGTGGTTCCCTCCTGTGAGGAGCGTGGCTTAGCTGAGATGTTATCCGTTTCTGGAGAATATGTCATTAATGAAATAGGCCAGCACACTGCATATCAGAGCTGTTGAAATTCCATGCCTTGAGAACGTGTCCTGACGACAGTCAACAAACAGTACCTTCTCAAAGTTAACTTCACAATTCTTGCAATAATCCTTGCCTGTTCCGATTTTTAACTTCTGCTTGCAAATAACCATGCTTTTGAGGCAAAGTCCAAGTGATGCAACAATCACTGAGCAAGAACGCAACCAGCCTGAGGCTTCTCTAGCAATAAGCCTGTCAAGTCAGCCCTTATTAAAATGACCATGAAATGAAAACCCATTCTGAGCCTCAAGTGCAACTGTGCCAAACACTTCATGTGGTACTAGAAAGAAATACCTTCAAACTTTGCGATTCCTCAAAATCTGTATGTAAATGCACAATAATCAGCAGTAACTGATAAACAGTTAACTCTATGATAAAGTATTTATATGTACATTCACCATTATTATTGAAAGTACGACCCAGGATGCAAGCAAAGAACCCTCACACGGCAGTGTCCCCTGTGTCCTTTTCAAGCAGACTTAAGGCAATGCAGAATATGAAGCATCCACATACGACACTCTGCTGTTAACTGGGACCCTGTTCAAGGCTGTGCTGGTTAAGAACAGCTTTGCTAAAGACTATAAATCTAGCCTGGAATGAAAATGATGTTGGGCTGTTTTACCTGGACAGTGGCTTTGGGAATCCACGCCAGTGAGACAAATACTTTCTCCTTGAAATTAAACCCAGCAAAACACACCATCAGGAATGTCACTACGATTCGCACCACTAGGGCAATACCTAGTGTAGCAACACAGAGCCCTGCAACAAAGACAAAAACTTCTCACTATTTTTGTGCATAGGTGTCTGAGGGGAATAAGCCTTCTGAAATCATAGCTTTACAACAATTGCAGTTTGTTGCTGTTTTTTGTCAGAGCCATATACTGTTTTACGTAAGATTTCTTTCTGGAGATTCTTTGGAAACTAGCAATGAAATTGGATAACTAGCGACAATCTTACCAACAGTTTCAGGCCTGAGAGACATAACAGATACTTCTGCTCCAATCAAACCAAAGAGAAAAGGTTGAAAGATATTCCACGCAACTGCAACAATTTTTTCTACTTCCTTCTGCAATAATAATAATAAAAAAAGCAGTCAGTTCTCACACACACACACAAAAACCCTCAACCCAAACAGCAACAACCAAAGCAGACACATGTAATTAATCAAAGCACAAAGTGAAAACTTACAAATACTGTCCAGATTTGTTCTTTAGATCCCTAGTTTATAGTGAACTTTGATCTAATACTAAAGCAGTCTGCAGCCTAGGGAAGGAAAGCAACGCACAGTTGATTTTCACTATTTAGGAAGATGCAATTTCAAAAGTTTTACAGTGAAACTTCTTAGCTTTTGGGAACTGCATTTGTACTTAAGCAGGGTCAGACCCTCAAAAAGTTTCAGTAATGTCTGCTAGCACCACACTCAGGCAGAAATCTATCTGCACATGAGCAGAAGCAAAGCTAGATTAAGTAAGCCTGAAATCCCTTACTGGTAAAACTATGCTGAACGTCTCTGTGAATTCCATATGATTGCAAAGCTGTCTTTCCCCCTTGTGCTTGAACTTCACATGCAGCACTTTTCCTTAAACAATCTGCTGCCAAGGTAAACAGGAATCTTCCAATCAGTTGAAGAGGTGCACATAGCACCTCTAACAGTGCTTTTTATATTAAGTGGCTTCTGCAATGTGTCGCCCAGATGTCCTCTCTTGGACTGACCATTCAACGTGGCAGCATCTCTGGCACTTCCATCAATGGAAAAGTAAAGAAAACTGCAATACAAAGCCTTATGTAGCCTTAGAGAGAATGAGGTGGAAACACAAAGACCCATAAACTTCTTTCTTTGCCTCTCTTCTCCCTGCTAACTTATTCTGCTTTCTTTGAAAAAAAAAAAAAAAAAAAGTTTTCACACATGTTACCATTATTTCAGCCTGTTTACTGCCCATGTGACTACTTCACCAAAAGGTACAACGTTCCTTGTTCTCTGCTGATGTTATCTGTTCACTTCCACCATAGACAACATCAGTGGCCTTTTTAGGCTCCGCAGGAAAATCTTGGTAACACTGAGTATACAGTAATCACATCTCTCTGGCTGCATCTGATAAAAAGAGCTAAGGCATTTGAAATCATCATCAAGCAGCCTCACCTACTGATCAAAGGAATTTAAACTAAGCAGTTACAGACAGCATATGTTTTTGTAAGGACTTTCCTTCTGAAGTGGCTTAGAAGCCTTCAACAGTGAGCTTTGTGAGCTGTACAGTTCTTAACTACTTCAAGTCTCAAGTTTCTCTTCTTTTGAAACTGGACAACAATGTAGTATTTTAAATAGAAACCATGGTTTCTTGTTTGTTATTTTAACAAATCTTGAGATCTTACTCAGGTACTAGATGGGGATAATAACATATCTAATCCCCTTTCTTTTCTTCTACTGCATGTTGCAAGGCTACAGCTGTGGAAAGAAAAATTGCCCTCAAACATTGTGTGTGGATGGTATCAAGCAAAAGGGGCAGTGAGATATATGAAGATTAGAAAATCAGCAGGGCAACAACAGTAAGAAGGAACAGGCTACACAGCTAAAAGAAAGTGGCTTAGAAACAGCTTTTTGTATGGTTTCTGCATGGTTTTATATCACCATTTAGTGTGGGCACCATGCCCTCTAGTTACACAGAATACACTTGCTAGGATTTGTGAAAGACAATAAAATGGTTAATTACCGCTTTCCATTTTACCCCCTAAAATCACAGAGAACAAAAGCTCTGGCTATTGAGGCCACAAGCACAACTGCATTAGGACACATATTACTAAAACTTATCTTCAAAGACTGTGTGAGATTGCAGAGACAGTCACAGAACTGGGACAAAGCTTTAGACTCCTTGTCAAGTACCATGATGATTAACCTTCCTTTACAGGGCTTAAAAGGTACTGCACTGACATTTGAGAGAAGCTCGTGTTTTACTGTCGGTATAACATTACCTCATCCACATAAACGTGATAACTTTCTTCATCTGTAGTGTAATAGAAAAGTTCTACATTTATTTTGGTAATCTGTACTTCCATAAATCTGCACGAATGAGCCACTGCCACTCCTGATGGAAATCCAAACTTCTGCTAGGCTGTGCATTCAAAGGAGTTTTGGTATGGTGTGCATAAACACTCACCTTCTCATCAGACCATCCCACACCTGCAACAAAAGCTAAGACTAATGTGCAGAGCCCTCCTGATCCTGGGAAGCCAAAGTAAACGCTGCCAAAAACAGCAAACATGGACAGCCCAAGTACAAAATATGATCTCTTCCATGACAGAGATGCCTGCAAGCAAGGAAAGAGAGAAACAAAAAAGTAAATTTCTTTTTGGAAATGGGGGAGAAAGTTTTCATTTATTAATCTGAAAGTAACAGAAGATACCATTGTGAAGGAATCAAAGCTTTTGAGACTTGAACTATTCAGTTGAATTAAGGAGTTCCTTGGGACACTAATTCCTAGCAAACTATCATCCTGAAATTTCAATATTTATTTTCCTCTGCCCATCCCAAATCTTACTGCCAGAACACTTTTTGCATTACAAGGAACACGATGTTCTGTTCTAACCTTCCTGCTTTTACTCTGTGATAACAGGACCAGTACCCCAAAGAGCAGGAGCTTATCCAAGGAGGTGTTAAACCTTTCCACAAAATGTTTTTAAAGAGAAATCCAGTTTCATGGCAGTGACATCTCTGTAACTGTTCCCCACACCTAGTTATTGGGTGATTTCTTTACCACACTTACCATCAAATATTCTTATTAAATAACATGACAATAGCTGTTGTCCAAATTGTTTCCAGTTTATATAAGCTTAATTTTTAATGAAAATACCATTCAATCATTGCTAATAATAATACACCCAAACATTTTAAGCTCATGATCTCCACATCTCTAAGATGTTTCCAGTAGGATTAAGATTAAAAAAGGAGTAGAGGTAAATATGTTATGCATCAATTTACTTATTATTCTACTGTTTGAAATAGGTGTCAGATCCTTTTCTCTTTCTGTGTGAGCGTTTCCAACACTCTACCACCAGTGGGTGCAGGACTGTGAGCTGGGTTCCAAGCTGTGCATCAGGAAGGACTGAGAGATCTTACACTGTTATTGTTGCAGTACACTTTAAAACACTTCACAGGCTTTGCAGTCTTGAAGCTGTCAGATCTGTACACTGCTTCCTCACAAACGGTATCATATCAAGTTTGAAAATGAGTAACATAAAAATAGCATTCGTAAGAATATTTGCATAACACTTCTTTTGTTTGTTTTAAACTTTTTTTTTTTTACCTGATCATGGCTTGGGAAATATCGAATGAACATTCCCAGAATCCCACCAGCTGCTATGCCAACAGCAACCTCCAGCACTCCCCGGAGCACATTGTACACAGTGGAACCTATTTGGCAAAACAGAAGTGTGTTCAGTTACCCCAAAGCAGAACCTTCACTCACAAATCATGCCATATATCTATGAAAATGATTCCAGCATGATCTCTACTCTAAATTACATGGCAAAAGAGGTTCAGGATAGAATCTATGAACCTGAAAGAACTGGATTGTACAACTTTCTCTCTCTGCTTATGCTAAGAAAGTGTGCCAAGGAAGCCAGAGAAAAAGCTACTGCTAGGGCACTGTCAAGCCCAGGGATATCTGAGACCACTTATGCTGGGTACGTGGGGGCCAGACTTGGCAGTCACAGGAAAAAAAAAACAAAACTCTTCTCTGAAAGTTATGACCCACAACTCAGAGTAGATGAAGTTACACCAACACTTTTGATCGTGGGTAATTTCTCTATCCATGCTCACCTCCATATGTGAACTTCATAAGGAGCTGTCATAAGATACAAACTAGTCAATCATAACAAAGCACACATTCCTCAAAATGTCACAGTTTGCTCTGGTTGTCACCACCTACAGATTAACTAGCATACCAGAAGAGAAAGCCATCCCAAGGCATGTGTTGAAGCCTGTAATAGCCAGAATGTCGTCAATGCTTCCAGCTGCCATTAGCAAAGTAGGGACACCCTTCTCCACTCCATATCCCCCAGCTTGTAAGATCAACATTGAGGGAACTACAACAGCAGGAGAAACTGCACCTAGAACAAACCTGAAAACACAGGGTATCAGCCCCTCTGAAAAAGCAAGCACTACACTAAAAAGCTTCAGAATGTTATGATCTCTCTTCTTCTAAAGCTTAAGTACACAGACCTTCACATAAAATATCGTCCTTACCTCTCCTTGCTAATTACAAGCAGAGATATTTCCATGCAGATTCACAACCACCTTCTACTTCCCGTTCATCTCAGTAATAATATTCAGAATAAAGAGATCCACAGACCAAGACTTGACTCTACACTGCAGGCCAGCTCTCTCTGATACATGCCTTGACTATCCGCTTTAGGGACCTGGTCTAGATGCTCATGACTTGTGAGTTCCTTCTCAAAATCCAGCATGTGGCAGAAGTTCATCTATATCCCTTTAGTATATAGTCTGGACTGAGTCCACTAGTTTAGATAGAACCTAGATCAAAAATGTTTCCTCTTCAAGGATATTAATCCACAATGTAATATGCCATGTCCTTATACTCGACTTGTGGCAGGAAGGCTGTCCTGTATGAAGGACCCCTTCTCAAAGGGGAAATTCTGAACTCCAGCACAAACTTGTGGTATCATTTTCAGTCCCTAAGAGCCTTGTGGCTAAAGACCCAGGGATTGCACCATCTTTCTTCCTTCCATAAATGCTAAGATCACAATCAGAGAAGAGCAATGATGCAAGTACTCCTCTACATCTGGAAATGTGACCTTTAAATCAGCCACAGAGCCAGATATGAATGGTAAGCAAACAACCACAGATGCTAAACACAGCTTCCTAACTGACATAAAACTGAACTGTCTGCTTGACAGAGAACTAACTACATTTGGATCATCTAGCTGTAGCAAGAAAGTCATGTAGGAAAAAAGACAGTATGTTACCCTAATATAAATCCCCACTGCCATGGCAAATGCATGAGTAAATGGGCAAAAACAGCAGCTGTGCATGTTTCTAAGAAGCATGGTCCAAAAGAAAGCCGTAAGCAGACTGCTTTGAGCTTCTTCAGAGCCTACAACACAAAAGCAAATTCAGCCATTAGTATCTGTACCTCTGGTTCCACAGAGAGCAATAACTTTTACAATCTGACATGATTTATTAAAACAATTCCCTCTAAGTTGCAGTACAGGATATGACAGTTTTACATGGCTTCAGAAAGGCTCAAACAGAAGTGTATTTGGATATAAAATTGCATGTGTAGCAGTGAAACACACTGAATTTATGTTTAATAACGTGTAAACACACTGAAGGAAGGAGGGGCAGAGGGTTGTCTTTGGCTCCTTGTGCAGAGCAAACAACTCTGGAAAGAAAACTACAATTCATTAGAAGTTTTTTTCTCTAATTTTCATCTTGGGTAAGAAAATCAGATTTGTTAACCTGAGCTATCTATACTAGCAGTACAGACAGAATCATCATTAGGATTAACACTTGCATAAAATGTACAATGACTTTAAAAAAGAAAAATTAAAATAGCAAAAAGGACAAAGGTTATTTTTGTTTGTTTGATTCTTGCCAGGACAAACAACATTCTCCATCTGCAATAGGGATTCCCTTCCTTACTTGTTTCAGTTTGTCACAGTAACCTGACAGGGACTTTGCTAGGTAGTATAAACTCTGACAGACTATGGTAGAGTGCAAGTCCTCATTTGTCCTGCTCACAACATTCATGACATTTTTTTAAGATAAGAAGGATATATAGTCACAAAATCAGTTTTCTTCAGTTATTTTTTGAACTCACTAACTCTAGAAATCCACCTGCCAATGTTGATTAACATGTGACTACACAGCAGGAACTGTGCTTTTTGTAATGCTCTAATTTGCAAAGCTTCTAAGACTGAGCAGTTCAATATATATATTTTTTACCAGAATCAGTGTTATACTTTGCTTTATATATGTAGCTGGTGCCATACCTTTGGATCTAGACCAAGTCCTGCTCGGGTCAGGATAATTGAAAGAGCAATATTTCTCAGTGCTGCAGACCACTGTAGATTTATCTGGACGATATCACTAATAAATGGGGTATTTCGGATGAGAAAACCAGCAAGTAGCATCCCTTAAATGAAAGCAAACAAACCGCAGTCAAATGATACATCTGACTGCAGTAAAAGCTTATCCTGAATTTTAAAAACTGACATGACAGCAAGATCCAACCTCTTGCAAGTATTAGCAAAGCAGCTTAATGAGGGACTTCCTGCAAAGCTCTCAGAACTAGAGCTCTGGAAAGATACAGAAAAGTATGGAAAAGGATAACTGTAACTATAGCTCTGTAAAGCTCAATTGTAGGTTCCCATGATTCAAAGATACACTTTTGTGGTGCGATTTCATATTGACCATGTTAGTACACCAGAAACCAAAGAAGATGAGAAGTAAACACTGTGCTCGGGTCGGTCACAGCCTGGTGTGTTTGGCTGTAAGCCTTGGCTGCAGAGTTAGTTTGTCCTGTAACACACTGAACTTTTGGACACTGTCCTTCCCACCTCCTCCCAGAAAAAAAAAAAAAAGTAAAAAAAGAAAAAAAAGAGGCATAATTAGTCTGCCATACCTCGTGACATTTATATCATGCTAGCATAATGATCATGTGTCTCTTTGCACTTTTTTTTTGTGCGTGCGTGACATCCATCGACTCTAACTACGCAGATCCAGAAGCTTGCTTAACAGAGAAAAAATATACCACCTTAAAAGATACCCTCATCATTCTGCTCCATGTTATCTGTATAACCACCTTGCAAGGTGCACCTAAAATGCAATATGTAACCGCTTCCGTAGCCACGTCATTCCTTCTCCCTCACCCAGAGGCTCACTATAAGGTGCACATTGCTGAGCCAGCAACAGGGCAGCTAGGAAGGATGAATTAAAAGGCAAGAGTTCCTATACAAGACAAGATTTATACTCCTAGTGTAAAAAAGATTATTTAAAGGCACAGTGTATTTCTTCTACTATCTCTTAGATTGTTCAGTTTTCCTCAAACACCATAGATCCGTACAGTGAACTCAATCCTAAGCAACTTGCAAGACATATACCATCATGTCTGAGTTTCAGCCTCATGTTCAACTCATTTTTTAGATACAGATTAAATTGAAAAACGCAGAACACAAATGGTCAGACTTTGGAACTTGTTGATCCTTGAGGTCCCTTCCAACTCAAGCCATTCTATGATTCCATATGATTCTATGATTTCCTTTTAAAGTGTTTACTTAGTAAGGGCCCTGACTGTAAAGGCTGTGTTACTGCGGGCAGTCACGCTCTATGCAAAACTTCCCTCCCTCTTGTTTTAATCTGTTCTCACCTGTGAAACTAAGCAGTACATGAATATACACACTGCCTGAACAGTGCTGCAAACAAAACCATCTGGCCCCTCTCCAGTCAGAGGGCCCACTACGAGATACCAGAATAAGTAGGTTACTTATCACTTCAAGGCACTGCAGGAGGTATTTGTAGCCTTCTCTGTCATGAAGTCTTACTCTCTATGAACAGCTCTACTCATGTATAGACTCAGCATAACACAAGGGGACCACCTTTTTAAGCTCTGATAGCATCACAGTGCTTCATAATACCATACTGATCTAATCTAAAGAACTAAGAGGAGCCTTAGCAACAGAGTTTCACCTGAGCTACTCGGGGGAGTTTTCTACCTTCTCCATGAGAATGACAAACAATTCACTTGGAAAATGACAGATTTTGGCATTATGAAGTTTGCATATTCCTGATCCAAACATAACCTAATCTGCAGATATCACCTGACCACACAGGAAGAAGGAAGGGCATCTTACCCAGAAGAGCAGGAAGAGGTGGCAGTGTTCCTATTTTAATGAGTCCAAAAATTTTACCTCCAACGACAGCAAAAAAATAAAGAACCAAAATTCCAAACAGGTTTCCGCCTGGGAGACATTCAGGCCCAGTGATGGACCAAACCACAGCCCAAACCAGGACCACAGCTGCAACTGGAACAAGACAAGAAACATTAACATTTAATAATTTCTAATAAATAGTAAACCAGTTTCACTATTAGGTCACATTCCTATTTCTGCTAAGGAAAAAGGTACATTAAATCTCAGAAATAAAACTTCTGTACCTTAAAAATGAATTTAACCATAACACTTTGTTTAATATTTGACACTCCTGAAGCCTATCTTATAAAATGGTAACAGGGAAGTCATGAGAGACCAAAAAAGACTGAGTAAACTTTAGGCCACTGTGGAAAGCATTTAACAGGTCCCAGACTTAATACAAAGATTTTCACAAACACTTATCTTGCATTTGTGCTATCTTCCTTCAGCTAAGCAAGAACTGCAGCAAGGACCTGATGTTGTACAGCCCAGTATGTCTTCGAGCTAATGACTGCAGTTCTGTTTCTAAAGGAATTGGCATACCATACCTTTCAGCTAGATATGTTTGTGCAGTGTATTGCCATCCCTGGGAAAAAAAAAAAAATCTGAAGGTTGTATCTCTGGGCAGCCTAAGGTAGTATAGATTATATAGATTAAAACAGTAAACAAAGAGTGATAATATGTAGGGAAAGGTTCTGAAAAGCATTACCAAAATATTATGTGAAAATATTATACTCTTTCCAGTTTTCCAGATCTGTTCCTACAGTAACACAGGCAGAAGAGTAAAGGAGAAGAAAAAAACCTGTTGAATAAATTCCCCTTCTTGTAATCATATGAAAATGCATTGCATTTTCAGCCTAGATTTTCTATATCTTATTTTAGGGTGGTTTCCAAACATAATGCCTAAGAATCACAAGTGAGAGAGAATAGAGACTGTGGAAGCAAAGCCACAAAAAATACCTTTTGTTTGGAAAAGACTGAAATAACTGGTTAGCTGTGCGTTCTGTTCTGTGAGCTTAGAGTGAAGGGCAAATCTTAAACAGAATAAGTCAGTTTGCCTTGGAGTTACGATTCTTGGCTTTGCGAGCCTAGGATATTAAGTACAGAAGAAGGTATCACTGCAAAGTTTCATTTTTGCTGCCTTAATTCAACAGAAAGTCATCTAGTGTGTGGAAAATGCACTCTTTATAACCATCGTGATATATTTACACCAAAACCATCAAGATGAGAATTAGGAAGTCTTTCTTCTGCTGATAGCACTTGACAATGCAAAGACATACCTACCGTGTTAAACACAGAAGGATGGAGGAATAAAAAGGACACAAATATTTGTTTCACCTTTTCTGAAATGCTTAAATAAAGGTGCACTGTGGAAAACAGAGCTATTTCCCTTATTACTTTTCAGAAAAATAGTAAGATATCACCACATCCAGAGAAATTAGTTCTTCATTTGTCATTCCTCAGTTTAACTGAACATTTTGCACTGTCTCCTTCTTACTTACCATTTGTTACTATTTGAGACAATAAACCCCGAGGAGGACAAGCAAATATTTGCCTCCATGTTCCTGCAGGTGTTGAAGACCCTGATATCAGTTCTGGAGGCTGCTGAGCTGAGCGATTCAAGAGAGCAGTTTCTTCTGTTTGTGTATTACCATCAGCACCTTTGGCATCTACTGTTGATCCCTCCTAAATTAAAACAATAAAATTATCTCAGAAGTGGCCCTGTATGCATTTGCAATGGTATACAACATATCTGCAATCAGCTGTGATGCACTAGATGCATCCTGTCTACTGATGAAAACATTAACAATCGCTGACTAGAAGAAGGATTAGAGCTTTGTATTGGATTTAGCATTTCCAGCTACAGGTCTGTTTTTATATGGCAGAAAGACTTGCATATGAAAGACTGTAGGTCATTTATTTTTATTTTTTTAATTTATGTCTGACAAAGCTCCTGTGCCTATACACTGAGCACTTGTTCAGCAACAACATCAGTGCATCTGATGAAAAAACATTATTAACCATCTGTTACCAGTTTGCCTTGTGTATGAGCCAAACATTTACCAGCATCTTTCACAGTTCAGCAGATAGATTTCTGCTTTCACTCTGGATTCTGTAATAAAATTAACAATCAGCATCATTCAAGTGAGGAAGTATCTTTAATATAACTCATAACTAACTTCTGTTACAAAGCCTTGAACCAAAATAACCAAACCCACTTGTGATTATAAATAAATGAAAGAAACAACACAGATGGCCAGTGCAAACATTACTCACGCGGTCCATTGTTGGAAGGCTCAAGCAGATAAGTTAAGGTAGAGAAGAAATGCTACCCTGGCAGATTTTTTTCTTGAAGAATGGGTTCTTGAAGCACAGTCTGTTAAAGCAGCTCTTTTATACTGAATCATCTGCTTATCCATATTCATAACCAATATGCTTGTTGACCATTTTTGGATATGTGTTTCACTTCACTTGAGGGTCCTGATTAATCATCTAACAAATTAATCATCTATCTTCCCATACAATTATTCATCTTTGTGCCAGCTCGTTGTCATAATGTGGACATGGAATTCTTGCCCATATCGTGGTTTGGCCCTCATCCAGTAGCAGTTCCACATTTCCCATTATTTTTCTTTCATATACATATATATTTATATACATACATCCCTTACTCACAGTCACAGTTGGAACATCAAATCCTGTGAGCTTTCTAGCATGGGATTACTTGGTTTCCTATCCTGTGATCACCAGTTACCCATATAATACAGATACACCACAAAGTACTTTACAGTCAGTATCACATGCTTAACTTTGAAGTTCCTTTCCTACGAAGAATTTTATTCTCCCATTTACTGCACGTCTTTTTTTAAAATCTATGGAAGTCAATAGCAGAAACATGCAAGTAGAAGTTTAAAACTGTGCCTTTGAAATAGCTATAGGATGAACAAAAGGTAGAGGTGCGTGAATTACTTTCAGCCAGCAGTCTGACAGGCACAATTTGAAAACAGAGAAGTATTTAATTATCTTCTATAGCTTTCTGCGAAACCCGAACTGATTCTAATTTTTCAGTTCAAGCTACAGTTACAGCCAGTAATTTCCAGCAATCTAACTTAACAGTTTTAAAAACACAACATTTGTTAATGACAAATTCTCAGAGGAAATTTTTCTCTGCATTCTGTTTAGCTTTTTGACAGATGCAAAAAGAAAAGGGAAAGAGAAGAATTCTTCTAAATAAAGCTGTAATTTTAGTTACCTCACTTTTCTCATGCATGGGAATCATGCCGTTTCTCTCACATACTGATGGTTCAGAATCTTCACTCACTGTATCATCCTTCACCATTGCGACAAAGCTGTGAATGCAATAGAGCTGGAAAAGTTAGAGAAACAGGTAATGTCATTTTCCAGAGGCAACGCTTTCCTGTAATGTTATATTCTTCCTCATAGATCAGGTGAAAAAGCCCTCAGAGCCCAATTTGTGCACATGAGAACATGGCAAGGCAATATTTATATGATATGATTGCTTAAGTGTAATTTCTAGAACATACACGCAAGGGACACTTTTTCCCTAACTAAAATCAGTTCCTGCTTGATTTTTAGCAAAGTTTTCAAGGAGATATTTCAGTTAGACATCACCATTCAAGTACCTTGATTGAGCATCTCAGAAACAGAATATGTTTGTTTGACTAAATATGTAAAATACGCCCAACTTGTACTCTACACTTGGGCAAGGGTAAAAAAAACATGGCTCTTTTTTATTGCTCATATCCCACAGAGATAATTCTTAAGAGTGAAAACTCTCCAAGCTGAAAGCAGGTAATCTCACTGTATGTACTCTAACTGGACAAGTTCTGCTGATAAGTTAGCGTACTAAATGGTTTTTTGTGTGTGATTTACTGCAACTTTACAAGTCTGGGTCAGTATTAGTTACATGCATGTACCCAAAATCAAGGCTTGCTAGTGTTCTCTGTCACAGCAACTTCACTGACCACAAGTCAGTGCTAACAGTATTTTTCTTGAAATCCATTTCTCAGGCCCCATAAGATACTCAAGTTGTGCCAAAATATTTGAGCCAAGAAATTCCCTCACTGAATTACTGGAAGCAAGTCAGAGACCTGATTCTCACAATTATCCAGCCTTCAGTTTATAATAGCCTTGAGATCTGGGAAAGATTGATGCCTTGAACAAAGGCAGGGGCTGTTTGAACACTTGGTTGATTTTGTTTGAGCTGTTCTGGTATGAAACTGGCTTGAGACGTGGTTAAGGCAAAGAGCAGGAACACAGAAGGACAGTTTCAATGTGTTCAAGTATTATGGTTTTGCTGTCTCTCCCCAGGGAATTTGTACATCATTCTGATTTTGGAAGAAGCATGCGTGTACTGGATGGGTAAGGGATAGAAGAGCTTGTTTTCACCCAGATTTGCCTAAGTGATGGTGCCACCTCTTGGTGTCAGATACCTGTTGACACAAAATACACTGATGTGTATGAGGAAAAGGAGCCCACCTCACAATAACTTCAGGGCTGGCATGCACTGTTTATAGCAGAGTAAAGGAAAGAAAAGACTGAGCAGGGAGATCTGCTTAGCAGGGATTTTTCCAAGGTAGTAATGAATGTCTTGGACAGCATGAGCCTGCCCTTCTTTGTTTGTTGTGTGACAGACCTTCAGCCTTGGTTTTTGTTTTGTAGGGTTTTATAAATTTCCTCCAGAACAACATCTTTGCAAATAAAATCAGACAGACTTAAGCAGAATTCATACTCCATTGTTAAGGTCTACACTGTGGAAACCAGCCAGTAACATGCTTATTTCAGTACATCCATTTGAAATATACTTCCCTTAATGTGAAAGAAGAAAGGCTTTTTTATTATAGTTATTAGATTCTCTCATTTTACTCATTTTGAATTAAAAGAAAAAGGAATTAAGAAGAGTGGAAATGCAGAGCTTCAAAGATGACTGACGGGCAGCATGTGCTCGCTGATATTTTTAGCTCCACTGCCCTGCTGACTGTCAACATTCTGTTTTGTGCGTGCACCGTACAGAAAGCAATGCAAACAAAATGCTGCAAGCTCTGCCAGAGCCACTAACAGTCAGTATTAAAGCAAAGAGACAGCCCCAACCACCCGTTACCCAGAAGAAGGCGTAAGCACACCATGATGCAACCTCCTTCCCTCCTCCCCAGCGCGCTTCCTCCCCACGCGGCTCCCACCTCCCCTCTCCTGCTGCAGCCAGGACAAAGGGGACTTACCTGTGGAACAGCAGGAATCAGAGAAAGCCCATATCCAGCTTCTCCAGCACGCCGAGATGGTGAGATGCTCGACCGTGCCAGCAGCAGCAACAGCCCAGTGCCAGCTCTGGCTCCTCCTCCACTGCTGCTAGCACAGCACGATCCCTCCTCCATCCACAACTCCACGGGGCAGGCTGCAACACTCTCTGGCTGCAGCTGGGAGGGACCTGGATCCACGGCTGCCACCTTCTCCCTCCGTGAATACCAGGCAGCAGGTTTGTTTGAGCCGTGGACCTGTCCTGAGCCCACATCACGGGAGAACAAGGGGGTGAAAGGCACGGGGGTGGGCAAGAGAATCCTGTTTTTGCACGTCTGTGTTGCTACTGTGAAAACGTTTGTTTTGTAAAGATGAATCAAGTGTGTGTCCACCTAATCCGTGAAGGCGCCGGGGGAACGAGAGACCTTCTTCCTTAGTCTCACTAAATCATGCGCTCTCATACTGGGGTGTGTAAAAGTGGTTTCATACGCAGCATGTTGCTACTTCACTCCCAGCAGCATTACACAGAATGAGGCTGGCAACAAATCCTTTTGTGGGGATTTTTTGCACCCTCCCTGTCCCAAAGAGAAATATCGACCTAAAATTTGGAGTCAAATGCCTCGTTATCATTATGGATGGGGAGAAGAATGATTTCCCAGTTCCATACAAACAAACCAAGAATCAGAGAGGTCACGCAAGAGTATTACAAAGCATTATCTTTTAATAATGCCAGTAAACCTGCTTGAAAAACTTTGAGATGTTGAGGCACACTTCAGAATTTTGGCTGTTTACACAACATACACACCACTATAAAGGCAAGAGACAGCAGTCAGTTGATGTTGTTGCTGTCTTTGTTTTTGACAGCCAGCTTCACTGAGAAATGAATGAGAAATGAGCAATGAGAAATTGCTTCCAGTGCAATGTAGAAAGTGGATGATATATCCTTTTCTTGCAGGAGCATTTTGTCTAAAGAATGTTTTTGAGTAGCACCATTGTATTACAACCACCAGTAAGCTTAGAAATATTATCTATTAAAGTCCTATATGCAGTAAGTAAATTATAATTATGAATTCGAGAGAATTTTTATTTTCAAAATAGCACAAGTTTCCTGTGGTGCTGCAGTGTGGAGATTCCCTTCCTGAGGTAAACTTTCTACACCAGCTACAGAGGAGGACTTTAGCCTTCACCTTAACCTCTGAGAATTCAAACATAATCCTACTGGGCTCAACTTTCAGCATTTGACTTGAAGTCAATGAGTACTGGTGGAGCCGTTTTGGATAACTTTGGATTTTTGCTTCAACTTTATCCTCTTGGCTGCTGTGGTCACTTGCCAGAGAACATACTCAAAAATCCCACACACAACACAGAACATTCCAACCACAATTAAAAGTAAGAATTAAACTCCATAACAAGTCTTCTGAGTAAGCAGCCTCCACAATACTTTCATTTTAAATCCGTAAGCAAATAAAAATTGTACTAACAAGAAGCCTGATTTAAGCCAGATATGTTCCTTATCTTTGAAATTAAATAATTTCTATTAATGCCTTAGCAAATACTAATCATCTAAAAACATCTCACTGTTACAGAAACATGCCTAAGAGAGTATATGGTTTTCCCACTTATTAATGACCAATAATACTCAATAGCATTTAATCTTTTAATTCTTCTGCTATATATGTATGAACTTCCATGAATATTTTTCATAGACAGGAAAAAGAGAAATGGCATACAGCTTCATTCACAAACTAAATGAATAGAGCTGTGTGCAATTTCTTAATGAACTCATATTTATAGGAATTCAGCCCATGTCATTCACGTCAATTTTAATATTGTCTTAGTGTAACAGATAGTTCTGGAATTCAGATTACTCATTGCTTTAGGTCTTTGGGTCATGCTTTTTTTTTTCCCTCTAGAATATGAGTCTTTATCACGGCAGGTTTCTCATTCATAAATCAAAGCTTCAGTGTGCTACTAAGGTAAAAACATCAGTATAAACTCCCGTAGAAACAGTCATTTTGTGAGAAATTCAGTTTTGTGCTTTTAGGAAGAACTATATTTGTGTCTGAGAGTCGAGCAATGGAGTATCTTAAGTGCAGCACTGAATCTATAAAATGGATAATATTTGTCCTGTATTGGTACATTCATTAGTAAATTCTTTTGGAAGAAGGATATATTTGCTCTATCTAGAGTGGTAAAGTTCTCATTCCTTTCGCTCCTATGCTAAAAGTAACATATCCTCTGGAAAATGCATGTGTAAGAACACCTCTTCCATGTATACATGCCTATCAGAGTGATATCCTTGACTAGTACTTTCTGCACACGAAAAAGAAAAGAAACAGCAAAAACATTTTCATGACCATTTTAAGTGTGAATTATGCTATTAATGAAACAGTTTGGGCCTCAATTTTTCCAAGTAAGACCTCTTCAGTACACTAGTAAATGTACCAGTTTTAAAACTGACTGTGAAACTACATGGTTCTCTTACACTAATAGCATGTAGAGAGCATAGTTTTCTAACAATCATTATACCAATTTCCCTTCTATCATCTCTGTTTCACAAAAACAGTGTCTATAACCTTCATATGCCTAATCAAAAAACACTGTAACCATAAGGCAGCCAGTCCTACTGCTTCTAATACTCATCTACTGTCATGCTTTTTGGGTTATAATTTTCTATTGTTTGAAATTCCAGTGGCCTAACTTGTCCAGTATATAGGAAAATGGATGTTGTAGTTGCAGTAAACAGCTGTGCATGTACAGACTATTGTATATGCAGGAATTTCTTCTGCCCATACACTATATATCCAGTGTGTCTGACAGTCTTACATCTACTCTAGATTTCAGGCTAAGGACAGATTGTTTTAAACGGTTCAACACAAACTATATTTCTACAGTCACTACAGTTCTAAAGAAAACATTTTGCTAATGATAACAAAAGTCAGCAAAGCAGGGTAGATATTCAAGAATAATTTGCAATATCTGGTGCGTTCTCTTAAACGTCTATCACGAGTAACAAAATCATTTCAACCTTCACATATGCCATTTCTGTTTTCTTCTGTTGTTTAAAATAAATGTTTAAGCTGAGAAGTTTTTGGCTGCTTTAAAAGTAGTCTGTTTTCTCTGGTTAATCTGTTAATGCTGGTAGGAATTGTGTATGTTTAAATCCCAAATATTTTCCAGGCTGAGAATAACGACGGCATTTAATTCCTTTCATTTAGATTTGCTTAAAACAAGACTGATTATAGAATGAGATCACATAACCATAAGAATGCGCCATTTTTTTTCTAGATTACATCCTATAAATGATTTAAAACTTTGAAAGTTCTTATCTGAGAAACGTGATCCTCACTTTTGGCCTTTCGTTGTGTGAATTTCCATCTGCAGGTAGAGTTGATCACAAGCTCCATCCTCCATCAATGACTACTTCATTGCCAGTCATATAGGCAGACTGAAATTACATAGAATATAGCATTACTTTTAAATGCTATTTTTTCACAGCTATTAAATACAAGGAGATACTTCTTTATTTCTTTTAAGAAATATAAAAATATACACTTTTTCATACTTTTTTTAATAAACAAACTTAGACACAGAAGACACTCAAGGGAGTGCAGCAGAAGTAGCATTAGAGGCATTAAGACTAAAATACATCCTGAATGCATAAAACCACGTAAGTTTGAGGTTCTATTGTTTTTCTTAACCCAGAATGGCAGGCTCAAACTCAGCATTAGACCTTTTAGCTCAGATCTCTCTCATGCATCTACACAAGTATTTTCTCTTGCTTACTGCAAGCAGGCAGTGACAGTACTAATTAGACTTCCTCGGAAAAATATCTAGCTGCAGTGCAAACAACTTGCAAGAGCAGACAAGCCCATTTCTCCTGATTCAGAATGATGACGTCAGTCAGTTGGCTCAAATTACATGAACAAAAAAACCTAACAATAACAACAACAAAAAAAAAAAGACTATGGTTCCACGTACGTAATGTCTTAATCATTGTCAACATTCAAGGTAATTTTTCTATCACAGTTTTTACTCGGTAAAGTTTTTTTTTTCCTAATTTTTTTTTTTATTTTTGTAATTATCAAGCTCAAAGAGGATATAAGCCCTCCTAGAACAAGTTGTCTCTACTGAGAAGAAGCAAAATAAATTGGGATTGTGACAGGAAATTTTATTGTTCCATACTTACTTCTTCAGAGGCCAAGTACACAAAGAGATGGGCCACTTCTTCAGCAGTAGCCATTCTACCAGTCCTCTGCCTGGCTAGGAAATCTTTCAGTGCCTAGATATATAAAAGCATTTGGAACATTGAAAATATAAAATAATTACTTTAATCCAGTTAATATGCGATATGTGTACAAAGCAATACTGGAAGCAGGCCATATGTTACAATTTTTATCACACTGGGTAGGGAGTGTGTGCTAGGAAAAGAAGTTGGAACACTCAATGTTGTACAGATTTCGTGTTGAAAATCATTCAACAGGACCTAAACTTCTGGTTGCAGAATAAAGCCACTGAAGCCCTTCCTCTTTGGTGGATGATATGCCCAGGTCCTTCAAATGAGTCCTCACAATTATTGAGTTAGTGCAATTAAAGATCTCAGTTAATTTTTAAACATGCAGGCCAGAATGCCCTTTCTATCATTGTTTTGCACTGGCCTGCATTTACTAAGCAACATTGTCCTTCCAAGGCATTTTAAGTCTCCCATTCTCAGCAGAAACTCATGTAACTATCAAAGACAATACCACTGTTATGTTATCCTTGATACTCATGAGACATAGGATATTCTTCAGTCTGGGGAGAATTGCTGTGGGTTTGTTTTAGCTTTTTTTGTTTGTTTGTCTGTTTCAAAGGAAAGAAAGAAAAAGATACATACATGAATGAACTATTGAATTGCTTGCTCATGATACAGGCTGGTTTGTTTAGCAATAGGGATCAGTACAGTTGTTTAAGGACTGATATATTAGTTTAGCAACAGGAATCAGTGAGTGCCAGTTCTCTAACTTTCCATTTCAGCTTTGCTTGGTGTGTGAACAGCCTTGTTTTTCTCACTTTTGTGAACAACCTTATTTAAAAACCATCTGATGTGGTATTCAAGGACATGATTTAGCAGCGGGTTGTTAGAGTTAAGGTTATATGGTTAGGTTGACATTGGACTTGATGATCTTGAAGGTCTTTTCCAACCTGAGCAGTTCTATGATTCCCTCGAACAGTGCTTCACAAGAAGCACTGGAGTGGGAAAAAAACTGCTAAGATCAGCCAAAAGTCTCCGTGATGAAGCTGATGATGGAAAAACGGGGAGAAAGTAAGTGGTCGAAGACCACTGGAGGCCGCTACTGTGACAATGTACTGCATATGTATATCTTAACTGTTCAAACATAGAACCTGAACTCTGATCTGAGAGAGTGCACATGTTTTGTCAAGTTGCCTGTTACACACATATAAAGAAGTGTTGCTTTCTATTACTACATTGGAGTTTGAGAGTTTTCTTCCCAGATTTTGGATGACACTCACCTGTTCTGGGTTGGGCTGGGCTTTGATTCTTTCCTGTAAAGATGGTGTGTCAACAGTTCCTAAGCAGAAATTGTAATTTCAAAATTAAAGCTCAAGTTCATCAGCAAACATAACAAAAAAATCAGCTCACAGGCGCTGTTTGTATGTCATAATACTTATGTGTTACTTCATAACAGAATTCAGGAAAAAGACTGCAAAACTATCACTATAGTCTGGGAGCCCATATTTCAATAAAAGATAAGACTTTTGAGAATTGCATTCAGTACTTTTCCGATGTTTGAAAAACAGCTAGTCTGCTACGCAGGCACCCCCTGCTTCTAATTTGAGGGATACAAGTTTAACAATAACCCTGAAAATACTGTGTAATCCGTATGTATGTGCACGTGATGGCTCAGTAAGTTAAAACTGTCACTTAATTATTAAATAAAAAGTTTTCTATTTTGAGAGGTAGAAATGTTTCAAATATGTCCTTTTTTTTCCCTTAATTTCTTGTAACTTTAGTTACAAAAAACTTTTATTTTTTTTTTAATAACTTCTGCTTGCAAATCTATTTTTTGTTAACTACGTCAAAATATATTAGGCTGTATGTCTTTTATCATCCACTTGTATTAACAAAATACCGTAAAAATACTTACCAGGACATACACAGTTGCATCTGATCCCCTGTTCAATGAAATCAGCAGCCACAGACTTTGTTAGACCAATAACTGCTGCCTTTGAAGTACTATATACACATCTGTTCACAACTCCTAACAGAAGGTCAGTAGGAAGACAGCACAGAAACGAAACAAAGCCAAAAAAGAACAGTGAGAAATTTATTCAGTATGCATCTGCTACTGAACTCCAGTGCTTCCTTTAGCTTGCCCTGACAGAGAAGCTGTGCTAACTGGAATGCTAACTGCCAGAATTCTACTCAGGCTTAAAACAGAATAAAGTACATTATTCTTCAATAACAAGAATCTGGGGAGTAGTCTAGAAAAAGTAGCACTGCAAGCACACAAGGGTTCATGAAGAGCAGAGTCTCCTCTGTTAACTTGCATTAGTTTTCCTTGGTAAGCAGGACTGTAGTGCTTATTTGTTCATCATTTCTCTGAAGAACAGAAATAGCAAAATATCACTGAACAGAACTCCAGTTATAATATATTGATAAAAAAGATGCTACAAAACTTTCACAACAGATTCAAAAGCTCACAGGTCAGGATTTGATTGTTTCTGAAACTATGTCTGTGCCCATGTGTTAATGTATTTATTTTTTTTCTTTCTGCATCCTTTCCACATTTGCCAACATCCTCTAAATAAAAAGCAGTACACTATTTATTGTCATTCTCATTTTCTCACCTGCCTTCCCCCCCCCCCCCAGGTTATTCTACAGCTTTTCAGCTTTTTTCTTATAATTTTTACATGTCACCACAAATTATATTACTGTTCTTAGGAAGACTGAAGACTTTATTTTCATAGTACCATTGTGCACTTGCAGTATCACTTTGACTTCCTTTTTACACATGAGGGGAGTAAATTTACTCACTTCAGTTGCCCTAGAGAATACTACATACTGGGGAAAGAAACAAGCATTAAGGACTTCATTGTAGATCATAAGAAAGCAAAAATCAAAGCAAACACCTAGGCAACCTGAATAGAAGCAACTTAAACTGAATGGAGGTGACAAGGATCAGGTCCAATACTATACCAGACCTTCCTTTACCAGGAGGCCCTCTGTTGTTGTAAACCTTTGTTTTGACCACAAAACCTCATCTACAACAAACAAACCAGTATCTGCGGGTTTTATCGTATTTATTGTTTATTCACCTCTTTTTATCGCAACCCGTTCTGCGTACTGAATGAGGAATTAACTACTGTACATAATTTAACAGGAGGATGCTTCATTAGAAATACACATAAATGATCAAAAATCAAGGGCACTTGTTATGTTTATAAAAAAGTTTTCTCAAGAATGGCTATACAAATTTTTACAGAACCCAAGCGTCAGCAGGATATTTTAAGACTGTGATTTATATAAGAATCACTCTAGAAAGCTTCTCACCTTTAATGCTGGATGCCACAGAAGACATATTTATAATGTTTCCAGATTTCTGTTTAATCATCTGCAAAACAATACTTATATCATTTGAACTATTTTGTCACTTGCAGGCCCTGCAGAATAGCCCATAGCAGCCAATAGAATAGTCCTATATACAACTGATATGCAAGATAAAGAGTCATAGGCATGAATTTTTTTAATCTGTTGACTGAAGTAATAAAGCAGATTCTCAAACTGTCACTGAGTACTCCTGCCTGGCCCTAGGATTTAATAATCCTGTCAATTAGTTGAGTGGTAAAGTGACACTGCTGTAGTCTATCTTGTTCCAATTTACATAAGTAAATAAATAAATAAATATATATCAAGGAAAATACAGATTTTTTTTTTTTAAGTAATTCCAGCACAGCTATTCAGTCAGCAGAAACCATCCCTACAAGGGAATCTAACCACTTACCTCTGTGAAGTGAAACAGAATGCATGCTCTTCACAAAAACATCCCCCTCAACCACTTTTATAACAAAGATTCCATCATAAGAAGTCAAATGTAGGAATTCACAAATCCTATCAAAAACTTTCATAGTTTGGAAAAAGACTGAGGCACAACTAGTTGTCTGGCATCTTTGAAGTGCACTTGTGTTACAACCATTTTAGGCATCCCAAAACCTAAGGTGTCTAAAGCTGTTAGAATCAATCCTTGAAAATTAATATCAACTAATAAAAAGGAGTGGAGCAACACTGGAGATAAAAAAATGTTAGACATTCAATAATGGTCACAGCTACCTCTTTTGGGTTTTGTATTTACAGAAAAAGTTTCACAGCTGTATTTCTATCTCAAATCCCAGTCTGTGACAAGCAGCAGTGACTTAAACCTGTCATATTTAAATGCAACGCAGCAGAAGGCAACAAAGCCTCACCTTAGGAAGGAATGTCTTGATCATTAGATACATGCTGTGAACATTGAGGTTCATAGTAAAGTTCCAGTCTTGTTCCTCACAATCCAGAATGGTCCCATGATGAACAAACCTGGAATAAGTGCATGAGGTAGATTACTGCAAGAGATGTACATTTTTCTGGCTATTTATGCACATTCTTCCATTAGCATTTTGTAGTATCTTCCCTTCCTTTGAAGGAAGCAACAGTTTTTTTCATCTGATGAGTATCAGGAACACAAAACAGACCCAATGTGCAATGAAACATTTGCTAATATGGAAATAAAAAAATAAATACATTTTGAAAAAAGTGTTGTTAAACCACTGACTTTGTTCACTGTTGCAGGAGGAAGGCTAAATTCAGCAGTATAGGGGATCCACAGAGTAGGGAAAACAAGTTCTAGTTCCATTGTATCTCGGCTTAGGTAACACAGCTGTACACAAAAAGTTCAGTTTTGATGAAAATACATGAAAATATACATTAAAGGTATAAAATGAAAAAAAAAAAAACCCAAACCATTTAGATAAAAGAAAGTAGTTTTGGAAGACAGGAAAACCTTAAAAAAAAAAAAAAGTAGTATCTAACAGTAGATGGTTACCCTGCAATGTTACAGAGGACATCTATTCTTTCAATCTCCTTGGCCAGCTCTTCTATCTGTTCCCTTTTGGTGACATCCAGAACCCGTATTTGAATGCCTAGAAAAACATAGTTTTAGTTTAACTGGTTGTGGTTAAGAACCTGCACTTTACTGTTCTCAAGTGCTGAGGACACTGTACTTCCCCGTTCAAGTCAGTAGCTTGCCTGGAACAGACTCTCCTCAGTGGCAAGCCAATACACGGAGACTCACAGAGAGCTACACTTAATTTGTGCAATGCTTGAAACAGCAATGAACAGCAGGGCATGGTATTTAACATTTCAGAAAGGAGTTAAAACACATCAACTGACTTAAACAGACAAACAATGTCACACAAGAAAATAAGCTAATGTTATTTGGAAGTGTTTTTTATGGCAATAAATCTGAATTCCACTGTACTCTCAAGCTACACAACTATAAAACTTGTATAATCATAACCCACAATTTATTCTTGTGGAAGCAGCAGTAATACACAGTCTAATAGTAGAAGCCTACAATTACCTATTGTGAGGATGTAAATGTGGAGCCAGAGTCTTCAGAAATCCACAGGAGGATGAAAGAGAGAAGAATCTGGGAAGCCTGACTGAAGGCAAAGAGTGGTGCGGAGTTTATTTTTTGTGCTTCTTGCAGATTATTAGTTTAAAAACATGAGGTCAGTCACAGCAGAACAGAGGTCTACAGAGGTTGTGGTATTTCCACCTGAGTGGCCCTGACTAACCTGCTCCAATCAGACTTGCTTTGCCTAAGAAGTAGGTCTTAATAGCCTCTGGGAGTCTCATCCAGCCTACACCTGTGTCTTTTGAAGCAAACTGACAAGTCCATAAACATGCTTCACTTCCTTTGGTATAATGATTCAGACACTTCTGAAGAGATTTGTGTATGATGAGGTAATAATTAAGACTATGGGCTAGGGATTAACATAAGCAGTAGAATTACCTTTCTGGACACAATTCAAAGACCATAGTGTGCAAAGCCTTGAAGAAAGAGATAACTAATCACATGTCAAATAGATGGAAATGGCTGCAAGAGTATGGAAATCACTTCTTTCTTTCCAAGTACACTAGCAGATGGAAAGCAAAGTGCAGTTCAAGCTGTAACACTTTCCTAAACACGCTCAGAATGAAACTGCAAAGATCCAAATTTCTAGAAGAGTTAGAAGAATGCTTGCAGTGAACCCCAGTCAGAGGAGGCCAACATTCACACTAAAAACGGTATCAGAAGTATTTTTGTGTATTCTGCTGTCACACTGTAGTAGGAATTCATGAAGCCCAGTGATTGCCATCCTCCATTATCTTAAGTTAGAAGCACTTTCAGTTGTAAAATATAATTTTCTTACATTTTTCTTTCAAGAAAGAAAGACTTTTTAATAGTGACCCACGCTTGTGTGTTGCTTGTATTTAAAAGCGTAGCTAGTGAAAATCTTTCCCTTGAAGCGTTTGTGATATCAGCAGGAAAACAAGTTTCGAGCCTGAGCATTTGCACAAATAAAATAAGCTCACTGATTTGGTGGAATTAGTTTCTAAAGACATGCCAATTCCTTTTAGACAGTGTCATTTAAGTGCTTTCCTTGCTAAGTATGGACCAAGGAAAAGCAAGACACTACATCTATTTGTATAGCTGAATATCAGTTCTTGATACAGGGAAAAGCATTCCATGATTTTCATGATAGTTTTGACTGTCACTCCAGCAATCTTAAAAATAAGCAAATAAAATAACAATAAAAGAGAAAGCATTCTGGGAATAGGAAATCAAGTGCTTCTTTGACACAAGAAACACACAAAGTTATTCCACACTCCTAGAATATTCTGCCTGAAATACTGATATTGAGGCATTTTACGTGTAATCTCTACTGCTTTACACCACAGACTGAAGTAATGACAATATCTAAATGATTACTCCCCATGTTTTCCATTCTTTTTTGGCCAGCCTACAAGAATGTTTGCAATATTTGTACTAACACCTATAGTAGATGATTTACCTGGATATTTCTCAAGTTCTTGCAGCTTAGACTTATTGATATCTGTAGCAATGACTTTGGCTCCTTCTTTAGCAAAAGCCTGAAGAATACAATAAGAGATGTAGTTTAGATATTCTGAATCTTACAAGAAAATGTTTTCTTCTCATTTCCTTTTTGACTGAAGGGAGCTGATCTCCCCCTACGCATTCCACGGATGTGAGAAAGTTAACGGACATGGATTACCAAACGTCCTGGGGACAACTAAAAAACTGTATGTTACAAGAGATTTGTGTTCTTTTTCATCAAGTAAGGAATCCATAAATAAAGCATGGGAGCAGTAACCAAACTAAGACAATGGGTAGTATTTGCCTTTAGTAACTGCATGTACACTAGCGAGCACATTACAAACATGTAAGGCTAGAATTCTGATTTGTTATATTTGATAGGTGGAAACAAATCAAGAGGAATGACATTGCATGAATTTAAAACCCCTCACATCCAAATCATTGTTACACAGTAATATTCAAAAGAAAGATTACTTTTATTTTATACTTTAACTAGGCATATTCCTTCATTTCCTGATGTCCCCCTCAGAAATCCATTTTATCTGCATACAGAGCAACCTCCATTCCAAAGTCTCTGGCAGTAACCCCCAGTCTTCAAAATAAGTGCCTCAAGTGCAATCTAAGAGTATAGTAGAATTAAATGTGTTAGCCCTCCACGACTTGTAGAGTATTTGCAAAGGGAAATCACAAGTAAACCTACTCCTTATATCAAGTGTTTCAATGCAAGTAGTGAAAATGGGTGGTTTCATGCATCCTTAACTGTGTGTGGGACAAACTAATCTTGCAAAATTCCTGCTTACAGGGGCTTTTCATGGCTTATTGATTATGTTATAGAGATGCTGAGATAACCCTGCTAGTTTCTCTGTAGAAGGAAATAGCAGGGGCAGAACTTGTCAAAAGAAATAGTTAACAAGAAAATAAATAAATATCTTGAATTTTATTTTAACAGTAACTGAGACTTTTAAAAGGATTTCTTTCACTTTCAGAAATTTAAACTGCAGCAAGCACACATAATAAAGTACACTGACTATACTGTTCCCTGACTTTTTCAGTAAGTACTTTCATGGCTTCATCTGTGGTTTATTTAAGAACTTATTTGATGCAGATATTGTTGCACGTGCTAGCATTAAACATCTAGCTCAGGTACAAGAGATCAAATTTTTTCTAACTTACGATAGCAGTGGCTTGTCCAATCCCTTGTGCTGCAGCAGACAGAAGTATTACTTTCCCGTCAAGCCGACCCATACTGCTGACCTGTGCAGACAGAAAGTGTGACAGTCCAACAGAAAGTGAGTAAACCAAAACGCAATTCAGAGCATCTGCACTCTCAAGTCATAAAGCACTCTTTTTGGCTACTGAGTCAGCCAAGGTTCTGAGGGGGCGCTGCCTCAATCTTGCATTTGTGAGGACAAATACATTTGAGCTCAAAAGCCAAGCTCGTTACTTGTAATGAAGCACACAATTTCTATCAGAAATGAAACTTAAACAGGAAAAGAATAAATAAATGATGAGACAGAAGTAAAATAGCTTGTAATCTAGCATCTCCATTGTTTATTGTATTCTTAGAACTCAGGTCACTTCTATTTGTCTCAAACTAGATTTACAGATTACTAGATAGCAACACATTTTGCATGATATCCTCCAGGGCTCCGTGAAAGGTCTTTTTTTCCATCGTGTCTGAGAGAGGCATTTGTCTGCTCTGAATTTTCTTGGGAATCTCCCAGTACAGCAGATTCTCAGCTCCACACGGTAAGAGGATGAAGCAAAATAAAAATGCCCTCTCACTTTTACCACATTGTTTGAACTTAGAGAACTACTGAACATACTTGGTGCAAAAAAGTGGGAAGATTTTAATTTTTTAGTGCTAGATGACAAGTAATAGCCTTCTATGAGGTTTCACCTTACTCAAGCTGTGGCAGCCAAAAAGCAAAGTACAGTCCTTTTCTCTGCCTAGATAGAGGCTTTCAAATGAGTTCTTATATTTAAAGAAATACAGCATGTACAGGTGTAAACAAACCGGCAAGTGGCCAACCTCTGACTCCTACGGACTCCAAAGGAAAAGTCTCTGGTAGGATTTTTTCTTATTAAGGACTATATTACTGAATATGCTTAAAAAAAAAAAAAAAAAAAAACTACCTCAAAAGGCCATTGCATTTCAGAGTGTTTGTTAACTGAGTTCCCAATAAGCAAACACTTCTGTGTTTTAAAACCCATAGAGCAAAATTTCTCTATGTAACTATGACCATAGGAATGTGTCCCTAGAACCTTAAATTTTTTAAACACATGCATGAATCCAGCATGCTGAGTACTTCGTTGAGTTGCATACAAACATTGTTATTTCCCTTACATTCGCGGCTAACAATATCACCTGGATATAGTGAAATTCATTCTATGACTTGTTATCACAGTTTAGGGTCTTACATGAGATTAGTCATTCAATTTTGAGTAGAAATCTTGCTTTCACAAAAGCTCTGCCCCACTCCCCCCCTCAAAATTGGAGCAAAACTATTATATTTCTCCCAAGATCATTGATTCAACAAAATGGACTTCTTTCTTAGCAACTTAACTAAATAGTTCTTTCTGCTGTAATACAAAAGCATTATCTCACCTGATTTAAGGTCAGACTGACTTATGGACCGTGTTGCAAGACACTGAAATACCTAATTTTAGGTTTTTGCTCATACAAGAACAACTGATAAACTAAAGAAAAAAAAACCCACACAAAGACAAACAACCAAAACGGTCCACTTCACAAGCAATAATTAACTTGCATTTTTTTTTTCCTGACTAGGGGAAAGTTTTTTCTAACTAGGGGGAAGCACAACAGCTTAAAAATAATTTTTCAAGTTTGTTAGTAAAATGATGCATCTTAGGACACTTCTAATGTAGGCTGTAGCGCCACATGAGATTGTGCCTGAGTTGGCTTTTTTTTTTTTTTAATTAACAGGTGAAAATTGCCAGTCTGAGCTGAGTAAAATGAGACCATATACACAACTAGGTAGCACCAACTCTGCAACATACTGTGCTTTTAACAAAAGTCCTAAGTATCTCAAAGTCTGCTCAAAGCCCACAATCAAGGCTAAGGAAACTCATTCTTTGCTGTTACATTTTCAGTACAAAAAAACAACAATCAACTGAAGTACTTCCTCAGATAGCACTTCCATTTTAAATGCAAAATGCTTTGCAAACATTATTGATCTGACAACTAGTTCCCATGAACATTTGACATTCTAATTCTATTAAGCATTTAAAAATAAAGATTAATGCAGTCACTCACCACAAGATCTCAGTCAGCTCGGTACACTAAATGACCTTTGTAAAAAAGGAAGTCTTATGATCTTTCTGATGTGCTTGCTGGGAGTTGTAGTCTAACTGGTAAGTTTCTCTATTTGAGGGTAATTTCCTGTCAAAACACGAAGATGCTGCCATCTAGTGAAACTCAAGACTTTAAGTGTGATTTTCCCCTGCACAATTCAGGGACAAAAAAGGATCATAAACCTTAATAAACCTTAGCTGCCCATTTTTCCTAGACAGTGCAAGAAATCAACAGAATATTCACCAAAATTCACAAGCATGATTTTCCTAAGCAACTCTTCTTCAATGTTACCTATCATCAAATTTAAACTAGGACAATGCTTGCATAATGAATTTTAACTTTTAGAAACCAAACACAACAGAAAGCACCAAAGTATTAGTTCTCAAATTTTTATGCAGTCATCGCATCTGTAGCTGGAAAGATCATGGGACAGACTCTCCTGGAAAAAAATCTTAAGGGACGTGAGGGACAAGCAGGTGATGTGAGATAGTCTGGGACCCTTAACTATGAAAAGATGTGGAATAGCTCCAGAGGGTCCCTAGGATGATCAGAGGGCTGGAACACCTCTCCTACAAAGACAGACTGAGGGAGCTGGGCTTTTTCAGTTTGGAAAAGGCTAGGGGAAGACCCCATTGTAGCCTTCCAATGTTTAAAATCTCCCTTTAAATATAAGATAGTGGTAGATAGTGATAGGACAAGGGGAAATAGTTTTAAACTAAAGGAAAGGAGATTTATGTGATGTCAGAGGAATGTTTTTCACATAGAAGGCAGTGAGACACCAGAATGGGCTGCCCAGAGAGGTTGTGGATGCCCTTTTCCCTGGAAGTACTATTCAAGGCCAGAGCAGATGGTCAGGCAACCTGATCAAGTGCTAAATCTAGCAGTTAGCAACCCAAACTGAAGAAGGAGGGTTGGAACTAGATGTTCTTTGAATTTCCTTTCAAACCAAGCCCTTCTATGACTTAATGTCATTAGTTAAGGCAGTTAACATCATCAGACTGAAAAATTCCAAAACAAGTTAAGTTATAAGCTCCAACCAGATTAGCTACCCTAAAGAATTTTGAATACTACCTGATCTTTAATTGGGCACATTCCTGAAAGTAAACTAGGACACCTACACACATCAAGTGCAGAAACATTGTGTCTTCCTAGGGAACTATAACAGATTTTCTAAGGCTCTGTAACTCATATCCCTGCAAAAAAAAAAAAAAAAAGTTAAATGACTAAGTTTTTTTTGTAAAAGTATTTCTCCTCCTCCCACACTCTTTTGTCTACTGAACTGAGAGACAGACCTAGTGGAGTACATTCCTGTTTATCAACACAATCACAAGAAAGATCTCTAAATCGTTTAGTACTGTAGCAAGCAATTATTAAAATATCTTGAAATTGTAAAAAGCAAACAAAAGAATCTCACAAAAACAAAAAGAAAACACACCAAAAAAACCAAAACAAAACGAAAAGCAACATAAGAAGGTAGACCCAGATATGCCTTGCTTCCCTTCTGAAGGTCAGTTGAAAATTTATTTTTTAAATGAAGTAGAATAAGATGAATGGAAAAAAAAAAACAAAAAAAATGTGATAACCAAAGGAAAAATATACATATATATTTTTATAAATAACTTGAAATTGTAAAAACAAAATAATCCCCAAAACGCACCAAAACTTAAACAACTTGCATTTATCAAAGTCAGGGAAATAAGACACTCCTGCATATTTATGAATACTGTAAGATACTGAATTTAGTAATTGTATTTAAAGACCATTAGTTGAAAGCACACAGGTTATAAAAGTTGCCAATATGTATTCCAAGTCAAAATTTTAGAAATTCAAATATTTGCAATTCTTAATAGTCAGCAGTTTTCAGCTATTCAAGGTAAATAAGATAGTTGGGTTCTCAAGAAAGATTTCAGCAGTACCTCCGTCAGGTAACAAGCCTTTTGTTACTCTTCCAATTGTAAGTGCTGCACATCCAACATCTCTTCTTCTCAGAGAGAAAGAATTAAACAACTTTTTGTTTGTCACTAGTGACACAGATTTATGCAATAGTAATCTGTTGCAGAAAGCGATTACTGCAGAAAGCTATTGGAGCAGACAAGAAACATGAGTGCTGATTGTTAGAAAAAACTGCCTTTAGACACTGAATATTACAATCATCATCCTCAGAACATTCCATCTAACTACTCTCTTTTGTGGAGGCATGATACTTGATATGTTAGAAGTTTGTTGAAACAAACCTTTTCACAGAGAACGTGAAAATAGGTTTCAAAATTCAGATAAATAGGATAGTAAAATGGAGTTCATATTATAACCCTGATTGTGCGGTTTATTTTCAACTTTGATCCAATCCTGTTGCTCTTCTATTAGATCCATTGCTTACTGTCTGAGAAAAACCCAGAACCCAGCTTCAAGCAGGAAACAAAGTATATTCAAAGATGATGAGAAAAACGAGTTACTTGACACCATAATTGACTGAACTACAGGAATATTTTAAAGAGTTCAAGAGAAACCATACAAACAAAATGAATAAATTTAGTTGCAATATCCAAATAAAGAGTTTAAGTTGCAGTGAAAAATGTAGTTTTCAGTCTTAAAATAATACAAACTCACGGTAGAAAAACCATCTGTTGAGAAACAAAGCTAACTAATAATAGATACAAAGCACCCAGAAGAGGGCTGTTACAGGAATGCCAGAAAAGTTTAAGATCAAAAAGTTTCATGGTAGATCAGTTTGTGACTCATTCTTCAGTACATTAGCCTTATTTTCTTCACTACCCAAAACAAAAATAGCCAAAGGAGAATGTCATCAGCAGGTTGCAGGTAACACGTCTGCTTTTCGATTTTTGTTCTCGTATTAAAGCTTTTCCACTTCTGGGAAGTAGTAACTCCAACACAAGGGAGCTCTTATCACAATAGATGGCTTTTAACCTGAAGCAACTGTTTTCTGTATAGCTAGATTCTGATGGTAGCCACTGTAAAGGCAGCTTGCAACAGAACACCTTTATTGGGTAGTACAGTCAGAGACTTTATCTTTCTCTGAAGTTCCAAACCACTTCTTAAGATGGTCTTCTGTGGGCTCTATTCCTGCAGGTTGTGTATCTATACAGGAAAAAAAAAAAAGAACATTAAAGTGACATTTTCCCAATCAGACAAGCATCAAGAATAAATTGCTGTATTCCTAACTGGTTTTATACATCACCTAGCAAAGCTTGCCTCTGAGAAGCACAGTGCTGTGAAGGAAGCTATACTATTACCAAGATGGACTTCACAAGAAATGGCAACAAGTCATTCTTTTTGCCAATCTGCCAGTTGTTGTTAAAGTCTTCAGGATGCCTGCTGGGGTCTCATGAAAGTATTCAGAAGCAGGTTGATGAGGGCAGTAGCAGTAATATGCTACCATCGCTAGACTTCCCAGAAGCCACCAGTCAAGTGATACAAAATACTAAGTAGGGCTCAAGAACAGAAAGTATCAAAACAACTGTTACAGCAAGTAGAAGCTACCATGCTGGCAGACCCAAAATCCAAGACCAAAATCAGTCATACCAGTAAAGAGATTTCAAAAGTTGACCAGAAAATATCTCTGAATAGATGAAAGCACAGTCTGAGAATCAGCTGTCAGAAGCGTGTGCTTAACTGATGTAAAGTTAAAAAGCAAAAGTCTCTTCTTCAGCCTCTTCGCTTTATATATTGATTGGTCATCAGCACTTGCACTGAAGCAAAAGAAATAATAAGTTTGCCTAACATTCTTGGAAGTATAGGTCTTAACTGTTTAGGTTCAGTAGAGCATGGATAATCTTGGCATCATTTGGCCAGTCCCTTAACAATCTGCTGAGTAGGCATTCAAGAGAACTGCTTCTATATGAGTTTCAGGTCTGATAAGAGAAAGTACAGAACATCTACTCTCAAAGACCACCCGTTATATTTTGTCTTTCCTAAATAACCATCGTGTTACATACCTATTAGTGTATCTAAGTTGGAATTATCAAAGAAATTTGTTGGACATGTCAGTGGCAGAGGCTTTGATGTATACTGAGTCACAGTTTCTTGAGATACAGACTCCTTGGAGGGTGAAGATGGCACTTTAAGGGGACACAACACTGTCTTCCTTGGTGACCTTGGTACAGTCTCTTGAGTAGTCTCTCTTGAGAATCGCTCTTTCAGCTTTAGTGCTCTTTCTTTCCATTTTCTAAGTTCCTCTTTCAGTTGAAGCTCATTACTGAATACGGAAAAAAAAATCCCCAGCATTTAATTAAAACCTTCAGACAAGACAGTTCCTACATCTTTCAGTGACATCACAGACAGGGCAATGAAAGCCTCCTACCATATCCAAACCCGTCTACCAGATCTAGAGGTACAATGTTTGTGTTTTTCTCATTTTTAAGCTAAGATCCCTTCCAACCATTTCACTGTATACATTTTCAACAAAGTTCATCTTCCAGTTATTGATTAAAAATATTTAGAATAGATTATTATGGAAGAAAGCATTTTAAAGCTCAAAAGCCATAAAGAGGTACATACATACAGACACACCACTAACTTTCCATAAAAGATAGGATGCGAAAGAATGTAGCAAGTCTAAAGATGAGCAGTTATTCAGTTCTATGGGTTTCCTAGAAAGAAATTGTAATAATTACTTGAAAATTGTAGTAATTACTTGACATGATGCTTATCAATTTTATGCTTACCTTAGTAGAATATCATTTTGTTTCTTCAGGTGCAAGTTTTCTTTCTGAAGCTTAACTTGTTCAGATTTTAAAACAAGTATTTGTGTGCTCTGCACAATACCACTGCCACCACCACAAGTAAAGGGCATTTGGGACTGCTGAGGAGCTTCTTTTTCAGACATTACTAGGAAGAAAAAATTATACAGATGTGTGTATTATTTTGACACTGCTTAAAATCACACCAATATATACTTTAATTATGCCTATATAAGATTCCCTCCTGTAGTCTTATATGTGCAACCTAGTGAGGTTTTAAGTGTCATTACAACAGCTATTTTTAAAACCCACCATCACTTAACACATTGCCAGGGAGACATTAAGATGCATAAGCAATGCTTCATTGGGTCACTTATCATTACAGTAGTTAGACAGTTTGAATTGCACCACAGTGTAGTGATATGGAATCCTCTGTGCAGGAGAGGCATGGATGTGTTGAAGGGTATCCATAGTAGGGCCACAAAAATGATCAAAGGGAATGAACACCTGTCCTACAAAGACACGCTAAAAGAGCTGGTACTGTTCAGCCTGGAGAAGAGTAGGCTCTAAAGTGACCTGAGAGTGGCCTTTCTGTATATAAAGGGGGACTATGAGAAAGAAGGTCTGTTGCAGTAAGACAAAGGGAAATGGTTTCAAACTAATGGAAGGGAAATTCAGATGGAATATAAGGAAAAAGATTTTTATGATTAGGGTTGTGAAGCACTGGAACTGGTTGCACAGAGAGGTGTGTGGATACCCAAATCTCAGAAACATTAAGATCAGGGTGTACGGGGCTCTGAGCAACCTGATCAAGCTGTCAGTGTTCCCCTTCAGTGCAGAGCGGTTGTACCAGATGACATCTAAAGGTCCCTTCCAATTCATACAATTCTATAATTCTATGATTAGAACTAGATATAGAAACATAAGGCACCACAATTGCAGCAGCTTGTCGCATCATGATGACCAGTACAGTTGGAGAAATAAAACAAACAACCAATACCAGACCTGCTGTGATTCTAACCCATTGCATGTGCACTTACTGTATTTTAACCTTCCATCTCTTCCACTGCACCTAACACTGCTCATATCTTTTTCAGGTAAAAGGCCTGCATCCCAACCTGGATTTTAACAACGTAAACTTAAAACTGAATGTTTAATATAAAACAGACCCTTATGTAGCTCTTGAATTTACCAGTAACATCTTGCTCTTGTTGTGCTCTTCTAAGTTCTTCTTTTAGCTTTCTTAACTGTTCTTCTTGGTGTTCTGCAAGAGCTTTATAATTAGCAAGCCTGTGTTGGTGGGGAGGCAGAGAAGGGAAAAGTTTTTAGCTTAGGTCTCCTGCAACTTAAGTTACTATTTGATTTTCAATTGAGATAACAAACACAAATGCATTCAAAGTAAAATAAAAATGACTAACGCTACCTTTGGCTTTCAGCTAGGTTTTACGTAAAGTGCAGAAGCATAAGTTTGAACTGAATTATCTGCATAGTGAGCTGTATACAGAGTGCCCAGTTCCTGTGTTTTCCTTACATTTCTTTGTCAGAACAGTTATTTAATTTACAGCTGAACATAGGTTGTTTGAGACACAAAGAAAGGTTGAGAGAGCTGGGCTTGTTCAGTTTAGAGAGGAGAAGGCTCTGAACCTCATTTCAGCCTTCCAGTACTTAAAGGGAGCTTATTTGCACGAGAGGGAGTGACTTTTCACACCATCTGATTATGCTAGGATAAAGGGGAATGGTTTTCAACTAATAGAGGGGAAATTTAGTTTAAAATTTAAGAATGAATTCTTTACTTAGAGTATCAAAGCACTGGAACAGGTTGCCCAAAGAAGTTGTTGATGCCCCATCCCCAGATGCATTCAATGCCAGCTTAGATGGAGCCCTGGGCAACCTGATCTGGTGAGTGACAGCCCTGCACACCACAGGGGTGTTGGAACTAGATGATCTTTAAGTCCTGTTCCAATCTCAGCCAATGATGGTTTGATTTTGGTGACTGTATAGGAAAGGAGTTTGGTAATGCCCCTGAGATGCATATGATTTTTACATTCTCTGGAATGGAAATAGAATAAAAATCTAGAACATGTAAAGCTGAATGATTCCCTATTTGTCAGGTCAGGGTGGGGAATAGGTAGTTAAGAACTATGAAAAAGTAAACTTTAACTTACTTCATATCAAACGAGTTTGATTGCTTCATTCTTTCCATATCACATTTTACTAATTGTGTTTTGAGCTGATCAATTTCTTCTTTGTATATCTCGGCACCTTTATCTAGTTTTGCCTGAAAACAGAATGTCTAGTATGAGTGAAGGATTCTCATGGAACAACAAATTTGAAGACTGCTTTGTTTACACTAGTGTGCCACATTTTGCAGAACAAAGTTGGAAACAGAGAGTTATTCTAGAGTAAGAACATTTACATTATCAGCAAACACCAGAGCACTAGTTGCTGTCCTAACTTTGGTATAATGCACACACTTGGACTTCAGCAAGCTCTGACTTGCTTGCAGATGTAGCATAGGAATTTTGAACTACCATGTAAATATATTGCATGAGAAAAAACCTCATGCTTTTGTTTAAAAATTTGAAGTTTAAGATCATTTCAGAAACATGTAGGTGCTAAATGTAGTTTCTAATACCACAGCATGTGTTCTAACATGCCTTCAAAAGTTGCACTGGTAGCAAGTGAAACTGCATGGAAAACAGGCAATTAGAGTGTTTTAATATTAAGAATACCACACAGAATGAATCGACTCTAAAGCACTCTTTATGTTAGAGAAAAATGAGGAAAGGGTTTGGCTTATACCTGAAGACTCTGATTCTCTTTTAGGGAAGTTCTGAGGGACTTTTCTGTTTCATTCAGTTTAGATTGCAGCTGGGTGAGCTCACTTGTAGCTGTTGTTATCCTTATCTGTGCTTGTAACTTGTTTATCCTGTCATCTTTCTCTCGGAGATTTTTTCCGGCTTCATTTACTGAATTTTCCAACTTTTGGATTTTAGCTTCCAGAGCCTATTGAGTTAAATCAGTTATGAGTAGTTACACCACAAGTTATGCGTATGTTCACATACTGTTACATCGTTAACAGAAAGACCCCCCACACACACCTTGAGGAAAAAAAAAAAAACCCAGCAGAAAAAACTAACAAGCAAGAGTCCCTGTATATTCTATAGCACTGTTCACCTGTTTTGTGTCACTTAACTGCATTCTGGAACACTCAAGTCGAAAAAAATTAAAAAGTTAAAGTTAAAAAAATGTTAAAATAAATCAACTCTCAAGCAAGAGTTCAAACTTTCTTTCACTTTAGGAATAAAAACATATATACAACAACAAAGCATATCCTGGGACAGGGTGGTAGAGATTTACAGTTGCCAAATTTCTCAGTTTATAGTACTCCCTCCTAGAAAATAAGCATTGAGTAAGTCTTTGCACCTTTATATCTTGTTTTGCAGCCTTTAGTTCAGTATGAAGTTTGTAATTTTTTTCTTCTAACAGATATGCAGAGCCATCAGGGGCCAATTGTTCTTTAAGGGTCTTCAAATTCTGGAGCAACTCTTCAGATTTCTCTTTTCTCTGTTTCCATTCAACATCAGCATTCTTACAGTATCTCAAAGTTCTGTCATCCAACTCTGAAGAAAGTTGAAGGAGCATCTGAAAAACAATGTAATACAGATAAATTTTTTAAAATAATTAAAAACTAGGAAGTTTGACTCCCTATTTAATTGTATGTTCTTGATTCAGTGTCCCATTTGAAGACACTTGCTACCACAAATGAAATTAGTGACACTCAGAAGTAATCAGAGGACTCCAGTTCTTTCAGATTCAGGGGAGGACTAGAGTCGTTTAGCTCCCTGAAGGAAATAGTCAGGGAGACCTTATCACGCTACTCAGTACTTAAAAACGTCTTGCAAAAGAGATTTAGCAAGATTACAAGGCTAACAGCTTTACATTAAAAGAGAGTAGATTTATAGTGAATAGGAGGAATACACTTGTTTACACTGAGTAAAATGAGACACTTCATCAGGTTGCCTCATTAACTGAAGTGTTCAGACTCAGGCAGGATGGAGCTTTGAGCAACTTGATCGAGTTAAAAACCATATCTCTGTGCATGGCAGAGAGGTTGGACTTGATGACTTTTGAAGATCTCTTGTCATGAGTTGTGTTCTCTACCCAAACCATAACATCAGTATGAAAAAGACGACAATTATTTGAATGCATTATTGCTAGAATCTAAAAGACAACCGCTTGGGAGAAACCATACACATTGGACTATTCTAGAAACCAGTGTATTTATCATGCCAGAAAGATCTTCATATTTAACAGGTGATAAAAAAAAAAAAATGGAATAAGTAACAGCTTTGATCCGCAGAATGTCTGTCAAGGATTTCTTCCTAACAACCAGTCAGCTCTGGGAAATCCTGGAGAACTCAAGGCTGACAATTAATTCTACAAAAGAAGTTTAAGTCTTAGCATAGGCAGAAGGAAGGTGATGGACTCTTCATACTCCAGATCAATGCTTGTAAAAGTATCAGTATCAATATCCTAGGAACAAATTTTTCTGGAAGTTAAGACAACTGTTCTTAAGAACTAATCAGAAGGTAGAGGATTCCTTCCCATAACCCATTTCTAAGAGTTGTTTGATGTGCTTATCCAAATACGAAATCTCATTAAATCCAGTTTATGAAGCATTTTGTACGGCAGAACCTAACCTTTTTTTACCCCCAGTGTGTGGAATAGGTAAGAAAGGAGCAAAAGGGAAAGGACAGCTGAACCAACTCTGGAGTAATTTGAATTTCTGAAGGTAGAAAACACAAGGATATCAATTACAATCAAGTTTTCTATAAAACACTTTAGCCATGTCAAAGGTGGTTTGTAAAGAGCAGGAAACCCTATGGGTATAAAGCCTTGAGTATGCAAATGTATCAGGCTGCCAAGTTCTACAAGGAACATTTAAACAGTTATAAACCTTGTTTCCAAGATTCAAGCTGTTAAAAAGCAAAATATCAGTTTTCTATGAGTACTCTGTATCATAACATCATGCAAAACTGTCAGAGCTGAGACAGCTGCCAGAAAGCTGCAGTTCCTGCTGCTGGGTGGGAACTGCAAAGCTGCAATTCCCAGCATCCTCAGTCATTACTACATGCTTTCTGGGAGGGAAGGAGGTGATGTAACCATCCTCAGCAGTCAGAAAGACAACTCTCTCTCCCATTTATTTGATGTATTACCCTTCAATCTTTTCATATTATTTTTATATCTCTCATTCCTTTACCATTTCTAGTAAATTAATTTCTGTGATATCTCAATCAAGCTGTACTCCCTCCTTTTTGTACTACTGTATTCCTGCGGGGTTGGGGGGAAGGAGGCCCCCTGCCCTAGAGAGAAGACCACCTTAACCCGTGACACAAACAAACCAAAAAATCCACTATATATACACAAAATTGTCTCCCAATGAAATTTTTTTTAAGCATAAATCTCCAATTTAAATGCATGATGAAAACAAGTCTTAAAAAGAAATCTAATCTACTCCTTCATTTTACAGTTAAATACAAAAACAAGTGCTGACAGCAATTAATAAATTTACTTCAAAGTAGTTTTGTTTTTGTTCATTTTCAGCTAGTTTACAAAGGTGTTTACAGAGTGTTCACATGAAACATTTCTTATGAATTAAATTTTCATTTACCTTTACTTTAGGGGTCCAGAAGTTAATGACTTGTAAAAGCCTTTCGTTATCCTTTTTTAACTCTTCTTTAAGTTCTTCTGCATCACAGTGGTGTCCTGAACAAGTTTCCCAGAACCGCGACGTTTCCTTTCTAGTACTTGCTTCCTGCTGCAACTCTGCCTCTATGCTGAGAAGTTCACTCTCCATTTCTGATATATCTTTGAGGATGGTCTTAATAGAGAAGGGACCAAGTAAATATTGTTTTGTTAGGTGTATGTGTATTTTTGCCTCCTTAGCTATCTATATAGAGAGGAAGTACGTTTCAGCATCTAACTATTCCATATTTGCTAGGCTAAAAGGAATTTTGCTGTATTCCACAGGGCAAATTAGTAAATAATAGTCCAACAGTTTTCTTTCTAATTTTTAGCCACTATATAAAATTAATTTGATACAACTGGACAGCATTAAAAAAAAGAATTGTTTTCCCCTCCCCAAGTTTAAATAGCTAAAAATAAAGACCATTAGATTAGTACAACCATGTTGCATCATGTCTTGAAATGTCCAAGTCTATGAAAATTAAATCATACCTGTGTATTCAAGTGCAAATGCTGCCACACTTCACTGGCACTTAACTCTTGAGGTCTGTCATCCTGATTCAAATGAAACTTCTTCAGACACTGAATTTGAACTTGTAGCTGTTCTTGTTTTTTCTTTTCCTCAAACAATTCCATTACATACTTGTTAACAGTAGCATGATATTCCTTCTTCTTTGAGCAGACACGACCAAACAAAAACTTTAGAACAACAACAAAAAAAATAAAATGAACTTTATAGTGTAAAAGCCCCAAAACTACATGGTTTACTATACTTCTGTTCATTATGACAGTAATTCTTTCCTAAATCCCTTTCATTTTTCCTAATAATTGGAATCTGTTTCTCTACAGAACTATAGAGGGAGGAAAGTCTGAATGGCCACAAAAGTTATTAAACTTTTTGGTAATTCCACAAAATAAATGTAAATCTCCAAGACAGCTTGCCTAACTTTCCTCTCCAAGGAAAGTTGTACTCAGATGACTGAAATTCAATTTACAAAGCACAGAGCACCTCCCATAAGCGAAAATGGATTAATACTAATGAAATATTACTATGGAAAGCAGTTGTATTATAGTAAAAAAAAAAAAAAAAGTTAATTTATCAAAAGAGTTCCAGTTTCTCAGATATGTAAGGGGTCTATTTTCTCTAATAGAGGTAGTTATGATATATCAAAGCTAGATCATTTAGAATCCTGGCTGTTAATAATGAAACTATTTAAAAAAATAAAGCAATATGAATAATCTACGTATTCAGGCACTTAGTTGGTACCTTCAGTTTGTTCAATAAACTCTGGAGATGACCATTAATTTTCTCATTTTCCATTTGCAGTCGTTTGACTTGTTTACTCTGTTCCGATGAAAGCTGAGTCAGTATTGCAGCTATCAGTGCTTTCTGACTATTCAGTTCAGTTTTTAGATTTAGAGACATTGCAGAGAGACATTCATACCTCTTCCCCATATCTGGGAATATCTCAAGAAGCTCCTAAAAACAAATTAAGCAAATTAAGTCAGAATAACAAAAGAGTCATTAGTTATAAACAAGCTGAACATCAGATTCTGAGTTGACCCCCACAGCACGCATGAGGTTTTATAAAGGAAGTAAAGCAAGAACTGAAGTCTGTCCTATTGTCACAGATTAGGACAGTAGGCTGGGCCAGAAATAAAGTTTGTTGTCTGTTCACAAGTTTGCCACTCAGTCTACTCTCAGAATGAGGTTGATCTATTTGATCCTCTTGTGGAAAAAAAGATCATGAAATTGCTCCAAGCCTCTGCCTTCCATGTTTCTTTGTGACAGAGACATCTGCTTTCTTTCACAGGAAAGACATAAGGTTAAAGCAGTTAGCAGGCCATGAAAAGAAAATACACCTCAAGGGACTATTAGTAAACTGCAGCTCAGGTATTGCATAGAGAACCTAGATTACACCTTAAGGCAAAAACAAGTCCATACTGGCCTGTTAATTTAGGCCATCTCCCCTTACAGTTTTTAACTGAAAGAAGCAGGATTCACCAGTTCTTTATAAATAACACACAGAAGTAAGGTTTAGGCTCCTGAATAAATTGTATTAACATTTGAAACGCACCCTTTAAAAAGTACAATAGCTTACCTTAATTTTCAAGGCTTTTGTTTCCAGGCTGTTGTCATCCATCTGCTCCGTATTATCCAGAGAGTTCACTTGAACAGACATATCATTCAGGTCTTTCTGCTTCAGTTTGTCTAGAGCACATTCCAGTTTTGCACTTGTTTCAATACACTAAAATAAATGCATGCATAATTAAGTACTATTCAAGAAGATGTGTTATTAGTAACTTAAGTTTGCAGCTAGCAACACCAACCATTTCAGAACTTTTTTGCAATTCCATCTTGAGTTGGTCCCTCTCAGAGCTGATGTCCTGAAGAAGTTTTTGCAGCTCATCTTTTTCTTGATTAATTGATGTGATTTGTTCATTAAGTTGGAAAGAATGACTAGTTCTTTCAGCCAGTAACAGGTCTTTTTCACTTGATAGGTTATTTAGTGTCTCAGTTAACTGTTGGATCTAATGTAGAAGGAAAGAAAAAAAATGAGCTCGCCCTAGTCTATAGACCCCACTATGAAAGTCTAAAATGAGTTGTGTCAAATACAGACAACACAATTCCCAGTAACTCTAAAATTCACATTAACAGCAAGAAAAGTTTAAAAATGCTAACAATGTTCTAATCTCTAAGAAAAAGAAATTAAGAATAGCATTACACCCAGAGAACTCAGCCAACATCATTTGCACTAAAGCAACATGAAAACACAATGCAGTCAACATAAATCCACATTACAAGAAAACAGAAATGGAAAATTAACAAAAGAGAAAGGCCATTCAATTGCCCATATATCTGCTCTAATGATTTGAATAGTAACCCATTTGTTTACCTAAAACAATTCTTAGTTACATTGTTAGAGCTACAGAGAAAATGAGAGTTTGACAGATGAAAAACAAAGTGAAAACTGCAAAAAGACTGAGCTGGGAAGAGCTGAGCAGCAAAACATGCTGAACACCAGATCAGTTTCAAACTGCAAAGCAACAAAGATTCCAAACCTACTTGGGATCACACTGTCTACACAGTGATTTCTGAAGTTGGAATGAATACATAACTACCATTGTATGAAAGCTGGACATGGTTTTATCCAGTATGTAGGCTATAACGGAGCAGCCCATTCAGCGGAGATGAGTTTAGGGTTCTACTTCTAAATTTCACTTAAACTATCACTGAATCCTTTGTTCATGTGTTCTATAACAAGTCCGAATATGACAAAATGATGTGCTGGCAGTTTAAAATTAAATAGGATTTGTCTTGAGCAAGAATTTAGCTTAGTGATTAAAACATCAGAAAACAGCACTGTGGAGTAGCTAGATAAAAACCACAAACTCCCCACCTTATTTGTTAGGCTGTCCTCTAAAACCTCTGACCTCCTCTGAACCTTTAACAGATGTTCTTCTCGTTCTTCAGCTTTCATTTTCTCATTGCTGAGAAGTTCTTGTTGACATTTCAACTCCTTTTCAGTTTCAAGAATCTGAGTTAAAAATAGACCAAGAAATATTTTAAAAGTTCTGAAATATATGAATCTACTTCTAACACACCAGACTGCTACGTTTCATAAGAGTCAAATACTTAGGAAAAGAAACAAATCGCTTTAGTCTGAGTGTATACAATATTTCGTATTTTGAAAAGTCCATTCTAAAAAAAGCCTGCCAACTATAGTATGATTAAAATCCTTAGCATTCAGCGTAAAGAACTGCAAAAAATATGCTACCAAACATGTTTGGACTTACTTTCTGCAATTCTTGTTTCAGAGATGAGGAACATGAAGTAAAGATGTGAACCTCATTCATTTTACTTTAATAAATATCTAAAAATAAGGAATTCACATGACATAACTTTATCAGTTGAACTATTGTCAAAATTACTTTTGATTAATTATTATAGGAGTAGCATTCCTTACACTAAATCTCTACATTTCAAAAGGAAGTTTCACAGCAATGCAACTAACGCTACTACTCAAAAGAATACCTAAATTCAATATCAGTAGCACCACAGATTTGAATCACCTACAAATTACTGAATCTGTATAAAGACTGCTGCTCAACCCTGAACCAAGTTGTCATCTTCACTGTTGTGAAGATATTCCTTACACAGAAGCAAAATAAAAACCTCCAGAGTATTTGTCACTTTCAGTGGTAACTTCAGAATTCAACTACAAAATATACTATAAAATTAAAAAAAAAAAACAACTTAAGCATTTAGGTAATTAAATGCATGCCTTTGCTCATTCCTTTCTAAATCAAGTAGCCTCAGCCAAGACTTTTGAAAAGGATTGTGCATATATATATATACACACACACACACACACACACACATTCTTCCTGGTGTGTGACAAATTAAAGCTCACCAATATTCTTCGATTTGGATATATAATACCCCTAAGGAAATTCTCCAGAACAGTTTCAAGAAACAGCCAATCTGCTCTCCAATATTTATAGTTATCATACTTCTATCAAAGACAAAGCACCTTATTAATACTCTCCTGTAGGTTAACCTCCAGTTTGTTCTTCTCTGCTTGAACGTGTTGCAACATTTCTTGGAACTGATCTCTCTCCTGCGCCAACAAATCACATTGCTTCTCCAGCTGTTGAAGTTTACTGTTTTCATACTCTGACTTTTCTTTTAGTTCTCCCAGCATCTGTTGTCTTTCCTTAGTTACCACATTTAAGTCCTCACTCAACTTTAATATCTACAAAGATAAAAAAAAAAAAACCACGAACAAAAAAACAAAGTACAAAATCAGATACAGTTTATCAACAGGAATTTTTGCCAGTAATTATTACTATGAGATCATCTGTCAAAACAGTAAAATATGGACATAAGCTACTGTAGGTGAATAACTTTTACTCTAAACAGCCATTGAGGAGACATCCTCTGAACTAGTATTAAGAGTTGTTTGTTCATTATTGTACTTGCCTTTTCATTCAGTTTGTTTACTTCCTCAGTTAGTTTTTCTTCAGTGTTTTGTAGTTTCTCTTCTCTTTCCGCTATCATATTTTTCTGAATGTCAGCTTGCTCTTTCTGATGCTTTAGCTCTTCCTGCAGATTTTCCATTTCTGTAAGAACGTCTAACAACTATAAAACAAAGAGTTATGCAGCTGAATACCCAGTATGACTTTCTTAAAGGTTGCTCATACAAAGTTAAGAGCGACAAGCTAAGGCATTTCATTTCTAGAAGTTGCAGTTTCTATCTGAAACCGCGAATTGTTTTCAGAAATTATCTAGCACACTTCCATTTTATTTCAGAACATATCAGCTTAATTTCTTTAACTGCATGTCAGGCCAAGTTTGTCTGAAATAATGCATCAAAATAAACAGGTTTTCTAGGCAAATGCTTAAAATTTTGAATAAGCACTATCCTGCTTTTAAAATAAGTCATCAGGACAGAGAAATGCAATAGCAAATCAATTTCATTTCTGGGTTTAACTTTCTCTTCGTCAGTTTTTTTTTTTTGGACTGAAATGATAGAAAACCTTGAACCCCTTGATTTTAGTAAGCTTGGATTACTTCTACTGTTCAGTGCTAAATGTAAAGCCACTGTACGTGGGAAATGTAACGGGAACTGGTGGAGCATCTGTCCAGCAGGTAAACAACTGTGGCTAAATCCAGAGAGGCATAGTGACCACAGCAGCCATGAAGGAAAATTAAGAGAGAAATCCCAAAATCCAGATTGTATTAGTAGACTCAATTTTTAGTTTACTGCTGCTAAGACCAAATGGAGAAAGGGAGGGATATCAAACAGCTGAAAGTTTCAGGACTGAACAAATCAAGTGATATAATGTGCCATTAAAACAATTAAAGATACTTGATACACACTTTCTTTTTGCTTTCCTGACAATCAGCCTTCAACTGGTCTTTTTCTGTTTTAGAGACCTCTACCATTTGCTGTAGCTCATCCTTCTCCACATTAAGTAAAGCAATTTTCTCAAGTTGCTGCGAAATGCCCTCATTCATTGTTGTTTCAATTTGCTCTTTTTCTGTCAGTAGTTTACCATACTCAGAGGAGATGCGAGTCAGGTTTTCAGATACTTCAGAGAGCTGAAAGAACAAATAGCTTATTAATAGTGCTTATAATTTCTAACACATGATAAATAGTAACTTTTTAAATTAAGTTGCTTCTTTGTCCCAGTAATCAGGTTGATGTAGGAAAAGTATCACTGGATCACATTTCACAAGCACGATTCACACAGATGGGTTGTCAAATAATTTAACAGAAATCTCCATCAGTTTTCTAACTTCACAAACAAATGGCATAATAATTTTGCTTATATATTAATCATATTTCAGCATTTCTATCATTAGAAAGTGCATAAAAACCTATAGTTCACAATAATTCCAGAAAAACAACTCCACAGCAGATAATGCTTGAATCAAGCCTATTTATTTTTTTTCTTAAAGCAAAAACAGCTTCATATTTAAAATAGAAAAATGTAATTATAAGCACAGAAGCAAAAGAATGAGCCCTTTAGTTGCTTAGGTATCTTCAGAGTTACACAGATGAAAGATAGCATGTTAACTATAATAATATTAAGTAGTTTAAGATTTGGAAAATAAATTGAGGTCAAATAACAGCTGATGCTTAATATGTGATCCTTCAGCACCAGCGTTCATCTTGTTCTAAAGGCTGTAGCTTGCACATTAAATTGCGATTTGGTTGTCTTAACACTGCCTCTATTTTTATGGCCTTCTTTTATGAAGTAGTTAAAAAAGGGGAAAAGCTTTAAGTTTTGTTAGTAAATTTATTGAACCTTTTCAAATTGAAATCTGTAGGAGATAGAACTTATTTGCTTCACAAAACTATATCTGACCTTCTGCTTCAGTTCAGTTGTTTCCTTCAATGCCTCTTGTGCTTTCAAGAGTTGACTTTCTTTCTCTGAAATACTTTCTTTTAGTTCCACAATGGTCTCTTGATGTTGTCTGATAGAGTTATGAGCACATCTCAATTCTTCCTGCACTTCTGAGTTCTGTGGACACAAAACAGTTCAAATCAATTAATGCTTGAGCAGCAGTTCCAAAAAGTATGACAGAAGTTTAGTGAAGATTTTTCCTTAAAGAAATAAAACAGTTTTTCTTACCAAAAGAATTGCTTCTTGTACAGTGTTTTTCAGATGGTCTCTCTCCTTTTGGAGATTCTCCAGTTGCATTTTAAAATCACCTTCTTCTGTCATAGTGCCCATTTCTTGACAGTCAATAAATTTTGGAATAAGATCAGTTTGTTCCATATTTTCAGAATCCCTGTTAAACTCACTTGCCTTCATTTCCTCCATTGTATTCAGTTTCTTTTGTGTCTGGCTCAACTCCTCTCTTAGATTAAGTAATTCCTGCTCAACAGATTTTTCTTGAATCACTGGTACCTATTTCACACAGGAACAAAAGTCAATGCTTTTAGGGAAGTAGTGATAAGAAAATTATATCAGATCATTGACAAGCTGGTTTACATAAAATAAAGAGAACATATGTTTTAAAGGAACTTGTACATGGAAAGTAATAGGATATGACTGAATTCAGTATTTTAAATTTATTGAAAGAAACACAAGTAAAATTGAAAAGATGTCATCTGAAACATGTTGCCAGAAGCAGAACTTCCCCACTACAGTTTAAGCCTGAGGAAAAACCAATACACTGCAGAGATCTTGACTATATATCTAGTCTCAACAGTAGATAAGGCCAGTTTGGATGGGGCCCTGGGAAACATGGTCTAGTATCAGATCTGGAAGTTGGTGGCCCTGCCCATGGCAGGGGAGTTGGAACTTCATGATCCTTAGGGTCCCTTCCAACCCAAGCCATTCTATAATTCTGTGATGTCAAGATATTAGCTCTTCAAAGTCTGTCCACCTCCCCATAAATATTATTTTACACATACACGATTTTTGAAATAAAAATTTCTATTTAAGTGCATCTATGTATTAAAACACACACATGCTATCAGCATTCCCTATTAAGGAAAATGTTGGATGTAAAAAGCACTCAACAGCAATTGCCTAGAAAGCAGAACCAAAGAGATTCCTATGCTTTGGAAAAAAAAATAAAAAAAATCACCATCCCTTCCAGATAAGCGATTCTTAGATTCAAATACTTAATTACAGTACCACATCTCTGCACAGATCAACCCGTAACACTACCATCCTGGATAAAGATTCAATTCTATTTATAGGAAAAGTTTAAAGTTTGTTATAGCTCGCTATTAGTTGCCCAGATACAACTAGCAGTATTGGTTGAATTGCCTTTCAGGTAAACAGTACTGTTGGTGGTGTCTGATGGCCTGCAGTCAAATAGCAGGATCCTTCTCTGGTTTATTTAGCAAGCTATTATCACTCAAAGTTTAAATACATGTGCTTTGTATTACAAACTTAGTGTAATACTTACCAGAGTTTCTCCTCCATGCTCTACTTTTTTAAAATGTAAACTGTCCAGCTTATCCTGTAATGAATTCTTCTCTTGTGTAAGGGAAAGTATTTGTTCCTTTAGCACCTGAAGCTGACCACTTTCTCTATGGGTTTTATTTTCTGCAGCAAGCCAGTCTCTCTCCGATACGACACTTTTAAGTTCTTCTGTCATTTGTGATAACTACAAAATATGCAAAGATAGCACTCCCATCAATTCCAAATGAAAATTAAAATGCAAAAATTTTCATTTATTCTGCTATGGTATTGTTATCTCTAACCAATCTCAGGAAAAGCCCAAAACAGTTTTTGGCTTGTCACCTGTTTTAAATGCTAACCTTTTAGCAGATTCTTCTTTAATACTGGCTATGTTTCATTTAGAAAATATCAGAAGAAAAAGCCAACTGTGAAACACCTCTCCATCTATTTCTATGCATTTGCTCTTTTAGAAACCATGCAAATACTAAGTGAACATTATTTACCCTATTACAAGTTACAAACTCAGTTTCAGTTACAGTCACCTGCTAGACTTCTCAATTAGTACAAAGTTTGCAAGCCATAAGCTTTGTTACTACTCTTAGGGAACCCTCATCCCTATTTGCCACCTAATTTTACCAGACAAGTTGGGAGACTCAGGTCACATTAGTTAGGAAAAAGTTTATAATACACTACAGTTGTTGGATCTCTGTAAAGATTCAAGCTATGAACACTACTTTTTTTGATTATTTTCTACCAAAGGTCTAGAAATGTAAGGGCCAGCAGAAGAGACTACAATCAGACTAATAAGACTTGCGTTCATGGTATTGGGAAAAACACTAGAAGCATTTTAGTTTCAAATATTACAAAACATCTTACCTGTATTTTAAGTTCATTAATAGTCCTCCCTAGCGTCTCCTCAACACTCAGAATCTGTGTCTCTTTCTCCGAAATACTTTTCTCCAGCTTCTTAACAGCTTCCTGAGATTTCTGGAGAGAACTCTGTGCATTTCTCAGTTCTTCATGTGCTAAAATATTCTTTAGAACAAAGAAAAGTCACAAAACAGAAATGCTATTTTTTGACAAGTTAGTAGGTATTCCTCAAAGAACAACAACAACAAAAAAAACCCCAAACAAAAACAAAACACCAAAGAAAACTCACTCCCCTTGTCTCCTGTATATTTCAATATACATGGGTTGCTCTGAAAGTAATGCCTCCTCCTTTATTAGGCTGACCCACATCAGAGGTGGATGTTGGTGGAGTTGTAGTAGAGGTTGAAGCTTCCTACAAATAAGCCATTATATTCTGTTGCCTTGTGACAGACAGCAACAGAGGGAGTTTGACAAATTGGTGTATGATATGGAAGTCCACACGAAGCAAAGATGTCACTGAATTCCTCCATGCAGAAAAAAAAAAACGTACCCACTGACATTCATAGAATCATAAGAATCATTTGAGATGGAAAGAGCCCTTTAAAAGTCACCTCATCCAACTCCCCTGCAATGAAGAGGAACAGCCACATCTCAATCAGAGTGAGATCAGGCTCACAGGCTGGCCCACATCAGACTGACCTTGAATGTAAGGGCGATAGAGAACTGGCACAGGCTGCACAGAGAGGTGGTGGAGTCTCCTTCTCTGGAGACACTCAAGACCCGCCTGGACACCTACCTGGGCAACCTGGGCTAGGGAGCTGCTTTGGCAGGGAGGTTGGACTCAATCTCTAGAGGTCCCTTACAACTCCTACAATTCTGTGATTCTGTGAATCTCTTCAGGAACTGGGCAGCCACAACCTCCCTGGACAACCAGTGCCAGTGCCTCACCACACCACCCTTATTGTAAAAACTTTTTCCTTAAATCCAGTCTAGATCTCTCTTAGTTTGAAACCATTTCCCCTTGTTCTGCAATAAGTTCATAATAAGCAAATTTCATGCAAAGGAGTGCATTTTGTCAAACAAACAAGACAGACGTTTGGCCCAGGAGTAGCAGGTACACAGATTATCAGTGCCTTGGCACCATCAAGTCCCCATCCCAGCACTGTTCTTACAGCAGTACATCAGGTTCTCCTGATGTTGCTCATAGCTAAGGTTGCCTAGGGAAATACTACAGGTCACAGAACCTGTCCATGGTTTCCATTATGTTCAGTCCTCCACCCTACTTGATGGCATACCATTTTCACTCTACTCTCATATCCCTGTAAACAATTGGTACCTTAATTTCCAGTGAGCAATGCTATACATCAATTCCAAGTCACCTGCAGCAATTATTACACATACACTTAGCTGGGTCCAGAAGCTAGACCTGTCAGAAAACTCCACTGACCCCTGCTTAATATTTACGGCAACTAAACAGTGGATGCTAGCACAGTTAAGTGGTGGGTGGTACATTTCAGCAGTGGCAACAGTGGGCCACCTCCACTGGTGCAGATTTGTACAAGTGCAAAATGAAGCCTCTAGTTCATTGCTAGCAAAGATACATAGCTAATAGTGGTGATTATGCTGAAAAACAGTCTTATAGCTGAGAATTTGCTCTACCAAATAGTGCTACTATGTTCTTTGTTGCAGTTTCCATGGAAATAAATAGGAGGAATTATTTTCAGAGCAATCTATGTAGTTCAGGTTCTTTCATATTCTTCCTTTGTAATATGTATGGTGCACTTCATTGAAGTCAGAATCCCTACCATTGAAACGGTGTCCTTTATGTCTTCTTTGAGCTGGTCTGTCTCAGCTTGGAGAGATTCCTCTTTCTGTTTGAGGTGATCTCTTTCCTGAGTGAGAGTTTTTATTTCTTCCCAGCATCCACTAAGCTGCTGAAGAACTGCCTGGATCTCTGAATCCTTAGTCTCCAATCTTGCTTCCATAACCTTTTCTTGCTCTTTTAATTGTTCCATTTCATTTAGCTTCTGATGGGCCTGAGCGAGCTCTTCTTTTACATGAAGAAGATGTTCGTGCTCTGCTGTCTTTTCTTCTAATTCTTTCATTCTATTAGAAAGCTTTAATTTATACAGGAAAAAAGAGTAAGAACTGTCACTTTCATGAAAAGCAGCATAATCTATACATGATGTCAGACTCGTATCTGCTTAGACAAGCTAGAATCCTTCCACTCTTCTGAAGAATAGGAATTCCATTATTTCACTAACCCTCTATATTTTCTACATTAATTATTCATCTCCAGAACCTCATTAGCAGGAAAAGTATTGCTAAAACACAAACACAAATCCATAGCTGAATATGACAGACACGTAATTGCCAAAATACATGCATCTTATTTTCCTTCTCCTCCCCTATGAATACTTTTTCCCTTTCTATTTGCCAAGTAATGCAGTGATTCTTTGTGGTTTGAAAGATATCCCTTTTTGTTTCTTTTCAGAGAAAACCCTCAACAGTTCTCTGACAAGAAAGCTTTGTTTCTATGAATTCAGAAAGAGTAGGTGATTGCACTTATTTAAAATGTATCTGCATAATGAAGAGTAAACTTAAGATTAAGAATTTAAAAAGTACAGGAGACCACATATCCTTGAGTAGCTTGTTTCTTTCCCTATGAAGAAAGAGGCCATTGAGATGCTTAATCCCATGCATCTCAAATCTTATTCATCTGGCACAGTACAAGTGATTCCCACTAAAACTGGAATTTCATTTACTACATATCTTCAAAACCACTATTTCAGATGACTACTTTATAGTGTAAAAAGAATTTCTAGCATATGTCAAAAAGAGGAATATGACACCAACCTCTGTTGTTGTATAATCCAAAGCTGTTTTAGACTCTTCTGCATCTTTCGACAAACGTTCTATTTGGAGTTTCATTTGTTCATAGTCTTCCGACACAGCTGCGTATTTTTGTTCCAGTTCTTCATGGAGCTGTTTAAGTGCTACATATTCCTCATCAGAGGATACGTATTTAAGCTGTGCATCTGCTAGCTCTTTTTTTGATTTTTCAATTTCATCAGTCATATACTTAAGTTTAACTTCATCATCAGATGCCACAGAGAGCAGCTTTTCTCTTTCTAACTTTAGTAAGCGTAACTCCTCATTTTTTTCAAGAATCTGTCAGAAAAAAAAATATTAACAGCATTTAAAAATCAGTATTTGTTATAGCCATATAATAAAAAAAAAAAATGCTCACGCAGGCTTAAACAAATACAAGCAAACACAGAGTGCAGTACATTGCTAGACTTCCAGACTTAATCCCAATAAAACAAATCCTAAACAACACTTTAGAGAGAAGGGTAGGGAAGACAAATCCCATTGGCTTTAAATACCTTTAAAACTCTCCCCTCTAACTCTTAAAACAGTGAATGAAAATATTTAAAAAATATTTTGAGGTAGGACTGAACTACCTGCCAGGTTATGGCTCTTAAACTGATCAAGTCCTTTGATGTATCAACACTACTTGCAATGCAGATTTTATAAAGTTGTTAACATCTGCTTAATGTTTGTTTATATGTAGAAGTAGGCCAGTGGAAAGTTTTGGAACATTCTGAAATATATTCACAATCAAGTTTGTGCAAGATTGCTTGCCCTAGTCCAGAAGTGCACATTCTCAGGATTTAAAACAAATTTGCAAACTTAAGATAAATTTATAGGAAAAAGTATACTAACCTACACCCTGCCAGGAGACAAGAAAGTCTGCTTGCAAATTCTCAAAAGTTTAAATTAAACCTTTTCCTCTCCTCAACCACTGTTTCTACTCAGGAGTGCTGAGATTTACTCTTCACCCACCCAGACAAAAATTCCGTTTTCAGACAGGTAAAATAGTGTTCCATCCTTGTTCAATACACATGTAGTTACCAAATGACCAGAAAGAGTTCATTAGTTATAGTGAACTATAACTGAGCACTCAACTCTTAATTTATCCTTGAGTGTAAATATCAAACACCTGAGAAACAGCAGCATAATGAATTTTGTAAAATCTTATTTTACTTGAGACAAATTTTTAACTGAAAACGTCCTATCCCATAGGCCTCAACTAATGTGAATATAATTAATTTAAAAAATATGAAAGAAAGTCAAGCTCCAGCACAGTTAAATGTTCATGTACCTCTCTCTGCTGTATCTCAACAGTATTTGGTAGAAACTGAAGTTCTGATAGTTCATTTACTTTTGTTTGTAGGAATACATTCTCTTCCAATGCTTTTTCTAGTTCTGATTTCAAGTCAGATGCCTTTTTTTCCAGGTCCATAAGAGAAACCAAATCTAGAGAATCAGCAAGTTTAAATTAATAAGAATGAAAAGAAAAATAGGTTTTAATTTAAGCATTTTTATATCATGCTCTGGATGTTAGGTCTACAAAGAATATAACTGGTCAGCAATTAAAAGATGGAACTATGCTTTGAATTTGGAAACCACATAGATTGGCATTCAGATTATTTCACTTTCTCCCTGATATCCTTCATTAACTTGACTGTCCTGGGTGACATACAAAGCATTATGGAAATTGCAATTTTACAAATATTTTAAGGAAGTGCTAATGCAGTTGCTGTGTGCCATCAGTATCAGAGATTCCAATGTTTAATCTTGACAAACACTTCAATAAGAAAAGAGCAGAAGAGTGAAAATGTTCCCGATGTCCCCCATCCCAAATGGAGAAAAGGAAGATAGGGAAGGGGAGAGGGAAAAAAAAAAAAAAATCAATTTGAAGAGAATAGTACCTTTAGGAACTTTACCCTCCATCAGTGAATTTAGCCTTGTGTTTTCTCGAAATACAGACTGCAACTCTTTCTGCAAGTCAGCTTGCATTTTTTTGTAGCTCGCCTTCCCTGCTTCTATTTGGCTTTGATAAAGTTGCACATCCTTTTGCATTTGCTTGTGATTATTTAGGAGTTCATTCTTCAGGAAAACAAAAGAACATGCAGTTCATACACAAAAGACTACTTGCTTAACTGTTAATTAAATCTGACACGTTTCCTGTTGTTGTCCTATACAACTTTGATTTCGTCAAATAAAAGTTGCCACCATTAAACAACTCTGTTTCTTTTAGAATAACGTAGTAAGAACCATAGCCCTTTTCCCTATTTCATCTTCACTCCTTCAAAACTTAAGACCCCCAGTCCAGTTTTCTGAATTTATAACTCTTACTAATCAATTCTCTATTAAGACTTGGAGTCTTCTGTCCTAGGAACTCCTCAAAGACTATTCATTTACTTTTTTTGGATGACAAACAAAACTCTAATACCAGCTCCTGCATAACAAGTCTGATCATCTTCCCTTTGAAGACCTGTTTTCCGTAAGTTCCATAGTGAAAATATTACTTTGAATGTTTAGTCACTTGTCTTTACAGATAGTCTTCCCCAGTCTGGGAGCAAACCCTGCACAGTTTTTTGTGCAACCACAAAAGCAGTTTAAAAAGTAATTACCATCCTCTCCTTCAATTCCAAATTTTCTGTTCTGAGAAAAGCAGATTCTTTTTTGGCATCCATGGCTATGGTTTCACTGTCTAGGAGGGATTTACTCAGCTGTTGAATTTCCTCAATTAGTTTATCAGTATCTCCCTGAAAGAGACAAAAATTAAAAAAAATTAAGACCATAAAGCAAATCATTCAAGTATGGTTTAAAAAGCAGAATTGACTCAGAAAGTAGTACTTTACTCCATCAAAAATGAACAGTAGCACAACACAGGGAACTGGGATAAAGTAGAGAACTTCTCATAGCTTTACTTCAGAGTACTACTATAAAATACACTTCTTGCAGAAGTGATACTATAGTAATTAGCATTTTAAGCTTTAAAAATTAATCAATTGAGCAGCAGATTTCCATCATATAAAGTCTATGCTTAAGTTTAACCCACTCCCACAAAAGCAAAACCTAACTCAGCCTCTTGACCCCAGCAGAAAACTCACATTTACCACTGAAAGAGTCCCATCCTTTCTTTCCACTTCTGCTTTCTGTAGTTCTTCCACACGATTTTTTAACATCTTTATTTTGTTCTCTTTCTCTTTCAGTTGTTCCAGTTTGGACTTTATTTCTGCCTAAAAGTTATATGAAAAGAAGGAGGAAAAAAAAAAACCAAACAGTTCCAAGTTTGTTTGTTTTCCTGACAGGAATCTGCAAGTTCTTTTTACATAATAAGCATCACTAAGATAAGAGAGATCTTCCTCATGAATGGGCTATGGTTAATCTTACCAGTTAAGCCTAGGTCATCCATACCAGATAGAAAAACCAAACCACGTTTCATACAGATCTTATTGCGTGCAATAAGATATGAGACATGCTCACCTCAAGTTCTTCATTGTACGCTTCAGCATTTGAAACAATATTCTTTAGGTTGGAAATTTCATGCATTAGTTGTATCTGTGGAGCAAATTGAAGCAAAATTGCAGAGGATGTTAGAAAGCACCCATACCAACAGTTTTAGTTGCCATCACCATGAAAATAAGTGAAGTCTGTATTACATTCTTTTTTATTAGTTAGCAAATCCCAGTTGCCACATATTCTTTCAAATTAATAAACAAAAAGCTCTATTTCAGCTTCACAGCAGTTAGAAATGATTCAAGTACAATTTAATCTGCAACAGCTTGAGAAGTGAGAGCAATGTGATCAAAGCAATTCATGCAAAAGTCATACAGATGTGGAGATTCCCATCTCTGGTCATATTAGTTTTTGGGTTTTTTTTGCACAGTGCAGATATTAATGATAATCTGTTTGCTGACAAGAACGAGGTATCAAAAGTAAGTTTAAGTAACCAAGCCATGAACGCATTCAAGTTGCATCCTCTGAAAGGAAGCACAAGTAGAAGAGTAAATATAAAAGCACTTTTAAAACAGAAGAGCTTTCCTGTTGGTCTCTGTTAGAAAAGCTTTACAATTAGCTCTCTCAAGTATTTCTGTCTTGTTACAAGTATAGAGAGAAGAAAATCTAATCTGTAATTTCCATGTCAAAGAATAGCTGTAGAAGATATAGCACCATATTAATCTTCCAGGTGTAACTTAAACTCAATACTGAATAATGTCATTATCTCTATGTGCCTGTGCTGACTGTAACTGATGATTTCAAATGTGTTTAGTCATGTGTGAAGTATGTGACCCATCAGTTATGCTGTAATTACTCTGCTATACAAGTATTGACAAATACTTCCATGTTATGGATTGTCTTCAGACACTGATCTGAAGATGTGATTTGTTCAAAAAAAAAAAGCAGTTCTTGCAATATAAACTAATTTATAACACTGTTTTTGCCATTAGATACAAGTTTTTCAGGGGACAACCCTAACAAAATTTGTTAAGCTTCGGCTTCAGAGTAGACCTGATTAGGAAGCTAACACAAATTATCTATTAAAGTGCCTTCTCAAATACAAGAAATCATAATAGATTATGTATCTGTTTTAGGATCCATGAATTTCTGTAGGGAATGCCAGAAATAATAGGTTACAATTTAATGAGATCACCTAAAACAAGTGTGAAAGGATGCAACCTCAGCTTCAACTTTAGCCTGTGGTAGAAGGATACTAAATAGCTTAATGCATACAGGCAGTCTGCAGCCAACACAGCAAAGTATCCAGTTCCTTCTAGAAAAGATATTGGGAAAGGAATGGAATAAAGTACATCTAAGTTTTATTATCTCAAGTGTCTTTTTCTTTTGTTACTTACTTCACCCTCAAGCCCTTGGGCACATAGAACATTAGACCTAAACATAGATATATGCTTCAAAAAAATCTCACTGTCTTCTGCAAGAGACTTTTCATAAATATACTAGATAGATATACACAAAAATAGTGTAGATACATACAGATAAATACATTTAACCAAACCTCAGCATGCAACTCTTGAAATTTCAAGTCTGATTTTTTACACTAAGTCCCCTTCAAATCCCAGGCTCATTCTTTCTGCTCTTGAGCACTGCTTAGTTCACCACCTGTTGTGAATCAAAATCCAAGTAGCATTCTGTAGACCAAAATCTAGAAAACATTAGACTAGTATTCCTTACACTCAGTCTATATCTCCATGTACCTTACCTCATGATCTCTTTGAGTTTGTTTTTCTAGTGCTTCAAATTCATCCATTTCCATCTTCTCCTTCAGTTTCTCCTTCATTTCATTTATTTCTGATTTCAACTGCTCATTTTCTAATACTAACTTATTAAAGTTAGCTTGCAAGACATTTATCTCATTTACAGCAATATCCTGAAGAAGCAAACACAGAAAGCTTTAGAAAAGGTTACAGGAATTTTCATATTATTCCTAGGATAATACAAGACAGGCTTACCTTTTCTATGGCTAAAGCTTCACAGAGTTGCACAGATTCTTCAAAGTCTCTTTGAGTCTAGAAAAAAGAATTGCTTTTAGCTAAAAGATCTACAAAATCAAGTAAGTTTATTACATCCCTTGTTGCTTTTCACCACCAGCTGTACTTAAATACCAAAGCTCACTAGCTCATTCACTACTAAAACATAACACAACTTCACAGAGATGACTAAGATACTTACTTTCTAACTAGTTACAATTATTAAAGATAAATAACAGAATATCTATGCTCTAAAGATGAGTAAGGCTGTCTTACTGAGAACCATGCAACGCATATGCACTGTGTTAAGTGCTGTAGATTCATTGTACTTAGCTGCCTGCTTGGTTAAGTTGTTCACTCACTTCCCCCTCCCAGTGGGATAAGAGAATCAAATAAAGAAAACTAAAGTGGAACTTGTAGACTGAAATAAAAACTATTTACTGCAACGTAAAAGGAAGAAAAAAAAAAGGAACAGTAATAACAACAGTGATAATACATTCACAAAACAAGTGATGCACAAGCCATTGCTACCACCCACCAACTGCTGTCCAGCCAGTAAGCAGTGGCTGGACCCCACTCAACTCCTGTGCTTTAATTTTTTTTTCACATGATATGAAATGGTTTGGAATATCAATTTGGCCAATTATAGGTCAGCTATCCTGGTTCTGCCTCCTCCAGGCTCCCTGTGCCCTTTAGCTCCCCCTTGCCAGTAGGACAGCACAAGAAGTTGATATGTTCTTAGCTCTTTGCAGCCACTCCTCAGCAACTAACACACCCCTGTGTTATCAGCACTGTTTTTCTCCCAAAGCCAAAACATAGCATCATTTCAGACTTTATGAAGGAAGAACCTTGTTCAAGCTGGAACCAGGACAGTAAGACAAACCAAAGACATTATGATGTTACCCAGTTCATGTTAGGTCCATCAGTCCATTCTGTATCTCGAATTTGATCCAAAACAGTAAAGGATTGGTTGTCATGTTCAGAACTTTCTATTAACATAGCTGAAAATAAGATGTATCCAAAAAATACAAAATAACAGTAAGTTTTTAATTGGACATCAAGAATTTTCTTATCCAAGATCTCATCACATTGGAAATAATCATTCAGTGACAAAAATGGAGCACAGCTGGACTTCCAAATCTCATTATTTTCTTTTATGAAAGGGAACAGCACTTTAGTCCAGTCCCCATGCTTACACTGAACACCCTATCACAAGTTAATGAAGCTGAAAACAAACCCAGAATATGTACTTATTTACAGATTAGGAAAAAAGTGTTTAAGGGTCAAGGAAAGGACCAAACAACAGTATTCTGCAGTATATGAAGACATATCCTTCCCATAAGAAAAATTTCAAGCAACTTGACAGATGGGTAGGTAATAAAGCTGTAAAAAGATGCAATTTAGTACCAATACTGCCCAGTTATTTTCTTGTCTTCACTCTAGCTTTCTTTATTCCTTGGTATAGGTTCCCTATTAAGTCCTTCAATTTGAGTTTGATCTTTGAGTAATGACTTTTCCCTTTCTGTTAACCTGTTGAGCTTTACTCCTTATCTTCCCCCTTATCGTTTCAAGGAGAACACTGGCATATTTTTAAGTTTTCTTACAAGCAAGTATATTTGGTTAACAAAAACAAACAAACAAAAAACCTCTCTTATGCTCTTGCAGGCTCTTTTTTTTTTTTATTATTTCCTTTAAGAAGCTAAGCAATGCTTGTGAAGTTACCCAACAGATTTCCTACATATTATTTCACATAGGATGGCAAGACTCAAGCTTTCATTTTTTAAAATTAAAGTTTTATTTCCATCACAGTAACTATCTGTACTATTGTGCTGAACCCACTCCACTTTCAGTCAGTATTCTTTATTCAGAGAAGAATGTAATTCCCTATGAAAGCAAAGGCAGAGCTTTCCAGGTTCACTGAACAGTCTGAATAGCATAGTGTCAACCAAATGTATTATTAGCAAATTAAATGGATTTTAAATGTAGATTTACAAAATAAAGATTATTCTTCAAGTCTCCATTTCAATGCTACTTTGCAGAATTTTCTTCTCCCCACAAAAATAGATACTTACAGTCCTCTGCCTCTGGCAGTGATGACAGAGACATTTTCATTTTTTTTGTTTCAGTTAACATTGTTTTTTCAAAGTCTTCAAAATAGTTCACATTTTCCTGGTTTATTTTACCAGGAGCCCACGTAACTCTCCTTCTTCTCTTGGCCTTTAAAGGGGAGAGAAAACAAAACAAGAATTTACGGAAAGTAAAAATGAAGCACTGACTGGAGAACAGATGTCGTGTTAGCCCAGTGCTCCAACAGTCCTGTATCCTAACCAGCTTCTTATAATTTGCAGTTACTTTAAAACTGAACTACACTGTGACTGCTTGAAATAAAAACTCATTACTGTCTGTTCACCACAAAACAGCATTGAATACTCAGAAGTTATTTAAAAACTCAGTCCTTCAAGATGTGAGTGAAAACTTTGTAGACCATTTACACTCATAATCATGTTAAAACTGAAGACTAAGGACTGCTTAACTCAAAGATTTTTCATTTTCACTATGATGCTGTGCGTCCGTAGTATTTTTTGCCAAGTATTTCAGAATTAACAAAAAAGATCTAGGAAATCTGCTCTTACTTTAGCATTTTCTTTTGATGCAAATGAAGCAGAAGTAACCAGCATCTCAGTTAAGTTCCGTATCCTGTCCTCCTGCACTTTTTGAAGAGAATTCTTTTCTTCCAACAGGTGGGCCAACTGATCTTTTTCCATTGCATGAATTTGAGTCTTCAAAGACACCTTCCATAAAAAGAATACAGCACTGAATACTGTAACAGTAGTTTATAAAGAGTTATTAGGATTTAGAAAAAGCAGCACGCACATAATACTCCTTTAAGTCTGAAAGAGTAGTCTCTAATCTTTGACAACATCTAACAGTCTACAATTTCCCAGGAGACTTAGTGTGTAAGAGGTTAAAGCAGCAAAACAAATCAGCTACAGACTTCAGAGACAAAAAAGAACAAAACACTTTCAAACATAACAGTTTTAAGATGATCTTCCCACCGTGGCAGAAGCCTGAAACACTTCCAGAGCTACAACTGCCAAATAACATTCTTCTCTAATGTACCTTGTCTCGTAAAATTTTAGGTACTGATAGTCTATTCTGAATTAAAGAGACTGTATTGCAGTAACTAGCTATTCGACAACTTAGAGTTTGTGATATGTTGATATTTAGTAATATTCATGCGATTTCATTGCTATATTTAATGTAAATACTTTGCCTTCTTAGTATCTCAAAATATAACAAGCAAATCTTTAAGTGGTAGTTTAAGGAAAAACATTGGTTTTTTTACTTTTAACCCTTTCCTCTGGCTTTCCTCAGTCCCTAATAAAAATGCACCTTTGGATGATTTACATATTCAAAATGATACGCCCCAAACTGTGATTACTTTTTCCTGTGCTTTATATTTTATGATCTAATCTCTTACAATACTTACAAGATTCCCATCAACAAAATACAATCTTATTTGGACAAAGCTGAATGTGACAGACTATGCTGTTTGGTGGGAAGTTGCTACTGTCCACTTCCGAAATGAATGTCCAGCCTATATGCAATACAAATGCTGCCAGTGATCTTATGTAGTTGCAGCTTATTGCAACTTCAGCTGACCATCAGTTAGGAGGGCAGAAACAAAAATTCATTTGGAATTTTTAATTGTAATATGTGACTTAAGCGGTTTCAATTAAAAAAAAAAAAAGCTTTTAAATAGATACCAGTATACATATATAAAAGATGGAACATGCATGTTACATTTTACATACACAGTATATAGTGCATGACATGCTACAAATTGTATATACATATACACAGTATAAAAAGAAACAAATGTGTATATATGATATGTATACTTATGTAATAAATGGACTAAAATTCATACTTCCTCCAGTTGCTTTTTCAAATCTAGAATTTCTTTGCGACATCTCTTCAGGAGGGCATCATCATCGAGTACTTCATTGACTTTTGGAGTATTCTTCATTCTTTTAGCTGTATTGGCAAACTGAAAGAGCAACCGTATTCTCTCATGCACAATAGTTCAATTAAAAGTGTAATTCTCCCTTTTTTCCCCAACAGAGTTAAAAGGGTACTTGACTGATAAAGAAAAAACACATTTAACCAAAATCACGCCTGATCATTTTTAATTAATATAAAGCTCATTGCTAGTTCAATTACTCTCCCCCTTCTTATAGAAGCTGCCTAAACTGTTATTAGACATATTAACAGACTTATTAAACAGACTATTAGTAGTTCTGTTTTGAAAAGGAAAACGAGAAAATAGAAGTTATCTACTGCCTTTGAGGCAGGAGAAAAAGCTTTGTTCCAACTTCTAAAAAGCTTTAGCTAACCAATCTAGTATAACAAAGTGACTGGAAAGAGATACAGAGTACAAACTAGATGTTCACTTGGAACACAAAGTACAGAGGACCTTTAGCAGATGCAGTAACTGTTAGCAACTGAACAGCCCCATCCACCACACTTCTCCCCCAAGCCATCAGTTTTAAGTCTAGTGAGGATAATGCTTGAAAACAGGCAAGAACTTTTACCTGAAGAGTACTGAGTGTTTCATCAAAAGAAACAGGAGTAATTGTACAGATAATAACAGTCTTTGCATTTCCTCCAAGGGAGTTCTGAAGAATTCGAGTCAGCTTGCTGTCTCTGTAATTTATGAAACTGGTGGGAAAGTGAGAAGAAAATTAAGACATTGTATTATTGTGTGGAATAACAACTACATTTTCTAAAGGCAGCAGCTAATTTGAAAGATTAATCTATATCGAATATAATTTTAATAAATTATATATAAAACACCTCAATTTATTACTGATCTTAAGATGGGTATGTCAACAGAATACCTTACCCCGATGGGTCATCACAAAGTTTTTTGATAACTTGACCCAGAATGAACAAGCTTCGATTTATATTGCAGCCTTCTTTCAGTCGGAGACCTAGTATCATATATTACACAACATTTTAGTCAAAAAGAACAAACAAACAAACAACCAAACAGAACAATACATTTTCAACAAGTTTTTGTGACATTAGCTCCTGAGAATGAATAGCAAGTACCACACTGCACTGTGACCCATGAGTAGCTGGCATTCAATCCTCAAGGATAGCCAAGATGAATCAAACCAATCATCTATCAGAAATTAGCACTAATAATTTAATAGGCAGTCAGGGCCATAGAAACACAAATTTTGTTTGCAAAGTCCCTATCATACTTAGACATTGGCATTTGCAAAAAGATCTAGTAGAATTTAAGTATAACAAACCAGCCTTTGATACAGCTTCCAGGTTAGTTACTTCTTAACACAGGTTAACATTGTTTCTTATTGTCTCATAATACTTATTTCTATTAAAAAAAAATACAAAGGCATTTTTGTGCTTCATGGTGTCATTTTAATTAAGCTTGATTGATAACAGTCACTAAATTTACTTTATAGCTTGAAATTTAAGAATGCGTATAAGTTTTTTTCTTTTCCACAAAATATTACTCTTCACTTTTTCAGTCCAACCTATTACTGTTGTTGGATCTGATATTCTAGAAAAGCTGTATTAGTACTGAATTGTTTACCCTGTATAATATTATCAGTATTTCCCTGGGCCTAGTAGAATAGATACTATTTATGAATAACAGCACATGCATCAATTCCTTTTCATCTAATTAACGGTTAAATAACAGAAATGGTCACCAGAATATTGTAATTTAACACTTACCTTCAGATCCTGTTTGACTAGCTCTTTCACTACCTGCCAGATCTACCAAGTTCTGTGAATTAAACGAATCACAGATAAGTTCTGTGTGTAATTTACTGTAAGATTCTCTTCAAAGAAGTTCTTAACACAGACTTAAACTAGAATTATGCTTCAGAAACAACACAAAAAAACCCCTAAGTGCTCTTACTACTAGAAATAACTTGCAGCTCCACAGCACATCAACAACCACTTTCAGGGTGCTTAAGGATATGAAACAAGATCATCTGAAGTCTATTAACACTACTCTGAATGGTATTTCAAACCTTGCAGAGCAGCTTCCCCTATCCTTGGTAAAAGGCAAATTACACTTCCGTATTGAGAAATGATAACTACAAATTCAAGGCTTAAGAAGCTGAATCAGCTGTATCTCCCTCCTTCCCTGCCATTCTGGGGATAGAAAAAGTAGAAACCAGAGGTCAGAAGAAAAACTTCACTTCAAATATGGTTCAAAAATGACTACAAATCTGTAGCATCCCACAAGGACTTGGATTAGCAAGTAGCCACAGCTTTTATTGGCTTCTGTTTCAGAAAAGTAAAAGGTACTAACTTCACCAAAAAGTAGTAGAAGAAAAAAACAGAAGGAGTTTCCCTCCTTACTAGTAGAGGTAATTATACGATCACATGGGAGAGCAGTACAGGAGATGGAGGGTGGAAGCATAGGGCTTGCCAGCAACAAACAGAAGGATAAGAAGTAGGCAATTGCTCACTCAGATACTGCACATCAGAATTCCTTTTGGTGGGAGGATATCCTCTAAATAATACCCAAGGAATCTCCCTCTATATCGATAATGAGAAACATGATACATATGAAAGAAATGTCTGATAGAAATTAACAAGACATACTTATAACATCATTATAAAATAACATTCTGCTCACGTACAAGCTGCAACTGTAAACTCTCTACTTAAACCAATGTAATAACATCTTACCAAGTGGGACACCATCACTGCTCCATCACAGTTTGCATTTGCAGGGTCACTTCGTTCTCTGCTTTCAATTATCTAGAAGAGGGAAACAATAAGTTATTGTCATTTAAAGTAATTAAAAACCCAACATTCTCATAGTGAAATTTTTACCATTCTGAAGATGGTATGAGAACGGCTGCTGTGTTCGTTCATTTTTGTTTCTCCATAGTGGCGATTTTCTGTCAAGAAAGCAGTATTGAAATAGTTCTGTTTATATTCCAATAAGCTTATTTCTGAATAAAATTCTGCAGAGACATCCATGATTCTATACAATTTATTGTTTTTCTAAAATATCAGCTGGCATTGGCTAAACAACTTACTTTCTCCTTTCCTGATCCATTCCATAACTTGTTCTGGAGAAACAACCACCTCTTCTATCAGGTCTTCCACATATGTATTTCTCTTAAAACAAACAAAAAAACCCCACAGTAATTAATAATTTACTGCACTCTAAAATTTGTATGAATACATCAAACACAATTAAGACTTATTAGTGGACTTCTAAAGGTTAACTAGTTGAACAACTTTTTTCTTTAATTTTCTTCTGAACACAGGTAATGAAAATTTAGACCTACATCAGAACTATTACCTAAAAAGGAAGAAAAAAAATGAGACCTAGAAAGCATCCAAAAATAAAACTAGTAAGGGAGATTTCCTCAGAAAAGATACAGAAGAACATTTTCTTTAATGTTACAAGGCCACAATTATACAGTTAATAAATCCCCACTCCCCCCAGACCTCAAAAACATTGGTCAATCAGGTCATCAAAATAAACAAAACCCCAGTTTGTTTGCTACAAAGCTCTGTATCAAGAAACTAAGGATAGCATTAATGTAATTTATTTTCCCCTATGGCTTATCTTAATGAATAGTTCTTTGATTCTATCTGGTGATTACGAGTAGAAATATCAATTTTGTAGATTATATAAAGATGCTAGTAAAGCAATTCTGTGTTTTTTGGGTTTTTTTTTTTTTTTGAAGACCTCTAAAACATGGAGCTACGGGATCAATATCGTGTCTGTAGTTCCATTAACAAGACAACTCTCAAGTTCTCAGTATTTTTGTTAAATAAAATATATTCTCTTGGACAGCTTAAAGGATAAAGTCAGCTTTATACATGTTTATAAATGTTAAGTCAGCAACAAGCCCAGCTTCACTGTGTTCTATTCCATTAAGTGCCCTTCTGCTAACTTTTGAAGATAACAATTACACGATTTGATATAGAAACATTTTTTTACTAGATGCCTCTGAAAGTTTTTTCCCCCCAACACCGAGCAGATACAAGTACTATGCTACATAACATCTACTTACATTAACATCTTCACGAATTCCTAGAGGCTTCTTTTTCCTTATATTGCAAAGCAAATCTGTAATGGTTTCATTGTAGATTTCCATGTAGGAAACTCTTAATAAGAATTCTCTATCTGGAATCTAATGATCATTTAAAGAAAAAAAAAATAAAAATTAAGTCAGTCTACAGAATTAACAGCTTTTAATGCAAGAATTCTGAACTCAAAGTTATATGCTTAGATGTCATTTCACAGATTTCTTTTCACCATATCTTTCCCACACAAGCATCTACAAATACAGACCAATTTATTTCTACTCAGTCTCCTTCAAGCTGCATTACCAGCGCATCACGTTCAGTAAGCTATAAAAGCAGGTTTATACTCAGCTCTCCAGAAACATGACAATAGATCTCCCACTTAACTAACCTTTCCATATTTAATTCCCTCCTGCTTTGACTCTCTTATTTCTGTGTACCTTGGCTTCACTCTTTTCTTACTTTGCTGCTGCTGTTTCTTCTGCTACCTCTGAAGTAAAACACACTGGGGCAAAGGCTGCACAGTGGATTGCAGCACTACAGAAAGTTTTGTTGGCTTAGAGTCTACTTTTGTAGATACTAAAATATTCTGTACCTCACAGGAATAGTTGACATATCATAACTGATAACAATAATCTCAAGGCAGAAGTATTCTGCAAATGGTGTTTTAATTTATACCTTATAACTAATTACATTGCAAGATTTAATTCCTTGGGACGCTGCATCTGTTGCAGAGCAATCTTTCCAACATACAAACGATGATATAATATGCATTCATTAATCTGAAGATATGCTATTTAATATATCGATCCAGGTGGATTTCTTGCTGGTCCTATAGATAAAAACTACACTAGGGCTGGACAAAAGCCAGACATATCAGAGCCACCGCTCTTTCTCAGAAGGCTCAAGAGGGTTCAGAATAGCCATCTCTAGTGGACTCCAATTAACAAGAAAACTTAAGCAACAGCTTCATAATATTAAATCAGCTCCTTGCATACTGTGTCTGATAATCTCTTATCAGCCTGCTGTTCCATTCCCCAGAACAGAGAGCTTCAGCATCCTAAGTTTATATGGCACAGTCCCCTTTCTAGTATGGTTCCAGCCCATGTTATACCAAAATTCACAGACAGTGAGAACTACTATAATTTGCTGATTTGTCTATGATTCTTTCAAACACCTGTAGTAAATAAATTCTTCTTCATATTCTTCATACTTCAAAAACCCAAGTTCTTCATATGGTTAATTTTTAGCTGTTATTTTTAACTAATCACATCTCTACAAGTTTAGCAAAGTAACTGCAACATAGAGCCCAAATACAGTTTGTTTCCTTCATAAGTTCCTTAATACTAAAACTCATTGCTCTCTAACATTCAGATACACTGCTAACCTTTTCAGTTACTTCGTTTTCACAGAGACACTCACCTCGCAAATAATTTTGAAGACATGTTGAATTGCCTTAGGAATAATGCCCGCAGAGTCTTTGTTCCCCATCATTGTGTATGTCTTCCCCGAGGCAGTCTGTCCATAGGCAAAGATTGTGCCTAGGAAGATGGTTACGTTTTTCTTTATTATTTAGAAGTTACATTACAGACAGGAGTTGAGCACAATTTTAAGACTTACCATTGTAACCTTGCACAGCTGACTGTATAATTGGCACAGCTACACCTTCGTATAATTGTTGAGTGTTGTCATCAGAATGAAAGACACGATCTTAAAAAGAAAAAAATAGAAAATAAAGCACGTTAGTGCATTTCATTGCAAGTCAAAAACAATCTGTCATCTTATTCAGGAATTTTGACTTCAAATCCAAGACATCATAGCTTTTTATAGGTAATTCAAACATCAAATGGAGTTGTGATACTGCTATGACAGACTTTTGAAAAAGAAAAGATTAAAGTAAGAACCAAGAGAGGCAGGATGAACAGATAGCAGAGAAGTCAAAGAAACTAAGAATGACAGTTAAACAGTCACTCAATTTAATCCTAACTACTGTTAAGGCTAGTTTATCCATCAGGATCATAAGCCTGACAGGACAAGCTACAGGACCTCTAACACAGGGAATGCCTGTTGAATCCCCAGCTTGGGAAAAATCTTTGTTGGCTACATAAATACTAACAAGTGCAGCAAATCAGTTGGAAAACACTAAAAGTGAAGCATTTCTGAGGCTCTAATGGCTGTGTTGCTCCACATGTTCTGGGCTGTCTGTCTGTGACTGGAATGCCAGGGTGCTACCAAGAGCATCTTCCTGTTTACTGTCATACAAAAGGAATTCAGCTCACGTGCTCCAAAAATAGCTGCTTTGGCGAGCTTGGGTCAGAACTCAAAAATCAAGACCAGGAATTGGCTTTAAAAGCACGCTCCTGGATAAGTCTACAACAAAACCCTGTGTGCCTCGGTGGTACACTTTCATAAATGTTGAGGTTGGGGGTGGGAGGAGTAGTACAATGCTGCAAAAGATGAGGCGACCGCTGTTGGCATACATTCCAGTCAGTCAGTAACAGAGCTCTGTGTAAGCGCTGAAGTTAACTGATACAAGTTGCTTTAGCAATAGAGATCGGTATGATCGTTCAGGGAACGACATTAACATCCTGGTTAATGTTTTGGCAGCAAAAGAATCTAGTTCTAGAACTTTCTGTTTCAACTCCACTTGGTGCATAAACAACTTTGTTTCTCTCAGTGATTGCGCTTCACGAGAAGCACCGGAGACATAATAAGACTACTTTTATCTTCACACCCACCAGGTGCAAGGACTTTTCCCTCGGAATCCTCATACGCTGTTTTGGGTTACAGTGCACTAAGATAGCAAGCCGCCCACTGTGTCCTAACAAGCTACGAAAATTGCCCGAGTTCACCTGATACGTATGGTGAGAAATAAAGGCACGCTGCTTTCTAACCACACTTAGCCACGTAGAAGCTAGAGAGCCTTCCGCCCGAATTTCGGATAACAGTTACTTCCGCTTTCTTACCGTAGCTGAAGACTTTTGTACCATTCACTTCGGAAACAGTATTGCCCTCGCTCTTCCAGTAGAGCGCGGCTTTGTCTTCTAGAGCGTTTTCCCTAAAGGAAAGGACGCCTCATTAACCGCACAGGTGACACTGCAGCAAGACAGTCCCGCCAGCCCCCGCCGACCCGCTCTCCACCCCCGCGGCCGCGAGCGATGCCAACTCCGTCCTCCCCCTCTGCGGAACTCCGCGGACCCGCTCCCGCCGTGACGGGCGCTCACCTGGCGATGAGCGGCCGCACGCGAACGCACACCGTGACGGCCCCCTCGTCCACCATCTCTGCGGCCGCCGGGAGCGAGGCCGCGCTCGCGGGCACACACCGCTCCGACCGAGAACCGCGCTCCCCCTGCGGCCTCCACCCCGCAGGCCAGCGAGGTAGGGCCCCAACCGCCGCCCGAGTTTGAACCGCTCCCGCGGCCGCTTCCTATTGGCCAGCGCTGCGCAGGCGCCTCGGCGGAGCGGACCACTCGACAACAACTGCCGGGGGGGGGGGGGGGAAGAAGGAGAGCGGGGCGACTCTTGGGCCGCCCCGCGGCAGCGATGGTGCTGGCCGAGGCTTGGGAGCGCCCGCGGGCTGGGCTCCGTTCTGCGGGCGAAAGGGCGGCGGTGAGGAGTGGGCCGGAATCGAGAAGAAAACACGTTCCATTCCCATTTAACAGCAATTGCTTTATTAAACTAATAAACTATTACGCGAATGTTTAAACTTGTAAAACAGTTGTTTCTCTGCGTTTTCATCATCCTCCTATCAAACTGGTGTTTAAAATTTTAAAGCGTTTTTCCCCTATATTTTAGTCATCGTCGTCATTCTCATCCTCAAATTCTTCCTCTTCCTCTTCTTCCATGCTTTCTAGGGCTTTTTGTTCCCGTGCAGCCTTGAAAGCCAGCTCCTCTTCCACCGTGGGGTCTGTGGCCTCTGAGATCTCGGGCCCATCGGGGTACTCGGGCTGCGCGGGTGGAGGCAGTGCAGGGGTGTGGTTTCCCAGACTGTATTTGTGCCCCCAGCCAAAGTAGATATTGCCAAATTTCCTGAGAAAAATAAGTGAAAGGTCACACAATCTCCCCACAGAAAAATATCGGTGGTGATAACTGATTCTCGGGTTTCCTTACTCTGCTGCGCACACAGTTGCTGTGGTGTAGGTTCCCTATCGCAGGTATGAGTACAAGAAGCCATCTCTTTAACTAACATAACTTTATGAATTCACTGATCCAGATATGACACCCACCAGCACTACAAAGATGTTGTCCTTTTAGAGCAGGTCCAGAGGACGGCCACAAAAGTGATGAGGGCTAGAACACATCTGCAGAGGAAGGCTGAGGGAGCTGAGGTGGTTCATCCTGGAGAAGGCTCCAGGGAGATCTAACTGTGGCTTTTCAGTACTTAAAGGAGGCCCATAAGAAAGATGGGCAGAGACCTTTTACAAGGGCATGTAACAGTGCAATAAGGAATAATAGTTTTTAACTGAAATAGGGTAGATTTAGATTTGATACAAGGAAGAAATTCTTCACTCTGAGGTGGTGTGGCACTGGAACAGGCTGTGCAGAGAGGCTGTGGCTGCTCCATGCATGGAGGTGTTCAAAGCCAGGCTGGATAGGGTATAAGGGAAGATGTCCTTGCCCATGGTAGGTGGGTTGGAAATGAGTGATCTTTAGAGGTCCCTTCCAACCCAAATCATTCTGTGATTCTATGCCTTCCACTTAAAAATCTCCCAGTGCTAAAACAATGAGTGCTATACTTTGTCAATTTGTAGTGTGACCGCAACTTTACTTTAGTAACACAGATCCATTTTTGACACCAATTCTGGTGCCTACTTAAAAGCTCCCACTGGTAGTTAACTGTACTGCGGATAGTGGAAACTAATGAAACTAAGATCCACAAATTTAAGACATTTTTGTAAAAATCATTGCAGACTCAGGAACACGGGTTTTAAATTGAGGACCACAGCCAAATATTAACTAGATTTTTACACTCATTAGCTTTATGCTAGCATTTACAACGATTCTTCATTTTCACTCTTGAACACATACCGTTACTGCTAAGCTGCCTTTTCCAGTCTCAGGATAAGTTACAATTCAGTTAGTAAATTTATGATAAACCAAATCTTACTTCAATAGATATGTATGCGTAGTGTGGAATTTGTGTTGTAACTATGTTGACTGACTACTCACGTGCCACATGCAAAGGCATATGCTCCAGGCCATCGGTTCGACCGAAGGATTGCAACAGCATATTGAGGGGTCAGCTTTGTAGAAACTGAAGCTGTCCAAGCAGGGATGTTTTGAATTCCTGGAGACAGTCAAACACACACTCTGTGAGTAAATTGGCTTAAGAGCCACTGCATTTAAGATTGAGCTACAAGGCTGCCACAGAAGTCAAGCAATGATTATGTTAAGATGCATTAGACATTAGACAATCTTAGTCATAAGCAATAAATATAACACCGTCTTCAGACAGGTAGTTTGGATGCATGGGAAGGTATCATGGATGCTAGCAGCCACATACAGAAAATACCATGCTCCTGAAACGCAGTAGTACTCACTGCTGTCAAAGATTCCTTTGTCAAAGACTGCTTAATGCTGATGAACAAATTGAATATGTATTTCATCCTGATCAAAGAATGCTGCAGTAATGTGCTACAGAATATAAATTCTCAATTCTATATCTATGCATGTGCATACACATTTAATTACATGTGCACGCACTTTCTTAGTCCATAAAGATGATGGAAAAATAGCAGTATTTTATATGTGAGCTGTCTTGAACTTGCAGTAGCCTGACATGTCTGAGGAATTTTTTCTCTTTATTCTCAGCAAAACCATTTACTAGAAAACACAGTGATTACAGTTTTAATATCAGTACGGGTAACCATTCTGCATATGATTCATTTTGTAAAAGAACAATGGCAAACTACATCATTCCACAAAGCACCAGAAGCCTATCACTTTGAATGTTTACTGCCTAAATGCGGACATTTCCAGCAACTTTCTATCAAAAACTTTGTATTCCCTGAAGAATACCTTCATCTTCAGAGAGTGGAGTGAGAAGAGGAGGTCCTACTTCTTGCTGTAGTTCATCTGGCACCTCATCTTTCTCCTCCTCCACTTCACCTTCTTCTTCCTCAGTTTTTTGTAAAGGGTTAAACCAAACACAGCGACCCTTTAATCAACAAGATAGAATCATAAATATATGCAACAATCAGTAAAATAATGTTTGCCAGATTAAATAACTGGTTCAGGCACATGCACACTCCAGAGGGAGTGGGGGAGAAAAGAAAGAATATATGTTCCACAATTGGGATACTGTAGGCAGACTGTTGTATCGTGATCCCTGATGTACTCTCTTTATCCCTCATTCATTCCTTATCCCTGCTTACCATTTGAGAATAATCTCATAGCTCTGTCATCAGCTTTCTGCTATTTTGCTATACATTTTAACAAATGTATGGTAACTGTTGAATCACAGTCTGAACCTCTGAACCTGAAGTGAGCACTAAGTCAGCTGCAGGAGCACAGGTGAAGGCAATTCAGCTGTGTGATCGGAAGAGGTGGAGGCTGGCTCCACCTCTCCCAGATCTCATTTAAGGGCTGACCACCACCAGGGAAGGTCTCTTGTTGGAGTTCCCTCCACTGTGGAGTTATTAGCAAGCTGTGACCATCTGCAAAAGGTGAGCCTCTTTTTATTTACTGGCTGTCTATTTACCATCCAGATAAGCTAAGCAAAATATACCATCCACCTCATTATTTTCTGTGAATGCTATTCTTTTGGGTCATTCACCCTACAGCAATCTGCACTGCTTATTATAGATGCTGGACTTCAGCAAAAAGACATAATTCCTATACTTAGTGACTGGATTTGTGTCTTAAGCATGCATTTGTCTCAGTATTCATTTTGCAAAGGGGTGATAACTTGCTGCTGGCCTCTACTGGTTACAGCCATGCTGGCATTATCCATCTTTGTCAGGCACAAAGTGTGAAAATGCACAGCAGATGCACAAAACATCCTTTCCCTCCACACCTGAGCTCAAGTCCAAAAAGGCTTGTGAAATTTGTGTGCAATTTCATGCCTATCTCCACCTGTCTTGTGCAGACCTGTATATTTCAGTTCAACCCTTAGAGAACACAGAAGGCACAAGAAACACCGCTATGTGACATAAGCTTCTATACCAAATTGTCCTTATATTCAGAATGAACAAAAGCAGCTCCAGAAGATGGGAAGCTAGCATTCACTCTGTAGTACTATCTGAGGTCAGTGTGACCTTTGTGAGCACATACCTGTTTCAAAATACTTGGTACGTGGTGTACCCACGTAGAGAGAGACTCCACCATTTCAAATGCAGAAAGAGGTTCAAATTCAGGGTTTTCTTCACAGTCATCTCTTACTCCTCCCCCTTCCTCATCTTCATCTCCTTCTTCTGCAAATCGGAAATATCCAAGTGGACTGACGTGGGTTCCTGCTGAGATCCGGGCTATCTGTGCACGCAGGTAATTGGCCTCGTTTCCAGGGAAAGGAGGGAAGCTCACAACAGGAGCATCAAGCCTACCAGTGAAAAACTTCTTGATTTTCCTGGCACAGACGATCTGTGCTGGTGTCACTGGAGGCAACTTCACCCAGGGTTTGCCTGGCTCATTACAAACAAAGTAGACATATTTATTAGCCCCAGTTCCATTTTCTTCTTTTGGAATGACAGGTGGGGGCTTATAGGTAGACTTTGGTGGTTCACCTTTTTCTTTCTCTTCATCTTCGACCTCATCCATTCTCTTCTCTCCTTCAACCATAACTTCTTCCTCTTCTGTTTCCTCCTCCTCTTCCCCCTCATGGTACTGTACTTCAGCTATAATATAGTTCATCTCCCGGCCCAAAATTCTGCCCCAGAAACGACAGGTCTGGATTGGCTGAACGCTAACAAGTTTTTTAAGGGCGAGAAATATGAGATAGGTTTCATCTCTGCTCAAGCCAATTCCACCCTGTTCAAAATAAAAGGCTGTTTCCATCACGTTAGGTAGAGGAGTCTCTCCCTAGTAAACAAAATCATGAGTTAGAGCTGAAGAAAAATAAAAGTATCTACTTAAAAGATTGAACAAGACATCCACTGGAAGTCGTACTTCACTCCCTTGAAGTTAATTTGCAGGCATTTATTTATTACATCTTTCAACATCTTTCACTATCATTTAGAAAAATTAAAAATGCCACAATAAGGATAAAGAAGAATACAGATAAACTCCAGCTTTTAGAATACAAGATCTCAAATTTCAAACTCACTGTTAACTACTGCAAAATAAAGAAAGTCAGAGATCTCACAAAGGATCTTCAAAAGTCGTCATTGCTAGTTCATGTATACTGTATAAGAGGCATTGATAGCCAGAAACAAAACCACTGTGCTTCCATGTGTTTGTGAAAGATGCGTTTGCGGAGAATAGAATACGTATTTAATACATTTAGACACCAGATCAACACTATTTATCTGAAATTATTGTCATTCTTTTGAATAACTTGTCATAAAGCTCCCTGTATTATGTAACAGGGAATTTCTTAAGGCTAGTATGAATGAAATGAAAGGCTAGTATTTCTAGTATGAAATATTGGCCCCTGCTCTTACCGCAGTCAATAATGCTCCAGCTGGCTTGTGGGAAGCAGAACTAGGCCAACAATGAGGATTTCATTAAGAATTTATATTTGGTTTATCGTCAGTTTCCCATTTCATAGAAGCAGGTGGATAAAGATTTCTTAATTATACACAGCAGGGTAGGGAATTTAGGGGGAATAGTGCTGGTTTCACATGGAATTTGTCTGTTTCTTACAGGTTTCTTAGGTTAAAGCAAGATAGACATGAGTATGAAAAATTCAAAATTCCTTTCTGTAACATTGCACTTCTCTCCATTTTTTCTTTTATCATTGCATATGATATATTGTTACTGTAAAATGAGTAACAGGCTATGGTAAAGATGCAGAAATACGTATTTAGTTGTTAGGATGTGTATTCTATGATGGTAATTCATTTGAATATATAGTGGTAACTTCATAGGAAAATCCATATTTGTTATCTTAACTTCCCTTAGTTTTTACAAGAATTCCCTTAATTTTCCTTTGGCTGCAATTGCTCCTGGAGGTAAGCAACTGACTATTGAAAACTTCCGTCTTTAATGAAGTGACTTTTTTATTTCAGTAATTCTTCCTTTTTATTGTAACCATGTATTTTTTTTCTAGTTGGAGGAGGAAGGACTGGAACCACAGTTGAAGCTGGGAGAATCACAAATTCTCCGTTCTGTATTTTACAGTAGAAGCTGTGTGCAATATTGTAAAAAATGGTCCAGAATAAATCCAGACTTATGGTCACCTTAGGTAAAGAAAAGTCCGGTTTAGGTAAAGGATTTGGAGGGAATATTCCAGCTTGAACTGGCGTATGAGAGAGATGTTCTAGAGATTATGAATGGAAACTATGATTTTCAAAGCTTAGGATATTAGACTTACTACAGGATCAAAATTCCCAGTGAAGTAACCAGTTGTGTTTTCTTCATAGCTAAACGTAGGATTAGCTTAACTGTGAAGAGATACGTGCTACTGTGGTTGCTATTATTTCATGTGATCATGAGAGGTAATACTACGAGAGAGACCAGAACAGCTCCCCTTTTTCCTTTCCCTTCCTGCCATCCTCCCACCCATCTCTCCAGTATATTTGGTATCTACTTTTATTTTTCTAATAATAACTTACCACCTCTTCTTGTTCTTCATCTCCTTCTCCATCTGTCTTGAGGAACAAGTTTCTGCGCATTTCTGCAGAGTCAAATGATGGAAGAACCTCATGTTCATCTCGAAGAGTATCCATTTTTTTCTGAAACTGAGCTGCCTTCACATCCTTGCTAATGTTCTCAAATATGTCTACTGGATTTGTGGGCTGTTCATCCAGGATCTTTGTTAGCACATTAACAAGATGATCATATCTGTCATATAAATAAAGATGTAATTGGTCCACTATACAAAATACTTAGAATATTACTTTCTTGTATCAAAAGTATAAAGTAATCACTTGGGGGACTTGGAAAAATAATTGGAATAGCTAGATGAAGAAGGGTCATGGAGCACTGCAGGAAATTAGACCTGAAACTTGCCTGTTTGTAGTGTCCAATCTTCCATTTTTTGTTTATCCCACACCTGACTCGGGAGGTACGGGAGAATTTAAACCTAGTCTCATTCAAATCACGTTCCCTTTGTACTACATAATTCGCCCTGTGAATTTTGTTTCTGAAAGATGGTGGACGCACAAGTACAACATAGTGACGAGATACTGCATTTGTAATGTATTCTGTTGTTCTATACCCTCTGCTACCCCTTGCCTTCTTAACGTACCCCTTTGCCCTTTTGTCAACACTTCTTTAGTTTCTACTCCCTTCCCCTTTCATTTTTGCTCCTTTTTCAGACTTACAAGTTCAGGCCAGATGTTACGCTGCTCTTCAGCAAATAGGCTTTTGCATTCTGAAATGCCAGCATTCGGTGTTCAGGATCTGGTGTTTGATCATCGTATGGACTGTAGCCTGGCTGGTATAGTCCATAGCCTGGTTCGTGTGGCAAATAAGGTCCGTGCTCGTGTTCATAGGCTTGGTAGCGATCACGTTCGCTGTATGACTGATAAGCACCTCTTGGTTCCTGAGTTCCTAGTGGGTATGTCTGATACATGCTAACCTCCTGTGCCTGATGAGATTCTTGTCCTAGTGTGTGCATCTGACTGAAGTTTATTTCTGGCACGTGTTGCTCATAAGAGGCTTCTTCTGTTCCCTGTGGGTGTCAGAAATATTGAACAGGGGTCAGTGAACGGATGCGGTGCTTGCCCTGATGCATCAGCCTGGCCAGCAGTCCCAGGGCAGGGGCCCTGGTGGGGTACCTGTGACTGATGGCCGAGCTTTCCCAGCCCTCCTGGCTATTCAAACCCAGGCCATACCTCCTGGTACTCAGAAGCTGCTCCCGGTTCTAGCAGCTGAGGTCGGTAGGGCTTTCCTCCGGGTTCAGAGCCCTCAGAAGGCAGCCGCCCAGGGCCCTCCTGGGGCTGCTGAGGGCTCTGCTCGGGCTCCCAGCCAGGCTCTGCCATGAGCAGGCTCCTCAGCCCCGCTCTCCGCCGAGGTGAAGCGGCAGCCGTTGCTAGGGGCAGCCGCTGCCGGAAGGGGTGGGACGGCTGTGCGGCGGAGGCGGCCCTACAGCCCCGTTCGCCCCCGCTCTCGGTGGGGGGGGGGGGGGGGGGGGGGTTGGACTTTGTCTTCGTTGCCCCATTCTGTGAAGCGGCGGCTCTGAGGATGAGCTCGTGGAACCGCTAGAGCTCCCTCGGAGGGTTAACTGGACAAAGCAACTCTCTTTGCCGCCCGCAGCGCTCCGTGTCTGGAGCGTTTGTGGTACAGGAGCCTCTCACGGCTTCGGCTGAGAGCGGAAAAATAGACCTTCCAGAGCTTAATTTTGATGACAAAAACCAGACGCGTGGTGTTCCCTTGCCTTCACTGCATGCAGTAGATAACGCTGTTTAGTCTGCTGCATTTTAGTAGGGCTATGTCATACCATTGCTATTTGGTGTAAAGGTGTTTGTTTTCCTAGGAGGAAAACATACTGTAAAATCTGATGAATTTAAAAAAAAAAGAAGCCTTCACACGATTCAGGGAAAAGCAGATATAAACAAAACTGGAACAAAGGTGTACTGACAGAAGAGGTAAAAGAGACTCCTCGCATCGTGTCCCTATGATTCCAGAAAGTAAAGCAGTGTCATGAAAATACTAATTCCACTGGGTCTCGGCGTGCGGAGGTTCCGCTGTCGACCTTCTGGCCTTTGGAGCAATGGAGCCGCACTCCTTGCATTGCAGGTGCACCTGCACGGCTCACCCCGCAGCTGTAGAGGGCGCTGCAGCACTGCGAGTGACTGGTGCGATACTTCTCATGTCTTTCTTATCTGGAGGAAAAACTTGATTTTAATTCACTTTTATAAAATGTATATAATTATCTGTATGCGTGTGATGTTCTGTGAAGCACCTGCTCAAGAGAGGACAAAAACCTCTTTTTTTTTTTTTTTGCTAAAGGAAGCTGAATACTTGGACCACCTGCACTGTGCCGTAATGTTAGTCTTTGCGTTCATGCAGGTTATAAAGTATACTACAGAATCAGAGTTTATCAGTTTATCAGTGTGCCGTTTTATCAACATGATGTCATCGTCTCTCATTGATGTGAAAAAGCAGCAAATGAATGCACGTAATATTACTGCAGAATCTCACTCAGACGAACACCATCAGTAGCGTGTGTTAATTAGCTGAAATGTTACTGAAGTATTTATGAATGTTTTCTCTTTCCTAAGGGTATACGCTAATGGTTTTGTATTCCATTTGCTGTGGTCAGATACCGGTGGTCTCTCTTGTGTTATGAGTTCAAGCAACTTATTCAATAACGCTTTCTGTGCTCTGTTCATCTCTAAGCAAGCATTTTTCGACTGAGCTGGAAAACCCAGTTTCAGGGCCCACGTGTGTCTTCCCTGAATAATATTTCCACCTGGTACTGCAGAATAGTGGCACCTGTAACCACTGAGGTGGTTCCTGTGTAGGGGGCGAGGCAGGTTTCACTGAACTCCACCCTGTACCCAGGAGCTGGTGCTCCCGCTTCCTGTGCGGCTTGTTCCTATGAGCTGCCGTCTGGGCCGCTCCCTTGTTTTTTGCATGCAATTGCAGTAGCAAATCCCACCTAAATTCAGTAACGTAGGCCTCCCGGTGCACTGTTAACGGCGTTAATAGAATCCCGTTCTTAGGAAGGAGGCGGGGACAGCGGCTGCGGGGTGTGGAACTGCCCGCCGTCCCCAGGCAACCGCTACCAACAGAGGGCGGGCACTGCCGGCGGGCACTGCAGGCCGTTGGGGCGTGGAGGCGGCGGTTCCGGCGAGAAGGTGCCGCTCGGTACCCAGCGGGACCCGGCGCTCCGGTGGCACTACCGGTGAGGGGCCGGGCTTGCTTAGCGTGGGTATCCTGAGCTGTGGGTAGTGCTCGTGGCTCGCGTGGTGGCGGTACCGAGTCTTCCCGCTGGTTGCCCCGGCCGGCGATCTTTTGTTTGATTCTGCCGTCTTTCGCTCTGAGGATCCGTCCCCTTCCCATCCTGCTCGCTGTTTGTGTTCCTTGGACTTCTCGTCCAGGCGTTTCCCCTTCTGTCAGCCCTCACAGCGAGGATGACCTTGGGGAAAAACAACCATATAAATAGTTTGCAATAAAATCAAGAAGAAATTGGAAATATTCACGATAACCAGGTGTTGGGCTGCTGTGAGAGGGCTTCTGAAATTCCACTTCTGTGTTTTATCCCTGGCTTGTCCGTGCAGTTTCCTTCTATAGTGTTAACTGAAAGTGACTGAACTTCAGTGCTAAAGATAGTCCCCAGGCTGAGGAAGGAGGCTGCTGGCATGTTTATTGCTAGCTCTTAATGCTCTTAATTCAGTGATTTGCACCAGTTCCGCTATAAATGCCTTTTATTTTTTCTCTGCTTCTGTTTTGAATTTGTATCAGAAATAAAGTATAACGGTATCCAAATTCTACATAGTCCACTTACCCTTTAAGCACGAAAATTGTCCATCATGTGGTGGATGAGTTTCCTCAGATTATGTTAGTGCTAATATTTTTAACTGCTTGCATTTTACTTAAATAAACTTTGTTTGTTTGCTTATAGGTGTTGACTACTTATGGAGTTACAGTAAAACAAATACACAAAGATACTTTTACCTTTTAGTGTGGTACGCTGTCACCCAGCCATGCCTTCAGAAGGAAAAAGTGATATGGAGAGGATTGGCCTCTTCAGTGAAATGAGCTATGTTACTATTGGAGATAAATATGAATCACGTTATATGCGTAAGTGTATAGTGTAATTTTAACCACCGTGTAACAATATGGACTCCTTTCAGTATCTACCTTTTTCCTGGGCTTGTGTAAAATAATACTTTTATGTCCTGCCATTTTTTTTTTTTAACTAAAACATTCTCCTTTTCTTGTTCTTTTGGGCAGTCTCATGCACAGGAGTGAAGGAGTGAAATCAGAATAGAAAAAAAACAGTAATATATTAAAAATAATGACAGTGTAATTCTCAGAAAGAAAAAGCTTTACACGGAAGTAAATTGTTGCAGTCAGTAAGATGGCAGAGTTGACCCTCAGTAGTTATTTGGAAGTGAAAAATGCAAACGAATCCTCTCTGTACGGGTGTGTTTGCTGTTATGTTCTGTCAGTGACAAGTGTGCCTGCCAGAACCCTGGCTGACTCACTAGCTTATTGCTTCCACCACACTAAGCTGCTGGGGACTCAAAACCTAGTGGGGGACATTGAAGCTGGTTGACCTGGTCTGTAATTGGAGGGTGAGACTGATGCTCCCTGATTCATTATTCATACTATATAAATAGGCATCAGCTTTAGCTCTGAATTGTAGTCTGGAGTAACTGATCACTCTCCATTTCCTCTAAAGCAAACGTAGGGACTGGAAAACAAAAACTGTGTGCTGTGACTACCTTCTCTTAGCGTTGTCTTTTACACACAGTGTATGTTATATAAATCATACATTATACATTTGATATACAAGTGAAATGCTCTGCAGGACATTCTTTGTGCCACCCAGCCATTCAGATCTTAGTTTTTTAATGCAGTCTACAAGAAGCACTAACTTTGAATGGTTTTTTTTTACCATTCTTACTTTTTTAAAGGCCATTTTAATGAAGCTGCAAGCAAGAACAGACAGATGCTATCTGAGGGGAGCAAAACATTGTCAGCTCTTCAGGCAGGTTATTTTGACCCTCAGTTTAAGAGGATTTTCAAGGGTGAAGCCTACTCAAACCCTGTGCAACTAAGGAGACGTTATAGATTGGCAGAATCAAAGAAAAATTTGGGCAAAGCTTTCCTTCCCAGTAACGGAGATAAATTGCCGTAAGTCTTGTGAAGCTGTTTTAAATTGACCTTCTTTTGTTCTGTACACTAAATATAGTTTTCTCAGATGATTGCTTATAAAATCTGTAACAGGAGTACAATATTATTGTTTTACACGACGTGATTTCAGTACTGAAATGTAGAGATGCTTCTCCATTTATTTTCCTTTGGTGACAAGGCAGAACGATAAATAATCTTTACAACTTCCAGCCATATCTGAGAAGAAAACTCTTTCAGACCAGTATATTGCACTGCCTGCTGCTTCAGTGTAAAGCGAGAGTACATTACTTCTCTCTGTAAACTAGTGATAGAGACTGGCCTTTTGTCATCAAGCAAGTTTATTTAGCCTATTCCTCTGTATTTCTGTTTGTGAATCAGTCTGTACTAATATTACTTCTCCTTACTGGTACAAAACTGACACAACCTCTGTTAAGCCTATTCATAATAAGATTCCTTAGAACTCTTCATTTCCATCCTGTTTCTTTTGTGTCCATAACAGTGGATCTGGTATGGACTGCTTTTTACATCTTGAGATGATACTTGTTTGGCTTTTCTACATACTAACATTTTACCACAGTAAATATGGGAAGCTTGAAATATTTGCAAAGAACCAATTAATGTGTTAATTTGCTCTTTTTAGATGTGGACTGGGCAGCTATTATGGAACCATAGGAGGTCCAATTGCACACTTCAGTGCACAACTGAAAGCCAGAGAAAGATACATTCCTCCTGGAAAGAATTTTTATACTAGTCCAGGAAAAAAAGGAACTGGATATGGGTAACTTCACAACATTACTTCTTTCGGTCTTTTATTAAATATTTTTTGAGTTTTGAGTATCTAACTAATCTGTTCTCTTTTTACAGTTATGCAAATCTTACCATAGGTGAGCAATATCCACACGAAGCAGATGGCTATGAATTAGAAAAAATAATTGCAAGGGTAAAAAAAGATAAAATCTTTATTACATATTAGTCATGATTATTTATTAGAATTTACACAAACTTTCTGTTCACTGCAGTGTTTTCTTCAGCTCAAAATAACAATATTCATTTATAAGGTGGAGGGAGGAAAACAGATTAATCACTATATCATAAAAACAAAGATTTACTTATTTTATTATTTTTTCAAGACAACCAATAGTATTCCATACAAGTTCCAGCAATCAAAATTTGACCTTAATTTTTTTTTTTTTTTTTTTTTTTTTTGTGGAGCCCTTAAGCAACAATTGCGGTAATTACCGAACAACACAAATAACAAAGAACAATAAGAATTCTTCTGTGTTGTTGTCAGAAATGAGTCTGTACTGTGCTATATGCCTTACAAAAAAATCCACACAAACTGAATCAAAGAACTGTTCATTTTTATCATGTAAAATCACAAACCTAAGAAAGCTCCTATCTTTCCTTGCACTGAATTTAGTTTTCTTACATGTTTTTATTACACGTAGTGAGAAATTACTAAATTGGTCTATGGTGACAAATGACATTTTCCTACCATACTTCTGTTGCAATTGTGCTTCCTGGGCAGTGTCTCTGTATGTTCCATTATACACAGTGGCTATTTCAATGCCTTGATCAAACGAACAAAGAAAGAGTGAACATTTTTCAAGAATGAATTTAAATGTTTTCAATGCTTTGGTTAGGAGAATGAAATACAGTTGCAAAGCTCAAGATTTTCCCTTTGAATTTATTTATTTTACAGAAAGCACATGAGGAACACAAACGTTTGGTTAAAGGAGGGCCTTTCAAAACAAATATGTACCCCCTGGAGTATTTTGATATGAATCCCTATTTTAATGACAAACCTTTGCCACCTGTGAAGAAACCACCTCCAGAGAAGCGAATTGCACCACCTTTCAAACCAAGTTCTCCTGCTAAAAAGGTTAGTTTATCTTAAAGCTACTGGAAACAATGAATAAATATGCAGATATTTTGGGTTAAAAGCTTTTCTTACAGTACATAAGTTAGAAAACAATGTTTGCTATTCACTGTTAAAAATACAAGAGATATTTTGCCTTTTACCTTGAGGGAATCTCCCTGATAACCAGTTTCAAGTAACCTAAAAAGTCTTTAAAATCTGCACAGTGCTGTTAACATTCAGTTAATTGACTGGATAGGCCGTGATAAATGTACGAAGTGGAATGACTTACAGTAAATGAGAGTAAGAAAGGATTAGCAAAACAGAATGCTAATTTTGGATTATGTCTCTCAGTCTCTCATAGCATATTTGAACCTGTACAGATATCTAAAAATTCTTAAAAGGTGTCATGGGAATGGAGAACTTGGAAGGAGCAAAAAAATGTCAGAAAGGCTGTAGGAGTTAACTTGGGAGTTAGCAGCAGACACAAATGTGGAGTCAACTTTAGAATTTTCTGATTCTTCAGTATTTAGGAAAAGGGGAATAGGTGGATGGGAATGAATACATGGGGGAAGAACTCAGGGGACCTAAGAAATGAAACTTGGTATTAATGTCAAGAAACATAGTTCACTTGTTTCAGTTGTTCTGTATTACTTATTAAAATCTAAATGAGTATTTTTTCATTCCATAAAGCATTCCTTTTTAATGTATTTTTTTTTTTCTGAGATTAAATGCTAAGTTAATACCATTCGCCTTAGGCTAAGTCTTATTTTTAGTTTGAAATGGTCTTCAAATATTGATGCATATATTTCACTCTCTCAGATGACTCCAAATACCTAATATAGTAACACGCCTTAATTTGTCACTTTTCTTCATTGTCAGCCACTTAATATGAGATTCTTCTAATTTTATGATTATTCTGTCCTTCACCCTTGACTTATTTGACTGATACTGATTCATCTGAGGAATAAGATTATAGCAGTGAAAATGTAACTGTTCAGAAAGACTGCATGAATGCCTGCACATAAAGAATTATGCTGGGTGTTCAGCCTCACAGATGAGATCCTTCAGGATGGCAATGTGTTCTGAAAAGCCAGCACATTATCTCACCGACGATGCTGGTGAATTTGTTCCTGGCTCTTGACACTGCATGCTGCCATTCAATACATAAATGGTGTACTTTACAGAGTATTTCAAAAGCTCCCTCTTTACGATACAAATACAATCCCTACACCTATACTGGATATGGAGACTCACTAGTGAACTAATAGTGACATAGGAATTCTTTTTTTTTTTTTTACCACAGCATAGGTCACTTTAGTGAGTTATGGTTATACTTTTTTCTGTCATGTGTTTAAAATACTTTGCTCAAAATCCCGACTTACAAAGAACATTTTAAACCATGAATTCATCTAATTAATCACTGAAATTTTCCCTAAAATTTCCAATACAGGCTTAAGCAACGTTCTGTTTTTTTTGTTTGTTTGTTTGTTTGTTTTACTGGAATATAATGGAGTCTGCTATTCAGTATTCTTGTCTTCTTTTGCGTGAAAAAATTTGTAATAAAATCCATTTATTTATTTATTTATTTTTCCAGTCAGGGGGCATGAAAGGAGGCACATTTGATCCTTATCCAAGCCATTCTGCTGATCCTTATATAATAAAAAAACCCACATCTGTCCTATCCAGTAGAGAACGAAAGGTTTTTCATCCTCCTCCCGGACCAAAAAGCAGACCTGTTACAAGTATAGTAACTTTAAATGTCATTAGGTAAGCCACAATAATTTCAATTTTCATGTGTGCTGTCTATCAACATTCCTTTGCGCAACTGCTTACTTTCCCTCAATTATTCTGTTAATTCAGAATTAATTACTGGCAAAAGGATAAGAAGTATGTATGGAAACTTGCTTTAAAAATTTATTCCTACTGTTTTGTAAGTCTGGGCTACTATAAAAGACCTTCAAAATCCAACGATGTAATTACCATTTAAAAAAATACTTTCTAGTATACTTTGTGGTTTCATAAATGTAAAAAAATGATCAGGAACGCACCTGTTTAAAAAAAATAAAATTTATTTTTGTTTTCCTCTATGTTTATGGAATAAAATTGGCTCCAGGATTCAGTCAAAGTTTCAATTTGCATTGACAAGGCCAAACCAGAAGTTACATTATTATACCACGTTGATTTAATTGATTGAATTGAAAGTATCTTTTTTGTACATCAGAAAGCGTGGTAACTACCAACACTGATGTAAGAAAGTACAACTTTCCATGTTTCCACTGTTGTTTTTAAACTAGTGAAAGTGGAAAAAGAATACCATACTGGCTGGGCAGACAGTATCACTGTATTGTTTGTGTTATTGTTTTGTCAACAGAGTAAAAATTTGTGTTCCCAAATGAAATACTTTTGGGGAAAAAAAAACTAACTGCATATAAAGTAAGTTTTAGAATTGAAAGGGAATGGCTGATTGTGAGGTATTGCCATGTGCTCGCAGAAGCTGCTATGATGGACTCATTACAAATATTTCTAAAGAGAAAAATTTCATATCTGCAAGAGAAAGTTCCACAGACAGAAATTCAAACCACTTCTTCAAATTCTATGCTACTGTTTGTGTCCTAATAATTTTAAATGATATACTAATTTTTGCTTCATTATTCCTAGAAATGAGAATTGTGAACAGCATTTAATTTAAGTATGAATGTTATAGCTTGGAGAGTTTAAGAAATGTGGTAAAATCTTTTTCAAAAATCATCAGCTTCCCCCACTGGACTTCAATTTTTATGTACTTTCTGGTGGAAACCATATCTTCCAGTATTTTGACTGTAATCTACAATTGGATTTTTGAGTTTTAAATTCTTGATCTCATGCAGAGTTTTATATAAATCAATTATATGAGTTCAAATCATTTAGTCTGATTACAGGAATGGGTGTTACAGTTTTTCATTTTTACAAATACTTTCTTATTCTGTAGAGTGATATTCTAAAACAAAATCTAATGAGTTTCTCTTCATTTACATTTCAGATCAATAAATGGGAAGAACTACAAGACTGCATATGCTACATCTTATTAGGTAAAAACGGTGAAATGAAGGGTATGCTTTTAAGGCTCTTAACAACGTGGTTGTTAATCAGCCATCAGAACAAATAAAAATGTGAAAAGTGAAATTCAAGTACGTAAGGCAATCCTCTTTGTTTAATTATTGAGAATGCAATATATTTTTTTACGTACACACACACACATATATATACACACACGTGTACTTGGTTGTAAAGCTACAATAAATAATTTAATATACTGTATTCAGTAAGTTGAAGGGTGAATAAATTTTACTGCTTCACAAGTCTTCTGATACGTACTTTTGCAGAACATGCTTCCTATTGAGTAATTTAGGTTCAAATTCACAAAGTATTGCAGTGGAAGAAAATGTACATCTTTCAAAGACTACCAGTGTATATGTTAGACAAATAAGTCTGCTCACACTGAAGCTACAGTAATTGTTTCCCTTTAGTAGAATTTGTAGTTTATTTCAACAGTACTTTGTGTAAGAACTGTCTTAAAAACTTTCAGTTATGATGAGATTCTCAAAATGTCCAATGTCAAGGATTGTTCAAAATAACCACTGTGAGCCTGGGTGGATATCTCTATTTACCATCATCTATTTAACACTCTTCCTCTGTTTCCTGACAACTCTGCTTCCACATTCTCAAAGAGTAGTTCTGTTTCCCTCGGTGTACAAGCAAATATCTTAACCAAATGTAATCTTTCGAACAAGTTTCTTCTAGGATGGAACTATGATCCTAACTTTTTTGACTTTTTTTTATGTTGTCTAAGAAATTTGTTCATTTAAATACCCTCCCAGCATTTATATTTCTAAACTATTTCTTGTAGATATTTATTAAGAATGCTTACTACTGTTTTCAGGATTAGGGTTTTTTTTTTTTTTTTTTCCCTTATTAATAAATTCTAGACTAGGTCTCACATTTCCTAACATCAATGAAAACAGTTGTTGGACAGCTCTTCCAGCATTTAGTAAGGCATAAGTCCCCTTGCTTTTACATCAAGAGGACACGACAATATTTTAAAATACTAATTTGTAATAATTTTGAAGTTTTCTCCATACAAAGACCTGTGACAGAATTCCTTTTTTATTTTTTTAAACACGTATTCAATAATGGCATTGGTGCTGGCTTTAGGTACTGGCTTTATGCAGGTTATCAGGACAGTAAGTCATGTTGTTCACTTGTGAACTCTGCAGATTCAGAGATCTCCTAGATAGTTTGGGCTGCACTGTACTTCTTTCTAACTGCTGTTCTGTTGTGGTACAGCTGATGAAGACTGCTCTGAAGTTTTTCCTTGCTTTTCCTTGCTTTTCCTTCCACCTCTTCAGTTCTTGTATTTTCATCCGTATTTCAGATATCTTTTCATTCCCTAGCAAAATGGGGAAATGAGATTAAAATGTATGGCACTTTACTAAAAAATAAACAAACAAAAAAATCCCAACTGCAGATAACAAACACAGCACAAAACAAAGCTTTTTATAACTATTAACGTTATCAAAACATTTATTCTGAAAATGTTGAAATTCGTGTTTGAGCTTATAAGTTTTCTAAGTCAGTAGAAGGGTAAAAAGATGAAAGTAGCTTCTGTAGATTACACATAGATCAGATTTAGAATTCTTTTAAAGCATAGGTAAATGTGGGTTAAATTTTATTTAGGACTTACTGCAAAGTAACCTGTGAAATGTGGCATGTACTAAACTGTTCAGCTAAAAGGCTTATAAGATTCCCTTCTGAGTCTGAAATCCTTGGGACAGAACTCAATCTCCTGTCAACTGTCATAGTTTAATCACATTTCTATACGCTGCTTATGTTGTGTAAGAATCTGCTCTTGTAAATCTGTAAAATTCAGCCAACTATCAATAAAAACAGACAGTTTTGAGAACATTACCAAAAATACTGAAAAGACTGTAAATGGTTTAACAAACAAAAGACAGTTACTGTGAATTGAAAGTCATACCTTGTGAAAGGTAATCCAAAGCTGTGTAGTTAGAGTCAGGAATTTCTTTACAAGTTCTAGTGGGATGTTCAGAATAACAGTTATTTTGTGTGGTGCCAGAACTGGAATTGGGTTTCTTTTGTGCCCATATTAAAACTGTAGCTTGGCCTTGGAGATAAACATAATCCTTAAGTAAATGGTGGAATTCAAGCTGCAAAACATCCCTTTCATTTTCAATCCTCCACAGGTGATTTTCTAACAGTAAGCATTCTTCAGTCAATTTTCTAATGTCGTTTTCATATTTGGAAGCATATTGTCTGTATTCATTCAGTTCTCTCTTAAGTAGCTGATTTTCCTCTGAGATGTCTGTTACTACTGTTGATAACCTCTTGTACTCTGTGCTTGCAGTGGCCAAGTTATATTTTAAAAGATCAATATCTGCTTTTGCGTTTCTGAGCTCAGTTGTGAGTTTCTTTTCTGTATACACATTATCTGACTGGACCTTCTCAACATCCCTTGGCAAGATCTGTTTAATCTTAGAACATTCTTGCGGAGTCATTTCAATGTTAAGTTTTTTCTCTGGAAGTATTTGCATTAATTGAAGATGAGTCTCCAGTTCAGATTTAGTTGCAGTTGCCTTTTCTTTCATTTGTTGTATTTCACTCTGGTATCCTTCAAGCTCTTCCACTATGGAGCTCATTTCTTCTGTAAGCTGACATATTTTTATCTCAAAGTTTTTATTTGTTTCTTGCGAATTGGATTGTTTGTGTGGCAAAGACTCTAGCATCGCAGTAAGCCTCCCTTTTTCACAAGTACCAGCAGTCATCTTTTCTTCTAATTTCTTGTTCATAATTTGAAAATCATGTAGTGCCTGTACTGTGTCTTTGTTTCTCTTGTGGTGTTTCTTTTCCTTCTCAAAGATTACTTCCTGATTCTGTAGTTCTTTACATTTTCTTAACAGGTTCTTTACTTCTTTAACACGTTCCTCATTGCTTTGTGGTGACTTAACCAACTGAGTTTGCCTACTTCTCCTTTCTTTAGCTAAATCCTTAATTTTCATGTCATGTTTAGATATTTTTTCTTTCAAAGACTTGTCAGTATCAGCAAGATGTTTTACTTTGTTCCTGAGGGGTAGATTTTCATTCTGAAGATAATGTACTCTTTTTTGCAGATGCTCAGAATTTTTCAGAGGCTTATGCAACGCTTTAATTTCTCCATCATATTCAGCGGCTACTTTTTTTTTCACTGAACTTCTCATCTTCCAGCCTCAGCAGTGTCTGGTTAAAAACAGTTGTTCTTTTTCTAGTTGCTGTTTGTGATCAAGCATTAGTAGCTTATCTTTCACCATTTCAGAAAACAAATTTACCTGGCATCTGTTACCTTCACTGCAAGTGCTTTTAAGTTCTTCAAGTACATTTCTGCCTTCAGATCCTGTTTTTTCATTGCATGCTGTTGGAGGAGTGCCCCATGCACTATCATGTTCAGAATGTTTATAAAATTTTTGATCAAAATTTAGGCAATTTTCATTAAGCGGAACTGAAGCAATATGTGATTCATCCAAAGAGGTCATAATTTCAGGAATTTTATTTAAGTTACTTATTTTTTCTTTCTGCAAAAAGACATTTTTCAGTATTTTGTGCTAATAAATCTGAATTAGTACTGACTGACTCCCAGAATTCTTGTTTCAGTAACTTGGTAAGATAAATTACAATCTATTTTACGGACATCTTTCCCATATTCAGGTAAATGCACAGGAAGTTTAGATTTACTAAGAATTACCTTATTCTGGGCAGCACCCATCTTACCTGCCTTCAGATCAGTGCCAGATACCAAATGTCCACATGTAAACTCATTATTTACTGTAAGTATCCTTTTGTTTCCAATTAGATTTTCTGAATTTTCAACTTTTTCAGTTTTCAGTGAAATCTTATGTGAAATTTTTACATCACTGACCACATTTCCAGTATTGCAATGTGCTTCCATGTCTTCCTTAGAACAGGATTGATGGTCGTGGTGAACTTTTCTTTCAGAAGATAGCAATTCAGGATATTCCACAGGCTACCTCACAAAATTAAAAACAAATGTACAAAATAAACTGTTAAGAATACTGAAATAATTATGAAATTCCAGTAATGGAAGCATAAGACGTCCGAGCTGTTATAAAAGCCACTTTCTCAATCAAGACTTGCACAATTTTGTCTCTGCCAATGCCATTTAGCCATTAAAATTTTAACAATTTTAATCAGCCTCGTTTAATTAAGTATTGGGTTTTGGAACAACCACAACATCCTGAGTGTCTTAAATTGATTATATTTCCAGCAAAGGAGAGATGACCTAAGGAGACTATAGGTTGTCTTTGATGGTTTTGTCATCCTAGTTAGCATGAATAGGGCAAACTGAAGTTACACTAAATAGATGCAGAAAAAGTAGGTTTTATTCCCTTTCTTCATTTCTGTCTCTAACTTGGCTCTGTCCTGTCTAACTATGTGCTTTGTACTGCGTTCTGTATTCAGTGAAAACAATCCAAATGAATCTGGGGAAGATCAAGTTACTAATTTATCTTTGCAAAAAAGAAATGGAACTTTAATTGAAGTGGGTGGGAGGGAACAGTATACATATTTACCGCTTCTCAGGAAGAAGACAGTTGTTATTTTTTGTACCCAGAATACCCATTGGGTTATTTTCAAAAAAAAATATAATTATCAAATACAAAATCCATCTGAACAATTGTTTGTAGGTAAAAACTGTTAACGTACCAGAGATGCATTACATGTTGGGCAAGTGATAGGCGCAGTCGTCATAATCCTTGCTGAAATATGTACTGAAGGTTTCTTTTCAAATATATTTTTATTTAGTATGTCACGGATTTCAGACTGTACCTGAAAAAGATTATTTATAGAAAACTTACACGTATAAGTATTAAACTTTCCAAAATACACCATTAAAGGAAGTTCTCTCCTGCAAAGGACAGATGGAATGGAAATGGAGTGTAGGAACAGGGAACATTGTATAACCAGCAAAGCATAAAGCTAAATGTCCTTCCTGCAGCAGTTCTTTAGCTTTTAAATAACAAATCAGATAACATGATGGCAGAAAAATGCTCCTCAAACGGAGGCGTGGCATTCTGTGAAAAATGGCAGTTTAAAGCATTGGAGCATGTTCTGATGTCTAACAACTATCATCATGTGGAATTGAAACTTATTTGAAAACAACAGTTTCCTTCAGGTTAAAGCAGTGCACATCAGAGAAAGACCTAGTCCTTCTCTGTTTTTTTTTTTTTTTCCAAACTCAGTTTTGTTTTTCTCTCTGTTTATCTGTGTTTTTCTAAGACCCCAAATAACACTAAGATCAAGAAAGAGAAAGAAATCCAGATGTGAGATTACTTTATCAGCTGTTTTAATGTATATTTAACGTACATAATAATTTAAAATACTGATGGCAGTATCTAAAAATGCATGTTTTTTACCATGTTAGCATTCTCCAGAGTCTGTCTCTGAAATTTCTGAAATGATTCCAGCTGTTGTTGAAGAATCTAAAATGTAGAAACAAAATATCAGAAAACTGGTAGTTTTTCTGTTTTTAAATTAATCAAGATATTTTCTGTTTAACTCATGTTTATTTACTCACATTGTTTTTACCCAGATTCTCTTATCACTCAATTGCCATGTAGAAACTTATTTGCAATACTGGAAGGATTTTGGCGTCATTTTTCATGGACAGTTGCTCATGGCACAGAAAGCCCTGTCAAAACTGGCATTACTTTCGTCCTCAGTTCTCAAGACCAAATAGGCTTATGTTTGAACTGCACTCCAATACTCCAATTCCAAAGATCATTCTTTTTGTTTAAACTGTGATGTGCTGGTTGGACAACATAAGAAAGTTGGACTCTCTCTGGGAACTAGTAAAGGGAAACCCTAGTATTCCACATTAACAAGACTTAGCTAAGCTAATGATTTATGATAAATAGTGCATATCTTTTACATGGATCAAATAATGTTTTACTGAATGTATTTTTATTAGGGCATGGGAATTCCTAAACTCGGTAAAAATTTCAGATAATTTCATTGACATAGAGCAAAATGTGTAGTTTCCTATCTGTTTTGCTTTGGAAGTAAAATCCCCCAAAGAAGAAAAGAGGCAGGTATCGTAGAATCATGTAGCAGTTTGGGCTGGAAAAGACCTTTAAGACCATCTAGTTCTAAACCCCCTGCTATAGGCAAGGACACTACCCGCTAGCCCTGTCTGCTCAAAGCACCATCCAGCCTGGTTTTAAATGCCTCCTGGGAGGGTGGGCATCCACAACCTCACTAGGCAACGTGTCTCATCACCCTCACAGTAAAGAATTTGCTCCTAACATCTAGTCTGAATCTACACTCTTCCAGTTAAAAGCCATTCTGCCTCATCCCATTGATGCATGCCTTTATAAAAAGTCCATCCCCAGCTTTCCGTAGTCTCCCCCTTCAGGTACTGGAAGGCTGCTCTAAGGCTTCCCTGGAGCCTTCTCTTCTCCAGACTGAAAAAACCACAACTATCTCAGCCTGTCCTTGTAAAGGGGATGCGCCAGTCCTCTGATCATTTCTGTGGCCCTCCTCTGGACCTCCTCCAACAGCTCAATGTCGTTCTTGTGTGGGCGGGGCTCGGAACTGGACACAGTACTCCTGGTGGGGTCTCATGAGTGCAGAATAGAGGGGCAGGATCACCTCCCTTGCCCTGATGGTTATGCTTCTCTTGATGCAATCCAGGATACATTTAGCAATACTGTGCAGAGATGTTATGTAAAGAGTACTATAAATACTATGTTTTATAATCCTAAGTTATTAGAATATCTGGTATTAAAAGCAGAACCAACATGCTTTACTAATCAGTATCCAAATGCAAATTGTAGTTTCTCAGTATGCCGTCCATTTCAAAATATTTCAGCAAATTTAACTTCTGGCTGAAAAACATCAGACAGCTCCAGTTTTAAACGCACTGAAACAATCAAATGTTCGCTGTGCATATATTCATGAATATACCAACCAGATTCATTCATAAAGAGGAACACAAAGGAGACTAGCTTTACATCAGATAACCCTGTAAGCACTGGGAGTCGACAGTTCAATACAGCAGCTCCTGTGAACGTGAAGTAAGGCCCCTTAGCTCAGGAGCTCCTGCCGCTCCAGCTTTCAGGCTGGGACAGGCCACCGCTGCGCGGTGCGATGTCCGGCCCGCCCAGCCCTGCATCCCAGCGCTCGGTCGCGGCCGCACACCATTCACCGCTCGCGGTGATGCCCAGGCCTGCAGCCGGGCTTCCCTGGTGCGGAGCAGCGCGGCCGCCATGCCAGTGCCAACGGCCGCCTGGCAGCCACCACGCTGCCCTAAACCACAGCCAAGCGGCCTCAGAGGAGGAAGCGCTCCTCAGCTGCTCGGCCTCCTAGGCACTGTGCTTTCTGGTAAAGAAAGCGCTCACTGTGCACCGCCTGTATTCACGAGAGGACGGACTGCTCGTGTAATTAAACGGCTCAGGTGCTCGAAGCCTGTGGAGTTGGACACAGGTTGCTAGGCGTGGTTGTTCGTGTTTACTCATAAAGCACCTGTGAAGCCAGCTAGCACTGGGAGACCTTGGTTTGCAAAAGCACTTGCTGGCAGATGTAGTTGATGTTCTTTCAGAAGACGCTACTGCCTGAGGTAATTTTTTTCTTAAAACTGTCCGTTTCCTCTGTGTTAGGGTTTCAAGTTTATTTCTAACAGTTAATAGGCAAAGCGTGTGCTTTTGAACTCAGTGTTGTGTAAAAGCTGAGATCAACTCATCTACATGAGCAACGAGCAAATTAAACCCAGTGTTTTTTGACTGGCATTCAGATTGTGTGTGTTGTGTGGTTAATTCTTTCATGATTTTAAGGGAAGAGAGGATGAAATATGTAGGGTTTGTTTTTTAAACTAGCTTTAATACTGGGAGGAAATTTCTAAGGTTTTTTTTTGTTTGTTTTTTGTTTTTTTTTTCCTATTCAGTTAGGGGGTTCTGCATTCAGGCCTTATATAAGCTAGGAGCTTATGCATGCACTCCTAGCGTTAGGAGGCAGTAGTTCAACTGACATAAAGGCATTGATAATTGAACCCTTGAATATCACTTTGGATGTATAGGTCGTAGTTATCTAGTTTAAAAAAGTCTTGCTTGTATTTTGGCTGTCATTCTTTAAGAACGGCATTGCTTTAATTTCCACAGATTTCAGATTTCTCTAAATTAAATTTTGGTGTATTTTTGCACAAGTACAAAGTTAATGAACCTGTTACACTAGGTGAAGGTCGGCTGGAAGAGTTTAATGGCTGGAATTTGTCTAGTAATATTACACAACACCGGCTTGTTTTGTTTAGAAATAAACAACACTATGTGCTTCATTTTGTAGCAACAATGGCAACAAAGTTCTCTGTATTCAGTAAGAAAATAGTAAAAAATAACAGAATAAACAACTGTTCATTTTGGATTTCTTATGCAAGATACAAGAAAACTTCTCAGTGCAGAAAGAAGTCCCAGAAAGTTTAACACTGCATGAAATCACAGAAAACAGCAGTGAGCTGTTAAGTTCAGCTACAAAGGAAGAATTGGTTTGGCTTGAGTTTGTCAGTTCTGAGTTTGCACTCTGTGGAGTTGCTTGACGAAAGTATATAGCCATTTGGTCACATTACGTGAAAATAATTTCTCCTTTGTAGATAGATGAATTGCATGTGGAATTAAAGCAGGAATATCCAACCTTTTGGCTTACCTGGCCTACACTGAATGGAGAGGAATGTCTTGGGCTGCATATGAAATATGTAATATAGTTAATATATGTAATGAACAAAATTTTTATTTTTTAATTAAAACATAACAAGGGCAACAAAGACTATCAGGTAGGATGCATATGACTGATAAAAGTGAGCCTTGAAAAACAAGTAACTAATAAAAAAAGGAAATCAATTTCAGAATGTGTCTATTGGATAAATATATGTAAAAACTAATTGTGACTCACAAAGTTATTCCTTTGTTTATAAAACTGCTTACTGAACAAGAGGAGATGAAGAGAAGGGATGGTAGAAATACTTAGGTTTCATCTAAGGATAAGAAAGTAACTATCTTTTATTTACCAAATTCTTGCCTCTTCCAACTATAGTTATTCAGGTGCAAACATCTAAAACTCTGATATTTAGAAAAATTGGTATTTGATAAAACATTCTTCTTTAGGAGAAAGGAAGGTGATATATTTTGAATGTCTTTGGCTGTGAAAAATCTTGTGCGTGCTCAGTCCTTGTCTGAGATGTTGAGCTAAGCAGAAAAATGAAACCTGTGAAAGAGGTTGCTAATAGGCAGTGATGTAAAGCAGCATTTCATCTTATGGGATGAGTGAAGTCTTTCTCCTACAGGTAATCATTTTAAAATGAAAGAAACATTCTCTGAAAGTGAATGTTAAGCATGAAGACCTGAGGAGAATTCTACTATTCCCTTGTATTCTTGTTTTGATGACTCCAATAAGCAGGTATAACTGTTTTGGGAAAAACACTGAAAAAAGAAAGGATTACTTTTGAAACTGATGCTGAGTATGTTTCCCACCCTCTAAAAGATTGCAAAAATTTCTAATTTGTGAGTGATTTCAACATCATCTAATGAAAAACTTCAGATAAATTGCGAAAATTATTTTAGGATGAGGGTGAAAGTATTACTGAGGATTATTGGTATTTTCCTTAACTGGTGTCTGATATTAAAGAATCCTCCTCCTTAAAGAAAGCCTTCATGGAAAGTCAGTAATATTCACTTACTGTTTTCATTAAAAAACAAACAAACATAAAAAAACAATATGGTAGAGACTGCTGTCCTCCTAACTTGCAGTATCACATACCAAACTGTCTTAAGACTGTATGACTCAAGTCTTTACAGACCCAGGAATCTTCTTAGGGAGATATGGTTTAAACTTGAACAGCTGAATTCATTTGTCTGTCCTCCTAAATATGACAGAAATGTTAAAATGGCTACAGGGGCAGCTGTTACCTCTTGATTATTGTGAGACTATGAGTAGATAGCTTCCATGAACCTTTGAACAGGTGCAACCTGGTCACGTTTATTAAAACATTATAGCAGTAACTATCCAAGTATGTGAAGCATTAAGATCTGATGAGGTGGTCATAGGGATAGAATGCATTAAGTACTTGGAGACATCAGTTTGTCTCTCTGCCTTGGGAGACAACATATAAGTTGGAGCTGCTGTCAGTTTATTTAAATTGACACGTTTCAGAGCGATCTGAAGCGTCAAGGACAAATTAATATTATAAACTAAAAAAAAATATTCTTCCATCACCGCTGTGACAAACTTGATGAATTTTTTATATAGGGAATATATATATGCATGCAACTATTATATTATCCTGATTGGGATACTAATTCATTTCTGCCACATATCCTGTACATAAAATGAGATAAAAAGTTAAACTATTTTCATATTATGTTTTGTGTTGTGGTAATAGCATGAATTAGAGCTGTTCCAGCATTTAGGAGAAAGTACTGTTTTGGAAAATCAGATTGCTATGAAAATTCTTATGGCATTGATATCCAGTGCAGCACTGCTGTATGAATGCCTCTGAGGTTTTGCCTTTTTTCTTTACATGCTACAGTAGAATTTTGATTGTTTTGACTGCTTGTTATCTGACCAGATACTAAAATGTGTATTTTATTCAGTCATTACTTTTATCTAGAGGTGGGCAATAGCTGATACTGTTTTATGGTAACAGCCTTCAAAAGCTGTGTGTTCACGTGTGACTTTAAAAGAGCAGCCTTTTTGTCACAGGGTTAATAGGATTGCACTCTTCAGAAAGGGACTTACCTCGCTAGCTTTTGTTGCGGATCTGTAGTGAAAGACAGCACCCGCGTCTTAGTAATCATTTCTGAAATGTTATTCTTTCATCCAGTGTGTGAAAGATGAGAGCAGCTCTTGATTCAGGAAGGGCAGTTACTAATACGCAGTGAATAGGAAGTATGTAGGAAAGACAGTTAACAGAGCTCTGTGGTATATGTATGCATGGTGAAGAATCTCATGAATCGTAATGAGAATGGAAAAGGCTGGATAAATTGTGAGTCAGAGAAGAAATACGTGAGCATTTTTAGATTTACAATCCTGTGTTGGGATAAAAAATATCTTGTGATTATGTCACCATTAATTAGTTTACACTCCCGTAGAATTGTGAACAGCTAGTCTTGTTAACACAGCACAGGATCCCTACCTGGTCTCACATTTTGTATGATTTGTTTGAGTTTAGGGAAGAGAGAAAATATTGTTTCAATACAAAGAGTTGTAAATTTCCATGTCGTTTATCCTTCACATTGTTTTTTCTGCACTTTATGTGCCTGATCTGCTTAGTCTGGATTTTAAGCTGTGGAGTACCTACTGTTATTCTCTGAGCAATGCCTGTTGCAGCTGGATCATCTTTGTTATCCGAGTGTTCTTGCAGTAAGGGGGGTTGTGGAAGAATCTCACCTTGAAAGAATTGTACTTGTCGCTTCATGCATTCTGCTTAGGTACAGTTTTGAATTGGCTCACTCAAAGAGGTGCAAGATGTAGAGCAGTAAACAGCAGTGCTTTCTGTAAGAGTGTAGTTGTGAAGCTAGGGGTATTGCAGTGAAAATGAAATAGAATAAGTTTGCAAGTATAAAACATCAAGAAGTCATGTAATTAATGAAATTCTTTAAAGAGTGAAGGTTAATGTGTTTTGGTTAAATATTTTGTATTTTAGTTTTAACACTCTCCCAGCTTTCTTAAATGGGCAGGCTGTAGATGTTCCAGTGTTAGCCAACTATAGCAGTGGCAAGATTTATTCATGATACTACCAATTTCAGAAATACGATTACTAACTGGCTAGCATTCAATATATTGAATGAGTTTAACACACAAAGTAGTCAGTATATGAAAAGAGTATTTTACCTGTAAATATACTAAAAGACAGATTGTCTTGTGTGCAGTCATAGCTTCTCCTTGGGGTTTACTTTTTTCTCAGAGAAAGCTTGCCTGTGCTTTGTGTATCGGCGTAACCTGTAAGGACCTTGTAATTCTACTGGCTGTTAAGCTGGTGCTCTGAAACTTCATTTCTGCCTACAGTGGGATGAGTTTTTCTGTGCCTTGTGCCAGCCATGTAAGGTGGTGTTAGTAGCACCCTTTACGTTTTGTGTAATGCCATAAACAACTTTGCGTCATAAAAATGGAATTTTTTTTTTTTTTTTGCTTGCAAGTGATAAGATTTGGCTGCAAGTATAATTTTTTTTTTGGGGGGGGGACATTGAACATATTGTTTCAGCTGTATCTCTTTAGGATACTTGGTCTAGTTAAAATTTAACATTTTGTGGGCTGCTGGTTTAGCAGGACGATTAAAAACCTCTTAAATCAAAAATATACTGAGAAGATTGTAAAAAGTAATTTTATAAAGAATGAGATGTACAAAAGTTTGTATTCAGATCTGGAAAAGAAAGAGGCATGACTGTGAAAAAACTTGCCACAGATTTTTCCTCTTGCTCAGAATTTTCCTTGTGTTTACTAAATATTTTGTTTTCTTAGGGATAAAAAACCGACTCTGTTTCTGAATTTGGCACTCCAACACAGCTGTAATTTTTCCATTGTGAAATGTATGGATCTTTCCTTAAAGGTTTATTTTGGACAACTGTCCCAGTCATTCTGCTGAATGACTTTGTATTAGTGGTTGGAGTGTGTTAGCAGTGCTGCCAGAGATCATCTTCTAGTTGAGTTTCATCATAAAGGTAAACATTTTCTGCACTTGAAATTGTTGTATGATGTGAAGCAAAATGGAGTAAGTGGAATGATGAGGGATTTTAAAAGCGTGTTTCTGATCTGAAAAAAAAAAAGTTAATGCATTTTTTAAAGTGTTGGAATGTGGTTGAAAACCCAAGAAGGCTGTTGAGTTAGTGAAAACACAGAGTTTATTTTAACTGCTTTTACAAGGTTTAAAAACTTTAAAGTTTCTGGTTGTTGGTAGCGCTTCAGCATTGCATAAGAGAATGAAAGCATTTGTCTTGGAACAGTTGATGCAGAAGCGCTCTGTAAACTTATCTGGTGTATGTTTAGATACTGTTTTTGTCTTGCTCATTTGAAGAGTTAAAATTTCATGTGTTTCCAGCTCATCCTAGAATAGCCCTGTTGTTTATGCAGTAGTAACATAGCTGAGGAAAGCTTTTCACACCTGTTGATCGACATCTGAAGAGTCCAGATAACAAGCATGTGAAGTCACACTTACTATCTTTCTCTCCATCTAAAAATAAATGCTGTAGCTCTCCCTAGCTTGCAATATAAAGTCCAGACACAGCTGAGCAGTGTAGTAGTCTTACGCCGTCTTGATTTAGTGGGTATGCCATTCTTAAGCCAGCAGATAAAGTGGATCATTCTTTAGCTGAACACTTTGTATGTAAAGGATTTGTGCCAATAAGCCCTGACACCCGCCAGAGGTAAAGAATGTGGCCTTGAGCACACTACAGAGAGAGCTGCAGCATCTTTCTCTCACATCTAAATCTCTGTATTAAATATTTTCAGACTGAAGAAAAAGTAAGATGTGATTTCCAATTCTTCTCTATCAGGATCAGAGATTTTTTTGAATCTAAATGAATTGAACATTGATGTTACTTCCATATTACGGTGGTGTAGAGGTTTTCACATAGGTTGGTACTTGCAATTAGATAGGCTTTCTAGTTCTATTAAAATCATCTCTGATCTCAAACCTCTCAAAATAGCACCACGTCATGATGCAATGCCACTGAACTTCCCCTGAAGATGTGTCATCTGGTCATGTTTTCTGGCTTTCTTTTAAGTTAATGGATTTTATAGCTAAATTTCCAGGAGTTTCCCCATGCTTTAAATTGGTATGTTTGGCTTGTTAAAGCGAGGGTAGTTTCAAGTCTTCAGTTTTGAAAGCATATCACAGCATTCACTTTCAGAAAGCTGATTTTGCCCAGACAGTATGTTCAAATGTCTAATATAAAACTTGTTTCATTCTTGCTGTTTGATGGAATCCAAAGCTTACTTTTCTGTGTGGCTGAAAGTGCCCAACTTCTGTTATTGTTAAGTCACTTGACATTCATACATTCTCATTTTTCATATCACTTGAAAGGAAATACAGAATCCTTATCATATGTATACATTTATTTTTACCTTCAGTTGCTCCAAAAAGAAATGAACAATAAGCAGTTATTTAAAAACACCAATGACATTGCAAGTTTGTAAAAATAGACATGTGCACTCTCACTTTCAAAATGATTTTCAGATTTACATATGGGCTTTATCAGTGGAAAAATATAAATACGATTTATAGCCTTCATGATATGTAAGGAACAGAATTATGTTTTGTCCCAGGAAATAATTCACAAGATAACCTTTAAAAGGATTTGTCTCTGTATGCTTTTGATTTGCAGATTTGAATTCTGAATACAGTGACACATACATATTTAAAATATTTTAATTCTGAAATAATACTAAAACAGCTTTTAAAGTAGCTGAATATGCAAACATATTTTCAAAAAAATTTAGTATTCACTATAAGCTATATACAGCTTCTTTTTTTGATTACTAATTCTTCTTACATTTTAAGCTTTTTACATTTTAGAGTAAGAAAAAGTAAGATTCTTTGTCACTGAGTTGTTCATTTCTGCTAAGAATTTAAGTATTGTATTGATATTTCTGGAAAATGCTAAGGCCAAGTTTGTCACGTGTGTGTGTATGCAGCTGGCATACCTACCTGAAAGCAATGGAGCCCTTAAAAAACATTTGGAAATTCAGAAATTGATAAAAATGGCATTCTTTCAGCTTTTTTTTTCTTGCGAGTTCACCAGGCTTTTCATAAAAGGTCTTTCTTTTGCATATGTTTTTAAAGTTGTCCAAGTTTTAATTATCAGCAATTAAGATACTATGGTGATATTTTCCCATCATTCCTATTATGGAAATTGAATAATCTAGTGTAAAAAACAAACAGCTGTAGTACCCTGAAAAAAAATGTTTTCTGTAGAAAGGCTTTTAAGTGCACTTTCATTCTAAATTTGCAGTGAGTTGCTAATAGAATCATTTCTTTTTCCAAAATACAATGTATTGGTGTGCCTGCCTCAGAATAATTTTCTGCTTAGTGATGTGAGAGCTGAAAGCTGATTTCATTGCAAATCATTAAACAGTGTGGAATTATTTTGCTTCTTACAAAATGATCATCATGATACTAGCCGTTTTATTGTATGAAATTGTGTTCAGTTCTTAGCACATTTGCTGCATCAGAAAATTAAGAAAATATAACCCCAAATTGAAAGCAGATTAAGCAGAATCTACTTTTTGCACACAGTGGTGATAGTTGGAATTATAGATGGTTGAAACAGGCATGAACATCCAATTGTTTTATACTATCCATGTGAAATAGCTTCTCTTCTAACGATTGATCAAATTTCTTTCTTTGGTAGGGACCAGCCTGTAGCACAGTCAGGGTTTTGATTGGTTTGCTATTTGTACTGCTATTAGATACTTAACACGTGTTAAAAATAATGTCTTAATTACAGCACTTGGGTGCATATACTTCAGTAATCATGTCATACTCCTGATGTTTCGATTGTTTTTCGTTTGTTTCTTTTTTTTATTCCTGCACAGCTGTTTTAGTTTATACTCCATTGAGTTGTATTGGCAACTTCAAGGATAAAATCTTAGCTGAATTGTACTGGTAAAGTATGTTACCCCTGATTAATAGGGACTTCCACCTCACTCAGTACCACAAGAGAAGGTTTAAAAGCTGCTACTTTGAATTCAGACAGAAGTCCTGACAGTTGTACTGCAGTTCTAAGCTGTTAATGGCTTCTTGTGTGCATGCATGTATTTGTGTGCTAATGTAAGACTAGCATTTCGGGTAAACAGTAACTGCTTCATAGCCCTCTGGTGGCCTCATGCGGGCTCGTGCATGAGCTTCACAGTACAGCTGGCCCTCCACGAAGAAGTAGCCTTTTTGTTTCAGGTTAAGATTGCAGTCAGAGCACACAAAACATTCTGGGTGTCGGTATTTATCGCGTGCCTTCACCACTGTCCCTCTGTGTGAAAATGAGAGGAAAAAAAACAAAAACAATATGAATTTAAAGTGCAAAGAAACTAAATAACGCAAGGTAAGTTTTAGGTATTTCTCTTATGGCCTTTAAATTGCTTCTCTGGTGGTTCTGCCAACTACTAGAGAGTTTAAGGTTGTATGTTGAGGTAGACTAAGTAGAATATAAAATGCATTAGAGGTGATGACGTAAGCTTTCTAATAGCTCATTGGAAAGCCAGAGCTTGAAGAAACATTTTATTTTGGTTGCGGCACTGAAGGTATAGTCTCACCTATTAATATGTTGAATAAATAAATAAATTTATAAAAGCTATTTCTTCATCATTAGCTTTGTTCTTTGCTGAAGTTAGTGATGTCATTAAAATATAAAACTCGTAGATTCAAAACGGATCACAGAGTTCTTCATGCTCGCACTGGCTTGTGAGGAAGATGCTTTATGCTGCTGAACAACCTTGAGAATTCACAGCTTCAAACAACACAGCATGTGTAACTACTGTTTTCATCATTGTGTGTCAGTGACTAACTTACAAAAGGCCCTGAGAAACCTTCACTAAAACTTTGACAGTATGTTATCAGAACTGAAATCCGTATTGAAAGTGTCTAAGATACGAGCTAATGATTTGGGATTTAGAACAATATATTTTTTAACTCTATTCTCTGGAAGCTTTTTTCTACTAGTACAAGGAAAGGCCATCACTGGGAGAGCATTTCTATAGTTTATGGTGACATTGGGGAACGTGCACTTAAGCTAGAGATTTCTAAAATAGATAAGAAACAACTTACAGAATTCCACTCCCACATTTGTCACACAGTGGTACTTTCTGGGCTCCAGGCAGGCCAGTAGGTATCTTTGTTACAGGTGCTTTCACACTTCTTGTACCCACTGGACGTCCATCTGAGATTCAAAACATTTCTGTTAAATGTAGGCTGATACAAAAGCAACTGCTGCAGTTAAATCTTTTCCTGCAAATATGCACTTCTGCACATGTTTACAAGCTTTCACTTATGCTAACTAATAATTTTCTCAATGTAAGTTCAGAGGGCCTGATCCCATGTCTTTACAGTAGGGATCAATATTATGTACTGTAGCTAGAAAGCATACACAGCTGATTATATTGCTGTGTATCTCAGACACCCAGAAATTCTCTGATAGCAGGTCTTGGGTATAAGCAGGAGAGGGAGGAAGATTTGGTTTTAACATAGATCCTCAACATAGTCAAAATCTCTCTGAAGGCTTACTTCTTAGTTATACAGCTAATGATACAATGAGTTTGAAAAGATTTGTAACATGATATAAATATAAAATTACAGAAGAAGATGCCAAATAAAATCCCATAATAATATGTGAACAGAAAAAATAGATACATATATCCATTTTCTGGTGAATGTTTATGTATAAAAGGAGAAGTTACAAATATATATAAGTATTTACATTTTAGCTTAAATTTACTTATATTCTTTATGCTTATTGTAAATGTTAGAAACCTGTAGTCTTTGTAATAATGTTCCTTGTTATTTTCAAAATCTCTTTATTTGGAGGAAATATGACTGTTAATGGTATTGTTCGCTCTAGTTTTTATTTAGAATGAAAATGAGTGAAACTTAACGCAGAAGCTGGGTTAAAATTCTCTTTTTTCTGGATGTGGAAGAGTGCGTTTTCTTTCTTGGTGTCCCAATAGCTTTTTTCACATAAAGCTTATCATTCAGTAAAAAAAACTATTTTGTATATTATCAGGCTTGAACTAACATCCCCTTTTTTTTTTTTAACACAAGGCACCGCTAGACGTAAAAGCAAGGGGAAAAATATTACTAGGCTTGTGTACTATTTGCCAGATTTAAAAAGACTTGGGCTGTCAGAAATTTGTATAGTTCTGATCTCTCTTATTCTCAAATTCCCCTTCCCCACAAATATAAAAAAAAAAAAAAAAAGAAAAAAAAAAAAAGTTGAACAGGTAGAATATGTCATTATTAACCACCTTCCTCGGAGACTAAATTCTGGAGCACCTTAAAGGAGCCAGACTGGCGGGGTTGGCTGGGCTCCTCCTGGTTGGAGTGCAGCATCCTGTACACGTCAGACTGAGGCACTGCCGTGGGCGCTGGGTCACTGCATCACAGGGAGGAAGAGCAGATAACACAATTAACAGACATCAAAGTAATAGCTCTGCCAGACATAGAACATGATTCAGGAAACAGCTATAAAGACGTGAGTTTTTCCAGTTGCTGAAAAACTGTTTTCTTCAGGTAGCACTGCTTTATATAGACTTCTCCGGAGCGTAATGTCCTGAAAAAAACATCCACTGAATTCCTACAAAAATAAGTCTACAAACTCATGACGCTGTTTCCATAATTACTGCTCTGGCTCCAATGGCATTTGGAAATAGGCCAATACTCATGTTTAACTTCAAAGCAGTTGCATTCTTGTGATCAACTGCTGTATTACCAGATGCTCTCTGGTCCGGTATCCAGAAATTCCATTTTCACAGCAGCTGGCTTCAGGAATGCTGATAAAATCACTGACCATATCTTTACATAGGGTCAGCCAAAACCTAAGCAAAAACTCTGGGAGAGTGCCATGAAGTCAAGGTATTCATACTTATTTTAAGTTGTCTCATTCATTAGTTACAATAATGATTATTTGTCTAAGCTAATTGTTACTTAATTTATGAAGGTAACAGAGACTGAAGTAGGTACTGCATTTGCAGATAAACACTGGTGAATGGAAAATCTGCTTTTAAAATTAAATTAGGATGGGACATGACTTTTATAATAGCAACTTCATGACAAAAATCTAAGGCAAATTCTTGTCCAGATAACATTTCATGGTTGAATTTAAAATGATTTGCAAAAAAAATATTTTTACCAAAAATGTTTCGTGGTATTTTAATTTGTGCTGAATTTTTTAAATTGATCAAGCTAACTATCATCTTCAGTGGCTGAGAGAAAGGCAGATGTCTACACGCACTGGGAAGATTAGGCTGAACGTGTGACATCCATAAATTTCGAAATGCTACTCAAACTTATTAGGTAAAAATTTACTTCAATGAAGTCTGCTATCTCACAGGTATTTTTGTAAACGTCCAGTTCGAATTTCCTATTACTTCTGGCCTCCTACTGTCTGTTGCATCTTAGACAAGTTGCCCCTGGAAAAAAAGCAACTAATTCCCTAGGGAATTAGGTTGTTTTTGAGTTAGATGATTTTGTTTTCTTCCCAGGAAAACGTCTGGACTGTCACCTAGTACAGTAAGAGCAGTAGCAGTTGGACAGATGCATAGCAACTACTGTTGTTTACATTAATTCTTTGTATTTTCTGTGATCAAACAAATTGCTCTGAGCTGTATTTAAGCTGGTGTAGAAAATACCATTTTGTTCTTTCATCATAAGCTTTTAACCTGTAGAGTAAGGTCACTTCTAAACATTTTTGCTATTGCAAACTTAGACCCTCGATTCTCCCTTTTTGACTAAAATATTCCTAAAATCCAAACAAGTGATAATACAATTACATAAAAAAGGCAAAAAACAGGGACAAATCTATGAGATAACATTTCCTAAATTCATTCAAAGTGAAAATGAATCCCACAACAGAAATGACATTTCAAACCTGTGTAGAAAGTCAGTTCTCAAACTGAGAATGCTACAGGCATTTGTGAAATCTGATTACTCTGGGCTTAATCTACTAAAGAAAAAGCTATTTGGCTTTTTTCTTTTACTCTATTCTTTTGTTTGTTGGCATAATTGAGGATAAATATTAATGCAGTAGATTAATATCACTCAGATGAAGTACAGTTTTGTGTTCATCAAATTAGCATGAACATAAATGTTTCTTTATAAATTTGATTTTTATGGTTAGTTACAGCCCAGTTCTTCAAAGTGCTGAAGAAGCCTTACTGGTGACAGTGATTATTGCTTATTTAAGGTATTAGTAATTAGCTTTAGTTTACACTATACGTATTATAAATTATTAAGTACTGTTGTAAATCATAAAAGTAAGTACTATTAAGCAAAAATAAACCAAAATGATGAATTGTACCTTGAAAAAATCAGTAGTGTTTCAAAACCTTTTATTATTCATCACTGCTGTCCATATTCACAAGGTTCCTACCTGAATTTTGGTTACTGTAGTGGTTAAAATTCATATATTGACTTTTGACATTCAGAGAGATACAGTTTTAGGCTTAGAAAATCAATCCTGGCTCTTTTTGGACAGAAGCTAGTTACTGAATGAATTGTCCCAGGTGGGAGTTAAATAGTATGAATATCTGTCCACAAGATCTCCTAACTTCAGTTTCAACAGTTGAAATAAATTTGAGTTAATAATAATATTGCATTAATGATTAATGAAAATAATTTATTAAGAGTAATTTAATAAGAATAGCATGATAGTAATTGGAATCTTAATTTGGAGTGACCAAACAATAAATAGTCCAGGTAGTTTAAACAGCTTTTATTTATTCACTACAAATGTGAGATTTTTTCCTCTGAAAGAGTTAATTATAAATTCTGAAAGACCTCTTTAACTATATGGGATAAAAATCATTAACTACTAATATTTTAATGTAAACACTGAATGCCTTCATATAAATTAGTTTGTCTCTAGCCCTTTTACACATTCTTGAAGGAACAATGTGATGTTATTAAAGCCCACGATTGCTGGTATATTCTAAAGTCACATATTCGTAAATATCAAGTGTACTGCTCTAATTACCTCATTACAGGTGTTTCCCCCAGAGCTGTAGAAACTTGGCCTTGCAGTGTTTCCATGATATTGTCATCTGAGTACAACTGCATAGGTGTGTTAAACTGAGCGTGTACAATCTTGACACCAGGAAGCTCCATTTCCAGGGGAACATTAGGGGCCATCCTAGACACTGCTTTCAGCTCGGTGGGGCAGATGGAGCTAACCGTGCTAATTGACGAGGGGGTACTGCGTCCACTGGCACAGTCAATCCCCGAAGGAGTGCTGCATCCACTGCGTTAATTACAGATTATAGCCAGAGTGCAGAAAGGTGTGCAGTGCGCATCAGATTATAGAGAATAAAGACAAAAGTACAGTGATGTTAGCAAGCATGTATATGTAACAAATACAGGAAAGTAGAAGTAGGGAAAGTAGAGAAAAGCAAAAGTATATGTACTCATTGAAAAGCATTTTCCTCTAAAAAGCACCAGTGCCAATTATAAAGCAGTCCTTAAAATTCTGGCAAGTGTTTCCATCATGCAGTAAAAAATTTATAATAAATTTAATATTTCAGAACATAATTTCCATTTTGAATTGAGGACCAATTAAGCTTCCATAAAACTTGGTTGTTGGCCAGTAATTCTTAAGATCTCGAAAGGGTAGCATACAAAGATTATGGGAGTTGTACATGCCAGTGACAGAATTAACACCAGCAATATAGGAATCCTAAATGCACCATTCTGGCCCTGTACTTCATAATCCATCTCAGTCCACAGCCTAAGAAATTACTGTAAAGCAGTAAAATAATTAACATGACGTCTCCGAGATTTCCTTAAATTCTGTGAGATATATTTCTTTTATTTTAACAATGTTTCTTTTTTATTTGTAGTGCTTGTTGAAAATTTCATAGAAGAAAAAATGCTTTAACAGCATGTTGTACTTTTGCTTTTCTAAATGAAAGTGTTTTCAGTAGAATATAAAATGGTCCTTCACAAGAATGGAGAATTCAGTTCACTACTTTTGGAGCAGATTTTACATGTAATATATATAAAATAAAGAAGGTGTACAGTTTTGGAGAATACTGATTTTGCTCTGTATTACTGAAGTAAAATTACCGTGCATTAACACGACATCTCTGAAAAAGGCCTGGTAAAACAGTGTAAACATTAAGCTCAACATCTTTCACTGTCACTAATTTGAAGACTTCAGTATTTTCTTCAGATCATCTGAGAGGCATCCTTGATTTCAGGTATATTTTTTTTTACTATTGCTGAGTAATTGGTTACCATTCATACAATATTCAGAACCAAAAGATGCTAAATGCATAATCTTTGTCTTCTCTATCAGAATTTTGATTAGTTCTGAATGATTTTGTGTAAACCTGTCAAATAGTACTGTATTTCACAGTTTGTGCAATACAATACTCTGCTCAGGAGATACTCTTGCATGGAGAAGAACTCATATTTTCCACTTGATTAAATGGAGAATTGTGTAGGACCACTTTCTTAAAAATTGAAAGGGAAATACATTTTCTACAATTAAAGGCATATGAAAAGAAAGCTAATTTCAGAAAGAATATGCAAGTCTTAAACCAAAAGTCCAAATTCTGTATCATCAGCCAACAAGAGTCAGCTGAAAATATTAATATGTATTACTTCATAATTTCACAGTTTTTGCCAAAAAAATAAAATACCACCCTTACATTCTGCAGTATCTTGCTTTGTCAGTGCTGATACTGTTAGTAAATGGAAAAAAAAATAGGAAAAGGACAGAAAAAGCATAAATCTTGCTATTAGCAGCTGAAGTGTTAAAGCAGAATGAAGTATAAACAGAATATAATCATAAATAAAACACAGTTTCTGGTTAGTCTTGTCCAAAGCTGTGGCTGTTGTTGATTGTTAGTTCAGTTCCACAGCCCAGAATCGGCTCTTCTTGTCATCAAAGTGCTGTTTACCTTCAGCTGTCTGTTCTAAAGAGATATTTATGGTGGACTTGGAGGTGTTTGTTTGTTTTGCAACGTTTTACAAAGAGTATGTTTTCAGCCAAACTGATGAAAAAGTAGGAGACAAACTGTGTGACCGATGAGGTTTTGTAGAATTAAGGTTATCTATGAAAGAGTGTAGTCTTTGAATATAGACTTCTGCAATGCTAGAACACCATCCAGACATTACCCAACTAAAGTTCTGAAACTTCTTGCATTTCTGGTAGGTTGATGTTTTTATCTGACAAGCTGGAATACAGCTAATTTAATTCAGTGTTATCACTAAAAATATTGGGTAATTGAGAGTAGGCTCTCAGTACACTCATTTAAACTTCTGTAAATCTGATTAGATACCTGCAAACGGTACCTCGTGGTCCAAAAGGCAGTTCTCAGTACATATAAATGCTGCCTGTAGTTAGAGACCACGTTTCCTAAAGAATGTGTTATCAGTTCTCCTGTATTGTCATCATGTTCCAAGTAGAGATTGGCATGTTTTCTCCATTCTATGTTTTTTGCTCTCGTTCACAGAAGGATGGGGCTCTATCCATCTGTTAGTTTCCTCTTTGTCACTCAGACAGGTGAAAAAAAATACATCTTGCAAAACTGATAGTTCATGTGAGATTATCCTTTGTATGCAGGAATCAACTATTCTGCTTTTTCAGTCTAGTCTGTCAGAGTTGTAGTAGTATAACTTAATATACAGGCATTTTTGACCTTCAGAATGAAGTACAGAACACTAAATCCACTGGTAAAACCTGTTACTGCTAGAAAGCATAGAAGATAAAATCACAGTATTTTGTATTTGAGCACTTTCGAGCTTCTTTGAGTCTTCCCAAAGAATTTGTGTTGTTTCCCTCTCCTCTCTGCATTTAATACTAGAAATAGTAGTAAGCTAGACATTCTACTCCCAGTTATGATTGCGGAATATTACACTGAAACAATTAATGTCGATATATAAGCTGCTCTGCATTTTACAGATTTACATGTCTGTAACATTAGGCAGTTGTTTTAGCTCTGCATTAGTCATTAGGTTATCTTCTGAACAGTGACCTGCTGAAATTTTAACTGAAAGTCTCTGCATGGCCTGGACTATAACTTGCAGAAGTACCTATCTTTTATTTAGCAAGTGGAGAAATCTCATACATTTGTTTTTGAACAGAATTTTACAGCTCTGTAGATTTGTAAGTGTACGGTACTTGGTGCCACACTGTCAACTGAATCAGGATTGTGAATGCAGTTACTTCAGAATTGCATCTGTATAGCTGAGAGTAGGGCCTGGTCGTGCTTTCTTTTGGAAATTCTGAATGTTGAGCATGATATCTGCCAGTTGAGCACTTCAGGTTTTTAAACTTCAGCCATACGTTATATACTACCGTAAGTTAATTTCAAATGCCTCAGTATGTTACATTAATCCAGTTTGTGAGTATCCATTAAAAAATAACACCATGCATCCAAACCCATCACAGCACTCAGAGTTTATAACCTGCTTCGGCCTGGGAGTATGAAAGGTTTGGGCCGAATATTATGCCTGTGTTCAAAGTAGTTCATATCCTGTAAAGAAAAAAGGGTTAAAATATCTTCCTTCGGCCTATAAATGTTTATTTCTAGTTAAAAGGTAGCTGATAACATTTTAAAATTGTAATTAGGAAGTAACCTTGTTTATTTTGTACATTCCTGGTGTCTAAAAGCTGTAGAGTAAAAGTGTTAGAAAAGGATGATAGCAGTGTTGCAGACCAATAGAGAGGGAGAATTCTAGCTACCTGCAGTGTTGTTACTACAGAGTTGAATGTAGAGTTTTCTGTGTTGGAAAAAATTGCTTCATTTATCACTTGTTTTGTGGATAATCAGTAAACTCATGATTATCAGAAAAAAAAAAAAAAAACGAAACAGCAAGAGCTGGACTTTTTAACTGAAAACAGAACAGATAGTGATCTAACACAAAAAGACTGTGTATTATAAATAAATGCCAGTACTCACTTTTGTGATGCGTTAGGAATGAGACTCCTCAGCTGTCCATGGAGTGCGTCTTGTATATTGCCAGATGAATACAGACCAATTGGAGAATTATAGGAGGAGCTCACTACCTGTCTTTTGTCATCAATATTTGCTGCTGCAACAAAAGGCTGGGCCCTTCTGTTGTGAGCTGTACCAATAGGCTTGAATTCCTGTACATGATAGGCAGACAAAATACACAGAGCTACAATGCACACCAAAGCTAGTTATGAGTAAAACTGACATCAGTACTGTTAATCTTTGCATTTTTAACTTTTGCAACTCTGTTATTTTTCAACTGATGCAAGCACGCTATTTTTTCCATGAATTTTCTCTATTCTACTTAAGCCACACACATTCAGAGATTATTATTTTTCTGCCTTAGAGCAACCAGAAGGCATTCCACATTTGTGAGTAGGATGAAAGTTTAAGAAATGAGTGAGCTGACATATTGTATCTCTGTATTTTACACTGTTTAGGTTAATCTTGTAGAAACATTCAGTGGATGAAGATTGTTTAATCTGTAGTCCTTCACCTTTTTCTGCAGTCCTGCAGTGCTTTTTGGAGACAGTGCCATGTGAGCACTTGATCCATAGATTAAAAAGATCTCATTCCTAACAGAGATTTCTGCAGTTTGAATGGTATTCTTCTTTTGAGACTGGAAGTTTCAGTGGTAAGATAGCAGAGATCATCGGCACTTCTGTAGGATAGCTCTGCCAATTCTCTGGTTTCTCTTTGGATGTAGGATGTGTATTATACCTAGTGTTTGGTTTTCCCAAGGCTTAGGCCAATTGACAACAAATCTACTGAGGATGAAATCTGAAGTTAACACAGAACTTTTGCACATGCTGAATCCTTTCTTATTCCTGAAAGCTGATTTCTCTGCTTGAAAATGTGTTTAGAATAATAGGAATACATCTACAATACTATAGACAATTTATGTAATTACGTTGCTATCACACAGTATCTTAGGACCCATAGAGAGTTTAAGTTCTGATATTCCTGTACAAATTTTATTCCAGATTGTGAAATTTTAATTTTAATTGTGACATACCCAACATCTTCAGTATTAAAATTATTCTGCTGCAATTGTGGTCTTTCAGTTAAATCTTGCAAGTTATGCAAATGAGTTCTCTTGTTCTGGTAAATCAATTTTTAAACAAAGTATTTATTTATTTTGAATCAGAAGTGCCTTTATTAGGTTATGCTAGGTTTTAGGAATGGTAAAAAAGAAAAAAATGATTTAAAGCAAATTAGCAATGAATACAATATAATTTGAATACTTAAATCCCTGGGGTAATTCAAGGTAGTAAGAGCAGATTAGAGAAGCAAGAACACATTTTTGACACCTGTAGGTTTTTGTTTATGAAATTTTGAAAACCTGAATGTGAACTGGCTCTGTTGTTTTCATTTAAAACAATAGTTACAGAAACATTAGGAACAGACGGAAAGAAAAGTCATGGTTATATAGAATGTGCAGCCAGGAAATGCAAACAATAAAAGCAGTTTTATTAAAAAGGAGTGTTTAGAAGCATTACATTGTAAGAGACTACTGACAGGAACAATCAGATAGATGTGCACAAAAGTTTTTACTTGCAATCTGTGTTTCTTTCTTTCAGAACTTCATTGCAATTGAGAAAATGTATTAGTAAATGGAAGTAAGCTACTACTGTTTAGGTTCATGTCTACTTTATGATATATATTAATAATAAATATGAAAATATTTAAAAATGATTTAAATCCATGTAAGATACAAAGCAAACAAAAACAACAAAGAACATTGTCATTTTACCCCATTTAATTCTTGTTGACAAATGAACAGCACAGAACACATGGCATCATAGTAGTATATTTACAATAAAACAGTTGTGAAAAAAGTATTTGAAGTTAATTAGACTTAAATTCCTTTTCAGGTTAAAATCATCTCTTCATATAAAATGTCAGTGACTGAACATACAGCAGCAAAAATAGTCCAGCTCTTGTGTTTTTTGGGTCTTATTGAGTCCGTGAAAAGTTCTCTTTCAGTTCAAAAGCAAAATGAGAACTGGAGGTTGTTGAAATTCCTGATCAGGAATGTGTAATAATTACGGTATTTCATTTCTTTTTTTTTTTTTTTACTTTACTGATGTCCTTTGTGCACGACTAACTACATTTTGCATTGGTACAAGTATCAGGAACAGAATGAACACAGCCCCAGAAGTCTGTAGAAATGCATGCAGCAAGAATTATATGATGACATTCTTTAGGGATAGTTGCCACGAGGACCCACAGGTTTACATGTTGGAGATACCGTGTGACTAAAATCTTTATCTGTGAATGCTGTTACAGAAGAGAGGCTAGATCCTCAAAACAGCATGAGTGTAGTTGTATCATTTCAGTACTTGACTGGAAGTGGTAACAGACTTTAAATTTTGTAGATAGTGTTCTGTTTTGTTTAGATTTTTAGACTTATCTAGGTACATGATGTATTTATATCTCAAGGGAATGTATAATGTCTTTCATGACCAGGGGTCTAGTAACAGTGAACAAATGGTTCAAAGGCAAAGATAGATGCAATTGAAAAAGAAGCCCAAATAAAAACAGTTCAAGAAATTGAGATGGAAACAATTTTACCTGAGGTTAAAAGAATTGTAGATAACAAAAAAAGTTACAGGTCATAGCATTTTTTACATTGACAATATGGTAGAAAGGTATGTATGAGGGTCTTTTTTTTTTTTTTTTAAATAAGATTCACTTTGTCATTTATTTTGATTTTCTCAATTTTATCACTTGCGAGCCCTTGATTCTAAATTACTTTTATACAGAACATGAAGGAATTGTATTAATAGTACTTAAAGTAGTCCATTATTTCCTATTATTCATTGTGTTATAGGTTGCTCCAGATTAACAAAATGAAGTGGTTGGTGATTATATGGGAATGTGGCGATTTCAGGAGCGACTCCTGGTCAGCAACTATTGCTGGAAGCCAAAGGAAAAACTAGTGGGACAATTGCCTCTGACGGTTTCCAGATGACTGGTGCTGCTCAGCCTAATGCAAAAAAGCTTTCCACTGTGTAAAGCTTTCTTGTTCCTTAGCTGCAACTATGCATGGTGTTAATTGTTTATCAGTTTTCACATAACCATCTCCAAGCACTGACAGAACACTTTCCATCTGTTGAAATTAAAGTAAGCTTTCTTAGGCCTTGTGTTGATATGCTGAACTATTTAAAGTATGTTTTACTCCATTTATAACTATCTTTATTAGCTTGCAAATTAAAATCACTAAGATTGTTTAAGTCTTCAATTATTCTTATGTAGTTAGCTTCGACTTCCCCCCTTGTGAAACTTTCTTAGTGTACTTTAAATCATATATCTGGCAAAAGTGAAAAATTCTAACTACCTTTATAACATCTGTGGCCTTTTGAGTAATTGTTATATAGAGGGAGGGAATGCTTTTTGTACAACTCAGTGATTTTCCATTTCTGCAGGCCAGTCAGTACTTTTGGATATAAGGGATTTAGATTTGAGCCGTACTGTACTGTTTTTGAGTTTTGTTTCACTTGCCTGACCTTCAGTGCTTATGTTCATTGTTTGACTGCAGCACACACTACTGTGATTTACGCAGAACGAATTATAACTGTGCTGCAAATGGTCATCTGAGAAAATGTTCATTCTGCACTGTTTGTGCTGCTGGTATACACACCACAGGGTCTCATATGCTGTGACTAAATAAGCCATAAAATTAAGTTTAACATTTCAGCACTTACAGAAAAAAAGGCTGTAATTTTTCACAGAGATAGATCAGAGTGATGGATGTTCTTCAACAGAAGAATTTAACTAAAATGTAAATCATCTCGAGGATGGTTTAGCATATTTGTTTACAAACAGTGCTGCTTTTCTGAGCAGTATTACCTAATACAGAATTTATTGAAATTAATTACTACTCCTGATTTTCTGATAAAGAAGTAGACATACCTCTCTACCATGAGGAGTGGTTGGGCTATTTAAATCTAGGACAAACATTTTTTCTAACAGCCCATCGGGGACTGCTTTTCAGTAGCCTGCCAAATAGCACTTAGTGAAGTCTTGTAATTTATTTTTAACTAACAGTTCCTCTTGCAAATGCAGTGTACATGATTATGATCCTGCAATACATATCTAATTTTCTGTAGTGACTTTGTTCTACTGCTGTGCCTTCTATGTAAATCCTAGCTATTCCACAAAAGTATGCATTTAAAATAGCTGTTTTGTTTCTTCATTGTACTATCTCTTACTGCTGAAAAACGTGAATTGTTTCTGTTGAAGTTTGCCTTAATATAAATTTGCCTTAATACAAAGGCTTTAGAGCAGAAAAGAGGGAACTGGAACACTTGAATGCTGTATTCATGTTTGGTAGTGCAACTGTGAGAACAGAATGGGTGGAAGCATTCACTGCATAGAATGTGTTCAAATTGAATCTGCTCTTAATTTTTCTTTTTTCCCTGGGATAGCACAAAATAAACACTTTGACATACTTGCTTTGATCCTGGCCTGCAACCAGAATGCTCTTTTTCTTTTCTCTCTTGAGACTACAGCAAATGTTTATGTATATTAAAGGAGGAATGACGAAGAAAGTAAAGCACTAGTTAAAGATGACAGCTAGACAGTTAACAGATAACAACGTGGAAACTTCTGCTCAAAGCTTTGCACGGGGACTGGTTATGAGCCTGAAGAGAGAGGAGGATTCAAATTGAATGTATTTACTTTGCTCGCGTACAAGAAACAGGACTGGGCTGTGTAGATGCAGTGAATGATTTGCTTATTGATCAGTGCATGGGTATTGAACAGTTTTGTAATGTTCAGTTCTATAGCATAATATAGAAGTGCATGGAAAGAGAGAGACTGAACATTAATAAATTTCCCCATTGCATTACCTGTTACATCAAAAAGACTTTTGAGATGTGATGGGTACATTGCATTGGTGTTTGAGATTTATTCCTAACATCACCAGAAAGTTTCTAAAAGAGTTAAAGCAACTTAAACAATATCAGAATAAAAGGAGGTGGTTTTTTTCCATAGTAGAACTATGGAGATATGTACAGTTTTAAAGAAAAAATAAGAATGTGTTGTAACTTGTTAAAATTTTGTTTTATTTGTAGCTGAAAAACTAAAACATCCATCAGATAAGATGATGCTCGTATATCTGAAAACTACGATGGTTCATATTTGCTTAAACTGGTAGATAATGGATAGAGTGATATTCAAAGAATTCTAATGACCACAAGTGAGATCATTAGAAGTGTAAACAGATGAATGAAAACGCTTAGGTAAATTTAAAGAATTCATACCTGTGGTTCAGCTTCCAAATTTATCTTGAAAGGATTTGCTTTGCCATCTTCTGAAACTTGTGGGGACCATAATTTAGTTTCTGCCCTAGAAATTAAGAAAGGTAGAAGCTAAAGAATTTGAATTCTGGTTATATATCTCTATGTAAAAGGTAGTGTAGTTCAAACGTTCAGCTTGTTCTATGCTTTGTTACTGTTTTAACATGAGAGTACTTCAACAATATTTGTGTACTATATGTAAATGGTATTAAAAAGTATATATATGTATTTTTTCAATTACTTAGATTGTGAAGAATGGGAAATAGTTATCAGTTAATGGAATGCAAAGGAAAACTATTTCCTTTCTGCTCTGAGCAGAGCCAGATTTTTACATTTTGGTTTGGTAGCTTTTTAGATACCCTTAATATTTTGCACGAATAAGTGCAAATGTTAAGGAATTTTCCTAAAACTCGACGTTGGTTTATTTTTTTCACGACCACAGTATCTGTAGAACGGTTGCTTTTTAATGGAGGAGGGGTACAATCCAGATACACAAAGTATATACATTTGCAAATAGATGTTGCACAGAAAACTCTTTTAATTGCTTCAGTGGAGATAGCAAACATGTAAATATCAGTTACAATTCTGTCTTCACAGGCAAAGGAAAATTTGGCAGCTGATTTTAGAATGCTGCAACAATAACTTTAAACATTAATATACTATGTATACAGTTAGTACTGTTTGCTAAATAAATCCAAATATTTAGTATTTTTATATTTGCAGAAACTTCACATGGAAAATTATGCTTACCATATTTTTAAATACCTCTTAAGAGAACTGTTAAATGGTATGTAACAGCTTGTAACAGACTGACATACTGGAATTAAACATAGGAATTTTTGAACTAAAGTCTAGGCTCTAGTAACTAGACAGTTCTCCATCCAAGAAAAATACTTCTTTATTTGAAAAGGAATATTGTGGTCAGCTGGAACAAAGTGTTGTGTCTCCCTAAGGGCATTGGTCAGTTGTCTGATTCTTGGAGACAGGTGGGAAAGTGATTTTGATTAAAGGCTAAGCAAACTTGTTGTTCCTCTTGGTAGCTTTAGTGGAGAGAAACTGCTGCAGTAAATTTCTGGACTTCTGCATTTCAGGTAAGAGAACTTTTTTTTTCTCTTTTTTTGTGAAAGTCTACTGTGATATTCCTTTCCTTAACTGGAAAGATAGCCCAGAAGCTTTCCCTGTGTTTCAGAGTAGGAGGCAGTGATAAGCACCTGGAGCTGAGTGGTAGAACAGTGAGGTAACTGACCAAATGATAGCCAGCTAAGGGCTCTACTGTGGCCCTTTCCAGCTTTTTATTTCTTAAGAATGTTAAGAACCATTTGTTTCCTTATGGTAAATATAAGGCTTGTGAAGTCAGTAGAGGTAGTGAGGGATAGGGTTCATAGCTCAGTGATTCTTCAGGAGCGTTCCCTGATGAAGTTAATCCTATTCGTGAGGATACCTTCCGGGGACTATTACCTGATGTGGAGTTGGTGAGGTAGGTCTGTGTGCATGTAATCTGAAAGGTTTTGTGAAGTTCTCAAAACTATTTTACAAGGTTGTTCTACATAAAGGTTGCAGTGCTTTAGTTGTTTGTGTAGTATCTTCTCTCAGAATTATGCAGATGTGTTAACATACCTCTCTATTTTCAAGGAAAGTTGATGTGCAGCTGCTTTAATTCTTTCCTGGGCATCATTGTGTGTCATGTTCTCTGTGCTTAGGCCATTGATAGCCACAATAACATCACCAGGGCACAGGTTGGCAGTAGAAGCCTTGCTTCCAGGTGTAATCTGAAAAACAAATTTTGAATGAAGCTGCATTCATACCTAAAAACTGATGAATTTCACCATGCTTCCCTATTTTCTGCTGGATTGGGTGTGGGAGTAGCGGGTACATCAACAAATGCCTGATTTCTCCCCAAAGCCTTGCCTTTGTAGTTCTGCTTTTTTCTCTGTACTTCTGTTGTCAGATCAACACAGATGTGCTTTATTCATCATAACTTCAAAATGATGAAAATTGTTTTCACACTTTATGATTTAAATCGGTTCCACTTTAATTTCTGTAATTACTTAACTTTGAGCCTTTTGTCTCAACTACCATTGGGTAATTTGCTTGAAAAAAGTGTTTTAAGTTCTCCCTCAAAACCTCAGGCAGTAGCAAAATAGTACACTGCTAGATAGTTGTGGTGCTTGATGTTCACATGTGTCATTTGCCATTGTCTGGGAAACGTAGGTATTTGTGAGCTTACCATGCTTAAGAACAACATACAGCAGTTAGTGTATTTCCTGCAAGCTTGACTTCTTGTACTGTCTATGTAAGTACTCATAAATATGCTGATAATACTGAAATAATATTTTCTCTTTACTCATGTCTAACCTGGATCCTGAACTCATTAAAGTACTTCAGTAACAGGAGCCCTGATCTTTTCAGGTGAAATACCAAACATCATATACAAAAAGGAGTATCAGTATTGAAACAGTGACAAATGTCATTCTTTTTAGCTGTCTGTCTCTGTTCAATGGGTTTAAATGCTTGAGGAACTTAAGGTTTATTTTGCAGGCCCTATTTCTGCTTTCCATCTTGTAAATTTGTTATTTCTGTTGCAAGCTGTAGTGCGTGTATTATTATCACATCAGTTAAGTAAGCTTTCAAAACAGGTGCTTGTAACCAGCTGGAGGTGATTAGTCTCACCAGCCCCCACTTATTTTGAATTAAATGAAGTGTTAAGGTGCCTGAGTAATCAGTTTGAATATGGATCAAAAGTTACTTGCAGATTCTGAGTCTGAAGTCTCCAAAGTTATGTGTTTGTCAACATCTGCTAGTTCAAATGAACCACACTGAGACCACTTAAATCACTGCAGCAAGAAATGGGTGGGGAAGGTAATGCTTCTCCTTGTAGCCTGGGATGGCTTCTCACTTCATTTAGCACGTTGAGGACATGCATGGAATGGCAACTGCAGGGGAGGCTGCTGGCATTAGAATGTCTGCTACTTCTCTAATGCTCTAAATATAATGGGCAAAACCAGCCGTTCTCTCATTCAGTCTCAAGTAAGGAATGGGACCAGGCTGTGCATTGAGAGATCACACTGTATTACAGCTATAATATTGATATTGCAGGTACCTCAATAAGTGGTGCTGTTTTCTTAAGGAACTAGTTAACAACTTGTGAAATGTGACAACAGTGCTATGAGTGCAGTATTTCTTGGCCATTCCTCCTTCATGAGATAGACCCTACTGGTGCTCTCAGAAAACTTTTTCCTTGCTTTTTCAGATGTGTCTGTAAGGCACATCTATTGCTCCTGCATCCTCAGTATTTGGATACATATAAAAATGTCTGTTGAGCATTGAGATAATGACAGAAATAACAGATATTATCCTGCATGGTTTAAGAGTTATGATACTTTGAAGAAAAATACTCTGAATATGTTTAATAGACTTATGACGTTTGTCATGATACACTTTCATAAATATTTGAATTGTTTATGATAAGTTTTGAATGTTTGCAGGCTGAGAGGCTAAACATGAAGTTGAGTTAATATAAATACTTACATTGTGATCTGTAACTATAGTAAACCAGAACTGAAATCTAGGGATAATAATGTTTTACCACTTATTTACTCAAACCTCCACAAGTTTTAATTTTATGTAATGCTTTATTTAATATGACTTTAAAGTCTAGGTTTGCATTCCTCTAAAGACATGACCCAAAATCTTATCTACTTTTCAGCATGGATGGAAATTATTCTGTTTTTACAAAAACTGGGGTTTTGATCAGTTTTGCTTATATAATTTCTTGTGTCCATATAAAGTTCTGAGGATTTAAAAAAATATTTTCCTAATTTCCAGTTAGTTGGTTATTTTTGATAGAATCTAACTGAATATATCTATTTTTATTCTCCTTCCTGTTCTTCAATCCTCCCAGTGATCAGGATCTGTGGTCTTTACAATGCAGATGAATTTTTGAGGTGGCATCTGTTCATGAGACAGGTGTATGGTGATCTCTTCTGTGGTGGTCCTCTCTGACTTGTCCCGGTCTTGTTGAACAAGGGGCTGTTATAATCAGCTAAACGTACACCTGTCCAGTTGTTTTATTTGAAATGTTTGAAAATAATTTCTATCCGCCATTTTATAGCAAACACTATTTCTTGTCAGGAGAGTTGAGCCAATTGTGAATGGATTACTGTTGATTCTTCTTCTAAAATGAACACCTAGGCCCCCAGAAGCAGGGTGTATGAATCCTGCAAATTGTTCACTAGTGGTTAAGATCTACAGCATAAATGCTTATCAAAAGAGTCATGTAAATGCATGCTGTGGCAAAAATAAAAATAAAGAAATAAATAAACAACCCACAACAAATAAAATTAAACAAATCTACCATGAAAATTATTAAACTTGAGCTAAGCAGACTTAAACATGTTCTTTCTCATACAGATATATTATTTCATAGTTCTGCTTGCAATGTGATTTTTGAGTATTGCCATAGTTTGCTGGAAGCTGGTGACTTATGTCTTGCAAGTCATTTGGTAGGTATGAGTCAATTGTAAAATCATTTATTCTTTAGAAAGCTACATTTATAGTAACATCCTTTGTTACTGTAGTTTTAAACTTCAATGCACTTAATCTAAACACAAAGGAAATACAAACCAGACACCGCTAAAATATTTTTCATTAGAGATAATGGAAACTATTTTTCTTTTGGAAGCCCATAAAAGGCAATGAAGGCCCCAAAATATCCAGAGATTTTTTTCTTTATTCACTGTTTTTGTCTACTGTTTGCTTAAAGGTTTTGTTATATCCTGTGAATGTTTCTTATGAGGTTTTGTAAAGTCAGATAGTACTTTCTTTTACTTACACTTAAGTTGTTTCATGCTAATGTGAATCTGGAGTAAGTGATTAGAATTAATTTCTTCTGGTATAATATAAGAAGAGCTGGTGATTAAACTTTCTATGAACTTCTGTTTGGAAGTATATTTACTGTAAGGCATCACTAGTGGCATCCAACCTTCAAGGCTTTTGATGATTATTTAATACCAGACATAGTGTATACGTTGAGTCATAGTGCAGGGCTTTGGAGGGGGGGGGGAGGGAAGGTTCTGGGGGGTTTGGTGGCTCACTCATGCATTGCATACTTTGTGTGTTAGAGGTGTGAAAAAGCAGCAAAAATGTAAGGAGGACTAGTTCTGATCCTTAATGTATTTAACACAGTTTTTAAAATAATAGTTAAAAAAAAATACAGATCTACTTAATGACAGTATATATCTATATATATATCTGTAGATGCAGAACAGCTGCCTGTTTTGTATGCTTCTTTCTTCAAGTAAGTTGTTAAACTATTTGCCCTTTAGTAGGGGGTTAATGTGAATTGTCTGTTACTAAATATGGCAGAAAACACAGACAAATTCTTTCTTGCATATCTAGGATAGATAACTTTTGATAATTCCTTGATCTAACATTCACGGAAGTGAAAACTTGTCAACGTAAAAGCAGGTACTGTTGCCTTTGCTGGCAACATGTGGATTTTTTTGTTAGATTCATTTCAGGAAGCTGGCACAGAGATTCTGCAGAACACAAACCTGCAGGCACGAGGATCTGCTGCCAGACAGTGTCTCCCTAGTGAGTGCTCAGGCTGGTGGTGAAAATGGGAGCAGTGGGGCTCTGGCCTTCAGAGGCTCAAAACTAATTTTCTCATCTGAATGCCTAGGGAAATCATAGCAGAGTTTTCCTGCTACCAAAGCACTTTAATTTCATTTTTGAGGTATAATTAGAAGTGTTATTTTAGACCAATAAAACAGTTATAGAAATGTTAGAAATGTTACACAAAACTTTAAAAGCAGTTAGCTTTCAGCTAGCTCTGCTTAGAGCCAGCAGCTGCTTGCTGACAGCTCACAGCTTCATCTCTGAAGTTAGGAAAAGTAAAGGGCAAAAGTCTGCAACAGGTGTCGAATACAGTAAACAGAAAGGAAATGAACAATGCACATACCCTGGTTATGATCAAAGGTTGGTTAAAATCTATTCCTCCCGAGAGCCTGAATCCCCAGGGTGCTGGTCCTGGAAGAATAACATTCTGTGGCATCGTGGCTGGATGCTTCTTGGTTCCTGCTCGTTTTCCTTTGGTGCGCGCAAGGGGCTGAGCTGCTGGAAGATGTGTGTTGAGCACCTGCAGGACAGGGTAGCCGACTCTCAGGATGTCGTGATCACCCCAAGCACTGTGCTTTATCCCTGCTCTGGGTGACGTCAGCCAGTCCCTAGCTTCCCCACCCACCGAGGGGAGTACCAAACCAGACAAATAAAGCCTCAGCTGGAAAGTTTACAAGTACATCAGCTTTATCTGCTGCTTCAGCATCCCCTTCAGCCTTATAATCAGTGAACTCCAGGATGCAGTGTCTTTCTGGCTTTGTAAATCCACCCTGTTACCTGCTTTATATATTGCTGATGCTTGTTTTAAATGTACAGTGCAGTGCTCTGACTGCTCACGGTTTCATATAAACAAATATAAGGAGATTTCCCTCTCAGGATGTCATTTCACATCTTGTCTTACTTGTAATGTAATAGTTTGCTGCCATAAAAAGTCTGTCCAGCCCTTCAGCTGAGTATTTCAGCCACAGTCACTCGAGAGCATGGCATGCACCACCTCCAGTGGCTTGAGAAGTCTGGGCTGATGTCATGCATATTCCTCATACTAAGGAAGAGAAATGCAGAATTATTTGATGATGCCTCTACTTTTTGTAGAAATCTACAATTGCAAGACAATTCCAAATACCTTTTGTAGGTTGTTGGTGTTATTCAATAGCATTCTCCATCCTTTTTGGTTTTCTTGAATCAGCTAGTACAGCTTTGTTCTGATTTCATCCCTTTTATATTGCTCAGAAAGAGGAGGAATTGTGCAGTGATGATGTATGTGTTCACTCACTGCCTTATCAAGCTGCTACAGATTTCTGCTTAGAAGTGATATTGCTGAAGTGATTTCACATTGAACATGTGAAATGTTCAAGCTTCACTTTGCCCAGTATTTGTCCTCTTTTATGGCAGTATCTACGGCTCTTATAAAGCTTGAGAATATGTATTTCATAGTGATAACAGTCCACATAATATTTTCTGGCTTTGGGTAAAAGTGTGCTTTTTTAATATTTTCTTTTTCTTTTTCTTTTTTGTTTTTAATTCCCTGTTGTTTCTTATGTCTGAGGCCTTACTCACTTTTGTTCACCCCATGCATTTACCTTAGACGGGACTCTGGACAGAAAAAGACTAAGTGAGATGCAAGAATAAAATGCAGGTTCATGATATTTGTATAAATTCTGGTGTGGGTAACATGTTTATTTGTAAATTTCAATATGAAATTGGCTTCTGCCTCTTGATGAATGTCTTTATCTGTGTCTGTTCATATCTGTACAGTGAAAGACTTTCCCAGTAAGATATGCTGAGAACTTTTTTCCTGTGGGTTATGAAAGTTAGCATCAGAATTTCTGAGGAATTTTTTCTTTCTTTGTGGCTTGCTACTAGACTGTAGTAGTGTTTGTTGTGATTGTTTTTGATAGTCTTCTTGACCAGAATATACTTTTAACAATATAAAAGGTCTCTGAAATATTTCTCACTCTAATATGAACCAAATAGATGTTAGTATTTCTCTCAAAGAAACCTGAGAAAATGGGCCTCCATCAGTTTGTAACTTGACAGCCAGGAGCTTGGGAGTGAGGTCAGCTTACATTAGGGAAGACAGAAACACTGAGAGAAATAAAGCAAGGCAGGTATGTAGTTCCAGGCTTATATTGAGTGTGTTAGCTTAAATACTTCATATGATTTAAAGACTAAAAAAATTTTCGTTACTTTTGAACAGTGTTTATACTCTAATCTGACTGTTTTTGAGGTTGAATCAACATGTGCCTTCAATATATTGATGCTCTGCTTGTGCGGTTCCATATCCTGCCAGGTTCTATTACACATACAAAGTCAGAATGTATCTCTCACAGATCTTCTGTTTCTTTTTACATCCTCCTTTATACTTGTTTTGAGTGAAAACACACTCGTGTTCGGTACCTTCCCCCTCCCCCCCCCCCCCACTCTGAATGAATCCTGTAATGGCCAGCTAAAAACTGGAAGACATGTGTAGCGTATTAGGTAAACACCGCTCTTTAGATGAGTGCACCTTTCTGTTTTCACAGAGTAGTGGCAATCTCAAATAGTAAATCCTGCAATAGCGAGGGATTCAGAAACATAAGAATTTCTGTATCAGGTCAAACCTGTGATCATACTCTTAGTTTCTGGTGTCAAAAATTAAGTACTTGTATAACAGCTTGTTTATTTTGTGATGTGTCTTCCAAATTCTTTTTAGGAATATACTGAGTTATATCTTAATGTGTAAACTTTATTAGTAGTATTTTAGAAATCCTGTTCTTTTCAAAACGTGCTAAGTGTTTTGACTGCTGGTGAAGTATCTAGAGAGTGGGCATCCGATCATCTGGGAACAGCTGCTACTTGGTGAAACAATTTCAGCTTGCTTAAATGTCCATCAAATTTGTTCACGCTTCTCTACTATACTGAGATGTGCTTTTGCATCCCTTTTACTCTCGTTAGAAACATGTAGGGAGAGGGCAGGCTTAATCTTTAACTGTACAGGTGATTGCTATTAATTGCAGTGAAAGACATGCTCAAATGAGACTGAGCATTAAATTTTTTTTTAGAATTTAATTGGAAGAACTTACTCTCTAAGGTGCTGTTGTTCTGGACAGCAATTGCTGGATCCTGTTTTATTAATGTGTCACTAGTTGAGCTTTAACTCTGTGCACTCTTTTCCCTGTTACTTTACAAAAAATAAACAAATATATATGTGTGTGTGTGTGTGTGTGTGTGTATGTATATCCCCAGTTACCCAGAGATGTAGTGGATGCCCCATCCCTGGAGATTTTCAAGGCAAGGCTGGATCAGGCCCTGGGCAACCTGATCTAGGTGTGCATGTTCCCTGTTCATTGCAGGGGAGTTGGAACAGATGATGTTTAAAGGTCCTTTCCAACTCTAAGGGTACTATGATTCTAAGGAATTATTTTCCTGATAAATCAATACAGTGGATGCACCCGCCCCCACCCCCCCCCAAAAAAAAAAAAAAAAAGTTATGAATAGGAGTAGATTTTATCACTAAAAAAAAAAACCAAACACAAATGCTTAACACTGATTCATCCTTCTTTAAAGCACGAAAAGCTTTTTTGCAGGCTGTAGAACCAGAATAAACCTTGGCAGAAATTAAAAAAAAACTCCTCCAACTGTGCATTTGGGGTCGGAAGTGTGATAAACCTGACCTATTTTGGAGCTTGTTGTCATGAAGTATACTGAGCCTCTCTGTGAAGTTTGGACAGTAACAGCCTAGGGTACTAAATGGAGCTTGAAAATCACTTGCACATGTGGAACAGTATGTACTTAAACTGGCTCTCCAGAGGTGAAAGGCCAGAATATTCCCTGCTGCATGGCCTGACTTCTATTTCAAAACACATGGGTATATGGGAAATATTCTTATAATAAATGTTAGCAATTTTAAAGTGGTTTCCCAAAGCAGCAAGATATGACTGTTTATGTATAGTTTGAAGTCATTTCTAATTGTACTGCCAAGGAACAGGAATAGTTAATAACTTGAATTCTGATTCATATCAACATTTTTTTGTGGATGTCTGATAAACCATCTTTATGTTTTCCTGGCAAAGGCGAAATCCTTTTCCATGCTCTTAATGATATGACAGGCAACTCTAGTGTTCTTCTTATGCATCTAGCATGGAGGAGTGGGTTTCTGATGATGTACTCCCGTGCCAGTCATTAGCTGGGAAATGTGAGGTGGAAAGGGGCTTTCCTACAACTCATCCCCATGTACATCTCTCTGCTGGTCAGGTACTGAGTAAAGGATGCATTTTTTTTTCTTCAGACGCATTAAGTTGCTCTCTTTTATTTCTTTTCTACAAGAAGCTTCTTAAAAAGTGGGGAGTAGGTGCTATAGAGCCTCTTAAATCCTGTGTTAAGGATGTGGTCTGAACAAAAAAATAAGTGGAAAGTAAATTTCTGCAAACATAATGTATTTCAGAATTCTATTTCATGAACACCTAAGCAAGTTGAAAGAAACTGTCATTTTCTGTTTTAAAAGACTTGTTTTGCTAATCACAGATGTGCTCGTTTTGAGTTTTCACCTTGCCTGAAATTTATGCACTGATTTCCCATGTTTACCTTTTTTTATAAAAGGCAAAGTAGAAATTGGAGGCTTGTATAAAATAATGTGGTTGGTGTGATTCTGTTTTTTCAAAGAAAATCGGAAGGGCATTTTGAATTGATCGAGATGCTTACATGACATAAAGGTATTGAAGTCCCGCTTGGCTTTGTTTTGGGAACTTCTCTGCAAGTTAACAGATGCGCGTTGAATTTCCATCTGTGTTTTTATGATTCCCACTAGCATACTGGTTACCTCAAGTGTTACTTCCATTGCAGTATTTCTACTGTGCCTTCTTCTATGTTATCGGAGTTAGATACTGTTGTGACTTGAGAATAAATTTCTTGTCCTTTATTGGTTTATATGTGAACCTAATGTAATGTCAACACATACTGTAGTTATGATTCTTAGCCAAAAAATAAGTTGCAAAAGACTTCTCGATTTTCATGCCTAATTATTGTGCGTCTCCAATTTCATGCCTTATTATTTTTATGAGAACTGAATGTTTTCTGCAGGGATTTTGTATAAGAAAAGTGCTTTGTCCTTCTGTGTTGAAAGCCAGCGAAAGTTATGGTGGAGAATCCTAAAGACTAGGACTGGAACACGACTCTTTAAGTTGCTGTTTTTTCTTTTCAAGTCATTCAGTTATTGGTAGTTCTGCTCCCTTTAATAGCTAGGATCAAACATCACCTCCAAATTTGGCAAGCTAATCCCTTATTAGGTTTAAAGTTAAAGCCCATTTTGGCACTGGGAATTGAAAGAGCTAATTCCAGAAGAGTAAAGTTGGAATGAAGTTAGTAAGGCTGAGTGCCAGCACAGCAGATCAGTTCAGTATGCTTCATAAATTAACATGCTGACTCTTAGATATCTAATCTTCTACACAGCATAAAGTAGCTGTTAAACAACTATTTGATGTGTTTGCCATTAAGCATTACTTGAACAAATAATGCATAAAAATTGTTAGATTTCTGAAAACTCATTATATGTATTATAAAGCTGCATTCAAGAAAACAGTTAAAATTCTTTATTAGTTGTGTAATGACACATATCTGCAAGAACTGTAACGTAATTCTTCAGACACCCCGGTTCTGACCTCATTTTTTCCAGAGGAAAGCTTATCATAGTTATTAAAGGGATGGTGAAGAGATCTATTGGGATCAAGAGACTTATCTCCTCTTCTTGCCAAACCATAGGTTCAAAAAAATAAGTTTCTACTAATTTGTTTGTTTGTAGTGTCTGCTGGCTGTTCTTACAATTGAGTTTCTCTGACAAATTGCACATGGACCTGTCTTTTGTTCTGTATACTTCTGATGACCAGATGTTGTAGCTTTGCCTGTGAACCCTGGTACAAGTGGAAGAGGCTGCTTTTTGGGGGCCTTATTACTTTTTGTCTGAGACTTTTTGCAATAGTTGGGGTAGAAATTAAGGATCTTGAGAGGGCAGTGACTGCAGAGCAACAGCTGTCATTGTGATATTCCTGAGTGCATGAGCTGAAAACTGGAGGGATGCTTGCATTTGTGTAGGGCAAAATCCATTTACTGGTGATTTTGGGATACTAATGGTGGTTAAGTGCATGTGTTTTCTTGTGCTGTGTTACATGACACATGTCAAGCATTAATAATGCGCTGAAACTTGTAGGCTTTGTGGCTCTTTTTGAACCAAGTGAGGTCATAAAGAACAGGGAAGACAGCAGAGGCGATGGAAGGAACATTAATTCTTCTAAAGGAGTATGTTGGAAATTCATTAGATTGTAATTAGCTGAACTTGGAGATCCTTAGTAGCTGCTGGATGCTAGTGTTTCAGATTTTACCCAGTCACCATCCTGCTGGGTACATATCACTAATGTGCTGCTTTTATTTTAAACGTGTACTTTGTCATTGTTACCCTGTTTGTCAGTCATTGTATGTGACTTACCATTTTCAGAGACTGAAGTGGGGATGAGATGCTGTGGTATGATACACCCTGCTATGGTAATTTTAAAATGTGATCTTCTAAGTAGAGTGACGACAGGCCTGCAAGATTAGCCGCCTTCTGCTCCTTCAAAAAACAAGGTTAGAAAGCAAATTAGAGGAAGAAAGGTGTTGGTTTGTTCTTTTTTTTTCCTAAATCTGGAGATTACCTGTGCCCCTACTAGAGAGGGAGCTTACCTTATTCTGCAGCATGTGATGTGACCAAAATTCCAGAGAATTTAGAAGGTTCAGGACTCTAGGAACAGATCTATAGTGTAATTTGTCTTGACTAGGGAAATCACTCAGGCAGGAGGTGGTAGCAGTATTTCTCTAAGAAAAAGTGTTTTTTGAAGAGATTAGCATACTTCCTAAAAATAAAAAGAGATTTCATCCACAACTAAAGGAAATCTTGCTATTCTTAGAGTGGTAAAGTTTTTGCCAACTACCATAAGGATCAAAAATGTGAGCGTGTGTGTGTACACCCATCTCTCCCTGTGGAAATGTGTCAGTGGATGTTTTCCCCCTTCTAGAATATTTTTTATCAGTAAAAGTTAGTAACTTGGAAAAGATTTGAATTGAAGCGTCAAACAAAGGAGTCACTTCTTGGTAAAGAAGAAAATGCCTGTACTGGTATGACTGTGATTTGTACTTTGTGCCTGGCCTTAGCCTTGATGAAATGATTTTTAAATCAATTTTATTTTTCTTTTGCTCTTTATAATTTAAGTGTTATCTCACTTCTGATATTAAGAACGCCCTCGATTGTAAATGATGGGTTCATTAAACAATCAAACAAAAACCAACCAAGCAAACAAAACCCCTGATTCTGAAGTATCTTTTTGCAAGAGAAGTAAGGTAGGAAGCTACACTGACCATCCTGACTAGGGCTCCTCAGTTCTTTTGAAGTTTCTCTTCATTTTGATTTGTTTGTGGCCTCCCTTGAGATGAGACTTCATATGCTAACTAATTATGAGATCATGGGTGCACACAACAACACAGCTTTTTGTGGCCTGAGTACCAAACTTTCTGAATGTTTTCTCTAAGAAGAAGGCATCAAAAATCCGTTATGTACAATTGTTATCTGATGTTCCATAAACTACTGTATCCTATATCTCTTTTTCTTTTGCCGTGTGGCTTGAGTTTAGCATTATGAAAGTAGTTGCTATGGGAGAGTTGGCCGTATTTACTAGATCATGACAAACAGCAACAGCTGAAAGACAAATATGGTGTTCTGTTTTAAGTATAAGGTGGGACAAGAGCCAGAGATCAGCAGCTTCAGATTGTAGCTGGCCACAAAGCTGGATCCTAGAATCTTGATGTGCACTGTAGTTACTCGGGCTTAATACTTAAACTTAGCTTATGCTTTGCTATTTTCCTAGTTATAATTTCACTTTCTTTCTGCTAATTAAAAGGGCATAATCAGCTTTTCAATAACCACTAATTAGTTGCTTAACAGCAAAATCAAATACTGAATAAAAGTAATTAATTATGCATTTCACACTTTGCCCTGATTGTACTTTTTCTTTCCTTTTATTCAGTGAATGTAGGAGTAAACGTACAGTGAGAAAATGTTAGAAAAAGCTGTAAATACTGTGAAAGAATCTAAGGTCAGCTTAGGCAAAAACTTGGAGAAATTTAACTATGATGAAGTCTTGTCTTTATTATCAAGTAACTACTGTATCTGAAACTGTCAGGTAGAATATGCACAAATACAGTCTCAAATCAATATTTAAGCATTCAATTTTGCTTTACTCCAGTATGTGGTAAGTTAATACCCATATATATAGTTGGGAACTTTATTTTCTGAAGTTGTACGGTAGTATAGAAATTCAGACCAGAAATTGAGGGTAATTTATCCATAGGGATGACCCTCAAGGAAAATTCCCTCTGTACATTGTGAAGACACATAAATCAGTTTATAGAGGAAGTCATTTGAACTGGGAGTAAATCTTTTTTATGATTCATACCGTTCTTCTCTACCTCCCATCCTCAATAAAAAAATATAGAAGTTCAAAACAAACAAAAAAGTCAGAAACGCACAGAAAAGTGCACCTGAAGACTAGATTTTCCTCTTGTCTGTCCATCACACTTCAGCAATTTCTGTTTTGCCCTGTCACAATCTCAAAAACAACTTACTGAAGTCTCCTTACATGAGAATGTCAGGATTTAACTTGTGACCTTCAAACTGACACTAATGGTGCTCTGTGTAAGCTGTTGGGCAGTATAGATTTCTGGCGGGATGCAGGAGGCATCTTCCATCTGTGAAAGTTCTGAGTTTTTTAAGTGATGATGACCAGGAGAGCCACAAAGGTGATCAGAGGGCTGGAGCACCTTCCCTATGAGGACAGGCTGAGAGAGCTGGGGCTTTTCAGCATGGAGAGGAGAAGGCTCTAAGGAGACCTCATAGCTGCCTTCCTGCACCTGAAAGAGGCCTACAGGAAAGCTGGGGAAGGACTTTTCATAAGGGCATGTAGCAATGGGATGAGGGGAAATGGCTTTAAATGGGAAGAGTGTAGATTTAGACTGGATATTAGGAGCAAACTCTTTACTGTGAGGGTAATGAGACAGTGGAACTGGTTGCCCAGTGAGATTGTGGGTGCATCCTCCCTGGCCTTCCAAACCAGGCTGGATGGGACTTGGAGCAACCTGGTCTAGTGGGAAGCATCCCTGCCTCTGTAGCAGAGGAGCTGAAACTCGGCAATCTTAGAATGGTTTGGTTTGCAAGGGACCTTTATGATTTTATGAAGTTGATGGTTTGACCTGATGATCTTGAAGGTCTTCCCCATGCTCAGTGAATCTATGCTGCAGGTAGTGCTTTTGGAAAACATCTAGATAAGGTGGTGCATGAGACAGAGGGTAAGACCTTGAATGCAATAAAAGAGATTCTTAGTGTTTTTCAGTTGTAGAGTGTCACCTTCTATACCTTGCAGTCTTTCCTTCAGTGAGCCTCTTGGGGTTGACAGGAAAAGAATGAGTGTGAAACAGGAGGGAAAAGTAAGAGCCCCATAAAGCACATGGAGAGGATCTATAAATAGTGCACAGAGCTTTCCATTGGCATGCAAGTGTTGCCTTTTACTACCTCAGACATTCTGACGCATTAATTTATTCTCTTCCTTGGTTTAAGAGGGGGAAGGGCTGATTCTCACCTGTTCAAATATTTCCAGTTACATGTAGAAAACACCTATCTATAACAGATGAATCAGTAGTAGTGTAAGAAAAGCCTTTCGCAGCTCCTGCGCCAGCCAGTGTTTGTACATGTTTCACGTTACAGCTGCCAGTGTTAACCCTCACCCTGGAGTGGGAAGCACTAGCTGGGCCCTTATGTACTCTAGGTTTATCTGGTAAATGGCGGCGGCAGCAGCAGCAGTAGCAGTGCAGGGACCCACTTAGAATGACATGTTAGTGCTACTCATACTGTTGTCTGCTGTGCTGGTTTCACTGTGTGCTTACTTGTCTCAGTGGAAAGGGAAAATTATGATGCAGGTTTGATTACTCTTTTAGTACTTATGCAACTCCTTGATTGAGTCCTGCCGAGAAAGACCAGGGGGTCCTGGTGGGCAAGAAGCTGGACATGAGCCAGCAGTGTGCACTTGCAGCCCAGAATGTCAGCTATATCCTGGGCTGCATTAAAAAAGGGGTGACCAGCAGGGGGAGGGAGTTGATGGTCCCCCTCTACTCAGCTCTTGTGAGGCCCCATCTGGAGTATTGTATCCAGGCCTGGGGCCTGGGGCCCCTAGCACAAGAAGGACACAGAGCCCTTGGAACGGGTCCAGAGGGTGGCCACTAAGATGATTAGAAGGCTGGAGCATCTCTTCTATGAGGAAAGGTTGAGGGCTTGTTTAGCTTGAAGAAGGCTCCGGGGAGACCTCATTGTAGCTTTCCAAAACTTGAAGGAAGCGTGTAAACAGGAGGGAGAACGACTGCTTACGTGTGCTGATAGTGATAGGGCAAGGGGGAATTGTTTTAAACTGGTTAAATGGCTTAAAAGAAAGGGGAGACTCAGGTTAGATGTTAGGAGGAAGTTTTTCACTCAGGGTGGTGGCGCACTGGAACAGGTTGCCCAGAGAGGTTGTGGATGCCCCATCCCTGAAGATGTTCAAGACAGGGCAGGATATGGCTCTGGGCAGCCTGGTCTAGTGGCTGTTGACTCTGCCCGTGGCAGGGGGCTTGAACGTAGATGATCGTTGAGGTCCTTTTCAACCCAGGCCATTCTATGATTCTATGCTTGTAGCAAGTTTTGAAATGAATTAAAATGGAGTCGTTTTAAGATGGCCATAGAAGTGTTAAAGGACTTGGTAGTTAAATAGGAACCTACTATTCAAATTGGCTGTAGCTAGAGCAAGGCATCTGGAGTGGGCCCAAGGGAGTACAGGACCCTCTCATAAAGTGAGATGAGAGCGTGTGACAGAAGTTTCTTCTCCTTTTAACAGGAGAAATGTCAAGAGTCGCTGCGTGCAACTGTCTGGTATCTCTTCACTGGAAAAAGAATTACGTTATTCTTGGGGTATTTAAAAAAAAATTTTTTTTTTCTTTTCCTGATGGATGGAAAATGTAGGGGGATTACTGTCCTATGCGTGTATGTGGGTGTGAAATAAGGGCCTCAGAGTTTATTTGTGTTGGCAGCAAGAAATGTAAATGGTTGAGACCAGGGTATCTGTTCTGAGGATGAACCTAGCAACGCGTCTCTGGTTGTCAGACAACACTTGTTTTTTCCGTATGGAGTTGCTTGTGATGTAATGCCATTGTGCAGTGGAACCCTCTGCATCAGATCTGCAATTAGACATGACATCACTGCTGCAGCTGCTCAGTGGTACAGTTCTTTCGGTAAGAGGGCTTTCTACTTTTCTGGTAGACTAAATAGTGTGTTAGCATGTTGCTCCTCTATGACTCCTGAAGAAAAAGAAGTTAAATATAATACTAGAGGGCAAAACTCTGTAATGATTTATATGTGGGATTCACATTGAAGCAAATGAAACAGGACTCAGGAATTATAGATTCTGAGCTGCTAAAGAATTAATTGCACAGTGTTACCAACCAATAGGCTGAAAACAAAAATTATACTTGCAGTGCTGTTCAAGCTCTTTGCTGGTTTTGTCACTGCACATTAACCTAAAAACTTCTGTTAGTCTTTCTCTGTATCAGAGAGGCAAAATTATGTGAATAAGAGCTGCATGTCACCAGCATCACTTTCTTTGACCTAGGCAGTATCTGAGTCAGGGATGTGCACGCAGAAATTCATTTTTCTGTTTCCCTTTCAATGGATTTTACTGTATTCTTGGTAGGTAAATAGAATAATATTTGTAGTTTTCAAATGAAAGTATTAATGAGAATACTAGATAATACGGAGCAATTTTGGCTAGGAGTTTAAAACTTTACTCGTGGTAGCAGGTGTGGATGAAACAAAAAGACGCTTTTTGCATCTGGTCAAATGGCTGTGTGGTGTGGCTTACCTAAGGAGTTGCAGAAGAAAGCCTAAAGCATCCCCTGCTTACTGGGAACAGACCAGGAGTCCCTTTCTACTTGTTGGTGTGGGAACTTCCAGGTTCTGTAAAACATTGCATCTGATTGATCTTTATTGTCTGTAACAAGAGATTATGCTGTGTAGACAAATCTGAAAGAGCCAGTAGTTCAGTTTTTAATGTGCTGTTGCAATTTTGGTGGCATGTGCAATTGATTTCAAATGAATGTACCAGCTAGACCCTAGAGAAGGGGACCTACTATTGGCTGTGCTGTGCAGTGGAGGCAGCTGAAGTGTTTTCTGGGCTCGGCCCACTCTCGTACTTTTTGATATGATTAAAAACCAGCCCAAATCAGACATTCAGTTGCTTCAGTGTTTCTCTGTTGTGCAGTCTTCTTTTTAAGCTAACATGCAGAATGTATTAACAATACAGTCCTTGAGGCAAATTCAGGTTCTACCGACTTCAATGGAGTTTGCTGTTAACTGAAGCAAAGCAAGGGTTTTCCTTAAAGAGTTTCTAGTTACATGGTGAATGTACTTAGTGCAATGACCTGAGGTCTTTCTAGAGCTGCTTACTTCATAATTCTAGCTTCCCATTAGCTCGTGCATTGATTTTTGGAATCTACAGGAAGCACCCTGTGTTCCTGACACTGTTGTGTTCAGCAGCAGCTAAAAGGCAGCTGGTAAATACCAGGCATTGCAGAATGAGAACGTACTTGGCTTTGGCACGGGCAACAGAATGTTAAAACTGCTGGGGTGACCCTTAGCTTTGGGATATAGTGTTACCTTGAAAAGCTCATGCCTCCGTGTCCCTGGTTGGTTGGTGTTTTTGGGGGTTGCTTGGTTTTGTTTTGTAGCGGCCTTTGCCTCTCATGCAGGTGATGAACAGCAGGTGGACAGCTTGCCAAAGGGCAGGCAGCAGAATCTACTGCTTCTTGGGGAAGCTCTGGTTGCATGACTTTTGGATCTGAGATGCAGTGCAGCTGTGCAATGAATTTAGTTTTGGGAACACTGTAACAGACTTTTCTCAGCCTGCCAGGATAGCCATCATATAATAGCATTAAAAGAAAATCCTAATAGAAATTAAGATCCATGCTACAGTAAGATAAAGGGAAACTGGTTTGCTGTACCATTCTCTAGAAAAATCTGAGGTACATTCTAGAAGAAATCCTTATATTAAACTGACGGCATCAAATTCTGCAGGTCTCTCTTCTCAGTTTATCTTTATTTCTGGTTAACGGCATGGCACCTTCTAGTCCTGTGCATTCCCCTTCATGAGTTTACAAGGGGGTATACAAGAATTTTAGAAGAAAGCTCAAAAAATCCTTCAGTCTGTTACTTAAATAGTGTAGGAGGAATTTCAACAGATCTTCCTATTTCAGTATGTTTTGTTTACCTGAACATAACTTGTACCTTTTGATGTCCTCCAATTTTATGTTTCTGGTCACCCTGCAATGCTTTTTAACTAAAACATTGACACTGCAGTTTTTCCTGGTGTCAACAACTTGCAATTCTTAAATTCTTTACAATTTTTTCTTCCCTTTTGTAATTAGCAAAGAGAATTCAGACCCCTTAACCATTCAGAATATCTCTACATGTTGTTTAGAAATCCTTAGCTGTGTAGCTGCTTTTTTCTTCTTCTTTTTTTTTTTTTTTTCCCTGGAGGTCAGCCTGTTTTTGTGCTTCTTGCCTTACTTAATTTTAGGTTAACTTATACTGGAGGGGAAAAAAAAAAAAAAGACTTTCTTAAAGCATGGTTTGGGAAGCAACTTCTAGTTCTCACAGGTCTCTGGTGCAAAGTGGTACCCCACTGAGGGCCCAGATGCCACACATTTCACACAGACAGCAGACAGAAGGGCAATCCACAAAAAACGTGCTTGTATAATCAGGCATTAGTTTATAGAGCTGTAGCAAGAGACATGTGTGGAGGGTTTAAGCTAACTTAGTGCTGTACGGGCATGTTTACCTCAGAGACAGCACTGCTGCCTAAATTAGGCCTTGTCCAAATTGAAATAACTCCCAGCAGAATCTGTTTATGCTGACAAAGGAGCTTATTTGTTGGCATTTTAACAGCCTAGCTATTATAAAGACAAAGCTGCGCAAGTCAGAAATAGATTATTTGTGTCAGAATGCTGCACTCTTCAGCAGTAAGAGTGCAGCACAGCATGTCTGGGAGGTGTCATTCTGGCAGCGGAGGCCAGTGAGGGATGGAAGAGCAGAACCAGGGAGCCCCAGGGCACCGGGAGTAACTGCTTGGGGAAAGAGGGCTGCTGCCTGTGTGCTCCATTTCCTGGGGGTTTGGGTTTTCTTTGAACAACAAGCTGCTTTTTGCCAGACTGAAGCGTTAACAGTGGATAACAGTGCTGCAGGTAGAGTCCCAAGCATGTGATACTCCCTCCCAAGCCTGTATTATCCTTAAAATTTATTTCTACACTGTCACTCTCTCTTTTTCTTTTGTTTAAGGAAAGAATTAGGGTGTAGAACTTTTGTGAGATACAAAGGGCTTCAGTAGTGTATCTGTGCTTCAGGAGCAAAGGCCAGCTCTGGAAACAGAAAAATTACCTTGTGTTAGCACTGTCAGTGCAGAAAGTCCAGAGAGTTGCTTTTGGATTCCAGATTTTTAGGGATGACACTGATGTGGACAGTGTTCACAGTGCTGGTTGCCCATTTACAGCTTGTGTGTGCTTGATGGTAGAATAAAATATCTGTAAGAACAAAACTGATTATACTTGTGTATAAAAGTTAAAGAGCTTTGTAGCCCTTGAATAGAATATTACATGTATTTTGAGAAATGATGCGGAAAACACTTGTGTACTCCAAGCAAAATTTATTAGAAGTCTATTCAAGAAAAAAACCACAGAGACCTTTTGCTTGTAGGAATTCAAAGTCAGTTACCTGAAAGCCAGGTATGAAAAACCTGTATTTTTCTAAAATCAGATACAGAGTAGAAACAGTACTTTTTAAATATCACAGGCAACAGATATTTAAGTCTTCAATCATAAATGGCATCAAAGATAGGAATTAATCTCACAGCAAAGCTGCATGCAGATCTAGTTTAAAATTGAAAGCCTTTGAAATATAAAGCTTTTGCCATGAAATCTGCAATAATAAAGGTATGCCACACAAAGATGTTTCTTTACCTTTGTCTTAATGACATTTCTCAGTAATAAAGACATATGTACATTTAGATTTGGCTGGTAAACCATATTTTAATTAATAAAATTTTGCATAAAATGCTATCTTACAGAATTGCACTATTCGGATGTGCTTATGGTAAATAGAGCAAGTAAAGCAAAATGCATGGAAATGTTCTGTATGTAAAGAGGGCAGAGATCAAATAAGAAACTTAATTTTTTTTAAATCGACAACCAAATGGCTCTGTACAAAAAAGCAAACTTATATACAAAATGCTACAGAGACTAAATACATGTTGATGATTTTCAATCATTTACCCATGAGAAATGCAGTAGAAGCTTTTGCCATCTATAAGGTGCCAAAGAAAACAAATCTGACTTGGAAAAAAAAAAAAAGTTGATTTTTTTTTTTTCATGAAGTCATAGTCATTATCATCCTGTGCCTTAATTTCATATGCTATTTATGCTTACATTTGCACATGGAGAATATCTGTTTCAAATCCTTGATTCATTCAGGAAAAAAAACCCCAAACTCTCTAAAATGCATCAATTTTAATACTTGTGATTTTTTTTTAATGTACTAAATTCCTAAAAAAGAATGTGTAACTCAGGTTTTGTTAACATACATATATATACAAATATATGTATGTGTGTGCATATATATTGTGAAATAAATCAGTACATGATACTTGTGAATATTTTTCAGGTGGCTATGTTAGAGGAAAAAAATTCTTTGCACTACCACTGTTTACTTTCTGCTTCTTAAAATGCCTGTGGTACATAAAAACATCAACCTCTCAGATTTCACGTTGCTGACTATTACAACATATTGATTACAACCATTTAATGTCATATGATCAGCAGCTTGTTATTGTCTATGCTTATATCATTGTCTTTCTCTTCGTTAAATCCTGTTTCCCAAGGTTTTATACCTCTTGCACTTCTTACCTTTGAACAGAAAATGCTGCAGCTTTAATAGGGGTTAAAAGGGTTTAACAAATATCACTGCACCATCAGAACACTTGCAGTTCTTCCATTTTTTCACTATGCTTGCTTGAGATTTTACAGTCACTGTGCATAAGTTACATACAAGTGCAGGCAAAAAACCTATATTATAATTTGTCATTGTAAACCAGTACAATAGGCAAACCTGTGATACAGCAAAGTGAAAGCAACAAATGCTGCCAAGCGAATAAGTGTGGAAACTCAACTCAAAACACTTTTTTTTTTTCTTTTAAAATAGTAAACAGCAACTTTCCCTCTGTTGTACATGCATGCTGAAAAATTTTAGTTTACCGTCAAACTTTATGAGATTACCACAGATTTCTCATACAGGACGAGTTTGTCCCTCTCCTCAACCCCCCCCCCCCCCCCCCATGACATTTCTTCTGGGTACCTCTCATCAGAGGCTTTTCCTATTGTGTTTCGAATAAAAAGCCTTAAAAGCAGGGAGTACTTTTATGTTGGGAGGATTCCTCTTGCTTCAGAAAAGCTTAGTTATTCACACGGTAGTTGTTGCTGTAATACTGCTGGAACGGTTTGGCAGATGGGATGGGATGAGGATGAACTGGATGGCCTCTATTTGAGACTGAAAGCAAGAAAACGGAAGGCCAGCGTAGCATGTTTTCTAGCAGCTTTATGCAGATATGTTGCAGAAATGCAGCATAAATAAGAATGAAAAAAATTCACAGCCTCTTGACATAGTTTCCAGGGAAAGTACCAAAGAATTTGGTTCTTCTTGAAGTTCCTGAAATTAGAAGCAATAGATGAAAGATGGCAATAAGAGCAGGAAAATCACTATGAAATCATGTCCTTTAATTTTTTTATTTTAATTTTTCACAAATGCATCTACTGTTCTTTACATTCAATCAGGTTATTTTGAATTTCACTTGCGAGTTGTGAATTTTAACAAACTATAACTGCAGGAAGGAAAAAGCAAATAGAGGCATATTTGATTGAATTGTATAGTTCAATTAAAATCTCTGCTAAATCTAATGTGCTGAATTTTTGACTTGGTATATAGAAATCATTTAACTTAATCAGCATCACTTGTTTGTAGTTAATTTGGATTTTTGAAATGCTAAGGACCAGTAAGATGATAAAGAAATTAGCCGCTGTGTGCATGAGGGTTTATGCAATGATTTAGCCACCTTATTTAGACCTAAGCATCTGTTTGTTCAGTAATACTCCATTTTCACAAACAGTTCTGTAGCAGTACTCATGTAAGTTTTTTACGAAAAGAAGAGTAATACACAGTCTACTCCATGTCAGTGTGAGGATGACAACAGTGCTGTGCAACATATTAGAAGCACGAGTCAATTCCCAAGTATGGAAGTGAGTAATTACCTATTAACTACAGAGGATTTTGGTGGGGCTTTCCCCTGTTAAAGCCATGTTCAGTTTTATTAGAACGAATGCCAAAGATTGATTAATTTGTGAGACACCAAACAAACAGGGCAGCAGAGGTCAATAATAAAGAACATATGATAAAGCAAGCAATTAAAACATACCCACAAACCATCCATCATCACATTTTTCCATCACATCAATGACATCTCCCTCTCTGAGCTCCAATTCATCTTCGTTCCTAGGAGTATAGTTATATAGAGCCTGAAACCTTAAATAGGACAAATGTTGCATTTTAAAAAGAAGAAAGAGTTCGTTGCGCCTTTGTACAAGAAGCTGGTTTAAACATTAACTCCTAAGTGATGCTCCCTTCAAGCATAGAGGAAAAGGGTTTATTTTGTGTGCTGGAAGATATCAAAGCTAGTACCCAATTTTGACAAAAGAATGGGGCAGTGAAGACTGGGGCCACAGGGTAAGCCTGATGCCATAGTGTTGGTTAAAACACAATTCTGTTTAAGTATTATTTTTATAGTTGAGTCACCAAAGCAGAGAATGTAATTTCTTAGAGGGAGGGAGTAGCCTGCACTAACCTCTTAACCCCCATGAGCAGCACTGAAGACCGTGCTTTTGCTTTGCTGATCCTGCTGTCCTCATACTGCCATGGCAGAGCCATTGCATGCCATACAAACACGGCCCCCGCTCTGCACTGTGGTGCAGGTGTGGAAGAGAGCAGCTCATGCATGCTACCTCTGAAAGCTGGGACTGCCCCAGGCTGCTTTTTAGCACCTGCTAGGAGAGAGCTGGTACCTGGGAGCTCTGCCTATAGGAAAGGTCCCTACCTCTGTGGGAAGGAGGGCAGTAATTGCTGTGTGGAAATAGCAATAACCCTTTCTATCATTAAAACTGCCTATGCTGCATCAGTCCCTTGTCATTCACGAGTCATCACTGCTGGGGTGGGTTTTTTAAGTTGTCCTTTTATGCGTTAGCTAAGTAGCAAGCAACTGCAAGAAGCAAGGGTGACCCTAACTGAAACCTGAGGCAGTGGCCTGAACCTCAAGTACTGAGCAGGAGCAGCTGCTGGGTTCAGACCTCTCCTCAGGCAGCTTCCCCGTGCTGGTGGGACAGCCTGTGCTAGCCTGGGCTTTTCCTCTGTTGTGTAAATCTAGGAAGAGGACAAAATGTGACCCAACTACCTACAGGGCTGAAATAGGTGGTTTTCCAAACGATTTCTGTCATAAAGGAAGAGGAGAGAGGCTGGCAGAAACTTGTGAAAGGGAGAAAACTTTTGTGAAGAGAGCCTGAGAGAAAGGTGTGCAGAGGTAGCGAAGGGCAAAAGAAACAATTTGAGCTGGTAAAATGAGAAGGAATAAGTTCCAAAGTGGGCACCTCCTAAGAGCTAGATCACAAGTTAGCATATGCATTTGTACCTCTTGCCTTCAATGTGCCTGACTGTCTCAGGGTTGGACAGGTATTAAAACAGATAAAAATGTGAGAAGTGCTAGGGAAAAAGCAGGCACAAAAAAACTGCAGTGACTCCCTTCAGAAGAAAGAAGCTAAAAGGGGGGAGAACAGTAGGGCAGTCACATGTGAAAGAAGGTGAAGTATCCCAACTCAGTTTGATAATGGTTGAGAATAAGGTTAGTTTTTTAAGAACTTTAGTTCTTAAATAATAATAATAATAATAAAACGTCTTTCTGAGAGCAAGGGAGCATCTTGAATCCTATCAGAGACATAATGACAGAAATTCAAGCAGCATTCAGACACTGTCTTGTTTCCTTCCCTGTCTTGTTTCCTTCCCCTCTGCCAGGGGCTTCAGATTAAAGGATGTGAGGTGGATAATTGCAAAGAGCTATGAGACTAATATATTTCTTGTTTTTAATTTCTCATCATCTTTTATTAGAATTTCTTGGAACTTGTAATGGGGAGCCGAAGGTGCTGAGCCAGGCAGCTCATGGGAAGATTGCTGCAAAACCCACTGTGCCCCACAGGGTTGGAACCTGTCTGTTTTTCTAAATGCCTATGCCCAGTGAGGGCTATCTGCATGTAAAGGAGCAGGGTACAACTGCTGAAAAACAGGAAGGGAAATTATCTTTATTGGAGGAAGGGAAGAGGAGCAACAGTGTGAAGTTTTAGTCAGTGAACTGATGCCAAGGGAGGGAAAAAGATGAACATCATGGTGATGATTGATTAAGAGTTTTGAAATGAAAACTGAGTATCTCTCCCTTTGATGCATTGCAGAGAACGTTTCCATGAGCTCTGCATCATTCATGTGAAGTTTTTTCCATAGTATAAATTTGACCTATTTCAGTAAAAAAAAAATTAAAAATAATAATAATAATAAAAATCCTGCTCCCATTTGAAAAATGAAAAATTGAAAAAATCCTGTCCCATTTGAAAACCATACATACAGACAGGGCTAGGCTTGATGGAGTGATTGTCTTCTTGAATAAGCCACGCTTACTTTGGGTGCAATGCCAAATGTTCTCCAATGATTTGGAGAAACGAGAGATAGTTCCAAGAAAACGTAATTTTTCACCTTTTTTTTCTCATGACTGGCTTATCTCCTCAAATTGAAAAGTCTGATTTTTGTATTTTAATGACTCTAACAAAATGGAACAGGACAATTGTTTAACAGGTACCCTTGGTAATTTGCCTAGCAAACATGTTGCTTAACAATCTGGGGGGGAGGGGGGAACGGGGGGTGGAACTAAAAAAACGTCAGTCGTGCTTCTTTTAATTCCAGGAAAGCAGAGCTATAATGGTATTCCAAAACTGATTAAATGCAGGTTCTGAAGACAAAGGAGTTGGAGATGTAGTGTGTCACGAACAAGACTTTAACAGATACAGTTATAAAAACTTCCCAGTTAGCATTCTTTGTATTTGAGAAATCTAATCTTAGTCATTTCTAGCTAATCCATTTTCATAATTCTTTTTGTAGTCAATTCATTCTCTTTTTCACTAATTTTGCTTGGAATTCCTTTTGTTAATAGTTTCTTAAAATGGAAAGACGACTACAATTTACAACACTGACAAAATACATATTTGAGACAATATGTGTTTGACAGTTTAAATATATTTGTTTTTTTAGGATTGAGTAACTTTAGTCATGCACTACTAAAACTACATTGGAGATGGGTGCTTCAGTATGCTTAGCCATCCCACCCAGAGCTTGAGAAAAATGGGTTTAGTTGAGACTGAAAGCAAAATGTCCAATTTTTATTATATATTATTTGTGGTCCTGTTATTATTTGATAACTGTTCCTCTCTTTTTTTTTTTTTTTTTTTTTTGCCATTTCTTCAGCTAAGCTGCTGAACGTGTTTAGATGCTAAGCCTTAATTGCATTTAGGAGAATTCATCTAGCTCCAAAGCTCTGTTATGCTGAAGGAAAAAAATAAGAAATTGAAACAATCTTGCACTGAACTTGCATTTTAATAGCACCAAAATAATTTTACAAGTTTAATCCTTATTGCTTACACTGTAAAAATACAACTTGTATCTAACTTCATGTGGATTACACAGAAGTGTGTTTCTGTGTTCCCATGATTAATATTATCAAGTTATTTTTTTCTCTCAATTCATGTTCGGAATGGTTTCTGACTAATTTGCGTTGTCAGTAAAGCAGATGAGTTGAATTCATATAAAGGCTTTAACTGGTATTCAGCTAAGATGGAACAATGGAGGCATTAAGAATAGAATGAACTAAACAAAACAAAAAAAACCCAAACAAACAAAAATAGCCCAAACAAGTCAAACCTTACAACATTATTATCCTTTTATAGATTAAATGATAGAGAACTTTATGTCGGCAAGTCTGAGCTTGATGTAAATTATATGACTAAAACTTTGTCCTTTGGGACTGTGTTGGATATCTTCCTACATCATGTGGTTATCTGTAAATTAACAAAATCTCTTCAAAGCTGTACTTGGTAGAAGAACAAATTATTTGAGAATGTGCTGGCTGTTGCTTAAACATTAGGTTTGCTTTAGTAGACAAGAAGTATACTTACGGTTCCCCCCCACTGTGTATGTTTTCATGAGCAAGCACAGGGCGCTGTGGCTGAAATGAAATGATTTGAAATGTAATAAAGATTTATAGTCTAAGATCCAAGTAGTTGGATAGGCATATGATGCATAGTTGCTTCAGCTTTCATATTCTACTTTGTTTAAAACATGCCCCCTCCCCTCCCGCCCCCGCAACCTCACAATAAATTCTTAGGAGACATGGCAAGCAATAGAGTCCTGGCACGTTTAGAAAACTGATTTTTGGAGAGGACAAGATCAAAACTAAAACAAAACTGAATTTCATCAACAGTCTGTTTATGGCATAGTAGGAAGTTGGAACAGAACTTCACTGCCTCATCACAGCAAAACAGAAATAGCATTAGAAAAATAAGATGCAAGTGATGAACTTTATACGTTACTTGAAGTATATTTTTAGTTAAGTGAAACAAAACCTCATACACTGAATTGCAGAATTTAGACCATCCGTAGACAAAAGAACAATCCAATTTACATTACACACAGTACTGACTTGGCAGGCATAACATGCTATGCTTTAATTCTGTTCCAGCTCAAGGGGCAGCACAAAGCCATGCAGGCTGTTGGGAGTCCAAGAACATTAAGAATTTTTGAAAGAGAGTATGTAATTGTTTGAAAATAACAACAATTCTACTTTAAGACGAAAAAAAATAGTATGTATTTCCAGTGCAAATCTTTACGAAAGAGTTGTTTTTTTGTTCTTAAATCACACACCACTAATGTCCAATAAGTCTGCACATGATGGGAATGAAGGATATGAACCCCCAGTGGAAACCTGCTTAGGAAGATACTGACTTAACACAGTACAGCGTGGCCCTAGCCAGAAACAGTGGAGGAGCAGCTGCTTGGAAGAGTGTTGGTGTGAGCAGCACTGAGGATGCCCTGTAGTGTTGAAGAGACTGACAGCTTGATATAACTGTAGGAACTGCCACCATCTGGGGAGTGTGGGTGTCAAGCACAGCTTATAACACTTTCTTTCATGAATTGAGTAGGTTGTAATCTGATCTTGAAGCCAGGGGGTTTCTGTCAGTGGTTCATGCTTCTCTCTTTCCCGTGTTTGACTATTCCAGTTCATCCTGCTTCAATTTTCTCTATGATGACGCAGTCTTCCATGGGTGAAGGGTGTGGTAACTAACCTGCAGCCTAATAGTATAAATTGGAAAACTTTTTCTTCTCACCATCTCCAGATGAAATCAAAGGTGTTAGTTTATTTTCATCATGATTATGTATTTACACGCAGAAAATACCATAACATTTTCTGCTTCATCTTTACAGTCTGTAGAGTGTAAATTTTAAAAGGTACCTAAAGATGCTGGCAGTGGATAACAAAGCCTATTCATAAAGATGAGAGCTAGGTAGCAAACAGGTTTTGAAGGGCCAGAAAGGTCTGTTTATGTTCTTTGATCACTATTCTCCATCATATTCCTCTCTTCTATTTGTGTATTAGGGAATTATTACTGCAGCATCCAACAACAAAGATTGCAAATTAGACATTCCAGTTCTTCATAAACTTCCTTCAACAGCTGAAATACTGAACAAAAAAAGAACATACCACTGGGCAAGTTCCTTAATGTCTGCACTGCAGTCTTAAATTCATCTTAGTTATGAACCTGATGCAAGCTGAATGGCAAAAGATTGTCAGAGATGCAAGAGAATTCAACTGAAGTTACAGATTTTTCTTGCAAACAATAAAAATGATTTTGATGCTTTGAATATATGCTATGCCACAAAGAAGTTAGGTAGATTTTCTGTGTATGATTCAATACTAATGTGTTTTACTGTTAGTTAACTACTGCAGAAACAGATGATGGTGAGAGATTTTCAGCTTGCTAGTATAGATGAAGCTTTGGCAGAGTAAGATGGGGGAAATGAAACGCTATATTTGAACAGGGGAGCTTGGAGCTCTCTCTTTTTGAATGCGATCTTTTACGTTACCTTGTATATTGATTGAGCTTACTTTAAGAAGCTTTTCCCCCATTTTCTTCCTCTAAGTTTTGATTTCTTTATACTGGCTGTGTTGAGGAGATAACACGAAATTTACCACCCTAAATACTGTTAGTTTTCACTCTAAGGATGTAGGATTCCAGCTATAGCTCGGTTCCCTACAGTATCCTGTTTCCTTGGTAAAAAGTAGTAGGGCCTAACTTCAAAAAGGTTAGGAAGTCTGTAGTCAAGAGAGGATTTCTGGTGGTATACTTGACCCTTCATGCATTATTGATGTGTCCTTGCCAGTAATAGTTCTGTATAATTCTGAATGTATAAATGTGTTCTTGTGGATTTGGAAATAAATTAATAAATGCACTAAATATCGACCAGTGCAGTCCCTTTAGAATACTGATTGCATGCAATTTATTTGGATTAACAAGCAAAATTAAAATAGGTCTTGATCTCTCAGGATTCGCAGTCCTGTGTAATTTTGGTTCTTTTCATAACTGAAAATACATTTTTGATCCAGATGTCTGCAAACTAAACTTTCTGGAAATTGGAAACTGTTACAATTATGTTGCTGCTATGTTATGGTTAGGAAGGGAAATGGTAAGGAGTGTGAGTCTGGGACAGCTGTGCTTGGATGAAGGGTTTTGAGGGAATTCAGTACGGTAGGGATGAAATACTTTGAAAAGAACATGGACTAAAAAGAATCAAGAGTTCACAGAATCATAGAATCTCTCAGGTTGGAAAAGACATTAAAGATCGACCTATGACCTGGCCATACTTCAGCATCACCAAAGCCTATGTAACATAATTTTTGACGTCTGGAAACTGTAATTTTAATAAACTAGAAGTACTTTTCAACAAGAGGAGTTGTTTAGGACAAAAAAAAATCAGGCTATGTTTGCAGACCTTTGCTCTTTTACATCTTGTAGCACTGGAAATACTGTGCAGTACTGCTGAGATACAATACACTAATGGATTTATAACAAGTTTGGCACACTGAAACCTGTTGGCTTTATTCAGACATAGTATGGAAGCACAACAGGAAGAAAACACAACATACTGGTAGTATTCAGACACTTGGGCAAAAACAAAGTACTGAAGACTAGACACTGAGCTCCTTTAATATGGAAATGCTGTTACTGCACACTGGGCATCTGGTACCATACCCTGTGTGAATAGCTGTGACCTCTGACTGGGGAGCTGCAGGATCTCTTAGTCATCACAGGGCTACGAGGAGGTTTACTCATAACAAATATCTCCCTCTTTAAATTAGCCTAGAAAAACCACAGAAAATGTGTCAATTGGGTGTTTACGAATGAAGGATCTTGGGATTTTTTCCGCTTCATTCACACATGCAGATTGGACGTGCTTTCCTTGGTACCCAAAGGCAAGTATGCTACAGGTGCATGTAATAGTATTGGTAGTAGATAGTATTTTCGTTTTTTCAAGGGCTTGCTGCTCTGGCACGTGCATTTATAAAGTTAAGTGATCGTTCAGGCATAATGCATGCATTTGGAGTAAGAACAGTTGTTGGAAGTCTATCTACATAAGTAACTCATTCAATACAGGGAAAAATTCAACAGTGGACAGCAGAAACACTACCTTGGAAATAGAAACGACAAACATTATTTGTTGCTGTTAAACAGGCACCAGACTTTAAATTTGCATTTAGAAAGCAAATTATGTACTTGATGGAAAGTGTTTAAAGTAGAAATCCTAGTTTTGTTAACATCACCATTAATCAGCTGAATACTTGACATGAATCAGTACTTAAAAGGATGGGAGGCACGTGTGAATTCCTGGAGGCTGCAGGTGGGTAGAGCGTCATGTGATGCTAGTGGCGTCCTGATATGGTGGAAATCTCTTCTTAGTATTTTTGTTTGTTTGTTTGCCAGTAGAATGCGGTAAGACAGAAGAGCAGCCCCCTTTTAGGAGTTGGTAGGGTGAATGACCAAAAAAGGGAAATCAGCAGAGGTCAAGAAGGCAAGAATACATCAGCAGTTCTCCTCTGGAAGTGTCTTTAGAGGTCTTACTTGGAAGATACGTCCCTCCCACCATCATGGGGGGAAGCGATGCTTCTCTTCCATATAGCTACTTGTACTCTACTGTCCAGAATCCCAGGTCATGCGTTAGAGTTGAGCCTCATTCCAAATACATCTATGTGTATGGATGTATTTTTACATTAACAGATGTTATGAAGGTGTACAGTTTCATGAACTCCCTGAACAACTTCACTGGTAGTGCTTGAGTGCTAGAAATGTCTCCCTTCTTTTTTATTTTTATTTTTATTTTTTTGCATTAACAGCTGTAGTAAGATTTCAATAATGAATTACATGTACAAACCAAAGAGTGCAGGAACTGTCTGTTCTTCTTTCTAAAGCTTAAGTTAGAGATTAAGTAGAAAGAAGTAATGGCTGAGCCCCAATTTTTATTTTATTTTTTTAACTGCAGCTGTCCTTGTAACATTGTCTCTGTTGACTTCTCCAACAAACTTACCTACTGCTGGAATGAAATTTGTCTCATTTCAGAAATGTTGTAATTAATAGATTCTTTTCTGCAGCAATTTATAAATGGAACTAAGAGCTCATTACTGTGAGTCTTGTACCTGCAGAGACAACCAAAACAATGCAGCTTGTGGACCTTAAGAAGTGGATTACACTTAGATTTTCCATTAATACATAATCTAAGATGTGTTAGGTTTTTTTTCGATTTTTTTTTTTCCATGGAGCAAATGATCGCTTTTCTCTGGACAAGTTCTCAAACTTTAAATTCTTGGGACTTTTATTCCTTGTCATAAGGGGATTCTGGGAGTCATCACTGGAAATTGACATTGGGTCTAAGTTCCACTGGGAATTTATCTGTTCAGAGCTGTAGGCTTTCCAGAACTCATTTTTCCGCCTCAGAATTGCAGTGCTGACAGAAAGTGTAGTCTTGAAGAGGAAATAGTCTTTGTTTAGTCCTTGACTAATTGATTGATTTAGAATGTTACTCTGTGCAGTCGTGCTTTACTATGAAACTTAGAGCTCTTCTCCTTGACTTTGGATTGAAATTAAAAAGTGTTTTCTAGTACAAATATTACTTCATTTCTGTGTACTTGGATATTGTTCTTTCATTTGAGTATGACTTACTGAAGTCCTGGCATGACCTTTTGGAAGTAGTTCTGTACTTGTATCTTGTAAGGCAGCTTCAAAAGTAATGTTTCCTCTATTATCTTATGTTGGCCATGAAGTCAGAGGTAGATGTTGGTGGTATGGAAGTGGAGGTTGAAGCTTCCCACCTATATGCCATTAGTTTGTTGCCATGTGACAGATGGCAGCAGAGGGGCAGTCTGACAATGGATGTGTGTAAGAACCGAAGGTATGGCACTGAATTTGTCCATTCAGGAAAAAATGTTACTCACTGATATTCATCAGTGCTTGATGAATGTTTAAGGAGACCAAACAGTGGGTGTGAGCACACTGAGGCAGTGGGTGGTGTATTTTAGCAGTGGTGACAGCGAATCCTCCTTGGCTGGTACAGACTTTTACTAGTGCAGCATGCTGGTTCTTGTTCATTAGTGGCAGAAGTGCATAGCTAATGATGGTGACTCTGTTTTGACGGTGAGAATTTGCTCTATCAAATAGTGTTATTGTATGTCTCTGTATCTGTTGTAGTTTCCATGGAATTAAACAGGAAGCATTACTTTTGGAGAGAGCTATGTATTTCTTTGTATTGTGGAGATTACATTTTTTAATCTTGCTTTTCATTTGATGAAGGCCCATGTGCTACGTTACTTAATGTTAGTAAGGGAGACAATAGATGCTTAGTATTAGCCTTGCAGTTATTTAATATTAGTGAAGATTTTCAACAACCCATGCTTGAGAGGAGCAGTTACCTTTACCTTCAGTGACTCTTTCTCCTGCTCATGTAAGAGTTTAGAGAGAGGAGGTGAGAGGGAAGCAGCAGAGTGGGATGTTGTAAGAACAAAGCGAGAAGCTGATGTGTTGGCATAGTGAAATGGTAGGTTTGAATGAAGGTGGAAAGGAGTATCGGACTCTCCTGACGTATTCGTAGATAGCAGAGCTGTCTTAAACATTTAAAAAAGATGACAAGTAATTATGCTATACAAACAGCTGTTATGGATATAAAACGCCAAATAAGGAGTCATGTAACAAACATGGACAGTCAGAAATACGATGCTAATTACTCTTTGTCAGTCAACTATGGGAGAAAATTCTTCTCTCAAAAATTAAAACAAACTGCTATTTGTGGCAGTGGATTTCTCCTTTATTCATACTTTTTCTCCTGTATTGTTCAGGTCAAGTAAGGGCAAATAAAGTCTGCAAAATTTTTCTAATTAGTTAGTTTTACATTTCACCTAAAACATTTTAAGAGCGAGTCTGTTCAGGAAGTTGCTTGGAGTGGCTCATGCAAGCACATAAAACAAATGCTTTGGAAAATAAGTGCTGGACAGAGAAATTTTATTCTAAAAATTTGGATGGAAACCACGCAAACTGCATAGCAATATCAAGGCATTTAATGGCTAGCACATACTGAAGATGTGAACATGAGATAGTTCATTGTTGCACTGTCCCACAGAGGAATGAGGGCAGGCTGTATGGGGAAGGATATGTTTAACTGCCAAACATAATCTGATCTGTTACTAGTCACATTCTAGTAACAGTCTATTATAAATATATCAGCTGGTGAAGTGACATGTGTGAGGTACAAACGCCAGAGCCTCCACAGGAGACTCATCCTTCCCTCTGAATTCTACTGATGACATTTCTGGGGTCTTGTGCTCAGAAGGGTGGCACACTGTGGGACAGCGAGGAGAATGATTCCCTTGCTTTTTTTGGAAGATGATAGAAGCCAATGATGACAGAAGGGAGAGGAGAAGCAGGACTGAGACACCATAGAACTTACAGTGGTGTCAACACCTGCTTCTGAGGAGGGGCTGTGCCTTAACTGGCAATTTTTATTCAATGCCACAGAATAAAACTGTGCCTGCACACAATACAAAAACACAAATGCAAGAAAAGGCAGAGAAAAATTATACGGAGTTACCTGTCTGAACACAGAAGCCACGAGTTTCAGAAATTAAAATACCTTATCGATATTCGGTGAGGTGTGTCCTTCACAACATACTATGGAATCTCCTCTACTTCCTATAGGAAATTCTAAATTGTCAGGTGTTAGATCCTCCTCTATATAGAGTTTTATCAGTTCTTCTGTTGTGTCTTCTGATTCTCTGTAGAAGTCTGATTCTTGAGGTTCTGGCTGATCTCCTAGGTCATTTGACAGAGCTGTTGTACAGACTTCCTCTCCATTTTGAGCACTTTCATCTAGCATGGTGGAGACGGAGCTACCTTTATGTGGCAAAGGGATGTTACAGGTAGAGGCAACACATTCACCTTCTGTGGTAGTATCTGGCAATTCTCTAGGTACATTGAGAACTGGAGAGCCAAGTACATCTCTCAAGTCTTTGTCTTTTCTTAGTTCAATGTTGTTGTTTTTATGCATATGTGTTATGTCATGAGATGAACTGGCTGCAGGTGAGATGGAGGCAGATACGAGAAAAGACTGTGGAAGAGCTGTAGTAGAGCTGGAAGAGACGTCTGTATTTGGAATAAAATCATTCACCTTAACTTGGTGAATGCTACTAGTTGGGGAGATTACTGAAGATTGGGATGATGTTAATGCCAAAGAACTGAGTTCTTCTAAGTCACAAAGAAAACTGTCTGGAAATTGTGGAGGAGGTAAGATACATAAGCTTGAAGGTGAAAAACCATCCATCTTGGAAAATGAGTCACTAGTGGCATCCTGCAGTGTCTTTTGATCATTGGTTGACCAAGAGGAGAAATGGTATCGGGGAGGTGGGAATAGTACTTGGAAAGGCAACTTCAAAATAAGAAAAAACAGGAATTTAAATAAATGAGCACGATAGAGAGCTGGGATATGAGTAGACGGGAAAGACAAATTTCTGTGCCATCATCTGGATTAGAGGGTATCATTTCAGTGAGCACGGGTGTCTGAAATCATTAGTACATGAATCAGAACAGCGGAAAAGACATTTGAAAAATGAAGCTGTATCAGGTTCTGGCCTTGGCTTAAATGTCAAACATCAAGACAAATCTGGATCATTACATTCATGAGGGCGACCTGCATTTGATCTGCTGAAGTTATGTTATTTATGGCTTTCTGTTAGTGAGCCTGTCATAGGTTATTAAATCATACAATTAAAATTAATGTGATTTCTTTTTTACTTCCAAACCATTACTATTATTTTGAATGTAGGGTTGTGAAAAGGTACACTTCCGGTGTCGTTCAGTTACGCTCTAACATCTGAGGTGATTTCTAATTATCCTAATGTTGATATTTGTACTTCTCAGTACGTGCTTAAGAAACATCTTAAATACATAGCATACTTTTATTAAGGCATAAGTATTTTTCTTTGAATGTAGCCCTACCAGTTTAAACTGACATCGACATTCGTGAAAGGTACACTCAATTCTAACTGAACGTAGGCAGCCAACAACAAAGCTTTAAAATAGTGACAGCACAGTATACAGCAGTATATTTTGAGTACCATTACATAATATTGATTGAAGTATCCTTCTGGTAAAAGAAACGTCCTTTTGTAAGAATGAGACTGGTGAGTCATACGTACACAGCATCAGTAGATATCCATTGCTTCAGTAAATACTGAAAATGCATTTTTGTAACTATTAATCCTCAAAATTAATTAAAATTTAATGAAAAATGCTTTGACATTGTTAGAATTATCCAGAATGATTAGATGCAACTCTCTTTAGGTTATCTGGACAACTTAAAATATTAATCTAGAATATGAAAATAATTTCACAAGGCCAAATTGACATTGCAGAATAAAAATGCAGAATAGAAATGTTAACTTACTTACCTTCCACTGGAATTTTCTTGAGGCAATTAGCTTTATTTTTAAGTTAGAAAAACCCTTGTTATAGAATCGTCTGTACCAGAGTATATAAACTGATAGTGTGATCTGCTAAAATGTAACTGCGCTGTTACTAAGAGCATTCAATCTCTTTCCCTCATCTTTACGCTTGGAAAAGGGCTTCTTACCTGTGGTTTAGAAGTCATATAGCCCAGGAGACACTGCCAGTTTTAGTCTCCTGTGGCTATAGGCTGCACTAGAACTAAAGATACAGATGCTCAAGGCCAAGTTAATAATAATAATAATAAAAAGCTTTGTTATCCTTATTTATTTTTATTGCCGTTAGGCCAAATAAGTTTAGAATAATTTCTCTAGCAGTGGGGAGTCATAAAACAAGTTATGTGCTAAAATCCCCCAAAGGAATAGGAATAGTAACATCAGTACTTGTGATAAACTCCAGAAGCCTTCAGGCCTGCTGAAGTCCTCCTAGGTAGTCAGTAAAAACAAGACAGCTTCATATATGGCATTCTGAATACAGTTGAAAAAAATCATGCATGTCTGTTTAAGAATGTCTTTTTTTTTTTTTCTCCTTTCCCTTTGACTAGAACCAGATGATTACAAAAGTTTACCAAAGCTATTTCTCCTCTCCTTCTCTTGAGAACTAATCCTGTTATTTAATATGAGTGGCAGGCCAGATTTTTAATCTGACGTCTCTCCAATATTTTCACCTTCTGAAACATGCATAATGGGGAAAATGCACACCTGCTGTGATGCTGGTGACAGTAGTAAGAAAGATCTGAGTTCCCCCCATCCTTGCTTGCAAAGAGGAGGCAAATCTGGCCTTTGTTACCTCCCTGTATCAAACACTGGCTGAATACAGAAGCATGTAGCATATCTGGGTGTTCTGCACCTGCTCACTCAAAATGCTTGACCACAGCAGCTGTAGAAAAGGAGCAGCCACCAACAGCTCTGCAGTTCCCAGAGGCTGCAATTCAGGTATGTTGATTAAGTTTTTAATTTTTTTTTCCATACAGGAGGAACATGAAGGCTCCCCAAAGCCTAGGCTTTTCAACTTTTACAGAAGAATCTAAATTGTTCATAAAGGTAAGAAATTACAGGCTAATTTTTAACGTACATGTATTTTTTTTTTTTTTTACCTGAATGTAAGTACTCTGAAGCATTGCCTGTGCTCAGGAAGAAATCACTGACAAGGTTATGGGGGTTAGACAAAAACCAGCTTTAGCTGCAGGAAATGCATAGAAAGTGGGGAGAGTGGTGTCTCCAAATAACTGAGAGACAGTTCTGCAGCATTCAGCACCTAAGTTACCTCATGCTCTTAAATTACTGTAATGAGAAAGGGTCGTAATTAATGAATGCCTCAGTCTGGGGATAAAGAACTTGATGCTATTTCAATCCAGCAGTTTTGTTGGAATGGAAGAGTGAGGGGCCTAGTTTTTCTCTGTGAACAAATACCATAAAACAACTAATATTGCCTAGACATAAACAGTATTGTCAGAGACCACTGTTGGCTATAACTGACTGTCCCAAAAGCTGTAAATAAATATGGAACTTATCCCAAAGCTGAAGCATCTAAATAAACACCAGTATTCAAATATATGAAAGTAGAAAATGGGAAAACCACATGAAAAAAATAGATTAATAGCAGGACAGGAGCTTTATAAATTTCGCACAAAACCTACTGCCCATGGTGAAGAGATCAACAATGATAAAGAAGATTTGGAAAGGATTCTATCTTTAGCATTCAAAGTCATTGATTGATAATACATTAATGCTAATTACAATTTGCATACAGAAGCTTTCCTGATTCTATCTCACAGCAGGATACAGTAAAATATTCAAAGTGAATGGTAAACTGGAATAAATACAGGAATCTTTTTTTGTAACATAATTTGTGGTAGTTATGAACTAGAAGGAAAATAATTCAGGAACTATGACATGTTTGGTGTGAAAAATCACAGCTTTGAAGGTCTGAATCCAAACACTGACAATGTGATGACATTTGCATTGCTACTGAATGATACAATGCTGTCACTGTTGTCATACTACTATAAAGTACTGCTCTTCAACTAACAACCTCCTTGTAGAGTGTCAGTGGCAAAAGGAGGAAGGGTATGGTACAGAATCACTAGCTGCTCTCTTTCATATTGAAAAGCATAGCATCACTCTTGGCAAGCTGTCTCCCCTTGCAAACTACCCTGTCTTGCCCTTTGCATGCTTATGGGATTGCAGGCTGTTATGATGACAGATATATCTTCACATTGAATTATGAAGAATTTGCTAAACATATCCGTGATGCTCAAATTCTGTCCTAGACTCCAGACTTAGTTTTTATTATTTTCTGAGCAACTATTCTGGCAGAATGTAAAGCTGTCATTAAAATACTTCATCAACAAGTTAGTAATGCACTTCTACATCTGCAGTACATATGTAAGAAAGAAAAGAGAGTGTAGTGAATGCATAAATTATCTATTATCATGTTAAATAAATTTACAAGTCCTTCTAAACCCACTCTAGGGGTGATATTGAAAAAGAGAAATCCTTACCTTAGTTGAACTTAGATTGTGTATTCTGTCACTAGAATAGCTTTGGGGTATGGGAGGATCAGGGTAGTCATCAGCACTTTTTGATGCGTTCTTTTTGATAACTTCTACATAGGAAACAGGGAAGATGCCTTGTCTGTTGGTTCCTGGTATTTTACCTTCATACCAGTTTTGATCAACTCGCTTAAGAAGAATGACTCTGTCTCCCTGGAATGCGTTATAAAAATGGGTTATCAGCAGATGAGTAGTAAATAGTAATGCACAGTATTATTTTCCCTGCAATACTGTTTCTGCATTTACCTTTCTCCTGGCATTTATAATAACCATGTAAACAACTACCATTCCAAAGAAAGGAAGATTGTTACAGACTGCACTTGCTGTTCAGCAAGATCTCTCTTTTGGTTGGAGGATTAACACCAGCTTTTCATAGGAGCATAACCTGTTTAAATTGGTGGTCAATCTACTAGCTAACACCCCAGGTGTAATATGGAATAAGTGTAAGAAGACAGTGGCTCACTTACTGTTTTTGGAGAGCCTAGATACTGGAATGGAAAGTAGCAATTTATTATTCAGCCATTTCTCTGTTTTGAAAGTTAATGAGCTCCCCCTCTTTTGTTTTACATGATGTGCTTTCACCTTGTCTTTTTCTAACAAACCCTTGCCTATCAGGTTTTCTTTTTGGTTTTTTTTTTTTTTGTGCTTCGGTTTCTGTAGTAAATTTGTGGAGTACCCTAAAATTATCATCAGTAAGATGGAATTATAACTTAAAAACAGACCAAAACTGGGCTGACAAGATAGGGACCACCACAATCAGCATAAAAGGGAATCTTAAAAAAAGAAATCATCAAACTGCCTCCCACCTACAGTTCTCAGTTCCTATTCCTGATCTTTTTTTAATGATCTCTTTGAAACTTACCAGTCTCAAACAAGTGGAAAAACACCCATTACCTTCAGTGATGCTAGATCAAGTGTTGATTCAGCATCAGAAAGCTGTATCCTTATATTTACTCAAAATGAGAGACACTGAATAACTTCCATGAACATTAATTCATTTTAAAAAGAAAGTAAATGAGGTAGAATTTTCCATTAATGCTTATAACTAAGTATGTAATACCTTCTATAATAAAGTTCTGTACAGCAAGACTATCTCAGTTGGACAAACCCCAGCAGTTAAACACTTGTTTTGATCATGTGTAATAAAGGATACACATCAAGATGTGTGTAGAGACATGACATGAGTGTGTTAGAATGAGCAGACTATTACTGAGATGAAATATTTGCAATAACTGGTACATTCACAAAAATGTCTTTCTTCTGAATTTCACTGTTTTCTATTTCCTGCATTTTTATTTCTTTTGTAATAAAAACCTTGCCATGATAATGTAATAACTCCTATAAAAGTCAATAGAAAATTGAAATGAAAAGTAGGAAATGGGGTTGCCTGTTAGTAGATGTTTGCATATGGTAATTATATTTATATATGCAAGATATTTAAACTGTTTGCAGGCAGCTGGGAAAGAATGCAAGCTAACAAGCTTATGTCAGCGGCTTCCTACCAGTATATTGCTTTATGCATAGCAAATCTAGTACCAATACAATTTACATAAGTATTAATTCTGGTTAGCAGCAGACATCATAACATAATTTTGATAAAGACAGTTCTAAGCTGTACCTTTCTAAGTGATAACTCCACATTTGTGTCAGCACTGAAATTATATTTGGCAATAGCTTCTCCAATCTCTCCAATCTGTGCAGGAGGAGGTGGCCTGGCAGGCTGTGCTTTTTCTGGAGGAGAAAGCTTCTAGGAAAAAAACCCAAAACAAAACAGATTTTAATCATTTGCATTAAGCTTATGGATCTGTTACCCGAAATAATTCAAGAAATTAAAACAAAGAACAAACCTCAACATAAGAAATTGGGAATATTCCAACTCTTCCATGGTGCTCACCCTCATACCAGTTTTGATCAATTTTCCTGAGGATATAGACAGTATCTCCTTTCTTAAAGGACAGCTCTCTGTAACAGATTCATTTAAATCAGGTGTTTACAGCTTTACATTTGAACTCCTCTACCTGCATAGCTCATGCAGTTTTTAAGTTCAGAACTGAAACAAAGCGTAGCAACTGAACATCAGGAGAAAAGACATCGTAGCTATGGTATGGTTACCAGATGATTATACCCTATTAAACAAAACAGTTCACATTTATGAATACTGGATACTATTAGTAAGTCATATAGGTCTAACTTTTACTCCAAGAAAGTATTTTTATTTATTATCAGAGTGACCAGTATCATGTCTGCAGGCAAGCATGGTGACTTTGGGATCCTCTGTTTAGATGCTGGTGTTATGACAGGTATCTGAGACATACTTGGTGTTCTTAACAAAAGGAAGGGAAAGCTACTGAATACGTTGCACTCATCTGTGGCCAATTACCACCCTGTTGCAGCAGCATAACTTGGTGTGCTTCCATGCTACCTGATTTTCTTCTGAGACCAAGCTGATCAGAAGCATGATTACGTTCTCACCATTTCTGATAATCAAAGCCTGTAATACCCTTAATGTTGGACACTGAAAAAGGGAATTATCCAAATCATTAAGAACATTTTCAGTACAAGGTGTGGGTGATATTCGCTGTAGTGTCTTTTTTTTTTTTCAGGACCTAATCTGCTGTTCTGATAATTTAAGTTGTCAGTTTTATACCAGACACAGCTAAGGCAATATTAGCAACAATGTTGTATCACATCTAAAGAATGCTTGAGCACTCTGGATCACCAGGGTGACAGCAGTAATGAAATACGATGTTCTCCTCTGACTCCCTCGTATCCAAGAATAGTGTTCTCTGAACTTATTTATTTATTTATGATGAATCACTGTAGTTTGACTTGGTATGGGATATGTTACATCCTGCAGAAAATCTGTGGTAAGACAAGATATAAGATTCTGAAGCACTATAGAGAATTTTGGTAAGAAAGCAATCTACCTATGACACCACACTAAGCATGCTACTTAGTGTAACCTAACTGTGATTTACAACAAAGACCATTCAGCGGGCAGCCCTGAGGACTCACTGTGGAAAGGTGAAGATGCACAGCCACTCACATGTCAAGTACACACAGTGGAAAATAAAGTAATTTAAGACATTTTAATTACAAAACTTCTCACACAGCGTGGTAATGCAGAGGCTGTTGTGGCAGCAAGCAGGGTCCTTTGATTTCATGGCATTTGGCAATAGAAACGGGCTTTACCAGCAGGTAGCTGTGTCAAGTGCTAGAAAGATTGTTCTTGACTATGAATACTTAAATGAACAAAGGTCTGGTACTTACTTAGAAGTTTGAGCTTTAAAGTCATATACAGCTCTAGCTGGCAGTTTCTGAAAAGTAGGCAAAATGATTAACAGATTCAGGTAGTATTACTATGCAGCAAACAATTTTTGGCTTTTATGACCAGGATCTGAAATACAAAGTGCATGTACTTTACAGTGGTTCTCACAGTGAGGCTCTATTTGGGTAATTAAACATGCAACTTACTTTTATGAGGTTGTTAGGTATTTGGGACACTGCTTTAAAAATAGAACCAGCACGTACTCAGAGCACTGTTTTACTAAAAAAAGTCCCCAAAGTTATTAAAGGGATTCTGTCAAATTACATTTTTGGATACTGATGCAATGCTTCATTACAGCTCTCCTTCAGATATGATGGCCTAAATATAAGGTATTTTTCTCTTTTCTGCTGTTATTAAAATTGTTTTTTGGATGAGAGGGGATGTTCTTTTCATTAAGTGTTTTTTATTTATTCTTCACTGATTTTGCTTGTTTTCTTCTTGGTTTTTTTTTTTTTTCTTCTTTTTTTTTTTGTACTGTAACTAATAAAGCAAAGAATGAAAGAGTGGTGATAATATTAAAAGAGCAGTGTGGCTGCCTAAATGCAAAATGAACAAAATAGACTAAAATTATAAGTCTTTTTGTCTTCTCTTTAAATTATAGCAGTCATACACTACAAGTCGTTCTTATGTACTGGACATCTTTTCATATGGAAACCCAGAATTCTTTAAAAGAAATGTACAGTACACCTCCTGAAACTTATTTTAACCATTATTTTGTAACAAGCAGTCCTCTTTGTAATTAGACTCTTAATTGAATTGCAGCAATATAGCCATGTCATTAGGGTGTAAGTAGAGCTGAAGTTCTAAGCTCTACTGCATTTAACAAGCTAGGTAGCCTAGAGGAAAAAACTTACATTAGTTTATAAGATATTAAATGCAAAGGGTGTTTGCTTTTCAGATTGTTCACTTGCTTATTCTCAGCTCCTAAATTACAATAACAATTAAGGTACTGCTATTGCACAAAATAATGGTAACTCAAGAGAATACTGAGAATAGTGTTCACATTTTCCATTGATTTTAATAACCTGTGGTGTACAGATGCTAGTTAATATAAATATAGTTACTTTATGACTGCATAAAATCCCTTAAGCCTGCTTGTAGAATGCTTCAAATTCTAGAACTTAAAAGTACACAAAGAATTGAACATTATCACCGTATTAAGCGTATTTCAAGCGATAGTTTGTTACTTCCTTTAGAGGTTGTACGCCTGCTTCCATTTCCTCTGCCAAAACATTAAAATAAGCAATTGGTATATAATCACAAAAGAACCTTTCCCCCACTCACACCTGCTATCCACCAGACATTTACTCCAGTCAGCTAATGTCCATCTCCATTTAAATGCATATAGAAGATGTAGCTTGTCATACGATCTTTGATATTCTTTAAGTATCTGTCTCTTTAATGACAAAGAAGAATGCTGTCCTGTCTAAATACTGTAGTGATGAGTGATGCTTCCTTTCATCTGTATCATAACGTTGTCTTATAACCAACAAAAATCTTGTCTCAGAAATGTTACTATTTCCATATGGATAGTGCTGCATTATTTATATTTGGTTTGCTACCTCTTTGTCTGTAGTTCCTCTTCTGTCCCTTGGAGTACATCGTCCCACATCAGTGAAAGCAGAATAGTTTCCAGGAGATTCCTGGTCTACTGAAAACAGAACATCATTATGTGAAACTGCGGTAAAATAAGCACATTAAAATCTGGTATACTGCTTGGTATCATTTAAAGGGATGAAGAGATACTGAATCTATAGTTTCACATTCAATTGGAAGAAAAGCACGTTGTATTATGGTTAAAGTGAAACTTTAAAGAAACAAAGATACTAACTCTCTAGCAAAGGCTTTCCTCTGATCCACAGCAGAAGAATGTGTAACAGAGAATGGGAAGAGCAAAATTATGCCTTACTGTATGGAGTGATGCACCCCTGCTGGACCAAATGGAAGACAGGACAGCAGTACTGAGACTTCACCAGGTTGTGAGAAGCTTTTCTGAATGCCAACGGTATAATCACAATTACATGCACAAAATGTGACTAAAGCATGCTTCAATGAGGTAATAAGAGGAAACAGTTTTTTTCAGTGGGTGTTCTAAGATTCATTTCTACTTCACCAGTGGCACTTGTTAGACCAGCTTGTTATTTTATATAATAAGATGGAATTATAAATGATTACTCTCCAATCTCTGTGTCAGCATCTCTAAAGCATAGTTTGACAGTGTTTACTAGAGGATGGTATGCTATAGGATGGCAAATACCTCTTTTTGTGTTTTAATAAAAGAAAAATTTTGCACTCTATAGCTTAGCAAGTTGCCTTTCTAAATTAAAATGCAATGGAATTATTTCAGATCAGAGAATGAAGTGAACTGTCCCTTAACTTCTGAGATTTATTAGCAATTGTAGTCTCCTAATGTGGGCTGCTGGAGGCTTCTGACTGATATTTGCCTCCCTTTGACTTTATTCACATGATCTGTTCATTCTTACCAATATTTCTGAGTACAAGTTGAAAAATAGAATTAAAATCATCTGCTGCATTATGTTGCAGTTTTACAGAACAGAGACCTCAGTAAGCTGTTGGGTAAGCCATGAGGACTTCAGGCTATTGATAAATACAGCGGGGGCAAAAATTAGTTAACTGAATCACTTAAGTTGTTTGATGCAAGCATGTCATCCCCAGAAAGTTTATCATAGTTCCAGTTGTGGACTGCTCTCTTTATACATTTCATAGTAACAAATCATAGTAACAAATTGAATTCTGATTTGTCTTGAAATAAGTATTCACTATTGTGACAATTGCAAATATTACAGAAAAAGAGTTGAGATTAATGAAACTGTCAGGCTGAGTATAACTTCCTTTTTTAAGTCTGTTTCACTGATCTGGTTTGAAAGTTGTTGTCAGTTCTTTATTGCTCTGCTTCCCTTTTTCTTAAAATATTATTTGAGCTTTTTTAAAATTTAACTTTGCAATATTAAAAGAACCAAACTAGAGTCATAGTAAGAGTTCACAAATGCATCCTAAATGGTTCAGATGAATATCTTTTGAGAGTCTGTCATGTATTCTTTAAGCGATAGCATTTCTGTAATAAATAATTTCCACACATACAGCCCTGCAGGAGGGAGCATCTGTGAGAAATTAATGACTTTAAATGGCTATTCTTGAAGTCACAGGTGGACGAAAGAATATCTTTACAAGATCGATTACGCATTATTTGATCAAGGCCATCTTATCTTTAATGATTTGATAATTGAGAGTTTCTCTTCTCTGATAAGGTATTTCTGAAAACTTCATAGGTACATTAAAACGTGACAGGAATAATTAGCTTTGCTGCCACAGAGATTGGAAACCATTTGAACAGAGAAAATGAAAATGTCCTAAAATAACTTCCAGGTCTATTCACAAAAAGCAGTACGAAGCAATGGAATCAGTGTATTTTCGTGAAAAAACAGAAACAACTTTCTATTACACTGGCCGAATTAACAGCATTCTATCAACTACATGCCTACACAGCTTTTTTACATGATTTTGATGAATATTTAAACCAAAAAATATGTGCAAGGGAAGGCTTCATGTGTATTATTTTCCATTCAACCAGCATCTTATGATGCATCCATTCACTTTGTGTGTGGGTTTTATTTATTTATTTATTTATTTTAGGAAAAAAAAAACCGCTTAATTTAGTAACACCATTATTATTGACAGCACTGATTATTTAGAAGTTGAAATGCACCATTTATTCAGTCGACCAGATTACTTCATTTTGTGAATAGACAACAAATTTTTCTAGCTTTGTAATTACGTAAAAATAACAGTCGTTTTGCATTATGAGTTTTGTGGGATGAAATGTTCTTATAAAGTACACAAATAAAAATGGAATGAGAAAGGGTGGGAAATACAGGGAATAAATCACAAGGATAGAGGAAGAAAGTGAATCCACCTTGGAAACACAGTGCACTATCATTTTCTTGGTTGTTGTTGTTAGTTGTGTCCATGTCTTGAGGAGAGGCACTAAGAGGTAATCTTCCACAATCATTCTGGTAAAGTGGGCAATGAGTAGCACCATCTTGAGGCAGTGGATGAAAAGGCTGGTGCATGGGACTCTTTTTCAGAGCTGTAAGAGATGAATTCCTTTCTGGAATGTCTGGAAGCAGCTCAGTAATAAGTCTGTGTAATATGCTGTTGTCAGGCAAGCTTCCCCTTCTTTTTTCAGCTTTAATTTGGTCACAAATGTCTTTAAGTGCAGAATCTAGCGCTTCAAATACAGATGACTTCCTTTTTGTCTTTTCAGTTTGCTTTTTAGGGGCTGCACTTTTTTTCCTTCGGAAAGGCACTGGGCTGACTAAGAATGCTATCTTGGAGAGGCCAGATTCTGCCTCCTGTCTCCTTGTATCTTCAGTAGGTTCTTGTTTAGCCCTTTCATGTTTCAACATGGTGGTGAAGCGGGTGTAGGATGCTGGGCATCTCCCTTTGCAGGAGCTGATGAGATGCCGGTGGTGGTGGTGGTGGTGGTGGTGATGGCCTGATCCATAAAAGCTTTCTGACGATGTGAAGGAATAGTGATCAAAGTCACTTTCACTACAAAAGGATGACCCCTCCATCTGGATAAAATCACTGAGGTCAGAAATCACTCCATCTTGGTCACTGTCTGATAAATCCATATGTGACCGTTGTGGCTCATCACTGGTCACTTCAATATGAATTGGCACCAGGGTTTTAGACTTGTAGCTCCGTTGTACCTGAGAGGGATGTATGACTTGATTTTCTTCCTCCAGCAGGGACTCGATGGAAAATCGCCGCTGTGAACATAAACCATTTTTAGGAGGCTCTAGTGTAATGGTTGACAACATTTCATCACCTAGATTTGGCATTGATTTTGACTTCTGAATTAGTTTTTCAAATTCTGATATTCTGGTTGGCACCATGTCTCTGGGCACCTCTTCGGTAGAAGACTCTCTCCAGCCCTGAAGAATACCTTTATGCTGTTCTTTTTCATACTGCAGTATTCTGGACTTCACAGAACAAATGATCTCAGAGTTCATCAAGTCCTTGCGATTGATACGATGCATCTTTTTGTACATTTTAAGGAAACCTGGGGCATCATGTGCAGATCTGTGACGAACTCTTGCCCTGCCACCATTACCACGGCCCTCGGGAGCATATGGGGATGCCCAGTTCATTGAGCAAACTTCTTTGGCGTCCTCCTCACACAAAAGAGAACCCATGCTTTCAGACTTGGCCTGTGCATCGGGAAAGCTATCCCGATCATCTGTTAAAAGATCATCGCAGCTACGGGATTTTCTCTTTGGAGAAGTTGTTTCTTCTGTGCTGCTCCAGACTTCTGCATTTTGACGAGTCATTTGCCAGCCATTCTTGTAACTGATTGCCCTTCTTGAATCATTAGGAACAGCTAAATGTTGTCTGTAAGTGCTACAGTAATCTAATTCATTTGAGGTGTTGTGGTTGTGCACTGAATAACTGAGGAGGGATGGGTGTACTTTGCTAATATCCCCACCTTTATCATCCATAGAGCAGCATGATAAAAGAGAGACATTGCCAGAAATTAAAAGATTCAGAAAGTAGGAATTAATATCAGTAAGTATTAGAAAGACTAGAAAAGAGACAGCCATTAGTGCATCTATTCTGTCAGCTTCAATCAGTCCGTATGTTTCTACAGACCAGGACTGCAGAGCTAATAAGCTGTTTTCCAGCTTTAATAATGCACTTACGATAATTCAAACAAACAGAAAAATTGAAACTCCTCAAGAATTGTGGTGATGTCCTCCCCCCAGACAAAAACAAAACAGTATAAGAAAACAAGTACCGGTACTGATGATGAAGCAGATTAAAAAACAGTACAAGCTAAAAAGAATTTAAAGATGAAGACATACCACAAATCTAGACTGCAGAATTATAACTTTGAGATAAATTGAATTTGGAGGGAGACTGATGTTTTTTATCCCTGGAGTGAAGACCATCATTTATTATGTTTAAATAGATTTCCCCTCACCCTGTGGAACTTAAATTGAATGATAACTACAGAAAATGTAAAATATGGACAAAATTTATATCTCTTTGTTAATTTTATTTTCTTAATTTAAAATTCTTAATTTAGAATTAATTTCTTAATACTTAAGATATTAAAAAATATTCAATTTTACATTCTTAACTGTATTTCAAATACTGGCTTTTACACCTGTGTATTCTGAAATCTGTACAGAGTTTTTGATCTGATTAACATCCAGACAGTTCACAGAAGTTACTGTGGGGCAGATTTGGCATTGTGGTCTCATATTTGAGCTGAACTTTCAGAAATGATTGCAAGTGGTAGTGTTCAGTTCAGGATAAATGCTTCAATCAGTTCAGTCTCCTTTCTAGAAGAATAACTTGAATCTGTGTCAGAAACTGAAACGCTTGAGTTCAAAATCTGTGCTGATTGAAAGACTTACAATATGCTGCTCTTTTAACAAAATGCTTAGTTCCCAGAAAAGTTAACATTCTGCTGTATTTCATAAGAGAATGAAGTGATACATGTAGATCACCTCCCAGAAGTTAAGTAGTTGTGTTTGGTAGTTTCCATGTCCTCAAACTTGGGAAGCAGTTAAGTCACAGTGAATACTTCTTATCAGTAGTGTAGTAAAAGGCAGGTAAATGGAGTTTACCTCCTTTTCACTGTCTGCCCTGGTGCACCAAATGGAAGAGATGACTTTTCAACTTACTCATCATAACAGTGTTTTTTCCTCACTGTTTTTCTTTGCTACATTCTGTTGTGACCTAGATGCTATGTTCTTTCCAGTAGGAATCAACTTTTTTTTAATAAAGGTTTACACAATCCCTTGTACAGCTATGGCTGTTTGGACAGCATAGCTACAAAATACAGCAAATAAAATACTAATAAAGACTTGAATAGAAGGATGGGCATTGTAATAGACTGTCTAATTCAAGTGTCTCTTTTCTGGAGAGACATGGAGAACTGCCATGCGGCCATGAGTTACTTGGAAGATAAACACAAAAAAGCTCCTGGATTCTATCTTTTGTACTGCATACTTCAGGGATTTATGAAATTAAAAATCTAACCGTGGATATCTGCATGATTAGGAGGTCCCAATAACTGACAGTGTCTAAGATACCAGCTATTGAACTGGAAGGTCTGCTATTATGGAAGCACGTCTTTAATCTCACATAGTATTTGTCCTGATTTATTTTCTCCATATCCTAAGAACACTGTAATAAGAGAGCAGTGCACTTAATCAAATTTTAAGAGATTTTATATTATGGTGCAAGTCATATTCTTCATTTAACCAATTCCCTTCATCCTGGAAGGGGCAGATAAAACTGGAAAATGCTTGCTACATACCCAGATTATGACTAGCATAGAACTACACATATAAAGATAAACAATAAACAAGAGAGTCTTTAAGGAAAGAGCCAAAGCTCTTCATACAGTAACTCTTCCTATGGAGTGCAGTCAGCAACAGCGGACAACAGCTGCATTTACTACCAAGAGATTGTACAATGCATCATCAGCAGTTTTCCTCCTAACAAATATGACATCCTCTTACCTTTTGCTCGTGATGGAGAAGAAGGAGATGAGCTAGTTAAAGGCTTTCTAAGGGTGGTGTGTGGGCCTTGCATATCTGTCCGGCTCAAGCTGGGCCTGTTTGCATTCTGATCACTGTGCGCTCTCTGATGACTTACAGCAGGTTCCGACTTCCTCCTTTTCCTGTAGTCACTCGCAGTACTTGCAGAACTAAAAATAAATGAGCAGTATTACCAGCAGTCTCATCTCTGTAATCACAACTCAGGAATTAAAAAGCAAACGTGTAATTGCATTATTTGCTTATGGATTGGACAGTGCCAGAAGAAATGCCTCTGAAACGCACAGCGGGGAGAAGAGCTGGGCTCAGCTCTCTTGTGGCATGTTTGATAGAGAAAAGCTCAATTTCATCTTCACTTAATTGTTTCAAATTTCAAACAGAATTGTTACATTGCTTTCACGGTGACAACTTTGAAATAAAGATACCAAGCTTTTTAGAGTATTTTTGGAAATAATGCAAAAGGGTCAGCAACTAATGATATGAAAGCGTTTCCATATTAGTTTTGATGAAGTGGCAATACCACCAGAATATTTAGCTGCTGAGACAGCAGTACCAAACTGAGATGTAGACAGGTTAAACAGTCTGATTGTTCAGGATGCTGAATAAGCTATTGAAGGAGCTGCCTTTACGAGAACAACAGTGTGAATAGTAAAACACAGCTGTAGACAAAAATAGAATGGTGAGTTGCCATTAGCAGTAGAATTGCGGTTCAGTGTGTAGATGAGAAAAGGAGATAGAATAGATGAGGTAACAGGCTTGGGGAACAGCACAGAAAATGCTGCAAGCAGTAAGATTAAAGGATGAAGTGTTGAAGTTGAGACAGAAGCTTGGGGATATGTCATTGGAATGACCCAGGGTATAGCTTGGATTATACTGAATGCAAACAGTAAGTCCATGAAAAACAAAACTAAGAATTGTGCTTGAGTATCAAAATATGAACATCCTCTCCAAATACCTCTCATTTTCTTAAGAGTCCACAAGCATAAACTTAAAATTTGACTCTTTTCAACATGTGCTGGCTTCAGGTCTCAAAGAAAGCCCTTAGGCTGTATGATCTGTGTCTACTGAAGTCACATACTGTATTTCTTACCTGGAAGGCCTGTCCAGGCCTCTGTCTGTTGAAGAGTGATGATACAAGGAAGTCTGTGAAAACAAATATATAAATCTATCATAGGCCTGTATTTGAAAAAAGGTGATAATTTCTGCTTGTGGTGTTTGATTATTATGTTTGCTACTCTGTGACATCCTATAAAACAGACTACAGTGATTAACATACTGTGGACTCCAGCACACAGATATTGCAGTATTCAGTCAAGCAGTTTCAAAAAAGCATCACTAGATTTCTTTTTGTGTTCTATTTTGGTAATATTTTTTTCTTCTAAAGGACTACTAAGTAATAATTCAGAGCCGTGCTTCTCTATACTTGTTTCAAAAATAGATACACCACACCTGAAATTAACTTTGGCTATGAAGACATAAAAGTTTGAAAATAATTCCTCCTTGTGCAAAACAACATCTGTAAAGCTTTTCTTCCATCTCAATTACTCACCAAATTTCACAGTCAGTTATAGCCAGAAGCAAAACCAGCTGAAAGACCTAGGATTCTTCTGGCTAATTCTTGACCACCTTATATTCCTGATCACACCAGTTCCTATCAGAGAACATGGTGTGTCTATTTTTCCTCTCTGTAGAAGCCTTCTAGACTTACTTTCTATGTAGGAAAAATCTTAACAGATTTTTCTCCATACCTGAGGGTTGCAGAAGTAATAACACTCATTGCTGTGTAAGCATTCCAGCTGTTTCTCAAGTAGTTACATTTAATCTAACTTGTAAAACACTGTGGCAGAACTAGTTGAAACACTGTTTTCCATAAAAGCTGCAAATAAAAGCTTCAGAAGTTATTTTTGTGTTAGGTTAAAAGGGCTAATCATTATCCAGCACAACCAAAACAACCTCCAGGCACAGTGTACTGCAGGAGACACGATCTCCTCTACTCATCTGCATCTCATTTACAGCAGAGGATGACCCACATGCATTCCAGAGTGTTTGCCCTACAGTAGGAAGGAGAAAGTGGCATTTAAAAGTTCCAGCGATGGTACGTCTATCTGCTATAAATTACTGCTGTGTTTATTCTCTAACATACCCACAAATTAATATGACATCCAGCAATACCTTCATGCAGTTTTCAGCCTGAGAGAGATCTTTCCATCGCCTGGGCATTAAGCTGCTGCCAAGAGGAGCAGGCTGAGGCAGTGGGACATGACCCGTGTTCACAAGGAATGGGAAGCGTGTGTCAGTGATGTCAGGAGTGTGACTGTCTCAGCAGGGCAGGTCTCTTCAGTGATGTCAGGAGTGTGGCTGTCTCAGCCCGGCAGCTCTTTAATAGCAGCAGCCAGTTGAGAGAAGACTAACAATGCTGCTGTCACGACCCCAGCTTTTCCCAGTGTTAGATGCTGCCATCAGTGAAGGTTTGCCTCACTGATACAGTGAGTCAGTCTCCATGATGAGAGACTGCACAGTACTGTGGAATACAGTCAAGCTTTACCACAGCAAAGTATTTTTTTAGTTTGCTAAAAGCACCCTATTTTTCTGCATATGAATGTAAAGCTACTTCTTACAAGTTTCATTTTCCCAGTAAAACACGGATTTCGAGATTTGCCTTCTTTTTAAATTGTTTGTCATTGCACTGCTCTTAGGTGATGAACAACCTATGTATGACACCTGACTAATGAATCCATTAATTAGTTTTTTTTTTTTTTTTTAATGTGAGGAACAAAAATGGGCAACTGTTCACCAAAGCATTTTATGTACTGTAACTTAGCTCACAAAGTCAGTGGACCTGTAAGTTGCAGAGAAGGGGTCCTGTGACACAAACCCATACTGCCTGCTCTAAGAAACAAGTGAAGAGTTAATGCACCTTTGCATAGCCAGTGTATGTAGAAGCCTGTGCTTTGCTTTGGAGCTGCTTCTGTTACGGAGGTGTGCTGATCATCATCAGATGTTCTCGAACAGGCAGTAAACCTGCTGGTAGCACTTATGAAATGATCCCTGTTTTATATTTGGAACACGTGTGGGGAAAATGATGAGCACATTCCCTTTAACTCAGCCCATCTGAACAAAATTTCATGTTTGGTTTTAGAATATATTCTGAAGGAGGTCCTGAGTCTTCACTGTTCAGTTCATATTTTCAGATTTTTCTTTAGATCTCCTGAAAGCTGCTTTATGCCAATTTTTCAAGTATCCAACTTCACAGTCTTAACAAAACACATCTAAATACAATATCCATCTGCAGCAAAATCACAAGAGCCAGCAGTGGCAGAACTGCTCACTCACAGCAACAGAGTAACCCCAGTTCTCCACGTGCCACCAGACAGCAGACTGAAGCAGATGTGCGCTGCCACACAGAAGGAACATCCACAGAACACTTGTGAAGCATGTTCTGGATAATACAAGCCTTATTTCAAAGCTAAGCTACCCATCACTGTCAGTCTCCCCGCTGTTGAACAGTCTGTGGCACACACCAGTATCCACAGAGGGCCCTCAGACTCACGGCCACCTGGAACTGCCTGTGAGGCAATGCAAGTGCTGTGCTGTCACTGCAGGCCTTCTGTGCAGGTGCCATTCCAGTTGGAGACAGACAGGGGCCATACATCACAGGATACAGACCGAACAGCTGAGGCAGAGAGAGCTCTCACCACTTGTAATGACTGCAGGATCATACACACCATGATGCAAATCCCATGGGCAGTATAGCTCCCATTGGCTCCAATGGAAGGTAAGAGGTAAACCACACAACTGAAACAAATCCACAGAGCACTTTATCCACAGCACTCTGCAGGCTGTATATAGCATGTTCGCAGCCAGCCTAAGACAGCAAGAAACGTATGTCATGCCCAAACAGATTCCTGAGTTGCTACACAGCTTTTCCTTCCTTTAAGATAGCACCTCGGATGTAATGTGCTCTTTTTCCCCTCCTTTGATGCCATCCTTTGAAGACTTTGAAAGACACATATGGAGGCATACATGTTATACCATACCATTCCCATTTTTAACACACACACACATTGTTATCCGTACGCTGTGTGAAGTTTATACCTTCTACCCACTGCTAGAACCACATTGATAGGAGGGAAAGGTGAAAGCAAGCAGTGGATATAGTTGCTTTTCATTTCCACTGTTGGCAGCTGCCTGACAAAAACAATTCAGTGTTAGAAAAAACCATAGCAAACTACAAATACAGATTGTACTGAATACATTGATACAGTTTACTAAAAGAGATGAGACATATATTTGCATTTAAGCCAATGTTTTTGCTGTTTTCATGCATCAAACCTCTGATGGTGACTGAGAATGAAGTTAAAGAAGGTAGGCAAAAGTTAAAAACAACAGTTTTGTTTGTATCATGCTTCTAACATTTTAATGAGCTGTTCCACAATATTTTCTATTGAAAAAAATATGTAATTCACTAATTTCAAAACATGAGACTTAATGTTTCAAAATGAAAGATGAGTGCCCTTGTAAATTAAAGAAACACAAAACCAATATTGCTGAATGTTCACTTTACAAAGACTCGCTGAACACGATCATATTTCAAATAATCATATGCTAGGACTCTGTCTTCTGATATATAGAGCACTCTCAAATATCAGGAAAGGCCTAAAAGTTTATTTTCTCGGAGAACTGGGCCCAAATTCCAAATTCATAGAGCTTGAAACAGTCAGAGTACTCTGCAACACAATTAACGATGTAAGGTCACAGTTTTTTTTTCAATTTTTGGAGATCCCAAGGAAGTGAATCCCAAATATGACAGAAGCAAAGCCACTACAGGAAGTAGAGTTGTTACTGCCTGATTCACTGACTTTTGCCCTAACACTCTAAAAATGGGAGTGGACAGGAGGAGGAATGAAAGCCTGCATCTCTCCCATTCAGAGTAGGGCAGTGACAGCCCACTACCTGATCTTGATCTATTTTATTCAGAGCATTGAGACACTGACTGCCAATTCTGCAGTTGCAAATTTACAACAGGATTATCAATTATCAGTTTTCAGATTAGCTAACTTAGTCATGAGTACTTAATTGGAGAAGTGACAGTTCAGTCACAAAGGCCTTGATCTGACATATAGAATTTGCAGTCAGATATTTTAATAAAAAATACTATTATGCTGATGTATTAACTGTGTGTGAAAGCAACACACTTGCCCAACTCTGAAGATGTGGGAAGTGGTCATGATTTAGAGACATATGGGCTGTTGTGTAATTCTGAGTGTTAATCTCTGAGCAGTTTTGAGGATAAGAACTCACAGTTCCTAGGATAATAAGATCAACATCCAAATGCATTAGTGATCTGGAAAAATATGAAGACAAAGATACAGTGGTCGTGAATTAGAAATGTCTCATAGCTATCAGGAGGAACCCACAACAGTTTAACAAACAGACACAGACGGCAAACATGCCAACCCTTCTTCCCAAGAGAATCACCTGAACAAGAATCATTCATTTACCTCATTGGAAACACCGGAAGAACTGTCTTGAACATAGTCCAAAAGCTTTTTAGGTGGCTGCATCATATAAGCAGAAGTGCAGAGATGGAATGGAGGAGAATCAGTGGCAGCAAGGAATGAAACGTGGAGAAGGTGACACAGTTAGAAACTAAGTGCTGACAACATCAGGTACAAGTGTGACACACATGAGTAGAATGGGAGGAAGAACGTGTTACAGTATTTTGTAAATTTTTAAGCATCTAAATAAAATGTTAGTAACTTTAGGTGGTAAAATTTACAACTGGATTGTCTGAATCAGTACTAGCTGTATTTAATACAGATGAGACAGCCTAAAGAGTCACAGTTACATTCTTGCTGGAGAAATCTCAGCATTCTTCCATGTGGAGGAATGACAAAACAGCTTCAGCGGTTGGATAAAAGGAGATAAAGGGTAATCAGTGATAAATTTGATACACTGGACAACAACTTTTAAAGGAAAGTACGTAGTTTGCTTTTCCTTCTCTCACTGAAGTAGCTGCAAGTTGTGCTGTTGGTGTTTGAGCAGGTACAAGAAGGTAGCTGCTTCCCAGGGAGCCCTCCAGGATGCTGTGCCAAGTGATCAGGTTCCACATCTAGCCTGGCAGGTAAGTAAATTTTTTATGCTCTTAGAAATTGTTTGAACCTAATCCAGCCCTCATACATAGTCTATAATTAAGTTATTAAAGCCACAACCCTGGCAAGTTAGGGTTCCACATAAAAAATAATAATAGTTATATACATTAGATGATTTTACTGACCTTTCTCAAAAACGGTCATATTAACTTTACAGGGATATGTTTGCTGAATTTGTTAATTGGTAAATTTATATTAAAATATTTTCCCTAACGTTTAAATATTAATATTCTGTCCTCACTTACCGGACGTCCAAACTCCAGTTCTGAAAAGAACTTATACCAGGGTTCGTTTTCTAAATCTATGTCATCTGGGTTTATGCGATCGGGCTGGAGCAGTTGTGAAAGGAAAAGGGAAGGAAAAGGCACACACTGAGCAAAGGGCTAGAAATGCCATGTCTCTTCAACAATACACATGCAACACAAAACAAACATGGGGAGAGCAATGGGATAAAATCAAAGAATGAAGATGGTATTTAAGACAGAATATTCTTGTTCAAGAGCTGTCATTGTTTGGTAGCTTTAATACTTCCCTTTCTTTGCTATTGAAAGACTTTAAGACGCTTTTTAAGCTAAGACTGATCTTTGACCACTTCTGTAAACATAGCTGCAAGTACCTTTAATACTACTGAAGACTCTTTGTTAAGAAAATGCTTTAAATGATCTTCAGCTAGGCAACAAAGTGCTCATGTGATCAGCAATAAAGATCTAATTCTATCGTTATTGCTTTCAGTCATTCCCTTCTCAGAAAGCAAGTTAATTCTGGATCCTGCTGTCTTGAAGCAAGCACTGAGCAGAGATGAGCAATTTGCATCATGCAAGCACGACTATATTAAAAAGCCACTTCAGAGTGTCAAATGGAACTTATATGAATTTTAAATCCCATGGTCGAAAATCAGGAACAAAAGTTATGGATTCCATAACTTTTATCTTTGGCAGCATTTTGTAATGCTTTGTCTCCCACGGGCTTATTGACATGAAGCATTTTTATTTCCACAGCAAAATATATACTGTTTTCATCTGAAAATTCTCACAGCAAAGGGATAAAGTAGGAACTGAAGTCGGCATTAAGAAAGCTTTTCAATGAACTGAATAATGATTGACAGTTATTCAAGCAACATGAAAACATGACAGTGCAAAACAGTAGAGCTCCCAATGGGATGTTTAATCCACTGCAAACTTGGTGGCCTTAATTATTTTCTAAACAGCTTCAGTTTCTTTGTAGGATCTGATGCATGCTGACCTGCAGCACAGAATTATAGAGAACCATTGTCTTAAAGATCTGCAAGCAAGAAAACAAAAATCTTCTCATAGAAGATATTTCTGCATTGAAGACGTTGGCTGTAATTATGAGAACTTAGACACTAAGTATTGTGTGACCTAGGAAGTATTCCTCAAAGAAGGCTATGGGGGTCCTATAAAAATACTGTTTCTGGTGATTAAGTATAATAGTACTTTTTCCTCATGAGTCAAGCTGTCACCAGTGTACCCAAGCAACCACGTACAGTTATTTCTGTTTACTGCAAGAGATAAGGCTGTGTGCTTGACTGTTTCAGGTAATTAAACATCTTAGAGCACTCTTCTTGCTGCTTCTGATGTTATTCAATCAAGCTGCCAACTTTGCTCTGTGGAAAGCTCAAAAGCCCTTTTGAACTACCTTGGTACTCCTGTATCTGTGAGCAGTTTAAGCAATAACTGTTGCTTTATAGATTTATCTTCACAATGTCCCTTTCAAGTAAACAGGAGCATTAGTCCTGGTAACAGAGTGGGCACTGAATGCCAGCAATGGACATCTCATCCGTGCTCCGTGGCAGGGTTAAGGAGCAAAGCTGCTCCAGAGTTTTGTCCTCACACTTCCACCACCCACAGCCATTATTCTGCGCTACTACTGACAACTAACTGTTTCAGCTCAACTATACGTACACCAGTCTTTAGTAGAAAAACACCACTGAAATAAGTTTCACGAACTCAACAGTTAAGATTTATCACCTTATTGGCAACTGTAACTGATTTCTGAAACACATGGATCTGTTCTACAGAGAGGTGAAACCACAAATGCAAATACAGGAGATTCAAAACTACAGAAGACATTTCATCTGAGAGATGAAGGAACTGAAAGAGTTTAGTTAGGAGGAAAGGTGGCTGAGGTGAGGTCTCATCGCTGTGCAGCTACCTGAAAAGGAGGCTGCAGTGAGGAGGGTGTTGATTTCTTTTCTCAGGTGACAAGGGATAGGACAGTTGGCAGTGGCATACAGTTGAGACAGGGAGGTCTAGAGGGGTTAGCAGGATTTCTTCACAGAAAGAGTGCTGTAACGTGCTCTAGCCACTAATGGGTGTTAACTTTATGGGACTAGATTTGAGTTACTTAAATACAACTCCCATGAAATGTGAATGGTGTGGCTACCACAGAGTTGTTAACACTGCAGATCTTGGGCTACCAACAGTACTTGCTAGGGCAGCCCACCTCAGTTTCATGAGCCTCCAGTTTGTCTGGAGGGCAGCAGACCACACTGTATATTGATGGACCAGAAGAGCATATCTATTGGACGCACTGGAAATGGATACATTAAATGCTTTAAAAGGGAGAGAGTGACTGGCTCCCCTTTTATTTTCAAATACTCTCTCTGTTGGTTGAAAGCGTAAGAAGAAAAAAATCTGCTTGTAAGGAAACAGTGAATTTTAGTGCAGTTTCAGAGTTTTCAAGTTCTCACTCTGTAGTAGTGAGCTAATGCAGTGAGAGCATAAGGGAGCACGTGTCCTTAACTCCACACACACAACTCCTCACTTTATTTACAGACTGAACCGCAGAGGGCAGCAAACAAAAGGGAAGAGCTCTAGAGTTCATAGCTCCACTGCTGCTTGCTAGCTGCAGGAGTACGCTGCATTCCCTGTGCTACCACGATCAGTACTCAGGCAATTGATTTTGCTTGGCTTCAAGTCAGTTTTGCTGAAGGAGTGCTTTCTATTATCTGTCCTCCTGACAGAGTTAAAATGAACAAATCATTTTAATTTAAAAAATTGATTTTGGCTAGGGCTTAGAAAGAGCTGGAACAGAAGGCAAAAGCAGCAAGAATTCCTTTTTATGACTTGTCAGACAAAACAAGTCATGCTTCTACACTCTAACCTAGATCACAGTAGAAAATGTTGCTACTGAACGTACATACAAAAAACATCTAGAACTGAAGTGGAACTTCTCAGTTTTAACTGACCAGCACAAATATACTTTTGTGATTTGAGTGGAACACTGATGAAAATAAATGAATCTATTGCTTGTGCCAGTTTTATGGTCTTTATAGCCCTTCTTTCATACTTCATTGAAGAAAGAGAGAGATGTACAAATTGTAGTGTGAAGGAGTTATTTGATATATACAAGGCTGAAACTAGTAACGAATAAATATTTAGCTTCCCATTCATATGAGTAAGATTAAATTATTCTACTACAATTTCCTCATTTACTGGAAGAAAATGCACATTTTGGGGAACAATTCCATGGTTTGGATGGTATTAATGAAAAGAAGGAGCGTTTTATTGAACGACATACATTAGAGATGGAAGCATACATTGGAACTTAAGTACCACCTTACCAGTATTGTGTTATTAGAAGAAATGGTAATGTTTTATGGGAGAAGAAGGAACTGCCATTGCACTGAACAGTCTAAGGCAATCTTTTTATTTTTAAAGAACGTTGTTCTTTTTAATCTGAGTTGACATTTTTATTTTCTACACCACAAGCCCCTTGTTTCTGTAGATGTTTTAAGCTCTAACATGTTCAATTTAACAAAAAAAAAAAAACCAAACATCTATTTCCTGCTTAATGACAGCAGGCTGCAACATGATACCGCAGTTTAAAATTACATTCATCTTTTCATGCCCATAGCAAAGATAACAATCTCTCCAAGTACTGTTCATTTAATGTTTATTACTAGGTCATTTATTTTATGCTTATTACTTTTCATGTTTTCTTCTACTGAGTGATTACTCAGTGAATTATATTTACCAATAAATATCAGTCTTACACTGCATCTAATTTTATTATATTATTCCATTTTATTATGTTATTCCATTCCACATTAATCACAACTGTAACATCTACATCAGTAATAAGAAACCTTTCACCTGAATCTGCCCTATATATAAGGTGGTCGTACATTTTGTTTTACTTATTGCAGAGCAGTAAAAGAGCGTTAGAGCTTTTAATTCAGATGTTACACATGTCCAACTTTGTAACTCTGTTTATCTCCCCTATTTTGTGTCATATTTTAATAGAATATGAAAAATTTCTTAGGCATTAAAAATTAAAATGTTTTGAGATGATGAAAATGAAAAACCTGACTCACGCAGTGCTAACACAGATGAGGATTTGGAATATTCATCTGAATCTGGAACTAACACAATGCTTTCAGATGTCAGCTTTTCCTAAACACACAGAAAATCTTTTGGCCTACTTTGCTGATCATCCTTTCACAAGTCAGGAGTTGTACTTCACAAATCTGATTTAAGGTACACGAGAAAAGCAAATGCTTCAATGAAATCACTTCCAGAGCTGTGATAGTTTGCTCTACTTCATGTGTTTTTCTAATCAGTTAATAGTTACACTACTGTCAGCATAGCTCTCGTGTCTCGTATTCTGCAATAACTCCCATTTTCCAGTCTTTGAAACTCTGAATCACACATGAACAGAGAATCTCTCAGTTCCGTCCATGAATATTATTCCTTCAATTTTTTAGTTATATTCTAAGAAGAGATATTTCCTTAAATTTACATCAGCTACTAAGCTTCAGATGGCAGGAGTCTGATATTTCTCTTGACTGAAGCAACTAGGCAAAGCTTTTCTGCATGAAAATATTATAATTTTTAAATATTACAAAGCTCAAAATCCAACCTCTTGACTGAGAGCGTCAAAAATGCAGAAGTTAAAAAAAAAAAAAGTACCAGAAACAGTCAGCAAAGCTTGCTTTTTTGTTATTACATTAGTTTTTCACAACTGAAAAATTGTGTCTATGATTGCATTAATCAGTACTGCATTTCTTACATTATATTTTTTTCCCATGCTACATTGGCAGAAAATGTAATTTACCATAAAAGTAAGACCATTCTTGAACCATTTTGAAATATTCTTATTTCAAACTTTAATTTGCTAATATTTTTTGGCATTGGAAAGGTTGGCAGGTAACCTCAGTGTACAGTGCAACTTGTGTGCAGCTTGACAATAAATTCTAAATCCCATGTAATTAATTTGATTAATTAGCAGCCCATATAGAAATGCCAACTTCTGCAAAAAATGCACTAGTTCTGCAAGAGCTGAATTTCACAGAAACACATCTATTTTCTAGCTAAAAATGTTAATTCTCCACAAAGACAACAAAAGCATGAGGGAAAGGTTCATAGTATACAGGTAGTATTTCACAAAATTGTATTACATATTCTGTAATTAAATTATTTGAATAATTTACAGTATATTAGAAAAATGAATTCTGTGAACAACCACGTAATGCAAACATCTACAAGCAAATAATAACTCAGTACCAATTAAATAAAACCTTCTGAAAAATGGGCCCTCTCAACTGTTCCAACTTGAAGGTTAAATCCTAAGAGAAGAAAATACTGCCACTGTTACATGACAGTTTTCCTAAAATAATGAAGTATTGAGATAGCACAAAAGGAAATTAGACAAGCTGGGCAAACGTGTCTTTCAGCAAATGAAAAATTCTGTTAATGGTCATTTTGCATGCATCTATCTTAGCTTTGTCAGACATGCTTATAAAAAAAATCACAACTGCAATGATTATTCAGAAAGCAGGAATAAGGACTTCAAATTACATGTTCATGGACATTCAGTACTCGTGAGTAATTGAGACTAGAAAAAACCTCCAGAGGTAACCCAGCCCAGCCCCCTGTTGAAAGGAGGTCTAACCAGATCAGGTCACTCAGTACTGTGTCCAGGTGATTCCTGAAAACCTCCAGAAATTGATGTTCCACAGCCTGTCTGAATTATCTTTACCACTACTTGTCCAGAATCTACTTAGCCATGCAATTAGCCACATTCTGAAAATGGAAATGCTTTATTTTTATGTATTAGTTAACCAGAAAACATATAGAACCACAGAACCATAGAACTGTTTGAGTTTGAAGACACCTCTAAAGGTCATCTAGTCCAACTCCCCTGCAGTGAACAGCGACACCTACAGCTAGATCATGTTGCTCAGAGCACTGTCCAGCCTGACCTCGAATGTCTTCAGGGATGTGGCATCCGCCACCTCTCTGGGCAACCTTTTCCAGTGTCTCACCATCCTTGTTGTAAACAACAACATTTTCCTTACATCCAATATAAATCTCCCCTTTTTAGTTTAAAACTATTTCCTCTTGTCCTATCACAGGCCCCATATGTGTTGTTAACTACTACTGAAAATGAGAGCTGGATATGCATGCCAGTTAGAAAAAGCTGCTTCTGTTAATTCACAGTTCTACTTTTCATCCACTGCATTTGCACAGTGGTCCTTTGATTTCTTGGAAATACTAGATTTTAAGTTTAGCAAATAAAACCGAACTTACATTTTCAGAAAATCAGGAAACAGCAATGAGAAATTGCTGCAAAATCATATTTGAAAAAGACTTTTGATGTTAATCTGAGCAGTTATAATCAGTAATAAATAATAGAAAGATGACATTTCACCAAAACTTGTACCATATATCATTATTTATCACTATTTCATTTTAGCCTCTTACCGGCCTTTCATGCTCAAGGATTGAAGACTTTCCTGGCTCATACTCAAAAATGCTTCTTGGTTCGGAGCGGAACTTGCGAGTATCTACTTTTCTGTCAGGGGGATCCCAGTCATTTCTAAATAACGAATAAGAACAGTTGAGTTAATTGACCATCAGCCCCTTCTACTTTACATCTCCAGACATGGAAGACACATGCAAAACCAAAAGGATTTCAGCATGGTTTCACTTTCCAGCTTTCAGCTCTGAAATGTCTGGACTACTGTCTCATCTTCACTTGCTTACAACAGGAATATACAGTACAGTAGGAAAAGTACTACTGTTGTATAGCCTATAGAATTGCTCATTCTTTAGTTTTAAATGGTAAAATAACTTGAAAACTTTCCTGAAATACTGTGCCAAAATACCATGGTATGCCTTATCAAATTGCAAATTTACTACACTCATGCAAAACTCATTATTTACTACATTATTGTAGTATAGTGTAGTGTAGATAATGGTAGATACTTCTATCATTGCGCAATATGACAATCCATATTGAAAAGTAACAGAATAACTACTTGCACATTTTGGAGGGATATTTAGGTAGCTCCTGTCACAATGAAAGTTATCTTTTTGTGGCATTTCTGTACCTCTATTCATATGGCATTCAGAATAACTTTAGCTCTGGAGCAAATGATCCATTAGTAACTCAAGAATGGAGGAAGGAAAAAGGAATCCCATGTGTATGCCTGCATTTACAGTAAGAAACCATGTGTTCTGATTAAATCCTATCAGGCTTTCTGTTGTGACTTGGCTTGATGTGACCTGACCTAATAAGGCACATCACGTGGTTGGACTCAATGATCTTTAAGGTCTTTTCCAACCTCAGTGATTCTATGATCACATGCCTTAAAAAAATGTATGGGGGTAGCTTTTTTGTACAGTGCAATTTCTGGAAAACAGATCACCTATTCATAAAATGCCCTATCTTTCAAGGGTGGTAGTTCCATGTGGCTTTTTGTCTAGCATACTCACTGAGGAAAAATTACAGTTCCAGAACAGAAAACATTGTCTTTTTTAAGAAAAGGAAAATGGAAATCAAGTTGCATTATATTTCAAGTCATTTCAAAGAAAAAAGGATGCCACCAAAATTCTGGTTTACACTCAATTCACTTTCATTTACAGTGTTCAGCATTTAATCCCTTATGGGCTAATATTTTTTTGAGCCCAACAGTTACTGGGAACCATATCTTGTCTCCCAGCTATAAAACTGTGATACATGTAGACCTAAGCCTCTTATGTGAGATTTTAAATGCTCATACTTCACAGGCAATTAAAGAAACTCCCAATGGCGGGAAAAGATTGACAAGCTATAGCTGTCACAGCAGGCAAAGCATAGCTAATGTGTTTGGCAGCCCTTGGCCTGGAGACCTTTGATTTCCAGTGCCTGTCTTATCATGTAGAAGATTTAAAAAGGAGCTGAACATCCAAATTAATTGCTGAAGCAGTTATTTTCAAACTTGACAAAAGTAACTGTAACAGGCCTCAGCTCCTGTGACCAAGGCATTTGGCCTAGCACAGGATGATGACTCACAGAACCTCAGAGATCGAGGCTAAGCAGATGTACATTTTAGAGTTTTGCTAACAAAACCTGTGTTTCTGTATGACTTACTAACAAGATTCAAACCTCCTGGACTTTGGGAGGTAGTACGTCACTAACCCATACCCTCTGCTCTTGGAAACCTGTCTTCAGCAACAGGAGGAGTCAAAAATCAAGAAAATCATTCAGCAACATGATTTTCATCTGTTGGACTACCTTTGAATTGCCAGAATCTGCAAATTTTACAAAACCCTTATTATCATGTCGTTCTATAGCAGCTATTATATCCTTCACTGGTATCTTGAAATTGGATTAATGCACATACACACCAAAAAGGGGTTTTGAAAACACAGTAACTTACTTTTCTGGTATAGACCTTTCCCTCAGACGATGTGGTGGTACTGGGGGTGGAACATGGGGAGGTGGTAAAGGAGATGAGACCTTAAAGGCATCAGAGCTGCTGTCAGAAGCGCTTTTAGACAGCGGTCTGTATGTCTGTGTCTTTGCAGCTGGGTGTGCCTGAGCAGAGAAGGATGGACTGTAGCCACCTAATATAAAGCAAAAACAGAAACAGTCGCAACATAAGAAAGAATTGAAACAAAATAAAGCATGGAATACTACAAGAAATTGCAGTTAATAAAGAATTTGCTGCAAGGCTGCAAAAATACGTAAATTTATTTTTAAAAGTATATTGCTAAGTACTATGCAATTCATGGTAATACTTTTCAAATATTTGTATGTAAAACTATGAACACAAGGGAGAATTGCAGTAAAGTTGAAAGAAATAAATGATTATTTGTTTTTGACAGGTAGGGAGAAATTAATAGCTGTGTATGTCTACCAGGGCTGTTAGTGACAACCTGTTATTAACCCCAGGTCTCATCCTTGCTCTCTGTTCTTTTACACCCAGATTGAGGAGGAGAGGTAGGAACTGCACAGTCCTTATGTTGTTTGAATAATTACTGTTAGTTTGGGACAACCATGCAGTCACATATCCTGCATAGTATCATAAGTGTACAAACACAAATAGGCAGTATGAGAGCACGCTGATTGCAACACAAACACTGAAATGGAATAACTATGAATAGCATTTTTTCACAAGGCACTATGGTTTTCTGCAGATAGTGTATTCACACTTTCATTTTTGGTTCTATTAAGTAATTTTACCACACAGTAATCATCTTCTGAAAGACACGGCAATTATATATCTATTAGATGTATATGTCTTTCTTGTGGTCACATGCCATCACCACCAGTGCCTATAGTAGAAACAAACACGTCAGAAAAGAGAAGCATCTTTATTAGGCACTCAGTGCATATTCTAAGACTTTTTGTCTTCCCATATACGTAATTAGTATTTGTACTTTCACACAGTAGGTCTCTCTTCATTTTGATTAGGAAAGGCTGTGTTGCTTACACTCACAAGTGAAAATAAATGCAGTGTAATCAGAAACTACTGTATTACAACGTATCCATCTGCAGTAATACAAGCCCACAGCTGCAGCACATCAGCAAAAATGAAACCAAAATTAAACTTAGTTTCATTTGGGAAAAAAGGCATGGGAAAAAAAAAAAAAAACACCAACTGAGATCAAACATGACAATAAAAAGTGTTTATTAAAAAGGCAAGCACAAATTGTTAATTACTCCTGTTACTTGCTGACATTAACGAAAGAGCCATTTTGAAGTGAGGGAATAATTCCTACCAGTACTGTATGAATATGCAGTATTATACATGTCAGTGTCGTCATCTACAAAAAGAAATATACATGTTACAGTAATGCAGTACGTGCTAGTTTATCACAGCAACACAGCTTTCTTTTTGTAAATATAAACAGGCAATCAGATGCTGTATTTCTTTTCTTCATCTCACGTAGGTGTTTTTCGAATTCTCTCTTTTCCCATTATACTTACCATAAACTATTTTTGTCACTTTATTAGTAAAGTGTACCTTCCTTGCCATGACAGCCATGTTGTATGCTACTGATTAGCCCCAAATGGTAAGCTTCAGTTGTTTATCTTCTCCCATCTCCACCTCAAGTAAGAGCTTTGCTTTCCTTTTACTAGATGCTACTAAATCCTCCTACCATGAAAAGCAAACTCAAATATTTACCACGTGACTAGCATTCAGGGCAGATCTCATAAGCCATCATTTTTTGGCTTACGTTTCTTATTCTCCCACTAACAATCTGTTTGACCATGCTAAATACAAGCTCTACCTCAGGAGAAAAAGGTCTCTTTCCTCCATGAGGGTCACTGAACATGACTATGGTTTATGCTGTTCCTCAGTAACAATCATGATAAAAGAAGTCTAAACCTAGTAACGTCCCCAAAGCATTGTTTCATTAAAACAAATAACACATTATATGGAAAAATTGCAGTTCAAACAGAAAATGTATCTTCAAAAGAGCCTGCGTTGTTCTAACACACAAGCTCTCCAAAAATAAACTGGTATGGTGAGGGACTTCCAGTGGCCAGTCTCTCATTCCTCACACCAGAGATGAGTTTTGCTTTACAGAGTTCCACAGTGACATAGAATCATACTTTGTGTGACTCATACTTACTTTAATCACTTTATTTTTTTTTTTAATTTTTAGTAAAAAGAAAAATAATAATAAACCCAACATAAATAAACAGCCTCTAGCAGAGGAAAATATCTCTCAGCATCAAAATCTACCATCCAGTTCAGCCATTTGATTCACTGTCTCACAGTTGGTGAACATTTGCATTTTCATATGGCAGCTAATCAAAATGTAGAAAAGCGTACTTTTTAATATCACTGACAAGTACGCAGCCAAGACAACAGCATACTTACCAGGCTTATGTACCATATGGATTTGCTTGAACATTGTCTTGTACCAATCCTTTGGCCTGTCAACTGTCTAAATAAAATACAGTTTTTAACAATTAACAAGGAGTATAAAATGGCAAAGAAATAAAAATATCTATGTGGACAGATCAGACATTTAACGCTATTTTGGACATAGATTTAGGTTTATCATTCTTTGTTCCTTAGTATAATCACTTTCATCTACTTCAAGTGGTATATTTGTCCGTCATCTAGGAATCCCTGTAACAAATTCTGGAAGGCATTTAAGATTGAGTCAGTTTGGAACTTTAATCTTGGACAATACAATGCTTAGGAACATTGGAATTGGTGCCAGTCCAAGAGTTTAACTTCTCAGAGCTCTATATATGACAGAAATGAATGCCGGGTACTACACAGGAAAAAACAAACACCTTGCAGATTACCAGCCTGTAAGAAGAACTCCTGGCTATTTTCAACATACATTATCTTCAAAGCATATTTATTAAATAATGACATTTACTTTGGAATGCTACTGAGAAAAGAGTTAAAACAAGAATTATGTTTGGTTATGAAACAGTATTTACGCAGATTTTAATTTCCCTTTCTAGGCAACTTATTCTTCTATTACAAGAAATGATAAGTAAGTGAATACAGTATACCTCATAATATCACTCACTCACTAAATTGCACTTGTATTCACTATGGAAAACTCATTTTCCACATCGGTACAATTCCACAGCAGTCCGTGCAACTACAACTGTCTCTCTGTATTGGGCCAAGAAGTGTTTCCAAAAAAGCTTGAATCAGTGGCAGGGGAATAGATAGGAAACAATGCAAAAATACTGCTACTGTGACTCTGTTGTTTGTCAAGAGACAAAGATGCATCAGTTTCTCTTTGCCAGGCCCTCCTAATCTGTCAGGTGCTTCACACATTTAAAGGAGGTTCCACACAGAGAGCATGCATGGATAAGCTGCCACGTAACCGCAGGAGCAGCTCTCCCAGCATCTTTTTGGACATTTGAGCTTTTCAATCTCATCCCCCCTGCCCCATCCCAGACTCTGATGTTCACTGCATCAGCCAACGATTTGGCTTTACATTAGAAACCAGATGATTAGTTGAGGAATAGAATAAATGAATGTTAAATTACACATTCTCAATTTATATTTTCTAACCCTACATGCCAACCTTTGTTTGAAGAATTAGCAGTGTTCATAGCCCACCAAGTCATTCAGATGCTGTCCTGCTTTGCATACATTACAGCTGTTGCAATTAAAGGTTGGAAACATTATCACTACATGTGAATGAACAATCAGCCCAACAGCATAAGAGGACCTAAGAGGTATCTGCAATTGGTACCCAGGGGACTCCATAATCATTTCAGTATTCAAATAATCCATCAGAAAATGTATGATTAAAGGAGGCATTTATGACTTTCAGTGGACCTTCTGAGTGGGGCACTTTTTTTTTTCCTAGCTGAAATGCTACATCACTAGCTACAGTCAAAACATCTGGTAGGACTTGATTTTTTCATTCTATTAAATAGTGGTCTTTTCAGTGTACAAACTAATTTTGATAGAAATGAAGCAATTATTTTTGTATAGTCTCTAACAGTGCAGTCATATTGTTTTCAGAGTTTTTTGTTCTTTTGTCCTAGGATCCTGTCAGTGGTAAAGTCTAATGCTGCCATTTGACTGAATGCTTTTCCAAGTATTTTGCTCTCTTTTCCAAAAATGCCATTTTTAACGCCTTGGAATGTCATCACCTTTGGGGCAGGGCTTGACATAATGTCAGAACTTAACCTGAGGTTTCAGGCTTCAGGTTTTTTGCACTTGCTGGAGCTGACAGGAGATACAGCAGTGCAGAGGCAACATGCTGCCACGGGATGGGAGTTCTCAGAAAAGGGAGAGTTGTACAGCAGCCCCTCACCTTTCAGCACCTTTGGACCAAGAGCTCGCAGAAATGTAATGTGAAGAGAACACCCCTCTGCTTTCTTTGGCTAAGCAACTGTCACTAACCACCTTCCGAGAAGAAAGACAGACTTGTGGGAAAGCAGCGCTCTGAAGTCTGGAATACAGATACTCCAAGATTCTTATTTACAAGCTTCCTTTTTGCATCTAAGTGTAGCATAGTATTTGGGAACACGATATGTACGTTATCTATCACCTCTGAAACTCCATTTACTGCTTTTTACATAGAATATTGCCATTTTCATACAGATGGAAAGACGGGAAACTTTTAAACACTGTGAGCAACCATAAGCTCAGTGAATTTGAAAACTTTTTCCCTTCTGATGCTGTAAGTCTGAACCTTTTGGGAGACGATTCCTGTTTGTATTGAGCACTGACATTGGATAGAAAGCGAGCACTACACCCTACCTTCTGCTCCTGGGAAGTGCAGTTACAGCACTTTTGCATGTTTCTGCACAGTGCTGCACTTCTGCAAGATGTCAAGGTGCAGCATATTTGAGTCTTTTGCTGACAGCTCTATCACCTTTGTTCTCACATGACTGGAGTACCCTGGGTTCAAATATATCTGCATACATTTAAAATGTAATCCCAAATCAATATGTTGATAACTTCCTGACTTCTAGCTAAATCTTAAAGAAGCAAAGTATGGAGACAAAGTTACATACAAGACAGACACACTCACTCACGTATGCTGGCATAATCTTTTAACTCACGTCTCAACATCAGAATCAGCTCTATAATTCAAAGCTTAAAAAGATGCAAGACATTTTTAAATTGTAATAATCAAATCCAGCTAAGAAATATCATAATTCAAATCACATTATATTTTCAGGAGAGTATCTCAGAGAACCAGACCAATCTGAAAGTTAAATATAGTATGGCAGATTGCCAACTCTGTTAAGCATTCTTGAGGGAGATTTCTATTATACTCTTATATAACTAATATGCACGCTATTAGACTGATCTACGATTAAAAAAATAGAAGAACAAAAACAGTAACTTTCTCTTGTATAAAAGAAAAGGGACATTTTTACTTAAAGAAGGGGTAGGAAGCTAGAGCATTGATGTGAAAAAAATTGATTCATTTTTAAAAGCTTTTGATTATATTCCTTTATATGTCAAAAATAAAGAAATGCCAGAGTTTCCCCCCATTTTTAACAAAATTGTCCCCATCTTACCACTCATTCTGAATTTCTCCTATTGCTTTTCTCCATCAGTTCCTGCTTTTCCCCCTAATTTTTCAATCCACTGAAGCAATTCCTGGCGATTACAACACAGCCCCATAAGTCAGCACTGGCAGAGAGGATACATCCCACAGCTGCTACATCCTTGCACCTCACAAAGACTTCACCTGCAAGGGCTCTGCTGCTTTCATCCTGGCTCCCACTCTTCTTTCTCTCCGTCTAGCACAGCACTGCTTCCAGCAGGGAAGGCCAGTAAGCACTTCCTCTACAGACCCAGCACAGCTGCCACTGTGCTCTCCGGACCAGCCAGAAGAGGCTGCCCTGACGGCGGAGTGGAAAGAATGCTTCAGCAGAGGGAAAACAAACCTTCTCAGTCTGACATCCCAGGCCACTCGAGCAGGGACTAGTGGCGGATGATCAGAACTGGGCTATTCTCACTGAAGAGGTCTCCACACTATTCTCCTACATGTCAGCCAGGGGCACATCATCTGTGTATTGCATGTCTGCAAAAATACTGCTCACTTAGATTACTGTCTGAATGAAACTATACTGCACTGATTGAGTGAGAACCACTACTTCCCAAAAGACAGGACTGTGAGATTTGTGTATGTATACATATACAGATACACATGTATTCTTGCACACATGCATAAATATAGTATGTATACACTTTATTTTAGGAATGACGAAACAAATACAATTATTCCACATCTCCGAAAGGGAAGGAATACAAGAGAAGAGAGACAAAATCTTGATTAGTTCTCATTAAACCAGAAACTTCAAGTTGCCCAATTACGTTCCCATCAGCACTCTCCTTTTCTGTCAACACACAATATTATATTCACAAGCTGCCTGATTGCGCACACAGTAGTCCACATTATATAAGAGTAGAAGAATGTGAAAAACCCATTACCAACAATAAATTCATTGTATGAGTTCATACGCAGATTCCCCAGAATTTCCTACCGTTCTAATTGCTGTAGGGATTCCAGATTCATCCACTGGGCCAATCCCTGCATAATGTGGAGCTTTAATGACTGTAATTTTTTTTTCTTCTTCTGAGGATTTACAGATTGGTATTGTGCTGGTGGTGGTGCTGCTGCCAATGGTCTGAACATGTTGTGAGTATGTCTCTGTGGACTCTGTAAAGATAACATGAGAGAATATTGTATAACGACACGATAATCGTACTTGGCAGTTGTAACCCGCTGCCCAATTTCACTACGGTTTGCAAAGATGGATAATAATTTTGAGAAACATATTCATATGTAACACTTCATAAAGTAATCATCTGAGCTGCAGCTGAATTACAACTTTATTTATGCAGCAGGCTATTTCACTCAGATCTTGGTAGATTATGCTCACTTTTCTTGCTGCAAATTGCTTGGGAAAGAAAAAACACCCCCCCCCCCCCCCCACAAACCCAGCAAAATATCCAGAGAGTAATTCATTTAACAACAACAACAACAAAAGACAACACAACAAAACAAACCACCCATCTCACTGATGGGATGCATCACATGACAATGGTTGCTGCATGAAGGAAGAAGAGCCCTACTCCTTCAGGAGGTAAGTTTCAGTAAATCACTGAGCTGCTATGACAAAGCAAGTTGCTTTGCACTGTGCATGCACATGTACTGTAAGACATTTCTACTGCAGGATATATGAATGGAAAGAGTAAAAAGAAACATTCTGACACTACTGGTGAAGATAATTATTTAACATCTTTTGATTATTCTCAAGCAAAATATTTGAATTGTAATAGAAATCGGTGAAAGGAGCTCCAGTGACTGAAAGCACTAATTTTGATCTCGGTGTTTTGCCCATTGCCACTGTGGAGATTTGGCATGACTGTTTCAGCTGTTTACTTAAGTCTGAAGTCGTGCAAAGAATCCAGTGCTACACATATATGGTGAGGGGCAACTCTGTGTGGCACGTCTGAATATTTGGGCCTTTTTCCCAAAATGCATGACATTAAATTTAGAAAACATTTGGGATTTGATCCTTCATTCTTTGTATATGGCCTCAAACTAAGGCCATCATTGGGATTTTTACGAGAGCAAGGAGAATGAAATCAGACTGTCATTGTGGAACATAGGACTTGAGCATCATAAAAGAGTAAAAATCATGGGAAAACACATTCCAGGTACATGCAAAACAAAATTGATACACCTTTAGCTCAACAAACTGTAAGCAACCAAAGACTGTAGCACGTGGAAAAACCTATGTGTGCAGGTTTTGCATTTTTCACTAAGACCTGGATAGCAGCATATCTCTAAGCAGTAAGCCTCAGTGCCACACCTGCCACCTAATTTCCCTGCATGCACAACAGAGAAGCAAACTCCTGAATCACAGTCAGATTGTTTTTGGTGTATACTCATATCTGAATCTGCAAACTCTGGTGGAAAAAGAAGCAAGTAAATGATTGTACTGGCAAAACTGGATTATACTGGGAAAGCTCATTTTTGAGGCTAATCATGCAAGTATTAAAAAAAACAAACCACAGGACAATACAACAAGGAACTACAAAAATATGTAAGCAAATTATAAATTGACATGGCTTGAGGTGTTTAAAAGCCCAGTGCCCCCCCTTTGCTGGTAGTATTTCAGTTGAAGTTTATAGAGGTTGTGGGAAGAAGCAATGTACGAAGCTGGACTTTGTTTTCTTAAAGAGGGCAAAAGGAAACAGGCTCTGCAGGTTGAACTGTTTCTATATATGCTCCGTTTTCCTCAGGAAAGCAAGTGGAAAAGTGGCAAGAGGTCACTCACATAAACATAAGGATGAGTAAAAGTAACTCCAGTACTGTTATATTTTGCATTTACTTCCTAAGGAGATGAACAGACAATACTTGCCCTTTTCCATTGTTTGCAATTTTGGCCACATAAGTTGGAATATGTTGTGAAATGTATAAAGCAAACATTCTGTGCGAGGCTTACCCATCATCCTGCCATGCTGCATGATAACAAGGTTGGAATTGAGAGAAGCTGGTGGAGAGTAAGCTGAAGAAGGGGAAAAAGGCCTTTGAAAGTGACTCACTGGGCTGGCAGCAGTGCCAGAGTTCCCATTCACTGTGATCTGAGCCTGAGAGAAACAAAACAATATCCCATTAAACGACACACAAAGCCCTCTGAATGCCATCCCAAACAAAGAGCAATGTAAGACTGTCATCCACACAACAGTTACCACTTGTCAGGTACCATTATGGCCTCTGCATTCTCTGAAACACAAAACTCATCACCTGCGGAGCAGAATGTGTTCCTTTATGTGCCTTGTATATATTACACACCTTGCACCTCCCCCCTTCACTCCTTGTACAGGCAGCCTGTGAAGCAAGCTGGTGGGCGGGGGCAGACGAGGCAGAGTCTAGGCAATAAAACTAAACTGCACAAACAAGGTCTGATGTCAGTATAAAATGGAGATGGCAATAAAAATTCCTCTTATCACGTGACAAAGGCTTCCTGCCATAGGTCGCTCGCTCCAAAAGACGTGTTCCCATGATCCGCATGCACCACCCCTGTTGATATTAATGGGACTTCTGAGCAGACTGAAGGGAATAGTCTCATTATGAGTAGCTAAATTGAGTGAGCCAAAGCTTCTTTAAAAAATATTTTTGAATCCTTATTCCTGGGCTGTAGTTCTTTTATGGGGAGCTTTGAAAGAATCAGAACAGAGATATTGAGCAAGAATATGGAGTGAAATAAGGGAGCAGTGAAAAGAAAGGGAAGCTTTCTATTGCATCTCTTCATGTAGATCTCTGTTATAAATCTGAACAAAATCAGGAGTGCTACAAACTGCTCAGTTTAATTAAATAAAGGAGAAGGACTGAAACAGCTTAGGCATTCAAAGTGGGGCTCTTTGAATGCTGTAAATGTAAAACAGGAGACTATTTGAAGCAGCAAAGCGTAAGTAAATCCCATATTGAAAGGCATAGTATTATTGCATTTAAAAATGAAATGGTCTTGTATAGATGCATGTTTTGGAGACTACTGATTTGAATTTTTTAACATCTCAGCCTGCAGTAGCTAGGCAAGTGAAACAAATTCCAGCCCCTTTGCAGACATCATGCAAACTCCTAAGATGCATTCAGCTGGCTTGATACTTTAAGGGCATCTGTTGGAACCCAATTCAAAAGTTGTATTGTGATGATGTCTCCATCAAAACTTCCTTGTTCATATGTTTCCTTAACAAAAATCAAGAACCAAAATGGAAACTTTTCTCACACCATCCTCCAAAAGAATTTGGAGCTATAAATCTAGAAAAGCTAAATCAGCTCAAAGAGAGCATTTCAAGAGACGAGGTAAGGTTTTCAACTGAGGTTCTTCAATGAGGCTATCCACCTCTACCATAGTTAAGTTTCACCCCTTGTATTTTCTTGCACATTGGCTTTCTGGGAAAGCTTGTTTCTAGGGAAGACAGGCTGTTACTAATCTCCATAATTATACATCTCTTATTCATTTATTACAACTTTTTTTTTTTCTCTGAAGAGAGGAGCAAAACTAGTGTGAGGTTTTTTTAGAATAGAAAGCTATTTCTACGAATTTCTGTAAAAATACCATGAAAACAGGATGTACGGAAGTAGCTGATGGACATCAGTCCTAAGCGTAGATGTGGAATGTAATGTCCAAATATGACATTTCTGAGTTTGGGTTTATAGAGGATAGCAGCTCAAATAGTATAATTTCTTAGTTCTTAATGACTTTCCCTTTAAAGAAAGTTTCCATTGTGGTCACTCCTGAATTTATATATCTGAAGCATTTTGTAGTGCTGGCAGGGTTAACTATAGGATTGTTCTGGGAAGATTCAAATTGCTTTTATTACTGACACTGTTTTTGGAGAATCAGCTATAAAATCTTTACATCTGAGCTCTCACTAAGGCCTCAAGAATAAATAAGTCTCAAACTGGATATGTTTTTGAAAGTGTGGTTCCAGCTTATGTGGGCACAGTGATAGATGCTACACTCCTATATTGCTTTTATTGTTCCCTCAGTGGTTTTCATCTACGCAATGAATCAGAGTCTCCTTTGGGAATGAAGATCATTCGAATATCATCACAGGAGTAGAGCCACTAGCAGCATAAGTGTATGTGTGCCACCAGTTTGTCCCTCAACTTCTCATAGGTAAATTTACAACCATCTAGCCCTTCTCTACAGAGTAACACAAAGATCTTCTGCAGTGCAGAGGTCTGCCTTGCTGGTAGTTTAATTCCTCTATTGGGCTCTTTGGACTGTTTAGGGATTGTTATCCTCTGGTGGGAAACTCATCCATTCTCTCTATAAGTTTAATGCTGAACCATTTAACCTGCCTAGTCAAATCTAGGAGAGAAAGTGAAAGCTAAGGCCATAATAGATATCTCTACAGGAAAACTATTCAAAAAAGGAAAAAAGGAAGGACTGTTCACTTTGGCTTACAAACAAAACAAATATAGGGATTAATTTTGATGGAGATTAAAAGAACATACAGATGTTTGGGGTTTTCACAACTCATCCTATGGTGACTGTGGCTTATTTACATACACCCCTCTACATTGATCATGGTATCTTTGATTACAACTGGGCAGCATGCAGATTAACATCACTATCTCCTTAAAATTTTAGGTTTCAAAGTTATACTAACAATTGCATTTATATGCCGAATGTTATTTGATAAACATTAGTCACAGAACTGACTACAGATTGTTGACTCTATATGCATGTCTGGGCTCAATTACATTTTAGAAAATATATATGAAATGTAAAAAATATAAAATTCTGAAAAAGAACAGTGTATAAGTGCTACATTTAGACTGGGAAATGATAGCATGCTGAAGTATTTGTACTAAGTTGAAATGCTGTCATTACACAGTAAAACTTTGGTCTCAGAACACATCTCAGTTTTGTAATTCAGCAACAGATTGCACAGTTTAAATGAAAGCTCTATTCTGACTCATTTTGATCATGCAAATAACCTGAAAAGAAATGAAAAGTGATCTGGATTTGACCAAAATTCCATATATTCTCTCTACCCGTATCAGAGTGTACTGAGGTTCAAAATAGTAAACATATATTAAAATCATAATTGCATGCTGCTGTTTTCCTTGAGTTAGCTAAGAGAAAAGTAAAAGGACACTTGGATGCTAGGAACTTATTTATGAAGTTCACTCCTGTAAGAAACAAGTGCTTAGAGAAAGAAAAATCAGTTAGAGGAGAGAAAAACAGCTTTATGCAGTCACTGGTCATCGCTGGGGGGGGGGGGGGGGGGAAAGAAAGTGTTAAGTATTGCCAACATTTACTACAAATTTACAAGTTACACTACTGAAATCTCTACCTCACTATAAGCCAAAAAATGGTAGCATCCAGAGGCTACAGCTCCGCAAACGTGTAAATCACTAACAGTACATTAAACAAATCTCTCCAAAGTTTATAGATCACTTGCTTCCAATCCATTTGGAATGGATAGTTATTGAATTTACTTTCACTTCTTGTAAGCTAAATCTATTCAATGCACCATGGACAATAACATGTGCAACAACTTCATATTATTGTAAACACAAAAAACTTAACAGAATACTTGTTTAGGTAATAGGGTAACAGTCAAGTTTGAATTCTTTTCCCCTTTGGCAACCTGTGAACAAAACGGAGCAGGAAAAAAGGAAGGATAATTACATTGGAAGTGGCAGCAGTGTTGGTTAAGGTGGTGCCATCTGACACAGCAGACATCTGGCTCAAGGTTGGGGAAGGTGTTTCAGAGCAGTCAGTAGTATCATAGCTACAAGTCTGCAGCTCATCTAGAATGGCTGTGGAGGACTCACTCATTGTGCGGGAAGAGCACTCACTCATGGCAGAATCTGTGCTCACAGAGGCTGCTTCGTTCTTGTGGATAATATTTTGAGAAGCTAGGAATGGGTATTTATATGAAAATTGTGAAAGGGCTGGGGTTTTATAAAAGCGTGAAAAATCATCAAGCGTTGGCAAAGAATATGGTACTAGATGGGTGCCACTGTCTGGTGAGAAAGAGGCTCTGTTAACTGGTACCACAGGAGGAGGAAGAGGCAGTGGAGAAGCTTCTGTTGCTGTTTGTCTGTGTGTCTGTGAAGCATTTACCTCCATCACAGGGGCAGTTACTTTCTGGTTTCCAAGCTGAGATTTGAAAAAAAAAAAAAATAAGAAAGAAACAGATTACCAAATGAATAAAAATTTTTCCCTTTGCCTCTTGCTGTGTGTAGGAGAATTACAAAAGTGTAAGTTTTTCCAGCAGCCCTAGGAAGTTCACATTCACATGGATTAGGAAATAGATAAACCACACTCTATATTAAAGTACAAAAACACAAAAGAAATTAATGTATCAAATACTACTGGAAGCAATGCCAGGAACCATAGTGTGTTGGCAATGGACTATTCCATATATTCCATAATTGATAACACTATTTTAAACAAATCTGAGGCTAGAGAACCTCATTTTCCTTTTGTTTGTAAAAGGAAAAAGGCATATGCAAGTCAGATCTCTATTAATGTTGCTCCTTTTTTTTTTTTTTCATCAAAAGACAGGTATCATTTTGAAATGAACTTTATGGTATAGATGGGCAGGACCACAAGCTAAAAAGAAGTGCTAGTACTGAATGTTCACGTGACCTGTAAGACTGTCTACTTATTTATTTTTGCCTCTTTTGATTGAGTACATCTTCTCCACTGCCTCCCTGATAAAAAAAGTTTGGATGACCTTAGAATTTCCAAGCACTCTGGAAGCACCCTGTCAGCCTACTGGATAAGGTGTAAGTATTAGTCGCCTTTTCAACATTAGAGAACTACAGGATTGTTAGGGTATTTGGTATAAATCTGAGGAAGAACAAGGGTCGGGAACACAAGTACAGGACAGGGGTGATTTAACACTGAAACAAAACATACTAGATGGCTGGCATTAGCCTCATTCCTTAAAAGGATTTGGGAATATCCTCACGAGAGCACTTCTGAGAATTACTACAGTATGAGCCTTATATTCTGATATTTCATATCATTCCCAGGACACTGTGTTTAAAACTGTTGTGAAACTGGCTTTTTGTATCTGCCACTTGTTTTTGAATTAGAGGCACAAGAAAAGCATGTTGGTGCCCAAACTTTGGGTGTATTACAATGTTTTCTATGCTGTATATCAGCCACAAACTTTCCATCAGTTTCTGAAATATATCAAAATACTGCCTACTTCAGCACAGAGCTGACAAGTTCTGGAACAGCTGCTGTGAAAGAATGTTTGAGATTTTGATTTATTTAAAACAGAGGGCACTGGGATGTCATGTACAGCGATTACTACTTTAAAAAGCAACATTTACTCACAAAGATCATATTGTTACTGATAACGTGTTCGTGGTGGTGTTTTTTTTTTTCTTCTGTGTTTGGAATATGCAGATGTCTTTAATTATAATCATTTGAAAATGTTCTAAGCCATCAAAATGGCATTTAATCCACAATCTGAAACTATCTTTTAAAGCTCTTATAGAAGACTTGGAATATAAACCAGATTATGCTATTTATGAGAGGTCACTGGGGGTCCAGTTCCATGATTCTTACTGAGATCAACAAGAAATTACACAAATAATTTTACTGAGGTCAACAGGACCATCCCTATGAATAAGCATTTCAGAAATTAATTTGAAGCACATTAAGAGATACCCATCACTTCTTTCAAAGGTTTAAGAAGAACTGTTTGGCATTACTGGATCCAAAAGGTACATAAAGATAGCTAGAATGTTCTGGCAAGATCTGTGATTGAAACAGTAAGAAACAAAAGCCTGCACCTGAACAGCGCAAAATTAAAATCTAACTCACCACAATGCATTAAATCTGCAGCGTAAAAAAAAATAAAAAAAAAATTCCATACAGTAAGTCTGAAGACTACATCTTATTTAGAAAAGTCAATAATTGAGTGGATGACTGTAAAAGGAAATACTATTATTAGAGATAACTAATTTACCATTGGAAATTTCAAAAGACCAACAGAGTACTATTAAATGATCACAAAAAGCAACCATATAGGACATGTGAAACAGCTGACAGCAAAACCATCTAGGGCTTAAGTTCTATGCATTTATGTACTCATACAATGAACAGTAATTTCACCTCACCATTAGACACAGAAAGGGAAAAGAGAACAATTCTTCATGATGGATTTCATCATCCAACTCACAGTTCAGTATCTCCAGCAAAAGACATGAACCAGGAGATAACGAGGGAAACCAGTATGAAACTGAAGTTCTTGACAAAGATGTACTCTCAGCATCCCCAGAAGAAGAAAAAAAATGCATATCACTGATCTGAAATATCTAAGTTGATCACTGAACTGCTAAAACAAAAAGCAACTGTAGAAACTTAAGAAAACTAGTAAGCTTTCTGGCTTCAAACAAACAGTTTACTGAGTACTTGGGAAAAGTAAGGATGGGCAACACAAGGAAAGATATTCAGGGTGCATCCAGAGAGCAAGTGAAACTGAATTCTTCAAGAATTAAATTCATTGTGCTTGGCAAATTATAGCTGATTTCATTAAGTCACATTCTTATATAGAATATAATGTGGGTAGAAGGAATGCAGTGATTGATATTGATATTGATCCCCAACATGACGATTCTCATCCTTGTGAAATAAAACATGAATATTCTGACTGATTCCAGAATTCTGTCATAGTCAGAATCATCACTCTGGGGCAGAGCGGATGAAACAGTGACTGAAAACATTACTTAAAATAAACAAAAAACAAAAAACCAACAAAACAGTAAAAAAAAAACCCCATCTATCTCAACACAGAGCATTTGCAAACACTAAATAACAGATATATTTAGCTACTACCAAAGCCACATTCCTCATCACTATGAAGAATATGAGAAAGACAAGGTTGAATGCATTTAAAAATATATATATTTTACTACCAATTCCATCCAGTTCAGATTGGTTATTTTGATAGCCCAAGAAATGTTAGAAGTCAGGTGAATTACTGGCCAAAAAATTAATTTAATCAATTAGAACAGTGAAAAATTAGACCACATAATTCACTTGGACTATGGAGCAACACTTGAGAAATAAATATCAGCACAGGCTTGAAGTTATCTGAAGGTCTCAACAGAGCTTTCAGTTGGTCCTCAGAAACATTTACTTTCCATCAAATACTAGAACATGAGGCCTGAAGCTTCCAGTTTTCACCTGATTTACATAAAGTAGACAGATGACCCTACTATCAGCTTCATAACCAGTCATCTGTCTTTTCAATACAAGATTTGTGGAGTGTTGCAAGGTTACAAATGACACCAAAGCACTGGCCTTGCTTCAACAATCAAGACACAGATAAGGAGGATGAGTGAATAAATTCATTTTGTTAATGCATAGTAAAGTTTAGTAATCGACATTCAAATTACACCCATACTCTTGCACAAATGGGTAAAAATACCTCTATTTTTTATAAGCAAAAGATGATGTCAAAATCTCCAAACCAATGCTGCAAGTTACATTCCCAAGTTCATTTTTACTAACTAACCCTTTTATTCTAAACTTGGTGTATGGAGGTGATTCAGCCCTTGTGCAAAACAGTTTTACAGAAGTAAAAAGGAAAATTATGTGCTTGTTTCTCTTTGCTTGCCATCTGTTCCTGAAACACTGAAACCTATTTGCTTTCCCTCAACAATACTCAGTACATCATCAATAACTAGCAAACACTATCTGTATTAGACAAAGCCGTTCAGGAAAATTTGTGAATTACAGGTTTATTTTCATAGATTCTCTATCAACAGCTGGGTCTGGCCTAATAAGTACTTGAGAAGTATTTAGCATTTATTCATCCATGGCACCGGTGCTGAACTAAGTACTCACTCATCTGCGGAATTCGAGAAAACAGGACAAGTGTTTTGCATCCTCAGTTTTAGAGAGCGGTATTAGAACAAGATAGCAGTCATGAACATAGGAACAAAATGAAGATTAAAAACACAAGGTGTCTAGGTCAGAAGATGCAGCTCAGAGATCTTCATCAGTTTAAAATTTTTGCTTATTAGAAACATGGATAATGAAACTTATGTTATCTCATATTATCAAACACTAATTTCTCTGTTGAATGAGATCAGGATATTTCTCTCACATTTGCAGTACAGCGGTGAGATCTCACAAGGTTTCAAGTAATGTAAAAAAACCAAAACAACAAAGCACCGACCCACAACAATACTGAGTAATTTGAATGCTTCTCTTTTGATGTATGCCTGTGAGGGGTTTTAACCCCTCTTTGAGTAGGAGTGATTGTAAAATGACAGTTGGTGAGTCATACCACACTTCTGCTTGCTCCTAAACTTCCAGTAGAAGAAAGGAAACACAAACAGAACAGATATAACAACAGAAATAAAAGAACAACGAAAAATTATTGTCCATGAACTTGGGCCATATAGGCTCTCTCATTTTTACAGCTGGCTGTATCTTTGTGTACTTTGGTGCTATCATGTAAATGTACATGTGCCAGACACATGTAAATAAACAAACATGCACATCATTTCTCATTTCCCACTTTCATTCCAAGAACCTACTGGCTCCATGGCTGGATCCTGATGCTAGATACATCTCTTCATACCAATGTTTAGAATTTATTTCAGTGTTGAATGTCAGGGATGATGTCAGTTGAATTTTGCAGGCAGGTGAACAATAAATGAATGCAGTTTGAAAGGCTATGTTCCTTAATGATCTCCGTGATTAGCTCAAATTTTTATTTTATTCAAAGAACCCTGGTTGATGAATTTCTGATTGTTCTTCCCACACACTGAGAATGCAGGAAAATAAGTGTAAAATTGACAAGCAAGTCACAACTACTTTTGACTTTTATCAGCCCACTGTGAAATAAGAATAAATTCTAAAATAAAAAGAATTGCAAAATGTATTTTGACATTTAAAATTCTAATAAAAAAGCTAGAAGATAACTTATGATTCAGATCATTAGAGTTTGAGCATTACTCTGGATGTTAAAAAAAGGTATTTTTCCTAACAAGTGTTAGCTGTTGTAAAACCACTTTTGTTTGAGAATATATGAAGCACCATATTGTTAACAGGACAAACAACTATTTTTAAGAGAAAAGAAAACATACAGAAGCTGAAGTTACACAGACTACACCTACATCTGTTCTACTGTCTGATGGTTTCTCTCCATGCACATACTTTTTAAAGTATGTTTTTTAAAAAAAGGCTTGCAGGCCTGCATCCTATAATTTTTGAGCCTATCTTGTCTATCATGAAAAGATCTTGCTCAGTCTTGCTGTTTCTGACATCATTTCTTTATAGTGAGTCTTTCTTGAATAGACTCACTCTCCCTGACAGAAACACTAAGTAATGAACTGGCTCTTTTCAAGGGCAAAGCAACTTGTTTTTCTTTAAGAACTCTTAAATAATGCGTTTTTAATAGCATAGTTTTGACAATAGTTTAATCTCAAGAAGGACAAATTTCACTGCAAGTCTTCTGTGCTTCTGGTGATTAATGAAATGGTTAATTCAAAAACAGCATTGCAAATTGTTGTCAAATCATTTCACAGAGCTTACTTCTGAACAAAATTTTCACTTTGACTTGAAGAAGAAGGAAACTGACACATTGCAAATAATTCAGTATTCCACAGCTAACACAGAAATGTTCGGCTTCAGCAGTGAAGACCTGGTTGTGTGTGATGCACTGAAAGAACCAGATATGTTACTTTGTTGACACAGTGCTGTAAATGGACTTCAAGTTTGCATGATTGTGCCATAATGTTGGTAGAACTAGATAAACACAAAAATGCTGTGATGGGATTCTGGCTCAGACAGAGCTATAAGGTAGATGTGCTTAGACCTATAACAATACCTACCACTAACTGAAGGGCTTTCAAACTGACACAAGATAGTACATTGGTAATTAACTTTTAAAATAGAAAATTCTTAATGTGACTAGGTAATGCAGAGAAGAAATGAAAGATTATTTATAGTTTTTTTTGTTGTTGTTGCAAGTATGTATTTTTCATTGTGTTACTGCTCCCAGGCCTATTTTGCCTGATTAGATAACATTCAGAATGGTAATAAACCCTGCTAACTCTTCTAGTCCCTAGGAAGCTTTTTCCATCCTTTCTAAGACCTAGATATCTGTTCCCTGGTTCACGTGGCAGTCTTTCAGTATAGGCTGTAGTTCTTCAGCAGCCTTTTATGACTCTTACCCACCACAGCCAACAATCATGGGAAACTATTTTTTAATTCTTGAACATGTTTTATAACTGTTCATAAAAAAAAAAAAAAAGCTAATATCCATTCCCTCCCTAGTACTGCATCTCATCTAGCTACTCTAAGAGGACCATAACCAAGAAATAAGGAAAAGTGCTGCCTGTCAACTGCTGCAGATTTGATTAAGATTTTTGAATATATATATTTTTTTCCTGAGTATATACCAGGATTACTTGAGATCTCAGATGTTTTAAAAACCTGTGTCTTTAAGGTAACATATAATAATAGACAAGAACCACACAAGATTCTTGCCGTAATTTGTATCACTCACAAGAGATATCTGGACTCACTCCCACAGGTGATTTAAAAAAAAAAAAAAAAAAAAAAAAAAAAAAGATTACTTGACATGTACATGAAAGCAGTCCTATTATTACTTACTACAATGACTGATAGCATCTCCTTATACAAAAGATAGTGCTGCTTCTGTAAGACCATTGGCTTGCTCTCCCTATACTATCTGCTTCATATCCACGTTTCTCCTGGATGAGATCAGTATAGAATTTTCATCTCAGTTGGTACAGGGTTTGCAGGAAACAGAAGGACTTAGATATGCCTTGTCTTGTTGTGTAGAGGTGGTTGACTTAAAAGATTTTATCAATCCATTTTCAATAAAAAGGGCTGTCACACAGGACAATTAGAAGACAGCAATGACTGGCCTACTGAAAACACTTAGAAAATTATTTTATGTCATAGGAAACTGCCAGAGCTGCATTTGTAGAAAAAAAACATTTTCTATTCATATGTTATCCTTTCTCAGCACCTATGACAACACAGTGCTTTAATGCAACTTTTCAACCTACAGCTCACTAATTTCCCATCATGTATTTGCACTCCATAATGTGTTCACAGAGGAACAGGGAAGTCTACTTTCAAGCTCAGTTCCAATTTTTTTTTGGTACAACATCTTTCCAAAAACTACATGTTTTGTTCAGTTCTAGTTTGATTCATGTAACAGGTAGTTTTACCCAGAAAACAAAAGGTCTAACTTTGATAATGTAAGTATAACTAAAGAGAGTTAAGCAATTCATGAATGATCTAAAATAAAAGATGGAAAAATTAAATATACCACATGGCATTCTGTAGCCTGTGAAGAAGGAAGAACTGTAGACTTTTGTTCCACATCCTTTGAAGACATCTTTGAAGTGTCTGGAGAAATACTAGGTGGATGTTCTTGGGTTTCAGGCTCTGCTTTATTCTCAGGGATAGGAGCTATCTGAATGGAAAGAGATGCTGTGTGTATCTCAGATACGGGATTACAGGCAGGTGAGACAGGCCTTTGTGAAAATATTGGCACTTCAACAGGCTTGAGCTGTTGCTGTGTATTACAATGAACACTACTTGCTGGGCCTTGTGTCCGGGTTAATTTAAGGGTAGATACCCTTCGCTTTTGAGACTGCTGCCTTTGGCCTTGATGGAGAGTAGCACTAATACCAGCTATTGTGCTTGTGCCTATGCTGGAGATGGCGGCCAGTGGTCTAGTGATTGTTTGTACATAGGACACATTTGTGTTAGATATCTGAGAAGACATTATCTTCTGGACAGACTTCTCGTTAGTGTAATAGCCAGTATCTGTAGGAAGGTGTTTAGCTGGCTCAGTTGTTACTGTCTGGAGATTAATTCCATTCTTGTGATTAGTTACTCTTGCTTTCTGAAAACTTTCTTTTCTAGGGGGTGGCAGAGGTGCCTTATTTGCCAAAATCATCCACACACAGCAAAATAACATTGAAGAAGAAACAGAAAGAAAATAAATGTTAGTAGGAGATATGCTGTAGTTTGACTTTTAAATAAAGAAACTAGCACCTAAGGCTAGATGTCCCATTTACTTAGAGTAAACTGGAATCAGACCCCAGAAAGAGTCGATATTCTCTTTAAAAAAGTCACAATTATTACACTGAATAAAAATTAAAACTGTAGAACTCTTCACTGTACTTTCCAAAATGTACTGCATGATTTTAGACGACCACCTATTATTCACAGACAATACACATAAATACAACACACAGAGCCTCTTAAAGCTTTGAATTAAAATAATAACAGAAACAGAATTTACACTGGTATGTTGGTTCTTTTTTAAGCAGATTAATGTGTTTGCAAATTAAGTGACATCTAATCATATTGTTCTGCAAAACAAGCAGAAATATTATCTTATAATTAAAAATCCTTTATACTCTAATATCCTGATAACCAGGATATATAATTGTTTGGTTGGTTGGTTTTGGTTTTTTTTTTTTTTTTTTGGAGTGTAAAATGTTAATATTACGTTATCTGAAGTTTGGAAACACTCCTTGAAAGCGTTTATTTGTGTTTATATATTTATATTTAGCATGCATATATATATATATATTTAGCTGTCTGTCTTGTTATTGAAAACAGTTGCTGGTAATTAACCTGTAGTCATGCATCTTGTCAGAGTATACTTTACACAGTAAAACAGTTTGCAATAACCCATGCAAACAAGTAATTCACACTATCTGGAAGTAAAAACTTTCCTATAGGGATACCCAATATGTATATGGTGTCCAAACCAGAATAACACACACACAAACATTGAAGAATGAAATCTGGTATGTTCAGTTTTACCTGAGTTGGTGATTTTTTGTCCTGTAGGTTTGGCCTTACGCTTCTAAAACCTTTTGCTGTAAGAGATGAGCTGCTAATGTCTCCATTCAGTGCCTCTCTGCTTCCATCATTGTAAGATCTCCAAGCTTTTGTGAGGAAAAAAGTACCACATTTTTTGATGATTACTAGACCTATACATACTGCAGTCATCACAACAACCTACTTTTAAGCAAACGTGGAAATATTTCTTTATTACAGAACTGAAACTGCTGTTGATACCCCCATGGACATTTTGAGAATAGAGATAAAGCTGCAAATTTTTATATCTTTAAAATTTCAAAACCTCATTCAACAATACAGTCTGTTAACTCCCTACAATGTTCTCATTTACTGTTCTTAACCTTGGGAGTCCTTTTGGGATCCTGGTGGTTTTTCCCTTCTATAAAGCAGACTGAGATATTCTTTTGGCTCTTGATCGTCACAGCTAAATTTTCAAAAACATCCCAGCTCAAAAAGATCATTCAGCCATTGGAATTTCACCTCACTACCTGATTACTTGCTCCAATCTTCTTTCCAAGTCTGAACATCACCTCAGTATTCCAAAGCACATTTTGTCTTTATCATTAGAGCTAAACATGCCTCAGGTCACTGTCGACATACAGAGGAAGATACTTCCCTACCTCATCAAGTACACATTTGAAGACAAAATATTGAAGAAATTGGATGGGAAAAGTAACACATTATGTGAGTAGGCTTCTAAGCATGGTGGGTGGAACTTGTAATCCTAAGTAAGAAACTAAAAATGAAATAACAAGTGCCACTGAAGCTGACAAATTAGCCGTCTGTGTGCTCCCACGCAACTCATTTTCTGACAACATATACTGTTACAGGAAATACTGCTTCGCAAGTAAGACCTTAATTTGAGGTCTTAACCAACTATAACTATTATTACAAAATCAATGGTACTTTTCTTAAAGAGTCTATATGTATGGAGTGGTGGAATCAAAAGAAGCAAAATTATTGTATTTCATCCCGTTACATGATATTACACTGATTCATAAATACCATTGTTTTATTTACCTGAATCTGGAGACTGAGAATCAGATCCTAAAACGAGAAAAAGCAAATATTAGTTTGCATTATAAATGCTTGGAGTGTCTTAACAACAAGCTAATCTTACAGGGTTAGTTTTATAAGTTATGTTTACAAAAAAAAAATAACAGTGACTCTGTATTCAGAGATGCCAAGACAGATATGTTGCTTCCATTAATTGGTCAGCTGCCATTGCTCTGCAGATAAACGTATTGAATTAAATGGCATCATAGTGATCTAGTGAACACTTTGAGGTGAGATCAGAAAAACAGCAAAACATCTGGTCCATATTGCTACACCATGGTTGTTTGCTTAAATAATTAAGCTGCTGATCTAATCAATAACCAATTATTATGAATACTTGGCTAATTGAGAAGCAAGGTTTTATTTTAATGAACTTACTGATAATGATGTATCTATATATTTTTACTGTCTGCAATAGATGCAGTTAGCAAAACAATCTGCCTATAAAAATGGAGAAAACAAGAATTGGAGAATGTATATCCAAGCATGTTTGGTAGCTATGGTCCCCCTGTCCCTCACAGCTCCAGCTGGCTATATAGATGCATTCTTATAAACAGATCATCACCTCATTTTCTTTCTAATAAGGCCAACTTTCTTTCGAGTATGGGAGTAATTGCAATCGTATAAACAAATCGTGCTCCAGAAATAGTACCTGGAAGACTCTCAACAGCTAGTTTTGAAAATTAGAAATAAACCTCTCTTTCTAGTAAATGTTTTTCTAATGGCACAGTTTAGAAACACTGTAAAATATGTAAGTATTCTTTTGCTCAGTTAGCTGAATTCCTTTCTTTCTCTTAATTACACATCAAAATAGTATGCTATATATAACTCCAGTGTGATAAAAGTTATTAATTAACCACTGCTATTTCAGACAGCCAGTAATACATATTTGCTGTCTTTTTTCTTTTGGTAAATACTGTGGTATACATCTAAAATCTCACTATCAGAAGAAATAGCATTCTTTTAACATCAGTTGAAAAGTTTTAATTCAAAACCAAGAAAGATGCCTACAGGTTGTCAGGATTTTTTTTACCCCCCCCACCAGAAAGTGTGAAGCTTTCTTCACCACTTTAAAACAAATCACAGAAATGGACACACACATACTGCCGGCACAGGGTCGATTAGAAATTTTGGTGTTTTCTTGGATTACTTCAAGATATGTTAGTGTTTTTTCCTCATTAAACAAACTAACATTTCTACATCTCTAAACAAATTGAAAAGAATTTTAACATACAGTAAGCTAATCCAGTAGCACCAGAGAACTAATTTTTAGGTGCAAGAGCACATTACAAGGCTTGTACATGCTTAAATATAAAATTGTTAGAAGGACTGCTAAGAAATAGAAACGTAATGTGTTCTTGAATTATTATACATGCAGTAATCCCAATGACTCTCCTGCTACCCTTACTTATATGGAGTAGTATCCAAATTTTTAATTTGTTTCAGAAATTAGAACAGAATTCTTCCTGGGGATTAGCGTTACGTTACAAATAAATAAATAAAAACCATACAAAACAAAGTCATTACCTCGCAACTATTTTCTGTCTCACTGAACTTTATGCTCGTTGAACTTAATTATATCCAGTGCGAACACTTAATGTTTATATTGGTGTAAATTAGCCTACAGCACTTGAGATTCTTTATGGATTTATACTTGCAACTACTTAGTTCACCTTTGAACCTGGGTGGCTGACACCCATTATGATTTCATCTTGTGAAATCTGACAGAAGAATGCTAAGCAGCTGCTCTCCCTACTCAATGTTCTCTATGCTTTCATTATTCCACACATTTTTAGGAAAACATTTCAAAAATTTTTTAAATTATTCTGGCTTGTGATGATCATTGTGCCACTGCATACACGTTCCTTTAGGAACAGTTCTAAAGCCAGCTGTAACAAACACCTTTTCATGATGCATTATTTTGTGAAACAAAGGGGGATTGGAACCCAAAATCTGTGTTATATACCAAAGTCAAAGTTAATTTTACAAAAAAAAAAAAAAAAAAAAAAGACAAAAGCTTCTTCCTAAGTCCTTCTATTTTTCCACCAGTGACAACTGAGTACAGGCAGAGAGAATTAAAAACTACTTTTTAAAGAGCACTGGAGAACTAAGAAAAATACCTTTCAGTAGAATAGAAAGTATGGTTACCTTTCCTCTCCTTGGAGAGTGATATTGTAGACAAATGTAATGCTACAGCAACCCATTCATGAGCAGTATCTTACTGGTTAGTTGTTATACCTGAAGCCAGTAGGTTTGGAGAGCTCTGTACCCTCTTCACAGCTGTTAATGTGACAGACATTGCAGCACGTTTGCGAGCACACCCACCGCTATCTGGAAGCACAAAACAGTACAGACACCAGCCCCAGACAAAGGAAGCAAGCACATGCAACACATTGCAGTGTGAGATATGCCAAACATACAAGAAAATAAACATGCAATTAGAGAAATGCTGCAGGTACATGTAAATTCATGAATTCCACAGATTTGCAGAATACGTAAAACCTCATGAGCTTTAAGAAGCAATAAACCTCATACAAAATAAGAAAGCAAACACCTAATGCTTAGTTCACTGTGGAAATACATATGTTCTCTTGCCTAAAAGACTGCTTAATTATACCTAATAAGTGAGAAAGAAAAAAAAAAAAACAATCAAGATAAAGGATTAAGCATTCCAGAGTAATATTAATCAATAATCTGCACTGTAAAATAATTTCACTGTATACATTAGAAAGACACCATTCATCAAACTAAGCCTATGTTGATTCGCTCACAAAGTGCTTCTGTATGGCTCTTCAGACCCTCTAAACACAAGAAGCGAAACAATTAAGGATGACACGTGTTACTTTGGTTCAGTGGAACATCCCTGTTTTTTGTTTTTTTTTTTTCCTTGTTGATGTTTAGTGGTTTTTGCTTGTTTGTTTGCTTTAAATTTAATGGAATATGAACACATGCGTGTCTGGAACCAAACTACACTTCAAGGGAAAGACTTGAAATCTAAATCTAAAATATTTCTGAACAACTAGCAGTGTGAAAAACCTTTCTTCTAGAACTGGCTCTCCTCCATTTTTTCTTTTCTCTCACTTGGGGCTGTCATTCTGCCTTTAGCGGCACTTTGTTGTTAAAAGTAGGTGGCTTTCCTACAACTTGCCTTTTTAGCAACTCTGTCAAATTAGAGAAGTACGTTAATAAATATTAAATGATTATATTTAACCAGAATGTTTTCATGCTCTTCAACATAATCATTATTTTAAGTTTCATATTTGATAATACTGAAGTTTCATATAGGCCACCACTTCAGACAGAGTACAACTTTGACAGAGGCCCTATGATTTTTGCATGTGTCCTATGACAGGGAGTTATATAAAATTATATTTAAGGGAGGCCTGTAATCTATTAGCGGAAGGGATTTCCTATGATAACAGTAATTTGATCCACAGAGTCATCTTTATCCTGTCTCCCAGAGAAGTGAGCTGTGGGCATTCCTCTGCTCATTCCAGAATTCCCCCAGAATAGTAAGGATACACATTCAGTGGTTGTTAACACTGACAAACATCTGAGTCACTGCCCCAGGTGTAAGCAGTTCTAAAGAACCACTGCCAGCTCCAAGTCTGGAAGCAAAGGGCCAGACGACTTCAGTTAGGAACAGTCTAATGCATTACATTAACTGGTATTAATTATTGGTTCTGGACTAAAGAAACTGAAACTGGCTATAAAATTTGTTTTGATTTGCTTACATAAACAGCATGGCAATGGTAACTAAAATAATATTTTCCATTATTCTATTATTCTCCTCACTGACATAATTCCAGAGAGACTTGTCTGCTGATACTGACTGTTTGTCCTTACCTGAATATTGGCAGACTTTGACAACACATGTATTTGATTAATACAATCTACCACTTTTATTTTTTTAATTTTTTAAGCTAATGCTTTATTTGTATTTTCCAAGAGCTACCTTTCTCATTTTCAGCATAGAAAAGCTTAGGTAGGAGAAAAGAAGGAGGAGGCAAACTCCAAATATTTAATCAGTATAACTTCTACAAATCCTGCTTCAAATCCAATTCTAATGTAACTGAATGGAGTCACAACTTTGTATTAGCAGACACATTATCTAGCGAAAAGTTTGACATAGCTTCACACAGGACAGATAAAACAGGCTTTGCAATAGACTATATGCATATGCATACAACATTTACCTCTGTATATAGAAGCCACTCCCACAAATATGTACCAGCAGTAACATTCTCAGTATATGCACACAATAATGGCAGAGAGTTGCTTTGCACTCAGGTAAGACACAACCACACAAACACACTGCTTTCAGTTGTGCCACATATCTAATCAAACATGAATGATTATGGACAAGTGCATATTTATGCCTCATAGATTCCATCTTCCCATCTCTGCCCAGGGCAAGCTCCCATAAATCAAGGGCATCTGAATGAGATTCAGAAGAATCCCCATCTTACTGCAGGAGATCCAGATTTCAAACTACTTAACTTATCTACATGGCCTTATACAGCTGAACTTTATTTCAGCCTGTACTCCTTTTCCATAACTCCACCAAATTTCCAGCAAATGCTAATTACATTCACACTGATTCCTGAAGTCTGAATAACACCAAAAGTCTAGAGAACAGAGAATTCCAAAAAGTACAGGAGACTGAATTAACAATCATTTTCTCACTTCATTTGCAAATTATAAACAATTAATATTGCTCAGCTACTACTCAATGAATAAATGAAGAAGTAATTCAGAAAGAATGTTTGCATTAATTAAAAAAAAATAATGTGTGCAGACATGTATGTGGTCTGCATCTGACATTAGAAATTCTTGTCTGAGAGCCATGGCCTCCTGGGGACTGTTTTAATGTTTAAGCAAAAGCAACCTGAATCAGTTCACCAAGGAGTAATAGACTTGAATAGACTTGGGCAACAGTTCACAATCAAAACCACTGCCCAAAGTGTATGACCAGCTCAAATTAGGCCCAATAGTACTTGATGCCCAGATATCTTTTGCAAACCCTCCATACTTGCATCAAATCAAGAAAAGACAAATAAGCATCCTTAGCAGGTACTGCAGAAAAGGAGGAGAAAATAGAGGTGGGGAGTATCTGGTGAGGCCTGTTTCTGCCAGTATGTTTTAAAGCAAAAACCACATAGCAATGAACTCTTGAATACTATGATTAGTGTTGCATGTTTATCTCTACAGAGAGAAGAAAGAGCCCAATGCTGACAGGAGGTGACAAGCAGCTTACCCTACAGTTAGTAGTATGTGTATATTTGTGTATGTACCACTACACACCACAGTTTTGCTCTGCATGCTTTCTTTAATTAGTTCACTATCCAATTCCTTTTGCTTTGACAAATCCCTTCTCCTCCTCACTTCTTTTCTACCATTCTCCATTCTTTCCCTTTCCTACCTTCTGTTTTCTTTCTGTTTCTTCCCACAAATAACTAAATTTTAAGTCCTGTGTAATCCTCAGCTGCTCCTTCCTCTGCACCTCATAATGATTTCCATACCCTATTGTAGCAACCCCCTCATTACTTCAGAAGCCAACCTGGAGAGCTGCTTCTGATGGTTTATATTGATGTGCTCCAAGCCTAGACTCCAGGGCTGAGGCCCTCCTGGCACAGCTTTAAGATGGACCCAGACATTGTACTTGTTCAATGGGAGTCCTTGATTTGGGGTCCTGCCTGCCTGCTTATCTAGGCTTGTGGAGATGAGCCATTGACAGCTCCTGTGCAGTGGTTGGGAGTAGCCTGTCAAGTAATTATTCGGGCTTCTCCTCCTGCTGTCATCTGCCTGAACACCTCTGTGGGTCTTAAGCTGAGCTACTATCGAAAAACCTAACATTGACTATTCAGGAGCATCTACTATTACCTGGTTCTTTCATACTGCTAAGATGCAGTGGATAATGATTTAAATAAAAATAATTGTTGTAGGAGAGCGTTTGAACAATCAAGCTGTATAATTTGTTTCAGTGATCTGAAAACAGCTTCACAGTCTATTCAGGAACTCTACGGGGACCCAAGAATTTCTATTCTTGTCTCTCAGAGAATTTAAGATGTTGGCCTGTGTGATGACTTGCATTAATAATTTTAAACAATCACAAAATACTTGTGGGCTTCCAAAACTACAGACTTTTTAACTCCCAACTGCTTTTTATGTGCCTCATTTATTCAAAACAGACAACTTCAAAATTAGATGCTTTTATTGAGCATTATCTGTGTGAAACACAGCCAAAACATTTTTGGATAGATACTAAGAATCTGTTTTAACACATTATTTTGCATCCATTCATAATCCTTCAGTGAAATCTCCTCTCCCCCAGCAACAGCTTCACACACACCAGGTATAAGCAACAAGCACTTTTATTCTGTACTGTAACCTGAAGTAAACTTCATCTGTAGCTTATATTTTCCATGTCTTAGTTTCTCAAAACGCCTCACCAAGATAATGATGTTCACCAAATCTGCAATACTTGAAGGCTAGTATAGTTTAAAGTATTATTCAGTTGATTACTGCTTAGTCTGGATTTTAAATAGTGATAAAAATGCACACATTCTATGAGACTTATTTTTATTAAATTACAGCAATACTAGAACACCAAAATCAACTACAAACTAACGTGCCTTCAGTACTTCTGAAAACTTCTCTATATCCAATGTCTGTGCCCTTGCTTTTGCAAATACATTTCACTGTCTTTAGCTGTTGAGTATTTCTTCCTAACATGTGGTACAGAATTAACATCAAGCACTGAAAAATCCCGCCCATATATGGTAGAGTAATGAAAACCAAAGCTCTTCAAAACATTTTCTCTGTAGACAAAAATATCTTCTACAGGGTTCACTGAGACAGACTGCCAAGCCTGCAGCCACAGGGAATGCGGGGTTAAAGCAGCCCATCCAAGCAGTGCATCAACTTTATAAAGCTGCACATAGACCAGACTGTTTGCTTTGCCACTTGAACAACTACTTGTATTAAACTGAAGTGAAAGATTATCTGCCAAAGTAATTAATGGTAATCCTACTTTAAGACAAATCAGTGGCAAATTCTCAGTAACTGATAACCTCCAATTTTGTCATTCACAAATTCCTATCATGAAGCAGTGGAATAGCAAAAATTAAAAGAACTGCTGCATTCCTTTCATGCCCAAAAGCAACAGAAGATAAAAAGAGAAACAATGAGACCAGGTGACTGTGCCAAACATCCTCAGCTTCGGTCACTCTCCTCCATAGTAAAGTAATGCTTCACCAACAGTCGTGTAAGATGTTCACTTCTATGCCCTACTCATGGGATTTTTTCTTACAGTCAAGAATTACATACATGAATAGAACTGACATGAAATAATGCTTTTTTTTTTTTTTGCCAATACTTCCTTTTAATACAGCTTGTAATGTGCACATCCTCAAGATGAAAAATGTTTTCACTATTTAAGAGCACAGTAGATTAAAGTTCAGCTTACAGTTGTGATATCTTCAGGAAACAATGCAAGATTTCCAGTATACCTGGGTCTTTAAGTGGGTTTCTATACGATCAGAAGACTCGATCCACAACAGAAGTCATTCAGACATATAGATCATTAAAATTTGTCTGTTCCTCTTCAGAGTTTCAGAGTAACTTGAGAAATCTTAGTACAGTCCAGAACAAAACCACTCTTCAGAGCTGCAGTAACATAAACTAGTAATTTTCTTCTCTGACACAAGCCACACTTTTCAAAAGTAGAAGCTATAAAATGGCATCTATTATGTTTTAACCCATGATTACAGTGCACAATGTAATCACAATCAAACATCTGATGCTTAGCTGACTTACTCCTGAAATTAGAGTTCTGTGTAGCAAGCAGTACTTCAGTACTATATCCATTATACAGACAGACATGTTTAGGAAAGAAGTCTTATCAAAAATGCAAAATGGTAAGACAAATTTCCATAAATTAAATTCTTATCAATACTTGGTGCTACTCCCTCTCCACCACCCACAGGTGTCTGCAGAACAGTTCAGAGCAACCAAATACTCCATCTCAACTGAGAAACATTGTTTCTCCCGATAAAATAGTTGTAAATACATCAGTTTCACCACAATATATTTTAACTTTGTCTTAAAAAAAAACAACAACACACAAACAAACAAACAAAAAAACAAAACAAAACAAAACAAAACAAAAAACCTTTATGAGAACCTTGTGAATTCCAGTCATTGTCTGGGAGAATCAAAAGCCAGGAAGTTGTTCAGTACAGCAGACTAGGTAATAACAGCAAACTATAGCATGGAAACATTAATCCCTTGGACTTTGAGCATGCTGCTGAAACACCTGCACTGGCTTCAAAGGTACCTCAGGACTTCTAGTCCCAGGCATGAGATTTTCCTTATTTTAAATTGTCAGTGCAGTGCTGCAATGCATAATAAAAGTCATTTGCCTGGAGGGAATGAGTATTACTGTTCTTGTGCCACATTTAATCTGCAAAGCAGATAGTTTACCTGTAAAGGATGAAGAGGTGACTGCAGCTGTAAATTTACACCTGATGTGAGGATTTCACTAGTCTGCTTTCTGGAAGGATGTTCCCACTTCTAGCAAAACCCGCAGAATTATCTATTGACTTAAATGAATCAGGAACAAGCCAGGAGTATTTTACAGATCATAACATACAGATACACAGTGCTGAGTAATTAGTTTGGTCAGCACATCTATCAAAGAAACTGGAGAGAAAAAGTAAATCTAAGTACAAAATAGTTATCCTTATCTGATTATGTAAATGCAGCTAATAATACAAGATAGTATTTATATGTCCTTTAATTTACTGACAGTAAAGAATGGTAACAAAGCATTTTTAAGGCATGTGCTTTCTGTTAGGAAAATGTGATACTCTAGCATCAATTTTCCATAGTCTTTATGTCCCAGTACTACAAACTTTTGCAAAAGACACGGATACAAAACTGAAATAAGTAACATAAGCACAGAAAGCTAAACATGCATGTATGTTTTATATATCCACCCATACAAAACCAAACATGTAAAATTCATGTATGGAACAGAAAAGTACAGAAGCAGACGTACTACTAAATTTCTTGCTTTATTTAAATTCAACACCAACTAAGACATAATTTGCTCATGAAATTTTTAAAAAATTTGGGACCTTCTCTGCCTTCTAAATAACACATACAAATAAAGAAAAATCTGACAGAAGCAGCGTACCTGTGTTCATTTTGACACTGGCGGATTTGCTATAAAAGCCTTCGGATTTCCTGCGAAGAATAAAATGATCTATTAATTTGCACAAGACATGAATATGTGGCACAAAATGGCAGCAGGACTTCTCAGGGAAGCTGTGAATCAACATGATATAAACAACAGTCCTATTTTAATATGGCTTTAATTAAAGTGGCACTGTGTGTTCTTCCAAAGTTAAAAGATGAGCTCTTGCTTCCATTATAAGCTACTCTATTTGTAAGTGTTTAGTATCTCTCTGGTAAACATTTGCTCTGGGATAAAAAAGCAGTGATTGATTTTTGGTCCTGAAACTATAAACAAAAGAAGACTCCAGTGCGAGAACATGTTTAAAGACTGCTTATAAGCCTTATTCACTCTTCTGCTTGAGTGAAGATACAAAGTATCAGCCTCATTGGATATTTTTGAAGCAACCAAAGTTATTAGATCTTTCCCCAAAGGTTTCCAAGAAGGAGATGTGTCTATTTTCATCCAGTGATTTAACACATCTCTATAAACGATACTAACATTCTTAATGCTGCTGTGCTGTGCTCTATGGGATGCATTCTGGCATCCACTTTCCATTTCAGAAGTCCCACTGGAGTCAACAGATAGGAAATCAAGTTGTTATATATTTGATTTCCAAACTCAGAAATGGGTTTTTCAAAGGTAGTAACGTGCATCAAAATAACACATGCAAAAGCTGTATCACTTATTTAGATATCTCAACTCCATACAGTACTTACAAACTATAAACAACAACAACAACAAAGCAATAAGAAAACCCACAACTGTGGAAAAAGCAGGACATCCTACATTAACAGGCCACTTCAACCTACTGGTATAGGTCATAGCACAAATTAGAACAGTATTTTCCACCTACTGACAGTTTCTGCTTCAAATTTATCTGAGGTTCAGGAACTTCAGTAACTCCTCTCTTCAGCCTCTTTAAGTTACTGCAGTAGCATAAAAAGATGACAAAGAAAAATGCAGAACTGTTTTCAAAGAATACCACAGGTAAGAAACACAGAGCACGCTGGGCACTCGTCAGTCTCAGCTGTGTGTTACATACATGCTGCCCACTATAATTTACTCCAGTGAATGAGAAACACTGCAGGAGAAAAAAGTATGAGCTGAAAACAAAAACTCTCCCTCTGCATTGTCCCCATCAAGTTCAGGATAAAGCAAATAGAAAATCATAGTTTTTAACAGTTTTCCTAAGTAAAAACAAACAAACAATCAAACAAACAAAAACACCAAACAACAGAATATAAACTAATCAACTACGTTGAAACAGTGACCCTTTCTATAATGGAAGACTTGAAATAATCAATATTTAACATAATTTATCAGCGACAGAATATCAAAATAGAATTTGAGCTCAGCTCAGCAGGTGGACTGAATTACTTGCACCTCTGAACTGACAATTAAATCACAATATTCTCTTATATTCATGACAAAGACAGATTCCATGCTGCTTGAAAAGCTTGTAAGCAATACTTCATGCTGAATTATTTGAAGAAACTGTCTGAACTCTTCTGACTCAAAGTCAGTTTTGTGACAAAAAGCACGTATGATACAAAAAACGAAAACAAAAAAACCCAACCTACTTAAATACTATGGAAATAGTTATATGGCAGCGAACCTCTGCAGCTATCAGAAAATGATCTGAAAATCTCTAAAAGAGCTTTAAAAAGTAAGGCAAATGATCTTATTTATTTATTTATATTTTGGGATAAATATTATTTGACTGACACTTTGTATTTATGTAACAGCAACAGAATATTTTTAAAGTCCTAGCTTCTTACAATATTTTCAGGCTGCTAAAAGAGATACCATTTTCAAGCCTTCTTTTAGCTTGGAGCTGAATCACTGATGGTACTGCAAACAAGCAATGAAATGCAACATGATATTTATTTTCAGACCCAACAAGTACAGAACTCTTGGAACACTGCAGTGCCAAAATGATTTTTAGCAGGTGGCTTTGATATATTTACAATGGAGATTGCTTAACTCTTACTGAAGTTTTACCACACAGCACTGGGTTTTAGCACTTAACCTTCATCCTCTCTTCAGACTTTTTTCTATCCTGATTACACTGCATGGCTGACTTTTGGTGAAGGACTGCAATACAAATCATTCACATTTCCACATTAACCTCAATTTCCTATAGAAACAAACAAACAAACAAAAAATAACAGCCTTGTATACCTGAAAAATATGCAAAGAAAGCTGTACAAATTGAACTGACACAAACAGTAGGCCTTGCAGTTTAACTAACTGCCACTGCTCACTTAAAATTATTCGGAGTTTTCTGTTGGTAAAGAGCTAAGGGAGTGTTCAAATATTTAATTATTCTGGCAGTAGGATTCAAATGAATGCAGTGAAATTAACAGCCAGATGTACAAAAGCAATGTACTTCAACATTATGATTTGTCTGGAAGAACGCTGGGATTTTTACTCCATGAAATTAGTGGAGAATAGTGGAGAAGGGGAAGCAAAAGGCTTTGTTTTGCATTTCTGTTCCTACTTCTTTGGGCTTGTAGAAAGCTCTAATCTACACCCCTGAGTGATCTGATGACTATTTCTCTGGAAGTATCAGATAGTCTTCATTACCAAAAGGATGCCTCACAGCAAGCTAAGGTATTCAGCTCTTGGATGCTAAAACAGAAGGAATACCCATAATCATAGCGCAGACACGAAGTGCTACTGGAACATAGCAGTTTGCAAAATTAACAATTCTGGTTTTGCCACCATGCTCAGGTAGGTCTTCTACCAAATTCATCCCTAATCTTAGATGATAAGATAAAGTAACACCAAGTCAACCAGAATGGCAAAGGGAAATTTTCCACTGAGAGAAATGGTGCATGTCCCATCTCTGGAGGTGTTCAAGGCCAGGTTTGAAAGGGGCCCTGGGAAGCCTGATCCAGTATCTGATCTAGTGTTTAGCAAGCCTGCCTGCAGCAGACAGACTGAAACAAAATTATCTTAGACGCCCCTTCCAACCCAAGCCATTCTGTGATTCTATGACAGTGCTAATGCACAAAAATGAGTCTGTTAGCTTGAATACAGCTGCATTTACCAGTGCTTTAGTTTCACTGAATACATAAGATACATTGCTGCTTTATTTCTCGATAACTCCTTATTTCTTGATACCGCCACAAAGATTATTTTAGCTCAGCAATACTTTGCACTGTGAGAGGTTACTGAAAACACTTGTTTACAGTTTCTCACTGACACCAGCTCTGTTCTCCCCAAGATACCTTGCAGCTAGTTGCAATTGCTTCTCCCGTTCCTGATAAGTTATGAAGTGTGGGGTGCTAGAGGGAGCCATTCTGTCACCCCTTCTGTTCCACATTTATGTGCAGCTATAAAAAGAGTTAGTGAGAAGTCACGAAGAGTTCCTAATTTTTAGCACCCATCATTATTGTGTATGAAAGTATTTGAAGGTGCCCATACTTTCCAAGCTGCAAAATTTGCTGATGTTTTAATACTAGCAAGTTGAAGATTATTTGAATACAGTTAATTCATCTCAAGTACGCCTAAGCTGAGAAAAACTAACTTCATTAGTGTTTATGGATGTAATTACTAAAAAGCCTTCACCTTCAGTGCTTGAAACTCATTAAGCATCTCCTCAGTTGAGCAGTTCCCCTGACATTTGAACTTCAATGTTATAGATGCACAAAAAAGCTACTACCAGATAAGCCAGAGTCCATATAGAAGAAGCATGCCTGAAGCAACCCCAAATTTATCTACTACTTCACCATGGGGCTGGTGGTAGCAAGGCAATTTTGATCACTCACAAATGCTTGGGGGTGGATTTCAGCACCTGGATTATCCAAACATAGTGGAGTTAATTGTGCCTCCCAGCTCAATACCTTGTCTACACAGCCTGCACAATTTGTTCCCCAGTGGAACAGGGAAGCAAAACTAGACACAGCTAACAATACACAAGCTTTCTAGGTCACTTTTTGGAAATATGGGAAGTTCTGACAGAAGAGTGTCTGAGTAGGACATGTCAATCATTTCACCATGATCAAGTAGCTTATTTTACTAAATACACTACTTAACACACATACTCTGAATTCCCTTAACTCGGATTTTTATCTCCCAGAAGATCCAAATAAAACATGCCTTATGCAACTAATTCTCTGTCTTTCTCAACACAGTAATTTTAAGAATCATTAGAACCATGTTCCTATTTAAAATCCATCACGTGGTGGTTAAGTATGGATTCACTGACCTACAGTAACTAACAAACACATGTCAAACACTTGCAGAATCTTGAAAATGAATGATGAAAGTAAAACTTGTTAATTACTGATCACTTGAATGCCCCAACTGTCATTAATCAAAATTTCCGTGTTTATATAGAATGATGCACAATGCATTTCCACATGCACAAATATTAAATATCTTCCCTTTGAGTAAGAATTTTTTCATGAGGCAACACCCCTCCTATTAGAATCAGTGGAAATAGTGTTCATTCATGAGAGGGAAAATCCTTTCCTATTTTCTTCTTCTTTAAAGTTCGAAAAATGCTTATCTAAAATAGATGTAATTTTACATCTATTTAACAGACAAATTTATGGAGTGCTGTACGATTCTGTAATGTATTCTTAATTATTCTGTAGCAAAAGAATTTAGATATAGACTTTTTAACATGCTCATAAATACAAAGAAAAATATCTATATAACTGATAAAATTATCTAAAGTGATATTCACTGGAATATTCTCATCCTTCTTATTTACTAAGATAAAAGTTCAATGGGATCACACAGGTAAGTGCATTTGCCCTAAGTACTTAAAACTTTCAGTCAGTTTTGCAGAAGTTTGGCAGAGAGCCAGAGGCCCAAACAAATTGGCAGTTTACTGTTCTGTGAAACATTCTCACAGAGAATACAGATGTTATCAAAACCAAATGGGTGATATATCCTAGCATAAAGAGATAAGCGTATCATATCAGGAAGAAAAATTACAACCTGCGTGTGGATAGTTGCACATAGTTTATGACCCTTGCTACAAATCAAAGAAAAGTACAACTTATTATAAATCGGATAATGTTCAAAAATTACAAAGGAGGAGATCCCACTGATGTGAACTGAAGAGCTATAAAAAGTGAAATGCTAATCAGAATAGTTTAGTCATGAAGCTGTTTTTTTATTCACTTATTCACTGTTGATCTGAAAATACACCAGATTTCTTCAGTTCTGCTGCTCAGTGAACTGCCAGTAGCCTTTCAGTCTGCATACTGACATGCATCAGACGAATGGCAGAAAGATCAAGCAACAGTTCACTGGCAATGAGTTTAAACACACACAAGTAAGACTCATGCAGAGTCACAGCTGCCTTTCGGGACAGTAATTCCGTTCAGCTTCTGTTAATGTTCACACTGAATGACTCAGCATTAAATGCTTCAAAGTAACTCAAATGCTGTAAACTTTGATCTTCCCTCTGTGCTATAACAAGTGCCTTATATCTGGCTGTTTGCCTCATTAACTCTTACCATATTCAGATATTTCTGAAGAATCTCAGCATTCCTCAACATTACTGTGGTCCCATCAGAGGCTTAACTGGTTCCTCAAAAGATATGTAGTAGCAACAAGACTAGGTGCTCACAAAACACAGGAAAATTTGCACGTGACACATGAAAAATAGATCAGCTTTGCAACCTTTTGTTTCCATGTTTTCCTGACACAATATTTTGCACTTTTACAGGATACACAATCGTGATTTTTCATTTCAAATGTCTTCACTCTGCTTCTCCATTCAATACACATAAAACAATGCACGTCCTGTTGTTTTAGCATCACTGTTATAGTTGAGGAAAGTTATCATAAGCTGGACCAGTCTCACCTCAATCTTTGCGTGCAGTTTGGGTTCAACAATACAGGAAGGACAAAGAATTATTATATTTTCACAGTGCATCCAAAGAAGGACTGTGAAGATGGTGAAGGGGCTACAGGGCAAGATGTATGAGGAGCAGCTGAGGTTCCTTGGTTTGTTTAGCCCAGAGCAGAGGAGACTGAGGGGTGGCCTCATGACAGACTACAGCTCCTCACACGGAATCAAGATGCTGGAGTTCAGCAATTAATTTGGGAAATGCTCTCAGACGTAGAATTAGGTCCTGTGCAGAACAGGAGTTGGACTTCAGTGATCATTGTGGGTCCCTTCCAGTTTGTGATAATCTGTAATTCCGTGGTTTACAGAGCTAGTTCATGCACTGTACTTCAGCTGGTTTAATACCTAATGAAGTGCAATGTACTCCAGTAAAACAAAAAGCCACATTTTTTTTCCTAAGTTAAATAATCAAGGAAAAAAAACTACCAACAACTATAATTAGTAGCACAGTTAAACTCACATTATTAAGAACTAATAATACTAGCTACCTGTGCCAGCTAGCTGAATTTCAGAAGTTATGGAGATTTGATTCACATTTAAAGACTGGTTGCTTATCTTTCTATCTCCCTTTCAATTTTCAATTGTTCACCAGCACACTTAAGGTCTCTGCTGATTAGCTCATCCTCTGCTGATCCTGGAGCAAGGCAAAAATAGAATAGCATTAAAACTCACAGGTTTAGAGAAGAGAGCATACATAATGCTCTTTACAGAGATGAGCAAAGAAAATAAATATTTTTAATTGAGAAAAAACTACACTACTAGACAGAAATGGCCTAGAAAGAGAACAAGGAAACACACAAGAAACCTGACAGATGCTGTCTGATACCTGAGGAGTTGATGTGACTGAAATGCAAGTGCAAATCTGCAAAGTAACTTGGAATACACGTAGGAACATAAAGGAATAATATAGTGTGTCCTCTTCACGTGTCTTTCATGTAATTGCACCATAAATTTGTATTAGTTTCCCAATCCAATTTATTCAAATATTATATATTATATATTATATATTATATATTATATATATATAATATTTCCACTACTGAGTCAGTTGTCTGGCAATTTTAATTCCAAAAGTAGACTACCCTGGCATTCTAGAGGAATTTGGAGATAACAGCAGGTTCGGACCACAAAGCAGGAGTTACAGATGTAACCTGGAAAACCTGAGTACCTTGAAAAAATAAAAATACAAATAAGGCTTTGAAAAAGAAATGGAATCTGCCTATATAGTGGGAGAGAATCTAGCAGCCCCTTGACTGATGATTATCAAAAGCTGTTGCTGAGAACCATTCATGGGAAAAGGTCCCATCATCTCAGAACTGTCCAGTGACCCACTAAACAAAATGACCAAGAAAACAAAGGATGTTTATGTTCCCATTTACTGTAAATTAATATCTGTTTATGGAGGGGGTTTTATGTAATGGCTGCATTATTAAGCTTACAGTCATTCTCAAATAGATGTGGTTTTACATACCAATTAAATCTACTTGTATCAGTAGTGAACGTGTTTATTTTTGTTTCTATAAACTCATGTCAATTTAACTTTTCAGTAACATTTCAAGGACGGAACTGAACCATTTTGTCAAGCAGTCTTACATGGTACAAGGCTCCTTTAGGCCAGGTACCATATGGCATAGCAGGCTATCCTCCTATGACAGAGCACTGGCATTTTGTTTCTATAGCTGGTTCTGCTACTGACTTTCAAAATATCATTTTATCTTTATAAGCTTAGATTTATTTTCTTCTTGTTTGTAACTTCACGAGAGGAACTGTGTCCGAAGATAAACCGCGATGAAATCCTAGTCTCTGCTAAGGTGCAGCCTTTCCCAATGGGTAAAGGTAGATACCAACGAACACTGATTCCCTCAGTATTTTTTTTTAAGCTTTTCCTAAACATTCAAACACAAAGGAAAAATTTAAATTTTCATTAACCATACCTGCGAATACCTTTGGGAAGTCATTAAAGAACTGATAATAAGTTCAATGCAAAAATTCTACAACCACAACACTGTACCTACATTATTGAAATAAAACTGTAGAATAAACAGAATTTTGAAACTATTATTTCCTAAGATTATTACTGTTACAGTTTTACAGATTAGGGTTTACCTAAGCATAACTACACAGTATATGGTTTCTACCATACAAATTATCCATAAAACCAAACAACTGTTACCTATTCTACTTTATAGATATTATATTTAGTTTCTGCAAGTAACATTCATTTCTATGAGAGTTGAATTTACATTTATGAAATTTAACTTTATTAATCAAAGGATTCATTTTCCCTCTCAGTTCTCCCCAAGAATAACAGACAATATATTTTTACCAATAGGGTAAAATACTAAACTATTTGGTTAACTATTTTTGATGTTAATAATGCTTTTTCATTACCTCTTGCTCAGTTTCATTTTTTTATATATACCTTATATGAATGTACTCTTCTGATATTTGATTTTCCAGTATGAGGATAAAACATCATCATGTGACACTCAATCTTGATATTTTTACAGATCTTAAATGACGAAAAACTGCTAAGTGCTTTGGTTCAACATTCCAGTCAGCAAAGATCAGAGACAATACAACTCCTTAGCAGCGCAAGATCGACTCTTCTCAGATCTGTCTGTGTAACAACAATAGGTTGAATAATAAATGATCCTGAGTCGTGTCATACAGATGTTATCTCAAGAAAATTTAAACAGAATACTGAAAGTCTCAAGGAAGACTAAATACACTCACAACACACAATCTGCAAAATGAAAATACGTGCCTCTAACCTGGCATAACCCTCAATTTTTTCCAGTGAGAAAATATATGAGAACATGTGTATCCATATACACATACACCCACACGCCTCTATCTTTTGCCTGCAGTCTGCAAATATATTATTTAAAAGCTGTAATTTTAGAACTATAATGATGTAACATAAAATTTTTGAGTGCTTTAAACACAACTAGAAAGAATTTCTTCCTGCAAGGAGCTATGCAATGGTCAACCTAATGGTAGCCCAGCATGTAGCCGTGAACCTTATTTATAACTTAAATTTCCTCGAGGCTTATATTAAACACTGACCAATAGAACAACTATGCATTTCACCAAATTATTTTTGGCTCAGATAGTTACCGTATTCTCAATGAAATAACAGAGAAATAATTTTATTGGAAATTTTATATGGAAATAATTTTAATATCTTTGGGTGGCTGAAAGAAAGATAACTTGGGCCCATTTTATCAGAATACTTTAAACATAGATAGCACTCATCAAACTCCCCCTCCACATCAACTGTGGGCATGCGTGCCAAATACAAAACTTCCCTTCCCCTGCCACAGATTATTTGTCACAGTCCAATATTCTTATTCCCTCAATTTTCAAGCAAAGCAGCCATTTCCCCTTCAAAACTGGTCTATAGGGGGTCTGAAAGAATGGCAAACACTGTCATCTTAGTTTCAAACTAGATCTAGTGTTCACTGCAATAGCAATTACATGAATTATACTCAGAAGCATTCAATACTTAAGTCTAACTTTCTGTTCATGTGCACTGAGGATGGATCTCCAGATATTCTGAGTCTACTAAATCTCTACTCAGCACCTGCAAGCGGATTTTTCAAACATGCAATTTTTGAAAAGGTAGATGTCACATTCCTAATGAAGCTAGATTAAAGTTTACATCTGTGTTCCAGCCACTAAGATCCTAACCTTGCTAAAATGGTCATCAGAATTCTTAAAGTGAATAAAAAAATTCATTGAAGAAGGACAGCTCCTACCTCTTGCCAAGCAACTCAACCAAGACACACTGAATGAGTTCATTAATAATGGGAACAATTAATGTATGCCAACCAGTTTATAGAGTTTAATAATGCAGTTTCAAACCAGTTAAATAATTTTAAGTCTTAAGGCGAGGTTTCTGTCATCAGCATCATGGCAATGTAGCTTGTTTTGCTTTCTAAACAAACTAGTGAAACTTTGCCAGGGGTACATCCCCAGGAGTACTGAAGCTAACAGGAATCTTCCATTGACTCTTAGTTGGTTTAGTACTTGCCTTCATTGTAATGTAACTTCAAGGTTATCAGATGTACCTTCAGTAGTAGCAGTTACTCTAACCCTGCCACAAGTGCTATTCAGGGCTTCATTGTTCTGCATTGTAAGCATCACTCAACTAATTCATGGAGTGCTAGCACATGAGATAGTATCGGTTTCAGGAAAAATCAGAGATCAGTTACATGCCTTGCTATAATACCAGCTATTCAACTTAATCGAGTGTAGTGTGAATAACAAAGAGGATGCAGAATGTAAGGGAGCGTCAAAGAATATTTTCCTTTATGAACTACTCTTTGGTTTACTTAATTATTAAAATTATGTCCACAGATTAATCTGTTGTATGTAATGTTTTCATGCTATTTTTACAGTATATATATATATATATATATATTAATTGGCAACAGTCAGTGCCATTCCTGTAGCAGATGTTCTCAGTTCTCACACATTTAATTATAATTTTATAACTACAATCACCTACCCTACAGTGCATTGTAATATGTTGCTTCAAAAGCCTCTGGTACTTGCTCACTACCTTCAGCTGCTACTTAGAGCACCACTGATTTGAGCTGTACACAGACTCACACCCATGTCACAAGGAGGTAGGCTTCAGCTTGAACGGGTATTTCATGTGAGCCTGCACAAACAGCCATAATAGCACTCTTTGTTTAAGAATGTTCAGATAAAGAAATAACCATTATAGTAGATCACATTCCACATTTTTTTATTAATACACCAGTCTACAACTTAGAGCAATTTTTCCTCAGAAGAGCTATATCAAATAGCTTGAAAAATTGAAATTTTAATGAAAGAAAATAAAACTTTCAGCAAATTGGCTCAGAAAGATGGATAAGTTTACTTTGTATGTTTTCCAGGTAAAAATAATTGCAAGTTGTGCATGAACTATAGTTTTCTCTAATCAATTTTGTTGTCTAAAATAAGCCCTAATTCTTTATGTGAAAAAAAAAAAGAACGAACAAACAAACAAAAGCCAACAAAGCAGTAGCCTAAATTTTAGACTTGCATAGCACAGTCAACAGATAACAGAAAGGTAACTGCCAATGGCACAACACATCTGTAGACTGGGCCCATAGCTCTTTCAGTTGTTTTCATTCCATAATGTATGAAAACCAGGTTTTTCAAACATGCTTCTGCAGCCTGACACCTTCTTTTAGCTCACCCATAAGGAAACCCATGTACATTTTGACAGCAAGGCACACTGGGTGCTCTGGCAGCTCCAGCTCACTGGGATGCTCCCCAGCACTCCAATGCCAGGGTGCTTAAGCTGAGGCAAACCTCATGGCACAGTAGCTTTACAGCTACTGATGAAAGATTATCTGCAGGCACCGGAGTAATGGGGAGATCTGTAGAGTTGATCATGTGATCATATGAGTGAGATGATCTTAGGAATAGTAAGTGCAAAAATGTACTTTAAATTCAAGACATTAAATTCAAGTGAAAAAAGATGACTAGAAGAGAGAAAACATGAGGAAAAGGCAGTGGCAAGGAAAACTTTTTGTAACACACTGGAAAATTTGCCCAAAAGTGGTCCTAAATGGAAGGTAAATTGTTTAAGCAGTTTTTAAAAATCTATGGACTATGCATATAAAAATATAATAATTGTAGATCTTATCAATAATCACATAATCATAGAATTGTAGGGGTTGGAAGGGACCTCTAGAGATCCTCAATCACAATTCAGTGGCTGCTGAAGCTATTACTTACCCTGTTTCTTGTGATTATTAGGAAAATCTCTTCTAAATATCTGAAGTTGAACAAAAGCTGGCCAGTCACGTATAACAACTCTTCATTTCCATGAGCACAGAGAATTAAGTGCTGCATGCTAATTCCTCCAAGGAGAAACTCTGCACATAGTGTAGGTACCTAATGCCAAAGACATTTATTTTCTGCTAAAAATGTAAGGAAATAATGCTTAAACTTGATGTCCTCAGGAGTTCTGAAAAAATCAGCCTCATTTACGTGATACTCAGTCAATACTTAAATGAGCTGAGTGAAAAGGGAGTCCTTAGTATTAACAAAAGCCTATTAGTATTAACAAAAAGCCTATTAGTATTCACAAAAAGCCTATTTGAATAATATTAGTAATTAGAAAGTCTTACAAATAACTATTTTCCTTAAGGTTCCCATTATTTTGTCTGTTTGTCCGCTAACTTCCATTCTCAGAAAGAGTGAAGAATGCAAATACTTCCTGCTATTTCCTCAGTTGTTATAAGCCAGTGCAGTTCAACTGAGGTCAGTGGTACCCCTTTACACATTAGCTTAGGATCCAATCCCTTATGCACATTTATCCCTAAATATTTCAGATGAAAAATTCCTTGTGTGTAAATAGAAATAGCATGTTACAGAACTTCTCTCACTACTTAATGACAGCAAACATAGCATGGGTTTTCTCATTCTCTAATTTAAGCCTTCAGAGCCTATGCAAATACAAGCTCCTGCACAAGTGATCTATGAATACCCATCGAACTACGTGGCTACGGTTATGTTTCTGGGTAAATCACAATTTGTAATTGTCTACTCTAAATGGAAGACAATATAAGTTGTTATATTGCCATACAGTAAGCAGAAGGTGACAGAACAACAATGACAAAAGCTGTAACTGTCTACAGAAAACAGATGCAGGATGTGTTTGAACACCACATTTGCCTGTGGAAGCACTGAAGTAGATACAGGCTGTTCTGTGCCTCTAAAATAATTTTTGGGCTTGGTCATTTTGGATTCTTTACAATTTTGGTTTGTCAAAAGTAACTTTATAAAGGACTGGCACTTTTCCTGAAGTCTCATACACAGAGAATCCTCAATAATTTAATATAAATATTCATTTTCATGCAAAAATATACAAAGTATTGTTGTAAAGTTCAAGGGACCTGTGTCAAAAACAGTTGCAACCATCAACCTCTATTGCAAAGTGAATTTGTCACCATTTCCCCTTACCTCCCACCCCTGCAAATTCAGTTTTTAGTAAACCTTACAAGAAAGAGAAACTTCACATGTATTAATGACTATCAAATCTATGTAAAACTTCACATGTATTAATGACTATCAAATCTATGCAAATTTTTTTAGACTAGTATAATCTTCTCCGATTACGGGAGCACTGTTTCCACACTGGCAAGCATGTAACCACTTCCTGACTTCAGTATATGAACACAATCTGCTTCAAAAATGACACATTTTTGTTTGTGCTATCTCAAAACAATGCAATATATTCCTTCTTTTTCCCACCAAACGTAGAATTCTGCAATTAAGGAATTATAAAAGAGCAAGTGAATTAATTTTGAACTGAATGCAGTGAGTGCTGTTGTAGAAGTAGGAACTTATAACAAGCAAGACTCTTGCATTTCCCTTCTCAGTGAACTTCTGCACTCTGAAAACTGCATTAAGCCACTTTTTAAGAACTTCACCTCTAACTTTTAATACACAAATTCACTCTTTTTAAGAGCTAGATATTATCAGAATAAGTAGAAATCTGTTTCAGGCATAGAGGATTTCATTCATAAAGGCACTGTATTTGTGATATCACCAGGACAATATGCAAGTAAACAGCAATTCTGTCAAGCTGCATTCCAAAACACAGGAAGATGAAGAATCCCCCTGTCCCACTGATCTGAGTTTCTTATCTAAGAAAACTTACATACTACATGAGTTGATAAGCTAATTCACAACACCGTTGGTTTCTATTTATTTTTGTTTTCTTCCAAAACCTCTCACATCTATGAAGCTAGGGGACACTACGAAACACGACTCAGAATCATTTAAAAGCAGTCCTACCTCTTCTTGTAAAAAGTCAAGCATCACAGGACTGAGTTTGTAATACAACCCTACAGTAGCAAGAAGGTTATCAAACCATCCGCTTTGTTTGCCAAAACATATTTGTAAGTTAATAAAAAGCCAAACTGTAGTGAACAGCCACCCTCAAACACCTCTCGGCTGACTGTTTAGAAACTATTTTGTTTCACACAGTTTTGCTTGTATGACTCATACAGAGAGAGGACAGGCGTTCACACTGATAACTGATCTGTTTTCAGACACTACAGTTGTCACAGTTACACACGCAGCAGATTTCCTTGAAGTATGACAGCAGGAAACAAATATGGGTGTAGCTGGGCAGGCACCCATTGTTTTGAGCTTCCACTGGATGCAGAGTTACCGAGTCGCGTAGAGGTCAACACAGTCACAGAATTTCTATTGCTGAGCAGTGCTACCCCAACTGCTTATTTTGGTTCACCCTTACAGCTCTTGTCACATTTTGCAGGTAGACACAGGAAGTATTGAACACCAGAGGCAGGTTGGCAGTGGCTTTATGAGAGACATTTTCTCTGCATTGTTTTTGAAGTGTCTTTTAACTAGGTGTACAAGAGGAGCCTGGAAAATTCCTCCCGGGGGAAAAAAAGTGGTAATTCTGTAACTTGAGCTAACTTTCAGTAGCCACAAGGGACGATGTAGAGCACACATGAACAAAATCCTCTCTGTATTACTTGAGACTGCAAAAGCTTCTGCTAAGCAAATGATCCATAAAGGATCTCAGAGTAAACTAACCATGTTGTTTTAGGGTATCTGGACTCCTTTCTCAAAGCCAGAACAAGAAATTGCTGTGACCTTTGACAGAACTTGCCATTTTATCATATATATGTAACAAACTATTCTGCAGGAGAGCGGGAGAAAATGCTTGCCTGAAATTGTATTGAACTTTCTGAAATTTTATATACTTTTTGCTTCCAAAGCCAGGTTACTACTCTTATAAGTTTTGTCTCTTTATTCAAAAATAAACATTCTTTGTAACTAAGTGAAGCTGGTTTTTTTTGTTTGTTTTTTACCAGTCACGAGATACTTTGGCAGTAGTACCAAATGCAACTTAAAGCTCACTGAGGCCATCAGACTGGGGGAAGGAGCTGCAGCAGGGAAGAGATCCCCCAAACACTGAAGGAATTAATCTCATGAAGTTCCCTGCACCAGGGATGGAATACCTGCATGCAGCACATACAGACTGGAGAACATCTTGACAGCAATAAAGCCACACTGCAGAGGGCTATGCTAAGTAGAAAAACCATCACTGACAGGTCAAGAGTAGTGATCACTTTGACCACCTCATAAAAATATGCTAGTGTTGTTGAGTGTTTCACCTTTCATTCAAGGCATGGAATCCAAGCAAGCAAAGATTAATTTTGCAGAGTTAAACCTTCACTACTGTTATTTCAATTTTAGAAGCTCAGCAAGTATATCTGTAAGTATTTCTGCTTTGAACATACAGGTCAGCTTCAATTATACTTCTAAGGGGTCTTTCATAATAAAAATAATTTATCAAACTGATAAAGCGTGCACTTTATGATATGAAGAAATCATTCAATAGTCAATCATGTTTCTCATACTGCTTAAGAACCTATCTAGACATTGGGATACCCCCTTCATTTGTGTTGTGGCACGGCACATTACCTTAACAACCTCATTACAATTTTAAGACAACTAATAGAAGTAGCATTACACATTATTTGGATACTCAGCAAGACACCTGGCTTATCTGATGACTATGAAGAGAGATGTTGATTTGCAAGCAATATCATTGTGCACCGTGCCAAACAAACAAGCCCTCAGAAAAGCAGGTTAATTAGCAAGAAGGGAAATGCAGGAGAAGAATTTGATTGAACAATGAAAAAATTGAAAAAAAAGTGAATGTTATGTAGGAGGAATACAGAGGACATAGCAATGGAGAAAAGGAGTAAAATTACAATGAAGTTCCAGACCGCACATATTTTATGTTTTAGCAATATCACTTCATTACTTTTTTAACCTAACATATTTATTCTCCTAAGAAAGTCAGACAATTCTGATTTTATGATCTTATAACTTTTAACTATCGGTATCTCCTTTCTGATATTTCTTATTTGCTTTCCCCACTCTGATTTAATCAATCTGCACATTTGCAATTTTCAGTGATACACCATAAATAGCTTCATATTTATAGCGTCAGTTTTTATCTTCACACACAGAAATACTTTTAGAAACTCTTTGTTTTCACCAGCCATCAAGTGAACTTAATTGATGCCTTCTGAGTAGTCTTATCATTTTTTTTTAGGGAAATTAGCAGTTAAATATACTAATAAAGGTGGCACATTGGGCCTGCAGTGTATTTAAAGCAAATTGGCAGAATGCGTATAAGAGTTAGGAAATACAGGATGACTGTCCTTCTGAACATAGGTTCCAGAACTCCAGGTTTTAGTAGCATTAGCTCATACAGCTAGGGAAAACACTGCAGCGTTAAAAACACTGTAATTGTTTTTTTTTTAATTAATAGAAAGCAAAGACTGTGTGAGGGAAGGAAGGAACATTAAATGAACTTTACGATCTCACCAAGAAAATGGCAGTTGGAAATAAACAATCTTGGGAACATAAATAGATTTTAGACATCCCCTTGAGTGCATCCAAATTACCGCATTGCATATGATCAGGTGACTGAAAGTGAACCTTGCAGAGATAAGGGAGAATTGCATTTTCTGTAGCTTAGCTTTAGAATACGACTGCTAAACTCATTTACAAGAAGCTGAGCTGGCATCCGTTTACAGTGCACTGACAAAATCTTAGCACGCACAAAATCATTTTTGGCACAAACTTAAGTCTGCTGTAAGGTGGTGATTTTTCTCAGCTGTTTTTGAAGCAGCAAACAGAAGTTCCTAGAGTGATGTCATGAAAATTATGATTAAAAAGGATCATAATATATAAACCTATCTGGCCAACCATCATAGGATTTTCAGCATTTCAACCTTTCTGACAGAAAGACCATACAGACATCAAATTAGAGCAGCCTCAGGCAGATTTCTACTCTCCCCCATAGAGGCACTTAAATACATTAGCCATGCTCACACATTGACTAATAGCGTTTGAGACTCATGTTCAACAGCTATAGCTAATTTATTAGCTGTCAAAACTATCACATCACATAAACACCTCACAACACAAATAACAATACAAAGGAACATGGCCAGGGCTATAGCAGCTGTTATAGCTAGTTTTTCACTAAACATTATCACTGAACACTTGTAAATAAGGGAGTTTAGTTCACTTTTGACAGTGACTACTTTTCATTTTAACTTTTTCAATTTATGTAGCAAAAAAACTTCAAGCAACAACACAAAACCCACCTGGGTTAACTCTCCAGCCCCTTTTCCCCACCAGCTGGCAACGCAAGGATCAGAATCTCAATACCCCTACATTAAAATGCAACCCCTGAGGAACAGTGCCATGACTACACCTTGATGTTCTAATATGGGCCACGAGAACCATGCATCTTTGGTAGGCTCAACTGGTAAAAACTATTTAGCTTAGAATCTGTGCAATGCCATATCACATGCTCATTATTATTATTATTATTTTTAATTCATTGCTAAGGCCTTGAGTAGCAAGCCTAGTTTCCCTCCTACAATTCTGCTGAATGTCCTTTGATAGCCATTACTCCACAGTAATCCATGCCATAGAAAGCCACTTGTGATGTAGGGCCAGCTTAGTCCTTCTTCCAATTTACAGAACAACTGCAAGTGCCCTAAAGCAAAGACTTCATTCTGAAGCAGCTTGAGTGGAACTAAGCATTTCAGAGCTCTCTAGGACTGACTGCTAAACAAGTCTGTTCCTCATGATAGAATAATTTGTGTTTGTGAAGCAGTGGTCTAGAATTATCAAAGCTGTTGTGTATTTTGCATTTTAAATGAACATAGTCTCAGAGGAAATACTTCAGACTTCACATCATTCTTTCCAGCTTCTCTTCTTTGCATTACCACATGTTGCCATTACCTTCTCACAGTCATGTAAGGCTTTTAACTGTGAACATCTCCACCCAGGTGCCCAGTCTCAGCCTCCCTGTAAGTTTACACTCATTCTGTCTGCATTGTGAAGAAAAACAGATCATTTCTACAGAGCCAAATTTCTCATAAGGAGCCTGTATTCTCTACACAGGGGTCATCTATGTAACTTTCCAGAAATTCAGTATACTTCTTTTAGGTCCTATGTTAAGTTTATGGTAAAAGTATACCTACAATTACCCAATTGTTTGCTCTTCAATCCTGACTGAAGAGTAGACTTCTCTTTACTCAGTGTTATTAAATCACACTGATTAGTTCCCAATCACTGTTGTAACCAATTATGACAACTTTTAAATCTATTTAACAACCTCTTTCATGATCACTGATGTTTTACCTTTACTTTTTAATATTTTCATAAAAAGAGCATGCTTGCCCCACCTAATACAAAAGATAGATGTGTTTTCTGATAAAATCAGCTTGAGGGGCATATCATAGTATATTGTGCTCATGTTTCATTGCATTTTCACACCGCTAAGTCCAACAGGGTGATGGCAGAGTAATAATATTCACAGAAACTCTGTCTTAAGAGAAAGCATTTTGAGCTTCTTAGTACTGGTAACACACTACTAGAAATGAAATTATTAACTACCAGATGAGATCTGACAGATGGCAACACAGAGCTCCAAATAAACCCCTAGTTTCTTCTACCAAGATCGCCAGAACACAGAAAAAATCTAAATTATAAGCAAAGCAACCCTGTTCTTCTTTTTTTACAACCTCGTAGATATTGCTTGTGTGCTTAGTTCTTCTGCTCAGAAAACTTTATTTTTTCTTCCTATTTTCAGTATTTGTAGATCTAGATCTCAACATCTAATTAAAAACAAAAACAAACAAAAAACCACCAAGAAAATTGGCAGTAGGCTTTTTATAATGACCTTAGGCTATGCAATTATATTTGTAATGGAAAAAAATTTTTTTTTGGTTTAGTCCTGTAAGTACTACAAGCACCTACTAATAACAGGCATGTCTAATTAAATGACTATTCAAAACCATCCCCAGACTGCAAATGTGCAAATCGCATTTTGTATAGAGACAATTGTTTCATGAGGTTCATTAATCCCTACCATTTAAATCTTTCCATCCTTCTTTTATAAGAGGAAGTAAGCATTCAGATCATACTTGAAAAAGGTGGGTCAAAAAGTCCCAGTTCCACACAGTTTTAGAAGTGCAGATCATAAAGGAAAAGAAGAGAGTGCATTTTGAGTTTCCACTTTCTCAAAAAAACAAAAACAAAACAAAACAAAAAAAACTAAACAAGAAAATAAGCCTATGCAGAGCAAGACCACAGGGCACCAGAAGAAATACCTGTTGTCATGCTGAGATGTGCATCCTTATTTTATAATTTGCTCTCCTTCCCAGAGTAAATACTGAATCACAGCAAACAGCAGGATTCTGCTCCTGCCTTGCCCCACACTAAGTATGACTGAGGCAGAGCAGCACCTATGCAGGTCATCTCTTTCAAAGGAGCCTCAGTTGACCTTAGTGCTCTAAGGCATCTTCACTGGAAATCTACCTTCCCCCAGCTGAGCATGTAGGCAAACAGGGTACTTGAGAGTTAAATGATAGGAAAAAAGCCTGAAAAGAGTTTTGTTTCCTTAGACAGATGAAGCTGCTGCATACCTTTCAATCCTTACCTGAAGGAAGCAAAGATCCTTCAATAACCTTTGATTTCCACAGGCTCACGAATGTGACACTGTATTTTCAAGGCTTTGTACTAATACTGTGCTCTGGTGCTGTGTTATGCTACATCACAGTAACACTGCAGTGCAAATGCTACATTTGCTTAACAGAGCACTACCTGGGATTTAGGCACACTCTATCAGGAACCGTGCTGTCCCTCAGCTGACTGTTAGTCTGTTCAGCACAGCACATGCCATGAGTACACATCAACAGAATGCCAAGGAGGAGCTTGGCTCCCAAAGTGGTAACGAGGACTGGAAGCCGAAGAACTGATTATTTATCAATTCTAGACAGATTAAAAAGACTTGAGGTGAAACAATAAAAATTTTTCCATATGGCAAAGGTGTTCTAACATGAGACAATCTGCGACATGAAGATAAACTACTGCCTTCTGGTATTTTCTATTAACAACTGAGTTAAGGCATTTCCTGTCTCAGGCCTTGATACAGTTTATTGAGCAGACAGATGTAGTGCATACCATGAAGCAACAGAGTTTTCTGGTTCATCTACCTGACATTATAAGGACGTCTAACACCAAAACTGCAACAGATTTCCATTTATAGCTTTCTAATTTAAAAACATCAGGACTCTGATTCGAAGTCCTTATACTCATAAATTCTGTGGTCTTCTGTAGCACATAAGCATGTGCTTTTCTGTACAAGGATGGGATCACTTCCAAGCTAAATGTAGTTATACACTGTAGGAATCTTCTAGATTTAGGCCTAGAAAAACTTCTGTTCAACAGACGTCCAGCACTGAATTTATATATAAGGAAGCAGACATTTTTTCTTACAGTTAGCTGAGCCCAGTTCGTTTACCTTAAAAGAACTCCAAACACGTTTTTGGAAAAGTAGCTTTAACCCTGCATTTTTGTACCAGAATGTGTTCAGAGATATTTTTATACTTTCTGCTTTGTCAAGCATTTTGTACACACTATTTCTTTTCTTTAATTCATTCCAAGAAGGTCTACTCCAAATATTTTTTCCATATCTAGCCACAATATGTTGTTTCTTTTCTAAGAATAAACAATAATTCAGTTTACAAAAATGTCAAACTCTTTGATGTGAACATATCTTTATATAGTAAAAGCATCCAAAGCTGCCTTGTCTGGTATGTAGTTACAAAGGAGCAGCCCTCTAAGGAAGGAACCTATTAAGTCTGATTTCCCTACATACCTGATTGGTCATACAGAAATTCCCAGTAGGAACCACAAGATTATTTTCCTTTGTTTCTCCTTTTATTTGTTTTTAATTGTACTAAAGGAGAGCTCATACACTTGACCTTCAATATACTTAATACACTTGCTTATGCAAAAGAATCCTGATGATATTGTACTAAACTTGCATTTTCAGCAGGAGTCAGAGGATTCAGCCATTAGAGTTTTAGAAGTTGTAGCATTTCATAAGATGAGGGTAGGAAGTTGCAAATTAGCTGTCAAGTTCAAAAAAAGAATAACAATCCAAGAAGCTGGTAGTTACCATGAGATACTGCATTACTGATTGTGTCTTATGGTAAAGATTAAATTATGTCTATATTGAAAACCTGCTTGCATCCATTGCATACTGGAAGCAATCAATAATCTTAAAAAGCTTAATGCATCTCTGAATTCAGAAGAGTGTGTCAGTTTTCCCCTCAGAGCAATAAAAATGTCATAACTTAAAAAGTTAATCATTTCTTTTAATGGTATTAAGTATTTGGCACATGCTATACCCTAACAAACAGATCATAAAACCCAACATCAGGCACACTGTAGGCTATTTACATGTTTATAGGTATTTTCTCTGTATATACTTGTCTCAGTATTCTCTGCTGACTATTACTATCAGCTTTAGAACAAAACATTTAACCTACACAAGGAAATAAAGGAAAATTGTACTAAATAAAATTGAGAGTCTTACTAGTACATTCTTTCCTAAATGATCTTGTACACAGTCCCCTTTGCTATTGGCTTGCACGGTTCCACCTCACTGTGCCTTTCTATTAAAGGTTTTGTTTATGGTAACTGGAAAAGACAACAGGAGATGTAGACGAGAGTACCTGGGAGTTTTGAGGAGCACACACACACACACACACACACACAAATCCTCAAATGTTTCCCCAGCCCTTAATTCACACCAAATACCTGCAATACCAAGAAACTCCCAGCATCAGTGACAAGATGACAAAATGTCAGGGCTGAGCCAAGATAGCTTGAGAATACATTAATACACTCACTTTTATCCAGCCTCTTAATTTTTCCTTCCTGCATTATGAATAGAATTTGCTCATTATGCATTTAAGTAGTTACAGAGTATGGCATTTAACTGTATGCTATTTCCAATTAGAAAAAAACAAAAACAAAAAATGTTAGTGGTATTCTTTCCTGACATGAACAGCCATTAATGACGGCTGTAAGAATAGACCTCTGACCCCAAAACATATTTATCCTTTGCAACTAGTTAAGTAACAACTTAAAAGATACAGATGATGGAAACCTCCCAAGATCATGGGAGAATAAGATGGCATCATGTACAATATCAAATTGTTTGCGGGAACACTGCACATAAACAAATCAAATTGCATATTTAATACTTCATCACATCAAGTGATAGCAGCTCTAGCTGCTCCAATAAGACAGAAATCAAACAGAAAACAAATACTTGCCTATAATAAGAACTGGAAAACTTGTGAGTCACCCTGTGAGTGGTGTGGCCCAAACTTTTATATATTCTCTTGGTACTGCTTTCTATAACCAACGAATATTGCAATATCAGATAGGCCATGCTTATTAGAGAAAGCAATGAGAACAGGTACAAAGGTTAGTGAAAGTATTTTGCTAAAAAACAGCAAATTCACAGCAAAACAGTCAACAAGAACAGACAAGTATACCAAAATCTTTGCTATTTTTTACAGAGAAGCAGTACAGTCCTTTAAGACAGAGAACGTGCAAGCAATTTCTTAATAAACAAGAGACAACAATGTCTGCTGTCTTATTGCAGACTGCCCAGGGACACAAGCATATAGATACAGAAGATGACTCCAATCCTTAAATTGGGACTCAGTTACCTGAAGAACCTATACATGTAATAAATTGAGTTTAGTGTATACAGGTTTCAAAGGGTATGTAACACATAATTGCTTATGACAGAGAAGCTCCAAGCTGGCCTGACTTCTAGCTTACAGGTTTGTAAAGCAAACTACAGCAGAAAAGATCATTTTAATCCTAAAATTATGCTGTCCTAAGAACAGCACAGCTCTAACACTTTACCTAAGCACAGCTTACTAGCTCAGGTATGGCTTACTTTTCTTTCCTAGAAGTACCACACCTTCCTGCTTACAAATATGCATTTTTTTCCCTACAGACACTAAAGGAATTTTAGAAATTTCAAGTCCACTCTCTCTATTGGGCTCCCTGTATAACATAGAAGTAACTGTACTTCTGCACTGAAGTCAGTAAATTCTGGCAGCCGAGACATGGACCCTGGCTCTATAAGCAGTTTGGTCTATGTGATAAATGGAAGTGTGCCTCTGTACCCTACCCAGTCAGAAAAGCCTAAAAGGAAAAAGCATGTAAACACATCACAGTTAAATCATAAAACTCCCTTTCTCTTTGTTTACTTTTTTGTTTGTTTGTTTTGTTGAGGCTAAATATGCATATGTCTAACATCTGGCCAAATTCTTTGTTAAGATTCTAGAATCAAAGGCAATGAGTTTGGACAAGTGCTTTTAAATAAACAATTTGCACACATTTAACTTCTTGCACTGCATGACTTTTTGAAGCCAGGAAAAATTATGCATTCCTCTACAAAGATCATGAACAACACAACATGTGGGAATGGAAACAAATTCTACTGAGTGATTCCATGGATGTATAGGAGAAAGATTTTATTTCATGTTTTTGTATACAGACTCATTAAAATGTATAACTGAAGCTAGTGTGTGTTTAACAACTCAGTGCAGAATTGAGTGTAGGTAATTACATGGCTATAGTTATGTGCCTCCACCCTGCAACTGCATGCATATAAAATATATAAACAAAGGAAAACCTGCATACAGACATAGTATAAACCTATAGACAGCATACGAACTTCAAATGTCTGAAAGACTGAGATTCAGGGCCATGAATTTCTTGTTAGAACGCACTTGATGTTTTTATTCAGAAGACAACAATATGTAGCATAATACTGGAGAAAATAAACTAGAACTCTCCAAATGCCTCTGGATAAAATTACAAACTCTGACATTATAATTCGCAGCTCAAGAGATAGCACAGTGTCTTCTAGACAGGGACAATATTCAATTGTTCCTGTTCAGGTGAGAGCAGTCAAATCTCACAGGATGGTTAAATTCATGAAAAATCTCTTGAGCCAAACTCTGTGAAGGAAAAGCCCAAACCTAAAGCTTCTGTAGAAAGCAGCAAAGAGCAACATCTGAAATAGCTGCAAAAGCCTACAGACACATTTATGGAACAAATTCCAAAATGCCATCTAATAGCTCAACTCAGGTCAAAAAACACAATAAAATTCTGAAGATGGAGATCAGCAGTGTATGGAAAAAAAATTTCATTTCAGTTTTTTTACATAGTTGATACTTTCTTGTATATTTCTATATGCCATAACTTTTGACTGCAGTGAATTTAAATTTAATTCAGCTATAAAGGTGACATGGTGTTAGGAACTTCATTTATTTCACATCACTTAGATGTACCATGATATATAATTGTCATTCTGAGATGCATACTAAAAAAACTCAGTATACTCTATTTCAAAACTATATGTATGATTTGTATCTCAGAACTAAGTTTCTAAAATATTTTTTTCAAGTGTATTAAAATATTTTAGTGCCAGCTATTTCACATGAAAAACAGAAATGGAATGTTAATCCAGTACTCCAAAGCTCACATTGTTTAAGTTATGCAAAAAACAACAACTGGCAAGGGCACCAATTCTTAACACAAGTTACTCTTCTTGCAAAACTGAAGGAAACTCCTCTAAGATGATCAAAAATTTATACTAGAAAGGTAAAAAAACCCTTCAGCTGAACTTGCCAGGATCACGTTACTAAAAGATCTAATGTATCATTGCATCTGCTCCATAGACCACTTGAAAGCAGTGGCTGATCACATAAATTTATGTATAACTTACCAACAAAGGGTATTCAGAATTGAATGGAAACAGAGTTTATTTGAACATTCTAATAGTGAAAAATCATTTTACTTTTCAGCTTTTACTTCTTTGTGTTGGGGAACATAATGTTCCTGTGACTGTGCAGGATTACATTGTGCAGTGATTTCCTATTGACCAGTTAACTGCGTGGCTCAGAACATGTCAAGGTCATATATTTTTATGCCTAGCCACAGCTACAGCCCTGAAGTGCTTCATCAGCCACATAAAACAGACAGAGTATCACTGGTATCTTGTTAATGAAGAATCTGCTTTAAATCAGTGCAGTCCTTTGACAGGGTCTTAGGAATATCCAAGAACTGAAAATAAATACATAAATAAATAAAAGGGAAAAAAAAATCCAGTTGAAACTTTATAGCTTAGATAACCTTTTTGGTTTTTTTTCCAATAGTTTAATTTGTAACCAAATTACATGCTTCCCAGGTTGTAATAGTTGAGTGTAATTTTGGGACAGCCTTGACTCAGTCTGTAGATGAGTACACCCTAGTACATACAACAACATACTTTTCCCGATGAAAATTAGTGATGATATTTCCATATGCACAAATAAAAATTGCATGTAAATGCCATATTTGGATAAGCAAATTGGCCAGCATTCCATAAATAACATATGCAATTAGTATCATATATATGAAATGGTCTGTATAATTACAGGCCATGTTTGAAAACACATCCTGCATCTTGACAAATGTTCTGCATGCCTCTGCACAAGCTATCTACTCAACATGACCTCAAGTGTAGGTCTTTGCAGATCTTACGCATGAGTGTCTTTATATTCAGTAGTCCAGCTGTCATGAATTTTGCCTTCCAGCTAGTGCTTTCAGATGTTCATCAGACATGCTTATTTGTATTTAGTTACAGAGTGCTACTAGTTCAGCTGCTGTCCTCAGTGAGAAGTTTTTATATAGCAGCTGTTGGACGCTGATGATATTAAGCCCATATTTCTAAAGGAAAGGACATTCTTGATGAAAAAAGTGGGAATTGTGGTTTCAGCTTTGCAGAGATCTTAGTTCTCACATTTTTCTTGTCCTAAGGGTGTGATTTTAAGAACTCTAATATAGACTCTAGAATAAAAAGACTGCAGTTCCTCTTTATGTTTTTTCTTTTAAATGAAAGACTATTACTGTCTACTGAAGCATACTTTCATTATATCAGCAACTTCAATACTACTTATTTTTATATTTTCTACTTAAAAAGCATTTTTTTTCTACAGTATATTCTTTCTTTCTCTTTATTTATTAAAGAGAAGGATTTTGCGGATCTTTCTTCACTTAAATTCTCTTTAAAGATCAGTGCAGCATAGCATTCTACTGATCAGCCTTAAAGTAATTGAATAAGATCTGTAACTCAGAACACTCACTAGCTTGCTGATCACAGCTATCTGACATTTGCTACAAAGATTAAGTGTTTCAGCTGAGTGGTAAATTAGAAATGAACTGTTTTGAGAAATGTTGAAAGAGGTAAGTGTCTCATCATCAGATGTTCACAAGAAAGGATTAGGAAATTGGTAACAAACTTATCTGAAGCAGACAAAATCTCTTATATGAGATTCACTTTGGTAAATATGGAGAAGGGAATCTGGTTGTATATAGCACTGGACACTCAGCAATTCCAAAATGTGAGGCAGCTTCTAATGCTAGAACAAATCCTAGCATTTGAGGAGTCTTCCAATAGGTTCTTCATTCCAAAACTAGGTGGTGGACATAAAACTTCCAGGTTCACTGTCTACCTTGTAATTGCTGCCATTACTTGTAAAAGACAACAGGTTTTACACTGAACTGTTTTGACTGAACTTAAAATACTGATAGACTGACAATAAATTTATTTTCCTCCTTGTGCTTATATAATTCAACTCTATGTATGACACCAGGAACCACAAAATACTTGCCTAGACATGGTAGTTGGCAAGCTTCTTCTTAACTGTCAATTTGTACTATTCTGTCCCAGATACAGAAGTTTCCATGCACAAATCTCTACACCTGCTACTAGCAGCCACGCAGCTACTGCATTTTCTGAATTTGCCTATTATAAAAACTTCAAAAATCTGCTTTGAGCATTGTCACTGTTAGGTTACAAAACATATTCCTGCCGTATCTCAGGTTAAGTTAGTAAAATAGAGTAATTTTTGTACAAAGTTAACAAAAAACATTCCCATTCTGTAATGAAACACTTTCTGGAAACACTGTTTTCAAGGGCCACAATTTCTCCACTCCCTTATTTTCACTTAGCAATTGTATTACATGACCTGGTATCATTCTGAGGTCCTAACGTCGCTAGCTTAGAGCACTAGGAGAGTTAATTCAATTAATTAGAAAGCACTCAGGAATCATGCTCAACAGTATGAAAAGCACTGCACAAAAACCTGCACTGAGTCTCCTGAGAATCTGGAACCAACCTTTTTACCATAAAGAGCCCTCAGAGACAACACTGCCGAGCATTTTTAGTCTGGCTTGCTTACAGATTGTCTCATGCTAATACTATGCCTGTCCTTGTGCTAAATTAGTTACCAGATTACATGTATTTGGGAGATATGAGTGCAGACAGCTAGGCTGCTGTCACAAACAAACCACACAAAGCATTTAAGCAGTGAGAGAACACCTAAGGGTCTGTGTGCATTTGTTTCATCCAAAGATAGCGCAAGTATTACAGTGCCCTTATTAAACCTGAAAATCTGCAATCTCTTCTCAATTGTTACATGCTGAACAATGTGGGCCATTGACAAACATGAAAGTAACTCAGAGAAGATTTTAAGAGATGGCACATCAGGATCTCATGCATGGGTGCTCTGATTTTCAAACTCATCACTTTACTAGCAGGGATGAAATTACTTTGTTACGTTTTTAATGACTAAGAACTTGAGACTCAGATGTCATTAACACACTGCACACACCGCCACCAGGCCACTCACAAACACAATTCGTTCTCCTTCTTTTGCTCCTCAATTTCAGAGGGATAAAACAACTGCTTTCTACAACTTCAGTGGTACTTCAAGCATCCTTATGAATCTCACTGGCAAAAAGCTGACCCAATTCCAATCCTTACATTTCCAGACTTCAGTGCTTAATTTCATCTTTGTTAGTTTGCAAAGATAACTTATTTGAGGTTTGGAAACAGTCACATAAATTAATTTCCTTTAAGCGGTACTTCATGGGTTTTAGCAAATGCTGGCCTTAATTTTTACATTTGTTATTAAAAAGAAGTCACAGTGCCCTTTAATCACTGTTCTGAATCTGGGGACACTATTCTAGAATTGTTCCCACACATACAAATATATGATTGCAATTCCTCCCTTTGAATTTTGCAATGAAGGTAAAGCCTCTGCATACATGTAGGGAATGTTGTTGATAAGTTTTCTAATTCGTTTAGTTCTATCATTCCTGTTTGGTTCGTTATCATGGACTACTACCCTTGAACACTGAAGATGCAGTGCACAAGATCTTAATGTGTAAAACACATCATCTTGCTTACCAGATTTCTAATACTTGTCATATTTAATGAATAAAAGTAACACTTTAGAACACATTGGGAGATATAATATTCCCAGGCAATTTAAGTTACCACTTTAAAAAGGTAGCCTTTAAAATAAGTTTTGATTCATATGTCTAAGGACAGTGGAAAAATGACATAGTAAGTAAATAACATTTCTATTTAGAAGAAAAATACTCCACACAAAAAAAACCCTCTGTGCAGGTTTATTCAACCATGCATGCCTCATGTTTCTACTCCAGCACATTACCCATGAATAATTTCTCCATCACTGAATACACTCAGTTCATCTACTAGTGCTTAATAAATATTTGAGCCTAATTGAACCTAATGATTTTCTCAGCCTTTGAGATGGCACTGCAAACCAGCAAGAGGCCTTTTCCCCCCCACTGACATTTTTTAGCGCACCACTTGATTTAAAAGCAAAATTCTGAGAACCTGTTTAAAGATAAGTGAACATGGAAAAAATCTGTTTTCACTATCAAGAAATTCCAAAAGGGGCAAGTTAGTTATGCAAACCATGTTGCTCTCAAGAAGGCTGCAATAGAAACACCCCAGCTACCAAAAAATTCTGATTATCAAATGCTGCTCAGCATCCTTTGAAATGAAATCCAAGTATTCATACATGAAATAATATCTCAGCGTATTCTATAATTAATTATGCATTTACAATTGAAGAGACAGCTTATTAGCTGTTCTGACAGATATATTTTACCACTTGCACTCAGTTTCACCATCTTTCATTTTGAACAGTTATGAATATATCTTACTTTAAGAAATAGCCACTCTTTTGCGAATGCTGAATTGGATTGGTCTGACCACAGCTTATTTCCAAGCTATCAAAAAAAGAACTGGCATCTTAATTGGCACTAATTGGTGGCCCCAGAACAGAAGGGTTTTGCATGCTTGCCTTGATTCAGTTTCCCCTGACACCCACTCCACAGCAGCATCATGTCAAGAGAAACAAGCATCATATGCACTCCAACTTCTGGTGCTGCTTGAGAGAACTTTTCTTTTGGGGACATGATCCCATACCATCAAAAACTGGTACATTTGGCACATTTTCTTCCAATAAATCATACCTTTGTGGTATAACTTCAAGTGCTTCTCTGGTATACATGATTTCACCTCTGTTTAAATTTGAAACATCTAGACAAAGCTTGGAAACATATTCCAATAGTTCCTTTTTCAGAAATTAGTCTGGTTTCAGAGACAGAAGGTTTAATATTGCATTTTAATTTCATTTTAAATGATTTTATTTTGAAATGTTTAACTGCCTTCCATTAAATGGCTGATACTGGCAATATTGCTGAGATGTGAGGTTTCTGGAATTGCTACATGCATACAATAAAATAAATTACAACTACTGCAGATACCTGATTAAACAACTTAGAGTGTTTAGATTAAATTTGTTTTAAACACCTATTTTTTGTTAGAATCGCTTTACATAAATGATTTAGACTAATTTTCATTTGTCAACTCAGCCTGAGGGAAGATCATTGTCTCTGACTTTCTTCCTTGTCTGGTTTGTATTTTCTTCTGTCATTGCTCACATTCTCTTTTACCTACTGCATAAGTTCTCAGATTTCCTACCTGTTGCAAAAGAAATTTCCAAACTTTGCAGGGCTGAAGTCTGCAGTAGAAAATATTATTGTGACTGATATGAGTAAGTAAATTCAGTATGCACTGTGCAAGTCTAAAAATATTTGATTTTTGTTATCTGACACTACTTGAAATACAATTTGTGGGGTCTATATATGAAAACACTTTTATGTTTATGAAAAAGTTGCAATACAGAAATTTTTCATGTACCCAACTTGCACAAAAGAAGACAGATAGTCCACAAAGCTATACTGACATTCTAATAGGACTACTGTTTATTTCTTAATTATTATTATTATTTTTTTTTTAACTTCAGTACAAAACTATCAGAACAGTAACTTGAGTCTATTTATTTTCCAGTTTTTCCTAGAGAACTAGATTTAACTGAGAGTTGAAGTATACTGCTATCACTGTCTTTTTTTCTGGTACATTCAAACTTTGAATTTTGTATTTCACCATATTTTCTATTTTTCTTTTCCTCCTCTACTCTGGATGGTAGAAGGTATGGTTGTGATTTATTTTAGAAAAACAGTGGTCAACCTACTACTGCATTACTGAGGTGTGTATTATGTAACTATGTAGCCAGAGATTGGTTTTGCATAGCTCTACTTTCTGATTTGATACAAAAGCCAGCAAAAATTTTATTGTTACAGAAGTTGCACAAGAGTGACTGCACTTGTAACTTAATAGCAGCCCTGTAACTACCCTACCTACTATCTGGGGTAGTACACAGTTGCCTTGACAAAAGAATAAATAGACATTTAACTCTGCCCAGGGGGTTGGGAAAGCTGACAATCATCCCAGTTATATACAGTGTTGAATATCCCACAGCTTACCATGCACCTACCAATTTTTAATGTGCAGTGATATAAAATGGCTATTGTCTAAACCAAAATTTTTTCCTTCACGAAGGTCACTTAATTCACATGACTAACTTGAAGAAAGCGCTAATTATTACACAAAGTTATCATTTTGATCACCTAGCTCACAATTGCAACAGATTAAAAAAAAAAAAAAAAAAAGGATGTTAGATGTTTATTTCAGGGGGTTTCTTTAATTACATTTGTATTTTTTATAATACTGATCTGAAACAAAAAGGAAGGAAGAGAACAAAGTCATTTTTCTTTTTCCCACGAAGTCTACTGAGGACAAATTATCCAGTCTTAAATTTGGTCGAGCCCTGCATAGGATGCATCTCTTTTATCTGTCTCTTTCACTTCCCTTGCCTCAGGTCAACCTGATCTATCTACTTGATATGGGGAGAATGAGACTCATCTAGTCCAATGAGAATCTTCAAATGCAAATCAGTTCTGCTAGGAAGACCAAAAATGAACACCCATTTTGAGCATATATTTTCAGTTAGATAAGGACTATACTAACTTAAAACTGATTGTGACAATGTACTAGTAACTGTCCTGCAGTTCACATGGACTTCAAATTCTGTCTGGACACATGCAGAGACTAAGAGTTTACTGTATCACCAGCTAATGTGCTTAATTACTCAACTGAAACTACCAACTACCCAGGCAGCAGTGATCCTTTGAAGCAGAGCTGAGTCATCTGGATAGTTAATTTTCTGTACAGTTGCCGTAATGGTGCAGTGGAACTCTACCATGAAAAAAGCACAATTCATACTGTTGCTGAAATAAGGCTGTAATATTTCTTTTTAAAAGTTATAGCTATTTAGAATTAAGGATTCCAGAAAGCTAATGCCTATCTTTAAGTCACTCCTAGATTTAAGTGCCTACTTTGGTATAACAAAGCAGTAAGACTGAAAAGATCAGTCTATTTTAAATTCAGTCACTCCTCCCTTAGGTTCACATATTTCCCAGTAAATCAGTGAGATTCCTTTGAAATAAAAGTATTATCTATACAAAAATGGCAGAACTGGAGTGTTTCCTTTAATAGGGTATAAAGTAAATACATAATATATGTGCAGGTCAGATATAAAGTTCATTAACATTCACATATAATCTCTTTCTACCAGAGTTTCCATCAGCCTTTATGGTGTCCAGAGGTACCAGTGGCTGCCCAAGGAACTGCCCTCTCCTCACCTATATCAAACAGTGTACAGGCTCAGTATTTGCCAAGGCACAGCTCTGAAGATCCACTTTGAAGCCTTCAAACTCACAGGCACAACATCATCACAGAAAAACAGATTACTGTACAAAAGGTCTCCATGAAGGAAACAAAGTCCTCTGCTCATTCAGGCAATGTGATTGTACGCTGATGGCGAATGACCAAAATATTTAACAGCAACATAACACTGTAGGTCAGTATTTCCTAAAGCAGGCTTTAATTATAGAAATGCTAAATTACATCAAAATTAAAGAAGATTCCGTTCAAAACCTCATATAGTGTACAATACCAAAACCTCCTTGGTCACAAGAGCAGCCCAAGTTTCTCCCACTCCTGACCAACAGTCATTCCACTTCGTAATTTCAGCAGTAGCTGTCAAGCCTGTAAAATCTCAGTCACCTAAAGTCCACTGACTTCAAGATTGCTTCAGTTTTTAATAAACATCTAACAGTTCTTACAAGTCCCTCTGGTACAAACATGCTTATTTCAAGGTATACTGAATCTACCTTCATTTTGATAACAGGAACATGCAATTTTTTACACATTTAAACAATAAGCAAACTGTGCATTTTCCCTCACAAATGGAATGAAATTAATGCATCAAATGAACAAAAATATTAAACACAGTTTCTAAAAATAACCTGCAAGTAAGTCAGTTCTGTTCATCAGCCCATTCAAGCAATTCAACTTAACCCATGCCAGGTTGAGTATATTGACATTCCTACCACCTTCCTAGCGATAGTTCAATAGAAATGGACTACTTTGCTGAATGGAAGATTAAGGATCTAGCTCCTTACTTTCATGGTTTTGCAGCATTCCACTACATTTAAATATAAAGTAGCAAAAAGTAATATTTCCAGTAAAATTCTTTACTAGGACAATATTTATCTCCGTTACAGGATAACTATTTTTCACTAGCACTTAATAAGGAGGCATAACTGATACAAAAATGAAGGGAACACTTTCAAAGATAAAAGAAATACTAAATATATGTTCTCAGTGGGAGCTGAATTACATTACCAACCTAGAATTGGCTGCTTGCATATGTAGCCCAGGAAGTGAAAATGACCAACAACAGTAACAGTGGGAGATGACAACGAAGTCCATGGAAAAATTAAAACCTTGACTTGACTCTAGACTGAAAAACCTAGACTTGATTTGACTTCTCACAGCCCTCATCATGAGCACAAAGAAGACCAAAATTACAATATTGCAACATACCTCAGAATAATCAAAGGAAAAATATCATTTGAATAATGGTGGAAACATTCATTAAGCGCATTAATAATTTGGAAAAAAAAAGATAGGGAATATTTTTAATTTTACATTTTATCCTCATGACTGATTTTTTTTTTTTTTAAATTGTCTCTAGTTGTCTAGCTATCGAATACGTGGAATGATAAACACAGTCCAAGCAGCTGAGCCTTCAACACATGCTTTCAAATAGTTCTGTCTTGTTATGGCTCCAGCTAGTCAAAAGCTATTTTCAGCAAAGGTTATCAAGTTCTGTAGTCCATTAGATAGCAATAAATAGAAAAAAAAAAATCCTTGTAATCTGAACGTCAATTTTATAGCTATTGCAGCAGTCAAGGCCAAATTATTCTCAAAACTATTTGATGAGTAAGTTGAAGTGCCCAGATAAGCTCATTTTTCTGTAGAAACTGCATTTTTGTTGTTGTTGTTTTAGCTTGTTATCTCTTCTATTCCATTACATCCCTGCCCATATTTCAGCCTAGGACCTAATTCAGAAATCAGATAATTCTCATGCCAGTAATTATGATCACGAATAAACCTATTTACAAAAATCCAAAGGCATCTACCTCAGAAGATCTTTACATTGCATATCTCGAGATATGACACAGTTTAATTCCCCATAGTCTTTCTGTAGTTACATCTCTTAGAATCATGTGCAAATCCAGTGCAGTCACAACTAGTCCACTCTCTGTCATGTAAATGAGGATTTGGATTTTGAAATGTAATTAAGCTTCATATATTGACAAGAAAAAAAAAAAAGTGGAAAAAAAAAGTGAAAAAAAAGCGAAAAAAAAAAAAAAAGCGTGGATTTATGTCACAAAACAAGTTTGAAATAAACACTAAAACTGAAGACTTCCCAGAGATGAGATATAGTGGTTTAAATTCTTTGCTTATTCCAGACACAAGAGAAGGCATGGCTAGACTGGAATTCCATGCAGTCCCAACACAGGATAGACTGCTTTGCCAGCATAGAAGCACTAGTGTCAAATGCACTAAAGCCTTTAATTGACTTCATACAGATCAAATAGGCATGTTATGGTAACAGTTTATGATTATGAACTCCCTGCATTACACTCAAACTAGCAACATAGGTATGTGTATGCTGTTACCTATTTTTTGGGTTGATTGCTTCCCCATAAATTGTTTACAGTCAAAACAACATATTATTTTAAAATTTAAAATGATGTAATCTATGCCTAGTAATTCTTAATGTCAAGTTCAAAATAACATGCTTTCATCATTCCTTGCTTCTACACAGAATAAAACAGTTTACAGTAATTGAAGTACATATACTTTACACAGAAAATAACCATGAAGTGACTTTTATCTGGGTCAGCATGAAAAGCAATGACACGGAGCCAATAACAGCAGAAGTATTTAAGAAACTCTGGACTGACTGAATCTGACCTATGACTGGTATGCCATAGTCTGTGGTAATACCACAGCTATATATGAAGGGCAGCCAGCTACCAGGGTCTAAACTGAATAACCTTGCACTGAATTTTGAGTTTCTTTATTTGTCCTCTTGGCCAAAGCAGAACATTGATATGTATGGTCACTCTAGGAATCTATGACCGACTACAAGTACCAGTAGCTCTCAGTGCTAGGGCTACCATCACCTCTTGCTTGGTACTGTTCAAGCAGCACATAACTATTTTCTTTGTTCCTCACTTTTATAGCAGTTAGAGGTACCTGTATATTACTACACATTTGCAATAATAGTTTCTGTTTCATATAGGAGATATGGAAATTTCCATATCATTTGAACAGCTATGTCAGAATCAATACATTTCTATTGATTCAGTGCATGCACTAGATACAATCATTACACAACTTAATGAACTTTTTATCTATGTAACCATTTTTTTCTCACTTGAAAAAGACAGCTACTGCTGCGACTTTTCAGAAAGGAATTAGAAAGCAATTTACAACTGTTAAGCATTAGAATGCGTAACATGCAATGGAACATGAAAAGTATTCAACAACTGTGAAATTACACAGTGATAGCAATAAAGAGATGTATATTAAAGATGCCTGTCTGAGATACTGTAGTTACCATGGGAAATGCAAAAGGGAAGGTTTACACAGAAAGATTGTCCAAAAAGTGAGTGAATAGATAAGGTGCTTATACATCATGCAGGGTGTTGTAGTTCTGTTAAGATTTCCTTTTCTGTTCACTGTGTAACTCAGCCTACCATTACCGTGCGTAATAACTCACTTGGATAACAACTTCTGTGTAATACGAATGGATGCATAACAGCAAGTATCAAACTGAAAGGGGGAGGAAATATAAAACTGAGTAAAAGTGCAATGAGTACTAGAAAACAAAATATCTTTCAGCACCTACTGCATCAGAATCAGAGATATTATTTTTGGAGAATCCAGGTTCATAAGTTTCCAGATTTATAAGTTTCCAGTACTACTACTGTCATATAAAGATGCAATTTTTGCAGAAAATGATATTCATTATAAAACTTGCCTCCTTTCTCTTCGGTGAGGAATATGTGATCAAGGGAAGTACACCTCTGAGTACAGAAACAGAAAGAATAAACACAGAAACCTCAAAATAAAAACAGATTTATAGACTTTTCCAATCAGTTTTCGAGCTCTCACTCTAAATGTGACAATTTATGTAAAATCATAAAGATAATGCTTCATACAAAACAGGGAAGTAACATTTAAAACAACTGACCAGACAGGTAGAAGTTTCTAACCCTGAATATTCAAGAATATTCTATAAATCCATTATAGCAGCTGTTAGAGACAGTTCAATAGCATTAGAAATAAGAACAACCTTTATCCAGGTTCTTCTTTTTTTTTTTTTTTTTTTTTTTTCAGATTAATTGCCAGATAGGTATTATTCTATGAATAAATATTTTGTAATAAGCAGTTCAACCAGCTGACTCAGATGTCTTTCCAACTTGCACTGTTTGCTGGCCTGCAAAGAATTTACTCAAACGAGTCAAGATTTCCACTAGAAACAGTAGAACCCCAATAAACTTTTTGGTTAAGCATATGCTATTGCTAAGCATAAACTTTAAAATTAAAGCTGTATTTTGGCACAGAATTTGTTCAGAGTCTGATCAGAAGTCCGTTCTTAGTTCATTTGAGCTGCTCTAGCCATTCCTTATTACTACTACATGCATTTTAATACATATCTGCACAGATATAAATGTTTATTGATCAATCATTTGATTTAATAAGCAAATATTTGGCACAGCTCACTATGGAAAGCTAGGTATTGCAAATCATTTGGATGAGCCTTCCAAGATCACAGAAAGACAGATCAACATCACCATGCTGACCTGCCGCCTGTCACTTAACTGTTTTGTTATAAAACCAGCAAGTAGTCAGCTGCTACAAAGTGATTAACCACAGTCCAATGATTTCCAAATCATTGGATTTGTGCTTATTCTTTTTATATAAAGGAGGGAAGCTCAGCTTGAAGTTGGAGGGCAGTGCATAGCAACCATTGCCACTAGCATACACAAACTTCACAGAGCATCAAATTCTAGGGTTGAAACCAACACTGCACATTTGCAGCATATTTATACACCCTTGAAGAGTTCAGATATGTTCATCTAGTTACATTTTCAAGATTTTCAACTCCAAGCTTTTTTTTCCCCTGTGCTCCACTCTTAAATGGGCCCGCTGACTGTGTTCTCAGAAGCATCATCCTATTGCCTTTATTTGGTTAACAAATATTGTAGAAATTTTCTATATGTTCAATTCTACATATTGAAGACTATAAAAACCACAGAAAGAGATAAGTCTACTGAAAGGAACTCAATAGCACTGAAAGACTGGGTGTAATCAGCCCAGAAGAACTGGCTCTCTAAATTAACTGCTCTTCAGATAGGTCCCTTCACATAGGCAACAGAGCGCGTCTTCCTTTTCTTGCCTCTTCTGCTTCCTTTCTTCCCAGGGAAGTAAATAAGATAGTATAAGATAGGAATCCTATTATCTCTGCTGTCCTCCCTTCTACTTCAATTTTTAACTCTCCAGCCTACAGAGAAGAAATCTGCTGTTCTACACAAGATCCAAAGAACTGATATTTCACATATAGTGTGTCCAGCTGCATCCTGTAGCACTTCACTCTCAGCTTTATTAGATCAATTGAGAAGAATCTCACAAGTGAGGGAACCCTATGCAGGGGTTCCTCATGGAGCACTTCTAAAACAGACTTCTTGCATGCAGTAACTCATGGATGATGCTTTCATATCAAGGATAGAGCCACTAATACATTTATCACCTAGATTTTTTTTTTTTTTTGACACTGACCAGGGAAGAGATGTAAATGTGTTAAGTTTCCTTTAAAACAAAAACTGACAACATGTCCAGTTTTTTTTTTTTTTTTTTTTAATGAAACAATTCTTCTAAATGATTTTTAATAGGGAAGGAAAAACCTTTCTGTGGAATAAGTGATTAGCAATCTCAAATGTCAAGGAAGCCTAAGTGCTCAAGTTGTCTCCAGTAATAAAGACAACATAGCCTTCTAAATGGTATTAAACATTTAGGAATGTAAGCTACTAATGAAACATACTAATTCTTAAGCCACTAATATACAGAGACAAATGCAGTCTTACCCACAAACATAAGCAGGCAATGTCTTATGTGAGATTAAAGCATACTTATTAGATGTATGGTTAAGTGCCTACTTAGAAAGAGGCAGTGCATTAGAACATTTATCTTTGCAGTACAGCACCAAGGTGGCTAAACAATGATATTCCCTACTAAGTACCATACCACTTCATTGTTACCAGTCAATACTGTTCAAATACAAAGTCAAATAAAATTAAAAGCTCAAGGCAGAACTGAATATTAAACTACTTCTGATTGATTTAATTGCAAAACAAAACAAAAAATATCTGCTTCTCACTGGCAAACTTTTAATCTTAAAAATAAAAAAGAAAGAAAAAAAGTAAAATTAATAGTATTGAGGTTTAATCTGAAAAACACTCATCTCACAGGATAACTTCTTTTGAAAATGTTAAGCAACTAACTGCTTTGACATCATGATTAAAAATTAGTAACCCTGACAGAAGATACTCACAGCTATATTTAATTATTTATGATTAATTTTACCCTCTTCCTCAAACCACAGATTAGTGATGATAAACACAGGCTATTGTAAGAAACTGGGAATCTTTCTGGATCCTATCTCACTTGGATTTATTGAATGATCAGTGGCATTGCCACTGTATTTTTATTAGTCCCTTTTTTTTCCCTGCAGATATGATACAAGCAGTGTGCCTGGTTACCATTGAAATTACACTCCTCTGTAGCAACAAGTGAGGTACAGAATGACATAATGAATCTTTTCCAGAGTTATCTATTGCCATCTCAGAACAAGGCCACTTAAGTCCAGTGCAGAAACAAGTGCTGGGTCTTGCACAAGCACACATGTTCTTTCAGGTGCTTTCAAATTCATATATCCTCAGTCTGAGACAAATACAAGGAAGTGGCATTTGCAAGGTGGCCTATCATTCAGATTAACTTTCACGATCAGATTTTGCTCTCCAGTTTTCAAAAAACATTGATATATTTCTCCAGTATTGTCACACATAAAATCCATGCAGTTTGGACTTGCATCCCTTTGAAATTCAGCTCACAGATCAGAAACTGGGCAGATTGGATACCATAAAATCCAGTTGCCATTAATAAGAGAATTTAACTTAGACCACTTTGTGAAAGCAACATTGGCACACTGTGAATAAGTGGTATATTAATCTATGATCTTTATCAGCACTGTTTCTAGAAATAACAGCTCAAGTAAATCTGTATTTTGGTTGGGAAACTTTTATACAGACAAGAAGGAAACACTTTCTGAGATTCTCTTTGATCAAATAAGTCTATAATAAAATGCCTATAGATACACTTGCCTCCCAATCCTCTATTTAAACTTGCAAAAACAGTAAGGACAGAGCATATTTATTTATGTAACTTAATATGTTGAAAGTGAGCGTTTATTCTTCATACACAAAGAACTACCAATAACAGAGCTAGGCAGTTCCAGACCTGAAGTGCTCATTTGGACCATATAATTAAATAAATTCTTGTATTTGCATTTTTCCTTTTATTTCTTTTTCCAGTGTATTTGACACCACCTTTGAGAAGTGAACAAAGACACACTGTCAATCATAGAAAACTGCACAAAATGTTACTGTTTGTTCCCCACGAATGTAGAGGTATGTACCTATGCAAAGGAAGAAATTCCATTGTGCTCTTGAGATTTCCTCTCCCTTTAGTTGAATTTAGTTCGAAGTTCACTCAGCTAAGATTTGGGCTGTGTCAGTATGCCAAATAAATGTTTCTGTATGTCAGTTCCATTACTCAGTCAGAAGTTAAATGCCAAACAAAATCATGGTCTTATATTGCAACTTTAAAGTAATGTGAAGTAAAAAGTGACCACTCATAAAACATCCCAGACCCTTACTTTACACAGTTCAAACGCTGGCTTTGATTGAAAGTATTTGTTAAATATTTTGTCTATTATGTAGCCTGGTTTATCTTCCCACTATCTCCTTTAGTCTCAGATTTTTACACTGTTTCCCTTACATACATATCCACCCAATTGATAACTACATTATGGCAATTATTCGCAGACTAAGACTTTTTTTTTTTTTTTTTTTTTTTTTTACAGGAAAAGCATCAACGTAGGTGAAGTGTTCATTAGAATACTTGGATGGTCAAAAGAACCAAGGAAATAGAAGGATAGGGTGACAGACCTGCAGGACTAGGGAAGCAGCTTTATAGATGACATTAAGAAAGGACCAGAGAAAATCTTAAAGCAAAAGGAACATGGGTTAATTGAAATTGAGACAGAAAAGGAGAAAGAGTGTTTCATTTGAAACAGAAAATGAGACTGGTACCAAACGTTCTATAATTTCAGATGGTTATACCATCAATACCTTCTACACTAAGGAAGATCAAGCAGAATTTAATTCAGGATTCTCATATCAGAATAGAACATTCATTCACTGAACTCAACTGAATTTGTTTTTACTATTCTTGAAAATCTATCAAAGAAAATTCCTACATCACACAAAACCCTGTATTTCTAAAAAAAAAAAATAAAAAAATTAAAAAAAGCACTATGAAGTGTGTGTAGACTTCAGAATTTCTCTTTTTGTCCAAAATAATGTATTCTATTAAAACATAAATAAAGCGGAAAATCCCCAAACAAATTTTATTTAAGAACTCTGATGTGCTTTTTGATTTTCCTATAAAAATAAAATGCAGAATTGGTGGCTTACAGTAAGTATAGAATTACTTTTAAGTATGACTTGACTTTCAGCATATTTTTGAAATAAACTAACACTAGAGCAATAGCAAAGCCTGAAAAATGAACTATGCAGAACTAGGACATGCAGTATGCAAGTACATAGTAATTGTGGTAAACCAAAGGGCCAGTATTTGTGATCAGACTGACTAGGTTTACATAGGCTGCCATTTATGCTAAGCAACTGCTTAAAGCCATAGCATGCAGGGAAAAAATTTCTGAAGAGCAAAAATTTTCCTCATTTGGATCACTATGAAGCATGAAAATAGTAAATTACAAAAACAGCTTGTTTTGTACTGTGCTCAATTAACTCTTCATAATCCAAGAGAAAAAGATTTCAAGCAGTAGTGTTAAAAATTCAAGAAAATCCATAACTCAAAAAATATACTGAATGGAATAGTTACAGAATTATATTATCAAATTAATGACTAGCAAGTATGTTTGCCATCCTATGTTTAACATAGGTGCATTCTACCAAGAAAAAATACATTGTTAATCAATAATATTAACTTATTTTATTTACACAAAATGTAACCTGCAAGCAATAAGTCATCAATGAATTGCTGGCAAAATTATTTCTCAACTCTGACTTAACATAAAGCAATATGCTTTGTAATAAAAAATCCTCAAGTTAATTCACTAAGTACAGAACATTCAAACAGGTAAATAACTTTAAGAAAGGACAATCACCAATTCTGTTTTAAAATACTATATGATTTCATTGTAAGAAATTGAGAATTAACTACTAGATCAATAGAAATCACAAATTCACTTATCCCAAAGCAAACTATGGAATCATAAGGTATGCACAATTATTAACAAACAGAAGCTGATTTTCTCTGAACACTAATCAGAAACTCAAGAATGCAAATCATAAGGACAGGAAGAAGAACAAATCCTTCAGAAAAATATGACTTACCAGACAGACGAGTTTAGCTGTGTCTCAGGTGCAGAGGAAGTAGGGACTGTCTGTATATATACAGATCTTGTTTACTTAGCCCTTTATGAAGGTTTCTCTCAAGAAATTAAACTCACATGCATGAGTCTGCAAGAGAAAGAGAAAGAAGCTGAGCTGCTGGCTGTTACTGTTCAAAGCACATTTGAGCTATTTTCAGCAGCAATGGGCTTGCCTACAATCAAAATGAAAATGCAATACAGAAGGAACCAGCCTACCAACACAAGCTAAAAAAATTAAGAAATTCATGGCAAAAACGTTTGTTCATTGTCCAAATTTTATTTAAAGAAACAAAAAGCATAAGGAACAAACACTGTATATGATAAACACTGTTAAAAACAGAGTTGGAGCACTGAAGACTATTACCTCAGGAAAAGAATAACTATGCATCTGTTTTAATGTTAAAATGTATATCTTGAGTTTAGTCAGTCCTAAAGTTGCGTTGCTTTCTTTATACAAAGGTTCACCTGAGAAGAATGTACATCTATATGTATTTAAGTGCAATATATCTAGCTGGCATAAACAACTGAGGAAAAAAATTACTAAAATTGAAGCCAGAAGTTTGTTTCTAGTTTTCAGCTTAAATTTCCAGTTTCAGCACCAGTGCTATTTTGAAAGCTTAATGACCTGAAGCTGCAGGCACTCCATAGGCCATTCAGTGACATAACAAAGATCTTCCTGTCCCCTTCTGCTGCAACCCCAAACAACCAGCTTAAATTCTCACTGTGTAAAAATACTGGAAAATTAATATGAAAGACCACAAAGAGATTAAAAACTCAGAAGATACACAAGGAAGAGACTCACAAGGATCACTGAGTCCAATTCCTAGCTCCACACAGGACCACCCAAAATTCCAAATCCATGTGTGAGTGTTGTCCAAATGCTTCCTGAACTCCAGCAGCTTGCAGCTGTGAACACTGCCGCAGGGAGCCCGTTTCATTGTCTGACCACCCTCTAGTAAAGAATCTTTTTCTAACACCCAACCTGATCCTCCCCTCAGCCTCCTCTTCTCTAGACTGAAAAAGACAAGGGACCTCAGCTGCTGCTCATCATACATATAAAACTTGCTCTCCAAACCCTTCACCACTTTAGCAGCCCTCATTTGGAGACCCTCAAACAGTTTTACATCCTTCGTATATTATGGTGCCTCAAACCACACATAATGGAAGGCAAGCCTTCATAGTGCAGAGCAGAGTGAGACAATCCCTTCACGCGTTCTGCTGGCAGTGATGGGTGCAATGCACCCTAGGATATGTTTGGCCCTTTTGGCTGCCAGGGCACAACACTGACTCAGATTGAACTTGGACATCAGAACCACCAGATCCCTTTCTGTGGGGACTACTCCTCAGCCTTTCATCACCCAGCCTGTACATATATCCAGGGCTGCCTCATCACAAGTGCAGAACCCAGCACTTGCTCTTGTTCAATTTTATGCAGCTGGCAGCTGCTCAGTCCTCTAATTTGTCAAGATCTCTCTGCAGACCTTCTCTACCCTCAAGGGAGACAACAGGTCCTCTCAGTCCCACGTTCTCCATAAACTAACTTACTGTACTTGCAACTTCTGATTCCAAGTCATTGATGAAAACTCAGAATACAATTGATCCCAAAACGGAGTTCTGCAGAACCCCACTAGTGACTGGCCTCCAGCCTGATGTAACTCATTTACCATAATCACTTGAGCCCTATGCATCAGCCAATTGTTCACCTGCTGCATTACACATTTGTCTAGCTGCATGCTGGACATTTTACCCAGAAGGATAAAGTGAGAAACAGTATTCAAAGCTTTACTGAAATTCCAAACATCAACTAGTTTTCCTTTGTCAACTAGGCAAGTGACCTTGTCATAAAAGGTAATCAGATTTGTTAAAAAGGACAATCCCCTCACACACCTATGCTTGCTGCAACCAGTGATTGCATTGTGCTTCAGGCATTTCAGTAACTTCCAGAATAATCTCCATAATTTCACTAGGCACTGACATGAGTCTGACAGGCCTGTAATTACAAGCATCTTCCTTCTTGAAAACTGGGGCAACATTTGCCAGCTTCCAGTGAAGTGGGACTTCTCCTGTCTCCCAAGACTGCTGAAAAATAATTGAGATAGGCCTCATGATGACATCAGCCACCTCTTCAAGTACCCTGGGATAAATCCCATTGGGCTGCATGGACTTACATGCATTCAAGTGGAGCAGCAAATCCCACACAAATTAGGTGTTGGTTGGGAGTTCATCATAATCACAGTCAGAGTCCTCCAGTTGAGGGCTCCAGGGGTCTTAGAGCCTATCATCAGTGTCAAAAACAGAGGCTAAAAAGGCATTAGGCATTTCTGTTTTGCCTGATAATTGTTTTAACATTTCAGGTGGGTAAGTCAGTGGTAGTTTTGTAGGTAAGCTTCGACATAGGTAGGGTAAGTCAGTGAATAACTACCATTTAACTTTTTCTTGTACAGGAAGAATGTTCTCTGTATTTATGAGCAATTGTGACAGATAAAACTCACACTGCTTTACCAGACCAACTCTTCATACATGTCCACACTTAAGTACTGTCACCAAAAAGCTTGTAACTTTTTCTTGAACAAAATGAACAAAATTTGAAGTTAGTCACTACTCAAAACATAAAAAAAAGTCTGGTGTAGTAGAAATTTTAAATATTTAATTGAATATTGGACATTCAATCATATTCTACTTGGCCAAGTACACTCCTTTGAGAACATTTTAGAAGACATGGATCACCTTAATGTTTAATTTATTTCTGGAGAGTAACTATTTAAACATTAAATAGACACCTTAAGCAGGATGCCAAACACAGGCTATTCAAACTACTCAAGCAATAAAGGAATTCTCATTGCTAAAAACAAGTAGAAATATTTGCCCCCAAAGACTTGTATAAAATATAACAACAGTGACAAAAACTGTCAAGCTTGAAAATAAAGCATAAATTATTTTTTTATTAGCTCAGGAAACTCCCTTCCATGTGATCCCAACCATTTTTAGTACTGTTGTAGTTAAAAGCAGCAACAACAACAAAAGTATAACCCCACAAATACTAAATACCAACCTGTCATACTAATCATTATTGTTGTTTCATTCCAGATGTCTAGTTTAGGACTACTATTTTACCACAAAATTAATTCACACAACTTAAAAAGCTCAGTTTATACTTAACATGAGATCAATGAATAAAGACTTAAGGGCTCCAGCAGCTGAATTTTTAGACAACATGACTGCATGAGTTACAGCCAGCGGAAAATTGTAATGATTAGGTCAAAAATACAGTATGGTTAAGTTAACTATATGATTTATACCTAACAAGACACCAGAGCCAGATGCTACATAGTCTTACTGTCCTTATTACTTTAATCTGGTAGTTACAAGCAGGGTCAACATGTACTTGTACAGTGACGGCTATTACTACACAAATAAGAAAATAGAAGAATGCTTTTAAATCATTATTAACAATATCAGTTCAGTACCAAATAAACACAATACATTATGTCTTGCAGTGCAATATTTCTTTTCTGAAGCATCTTATTTACCACTAGTACTTAACCCACTTTAAATACCTTGCATTCTCATACACTCTCTGCAACTTGTTTCACATAAATGATTTGTTAATGTGTTTATAGCACTTATTAAGCATGACAAAATAATACCATCTATTTCTCAAATAAATCTGATAATCTACAAGCTTGTCACCATTGCAAAGATTATCACCTTATACATTTTAAAAGATTACAACAATCATGTTTCCCATTTTATAGCCATCAGTAACACCAAATTTAACACAAAATTTATTTAGAGTCACACTGCCACAATTTAATCTTTAATCACAATCATGACTTTTACTGGGTTCCTAGATCTAACTTAAACACAACTGAGTCACTGAAAGTTCACGTGCAATTGCTGAAGAAGAATTCTTTAGTGGACTCAACCTGTGTACATATAAAACTACACAGGTAAATTTATATACTGTACAACCAGGTGTAATTTCTTCATTCTTTATATTATTCTACACACATTTTTTATCCTAATCTTGTAATAGTTATTACATAGATTCTAGTAATATGATATTGTGAATTTCACATTAACTGTCCCAAGAAGAAGCACAATTAGCCATGTTTCTTGAATTTGAATTTAACATTAGAGAATGTACACATGCATTGTGTATCACTTTTTAGAGAGTATATTCAGTGGTCTGGAGCTGAAATTAAATTGATACATCAATTTAATTTCTTAATCAATTTTTCATCACATGAAAAACAAGAACTGCTGAAAATTCTTCTACATTAAAACACACACACAAAATAAACCCTAAATTTTAATTCCTATCACTTTCTCATTTGAGCTACATTGAAAAAGGTGGGTCACTTACTGAAAATAACATCACACAAGCTTGCAGGACATAGGATTCAAAATTGCAAGAAAACATAATGTAGGCATCCAAGTTATTCTGAGAGCTACACCTGGAATCTCTTCATAACATAAAGAAAAAAAATTGCTTCAATCAACTATCTGTAGCATTAGAATTCTTCACAGAATGGCCATAAATTACAGAGCTATAGAAAAGTTTTTCTTAAAACACTAAGTTTGGTGTGTGAAGTAGCTAACAGACCACTGGTATTCTATGAAAAGACGTTTTGTAAAGTTTAGAAAGGTTAGTATTTCTTAAGAACTTGACAACTTGAGCAAAGCATGTTCAAAGCAATTCAAGCTACTGGTTTACTAAAGCAGTCTTCCCATCTGCAGTAGTAACACACAGTAATAGTAGCTCTATTCAAGTCACTTCAAGAAGTGGGAAATGATATACATCCCTCATGGAGGATGAATTGCAACCTACAAAATTGACAGACAGCATATCTATATATTTTGTGACTTCCTAATCCTGATACTGCAGTTTTGGTAAGAGAGTTCATCTTTCACAAAACTTCCAAAACAGTGAAGTTATTGAAGTCCATAAATGGAATTCTGCTTTATTATTATTACTACTATTATTATTGTTGTTATTGTATTGCTCTGTTCGTACACTAGTTTCCCATATACACAGTTCTCCAGTATCTCAGTCTATCCTGAAGTAGCTCTCCAAATTTAGGAAGAAGCATAGAATTTCACTCCCTTAACAGAGTTTTTCTTTTAACAGTTCCTTCAAAAAAACAAAAACAAACAAACAAAAAACAACCTAATGATACATTGCCTACCTTGTTACTATATACAAACTAATAAAGTTGGTGAAGTTTTTCTCTCCAGGTTTGATATACGAATGTTCTGCCCCGAAAACTATGAAAAACTTTGAAATATGGAAGGAAGACCAAAGAGAGGAAGCTTGGATTTTATTTATTTTAGCTTATGTTCCTCAGAAAGCACACAGGACCCTATCAATATTTATCAGACAGTCTACGATCCAGTAAAGCACAGTATCCAAGAGAACTTCCATATTTAATTTATTTATTTAACAGAAGTGTTTTACTGATAACTCAGTGTATTTGAGAGACATGGATCAAGAGATCAAGCTTGAAAAAACCATGCTCTCACACTTGATTAATGCCATCTGAAATTTGTGCAAAATGGCAGATGTTTCATGAAGAGCTTCCTCTGCTGTTTTCTCTAGAATAGAAGATCTATGCTCTCTTTAAAAGATACCATCTGTCTTCAGATACATTCATTTCTCATTTTTATCTTTGCAATTTAAGTCTGCTATCCTCCCTTCCTCCCATGATATTAATAAAATATTGACTGACAATTTTAAAGATTATATGACTGAACCCCCAGCTACATTTTTGTGAAAGGTGTTTTGTTAGTAAGGAATTCTGCTATTATAGTAAGCTGAGTTTGTTACACATTTTAACATTTGCTTTTCAGGAATCCTGGTATATTCCAGAATTCCCACAAAGCTACACATTATCACCTACCATGTTTTCGAAGATGCCAAAGGATTTTATACAGACTCAACATCTATGAAGATGTGGACTACTTCACAGTTCTTGGAGACATAATACGCTAAATTACTCAACCAAAAAGCAACTATATACACAGTGGTGATGGACTGATGGTTGGACTTGATCTTAGAGGTCTTTTCCAACCTTAACAATTCTACGCTTATCAAGACAATAAATCTCTGGACAATTAACCTGTTCTATGAAGAGAAGCCAGAAAATGGCGGTACCACATCTTCCAGTTACCTTTGACAAAACCTGATTGAGTTTCATTTATGTCCACACAGTTTTTGATATCTGAGAACCCAAAACAAACATTGTGTTTGAAATGGTTGCAATTTCAATATTGTACTATAGAATATAGAGTCCTTTAAACATCAAGATATCTTTAACAGCAAACCAATATACTGTAATGCAAGGAGATGGAAGCAAAATGAAATTAAACTCATTTCAAACAATGAGTTTCATACCATATTACATCTCTCCTAATGAGGTAACAAGAACTATTGTGACTGCAGCTCTTGCTGTTAAACTAGACCTACCAAATGACATGCCTGCTAAGAGCATTATTTCATTAGTAAAACTAACTTCCCCTGTTCCATGAGTAAAAAGCTAACAACATATGGGGAAATAAATATGAAAGGCCTTTTTCAGGAAATAAAGAACAGAAGCCTATTGTTAATCTTGCTCTCAGTATACACCACTAATACATTGTTTCAAGAACCTTGTACAAGGTCATTTGTCTTTCAGAGTCATTTTCCACTGAAATGTGTTCAGCTACTGTGTATATTTGTGGGGTCTTTTTGAGAGGAAGGTAGTAGTTTAGCTATAGAGCCTAAAACTCAGATATATAAATGAGCAAAGACTTTACACCTGAAAAGCTCATTGCAACTTATAAACTCAAATGACTGTGTTTGTCCTACCAAATGGTCACATTAATTTTTTGAGCCCAAATACAATGTTACAAACAAACAAACAAAAAAAACACCCACAGAACTCAGCTGTATCAGGTGCAAGAAACAAACTATTTAGCCTAAATACAATCCATCTGGGAGAAAGCAAAGTTTGAATAACAGTCTCTCCTCCAGTCATGCTGAAACATTACCACCCGTGGACAAGAGTATGTCCCCTTCTCAATGGAGTAATGCCATCGCTATGAGGTTATGCCTGCTCCTGTGCATGACTGCCTCTCTCAGTCTCAGGTTACCTGGTCCACAAAAAGCAGAAGAAATTCATGAAAGATAGGCAAGATCCAGTTCCCTCCTTTTCTTTCACAAAGTTTTATGATACAGAACATCACAAAGCCTAATATTTTGTTCCTTCTTAAACAGTCAGATAACAGCCAGGCCAGCTTTGCACAACCACATTCTGAATTAAGTTTCTGTTTCAATTACCGTGACTAAATCCACCAAGGAATTTAGGCTTCTCCATAATTAGCACAAATGTGTTGCTAAGCTGTTAATTTTTTTAAAGAAAATATAATAATAATAAAAGACTTACTTTACAAACAGTCCGAGTTTTACCAACCAAGTCATTTTAACATTTTCTGCTACTCACAGCATACAGAGTAGAGGAAAGCAGACCTATTGCAACTGAAGTTCTAAGGGTCTGAATCTCAGGGAAAAGGGAATTATACCTATCAAATCAGCAAAGCACAAAACCTCGCACTAGAATTCAATCAAACAACAGGTTTGAAAAGCAGTGGTTAGAGCCATCATTCCTTAACTATTCCTTGAGTCAGTTTATCCACTGTGCTACTACAATCCACTTAATTGCAAACACATAAACACATGTGCAAAGACCTAAAGACATAAGCAGTTGTGCAAAGCTTTAAAGACTTCCGGCCACAGGTAGATTACACTTCAGTCTTTTAGAACACAAACTAACACTGGCAGAAGCTTGATGATTTTTCTCACGCAGTATTTTCAAGAGCAACATCTGGCTTTCAGCAAGACCCAACTTTTATATTTAGGTTTCTTACTTCTGATTTAAACATACTGACACCATAAAAAAGACTGAAGTTAGCCAAAGCTCACTGACATACAATTGCTTCAGATCCATTTCTCACACTGCTGCTCAGTTTTTGCAGAGTTGTGACAGTTATTGATCCCTAAGGTTGCAATTAGATAGTTATTCCAGGAGCCCAGGTATGTGTCACCACTAGACTGAAGCTGCTCGAACCTAACCCTGTCTCCACCTTTGCTGATCTTCAGGCTATTTACTGGTGAGAAAAGGTCCTGCCAAATTGCCTGAGCTCACCAAGTGATCTCCTGCTCCCAAGGACTCCAGAATGCTGACATCAAAACCTCAAGTAAGAACTTCAAGCAGTTTAAGAATAGCAGAAGAAAGAATTATTGCTTTCATCAGCACAATGTGCTGAAGCAGATCTATCCCAGTACTGATATCTTTATAAAGACCACTGACATCATAACCTCTTTTGGCAATGATGTTATCGAATAGACCACTGAAAATGACAGCAAGCACAGACATGCTTGTCCCTACTTTTCTGGGAGATGAGATCCACTGCACACCAGCAGGTGACCAGGGAGCAGGCCAGGTATGCCATGCCTGAGGGCACCAAGGCCAGAGAACAAATACTGCAGTCTCTAGAAATTGGCATGCTTTTGCTCAGTCTGTCCCACACTCTGGCAAAACTTGAAGTAAACTTGAACTCACCTTGAGACAACGTGCATTTTCCACTGACTACATATTCTTAGGCCTTTGCCTGAGCTGTTTCTATAGATTGATTGAATGAATCTATTTCTATAGATTGATTCTGAATTGACCTTTTGATACAATTGCAGGGACAGCCTGATTATTCAAAAAGCGTGTAAAAACAAATCAGGCTTATACAAAACAGACCATATCAGCTTGTGAGAAGTTTCAAACCGTTCTGACTTTGGGCAGTATCAAAAGCAGCAGACAAAATCTGAGTCAGTTCTCCTACAATCCCTCATACCATGAAAGGCTTAAAGAGGGATCTTTAGATCATTTTGCTTCACAACAGCAAAATTCACAATATGTATATAATTCCTGACAGATGCAATTCAACTGTTTAAGAAAGATATCCCAACTTCTGTAGGTACTCTACTGCTTAATTATCCTTAGCATTCATTTTTTTCCTAGCTCAAAGTGGCGTCCTTTACCATAATTTAAGCCTGAAAAGTTGCTGTAATTTACGTCTGAAATGATCTGCTGTGCAAGTGATGTAACAGAATCAAATTCAAATTCCAAATATGTTCCTTATGAAAAAGCAGCCCCAACTCTACCAAGTGCCAACACCTTTACATTTCATAACACACCAACTTCACAGCAAACCTGAGGGCCTGAAGTGTATCCATAGCTATCAGTGAGGTTTAACCAATACAAAATGATAAAGAGCACTTAAAGAAAATATAGTCAAACTGAGATTCGGTTCAAAATATCATCAGGAATCATCTTATTCGAGGGTAGAGCTGAATCACTGCTTTCTTTAAAGGTGGCATGGTCCCCCAACCCATAAACACAAACCTGGTTTTATGATCAGACTAAAGTATTTGTGTTTTGTGGATTTTTTGGTTTTTTGCTCTCTGATCATGATAAAGCTATCTGTCACCCTTAAACTTCTAGTAAGTTAGGAACGGTCTGTACATCCTAGCTAGAAATGCCATGCCCTCAAGGGATGCAATAAGCTTTAGCATATACCAAATCATTGATACCGGAGAGATGCAGACAGTAGTTTCCTTGTGTTTTCCTTCCCACCCACATATCAGAAGGTACATTTAAGCATTCAAGATGTAAGTACACTTGTAATTGGTTAAACCAATATCAGCAATGGACTTGTAGAACAGGATGTTACTACAAAGCTGCATGCTCATACTGTCTTAAAAGATCAAAGCTACACCATTTTATTTACTGCGTACAGCATCTGGCACTGGAATTGTACTGGAAAAACATCACAATCTAGAGAAATTTCAACTGATTTTTTTTATTAAAAAATTTTTGACAGCCCAATTACATTTTTGAAACTGATGCTTTCCACACAGTCCAAATAATTAGAGAGTTGAAACTTTCTTGAGAGATAAGTTTTGCAAATGTGCTAGAGAAAAGGAAGGACATAACAGCAGAAATCTGCTTTTTTTTTTTTTTTTTGTTGGTGAGTGCCTTGATTAATCTTCTCTTCTGTATGATGCATAATGATTAACAGGAAGTCCCAAAACAGAAAACTGTTCAATTCCTGTTCAAATCTTAATTTGAAAATAATGATTTCCCTAGAGATGTGACAGTTCCTCATGCTGGCAGCCTGGAGCAGAAGGAAGACTTTGTTTCTAGGAAGTTCTTTGGCTCCCAAAGCTAGCAAAATGCCAACAATCCCCAGTGGATACTCCACAACCAAATTAGCCCTTGCCCACCAGGAGGATGACTCAGGAAATCAGCACTGAGCTTCTGTTTGTTTTGCCTTCTTGCTCACAGAAGCACATTAAGTATGCAGTCATTTATCACATACTGCTTCAGCTCCTGCTAAATGAGAATGAGGGCACTTTTACAGTTTTTATTTGCTATTTATGTTCCCCTTAGTACCATTAATTGTTGAACACACAATTCGTTTGAAACATTTGTTTGAGCTATATCCATGTTTCCCCTAGCTGGGCAAAGGCAAGCTCATGTTTGACGCGTATAAGGTGATGCAAGATGTTACAGCTGAATTGCTAGTTGCTCAGTGCTGACTTACCTGCAGGCCTTCCCATATTTTTCATTAACAGAGCTAGACCCTTGTGTAAGTGGCAACTTCAGCAATGACAAGACAATATTTGAGGGAGAGTTACAATTTTTTTTTAAGCAGTTTCCTAATTTTCATCCCTCATCACGCTTTCATTACTGATCAGTAAATGAATACTAATTTATTAATAAAGAATTCAGAACTGCAATCGCGTTATTCACCACAGGTATTCTCCCTGCATAGAAAAATTCTTCAACAATATATTTGTAGAATTTCTTTCTTGCTATCTCAGATTTTGGTAGCCAGTACTAACAAAGCACATAGGATACACATGCTTTTCAAGAGAAGCTGTGCACACCCCCTATAAAAACCAGCGATCCAAACTGACAGAACAAAGGCCAACACCAACAAGGAACACAGAGAATAACTCTCGAGAACACTCTCAAAAAGTAACAAATTGACAATTAAAATATGTATTTGCACACTGTGTTAAAGAAAGCAGCACCTCTGTATCATATCATGAACCTAAATTCATAGCAGTTGAAGTTATAAGGAAGAAAGCTTGAAGAGCAGAAATAAAAGTATCACTCACATTCAGGCAGTTGTTCAGGTATGTGAGAACTGGAAATAATAGCTAATATAATTTAAAGCAGTTATTCCGTAAGGTGGTAGCTTTATTAGGTAATTTCCTCTTTGAACAAAAAACACATGGAAATGTGGATTTCCCTTCCTAGAAACTGTTTACTTCCTGAGAACTTTAACATCCTCTGTTTTTAAAGTCATCCACTTATTAATCATAAAAGCTCATATGATCTGTTTTTGCCTCAGGGTTTTTTGATTTTTCATTGGCTTGGTCCTGGTCAAAACAAATTCCCAATTCCAGTCCTTAGATAAAGATCAAAGAAGATCAGAAAAATTTGTACTTGGAACTGAAGGATGAAGTCAGTGACTTCCACTATCTCTGCTTCTAAAATAGCTTAAAAATATTACACATAGAGAAGAAATTCAAAATGTTGTAAGGTAAGTTTTCTCTACTGAATTTACATCAGAAAGTTAATCTGGTCCAGACTTTTATCTTACCTCTTAAAAGAGAATATAGAGATAACAATGTTGTTAAATTGGCATTGTACACAAAAACATTACAAGTAAGGACATTTGAACATCCTTACTACAAATCTAGTCTTCAAAACACATTTAGCTCCTTCTTTGCTTTGCCTTCTGCTATGGATCATCTGACACACGATTTAAGCTTATTTGATTCCTCTGACAATTAAACAAATTTTTAATAAGGAAAATACTAGGAAAGCATTTATTTTTACAGGGGTCAGATAAACTGAGCACCACAGCAACGTTCCTCAAGATGAGTTTCACTTGTCTCCAAATTATTTGCTACCTGACCCCTATTCATGGAATTACATTATTCCATTGCTTGTGGAAGACAGCCAGTGACAGCTTCATTTTGACAGCAATATACAAGTAAGTATCTATCTGAAACATCTAACACTTCATTCTAAAACGTGAACAGCCAAGACTTGACTATTTGTGTTCAAGTTTAAAATGCAACATAAAGGACTCAACTGCAGAAGGGGATTATCTTGTTTTCAAATCTGCAAAAGAATCAGAATACTTACATGTACATATGGAGACTAAAACAAAAGAAAAATCAATGATATGTGCTGGCATACTGTGTGTAAGTCAGAAATTTGACTAGAATGCAAATAATGACATTAATTACTCCAGGACCCGGCTCACTCACTTTTCCTCACACCTGCTTCCCTTCCGTCTCAGGAACAGTATGGTTGTTTTTGTTTGGCCTTTATCAGGAATGTTGTTGTTTAGGCCTTTGTCATAACACAATTTAACTACAGTATCCAGGCCCCTGGTTTTCAGTAATACTGCTTTATGATCAATGTAAAATGCGTCCCAAGAGACTACTCTTAAGGCTATTGCATTTGTCTACTCTGGAGCAGGAGATGCACATTATCCACTAGTTATCTATTATGTGCCTTTCCACCACAGCAGTTTTACTTCATCTCTTCCCTTTCTAGAGCTTTCTCAATTCTTTGTCCATCTCCTCCTGCAACTCCCAAAGCTCTCATCACAACTCTGTACAACTTCTGAACAGATTTTCCCACATATACTTTCATTCATTTGTAACAGATAGTATCCTTTAACACAAGAATGCTTCTGAAGTTTATCTATAAAGCCACTATTTGCTTGTTCTTCAAATCCATACTAAATTTTCATTCCTGAAGCAACTGGTATTATGGTTGAATGATCAGAACCATTTGTCAATATATCTGTTTTTCTGTTCACTTTTGAAATCATGTGTGTTCTGTATTCTATGTTAAGCATCTACTACCAAGAGAATTCAACCCCAATCCCTTCTTTACACAGTGATGAGCTAATATTGATAGAAGCAATTACTAAGATGCAGTGTCCCTTCAGATAACAACCAAGACAACAGCATTTTTATCCCTTCATTCAGAAATAACTTATCTGCTCTTTCTCCTCTGGTAGAGTGCACACCAGAATTTGAAGTAGAACATGGCTACATGGAGACAGTATAACAGATTTTCTGCTGTACAACTCACGGCTTTTACTTAGTCCTACTGATATGTTTATTTTTGCTTGCAGTTTTAGCTAAACAATGACTGATCTATACTTTAAATAGCATATATTTAAGGTAATTACACCACTAAATATTTCAGGAATTAAGTTAATCTAGGTGTAAATTTGTTTAAGTCCACAACATTTTTACTTTGCTTAAAAGACAGTATTTCCTTAGGCTAGAAGGCATCCCACTAATACTTTACCATAGTATGTAGGTGTAGACTTGCAAACAATTTTTCTAGAGTTTGTTAGACTTCTGAAAATAATGTGTGCCCTGAACCTGGCCTGTACCCAAGACCATAAATCCACTAATCAAATGTCTATACATGCAACAAATTAAAAACTTCTTGTATTTGTTCAAAAGTAAAACAATCACCTTCGAGGCTCAGATTACATGATCTATTTCTGCTGAGTGATCCTTAAAAAGGTCTGTATAAAAAGCTGAATTTGCCTGATTACCAGCATGTCTGTCAAAACAAAGCCTTTGGTTTGGTCTTCATTCCACTGCAGGGCCTACCAACACCTCACTTACCTCCCCTACTATCTCACTTCCTCTAATTAGCCTCTTTTATGTTCTATTTATTCAAAGCAACCCTTGTGATTTCATTGGTCACATTGAAATTGTTATTTCTTTGGGATTCCTAAGAACTACAGATTTATCCAGAAGAAAAACAGTGCAGCTATCATAAATTTCATTATCTGGAAGAGTGTCACTGCTCAGAGTTCCTCACTAATTAGAAATAAAATTTAATAAATATAGTGCTAGCAACTGCTAGCTTCTGTCAGAAGCTGCTCATTAAAACATTCAAGATGCATAACCAGCTAGAAGGAGCAGCATGAATTACAGAATATATGACTATAGTAATACATGCTGAATATTTTCCTTTGAGATGCTACTGTATGCTTATTTCCAAAATCCTTACTGAATCTTTAATAGGAAAGAGAGTAAAAGTTGATATATAAAACCAACAATAGATGCTTAAGATTTGAAGAAGGGCAAAGCACAAAATGCACAGAAATCAGTAGCGTGAGCTCCGTGTTAGAAGGGAAGCATTAACTATATCTAGGTGAGTCGCTAAGTTTAGGACTGCCTGAAAAGCTACAGTCTTTTTTGAAATTCAAAAGTTGCATAGATGTTTTGTGGTGCTTATAGTATATTGAGTCAAAGCTGGGGACTTCTAATCCAGCAAATCATCTGCTTCACTGGAGAGTGCAAAGCTATCGTTGCTGGAGATTTACTGATCATCTTTCCAGTAATTTAATTTCTTTGGCATTCTCTCCAATTAATAATCACCTCACATCAATTATTTAGCCTTCCTTATTTATCACAGTTCAAATGTAAAAGTTCTCCTTATCTGTATAATAGAGAAAGTGAAACTCTCAAGTGAAATGACATTCAGTGAGAAACAGGCATTTAATACTTTACAAATCTCACTTTACACCTGTTTCAAAATTTGGTGCCAATAATATCTCAATTTCAGATTAGATTTACGCTTAGAAAAAAAAAAAGGAAATAATTCTGGTTTTACAGTTATTGTGTATCATTTTTATATCAAGATGTAATTAGTGAAATCAGTGTTTAAACATACAATGTAATTACATCTACCCTGCACTTAGTTCACTTAGTTACATTTAAGTGGATTGCTACACTCCTCCTGTGGATCCCTCTAGTAGTGAAAATACCATTCATTTTCATAAACAGACCTCTGCAGTAATGAGTATAAACTCGAGTTCGTGTATTTTTCACACGTCAGAATTGTTTGAGAGACCTGAATTATGGACAGGCTTCCTCTTTCTCTTTCCTAAAGCTAAACTTTGGTGGAACACTGGCTTTTAGGGAGTCAGTCCTACTGAATACCCTTGCTATAGTCAGAGTCAAAACCATATACGAAATCAGCTACCAACAGCCACCAGAAGTTTAAATAATTGCATGAAGTGAAATTTGCTCTCTTAGAGGTTTTCTGGTAGTCTTCCCTGGTTTTGTACTTATTCTCATTAGTTTGAGTAAAACATAAATCTGACCACCCTGTTTTCATAACTGCCTTCTCTGTATACGTTAAGCTGAAGTACTAATCTCTTCCACAATTTACATTTCAGAAATTCCTCTTTTCTGTTCTTTTGTTGGCATTCCTTACAGCTAAATCTGAGTCACCGTGCTTTATGAAGAACATCCATCAGATCTCTGTCATTAGGAACTTAATCTTTTATGGTCTCACAACAGGTATAAATACTTAGAACTAGGTTACCAAAGGAAAATCTATTGCATCTTCTGCACCACATACTTGATGTTTGAGTAATATCTGTAGCTTTTTGCAAGGTGACACATTGTGTTGTCTGTGGCTTCACACACTTGCACCTGTCCATACTTTCCCCATTGAGAAATACAGAGTTTTATTCAACATAACATCCAACGTACTCTGAGGTGACAAAACTTCGTGTTCAAACTAGAGTTGATTCCTCAGACAAGATGGCAATACTGAAAAGGACGTGCTATGGCTATCTTGCTCTTGATGTTGTTACCAATCCTTCCCATCCTGGGCTACATCGTGTAATCTAAGCCTCTTAGGAGCATTAAAACTGCCTTTCAGTATTACTGTGGTTGAAACGGGAACTCTCTTATTGTCTCCACTAAAGGAAAAAAGAATCATTAAGGAACTGTGTTTTTTGTTTTTGTTGCTGTTGTTTCTAAACTTTTTCTGAAAAAAAATGCAAGGACACTTCCAGCTATTTTATCCTTCAGTCTTAACTACAGATTTCCTAATAGCAGAACAGTTGATGTTATAAACAAGCATAACCTTGAGACATCAACGCCTCTTAGTGCTCTTGTAAGCCTGCAAAATGTTGCTTTTTCAGATATGAAAACTGCCATTATTGATTCTCTTGTGTTTCCTTCATGCACCCTTCCCTTTCCTTCTGAGTCCTGAGGAAGCAAGAGTAAAAATCACTATTTGTGGGCAAATCTAACTAGTCAGCAACTGTGGCTAAACTTATACATCAAACAACTCGATCATACACTGTTTCAATACCTGTACATACAATGAAGGACAAATGCCCTACAAATAAGTAAAGCTTTTGTCACTCCATATTTCAACATTATTCATGTTTTCTGTTGAAAAGGTTAATGAAAAAGCTTATTGTATTAGTTGATTGTAGTAAGGACTGGGAGAAAGGACCATTGCTTTTCTTGCTATCTTATTCTCTCCCCCCTCCTCCATCACTATCCTTTGAGGCTTAAGATCCTCAGAATCGACTGTTAAAATAACATATTATGTTATTCAGGTTACTTAAGAACCCAGAACCACATCTGTCCTCTTCAATCCCTTAATGGTGCCTGGTGAGATTTTTTAAGGATGGATGAATCAGAACACTATTCAGCAGCGAAGGCTGTAAAGTAAGTCTATTTAGGGACACAAGCTAGAAATAATAGAGAAAAGGCTCAGTCTTTGGAATTTCCTGCTTTACAGCAGCATTAAGTATGCCATTATGGAACAATAGATTTGAACAGAAAAATACACAATGCATCAAAAAAAAAAAAAAAAATTCCAGAACAAAGCAGGAGTAGATCTAAAATGCTGTCATTTAGCATGCCTTTGCTCAGAGAAACATGCCCTTTAAGTATGTACTTCTGTCCACTATCACACTATAATCCTTCCCATCCATGAGGTTTTCCATTACATCAGTGCCTCTGAAAGTCTTTTTAGCTTTTTGTTTTAAGGCTGAGCTCAAGATAGTTAAGGTATTTCACAAAATAGAAATATCAGCATCTCACTGAGGCTGCTTTTTTTTTTTTTTTTTATGCTACCATACTTCTAGTAAAATGCTTGCACATAAAGAAGCCACACTATTTGAGGAAAAATGAGCAAAGTCTGTGTAGCTATGGTACAATCATTTCCCTAATAGATAGGGAAATGCATCCAACAGAATATAAAGAAAATACATTCTGTCAGTGAGTAATAGTAACGCAACACTAAAACAATGACACAGAAAAGGATCAATATCAGTGTGGTACAACACCATCAAACTACATTTTTGTAAAATTCAAGTTTACAAGCAAACAAGAATTGTCAAATTTTACATCCATGTTACATAGACAGCCTCACTGGAGCAGAACTGTTGTTCCAAGGCCACAACTGATGTAATTTACCTGCTCCAGATGAACCATCATCACCGGCATATCAATACTCAATACCTGATCTTTCCAATTCAGAAGTAGCATTCAGCTGTTCCACAGTGTAACGTTAGACAGTGCACCCTAATTTGATACCTGAGAGTGGTCTCTAGGCATATGACGTCTGCACCATTACCCATGCTGGTCACACATGTAAGCCTAGGACATTTCAGGGACTAGCCCATAGATGGAGGGCAGATTACATTCCTGCATTAGCACTCTTAGAAGGTTATTGTGCTCCACAGACTACTGCATGGTTGGTCGATGCTTATCAATGTTTGTTCAAATCTAATGATTTTAAGCGAACATACCAAACTGTTACAGGGTTTGATTTTGCCTTCTTTGGTCCCTCTCTTCATTTTTATTATTTGCACCTGCTACTGTGATAGTACATTTTAAGATCGATCTCTCTTTTTTTGCTTTGCTGGTAATCTGTTTATAATCACAACACATGGGACCAGAGTCACCTTCAAGAGACATCTCTCTCAAAAATGTTTGAAATGACTCATGTTAAAGCATGACAGCTGGTGTTATTTGCCTCACTGTAGACCAAAACATTCTGACTTTGCATCACCTACAGACTTTCAAACAAGTACAATAATAGCTTGGATTGAAATCATGGCTCTACTGAAATCCAGAAAACTTCTAGATTTTAACTGAAACTTGATGTCAACCTTTCCACTACTGAAATATCTAATTTGTCTTGTCTCATATCATTCTCAAGGTCTTCATGGCAATCTGTTAAAAAATATAGCTGATTGTGAGCTAAAAACATTCCTCCTCTTCTATGCCCCTTTGATTTCAACATTAGTGACAGCACTCTACTCCTTAATATCTTGTATCATGTACCATTAGTCCATACTGGGCACACTTTTTACTTAGTTGCTGTTTTTTCCCTCTGACTCATTAACATTCTTCCTCCTAACCATATTCCATTGCAGCACCTCCATGGCCATTACTGACAGTCACCGATTTGATTTACAAATACCTCAGAGGGGATCAGATGTTGCCAAAGAGACAGTAAGGCAACAGAGGGAAGCCAGGAACCGATATGAGAAAGAAGACAAAGGGAGAACGACAGAATGGGAAGAATGCAGAATATTGTTCTCAATAATAATAGAGACTAATAAGATGCATCTATCAGCACCTTACTGGCTGCACACTGTTTTGCAATTTGTCACAGCTAGTCCTCATATGCTTTCTTACACTGTGAATGCTTCACAATGAGATATATCCAGCCTGAGCAGTAAGATCCTTGGCTTTTTGCAAATTACGTTTGTGCTTCTTACTGTAATAATATAAGCTCTCTAACTCTTTGTTAGAGGCTTGCAAACACCTTAAAGGAAACGCTAGATCAGCTTATCATTTTCAACATAATTAAATACTCAGTCGTGAATATTCATGTAGCACCGCACTGTAAACATTCATTTCACTTTACAGAACATAGAAAAAAGTGGATCTCTAAACAATTTACCATGTGACCTCTACACACGGGTATAAGAAATCAGGGTGTACATTCACCTACTAAAGAAATCCTGAAACAATCTAAGGAAGATGGAGCTTTTCTAACAGGGAAAATGCATGGTAGCAATCCATTCATAAACTGCTATTTCTAAATGGAACATTTCATTTAGGGAATAGTTGCTGACCATGCTTGTTCAAATACCTTTGCAGCATATAAATACAGAAATAACACATTGGAATTTGGATCCTAATTACAGAACACTTGTCACTAATTTAGCAATAAAGATCCCAGATCTCAAATTCCTGATCTCATGCCACCTAAACTGTCCAAACAAATGGTTCATCTCAGTGTAATTGAAAACCATGTAATTAAGAGTTAATACCAATTATTTCCTTTCTCTAGTTGCAAAGCAAATCACAATATTCGGTTAACAGAATAATTAAATATATTTCAGTATTAGGTAGTTAAAGAATTACATTAGTGAGAATACATCTGGTATTCTACTTTTACTATGAAAGTTTGTATAGAGGTATCGACCTCTCTAAAACAGATGCATTGTGATTAATGCTTATTCAGAACAATTAATTTTGCATTGGAAATCTACAGTATGAACATAGAGCCCCAATCAGATGACTTACTCTGTTTCAATGATTGCCTTATGTTTGCATTCATGGTGCTATCTATTTATTTATTTTTGTTAATCAGAAAGCCTGCCGCTGGGATCGTTCAATAAAAGTTTAACTGCCCTGTGCCGTTAATTGTGCTTGCGCTCCATGTGGAGTGCTGGTTTCCTTCCTTGTACCAAGCACAGAGCGGAGGGACACAATGGGCGTGTTGTGCTCCATGCAGCACGGTATGTGCCATATCTGAACGGGAGGTGTGAGCTGGCTGTGTCACTGCTGCTCTCACCAGTGCCAGTACCACAAAGTAATCAACCACAGCAATGGGGCATGCAGCCCACAGAAGGCTAGTGAGAAAGCTGCTCTTTGTTATGACCTACATATTGCACAGCAGCAGTCAGACAATTTAAAGCCAGTTACGCTGAGGCTGAGCACAATGCATCAATTCCAGTCACGAAGTATTCAGTGACTTGAGGCTTTTCAGATACGTTTGCAAGTTCGATAACACGTTTTATCTCAAGCTATCCTGGCAGTACAAAGCACAACGGAAAACGAAAACCCCTTTTAGTAGGAAATGCAAGCATACGATTACATCTGCTACTGGAAGCAATCTTTTGACTCGACAGCTATACAGAGCACGCCACTAAAACAAGACGCAGTCAGACCAGAGCACTCAGCCATCGCTCCACTCAAGCCTCCGACCAAACCATCCCTTAAACACAAAGGTACCTGGCGAAGCTTATCGGAACACAGTTTCACGAGGCAGAACCAGTCCCTGCAAAGGCGTACCTCTCCCAGGAGCCGGGATGCTCGGCAGCCTCCCTTTGTGCGGAGCGCGGCGGCACACCCTGGGCGGGCAGCCCGCGGGGTCGGCAGGCCGGGCGGGGCCGGCACCTGCCCGCTGCGAGCCGCGGGGCCGCCAACACAACCCTCGCGGCGGGCACCGAGATAACGCCGTGGGGCGGCCTCGCCTTTACGAGACAAAAGCCCGCTCGGCTGCGTGACAGCAGATATGCGGCGTTATCGCGCCGCATTCCGCCCCCGATCAGCCGGCGGCAGCAGCAGTCACCGGCTCGTCAAGATGGCAGCTCCAACGCGCTAACCCGCTGTCATTACTCACTCGCGTGCCCGTTTCTTCTGTGCCCTCTGAGGAGACGCGTGTTTATTGCACGGCGGAGCCCGGCACGCCGCGTCACATTGTTTTCCACCAGCAAAATGGCTGGTCCTCCTTTCAGCACCGCCGCCGCCGGCCCGCGGGGCTGCCCCGGCTTGCGGGAGCCATGGCAACAGCCCGCCGCCGGCCCGCCCAGCGCGCACCGCCCGGCCCACCCCCGCTCCGCGAAGGGACTGCGAGGGAGCGGGGCCGGCGCGTGCCGTCCTGCGCTCTCCGGGTGCTCTGAATTTGAGCACGGGAGCTGTTGGGATGGGGAGAAGCGTTTGATAGGAAGGGGGAAGTAAGCGTTACGCAGCAACGCAAAGGTGATGAAGCCCCACTCGTTTACAGGGGGTTAACTACGGAAGCTATCCCGGTTACCCTGACTTTGTTGATCAGAAGCAGTCAACCTTTAATCCATTAATAGACAAATTTTAGAAGGTTGCACATTGTAAATAACCTCATGAAGCAATTTCACCCTACTTAGAGTAACACGTCTCAGTGCAGGGAGGAGGAAATTTTGAGCAAGATGGAACTGCTGGTAAAAAGTTTGCACGCCCCTCCTCAATCACCTGATACAAATGACAACTAGTAAAACCCAACATTCTGAAAAACATTGCAAAATATTTGAAGTATTTAAGCGTGCTCTATTTGATACACAAAAAAAACCTGAGTATTGACTAAGGATGGTTTATTTCAGTCCTTTTCTAGCCATTAACAGGGACTTGCGTAGTTCATGTAAACCATGACCCTTCCTTGTTCAGTCTCAACATGTTGTAGGGCTACAAAAGCTTTACCAGCCCCAAATGCAATGTACAAACTGAGACATGCTGCTCCTCCACACATCCAAGCCCCATTTCTGCAGTTGGGCACTCATCTTCCAGTACAGTCACAAGCAGAGATCTAAGGCCTGCTATGTTAGATTCACACATTTCTTTCTATAACACCTTTTCCCTGGTGTTCTTATGTTCCTCTTGAAGTCCTTAATAGTAATAAATAATAAATACTAATAAGAGCAATAATAAGAGGAAAACTCTCTGTGGGATGCATACTTTCTGCCATGGTTGCAGTCCAACAATACTTTCTGATCACAAGCCCGCTGATTTGGCAACCTGGTTCTGAAGCTTTTGGCTAGAAAACATTAAACTACTGAAGTAATTATTTACACCTAAACTAAGTATTAAAACAGAACCACTCTGCAAGAACAGCATTTCACCATGTTCAGTTCACTAGCTTTTTTGTTAATAAGCAACATGAAGGAGACAACAGATCCAGCCCCTTGCTTCTCAGTGTACCGACACATTCACTGACTCCTGAAAAACATTCTTCAGTAAGTGGAAACAAGTGAGATCTCCATCACCCTAAAGCATTTAGCATGATGTGATTACCATTATAGCATTCTCTATAGGCAGGCTAAAATCTTACTTGGTGAAAAAGTAGAGATAGTGAGTTTTTAAACAATAGGTTAGAGCTTGGAAAGGTTTCAGGATGCTTGTCCATATCTATTTATCTCTATATGGAGTTACCTTAACACACAGTGGAAGTGCAGTTCCTGAAGTTATTTTAAAAGAACTATCTGTAGAAGACAATGTACTAAGTCAATCTTCAGGGCTCTAGCTCAATGTTTCTGACAAAGGCATACTTTCAGTTAAAAGCAATGGAGCTATTGTCTTTGACACACACACAGGGCTTCCAATGCCTTTCCTTCTCTTTGCTATCATAGACCATCAGGGAAAAATCAGAAGAGGCTTCATTGACAAGCACATTACAGTTCCAGTTCAGCAAATGGTTAAAACATCTGTGAGTGCCTAACCTGTTCAAGATTACTGAGAGGCTCCATAGATGTCTGTGAAAATTTTGATGCGTGCTCCACACACACAGTCCATTTTATTCATTTTTTTAATTATTTTTTTTTATTCCTCCTGGTAAAACCCACTTAAATAATGGCAGTAAGGATGGTAATGAGACACAGGGTATTCCTGTCAGACTGGATAAACTATACAAGTCCCATTTATAAGGTACAGTGATGAGCCTGTAAAAGTACATTTCAGGTGGCTGCCTGTCTACTGTCATCATATAAAAATTCTTGTGCACAGTATAGAGTCATATTGCCTCTGCAATGAGTATTTAATCATCAATTGCTTGCTGTGGCCTAAACATGACTGGAAATTGAGCTAAGATAGCAGCCAATGTTCTCCCTCATTCAAATGGCAATTTAAATGAGTCTCCTGATCTTCCTTGTAGTATCTGGAGAATGATTACTTCAAAAAAAAAAAAAAACAGCTGAAAAAGCTCACTAGTCCTTCACTACCCCATGGTCAGCCTTCAGTTTTGAGACAGAAATAACAAGCATTATTCTTAGTCTTATCTATAGATACCGTATCAGTGTATCATTCACCACTGTGATTCAGTCCTTCCTGCTTTTTTCCTTCACAGAGTAGTTTCCAGATGTCTCCAATAAGCTTCATAGAATACAAAATTGTACCTTCATTAAAGCAACATCACAATCTTATCACCTTCATTCAATTCTATTTGCTTTCATTTCATTAAAATTCTATTATGAAAAGTAAGTTTAGCTTCAGCAACTTTGAACATTCCAAAGCAGTTTTAAAAGCATGATCAATAACAGAGTATTGGTATCCATTGACAGGAAATAGCAAAAGAACAGATCCTAGTAAAAACCACATTAATTTTTAAAACTTTTATTTTCTGCTTTGCTGTAATTGTTCCTAGATATAATTCAATACCAGGAAAATATCTGCTATCCTGGCCTGCGTATCATTAGAAATTACAGATCTTTCAGACACTTTCTACTTCCGTAATCATTTGATATTATGTTTAAATTGAAGGCTTTTTCATAAAGACAAAATTGGACTGCTGTCACCATGACAAAAGTAGGCATGATTTATCAATTAATTGTTCATTTTTTATTAATTTTTTTTAAATTGTGATTGTTTAGTCACTTTGCTTAAATACAAAATCAAGTAAGCTGAAATATAAAACAATTAACATAATTTGTCCATGGATGCAGGTGACCACAGGCCTGGAAAAACCTGATGACCAGTTCCTAGGTCATCAGTATCAATAACTACTTGAGACACAATCTTCAGAAGAGTGTGCAGGAATTCAGATGTGTCAGGAGATAATTCCATCAAGGGTGAAGCTTGTAGCTCCTCCAGCTAGCTGAACACAGCGTTCAGCTCCATCTGTTGGCTTCATATTTTCAAGTTCTCACAACTAATGACTGAACAACATTTGTACTCTTTGTTCAATGAGATATTTGGCAAATCTATTGATGTAGAATTCTGTGTAGGTTATACAGAGTAACAAGTTGATACAAGAGTTGAAAATGTGGTACGTATTTAAATAAAACTATCAAAAATGCATTTCAGAAAGGTTTTCTTGGATGTTTTGGGAAAAGTTTTATCACAAGTATAATCTTATTACATAGTGAACCTTTGAGATGTGTTACTTATAGAAAGCAGTAAAGGCATACAATAGGATAGAAGGGATGAGAAAAGTAACTCTGATTTTCTCAGAATCAAATATTTAAAAGTTGTAAAAGAAACCCTGAAGCCCTTTTGCAATTAAGGATGAAAGTGCTTTAGCCTAATAAGACTAGATCCCTGCAGTATTGTTACATCTTACTGCAGTATTAAAGTCATTGAAATCCTCAAGCAATTTCCACACTATTTTCATTCCCATTATCAATATTTTACTTTCTGATATAATTTCATTCAGGAGTAGCACTGAAGTATCACTATCTATTCACAAATACAGAATCTGACTAAAATAAGCTACTTTTTTTAAAGTTGTTTGCTGATATCGTTTTCAATTACTTAAATACAGTTAAAACTGAAGATGAAACATTGATAAAGGCTCATAACTTTCCTTTTCTATTTTTTTTTGTTACCAAATACATTAACATATAAATCATAGCAATATGTATCTAATTTCTCATAACTTTATGTGACTTTAAATCACTTATTCCAAAAAAGCATCTCACATCTTACAGTACCTAGAGCAGATACCAGTTCATGGGAACCACACTGTGAGTGTTCTGTTTTCAGTTCTTTAGGACAGCATTTCAGAGGAAACTAATCAGTAAAAATTAGTACTTAGGTCCCAGTTTTAACAGAAAATAACAATCATTTTTAACAACTTATGTATGAATAAACATTGTATAGGTTACCCTCCCATTTCCTGAAATACTGTAGATACACTAACTGTAACCTAAAGTGAAACAAAATACGAGAAGCAGCCACTGCAATACACTGCTGTTATAAAATATGCAGAGTGAATTGCCAGGACAGTTAATAGTTTATAGTTTTAGACAGTTTATAGTTAAGTATAACTTGACCAAATTATTAAGTCTTCCAGCTCTGATCACACCATGTTCAGAAAGTTGTATTAAATACTTATGTTAATTCCTAGACTTAAACTGGAATTCAGATTGTCAATCTAAATTCCAACATTTCTCACCATCCAGTTTCAAGCATCACCCAAAATGAAGTTCACTCTCCATCCGAAACTGCAGATATCTACAAGATTATGTGAGCTCCTCTCAAACTCTGAACAGTAATGTTATCAAAGCCCAAACTGCACCAATCTCACATAAACAAGGTTGAAATTTTAAGAGCTTACAAGACACTGTACACAATGATTCCTCAAATACTACTATTCTATAAATATTTTTATATTTTTCACTCAGTCTCCAAGACTTTTCTCTTTCCTCCACTTATAATACATGAATCCAAAACACTTTCCATCCCCATTTTTATATCACCTACTACCTAAAAGCCTTATTTCTAAGCTTTTGAGATGATCTTTCCAAACAACAGCTTTCCCCCGTCCCTGGCAGCTCTTGCTCTTCCTTAAAAATGTTGCCAAAGATTTGCATCCACTTCTTGGGAGAGTGGTTCTCTGGCTTATGCTAGAATTGTTCAGGCACAGTGTCTACATTTGGCAGTCCATTACTGTCTTTCCTCTGTCCCTTCATTATCATTTCTTTGCACCTTATTATCACTACATTTATAGAATACTCTTTCATGTTCTAGTTATTAGAGCATGCAATCCTCTTCTATTTGAGAAAGGACACTGTAACCTTTAATCAAGTAATGAGGGTCAATTGCAAGAAAACAAATTCATAGGAATGAGAGCTTGCTGGTAAAAAAAAAAAAAAAAAAAAAAAAAGAGTGGAATCATGTATTTTCAAGTGTTGTCCACAATTACTGTCAAAAATACTTCACTAAAGACTTTTCCAGCCCCAGCCCCCCTGGAGATCCTTGTTCATCTTACTTCAGGCTTTATATGAAACAAAGGCCCCCCCAAAAATGAGAATCAATTCAAACATTTCTCTCTTTACTGTCCAACTTGAAGTAGACATGATCAAGCTATCTCTGTACAGATATTGTATATATAAATTGCATATATATTATGTATTACTTCAGTATATGTACATATATAAGATCAAGTAATATATAATATGCCCAAACTAATATTTAAAAATTTGACATAGGAAAAAAAGGGAAAAAAATTAAGGAAAATCAGCTCCAACTGATCTTTCTTGCTCCTGCCCCCTCAGCCTCATACTTTCAACATTTCATGATGTTCAGGATTACATGATAACCAGCTGACTGAAAATAAAGAACACTTTTCTAGACACACAATCATACTCCCGGCTACAAGAAAAAAAAAGTTCTTGCCTGATTAGATTGATTTATGAAGTGATAGAAAACTTGTTGAGCTAGTTCTATCCACCTCTCACACTCCTCAGTGCTAACTAGAGTAAATTTTAAAGTTTGTCCTTCCTTACAGATTAGAATTCATACACCTTGCATGAAGGACTTTGACCTCCCACACACTGCTCCAAGAAAAGTAGCTACTTGAAAACTAAGCTTAAAAGAATCTTAAAGAAATACCATCAGATATAGGGCTTCAGACTTGCGATGCTTTTCTGTGCTTCCCAAGTACAAAGCCAGTAAACAGACTATTTTTTGCAGTTCTTGAAAGCCAGGAAGTTTAAAATAGGCTCATTTTAAAGTGGGCTTATGTTTTATCAATTCTGAGAACTTTGCAGCCTCTCTGTATGCCAGATGAGGTCACAAATGACTTCCAAAACACGTCTGACAAAGTATAAATACCATAGCAGAAAACATCTATGTCACATTAACGTGTCTGACTGGCATAGCTACAATAGCAAAGTTGATAAGGTACCTATCAGCTTATCCACAGCATTCTTTTCATGAAGAGGTCATTTCTTCTTTTGTTCTGCAAAGCGAAGCATGCCAAAACATTCCAGAACTGATTAAACAAATAATAGCACCATCTACCTCTGCTAAGAAATTAACAGTCTGTACTATATTTTGCTAGCTTAATTATTTTTCATAGAATAACACAGTAGGAACTTCGACGCATCACTTGCCTAACTTGGCTTTTATCCTAGAAGTGAATCTACTTATTGTGAAAAGACTTCCATATTCCAGTTTCCTACTAGCTGTAGCCATTAGGCTTCTCAAAATACACTTAATATCCATTTTCTATTTTTCTTTCAATTCTTTTCAACTTCATTTCTAGTTGTGGTTTTGAAGAGTGCAACAAAGCAGTAGGTAGCAAATAATGAGGTAGGATTACTTAAAATACACTGCCACTTTACCAAGCACCTCTCATTTAAGGAAATCATTTTTCATAGAATCTCAGAACTAAACTTGGCACTAAGAGGGAAGCTTGAAACATAACAAGAGAAACAACTGAATAGCAACATTAATCTTCATCCATATTAGCCACCAGCGTAGCCCTACAGCAAATAGGGTTAACAACACCCTGGACTGCATTAGGATGAATATCTCCAAGGGTTCAAGGCAAGTTATCGCTCATGTACATTCAGGGATGGGGAGGCCTCACCTGAGGTTCTGTACCAGTTCTAGTCTCTCCAGTACAGACCACAACAATTCCATGAAAAAAATATGTAAGTTTTGGCTTTTAAATAAAAATAGATATTTATCGCTCACTGGCAGAAGCCCACAAGATTTTCATTTTTCCATTTTTTCTTTTTTTTTTTTTTTTTTTTAAACTTAGACCAGCAGAAACCTAAAAGGCAGAATCAGAAACTGCAATGTCTAAGTGTTTGAACACTGAATTATCCTAGCACTGAATTTTAAGGAAGCAGCAGTGATGAGTCTGCTCAGCACCACTTTCTGAAAGAAGCTGCAAGTGTAGTGTGGGAGGGAAAGAGCTACTGTATTCACACACAAGAGGAAAGACATCTAAAATGTATTCATGATTTAGAAGCTCCTATCACAGATGTTGTTTCCATAGCAACTAAAACACTTCAAAACTGGACAAGGATTTTAAAGGACAGCATCACATGCATTAAATATTAAAAATATATACTGTCAACCAAATGATTACCTGAGGTTTGGATCAACAAACTTGCACAGTTCATTAGAGTTGCCCCTTGTTACAAAGGTAAATTCCACAGGGTGATATATTAAAAATAAGATGGAAATAGTTAAAGAATCATAATAAAACACCCTAGTGCATGACATCCTGTCTTACAGTTCCTCAGCAAGCTAAATCCAGGAAAAGATATAATAAAGAAGGCAAGAAGCAGTATGCATGGAACTAAGCTCAGGATGATCCAACTAATTTGCATTCTCTACCTTTTTACCACTTTCTTGTTTACACAGCAGAGAGACTTGATAAAAACAGCCTTTTCTAGATTAAGCAACAGAACAACAACAAAAAAACAACACCAGAACAACACACTACCAAAAAGCCACCCATCCTATAAAGAATAATTAGCACTAGAAAAATACTACAGAGAACAGATACAGTCAGTTTTGATGGATCAAGACCTTAATCAGTCTCTTCAACAGCAGATCGTTCTTGTTGAAGTGTTGACTGACATATAATAATTAATTGAATACCTCCTTCTGAAAACACCCTTGTGGATAATTCACTGTTTTTGAGAAATGAAACATCATGAGCTGGTAATCTATTTTCCAAACTCCATAAATGGCTTCTACAACAAAGGCAGAAAATTATTATGAACTGTTTATTTTCTACACTGCACCACACTACATCCATCGCATGATACAACTTCAGAATTTAGCGGCATAAAAATATCTCTGGAAGCAACATTTTATTTCAAGTTATTTGGCCACTTAATAAGGCTGTATTTGTCAAGTAGCATTCGCACACAAGAGAAGAGACATGGCCAAAGGAATACAAATGACAAGTGTCAAATTTCTACCTATCTCAGCTCACTTATCCAAGAACTGGATTGCAAGGACTTTCTTACATACCATGGGAAGGAAACTTCATGGAAGACCAGTCTGAATCTACATTTCAGAAAGTTGTTAAAAATGCTCTAGGGATCTCCATAGCTGTTTAGTTAGTACCTAAGAAGTGAAACACATCCAGTACACTACTTTTAAATACCTGTTTTGGTGTAATGGTATTTCAAATTGTTGTGATGATAATCAACAGGGAAAGTCAACATTTACCCTGAACCATATCTACAGGTTCTTTCCTCAACTATATTGTTTTTCAAGTACCTTATCCTTTTAGTAGCTAGTATACTATACTATATGATATACTCTTGCAAGAGACACAATACCTTTAGGAAAAATCTATGGTAGTTTTCCAACACTGAAGTCACAAAGAAAATTCCTGCACTGTATTACTAGTTTTAATCAGCCACAAGAATAAAATAAGGAAAAGCATGACTTTCCTCTCTCCCTCCCCCTCCACCCCCATCCCCAGTGAAGAAAAGGACGTAGGTGGGGCACCCAGTTAACTTAATTATTTGTAAGAAAGGTCAGGGTTAGCTTTTACCGACTGCACGAGGAAGCTAAATATCTTTCACATCTCTGGAGTGCAGTCACGAAACTATCAGTGACTAAAGCACAAAAGCCTTGGCTAGGAATCAAACTTGGCTGCATTTAACCACACAACAAAACAGATATCTTTTTAAAATAGATAAATTAGAAGACACTAGATGAAGTTATGCCAAATATCAGCATTAAGCTGGAAAGACTTCAATGAAAACTACTGTTTGACATTTGCTACATAGTTTGGTAGTATGATTGCTCATTTGGGGAGTTAAAAAAATCTAAATCACGGAATTACTACTCAGTTTTTAACTCCTTTAGAAAATTTTTAGATGTGTATTTTAAAGTTTTGATACTACAAACCACAGTTAAAGCACAGACTGCATGCAGAATGTAAAAGGCAGATGGCAGTGTCAACAAATAAATAAAGAAATAAATGGGAATTTGCTTACCAAAGTCTTGAGAAACATCCCTTTAAAAGATGAAAACAATCTTGTCACATTACAACTATTACTGTTGCTGAAAAACATGAAGTGCGTTTGATAACTGAGATGTTACCAGAAAACCTAGTGCTTCATGAAAAACTCTTGTTCTCTCTCTTACGATGTTTTCTGTACATTAAGTGAAATGGAATTTCCAGCCCTTAAATACACTTATTGGCTTTCCACAAAACAGATGCGGCAACTCAATTCCAGGTATCTCAGTTTTAACTTCAGAATTATGACAAAAAATGCTTACATGCCCATACCCTCCTCTTAACTAGTTTGCTTTTTCCTAACAAATCTGTAAACAAACTAAGAAGTTAAGCAGGATTTCCTTTATGTAATTTTGGATATGTACAATATAATCTTAACAAAATATGTTAGGTTTTATTTTTCTGTTTTGTTTTTTGCTTTGCAGTCAGTTAACAAGGTACTGCACAGAGATTATTTATAGAATAAATTTTGTTTTTGAGGTGTAAGTTGTTCATGCAAAGGTCTGCCAGGCCACTCTGCAGCAGCCAGTTTTAATGCTATCAGCTCTAGCATTTGCCTACACATGCATTCAGCAATGCTGAGACACTACAGTGGAGAATCATGAATTTCTTGATGCTGAGGAGTCGTGTGTCAAGGGTATTGTAATAACCACCTAGATATTTTCATCCTCTCATATTAAGCAATACTATAGAAGTAGAGTGACAACTCGAGAAAATATGTAGTTTTCTCAAATGTTTTACTGCTAGTTTTCTAAAAAAATAAATTTTTCTAGTGAAAAACAAAAGCTTAGGACCTCCCGAAAATGACCATTATTTTGATTATTAAGACCTCAGGCTAATAAAAAAGGGAGAAAAATAATTATTGAGACTAGTAATCTTTGTGCGTGACAGTTGTCACCTTTTCTTTCTTTTTAGTCCAAGTGCAGTCCATAACTGCAACGTACGAGCTTCATAGGGCATACTGAAGTCTGGCTCAAGTTTTTGCAGATTTTAGCAAGCAGCTAATTTGGATGGATTTGAAATTTATTCAGGAATTACAAAATGGAGGGAAAAAAACATTCCAAAGTTGTGTATTGACACAAAGTCCTTAATTTAGGTAAGTTCCCCTACTGAAATAAAAGATTTAAAACAGGAAAGGTTTTAAGTATATTTTGCCTTGTTGAACAAAGAATGATTTTATTTATTTTTTTGGCTTTCCAATACTTTTCATTAAAACACGTTATAGTGATTTAATCTCTTGAGTAAGAAAAAAGATAATTTTCCAAGTGTCATGAAACCATGGGACACATTCGGTAATGACATAGCTGAATTTTAAGCAGCCATTACTTCTATTACCTAGTTTTTGTGATGGAAAAAAAGGACACGATTTTCAAGATCCTTTTCGATTTGATTATTTATTCATTTGAAAGTGATAGAGGCAGAACTTACATTAGTACTACCTGTTGTAGGCATTAAAAGACTACATGCATTATAGATATTTTCATAAGCCATCAGGATTGGTGTTTGCGGATTATTCCAAATGCAGCCTCTGCTCAACTAGAAAAACTATGAGAACTTCCTTAGCTCATAATGAAAGCTTTTTACCTGGTAATTAACAGCTACCATCAAAGTACTGATAAATTTTTGAAGAGAGCAGTTACTTAGTGACCAATTCCAGAGAGTTACCCCTTGTGAGGCAATAAAATTGTTTCCAGTTTCCAAGTAAACCTTGGTCTAGTGCTCTATGTGGATATGAGATTCTTTGCAAAAATACTGAGATATTGCACTTATCTCTTCTTATGCTGTAACTGGAAACCCAGATTTACAAGAGAGTTGACTATCTTTGAGGCAATTGCAAGCATTTTGCCAAAGGATTCTCTACACAATTGCTCTACTGTTACCAGGGCTCTTTCACTTCTATCCCAAAGCACAAAAAATGTTACAAATAACTGCACATCAAAATAGTTTTCTGACTGTAGATTAACCATATCATGAACCAAATGACCAGATTAAGTTGCAGATAAATTCTGTTGGGAAGAGCTAAAGCCTTTTCATCCTAGATGCACTCACAGGAAAGCCAAGGAAATATCTAAATTTCCTAATAGACCCCTTTGTCCCTTATTTTATCCAGTAGTGGGACCTTAGAGACCAAACCAGCTTTTCAGTAATTGTGTTAAGAATCTAAAATTTACATGGTATTTATATATATATGCCTTAAAAGCATTGCTGAGTTTGAAACTAGCAGAAATGTGGCAGCTGCAGTCACCCAACTGCCCCTCTATCACTTTCAGTGAGAACTGGAAAACAGTCAGAGCTGGGTTATTGGCTTATGAACTCCTATACTTATAAGAGGTGGGAGGTCAAAAGTGGCATACCATGTTTTCTGAAACAAGAAAAACCTTAACACCCCAGCTCCCATTTTACCAGATTTGTATCCTTAATAATTAATAGTATTGAAAGTTATCAAATATCTTACTTGACTTAATCAAACACTATTTCTTTCACTACTCCATAAAAAAACAAACTAAATTAATCAGCTCATACAAGTGAGATGAACTATCAACATCTCAGTCTACAAGAGTATGAATGTTCTGATTGTCTGGTAAGTCTTCCTATGCTGCAGATGCTGAACCTCATAACAGAGCAAAGATGAAAATAACATAACTGGAAATCAGCAAAGATGCCATACATTTAATATGATGTGATTTTCTGCAACAAATTCTAGTGTTTGAAATGTTAAGTGGCAGGCGCATGATCTCACAGCAATAAAAAGGAATTTTCAAGGGAGTCAAAATCTGTCAAACTATTTCAAGTGCTAGATTACATCTTTAGTTATTTTCTAATCACCTGCCATAGCTTGCTCTAAACTCACAATCTTCTAGAGCGCTAGTTGTTTATGAAAAATATCCATTCATTATAAGCTTCTCAGTATGTGGCTAATGTTCATTTATATCAGCCATCTTCAAATGGACTCTGCTGATTATCTACTTTATGGACACTTTAATCCTGCAATCAAAGCTAAGTTTCAAAACCTTATTTCTGGGTCTGGTAGCCACAGTACTATATTCAAAAAAGTTATGTTAGTTTGCACTCATAGTACTCTAAACACATTAAGCCAAATACACAGTCTCATCGTTGTTATTTGAAAAACTACAAAAAATTATAGACAGAATTATAGTATTTGCTTGATTTATCAGTGATGTCATCCATTCAGCAAGTTATATAACCACATACTGTAAAATCCAAACAAATGAGCAGACTCCTATTTTTGGAAGAAAATTGAATTTCACACTTTGTCAATGATTCATTGAATGTCTACAGACAAAGCGGTATGTACCTTCATGAGATTCATCAGTTTAATTTTATACATAGTCTGTTGACTATATATAGACTGGCTTGTGAAAAGCATACTTTGAAAGAGAACAGAAAAACAGCTCAGCTTCTTCTAATGCTAGGGTTCCCACCTACAAGAGATGTTAGAATTCTAACACTAACATTTGGTTAAGTGATAAGTAGGAGTCCTAACTGAGTAGTTAGCTAGCTCAGTGTGTAGAAAACTGTATGAAGAGAGGTCAGTGTTAGGCTTGCTAAAGTCAGAAGGACTCATTCTGAGTATCTGTAAAAGCACTGCACTAGTTTCAGCATCTTCAGAATTCACAGTTGCTTCAGAATTATGTTAATAGTTCCTCTTCAAAACCACCTCTCAGAATTTCCACTCAGCCCCACTTCAGCAAGAGAAATTTAGTATGTCTTCTTACATTTACCTCTACGCCTTCCAGCTAGTGTAAGAGTACACCATCATATTTGAATATCAAAATTTCACGCTGATTTACATCATTGTAAGGATGCTTACAAACCACAGTTTAATAGCTGCTGATACAGGTAATAACTTTTCTGCCAGCTTTTAGAAGCTACTAAAGAGTAACTGACAGTCTCTGCTCTTTTTAATCGTCCATTCCTGTAGTGAATCGATGGTCAAAAATAAATTCAAGTTCGGAAAAACTACCTGAAAACAAGCATAGCTGACTGGTGGATGTCTTCAGAAAGAGGAGCAGCCAGCCTCAAGAACTGCTAACAGTATGCTAACTTCTCTTCATCTATGTCAACTTAAGCACAATTAACAGTAGTTAAGCCATTTAACTGCTTCTAAAAAGTTATCCCGATCCCAGGGTATATTTTTCAAAAATTTCTTTTAAAAATGAATTTGACCAGTATTCTCCCTTTCAGGAAAGCTGTGCTACCTCTGAAAGTAGTTAAACTTTTCTTATCTATGCTAGGGTGTCTGTGGAAAACCCTCAGAATAATAGTGGTATTTTTGGTCACTTGGTCCTTATTTATTTGCCACATATTTTCATTACACTTTATTAAAAATAACAGATTTCTTCAATAGAACTCGAACACAGACTCATTGTAATACTCTTCAATAGTTTTTAAAAAAACAGAAGATCATCCTTTTGTTTGATTTGGTTTGTCTGTTTGTTTTTTTTTTTTTTTTAGGCATAGCATAAAACAAAACAAATGGTAAGAATATTTTTGTACTGATGTTAATTTTAACCACCTTATCAGTTATCAGCTGCCATTCAAGTTAATCAAGGGATTCCATTTGTATTATCATTAGGTTAAAAGAATGAAATCATTGGTGCTAGTCAAGCTATAAATAGGTGTGGCATAGCTGAAAGCTGACACAATCCTAAAACATGATTTCAAATGTTAGTCTTTTTTTCCAGTCAGATAACCTAATTTCCTTAAGTATTCTTAAGATACGTACTTTAAACAATTGCAACCTCATAATTAAATTTAAATTATGATTGCCTGTATCATAATGTGCCATATGCTCATGCTCTTCAAGGAACAGGATGTTTTCGGGAAAGCCTAGGAAAAAGGTCTTCAGGCAATTTTCAAAGTAACTCATTCGCTCAGCCTAGCCAGTCTTGAATCTGAGTCAAAATACCTTAATCTGAAAGTTAAAATAAGCAAACATAAAACAAAACTACAGACTTTGATTTGTAGTTGACCTTATTCTTGCTTTTCAGGATGTCACCTCAGTTCTGCATTACCAATAAAAAACAATAAAGAAATAGTATGGCCTCTCCCTCAAGAAAGATCCGTATTCTTCAGACTCGGGATAAAAAGATTTTCAGTATTACTGATACAGCCACGTCGATACAAAATCCAGGTCCCTGGCCACAACAACATCTCCATTCACATAACTAGATTACTGAGGTCACAGTTTGTGTAGGTAGGTCTAACTAGTCATCATGATAAACTGTGGCCAAAATTCCACACCAATTAGCATGATGAACCAGAACACTGACATAGAAGGCCTGTAGTAGCTCCCTTAGTCAAAGCAGACCACTGTGGCTCCTCTCCAGCCACTTTAATGCTCAAGAACTTTATAATAAAGCATTTTATAGTCAAATATAGCTGCTATTTTAAAGTTAATTTTATCCAAAGTACATATACAAATAAGCCTCAGCCCACAACAAATTTCTGGTTCTTAAAAGGTGCAAATGGAAATGAAGCAATCACAAAGGCTTTCAATAAAGGACATGATAACATACCCTTCTAATCCTGTCTAAATGAATCAGTATGTATACTTCTCAATACTAAAATACAAGTACTAAGTGCACTAAAATTTCTATTTATGTTTAAGTGATGACTCATGAACACAGCAGCTATTTTACCCCATGAAACATTGGGTTATTTGTATGTTTAATGCAAGAACAAAATACTTTACAAATTGTGAAGCTAATGTGAACTGGGGAAAATAAACATGTGTGTGTGCGTGTGTGTGTGTGTGTGTCAGACTTTATGGGACAGAAATATAACTGTAAATTTAAAAGGGGCACAATCGCAACACCTTTTGACATACCAATTTTGTTTGTCTTGACATTTGTTTTTTATTGACTATACAGAATTATTTGTGACATTTTCATATGATAAATATGCTTAAGTAAGCAGCATGAAGTTGTGTGACCAATACTGTATGGCTTACTACTATATATGTATATGTGTAGATGAAAATATTAAATACATCTCTTAAGCACAAAGGCAGCATTTCCAGGTAGTATATCACTATGCTGGAGAAATCAGTACTGCTGTCTGAGCAGAGTGAAGTACTTTCCTGCAATTCTCAGAAGTACAGCTTCAGCACAGTCACAGTTCCAAGAATTAAAGTGATTGCATTCCAGGTTTCATAGCAGGTAGGCAATGGCATAGCAACAACTTTTCTACTCCTGATCCTGAAAAGCCAAACATTTGTGTGTATGATCCCTTGAGTGCAAGTAAGAATTCATACCAAGTTAGCCTGAATAAAAATAAACAGATAGTACTGTTCAAAAGGTGTTGCACACTTTCCACTTACATGCATATGACATCTGATTTCTCTTTGCTCAGCTAATGGACACATACAACACTCACTGCACAAAAACAGACAAGTCTGATTTCAGGCACAAAATGCATCAGTACATCAGCACAACCATTTTACTGTCCACCAGGTCCATCCCAGGCTTCCTGCACTTATGCAAGTTTTATGTTTGCTTTTTAGTTTTAGCTGTTTTCCTATAGCTCGTAATCTGAAAAAGTACAACAGTAAATTTTCAGTCCGTCTTGAGACTCATCTGAAAATAATGTACCACAGTTGCCTACCAGCTCTGTTGTAACCAAATATATCTAACATTCTTGCGAACAAAATTTAAAACCAGTTCACTAAATGCATGTTATCCATTTTAGCAGAAACATTAATAGCATTCTGTATTCCACTTATACTTCTGTTCTAGTGCATCTCTGATGCACTGAAAAGAACTTAGCTGCAGGTATCCCAACAAATGCCCATTAAAGTAAGCAAGACAGAAGATCCTGCCTGACAAAACGATGAGTAGCTAGATGTTGTTGACAGTAAAAACAATTCATTCTTCCCATTTAGAGGCAATCAACCAAGCAAGTCCAGCTCATCAAAAATAAAGCTGATATCCTATGTTCGGTCAAGAAAAAAAAAATAAACAAACAAGACCTACTGAACACCCAGGAAGCACTACAGATTTTCCAAAACATAAATACTGCTGTCCTGTTATAAATTTTGGACACTAAATAACACAACTGCTTTGAGATGCAGGGAGGGAAAGGAAATGCCCTAGTCTTTAAAGAAGATGATAGCTTAATCAAACTGATAATTAAAAAGTATAAAAACTGAACTTACTTCATCTGTTGGAAAATGTTTGTTCATGATCTACAGGTGGTTTGCTTCGCTGCCAAAGTAAACATATATTCTGCAGAATTAACTAAGGAAATGTAAGACTGTCTTTAATATTCCAAAGCAGTTCTTCTTGGAGTTCCTCTCTATGTAACTAGTTAATACTTTAAGTAATAAAAACTGTTGCTGGGATGCTAATGTTATTCGCACTTCTCTTTAGGAGGCAGAAATCATAAGATAGGCTCTTACAAAGAATGAAATATTTGTCAAGATTACCTATAGGTCACATCCAATGCAAGTGTCAGAAAACTGTTCACTTTCTATGAGGCACACAAAAAACAAACAAGAAAAACCACCACACAACTTTAGTATTTGTGATACTAACTTTTCTGCACCACAAAGGCAAGATTAAATGCTTCCTGAAGTTCTCCTGTGCATGAGCTGCTATCTGGGTTGGCTTAAGGCCAAACAGATCTGGCATCTAGTTTTAGTTCTTCACAGAGGTACAGAAGCCTTTGAATTATTAAGAGTTATAGATCAAGATACGAGACTGAAGTGCTATCTACTACCCTTCAAACAACAATTAAAAAAAAATAATTAACAAACAAAAAATAATAATAAACAAAAACAAAAAACACACACAGAAAAGAAAAAAAGCATAACCTTGAAGCTAGTTATACAATCAACATTTCTAGCTGTATTGCTCAAAAAAATTTTTTGTAATGTAACAGCAACTTTTAGGCTATTGTAGTTTCTATGTATAAACTGGGGTTTCTTCCTGCATATAGATGCTTAAAATGTTAAAAAATGGGGGGAAAAAGACCAAAACTGTAGAATATAAGATCTGTCTTGTCGTATTTGCTCAGGTTATACTCACAGCTTGAATTTCTAAGTACGCTAAACTAAAATGTCTGTCTTGAGCTTTCAAATGATGATGCATATACTTGATCATTTCTGAAGAAAACTAACATGGAAATGTGAACTATTATGTTTAGTGCACATACATGGATTTCCTAATGTTTCCACCTGACTCTGCTCAGTACATAGAACGTTTATAAACTATTCCTGTGTTCAACTGCTAAATCTTACATTGCATACTGATCTTCAAGTGATGATTGTTATTGCAAACTACATATTTAGTCCAAAGAGCTGACAACAATTTCCAGGTTTCATGATTAAAGACACTGTTACCCATAAAAGTTTACTAATCATTGTAAATATTTTTATGAAGGACTTGTATTGTGGTAAATATTAGTGAAGAAACATTTTCGGAAGAATTGCTACTACAGAAGCTTCAGGGATTTTGAGTTCATAACTGATTATATCTCTCCCCGTTTCATGCATAGGCATTTATCTCCTAATTGCTATAAAAGCCTCAGAATTCACACAAGAGCAGTAGGCGGGAGCTACTCCTTGTGTGTAGGCAGTAACACTTTATCTTCTGGAAACTGAGAGAAGATAATTCCTTTAAGCACAACTTGGGAGAAAGTTTGCATAATTACTCAGTTGCAAGAATAGGAAATCCAGACTTCAAAAAATGTGGGAAGTCAAGTCCTTCACTTCACTAAAGCTCCACTTTAGTGGATAAGTAACTTAATTGGGTAAAGATGCACTGTAATAATAAACAAAAAACCTAGTACTTCTTGTAAAACTCTAGACTGGGCAGTACACCTCCGCAAGTGTGTTACGAGGAAGTGAGTACCAGCACTTTCTAAACCCAAAACCCACGTTCATTTCCAGAATGATAGCATATATGCTAGTCACAATTTACTCTAAATGCATGGTGGCGGAGAAATACTGGTTAGGAACTAACATGATACATCAAATTACTTCTCAAAAAAACAAAAACAAAACAAAAAACCCAAGGTATTATCACATATATATTTTGGTGCACAAATAAATGGATCGCATGGCTGTTTCTAGAAATTGAGTAGAGGCAACACAAGATAACAGTCTGAAATTTGTATGTAACAAAATAACTAACAAAAGCAAGATAACATGATATTAAAAAAAAGTAGAAAAGCAGATTTGTTTAATTCTATTTCCTGTACAAGAACTTCTACTATTGAATATTACCTGCAATAAGGCCACAACTTATTGAGCTGTAAAAAATTATCTTGGGGAATGTTCACTAATTACAACTATGCTGCAACTCCAAAGGTTTTTAATGATTGCTTTGATACTTATGCAGTAAATTTCTAACAGCATGTGAATGTCAGCACAGATGGTTTCTGGCACTTCTTAAAGGTATTTAAGGTAGTGGTATTTTCTGGTTAAAATTTTATTCCTGATGTTTAATATATACATATATATATATATAATTTTTCTTTTCCCCTCAGAAGAAAATATTCTTATCTGAAAGGTCACAGGCTATATTACTGTCACATATTACTATATAAATCAACCCCAAATCACAGTATTGTACATTTGCTTTATTTCTGCATCAACTATACTCATTTTCTTTAAGTTTCTAGCACAGATAAGGTTTTAAGCAAAACTACCTACCTGGGAATCCTCTCTAGTTTAAAGCTTACCACATGGGGTAGATTTGCATTCCTTAGATTCAGTACATTCTTTTTTTCAATTTTCCTCCTCCTTTTTCTTGATGATCCTTGCATTCTGTGAATACATTACAACCCTTAATGTAGCAGTGAAAGAACAACAAATCAATAAAAACCTCTTTGGAAGGAACCTCTACTGGTCATTTGACTGCATCTTCAGCTAAAGGCAGGGGAATTTTTCACATTGTGGATGGGGAACGTGCATTTGGAAGACTGAAAGACTGCAAAATACCAGTAGTATTTCTTCTTCTAAAACAAGTTCAGCTCAGTTTTCCATGAGTCTGAAGGTACAATAACAGGTTAGCAGGTAGTAAAACAACCACATAACATAGAAGCCCTCACTCCTTCCATAGTAATGTATTATCTTCCCTTGTATGAACCCTAATTGTAGGCAGGGCTACTTTTAAGATGCCTTAAGGAAGAACAGAAATCTATACCTATAAAACACATTTCAACACTAAGGTTTCTTTGTGATTTAGTCAGGGTGAAAATCTCTGACCATCTAGAACAGTCAGGAAACTTGTAAATTAAAGAGCCACACAGAATAAAAAGTGGATCCACGATGAAAGGAGGGAAAGCAGAAAGACAAAGCAAGTAGAGATCACTGAAACACAATCCACTATATACTCCAGATTTTTTTCATGAAAGTGTAACATGCAATTTAATATACCATAATAAATAAATAAATAAATAAATAAATCTGATATGGATAGTAATAAAGTTTTGAAATTAGGTTTTCATTGCTGTTACCCCACGGGACTGATTTTTAAATGCATAGACAGCTTTAAGTTCAATGTCTTTTGGTAGTTTTTAGTTTATTTGTCTTTTTCACTCTGATGATTCCATTTGCCAATTTCTTATTTTTTCTCCTATAAATGTAGGTAATTTGTTTTTGTTTTTTAACCTGCAAAAGTGAGAAGTGTCTACAACAAACACTTCATTTGTAGAACCTGGTGTAGGGAACCTGTTTGACCTCGTGTAGGGAACCTGCTTTGGTGGGGGGTTGGACTTGATGATCTCTTGAGATCCCTTCCAACCACTATGATTCTATGAGAATCAGTGTATCATTGCTGAGGAAAGGTAGAGTCTACCCTACATACCTGTAAAAATCCAGCAAAAGATTTAGGATGAAAAATAGCATCAACATTTTTTCCTCCTAGGATGTCACAAAGCTGTTTTATGCATATCTGCCCTCCCTTGATTCAGTATTCAACAGCGGGGAAGGGAAATACATTGATCTGCTCAAACTGCCATACTTCCACATGGAAATCCTTACCTATCCCAATGTATTTTTATTTATTTTATTTTAAATTAGCATTTGTGCTTTTATTTTTTTTTTCTAATTTATTAGATTAGTTCTTTCTTCCCAAGATTCCAAAGAGCTCTTCATAGAAGTCCCTAGGCAAACAGTCCTAAAGTAAAGTAACTTCTTTCTCCACATATTTTTGTTTAGAAGTTACTTTCAATATCCAAATCATTGCACTTAAGTGAGCAGAACTGCCTTTTTCATTCATTAAGCAACACAATTCTTCAAGTGAAAATAAAAACCACTTGCCATATGCTTCACAGTAGGCTAACTGCTCAGAACAGAAGTCCAGCCAATTAGTAATGGTAGCCATAGCAGACATCTATGTCCTTCAGCACAAGTTTCTCTTTAAAAGGCCAGTTCCTACTACCCACACTGATAGCTATGATCCACTTTGTAAAAAGTCATGTATTTGTAATCCTGTCATCTTGTTTTAAGGGAAATGCTTCTTTAAACTGTGTGTAAAATGATTATCTTCTTCCTTCAAATTTGTATGGAAGCTGTAGTAAAGCATACAGGGTTGTTGGGTCAACATATTCAAGAACATACTTTGACCCATTGATCATAAATAGCTAAGTTCCTTGAGTATAAATAAGAATTTAACTGAAGCTGGCAAATTGTTCTTTCCACTGCATCCGTTCACTTTAAAGTAATTATGCCATAAAAAGGTACTGGAAGTTCCTACTATTTCCATACCTGATTACAATTCTGCATTAACAGAACTACAAAACTCATTAGTGTCAAAGCTTTTCTAACTGAAAATACAAGGTCTCAATAAAGAGAAAAAAAAAAAAAATCACAAAAAGCATTTTCACCATAAGTTCTACAAGAAGCTCTGTCAGTTTCCAAAGCATTTGGTTGACCGACTTATAATTTCGCTTACGCCTGTACACATAATGTCCATTGGGAAAAGAAGGAAACAAAAAAATACATCTGGTGTAGTAATTGTTATGTAGTAGACTACCAGCTAAGAACTCTCAGCAGTTAGGTACCATTCATTTAGAATGAAATCCTTCTCATTCTCAGTTATTTGATCATGTGAACTCATAGGATAAGACAGACAGTAACACCTTCTATTCTGACAGACTTCCCTTAACACAAACCACCAAGCCATTATACCTAATTCCTCATATAAGACAGGTAAAAATGATTTTTTTTCCTCAGAAAGCAACAAGGGTTTCATTTCAGATACATCCTGCAGTGCTGAAATTAGCCCGATTTTAATAAGTAATCAAAACTACAGTAGGAAGTCAGAATCTGATTTTTTTGAAAGGACTTACAGTAAGAAATCGATGTGAACATGGAACTAAGATAATAGCTATAATGGGTCAGTTTTTCTAATTCCCCTCAGAACGAAGAATAGTGGCTTTCCCTTTACAAAAACTGCAAACGTGTGTGTTCTGCTCAGAAGCATTAACCCTTTACACTATTAAATAATCTCTCACTTCTGGAGAACACCACAAAACACTTGGGGCTATGACACAGGAACTGCTACTCTGTAACATTTAGGATACCTTCAATTCAAAAGCAGAGTAAACTTTCCCCCCCAGATTCCTTATGAACTGATTTACTAAACAAACAGGTTCTATCCTTGTAAAAGCCAAATTGAGCAGTAGTGTGCCTGTGCAGTACTGAGCTGAACTGACAGTGTTTCCTGGTGAATCATGTATCTCAAGTAATTCACAGTTTCTGTAGAGCAAATAGTATCTCCATCTATGAGAAATGCATCATGATTTAAAGCCTTATGACTTTATGAAATTCACAGGCAGACTATAAACTGTATGAGCCTACAATATTTTTTTGCTGTTTTTTTGTTGTTGTTTTTGTTTGTTTTCCTCCGGAGAAATCTCTGTTCTGGAGGCTGTTGTTTGCAGCTACCAAAGTAACTGAAGGATGCAAAATATACTACAAACCAGCATGAAAAGCACCTCACCTGTGTACACTGGATATCAGTTGGCACTGTTGGGGTCAAGGGTGCTCTGATTCATTTTCTTTGTTCCAGAGTATTAGTAGGATCAGTGCAATTAACACTATTTCTGATCAGTAGGAAAGGAGAAGTTCAGAGTTGAATATTTAGCATGATTCTTCTCATCTTTTCTTAAATGTACCTATCAAGTGTAGGAGTGAATTTGTCAGAGATCAAAGAAGAGCCTGTGCTTTGCTTATAGGGAACATAGGAGTACTTGTTTTGCATTCACCATAATAGTAAAGGTAACTCAGTTCACAAAGTGGAGCAACTACCAATTATACAAAAGTAATCCAACCCAGTACTAACTTGGAGTAGCTTTTCAGAATGAGAAGTAACATATAAAGGAACATGCAAATTCAGAATAATACAAATAACAATCAGTAAATACAGTGTCACAAAAGAATTTCCTCAATTATTTGTTTACAAGCAGATTGTTTCAAACTGAAGTCACTGAATGTTTTCTAAGATAACTATTTTCTTCCTAAAAAAAAAAAAAACAAATGTGTAAGTATTTGATGGTAATAGCTTGGTTTAGACAAGCTTGCCAAATCAGAATAGAATGTTTGTAGAAATCTGTCTGGTTTCTGCTAGCAGCTAGGCAGAAAAGCTCTTTCTCAGAAGAGTCAGGCCACACTGAAATAAGAACAGACTAACCTTCTTATACACTGACCCTGGCTGAAGAGGCTGCAGATGAGCTAGCAAAAAATCTATTTGGATTGCTTGACAAGGGTCACACAAAAAATACAGCAGAAAAATCTTCCAAACAAGACTACAGTAAGGTCAAAGACTTGCAAACAATAGATACACTCACCGTTTTATAAAACAGGGCCAAACAATAAACCCAACCAAGGACAGACAGGGCCACATAAAACAGATAGCAAAGACAGAACAGTCTAATTAAAGAATTAAAACTAACAAAGAGCATCATGATTTTGGATGATAAAAAAAAGTGAATCTTTAAGAGAAGAATACCTGTTTGGAGCTGTCTATTATCTAATTATTCCTGAAGCAATGAATTATTTATGTTTATTAATGCATCCCAGTTTACTTTGTGCCACACACTTGTTGAAAAATTTCCACAAGAGCTTTTACTTCCCTTCCACAACATTCCCACGTTAGAGTATTGCACTTATAGCTCTTCCCCCTTTTGTCTCCTGAGGCTTGTCCACTCCACAAAAAAAGAAAAAAAGAATGGTTCTGACAAATTAGATAGCATGCTGAGTAGACTTCCAGCTCTGCTTGACAGCAAATAATGACAAGTTGTCCAAATTTCAATAGGAATCTACCTTATACTGAAATCATCGTATGAAAATTAACTGAAGGGAATAGGCCGTATGGGTGACTACCACAGACTCCAGTCTTGTATTATATATTCTGCTATATTTTCATTGCCATCAGTAGCAGTAGCCAACATAACTGCTTTTACCATACAAGGCTAAACAGTTCTGATATAGAATTCAGTTATAAATTACTTCATAAGTTACTGTGTTTCTAAGAGATGCGTTCTCTAACTATTGCATGTGAAAGGTCACCAGTATTACCAAGTAAGACTTCTTGAGAGAGCACCCAGGGGAAAAGAGGTTTCAAGACACCGCTGATCCCAGTTTCTTTTAAGACACAACCTTAATTATTGTTGCAGAATTCTTAATTTGATTTTGCTATATCCATGTTTTTATCCATGTGATTATGATGATACACATACCTCTGAAGTGTAAAGGAGAAGTAAAAAGAAGTATTTGTGTGAAATTATTCGACACTTTATGAAGAAAAGTGTGATTAATGCATATTACTTTTTGATTTATCTTTAGAGCAGCTTTTAAGAAAATAAGTAGTTCTGAAAAGCAGATCTAATATGTCATCAAGCTTTCTTTGCTACACCCACTGATGTTCAAATTCTGTTACAATTTACAGTATTGTATTGCATCGATATACACTGTTCTTTCATTTTCTGAAGCACACACAACTCATAGATACTTCTCCCTTTCGGACATTGAAGTCGGCCTAGCACTTCGTTGCAGGAGGAATTGAGGTGTACTGTGTCTTGACAGAGCTGTGGCACTGCCCTTTGCACAGTGATGTTATTCAGAAACCAGCAAACACATGGTGTTGCAATGTATGACTGATTATTATTGCTGGAACTAAGCTAAGAAAAAAGCTACAGAACAGTCATGCCAGGTGCACTTCTAGCACATGACCCACACCAATAAATCTCATGTTAAATACAGATTTCCTGCAATAATATTTCAGTTGCAGACTTTCCTAACATAAGCACCATTATTGCTAGACTCAAAATTCTGAGTAGCTGCACAGATGAAGGGAGAATGCAACACACTGCTTCTTAATGTTTTCCTAAACATGCTTCTGAAGATGCCCTTCTTTCAGAGGACTCACTACGTCCAAAACAAAGTTATCGCATGTAAATTCAGAAATCTGATGAAGACAACATACCCATATAAGCACGATATAGCTACCTCTGATTATACATACATGCAGTTTTCTACTTGTTTATAACCACTTCAGTGAATTCACACAACTTTACTGTGAAAGTAATTATCATTTGTACTATTTTTGCAAGACAAAATGGATCAGTCGCTAAAGTTTTTGTAAGTTGTTTGTATTCTATAATATTTGACCTTATTAGTAAGCTATAATTACTTACAAGTATAGCCAGAAAGTAAAACCCCAAATTCTTTCCTACATTAAGTAAGAGGAAAATAGTTGTTTGGAACTTGATTAATATCAGGTCCTAAAGACAACAACCAAATAACTGAAAATAAATCTCTATGTTACTCTTTTCACATATTCACCTGTCTCCTGCAGATGCTTATATTTAGGAGATCTCTTGATGTACCTATTCCTTGATACACATCTGAGCCAACACATTAAACCAACCTGAAGTCTGAAATGATTCTGGAAGAAATGAGCATGCCTACCATATTCTACAGTTTCTTCACATTATTTTGAATCTGCCGTGTGAGCTGTCACTCATATGTTTGGGTTAAATATCACATATCAGCTGACAGGCTAGAGCAAATATATGTTACAATTTAGGAAAAAGATAGAGCATTTGTACAGTACCAGATTTTTCAGAAAGAAAAGTTGCTATTTCTTTAACTGTGACAAAGATTGATAGAGAGGCTAATTTGTTCTTACAGCTGCATAGAAAGATAGCATCTGCAAAGGTCGCTATGAAACAGAACCCAGAGATTGGGACATTTTGTAGGCAATTCTTTGCACAAAGTTCCTGTTTGAATATTGTCCTGCCTGAAACAAACCTTTAAATCCTTCCTGCTATTCAATCAGATCTTCATCTCATTTGGGTCCTTGACACCAGGTATAGAATACCAGGTTCAATATACTGATTTTAAAAAAGCTTACAAAAAGTGTGTTTGTGTTAAGAATATAATAATCAAACCAAAGTAATATTCAAATGACCATTTATGTAGAGCTTCCAAGGGGTGTACATAACTCCAAACTCATCAGTCTGGACACTTATAATGAGAACTTGTTATCGTATATAACTAAACCTTCTGCCATGGAATCGTAAAGTAGATTGGGTTAAAAGGGACCATAAAATCATCAAGTTCCAACCTCCTACCATGGCCAAGGTGTTAATTTCAGCACACTAGGATTAGACTCTAGATACTTCCACGCTGTTACAAACTACAGAGCAACTACATATCATCTCTTACATTATAACTTGAAGTATAAAAAGCAGTTATTTCCATGGGCTAAAAATAACTCACTCATCCAGCACTGTGAATAGTCCAGAACTTTGATTAAGCTGCTTAGTTGTTTGATTTAGCTTCATGTATGAATTAGGATCACATAAGACTTACACATGTAATGGATACAGTCTTCCTATCAAACTCTCTTCACAAAGGCTGCACTTAAAGTTATTCTACTGCACTATTACTTTTCAGCTACGGGACACTTTCTGGATATTTCCTGTGGCGTCCAGTAACAACTTTATAATCAGAAGTATAATCAGAGTATAATAAAAATCCTATATAGTTAAAGAATCCCATTCAGAATTTCTATTCTGAGAAAGTTATTTTTCAACCTTCATTTTGTTTTTCTTGTGAAAGAATATATTTCCCAAGAGGAATGTAAAAATGCAGAGTCAGAAGATTTAAGCCAGATCTTAGAGATATCTGACAAGTACTGTTTCCCTGCTCCAGCTTCAAGACTCACATCCATTAATGTCTGGACCATAAAAGGTTGCACACCTGCATGGATACCAGCTCTATCAAAGAGCTATCTGATGAGGCTTGCACACAGAATGCAGTCTTATCTGTTTTCTACCAAAGCCACAACAGAATGCAGATGCCTTTTGGCCTCATTCTAGAGAAAGCTGTCACAAATGAGAATATTGCTTATTTATAAAATATTTATTAAAAAAAAAATAACAAACAACTGAAACATTGGTTTATACAAACCAAAATCGAAAAAATAGAAGTAAAAAAAAAAACACACACAGCATTTAATGTTCTACCGGCGTTCAGCATCACAAATTAGATAAACTGAATATTTCAATTTAATATGCTTTTCTTTAGTGATCATCAGATGGAAGGTGAATTCTTCTGCTGCCTCCTTCACCTCCAGCACTGAAGGAGTCCAGAAATTGTTCCATCCCACACATAGTTTTCCCTTTGACAAGCTGACACATCAAATAACTAACCAGCATAACTACATTTTAACAATTTTAGTTTGTTACTCAGGGAAAAGCTAAGCACTTATTTGAAATGAACTCAAAGACTCAGCATAGTTAAGGGATAGTAGTCTGATTAGCTACGGCTTTCAGTAGCACTCAGACCAGCTGATGGTGAAAGATTCTGCAACAGACAGAAACCAAAATGATTGTGTACCGGGTTTTTAACTAAAATTTCAGTTATTACTCTTTCAAATTGATTTAACAACAGTAGTACCATTAATATAAGCGATTCCTTCTCACTATTAAGATAATTTCACAGCCTGTCTTAAGGATGATTTAAAAAAAAAAAAAAAGTCTATGCAGAAAACTAAAACGTCCCCAGTAACATCCAGCAAAAAATAAATTGGTTCTCAGGGGTCACACATTCAGGATCAGGATACAAGCTAATTGTAAAGCAAATTGATCAAGCAACAGCATAGCATATATGCTTTTGAACTACTTGTTGTCCTGAGTTAGTTTGTATGAGGCTAAGTCAGTTCTCTGACCAAATGCTAATATAAGGCTAGAAATTCCATATTGCTATCAGTCTCAAAATTATGCGTGTTTCCAGTCATCTCAATTCAACAAATCTTTATTCATGTTTTTATACCCTCTGAGTAAATCATTACATTTCACACAAAAGTTTCTCTCAGTCTATCCCTTTTCACAAAATATGAATAGGCCAGACCAAAACTCTGAAAGCAAGCCAGTTCCCACAATTTCTGATGTTGTCTCAGGTCTCTTTAGGGGAAAAGGTTTAATAGGAGCATGAGAATATCAGTTTACTTCAGCACACAGTATCTTCTGTCCTGGAATCCGTATTCATTAGCACTACACCTTTGCAACATTACATGGCTACTTAAAGTAATTTGAATCCAATAACTCACAACCCATTGAAAGAAGCAAATTGTTTTCAGCCTCAGATTTTTTACTGTTTTCAGCTCAAAACTGAAATAATGAGAGGTCTTTAAAATACTGATTGATACAATCCAGTATGTTCACATTAACAAACACCATGACATTTAAGCTTCAGCTTTTTGTGTAGATCTACACTTGTGGTCAAAAATCCTGTTCAGTCTAAGATACACTGGCAGTATGCTGAAAAGTTATTTCTTTCAGACCAAAACTATTTCTATTAGACCTTCACAAAAGTTTTTTTCCCCTTACCTCATGACTCTAACTTGCAATGATGGCTCAAGATACCTAACTTTTACCTTAGATAATAGTGCCAGATGACAGCTCAATGTGTTGTCTAATTTTAGATCTACTACCAATGCTCCAGCTCTCCCTTATGGATTGTGAAGGCAGACTAAGCACAGAATGCAATGGCATTATAGCAAGTATGTGAGCATTCAGTTTTAAGTAACAAAGTTCTTTGAAGTTTTGCTTCCAAAGAATCTGTTGCAGAGGTAGAAATGAGTTTCAAATTCTTTCACAGTAATCCAACCAAATCTGTTGCCTAACTTGATCTCACAGGATTCTAGAACCAACAGTTTAGAGTAGTAAATTAACATCTAATTCTTTACAAAAAAATAGTTTTTCACTCACCCACCTGTTAACAGTTATCTATATTTTTTAAACTAAAACTAAAGAATTCTAACAAAAAAAAGTCTGCATAAATTTCAGGCATAAAAATCAGTGTACATATACATAATGTTATGTTGCCTTTATGTTCTTCTTTAGCTTCCTGGCCAATTCATCCCTTAATATTTGGAACTACATAAAATGTTTATGTACATAAATAACGTAAATCCATATGTGGATGAATACACTGAATCATTTTGATGTTGGCATGTCTAACAGCATGGCTGAAAAGACAGGACATTAGTACTTAATTTGTCTGCCTACACTTCACAGCAACTGGCAAAAGGTCCTTGCCAGACTAGAATTTGTATGTTTTTGCAGGCAACGTAAAGAAAAATACCTTATTGGGAAATGAATAAACAAGCAGCAGATATGATTATATTCTCACTCAGCATAGAGCAAATGAACTACAGAATGTCTTGTAATTAAATGGTATGGATTCAGTCTATTTTACCTTTTCTCAGCAGCACTACAAGGATTGTGACTATCAGTAAAATACTCATTTCAGTCATTTTAGAAGTCTGAGCTAACCAAGTAGGATAACTCAAGTTATAACTTCTTATTTCAGCAGAAGCTACTTAGAACTTTTTTGATGCAGAAAACTGAGATGCACGTTGAACAGATCTCACCCTCTTCCCTGAGCATCATACTACCTCCCCAGCCCAGTCCTTGAAATCTAGCATGAGCTGAAGCTTTTTTTTTCCACCAAGTTTCTGTAACACCTTGTGTCTGTACCTTATAATTTTTGTCTACTTTATTTATGGTTCAGGACAGACTTGTCAACTTTCATATGGGAAACCTGAAATAACTGCTACATCATTCACCAAGAATACCATTCATTCACTACTCCTCCTGAATATAATTTTACTCTGCCAGTGCAACTAAGAAAACTGATCCAACAACTGAGAAATATTTTGAGAATCCCTAGACACAGATCACTTTCTGAACAATACTGCAAGCTTCCTCATAGTTTTAACTCTAGTAGGACAGCACTTGCATGAAGTACTAAATCTGATTTGTTCTTTTACATTCTAGACTCTCACACTTAATTCTGCATGATACACTTATTTTCTTGCGTATGGGTAGTGATACTAATACTTAATTGTACTGTATTCCTACAGTTATTCTATAAGACAATATTGAGGATTAATTCTTTGATATCTAAATGTCTTTTTGAGTTATAACATTTGGCTCTAGCAGATCCACAATGCAAACAGGAATTTATAAAGGGACTCTTTTAAGCACTAGATGTCAAGGTTTCCATAAATATTATTCACTCACATTTGTTAAGTATTCAGTACGTTTCAAATTTTCTGGCAAGAGGTAGAAACCTCTACTTCCCCATGTCTGTTGCCATGAAACATAGGGCCTAGTTTTTAAACTTACATAGCATAATTGAAAGCACTACCTTCATACAAAAAAAACAGCTTGGCATAGTATGCCATAACAGTTGGAACTGGAAGTAGTCATTTCTACAGAAAATGAACTCAATATCCAAATATTTTACATAAAATTTGTATAAAAAGACTTTCTGTTTTTAAGTCTAATAAGCATGTTAATGTAAAAGTAACTATAAAAAAAATCAGCTTCATCTTAACTGTGCTCATGTGTTTACATTATAGCTTTGAGAAGCATTTCTGATATCCATCAATCTTTCAGTGCTCCATCTAAAAAGCAGTTCTCCCTTCCTGACATCAGTCGTCCTACAGCTTCACCCAAATAGTAACAGCATAGATTATGGAAAATGTATTGTTCTAAGTAAGACATTTAATAGAAGTATGGTACCTGATAGCTAGTTACTCAAACAGGTAAAAGCTTGTAAATATGAAAAACCATCAGAGAAAGTATCTATTTCACTCATTTTAAACAGCTTCTAGAAGCGCCTTCACTAAAATTTAGCTATCGTAAGTCAACAACTGAGATCACCAGTGGAGTATGTATTTTTAATTTGGCTATGCAAAGACTTGTCAATGCCTTTTCAGGTACTTTTGTAAGCTTATTGATTTTAAGTACTTAACATTATGAACTCACTCTAACAAACAACTCAAGAGGACAAACACCAGAATCAAGACTAATTCTAAAACACACATCTAAGTATCGACTTGAGCAAGTATAAAAGAGATTTGTGACAGAATGTGAACTCCTGAATCAGTCTTATTTTCAAAGTGCTGAGCTGGATGATCTTTGAAGAATAATCTGACTTCTCGAGGATGAGAATTTGCACGTAGAACTAGTATACTCCAAGTCAATCTCTTCTTCTGAATCCAGATTTAATCGTAACAAGTACGTGAGCATTTGAAATGCATTACAGCATAATTTCTATTTCTACAGAAGCTGGATGAATAGGATTTAGAACCTCAGCGCAGAATTTTCATGCTCTGCCTCCAGAGATTCAGCTTCAGTAGTGAAGTCCCGGAACTCATCTAAGGAATTTATGATTATAAATTGTGAAGCACACAAGACTTTCAAAAACCCAAATGTGTTGAGATGGAAGCTGCCCAGAAGAAGCCAACTATCAGGTGAGTAATGCCCTACGCCTAGAAAAGGATGAGTTTTACCCATCTCGTAAAAGAAGGAGAAAGTTGATTTATCCACCTCTGAACTGACTAGAGATGCCTCATTATAAGGAATTTCTGCAGCAGAATTTTTTTGTATCATGTATGCATATTCAGCATGTATATACCATAATGAAAATACCATGGCATTAGTGAAAAGCAGAAGTTGAAAGTCTAGAGAGAGATAAAGCTTCGCTATGCCAGACATCTAAAACAAAACAAAATAACAACAACAAAAAGTAAAATAAAGTAGTAAAATTAATATCTGATTAGTTTCTCCTATCTGTGCGTGCAACTGGCATTTCAGCAGACAGATAGTTTACAGGGTTAGTTACCTTGCAACATCTGCCACAGGAAATGAATGAAAACTAAATACATTAAGCTAGCCTAACAAAGAGATCCTTGAGATTTACTGGACAGGAACACAAATAAGAATACATTTTGTGTTTTTCTTTACCGGTCCAGAATCCTGTATAGGAGAAGTCTATGAACTGAAGAGGCTGGAACTGGAAACACTTCCTAAAAAGGCTATGACACTGTCACCAGATGTATGGTTTATCTTTCACTAGAAAGGAGAGAGATGTCAAGCTCCTTGCCTTAGCTCACTTACAGCCCGTAGATCTTCTGAACTTCCAAACTTCCTTGGAAGTTAACAAAAGAATTCAGCATGCTAATACCTGCTTGTCTATTATAACTCTTAACTAAGACAATCTTTGTTCCCATATTCAATGCCTCTATACATATTCAAAGCAGTTAGTTTCCACAGAACTTTCATCTACATTGCTATAATCTATTGCAGGACAACACACCTCAACTCAGCTGTTAGTCCACAGTTGCTCTTTCACGTTGCTTAAATATACTCATATAGATCAGCAACAAGATATGCCACTTAGCACCAGCAGCAGTTTCTTATATGAAATATGAATAAAAAAAGAAGTGCCACATATCAGCAATAAACAAGGCCAGAATAGAGAAAAAGCAGGAATGAGAGAATGATTAATCACCTCTTCCATCTTTAAGTGTCTCAAGAGATGAGATAGTAAATGGGAAGAAGTTAGCAGTTCTTCTGATTTATCCCTTCAAAAACTCATATTTTGCAAAACAGAAATATATCTTTGAAATATGTTGTTTAACCTAATCCAGAAAAACTATGACAATCCCTGTATCTCTTCTATTTTGAGTGAAGCATAATGAAAATAAATAATCCCGGGAAATTAAATTACTCCACCATATCAGTGTTGCAGTCTTCCTGTCAGATATGGAAAAGGTAAATCATCCTGTCCTCATACCCACCAGTGCTGTACCTTCCTATCTAATCTGCATCGACAGCCTTCACTATAATCCATCAGGTATTCACAACATGCACAATAAGGCATAAATCAAATCTGTTACAGATTGTGAAGCACCAGATCTTTAGCTCCTTGCAAGTCTGACCAGCCAGCTGCCGAGCTCACTGCTCATGCCGTACCCTTCAGCTGGACTCTCATTTTGCAGGGCACACACGTTCAGAAAATCGACACCTACAGGAGCAGTGGCAGGCTAGCAAGAACTGGTCTGGGGGAGGGGAGGTTCCAAACAAAGGAAAGCTTCTCAAAAGGGCTAACCGCTTTGCAAGCTCACATGTAGACTAAACAAGGACAAGCCCAGTAAAATCAACTAGCTTCACAATAGCAAGCTTTGTGTTTATATTCTGAAAACACTAAAAGCTGCATCAGCTTAAAACAATATTGAATGGTCAGGTGGTTTCCAGTTTTAAGGCATGTTAGCATAATCAGCCTTAAATTAAAGCAGATGGGAATGACAGATATGTTAAGGTTATTAAAGACCTCGAGAGGATAGAGTTAAATAAGGTTACCTAATCCATCTTAGAAGGGTATTATGAATTGCATCACTTAAACAAGAATAGCATTCTTGCTTCTATTTTTACATTATTTATTTTACAGGAATAAAATTGCCAACACAATGTAATTAAAGGTATGCATGTAACTTGTCTCTGTCTCTACTAGTCTGTTTTTGGCTGAGGAGCCACCAATATATTCCACAATATTGACAAACACCTATTAACAGTAAAGATAAACATCCTGCATGGTATTGCATTACATTGCTCAGCAATGATTGTAGCCCCTCAAAGCTTGTAACACATCAGTATTTGGCACCTGTGCTGCAGGCAACCCCAAACTAACTTAATAACCTTAACTTCATACACACAACAATTATTAACATACTTTAAGACTTGATTCTTGCTACAGTGGCTAGGTTTTTTTCCAGTGATAGTCTTCAGTTGAGATGCACAAATGCTGGAGTGACAAATGCTGGAGTGACAACCCAAACGAATGAGTACTGATACCCTCATTCCAGTCTGTGAAATATTTTCCAGCTCAGTTAGGTGATCTCAGTGAGCAACCAGCACAGCTTATAGCCTATTATAGCATGGAACCACAAATGAAGTGGGACACAGTTAAGATCCATGGCAAGTTAGAGAAAGACAACAAACTATATACACTAGTTAAACTGTTAGCCCATAGCAATCTTGTAGAACCATACTCATGCACCTTTTCATACCAAAGGCAACAAATATATTTAAAAACTCAACCTGTGGGTGGTGTTAAATTCACTTTCAAATCAGAGGTGGCAGAACTATTTTTCAGGCAAAGAAAATTTGGGTTTTTTCCTGTGTTTTGGTCTGAACTGGTACTAATGTGCTCAGCCTTGCCAAAACTGTAATTCTCAGTATGTGCAAAAACTGCATGATAACTTTTTTTTAACTCCTCCTCCCCCTCTATTATCTCCAGACTAACAAATCCTTGTTCCCAAGGTGAATTGAAGATCAAATAACGGCTGAGCTCTGTCTCACAGTCACTTTTCTGAATTTAGATGTCGATACTCAAACCTTGTTTTACAGCCAGCTTGGGAATGACCTACAGGTACTCCCAACATCATGGGAAAAGATACATTGACAAGTTCAGCCAGTGGGAGCACTCAAAATCTAAAGAGCCCAGCTTGCACATTTCGATTTTGAAAACAAGATGTAGGATCTTTGAAATTCCCCAACATCTCTATTTATGAAAGTAAATGATCTAACGCTCATTTTCAATGTACGTTTTACAAATAATATTGGCATCTTTACTATATTTGATGTATTGGAATAGAAAGTCAAAAAGCAAAGCATTTCAGTTCAGCTACAAGTTACATTCAGCTACTTAAAGAAATCTACATATTTGAAGTTTTCCTTGTGAATTTTTATAGAATGAAGTCACATTGCATCAACCATCACCAATTTAAAACTTCGGCTACACTACCCTAAATGCAGGGTACTGGCCACAACTAGGCATGTTCTAACCACCCAGCAGGGTTAAAAGTAGCCAAACTGAAATTTAATGGCAGTACAATTCACTAATCAGACTAAATTAAATCAGCACTCAGAAGGAAGGGGGATTAGAATTAGAACACTAAATCTGTTTTGTTAGATGTATATACTTTCTTTCCTATTCAGTAGAGAAAGTTGAAGTGCATAACATGAAGGGGAATCTTTTCCCAGCAGTAAAGCACTACACCAAACCAAGGCTATTATATGAAATTTGAATGTATGTCTGAAGTAGAATGGGAATCAATATGATGGGAAGAAAACAGACTCATTTATACTAGATAGATCAAAAGATATATTAAACATCAAAACAAAAATATTTCTCTATAAAAACATGATTTATCTATCACGAGATCTTTATCTATAAAAGCTACAGTGCAAGTTTTAACATAGAAAGATTTAGTACATCCATCTCTGAACACTGCTAATTTCCAATACACCAGTTGAAGAAATTACTTCCAAAGCAAGATTGATGATTTAACATGTTGCTGAGTTGAAACAAGCAATGATCAAATAAATGTTACAATTGCTAAACAGTAGTGAAGTCATTTCCCCATTCCACTGTTTGCCTGCCCTGTAAGGACTCTATCCTTTTCTTTTAAAAACACTGTATGCTATTTGAAAGAGACTTGAGAAATAGCATCTAATGTGTTAACAGGTGAAAAACTAGTGGTAGTAACTGGCTACTTCTACCTGGAGCTTCAGTCACATATCATACATAGAATGTATTGGGAATGAAACGGCTTGGCTGGAAGAAAGCATCAACTAATTTACTTGCACCTATTTAATCTAAGGTGTCAGACTTTTTTCAAAAAGTACAATAAAGGGGGCTTTCAGAGTCTACCAGCCAAACTGGAACATTGCTAGGGAAATACGATATCATTAAATACATTCGAGTTTCTATTGGAAAAAACACACTAGTTTGAATAACACTAATGCGCAAACTCCCAGTTGTTCACGATATTCAACCACTTACTATTAGTCACAGCTAAGGACTGTAAGGCACAAAGTAGGTAATTTTCTAGGGCAGAAAAAAGCACTGATGTCTTCACTGCATACTTCAAATATGACAGAGCCTTGGAAGGACTTACAGGCTGCTCTCATCTCTGAAGGGATAAGACAGATTTCTGGGAGAGCTGCACACAGAAAAACCTGCACCATGCCCTAGAAGCAACTTCACCTCTCAATCCACCTGATAGAAACACCAGACATGACACTTATCCTCCTCCCAGCTTTGCTTCTGCTACATCAGTTTTACCTTCTAAGAAGCTTTGAGGTTACTCTAGATATATTCCTGGTTAACCCTTGGACATTAACTGCAGGGTCCTTAGACACAGAGCAGCGTATGTACTGCTTGCAGTGCTTTATTCCAGTTTGGTAGCAAGTCAAGTGAAGTCAGCAAGCTGTTGTGTCAAAATTCTCTTTTATACTACAAAAGATGCCCGGCATTTCTCTCTCAAAGAAGGACATTTTCTAACTTAACAGGGGTAACTTAACAGGGGGAACATTGTTTCAACGCGTCCTTTCAACACAGTAAATGGGAAGTTCCTGCAGCATCTTTGAAGTGTGACTGTCTAAGCAAGTCATTGTAAATAGATATTTTTTTTTATTTTTTATTTTTATGTAACATTGAATTACATTCTCAAAGAGATTCAACAGAAGCTACCTGGACTGAAAAATCATGTTGTCTCCATCTTTCCCTCCAAGCATTTTCTACAGCGGATCCTAAGGCTTAGCAATAATTTCTTACTGTATGACAAATAACTTGCATATCATATATATATATCATAATTCTCTGTCTCCAATCCTCAATGTAGATTATACTATAAAAATGTTAATTCCAAGTCTGTACCTCCAAAAAGTGCAAGTCTGGTAACTAATTTTGTCACAGAAGTACAATGGAATAGGAGCAAGGAGTCACAGAATTACAGTTAAGCCACATGCTCTCAGAAACATCTAAATATATGTATTTTAAGTGCTGCTACAAAGACTTTTCACCTATCAGATGTTTTTTGAAAGGCCACTTTTACGTTTCATGGAGTACATGCAGTTTTAATTATAGTTTAGCTTGGCATTCACATGGTTTTTGATTGGCTTGTTTTTTTTTGTGTGCATATCCTACACTTCAAAACCTGCACTGAAAGAGTCACTTGTTTCATCAGAAAAGGAATACATTTACGATTTAAAACTTTCTCCAGAAATTCAATAATAGGTCTGTACCTCTACAAAAGTAAACTCCCCTCCAACCTTGGGTCAGTAAGGCTGTGCAAATACCTCCAGCTCACTCTCTATTCCACTGGGGTTTAGCAACTTCATAGTAAGCGGGCTGGGCTCTGACTCATGTGCCATGCCCAGCATCATTAGGCAGAAGAATTATGCTGAGTTCTATCTGGGTGGCCAACTTCTGTCTTGATTTATGAGCCAAGCACAGCTCAGATGTTCACTAACTCACCAGAATAAAGTAGTTAGTTTTTCACTTGTTTCCCCTCACTTTTGTTATAAGCAGAACTTCATAAAGGATTCACTCAACAGCCATCAACACTAAGAGCACCTTACTAGCAATTATCAGCAAGTTTTTAAAAATGTTTGACACAGAACAGATTGCTAGCTCATAAAGAAGCAAAGCTAAATGTTACCGGCAGACTCTTTACCCAGCATTAAGTCAACCACAAATCTTATTACAATTTTTACTGCTGCATTTTCTACCACAAAGTACAGTAAATTTTTCAATACTGAGCACTTCATAACTTGAAGCCCAATAATCTTGTTCTGTGTGATATTTTCTGTTCAGTATTTGGATAACTGTATTTTGGTAAGGATCCAGTTAGCGGTAGTTTAGTTGACTGCAATGCAACATAATGAAAGCAATAAAACATTTGGAAAAAGACTAGAAAAGATGCTGAAGCATTTCTTGTCCTCAGTAGTAAGCACACAAACTCTACTTACATTCAAAAATTAAATCTCAGCTATATTTTGAAATTAACACAAGGCTTCTATCACTAATTAGACATTGAAATGAAGACTGGGGTAGAAATTTCTCCACAGAATGTTTGATAATCAAATAGTTAATAGATTACCAGGGTAGGTGAAATGAACACTTAACATTATATACTTATAACTTATTATTTCTAAAGGTCTTTCTCCTTCTAAGGAAAAATAGGACTCTATTCAAGCTCATCAGCAGCATAATTAGGAAGGTACAGTATTAAAAGCAAGATATAATCTTAAAAAAGTCATGCAAGCATAACATGAAAGACCATGACACAGTCACCTCAGAAACAAAGCAGAAACAGGTCTGATTCATGCACATCATAGAATTTGCTTTTTAGGAACAGCAAAATGTACATTTTTAATCCTACCTATCATTCAATCACAAGGTCCTGAGTTTTTATGTATTCAAAATAAGCTCTTACAGCTATCAGTGTCCTGAAACTTGCTGATTGGTGGATATTATGGTGAAGAAATGAACTAGTTTCCACAAGGAAGACATATTGCCATGCTAAATTCTCTCCCTTATGTTAGACCATAACAAGTTCTCTATTTTAATGCTGCAATAACTCCTGGAACTTCTCACTGAGAAATTTCTATAGGGACTGTTTCATCTTCCCTTAAAGACAGCAAATTTCTTCCATTTTATACACATTAATGGTTACACTTAGCTTATGGAAAATGGTTTGACCCTTCATCTCTAAAAATAGCTGTAATTATAACACTAACTTTCTGCATATTTTTCTCATTGTCTTAGGATTCAACCCCATACAAGATGTAAGAGACTAGGAAATGAATGCTTTTTAATATAAGCCTTTAGCCTTGAAATATGACTGCTAAATAGACAATTGAAAAGTAGAAGAAATGAAAGAAGCTATGAAATAAAATAGCATTTGAACTTTTTAATGAAGTTATAGCATCCACCGAAATAAGCACTTACTCTCTGCCCTGATTGCTTCTGTATAGTTATGATATTCCATTGTATAACAACAGCTGAACAAGTCATCCCACTCATTCAACTCTGAAATTCTCAGACCTGTATTAAATTTTAAGGGAAATGTGCGTCACATAAAGAATTAACAATTAGGATCATGAGAAGAGTTGAGAATATAAAACTGTTTCATCACATCTTGCAATCTCTCTAGTATGCAAGCATACTAGAAAAACAACAAGAAAAGTCTTTACATATGTATGTATACAAACACACATACATTCAAACACCTTCTCAATGTCTTCAACAACCTGATCTTCAAGGCCAGATACAAATCATTTGAAAGATATAGAAAATAATTGTTAACTTTCTTTTTTTGTAATTGTAATTGTTTTAATTTGGATGAAAACACAATAATGTAAAACTAAGGAAGTTTTAAGCATTATCTCTTCAGTAGCCACAAACACAACAGCAGAAATAGCTTATCTCCCTTTTAACACCCACACAAATAAAAGGAAGTGGAAAAAAAAGCTATACTTAAACACTCTATAACTTTCTGTACCTTCTACTACCTCTCTATACTAAATGTAAAATAAGCTCCACAGTTAAGACTCCACTACTTACAAGCATAAGCTCCTTGAAGAACAGGTAGGAGAAACCCATCGCAAGATGGCTACCTTCTATCATGATAATAGCAAGCTCTAATAGCTAAAGGCAGTGTGGAACAGCATCAGACAGCATACATTTAGCGACAGATATTTATGGTGCTTACCTTGTCTTTCAGGAGGAGAACTAGTAGCCCTGAGTGAAATTGTCTATAAAATAGAAAATGAGGAGTTCTGGTTTCCTTTCTTGATAGCAGCTGTTATGTGTGACAGGCTTGTATATTGTTCCTAAGCTGCCAGCGGTCCTGAGTCTCCTATAAAGGCTTATGGTAGGAGTTAAAATGTCCACAGAGGTACTACCTTCAGGGTGTTTTGGAATAGTTGGTCAGTCTGCTGTATATACATTGCATAACTTGTAAAAATCCTTGCTGGAAGTTTCTGTCTAGTAGTGTTGTGTGTACATGGGAGGGAATTCTACCAGCTTGAGGACCCCTGATGAAGGGAAAATGTGCAGCACCTGGCAGCAGTTGCAAGCTGAATGCTTCGTGTGTTGCAGCTGTCTGGGTGGCTCAGAACCTTCTGGAAAGTTACCGAGACCTAACGAGATTTTCACAGGTGTGAGAGATGATTTTAAGGGTGTTGTTGTACCTGCTTCTGTTCACTGAGGAAGCAGAGTGGGAAGGCCAAGTGTAAGTAATCTGTGTTATGGGAGGAACCTTTTTATGAATTATCACATACCTGTATACACACCTTTTTTCATAAGAGAAAGGGCTAATTTCTGGGCAGGCTCCTGTGTAAATGGTCTGCTCAAAGGGGTATAGTGATGGTCAAGAACAGTACACGTCTATGAGTATTCACAAATTGCTGTGGGGTTAGCAGGAATTTAGCTACAATAGTGCTTAGAGGATGAGTGTCTCACATTTGAGCCTGAGGGTTTGTGGAGAAGATACTTCACAGAAGATGTTGAGGATGCTTTGCGCACACAGGTGCTCAGTGGTGCAGACCTTTCATTGGGGGTAGATGTGGAGCAGAGGGTGAGATGTTGTTTCCAAGTGAAGTTCCTCAAGTTTGAGAGGTTTTTGGAGGGTCTTAGCCTCCCAAGATAAGAACTGCTTAGAAGGAGAACAAAGCCTTACTCAGGAGTGGCGGATAGCTGTGTGAATTCCTTTTGTTGTTATGGGGGCAGCAGGAACGTGTAGTTGTGTTTGTCAGCTGAATGTCTTATGTTTGGTTGGATTTGTGCCAGCAAAATGCCCTTACTGTGGGGAATGGATTCCCACTGTGGGTGGAGGGGTCAGGGACTATCTTGGATGCTGCCCTCATTTGTGGAGGTAGTGGGAATGTATGTGACTGCAATGATGATGACTCATGAGCTGATTAGTGTTTATATTGACTTGTCTTGGAAAAATGTTTCCTGCCAGAAGGGATTAGCCATTCTGAGGAGGAGCAGATGCTTGTATGAGTTTATGTGGTCTGTGAAGGCAATGTAGCTGGCAGGAATGTGCAAAGTGCCTTGTGTACGAGAGGTATTTGAGTAAGCTTGCAGGTCTTTAGCAGGGCTCCTGGAGGGAGCAGATACCTTTTAGAATGACATAGTAGTAAAAAGTGTGCAGCAGCAGTATGGTTTCATGAACAGAGGTATTCAGGCAAGCTTGTTAGCAACACGTGAGGAGAGCAGCCTCTTCTAGGACTGACACATGCATGTGTGCAGCTTCCATATGTTGTGAGGGTGGTGGGGGTGGCAGGAGAGTGCAGTGATGATATTCATGAGCTTGAGTGCCATATGCTGCAGTAGGTTTGTTTTGCAGGAGGACCTGTTAAGGGGGTAGGGTGAAGTGTTGCCCTTGAAAAGCAGATGTCAGTGCTTCCACATGTTCTGAGGATGTTGTAGGTTTGGCAGCTATGCGTGTGTATTTAATGGGTGCTGTTGGAAAAGATATCCTCTGGAGAATGATGGGAAAGCCTGGCATGGAAGAAGCAAGCTTTTGTTCTAAATTTGGGAGACTAGAGGGTATCATGGTGTTTTCATGCTAAATCCCTTGTGTTTGGGAGAAATTTGTGTAGGCTTGTGGTGCTGTGGGAAGGAAAGTACTCAAAAGGGTGAAAAGAGCCATGCCTAGATATGGCAGGTATCTTTGAGGGTAAGGTGGAAAGAAGAGGGTGGAGTGGTTATGTTGTTTTTGTTTTGTTTTGGGCACTTCATGCCCAGATGGACCTTTGATCATACCTTTGGGTTGGGGGCCCTTATCCATAAGCTAATGCTTCATGTTTGAACAGGCTTGCTAACTTGTGAAGAATGTCTCTGGAGGGCATTAACTGGAACCAGGAGGGGCATATGCCTTTATGTAATGTCCGTATGCTTTGAAAGTGACATAGGCAGCAGAAATGTTTGGGAGAACTAGCATGGGGAAGTAAAAGAAATGGTGATAGAGCTTGTAATCTCAGTAAGAGACTTTCTGTCAGAAGCTACATCTTTCCTCAGAAATAATAGATCCCTTTGAGAGGAGGAAATTAGATCATGTGGTGACAATGGTTCTAAGTGTCTATTGTCCAACAGTGCCTGAATTTTCCTTGTGAGAAAGGAGAGGGCCTTGTTAAGGTATGATTGCCAGTGCACAGCTTCCTTTTTGAAGGTCTTGGTGTGGATTGAGAGGGCAAGACAAGGAGGACGCTCCTTGTCTAGGAGGGGGAGAGGTTTTTGAGGGGAGATACAGCGGGCAAGAGCTCATGGTGACATCATGAGCAAGGGGAAGCCTGCAAAAATGTTTTCTTCTTTGAGTTGAGGAAAGCTTATTCCTGGAGTGACTTTTTTTTTTTTACCTCCTGATAGATATTTTGTTTGTAGGCAACTGGTACGTGTGGGGGTAATGGAGCTCATGAACTCTGTCTTATGTTTGGGGGTTCATCTAGAAAAAGGCTATCCCAGCAAGTGGGAGTGTATGGAAATGGGTGAACCCTTGCCAAAGAATGACAAAGGCCTGTTATGACTGCATAAGCTCCAGGAGAGGTGACATAGATTTGTGGTTGATCTTGCTAAGACCCACTAGTATTTCCCACACTTTGAGAATAAATACAGGAAGAAGTAATGTGATCAGCAACCTGAGTAACAGTTAAAATACCCTATCATCCTCTTTTCTACAGGCTTTCAAGGTGCCATTTTCCTCAGCTGTCTTCTTAGACTGAGGAGGCTTTCTCTGAAGCTTTCCACCCACTTGATTCTCCACTCCAAAAGAAGTTCACAGCCATCCCCATCTCAGGCTTTAGCTTTTACTATCCCATGCTCCTCTTACTCCCTGATTTGGAAAACCTGTGTTTAGGATTCTCACACTTCATTCTTTTTCTCTTCTTTCCTGTCTCTTATGCTTAGCAGCAGAGCAATCTCCCTGTTGCCCAACCATACCACAGCCCCTCTTAGTACCCACCTGTTTCCTATTTCTTTAACTCATCGGGAATTCTGTTTGCTGTTGCCTTTGTACCACATCCAGATGGAACCAGGAGGATGAACTTGAGCAGTTAGGCTTTTGCAAGTTGGTTTTCTGAATCTGCAAGTCCTTGTGCTGCCCAGAAGATGCTATTAGTGTGCGGTGACTGTAATTCCAAGCTTAGGAATCCTGTAGTTCATGCTTTCTAAAGTTGATGGTCCTTTTAGAATTTGGACTGAAGTTAGTTTGGATTATAGTTTAACTTGATTGGTATGAGGTTACTTGCATTCCAAATATTGCCCACTGTGCCAAGCATAGTATTATATACCAGGGGTATTCAGTCAGGGCAAAGGTGACTGATTAATGTTTGTTTGCTGTAGAGGTAAGAGGTGCTGAGCAAAAGTTGAAATAGAAAGGGGAAAAATATAATAATAAAGAACATGTGAAAGTATCATGCCTTTTAAATTCACCTTGTTTGAGATGTGGGCTTCATCTTTCAGAAACCTACTAACATAATAGGTTAGGAGGAACTGCTTGTTACAAAGCATCTTTATATAAAAAGCTGCCATTCTTAAATTGTCTGTGCTTATTTGTTTTGAAAATATCCTGCATATACTGCTATAACAATTGCCTTAAAAATGCAGTATCTTAGTTCATTTAGCAGTTTTTTCATGTCAATTTTGGAGTCTCTTAAAAGTAATAAAAACCTCTGTTATGATAGTATGATGTAGAAACATACAGTTGTGATGTCTGCTGTTACAATTACTGATTATAAGAAATGTTTCAGTATTCTCCTAATCCTACAGCAATATTTTGATGACTCCTCTCAGCCTAGCAGACCATCTTTCAACTAAGCTGATCTTGGCAATCTAAACTGTAAATTGCAGATATTGTCTCAGATTACTGTAATGTAGAACTCTGTCCTCTAAGCTGCTAACCTTGATTCTGCATGGTGTTGTGCACTCTCTGGACTGCTGTGATGTCATGCACAACTAAATTTCTGTCCCATCAAAATCAGATTTGTCTTTAAGTACCTTACAGTTTATTATTACTAGCCTAAGACACAGGACAAATACTTGAGTTTAGTACTTATGGGAGCTATAATTAGTGTGGTAATTTTGCTTATATAGTAGGCTTGATAGTACACCTACACTCAACGTCTGCTCGGGTGAGTTCAGTTGTTGCAGGAATAGTTAATAATACAGCAACTGGGGGGGTGATGGGGAGGAGCTATAAGGTGATAACAGGAAAAAAAAATTAAATGGGAACAGATTACATCCTTTATCCAGTGTTTCCTTCTGATAAGGAGTGCAGCGTATGAAACAAACTGTCCCCTTTGTTGCCCTTTTTGTAAGGGTTTGATTGAGTCAGATACAATGTTGTAAGCCTTTAAGACAGGCTGTTGAGGGTACACCCATACCTATTAGGAAGACAGCAGTCTATGAGTGACAGTGGATAGAAGTTGATGGCAACGATATCTCCTTGTCTAAACAGTTCTTTCTCAGCAAGGAACTCAAAAGGATGTGAGGTAAATGTGTACTGTTGGAGTTGCTCAAATGCTTTATTTTTGAAATAAATAGAGATCAGTGACTTGCAATAAACACGCCTTCCCACTGCCACAGGCACAAAAATGTTGGAGATTTTTCTTTTTTACTGAGGCTGTGATGAAGCACAACTTAGAGAAGGTGTCTTCTCTAAATATCTGAGATTGATTAAAATCGACTGCGGTTAAAGTATCAACACTACTATCAACACTATCAACACTAAATGTGCATTTCCTTCTCAGTGAGGTAGTTTCCTATTTTTCTCATGCTGACATTTGTTTTGTACTAAAGTGGTCTGTTTTGTCTTTCTTTGAAGTTAATTTGTTGATTTACTACTTATTTATTTATACTTAATAAATAAGATTAATCTTATTTATTAAATAAGATTTAAATAATCCTTTCCGACTTGATTAATGTGGACTTTGAGATTCCTAGTATATACAGTAATAGAGCTTCCATGGAAAACTGCAGTTGGACATCTTATATTTCTACTGAAATTTCTCCTATATTTGCTCCTCTTTAATCTGTTTGTAGCAGATGAATGAAAAGGATGATTGCCCTCAAAAGTCATGGCAACTTGACTTTTTCATGCCACAATTAGTGACCCACCTAAAGAACAACTATTGATTATGCTGCACTATGGCAATGGTTTTGCTAGCTTAACCTTTCAGTTGGTACAGTGCCTCATAAACACAGGATTACAATGGAGTCAATAGAATGAACAATTTAGATGGACTTTGTGCTTGATTTAAGATCTTTGCTTTGTAATTTGTTTTGTACAAGTTTCATAACAGAAAGGAAGTAATGTGTTATAATTACAGACATAATCTGCACTGTATTCAGTTACAGGTTTTAAAGGAAATTGACTGTTTGCTTAGAATTCCAGATGAATTTTCTTGCCTTTTCTTGTTTGCTATTGTGGGCAGTAATAGGAGAGACGCCAAAAGTACATGAGGGGATAAAAGGGGAGTAAATCAAAGCTCTGTTTCAGGCTCTTCTTACCTGTGTTCCTTTAGTTGTCTGTTTCCTTTCAAAGGCAGTATGAATTATAAAGCAAACATAATGTTTGCTTTTTGTCAACATGATCTAAAAATGTGGTCTTCAGTGTCAAGTTTAAAGATATTTAGACTAATTGAGTCAGAAGTTGGTTATAAAATTGAAGACAAACTAAGCTATTCACCAGGAGAGATGGAAGTGTTTTCTTCTGTCTCAATAAAACCTTCCTGTTGATGATAGTCTTGAATGGTAGCTCACAAATGTACCATTAGGAATAGTAAGATTTTAAATGATTTTAGTTCAGTTGTAATTAGTTATCTTGTATCATTACTTCTTGTCCATTGTGACTCAGTTTAACAACTTCACTTGATTTCTTCAGGAAACCTAATGGGGATTCTATGTTTTGTTTCCAAGTCCTGTAAAATATGCCTTCAGACATGATTCTCATTTGATGACAATATCTGAAATTACTGTATCTAATTTACAGTTGGAAATGTTATCCACAAAATATTTTCCAGAACAATTTTTCGTGCAAAACAAAACTAGATTGTTATGAAGCAACAGGTTCCAAATATTCAGTTTTTATTAACTTTCCAATGTTTTATCTTATTCTTCCCTGTTAGATCTGCAATCCATTTAAGACCTGCTTTTAGATGAGTCCAAACATTTACCTGACACGTGTGTAAAGTCATTGCAGGATAAAGTAGTATTCATATGTTTGTAAGCAAGCAGTCTGTTTCCCAGAAACTTGAACAAGATTTGATCTGACATCAAACATTCTGAAATGTTATCATCTTATAAAGATAAAAGTAGCACATGATAAATGACAACTCTATTTGATAACTTTTTTTAGATAGGAATTTTATTCTGGATTTTTTTTTGTACAACATTTTAAATTTGGTAGATGCTACTTTAGAAGGAAAAATTAATGTGCCTTTGAAGTAATGGAAAGCAAAAGCTTCTCATAAGCTTAAGTACTAAAATATCCGAGACTGTAAGTAATGGATAAATGCAGAAGTTGAATACAGTGAAAAGTGGAAGGTTTTGATGACTTTTACCAAGCTTGAGTTGTGTGAAGATGATTGCTTGTGCTCTGAGACTATATGATATTACAGCAGGCTGTGCACCATAGCCTATGCTGCCAGAACAATTTACTTGTCCTGCAGCTCACTCTTGACCATCCAAGAATCTCAACCTGGGAAAGGAACGGACCATGGATGGGATCAATATTCTGATGATAGATGCAATATTCAGCTGCCATTTTCAACTACTGCTTTGAGAGAGTTTCAGTCTTCATTCCCTGCCCAGAACCAAATGGAAATCAGGGAGGGTTTTGTGATCTGTGCAGTAAATGCATTGTTTCTGACAAGTATTGTGTCTATTGTACATACCTAATAGTTTGTCACAAAGGAATTGAAACTATAACTTTGGCCTTCCTAAAAGGTATATTTAGTGGGAAGGTGTGTGCTCAGCCTTTTTGTAGGGCATGGATAAGGGAAAGATGTTCACGCTTGACAGGGAAATAACTAATGTTAAATATTTCCTGCTTAGAGTATTATCTTGAGCCAGACTCTTAATCTGTTTCTAACCTGGTAGAACTCTATTTGAGTATTGCTATCTGAACTGCAACGTAGACTAGAAGCATTATTTTTAATCAGGATTAAAGAGACAGATGCCAGGAAGGACTGTTGCTTTAATGAAGATGAGGAAGCTCTAAGGACAAGGAAGCTGTGGCTGCCTTTCACCTAATTCTGTGAACATCTTCTGGGCATTTCTAGCTGAAGGCTAGAGCAATGGAGTACTAAGTCATGGGAATGGAAGTAAAATTTAGTCTTGGTGACACGTTATGTAGCGACAGGAGGAAAAAAGGAATTTTAAAAGAAGTTTCATCTTGTACCTTGTAAAATCATTATTTCCTATTATGTGGAAGCCTATATTTAAAATTTTGAGCAGGTAGTATTTTCTCATGAGAGTTTTCAGTAGAAAATACTGGTTTTCAAAAATTAAACAAGTGTTTTCTGCAGATGATGTACTTCTAGAAGTATTTGACAGAAATGTCTGACAGAAGAGACAGTTGCAGTCTGAAATAAATAATACACAGAAGGCTGATGAAGTTATTAATCTGTTTCCAAGGTGTATTAAGGATTCTGGAAGGTTCAGGTTGAAGGCCTTCTTGGTGGGAATTGTCAGGAGAAGACTTGAGGAGAACATTAAGACAAGATAACCAAATGTGCTGCAAAGCATTGTCCTCTGCTGCAGAATGTGCAGGCTGCTCTCCTAGAGGAAGGTTTTAGAATATGATTTGTTTTAGAAGAGGAAATACATGAACATAATGTCTATGACAACGTCTCCAGTTACTGTGAGGATTGGCTTGAAAAATGTAGTCCTACTGAAAGCCTCAGCAGTATTGTTCTCATGTTTCTTTCTATATCCTCCTGGTTTGCAGTAGAGTACTTGATAATGCATATTGTGATGTTTGTCTAACTTACTAGAATCTTCACAGTGAATTTAAACTAGTTAAACTGATTTTTTTCTAAACTTTCCTGATTCAGTGTTTGCACCTTAAAACCAAAGTTGATTGTTTTTCTTCTTTTCTTGGAAGTGTGCATTTATTGAACATGCTGTAAGTCATCACTGTTCTATGTAGGTGCAAATTCCTTCAAGTCAAGCAAGCATGGCTGTTTGTTTTTTTTTTTTTTTTCTTTTCAACAGAATCCTTGACAACAAAATAATAGAATCTGAAGGACTAATTTTTCTGAAGATCAGCAGAGGCTACAAGTTGAGGGGTGATGAATCAAATAAATTGGATAATGTCCGGAAAGTGAGATTAAGAAGAAAGGAAAGAATCTCACTCAGGAAGCAACTGATTCAGTAGTTTTCTAAGACTTTAGAAATAGTGTGACACCAGTGAGCCTTTTAGTCCTTAGTCTACAACTGTGAATGTTATTTCCATTCTAAGTTAAGTTCAGTTTGCTTTCCTTTTAATGTTGTCCCCCAGGAAAAGAATGAGTCACCTCTTTCAAGTAGATTTACGTTCCAGAGCAATACAAGTTTTTATAAATGAACTGAATGGCTTTCAAAGTCAGGAGAATGCAAAACAAACAGGTTCTTTAGAAAATCCTTCAACTATTGTCGACCATTTAAGCAGTTGAAACAAGGTCCTTCTCTGAGGCAAGTAAGCATAATCTCCGTTGACTTCAGTACAACTGTGTTGGGCCTTTACAGTATGGCAAGACTGTGGATAGAGAGCTATTGCTGCCCTAATTTCTGTCTTCAGTTGATTGGCTCTCATCGTTCCTTGCTACAGGCTGTAGATAATAATTGAAATCATTTTAGTTCTCCTCTGCTTAGTATTAATATTACTCATTATTATGCTCAATATTACTAATCTTTTTTTTTTTTTTTAAGCAGTCATGTAGTTCTAGAGCAGAGAGAAAAGGCCTATTTCCTTTTTTTTTTTTTTTTTCTCCAGGGCCCAGCAGAGAGAGAATTGGTAGTTAATCTCAGTTTAGAAAAGATGGAACAGGAGACGTCTTTGCTCTAGTACTGAAGAGGAAAAGAATTTCTGAGAAACAGCTAATAGTAAAGGCAGCTACTTAAAAAAAAAAAAAAAAAAAAAAAAGAAAAAAACCCCAGCTATCTAAAGTTTATTTTTAATGGCTTTGTCATTATACAAAGCTTTATTCAGTTACATACTCACATACTATTTTTCCTGTACATGTATCATTCAGAATATATGATAACTATAAGGAGATTCTGAAAGTTAAAGTTGTAACTTGGAATTTACATCAGAATGCATTTGTAACCTAGGGTGTTTTTTTAAAAAATTAAGTTTTTAGTTAAATAATAAAACACTAGGAGTTTTCTGTAACATTATAATGAAATCACAAAATTCATATATATGTATATATATTATTAATTTCCCTATGTTTCAGATGAAAACTAGAAAAGTGGAAGAAATTCTCATCTCTGCACTTTTTGCTAGTACAGAAGCAGTTAAGGAAAAAAAAAAAAAGAACAGCAGTTATTTTCTTTTAGAGATGCTAGCTTGTATCCTTAAATATCTAATTGCTTTGCATTTGTTTTCCAGTGAGTTCAAAGACCTCTATTTGATGGTGAGTGCAAGGCAAAGAATGTTAATAGTCATAGGCAGTGGTACACCACGCAATGTCCACTGAACCAAAGCTGTTCAAGGTAAAGTAATCTTGGCCTCAACTCACGTGACAAGGAGAATGGGCAGCAGAAACTGTTGGTTTAGCAGTTCAGAATCTTTGACTATGAAACTGGCATCATCTAATTTATTCCCTGTGTTTGTTTGTTTAGAGAGATGTGAAACAGAATGTTATATGCTAGGCTGTATTTCTAATTCTTCCCCGCTGATAGGCACTGGGAAGAGTTTTTCAAATCTATACTGCTAGAACAGTGGAGTGTAAATGAAATTCAGCAAAACATCAGGCTCCTTTGGAGCAGATATTGTGTTAATTTCAGAGGAACCATTATATGTACTTGCTGGAGTATGGTCAATTGCATTAAAAGTCTGGAGCTTGAGTGTGCAGAGAAAACATGTCTTTCCTGGTGCTATTCCTTTTTGACGTCTGCAGTCTTGCATTAACTTCACTTGAAGGTGTATTTGTTGACAGTGTTTCAGCTTCCTTGTAGCACTGTGTAAAGCTCTTCAGCTTGTAGCTGTAACAATATTATCAGTATAGAAGTTTTCCAGTATCACATTTAAGGCTTTTTTTTTTTTTTAATAGAAAGGGAAGCCTGAAACTAGCTTTACTTGTTTTCTTACTGTTTTTTTTTTTTTCTTTTTTTGTTCTGTCAGATTGAAAAGCATCCAGGTGAAAAGCCATTAAGAAATAGTAGTCTGGCCTGTATGTGCTGAATTAGATGGTGTGAAGACTTTTTCTTTGTAAAACCACATAATATGTGAACTCGTAAGACTTGGCCGATTTTGTGCAGGGCACTTAGACTCAGAGCAGGCTGCCCATATCTGCTCAGTCCATTTTTGAGGGTCTCCAAGGATGGAGACTGCCCAGCCTTTGTGCAGCCTGTTCCAGTGTTTCATCACCCTGGAATAAAGGTATTTTTGTTTAAACCATTTCCTATATTTGTTTGTGTTCACCACCTCATGCTTTCACTGAATACCCCTGAGAAGGTAGGTGATGTCTCTTTACACCCTCTCATTTAATGTTTATGCACACTGAAATCTGCCGAGTGTTCTCTTATCCAGGCTAAATGATTGTAATGCTCTCAGCTTCATTGGAAAAACAATTCCTTGATATTTTTCTGTGAACTAGCTCTTGTATGTTCATGTATGTCTTCTATGTAGGAAGTCCTGAGCAGTACACAATGTTCTAAGTATGATCTTAACAGTACTGAATGGAAGGGAAGAATCGTCCATGGCCTGATAGGAATCCTTTTTCTAATGTACATGAGGTGCAGATTAAAAAAAAAAAAAGGTATCTCTTTTGGGCTGCATTTCTAATTTCTGTTGAATTCTATTCAAAATTCTTCCTTGCCATGCTGCTTTCCATTCAAATGGACCCCTGGGTGTATAAGTACATGGAGTTATTTCTCAACGTACTGAAATTAACTGTTCTCTTTGGACTCACTTTGGTTTATCAGGATCATCCCCAAGTACTTTTATTGAAAACCTCTGCTGTTCTTTGAATTTGTATTAGGTTTCATAGGGAAAATGGCTTGGACATTTGGTAAAGATAATGAGAATCAGAAAAGTGTACTGTGGTCCTTCCAATTCTAGTATTTGCAGCCTTAAGCTTGTAAGAACATGTAATATGAGTTTCTGCACACTTAGAAGCAGCCAGTCAATAACAGAATCCTTAGAGTTGGAAGGGTCATTTAAAGGTCATCTAGTCCAGCACCCCTGTAATGAACAGGGACATCATAACTAATGTTGCTCAGAGCCTGGTGCAGCCTCACTGTGAAAATCTCCAGGGATGGGACCCTTGCCAACCACTGGCACCCCCAGAATTTTTTCTGTAGGGCTGTGCTCAATTCTTTAATCCCCCAGCTTGTTAGTAACGGTGTTACCTCAATCTATGTGAAAGATCTTGCATTTGGATTTGTTGTACGTTATGTTGTTCACCTGGCCCCACTGCTCAAGCCTGTCTAGGTCCCTCCGGATCGCATCCCATCTCTCTGGTGTGTTGACAGCCTCTCACAACTTGGCGTTATTGTGAACTTGCTGATAGTGCATTTAACAGAATGTCAATGTTATTGATGAAGATATTGAAGAGTATCAGTCTCAGCACTGCCCCCTGAGGGACACTGCTTATCACTGATCTCTGTCTAGACACTGAGCCATTGATCATCACTCTCTGGCCTCAATCCTGCAGCCAGTTCTTTGTCCATTGAACAGTGCACCAATGAAATCCATATCTTTCCAATTTGGAGAGAAGAATGTTGTGGAATACTATGTTAAATGCCTTACTGAAGTCCAGACAGGTGACATCAGTGCCTCTTTCCTTGTCCACTGATGCAGTGATACAATCAGAAAAGGCCACTGGGTTGGTCAGCCAGGACTTGTCCTTGGTGAAGCTGTGCTGGTTCTCCTGCATCGCTTCCCTGCCTTCCATGTGCCTTATAGCTTCCAGGAGGATGATCTCCATGATCTTTTCTGGCACACTGGCGAGACGGACAGGTAGTTTCCAGGGCTATCCTTTTTACCCTTCTTAAAAGTGGGTGTGATGCTGTCTTTTTTCCGGACACCAGGGACTTCACCTGATTGCCACTACTTGTCAAATATAGAGAGTGGCTTGGCAACTACATCAGAAGATTCTCTCAGGACTTTTTGTCATGCATTTACCTATCATTGCCTACAAAATGTGTTCATAGGAGGACCAGTAGTTTTTGTACTGAATGTCTTGTACGTATGTTATTTTCTGAAGCCTTACTTGTACAGTGCTCTAAGCAGATGTCATTGTTAGTACATACTCATGGATTCTTGCCTTGAACCTCATGAAATCAATTCAAGCAATGGGATTAGGGAAATGTTTGAAAGAAGTAGTTGAAGATCTTGTGGACCTTTGGCTTATGCAAAGGTTATATTAATCTAAACACGAGCCTTAAAATGCCCAAGAAAACAAAAGTCTTTTTGCAAGAGGAATGGATTTTAGATATCCAAAAAAGGACATCTACAGGGTGTCTGCTTCCAAACAAAGCTTTGCATAGCTCAAAAGGCACTGGTTGAATATGCCCTAGGAATTCCTTCCTGTTATAACTGACTGCAGAGGGATATCTTTGTTTGTCATGAAGTTACGTAATTTTATATATTGGTTAAAATGGCCCTCAAAGTTCTGCATAATTATGTTTTCTTTTTAAGCCTGCTGGTGGAATGTTGTGCTTGGACCTCTTTCCTTAGCTGCTTGTTCTTAATGCAGCTGTTGGTCATGAGGTTAGGCTATTGTCTTTGCAAGGAATTATAAGTTGCTATGTCCCTTTTTTCCCAACTTCTCTTTCAATAATTGTACTTGGTCCTGACAAAAATTCTTGTGTATGTGCATCTGCAGAGTTTCTTCTTTTTTATTAATTCTTCTCACAGAGTATTATTTCATTTGGCTATTGTCAAAAAATGAAATATTGCTTTATAGTGGTAAGTGAAAGCATTATTTGCTGTATGTCATTGCAAGAGCATCTGAAATGTCAAAATGAGTTAAGAATCCAAAAGCCAGATAGTTAAAACAGGTCAAATTTCATACAAATACCTGTTTACAATAAATTTACACACAATCCTGCGCAGATGAAGAAGTCTGTATGGCTATTAAAAGATGAGATGGATTTGGGGCCTGTGAATAGTGTTCTCAATACATAACCAATTGAAAAATGTGGTAAACTTAAATAGTATCTATTTATATTATTATTAACTATGTGTATTATATATTACATGTATTACTGTGCTGATCAATGAAAAGACAGTACAGTGCCATGTACTGCAGTCCAAAACACCACAGAACTGTACAGATAGCTTTGAAGTTGATTCTATTAAGTGGTTCTCATCTGCAGGCAGACTTGATCATAACCTCTTTAAAAACATCTGTTCAAGACAATTATGAAGAAAAAACACTGATGGTACAAAGAAAACTGAAATGTTTGAGCAATTTTTAAGATGCAGAGGCAAAGTTTTCACATTTTTAACAAGCTAATCTAGTTATATCAGTTACATCATAGGACTTACTGTGATTATTTTCCAAAGAGGACTAATTTAAAGTTGCTGTCTTTTGAAGTTTAGGAGATGTAGTTTCATCCCTTTTGACAGCCTAGGACTGTAGAATTTTGTTACAGCATAAAGTATTGTCAGCGGGTAGTGGTGATGGTGGAGATCTCTTTTCAGCAGGCATCAAGAGCTTGCTGAAGATGACTGCATCTATGTCAGCAGTTTATGGGCCAGTTCAGTCCAGATTTGTGACTAATGGGATGAGGGATCCATAGACACACATCTTGGGAAAGGGGAGGGCAGGGAGAAAGGGAAAGGGTTGGGCGATAGGCCTAAGAACAAAACAGCAGCAATGGTTGGAGGAGGAAAGCCAATTTACTAAATAAGGTATTGGAATGTAAAATAACACAATATAATTGAAATTAAAGCTAATAAATCAAATAAAGTGAGAGAGATACTGTCTGAAATCAAAGGCCTTATGTGAAAGCTGAAGGTGAAATGGTTAGGGAACCTTCACTGCTGAGATGACCAGCAAAATTGGAAGTCTCAGGGACTTGCATGCAGTTTTATCTTTTCCACTGGGTGGAAAATGGGAAGAACACAAAGTGTTCTGGGGTATGTACTTCTTCTCTCCTGAGAATCATGTACTTGGAAATTCAGCAGTCCATGGGCTTAGAGCATTAAGTCTTTACCTTCTAGTGCTTCATGTGATGCTATGATGTGGAATACCGATAACAAAAATCATAAAACCATGACAATATATTTTCCGCTATTCCAGAAAGTATTTTTCACTCTTCTTTTAAAAGATTCTTCTTTGGTCTGTGTAAGAGATGCAGACATAATTGCTCATGCAATATAATAAATAAATTCTGTCAAAAGCAGAAAAATACCCTCATATATTATGTCAAACTCTGGAATAGGTTGTATCTGGATGCACATATTTCTCAAAAACTGATGACTGTTTTATCCAACCCAGTCTTCTCTAGTACTTGTTTTTCTTTTCTTTTTTTTTTTTTTGATACTGAATCTAAATAGCCACTGTATTTACATTTGCTTTCTCACTGTATATCATTTGACTCGATCCAAGTGAACACTTGCGCCATAATCTATGTGCATTCCTTTAACGATTATTTAAAAGTAATTTCATATGGATGAATTATGTAAGTTGATAGCTTAATGACTTCCAATTGTGAATTTATTATGCAACGAAGGAACATACTGGGAATGGAAAAGCGCCGCATTTTTTTTTGTTTAGAAAAGCAGGACATGTACTTGAGTATTGCATGCATGTATTCAGGGGAAATGCCCTGGGCTACCCTGTGTTCTGTGCACTGTCATAACTGCTGCTTCTTATTTCGCATATACAAAGCTTGCCTCTTATCTTGGTAAATAAGTTTCTCTGTGGCTGGATTTCATTACTCATGTTCATCAGAGCCCCTATACTTCTGCATAATTCATTAGGATTAATTTTTAATGTAACCTAGATAAATAGCATCTCATTGTACATTGTAGGAGATTTCAGGTTAACTTCCTGTTCCATGAATACCTGTATTCATAGGATACATGAGTCTAACGCTGCCTGTCGTGCTTTTTGCTTTCATGTTTTCAAAGACAAGTTTGGAAAGGTATGCATGAGAAACCTATTTCTGAGACCAGGGGTAGCAAGTTTCCCATAGCATTCCTAGAATACCAGAGGAAGAAATATGCAAATCACTTCAAACCCAGACACTTTGGGCACAGCTTACAAATTAGTCTTTTCGGCATAAATCCTAGTTCAATAGCTTAATTATTCAACTGTAATTTTGCACTCCTGCTACAAAAGAAAGGAATTTCAAGCACACTGTTTGTGAGCTGCTTACAAGCCCTCCTCTATGAACCTTGGACCTTTTTCTGAACTGCTGCAAAACAGGCTGAGAGCATACCACAGATTGGTATGCTGGAATAGTTTTTAAATGTTAATGAATAATATGATCACTTTATTAGAGAACTCTTCCTTGATGTGTTTCCAGGCACTGTACAGGAATGTATTAATGCACACTGTTTTGTTTTCTGAAGAGAACAAATGAGTTTTTTGATATCCTTTAACCTTTTTTTTCCACTTTTCAAATTTTAAAGCTGTTGATGTAAAACTTCTGTGAGAAGTGGCAGAGAACAGTGTTGTAATGACTGCTGTAAGCATTTTTAAAGAGCCATGATACATTCTGTATCCAAATGATTAAGGAGCTCTTTCTGTGCAGCAGCACTAATGATTTCCTTCAATCATTTCCTTTAACTACTTTAAGAGCTCTGATACATCATGTTCCTTCATCTCATGTTACATGACCAGAATGAGATGTGGCTGTAATTAGGAAGTAGTGCTCACTTTACATGAGATATAAGTAAGCATAATCCTAGTGATATACAGTGTTAAACTAGGTAATAGTCTCATGGTGAAGTTATAGTGGAATTGGGATTGGAATTTTTCTGGTGATTTTCCTAAGTAGGCAATTTTGCAAAATACTTTGTAAATTAAAACTGTCCAACCAAGCAGCTACAAAATGTGTGACCAGCGCTTAACTCAGCAAATAATTTCACATGAACCTCACTGACATTGTCAACATTGTAAGGAATGTTGCTTCTCATGGGGAGAAACTGCTGTTGAATTGTTGCTCTGAGGATGTACAGGAGGCATGAGAAAATTCAAAAACATGAGAAATAAGACAAAGGTTTTTTTTTTTTTTTTGTGACAATAATAGTGGATAAGTTACAGAACTGGCCTGTGGATCATATTGCTTCTTGATAGAAGTAATTTCATTTGCAATTTAAAGGATTTATTCTTCATCTCTGTTAGGAAGAATAAATATTTTTTATTCCATTATGATCTCTGTAACAGAAATTATTAGGAGGTTAAACAGTACAGTTTGAGGAAGCACCATTTGCTTCTGATTGTTTTTCCTGTGTTTCTGTATGTTTAACCATTCTGAGGCAAACAAGTACAGTGCTCTTGCAGACCCTGAAATATTCTTGCACTGAGGGAAAGTGGAGCTTGCCTTCTCATTCTTTTGCAAGTTTTCTTGAAATTTCAAATTGTAGTCTTCCAGCTAGCATTAAAACTGTGGTAGTGTCCAGAATTCAGTGCTGTCAGGTGCTACGGAAATTCATTGATGATGCTGGTGCTAAAGGATTTAAAACTTTAGTGACTCAATACCCAGCTGCCTTTAACATCTATCTAAATGAAGAAAGATAATGGAGAAAATAGCAACACAATAATGTGCTTAGGAAATCTGTTAAGGCTGCAGAATTCCTGGTCCATTCATTTATGATGCAGGTAGCAAAAACCTCATACGAAGAACTGGAAGCCTAATGAGGTTGTGGAACTGTCAATTCCTGATTGGATTGAGAACTTGAGCTTATAATAATTGAGTGTATAATCTACAGATGCCCTCGTCCTCTATAAAAATGGAAAATAAGTTTCAGCAACTTAGCAACAATGAAGAAAAAAAAGTGTTGTGAAATGGCTTGCTCAGGCTTAAAACATATGGAAACTTCAAGTGATAAACTACTTTCTGACTTGCATGTTGCCTGTTTGCCACTCACAAGTTGCTTTTATCTCCATCTTCAATTAAGCATGAATCTCGCCTACTAACATTGTTTGGGACAAAAGTATTAACCCCATATTATCAACCACTCTCACAGTCCTTGCCCTTAAATACAGAAATCTGTCTTGCTGTCTTGAAGTCTAAGTCTAGAATTGTTTTGCTAATTTTATTTCAAAACAAATAACAATGTGAGCATAAGAATTCAGAAAGAATGAAGAGGTGATAATGCATTTATCTTCACGGTATTAAGCAATGCGATATAGACTTAAACGAATCAGAAGGAGAGAAATGCTTAGATACTTTCTCAGCTGCCAAAACAAAAAGACAAAACAATCAAAAACTCAAGAGCTTGCAGCTTCCTTTTTGCATCATTTTAAAGATTTGCCTCCTAGAAAACTGTTATCATAAATAGTTTGTAGGCAGGCCTCTGGGAGACTAAGGCTAACATCTTAAGAATAGCAAGGGATGTTTGTCAGGCATCTCACTACTTTTAGAGTGAAGTTAGTTTGAATTTTAAGGAATTACTGTTGTGAAGCTGTTGAAATGCAGTTAGATCCATATGTTGCTCCTTGTGTTAATCAGATAAAATCTGGTAAATTCAGCAACATAAAACCTGTGAGAATATTCATGGTGCTAAACATCCCAGAATCTTTAGTGCTGTGGAACTTTTTCTCTAGTTGCAGCTGAATAAAATGATTCATTTTAGGTAGACTACACATTCAGTTATTAGGATTATGAATGCGGAATTTCTTAATTTTCACCTAGTGTACTACATCCACTTGGACTGTGCAGATAGCCCTGATGCTCAAGCAGCTTCAAGTTCAGCCTTAAGGGTAGAAACGTTTGTCTTGAAGAGCTTTGAGTATCACAGGCTACCTTGATGACTTGTGGCTAGTAGTGAATAGGTATGGCAGGGCCGGTTTCTATTTTGGAGAATGTTAAGTCTGACATCTAGTGGCTCCTTTCGGGTGTGCACAAAAAACAGAATTCTGAAGGGTTGCTGCGTAAATGACAGCTAACCTGACATTTTGATACTGCCGTTTCAAGATAATCTACCAAAATGTGACTGTTATAAACAGTCTTTTCTTGTGGAATAACATCAGTACTAGTTACAGTGCTATGCTTCTCAAATAGTTTTACTGTCTTGCAAAGAAAAGATCAGTCTGTATTGTATTTCCCCTAATTTGTAGTTAAAGTACCTAAAATATATGTCCTGTTATTAGCTTCTTTTGCCAAGTAATGCAATACAGAAATACCTTTAAAATATTCTGGATAGATTATTTTTGAGCTACATTTGAACCCTTACCTGTAATAAAGAAGTTACTTTTAAAAAAAGTTATCATTAATATTATTTATCTCTTCATTTTCTGTCTTAGCAAATGTTTTTTATCTTAACCTAAATATTCTACTTTGTCATTTATTTTATCCAATTTTCTCTCCCATTAAGAGTGGTAGGAGTGAACAAATGGCTATATGGTGCTGAACTGTCTGCTGGGTGAAACCACAAAGCCATGTGATAAAAACTACTGTATCTGCTGCCTTCTAGTTTCTCCAAAGAAAACCTTTTTGTTTGTTTTTTTTTCACTGCTTTTATTTATTTATTTATTCACTTAAAGTGTGAAAGATGCAAGTAAAGAAGAGATGCATGTTACTTAGCTGTTTCCAATGCTAATAAGGAAGATGATTTCCAAAGCAAGTATTTTGGTTATGTAGTTTTTCGGTACAAACAACTGCTTTGAAATACTTCCATTGATTCTGAATGGACATGTATTCATTTTATCTACGCATATTAGGTAGATCACAGGCAGATTACATTATAGATGAACTGTACTTGAAGAATGAATCTGTCTTCCACAGTCACATTTATGACCACGGTCGTGACCCTCATTCTGCAGAAGGTTTCACAGTTTGGTCTGGAACAGCCTGGCACAGAACATCTAACTTGTCTTTTTGTCACAAATGAACTCTAGGAGTTTTTTTTTTTTTCCAGGAAGAGTTATAGCTTGGTAACTCCGGCGTTTACACAGCTTGCGTGACGTTAAGCTCTCAGGTGTCAGATCAGGGTGTACTATTCACATGATTATTATAGCTAAGCCATGGGGTAAGATGGCTGTTTTTATTTTATTTATTCTGTTATTCTCTGTATGTGTTATGGAAAGCCCCATTAGAAGATTTTCTGTTGCTGGCAGTGGTCAACAGCAGTATTCTCACTTCTGCACGACAAATTTTGAGTCTGTCAGTTTTTATGTGGTCTGTGGTAGTGGCATGGGTGAATCCTTCTGATCGAGACTATTTTTGTTCAGTTTATAAAAGCAGAAAACAGGTGTCAATATCACACACTGCCACTTCTGGTTTGATTTTGTTGTGTTCCTCATCAGGATTGTCTGCAGAACATAAAATTGTCTCTTGGATTGTATCAGGAATAATGTTGCCAGCAGGAGCAGGGAAGTAATTGTTCCCCTGTACTCAGAAGCAGTGAGGCTGTACCTTGAGTAGTGTTCAGTTTTGGGCCCCTCACTGCGAGAAAGACATAGAGACCCTGGAGTGTGTCCACAGAAGGTCAGCAAAGCTGGTGAAGGGTCTGGAGCACAGCTCTCATGAGGAATGGCTGAAGGAGCTGGAATTGTTCTGCCTGGAGAAGAAGAGGCTCCAGGGAGAACTTGTTGCTCACTGTAACTACCTGCTGGGAAGGCAACATGGTTTAGTGCAGATGGTTGGACTGGATGATCTTGAAGGTTTTTTTTTTTTTTCAACTTTGGTGATTTTATGATCTTAAAATAATGATCAGCAGGCAATTACACAATACACAATTTCAAAGAGATAGTAGCAACTCATTGGGCTCATTTAATTAATTCCTGCATCTTGGTCAAGTTGTTTGCATCTTTCCTGTGCTCCTGTCAGTGAATCCTTCCTTCTGATGAACCCAGTCAGCAGTAATGGGGCAAGGTGGCTCTCTGAGATGGGATTCCTCCATCTGCTTCCAGTTCTTATACCTCCTAGGTTTGTCTATCTCGAGAGAAACTCCCTCACCACAGCTAGGAACCCATTCTTTAAGTGTACAACTTCCCATACCTCACTTCTCGTTGTTTGCCTAGATGCATAAAAGAAAAAAAAAAGATTTAAATTTATCTTCTCTATGAATTTATATTCTCTTCAAGAACCAACTAAGCAGATCAGTCTGAATGCCATACTATCTTTCCTTCAAAATTCCCTTTGGGTCAAAATTATAGCCAAGTTACTGGGACACAAGGTAATAAAACTCAATATCAGCATGGCTAACGGAGAACTGAATAGTGATTAGCATGGATGGGAGTGTTTAATTTGTGCGCAAATTATTTGCAAACAAATATTTCTAAATGCATTTTTGTATGCTCAAAGCACTAAGCAGTAGGAAAAATACTTCTAATTTTACTGAGTTAGGTTCAGTTCTTTAGATTTTTTTAATGAAATCTTCTGCTGACTTCCAGCTTCCTGTCTGAAATAGTAATATTTCTGACACTTAACATAAGAATTGCCTTGCAATTTAAACAAAACTTAAATGTGTATCCATTGTTAAATATATATATTAGCTAGTAGTAATAAGATCTGCTTCTCTATTTTTTGTGCCTTCGTTCTGTCTAGAAGGAATTGAAAGATATTGTTCCGCACTGTATTTATAGATAAAAGATTTCACAATCTCTATCTTTGAATAGCAACAGATTTTAAGTGTTGCAAATGAATTTAATAAAAATGTGCTGATGCTGAAATTAAGTCCTCAGGTTTGAACCTAATGAGTATAAAGTCTGATGTTTTTAATAGTGGCTATGATCAATATTCCTTTTTTTTTCTCTGTTAATGTTTTTTTGCTCTCTCTTATCCACTTCTAAAGAGTGTGGACTATGCAATGGCACCATGGGAGAAGAGCCTGCGGGGGTTGTTGGTTGGACTCAAATGACCATAATTCTGGTTCCAAATGAAAAACTGAAATGTAAAAAAACACATGTGGAACAGAAGTTTCAGTTCAACAATGTCAGTTCATCCTTTGCTGTTATTCATCTTCATTTCAGTGTTACATTTTATATTTAATTTGTATGGGACATTTTTAGTATTACAAAAATAAAGTGCTCCGAACATATTAAAACAAAAAGGACAAGTTCTAACAATTTGGTATTTTTTTTCTCAGAGGCTTTGTCCAATTAATTTTTCCCCTAAAATACCTGTTGCAAATTCTTTGGCTATCCTGTTAAGTAAACTAAAAGCTATAGCTACCAAAAGCAACATAAAACAATTTTAGGTATCCTAAAACAAGTTTAAATGTTCCTTTTGAGAGCAACATACAACTAGTCTTGAATCCTTCACAATAAAATGGAGTACTGCCATCAGCTCTTCAACAGTAGGAAGAGTATACAGAAGTAGAATCATTTGTTTGCGGTCTATTGGCACCACATGAGCACTGTTATTTCTGGAAGACTTGCAAAAAATATCCACTGCATTTAAAAGCAAGCCTCTGATGTGTCTTGCACCTTGTAAGTGAAATGCAGCAGGTCCAGTGCATGATTGATACGATATACCTTAGAAACTTGTAATACCTGACGATTGATGACATCTCCTTGCATACCATTGAGAAATGATACAGTTGAAAATGCACTTATTTTGGAGACAAAAAGAGAACCTGAAGAATAATTTTTCTACTGCTGCTATAATTTAATGACAGAAACAACAATGAACTGGTGTGGGTAACAGATGTTCCTGGAATCATTTTAAAGTTGTTTTGCAGCTGAAGTAAACTGTCAGCACAGTCAAATGTTTCTTAGGTGAGATGAGAAGAATGGGCCATGTGATTGTTCTTGTCTCTTCATTCACTTTTCTGTTCCTCTCTTGCACATCTTTCTTCTTTGAGCTCTAAGTGAATCTGGGCTTCTAGGATTTTCAGGACATTGAATACTGAGGAAAAGGGTACAATGCAAAAAATTTTGGGTATATATGAATTCAGAAATTATTGAATGGAAAGGCTGACTATAGGTGTGGTTCCTAAGTTTAGAAGCTGAATGTCATGTTGCCTTTAAAGGCATAATCTGTAGTGGGAAAATATTTCTAAGAGTGATAGAAAACAGTGTTTGCTATCTGTTGCGGATGTTCAGTGTAAATCAAATACTTGCATTTTTACCTTTTACGGTTTGTTGTGTTCAGTGAAACCAATCAATGTGGGATGTTGTGTCTGATCAGAATTGGAATGCAATTTTTTTGCTACAAATACACTGAACACAAACATGAAAATCACCCCCAGAGGAAGGAGGAACAGCAAAAAAGGAAGGGATTCTGAAACCAGGTAATTAAATGCTGTAAGGAGATCCTGTGAAATAGGAACTATTGCAAGTGAAAATTATTTAATGTGCCTGCATAGATGGTAGAGTTAATACTAGAGTTAATGATAAGAATAAGATTTTAGAAATGTTGTCAGCTTCAGTGGAGTGGTTTTTGGGACAGAAATTTCCAAACGTTTCTGTGCGATGTGAGACTGCATGACAATTTGAAACCCTGGTCTTTTTAATACTTTGGTCTACAAAATGCTAAAACATTTCATTGCAAAATAAATTTGGAAAAAAAAAAATTAAGTGGTGCTTATATGAAACACTGTTACCTCTTCAAAAATAGAAACACTGAATTGCTGCCTCTTTACCTTTTCTAACCCAAACTAAAATGTTAACCTTAAAGTGTTCCAGGCTTCTCTGGGATCAGGATTCCCTGGGTAGAAGGTGAAGCGACACTAGTCCTGCGGTAAATGTGATTTATTCTGCAGTTGCAGTTGATCTTCAGTCATTTCAGTGCATCAGGGAGTTATACACTGCTGTCAGAGCTGGTGAGCAGATGCTGCAGTTTCAGTGTCCGTTGTAATTTGAATTTTGAGGTGATAAATAGTTCAGCCATAGCTACTGCTTACTGCTGGCTACTGGGTTGCTTAAGTCCCAAACAACAGCAGAGTTCTCAGCCACCCACTCAGGTGATGTCTTCAGCTGGGAAAAAGAAATGCACGAAAACATTCCCCTGTCTGAAGATAGAACCCAGAAGTTCTGGTAGTCTACCTCTTCAGGGATCTGCATCTTAGCCCTCAGATCTGCTCTTCCCCTTCCACAGCCACAAAAAGTTAATGCAGTCATTCATATATTACAACTTTCCACTGCCAAATGAGCAGTGATGAATGAGCAGCCTTACTGGAACCTAAAACACCTGACTAGTTAGATTCTTCAGCAGCTCAATTGAACAAAGCTGAATTTCTCTAATAACAATGCCAGAGAGGTAGAAGAAGCTCTTCCCACAGCAGTGAAATGGGAATAAAACAGGCCCTAGAGCCTTTCTGCTGCAAAGGAGCATGGTTCTGCTTTCCATTTTCACATCTTAACTCCACAAATGAGAACTATCTTATGTCAGGCTGTTGCTGAATGTGAGCTAAATGCAGTGTTGTGGCTATGTGCTAACCATCTGTCTGGGTGAGCCCTGCAGAGGGCTTGTGAGGGAGAGGCCTCTGTATTTGTGTCACGCAGGTGCAACAGAGCTGGTACGTCAAGCAGCAGGGCCCGTTGTCATGGCCAGAGGAACATACTGAGCAAGTCTCCTCTAGCAAAGTGACGGCTTGATCACTGGAAAGTGAATTCACAAATGCTGCTAAAATCATACTTGAAACTTTTCTTTGGACTTTCAAAAACAGTTTCTTATTTTAATGTAATAGAAAAGGTCTTGTTATTATGTATTACTATTAATATACTGTACCGTCATGTAAATTCCCTTTTTAAAAAGGGATACTTTATGTGGTTCCAAAGGATCTTTACTGAACACTGTTTTCACAATAGGAGAAATATTTCTATGGCATTAACATCCCATCTGTTTTTGGGATTATTGCCCTGCGTTTCTCCAGGGGCTTGGATATCAGCCAGGACCATAATGGAGTGTCTTGATGCTGCGCACCTCGCTGCCAGCCACCGCCATCCGCCCCATCCCACACCGCGCCAGTCCCCGCTTTCGCTTTCACTTCTCCCGGCCCCGAGCGCTGTCACCTCGCGGTTTTCACGCAGCAACGCCCGGCTGCCCCACGCTGGGAGAGCTGAAGCCCGCAGAGGTAAGTGCATGTCTTACTTCCCTTCGGATGTCAGAGGGTGAAGCTGCAGCTCTGCTCTGGAGTTTGGCGATTTCTTGGCTTGTGGCTCTCTCTTAATTTGCACAAAGTGAATTAGCAAAGTCGGTGCTATTTCTGCTTGCTTAAAAAGAGCGTGCCTTGGAGCTTGTTCACAACAGTGGGGTCCCGGCTGATTGAGGGAGCTCTGCTGAAAAAACAAGCAATAGTGAGGGAGCAGGAATGTCCTTTCCTGCAAGATGCTGGAGGCTCCCTGATGCAGTTCTGCCTTTTTTTTAATGATATTTTGCTCATACCATTGAGAGCTCTGGCTCTGTCTGTTTTCCCTCAAATATTGTTCTGTAAACCGTGTCTTTTTAGCCTGGTAATGTTTACTTCACCAGGTTCCCAATGAAGGCATAAAGCAGCTCAAGCTGCCTGCAGACTTCCTTCAATGAAGTAAAGAAGGCAGTCCTGTTGGCCTGACTGGAAGTCAGCCAAAGAGCTGAGTTGGTGTTTGCATAGTGCATTTCTTGCTTCTTTCAAACTTAGTGATGAAATGGTAACAATTAGGGAGCAATCTCATCTTCCTAAAGCAAACCCTCAAAAGCATACGGGTTAGAGACATCTAGCAAGTTCCCCCTCTGGTTTCCTCAGCTCTCCCAGTGGTTGGGATGCAAAGGAAGAGGGAAAAATAACTGGTCTTTCATCTTCCTCAGCTGGAGGGATGGGCTGCTCTGTTCAGTACCTGCCTGCAAGACACTGTTTGCTGTCACCTCCCCTCTCCTCTCTGCTCATAGGTGAGCTGAGAGCCAGTCTGAACTGCAAGAGGCAGCGCAGGTCCACATGCAATGCCCAGCAAGGAAATTAACTTTTAGTAAGACTTATTTTAAGCTGTATTTTGCAGTCCTTTGAATACATCTTTGTAATGCTTTATGTCCTTCTTTTCCTTGTTTGTCTTGCTCCCACTGGATTTTACTAAGGTCTTTTGCAATAGGATTAGATTGCTCCCAAGGAAACACAAGGTCCTCCTCTGGCCATTGTAGGGTGGCTTTGAACTGCTGGAGCAGTCCTAATGTGCTCCCCCTGAACAGGCAGGTCCCCTGTGAAGCCAAACACTCCTCAGCCTGACCTGCTGGAGCCTTGTTTGGCTGCAGGTTGCAGCATTGGAGTGTTTTATTATGGTGCTGAAAACTCTTTAAAACATATGTTCAGAAAGTCTTTTCTTTATCACTTCAGAAAGCTTTTCCCATTTAAATGTGCTGGTTTAATTTCATTTAGTTGTTTGCAATTTGCCATGGAGTTTGAACTGAAGGATAGATCATGTTAATGAGTGAAAACTTTCAAGATTAGAAAAATGTGACCTGCAGAACCAAGGAGTCAGCCTCAGAGTTTCTCTTTGGAGAGGCTGTTGTGGGTTCCCCAAAACCTAATGAAGTTAAAATCCTCTTCTGTAATTTGCCCTATAGTGGGCACAGTTTTTCTCCACCTGGTAGCCCATTATGCTGAGACTTGAATTAAGTATGGCAGGCAGGATCTCCAATCTGTTGGCAGAAGGCCATAGGAATATGTATATGGGGACCGTGAAGGTGCTCATAATTTTAGAGGGAATGGTAGAAGCATTTTTTACTTTTAAGAAATAAATGCAGTGGAGCCTAAGCTTACTGCTTAGGTTCACTTTCACTTAGGTGAAAGCAAGGAAAAGCATGCGGACAAGCACACCTGAGTTATTTCCTCTTCCTTTGCTGGAGATAATTCAGGTGAAAACAATGCAGAAGTCACAATTGACTTTTTTCTTGATCAGCAGAAATGCTGTTTAATTAGATAAGTTCTGACTGAGCAGGATACCACACCATTCTGAGCTCTTAGCGCTCTGTTCAGGTCAGAATTTGTGCTAAATTAATCTTCACTTCCAGTAAGCTGTATTACAAGATAGATGAATTTAAGTCTTAAACTGAAATTGAATTGGGCCTAAATTGAAAGTGAATAAAACAAAGAAGTCTGTGATACATCAGAAATGTAATGTAATGCCTAAACAGGCGGTGCCATTGAATATCAGAGCACTGGTTTTTGATATCCTTATGGCAGTACTTGAGATAGTGAGGTGGAATATGTTAATTATTCAAGTTTCCTGGAAAAAAAAATATGATTCAATGAAATACTATATGTTTTTGTGAAAGCATTTGAATAAATGCCATGAATCTGTGAACAGCATTTTCTCTACAGCTTGGTTCTTCTCACTTTCCTTGCTAGCTATGTGAAGTATAGTTGGTATAGGTTTATTTTGCCTACTCATGCACCTTTCTATATTCTGGTATTTCTTCTTTTATTATATCTGCAACTAAAGTTATACAAGCAAAAGCCAAAATAAGATGGAAAGATGGTTAGAATTTTGTGTGGCTTGCTTGTAAAACAAGAACAGGCAGGAATTGTAGGATAAAGAAGGGACATTTAATAGTAGGCACTCTTACTGCATCTATTGTCAAATATTTTAAGCGTATTTAAAGTTCAGGGTATAGGTGATTAATGCTGAGGCAACTGTGTATCATTTGTCATATTTATTGTGCTTTTTGCACACTAAAGCAAAGCAAAATTAATTAGAAAAGAGTGAATCATTGGAAATTTGCATTAGCTATAAACAAACTGTTAGTAGCTCTTTAAATGTAATCATTTCCAGTGAAGAGTGGCTATTACACCTTTTCTACTGAAATGAGTAGTACCTCATAGGTGAAAAAATGCTGTTTACTCAAACTGCATGAATTTTTCATGCCTGGTTTGCTTTAGCCTTCAGTTTAAAGTATAAGGTATGAGTTGTGTCAAAATGATTGTGATATATTAATGTGTGTTCATTTTGCCTTTGCAGATAAAATTATGCGAAGTTCTATTCTTTGCTGGAACAGCTTATCTTTCAGATTGGTATCTGTTTGCTTACTGTGTGCATCAGTTGGAAAGCAATGTCAGATCAGAAACACAATGGCAGATTGTAGTCACTTAAAGCTGACTCAAATTCCTTCTGATCTCCCAAACAACATAACTGGTTTGGATGTCTCCCATAATCAGCTAAAAAAGCTAGTTCCTGAAAATCTGACCCAGTACAGCAAGCTGATTTACTTAAATGCAGGATACAATATCATCTCTAAACTGCAACCAGAACTGTGCAAAAATTTGCCCCTGTTGCAAATTTTGAAGCTAGAACACAATCAATTGCATGAGCTCCCTGATGGAGTGTTTACTTCCTGCAGCAACCTGACTGAGCTCAATCTAGGTTACAACATCATAGAAGTAAGAAACGATCCTTTCAGAACCCTGGAGGTAAGCTTTAGAAATGCATCTTTTCCTGTTAGTGAAGTATGTATGGGGATTTTATTGCACATGTATACAAAACATGTGCCTTTTTGCATTTAAAAATACCCAGCATATAATATTCCTCTGCTGATTTTCTAAAGAAAAGGCCTAGTGGGTTCTTGTGTCAGAATACACTGGAGTCTCATCTGTCCTGGGAGTCAATGCTCTCCATCCCCTTTTCCCTGCTGCATCTTGTCAAAGCATTTCTCTGTACAGGATTTGTGCTGATGAAGCATAGGGTGATCAGGAATCTGAGTCACAAGGGGTCTAAAAACAGTAGCTAGCCTAATTCCTCAAGGTCAGAGTGTAAACACTCAGTCTGTAAAAAAACAATGCTCAGGCTAAATGCAGTGTCTCCCAGTGGGCTGGAGATTTGGAAAATTGAAAAGGCTTTTAGTTGCCGTTGTTTCTCCTGTAATGTTAAGTGTGATTAAGTATTATCTGTAGCATCTGTGCGGTTGGGAGTCATGGCAAAGGAAGGATCTGAGGAGAAAAAAATGAGTATATGCGTTTTTGTTAGGTCTGAACATTTATTTTACTCTTGTTCCAATTAAATTAGACAAAATCTGTTTTCTAACCCTAAACTACACACGAAGTAGTACAGGGAGCAGAACTGAAGTTGTGGACTTCCCTTTTCCATTTGTTGATGATGCTTGGAACACACAGAAAGCTTCTTCCTGCAGGAGCTGGAAAGCTGCCATTCTTTATTACAAATTTATTTTAACTGTAGTATTACAACCAATTTCTAGTACAATATTTTGATTTTTTAAAATTAATTATTTTTTTTAATATTTACCTCTACATCTTCTCTACAGAACCTGAATGTTTTGGATCTATCTCGTAATCAGTTGAAGTCAGCAAATTTAGGATCGCAGCAACAGCTGAAGAACCTTCGTGAGCTTGTGTTGTGCAGCAACCAAATCACTGCGTTAAAAAAGGAAGACTTAAAATTTCTTAGCAACACTTCATTGAATAATCTTGATTTGTCATCAAATCCTCTGAAAGAGGTAGGAGGCATTTCAGTAGAAATTCAGCTGGTGTAACAATAAAATGTTACTATCCTGATTTAACCTATGGGACTGTATGGCTTATGTTTTATTATTATAATTTGAATCTATCAAGATCAAAGCTGCAACCATTCTATTGTATGTAGGATTCCTGCTTATCTTCAGACGTAGTAAAAAATATTTTTTTTGCCACTGAACAAGAGCTGGTCCCATGTAGACTAGGGATCTCAAGCATGAGCTAGATCAAGTAACTTTGTGAACCCTCATCAAGTGTTATTTTATATAGGGTTTTTTCAATGAACTGAAGGTGAACAGCTTAAAAATTCTAAGTGGGGAAAAAGAGTAATATGCAAAACTAGTTAAATAACCTAGATCTCCCTAGTTATCAGAGAGAAACTTCATTTTTTCATGTAGGGTACTCCAGATAAATAATCTTCGAATAAAAATATATTCACTTTTTTTTTTTTTTAAGTTTATGTTGTCTCTGCCTTGCTTATATCTTATTCTATCTCAGTGTTGAAATACAAACCTTTGAGGACTAATGGTTGTACGTTTCTAAACTCACCTGAATAGTGAATTTCCTTTTTCCTCATTGTTTCGTCTGTATAAACTTTACATTGTAATTGCAAGAATATTTTTAATTGGCATAAGTCTTGTACCACTGTTGAGTGGCAATCCCACTCTTCTTTATCATTGCCGCTTCACTCCTGGCGCAAACTTTAATGAAGCCATGGACTAGATCACCTGGGGAAACTACAGTTTTTTTTGCATGGTTGGTTTATGCCCAAGGTAGTTCCCTACCTGGTTTTCTGTATGACTGCATGTATGGCCGTTCCAGCACTAGGGTACAGCACGTGAATAAGTAGATGCAACTACTTTCATTGCTAAGGTTACTCTATGTCAATTTGACTTGCTCTGATTTTACAGTATTATATTTTACAGTATTTTCTAATATCTGGAAAGCATCCATATGCCTTTGAATCACACCGAGTATTAAATCATATTGAGCATTTAATCATTCAGCTGATATCTGAACTCAAGATGAGAGGTCAGCGCTGTAATGGTGGCTTCTGATTTATATCATGGAAGCAAGCGTGTAGTATCATGTTTCATTAATATACATTATGCTCACACAGAAAAGTTGTTTCTTCTTGGTTAATTGAAGGCCTAAATTTTTTACAGTATGTTTGGTTTTGCTCTAGTAGTTGGTATCCCTAGCAGATAACAATTAAGTTACAAGGAAAGATTATCTCACTTACCAAAATATTTACAGTGAAAATATTTTCACTAGTGGAATACAAAATTGCAATAAACTTTCATCTCAATAAGAAACCTTTTATTCTAAAGGAGTACCACTCAAAATTATGATGATCATATTACAAATTGTAGAACATGAAACAGTACTTCAAGAAATTTATCTATACTCAGATATGGAAAAAGTGTGCAGGAGTTTTAGTCTGCCTGATATTCTCATTTAAATAGCCTTCCCAAACTTAGGGTTTATGAGTTAAATTTCTTATGTAACACTCTTGTTTAGGTAAAAATTCTTTTTTCCTTTCCTTTTAGTTTCACACAGGATGTTTACATGCAATTGGAAATCTGTTTGGCTTTACACTGAACAATGTTGAACTTGGTGAAAATCGCACAAAGAAACTTTGTACAGAGTTATCAAACACAGCGATTCAGAACCTCTCACTGAGCCATGTGAAGCTTTCACACATTAACAAGTTTACTCTCCAGGGACTGCAAGGAACAAATCTCACAGTTCTAAACCTTTCAAAAAATTCTCTCTCTGTGATAGAAGACGACTCGTTTCAGTGGCTGTCGAATTTAGAGTATTTAAACCTGGAGAATAATAACATTATTAAGGTGTCTTCACGTTTATTTTTTGGATTGTCCAGCATTAAACAACTGAATCTAATAAATTCACTTACTGGGAAAATTGAAGATTTTTCATTTCAATGGTTATGCCACCTGGAGTATCTTATAATGGATAATAACAATTTTCCTCAAATTACTACTAACATGTTCACAGGTCTGAAAAACCTGAAATATCTAAGTCTTTATAACTGCAACATAAATTTACAAAGAATAACTAATAAAACATTTGTATCACTTGCTAATTCCAGCTTGCAGGTGCTCAATCTCACAAAAACAAGAATCTCAACAGTGGAAAGTGGGGCATTTTCCTCCTTGGGGCAACTGAAAATTCTTGATCTTGGTCTCAATGAAATTAATCAAGAGCTTACAGGTCATGAGTTTGAAGGTCTCAGTAATGTAGAATATCTTTATCTTTCTTATAACAAAAATGTGACTTTGCAAAGTGAATCATTTATTTTTGTTCCAAGTCTTAGAAAACTGATGTTAAGGAAGGTAGGCTGCAGTAATCTGGCTGTTTCTCCTTCACCTTTTCATCCTCTACGAAATCTGACTGTCCTGGACATCAGCAATAACAACATAGCAAACATAAAGGAAGACTTGTTTGATGGACTTTACAAACTCGATATTCTGGATTTGCAGCACAATAATTTAGCTCGACTTTGGAAACATGCAAATCCAGGAGGCCCTGTTCTTTTTTTAAAAGACCTTCCCAACTTGCATGTTCTTAATTTAAAATCTAATGGCTTTGATGAGATTCCAGTTCATGCTTTTAAGGGTCTGCATCAGTTAAATAACTTGGATTTAGGATCAAATAATGTGAATTTGCTGCCTGCAACTTTATTTGATGACCAAGCTTCTCTAAGTACATTGAACCTTCAGAAAAATCTAATAACCTCAGTTGAAGAAGATGTGTTTGGTCCAGCTTTCAAGAGCCTGAGAAAACTGGAGATGGATTCCAATCCATTTGATTGCACCTGTGAAAGCATTGCTTGGTTTGCTGGTTGGCTAAATGTCACTCAAGCGTATATACCCGGATTGCAATCTCAGTACATTTGCAACACCCCACCTAAATATCACAATACTCTGGTGTTGCATTTTGACACCTCAGCCTGCAAGGACAGCGCTCCATTCAAGCTTCTGTTTGTGATCACTACCACTGTTGTGCTGCACGTCATTATAATTGTTCTTCTCATACATTTTGAAGGGTGGAGAATAGCTTTCTTCTGGAATATTTCTATAAATCGAATACTTGGCTTTAAAGAACTTGACAGATTACAGGAAGAGTTTAATTATGATGCCTACGTTATTCATGCAAGACAGGACAAGAATTGGGTGTTGAAGAACTTCATCTCTCTGGAAGAAAATGGGCAATTTCAAGTTAAATTTTGTCTAGAAGAACGGGACTTTGAAGCAGGAATATCTGAATTTGAAGCTATAATTAACTGCATAAGAAGGAGCAGGAAGATTATTTTTATTGTGACTGAACATCTCTTACAGGATCCATGGTGTAAGAGGTGAGTAGAACATAGAATACTGTATTTAAGGGGAAATTTCTGAACAGACTTTTAATAAGGTAATCATAATCTTTTATGCTTCTTACATTAATGAAATATACAATGCAAATTCTGCTTTAATATATCCCAATTTTTGAGCAGTTACAAAATTAATAAACTTATTTGCTCTGCATGCACACTAGTAGGTATTTGAATCGGTGTATATGTCTTTTCTTTTTTTCTTTTCAAAAAGTCACTGTCACCTTTGCAGATTGCTTTTCTTAAAATTATGTGTTTGAAATGGAGCAGCCACTGATGAGATCTCTAGCATCCCTTTTTTATATCTTTAAGCAATCTTTTCACTGCTCTTCGGCAGTGATTTTGAAATTGAAGGAACCTTGGTAATTATGGCTATGTCAAGACAGTAGACTTAGGTTATGTTTTTGGAGGATGTTTGATTCTTTATTTAAAAGGTAACTAATATAATGCAAGTAATGACAGTTTTATATCAGAAAATGTACACTAAGGTTTCACTTTAAATTTAGACCCTGATTTTTCAGAGTGCTGTTATGTGTTCTACCAGAAGATATATTTGTCATTTGTTCCCCAGCCTAAACTTTTTTTTTATTGTCTTATTTTTGCTTCAGGTTTAAGGTTCATCATGCTTTACAGCAAGCTATTGAACAAAGTCGAGACTCCATCATATTGATCTTTCTTCATAATATACAAGATTACAAGTTGAATCATGCACTTTGCTTGAGAAGAGGAATGTTCAGGTCTCGCTGCATCTTGAACTGGCCAGTCCAGAAGGAAAGAATCAATGCATTTCATCAACAATTGATGATGGCACTTAAATCTAATAGTAAAGTGCACTGAATTCAGTTTTCTGATGTTAGAAAACTAGCAGGTCATCAGTAAAAACTGAAAAAAGTTTGTCATATTGGAAAAAGTCACTGAAAGTTGCTAATTTATATTTACTTCTCAACGTTCGTGTTCTTGCTGATATTGTAATTCACCTACATTTAAGTAATCACAATTAATAGTCAATGTAGTACGTGCATCAAAAGTGTGAGAAATTCTGGAAACTGGTAAGAATGACTGAAGTCCTAGGAAAAATATCCATCTGATGTAATGCAGAAAAGCCATGGACTCTCTACTTTAATAGAGCACATAGAAGAGAATGTGATGATAAAATTGTATATCCTGTCTAGAAAGTAGAATGGATGCTACCACTTGTTTTTAAATCTCCATGGAAAGTAAACAGAAATTCAGAGAAAACAAACTTGAAATTTTTTCCTATATTAATCACAGCAACATGGAAATGATTTCTATAGTTGAAGCCTTTGAAAAGGGACAAATCTGGTAGAGTCCTTTAGTGTAGTTTATTATACACTCATTTGGTATTTTCTTCCTTAAAATGCTTTACAGAAACTTGGGATAGTTAGCAATTGGATGGTGTTCAGGTTAAAACTTGTAAGCTACTACCTTGATCTAGAGAGACTTGAGAACCATCAAAATGTGCTTCAAAGTGATGTTTATTGTGTTTGATGCTCATTGCAATGGAACGTTTGTGCATAATTTATTGTAAAGTAGACTTAAGGCAGTCATTTGGATATTTCTATTAATGTTTAACAGCTTCTCTGATGGTTGTTTGTCTTTTCTTTTTAATTTTTGTTTTGTTTTGTAGTTGTTCAATCCTTCATCAGCACAGGAATAATTTTGCTTCTACTTTTTGCTCCCCTCTAGCATTTCTCTCATCAATTTCAATACTTCTGTTATGCTAAGAACTCTGTTTTACTGATTTAGGAAACAGATTTCAGAGAGTTCAATGTTTAATGTTTTTAAGCAGCTTTTTTATTACCTGTTTGTTGGAAAACTTCAGTAGGCTTCTGTGTCCCATGATAATAAAACATAAATGAATAGTGAAGAAACATAAATTTAATGAACTGGATTTTGCATGCACTGCAAGAGTTGAAAGCAAAGTAGACTACTTTCATTGGCTCGGGAAGTCCTGAAGTGAAAACAAAAGGCTTTGTTTACAGGTGAAGTGATAAATGATGATTCCCTAATTACAGTGATAGGATTATCTCATTGTGATGCTTTCATCTCAACTTTCCATCCTTTTCAGGCTAAGTGATAAATTCTCTCTTCATGCATAGGCCATGAAAGCTGAGGAGGCAAGTTGGTAAGGATGGGGTGCCAGGGATGCACCTTGTCAATTGTTCTTTCTCTTATTTAAAGACCAACATGTGAAAGGGTGCCTATGTTTCCTAACCCTGTAATGACAAAATATAGCAGCATTTCTCATTTCACCTCAACAAGAAATGCTTAAGAAATCTTAGCATTCCACGTGTATATTAAGTTGCAGAGAATTTACAGAAAAATGCTGAGGTTAAACATGATACAAGAAGTCAAATTAAATGATCAAATGGTCTTTTCAGGCCCCTAAACTATTAAATGACAAATGATAAAAAACTATTAAATGATGTCTAAATTCTACAAAGATACCCTTGTTACTACAACTTCCACCAAACTGGTCTCTAAACAGTGGATGTTTGTGTTATGGATACTTTTGCAGTATAGCTAATTCAAACTAAGTGTAATTGCTTATTAAATGCTAATCATTTTAAATTATAAAAATGACAGTATTCTAAATATTTTACTTTTGACAGTTTAAAATAATTTACAAGGAAAAAAACCATTGTTAATGGTCACAGTAAGAATTAGAGTAATGTTAAAAAAAAAAAAAAAGCATGAAAGCATGAAGCACAGGGACAATAGTAAAACGTCAGTATACTTGACATAACATTTTTGTACAAAGTTGCCTGTTTGCCTGGTCTTCCCTGTTTTACTCCTATACATTTGTTTGACAGTATTGTTGAGGGTAAACAGTGGAGAGTTATAGTATAAATCCTTTCAGGATTACCATGTCTGAACTGGCCAGATTCTATAGAATGAGTGGCATCAGAACACAGTATAGTGATTCACTGAGAAGATAGGTATCAGATGGGTGAAAAGCAGTACCACAGTTGTAGCATGAAAGATACTACCTCAAAGAGGAATTATCTGTATTAACAGTAGTGTATCTAACATGAGGTAGAATGCTTGAGTAAGGTGGAATGTTCATGTCTGTAGAACTGGATTGGAACCTGTCTATTGCTGTGGTTCTTGGATTATGGGGAGTAATGAACAAGTTCACAACATTCATTATAGATTCTGTTCTTGAATGAATGAATGAATCTTCATGAATCTCTTTTACTGAAGAAGTGCATTAGGGCTTCAAGTTCCCAAATGAGGAATGTGCAGCTATGATAAATGCTGCACACCAATAATGCTTAGCCAAATTTCACTGTGATAGGGAGACGAATAGATGCAAATCTGGCTACCTTTATGAACTTTTTCCTGCTAAAGAGTCTCTCTCCTTCTCTCTTATAATCCCACTTTAGTGAAAGTTTTTTTGATGTTTGGTCCTGGGTTCACATGAGGAAGCATGGTACCCTTCAGTCTGTGCTGCTTTCCTGGGTGCTGCCAGAGCCTGTGTTAGCTGTCATAGTCTAAACTGACACAGTGTTTGCCTCTATCATAATAACATCATCAGTGTGCCCAGCTTGCTGCTGGTACAACCACATCTCTCTCTGTCCAGACAGACAGCTCTACAGCGCTCTAGAGCAGCATTTGTCCCAACCCACACAGGCTACTGATGCCTGTAGCAGGAGAAGAAAGGCTGTTCTTCCTGACCCTGCTGCTCTCAGAGTCACCAGGGGCTGGGCTGGTGCCATCTTTGCACATGGGTGCTTCCTGCTGCAGCTGCCTGGTGCACTGTAAAAGGCTGCTGGATGGAGTCAACTCGCTCTGCATGGCTGTTAGAATCTTTCCTTGTGGGGCTAGGAATGCACTGGATAAAGAAAAGGCTTGAAGCGGGGCCCTGTAACGCTGCCAGAAGGTTTCTACTCCTTAGTGCGAAGTGAGCTTTTACTTAAAGGGAAAAGGTCATGTTTTATTTCCTTTGCTCAGAGGCAGTATTACTACGAGGCGTAGGTTGGTGGCTCTGCCTGGGCGGTGCATGCCCGCTGGGTTTGTTTAGCCTAGCAACGCCGGAGGGGAGGGGAGGACAGGACAGGGCCGGGCTGGCAGGCTGGGGGGAAGGGGCTCCCGTTCTGCTGCCATGAATGTGGCGGTGTTGGAGCTGGGCTCCCTCCCGGCCAGGCTGCGCCGCCCTGCCGCCCCCGGCCCCCGCCCTCCCTCCAGAGATGGCTGCATCCCGGCTGCCGGCGGGCGTCCTCCGCACCCGCTGCCCACCGCCAAGGAAAAGGAGACCGGGAGTCGGGTGGGTGGCAAGGCGCTTCTCATCACCCTGCCGGACATCGGGGAGGAGGCGGTGGCAGAGAACGATGCCGAGGAGGCAGCATGCAGCCCGCGGAGCCCCAGGTGAGGGAGACCAGTGGGGTCGGGCTGGGGTGGTGGGGCGTCCGTGGGTCCCCGTTCTCCTCCGCAGGTGCCCCCTCTGATGAGTCCTGAGCTCCGTTGGGCAGCTGTACGTGGAGGGTCAGTGCCGGAGGGAGCAGAGAGGGGAGCGGGGAGCAGCTGGAGCCCGGGGGAGCGCAGGGTGTGCCGATCTCGGGCGGGGGTCCACCGCGGAGGTACGGCGAGCGGTGCCGGAGTTACTGGGAGAAACCCAGTGCGTCAGTAAGGTGTGAAAAACCATGCTGGAATGCGTGTGTATTCAGTCTTCAAGCACAGTGCGAAAAACGTTCGTGTTTTGCAGTAGAAAAACCAGAGGGAGGAAGGACTTAGTAGTGAAGTAGAAAGGGGTTTCTTAGCAAACTTGTTTCACTGTTGAAGTACATAGCAACAATGCTTTGAAAGTCTCTGCACTGCTTTGAGGGGAAGATAAGTGGTTTGTTTGTTTTTCTTCACGTGCCTGTTTAAACTTAGTAGCTGATTTCAAGGAGTGACTTTTATGCTTGCGTTGAAAGGTATAGTTAATGATGCGATCATCTTCCAAATTTCTGCCTCCTCTGTGGTTTGTTAACTTGGGAACATGCCGCCTCTTAGCCTTCTTCCCCCGAAGGAGTAGTCCCTCCTGCCTTGCCCTCCGAGGGCACCTCTCTGTACCCCTGTTTGCAGCCCTTTCGTGATTACAGTGTGTTCTCGAGTTGCAGGGGTGGAACTAAGTGTAGTGTTCTCTGTACAGGTGCAGTGAAGTTTTGCAGTGACAAGGTGGTGCTTTTGAGTTCTGTTTTGGTATCGGTCCCAGAGTTGGCCAGTGTTTTGTTTGGAAGCTTGATTATTATTACGCACTGAGTCCACAACAAGGCTGGTATTGCCTTCTGAACTGCAGCTGGAGTCCCAAGGCCAGCATCATGTAAAGGTGCTTTACATCGTCAGTTGTTATCCAGAGTTTAATAAATAAATAAGTAAATAAATAGAAAGGATATATTCCTAAATACTTTTACCTAGTCATTAAATATAATTGACTAATAGCTAAACTATGTAACTCTGTGAGAGTGATATGGGTAGAAAACCTCCCTATTATTTCCTCTGCCCCCCCCCATCTAATGTAGTTTGATTAGTTTCAGAATGAGTTACAAGCTCCTTTAGGCTTATTTTTTCCCCAATTTGTGTGGCATAGTAGCTTTTCTAAAATAGTGAGGTTTTGAGGTGTATTGGCAGAATTCTGTGCAGAGCCTTTCTTATGCTTTGTATAAACAATATCAGAACGAAGTCAGTGTTGTTTGTCTGTAATTTCCCACATAATGTTCCTTTATTTTTCATATTAAAAAAAAAAAAAAAAAAAGCTGTGTAATGCTGTCTAAGCTGCTATTCCTTTTAAAGGACTGACTTTTTCTTTTTTAATTATTAAAAAATATTAAAGATTAATTAAATTTTCAACTAGTTGCTTGTAATGGGGTGAAGATTAAACCTTATTTCTTCAAACTGGTTCTGTGTGGCAAAATGCTTATTTCAGGTTTGCTGCTGAAACACTTCTAACTGATATCCCCTTATTATTCCTTAACTGTTACACTTCTGTATGCATTTCAAATATTTTATTCATAGCAGTCAAGCTTACTCTAATAAGGTATTGTTTGTCTTCAGAAAGAACAAAACCAGACCAGAAAGATGTGGAAGAAGGAATAAGATATGTCACTTTGACAAGGAAAGCCTACACCTTCACATTAGCATTTTTTAATTAGATGGCTTCACTTAAGCTTCTAGAAGAAGCATCTTAATTAAATATTGAAAACTTTAGAATTCCGTGCCCACAGTTCAGATTTGAATTTGTGAGCTACGGAATATGATATTATGTCCTTGATAGCTAGACTTAGGGAGGTTTTGATTATCCAAATGAAATTTCTCTGTGACAGGTTTTAATGGCATTTAAAACATTCTAGAAGACATTGAAAGCACAGTGGACATTTACATTGATAACAATTTAACTAGGGGTCATTGGATAATAAATGAAAGCTTCAGTATTATATTTTACCATTTTTTTTTCCCCTTGGATGCTGACAGAATATATTGGGAAAGCAAAGTAGTGAAAAACTGATTTCTTCCTCTCTTTCCCAAGTACTCTGAATATTGTACGAGATCTATGATGGCTAACAATCAATCCCAGTGTAGTGCAGGGATAAACTATAGTGATTTCATACTCTTCTCATTCCATTGAAGGAGCAGCAGTAAAAGAAAAAAAAATCATTTATTTTTAAGGAAAAAATCTGCCTGCATATTTAAAAATGCTGTTAAGAAAAAAAAAAGTTGATGTATAAGTTCATATAATTGCTTTGGAAAATCACAAGGTGCCTTATGCTACACTTAGACCATGACATAGGGGTGACACCAAGACTGACAGATTTCTTTTTAAAGAAACACTGGTAACCTAGAAGTAACTTGAGTAGGGGTTAAATCATGCTGTTTAGCAATGGGTAATATTTTGTTAGAATTGGTTGTACTGTTCCCTGTGTTTTAGGACAGTTCTGACACTTGGAAAACCTGTTAGTGAACTTGGTAGAACAATGACAGCATTATCTGTGGTGTAAAAACATTGCTGTCTATTGCCAGCTTTTTAGTTTTTCAGTTGCTCAGAACTTGACCTTCCAAATGATGCTCTGTGAAGATGTGTGTGGAAGCACCTTGATGCGCAACTGAAGAGGATGGAAACTTGGATTCCCTGTCTCCCATTATAACCACTAGAAGGAATAGATCAATTTCTTGCTGTAATGCATACTAACACACAGAACACTGCAGTGTTACTTAGCTTCCCATTTCAAGGGACCTCTGGAGATCATCTAGTCCAAGCCCCCCTGCTAAAGCAGCTCCCTAGACCAGGTTGCACAGGTAAGCTTCCAGGTGGGTCTTGAGTGTCTCCAGAGAAGGCTGACTCCACAACCTCTCTGGCAGCCTGTGCCAGTGCTTTCTCACCTTCTCTGTGAAGTTCTTATGCACGTTTCTGCAGAACTTTCTATGCTTCAGTTTGTGGCCATTTCCTCTTGTCCTATCACCACACACTGCAGAGAAGAGACCAGCCTCGTCCCTTTGACTCCTGATTCTTAGATATTTATAGATGTGGATCAGATGCCCTCTGAGTCTTCTTTTTTCAAGGCTGAGCAGAACCAGGTCTCTCAGCCTTTCCTCATTAGAGGGGTACTCCAGTACCTTTATCATCTTTGGGGCCCTCTGCTGGACTCTTTCAAGGAGATTCCTGTATTTTTTGTGCTGGGGAGCCCAGAACTGTACACAGTACTCCAGGTGAGGCCTCATTAGGGCACAGTAGAGGAGGAGGATCACCTCCATCGACCTGCTGGCCATGCTCTTTCTAATGCACCCCAGGATGCCATTGGCCTTCTTGGCCAGCAGGGCACACTGCCACACACTCTAAATGAGCAAATGTAATGTTTCCAGCAAGCTGACACTGGTTGGTGTGCTCAGGACCCTCTTGCTTTCATGACAACATTCTCAGTGTGTCTGGAAATCCCAACCTGAGAGCTTGAACCTGTAGAGCTTGATAGTTGATAGTTGATATAAAAATGACTTACCAAGACAGAAAAGGAAGATAAAAGGAGAATAATAACATAAAATACAATTATGAAATAAGTTGCAGTTGCTCACCACCCACCAACCGATGCCTAGCCACTCTTCAACTGGCAGCTGCCCCCTGGTCAACTTTCCTGTTTGTGAAGATTTTTCACATGATTCTATATGGCATGGAATAACCCTTTGGCAAGCCATCCTGTTTCTGCCACCTCCCAACTCCTTGTGCTCCCTTAGCCCCCCCTTGCTAGTAGGACAACACAAGAAGTAAAAAATTCCTTGGATCTGTGTAGCTCTGCTCAGCAACAACTAAAACACCCCTGTGTTATCATCATTGGTTTTCTCCCAAAGCTACAATGTAGCATCATGACAGACACTGTGACAGACAGAAAGCCCAACTCTTTCCCAGCTGAAACCGTAACACCCTTCCTGTCACCTCACTCACTCTTCCAGTGGCGGTGATCAGTGCTGTGAAACTGTCAGCCTCATTCTTGATGGGCTGGGTCATGAACATGTAGGTACTATGCAGTAAATGCAGAGGAGCTGTAGAGGAGAAAAGTGGTATGTGATCATATTCAACACTCATGCTTTCAGACATTCCTGCATGGGATTTCATGCGGCAGTCAACTGGCAGCCAACTTGGGAGAATCAGAGCTCATCTAATGTTATACTGTGTTGCTGATACTGAATCTTTTATCTAGCAGTACAACCCATGCGTAACAAATATATTTGTTAAAAGTTGAAATTAATCCAAAAGTAATTATTTTGTTACATGTTAGAATTCTTATTTTTAAAGTTGGTAAAAGTGTAAATTTAGATACAGAATATACCTGTTGTAGTTTACTACATTTCATGTAAGTTTTTGTGACTTCATTCTTCCACAGGGGTTTATCAGAAAAATCTGATATAAAGAGATTTTCAGGGTTTTTAGGAAAGAAGATGATAACAGATTTTTTTTCTGCAGTGAACCTATTTCTTAAATATTATTGGTGAAGAAGCAGGCTCTGGGCTCCTGAATGACCTCTTTCTGCAGTTTGCTCTAACTGATAAACTTTGTTCTTCAGAGAATTTGGCCAGCACAGGTTTGACAACTTACTTTGCTTGGTGTTTATAGCTCGCATGTGGTCAAAGTGCTCACAGAAAGTGGCTGTGTACGCAAGGGATGGACAACAGAAGATGAACCTTTGTCTGTATGTAATCCCTCTGCTTTGGGTGGTGGACTTCTAATCCAGCTTATTGGCAGACTGAGCACCTGTGTTTCAAAATGTATGAAATCTGCTTTTTAATGTTTCCTGCTGTGGAAATAGAACTTTCTGGAATAAGGATGTACTGCTCTGGGAATTTCCTGCAAAATTGATTAGTGCCTGAGATAAGAAATGGAGATGGGTAGGTAGTGCTTGCAGCATTTTCATGTATCTTCATTTTTGTTTCCAAAGGCTTCAGTGTTGCAGAGCTTGTTGATGTTTTATACTGGAAGCTATTTGGTAAACCAGCAGATCAGACAGTGTTTTGAATGTTTACTGTTACTCTATGCGAGTAAGGTGAAAGTACATTTTCAATGAGTGAAGAGCAGACTAGATGCACGCTGGAAGCAATGGTCATTGAATTTGTCTGTTCCTTGGCTGTATGACTTGCGCCTGCCCTGACTGTTATCTGTCAAGTGTTTTCTTCTAAGCTGAAGAGACAACTTCCCCGCTGTATTTAGCATAGTGAAGCCTCATCTTGAATATTGTGTGGAACTGTGAGCTCTACAATATTAAAAGGATGTTAAAGTAAATCAGAAGTGATCTAAAGATGGTATGGAGGGCGTGTCCTGGAAGGAGGGGTGAGGGACCCTGGGTTGACCAGCCTGGAGAAGAGGAGGGTGTGAGGCGACCTCACTGCTCTCAGCAGTTCCATGAGAGGGAAAGTAGAGGGAGGTGCTGTGCTCTGCTCCTGGGAACCGATGGCAGGGTGGGAACAGCACAAAACTAACCCTAATAGAGGTTCAGATTGAAAGTAAGGAAATACTTATTCACCATGAGAATGATCAAATGCTGGAACAGACTTCCTAGGGAGGTGGCTGATGCCACGTATCTGTCAGTGTGCAAAAGATATTTGGACAGTGCCCCAGTGCTTTGTCTTCTGGTTAGCCCAGAATTGGTCAGGTTGTTGGTCCCTATTATGTTTGTACATTCCTTCCACTGCATTACATTCTGTTCCATTCCATTCCTTACCTTACCTTACCATTTACAGACTAAGATTTCCCCACACCTGTGTTATTTGTGTACTGCTGCGTGCTGCAGAACTGCTTTCACACAAGCTTTTTGAAGACTCTGTTTGCAAAACTCAGTGCTTGGAGTAAAAGAACTGCTCGTTCTGAATGATTTATTGTATGCCTGATTTTCTTAAACGATTAATGAACAGAAATGAAAAGAAAAATCTGATGTTCTGATGAAATAAATATCTTATTAAAAGAAGACATAAATAGAATTTTCAAACCAGTAATAAGAAGATACAGGAAAAATGTTGTGAACCACTTCCAGGTTTTGTTGGGCTGCTGCTCTCCATGTCTCTGTTGGCAGACACTCGATACTGCAGCAATAAATGCCACCTATCAGATATAAAGAAATAAAAGACTTTCTCTAGGACAGTAATTAGCATTCTTTACTATTGCAGTTAATTTAGATGATAGGCATTTTTTATGGCAATTCATAATTTATATTAAAAAGCCAGATTTATTTCCGTAAAGAGGAAAAGCACTTAATATGTAGGTTTATTTAAGCATGTTGGGTTTGTGAAGTAACTAGTACAACGTCTGTGTATTATTTCTGTACAAAGAAGAATGAGAAATAGGCTCCAGTGGTAACTGACCTAAATTAATGTGAGAAAGGGTATTGTAATTCCAAAATGAGTTACTTCTGGTAGATATATGTAATTTGTTGCCAAGTTTTATTTTGATTTTTGTAGTTTCATAGCAAAGTTTTTCATAAATCTGTCATGCAAGTAATAGTTATCTCTTGGCTATTCAAACTGTGAGTGGGATGGAACAAAAAGTGAAAATATGAAGGAACTGATTCATGTCAGGTAATAGGAAACATGTTCTGTTTTGGGAGTGTGATGGATTTACTATACTTAACGTTAGTTACAAATCACAATTCCAAAATAAAAAAGAGCATGCAGAGAAGATGGGAGATATGAGAAGATGAATTTTTAAAGGTACTAAGGCAGCACTTTTTATAAGAGATATCATTCACTGTCCACTAAATGGCTATATATAATAAATTCTTTTGTCAGAGGCTGTGGCTACAAAACTGACTTTTACCCATCTATTAGAGGAGTAAGATGAGCATTCACAATAGAAAAGTTAGTGTTTTTCCCTTCCCATTGACATCTTTAAGCTACAGCTGAATGCCTTTTGGCATCTTCTTTTACAACACCCTGATTCCAAATAGGGTAATAATAATACATTCCTTCTCAATTAATTATCCTTATGTTTGTCACTGTCTTAGTGAGGAAGGAAGAAGAGATGGTTTCATTTAGAGAAATGCAATTGATATTGTGTTTCTTTTTCTAATAACTTTTAGATATAAATTGATTGTAGGTTGTGGAGAGGTGACCAGTGGCTCTTGGCATTACAGTGACGAAGAAGCCTTCCCAGGGGCAGAAAGGTTATGCAAAATCAAATACTTGGTCTCAGTCTTTACACTGAGTGAACGTAGGAAAAGTGGGGAGAAGAGTGTCAGAGTGGATAAACAAAAATAATGTATTTAGGGGAAAAATAAATTTACCTTAGAAAGCATTGACCCTGAAACTAGCAATTAAGAATCAGGAAAGGAGTCATGGCAGTACTTAGGGCAGTTCTGTGAACATTTCTGTGTGCAGAAGTATTTGGAAAATGCAGTAAAATCTTATTCCTTGTCAGGAACAGAGTGGAGAAGATCCTCTCACTGCAGTATACTACATTTTGATGGCTGCATGCAGTTCTGGAGTCGCATCTGAAAAAAGGCAGCTGGGATATGTCAGGGGAAAATGGCCCGCCCTAAGGACTGTGAGTGAACTCAGCAGCTGTGTGAGGAGATGGCATTCCTACAGGCACGATGCTCAGTCTGGGTATACAGGGCAAGAACCAGCCTTACTCAGTGCTGCAATAGAACTGGAGGGCACACATGGCCATCTAGGGGATTCGTTCAAACAGTGTGGGGGGAAAAGATTATTTTTACAGAATAACTTTTCTAGAACTTGCTCCTACAATGTCTTACTGTAACAAATAGTATCTGCAGGTTCAGGAATGTTTCCAAGAATGTGGTGGACAGGAACTCCTGAAAACACATGAAAGGATTAGTCAGGGACACACTCACCTAACATCTCCTAACTGAGATTGTGGATACTGCTGGGAAGGAGGACATGTACTGCAGGTAATGACCAGATTTGCCCCTTCGTAGCATATCTGGTTGCCACCACCACATCATGCACTGAAGTAGCTGGACTGTCACTCTGATCCCATAGGACATTCTCAGGTTCTGGTCTGCTGAAACGGTAGTCAGTGTCACCTGCAAGGTTTTGTATCTTTGAAGGTAATGTAAAAGTGGAGTTTTGCCACTGTGGAAATGCATTTTGTGTGTTTTGAAGAGCGGCCTGGAAGATGCATCGAAGGAGGAGGAAGCCGAGGCGACCGCGCCTATCAGTCGGGGCGCAGAGAACTGCTGCGATTTTGGTTTCCTCGCGGCGGTGGTTCTGTAGGAGAACGAGCTGTGTGACAGCCTACACTGTTACCCGCTTAGGACACGGTTCGCCGGGGGGAGGCGAAGCACAGCGGGGCGGGCCCGGAGGCGGTGCGAGGGGCCGACGAGGGTCGGCACCGAGCTGGGCTCTGCCGTGCCGTGCCGTGTCGTGCCGAGCAGGTCTGCCTCGCGCTCCCATGAGCAGGTGGAGGGGTCCCGGGCCGCCGGGCAGCTCCTGGGGCCGCCGGGGGCTCCTGGTGGTAGGGTGAGTGCGGAGCCGCTCAGGGCTGGCCCCTGCCACGCTGCGGGGGTGCTGTCGGGTGGGATGCAGGCAGCGCTGGAGGCTTGCCGTTCGGTGCCTGCCATTGCAGGCTTCAGTGAGGGCTTGCGAGCAGGCTGCTGTAGTTCCCAGCACTGGGGGAGTGTGCTGTGGATATACTGGGAGGGGTTTTTTTTATTATTTTTTTCTGCGTCCGTTTCCTGGCTTGTCTTCCAGCGTCATGTGGTCCAGGGAGTCAGGAGGCACAGTACCCGTGCACGCAGAGAAAGCGTGCAGCAGAAGCACCTCCCTGCTGCGTCTTGGGCCACGCGCTGTGCCATCTATGTGCTCTGTTTTGCAGAGAAAGTCAGGGACATTTTATTGGTACTATTTATTTATGTGTGTGTAAGTCTTGGTTGCTTTTGAAACCAATGAAAAAGTACTTGGGCGTTCTCTGAGTAATCATAAAGCCTTACAGGGCTAGGAGATCCAATCAGCGTAGTCAGTGCAGGTTACTAAAAAGGGAACGATGGAGCCAGGAGAAAGGGATCCTTGCTCGGAGAAATGGCTGCAGGGGGAAGAAGGGGTGGAGCGTGAGGCTTCCCCCTCTGGTGGGTTTTCATAGGATCGGTGTGGGGCCAGTGACAGCTCAGGTTTGTTGTTGACTGGGTAAAGGGATTAGCAGTGTTGTGGGAGGCTGGTGGTGGTACTGAGCTGCGGAAAGCAAAGATCACCTATGAAAAAATTAAGAACTTAAAAAACGACCTGGGCAAAAATATAAGGAATGGAATGGTGGAGATGTGGAAAGATGAGCAGTGAGTTCACTGCTATTACCTGAGAGATGAGTCCTAGTGTCAGGAACAAGGGATAGGACAGGAAGATCAGAGCATGTAGAGGTACTTCTGACTGGTGCCATCCCAGCCTCCAAGATTCTGCCAGTTTAAATATGTGGTAGCTTGTTGGTGGTTATTATCCAGGGAGTAGGAGTGAGATTGTTTGAGTGGGCAGTTAGGTTTTGATATTCATGTCTTTGTAATGTGTGCAGAGCCCAGAGAACTACAGGAAAGGATAAGAATATGGTTGAGGAATCCTAATAGTTGCATGGCCAATATGCAGTTTCTGGCTGAAGAAATTAAACAAGCTTCTAAAACAAGAGCTGTTTTCTTGTAGTTACTCATTCACAAATGTACTTTGATGTAATCACATTGCTATTCACAGTTATGACCTGAGGGTTTTGTGTGGTGAAAATAAGAACTTCAGCAGGTGAAGTAATCTGTTGCTCTAAAAATGTTTCTGAGGAATGTTTCAACACATCCATGTATTTGGGTTTAGCATGTTAATGGCAGAACTTAGTGGAATTACCTGATTGAAATTTTTTACAGTCATACATTTAGAAGTATTTTCATCTATCACTGAGTATTCTGTTAAGATCAGAAATAACACTGGAGGCACTCCTATGCCTTACTACGTGTTACTATTAATCTGTGTGGTTTGAAAGGGATGGTTTCAGAATCTGAGCATGCATTCGAGTATTTGGAGAACTAAAAAAGGCATTTTCTATGAATCATTATTCTGGAAAATAATATTAGTAGAAAACTTGTAACTTCATGTTTAGTAAAGTGAAATCTTCAATACTGGAAGAAATGATGCATTGTGACCCATAAATGTATTGAGAATATGCAAGTGTTTGCTCTACTAATATCTCAGTTCACTTAAATGGAACAGCCAGGTGCAGTGTTCATAGTCCTACTGGTAAGGGGCGTTTGTTTGGCACTATATCTGTAACCTTTTTTTATGCAGTTTGAGAAAACTGGCTTTGAGTTAATGGTCAAATAGAAATGCCTAGTTCACTAATTACTTCATGAGCAGCTGCTGCTTTGTGTATTTCCTCTGTTCAGATGTAGTGAAGTGCAGCTGCAGTTGTTTGTGCTTCATTTCAAACTTAACAGTACAAAATTGAAGTAGAATACTTGTGGAGTTAACAAGTCCCTGCCAATATCAACTATTCTATGATGGAAAAAAATCATCAGAGTTGCTGTCAGCTTTCTCTAGTGGAGGTGTAAATGTAGCTTATTTAATTTTATAAAATTATATCTTTTTTTGTGTTTTTAGGAAGGGGCTATCTCGAGGTTCTACAAATCGGTATCATTCAGGAAAAAGTGGAGAATCTCTTTCAGCAGTGTTTGAGAGAAATGTACAAGAAGCCATTAATAACTACAGTTGGTATGCAATAACTTCTGAATAAGTACTTCATTAATGGACACTTGGCTTAACGGTTCCCTCAAGAGTGGTATTAATTTTCAGCCATTGAACTTTATTCCTGGTTTGTGCTACCGACGTGCATGTTGTTAGAGCATAGTGAAGAGTACAGATTAAACTTGGAAGGGAAATAAGTCTTGGCAGTTAAATGCACATGACACTAACCAGCTTTTCAGGTCAGTTAACTGTCAGGGAATTTCATTCTGGTTGGCATAGGTTAGAATTTGCTAGGCCTGAATGTCTGATTGCATCCCAGGGTGGTTGTGGCTGACGGGGACCTGCTCAAGTTTTCTGGGAAGCTGCGATCCCAGAGCTCATGTTTTAAAGTATACCAGGTCTAACAGAAGGAGAACCTCTGGGTACAGATACATAACCTGATGCTAACTGAAATGTTTGCAGAGGCTTTACGTTCAGTTGTACAGAACTTCCTTGTGATAGCTCCTAATAGAGCTAAATAAGATTTGTTATTTTTAATGTGCAGTTTTTTGGTATGCCCATTAATTGTACTGGAGCACATACAAAATAATCATTAGAGGTGGAAATGTAAATGTGTGTGTGTGTATCTGTGCTGGATTATCTACGCATGTTCTAGAGTACCATTACAGTTACAATGTTATATATAAAACAAATAAATACAGAGGAAGAAATTGCCTTTGAGGCAGTAAATTGTACCAATAGGAGCATATACCAGTTGCGTTCTGCATAAAAACGTGCACTTAAAACTCTTCACAATGTCTCTAACTGCATGTCCTGAATATTGTGCATCCAACAGGAAAATGTATCACCGTCCATTTGAGTGATCAGTTGAATTACTTTTAAACTGTTTATATAGAAAACTGTAGTATTCTTCATTTCTACTGTCTTTTTTTCACAGTGAAATGCTTTCTTTGGTTTCATCAAGCAGACATGCAACACCAACAGATCTGAATAATTTTGGGTCTGGAATAAAAAGCTGTACTACTGGTTTGTCTACTGAACGAAGTTCTGTTTACTCCTGGAGGGATGATGTATGTCACAAAAGCTTTTACAGTACACTTTATCCAAGTATTCTGGAAAAGTCCATTTTCTGCAAAAATTAGTCATGTAATTTTGTTTGCAAGTTGATAATCAGATGATATGTTGGTTAAAAAAAAAGTGGAATTGAGATGTAGGTTGGCTAAGTTTTTGAGTCCAAAAGAGTGATAAAATATGTTTTCAAGTAGTGGATAACATAGGTGATGTCTAAACTTGACTGTTTTCAGTTGAGTTACTAAGTACATTTGTAAGCATGCATGCAGATGTCCTAATCTAAATAAATATTTAGCTCTTGCCTAAGCTCAGTGGGGTTGTAGGTGATGCAGGGATAAGTAAAGCCCATTAGTGAGCCTGACCTAGGGGTCAGCCATGGTGCAGGATGGCAGCATTTTGAATAAACTTAAGAATACAACAGTCACTGCCACTTTCATTTTAAAAAGCCATTCATTTATGATGGTGGTTTTTCTTACTTTCTACATCACCTTCTTTAGGGTTTTGACCCCTTCTGCCACTTCAGTCCTACTGAAGGAAGCTTGGCATGACATTAGCTGGCCAAGAATTACTTTCCCATCTCTTTTTGGTGTGATCTTTGATGTGGTTGGGGCACTCAGCTGGAAGTGAACAGATGTGCTTTGGACCCTGATTGTTTCCATTTCTGTATATTGAAGTATATAATGAATGTAGCACATATGAGCATCAACAGGGTGTCAGGATTCCTCAGCAATGTGCCCACCTCACTGGCCAGAATCAGGACCTTTCTGCTTTTGCATGCTTCCGAACTCACTGAGTTCAGTGAAAATGTATGTAAGGCTGTTTCTCACACTCAGAGCTCTTTCCCAACCACAGGTTATGCCCCCTCTTTTCTGTTTTCCCCAGAAAGGAAAAGCTCCACTCAAAGAAGCGGGATGCTTCATTATCTTGCATCCCAGAGGTGCATGCTATAGTAAAAAGGGAGTCATGAGCTGTGACATCTTGTAGTTAAGATTTTCTGTTGGCTGACTGTAGGAACCTGAGTTAGCCACTGACTTCATAGGAAATGTAGGTTTCTAGCTCACTGCTGCAGCACCTTGATCAAGCCAGCTGCTTCCCCTTCTGCACTGTAGCATATGAACTTTGTCCAAGATAGGTAGCCTGGAGCTAATTCTGAGATGCTCAGCCAAGTATCAGTTGTCCCATTCTTAAAAATGTTGTTTTAAATATAAATGTATATATAAATGTTTGCCAACAAATATTAATTTTATGTTATGTAGGAATTTGATAAAGCTAACACACAGGGAGTGCATCATCTATTCTGGGATATTGATGAAATGTTGTTTGAAGGAAAAGTGACCTCCCAAACTCAGAGCTTGCAGGCAGAATGCTCAGACTGGGTTGAGCGATCTCTTCATCTAAGGTAAGGAAATTTCTTGCTGGTACTTGTTTTAAATGGTTATCACTCTGAGTTTTTGGGCTCTCCTGCTGTGAACTGTTCCTGATGTACTGTGTCAGCAACACTCCTGCAGTCCATTGTAGACTTGAGCTGTGCTGCTGTTGCATGATAAGTCTGGGTAGTAGTGCGCTAAGCCGCTAATGCTCTTTATTCTGATTAATACAGTGGTGGCAGGTGAAGATATTTTAGCAGGATGTAATGATATAATAGTAATACACCATTTTCATAATGTCTTTTTCTAATAAATGTTTCTTTACAAGACGTATTCTTTAGTTTTTACTGTGAGTAAACCACATGCTTCACTTAAACCACATAACCATCTTCCTAGGCCACATTAATCAGTATAAACAGTGTATGCCATCAGCCCAGCAGTACCTGGTTGAACAGATACAAGAGTGTATACATGACTCTTGAGAGTTATTTTGCAAAGATGCGAAAAAATATCTCTGTGGCATAATAAATACATAGCACAGGGAGCAGAAGTCAGTGTTGCACTACTTTGGGCTGTTCCTGCCTTCATAAATGATGGCAATAAATTCTTAATGAGATTCAGCGTCTCTTGCCTGTTCTAGACATTGACCTGTTCATGTCTGTATTTTAGTCAATAATTTGATAACACCATTGGAAAGAACATTGTTGATAGTGGTGGTATGTTTTAATGCTTTTACATATATCTACTAGTCACATGCCTCTGCAAACTAAACTAAAATGACTTCATGAAGTTTGTCACACTATCTCAGGATCAAGAAAGACTTCTTAAGTACATGTGTGGCAGTTTTCATAAGCATTAAGCCATGTTTTACCTTTTATAAAGGCTCTAAAAGCTCATAGAACATTTGTGAAATGAAGACAAACATTGTACTGTGTAATTCATTGAAAACACTGTCATTTCACAATTTTTAGAATATTTTAACAAGATGAACTGTTGAACAAGATGACTTCTATATGTGATTTTGTGATTCACATCTGATGCTGGTGGTACCAAGTTCAAGAGTTTGAAAGCAAACTGAAGAAATCTGGGAGCTCTGAATTTTGGTTACGGGGCTGTAGTACATCCTGTACATTTGTCCTCTGCATTTCTTTAAAAACATTTCTGATGTATTTTGTTTAATATTTATACATTTATAGCAATCTAACAAGTTTGACTTCAATAGATTTAAAAAATCTGCTAGAAACTCCTCTTACATGAGTCAGCTTAACTTTAATGGCTTAAATACAACTGTGCTGTTGCTTTGCCTACTGTTAGCAGTACTTGTGTTTTTGATATTTTCACCTCAGATGAATTTTCATCTAAGATCTCTCATTTATTTATTTATTTTTCTTTAGGGTTCTAGGAAAGCAGCTCTTGTCACCGAAGAATGAAGGTTTTCAATACTTTGAAAGCAGAAGTGATGGCTCTGTGGATACTAATTTACCTGATATTCATGAATGTACCAGTAGTATAAAAGAGTATGTTAATGTTTTTAAGTTTTTTATCTTTTCAGAAATTTGTGGAAATACTACTTTTACTGAAAAATTTTAGTATAATTAAATATACGCTTCTTTCTTTGAGTACTTAATTCTCATTTTGTTGGTAATTTTTCAGACTCTGCATTTCTGGCTTTAAGCTGATTCCTAAAGTATCTCCAGTACAGAAATCACCAAGTTCAGGTTCCACTATGACTCATGGCTCTGAGTCATACACGTATTCATTCCTGGAAGAAGAAATCTATGATGCAGATGGAAAAATAGAAGAATATCTTGCCTTTGACATCAAGGAGCTGTAAATAACAGATATATGTATTTTTGAAGAATGTCATGAAAAGTTCTCAGGGTTCAAAAACTGGGTTTCTCTTCATAATATATGGTTCCTTCTGTCACTGTATTCATTAGCACAGTGGTCAGAGCACTCAGTGGCATGTGGAGGACTAGGTATGTTGTCATTCTGGTGGTTCCAAACTCATATATCCCATGTCAGAGAAATGTCTCATAACCACTAGTTGCTTTGAGGCATTTTTGCATGGAGATCCTATAAATGTTTGTTTAGTTTTGAGACAGGCTGCAGAATGAAGGAATCTGGTTTCTTCATGTGAGTGCCTTGACTACCAGGTTCCTTAGGGTCATTCACATTGGATGCGCTCTCAGTGTTTGCCCTAATGAATCTTAAATCTTTATTGTGTAGTGTATAACAGCTTTGCAAGTATGGGATACAGCCTGCATTTAGAATATTCTCTTGAGTAATGAGTAGTACAAGTGTCTTTTTGAAAATGCAACCCAGTTTTTCTGTGGACTGGTTGAATGTTCCAGCAACTATGCTGCTGAGTGGAAGAAAGACCGTAATGTACTATTTTCTAAAAGACTTCTGTGTAGCACAGATTTTAGTAGAATCAGTAGGGCACAAAACTTATCTTTTTGTAGAAAAAAGATGTGCCCCTGAAAAGCTGAGGAACTAATGAGATCCAAGTAGGCCATTTAGTCCTTTTTTTTGTAAAAGGATATAGGCACCTCCTTTTTTGGAAAGGTTTTAGTATTAAATGTCCTCCTAGAAGTTAAGAATCGCTTTGTTTTACTGCATAAGCAAAATGTTTGGAAGAGGGATTTAACTGAAGGTGCGTTTTCCTTCTTTGTGACTCCTGTTCTCCTGTTTCCTGTCTCTCTTGTGGTTCAATTCTGAAGCACAAGGGCTGCTTGGAATGCCTCCCATATCATTATGTTGGCCTACAGTGTCAGAGGTGGATGTTGGTGGTATGGCAGTAGCAGCTGAACCTTCTCACCAGTATTCCATTGTTTTTTGTTGCCATGTGACAAATGGCAGCAGAGAGGAGAACAGTGTCTGACATGGAAGTACCTATGAAGCAAAGGTGTGTCACTGAATTCCTTCGTGTGAAAACAATTGTACCCATTTACATTTTACATTTATCAATGCAGCTGAATGTTGATGGAGGCCTAAATGTGGATGTGAGCACAGTGAGGCTGTGAGTGGTGCACTGAAGCAATGACAGCAATGCTTCATCTCCACTGGTGCAGATTTTTATGAGTATGGTATACAGGATCTTGTTCGTTTCTGGTGAAAACGCATAGTTAATGGTTGTGACTATGTTGAAAAATATCATTTTGTAGCTGTGAATTTGCTCTATCAAATAATATAATTGTGCTCTTTGTATCTGCTGTAGTTTTCAAGGAGGCATTACTTTTAGAGTGGCCTACGTATCTTTATGCATTTTAACTTAAACTTTGGGCATAAGGTTGTTTCTTTGATCACTAGTGGATTGTTACAGATTTATACAGGTACACAGGACTTGATTAAGAAGACATATTGTATTTTATTAGTGATGATGAGTGTTTGGAGCAAAAGAAAATACATCTTGCTGAGAAGAGGAGTAAGCATGGCATTCCTCCTGTTTCTCCTATGGCTTGTATCAAAGATGCTGTGGCTTCTGAAATATTTGATCATATATGGAGTAATGTAATCGGATTGTTGGAGGAACTGGTTAAAAAACATTTGGAAACAAAAGTCACAGGTATTTGATAATTTTTAGATACGAAGTTCATAACATCTAACTTGGATTATTTTTTTCTCCTATAAGTAAAACTTGGGAAAGATGTGTATTTGTAGTACAGCATTGTAATATATCTTACCAGAAACCACCCTACAAATGCACCTAAAATGATTTCCTACTGATTTGTAGCAAGTTTTGCTTTAGGAGTGTAAAAAAGTCAGAATATTGACCAAAAGATCTTTGTTGCTGAAGACAATGTGTTTTTGTTTTTAAGTCATTGCCACAGATTGGTCTGTTAGCAAGAGATTGCTGTAACATAGTGTGAATCTGGGACTTAAGAATCTAAGTCTTCTAATCCTCAATATCTGAGTTTTGTTAATAAAAATAAATAATCAGATTGTTACGAAGAGAGCCAGCCTTGCTGACTCTGAAGGAGTTCAAGAGTTTAACCTAAATTATAGAAATTATGTATGTCTGGGGAGGAGCTTCTTTGGCATTCTAACAGACAGTAATCAAGAAGACAAAAGCATAGAAAATCAATTGGAAGTGAAATTCAGTTATTTACTGTGCATATGCTCTTTGGAAGCTATTGGAAAATTCATTTCTTCTTTCAATGTATTTTTAAAGGACAGTAGCAGAAGAATACCTTGGTGTAGGCATTGAAAGTTATCAGAACACTCAACCTCAAATAGAAGTCTAAACCAAAGTAAAAAATGGAAGATTTTCTCAGAGTAGTTGCAACATCTGAATTTTTCAGGTGTTACTGAAGCATAGAAGGGCTTATCGTACCACAAGTACATTACTTAGGTTATCATTATAGTCTGGGGAGGACAGTTCAACAGTGTACTTTATGAAGTGCGTTAGCTTATGAAAATGCATAACTTACCAAAGTGTTTGAACTGGGAATTTAAAAGAATTTCAATATCTAATAGATATAAGATGGTGATTAATACTTGAAATGAAAAGAAGTAGGTAGCTTCTGTCAGAAAATGATAGGTGCAAGAGTTCTTTTATAGTGTTTTTTTTTTTCTTCTTAAAAGAATAATCTTTGGGGATTTTAAAATATGTTTAATGTTTAGCAGTATTTTCTTAAGCAAGCTAATAAAAAAGAAAGAATAAACAAGTAGTAAATGTTTTCAGAAAAATAACATTTAATCAATTTCAGTAGATTATTAAATATCACAGAAGTTTAAAACTGTATCAGAGTATTTACTGTTAAGTTTAATGTTGCTAGAATCTCAGCAAATGTTGTCTGTTAAAATACAAAACGCATTTTACTCCCTCTGCTTTTATTTTTTCTCTATTGCGCAGGGAGTGCCAAGCAGGCAGAGAAGCTGAAAGCTGTTAAAGGCAAACTGCCACACGTACCAGCTGTTCATGTTACAGCAGATGTTGGGAATGTCCTCCTCTCCAGAGGTTCTGAAGCACGAAGTGTGTCTTTTGGATCTCATTTAGCTTCATTACAGGTAAAAATAATCTCAAGCAACGTTTTAAAAAAAATTCAAACAAACAAAACCAAACCAAAAGACCTATCCAATCTAATTCGATAAAATAAGTAATGTCATTTAAAAATATGGTTCATTAAATGTCCCCACTCCCCCATCACTTTCTTATCTGGTGATTCCTAATGGAAGCAGTATCACTAAAGTATTGCTGAAGCTGATTTAAAATAATAATAATAATAATAATAATAATAATAATAATAATAATAATAATATAACAAACTCAACAGAACAATTTTTTTTAAATTGGATTTTATGAAAGTCCGTATTCCCTCCCTAGAAAATAATTCTGCTTTTATTGCAGCCCAGGCTTTTCCTCTTGGTAGAATTTAGATAATCAAATCCGCCTCCTCCCTGGACTGCAGGGATGTGAACCTGCAACTCACTTCAGTGCTTTACTCAAAATCCTGTGACTTTCAGACTCTCTCCTTTTCAATTCCATTGCCTCTTTCACATAGGAGCTTTGCAGTACACAGCAGTGCTGGCAGTAGGGCTTACCTGTCTTTGCAGAAACTGGTGTTTGTGTTGCCAAAATGCATTGGTGGTTTTTTTGTTTTGGTTTGGTTTTTTGGGTTGGTTTTTTTGGTCTTGATAAGTGCCCTTTCCCTCCATCCCTTGGCTTCTATTTTGCACTTTTTTTTTTTTTCAAGCCTCTATTTTATTATTATTTCTTTCTATCTGTGTATTCAGTGCAAGTGACTTTATTCTATCCCATCTGATCTTTCTTCAGAATTGGTTAGGTAGCAAGATAGAAAACGCAGAAGAGACAGGACAGCAATCTTGATTTTCCCCACTGGCATCCTTGGCTCTGTAGTAGTCCCAACAGCGAAAAAAGTGCTCAGATAAGTGATGTTCAGGCTCTGTGCATCTGGGTTGGACTGTGCTGAGGGAAAGTTAGAGAGCTTAATTCCTGTTAAAACTGAATCATACGTTGCAAATAAAAATTCAGCTCAGTAACATCCTGATTTTCTACCTTTTTTCTGAAATAGGGAAAGTAATGTATTTGCTCCACTTGCTACTACAGCTGAAGTGTCTAAACAGAAGCCTCTCTAAGCAAACAAGTAGAATATCTTTTAACTATGTGCTTCTGGAGATCTTCTCTCCCTCTCTCAAAATAAATAAATAAGTATTTAGTAGAAAGAAAGGTTAATGTATATTTGTTACTTTTACTAGGTTCATCATTTCTCCAGTAGCTTCTGTAGTGACTTGAATGGAGTGATGACAATTCAAGCAAAGCCACTCCAACAGAGGCATTTTGCCACAGTACAAAAAATACAGTAAGTATTGATAGGAAATGTTCTAAGATGTAGCATAATTCAAATATTGTTAAAGATATTTTACATCTATGAAAAGGCAGACATCTTTGTGTGCATCACCAATGTGACTATATATTCAGACTTGTAGAAGGTTACAATGATACTCTGTTAATTTATTTTTTTTTCCCCTATCTCATTCTCCTTTCTTTTTCCCCAGGAATGATCAAGAAGACAAACCACATAGCATTAGCTCCAGTGCTCCAAATTGTGTGCACACTAGTCTGGGGAGAATTGCTGATAACCATGTTCTCTCATCAGCTCGGGTACTACCATCATCTGCTAGGAAGCTACCAAGCCATTGTAGGTTACCTTCTCTCACTTCTGATCAACTCTCCTCAAAAGCTCCTAATATATTCAATGATGAAATCCTTAGGGGAACTAAATTGTGAGTTTTTTCATTATATTTTCTGCTTTCCTCAGAACTTTACTGAACTTTCACCAGTGAAGGATTTTGGAAAATACTTGAGAACGAATCAAAGATTTATTATTTTTACCTAAAATTCAGAAATAAAAATACAGCAAGCAGAACAGTGTTTTTGGGGAGGGGCATTTCTTTGATATTTTTGTAATTAAGTGTTACTTTCTGTGGCCAAGTTCTATTAAGAAATGTACTGCTTAATAATTTCACATTACTTCAGCAAAGAAGCCTTGCATATGAATTTGCCTAAGAGAAAATCTCTTAAAATTCTGTAGGGGTGCCAGTTTCAATCGTTTGTCTTCTGGTTGTGCACATACAGCCCGAAGAAAGTTACCATCAATAAACTCAGAGGCTGTTAAACAGTATCCTTCAGTTCCTCAACCGCAACAGAGCTCTGTAAGTTGTTTATTTTTCATAATGGTTGAGAACCTCTAGCTGTTGGAAATTAAGCAAATTGTTTGTCATCATTAGTTTGGGGGGGTGGGGGGGTTAAATGAGTAAAGATTCAGATCTATTTAAAAAACATGAGTAGGTCTAAATGACCTTAATTCTGTGCTTGTGGTCAGTAAGAAAATGTTTTCTTCAGCTTTTGTGCTTTTTTCAATGGCAATGGACACTTTATGTTAACCAGTTCAGTTGCTGTGTTCTGCCAATGCTCTTTCTAATTTTCTCAGTATCAAGGACAATATGCTCATAGCAGAGTGTCAAGTGCAGTACCTGGTACTACACAGCAACTGCCACTCAGAGGACGAACTGTTACTGATCGGTTTTCAAGGCCCAGCACAACTCATGCATTCAGGGTATGTCATGCTGCAAGCACCCATTCGTGCCTGTTGGTGTACAGAAGGTCTTATTTACTGGATCTCTCCTGGTTTCCGATCTACATGGATTTCTGCTCCTTCTAGAGATCAGGATACTCAAAGACTTCTTGAGGATGTAGATGTTTGCAAAGCAGGACTAACATATGAAGGGGGAATTTCCTCAAGTCTAATGACCAAACAGATCTCTTGAGGCAATCTGCATGAAGGAGTGCAGGTTTTAGTAGTGTTTTTAGCTTTGCAGCTTGTTGGTACTGACTGTACTGAACTAGAACATAATAAGCAGATCATCAGTAAGTAAGAATGTCATGGTATCAAATAGTATTTCTTCTGTTTTTACAGACAGACACACCTCAGAAAAGATCACTAACTCCCAGGAGTTTTTCTAACCACAGAGGGACAAGTCAAGGATTTTTAATAGGTAAGCAAAGTTAGAATCACTTGAAAGGTGGAAAGCCAACAAAACCTCCATAGTAAAATGGAGAAATTAAGTGCTCAAGGAAAGCCATCTCAGCATGAAAGAAGGAGTGTGCTTGGCAGTATCCCTTGGGCCTCCTTTTGAAGTTCATTAACACTGCTTGGTCAGTGACTGCTGAAAATCCCATAAGCATCTTTTGATTTTTAGACTTCAAAGGAAAAAGATTTCCCACTCCTCTGATACTTCAGCTGAGATTTCATTGTGTTTACAGTTATGGCAAGATTATGTGGTATACAGGCTAATTATATATTTATAATAATTATCTGATTGTAGTAATAAGTATGGTAATAAGCAAGTATTGATCTGAGCAGGTTAGTAGCAGTATCTCAGGTATAATATGTGAATGTCTTGCTGTTTCTACCACTATTAAAAACATTTTATGTTTTCTAGGCTCACAAAATTACTACAAATCCTTTCACAGAATTCCTCTAGCCTCACGGAGGAGATTTCAGATTGCTTCTTAATGCAGTCTAAAAAGAAATAGAAGCCTGCTGCACTGAATGGAAGACTAAAGTGCTCAATTTGCCAGCTAGTATCTTGTTTGTCAAAGAAAATAAGCAGTGTGCTGGTTTCTGCTGAACACTGTGATCCTCCAGAGCACCTATATTACCTTGCTTTAAAGCTGTCTAAACCAGCAGTTAGGTTAAAAATTAGAGCAATATAGAATGAATGGTTGAGATCCCAGAATATCAGATGTCTGCGCTCTTTGCAGAGTCAAGGTGCTGCTATGCTTTCCTCTCAGGCATTCTTCCTTTTTCTGTCTTTCCTTATGGAGTTGTTATCCCACCTGTAGAAGTAAAAATGTTATGCTTATGCTGTGAAGTCCTGTTCCAACTTTTTCATGTTTTCGGTTTTGAATCCTGTCTACCCAGACATCAGTTCTACATAGAACTTATAAACAGGAGTTAGCTGCATCTCTTATTCAACTCCTGTTCCAACATTTCTGCATTTTTATTGTCTGCTTTTAGCAGCTGCTCTCTTGTAAATATTTTCAGTCCGTAATTTTTCTTCTTCTTTTAATTCTTTTGGTATGAAATTATTTCACTGTTTCTTAAGCTATAAGTTCTATGCATCATTTGCTTGAACAAACTGTGCTTATAGGAAGCAGTGTTCTGTTAGGCCAAACGTGTTTGTAGATCCTGATTAATCTAACCTGTGTGCTAACATGTAAGACAGTTCCCACTTCTTGAGATTCCTTATAAAATATTGGCTGTTACTGTACGACTAGACCTGTTTTTGGTATGCAACCCAAACAGGAAGAGGAGACTGGGATTATTTTCTGCCCAAAGATCACAGTCCTTACCATGCCCCTGGGTATTAATACTGTGTGTGTGGAGCCAGTGATTTCTCCAGCCATCATAGCCAGAAATTTAATTAGATGTGGTAGAAGAGCTGTTGGAAACAAGGAAGAAAGAAGCTTAGTTATTTGTCTGAATAATAGAGTCAAGTTCTTGCACTTGGAAACTAATGCTAGTTCTCACTGCTTCTTTTTTTTTTTAAAGGTTCAAGGCTTGGTAATCCAAGGCAAAGTGTTTATAATATATATTTATATATATATATATTTATCTGTACTGTTAATGATATTTCTGCTTTGTATAAATGGACATCAAATGATGTATTCTTTTGAGTAAATGAAAGCATTTCTGAATTACATTCCTGACTTAGTGTTTTCTTCTTTGGTTACAGTATTTATTGCTGGTATTTTGGTATAGTATCTTACAAAGCAGAAGGCTTTTTCTTTGCTGTTACATGTCAATTTGATGAAGTTTGTTCAGAAATCTTGGGTCATTATTTCATGTAAGTTCAAACCTCAGACTTAAGTATTCTATGTAGACATGCCCCAGATTTTGTTCTTGTGAGTTCTCTCTCCTGTACTATATAATTATGCACAAGACTGTATGGAAAAGGTGGTAAACTGTATCTCTTACCATCACATGGCACTTCATGGTAACCCTGATTTTAGGTTCTGGAATAAATAAAGAAGAGAAGTTGTGCTTGTTTGGTTCTATAATGAGAGAAGTGGAAACTAAGTGGAGAGATCATCTTGCACTTTGTAAATGAGAGAAGGTTGCTGTCACCTGTGAAGCTTTGGAATTAGATACTGTGGAGGAGTGCAGCAAAGCATATGCTTTGGAAGATTAATATCAAAGAAAAGACCCTGTGAATTAATGAAGCTGTAATGGAGACTATTCACGTGGCACAGGAAAGGGAACAGGGAATGGGTGATTGTCAACTAGCAGAATTATATTGCATTCCATTTGATCAGATTTTAGGCTCCTGATAGAATCACAGCTTGTCCTACCTTGATAGTCAGTGCATTGGACACAGAGTTTTCCATGATTCTTTTTTATTTTGGAGGGAGTTGGGAAGTGGAAGTTTTTAGAGTAATGAGTCTCACTTCTCATACTGGCAGCATACCTAAGTATTTATTTATCATACTTCTGAACCAAGTTTTGGGCTTTAAAGACAGGTAACACAAAGCTGATTATCAAGTCCCTCTGAGGATGGAAGATGCCTGAGCTTTTACAGCAGTGTCTTTTCACATGGAGACATACTGTGGTATCTTCTTTGTTCAGGTGAGGTGACTGGTCCAAAAAAAATGCCCCCTATCTTATTATGTTGGCCCACAATATCAGAGGTAGATGGTGGTGGTGTGGCAGTAGAGGCTGAACCTTCCCACCAACGTCCTGTTACCTTTTATTGCTGTGTGACAGATGGCAACAGAGAGGCAGTCTGACTAAATGACATCTGACATGGAAGTGCACATGAAGTAATGATGTGAAACTGAATTCCTCTGTGTGGAGAAAAATTGTGCCTGTTGATGACTTTTTGTGCTTGCTGAATGTTTATGGGAACCAACCAGTGGATGTGAGCACAGTGAGGTGGTGGTTGGTGCATTTCAGCAGCGGTGAGAGCTACAGTGGGTCTCACCCACTGTAAAAAAAAATCTGCTGGTGCAGATTTTTACAAGTGCAGCATGCAGGCTCTTGTTCACTGCTGGTGAAAATGCATAGCTAATGGTTTTGAGCATGATGGAAAACATTGTTTTGTAGCTGCGAATTTGTTCTATCAAATAGTGGTAGGATGCTCTTTGTGTCTGTAGCAGCTTCCATGGAAATAAATAGAAGACATTACTTTTGGAGTGACCTATGTTCAAAATTACTTGTTTTCACTATACCTTCCTACCTGTTTTCTGCTTTAATCCTGTTGTAATTATGTACGTGGAGAAAGAGTGGAGATCAGTTGCAAATGAGTTGTGGTGATTGCCAAGTCAGCACCTAGTTTGTCTTTCTTACCATGAGTGCTGTATTTTTTACAACAGATGGCAGAAGTTCCTTGTATACCTTTTTCTATTCTAAAGAGCTAATGTAAAGAATGTATCACAGTTTGTTTTTCAGAATAGGTTGTGTACTTCTCTTTGACATTCTGTTGTTCCAGATCCATTTTACCCTTGCTCTGCTTTAGGAGTTATTTTTCTTTTGTTAATGATAATTTCATTGATTTCCTTTTCTGTTTAGTGACAGGCAAAAGCCTGTTACCTTAGTTGCCTTAGCGTGTGAGCTGACACAACTGCTTGACAGTATGGCAACACAGGCACATAGGCTTTCACTTAAATGAGAGGCTAGATAAAACAGGATTTGCACTATTACATGCATTTATGAAGGCAAAATTTCAAGAACTGGTAGTTTCTACTGAAGCACAGAGCTGAAAAAATGGCTCCCTGGGCAAAAAAGATATAGCCCCGCAAGCTAACCACAATCTGGTAAAAACAATTAAAAGATATGTGCCTCTCTTGCAGAATATTTTCCTTTGGAGCTTAATGCACAAAGGTTTGTAATGAATGTGAGCCTCAGTGATTTAGTTAGGCCTCAGGGATGCCAGATTTCTCATTTCTTTTTAGGTATATCTTCTTGTGTTCGTATCAGCGTCACCACTGCCAGCTGCTGGCAGGTACCTGCAGTGTCAACTCTGCTGTATTTCAATGTTTTTTATTATTTTTTTCCTCTGGAAGGAACTGCCAGCAGTCAGAACCACAAGATTTTTGGTTCAGAATCATGAATAACCATTTATTCTAATTATCGACTTCATGATAATGAGCAAAAATGTGCGATTTTTTTTTAAAGTGTGTAATTATCTAGTTGATCTCCTTGCTATACCACAGAAGGTGAGCCCTCTTCCCTCCTTCCAACCTGAAGACGGTACTGATGGGAAACTCCTGTTTGACAAGGTATTTATCTGCTTCTTTTTGTAATAAATCATTACAAATAATGACATCAGTTGCAAAGTTCATGTCCAGCTGCTTACAGTGCAGAAAAATGCACCATACAGCTCTTATGATAATGTCTACTGGGAGACTGCAGGAACAAAGTGCTGAAATTTATTCCACACTGCTATCAAGAGTAATCAATTGTTCTTTCCTTAACTTCTGATGTTCCTTCTCTATTTATATTTCTTCTCTTAGTTGCTGGTATACTCCAGAGGCTGTAAAAGCAGCAGAGCTTAAGATCCTTACAGCCACAAAATCACAGAATGGTTTGAGTTGGAAGCCATTAAAGCCCACCCAGTTCCCCTGCTGTGGACAGGGCTGCCACACACCAGATCAGGCTGCACAAAGCCCCATCCAGCTTGGCCTTGAATGCCTCCAGGGATGTGGCACCCATGCCTTCTCTGGGCAGCTGTGCCACTGCCTTGTCACCCTAAGACTGAATGATGGTTTAAAGCCATTCTTCCTCATGCTTTCACTGCACTTCCTGATGAATTTTCCTCTTCAGCTTTCCTGCAGGCCTCCTTTGGAAGGCCTCTGTAAGGTCTCTCTGAAGGCTTCACCAAGTCTGAACAACCACAATTCCCTTACACTGTCTCCTATCATAGAGGAAGTGCTACAGCCCTCTGACAATCTCTGTAGCCTCCTCTGGACTGCAGGAATGACCTCATCACAGTAGACCTCCCACAGTAGAGGGAGACGGTCAACTCCCTTGCCACTTCTGATTAAGAATATTTTACCTCTACCCAAACACTGTTCAAGTTGCTTGCTGGCACTAACCACCTCTTCCTTAGATTCTCAGATCTCGGAGAGGAGCTGTGGAGGAACAACTTGTGCCTGTCTACTGGGTGCCTGCACTGCCACCAGGTCAGTGTGTCTGTTATACTGCTGCTAGTTGCTGTTAATCATTTCAGTTGATTTTAGCCAATGGCTGAGAATTCAACAGTGAGATGAGCAAAAGCTGAATGGAAAGGCATGTGTGTACTTTACAGGACTCTTCTTGATTGTAGGTCTGCATGAGCTCCAGTTTGTCGTGCACCCCTGGGCCCCCAGCCAAACTAAAAGGGAGACAGTCCCCATCTCAAGCCCTTCACAGTCTTCAGGCATTGTGTGGCAGAACATTTTGCAGCAAAACTCTGCCTCAAGCATCCAAAAATGCATGGAGAAAAACTGTTAAAAGCACTAATTCTCCCCATATAATCATGAAGAATATTCTCTTGAAGTGATTTGAGGAAAGTTTTGGCCTGTGAAGGCTCCTGTTCTTCGTTTGAACTAGGACATGGAAACAGTACTGTTCCTTGGCCCCTGCCTGCTTCGCTGTTGTGAACTGCATGCAGTCAGCTTCTCCACATTCTTGCTTATATTGTTTGTTTCAGAGGTCTAGAGCTGCGCCTCTGTGTGCAGCATTAGCTCCGCCTCCTGCTCAGGGCTGGACGCAGGCTCTCTGCGTGAGCTCTCTGCTCACTATCACGGGACAGCAGTGGGAATAGGCAGTGCTGACAGGGACAGGCCTCAGAGCCAGCAGGGAGATGGCGACGGAGGTCGTGCTGGGAACCATGGAAGGAACGCAGCTTCTGCCGTGGGTGGTGGGAGCCATCACCCTGCTGCTGACAGTGATGACTGTGCGCTCCCTACCCTCCTTGCTGAACTACTGGTGGTGGTGGAGGGTGATGAAACCCATCCCAGGCATCAGCCCATGCTACCCCTTTGTGGGAAATGCTCTCCTTTTGGAGCGGGAAGGAGAAGGTAAGGACAGCTTGCACGCCAGCTGTGGGGTCCTGAAATTGTGTGATGCAGAAGCCACACCTGAGTAGATGTGTGGGTGGCCAAATCATGGCTGGCAGGTAGCAGTGTGCGCCATCACCTATAGGTAGCTCTGGGACTGTGGGCTTCTACAGAGGAAAACTGAAAAACAAGCAGTGGAAGAGAGAGGAGAGAAATGGTATAAACGTGGCATAACTATTAGTCAAAGATTAGTTGGAGGTTCAATCTGATAGAGGTTTCCAGGTACTGGTGCTGGACTTGGGACTCTTTCTTGCTCTTAGAGACTGGCAGTGAAAATGCTGTGAAATATATTTTTGCAGGAAGTGTGCTGGGCTGCCTTCGCAGGAAGTAGTGTTTCATAACACAGTCCACTGTGTCCATAGCACCTCTCTTAGCTGCAGTCGAAACAAAGCATTCTACTTGGGAAGCAAAAGCACTTTAACAACATTGTTTCCCTCAGTGAGAAAGTGCAAGGGAATTCCAGCATGCTAAGCTGCTAGAATATTTTCAGATCTGGCTTTCTGTTAGGCTTCTGCATTAGATTTAAAATAACTATTTGCAAGATATCTTTCAAAAGCAATTTTTACTGTGCCTGTGTTGAATAGTGGTGTCTTCTTTAGCCAGATTCTTGAGGGAACACAAATGCAATGAATGTACACACGTTCATTTTCCATTAGATACCCTGTCTTGCACAGTTGCACACTTCTTTCCTGAGGAGTCTCTCTGGAATGAAAACTTCTCCAGCTGTGCTGTCAGTGCGATACCGAACTCTTCTGGATGTGCCTGTGTGTGCCAGCCTGCTCTGTGCACTATGTTCCTGGCTGAGAGCCTACTGTGCTAGGTGTGATGCCAAAAGAGAGTCACAGGAGTGCATGGAAGATGAAGACAAGCAGAGCATGGATACATAAACTGCCCAGTGCTGAGACACAGTGAGGTTCCCTCTGCCTGTTCACAAGCACATAACATTTCATCTAGATACAACCTATACAGCCCTGCTCCTCCTACATACAGATATGAGAGATCTTTGAAGGTGGGCAGGATCAGAATGTGGAAGTTAGTCTGAATGAGAGTCTTTTTTTTTTTTTTCTTTTAATTTTTTTTTTTTAAGAACATCACTTCTCTTTCTAGAAAGCGATTTGATTATGTTCTATAGAGCCTCCAATCTCTTTCATTAGCAGGAGTCACATAGTCTCCATGCTTTACTTAAGCCCGTGACTGTCACTGTTTTTGTTTATTCCTATAAAAATGAATGAAAATTCCTATAAATATGAATGAAGCGTGTGGTTTATATTTTTTTCATAAAAAATATAATAATTCAGATAACATTTTATGATGGAAAAAAAAATGATGATGTTTTGTATCAGAAAGCAACAAAGAACCATTTTCAAATAGAGGTAATCTTACTGTTATCAGGAAGCCAACACTGGAAACTTGTTATACTTCAGTCATATTAGTGCCAGGAAAAGAAAGATCAGGAAAGAGTATATAGTCTGGGCACCTTCTGGATAAGGTGCCATTAGAACTTGGCATAAGACTAGGGTATGCTGTATTTGGTTATCTGTCAGGAAACCGGTTCTTTTCCTTCAGTTTGGGGACCTTTGGCTTTTGAACTCTGTATAGGCACTGGGAGGAGGTCATTTGTTGTTTAATCTGGTTTCTGAAAGGGCAAAGGCAGGTTTAATCCTTAAACATCCTGATAGCAGCCACCTCTTCTAGAACTGCAGAGCAAGCCTGATTGCCTTCTGTGATTAAAAAATGGCACCTGTGAACGAGGGAAGAGCATAGACAATATTAAATTGGGTGCAGCAAGGTCTTTGATACCATATCCCATGCTTCTGTATATCTGAACTAGAAAGATACATCCTGGATGATTGGATAACGAGGTGGGTGGAGCACTGACTCTCATTGCTATGAAGTCCAACTGACAGCTGTGCAATGGCACCATCTCTCATGTGATTTGTGTCATAGATGATCCTATGAACTTTTGTGCCCTTAGAGGTAGGGACATCTGAATTGCTAAGTCCACAATGTCTTTGTAAACAGTCATTTATCCTTCAGTAACATTTCTGATGAGGGTTCTTTAATTCTACAGCAGCCTCTTTAAGGCTTCTGCCATTATCAGCTACTAGACATTTTGAGTGATACTGATTCCTGTACAATGTTCTGCTATTACTGTGTGCTGTGTCCCTTGTGAGTGCATCACAAGTGTACCATCTGAGAAAGAAGTATCGGATGGGCAAAGGCTTGGTGCAATACATGGGAAGTAATTGTCTTGATGCATTTTGGCTAGTTTCCAGCAAAACCAAATGTAAATTTTGATGAAGTTACTTTGGTTTAAGTTATGACAAAAGCGCTTTAGCACAGGAAGCCTATTCTACAGTGCTCTGAGACAGCTCAAATGAAACTGCTGAGTCAACTGTTCGGTGGGGTTTCACTTGAATGCAGAGCCTTTGAGTGTGCAGCAATAAAGAAGTGCTCCTGTGGTCACTAGCAGACAGGAGAAAAATATGCTACTTGGTCATTGTTGCAAGATAAAACTACAGCAAAAACATAATTATAGAGCGTAAGATGAGAAACTTCATCACAGAGGTCTTTCATTTCCATCAAACTTTCCTTTTATTTAATATCATTTTTCAATTCTAGGTTTTTTTAAACAGCTACAACAGTATGCTGATGAGTTCAGGAAACTGCCAATGTTCAAACTCTGGTTAGGTCCTTTGCCTGTCACGGTATTGTTTCACCCTGATAGTGTGGAGGTGAGTGTGCTTCTCTCCGTTTTATCAGTTTTGCTGTCATGCAAATCAAGCTCAAGCTGTTAGCTTCTATTCTGTCTGTGTGATTTTTTGCATAAAAAGGCTTGATCTGATTTAACTTGAGGCTACCCTCTGACCCCATGCAAAAGAAAGGCTGAAAACATAAGAATAAAAAAAACCCTAATCTTGGAAGAATTCAATGCAGAAGATGAATCAGCAAATAAAATTGTACAAAGAAACATCTCCCTTAGTCTTGTTTTCATGTGTGAAAGCTTCTGATCCAATGATCAGAACTGGCAAGTCCATAGAGGGAATACCGGGCCATTGAAATAGAGGAAAAATATTATGAAATGTAATCTGTAGTGCTCATAGTTATTGAACTTTTGCATGAGAATTTGATGGGTCTGTTTTGATGTCATGGAATGTAGTTAATAATTTAGCTATGGACAGTGATTGCGCTTGATCTGTGAAGGTAGAGTTGTTTCCTTGCTGTGACATACATTTGTATTTAAACTGGGTGGTGACATCACATTGACAACAGTGGGCAGAAGTGCAAGGCAAGGTGGAGAACAAAGATTTGGTGAGCAGAAGATGACTTAGGGGAAAGGAATCCAGGATACACCACTTATATCAGCTTGTGCTGAAATGGTGCACATTTGATGAGTGAGTAAATGTAAAATTTCACCCTATCAACCAATGACATTGTATAGTGACGTTTTAGTTATTTAAGAAAGTAATGAAAAATTTATGCCTGTTTAGGGACTACTAGTTTTTAGACTGACTGTTCCATGATTTCAGTGTGGTGTTATCAGAGACTAGGGGGCAGATGCCATTGGTTTTTTTTCTGCAAAGAAATGGTACTTCTTGTGAATTTGGTTGACGTTAACAACTACTGGGTTCTTTCTGAGCTCTGCCAGTGACGGATTTTTCTTTTTGAGGAAGGCAGGTGGAGTGTATGTAGTAGACTTTGAATATTTCACTATTTCTCAGGATTGAAAGAAAGACTTGATGTAAATTGTATGCTTCCCCTGTGTACTAGCTGGTGCATTTGCATTTTCCTGAGGCTTGGGGCATTTTTGTGGAGGAACTGAGGCTACGCAATGTAATCTTTGCTGAAGACCTCTCTTCATCTAACAAGTGATATTTTTTTTGCCCTCCTCTCATTTTCTGATAGGCTATTTTGAGCAGTTCGAAGCATATAGAAAAATCATTCCTGTACAAATTTCTGCACCCATGGCTGGGAACTGGACTTCTGACAAGGTATAGTAAAATACAGGTTTGATTCATTTCTGTCTTCTTAAAATTTGTAGGCTACACGGTAGGAAGAGCGCATAATGGTGGGAATGTTGTGTGTATTTCTGGGTAGATATATATGGTAGCTCTAGAAATCTCATTTGTCATGATGGCCTTGTCTGCTTTTAAGCCACTAATACCTGATAAAAATAGACCAGTGTTACCTATTTCTTGGTAAATTTTACCATTGATACTTCCTTGCACAGAGTTGTGGAAATAATCTGTGTTTTGAAAAGTTGTATCCTATGAAAAGTGGTGTCCTCTAGTTTGCTGTGCTACATGCTCAGTGCTGGGTGTTGTGTCAAATAGGATTGCTCTGGCAGAGCTGTTTGTGTACTGCTTACTTTAGCTGGTGAAACTGCAGACTTTCTTGAGGACCCCTGAGGCTGGTGATGATTTGGGGTGAGATGAGAGAGTATGTGTACCCAGTACTTTTTCATCATGCAATGGAGACTCATAAGAAGTAAGTCTGGCTCAGAGTTCATGCTAGGATTGACAAGAGAGGAGAGCAGTGGTGTGAGGCTTTTTGTTTACCAGTCTTTGATAGGTTCGAGGAAAGTTTTTAATTTGGATAATGCAGATATTCAAGAGTTAGAGCAAGGCAAATGCAAACCGATATACAAGTCTGATGCCTTTGTGCCTCTTCTTCCTCCTGTTAGCAATAGAGCTTTGTTCCCTTTTTGGAGCTCTCAGTGAACTTTTCCTGCTTCTTGTTGGGACCATGGTGTTTTAAAACCAGCTCTGATCATGTGGTGTAGAAGGTGCAAATATATGTGGGAGGATGAGAAGTGCCATTTTACCTGTATTTTGATTGTATCCCTTACACAAGACAGGTAGTAATCAGCAGCAAAGTGCAGAGTTGAGGTTACTGGGTGTGCGTGTGGAGTATGCTTCCCAAAACTGGCTGTTTTTGTCTCCAGGTAGACTTTTAGAGATATTTTGAGTTCATAGATTCATAGATTCATTAGGTTGGAAAGGACCAACAAGATCATCTAGTCCAACCATCCTCACACCACCATCCCTACCCTTCAAGCTACTAAATCAAATCCCTTAGCACCTCATCTAAACGCTTCTTGAACAGCGCTAGGGACGGTGCCTCAACCACCTCCCTCGGCAGGCCATTCCAGTGCCTGACCACTCTCTCAGAGAAAAATTTTTTCCTCAAATCTAATCTAAATCTTCCCCGGCACAACTTGTGGCCATTCCCTCTTGTCCTGTCATTAGTTACCTGGGAGAAGAGGCCGACCCCCTCCTCACCACAGCCTCCCTTCAGGAAGTGGTCGAGTGCAATGAGGTCTCCTCTGAGCCTCCTTTTCTCCAGACTAAACAATCCCAGCTCCCTCAGCCGCTCCTCGTAAGACTTGTGCTCCAGACCTTGAGCTTGCGAAACATAGACATATTCTACTCTCTTTATCCCTGCTGATTAAGTGCAGTTCAGGAAGATGGCAAGCTGATAAGCTGGCCCAGTAGTAGGTTGACTGGAAAACTGTGATAATTTGCCCTGTAAGAAGAGCATCCAGCCGTGATGGGGCACCTGATTCAGAAAAGTGAACAAGAACCTCTGAAAACAAGTGTCTCCACCTGTGGCTCTTTCATTGACTTGTGGATACTTTGTAGCCAAATCTTAGGGTATAATGTTGCTGGCATAACTTCCTCAGTTCTCATTTCCTGGAAGATCAGCTGATGGACAAGCGCAGGTGGTGATCTGCAGATGTGATGTGAGTTGGGCCTTAATGTTGAATAGCTGGTTCGTTCTATAGGATAACGTCAGCTCACTCTCTGAACCTGTGACAAAGTGACTGTGTGGTGGCATTGACTGAAGGCTATGAAGTAACTTCTTTTGTTGACAACAAATATAGAAATGGCTGCTTGTGCGCCAGAGAGAGCTGGAGCAAGAAGTGTTTCCCACTTGCTCCTTCTGGTGAGCATAATGGAGATGTTGAGAAGTCAGCCACAGCATGCCCACTTGTGAAGGTATTCTAGGTAACAGTTTTTACTGTGTGCTTCCTGTAATAGTGTGGAGTTGGAGTTATAGCCTTTTCCTCTCCCCTGTCACCTTTGCAGCACTGGAGAAAAGTGGCGGTCACGGAGGAAGATGATAACTCCCACATTCCACTTTGCAATCCTAAACGACTTTCTAGAGGTCATGAATGAACAAGGCTTTATTTTGTTGGAGAAACTTGAGAAGCATGTTGACAAGGAGCCATTTAATATCTTTACAGACATCACTCTGTGTGCACTTGATATTATCTGTGGTAAGTCCTCTTCAGTTCTTGTGATGGGGCTGTGAATGATGCAGATGCTCAAAAGTATTGTGGTGCTGTGTTGTGTGAGGAGATAAATGTCTCTGCTTATTGTATGAATGCATTGGCATCCCCTCAAGATCATCCTTTCTCCCGGGGTCCACATGAAATGCCATTGATTGAATGAGCTTTGAGCTGAGCTCATGGGATGAGCAGGGCAGAAGTAGGAATCTGCAGCAAGGTTTTGTTGAGCAGGCATTTTGAGGAGCAGGGTTCCCGTTCATGGAAAAATAAATCAAGCTTGTTATCTGGAAAGGGTTGTGTGTATTTACTTGCCAGACTGTCAATGTGGTGACAGTCAGAGAGTAATATTAACACTGTGTACAGAGACTCTGCATTTCACTTTGGACTTGTGAAACAGTGATAATTTCCTCCTTCTAGAAACTGCAATGGGGAGGAATGTGGGTGCTCAGAACAATAAGGATTCTAATTATGTTCGTGCTGTCTACAGGTGAGTGGAGATTCTTCCTTTACTGCTTTGCAATTAGGTTGGAAATGTTGCTGCCAGTAAAATTTAATCTGCTCTGTGAGCCGGGGTGGAGGAGTGGGTGACACAGATAGAATTAGGAAGCTAGGAAAACTCCCAAAGTTCTTCTATTATGAGTGTATACAATGGGAGGCTGAGCCTGTGAAGAAGTGTCGGTTGCCATTCAGTCAATCTGTGGTACTGAAGGTAATAATTCCTCCTCCAAGACTCTGTGTCCTGATACACATACATTTTTGATTCTTGAAAATGTTCTGAGAATGTAATTTTTGTTGAGAATTGTTACCTGATGTCATTTTTGTGCCCCTAGGATGAGTGACCTAATCCAACAACGACAGAAGAGCCCTTGGCTTTGGCATGATATTTTGTATGTTCTGTTCGAGGAAGGAAGAGAGCATGAGAGGAATCTTAAGATTCTGCACAATTTTACAGATACAGTACAGCCTCTTTTTTTTTTTTTTTTTTTTTTTTCTTTTTACGTTATGTTTTAGTTGATGGAGAGGTTTTTCACTTGCTAGATAGTTTCCAAGTGGGAGATGAGATTCAACACTCTAGATATACATTTCTTAGGAGAGCTACTGCTCTGTTGAGATGCTGAGGAATACACTGAGAAGAAATTGGTACTTGACGTCTCAGTTTTGAGCAATGAAGCGCACTACTCCAAAGCAATAGCAGGAGTCACTGGCCCTTGATAAACATCAGGAGTTCACTACATTTTTCTTCTGTCCTGGGTGCTGCACATCTTAAATTCCTGCCAAGTTCTCTGCCAAGTTTGTAGGAAAACAAGTACAAATACAAGACTGTTTGCTTGGTAAAATCTTTTGGTCTAGCCCTCAGAGATGGAAGTTTATGTTTTCCCCATTTTGGAGCAGACCTGCTGAAATAATACACCCAGGTTCCCACATCAAAAGTAAGGTGCTTTGGTGTGGAACGGATATTGCTAACTTTGTATAAAATGCAGTCTTATCTCACTGTTTTAGGCTGTGAAAATAGCACTCCTTTCTCTCACTGAGTAGCACTTGTGCTGTTTTTACCAACAGCCACCCTCCCAAATCTACTGTTAGGACACTGGCAGGAGGCTTCTTTCCTGGAAATGGTTATATATACCCCTGCAATGTCAAGGCATCATTGTCTATAGCAGATGAAAGAGTCCCTGAACTTTTAGAACCTTCAATGAGTTGCAAAGACTATGTACAACTACAGTGTATAGAGAAATGGGCATTTCTATCATTCTGAATTCTGTCAGAGTAAAACTCTAACCAGACTTGTTTTTAAGTAGCTCAGGTTATATTTTGTTTACTCTTATTGGAAACCACAGCAGTGAAGGATGTGAGAAAAGAACTTGAGATAATAATATTGCTGTCCTGTCATGCTGGGCTGATGCATTAAATATAGGCAGTGAAACATTAGTGGAAAGTGACAAAGGAAGTGAAAATAATAGTATCACCTAGTGTGGGTGCAGACAGAAAGCAGAGACAAGTAGTTTTATGAGTGTATATTCAGTGAGGGAAAAATTGTGTGCGTAATAGTATTTTTCCAGATCCAGCGCTTGTTCTGAACAGAATTATGTACTGCACAGCCCCACTCATTGTTGTTGTTGTTGTTTTTCCTCTTGTTTTTCAGGAGAGCTCCAGAAGCTCTCTATCTGTCACACTGGCCTAAAAAGAGTAAAGTCAGCCATTACTCTGACACCAAAGAAAAGCTGCGAGTCTTCAGCGTAGTGGTTCCAGTCATGCAATGTATAATTCTGATGAGCCCTGGTGTTTCTTCCACCTTCTGGGTTTCCCAGAAAAATGGGAAAAATGTTCCCTTCCCTAATGACTGGGTTGGATAGATTTGTTCTGTTTTGGTTGTTCTGTTCGAATTTTGGTAGTCTAATCTGACTGGGACAAGAAGGACATATTTCATCCACTAAAATAAAGTCAGTTGATTCAAAAGCTAATGCCAACAGCTATTGTAATTAGGCCCACACCATGTGGACTGCTACAGATGTTTTAACAGGTTGAGACAATTCTGCATGGTGTAGACTGTGTATATGCACTGCATGCATCGTATCTGATATAATGGTTTTAATTTCAGGTGATTGCAGAAAAAGTTGCAGAACTTGAAAACACCAAGCTAACAAAATACAATACTGACATGAATGGCGAAGAAAAAAGTGGATCCAAAAAGAGAGAAGCTTTCTTGGATATGTTGCTGAATGCCACAGATGATGAAGGGAAAAAACTCAGCTACAAGGACATTCGTGAGGAAGTGGATACCTTCATGTTTGAGGTACCCAAGGACCCTATGGTGTTTTGTTTTTTTCAAAATGCATGATTCAACTCTTACAGGTAGTGACTCTTCCTTTTCTTAGTTTGGGAAGCTGCCTTTTGTATCAAGTTATTTTATCCCTGGAAGTTCAAGAGGAAGTGTCTTGATCTAGAATTTTGTGCCTGGACAAAATGTGGGGCAGTACACGTGGCAGGTACTATCTATACGAACAGGCTCTGTTCATATGAAGAGTTACTGGCCTGTATAGAGCCATAGGAGCCAGTCACTGGATTCCTGAATAGGAGCAAGCAGCAAACATCACCATCTGAGGTGATATAGAAGGGAAAAACCCTGGTAATTTATGCAGTTTTCAAGAGACAGAGTAGAACAAAAGGAGGATTTTTGCTGGGTTATTTCAACACTTTTTCACCTTTACTTAGTCTTCAGGCATACAGTATGAATCATGAATCATCGTGTATGCGTGGAGTAGAGTTCATCACTATTATTTTTTTCTCATGGTTGTTGGAATAATAGAGCTCAGTTACCCTGATAGTTATATTTATTTAGCATACTTGCTCCCAAGTATAGAGTTGAAGTGAATGTCTTAATAAATCTTTCTTTCTAGGGTCATGATACAACAGCAGCTGCTATGAACTGGGTCCTATATTTGCTTGGTTGTAATCCTGAAGCCCAGAAGAAAGTTCACCAAGAACTGGATGATGTCTTTGGTATATTTCCATTACTCCTTCATCATGGTTATGTTAGTTTTTGCATTTGTGGGTGGGGCTCTGATAGCATCATTGTCGGCCTGGAGGTAGAAGTGCATGTAGGAACAGGTCTTGTGGTCATTTTGGAGATTTCAGTAGCTAGGTGTGATAGGGTTAGGTATTGGATGCTCTATAGGAGACTACAGCCCAACTTACATTCTTGGGGCAAGGTATAGGTTCAGTGTCTTTATTACCATCTTTTCCTGTTTGATGCTGGTACATGATCTTAGCTGCTGGAGGAAGATGGGATGTGCTTTTTTAGTCAGAGCTGGGTGTACCATTCTTGTTCACCCCTCTATCCTTATTTTCTTTTGGCTAGGCAACACAGAGCGTCCTGTTACAGTAGATGATTTGAAGAAACTTCGGTACCTTGAGTGTGTTGTAAAAGAAGCCCTGAGGCTCTTCCCTTCAGTTCCCATGTTTGCCCGCTCCTTGCGAGAGGATTGCAATATTGGTAAGTAACATTCACTTTAACTGATGTTTGCCACTTCTATTGCAGCAATCTTAGTGGAATTGTTTTCCTAGTAAAGGACAGGTGTTCAGTTTGATTGTTTATTTAACTGTGTGGTTATTTATAGGAATTTTTTTTTTTGCTTCTGTTTAGCTTTAGTTTATTTGTTGTTGCTTTTTTGTTATGTTTCCTTCTCTTCTTGTTTTCTTTCAGAAGGATATATGTTACCAAAAGGCACAAATGTCCTTGTCTTAACTTACGTGCTGCACAGAGATCCTGAGATCTTCCCTGAGCCGGAGGAATTCAGGCCTGAGCGCTTCTTTCCTGAAAATAGTAAGGGAAGGCACCCTTATGCTTATGTGCCCTTCTCAGCTGGCCCCAGGAACTGTATTGGTACGTAGTTGAAAAGAAAGCCCTCATAATGTTCCAGTGCTGCTTGTAGTGTGGTTACCATAGCAGCAGTGAGTGTATCAGAGATTGGAGACTTGATATGCCTGTTGGTGGCCCCCCAAGCTTCTGAGTGCTGTTTCCTCTGTCAGCCTTGTGCTTGAGCTGCAACATTATTTTTTCTCCCCAAGGGTTTCCTTTCTTCTCAAGGCCCAGTGCATATTAGTCTGGTCTTTCCTCTTTACTACCTGTCTGTCATGGCAGCATGTGGTTGGGCTCCCGTATCAGGACAAGGTTGCTTACAGAAGTGTGTTACTGGCTTCGGGATGGCAAGGCAGCTCATTGTGGAGCAAGAGAAGACTCATCCTGCTGTCCTTGTGCTGTATCTTCTCATGCTTTCATCATTCTTCCCTTTCCTAGTCCCAAGAGAAGTGATGGGGCTGTGTTTAGCATTAAGTCCATGTAAACTCTTGACAGTCTCCTGTTCAGTTTTTGAGTACTGTGGGCTATGGGAAAATGTAGTAGTATCTGCATGACCTCGATTTTTAGCCCATACAGTCATTTCTGCCCTGTGTTCCTAGGGGTATCGCAGTGAACAGGCAAGTGTTACTGCAACTTGACAATAACACCCTTTTTTACTGCACTATAATCCATAGGCCAGCGCTTTGCACAAATGGAAGAGAAGACTCTTCTAGCCCTCATCCTGCGACGCTTTTGGGTGGACTGTTCTCAAAAGCCAGAAGAGCTTGGTCTATCAGGAGAACTAATTCTTCGTCCAAATAAGGGCATCTGGGTTCAGCTGAAGAGGAGACCAAAAACCATAATAGAGTGAAAGGAAATTCAAGATTCTGTTTTTTTCCAGAAACTTCCAAGCTATTTGGACTAAGATGTGTTTTAAATCAGACATTTTGATAGTAGTCCTGCAATTTGGTGGAGTTAAATGTTGTTGCTGATTGTTTAATCAAGTACAGTATTATAGTAGACATAAGTTACCCTACTTTTCTCCTACATGAGAACTTCACATTCATCTTCAAAACTGAAATCTTTAAATATCAAATCTTGGTGCCTTATCTCCTCAGATGAAGGTATTCTGTTGCAACAGTGTAAAAATCTTGAATTTAAGGTACTAACAACAGTAATGTTTATGATGGAGGGAGCTGATTGTTTTTCATAGCATCTGTGAAGTAACTGGTAGTCTCAAAGCTTTCTGTATTTTTCAGGTTGATTTTTCTTTGTCTCTAAGAGTACAAGTGGGCAATTCTTCCACCTGCCACGAGTTTTTTCTCTTCTAATGATGACTGCATCTATGAAAATGAGGCAAAAATCTCGAATAAATTTACTCTTCCTTTGTAAGCACTTACAGTAGTTCTTAAGTAGCTAGTGCTCTGGATTATTTTAGCACAACATGCAATAAACCTCAATCCATATAATCATACCATGAATGAAATGATGTACAAGCTGTTCAATTTCATATTAGCAGATACAATGTATTATTACAAGTTTGGAGAATAAACTTCTATTGTGTCTCAGAATGGGATGAAGTTTAATTTGTAAAAAATATAAATCTGGTAAATCACTGTAAGTAATTATTTCTTATCATCAGTTCCTGGGTGGTGGTGAATTATCTGGATTTTACTGTGTTACCAAAGCTCAAACAATGAGTCAGTTTGTTCTTGCATTCTGGGGTCCTGAATTCAGCGTAGAGAATTTGGTACTTATTGGTGTCGAAGAGAAATTACAGTGATGGAATGAAGTAACTGCAGAAATTTCACTGATCCTTCCTTAAGGAATCTCAGGTGGAAACAAAAAGCATTCAAGCAGCTCTCTGAGGTGATACGATGACAGAAGGGAATAGGACCTCTTTGTTGAGTGGAGCAACAAAAATATTGTTATGTAGTTAAAAAAATAAAGAAATTCTCAAGCATTTTTGTTAGAAAGAATCTCAGTTAGATGTTCATTAAAAGTCAAGTTTTTGTTTTTGTTGTTTTTTTTTAATAAACCTAAATACATTTGAAGAACCCAGAGAGAAATGCCTAGCTACCCTGAGGACATCCATTTGATCTTTCTTTCCTTTGAAAATGCAACAGCAGGTTACCTCTACCACAACTGTTGTATTTGTTTCACACCATATGAAAATAAGGGAGATGTATGATTTTTTGACTTATTCAATGGTATTAAAGTTTCATAACCAACCTCAACTTTGAATTCACAGTTGTACTCACAGGTGTCCCTAAGAGGTTAATTGAACTTTAATAATTTCTTCCTTCTTCCAAATTCTGTCATTAGGAGGCATGGTTTTTTGAAGGAATAGGCAACTGAAAATAGACAAAAGCAGACTTCTATTAAGGATTATCTTTTCCTGATTATTCCTCTAGTCATTTTGGTATTCTAATCCACTAGATTTAATGTGAAAATGTGTGAAAGCACAATACTAAAGCTTCAGACTTTTCTTCTATGAAATTTACTGTGTAGAAACAATTTTCAAAATTTACCACTCCGTAATAATCCTTTCAATAAGGAAATAATCTGTCTACACAAACACCATTTTCTGCATTCTTTTCCAGGAAAAGCACTGATATAATTCTCTGTATTCTCCAAAAAGGCAGTGACCTTTCATCTTTTGTTGTTAAAGCTGCTCTGAAGCAAACTGCAGCTGCTAGGGAAATACATCTTGAGGAAAACAATGAAAAAACAGGAACTTTCTGCTGCCAGGGTAGATGTTAAATCTTGTGTGTTGTGTGCAGCATGTGTTCTTAATAACCTGAGTCATGTGATGTGTTGTTGTTGGTTTACAGATAGTCTTTTAAAGACAAATCCAACAAAACAGACAACAAGAAAAAAAGTAAAACTTAAGCAATCAGTGCAGCTCTGCCAGGTTTTCCAATGAAGTAGAGGAATAATGAAAGATTATAAATTAGAAACTGCATGTATAGAGCTGTTTGTGATTTAGTTCTGATGGCTGGGTGTCTGCTGATGCTTAGTTCTGAAGGCAGTGGCTGAATTTTAAAACCTTTATATTACTCCTGAGCAGTGACTCATAAAGACTAACTTCAGTGATGTTAATGATGGGTGGTGTGGCTATTTCTGCAATATAACTGTCTTTTTGAGGAGGCAATAGCCTTGGCTCATACAAAGAACCCTTTCTTATGGCAGCAGAAAGGACACAACTTTCTGCAGGGATTACTAAATAAATCGTGTGATTATTTCTGAATTGGCATATGTGACTTTTGCAGAGAAAACTAAGTACAGACCCTTTATGTGACTTTTTAGTGCTTATTTAGTGTGCCTCCAGGACTGCTTTTTGGGTTTCTGACAGTTTCTTTTGGGACACATGCTGGAACTGGAAAAGTTGTGGCTAATTAGACACCTTGAACTTAATCCTCCTACAGCAGAAGGCAGAAATTTATGTGTAGAAGTTAGCACCCTGCGGCAAACAGATCCTCTTGCTTCTCATGATGGCATCTCACTGGTGGACCTCTGCCAACAGGTAAAAGATTCAAAGAGTCTTGAGAGGATCCTATCTCAATTTCCTTCCTAGAATCGGTATTGACACCAAACCTTTGCAAATTTCTCAGTTCATATGCAGGTCTTATTTTAAGATTATCTTGGTTTGAATGAGTTAAAAGTCAAATTAACCCACTTTCTAAAACAAAATTTAAGATTCTTCTGAGAATGGGAATTTTCTCCTAAGTATAATTCTTATCTTCTCCTAGACAAATGAGCTTTTCTGATCCATATCGAGATTATAACCTGTGGTGATGCAAGTTGTTCACTGGAAATACAGAATATATTGAGGGAAAAGACATATGTCCAAACTTGAAGACCTGGTTGCAGGGTAGTAGTTCAGGGGCACACACAACCAAGAGTTATTATTTGATGATTGTCATTGGCCAAGATGTACAGGGCCTGGTCAAGCCATTGGGATCCTTCACTGTGCTGAAATGTTCTTTCTTTCTATTCCACTATCTAACAATGACAAGCATCAGGTGTTTTAGCTGCAAAAAGCAAGGACTGGGGAAGTTATGTAATTCTCTGTAAGAAAGAAATCACACGTATCTTTAAATAGATCAAATATATAAGAAGATTTTTACAAAGCAAACTCATCAGTGATATGTTATTTGTTATTTCTTGCTATTTGTTCTGTGATCCTGAATTTGATCTGCATTGTTTTATTTTTTGACATCTGATGTGTAGATATTTCTGAGCTGTATATCTAGGAAGACTACTGTTGATATGTAATTTCAGTAAATGGATTTCCACACTGCTTTTATTTCAACAAACTCTGCAATTCAGCACTTTCCACAAATGGAAGGTTGCTTTTCTAGCCAGTATTTTGCAGCCCTTTTGGGTGGAGTAAAATCAAGCATGAGAAAACTTTGGTATAGTGAGAAAGATGGTTCTTTACTCAAGTAATGCATGTATTCAGATGCAATTTTTCACCAAAAGGAGAGTTTCAGTTTTACTTGTTAGAGCTTGTTTTAGCAGCACTTGGTAATACATTTTAGTATTTTTAAATTTACAGAATGCTAACTGTACAGAGTTAAAGGTGCAGAGGGAATATTTTAGAATACTCAGTTGCTTTTTTCTGCTGCAGCATTCAGAACCATGTTTTTAATACTACTGTAGCGCCCTCATTATGGGTGGATGTGCACAAAAGTTGTGGAAATGTGATCTTGTGCTGTTTCTGTTTTGCTGGTGAATTCCCTCACTCCCTCTGAGATTCTGTTCATCTTGTTCGAGATCATGACTATAGGGTGTCACATCACAGAGGCTAGATACACATCACTGAGGTGTATCCTCTCTGATATTGAAAGTGCTTTTCGAGTTATAAGTTTGGTATAAGAAATGTGTACTTGATTCAACAGGCAAAATTAGACCTATGTCAGGATAAGAAGAGTGTCCAGGCATTCATTTTATAAAGTAACACAATTTAATAACTTCTGCCAGAATTGCTGTGTAACAAGCTTTTGCATAAATCATGATTGGAATCAGCAGAAAGCCTTATCTAGTCAGTAGGAAGTAGCATGGCTTCGAAGATTGTGTCTTAAAGAACTTGCTGGTAGCTGAAGCAGGTTCTGCTTCTTTTTTTCTTTTTCTTTTTATTCATTTTTTTCCTTTTTTATTTATTTTTTTCTTTTTTTTCCAGTAACAAGTAAAAAAAAAAATCAAAACAAAAGCAAGAATTCCATTTTGCCTTGGATGATTCATGCAAATTTTTTACTTGTATCACCAAAAAATGTTTTGATTTTATCAAAATTCTTCTTTTAACTTTGTCATCTGGCTTCTGATTTAGTTACCAGAGCATTATTGTTGGGTAAATGTATACAGTAATGGAAATCAGACAGCTGTAACCATACACAGAACATTTACGAACATAAGGCGCTGAATATGTTCTGGGGATTGCAAGTTGAATTTCTAGGTCCTCTCCTAATATATTATGAAATCTCTCTGCAAGCTCTGTAAGTTGGTACCAGTCAAGAATTTGCCTCAGCAAATTGTATTTTTTTCCTATAATAACCATGTCCTATAATGTAATAAGCAACTATTCAAACAAATACTGGAGAAAAATGAATTTGATGAATGGACAAGGTGCTGGACTCTTCTCTTCTCCAGGTTGAAGGCTCCGGGAAGTCCTTACAGTGGCCTTCCGGTACCTGAAGGGGGCCTACAGGAAAGCAGGAGAGAGACTTTTCATAAGGTCAGGTAGCCACAACAAGGCAAGTCTTTAAACAGAAAGAGGGCAGATTTAGACTAGATATTAGGAAGAAATTCTTTACTGTGAGGATGGTGAGACACAGGAACAGATTGCCGGATGAGGTTGTGAATGTCTTCTCCCTGGGAGAATTCAAAGCCAGGCTGGATGGGGCTTTGAGCAACCTGGTCTAGTGGGATGTATCCCTGTCTAAAGCAGGGGGATTGGAACTAGATGGTTTTGAAGGTCCCTTCCAACTGAAATCATTCTATTATTCTACATTTGCCGAAATAATAAAATTATTGAGAGGTTGGAACTAGACTAGAGATGATCTTAAAGGTCTCTTCCAATCCAAACCAGTCTATGATTCTCTGAATTTTTTCAGGAGTACGTTTTCTCTGTACAGAGGTACTGCCCTGTTGATTTGAGTAAAAGTCCACCAGAATAAACAAAGCAGCATCGGTCATGCAGGTACAAGAGGTCCCCTGAGAGAAAAAACCTTTTTGTTCCAAAGTGAATGTGTTCATTGTGATTCTCTTTGAATAACATTACTGTCTTAGGTTTCACTTTCACCATCGCATCTAATTGATGTACACATAGATGCAGTTAAAATGACATATACTTTTGGAAAGACTGTAATGTATGTTTAAGAGTCACTCTCCTAAAGAAGTCTTTTTTTTTTTTTTCTCACTAATTTGCTTATGAAACAAATAACCATCACCAAAGGGTTCCTTTTCCTAAGACAAATTTATTAACTACAGATTATAGAAACAGAATCTTACAGAAAATTTCGTGGATGTATACAATTGCATATTGTATGACAAGACAGTCATGGTGAAATTCACCATGATTGTTCTCCCCTTTTCTAAGTTATATACCTGTATTTTTCAATAGTTTTTTTTTTTTTTTGTTTTGTTTTGTTATGCTTTTTTTAAAATTTATTTTTAATGTGTTGATAATGAATTGTAATTGAAATAACACTGCACAATTTCTCAGTTGAAAATTAAAAGCCCTTGGAGAGCAGTTTCAAAAACTTTTGGCCACCAAGTATAATGCCTCCCTCACTCTGCCCAAAAAAGGAAGAAAGCATAATTATTTAAATTGTGTACGTTATTTTTAACTGAACACATGTGAATTCAGCTTGTTTTGTTTACAAAACTTTGGATTCATTGTAGTGTTTTTGATTATATTCAGGATTGTGAAAATTCTATGTCTTAAATGTTGAAAAATCTCATCTGAGCTGAAGATCAGAGTTCTGTAGCATTGCCAAAACTTTTCATGTTACAGAAATAAGTTATCACTGTGTTTTGCAGTAAAGCCTTCCACCATTCTCCCCTGTCATTGTGGCACACAAACAAGAAGAGAGCACTTAAATATATGTGTAATTGTACTGAAAGTGTTTGAGACCTCTTCTACAAGTGTGTGATGACAGAGAAAGCTGATGCACAGGAGGGTATGAGGACTCATCAGGACTCATCTTTGTAAGGAAGACCTTGAGGCCTTCCTCACACATCAGTCACAGGGAGGTCATTTCAGTTACCCTGGAGGTGTTCAAGATGAGGGTGGGTTGGGATTTGAGTGACTTGATCTAGTGGGAGGTGTCCTTGCCCATGGTAGGGGAGTTTTAACAAGATCTTGATGTACCTTCCAACCCAAACCCAAATTGTTCTATAATTCTACGATCACTGTGCTTAAAAGGATCACAGCTGTTGTGATCTTGGCACATTTTGCATAGGACTTATATGTGTTACTAACATATTCAGTCTAAAAGAAGAGAAAAAAGAGGAAGAAAGGGTAATAATTCTTCCTTTGGCAATTTCACTTAGAATTGAAATATTTTTAGATTTGGAGGAATTTTTTGTTGAAATTTATTTTCTTTTTGTTTCACAAATTTGAAAGAATTCTGGAAATCAAAATAAGTGATTCAAACTGGCTCTAAACTAAGTGACTTCTTGTTACAATTCTTATATGTGAAATATGCAAGCAGTTGTGGTTTTTTTTTTCTGGTTTCTGTTAAACTGAAGAAGCTGTGAGCTGAATCTAACAACAAAAGAGAAAAGCAGTGTAGAAAGGGCCGCAGTAAAACTGTAGGTTCAAATGTTACTAGTGGGGGCTGACTGTTCTGGACCTTTTATTTTACAAGGTCTTCAAAAGGGAAATGCTTATACAGTGTAAATCCTGCACTTTGATTTCAGTGTGGTGCTGGTTATATACACTCTGAAAATGCTGCCGAAGGTCAGTAACAATATTGACAGAATGAGCACCCATTCAAAGTAAACATCAAAGACAAGTTAGCGTTGCAGGCACAGTAATATTTAACACAAATGGTTAACATTATGATTTTTTTTTTTTAAGAGGAACTTAAACCTTATCCATTGATACAGACCTGCTATATATTCAGGTATGTAACAATTATTACAACTGGTATTTTAGGGAAGGCTTTCATAGACACAAGGCAGTATATGCAGATCTATGTAGATTCTGTTGGGTCGCTGATTTATTTGATTCTTTCTCAGCTTAAATTTAGCATGTTAAAAAAAAAAATACATTTAAAATTTGTATAGTGTGAACCAAAAGTAGTGAGTGGGAGTTATTTATCTGCTGTGTTGGTAATAGCATCCGCTTAACTACCAGGACAGAGCTTGGATTGATGATATTATAGTGGAATATTGCTCCCTGTCTATGCAAGAATAAACATGCTGCTGTGAAACAAAGCTGAAATTCTCCAAGCGTTAATAGACTTTATTTTTTCCTGCAACCATGAATAAATGACAAAACTTCTGTTGCTCTTCTTTGTTACTGTAAATAAGATGTAACTGCATCTCATGGCAGAAATTTGTAATTATAAATAATAATAATGATGTACCATTTATTGAACACAAGTGTTCTTGTTTTGGTTTGTTTTTTTTTAGGATGATTTGGATTTATCAGACTTTTTGTTTCATTTTCTTACTTGCTTCAGTTTACAGTGGTAAGTCAATACATAATTCCTAAGATTGGTACAGAGTAGCGGAGGCCTTTTAGGAAGGAGCGGTTAAAAAGAATAATACTCAAAATGATCTGAATACGTATTTCCATGTGGAGTGAAGTGAATAGAGTTACAGAGCAGCATGATTTTGGAAGGGGAACACATATTGGTACATGCAGCCTAGTTCTAAGAGTGTGGGGTTGTACTCTGTTAAGTCTGGGTAATTCATAAGGAGGTGTAAGTTTCTAATTCATTTTTTGATTCCTATTATTAAGAATGGAAGTTTTTAACGGGCTTTGCTGGCAGTGATTACTGTCAGTGCTGAAGTCTGCAGTGACTGTGTTTTTCAATGTCAGTATGTGTTAACGATTTACTTTGGCTAGCAGATGTCAACTACAAAAACTTACACAGTGCACTTCTCTGAAATGTCCTGTGTCAAAAGATTATAACCAGTGCCCAAAAGAGCTGATGTTCAGTAAAGTATTAACAGTTTTCTCAGTGGACAGTGAGATAATTAAGGTTTTTTTTTTAACAAAATCTGTTTGACAATTGTAGTATTATTTCAGAAATATTTTACCTAAAATGAAATTTGAGTAGATTAAAATCTTAGAAAATTTCTGAGTCTCCAAATATTTTTAAAGTACAAATTTCATATTAACAAAAGATTAACTTTAAAAAATACTAGCAAATTTTGCAAACATTCCCAATAATTCCTTGCTTTACCAATTTTTTTGTTCATATATTTTACCTTGTGCAGGAGACACTGAATTTCTTAGTAAAGATTATAAACATGTTTACCAATAAAATCCCGTTGTAATATTTTAAAATTGTAAAATCCAGTATGATTGTTCACTTAATAGCTCCCTGTACCAGTCTTCCTTTGAAAATGCTTCTGCTGCTCATGGGATCTGCCGTGAAGGATCCTTACCTCATGGCCTATGCTAGTCCTAAGGCATCTGTCACCACTCAAGCTCCACTCCTCCAGCCTTGAGCATGTGGCAAGAGATTTCAAAGGGTTTCTGTTTTACCAGGATGGAGTGCAGGGATGAGACTCTTAGAGGGACTGTGCTACTCACTCCACTTGCTTTCTTCTCCTGCTAAAGGGGTCTTCTCCTGCCAAAGCATGGTAAATGAGGGACAGTGTCTTCACCCTCTCCTGGTGAGCAGTCCATACCCACATCTCTGATAATTTACACGTTTTATTATTTCATATCAGAATGTGTGACACAGATCTATGAAAATACTTACTTCCAAGGAGGAGACCTCATTACGGTTTTCACACCAAGTGCCAATTACTGTCAAATAGTTTGTACTTACCATCCTACCTGCCTGCTCTTCACATATTTGCCAGTGACATGGACTAAAGATCCTGCACAGAGGTAAAACACTCCTATTCCTGTGGCTTTTCACTGTGACTATTTTAGGAACTTTGTAAAATTCTGACAGAACATGGGCGTGCAGTGAAGGTTACAGTGTTGCTTTGGAAGACTGTTTTATGTATCTTTGAAACTGATGACCTAAAAGGCTATGGGCTTATCTTCAAAACATTTAATTTGACAACATTCAATCTTTCATACTTGCTTACCAGCCCTTTCAAGGAAATAGCACCTACTGTGCATTCCTTCCTTTATGCCACGTAGTTAGTCTTGAGGGACAACATGACCAAATTCACATTTCCAGTCATCACTTCCATTGCCCCTCATCCTATTGAATCTCTTTAGCATATTTTTAACTAAATTAAGAGATTAGGAATTTCAGTAGCCTGAGGTGGGGCTTCTTTCCCTCTCTGTGCCTGCTATGTTTCTATCTCTAAACCCCGTTGGTCCCGCATGCACCACATATTCTCATCTGTCATCAAGCATGCTAGTACCTGCCTTGTCTTTTTTTAAACTGAACTTGTCAATTTCATGTTGAGGAATAATGTACAGACTGTGTTTTACTTGAGAAACAGTGAGGGAGTACTGTGTTATACTGCAAAATTGTGAATAGCTGCATTTTAAAACAGGTTCTCCTGCTACTTAAAAGACAGTGATACTGAAATGCTTCCGAAAGTGGACATGGAAGGAGCTATTTCTGGACATTCTTTAAAACAATGCAATATCAAAATTAGTGGTAAGATACAGTTATCCATATGTATGAATTCTGTTTTCTATATCATGTTTCAGATATGTTAGAAATTAGGCGTTTTGAAAACTGGAACTGAATCAGGAGGTGGCCAAGCAATGACTTGTATGTCTTCTGCCCTGCCTCAAACACAACACAAAAATCCCATGCTGGTTTCATCCTTCAATCCCAGATGTCCTCCAGTGAGGCTTCCCAGACAAGGGAAGCTCCTATTGTCAGGGTTTCATTTGCTAGAGTCAAAGGAGGGAGATGTATTTAACTGATACCTCCAGTTCCAAAGATTAATTTAAGGGTTAAGTAGGTATTACTTCATGTGAGTTTTCCATTGCAGCTTATTGACAGAATGGTTGTACTTCCTTCAGTTTGGGACATGTATTCCAGGTTATTCATGCCTTTTAATGTCCCTTTTCTGTCGGCTTTCTATCACATTTATATTTCTGGGTAGATTAAGATCAGAATTGTAAGTTTTAATGGGATGTTATTTTTTATACTCTTCAGATAATTTATGTCACAGGATTTACTCTAGAATCATGCCAATGTCACTAAAAAAAGTATCTATTCATGTGTGTTTAAAACCCCCACCAACGGTAGACTGACTCATGTTCTGTGAAGAGACCATACTGCCCAAGAGGTAAAACCTTAATCCTTTGTAGGGAAAGCTACTTCAAACTCACAATCCTCCCTCTGTGGAGTGTAAATTGAATCTTTTGGCTCAAATGGGAAATGACTATTGTTTAGATGGACAGATTTGTTGTTTCAAACTGCTGTATAAATTTGGAAAATGAATAGTATGTTTAAAAGTTAACACTGAGTTTTTGTTTGATTAACTTCATCATGGTCTTGGTGTAGGTAGACTCAGTGTCAAAGTCTGTTAGTTTTTACTCTGGCATGTTATTCATACAATTCTGATTTTATTTCTAGAAAGTATATGCAAAATGCAATGTAACCAAAGTGAGCACAGGGTGTGACATCAGGATTATAATGGCTTTGTCTTATGAACTGCTATTGTTTGGGAAGTTTTGGGGAAAAAGAGAGTATGAGATGTTTTTGGAACTCTGTCCATTTTTTTTTATTTTTTTTTTCACAGCTTGCAGTCCAGATGTCCACATAGGATTGGATATGCAAGGGGTAAATTATGATGTTAGTATGGCTGACAGCTATCAACAGTGCCAAAAAAGATGTACCAATGACAAGCACTGTCATTTTTTTACGTATGCCCCAGAAACATTTCACAATGCAAGCATTCGGTAAATACACTTTTGACCCCTGTACTTAGATGGTGCTGTGCTTTAGTACAGTAAATCTCAGAATAATCAGAGGTGAGAGAATTCATTCTAATAAATGAGTTTTTCTTTGACTAGTTATCCTTGCAATGTTTCTCTACACTTTCAGGTAGGAAAATGCCTTCAGTACGTTAGTTTTCATTCGTCCACCGATGAGAAAGGCAAGCTTGGTTATAATGGTACTGAAAACAATTCAAGTGTTCTGGAGATACTGAAATGTAAATTATATTGGCAACCGTGCAGTGGCATTGCCCTGTCAAATCTTACTCCTGGTATCATCAATGCAGCTTGGGAAATTCTTTCATTTGTACTTGGACTATTTTTGAGCTGTTAACTTGCTTGATTTTACAAAATGTTACTCAGTTGCATATGCTTTTCATTTGAAGATTTTTCTGGAGGCTGTAAGTTCCTCTGGCCCATGAACAAAGTGGCCGCTATGGTAGGACTCATGGAAACGGAAGAATGACGTAGACCAAAGAAGATGACCTGTTGTCTCTACTTTCTCTATTTTTTATCTCTCAGTGAAAAATGCTTCTTGAAATATACCAGTTTAGGAACTCCAACCAGCATAATGGTGCTTGAAGAAGTTGTATCTGGATTCTCCTTAAAGCCATGTCAGCTTTCTGAATTAGGTAACTCTTACAGTCTCTATTGATTCAGTTTATGTTCAAGTGTTATGGATGATGAGGTGCAATCTCTCTGACATACATACGTGTTTTGTGACATCAAAGAATAAGTTTATATCATAATTATTTTAAGTATAGCTTGTTCTCTTAGGCACAAAACAGATTTTTTTCATTGTATTATTCTGTATTACAAAAGGTTTTGTTTGCTTTGATGATGTGAATGATTCTTTCATAAGATTAGTCTGATGAATATTAGCATCTTATAATATTGGCACCATAGATACAGAAAAATGACAGATAAACCCTATCAAAGTCAAAGAACAAGAGAAATCTAAATCTTTCTAAATGTTATTAGTATATCACACATACTTGACGTTTTTAATGAAGATGTGAAGCTTTGTGATACAAATGGCTAATACGAAGGTACAAATTCTGTTTGTTGGTAGTTTCAATTAGAGCAATGTTCATGCTTGTTCTTGTAATGGTGACTTAGAAAAAACTCTCTGGAGTGCAATATCAACCTAAGTGCATTGTATCTTATTTTTAATTGAACGTATTCAATTTTATTCAGACTCTTCTAGTCTCACAAGAGGAATAATCATTGCAAAATAATGAAAATGTAGTTGATTCAGATACTAACAATGAAGACATTTAAAGAAAAATGAATAGTGAAGAATAAAAAATGGAAGAAAAAGCTTTGTAAAGAGAAGAAAAATTGGTTTTCTCTCTTTATCCTTCTCCCTCAATCTCTGAGAAAGAACAGAGATATTTTTCCAATCTGCTCCATTAAGATAAGCTCATAAGGCATATATTTGTTGTTAGAAGAAAAGTCACAGTACTCAGGTGTGTCCTGTTTGTAGACTTTGCAGTGTATCAGGGGACAGGAGCATATGCATGAACAATATCATATTCAGATTTTAAAAAGTGAAATAAATTAAAGACCATTGGAGAATTTATCTAAGGGCATGTGGTTACATTAAATTAACTATCCATGACATAAAATAAAATTTTCTGAATGTGTGTGAAATTCACTTTTGTTCCTATCTCTCTTATTACTATTATTATTATTATTACTATTATTATTATTATTATTATTATTGTCTTGCAAGAAAAGCAAGAATTGAGAGAGAAAGAGAGGGAGAGAGAGAGAGAGAATAAATAATGAGATATAAAAGCCTATACAATACTGTTGGATAATGAGGTCATCTGTCCTAATCCAAGACAGGTCAGTTCAGTCTGCTCAGACAGAGGTATGTCAAATAAATTAGTAAAATCTCAGTTATCTTCTGTCTTGCTGTGTTCCAAATGCCTGAAATGGGTTTACCTGAATATTTGTTCTAGTTTATTTCTGACTATTTAGACTGACTAATCCTACATTGTTCATGGTTCAGCTTCATCATTTTAAAAGCAGACACAATGCTTCCCCTTTCAAAGTCTTCGGGATCACAGGAATGCGAGAATGAGATTCCTTCAGTTTAAGAACACTGAAATCATCACTATTATGTGATTTCTCTATTTCCTGTTCCTTGTTCTCTTCCCTCTGCTCAGTAATGCTAATGTTGACCATCTAATTCCAGTTTGTTTTCATGTGAGATATTAAAAAAGGCTGTTCTGTAGCATTTCTTGTGTCCTTTGTTATTAACTTCTCTGAGCAGAACCCAGACTCTTACTTAATCCTATTTCATTGAAACAAAATACCTACTTTTCTTCTGAGATTGTTTCTTGCTACTTGCCCTTTCATTTTCTGTATTTGCCTTTCTGATTTTTTTTTTCTAATGCACTCATGTTTTTACTTGTCCATAGCAATTTGTCTTACATTTTGCCTTTTGCAAAGTTCCTTCCTTGAAGTCATTGAATATTGAACTAATGATCACTGAGATCATGGGTCAGTATCCATAAACTTCCAGATCCACATTTCAGCTTTCAATATCATTTCCTTAAAAGGTATTTGTTCTCCTGAACTCTATTTAGACCTTAACATGGGATCTTGCTTACTGTTAAAATAAACTGACCTTTATTTTCTAGTCTTCAATTTTTTTTTCTTTGCTCTTCCTGTTGCATAATGAATGATTTCCATTGTGGTCTTTTCATGTTTATGGTTTTATTTTTAATTTTTAAATCTCATAATACTAGCAGAAGTCACGTTAAGAATTGCCTTTCCATTTTACTCCTTTTTTTTTTTTCTCTTTTGTAATAAGATGCTTCCAGTATGTTTCTATAACTACTTGGGTGGTGTCAGCTTGGCAACTGTCAACTGTCCTTTCTCAATAGAGGAGGGCTCTCTGTTGCCACCAAGTCCTGTTCTATTGTTTCATAGATTAAGGAATGGTGCTGCATTTCCCACCCCCCACCCCCCCCTTTTTTATTTTTGAATAAGGATTTTAACTAGGAATTCAAGTATATTTTCAGAAAAGGCAACTCGTTCATTTCTTTTAGACATGTTGATATTTCTTGTGACTTCTGTATCCATAGTCTGGTTACTGCAATTACGCAGACAATCTTCTATTATTTTGGTCCTGTCATAAGGAAGACTGCATGTTACTCACACTGCATACTGAAATAATTTTTAGACAAATAAAATTAAGAGGATCATCCCATTATTTTCCTTCTAGTCTTCCCACTGTCCTCCTATGTATATATGTTTTAATTATTTTAAGTCTTGACAAGGTTAATAAGTTTTATTTCTAGCTATGGATTTGTATGTAAATTTCCATTGTTCCTAACTTAAAGCTCTCCATATTAGATTAGCAAATCTGTATTCTAGCATGTAATTTGAACTTTTCCCTGCTCTAGTTCTCCCTGAGTTTATATACTTAGAAATGTATGCAAAAAATAATTTTCTGGTTAAAATGAGAAGTTATCCTTTCAGTTTATCAGGCAAAAAGGAGGAAAAATACAAATAAGGATGGTAACACATAATCAGTAAATTTTAACTTTTTGGTAAAACATAAAAGCTTTGGAATTTTGATATCCTTCTGTTGTTTTATACAGATTGTCAGATGGACATTTTTGAACATGAAGAATTTTCAGGAACGAATATTACAAGTTTTTTCACTCCCGATACTTCTGTCTGCCAAACTATTTGTACTTATTTTCCAAACTGCTTGTTTTTTACATTCTTCAACAAGGAATGGCAAATAGAATCCCAAAGGTGAATATGAGAAATTTTAACTCTCTGAAAGATATTAAAGAAAACAGAGATAAAAAGAAGAATAGTGTTTCAATGAAACTGAAGTAAAACTGAGTTGGCATGTATAATCTGAAATTACCTTTTCCCTGTATCTATAAATACCATATAATCTTCAGTAATACATCCACATGACATTTCACGTAACTACAAAATCATTCTCAATTAACTTAGTGAATCCATTTTCATACAAAATATTCTACAGGTACAAACTTAGGGAAAAAAAAGCACTCTTTTTAAGAAAGAGCTTTCCCTTACCAGTATCTGAAGCATCAATTTCAGGATGTGAGAACAAATTCAATTACTTTTCAATTTTTTTTATTTTAGAAATCTTTGCCTTCTGAAGACATCAGCAAGTGGAATACCAGAGGCACTTACATTACGAAAAAATGCAATTTCAGGTTTTGGTCTCCTAAATTGCAGAAGACACTTTCCTGGTAAAAAATAAATTACAATAAAAATACGACTTTTGAAATAATGAAATGAATAGTCCTACTGATGCTTGGAACACACTCATTCTTACAGCCTGCAATTCTCGCACTTATGTGCATATGAACTTTTTGGGAGATGAACTCAATGTCACTTATACTAAAGGACACAGAGCTTGTCAGCAGGTTTGCACAGACATGATCCGCTGCCAATTTTTTACCTACTTTCCCCTACAAGAGTCATGCAATGAAGAAAGGTGAGATTTGTACGGGAAGGCACCTAATGTATGTGGTCTGTATAAGAAGTATAAACTGGACTTCTGCATTTATTTTTTTGTCAGAAAGTGTGAGTGTCATCTAAGAATGTCTTCAAATGGATCTCCAGTGGAAATACAACATGGGCCAGGAAGGATCTCTGGGTACTCACTAAGACTATGCAAAAAAAAGGCCAGTACTGGTAAGTAACACTTTCCTTTTAAAGAGACATTTCAAAACTGATTTTGGTAGAGGAAACCTAAGCCCAACCCTTTCCCACACTCCTCTTTCTTTTTTTTTCTTCTGAATATTGCTTGCATTGAAATGATCATGAGGCAGATTGTGAAGATAAAGAGTATTCTAAAAAAGTGAAATCTGCACAGCCTGCATACTGCAAACACAGACAGTACTTTGTAAACTTCTTTAAGTTGGATTTTATGGTAAAAAATAGTAAAGACACTAGCATGTCTAGTATTTTTGTTTAAGGTTGGTTCCTATTTGTAGGTTAGCAATAGTCACATCTTTTTTCTTGGACAAATGAAAAATATCTTTAAACACAGTTTTCAATTGTTTCTGCAGTATGTATGCAGCATTCTTCAAGAAATATTAGGATAATTGGAGGGACAGACTCTTCTCCTGGTGAATGGCCATGGCAAGTAAGCTTACATGTGAAGTTATCTCGTCGGAGACACCTCTGTGGGGGCTCGATCATCAGTAACCAGTGGATCCTTACAGCTGCCCACTGTTTCATGGGGTGAGTCCTAAATGTAAATATACAGATGAAAATTTCATCCAGTGTCTGCGATAAGTTGAGGTTCAGAATTATCTTGAGAAAGATAATTCTGAGTGTTGAAAATAACTAGAAAGGAATCAACTACTTTGATATAACCAGAAGGTGAACTTTTGAGGTAGACAATTCATATTCCTAACATTATTGGCATTCCAAACTTTATTCTTAGTAGCGCAGTACTGTGCTGCTATTATTTTAATGCATCTGGAAGATGAAATTGTAAAGCAGATGCTAGATACCAGCAAGGATGTAAACTTTCTCATGTAACATGAACTTTTCCTTAGTTGTACTGGAATGAATGGAATTCTCTTGTACTTCCTCAGGCTTGTGTTAGGCCCTTGAAGATTAAAATAATAGAGCAGAGAATAACAGGAAGAAGGCAGAAGGTAAAATTGATTTAAAAAGGATCACTACAAGAGTCTGAATGAAAGGGAGAGGAAATAGTGGTATAGGGCTCAAAATATATGTAGGAAGAGGAACAGAAGAAATGAGAAGTGAAAGAAGTGGATAAGAGAAACTTGTTTTTAAGTTTGTGAAAATACAATTGAGATGAATTACCTTGGAGCTGTTTACTGTATGCTCAAGAGGAACAGAGGATGTTGGCACCTGCACCAAACTAAATCAGTGCAAACCTCTCAGCCACAGTCTAACCGTCTTTTTCCCTCAGTGTTCAGAATCCCAACATTTGGCGTGTTTATGCTGGCGTTTTAAAACAATCAGAAATAAAGGAGGATACACCTTTCTTCAGAGTGGAAGAGATTATTATTCATCCTCAGTATAACTCTGCACAGACTGGATATGACATTGCTTTACTGAAACTTAATAAAGCTATGAATTTTACTGGTATGTATTTTATTTCAGAAATTATATTCTGAAAATGTGAAGAATGAAAAAGGCTGCTTTTGGTATGACAGTTCATAAAACCTGGATTGTCTGATTTTAATATACAGTCACTTGGTTTTAAGGAGAATCTCATTCTGTTGGCTTTGTGAAGAAAATATGTGGCTTTTATTTACATTACTAGGGCAGTATGTAGTAAAACATACAAAGTGTAACATGGAAGCTATCATCAGGTGTTATGTAGGTTCCCAAAAAACCCTAATATTTTAGTTGTTTCTACTGGCCAAACTAACATTTTTAATCATAATTTAGATCTTCAACTTCCTATCTGCTTGCCATCGAAAGAAGAAGCTAGCATGCTCTATACTGACTGCTGGGTAATCGGATGGGGTTACAGAAAGGAAAGAGGTACAAATAAATATTTAAACAGTGAGCTCTTGTATTTGCAAAATGCATTGTGTTAAAAGAACATCTCACTAAATACCCTCTTGATTCTTAATCAGGAATGGTGTTCACAGGTTATGCATAGAATGTGCATTTGCTCATAGCTTTGTTTATTTGAATTCAAGCAGTAATAGAATCATAGAATAACCAAGGTTGGAAAAGATCTCCAAGATCATTCAGTCCAGCTGTTTATCTATCAACAATATTTCCCACTATATCTTGTCCCTCAGTACTATATCTAAATGTTTCTTGAGGACCTCCAGGTTCAGTGAGTCCACCACCTCCCTTGGCTACCTGTTCCAGCACCTGACCACTCTTTCAGAGAAATATTTCCTAATGTCCAACCTGAATCTCCCCTGGTGCAGCTTGAGACCATTTTCACTAGCTCTATCACTAGTTACATGGGAGAAGAGGCTGACCCTCGCCTCACCACAATCTTCCTTCAGGCTGCTGTAGAGAGTGATAAAGTCACCCCTGAGCCTCCTCTTCTCCAGGCTAAATAATCTCACCTCCCTCAGGCACTCCTCATAGGACCTGTGCTCCAGACCCCTCCCCAGCTTTGTTGCCCTTCTATGGACATGCTCCAGGGCCTCTATGTCTTTCTTGCGGGGAGGGGCCCAAAATTTAACACAGTACTCAAGGTGTGGCCTCACCAGTGCTGAGTACAGAGGGATGATCACTTCCCCTCTCCTGCTGGCAGCACTATTTCTAATACAAGCCAGGATGCCATTGGCTTTCTTGGTCACCTGGGGATGCTGCTGACTCATGTTTAGCTGAGTATTGACCAATACCCCCAGATCCATATCCTCTACACAGTCTTCCAGCGACTCTGCCCCAAGGCTGTAGCTTGGCCTGGGGTCATTGTGGCCAAAATGCCAGACCCAGCACTTAGTCTTGTTGAACTTCATCCCGTCGGCCTCTGCCCAGAGATGCAGACTATCCAAATCCCTCTGTAGGGTCTCACTACCCCCAGGCAGATTGACCCTTCCCGCCAATGTGATGTCATCTGCAAACTTACTCCTCCCGGTCATCAATAAAGATACTGAACAGGGCAGGCCCCAGTACCAACTTCTGGGGAAGACCACTCATGACCAGTTCCCTGCTGAATGTAACTCCCTTTGTTATAACCCTCTGGGCCTGGACATCCAGCCAGCTTTTTACCTAGCAAAGAGCTTATATGTCCAAGCCATGGGTTGCCAGCTTCTCTGGGAGAATACTGTGGGAAGACAGTGTTGAAGTCATCAGAGTTAATGGGAGTGAATATAATTATTCCTATAGATGGATTCTCTACATTCTGTTCTCAGGCTTTTCTGTTACAGGTAGATGAATGCTGCAAGTTACCTAGTTTAATATCACCAAGCACCCTCCCAAATATACTTTCAATTATGCAACAGTATGTTTCAGATGCAGACAACAGACTTACTGCAGTACAGTGGGATTTTGAATTACAATCTGCACATACTCATGGTTTTTTAAATGTGTGATTTTTTTCATAAGACTCTTCAGAAATCAGTTTTGTTGTATATTGCTTTTATGATTCTAAACATTGTTTATGAGAAGTACCAATGGCCTTTGAGTTTTAATAGTAAGTATGATTTGAACTCCTCTAATCTTACCTGGAAGTTGGCTAAGTAGCTGTTAATTATTAAAGTCTATTACATTACACATATAAATAAACCTGATTAAACAGAGTTCCCTCCTTTGCTCACCACCCTATTTCAGTGTTAGTTTAATGTGAAATCCAGAAGAATTCTAATTTCAACTGCCAATTTGTAAGAAAAGGCTGCTCTCAAATACTTGTATTTACTTTACATTAAATTTTCACCATCCTGCAGATATTAGGGTGTGGAGCAGCACACATTTGGAAACTGGGAGGTTTCAATTGTATTGCAACATATTACTAAGAAGTAATTATCAATAATGCAAAGTGATGCTCTTCATGGGAATATAGGCTGCAAGACTCAGTGCCTCTGTAAACAATACACATACACAGCTTCAAAGCAAATCACAACATTCTTGGTCATAATTCATACTGTGTCGAAATAGTGTCTTCAAAACATTCCAAAAACTCAAACAATCAACACTGTTTAAAATCTGAAAGCCAGTTTCATGGCTGTCTAACTGCATGCTAAAAGCAACAAACTCTGACTTCTCATATCACTGAATGGAGACTTTTAAGAGTATTGTTTTAACTTTTACTTTGCTAGAGCAGAACATCTCTCTGATCATAACTTCTATTACATAGGTCGTGTAGAAGACATTCTTCAGAAAGTTACTGTTCCCCTAATGTCAAAAGAGGAATGCCAGGCAAGGTACAGGAAACGCAGAATAGATGACAAAGAGATCTGTGCTGGCTATGACGAAGGTGGAAGGGATGCCTGTAAGGTAACAGAAAGATGTCATATGCTGTCATATATTTCATTAATTTGTTTGAATCTATAATTGAATAACAGAATAAAATTTTTGATTTTAATAACAAACATTTATAAATGGAAATGTTTTTTAACTTGTCACTTCTGCTTGCAGAAAGCACTCACTGTCAAGGGATATGTAGAACACTTATGTAACATTGAAATCTGTAGGGATAGACTTCATGTGTTTACAGGTAAAGAAACTCTGAATGTATAGAGAGAGAGAGAGGCACACACACATTTTACTTCCCTGCTGTCTCCTATTGAGGGAACAAGTTAACTTCCCACTGTGTGACTCAAAATAAGAGGGAAAATTCATTAGTTTGCTAAGAATTTTACAACCTTCCCTTAGAAAAGCGTAAAAAATAAAGTGCGAAGGGCATTGTGAACGTAAAGAGATCATAAAGTACAAGTTCTAAACTCTCATCTATTTATGGAACAAACCAGTATTCTTCTGCAATAGTGGAAAACCAAATAGAAGAATTATATCTCAGAACATTTCTCAAGAAACTCAGATTTCCTCTGTCATGTTTTTATTTCTTGATATGAAATAAAGTGCATAAAAGCTTGTTTTAAATCATCCATTGTCCACAAGCATCCAGAAGGGAGGGCGCTTGAAATGGAAAATGGAAAGCTAAAGACAACAGGAGCAGACTTACCTGTTCATTATTAGAATTGAAAACGTCACAACAGCATGACAGTGAGCCAAGTTCTCTGCTTGTGAAACTCATGCGCTTATTGTTAACTTAAATGTTTAAGTAAATTATAATAGAAAAAATATATTTGGATTAATAAGATTAAATTATCTTCCAAATATAGTGCATATTTTTAGCATTTAACAGACATGTTCTCTATTACTGTACTATTATTATGATCACTGCTGAGTAACTAGGGATAAAAAATCTTGGAGCTGGGAAGTAATTTTTTCCTCAATACTTGCTGTTTTATTTATATGATACAGTACACCAGAACATGAGATGATGTTATATGATAATAACACACTTGCTATTTTCTCAACAGCTCTTAAATGCTATATTAAAGAACTCTATGTTCAGACAGATTACTTAGGAATAGGAAAGAAAACAGAGATATGTTGTACCCCAGGGAGGATGGTCAGTCAAACAAAATAATGCATGTATAGAGCTGAGGTTTGCATACCTAAACAAACAAACAAGAACCTCAGCAAAGTTACTAGTTTTCTCCTACATGCCATAGTCCCTGTTAAAATGGCAAATATGGATAAATAAAAAAAAAGCCAACCAAACAAAAAAACAATAACATTGAACTGTACATGGAACTTATATTTCAATGACTGGAAACTATTTAGGCACCATTCTACTAGATAAACACAAAAACTGCTCCAACACCATGTTAAGCAACTTCAAGTGAAAGTAATTAAACTCTATGCAGTTATTCTGTGGATGACACTGGATGATGCTGATTTTATCATGGCTTTATTTGAGAGAGAAATATTGTTCCTTGTGAATTCTTTTCTGTCCTGTGATGCAGGGAGATTCAGGAGGACCACTGTCTTGCAGACATGAGGAAGTGTGGTATCTGGTAGGCATCACCAGTTGGGGTGAAGGCTGCGCTCGGCCCCGTCAACCAGGAGTCTACACAAAAGTTGTTGAATATTCAGACTGGATTTTGGAAAAAACTACATAACATGAACATAACTTACTGACTCAAAATGATGTGGTAGAACAATTGAGCAATTGGATGGTGTTTAATGTAAAAAAATGTATTAAAGTTTTTTAAATGGTGTTTCCTATTAACTCTGAGCATAGAAGACTTGATTAAAGAAGTAGAAAAGCAAAAATGAATTAACTTTACAATGACTGAATTAAAATCAGTAGCTCTAATCACTAATTTGGCAGAAAATACAATACATCTGAACCACTGATTTCTTCTTTCATTTCTATCATATTCAATGGGGCTTATTCAAGGAGATTGCATTTTTTCGGTTAACTTTAGTGATGATAGGACCTCCTGCTCTTGTGCAAATATAACTGGAATTAAAATTGATTAAGAGAAAGTATTAAAAGGCCGAGAAAATCTGGCCTGACATCTCTAGTCCAAAAGTTCATTGATGATGGACTGCAACTGATATTATAGTCCTCTTGTTTAAGTAAACTATCTCAGCTACAGAATAATTTTGTTTTACCCTGATAATATCTTTCTCCTTGTCTTCCTCTTTTTTTTTTTTTTTTAATTTCATTCTTTCTTTCATTCTTTTTAGTCAGGTAACAAAAACATTTTGTAGCCAAAATAAATACTACTGTGAGAAGCAGCAGTCAAAATTTTTTTTCATAGTAAGAAGCATTCTTTCTGGATCAGAAAGGAGGATACTTTTTTCTTTTGCCTTTGCTGAACTTATTTCCTGATACTCTACATTGCCTAAAATTGCTGAAAAAATGTTCCGGAACTGTGTTTATCATTATGATTGCCTCATAGCCACACTGGTTCTGTTGTGGACATGGCACACTGGTAGTGTCTTTTGGAGTAAATGAATGGAAAAATACTCATCAAGCCACTATAAATGAATTCAGCATTTAATTTTTTTAATTGTACCTATCCATAACCCTATAAAGAGCCCCTGCCATCAGTAATCTTTCTTCCCTTTTCCCCATAGTGATCTCCTGGTTCTGTAGATCCCTGCTTTGAGAACGTTTGTGCTGGCTGCAGCTATTCAGAGAGCCAGTGGCAGAGGTGGGAGAAGCACACCAAGGTGGCAAGATCCAGTAGAATGGGAGATAAAAGTGAGGGCTGAAGTTATCTTCATACTCTGTTTAATCCAAACCTGGTTTAAAGCATCAGCAATCCTCAGATGTGCTGTCAAAAACTCACAGACTTAAATAAAGGGCTGGGAGTGAATAGGAAAAAATAGAAAGCACAAATGCAACACCAGAAGTAGAAACATTTCTGGCATTCAATTGTGTTTCTATTCTCAAGGGGAATGAATGAAGACTTGGAAAAGAGCTGCTGAAGAATCAAAGGAAATATGCCACTGTGAGAACAGAGAGTAAAATTCTCAAATAAAGAGCCAGCTGGAGACCATCTGCAATACTCATCTACCACTCCTTGAGCTAAATTGGTATTTGCTAAAGAACATATACAATGTCAAACTGAGAACCTTTAACGTGTTCTTAAAATGATGATGTCATCATCATTTGTGTTAATAAGTGTGATCCTGCTTAATCTTTCTGATATCAATAGGTACCTTGCAGTAAATGAGAGGCAGTTTATGGTCTTTTTTCCTCCTTCCTTTTCCTCTCTCTTGTTTGGAATAAACAATTAAAAAAAAAAGAAAACACTGTAAAACCTCTTTTAGTCTCATTAAAGAAAAATCTGGCCTTATACTTTAAATCTTCCCCTCTTTATGTTAGCAGAGAACAGAAACTTCAGTGCTTTAGTTGCTATTTTGATTAATGGTAAGTGTCTCTGGCAGTGTTTTATATTCAGCTTTTTAGTTATACTGAAAATCAATGAAGCACATCATCTGGCTTACACTAGATCAGCAGAAATCTTCCAGAGGGCAAGTATTACTGTTGGTGTATTGAATGGTGGCGTTAGTCTGCCCCGAGACTTCATACTAATAAGGTCTTTGATCCCATAAATTTACTGTCTTGTTCAGGCACAGAGGAAACACTTCATACACACGATGATAGTCTGGAGGGCAGTTTATTCATTGTAAGATTAAGCACACTGTGGAGTTGCACGAGTGGACGCTTCAGTTTGTAGTCATTTTAATAAGACTGTAAACTAAACAAAACTGGCTTTCCATTAGACTGGTGTGGCACTGTATTTTCTTTTACCACTGATGCTTTGTCTTATGGCAGTCTGATGTATGTTGTCTTGTTCCCTGAAGGTGTTCAAGAAATGTTTAGATGTAGTACTAACAGGCATGGTTTAGTGGGGAAATATTGGTGATAGGTGGATGGTTGGAGGACGGGATGATCTTGGAGGTCTTTTCCATCCTTAGTGATTCTATGATTATAGGATTTTTGAAGATTACCTGAGATGGTAATAGGAAGACATGAAGCCTCACCTCGTTTCTGCCCAGAGGAATCCAAAATTCTTATGGTGAAGATGTACAAAGATCAACAAAATCTGTGCTTCCAGAGGGAGAGGGAAGGGAGTAATTTGGTATAAGCTTTTTAGTATAAAATGTATTTATTTTGTGGAAAAGGATTATTCTGCCATGATGAAAGCTGTAATGCGTACTCTGAAAAGCAAGAAAAGATCTGGATAGAACAAAAATAGCTAATGGTAGCAGTTTTTCCAGTAGGAGAACTGTTAAATTAAAATATGCCTTCTTACTCCCTGCCTGATTTCCAGTATGTATGGAGGTTTCTTTTTGAAAATTATTATGAGCTCATATGATTTGTGAAATATCTGCATTATAACATAATAAAAATAAATTTACACCTCATGTGAAAGGCAAAAATAATAGCAGCTGTGAAATTTTATTTATTTGTAGCCAAGCATTTTCTGGAGTAGCAAATTAACAGTTGCCTTTGTATTGAAAAATGTGGTATAGGTGTTTATAGATCTATTAGACCTATTTAAAGATACGTTACAGTTAACAAATTTTATTGAATGTTATGAGAGTTTTGTTTGTTTGTTTGTTTGTTTTAGTGAGATTGTGCTGTGGAGATGTAAAAGAGTTGCATAATTTTAGTAGGAGAGGGGGAAGCAGAGGAATCATATAGGGCTGAGAAGGAGCAGAAGGAGAAAGGCAAAGATGTGTCAGTTTTAGAGCTGCTCCTCTCTTCTGGACATTATGGGACCTGACTGTTTTGACAGATGCCTTGAAACCATAAACCTGTGGGCAATCACTGAATGCAGCTATTTTTCTGAACTATCTTGTCCTTAGAACACTGGTGAACAGTTGATAAACCTTGCATACAGGGCATATGGTATGATCCCACACATGTAAAAACTTTGGATTTCAGAAAATCCGAAACTTTATGATGGGCAAATTGAGGTGGTGGAAGCACCTATAAACAAGAAAAATAAATTGAATAAAGAAATAGGATGTATACTTATTCACAGTGAAGATATTCTATATATCTACAGAAATATTAGTATGGCTTTCAACAAGCCTCTGTTTTCCCTAATGCTCACAATACGACCAGCTGAAATTTCAGGGAAAAGGAGAAATGCTTTCATGGTTATTAAAATACATTTAAAGAGATTGGTCACTAGGTGGCACTTTTGCTCTAATTTCTCTTGCGTTCAATAGCCATTGTGAAAAAGGAATTTGTTTTAGCATAGCTTTTATCAGAAAAAGTATATACTCAATAGGTCTAAAAGAGTTACTTTAAATCTTATATGCATAAGTGAGAAATAATATTAAATAATTAAATTAGCATCTTCTATGGATTTCAGAGTTCACAACTGGTGCATATGTTTGGCTGCATGTTTCCACGTGACAATGGTAGATTAACACAACAGCACAGGAAACAAATCCCTACCTGTGGAACTCTATGGTATTTCACAAAAATATGCTTTGAATAACTGAGAGTCCCTGTAAAGGCCCTGAGCACTTTTGCTCACTCTTTTGAGTTTTACTTAAAACAGTCTTGAGTACAGGGCTGCCAGCTGGCCCTGAGTTAGGGAGCTGGAGGAAAACTCATCTTGAGGAGTTGTGAGAACCTGGCCCTTGAACATTACTGCACTTTTGAAGCCAGTTTAGGTTATACTTTAATAATGTATGACTACTTCCTTTTTGCATAAATTGCTCAGGATTGAACAGGGATGAAATCCTGAGTTGTTTCCCTCCAACGTTTGCTCTGGATGCAACCAAAGTGGACCGAGATGATGATAAGTAACATCTTACCATCCTCCAACAACCCCATGATCTCCAGGGAAAGCATTGGCCTTTGTAGAACTTGCAGCAGTCAGGCAGGTGGAGAAAGATGCGCACCAGATTTGAACAAAGATTTAGAGAAATTTATAGACTGAAAAATGGCCCCCAATTACAGCAAGAGATTGAAGTAGGGGGTAGGATACAGACAAGGAACTTCTGTCACAATTTAGGGCTGGGTTAAACCACAATATAAGTAATCCTGTCTTGCACACGGAAAATAGACAGGATGGTCTTCTATCTGCTGGCTCTGATCAACATCAGCAATACAAAATCAAGATTTGTAGTACGAGTGATTTTCCAAACTTGAAATACTACCATGAGATTTTTTGCTTGTTTATTCTTACTCATTCTTTACCTTGTTCAGTCATTCCATTCTGCTGCAAGTACCAGAAATTTATATTCTGAACTTTTTTACTTTAATGCAATTGTGTTTGTTTAGAAATCTCAAATCCAATTAAAATAATAATAAAGCCAAAGTCACGAAGAACAGTAACAAAGTAAAATAGACATGAATATGACTAACACAAAGGTGTGAATTACATGTGCTAGCTTGGTAAGTGTGACCTTTACCATATCTAGAAGCAGGTTTTGCCCTGACCCTGGCAGTGAACTTGATAGTACCTTTCCCCAACCTGGCTGAAGCATGAGTTAACAGCAGGGCAGGGGGCAATGGCTAAGCCCTGACCATACCCTGGGCAGTGAGATACAACTGTGCAATGAAAATTTTATACCTATAGCATTAGTATTTTCTATTAATTAGACAGTTTGAATTATTAAAATAGTAAAATGTTAATAATGCTTGTAGTAAATTTTGAATGGGTGCTTTTGATCTGTTCCCTTTTTCCCTTAATAAAGTTTTCAATGTGACATTAAGTAAATGGAAATTCACCTTGGGTTACAGAGGCATGCAAGGAAAAAGTAGCGAATTATCCCAAGATGGTAGCACAGCATCTGTTTGGAGAATTGATTGAAGGAAAAAAAATTTTTTTTGCAACTCTTTCTACTGTTTCTGAGCTCTTATATTATATTGCTTTGCATAATATAATAGAAACTCATCTTAGTTGGCTTCCAGGCACTACCTATTAAAAAAAAAAAAAGTCAGTTAAATAAATAATCCATAGCGTCCTCAAAAATAGAGTGATATTGACATACAGATTTCATACTTGGTTCATATTGATTTTTTTTTTTTAATTTTATACAGATTTTTTTGTATTTGACATTGCTTTTAAAGCTGTATCTGCTATATTCATAGAACTGGATGGGAAGGTCACCTTTATATATAAAAAGTACATTTCTGTCTCTTGTGGTTGCAGGAAAAAAGGCTGAAAAACATGACCCATGGCTATCCTACAGGCTACAAGCTACCATTAGTATTCGTAAGCAGTTTTTCTGAACAAAAGTCCTCCTGATATTAAAGCTTTTTTCATTATTTCCAGCAACCTGACTCAGAGCTGTCACATGTGTGGCACTGACAGTACTTTGTAAACCTTCACACAAGATGAAGGGTAAATCTACTGAACTAAAAAATATAAGCCAAATGTTCCAGCAGAACTTAAATCATTTTTTAAAGTCTGGTTTATAGATAAAAGGCAATGCAAGAAGTTCAGGTCAGATTTTTCTGAATTTAAGTCACTGACACTGGTTTCTCAAAGGTAAACGTGCACTGCTGAAATACTCAGAAATCAAGAGCAATCTCAGTAAACAGGCCACAGAGGGTACGCCAGGACTTGCTGTTACTTTTCCATTCCAGAAGAGATCTTTCTGTGCCAGTGCTATCCAAACCATGCAATCTTGCAATAAATACCAGGATTTGAAATAGCTGCATATTAGGAGCACATGACTTTCTTTCTTTGCTTCAAGACTGTCACTTGTGATGACCCTTTGTGCTTTGCTCTGGTCTGACTATGGGGAAGTCTCCAAAGTAAACAATAATAAAAGTGTTGTCATTAAGAAATTATAGCAATGTTTTCAGTTGCAATTTCTGTGCTCTGATGGGGAGACTCCCAGCTGCAATAGTTCAGAGGCACACTTACAGCACAAGATTATAGGCAGAGAACTTGTGCTTTCTAAATGCATGAACAATGAGCAATAAAGGACACCCACAGTGGAATGACTCGTGCCTGTCTGGTAAGTGAGATACATTTTTTCAATAAATTTCGTTAACAACTTTACTACTTGCAGTTGTTAACAGATGAATGAGAGGTTAAATGAATAGATATTACATGTGCATGTATTAGTTTCTTTCACAGAAAATATCTACTCTGTTTATTTATTTATTTTTTAGAAAATAAGATGCGAATGTACAGTAGACTAAATATTAAAATTAGCTAGCTAACTACTGCACTGTCATGCTGAAATGGTATGTGGACTTGGATTTCAGATGATAAGATCAGTTTTGTAAAGTACAGGTCTGTCTTTTTGTAGAGTGCTGATTATGCATCTTCTTTCTGAAGTCCAGTCAACGAGTATTTTTGACCGATTGGAATCATTCTGTTGTCCATTTTGTTATCATTCAATGAAAAAAATATTGTCCACAAATTAAAGGCTTTTCAAAGCATGGTAGACAGTAAAATAGACAATGTCAGTTTGTGGAGAGTATACATACCCCTGTTAACTATGACATCTTTGGACCAATTTTGTTTTGAATTTGTAAGAATGTGAGAAATAAAAAATATCTCTATATCAACAATAAGTAGTCAGAGAGATATCTGTTAGTTAATGTACTTGCTAACTCTTTTAGAGATGGCACTGTAAGAGCTTCAGCTGTTGTGTTCCGCAATGTTTCTACCAAGGTAAAAAGTAAACAGATACAAAACAAAGTAGATATTTTAATGTTTGTATTTTTAGAATGCAAATGTTTGAAAGGAAAATTATTATGTGTTCATTAAGTATATTTTAAAAAATATGAATTTGTTAGGAAGTTTGTTTTCTTAGCATCTGAGTTTTGTTATATTTTAAAGTCTTAACTTTTAAGGTCAATGGAGAAATCAAAATGTTGAAAAAATTTTTTTTTACTAAATGAATTATTTTTGAAAGTTTTGACAGTATTCATTAATTTCTCTTGATAAAATGCAGATCAATTTGTACAAAAGCTCTACTTAAAAACAAAAAGATTAGAAAGTAATAAAATAATTTTTTAAACTTCTCGCTCTGTCTTTTTGATTAGGGAATTAATGAATTAGAACCTTCTGCTCTTCCTTAAAAAAAAAAAAAAGTAAGAATGAGCACCTGACTCTTTACTTTTCTAAGTAAGAAATGTTTGACACTTCCAGAATGTCATCCAAATCTTGTTTTTAATCCATCCTGGCAAATTACAATTTTTACACAGGTATTTATTTTTCTGGTTGTATCTCTATGTCTCAAATGAACGTACCTGTCATACTTGTAAACCCTTTAGACGGTAACAAGAAACCCTGACTTTTCAATCAAAATATGGCTGTTACAGAAACAGAATTTTCTGAATGCAGATTATTTCTACACTCTTTGTCAAATAATCTGTTGGAACTAACTTCTTCTGCTCAGTGATGAAACATATTTTGTTCTTGCCTGTCCATCAATGGGGCTGAGCCTCTCATACCTGTGGTATATAGGACAGAAGGTGCAGACAATGGTGCTACTGACGTCTGACTTCTAATGAAATTAAGAACAGAAAGCGCATCTGGGTAACCTAGTTTGTAAGTCAGATTCCCCATGTCAAGTCTCAGTTTTGGCTACATATTATTTGTATTTCACAAGCAGAATTTTTAACCCATGATGATGTATAATATGCTTCTCCACATGGTTCTAAGAACCCAAACCTAGCTAATCAAATTAAGTAACAATTCAATCTTCTATGGTTTTATCATCCCATTGACTCCTGGCACTGACGTCTTCTCGTCAGTGACCACTTTTTGTATCATCAGAAATGTTTTTTATAGCAGATAGATAAAGAAGATTTTTCCCTACTATATGAGTATACGAGTAAATAGTGCAGCAAAAATCTAGGTAAGAAGATCAGATACATATAGAGCGGGTCCAGAGAAGGTTCATGAAGATGATCAGAGGGCTGGAGCACCTCCCCTACAAGGACAGGCTGAGAGAGTTGGGGCTCTTCAGCCTGGAGAAGAGAAGGCTCTGGTGAGACCTTATAGCAGCCTTCGAGTACATGAAGGGGGCCTATAGGAAAGCCTTAACTCCCAGTGCACTACATGATGTTATGATGTGGAATACCAGTAACAAAAATCACAAAACCATGACAAAGGGAAAGGGGATAGACTGAGAAAGCTTAGGCAATTGAAACATTTCCCTATAAGAAAAGGCCAGAATTTCTCCCTGCGAGATATTGTCCTGTATCCTCTCTGTGCTATAACTTTAGTTCTGTAAAGTGGCAACAATGGACTGATTTATTGAACGTCTCCTATATCAGAGGAGAGGTGGCTGGTTGTCTCCTGTAAGCCACCCCTGGACCAGATCTGGCCCATCCAAGTGGCGCCAGGGGCTGCACAGAATGCTACCAGGGTCCACCCAAGGGCTCAGAGCTCTCCCAGGGCAAACTGTCTCTGTTGAATGGCAAGGGTATTTAGCCTAGATTCAGCACAGTCCTAATACAAGTATTTACCTATTTTGTTTGCTTCCTTGTTTTGTTTTGGAGCTTGTTCAGACATTTGATGCTTAGTGATTTTAAACTACACTTCATGGTAGTGCATACAAAGCGCACGATGTCATCAGTTGTCTTTCTCTGCATATGAGCTTTCATAATTCCTTATTCAGGCAGAAGTTTGGTCTTACAGTTGATGTTGTATTTGCTGAGGGTGCTGGGTGTTCTTTTAACTGAAAAAAACATTCATTAGCTGTTGAAGTGCACTGAATTCAGAGAGAGGTGAATGAAAGTTGTTCCGTAAGAATTTGTTGTATCTTCTGTTCTTAATAGACTTCTATATCAGTGGCCTGTTACGTAATTTCAGATGAGCTCTATTTTGCACGGAGTAGGTTAACAGAATTCTGATGTAAATTTTAGAATTATGTGCTAAAGTAAACACTGAGTTATCATCTCATCTCCATTGTCGTCACAGTGATAAGAGAGATGAATGGTAATGCAAAAACTATAGTGTCAGTAATACAAATCAAAGTGGTTCCAAAAGCTGTGTTTGGTTTAACTTTAAATATACATCCAAGTACCAAAATAGATGTAAAATTCAGGCAGGACTTTTCAGAACAAGCAATGTCTTATATGTATGTTAGCTGCTATCTTTTCTGTCGTGAGACGTGGGTGAACAGCAGCAGTAAGGACAACTGAAAAGGAGGCCCTATATGAGTATGGGTTTTTGTTTCCAGTTTGCCCATTTAAGTGCTTTATTTTTTGTATGAATTCAGAGGGTTTATATCTACTAACTATGAGCCAAGCAGCCTGCTTGTTTTCAAAGTCTATCACATGTTGCAAGAGCCCAGATGACAGTTCTTAGTGAGATAATTGAATGCTCACTACTTAGTAGCTTACTTTCCCTTACAAATCAGTGGAAATGGTACATTGTACAATTAATCTATTTTAATCTTCCCCAGCTATGCAGTATAGAAAGCTGTCCTTCCACTCTTGCATTCACTTTTTATTTGCGAAGTGGGAGATCATATCTGAAGTACATGTTTACCTAGAGAGGAGTAGTCCTGTTCTTCCAACTATCTACTTACAGATACAGGGAAAGACAGACTGTATTTCCACATCACTCCTTGGGTTACTAGGTTTCCTTGTTTTCTAGTGAAAGAAACAGACTGTTACACATGTAAAGGAACTATCTTAATCAAATCTTAATTGACCATAATAGGAATCAAACATAAGAAGAACTGCCTTTTTTCCTAGTCTGTCTTGATTTCTTTGATGTTTCTGGAGTCTATTTTAGCTTGAAAGCACCATATTTTCTGAACACATTCTTGGGGATATAGAAAGTCCTAGGGATATAGTATTAGCACCTAGGGTAGAAAAATTGCACTTGAATAAGCATGACTTTGAAGGCTAACACTTAAATTGATATTTTTTTATAATCCTGCAGAAGGGGGGGCTAAAAATACAGCAGAAGATTTTTGCATTTCTCAATTGAAAGCAAGAAATAGCGCACAAATAATGAGTTTAGTTTTAAAATAAACTACTCTTTTCCTCATTTGGAATTTGGTTAATTTTTCTTTTCATATTTACATGTTTTCCTGATAACTCTAAATACTGGTCTGAGAAGATGAACACCAGTAGATTACAGTTGTGGTGGGACATATCCTGTGCTTTTTGATAGCTTTTTGATTGTAATTAAGATTTATACAAATGATCCTGACAATTCAGGCCTTAGTTCTACAGTCTCAAATTCAGTAGGATTCAATTTCTTTGCCTGAAACTGATTGTTTCAGCTTAGTATTACCAATCTAAACAACTCAATTCCTCTTGGTTACACTTATCAGGGAATAGCTTCTTGGAAATATGACAGGAATATAATATCTTTTTACAGTTCTTCACTGGGAAGAGGTCCCTTCCAATCTCAATGATTCTGTGTTTCTATGAAAAAATGTTATCAGAGCACTACTGTAGAAACCGGGAAACAGAATCCATTTATTGCTAGTGATGAAGCATTCAAAATAGTGTGTCCTATTTCTGTAAGTAATATCCTAAGCATGACTGGAAGAAATGTAATTTTCTACTGTAGCTTGCCAATATAAAGCATCCAGAGAAAAGGAGATGAGACCAGAAGTTTCTCTGTTCTAGTGTGAGAAATAAAGGAAATTTTAGTTTCTGTCCCCACCTTCTTTTCATACATTGTACACAGGGACTGGATATCATAAAAGAGTCAAGATTTATAAGATCATCTAACAGCCATTGTTAGAAAGACAGATGGACCTGAAAACTTCAGACAGACTTTTAGATGTAGTTATTTGTCAAATTTAAAACAGAGACACCGAATACCCAGTTAAATAGGACCAAAGGTTACAATCAAGCTGTGTTAAAGTTACACCCAGTTTAGAGGATGATGATGAAGAATTCAGGACTGGGAGAGAGATGGATGGTTAGTAGAAATGGGAGAAATTGTGATGGATGTAAGACATACTTTTTCTTCCAGTTGATGCTATTTAGTTTACATTTTTTTTCTCCTATACTTGTCTTAAAAGGTGCCAATAAATGCTTTGGAGGTCCAGCTGTGAGGCTCTGGCTTGAGGTCCAGCTTTGGCTGTGCAGTCCCATTTCCATGCTGGAACTGTGATGTTGTGACTGGGATTGTGTAGTGAGCAGTGTCAGAAGATGCTGCTGAGATGGAAACAAAAAGATCGAGGCAGACAAAAAAGTAGTAGTGGGGGAAGGGGTTTGAGTGCATTTTGAGTCACATTAAGTGCAGAATTGAGATCTGAGAGGTCAGTGATGGTGTGATGGCTGTTTGAAGATTGTTCTGGTAAGTGTCTGTTACTTCAGTGGGCTGAAACTCTTCATTGTTTTTAGTACGTAGTTATTATATAAAACAGATGTATTTTATTTTCTTGAGAGATGCTGGAAACCAATCAGGAATCAAAGGATATGTTTCTCATGAAATGTAGGGGTTATGTCAGGTCCTTTGAACTGAGGGGAAAAATGCATGTTTTCTATTTTAGGGAAGTTAGTCATGCATTATTGAGACAACAGAACTGCTTTGAGTAAAACTGTGTGGATAAGTGGTTTTATCCCTTGGCAGATGATCCAAACCTTAAAGAATTTTCAGGTCAATATCTAGTGAAAATTTAAGAAGTCTCTTTGGTTATTAAGTACGTTTCATTTTTATGCTATTCATTTAGAAAACATGAAAAAAGAAAACTGGAAACAGAAGGTTAAGATCCTGGGGTTCTGTTCAGAGAGCAGGGAGGAGCAGAGACTTTAACTTCTTTGAAGTACTCCCATGTCATTAAACAGCACTGGGACACAGTCCTACACAGTAGGACTGGCTCACTTTGTCATCTCAAGCATATACTACTTGTCAAATGACAAAAATAAGGATGTTGCAGGCAGGAGTTAGAAAACCTCATCAAGGCTCTTGCCTGTGGCTTGACCTGCTGCACTTTTATATTCTAATCACAGAAGCTGAATGGATAATAACACCATATTTCGAGCTTGTGTTATATTTATCCCTACTGGCTTGCTCACAAGTTTTCAATCCTAATGAATCAAGCTTACAGAGGTACTGAACATGAATTGAGGAGAAATATAGGGGAATAATTTTTATTTCTTAATTCCTTGACACACTAAACTGAAGCACTTCTGGAAGTATCAAAATGAGAAAAAAAAAGAAAACAAACCTCAGTCCTTAAAGATTACTCCCCCAAACTATACACTTTATAGGAAAATATCTCAGGGTAAACCTGTACAATTACTATACCAGGGATGTCTGCATTTGTGAAGTGGCAGCCATTTGAACTGGACTGAGCAAGTGAAAAATTTTCTCCACCATCCACTGTAGAATATGTAATGAACTCTTACTCCATTTTCGTGAATCAGAAAACAAGGGGTGGTTAAATATTACTTTTACTGTTGTTAGAACCTGGGGAGAGGAAGAATAAATGCAAAAAAATGTCGACTCCTTTCTTGGATCTGCATTTTTCATTTTTTTTCACTGTTAAGCACCAGAAAGGAAGACAGTGAATCTCACTACCTTATTAACGTTCTGAGAAACCATAGTCTCAAGATTCCTCATGGAAATTTTTAGGAACAACAAGTTCCAAGTCTCTCAACAACTCAGCCTAGCTAATCCAAAACTGACTGGACTAACTGAATCCATTTCAACCTTGGTGTTTTCAGGATTGGTTGATTTTCAAAGGGAGCATAGCACCAACCTTTGTAAACAACCACAAAGGACTCTGAATGCTTATTTTTTTTACCTTAAATATTCCTTTTTAACACCTCTCCAAGTCTCTGGATTCAGAAGCTTTCTGCTCCTTTCTATTCCTTGATACTTCTCTATCATCTTCATAGTAGAAAGGAGAGAGTTCTAGCCTTTAAGGAGAGCTTTGTGCTACTATAACAATAATTGTTTATTTCATATATAATTAGGTGTGTATCACTCTTTCTATCACAAGATATGGTGGCACTCTGACTTCCAGCTGGGTAGAGGCAGTCAAGGATCACTGAAAACAGGGTTTTCAGCAATGATGGGCAGAGCATAACAAGTAACTCGACACAAAGCAATGATCAAGAAGAGCCTTAGGCTTCAGATTTTGAATTTCTAGTTCTATCCAGGGTGTAAACCCAGCTTTAGTTGACTCTTCCAGAAAAAGAAGCTTCTTGGCTTGTTCTCTAGATAGCAGTAACTTGCTTCATATTTTGGAGGAAATCAAGAGCGACATTTTGCTGTCAGAGCATGTTTGATATATAATCCAGCTCTGACAAGAGCTGGCAAAATGCATCACATTCTAGCAGGGCTTTTTATGTCCCTACAGAAGGGATAAAAATGATATAAAATTTTATGGTACTCTCTCTTTTTGCTGTATAAGATTTGTATGAAACCTTCTCCATGAAGAACCCTTATGCAATTTTTTCAGTTATAGGCATGATACATAAGGGGAATAACAAAGAATTTCATCCCCCTAGGTCAGTTTTAAATATGAATGCTTTGAAATTAAAAATAAACAAACAAACAAAACAGGAAATAATTTGGCTTAGTGCTAACTTACAGTATCATGAAATGAAATCTTCAAAATACATTCAGTTTTTAATATTCAAATTGCTGACTTGAATTATTTAAAAACCTGTAGCAACTGTAATTAAGCTTTAATAATTAATAGGCAGTAATATAAAATGACATTGTTTTATTTTGTAATTTTTCATTAAAATGGGATAAGAAGTGTCTGTTCCCAAAAAGTTAAGTACATGGAATCTCAGCCAATACTTTGCAGTACACTTGTAATTCATCTCAACTGATTAAGAGTTTATGCAAGAGCAGGACAGCAGGGAATCCATTTAGGTAAAGCACTCTGATGAATAACTGTATGCTTAAGATTAAGCTGGTATCTAAATGCTTGCTGCACCCAGACCAAAGAACATAATGAGATATTTAATGATAATCTTCAGACTATAATGTGAGAAAGAAGCGTTTGATGCAGAAAGAAAGAAGGGTTATTTTTGCTTTTATCTTTCCCTTCTTCTCCAACAGCTCAATTTTATTCAGTACAAGTCACCTAGCAGTGCAGGCTGTTCCCTGCAGGGTAAGTGGAATTGTGATATTCATGCTCTGTATCCTGATTAAAAGACAATAGTTTAAGTTAGGGTAGAATCTGATCAGTGAAAGTTATTCTGAAAGAACAGATGACAAAGAAATAGATAAAGGATTAAGAAGAGATGGGTGAAAGAAAAACAAAAAAGAGAATAAGAAACTTGTATCTGTAAGAAGAGAGAAAGAGAAGTGTTAAGGCTATTTGGGAAGCAAGAAGATAGTATGCAAAATATTCCAAGAGAAAATCATGTTTCTTCAGACCTTCAGAGCCAGCACTTTAGTGAATACAATTGATGGACATTCTCATTCTTTCTCTCTTTTCTCCCTTCCCACCCTTCCCTCCTTCCTTCCTGTTTAATATGAATAAGTTATTAATTCTACAGATGTTTATATGAGTTTCTGGGGAATTAGAAATGAGCACAGCTTGAAGCACATATACATAATTGCATACCTCTGGCAACAAAGAGGGAATCATATTTCATGTTCAGAATAATATTTTTATGGAATAAGATACAGATAATGAGAAGAAAAAGAATCAAGATGATGATTTAATAGTCTTTAATCCTGGTAATTGAATGAGCGAGGTGATGTCTTGCAAGGCAAAGAATGACAACAAAGTATGCTCATTGTACTTCCTGAACGGATGGAGACACTTCAGTCTTCGATAGCACTTTAATGTTTGTTTTTCCTGTGCTGCTACATTAAATGCTGTAAAGACAACTGAAGACCAAAGAGCACTGTAATGAAAAGACAAAAAAAAAAAAATTATCTTGAAAGAGATGAGAAAAATTACATTGTAGTATATTGCACTGGGTAAATGCCCAGCAAGAAATGACTGTAATCACTGGCTGAGACTCTGCTCAATGAAAGTCATCACTGTAACAGGAAATGCAGCTGACTGTTCTAGGTTTTCCTTTCTGCATCACAGGGCTGGGTTATTCTAGAGAGGCTAAAATAAAACGTCACTCTCAGAATGACTCATTGAGGAGTAACTTTGATGTAACTTCTGATCCTCTCAGAGGTTTATGAAGTGAATAAGACCCTAACAAGCAGGAGGACCAATGGTATCAATCACATTTTGAAGACAAATCCAGTATTTTGAGTTGGAAATATCCACTACCAAAGAGATCTTTCCAATAGCTCAGTTCCCTCAATGGAAAATTATGAAGAGCAGCTTATGTGGATATGTAAGATCTGTGTATATGTCCATTGTCTCACATGTGTTTAGCATGGTTCTTAATTTCTTTATGTCTTCCCACAGCTGGCAGAGAAGGTGGGTGCATTCATTCTGCATGCGACTGAAAAATGTTCTTAGGCAACCAGTTTTGTCATTAGAGTTCAATTTTCCATTTTGTCTCCACATTTTCATAGTGCTTTGCCTTCCAGATATTGTCAGAGACAGTCCATATATTGTGGACAGAACTGTAGTAATAACCTAAAACTTTCAACATTCTCTTTAACCTTTAAGAATAAGAAAATTCTTATTCTTATAAAAAGTTCTTTAGTTTCTGCAACATATGTGTTGAGGCATGCTACTTATCAATATATGTAAGCAAAAACTTGTGTATTTGTTTATGTGTATAAGTAATTTAATGTTTTCTTCTATTATATCCAGGAGATAGTTGTACAATTAACTAAATAAATCAGGTGAACCTCCATTATATTATAGTAAAAAATACAGTATTTATAGCAAATAAATACACAAGTTAATTGCACTTTGGAATTAATTGCATCAAATAAGCTAAAGAGAGGACAGTATAAGGCATGCATATGAATTTTGACAATCTCATCAGTCACGTCATCATTTGCTACACTATCTCAAACAAAGTACAGGATCTGAATTTTTTAGAAGAAGGAAATGGAAACTCAATAGGGAACATTTATTTCTATTCAAAGTGATTTGTTTGGGTCATGACCTGAAGAATGTTGGATTTATTAGATAACAATAAATAGTTACAGCACGTAATTATCTTTAAAAAAGAAATATTTCTGGCAACACCGAAGCATCCAATATACAAGCAATCTTAAAACAAATTGTGGCCAAATCATGTTTTAAGCTTAGAAAATTTAGTTTATGGAATACAAGCAAAAGATTCTATTTTTTTTCTCTTAAATGAAAAGTGTATCAGACAGTAACATTGTTCTTGACATATGGTATTTAGCCCCCAGATCGGAAATATATGTCACAGACAGATTGGACGTTTCATTGTACTGCCATTCCCATTTCATCGGCAGCAGCATTCGATTTTTATGTTCAAATGTCATTATGAAACAGCTATTTGTTTTGAGAAATTACTAATGATGGGTGTATTTTGCTCTCAGTTTTCTAACAGAAACACAGGAGAGTGAGAATGGCAGCAGGGTAGGAGATTGTTACAGCTGAAGTAATCCTTACTTGCAAATTTCTTCTTCTTTTGATCTGTCAGCAAGTCCCTCTTCACAGCAGACAAAATTTCCAATATGTTAACAGCAGCAGAGACCTCTGCAGAAGTTGAAAAAGAGCAGTACTGACACTCTAATCTGTGAAGATATAGTAAAAGCAAATTTACCTGGAGATTTGGGTCTCAAATGATACAAATGAACATACTTGTAAATTAAATATTCTTGTAATCTTTTCAATGTTTCTTTTTATCAGTACATAAATTGTATAATAAATGGAGTTTTGGGCAAAGCTCTTGGACCTAAGAAACATAGATATTTATTTTCTTTTTAGTATTATAGCAACCTACCCACTCAATAAACACCCCAGCCTCTGCTCTAAGACGCTTGAGGGTTTGCCAGAACAGCATAACGGTTTTTATTTTTAGTAGAAAAAACAGATCTGTTCTTAACAGCAGCAAAATGTCTTATAGGAACTGTGCAAACATCCAGACACCTAACAGTCTGTTTTTGACTTTTACCACTGATACTTTTCCTCTCAAAATCAGTTCACATCAGGGAAGAACATCCTTCATGAGTTGATGCTCTAGACACAGAGCTAAAACTGTAGATTTCTCCTCCTTCTCCCCTCCTATCTAACTTTTTTATTTCTCTTGTCATCCTCCAGAAAAGAAAAATGAGACTTGATGGAGCATTCTTTTGCTGTTGCTTTTTTTAGGTAGAAATTGTCTGTTAGGGCCATGGAGAACAATGCCCGAGACACCCAAAGGTATGGTGCTTACAGCATTCATTATCAAAAATCTAAGAGCTGGACACTCTCATTTCAATTGGGATCAATCTATAGTTGCAAAATTATAAAGTAAAATGCAGTTGAAACTTTATTTAAATCATGACGAAAGCTTTATTAATGGGAAACACACTGAAACTAGTTCTCATTCAGAACTGAATAAATGAAACAAAGGAACTCCAACACCATGGCCAAAACCTTAAACTGTATCAAATTGTACCATGGAAAGCAAACTATGGGATTTCTAAAACATCAGTTTTTGTTGAGCTCTGAAAAGTACTTCGGGTTTCTTTCTCATAAGGACCCAAAGCAAATTCTCAGAAGGCAGAATTACTTCTGAAATGTTGCTGAGTTCTCATTAAGTTTGAAATACTTGCACAGTATGCAACATCTGCAGTCTTCCTATTTTCCCCAAAGAACAAGTACCACATGCAAGATAGAATATTAATTGATTTTTCTCTTTTATGCATTTTTAGTAATGCAAGTCACTTAAGGAATAAATTTAATTGCAGTGGCACAGCACTCACAGGCTCTGAATAAGCAGAGTATAATGAATGATTAAATGTGAGGTCTCACTACTGTGGTGGAAAATTAAACAAACCTAATGGTATCAATGGCTCTTTCAGTCTTTCAGGCTGTCAAATTTATTTTCAACCTTGTCAAGTTCACCCTTTGCTTTTTCTTTCTGTGCTAAGGGGACATTTAGTGTAAGAGTGCATTTGCTGGCATTTCTTTTTGTGTCCCCCTTTCGACACATTGCTTTTTGTGCCATGTGTTGCTCTGTGACTGCTTCTGGTTCATTTTAAACCACAAACCATTTTCTTTCTTTTCTTCATTGTCTCTCTTACAGCCCCTAATGCAACCTTTTGACTCCCTGTGGAAAAGTATTAAGGTATTTGGTTTGCTATTCTTTTCTCATCTGAAGTAAACTCAGGAATCTGGTAAGAATACCTTGAAAATTATACATCAGGATTTGGGAAAAGTGTGGTAGCATCTGTTACCAGTAGTTAAATGCTCCTGGTGGTACGCTCTATCATAAAAACCATTGCATCAGCTGTGATGACTTTTGAAAAACAAAAGCCATACACAGAATTAATGTAGGTTAAAAACAAAATACTTTCAAGTGATACACTATGGAATGGAGAATAGACAAATCCCATGAGGACACACCTTCATTACATATGAATCCCATTATTTACCTAAATTAATAGCTCACCTATAGTCAGATATCTGCTCTCTCTTATCAGCAACTCTTGAATATCTTTTGTCATAATGCAAAACATTTTTGGGCTATCAGTACCTGGAGTTAAATCATAGGTAAAACTTAAGATTTATTTATTGGAAAATGTATTTCTCTGTAGCAGTTAATTTTATTTTTTGTATTTTCTACTTCCTAATCTTTTGGCTTTTACATAATATAAGTGTAACATATAAAACCTAATTGGAAATGTGTAGAAATTTGTTTCAGTGGTATAAATCTACATATGGCTTCTAAAACTATGCCCTATTGGGCATTTGATTTCAGAGTGCGTTAGCAGTTCCTACATTCATTCATGATACTATGTTTACGAAACAGGCAAAGAAACAGAAGCCAAGGAATTAGAGCTCATGCAGAAGCAAGGGGGTGTTTTAGATCATTGCAAACAGCTTCCTTTCTACCTGTTTGCAGATCAGTTGGTCTGTCATTTTTCCATCCTGGAGTTGTCTGCATCTGCATGTTTCCCAGATAGGCAAAGACGCATCTCTCATAAAAGGGGGTACGGATCATTCACGAGCTGAATGTGCAGTGGTCTCAAACCACTGGAGCAGGAGGACTGAGAACCTATTTATGGACACTTTTATTTCACACATTTGTCAAAAGAAGGGCTTTTCAGCCTCAGCACATTTTGCCAAGAGAATGTTGGATTGTCTAGAATTTTCACGCACCTTTCAGCGTTAAGGATCAAATACACATTTACTCATTCAATGGATGAATCCTGTGGATTCATGATTTTCCCTGGAAGTTGCTTGTTTCCCACATGGTCATTTCTACCATGATTCCCTTCTGGGAGTGTACTTGCTATTGCCAGTACGTAATATAATGTGTAGATAACCCAAAGCTCCTGTCACAAGTTAAGTTAAATTCATTAGGCAACATTCATGGCCAAATCAGATGCCTTTCTTCTGTTCAAAAAAACTCCAAGGAGATCTGAAGTAATAAATACATTATCATTAAGGGAATTGGAAGGAACGTCATTCCTGCAGGTCAATAATTATCTAGTTTAAAAAGTAAATATTTAAGTTTCCACAATGCCATCAGATTCTCCCTCTCTTCCATTCTGTTCTGTACTTCTGTGGAATAAAAATCTGCCAAGAGTTCCCCAATTAACATCTTAAAAGTTCCTCCCATGAGAGCCTGCTGGAGAGGTAGGTCTCAGCAAGTCTCTCCTGGTGAGTTTTCCTTGAGTTAGAAGGGGATTCTGTTTTGTTGTCCTACTTCTCAGCCCTGCTTGTCCTTGTGCAGAATCTCCCCAGGGCCTCTGGCAGTCATTTTGCAGCTTTACAAACTTGGCAATTGACCTTTATTTTTACCCTAGAGCAAGGACAACCAGAATTCAACCATAAACAAAAAAGCATGTACAGATCCACATGTTCGTGAGTGTGTTACTCCTATATTCCTACTTGTACAGGACTTCTTAAAGTTTAGGGTATATATATATACAAAAACCTTTGCTGTTGTTTTGGTCTGCTTATTCCCAGGAATACAATCCAAAATTGTGTGAGAACTGATCAGGGCTGTACTAATCAAGAATATAAGGGCACATTTTTCTATCTGGAAACTTAGAAAAAAAGGGGTGAAGGGATGGTTTTGAGATCTCTGGAGCAGCCCTTTCACAACCAGAAACAGTCCCACTCCTCAGTTTCATTTCAGCCCCATGGGCTGGTGGCAAGCACTGCTTAATTGGAATGCCAGTGTGCCACCAACCTTTTCTTTCCAATGACAAAGACCTAACATGGTAAATGAAAATGAGACAGTCTGGCCTGTACTTGAAGGGGGAAAGTGTTAAAGCAAACACCTTCCATTTCCAAGGAGACAAAGAAGATATTTCCTAAGTTGTTCTCTAGGGAAAGCAAATAACTGGCAGTATATATTAAAGAAAAATGTAGCAAAAATAACACAGAAGCGGTAGTAGTTATCAGTATCTTTGCGCTATCTAGACACTACATCATCAGCTGCATAGTCTCTGTTTGTTTTGTTTTACATTGCTGGCTTGTGTTTTTTGAATAAGTGCTAAATCAGAACTTCCAGAGTAATAAACAGAGTTAACTTCTACATAATAACCTGTGTTACCTTTACTGTTGAATTTTTTAATCTGGAAAAGGCACAATGGAGTCTGAAAATTACACTGATTAGCTCTGTTTCCGAGACTCGGTGATCAAATACTCATCAGTGTATTACAAGTATATTTGATGTTGGATCAAATTAAATCTAGCAGTGAGGTGGTTCTTTATTTTCTAAGACTTATTACGATCTATTTCTGCTTTGCTATCTGTGGCTAAATTCCATAAAATAAAGTTGCAGTGACATTTTGGAAGCGGATTTACTGAATCAGGATAATAAAACCACTATTCTACATTCTCCCTGATTTATTTATTTATTTTTACCTTAGACGGATGTAATTTTATAACCCAGACAGTATAATCTAACTTGGAGCATACATGTCCATCATGTAAGTCTCAGTTTCAGCTGGGACAGCATCATTTTTCATTGGTGTGTCTGTGAAGATGCTACATTTTGATATGAGGAGAAAAACAATGTTGATAATGCCCCAATATTTCTAGATGCAGCTGAGCAGCACTATACAGAAAAAGAACACTCAGTTTTTCCTACAGTTCTGCCAATGAGTAGTGGGCCCAAGATGCTGGGAGAGGGGGAGTAAGCCAACAACTGCATGGGGCTAAACTACCTGTCAAGATAAATCACACCACTCCAGAGAGGCAAAACAACTAGGCCCAAAGACCAGAGCCAAGAAGTCCCAGAATGTACAATAAGATCAGATTCAAAAGCAGAGGAAGGATGAAGCACTGGCAGACTGAATTCTGTTATAGGTGGTGGGAACCAGGCACGTATAACCATCCCTAAGCTCTCCCATTCACCCCATAAAACTAAAGATAACGCTCAGATTTTGGATAACATCTCTGCAAACACATGAGGAAAACAAAATCCAGCACAAGCATTTCTGCAAGCCAAGCAATTAATTAGAATTACAACATACAATTAAGCCTGCATTAATGACAGAGGGAGAGATTGAAGAAAAGAACTCTTCCGCGGTTACCAGCACTTGCTCCAAAAATAAGGAAAAAAAATTCAGCAGTACAGGTTAGAGGTTATGCACCAAGCATGAAGAAATGTAATAAGAGGTGGGAAGACAATACTCCCAGTAAAAACTGAGAAGCAATATGGAACATATGACATAACACTAATACTCAGAATACACAAGAGATATGAAGCAGACATCATTTGAGCAAAGATCAAACAATTTTATTATCAGGAAACTTAGAAGGTAAAGGGAAGCGATGTATTCAGGTAAATGAATAAAAAGCAATACCAGAAAGAGCAAAACTAATGGAAAAAGACAGAAAAAAAACAGCTCCACATCCCCCTCACTCTTGCCTCCCTCTTCCACGCGCTGCGTCTTCTTTCTTCTGCTGTGGCTCCCAGTTCCTGAAAAGTGAAGGAGGAGCACCGTTAGACCCGTGGAGCACCAACCCCTCCGCCTGAGGGAAAACGGAAACTCCACATCCCGAGGGAGCCCGGCACACACCCACCCAGGCCAGGAACACCTCGCATCCGCCCCCCTCCCCACTTCACCCCAGCAATAACCACTGAGAGCAGCTTTTCTCACCGTGTTGACGCGCCGCGGAGTTCCCGACGGTGCTGCAGAGGTTCATTGAGTCGGGCAGACTGGGCAAATGGAGCTGGGCACACAAAAAGCAGCGGCCAAAGAGTCAACTGCCCTGCTTACAGGGGACCCCAGGCACTGCCTCCGTTGCAAAGGGCCTGGGAATCCAAGGCGCAATCCCTGGATTACAGGGCAGCCCTGGTCCCAAAGGCCGAGGGAGGCCCCTTCTCCCCCACAGTCCGGGGCACCATGACCCATACCCCCTAACGGGGCGGTCGGCCCACACAGGCTGCCAGCAGAGCACAAAGGCTCCCGCACCCAGACCCTGATTACAGGCGGGGCGACAACACCCATGGAGCCACAGAGCTCAGTTTCTCCCCGTGCAACAGGAATGACACTCAGCCGCCAGGCAGCGGGGCAGCACGGCAAAAGGCCGCAGTCAGGATCCCAGCCCCGATTACAGGGAGGGTTCAAGCCCAACCTCACTTCCCTCCGCCCACTGCCTATGGAAGGCCGGGGCCACGTACCCGCCTGAGTACAGGCGGTCTCTCGGAACACAGCTCAGCAAATACAGGGGGCACACACAGCCCTGCCTACAGGACGGTACCCAACACCTCACCATCACCAGTAAGCCCCGCGGAGCACACGGCTCCCACCAAAGCCCGAGCTACAGGCTGGCGCGCCCAGCAGCACCACAACACCACGTCTTTGAAAGCCCAGGGAGCAACCTCGACCCACCGAGCGGGGAGGTCGCCCCACTCACAACTAGTGCCTCAACCTGCACCCTCTGACGGGACAGGGAGGGGTCATTCCCACCAACTGGATGACTAAAGCAGCCCCCCCAGACCTGACTACAGTGGGGGTGGGCCGCTCAGGGGACAACGGGCAACAAACAACTTGTGACACACTCCCCGAGTACAGGGCTGTCACACCGCCAGCAGGGCAGGCGGCCATGCGGGGACAAGTCTAAACCCTGGTTATTGGGCGGCTTTGCCCGTAGAACTACCGTGTGGCTCTGATCTCTCCTACGAAAAAAGGGGCGCGACAGGACACTCACTGCGCTCGCGGGACTAAGGGAACACCCCTTTGTGGCACGCATCAAGTCCTCCATCCCCCCTGGGAAGCCGAGCTAGGCTGCAGCTATTTTTGTGGAGGCCTAAAGGGAAAGGTCATTCACACAGTCACTCCACAAACTCAGACAAGGAAAGGAAGGGGAACACACACACACAGATATGACTTTCCAGAAGGGAAGGACAACACAGCGCACCCTACGCTAGGGAATAAACCCACAACCACGAGCAACGTGCAAGAGCCTGTGGCCGGTCCCTACGGTGCACGGAGGCCACGAACCTCAACGTGCCAAGGGGCTTCCCAAGTAAGGCAAAAGGCCGTGACAGGCACCTGGAGTACAGGGCCGTCGCAATAACAGGCCGCCAGCAGGCAACAACGCCGAGCAGCCGGAGGAACAGGGACAGGGAAACGGCACTACCCTGTTTACAGGGTGGCCCTGGGGTCCGGTGAGCTCCATTTCCCACTCAGGTGCGGAGAGGTGGCGCTCGCCCTCCTTACAGGGGGCCACGCTCCCCAGGCAGCCAAAGGAGCAACAAGGCAAAAGGCCAACTACAGCAAAGACCCGAGCCCTGTTTACAGGGAGGTCGCCCAGCACAAAGCCGGCCTGGTCGCACTATGGGCCGGCAACGCTCTACTGAAATCTGACTATGCCCCCGATAACAGGGAGGTGCTTTGCCCAGAGAGCCTCTTTCTCCCCCCTATTCGCAGGCTTCTGCTTCCTCTTCTTCCTCGCTCTTGCCTCCCTCTTCCACGCGCTGCGTCTTCTTTCTTCTGCTGTGGCTCCCAGTTCCTGAAAAGTGAAGGAGGAGCACCGTTAGACCCGTGGAGCACCAACCCCTCCGCCTGAGGGAAAACGGAAACTCCACATCCCGAGGGAGCCCGGCACACACCCACCCAGGCCAGGAACACCTCGCATCCGCCCCCCTCCCCACTTCACCCCAGCAATAACCACTGAGAGCAGCTTTTCTCACCGTGTTGACGCGCCGCGGAGTTCCCGACGGTGCTGCAGAGGTTCATTGAGTCGGGCAGACTGGGCAAATGGAGCTGGGCACACAAAAAGCAGCGGCCAAAGAGTCAACTGCCCTGCTTACAGGGGACCCCAGGCACTGCCTCCGTTGCAAAGGGCCTGGGAATCCAAGGCGCAATCCCTGGATTACAGGGCAGCCCTGGTCCCAAAGGCCGAGGGAGGCCCCTTCTCCCCCACAGTCCGGGGCACCATGACCCATACCCCCTAACGGGGCGGTCGGCCCACACAGGCTGCCAGCAGAGCACAAAGGCTCCCGCACCCAGACCCTGATTACAGGCGGGGCGACAACACCCATGGAGCCACAGAGCTCAGTTTCTCCCCGTGCAACAGGAATGACACTCAGCCGCCAGGCAGCGGGGCAGCACGGCAAAAGGCCGCAGTCAGGATCCCAGCCCCGATTACAGGGAGGGTTCAAGCCCAACCTCACTTCCCTCCGCCCACTGCCTATGGAAGGCCGGGGCCACGTACCCGCCTGAGTACAGGCGGTCTCTCGGAACACAGCTCAGCAAATACAGGGGGCACACACAGCCCTGCCTACAGGACGGTACCCAACACCTCACCATCACCAGTAAGCCCCGCGGAGCACACGGCTCCCACCAAAGCCCGAGCTACAGGCTGGCGCGCCCAGCAGCACCACAACACCACGTCTTTGAAAGCCCAGGGAGCAACCTCGACCCACCGAGCGGGGAGGTCGCCCCACTCACAACTAGTGCCTCAACCTGCACCCTCTGACGGGACAGGGAGGGGTCATTCCCACCAACTGGATGACTAAAGCAGCCCCCCAGACCTGATTACAGCGGGGGTGGGCCGCTCAGGGGACAACGGGCAACAAAGCTTATGACAGGAACCCCGAGTACAGGGCCGTCGCAATAACAGGCCGCCAGCAGGCAACAACGCCGAGCAGCCGGAGGAACAGGGACAGGGAAACGGCACTACCCTGTTTACAGGGTGGCCCTGGGGTCCGGTGAGCTCCATTTCCCACTCAGGTGCGGAGAGGTGGCGCTCGCCCTCCTTACAGGGGGCCACGCTCCCCAGGCAGCCAAAGGAGCAACAAGGCAAAAGGCCAACTACAGCAAAGACCCGAGCCCTGTTTACAGGGAGGTCGCCCAGCACAAAGCCGGCCTGGTCGCACTATGGGCCGGCAACGCTCTACTGAAATCTGACTATGCCCCCGATAACAGGGAGGTGCTTTGCCCAGAGAGCCTCTTTCTCCCCCCTATTCGCAGGCTTCTGCTTCCTCTTCTTCCTCGCTCTTGCCTCCCTCTTCCACGCGCTGCGTCTTCTTTCTTCTGCTGTGGCTCCCAGTTCCTGAAAAGTGAAGGAGGAGCACCGTTAGACCCGTGGAGCACCAACCCCTCCGCCTGAGGGAAAACGGAAACTCCACATCCCGAGGGAGCCCGGCACACACCCACCCAGGCCAGGAACACCTCGCATCCGCCCCCCTCCCCACTTCACCCCAGCAATAACCACTGAGAGCAGCTTTTCTCACCGTGTTGACGCGCCGCGGAGTTCCCGACGGTGCTGCAGAGGTTCATTGAGTCGGGCAGACTGGGCAAATGGAGCTGGGCACACAAAAAGCAGCGGCCAAAGAGTCAACTGCCCTGCTTACAGGGGACCCCAGGCACTGCCTCCGTTGCAAAGGGCCTGGGAATCCAAGGCGCAATCCCTGGATTACAGGGCAGCCCTGGTCCCAAAGGCCGAGGGAGGCCCCTTCTCCCCCACAGTCCGGGGCACCATGACCCATACCCCCTAACGGGGCGGTCGGCCCACACAGGCTGCCAGCAGAGCACAAAGGCTCCCGCACCCAGACCCTGATTACAGGCGGGGCGACAACACCCATGGAGCCACAGAGCTCAGTTTCTCCCCGTGCAACAGGAATGACACTCAGCCGCCAGGCAGCGGGGCAGCACGGCAAAAGGCCGCAGTCAGGATCCCAGCCCCGATTACAGGGAGGGTTCAAGCCCAACCTCACTTCCCTCCGCCCACTGCCTATGGAAGGCCGGGGCCACGTACCCGCCTGAGTACAGGCGGTCTCTCGGAACACAGCTCAGCAAATACAGGGGGCACACACAGCCCTGCCTACAGGACGGTACCCAACACCTCACCATCACCAGTAAGCCCCGCGGAGCACACGGCTCCCACCAAAGCCCGAGCTACAGGCTGGCGCGCCCAGCAGCACCACAACACCACGTCTTTGAAAGCCCAGGGAGCAACCTCGACCCACCGAGCGGGGAGGTCGCCCCACTCACAACTAGTGCCTCAACCTGCACCCTCTGACGGGACAGGGAGGGGTCATTCCCACCAACTGGATGACTAAAGCAGCCCCCCCAGACCTGACTACAGTGGGGGTGGGCCGCTCAGGGGACAACGGGCAACAAACAACTTGTGACACACTCCCCGAGTACAGGGCTGTCACACCGCCAGCAGGGCAGGCGGCCATGCGGGGACAAGTCTAAACCCTGGTTATTGGGCGGCTTTGCCCGTAGAACTACCGTGTGGCTCTGATCTCTCCTACGAAAAAAGGGGCGCGACAGGACACTCACTGCGCTCGCGGGACTAAGGGAACACCCCTTTGTGGCACGCATCAAGTCCTCCATCCCCCCTGGGAAGCCGAGCTAGGCTGCAGCTATTTTTGTGGAGGCCTAAAGGGAAAGGTCATTCACACAGTCACTCCACAAACTCAGACAAGGAAAGGAAGGGGAACACACACACACAGATATGACTTTCCAGAAGGGAAGGACAACACAGCGCACCCTACGCTAGGGAATAAACCCACAACCACGAGCAACGTGCAAGAGCCTGTGGCCGGTCCCTACGGTGCACGGAGGCCACGAACCTCAACGTGCCAAGGGGCTTCCCAAGTAAGGCAAAAGGCCGTGACAGGCACCTGGAGTACAGGGCCGTCGCAATAACAGGCCGCCAGCAGGCAACAACGCCGAGCAGCCGGAGGAACAGGGACAGGGAAACGGCACTACCCTGTTTACAGGGTGGCCCTGGGGTCCGGTGAGCTCCATTTCCCACTCAGGTGCGGAGAGGTGGCGCTCGCCCTCCTTACAGGGGGCCACGCTCCCCAGGCAGCCAAAGGAGCAACAAGGCAAAAGGCCAACTACAGCAAAGACCCGAGCCCTGTTTACAGGGAGGTCGCCCAGCACAAAGCCGGCCTGGTCGCACTATGGGCCGGCAACGCTCTACTGAAATCTGACTATGCCCCCGATAACAGGGAGGTGCTTTGCCCAGAGAGCCTCTTTCTCCCCCCTATTCGCAGGCTTCTGCTTCCTCTTCTTCCTCGCTCTTGCCTCCCTCTTCCACGCGCTGCGTCTTCTTTCTTCTGCTGTGGCTCCCAGTTCCTGAAAAGTGAAGGAGGAGCACCGTTAGACCCGTGGAGCACCAACCCCTCCGCCTGAGGGAAAACGGAAACTCCACATCCCGAGGGAGCCCGGCACACACCCACCCAGGCCAGGAACACCTCGCATCCGCCCCCCTCCCCACTTCACCCCAGCAATAACCACTGAGAGCAGCTTTTCTCACCGTGTTGACGCGCCGCGGAGTTCCCGACGGTGCTGCAGAGGTTCATTGAGTCGGGCAGACTGGGCAAATGGAGCTGGGCACACAAAAAGCAGCGGCCAAAGAGTCAACTGCCCTGCTTACAGGGGACCCCAGGCACTGCCTCCGTTGCAAAGGGCCTGGGAATCCAAGGCGCAATCCCTGGATTACAGGGCAGCCCTGGTCCCAAAGGCCGAGGGAGGCCCCTTCTCCCCCACAGTCCGGGGCACCATGACCCATACCCCCTAACGGGGCGGTCGGCCCACACAGGCTGCCAGCAGAGCACAAAGGCTCCCGCACCCAGACCCTGATTACAGGCGGGGCGACAACACCCATGGAGCCACAGAGCTCAGTTTCTCCCCGTGCAACAGGAATGACACTCAGCCGCCAGGCAGCGGGGCAGCACGGCAAAAGGCCGCAGTCAGGATCCCAGCCCCGATTACAGGGAGGGTTCAAGCCCAACCTCACTTCCCTCCGCCCACTGCCTATGGAAGGCCGGGGCCACGTACCCGCCTGAGTACAGGCGGTCTCTCGGAACACAGCTCAGCAAATACAGGGGGCACACACAGCCCTGCCTACAGGACGGTACCCAACACCTCACCATCACCAGTAAGCCCCGCGGAGCACACGGCTCCCACCAAAGCCCGAGCTACAGGCTGGCGCGCCCAGCAGCACCACAACACCACGTCTTTGAAAGCCCAGGGAGCAACCTCGACCCACCGAGCGGGGAGGTCGCCCCACTCACAACTAGTGCCTCAACCTGCACACTCTGACGGGACAGGGAGGGGTCATTCCCACCAACTGGATGACTAAAGCAGCCCCCCCAGACCTGATTACAGCGGGGGTGGGCCGCTCAGGGGACAACGGGCAACAAAGCTTATGACAGGCACCTGGAGTACAGGGCCGTCGCAATAACAGGCCGCCAGCAGGCAACAACGCCGAGCAGCCGGAGGAACAGGGACAGGGAAACGGCACTACCCTGTTTACAGGGTGGCCCTGGGGTCCGGTGAGCTCCATTTCCCACTCAGGTGCGGAGAGGTGGCGCTCGCCCTCCTTACAGGGGGCCACGCTCCCCAGGCAGCCAAAGGAGCAACAAGGCAAAAGGCCAACTACAGCAAAGACCCGAGCCCTGTTTACAGGGAGGTCGCCCAGCACAAAGCCGGCCTGGTCGCACTATGGGCCGGCAACGCTCTACTGAAATCTGACTATGCCCCCGATAACAGGGAGGTGCTTTGCCCAGAGAGCCTCTTTCTCCCCCCTATTCGCAGGCTTCTGCTTCCTCTTCTTCCTCGCTCTTGCCTCCCTCTTCCACGCGCTGCGTCTTCTTTCTTCTGCTGTGGCTCCCAGTTCCTGAAAAGTGAAGGAGGAGCACCGTTAGACCCGTGGAGCACCAACCCCTCCGCCTGAGGGAAAACGGAAACTCCACATCCCGAGGGAGCCCGGCACACACCCACCCAGGCCAGGAACACCTCGCATCCGCCCCCCTCCCCACTTCACCCCAGCAATAACCACTGAGAGCAGCTTTTCTCACCGTGTTGACGCGCCGCGGAGTTCCCGACGGTGCTGCAGAGGTTCATTGAGTCGGGCAGACTGGGCAAATGGAGCTGGGCACACAAAAAGCAGCGGCCAAAGAGTCAACTGCCCTGCTTACAGGGGACCCCAGGCACTGCCTCCGTTGCAAAGGGCCTGGGAATCCAAGGCGCAATCCCTGGATTACAGGGCAGCCCTGGTCCCAAAGGCCGAGGGAGGCCCCTTCTCCCCCACAGTCCGGGGCACCATGACCCATACCCCCTAACGGGGCGGTCGGCCCACACAGGCTGCCAGCAGAGCACAAAGGCTCCCGCACCCAGACCCTGATTACAGGCGGGGCGACAACACCCATGGAGCCACAGAGCTCAGTTTCTCCCCGTGCAACAGGAATGACACTCAGCCGCCAGGCAGCGGGGCAGCACGGCAAAAGGCCGCAGTCAGGATCCCAGCCCCGATTACAGGGAGGGTTCAAGCCCAACCTCACTTCCCTCCGCCCACTGCCTATGGAAGGCCGGGGCCACGTACCCGCCTGAGTACAGGCGGTCTCTCGGAACACAGCTCAGCAAATACAGGGGGCACACACAGCCCTGCCTACAGGACGGTACCCAACACCTCACCATCACCAGTAAGCCCCGCGGAGCACACGGCTCCCACCAAAGCCCGAGCTACAGGCTGGCGCGCCCAGCAGCACCACAACACCACGTCTTTGAAAGCCCAGGGAGCAACCTCGACCCACCGAGCGGGGAGGTCGCCCCACTCACAACTAGTGCCTCAACCTGCACCCTCTGACGGGACAGGGAGGGGTCATTCCCACCAACTGGATGACTAAAGCAGCCCCCCCAGACCTGACTACAGTGGGGGTGGGCCGCTCAGGGGACAACGGGCAACAAACAACTTGTGACACACTCCCCGAGTACAGGGCTGTCACACCGCCAGCAGGGCAGGCGGCCATGCGGGGACAAGTCTAAACCCTGGTTATTGGGCGGCTTTGCCCGTAGAACTACCGTGTGGCTCTGATCTCTCCTACGAAAAAAGGGGCGCGACAGGACACTCACTGCGCTCGCGGGACTAAGGGAACACCCCTTTGTGGCACGCATCAAGTCCTCCATCCCCCCTGGGAAGCCGAGCTAGGCTGCAGCTATTTTTGTGGAGGCCTAAAGGGAAAGGTCATTCACACAGTCACTCCACAAACTCAGACAAGGAAAGGAAGGGGAACACACACACACAGATATGACTTTCCAGAAGGGAAGGACAACACAGCGCACCCTACGCTAGGGAATAAACCCACAACCACGAGCAACGTGCAAGAGCCTGTGGCCGGTCCCTACGGTGCACGGAGGCCACGAACCTCAACGTGCCAAGGGGCTTCCCAAGTAAGGCAAAAGGCCGTGACAGGCACCTGGAGTACAGGGCCGTCACAATAACAGGCCGCCAGCAGGCAACAACGCCGAGCAGCCGGAGGAACAGGGACAGGGAATCAGCACTGCCCTGTTTACAGGGTGGCCTTGGGGTCCGGTGAGCTCCATTTCCCACTCAGGTGCGGAGAGGTGGCGCTCGCCCTCCTTACAGGGGGTCACGCTCCCCAGGCAGCCAAAGGAGCAACAAGGCAAAAGGCCAACTACAGCAAAGACCCGAGCCCTGTTTACAGGGAGGTCGCCCAGCACAAAGCCGGCCTGGTCGCACTATGGGCCGGCAACGCTCTACTGAAATCTGACTATGCCCCCGATAACAGGGAGGTGCTTTGCCCAGAGAGCCTCTTTCTCCCCCCTATTCGCAGGCTTCTGCTTCCTCTTCTTCCTCGCTCTTGCCTCCCTCTTCCACGCGCTGCGTCTTCTTTCATTTGCATATATAGCAGCAGGGCTAGGAGTCAAGAGCCCTGCTTATAGAAGACCTTTCATTATTCTTTATTAGCAAATTATGCAGCACTCAGTACAGTGTGTTCAGTTACAATAGAATCATACCACTGAAACATGGGATGACATTTGCTTTCATGGTATATGACTATCTCCTGTATGACAGGAGATGGTTTTGACCTGAGTTCCTTTCATTGTCTCCTCTCAGCACTCCTGTCATCTTTTCCCTTATTTGACATTCCAGCTCCTATCAGTTCATCTGGTTTTATTACCTAGTTACACATATTTGGTCACAGTTCGTCTTAAATTAGCAGCAGAATTATACAATGAGTATATTACATTTTTCTCTTGGTCCCATACCTTTCCTCATCCTACTTTGCTTGTTGATCATTTTTGCCTTCTGAAACACTACAACACAGTCCAGTGCTTCCACCTTTTCATTGTCAGTTCCATACTCCACTTGTGCAACCCTCTTCCCACCACCCACTTGAGAGAAGCAGATAACCTCCCCGTAATCATCACAACAAACACGAGACAGTTTTGCTTTATTATTGCTGCTTGCAGTTGTTCTGTAGCATCCAGCGCCGCGGGGCACCGCCACCTTCCGTGCGAGGCGCGCCCCCCCCAGCGCCGCCCCCTCCCTCCGAACACGCTCGGCGCCCGCCCCTCTCGGAGAGCACTCGGTTTCCATCTCCGCCTCCGTCCCGCCCCCCACCCGGTCCCCGCCTTCAGCTCCCCTCCCGTCACTCTGTGCCTGCTGGGTGCCCGCCTCCGCCCTGCCCCGCTCTCCGCCTCCGCCTCGCCCGCTCTCTGTCTTTGAGCTCGCTCGGTGCCCGCCCCCGTCCAGCCCCTCTCGGGGCGCTCTCTACCTGTAGCTGTAGCTCCGGCTCCGCCCGCGCACACGGTACCTCTGTGCCGCCGCACTTCCGCCCTCGGGCGCCGCTTGCCGCCTTTCTCTCGGAATTCGCAGATTCTCCTCACACGCTGAGTGGAGCACCTGTTGCTCCCGTTTATATAGGTGTCCCCGCCGCCCGCCAGCCAATAGGAGCCCGGAACGCCTCATTCGTTTCCCGCCGCTTTTGCTTCCCGCCGCTTTCTCTTCCCGCCTAGCCGTTCGCGCCCTTTCCAGCTACCTGAGGCCGGGGCGGGGTCACCTGGAGTTCACGGACGGGGTCACCTGGGGGTCACGGGCTTCTGGCAGGCGCTGCTGCCCGGCCCCTCGGGGCACAGCCGCCCCACAGGTGATCCCAGCAGGCTCAGCGCTCTGCCACAGCGACTTGCGGGCTGCTCATTTCTTCAATTTCGGCGTTTCTTTGTTTCTTTCTTTTAACAGTCACCTAAACGTTATGTGTTCCTCAACCTCCATGATTAAAAATTTATTTATTTTTTAATGAAATCTTCACAGTGACGCCTCACGTCTCTGCTTCTCCCTGAAAAATGCCTACTGAGCTCAGAAATATTGTGACAGAGAGGAAAGGGTGAAAAAAGCTGATGCTTGATGTGTGAAGGGTATAATTCATTTTTAAACTCTGAATGTCGTTTTATGGGGTTTATAAACATAAAACATTAAACATATGTTTACTTGGTGTAGGGAACCTGCTTTGGTAGGAGGGTTGGACTCGCTGATCTCTCGAGGTCCCTTCCAACCCCTATGATTCTATGATTCTATGTTTATGTATTTTATAATTTCTTTACACATCGCGGTTGGAAATGCTCACCTGAGTGTTATGCATTGCAGTGTCTGTTTGCTTCATTTATTTCATTCTTGAAGGTGTTCTTTCTCATTAAAACAAAGGTATAAAATAGGGCTAAGCAGGAGAGAAAATGATGGCTGCAGAACATACGCTGCTCCCACCAATGAGTGATTCAAAAATACGATGTATCATCAGCAGTTATGACTTGTCAGCTGTGAGAGAAAGATATCCCTTAGGGAAGTCTTGGTATGTAACACAAGCAAATAGACCACCGTGGAGAAAGATACATAATATCTGAGGGAAGTAACTGTGGTAGAGATGTTCTATAGCACAGTGAAGAAGAATCATATTGGGCCACATATATGTAGATTGCTCTTAAAGTAATGCTTCCTATTTCATTTCATCATAACTGTTTGATAGAGCAAATCCTCAACTACGAAACACTTTTTTCTGACATAGTCACCACCATTAGCTATGCATTTTTGCCAGCAATGAACAATAATTTGATGCCATGCTTGTCAAAATCTGTACCAGTGTGCATGGCCCACAGTCACTGTTACCACTGCTGAGATGCTCTACACACCACCTCTCTGTGCTCACGACAACTGTTTGGTATCCATAAATGGTATCCAAAAAAGCAAGCATCAATGAAAGCCATTTTTTCCACACAGAGGAATTCAGTGATGCGCACTTACTTCATATGCACTTCCATGTCATGCACCATTTTGTCAGACTGCCCTTCTACCACCATCTGTCATACAACAAGAACATACAATGGAATACTGGTGGAAAGTTCAACCTCTAATGTCATACCACCACCATTTGGCTCAGATGTTGTGGGCCAACATAATGATGTAGGAGGCATTACTTGTGGAGCAAGCACTGTAATATCTACAGAAAATTAAATTCAGATTTTTATGGACATAAAATATTACTGTTATAAAGTTAGTAATGGTTCTGAGCATACCCTTCCATAGATCAAAAGTCTTCTTGTGTTATTTGTTGTAAAACAAACTTCAGGAGAAATATCTGTAAAACACCATTTTTGTCTGGATTTTTGTCTTGAGCAGTATTTGTCTTGAATAAAAGTTGTACTGTAGACACTGCCCTGAATGTTTTCATCATCCACGTTCCCAGCCTGAAAGAGGTATTTTCATAAAGGCTGATTATTGACCCCTGGTAACATTTGTGACTACCACGTGCAATCTGCCAGAAACTGGAAATTGCCTGCATTATTTCAGGAAGTGCAGTGATTGTTTTTACAGAACAGTTCCTGTCTCCAAAGGAGGTGTTTCTTCTTTAAAATTGAACTCACTTTATTAATCTCATCCATCTCCTTCTATTCCAGCTTTTCTCAAGCTCCACCATCTCCTGACTTGCTGTGTACAGAGGGCTGAATTCTGCCTGTACTTTCTTGAAGCAGTGATGCTGGTTTCAATTGGAAAGCATCTAGTCACACCAGCAGTTTTGGGTTCTTCACTGCTGCTTTGCCACTGTTCACTCTATTGCTATTCCTCCATATTTTGAAGTATAAGTCACTCAATGGTATTTTTTTCCTATTAATGCAAATTCATTTCAAGAAGATATATGTTTAATTGCATATTGCCTAGAAGCTGAAAAAAGGCAAATCAGAAACTGTCAAGCAAAGCCTGTGATTTCGTTATTAGTCTTTCTTGCAAATGTTTCCCATCAGCCAACATGGGAATGATACTGTCAGTATGATGGTCTGAACTGGCAAAAAAGTGTGTAATCTTTCCATGTATTGGAAATACAGTAGGCCACAGACTAGGCAACATAGTGACTCTTGCTTATTAGAAAGCAACTTTTTAACATTTTCTTAAGAAGAATCCATTCCAATGAGACAGCTAAAACTCTTCTGAAAATAACCACCCTGTAATTCCACTAACAGCTTGTGTGGTTCAAATATGCTGCAGGAAGCTGTTTAGATTACCCTGCTTTAGCTGAGCACACAACAGATGCATTCAATGGCGATGGAGCAGGTCATGGGCACTGCCTCCACACATTTGTGTTATCTTTCTGTCCAAATACACTCCCATTTCTCAGAGAGCTGGAGATAGTCTGTTCTGTTTGTGTGGGAGGGAATATGTCTCCCTGTTATCCCTCCCTGTTTGAAAAATCCTAAGAACAGAGTTCTGAGTTTTCTAAGTTTTGTCCACACAAACAGTTGAATCATGGATTATCAAAGTTAACTGATATACCGCTTCTGGTCACTAGATGGAGGTAGGTAACCGTAATGAGGACAAAATACTACTTTCACCTTAAACCCTGTAGTCATTTGGACTGCAAGGAACGTATTTTATCCTTAGAAATATGCCTCATACTGGATTGCTTGAGAACAGCATGACACCAGTATTTGCCAATCCATAGGTCTGTATCAAGCAAAACTTTTTCACTGCAGTCTGTTTTAAAATAGATACTTATATACATGGTAAGAAAACATAAATACATATATATAGTAATGGCTTGCATAATTCAATCTGAAGTACATTTTTTTACCAGTAATTCACTTCTACATTTAGACAAACAAGAACATCATTTAGGTCATGTATGTATATGAATGTGTTTGCAGAAAATTACTACTTGATGTAAATAGAAAGGAGTGATTTAAAAATATTTATTTAATACTACTGGACCTGGAATCAAGTACACGGAGTGTTACGTACCCCTTTCTTTTCAATAAGATCCCATTTCATCTTTTTTGTTCAAGTTATAACTTCTTGTTGTTTAGTTTTTAAAAGGATTAATTTCTAGGGAGAGGGCAAACAGTCAGAGAAGGAACAGCTCTATTCCTTCAAGAATTAAATATTGCTTCAGAGGTGTCTTTTAGCTTTGGACTCCTCTCTGAATATCTGTATGGATGTGATAATGAAGGAAGACTTACTGCCGAAGTTATTTTTTTGCTACCTATCAGACAGATGAGAGCTACAGGGTTACATTCTGAAATTCTTGGGAAATACAGATTTTAAATTTCTGATGTTGTTGATGAAACCCACTTCTGGGCCTCTTTTCTCTAGCTGAAATGACTGGTTAGTAAACATCCCGCCCCCTCAGAAACAGTGACAAATATACCCTGATGGACTAGGTGTATGCATATTTTCACCATGTACTTGCTGTAAATATTGATAAGCAGGACTGTGTGCTGGCTGCAGGAGTGTTCAGTCAGGTTTGCTGCACTGATGAAAAGGGCTTGTAAATGCACTACTTGCATGGTTGTAATAGTCCTTCTGTAGAGTCCTTTAACAAAAGCTGCTTTATTTGTTTATTTATTATTTTTATTTCCTTTGCTGAGTCTCAGCTCTTTTCTATTTTTACGTGGTTTCTACATTTCTACGTGGTTTCTGGGTTCCAGTCCAAAGTCTTCACAGTTACTCTCCTTTAACTCTACTGTGGGAATTGAATTCTGCTTCAAACTTCATAAACTTCCTAATGATCTGAAAAACATCTTATGTTCTTTTAATTCTTCTGAAGAGTCCCTTAAAAAGCTCAAAGAATCATTGTTATTTTTTGAAGTAGGTCCCCTCCATTTAGTTTTACTGAGGTTGCCCTGAGTGTACTGGAGAATATAATAGTAGCTCATATATCAGATAAAATGCAGTAGGTCTCAAACTTATCAGTACACAGAATTTTTGAATAAAGTAAGTGAACTACAGCCTGTCATGCTAAGCCTCAGTTTTTATTTCAAATCAAATGTTTCTCCATTTGAAGACAGAAATACAGTATTGAAAACTCAAACTTCAGATTTCAGACTGTCTTATCCATTGATGGAGATATTCAAAGCATTGCTTTCACCAGCCGAGTGGCTTCCAAATTTAAAAGCAGCCAATATTTATTATCCTCTCCCACTCTGATAATTCATTTTCCATCCCTATATCACATTTTCTTCTGTGGTAATGATGCTTTGAAATGCTGGAACATGTCACCAGCTGTGCTATTTGCAGTTTGGAAGAACATTTTATTTTATTAATACAATTTAATTCAACTAGAGGTATTGAGTAATTAAAGTTTATATGCTGTAAATACTGAAAAGTTTCATTTGAAAATACTCTGTTCTTACTTTTTTGAAGATATTTCTATTATATTGTAATAAATCAGGCTGAAACCTTCCATTATAATTCCCACTGGGTAACATTTGTTCACAGAAATCAATTCACTCCAAAAAAAAAAAAAAAAAGAAAAAAAGAAAGAAAAAAAGGAATTAGAATGAGACTTCACCCAGTTCAAGAATATTAGGAGTTCGTGCGAATTTCTGTGCCAAAGCTATGCTTGGTGCATGAAAGATAGGGCAGTCTGATTCCGGGATCAGCTAAGTCCTACACTATTCTACTAATAACTTGTTAACTTCATGTGCTTCTTTCTATTGTTTGTGTGATCTAGACTTTTTCTTAAATTTCTCCAGTGTTACTGGTAGTTAAATATGAGGGGAAAACCTGTCTCACTGGAGATACCAAGTTTTATGAAATATGGTCTTGGTATTACTACTGAGGTTGTACAGTTTTGACTAGTGTTTTCTTAGTGTTTTCTTACAAAATACAAGTATGTTAGAAACTGCAGTATCAAACGTTATTTATATTTTAATTGTAAGAGTTTTTTATGGATTTTGAATAAACCATGCAGACAGAAACTGGAGTGTGGCCAGTTTTTTCCTTACAGATTTGTGAATTAAGTATGGAATGGAGCACTGAGACTGCAGTCTAAGGTGGAAACAAAATCACTCATTAACTTGTGGCTAGATTAGATCACATTCCTTGGAATGACATTACTTTTTGATTCAAATACAGTGATTACAGGAATATCACTGACCATTTCAAAGAACGTGCTGGTGTCAATATTACAATTTTCCACTAAAAATTAATTTTAAAAATGAAGTACTTTTCATCTGCATAGTGATTCTTAAATTTGGGTGAAAAAAAAGTTTAAATAGGTCATACAAGATTTCTCATATTAAGCTGTTATTACATCTGTAAAGCAGCCTTGATCTGCTAAAATATAAAGACTATAAATTAGAGAATCTGGCATAAATACAACAGTGATGAGAATCAGAAGCTCTTCCAAACAGTGCTCTAAAATTGATCCTGTCTTTAGGAATGGTAGAAATTTGTATTCTCTCTTTCAAAATGGCTTTTTAGCATTTAGTTTGTTCACGTTACACGTGAAAGTACAGCTGAGACTGCAGAATTTCTGGAAAGGTTTGTGCTATTCTTGTTCTGAACACACAGTTCCTTTGAGGAAAATACCTGCTTAAAAAACCTGCAAGGGACGTGGAAAAAGAATATTTTCAACTGTTTAAAAGTAGATAAAACCTGCTGACTCTTTTCTTTTTCCCAGTGATCAACTGTCTACCCACACCTTTGTTGCAATTTCTGAAAAATACGTTATTTATATACAAACAACACATGTTTTGAGCTACAGACTGCACTGTCAACTTCAGAGTGCCAACAAACACTAGACCTAAAGTCTACATCTAAAGCCACTTGGAAGTGGAATGCTGTTTTTGAGATATGTTCTTTTTGTCTTTTGTATTTACTGTATTATTACTGTAACTACTTTTATAAAATACCCACCTCTTGACCTGCAGGCTCTTACACCTCCTCCCTTCCCTTTTTTCCTACCTCTCAACAAGGAATTGTAGGAAACACAGAGGTTTTTTTGCCATCACTGGGATATAAAGAGAATTGCTAACTCAAAATTTGTAATTAACAAGCATTCTCCAGCTGGTAGCATTGCTATTGCCATCTAATAACAATGAGAATATAGATTTACATTATGCTTAAAACTTAACAGATTATGTTTAGAGCATTAACTGCTGGCTTTAATGAGATGTGATAATGGATGGTGATTAGGTTAGGAAAAGTCTGAAGTGGCCATAAGAGTTTTTGCAAGTTAGAAACTTCGAGCTATCCTGTGTGAAGCCACTCATAGTTGCTTTACTGCAATGGTGCCTAATAGCCTTGTTGCCAGTAAGGCCCTGCTATTAACCTTTGAGGCCACACTTGTCACGGTCCCTCATCTCTTTGTCTTTCTCATGCAGAAAATTGCAAGGGCAATTTCATAGATTTCTTCCTAGTGTTCAGTGGACACTAAATGTGAAGACTATTCTGACAAGCCTTACACTTTGAGCATGTCATTCGAGCTGTTCGACCCATGTAACAGGGACGGAAACATAACTGACTTACATTGGTTTTAGTATGCACATATACAGGCACATCCTCTGTACTTCAATCTTATGATAACTATCTAACCAGTAAAAACACTTTCAATATTAAGAAACACTTAAAATTGAATACTGATATATTTTTACTGCCAGATGTGCACTTTAATAGGCATATACAGACATCAGTAGCTGATGAGTAGCTGACATTTCGCAAATTGACCTGCAGCTGCTCAGGGAGGTCACAGCTCAATCCATGTATGTCTTCGTACAAGCTCGCTAACAAATGTATTAGCCTTGTATATCAGTGGTTCGTCTGTTTTACATTTCCCTGTGGGATGAAAATTAGGGCAATCCTTTAGCAAGCCCAGTTAGGAGGAGCCAAGCAAGTTCTGTGACACATTAGACAGCTGCATGCTGAGGTTTCTTACCCTAACCATTGGGATAGGGCAAAACTGACTGTGTGGTTTACAATTATTTATTACTTTTCTAACTCCAGGTTCTACCTTCTTTATTTTTTTTCTGGTCAACTACGGAAACTAAAATTTCAGTTCTTTTTGTGCATTTTCTCAGTATATACTAATTTACAATGTTCAGAGGAAAAGCTATTCAAGGAAAGTTATTTAGCTAAGTATACTTGTATGGATCAGATCTCTCAAAAAGAGTACATCTGCAAACTACATGTATACAAGTTCAAAGTTCCTCTCTCCTGTACCAACACATTTTGCAATTAGCCATTAGAAGGCAATAAAGAAATAAAAACCTTTACCCAATATCTAAATAGCAAATCATCCCACACTGCAGAAAATAAGTAGGTGACTAATAAACTGAAATAGTGTAAAGGTTAATATTTATTATAGAATATCATATAAAGGTATATGAAGTTTTGATATTAAACATGCATCACATGAAAGTTAGTGTTATGTCTGCAGTGATATAAGATCAGCACGATTCATCTATTCTCCAAGGCAGTTAACAGTGCTATGTTGAAATATTCATGGAAAAAGGGACAATAGTGAGGTCTAATTAACATGTCTCTCTTGGATATACAAACTCACAAAATAGCAAGAGGCATGGTAATCTCTTTGTTATGTTGCTTGTTATTACTTTCCTTAGGAATATTTGAAATAAACAGGCTAATGGAGTGTCTTTACATCTGGCTTGGGCATTGCAGCGCGCGCTGCAGAATGGGAATGTAGATTTGTTTAACATTGTAAATATCAGCCTCTCTACTTAAATACTTTTTGGAATAGCATCGATAGAGATAATTATTTGGTGATGAGTTATAGACTAAGATTTGGAAATTAGGAGTTCATTTCCTGGCCCTGAGGTAGGTTTCAAGCATTTAAGCTCTCCAGTTATGCCTACTTTCCTAGTGGAAAAAGTGAGCACTGAAATCTCCTCTCCTGTTTTGTAGTCATGCTGTGACACCTATCACAGAATCACAAAATCTTCTGGGAATACAGTTTGGGTTGCCTTATGCTGCAATAAAATCTGATTTCACCATATGACATCTATGTGCCATATGTTTCATACCATTAATTTCTCTCTCTGCTGAGCCTTTCAGGGACAAAATAGTGCAAATAGGAGTGGCTTCAGGAGGCAAACTGGGCAACATTTTGAAGGAATGTTGGAGATTGTGCCATCCAATAGAGTACTGTCTCAAACCATAGCAACCTGTTGATAAGTACTGATTTCCAGATTATCATTTTTACTTTATTTTTTATTTTATTTTTATTTTTTTTTTTATTTTGGGGGGATTCTCTGTTTTTATATACATTTTTGTTTTGTTATGCAGACTGTAGGATGACAAATGTCAGTAAAAGGTCAGCAACAGCTAAACAAAAATATGTGTCACATCCAGTAGTCAGAAAACCATAAATACAGTGCTATAGACATAACTCCAGCCAATGTTTGTGTCAAAGGAGGAGGCATCTCTGGTTGAGGTGAACATATGCATGTCTCCTGCTGCTAGTTCCTGCTTCACATTTAGGCTTAGTATCCTAGTAACTGCTGTCCATGCTCCTGCAGCAGTGATGTACCACAAACTTTTTAAAGGGCGGACTTCAGAAAGCTGAAGAAAAAGCACCAGGAAGAAAGCCATTATCAAAAATCTGAAAGAAAATAAAGGCTGCAGTCTGGTTTTGCTTGGTTGCTTTTTCTTTTTGTTTGTTTGTTTGTTTTCATGGGGCATTTCATTAAGGAAACAGACTTCTGTATGTTCTAAGCATTTAATAAGAGCTGGAGTGTTTAGGTGAAAAAAGCCATGACCTCATTAGAGCCAATAACATTTGCAAAAACCACAGATAATGCAACAGATTTGACTGGAACAGACAGCAAAGTTCAGAAAGAAATGATGAGGGCAAAATGAGGATCAAAGAGGAACAGCTGAAGGACGAAACCAGCCTGACGAAGTGTGGTGGGTGGGACACACACAGGCTGCTCTAATACTGTCTGATGGTACGGTATTGCATGTTTAAAGGTCAACCAAAGAAGTGTTCTATGTGTAGCAGATTAAATATTAAGATCTTTAATGTTATGAGAATCTTGATTCAGAAGTAATTTCACTCTAATGCAAGCTCCTCACCTAAAGGCTCTTCAAAACAAGCAGGCTTTGACTGGTTTTTGCCAAAGTCCTGGAGGTGGGAACATTCTGGTATTCCTGAAGGAAATCTTGTATATCTCACTTCTCTCCTGGGCTTTCAGTGAGTAGTTAGTGTGCCCCTGTAGCTCTCCACCTCAATTATGGTACATAATGCCTCTCGAACAGGGCTGGAGATTGTATTTCTATGGTGTATCTATGGTGTTCAGCAGGGAGGTGTTCATGGATTCATCTGAATTTCTAGGACCATGAATACCTTGAGAAGGTTTCTAGAACCATTGGATAAACTGTGCCGACAGGCAGGACCTTGAAGAAGAGGATTCTGACTTCTTTTTCCTATATTTATAATTAAATATTGAAACTTGTTATTTTTTTTCCTGATAAATGCATATGAACCAGCTGGACATATTGGGAATTTTTCTTGCGTTTGTGCATAAATATTTTCAACATAGTTGCTCATGTGGAAAAGTTCAATATTGATTTGATACATACTTGTAATTAATTTTTTTCCTGCCAAAAATTAACTAAATGGTTCATCAATCCTTGGCCAAAATGCAGTAATCCTTTACAGTTATTTCTGCAAGACTGTACTTTATCTGTCAGCAGCATTCACATTTGTCATCTGAATTATTTGTATCTCTCAGAGAGGAGGAACATAAAGTCTGATGGGGACTCATATCTTGTTAATTAAACAAGCTAATTAATTTGTAGTTGGATTCTGTATAATATGAACATGGAAAAACACAGGTACTTTTTAAACAGTTTCTGGAATAAATGTGCCTATTATCTGCAATAATAATAGAACTAATGTGATTTCAATCAAACTTAAAAATAAAAAGCCCCAAATAAATTTTCAATATGGTAAAAAAAAAAAAAAAGTCAATAAGATTTCTTTTAATATAACCCTAAAGAAAATAAAAATATTTTAATGGAACTTTTCCATTATAGAAAGAGCTTTATTCCTTGAATATCTCTTTACAAATATATGTCACTATAACTGTATTATGCATATTCAACATGAATGGACATTCCCTCCTTCTTTATATTCATGGAAAGTTCAGTAAGCCAAGACAGACAAAAGTTTAATTTTGTTGGTTAATTTTTTACTCTGTGTCCACACATATTTCATAGTATCTGATCTAACATGCCACTTCCTAAAACAGCTGCTATAAAGTTATATCTTCTTATGGATTCCACAGGGCAGTGGAATCATGTCAAGAGGATTTCCCAGAGGGTAGTGTATTCACTGTGTTAAAGACTAAATGAAAAGATTATGGACACCATGTTATACACTCCTCCAGCATATCAAACTGTAGGAATTGGTGAATGTCACTCTCAGAATTTGCCCTTCAGGGGTGCATTGCTGTAATGACAGCAAAGAAATAATTAATTCCCAGTCCACATCCTCATCTTTAAACTAGAGATATAAGGATTTGAAGGCTGGACTATTTGGTGGATAAATAATTGGTCAGATGGCTGCAGCCAGAGGGTAGTGGTCAGTGGCCCTGTGTCAGGTGGAAGCCAGTCACGAGTGGTGTCCCTTAGAGGTCTGTCTTGGGGTCAGTGCTTTTCAGCATCTTTATCAATGACCCCTTTCATGAGGGTTCTGGTATTCAAAGAGTCATGAGCCAGTAGAGTACTCCTGCAGCCCAAAAGACCAACTGTATCCTGGGGTGCATCAAAAGTGGGGTGGCCAGAAGGGAGAAGGAGGTGATTGTCTCCTGCATTCTGCCCGTGTGAGATCTCATTTGGAGTACTGTCCAGGTCTGGGGTTCCAGCACAAGAAGGATGTGAAGCTCTTGGAGCTGGTCCAGAGGAGGGCCATGAGGATGATAAAAGGTTTGGAGTGCCTCTCCTATGAAGAAAGATGGAGGAAATTGGGGTTGTTTAGCTCAGAGAAGACTCCTGGGAGAACTCATTGTGTCCTTCCACTAATTGAAGGGAGACTGTAATCAGGAGGGAGACCAACTTTTCACAGTCTGACAGTAATATGACAAGGGGGAATGGTTTTAAACTAAAAGAGAGTCAATGTAGATTAGATATAACTCAGAATAATTAAGCACCATCACAGGTTGCCCAGAGACTGTGGGTGCTCCATTCCTGGAGGTGTACAAGGTCAGGTCCAGCAGGTCCCCGAGCAACCTGAACTATGCCTGATTTAGTTGTTGACAATCCTGTCCATGGCAGTGGGATTGGCTGCTAGATGTTCTTTAAGATCCCTTCCAACAAAAGCCATTCTATGATTCTATAATTATTGAGGATACACAGTTCTGGCAGAATTACAGCATTCATAATGAATGGAGGGGCTGCCTTCCATAATCTTTACCAGAGAAAAGGGGTGAAGAGAGTCTGCCTTCCAAGAAACTGTCCATCCCTACAACTCAGCAGTCATAGAACCACAGAAACATTTGAGTTGGAAGGGACACTTAAAGGTCCAACTCCTATCCAACTTCCCTGCAATGAACGTTTTTTTGCAAGAGAAACAGTGAACACTTTTGCAAGGGATAGCTTGTTGTAATGCCTCTTGTAATGAAAAGAAGCTTACCATGAATGGTAAGTGCACAGAGCTGGGACTGCTTAGCCTAGAAAAAAAATATAATAATAAAAAAAAAAAATAAAAGCAAGGATGTGATCTCATCAATATCTGCAAATACCTAAAGGAAGAGTGCAAGGAGGGCAAAACCATTTCAGTGGTGTCCCATGCCTGGACAAGAGGCAATTGGCACAAACTGGAGCACAGGAAGTTGAACTCCCTATGAATACCAGGCAGCACAGTGCTCTGTGCAAGTGAGGGAGCATTAGCACTGACTGCCCAAAGAGGCTGTGAAGGATGTCTCCTTGGAGATTTTTCAAAGGGGCCCAAGCATGGGCCCAAGCTCAAGCTCTTGGTGTCTCTGCTGGAACAGGGGTTAGAGTGGATGGAACAACAGGATCATACAAACTTCATCCTGTGATTCTGTGAATATTTCTAATGTATTTTAGATGCTTTATGAAAATGTCCTGCTTTTTTATGTGGAAACTCAGCTTTTATCCTTTCCTTTACTTGCAAAAGGAATCAATCTGAGATTCTAAAAATGCTTGCTAAATTTCTCTTCTTGCTCTTTTTAATTTAAATTTTGGGTAAGTATATTCATCTTCTTGTGGAGTCCTGGATGCACTGGAGTGCCAGGCCAAGTAGAAAAGGGAAAGTAATATTAATAACTATCAAACATGAATGTGAACAAAGAGTAATTTTTTTGGGTAATTTTAATAAGCTTTATATCTTTGTAGGATTGTTTCTATGTTGTTTTGCCTTTGTTGATGGTTTGCTTCTTTTATTTTTATATGCATGCATTGCTGATGAAATCACTCTCTGAAAGTCCCAAGATGGGCTGATCTAACTCATAACAACCTCCATCAGCCTTCACTTTTTTTGCTGTTTTTTTTTTTTTTGCTTTTATTTTTATTCATTGAGTTTTCATCCTTCTGCTGTTTTAAAATTGCAGTAAACAGGAACAGTAAATATGAAATAAAACAATTTTTGTAACAAAAGACTGCTGGGACAATTTTACAGCAAACTTACATTTCAAATGATTGTTTTATTTCTTCCTGATTTTGGGGGTTTCTTTTCCGAAAGTCATTGAGATAGAGTTCTATAAATAAATTGGACTAGAAACCTGTATTTACATGGTCCTCTAAAATTTCATGCTACCCAGTAAAATTTAAGAGGACAAAAGCAGTTCATTAGAGGGAGCTCCTGACTCTATTGGAACTATGATCCCTTTTTCCAGGATTTTAACAGTTCAGCAAGAGAAGAAATGAAATCTCCACCACCTGTTGAATTCCAGGGTCACCCTAGGCTCTTTCAAAATGTCAGCTGATCAGCCTTTTCATACAGCTAGTCTATGCGATCTACCCAGCCTCGGGAACCCTTCCATGAACAGTGCTTTGACTGAGGAAAAACTGTTTTAGAAAGTCTGGTCCAGAACCTAGTTCATATGATTCAGTCTCATAGCCAGAGCACAAAAGTGCTCAGGGCCTTGAATATGTCATGAATATGTATATGGCAAGCACAAGACTATCTTTCCTAAACTGGAAGAACATCTGTATCTGTAAGTGTATAATATCCACAGCTACTCTCACTGAAATAAGTATACCTAATGGCAGCAGTGCAAACAGGTTAGGTGTCCAAAATAATGCAAAATATTAATTAAAATATCTCATTAAATTCCTTCCAATTTATATTTTGTCCACGCTTTATAATGGGAAATGATTACAGTTTCAGTTCTAGTTAACAGTCATTCTGTTTTTACCTCTATTGATCAGAGTATGCTGAGGGCCAGAAACATGATGTTTTTAAAGAATAGTACATAAGCTTATTCAAAGGGCTTAATGTCCAAGAATAGCTCCATGACTATTGCAATTCAGAGCATGATTCCTGAGTTCTTAACTCCCATAACTGGACTGTTTCTTAGGGCTGGATTCATTTAATCCATCTTTAATCCATCAGTTTTTAATGAAACTGTAGAAGTATTTTACATTTAATACATTTTGTCTTCAAAGTGACCACCGAATCAAAAAAATATCATATAAAAAAATACTTAAGACTGGCAGAGAGACAGTGTAACTAAGAAATAAGGCTGAAAAGAAAGACCAGTCCTTATATCAATACAATGGGAGTTTTTCTACTCAGAAACTCTCTGGTACTTATAATCAGACATTACCTGGAGAAACTTTTCTCCTGTCTCAGTACAGATGTACATAATGTATATTTAAACTTTGAGTAAGGTATTCTGAACAATTTCCTTTTCTGAGTATTTCTTCAAAGTATAAGTTATAGACAAGCTTTTACTACTGACATGTTCAATTCTAAATTACCTTTCAGAAGTCCTTAGACAAGGTTACTGCTGTTGTGTTAGAGGTGAAAAAAGAACCCTCAGCTGTTGTTGTATTCATATCCAGCAAACTCCCTGACTTTTTTGATACCTTTGGCTTCTTTCAGAGGTGTTCAGGAGCTTCTCACATGTTTATGTTTATGGTAGTGAGTTGAAAGGAAAAATTTCACTCAGTTTCTACTTGTTGCTCTATGTGGGGCACTTAAATCAATAGCAAAGACAGTTCCTTATAGAATTCCTTCAGTTCAACAGGTTGACCTTTGATCATCCAGCATGTTTTGATATACAGCTCTTGATGAGCAGAGCTCTAAACTTTTTGTGGTGGTTTAAGAAAAAGCACATCTTTGAATTATAGATTTTCAGAACAGTGCATTGACTAGATCAGCATGTAGCCTTTAGCTGGGAAAGAGTAATTTACAGAACATTGGCAACTGGAAAGATATTAGTTATGAATAATTTTTCTTATTAAAGAAGTAGAGGAGTCTCAGTCCAAGTCTGATTTGTAACTGCTGGTAGCAATAATAATTTAATCAAAGAAAATGTTATATTGCTTTGGAAACTGCAAATGATATTAGTTAATCAGAACACAATGTCTGCTGCATAGACAAGGTCATGGTAATGCAGAGAGGTGAGCAGTGCACGCTTTAATGAGTTGGTAACTGAAATACACAAGAAACTCAAGTGAAAGAAAAAGATACTTTCATGAGATTTTTGCATACATATATTTAAAATGACCAAATAGGGTGAAAGGAACTGCCTCGGTTCAGTTACTGATTCAACATTTATCACATTTTGTATGAGTAACAGGAGCATTTCCACAGTTATGGCCCACAGAAGTCTGGGTTTTTCAGCCTTTATTTTTGGCATCTGTAGATTGTTATTGAGTTTCAGACCCTAAAGGGTAGTAAATTGACACATTTCCTATCCTAGTTAAAGGGCTGGAAACAGTGTTTAAACTAGAATTTTAAAAGAAGTCCACAGAGTAATCTGTGCACTTCCTGATAACATGATATGGAGCATCTACTACTCAAAAAATGTATATGATACAAAAGTAAAGATATCTTATATGATAAATGAGTACAAACCAAACTGTGTAGAGATAGCTCCATTAGCAGACCTTTTTGGAGTTGTATGGGAAAAGAAGCATAATCTTTTAAAAAAGACAATGCACACACCTTTTCAGGATTACTGGATTGAAATAAATAAATATTGGAAGCAGTGAACTGTAGAACTATATGCTACTCAATGTGAATCATGAGAATAGTGCGAGAACAACTTGGGCAGATATAAGAAGAATAGGAGGCTAGCATAAATGCAAGCTCAAGAACAAAATGCAGAGGCCACAAAATTTGTTGTCAAATGAATATAAGAAAGTAGAACAAATGTCCTGTTTTTGAAGATAAAATGGCAAAACTGATGCCTCAACTCAATGTAAAATCAGTGAGAACCAGTTTGGGCTACCCACCTTAAAGGTTGAAAATTTACAGCAAAAATGACTACTAGCTTTATTCTCACAACCACCAGAGATGTTAATAATTTCTTGAAATTTATGTCCATGTCCTTGGAATGTAATGAGAATGTATGTGCTGTATCTTTAAATGTGTAGTGATTTCTCTCTTCAGTGTGCTTGTTTGGTGAGTGATCCCCATGCACTGTAATAGAGGGAATACCTGCTTGACATAACTCATTGTCATGTCAAGTTACTTTGTCAGTTTTCTTGGCTTCAATGACTACCAAAAAACAAAGAAACAAACAACTCATTTTATGTACCACTTTATTGTAGAGACATTTCTTGCATCACGAAGACACTTCTGCTTCTTGTACAGTAGAGTTCTCAAGTATAGAAAACAAGACATTCATTTTCTTGTTTCTTCTATGATTTTATTTTTATATGTAGGGTCATTCAGACTATCACTATGAATACGAATTCTTCTGAGCTCTTTGAAAAGGACAAGAACTGAGGGAGTATGCCAAAAGTAATGAGTGTCAAATCTTTCCTGTAGCTAAAATAATTCTTGGTTCCTCTGCAGTTTAGAATCACAGCTTTGCAGAACTCATTCAGTTCATAAACCTTCTCCCATCCAAAAATTCATATCCAATCAGATAAATTCTTCTAAGTTTTGTACGTGTATACATGTGTTATATAGCTAAGACAAATATTTGATATTATTTTTATGCATCTAGATTTCTCCAAATAAATATTGAACTGGTAATTACCAAATATTTTCCTTTGAAGAAAAAGAAGTACTTTTCCATTAGTCTGGATTCATACAATTAATCTGTCAAGATTTAAATATTCAGATGTCACATATAACTACCAGTTATATACATCACAATGTATAGTTGGCAGAATTCTAAATAAATCTATTCCACCTTGGGTTATCTTACATCTTGTACATCAAATTACATTGTTTTCCAAATACGAAATACCTAGATTCTCATCAAACATCTATGTTTAGTTCCAGGAGACAGTCTGTGATGTTATAAGAAATACATACTATGAATACTCAGTTCCCACTCTATTGTCTTAATTCCCTCTTGTGCCGTGGCATGTGTGGGGATTTAGAACAGAGGCTGAAAAACAAGTTTGGCAGGGTGTGGAAGAAGACCACTGCGAACAAAGGCTGTCTCCAGGAGACAGGAACAGAAGTCAAATGGGGCATTTAATCCCCGCGTGATGACGACCCTGACTGAAGAAGAGGCGTGTGAATAGAAGCAACTTGTGGCTCTGACTGGGTGAGCACTTGCATGGGCAAGTAGTGTCTAGGCGTGAAGGAGACTTGTTAAGTGTTCTGTTGACATGTTGGGGGGAATGGAACTTTACGGGAGGGAGCCCGGAGAAGTATATAAGGGATGTTATAGCCTTCAAGAAAGGATTTGGATATTTCGCATCTGAGTCCGTGCCTCAGATGCTGCAGGTATGAGATAACTTCTGATCATCTTGTTCATATTAATAGTTCTTAGAGTTCAGCCAGTGCTCCTGGCGTAAATGGATAAATGAAAACGCCTTCAGTGTGAGCACACAGTGAAATAATCCCTTATTTGCAGCTAACTGCAAGTAGATGTTAAAGATGAGATGGAACCTTCTGACACCTCTGGAAGAAAGAAATGATCCTTTCGCTTCTCATCTCACCTCGCTTTGTTTGTCCTTCCCTCCCAAGGATAGCATATCAAGGTGACATGCTTTCCATATGTCAAACTTTCGTCATACTTGAAGGTTGACATTTCATACTTATCTGTGAAACATAAGAAAGTACGTTAAATGGGCAGTAATTATTTAAATCTTAAAATTTCAATTAAAATATATGTTGTAGATATTTCTTTCAAAGTGAAAAAAAGAAAACAACAACAAAACCCTTTTGTTCAACTCTGCCAAAAATGCATAGCTACCGCTGGTGACTATGATGAAAAATAGCATTTCGTAGCAGAGTATTCTCTCTATCAAATAGTGTTATTGTGCTCTGTGTTGTAGTTTCCATGGAAACAAATAGGCAACATTACTTTTGGAGCAACCTACATATTTTTGCTAGACTAAGATCAAGACTCCCCCTCTTTTACTCTTGCAATGAGGCCAGTAAGCAAGATGAGTCAGAGCATTTTCTTTCCTGATGTGGGAGTGATTTTTCTGTGGGAACGTGCATTTATGCATGAGAGTGGGAGAGATGACCCTAGAAAGGAGGAGGAGAATAAAAAGTAATAAGATACATCAAAACAGCAGCAAAAAAATATAAATTGTAAGAGAGATTTACTGAAGAAAGTGAAGTGTGGGTGATGTTACCTAGGATCACTTCTAAAAAATAAAAAATATATATCTAAATCTTATATTTACATAGTTATATAATATGGAACTCCTATGTGAATTCCACTTCAAACTCCAATGTGAATCTAATAAAACCCAAACGAAGAAGACTGGCAGGTTTTATTGCTTTTGTGATATCACTTTAAAAAAATATACGTTGCATATTTGGAAGAAAGGCTTAGTTTTCAGTGGCAGATATTGAAGTTATCACAGTAGGAATGCAAATGGGTGCATAGCATAGTTTAAAAAAACAGAATTTTCATCTTCAAGAACTTTCTTAAAGAATCTGTCTTAATTTACTTTTATTGTATGTTTTCAAATCCGTGATTACTTCAGAGCTTAAGTAAGTCTATATGTTATGTCGGTGATGTTCAATACAAGCTACTGTTTACCAGAAAAAATAAAATGTTCATTGGATATCACTTAATGACATAAGCTGTATAGTCTGATGGAACTAAGAGGACTTACTTGAGATAAGTTAAATAAAACACTTTTTTCCTGCCAGTTGGTAACTACATCTAGAAACAAACTAAGTATGCACAACTTGAAATAAGGGTTTGTATGTACAATAATGACATTTTTCACAGTATGCCAAAAAAGGGTTTACATTCGCGTTGAAATATTTAACTGTAATATTGTTCTGTGTAATTTGTCCTAGTATTTATTCAGTGTTTTGCTGATTAAAACATTTACAGAAAAAAATGTTTTACTTTCATTTTGCAGTAGCTGGAGTGATATTAATCAGATAAAGCTAGCATGAGAGGAGACTTACTGAGATAGGAAGGATTACCAATTGTGAATATTATTCCTTTTTTTGCCTTAAATACAGCAATATATTCCAAGCAATGTATTAATGCTTAACCAATAATGAAAATTTCAAATTTGTTTTGCCATCATTACAGCAATATATTCCAGGTATCTAATTAGAAATTAGGGTGTTTTCCTCTTTTTTTTTTTTTCTTTCAGAAAATAAATGTGGGCTTATCTACTCTCCTGGAGATTTTTTGAGAAAAAATGGCAGATTCTGGATATTTCCCATTGTTACGTTACTCCTAAACAAACACTTCCTGGAACAGAGTAGATACAATGTCCAGTGATGTGCAGATATGCAGTGACATTTTTCAAAACACACAGTGACTTTTAAGGAATATTCACATTTTCTTAATATACCTGAAGATGGAGGTGGTACTATCTCTCAGATGCAGCACTATAGGGGCAGTTACTTGGATGGGTTTACTTTAAATGTGTCCTGGCTGTAGATATAACAGAAATATAACCGTGATTTATTTTTTCAGGTTTGGTTTGGTTTGGTTTGTTGTCTTTTTTTTTTTCCCCATGAAAAGAAGTAGGAAAAGGGCTTTCAAACTTTACTTGGTTTCCTTTGTGTTTTTTGTTTTGTTTTGTTTTGTTTTTCCTGTTTGCAGGCCGAGTGACTGTATGTAATAACAGTTCTGGTATTCTGCTTTTATTTCCTCTGTGAATCTCTTGTTTCATTAAGCATGGGAAATGTTCCTTCTAGAAAGATGTATCAAGCCCCAGGCAAAACTTGTATGCTTCCTTGTAGTGCATTGATACATGGACTTTATTATCTATTTTAATAAAACTGTGTTCAGAAGTTGAACTCGATAGTTTTCTCAGTGCAAGGTTTTTAATTGGCGAACAAACTGATGGTATATTTTATCTTTTTCCACCCTTAAATCTAGCCAGAGGGTGATCTTAGTCATATAGTTCTGTTAGAAAGCTGAATGCTGTGTGGTTTTTTTAATACTGTACATCATAATTGTACAGGAATCAGCTTATCAGTGGATTGTTGGAAAGTCTGTAAAATCTGTGAAATTGATAAATTGCTCTGTGTTCACCTTCAATAAAAGATTTTAGAAGGCGCGACTTCAATTGTGAAACAATCTAAGCTATCACTTCATACCCAGCCAGTTAAGTTCTATGCAAAGCTGCTATTTATTCATTAAAACTTTAGCACGCTTATAACTAAAATGAAGTATTTGGAGATAATACATGTTGGTAACTGTAGTCACATATACATTTTTCTTATTTACTTGGGATAGGACAGTAGAACTGCACTATTCAAAATTCCTTACAATCAGGCTAATCTACGGTATATTTATACAATGATAATACTTCCCATTATGGCTGTATGTTTGTTGAGAAATTTACAGATAATTATGACAATAATATAAATTTTTGCACAGTAAACTGCATGGTAGATAAACAATAAAATGTATTCTTTTTCCTTTATATATTCAACATAAAATGTAGTGAACTTCAAGAATTATATAGAGCGGAATGTTATTTTCTTACTAAGAGTAAAAATCAGTAAAACAAATAATATGTATTTATTTTAAAGTAATCTCTTCGTATACCAACATCGTAGAATTATAGAATAGTTCAGGTTGGAAAAGACCACTAAGATCATGTAGTCCAACTATCAACCCATCATCACTATGCCCACTTTGTTTTTAATTTTTAATTTTTATTTATTTTGAGAAACATCTCATACTTTAGATACATTTTCAAATATTGTAATGTAGTAATGCATGTATCATGCTGTTCATTTACGTTGGTCTCTTCTGCTTTTGTCACTCGTTCATGAAAATGCTAATTAAGGATTACACTGAGACTATTCTATTCCATTGTTTGCTGCCCTATAGTCCTTTTGTTCTCTCATGTATAGCTCTGTACTATTCCCTTTATCTTTCATCTTCCATTAAGGGTAGGCCTTCCTTCTTATGTAATCTCCCTGCTTGCACCTTTGGAAGGTACCTCTTTTACATTTGAATTTTGCCTGGCTTCTTTTGTTTGAACATAAATGCAGACTTTCTGGCATCTTTACTTGACTTCTCACAGGTAGAGGTGAACTGCTCTTGAGCTTGGGGAAGATAGTTCTTCTTTCTGATTTCTTGGCTGAAGGCTGACGTAATTAGTGTTTTTTGCAGATTATACTGTGATTTCTTCAATGCTACTGAGACGAGGAAAACAGATATATAGCTTTATTTGTTTGTTACCAGTCTTACAAGTTAATATATATTTTTTTTCCTCTGTATTTCAGGAAGGTATGTTTTCAATAATAACTAAATCCTATTATTTCAAAAAATATTGAAAAAATTGCTTGGAAAATTTTGTTGCTGAGTTTTGTTTGGAATAGTGACTTTGCAAAACAGTGAAGTGATATCCTGCAGGGTAATATTTCTTTCTGCTCACACGGATAACAGAAAAATAAAATCAACCTTTGTGACAAAATTGGCAGGTCATAAATTCTTTTCCATTGTAATATAAAATAGAATAAAAATAAAGCATCCACTCCTTTCTTCATAGGTCTGCTCAGAAATATAAGCAGTCATTCACAGTTGTGTATTTCTCATGTATAGTTTATTGCATTTTATCTTTTCAGTCATGTGTAGTGTAGATTCTCCAAAGAGAGTGGGTAAAAGTTATTTTATGTAGGTCACTTACTGAGCCAAGAGTCAATATTTATTATTAAAATGTAAAATTTTTAGGAAGGAAAGGGATGGTAAAGCAGTATCTCTCTTGACTTCAGCTGGAAATGGTTGAGAAACAAGTTACCATGAGCTCTAGTAATTTCATTATGCACATGGTAGTTCCAAGTTTGAACTTCAAGAGTTCAAAGAAGGACAGAGAATCACACACAATTCATAGATCTGCACTTTTGTCAGATAATGTTCTAATGAAAAAGCAAATACACTGTGACAGAGGGCAGTAACTAGAACAACAACAACAACAACAACAACAACAAATATATATAGCTTGGAAGACTTCAAAACATGTTATTTTACACTAATTTGAAGTTTAAGAGTTGGCATTTTATCCTCAATATTTAGTTATTCACTTTTTAAAAATAAAGCGCAGTTTTGCAATTCATTAAGCCACTGTCTGGTCTCGTCAAAATAGAAATGGCAAAATGAACATTAAACTTTCATCACAACACACTGATCTCTGGACAGACTCAGAGGTCTCAGGATCTTTTTATAATGAGTTCTGTGCGATGTTTAGAAATAAGGATAGGGTTTTTGTTTGTTTGTTTGTTTGTTTGTTTGTTTTGTTGTTGTTGTTTGTTTGTTTGTTTTTTTCCTGCAGACTTTGTTCAGGCAAGTCTCTATCTATAATCACTTAAAAGCTTATTTAAAAAAATTTGTAGGATACAGTTCATGACCACCAATGGAAGATATTCTCAGGCAGCACAGGAGACACACACCTCTTTTGAGCCTGGGCAGAGGTACCAGCCGGAGTTTTGACTAGTGACTCAAATTCATAGAAAGCTGTATTTATTCCAGTTTGCTAATTGTGGGAGATGTCCTCATTCCTTTCTGTGGAAAGTATCTTCTTTCACTATTCTAAATGCTTTACATCTTCTGTTCTTGTTAGACTGTGCTGCTGTTCCGCTTACAAAACTCTAGTAGTCCTTGCTTCTCACTCTTCTGGTCTACCTCTCTGCTGCCTAATGTCTGAAAAGTAGGCAAAACAGTCAAGTAATGTTTTTATTCTCTCCTCAGTAATATTATTCCAGAAGCAACTGAATTACTTATAATGACTATTTGTGTGAAAGACAGTGCAAATTGCCCCACGATATTTATGTTTCCACAATGACTAATAATAATAATAATCTTTATTTTTCCCAAGTTCAATCAGCTGCATTCAAGTCAAACTTTCTTGAATATGAACAGGATTGGAATCAGCATAGATAAGGCACTAAACATTCCTAACTTTATGTGTATGTGTGTTTTCTAAGTATTCAGTGGTTCACTGATCACAGATGTTTTGGCCACAGATAATTTTATAGCAGAAAAGATGAAACTGGAAAACACGAGGGTACTCTCTGAAAATATAGCCTGAAAACATTTTGGTTCTTCTGGGCTTCTAGGTGCTGAGGAGATAAAGACTTTATTGACAGATCACAATTTTGTTTTCATGTCTTTCATCTGGGAGGATGATGGGCGACAAAATCCTCAGAGATTTTGACCTGAAGATCATAAATTATTTCCCTTGAATTCTGCCTCCTTAACCACAGTGCACTAACATTTAGCATTAAGTAGACAGAGGTCAAGGTATCAAGAGCTGTGCTTTGCATGCACTTCTATATATGTTGTATATTAATATGAAACCAAAATGACAGAGGATTTAATATGAATACTTATAATTTACAAGTACAAGGGAAATAGTTACTTTCATCTGAAGGTTCATTCATCTTGGACTGTAACTATGAGCATACTAACTAATTATTCTGTATTGACCCTTTCCCCCAATGACGTGTAGCAAGCAGATGCAGCTTAACCTTAAAAAATACTGAGTTACACTATGTTTTCAAGTTAACCAGTGTCATGTTATTTTTCTCATAAACAGCAGAGCTACAAAATAAAAAGTCTCTGACATTGTTCCCCAAGGTGAAGCTGAAAAATGAGATATATTTGCATTTAAATCAAACTTTCTGCACAAGTTGGAAACGTTATTAACAAGACAAAGTGGTGCATTTGCTGAAGACACTGGAGGCTATGCTGACATCTCTTATCTGTTCATAATTTAGTTAATGAACATGTAGTACCTCACTATCACAGCAAATATGTTAGTGGAAGTTATCTTCTCTCATTTTCTTGACAGACAGAGTATGGTGGGAATGCCTGAAAAAAAAAAAAAAAAAACCTTTATGGTAAAATCTGAAACTTGGATATTTCCATCCACAGAGCCAAGCTATTATAAATTAGTAACAGGCAAACCATCAATATGTTTAGAATCACAATTCAGCTGTGAATAAGTTAAAAAAACAACTATATCAACAAGCGCTGCTAAATCAAGATCACCTTAAATAATTTAGTGTCATAAAGTAGAGAAATAAAGTGATGGATATCGCACATCATTAACTAATAAATAATAAAATTAGGGTAAGAGAGAATAGTATCATAAACTCAGGAGGAGATGGTATTTATATTTCCTTTCTCCTGGATTGTAACTCATTTTGTTTCTGGCTCAAAACAAAGACATCAGCACACTACTTAACAACATGTAGGAAAGAAACTTGGACTTTCATCTGCACTGGGAAAAGCCAACACCAGTGCCTTCCTGGGTTCTATCACGGTGCTTGCATAAAATCACACACTTCTCTGGTGCGTCTGAGCAAGCAATCAGATGTAAAATATTTCCCAGTTTCATTTAGATATTTGGTTCTGCCTACTGATTACATTTCTGAGACCAAAGGTTCTTAGAAAAAGAAGAACCCATGTAGCAACAGTGATGACTTCCTATCAGCTGGAGGGGTGAGGAATGCAGCAGGCAGTGACAGCCTTCAATGGAGGAGCAGATCTCTTTCCTAGTTTCTTGAGAATAATAGCTCCATCTACAGCTAAGCAATTCTTTTCCAACCTACATATTTTGTGTATCTAAGACAAGGACAAATGATACTAGATCAGAAACATAAACAACACCAAGTTGGAAGAACTAAAACTTAAATTGTGCTTAGGACATTTGATGGCATGTTGATTTTAGGTTATTTTTAAAGCCATGCATAATTTCTCCAGTCCTCAAGTAATGAAAAATAAAACTATTGTAAAGTAGTAGCAACTGCTGTAAAGCAATTTAGAACCATGACTACAGCAATAGAATTATTTTTCTTTCCCCTCGTCACTGTAATTTGACTTCAAATTGCATTTCAGTGGCTATTGCTCTATGTTAAACTTTTTGTTTTTCTATTTAGAATTTTACAGTCTGAAGGAAACAAAATAACTTCCTGCCTTAGCCCTTCCTTTACAAGCAAACAAAAAACACCACTATACCTTTCTTATTTAAAAATTTATTCACAGTAAAAGTCACAGCATCTACAATGTGCCTTGGGGTCTACTTGATGGGTACTGCAAAAACAAATCCCTTCAATAAATATTCTGATAATTTGCAGAGTACTAAGTATGCTCATAAATAAATCTGTCTTTTTGTAATATTTAGATGCCCAAATGTATATGTTCTTTGCTAAAAAAAAAAAAAAAAAAAAAAAAAAGAGCTGCTTCCTGTCTGCATCTAATAAGCCAGTAGTAACTGATTTAGACTACGTAAGAGAGGAGAGAAACCTAACATGACCATTGTTCCAATATTACATTTGCACATTTCCAAAGATAGCAGTTACTCCTACTAATGTACTTTATTTCTCAGCAAGTAGCATATAGAAGGTCTGTTCAGCAGTTGTGTACCTCTGACTCTTTTTCTAAGTGAATGCAGAGCTTTTTGATTTTGTCTTTTTAAATGATTTCTTTTTTCTTATAATAGTAATTATCTTTACCAGGTAGGTTCTGAGCTTTCTCCTGCTGATCAATACTGAAGTAGTCTAAATGGCTCAACAGAACCTTGCAGAGTGCTAGATTACTCTTTAAAAAACAGGTATTGAACTGCCCTAGCTTATAGACATCTCATGGTTGATACATCTATCCATCTGTCCAGGTTGTTACAGTATTCTTTTGCTGGTTTTATTTTAGGTTGCAGGTATATGGGCTCCTATGCTGTGAAGAAGTGTATTTTTTGAAAAGTAACCCCTCTAGCAACATTGTGTCACAGAGATGAAATTTTTGTTTCTAGGTAAACTAAGACTTGCTGCGCATTGATAGGACTCTGAGCATAGTTGAAGTGGGGTATGAACACTTTACTCCCCTTTTACATTGAAATATTACTTGTTAGAATTTAATTTCAATTGTTGCATTTATGTTAGATGTGCATAACATTATGTGTTAACATTCACAGCATACACTAATGTTTATTTACAAAGACCACCTTTCTCTCATGCAGATATAATTGCAAGGAAAGCAGGTCCTTTACAAAGAGAAAAATAAGCCAGCACAGCTAAACAATAAAGAGAGGCTGTATAGGTAAGTATATAATAAGGCAGGTCAAAATAATCTTGAGAAATAACTTTAAAAACTAAGTGTAATAACTATTAAAAATCCTTTTTTTACAAACTTATCAGAAGCAAGGAGCCTGTGGGAAATTGATTAGGTCCAAAACAGGAATCTGGGGAATTTTCAGCATCTGTCCTGTGGATAAGCTTGAGCATGCTGAAACTCCTTGGAAGAGGCAACTCGTAAGAGAATGTGTCTCAAACTGAGGCACAAGCAGAATGCAAAAGCAGTGTGGATATGAAAAAATATGAAAAGTATGTTCTAAAATTTCTCAGTGACTTGGGGAATATGATCATGACATATTTAAATTCAGAATTAAATACTAAATGTACTTTTAAGAGCTTCTCCCATGGTGAAATATTTTTGAGTCCTGTAGCTTGTTAAACCATTACAACATTTATGTGGCATTTAGATTACAGATACAGAAATATGACATACCTATAAAAATGTAAACAGGATTGCTTTTTTTTTTTTCTTCTGATTCCTATTCCATTAATATCCAGTACTGAACAATTGTAATTAATGAAGGGATGGAATGCAGTTATATAAAACTTCATGCATACAAATGCAGAAAGAGTGGAACTAATTATGCAGTAGTTGCTTTATAATTGGTAAAACAAGAAGCATTATTTCCCCCCCACTTTGTTGTGAATTCTTTGTTCTTGTGGAAATGGCTTCCACTGTTTTAATAACATGCAGTATTAGAAAATCTGAAGGCTAGCTTATCTAGTGGTTGTAATAGGTGAAGGCCACTGAAACCTATTCCATCATTCACAAGTCTCTACCAAGGGGAACACATAATTTTTGCTAAAGGTAAAAAGTAGTGATCCAAAACTGCATAAATGATATTCCTTTCCCTGAAGTCTTTAGTATGCCTTGGTAAGATTTTATTCAGGCATCCTGATTCAGAATATTGCAGATAAACATAATATTACTTCAACTGAGCAGTAAATCTAAACACAACTTCATGTGGTGAAGTAACTCACTCCTTGGACTTCACTATTTCATGTAATATTTTGTAACGCAATGCACTATTTCATGTAATATTTTGTAACTCAATGTACTTTTTTTTTTTACTGAATATTGTGAACAAAGTTAAATAATGAATCATTTAGCAATTAATATTTGCCTTAAGTGAATAGATAAATAATTCTATAAGAAAAGAGATCTCAATCTTGTTAGCCTGTCATAGCTTCAAAAATAAAATCTGCATATTCTTAATTCTCCCTTTAATTTACAATGAAATTAAAGATAATTACCATTTGAAACTGACTTAAATTTTCAGCCAACCACTTTCATGCCCATGTTAGATTTTGTACTTGTAGATGAAAACTCTGTTGCAAAACGTGTTGATCTACAAAGTCTGCTTGCTAGAACTTGAGATCTTACTCCCTTCCTCCCCCTCTTCTTCCTCTCTTCCTCTCTTTCTTTTTCCGAAGTAAAGGTGATTCATTGATTCTATAAAAATGATTCAGCTCCAGAGAACAGTTTCAACTGAAGGAATTGATAGCTGCTGAGCTGTAAACATTCAGAACAGGAGTAATCAGCTAATACATACTTACTCTTATTTCTGTTAAAAGTTACATCTCTAATCTGGAAACTAAAGTTTGATTTAGAAAATCAACAGAATTTTTGTAGCTAGACATTTGGCCATTTAATCACTGCTTGGTTAGCTGCTAGCCCTAAGTATTCCTTTCTGAAATTCAGTCAGAAGTGTAATTGAAGGAAAATTCGTATTTCACTGTTGATATAACTTTTAACAGCAGAACAACATGCTCTTTTCTTTTTACAAAGCTGTGGAAGATTGTCCTTGACATCTGATATTCCAGATGTACCTGAGAGTACATTCTCCACTCTGCGTGTTCATTTGCAGATTCACTGATATTTCTATTATATTGCAAGGCTTATTTTCACAGCTTTTCAAAAAATAAGGCTATAAAGGAGCAATAATCAGATAACATCCTCATGTTTCTGATTATTGCTAGCCTGAAACCCACAGAGACCACACACAGTTTGTGATATTATGATCCATGGAATTGCATTTTTTTGTTGCTTGTTAGTGTTTGAATTTACTTTATTTATCAAAGGTTACCGTGACATCTGCTTTGCTCCTTATTTTGAATTGAAGTTGTTTAAGAGTAGTGTAAATGTAAGCAGCAGTAACAGAAGCTAATTCACAAACATAAACTGTGATTGTAATCAGAAATGCTGTAATTGAATTTCAAAGACAAGAGGCAAAGAAATTTTCATTAAGTGTATTAATATGAAGTGCCACACTTTAAACACAACTCTTTCATCAGCTGTTAGAAGTATATATGAACTTTCTGAAAAAGCAGGCATTTATTATGTTGTTATGATGAGATTTTGAGTTAATCAGATTGGTTATTTGAAGAATACATTTTTCATGCCTTAAATACTTTGATATTGTAGTTTGTGTGATATTGTAGTTTGTGTGACTTTTTCTAAGCGTATGTTTATGACTTCAGACATATTTGCTGAGTTTCAGGAGTACTCACTTTCCTATACAACTTGGCAAAAAGAAGCAGAGGCAAGATATACAGGGAATCTATCAGCATTGCGAACTGGAGAATGTCCTGGCTGGAATATTTTGAGTAGCTGGAGAACAAGGTTAATCAGAAATTGAACCTAGGGAGTCATATCAAACTTTACATCTCCTCAACCAACACTCATTTCAATTCTTTCCTTTGAAAAAATCATACAAATATGAACACTTTACTACAAGGCTAAGTATTTCCATGAAATCCTATGATACGAAGAGAAATAAAAGTAGTACATGAGATCAGAATAATCATTTTTCATAGATGCTTACCGCACTGAAATGCCTACTACCTACCATTTGGGTGAGATAATATCAAACCAGTTTTTCTTATGTTGTTCAGAGATATTTCATAAAGGTGGTAGCTGGGAAAGAGAATTAGAGGTCATTAAATTTTATTAGTGAGACAGAGAAGAAAGCACTTAAATTATGCAGAGGAACTTTGAATCAGTAAAATATAATAATTATTATATTTCTGGAAAAAGAAAAATTCATTGGAAAATGCTGATTCAGAGATCTTCTACTTACTCCATGATTGGCCAGAGATCTGCCAAAATGCTGCTTTGCTTATGATCAAAATTTGAACTAGACCAGTAGTCCACAAAGGGACTAAAAGGTAATCTTCATTCCAGAAGTCAAAACAGTACAGTGACACAAATCCTTTCATATTACTAGGTTTCATATAAAGAGTTTCCTTATTTAGCTTTGCTCTTCCTAGCAATTTATGCGCATATTAAATCAAAATGACAAGACTGAAATCAATACCTGAGAATGGTGACTACTTGAGAGTGTGTATACACAATTTTCTATAAATCCAGTATATGTGTCATGTCATGTGAAGGGAGGGAGGTATGACCAGATCTACAAATCCTCTTTGTTAGATTAAAGTGAAATGACGATCAAGGTCCAAGTTCAACAAGCAATGTTAATATGAATCTCTATACTACAACTATCTTAAAAGTATTGGCACTCTTACAATAATATCTATTTAAACTGTGTGGCTAAATTATGTGAAATCAAAATATGCCTTGCACTGCTTAACAACTTTACAAAGGAAAAAGAAAGAAAAGACAGGCTAGGGGGATTGGCAGGAAGATGGACAGAGATCACTGGTCCAGGTTCCAGCATTAGTCCAGCCTAATTTGTGATCCTTTGCCTGTGAGTTTGCTCATCAGAAGTTCCGAAGTACTGAAGCCTCAAAGTTCCCCCTGAGTTTCTCTCGGGCATCCCCTTATGCCTGCTAGATGTAAAGGGTTCATTGCCAAACAAGTCTACACTCAAAACTCTGCACTAAACTCCACTTGAGCAGGATTGTTGTGGGCAGAGCAAGGCTACCCTGTCTCCACAGCACTTCCATCCTCTTCAGCTGTTAGATGATGGTCTTATCTTGCAAGTGTTTGAAACAATTCCAGGTGTATTGCAGGTAAGGTGTTTTTTTTTTTGTCTGCTACAGTATCCTATTATTTTAAAATGCTTTCATAGAATCATAGAATGGCTTGGGTTTGAAAGGACCCCAAGGATCATCAAGTTCCATTTCCCTGCCACAGGCAGGGCCACCAGCCTCCAGATCCGGCACTGGAGCAGGCTGCCCAGGGCCCCATCCAACCTGGTCTTGAATACCTCCAGGGTTGGAGCGTCCACAACCTCTCTGGGCAGCCTGCTCCATCACCTCACTACTCTGAAGAACAGCCAATCTAAAACTTCACTACTTGATCTTAGAACCATTTCCCCATATTCTATCACTGTCTACCCACCCTTGTAAAAGTTTATTCCCCTCCTGTTTGTAATAGGTACTAGAAGACTGCAATGAGGTCTCCTCCCAGCCTTCTCTTCCCCAGGCTGAACAAGTCCAGCTCCCTCAGCCTGTCTTCATATAGGAGGTGCTCCAGCCCTCTAATCATCTTTGTGACCTTCCTCTGGACCCTCTACCATTAGCCTTCCAAGGAGCACACTGCTGGTTTTCAACAGATACAATTTTATTTGGGTAAGAAAAATATTACGCTTCCAATCAGAAAATTTTCCTACTTTTGATATGAGTCTTGAAATATTTCAGAATTTGCGCACAGTAATGCTCCTACTAGGTCTAACTTGGCCATATTTGTGTCATATTGACAAATTAACTTTCTCCTCTTTCTCTTTTTTTCCTATAAATTGCTGGGTTTGCATTTACATTGTGCAGTTGTTGAAAGGTGGAAGAGGTATTAAACTTTGTTTTTAATTATCATTTTCATTTCATTTTTACACACTTGTTTTTGGCCCAAGAGCTTCTTTTTGATCATCACTTTAATAACATAATGAATCAAATTGTGTTACTTTAAGTAGAACTTTCCTCCTAGGAGTCTGCAGTCCTAGGTCCAAAAATTCCTTCTTATTTATTTATTTATTTATTTTAATATTAGAAAGCAAACAGAAGAAAGCCATGAGATTTTTATCTCTTTCAATAATCTTTTTTAAAAGCATTATTAGATTCAGATTCTTTGGAGTCAGTAGGGGAAATAATATTCTTAATTTCAGCCTATCATGGGAATGCAAAATCAGACAAAATCAAGAGAGCCAGAATCACATTTCTTAAAATACAGATTTACAGAATATTGAAGTTGGGTCATATTAGACGAGAAGATTATTTTCCTTACAAGTGATCTTGAGAGAGATATTATTAAAAAAAGATCTATTTGAGAATCTCATTGGTGTATTGAAGACAGGAAGAAAAGAAGGTATGCTGAAGTTAGGCAGCTGCTACACCACAAACACTAGTTATTGCAATGTCTAATGCTATTTCATCGCACCATTTGTTTTTGACCTCTTGTATTTTGGATTGTGTATATAATGAAATTTTGGATAAGAGCAATCTTCTTTCAGTAGCACAATACAGGTAACATATTGTAGTCAAAAGCAAATTTAGAGTCTCAGATTTACAAAAGCAATAGCTCTAAGTTCTCTGACCTAGACTTTTGTATTCTTCTCCTGGATTTTTTAAAATAATTTCTATCTTGGCTTACCATAGGAAAAAAAAAAATATTAGAAAAGTCCCTTGGAATAGAACATGATAGCTCCGATGAAATAATCAGACAATTCGGAGATTTCAAAACACAATCTAGAGATACAGTGACATAGCTTATAGCAGTGCACTGGCCCAGAGTGTTTTGCATTCTCTGAAGTAAACTTACTTTCATATAAAAATCTGAAAGAATACCAGATGTAGTTGATGGAGACTATACAGTTTCTTGATTTTCACCAACTATACCCAGCCATCTCCAGTGAATCAAGTCAGGAAAACAAACTCAGGTCTGGTTTTAAGCAGTACATGGTTGGTCCTTGTTTTTGCAGACATAGATATGAACAAGTGTTGGAATGAGATGCAGCTTCAAGAGTTCTGTGGCTGTAGAAATAAAGAGGGGACAAATGTAAGCAGGTACAGAAAGAAGACAAACAAGTCCTTCTAAACCTATTATATATTTTTAAACATGGTAGAATTTTGTATGTAGCAAGTTGAACATGGGAAAAAATTGCTTAATTTTCAAGCTGATTTTTTTTTCTTAGATATGTACAGCTTGCAAATTTCAGTTTCCCTAAAAAATAAAGCAAATAAACTTTCACGAAGAAATTATACAAGATTCTGAAGATTTGCAGTCCTAAATTCCCAAAGACTGAAATGTGTGCTAGCTAAACTATGGAAGTTATTATCTCTTCCAACAAAATGTCTTTAAAATAATATTAAGCCATCACAGCTACAACAGTAATAATATTAAACTCAATTTTACCTGTGGAAGCAGGATGTTAATACTGAAGCAGTGAACGGTGTTGCCTTGGAAATGCAACTAGCTTGTAAGGCTGATGTGTGGGTGGGTTTCCTGTGATGCCTGGTCTGCCCTTGCTTTGGAAAAGGTTGCAGTGAGTGGTCTCATTAGAAGTAAAAAGAACTGAAACATGTTACTACTCAGAAAACTTGCATCATGTCTTCCAAAATATTTCCCAAGCTGTTTAATTAAAAATTATATGTTCCAAGGAGAGATTTCTCTATTAAGCAGATGATCTAGTGTCTAGAAACAAACCTTTCTCAAGGCCTAACTCACTATTTGGAGACCCTGGTAAGTTGCAGTTCTGTTAAATTTTGAATATACGCAGTGCTTATATGATGAGCTCAATGAGAAGAAATGTCTCTGCTATTTCGTCTCAGAACAGCTGAATTCCTACTGCATGAACTACAAAAAGTAATTGTAAAGCTATTGTGTTTCATTTAACTTACAAAGATATAAAGATTAAAAAAACTTTTTTTAATAGTTTACAGGCCAGCTCAGCCCAGTTTTGTGACTAATGGGGCAGGGACACTCATGAATCCACACCCCAGGAAAGGGGAAAGGGGAAGGGGGAAAAAGGAAAAAGGGTAGGGAGAAGGGCCTAAAAACAAAACAGCAGCAGTGAGCTGAGGAGGAAAGCTAATTTACTAAATAAGATATTGGAATATAACATAACATCATACAATATAATCGGAATTGAAGCTAAAAAATCAAATAAAATAAGAGAGTACCCAAAAACCAATGCTTTACTCCAATGCTGAAGGCAAGACAGCTGCCAAGATCAGCAGAAAGGAAAAAGGAGAGGCATCTTGTGACATGCAAACAGATTTATATTTCCCTCTTAATGGAAATGTAAAGTTCTCTGGGATATGTAGTCCTGCTTCTCTTCTGAGACAGTTATATCCAGAACTATTGATGATCCACAGAACTGGAGCATTAACTCTTCAACTTGCAGTGCACGTGATATTATGATGTGAAATACCAGTAACAAAAATCATAAAAACATGACAAAATTAAATCCAGGACTACTCACTGGAATACTGTATTTCCAATCTTGTTTAGACTTCCAAATATGTCTCTGAAGTGTCCAGTTTACAAACAAATCACTGAAATCTAAAACCTGTTTTCAAATTAAAAACTCTTCTCAGTAAAGTATTTCCAAGTGGTAGGAGAGAAAACTTACTGGAAATTATGAGTAAATTGGTCTGTTGTGAAATTTAAATTCTTTTTCTTTCTGTCCATGTATTTCTGTCCACGTATTCTGTTCCACGTATTTGCTCTTTTTGGTAGATTTAATATTTCAGCCTTTTCATCCTTTTGGAACCAATCCTTTCTTTTCAAAAATCCATACACCAGAATGCTTGCTCCATTTTATGCTTCCATGATTATTTCTGTGATTAACCTTAACTCACCTCTTTAGAAGTGAAAAATGGGATTGGAAATGGAGATTTCAGTCTTGGCTGCAGCAGCATTATTGCTTTGGATGTCACAGGTGTTATTTGTGTTATAAGTGTGTCAGCCACAATTTTGACTTCATATCAGCTCTGCACTGCAGCAGCTTGTTTGTACAACCCAGTTTGTGTTAGATCAATTGATAGTATCTGAAATCAAATTATTTGAAGATGAGCCACTGATGGATTATTACACTTAATTTTCACTAGCAAAGGCTTTTAAAATTGATGACAGCACTTTGTAAAAGGGCAAGAATGACCCGGCTGTTCATGCTGCCCTTAAAGTACCTACTGCTGCATATTAAAGATTTTCAATACAATTCTGGACTTTATATTTCCAAATTCTGAGTTAGCCACATAAGTAATCATTTTCTGAATATTTAATCATGAATATTTTCACTAAAATTTTCCACATAATTTTTAGAACAAGTTAGTAAGTTAGTACATTCATTTTATGTATGTGTGTGTGTGTGTGTGTGTGTGTGTGTGTGTTTATGTATGTATATATAGCTTTACTGTGCGTTTCTGTCAACAGCGTTCTGGCTTTTGATTCCCAGGAGTCTGTTCCTTTTTTAGAATATAGTCTAATAATGAACACCTGGTATAAGGTTCTAATGTAATTTCATTTTTGAATTAAATGAGTGGGTGTTGAAAGGTTTTGTAGAAATTCCTGCTCAGGCTGCTTTGGGCTGCTGTAGCATGCTGGCTGATTACTCCTTGTGACTGCATAATGAGGACTGCGGTACTTGAATCTCTTATTTGCTTTTATTTTGTGAATTTGCAGATCCTAGAATTAATTTAAAGATATCCACTTTCATTTGATAAATAGAATGCCTAATAAAGACTCTTGTCTCATACAAACTAATAAAAGCTTAAAATGCAAAGCAAGTGTTATCTAAAGGTTCAGGAGCAGGATGAACATAAGAACAAAAAGATATTTACAGATCTGATAAAGAAATAACAGACTGTGACTTTCTTAGCACCCTAATTTCTACTTCATGAGTAACAGAATTTGGCAAGACAGTTGACTGCTTGGAATACCTGCCCTCTAACCATTTCTATTTTCACATCCATTTCTGGTGCAAAAGAAAACACGAGTCTGTACATCTCTTCCTAGTCAGCTTCTAGTTGATTGGTAATGAAAAATACTTATGGAAATACTTATTTTGTTCTAAAAATATGTTACTTCAGATTGGTTCATGTTATTAGTATTTGAGTGAATTTTTTTTCTATCTAAAATTATTTATTATCTAGAATATAATTAAATTCAAAACATTTTTCCCCATCTCTTTCAGCACAGAATATACTATCTTAAGATAATCGTGTCTGATTTTAGTACAAGAGCAGCTCTTCATCTAAGGAGCAGTCTAGAGGTCTGTACACAAGTTACATACCAGCTATATTGCTCTTATTTATACAGTGATAAGTGATACTGCTCAGTAAGACTAAATTTGCTGATAAACCAATTCAATTAGCAGCTAATAGGCTGTTGTATTGAATGCCCCTTGCTGGTTGGAGTGTATTGAATTGCTCCTGGAGGTAGCCTTTCAGTTTCTTTACATCTAAAAGGAAATAGGTTGTTGCAGATTTTCTGCTCTGCAGCATAAACCAAAACACAGTGGGAAGCAATAACTGGAAGATTTACTTCAGAGAAGCATGGCTGATATGAACTGAAATGCTGATGTAGATACAGTTCTGGCAGGTTATACGTATGGCTCAGAAGGCATCCTCATTAGGAGCCCTTTCTGGAAGTTACTTGGTGAAGTTGAAATTTACTGGGGGAAAATTAGAAGCAGCCAGTTTAAATAAATTGACTATTTATAGTTGGACAGTAAAGCAATACTAGAACAAAACATTGTACAGATGGTCAAGTGCTATAGCTCCCATTCAGAATGCTGTCTTAGTCTTGTATCCTGTGCTGCCAGCTCTCCTCTAGCTCTGGATCACTTGCAACACCCTACATCTTCTCTCTTGGTTTAGGAAGAGAATACCATTTTTGTACTTTTCTTAAAAAAATAATAATAAAAAAGGATAGAAGTTCTAAGCAAATCTTACTTCACTTCCCCCTCCCCCTTCCAGCCACCACGAATAGCAGTTCCCTCTTTTTCTAGTGAAATGCCACAGGATCTCTGGTGATCTGGCTGCTGGGACAGATAATCCCCTCCCAGAGGAGCTGGAGAAAAGGAGTAGATCCCAAAGACACCGAGTATATTCAGCACCTGCAGTGGTATGTTGTACCCTCAAGACAGGGAGGTTCCTTCCTCCATGAGATGAGGACAAATGAGGGAAAAGGCTTTCTGTTATGAAAAAAGGCAGAGACTCTGCTCAGCCTTGTCCAAAGGTACAATGGTATTGCAGTGCTCAATGAGATCACGGTATTTTTATTTGATACGCAGATTGTGAAAGTTTCACAGGATCACAGAATTGTAGGGATTGGAAGGGCCCTCTAGAGGTCATCTAGTCCATCCCCAATGCCAAAGCAGATCCCTAGACCAGATTGCACAGGAAGGTGTCCAGGCTGGTCTTGAACGTCTCCAGAAAGACTCTGCAGCATCTGGGCAGCCTTTTCCAGTGCTTTGTCACCCTTGCTGTGAAGAAGTTCCCACGTACATTTGTGCAGCACTTCCTACGCTTATGTTTGTGGCTACTTCCCCTCATCCTATCACCACACACTGCTGAGAAGTCCGGCCTTGTCCCTTTGCCTCCTGTGCCTTAGATGTTTATAGATGTGGATCAGATCCCATCTGAGTCTTCTTTTTTCATGGCTCAACAGACCCAGGTCTCTCAACCTTTCCTTGTAAGGGAGGTGTTCCAAGCCCTTTATCATCTTTGTGGCCCTCTATTGGACTCTTTCCGGGAGATCCCTGTCTTTTCTGAACCAGAGAGCTCAGAACTGGACACAGTACTCCAGGTGAGGCCTCACCAGGACAGAGTAGAGGGGGAGGATCATCTCCCTTGACCTGCTGACCACGCTTTTTTTAATACATCCAGGATCCCATTGGCCTTCTTGGCCACTGAGGCACACTGCTGGCTCATGGCCAACCTTTCAACCACCTGCACATTCAGGTCCCTCTTCTCAGAGCTCCTCTCCAGCAGGTCATCCCCCAACCTGTACCAGTGCATGTGGTTATTTCTCCCTAGGTACAAGACTCTCCACTTGCTCTTGTCAAATCTCATCTGGTTCCTTTCTTCCCAACTTGCCAGCCTGTCCAGGTCTCACTGAATGGCAGCACAGCCTTTGGATGTGTCAGCCATTCCTCCCAGCTTTGTATCATCAGCAAACTTGCTGAGGGTGGACTTCATCCCCTCATCCCCCTTCATAGATGAAGATGTTGAACAGGACCGGACCCAGTCCTGCAATTTTTTTGCTTTTTTGTTTCAAACACAGCAAATGTCTTTACATACTTACTTCACTCTGGATTTTGATTAAAAGTTCTAATTTCTTTCTGAGGGAGAAAAACCACTTCGATGTGACAAGACAGGCAATGCAAGACTACCCATCGTGTCATATGCCTTTAAAAGTCTATGCAATAACAGTAGAACAATTGTTCTCTATTTATTCTATCATTCTCTCATTCTTGTGAGAAACTAAATAAATTACTGTCAACTTCAAGCATTTAAAAATCATGACTCAGGTCTTTAAAAATACTGTGAACTTCAAAGCATATATTTTCCTTTCCTTTTTGGTTTTGATCCATCAGACTTCATATATTTATGCTTTTCAAAAACAAAAACAAAAAAAATAATGATTTATTTCTTGTTTCAGTTTCTTAATGAATTTACTTTCAGGGAGGAAACAAAACACCAAGGAATGTGAGATAATAAAGTCTTTGGTAGTACTTTAAGGGACTGTAATTTTCTGTCTTTGATTTTTTTGAAACACAAACGCTTTTTCCACTACAATATCTCATGTCATTTAAAGCAGAGGAGTGTTAGAAAACAGAGTTTCTGTTTTGTCATCTTCAAGTTAACTCATCCTGTCCAGCCTCCTGCTTCCTGATGGCAGAGAATTTTGCTGAATTTTCCAAAGCTGAAACTGTAAGTACAGTTTTCTGACATCAGGAGGACTGTTCTGTGCTCTGACCTAAACAAAATGATTGTTTAGAGATCAGGCTCAAGCTCCTGTGTTTTATGTCCCCTGGCTTTGTTAAGAGCTTAATACTGGCTACAACTTTGTCCTTACATTCTGAGTTTTTGAAGGTACATGAGTGGTGACAGTCTTCACAGGCAGATGACAAGAACAGTGACTTGAAAAGTTTACCTGCCGTACATGGCAAAGGCACAAAATACATAAGGTAAATGAAAAAATCTAGTTTTTATTTGTTATAACGATTTAGAACCCTAAATTTCTGTAATTATTGTAATTGTAATTATCAGTTCCTATTCTGAAGGGGAGAGAACATTGTTTCTTGTTTGCAGCTTTGTTTACTTGAATCCTGGTGGGTAGACTGTTAAGGAATTCTGTTAGTTTTTTCCTATTTTGAAAAGATTTATTCTAAAGTATCTCCTATTTTAAGTTCCCTCTGTATAGGATATACTTTTAAATGGGAAAATGTTATCTGAGAGATTTTTGTTTCCTTGATTTTTATTTTCAGTAAATATATCTTAACTATCATTATTAGGTTACTTCTCTATTATTTTTTAATCATCTCTGAAGGCAGCATTCCTGCATATATTTGTGCCATTGATGTTTTAATAGCTTAGTAGATTCTGGAAATCAGATTGATCCGTATTTTATACTGCATGGAGGATAATGCAGAAAAGATTAATACTGGTATGTCAGAGTAGTACCAAGAAAGGAGAGCTGAAATGTGTTGGCACTGCCTGCCAAGGGCTGTGATGCCACCAGGAGTCAGGACTGAATTCCAGGAGTCCCTGCTGAATTTCAAAGAACTCCAGGGAATGCAAAGAATTCCCATTTTCTTCTTCCAAATCTGAAAATAAAAAAATTGCTGAAGCTCTCTCTTGTTCTAATTACCACAAACTTGAGATTTATTTATTGTGCATTCTGAAGAGTATTTGATATGGGAAACAGGAAATCAGACATTAATGTTACAATATTCATGTATATTTTAAAGCAATTCAGCTTTGCAGTTAAGTCAATTCTATTTAACCATCCATTTAAAGAATTGTTTTTAATGTTGTTTTTAAACACTACTGAGACTCCCAGTAAAATGCTTTTGGTATATTTTAATCATCTCTGCCATAAACAGAGAGCTATTTGTGCTCCATAATTAATCCCTTACGGGGAAATATTTATTTCCAATGAAGTATCTCCAGTATAGATCCAAGATGAAAATGAAAGCATGCAGAAAGTAAGTTATTGCTATTAATGATTCATGGAATCACCAAAAAAAATATGTATTCATTCACAGTGTGATGTATAGATGGTAATAATTCTATTTGTCAGTCAACAGTCACTGGTGTGAATTTTATGCATGAACTATTTATGACTGAATACAAGAGCTGACAGCCTGATAGATGTCTGAACTGTAGATAACAGCAGTAATTTATCTAATCAGACTTGGTGTTTTAAATGTCTGCTTCATAATTTAGAGTTGTAGTCCAGCTGCCATTTTCAATATTCAGATACTGTTTCACAGCACAAAAGTTGACTGATAAATGTAGGAAAGTGTCATCTTTGAAGCAATTAATTTAGGAATTGCTAAATTGCATGTGTTTGTTCCTTGGTACATTTTTAGCCTAACTGTTATGAATGGCTTGAAATGTAACCCCTCTGCATGATGTAGTCTTATGTGGATACATTTTGGATAAGTTTTCTTCTAAAAATGTTTGGCTTTTTTTTTTTTGTAGTGATAATCTCCATTGTGGTTGTTGTGAAGCTGAGCTGGGCAGTTATTTGACAGACAGGAGTTTCTGTTATCCTAAAAATGTAGGTGTTTTGGTAATCCTTAGCATACATCGCAGACATCAAACACCGATGGCTCTGTATGGTTGCTGTTAAAAAAAAAGATCCATCCATGCTTTTAATCCTGCTTTTCTATTTGTCCCAAAACACCTCAGTTTGAAATGGACAGCAGATTGGTGTCTGAGCTCTGTAGTGATCCTGACAAGCCTTTCGTGCATCAGGAAGTATTAATTTTAAGTACATATTCTGTATATGGGTATCTACTTGCTTCTTTTTGTAGGATGCACCTACTGTGGACAGCCTTCCTCATGGCCTTCTATCCAACTGCTCTTAAACTGGCCACTCATCTATTCTATGGGAGCCTATGGTTGGATTTCCTACCAAAGTCAATCTATTTTTTTTTCTAAATACTGTCTGGAAGAAGAGCATTCTCTTATTAAAACTGTGAATTAGGAAGAGGAAAAAAAGCCATGAAAACATATCTAGTCTAGTGGTGGGATGCTTACCTCTAAGAAGTAAAATTTGTTTTTTCTAATTCTGCTCCAAGCTCTCCCTGCATTTTATCTGGCAATAATTGAGTACAGTTTGACAAAATTTCTTACTTTCTTGATCTCCATTTCCATGGAGTATTGTTTTCTTACAAAAGTTAAGCTTCTATTCAAATATTGTATGCTCAAGCCTGTACTTATGCTACAGACTTTGTCTTCCCAGGCTCTCAAGAACTTGAAGACATCAAAGAATTCCAATTTTACCAGATTTTTCTAGTAGTGACATAGATACTTATCTTTTCAGATAATGACTGTTTTTGTATTAAGGTGAGTGGAAAATATATGTAAGAACAAAAGTTTTGTTACTATTTTTATGTATCCCATCTTACTAGTAAGAATTCCACTTAGTCTTTTCAAAGCTTTGTTCTTGAACACTCAAAGGCTTTTTTTTCTAAGGCAAAGTTTAAGACATATGCTAAAGAAGCACTGAAACAAAGGCCTTTTTTGACATAAAATGTAAGGTATCAATTGGATTTGACTCAGGCAGCAAAGAGACGCAGCATTAGCTAGCCTACAGCACTGCAGGCAAATCATGTTCTGATTCAGTTGTCTGTGTTAAAATTTTCTGGGGGCACATTCCAATGTCATTGACACCAGTATAATTCAGTTTCTGCATAGCTGCTCCTGAGTTACCCTAATACGTGGGATAGGGAACAAAAGTCACTAATAGAGGCTCCATAGGGCCTTTGGTGTTTCTTGAAATCTGCTTGTGGTGTTGGCATCTCAGTCTCCTTCTGCCTCACAGGTAGAGTCATTTTATATGTAGCCATTTACAGGTATTAATTTTACATTCATAGCATGTGGCGAATGTTCATTTTACTATATTTAGTTCATTTTAGCTCATTTTAAATAATATATTTAGCTCATTTTAAAGTGAAAATGAGAATGTAATTTATGATTATTATTTGATTTAAAGTGAATGCTATTAAAATATTTAGGTATGATATGGAGTCTTTTGTGCTCTCTATATAAAGTCTAAAGGATTTTATGACAGTGAGATCTATAAAGGGTATGTGTCAAAAATAATGATGTTAATTGTTCTCAGGTTTTTTTTGTTTTGTTTTGTTTTTGAGAGTAGACTTCCAAATTAGTAAAAATTTGGAAGAAAGAAATATCTATTTGTATCAGAGGGTAAGATTGTATCTTGCAGAATATAAATTTAGGTAAGAGAGAGGAAAGTGTCTGCCTTTTAATTGCTTATTATAATTAGCTTTTGACATGTCTCCTTTCAGAATATACTGTTCCCTGAAAATCATTTTGTATGTAGTTTGGCTGTGGAAAGATACACAAATTAGAATGTGAAACAAAAAGCACATATGGCAGTCTCCACAATTAACAGAGTCTGTAATTCATTTTGTGCCTGTGACAGAAATAGTGTATTACTGTGACATTGTTTAAGGGAGGAATAGGTGATCACAAATATGTAAGGTGAAAATGCTATCTCCTCTGTCCCGAAGGATACACATTTTAATTTACATTAAAATGGATGTGTTTCAATAACTGTCCATCCTCTTTCAGCTCAGATGGTTTATGGTTGCTGCACTAGATCATATCCCACAGTACTCACTAATTAGAGTTTACTGGTTTTCAGCCAAAATTTAAACTTCTAATATCCTTCATGTTTTAATGAATTTCTTCTGGACTTGAACTGAGAATATCAGACTGTTCCTAGACACTACTATTCATAAAATCATCTGAAGCAGATTTCTAAGGAATGTGAAATTGAAGACACAACTTTTCTTATGTTTTTAGCCCAAAGTTGATTAAGTGTTGACCAACTCTAGCACTAATCTAAGTAGATTAATACCTGTGCAAATACATAGGTGAAGGAAGAGAAGATGGGAGGGGAGGCTGAAGTATTCAAATGCCCCTACATCAAAAATTGGAAAAGTAGCAGAGTTCACAAATTTGAATTCTGGTCAGAAGATCAGCTTTAGCTTAGGTCACCAGCTCTCTCACCAGTCAGCCCAATGGTTCAAAGTGAATGTCTCTGATAACTTATCCTGGTTTCTTGCAAATCCACATAGTCTTAAACATGATGCCAAGCAAATGCTGCTTCTTTATCTCCAGACAATTGTGCAGGTAGGCTGCTGAGAATTTATAGGGTTGGTTTTACCTACATGAAAAATGCACATTTCTCTGCTGAAGACAGAAAATAGTTTTGCAGTTCCCCAAAACAATTACAGTTCTGATAGGGCTGCTATAATACTTATTTTAACAGTTGCATAAAGTACATGTGAGAATGGCTTCAGACAATTGTCTTATTTTTTATTAACAGTAAATGTACCTTGGAATTATGGAAAGACATTTTCAGTCATCAGGAATATTTGTAAGCCCATAGCAAGCATGTATCACCCAGAGGTACAGACTTACTGTGTGCCCAATTCTGCTGAAAGATGAGTGCCCCAACAAGTGATAAAAACACAGCTGATTCAGGAAAAGAGTAGCAGTGTTTCAAGAACTGTATAAATTACAACAAATGTCAGAGTGTATCAAGATGTTTGTAATGGGGTTCTGTGTTGGCTGGATCACTGAAGTAAAACTCCCCTGGTTTTCTGGGAACTGAGGAAGGAAAATCAAAATGTATTTGTCTTGAAAGCAGCTTTTCAACAGAACTCACGGTACTGAGCTGAACAAAATAGATCTTATAAGGAAAGGAATCTCAGAATACCCAGGTGATAAAGAAACAAATTAACAGTTTTGAAAGTAAATCTAATATGCCAGCCTCCACTGTCAACAGGGAGCATATTCCTTCCTAGGTCTCCTCTGTAATCCGAATGTTCAGCTGGGCAAATTCTGCAGGGGTCTCTAATTTCTTAGGAAAAAGGACCTGTTTTCTGTCAGAGAGCCTAGCAAGTAAACCTTCTCTCATGAGTGTCCCAATTTACAATTAGTGTTTTCCAAGTATGTAGAGGGTATTCTCTACCTAGAGTCATAGATAACCTCTAATTGTTGCTTTTGGTCTCTCACTGAGGGTCAAAGGTTTCTTTGTAATTATCTGTACTGATATATTTGGTTCTTACACTGATGTATATAGATGCATGTGCATTCTATTTGACTAGACTACATCAAAAAATGTATACATTTTCAGCTTTCAAATGCCAAAGCTTCTTTTCCAGAAGTGACTATGAAAGGCTGGATTTGCACATGAAATGCACTAGCAATTGAAATTTTAATACATCTTTCAATTTGAAAATTCGTGTCATTCTACAGGATTCACTGATTCTCCAATCAAACATTTTTTTATTTTATATGTTCTCCACTTGAAACCACTCCATGTAAGAAAAAGAGCTCCACATATCGAAATTAAATGATGTTTCTCAGAAGTCTATTCCCATGTGAACTGTTACGCCATAACAGCTCTCACTCTGGATGTAAGGAAATATGATGGAATCTCTCCCTTATACCTACTTTAAGTTCCAATGGTATAGTGCACCTGTACAGTGAATGATATTTACAGAAGATGCTGCAGGAATAATCTATCTAGGAAAGGTAAGAGAATCCTGAAAATTATCCAAATATGTCTCCACTCCTGGGCAAAAATAGATTAATGTAGTGGGAAACAGTCTGAGCGATTATATTAAAAATTGAATTTTTTTTCTTTTCCCTATGGAAGATAAATGGTAACAGTCTTCATTCTGAGTATGATTTATGATGGCTTAAATACAAAAGAATAAGTGGAAGACTGTTACTCCCCTCCTACCCTCATGTCTTCTTGAGGAATATAGGAACTGTCATCCTTTGGACCCAAAGGGACAGTAGATGGATGGGCTAAACAGAGAAAAGAGGCAGATATTAGAAAGGTATGTATGAGAATTAACTGTCATTATTAATGTGTTGTGGTTTTTTGGTTGGTTTTTTTTTTTTTCAGTATTGTATAGAGAATTTAGAAAATGCTAAAAGATTAATTAGACTAATGGTGGATTTTAAACTTCATGTGCATGTTGTGTTGTTTTTTGCCTGTAACAATTTGAATGCAAGACCATGGCAGCTCTTAACAAGCAAGCCATGCTTCAAATGAAGTTCTGGATTTTCTGCTTTACCCCAGCACTAACCTTGGACAGTGCCTTGGACAGAGCTTGTCAGTCCTTCCACTAAATAAAAATACTCCAGGGAGAAATTTTTGCACCTTTGGATTCTTTTTGTTACTTTTCTCCAGCTTTGCTTTCAGTGCAGGTTTGATTTTCTTTTTCTTTAGCCCTAAACGTAGGCTCAGCCAAAGGACACTGGTCAATGAAAAAAAACTTAATATTCTTCATAAAAAGACGTCTCTAAGCAGTCTTAAGTTTGAGTGGAAGATACATATGTTCTGAATGGGCAATACAGGTTCATAATCTTCATATTCTTCGCTGGAAGGATACACGGACTATAAAAAGGCAAAAAGTTTATTTTGCACATCTTAAATGAAATATGAATTGGAACAACTCAGTACTGTCAAGATTTACATCTTTCTTCCATTCTTTCCTATCTCTCCTATGTTCTGGTGAATTTTTTGTTTTCTACTCTGTTTGCATGAAAAATAATTTCTCCATTATGTAATTTTTGTTTATGTTTCCAAGTTACAGAAACAATTACCACAGTAATAATTCTTGATATGCACACAACTATAGACATTTCCCATAAATAAAATAAAATAAAAATTAGAATAATTATATTCAAGTATTCCCCTGAATATATTTATGCCAGGATGGTTTTAAGCCATTGCATGGTGAGACAGGCACAAGCATTTCATTTTTTGAAAGCCTATAAAAATTATATTTTTTGTTTATAAATAATATTGTAATTTGCTGGTGCAATTCCTACATAAGAGAGTGAGAAAGAAAATCATAAGAAAATATGGGATTTCTATTGTATATGCTATTGCGGATACTGGAAGATTTGCAGCCCAGGAGGTACAGTATTAAAACAAATCTGTCAGTCAGATCAGTATGCACAGGGGAACAGAAGCATTACTGGGGAAGGCAGATAGGTCAAAGAGCTATTCAGACAAATTGCTACATGCTTATTCTCTTAAAGGGTTTAATCTGGTCTGGAACAGGCAAGTCATTCTTCCCAAGGGGGAGTCAATGTCACTTCCCAACAGTGTGTTTACGAGGAAATGGTTTGAACAAGCAATGAAACAGCTTAACCATTAAAAAAAAAAAAATTACACAATTTTCCTGCAACAATTCTTAAAAGAAAATGGCAGTTGAGGCAGTAATTGAAAAGAACACATTATTTTTTACAAAAAGGTAATGTAGCTAAAATATACTACTGTCAGTTATCACCTGCCTAGGGCACTTTTTCCCATACTGCTGGCTGTTCTGTACTGACACACTTGTCTCTTTATCTTTCCTAAGTTTATCAGAAACTCAAGGCTTTCTACATCAGTTTCACTGGTATGTGATTAACATCATAAGAAAAAGCAAAACTATGGTACAAGGCTTCCTCTTGTGTAGTTCTCTGCTATTTTGTTTTGAGCCCAAGACAGCTAAGAGGCAGTTGAGAAAAACAAACAAACAAACAACAAACAAACAAACAAAAAAGCAGTTTTTTGAAGTTGAAAAAGTACAGCAACTTCATTATCTTAACAGAAATTTGACAAATGTGCTTGTGGGTAAGTTGGTGTAAGAGAGGTTAAAGTCTCAGAAACTCTTGTGCAAAATAGGAGAAATCTTACTCCAAAATGGCAACATAAAGCACAGTGAGCTGCTCTGAAGATTCAGTGTTGATCAAGAAGTCACACTTGAGCTATTTTCTGTTTGTTGGGATGAGTGGAATTCAGAGTCTACCTAGATCTTAGGCACAAACAAGCAAAAAGTACAGTCTAAACAGTAAAAGTGACTAAAAAACAAACCAGGTAATTCTGCATAGCATTTCAGAGCCTTCCATATTTGAAGATTTTAAACCGTTTTTAATAACTCAGCTAAGTGGTTGCTATTTTCAAGGAAGCAATTGAACTGATGTTTCAAGTAGGTGAAGAAGAGCACAGGTGATTGCAAGGTTGATTGATTTTGTGACATATAGATGAAATGAGACTTGTTTTGCTCTACTGGATATTTTGGAAACTAATAAGTTAAAGCCTAGACTTCTATTCATAGTGAGGAAGCTTCCTGCTTATAATCCTTACAACCAAACAGAAATAGTGATTTCATTTTAGGATACTGCAGGGAAATACTTTAAAATATATATCTGTTCTTTTAACAAAACTAATAGCAATTCTGTTATTTTTGTTATATTAACTGCTGAAATGAGTGTAATTACAGGCAGCTTAGTTTATTCTAATTTGCTGTATTCAAATATTCCTGTAATAATATGCCTTATGAATGTGTTTACTACATACATTTATAGAAAGTGAAGACCAGTGCAGATGCTTGAAGCCATGCACCAAATCTTCAGAAAAGGGAACGCACTCAGGGTCCTGATATTGATTTAAGGAACAAATAACAGAATTAAGCCTTCTGAAGCATACATATAAAGGATCATAGCTGTTTAGGACAAACTCAATGAGATTTACTAATACTGAATGTCCTTTTTCCACTGTGGGTTCCACTCATGACAGATTTATGCATTGAAGAGTCCTTGTATAGATAATGAAAAGTAGGTTTTCCTGTCAGCAAGATTTCAGTAGTGTACTTAAAAAGAGAAACAGAGTGTAGGATGGAATCAGTCAAGCTGCAAATAACTCCACAATTGCAATCAATTTTGAGGTTTATGTCACTGTCAAATGGATTACATAAATATTATCCAAAGTTTTGGTTGCAGTGTTGAGACAGTAAATCTAGGGCTAGTGGAGTGTTGAACCAAAAAATATTGAAATAAACATTTAAAAATATTTGCTGAAACATTTTCTTGGATGTGGACATGCAATTCAAGATTTCTATTAAAATCTGGAACTGCAAAAACTATTTCACATTTAATCAAGATCACTAAAAGAGCCATGAAATTGTATGTTTATCTTTCTTATGCTCTTCACTGGTGGTTAATGGACAAACTATCTTCATCTGTGTTTATCTTAAACACAGTTCATGAAGATACAACAGAAAAAGCAGGAATTAAAAAAAAAAGCTATATGAATCGTTCATCTGTATGAACTGAACTTTATCTTTCACATTTTGTGACTTGTTAACACACTCATAACTTCATCAATGGACAAGGGAAGATTCACTGATATCATCTATCTGGAATTCAGTAAGGCATTTAATATGGACTCCCCACATCACCCCCTCCAAATTGGGAAGACATGGATTTGATTGATGAACTGTTTAAAGGATAAGGAACTGGTTGTGAGATTGTACCCAGAGAGCAGAGGTCAATGGCTAAATGTCCAGATGGAGGTCAGTGATGAGCACTGTCCCCCAGGGGACAGTACTGGGACAAATATTCTTAAATATCTTCATCAGAGATATTGACAGTGGGGTTAAGTGCACCCTTAGCAAGTCTGAGGATGACACCAAGCTGTGTGGTGTGATCAACACATCTGAGGGATGAGATGTCATCCAGAGAAACCTAGACAAATTTGAGCAATGGACATTTCAGTATCTAAAAGGTGACTATAAGAAGGAAGGGGACAGAGACTTCAACAGGGTCTGTTGACATAGAACAAGGGGAAATGGTTTAAAACTAAAAATGGAGAGATGTAGATCTAAATTGGATATAAGAAAAAAGATTTTTATGATAAAGAGTAGTGCAGCACTGGGACAGGCTGCCCAGAAATAGGGTGGATGCCCCGTCCTTGGAGACATTCAAGGTCAGGCTGGATGAGGCTCTGAGCAATCTAATCTAGCCATAGATGTCCCTGTTCATTGCATGGGAGTTGGACTGGGTCACCTTTAAAGGTCCCTTCCAACTCAAATGATTCTATGATTCTATTAATATCTTATAATTTTTTCTAAGTGCATAACTTCGAAGGTTATTGGAGACTTTTTCTGTGAATAACTCTTGGTCCCCTTACTATCTCTAAGCAGCTGATTAGAAGTGTTCATTACTGTAAGTGAATTTTAGCTGAGATTGTTTGAGCATAAAAGTAGACTTTTGATCTTGTTCATATCAGCATCAGGCTTAAAAGTAATTTCGTTCAGCAAACAGTGATATTTAAACACTGAACAGATTTGCTTCACTGTTTATTTGTTCACTTAAACTAACATTTTATGTACTAATATGTTTTATCTAATATCAGTGAAAGTGTTAAACATAACTGTTCATTTTACGGCTCTAATCAGTGAAATGATAACAAAAACAGATTTTTTCTGCTTATGCAGTGCAGTACTTCTCATAGGACATATTTTCTACTGAGTGCAGTTTTGGAGGCTGCAAAAGGAAGGACATAAAACTACTGGAGATTGGAGATGGTGAAGGGTCTAGAGAACAAGATCTATGAGGAGTGGCTGAGGTCTCTTGGATTGTTCAAGTCCAGAGGCTGAGGGGGTCCTCATGGCAGTCTATAGCTCCTCAGGAGCTCTTAGGTGACAATGACAGGACCTGAGGGGATGGCATGGAGCTGCGCTTGGGAAGATCAGGTTTGGGATTAGGAAAAAGTTCTTTGTCAGAGGGTGGTTGGGCATGGAACAGCTTCCCAGGGCACAATGCTGAAGTTCAGGACAGTTTGAATAATGCTCCCAGACGAAGAGTTTGAATTTTGGATAGTACTGTGTGTAGCCAGGAGTTGGATTCAATGATCTTTGTGGGTCCATTCTAAATCAGGATATTCTATGATTCTGTGATTCTACATAATTTCATGGATAAGGTCTCTGAAATCTAAAATAGAAATGATGGGCACAAAAACCAGCTATGATTAAAGTATTCAAAATAATGTGAACACAAACATTATAGATGTTACAGAGTATAACATAAGTCATTTTCTCATCCCAAATTAATGCCAGATACAAGATATCTAAAACAGTTTTCTTAATGTGGGACATAGAAGATAAACCTCATAAAGATTCATTTGAAAGCTAAAAATTATTCTTTTGTTTCAATTTCAGATTTTTTCCGAATATTTCCTCAAAAATGAAGAATATTATTTGTTTTATGACAGACTATGTATTTTTGAAACAGTACACTGAATTGTTGAATTCATAGAATGATGAATATCTCTTGGTAACGTTTTGATTGCAAAATATGATCTACTGATCTCTTCTATGGCACCTTACAGGAAATAGTAACAATAAATCATCCAGGTTTTATCCCTATGTCATTCTGGTGCAAGAAAGACTTTTCTCAGACACACCACATTAATGGCAGACTGAAACTAAAATAGAACCTGTTTAACTAGGAAAACAGTATGGAGACACTGAGCAGTGTATCTGTTTTAAGAAATGTACGAATCAAATCATAGCTTTAGATTTCATGTTCCTACGTTAGAAATCACCAGTGTGCATTTGAGTGTGTACTCATAATTTCTGGGGATCAGTTTTATACACAATAGAAAATATTTGTTTTTTTTCCTTTTACATGACAAGGGAAAAGCTATGTGGAAACTGAACAGAAGTTATTGAGTCAATACTATTTTCAGCAGTATTACATAATGTGTGTACATTTCTGGAATAAACAGTTATTTTCTCAACAGGAATAAGTTTCTGAAGTAACAGCAGTCACTGCAGGAGACTTGTAGCCTTGGCCCTCCATTTTTCTACATTTTATGGTTTCTTTTTTCACAAACTTATCAGCAATTAGCTCAATTCTTGTTGCTTTCCTAGCATCCACCAAATCTAATCAACCCACAGTCCTGCCTTTGAAAATTTATTATGTTCTTTGATGAATTTTGCTTGCTTGGTTAAACACACTTCTGTAAGTCAGAGCCCACCAGTAGTATACTAAAGTCTATTGAGTCATGAGAATGACACTGTTAGTATTTTTTCCTGAAAAAGTCCTATTTTCTTTTGGTTTGTAGAGGAAAGAATGGAAAGAGAAAGAAAAAGGATGAAAAGGGAAAGTTAGGCGACTGAGAATAGCAATTATCTTCAAGGATAAATATCAACTTAGAGCAGTAAAAAAGTACCTCTCCAGACCAACTCTGTTCCTTTTTGACTTTTCCATCATTTCTCCAAGTACTGTACTACCTTTTCCTACATACCAGCTTCCCTCTCCACAAGGAGCACTGCTCCCACATATTCTGAATGAAAGTGTAATAGCTGCCACTTGTCTTTGTCCCAGCTGGAAAACAAGTAAAGGAAGCCTAAACAATGTCATGATGTGGCAGAGTTTGGGTGCTGTGTCCAATGGCAGTTGTTGGGCCTAGAATATCTATCCAAATATACTGGCAAATTTGGCACAAAACTGTTTTTAGATCATTACATCAAACAAAAAATACCTCATCCATCTGGTCTGAATCAGCTCAGATATTTTTTTATCTTGCTTTTACTTCTTCTCACTTCTCACATTTAGATGCAATAAATATACATTGATCTACAAGTTTAGCAGAGCCAAAAATGTAACAAAAAGCTTTCTATTTAACTGTGACAATTACCCACTATGAGTGTTGCTTTCTGACATGAAATCATTGACAGAGGTAGTCTGAAAAACTAAACTGCTGCTGAATTTTCAGCTGGAAACAAGAGACATCAAAAAGCTGTTACTCTGTTCTTTCCCATTCTTCCCCTAAAAAGTGGGGCTGAAATAACAGGGTGACTGACGGGGAATGCATGAAAATCCACTGTATTAATTTGACTGTGTTCATCTTAGTGCATAATGAATTGCATTGATTACAGCAGAATCTTGTAAACATCCATGGAAAAACCAAACACTTGTAAAGTGGTACGACTGTGCATGAGTATCTAGAAAGAAATATAAGGTAATCTGTTCAGCTAATTTGAGACACAGATCCAGAGTAAAAAGGACATAAATTATTCATTGTATCTATGACAGAAAAGAGAGCAAGACCTGGAAGAACTTCTGTTTACTCAGTCCAGGGTGTGATTATCTCCTTTTCAACCTGTGATTCTAGTTTACTTTGTCCGTATGAAGCGCTCTTATCCAAAGAAGTTGTAATGAAGTCCAACACCAGATTGAATGAAATCATAATTCACAAACAGTATTTCCCTTCAGTAGCAAGATTTCTTGCTGACTGCCTACTTGTTAATATTGTCATAAATAACATTTTCACTGACTCTTTCCAGAAGGAATAGTAGTATTTTGAGTCAAACATGCGGGTACAATCATGTGCCACGTGTCCCTTGTTAGAGGCTGTTTCAGAGAGTGGACTTGCACTCTGTGATTTATCTTACCTCCTCCCTTCTGCAGTCTCAGATTTAAACGCAGCAGCCACTTTATAACTGACTCCAATGACTGCATGATTGAGAGCTCCCGAGTCCTGTGTTCAGTTTTCACACATGCACACAGATAAGATATAACTTTCTGACAATTTAAATAGAGAAATCGTACCTGTCAGCAGGCTGCTCTGCAAAGGGCATTGAGGGGGGTGGCAAACCATGAGCTGTATCCCCACCAACAAGATAAGCAGGTACTGAGCAAGAAGAATAGAACAGGCTGAGTAACCAAGGTTAGCCACAGTGCAGTGACCATTGCACATATCCGTGTGACAACACAGGTCTGAAGCAAAGTCATTGAGGCCAGGAAAGTGATGTGTAAGACCAAACAAGTACCAGCCAGCATACCTAAAGCATACCTGGGACAAGGACAAAAGCTGAGAGTGCAGGTTTAAGTGTAGAAAAAATGTAATTGTAAGACTCTGTAGATCATGTTTTTGATCCTACCTAAAATAACTAGAATATATAGGTTCCTTAGCAGGTTATTCTCTGAGTATAATATTCTCTCTATGAAACTGCTGTTACTTCCTTTTCCAAGAAGGAGGCAGCCTGCAAATTTTGTCTTTAAATTTTTTGGTTAGTTTATATATAAAACTGACAATTGCTTAATCTCAAGTTCTAGCAAATTGCATGGTAATCTGTTATTTTTCTTTCTTACAAGTAAACTATTCATTACATAATTTCTATAATTGCAGAAAACATGAAGCACAGTAGAGTGGTTGAGTGTTAGTTGTCTTTAAGATGTATTAGGAAAGGCTATTACAAATGGAAGGTATCTACTTTTTTAAAATAGAATTTTATTAATGCAGGTTTTAATTTATTTAAGTGTATGAACTGAAATTAATATGCAATAATAAGCGGAGAAATACATACGTAGCTAAGCCCGAATGTCCCTTCATACTGCATTTGGAAGAGATTGAAATCTAATCCTCAATAATATGCTAAGAATTGCACAATAAGTAAGACAAAGTGTATTAAATTTCAGTTAGCTCAGATTAAAAAGTTTTTGTGAATATATCTGCAATATTCTTAAGCAAGAATATTTTAACTTTGTGAGTTGTGTGGTTAAATGACTTCTTAATACTTGTATTTCTGAAAGTTAATATAGTTAGCCTTGTGATATGGCTTTGAGACAGGATTTGGTAGATTTTACGTCATATTATAACATCTTACACTGGAAAAAAAAATCAGATCATGCATAGTATTTAAGTGATTCTTTATGCTAGGTTCCAGTCAATTTTGATATGCTATTATAGATCATAAAATATGTGACTTTTTGTTAAAAGCATCCCAATCCAGTACTTTTTCTTAAAACAACAAATAAGTGACTACATTGTACAACGTTCTTGCAAGTGCTGAAGTTATGTCTTTATCCTGCAGAACGCCTGATATTTTCAGCCTATAAAAAGTTACTAGATAGTTTAATACTTATTCTTTGTTACTTACCTGAAATGAATCCATTCATTCTTACTCCAAATTCTCTAAACTAGTCCTCAAGTTTATTTAATGTACTGACTGTACCTTAGTGAAGTAGGTTAGCACAACTTTTTGTTACATTTCTGTAAATATTGATATTGCTTGCGAGTAAGCTAATGTTTATTGTTTAGAAAAAAATATTAAAAAAACCTTCTAAAATGTTTCTGAAGAATCTTATTTTTTTCTTACTGATTTTCTATATAGTACTTATTACTATCTATTCTTACTATTCTTACTTTTTAAAAGATTCTGTGATAGTTTCTTAGTTCAAGTATAAAGACATCTATTTTAAATAGGAATTAAATTATAGTTTTCATGAGAAGTAACTCTTGGTTTAAACATGCAATTCAAAAGCAAGGGAAAGAAAAATAATACTTTTTATATCCTCACTTATTCCCTTTTCATTTTATTGAATGAGAGTGCGTATGAAACAAAATTGAAGAATTTATCTTAAACATTCTATTTTTACAACACATCAGAAGTTGGTTCAATATAAATCATGTGTAGTTTGTGTTTGATATGTCATACAATGTGCTTCAGATTCATTGTATCATTAGGCTGATCAGAAACTGCATCCCATAAGAAATATTACAAAAGGAGAAATGAGTTACTATAAACAGAAGTACTCTTAATTAACCCCTTAGGTCTATGCCTAAAACCGCCATTTTGAGGTATTCAAAAAAGGCTCAATTTGGGTCGGCATGCTACACACACCCTGGACCTAAGGATAAGTTAATTTCTGTAACTTATGTGATTTATTTCAAGTACATCCTTGTTCCAACAACTAGGGAGAAAACTTATGGGAACAACCATTCTGGGCTCAAAATAAACTGTTTCCAAGTGGTGTGCAACACTGTTCAGGAAACTCTGGAATTTATAGCAGGGGAGAAAAAAATCCAAACATTATCTTTCCACAAAACACCCCTCTTCCAAAAAGAAAAGCAACATACTGTTCTTTCATTGTATAGATTACTTAAAAGATTTGAAGGTATAGTCACAAAAAGATTTGTCCAAGTCATCCTTTTTTATTCCAGCTATTTCTAGTGAGTGGAGGCTGGTTGAATGGCAGATATCTTAAAATAAACTCATATTTCTTCTCCCCTTTTTCAGGCAAAAGAAGCTAATTAGTCTAGTCACAGTTACCTACCAAACTGATACCTAACTGATACTAACTGATACCTAGGAGTTTTTATCTCCCCTCTCAAGTGATCAGTTTGGGGTTATAACCTACAGTATCTATAACATCACAAATTGATGGGACTTGAGGCAATGATTCAGTCATTAGTGTCATCTAACACACTCTCACAGCACTCTTAGATTGTGACTATTTCTCCAGTCCTTTTTGAAAGAGAAGTAAATGGCAAGGAAAATGTTGGGACATTGTTTGTTGTTATTTGTGGTATAATGTCTTAACATTTACATCTTGAAAGGAATAAAGCAAAGACTTTTCATTATTATCCTTAATAGTAGCTGTATTCAATTCTGAACCAGAGACCAGAAACTCATGCTTAATCATGCTTACTTTTTAAAAAGACTACACTGTCAAAAGCAGTTTGTTAGAAGTCCTCCATAGATGGAGTACATTTGATGCTAATCTCAGTTTCTTCTTTGGGTATTTTTCATCAACAGCTCTGATTTATCAGCTAGTCTCGTGGTTCACAAGTCTTTTTCTCTGACTCTTCCTCACTGAGCTTGATGGAAACCTTTTCATCAAACATGGTTTGGCAACCAAAATCTCCTTGAAGACCAGGCAGCAGGGTAAGTTATTAAGAACTGTGTACTCAGATGCATCAGTATTTAAAATTATATGGTTTTACCCAAATCAATCAGATAAATATTACTAATAAATTCTCAGACACTTCAAATTTTGTTTTATGGAGAAAATTTTGCTACTGCTGCAATTTAGGTTTCTCTGGCTTGTGTAATTTGTATTTCCTGCTGTGTTATTGGACAGTACTTATTGTAAGAAATAGTTTTCTCTTGATGGTTAGTCTTTTTTTTATCCCCTGCTGAATAGCCTGTGTTTTGTTCTTGTAATTTTAGCTGGAGTAGAGCACATTTTCTCAAAGACAGTTATATTTTTTCATTTCTATATAAAGATTGAAGAATATAACCATTTCTAACAAAAAGTAGCTAGCCTTTGAAAGATTTATAAAAAATAGCGTGTATAGCAACTCAGTGCAACAATGAGAAACTGCGCTCATATACAGAGCACGTTAGTGCCTGTTATAAAGTATTGGGTTACACTGATCCTTATCCTTTCTGCTCTGAAAGCTTGCAAAAGTCTTATGACGAAGTAAGGGAAAACAGAAGGAACCCACTCAATCTTTCTTGTGCCACATATCATTAGCAAGGACTGCAGCGCTCTTGTGAAATCATTTTAAAATATGCCTGTAAAAATATTTGCACTTATTTCCAAATAACTTATTTCTTCTCCTTTTGATAAAATTGAAAGAATGTTAATCCTTACTCTAGGAAGGCTATCAGTCTTTACACATACACTGTTCTAAAAACATATCAACTCAAGACCAAAATTTATTTTAACGTCACCTTAACAATTTAACAACTAAAAAAAAAGATCTCAATGAAAATCTTAGATTCTACTACAAACAAAAAATGCTATCATCTACTACTCTTTCTAAAGTTAATTAAAATTTATAGCAAAGAAGAACGCTACTTTCAAAAATAATTCAAAGAAATGTAACCCTGTAAATAAAAATTCAACTTAGTGACTGTTACACTTAGCAGGGTGTCTGTTCTCTAGTAGCACATATGGCAAGCATTTCTGGTTTTCATAACAGAGTTTTAGTTACTTAGATATTTAAGTATCTTCTACAAGTTGAGACCTATAAACTTCATTTTCAACTTTTTTTTCCTTTCTAAACTAAAATCTTTAATAAACTATGCTAGGAATTTGGAGTTGCCTTTCTCTGTTTTCCAGCTGAAATAGGTTAGCTACCCATCTCTAGGGTCATTACAACCTGCTTTGCAACAGTCATCATATTACCAGATCTTCCAAGAACATTGGCTCAGTGTAAGTTCTGCATAACCCCCAAGTATCACACTGACATACTGATGACTTCTCACTCTATCCATGTTTGCCATATTTGCCTAGAGGCATGTGGCAACTGTTGTGTCATGAGAAAAGGAAAGAGTGCTGATGCATAGTGCAGCAATTCTTTTTTCTCCTGCATGACCAAAATTTCCCTCTGCAAGTGCATAAGCAGAACAAGGAAGTACAGCACCTCTGTCACCCTGTACAGCAGTCCTTCCTTGTCTGTCTAAATTTATAGAAGAAGGCTGCAAGAGACATATATGAACAATAAAAAAATTGTCAGTTTGACAAGATACTTATCTATGTGGTTAGATGTAAGATTAGAAACACAACAAAATACTGAGAATGGTGAGTGGTTTGTCTCTTAATTTTGCTTACCAAATTGTTATTATAGAGCTCTGCAATACCGGGACTTTCTAAGACAAATAAATACTAACTTCTTAATTTCATTTCAATATCTTTTGCACAGAGCATATGCTACTATAAAGTGGCTAATGTTATTGAGATTTGCAAATAAAGGGGAAAAAATGCCTGGCAGAGAATGATAGAATGTCTTGGGTTGGATGGGAATTTGAAGATTGTCTAGTTCCAACCCCACTGCTGTCAGTTCAAATAGACTGCAGGAAAGCAAACACTTATATCCTTTTCTGTTCTAGTACTCATTTTAGTTTAAAATACTCCTAAACTGAAAAGTATACTGTGTAAAAAGGATGTATGTGGAGCACTATTTTATGAACATCTTTTTGGTGAGAAGTCTTATTCAAAGCAGATGTCTTAAAAATCAGAGACTTTCTGTGGGAAGCAGGAAAATCTTTCCTTTCTGTAAAGGAATCTGAGTTTTCTGTTACTTCTTGACTTCACAGTATCTCTGACTCTTACAGAGACTGTTCAAAAGCCTTTTGCAGTTATTGAGTTTTCAAAGAGTGTAGTAGCTTCCAACTATTATGTTGGAAGATTGCACTATTATATTATTATATTATTAACTATTACATTATGTTATGTTTTGTATTTTAATAAGTTATACATCTGTGGTATGATACATTCAAACTAACTGAATTTTCCAAGGTCATTATGAACAATGTTTATCTAGTTGCCTCACACAGTCATACCAATATTGTAATTTATGTAAAAAATGTGTGATATGGTGTCTGTAATAAAAAGAATGTTTTACAACTTTTAAAATTTTAATTATTTTTACTTTAAAGCCACTAATCGAATGTTTACCTATTTCTCATATTTGTAAGTACACTTCTGACATTTTATTTAATGCTTAACTACAGGATCATCAGATTGTCTTTTTTTTTTTTTTTTCCTCCAAGTATATACATATTTTTTCCAAGTATATTTAGGCCTCTTTCTTTTTGCATTTCTTTTTTTCTTTTACTTTTTATTCTCCTTCCACCCAAATTCATAAAGTATCTTTGACTACCTCAGATAGATAGAAAGGGAGATCCTGGGCATCTTTTTACAGACATAGAAAGGACTTTTGAGACCCTTCAAAAGTTGTAATAATTACTCTCAGAAGTCATTTGCATTTATCTTTCCCTGCAGTGTTTTCCTCTTCATGGTTTTGGCCAATTCTATTAAGTTAATTATTATAAGGAAAAAGTATTTTCAAAAGAAATAAAAAATATACTATGTGAGCTTTAGAATTTTAGTTCTCGAATGAAGAAATGATCATAGCAAATAAAACTTTAATTTGCTATTTGAAGACAGTAGTGGGAGTTAGATGAAATCATCGCTGCCCCAATTGTTTTATTCTTATGACAGAAATATTAAATTTCTGAAGCTTGCCGTGTGAATGTCTGTTTATTTTCTTTTCAGAGTATCTTACATTTTCCCTATGTGCTTGTTAATTGTGATATCAAGCCAAATTACAATTTTTTAAAGAACTAGTTGAGGAGACAGAACCCTGGTGTAAGAACTAATATGCAGAAAATATTTTAGTGCTGCAACAATAACATCTTCTATAAGTAGCATTATTGAACACCTGGTGTATACACTTTCCCTGTCAAAGGCATTCATAAATTCTGCTTTTAGAAGTATGTATCAATGAACAAGTATTCAAAAGCATCTAATGTGCATACATCGCTCAATATGCAATTTCTTCTATGTATCAATAATACAACTGGAAACCTTTTCTTTTATAACTAGAAAATCAACCAAAGTTGATTTTTTTTTTTTGGATATGCTATTTTTAGATGAAAAAGATCTAATTAGCTGACTTGTGTACTCTCATATATTTTACTGAAAGAAAAATTCAGAGTACTGTAACAGAAGAGATTATACAACTCTATATTTTTGAAACATTCACACAAACTCAAAACATCACAGATGACTATGATTCAGGTTTTCATTTCAAGTATTCACATACCCACACACATACACATTCATTTGTATATTGGTGTATCAAGTATATAATTCTGTACAATGTAACATATTTTGCATTTTAAAAACAAAAAGATACATAAAACATTATGGTTCAAGATGAGGCTCTCAGAAAATGCCTTTCTTTTTTCTTAGCCTTCTGTAGTTTTCATTTGTATAAGCACATGTTACTTCCCAAGGAATCCAGACACACTGAGCAACCAGAATAAACTATTCTTGTTTCTTCTTATTTTTCTCTCTACGTTTACTCATTTTCATTTGTATAATCATCCTTGGATTCTATGTCTCACTTTCTAGAATAATTCAAACTAAGATCAGTGACAAATTATTACAATTAGTGAAGAAAAGAGTTATTATAAAAACACATAATGTAAGAAGTATGAGGAATTTAATAATTTAATTTTCACACATCTGATGCATGTTCTTTGCCACAGTTTACATGGGGAAAATTGGCATGTAATAGATTAAAAGGTAAACATTTTTAAAAAATGGCATTTTAACACAGGAAATATTTATTTTCGTGGTATTTTACATCTTACAGAACTACATTCAGACAAAGGAGTCTGTATTAACCTAATTTGCAACTGTATTTCTTTTTCTGAAAATATCCATTTAAAGCTATTTCCAAGCTAGGGAATGTGTCTGTACTTCTGACGTCCTAGTTTCATCTTGACTCTCCTCACAACTTCTCCTTCCTTCCTGTGAATACTGCAGTTATGACCAACAGCGACTGACATTTGTCTTAAACAGAGACCTGAGATGTTTGAGTTTGAAGTGCAGCTCTCCTTGAAACAGCTCTGCTGGGGATAACTGGTAGTGCCAGTAGCTGAATAAGTGAAATGCTGGAATCCCTTCCACCCTTTTGTTTTGCTGTATTAAAAACTGAATTCTAAGTTCTGATTCAGAGCTTCTCTTAATCAATCAATCATAATTCAGTCATCTCTGAAAATGTTACTTCATGTGTTTTGCCTGCTGTCACTCAAATTATAAAGGCATTTCACCAGAGTAGCAATCAGCTGCCTAATTCAAAATCTATTTTTGAGAAACTTGTGGTCTTTGTTACTGGAATAAGTAGTGCAAGTATTTAATTAACCTCAGTTGCTCTGGGTTTCATCACAAATACAGTCTCTGAAATTCTAAAACATATGTAGATGTTCTTTAAAGTCTCACAGTCCATCCCGTATAGGGAATGGGGACAAGCTTTTCTTGCAAAAAGGTGTGTATGTGTGAACTACACTAACATGGAACCTATCAGGAAAGTTGTTGCTAAATTTCAGCCTAACTGAGCAAAACAGAAAGCTTATCTAAATATTCTCTCAGACACCATCAGAGGATTTCAGCTGAACATTTCCAAATAACTAATCTGTGACAATTCACACAGATAATTTCCTCTGCAAATGAAAAAGGGAAAAAATAGAATCCTATGATTCTAAGGTTGGGGGAAGTAATAAGTATTTCTAATATAATTTCTAATAATACTCAACAATTTTCCAAGTATGTTGACTATAGGGAAAAATTAATTTATTTATTCTCTTGAATTGGTTTTCCTATGTGAGACTTTTTCATTTTTTGTAACCTTTTTTATTTTTTATTTATATTTATACACAGAATTTTCTGGAGTTCACTTCATAGAACTTCATAGAACATAAACTGATAATAAGCTTGCATGAAGAATACCATCCTGAAGAAGTTTGAATACAGACCGATGAAGAAAAGACTGAACATGAACTGGAAATAAAACAGTTCTATAAATAGCTTTCTGGTAAATCTATTCTGAATATTCTTAAGGAAATTGTCTTCCCATATTTGGAGGTCAACTAAAAAAATAAATGGAACATCCTAACAAATAAATTCTGAAACTGCTTTACAGATTGCTCAGATTTGTATCTTTAGGAAAGAATAAGAAATTGGATTTTGTATCTCAGAAATGATTAATTATAACAAAGAATTTCATCATCTGGTATTTGCTGTAAAATACTTGAAGTGGATGTTCATGGTTTGAAAAAATAGTCTTGGGGTGAATGCTTACACATTGACATTCTTCTGGAAATTGAAAAATAAGACAAGAAAGGTCTTTTTTCCCCCCCAAATAACATACAAAGCTATGCCTGACCTTGCTGATAGGCATATGTCAGAAAGTTGTATTTCATCAACTGGGATGCTTTCCATTTTATTATATAGTCATACAAAGATAGAGTGTAAAACAGTTGCCCAAAGGAAGGTAGAAGTTGGAAACTGCTAAGTATGGTGAAGATAATAGTCTAATTTGGGCAATGTACACTTACACTGGTCAGGACTCAAACATGAAAATGTTCGGAGTATGGCTAAATAGCTTAAGCATTTTGTTTACCCATAGAAGACAAAGATGTAACATCTATATCAAAATCAAATTCACTTTTCCCAGAAAAATTCACAGTAATTAATCCCAAATGAGTACTTACAGATACCTCCATATACTGTGCAAACAGATCAGTGAACTAGTAGAAAATTTTCCACTACAACATTGATTAATTCTTTGGCTTTGTGTAGACCATACTCACTGCGTATGTATTGATATATTTAAAACTAATTATTACTTTGCACAAAGTAGTTACTAAATTGACATGCAAAGATGGCTACTAATTCGGAGTATTTTTAAAGGCCAAATATAAATGCCTAAAATATATATGTGTGCATATTCTTTACCTGAGGAAGGTTCATCTAAAGTGATAGCATCTTTCTAAGCAGATTACAGCAGTGTTACTAGAGAAGCTACAGTCTAATTAAGGTTCTGAATGGATGAACAGCAGCAAGAGATGGTTGCTGATCCACTGACAGTTAAAATATATATATAGCTGGCATCCTGTGGCTTGGACTGGTACAGCCTTTGTTGGATAAGGAACTGGCTGGAGGGCTGGGCCCAGAGAGTGGTGGTGAATGGAGTTAAATCCAGCTGGGAACCAGTCACAACTGGTGTTCCCCAGGGGTCGGTCCTCTTCAATATCTTTATTGATGACCTGGATGAGGGCATTGAGTGCACCCTCAGTAAGTTTGCAGATGACACCGAGTTACTTGTCTCACATGTATTTTTCAACTTCTACCACATATGTGACTCTTACAAGTCAAGATTTCTTTGCCATTCTACTTCCACTTGTTTTTATGTTATAAAGTAGGCAGCTTAAGAGATAGAATTCTTGTCCCTCATACAAATGGTATATCTATCATATAATGAACAGCATATAAATGATAGAATGTTAGAATCTCAGAATGTTTCAGATTGGAAAGGACCTTAAAGATCACCTAGTTCTAATTCCCCTGCTGTGGTCAGGGTTGCCACCCATGAAATCAGGCTGGCCAGGGCCTCACCTGGCCTTGAATGTCTCCAGGAAAATACATAGCTAATGGTGGTGACTATGCTGAAAAACAGCATGCTGTAGCTGAGAATTTGCCCTATCAAATAGTGTTATTGTGTTCCTTGTATCTGTTGTATTTGCTATGGAAATAAATAGGAGGCATTACTTTCAGAGTGATCTATGTACTTCCTATGTCATGCAACTCAGTCAAAACTTTTCTGTGTTTGGGAATATCTGAAAAGTTTTAGTACATTTTGTTAATCTTATGTCATGATTTAAAATCATCCAGAATAAAGCACCACCATCCACCCCATCTTGAGTCTGCAATATTTCAGTTGCTCAAAGGAATGTCAACATCAGTAACTGTACGAAGTAGCAGTTGTTTTGACAGCTGAAGCATGAACCGAATCTGTCTAACAATATTAGCCTAATATGGTCAAATTGCTTTTGCTTTTTAACTATATATGGGGAACAGCAAGACATTGTATGACTTCTCCCTCTAAAGAGGTTCATTTTACCATAAACTTCACATTCAGCTTTGCTTACTATAAAAACTATCAATTTAAAATCATACAGTGGAATTATGTATCAAATTGGTATGGTCATTAATAAACAATAGGTAAACACATCTCTCAAATAACAATTTTGGTGGTTTTGTTTGTTCATTTTGTGTAAAATTCTTCAGTAAAATGCCTCAGAGTTTCTACTTTTCCTTCACACAAATAGTAATTAAACTTCTGCATTACATTATTATTATTCTGCATCTTATTCCTCAAATATAGAAAAAAATTCAATATAATGGTGTTTTTTTTTCCTTTTTTTTCTTTTCTTTTTCTGCTTACACTAGGATAGCTTCAAGTTTAGGCTTTGTTAGAAAGCCCTCCAGTTGTTAAGGAAATGAGTCATTTTTCTATATTTAGCAAGTAGCAAGACACAAATCCATCTCAAATATGCATGGAAAAAGTAAAAAACCTAAATCTTCTAAAACCTGTATTAAGTTTTTTCAGTAATATTTGCATTCTTTAAAATTGTGGTGTGATAAGAGAGGTTTTAGCTTGAAAATATATGCTGTTTTCATTGTCTTTGAAATGTGTTTTACATAATAGGATTCTATACATTAGTTTCTTATGCTTCTTTTTCTTTTTTCTTTTTTCTTTTTGTATACTCTCCTAATCAAACATAGATCTGCATGGCTACCTTTCAAAATGAGAGAAGAAGAAATGCCAATAACATGAAATCTATGCTATATTCAGAAATTTCCAATGAGGCATCGCTGAATTAGGAATGACAAGCCCCTCTGCATCACCTCAGCTTCATAAATACTTTTCTGCATCCACAGCAGAATTCCAAGATTTTCGTAACTTGGCTGAATCTCAAAATTGATTATTTCAGAAGTGGATATGTTTATTTTCTAGCAAAGGAAAGAAGGATATACAAGTTATTTTTAACCCAGAAAATGTCACATGACATTTGTCCGGCAAATCAGCAACTTGTATCTTCTTTGTTCTACATTTGCTAAATTGTTGCCAAACATTAAATGTAGTAAAGAAGAAAGTGCTTAAAATCAAATGTTAACAGCATGTAACTTGTAAACTGCTCCTGTCTTTCAAAACTGTTGGTGCAAATGTTCAAACTAAGTCACTTAGAAGCTGAATAATCTTGATTTTAGAAAGCTATTTGACATTGCATGTGACCATTTGGAGATACATAGGTGTTCCCCATTTGAAAATAGAATAGAATTCATGATTTGGTGTTTGTTGTGCATTAGTGATGCACTTAGACTACCAAAGAACAAGCAAAATACAGTGGCCAAGACTCAAATGTTTGCAGATCTAGGACAGTTGTCCTACATGTACTAGATTTTGTCAGATTTTGTAACTTTCATTCACCCCTGAGAAGCAGAATAAATCTTCAGGCAGTTAGATTTTATTAGTAATCATGAAACCATAATGGCAGTGTTACCTGCATATGAGCTGGCTTATCTAGTGGTAGGTTCAATGTTTACATTGTATGTTTGTTACACATTGCAGTGTAGAATCACTCAGAGAACTCACAAAGTTGACAAAGTTAATGTGACTACTACTCTGTCCATAGAAACCTTCATCAAGTCTCCAGGGATAGTTTCTGGTCATGATGTTCAACCAGAGTCTAAAGACACACATAACTTCTTTCAGACATTTGCATATGAACAACAAAAAGTTGATGGAGAGGCTGTGATGATTGAAAGTTCGACATTTTTTCCTCTTATTTCTTTCTGAGTAGTAGCTTCTCCTTTGTTGCATATTATAAACACAGCAGATACATTCTCCTGTATTCAGATTCTGTTATGTTTCACACAGATAAAGGGATAACTGTTTTTCTTTCTAAAGATAAAGAATTATCAGCATGAAGAGCCTTGACTGAATAAGCCCATGAAACATTGTTGACATCCTAACTTTCTCTTATAGTTCCCAAATCTGCAAGTAATCTTCTGAGCTACTCCAAATAAAAATATATCCTCTGTCTGAGAACCATGATAGCAGCAAAACATGTTTCTCTGGAAGCATATGGCTTCAGAAAGGAAACTGAAATTGAAAAATGCGTAGTCATGGCCAGCACACAAAGAAGAAGAAGCTTCAGTGAGAGTGCCTGCAGGCTGTAGGTTCAGCAAACTTAGAACAGAAAACTGTCACTGTTTCTTTCAATTCCAAATTCTGGTTACCTTCAATTTGTTCTTTTTCATTGCAGAATAAGATTATAAAGGTCGTTGTTGAGGAAGATTACACTCTAATTAATAATGTCATTGAAGAAGTGCTTGTTGGGAATCAAAAACTGAGAGTAACAAATGCAAATGTTAGATGTGAATTATTGTAAAATACTAAGATGTTATGAAAGTTAACAGATAAGTTGTCAGAGCCTGCAGCCACTTTACTGAGCCTATCTGAATTAGCTTTAGTACACAGCCACCTCTCTATCTGTTATTAGACTGAAACGCATGCAATTTTAGCATGTTTTAAATTATACTGCTCATTGAATATTCTTTCACTTGAATGTGGAGAAGGGGTCCCAGAAGGAAAGGAAATTATCCTCCTTGTCTCACAACAATAGCTTCAGATCTATTTCTATAAATAAGGTGTTTTGTTTTGTTTTGTTTTTTTGTTTGATCTTAATTTTCTACCTGGATCATTTTCTTTCAATACCTTACAGAAGTAGTTTGTGAAGAGTATGACTAATGAGGAGGGTAAAAGAGGTGGATAACAGAAGATAATATCGGATAATTTTGAGGGTACTACCATGTTCCTTCTAAATCATTATAGTTTGTAGGTTTCCTGAGAAGTTAGGACAGATCTGTTTCTACTTCTTTCCTTTTCACCCAGAGAAACAAGAATACAGATGTGGCTTGAGAAGACTTATGATAGCCAGTGTACCTTTTTTTATTGTGCCTCTCCTGGGCACATGTGGGATGAAAATAAAGTATGACTTATGATTTTTATCAAGATTAAAACACAACAAAAAGTATAGAATCTTGTTCTATGTGGTTTCTTTTTGAATTTCTCACATGGAATTAGATGATGAGGTAGAAACCACGCAGTTCATATCACATCCTCTTCACTCACTTGACATATTAATTCCATAAATAGTGCTAAAAAATATGGAACTATAAGTATGCGTATTGAGGATGTTGTTTTGTAAACTTTAGCAATGACTGCATTCTCACATATTCCATGACCCACTCTTCCACTGATTTACATGTTATTTCTCATGTAATGAAAAGCAGTAGTAGTAGGAGAGATCAGAATTTATAAAAGACTTTGTAGAAATAGCTCTATTTATATTTTTCACATAAAACTTTGCACTTCTAGCTAGAGTAACAACATGCCTGATTTTACATAATTATTTCGTATTGTAAATTTCTGCTATTTTTACTCCATCTAAAGATGATCACAATATCAATAGCACCAGTATCTCCCAAAAGTTAAACAAGACATATAGGTTAGATGTCATTCAAAGGTTAAGAAGACCTTCATTGTGTTTCCCACTCATTCCTTTCCTTGCTGTTAACTGATACAAATAATGGTTTCTGAAAGAGGGAAAATAGGTTAACAGTCACCTCCCAGGCAGGAATTGTAATGAGATTCAAACTTGTCCCTGTCTTATCTTCATTTCCTTTCCTGGCAGATCTGATTGCTTATATGTTTGATGTCTTTCACCAAATGTTTCTTTAGAAATTAAAGGGCACGGAATACACAAGAGAGAAACTGGAGGGTAACCTTGATTAAAAAATTCCAGAGTTTCATTACATTTGTTCTTAATGTATCTCAGGACTGATCTTTTCATGTAAACATTCTGCATAATTTTTCATCTTTCCATGTTGTTTCAAGTCTATTAGCTTTTAACTCAGAAAACATAACTATTTTTTGTTTTGAATAATGTAATCACCTCAATACATTCTCACAAGTCATTTTAATGGTTTCTGGTATTCTTCAACTCTTAGCTATCTTCTGCCTTAGCAGAAGCAGCCTTGTTGGTCCTTACCAGTATAGACTAGGATAGTAACAATGTTATGCCTCAGATGATATGTCAGATCATCTATAAAGAAATACGACTAAAAGTCATAATACTACATATAACATATGTAAACAATGTCTGATAAGTATTTAATCATGCTCTGATGTGGAAGTCTTTACTCATCTTTATCCATATCCTCATCATATTTTGAAACTGCTAGCGCCTACAGAAATATTGAGCACAATGAGCTACTTATTTGAATTTGTAAGGGAGACCTTACACACTGAAATAAGATTGTGAAAAAAATATTCTGACATTTGTTTTGTTACCTGTTTCCATATTTTTCCACACAAAACCAACTATTCATCATAGTACATCATCTGTATACACTTGTAGGAATTACTGGCTTTGGAAAAATGTATACAAAAAATGGATTAAGGCTTTTGTGTGTGAGAGAGAGAGAACGAGAGAGCTCTTGATTTATCATTAATATAGAAAATCAAATCTACCAAAGTATTAGCCAAAATAGTAACAAGCTAAATAAAAATGTATTCAGTGAACTTCTGTTGTCAGGCAGCAATTCATTCAGAGGGAGAAAATACACAGAACCCATTCAAAAATACTTGCATACACACATGCACATACACACTAAATGTAGTCCTTGATGATTGCCTGGCTAAGTGTTCCTTGAAGTGGTATACTCTTGAGGTATATGTACAGCTTCAATTGAATACATACTACAAAACGATCTGATCTCACTGTGGTGTTGTGATCTTATCCTCCTATTTGATGTCTGAGCCTTTAAGCAATTACTTAGACCTCAGCCTCCCACCTCCTGGCTGTGTGCCATTTTTTGCTGGCATTAACTTTAGCAGGCAGGGTCAGGTGCTCTAGTTTCACATTCAACTCAATTCTTCCTTAAAATTTTCTTTGATGTTCTATTTTTTTTGGTGCCTAAATCATTTTTACCAAGCTCTCAGGGGGGTTGCATTTCTACAAATACCAGTAATTGACTGTTAGTGGGTTATTTACAGCTCTTGTCCCTCTGGTTTCAGCTTGAGTTCATTTTTTTTTCTGTGTTTTCTGCTATTACCCCGAGCTTGTGCTCCACATCATGACAGAAGATACTTTCTAGTAAGACACAACACGTTCTCACAGCAATTTAAGACCGGTAACAAGCTGAACAAGTACCTATTACAAGGCTCTGCAAATCGCATTTAAAACCTATGGTCTCTCACTGTCAATGGCAACATTGTAATCGCTGGTCAACGGGGCTACAACATGAGCAAGTACTTTGCTACAGTCACAGGGACTCAGAAAGCCCGCGACTCTTTTCACTCCCTATTTCTCCTATGCATCGATAAATTTCTTACTAACTCCGTGTAATTAGCCTTCAACTGAATGGGTTTCATTAAATCTGGTCTCAGAGTGTTTACGGAACAATGCACAACTCATACACCTATGGCTGATTTTCTTAGGTAGAGCTAAAATTGTTGCTTGCAATGAAATCTCTTTCATTGTATTGCACGTCTGATACAAAATAGGAATCATGTTACATAACATCAGTGATTAGACACTGATCTAGGATATGTAACATCCTGTAACTTTATACTGAATGAATTTGGAAGGGATAAGCAGTTATTCCTTGAATCTCCCTTTCCAGGTTGTTTAATAATCTTAAAATTCACTTAAAAGTGAAATATTTTTCTAAAAGGAGAGATATTCAGCATTAGAAAATATACTGAAATGTGATGTAGCTTGTATTCCTCAATGCTTCTCACAGTAGCACATCTAGGCCCTTTTAAGTGTGCAATTAGTGAAGCAATGCACTTACCAAATCAAAATCCTACACAGTGGTAATTGCTTCAAGGCCACTCAGTTTACAGGTCTTCCTCAAATATGATGAGTTCAAAATAGGAAACCTTAGGAGATCAGCCTATTTCTGAACATTTGCAGAGCTTTCCTAATTCTCAGTAATTTCCTTTCCGATTATAAAAAAAAAAAAAAAAAAAAACAAAAAAAAACAAGAAGAGGAAGAGTTAATGAAATATGTATGCCTTAGTTAAGACAGGAAAATATTTTAGGCTAAAAGTGTTTATAATCTTATTACTTGTAAGATATATGTAGATAATGAAATTATTAAAGTTGAGACAGACATTAGCTCAGATAACAAGTAACACATAAACTTGGCATGGGGTTGGAACAGTGTCTTAACAGGTGGAGGAAAAAAGAACTAATCAATAAGCATGTCTCCTTATACACACCCTCCATCTTCTTGCCAGTTTACCCTAACAGGACTAGATATCTAGATTCACTTGGGAAGATTTGCTATTAATTCCCTCTGCAGTGGCATCAGGGAGATTTGCTAACTCACTTAAGGTCCCCACAGACCTATTATAGCAAACTGACTTCAGGATGCACAATAAAACAACATTCAATGGTAGAGAGATTTTTGGTCAAAGAAATCAAAAAGTGCTCCTGCTCCTCCATAATTTAGGGCATTATATCTTTCCAGTATTACTGCCTAACAGAGTTGAGCACACTTGAATTCATAGTTCTGGATTGTGCTGTATTTGTGTGATGGACAGAAACTTTTTGCTTTTGTTGTCTCAAAGCTTGCTTATGAGACCTTTCTGGTTATAAGACTCTAACTAACAACTGCAAATCATCTAGATGGTTATCATGGTGCCTCAGTGTCTCTGCTTATGGTTGTAAAGATAAGTAGAAATAAGGGCAAGTAGTCTTTTTTGGGGTGCGGCTTGGAGAAGCTAATCACCGTGAAAGACAGTAATTCTTGTACATGGCAACAAAGGTGCTACTCCCTGCTGATTTATCTGTTGTGCCAGATATGTTACACAAACAGAGAACATAAATGAGAAATGGGAGGGAGGCATAAATCAAACTAATAAAGTATGTAGAGGCAGCTAAACTTGTCGATAAGAAAGCAGGACAGATATCCTGCTGTCCTGACAAGATAACCAAACAGATGTCTCTGTTAAACAAAACACCCACAGGAATGGTGAGGAGCTCTCCCCCTCCAAGGTTTGAATATTTACAGCAAAATTGACCCTTAGGTTTAATACCCTCAATAAACAGAGTTTGGAGTGTAATGAATACGTATGTGCTATATCTTTAAATATATATTCTTTTCTCTCTTTGGGGTGTATGTTTGGTGGAGCGATCCCCCATGTACCCAGTGCTGTAATGGGGGGAATATCTGCTTGACATAACTCATTGGTGTGTCGAGTTGCTCTGTCAGTTTTCTCAGCACCATTAAACCAAGGGCTTTGGAGAAGAGACTTCCCTGTGGGGAAAACCTCTTTGGAAGAACCCCCCAACCCACATTGCCTACTTGCTGTGAAGCTTTCCGGCTTTCTCCCATCCCCTACAGTGACCAGAGGAGTTCCTGAGATCAAATGACTATGGACCTCACCGGACCCACAGTGGCTATGCTCTCTCTCTCTTGCTTTCTGCCAAGTCTCCTTGCTTTTCATCTCTTTTCTGTATCCCACCTTCCTTTCCCCATATCCCTAAGCAACTAGTATTTGTAATAAACTGGTTGGGCTAACATTTGACCTGTTGTGTCTTAATCTTGCCATTGGGTATACATATACATATAATCAAAGAACTTCGACTCCTTCCTTTATATTGGAGCATGACAATATTTGAAAAATAGACTCTTTAGCTCAAGGACAAAGGGACGATTATTTTACAGTATTATACAGTACTCAAGTGTCCTGACACAGGGTCATGTGTGATAGCACCAGACACCCAGGTCTGTACCTGTAATAAAAAGAGATGCCAATACTGGAGTGTTGTGGATGAAAAGAAGCTCCCATCTTCTACAGTCATTCGTGAAATCACAGAATCACAGAATTATAAGGGTTGGAATAACTGAAGTCCTCATAGCCCTTGAATACAAAATCATATAATGATCAAATTCTCTAATAGCCAAGTGCTCTTAAAGAAAGTACAGCTGCTGATATCAAGTCTTATGTACCTCACAAACCTGGAAAAATCCCATCCACAATTTTGTTAACACACATAGAGTTAGAAGATGAAAACTGATTTGAACCTTATTAGCTTCAATTTCTAGCCTTTACAGTTTCACAGCATCTAGAATCTTTCATGTTCAGTTCATTCTAGTTATAATATTTTTACAGCACTGCTTTCAAGATACTTTGGGAATAAGGGTCTTCCAGCCTCTAAACTGTGACAGTACTACTAATGACTCACTCAGAAAATGACTCTATTGACTCAGTAACATTTTCCCTCACATGTGTTTTGAATATTTTTAAAAGGGCTTTTCTAGAAGAGAGACTTTAGGTGATGGAGGTTACCAAATGAAAACAGTAGAGTTGCTCTAGCCTGTATTACAGTTTACATTCAGATTATGTGCATACAGTCAGGATATACCATTGGAACTAGTGGCATGTCACATTCTCATGCTTTTGGATTTTTCTTGGAAGGATCTCTGAGCACACAGCTGGAGAAGAAGCCACTGCATACTCTAATAGGCTGCTCATAGAAGAAGGACTGTACATTGCAACTGAAAAAAAATGGCTAATCTATAAGTAGATTCATCCATTTTTTTTCCACTCAGAATTGCAGATTATCAGCTAGATGTCTGATTTGCTCAATAAAACTCTATTTCTATATCTTTCTTTCCTTATTAATTATTTCCTTATTTATATTCTTGTACTGTTAGAACTGGATTAAAAATATTAGGTTTTTATCTTGATAAATTTAAAGATATTTCATGATGTCTCAGGAATCTGATGTAGTTTCAGAAGTTTCTTTGGTATGCTTGTTAGATCAAAAGATCTCCAAAATGTATATTTGTTGATAGCTGTTAATTTGTCAAACTGGCCTTTAAGAACAAAAGTATTTTAAAGTAAATTACATCAATTTTCCAGCTCTTCTCAATACTGTAGTTTATATTTAAAGATTCTTATGGCAACTTCAACTGTACATGACATTTTATCAGACTTTTATACTCAGGAAAAGCCCCTGACACTGAATGTTGCCTTCATTTTTTTACATATTTTGTACTCAGTTTATATTTCTTCCCTTGACTAAGTGGAAATCAACATTTCCTCTCTTCCTCTTGTCATAGTGAGAAACAATGAACACATACCCCAGACCTCTCTTTCCATCCTCTTTAGATTTAGTAGAGGCAGAATTTCAACTGTGCAAAGCACTGAAAAACTGCTTGGAATAATAGTGAAACATAACTCAAGAATGGGGATTGAGCACTCTGTGATACAAAAACCTTAAGTCAGAGTTGAGAGGTTGCACAAAATACAGTACAAGTCTTACACAAACAGCTTCAGAATAGATCTTAATATTATTTTCAGAATAGAGACAGAAGATCATAAATATGTATATATAAAAGTTAGTATACTGCTCATACTTCTGGATTTCCAAAAGGCTGTTCTTATATTAAAAAAAAAATTAATATACCATGTGAAAAGATTTATAGGCTCAAATCAGAGATGCATGGCTTTTGATTTCATACAGCAATGAATTACTTAACAAGATCTCTTAACTACACTTTCTAATTGATAGCGGAAGTAAAATATCTCAGTGATGAAACAGACGATGAGTGCAATGAGAAAATTCACTTACACGTTTTATGTACACTAAGTAATTACATATTATTTAATGAATAACAGACATGTCTTCTATATATCTTGACAACTCTTTCTTCAGTTTTCAACCTCAGTATCTATGTGTGACAAACCAACCTACAGCTAGAGTTACAAATTAATCATGAGGTGTTGTTTTTTTTTTTTTTTTTTACCAGAAATTAACTATTGATCCTTTTTCTGCTTTAGCTTCTCTCTTGTTCTCAAGTCAGTCTGTATGAGTCATCTTGAGAACAGCAGCAGTAGCAGTTTTGACTTCTTGATCTAAGGCATTTCCCAACAGTTATTAATACTGATGCATCAGATTTTAGGGTTAAGCCCTTGTATATATTCAAAGTCCTTTTGCCACAAGCAGGCTGACTTTGAAATATACACAGTCTGGAGCCTTCTAAATACAGTCCTAGCCTAGCAAGACCTTACAAGACCTTGCCAAAGGTTTTTATCCGCAGGGGGCTTCAGTCTTTCTTCATTTCTTGTACAGGTCTCAGGAGGTTCTGAAACAAAGATAAGTTAGAAGCAATGGAATGGGGCATATTCGAAGAAAGCTGAGACAAGGTTTTCCTTCCTCCACAGTAGTAAGCATAGGTGTTCTTCTCGTACCTGGTTATGTAGCCACGTTCTTAGAATTTCCAGAGCCGCCACTTAACATGTCAGCTATCTTTTTAATGGAATTATTTCTTGATTGAGTTATCAGACTGATGGATTTACATTATCTGTAATGTGCAATTGGGATAGTGCTGACTGCTTAACAAGTAATTTTTTTAGAGAAATTTTCACATTTCTTTCCCTTTCCCTTTTTCTTTATTTTAGTATGATTTTATGTATTTTTTTTATTTCTAGTTGCATGCACTTCTCTCAGCTATACAGCACTGCATCTTGCATTTCTGCTCAGAGATTTTTTTCCTATTCATCCATTAATAATAAAAATTGTCAGCAATCATCTCTTGATCTTTTGCCTACAAAAACATGAAGATGAGAATCCCTTAACTAGGTGAGCAAAATATGAATTAAAATTGTGAAAATACCCTTTACACTACTAAAAAACAAACAAAAACCACACAAATTGCTTTTCGATGAGGCACAAGAGGGCAGTGTTTCATTAATTCTAACTTGCCTTCCACTCAGCATTACAATGAAGCTGAAATTGGCATTAATCTAGAACCAGATTAACACCCAAAAAATCAGTTTTAAATACAAATAAATTGCTGGCAGAGAACACAATTTACAAGAAGAAAGGCTCCTATAAATTAATCTATCCTAAAATTTATAGAATTTTCTTAGTCTGGTAATGTTATCGATGAAGAAAAAATTAGCATGAATGAATAATTCAACACAAAATTTAAATTAAAAGCCAAAATTCATTATTGATAATTCTATGTTGATTAGAGAATATGGAATATGGAATAGAGAATATGGAAGCCTAAAGTAGGAAAGATAAGGCAAAGAAAATTGTAATCAACGTGAATTTTATAAAAGACAAAAAAAATATGCGCATGTGTGTCACGGTTTTATGTTTTTTGTTATTGGTATTCCACATCATAACATCATGTAGTGCACTGGGAGTTAAAGAGTTAATGCTCCAGCTCCATGGATCATCTCTAGTTCTGGGTATATCTGTTTCAGAAGAGAAGAACTACGTACCCCAGAAGACTGCGCTGCTTTGTGTTTTTTCTGTTTTCTGCTCAGAGGGAGAGATAAAAACTGTTTATATGTCACAAGACACAGGCTTTTTCCCTTTCAGATCAACCCAGCAGCTGGTGCTCGCTAGCCGTTTTGCCTTCAGCATTTAGCATAAGGCCTTTGGTTTTTCAGATACTCTTTCTCATTTTATTTTATTTATTAGCTTCAATTGCAATTATATTGTATTACATTGTGTTATTTTGTATTCCAATATCTAATTCAGTAAATTAGCTTTCCTCCTCATATGGTTGCCGCTCTTTTGTTTTTAGGCCCATCTCCCTTTTCCTTTTCCCCTTACCCTTTCCTAGGGAGTTACTCATGCTGCCTAAATTTAGATACCTAACCTGGTTCTCTTTTTTTTTTTTTTTTTCTCACTCAGGTAATTTATACAATTTCTCACTCAGATGGTTTTCTAGAGATTCCTGTCCTAAGTGTCAGATGTTCTTTCTGCGTTGTACTGGGCTTGCATCTTCTTTATAGTTGTTTAATTAACTACAGGGAAGGGCTACAATCACTTTTGGGACTCAAGCTTTAAACACATAACCAAGTACTCACACCAGGGAAAAAAAAAACATTAACTACTGTGAGTTGTGATGAATCCAGCTTTGGATGTCTGTGGGCCTAAACATTGGAGCTGAAACTTTCAAGCAGATTCTTGAGATCTTGTTGGCTTTATAGTAGTACTTATCAAGGAGATCTCCAGATCCTTGTTTAAAGGAGAACTGATGTCCCTGCTCTACACTTATTCTAATAAATGTTTCACTGAGTCCTGTCTTGACCTTAGAATATGCCTCAGCTGTCTCAGTTTGTCCTAAAAGCACCTGCTTGGCTTGAAACTGTGCATTTATTCTACACAAAAATGGAATTAGACAACCTGTTTCACCATCCTATTTCACTCCTAACTCCAGTAAAGTAGCTTATGTACTGTCCTTGCAGTATTTATTTATTTATTTTCAATGGAATGATACATGTCTTTTTTGGTAATCCATTTGCCTCTTTGTTTTGTCAGACTTGTCACTTAGGATGCAGTATATTTCCTACAACAGGAATCAGCATCTACAGCTGTATCATAATTGGCCATTCTGGACTAAAATTAGTCTGTTATTATTTATTATAGTTTTAAAAGAAATAATTTTTATGGTTCAATAATGTTAGTATGCGCTGGGCTATTCTCTTTATTTCAGTATTAGCTAGAGGCTAAAATAATATTTGTCTATAAATTGTGTGAATTGTTTTCCAGCAAACTGTGGACCACTGTATGACAAGATTCTAGATTTTCTCACCATGCAAAATCATGGTCTTAAGGCTATTTATGACACTTGAGATAAAAAGGTCAGATATGAATTCAATTTCTAAGTATTCGAAAAAGCTGCAAAGTGCATCCACGTGCTTCTTGTCTCTGGAGGTCACAGTTGTCGGTCTACTTCTTTCCAGTGCCCAACAACAAAATAAGAAAAGAATTCCTCTGTCAAGCAAGCAAAACGTTTTGGCTAAACTCTGATTTTTTTTTTTAATAAAATCTTTGAAATCTTTCTATTAGAAAGGTTGAATTATTTTAACTTGTCAAGTCTATGAGTGGTTTCCCTCTGCACACAGGCAGCTTCTTCAAAGTAGAGTACTCATGGCTTCAGCAAAACTGCCTACATGGAGAAAGGAAAAGTATTCCTCATAGAGAAAGCAAGTTAAGAAAATTTCTGATAAACTGTAAACCCTAAAAAAGGAAGCATATGCCAGTAAATCCATAGAAAATCTTATCCAAATAGAAACAGGATAAATTGACTAAAGTTGTCTACACATCTTCACAAATCCTTAAGTCCAGTGCACTGAGTTACAATGGGAACAATCATGACTGTTAAATATTGTTCATATGCTTTCACATTACTCAAATATATGAGATCATATTAGTAAATGGGCTTGCTAATCCACAAATCCACTATATGTAGTGAAGATTTTTTGCCTTTAAAAAAAAAAAAAAAGAATCCTATTTTGAAATGCTAATGTCACTGAAGTGTGGTAGTGATGCAATTACAAGATTGACTTTCAAGACCTTCATTATTTTTCATTTCTTATTTTCATACCTTTGCCTGAGAAGAGAACAAGTATGAGAAGCTATGCTGAAGATGTAAACTGATGTACCTTTAGTTTCAAGAAGATCTTTAAGAAAGTTACTCTTCCAAACTATGGAACTTTCTGGGTTATCAGTTTTTTTACCACTGGACAACAGGTAACTTCTCAAAGTTTTAAATGTGATTAAATGCACCTGGTCATTTAAACTATTTGTTATATCACTTACTTTGAAACATCTACATGGGTAACTGTCAGTTCCTACAATATTGGCAGATGAGATCTGCCTGTAGACTGTATTTTGTTTTATACATAAACACTAACGTGAGCAGAATAGGATCACGTCAGGAAATAATTAAGCAAACTGGACATTCGTGTCCATGGGCCCTGATGGGATACATCTGTGAGTGCTGAGAGAGATGGCTGATGTCAAATAGCCACTCTCAAATAGCCTTTCAACAATCATGGCAAATGGCCTGAGGACTGAAGGAAGGCAAGTGTCACTCTTACTTTCAAATGGGCAAAAGGGAACTGCATACCAATATGCCTCACCTTGATCCCAAGCTAAGTGATGGGGAACAACTAATCTTGGAAACAATTTCAAAGCACATGAACAACAAAAAATTCATCATGAGAATTCAGCATGGAGTCATCAAAGGGATGTCATGTTTGACAGAGTTGACAGAGCACTGGCGCAGGTTGCCTGGAGAGGTTGCCAGGTCTCTGAGGGCATCAAAAGCCATAATGATATGGCCCTGGTCAGCTGGTTCTAAATAGCCCTCCTTGAGCAGGGTTGTTGGATCAGACAACCTTCAGAGATCTTTTCCAACCTCAGACATTCTGTGATTCCGTGACTCTAATCATAGCTGCATTTCTTAAATCACAAATTTAAAACAGATATATAATCTTCCTTTAATATTTGTATATTTGAATATAGTATTTGTATAGATATATATTTGTGTATATATATATATGTTCATGTATATATTTTTGTATATATATATATACCATTGTCAAACTTCCCCTATGATACCAAAGATAACAAAGGACTGCAATAATCCATTTATGACTTGAAACAGTAAGCTTCAAGTTTCTGCTAAGTTTTCTTTACTGTGGGGGTGGTCAAACAGTGCAATAAGCTTCTTAGAGAGGTGACTGATACTCTTGATGGACAATGCCCTCATTAATGTGCTTGAACCAGTAATTTAGGGAACTGGGAACAGTTTGAACAAATTTTTCTATCAATATAGAACAAGAATGTGAATGTGTGGTGGAACCCTCACAGGCATGTACAGAAGGAATGCAGACAATGAAAGAAAGAGAAAATACGCAATTACTTTGTTTAACACTCATTACTTTCTTCATTTCAGTAGCATCTGTTGTTTGGTATAAAACAGAGTAATTCTGAATGAGATCCCTTATCCTTTCCACCTGAGCTGAAGAAATATTGCAAGCACCAGTGATACATATGATGGCACCTAAAGAGAAAAAGATCTTCAGAACTGATGATTGCGTATATGGAAATCAGTTAACAGAGAGCACCAGCAGCGTGCATACCAGCTCAATAGTTCATGTAAGTGAACAGGGAAAATGTGTCTAGTTATTTACAGCCAAGGTAATAGCTCTAACAATCCATCAGCACTGCTCAGCCATTCACCAAGTGATGTTCACAGGAACAGGTGTTTTCAAAAGCTACATGACAAACTTGCTGAATGACTTCTTTCTTCTCTAGTGCTAGATTGACAAATACATGTAACAAGGGATGAGTGGTCTGCTTAGACTTCAAAAATATTGTAACACTGTAACACTTTCAGATTCTGGAAAATATAATGCAAATCTACTACGTGAAAAATGCGCAACTATCCTGATCATTACTGTATGTTTAGTCCATTCTGAGTGATCTACATATTGTGCTCCTGAACTCTAGAGCAGCAGATTTTAAGTAAATGAAATCACAATCTTTTCAGAACATAGAGGAAAAAGGGACAGAAAATTGCCATTTTTCCTATTGCAATGAAGTTGAATTCTACAGCCATTAAACTTTTTTTAAAATTAATTATGTACTTAACAGAAGTGAATAAAAGATTTATTGGTTTCACTAGTTTTTGAACTTCTCATCATTTAGCTATGTCCCAAATCTGCATTTTGTTCTGCTGTTTGTGATGGCTAGTGGCACAGAAATATTAAAACTTTATTTTAATTAGTTCAAGTAACTACAGTGAATAAGTGAGATTAATCTTTCCAAACTTAACAATCTGTAGGTTACGATCTGTTCCAAGCTTTCTCATCTTGAACAACAAGAACAGAGACATTCCCCACAGAGAAGTCATGCTACTTTTTCTAGAGTCAAAATTTGCAGGCAAGATAAATTGCTAATCCTTTTCTCCCAGCTAAAGCCATGACAAGGAAAGACACAGAACCCATTAATGCTGAGAACAAAAATTCCTTATACATACATATTTTTTAAATATTTTACATTGATTTCTGATATCTGAGGATATAAGTTGCCAAGTTTGGCTAATGTGTCTAAATAAAATTAACTTTGAAAACTGAACAAGTGTTTGATGCATACAAAAAGGAAAGAAGGAAGGAATGAAGAGGGGAGGGAAGGAGGGAGGTAGGAAGGGAACAGAAGAGAAAAAAGGAGAACAGAAGAAGGACTGAAAGGGGACAAAAAGAGTAAGAATGGTAAGAACCTAATCAATGCAAGAATATCCCTACCTAAGGTATCATGAATGGAAATATTAAGATTTTATTATGACCAGTCATATTGGCCTTAATTAAAAAAAATGTAAGACATTTTCACCGTGAAAAAAAAAGACTGAAGGATATGTGAGAGACACGTTGATTGAGAGCAGTGTCTTTCAGTTCTATTGCCTTCCAGTAATGCCATAGTGAAGAAGGAAGGCAGTGATAAATTTCAGGTTAGAAACTAAAAGTTTTCAAATAGCAATGAAAGGGTAGCAAGCTAGATATACTATATGCTGCTGGCGGATGTGACTATGTGCTTGTGGGATAAGTGTATGCTTCTGAATACCATCAGTAGTAGGCTGAGATGCCCCGGTTTATTTCAGACTCTGCTACATATGTATGTTTTTTTAATTGAACAGAACATTTAATGTCATTATTATCCATCAAGAACACAAAAAATATTTATAGCCATAAAAATGAAAATGATATTACAGTTTCTCTCTCTGAATTTCAGTACCTCAGGAGCTAAGTGTTCTTTTCATTGTATGTAGCAGTAATTCTCAGTTTAACAACTTTTTTCCACTGTTCCAATGAAAATGCTTGTTTCCCAGTTGATCTGTTACATAATACTACATGCTACATGACTTCAAACAGTAAACTCTGCTGATTTCACATCTCTCTTTCATCTGCCCACTGGGAATTGAACATTGTATTCCTAGTTGAGTGCCCCTTACAGTTTGCTTTTCCCTTCAAACACAGAGTTAAATATTCAGACTCATGGAAGTCAACAGGTACTTGACTTTTTGTTTCTGTTTTTTGTTTGTTTGCTTTCTTTATTTATTTTCTACAGCCTGAAGTGAACCAGTGGAAGTGCTATGAAAAACTAATGGCAGTACTGAACAAAAGCAGAAGGCTGCTTATTATTATTATTCTGATGTCAAAAAAGGTTAAAAAGAAACAGGGATTTATAAATCATTTAGTGTGACCTCATAGTTGAATATCATAGAATTATATAAAATCACAGATAAGTAGAGGTTGGATGGAAATTCCAGAGATCATCTAGTCCAACCACCCTGCTAAAGCAGGTTCCGTAGAGTAGGTTACACAGGAAGCAAGCAGTCTGCCTGGAGAGGGGAGTGTAATTTCAAAAGAAAACAAAACAAAAACCTCTACATTCTTCTTACCTTGTACCTAATGCCAGGAACCTAGAGAGATGGCTTCCAAGTTCTCCTATGTAAATGTAATGGAGCAACATGTTTCTGCTTTAGCAGAGAAAAGGGATTGATTGGGAACAGCACTGCAACATCTTTACAGTCTCAGCCCAAAGCAGCAACCTGAAAACCCATTGAATAAAAAAAGGCGTGGGGAAAAATAGATCCAAGTGCAGGCATGTCTCACTTCCCACAATGTGCCATGATTTTGGAGAGCAGGATAACTAAAATGGAATAGCTGCCCACATGTGATTAAGTTTATGTGAAGATTCTTAATTTCTCCGTGGATATACCAGGAACTCTATAATAGAAGGAGTTAAAGAAGATCTTTCTTCCTAAATTCACCTTCATCTAATGGTGTGATTAATTTAAGATCAAAGAAGAGTCTATGAGACTCTAGCCATTAGAGTTTCTTGAGAAGCTGATTTCCTTACACTAATTCATTAGCGCTGTTCAAACTACCTGAAGATTATCATATCTATGATTATAGTCATAGGGATTTCTTTGACTACATGCATTTTATTGAAAAGATAAATATTAGACAGAGTTCATAGGCTGACTGTACTAGAAATAGGTTCGCAAGATCACTGACAAATTTAAAAACAGCAAAACGTGAATAAATTAGATTATTTCAAGGGGAATCTTCTAAATCTCAACTCTCTATTTGACACTCCTTAGTTTTCTCTGTCAGCTACTGAGATATTAATATCCCAAACTTCCCAGAGTAGCATTTGCAGAGCACCAGTGTGTTTACATAGACAAGAAAGAAAATAAAGCTGATTGGACCTACTGAAAGTCCAGAATCTCTCCCAAGAGGGAAACATGCTGAGATGTAATTATAAATAATTCTCTAAGGATATGTTCCCAGCACAGTTTTGTGGCCAGTAAATAAATAAATAATTGATGACCTAGCTGCTAAATTATTACATCCCCTTCTGTTAACTGTATTTGGAGAAGAGTGCTGAAATCATAAAGATATTTAAAATCAGTGCTCCAAAAATATTACGAAGCTGTGTAACAAGCCTTTATGGAGCTCATCTGATCGAGCTGAGTGAAATGTTTTGGAATGCCCTTGGAAAATTGCCTATGCACAGGAAAAAATTAATCTGGTAATGGAATGCTTTCAATTTTGTTTTTCCAAAAAAAAAAAAAAATAAAAGTGAAGTAGGACCTAATAGCTTGGAGTTGATTTTAGACAAATTGAAGCTTTGAATTAGAAGCAGTTTCCTGGCTGTAAGGGTAAATGCAGTGTTTCCAGGGAGAACACTAAACTAATCGCTCCTTAATGTCTTTTGGATGAGACCAGTTTTGGTTTTTCTCTTAATATTATGGTTTAATAGACTTTCTGGGAGAAATTCAAGGTCCACAGTCCAAGTTAGATGTGATTATTCTTTTCAACCATGAAGTTGTGAATATATGAGTTGTCTTTTTCATCTACTTTGCTAGACTTCAAAGAATAGGATGCCCCAACATTTCTGCTACTGATCCATGAGGTTTGGAGGAACATTATTCCTAGATATCCAACTAATTAGAAGTATTCTTTATTGTGGTTGTTTTTCTGCTGCTTTCTCTGAAATATCATTCGGTAATATCATGAGCAAATTCTTTTTTCCCCAAAAAATGAGAAGAGCAGGAAGGAAAGTGGGAGGGAAGAAAGGAAGGAAAATTGACTTTCTCTGACAATTGAATCAGAAATTGACAGTTTCACCTGCTATGACCATACATATGCTTCTGCCAGCCAGACAGTTTCCTGCCATTGCAGAGCCTTCCAGACATTGTCAGTGTTTTTAAGTGTGCTGTTCACTTTCCATGTAATGCAATTCACTGTTATGCTGTAACTAGAGACCACATACTTACCTTTGGCACATGTGGATGTATGTAGCTATGTTACAATATATGTCTGTATGGATAATACAATGAAATGTTGGCATTGTTTTTCTTGACTGTTGTTTTCTTCTTGCGGTTCATGACTCTATCAGTTCAACAAGAATAAATTACTGTAACCATCCATGCCAATCCTTCAATCTGATTCCTCATTTATTCATACTGACTTTACTGGCAGAATTCTTCGTTTCTATTTCTATGTATGTTTCCTTCAAAAGCTGTAATGTAATCACAATAGCAGAAGAATTTGAAAAAGAGGCTCTAAGGAGCCTGTGTCCTTGCAGAAGTAGAAAGGGGAAAACAACTACAGTTTACTTATATTTAGGCATATGTAATCCACATACTTTTTCATTCATTACATCTGATCTTATTACTACAGCGGATAACATCAAAAATGCTAAAATGACCATAAAGGAACCAAGAGTCATGCATTATTTGTGATTTACTCTTAAGATTTCCAGTCCTCAAGGCCCTTATCAAAAGTAAAAGCTTTTCATGTTATGACCTAGCAAACATTCCAATTCACTGGAATGATTTCCGAGAATAAACTTCACACTATTTATTTTTTTACTTTAAAGCTGGAGAAGTGTTCATTCTAATAATACCATTGCTTAAAAATCAATTAAAATACAGTGATTAAACCAAGAAAAACACTTTAGAAAAGCTGTGGAAAATATACTAAAGGCATTAACACAAATGATTGACTGCAAATAAATCTTAGAAGTCTAAAAATAGACCAGCAGAAATCACATTAGGCATACCTTGTCGTATTTGGCTGTGTGTGAAGGACACTGGCAACAGTCAAGAACTGTAACAGAAGCTATCAAATGATTCGGATCATTGCAAGGAAACATAACAGAAAGTCATCAGCCTACATAATACATATATTATTTTTATATGTGGTCAAGTAAAAGGGGATCTCCTAGTTAATGAGTTCCATTTTCTGCCTCTCCAGCCATTTGTTTTCAATTTTAGCTTAAAACAATATCCAGAACTGTCCCTCAGAGTTGCTTCTTTGCATTATTTCAAGATCTTTTCCACATTTGAATTATGGTGAGAAGGACATAGCTAATCCTTACAATGGTAAGACAAACAACTGTGAGACAGGAACTATTCATTAAATATATTGAACTGAAACTGAGATGGCATACCAGTAAAGAGACAGTACAATAAATTGAATGGCCTGCATTCACTTCATTCATTTTCTTGAATGCACCTGTATATTATTATTATTATTATTATTATTTTGTCTTTCAGTCATCATCATAAGATGAAGAAGGCAATTATCACCTGACCGTATTTCATCATATCATGCAAAATGTTATGCTATTAGGCTTGATTTGAAATTCTGCAGGGTCTTTGAGAAAAGAGCTGCCAAGCTCCATATACCTTTTTTGCTGTTGTACCAATTCACTCACTAGCAAAAGATTATACAGAGACCTCTGTCAGTTTAACATACTGAAGTGGCAACTCATGGATTAACAGGGCCCAGGAAAAATTTGGGATGCTTCTTTGACATTTTGGTCAAGTAGCAATGGAAAAGAAGCAGACTTTGATTATAGAAACAAACAGTGCAAGCACAACCCAAGACTGAGGAAGAAGAAATCCCTTACAGCAGCAGCAATCTCCATCCATTGAAGAAGCTGGTACACTGATTACTGATGCTCTACCACCCGTGTACTGAAGGCTGGCACAGTCAACCCCAGGACAGAGAGGACACAAAAATGATAAATAAAACTCCAGAGAAAAGCCCTAGACACTAGTAATCTTTCTTAAATAACAGACTTCTTGGTAATAATTTGCTCAAAAACAGTTAGAATTACTGTGATTGGATGAATAATACCAGTTGCATTTTAAATATGCTTGTAGGATTTAAAGCCCAATTAATTAATTGCCTAAATAGAGGCAACTGCACCTACATAGAGATAAAAACATGTACTAATTATTTGTCCTGTATATATTATGACTTCACTTTTTCTCATGATAACATCAAAACAGAGGGAAGAGGCCGCAATGTAAAGCCACAAAACATATGGCATGCTTCACTTTCCGGTATTAATGAATAATTAGAAAGTATTTCATCTTCACTTCCCTCCTTGTGAAAGCTGTGCCTCAAAATCTTGGCAAGATTTCTCTTGAAAGGGTGATATTTTCAATTTATCAATGTTACATTTTAATAAGATTGCATAATTATGATAGCAATTTGTTTATGACAATGTATTATTAATAATTTAGTGTTAAAACTACCATCACATTTCTTTATTAATGATGTGAGCAGAAATATAACCTCACATCATGCTTCTGCAGCACTGAAGTTAGAATTTAGAAAATTTGACACTGACCTCAGTGCTCACAATGTCAAACTTCTAGTCATAATTAGTTCATATTTACAAGTAAGCTTACCTGCCTAGCTGCCGTCCAAGTTGTTTCTTTGTTGTTTCTTTTTTTATTTTTCCATTCCCTTCCCCCCCCCCCCAAACAAGAGACCAGTTTTGCAGTTTAACTATGTCTTTATAATATCTTCATGGTGATTCTGAAGTCTGAATTTGATCCAGCAACAAAACCTGCAACAGTCTGCAAGGCTTAAATTCTCTGAAAACTACAATTAAGTCACGTGAATAAATATGGGCAAATGACTACAGTCTTCAGAAGATGAAAAGTGATCCAGGTAAAATCAAATGCAGTCATGTTCCAACTATAGGCCAAGGCATTATTTTGCAGCTATACAGAAGGAAACGTCAAAAATTTTATCACTGAAAACTTTTTATTCACCAATAAAATGCATAAGAAAATCTGCATTTTATATGTTGAACAACACAATTATAAGAAAAGACACTATTTTTCCCATTAAAAAAAAAGTATTAAGAAGTAGCAACATGTGGAGTATAGAGTTATAGAATAAAAGTGTGAAAACAAACAAACAAACAAGCAGAAGGACACAAGCATTGCCACAGTCTTAAAAGCTGCTAGGATGAAGAGGACAGCTGAAACTTATTAGATCTGCAAAGACAGTAATATGGCTATATCCACATGTCACATTGCAGCACCTTCAGGCATCTGAAAGGGCAGAAATGCGTCCATCAATTTTCCTTGCAATATCAAGGAACTGAGTTCTACTTACTTTACCCACAGGATAAATAGTTGCAGGAAGATGCTACTCTACTTCTAATTAGCTCAAGCAGCTCCACACAGTTCTGTAGCATGCAGTGCAGTCATGGAAGCAGAGGATCAGGCTCAAAACTTACAACCAAACTATGCTGGCAGTGTCCTGCATGCTCTTGTTATACTTAATTATTGGTGGGCCAAGATTTAAAATGAATTTTAGAGACTGTTGATTCACAGAGGAATTTGTTTATTCCATTTAGAAATTGGAAAGCTAGTCTAGAAATTTCTGTGCATTCCAGAAAAGAAACCAAAATAAAATGTGGTTTAGGTTCAGTGAAAATCAACCAGAAACATGAAAGTCCAGCTTCCTGGTTGACTTTGAAAATAATTAAATATGGATTCATGCTATTATCAGTGTTTCTAGATGAGTTGTGCATTCAATTGCCCGTTGTTTGGGAAAAATAAGAACACCTCTATTAAAGTCAAAACCACTTTTTGCATACGAATCCTTTAAAATTCAAGCCAGAAGTGATGCAAAAAAAATAAACACAAGGTTAAGGAAGAATAACAGTAGCAAAATGAAACCATGAGTTTGGAGGCAAACATTAATGTGAAACTAAAGCAGTTCTAAGAGCAAACTAAGGGTTTGACTGAGGATGAATTTCATGCTTCCAATAAGTTTATACTGCCCTTTAGTCAGTAAACTGATGCAGTCAATCAATAAGTTCTATCAGCAATGTGATTTACACTTAACAATAGTTTAGAAATAAAACTCAGTGGCCCCAATTGAAGTGTAAAAGAAAAAACTCTTTGGTTTCAGATAAAAAATAATATTTTAAGTTAACTGAGCGTTTTAAGCAGCAATTTTTACTGTCTTGGATTCTGGAGATTCCTATGAATCATTTACAAGCTTGTTTTATCTCTATGCATGTGCAATGATCTATATCCCATACACCAAAGAAGATCTGCAGGTTCATGCTTATGAAAACACTGTGTCAGTCAGGCACTAATCCTGTAAAGAAACTTCACATCCCACACAGTCTATCATTAAAATGAGTCTGGCAGTTTGAGTAATCTAACTGGCAAATCCTAAGATTCAAGACTGAAAATAACAAAAACTAATGATGAGGTGCTTATCAGTCTAGATATTTTAGAGTAGATACATTCACTGTAACAGCTAGAAACATTTTAATCACATCTCATATATTCTGTTTTTAAACATTATGAAACCTAAAAAAATTGTACATTGAGAAACAAGCCAAAGGTTTCTGAAAGTGAATGAAGAATCTAACACTGTAGACATCACTAAAAAGAAGACTTAGTATAATAGCGGAATAATACATGTAACTGAAAGCAAAAAAGTTTCACAGGAGTTGAAATTACTACGATTATAAATCCTTCAAGTTCTAGTTTACTGAAAAATAATGTTAGCTAGATAGATACCAGTGTAGTAGAAATTTAACTAATTGAAATTTTTTGCCTACAGGTATGAGTAGCCTTTTCTATAGATACTTGGATTCAGTGATGTTTAGTGTTAATGGCAATACTACTTATTTCCACTGGAATTCAACAGTCTTCTATCTGCTGGTCATTTAGCCCCTCTGACAATACTGATTCCTGTCAAACAGACATTCCAGTTTGTGTTTATATTCTACTTAAGGCTCTCAGAGTTTCCTAATGTTCAGCATGGTTGAAGTTACTAATATCTACAGCTGCCTCTTTCCATTCCTTATTTCTGCTTCTGAATATATTTTTTCTCCTGTGTTGTGTGTAGTAAAAGGATGTGATTTAGTTCATGGTGACATTCAGCTCTAAAGCTTTTACTTATAAACTAGAGATTTAAAGTATTTTACAAGCTATAAATACAAACCAGCAGCTTCTTGACATGTCTGTCTTGAAGCAATGGTCCAACCTGGTGAATGTGTTCTGTCATCCTATCAGATGGCCATTGATCTAGACAGCTGAGGGACATGAATTCACATTCAAATGATGTGAATTCATTCATATGGGTGTTAAGTGCATGATACACAGCCAAAAATTCAGAACAGCTGTCTTCCTTGAGACTTTGTACCTTTAGAGAAGGAGCTGAGATCTGTTTCTATCATTAACAAAGCATTCGAATATAATATTTACATTAGTCTACACGATTGTACTCATAAACTGGAATATATTAATAAAGCGGTTTAATTAATACTTATTCTGTAACATAAGACTGCATTAATTTAATCTCTCAGAATTCATTCATTTATGCCTGCAGTAAAATTGACAAAAGGGAGAATAATATGAAGTGATTCTGGAGGTCTCAGTTCAGCATTACTCAGACAACTGTTTATGCCCTATGCAATCTGTAAAAATTTTATTGTAATATTTTTCTTAAGAAAGACAATTTTCTTTTTGTAATAAGTAAGAAGACATGAGTGTACATCTGTTTACACCAATGAATGTGATGCTTTCAGAATGTTGAAACGTGACAAATTGATTTTTCTTCAATCCAGAAGGACCAGCATGACTTCCCTTCTAGCAGTCTGTACAACACAGGAGTGAAGTTTCATGTCAGTATTTCTGTATCAATGCAAACAGTGGTACTAAAAAATTAGAGAACATTGTGGAATGTGATAAAAGTATCCAGCCTTTCTACTTTTCTGCATAAAATGGTTGGCTATGCTGTCAGAAAATGATGCATAAAATACACTGTATCCATTACAACTCAAGGTATAACCTCAAAAGGTAAAATTCAAATTTACGAGAAATTGGAATGCTGCCCTATATGGACACTTAAACACTATTTAAATATATTTTACCCCCAGGTACTTTTCAAACAACAACAAAATAGAATTTTAACAGTGTTTTTCACAACAGAATAAGGAGAACAACAGTTAAAGATAATAATTATGAAAAAGACTATGGATTTCCCCCTTCAAATATTGTTAAGCTACTATCAAATCAATACATTATATTTTTATTTTATTAATGAATAATGTTATGATTCTCCCTCTCTTGAGTGGATAGTGTAGTTGTTTCCATTCATGACAGTAGTTATAAGTAGAATGATGTTTTCTTAATTTTGAATAGTGTAAAAAAAATAAATGTACATATATAAAAAAAATGTTTCAGAAAAAGGGAAGAGAGAGTAGTTTAAAAGTATAGTCAAAATGACGGAAGTCAGCAATGACAAACATGATTTACAGATTATATTTAAATACAAAAATTATTTTCAGTAAGAAAAAATTACCTCTCAGTGGTAATATTAACTGCAGCTGTAATGCTAAATTATATATACAAACAGGATTTGTGCTTCCTTTCATTCAATTTTTGTAGCTTTGAGCTTTGGTTGCACAGTCTGCTTTCTCTGGGCAGATTTTTCTCTACTTCTGAAATTTCATTGACTACAGATGGCTGATTACATGACAGAACATGAGCTAGCAGTATAAACATTTCAATAATTATACTGTTCATAAAGAACAAGTATTTTTAATACTTGTTTTGTACATTTAAAATGCATTTAGCAAAGAAAACAAGTCTTCTGTCCTAAATACATCTGTGTTTTCATGGATCAATTTTGCATTAGTGTTGTAGAGGAAGTGTGGATGTATCCAAGACAATGTAGTTTAAGCTTCTTTTATGCAGGAAGAGAGGGATCATGAAATACTGCTTTAGATCATCTTATGCCATTTAAACAAAAGAGTTACTTGTTTGCAATCCCCTGAAGTGAATCCTGAACACAACTTCTGGATGTATTTTTGCTATCTTAACACTACATCTTATTTAGCAGCAAGGTTGCCATATTAGTGGATCCACTGAGGATTCTTTCCCAGTAGGTAAACAAGAGAGTTTAGGTAAATGTCAAATTTATATATATATAGTTTAGGTAAATGTCAAATTTATATATATATATGTTCTTTAGATGTGTGTAAATGAAGTTCACAGTCAGACACAAAGCATTTACATGAAACCAGACAGAACCAACAGTTTCATCCTATACAAATGTGTGTATTTATACAAGCACACATGTACATGGTGGATCCTTCCAGAAGCTGGGCTCAGAAGTTCAGTACATCAGCAGCTTATGAGTTTTTTTTATTATTATTCATTCTTTGAAATCTTCTGTAATATTCTAGTGCTCTATTAGCATACTGTGTTACATGAAACTGTGGAAATTAACTCCTCTAGCACTCCCTTAGAATTACAAATGTGTAATTCTACATTTCTTCAATTCAGTGGTGGAACACTGAAAACTCTGAAAAACTTTTTGTGTGTTTGATTTTTATTTTGTTTGCCAACCACATTATGTGAATAATAATAACATAATAGGCCACAAATTAAACAAACAAACAAACAAAATAACCACTCAGTATCACTAAAGGAAGTGTGTGTTTCTCTCTGACATTGATTAAAAAAATTAAAGCAAGGAAGATTTCTAAGCCTATTCATACTTTCACTTCAAAAAATAATCATGTTGGTTCCTATTTTACATACAGACATTGACAAGATTTCTAGTGATTCGTACTGCATAAGAAATTGGCATTGCATCCATGTATTCAATATTTGTTCTTATTTTAAAGAAAGGACATAGTGAATGCGATTCTCGGCCAATATGAATTCTCATTAAGCGTTTTGACATTTGGTTTGCAATCAGGCAAACTGTACTATACTGCACATAGGGTCTTAATTTAGATGTAAAATTCACGTTGAATGATATCTGTTGAGAAGTTTTAAATCTCCAACACAAAAGTCACATAGACTTTTCCATGAAATTGCAAACCAACTCACAATTATAACGGATGTTTTAGGAAAGCTATTCCCACCAACCAAGTGTCAGTGAAAGAAAATATTACATTCCTCTATAATGTCACTAATACCAACAAATAATTCAGTCAGAAATAAATATTGGTATCACTGCATCTACACAATTTACTGGGCATGTATTTCAAGACTATTGTCCCAGTTATAAACTTATTTTTGCATGATTTTGGAGCCTTTACAGAGAAATGAGCTGAATGAATCAAGTACTTTATTATTAAGAGCTTTTTATTCTTTAAAGACCTAGGCAAGTCCTCACAATTAGAATTCAATTCATGATGGTTCCACAAATATACTTCTACTTTCCATTGTTGAACAGAGTAATACCTTCTATTTGGGTAATGCATTACTGTCATTTTTTTTCAATAGAAGTAAGCTACAACTAAGCACCACAGCATTTCTGAGCACCTAGTACTGAGTTTCAAGACTTTTATTTCAGTGATTTAGCTACTGTTTTGTATTTCAGCCTTCCTTCCTGCCACTAAAATTTGGTTTGCCATTCCACTGCAGTGTTTTCATACTCCAAAATGTTTTGCATTATAGTTCAAATAACAACAATCTCATAAAATATAAAGGTCTATTTTGCCTCCAAATGATCACCAAAAACCTATGAATAACTAGGACATTTAGGTCAGAAAATAAAGTTTCTAAAATATTTATAATACAACATGTTCGTTCTGACCTAGATAGAAGAAAATGCATTGACTGTGGAGAACTATGCTTTGTTATGGACATGCCAAGGACAAACTGAGAATGAACTTCAGAGTACAAGTAGAGAGTAGTGACAGGGCTTAAGCTATCCATTAAAAAAAAAAAAAAAAAAGAAACAATGAAGTTAAAACAGTAAAGTCAGATATAGGATGAGACCCTAAACTTATCTGAAAATTTGCAAAACCTTGGACCATTATGTAAATCATTTTGTAAAACAGCAAATAGACCTACTTCAAAAGCAAACAAGAGAAAAGCAACCTAGGATCTCACTTCTAAAATCAACACAGCAGCCTGGTAAACATATAGTTGTTGTCAACGGTTTACCGGGCTGGATCGGCCTGGTTCCGTGATGATTGGTGTGGGGGACCCACAGACCCACGCCCCAGGAAAGGGGAAGGGGGAAAAGGGAAAAGGAAAAAGGGAGATGGGCCTAGAAACAAAACAGCGGCAATGATCTGAGGAGGAAAGCTAATTTACTAAATAAGATATCAGAAAGCAAAATAACACAATATAATACAATATAATTGGAATTGAAGCTAATAAATCAAATAAAATGAGCAAGAGAGAGTGTCCGATAAACCGAAGGCCTTACGCTAACGCTGAAGGCGAGACGGCAGCGAGCACCCACTGCTGAGTCGATCCCGAAGGAAAAAGAGTGTCCCGTGACCGCAGAGGGTTTTTATCTTTTCCCTCTGAGCGGAAAATACGTAAAAATGCAAAGCAACGCAAAGTCTTCTGGGGAATGTAGTTCTTCTCTTCTGAGACAGGTATACCCGGAAAATATCAATGATCTATGGAGTTGGAGCATTAACTCTTTAACTCTTAATGCACTACATGTTGTTATGATGTGGAATACCAATACCAGAAATCATAAAACCATGACAGTTGTGCAGTTGTTATCAGCCTTCTAAGACTGTATTTTAACTTAAGAAAATTTTATATGTGAATTTTCAGAAATAACAGTAGAAATTTCCATAATCAGAACATGGAGCAGACTGTTCTCTTGTGTAACAATAACTTTCCATCTGTCTGTTCCTCAGAGTCTTAGAATTTGGACAATCCTAAACAATCATTTACATCTTTCATATTTTAGTGACTTTTGAAGGTAAAGACACCATTCTAATCCCAAAGTGAGAACATAGCTGATATCGTTGAGCATGACAAGCGTCTACAAAGTACATAATAGCTGTTTCATAGTTGCCACAGAGTCGACCGTAAAATTAGTATAGTACTGTCAATGTGTGTTATAAAGTTACTTACGCGACATTACCATATGCAATTATTTTAAAGACAAGATAATTATCAAGAAAGTGCAATAATTCATTTTAAAGCTGGAGTCATTGATTTCATTATAATACTTTTTTAAAACTATTTTCTGCTACAAGTGGAACTTGAAACAGATTTTTTTTTTCGTCCCATAGCTTATCATGGGAAGCACAATGGGACATTATTACAAAAACATATTTTAATTGCTCTACAAAGTAAATACTACTGAAATGTGTTTGAAAGACTTGCCACGGAAAATATCTGCTTTATTACTTTCAGAGAACATGTCGTATTTTGTTGTGATGAGATTCTTAATGAATTTACCCCTCAGCAGTCATTTCCATGATCAGCCCTGGCAATTGCCACAGTTACTCTGAATGGTTAGAATTCCATCTTTTTATATAAATGATCTTTGCAATTTTTTATTATTATTTTTAAACCAGATAATGCCAAAGGAAGAATAGTAAAATGTTCCAACTAGTAGTGCAAAATTCTCAGAGAACTTCATTTGCTATTACTTATTTTTATGTGAGGGACAGCTTCATTCAAATAGCATTTGCTAGTCAGAATCCTCTCCTGATACATAACTCAGCTATCTGCCTATGTTGATTACATGTTTGGGAAGGATATTCAGCTATGTGCACTGAAAAGCAGACTGTGATCTCATGATAACTATATGACACGTTATTATAACACACAACGTTCCTTGCAAGTGTGTGTGTATATTAATAAGTGTAAAGGCAAAGAGACCAGCACAAACAAGGAGACGTTACACAAGGATGGAAAAATGAATGCTTATTTTGTCTGAGCATGTAGGCTCACAGGGAAAGAACTCCAAAGGAAGGATCTCTGATATGCGATCCTTCCTCCATGTCAGTCAGCCCTTAAATGAGGTGCACATATGTGAAATTCCTGATGGGGTAAAACAAACTTGAAAGCTATCAGAATTGCATTACCTCAAAATTTTAAGTAAAAAGGGATTAACTTTGCAGTGGTGTGATGAGGACCACTCATACAATTTGCTATGTTGGCTTTACTAAAAAAGTAACAGGAACACCTGGAATGGGTACTATGCCAATTTTTGTCTTCCTTGTGAAGATGCAGTTACACTGTGTGACATGCAGCATATCCAGTGTACTCAGGCAACAACAATTGTACAAGCCTTAAGGCTTGTGCAGTTGTTAACTCTGAATCTTAAGATGAATCAATTACTTTTGCTTCAATACTGTATAGTAATAGTGCAAACTGAAGATTAGAAAAACTACCTGAAGTGAATATTCCACAAACATCATATTTACTGGAGTATGATGTAATATAGTTGAAAATAATGTAATGAAAAAGAGTTCATTTGTTAGGCCTTTTCTAATTAAGTCAATACTTTCTTAAACACTGAATTTTAATGTCAGACCAGAACACGGTGACTAGTAGAGATTAGAAGCTATGTAGGTGGAAGGCAGTCATTTTATAATGCCTCAAACAGACACAAATAAGCATGGGTGCTCTTTTGGAACATTGTATCTAAAATCATATCCAATAAAGCAGCCTTTGCATTAACAAATAATATTTTTTGTGCATTAAAAATGCTCAGCTAGTTAAAACATGAGCTGTGTCTCTTAACTGTGCTCTGATAAAGGCAGTATAAGGGACATCAGGGAAGATGTGGACAATGTGCTTTTGTAAATATGTAGACCTGAAGTTTCTTGTTGGTCACTTAGCTAGAAAGTAATTGCACAAATAAGATTTTACTGGTACCTAAATTGCCTAAATGTGAATTTCAAAGCTTATCAAGAACTGTAATTCCTTTGCTGTGAGTGTACTATATCTATTTTCTAAATTATTTAACAGTGACTTATCATACTGGAATTAATTCATCTAACTGTTTACCTCAGGACTGCACAGAAATTTAAATTTAAATTGTATACAATTAATCTTCATCTTTAATTTTATGTTCATGAAGGTATTCTATATCTGATTTTAATGTTTCTGGAATGTTTATGGAAGTCTTTAATAATTATACAAGGTGTCCAGATATTTGGCCTGTGCAGATGTTCAAAAGAAAAATAACTGCTACTTCCTGTTTTAACTTCTCCCTTTTGTCCTTCGTATCTTTATTCCATGATTATAACATAATATATTAGGAAATGGTACATCAGAAAAAAATCCCATTTAATAGAATGAAAGGTTTAGCAGAATAAAATCCCATTTCTCTGAAGATGCTAAATATTACAATGAGGTAGTTTTTATAATCCAGCTAATATTATATATTATTACTCAGCTCTTGTACCATTAAATTCACTTTTATTTTATTCCAGTAGTCATCACACTGTGATTTGAACTCCCTAAGCTATACCAGTAGATGTTCCATTGGTCTGAAATTCAGTTCTATAAAACTCTTTCATTTATAGCATAATCACTCTTTTTTCAGCATTAGATCTAACTTACTTCTGTTGCACTGAATTCCTTCCCATTTCCCTTTGATTGCCTCTTCCAAACTAAACTGCTTTCCAAAGTGGGTTTACTCTTTTTTTTTATTTTATTTCATACTACTAATAAATTCCTTGCATACTCACAATCACATTTGAAGCCTTTCCTGCATCAATCCTCCCTTGTTATAATAATTCCACTCTAGTCAATACAGATACAAACAATATTCTTATTTGCAAATCAATTTCTCAGATTGTATCAACTACAAATGATCTGACTGAAATTTAGCCAACAATTCCTAGAAGACACAAAGATGCTTCTTTTAAAATGAAACTACTCAAAGACTTTTAAAGGACTGTGCAAGTAGCAAAGGCTAAACATGCACCTCTCCTCGTTTTTCTTTGGTACTATTCAGTATTCTTGTGCCCTAGAATGGCCTTCATCTTCTTTGAGCAAAGGTGTTGCATAGGCCTTTTAATGCTGAATAGTCCTCAAGGGGAACTCCCATCGGGCAAACATTAGTAGTTCAAAAACTGACAAATGATTTGTTTGTTCTTGTTTGAAACCAGTAGGATAAATACAAAGAAAGAATACAAGCAAATACACTGCATTTACTGCAAACTGCAGCTGATTATATGACAGTAACTTCATCAAAGTGTGGCATGTGTGTACATGTAATGACAGTAGAGAGCATCACCAGTGGAGCTCCGCAAGTAATTTAGGAAATTATCGTGCACTTATAGACAACAATCACTGCTGAGAAAAACATCCTGTTGTTTTTTAGTGCACAGAAGTGTAGAATATGTAAGAGTTTGTAGGCTAAGGGTTTGTTCTATAACTTTTGAAGTGAAAGATCATAAAAGCTGATTTAGAAGAAAAACTATGAATTGTTGGGATAAATGAGAACTTATCAATACATGGAATTTTGGATGCAGTATTTGAGATACTGAGTGACCTGAAGTCACTTCGAAAAACTCACCAAATGTATCCCAGCTAAGACAGTCACTGAGCCTTCTGGACAAAATAAAGAAACAAATTAGCCCAATATTTTTCTTGTTTATTTGTTAATGCAGTTGTTTAGGGAATGCTAATGGAAATGCTAATGATGGAAAAGATCTATCTCATCAGCAACTACAGTCTACACTTCATTATTTAAGATATTATAAGCTTGTGGAAGTTCAATGCTAAAGCAGAATTTAACCCCAAATATTAGTGATTACCTGTCAACAACCTGGCCTCTAACTTCCCATAAACCAGGCCTGCTTTTGATATAACTCAGAGCAGTTTAACTGGTAAGAGAGCCATTCCAGTATTTGCCATCTGAGATCTCTAGCTTTCTCCAGAATTACCTGTTTAGAGCACTGGAAAGCAAAATCTATTGTGTCATTAGGAAGTGTATCTGCACATCATGTGAATTCATATTGAATTTAAGCAAATATTTTGGAATTTGTGTACTTTGCAGGAGAGGCAGTTGTATTGAATGCCTTGCCAATTGCCCATAATACCTGAGAAAGGACTACAACTGCTAGTAAAATTTGATGTTGACTTTAATGTTATGATGTCAACCTAGTCTGTTTTGCTACCAGAAAAAAAATGTAGCCTTGTCATTCCCACTTGGATGTTTGTCACCATTTTATTTTTAATCCTTCATATACACTGTATTACTTTTGCTCATTTATTCATCAAAGGTTGGATAACTGCCAATATTCCTGTCCCCTCAGCTGATGACATCAGCTGTATAAAAAAAACAGAAAATCACAATGACAGAAGGTGAGTACCTCTGTCTTTTCTCAGCCGAAATTACACTATCTTCTTACCTTTAAAAGACAGTAAACAAATTAAGAAAAATAATTCTAGTCACAGAAAAGTCCAGAGTCCTAAGTTGCACTGTGATGGATATTAAGTTTTGTGTTTGCCTTTTTTTTTCAACAGGTGTAAACTTACAAATTACAAGATTATGTTTTAAAAGACATAATTGGAAATCATAGAATGGCCTGGGTTAAAAAGGACCTCAAAGATGATTTAGTTTCAACACCCCTGCCATGTACAGGCTCACCAACCACTAGACCAGGCTGCCCAGAGCCACATAATAACTTAAAAATATAATATAATAGAAATAGAAGTAATATGATAGAAATAACTTAATATGCATACACACATAATTTATGTCTTCCATTTTCAAGAAAGAGATAAAGGATGACGCAGGGAATTACAGGCTAGTGAGCCTCTGTGCTTGTTCCATGGGCCTGGAAACATCATGGAACAGATCCTCCTGGAAGGCTCACCTGAGACTAGGAGCTGATCTGAGTCAGTCAGAACAGCTTTACCAAGGGCAGACTGTGCCTGACCGATCTGGTGGCCTTCTATTATAGAGTGATGGCATCTGTGGACAAAGGAAGGGCAACTGATGTCATCCATCTACCTGAATCTGTGCAAAGCCTTTGGCAAGGTTCCATACTACATCCTTATCTGAAAACAGGAGAAATAAGGATTTGAAGACAGTGCTATTCAGTGGATAAAGACTTGTAGAGACTTAGCTTAGATGTTAGAAGGAAATTCTTTAATCAGAGAGTGGTGAGGCACTAGAACAGGTTGTCTAAAGAAGTTGCGGATGACACATCCCTGGAGACATTAAAGGTCAGTTTGGATGGGGGCCTGAGCAGCTTTATCTAATGTGTTGCAGCTGTGTCCATGGCAGGGGGTTTGGAACTAGATGATCTTTAAGGTGCCTTTCAGTCTAAGCCATTCTACAGTTTTATGATCTTTCTTTTTTACTGTTACAAAAAAATCATAATAAAATAAAATAAAAATAAAATATTAAAAATAGTTTAAAAACCCCCACAAAATGCTGCTTAAATCCACCACAAATTCATTGTTAAATATACAAAAAATATATATATATATATGCCTGCCTTTCTCTGGAGAGGGAAATTTTTCCCTGTTGACAGCCTTTACCTACAGGCTGATGAGAGGGGAATAAATGGCATCCAAAGAAAATACCTCAGAATTACCCATCTATATAACCATAACTATAGGATAAAAATGCAGCAACATACACCTTGCTCTATTATAGCTTAGATAGCAATGTTAACTAAGGATGGAGAAAATATACCAGCAGAACATCAGGACCTAGAGACATTATGGCTGTTTGCACTTAAAAAATAAAAAATAAAAAAAATTGTCCATTTTACTATCTTAATCAGGCATTCCTGACAAATGGAGATGCAGAGGAGAGTGGATCAAAAGATCATTAGTAAGGTGAAACAGAAAAGGATACTTTCAGAGGTAGAGCATGGGAGTATGAGAACTAGTATGCACAAACAGTCATGGTCTAGCCTGAAGTCTGGACTTGGCAAAAGGCAGGTTAGGCAAAAAGCCTATCAATATAAAAATATAGATTAGGGAGAAAAAATACCACGTTTTTTATGAAGTGTTAAATTTTCCTCCTGAGCTTACCCCTACTCTTCCACTAGTTTTGCTAGCAATTCCCTGCTGGAGAATTCAATTTTATGTCTCCATGTATCAGTTTCTTGTCACTTAGAAAATCACTGACTAGAGTTAAATCCTGCTACTCTGTTCAGACAGAACTCCTCAAACAATCCAGAGGGGTTATTTTTGACAAAGAAGATACTACAAGATCTGGCTATTCATTTATAATCACCATTCTCAATTGTTTTTTCTCCCCTGATAACAGCACTGTTATTATCACTACTTGTGATTAACAATATCTGGTTGAAACTAGGTTATGTTTACAATTCAGCCACATAAATCCTTAGCAGTACAGTGCTGTTCTTAAACAAGAGCAATGTGGAAGACTGAAGCAATTTTCATTTTAATGCATTCACTTTTATTTCTGTCTTTCAAGTGTTTAAATTGTTTTCCCTCTTCATTAATACAAACAAAACAGTCTTCCCGAGTTTTCTCTATGGAAGCTGAGCAACATGGGACAGTAATAACATGGCCTATGATTGAAAGTCTGATAAGATTTCTTCAGCTAACCATGAAGTATACCTCAAATAAAGACAAAATTTGAATGTAGTGATGAGCATGCCTCAATGGAAACTTGATTTCTTTTTAGAATAAGGTTAATTTTTTAAAACCATTTGTACACAGTTTAAAGTTTTTGATCTAGCTATTACTCAAAGCTATTTACTGTGATTTTTTTTGATTTTTTTTTATTATTATTACAATTTTTAACTAGTACTGAGGGACATGAAGAGAGGTGGTAAAGATGATTACCAAACATCTTGTTACTTAATTTTACTAGGAAAAACCTGCTGTCATTTGGTCAGATTGCAACTGCAATATTCTACTATGTAGACAATTCAAATGAGCATCCTGATTTCCAACTGATATAAACAGAAAACAATTAAGGCAAATGCAGGAATGGACGATCTACAATCAAATGATATTTACATAATTACACACAAACACAAACCACTAAGCCACTTATCTGAGAATAACAGTCAAGTTACGGAATAAAAGATACAGACATTTCAAAAAAGAATAAAGATAATATATGTTGGAGAACTATTTTATGCTCCTTCATTTTGGACTAAGAATAAAAATAATGAAGGACTTGACAACAAATCCCAGATATACCTTTGGAACAGACACATCATTGTTTAATTGGTTGCACTGTATTTAGAAATATTGTCTACACAGATTCATCATAAAAAATGTTCACAAACACAATTGGATCAAGACTATCTCGCAAACTTTGGACAATCCAAATTTGGATGCCACAGTTAAAAGTTAATATGCTAGGATTTAAAACACATCTAGTTGGTGCACTGACTGTTGTTTGTAGGCCATCCTAGGTTTTAGTTAGCCAAGTTCTTTCTGCTACGGAAGCTGTGGCTGGTAGATGCCATACCTACACGAGAATGAAATGACAACATCAGGAGAATGGTAGTAAAGTTGTTATGCTAATAAAACAGAGGATGGGAGTGAAATTTAATTAGTACCTTATGAAAAAGTAAGGCCTTATGAAGGAAATGAAATCTGAATTTCATAATCAGAACATCTACATAATCTTATACACATTTACTTTGAATACTATAGAGAAAAGACTCTGAAGGCACATATATCTTGTGTTTCACCAGGGAATTTAATGCTAAGACACAGTGGTAACAGCAATTAATGGCTCTTCAAAGGGAGTGTGTTTTATCTTTGTACACTACAAGCTTGAAGGAGATCATCAATAAGTTTGAGCTCTTTCTTTACTAGCCCTGGTGTTTCCAAACTGCAGCTTTTCTGGCACACATATACTTGGAGTTATAACTCCAACATATGTGCTATCAGAAGGCAATGATTACAGTCAACACAAAGGTTTTTAAAAACACCACTTTTCTTGCAGAGAAAGCTTTATTTTGGAAAATTCCTAACTTATCTGTACAAGTGAAAATATTCACATTAAAAATATCTTATGAAATTTTTGAAGCCATGATTCTTAAGTCAAATTGCATTACTGATTGGGGATTTTGAAAAAGCTAACACAGTTGCATCTGACTGAAATAGCTTTAGTTAGACATAGTAAATATACAATGATGTTTTTCACCTTTAAAAATAATAGGTGGATAAATCATCGATGTAATAAAACTAGTCTTTCTAACAAAACTATTCTGTCAGTGTAACAGCAAAATTTTTCCCTATGAGAAATTTACTTTGAAAACTGTTAATCAAACGTAAGTAAACAATAAAAGAATAAATAATACTGAGGTCTTGCCATCATGCAAGCAATTGCATTTGTACATAACATTTTTGTGAGCCACTGGGTCTAAATTCAAAACTTGATAAAATATTTAGCATCTTTTAGAAATAGTAAGATCTCCAAAAATATTAAGCTTTTTAATATAATTATTTTGAAAGGATACAGGAATTACATAAAAAGAGACGAGTACAGAAGTAATGCTACTAGTTTTCTAAATGTTTTTATGTCAAAGTCTATTAATATGCTCAACAAGTGAATATTAATTTCAAACATAACCAAAAAGCCTGTGAGCTACCTTACTGTTTGGAAAAAATATCAGCTTCTATACACACAATTCTAATTCATCGTCAATTACCATACATGTGGCAGTGGAAGTTTTGTTTTGGAGTGTTTAAAGCAAAAGACTGACAGAATTTTTGATAATACTCTGTAGAATTTGTATGACTAATACCAATTAGAAGAGAACAGGTCTAAATGCTAGTATGTTCAGAGGTGTGAGCTTCTGCTCAAAGAATCAACCAAAGAACAGAACGATACATTAGGAAGAGAAAAACTAACTTTCTGCTGACTGAATCTCAATTACTACACATCTGAAGTAAATTTACTTCAAAATGTTTCTTTTACTTTGGTTGGTGAGGTGCTGGAAAGGAGAGAGAAAGTGTCAGACTGTAGTGATTTTTGCATCAGGTCTCTAAAAAGATTTTTCAAGAAAAAAGAATCAACAATGCAGGAAAATTAATCACAGAAATCCAATCAAACCACCAGAAAAAGAGAAGTTACATCAGTCATAAACAGGATGGACAAAGAACCTATGAAGTCCCGCATTTTGTGTTTTGTACTCAGATACGTTGCAAAATCGAATACATCATAAAATACTTCTTGTAATGTTATAAGAACTTCACTCTCAGAGTCTCTTCAACAATCCCAAGGCTCACAAAGAAACATTTGAATTATATTGTATTCTCCTGCTGAAGATTTCATAGAAATTATCCTCAGAAGTTGATTTTCCCCAAGTTAAAGAGGCATTATTCCAGTCTACAAAATATAAGTGCATTCATTTTTACTACTAAGAACTGCAAGTCAAAAATCTACCTCAGTTTTCAAGATACTGTGTTTGGCACTGTGGAAGACAAAAACTGTTTTTATTTGTCTCAGAGCTTGCTTCATAAGGCCTTTCTGGTGATAAGACTTTAACTGACAACTGCAAATTCTCTAGACAGGTGTTCGGTAGCTGGCAACCCTTTGTGTACAGTGTTTACATTTGAAAGCACTTCTTTGGAGGTGTTTTGCTCAGGAGTGTTTACTGGTGGAAGATCTGGCCTGTGACAGGATAACTGGTTCAGGAGTTTGGGAAATTATACCATTGTATACTGTGGAGGCAAGATACAATTTAGCATTTCCCTACCCCTGTCTTATCTGCTGGCAAGGCCTGGAAAATGGGAAAAAAAAGAGTTCCTGTGCAGATTCAGAAAAAAAAAAAAAAAGCCAGGAGCTACCTCTCCAAAAAGAGCTGACTAGACCACCTTGGACTTATAAAACAAATTACACCTTCATTAAGGATTCACACTTCGCATGCAGAGAGAGAGAGAGAGAGGAAAGAAGAGAGAGAAAAAAGGAGGAAAAGAGAAGTCATCATCATCAACCAAAAAACACAATCTCCAACGATCCATCCCCTACAGGAAATCAGCACCTGAACTGCGAACCTCGCTGGACCCACAGTGGTGATTCTCTCTCATTTTCTACCAAGACTCCTTGCTTTTTATTTCTTTTCTCTTTTCTATTACCCTTCTTCCCTTCCCCTTATCCCTAAGCAACTAGGATTTGTAATAAACTGGTTGGGCTAACATTTGACCCATGGTCTTAATCTCACTATCAGGTATACCCATATGTATTTTTTAAAAAAGAACCTCTTCTCCCTCCTATAAATTGTAGCGAGACTGGCACCAAAAAGTTACTTTACATAAGGTTCACTAATAAGCACTCATCTATCCAAATATGCCAAAGAAAGATACTGCCACAGACTTTTCCAGGATGCTTCGCATTCAGAAATATCCCTTCTTTCATGCTTCCCTCATTGGAAGGGTTTATCTTTGAATTTTTTTTAATTGATTGATGTTTGTCACCAGCTCATTAATTAGCAGTGAGTTTTATTAAAAGTATCCTGCTCCTTCTTAGATATCATGAAAAGAATCTGCTTCGGAAGTAGTTACCAACAATCATAGAATATTCTACATCAAATAATATTTTTGCATACAATTTCATAGATGTTGTAAACAGATGAAAAATGTTTGTTTTAGATTATAATGTATTTATAGAAAGAATTTCTGTGACAGTTAAATATTTAGTACTGACTTGTTTAACCTGAACATTAAAGCTAAGAAATTAAAATCTAGTTCCTGTTCGGCCTGATTTTTTCCTGCTAAAAGAATTGAAATGCAGTAATTTAATACCATAATTAAGAATAGAAAGATGAGGATTTATTTCATACCCTAATCAAATATTTTAATTTGGTTCAGCTGATGGGCTGAATTTCAAAATGTAACTTTTTTGTACATTATATAGACTGTTTGCAAAGACAAACTCTAAGAATCTACTAAAATAAAAAATGGATCTGAGTGAACTGATATCTGATACTGAGTTCTAGAGTTCTCCACAAAATACAGCTGTCATTATTTTATGATTTTTTTGTTATCAGTATTCCACATCATAGCATCACGTGAACTTCTGTGTACCTGGCTCTCAGAAGGGAACATACCCCAGAGGACTTTGTATTCCTATTTTACTCCCAAAGGGAAAAATAAAACTGCACCCAAGGCCCAAGATTTCCTCTTTTGCTTGTCATCTCAGCAGCGGAGATTCCCTAGATGTCTCGCCTTCAGCTTCAGCACAAGGCCTTCGGTTTTTGGACACTCTCTCATTTTAGTTAACTTATTAGCTTCACTTGTAATTATATTGCATTTTACTGTATTATTTTGCACTTAAATATCTTAGTAAATTAGTTTTCCTTCTCAGACCACTGCCGCTGTTTTGTTTTTAGGCTGGTTTCCCTACCCTCTCTTTTTTAACCCTTCTCCAGGGCATGAGTGCATGGGTCCCATACCCCATTAGTCACAGAACTGGGCCAAACTGGCCCACAGCTGTTGACAACAGCTTTTAGTGTCTAAAATAAATCTCACTGTCAACAATATTAATACAACGAAAATACAAACATTTCTTTTTGTCCACAAACAAATCAGAATGTGAGTGGTTTGACTGAAGAAACAGCTTTCTCTTGAAAAGCCCTGATGACACTGTGGACAAGTTCGTGCTTCCAGTTTCAAAATACATTCATAAATTAGAAAACCAGATTACCAAGAATCTTTCTTTTGTCAGCAAAGGAGTTTTAGAGCTTTAGCTCATCTAAGTAAGTATGCAGGGATCTGTAACCAAAGGAACTTGTTTTCTACTTAACACAGGCATGCAAGATGGGTACCAGTAGTTCATGTTGCATTTAAGAAAAAGTTACATGGGGAGGAGGACAAACTTTGTCACCCTAACCTTGAGACAAATCACGTTGCTACAGATGCAACTAGATCAGCTGTAGTAGGTTCAGGTTCAAATATCACAAATATTAGAATTATAGAATCAACAAGCATGGAAAGGACCTCTGAGATCATCCAGTCAAACTTTCACAACCAATATTTCCCCACCAAACCATATCCCTTAGACCAACATCTAAATCTTCTTCTTTTTTTCTTTTTAACACCTCCAGGGATGGTGACTCACCCATCTCCTTGGACAGCAAGTTCCAGGCCCTGACCACTCTTTCAGAGAAGCTTTTCCCCAGCATCAAACCTGAATCTCCACTGAGGCCACTCCCCCTAGTCCCATCAGTTAAACAGGAGGAGAGCTTGACACCCACCTCACTACAATCTCCTTTGAGGTACTTACAGAGATCTATAAGGTCTCTCCTGAGCCTTCTCTGGACTAAAGAATCTTAGTTCCCTCAGCTGCTCCTCATAAGATTTGTGCTCCAGACACCTCATCAGGTTCACTGCCCTTCTCTGGGTGCTCACTAGCACCGTAATGTCTCTCTTGTAATGAGAGGCCCATAACTGAACACAGTACTCACAGTGAGGTTTCACCAGAGCTGAATACAGATTGACGATCACCAAGATTACTAGCTAACACTTCTGAATTCATTTGTGGATCCCAGCTGGCACTTACTGAGTATGACAGTTCTCTCTGTCCTATATTCCCGTTTTATGTTTGTTTCAATGAATGATATCATGTTTTGTCAAAGCCATCTCACCCTGGAAACTTACTAACAAACCACTCTTGCCTTGAATACTTCAACCATAGTAGTTTCTTCCCTGCTCTAGCAACAAAGTTACTCCTTCCCATTTCCAAGTAAACTCAGACCTCTTTCATATTCCTTCTTGTTTTTACCTTAGCAAGACATCTCTTTCTTCCACTAAATGCCCATATCATTTCTTGCACTTTTCATATCACAACATTTACTCCTTTCTCTTCCACTCAAGCTTGGTCTTCTCCAAATTAAAGCAAAGGAAAAAATTCATTAACGTGAACCTTCTCAAAATACAGTTAGAACTTTAGGGAACAGTAGATTTACAGTTTTCTGTAGATATTTTGCTAGCCTATTCACCTAAGAATATTCAGGTTCCTGAGTTCTATGTCAATGAAAACAATATTAATTTGGAGAGGAGGGCTATCACTATAATTTATGAAAAAGCACACTAATAGAAGTAGAAAAGTATGAATAATTCATCTGTGTAATCCAGAAGCACAGGGGACTATAGTAAAATGCATATCTTGAATATTTGGTGTCCTTAAAACAGACTAGATCATGTACAGAAAACAAACCACATAGCTCACCTTCAACACTTCATGTACACCAAGCTGATTTTATGAATCAAGTTTAGAAAAGTGAGAATGGCATGGAATCCAGAATAGCTAATAAATTAACTCTATTATCAGAGATGAAAGAAAGAATCTGCACCCAGCTAAGCAATATTTTTGTGTTTCACTAACTTGAAAGACAATGCCTGACAAAAATGGGAAAAAACAAAATAGAACTTAGTAGAAGCTTTTAAAATTGTTCCTATATATGTATTTATAGCAAATATCCATGTCATGTTAAGAATAAATGAGATCCAGAACATATGCTCCTGTTATGAAATCAGAAGTATGACATTTTCAATTATCTCTGTTATGGTCATGTACAAAAGCTTTAATCGCAGATAAATGTTCCATTCCCTGAAGCACTATGAACACATTCACAGTAAAGAGCCAGCTACATACTGAATGAAACATCTGTAGGCATAACCACTGGCAAAGTTAAATAAATGTGATGTTGTATTCATAATTAAATTTATATTCAATGCTATGTAAACAGGCAAATTACAATTTTTTTTTTTTCAAAATACATTGAGATTCTCCTTTCAGACACTACCCAACGTAAGATAATTAGGTTGACATATCAATACTGATATATCAAATATCCTTCTATCTATTTAGGTTACTCTTCCTATTTGGAAGACTCAGAAACTGCAATAGATACGAAGAACACAGTGATACTAGTTGACAGAGCAGCTTCTCAGCTACAAAATGTTATTTTTCAATACAGTCACTACCAGTAGCTATGCATTTTCACCTGTGATGAACAAGCGTCTGCATTCCACACTTGTAAATGCCTGTATCAGTGAAGGTGACCTATGGTCACAGCCATCTCCACTGAAATGCTCCACCTATAGCCTCATTGTTCTCACATCCTCTGCTTTGGCTCCATTGACAGTCAGTAACAATGGGTGCAATTTTTTTCCTGAGTGGCACACTTCCATGTGACATTCTGTCAGATTGCCCCTCTGCTGCCATCTGTCATACAGCAACAAAATGTAATGGAATATTGGTGAAATTGTTCTACTGCCGTATCAACAACTGACTCTGACATCATGACACAAGATAATAAAATAGGAAGCATTACTTTCCAAGCATCATATAAATATATCCTGTATATTAATCTTCTTTTCTAAATATCCAGAATATGAACACAGTACCATGAATACGATTGTGATACATACAATAGCTATAGAACAAAATCTGACACTGGACATTGTAATCCTTCTAGATCAAAAGAATCAATGAGAAAATGAATCCAAACTATTTCATGAAAGCAAAATAATCTTTCCACAGTCTGAATCATGACATATTGAGTATTCTTATTCCATTGCTGTATTTAACGTGTGAGGAATTTAACATAACAGCTACCTAAATCAAATTCAAAAAAATTACCAAAATGTAGTAACACATACACTTAGAAGAAATCTTCAAGTTTGAGAAAAACTCTAGACAAAAATATACTGAAAAAATTGGAATCAGACTTCATTCATTTGAAGTCTATCTGAATCATATTTTCTTCTTGATGAAGAACCCAACTCATAGGTAAATAATATTCTATATAGTGACAGTATATGTAGGACAGATTTATTTATGGAAGCAGATAGTATTTATTAGTGCATTTTTTCAATTCAGAACAAAAGCTCTAAAATGTTCATTACACAGGCTAATTACCCTGATTTTTCTTAATGCTTACAAAGACCATAGATCTGTGCCCATACATATAAACTCAAAAGCTTTGCCATTTGAATACTCAGGTTTATACCATGAAAACGTGTAAAGAAATGGTTAAGAGAAGTAGTATGCAGACCTGTTCAGCATCAGCCTAGTGCCTCCACTTTTTTAACATTGGATGTAAATGATTCAACAAAAAGTCCAGAAGCAGTAAGATTTACTCATGACAGAAAATAGGAAAAGTAAGAAATATTTGCAAATTTACAGAAGCAAAGTAAACAAACAAATTTTCATAGATTAATCTTGGGTGGTTCATCCATTTCAAAGAGAAAAGTAATTAGGCTAGGATTCATATAATCAGATACCACCATGCAAGAGTAACAATATTGAGTAATGTGCACTTTAAAGACACGCAACAGTAGGTCTGAGGAGGTTAATATATGAAGCTCCAGAGTATTTTTCATCTTTGAGTGATGGAAGATATGGATTGCACTTGTGCACAACTGCAAACTTATTTGATTCTATTTTTACATAAATTCTTATGACTGTAAAATTACTTATCTGTTCTGCATTGAAAATACTGTGTAAATCAGTGTAAGCAATTTAAAAATCCTGATGGGGAGAAGAATCAGCAGTTTAAAGCTCAAAATCTCTGGGGACAGTATCAGAATTTTTATATTGCACTTTATCACCATACAGAAAAGATACTGGCATTGACTGTTTCCACACAACAGATACTGCTGCAGTGGCAGTACACCAAGGCAAGCTGAATATAGAACAGTGGCTGATTTGGAAGAAAGGGACTGAGGTGTGATGTTCCTATTTTTTGTAATGAAAATATTACATTGTTCTGAGCTAGACTGTTTGATCTGCAGTCTCCTGGTAGTTCTGTGGACTTGAATATACACATATAAAATTTACCATAGTTCTGGAAATTTTTGCTCTACTTGAGGGGTAGAATATTATCATCAATTACTACTGAAATTATCAGGATTTTAATGCCAACACTTATAAAATTAAATGCATATATTTCACAGAAAATAACTAACCTGAGAAATAGCTTTGAAAATACATGATTTTTTAACTTGTGAAATTATTCTTTGCTCTTTCCAAAAAAGTGAACAAATAACATGAGGACTGCTCTGAAAGTAATGCCTCCTATTTTATTATATAGGTCCATGATAGCAAAGGGATGCAGGTTCTTCATTGCTAGCAAAAATATATGGCTACTAGTGGTGACTATAATGAAAAACAGCATCTTGTACTCGAGAATTTGTGGTCAGTGTTATCATATTCTTTGTATCTGTTGTAGTTCTTCTGTGGAAATAAGAGGCACCATATTTAGATCAATCTACTTACTAGAAAAGTGACTGATAACAGATGTGGTTCACACTGTTGAACATTTAATTAAACATACTTGAAATAAGCACCACACCTGTGATATGAAGAATAACACAAAACTGGAAATGCGTATAACAGATTTGTCTGAATAGTACGAAAAGTGACGTGCATATATTCAAGGTATTTCTGTGTTTCTCAGATAATTACATTACTATTATTAGTTATTAATATTCATGTAGTCTTCACCTTATACCTGAAAGTTCACATTGGGATAGTTCTGTTAGAATGGACCTACAAAAACTGAGTAAAATTGTTATGATGCCTCTAACAAGACTAACCCTAGAACTGATGAAATCTTGTCAGAGCACTTTTAATTAAGTTTTTAATACCTATTTATTTGTCCTTAATTCATTTAATTAGGAGGCAGAAACAATACAATTGATAATTTTTTGATGGATAAATTTGACACAATATGTAGAAAATAATTTAACTACAACTTACAGAAAATGCTTGAAAAAAGCAGGTTGGTTCATGACCAAAGGATTGAGTTAATAGTAATCATTTCTATCTAGCTTTAACTTATGCTACAATTAAACATTTAAGAGGCATCTTAGTCATTAGACTCAGTATTCATAAGCCCATTCCAGCTGAAAGTCTCCAATATTCTAATCACATCATCGTTTCATTGCTTTTGATTGAAAAACATTAAGGACAGAATACTATGCCATCATAACCAAAATTGTCCCCAGCCTTGTGAGTACAACAAATATGCTAACATGATGCTAGAATTAACCTTTGACTATTGTTCTGAAGGTAGGAGATAAAGAACATTGCTCAAATTGTTGATGTATGTAACCAGAGACGGAGCTGCAAGATCCAAGGAGAAACAGTCAGCTGTATCATCATTTTGTAAGTGCTTTTAAAGCTTCTGGTGGTAAAAGAGAGAATCAAAGCCAAAGCTCTAACCTGTAATAAAATTTGACTTTGTGCTGTATTCATTTTTTTCTATGACAAATGGTCAGACTCATCTGGAAGCAATGTGACATAACTGAAAGGTAAGGCAATGTCACAAATTGTTTTAAAAAAATGAAACTATTTTTAGGAGACTGTATAAAAAGGAACTCAAGTAAATAGAAGCAAATAATACTATGATTTTCTTACTTTAAAGATATAAGAGAAATTCAGCTGAAAATCCTTATAACTAAGTTGCAACAAGCAACATATTTCTTTATTAGATTTTTTTTTTTCAAGATGTTTTCTCTCTGGAGTGGTCTGTGTGGACAACTGTTAGCACTCTGTGTGCATGTACTATTGGAAACACATGCTCATCCTTTCCTCTGATGGACCTGAGGACACAAAGCCATAGCAGTCTTGCATCTGTGAAGCCAGGGTAGGTGGGGTCCACTTGGGTCCTGAATTACACCACATGTGATGTGGCCTGCAACATGAATAGTGTTTCTTAATTGAGATGCCCAGACTGAGGACTTTAGAATTGCAGAATATACAGAGTTGGAAGGGACCCACAAGAAACACTGAGCCCAGTTCCTGGCTTCACACAGACTCTTGTTGAACTTCATGTGGTTGGTCATTGCCCAGTGCTCCAGTATGACAAAATCTCTCCACAAGGCCTCTTCACACACAAGGGAATCAGCAGCTCCTCTCAGTTTTGCATAATCTACAAAGTTAATATATCTTCAGTTCCTGAATACCAGTGATTCATGAAAGCATTGAAGAGAATCAGCTTTAAAATGGAGCCAAGAGGAGTTCCGCTAATAACCAGTTGCCAGCATGATGTTACCTCATTTACTATAACCCCCTCATCCTGCCCCAGCAGCCAATTGCTCATCCATCACATTATATGTTTTCCTAATTCTGTGGTGGATACTTCATTTCAGAAAACATCACTGTACAGCTATTTGCTTGTGCTATTTAGCTTGTTCTAGAAATGGAGCAGAGTGCTTTTCAAGTCTTCTGTCCTGAATCTTATTTTATTTCTGTATTTTGGCAGCTTCTCCAGACAGTATAGTTTCCTCTCTGACCTGTACAGCAAGTTCTTTGTAGCTTCAGTTGATGTGACAACAAAAGATTTTGTCACAGATAGAAAATAATCCTTACTTCTTTTGTTGAATTTGCTTCCTTTCAGAGGTCTCTGCTAGTCAGTTTTTTGTTTTTTTTTTGTCATCAATATTTTCCCTGTCTTCTAAATTTCTGAATAGAACTGCTTTATTTCAGGCCAGGTTTAATCATTTGCATTCAGACATATGGTAGAGATGGTATCATTAATAAACTTACTGTGAATACAAGATGTCAGGTACAGGAAATCAGACATTACCATGACATAAATGCGAATAGAACTTATTCACAACATTGAAAATGAACTCTGTGTTTGTCAACCTGTAGAATATTTAGTCTTAACCTAACCTGAAGTTATTCCTACCATATTAATAAACTGGAAATATTAGTAAATGAATATCGCAAGACATACATGTATAGTTTCAAAAATACAGTATTATTCAGGAAGACGAATGAAGTTCTGATCCCAGTGAATCATGTTAAACATTTAAACAAGATTTTAAGTTCACTCTAGAAATTTGTATTTAAGTAACAGCGTTTCTCTATCTCAATTTTCCTTTAGGGTTGGAAAACAAATGAACATATTCAGAAGGCAGTAATAAACACTGGAAGAACTTGGAATAATCATCAACAGTAAATCATGGGGAAAGTTTTCCTTCTAAAATGGAAAGCTACAAATATCTATCTAATCACTTTTCATATCCAACTGAAGTCTAGATTATGTATCAAATACTCCATCTAGAAAGATTGTCTTTTTTTCCCTTGAAGATGCTATAATTTTTTTTCTGAAAACCTGATTAGAATGAAAAAAATACTTTTTATTTGTTGCAATACATTTTTTTGCAAGCCCAGATGTTTAATATATGTCTTTATGCAAAATGAAGTAGTTATGTACCAGTAAACAAACACATAACAGTGATACAAGATGTCATTAAGCAGTAACTGACCTCTCTGACATTCTTTTCCAAAAACTTGTTGCAGTCTCTGCATACAACACTTTTAGAAAAGTGACAACTGGCTGCGCTGTACAGCTACCTCAAGAGGTCATAGTCTTCCCCTGATTTTTATCTGAGCCTTTTTTTGGCAGTTGGGTTGTTTTTTGTTGTTGTTGTTGTTATTGTTCTTGGTTTTTTTTAATGTCAGTAAAAAGCAAAGTCAGCTCTTCATGCTTCCTGACTAGTTGTGGAGTTGAAAGATGCTTGTATTTTTCACATTTTATGACAGCTGATTGCTAAAGCTTGCTTTTCTACCCTACACCAGAGTCTTATTGAAAAAGTGTCAGGAAGGTTACATACTTTGTTAGGAGTAATAATTGAATTACTTATGCTATACCTTTTATTCCACATATCAAGAAAAAAAAAAAAGCCTTTTCACAATCAACCCAAAACATGTCTTTATGTAGGACACTAAATAAGATTTAGTCTACGTGATTATGAGTCATACCTGCAGAGCTTTATTCCATTTTCTCTTCTTAAGATATATTTAAACATTCTGGACTCCAAAGAAAAGCCCCATACCAGCTGCCAACCCTAAATTATCTACTGACTCCAGTGTTCAGAATGCATTCATGGGAGTGAAGAAGAGGTTAAATGTTACATCTAAAAACTAGGACATATCTATATTAAAAATGCTTTGATCAAGAGAAAATACAAGATACTAACAAAAATTATTAAATATAATGAAAGATGCTGCAAAATACTGTAAAGGAGAAACTGATGTTAAATATTCATGTTTTTATAAAGAATTATTCCTCAAGTTATCCAAGTATTAACCAGTCTTACTTCAGTGCTCCAGAGTATCACTACAGACTTATGGAAGCAACAAAGATCAAACTAGCGTCACCACAAGCTGTTGATCTTCCACCTTAAAATTTGCTTTATAGTAACACCGACACTTACGTCTTTCATATTATAGTTAAAACTTTTCTAAATTGTGAAGGCTGTTCCAAAAGTAACGCCTATTACTTTATGAAGTTGCAAACAGTCAGAGGCAGATGCTGGTGTTTTATGGCAGTACAGGTTGAAACTTTTACCCAACACTCCATTACATTCTGTTGCCATGCAACAGATACCAGCTGAGGAGGAGACTGACAAAATGTTATTTGAGATGGAAGTGCACATGAAAAAGATGTATGTTATTGACTCACCCTGTGGAGGAAATTGCACCCAGTGACGTTCATTGATGATTGTCTAACCCTTATGGAACACAAACTGTCAAAACAGTGGGAATGAGCATGGTGAGCGATGTGCTTCGGCAGTGGAACAGCTGAAAAATCCCAGAAAATTTGAATTAGCAGACTCTATTTAACTCTACTTAATTGCTGGTCAAAAACAAACAGATACAGGTAGCAACTATGCTGAAAATAATGTTTTGTAGCTGAGAAGTTGCTCTATCAAAGTGCTTCTGTGCTCTTTGTATCTGTCGTGCTTTTCACGGAAATAAAAGGTGTTACTTTTGGAGCAACCAGCATACAAGCTTACAGACCTTACTACCAAATTTAAATACAGAGGTGTTCATTCTGTCTGAAATAATTTTATTAGCACTTCATCCTGGGCCAAATAGAACCTAAAGTAAAACATGTAGACATTCCCATGACTAAAAATACTGCAAAACACAAATCACAACAATAAATGAATATATATAAGCAAAAAACTTCCACATTCAGTCAATTCAAGATCATAGCAGACTTTCCTATCATGGCCTGAGAGTAGTCACATAGGGTCCAGGCATTCCGTTCTTTGGTAACTTCTTCAGTCCTTGACTGAATTATACTTTTAAAGACTCCATATACAGTTTTAACAGAGAGAAAAAAAATAATTTAGAAAAAAGTAATCCCAGAAAAATCATGAGAACAAAACGATCCAAGCTGTAAATTTAAAGAGATACTTCCCCATGAGAAGAGGGTGATACTATTAAAGAGTTTGAAAAATTAAAGACATTAGAGTAAATTGAAATATTTCAATTCACATTCAGCTACTTACAGACAGTTAATTGGTTTTATTTTCCAAGCAACTTAAGGAAGAGTAATAACCCTTTTTTTTTCCCTATATGAAATTCTTTTCAATGATTTCACAACAGAAAGTAAGTCTTATCCTGCTCCAGGTTATCAATTGTATGTTATGTTGTTTGTTTTAATTTTCTTCCTGCCATTAATATCTTCCTATGTGTACATTTGCTACCTTGTTTTGCCATATTTTTAGAAGAAACTTGGAGTTTCTCTGACCTCTAACATAACTTTTATAAATATTTTTCAAGTTGTATTTTCCTCCTGAAGAATTCCTATCTGCGGACTATTATTTAATTCCCTTCAAACATTCCACATTAACCTGAAACCTCATAGAATCATATCAACTTCCTCATACTACAGAGGCTTTCATTATCTCTGGGTTCCTGCTTCTACATTGCTTGGTACTTGATAATCTGGAAGCAGGTCAGAAAAGCGATAAGCAAGGTGATAATACCAGTTATAAAAATCAAATCAAAGAAATATCTGAAAATTTCTCTTCTTCTGTTCTTTGTATCACTTGTAGTTTCCATAGAAATAATTAAGAGGCATTACTTTCAGTGCAAGCAGCAGATATGAGGTAAGTACTGTAGAATTACATAAACTGGCTAGGATTATTATAGCAAAGCTCCTAATGTTTTTCTCAAGTGTTATTCAAGGCACATACATAGTAATCAACTATTATTGGACAGTATTGCCATCATATAGAAAAAACTACTCAACACATGAGCTTAACCTGAATATATTTTCTGGGTTATACATGTTTCTTATTTCACCAGTCCCTTCCTACTTCTTTCCCTCAATTGATTTCCTGCTGCAAAGAAAAACAAAAATAGAGAGAACATCTATTTTTTATTAAATGACAAAGAACATTTCTGTCTTGCAGTCAGACATACCTGTATTCCAGGAAAATTGATACATAAGCATGAAGGAGTAGTGCAGCAATTTACATGGAATAGCACAAAAATATACAACGCTGAGGAGAAACAATCAGTGTCTTGGATAAGTGTTTTTGTGTGTGCTTATTTTCTTGCAAAGGAACACTTCTCACATACCATCAGTAATATGTTATGGCATGAAAGGGATGAAAAGGAACATTTTTTTTTGTACAGTGAATACTCTCCACAACTCAGTATTTTCAGTAGAAAACAATTTACACATTTGCAACATTTAGCATTTAAACTTCTACTAAACTTAAGATTAAATAGTTATACAAAATCGTGTTTTGCCCCAAGACAGGAAATAATGTCCACACCCCACCTTCCCAGCTTGATTCAAACATTTCTATTTTTTAATTATTAGGGTAAACACCAGTTTTCCAGATAATTACCGTTTTAAAGAGCAACAAAAAACACAGACCATAGAAGCAAACAGACTCCATGATTATTAATTTAAAATTGCTGTGAGAGCATTACAGACATTTAAATTGGATATTCAGAGAAGAGTTCTGATTGGCCTTGGGAACTCCTCAGTAGCCTTCTGACAACTTACGCAAATATTCCTTTTATCTCTCTGATTATTATACAGAATCTACATTCTTCTAATTATCTATCATGCGCAGCACTGGGAAAATTAAATGTAAGACACTACTGTATTTTATTGTGGTCTTAAAATAATTTGTTTTGTACTTTATTCTTTCCTAGAAATGTTAAATATTGTAAAATGTTCTCAAGTTAAAAAATTTTAGCCCCTTGTATCAATGAAAAGGGTGGAAAAATGATTCAATTTTCAGGAAAGAGGATAGAAAACAAGATCTGAAGTATTAGAGGCACTCCAAAGCCAGAAAGTGGAAGACGACTTTTTTGTTTGTTTCATCAACAATTCATGACACTGCATTAAATATCTTTAATTTTCAATAGTTTTTTTTTTAATGATTTCTCAGCATTTTGAAGTGGAAATTCTGAAGATTTATGAGATACAGGGCATCAACAGTAAATATTTTGAAAATTTATTTTCAAATGAAAATGCAAAACAACCTTTAAGTTCATTGAAAATCAAAGGGGATATTTGATTAATTTTTCATTTTTCCTCATGCTTATTCAGCCTCAAGAATTTCCTATTACATCTTTAGGAGGTGAATAACTTGAAACTGCTGTGACAAAGATTATGTTACTTGAACTTTTTTCACCCTCCCAGCCCCCTAGCTGATATTAAGCCTTGATGAAGGACCATCACTCTCAAACAGAATTGAATGCATTAGCAGGTTTTCAGCTAGGGTTGTTTTTTTTTTTTTTCAGTCCCAAGTGCAGTCATTGCCCATTGCAAGGACATAATTTAAAAAGGTAGAAAGTAACATTCACAATGCAAGCTATTGAAGGAAGCCCCTGTTATACAGTGTTGCTCCCCTTACTACTTCCAAGACTACTTTTTTCCCAGGCTGAAGCATTCAATACTATGTAGCTTCCTTAGAGTTCTCCTTATTTGCCCAGGAAGGCCAGCAAAAAGTAGTCAAAGGTTACGAAGCACTGCAAGCATTTGTGAATAAATTGCTTCCAAATTATCACTGGTTGGAGTCAGTCTTCATTTGTTCATGACCATAAAAGTCTCGATTTCTGGCAGTTTGGAAGGCCAAGTCATTCGTAAAATGAAACATGACTTCTTATTCCTATCTGCACTTATTGCTTTTGATTATTGTAGTACCCCTTTGTATTTAACTGTTCATATACTTAGTGACAGCAAAATGAATTGCGCCTCACTGAATGAGGTTTAGCAGAATTCTTGCATTTTGGATTTTTTTTTTTTTTTGGTTCCTTCAGTGGTTCTCCTGTTAATGAGGCATGATAATCAGGCATGAATAGGAAAAAAAAAAATGCTCACTGTGCTGATTACAGTTTCTTATGAAAGAGAAGATCTATGATTTGGTTTTCTTGGAATGCTTTATTTTAAAAGACTAACAGTAATGGTGATGCAGTTGCAAAAAGCTGTCTGTCCAGGCTTATTTCAAATCAATTTTTTTATTCATGATTGTAGAAAGTATTAATAGCAGCATTCCATGCACTCCAGAAATGTGACAATGTGGTGCACAGAAAACCTTACATTGTATTTTTCATAAATACACTGTGACTAATAAAAATGGTGGGCTTTTTTATTTTAGGGGGGGGGGGGGGGTTACACCTTTTCCAATCATAGTTGAAGACTTAAGTGGAAATCTTTCATTCTAAGTGAAAGATATTCTTATTTTACTAAAGGAATTTGATTTCCTACTAAGTAGACCACTGTTCTTTCAAGCTGAATTTCCTAAAGTATGCAATTTAAAACCATAAATAGCTTTTGAAAACAAGGTAGACCTTCTGACCACTTAAAAAAAAAAAGAGGTTAGAGTTACTTATGAGATAATTCTCTTTAAGAGAGATTGTCTGCTCATGCAAGAGCTACGCATCGCAAGGCAGGTTCTAGTCTTCAAAAAGTGACTGTAGTATGCTGCGATTCTTTAAGAGTTCGTGTGGAGTTCTTTTCTAGAAAGTGATGTATGGACAGGGATTTCTTGTCTCATTCTCATATGTACCTAAAATATACCAGATTTACACGGGCCTAGGAAATAAGATGCACCCCTGAACCCTGTACTCTAAATATAGGTAGGGTGTCACTTAACAATTCTTTATCTCCATTTGTCTAAGATACAAAAGACAAGGACAACACATTATTGAGAAGAAGGGAAGGAAATCTGAGTGAGCTGCTCAGGCTTTGTCTTTATGCTTCTGAAGTAACAATCTTTTGCCCACACCAGAGAGAAGATTAAAAAAACTGGCATGAGGGTATGTGGGTATGTAAACATTCAATGTATGGCTATTCTGGACTGTAATATGCTCCCACTAAAAGAAGCAGAAACAGATTAAAGTAACTGAGAAATTATAGGACACTCTCAGTGCTTTATGGTCCTTAACTACTATAGGAAACCTCGTGTCTATGTAACTGATTGTATTTACTATTATTTAGCTAGGAAAAAGAATCCAGCATCATCTGAGAAGCTAAGGGCTCTCTCCCCACTTATGGATCCTCCGGGAGAATTATAATCTTAATGTTAATATCTTAATCTTAATATCTTAATGTTTGTAGTGCATAAAATAGATCTGTGTTCAATTGAGAAAGAGGAAGGGGAAGTTAATAAATGGAAACACTGAGAAGGAATGTAATAAGATGAAAAACAAATGCAGGGAATATTTATGTAATTTGTTTAATGTTGCCTCATTCCACATGTTAATTCAAAAACAAAGATTCTGAAAACTTCTCTCTTCCAATCATATCAAATATAATATGCAAAAAGACAAGGAATAATAGCTTTACATTTTGTGAGTAAAATTAAATACTAGGAAGAAATTATTTTCTCAGAGAACGGTGTGTTTCCAGAGTATATTGCCCAGAAAAACTGTGGGCAATGTGGAGGTGAACCCTAAAGGTGTTCAAGGCCAGGCTGAAATAGGCTCTAGGCAACTGAATCTACTGGCAGATGTCTATGCCCATGGCAGTGGGCACTGGGGTGTTAAATTAGATGGTCTTACAGTACTCTTCCAACTCAAACTGTTATATGATTCTATGAAAGTATTTAAGAACCTCTCTAATATTAAAGGAGGAAAGCATATAAAAAGGATCTAAATTAAAATGTGTGTGGGAAAGTCATGTGAAATTTTAAGTAGAATGAAATCTTAAGTAATTAGAAATATTGGGGATATTCAGACAATGAAATCCAGAGACTGAATGCATTTTCCTTGATTTAAATAGCTGCTGACTAGCAGCAGTGGTCATAGCAACAGGCTATTCCACATAAGGAGGAGCAGGAGGTAGGCAGAGAAACATTGTACTTGAAGTGCATTTATACAAGCATAGACATATACAAATACCTAAAAATATGCTTTCCAAGAACCATATAGTATTTTTACAACCTCTCTGGAGATTAACATTCAGCAGTACTAGAAGTCCACACAATCAAGATATAAAAATAGGAACAGAACCATCTGAATTTGCTGCATCATATCACGTCTTGGCTTTATTCTACTCTTTAAATCAACTTTGTATTACAACCAAAGTAAACAAATTGGTATGAAAGGACGTTAATATAGTTGATTTTGTTTGTTTTTTAAGAAAATGAAATCAAAACCTGAAAATAGTAGATTTCCCTGCCAAAATAGACCTGGGGGTAATAGTAAATGAAAAGCTGGACATGAGCCAGCAATGTGCCCTCACAGCCCAGAAAGCCAGATATATTCTGGACTGTAGCAAAAGATGTGTAAACAGCAGGTCAAGAGAGGTGATCCTGCCCCTCTACTCCATGCTGATGAGTCCTCAGCTGGAGTAATGCATCCAGATGTAGAATTCTCAGTACAGGAGAGACAAACTGTTGGAGAGCATCCAGAGAAGGACCACAGAAGCAATCCATGTAATAAAACACCTCTCCTATGAGGAGAGGTTGAAAGAGCTGGAGTTATTCAGCCTGAAGAAGAGAAGGCAGCCAGGTGACCTGACAGCAACCTTTTCAAATCTAAAGGGGAGCTATAGGAAAGAATAGGACAGACTCTTTTGTAGGATCTGTGGCAATAGAACAAGGAGAAATGGCTTCAGGCTCCAAGAGAGTAGATTTAGGTTAGATTTAAGAAAGAAGTCTTTTACAATGAGAGTTGTGAGGCACTAGAACAGGTTACCTAACACCGTGGTAGATGCCCCCTCCCTGGAGACATTCAAGGTGAGGCTGGATGAGGCCTCGAGCATCCTGATCTAGTTGTGATGTCCCAGTTCATTGCAGGGGAGTTGGACTAGATGGCCCTCAGAGGTCCCTTTCCACCCTAAGGATTCCAAGATCCTAAATTTAGATTATCCTTTCTTTAATAAGGACTTCCATTGTAAAAAGTCACATACCAACCTACCACCCACAAAATGATATTTCAAGCACTCACTACCACAACTACACAACAAAGAGTCCCTGTAGAAACTAATTTTGAAGATTTCCTTTACAAGTCACAAAAATATTCCTCAATCTTACAGTGACAGATTAGAACTAAGCTGTCCTATTTCAGTGGTTATACCAATAAGTGAGAATAGTGACAGGTGTGTACACTAACTTTAGAAAACAAAATTGTTTTCCTTTTTTCTTAAAAAAAAAAAAATGCTTCAGAAGATGCAACAGTGGTAGAATCAGGCTCATGTTACCAGAATAATCTTACCGAAAATTTTCATCCCACATCTAGCTTAGGTATATATAGATTTCCCTTTCGCATCTGAGTGGCTTAGTGTCTTTATGATTCTTGAGCTAAAAGCACTGAAAACAATCAGTAATTGAAATTAACATCTTTACACTTGTTCTAAAACTATGTAAAAATGAAGCAGCCCAGAACGGAGTAGGAATAGTAAAAAACAAGAAAAAACCAAAGCAGCTCTTCCTATTACAGCTATGTTCTTCAATATTCTAATATGTTGCAGCAAAACAAATGTGAAATTATTACAAGGATGTAGAACCTTAACAGGTTTTCCTTTACTTCTAAACAGCGTCCTCAGTTCTCCTCTTAAAGAGCCATCTTACCTTATTAAGAAATACTGTTTAGAATATCTGGCTACAGCATCTGCTTCCAGCCAAAAAATGCAAAGTAATATGGACCAAACTTGAACCTAGGAGAACAAATAACTCATCTCTAAAAATTTTCAAAACAAATATTTAAATACACTAATCTTTCCAGAATATGGAGAAGCTAGACCTAGTTTTACATTAAAGAACCCAAAATAATGGATTAACCAAAAATAAAACTAATCCATTCTTATAATGGACATGTCTTACTGTTTGCTGTTGCAATTGATTACTTTATGTACAGTAGTTCACAAACTGAGCAAACCAAATACACATACAAGTATTTTTCCTCTTCCTTACAGAAGGCTTACAGATCATGTGAGAACATCATAGGAAAAAAAGGAATAGCAACCTATGAATCTCCAAAGAGCTTCCCTAGTAGCATTCATTCAGAATTGATAAGCACATCTAACTGCTGAGGTTGTGGCATTCCCCTATGACAACAACTAGTCATATTTTCTTAGTCACAATCTCCTTTAATTCTGAGAACCTGTAAAACATCAGCTGAGTAAAAAAGTGTCAAATCTCAGACTGATTTCTTTAGTGATTCTACTACACTTTGAGTTTCCATAGCATGTCACATAGCATTTAAACATATATGCACACAAAACACTAAAATATGTAGCATGCGTATGTAATGTAGTTATACTATATACTATAACTATAACCTAAGGTTTAAATCAGACTTGTTAATAATCAGCATTAATCATCCCGAAACAATTCATTTCTCTTCACACCTTTAAGGCATGTGATATTTTTAATATTTGATCTCACTTTAACATGATCTGTAAAATTTTTAGAGGTGAATTCTTATTAATGAAGACTTACTAATGAAGACAAAGAAAATTTTGGAATCTGGGAAAAAAATATTATGTCCTTCACTTACAGTAAGGAGACGTCTGGCAAATATACATAATCTCACGTTATGGATAGAAACAGACACTAGAAATGGATTATATTCAACTTCTGACAGCAGCTATTACATCAGTACCTTGTGAACTTACACAACAGAAGCTGATAAACTCTAATGGCACTGCCAACAGTAAACCTTAGAGTCCTTGACATTCTAGCCAAGAGATTCCAGGGCATTCTCAAAGAAATTTTGTAAACAGTTCTCATGTGTAAGAGTTTAAAGTATTTATTTCTATCCTCATACAAGTTCCTTCATAGACAAATTCCAGACATATCTTGGAACAAGTTGCTCTGTTACCTTCTTCCCTTTACTAGTACTGTTTCACCCTTGATAGCAACTGACAAGTGATCTCCCTGTATTTATCTTCACTCACAGCTTCTTTTCTCCCATTCTCCTCCATCCTTGAGGGGAGGAGTGAGAAAGCTGAATGATGCTGCTTAGCTGCCCATTAGTGTGAAACCACCACAGTCACATCCATAAGAACCTTTACATTAAAGTACCCTGCAATACAACGGGACCAGTCAGTGGCATAAGGCTGATAAGAGTGATACAGTGTTAGGTACACTGCTCAGTAACATGCTAAACCACTTATTCCATTTGTACTCTTACAAACTCCAGTGTAGTGACAGCTTACTCGAATCAACAATCATAATAACAAAAGCAAAAAAAGACACGCACTTGCAGCATTGTAATATAAAGCACTGTAATTTGTGAAGGTATGATGATTCACATTATATCAAAGCCAATTCATAAGACACTTGACATAAGGTTACAATTCTGACTTCATCTACAGACCTGCTTGCTGAAGATTTGAAAAATCTAGACAGGAAGTTCTATTCCTGGTCTGGACATAATAAAAAAATGCAGTACAATTCCAAACAAAACTAACCATACTCAATTAAAAAAAAAAGGAAAAAAGTCTGTTTTTAATTAGCCAGCCTTAAATACCATTTTAGCATTTTTAGAAGAGTTGCAATGCATTTAGAATCATAGATAAGTAGGCAATAGTGCATTAGTCAAGCGGATTTAGATATACATGGACCTAAATATCGATTCCTGCTTTTGTGTCACATTAAGAGACCAATTTAGAAATACCAGTCAATGCTTTTGCTCATAGCTTTTTTTTGTTGTTTTTTTTCTTTTTTTTCCTTCTTCCCAGATTTTCTATAAAAACACTTACTTGATGCCACTCAAAGAAAAGCCTCAAACTTTAGATATTAAGGTAGCATTAGTCTATGAATTCAAGTAGAAGATCAACAATATATGGATTTCTCGTGATCCTCCAAATAACTGCATTATATATATTTGCAGGCTTGGGAGAACACACATTGTCTAGTCACTTTTCAGCAAGCGAATCAAAGCATCACTTATGATTTACATGTTTCATAAAGTAACTGCGTTCAAAACAAATGAAACAATCAGGTTATCAAAGTCAGTTATCAAGGAATTACAACAATGTCTCCTTTTGCTGGACTGAAGTAAAGGCAATTAATGATGTATTAAACAATTTAAGCTACTAGTTTATTAAGAGTCCCACTTTCCTAGAGTATCTGCCACCTGAAATTTCCTTAGGAAACAAGAACAGTAAATGCTTAGTAAACATTCCACTTTTTATTTTTTAAAGATTTATGTACTGTTTGAAGAGTTTATGAATTTACTTAAAATATCGGCCTCTGGTCTCTCTTCAGAATCTCAGGTGTACCATAAATTTTATAAAAAACAATTAAGGCATCTCACAAATTTCCAGTGCAGTAGTCAATCCTTCCTCCCTTCGACATGCAATTAAAGTAAATTATGATAAAGATAATCCAAAGTCTAGCAAAGCAGTCATATAAACCACTTTTTAATTCACAGTTTAGTTCATTATGAAGGAACCTGTGGCCTCCTTCATTACAAAAACCTTTTCTTTTCTCTCTGAGAAAACATCCAGGCTCAAACTGATTCATAGAAGTACTGCAAGTTCTTAGTTTCAGGAAGTACTTTAACTGTAAGCCTTTATAATCTGATTTTATTATCAGGAAAACCGGAAACATTACCTCCATCATTATAGAGCTTTACAATACAAAGACTAACACATTAAACCTAGTTAGACATTCTACTTACAACAAATAAGCACATCATCTCCCCAGTTACTTACCTTAAATCCCTGTGGGTAATCCCCTGCCAGAGGATGCAAGTCACATTCAACTTTAGCACATAGTACCAATAGTTTTGGTAACATAACAGACAACAATATTTAATAATGTGTGTAAACAATGATAACACATGATTAAATTCTTACTATAACATTGAGTAGACTTTTAGGATAATTACTATTAATAAAATTGAGTTTACTTCACAAACATCTACATCTATGAATTATTTATTAAAACAGAAGTGTAAAATGGAAACAGAAATACAACAACAATATACACCACTACAGTGTAATTACTCACCATCTGTTGATGGATGTGGAACAGCAACATAAGATCACCACCTTCACAAACCAAAAGCTACCCCTCTCCACCACCTCCACAGCTTTATGGCCTTCCAAATGATGTCGGGTGATATGGAATAACCTCTGCCTAATTCAGGCCACCTGTCCTGGCTCCACCCTAGCCCAAATTGCCTCCGAGCTTCAGGCCAGCTGTGGGGGTCTTCCTATCACTCAGCAATAACTATGACAGTGGAGTGTTTTCAATACTGTCTTAGTAGAAACCAGGGTAGTTGACCTTATTCTGAAAAACGTCTCCAGCTGGCCATGACTGTATTGCAGTTAAGAGAAAACTGAAGAGTGTAAAACATGAAAAGCTTGAATGTTTAAAAGCATTTGCTGAGAATTTTTGAATACAGAAAAAACTACAGGTTGTAAAACAATAACGAATTAAGGAAATCACCCTCCTTATAGGTTATTACATTTGTTATTTGAGATGAGAGTCACATCTAATAGATTCAAGTAGTTTTGTTGGTTTTTTTTTTTTTGTATTGCCTGAACCACACTGAGTGCAGAGGAATTGTCTTGGGCTGCACATAAAAATATACAATATAGTTATAAAAGCATATAACTTCTTGTAGATAAGCAACAAAAATTCTTTAGTATTCTTTTTCATTAAAACATAAAAAAAGAACAACAACAATGAAAAAAACCCCATAAAATTAGCTGGTTAGACATGTATGTTTTAAAAGCAATAGAGTAAGGCAATTAATTGCTTAACAGAATAAAAGAGGCTGAGACTGCCTTGCTGTGAAAGGCAGCAAGAGTTATTACAGGTACCCCTTCAGCAAAAGGAAAGTTAATTTTGGTGAAATATCACTATTACAGTCCAAATTGCTATAGGTCGTATTTCGTTCCAGCTACTAAACCACCCCTACAAATTAGAACACAATAGTATTCAACCATTCATTGAATGACTTTTTTGTAAGTGAGCTTACAAGAGGGAAGCTTAACTTCTAAAATACATTAACATCTAGCTTTTAATACCTGTTATAAATGCACTGTTTATACCTGAGTTTAAGCTTGACTTTAATTCATTTTTATCCTAGTTACTCACAATTATCCCTTAAATAAATAAATACATAAATAAATAATCATTTTTTATAGCCCTCAATTAAAGTCGTAAGATGGAATTGAAGAGATTAACTTTCTATGATGCCTACTGCAAGATGATATATATAATCAGGTACTAACATTGGAGGCATCATACTCAGTTTCCTTCCTCTTCTCTTTAGAAGGAACTCCTTACACTCTTAGGGACTGCAAGAATTCTCATGTATCCAGTGGTTCTGTCTGTGCTTCAGATGTGTCCCCAAAATCTTTTCTCAAAATGCCATGAAGCATTGTTATAGTTGGCACTAAGTCTAATCTTGCATGTGTCAACACCAAATTGCATAGCTGTAGATAGCTGGCCTGTAAATAATATTTCAAATGGCACGGCAGTAACCAAGGTAATAAAACAAATGACAGATGGGTTGCCATTATACTTCAAATGAACAGTCTGGAAAAGATGAAATATGCCATAAGAAAAAAATGCATTCTTATTGTTACATGTGTGTGTGTGATTACTTCAATTTCTAAAATTCACAGAATTGTAACAGGAAAAAAATGCCAGCAACTTAAAATACAACAAAGGTTATTACTTTTTGTGAAAACTGTTTTGGTGGAATATGTAATTATTTTGAGTTGATGAAATCTTTTGAACACAGAAAATATGATGCAATGTCAGATCAATAAAGAAATATGGTTAGGATTTGATAGAATTTTTGTCCTGAAGTAAGATCACAAATGAGATATGAAATTTAAATGACCTTGATGACAGTTTTTTAGAGACCTGTCTTTTCTATATTAAAAATTTGTTTTTACAATTAGATGTTGAGCTACTTCTGAGTATTCTATCTGACTTAAGAGTTAGTTCATTAGAAATAGGAATTTTTTCTTGAATAATTGGAAAAATGGAAATAGTGTACATTTCATTTAAAATAAATTTCTTTATAATATGAAGACAGTTTCATTGGATCAGGTTTTAGAGGTTCATCTGGAACAATAAAGATTCTCTTTAACTCTCAGATTTGATGCCTTTTTCCACAAGGAAATATCGATTAAACTAAGAGCATAATCTTAGCAAGTTAAATTTGATTTTCAGCTTCTGAATGAACATCCTAGAGGCAGAGTGAGAGGAGAGAACCATATCTGGATTAGCAGTCTAAAGCACATCTCTCTCAAGACAAATTAATGTTATTTGTTTCATTTCCTAGGTAGTAAAATGGGAGAACAACTGAATATACATTATGATCAAATGAATTGAAGTTACTGAACTGTCTCATAGGACTTGGAGAGATCAAGTTAATTTTTACACAACAAAGCATACACCTTTTTTGATATATGCAAAGACTGGGTAGCAATTCAGCTAAGGGAAAGACAGGGTTTGGGAATCTGCAGCTGAAACCACAAGTGAGAAAGGAAAACTCGACAGAGAATCTCTGATAGATTCATCTTCTGTAAAATGTTTCAGGAAATTACTGCCCTAAACACCTGAATCATCTTTTTGCCAAAGTCTGGCGTTCTGTAGAAAAAGCAGAGAGTAAATTATGTGTCCTTATATTTACTTTGACTTTGACAGTCTCACAGTGTGGCTGTGAGTATCCAACCCTTGATTTTATTTATATGTCAAATTGTGGTAACTGATAAGCCCCCCATTCTGTTGTAGCTATTGCTATGGTGGTGATCTCTCGTAAATGAACTTCAGATAAATCTAGTGCATCAGACAGAATATTCAATTAATGTCTTCCCTCTGTCTGGGCGCATAATATTTTTCTCTGTTCTAATTATGCTCTAGACTCTTCTTTAACATTTGTCTGCATCTGCATTTAAAGGAAAAAGAAGATATAATAAAAAACAATAATAATAATAAGTACTCCTAGAATTAAGTATATTTTCAATCTAATTGTTTGTGCTTGCTTTCTCACACTTACATAATAAAAAATCTCACTGTCCTTTTAATGTTTCAACTCCAAAGTTGTTGCTACAGGCTTTGAAATAGGAGTTAACTGCATTTTGGAATGTTGATGAGTTGTGACCTATTTTTTTTCCCCAGTGCCGACAGCAATGCTTTCCTAAACAAGTTGTATCAAATCGAAGAATTGGTGAGATTTATTAAGGAAAAATGATCACTTTTAATTCATCAGTTTAAGTACAGTAAGATGCTGCATGGTAGTGAATATACAACTGTTCGTGTATGCTTCATCTGTGAATACGGTGAATGTTTTGCCCATGTACTTAATCAACATTATTAGCTGTAATATTATCATTCTAATGTTCCTGTTAAAACATCTCTTAGCTACTGTGGAGAGAGAAGTGCTGCTCTTGTCCCACAGATACAGATTTTGTGAGTACTCTTCAGAGCTAAAAATAGCATAATTGTCCATTCATTTAAAACAAAGAAAACCCATAAGTGGCATTTGCAAGAAGTTATTACTAATTCAGGTCCGCTTTCCAGAAAGAGTAAACCTGTAATTGTGATGAATTTACATACTCATCCAGATCCAGTGCTACTTTGGCTCGCAGAATGAAGTAACCTACGAAGTGAGAGGAAGGTAGCTAAGCACATTGTTATCCTGGGAATCAACCTTTTCCTCATGCTTCCTATTGGCAATTTCATTTAACAATTTTCTATGTATCAATTTTGTTACTATATATATGAAACAATAAGTGTTCTTTTATCCTCTCATCCTATCTTCTCTGTGCAGATTGTAAATTTATTAGGATGGAAATCTGTTTGATTCTATGTATGGATTCTGCGTTACATGCACATTTGTCTGATATTGTTTAGTTAGGCTACAGTGCTTTAATTCTGTTTTCAAGTCAAGAAAAGGAGAAATAAATAGATTACATTAAATCGTGGAAAGGTATAAAGATTTGATGTATTCAGTGCAACTGTACTGCTTGTTGAAATACAGTTATAAACTTTTCCTGTATAGATTCAGTATTTTTGAATTCCAGTAAGAGAACATAATTTTGGTTAATAAATTTTTTACCCAGAATGGTTATCAAGAGAAACAGAAAACAAACAAACTAAAAATACTGTTCCTCATTTGACTAATTGGAAGCACTTTAGAAAAACAGAATTTCTTTCATACAAGAGCAATTTAAAGTTTCATTGTAGTTTTATGTAAAATTTGATCTGAGTTTTGTGTAGCAGGTATATAGAAGACAGAAAATAAGAGATTTTCATATTTTTATTGAACAAAAAATGGTACTTTAATAGATTCTTCAAAGTGAAGTTGAAAATTTATAACCATTTAAAATGGTTCAATAGATCAATATTAGATCTGAACAGCCTCTTAATTTCTTAAACAATTTATTCTGTCTTTCTACTGTTTTTGAAGCATAGATGTGTGACATCTATTATAACCATAACAAATTTTATCTGATTTGCATTTCACATTGTTATCTACTTCCTAACCTTTGGTAGTAAATTTTTAAGATCATCTAATCGTAAACAAAAATATTTATAATTCTGCATCTGTCACTGCAAGAAGTTACCTCTAATCAATGGCGATTATTTTCTCATTAATAATGTTTGCATTTTGAAGAAATTAATTCTGAGCATTTGGATTCATACTGCATCACAATTTAAAGTGCAGAGCTGAATGAGAAGTCATTCACTAGTTATCCAACCATATACAACTTGTTATAAACTCTGCTGTTGTTATCCTCCAGCAGCAATAGAGGAAACCTCCTAAACAGGTATTCAGCAAATTAAAATCTCTGGCAGTTATATCACAGATAGTCTTCTGTAAATGGTGGGAACTTTAATATCTTGTACTAGACAGTTCTTACAAGATAAAAAAAGGTGTCAGAAAGTGAAGCTTGGCGGAGAGAAATGACTAGGTCTATTCCATATCAAAAACTACTACCAGGTCAGAAAGTCTGTATATATTATTTATCTTTCTGTTAATATTGTAATCATGTTAAACTTCAGAAGCCACGTTAGTATGTCTGTCATTTACCCCTGTGTAATCTAACCTGCAGAAAGCACTACTGCACAATAATGCTATTAAAATATGCTGTCTTCTGTTAAGACAAGGAAAACGAAACTAAACTTTTCCTTAACACCAGTACATACTTTCCATCTTGCTCTTCACATGAAAGATATTATTGTAGGGCTGACTGTGCACAATAAATGTTATTCTTTTCAAGATTGTATGTATTAAGTATGACAATAGATGCTACAGATGATGAGTCACAGGACACAGAGAAGAGTGATGTCATTTCTTGAAATCCTAGGCCAGGTCTACAACCTAATTGGGTGACTTGGATGTCAGCTTGAACTTTTACAAGGCCTGTAACATATATGTAATAGTGGTAAGTTACATTTTTGGGGGGTTTGTGCTTTTATGCAGCCTTTCTAAATGTAAGGCCTATTTGATCTGTTAATGTGCAGACCCAAGACATTATTACTGAAAAGTGTGCAAACCATAAGAAAGTTCGGAGGAACTACCAGCTTACATGAATTTGTACAGATACAATTATTCCTCATGACAGTTTACCTCTCCAAATCACAATATATGTATATATTGTATATATGTATATATATACATATATAGATAGATGTAAATATAAATACAGATACAGATATAGATAGGTATAGATATAATCTGAGTTCTCAGGTCACTAATTCAGCTTTTCACTGGAGTTAGCTTTTCACTCATGCTATTAAACATAGTATTGCTCAGCAGAAATTAATCATAGACCCTTTCTTGTTGTTGTTGTTTGTTTGTTTTTTATTATTGCTAGATGAAATTACTTTGTCAAATCCCAGATAAAATCTTTTGGATTTCAAGAATAAATACAGTTTTTCTGTTCCATCTCATTCTACCTTTAATTTATTAAATGAATGAATATATAGTATAGGTGAGTAAGCAAGAGGGTTGGGTAGGTTCAGGCTATTTTGTGATGTTCAGCAGCATCTGTATGTGGCTTTCAATTCTGCTTTATCAAGTATTCTGAAAACTAGGATTTTTTCTGATAATTTTGTGTAGCACAACTGATTTGTATCTGTTTGCTAAGGAAATTCCATATTTTTGGTAAACTGAGGAAGCCCTTATGTTTTGCATTGTATTGATTAGCAGATAGGTGAATTCCCTTGTGTACTCCATTGTGTATTATGAAAGGAAAGAGAAGAATTACCATTCTAGAAGACTTTTTACTTCCTACTACACTACATACATCTGCTGATAACATCAGAACAAACTGTTACTGGGGAATTGCACACATAAACAGGCAAAAACAATCTGTGCAGGGTGATAAATCCAATTGTATGACACCTGAGTTTTCTTTCAAAGGAGCTACAGGAAATAAATGATGCTGAGTACTTTTACCCACCTCTGCCCTATCTCTGTAATATCTGCATTTGCAGCTACCCCTTTGGATTACCACAGAAGCTAAAAAGGAACAGCAGAAAAGACAAACATTTCCTTCAAAGATTGCATACATAAATGTCTGCATCATCCCACCTGTTCCCACAGTTCTTGTATGCCAATATATTTTTTCTTCAGCCTGATTGAGATCAAAGCTCCAGAGATTGCTCAATTTTGAGAACAAAGCAGAGTGAGAGTAGATCTGTCTAGAAAAGTCTGAGGACAACCTGGACTCTAGCACTCCCTGATGAATTTCAATAATAACTGTATCTGAAATTAAGCACAAACTATGGAGAAGAAAGAATACCACATAGTGATAAAGAAGTCAGAAAAACAGTAAGACATCACAGTAGTCTATCCAATAGATTAATATTAAATATAACTTAATTAAATATAAATATAACTTCTTAGTGCTAGAAAATATCACAAGTCAACAAGGATTAAAGGAAAAAAGACAAAGCCTTTCCTATTTTTTTTTTTCACGGCTTACTGTACCTTACTAAAGAAAATAAGCTAGATTTTCATAATTTCTTGTAGATCTGAGGTACTAAGAGTAGCTCTTAAAATTTTATGTTGATTAAGAGAAAACCAGTAATCCTAGCTAAAGTGTGTATGAAAGGTGATGTGAAATACCCTGAAATTGTATAGAATTTGTCATCTGCCATTGGTTCCATTATAATACATTGGTAAACTCTTATCAGGCTTGCAGCCAAGAATTATGTTTCTTCTTATGTATTCAATTAATCTACGTACTACTACCACATATTACATTGAAATTGCAACTTCTCATTACAAAATAAATCTATAAGAACAACTATCTGTTTTATATGCCTTAAAAAGATTTTAATATAATAAACATAATACATAATAAACCTGACAGTTTGCAAACATTTTAGCAAAAGATCTGATATCAGAATTTCATAGTAAAAACAATAAAAATACAGTTACAACTATTCAGAATCAACACATGTTCAGTGAAATAAATTCATTTTTAATTTTGAATATAACAATAAACACATTTGTATTGTCTGCAGCCCCTAATGCATTTTGTTTAGCCTGCAGCCATTTTTCAGTTTAGTAGCAGTAAACAAAGGAAAAAGAATCATCATAAAAAACGGTTTTCATAAAGACCTTACATTATAGGAGTTTCTGCTGAATTCTTACATAACCCAGAACAGGTTCTCAAAGATGAGAATTTAAAAAATGGAACCACAAATAAAGTTTTAATTAACTTTGTATTATAGCTTATTTCATCTTGACTATACTTCATCTTCCTTTTGAAACCTTTTCTAACTTTCCACACACTTTTTCTGCTTCCTCAACATATTATCTGTAAATACATTTTGCAGTGTGAGACTTGAAAATACTGTGTATATGCTTTGCATATTAAACCATGAGTGTTTTGTTTCTCCACATTTTCAAAAGCTTAAACAAACACGTATAATGTGAATAATTCCCTATTAAATGTTTATTTTACCTGGAATGAGGATTGGTATCTATACATTTCAGGTAGTTCTCAGAATTTACAGTTCAAAATGATGGCAACATTGAACAGATGCTTCTGAGTAAGCTTATAAGAAGTTTGTGAAGGGGAAACCCTGGTGGGTAAATCTTCTGAACGGGTGCACCAGAAAGAAGAATGAAATGTTACAATCAGTGTTACAAAATGAACAACTCCCACTATAATACAATGCAAAGAAGAAGGAAGAGAGCTAGATGGCAGCTACATGAAAATTTTAACATAAAAGTTAATAGAAGGTGGGAATACGTGACAAGATGAACAAGATAAGGTGATGTCATGATTTAAGAGCAAAAAGGTAAGATATATACCCAATAAAACCAATCAAAACTTCAGGAGTGAATAAACAGTGGAAATCTAGTAGAACAGAAATGCTTCTGGGTCAACACATGCAGAAAAATGGATAACTTCTGATGGTTTCAACAAGATATTGGGAAGAATGGAGAAGAACACAACAGTAAGTATCAAAATAAATGGCAATTGCTAAATTCAGGTATTTGAAGAAATGCCATTAACCTCAAACATGTGCTCCTTATCTGAATGAAATTCTAATGTCTTTGTGGATTGTTAGTGCCCTTGACATGTGACTGCAGGAAACATAAAATATACTCCTTTGATTCCTCCATGTTAAACTGTGATTTACCATTGCCACATAATGCTATAACGAACAGAATATAACTTAACTACATTGTAAAAGACAAGACTGCATCACACACGGCAGTCAAAGGCCCTGCACTAACACAAAGTAAATTTGTCACAATTATGAATATAGGCAATGTTAAGTGCATATAAGAATATATATATGACGAGAGATCTTGGAAAACTGTTTAATTTGGTGAAAAATCACAGAAATAATAGTAATCTAATATAGGCCACTTCCATTTTCATCAGCAGCAATCTTTCACTGAACTCAGGATAATACCCTGATTTTTAAAAAGGGGAATATATTATACTGAAATACAAAACCAAATATAGTGTAAACAACTCCAAATTCTTTACTTACAGGTAACTCATGACAACCTGTCTCTCCCTGCTTGTTTTTCCCGTTTTATTTTTTAATTGTTATTTACAGAAGTATTTTGTGTCCTGCGAGCTATGGGAACAAACCAGACTGTAGATCATCAAGCTCTTGAAAATTCTAGGTATTACATATTTCCTCTTGACTCTAGAAAATCTATTTATATAAGGTGCGATGTTAAATAAAAGCAGAAGTCTTTGTAGATTTAACTAACAGATCAAACAGCAATAAAACAATTGCTTTTTGAATGTACTTAAGAGGTATAACTTAGTCTATATGCCTTAAAATAAGACTGCAAAAAAATTTTCAAATGACTTAGAAAAATTTTTATGTAATCATGAAGTCTGTAGATATTATGTTTTTCCACTGTGCTGAAATAGCTTTTTACATCATAGAAGACAGACCAAATGTAAATGCAGATCTGAAAAAAACTATATATGACATAAAAGTGAAAATGGGGGAAAAATACCATATATTTATTCTATAAAATTGCATTTATTTAAATTTCATATTATGTAAATTACTAGGGATGCTTCTGCAGTGCAGAAACACCACATGCCACTAATTTGTCTTCAAAAAAAAAAAAAAAAAAAAGAGGCACATACAGATTGCAATGTAGAATTAAATAATTTGGATGTAAGAATTGAGTTGGAAGACAAAACAGAAACTGAAGTTTCAGAAAGTGACATCCCACCTGTGCACTATGACAAGAGCCACACATGTTCAACATCTAGGCTGTAGTAAGAGTCATGTTGAATAGTTCTTGGTAGTGAAGTTCCTGGCTGACCTAAATGTTCACCCTGATGGACAGAGAATGGAATGTGGTAGTTTGAAAAGAGAAATAACTGTTAAAACACAGCTATACTATGACAGCACTGAGATGATAGCTGCAGTTAAGACTACCACCAAAACAGTCCTCCTTAGGCTCAATAATTTCATAGAACCATTGCAAGCACTTAAGCAGTTTCCATCTGCACTAAACTTCAGGGATTATTACCTCCAAGTATAATTAAATATGGACAAGGTTGAAAGTTGAAAAATAGGTAGGTTGATCTGAAAGTAATACCTCCTCTTTATTTCTGTGGTAACTACAACAGATGCAAACACAATGACACTAGTTGATAAAGTAAACTCTCAGCTACAAAACACTATTTTTGAGCACAGTCACCACCAATAGCTCTGCATTTTCAACAGTGTTGAACAAGAACCTGGATGTCGTGCTCATAAATTTCTGCGCCAGTGAGATGACACACTGCCACTGTCACCACTGCTGAGACATGCCACCACTGCTTCACTATGCTCATAAACCACTGTTTAATTTCCATAAATGTCTAGAAAACATCAATGAATGTCAGTGGGTGCCACTTTTTCTGCACAGAGAAATTCAATGACACATATTTTCTTCATACGTACTTCTGTGTCAGATCCCATTCTATCAGACTGTCCCTCTGTTGACAGCTGTTGTATGGCAACAGAATGGAATGGAATATTTGCAGGAAGGTTCATCCACTATTGCCATACCACCAACATCTACCTTGCACACTGTGGGCCAAAATAATAAAATAGAAAGCATTACTTTTGGAGCAACCCTCATATTATTATTACAACATATTTTCTCCTGGACAGATTCATAACATCTTTTTACATTATCTTTGATGTGCATGCACATTTTTAAGCCGCACAACCAGTGCACATGGTAATTGTAACTCAGCCTTATTGTCAGTGTCAACAGAACACAAATCTGTGAAACAAAGGAAACTGTGTCAAGAGCCCTAAGATCCTCAAGCACAAATAGAATCTTTTAAACTGCCTGTGACAGATGAAAGATCTGAGTCATAACTCAGATAATCTATCTGCCTCTCTATATGGTAAAATGCTTCCTTCCTAGGCCGTAGGAGAATACTGCAAGGTATCCTTTCGTTTCTTCACAGTGGCCAACAATACAAGGAATCTTAAATGTAAACTTACACATCTCAGAAATCAGTAAATGGTTATTAAAAAAAAAGTCATGGTATATACCACTGATATTCATGAGCTTTACATTATCAACTACTTTTTACACTTTTTACTACTTTTTATTGTGAACGTCCAATCTAGAAAACAAATTTTAAGGATAATCATTAGTTCCAGCATTTTAACTTTAAGATATTTCAAGCAAATACAAACATACAAACTCTAAATACCATTCAACTAATACGATTCTAATTCTTATTTCATGTAGTTTTATTGTAAATGTATTTGCACATTTTTCAAGTGTTTTCTGCTTGGAAATATGTGAAATAAAGCTAATTAATTGATACTAAAGAATATGTAGGCAGTCTCATCAGGATGCCTTCTCCAAGCTTAACTGGACAAATATTCATAATGAATACTAGCCCTATAATTTCTACTAGCTCTTAAAAATCCAGTCATTGGAGTTGGGATTTTTGGCATTTGGGATACACATTATTTTTGGATTAAAACTGGCAGTATGGAGGAGATTCCCCAAATTGCCCTCAGTCTGGGCAGCATGGGCTGGTAACCTGGTATTCCTAGTGATGCTCCCTTCGTCAGGCTTTTAAAATAAGATGCTAAAAGCAAATGGAACAGCATGTGGGGTGCTGCTACATTTCTGTCATATTTACAGCACATCATCTGCCAAACATCCCTTGGGAACCACTAGTAGAGAGGTTACACCTCTTGAGATTTAGCACTTGCTATTGCAAAGCCACAGCTTTGAGGAGAGGTACTGGAAGCTGTCAGATTTTAAATATAAAACAATAAGTATTAAATATATCTGGTACACATATCTGCAATATTCTCACAAATGAAAACTAACATGATTTAATGTTTGAAGATCTATAAAATAAGGGAAGCAACAGCACATCTGAATCAAATTGGAATATTGATTTTTCTAAACACAACCACACTTATATTTTCTAACTGTGACATCTGATAAAGACATGACGCTTACATTTAAAGTTAGTATTTGATAGTTTCCATAATGAAAACATTTTGCACAAACATTTTGGAAATGTACTGTGTAGCCTTCAGAAAGCTGAAATTTTTTTCCAATTATCTTTTTTTTTTTTTTTTTTTTTCTTCACTGAACAGAAAAGGTTTGGTTTAAAAAGACTTGACAGCCCTTTATTGAAGGGTTTGGTGGTTACATACTGTTTTCTGTTTTAGTCAAGATAACAGTTCCTAGAGTACATATGTTTATAAAGTGATTAATGGGAAAATGTATTCTGTTCATACTCGCAGACTGAAAAGGATAGAGTAAATGATCTCTGATGAATGGCTAGGCAAAAGCAAAACTAAGAGAGATTAGTCTTTGGAAGATTGGGAAGAAATGTGGCATATCTATTGACACAAATTTTTAACCAGGCAGATCTGGTCTAGCATAAGATCATTAATAGGGATCATATTTGAAAGTTTTCTCCTAGCACTAAAAGCAGTTTAAATATCTGTGTGTGAAACCTTTTTGAACATTACTGTGAAGTAACCAAGCCTACAAATATTAATAAAGTTATCATTTAATTGTTTCTTTGTTAGTCTTGCTGATTTAGGACTGTAATTTATCTCCCACTCTTGAATGAAATGTTCATTTTGCCAAGAACTACTAAGAGGACTGAAAGTGAGATGGAAACATCTATTCTTTGGATTTGAGCTCAAGTTTCTAACACCTGAAAGCTTCTGGGTCATGATTAAAAACTAAGCATTTTGTTTTAGCTGAAAAAAAAGTATGTTACAGATCATACATGAACTGACTCTAGGGTACACATCAAGGTTTGCCTGGTTTCTTTTACAGCAGTCTGACAGACTCACTCAGACTTACAGGAAGTTTACATACATGTAACATTGTATAACTTCTATGCATTTTGTTCCTGCTTTCTGATTTATAAGACATTTGTAGTATGATTCTCCTACTGGTGGAGAATACAAAGCCTCTTTCAGAACTCTAGAAGGGAAATACTGCATTTACGTAAGTCATACGCTCTGCTGGAAGCTGTTCAAAGAACCTGTGATAATGATCTGTAACAAAGACAAGGCAAAATTACTAAACAGAACAAAGAGCAAGAGGAAACAGAGAACAAGAGAAAGTAGCATTCCTGCAAACAAATGTTCTTTTTTTTTTTCAGTACTTCCGCTTTTCATTAACTTTGAGTATACTGACAGACAGCTATCATTGCTGCTCCTTTAAGACAAGAAGAATACTCTAAGTAGCTTTATATTTCTCAACTGTGGCAAGCAGAAAGCATCCAACTGAATATTGATGGTATTGGAAGGCAGAACTAAAACCTGCTTTCAGATAGAGGTAAGGGATATGAGCTTGGAGTCACATGAACAGCTGTTTGACAGAATGACGCAATGGCTACGTCCTTCAGTTGCTATGGTGATGGCTCATCTGCTTATATGACCAAGAAATAGAGGTTTCATTATATCCTCTAAGAAGAGAGGCTGCCTCTCATAACAACAAAGTGATTTGTTTTTGCACTACAGCAGAGCTAATGCAAATAGCATTGCTTGGCTTTAATTTGGGCATGAAATTAATATCCTAAAGCAAATACATGAACAAAAAACATTTCTATCCTCTATCTAACTACTCCCATAGTACTTTTCACCACAGCAACTGTTTACCTCTTCAGTGAATCACTAATATATCTACAATAAATTGGATTTCTGGAATGATTGACTCAAAGTCCCAGGGTACTGTGGTAACATTAATAAAATTTCATTTCTAACTAGGATCTAATTTTATTCTAATCTAAGTCACTCAGATATTAGAGCTGGACAGATTTTAGGAAGACTTTCTATTAATAGTTTCCTGAATACCTAAGTGAATTCTGATCAGTTGTTGTCATCGTCTATATTTATTTATTTTCTCCAAGTGCTCTGTCACAAGTCTCTGTTTGCAGAAATTTTTACAAGAAGCTCTTAGGAAAAATCCACATCCAAGCTTCCTGAAAATAGATTTTTTTAAATTATTATTTTTATTATTTTTTTAGTGTATACAGGGGGTATTTTCAATAGAAATGCCTGCATTCACAATCTAGGATCAGCAACATCAATATGTGACTAATCAAATCAATATAATGTGTCAACATGAAAGCAAATGCTGGGTACCAGTTGGTATTTTAAATATTACATTTCAAATTCAAAACTTCCTTAAGCAGTAGAAAAAAAGCAGTGGAATATTTGAACAACAAAGCCAGAGGAAATTGCATGGAATTGTAGAATCGACAAGGCTGAAAGACTTCTAAGACCGTCTAGCTCAAACTTCCACTTATCATCAATATTTCACACTAAACCATGTGTTCTCACTGCAAGTTTTCAAAAAGTTTAGAAAACATTTAAAAAATTCTTTGCAGATATGTTGTGAATATTGTAATTAAATTTACTTCACCTTAATACTCCTCATACTGAGAAATCGTTATAAAATAAGTATCACGAATACCACAGTATGAAAAGTGTTACAGAAATTATAGATACATCTTTAGGGCATTGCAGACAACCACACATTCAACTCATTCAAGATCACAATACATGACTGTGTAATTAAGTAAAATGAAGTAAGGGACTCTTTGGCCTCTAAATGTAATTCTGTAGATTAGATGATGAGTAATTACATTGTGGCACTCATTTCCAGGTGTCTCTTTGATAGGTATATCAGGTAGTAAAACAAAGACACCTAAAAATACATGTAAGTTGGCAAGCAACCCCATACTTGGAGTTACCTGTTGTAGGATAAGCCTGTTTTCGTTGTATTAAGTTTGGAATTTGATTTAAATGATTAGTTCTGCAGCTATATTGTACTAAACAGCATGCTACAAATAATCTTTGTTACAGTAATACATAGCTGTATACTTTAATATCATGCGGATATTTTTTAATGAAATAGGAATGCATTAATTCTTGTCAGTTTCTGTGAATATGAATCTCCTAGTCATAACCTTAAATACTGAGACACCTCCTTACGTGATACTACAGATGGTCCATTTTATTATAATGATAGTACTGAGGTAGCAAATAATACAATGACAGCTTCAAGCAGATAGTAATGGTGATGACACACACAGTAAAGCAAAGACTAGGATTAATAGGAGCAACTAGGGATACTCTCCAAGAGCCTTTCCCACAGTAGGACATCTGTGCAAGTTCTGTGATGTGGTGCAATTTCCTAGGTGCTGGATAGTATACTAATCTAACTACCTAATTTGTCAATTATGTTTAAGATCCATCTACTTTATACTCAAGCAACCATGACCCATGCTGCAGATAATCTGAACAGCTCACCCAACTTCCCCTCACACTAACTTAAAATTTAAATTTAGGTGAGCAAGTTTATCTGCTTAAAGCACCCTTGTCACCCAAACTGTCTTACACAGGCTGATGATTCTGTCAATATAATGGTCTTGCCCAGCTACCTTTTGTGTGTAACCCCTGGCTGAATTTCACCAGCTAGCTTGGAAGTCAAGTTCCCAGTCTGACAGGGAAGCTCTCCTAAATACACAAGGTATCAACACCCTCACCTTGTTGCTGACATTAGCAGATGTACACTGGAGGCCTGAGGGCCATCTTCACTATTGCTTGGCAGTCCTCAGACGATCCATGACCAATTCCCAGTGGTGACATTTGGTTTCTAATTTCACCTCAGTTCCTGCTTTAGCTGTTGTGATATTAGTCACAGCTGGGTCACTGCTCTGCCTCCAGGCTGCAACAGGAGCTGGTATGCTGCTTGCTCTGCCATGTTTTGCCTGAAAGAAAATGTTTGACTTTAATTGAAAATTGCCTTCCTGTTTGTCTTCCTATAACAGACTGATATTTGATCTTATCCAATTTTCTTTGATGCACATGCTTCTCAGGCAGCAGACCTACCACCAGACCCCACAGAAAACTGCTGTGAATACTTTGCTGTCAGGCATCTTGTAGGGGATTTTTGAAAAGACATGTGATCAATCCTTGCCATAAAGGTTGCTATTGTATGAAAAGTAGAACAAGACAAGAACAGAACAGAAACTGTGAATCAGCAGAAAGGCATGTACCAGACGGAAGAAGATGCGTGCTTGACTAGAGTAACAATTAGATGAAACAATTGTAACACACAGCAGCTTCGATTAAAGTAACAACTAGATGAGACAATTGTAACACACATAACAGGTGCACCATTGTATACTTTGAACCAATCAGATGCTGTAATGATGCGCGGGCTATTTTCAGTGAATGCTGTAATCCAGAATGGTATAAATGTAAGCTGCTGTTAGAAATAAACTGAGGATCACCATTAACTGCGTCAGTACATGTGATTACTCAGCCGCTGTCTGCCGCAGCATTGGGCTTGATCAGGCTTGGATCACTTCTTCAGAAGATGCTTGTGAATGTACACCATAGTTCTGCTCATGGGTTGTATGGCTGCCTCCAGTACTCTGGAAAATAACCTCAGTCTTCATTTTTAACATATCCAGATATCATTCTGTTTTGTGTAAACAGTGGTTGTACTGGGCACAGCCTGGAAATATTTTGTAGCCATTTTGGCAAAGATTCAAAACAGAGAGCGGTCTGACATGCGGATGTACAGGTTGTCCCCATTTGAAAAGGGAACACTGAATTCCTACTAAAAGGCAGGAAGCATTAAATAACAGCTCTGTGGAAGTTGGTGGACAAGGCAGGCCTGTGCCCAAAGCCCTGATGGCAGACATTTTGTCTGCTTCTTGTTGCCATAGTGATGGACCCTCCTGGCAGCTGGCCTCCATCATGGTGGCAGCAGTTGGCTATGGAGCCTAGGAATTCCAGTTCAGGTAAAGCTGGCCCTCATGAAGACCCTCTAACTTTCAGACTCCTCGGCTAATCTGAGATAATGTAAGAAGAGCTGAGTGCAGGAAACCAATTATTTATTAGCAGTTTGAGACCCTCATGTTCAACATAGTTCTCAGTGTTTAAAGGGGAGCTATAAGATGGAAGGGAATAGACTCTTTAACACTGTCATCATTCTGTCCTTAACTGTGCTTAGATTATCAGTTTTTAATAACTAATATTTATCTTCAGATCTGACCCAGTGACACTTATGGACATACTCAATAGTTTCGTGGCTTGCCTTACTGAACATACACACTCATCTGTGAAAAACAGAGACAGCTGTTTTTTTTTTTTTTGTTTTGTTTTTTTTTTTTATGAGTTATGGGTGTTCATATATACATATATGTGGAAGTTAGTTCCTAAAGAAGGGAAGTCTGAAATTTTTTTCTTATTATTTGAAATTTATTCTATAAGTTATCCATATTTTCCTTAAAGCTTCAATGTAATTGTGACTCAGTTGTTTCTATGACAAGTCAGAATTTTTTTCTTAATTTTATTTCAAACTTTGTTAGTTGAAGAAAAATCATTCACTTGATAGAATTATCTGTATTATGAAAACACTTCTTAGACATCAGTGAAGTATTTTGAGAAGATAAATTAACTGAGAATAATAGAATTGCTTCTTCTCTGAATTACTAAGGAAACTTCCCAATTAGCTAATTCCTCCAGCACGCTGCACTGATTGCTCTGAAAACATTTCATTTTTAACAGCAGTAAAATAATTGTATAAGATAATCTTTTTATTATTGTTTTCCCAGAAAATACTTTTCTAACAATATAAATAAACTGCAAGACCTGTTCTGAAGATATAAAACAGAAAGAAAGAAAAGTCGTGAAAGACTAATTGCCTGGCTCTTAGATTTCCTGCTGAGAGTAGGTCTCTAAGTCCATTTGGGACTACAAAAGACCTGTCCTGTATCTTCATTATTCCTTGTGCCTTTCATGACAGAAGATACCCCAGTAAACATAGGACATTTCACTGCTGGCTATAATTCCTTTGTTTCAGACGTTATCTCCTGTAGGATGAGGGAGAGACTGTTTCATGACTCCTATCAGACATGTTAAGAATCTAAACAAAAGAGTGTTAGAAATGAGTTTACAACATGGAATAGCACCCATGCTGGACTTTTCCTTTCCAGACTGGGAGGTTTTGGTAGCTATAATCATTGCAAAAAAAAATTTATAGTCTCTTCTTCATCCCAACAGATAAGATAATTAAAGCAATGCAAGGGTACTTATGAAGGATGGATACAATAACAGGGGTGAATACTAGGAAGTTTTGTATGTAATGACTTTAATTATATTATTATTAATTCTTTTGTACAATTAGCAGTTGATTTGAACTTGGGCAGTTCGATTTCAACTGAACTAAGAATTGCTCTGGCTCATTTTTTATTAGAACATGAAAACATTAATTAAACTGGAAATAAAATCTTGGTTTCCTTCATAAAAAGGTTTAATTCCCCTTTTCCCATAAGAAGCTCTTGATGGTAACATATGGATGATTCCTTACTGTTATTTATAATAATGAGTTTTTCCTGAAACAACGTCTTCCCATAAAAACTTAGATAAAAGATCTTTTGACTGTTGGTTTGATATTTAGTGGTACTTACCCTAAATTTGATTTCTCTTCCTGTTGCAGCTTACTGGAGACTTTGAGTGCAGCCCTTCTTCTAGTGACTATTCAATTTATTTAGTACAAAAACTAGCTTCCTGATGTGGAGGAAACAATGATAGCAATAATAAGATCCATGAGCATTTTAAAGAAATAAAATTTATTTTGAAGATTGTAAGTTTTATTCAATTTATAAGTCAATATGCTTGTACTGGATTATAGATTCCTGAGGATGATTATTACTGAAGCATTGTATTGTATTTACTTTATCAAACTCCTCAAAAAAGCACAAGTGGACAAAATGGATCCTAATAAGGCAAGGACATTTAAGGACATTCTGGAGTCAATAATTATGGCATATATTCACTGGTGTAGATAGATGGTATAGGAATAGCTATAGAGACAGTTAAGCTGTTGGTACATTCCAAACTGAGCAGTGAATGCCTATGGTCTGAGATATAAAAGGAGAACAGGTTAATTTTGAAGAAGGTGAATTTCCACTTGTTCTGGAATACTGCTGATCTGCGTGAACATAGATATTATGAAGCAGTTTATATCTCTTAATAATTCTATTTTTAAGTAAAATTTATGATGAAAGAGACATTATGTATTATGAAACTGTTAAGAAAGTCTAGACAATACTGGACAAATTATTGGCATATTTGCCTTTTACAGAAGTTGGGGTTATAATGGCTTTATAGTCAATTTAATGTAACTGCTGTGTTTCCTTATGTTGGTTGTAAACATCTACTTCTATACACTATTTGTGGGACATGTCTTTTTGCTTGAATTGAAGGTTGTAAATCATGCATCTATCATCCATAGATCTACATAACCTTTTATCTTAACTTTTTAAAAACAATATAAAAGGTCTCAATAGAGTGTTTCTGTTGTGATTTTTTACACCTTCAGTAGTGACTCATTAAAAAGTGAACAAATTATCTAATACAAAATAATTACAACACTTTGATTTCATTCAGGACCAATTTTTTTCCATTGTTATTAAGCCTAGTTAGGCTTAGAAATTTATGCTTTGAGTGGTTGTCCTGTCCTTCTCTATCCTACTCTACTTTCCTAGGATTTGTCTGTACCATATTTTTAAACCATAACTTTTATTTTATTAGCAGTTGTTGGTTAGTAGCAAATTAATTATGATGTTTCAAAATGATCTGTATTGGATCAGTTCTCTTGATTTCTATACATCCTAACTATTAAATCAGAATAAAACTCAATTTATCCCAGTATATTTTGGCCAGTACCTATTCTGAGGAAAGTATCTATACTAAGCTCCTTAGAAACTGAACAAATATTTCTTGTGTTACAATGTAATATAGCTAATTCTATATAACTGAAATCTAATATGCCAAAATCCTCAGTTGTCATATGCCAGTGAAGATGTGCTGGTTTATGTGAGATGGAATTAAGACCTGTACATTGGTCCATGCCATTATTAATTGTTTAATAGAAGTCAAGATGGATTATTAATAACATATACTTCAGTCAGTGTCTGGCAATATGGATGGTTTGGATTACTAGTATGTTATTGAATTTGGAAAATACAGTTGGTGACCACCATTAATATGAGAGCTGCTCAGAAATAATGCCTCCTATTTTATTATGTTGGCCCACAACATCAGAGGGGATGTTGGCAGTATGGCAATAGAGGTTGAACATTCCCATAAATATTCTGTTACATTTTGTTGTCATGAGACAAATAACAGCAGAGGAAGTCTGACACTGAAGTGCATATGTGTAATGGTGGGGAATTCAATTTCACCATGAGGAAAAAATGTCATCCACTGACATTCATCAATGCTTGCAAGCTGTTTATGGAGACCAAACAGCAGAGTGAGGAAGTGGGTGGTTCATTTCAGCAGTGGTGACATTGTTTTCCACTTCTGCTGGCACAGATTTTTTGCAGCATGGCATACAGGCTCTTGTTCATGGCTGGTTAAAATGCTTAGCTATTGGTGGTGACCATGTTGAAAAGTAGCATTTTGTAGCTGAAAATTTGCTCTGTCACGTAGTATTATTGTGTTCTTTGTATGTGTTGGAGTTTCCATGGAAATAAATAGGAGGCATTATTTTTGGAGTACATATGAGTACTTCGTTGAATTTACTTTTCTTTATATATTAAAAAAAAAAAATGTCTAAAGGCTAGTCTAAAGGCTAACGTCAACACACTGATGTGTATTCTGAGTCTTTTCTACTTTATTTCTCACTGTAACCTGCCAGACAAAAATTTGAGGTAAGAATAATATTCATAAAATTCATAAAAGTACATAATGGAATTCTTAGTTATGGGCAAAGGTAAAAAAGAGAGAGATACAAGAGATACAGTACATGGGCTCTATAGGCTCTAAACTAGTCCATGTTTGCATTTCTTTTTTTCTTACAAGAAATATGCTTTCAGCACATATGATTTCTGAAGCCTCAGTGACAGGATGACAGACATATGTATTTCTTAATTGTTTGTAAACCATACTAATGACACGTAGAAAGGGCACTTAATAGAAAATAATTGAAGAATAACACTCCATCTGGATTACCGCAGTTTGTGAACAAGACGTACATCTGAGCTTCTATTTTAAATTCAGTGACCACAAGTACTTATGTGCTTACCTATTATATTTTATGTATGTTTTTATTATCATTTTTTCAAATGCAGTGTAGGAGAAATAACAGTACTCTTCAAACTGCTAGCAGTAATCACATTTAATATTGTGTTATTTCTATAATGGTCCAAAAGAATAAAAGGGTCAGTGTTAACTGATTATATAATTATGTGTTATACAGTGCAATACAGTTTCATTAAAATAGTATATTTAATATGAATGATTTAAGGACTTAGCTTCTGGAGTACATAAGAAGAGAAAGAAAAATAGATAAATTGATCCTGCTTTGGCAGGGGAGTTGGGCTGGATGATCTCTAGAGGTCCTTTCCAACCCCTACAATTCTGTGATTCTGTGAAATCATTGCTATATATTATTGCTATTAAAATAACATGCTTGTTTCATAGCTATGTGCTTCCACTAATTTAGGAGAAGAAAAAACTGTGCAGAGTTGTCTTACATGAGCTGTACCAAATGAAGTTACGCTGTTGCATGTAGTTAACAGTTTAACTACAACAAATGCCTGTTAAATAATATAAATGTATTCATTAATAATTCTCTGTTGGTAAAATGAGGATATGCCAGATATTCTTGTTAACAGGAAGTTTGCAATTATGTTGACAACGATAAAAAAAGTCTATAAGGATTCAAGATGAAATATCACATTCAGAATGTCAATATATTCAAGATTGTGATATAAGAAAAATTATTTTTTTGGATAAGGTGAGGGTCAATTAGGATGTGAATTTTCAGTGTCATGCATGCAGGGGATTCTCTGCTTTTTCCCAGAAGTCCTTTGGATTCATTTGTGTTCAAAACAGAAATAAATAGGAAGTACGGAAGGGAAGTGTCTTTGCATGTATGGCAGACTGCTAACTTTCAGATTTAAATTCATCCAGGCCTTGTGGCTGGTAAGGAAATGCAGTGCTATCCACCAGACAGAGATCTAAATAATGCAAACATAAAATATGCCTTTCATACAAGGAAAAATGTAATGACTGTCATGAATTACAAAAACACATCATGACTCCTTCACTTTCATAGAAGCAATGAAATGTGGATACATTTCTAGCTACATCTCACTACAGTGGAAGGAAATTACAATTATTTTCAGCAATCATTTTTATATTAACCAGAAATATTTAGAGATGCTAACTTACAGTGCCATGCACAACAATGATCTGACAAGTCTGCTCACTGACTAACATGAATCAATTTGACCCCTCAGAGAGAAAAAATCTGATTAGAAAAAATCACTACTACAGTTAAATGATAGTACTCTTTTGCACTGAGTTGTTTTGTACACCCTGATTAACATATCTCAGAATGGAATAAGAGTAGAAGTAATCTAAAGAGGGTAGCAGATATTTCCCATTTTTTTCATCCATATTAATTCAAAATACATTGCTAAAGCCTAACACACTCCCCCAAAGAAGAGCATGAGACTAATTTCTTAAAGTTATTGCTATATTTATCAGCTCATAACATCACCAACATGCACAGTTCTGTGATTTAGATATAATACAACTATTTCAAAATATCAGATCTGAAAAAACACTCTCCATTTTTATTACAGGCCTATTCAATAAAATATATACCTTTGGTATAGTATGTTTTATTGCATATAGCAAACCATTATCATTGTCATCAAAAATATACTTCAGCACTTGTGAATTACAGGGGACTAATTCCTCAGGAAACCCACAATTTTGAATCATCTCATAAATATGTATACATGATCAGCATATACATTTTCTGTTGTCAATGGCAAGTGAAAAATATTTGAGAATTTTAAGTTTACTGACGATTAAGCTAACTGTCTTTATGCTACATTATTAGAAGCATCATAAGACATCATTTTCATTGAAAATACACTTCAGATAAGGCAAGTTTGTAAAAATTAAATATTGATTTTCCTTATATTAAGAATTTCTTTTCTTACACGGTGGTCATGCCTCTCTTCCTATTCTGAAATCAATACACACAAAGCAACAAAACAGAGCTAAGCATCCTCTGAGGATGAAATCACAGTGAAAAAACTGTGATATAATTTATGCTGTTTGTATCATACTGCATCATAATGATGATACCACAATAGAAGAAAACTGGTTATTTACACAGTGGTTCTAACTGGCAAATGTAAACAAAGATGAGTCAAGCACCTCAGCAATTCACTGACTGGATAGTTGATCTCCAGGGTTTTACGATGTTCATCAGTGCCAGCTTGACATAACCAAGTGAGAACATGAGGCACCTATGTTTAAGGTAAAAAGCTGGTCAGTGGGGTTTTCAAGTAAATACAAATGAATTCTCTTTAGTTCATTGTTAATATTAAGTCAAATATACATTTTTCTATGATTCAAGAAAGAGGAGATGCTGTTAGATTTCTTAAGGAATTATATAGAGTCGCTGTTGCGTTCTAAGACATATAAATTCATGAAAATCTCCAGTACAGCAAGTAATTATTCAAATGAATTGCTTAGATAAGTCTGCTTTTCAAAACATTTTCTATGCTACTCAGAAACTCTTAGTACAGTTGAAGTGACTAGAATTGGCTTGGAAAAGCTCAAGTGTAATTGAACATTGGTACAGGTATGAACACTTGAGTACTAAAAGATATGACAGTTGCAGTATCTTTCCAGAGTTAAATATTCCTTCTCTATAAGGTCATCTTGAAGGTGAATCCTATTGTCAGTTTCCTTCCTCCATCAGAGGACTTTATTATCAACAGAGATACACTGTCGCAGGAGACATGCTGTCTAACTATACTTTCTTACTTCACAGTGTGCTTCCTCTCAGTGAAAAGGCACCTGCTGTCTGTGGAAAGTCCACATAACAGGTCCTGTCTTGAGAGTCATGCATTTCTCCTTGTAGCAGCATCATAAGTAGCATTTGCTCTTTATTATTTAAATGTGTTTAATTGTTCTAGGTGAGTATTATTTTCATAACTGTGGTAAACACTGATTATTTTGAAAATCCTATCTATAGCAGATAACAAAATAACCTATAAATCTTATACTATGCCCAGGAGACTGAGTGGAGAAAGATGTCACATGCTCATTCTGTAAACATTTGTAATTTCCCAGGGTGTAATGAGATTATGACTCAACTAACCAGAAAAAATGCCATCCTTATCCACTGTCACTTTTAAAAGCATAAGTATTCTTGCAAAGGCTCAGAAATTCCATACCACACAGAAATGAGAAACACTGGTCCTTCCTTGCTTATGTTTCTAGGAGTTGTCTCCCCAGAACCTCTTTTGGGGAACTTTCCAATTTTTTGAATTGCTATGTGTTCAGAAAAAAAAAATAACAGGTGTTTTGTGTTTTTGGAAATAGTTTTATATTTTTGCGAATAGTTCTGTGGCTTCTTTCATTGAGTCAGTTAATATGGATATTTCTGTTTCATTCTATCTCTAATTCTTTATCTTCATTTGAGAGAAAAAAAAAAGAAGTATCCGTGCATAATTTGTATGGTAATTCCCACAAGGATATCACTGTATTGTTATATGAAAGATATATCACTATGTAATAAGATCTGTATGTAAAGGTTCTGTAACTTGGATTCCCAAATATCATGCAAAGATTTTGATTGAAGTGCCTTCAATGCAGAATAGAGTTCACTATAATATTCACAGTAAGTCTAATAAAACAGATTCTTTATTTGTATGCTGTGGAGTGCAAGTAATAAGGTTCCCATTTTCACACGGAGTCCACCTTCACTTGATTGTTGTTTGTAATCAGTGGAGAAGGTTTACTTCTCATTCTGTCTGCTGCATCATTAGAACTGTCCTGGAAAAAAGCTTTTGCTGTACAAAAACTGACAACAATTTTCTTGTATTCTCTTCTGAAGTTCTGATTCAGGAGTCCATATATGATGGCATTAAGGCAGCTGTTAAAATATGCCATGTAATAGCTAGATACGAACAACCACTCTGGAATCCTAGGGATTATAGTTTCTGGGTCCACAGCCACAGCAAGGCCAATGAAGTTCAAAGGAGCCCAGCAGACTGCAAACAGTACAAATACAACAAACATAGTTACAAAGTTTCTGAAGTCATGTGGTTTCAGTCTGGGGTTGTTGTCTGGTTTAACCCTTCTTCTTACCTGAATAACAAGGATCCATATTCTCAAGTAACAGTAAGTAACTATGGCTATAGGAAGCATGAAGTGGAAAAACACCACTGCTATTGTGTATGCTGAACTCACAGACTGTGCAAATGTGCATGAGTAAATCCTGGGGTCATATTGTAGAGATCCCACAAACAGGTTGGGCACAATAGCAACGACTGTTAGGACCCAGATAAGAGCAACATAGCACAAAGAATTCTTGTCACTGTACAGCTTGTCATATTTGAGACTGTGGCAGATATAGCAGTATCGATTGATAGCAATGCCAGTAATATTGAAAATTGATCCAATGACACTTAGGCCCATCAAGAAGCCACTAATCTGGCAGTGAAGATATCCCAGATTCCATCCATTGTGAAATACAGATGTGAGGACCAGTGGATATGGATAGATTGCTACAACCAAGTCTGCAATTGCCAGGCTTACCACAAATATATTCCCTGTAAAATAAACATAAAAATACAAGTATTAGTATCTCATTTACTCTTTTCCATTACTTCTGCTCTCAAAATATTAATGACCAGACTTAGTGAAACACTTTAAATGTAATTAAGTTCTAGTTTCTAGGTCGAAATTAATTTTCACATATAAGAAATGACAGTCATTTTTAATCTAAAGAGGATGCTTAGTTTAAGCCTGCACCATCTAAAAGAAAACTGTCTATGGGTTTAATTACCATGACCTATTATTTTTATCATTTGATTTATCAGGATTCTCCTAATCATAGAGACCCAATATTCATATCACATTAAAATATTCATAACTTTAAGCCTTGCTTTGGCTTTAAATAAATAATCTTTCTTGAAAAATCAGCATTAAAAATATGATCACTAATACATTTCAAAACTTACAATCATCTTCTGTATTTAATTCCCTCTCCTTATGTTACCCCATAGTTCTTTTTCAGTTCTGATATGAAAGTTGGTTTTTCCATTTGTATTTCATATTGCCATTAAAGTGATGTCACCTTTTTTAATCTTCTGGATAGCACTTAACTATATCATTGAAATTCATATTTTGGGAAGTAGAATCTCTGGAAATTATAATAAGAACTTCTAAGAGTGTAGATGGTCACAGAGTAAGTTGTCTTTCCTAAATTGAGAGATGTAGTCTCCAGTAAAACAAATTATACCAGCTGATGACCATGACTTCTCCCACAGACTAAAGCCACTTTCTAATCTAACTAAAAAGTTAAGTCTTCTCTTAAAACAAGGAGACATTATTTGAGGGTGTGTTAGCTCATGGTAGAACTCTCAAAGACAAAGGAATCTGTCATAATTACATTAATTTTAAATTAATCTTTTTAGTGAAGATTATATATTCTCTTTTTTTTTTTAAGAGATTATTACTCTGGTAACAACCCATCTGAACGCCTCCCAGCAATTCTAGGTTCTAAGGAGAAGGTGACAAAATACATTGATACAGCTTCTCTTCATTTTTGAAAAATAATTACTACATACAACATATATGTGTCATGTTATTCTCATTCATATCAACAGAAACATATAAATGTGCATGTTCATGCCTGTGTATAGGTATACAAATGTGTTGATGTTTAAGTGCATGCTTGGAATTGTGTTTTGGAACTCTTAAGATTATTCACAGAAGATGAAATATGAGCTATCATAACCTCTATGAAAATATATTGCTATCTCAATAATAATCCAAATTAGCTTTGACAAACTGTTTTTTGTGTTTATCTTGAGCATAAAAAATACAAATAAAAATACTTTAAGAAAAAAGAACATTAACTTCTCAAAAAATATTTTTAGTATTTTCTTGAAAAAATTTTGAATAGATATTCTCTCATTATTTTTATGCTTTACGTGGTTGTGTAGAAATATTAACTGCGCAAAAAAAAAAAAAAAAAAAAAAAAAAAAAAACAGATAAAAATACAGCTCAGGATTCTACTTATTCCTCTTTTCCCAAAGTTTTGATACTTGCATGAAATACTATGTTTGGCATTTATACTCATAGCAATTGGGATAAGTGCCTCAGTTAGATGATTGCTACAGTAGTTCTCATACATTTTGTATCTGGATTTAGAGATGTCTCTCTTTCTATTCTTTCTATGATCTCCATAGTTTCTTCCTTTTGCTTGTGAATTCATTGTCAGGCTGAAATATGCTTATCCCATATGCTACAGCACAATTCCTGATCATTGCAGCATGAACACCAGAGCTCCTTTTAAGTAGAGGAGAATAAGGGAAAAAAAGTTACTCTCAGAATTTTTTTCCCTTGATACATTGGCAGGTGATACAAGCATGAATCAAGATACTGATAAAACTCAAACCTCTGTGTTTAACTTATGAATTGAGAAATAGAGAGGGGATTAAAATTTGGTAGTGGAGAGTTATCAAACATCCTGTCCAGCCTCAAATGCTGTATATTTGAAGAAATGCCTACAGATATACTCTAGATGGGAAAAAGAGCAGGGACCGTGTTTAAAGAATACTTGAAGTATCCTGTTTACATTTGCTTATACACTTTTTGCATAGTTAAGACTATTCATCTCAGATGTTTGTCTATGCCATCCACTACAACTTCTGCTGGTGATCTAAATGAATATTGTCATTACTACCATTACTAACACACCTGAGGCAAAAGTTTCAGCTATTGATAAGAAATATGTTGAAAGAAGCACGGGTTTTCTTTTTGCCCTACTTTGAATAAAAGAAAGGTGTAATGCTTTCTATTCTTTCAGTAGGCTGCCATAGACCCACAAACCCTGAAAATCTTGAAAACAAAAGCTGTTTCATAAGGCACAGGGAAGCAAGCAGGTAAGGTTGGGAGCCTATATTTTTAAAAATTCATGAACATGGAAACCTAACCCGCTGTCTGTCTTTTCCTGGTTAGCATATCAAGTCTTGCCTTGGGCTAGAAGACTGCTGGGAAACCAGATACTTGTTTGCAAAGAGTCCATATAACTTGCTTTTTGGGGATGCCTGTCTTCAGACTTAAGCTCTGATGCATTTTCCTCATGAATATAGAAACTTCAAGTAAAAATTACTTGGATTTTATTTGTTCATTGTATGTTTTGAAGTTCATTGTTTCAGATTCTGATGTTGGATCTGAAAAAGTGTTGACATTTCAAACATTATGTGGTTCTTACTTTAAAAATATGAGCCTTGATTTAGGCATCTGCTATTATTGAAAAATATTCAATAAAAATCCCAAACATTTAATAATGTAGTGTGAAAATAAAAACTTGTGTTTGTGGAGCACTGGTATTGCAGTGGTATCATAAAAATAAAAAGATCTAGGAAGAAATCAGCTTATATCCTCAGGGTTGGGCTTGAACAGAATGGTGTAAATGAAGGCTAAAGTTCCATGTCGAGCCCCCCCCCAAAAAAACAAAACAATCACAACATCAAAGTTTTCCATAGTTCTTCACTGAAGAAAAAGTATTCTTCCTCCTAAGAGGTTGAGATTAGTTTGTTGTGAAAAAATGTGATTTATCTAAATATAGAACTCCTTACAGAGCATTAACACCAGTTGGCCGTACAAACAATGTAGAGTTTAATTTCTTGATTTTGCAACTTAAAGAGCTTAAGCAGTTGTTGTGGTACAGATGCATGTGCGAAGATAATCTAATGATCACCAAGTTTATCAGGCTGTGCTTTTAGACACAAACAAAGGCAACGTTCTGTTAAATACTTTTACCATTGCTACTAAAAAAAGGAAATTATTTTGCTCAGCGCACACGTAGCAACATCAGACCTACCTGCTAAATAAAAAAAAACTACAGTAAAGTAATAGAAAAGTACTTTTCCTGACAACTGAACTTTTCCAAGAGCACATGAGAGCATAAATTAAAATATAAAAACTGTGACCATGGCAAATTATAAAATACAAGGTATATTAATTGCCCCAATGTCAAAATTAATAATGTGGCATCAAATAAGAACTATATGATGCTGTATAAATTGCAAGTAGCGTCTGCATAACATATGAATTACTATGAGGATTGATATTCCCTAGATAGAATATTAAATGGATCCAGAAATTAATAGGAATTAGTACGTCTGCAGAAATTTCAAGTAATTTAGGTGCAGGATATTGATGGAAATGCACTACAATTGTTTAGTCTAAATGGTGCTGTGTGTCTCTTGTAGATTTAAACTGGAAAGGTGAACACTGAAGGAGATGGGGGGGTCCATAGACTCAGTTCCTCAAGTGAAGTACTTTGATTTCAAAACTTTGGGCTTGGACATTAAAAAAAAAAAAAAAAAAGAAGGTAAAGTTAAAAAAAAAGTGACAAAAAGTAACACCTTACTTATCTAAGGAGTGAATTGTGAAGTGTTAAAGACATTAGAAATTCCAAACAGAACTTTTTGGTACCAAGTCAATCTGAACGTACCGTAGTAAAGATGTCCTTTCACTGGCTACAATGACAAAGCTACTGTTTCTCCTTTTTTGTAAAGATATTTCTGTACCTTTTAATACTGGATGCTAAGTCATTATTTCTGATCATTTCAAATTCTTTATCATATAAATAATGTATTGGCTTCTTATTACAAATGCTTTCCAGACATCATGTTTTAATCATAGCACTACATTTTGCAGTATAAGTGTTACATTTCCCATTTTCAATTAATTTTAATTAATGCTTCAGGTTGTACCAAATTTAGCAGAGAGGAGCATGAAGTCTTTATGCTAACTGGAGCTGTTTTTGCTTTCAGGCAAAACTAAACAGTCTGTGCAGCTGTTATTGAAGTCAAGTACAAAGCTTTTGTTTCAGCGACCACTGGCTAAGCTTCCTCTTTAATGTTTACTTGTTAAGTGTGTCTTTATAGAAAGCGTTTAGTAAAAATATTTGCAATGATGAAACAGTTATGAGACCAAATGTACTTCCTAACTTCCCATTCCATGCCATTCCTATTGACTGTCTATTTTTATTAGCTCTCAAATACTGCCAAATGTGCTGTCATTTCCGACTGTTTCATAACATAACTAGCCTTAATTAACAGTATGCTTTTCTATAAATTTAAAGCAGATTTTCTAGAATTTGTGATTTATTCAAATATTGTATTGCAATTGTTTCATGTTCATCATTTTTATGTACTAAATGGAACCAAATTTTTAATTTAGATTTCAAATAACTCATTTCTGATCACTCTTTTACTGATTTTCTTCAAGGATAGCTACAAATTTCACAGCACCTTAAAATGTTTCTCATTAATTCAATGCTGGCTCAGAATATGAAGCTGCCTTTATGTGCTGCTAAGTGAAAATGGCTAATATTAGGTGCATGCTGATATTAAACATACAGTGAGAAGTAAGAAATTCAGAAGTAACTGAACAGTGCACCATAGTGACATGTTTATATCAAGCAAAAGTAACGGCACTGATTGAGAGCTAGCAAAAAATGTAGTTCAGAAAACTTTTAACTCTACAACAGCATGGTAGGAGTGAGTAAGCTTCTGATTCAAGTATATAAAACACCACAGGAAATGATACAACAAGATAGTTTATGAAGAAAAAAATTTGAAGTCAAAAATAATATTTAGTTTGTCATGTTTTGTTCCGATGAACTAGACTTCTTTCCCTAGACAGACATTTTGGCAAAAAAACCTATTGGTCTTTCCTGTTTCTCTTCTGTGGATAGCCATTTCCATGAACAAAATGGTGTCTCAATGACAGATGACAGATCTAAGTTTTGTTTCCCATCTTGTGAACAGTTTTTGCCCTAAAAGTTGTTCTATTAGTGTGGGTGTTTCACTTTTAAAAACATCAAAACTAACTACTGAATCAATAAGTGAAAGCTGTTTTAGTGATTGTCTAGTGAATATTTCATAATTTTCATGTATCTGGAGACAGATCTGAGCTACATCCACAGCAACCATTCTCCCTGGGATCTTAACCAGTCATGACCTTAAACAGTCATGTGGGTTCAAGAAAAGATATATCTGTCCAGAAGCTTTCTAGAATCAAGTTAATATTAAAAATATACTGTACCTGGCAGCACAGGTTTTCACGTAGGTAACATATAATAAAAACTATTAAACAAAAAAATATTTAATAGGGGGCAAGTGGTCATTGCTTCTTAAGCAAAATCCCAAAGCCAAGTGAGGTTATCTAACAAGGAAGTGCAGACAGTCTTGTCTTCACTAAAGAAGTTTTTAAATGTTTAAGAAACTAACAACGCTTGCTGCTCAGCATCAAATTGGCACAAAACAGCCGAGCAGAAATGTAGGAATAAATATTACATAAGCTCCAGTTACTCCTGAGAGCTTCATTCACTTTACAGATCATAATATCACCTCCCTTAGATCTGAAAAGACTATTTTTAGGCTAAAGACTCTATTTATAAAGTTGGCCTGAATCAAGTTCACATGCACATTAAATTTAAATAGTGTGATGGGCTTGTGGGTTTTTGTTTCTGATTACCAAATTAACCCTCCTTTTGCAGGTGGTAATGCCAGCAAATATAAAAAGCTTAAAAGCCACAATGTATGTTTTAGCTTTTAACACTTGTGAGAAAACTTCTTTCTCCTCCCTTTTAAACTGAAAACAAACAAAAAAAAGATTTTATATTATTTAGAAATTTTCTTAAAGTCTCATTTGAAGGTGCACCTCTTATAATAGAACAGATTTTCAGAGCCACTCTCATTTAATTGTGATAGATACTAATGAAGCCAACTGTGTAATTACAGACACGGCAATTGCCTACAGCTGTTAATGATGTTGAGCAGGGAGTGTGTGAGCACTGAGGAGAAAGTATTAAACATTCATAGTTTAGAATCATTTATAATCTGCTAAACTAGAAATTCTGAGTGTCACAGAGAGATTTAGGTACTGCCAGCACCTAAGTAGCCTGAACTTTTATCTTTATTTGATGGAAATTCAGGATGCTGAATGGTAGAGGTCTGAAAAGCTAGAAAATTGCATAACAGTATATTTGAAAGATAAGGAGGAACAGATTTTTTTCTTTTAAATTTATGTAATCAGAGCAACCTACACTATAATACTTCATTTCGTTGTGCTGCAAACTGAAGAATATCTGACATAGTCAGCACAGCATGAATGAAAGATCTGAAAATTAGACTGTATTTAGATTGTAGTAATTATCATACAGAGACTTCCAGTGAAGCTACAGCAGCAATGTAATTTGAAATGCTTATGCCATCTTCTGGTCAAGAAAATTAACTACATGGAACAATTGGCAGGAAACAGCAGTGGGAGATTATACAGTAATCAGCACAAAGAAATGGTGTCAGATCAAAGCTGGCTGTAGCTAAAGTTTGTATCCATGATTTTAGTAGTTTGGCAGGCATGCAGAGAACAAAGTTTTCTGTTGTCCAGGTACACACACGTGAGTGAAACTGTTGCTGCTTTCCTTCTTCCATTCTAGAAGTATTTGTCAGTGCTAATCTTGGTTCTTTTCTCATAGGAAAGTTATTCTGTTAGGCAGAGAAAAGAATCAAGTCCATATGATGGAGGAGTGCTACAGACTTGGGGATGTAAATTACCTCAGGCAGTTCTGTTGGCATGTCAGGGTTACTCTGAAAATGTCTCTTTTATCAGATCTCTCGCGTGATAGCAGTACTTAATTTGAACTAAGGAGCAGTTGTAGCAAGTGCTCGGAACACCAAACAACTCAGCACTGGCAAGACAGGTATTACTGGATGTGCTGATAGGGGGGGTTGCTGTTAGCTAGTGGACAAATTTATGTGCCATGAAATATAAAGCAGCTGAGAAAAGCAGCATTAAATAAAGGCCAAGGCTGTCATTGCACATCTAGGCACCTAATGTAGGAATAGACAGGACTTGACTGTAGTCCTTTTGCGGGTCTGATCTTAAAGACCTCATAGTGGTCAGGGTGCGGATCTTTTTAAAGATTTATAAGAAATGAAGGTTGAAAAAGGATTTTAAATTCTAGCAGTCTGAGCTAATAGCAAGTCTAAAGATACACTTCTCATTCTGTTAAACGATATGCTGTCAGGAAATATTTTGCCTCAAGGATGTACAAAGTACATTCATTTCTAAGGTATTTTGCTTTAGATGCAGCATATCATAAGTGTTTCTCTGTTCTTATACTGAAATCTCTACAATTTCATCAGAGTAACATCTAACAAATATATATTTACTTCAGTATGAACATTTAATTACATTTGAATTGTCATACTCCTTTTCTGGTTTATAATTTAGGAATAACAAATGAGCGACTTTTACTAAACTGAAATTAACAACTCAATTTTTAAAAACTTCACTGACAAATCTCCAGTATATGATGAAAGTACAAACAGTTTAATTGATGGTTGATGAAAATTTGAAGTGCTGTATGGGTATTTCATGATACTAAAAATGAGTATCACTATACTTATAAAGCTCTCAGTGAATAAATATATAGTTTGCCAGTTCTGTGGATGTTCTTCACCAAAATGCAGAAGTCATGCCAAGTAATCCAATTAGATCTATTTCTCTTTAAATAATTCTTAACTTTGATTTTGTTCTGTCTATTCAACCTAAGGAAGAGGATGAACATAGCATAAAATATCAAGAAGGCTTGTATGGATCTTGAAGAGAATCAACAAACCCTGCTGTCTTGCAAGTGGAAATAGAAGCCAGCATATGCAGACATAGACTGCAACCCTGGTTTTTGGCACCAACTTTCTGCTTATAATTGGGCTTGTGTGACTCCAAGGTCATGGCATCTATTCCCTTTGAACATCAGCTTCTCCCATGATGACAGTATTTCAAAAATCAGCTAGATTTCCCTGAGTAACCTATCTACTTTTACATAAGGGAATTATAGTACTGCTTCCAATCTGATCTTTTCTGTTTCTCATTTTTACAATTTGTTTGGGAGGAAAAGAAAAACTGCCTGTTTTTCAACAATATATTGCCCAGATGTTACAGAACACTAAGGTTGTCATCTCAGTTCACTGGGCTGTATGAAAACTATTAGAAAAAGAATGTTATTGATGTCAAAGGATCACACAGCTGCATCATAGCGCCATAAAGATATGGTCATGTCTTCCACTTTCAGTTGCATTTGCTCTGGAGACTGGAAATAAATGGAAGGACAGAAAATGGTGCTATCACTTAGATATTAGCTTAGATAAAATTCACTGCATTTTGAGACTAAAATGGAAGACAGGAAAAAAGCAGGAAATGGCAGAGATGGATACATGTAAAATATAATGTTTTGTATTTGTACAAAATCTCATAGATCATTCAGGGCTGGTGCTGGAAAATGGAAAAACACAGCCTTTTTCCCTCCAAGTTCTATTATGTTTTATGAGAAAGAAAGTAGGAAAAACCATGAAGTTAAAAATAAGCAGACTTCCACACTGAAAATATGAAAGCTTTCATTAATGAAACACTATTTTAATTGCAATGTTAGTTGGTTTTCTCGGTTTAAGTAACTCACAATAGCAACACTTCTATAGCATGGGAGATACGTTTGCCATCTGAAACTAGAAGAAGACAGAGAATTGAAAATTGCATATGCATGGTGGCAGGCCAAGGATGTTAATATCTGAATTCTCTAATGCTCAAAATGAAAAAATTACAACTATGGACTATGGGAGAGTGAAGATCCCATGACGAGTAGCTTATTTCTTCTCTAAAGATTTTCACAAAACCGAACCACCAATACAATCTTAGTCTTTTAATAGTATGCATATAAAATCTTGTCTGTTGGAGCCCCTTTCCTTTATTAACACCAATTTGTTCTCTTCTGGGCCTTTCTATCTTTGACAATGTTATAGAGAATCTTACAAAAAAATCTTTTAAGTAAGATGAGTAGTTAAACATAGACAGCTAAAGATAGTATCCTGTTAAATATTCAGTAAAAACTTAGCATGTTCTAACTCTGAACCTTACTCCTGAGTTCTCCATCTTTTTTTAGGTACAGGTTTTTAGTGTGTCAACATACTTAATTATTTACCAGCATTTAACAAAGCAGAGAACAACATTTCTAGTTCAAATGCTAAAAAGAAAGCACAAATCAAAAAAAGTAGGATAAGCATCTAAATTTATATGGCTGAAAGGATGCCAAAAAAAAGGTCTGTACAATCTGTATGTCAGAGTGTATTTTTACTACGTCGCAAATCTTGACATGAAGGTTATGAGAAGTATAATAAGAGTAGTGATCAAGTGGTAAGGCAACACTAAATAGTCCCTTTCCCTTTCTTTTCTAATAAGGAATAATCACTTCATCTTTTAAACATTATCCCTGTAAAATGTTCTACAAGTGACTGTTAATATACATCAACAGTCACCTAACAAATAAGAGACTCAGCATTAAAAAGAAACAAAAGGTGTTTATCTTCCATTTCTCATCTAAAGCCTCCTAGGTTTTCTTCCTTTAGTTTCAGAAACATTTGCATTTAGCCTTGTAGGTGAAAAGATTAAGGTTCCTCCAGTAGTTTTAGAAGTGAATGATATCTCGGATTCCTCAGAGAGTCACTTTAGCTGTTTCCATGCATGAGCACAAAAATGTATATATTAACAGATAAATGTATTAAAAAAAATAACAGCAGAATGGTCTCCTCAAAAGATTCTTCACTTTTCCAACATATATATGCATCCACATTAACAGCTTCATTTGTGTGAAGTAAAACTGGTCAGTTCACAATGCAGATGGAACTATTTTGGTAACATAAAAACACCTCCTACTAACCTTTCTGTTGAACTTGAGCATCTCAGCTGCAACCACTGATGAAGAGCAGTAGCATCTGCTGTAATTATATTCATTTCATAATAGACTTGAATTTATATTTTATAGAAGTACAAGAGAATTTTAACAGAATTTCCAGTATCAGAAATACAACAATGTGAGCTCTTTAATCATATTTTATTAATAAGATCAACCTTTTTGTAAACCTGGTGTGGCAGCATGTTGAGTTGGTCAGAGATCAAAAATCTAGTTTCTCCTTACAGTAAGCTCAATAAAAAAAACACTTAAGATGGGAAAGAAGGAAAACAAAATGAGCTTCTCCCTGCTTCTTTTTTTCACACTTTCAAGGTGGGTCTCTTCTTCTAGGGTTAATTTACTTCAGCTCAAGCACTATTAAGGATTCCCGTGGTCCTCTTTTCCCCATTTTATTCCTGATATGCTTTCAGTTCTTAGCAGTGTCTTCCTGTGCCTGGCTCTTGCGTGGTGCTTGTTTTTCTTGACCCTGCTCAACTGTTTCTGGGAGATAAAGTCCTCTCTCCTTCCTTCCAGGGTCTTAACCTCATCCAAATATGCCCTTATTCTGTGGTTTAACCCAGCAGGCAACTCAATGCTTTCAATCACCAGCAGTCATTCTCAATCCTTTCTCCTAGTGTAACGGGGGAGAGAACCCAAAAAAAACAGCAACAAAGTAGAACTTGCATATTGAGATAAAAACTATTTAATAATATAGAAAAGGAAAAGGAAAAAAATAGTAGTAATGATAATATAAAATAAATTGCAATGGTATATAATATCATATGATATATATGTATAATATCTTATACAATATATATTATCACACAATACATATGATGTTAATAATATATGAATTATATAATATATTATAATAGGTATGATATGTATAATACTTATTTACAAAAAAAAATTGTTTATCACCTGCCCACTGATTCCCAGCTAGTCTCTGAGCAGTGGCTGCCAACCTGGCCAATTCTCCAGAGTTTTTATTTTTTAATGTGATGTCATATAGTATGGAACATCTCTTTGACCAGTTTAGGCCAGCTGCTCTAGTTCTGCCCCTACCAAATCCTCGTGCCCCCACATTTCCGTGCACTACCACGAAATTACAAAAGGTTTAAGCATACCTGACTCCGTATGGAACTGCTCAGCAATAACTAAAGCATTGACATCAACATTGTTTTTCTACAAAAGTCAAAATGCATCATACCAGACTCTATAAAGCCAAGAAGAACAAAAGCTCAGTCCCAGCCAAAACTGAAACTCCTTATTAAAAAATATAGCATGCAAAGTAAGAGAAAAAGGAAAAATACCTTTAGACAGAGAAGACAATTTGTTAATCTTTTCATCTTGAAGACAGTCCCTAAAATTATCTATTTTAAGTCATCATGGAATTAAAATAAAATCCTGTGCCAAACTGCCAATTCAAGTGAATGAAAAAATATATCCAATCCTTTTCTTCTAGGATAAGAGGAAATCTATCTGTATAAAAGTCAGAAAATGTAAAAAGCAAGAGCACTTAAAGCAGTTTTGACTAAGTATCTAACTCAGCTTGCTCTCCAAGCCTTTCCTCCAATGATGAATTGTCTGAGTATCAGGTCAACTTGGAGGTTATTTCATTGATAAGCAAGCATTGCCAGGAGTAGAACCTGTTTCACACTGCTGAAGAAATCCCTAAGGTAGGAAAAACAGTGTGTAAAAAAGATGAAAATATGACAACACAGCAAAAGTCTTTCATGTGACTAGTTTCTGAGACAAGTGAAAAAACAAGGGAAGAAAATAAGATTCCTAGAATCATAGGTTCCCAGAGTCATTAAGGTTGGAAAAGACCTCTGAGATCCTCTGGTTCAACTTTTAAGTCATCTCCACTTTGTTTACTAAATCATACTACAAAGTGTCCAAACTACCATTTTCTTGAAAATCACCAAGAAAGGTGACTCCAATACTTCCCTGGGCAGCCTGTTCCAATGACTCTTTCTAAGAGATTCTTTCTAATATCCAACCTGAACCTTCCCTGCTATAACTTAAGGCCACTACCTCTTGTCCTATCACTAATTACCAACCCCCACCTCACTACAACCTTCTTTCAGGCAGTTGGAGATAACAATAAGGTCTTCCCTGAGCCTGCTCTTCTCCAGACTCAGCTGCTCCTTATAAGACTCGCACTCCACCAGACACTTCACAAGCTTTGATGACTTTCTCTGATCACACTTCACAGCCTCAATGTCTTTCTTTTAGTGAGGGGCCCAAAACTGAACTTGGTACTCAAGCTTCAGCCTCACCAGTGTCAAGTACTGAAGAACGATCATGTCACTGATACTGTTGACTACACTATTTATGATACAGGATTTGAGACTTTTCTTCCATGCAGTTTTTCAGCCCAAAGCCTGTCACATTTCATGTGGCTGTTGTGACCGAAGTGCAGGACCTAGTACTTCATCTTGTTGTAGATCATAAAATTGGCCCCTCAACACACCTCTAGTGGAGAGAGAAAAGATTTTGCCACAGAGGAAAACATTCTTCCAGAATCCATTACATTTAAGTTAGAGGTCTTAACAGGAAAATTATATGGTATTGTTTCTCATTTACCATTCTCTTATTGTAAATCCTGTCCAATGAGACAAGGTACACTTTAGCTCCAAGATCTACTTGGAAAAGAAATAAGAAAGCTGTTGTGAGGATGCAAGTTGTTCAGACATATAAGACAGCTATTACCAAGTTCGCTTCTTATTAATCAAGCTGCTACTGTGAAGACAGGAACTGGAGGTTAGCTTGTGCATTAAAGAGATGTACTATGTACATTAAAGAGAATCTGTTTCCAAAGGACACACCAGAGATAATTTCTTTGTGCAAATCTGCACAAAATGGTTTGCTTGCTTTCTTCAGTCTGTTCTAGGACTGAAGGTGTGTAGGAGCCATGAATTTTCATAAAACTAACAGCATAGCTCTGTGTTCCGTACCTAGATCTTTGATTATCTCTGAACTAGACAAATAAATAAATAAATAAATGAAACATCCTTCCTTTCTAGCATTCTCTTTCCACTTTTTTCATCTTTTTCCCATGTTCATCTTTTCCATTATCTATTTATTATGTATCACTTCATGGACAAAATTTGTATTCTTGGTATTACACACGCTATTTTAATCAATTACTGTTAGATATGAAGTCAAATGAAAAACACTAAAAACACATTAAAAAAAAATTATTAATATTTGCTTTTCTGTCCTCCCATAACATTTAGAAGAATTAACATTTTTCTCAACAATCAAGCCATTCTGCCTATATCTGTGTGAGTAAAAATATGTTAAAATGCACAGAATATTAATCACCTGTGAATGAAAAAAACAAATGCTATTATCCTCAAAGGATGTAGAAATAACAGTTCTGCCACTTATGATAGTAGTCAAGAGTGTAATACTAATAAATTTCATGAACATCTCCTCAACATCCAGTTCACTGTCAAGAAATGCTAGAAATCGGATATCTTTTCACAGTGCAACTGATTATTTTGCTCTGCATTTGTGGAGAACGTTTCTAAATCACTGGTGCAGGAAGGAAGCAGAGCAGATCTTTCTCCATCTCAGCACAAGTTCATCCAGGCGCTGAAGTTCAACACAGTATTTTAATATGTTAAACATGCCTCTAGTATGATGCTGGCTTTCTCCATTCCTCTGTTTCCTTTCTGGTTCTTTAATATCTTCTTGCTTTCTTCTTCCCTCAGTTTAAGGCAAGTAGAAGAGAACATGCTAGTTCTAAAAGGTGAGATCTTCTCCAAAAACAGAAGGATGAGGCATTTGGAAATACCTTAATCACACTATGGCCATTTGTTTTGTTTTGTTTTGGTTTGCTTTTTTTGTTTCCTTTCTTTCTTTCAGTGATGAACTGTTGGTAAACGATTTATGAGGAGAAGTAGTCTCTGAAGTAAAATGTTTCATATTTGCTAGTCTAATAGAGACCTGAAAGAATATCACTGAGTCATAGACACTTTCTGATGCTTATGTTTTTATGTAATATCGTTAAAAAAATAGGTACCTCTATTAATGACACATGCAAAGCTAAAAGGAATTTGATTGTATTTCATATAAGAAATAGTTGCTACTAGTCTTTGAAAAATGTAATATAATATGCAATTGTGTCACAATCTCCAAAAAGGGCTCCACACTAGACAAGAATCCTAACTGTGATGACCATTACAGAAGTACTGTTGTTAGATAAATTGTTCAACTTCTGGTACATTTAAGACAAACAGAAGCAATTCCATTACATGATATTTCTACAACTTTTCTTAAAGTTGTATTGAAAGAAAACTTCCGGGACACTGGAAGTTTTCAATTTGCTTGAGTTAACATAATCACAGTAACTTAACCACAGTAACATAATCACAGTAACTAACCCTAACCCTAATCAGGAGGAAACCATACAGGTTTAAAGGTCTGAAGAATAAAGCTATTGTGCAATTTCTCAAGTATTAAGTCACATATTTCTTAAAATGTCTCCTTAACAAGATAAAAAAGAAATAACTTCTGATCTCACATACCAGTTCCAAAACCCAGATACATGTGCTATTCAAATCTATCTTATTATTGGGTGAGAATAGAAACCCTTAATAAAAAATGATGTTCATATCCTTGATGAATTTAACTTTTGCCTTTTATTTAACAGCAACAACCAAAATAATTTAAATATCAAAAAATTGATAGGAACATTTTTAGATCTGTATGTGTTTTGTTTTTTTTTAATAAACGCTGGAGAATATCCACTTGTCCAGAGAAATCCAGTTGTACTATGGACTATTTTACAGTGATATTGTTCTTCATATGTGTTCACACTGGATGAGAATGTTCTTTAAGTCATCTCATCTATAATTATACGAGATACCCATATTTCTTGGTCCTCGGCAATTTATTAACAATATGCACAAACAATAAAGAACTCAAAAATGAAGCATGTATGATTCTCACTTTAAGGCCTCCATGACAAAAGCTACCGACCACAAACAGTGTAGCGTTAGAATTTATGGTACTTTGCCATAGGAATATCTTTCTATTCTGTAAGTTGAACAGGTATTCCTTTTATGAGACAGGAGATTTCAGGAGTCTTTATGTACTTACAAATACTGGGAGCAGCGGCAGTCCAATATCTATGAAATTTCTGGTCAATTTTCTTGGAAGTCCAAGAAATATTAGTTTTTATGTATTTGATGTGCACATACAAGCACTATCCTGTTTGTTAGCAACAACGTATATTGATATACTTCTTATTCTGTATACTTTTTTTAAAGAAAGATCACTTGTGTAAGTTAGGATAAAGTCTTTTCTTAACTGTTTTTGCTAATCCATAATCCTTTTCTTCGTACAAGACTGCAACCTGGAACAAAGATGACTTATGCCCTTAATTAACAGCTTGTAATCAGCTAAATCATAATGACTCGTTTTAAAACATTCTCCAGGGAAGAAGGGATATACGGTAGAGTTAAGTTGTTTGGGGTCCTCAAAGATTTCTATTTGACACAATATGCCTAAATATTTTATATAGACAGAAATCAAAGTTGGGGGAATTAGACTTCTAAATCCTTTCTTCCTCATTAAGCTACAAGGTATACAGATAAAAGTCTGGATCATATCTGTATGCAAAATGTGTCGCTAGAATTAATCACAGTCAAGGAAGACTGACAGAATCTTCAAAATTCACAGTTGGTTTTAAGTTTTTCTGAGACAAGATGATTAAATAATACTGAATTTGCATATTTGACAGCAGAATCATGCCTACTTGTTGTGGGCTACTTTTTCACAACTTGTGAAAAATTCTGCAAAGGCCAAGCCAGAACCATCATTAAAAATATTTAATTCATGGATACCATTAATTTCTTAAATAATTTTGCCATAAGGAAGATTTCTGTGGCTTCATAAAGATGAACATTAGAAAATATTTTATTACTGTAAAGATGATAGATCACTAACTCAGGTTGCCCTTAAAGGTTGTGGAGTCTCCATGCTTGGAGATAGACATTCAAAATGTAATTACACCTATTCTTGCTGACCTTGCTGAAGAAGAAGGGGGAGACTGGAGGTTCCAAAGAGGTCACTTGCACTTTAAGTGACCCTGCAATTCTTTGATGTTTATTGTACTTAAAAATCCTTGATAATTAACACTTAGAATATTGGTAGGGAGTGGACTTAGTTACTTAAACACAGGCATCTTGTGAGACTGTAGGGTACTGTACCTGGCCTCTGGCTGCAGCTTCAGGAGATGGTTGCCATGCATGTTCTGTTTATATTTCCCAGCTCCATACAGACATTTGTCTCAAATACCTCATGGCACCTCAGATGGCATTAGAAACCTCTGTTTAAGTAACACATTTGTATCTTAACAATGTAAGATGAATGTGCAAAGAAAAGCTGTGAAACAGATGGGGAAAAGGAAAATAGATTCAATCCCTTTCTATAAATTATTATGTTCTTAATTGTTAGAAAATTAATTTCATGCCTTGTCTGAGATGACTTTAAGAGGTATGGCCCAAAAATATGGAAAAAGTTAACATAAACTTCTAGGATCTTTGAATCCATGCAGGTTTGTGCCGTATCTATTCAAAAGTGAGACTTTCTTGAAATATGAGATTGAATAGACCAAAAATAAACATTCTAAAAATATCAAAAAACAGCCTTCTGTGTAGAAGTATTTCTTTGTTGAAGGTATTTAAAATAGACAAACATAAATAATTTCTGTACAAATAGAAAGCAGATGTGCCACTTTGCTCCATCATAAAAGAAATACAGCATTAGCGGTATGAAGAAACAGTGTGCCAAGTCTTTCATTTTTGCTTCTGTAGTGATCTTCAGCTACAGCAGTACTAATTCTCTCAGCAGTGTTTTGTGCCATTAAGGATTATCAGCTGTACTATGAAAGAAAAGCCTAACTCTGAATACAGCAGAATTCAGTTTTGTGGAATGCAGGTTAATCCAGCTTGAATTGCACTTAATCTTTATTAGTAGATTAACAAAATATATTTTTATGTTTCTTCTAGATTACACAGAAATATCTGTAGCGATTAAGAATTGACATAGTTTTGAGCTCAATAACAAAAGCTTTATTGGTTATGATTTCAACACAGGAAAAACACTGTAATTGCAATTGACAAATTCACTGCAAATTTAAAAATTGTCTAGGAAATAGGAATTCACTGAAAATCTGAATTTACAGGGAAAAAAAAAAAGGCTTTCCTGGGTATGTGCAGTCTTTTCCATAGGATTGTCCCTTTATTCCCTTCTAGCTTAATGATTTTACAACTTCTATTTATAATTCCAAAGCTGCTAGAGGAAAATCAATGTTTTTTTCAAATTTCTTACACATATACGTATTCATGCTTACATACAAATATAAATAAATACAGTACATAATGCCAAGTTGTCCCTGTTACAAATACACCAGCAATAAATAAACTACAGATAACTGTGATAAAGATCTGTATGTATATCAGAGAAGTTCAAGTCTATATCAGGTATATGGCATAAACCTGACTCTATTACACATCAAGGTGTTTTTAGGTACTTTTTTTGGATTATAACTCAAAGTGTGGCCAGAGTTGCTGAATGTTAGAAAGCATTATGTTAATGGATAGTACAAAATTAAACTACTTAATTTATTCTGAAATCTCAGTTGTAAGTTTCATGCATTAGGGATATATTTTCCCCTTGTTGAGCGTACATCAGTTTCATTACTATTAACTGGTGTGATTTATGTCTGTATAAAACTGAAGATGACATTCAAAAACTGCATCAGCAATTGCATAGATACGTTTTCAGATAACCGCATTACTTATTTCCAGAATCACTGTTTGGTACATTTTAGTCTCGCTAAGTAGTCATGTTTGCTTGATAAATGGTGTGAAGCTGTCCAATACATTGGGTTCCCTTTTATACAGTATACCATGATAATCATATTTTCTTTACATATATGGTGCCTTGATTTCTCTAATTACTTACACAAGTTGATTAATAGTCAAATCCCTCCATGAGAATTGTAAGAAAAAAAAAACACTCTAAAGTCATATTTCTAAAAGGTTAAATAAAAATAATGTCTTCCAAATTATTTTTACTACATCTATAGAATTTTGTCTGAACTCTACATTTGGCTTTCTCTATATGAAGTAATCTACTTTCAGGTGACTAGATGAACTCATCTGTTTGTAGTGCTCTTTTCCTTCATGTTCAGAAATATTTATATTTCAGAATATAATCTCATCAATGTGGAAACTTTTGAAACTTTACCATTCTCTCCTTCATGTGTTTCTAGGGAAAAGAAAAAGAAAGTTGAAAGATGTCAGTTTGATGACTATTATGCTTGTGACATCTTTTTCTCCCTCCCAACTCCAAATGTTTCTGCATCCTTCTCACCTACAAAATGAGTATCAAACAAAAGTTCATATTCTTCTTTACTTGTCCATTCATCTTTCTTTACCTAGTAAAACCAGCACAGCATCACTTCTCACAGTAATGTAGCACTCAAGCAAGGGGTAACCAATTATGCTCAGTAATTCTCCTGATCAGCACTTCTATTTGATTTACCCTTCCTTTTACTCTGCTCCTTGCATATGTCAATATAAAAAACAGATCATCATGCATTTCTGCCCTACACGGAGTATTCCTACACCATTTCCTGAAACTAACTCACTGAGATGCTGTCAGTTGAAGTGAAGAAATCAAAGTGATAAGGTAGCAGATGTCTTCATAGCTCAGAATCAGGTTTGAAAATAAGCCTCTGTGGTATAGATGCTGAGACCTCACTGAAGTTCAGTGGGAACCAAAAATCTAGTTTCCCTGGGCTTCTTTGGAAATCTCAGTCACATTTTTTGGCAGTGCAAACACATATAAAACAGTCTTAACAGAAAAACAAAACATAAGAACAGTTATAAAAACTGTATCAATTACAATTAATGAGCAAATAAATAACTAGTTAATGTGATAAAACATGTATTGTTCTGAAAACTCTGGAAATAACTGAAATTTAACTTACAGTACTCAGAAAATGAGAGTAGATGACATCCTACTATACTATAATCCTATATTCCTTTTAGTATTGTAAACACTCTAGCATCTTGGTTAGTGTGCTTTTTGGCATAGTTTGAGGAGTACATACACATATATGAGATATATATGTTGTATTCCCTGTGAGCCATGACTAAATGTTGTCTGGGAGAAACCACCACTGAACTTTCTAAAAGCTTTGGTAAACTGAATATTTACCAAATCTTCATTTTCATAGAAATATTAGGTAAATATTTTTTTTTTACTCTTTATGTTTTGTTGTCGAAAAGCAGAACACAGTGGAGTTCAAGAAAGGAACTAGAAAACTAGCTGGGAGAAGGATGATCAGACACTTAAAATTGTACTTGTGAAAATGAAGATCTTTCCTAGCAATGATGAACTGCAATTTCTGTGAATGAATATATACCTAGAAAATGTTCACAAGAACTACATGCATAGAAGGGAATGAAAAGGACCCACTGTTATACTCTGGACAAAATGTTACCATACTTTAATAGATTGTCAGCTTCAGTAAGGATTACAAAATCAGACTTTATCATACCTTAATACCAGGAGACTGCTCAGTAAATAGTGTTAGGAATCCTGTTTTTTTTGAGTTCTATTTCAGTGACTCAGTAACTGTACAATAAATCACTTTGTAGTAGAACTACAAAATCTTTAACAAATATTATTACAAGAAATTGCATTCTGGTTCTGAGAAGTGATGTATAAAATGGAGCAAATTAGACTTTGGTTTGCATCTTAAAGTTCTAATAATGTGGAACATTTTTTCCCTCTAGTGTCTTGTAGTAGACATTACAGCTAATTGAATGGATTTTTGAACAATTACAATAATCAATTTATAGAGGGTTTAATTAAATGCACATTGAAGCCTCAGTTATACCTAAAGAGCTATTCTGAAATTATTTCCTAATGAAGAATTAATATCAGACTCAATTCTTAAATTAAAATTAAGAAAAGTTTTCTTGTTGAGGTCAGTAGGACTTAAATTTATTAAAATAAGAAACAGAGGACAAGTCATACCTTCAAAAATTTCAGATGAGTAAAAGTAACATCACACTACTGAGTGAGACTGAATACAACAAATAGATTGGAACTCACTGAAAATGTGGATATTTAGTAAGCTTACATGGTTTGCATATGGCGTTTTCCCATCTGTATCAGGCACTTTGACAAACAGATTATCAGAACCATTTCATTGCTGCTTCAAATGTTGCTATTGTGACCTCTTTTAGCAGACAGAGAACACTTTTTGGATGCAGTCAGTAAGTAGCGCATATTTATTAAAAAGAAACCAGACTAAACAATATAATGTTTCTAATTTTCTATGTGAAACATACATTCTCACAGAATTTATTGTCTACTGTATAATTATATTGGACTAAAACCTAGTGTGTGTAAACAAAACTGAGCTTGGATTTTGCTGCTTGAGATTTGGTGAGAGGAGTCTAGGTTTGAAAGTCTTTTCCAAGCACTACTTTAGTGAAATTTATTAACTCTTTCTACATGTCTCAGCTCAGAATACTCAATTTCTATAACTTTTCCAAACTTCTATTAATGGTAACATTCATGGCTCTTCCTACTTTTAAATGCTTCCCTATTTGTTCAAAGAACTAGAGCACACATGTCATCATTTCTTGCCTCTTCCCATTCTCAAACTGATGAAGTCAATCTTTTATGGCTGTGCAGTACTAAGAAAATCTCAATTCAAGGATTTAGCTACTCCTCATGGTAGCACCTCTCAGATTATAGAGCAGTGTTGGTATCTTCCTTAAACTCTTAGTTAATAAAATCTGTCTGTAATTTATGTCCTTCACTTTCAGACTAACATGGAATAGTAGTGGAAAGAGAAGAAAAAGTCTTAGCTCTCTGTTTTAGAGCATCTTCCCATCTTGTATACAGTCTGTATACAAGTTACACAAATATTCTCAATAATAAAAAGGTGTGTCTTTTACGAGATGTGCAAAGAAGCTCAGAATTCTCATATAACTAAATATGAAACTATTTCATAATCCTAATTGTTACTTTATTTCATCTACTATTTCAGTTTCAACTGCAGTTCTGAATTTTTCTCAATGTAAATTAAATACTAATAACAGACATTGTTCTTTAAGCCATCAGTATTTGTTGTAATTTATTGTAATTGTTTGTTCTTATCTTTTTAAGTAATTGAATGTTTTTACTTGGGTTATCAGTTCAACAAATATAGATAATAACATATCCTGAACTAAAAACAAGATTTCTACATTTCATTTCATTTCTGCATTTCAGTTGCTTTTTTTATATGAATACCAACATAATACATTAACTTAGTAATAATGAAGTAATAAAGTGATGTCTTTCATTTCAGTGAATCAAAGAAGGCTGTAATAAACCTTTGCTCTTTGGAACAAAACTGATAACAAAATAAGCTTGTAAATGCAAGTAAATGTGCACAAATACACTCACATGTAATGTAAATAGGTGTGTATTCAAAGAGAAATAAAATCTGAAAGAGAAAACAAGCAAAGCTTATGGCATTTTTGGTGTTTTTATTTTATTTATTTATTTAGCTTTTCATGAAAATAAGGAAAAATATTGCATAAAACTTGCTATAATATCTGTTTTCCATTGAATAAGAAAAAAACAGGTTCATATTTGGAGATTTCTCTGGTGAGGCCTTAATGCGGCCCTGCAGTTCATAAAAAGAGCTTATAATCAGTAGGGAGATCAACTTTTTACATGGTCTGATAGCAATACGGAGGAATGGCTTTGGACTAATAGAGGGGAGATTTAGGTTAGATGTTAGAAGAAAATAAAATACTCAGAAGGTTGGGAGGCACTGGAACAGGTTACCCAGAGAAGCTGTGGATATTCCATTCCTGGAGGAGTTCAAGGCCAGGTTGGATGAAAAGCCTGATCAAGTGGTTGACAATCCTGTCCATGGCAGGAGGATTGAAACTAGATGGTCTTTAAGGTCCATTCCAACAAAAGCCATTCTACAACTCTATGAAAATAGTGATGAAATTCTACTATATTTTCAGTTGGTATCAAATCAGAAGTGTTGACAGAGAAACACACTGTAAAACAAAGTATTGGAAAATAATGCTTAAATTTAAAGAGAATGGGTATGTGGTGAATTCTCCAGTCCTAATTAAAAAACAGCTTCATGCTGTTGGAACAGTGTTCAAAGCTTGTGTGAGTCACTTAAAATAAATTGGTCAGTCATCTAAAAATCTTGTCTGCACTACAGATTAGGATTTTGCGTAGTTATGAGATTGCTTTATGACAATGAATTGCTTAAAATTTTTTAAAGTAATGGAAAATTGAATAAAAGACTGACATTCCAGGATCTTCTGTCTAGCTGGAGACGCCACATCCCCTGTAGTTGCTGAGAGTGAGAGTGGAAGGAACTTGCTCTAGTTACTTAATAGCTGGAGTATCTATGTGAAGAAACCAAAGTAATTATAACAAGATTAAGACAAAAATAAATAAAAACCACAGATGGAGAAGGAAGAAATAAAATTACAGATTTTACTCAGCTGCTGAAAAATGCAGACACTACCAGAAATGCTCTCTATGTGTTCACAAATTAGTGGAAAACAACAGGGCCTCAAGACTGAAATAATTTAAGCACTTCGTGTAATCCCTTATGCCTTCATCTTTCAGGACTTCATTTGGAAGTATGACTTCTTTTAGAAGTAGACTGCAGTTTTGTCATAACATAAACACTTCTAAATATTTTGCAGTCTACTCTTGTCTTGGGTCTTTGAAATCTCTGCTAAACTAATCAGTTACTTGGTCACAATCATTCAGTAATTTTAGCATTTACTACTTGATGAGAAGGGAAGGTGCACAATACTAATGTAATACCTTCCTACAGAAGAGAAAAAGGCTTTCCACATATACTTTTTAAAGCTAAATTTATTTTAAACTAAATGTTTGTTGAAAATATCAGTTTACACAGAATGTGAATCAGAGGACAACGATTATCATACTTGTAAAACTCCTGGATACACTTTAGGAAAAAATATGGTTAATTTGACTTAAGATACTGTTTCCAGCATCATCTGTCAGACTCAATGCTGTATAACAAGATAAATAAAGAACTTTGTTACAGCTGTTAAATATTTGGCAGTGGAATACTCAAACTTAATGGTGTATTTATACCTCTCAAATAATCTACATTCCTATTTCCATTCACAATATTATCTGCTTTGGACTGTGAAAGAGATGTCTGTGAAACTGAGGCATATCAATAATAATCTGGGGACTGTCTATGGCTAACACATTGATTGTCTGAATCCTTTATATATGTATGCATATGCATGTGTATGTGTATGTGTATGTGTATATATATATGTATATGTATATGTATAATGAACAAACAAAAGGAAATGTAACAGAAATCTTTGGAAGTCTGTTTGTAATTGGCAATAATGGACAGACAACTTTATCATACATCTGCTAAATATCCAAACCCTTGTTAAAACTACTTCAAAACTGCGAGATTATTTTAGACATCCCACAATCCCAGATTAAATGCATCATATAGTGCAAAAAACAACAGAAAAACACATCAAATAAAAGTTTCATGAAATAAATATTCACATTTGTTCTTTAATGATTTGCAATAGTTCTATGGAGTTTAAGGCAACAGCAGTGCGAGATACAATTTTCCGCACGAATAAACACAGGAGTATTGAAAAAAACAGCTAGATAACCAAGAAACACATATTCTTCTATTGTTATTCAGTTCCTTCTACTTTTCTGCTTTTAAACAGAGAGAAAAAATGTATATAAAATATAATGAACTATCGGTAAAGAGTAAGCAAATGTATTAACACTATTTATGAAGTAGTAATTTTTTATTTCATATTATTTGAAAGGAACTGAGTCAAAAACAATTTTGTATTTAGAATACATATACTACAGTTTGAAACAATTATTTATAAACTAGAAGCTCTGACAAGTCTTTACCTTGATCTGTAAAGTCTGCACACAGAATTCTAGAAATGAAAAATAAGAGACTGCTAGCATCAGGTTGTTTGTTGAAAGATTTTTTTCCATAGTGGAGGATTTTATTTGTTTGTTTGTTTGTTTTCCCCTTAATCGTTTCAAAAATAGTAACTAGAGTAAGAAGAAGCAAATTTCACAGCCTTCTAAAGTTTCTGACACATCTTCATTCTACTTTCAAAAGCAAGTAATTACTCTTAATTTTTTTGTTCTTAATAATTCATTTTTCTCTAAGACTGTCTTTCATTTTGCACTTCACTCTCTTTCCACTAACTTTTTTTATAGGTCTTATTATTTCTTGGAGAAAAAAAATCACAGGATCTCCTAAAAGTTCCTTATTTTCTTTTTCCAGATCTAGCTTTGTTCTTCTTAACTTAATATTAATCTCTGAGGTCTACTTTCCAGGTTCCAAATCTTTCCATTGAAAATAAAGTGGCAATAATATCTTCTTTATAAAAGCACAAAACAATCACTGTGCTTTAGCACTTCTCTGATGATTCTGGCATGTTTTAACCATAGACATTTTTATTTGAGAATTTCATTTATTTAGATATATGTCACATTCTTCTCCTTTTTCAAATATATTCCTTAGTAGGCCTCCCTTTTCACATCATTCTACTGTCTGGGAATTTCTCAGTTGCTTGTTTTCTTGCCTTCTTAAGATGAGCTCACAGGTACTTCAGTTCTTTACCATGTACAATCAGTAGTTCTACACTAATGACCATTGTGTCTTTCACTCCCCTGTCCCTCTGAACTTCTGCTCCAACTCGCATCTCTAACATTCATTACTCTGGCTTCTGGTATCCTTGTAAAGAAGTCTTATAGAGTAGCAGGATAATCACTAATTCTTACCTTTTAATGAAATCTCTTACCTTGCTCCTTCTCTATTATAATGGGCATTCATCTTTCTCTCAGTGATATGGACATGTTAAGTTTTTTATAAGCATGATTATTTCAGTAATAAAATGAAAAATCAAAAGTAGTTCCTAGTAGAATTGAGCCACTTTCAGCCAGCTTAATGAAAAATGCTGACTTTAAGAAAAATCATAACAGTACCCATTATTGTTAACCATTTCTTTGGCTCCCTTATGAACCTCTGAAACACTGTAAAATGATGGAGAATTCACTCTCAGCTGACAAGCATTCTTGAGGTGCATTCACTGATTTTACAGAGGTCTCTGATAGTATACTCCAAACTGAAGTAGTTTGGTTGGTATCCTACAGCAGAAGACATGAATGACATTCCAAAAAAAGAGAATAACTATGATATAAATCATAGATAAAAGAAAATTAGTGCCAAATACCAATTCTTACTTAAAAATAAAAAAATAAAAGTGAAACAGAGATAGATAGGAGTGTTTGAAATTAAAAATAGACAGAGCAAGCCAGTAAACCGAGTGCAAGATAAGATTTCTACACTGCTGTTCAATATCCAAAACATATTACTTCTATTTTAAATATTTGTAGCCGCCATGATTTTTGTGCCTATTCCTTTGACAGAACTCCCTATTTTCCTTGTTCAGGCAACTTTCTAAAAATCTTTGTTGACGATACTTTCAGGAGAAGGAATTTCCACATATGACATTACTTTTTTGTTCCTCTCCTATTAAGGCCACATGAAAAGATTCACAATTGTTAGAGATGATTTGTAGCTAAACTTCAAACAGTTCTGAAGATTTTTATTGTTTAAAATGTGTGTGTATATGTGTGTATATATGTGTGTATGTGTGTGTGTATATGAAGACACACAGGGTGAAACGGGCGCTCCAGACTCTTTGTTGCCCCTGCCCATGTGCCTCTTGATCTTTGTAACAGGCAGAAGCAATGATCACTTATTTCAGAGAATGTGGCAGTGTACTGAATTGCCTTTGCATGACAAAACAGAAAGTTTGTGGTGGTGCTGCCACCGTAACTTGTTTTGTCGGTTGCAATAAAATCTATTTATTTAAGATTAGTTTAAATCTATTTAAGGTTTGTTTGAATCGTTTTCCTTCACTATCAGTTGAATAACACCATCATCACTTTTTGATGATAGTGAAAACTGGGAAGCGTGAGGATGAATTTTTTGTCCTTCCTGGTTTTATTTCCAGGACACTGCAGTGGAAATTCGTTAGCGAGTGGTGTCAAATGTGTTTGATGCTTTCCTGATTATTTGATTTCAAATGAAATCAAATAGCAAATTTTCAGTTAAGGAGGATATTGGTAATCTCAGTGCAGACAATCCAGGAAAAATGTGCCATGCTTATTATATTTCAGTAGAAGAATGTTTCAATGCCTATAGCAATCTCAGAAAAATATGCTGTATGTGCATCAAGCAATGTCTGGTATAGAACTTGTAAACTGAAAGATGCCGCATCATTTTATTTTTAGTGTATCTTAATGAAGATAATCAGCCTAAGGGGAAAAAAGTTCTAAACAATGTTCAGTGCAATAATCATAAAATATTATTTTTATCGTGGTATTTACTCACTGCCAAAATCACTGCTAATGGCTTACTTTCAAAATCTTGAGAAGCATAAGACCTTACCAAGCCTCTGTAATCTGTAAAAATCTGATGTTTGTTGAACCTTTGCCTAAATGCTGCCAAAGGAAGTATAAATCAGATACTTTGCTTAAAATGGCTCTTTAACAAAATTCCTCAGTTTGCTGAAGAAGAAGAAACAAGCAATTGGCTGTACAGGGAGTTCTCTGTTGATGGCAAGCTAATAAATTCTGACAGGTTGAATGGTGCAAAGATAATGGGCTGAGCTATCCACTGACTGTAAAGCAGAAGTTGATTAAGGTTAAGAGTTTAGGAAAACACCCCAACAAAACTGTATCAAAACGAACAATTTATTTGATTTAGGGTTTTTACTGTAAAAGTTCAGTTTCTTTACTAAACATTGACATGTTAGTCCAGTTCAAGCATCGGAACTTTAACATTGATAACATTACTTGGTAAATAATTAACTGTTCTAACATTAGTATTAATTCCTTTCAATATATAAAATAATTTTTGATTCAATTATATATTAACCATTATTATTGCGTAATTTAATGGAAAGCTTTCAAAACAGAGTTCTTGAAATCAGACTTCAGGATTAAAAAAGAATAACTAACAGGAAGAGTAATCTACTAAAGAACAATTCTTCTTCCAGAAGAAGTATCATCCTGTGTCTTTAAAATAATGGCTAATAAAATTTTTTGTAAGAAAAATGGTCAGTCATACGTGGAAAAGCTGGATGATTTTTGTCAGTACTAGAATAATTAAAAATTATGTAGGGCTTGTTAGGTAGAAGAGAATGTTTTCCTTCTAGGATTATTCATAGGTTTAGCTCATGCTTGGAACTTACTAATTAAACGTCAGAGAAATCCGCAGTGGAAGAAACAAAATGTACCCTTTCTATAATCAGTAGAACAAAAAGCAACTAAAAAAATGCTTCCTGCCTTTCTTATTTTTCTGTTATCTTTTAGAAGTCAACTGCAAACAGCAAACTGAACTGTCCTAGGCAGCGATTTGTCTAATCAGCCAGGGCTGGTTCCTGTTAAAGCTATTCAAGTATTAACAGACCAAGGAGCTTTTCTAAGTCATCATTACAAATACTAATAAAGTTCATGCACATGAACCAAAAAAGAAAGAAAGATTCTGAGCCAAAGGTGAATTAATCTTACTGACACTTCATAATGAAGTTCTGAATATTCTGATATACTTATGGATCATTAACATCAGTAGAATACTGACAACTTACAGGAACAAAAATACTAAAAAAACACACAACCTCAAAGAGAAGATGAAGACTGTTTTCAAGACAATGTTAGAAGATATGGAACCTTCAGTTTTAACATTCAAGGTTCAGCCAAATTTTACTGTATTCAAACTACATATTAAGAAAAGATATTCTTAAAATAGATGCAACATCGTTAAAGTTTTTTTCTTATTAAGAAATGCTAATCAACCAGAAAGCATAAAATAACATAGCTCTAAATTACAGATTTTGCCAAGCTAAGTTTCAAATTGGCAAAAGTCTTTTGAGAGTTTTCTTCATAAAGTCTTAGGTGAAGGATAAAGGAGAAGTGAATATTTCTCATATTATTTTATTCCTTATTGTAAATTGAATGTTTTTAATCCTTGTATGTGACACAGATACACTATGAAGAGGCTTGTCAGAGATTGATGTGCTGTGGGGACAATTGCACCCACAAGATCAGACTGCCCAGGGCCCCATCCAGTCTGGCCTTGAACATCTCCAGGAATGGGGCCTCCACAATTTCTTTGCGCAACCTGTTCCAGTGCCTCATCACCTTCCAAGTAAAAAAATGTCACCTACTGAACTTCCCCTCTTAGTTTAATATCATTCACCCTTAAACTCTTAGTTTAAAATCATTCACCCTTGTTCTATCGCTATCAGACCATGTAGGAAGTTGGTCTCCATCTTGTTTATAAATTCCCTTTAAATACTGTAAGGCGATGATGAGGTCTCCCCACAGGCTGAAAAAGCATAACTACCCTCAGCCTGTCTTCACAGGATTGGTTCTCCACTTCTCTAATGTCTGGACATGCTCTAACAGGTCCATGTCTGCTGTGCTGAGGGCCCCAGAACTGGATGCAGTATTCTGGGTGGAGCCAAAAGAGGTCAGAACACCTCCCACCTCCCTCAGCTGAAAAACACTCTTGAGATGTCAGGGATCAAAACCAGGTCCTCTTGCCTTCAAAGCTAGCTTTCTTTCACAGAGCTGAGCTCCTTGACATTAGAAGAGAAACAAAGCTTCCTGTAGAGAACAAGAAAGCAGTTACTGCGTGTATTAGGTGCACTCAGTCTGTACTCCGTGACTTCTGTGCACAGAAGTAAACAAGCAGATTCTGAAATGAATTGGCTGAGGGGATAATTTTCAGGCTCACTTTGATGGAGCCTGTTATGTAGGACAAGAGGCAGACTAGATAACTTCTTGAAATTCCTGGTATAGGTATTTACTTTTACTCCAGTAGAATTTGACACATCTAGTATGATGAGCTATTAACATTTTATTCTGAGGGCATAAAAGCCTAAGAAGTTGAAGGAAAAGGGTGGAACAGATCAAAATTTCCAAATAGAAGCAAAGTCTATATATATTTTAAGTTCCTAATCACCTTAAATTATTTGTTTTAAGGTCATGCTTGTGTATTTCATTCAGAATTCAAGTGCCATCATCACATAGGAGATAATTTACAGCCACTGCAATCTGGTAAATATCACTGCAGTTACATAATTTCTAAGCTGTTGAAGAAAATAATAATAATAAAAAAAAAACTGATGTGAGATGTTTTTGCACTCTGACAAACAGCAATATAGCTGGAGTCAGAATAGGCTTTCTGCTTCATGCAGGTATTAATCATAATCAAAGGCAAAGCATACATGTTCACGTAAATTTGACTTGACCATCCAATGGGTAGTAACCCCATCTCTTTTCACAAAAGATTTAGTTTTCTCTTCTGAAAGTCAAACTCCCAGAAATTATAGGAGGAAACTGACATTTAGCTTAAAAAACATGATTAGAGAAAGGAAGTGAAGTCATCTGTTTGCTGAAAACAGTTGAATTTGTCTTCTGCAAAGCTTCCATTTGCCATTGGATAAACCCCGTCTGTTTAATAACATCAGGAAGATTTCTCATATAAAAATTATTCAATAATAGGGCAAAAGAAGCACTAGAATTGTGTAGTAAGATCACCTGGACATTAATACAAAATACATCCCAGAAGATATAGAAATTAAGGGTCCTTTTGAACTTTGTAGTTGATGTACACAGCCTGTAAGTACTCAAATAATAACATCTCAAACTTTATTTTGATGAAATGCAGCTGCCTCTATTAATTTGACTTTTGTGACAAATCAAGCAGCTAAGGATAAGCCAAAGGGGAATGCAGTGTGTTGGAACTGATTTTTTATTTTATTATTTTTATTTTATCTATGTATTTGAGCGAATGGAACACAGACATGCTAGGCATTAAGATACAGAGACATGAAAAATCTTCCAGTTACTATTGTTAAAAACATGTGTCTTAGGAAATTCATTTTAAACACTTTGTTTATGAGAAGAGTCAAGTCATTGAGCAAAACATGCCTTGAGCATTTAGATATAGAAAATAAAATAAATTCGTCTCTCTGTCTTAAGTGTAATGCACTGAAGCTAATTTTTTCTTCCCTAGATGTTTAATGCATCAGTCATGCTATGCTTTTTTGGAGGTGTAGACATAAGATGAAGACAGAACGATCTGAAGTATTCTTGGGACTTGTAAACTTATAACATTATTTTGAATTTCCTGGATATCTTCTACTCTCAAAAAACATTTGACTTCTAAGTTCAATTGAGACACAAGAAAAAAAAAGGAGACAAAATAAATCAGTATAATGGCTTTTAGTTCAATGCATAATGGTGATGCACACAGCTGAGCATCAGACATGCAAAGCGTCTGAACATATGCCAGCTTCATAACCACTATCTGACTGGGGCATTCCCATCCTTAAAATGTTCATGTTGCAATGGAACAGCACAAAAAGAAAAATTAAAAAACAGTACTTGAAAAACAAGCAAAAAAAAACCAAACCAAACCAAACCACACCAACTAGAGGAACTTCATCAACATTCCCTGTGCAGTGATTATACTTGAAAGACAGCAAGAACCATGCTTCAAAGAAGTCTTCAGTAAAATGTGAAGTCTTGCTAACATATCCAGATTTTCCTGAAGTGGGCAGAATGAGCTGTTCCCCAGTCAAAAGTGCCCACAACACACAAAAATCCCTCCATAACAGGGAGGGAAAAGGAAGACTATCTGCAAATAAAGATCCTCAGAATCCTGTGTACACACATAACAGTGCAAGGATACATGCTCCTCACACCCTTCTTCCTGTAGTGCTCAACTGTCTTGCTGTTCTCTGTACTCAGCAGTTAAGGTAGAGGCTGTTACTTGCTTTCCATTTCAGTTTTTTTTTTTTGAACTGCAGAATTCTGGCATGTCACGGACTTTGACAAAGGGGTGGGGAAAGTAAAAGTGGATGTAGGGTGTGCATGTGGATAACACATTGCAAAGCTCCAGCTCCTAGTATATAAATTTGTCTTTAGAGCTTGCAGCTCTAAATAAAGATGTCTAGAGTGCTTCTGGCCAAATACAGTTTTCTCTGAAATTTCTGCAATGATGCAAACATACTGAGAGTGTGTGAAGAGATTATAAAGAGATTATGTACAAATGCTTGGAATAAAGACTTTTTGAGGGAGGCAACTTAATCTACCTGATAGTATCTAATCAATTTCATTTTGGCTTGAGTAGGCAGATGTATATTCTGTTTAAGAAAATACCAGAGCTTCTTGTGCCTTGACTTTAAAATAGGCAAAAAAGACTGGGAGTGCGTAACATCAGCTACAGCTGACTGTCACAGCTGTAGAAACTGAGAACATTTTCATTAGCTGAGGTATATTTAATTTAAAACAGATTGAGGTGGAAACTACCAAATCTTGCAGTACTTTAGACACCCACTCTCAGCAATAGAATGCAGGCAATGCCACTACTACTAAAATCATCAATTCAGTGTAAAAATTTCACATAGTTAAATTCAATGGGGCAGATGGCTCTGGATTTTCATCTGATAAATGAACTATGACACTGAACTGGAAAAAAAAAAAGTCTGAGAAACTTAGTCGAGATCAGATTTGAAGACAAATATACCTATAGATGTATTTCACTTACTGAAAGGGAAGAAAATCTGAACATCTGCAGCTAAATGACTGCAAGCAGTAATAAAAGATAAAATAGCTACCCTAAGGGGTGGTGTTCTGGGTAATACCGGAGCTGTTATGTAATAGAGATACTTTCAGTAGTACATGATACACATGTATATACACAAAATGTTCACAGACATGCTGTTCATACAACAAAACAGACAAAGCAGTCTATAAATATAAGTTACTTCAGGTTTTCCCACAATCAAGTATGGTAGTATGTTTTTTCACCAAGCTGAGGGGCTTAATCATTGATTTCAAATACTTCAAAATTACATTAAGTCCCTTGACATAAAACACAGCAAGGAGAAAAATGGAACTCAAGCCCATCTCCTGCTTTCATCAGAATCCATTATCTTCAGAGAAGCTTCTGATTTCAGCATTATGTAAAGGTATTGATACACGGTGGAAGAGATTACAACATTTTTTTCACTAGTAAAATGGAAAATTTAGAGCTAATCCTGTAAATAACCTCATCAACTTCAGACATTGGAATAAGAAATGAGAGAAAATACATTCTGGAGTTTCTTAGACATTATTTGAACTATCATTTGACATAAATAGTGAAAATATGCAAACTATTTTTAGTTATGCTAAGAAATATGAGGCAAAAAAGTCAATTAAATGGCATAGTTAAAAGGATTGACAGAGCTGAAAGAATTCACATGAGGTTTTGAACCGTGCTTCTCTAGTGATAAACTGTTATGTTTAATTTGATGATCTCCATGGTGTGCCTAGATTAAAAGACGGAGATAAATGGAGATAAGACCTATAAAGAACTGAAAAGTCCTCAGAGTTATTTTGCCATTACTTTTCTCAAATTTTGTCAGTAACTTTAAGAAAACTGTGGAAATGAGAAATGACAGTATTTTCCAAGGCAGATAACATAAGTAAATTTATGTCAGCTCAGAGACCTGTAATCCAATAACAAATTGATAGTTACACTTTCACTGAAAGGACTACTCTGTAGAAGCTAGCAAATAATGTGAATCACAATCTTATAAACTCTACCGGCTCTGCCACCTAGTAGACGCTCCTCAAAATATGTTTTGGAACAATTCCAAAAAAAATAAACCCAACATTTTCTAATGTTTATCTTCAATACACCACTTCATCCAAAAACAGCTATGCAAACTTAAGCAGGAAATTACCTCCATACATGTTCATGAGAGAACATCTAATTACACAGTTCATTTTATTTCAAGCTCTTCCAAGGAATACTGGACATATGTTATCTGAATAACTTTTCTGAAAAAAATTTCACGTATAAGAAAGGCTATTTGGTGAAAAACTCAAGTGTTTTAATTATTATTCTTGCAACATGCAAGCTACATTTTCATAAAAATTTCATAAGTTAAACAAAAATAACTGTAAAAATATGCAGGAGGATCAAGACTGAGTTGTATACTGCCAGACTCACAGATCATTCATAAAAAGCAAGGGTGTATAAAACTTGAAAGTCAGAAATGAAAATATGTAATTATATATACAAAATACATATAACAATTAAGACAACCGAGTCTACATACAGTCACAGACTTTGCATTAATGGGCTACAAAGGATGGAAAACAGAATCACAATTTGCCATGCTCAGAACAGATATTTTGCCCAGAAGATAAATTCAAAAATTTCTGCCTCAACTCTATAGAATACAGAATAAAAAGAAATCACATATAATGGTTGGAATTCAAAGAAACTTAGTATCCTATACTGTAGTTAGGAAATGTATTCAAAGTAGGAAGGGAAAGAACTGCATTATTTTAGACAGACATTTAACAGGAATAACAGGTCTCCACCATATAAAGCAGTCTAACACCGTAATTATTACATATATGACTCCTTCCCATATTATATGCAAATATTTCATAATGCATGAAATTAAAAAAAAAAAAAAAAGAAGAACATGAGGCAAGATGTTGCTAGTGGAAGCAGCAATCTAGAATAAGGAAAATCCTTAAGACTTTTTCTTGCCTAGTTCTACCAAGGCCAGTGAAGCTGAAAAGTTTCCATTTCACTAGGCCCAAATGCACTAAAATAAGCATGCTTTACACAAATGCATCTATTACTGAAACAAACCTAACTATGCAGTGCCTTAAATTCTTTGAAGGGCTAGGGGCATTCCAAAACATAATTTTGGAATCATAGCAATGAATCATTTTTACTTTTGTAAAGATCCATATCTTCCTTTAAAATATACAAATTCCAGAACTATTACTGCTCAAAGGAATTTACAGTGTATCAAGCAAGAAGACAGTCCAGACCCAGACTGTAGGTGGCTGTATAAATCACTGATGAGAAGAAACGAACGTTTTGCCTTTTTTTTGTTCCGCAAAAGTAGCAAATGAGAATTTTAGACATCTATGAGTTTCAGGTTCAAAATTACCATTTACTCCATTTAACTGAGACTAATTTCAAGAGTCACATTAATCAATTTTCCACAGCTCCTCCTCATAGAACAGTGTCAGGACACTATGAAATCTTGAAGGCAAGGTTGAGTCATTAAAAAAAGTTAAAAAATTAAAAAGGATTTAGTGTAGAGGCTAAACTTAACAACGTTAAACTTAACTTTAACGTGTGCTAAACTGTAATTTTAAAGACACTGTTTCCTAGCTTAAGATGATTTAATATTTGGTGTAGAAAACAGATGTAGGAAAAATACCTAGGGACTCTAAAAAGTGATAGAAGCCAATGAATTTAGCTATTATCTACACTAACAGTTTAAAGATGCAACTTAAGTAAACAAGCAAGATCTATGAGATGGTTTAGAGAAATAGAAGACATTACAAACTTTGACTATAAACAAAGACAAAAGGAGTGATATGACTAACAGAAGGAAAAAAAAGAACAGTAGAACAAAAGTCCCAGAGAGAACAAGAAAAGGAGGTTACAAGTCCACACATGCTCAGAAACTTAGTATTTAATGTATTGACATCAACTATGAAAGACAAAGGTCATTTCTGAACTACAAAGATAGATATAGAATCAGTGATGTCTAGAGAAGATTGGGAAGATGGTTCTGGAAGACAATAGGAAAAGGGCAACAGATACCCTTTTGATAGAATGTCAGCAGTAGATTTAAAGTCTGACTTCTGAGAGAGCACAAATAAAAATATCAGAGAGCTCACTGCCATTTGCTGTTGAAGAGCTGGAAAAACAACCAAGATCTGCTTGAAAACTCTGGATAAATAAAGGTTAAGAGAAAATGACAAAATGAACTATGCCCACTGGCATTTATTATTCAGTACTTTAGAGTATGCTACATAACATGCAGTTAATTGTTTTAGTTATGAGAGGAAAAATGCTATATTATTCTGGTCAGACAAGAAGATTCCCCTAATAACGTGATCTAAAATTTCTGGAGCCCTGGAACAGAAGCCTGGTGGAATCAAGATATCTTGCACAAAAGAATGAATCCATCTTGGAAGACTCCCTTTGAAAAGGATTGTGATAGGGTGTAGCACCATACATATTCATCACTAAAGATGCAGCCCTGAAGTAACAGTACTGTTCTGCACAGTGACTGGGAAGAACTAACTCCAAACTGGAGCTAAAAAGTTGAGTAATTACAGTATCCAGTAAATTAATCCCAGAGCAAATGAGTCAAGCAGCTTATCAAAATTAAGGTTCTTATCAGATTTTTAAAAAAAACTCAGCCCCAAATTTTCTGAGCTCTAAAAGGTCCGATTTCTCTTCCAGGAAACAAGAAGAATAAAAGAAAGCATAAAAAAGTGAGAGAGAACAGCACCATTTTGAGGCTGCTAGCTGAATGTCATCCTGTGGACTAAAATCACCTTAAATAAATGCAAATTTTCAGTTTCCTATCCACTCCAAGTACCATGGTTACTACACATCTAATCACTAGGTGCATGTGGGGTCCTAATCCCCAGAACCATCTCCTTTAGGATAAACTCCAACCCTGACTAGTCACACATACACATGTGTAAAGAGAGTGGTTGCTAACTATTAATATTCTATAACTACACCTGTGAGAATAAGTTAGGATCTAGACTTACTGTTTAATTATTGCCCTACTACACTTGGCATTATCCTAATTTTTCCAGTTATACTGTGTTCCTTACTTGTTGGGTCATCTGGATTTCCTACCTTGGTAGCACCTCAAAACCTCAAAAAAATACAGAAAGTATTCTCTAAATTTACAGGTAATTATTAGAAATCTATCATTAGGTAGTTCTTTATTTCTACTGATGTTTTAGCACATTAAAATTATTTTAAGTGTTTCCACAATAAATAGTTGGTCACACACAATATATGTACTTGTCATATGAATATGCAGAAATGCTACCACAAAACAAATGTAGTCTTTATAATCACATATTCAGCATGGAATTAAGCTTAAATTAAACATATGATGGAGCTGCCACACAGTGTTACTGTTGAAGATTCCATTTATTTCATTAGAAAACCTGTTTAAGAAAGTAGACCAAAAAATAACATGAAAAATCATGATTTGAAGATCTGTTTGCAAGGCAAGCAAGTTTAATGTTTTTGAGTAAAGTAAGCAAACATTATGTCCAGCCATCACCAGAAATGGTCACAAGCAATACAAAATACAGAAACAAGTGAGACTGCTCTTTGTGAAAGCTGAATCTGATCAAGAAAGCTTTCCAAATAAACATGAGTGCAAAAATAATATATAACTCTGAATAAGCAAATTGTAAAATCAATTCACTGCTTTGATGGAGTTCTTTGACATTATCTGTACACAAGAAGCATGTGCTCAGCATCCTGGCAGCAAAGTCCTGTCACTGTATTGACTGAGAAAATTAAAGGAAAAACCCAACTAGAAAAGCTTACAATTATGTTTTATTGTTTGTTGTTGTGTTGTTTTTTTTAAGTGTGTGTGTGGTGTGTGTGGCAAAAGGGGTACTCCTGTACAAAACAAACACCATTAACAAACAGACTTCAAAATTTGTTCCTACTAGGATAGTTAGTATTTGCTTTTTTTTTTTTTGCGCATTCATATCCCCACACTTATGTATGTCAGGTTTAGCCGTATCTTCAGGGCACGGTGTAGATAATGATCATTGCAAACATCAGCAACAGGATGAAAATGCAAGCTTTGCTCAACTGAGTAATCTTTTCTCAATTACAAGGAATAATTTCAAAAGAAGCGCTCACTTGTGAAATACTAGTATTCCTACATGTAAATACAGGATGAACAGAAACAGCCCAAATTCCTTAGAGCATCCAGAATAGTTGGACAAGAGTGGATATGCCAGGCAGACACAAAATGCCGTTGGAAGAGGGTGTTGATGTACAATACAAGTATTATGCCATAAAAACTGTGAGAATTGAGGCAAGTTTCGAGCAATCAACAAAACGTACATAGCTGATAATTTTATCTGAAACCACAGAAGTTCTCAGTAGTGAGGTATGCTGAAATGGACAAGAAAAAAAAAGAATGAGGAAAAGTGCTGAAAAAAAAAAAAGAAAACAGAGATAGGATAATGACAGCTTCCTAAGAGAAACTGCAATATACATACCCAATTATTTGCTAAAAACAGTGCTTGAAAACCATTCCTGCAAGAAAGAAGGAACTGTCTCTAATTTAGGTATTTAACATAAACTATTAATACAATTACTAATACAATTTTGTATTTAAGAAAGTTGGTTCTGCTGTCTTCTCAGTACTTACCTGTATACAGAGGAGATGAAAAGCTGGAGTGCCCAGCCAGACTGAGACCACAGCTAGATCTACAGTCTTTAATGGAGAATAGATGGAATAAGCCTGCCAGTGAAAGCTGCGTTCAGATGACGCTCACCAATGCAAAAATGCCTGTGGGAATCATTGCAGTGAGCATGAATTACAGAAACACTGAAGCTGTTCCAATTTACACTATTTATACCCACCTGCCACCTCTGTCTAGGTGAAGGAAAGAGGTGGAAACACTGTTACCCTTCCTTCTTATCAGACATGCTTAGTATTGTTCTCCTACATATTAGAGATCCTTACTTCTAGAGACTGTGTATGTTCACAAACAATAGAACAAAATAAGAGTTATAATGTGCCAGTGCATGTTACAGCAGGAAAAAAAAAAAGGGGGGGGGGGGGAGAAGGGGGGAATGAAAAGGTAGTTTCTGTAAAAATTCACAAATGATTAGAAGAAATATTTCTTCATAGATGCATCTATTATGTAAATTTCTGAAGCTGAGGTATACCATAAAATGAAATAATCTTTGATACCTTGTGCTGCACAGTACCTTGTGCAGCATGGTAAAGAACTGTAGGATTTATACATGCTTGAATATAAAAGTAATTTTGCATATCCCTAGTAGAAGACAAAGGCAATGCTAATAAAATTCTTAGCAACAGGTGCTGAAACATGCTATAGCATCTGGAAGGGAGAATAAGATGTTTTTATGAACCACCATAGAGGTTCTCACCAGTAGGGTTCCTTAGACAAGGAAAAACAACAACAAAAAATCTAATGAGATAGTGGTAAGAGATAGTCATACTGATACTTTTCCAAAGGACTACGATGATGATGTAACTGGCAACAGAACCACCAATCTGTACAATGAGACTACCGCAAAAAGAAAAAAAATTATTCTGCTTAATTGATGTGTTAAAGAACTGTAACTATAATGCAGATGGCTAAGATAGTATCAAGGATAAAATGATGTGATCTGACGAGGCAACTAATACATACAAACTGACCCTGATCTCAGTAACATGAAAATCCATTTGTTGGAAAAAAAAAATTGAATAGACAGCATTGTGATATATATAAGGTCTTCCATTTAATTCCTAGGCGCGTTCTTGACCTACCAATTTGCAGACTCTATAGCTTGCATACCAACTGTAAATGAAATCTTAACTGATTTACATCATGCACCCACCTCAAGATACATAGATCAGGCACATATAAATACAATGACCCTGATCTGTAATCAACTTTATCTCAAGGAATTTGGTCCTGTTCTGACTCCATAATTCTTAAAAAATATAATGAATCTTTCTGAACAATGGATCTCACTAGAGAACTTAGCTAAAGGTAGCATACTGAGTAGCAGCAGAACTTTAAAAAGTATTCACATTACCACAGAGAAAGACAGAAGTAAACATAGACAATGTATTTGGATTTTGGTCTAAGGTTAACTAGAAGTTAAAAGTGCTTACAGCTCTTTGGGTTTAAGAATGTTAAGAGTACAGCAGCCTATAGCTATAGTACCACCTTTGGGCAAGTGCTGTAGCTAAAGAAGTGAAAGGAGACTGGCAATGACCTTGGTAGGAGATTTGCTAACAGTACAACCAGGATTTTGCTTTTAGGGAAGGTATATTCTACAGATGAGGCATACTCCTCAGGCAGTTCTCTCTCACAGAAGATAAAAGGTTATTTAGCTAAAGGACTAATAATTTGATATTTTGATATTTGACTTGGGTTAGAAAGCCCAAACAAGAGCCAAGATAAGATATTTTTAATTCTCCCTCTTTATTAAAAGAATAGAGAGATGCTAAGCAATGCTATGCATAACATATTTAGTAAGTGCAAGACATTGATACAAAATACATTCAGGTATTCAGAATACCCTTCTCACAATGTAATAAGGAGATAGTTGTAACTTAAAAGGTGAAGACATTCTGAAAGGATTTGTATGAATGTCTAGAACAGCTGGAAATTGGACTCCATCCAGAAGGTCCCTTTTAATTCTTTACTGCAAGTGGGAACTGATTTAGTAACCTAAATTTGGGAAAGGATGAAGATTTAGTACACCACAATGGAAATTTGAGGAAAAAACCATGGTTTTGTAAAATAAATTAAAATAACGTTAGCCTAAATACTCTATAGGAGGCAGACACCACAATCTGGAGAAAAACATATCATTACCTACATTAAAATTAAGATAGGATATATGAATGCAAAATACACAAGCTGTTAACAAAAACAGGAATTTTTTTTATTTATAGGTAATTAGTTCTTCATCCAAAATGAGATAAAAATACAAGTTACCAGTTCATTCACATTTATGCAGACATCAATATTTCATAATACAAAGCTCCCAAATTTTCAGTAAAATCCAGTCTTTGGAAATAAGTCTGTGGATTTATCACTCAAGAAAAAAGTACTGTATGAGTGCTTGAAGGAGGACAAAAAGGCATTGCAATTCTTCATTTCACGAACAGCTTTGTCTTGACAGAAGTGTGACGGAAACTCACACAAAGTGTTATCTTTAAGTATTTCTAAAATTGGCCCATTACAAGTATGGTATAGACTAAGAATACTCACTCACAGCTGAGAATGAAATCCCTTCTTTGCTTCCCAACACAGACAGGAAGAAGAATGTGTTTTTAAGCATCAGGTAAGACTAAGGAGTAGAAAATTTTTCATCACTTAAGCTAAGGAAGAGAAGTAAACATCAAATGAATTTTTCCATTGCGTGACTGGATATCAGTTTTCAAAACTGTTCTTGTATTCATACCCATTCATTACTTTGTCCAACCGCTACAGAATCCTGCTGTCTCATCTAGATAATACACTACTACTGTCTATTGCACTGTAACACTAAACTGATACTCAAGTTCAGCAGGAGTGGGCTACTAGCAAAATCACTGTTACTGATCTCACACATTACCAAGCAACAAGCCAACTGAGAAGCAGTTAAGTTTTGTTAACCTTGAATCTCTACCTCAAAAAAGCAGTCAGTGTGATAACTAGAGCGTATATTTTGCTTCTATGGTTTTGCTGAAACTTAAGTAGAGCAAGTAGAATGGTATTTCTGTTAAACTAAATGGAACGGTTAGATATCTTGCCCAACTAGAACAAAGTCAATAAGGTAATGATTATTCCTCTAAAGTTAGATTACGGCATGACCTTTGTTAGGTCATTTATAAAGTAAACAGAATAAGTTTGGAATACTTACTTTACTTCTGGTGCAAGGAAAGTTTGCCTACTCTTCAATGGTAATGAATGTTATTTAAAAAAAAATCTATAGGACATGAAGCTTTGTACATTTATTGGTCATTTATAACTACAAAACCATTTAAAAACAACAGAAGTAGTTATTTACAAACAGACTTGCTGATTACACCTCATTTCAGATCTGCTTGTGGAATAGGTTAAAAAAAAAAGTGTGCAGCATTTTTACCATAGGAATTCAAGGCTTTAAGGCATGTGTTGGTTTGCTATGTCACATCCATCCTTAAAACTAATGGAGAAAAGAGGATAACAAAAACCCATAGTAAGGAGGGAGCCTTACTTACCCTGCTCAGCTATAATGCTGCCTCTGTGACTTCAGAATATTTTGAAAGAGAACTTCAAGTAACAGTATTCGTACTATTTTCTCAAGCGTTTTTAGCTATTCAATACATTTTTTTTCTCCATTGAATAAGTAAACACTACCAAAGTTGTGTTCTCTTATCCTGAAGAATTCTTAGTAACACTCATGCTCCTGAAACAGAATTTGTGGATTGTTACTCAACAGTGCAAAATTAATGTGGAATTTGTGGCATCTCACTCTTAAGAGAAAAAAAAAAAAAAAACTATCAACAGCAAGGGTGCCAAGATTTTTACTGAGGTCACAGAATTATACCATAATGCATAACACTGCTGCAGCAATTGTTACCATCCTACCAACTTTATTATAATACCAGGTTGGATATAGTCCTATTAGCATTAGAAGCCCAGCATCAGTAGCACTACTGTCAAACTAGACTTGCTGCTTATGGCTTTGGCTAGAAACACTTAATATCCATAACAGGATAGGAAAGCAACTAATAGAAAAAGAAATAAAGGAATAAGAGTAGAAGCAGAAAAAAGACAGCTAATGAAAAGATGAGAGATGAAAAGCCATCCTAATGAAGAGGAGGGAGAACCCCTTCAAAAACAACTAAAAATGGCCAGAAAACAGTATAGCACTTAAGTAAGCAATGGCAGCAGCAAACTAGAAGAAGCACTACCATGAAAAGCTTACAAAAGTGGAAACTTGCAGAAGGCATACATGGCTGGCTTTGTCAAATGTATTAATAAGAATGGAATATTAATATTTGAAATATTCATCTCTATCCTTGATCACTGACAGGATTTTGCCATTTAAGCAGTTTTCTGGAAAACCCTTGATTCAGTAAATTATTCATGAAAACCACTCTGAGGAACAGCTTTATTTAAACTGTATTTTTATACTTCATTCTGTTCAACAATTGCCAGGATTAGGAATCTCCTCTAGACATTTTCTCCCCTCCCAATTGGCTTACCATTTTTAATATCTGAAGTAATTCATGCCTGAAATAATGCCATCAGCACCTCAGTTTTCATCAGAACCCTTAATTTGTACTACAACTTGATCTTCTGTAAGTTATCTCTTGAGTCAAGTACTTGTCAGGCTACTCATTTTCTTTCAGGACACAAAAATAAGTCCAAGGATCACCTGTAACAAAAACAATAGTTCCATTAGTTTGAATTATCAACAAGAGATCCATTTATTAGATTAAATGATAGCATTAGATACTATATTAAAAAATGTCTTTAAAACTAAGAAAACATCATCAAGAACAATCATTCTGATAAAGCTCATGAGATCTCCCAACTGATTATCAAAAGCTAGTCCCATCTTAAATAGAAAATCCATACTCTTGAAAATGCATTGAGAAGAACATTTTTCAAGCATGTTCTTACACTGCTCAGAGTATATAATTTTATCAAATACAAAGCCAATTTAGAAAACTTACAAGATAAAGTTATTTCTAGTAGTTGATACTCCCAGTTCTGCAGTGGTCATGCTATTTAACAAATACCGGATCTTAAGAAAGAATGGTATTAAGTAGCTACGTTCCTTAGTTATTTCATCAGAGACTTCACTGATCTTAACAGATTTTGATCAGGGACTACTCTCAAACTCATTCTTTTGAGCACTGTTCTCTTTACTCAACTGCTTGGACATAATGCAGATGTGACAGATTTTGCATGCACGTTTCTCCCTTTTCATTTCCATCTCATTTGGAAAAGTTATACAGCATAACTTCCTCTCCACCTTCTTCAGTAGTACTAAAAGCTACAGTTCTTATCAAAACATTTAGGCCAAGGACATGGGAAACCAGGAGAAGGTAGATACACCTAGCACAGAACAGAGATGGGGGAGAAGGGAGTGAACACATCTTTCTGCCCTGATGCAGCAAGAGTTATTTACAAGTTTGGCACTAGTCCCTTGTAAGATAACAAGGCACAAAAGGGCCAGGATAAGATTAGAGGAGCTACTGTCTCGCCTGTCTGTCACAGAAGTTTTCTGGAGGGACAATTGGGGCACATTTGGACCTCAGTACAAAAAAATAACCAGGAAGAGGCAACCCATTGGACTAAGAAAATAGTTTCAAAAGGCAAAGAACAAGAGGGACAACATCCCTTCAGAGAGCTTTATTCACTGGCCTTAGGAATGGTCCAGTGCAGCAATCACTGAATACCCAACCCCTCCAGAACCAAAATGGTAGGTGTACATTAACTACAAGTTAACATACCAAACTAAATTTCACAGTTAAAGACCTACGACTGTTCCCTCACTTTGTTCTTGATGCATTGTTTTTCTTGGTGCGGGTAACGGCAAAGGCATAAGGATACTATAAGTCACTAACAGGAAAAACCACCAGTATTTCTCTGGTCTATCTTCCCTATAGCCACTTATTTCATACTTCGTATTTCAAGGTGGAACTTTTGTTGAATTACATTATTTCTGATTTCTTAACGTTAGCAATGGGAAGTGAAACATATGATTTACAGCAAACATCCTTTTAAAATGATGTATTCTCATTCTTCTTGAAATGAAGAAAGCACACCAACTTGAAGTTTAAGCTGCATGGACATACTGTCAAGATGTGGATATTAGAATCCTTATGCCTTGAATGTTCCCCTTGAGATTTCTTTTAAAGCTGAAAGATCAGACATCATAAACCAAATTCAGTCTTTGTAGACCAGCATTAAATTGCAACTGTTCCTGTAAGGACTGAATTCGTGTCAGGTGCCTGTTAAGATTAGAAAGCCACCATTTAAAAAATAAATAAATAAACAAACAACAGACCAGAACTATGAAACTTATTACAAGTCAAATACATTAAATAAAAAAGAATCCTACCAGTTGCATCATCAGCTTCTTTGTCTAGAAGAGCATCTACTGAAGCCATGCTTGTGACTACGAAGGAGTCTGTAGTATCAGAAACTCCTCGCTTGCTGAGACAAACTTCTTTGAGATACTGACTCCTCAGTGTCTTTTACTAACCTTCTGACTGTCACGAAGGTTATACCACTTGTTGAGAAGGCTTTTTCTAGTCTACTATCTCCCAGTGCATTTTTTTTAATCATACATCCACAGGTTCAATTTGCAGAAATCTTCCAAATATATTTCTATAATAGAGATGCAAAGATGAATTCCCTCACCAAATCCACCTTTTTGACAAAGTATTAAATAACCATCATTTCTGTTTGTCTTTTCTTGCAAAGAAAGAAGAGTGTCTTCAATTAGGTATTTTCTTCAGGAGGAATCTTCTGTTCCCCCCAACCTTTTTCCAGTGGAATTTTCATCCTGAGTCCTTTATCCTCAAAAAGTGGGCCAGCAAGACTTATTAACATAGGATGTTGTAAAGTTTCTAAAGTCAAAAGTTTATCACTATAGCTTTGTAAAAAAATGTAATGTCTTTATAATTTGCAAGTTATGATTAATTTACACATAATTTTTATTTTTTTCAAAGTACTGTCTACTTGAATAACCTAAATTAGTGTTAAAAAACTTAGGACACTCTTTCCTACTCACAGTTATAGTTCAGGGTTTTCTAAAGAGTTAAGCTTAGTCATACTCACCTTATGAATTAAAAAATTATTAATTCAGTGTCAAGTTTAACAGCAGCATTCACATGAATGAAGTTATATCCAGGTATAGGTTTTCACCAGATTAGTCAAAAGTAGTTTGCACATATTTCTAAGGCTTAGTATTGCCTTTGCAAAGTTTCATTTTATCTTCATTTTAAGAATATTTCCCTTGAGGAAAAGGACCTGTAACCTACCTGGCCAGATACTTCAAAGTTACTTTTACTATTTTTACCCCTTAAAACAGATTTTAAGTTTCCCACAATAAACTAAGCACCTACTTGTTTTCAATAATCATTTACTTCAGAGTGTAGAACAGTATCTAGTTCATATTCCAGTCTAAAATAATTTGTATTCAGAAGAATGCTCTTCTCCTAGCTGTAGGAGAAGACTGTTGCCAGTTTGCTGCAGTTCATGACAGCCACTGTGACAGAAAAGGCAAGAATGAGAAACGCAGTAAGAATGAGCAAGTGAGCATGTGTTGAGATTCAAGAGAGATTTACACAAAAACTACAGTAGTGAATATGCACAAAGAAAACCCCATGATTCAGTTACATTTCCAGAGAACAGGCACCACATTTATTTCAGACTTGTTACCAGAAGTATCTGTGCTATAAACACCCCAAAAAAGTGGATAAGTTCATGTTTATAAAGGGGGAGAAGATTATCTTTTCCAACACCATCCCCTCCCAACCCCGGATATCCTCAGTCATGGGGGTATTCCTACCCTTTCTCACTCAAAATCTCAAGAAACAAAGGTAGTCAAATGCTGACTTGACATCTGATTCTGATCTCATGATGACTATCACACAGTTTAGCCCTACCAGCTTTAGCGAAAGCAGTTTCTATCAATGAAAGCAAGAATATACAGGTTCTGGTTACCACGTTGGGAGGGGGCGGGCGGACAAATCAGCTGCATTTTTTGCATTCCTGCATTTTTGGCACTCTTGTATCTTCTCTGAATGAAAGAAGTGTACAATCTACTTGAACTACCTGGCTTAGCCTTAGAAAGTTGTGTGCCACTGTTTTCTGGAGTCCAACATTAGCCACTTTCATTGAGATAGCTCACAGCAAAGCCAGGGATCAAGTTCCCCCTCAGACGAATTTTAAACCAGTAGCTACCAAATAATCTGGCAGCCAGTCATGACGAATAAATAAAAAAAAGTAAAGCCAGTATCTCAGTTGTCATGGAGTGAAATCCTGCTTTCATTAACAACACATCTCCCTTCACGTACTCCTATGTTCTTCCAGGGTAAGACAAATGGGGTTTTGAGTACACAGATCTGGTACACGTGCACAGCAGCTGGCCTGACGTGATAAAGCAGAATGAATCTGAAGAAGTTCCTGCCTGTCAGACCAATAATCCACAAACTAAGAGGGATTTACTCAGTACACCATCACAGAATCTATCCCGTCAAAACTGCAGATTTTTTTTTTTTTTTGGAACATGCCTAAACCTGTTTTCTGTCAGACGTCTCTCATTCCACAAAGAAAGTAGGAAACAGCCAAAGAAAATGGAACACGTGTGTGTTTTTCTTCTGAATCCTGCAGCATCTGTAATTTAACATTCGGCTTGTTTTGAGGCTACAACCTCAGTACAGCAAAGCAGAGACTTTCTTTAACTCGAGGCAACCCAATCAGAACAGCATTAAGAGTAACACAGCGTGTCATCCCCAGCACTGCGCTCGATTTCGTTATTAGAGGCTTCCTTGCCTTCCTCTTCTGCTAGGTGGGAGCTGCCGAGTACTAAAAATAGCGCCGCGATTCGGCGGCTGGTGCTAAAAATAGCCGCAGCCGCCGAGCGAGGCGCGCGGTCCCGGCACGCGGCACCGCTGGGGCTCGGGAGGAGCCCGAGGAGCGCCCAGCCCCGTCCTGAGCGCCGGGGCAAAGTTCTCCCCCAAAGAACGAAGAGGCCCCCGGCCCCTCCAGCGACCCTTACCCGCGTTCCGCAGCTTCTTGTTACGGTACACCGAGAGGATGACCAGGAGGTTGCCCAGCAGGTCCACCACGATGGTGAAGATGAGGATGGCGGCTAGTATAGAGGTGACCCAAGGCGGACGGCGCTGGGTGCCCTCGGCCGGCGGGTCTCGTGGGAGAACGGTGCCGTTCAGCTCACTGCCGTTCGCTCTCATTCTGCCGCCGCTTCCCCGGGCGGGCGGGAGCCGACCGGACTTCCCTCCTGTCTGTCGGTACCGGGACGGCAGCAGCCACCCACCGCCGCAGGGCTGCCCGCTCTTAACAGAGCGCGGAGCCGCCCATGGCCGCTCCTCCTATGAAGTTTCCCTGAAGTGTGCGCGCAGAGCGGCGGGACACTTTTATATTCTTCCCCCGCCCCTCCCGCCGCCACCGCTGCCGCCAGGTGACACCGAGCCGCCCCCGCGCCGACACGTGCGCGGCCGGGGGATTCCAGCTGCCGGGCGGCGGCGGCGCCACAGCGACCTCCCGCGGTGCCATCCGTCCCCGCCCGCTCCCCGTTCATTCATCGCGCCGCGCTCCCCCATTCACGCGGACCCCGCTCCCTATTCATTCACCCGGCCCCGCCGCCCATTCAGCGCCGGCTGTTTCATTCAGCGGCGGGGAGAGAAGGATCGATGGGTTCGCTACTCGCGCTGTGTGGCGCTTGGGTTTTTTTTTTTTTAGTTCTCGTGGTTAACGCCGTCTCCTAATTTGGCGCGTGCTGAATTCTCCTCCCCTTCTCCACCGTCTGCAGCTAACGCTCCGCTCGCGGAGTAGCGCGAGCGAGGCGAGAGGACCCCAGTCTCGGAGCTGCTCCCGTTGCTATAAAAAGCTCCTCGCTGCGGGCGGGCCGGGTACGGCACGTGTCCCGCTGCACGGGGATGGCGACGCTGCCCGCAGCCCCCGCGTCCCCCCCCCCCCCCCCCCCCAACCCGCAGCGCAGGGAGAGCTCGCGTGGGCTGTGTCCGCCACTCCCAAAAGCAATGCAGAGGAAATGGGGAGCTACTGTGTGCGCCTCCTTGAGTACGTGTTGCGGAAGAAAACGGGCCGACTGTAAACGAGGATTCTGAGGCTACGTGACAGCGGTTTCCAGTATTCTGAGAACTCACCCATTGAAGGCAGCAGAGGCTGCGAGAGGAGCTCCGCGCCGCGCTCCACCAAGCACAGGTGTGCGGGCGGGCACCGACTCCCCAGCGCTTTATCAGGCTGCTGCGGGAAGGGTACCTGAAACCTCGGGAATCCATGGGGAAATGGGGCTCTGCCTTCGCCGCCAGATCGGACATTCGGTTATGGAAATGGTATAGCTACAACGGCGGATTGAAGCCATCGTCAAGACCATTTTAAAACATTTATTGCGGGTTTTTCACTTATTGTCCCTGCCCAGGAGACCTCTATAAAAATAGCACTGGCGGGCGGCAGCTCGTACCTCCAGGGCTGCGGTGGCAACGCTTCCCCCTTCCTGTAGGGCTCGGAGCACTGCAGCTTCTGCAGGAGGATTTTCTGTTCCTGCGGGAAGCGCTGGTTTGCTCGATTCTGGCATCCCCTCACTCTTTGTGAACAAAAGACACGGGGAGATGCAGAGGCACCACAGAGCAGACGCTCCGGTTGCTCTGCAGAGCAAAGCTCTAAGTAGAGGGGACACTATAGTAGGTGCTGCGGCACTGTAGCCTCTGGGCTGGGTGTTGAGCGCACACCGCACCCCTGTCCCCTTACAGATGTTCCTACATAGAAAGAAGACGAATGTGTGTCCTTGTAGGTGAGTGAAAATAGGTTATCAAGCTGTGGGAGAAGATTAAAATTAGGGAGAACTGGCAGCAGGGGGCTGCCAGATCCAGGTCGGACACGTGGAAACAGACAGAGCCGCCTGGACCTCAGCAGACCTCCACGGGTGTTTCACTGGACAGGGAGGGGTGGCCCAGAAAGAAATGTGAAGTCTTTCAAGGTCAGATATTTTTAATCAGAAGGATCAGCCCAGTGTTTAGCTGCAAAGAAAGGGCATATGCACCATGAGGGTGCTGCTGACGTTTTTCTCACTGCTGAGATGTTCAGTCATATGTTTGTAGTTTAGACCCACAGGGGTAACAGAGCCATACCTCACTCCTTTCTTGGCTTGTGACTAAAGCAAAGTCCAAAGCAAAGTCCACTTTTTCTGGTGAGAATGGTGCTTAGGGAAGTCTGCACCTCTACAACTACCTGAAAGGAGGTTGTGTTGAGGTGGGAATCAGCCTCTTCTCCCAGGTAACAGTGATAGAACAAGAGGTAATGTCCCCAAGTTGCGCTAAGGGAGTTTCAGGTTGGATGTTAGGAAGAATTTCTTCTCAGAAAGAGTGGTGAGGTATTGGAACAGGCTGCCTATGGAGGTGGTGGAGTCACCATCCCTAGAAGTTTCCAATAAATGTGTAAATGTGGCACTGAGGGATATGGTTTAGTGGTATGATGGGGTTGGACTAACAGTTGAACTTGTTGATCTTACTGGTCTTTTCCAACCCTAGTGATTCCATGATAAGGGAAAACTAGGGAGGTCCCATGAGAAAACCCTGTGGAAGCGCCAACAAGGGAAAATACACATTTTGGAGTCTTTGTGTTTCTTTCACTAATAACCAAAAAGGTTTCATGACGATTTCGGGCATAACTTTTTAATTCCTTCCCAATATGTTACATCAGACTACCTCCTTAGCTAGTTAGGAGACATGTGTCTGTATAACCACAGAGCAAATGGCAAGTTCAGCAAAAGTAGCTCAGCCTTATAGATGATATCAAAGTCAACAAATGTGATGATTTCATCAAATAACTAAACAGATTAACCAGTGGTCCTTTAGGAAGGATTCAACCACTTTAGTATTGCTCAGTAGTCAACCACTTTTCTTTTTCAAGCAAACACAGGGCTCTTCAAAGGGACAAGTAATTGTCCTGAGAAATTTTTTCTGTATTTGGAAAAAACGCAGTACACCCAGGGTTGAGAAATACCACTCTGCCTCTGTATACCAGAGTGTATGCTTCTGGGGCAACAGTGTGTGAGAGGGCAGTTCTGCCTTCAGACGGAGCCTGACATCTTTTCTGAAACTGCCAATGAGAATATCCAGTGTGATATTGTAGTCAGTATTATTCTGGATATGTAAGAAGAGAATTGTTTTATTTACTGTGTGTGCTGAGAAAAATGCTGTAGTGGCGATGGGGGACCATGAGACATTACTGAAGTCAGTGGCCAGCAGTACTGCTACACTTGGTCTCACCTGCTCCAAAAATTCAGCTAACATTATCTACATCCTGTCCCTCTCCATAAATCCTATTCAGGGTTGATTGTGTTCATTTGATCTGCCAGCTTATGCATCCTCATGACAAGATGTATGCGTAGATGACTGCTTATCTAACAGGTAACATCTTGCAGCTTCATTTAGAGTTGATGTTTCCTCTCTCCACACATTCCTCTATTCTTGCTGTGAAATCCAGTTTGCTTGTCCAGCTTTGTTCCATTCTTCATGCTTAACCTTTCCACTTTTGAATCAGCCTCACCCAGCAACATGATTTCCATATTTCCAGTATTTCATTTCACTTCCATTCTTGAATCCTCAGCCTGGGATGATAAGACAGACGTATTTATTAGCATGTGATCTCTGCTTCTTGAGAGGGTGCTGTTTCATTGTAATTGCTCCCATCTTCCATCAAAAAATCCTCTAACATCTGTACAGAAAAGATGAAGATAAATGGAAAAACAAATAAATAGAAAACAAAACAAAAAGTCCTGGTGATTAATCCAACACTAAACATCACTCAGTACACACAGTTGCTAAGGAGATACCAGTTAAATGTATTGGTTTAGAAGTATGACATCAGTAATTCATGTTTTAAAAATATATCTGGTTCCTTTGAAGCTGTTTTGTGTTCTAAAACAAACAAATGGCAATCTACAAAGCAAAAGTGCCCTGCAAAGACAATGTGCATGGTAATGAAATACAGTAATCTGAAAATCATTGCTCCTTGAAAATTACAATGGTTACCATTAAGTTTATTTATCCTCCCTAGATTTGAACAGTCTAGAAGGTACACATTAAGTCTCTACTCATAAAAATGTTAGAGACAGTTCACATGTGTGTGATTATTTATATGTACAATGCTTCTATGCTAAGTTCCTATGAAAGGTTTTATTTAATATAAGAATTTGTCATATTTATAGCTCAATCTGTGATACTTAATAATCTGACAAGATAACATGATTCATTTTACAGCTGTGGAATTACTTCAGAACTGTTGAAACTCAGCTATATAGAAACTTGAGGAATTACTTGTTTAGGGGATAAGCATTACCAAATTGTTAATTGATATTTTATTAGTTATCTTCAGTCTTCCCAGCACATATTGAACCTTTTGAACTTCACACCAAAAGATGAGATATTCTCAAATTTAGGAGTTTCACCCACCCAACTCATGCAGTTTCTTTACTGCATACTATTATGACAAAGAAGAAACATTCAGATTAATCTTACGAAATCTTCAGGCAATTTATGGCACACTTCTTTTTTAAATTCCTTTTGAGTGTTCAGGGTATGTATGTAATAAGTTTGAGTCAGAAACCGAGATTCTGATGTTTACACTATTGTACTTTTTACCAGACTAATTACACTTTTCTTTCTGTAACTTAATTTTCTTACTATAATTTTCTTGACAATACCTGTAACTGTAAGGAAAAAGATTTACTTAACTTCATTTTCTTTGTAATGTTCACAAGAGCTTTTCAAAGCTTTTCACTTTATTTTCTTGCACTTGGTAACATACCTTTTCCAACTTTTCCACTGTTTTTCTTTCTAGAAATAGATATATTCTTATTTTTTTGGAATTATTTTAATCATAAAGAAAAGAAGATGACACATCCAGAAAGCCACTCTCCCTGGTCTCTGACACACTCCAGTAAACAACTGGAAGCACCCCCAAGACAACTTGCTGAAATGAGTGAAGCAGAAATCATCCTGTTTTCTCAAGGTGTTTAGTGCCCAAAGGATCAAGTTTTGCACTGATTTGCATTCAGCAGTCCTACTGGATCTTTTTAGATTTTGTTGGAGAGAGTGATGAACAAAGCAGCAAGCCTCTTAACTCTGAAGTTCCAGTTTCTGGCTGATTATGTTCCTTCTGAAGCCACTGACTTCAGAGAGACAATGAGCACACTGTGCCACAAATAGCAGATAAGCAAACGAGAGCTTATCTGCATCCTGTAATGTGAAAATTTCAGATCTTCATCATTTTCATGAATTGAGGAGGTGGAAACAGTGACAGTAGGAAGTTAACATCATCAAGAATGGTAATGTGGGAATTCTAGAAATAATTAAACCCAAACCCAAATCTAGCAATTAATGCATGCACTTTGTTTAATGCTTGGCATTTTTCTTCAAATCTAGCCTTCTTTCCGGATTGAGCATTTGATTATTTATGGTTTGATTGATTTAGTTAAGTAGCAGTAAGCCTATTTTCTGTGGTGGCACTTTTTAAAATTAATCTTTGCTAATTTTTGCTTATTTAGCATCCTATTAGTTGTAGTTATCAGTTTTTACTAATAACAATTACTACAAATGAATAGTAATTGGTTTTCAGTTATTGTTTTTAATTACAAATATTTTCAAATTCTTTTAGTTCTTCTTGAAGAAGAAAGGAATCTTGGTTTGATGCCATTTTAGGGTAGAATGACAGCAGATCAAATGAAGTGTGAATAATGCACAACCAGCATGTAAATTATGTAGGATTACAGTGGATTTTGGCTACCCATTATGTCACTGAAGAGAATAAGCAGGCTTATGGGAAGGACTGAGAGAGAAAATTAGTTCAAGGAAAGGATACAAATTTAGATATAAGAAGAAAAGCAATGCTACACTTAGATTTTATTTTCATAAGTAATATCTGAAGAAAGAGAACAGGATAGATAGAGAACATTTTGCCCTCTTGCAAGAGATATATTGGATGGAAATTATTTTAGAAGTTCTCTTGACAAGTAGTTCCTTGTCATTGATTCTGGAGTCACAGAAATAGTCTTGAGTAAAAATAACTCAGTGAAAACAATTCCATCAAAGTTGTGATTTTTTCCTGGAACTAATTGTGCTAAGCTCATAATTTTATAACAGAAAGTTATTTTTTCATCAAAGAGAACTTGCTTAGGAGAATTGCTATGAAATTATCTGATGTATTCCATTATTCCATGATAGAATCAACTTAATTGGTTTCTGACTTATTCTCCCATTTATTTCTCAATCTAGGGATGGATGCCTTATAGTATCCACAGGGCATTGATTGCAATACTCAACTATCCCGTTAGGTGTGGAGATTTTTGGAAACTAAATCTTTTGTTAGAATTTAAATGCAGATGCTATTCAGAGATAATACTGAATGAAATTCAAACTACTACATGAGGAGCAAAACTAATGGAGGTTGTTTTGCCCAGATTTCTAGGATTTTTTAGTAATCTGTTCTCATATTCCTTATGTTTCCCATGACATTTCAGTTGGATAAAAGGTACCAGAGTTGTGGCTAACTGGAAATTACACATAAAACTGCAGGAAAACCAGATATGTTACAGTCACATTGTTTACTTCTGTTGTCTTCCCCGTTTCTGTGTTGCTTAGAACTCATAGACAGAGCCATTTTAGTTTGGTAAAAGAGGTAATGTCTGGGAGAGATGTCATATCCGATTATTTTTTCCTAGGAAAATCCACTTAAAACTCCCCCCAACACACACTCTCAGTCTTACATATGCCATTTTATTTGTTGTATTGCTATCAAGGGCTACTTCTATAGCGTACTAACTGACTATAACTGATACTTAATTTTGGTAAACTACTGAATTCTGCATATCAGAGAACCTTCGTATCCCATCTTGCACGTCTTAAGACCTCTATATCAATTAACTAAGAAAAGCCAGTTGTGGGATTGGAGTAAAACAGAATGGAATGTTTTTCAATAGGCAAAATCAGCTGTTAAACAAGCACATGTGCTTCGTGTATTTGATCCCACTCTCTCTGCTGAACTGGATGTATATGTGACTCAGAGAGGGTTCAGTTGGGAACTGTGCCAGTGTTAGGGTTCTGTTTGGATCCCAGTTAGTTTTTGGACTCGGGTATGCCATAGAGCAGGAGAGAGATGCAATATGATTAAGAAAGTTATTGTCTATCTTTTCCTCACTGCAGGTGGTATAATCAATAACACAGACAGCAGAAGTAAGAGTAAATGCAACGCTGCCTATTGAGGGGTAAGTGAAAGATCTGGCCTGAGATGGGGTGGCCCAAGCCCAAATGATGGAACACTGTGTCACCTGTCTGGGACAATGCAGCAGTTTGTCCTCTTTGTCACTGAAAGAACAATTGCAGAAAATATTTGGCCCAGTGATGTACCACAGTGATGCACCCCAGGAGGTTTTCATCATTCTACCCAAGAAGAATCCCATGCAAGAAGGAAAAATAATTAGTTCCATAGGATGTCTGGTACACAGATGCCTCTAGCAGAGGAAATCCAACTAAATAGTGTGTGTTTATATACCATCCATCAACTGAAATGATCTGATTAAAAAACGTGGATGGACAAATGTCTTGTTCCACGCTGGGGGCTTCGAGGGAGGTGAATCTTTTTCTGAGTCACACCTCCCCTAGTCAGCAAGGGGTCGCCACTGCGATGGAGACATCCAAGACTCAGAGGAGTAATAAACATTAATTTATCGAGAGCTTTCTTAACAATTAACAACAACTTTTTGGAGGTAAAATTGGCTAATTACGATTAATAAGCATTACAGGCAAAACAATTCTAAGCAAGGGCTACTACGAGGACTAAAAGAATAAAAGAAGATAAAGAGAAAAGATAGAAAACAGGGAAAGAGATACTGACAGACAGATAGCAAAGCAAAACGGTTAACCACTCCTAGATCTAGCGGTGTCTTGGTCTCAGATGCTGATCTTCCGCAGTGATAGGTCGTCGGAAGTTGTGTTGTTCAGTTGATGATGTCTAACAACAATACAAACTGTTACTTACAATCCAAAGTGGTCGGATCCGCTCTTTTTGGAGTGACAGCTTCTGGCTTTGGGATCTCAGCAGGTAGTCCTTTGTTCCCGTCCTCAAGGCTTTGCAAATTTAAGTCAGCAGATAAGAGAAAGCAAGGAGATGCCAGGTTGTGTCCTGTGAAGACAGGACATAATGGTATCATTTCCCAGTCTCCCATACTAAGGCTGGAGTTATTTGCTCCCAGGCCAAGTGTTCAGCCAATTAACACTCCTAAGCACTCCCTTTCAAAGGCAAGCAGCTCCAAAGAAATGTTTTCAAATGTAAAATTGTCCGCAAAGTGATGCTGATAGTCTCATGTTGATTTGACACTCCTTACCAGTCTCAGACAACGAAGTAGTCAGTAGACTGAACTGTGAGCAGCGTGGATGGTTGTAACTGAAGAGCCTGGTGATTGTGCAGTGAACATCTACATGGATAGCTGGGCAGTCTGACAAGGGCTCCCACTTCGGATTGCACAGTGGGCTGTTCAGAAGAATCTCAGTCCCTGCAGGGGAGGACCAAATGAATCCACGGTATGCTGAGAGATTTAAATGAAAGACCCAGGGATGGGAAATCCAGTGCGCTGTGTATATTGCAAACAACTTGTGCCTCCCTGATTAGCATCCAAATCAAGGGAAATTATGTATGCTTGAAAAACCCCAAGTTGTGATGCTGAATGATCTTCTGTTCCCTGCCCTTTAGGACCTTGTGCTGGGGTCCCACAGGGCAAAGTGACCTTGGGAGGTGCAGGTAGGACTGAAGTGGTTGTGCTGTGGGGAAGGTTACTGGAAGAGGAGGGATTGATAACTGCAAGTAATTGATACAAGGATATCACAAATTATAATACAGTCCCTTTTTTTTTTTTCATTATGAAGAGAGCACTGATTGTGTTGCTTTGGCAGCCACCTCTTCTCAGGCCTGATATAATCATCCAACTGTTAGTATCAGGCCAAAGGGTGTGGTACAAACAGCCTGGGCTTGTCCCGGTTCAGGGAAAAATATTGACCCAGGACAGTAATACTGCACATATTTTACTTCGGAGAGTGGACTTGCCTGTTTTGGTAACTGTTTTACGCCCTGAGATCCGTGGTCCACAAGACCACAAGAAGGAGCAACATCACTGATCTCTGATATGCTTCAGTGTCTTTGAAGAGTCATTGAAACATTCTGCTCTTCAATGACACTCAGTGGTGGACATTCTTAAAGAATAAACTGGACATTCTGGGAACACCTATTGGATAAATACTGCAACATCTGTGGTCCTGTGACAACTACAAACCTTGTGTGAGATCCTGCAACTGTTTACTAAACCTGCATGCAAGTGAATTGATTTATAATTTTCATGTTTTCTGTGTAAGAATTGTTGATTTTATATGTTGTAATCCGAATGTATGGGCACATCTCCTAATGTGCCCAATCACTATCCACACTGTGAAGGGGAGGAGTGTAGCGAACTGTTAGGTCACAGCTTGAACTGGTGATTGGCACCTGGCTGAAGGGCTGTGGTTGACCCAGGGAGCACTAGTAAATTGTTTGTACCTGTGTTCCTCATGCCGTCAGAACACGTGGACCCAGCCTGGAGCTACCTTGGGCTCCTGCAAAGACTAGCCGCTGAAGGTTGAGTGTGTATTGGACCTAAGCTCATTTCCTGAGGAGTGCTGCATGGCTAGAGAGCCCCTTCACCAGCTGGATGAGTTCAACTCTTCTTTCTGTATGTGACTATTGGCCTACCTGTGAATATGTAGCCTGCTATTGCTAAGAACCTGTCAGAAGAAGTTTTGTTTTTTTGTGAGTGAGTGAAACGCATCTGTACTCTATGAGGCACTTGTTCCTGTAACTGATTTCTCATTTGATGTTATTCCTTGTGGAGCAAGACTCTACTTATTCTGAGAACATGAAGAAAGAATAAAAATAATAATGATCAGAGAAAAAGTGTACCAAAGTATATAACCCAAAATGAAGATAAACTACTTATTTTGATGAGAGAATTAGTTTTAGCTTACTGCAAGAACAATCATAGATAATCACAGCTGGCACTATTGGAAACTCAGCTATTTGGTGTATTTAGTACTCACCTTTCTAAAGGGATGTCTGTTTCGTCTCGAGTATTTGTATGGTTTCTTAACAATTTTTTAATATTGCACATAGATGCTGTGCACCTGCCTAGCATTAAAAGTTTAAGTAGTATTTTAATTTTAGATTACTCATGTATACTGTGCAGAGGCAAAATAAGAGAGGAGATGCATCTGGAAAATGAAACAGTGTGCTGAGAATAGCTAATCAACAAATGAAGGTTTAGTATTAACAAGTGTAGGTGCAGCACAATTAGCATTACTTCTAGCACCGTAAAGATGTACTAAGAGGCTAAAGAGTGTGCTGGCTGCCAGAACACTAGGCTCACAAGGTGAGTAATAGCTGGCTGTGTTCGTGGTTTCATTTTAGTCTCCAGAAATCAATCCTACATATCCCATTTGGTTCATGTTCCTGCTCTAGAGAGCTGCTTTTCAAATGTGCTGTGTATTGACTTCTAACATCTTTTTCTGGGAAACTACTGAACTGAGCATATCCCAGATTGGAGCTTGCTATGGGATTGAATATGTCAAGGAGGCTACAAGCAGAATAATATCTATTATGTGACTATGGATCACGGATTTGATTCTGTTCACACATGTGCAACTGGGTAACATTCAACTGGCTGCTCTTGTTCATGGTCGTGTATTTAGCTGGGAGGCTCTGTGAATTATCCCTATGGAAAAGCGAGTAAGCATGGTCTTTGATCCTCTAGAACTGGCTAAAAAAAGGCTGAGGCAGCTGTACTTGAGGACCTCCTTCAGTACCTCACAGGACTTCTTAAGCTGTACAGAGATTGCCTTGTGCCTGGAGTGAATATTCGTTAAATTGAGGGAGAAAGATAATTAAGACCAGAAGCTTTTGACAGGTTCACTTTTGCAAGATAAGTAATTTACCTTGTATGTGTATCTGAGGTGAAATAATGAAGTCACAGCACGCACATTTTAGCTGATATGGATAACAAACTGAAAAGCTGTGCTTTTTATTCTGCCTCTAATCTCATAACAGATAGAGGTGCAAACAACTCATATTTCTACATAAAAAACAAACAAACAAACAAAAATACCAAAACAAAACCAAAAACACCTCCCAGAACATTCAGGGTAGGTTTGTTCTGTTGAGTGCTGATCTGTTTAGTAAGAAGCTTGAAATAAATGACATCCATTGTAAGCTAACATGAACCTGGAATTATCTGGCTTTTTGAAGCTAACATTGAATAACTGCATGCTTGAACTTTTTTTCACTGGAATTATTAATTTTTTTTTAAGATGAGAGTTGGATACAATCATTCTTTTAAATAATTAATTTGCATGTTCATTAAGTAATTAGAAGGCCAAGTGCCTTTAAAAGTTAGAGTCCTTAAGGAAAATGTAATTGGGCTATTGATATCTATTGATATTAAAATCAGATTTTAGCTTTTGCTCCTGATGTATGAATTGAGGGTTTTTTTCCTTGAATATTATCAAAACACAGCAGCATCAGGATAGTCTGCTAAGCTATGCAGTCAGAAGATTATCATGATTTCTGGGTTGTTTCATTTGTAAAAGGAGTTTGTATTGCTGCCACTTTATCTTGTATTAGAATTTAACCTGATACGGAAAGCCGTGTGGATAGTCTTTTTCACTGAGACGTGTTAATCCTGTTGATTATTCTTAAGGAGGAAAAAAGCAAAACTAATACATTCAAATTATTTAAGAAGGTAATAACAAGAATGAAACCTGTAGTACAATTATATGATCTCTAGAGGGAAAAGGCCTGCACTTTAATCTGGATGTCTGGATTTCTCATACCCAGAAAATGAATTGGTCCCATAGTAGCTAAGTTTTTAGGGGCAATCTTCTTGGCCAGTCTGTTTTGGCAAATGAATCCCCAATTGCCTTAGCAGCATTTGCTACATATGCAGATTCTTAGTTAACCCTTAGCAACTACAATGGAAGTAGCAATAAGGATTTGCTGCTAAAGCTCTCTTGCCTAACTCTAACCCTATTTCTAATTTATTTTCCTTTTTATTATTTCCCCTTTTGCAATTGATAGCTTACTTAGCGTGTGTACTTTAACACACCTGGTTAAAATGGAGCCACTGAATCATGTTCTATGACACTGAGGGGCAGAAATTAACGTCAATTTGTGGCAAATTGCCTTATTCACTGTGTGGCAATTGCTAAGAAATTTGGAGAGGCATAAACTGACAGAATTTTAATTTTTTTTTTTTCTGCTTCTAGTGCCACATGTTGAGAGTGAGTTAATCAGACATTTTACTTACTAGCATCGTTACCAATGCTGTCTTGTCTATTACACATAAAGGCACTGTGAAGTAATTACTGGTAGATCATTGTAAGTCTTCCATCTTCAAAAACCTATCATTCTTTCTACCTCATTTTGTTAAGATTTAGAACCAGTTGGTTAGCTGATGTTAAGGATATCTTCCTGCTCTGCTCATCAGGCTAAATTATTCAAACCTGAGATGTGCCTCTGTAGTCAGGTTTCCAGTCTATAAAACCACTATAAAAAGGTAGCTAATATATCCCACTTCCTTGCGCAGCAGTTGTGGTGTCCATTAAAAACTTCATTAGATTACACTATAATCTAATTGTAATACCTCTCTTTTTAGATGACCAGTCTAATCAAGAGTTTAGTAATCATCTATTTCAAGGAAGCTGATATAGCTTAAAAACTTAAGACTACTGTAACAGTGTTTTTTTGGTGTTTTTTTTTAGCAGTATTTCAATTTAGCATTTGGTCAGCTTTGTAATATCTGTTTCATCATACCTAAGTTTTGATTTTCTGATCTTCAATTATGAAAAAATATGCAGCAATATCCTGAGTGTAATATTAGGAAGTTTTACTCATAGAGCATCTGTGTTGGGTCATAACAGGTGGCAATTTTTATCACTATCGGTTTCAATTATATTGATTATATCTATAGTTGATGTGATTGATTAATTTTAGTGGTGATTTGCTATATGGTCTGCTGAAGGTACATTGTTCTCTAAAGTTGAAATTCTTTCCTACATGTATGAAATTGTTTTCCCATACAATTTTGATTGTGTTTATGGAAATATTTATTGCTTTTTGTTTTATTTGCATATAAGGATAATGAGCCATCATACAAGATTGTCTTATCAATGTCTCAGACTATACAAAAAGTATGAAATGCTGTGGATAGCACACATGACACATTGAATTTATGGGATTTACCTGAATTAGTACCGATTATGTGTTCAATTTTATAGCAGCATTTAGCAATACTTATATCACTGTTATTTCTTTGCTGCACAGGTGCTTTGCATTTTTTTTTGAACAAACTTGCAATTTCATTAATGCAAATGGAGGATCAGTGTTTGACCCTTCCTATGGTTTCCTCCTATTTATACCTAAAGTGATGAACTATATTATAACACTGTAAGAAGTCAATACTAATAATTGTATCTCTTATTTCTGTAAGAGATGAGGAAACTATATAGAACCATTAGCAAGGAATAGCATTTCAAAAGTTATGTTATGTATTTTTGAATAATACACCACCAAAGAAGAGGGGAAAATACATAATGGCACTTAAGTGGTATTAAATGCTGGAACTTACTATAAACTGCAGTAGCTATGGCATTGTATCCACGTATTATCCCTTAAAAAGACTCATTCTGCTTACAGTTATTCGATCTGAGCTACTGATAACTGTTCAATATTCAGCATTTCATATGAAATAAATTAGTGTTTTTCATTTAATGGAACAAAGCAGTGTTCAAAGGAAAAACCCTTTTTATTAGGATTTTGTAGCAAATTCAGAGGACATAACAAGGAAGTAATAGACACAGAGTGGTTTGCTCAATCATCTTTAAGGGCATAATTCAAGGTTACAACTAGCATATATGAATGGTAGAGTTATTACTATTTCTTATTCTTCTATAGAGTGATTTTATTATGTATCTCCACTGACCAAAAATTTTCTTTGTGGACTGAATCCACCTTAGATAGTCTCTGGTGAATAGCTATCTGTCTAATAAAGAAAATAAGCATAATATCACTTGAAAGGGTCACATTTAACTGTCCCTCTATGTTATTACTAAAAGATTGTGATTTTATGGGAAAATAAGTAATCTGAAAGCAATCCTGATGTTTTTTACTCTTCAAATGATACAGTAATTTGAGCATATAATTTAATGTTTTATGATTTTTTTTTAGTTTTCTTTGTTGCTTTTTGTCAAAAAGTTTACATTTTTTATTTATCTTGAGAATGCCAGTACAGAGAAAAGTGTTAGAAAGATCAATAGCTTTTTTTTTTACAGATTGATTTTTATCACCCATATTTTCCATGTCTGTTTTTTTTTTTTTTTTAAACAAACATTCACTAAATTACGAGCTAAGGTTTTGCTATTATTTACTAATATCCTACTCCTTAATTTGATATATTTCTGTAGCATAGTCCACACAAAATGAGTGTCAGGCTTAGTTCATTCCACATTTGTCTTCTGCACAGTTAATAATCTGTCAACACTGCTTATGTGAAAGGAATTACTGAGGAAGCTTACTATGTAACACTGAGCTACATTCAGGATCTTTAAAGGAGAGAAATAAAGAAACAACCTAAGTGGAAGTAGTATTTTGAATGACTGACTCATGATATACCTTAACACCTTTACAGACACCCTTATTCGATTGATACATACACTGTTAGTGGTTAAAAGTACATAGAGAGTTGCAGAAAATTAAGTACAGTTGATGTCATGGTATTTATAACAGTTTTGTTGGGGTTTTTTTGTCTGTAATGTGATTTCCTTTCATTTCCAGATTTTACTGTTATCCTGAAACAATTTTCAGATGTGGTTTCCCACTGTCATCTTTCTACTTTAAGACAGATAAAAATATCTATATGCAGTAGTGGGGAGGAGGGGAATATTTACTCATTTAAATATTCTGGAATTCAGGAGCCCTCACTTAGTATAATCCTTGTTTCCAATCTAGTCTGTACACAAAATGCCTGTGTCTGATGGGTTTGATCATAGTGCCATGGAACTGAGACTATAACAAGTGATGCTTGCTGAAGGTAGCATAGAACTTTTCTTCTGTCACTTTCTTCCTCATGTGGTTTTTGCAGTTGTGGCAATCCCTGTACATAAGGAGCACTCTTGCCATGCAGTGCAGAAAGGCTAGATGGAAAAAGTTTGGAGAAGACTCAGGGCAAAACTGGTACATCTTCATTGTACACTGACCCATTTAGGATGAGTTCGGAGATTAACTGTTCCTTATATTTGCTATGTGTGGGAGACAACCTAGATTAAGATGACAGCTCTGGGATGCTGTAAACAATTTTCTTTCAGAGATGTGAGGCAAGTTCTCATGCTTCTTGGTGAAAGTACACTCTTGAAAAAAAGTCAGTTTTACTCACTGAGTCACTAGCTATTGAATACCTCTGTGCTGTATAACTTAGTTCAGATTAACCCGTGTTAGCATGATCATGTTGAGTGTATAAATGCTACTGCCTTTAATGAGCATGCAGAGAGTGTTTTACTTGCACAACTGATTTATTTCAGAGACAAGTTGGAGGAAGCAGACCAGAAAATATGTTGTCATTGAAGCACAAGGTGAGCTTCAGTGTAGAGGAAGCAAAGTTTATGATGAAGAGGATATGTATTTCCAGTCTGATAGGAAAAAAAAGTACATAACATACTATCTGCTATAGGTAATAGAGCAGACAGGGAGAGGAAAGGAGTTTAATGTTTTTGTGCTTGTTAATTTTCTTCAAATTCCACTCTGAAGTGAAGGAATTTCAGCAACAAACAAACAAAAACCCCACAAACTCACAGTGCAACCGAATTTTGGATGTGTACTTACATTAGTAAGTAGAGAAGAGCCACAGGGCTTTGCACAGCAGGGAGTAGGCTTGTTAAAGTAGTCTTGTTAAAGACTTGGGTGGATTAAGAGTTGTGAAGAAGGTGAGAAATGAACTCCTTGCTTCATGCAATGGAAACTGATTGATAAAATACTGTGGGGGACCAGTTTGATAAAGCAAATGGGGCATCTGTTTCTTTTGTGCTTTCTTTTCACCACAACATACTTTTGTTTTCTTTTATTCTTGACCCCTGAGCCTGTCACATTCTTCTTCCTGCTGTACTCTCATTTCTGTTGTTTTGTCTACTTTTTTTATTCCTGTCCCACTCTGTCTCTTGTTCTTGGTGTTCTTATTGTCATTTAATTTATTAAGAGACTGATAGTTTCTTTTCATTTATTTTTCTTTCCACTTATTTCAGGATTTGACCATTTCTGGTCTATAACAGGTGAATGTTACCCATTTTATTTGCTATTCTACTGCTCTTTATTTCCAAAATGGGAATTTGCTCACCTTTCGTTTCTTTCTCTTGCTGTCTTATTGAAAATATGTTTATGAAGACTTTTTTCAGGGGTGAGTTGTTTTAGATTTTTTTCCTTGTGTAATCCTCAAAGGGCAACCATAACATCTGAATTGTCATTTTGGAGATCCAGGAATGAAAATGCACAGTATTTTCTTTGACTGTGGCATTGGAGGCGAGAAATGACTGCAGTATGATTAGTATAGTGTGTAGAGAATAGGAAATGATATTTGAAAGCACATTTTGAATGTTAGATTAAATATAAGAGATATTTATACCAGACAGATACTGTATTTAGGCATTTCTGAGGTTCTGAAAAGAAGAAACAATGGGTGGATGAACTGAGGAAAAAGACTTCAGTGTCTAAAGTGGCATAAACAGCAAAATCATGGTGATGAATCTGGAATATATATTTATTTTGTCAACATGATTTTCATTTCTTATTACCCTATATGTTATTAGGTTTGCATTTCCTACCAGGTTTCTGAAGAAAATTTTAATGTAAACTAGATGAACCTAAAATTTAGCTTAGATCAGTATTCACTACAGTGCTTATGAATATTTAAACATTAACTTTACTGTGAATTGTATTAGAAGAAGCACTGTTTTCATTGGTAGGATTGTTAGTATATTTCTCTTAAATCGCTGTTTGTGTAATGAAGTGTATATTGCTATAGGTTTCTTCTAACATTAATACTTTGAGGTCATAGGTATATTATTAAATGGACTGCACCAGTGCGCTTTTGTTTTCAGTCTGCTCGCAGAACAGATGCAGTCTTGAATGGCAGCTTTTAGTTATAAAAGTCCACAAAGACAAATGCTTGTATTGCCTTCTTATTTTTTCAATCCTGTTATCAAGGAAATAAAGTTTTGTCCTCTGGTGAATACAGTTGTCAGATACTAATTAGATGTCAGGAAAACAAGTCATTATTTCTTCAGCATGGTACTATTTTATCCATCTTGTGAAATGCTGAGTTCCTTCTGATATATATAACACATAAACCTTCCAGAATTTGTAACTGTCTACAAAGCAGGCATAAGCTGGTAAAATAATGTCCAGGTAGCTGAGACTTAGGAAAGCAGGGTATCCAGGTCAGGTGCTTGTCTGTGAGAAGTATCATCAAATGCACACTCCAATCTTGTTGGGTCAATGTTCTTATTGTAACTGCTGCCCTGGTGGGGTATTTATATGTATAAATAGGTGGGGTAAGCAGACAGAGGTAGTCTGCTTGATCCTATCCTGAGATAGGATAGCAAAATACTTCCCTGTTTTAGAGAGTGCCACAACATGTGCCTTGTAAGGGAAGATGGTAATTAGCCAGCATAAATTAAATACTTTTTGTTGGTAAGTTTAACTACTGTCTCATATGAGCTCCTTGATCTTGTGAAGGTCTTGTGTGTGAGGCTGTATGAACACAAGGCAGTGTAGAGGTCAGAATATGGAATGAACAGTAGGAGGGTAGGGGGAAGACAGCTGAATGGGAACTTTTGAATCACGACCTGAAACACTGATTGATCACCTGAGGTGAGAACTGAGTCAGCCACAGGAGCACAGGTGAAGGCAATTCACCTGTGTGATCAGAAGGGCTGGAGTCTGGCTCCACCTCTCCCAGACCCCATTTAAGGGCTGACCACCACTGGGGAAGGATCTCTGATCCCTCCTGTATGGAGTTTCAGGCAAGCCTCCACCTTCAGTGACAGGTGAGCCCTTCCTAATTTGCTGATTGTCTTTATACTCTCTGGGTAAGCCATACAAAAGCACACTGTCCACTTTCATTATTTTGTGTGGATACTATTTTTTCAGGGTATTCACCCTACAACAGCAAAGCCTGTTTATGCGGGCTGAGGCTGGTTCTGGTTCTCTAGCATAGTGCACTGAGTACATTTGATGGCAGGAGGTCTTGTGTGCTTTTGACAGCACATTTTGGCCATGATCAGAGCTGTACTTGTGCTTCGTAAGGCTTTTTGTCACTTACCTGGTAGGGGTTTGGAACTAGGTGATCTTTTTAGGGTACTTTTCTTCCTGTGCTTATGTCTATGCATCCTGAAGGACATTAGTACAATACAGAAAATGATCTACTTCGTGATGATATAGCACATAAACAACTAAAGCAAAAGAGCCAATGACATCTTGAGATGTCTATCAATGGGAAATGGAGAATGTTTTAAAAATGAAATGAACAATGAAGGAAGAAATATTTTTGAGAGGTAAAAACAGCAGAAATATTTTATGTAATATTTTGTTTTGTAAATGAAGCAGTGACTCCAGAGAACCTACTACAAACTCTGCCTCGTCTACAACTACAAGGCTGCTATTTCAGGGAGACTGCTCTGCATTCCGTGTCATGTGGAATAGTGTAATGTGTTTGGTGTGTGAGAAAGAATACGTTGTTAAAACCAATGAACTGTGTGTTTTAAAAGTTGAATCAGTCATAGGAGAGCTGATGTTAGGATTTATGAGATTTGTTAGCTGACAGAGAACTGGAAAATGTTGAACTTTCAGCCTGATGCTAAAAGTCAGTGTATATGATGGTGATGAGTCAACGGAGAGAAAGGTGAACAATTTAAGAAATGAAACTCTAAACAAACAAAAAAATGTGTACACTGGAAAACATTGTTATTGTTGACCTAATTTCTTACTAAGTAAATGTAAGAAGAGAATTTCTTTAATAAGCTAGATGTGCCTAACACTAGGATTTGCTGTGGGAAAAATAGTAACCCTTCAAGGATAATGTAACATTGCTTATTCTTCTGTGTAGAGTACAAGTGAGAGAGGAATGTGTAATACACAGATATAGGCCAGGGTGGGAATTCATGGTTGTGGGATCATGGTTGAAGGAAACGTAGAGGTCTTTAGGCAGACTGCAGCGTAGATCTTTGGAAGAGAGAGAGTAATTTATCCCTTTCTGATATAAACTTTCATCAGATCAGATGACTAGTAAAAGAGAGGACTGTTCTTCTGGCCTACAGTAGTTTCTCAGCTGTTTCAGCGTGCTCTTAATGGTAAAAGGAATGTAATTTCTTTTTTATTTTTTTTTTGTAACTGAACACACAAATCCCTGAAGTCTAGGGTGGGGAAATGGATTTGGTGTTTTTTTTTTTTCTTCCCTCTTCCAAGTTGTCACATGTACTTTCTTCAGATCTGTGGTGAAAATTTACTTCTCCCTGAAATCTGTGTGCTGAATGCTACATTTTTGGTATTGTAGGGGTTAATAGGAGTTAGCATCCTCAGTGCTCTGGGTTGCACCTGAAGAGTAGGATTAAGTCTATAGACCACAGATGTGGGGAGGGTATGAAGGTGTGAGACCTGTGCTTCTGAGCAGGCAAAGCAAAGGAGAGGGTCTGGTGGGTAAGTCCTGCTACAGAGGTGGGCTGCTAGAAGGGCTTTTGTCTTGTTGGAGTTGTGTGTGAGGTGGGAATCCTCCAAAGAGCCCAGCTGTACTGGAGTCTGATGAAGTGTGCCTGCAGCTACCTGGTGAGGATGGACTAACCAAAAGGTCAGTCTCTGTATCTGCTAATTCTTCTTGCTGTTAAGGAGGTGGAAATGCTGGTATAAGTATGGTTAAGGAATGGATAGCAGTACTGGTCTTGTGGTGTCTTGTTTCTGTTCTTATTGCTGTCCTAGGAAAGATGAGACATCACATACTTTGATACAGTTCAATAAAATCTGGACTGCATGTTGATCCTTCTGACATCCAACTTCAATTGGTGTGCACTGAAGTCAGGAATGCCTGTGCAGTTGTATGATAAGCCTTTTATTTGCTTTCTTGTTTAAGCTTTTTTTGCCCTAGAGAAACAAGGTGGTTGCTGTCCTGTATGTGCTGTGGTATCTGATTGTCTTGGTTCTCTAAAATGGGTGGAGGGCCTCCTCCTTGCAGCTGTACAAGCATTTTGTTGGTATATGAGCAGCAACTTGTACCTGAGTCCAAATTGAGAAGCGTTCTGGAATTCTTGCTCTCACAAGTTGTGTGTCTTTTATGTGGTACCTATTTCTGCTATCCAAACAGCACTGAGTGCAGTTAGACATGTAGATGAAAAGGCCAGGTGCAATGTGTTTGGTTTCCTCCCGAGAGGCTGAAAGCTCAGCTGGGCTAGCTCCTAAATCAATAGCAGATCGAAAAACAAACAAAAAAAACCCCAACAATAATGGAAATGTCTTTGGACTGATGCCTTAAGTGCAGGGTACCAGTCTGCTGTTGTGACTGCAAACTGAAGGAGAAATTCCAGTTTGTTAAAAATGTTTATATCTTAATTATCTCTAGGAATAAATAGTCTTTAGATAGTTGAGGGAATATTTAAGTACAAGCTTCAGAGTGCAATTCCTTTAGTGTCATGCTGCTTTGGTAGTATAAATAATCCTAAAAGCAGTATTGCTCTCAGCATGTCAGACCAGATATATTCAGGGCTTGGTGATGAGCTCAACCCTGGAGACTGAGGTCATCCTGGGAGCTGGAGCACAGTGGTCCCTTGTGTGTCTTTCATCTGTCCAGTGCTATTCAATGTCAGAGGCAGCATTTTGGCTGTGGCTGCACTTCTCATGCACGTTACTTTTGTCCTGAGCCTTCACGTGTTCATTTTCCCCAGGGAAGAGTTTCCCTTGCTAATTTGTATGCCGAGCAACCATGACAGTATTGCTGTGTAACATCCAGTTTCACTAATTCAGGCTGGCGTGCCATCTGTACTATCTAAAGGTCAGTTCAAGTGCTGTTTGTAATTCTATGTTTTCTCAATAAGCAGCATAGTACTGATTCTTGTTCCCTGATAACCATAGCAGCAAGCCAGGTCCTGCAAATAAAACTATATCTATATATGTATATAATCTTTTACCTGGAATAAATCCTTATGTGCTACTGCTTAGGAGCTGTTTCTGTGCTTCTTGTCACTCCGTTTCATTGCTCTGATTTGATTAATTTTGCTTGAAAATGTATGCAGTGCTTTGCAGATCCCCTTGTTTCAACATAACAGTTAACAGCGGCCCCTTGTGATATGAGGAAAAGCTTTAGGCATTCAGAATTTCTGTATATGCAGCACTGGTTAAATTCAGCTTCTGCTGAATGGAAGTATGAATGCTGGAATGTGGCTCTGCTTGCTGCCTGTGAGTTTGACAGCTGTGTTAAGGTAACAGCATTATTCAGAGTGAACAGCAAAAGGGAAGAAAGAAGGGAAATTCTGTGAAATCTGCCTTGCTGTGGTGCCAGGCACCTGGCTGCTCCTCTTCTGGGCTGTGCTCTACAAAGAGCCTAGAGGTAAAGCAAAGCCCCTTAATGAAGGGCTAATGAAGGGCAGAACCTGGCTTTTGGAGGAATGAAATCTGAATTTTCTAGTCCCCCAGAAAATTTTGCTAACCCGTTATTATTCTGAAGCAGCTGAGAATGCAGCAACTGGCTATCAGTGTGCACTTCTGTAAGTTGCTGGACCATCCAGTTGCATGTAGGCACTGTAACTTGAACTGAACATGAGACAGTGTTGTAAGGGTTCTGCCCCTCTTGTTTTACTGATCAAGTAACGTACTTTGAAGGAGGTACGCCGTGGTGGTGAGGTTTAACTTACAAAGGATGATGTTGCAGAAGTGTTCCATCTACCAAGAGTAACAGATATTTCTCCATGTCCTAGGAGCATGTCTTTGTGTTTTGGGCTGACTGAGAAGCTTGTGAAGTGCTCTGGAAGAAACTCCAGCTATAGACTATTAGAAGCGGACTGCTGGTGCAACAGTTACCAGCATTTCCCAAACCTGTGGTATTAGCGCTTGCATTGCCCTCTGTTGCTCTTGGATACTTATCTGGATATGTCAACCCTTTTCACAAATGTAGAGCCGAAATAGAAAAACATTGATGGGTAAAATCTTGTCAAGTCCCAAATGTATCTACCATAATAGGCAGTTGTTATTAGCTGAACTGAACAAATGTCTCACTTTGTAAATTCTAATAAAAAGACAGTCTACCATGTCTTGTCTTTTACTGTGCAGTAATCCAAGTGCTTAGAAAAGAATATTAGAAGGATCCAGCTTTAACTTCTAATATTCCCTGGAAGTGAATAGAACTGTAATTCAGTTGCATTTTATGCATACTTAGTCTATACGCACTAAGAATGCTGCACTACTATCTTAGTATCATTGTCACTTGTTTTTTAGCCTTTGCAGTGAACCATGTGTAAGATTAGTTGAATGAGAGATACGGGAAGTATAACAGCTAATAACTGAAGTAGTAATGGATTTTAATTTGCAGTTAATATTTTGCTGCCCATGACTTTCTCTTCTAACATCTGAAACAGCAAATCAAAACCATGCAGGAGTATTCTTGTGACAGTGACTATTTTAAAGTCCTGTTCACAGAATCATAGAACTGTGGGAGGCAGAAGGGACCTTTAGAGATCACTGGGTCCAACCCCCTGTCAATGCAGCTCCCTAGCCCAGGTTGCTCAGGTAGGCGTCTAGGCGGGTCTTGAACATCTCCAGAGAAGGAGACTCCATCACTTTTCTGTGCAGCCTGTGCCAATGCTCTGTCACTTGTGCTGTGAAGAAGTTCCCACACATATTTGTGCAGAAGGTCCTATGCCTCAGTTTGTGGTCATTTCCCCTTGTCCTATCACCACACACTGCTGAGAAGAGTCCAGCCTTGTCCCTTTGCCTCCCACTTAGATATTTATAGATGTGGATCAGATCCCCTCTGAAACTTTTTTTCTCAAGGCTGAACAGACCCAGGTCTCTCAACCTTTCCTCTTAAGGGAGGTGTTCCATGCCCTTTATCATCTTTGTGGCCCTCCGTTGGACTCTTTCCAGGAGATCCCTGTCTTTTTTGTACCAGGGAGCCCAGAAATGAACACAATACTCCAGATGAGGCATCACCAGGGTGGAGTAGAGGGGGAAGATCCACCTCCCTTGACCTGCTGGTCATGTTCTTTTAATGCACCTCAGGATCCCATTGGCCTTTTTGGCCACCAGGGCACGCTGCTGGCTCATGACCAACCTGTCATCCATCAGGACACCCAGGTCCCTCTCCTCAGAGCTCCTCTCCAGCAGGTCATCCCCCGACCTGTACTGGTGCATGTAGTTATTCCTCCCTATATGCAAGACCCTACACTCGCTCTTGTCAATCCTCATCTGGTTCCTTTCTTCCCATCTCTCCAGCCAGTCCAGGTCTTGATGAATGACAGCACAGTCTTTGGATGTGTCAGCCATTCCTCCCAGCTTTGTATCATCAGCAAACTTGCTGAGTGTGGTCTCTATCCCCTCATCAAGGTCGTTGATGAAGATGTTGAACAGGACTGGACCCAGCACTGACCGCTGAATAACGCCTCTAAGTTCAGGCCTCCAACTGGATTCTGTACTGCTGTTCCTAGCACAGAAATTAGCTTCTTGTTTTTGTCTTAGAAAAATGTAGGATTGTCACTGTAGGAAATAGCTAATAGTGTTGCTACATAGCAATGGAGAGAAAAAGCAATTTCAGGAACAGGGAAGTAAAGGTAAGATCTCCTTGGTCAAGACACTAAACAGAAAGTTCCATTTAGTACAGCTGTGGGGAAATTATTTTGTCTTGCTAAATAAGCATTTAGAAGAGAGGGGGGGAAAAAAAAAGACCAAACACCTTTGGTCAAGTGAATCTTCAGTTTATCTCGAAAGAAAAGTTGTTGTTTAGTTTATTTAACAAAAAAGCAAGGAAACAAAACTGAAATAATTCACAGAAGCAGGGAGAAGGCACTAGCACTGCTCTCATCTGCTTTTTTTTTTTTTTTAATCAATGCTCCAAGCTGTTTAAACTATTGTTTTTTACATGGGAAACCTTGATGAAAACACTGCTTTATGCAAAGAACTCTTATTTCCATTTTTCTCTTTCACAGCCAGGGCCTGTTGTAGCATAAATCTTTTTTTTTTTTTTTCTCCCCCTCAGAAACATCTCATCTGGTTATCTTTGGGTAATTCTAGTAGAGTTTTTTGGTTTTTTTTTTTTGTTTTTTTTTTTTACTGATCATGAATTGCTGTCACTGTTCTACAGCTATCTGAACGAAAGCAGAAATGTGCAGCTTTTGTCCTCTGATGCTGACTACAGTTTTTCTATTGCAGTGTCTGTGTGAGATTTGCTTTCATAATAGGTAAAACAAAACAGTTTGGATGAGCACTTTGATAATGGCCATGTTGGCAAGTGTTCCTTTGTCCCTTACCTGTAGGAGCAGGACAAGCTGTAAAGGATTGTATAGAGAATCTATAAATGTCCAGACTGCTTGAGTCAGCTGTCCTGTTACAAGCAGTGCTCCAGACTGCCTGGTTTGACCAGCTCAATATTCCTGTTTACTGGTGCTTCTGACATTAGTATTCACTTTTTTCTTTTTCTTATATGCTACATCTATGCAAACATGGTGCACCTGGCCTGCTATCTTGTCTTTATCTGTAATTCTTTATTATTCTTGTGATCCCATGGCAGTTTTATTTGGCTGTGCCTAGGGTAACATGGGCTCAAATGCTTTAGAAGCGCTGTGTCAGTGCCATATTACCTTTGATGTTGTTTATTCTCATTCATTAATTTCCAAGAATTGTGTGATACTTTAGGTTGGGATGTTACAAAGCAGGGACTGTGTTCAACCTCTTCCATAGTGAATAGATGTGCTGAAAACATCTGCTAGTCTTGATTTCTGAGACTTGTTGTACCTTGATCATCAACTGGTTTTATGTTTATAGTGTCTGGTAGAATTTTCTGCTTTTAAGGCGTTAAAAAGCAAACTTTAATTTTTCACATCTGCAAACTGTTTCTCAGACATTCCTGGCTCATCTTACCCTGCACCGTGCTTCCCAGGATTTGTTTCTTCTAATTTTCCTCGCTTTTTATAGCTTCAACCTCCTGTTGTGGAGATTACTTCTAGATGTTCATAGCCTTTCTTACTCCACACTTTTGCTATTCTGATCTCCTCTTTGTCTTTCAAGTCTTGTATTAGCAAGCTTGTGCCAACCAACGTTTCTGTAAAATCTGTGTTGCATTTTAGCTCCTTTAAAAAGACTATTTTTTTTGTGATAATGGGTGTAGGCAGTTTTAGCTTGTGATGCTTTTACAGGTTTATGAATTCAGCTTTTTTTTTGCTGTATTTTCAACAGTATTATTGTGTGCTGTGTACCACAACTACTTCCGCTCATGGAATATTTTATGCAGTGAAGGAGTAATTGGCAAGGCCAAGTTTGAAAGTTGCATACTGTGAGAGTGTTTGAGATACCAACACAAATGGGAATCAGAGAAATAATGTGTATTTACAGAAGTAATGTACAATAGAAACAATTCTGTGATAAGGAATATGTTGGAAGGATGAAACAATAAATTAATTGTGAATTACTCTGAAGTTCACCACAAGATGCCTTCTTCAAATAATTAGCATCAGATTTTATTGAGGAGATATGGCTTTTTTTTTTTTCTCATGGTTCCTCAGAAGAAACCTCACTGTTGCCATGAATCTTATTTTTGCCTTTGCTTATACACAAATGGGCTTGATTTCCTCCAGTAAAGCAGAAGGATTTACTGCTCCTAAAACAGTGAAGCAGGTTTTTCTTTGTTGTCCAGGCTGACAGAAGTAAAGATCATGATATAGAATCCTTAGAGTTGGAAGGTAACATTAAAGGTCATCTAGTCCAACTCCCCTGTAATGAACAGGGACACCCACAGCTAGATCAGGTTGTTCAGAGCCTGGTCCAGCCTGGCCTTGAATGTCTTTGGGGTGGGACATGCACCACATGTCTGGGCAAACTGTTTCGCTGCTTCACTACCCTTTTGCGTGTTTAAAAAACAAGCAAACAAACAAAAAAAACAAACACACAATCATTTTTTTTTTTCCCCTCACATACAGCCTAAATCTCCACTCTTTCAATTTAAAAGCTTTTTCCCTTGTCCTGTCACAACAGATCCTGCTGAAGAGTTTGTCCCCTTTTATCTTAAAAACCCTCATTAAATAAGGGAAGGTTGCTATCAGATCTCCCTGGATCTTTCCTCCTCTCCAGGCTGAACAGTCCCAGCTCTCTCAGCCTGTCCACGTAGGGGCAGTGTTCCATCCTTTGGCTCATTTATGTGCCCCTCTTCTGCATGCCATTCAATAGGTCTGTGTCTCACCGGTACTGAGGACTCCATGTCTGGACACAGCATTCCAGATGTGGTCTGTGCTCAGTCTTTTCAGCACCCAACTTGTGTTGATAGTGGGGGCTGTTGCAACCCAGTTGCAAGATCTTGCACTTGGCTTTGTTGAAGCTAATGAGATTCTCATGGGCTCACTGTTCAAGTCTAGGTGTCTTTGCATGGCATCTCAGGTGTATTGGCCACACAGCGTGTTGTCATCTGCAAACTTGCTGAGGGTTTATTTGAACCTGCTGTCGTTGATGAAGATTTTGAACAGTATTGATCGCAGCCCCTGAGGGATGCCACTCATCACTGATCTCTGTCCAAACACTGACGCATTGACTGCCATTCTCTAGGTACTATCTTGCAAACAGTTCCTCATCCACTGAATGGTCTACCCATCAAATGCATATCTTTCTTTCCAATTCAGAGAGAAAGATGATGTGAGGGTCTGTGTCAAATGCCTTCCTGAATTCCAGATAGATGACATCAGTGGCTTTTCCCTTGTTCACTGACAAAGGCCACCGTACACAGCCACTAGGTTGGACACCACTTGTCCTTGGTGAAGCTATGCTGGTTGTCTCACTTCACTGTATTCTGTGTACCTTAACATAGTTTCCAGGAGGATCTTCTCCATCATCTTTCTGGGCACTGAGATGAGACTGACAGGTTGGTAGTTCCCTGGGTCATCCTGTCTACCCTTCTCAAAAATGAGTGCAACACTGCATTTCTTCCAGTCACCAGGAACTTCATTTAACTGCTGTGTCTTTTCAAATATCATTGAGAGTGACTTGATGACTGCGTCAGTCAGTTCTCTCAGGATTCTGTGATGTATCAAGACTCATAGGCTTGTGCATGTTCAGGTTCCTGAGGTGGTCAATGAACCTGATCACTTATGGAGGGAGGGGCACTGTTCACCCTGTCTCCACCTTCTAATTGTCTTCTCTTTTTAATGATAGTGAATTCAAATTATCTCATTTAAGACAATTAGGTGTTGGCCTGATAATGGATGTTGATGTGTCTAGCTATTCTTCATGGCAAAGCCTAATTATATTATTATAGAAGTTAAATAACTTCATCCTTGTACAGTTGTCTCCAGACATGAGCAGAACTGTTCAGAATAGCTTCTGTATATATTTCATCATTTATCTCCAACTCTGTACAGACAACTTACACATTGCACACTTTTTCTTACAACTCTGTTTAAGCTGGTTGTGAGGTATCAGCCAAGTTGTACAGTTTTTTTTTTAATGTAATGGATGAGTCTTTTCTGTATAGGGTCCTAAAATGGGCTGATTTTTATTAAAGAAGTTTCTGGTACAGCAATTAAAAATGATTACAAGGGAGGATATTCCTGCATTTTTTTTTCCCCAAGGAAGCTGATTAGTTTCAGCCACAGGGAGATAAACCATTAAAGCTGTTCAAGGTAATGTGCTTTACTGCAGAAATAGGGAAATATTCCAATGTGAAGCATAGCTGGTACTTTTTCCCTGTTGGAGGAGTGATTCAGAAGTGTCTGAGCCCATGCACAGTTTGAATTGAATGTCAGCCTCTTATGTAAGATCTTTTCTGCACTTGTTGCTTTCTGAGATCAGAAATTCAGTCCTCACTCCTGTATGCTTGTGCTATGCGGCTCAGAATGGAGGAACTGGGACTTCTAATCTGCAAAGTGGCTGTGGGCAGTTCAGCAGTTTTACGAATGGGATTTATGAACCTTGGCTTGAATGGAGGTAGTGGAGGGGAATGAATTGCTGTCTCCATGGGTCTGAGGAGGCTTAAACTTCAGGCTGCCTCACTTCTTCATAATCTTAAATCCTGATAGTGGGATTTTTGGGGTGGCCAATAGGAAAACTGTGGCAGCTGTATAGTGGTATTTAACTTAATAGCCCTGTTAAAAGGAAACGATTTTCCTTAAAGGGAATGATATCAAGGGCAGCCCAGAAAGATCAGCTACTACCCAAGTAAGTTGTGACTTCAACTTGAGGAGTGCAGCTCCACAATGAAGCTGTCAGAAGTTTGCACACTGAGCAAGAATTACCTAACTGATTCAAAGGAAACCTCAGGGGTACAAATTTAAATGTCTAAAATAAAAGCTTAAGGTGGGGCCTACTAATAGATCTTGAAATTACTGTTAGAATATACTTCCTTGGACTTAACAGTAAAAATTCAGCTCCTCTTCGCTTTCTGCAGCTGTCTTCTCTGACTTCAAAATTTCTCACATTTTGCTTTTATGCATGACTGGCTCTGAACTGAGTTTTTACTGTAGTTTTATTTTAGTTTTGCTCCTGCTGTTAATTTCTTGCTTTTGTTGTTATCTTGGGATGCAAAATGAGTCTTTCAACTTTCACTTTTCCTGTCACTCCAGGCTTTCTGGCTTTTTCAGCAGGAGCTTCCAGTGTCGGTGACCAGTGAAAGATGTGACTTAAATGCTTCAAGACTCTAAAGGCAAAATAAACATTCCTCTCACCTTGTGTTTCTGAACAGTTACGCTGAGATTTTAGAGGTGATAGCTATGAAATTTCAATGGGATAGAATAGGGTTTGGTTTTGACACAATTTTAATATATAAAACCAAGCTCTGCTCATCAGACTAATTATAATTTTAGCCCTTTTCTTTGAGGTCTTTTTCCCCCAGTGAAACTTAAAGCAGAAAGTCTATTTATCTATATGGCCATCAGATGGTATTCATGGTTTGAATTAGAGAAATTTGAAATCTTATGCTGGAAGTGACTCTGTGCTATCCAGAAAATTAGGAAGTGAGAAAACTGAAACCTTCTGATGCAGTGCAGTCTTTCCTTCTGTTTCTTCAAAGTTGAAATCCCTCTCAGAGTTTGCATTTAGATTGGTACTCTGGGGATTATGTGAATGAATCATAGCATCATTAATAGGGCCTGTCAGTGCTCTTTCTTACTGTGAAGGTTTTTTTCTCCAAACGTACAAGAAAATATGAAGAATCTGAAGTGATCTGTAGCAGAAAGCTTACAAAGGTCTTTTGTGAAATATAGTTCAGCTTTGGGAACTAATTAAACAAAGCTCCTTGTTCATAATCCCATGTTCTTACTGATACTCTTAACTCCTATATGATTGCTGGAAAGGTCAGAATTTTTTTTTTTTCTGTGCAGAGGTTCATTAAATTTGTCATTATTATGACATGGATCAGATTTAGCAAATGCATATTGGGCGTTGGTAACCAGTAAGTTTTCAATTATCAGTTAGATCAGAAATTTACCTTGTGTGAAAGATGAAATGTCTAATAAGCCTTCTTGTAGGCTTTTGTCTCTAAAATCCAGGTGAAGATCTTGCTTTCCTGCTTTGCTTTATAATGCTACATACTATCCTATGCTTCTGATTTTTAGGTCCCATCACAATCCCCACTGGGAGTTGAACTCTAGAGGTCCCTTTCAAATCTTACAATTGTGATCCTGGCTGTGAAAGGTGTAGTGCTGCCAAAAATGATGTCTATTTCAATGTGCTTGGATTAGTGGATCTTATCAGTGTTTTTATGAGGGCTTGTAGCAGCTAGAAATCCTAAAAATTGAGAAGTGATGGACTGTCTGCACCTAGTGCACACGAAGACTGTGTGGAGACCTTGACTGCTTCAGCTAGGCCAGTCATCCTGATCTGGTATTGTTTTTGGCTTAAGTCAATAAGATTTGTATCTCTTCCTACAGTGTAGGAATTCTCTGTGGGATAGCACTTGCTGCGTGGAGATAATGGGCAGAACAGAAGCTGGAGGACAATCTGAGTTCATTTTCTCAGTTCCATTTTAGTACAAAATATCTTTGGAAGAGGGACCTAACCCCATTCTCCCTGAGAGAAGTCTTATAGGACTGTCTGTTTCTTTTGATTTTCTCACTTCATACTGTTAATCAGGTAGAATTTGTTCATTCTCTGCCCTAAGGCAAAATTATAATGCTTCCTACAGTCCAAATAAAATGCAATTTGGACAGATCCGTACTAAGTTTGACCAAAATTTGATCAATGAAACTTGAAATTTAACAATCTCATGTGTTTTTTATAAAATAAATAAGGGGAAAAATACCCACTTCCATACTCCCCTGTACAGGAAAGACTTATCTGGAGAGTCCAGAAAAGGGCCAGTAAGATCATCAAGGCGCTGGAAGCTTTTGTGTGAGGAGAGGCTGAGTGAGCTGGAATTCTTTAGCATGGAAAAGAAAATGCAGGATATTGCTTTATGACCTTTTACTATGGACATGCCAACTCCTTAAAAGTTGCAAGATTTTTTTTTTTGTGGTTAAAGGTAAATAAAACTCAAAAAACAGTGAGCTTGTCTCATGCTGTTACAAGATAAAAATATTGAGTTGCCACAGAATCTATGATTCTATGAATCAGAAAACATCTGAGGTTGGAAACAATCTCTAGAGATTATCTAGTCCAACCCTTGCATTTATCTGTTCTGCATTTCATTGGTTTGTCTGTGAAGTAACAGACTTTGTCTAGTAGCTCCTGAAGAGGAAGCGTGAACTTTGTGGCATAATGGTGAACAGTCTCAAAAAGGCAATTTCTATTTCTAGAGAATAGATTATTTGTCAGTACTCAGATACTGCAGGTGTGTTCTAGACTGTGCTTATATATTCTATGCTCATATTTTATGAATATTACAGATATTCCTTGTGCCGCTTGACATGCAGGGAATAGAAGGTTCCCGTGGTAAAAATAACTCTGGAGTTCTAATTTATTAAATAACAGCTTATCTGTATTTGGCATTTACAGAATCTATTAATGGTTGTGCAAGAGTTTATTGTGCACTGGTGTGGATTTCCTACAAACAACCATGAAACCTTTGAGATTGCATCTTACTTCATTGCTTCAAATGTGTGCCATGTCACTGACTTTTTTTCCTTCCCTGTAATCAGGGAGGAAAACAGTCTGCCTCTGGCAACAGGTTCCCTTGCAGTGAGAATGGCTGGAGCGAACTTAAAGCATTTAAGCAACTATTTGAAGATATTCAGCTTCCTCCTTTCTTTTAATGCAGTCTGACTGAAGGACATTCATTAGTAGGAAACGAGTAACCTTTTGTAGGACTAGTAGTCTGCTTAATAGTCCTGAGCTAGCCACCACAGGAACAAACCAGTGGCAGTATTTGTACACAGGATGGAAAAGAGGAGGAACTGATTAATCCATTATACATGCAGCTGAATTATCCTGTCATTCCATCAGTGCTAACTTGTGGAGATGGTTTTATTATAGCTCAGACTCCTAGGACTTAGGTACTAATATTCTTGTGTGGTGTTGTGGTAGTATTTGGAAAATCAGGTTTAGTTGTGCTTACCTGGTCTTGAGTTGGCTGATAATAGCTCCTGGCACTTCTACAAAGGGAGCATTTGTTTAACAGGGTCTTACACCAGCTGCTAGGCTGTTGTGGAGTTGAAACTGCCTGTTGCTTCTGTGACTGCTACATGTGGTCTTTTCATTTGCTGCGAAGTACAAAATTTGTGCTGCATACTGTTTAACAACTCTGGCCTTGCATAGAGAAAAGAGTGTTATGATACTTTTCTACATAAGGTTTCCTCTGTTTTGGTTTAGTTTTGGCAACAGAATTTGGAGCTGTTTGCAGTGTAATGAGACCTTCAGTACTGATAAATTGTGGTTCAGTGTTGATTCCTGTCCTTGACATCCCTTTCAAAATTCTCTTTTCTAATATTTCTGCTGTAAACCATTAACTTAAGAAAACTTATGTAGGGTTTTCGTCTTTACTCAAATCATGACAGGAAATGAACACAGTACACCTACTTGCATTATCTTACTGACTTCAGAGGTTCCATTTCTACTGAGAGCCAGATAGTAAGAAATCCTGAACAGAACTGCCACATAACATCCATCTCTTCTTGAGCTACAAAGGTTAAGCAGTGACCAAAACTTGATATGGAAAGCATTATACCCTTTATTCAGTTCTGTAAAATTCTTTTGAGCTATTTAATAAATGTTTGAACAATGGGTCTGATGCCCAGAAAACTGTTACTGGGGATGAATACTGCAGCATAAACCAGAACATGGTTTAGAGCCCATTAATTTTAGCTCTTTTACATATTATCAGGAGACTCTTACTTGTGTGTTAGCAAATTAACACTGAGGACATGGATATCATGGCAGGCAAGAGCTCGGCACAACACACCATCTATTTCTATGACACAGCTTGCCAGGCTGCAGTCTGTTCTGTTTTGTGCAGAAATAATTAAAGATCCAAAGACAGATCCCATATCCTGTTCTTCCAAGTGGTTTAGCTCTCTTGTACCTGACAGATTCCGCTGTTGTACCTTTCCAAGCTGAAGAATTTTCTGAGATGTAGGAAAAATGGAGGCGAAAAAGTTTCTAGCTATGTTAAAGAACATGTTGATGTGCTAGGGTATCTGTTATGAATTTTAGTGTTCCTTGTGCAGGAAGTAAAAGAAAGCTATCTTAGTCCTTTCACTCATGGTCAGAGCAAATTTTAGCTGAGAACTTTGTTAGATTGACAGCTGGTCAATCTACAGAAACTGTATGCTCTCTTGACTTGTATCCAGTGTAAGTTTAACGCAGGAGACTGCTATTAAAATACTGCTTAAAAACCCACTAGCTCAGACAGTAGCATACAAATTTCAGTGTGGAATTACATAGCCAATAGTACAAACTGCCATAGTACAAATCCCTACCTATGCAAATTCAGAGAGGAGAAAACAACTTTAAAATGCTTAGGCTTTTTCTCCCTGTGTGTGTGTGTATATATACACACACATATATGGAACTAGAAACACATAGAAAAACTACTCAGTAAGCTACATAATAGCTGATGATATATGTTTAAAAGAAATGCAAACTACTGCGAAGGCTACTTAAGTTTGATACCCATCAATCTTTATTCATACTGGCCCAATTGCTGTTTAAAACACCATTAAGTACACACTGCCATCTAGTGAGCATCTCTAACAACTGCAATTTGATTTCAGAGGAGAGAAAAATGTGTTGATTGGAGCAGGTAACTCAATACAGTACAAAACATAGACTTAAAAATGCTGCACTGAATGCTTTGTCAATTGTATGTTATATAACAGAGATACGCAGAGCAAAGCTAAAGTATTTTATTAATAATTTATTGTCAGTAAGAAAGACTGGCTAATGGTAATTTTCAGTAAAAACCTTTACAAGACCATTAGATCACAAATATACAGACGCTATAAAAACTGTGTCATGGTGGTTTTGGCTTTAAACTGGTATGTAGAAGGTCTTCAACACACTTTCCAAGAAGGGAAAAAATGTTTACAGTTCTAAAATACAGCAACCCATTTAAGACATTTCCATGTAGCTGACCCAGAAAAATATCAGACCTAACCTATGTACAACTGGAGTAGTGTGAACATGTTGATTTTTTTTATAATGAAATGTCAAACCTTGGTTTTGAGGGAATACGTACAGTGATGCCCTGATTATAATAACTCAGGGTGCTAGTTTTAATAGCACACAAACACCACTAGTTTCAGTGGAAAACAAATTCACAAAATATCTACAAAATCTAGTTAAAACTATTAAAATCAAAACTGTACATAAAATTTACAGAAAGTAGGAGGAAATTAACTTTCATTAGAACTATATAAATATATGCACCATGCTAATATGGAGAAGTGGTATGTGATTTTTTAACATAGACAATGCAAGTACAAAAAACATGTTCAAAAATGGCGCAGTCAGTGGGATTCTCCAAACTGCCCAATTATAGTAGGTCAGGAAACTGAAAAAAGCTGATTTAGTGAAATGCCATCATGCCAGTTTAGCTCACTGAAACAGAAGCATTCACTTAGGCTGGGAAAAGGGTGTGAGGGGGGGAAAAAAAAAGCTCTTGAAAATTGTTCTAGAACTGATTAAGTCTGTTAAAAGTCCAGGCACTTTGTTGAATGTGAGTGTCAGACTTCTGTATGTTGCTGGGAATCAAGTGGAGGAATTTTCACATTTTCAAAATGACTGTCATCTCCACTCTCATAGTCACTCATCATGACTTCAGACTCCATTTCACAGCATGCTGACACATCAGAGCACGAAGCTGTGGAAGCATACACAGACATGGACATGTTGTCTACAGTGGGAGCTTCAAAGTCTCTATTGTACCCTAATGTGTAAGGAGCATAAGGTTCTCTGTAATTGCCATTGGCACCACTGGTTGTGGTCTGAGGTTCGGACATGTCTGCAGGATAGTGATGGGGAAGATACTGATTAAGGTTAAACCTCTGCCTGCTTCTTGTAGAAGAACCCAAGCTACCTATGGCTGGCATGTCTCTGGGAGGCTGTATTGACTCAAACTGGTCGCTGTATTCTGGTGGTAATGGTGGAAGCTCATCAGGTGCAGGGAAGTCATCAGGTGGAGGTGGAAAATCACTTTCTATGTCATAACCACCAGGGTAATAGTCTGTATCGATGGCATTAGGATCTGTATACAGGGGAGCTGGCTCCTCAACCACTTCATAATTTGGATATTCCTGGATACCTGGGAGTTGAACGCTTGGCATCCAGTCTGATGTATCCCAGTGATAACCTGAAAAGTGAACATTTTTTAAATACAAAACATAGTGTTAATCATCAGTCTGAACTGAGAAGTCAATGCATGTATTATGTCAATGCAGTCACTGTGATTAGAACATTACTTGTTAATTGCAGAGCAATTTGACTGGCTCCACAGAAGACATTCAACACAACTTTATATTATGTCATGCACTAGATATTGCATCATTCACATTTAAAGATTTTGATTTTCTCAGACATCTCACTTACAACGAGAAGAGTTATATGTCATCTATGGAATGTGCTGTTACAATATATAATGGTATAAAATTGTTCACTCAACAGCAAATAACCAACGGTTTCCCTGGTGCAGCAAAACTCTTTAATTGTTGTTTGAATAATTAGAACTGGCTCGCTAACCAATGTCCAGTTTTCTTATGCTGTGTTTACCAAAAGTAAACCTTGCTTTTCATATGTAAAAGAAGTAATTTCTAACTGGTAAAGTATCCAGGCTATTTAAAGTGACTTTACCACTTGGCTGAATTTTAGTGTTAATTTCACGATGTGCTGTTAGCTTTATAGTAAAACTCAAAAAATGGCACCTCTCCATATTTCCGCGCCTCTTATAAGTAGTCAACAAGAAAGGGATTTTATAAAGATGTTCCACTTGAATACAGGAGCAAAACAGCAAAATCAGGCTTAATCATGCATGGCAGCCTTCCCTTGAATAAGCTTTTATTGATCTGATGAAAACTAGGTGTAATCCTAATGTCATTAAAATATGCACGTGTGTAATGCATTTTTAACATTAATACCAAAAAAGGAAAATTAATACAGAACTGGAATAAGGGTGCAAATCTAGTAAAAAGAGCAATCACTGCAGACAAATGCACAGCAAGCAAGTTGATAGTAAGTCTGTGTTAAAGCCAAGTATTAACAAAAATATTCTGGTGCATATCAATGAACTGCATGCAGAAGTCACCTCTTGAATTGCTGAGGTCAGGAACAGCAAAAGATTCTTTAGTTGGCAGAATAAGAAGAAAAAGGAGAAAATATCCGTTGTTAGGAACCAAGTACTGGAACCAATATGAAGACAAACATAATGACTCTCACTAAGATGCTACCTTCATCTGTTTTTTTTAGTGTTCTCTAGGTAAATGCCTACCTATTGAGTAGTACTAAAGTTGGCTTTTTTCCCCTATGATCCTCCTTTATTAGATTTGAACTGTAGAACTGCTGCTGAGTCAATGTAAAGCCCACCTAGGACACTATCGTATTATGGCATAATCTGTAGTCCACAGTCTGAAATTTTCATTTCATTGTTTTTAGAACTTTCCTTAAAGGGTAACAAGATTTGGTCTGATTCTATTCTTTCTTCAAACCCCCTTAGCTTTTAATACAGGGCTATGTCTATTAGGACTTGTACTTTCTGCTGTCTCATGTGGAGATGGAACTTCCACTTTATCCAGCTTTTACATACTGTGTGCAGGGACACCTGCCTCTTGCTGTACAGTAACCCCAACAACTTCTGCTCTGCATGGAACTGTCCTGTGCTGACAAACTTTAAACTTTTAAAACTTTTCTTTCTGAGGAATCTATATTCCTGACACAGGTCTGAAAGGAGGGATGCCTGCCTATTCTAATCCCAGAGTCACCTCCTAAGAACTGATACTTTTGTTTCTTCTTATAAGGGTCTGAGACCCTTAAAATATTAAAATATCTCTGGTCTCCTCACCAGGAGAATTTTCTGACCACTGAACTACATAAAAGACAGCTTTTTTGGGTTTTCTAGGGAAAAGTCCTACAGGACTGAACAAAAATGGGCAGACTGTGCATACTTCAGAGTCAAAGACCATTCAGTATAAAATAGAGGCAAACTAGAACTTGATGTATCCACCTTTCTAGGTGATGCTTTGCTACACTGGAGCTCTTATTTCCTCTTGCACTCAACACTGTTGTTTGCACAGTGCTACAGCCTTCTAGCAGTGAAGGGAATACATGCCTACAACTGTCCTAAGAGGAAATTGTGCAGTTGATGCTTCCAGGATACTTTTCGAGACTCGAGGAAAAGGCCATCTGTCCAAAAGCCTGACCTTTGCTGAAAGCCGGAGCAAGGACTGACACTGTTCTGAGATGCTCCAAAGTAGAACTCTTTATCTGTTGTGCTTTCAAATCTGTGCTTCTATTGCGGCTAGAAACTTCTAAGCATTAAAAAGCAGGTGAGCCAGGTGTCTTTAATCTCTATCCTTTCTCGATGGTTTGCAATGCATAAAATATTTGTACTTTTCTTGCAGTGATACCAAAACAGTGAATGGTATTTCCAACTGTCTTGAACTAAATCCATCAATTTTAATTTCTATGTATTAAAATCTCAGAAAAAATCTAAGTTATTAAATATTTTTCACAGGCTTAGCTTTTGCTGCCTCTAATCTTGGAACTCATAAGTTATTGTACATTACAATTTTTTAGCACTGGTGACTATGATCTATTTGTAAACACTAATGATAGGTTATTTTGTGATTAGAAGTCGTTGCCATTTATCTACTTCTTTGTGTCTCTGCATCCATGAGAGAAGACGTACTTCATAAACAACAAGCCAAACAGAATCTTTAGGTACTGTTAAATATTTTTATGATCTTAAAATGGCTTTGTTTTCAGCAGGACAATTTCGTTTTTACTGAGAAACAAGAAACATATGCTGTGAGTATCACTTCAGAAGTAGCCTCTGCAGACATGCAGAGATCTAGAGGAGCAAGCTATTGACAATTCCACTGCTATTCAAGTCTACTGAGAGGTCAGTTTTTGTATAGGCTCAGTGGCACTTCTATTATGTCATGGTTTTATGATTTCTGGTATTGGTATTCCACATCATAACATGTAGTGCATTAAGAGTTAAAGAGTTAATACTCCAACTCCATAGATTATTGATATTTTCCGGGTATACCTGTCTCAGAAGAGAAGAACTACATTCCCCAGAAGACTTTGCGATGCTCTGCATTTTTACGTATTTTCCGCTCAGAGGGAAAAGATAAAAACCCTCTGCGGTCACGGGACACTCCCTTTCCTTCGGGATCGACTCAGCAGTAGGTGCTCGCTGCCGTATCGCCTTCAGCGTTAGCGTAAGGCCTTCGGTTTATCGGACACTCTCTCTTGCTCATTTTCTTTGATTTATTAGCCTCAATTCCAATTATATTGTATTATATTGTGTTATTTTGCTTTCTGATATCTTATTTAGTAAATTAGCTTTCCTCCTCAGATCGTTGCCGCTGTTTTGTTTCTAGGCCCATCTCCCTTTTTTCCTTTTCCCTTTCCCCCTTCCCCTTTCCTGGGGCGTGGGTCTGCGGGTCCCCCACACCAATCGTCACGGAACCGGGCCGATCCAGCCCGGTAAACCGTTGACATATTACTACTAATGTTTTGCACAGTCTGTTTCTTAAATGTCAGCAAGAAAATACAGTGAAAATAGTATTTTTATATATAACATTTATAAAGAAATATTTTTTTGCTGCCTCCTAATGTAGAAATGGATATGCACAAGTGTGTATATATACACAGAGGCACACATAAACGTGTCTTTTAGATACCTCAGTAAGAACACGAGGTAAGCAACTACTTAAGCTAGGAGGGATGTATATGCCTATGCACCTCAACTGTATACTTGATGTCAGCATCTTCTACTACAGACTAACTCATCTAAAGATGTGGAAAGTGTGTATCAGGCTACTTGTGTTCTACTCTGCCAAAGCTGAAAAGGTATATAGGGAAAGAAACTGAAATGTGGGCTGCTGATTTTTCATCTGTTTTGGTCTACATAATTGCCTCTGCTGTCTCAGCCTTCCAGAAACTTTATCATGCATGTTGTCAGGCAACAGCAAGCACCAGTATCTTTTTATGCCAATTCATTTTTTCTTTTTCAGGAAGTCGCACTGAAACATGCCTGCAGGGTACATACAGCATACACATGAAAATACAAATACAGACACTATATTCTTTACTAATGCTTTTGAGAAAGTATAAGTAAATAACAGTTTGTAACTCTCATCTGCTACAACTACATTACTAGAAGAAAAACGTGCATTATTCTGCCACAGCAGTAAATAAATATGAAAACATGTATATACCTTCTTTTTCCACCGAGTCAACAACAGCATTGACAAGGTGTATTACAGTCACTACGGAAGCTTGTAAAAGGTAATAAAAGGAGCAAATTAAAACAAACCTATGGTTAGTATCACTTTAAACAGCATACAGGTATACAAAAATACTGTGAAATGGTAGTCCATTACGACTTTATCAATGAAGATTGTTGGTGTAATACATACATATACATATATACACACTATCTAGAAAGAATTGTGTGCAACATGAAACACATCCTGAACCTGACTCTTGTTGTGTACAAATATCACAAGGTACTCATTATAACTATTTTTGAAATTCTGCACAAGGACAAAATTGTTTTTACTTGTTTTAATATTTATTCAATAGCATGTTTCTACCATACTTCATCTAGATTGCAATAAACCTACACCCCACAAATGCTCTTGTGAGGTGTATTAAGGAGAAATTAAGAAGGCTTCCTTCTATTTTCTTCCCCCTCATCAGAGACACAGAATCTTTCACTGTAATGAAAGGATAGTAGGAGTACCAAAATAAGGTTGATGTGTTTTTTAAATAATAATCATAATTGGTTAATCTGTTATAACTTCCTCTCCCCAGCATACTTTTGGAAGGGAGAAATCCTTTCCCTGATAGGGTAGGATGAGGTAAACACGTGCAATTTGTTCGCAAGACTCATAATAAATTCAGTATCCATCAAAAAAGGAGGAAGAAACAATCTCTATGATGCTACAGCTATTTCTCTTAGAGTGATACAGAGTAATCAATACATTACAAGAAATACCTGTAGGCATGTATGAAATACAGGAGATGAAGGGGAGGGGAGAACATGTACTGCACAACACTTAATACCACAGGAAAAAAAAAGCTGATATTAAGTCTACTGATAGATGAGTACTATAAGCATACTATTTTACTTTCACCAATCATTAACAGATTGCTATTAAAGAATAAACCACTCTAACTTAAGAAGTGGAATTTCTTTACTCCTAAGCTAAAGAAATTTTAAACTCTTGCTGCCATACAGGCAAAAGCAGGAATTGGAATAGTCAGAGCACCTGAACTTAGTGAATTAAATTGAGACAACTATGTCTTTATCCAATCAGCTTGAAATATTTCTGAATACATAGATGCATTCAGATTGAACAGCAAAAGCATCTGTTGCAATGGAAAAATAAGACTTCTAATCAATAATAGTAATAGAATGCTCAAATAAGTATAATGAGTTGTATTAAAAGATTTATATTTTTATCTTCATATTGGCTTTTTTTTCAGTGCAGGAACTTTTTAATTAATTTTAATCATGGTGAAAGCCAAGTATACTGCTCTACTGCAATAAAATTCCTTTTTTGTAGCTTCCTTCGTTACTAAAGTAATCAAACTTACAAGCAATCCCTTAAACTCTGCTTTCACTCAGAACTGATCTGATCCATATAGGAGCTGAGGTCGCAGCAGGAAAAAGAGAAGGAAACACATGAAACTGTAACACCAGAAAACTTTACTAGAAGCTGAACGTCAAAACTGAAGTTATAGTTGCACAGGTGAAGGCTGTTTTTTAAATTCACTGTATTCTTATATAACTAATTATTAAATTTGAATGTGCTTTTAACAGCTTTTAACACACAGTGCTGAATACCTTGTGCTACATTCACACTGTTAATATTCTAATACTGGAATGAATGTTAAGGTAAAGTAATTAACATGAAGTTTAAGATAGGTAAAAAACACTAACATTTGAGTATTAAAATAAACACTAATATATATTGCATATTAATATATATTAGATGTATGCAACACTTATTGATACTAAGAGCTTTAGGTGCAGAGACATTATGAATGAATGTAAGCAGCAGTACAGAATGATTAGAGTTTACATACCGTTGTCATCACATGATTCAGACTGGAAGGAGCTAAGAGACTGGACTTCAGACATGCTTTCTCTAGCACTGTAAGGATGGGAGCTCTTTTCATCCAGAGGCTTTTTTGAAAGGCAGGGGTCAAGATCTACTACTTTAGCTGGAAGAAAAAGTTTCAAGTAAGGCAGTTAACAGACTTGAATAAAAGGCATTAGTAATTAAAGCTTTCTAAGATCTACACTTCTAAGAAAACTTAGTAGTGTATGAAGCTGGATCAGACTTCAGCATTAGGATTTTATGATTATTATTATTTTATTACCACAGTAGGTACAGACAGACTTTGAACTCCTATTAAACCTGTACCACAAACATGCACCTTTAGCTGAGAGATAACAAAAGTAAGAAAATTTCTTACTGTCGTAGTCAAAATCCCAGCTGGGCTTCTGTATCGAATCGCTGTCTGAAGGAGAGTTGGAGGGAGGTGGAGGTGGCAGGTTTGGTGCTACGCTGCAAACAGCGACAGCTTTACGGTGGCCATGTACAGAATCTGGGTTAAAAGTACTAAATTCTGGGTGTTCAGGGATAGCAGACCCCTCAAAAGAATTCCTGTCAAGATTATTCCTGGAGTCACTTGGAATGCTTGGAGTGTACGAAATGGGACGAACAGGAACCTGTGGTGGGATGTCAGAATAAATGTTCTTATTCAACTTTGCATCAAAATAAGGTCGTTGTAAGAACGCTGTTGTAGCTCCCAGTTGCTTGTCTTCAGGTTCTGGTTGGTGTTTCTTCTTTCTACTCATCACTTTGCGGCAAACAACAAAAATCCCAACTAACAAAAATATTCCAGCGATGAAAACAATAATTCCAATTACTTCAGCTAAACTAATGTTCCAAGACGTTGAAACATATTTGTTAAGAACAATGTCTGTGCAGTGCTTTCCTCCAAATCCATGGCTGCAATTACAATGATATGAACCGTAAGTATTCTCACAAAGGGCACCATTAAGACATGGGTTTTCTGTGCATTCATCAACATCAGTCAGACACCTATCAGAATCAGAAAGAGAAACAATGGTTAGTTTACATCAGTAATCACTGTTCTGGTCTTGTTCAACAATTCTAAATGTATTTAATATGTAATACTGTACACTACCAGGCAACTTGCTATTCCATCACCATTCTAGATTTCAATCAACTTGAGTAGTTAAGAAATATTTATAAAACTTTTCTGTGGAATGCTATACTCACCTTTCTCCCCGAAAGCCTGCTTCACACTCACAAACAGGTCCATCCAAACTGTCAATGCACTTGCCACTGTTTTTACAAGGATTGTCTTTGCAATATGGACCCAGCTGGCACCTTCAGAAGAGGAAAAAAATAGTTATCAACAAAAAAAGCCGTTGTCTTACTGTATGTTGTGTAAATAGTATTATACAAAGTGGGACTCAAGGCTGCAACATAGGGGCTGACATTAAGCAATACAAGTGGATTTTAGAGTGCGAGCTTTAGTTAGAAAAAAGATAAAGTAAAAAAAAAAAACAACCATTATGTTTATATACTATGCTGTAAGGGGTTCATTTGTACAAAAAAAACCCCATACAAACATACCTTTGGCCTGTGTACTGTCCTCGGCATTGGCAGATGAAATCATCACTGACTGGGATGCAAGTACCTCCATAAAGGCAGGGATTCGAAGCACAAGGATTGACACTTACATCACAGTGAGTTCCCATGAATAAAGGAGCACACTTGCAGTAGTAACCTAAAATCAAATACATTCTTTTTGAGACATGCACGTGACTTTACTGGATTCAAGATAAATTCTTCCCTGCCCACCTATCTGTTCAAAGACAGACAGGACAGAAATAGAAATATTCTATAGAAAAGTGAAGGAAAGTCTAATGGAAAGTTTTTCCGGTTTGTGACTGAAGGTTAACTGCCACTTATCTCTCAGAACTCAAGCCTGTCATAATGTTTTCAGAAATTTTAAAGTAGGCAGTCAGAGAATGGATCTCAGTGTTGAATGACACTGAAGATTAATAAATGGATTTTGCCTACTTCTTATTCCAAGAAACGGAGTGTCTAGAACACAGGCAGACACAGCCTCCCTCCCTGGTTAACAACCAACTTTCTACAACTCTTAGGAAAAGCAAAAATTATTTACAAAACTGTTTTGGCCTTCAAAGACAGGTAAGTGGAAAAGCAGTTTTGAAAACTAGCAGCACAGCTTACCTCCATTCGACAGGGCATTGCAGATGCCTCCATTCTGACATGGGTTGCTTGAACAACCTTCTGTGGTAGAAAGTAAGCACCCAGGAGTCACATCAACAGATTCTTCTATGTGCGCATAATTTCGTGGCTTGCTGTTTAAGGGAAGCTCTTGTCCATTAAGTACAATAGAATCCATGCAGCCTCTGAAACCATTGCTAACCTGAGGACTCCTGCCATGTCTTGCTCCCTGCTGCCGAATATGACCACCAAAAAACACATGATTATCTAGGTTTAGTGTCCTAAGTGTACCAGGAGCAGTACCAGATGCAGTATGCACCCTGTCCAGAACAAGTCGTGCATAATTTCCATCCACTTCAAGAGATACTGAATGCCACTGGCCATCATTAATCTGAATGCTTTGAACTGAGACAATGCCAGGTCCGCTGCCACAATCAAACTTATATTGCAGCCTTCCATGATGAATCTACAGAGGAAAGACACATCATCAACAAATGGACCACAGACAGAGAATCCCTGCAGAAAGCAGAATTTGAAAATACTGCTGCCTCATAAAAGTTTATGTTTGCTACAGAAAGAAGATGATGGTGTTGTCCATAAAGGGCAGTTTAGAATACAACGTTAGTAAACATTCACACTGATTGTGATTTGCTTTATATGATCCTTCTAATTAAAATGCATATAGTACTTTTTTTTTTTTTCCATCAGTAAAAAGCTCACAGATTGTCATCAAAATATTGCAGTATATTGTGTTTTAAGTGATTAATATCTCATGTTATAAAAACTTTTTTTGTATGAACTTACAGAGTATTACAAGCAAGCAAATTTAAATATTAGTTTTTTTTACTCATTTCTTTAACATTGAAGAAAATGGATTCTTTTTACACGTTAAAAAATTCTATAAAAGTTGGCAACTGGAATGTATTAAAAAAACCTGTATTTTGAATGCAGCTCTCAATTGTAACAACTCTGCAGAAATGCTGGTATGAATAAAAGTAGAGATATGTACCTCTAAGATACTGTAGTCTGTTCCTCGAGCGTACATAACAACTGCATGAGCAGAGTAAGTTCTAAGTCTCATTGTCAGCTTCATTTCTTCTTTGTTCTCATTTTCCATGAGACGGTATTTCACATAACTGTTCCCACTGAATGTTACAGCAAAGCCCACCGATGCTGAGGGATACAGAAAAATATGACGTTGTTAACACAGGACTGGAAAATAATATGGTTTTACACAGAAATATTTTAAAGCAAGTTTCTTACCAGGACACTGTCCAGTTTTGCTGTCATGGCAAACACAGGTGTATTTTTCCTCCTTTGGATCTCCTAAACATTCAGTACCTTCAGGGCATGGGTTTCCTTCACATACACTATTCACTACAGGGCATTTCGATTCTGTAAAATGAAATATATTATTTCACTTCTGTTGGCAGAAATGCTATTCTGTGAAAAAGGACACTTCAACAGGAGCTGAAGGCAACCCAAATGATACTCCTCGATATCAGGCAACAAGGAAGTGAAGAACAGTTATGGGACATGATTGACAAAGACTAGGCAAACAGTGTGTACAATGGCTGATGTTCACAGTTATCTCAATTAATAACTCAATTCAACTGAAAACATTTAAAAAGTCATGATGTGGTTTAAGGTTTACTACAGCTACCACGCATCATGAAAAATGCAAGAGTGCATAGATACAAAACATAAACAGAGGAGATGAGTGTATTTGAGAGAGAAAAGGAATGGGCTTTAAGTATTTACTGCAGATGTACGTTCAGCCAGCAGTGGTAATCAATAATTTTAAAAAGCCATCTCATTTTCCTGAGAGCCAAAGACAAATTCATCATTTATTATAAATCTGGATACTTTCATCTGTTTTAATGCACATTAATTTTCCAGTTCAATCTGTCATTCACAGCTAAGTTTTGAAGCTGTATGAGATCTTTCTCTTAGCAGAAACCCAGACATATTCAAGTTCTTTGCAATAACTTTTCTTTGCATACAAGACTGAATAGCCATTATTCATGCAATTAGGAGAGCAACAAAAGAAATAAATGCTTTTATAAAATGGATAATGAAGATACAAGTATAAAAAAATTGCTTCCCAGAAGCTTATATCATATAAAGTCTCATTATCTCATTTTAAGAGAATAATTACTCCTTATTTTAAATAAAATTAGTGAATGCTGCAGTGCAGGTTACAGAACATTCTTACTCCTGTATCATTCATTTCCCCCTATGGATGACTGTTCAAAACCAGAACAATCTTTTGAAGAATATCGTTTTCCTTTCTGCCCTCCTTACCTTTACAAAGACAAACTGCTGCTCTGTGATGACGGGGAGTGACAAAACTCAGCCTGGCTGTGCTGTGAGTTGACATGATGTTCTCATCCAGCGTTACTTTTTCTTCACAAAATTTCAAAGGACAGTCTAGGCCTGCACAAAGCTTATGGAAAACATCAATTATCCGAACACCTAGAATCTCCTCTAGGTCAGGAACAGAAGAGTTTATCTTGTGGAGCAGAATTCTCATGGGATGCTGAGAGCTGCCAGATTTTTCAATGTTCAAGAGGACATCAAGGTTTGAAGGAGGATCAGAAGGCTGCAAACTAACAATTTGGATGTCATTTCTCCTCACACCTAAGATGTTTCTTAAAGCTCTCTGGAAATTGCGCCAGTAATCGCCAATGAATTCTTCAGGAGCAAGGTTTGCAAAGCGTATTGTAATGCTGTGATTTAGTAAATCTTGTGTGATTTGTTTGATATGCACAGTAATATCAGCTGCAGTTGTAAATTTTCCATCAGTAACAGTGATGTTTAGGAGGTACTGTCCCACATCTAACCTTTTATGTGCTATTAGTTTGCCTCCAGTACTGGAAACAGAGAACATGGATTCCATCTTGGGGTCCAGGCTATAAGTCAAAGTATCATAAACATCCTGGTCAGTTGCATGAATTTTTCCAATGACTCCACCTGAATATTCTTCACCATAGGCTGTAATAAAGATTTCTAGAGGCAGAATTGCTGGAGGGTAAATGCTTTCCTCAATAACTCTAATATCAACATATGTCAGAGATGACAGTGGTGGCTTTCCATTATCTGTGACCTAGTAGAAGACAAGGGTACAGTTAGATTTTTTGCTTTATCTCATTAAATTCTTTTGCAGGTATGTGTACATTATGCAGTAGTGCTGTACTAGTCTACAAACACATAAATACACGAAAGTTAATACAGGTCAATGCTTTAAAAAAATTGCAAATTCAAGCTTGTGAGAAGTTAATTCTGAAAATTCAAAAAAGTGCACACACCCAAATATGTTTTCACTTCTTCCAAGATGAAAAGGAGACAGTGTTCTTAATACCTCCATATGCAAGAAAGCCTACTATTACAGCAAATGCAGAGGAAATGCACAGTAGCTGATTTCAGGCAGCAGATGGTGCTTGAAGCTTTTTTAGTGCAAACATGGAAACAAATTAAGAACTCAAAATGACTCATGGACTCTAAATTTCTAACAAGTTTCACCACTTAGGCCTTGAAGGCAATCTAAATGCAGTATGTTAAACAGAACTTCAAAAGAAAAACAATGTATGTAGAAAGTAACAGTTAATTATACTGTCTTTCATGACTGGTAATCATGGAGAGGAAAAAAACAACCTGTGATGTTATTTACTTCAGGCAATTATACTAATTAACACAACCAGCCTAACTCAATTTTGAAGTCTTTTAAACATGTTACCTATCTTCCATCCTTTTTTGACAACAGCATATGCTGTCACTGGATGATGAGAGAACAGAAGAAAATTACTATAAAAATAATAAAAAGAGTATTCCTTTGGGTTTACTTTTTTCCCTTTACTCTTCTCAGTTCTTGTTTCCTTTCTAGCTCTTTCCCCAGTTAGTGAAAGTGAGACTAAAGAAACAGTCGAAGAAGATGTGGATACAATGTGAAGGAACAAAGGGGATAGGCAAGGCTCAGAGAATACAAGGTATCCTCCACTGTTTAAAAGATGTTACAATAATTTCACCATGACTACATCTTGCTGTACCAACTCTGCAGATCTACACAGAGGAATTGCTTTTGATTTTTCAGACAGATTTAAGCAAAAGAAAATAACTCCTGAACAAAAGATTGTCTGAATATGTGTACAAAACTGTAGCATCTTAAAAAGGCAAGGCATGTCTTGCAGAACTACACACTTCTATCAGTAATTCCAAAAGGCATGGCTAGAAGCTTGACCTCTAGTTACCCAAGCACAAATAAGGAGAGAGACAGAGAGACGGAGCAAGCTTATGTTGGCAAAGTTTTGTTTTGCCTAGATTTCTGCCTGGAAACAAGACAAGGCAAGCAGTTTATCTACAGCACAAAAGCCCAAGAGAAAACACGAAAATACTTAAAACAAACAAGCAAGCAAAATTGTAACAAATGGACAGCAAGTAGGAGAGAAGAGTCCCAGGAGAAAGTATCTTTCAATAGTGCAGATACTTAAAAATCTGCTGCAGTTTTAAACTAAAGACTTCTGGAGTGCAGTACAAAAGACCATATGACTCATAGCAGAAGATTTCACACACTAATGCTATGACACATTTGTTAATGGACAGTCTATTTCCTTTTTTCCAAAGGAAAACAAATCCGAGTGGCATGTACATGTTGGGAAACGAAGAGACTCATGTGAAAGTTTTTTAGTGGTGGTGGTTTATGTGTGTGTATGGTAGGAGGAGGGTTTTCTGTGTTCAGCTAAACCCATAACAGAAGAAGAGCTTTGCTTCAGCAATCCATTCAGAAAGAAAAAGCTGTGAGTACAGAAAAGTGGGGCCAGTGAAGATCAGTTAAAAAACAAAACCAAGCAACAATGGATCATGCACAGCTGTTAGTTTAGGAGCTGCAAGAAGAAAATACAGAAATTAAAGACTAGAGAAGATGCTTTTCAAAAACAAAAAAACAAAACAAAACAACAACAAAAAAAACCCTAACCAAAACAAAATTATTTTAGTGAAAAGAGGAAAGAATATTTTTCTCAGAAAATCATGTACCTATTTTTATGTCATTGAAGTTGAAGGCTTGTGATATGGAAATGGTAGTTCTAGTCTTAGATACCTTCACGCTTGTGCATGGTGACTCACTAAAGAAAAGTTAACTGCAAATTATAGCACTATGTCAATTTAGAAAATGATCCTAATAAGTGATGATAAATGGCAACTGAAAGACAGCAATGCATTTCCAGAATCCAGGCAGAGAACTTCTAAATCAAAGTATGAGAGAGGTACAAAGTATTGAGAATGAACAAGACAGAACAAAAAAAAAAAAAAGCATGACATTAGTATAGTCTAACAGTGACGTACAATCTCTAAAAAGCATTTGTTCTAAATGAGTATTTTGCTTTAAGATGCTTGTTTAGCTATTAAGCAACATTAAAATTCTCCCTTTACTCATTCTCTAGAAAAAATGACACTGATCAAGTGCTGTGCTAAAGATAAGACAAAGACAGCTGAAGTCTGATAGGCTGCTTACAGTTATTCTACAGTCTAGGTGGTTTGGAAATGAAAGGAATGAATCTAACAAGAGAAAGGTGTTAGACTGATCTCTTGTATTTATCAATAGGCAAACTCATTAAAGATGGGCCAAATCTGCAGCTGAATCATGAAGTGGGATAAAGACAGTCTAACAATTCACACAGCAGTCAAAACTGCAGCCATGTGCATCAACAAGAATATGCTTTAGAAGCAAATTACATATAAATCATAGGATCATAGAATCACCAAAGTTGTAAATGACCAAGACATTCCAGTCCATTTGGCCACTTACGACCAATACATATATCACAGTATCTAAGTGTGACAAAGCCCACCTCTACTGCTACTTTGGACTCATGCAACCTAGGAAGGACAAGAAAGCCTTTGCTTGAAGGCTAATCTGTCTCACCAGATCATTAGCAGACCACTACTGAGAAGCAAATAATTGACAGTGGAATGATTTATGTCCCTGACTCCTTTTTAATCTTCATTATTAATCTTAAACTATACTTAAATGGAGCCTTTACCTATGCTACTTCTTATGCTCATGTCTCCTGATACCATGTTTCAGAGACTCAAACAACAAATCACAATACCTGTGGCAATTATTTTCCTTCCCCAAAGAGGAGAGATAGACTTTATATAAATACACCAAGATTACTGCAAAATTGAATTGCAAAATTTACTACACCCTGCTGTAAAATTCTGAAGATTTACTCAGAAATTATATGTAATGTTACATACGATAATAACAGAGACTTAAAGGCCATATAAAGTAATGTTAAAAAAGGTGAGAACTTTTCTTAAAATACAGCTCTGGAAATGAAGTTTAAAAATTAAGGGCTACTATTTTTAGCCTATCAATTTTAAGTTCCCTAATCACAGTTCCTTAATTTATTACTGAACTAAAAAGGGCTGGAAAAGGTTAAAAACAGGAAAAAAAAAAAAAGTTTGAATTTTTTGTAATGTTAAGTCACGTGAAAGGCCTTACCAAGAGAACTCACCCTGTCAACATTTCACTGGCACTGTACACTAACAGGGAGTTTAATTCAGCTTGCTATTAAATCTGTAGTATTATTCCATTTAAATCAGCAGACTGTCTCTGAAGACACTACTGCAATGGACGTGCCTCAAATAACTATATAGCATGTCAGGATCTTGTGACAGAAAGACAAATTATCTTCCAAGGAACAGGAAAAGGTGGTGGTTTGTGTACAAGTGAAGAAAGTTTAATACTTAAATTATCAAGTAGCTAGAAATAGTATATCCTACCTTAACATGGAGTAAGTAGTGATCCCTCACTTTGCGATTCAGAGCAGCAGTTGTCGTCAGTACTCCTTGACGGTTAACCTGAAAAGTGTTCTCTTCATTTCCACTCAGGATGGTGAAAAGAAAAGGAGGACCATTGTGAGAAGAATCCTTGTCTGTCACCACCAGCTGAAGCACACTAAATCCAACAGGCTTATTTTCCTATAAATGCATAACATAATCACATTGGTTTTGTTGCACTTGAGGATATATACTGACATTCATTTTTCATACAAAAGACCAAATTACTGTCAAATCAGTTAATCACTATCAGTGAAATAAGAATGACAAAACTATTAAGAAAAAATACTTCCCTCTGTGAAGAATGATAAAAACAGTAAAAATTTCTTAAGACTGTATGATTTTAAGAGCACCATATATAAATTCAATTCAAATTCAATATATTATATATACGCACAGACACACAAACTAAAAGAACACAATCCACTTGCTAAGGAAGTTTCTAAGTTGGATGTACAATATGGACTTCGTAATTATTAACACTTGTTCAAGTACACACTCACTGATAAACTTAATTACAAAATGACAATATTGAAAATAAAACTGAACCATTAGGTTTATCATATCCTGCAAAATTTTTTCAAGTCACAAATTAACATTCAAATAATGTTATTGATTTGATTACTAGAGCTTTACTGCATACATCTGGTTTACCTGGATGATAATGCTATAGTTTCCTTTTGAGAATACTGGAGGATTGTCATTTACATCAGAAACATCAATGTTAACTGTGGTAGTGTTATGTCTAGGTGGGTTTCCATTATCTGAAGCTTGAACTGTCAACGTATACCCTGAAATCTATTAAAAGAAAAAAAAAAAACACACATTCACTGAAGAACAAAGAAAGAAGAATACACTCATCTTTGAAGAAATATTTTAGTGCAAACCCCCAGTAAAGCTTGTCTTTTTATCTTTAATCCTTTTTCTCTCCCCACAGACACCCCTTACCCTGTCCCAAAAGGTACTAACATTAATAGATGTGTTCACAGTTGTCACTGTTGCACAAGGTCTGCTCCAAAAATAGTAACTCCTATCTTATTATACTAGCCCATGATTTCAGAGGCAGATGCTGGTGACATAGCAGCAGAAGTTGAAATTTCCCAACAATATTCCCTTAAATTTTGTTGTTATGCAACAAGAAATCGAAGTATATATGAAGCAAACGTGTACCTGAAGTCCGCCATGAGGAAAAAATAGCAACACTGACATTCATCAGTGCTTTCTGGACATTTATGGAGTCCAAATGGTGGATGTGAGCACAATGCGGCAGTGGGTAGTGCATTTCAGCAGAGGTAACAGTGACAGTGGGTCACCTCTGCTGGTGCAAACTGTTATGAGCATAGCTTAACAGCGTTTGTTCATCACTTGCAAAAATGCATAGCTAGTGGTGGTGATCAAGTTGAATAATAGTGTTCTGCAGTTGAGACTTACCAAACAGTGTTATTGTGCTCTTTATATCTGTTACAGTTTTCGTGAAAATAAATAGGAGGCATTACTTTTAGAGTGACATACATATTAATTTTGGAACATTTAAAATGGCAATTTAGAAATATAATCCCAAAATTGTAGTCATCAAAAATAAACATCTAAAATAATCCCAACTGCTCAAAAAAAGTATAGAAAAATTACCTTTTCTCGGTCTAGAAGTTTAGTGACTTTTATTTCACCCCCCGTAGGGTCAATTGTAAAAGGATTTCCCTGATTGCCATCTACTATTGTGAAGTGAATGTGGTTGTTTGAAGGTCCATCGGCATCATCTGCCATAACCTAAGGGAAATTAGAATTTCATTTAAAACAGGTCTACATAGACTCTATCATCATTCAAACAAACTCATCTTGTAAATGAATATAATTGTTTTCATCTAATATTTAATGATAATACACACTTCTTAGGAGAAACATCCTAACATTCAGAACATACCAACATCATTTAAATTTTTGAAGAAGATCAGAAAATTAGTTCTGTTTTCACAAGGAGAACAAAATATAAATATTATCTACTTTCCCATAGCCAGTCCCTGGCTCCAAAACTTTTTCAAAATTAATTTCAATTCATTCAGCGGCAATATTCTCTATTAATTTATGCCCATCTCCTAATCATTATTTGCTCCTTTGAGACTGAAAGCACGATTGTTGTAACATATATTTCAAGGGAAAAAATGACAGTACATACTGTAATGACTGACTGTTCAAGCACAGCATCCTCACTGATTACTGCAGTGTATGTGTCTTGGCTAAACACTGGAGTATTGTCATTGATATCTGTTATATTAATATTCACGGTTACGACGTCACTTAATGAAGGTGTGCCTCCATCTGTGGCTTCCACTGTCAAGTAATACTCATGAGAACTTTCATAATCCAAGCTGTCAATGATAAAAATGGCTCCTATTGGAGGAAATAACAACATAGAAACTCACTGTTACTGTAGTAATATACATTGCTACTTCTGATTTTGTTCTGATAAATACTCAGCTTCTTCACGGTTTGATTTGTCACTGTAAAGCTGGAGCTACACAGTGAAATGATCAGACTTTACACATAAAAGCTGTTGTCACTACTATGAAAGACTTCCACTTTAAAATCACCTTAATTTTTAATTAAAATTCCTTAATTTTTTATTAAAATTAACTGAAAATACAAAAATACCTTTAGCCTGACTTTCCTTGCACCAATATTAATTTCAGACATGGAGAGGACAACAAAGAGGGAGTAAGAGAGATGTCTGGCCATGACTTCTCATCAATAGAAATATCTGACTTGAAGTGCAAGTTCTTAATCAAATAGTTAAAATAGTTCAGTCACTAATATATGTGTTAATTTGCTGCTATAAGAGTGTTTCTCTGGAATTTTCTTAACCATTTCAAAACTTTGAAGAAGTTAATCTAACAAATTACTTGTACAGTACTGTGTGTGCTGGAAAAAGCAGTAGGAAGAACTATAATTTCAGTCACGCTTGCACAATTAACTGTTATTAACTTTCAGGTAGAGATTATTTAAAAACAAAATTAAATAAACAAAAAACCTCAACATAAATGAATTCTAGAAAAATAACTATGTAAGAAAACAAAGCTATAACTGAGGTTTACATGAATTTTTAACAAAGTATTGTCATTAATAGGGTAAATTTTACCAAAGAACCTAAGTGCTTCCAGAGAGTATATCTGACTAACAAGTAACCCTTAAGTCTCCATAGTCATGCTGGATATATACTTGAATAGAACACTCCAGCCTTTTTTAATGACACATCAAGCTCCTCTGGAATGACTGTCTTCATGGGCCAATGACTACTTTTCCCTGCCAATTTCATTTCTGATCTTTCTTTTACCAAGTCTGGATGTTTGTTCCGATTACATGGCTTTTGTGAAAAGACTGTTAGGCTTCTGTAATGACAGAACCATATCTTCCCCTCTGAGTGAGAAACATTTCAGCTAGGAAACCTTTACTTTTGCCAGCTATGTGAATATAACTGAAATAAATAATAAATAGTAGTGATAACTAAACTCTATTCTCATTTAGTAAGCATCCTGTCGAAATGGGTGAGCAAACAGTAGCACTGCCTTTACAGTGAGCGTAATGCACACAGATCATGCAACATATTTGGTCGAATTACTGCAGAACATAATATGGCATTATTCTTGTTTAGACTAAAATATCATTTCAGGATAAGACTGAACAAGCATTACAGCAAGACCAGTTGCATTCTTACCTGTTGTTGAATCAATACTGAATTTTCCATGTTCATTCCCACCGACTATGGAGTACGTAATTTCAGCATTGGCTTCAATATCCCTGCTTGCAGCATGGATCTGGAGAACTTCAGTTCCAACCACTGTGTCTTCTAATACACTTGCGCTATACTCCCTGTACTCAAATACAGGTGGATTATCATTTATATCCAAAATTGAAACTATAAGATTACTTGTGGAAGACAGTCTTCGAGGTAAACCTTCATCAGTAGCCCTCAAAGTCAGTGTGTACACAGCTTGCAACTCCCGATCCAAAGGCTTTTCTAGCCGGATGATTCCAGAGAATTCATCAATAGAGAACTGGCCCTCTGCAGAGTTCACCAGTGAATAGTGGATTTTACGGTTCATCCCTGTATTTTGAAAACAATTGCAGACTATGAAGCAGCAGACAAAGTGCACCAACAAAACAACAGAACGGATAGCTATAGAAATAAAATATGCATGTTAAATACTATCACTCATGCTACAGTAAATTTCAGCATAAGATAATGGCTTCTGCCAAGGACAGAATGGTTTCCAAAAATATGTAATTAATTTAAGAAGTTAAACTAGGCCTTCACTGCATCAATTTTCTGCCAGATAAGAAAGCATGAAGCGTGGTTCTGCTTTAGTCACAGTACTAGCTAATGTGAAATGATTTGTAATACAAATCTAATTATAACTTTAGAACAACAACATCTGCTTAGCAGGCTTAAAAAATAACATGGGAGGATATGCAAGAGTTTGGCTGTATCAAATAAGCAGACTCAGTTCCAGTAAGCTCATTTAAGAACCACAACCCAAAATTGACAGGAATATAACTTCCGGCAACATTTCCGTAAAGAAGAGCAATCAAAAAGTCTGCTTTTGAGACAAGTATTTTGCTCCTGTGTCTCAAAGATGAAGAAAATGTGAAAACATCTGCCTATTATCTCCTAGCTGAACAATCTAGCTTTATCATAGTACAAAGAAAGTTTGCTGTTCCACAGGAGTGAGGCATCTATTACTTGATTAACTGATATATGGACTACACCGCTTTACTCTTCCTTACAGTAACAAAGTCTAAGAACTTACTCTTTCTGATGCCACTTTCAGCTCATGTTCACTTAAATACTTATAATTAAAAAGTAACAACAGAGACAACAAAATCTTAATAGGGTAGCACACGCTTTGGAATGGAGTAGTTCAGTTGAAAGGGGCCTTCTAAGTTCATCAAGTCCAGACATAAATCTATAAATGAACAGTGTTCTCTTTACAGTATGATCATCGATGGCTAACCTGAGGAATGCACATTCGAAATCTTTGAATAAATACTTATATAAACATACAGGGCTTACACCCTTACATCGGGAGCAAAAGAGTGTAAGCAATCATAACAGCTTATCACGCCACAAATATCCTATTTTCTGTCTCTTCCCGCTCTTCTTTTTTGTGGGGAGAGAGAAAAGACATTTTTTCCAAGCTACTCAACACACAGGTCGGGAGATATATAATTTAGCAAACCTAAAAATATCTTTCAAGAGTCTAACCCTGAGAGGTAATGAATATCTGTCAGTTCCCCTGAAAGAGTTAACAGATTTCAGGATAAGACTAAATAAACATTACTGTTAATTTGAGACCATGGCAAAAGTTTTGGCCAAAGAATGCATACCTGCATCTGCATCTGTTGCCTGCACTCTTGTCAAAAGTGTTTCAGGCTCTGTGTTTTCAAATACTGTAATGGAGTAAGGATCCACTGTAAACTCTGGAGCATTATCATTCACATCTTCCAGAGTCAGAATAATATTAGCCTGGCAGAATCTTCCTCCTCCATCTGTGGCTTTCACTAGAAGGTAATAAACTGCTTGCTGCTCCCGGTCCAGTGGCATTAATGTTTTCAGTTCACCTATAAACAGAATAACAAATACAAATTCATGCAAGTTGCAAGAATTACATACTCCTAACATGTTATTTTCTAATACCTTCATACTCAGCAAAACAAAATAACAATTTTCTTTTTGAGGATAACTTCACCAGTGACCTGCCTCTTCTGCTTTGATAGATTAAATACTGTAACACTTCTTTTTTTTCCAGTCCTTCTGAAGGAGAAATCAGCTAAAGTAAGAGTACCCAACAGTGTAGAGACAATGTACATGCATTCACAATTTAATGCGTTATCATATAAAGAAAATTCAAATATTGTAAAGTCCATGTATTGTTTTCCTGTCTGTGTTCTGTCCACAGCAAAGGACTTGACCCTCATCATGCAACATTCTGTGATAAACAGAGCTATTTACACCATGAATTATAACCTACCTAGCTACTAGAGACAAAATCTCTAGAAGTCTAACACATACTTTCTTTCCAAACTGACAGTAAACATAACAGGAACAATGTGTAGTTCAAAAAAGTAAAAAATAGTTCAAAAGTCTCCTTTTGACTGATTAAAAAACATTCTGAAATATTGTTTGCAAGTATGCTAGCCCCAACAGTTCTGAATTTATGTAACAACCTGTTAACACAGCACATGGTGATGTTCAAAGTGAATCTCCTTGAAGTAAGATCCTTCTCATTTATTTTGTCCCTAGAGTGTTCTTATTTCCTTCTCTGTATTTCTGCTGTATCTTTTTATCTACCTTGTTGATTTTTTTTCTATACTGTTAACTACTCCTGCAGTGCACAGTTTTTGCACTGACCTACATAATAATTCAGAAGAAGCGAATACCATGAAAACCAAACAAATTCAGGGAAGATAAAAGCTTATCTTTATTACATAATGATTCCAAAAAGAAATTGGAGCCAATTTTGGCATTTACTATGGAAAGGAAACACGCCGCTTATTCTAACCTCAGTCCATTTAACATGTCAAACCAAATGTTGGCAGGGAGAATCCAAATGAAGATTATCTTATTTTCAGTTTATCAACTGTGATTGCTACTAATACAATATAAATAGTACAGAATTAATGGCATATATTTATCACAATTCTGCATGAAGTCTCTGGCAGTTGCCCTATTTACTTCAGTTTTTCATGCATTAAATACTTGCCTTTTCCCCAACTTCTAATCAATATATTACTTGTGTACTACAAATTCATACAATATATTAACTCTTAATGGAAAGCTTCAAATACTGACACTTATGTGTGTCTTAATGTAATCATAAAACATTTTGTAAAAATCAGCCACGATTACGCTTTTGTTTATAAAGCTGTTACCTGTGTCTGGAGTGAGTCTGAACTTCTCCGCTTCAGGGCCATGTAATGTATATGTAATTTCTGCATTGGAACGAATATCTGCATCCGTAGCAGATACTTGCATTATCAGTTTGCCAGGAAGGGCATCCTCAGGAACAGTATCAGTGTATAAAGCCTGAAAAAGTTTTGAATTTCATTCAAAGACTTAATACACAGAGTAAACAGGCTTGGAAAGGGGATGTAAAGAGAGAATGGCAGATGACAAAATATTATTTTATCATTGGGAAACATGTGATATGAATCAGAGGATGAAATACTGAAAATGATGAGAACTTCGATTTTCCAATTAATTACATGACATTCATTACATTATTCAAAGGTAATTACTGAAACCACAGGGACTCTTTGAGTGTTAACACAGCTGAGAATTCTGAACACTTGTAACTGATTAACTGGTAATTAAATGCATTCCCAAGTTAGGAGTTCTGAATTTTTGGCAATGTCCTTTTTTGTCTTCTGGTAAATCATCTTGTCTAGGTTGGACTCAATCCAGAAGACACCAATGCCTGTCTTCTATGTAGCAGTTCATGAAATAGAAGCTTCCAGTTTAAAAGGCACTAAACACTCGTATAGCTCATTTATAGCACTATATAACTCATATAGAAAGATGGAGACTTATAGATAATATCAGTAGTATCAAAGGAATAAATCTATGAACACTGACTTACTAAATTGTAGTTAACTACACATTTGTACACAGGTGACTGACATAAACACAGACTAACAAAAAGAATCAGTCACTGTATATTTGATCCTTCCCAAAACATGAAAACATTTTGCCTTTTTGACCATTTCTAAAATAAAAAGAGGGGGGCTATGAAAATCCAGATTTTTCTTATAATACGCTTCTGCTTCCGCCTTCCTTTTTTCTTTTTTTTTCTTTTTTCTTTATAAAATTTGTTATATTTCCTATCTGTTTTTGCAGACTATCATACATGATAAAGTAGATGGCTTAGTAAAAAAGAAAACATTCGTAGATTACAGATTTTTGATTTTTGGACATTCCAGGCTTTTCAACACTTTTTCACAAATATATCAACTAAGCAATGCTCTTCAGCCTTCTTTCAGACTTTGCTTCTTTCAGGAAAATACAGCACACAAAATCTAACAGGAGCTGCTTGAAACAATTCCTTTGGGGAAAGTATGCATTAACACAAGATAAGTGACCTAAAGTTATCCTAATACATCCAGCTAGTGTTAAAAATATATCAGTGAATTGTCTTTAGATTATTTACTTATTTTAAATAAACTTGCCCAATTGCTTTGACAGAATTCTTAGTAGTCCAGAGCTCTGTTACCAACATTAAAGGAATATCCATTTGTCTGTCTCCTAAGAAGCAATTTCAGAGAAAGGTGAGTTAACGTTTTACCTACAGAAGCAGCTGGACATCGAAGAATATGCCTACCTTTTCACATACAGGGCTATTGTCATTAGCATCAAGGACTTTAACCTCCACCACAGCTCTAGTAGCAAACGTTCCATCAGTAGCTGTAATATTTAGAAGATAATGGTCCTTTTCTTCCCTGTCCAGGGGCTTTTTAACGTAAACTTTCCATTCATTCTGTATATTTTCAACAGCAAACTGTCCCAAGAGATCACCTCCTAAAATATGAAAGTAAAACTTTAATTTAAAACAAGAGGGAGAATTTACCATTACTCTATCAACACTAAATTACATCTAAAAAGAAAACAAAAATTTAAATGCAAATGAGCAGCCACTTTCAGTAGGTGTATTTGAAAGTTTCATTTTTCAGATAGAAATAGTAGGTTATCATACAATATTTAACTTGCTGCCAATGGAATCTGTACAAATCAATGCAGAAATTCATTTAGCATTCTAGAAAATGTTGTAAGACACTTAAAGAAAAACATTAGAATACTCCACTGGAAAACAACACTATTATTTTGTTTTTCTTTGGTTCCTTTTTTAACTGCAACACTGACTTCAATGCAAATACATATTTCTTTATAAAACATGATATACGTGAACTAAATAAAAAACTTAGGGAAGCAAGTTGAGCAAAGCACTTGTCAAACACGAAGCCAAAGACCTGTTTTCCAAAACTCTTTTTTTTTCCCCTAGTCATCCCCCTTGATATCTGATTTTAAGACATACACATTCTTTCTTTGCAGTTTCAAATGTTTCAAAAATTAGGATTAAGTTATAGTACACATCATTCCAGGACATCTCAAATGATTTTTTTTCTGACATTACTCAAAGAGTTACCTGTAATGTAGTAAGAGACTTGTCTATTGGCTTCTTTTGTATCAGCATCAGTTGTACTTAAGATGGCAATTATTCCACCAGGAGGGTCATCCTCACTGACTGTTCCTTTATATATCTCTGCAGTAAAGCGTGGAGGATTGTCATTCACATCTGTAACGGTAACTTCAACCACAGCCAGAGAAGACAGCTGAATTTTTTCACCCCGATCAGATGCAACCACTGTAATTCTGTATTTGTCTCGCATCTCATGGTCAAGTTCTTTGAGAGTGGTAATCCAGCCAGTTTCCATGTTTATGGCAAAAGACTCTATAACGTCTAGTTCTTGAGAAGGATCTAAGCTGTAAGTGACCTGCCCATTAAGTCCTGAATCTAAGTCGGTTCCTTTTACTTGGATCACTCTTGTTCCAGCTGGCATGTTTTCTACAATGAATGCTTCATATGGATTGGATTCCAAAACTGGTTTGTTATCATTTGCATCTTTTACTTGAATGCTTACCTCTACTGAGGAAATAACATTATAATTTTCATTTGTATACTGTGCTAGCACTGAGAACTGGTACCATTTAGTTGTTTCATGATCAAGATTCTTTTCAAGTTTCAGCTTTCCAGTCTGTCGATCAATCACAAAAAAATTATCTCTATTGCTTTCAGGAGTGTTCCCTTTAATCAGACTATACACCAAAGTCTTATTATGCTCTGCTTTGATAACATCTATCTCAGTTCCAACTGGAATGTCCTCTGAAACCATGAAAGAATAAAATGGTTCTGAAAATTTTGGAAGAGACACTTCTGATGGGAGTATTCTAGTGTAAACAGGAACAACTGATTCTTTCTGAGGGGATCCGCCATCAACAGCTCTAACAAAAAAGGTTAGAAACTCATTTTCTAAACCAATTAAGCTTTCTTTTGTTGTAATTATACCAGACAAAGAATCAATTTCTAAATTCTCTTTAACATTTTCAGACTCTGCTTCAATAGTATACGTGATGTCTGCATTTGTACCCTCATCAGCATCAGATGCCCAGACTTTAATGACAGAAGTTCCCCGTGGAACATCAGATCCAATATTTACTTCATACTCTGTTGCTCGAAATTGTGGAGCGTTATCATTGTCATCAGTAAGTATTACATTAACTGTACAGAAAGCAACTTTTCCTCCTGAATCTTTGGCCATTAAACTAATGGCAATTACTTTTTCTGCTTGCGTTTCACGGTCAAGCTTTTCAGAGGTAAATATCTGCCCTCTCTCAGTTATGTAAAATCTATCTTTGGCAAAGTCATTTACAATGTGGTAAGTGATATGGCCATAAGAACCAGAATCTTCATCTCTTGCTCTGACTACAGTCACTAAGGTATGCAAAGGAGCATTTTCGGCTAGTTCAACCTCATATTCGTTCTGGCTGAAAACAGGGCTGTGCATATTGGCACTGGTTACTGTTATATGAACTTGGGCCGAGCTCCTGAAAACTCCATCAGAAACAGACACATTAAGAATATAATGTGACTTCAGTGCCTGCCTGCGTAGGTTTGAGATGGTGATAATGCCAGTTTTACTATTAATTACAAAATTCTTTTGGTCATTGCCTGTCAGAATGGAGTACTCCAATTTGTCAGCATCTGAACTGTCTGCATCTGAGGCTTGCACGCAGGTCACAAAATGTCCACGGGGAGCCAGTTCACTAATTTTAGCTTCATAAACCAATTGGTTAAAAAGAGGGGTGTTGTCATTTATATCAGTCACATCAACAGTTATAATTGTGTCACTGCTCAAGGGCAGCATACCACCATCTATGGCCCTTATTAGTAATTTGTGTTGCCGAATTTTTTCATAGTCCAAAGTTCTTGTTGTGAGAATGAGTCCAGTGCTGCTGTCAATGTCGAAATAGTCATGACTTTCAGTATCATCCTCAACCAAATAATAGGAAATGCCCCTGTTTGTTCCAGAATCAGCATCTGTAGCGCTCACTTGTAGAACAGATGTTCCAATGACTGATGCCTCAGAAAGAGTTACAGTGTAAGACTGCTCTGTGAACACCGGAGGATTGTCATTGATATCTTCCACTATTATGTCTACAAACACATCAGCATGTGCTCCAGTTAGTGAGTCTGTTGCCCGAATACTCAGTTTGTAGGCTGGATGAGACTCAAAGTCAAGAGGGGCAACAACATTTATCACTCCAGTGTTGAAGTTGATCATGAACTGATTGAAAGGATCTCCATCTGTGATGCTGTAAAACACTTTAAGTCCTTCTGGGCTGTTTGCTTGTACATGTACTACAGGACTATGGAGCTGTACGTTTTCAGGTATCTCTGCACTATAGAAAGGCTTTTCAAAAACTGGCATAGCTTTATTCATAACTGTAATTGGTACTACAACTTCAGCAGAAAAAGCAGGTTCTCCTCCATCTTTTGCCACTACTGTAACCAGGTACTCCTTATTTACTGTGTCAGGCTGAAACTTCTTCTTCAGAGAGATTTCACCAGAGGGATCAATTTGGAAATGTTCATGATGCTCTTTAAGATAGTAATGCACTTCTCCATTTCTGCCTGTATCTTTATCTACAGCAGTGACACGTCGAATAACATAGCCTACTTCAGAATCTACTTTAACTGCAGCGTAATATGGAAGATTGACAAAAAATGGAACATTATCATTTACATCTTCCACTGTGACTTTAACTACAATATGTGCAACAACTGATGGTTTATGTTCCTCTGTTACTTCTATGACCACATCAAATGACTCTTGCTGTTCACGATCAAACGGTATTCCTGTTGTTGAAAGGACTCCTGAAGTTGGGCTTATTTTAAATCTGCTATCTGGGTTTAAAATATGATAAAACAAAGGCTCATTTAATTGATTCCCTATAGCAGTAACCACAGCTATTGTTTTTGCCTCAGTGGAATTCTCCTGCACTACTGCAGAGTAGGAACTCTGTGTAAATTTCAGTTGGCTTGCTTTGCTTTCTTTCACATTAATTTTTACAGATGCAGTGGTTGCAAATCTGCCATCAGATGCTCTCACTGTTAATTCATATCTACTTCGTAACTGAGTTGTATTTTGTACAGTTATATCTCCAGTCTTGGGGTTTATTGAAAATTTTTCTCCAATGTTGCCTTCAATAATGGAATAAATTAGTTGCGAAAAAATGCCTGAATCAGCATCAGTGGCATTTACATTGATGACTTTCACACCTTTATAGGTTGGAACCAAAATGGTTGTATCATACAGCTCTCTAGAAAACACAGGAGGACAATCATTGATGTCAACTACATAAATAGTAACATTGGCTGCATATTCTGCATATAAACGTGGAATGCCCATATCATGTACTTGGACAGAAAAGTGGAAAATATTTGTCTCCTCATAGTCCAGACTCATTAGTGTCCGAATGGCACCAGTGCTAGAATCAATGGCAAAATACTTGTGGACAGATGGTTCAACAATTTGATAAACAAGCAAAGCATTTGATTCTTTATCAGCATCTGTAGCTTGAATTACTAATGGGACATTCTTGTCAGTCAGAACCACGCTGTTAATTGAAGCTGATTCACTGATGAGTCCTGTATATTCAGACTGCATAAAAATTGGTATATTGTCATTCTCATCCCGAAGATGTACCAAAACTGTTGCATTAGTGGACAAACCAGCCATGTTTGTTCCCTGCACAGTTAGCGTGTAAACAGGCAAAGTTTCAAAATCAAGTACCTTCTGAGAAACAATGACACCCGAGTTTGGGTTGATAGCAAAGACATCTCCTATATTACCGTCTTTTATTTCATAAACTACAGAAGACAAACTGTATGCTGTAACCATTCCAACAAAACTGCCAATGCTAGCACTTTCGCTGATTTCTGTAGAATATTCTTTGGCTGTAAACTTTGGTGAGGCATTATCAGAAACTGTAACAAATATATGCACAGAGGTCACTTCATTCATTGGAGGATCTCCTTTGTCTGTGGCTTTTACTATCAAGTTGTATTCTTCCTGGTTACTGTGATCTAATTCCTTTGCAATTTTAATCATACCCAAGACAGGATCTATCACGAAGGAATTTCCAATATTCCCTGAGAAGAAAAATAAAGTAATTAAGAAAATTAAAGAATGATTGTTTATTTGCCATGTACTAAAAAAGACAAACTAGAGAGAAAATAGGGAATGTTGAAGTTTCTTAATTTTGTTTAACAAACATCGGTAGCCTCTCTGGAAAAAATTCTGTAAGAGTTATTCAGAAGTTAACATTAGCAGAGCTCATGTTACATTTCAGGATCAAGAATAACTAGAATAAATTAAGAACTTCTGAGTTATGCATACAAGTAGGCAAGAGACTGTTTTTTTGTTGTTTTTCTTTCTTTCTTTTTTTTTTTTTTTTTTTTTTTTTGAAGTGGAGACTCTAAACACAGTGGTATTCTTAGAATATCCCATTACAAATCTAGGCAGCCATTACAAACATTTGAGGAATGTGCTATCCATATGCTTAGAACATCAGTTACAACGCTTCAGCCTCACAGTTGGTCACTTTCCTATAAAACAAACCTAAGAATGTCTTAAATCTACTCCTACAAAAAGCTAGAAGAAGAGAGAACAGCATGTAACTTCATTTTAGACAGCACACATACAGAATATTTTTCTTGCAGTATATTGCCATTCCTAAAACAGGTACTGAACTAGGAAAAGCAAGTTTCATTTCTTGCCTAGGGAAAAAAGTAATCTCTCTGCAAGTTACAGAATATATATATTAAGCAATTTATCAAATATGTTCCTTTTCTTCAAACAACCACAATTATTTCATTTTCACAGTGCTTTGGTGTGTTTTCTTCCATCGAAGTGTTGACATGAAAAGGAAAATATTTACAATAAAAAATACCAATGCCTTTGCAAAGTATCTGGTCTCAAACAAAAACAACACATCTGAGCATATCGTTCTGCAATGCAGCCATAACTAAACAAATTTTAGCAACTGTTCCCTTTAATATACAATTTCTTCTGCTTGCAGCTGAGATTTTTATTTTAAAATACAATCTAATTGAAAATAGTAGTGCATCTTGTTAATGAAATTTAAATAATATATTAAATAACATATTTTTCAGGCATTGTGCCTAAATAGCTCAGGACCTTAGGTAGGCCTGGATCTAGATTTCACAAACTGATCTGAACTCACTTAGAAATGCTAAGTGAACTCAGTCAGTGCCATCCCATAATCAGACTATCAAAAATCACCGTCATTTAAATTTTATTGTTATAGGCAAGTTCAGGAAGATACAATGAAGTGAAAAATAAGCAGTGGCACCCAATGTTCTTCTCTGGCCTACAATCTCAGGTCTCTCAGTGACAAACTGACTGGCTATTAAAGGAATGCTTATATGTTTTATTGAACCAGAACAGCAATACCAATTTAAAATCATCCAGAGGGAACCAGGCAAATTAACCCCTTACTTGCTACTTGTATCAGAAATTTTAACTTAAACTGTGACAATTTAGAGGTTATTTCTCCAGAAGTAGATGAATATTATTTTTGAGCTCCCTTCTTTCACAATGTACTAAACACCAAGGGACTTGTGTCATAATTTTATTCTTTTCATCACATCTTTGCTTATACCATAAATTCTCAAAAAGAATACTCTTTCAGATCTGAATTTTAGATATGAATTTTTCTATTTTCTGAAGAACACATACTCTTTCAGAATTTAAAGGTATCATAGGAGGGAGACATGAATAACTAAGAGAAGAAGATGAATACTTATTATTGTAGTTTCCTTTTAACGTTCTCAGGCTATATCTTTAAATACATGACATAAAATAGAATGTGTACTCTCACAGCTGTTTTTTACATGCCTACAGTTGAAACAAAGCATGATCAAGTATCATTTTAAAAAGAAATTAAAGATATAAGAATGTCAACATACCTGATTCAATAGAATACACAATTTCTGCATTTTTTCCTTTGTCCTTATCTAATGCTGTAACCTGAAGTACTGCTGATCCAACAGCTGCTGACTCATACACACGGCCTTCATAGGAAGAGCTGGTGAACCATGGTGCATGGTCATTTGTGTCACTAACATTAATGATGATCCTAGCGTAGTTACGCTTTACAGGAACATCTTGATCTCGAACCTGAAACAGTTAGCAATTATCACTGATTATTCAGAAGTTCACCAAATGTTAGTAATTATTCAAGGTTCAATCTTTACCAGTCAAGGACTAAATACAAATTAAATATACAAAACAATGTTTGCATTAGGGGTAAAATTAAAAGATTTTTTAAAAAAATGCTTGTTATAGAATACAGAACAAATATTGTGCTTATTTACCATTACTGTGAGAATATGCTGGTTCATGGTCTCATGATCTAGTTTTTCTGTGGTATAAAGAGATCCAGTTCCAGGGTCCAGACGAAATTTTTTAAGGCTGATGGGATCAGTGCTGCCTTGCATAGTATATATCAGTTTATTCTTCTCATCTCTGTCTGTAGCACTAACTTGCAAAATTTCTGTCTCTGGTATGGTGTCTTCAGGTATAACAACTTCATATTTTGAAGCAGAAAATTGAGGTCTGTGATTATTTGTGTCTATAACTTTGATGTACACCTGAAATTTCACAATGAGGAGGAGAAAGCCTTAATAATTAGTAAACAGGAAAGAAAAAGAGTATCATTAAAAATCAGACTATAATATGCACATAATTCCAATGCGTTACTTTTTTTTTTTTTTTTTTTACTCCAGAGGAGAGAGGTATAGGGAAGAGTTACAGATGGCACTCACTAAATCTGAATCTGTTTCATCTTCTCAAAGTCTAAAATAGCTTCCAAGAACATGAGAGGATTTATATTCTAAGTAACAGCAGAAAGACTGCTGCACTGAAGTGCTGCACCGAACTCTGGAGGCTCCACAACACAGACTGATGAACTGAAGTCAGAATGTGGGAACACGATAAAATGGGTCCAGAACTTTTGGATAAATCTGTACTGTAAAATACAAAGATATTCTCCCAAACTGGGATATTACCGACTCTGCTTGCTGAAATAACTGTCATCAGGCAGAGAATTTTCATGGAGAATCTCACTCAGATAGAAGAGAATAGACAGACATATAATATGTAATGTAGGAACACAGGTGAAGAGGACAAGTATGGAATGTTAAGTATTAGAAGCCAGATATGGAATGAAATGCTATGCAAGGAGTAAAAAGTTTCAAGTTTATTTGAAACAGTAAAACAACCTATGTGCAAACAAGACCACCAGGAAATATAAGAAACAACTAAGAAGCTCATGCTAAAATACAATTCTGCCTCAGTTCCTTTCACAAAGAAAAAGAGTGACCTGGCACAAAATAAAATTAAAAAGGTAGACATTTGAAAAAATGGAATAAACTGCTAGATGAAAACTATTCAGCAGGACAAGATAGAGCCACTCATGCTGGATTACAGGAAAAATAATAATAATATAAAAAAAGATGGCAATACTTGTGTTTAACATGCACTATTAATAACACTGAGCTCCTCTGTCAGATAGTAGAGGGGGTCCGTGTGTGCATGGTGCACACTGGCATCTGCAGATGTAAGCACAGCCCTGTGATTTTTTTTACTACATGTAGTCTTTGGTGTTTCAGATCAACAAGTCATAAATCCAATATATATTACATTTGGGGAAATATTCATATATATAGTTTTACACTGTTTGAAACAGACCAATATGACAAACACAAAGTATCACTGCTATTAATAAGGAAAATCTACCAGAATTCTCATGAAACAGAAAAAATAGAAAAACAACTAATTCTCTGGCACTATGATAAAATCCCTTGCAAGAAGTTGCTATGGAAACAAAGGACTTTTTTTTTTTGTCCTTGATTAGAAACTACTTAGAAATGGAAAATAAAAAGTTAGAATAAATACAGATTTTTAGTAGAGAGAAAATTAATAGTAGGTGACCCAAGATGTGTTTTAGATTAAAACTTTAAATGCATTCAGTAACAAATTCAACTGGAAAATGAACAGCAAGAGTGAAAAGCATATGCCCTTAAATAGGCCTTTTTAGATTGTCTGATTAGAGATAAATAAATACAATACATTTTTATGCATCCTGGAAGAAAAACTGAAATAAAATACTGAATGATCCAACACAGTCACTTACATAACAGTTTACGAGCATTTACATGCTCAGGAAAATTAAAAATGAAACCAAATACGGATAGCTAACAAACTAAAAAGCAGAAAATCCACTTTTTAATAAAAATTAAACTAAACTGATATATGTTGTATAAATGATAACTTAAAAGCCTGTTTACAACACAATTCATCCAAAGATTTTATGTTCTCAACATGAATGTACCTCAAAAGTTTTTTTTTTTTTTTTTTTTTTTTTTTACTCCATACCTACTTCAGGTGTTCAGGCTTGGAAAAACATAAGTAAAAAGATAAAGAGTAAAATTTGATTAATTTAAATCAAAATCATTATTGAAGTTTGTGTCTATTTCCTTTAGATGAAAAAATACAGAAACTTAAATTGAACTTGGAGGTTAGAGGGAGTGCAACTCAACACGCTCAACATCTTCATCAATTACCTTGATAAGGGGATAGTGTCTACCTTCAGCAAGTTTGCTGATGATAAAAAGCTGGGAGGAATGGCTGACATGCCAGAAGGCTGTGCTGCCATACAGTGAGACCTGAGCAGGCTGGAGAGCTGGGCAGAAAGGAATCAGAGCAAGTGTGATACATTAAAAAGATCATGGCCAGCAGGACAAGGGAGGTGGATCCTCCCCCTCTACTCTGTCCTGGTGAAGCCTCACCTGGAGAACTGCGTACAGTTCTGGGCTCCCAGGTACAAAAAATACAGGGATCTCCTGGAAAGAGTCCAGTGGTGGGCCACAAAGATAGGAGGTGCTCCACACCCTTTATCATGAGGAAAGGGCTCATGATAGGCCTGGGCCTGTTCAGCCTTGAAAAAAGAAGACTCAGACAGGGTCTGATCCATGTCTATAAATAACTAAGTGGGAGGCAAAGGGACAAGGCTGGACTCTTCTCAGCAGTGTGTGGCAATAGGATGAGGGGAAATAACCACAAACTGATGCATAGGAAGTTCTGTACAAATGCGTATGGGAACTTCTTCACAGTGAGGGTGATGGAGCACTGGCACAGGCTGCCCAGAGAGGTGATGGAGTCTCCTTCTCCGGATATATTCAAGACCTGCTTGGACACCTACCTGTGCAACCTGGGCTAGGGAGCTGCTTTGGCAGGGGGGTTGGACTCGATGATCTCTAGAGGTCCCCACCAACCCCTACAATTCTGTGATTCTGTGAAGGTTAACCGTATGCTGGGCTGCTTTACTAAGTTGATCACTCCTTTAACTTGCCTGTGATTTTATAGATCCACTACCATCTGAAGCTCAGCAGAGCAAGAGATCCTGACAGACTGAAATGGAACCAGTGCAAAGCCACTAAAATCCAAAGGAGCGCAGTGAAAGAACAAGATGAAACACTCACAAGCTCCAACAAGGGAAACTACAATTAGACATAAGAACACTTCTTTTCAAAAAGTGTTGCCAAACACTGGCATTAAAGCACATCCAAAGAAGAGATAGAAGCCCTGCCATCTCAGGTGCACAGAACTGGATGAATTCCTGAACTTGATGCATCTTTGCAGTTTGCTCTGCTCTGAGCCCCCAGAATCTGAATTAGATGAGGCTACAGGATATCTTCCATCCAAAACAATTATACAAACAGACAAGGAAACCTTGCTTTCAAGACTGAGATTTTTTTGCTGATGCTAAGTGACAGCTGCTACATGTGCATTTTCTTTTAAATGTGATGGGGTCAAATTGTCAGATAAACTGTTTAGGTCTTCATATTAAATAAAAGACAACAGAATACAAAAGTAAAATTGAACACAGTTATTAAAGGCTCACACAGCAAGAGATGGGTTTGTGTGCTTGAGAACAAAGTAACTACATGAAGAGCTTGTGCTACTCTGAAGTAAAATGTACAATAAAAGACAGGAATGTAAAACTGTAAGATTAAATTCAAATGAATTATATGAATATTTTCTCTAAATAAAGATGTTTAATATCAAGAGGCACAGAATAGAAAAGTATGACACTAACAGATCACAATGCAACTGCTGAAATGAAATTAATCTAATTTTTCATCTTTTGATTCCTTGTTGAGATTTAAATCTTTTCCTCTCTTCATTCATAATGGCATTGTAGTTACTTTGGCATGTTTATACTAAAGTTCAGAAGCAAAAAGTTATGTCATTCCAAGATTATATAAATGCTGCATATATACTATATAAATATAAATAATGTTCCCAAAATGTCTCCGTGGAGCAGTATGGGGATCACATGCAAAAAAGCATGTTTAGTCAATGAAGAATTATCAACCCCAGAGCATAACATCCACATAATTTTTACATAAAGCAAGATTAAATATGCTGTAATCGCACAGCAGTAGGCAAAATGCTGCAATTAGCTTTACACCATTTTAAATGTTACTTCTAACGAAAAGAACTGACAGACAGAGAAGTCTGGAAGCAGCATAGCTCAAAACAGGATTTGTTATTTACTTTCAAAAAGCAACTCAATAGTTCATATACTGCTTCTCAAATCCTGTGAATAGCCTTTTCTACTTCAGACCAAAACATTATAATCTGAAAACATAAGTACATCGATTTGTTTTTCAAATTATATTCCTTCCTAACTAACATCATTTGTCAAACAAATACCACTACTGTAGGCATGGAATTTGCTTGTCCTTTTTTTGCATCACGCATTTGGCATTTAGATGCATACAAAATTCTAATAGTCTCCACGCCTACTGCTGCTGTACTTTTCAAAAAACCTATTTAACTGAAGCCTTCAAAGAGTCAAATACTCTAAAGACGTCAGGGGCCCAAGGCCAGCAAAAGTCTTCTGGCTTGAAGTCCGTTCTATACACAACTTCCTCACAATGAGACTGATGTTTTTCATTTCTTGTCCCCTTCCTCAACATTTTCAAAATGTCATCGGGGTTTTTTTTTTTTTTTTTTTTTTTTTTTAAGTCAAAACACAAAATTACTTAATCAGCTGTTAATCAAGGCCTGTTAAATTGTGCACTGTATTTCAAATGTTTACAACTACTTTGCAAGCTACAAGCTGCATATTTCATACTGTTGATCCAAATGTGTGTCCTTGGTATTCAGAGTTACTGTGCCTGTCATCGCTTACTGCTTATCAGCTCTTAGAAGGATTTTATACAGTGTCAACAAACCAACTTTAATCACAATCTCAATTACACTGAGTAATGGAACATACATGCTGGTAGACATAAACACCTTCAACTTTGATTTCACATCAACTTTTATAATTGCCCTGAAGGTAAGCCTCATTCCAGAAATTTATCTTCTTAACTCTAGTCCTGAGGGCTGTCTTAGCAGATGAATCCATTTGGGTGGGCAATGAGTTACAAGGGAGATAAGAGAAACAGTTAAAACCAGGAGCCTGTACATGCACCAACAATTCCAGAGTTTGAACTAATCCACACTTCCCAATCTACATACCACAGTAACATGAGACTCAAGCAGCAACAGCTAACTTGTGCTTATCCAACAGGCAGGGGAAAAAAGAGGATAATGAGAAGGAAGTCTCTGTGTTCTTGTAACAGAAACCACAAGTTCTATTCTTGCCAACTCTATTCTCGCCAACTCTAGCTGAGAGAGGAAAAGTAAAGACATGAAAGAAAGTCATACTAAAAAGCAATCACAGAAATAAAGGACTATAAATTCAAGACTAGCATTCCAATTCTTCTGCTGAGGACTGTTGTGATAAACATTTATAATATTCACCCAACTTCATGAAATGCTTTAACAACAAATTCATTAAAAGAATTTGGACAAAAGCCTCACTGTGTAATTCTGAGAAAAATAGAATGAATCACATGACCCAGGGGAAGAGGTGAAGGTTAAAGTATTTTCACAACCTCACAATTCTGAGTTCTTCCAGCAGATGAAACAGATTATGGCTTAAATGTGACAGCTCAATGCCAGTGTCAATTCAACTGTATAAAAGCAGCAGCACCAGGTAAAAATGTCTGCAGTCAATTGAGACCACGCATCACTTACTAGCCCCCAGGTTAGCCTAACACACTGCATGGTGGCATTTTGATTGAATTCCTGAAGAAACAAACAAACCCAACAAAATAAAATCCTCCAGTTGTCTTCTGACTTGCCTGGCAAAACAAATTCTCTTTTAGCTGGATTTAGGATTCTTCTATTTTTTTCCACACTAAGTCATACCACCTTTCCAGCATTTTGGATTTGGTAGAAATGAATCCGCTCAATATTTTTACTACAACTAGGAAATAAATTTACAGCAGAATTCTCCAAACCTTTTCTGGTGGCTATCAGCAACATCAGCAATGGCACCAGGGTTAGGGCAGCAGTGAATTCTGACTCATGTTCTGCCAGGGGGCTTACTGTAGTATTGAGAGATGCATGGAATATCACTCACAGTCGTCACCATTAAAAGAAAAGTAAGATCTCAAAGGAAACTGCTATTCCTGCAAACTTTGACTACAGCATTTTGTCTATTTGACCTATCAATGAGGTGATCTCAATAAAAAGACTGTTTTAAATTCTTAATGTTCACAAGGAGTATTTTTGCTCTGGCTGAAAGAAGGAAGATGACATACGACATATAGGATGAAACAATCAAAGAACATACACCATAGAAAAGTTGAACAAAAAAAAAAAAAATACATTTTCTGTGAACATAAAAGCAGCAATGTACAGATTGCTCTTAGGTCCATAACGGACAGGTAAGTCAATTACACATACATGGATAATACCATCATCCAAATGCAACAGTTTTAATTCAGTAAATAAATCCACTCCTTTCCTTCTGAAATAAAGAGTACTCCTCTATGCTCACAGCAATATTCATACCGATGTCTGACAAGCCAATTATATTCAGGTTTTGGGCTGGGGGAAGAAACTACATGGGAAAAGCAGGATATTAATCTCAATTCACTAAGAGATATTTACATTAGGTTAGAAGAAGATTATGCCTTACAGAACTTCCTATCAGTCCAACTGCAAACAATTGCCACCACTACGGGACCTTAGTAGGGAAGTGATTTAAAGACATTTGTCTTATCAGAGATTGCCGAACACTCTGCAGAAAGCAGCAATCTCTACTTCCATTGAAAGTGTTACTCTAGATGATACACACAGATGCTGTCTTTTAAACCTTATTACTATAAGCACATCATGCAGAAGGAACAAATAACAATTCAGTTTCATAATACAGTAGTTGGATATAGTTATGATTTGCTATCCACAGATCTTAGGAAAAAAAATCTGAAAATCTTACAGTGGTCTTTCAAAATGCAAGCTAAGTAATCACATAATATACTGTAAAAAGGATGCAAAAAATTAAGATTAAAGGTAACTTCTTCCCTTCATGCAGCTACAAATCACTCCTTTTATTAACTCTTCTTTAGAAAGTCCATTACCTGAGTGCTGATAGATCTGGTTCCATCTGTTGCCTCCACTGTCAAGTTGTAATTTGATTTCTGTTCTGCATCAAGAGGTCTAGCGACAATGATAGTTCCAGTACCCTTGTCCACATCAAATCGACTGTCATAGTTGCCACCTTGTTCAGGAAATGAGGAGAGGGAGCGGTTCATAAAACACAGAATTATTCTACTGTTTCATATATGGTCATGTCCTGTCTTCAGATGTTTAATGAAGGTGGAATTATATACATATATACACACTTATTTTAAACCCATCATTTTTTTTCTGGTAATACAATATGCTGCTACTTACAGATATTTAAAACTGATTAGTTTTGGATGAAGCTGATTTGTCTGGCTTATGAACAGTTAGTAGGTAGATTAATTGACAAGATTCTCTTTTTTTTTTTTTTAATCAGAATTTTATGATAGCAAATAGTGGGAAACTGATAATTAGTAGGTGAAATTTTACTTTATGGGCTGACATTCAGGATAAATAGAGAAAAACATACTCTGTATTAAAATAAACAAAAACTCCAAATCAGAAATGCTGTCAAATTTATGTCTCTTGAATCAAGAGTATAAATTACCATACTTATATATGAATATAGTCAAGGTGAAAAGTCTCTAATACCTCTAAAGGATACTCATGTCAAAGGAGAGTATCTGAAGAATTCATTACTAAACCTCTACTAGGGTAAGATCTCAGATGTTTAAATAATCAGTGATTAAATATGCCTATCTCCTTTTCTGAAACAAGCTATCTTTCCCTGCAAAACTTTCAAATTACTCTTTGAAATATAGTTAAATAACTGTGTAGATCAATAGCTACACTTGGCCATTTAAACATTTAATTGACCATCATACCACTTGGAGCATGTTGTTGCAAGCATACAACATCCGTTAAGTCCAAATATTGCTAACAATGATAAATACTACCATTTAACTGGAACTGCTTTAGACCTCTCAATAAACTGTCTAAAATGGAGGAATCAATATTCATTTTGGTCAAACCAATGCTAGATACAGCAGACCAATTCCTCCCGATTGTGTACATGTCTTTTTCTAATTAAATTGCATAAGGATAGCATTCAGATATAATCTGCATGCACTATTTGTTTATGATTTTTTACGAGTTTTTACATGCTGTGTTTTGTCAATCACTGAATGTCTTTAGAAAAAGCCAAGGCAAGAAGTGAGGGTAAAATTCCAAGGTGGGAAATTTATACTAAGTCAGAACAGAAATACTGAAATGGGCCCCATTCACTTTCAGGAAGTTCAACTTCATGACAGACATATCAGTTTAGTAAAGATGGGCTGGATTCTGCTTCACTGAATTTGAGATAGTTAAGAAGTAAGGACAACGATAAAATGTCATCAAAAAACATTTCCTCTTCCTAGCCCAGCAGCAGTTTCCGAATCATGTGAATGGATATGATTTGAACAGCATGAAAGGCAGCAGCTTTGCTTGGAGCAGGTTTATGTGAAACTTTTTATTTGGCTTTGAGATCTCAACTTCAGAAAGGGAGTCTCTAACTCATACAGTTGGCATGCAATACTATTTCCTCAGATGGCAAGGAGAATTTAATGTCTCAGTGGAGTCACTGCCATTTTAATGGAAAAGCAGGGTGAATGAACATTTTCATCTAATTTCCTTGATGCAATAACAAGCTCTGTAATCATCTTTTTCTTCTTTCCTTTTCAAGGAAATCATAAAGACCTCCCCTAATTTTTTTTATAGCAGTGATGGTATCTATTCATCCAGTGAAGCAGAACTCAACCCAAACTTCTGTGTCTGGTACACTGAAAGTGTAACAGCAACAGTTTTGGACAAAGCCAAAACCTGAAGTTCTGAATGATGCCATGTAAATGTAATGATGACAAAACAAAACAAAAACGAACCTGTCACAAATGCAACTGTGAGCAGTTTGATTTCCGAAGGGTTAATAAAATAAATAGTTTATAAATGTACGCTTTCATTTCAGATCTCATAATCTGGTAATAAATTATGTGATCTCAGCAGATACCTTCTGCTGTACAGTTCAGGTCACAAGCCATCTGAAAGATGTAAAATACTTCACTAGCAAGCTTGTCTCCTGGCTCAGCCAAAAAGAAAGAAAGCATGGAAAGCAAGCACAGAACACAAAGGAAAGCTGTCAATCAAATTAATTCATGCTATTAGAAACAGTAAAAGAGGGCAGTACAGTGACTACCTATAAGATTAGCTGATAAGCTGACAACATGATCACATATCAAACTTTTCATAACACTCTGATCAAGAAAGCAGTCAAAATAAAATGGTTCATGTTACAGTCTGTGGACAAGTCCTGTTCTTTCCCCTTGGAGTTTTCTGTAGTTGTCTTTTTAAAAATAGCATCTGTTTTCTGCATTAAGCATAAAATAAAAATACTTTAAATGTTCAAAGTGTGCTGCATGCCTTACAGCAGCAAATCAAAATAAAACTATCATCAGAATTCTTTTCAAATGTACACACTACTCAAGAGTGCACAGCAGTTGAAATGAACTAAAAATGAACAACAGAAAAATACATCCCCAATCTAGTTAACAAGTTCTACTACCAAGGTCCCAAACTCTGGACTTAGACCAAAAAGAAAAGACCTCTTCTATGAGTAAACATTCTCCCTCATCTCTGTGAACTACTCACCTTTTTCCAACAACATCCCTTCCTTAACCTTTCCTTTAGTGATCTCTTTCTGGTTTACAGATATTCTTTTGTTTTACTGGATGACCTTGCTTGAAATGGCACTCAAACAACCTTCTCATACTTCATCTTTGCTAACTTAAGCTATTTTTGTATTTTCTCCTTTTCTGCTCCTATGTCCATGTGCATGTGTATTTGGGAGAACAGCAAAAGAGTAATCTCAGTCCCAATATATCTCTATTAAAAACAGCTTTGCCCCTGTAAGAATGCAAAGAGGTGTCTCTAGCTTCTTGCTCTTTTTATACAAATTTACAGATCTCTGTCCCCACATTTTGTTTAAACTCAAACTCTTTTTACTGGTATAAGATCAATTTGGACAGAAACCTTTTTTTTTTTTTTCCAAGAATATATTAAAGAGAACCATATGAAAACTCTATGTAAATATTTATAAATTGGCAGTGATATCAATCATGCCACATGCTGTTCATTCATGAAGCATGCATTCAGGGAATAATGGTGTCTGTTCTCAGAAGAGCTTGAAAAGTTTTCTGAGAACATCCTCAAGTAGTTTTTTAGTATTTGCATATTCCAGTTTCATGTATCAGTTTTACAAACTTTGATTTTAACTGTTACTATTCTCAGCAACCCTCTAGAATATATGTATCAATAAAGCAGGCCTTTAGAATCATCAGACTCATAAGAAATAATTTTTAAAAGAAGTTCTCTTCAACATACTCAACAACTTCACACCTTAATCATGAATAAAATTTTCAATAGTAACTAATGTGAAAAGGTCCCTTACAACTGAAAATCTCAGTTTCATATGGCTAAGTTAAGACCAGAAACAGTTTACCACAGTCTCTCTCTTGATACTAAGCACTGCTGTTTGACTTGGTTTTGAAATGCAACACAGGTCAGAACTTGTTTATAGTATCAACTATACAGTGAACACTGTGTATTCCTGGAGCTCAGAGGTCTAATAAAAAGTCTAAATTTAAAAAATTACTATTCATTTTATGATCACAGCACCTATGTATAGTCATGTTACTGACCAAAAACCACTTCCAGTGGTAGAGGTTAAGGTGTGTTACAACTGTAGGAATAAGTACAGGATGAAGTTTGTTGGGGTTAGGAACAGACAAGCTTTCCTTTTATTACTGAATCAAAGCAAGCAGACTGAGGAGCAGCCCAAAAGAAGTCAGTGTGAACAGTATGTCTCTTGATGTTCTATTCCCATTTGCAGAAAAGTGGCATTTTGTTTCTTTCTCTATCCCATAACGTATGAAATTGAGTTGTCTTAATTTCACTGACACAATATTTACAAATCATTTCCAAAACTGCAACACAGAACATACTCTGCAGTGTAAGTTTATTTTTTATATATAGTGACATGGATAAAAATAGTTATTTTGATTCAAACAGAATAAGTGCTAAGGGAAAAAAAAGATATTAACAGCTGAAGAATGCCCAAATTCTGATTAGAATTAAGAAATGAAGCTGCAATGAGCCTTCTGTCACCTCAGAATCCCATGCATTTGTTTCTAATAATGAAAGCCCTTAAGGCAGCCTTACCTGTTATGTCAAACCAAAGTGGTATTCCAAGAGGTTCAACACCTATTACGCCAATCATGTGAGCAACTGGGTCACTTTCCATCACCGTAAAAGAAAAAAATTCTTCCTCAAAATAAATGGTCTCTGTGGGTGGGATGGGCTTTGGAATCCATTCTATGTGAAGCCGAGTAGTTGATGATTTCTGTGGTCGACCATTATCTACAGCTTTAATCTGTGAAATAAACACACCTTTTAGGCTACAGGATCATATGAATCATTATGACACACACATGGAAAAGTAATAATGAGCTCCAGACACATCTGTTTTTGTGAGAGATATCCAAGAGGGCTAAGTGTCTCTCGAAGTGCTACTTGCCCCTCATCTGGGGAGTAAAAAGAGAAAAAGCATGTAGAACCTGATAGTAGCTTAAAACACTACCATAAATTCACTTTTACTTTGCTTTCCTCCTAAAAGAGAGTCAATATAATTGCTTATGCTCCCTCAACCTATTCATTATCTGTCAAGTTCTGGACGACAGCAGCAGCTTCTTGAATTCTCCTTAATACAGACATCTGAAATTGTCCTTAAAAAAAAAAAACCCATAAAAAACAATACTTCTGGATCTGTTGATGCTTACTTTTTTCAGATACTGCAGTCTCTCCTCTGCCAGCTACTGAACAAAAAGTGATGGGAATACAGATAAAAGAACACTTCACATATTCATGATATATGAGATTTTGACTCACTGAAAGAATGTCATATTCCCTTGCAGCAGAAAATTTCTTTGATGAAACCACTCCAGTTTTCGGTTCAATAAAGAATTTGCCATGTTCATCACCATCTTCTATGCTGTAAGAGATCTCTGCATTGGGGCCTTCATCCTTATCTGCTGCAATAACTCGGTAGATCGGCTCTCTCCTAGCAGTCCTCTCTCGTTCTGGCTTACTGCGCTCTGGAAGCCTGATTTTGTAGAACTTTTGCAAGAACTGAGGCTTATTGTCATTCTCATCTAAAACCTTCACAATCACCCGTGCAATTGTTGATTTGGCAGGAATACCATTGTCCGTTACTGTCACCTAGTTTTAATAATAATAATAAAAAAAAAAAGTAGGATTAGTGCTCAATTCAACTGCAGTCTTTCTAATAATGCTCTTTTAAAATCACATTTCCCTACATTTCTAGAGTAATCCTCTAACCTCAGTTACTTAAAGACTACTGTATATGATAAATCATTAGGAAAGAACTACAAAGCTTTATTCAGCTACTACCCCAATGTTATGATGCTTGATGTCTGGCACATAGAAGTTGATTCCTTTACTTTGCAGCATAGGTATATATTAAATCTATTCCACTGTTTTGTAACATTGTAAAAGAAATATTGAATTTTTCAATACAGGAACGGCATACACGTATAGCATTTCTGATAAGCTTCACTGCAATATCTTAACATACTTTCATTCTAGTGCTTCCTTGCAACTTTTGAATTTAATCATTTGATTTTACACCTTAAAAGGTGCAATTTATAAGGCTATAATTTCCAAAATCTGACAGACCCATGCATTAAAAACTACGTATTTCAAAGACATAAAATCACTAACTTGTTTGAAATAAGCGTAACAAATAGGCTTTCAAAGGAACACACAATTTAGTTCCACAGCCTACATGAAATGGGAAATGAAATGAAGTCTGATTTTCCAGCAGTAGTCAGTTTCTACTAAAAAGACACAAAATGAGTAAGAAATCTTCTGCAGCATTAATTCTAGAACCAATACAATGATAGTTATATGGACAGTGAAGAAAAATTTAGTAAAATTAAAATATCTCTTAATTTGAAGCTAAAAAACACAGAAAAGACATTATGTAGTAGAAATAGACCAAACTGATGCAGAAACTTAATGTAGGAATCTTACCTTTTTACTTTAACTCTCACTTATTTAGCCCCTCACTGATTAATATATATTTATTGTTAATTATTATGGTTTGATAATATATTATAATTAACAATAATTTATCAATAACTATTAGCTAATAAGGCACTAAATATGAGCATCCATCTGATATGCTAATTTAGAACTTATTTCAAAGAAGAAAACAGATAGGGGGGTGGTATTTCTGCCTTCCACCCCTCCAAGTATGTGGTTAATAAGAGTTACAGAAGCAGGCCCATCATTTTCTGACTGCACTCTCATCTTCAACATAAAAGCACAACATGGATACAAAATAGGTCTACTGACTGAAGACTAGAATTGAATCCCTGATTAAAACCCTGACTAGAAAAGGAATTTACTATTGACGTGATTGACAGTAGTTTTACTTCTGCATATGATCTGATATGCTCTTTTTTGGTTCTTTCCTACCTTTTTTTAGGAAGAAATACAGAAATACAAAGTAAGTGTGGGTATAATTCCGAAGCATGTAGGAAATGAAAAAGTGTAAGTGATAACAGTTATTAATCATGACAAAACATATTAAGTGACATGAAATGGAAATACTCATGCTCATTTCTAATAGATGGTAGGATTTCAAAATGTGATTATCTGTTCACTTAAGCACATAACATTGAACACTATCATGTACCTTCCAGTTCACAAAACCCACAAATTTGTGAAGAGGAATTTTCACAGGGTACAAAATGACTTGTTGTCTTAATACTGCCCTGAACCAGGAAAAAAAAAAAAAAGGCAACTATTTGTTTGATTTCATGGAACAGGAGACATTACTGATATAACAAATAGAACACGAAGATATGAGGAAATAACATGAAATTAGCTCTGAAACAATTTCATTAGAAATAAGCTATCCAACTGGCACTCAAAAAATAGTTAACAAGTTGGGAATAAAATGAATGGGATGTATTAATTCCTACTACATAAGCAGGAGTGCAATCAAATATAAATTTTAATAGCAAACAAAGAATAAACCCATTAACCCATCTGGTCAACATTTCAATGCTCAATTAATTAGCCAGATGCACAACACTTGGCTGAAATGGTTTATAATACTGTTCACCATTCTGTGCATTTCTGGGTTTCTTTCCAACCTATTTTCAAAGATGTCAGTATAAAACGAACAAATGGGAAAACAGCTACTTTGGGCCATGCTGTCACTATCACACTGCAGTTAAGGATTCTGGCATTGGATGCTTTGCAAACTTTTATTTAAAACTTTAACAACCAGCTGGGATTCAAAATGAAGAATGATGAGTTACAAAGAATACCACTAGGTAGTAATCAACATTTTAAACTAAGTGCAATCAGTTTAACTCACTATCTTTATAGAGAATGCTGAAAGTAGACTATTTATGTACCATTGTATGATTCATTGTATGATTCTGCAACCTTTAAGTATCCCGAGTTCTGTACACGTTATCTTGTAATACATTTGCACAGTTACTCTTTTTTTATTTGTTTTGGTGGCAAAGTTTTGTTCTTACTGGTTGTATCAACAATATAACACCAAACAGGATTTGGAACATAGGCATAAGCATTACCACACAGTTGTCTGTACCTTTACATTGCTAGTATGAACTCTGAGAAGTTATGACCAAAACAAACAGCATTCTCCCAGATACTGAATAGGTACAATTCAAGAACTCACATAATTCAGGCACCACTCTCAACAGGCAACTTGGACACCATCACCTGTTCTAAGGATATCTTATAATCATTCAAAGCCATGCTATGCCTACTGTCTTCAGAGCCAGAGAACGATCCACAGCCCATTTTATTTAACTGTATAAATCCAACAGAACAGTCAGTAGTGTATGTACAGAATCAAAAGTCATTAGATACCAGTACTAAACCAGATTTGCCAGATAATTCACTTTGCTTCTATTACTTCAACTAGAAACACACTGGAGAAGAAATTCCACCCTACCGCTCCTTAAGCGCAAAGGGTTCTTTCCAAAGCTGCTACCAAAATGAAAACTACAATTAAAATTTGCTCCAGTAGCTCTTTAACTTCAGTTTTCAGTACACCAAAGAGACAGAAAAGAGCCAGGAAGACTGTATCTACACTGGAATTCTGCAAAGTTCACACTGTCGAGGCTTTATTCCCCAAGTCTATATCATTTTTTTGCGCACATTTCTATCAGAAAACATTTCTACAGATTTCACAGACATTGAGAATTTCCAGACTTGCTTAGACCAGAAGTCTGAAAAATAACTAGAGAAGCTTTAAAGGTAGCTTTGATTATTCGTGTGGCAGTACTTTATCATTATGAAGGAAAAACACAATAGAGGGTCCAAACCTTAACTATAGCATTTATGGTGATAGTTACACCTCAAGTCTTCACCACAGATGAGGGATAATACCTTCACATTGCACGTCATAGGAGAAGAATATCTATTACATAAATTCCAGATGACCAATTAAATGAACTAAAATAAAATAATTTTGGTGCAAATTTCATGTTCTGATTCTGAATCTATCACGCACATTTTAACAACTGATCTACTTACATTACTGATAAACATGCTATGCAGAAATAAATGTCTACTCAATCTGTTCGCATTCTCACTGTTTATAAAAAAAGTTTCTGCATTCCTTGTTAACAGGTCTGTATTCAGAAGGCTGATTTTGATTATTCCAATAATCAAAGAAGAGAAATAAAAAAGAATCACCCTTGTAACAATCATGTCTTTGTAGTGGTGGAAAGAAAATCTTAGTTTGCAGATTTAAAAACAAAAAATTGTCTACATCTGTATCTTAATTCTTAACAAAACATCCCAACATATTTAACAGATAGTATTGTGCACTGCAATGTAATTAATAAACACAAAAGCAAATTACATCCCAAATCCAGTTCTCTATAGTCTTCATATATTAATCAAGTATAGAAAACTTTCTGAAAAAAACAAACAAAAAAAACCCAAACAAACAACAAAAAAAAACTTAGAGCCACTGTCTATCAGAGAAGAAAACAGATTTACCTCCAGTATGTGTTCTGCCTGCTGCTCCCGATCTAATTTTCTAGATGTGGTTGAAATTAGACCTGTAACATGAAATAATAATTAGTTAGATCCACCAAGAAAATAATCTGGATGGGGGTTATGTTAAGCTCGCAGTCACTGATACATGTGAACTTAATTTCTTCATAGGTGGTCTCCTCCATTTTTGCTTTTTTAAACGTTCATTAAAGTAATGGTTGAAGGGTTTCCCAATCCTTAAGAGCCGTGAAAAGTGTACTTTGCTATCTGGAAGCTGAGCTGCAGTATCCCTTATATGACAGATGCAGTTCTGCTTTCCAACACAACTCAGCACATCACATTTCTGACAGCAGTAATGGATGTATTTCTCTCACTAGAAGTCTAGCTTTCAAAGAGGTGCACCTTATTCAAAGAGGGACTACATACCCTATACAAATAATTTGAATAATCACCTCAAGAGAAATATCCACTTTTGTTTTTAGCAATATGGATGACCTGAAGAGGAACACTTATGCTGGGGAATAGTAAGTAGTCAGTCAGTGTGTGCATGCAGACGTGCAACCTTCATTTGGCAAAACTGAGGACTCAGACAGTACTACAGCAATAACAGAGAAAGAGGATGACTTTTTGGTGCAAGATTTTATATTTCTTGCATGAATTTGACAAAAGTTCAACACAGTATTCGGACGGTATGATGAGCTTTTCTTTAAAATTAAGAAAATGAAATAGACTTGGTGGAAAAAATACAGTAAAAATCTAAACAGAAAAATATACTAGCAAAATTAATTCTCCATAACATCAGGTTCCAAATTTCAGCTACTGGGTTTCATCAGAAGTTAACTCAGTCAACTTTCAATTACAGCTGAATGGCTTGCCCATGATGGGGGTTAACTGTGCCAGGCATGCAAAGATACAAGAGAGAGAGAGCTCTATGAAAAACCAGCCCAGGTCTAACGAGATTTGCTAGCTCAGGCTCAGTGCCAAGTGAACACACTGATGGTATTTGTGGGGCCAACTTGTACCTGTGAACAGTTAAATGGCTTTAGTGTAATAGAGAAACTGAACTAACAGCACCATTTGGATTCAGTTCCCAGAAACAAATAATAATTAGCTCAGATGCAAGACTAGCTCTGTCTGACTCAAGCCACTACTGTCCAAAGCATCCCATATTCACTGCACTAGAAATCCAGCACATGCTATCACAATACAGCTATTAGTCAACTATAACAAAAACATTTCATTTTTGTCTCATAACTGATAAAAACAGAGTACCTAAGTAAGAAAAGCACCATGAATAAACATTACATTTCTACTTAACAGGGAAGGCAAACAGAAACAGAATTGTACACCATCTGTGCATAGCTACCCAAAGGTCCTGTCAAAAGAAAATTGTATTCTATATACTCCAATAAAATCAACAGCATATATTAAATAATATGGACAAAACATATATAAAGCAATATTGCAGCTGTCAAATGTTCAAACAATTATTAATAAAAAAAATAGTACAAACAACAGTCATTTCAATTATGGTCAAATCTGCCCTTGTTTTTCAAGGAATTTGGGTTGTCATTTTATCAAATCCATCATACACTTAGTATTTTAAACAATGCTTTGTCTGTGTTAAGGATAAGGAGGATCTAAAAAAGCAGAAAAATAAAAGTAATCCTAGCAGACATATCTCAATGTGTTCACATTTTTATGAATATACTTCCACTATTCACTGCATATCCACTGAACAATATTAGATTGCATCTCTCACAGCGGCAGCAAGTAGGGAACTGCTAACACAGGCAAGCAGAAAAGACAGCACCTTTCAACAGTTTTTTATTCACTTTTTCCCCATGAGAGCTGTAAAGACTGGAACCACTGTTTGTATAAATGCCAGCTGTGGAAAAAAAATCGTTCATTGCATGTGCACCAAACAGAACCACATCCACAGTGCCACTACTTTTAACCACTCTACTCTATTAAAGTAAGTCTAATTCCATATCTAAATTCTGTTAATGAAGATGGTCGAGACAACTCAAAAAGCTAAGAAGACAAATATCCGGTATGAACAAAACATGCAATGCTTTCATCTGTTTAATCTTCCAACCTTTTCAACCAAGCATGCCACACTGCTGTTAAAACACTTCAGACCATTAACAGAAGGGCTTAGTCTTCACCATATATATCCTGTAAATTCAGCAGAAACTAGTGCCAACAAAGGAAATGTAACACTTCTGGATTTAGAATCACATACACATGCATGACATTCTTTTTATTTAACCCTTTACTGCTTGTCACTTTCCTAAGTGAAACTTATTGTATCTCTACAGCTTAACACTGTATAAGACTTGATTACAGCAATTACAAAGATTTTCATTTTTTTCCAAGTGTCAGCATGTTCTAAATACTCAGTCTGGCACTGACATTTAATTCGCTGTTAGAGCTGTACAGAATTACAGTCATGACAGTGAAGTACAGCATTCCTATGGACTCTAGCACTCTGGCTTTTGTGACTGCCCCTTCAGGCAGCTGGGGAAAAACCTTGGACTTCATGTAAGTTAGCTCCTCATTACAGGAGCCAATATTCTGCTCTTTCTACTGAGAATTAAAATTCTCAAACTTTTAGGTGGAAATCCCTCTTTTTCCTGTGACTTCAGTTATCTTTTTGCCCTACTTCTTGCTCTATACTAACAAATGAAAATTCACACCTCTGCAAACACCGAATTCTCATTTGATCAACAAATGACTCTATCCCCAGGTTAGCTGCTCCTATTCTGTCCAAGAGACAACCAGCAAAGCCATCCGTACTACTACTATGAAATGTCCTCCATGTTTTCACTACAGACTTCCTGCATTCTTTACTGTCTGATGCTACCTGCACCACCCAAACTACCACGAACCTCTCACTAACCCTATATTTTTTACCTACAGTGAAGCTTCTCAATTCTAATCAAATATTTTAAAATACTTGTCTTAAATACATGTAAAAAGGCAACACAACAGGAAAGCCAAACTTCTGTCCTTAAATGCACAATGGTATATTGTATTACATCTGACATACTCTGTTGCGCCTAGTCTGGAAATGTGACAAACCTGGGCTACCTAGCTACCAATGTTGCCAAGCACATAAGTGAGAAAGAAAGATGATTTTTAATTAACCTCTGAATAAGTGTGTAACAGAATCAGTTTTGAAATCCTTATTACATGGTGTGGAGAATCTCTTCACTGCTGAACAAGAGAAATGACAGCGGGTGTCACTGTGACAAAACATTCATTTATAAGCAGAACTGACTCACAGAACCTTGTTTTGCAGTCATACATTCTCATTTTCCTTCTGCCTCTCCTTATCACACAACACTATTTCTCTGCTCCCAAAACACAACAGGAACAACGAGCTCCAGTAATTTACATCTCTATTATTCCACCTGGAAATCAGTCCACACTATGTCAAGATGGGTCAGGCAGCCTGGGGAAAACAGTTTACAACAAACATTTCTAAGCTAATGATGAGTAAATGGTATCTCTAGTAAATTGGTGCAATCTTTTCATTCAGTAATACTTCAAAACTCACCTCAACAGTAACATTTTCATAGCAGCAGCTGAATAATTTAGTCTTTGGATAAAATCACAGCTGTTCTGCCTCACTAGCTGGAGAGGTGCTGTAATGAACTGAAACTAACTGTAAACATTCATTAAAAAAAATGCAAAAAAACCAACCAAACCAGGTTAACAGAACTGCATTGTTCTCCCTCCTCACTCTTTAGCGATTCTGAAGACAACTACAGTCTGCGTGAGGTTTACCATGACATCAAAATAGCTAGAACCGTAACCAAATACAATTCATTTCAGATTTGCATTTTTAATGGTGTTAAAATAGGCAAAAATGCAAGTACACTATTAAATTATGTAAATATAAATAATAGTGCTGCATGTGGGACAACAGCAAAAAATATCACAAGGGAGCTGATATTAGCAGAGATTTATTGCATCCCACATAAGCTTTCATCCCAGCGCCTAGTTACATCCCATTACCTCTGCATCTCACTCCCATATCTAAAAAATAACACTTCAACAACAACAGCCTCCAATCAATACTGATATGGCAAACTCTTAAAAAACTGTACAACAGTGGATAGGCACCACATTAAGAATATTAACACCACACTATTACACGCCTTTACAGAAAGGACTGTCTCAGCAGACAGAAAAAAGAAAAAAAAAAAAAAAGAGTTTCAGAAATAATGATCTTTGCAGGAAGAGGTGGAAGGCTTAAAATTTTTAGCCCTGCTAGAAGAGCATCAAATATTCTCTGCTACATTCACGCATTTATAAGTATGAAAATACACACATTTGCCAACTGCCCATTCATCATGAGACAGTAAAGGTTCCGGATTTCTTGTAATAAAAAAAAACCAAAAAACCCTGCAATTGGTAAAGATACTTGCATAGGGTGGTTTTGCTTGTGGGGGAGCTGCAGAAGGGACAGAAGATGAGGCCCCAGAAAGGACAGAAGGAAGGCTGCTGTTTTAATATTTACGTTTCTAATTCCCCCAAGCTATTTTAATTGAGAAAGAAGGAAGTTAATTTCCCTCAAGTTGAAATTACAGCTTGCCAATGTCGGTAGTTGGTAAGCAATACCCCTGCCCCTATCATGATCACAAACTTTCTCTTCTTCTGGTTTTCCCAGTTTCTCCCCCTCCCTAATGGAGCGAGCAGCTGAGTGGCTAACCTTCTACAATCCAGAAGACTGAAGTAGGAGCCAGGTCAGTAGACTTGGCAACTGCTACCAGTGAGTTTGAACTGATAGGCTTAGTTTCAGCGCAGTACAACAGTATTTGAATTGTACTGTATGAAAATAAATACAGCCTTTCTGGTGTCTGAATGCATTGGCACTGAAGGCTTAAGGAAATGGAAAGCAGATACAACATTTTTTGAACAACTTCATCAGATACATCGGAATTAGATCTGATAAGGGAGGTCACAGTTTTACAGTCCCATTTTCTTGATGAGATTCTTGTCTTCCCTATTGAAAGCAAACCATAACCAGTCAGCAGAAATGATTTTCCTAGACTGCACTAATGTAACTCAATTTAAAGCTTTCTATCAGTTTAATTACTTACACTTCCATCCCCCAGTTTGAGCTTCAAACGGCAAACTGCCAACAAATGTTAAAAACAATTACCTTGTGATTTTCTTTACAGTATCTTAATATATGCAGTACTGTAAGAGATTAAGTATGGATTTTAAATTCACATGTGGCTATACAGATAATCTAGTTTTGACTACTGCATAACACAATCCTAATATACTGGGTAAACTACAGCAAGCATTCTGTACGTTGATGGTCAATTATGTCTCTTATAAAGATACTGTCATGACCCTGTGTAGGATTTCCTACTGATCACAAGCCAGCAGGACTTTCCCACACTGTACATGCTGCTAGGTAAACTTGAGGCTGAAAGAACTAAAATTCCTTACAGAATTTCAGACAGTGTTCTTTTATTTAGGCATTTCCTTATTCCTGTTTCAGATGCTGATAAAGATGCTCTGGATTTTGTCCACAAAAATCATTTTTGGCACATCTGATGAATAAATGGTTTGTTTTTTGCTTAGTACTCCATGAAAAGAAATAAACAAATTACTGAGATCTTGATCCAACCCATGTCTGTTTAACTACTGTAGGCCATCGGAGTTTGCTTGTGTCAGCACATGAGGCATTTATTGAGGTACAGTAATATCAGTACTTACGAGTTTGTTACATGTTAACAGGACAGACTGAAATGTTTGTATATAGAAGTAAATTACTTAATCTTGTGGCTGACATTTAATACTGCTAGTCACAAAGTTAATCAGTAGCTGGGCAATTTAATTACTCCATCCAACAACTACAAAGTGCAACTTCCTGCAAGCACTGTGTGCACACTGTACTTATTAAGAATCACTTCCCTGGAATATTTTAACAGCAGCTAGATTCAAAGATCTGGAATTTGCTGATCAGAGTGCTCATTATTCATTTTGGACGCCAAAAATTAGTAATGTATGGTAAAAGGAAGAAGAAAACAATTTCCATAAATAAGTCAATAAACATTATGGAACTTCAACAAGACGTTGGCTGAAGTATAAAATCTGTGTTTAGTAATTATATAATTATAGGAAACTGCTCAAATGTACAAAATTCTCTATATAGCTTTGTGTACTCTAACTAGTCATGAAGTATTTCGCGTTCAGTCAGTCTATATTTATTAAGATAATAGAATAACTACTTCTGCAGTAGTTCTTTTATTATCAAAACTGCTTAGGAAAATAATTGTACAAATAATCACATCACAGCCCACAGAAACAAGGGCAAAACAAACCTAAACCTAAAATTCGGCATTCTGAGCAATTGAGGGTACTTCGCAAATAGTCAGTTTCACTGTCAATCACATTCTTTTGTTAGTCTGTTTCTCTTGTACTCAGGGGAAAAAAAAAAAGTGAGAGACAACAGCAGTGTAAGATGAAATCACAGAAAAAAAAAAAAGTACTTAATGTTTAAAATAATTCCGTGTGTAAAAAACCTCCCAAAACCTGAATACGATTATTCAAAGGATGTTGGTAGCAATGATGATAAATTTCCTGTTGTAACAACCTCGCTCTTATCAATAGAAAACTGTAAGTTTTCGTTATGCCCTTGCTGACCTTGCACAAAGACCCTTGCTTTCAGCACAATCTATTATACTAAGGACATACCCATTTAAAATGAAAATTCCATCAGTAATAAATTCTCTAATTAAATCTCCATCACTCTTTTTTTTTCTCTCATTTTGAGACATGTATCTTCAGAAGTATGTGTAGAATTATTTCCATAAAACTACCCAACATCTTCAGGGATCTTTGTAAACCTAAAATAATCCTGCTGCATTACCAGTGTTTGAACAAAGATGCTCCTTTCCTTTTCCAAACTTTTCCCTGAGCAAGTAAATAAAAGTTTTTAGCTGACTATGGCTAGCACTGACTTATGTTGCTTATAAGAAATCACAATTGCTTGAGGGAAATATTTAAAATAAGTTGTTAGAGAATTTGGGTTAGTCCTGAGGTCACTTCCTCTGTCACAGTTTACAATTGCATGATTAATCTCCCATAAAATTGTTGAAACATGGATTAATGAAGACAGTCAAATTCACAAAGGAAAGTTAAAGAACTCCGGACTTTGCTGGTAAAGCTGCTAATAGTTTGTAAATGTTGTCTGAAATGCAAGGTAGCTGAACAAAGTTCAGATCTTTCTGCACTGAGTTAACTGAAAGCATTTCACAATGAGACTTGAAGTTAAAAGGTACAATCATAAAAATCCAAGCCTTCACGCATGGCAATGAACCTTGCTACATAAACAACCTAAAATTTAATGGGAGATTATAAAAGTTATTATAGGTAATTAAGAATATATAATATCAAAGAAAATATCAGATAAGGCTTCCATGTTGCCTACTGCTTTGATGTCAGAACTGCTGTCATGCAATTCAACTGTTTTTATTAAGATAGATAAAATGCCCACTAAAGAGTATCAGTTTCAGCAAATAATCACGAATGACAGCAGTGGCTGAGAACAACTTAGTAATATAACAAACTACTGAACTCTTCCTGGCATTTAATTAAATTCTACAAACAAAGAAGCATCTTATTGCAGGGAAGAGGAGAAAGTATTCAGTACTATGAGATTTTATTTTTTTCAAACCAGGAGAACTGTTTTACATTTTCTGAAAAATTCTATTGGTGTGTTCAAAATTAAGTAGGAAATAAGAATGTCTAATTAAAAGTTTTAGCATTTATCATTCCATAATGAGGAAATGCCTTTGGGTAAAAAGTTTTGAAATAACCCTACAGGATGCCAGAAAACTGATCAGAAGTACTGGTTTAATATGTGGTCACTCTTACTATAGCAACTAAGGAAAGAAAGCATTAAAGGTAGGGTTTTGATCTCAGCTATCCAGGCACATCTAAGACTATATTTACACAAGTGAGACCACCCACTGGACCACAATGTGTAAAGACCATATGTCAATGGTTTACCGGGCTGGATCGGCCCGGTTCCGTGATGATTGGTGCGGGAGACCCGCAGACTCACGCCTCAGGAAAGGGGAAGGGGGAAAGGGAAAAGGGAGATGGCCCTGGAAACAAAACAGCGGCAACGATCTGAGGAGGAAAGCTGATTTACTAAAAAAGATATCAGAAAACAAAATAACACAATACAACACAATTGGAATTGAAGCTAATAAATCAAATAAAATGAGCAAGAGAGAGTGCCCAATAAACCGAAGGCCTTACACTAACGCTGAAGGCGAGACGGCAGTGAGTACCCACTGCTGAGTCGATCCCAAAGGAAAGAGAGTGTCCCGTGACCGCAGAGAGTTTTTATCTTTTCCCTCTGAGCGGAAATAACGTAAAAAGGCAAAACATCGCAAAGCCCTCTGGGGAATGTAGTTCTTCTTCTCTTCTGTGACAGGTATACCTGGAATTATCAATGATCCACGGAGTTGGAGTATTAACTCTTTAACTCTTAATGCACTACATGATGTTATGATGTGGAATACCAGTGCCAAAAATCATAAAACCATGACACCATAAAACATCACCAGCATATAACAGAGCATCTTGATACTTAGAAGTAGTTCATATTATTTCGCTATTGATCATCATCACTCAAAAATCAAGCCAATCTAGCTGTTGATATGGACAATACTTGTAAATGAATGAATTTTTCTTCATAGGAAATCAATCAATACTAATGTCACTGTGTTAGTACATATACAAACTCCATTACAGCCAATGTCACTCAGAGAGCTTATGGAAAGACTGATACTTCCAAATGCCATTAGCCCGTGTGAAGGTGGGACTTGGCAAGTGACTCTTAATACTTCCTCATCAACAAATGAACTATAATTTCTCACATAACATATTCCAGTTCAAAAGGCATATATGATATATAGAAATATGTCTCCGATACTATTTCTGCATCAGGACATGGGAAAATCAAATAATGATTTTGTAGAGAAAACTTCAATTTACTTTAAAATGTCATTTATTACACAGTATATGTAATGAAGATATGACCTGAGGACTCTGATGTTCAGGACAGAAAGGGGAGAAGAAAGGATTACTGCACTGGTACTTTGTTTCCATTTTTCCCAGCTTCTTTTTCTGAAAAGGTATAACTGAATATTACTTTTTACAGTAAAAATACAGCAACATTTACAAAGTAAAAGAAAACTCCACAGTAAGTACTTGCAATTTGAGTTTTCCTTTTTAAAAAGAAAAACCATCTGTAACAGCAAATTTTCTATCTTTTCAAGTGTTAAACACCAGTATTATGTAGAAAGAAGATAAAGATGTTATTAAAAATTTCACATATATAAGCTTGTCTTCCCAGTCTCTAAAAAGACAACTAGTTCAAACAAAGCTCTTCAAATGCTTTAAACAATATTCTAAAAGGAAGCTAAAAGTAGGTTTTTGCAGAGTTAACTCTTTCCAATCGTATGTCTATACAATATTATATCTACGCATATAATCCTCTCTGGTTAAAGCAGAAGTTTAACAAGTATTTTGGTTATTTCTGTTTACATACTCAATAAAGAAAAAATCTCTCTTATAGAGATAGTATACTGAAATAATTTATTTTCTCTGCACGTGCCAAGCAAACAGTTGGGCACATTTGGGCTGCTACACACTCTTTGAGGTCTGGGACATGAATGAGCAATAATTGAGCATGGCACTATTTGAGAGCTAAGGTAGTAAGAACAACAATTTCAGTGTTGGGGGGGTTTATTTTTAACTTCGGATCACGTTTGTGTGTAATGAAGCAGTACTTCTTTTAAGTTCTAAAATATTTGTCCAGTTGGGCTTAAAAAATACATAGTTGAACAAAGATTTCCTATGTTAAAATTAAGCCCATGCTATTGTATGCTCACTGCCCCTTCACTTCCTCACTAAGTCATTCTCTCGTGCTATCGGAAACTGATGGAAGTTGTACACAGCTGTAACCATTTCCTATTTCACTTCAGTCTTCAAATCAGTCACACTCACAAGAAGCCGAAGGCTACAAAGAGTGTAAAACTTATAATTGAGTGAGGCAGATGAGCTCCATGAGCTACTAACGTGTTACAAATTCTCAAAGCTCTAAAGATTGCAAGACACTGAGAAACAAAGAACAAGATCCACAGACTTAATGTTACACAATTTCTAATCCTTCTATTTGACAGAACAAAGATCTATATTAAAATAGCATTATATGGTAGGATTGTGCATACAAAAGGGTCTTTAATTCAGCACTGCTTGAAGGTTGATATTAACTCTGTAATCCATGTTTTGAGGTGCGGTATAATTTTAGGAAGCAAACTGCCAAAACCCCAAGTTGCCACAGGATCCCTTTAGTATAAGTACTTTCTAAAACATAAGAAACTAAAAGAGAACATAGGGGGAAAAAAAATCCAAAAAACTAGGAGCAAAAGCTGAATCAAGTAATATACAATCCTATACAAAATACTTTTAATTTCACATTTAATCACCCAAAATTTTCAGAGTCAAGACTGCCAAGTCATCTTAATTTCACTTCTTGTATGTATGCATTAATGCACAGAGCACAGGATACAGCAGATTACAAAACAGGTAATTACACAGTGTTTGTGTTGGAATCCCCCATTTAAGAAGGCCTTATCTAAATGGTCTAAGTCCTATACCACTGGATTACTAATTTCCTCAGAGGAAAGACTGTGGAATTCTCAAGGTAATACTGCAAGTGCTTCATAAATATGAATTGGGATATATCACAACACTCCCATGCAATTACGTAGTGCAATTATTCCTGGTTTATACCTGGAAAATTGAAGTACTGTGAAATGAGCACTCAAAATTAATTTGGTTAATTTCCTGTTCAGGTTATGAATCCAAGTCTAATTTTTGAAGCTATGTACCAATTCTCATATCAAGGCATAGGAAGTTATGCTTTTGCTCTCAGCATTTCTGCAAATCAGATCCCAAATTCTTACATGACACAACATTAAATAGATGCCCACCTCATTTGCTATTATTGTTTTCAATTTCTTAAGTGAGGGACGGTTTCTGGAGAAAATGTTAGTTACTGTCTTTCCCCAGGCCAAATCTACTCAGTGCAGTAAATTTAGCAGAAGCCCTAGGGCAGTGAAAAGAAGCATATCTATTTGCAAAAGAAAATTTATTTCACAGGATAAGAAATTATTTCTGGGCTGAATAATGGACAAGGTGACAAAAAAAATAAAAAAGTCTGGTCTTCCCTCCTATCTCTGGATACCTGATTAGGATCTGAATCTCTTGCTCTGTGATACTGAGAATTTGGAAGTCCTTTTACTTTGTCATTCCATCGCAGATATTACCACCAACAAGAAAGCAGTATAGAATTCTTTCAGACTCATTATCTCAGCAATCCTTGATGCATTAATATGACAAGGCCTGTATCACTGAGGAGCAGCCATCTTTCAAATAACGACAAGGCAAAACATTAAAATCTGTATGAAAACAGATGCAGAGTCAATTCCATTGTCTCAAGTACTTGTGACCTTGCTAGAAGGCAATTACAAAATGCAAAAAACCAACAAACAGACAAATAAAAACCCCTCACAAGCAAAAGAGCCATATCCACAATCAACAGTAAAGAATTACTGAACTACTTTCTATTATATGCCATAAAAAAAAAAACACAACAGTATACACTGAGCACTGAAGAACAAATAAATTATTCACTCTTACATAATCCCTTGCTTTGGATCACTACATGAGGGTTCTAGAAGGGCAAATCTTTCCTGATATTTTGTGCTCTTTCAAATTCAGTTTAAATAGGTAAGACTAAGTATTTTAGTCCCAGCATGCGTGTTTGGAAAAAACATCAGTTTCTGACAATTCCAACTTTTTATATCCATACACTTCAAATTACTTGGATCTCTTATAATTTTTGTCAATTCCTTCCATGTTTAATTACAAGCTATTCCACAAGAAGTTAAATAAAGTTTTACTACAATTTATATAGAATCGCTGAATAGTTCAGGTTGGACTATTTCCATTACACTTGGCCAGCTTAGATGGTACAGCGTCCTTTTTTTTTTTTCCTCCATTATATGGGAACTCCCAAATTAAGAAAATATTTCATTTGCTTTAATCAAAGGCCAAGAATATCTGAAAAGATTACAAAATGTCATACATTGTACTGCTATATAATCTGTTTCAAAAAGTGAAATATCATGTCCTCATGCGAAGAAAAAATGTAGCAATGTTTATTTTCAGTGAAGTTATTTATAAATTTATAAATACTTAAAATGATAAAAATATTTTCAAGTGATAGTGAAGATTTACTGAAGACTCTGAAACTCTAAGAATTATGCAAAGAGATTATAACACTTTAGCAAGCAGCATTTTTTTTTGGTAATAGATCAGTTAATCAGTAGTTCTTTTCATGAAAACAATCTTTTTCCTGTGACAGATGAACTATTTACTACATAGATCCACGTCAATTTCTCTATCTAAAATTTAGGCATATTGCACAAAGACAGACAAGCTAATCTTATTTTGGACGCTATAAATGCTAGTAAAGAGCTAGCCACACATGGAGAAAAAAACATATTTTATTTGACATAGGTTATATGTAGGTTATTCCTATTTATAAACTCTATTACTCTAATGTGTGAGAGTTCTAGCCATGCACCATAGTGTTAAATTCTATAAAAGACAGAAGAAGGTGGATCCTTAACACAGAGAGGACGCAATAACGCAGCATCAGCTGAGATGTATTTTTAGTCACCAACCACATATTTTAAGAATCCAAACACTCATCTTTCCTTTACTTGGATGGAATGCCCTTACAGACCTCAATTTGCCCCTGAGGCTGAACAGGCAACCAAAGCAATAAATGCAACACATGTTTAACTCTTACTCTGCAACTTTCAATGTTATAATGGTATACAGTTAACAACTTGATCCATATTCTAGTTCTATCTCCCTTTTGACTAGAAGGGAAACCTGAGGCCCTGTGAAGGTTTTTCTTCTTCTGACAAATACCTTACAGCATGATAGCTTCCAAGGTAAAAAATGGTAACATATTTTCAAAAGCAAATGAGACATGATTTGATCTCACTGATTCTAGTCAAACATATTCTATTCTAACTAACTAACGGAGAGAAAATACAATGTGTTATAACTACAAGAACAGATTCCTTTTGAAGTGATTTTTAAGCTCCTTAACAACCCAGTGAAAGAGCTTTTTACCCCTAATAAGATCTATTTGGGTGAAACACATCTGATTTCTAGCAGACAGATGAGATACTTGAAAAGTAACAAACCTGATAACCCCAGTGATCAAGAAGAGCTTTGACTGCATCAGTATCTATTCCAAACCAAACACACAAGGAAAAAGAATACTGCCCATCAGATCACATGAAATACAATGTTCTATGTACTTTGAAGACACTATACTTGATCTAGCTACTTAGTTTTCATTGAACTTCAGCTTACTCTAGGAACACAATAGAAGACAACAGAAAACAGCAAGAATATTCTCCTCTGACCATCCACCTGTTCTCTTTCCCTCCTCTGTATGTTTACCTTTGTCTGTCTAGCATTATTCTTAGCAAGTAATAGGAAATATACCCACCACTGTGATTTTAACTGCCTTTAACAACAACATCTTCCTCTGCTGAATGTTAATTAGAAGAACTTCTTTTTCAATTCTTGTATTCTGACTTAATTATTTAACAACTTATTTATTTTCATTTGTTTTTCCCCTTTAACATGGACCTGAGAGAAGTCCTCTGGATCACTTTGCTTAATTCTGCAGCACAATGCCATAACAAAGGCTGGCAAGAAACTCTCTTGATAGAAAATCTTTATTAGCACTCTGTTAAGTATTCCTCATCACTTCAACATCTACTGTCCAAGACACCTTAAGCTCGCTTTTTAATATACATGAGATCACCAGTAATCTATTGATGCGGAAAACTACAAACTCAGTTTGAAGATAAGTCACAATCTCTTCCCGCACTATTTTCTATACAAAAAATAAAGATGTCGTTTCACCCCAAAACTGGAGTGAGGCAGACACGTCCATACATTTCCCATGCTTTGTGTTATCCAATGACAGGGAAAACAGAGATGAGTTGGAAAGGACCAGAGCAAAGACTAAGAAAAAAAGGGGTATAGAAAAAATAAGTACCTGACACCCCCAAATAGTTGGCCAATTATATACTAATGCGTAAATGTAGGTAGAGCTTACATTCACTTGCAGTTTGAGTACAAAAGCCAGTCAGCTTTTTTTCAGGTAAGTTTCAGGCAATTTTTCTGCTACTTTTAAATCAGTATCATTCATCGAGACAAGGATTATCAAAGCAGCACATAACAGAAGCAAAAACATAAAGAAATGAAGACCGGAAAAAAAAATCATTTTGGATCATATGTGAACAAAAAAGGAAAGAGAAATAAAAATAAACAGTCACTGCACTGACTTTAGAACACTGGTTTTGATTTTTTCTTGTTTTACATTTTCAGGTTGCCTTTGTTCTAAAACAAACATTTCTGTAAATATACTAGCTACAGGCCTTAACTACGCTAGAAGACCTTTTGCAGCTTATGTTTTTTCATACATGCCCATAGGCAATGTCTCACAAGCAGATGCAGAACATACCCACAAAGAAATTATTGTAAAAAAGAATCCAAATAATATACCTGTGTTTGCACTCAGAGCTTTGCTGACACAACAACTGTAGCTTATATAGCATGCAAGTCTTTTACACTCTGAGCTAAAACCATGAAATGTAATGAAATCTAGTGTCAAAACCCAATTGTCAAAATATGATTCTCACTCATAAGGTTCTGTTGCTTATTTAAGTCTCCTTAAAATCCCTCCATGAATGAGCAAAAGCTAAATGAATGTGGCTTCTTTTTTGCCTTTCTACCTAGTCCTTTTAACTGAAAAACTCTGGATTCTGAAAAATTTCTGAATGAGTGGATGAGAAGTCTCCTGTAAAGTCCCTGGTCACAGTACAAATAAGTGCAACATATGGAAAGATAAGCTGGGCCCTACACCCAGGTACCTGTTTTGTAATATTAGGTAAGATGTGTGTAAACAACATCCACTACAGCTACTACTTTTTCTGCACTCACTCGTAAGCAAGGGATGGTGAGCAACTTTTATGTTGTTTTTAAGCTTATTCTTCAGCTTCAGTTAAGATGGATTATTTCATTTGTTTCCTCTCTGGAAATAGGTCAGTTACTTTTGTATTGTGCTTTCCCGTTAAACCCTCAGTATGTTTTTCCAAAGTTTTCCAATCAACTCCAAACTCACCCACTGAAGTCGCACCTTTTCACATATCAACCTGCTAATTTAACTCCCAGATTTTGTCTCAGCAATGGCAAGAGCTAGTAACAAAGAGAGTCCCTTAGGACCGGGACAAGTGAATTTGCAGTTAATAAATGGCTTGTACTGTGTTGTCTAACATTAACTGAAAGAAGCAGGGGCAGGTACCAGCTTAAAAATTGTGTGTGAAAATTGAAAGACAGCAATTGCTAAAAACAATTTCAATAACGCCAAGCTAAAAGATCCCAAGAGCATATTTACTGCATTACAAATTCAAATGGGCATTGATCAGCCTAAAACTGAGCCACTCAAGAGGTAAACCACCTTAAAACTGGTAGGATGCAAAAATAAAATACTTTGAACAACCTGTTTCACTCTCAGATACTCTTACTGATTTGTATCATTTAGTGATACAAGGTTAGCAGGTTATCTCTGCAAACATCCGAGTCCTGGTAACAATGTTAAACTAGAGTCAGATTTGGTCCATTTTGTGTATTTATGCAAAAACAGATTCATCCCTATATATATTTTTTAAAAAAAGTCTTGTACTTACCAGTTTTGGGGTTTATTGAAAAGAATCCCTGTGGATTTCCACTTGTAATCTTGTATGTTAATTTTTCACTTGAGCTAGTATCTGGATCAAATGCCTCAATCTGAATGACAGATACATCCTTAGGCGAGTTTTCCATGACCTCTGGGTAATAAACTGGTTCTGTTGTCTGAGGAGCATTATCGTTAACATCCCCAACTTCTATGTAGATTTCAATGAAAGATGATAAAGGCACAACACCTTGGTCTGTTGCATAAACTGTCAACCAGTAATGTGAAGTAGTCTCACGATCCAGGTGATCAGAAGTCTCAATAATGCCTGTTTAAAAGGAAGAGAAAGAAACAGAAATCATTCAATATACATAAGTGCGTAGAAACAGGAAAACAACAAGCTAAAAAATGAGAAAGTTCGAAAGAACTGACACTGATTCTACAAACTGTGTTACTATACAGACACAAACATTAAAACAAACCTGAAACCACAAAAATAAAATTACTACAGCAGTTTTCAGCAATTATGAATTACAGAAAATTAAACAGTATAGTACTTTATTTTTACCATCCTCTGAGATTTATCAGATCAATTAACACCATTCAAAAAAGCTATTTTGCCTAAAAGACACAATATAATGAATAATTTGCCGTCTTTTGGGACTTGAATAACCCTCTTTATTCATCACTGATTATAGTGAATTTTATACCATATTAAACTATCTGATTTGGATGTCAAATTCTTGAACTGTTTACCATTATCCATATTAATGAGCAGCGACTTAAATGTAGAACATTCTTATCTACACAACTGAATAAATTACTTAACTGAATTTTCATAATATGCATATCTATGTCCACACAGAAATCTCACAGAAAAGTTAGATCTGAAACAAACTTTCATATCATTAAGACCAACCACTGTCTGCCATTACTTTGGCAGCAAAAAGCAACACTTAGCTCAATTTCACATCTATAAAATAAACTATTATTTAAGGAACAGCTAGAGAATTCACAAACCTCACACTGGACTTAGTCTGAACCAGAACTAAATAAATCATGAGGGACGCAAGTTTTCATCCACTGTTAAGGAAACTCAGATCTATTTTTACAAACAACTTACTCCACAAAGTATGCTCACAGTATGTGTTATATTTAAAAAGAAAAGTCGTGACATGGCATGAATTTGACAGAGGGTTAATATCAAATGCATTCATACAGCCATAACACCATAGAAATTTACATTTTCCTTTTCTTGATCCAGCTGCTCTTACATGTCATCCTGTCTAAGATATTTTCTAAATGGAAGTTCATGAACCTGCTACATAACAGGATATGGGCAGAGTAATACCTTGCAACCATTTGCTGTGTTTATCTTGAAAGGCTCCGTCATAGAGCCAATTTATTTATTTATTATATATACACAGAGTAGACCAAATTATTAGCAACACCCGGATGAGCCAAAGTATCACCATGACTCCAGGACTCTAGATATATTCATATGATGTGACTATGTGCGATGTGGCCCTTGTCTGAGCTAATTTACTCTCTGTAACATACAATCGGTAAAACAGGAACTCAATAAACTATGCCACTATGTTTTTACAATTTTTCAGGAAAGAAATTAACTACAATTTCCCTCACACACCAAAGACACCCTTTCCTGAATGCAATATTTAAGCTCAGCAAAATGAGACAAAAATGAGGAATCATTCCTTTGCTCATTATTTCCTTGCTGTGGGAAGCTGCATAAAGGTTTGACGGCAATAATCCTATATTTTAAGCTTCCAGTAAAACTCCACGAGGGCTGTAGTACATAGCACCTAATACCTAAACCTGCAGTATAGCCAGGTACAGCATTTACTGCAACACAAAATTTCAGAACTACCACCAGGTGTCAGTGTGGAAACTGGTTTTATACAGTCTCAGAGCAGAACTGGGATAAAAAGGAGGGGCAGGTAACACAGCAATTTGAAAATACACAGACATTACACACAGTCTATAACAGCTTTTTTTGAAAGCAAACCGATGGCATTGTAACTTCCTTCTTTGCAGACAAACACCATCAGAAAACAAACCAAGTTGTTCATTGTAAGGACACTTACATTTTACAGTTCCAGCCTCCCTCAGAATTTTTTTTTTTTTTTGTGTCGGTCTTGATATAAAAAAATAAATCCTCTAATGCCACTAGGTTTGTGCTGAGGCTACTTACACAGTTCCTCATGTTAATGTAAAGAATAAATTTAAATAGAACACCATAAATCTATTCTCTCAAAGGAGATGCAGTATCAAACACCCTGTTACCAGGATTATCACTCACAGCACCTTTTCCAAGGCTCTGATTCAGCCAGACGACTCATCTAAGAGTAAAAGAACATGTGAATTATTCTGGCCTCACCTGTAAACCTAATGCTTGACATGGCACAAAAGCATTTCAGCTTCAATCTGGGTAGATTCCCTGCATACCCCAGAACATTTTGTAGAACCTTCATGCCCTACCAAACACCAGACTGGCTGTTGTAATTCCCTCTTAGCAGGGATCCCATTAATGCTGCTGTGTTGCTTGTGATCTGTGCAGAATACAGTGGGCATGATTATGTGCTGCACTGAGCAACCACTATCATTTTACACCTGTCCTGCATTCCTAACACTATCTACATCAGAAGTGGCAGATTCATTTTAAGACAGCCTTGCCTGATTTTAAAGACGCAGAAAGGGAGACTCTCATCGTAATGGAACTCTCCTGCTATCTTCTTAACTGGCAACTGCAGTTTCTACTACTTCAGTTATCCTAGCCTTCCTCAAGTGAAAAAACGACACCCCACACACCCAAACAACAACAACAAAAACAATTTTCCCTTTGTGAATTGTCACTTCCCAAGTGTGTTCATACTCAAAAAGAGTAAATGGGAAGAAAAATAGAGTACAACACCAAAACAAGTATTTCAAGAAGAAATACGTAAAAACGTTATGGGGAAGCAAAGACAGTGATATACAACAGAATAAACACAGCCAGCTTTATTTATCACTTTATTTCTCATTTCAAATTAAACACACGTGTCTGGTGTTATTGATGTAGATTTTACACTGACTTCTGCAGAAATGTCCAATGAAAGGTCTTTTATCTGTCTGACCACCAGATCACCAAATAAATCATATAACACAGATGTTTACCCAACAGGGGAGGCTCTTATTTTCAAAAATTTTCATTTTCTACAGGGCGACCCATACTCTCTGCACGAGTAGAAACAAAATGAAATGTTTTTCACTAAAATTACTTTACCATTTTTATCATGTATCTCACTCAACAGATACAGAACTGTAGACTAACAATTTTCTGCGTGCTCTACTGCTTACAATCTCAAACTGCAACACAAAACACCTAGAGAAAATATCTCACGAGCATTCAGATATGTAAAAAATGCCCACAATACCTGTTTACATTTAATGCTTAATAATAGACTAATTCCTGAACAAACTTTTCCTAGAGATGAAGTCTACTTTAAAGAAAAAAGGTACTAATAATAATCATCCCACTTACAGTTTAAAACAGATGTACTGGACAGCTGCGTATGCAAGTTGGAAAATTTATCTGCCATTATGCACAGTAAGGGGATTATTTTAAGTACATTATGAATGAAGACTCAAGATAACATTCCTCCAGTACAAAAGCCATGTCAAAGAAGACAAGACAGTGAGCAAAAGTTTCCACTCTGTGCTCACCTGCTGAGGAGTGGTAGAGCTCCCTGCACTGAGTTCTCCCTCATTACTCACAGCTCCCAGAGCAGACAGGGATGGGATGATTATCAATGACTCAGCTCTCTTCATGTTGCTGCCACTCAGCAACAAAATGGAGCAGGATACTGACCCGGTGCACAAACCTGGGCAGAGGTTTTATGAAGTGGGGGCAGTCACTGAGTACCAAAACCTGAATTAATTCAGCTCTTGCATCAGCTCTTTTGCCTGAAAGCAGAAACCTGAATTTTTTCCCCTCTAGCTAACATACAAGCTGACCTTCCATCAGCCATTACAAAACACCATCCTTTTCTCATTTCTTTGACTGAAGTAATTTCTACTTCAGCAAGTTTAATACTAAATTGTTCATTATTTTGCCTATGGGAACACCTGCAGCTTCATCTTTGACTTCTACGCAACAACAATGAATACAAATGCATGTAAACTTCAAGAGTGCTATACCTTTAAAAAAAATATAAGAACAAAGATGACTATTCTTTTGTTTCCATTGTAACAATGATACTTCCGCCCAGGCACAGATTGAGAACTAGTCCTTAAAGTATTATTGGTCTACCAACTTAGTCCATTTGCAAGCTTTGACTTACAGCATCCTGTTTTTATATTTTTTCATGTTTTTACAGCATGAAATTATGAAAGAATACTCATGCATTTCACAAAGTTACTGTCTTGAGAACCACTAGAACTAGAAGCCAGTAAACAGGAAACTGATGAGAACTCAAACATCAAAAAACTCAATGCAAGTCAATCAATCCAAGAAAGAGTTCATTTGTTTTAACCTTGCACTCAGCTAGAGCCACTAGGTATCAGCAAGATGTTAATCAGTATCATCAGTTTCAGCAGCATGCACTGGTTTCTAAGTATTTTCACTGTTTTCTTCAAATGGTACAAAGCACTTTTAGGGAATACAGATCAAGTATTTCTATTATGTATTCAGCGCGTCTTTCTTTAACTCTTCCCCCATTCGAAGAAAAACCTTCAGTCAGCAAAATTCCCATTCTCTAAGCTGAGGCAAATCGGCAATTTTAACTTTTACAAACCATTTCCTTTTTATGTAGCAAGACGAGTACATAAATCTCCCACAGAGTACCACTAGAGAACTTTCAACATATATGGCAATCCCAAAGATCTGTAAATATTATTGTTCATAAAATATGATGAAATGAGTATTCCAAAAACATTTTTACTTGGCTGGATACATAATCTTTAAGCTTTACAGGAGCTTAGGATAAAAATATTTTTATTCATCAGTCATTAACCACGAAAGGGAAGAACAAAAGAGCTCTGGTGAAATGTTTCTCAGTCATCTGCAAAAAGACATCAGAGTTGACTTCACAATCTTCATATATCTATAATTTTAGACTAGATATTATTACTATTTGATGCAACATGGTTTTTCTATTGATTTCATTAAAAGGTGAAAGTTCTCAACGAATACAATAGAATTCAAGCAGTAAGGAGGAACAGGCTGGTTTTAGAATATGGCGACTGGGCTAAAACTGGAACATTAAACTCAGTCTTTCCAGAAACTAACACTACTTCCAATTTTAATCCCATAACCCAAATCAAAATAACCAAAGTCACTCTTAAAAATAAACATATAAATCCATCTCAAATCTGATAGTCTTGTATAAGCCAATTCTGTCTAATTAACAAATGCTCAAACTGTAATACCTCCAATTCCAAGGGATGATCCTCCTTAAGTGTGCTTATCCATGAGAACTCTCATTAACAATATTAATGATTCTGTAATGGAAATCAAAACCTGCAAACATTTCTCAGCAAAGCATGAAAATGCAGTTTAGTTGAATTTGCCCTGGGAGTGACAGCTAAAACAAACTAAGAGAAATCCCTGGCCTGGAACACAATTCCTGAAATCTGATTACAAACTTAATTAAACTGAATTCTAATAAGCTGGGCAAATCAAAAAGCTTCTTCAGCTGCTTTAAAAGCCATCTCTGGGGTTAAATAGGAAATATTTTAACAACTGCACGAACACAGGTTTGGATCAAACACAAACATCAGTAGAAGACCAATCCAGGCTAAAGACTTACAAGTGAGCAGATGCAGCTCGTTCTTGAGGTCTGACCAAACTATCAATCACTGGAAGAGAAACTAGCACTATACAATCTTTTCAGTTAAAAACAGAATGTGTGTGTGATAAACAGTTTAGCACATACTGCTGTTTACCACCTGAATCTCTCCTATATCTGTACAGGCTGGTTACTTTCTGTAATCAGAAAGTTACTGGTATTTATGAAACCAATTTTTATCTAGATAAGGGTCCAAAGAATCTCATCTGCCAGGAGTCTGTAGGTTTTCTGGTCAAATTTCTGCTTTAACTTCTGTGAAACTTTGCTGAGTTGCTTTAAACAATGAAATAGATCACATGAGACTGTATGAATTCAGAGATTGTACCAGATCTGACAGAACTTAAAAAACAAACAAACAAAAAACAAACAAACAAAAAAAACCAACCAACCAACAACAACAAAAAAAAAAGAACAGCATGGAGTAGATGATGCAGTGCTTATTTACTTCTCAGCAGTCTGTGGACAACTCAAAGAGAACATCTACACTCTTGTCCTCTTTTCTCTCCCTGAGTAAATTCTAGAGGCATAGTCAAACAAGGACAATTGGCAAGTGCAATACTGTGTACTACATACGTTGGCTTTTTCCCCTCCATTTCTCACCAAATGACCTGGGGGGTATGGGGAAAAAATGCAAAGCAAAAAAAAAAAAAAAAAAACCATACTAATTACACCAGCCTGTAGTACTTGGTATACATTGTGATTCTAGTAGTAGTTATGACCAGTGACATACCTCAGATTCTTTCCACTTTTGGAACAATTTTAGAAGTCCTCCAGTCAATTTCTGTTTTTCTGATGGGCCAGATAACCTCTGGCCATCACTACAGTCACTATATAAAAAACAGCATGAAGAAGTAGCCAAGCGCAGCCACACACACTGACAAGCAGTGTTATGCACCATAGGACTTTCTGCAAAGGAAGAAGTTTTGAAATAGGGAATATATTGAATTCCCAAGTGAAAAACAAAACAAAAAACTGTACTTTCCCTGCGTCTGCTGTAACTAAGGCCTTTACCAAGCACTGGTTTCTGAGGAACAACTGAGCCCCACACTACAGTTCTTCTAAAACAGCATCCAACACCAGTAAAATTTAATATTATTTGATCAGTAAAATAATAATGACTTAACAAAGCCAAAACAAACAAAGGCATCACAATAAAACACTGGTCTTTACACTGTATAAACCAACTGCCCTGAAGCACTGAAGATTTCACGTATGCCCTGTCACGGAGACAAGGAACTAGTCAGCACTTAAAATGTCAGTTGAAAAGACCAAAATCTCCATCCTGTGAACTTGAAACAATCTCCTTCTTTAGAAGGAACAGAATGAGATTCCTTTTGCAGAAGTGAAATGTCAGCTTGTCCACTGTATAAACATGGCAGTATGCCAGGAGAGGCTCTGCACTCTGAGTCATGAAATACTAAAGACCTGCGCCTGGCAGTGTGAACTTTTAAAAATGATACACAACCTCTGTCTTTTAGGAGAAATATTTTGATAAATAAACAGAGCTGGAAAACTGCTGTCCCTTCTTACCTGCCTCACACACATACTTAAAACAGGAAGCCTCTACAGAAGAGCAACAAACAGACACTGAGAGAAAAACGATTTACTCTTGAACTTCAGAGCAATTTAAAACTTACCACTGACAATGCAAACCCCTCACATATCAGATTTAGTGCACGTGAATCACACAACAGGCTACACTGTATTGTTTCAGAATACAAATAATCCCTGGTTGCAGCTCCAAGGGAAAGGCTGAGCAGCTACTGCTTGCCTTTGACTCACACATGAGCAAGAGAGAAATGCTCACTGCTTTCTCTCCTCTCTTCTCCAAGAGCATCTAATTAGGCACACAGCAAGTCTGTAACCTAGCAACAAGCCTTCAATATTGCATTTTGCATAACTCATGAAGAATTCAAACTACATGTTTGCAAATATACCTGAGGAATATGAAAACGCATTGTTAAGAATTCTATGTAGTTTAAAATAGCTTCATTATACCTTTTCAACAATTCAGAGATTTTTCTATTTTGCCTGAGTAAAGCTGAACCATAAGTTACATCCTGATTTTTTTTTTTCAAATAATATTAGGAAGTTACCTCTCATAAGTACCTTGGTTAGCTGTACTTCAATGTTTTCTACATTACAACTGCAATTTAAAAACAAAGAACAAAAAGCCAACCTCTCCAAGCCAACAAACTTCAACAAATTTTGCAACAAGCTATGCTTGCAGGCTACAAAGTTAAGGTTTTCATATGCACCCAGAACGTCCCCAAGTAGTTTCAACTAGCAACTATCATCACTAGAATTACTTTAGTATTTACAGCTTATTACATCTTCATATTTTACACAGAATCACACGCTCATTTCCATTAAGTTTCCATACAGGGGCCTCACTCCATATTTAAAAAATATATCCTTTCTTCTTTATAACTAGTAATTCTTCACAACTACTGAAGACAGATAATGACAAAACAAAGCACATAACTTTTGCTTCAGAAAACTCTGAAAAAAATATCTCCCAGGAATTGCTAGGGAACAAACCCACTGAAAATAAGCTGAAACTAATATACTGGAATCATGAGTCTTTCATCACTTTTTATAAAGGCAGACCCAGAAAACGGAATGAATTTTCCGTATTTATAGCTCTCTGAAATAGAAAGCTCTTTTCATTTCATGTTGTGCCTTGGGTACTAGCAGCTGAAAAAATCACGCTCAGACAGCATTGTTAAATGGAAAGCAACTCTTACTGTTACAAGGACAAATAGCTCATTTCTAACATAAATCATGGCTTAGAAAGTTTCAAGTAACTTCTCACTAGCACTATTAGCAAGCTGATGTAACTGTAATGAATTTGCACAAGTTCTTTAACTAGTAGATGACATTTCCCCGTGGAGCTGCTAGAACGTCAAACAAGTCATGTCCATCAATGTTTGCTCTCTTCCCAGGGACCAATTACTGCAAGTTCAGAGAGGTTAAAGGGAAAGAATATCTCCATTGATCTTATATGGCCTTAAAAGCACACAGAACTTATAATGCAGAAAACAGTATTATCAGCATGAGAATGGATCTGAGATACTAACAGAAAAAAGCAAAACTGAATTAAAGCCTGAATCACAGTAAATGTTATGATTTTTCATCACAAAATCATCAGTTACGATTTCAGAATTCTGAACTGGCTTGCATCTCAAATTAAGTCCACTAAACTAGCTAGATGTAATAATGTAATAAAAGGTATAACCAAATACAATAACTTAGGAAAATCTGATTATGTTTCCAAAGTTTCCAAAACTCCCAAATTCCATGATATAATATATTAAGAATAAAACCATTTCTGCATATGACACTAATGCAACAACAGAGACTTGCTGTTGGGACAGTCGAACACCAGTGTCATGTCAAAGTTGGCAGACTCACTTTTGCAAATGCACAGAAACTATCAATGTATACACAGTAAAAAACTATTCTGGGACAAAATCTTGGCATCCAGACAACCCCAGCATATGGTCAAACCCAAGCCTTAACATAAAACTTAAAGGACAGAGCTGTTTATGCATCACTTCTGCACTCCGAACAGATGGCAGTAATTTGAATTGTGTTAGGAGGAGAAAAAGGGTCACAACTGATTTCCACCACATGCAGCTTACAAACAAGATAGATACAGATATTTGAAAACAGAAATATAGAATGACCAATAGCTAAAAGCAGCTATCAGTTAACCAAGCACCTAAAGATAGTACATAGAGCTAGGAGAAAAGATATGTACAGTTAAAGCTCTGCAGCAAACACAGAATGTATTTTAAAACATCAAGAGAACAGGTTTTGCACTTCCCAGTGAAGCAGGCAAACTAGAACAAACTACTTTCCAAAAGAAAGTTGTAAATAATTAGACCTAGCAGCATACTAGCTTGCAATTCCTGCCACATTGCTCTCAGTACACTTGTCCAAAAACAAGTCACATGAACTGAAAGCAATACTTATTCTGTTATGAAGGGGAGAAAAAGTTCTAAAAACATTCTTAAAACTGTCTACATAAATGATTATGAGCAGAAATTACGATTTGGTAATACATACTCCAGGCTAAGAGTAACAATACACTAAGGTCCACAAAGATTGAACTCTCAGGAAGTCACGGGGTGATGAGGGGGAATTACTGCAAATTAGAAGATCCCTGATGGGATTGCCTCAGAATTCAACTGGTTACTTCCAGTTCAAAAACTCTTTGGGGACAATGGCAGACAGTGCCTATTGTCAGCCTCATTTATGGTTATTTCAATAGCTTCAGCTTATTTATTTTAGCTAGACAATTTGTATGTTTTGGACAGGCACTGTAATTGTTATACAGAGTAAAGTTCCATGTTGCTGAGGCTCAGCGCAGAGGAACATACCACTCCCCACTATACCATTACAGGAATTAAATGCTAACTTCTCTGACAACTGGAAAAGTTACTGTAACACAGCCACACAAAAACTATAGTTCTTTGAAGAGAAAGAAAGCTTGAAAACAATCTGTTATTAACATTTGAAAGAAAAATCACTATGGAAGCTACATCAGCATTACAACAGGTTTATGGAATATTAGTGAAAACAGAACAAACTGCCAGCAGATTCTGTGCCAAACACTGCTTTCAGTACCCACAAAAGCATCATCTCACTCTGCTGGATGAGCAAAGTTTGCAGAAATCTAATGTAAAACAGCTCCAGTTATCTCTTACTCAGGATTGCCTTCAGCTAGACAATTGATTTTTGTGTCCCAAGAAATACAGTTGCTTTAATTTTATGACAACTGTAGAACTACACTTAAGCAAAAATTCCTTGGAATAATAGTCGCTACATTATTCATCTTAAATCCTACTCTTCATTCTTGATCATGCAATTGTAGAACTTTGATAGAAGCTGTCTGAAATTCAGAAATAACAGAAAAGATATTTAACAGGCCTAGTATTTGTTTACCCAGAGCAGTAAAGACGTTAGTCAAATTTTTTTGAGTGTGTGTGTGTGTGTATACTTCCAAGTGTATAAGAAACATAAAGGATGAATTTATGCTGGTATAAGAATTTGTACATATATTCACACATAAATGAATAAGCAGGTACTTAAAAACTGCACCTTCACTCAGTAAACCTTAACCGTCAGCTTTCCTAGTTCTAAGGAATTGTTGACAACGCGAGTAACTGTATTACCACTTCAATAAATTTTACTAGGAAATGGGGAGCCTCTTAAGGGAAAATTCCTCTGCAAATGGCCTCGAGAATTTCAAGACTAACTGGAGTTGACAGATTAACCTGGGTCCCCCTTAGGCAGAAGAAGAGGCTACAACAAAAATAATGAGACGCACATGAAAGGCAATTACACACCACAGCAATGTGTTTAATTGTACAGAAACTGGTTTGTTGATCCAGAAAGATGGAGTTGTTTACACCTCTGCAAACTATTAACTATTACTATATTAACTATTATCTGGACAGTTCTGCAATAAGTACATTCATTTTCTGTCTGTAAATCCCAAAGTTTAATGACTGCCCTAAATAAGGAAGATTGCTGCATGCATCCCAAGAATCTTTTTCCTGCATACTGAGCATTTTTCTCAGCTTCCTTTCTTGGTTGCAGCTGGAACAATTGCAGCCTATACCTCATATTACTTCCATAAAAGTCATTTTGAAAGCCCAACAAGCTTGACAGAGCAGTCCCATTGTGCAGCAAGAAGCAATTACAGCTGTGCTTCACAACACCAGTCATCTTGCTTCACAGCAAAACTGGTAGTTTAGCACATGCATGTTTGCTAAATTAATTTATGCTGGACTACTGCAATTTTGCTTCAAGCTTTCAGTCTCCAGCCTATTTTCAGTTGCAGAAATTGTTGGTGAACAATGACAGTTCCCCAAGCAGGTCTGAGCAAGAAAGGATACTGATACACATGAAAAGGCAAGTAGTATGCAGTGAAAAACTGCAAGCTGGGTTGCTACTGCTGTTCATGTTATTTCACCAAGTAGCTATATACACAACAGCACTTAATAACTGCCAATAGAAATGCTGTTCCAAAGCAGATTTGTGCATACAACAAGGAGTTGGAGTACCTGTGGGTATGGAGTGAAGTGAACAAAGCAAATCAATGAAGTCATAAGATTAAAGCATCCAGGATCCAGCGACATAAAAAGACATCTGTCCCTGTTCTGAAACACTCCATTTTATGAACCTTCAAATCATCCATTTATTTATTCACTTTATTTTTATTCATGTATCCAGAGGAGATTCCACACCAATCAGTACTTGTGCTACGAATTTTACATTATTTGCCTTTGCACATAAATCAAAATAAACAAGAAGCTATTGTTTGTTCTTGCACAAATACAAACTTCAGGACAGGTAAGTCACAAAGACAAAGAAATTAAAAGAGGTTTAAAAGAAAAATTCATTTTCTTTGGTTATGAGTATCATAACAAGTAGATGAGAAATCCTCCACATTTAAGTAGATTATTACAAATACACTGACCAACATTTAACATCTAAAAAGGAAAGACGCACTTAGAGAAAACTAGAAATGACTTATCATATGTCAAGCTTACTTATCTGCAAGTTCCCTGGTGGTTGTTTTTTGTTGTTATAGTTTTTGTAATTATTATTATTTTCTTTCACATAAACTGCTTGCAGAGTTATATTTGAAATTATCTGGAAGAAAAGAAAACTAAAGATATCAGAAGCCAAGGAATGTTAACTATTAGAAAAATAATAAAATGTAGGGTTTCACTCGCTTTGTTTTTATTGCCTAATAATAGAACCAACAAGCATTCAGATGAACAGACCACAGAGCATCTCTGTTAGAATTTCTACTGGAAACCTCCATTAGTTACTCCCCACAAAAACATTTTTCATTGAAAATAACACTGCACCTTTAGTAAAAACACCAAAGAGAATGAATGATGTGAACGTATAACTCCTGGCCAAACAACAAGTTTAATTGCCACAGATCTACTCTTTCTACACTTACACACAGTGTAAAGGAAAGAGCACCAATACTATAAGTAGCTGGTATAAGACAGACACAGATTATGTTTCTTCTAAAAGAAATCCACAAAATTTGCAGAAACTAGAGGTAGAGTTGCATTGTGCAACCTTCTCAAATGTTCATATTTGTGCAAGACAGTTTTCAAAAATACTAGCATTTCCTGTGCTTAATTAGACTGAGCAATCAAATTTCAAAGGGATGTTTAATCATCCTTGGAATTACAGGCATACTTTTCTAACTTTATTTGCTCCTATCATCACATGCTAGGTCAATATTTACTGCAGATTACGTGGATTAAATTTGGAGTGATCCTGTTCTCACTGTAATCATCATTCTCTTATTATTAAACTGGGCACATCAAAATTGACTTGAGTCAATGACAACCTCACAACTCATCTTACACTATCATAGTAACACCTGTATTTTTCTTTGTTTTTACATTTTTTAAAGAAGGCATCCTTCCACGACAACTCACTACATCTTTTAAGTACTTTTTTTTGTTACCATCCTCAGGACAGATACAGTTAAGTCCAAAATGACACGATTCAGTATAAATATTTTTTAAGCAAGCAAGAAGGGAAACTGAGAAATGCTCGTTCCACAGTATTTTTTTTTAATATTTGCAAGCACAATTCTTAACCTCCAGGCTTCTATTCTCACTTTACACAAGTCACCCTTTGGGAAGCTAACTGGAAGTGGAGTGAATTAGGGAGAACTATGAAATGTTTATATTTTTACTTTTTTCCCCTCCGAGCCATGTCTTCCCTATATAAAAGCAACACCTTTTTATACACTTTTTACTTTAAGATGTTCTCCACAAATTCAAGCAACTCAAAAATATTACCTGTACTAGTTAGTAGCATGGGTGTGGAAGTACATATTGAAGAGAGACACAGGTAACTTTTCCATTTCTGACTAATCTGCTGAAATTGGTACTATAACACTTCCTTAAACTACCTTTAAAGTGAACTATGATACCAGACTTCCTTATGCAAAGGTAGTCACCCCTTTTCCCCACCCAAAGTAATTAACATTCCTTGCACAGGCAGCTGGACATTTGTTAATCATTAACTGTTTGAGTAGAAAGTATCGGGGGAGAAACTGTTAGCCATTCTTCACTATGTTACACACACACACAAAAATCTTAAAGACAGAGGATTTAGTGAACAGGGTGATGTTATTTACAGTAACAATAAACCTGCTGTATTATCATAGGATATTCAACATTTTGCTAACAATATCCGTCTTTGTGACACTTTCCAGACTCAAAGCTGAGTAATTACCTCAGGAATTTAATCAATTAAATTACACCTCTTTAACTAAAACAGGAAAAAAGAGGTATATGTAAAAATATGGACTATGCTACTAATCTCTGAAGCAGTAAAACACATATATACAGAACTGTAACAACAAATATAATAGATGCATAACCAATGAACACATTCCAGTCTTATCTAGAATCACTTTGATTCACTTTACCTTGCTTTCATTACAGGAAGGGCACAGCAAGGGCATTCCTCTCAGATCAAACAGAAAATTCCATAGACAGAAGTTTCCACATGTCTGATTCGTTGCAGATTAAGCCCTTATCATTAGACAGCAATCTCTAATTTTCATAGAGACAGGATATACCCTGTCATGGCAAATCTACATGCAAAGGATTTAAGGGAAAAACTAGATCTGTAGAATGGTGATGTATTCCCACTGAGAAAGCTATACACACCACCTTCATAGCACTGGAGAAATTGAGGAGATTGTTATTAGCGTAAAAGAATTAGTGTAAAAATTCACAAAGAAAACTCCATTCATACATTCCGTCATAAGCTTCTTTATACTGCAAGTCTTTCAAGCTGATCAACCAAGAACCCCCACTGTGCATAAATACCTCTAGGTCTACAGGCAACACATGGAAGCCTCTACTCATTTTTAGCACTTTGCTTATAAATTCTTCGTTTCTTCAACCATACAACTGCAGTACTTCTGTAACACTCATGCACATTTACCGTTACACTAAAATCAGAAGGTTCTGTTACCTATACAACATTATATAAAAACTCTCAAAATGTAAAATGCTCTAATCCTTAAATTCTGTAGAAATGTATATACAAATACGTACAAATACATAATTCCAGGACATTTTTATTTGCACTGTGTATTGAGGTGGTTTCAGGCTTTTAATATCAGCAAAATAAAAATAGCCTTTTGTGTAAGTACCCAAAAGCTTGGTTTACCATACATGCAGGTTTTGGAACTAATCCCTGTCAGCGCAGATTATTCTAAAAAGTATAAGCATTTCTGGTATCAGAGATGCCTCAGTGACATACAAATCTAAGCAGAGAGAGCTCAAATAGTGTCACTACTGGTAGGTAGGTCAAGAACACTTGCATCCACTAGCTCAGCAGTTTGCTCTTTACAAGGAGTATGAATATGGCTTATCCTTGTCCACAAATAATTGACAATTATTTCTGCACCTCTTAGAAATATGATTAAAACAGACTTTGGGGAAGCCTACTTTCTGAATATGAAAATTACAGTTCACAGTCTATTGCCAGATTCTCTTTCCAAAATTCCCTCTTTGACAACACTGAAATGCTAGAGGTTTTTATTTTTATTTATTTTTGTTAAGTCTCACAGAGACTGCTAAGTTAAATTCCTTCTTGGTCACATTTAGATGATTAATGCAACCAAGTCACAGATGTAGCAAGAATTATACATAGACTGTAAAATGGACCCACAAACTATAGATGCAGCAAGGCTGAAAGTATTTTTAGATCCAAGATCTAAAGCAGCAACTACTGTGTGTTATAAATTGTGGAAGTTTGCCAAGTACTCATGTAGGTTTGTCCTTTGTTAAATACGTCCAAATGCTGTATGATGAAAGTTTAAAATCTTCAAAGAAAAGAATAAACATTATGTAATCATTTTCAAACTCCTCACTTTTGACCTTAATATGTACTTCAAAAGCTAAGCAGATGCTTAGTAGGAAATAAATCCCCAATTCAACAGATGTACCAACAGTGATATGGCAAGATGCACCTTCCACAGCTTTTGGCAACCCTACCTTTTTATTATTCCTCTCTCACAAGTGCTTTTCAAGTCAAAGAGAAGCCTAAACAAGTTAATAGGCCCTTATTATGTACTCTGCTGCCTGAACTGATTGCTGCTTATAAGGCAATCTTTAAGACCACATGCGTCTCAGCCTGGGCTCATCTCCTACAGAGAGGCAGCCCCTAGGCAGCTCTGCTTTCATCAAACCAAATTGTAAACCAGTCAACACCTTTCACAGCAAAACGATCCCTCACATTCAGCAGGAGAAGAGGAGGATGGAACTGTTCAGAATCTCTGTTTGGTCACTCTGAGGTAATGCTTTGCTCAGCAGGATACTTAAGAAAACTCCCAAACTGCTTTGGAAGATCCCACAGCCAAAGCAAAACACACCACGAATACATCTGTCTAAAACTGATTCAGATTCTTCCGAAGACACATTCTGAAAGCAGCATTAACAAACAAATAGCACTTAGCAATTTACCACTGTTACAAAAGCAAATCGTAATTTCCTTCAAAGCCTGGAAAAAAGAAAAAAAAAAAAAAAAAGGAGAGGTTATCAGCTAGCTCCAGGACAGACAGGACCTTGGTGACCCTGGTCCAAACAAAGCACTCCTTAATCTCTGCTAAACTGAAACTCAACATTAGCTTCGAATGTGCCGCTTAGGTCTAGCACATCTTACTCATCTGATCAGAACACTAAATGTATGAGAATAGTCACACATATTATGCCAGTGTCACCTTCACTGACAGACCTTAGCCTGAATGAACACAATTAGACCTTCAGTACAGTAGTGCAAAGCTGCAAAATGTAGCCCCGATTACAGGTTAACCAGGCAATTGCTTTAGAACATGGACATGACTAAATGCAGGCGCCAGGCAGCCAGGCTGCTGGTTCCAGCAATAAAGCAATACAATACACACCCACAGTTATCTCTTAGGGAAAAGCTTTCTGGATTGCTTTTTGGAGAGCAAAGAACTTAGGACTGGTCCCCAGTCTAGTTGACAGCAAGTCTCTGGGTCTAAATATCAGTTATTTGAACAGATACAAATTGCATTCAGCTGGTTCTACGTTTCTCAAAAAAAAGTTTCAAGTTCCCCTTAATTCTAAAAAAAGACTTAAAGACAAGTTATTCTTAGTAAGCTGCTGTTACAGCTATTTGTGCTGTCTAGCAAAAGGAAATCTATGTGCCAAAAGCCTCATTTTTAAAACCATAACAAATAGGTGGAAAATATATTTTAGTTGCATGAAATTTTAAACAAATGTTTTTTCACTCAAATTATTACACAATCCAGGCACAGCTGAAGTATACAAATCTCGGAGAGGGGGTGTTTTTTGCTTTTTTTAAACATAACAATTTGTTTCTTGCAGAATGGCCCAAGTTTGGCTCAAGACCACTGAAGTGAAGTGCCATAATAATAGCCTGAAGTCACACAGACCTTCCACTGTGTAATCTTCACTGTTATTTTCAAGATGATCCTGAGCACATTCAAACCATCAGGTATCATTACCTAGAAAGAAGAAAATAATACCCCTTTCTAAAATTGTGTAGGCTATTTTTAAGATATCTATAATCAGCCACCATAAATATGTCTCCTCCATTTAAACGTCCCACACAAAACAGATGCAATTGTCTTTCACTATGCAGACTGAGCAAGGGTTTCAGCTCTGTTCTATACATTGGATACCTGACTATCATTGAATATCTTAGTGCACTAAAAGATAGGGTGGGCATGGTAATATAGCTGGCTTCATTATTTACTGCCACAACAAAATGTTTCTTCTGGAGGAGCACAAGAAGGGCTCTCCTGCAAAAGGCAGTAGTACCAGAGGAAGAGTTGAAACAAAAAGACCTCATCCACGTTACACATCAACTAACAGCTTGTTCTTATGCTGCTATTCTTTTCCAATTCATTATCAAAGGGAAGAAAGGCCCAGTTACAGCATAAAATAAAACATGCCTCTAGAAAAAAAAAAAACAAAACCAAAAAAGCACTCAACAGATAATCATGCAGAAATATCTTTCTAGATGAAGCACCTATCAAATTATTCTTTGCTTGCCCCTCCCACCTCTTTTTAAAGATATTCTTTAAAATTATTGTTTAGTAAACTCTTTCTGCATGGAAATCCAAGAGAACGTCTTTCTGCATCTCTGATCTACGCTGCTCCCTGTTTCCAGAACAAGGACTGTTCCATACGCTTGTTTTAATAACAATGCCAACATTTTTCAATAAAGAAAGAAATCCATACTCTTTAATCCCATTAATACATAAAAGTCATTATCACAAATTTAAAAAACTTAACTTGAAATCCTTTCGGAGTTTTATCATAGATTATTCAATAAATAAAATATGCCTGCCTTCATAATATTTTTCTGAGTATAATAATTTGCACTCGAATTCCAAATGTAAATGCGGCGACTGATGAAGCAATTCCACAGTCCAAGGAATACCCTGCATAAAACTCCTCTCACTCTCATCTCAAATTTCACCCAAATCTCTAGAGCACATATACTACAGTAAGGTTTTAGATCTCAATGGCTAACTGAAGTGCCGTTGCAGCCCCTTATTAAAAGAATAACCTTCCAGATCAACATCCATATGCCTAAAAACTTAATTCTGAGTTACAGCCTATACAACCTAACAATCACTCCAGAAGGTTTTGTTTCATTTTGAACAAAGAGCATCAGAACAACCTAAAACATTCTGACTGGCACATTTATAGCTCAGTCACTGAAAGAATTAAGCTGCAAGAGCAGATCACTTAACATAAATTTGGCCAACAACATAATACGGAAGTGCAGAATTTGGTGTGAGGTGTAAAAAAACCCAAGAAGCTAATCAGAAACTTGGGAGATTAGTCTGCACTTGGAGCTTCACTAACACCAGCTAAAGCAAGAAGTATTTAGTATTTAGAAATAGAGCACCACCTAATCCAGCTATTTCTTCAAAGAAGGGATATAACCACTGAACTTTGCAATGAGAAAACACTATGAGAAACCCCTCTTAGGAGAAAGCCTTTTTCTCCCCTTTACTTCTCATATTGATCTAGTTGAAATATTCACATTAGGAATTTTAACACCAAAACCTGTGTGGCCAGTGAGACTGTATCTGCAGACAGAAGCTAAGCAGGAAATTTCACTGCCAAATACAAGCAGACTAGATTTTACAACACCTCCTCACAGTCCACCATATCAATCCCACTCGGAAATATTCTCTCCTGGCTATCAACATCACCTCAACAATTACATTCATAGTTTTCTACCTCAATACTTTTGCTGTTAAAAGTGTTCATAGACTATAACCTATCTGACAGATCTGCAGCTATTCAGAACAAGCAGAGCAGACAGTCACTATATGCCTCTGACAGCAGCATGGTTACAATATACACAGAAGAAAAATGGAAATTCAGGAATATTTAGGTTTTGTTTCTTTTGCTGCAAATTAACTTGAGTGAAATTAAATTGTTGCACATCCTGGTATGACATACACGAAGTAACAAACTGGAGTATTCATTAGGTTGAAACTTCAACATGAAGTATTCGCTTAAATGTGAAGCCCCATAATTGAAAGGTTGCTCAACTACAACTTACATAAAATCAAAATAATACTCATTCCAGTATTATTAAAAATGCCTCTTCTACATTCAAAAGCTTTTCAGGTCTATCAGTACAAAAATCCCAGAGAACATTCCCAGGCACTGGAATATCACTGAGTTTGGCTTGTGCCAACTGCCACTCTTTCCTTAGCTAAATGCTAATCATGATTAAAAATGCTCAAAAGACAATGAACAGTAAAGTTACAGAATATGAAACTGCCCCTTATGTACAAAAGAAAACATCACACCCTGCACTCGAAGGCAATTTTGAGAACAGTGCAAGGAAACGTTAATATGCTTATTATTTGTTAGTAATGCTCTGTACCTTTTAAGAGTATAATTCAATATTTTGCTTTATATAATTAAAATCCAATTCATTCTCTGTAACAAATTGCTGTTTTCCCTGCTGGAAACGGTCCTGGTAATCTTAAAAATAGCATCACCCAGTCATTAAGCTTTATTGATGGTATTTTATGCAAATGGAGATAGTGCAATAAAATGAATATTCTTCCATATGTCCCCCTTCATATTTTTTACTTGCTTCTTTAACAATCTTTATCAAAACAAATCATGTTTTCTCATTATGGTAGTAAGGCAACACTTGAAATTCCATGGTTCTAAGCAAAGACTACACAAGAAAGAATCCACTACAGGCTACTGAACACTTGCAAACCCTATTTAAATAAAGAACTCCACAAACAGAAAATGAACAGTTTGGGAATCTATTAGAAAGAGGTATTATATGTCTGTTGTGCACTTGTTTTCAGACCTTTGGAGATGGTGTACCGGGTTAGACAGATCCTTGCTCTAATCAAGCATGATATTGTGTCTTTTTCAGTCTGCCAATTACCAAAGTAATAACTAAATTACTTTATTTGATCCCTTGTTATTAATAGAAATGCTGTTATTCTGTAACACACATATAGAACTTCAAACGCTCTTTACAGAAAAAAAAAACAAAAAAAAAACCCTCAAACATTTGGATTCCTGGTTATAAGTAACTTAATTACTTGATTAAACACCAGCAGTAAGTTCATAATGCACAAACTTCAGACTGCCATACGCCACTCTGGATCCAGGTTATGCTCTGGGAAACATCCACACCTGCAGAAATTCAGAAAATGCTGATAGGTAGCCTTGCCAGTTGACCTAATGGGAAATATCTGGTGAAAATGTTTGTAAGACTAGCCATGGTTTATTAACTTAGTTAAATCACCTTCAGGAAAACCTTACAGCGTAGAATCTGTGTGTAACACCCCACACATGGGAACACAAGGGTTCGAGTCTGACTGCTCCAGTATACAGCTGGTAAGACACGATGGGAGGTACAGGAATTCAGTTTGAGATCTTTGTTTCTCATGAGTAAGGTTTCAGGATAGGCTTCCATTGCCTACAAACACTGCACTGTCCTATGGAACCTATACTTTCAGTCTGCTGGCTCCCTCAGCTGCCTAAATTTATGTAGCCTCTGCTGCAGGTTCTCCTCCAGCAGTTGCTTCTGTTATTCCTTAGATTCACTCATTTGTTGTGAAACTGAATTGTCTGATTTAATCTATCAGCTTTTACACATACTTTCAGTTCTAGCATCAAGACTGAATGTCAGCAACACTCCTAGACAGACTCTCCCTGTACAATCTCCCACTTTGTCTCTGGAGATAAAGACAGCAGTTAACCCTTCACTGACTGCAGTGATAACCAGCAGCTTCATTTTCATTATCTCATCACGAATTCTGTACAGATGACTCATCAACCCATCTAAGATGATGTACACAGCAAAACAGAAAGGATTGTCCATCCTTCTCAAGTTCTAAAGTAGCAGTGAAAACAAGAAACATTCTACCATTTAGACATGCTTATGAAAACCTGAGAACTTCTGTAAGGTTACCTCTGACTCTCTTGAAGCAACAATCTGCTGATACTTAGAAGATGAAAGAAAAGGCAAAGTACTGAGTTACAATCTCCCTCTTTCCTTACTTGGCTTCCAGTTAACAATTTATAAAATGGAGATAACATGAGGCTGAACCTCAAATTAAACTCATTAAAACAATTTGTTTAGTTTAGTCATACTTTCACTAGCTATAATTTCCTGGGGAAATCAGTTCTGTGACTGTACTACACTTTATATGAAAAATGCTTCCTTTTAGGTTGCCTACATGTTACTAGTGTACCCTATTTCTTACACTGTAACAAAGTGAGATGGGAAGGCAGTACAAAAACTATTGCAATCATCTTGATATCTGCCTTACCCTACCATGAGTCAAAAAATATTACAGTTAATACAAGATCACTACCAAATTCATTCTTAGTGTACTTTTTCTGTCTTATTGATAAGCATAATAGATTGAAGCAATTGCACAAAGTAATCAAAACAGCTCCTGAGTTTAAGAGTATGAGTACGAGGCCCCTGTAACACATTTACTACTGAGAGCTGCCGATAATCAACCTATGAAAATCACCTGATCTAAGACAAAGGTAAGACTCAAGGAAAAAGAAAAAACAACTCAGAAAGTAGTGGCAAAGTTACATTAAGCTCTCCCTTGAAAATTTCAGAATAAAGGATAAAAATATAAACCACTAATACAATTTTGGACCTTTTGAAATGTATAACAATAATAGCTTAAAAAAAAAATTATGCAACAAAACAAGTGCCACATAATAACATGGAAATAATAACCTGAAAGCCAGCTACAATTCTACACCTAGAACTATTTGATGTTTCTAACCAACATCAACCATCTTAGTTTTTTTTCTGTAAATTTATTTTTTTCTGTAAATGTGACTGTTGTCCTTGACTTCTAAGAAGCAAGAGAGAAAAGGATTCTTCTTAGCCAATAGTTAACACAGAATAGCTTCCTAAATCCAGTTTATCAAATTGAAGGGAAGGGCAGCGTGATGCTCTCAAAGACAGAAGGAAACTTGAGGGTAAAATCAGAAAAGCCTTTTAGCAAGCTGAAAAAGTCACCAAGTTGCTTGCCAGATCTCCTCTTCCACACATTCTTTCATGTGCTTTCTTGGCTGATTATCAACCTGTTCCCCGTATCAAGGCCAGACCATTTCGAAGAGCATGACAAAGATTCTTTTAAGTATAAAGACTGCTTTTTGTAACAACATTGATGATTTCTTAGAGGAGAAAATAAAAAGACATTTTAAGTTACATTGTTGAGCTTTTAGATGCTCTATATTCCTTCATCAGTTCCTTGCTTCAATTCAAAATAGAAAAAAAAACCATGCCCAGCAAACACAAATAAACAAATTCTTCCCCACTCAAGGGTCTTAGGAAGAATTTGTTCCCTAAGATTAAAAAAAAAAAACAAAAAAAAAAAACTCCCTCTTCACAAGCATACCCCCATCAGATAGTAGCACAGTATCAATGCTTTATCATGCATAAAAGAACAAGTAGCTACAGAGCAGTGCAAGCAAAATATTACAAGTCAGCACTAGACTTCTATTAAAGCCATAATATTTTTCTCTGAACACATGACAGTGGAGTAATTCTGACAGTTGTTTCTCAATTTATCCATCATTAATGAGAAGTCAACAGTTCCATCTGCTTTATTCAAATAAGCTTTTTAAAAACAGCTTTCTTTAACAGGAGCCTTTCTATGAATTACTGATTACTACTACAAACGGGCACCCATAAAAACTATAAGAAATAACTGTAAAAACCTGCAGGTATTGAATTATCACACATGCATACCACTACTAAATGAAGCAACAGAGATGTAGTTTAGGATTGCAAACCATGAAAATGTCAGAATTAATTCCTTGGGAAGAGAGCAATTTAATCCCTTGACTTCATATTCCACACTGTCTAGTAGGTAACTCTACGTATATGAAGGAGACCTCTATTCTGTATCAACAGTATGCTTCTTGTCAGGTGGTAGAGATTTTAAGACCTAAGAACAGTTGCAAGCAAGCTGGATCAAAACGAGGATACCAGAGGAAAAGTACTTAGCAAATATATACATACAATTTCACCAAAGCAATAGATCCATTATTATACATAATTAAATAATATCCGTTATTTGTGCTTTTTTCTTTTTTTCTCCCAACATCATCTCTCTGAACAGCAACAATACAGCCTGTCTGCTTTGTCAGCTTGTCTCACTTCTTTGCTGGCATACTATTTTACTTAGAATACAAAAACAACAGGAGGTCACCTTACCTTTTTCTTCATCTATTCGAAAAACTCCCATACCAGACCCATCTCTGATGGAATATCTTATTTCCCCATCTCGTCCTTCATCTTCATCATAAGCAGATACTGTCATTACTGAGAAGCCAATAGGGGCATCTTCTTTTACAAAGCCTTTATCTGCAAATACAGAGAACCGAGGAGGGTGCAAGTTCTCATTCACATCAACTACCTCAACTTCAATGTAACATGTAGAAGACAATGAAATGGGTTTTCCTTTGTCTTTGGCCCGCACAGTCAAATTATAAAGTTGTTTCTTCTCATAATCCAGTCTTTGTACAATACGTATTGCTCCACTTAGTTTATCAACATCAAAAGTGCCATCTCCACTGTCCAAAAGACTGTATCGTACTTGACTCGACTGGCCTACATCAGGATCATAGGCTTCTAACCATGTAATAATTGTTCCTTCAGGAAGATCTTCTCGAATTTTCACATGATAATTTGAAGGGATAAACTTAGGAGGATTGTCATTAACGTCTTCTATAGACACTTTCAAAACAACTGTTGAAAATAACTGAGGTTCTTCGGTAGGTTGGTCCCTAGCCTCTATTTTCAAGACATAGACATGCTGTTCTTCGTGATCTAGAAGCCCTACAACCTTCACAACTCCTGTCACAGCATTAATAGCAAACTTGTCAGTATCTGTAAGAAGAGAATATTTCACTTCTCCATTAGCCCCTAAATCTTTATCAGTAGCTTCAATTTGAATAATTTCACTGTTTAGCTCTTTGTTTTCACTCACTTCTACAAAATAGCTGTCTTGTAGAAATTCTGGTGCGTTATCATTAGCATCCAAAATTCTTATCTCTAGAAGGTACCAGGCAGACTTCTGTGGTATTCCAAGATCGTAGACAGTAACATTCAGATTATATTTATCTTTTACTTCTCGATCAAGTGGAGACAAAATTTTCAGCATTCCACTTTCCATATCAACAATGAAGCTGCTATCTTCATTACCTCCAGAGATAACATATACTAGCTTTCCACTGAAGCCAGCATCAAGATCAGTAGCATTCATAAGTATTATGCTGGAGCCCACAGGTTGGTCCTCTCTTACCTCAATACTACTGGGGAGAGTACTTCTAAACTGAGGCGCATGCATGTTCAAGGAGTGAGTGTCAAAGAAAACATCCTCAACTTCTCCACGACTGTGCAATTTATTTGCTTGTAAGAGCTTCTCTGCAAGCATTTTGGCAACACCAGTTTCTTCACATTGCAAGTTGACCAGTTTGCGACTAGTAGCTACAGTGATGTTGATATACAATGGTTTTGCAAAGTTTTCTCCATCTGTAGCTGTAATTTTCAAACTGTGAAAAGACACTTTAGCACCTGGGCCATCTGTTAGCGATTGCTTGAGTGACAATACACCAGAATTTGGATTTAAGCTAAATAAATCCAGTTCATTCCCAGATTCAATTTGGTATCTTACCAACTGAAGCTCATCAGCATCAATGGCAGATACAGTTGTTATTTGTTCTCCAACACCGAGATCCCTGGGAATTGTTCCTTCACAATTTATTTTCTCAAACAGAGGTATATTGTCATTCAGGTTATTTAAAATAATAGTCACAGGAACTTCAACTTCTCGACGATACGGTACACCCCAGTCAGAAGCTCGAATCCTTAAATTGTAAACCCTTGGCATCAATTCATAATCCAAGTCTTCTGAGGTACTAATAATCCCACTGAAATGGTCAATCACAAATGGCAAAGGATTTAGGTTTGCAATACTGTAAGTCACATAACCGTTCTCCCCTTCATCAGGATCTTTTGCACTCACACTCACAATGCTTGTACCTATTGGCACGTTCTCATCAAAGGATGCTTTATAGGCTGTCTGAGTAAATTCAGGAGGATTGCTGTTCATGCCTAGTACCTTAATTAGTACTTTCGCAGAAGCTCTTCCGTCACTTGTCACAACTTCAAGTTCAAAATGGGAAGAGTATTGTGCTTTTATGGGTTCTGAAGTGGTAATAAGACCTGTATGAATGTTTAAATCAAATTTTTCTTTGCCAGGTGTATTTTTAAATATATATTTTAAATGTGGGTAACTAGGCACAGCTTTCACCATTATCACAGGTGTGTTTGGAGGGGCAAATTCACTTATTTCAGCTCTATATATCTCTTTTTCAAATCTGGCAGGACCAGACTTAAATTGTGGTGATGTCACATGAACAACTTTTACAGATGAAAACTGTGGTGGATTTCCTTTATCTTTAGCTTGAAGGGTAAGGTTGTAACCAAAAGGGTGGCTTTCCCAGTCAATTGGACCAACGGCTTTGATTCTATATTCTTTACCTCCTGGAACAGATCTAACTGTTTTGAACTGTTGAAGTGGATCACCTGCAACAATATTCAGTGATGCTATTTCTCCATTTGAACCCTGATCATTGTCCTCTATGGTTATAATGGCATAAGTTGGATCCTTGTCTGATTCTGATGGAGTAAGTGTAACAGCTGTAATAACAGGAGCATATTCATTTGCTTGCTCTACATAAACAGTTAGTTTTGCCATACTGCTGATGCCGCTGCTACCATACAGCTTCAGACCACGGTCCACAGCAAGAATTTCCATCTCGTAAAGCTTAGTGTCCAAGTAGTCAAGCCTACCAGTTAGAACTACCACACCACTAGTAGGATGTATAGCAAATACATCTGTTCTTTCTTTAAAGCTATAGTAGAACTCCCCATTAGTTCCTATATCTGCATCTGTTGCACTGACTCTTGCGATACTGGTCCTTATTGCTGTGTTTTCAGGCAAAGAAACGCTGTACGATGTCGGAGAAAACAAAGGCCGCAAGTCATTTGTATCCAGTACCTGTATCCTGACTTTCGTGCGTGTTTCAGCATTTGTATTTTTTTCAACTGCTTTAACAGTCAGCATATAATGGTCTTTTACCTCCCTGTTAAGGATAGCCGTGTTTCCTCCTTTGGTCCGTATTCTCAAAAAGCAAAAGTTTCCAAGTACATACTCTTCAGCTTTGAACAAGTTCTCACTGTCACCAGAAATAATTTTGTACCTTAGGTCCCATAATGGATTTACAATATAAATGCCCATTTTCACTGGATGTCCAACGTAAGTTTTGGCTGCAGAATTCTCATACACAGTAGCATTATACTGTGCTTGTGTAAATTGCATTGATGAAACATGATGTGGTATTTGATTTCCTTCACAGTTTCCTATATGCTGCACCAGCAGCATCAGCAGCATCAGCGTAGTCAAGTATCTTCCCATGGCAGCAATTACAAAAGAACCTGAAACAAGAAAAAGAAGCATTAAGCCTCACAGATGTTCAAATATTACTCAGATAATTTTTCTATTTAATTTCAAACTCACACTTGAAGAAATCTATTAGGTACACATCCAGGCTACATCCTTTTTGCAGAATGTTTCAACACAACTTAGTTATAGAAAAGCAGGCGAATTAAAATTTCCCCCAAATCTCAAGAACCCCCAAGACAAAATTTAAGAGTTACTATCATGGTACAAAAAGAACATGCTGTTATCTGCATCTGAAACACTTCACAAAGCAAGACTATTAGAAGAAATATATCAGTGCTGTTTACTATGCCAACAAACTTGATCTGAATGAATCCGGAGTACTGAGCTTTCACTCCAGACCTCTAGTTCGTATGAAACCTTGCTTTTTGATAGAAAATTTTTCTTCCTCATTTCACTTAGACTGTAAAATGAATTATGTCCAATGATGCAGAAGTAAACTGTAATATGTAGCTCAAAACTACCATGGATTTTCTCTCGATTCTTCAACATACACTATAAGCACCTGCTGTAATAAGTACAGACAGAAGTTAAAAGTAGAGAATTATTCCATACATGTTGTACTCTTGCCAGCTCTGAGTACCCGTATAAGAGTAGTCAATAACAGTGCATACAACTTAAAAAGAGGTGAGGCACCACTAAGCTGCAAAACCATCACTAAGGATGGAAGCAGAATCCTTTACTCCTCTCTCTGAATAAGATCCAAGAATTTATCATTGAGAGCTATTGGAAAATGAATCTATTAAAATAACTGGAAGAACTATTAAGATGTGTTTTGTTTAAACACACTCCAGAAATGACAGAGAGAGAGCCAAAAACAGCAAGACAGACACGGAGACAGGCCCTCATCAGCACTATGTTTTTGAAGGAGAAGCCATAATTTTCATTGTCTAAATCCAGGCAAGACTATGCATAAAGAAAGGTAGAAAGCTCAGAAATTTAACCTTTCAGGTTAATACTCTTTATTGGCAACTACAGTCAAAGTCATTACTTCTGAAAGCTTTTAAAAAAGAAAAATTTATTTCCAGCAAATGAAAAGCAATTTAACTTGAACCTGACTTATTTGATTAACCAGTACACATTCTTTCACCTTCTTCCAAATCCTAAACATTTTTCCTTCACCTCTTTTTTAGCATCTTCCTCTCTGGCTGATCTTTGCCATACAACCAATATACTATGTCATACATACCAATACTAATTCATAACTGTGCTCTTCTCTCATTCTTCCTGGCCTTTTCTCATACATTTTATCCCTAGTTTTTCCCCTCTCTACCTTTGTCATTCTCCTCAGTGCCAATCCTCACTGCCTCTGTTTATCTCAGCTCTGAAATTATCCCATTATGCTGCCTTCTTCACTCACTCACATTTTCTCTTTTTTTTTTTTTTTTCCTTCTCTCATTCCTACCTGCTCAATTAGATACCTGAAAGATCACATTGGCTGAAACTCCATGGACCATTTCTACCCACTAGGAAGAATTACAACAAATTAACCTGCTTCTGTCAACAATTCACTCTAAATCTTCAGAAGCAGCTAATTTGGTCACAGCAAATGCTAAATGAGCAAGTTCGAGAAGGACTTAAGACTCAGACCCACAAAGCTATAGGAAAACTGAAAGAAATAAAAATCAAGTCATTCTCCTTTCAGAAGAAAAAAGAAGTGGTCTGCCTTCCAAATATTAAGTTTCTTGATTAAGACTTTGGCTATAGCAAGCAACAAAATCTAAGTTACTAGCTGGAACCCCTACTTAAAAGGTCTGGGAGAATGAAAAGTTGGTAGGGCAAATGAGTGTGACATTGAAATAACGACCATGTCAATGGGTTAACAATAACTACTGTTTTTCCTACACTATGGTTTGTCCTTAAAAAGACACTTGGGTCTCCAGGGCTTCATTCTTAACATGATCCTAAATAAACACATACAGCAGTTATTTTTTCTGTGAAAATAACTGATATCAATACCTCCAAGCAATTTAAGAAATCACTAAACTTAGCTAAAAGATATGTCAGAAATGATTACATCACTTAAGTAATCAAGAGAAACAAATCTCACAGTGGAAATTTTGAGAACTGCAACCATAACAGGTGAAAGAACCTCCACTCTAACCAAATAAATATAAGGTGTTAAAACCACCCAGCTTCCTCTGTGAAAGCCTTCCAAAAGGAGTGGGAAGCTGCTGCTCAGGGGAGGAGTACAGTTAGGCAAACAGAAGTTACTCTCCTATCTTTCCCACCTGTAAGAACACTTCTCTGTAAACTTACGTTCTCAGAGCCATGGTAGCCTTTCATAAATCATTTCCATGCAATTCCTTAAACTCTCACCACTCATTTTGCACTCTTGTCCAAATTGGATGTATTCTGGGCCTACACTTTATTAAAATTCAGTAGTAGAGAGTATGTACACCTCTGGTGTTACAACATTCTGTAACTCACAGCTGGCAACAGGCTGTCAGAAACAGTGTTTATTAAGCAAAACACTACCTGTCTGTATTTTTTTTTTTTTTTTTTAATCTTATGCTCCTCTTATCTCAGGCACATTTGACTATGATGCATTGGACTGCACTAAGATTTCCAAGCTCCCCATTAAAATCCTAAGTTGAACACATGTGTAGGTTTTACTATTACAAATATTTTCCTGTTCTATAATACCTTAAGTACTCTTGCTTATTTTCTGTAATAACTGCAAGCAGAGTCTGCTCAGAGCTGGCAACAGGCAGGCTATTAATGCAGCCACTAGTAAGGGTCTGTTCTGTAGCAGCAAATTCCAAGGTCTGCTGAGTCACAACCCACAGTTTAATAGCATCCCTCAACTCAGCTGCTCAGTGGAGTACATTACACAAAGATGAGTTAGATATTTGCTACGTTTCACTTCTCCCATCTTCTGTCATAATTTGCAGTTACCAGAAACCAAAAATTCTTGAACGAGGATTATCAACATATAATCTTGATAAATACCCTAAGTATTAAAAAAATGCAAAGGCAATTAATTACAAAGGGAAAGTAGCATTTTATCTGAATGCTCTCATAATGTGTTTAGATATAAACTCAGACGACTCGCAACAGTAATCCAGCATAACTGAATTTCACAAACATTTAAGCCAAAGGCTACACTTCAAACTCTTCAATTTTTTATCTTTGGAGTATCACCATTTCAAAATTTTCTGCACCCATTTTCAAGACATAACGCAACTGCTTGCTTAACAAACATCACAGCTCAAGGTTTCTAAGAAGCTTTTATTTATTATATTTATTTATATATTTATTCAGGAATGCTACATTCCCACAAACTTTGATATTCTACACGGAAGATGTATATACATCTGTATATTCACTGTAGGAAAATCTATGATAGTTTTACGAGCTACTACACTAACAAAATGATATAACTCATTAACATAATTTGAACTGGAAAAAAATACAACTTAAAAATATGCAACATCTTCACGATAAAGACAAGAGAACAAGAGAAACTGGGAGGACTAGCGGAACTCAGACTGAAAACTTAGAAGTGCAGACTATTTGGATAAGATCAAGGTCCCCCTTAGCAAATTGCTTCTCTTAGCAGAATGTTTGCAGGATAAAGACTTGAAACTTTAAGCAGCGAAAAGAGTAAAACAGAAACATGCCAAACAGGTAAAACAAGCTCTATGTAAGGTACTAACAGGATACATTGCAGGAGTTATTCCCTCATCAATCACATGAAAATCACAGGCAGAAAATGACCCTAAACTGGGCCAAATAGGACGTCAGGATAAGCTTTACTGCCACTGTTCTTGCTCTCCTACTCCCAAGGTCGGCCAGTCCACACTGCAGAGCGACATCACCTACACTGGCAAAAGACAACCCTGCACATGGCTTTAACACTGAGACCGGGAAACATCAGAGAGCACTAGAAGAGGCACCACTGCTACCGCTGCTAATTGTCTTCTGAAAGCCACCACTAACTTTTAACAAATACGGTAGCACTTTGGTGTTGTCTTCTATGCTTTTTGACATGTGTGCTTCAGCTTCTCTAATTTGCAATGCTTTTAACACTAAGTTATGTCTACTAATCAAAACACCACCAATTTACTTTAAAGTGAGTTTTGATCAGCATGCGCAAGTAATGTCATCTGATACAAACACAGTCTGAGAAGTTATTACTGCAGTAATTAAACCATCATGACAGGGCATCTATTGTAGCTGTGAAGGGGAGATCACACGGCTTTGTGAGCTGTACAACTCTCCAGTTAGACCTTCTCTTCCAATTGTTTAAAAGCAATTATTCATGTAGCCCCATCAGAAAAAAAAATACTACTGTTCAACTACTTCAACATCTTCAAGCTTCCAACTAAAACTTAAAACTTTTCTTTTTAAATCAACACTGAAAAAGCTTTCTTTTAGGGCTTTTTATTTTTGGGAGGAAGAAGAGAGACACCAGTGAGGGGTTTCTGTGTGTTGGCAGACAGAAAAGCAACACATGAGGAAAGCATATAGGAGTACTGTATTAGTAAAGCTGGTAAGTTATTCGAAAAATGTACACTGCTGTAGAGATTAACGTAACAGTTTCAACCTGTGACTGAACTCCAGAGAGTTTCATGCCTACATTCACCACCTTAGGAGTTAAACTCATGAGGTGCTTTGATTTATGCAGTTGAGATCTCTTGCGTTAAAAAGGAAAACACAACTGCTGTATTCAGGCAGCATGCAAAGACACTGACTAAAATGGCTTCACACTGAGAACCGTGACTATTTGCACACGACAGTCAGTACTGTATCTTGTACTGAACTCTCCCACTGCACAGGGAAAAGTAGACCTTCGGGAATTAAGAAGTGTGGTCAAAATTTAACACGATGACACTAAAATTCATGAGGACAAAAACAGTTTTACTGAGCCAACACTCAGCTTTAACTAAAATTAACAAAAGACATAAATTTGTGGGGCTTTATACTTTTTTCTTGCTTGCTTTCACTGAAACTGATGGTAACTTGGCCATATAAGTTCTTTTCTCATGCTAGGTTGTCAACCCAGAAGACTGATGTACTTACTACTGGAGCTCATCATCCAGTGCCCTAAGTGCGAGATCTCAGGATTTCAGAAAACAAACAAAACCCTCTGAAATGAAGTCACTTCAGCACTGAAATAAGGTATTTCACTGACTAAACAGCTGAGTATTTCCACGTGATTCGACAGGTACATAGCAAATACACAGCAGATCGACTGCATAATAGATGCAAGTGTCCTATTTCCCCTGCAACACCCAGGAGCAACTCTAAGTTTTTTCAACTTCAGGAAAGCTACTGGTGGAAGCCAAGATTACTTCGAAACGTTTTAACGCATTCTCTTCCCACCAAGAAAACAAATTTTACAACCAAGGGGTACTGTGTACTGCCAACGGGGAGATCTGCCGTCTAAGACTGCCACTCTCAAACAGAGGGTGCGGAGCAAAGGGAGCGCTCGTTGTCGCTCAGGGGAATGCGGGCGGAAAGCAACGAGGGACGCCGGGCGAAGTGCAAACAAAGGGCCAACACCATCCCGGGACACTTTTCCGCCGCGAACCGCTCCCGTTGGTTCCCGGGGGAATTAAGTTCACAACGGCCCACTGAACGCAAACGAAGACAAGACACCTTGCCTCGGGGGGAAATATTATCACCACCGCCACCCTTTTTTTTTTTTTTTTTTTTTTTTTTTCCTCGACAGAACTTCCGCGCAACCTGCCGCCTGCGTCCCGCCCGCTCCTCCTGCTCCAGCCCCGCCGGCCAACACGAGCTTCTTGCGGGGCTCCCCATACCCCAGCCTCCCACCCGCTACCCCGGCGCCGAGCCCCCCCCCTCCCCATTCTCGTAAGCACCACCGCTCCCAGCCCAGCCGCCCAACTCTAAACTTCACACAACTTCCCAGCCCCCACCTCACCGCGCTCAGTGCCTCCGGGGCGGTGGGGCAAGCCGGACCCGGCCCCGCATGCTGCAGCCGCCTCCGACCAGCTTCCCTTTCTTCGCCACCCGCACGCCTCTCCGCTGCCCTCCGCCCCCCCTCCAAGCCGCGGCGCCGTATTCTTCCGCCTCACCGGACCGCGGCCGCTCCGGAACTCGTTTCTGCGGCGCTTCGCGGACACGGCGGCGGCCCCGCACCCCCGGGTCTGCCCCGCCCGGGGCTGGGCCGAGCGCAGACGGGCGGGAGCGTGCTTCCAACCGTAGCCCCGCCGGGAGGGGCGACGGGGACAACGGCGTCTTCAAGTATAGCAAAACGCCGAGGAAGGAGACTGAGAAACTTTAGCGAGCCGGAGCTCGGCCATGGGGACTGGGAGGGATCTCTCCTGCTGCCGGCCGGCCCAGCGTTAAACACTGCCAAACGTTGCTCGGAGAGTTCCCCGCTCATTAATAAGTGATGGCGCTTCGCAACCAGCAAACGTTTGCCCGGGGAATCCCGGCGCAGCGGGCTCACGCCTGCGGGCGGGGGAAGCCGGCGGGGGCACATTAGCCCCGACACGGCTTTTATGAGCCGCATAAATAAATAAAAGCAGCTCCGGAGGTGGGTGGGGGGAGGGGGGAATGGGAAGGGCGCCGTTAGCAGAGCACGGCGCTCCCCGCAGCCCCCGCGCACGCTCCCAGGGCCGCCCCGGCCCCCAGGCGCAGCTCAGCGGCGGCCAGCAGGGGGCGCCACGGCACAGCGCAACGCGCTGAGACAGCGCGGCGCCGGCGGGCAGCCCGGTACGGAGCGGCCGAGCTCCGGCCGCCGCCGCGCTGCGCTGGGTCGGCAGCGGTGCGCGCGGGGCTGCGGGGCGGTGCCGCGCCGCCTCTGGCTCCGGCCGCGAGCTGCTCGGATCAGTTCTGCGTGGGGATACAGACACGCACGTGTGTGTGCACGCACGTATGCAGGAACATAGGTATGCCACAGTTTCAAACTGCGGCGTCTACGGGGTTGAAGCGCAAACAGCCTCGTCCCTCTTTCATTAAAAGCCGCTCACTGGTGGACCGCGACTCACGAGAACCGCCTTCCCGAGCATCCCGCTCCTGACAAACTCATTAAACAAAGAACTCACCAGACCAGCTGGACTCGGCGCTCTCCTCTCAAAGTCCGCTCCAGCTTAGTTCATCTCCGCACGCACTTTCCTCTCCCTCCCCTCCTTCTTTTTCCCGTCCTTCGGAGAAGCAGCGATCAAAGCCCCGCTGCCCGCGCAGCACTAGCGCCTGCCCGCGGCTCCGGAGTCCAGCGTGGCCCCGAAGCGCAGCGAGAGCGGCGCCCGGCCCTGCCGGCAGAGCGCGGTGCTCCGGTAGCCGGCCATCCGCGGCTCCGGCTCCGGCGAGAGGAGAAAAAGAGACGAGCAGGGAAGAAGGGAAAAAAAAGAAATAAAAAAAAAGAAAAAAAAAAAAAGGAAAAAAATCAGGCGAAATGAGAGATCCAACTTTCTCAAGACATGTCCAGGCAAAGAACCGGAGAGTTGAGGAGTTGAGCAGCGTAGAGAGTGAGTGGGAAAGCTGCGATGGTTCGTTGCTCCCTCCCTCCTCGCTTCCTCCGCCTTCCTCCCTCCCTCTCTCTCCCCCTTCTCTCGTGCTCCGGCCGGCCCTCACGGACCCCGATCCCGGAGCACCTCCCCTCCTTCCCTCCTCGCCTCCCCTCGCCGCGTCGCCACGGCTCCGCGCGGGGCCGCTATCGCTCACCTGGGCCCGGCTGCCTGCAGGTGAGGCGTGGCGAGGAGAGACGTCCCCTGCGCTGCTTCCAGCCTCTTTCCTGGGGCTCTCATTTGCTGCCGGTTCGGGGCCCGCTGGCTCTGCCGCCGCAGCACCCGGCCGCTCCTTTGTCGAAGCACAGCCACTGGAATGAACGGGCAAGTCCGAGAGCGCTGAGCAAGAGAACTAGCGTGGCTTTCGCCTAGCCACGCTAAAAATGGAGTAGCTCTCTATCCCTCGTACCCCACCCCACTCTCCCCTTCCCACTTTGTTCCCATATTTTTCTTTTTCCCTGTTCCTTTTTTATTTCCTCTACTTTTTTTTTCTTTTATCCCTTTTCCTTTTTTTTCTCTTCTCCTTTTCCATTCTTTCATTTTCACCCTTTTTTTCCCTCTTTTTTCTCCTTCTTTTTACCTCCCCCCTTTTTTTTTACCTCATCCTTTCCCCCATTCCCCTCCTTCCTTTCTTCCCTCCTTCCTTTCTTCCCTCCTTCCTTTCTTCCCTCCTTCCTTTCTTCCCTCCTTCCTTTCTTCCCTCCTTCCTTTCTTCCCTCCTTCCTTTCTTCCCTCCTTATTTTTTTTTCTGTTTTCTCATTCTTTCCTTCTCCCCTTTCCTTTTCTTCTCCTAAGGGGAGTTGCATTTTTTTAAAAAACATAGCAGAGGATTTCCTGTGTATTCCTACCTCCCCTAAAGAATGCAAAATGACAGTGGCATCTTAAAAATAGTAAAGCACTATCAAGCAAGGAATGGTCATACAGTGATGCTCCTTCATTCAGTGTAGTCCCCAAACCATCACTACCGAAATGGTCCAGGAGAGGTGGCACTGCTGAGAGAGAGGGTCAGCTGAAAGCATTGCTGTGCCAGTCCTAACAGAAAGGTTTATCGTATGCTGGGAGAACAACAGAAATAGCTTTAGAAGTTCCTTATCTGAGAGACAGAGTATAACACTAAGTTTGCAAAGCACACTGTGATTCTCAGAAGGTAAAATCTTACTTTGTGGCACTGTTTATCAGTAAGGACCTTAAAGTCGTGGCCTTTCTCCAAAAGTCAAACTGAGTTCTGAAGATATTGAATTGTTGTTTCCTACAGTTCACACCACTGAGATATACCAACCAAATTCTGTTTAAAAGACCAGATACACACTGCAGTATAAAAATACTAAGTACATTTCCAAATAATATATGCAAGACATTTCACCCTGGGAGTGATCGCTTTGAGTGAATCTGTCTGGAAAGTTTAATATCAAAATTCACTGGCATTGTAGATTTCCACAACAGACACAGCTGATAGATTTACTGAGTATCTCTGAGGTACTTTTTGAAGACCCTAAATGGAATTATACTAAGACCTCATCCAAATGGTTCTGGGCCAAATGATCTTTCCTTCTGTGAAGACTGCTTCAAAGTGATTTTTATAAAGTGAACGTACTGAAAGTAGCGTTCCTGAAAAGAACTAGAAAGAAGGATGTTTTAAAGGTTTTGTAGGTAAGGAATAGAAACAACTGTAAACCACATTTCTAATAGTACAAAGTATAATATTAGCTATCATTCAAATTCATGGCCATGTTGCAGCTGATTTGTGAAGTAAGCAATGAAAGGCCAGGGCAGCATGTTGTTTACTGTTAGCTAAACTTCAGCTCTCAGTGGCTGAAGAAGGGCAGCAGTGGTTCAACGCATGTACCTCCCATATGTGGGACAGAAGCAACTCTCAAAAGTAGCTGGTAAAGATAAATAGAGGGGCTATTGATTTAGATTTTCTACTATATTCATACTATGCTGATAGTAAGTACTTTAGATAAATAATAAAGAGATGTACTATCACTCTTTATCAAATGAACAGTCTTAGGTTTTCAGATAAGGCATCGGAGCAAAGATATCCAAGCAAGTGTGTTCATAAGTCTTCTTAATAGGTGTAATTTTATATTCTGAAACAAGACTCTAATATCATGATTAATATTGACAAAGTCACTGTGATAACATAGCTTCCTGATATAACATTTTCATATTTTCTCTCACCATTTTTTTTCTTCAAAATATGTCAATAAAGCTATTATGATCCTTGTTACAAATGTAAGGATATATATTCCCAGAGTTATTTTTGATAGGCTGTACTAAAGAAAATTACTACATTTTGTACATAGTTATACACTGTGCTAACCTTGGGGACAGTTATGAAATAGAATACTTGAAATCATACTTCAGTGCCCATGGCACTTTGTGCTCCTGTGGTAAACTTCTAGTCTCATAATCATTGTGGGAAAATATATTCTAGATTTGGTGCTCCCTAGAATTTATTAACATATCCTTGCACTTATGATACCACCTAAAATGAAACAAATTTTAGCTCAACTGTTAATAATAAAAAATAATAAATCTTTGGATTATATAGTTTTCTTCAAAGAGAAATACCTATCTATCAAGTTTGGATTTAGTTCTAAAAACTAGAATAGAAAACTGATATGAAACTGCCACCAAACAGTTGTATTTGAGAACCCTTGCTTTAAAAGAATAAGACAGTCAGAAGTTGCATTCCCTCTCAGTCATCATCATCATCTCTCTGTAAGGCATTTTGGCACTAACACTCTTCCCACTAATCTATCACAAAGCTTAGCATCATAGATCTCAACCCGTTTGCCATATATATAATAAACAGGAGCTGATATATGAACTGGGTCAGTCAATTATTAAGAAGTAAATACTGAACGCAAGTGTCCTCCACCCCAGAAATGCACAAAAGGAATGCTATCTCAAGTACTTTGGACTAATATCTCAGCTCCTCTTTTGGAAAAGAGAAGTTAATCTCACTACATAGGGACTTCAGCTACATAAAGCTTTAAAGACTGAAATCACAGTTTTGAATTGATCTGTCTCAGAGGATAGCAAAGATAATTATGGCTTGGTCTCTGTGAGAAAAAGACAGTTACAATTGCTATACCAAGTTCTGCTTTAAAAAACAAAACAAACAAAAAAATGAAAAAAAAAAAAAAAAAGAAAAAACCAACACAGCCAGCCAGCAAACCAAACCACTTCTGAACACAATTGCAGTCTGTGACTCAGGGGCAATCAAGGGCCCATAAACACTGAGCCTCTGTGGCAGAGGGCAAACACATCTTCTCAGTAATGGGGTCAGGAGCAGTTTCAAGCAAGTTCTCAGCCAGTTAAATATGAACCGCTCTGACATTTGTTTTACAGTAAGAATAAAGTTCTTTCCTACACAAAAAACGCAGAGCCTATGCCCTATATAAATCTAATTTACAAAGAGAGAAGGAGGCTAATAAGTAGAAGCTCTGCTTCAGTCATCCTCCTTTTCCTCATCTAGCCTCAATTTATTACAACAGCACTTTGGGAAGACCTCCCAGGCATCTCAATTGGTTGTAGCATTTGGGAAAAAGAAAAAAACAATTTCATCCCAGATTTTTTTTTTCTCCTGTAAATGCAGATATGGCAAGTAAAAAACAATTCAGCCTGCTCGTTTTGGCTGTTCTTACTTCTGTTCTCTGCAACTTTGAATTGAACAGACCTGTTCACTTCCTCTCCCCTCTGCCCACCTGTCTTCAGAGGGGAAAAAATGAGTAGTCAGTTTAAGATGCATATTTGAGAGTGCTGGACTTTTTCTCCCTAAACCAATTTTATTCAAATCATCTGCAATTATTTGGAATTGCTTTCGAATACATATCCTTACCTGGCAAAATATGAGCAAGAATATTCATCTTTTCATGGTTTAATTATTTTTATCGACTTTCTTTTCTTACCCTAGAGAGTTCTTAATGTGTAAAATAACATCAACTATTTGATTAGGTACTCTTTCATAGCGCTTTTCAAGACTTTCAAAGCTGCAGTGTGAAAATAACAATCATATAGCAGCACTGGTACAATCAAATGCTAGATAATCTCATCTCCTTGACAATCCTTTGTGTGCCTTGTGAACCTCAAAAAGGAGTTTACTGAGGCAATTCAATCCTTAGACATATGAGCTACAGCTATATGTGGACATCCACTAAATGCACATATGCAGTAGCAAAGAAAGCTTGAGGCAGCTCTAGAAAGGAAAAAAAGTGAAAGAGTACTTAAAATATTATCTAATGAAAGAGTACTTAAAATATTATCTAATGTTTCAATTTACAGCCTGTTTTTCAGTGAGGGCTGCAGGCAGAACCACCAAATATTTGAATAGTTATTTTTTGAGCTTATAAACAATCAGAGACAGCTGATGTGAAAAAGAATCATATTATTATTTTACTACTTTTTATTATTATTCTTATTATTTTAATTTAGCAAGAATGATAAACACATTCTCAAAATGAATGTGAGTGAGGCACCCTCATATTTACAGCATTTTGATCCTACAATTTGACTTTGTGTATGTGAAGTTTTGAGACACATTTTTGATTCCCTTCAAATATGAGACCCATTTCCACACAACACTTTTTTCTTCGCTAACCTGTCTCACACTAAGAGCTAGTCAAGTAGATTGTTTTAAACCCACATGATAAATCATCAAAAACCCACCTTAAGTGAAGTTTGCTTTTATGTTGTTTACCTTTCTTTGTGCCTTATTGATTAACTGGAATGAAACCAACTACAAGGTTAAGGACAATCCTGGTATTTTGATTTGAGATTTGGACAGAAATTACGGTATTGGTTTGTGCCAATGTATGAAAAATCACACCAAAGCACCCCACTTACCTTCAATGTTCCCCAAGATGGAATGTATTTGGGTGCCCTAATATACGTGTTCAATATTTAGACACTGATAATTCAAATCTAATCAAGATTAAGTATGAGCCGTGTAGAAAAAAAAAGTCAAGTGCATACGTGAATGCAATATTTTCTGGGAGGCAATAGGAAAATGTGATAAATAAAGAGATTAGGGCATTGATTTAAATATTCATAGTGCTGATATAAGAATGCTGTAGGGAATCCCTCTCTGTCAAACAAAAAGGGGTGTATGAAATCTGCTCTCCTTTGATTATAAAACCCCATTTTCTTGAGCTGTACCTTTAGCTGTAAATTAAGAATATTGAGGCTTAGGGATTTCGGAAGAAAAAATGTTGGAGTCTGGAAGATGTTAATATATCATAGTGCTAAAAGATGGTTATGAATAGGCAACAAAATTTCCTTGGTTTTGAGTAGCTGAAATTAGTCCTGTGGGTTCCATTAATCCCAAAGCTGGTTGAAATTCACTGAATTAAATTTTTCAGAGATGGGATGTTGTTAGTATTGCATAGGACTGAATGAAGTGAAAGAAGAGCTGATGTTTGTTGTGGTTTAACTTAGCAGGCAGCAAAACACCACATAGATGCTTGCTCACTCCCCACCCATTTCAGTGGGGTGGGGGAGAAATCTGAAAAGTGAATGAACTCTTGGATTGAAAAAAAAAGCAGTTTAATATGAATTAAAAAAGAAACAACAACAACAATGAGAGAAGAAGAAATTAAAATAAACAGATGGGAAAAGAGTAACAACAAAAAGAATAAACAGAGCAAGTGATGCACAGCACAATTGCTCACCACCCTGTGACCAGTGCTCAACCACTCCCCAGGTAGTAGAGGCTGCTCTCCTGGGCCATATCCCCCAGTTTATAGTTCATCATATGGAATGGGCCGTCCCTTTGCCATTCTGGATCAACTGTCCTGGTTCTGTCCTCCCCCAGTTCCTTGTGTGCTCCCAGCTCTTCACTGGCAGACAGCATGAGAAGCTGAAAAGTCCTTGGCTCTGTGCAAGCACTGCTCTGAGGCAGTTATAATATCCATGTGTTATTTACATTATTGTCATCCCAAATCCAAAACACAACACTATACCACCTACTAAGAAGAAAGTAAACTCTATTCTGGCTGAAGCCAAGATCTGAAGAAATGTATAGAAAAACAGAGAGAGTTTCAGCGTCTCTGCTACTAATACACGTCAAGAATGAGGTCAATCATTGCATAAGCCATGGACTTTCTTAATGTTCATGGAATAGTAGCCCAGTTTTAATTTAGTATAGAATGATTCATGTTGTACTATAATACTCTGAATTACTTAAAAATTTTTCATAGACCTCTACTGGGACCAAATCATTCTTCTCTGTTTATTGTGGTCACTTGTCCTTTCATAAACACTAGTTTCAGAGTCACAGCTTATAAATCTACTGCACTAATATATATATATGCATACAATTCTAGAACCTAATTGAATTCAGTGTCCTGTAGGGCTGAAAGAGATTTTTATTGAGCTGGTATCTACAGTGTTGTAAGCCTCATGCATTACTTCTCCAACTTTAATTAATCTCTGGTTATGTCTTAGTTTAGGATTGGTAAATCCAAGTAGTTAAAAAGCTAGATGACTTCAATATTTTGTAAAACTAAGAGCTGTTTTCTATTATCGCAATGGTCTGTAGTTCTATTCAGTAGTATAAAATATTATACCCAATCCTTCTGCTACTATAATTTTAACTAGTAACTAAGCTTAAGACTTTCAAAAGTATTGAATTGAGAATCTGGTGCTCACCGGTAGAACTCGCAGAGGTTTAGTCCTGTGTGTATAAGTATGTATATCTCTTTTGCTCTGGGCTCTGAGCCCTTGGATCTCACCACTATGAAGATTCCTTGTTTTTACTGATGATTTTATCTCATTTTAATAATATCAGGAGTGATTTTCAAACAAGTGTCATATACTTGAAAGAAATCTGCAATCTTTTTTGAAGGCTCATTGTTCCGCATTGTTCCACTTGGAACTCTACCTGATCTGGGTTTCCATCACCATCCTCCTCACAGAACTTTGGCATTTCTTTTCTGGTATATGCAAAGAAGTTCCATTACTAAGTCTAAACATTACAATAAAAGGGTTAATATGTTCACCATAAAACTTACCATTTTGTTCTCATTTTCCTGTGTGTGTTCTGTATTAGTGAACAGGATTTGATGACCTGCTTCTTCTCTCAATTTTTCAGCGCTTCAAAATTTCTGCTTCTCTTTTATTGTAAACATACATAACATGGTTTGATGCCTTCTTCAGCCCTTTTGTTTTTACAAAGCTGCATTTTACAGGCTAGTTTCACATTTTTGAATGAAATCATTAAATATTTTACAAACATCTAAGATTAATCTAACACACCATCTTCCGTAACAGAGTTGTGTCTTATATTTAAGTTTCGGTCTCTATATTATCTTTACTATTCTATACCATCTTTAGCAGAGCTATGGCACTTCAGATAGTGTCATTACTATATAAATTATCCAGATAATGAACACTGGAAGTATTCATTCAGAGCAATATTATAACACTCTGAATATACTGAAGAATACAGCATATTAATATAACTGGGATCACATAAAGGTCAGTGCCTGTAAAATAAAATATCAAAATAGTATCTAAGTAAGAATCGATATCGGTATATCGCATTTTCAGAATGCAAACATATATAAAAGTGTCAGTCACAAGACATATGTTAAGTCCTTTTCTGTTTGTAATTGCAATATCATCTTATGTTCACCTACAGTAAATCACAAAACATGCCTTCAGGCATGAATTGCCCTTAAAATAAAATCCTACTATTCTATTATTTTATATTGACGATTTTTGTAAAGCTAGTGTCTCAGAAACAAGCTATGTAATAAAATGTGTATGCCACCACCAGTTTATCAGAAAAATTTAGTTCAAACTGAATGAAAGGATGTTTGTCAAGGTCTTATGCAGAGAGAAGAAAGAGGAAAGAAAAAGTAGATTAGGGAGGTGGATAGGGTTGAGTTGAATAGATGGTGTATAAGAAAGAAAGGAGGAAATGTGTTTACCTTCAGAAGTGTACAGAGATAACATTCAGTTAAGATGTTGAAAGTTACTGCTGTACCAGGCAATTTTTGCAGTTTATTTATTTATTTATTTATTTATTTATTTAATCCAACACAAACTGATCAGTTATTATCCATGTTTCAGTTAATTTGAGATCAGTCCAGTAAGAGAAAAGAATTGAGGGAAATTGTTTATGTTTTGTGTTTCCAAGTCAATGTATTCAATGTGTTTTGGAGAAAAATTATATGTAATCCTGCCTTTTCTTGGCAAACATTTTACTTGTATTGCCAATCTTCTCCTCTGTTTTTAACAGGTTTTAAGAATATTTCTGTTGTATTTTATGCGTACTTATCATCTCATGGCAGTAATAGGAATCATGATCTCAGTACATAATAAAAAGCTGTCTTTGATAACTTCTTTGCTCTCAAATTACTGACTTTTTTCTGTTCAGATTTCTCTAGTATTACAGCCACTATCTTATGTGTCTGGGAATGGGGCAATTCACTGAACCTTTGAACTTTTACTGCAAATCTACCAACCATCAGCAAAATATCTTACCTAATGTTTCCTCAACATAAACAGGAGGTCTTTCTTTTTCAAGAGGCCTTCATTTTGCAGCTTTCTTCCTATAAATGCTGTGCATCCCGGATTATTTTTAACCATTTTTCTGCTGTACAGCTCATCTCTCCCTATTTATATCTGATATTATTAAGACACTATTCAAATGAAACATTGTTAAGGAAAGGATGTATTAAGATAGAAACATTTTTACACCAGCATTTTTAACTTACAATGCAAAGAAGACCAGATAAAAATTACGCAAGAATTTATCACCCCTGTCAGAACTGAGATATGTCAGGGAAGCAAAATCAATTGTTTGTACCTCATGAAGTGATTGCTATAACTCTCACGTAATCAGTTGCAAAATGAAAGGAAAAACGCATGCTGGAAAAGACTCATTGCTTTCACAGGAATGGACTATTTATATTCAATAAGTAACTATGTTTGAGCTGGCAGGAGCTAAGTTTTTAACTCAAGTACTTGAAATATTCTTGTTATCTCTATTTCATTATTGGGCCGGGGAGTGGGGGAAGCAGAAACTACATTAAATAAACTGCATATATTACTGTATACAAGCCTTCTCATTTCATTTGATTTAGACAAAGATACTGTTACACTAACTGCTTAGGCTGCATGATGACAAGGACTGTTAAATTATGTTACTGAGTAAATGAAAATGCTTATAAAAATGATTTTGATATAATTCACCTGGACTTTCTGATGAAAATGGATGTTTTCAATCATGTGGGGTCATTTGAAAATGATTCTCCATAAATAAGTTACAGTGCCTATAAGAGTGCTACTTGATTATATTATGGTAACCGCAAAGTATTTTTAAAATGTACTGTGAAGACCTTGTCCTTTTTTAAATATGTGTCAATATTGACTGCTACCTTTAGATCAGATTAAAATGTTTTGCTTACATATCTTCATACAAAATGGACAGTATTTCCTCTCTTTTGGAAACTGTGTTTTCTACAATTGTGTTCTAATTACGAAGTTCACCACACAGAAGAATAAAAGCTCCGACCGCAAAAGAGTTTTCTGTATTTTGATGAAATATCAAATATAAAAGTTAAATTGCCTGTATCTTACCAAGCATCATAGGAGACATTTGAGTTTAGTGGAAATAAATAATTGCAGAGTGAAAAGGCTATCTGGGATGATGGATGCCCAGGGGAGTGAGAATAGATTTTTCACTGCCAGGTCACTGGCTTGAAGTTGACCCATTTCAGTGGAGACTAAATGAGGTTACTTTCTACTTCTCACTGGCTGTAAGATATTTGTTGGTGGATTAATCTAGTTCAGCATAGATTTGCATTTAAGATGCAGAAATGACACAGTAACCATTTAAAATTTCAGAAGAGAAAAATAGGTACTTCTAGAGACTTGCTCATTAGACTAACATTTTAGCTGAAAATGCTGATAGTAAATGGGAAAATAGCAATAGAGAGAAGCCTGTACTGCCTTGCCACCATATATGCTCTCTAGATCAAGGGCTTCAGTTTGTCATGCTATTCACGGATTACTACAAGTTACGTTTATTTATTTATTCTAGAATCTACCTATTTAAATCAAAGAAGAAATTCTGTAGCTACCACAGAAGAAAACTGCTTCCTAAGAAGCAATTTCAGAATTGGATCCCCAGCAAAATTTACACTCAAATGTTTACATTCTGTAGAAAAGTGCAGACTATCTTTCTTAATTAAAATGAATTTGAGGATAAAAAAAAGCGTTACCTGCAATCCCAAGGAAAACTTTCCCATACTTTATTCCTTAGGAAGACACCCTTCAGATATCCAGTTGTGAAGTATGCAGTTAATAAAGAGGAACATAGCAAATGACTGACCTTTTTTTAACTGCTTTTCCCTTTGGTTAAATTCCTCAAATACTTCTTCAAGATAGTCTGTGTAATAGAGTCTATTCTAAGCATGACATCCATGGTGCATGCACATCCATTTGTGTATGCACTTTATTCTGCTATTAAGTAAATGTTTTGCTTGGCTTCTTACTACCATGGTGACACTTTCCCTAGTTAATATATTTTCTGAAATTAATGAGATACTAGACAGACTCACACAGGTATGGCCCCTCAGCCCCTAGTTCTTTTATGAGTGATGTATCAGGAATGAAGATGTTTTCTCTAAAAAAGAAAAACAAGAGTGTTTTCTTTGATTTCTTTTTCCTCCTACAGAAACTAAAGAAAATCCTGCTCTAAAGTCTCCTTAGTGTATATGCATCTTAGTGTTGTTGTTGGACAGAAACTTTTGGCATGAAATACTTAGCAATGAGACTGCGCTGTTTAGCAGAGAGGACTAAGACTACAGGCTAAGACAAATTAAATACTTCCTAGATATTCTAAAAATTGAACAACTTATGTCCTTAAACTGCTTACATGAAGAATTGCAGGGATTGGCTATTCCTTGAAATAACTTTCTGTGAGTATTCCTGTATTGTCTGTTTCCTGATTGCAATGTGAGAACAACTGGAAAAGTATGCTAAATAGAATTGGAAAATTCTCTATATCCTAAAGTGCTAAAAATGGTCTCTGTGATTTCAATGTCTCAGCCACCAAGGTGTAGAAAAGATATCAGACAGATGAATTAAGAGGAAGGAAACACCAGAGTGATGATGAGGAATGTATGAAACCAAGTTCAAAACACAAATATTACTGTTAAATTACCATCACTGTGACAGACAGTGGTCCCAAAATGAGTTATTGTTGTATAGTGACTGGTCAGCCTCTTTGTCTATCTTGGCTTAGAGAATTCATATTTTCCTCTGTATAAATAGATTTTATTTGGTCTTCTTAATCACATCTGTGTTAACATATCCTATCCATTTTATCAGAATAAGTATCTTGGCCATGACAAATAGGATCAAGAAGATCCTTCAAGTAAAAGAGATGTCCAGTTCTAGATGGCTTATTATTATCTCTCATGGTGTTGTTCTTTTTAGATCTATGACCACGAAACTCACTTTTTCACTACTGTCATTAGAATCCTTGTGAATGTACTCTAGGCGTGGTGTAAGACTCTTGAGTATTTTTCAGGGATCATGTAGAATAAAAGAAGGTTAACAGTGTAAAGAAAATGCTCCAGCTGTGAACTTTGTTTATCTAAATGTACAGAGCAAAAGTTAAAAAAAATGAACTTTTTGAATTGTTGGCTAATCAGATAAATACATTCAAGTAGTGTGCTGCTGACACCATTGTAATTTGACCTTTATTTACTCTGAAAAAGTAAAAGATGTAGCAAAACTGTACTTCTAATTAAGACATCTAAGTGTAGAACAGTCATATGAATCATATCATTGATCTATCTCAAAGTGCAACGCTAAAATCTATGTAATCCTACTTTACTATACAATCACTGTTTACTTCAAAACTTCGTTGTGTTTCTGTGGTTAGAAGGTTTTAGTATTTTCATTTCATACCCTCAGTAGAGCAACACAAAGAACACCTTTTATTAGCATTCTTAAGTCCCATTTTTTAAATTAATTTGATTTCTAGATGCCAAGATCACAGAGTAACTGAGGGCCGCATTTTAAATTACTCACTGTAAAATTCTGAGGTATAAAAAGTAGGTTAATGAAGTCAGAACAAAAATAATTAAAATTTCATATGAAACAGCGTCAGAATCTAATGCATGTTGCTATACTCTCTTTAGCCATTACAGCTGGTGCTCTACCTGAACCCAAACAGTGGAAACTGTGCTGACTCTATGTACTCAAAGCTACTCTGCAAGAGTGGAACTGATACATGACTTCAAATCAAGTATTTTTTGTTGTTCTATTTTTGATATCAAATATCATTTAAGAAGATGACGTGCTGATGCATTGTATCAATAGTCTTAAGAGAATTTTCTGTATTTTAGTGTGTGCCCATTGGCTCTTGTTCTGTCACTGGCCACCACTGAGAAGAGTCTGGTTCCCTCATCTTCATTTCCTCCCATGTAATAATAATAATATATATTGGTAAAATCCCCACTGAACCTTCCCTTCTCCAAGCTGAAAAGTCACAGTTCTCTCAGCCTCTCCTCCCATGAGGAGTGCCCAGAATTATTAGTGAACACATTAAACAACAGTGGCCTGAACATCAGCTTTTGATGTACAGAATGACTTGCCTCCAGCTGGACTTGCAGTTGATCACAACCTTCAGGGCCCAGACGTTCGGCTGTTAACTTTATACTAACATTTATCACAAGCACCTCTGTTGTCTGCTATTAGAACACAGGATACTGGGCTAGATGGAATCCTTATTACAATTCTTGCGCTCTTGTTTCAATAAGAAGAGTGTAAATAGATACATTTTTAAAAGACATACCTCCAGGATCATCCACTTTCCCAAGTGCAGTCCCAAACCCAGAAAGCAAGAATTGTGATGAAGGGGCTTCCTATAATCATATTCCAAGCACAGAATGAGAACCACTAGGACAAAAATACCCTTTTCTTGATATTAAAAATGTAGGACAGCAATAATTTTGTGATGTCAAGAGTCTTGTAAATAAAACAAAACAACAAAAAAACAAACACAGATATTACTCAAATATCCATTTATTCTATGTTCATTCAGAGCACACACATTTTTAGACTGTTTTGACAGTCTTAATCCAGACTTTGACAATCCTAACCCATGAACAAAGTTCATTTAAAGAAATATATGTTCTGAATGGTCTTCTTTAGCATATTTTTCTCTAGGTTTCATATGGAATAAATCAGTGTTAAGTTTTCTTATTTAGCTTCAACTTTAGCATGTGTTGCATTAACTCATTGTGAACATTTATGGTCACATGTCACATGCCATTCTATTATTCTTTGTTGGCACAAAAAGACAGAACATTTAAAAATACATTATTAAAAAAATCATCAAAAGGAACAAGTAGCTTTGATCCTCACATCTAATTAATTGCACATTGTATAGATTTAGCTCATACAAATGTGGGATAGTTACTGTACTGTAAATAATTAATAACTATGAACAGTTTGTTTTCTTCATCTTGCCTTACAAGTGGAAACACTCTGACACCTACAGTTCAAGCATCAGGAGAGAGGCTAAGGCATGCTATGTCTGACCTCTTCTTAGTTATTTACATTACATAGGGTTTGAGAAGCATTTTTCTTTCAAGAGCTTTTCAGTGATTTTGCTTATAAGGAGGTAGTGCATCTATGCACTTCCCTGAGCATTATTTGTAAGTCAACATAGACACTCTCTCACAAATCAGTAAAATGTGAGCAGGTGTAATTTAAAAAGCTTAATATACCAAGATCCATTTATTATACTGAACATCTGTACAACAATCGATGTATATTGATGCAATTCCTTTTCAATATGAAAACCATGGGGACAGACAATCTTAGCATAAGGCACATCACAAGCTTCTTTGATCTAGGTATAAAGTGAAGCATAACATAAACCTCCCTTTTTTAATGAAAATGTTAATTTGACTACCAAACACATTTCAAACTCTTCCATTGTACGTAAAGTGCTGCTGTGATATATGTGGTGTTATTCATGCATAATGTACATTCACTTTTTTCAATTACCTTTTGACAAAATGCTGCCGAACACAATCTTCCATGATGAGCAAAATTTTACCTTTGGTTACACAGCAGTAATCCATTGATTTCACAGTGAATGAATCATAGTCTGCTGATCTATGCTCTCAATATGTTTGAGTGTATTTGTGCGTATATATGTATAAGTCACACAGTGCTTTCAGAGCTCTGTCTACTCTGCAATTTCTCTGGGATAGCTGACATTAAGAGAATGAAAGGTGCACATTTTCCCAGTGGGGATCAAAACAGAAAAATAGTACTTAGATTACCTTTCTGCCAGGCTCCCTGTACAGTGGAATTCCCATTTGAACATATTTCCCAGAGCTGCATCTCCTCCCTCTCTCTCCTTAACTGTTTCTACACCAATGGCTGTAAGTAGGAGGTGCAGTGAAAGGTGAAACCAAAATGTTTTGATGCTGGGGGCTTTGATCCTTCCTGCTCTTTTAGGATCTCTTGTATCTGAAGCCCTCAATTGAGTTCTGAGAAACTTCTGGGAGGAAAGACAGTCTTAAAGAGTTTTCATTCCTTTTTTGTTTCTGCAGTTTTTTTTTCCCACAGAAGGGCGTATTCAGATTCCTAAAGAAGGCTTTGAAAGGGATCCAGAGAGGCAATCACATGCATGTGCAACTATTTTTTCCACCAGACAAGGATATATGGAATGTGAATGGAGTTTCAGCATAGCTCTGTGAGTGTGAGTATGAACTGTAACTCTGTGGGTAAATTCCATTAAGTTCTAGGTAAATTAATCTGCATATAGCCACTGAATTGCTAAATTTGTGTGATTGAAAGCAGGAAAACCTGTCTGCATCTGGTTGTTAATACAATGTTTAATTAGAATTAAGATCTTTAAAAGTGTAAAGTTGCATTGAATAGCACACGCTTTACAGTATCTCCAGAACATGATTCTGTCAAGTATAGGATTTTTGAAGAGAAAAATGAATATTAGTTATGCTTTTCTTGCACAAATAGTAATATCTGGAGTCTTCCTAACCATAGATTAATCCTAAGTAGGAATAAATATTTCCCAAAGACTAGGCAATATATTCTTTCTCCTCCGGGAGAAAAGATGTAATTGAAATCTGTGCAGCTTATTAAGACTTCAAAATGTAAATTAGTTCAAATAGACCTGATTTTCACATTCAGAATAGCTAGAAGAAATTAGAATTTTTGCTCCGCATTTTTGCTTGTCATTTTTCATTCATTATCATCCTGTTTAATGAATTTCAGCTCATCCAATAAGACAAAAACAAAAACACCATGCGAACTTAAGTGACTAATGGCTGGGAAACTGATCCAGCAGTCTTGCAAAGAATATGCTGTCTATGCCAACAGTTCTCAGACTACAGATCCATACACTGTACCTACAAATAAGGGTTACAGTCACAGCAGCTCAGATTGATTAGTGGATAAGACAGAAGCAGATGCATTATATGTTCAATGGATGCATCATTAGCAGTAAAAAAACAAACAAACAAAAAAAAACCTTCTTAATTTTTCACTTACACTGTTGCTTTTTTTAAGATAAAACATTCACCTTTTGTTATTTTTGTCTCTGTAACTGTATTTCCATCTTTAATTTCTAGAGTTGCCCTCTATTCCTGTATTTGAGACCCTAACTAGAATATCATAATTCATATAGAAACTTTAGTAGTTACTTCTCCTTAATTGAATTTGAGTTTTGAATCTGAGACTTTAAGCTGTAAAGAACATATAAGGATATGAAAGAAAAAAATAACTTGGTGTAAAAGCATGTCTTTTGTTTTTATGCCTCCCTCTAAACAATATATATTCTCAGTGTTTAGACAAGAACAATAATGTTATTGTTGCTAAGGGTGTTTACTAGATGCAGTTTGACAGACTGCGAGTAAAACACGACCCATTCAACTTTGCTTGACTTTTCTCAGTTTGGCATGACCCAGTATTGCTGGGTTTGTGGTATCTTTATTTAAACTTTGTTCCTCTGTGAGGAGCTGTGACTTCTGTATTTCTCAGCATCACTGTACCCCAAGGGTGACATTTCTCTCTGATCCTTAAAATGCTCTATTTAAGATGCTATATCACACCTCTGAATACCAGCTTGCTAAGGAAAATATAGCCATATTTTTCAGAAGGAACTGAAGTTGCATCAGGTTGATTTTCACCCTCTAAGTTACTTAAGCACAGCATGATATTGCACAAACTCAAAACAAAGAGCAAAATCCTGCCTGCTACTAAAGAGATGTCATTGCAGAGAAAAAAACAAAAAACAAATAAATCCCATGCCTCTCACATTGCTTTTGTAAATATCTTAAAGGCAAGGTTTCCATTTTACTGCTACTGGGAATACAATTTATTTCCAAGAAGCATGACATACAGATAATTTGCCCTTTGCTTTGCAGCTCAATTATATAAAATGAACAGCTCACAAAATCTTGGTCTCATCTGGTTTACAGAAGGATGGCTGAATATTTTTCTTCTTTTAGTTTTAGCTGATTTTAGATGTTCATTCTAGGTTCAGATTTCTAAACAGTAGTGTCTTTCCATTGGGTTTTTTCTTTTTTTTTTCTTTTTTCTTTTTTTCCCAGTCTGTGTTTCCTTTAAGGCTGGCCTATTTTTTTTTTTTCACCTGCACTTTTCCAAGTGCTCTAGGTCACCTGTATTTTCTATGGAGGTGATCTAGATTGAACTACAGTAAGCAAGGGACCAGTATTGGCAGCAGCACTTCAGAGGCTGTGTATATCTTTGCAGAATATTGCAAAGCTCTGGGTAGGATCTTACTGCCCATATTAATAAATGGCTGGGGACATCTGAAGAGAGAGAACACAGAACTGTAAGAAAATTGGAGAGCTGTAAGAAGATTGGAGATGATCTTTAACTTTTGTGTGGCCTAGAAAAATAAAATACCTGTAAAGATCCCAATGGGTCTCATTTTCCAGTGCTGAGGGATGTAAAAGCTGCATGGGTCAGGTTCTTCCATACTTGGATGAATGCTCATTCACTTGCCCAAGATGTTTGACCCTCTTCAAAATAGCTAGTTCAGCTCAGTCTTTAACCTTTATTTTCAAACATAGTTCTGTAATTCTTTTGATGCAATCAATTGATGCTACTTCTCACTATGAGCAATACAGTGAATAACCTGATCTGTGTTGTTTAATATCTTTTAGTAGATAAGTGACTGTGAGAAATACCTTATATTATATGTGTCTAGACATATATCTCCATGTATAGACAGTAAAATATACAATTTTTTATATTGTTCTCTATATTTCTTTATATTCAGAAAATGAACGCTGGTGAAATTCCTTTCAGAAAATAAAGCATATGAAGTATATATATAAAGCTTCTTTTTTTCCTCTAGAAATGAAATGTTAGAGAACTCTCATTTCAAAACAAATGGATATATATATAGTTAAATAAGAAAAGCAATCCTGGAAACAAAGTCCTTTCTCTGTAGAAATACTGACTACAGAAGTAGTTAGCAAAAATAAGAAATCCAGGACTTCTAAGTGTGGTTAACCTGCACCTGGTTAATTGCTAGTCAGGCATCTTTTTTATCTGCCACTTTCTCGAGGGCACAACGTAGATAAATGGTTTTCTTCATTCTTTCCTTAATTACTTTTTAAGTATTCAAATTCACTGCTGTAGATCTACTCCCCTTCTTTAAAGATTATATTGTACCAATACTCACTCTCTTCAGCATCTCTTTTAAAAGCTGATCTTTTCCAGTACAAAGCACTGTGACATCTTGAAGAGAAAGGCTTCAGAAGTTTTTATCTGTTGCTTTTGTAACTATCTTCAGTCACCAAAATACAAATCTTCTATTTGTCCCTGTCAAGAACAGTGTTCTGAACACATAATAATACTACAGAATGAAAAAATGTCCCAACCAATGCTTTGAGACAATAATCTGGATTACTGTTTCACAGCAGCATTTTAATAATTACAGTGGTGTATCTTCCAGTTAGCAGGAAAAAGCAGCTTCATGGTGATAACACATACCTTTTAGAAACTGCAGAAATTATTTGAAACCTTTCTTTTGAGCAGCAATTAAACAGTGTTGAGTTTGTAACTGAAAACTGTTTTGTGCTAAGCTTGCCTTTCCCATCTCCCAGAATTTTCCTGTTTAATGAAAGGATAAACTGATATAATACTGTGGTTTTAGAAAAAGAAATAGTAACTGTCATATACAGTTTCCAGACAGCTTTTTCTCAACAGAAAGAAATCCCTTTCCTTTTCATGTCTGTGTTCATTTTAGCTTGTGAATACATTTTATATTTGAATAGAGCAATGAGTTTATTCTTAATGCACATCTTTACTTCTCCCACCAACATTTCATGTAGTTGTACACCATTAAGCATCTCCTCATTAAGCTTTTTTTTTCCTAATCTAATACATTCTGCTTCTGATGATTTTAAATGAGACCTAAACAAAGTCTTGCATAATCAGATCGTTATCTTTCAAGGTTTAACTTTTTAGTTAACTCACAACCTAAAACAGTATATAACGCCTTAACATTGGAAGAAAGATAAAGAGAGGTTTGGGCAGATAGACTAAAGATGTCAAAAACAAAGATAAAAGGAATAAGAATAATGAAGACTGAAAAAAAGGAGAAAAAAATCATTTCAGATATAAATCAAAGCAGCTCCAAGTTACTGATGTCCACCTGTAAGAACTGAAGATTTGAAGCTGCATCTATCAGTCTCATGTGATGAGATACCTCATAACACTGCCTGTGTTGTTTCCCATTGAATATTTAATTTTGCTTACTATGATCCCTGACACTGAAAAGCCGTATCACACATCACAATCCTAAAGAACAGAAGTGATATCCCTAGCAGTTCCTGTTCCCCTCTCTGCTGATTTCAGCAGGATGTTTCTACACCACACCATATTGAATCAAAGATTTGCCACTTTAACATGGTCATGCAAACAATGCTGCACATAGCCAGGTTAAGACACAACCCAGCAGAAAGTAAGATGTGAAGTTTTGCTCCAGGTTATCATAGAGGGAATCTGACCATGAAGGAAGAAAAACTGCCTTTGAAAAGCATCCCGTAGGCAAAGATCACCAGGAAGGTGCCTTTGCCAACACTTAAACGAAGTATGGAAAGGGGTAGATCCTGGCTCCATTCCCTTCTGGCCACTCAGGTGTATTGCATGCAACTGAAATCTCCGGAGTTGGCCCTGACAATCGGATGCTCAATCAATGTTTCAGGTCATGACTTAGCATTTCCTCTACAGGGAGCATTGTGTTTTCTCTCCTTCGTTTCACCTACGTACAGGACTAAGTGTAGAGGATGCAAATCATACTGGTGGAGCTACATCACTTTCAGTTTGGGAGCTACTGTACTTGACACTAACTAGGTATCTCCAAGCACCATGGTGTGGATATATTCCACAGTTGCATGATATTCCTTGCTGTCTAAAGATTGTTGAAAGTTCCCTGAACAATATGTTACAAAGGTTCTTTGATTTTCAATCCTGATTTATTTTCATCATTCTGTTAATTGTGCCTGTTGATACACTGTTGAATTATCATAAATGAAGGAACATTGTTTTGTGGTGTGAGGTTGTGAACATCTAACTTCACCACTAAAGAACAAAATGTACTTCTTATAGGAGGCTTGAATTCACTTTTTTCCTGGATGTCCCAACTAATCTTATCCATTCTTACCGAGACAGCTGAAGGTTTGTGTTGTTTAATATGATTGCAATGGTGTACAATGCCAGCTGGGGTGGAGGTTACTGCTCAGAGGACAAGACAAAAGTGCACACCTTCTGAGAATCAGATGCATATCCCTTCTGCAGACTAGTCAAGGTGAAAAATTTGAATCTTCCAAATTATTTTTTTTTATCATTTTGCAATCCTACTATTCTCCTATGTCATGAAAGTGAATTTAATATAATTTTACATTTGTTTTGATGTTTTCCTGGAGAAACAAGATCTAAAGGAGATTTTTTCCCTTTCTCTTTAAATAACTTGTAATTTGAACACTCCTTCAGAACAACTAGGGTTTCATCTTGAGGAAAGCAGTCTTTAAGTGAGAAACTCCAAGCTATTAAAAAAACACTTTTCCTCATGTATTAGCAAAACCAGTATGATTTTGGAAAAAAATAAAAATAAAAGAGGTTTTCTATGAATCCTGATTTCATACACATTTGATAAGTATTGTTGAACCATGCCATGTGGACTAAACTTCTGAATAAATAAAGTGCCTAGATTAGGAACCCTGGTCTTATTTAACAACTGCTGAAAGAGGTGCTATGAAGTGTCAGGAATGGAGCTCTTCTGTATGCTGATAAACAGAAATTCAGGTGTTTTGCAAATATTAATACCAAAATTTTGTGACTATAGAACTGAAGTGCTTTTAGCATAAGAAGACCTGAGAAGGTTCTGGGTAGACACTGCAGTGGCCTTCCAGTACCTGATGGAGGCCTACAGGTAAGCTGGGAAGGGACTTTTCAGAAGGGCATGTAGTGACAGGATGAGAAGAAATGGTTTTAAACCAGAAGAGAGTAGGTTTAGACTCGATATTAGAAAGAAATTATTTTCTGTGAGGGTAGTGAGACATTGGGACATGTTGCCCAGCAAAGTTGTGGATGCCCCCACCCTGGAAGCATTCAAGGCCAGCTATATTTCTGGAAGTGTGTAGTCTTTTTGGGCAAGTTGCCATGTATTTCATGAGTAAAGTATCCTCTTAGCTCAAACTCTGGATTCCAGTAGATAAACAAGTAAGCACCTACAAATGAAACATTGCCATGAAAAACAGCCAATGTAAGACTGAGTATTTTGTGTGGAGCCAGAATTGATTGCTTTTGATTTCAGTGAAAATGGGACAATTGGCTCAGGAACTTTTTGAAATATAACCTATTTTGTGAAAATCCTAAAACTTTAGATGATTCTGTAGAGTGTTGCTAGTTATTCTAAAGAGTAGAATTACCATTTTTCCTTAGAGATCTCCTTTATAGAAATTGTGTACATGTAGAATTCTACTTTTCTGCAACATCAAATGAATTTAAAAGATCCTTTATTTCCATAAAGTATTTGGATTTATGCTTACATTATTTGCATATGAACATTTCTCCAAATTTGTACATGTTATTTTATGTATATACCTACTGATTTTCTTTGCAAAATTATCTGTTTTTGCCTCATTGCACTTTATGGCACACACATGGTTCCTTATCTTGTCTTTTGGAAATTTAGCCCTGCTAGTCCTTCTTAAGACATAAGAAGAGATTAAACTTCACATATCAGCTTCTATCTCTTTAAATCTTTTTAGCATCTAATCAAGATCTGATATGTGGTCAGACTGCTGGTGGAGGTTTGTCAGCAGGAAACAACATGTGGAATACAGTGCAAATTGTGTAATATCTGTTCATCATAATTAAAGCAGCAGAAAGGCTTCTGGAAAGTAAAATCTGAATGAGAACTCCAGAGGGGGTTCTTTTCATGACTTTTTCATTCCAACAATGTCTTTTTTTTCCTCTTTCAAGAAATCAACCTGTCAAATAAAGAATAATTCTTTTCTCTAAAATATTACTGATAATACAGTTCTAAAAAACAAAGTTTTGCTGATTTGGTTTCTATCATAAAATAATTTATTAAGCTGTTGCTACAAAGTAATTTCTGGAAGAATTCTAATAGACGTTATTTGCCAAAATATCTTTCTTACCTAGAGAAAATGCTGTAAAATATTCAAAATGAATAGAATTTCATTAAAAAAAAAAAAAGATAAGGATAATCTTCTTCTTAAGGATATAGAAACATGCAGTAAGTTGTACAGAAACTTAAAAATGGTCCTTATCTTTCACTATTACTCTTCCCAAACATCTTTTTCTTTTCATAAACATATAGTCCATATTTTAAAAGTAAAGCTAAAAATAAAACTTTCCGACAAACTGTGATAATATATACTTCTCTTTTCTACTAGAATGCATGCATCCCATTTTACAAGGGTTTACCACAGAGCCTCTCTTAAATGACTATAATCTGTAAAAAATGCACACATAAACACTGCATTCTGCTCTGAGAGCTTTCTTTATGTACTACGATATTCTTAAATAAAAAATATCACCACCACCAAAAAAAAACCTGTGCAGCCTTCCTTTCTCTTATAGTTGTATTGTTTTTTTTGTTTGTTTGTTTGTTTTTTTAATGCTACATTGCTTTAGGCACTATATGTATTGACAGGTGCAAAACGTTGACTTTAATAGGAACATGTCAAATCGTGTAAGTGTACAGTTCTGTGTAGCAGGAAGAAAAAGAAATAATGTGTGCTTTGTGTGCTCTTCATTTCCTAGCACACTAGGTATGTATTTAAAAACAATAATTAATGTTTCAAGACAACTACTTCTGTCATAAAGAGAAATTCAAAATACGAAATCTTCTGTTTTTATTCACTCAACCCTCCTCTGTGTAATGTAATGTCTTTAGCATAGCAAATATTGGTAAAGTTATTTGATTAGTCTTCTATATGCAATGTATCACCTACAAATAATAGTAAGTAAAAGCAATTAGAAAAAGACCAAAATCTGTAAAATTCAGCTGTATTTTTTTGTCAAACCCAAATTGTATTAGCTCCTCAGAGTGTTACCATTTTTATATGTTCTTACATTGTTATAGAAGGTGTCATGTAATTTATTTGAAAGATAGGATATGGTTGTTTACATCCAATCTATATTTAGTCAGATTCCTATCTCGAATGAACAGATCATCTGGACAGATGAATGAATCACATGGAGAGTAACTACAAATCACTTGTTGAGTAAACTCTACTGCGACCTGTTATTACATACAATTATAACATGGAGTAAATTGTATTTAATTATGCAAAAATAAGTAAAAACTAGAATAATACATGCAATTATTTTCTGTAAGACTTACTGCCTATACTTTTTCCTAACTGCCCATTAAATACCATGTCATGAATTGAATTTAGTAAGAATATTTATTCCAATTTGATGTGTTTAATCTGTATTATAAACAGAGCAAAACATCCTATCCACATAAACATATACATCATCTGATATTTCTTGGAACAGCAGTGTGGTATTGCTATAATTTAGGAAAATAAAGTAAGTTCTAAGGAATTAATTATACTTAAGTCTTTGAGTCCTACTGATTTCTTTAGCACTGACAGAAAACAAGGTTAGTGTGGGTAAAATCATTTTGAGACAGGAAATACAGACATAAACTTGTTTGAATTGTAGCAGAACTTAGTGCTAAGATAAAACTGAATTGAGAGTGATTCCAATAAAACTTAGAAAAGGTGTGACTAAATAGGCACATAGAAGGGTGGAATGAAGTGCTTGCTTTAAGTCATAGAATCATTTCACAGAATTTAGAATGCTTTGGGTTGGAAGGGACCTTTAAGATCATCTGATTCCATCTTGTTCCTGCTATAGTTAGGGATACCTCCCACTAGACCAGATTGCTCAGAGCCCCATCCAGCCTGGCTTTGAATACTTGCAGGTAGGCAGCATCCACAACCTCGATGGACAACCTGTTCTAGTGTCTCACCACCCTCACAGTAAAGGAGTAGTTTAGTTTAGTAGTTTATTCTATCATTTCTTTTCGATAGAAGGAATATATTAAGTAAAATCAGATATATTGCTGTAATCTCCTATGTGTTTTATTTGAAAATAATGAACACTACTAGTAAGATAAATTGGAATGTACCTATCAAGATAAGGGTTTGATTTCCACTAGAATTGCCAAATGAAAATGGTGGAATAAAAGCAAAAACAGGCCTAATAGTAGTTTCTCTACACTGTGGTTTAGATAGAGCAGTTTTTAGTTCAGGACTATTAACAGTGGAGTTAGCCTTGTACTGAAAAATTTCTTATTTTCAGCATCTTTTTGCATATGTTCATTTTAATGTAGTATCAAATTGGCATTCACCAGTAAACATGATTTAGACTTTGCCTTAGAGTTCTATAATTTATCATCATTTCCTTTTAATTATTTCTCCAGATTATGGGAGGAAAGACAGCAAAACTCAGCTGGATTCTGGATCAGCATTTGTGACATACAAATGTCTTTCTATTATTAAAAAAAAAAAAAAAAGTTGTTCTGTGGAATATTTCCCATTAACTCACTTATAACCCAAGACCAGACATCATGGCAATTTAGCTTCCTTTCATAAAGAACAAAAGATGATTTTACCCATTATACCCAGAATATGGGGTATAATATAGTGTCTCTCTGTCTATTCTTGAGCTGTCATGTCTATGAAATCTCACATAATCATCTCACATCATCTTCCAGGCAAGAAAAGCTAAGGTACTCTGAGCCCTGTTTCCCACGTCTGGTAAGCTTACTGGTCTGACTGAAGGGGAAACTGAACAGCAAATAAAATCATTTTGGATTGAATGTTATTGATATTTTGTCTTCTGTTATTCAGACGCTTCCAGCTTTTTTAAAAAACTGAATAACAGACTCATGGACATTATTTAATGAAACTGAAAATAATAATTTCATTAATTTGAACAGTAAAAATAATATAAACAGCATTGTAGAAAAAGAATATATATAACATAGAATATCTTAATACTTTTTTACTATGAAGATGCAGTAAGTATCAGAATATTCATTCAATGATGCTCATTCACAATTAATGAATCACAATGCATTGTATGACAGAAATGAGAATTCCATTCAAAAAAAAATTATGGACAACTGAAGTAATAATTGATAGCAAACATACTGCAATGCCAAATTCAATTGTTAAGAGCTAATGATCCTCAAAGCATATGCTTCCATTCATACATGCTTTTTGTCAACGAAAGGACATAACTCGCTCCAAAAGTAACACCTTCTATTTATTTCCATGGAAGCTGCAATGAATACGAGGAGCACAATAACATTGTCTGGTAGAGCAAATATTCAGCTACAGAACACTACTTTTAAACAAAGTTATCAACTTTAACTATGCATTTCACCAGGGATGAACAAGAGCCTGAATGCTGCGCACGTAAAAATTTGCAGTTTCTGTTGCTGCTGCAGTGCAACACCCACTGCCTTACTGTGTTCAGATCCACTATTTGGTCTCCATTAATATTTAGTAAGTGTCAATGAATGTCAGTGGGTGCCATCTTTTCCACATACAGTAATTCACTGACACACTTTTGCTTCATACACACTTCCACGTCGGATGTCAATCTGTCAGACTGCCCCTCTGCTACCATCTGTCACATGGCAACAAAATGTAATTGGGATATTGGCAGGGAAGTTTATCTTCTACTACCATACCTGCATAATCTGCCTCTGATATCATGGACCAACAAAATAAGATAGGAGGCATTAATTTCGGAGCAGCCCTTGTATTTCAGCCATTCTCAGAAGTTAATTTTAGTCTGATTTATATGACATTTAAAACTGTACGGTAGTTGTGAAATTTAGAACAAAAGCTGCAAGCCTCAAATCAAAGGTTTACAAATACAGTATCAAAATCACATTCTGTATTACTCAATTTTGTTTAAACACAAGTGTACATGTATTTAGCAAGCTCTGTTTTTCTAGGAGACATTTATTTACAGTTTAGATATATCTTGGCATTGGTGTACTGTAATTCATAAAACTGACTGCTTAAGTGTATACCAAAATATCACAGTATGGTATGTTTCCTATATTGTCGTTTGTCTCTGTCCTTTCTCTGTCATTTTCCCAACGAAACAGGGCAATACAATAATGATCGTTTTTTTAAATCATCTGCCTTAATCAATAATAGCTTGCAGAAATTAGCAATTAATTTAATAAAATTGAGGAATAAAAATTGTTAGTGAATCGTCTCACTTTCAGGAATCTTGATTGAAGTTTCTAAAGAAATGCACATGGAAATCAAACAGCTGAACTGTACAATTGCATTTTTTGAGGAGGGACTATAATGGTAGGATCAGAATATGGTGCATTTTCTTTCATGAGCAATATATTACTTTGAAAATAGGTTTAGACATATTTACCTTTCAAAATGTTCACTATTATTCTTCATGAGTATGAGGATCCCTGCAAACATGAAAAACAAGCAAGAATGAACAAATACACAGAAAACATGATTCTGCAAGCTTTCTTCGTAGGAACAAGCTCAGAAGACTTCTCATACATGTAATCTGCAGCATGAAAAGGTGAAAATGAATTTCTCACACACAACTGCCACTTTCAGCCACTTGTTTAACTTACTGGCTGGGCATTTGTTCACATTTTTTAGAAGTAAGTTGCTAGTTATTAATAGCTAGAGAATTGAATGTTTTTTAGCAACCAAAGTAGTTTCTATCTTGAACTCTTATGATATCTAGAAGTGTTGGATATGATTGCATCCCTTTATCATAGATATATTTTAACTTTCAACTATACTGCATATGCATTTTATCTTTAAACTCTATAAAATGAAAAATTGTTTGAGCAGATTTGTTGAATGTTTATGATTTTATGTTTCTTAGCAGCTAGTAGTAGATAAATTGACTGTCAATTTGAAGATCTTAACAGAAAAAAGAATTTATATATATACATATTTACATGCATGCAAATAATTCTTAATTACTCCATTTCATACTCCTATAATTCATTAGAACAATATTCCATGTATCAGTAAATAATGTGACAAGGGAACTTCTTAATTCCTGATACAAATCAATGATTGGTGCCTTAATTTTAAAGTTGAATGATGATAAGATTCTGTGACTCAATAAATTTGAGAGTCTAATATTGCGCAGGAGAACATAAAACCTGTTTGTGCATTATGATATAGCAATAATGTATCCATTCCTAATCACTGTCATACCTATATTTTCTAGCTTGTCTATAGCATGCATAATGAAATGTTTGCAAAATATGGAGAGATTCTAATTTTTCATATACTTGCTTTATGAATCCCTACAGTTATTAAAAGAAAAAAAAGTTAAAATCTTTATACCATGAGGTACAATTTACAGAGTATATTTTCTTATAATTGCCTTTGAAGATAGCATCAACTGTCTACATAGACCTATCAAATGTTTTAAGGGTTGAAAGAAGCACCTAAATGCGCCTATCTTTCTTTTCTTATTAGAACATAAAACAACAACAACCTGAATGATCAACAAACAAAAGCAAGCAATAACTTACTGCTTGCCTAAGTTGACCTTGGTTTTAAGAATTAAGGATTACTTTTTGTTGGCTCTGGCATCAGCTAAAGTAAATCCTGAAGTGTATTCTTAGATGGTGTGAGTTGGTCTAATTGTATTCAAGTAACGCAATGCTGACCTGCACTCGCTGCGGATCAGGGCCATTACCAGACCAACCACCTGCCTGTGTTTCAGAATTAAGAGGGGATAAGACTGATTTTTTTTGTAGCTGTTCACAGAGGATTGGCTACTGATTAGTTCTTTTGACCTTGTCTTTTAGCACAGTTAGCATGAGAAGATGGGGAAGGTGTGCCAGGGTGATAAGGAAGCTGTGATGTTTTCTAGTGTACTAAATTAATTATTTAATATAGTTGCAATGAGACATTTGTGATTTATGGGCAGCATCATGTTTCTTTTAGCTTTCCAGAAACTCAGCTCCCTCAACCTATAGATCAGCTGGAAAAAAAGATTATTGTAATACATCTGCGAGTGAGGGAGAACAGCATTTTATCCTAAACTGGAATCACTTCAGAAGGAATATTTTTGAAAAATTTCTTCAATATATATCATGCCTTTCTAGTTCAAAGCAACAAATCTAAACAAACTTACAGAATATACAAGCTAGTACATTCAGGATGCTAATTTAGATATGATTGTTTACATTCTCACCCCATTTTGCAAAGTGTGAAATGTTAAAAGTGACTGTAGAGACCACAATCGTTTTAGTCCTAGCTTTAAGTAAAAGAAACGCTGTAAAAAAAATTGCTGTTTTTCTATCTTAAGGGAAGTTTTTGCAACACTGACATTTTCTTTTGAAGAAAAGTTTCAAATTGTTCACTGGTGTTGTAGATATATATATATTTATGTGTATATATATTTTTTCAATAGAAGGGAACAAGGGAAATAATAAATATGCTTACAACAAGTCTTTACAAAATGTGCTAGCGATCTCACTATCTGATCTCTCTATCTGATCCACATCTATAAATATCTAGGGAGTAGGAAGCAAAGGGGCAAGACTGGACTCTTCTCAGAAGTGTGCAGTGACAGGACAAGGGGAAATGGCCACAAACTGAAGCATAGGAAGTTCTGCACAAATGTGCGTGGGAACTTCACAGTGACGGTGACAAAGCACTGGAACAACCTGCCCAGAGAGTTTGTGGAGTCTCCTTCGCTGGAGACATTCAAGAGCTGCCTGGACGCCTACCTGTGCAACCTGGGCTAGGGAGCTGCTTTGGCAGGGGACTGGACTCAATGACCTCTAGAGGTCCCTTCCAACCCCTACAATTCTGTGTTTCTGAGATTCTTTCTATCTGAAACTATCTGTTGACTTTCCTGATTCCTTTGTCACCCTCACTGTGAAGAAGTTCCCATGCACATTTGTGCAGAATTTTCAGTTTGTGGCCATTTCCCCTTGTCCTATTGCTACACACTGCTGAGAAGAGTCCAGCCTTGTCCCTTTGCTTCCTGCTCCTTAAATATTTATTGACGTGGATCAGAACCCCTCTGTGTCTTCTTTTTCAAGGCTGAACAGACCCATGTCTCTCAGCCTTTCCTCATAAGAGAGGTGTTCCATGCCCTTTATCATCTTTGTGGTCTTCTTTCAAGGATATCTTTGTCTTTTTTTGTACTGGGGAGCATAGAATTGGACACAGTACTCCAGCTGAGGCCTGACCAGAGCAGAGTAGAGGGGGAGGAACACTTCCCTTGACCTACTGTCCATGCCCTTTTTAATGCACCTCAGGATGCCATTGGCCTTCTTGGCCACCAGGGCACAGTGCACAGTGGGAATATTTATCATAAAAAACCACCAAAGAAAATCATAGGCCTCAAAAATCACAGGAAAGGACATAACTATGAAAAACTGAAGGAACAGTGGTGCATAAAAAAAAAAAAAAAAAAAGGAAACAAAGATTAAGTTCCACATTTAAGGGCCAAGAAGTGGAATATCTACTGATGATGTATGTATGTATGAATACATGTAAATAAAGTAATTATGTATCTTGTTACATTTAATAAAATTAGGAATTATAGGTATACATTTAGAAAGAGATACAGCTAAAAAATAACCCTGAAGTGTGTACTCTGACCAATGCATTAAATTTAGGATGAATGGAAGGTTTTCTCAAGCCATTCTGTAAATTAGATATCAAGTGCAGAACAAATCTGAACACTCTTTCCTTCGCATAAAAACAATATAGAAAAAGAAAGTTGCTGAAATAAATGTTAGCACAAAATGAACGAGGCACAGAATAATAGTTCAATAAATGAGGAATGTATAGTAAAATACTGTTTCCTGCTACTTGCCCAAAAATCAAGATGTTATTCACTGAGTTATGCAGATACTTGACTAAATAGGAATACTGACATCTTTATTCATTATTTTATAATGTTGGTATTTTTTACTTCATTAATCAAATCAATAACAGTGGTATATCACTAACAGAGAAAGTAGGATGAAAAATGAAATGTTTGAGTGGTTAGAGTCCATTTCATACTCACTGGACATTCTCTGTAAGTAGGGAAGCATCCGACCATCTGAGTTTAGATATGCTTGCAGAGACACAATAAAATGCATACAACTTAGCAGATAATCAAGATTAATGACTACCAAGTGTATAGGTCTAGGTTTTTTGTATGTGTATTTTTTATTTGTTTGCTTGTTTGCTTGGCACATTTTCTCCTTTTCTCCTCCTTTCTCTTTTAATTGATATATATATATTTTAATCTGGTATAGTTACGTATTTTCATAGGAAAAAAGTAAAATTCAGTTTACTTAGAAAATCTTCCACCTTCCATCATTTTGGTGTAGGGAGAAAGATGACCCTTTAAAGAACTTTTTTTTTTTACTCATTTATTCTTTCATATCTTTCTTGTAATGCTATTTTATCTGTGATAGTAATGCCTCTTACTTCTGCTACGTAAATACGTAACATTTTTTCCTAAGAAATGGCTAAATGTTTTTAAACTTTAGTACAGAAAGGTCAGAGCACACTTGATATTCTGGTATTTTGCCATTAGCTCTGTACAGAAGCAGTGCTTTGGAAAACTGCTTCTTCCCAGAACTGGGTGTGATTAACTATGCTTCTCTGGGATGGGCAGATGAAGCACATCTTGCTTCAAACAAAATGCTTAGAATTTACCTTTAGTATCAATGAGAATACTGGGGTGACCCAGAAATGCTGCCACAGAGGAGAAGAGATGTGTACATTCGCCTGTGCATGTGTCTGGACACACACGTACAAATGTTACAAGGAATTTTCACTGCCTTAGCAACAAGGCTGTGAACGGCACCAAATTCCTTTTTCATTTATAAGCCACTTTCAGATCTGCTTTGTGTGCTGTATACTGCCATGCAACACTGGATACACAGTCCTTGTTTTCCTGAAAGGGTCAAATGTGTTTTACTTTTATTATGAAAAGTAATTTTTAAAAAGTGATATGTGTATAAATAGGGAAGATTGTACTTGTGCAACCAATAATAAACTAATTTCTGTTGCTAAGGAATATGGTATCTTGAGAGAGGAAAAATATAAGAATATTTAGGGCTTTCTTCATGAAAAAAAATAATTGCCTGATAACATTTTTGTGTGTGTGTGTGTGTAGTTGCAGGGGAAGGGTACAAAATACACAATTTCTGTATTTTTCAAATTGATTTCTCACCCACTTATAATGAAAGTTGACCACAGTGATTAATACATAAATAAGTTATAAAATACGTAAGCTCTTTTAAAAGTAAAAAACCCAATAGTTTTCTGGTAACTTTTAATTACATCCAAAATCCTTTCCTCTAAGTACAGGCTTTTATTTAACAGACATGTTATATGAGAACCTAAGTATACATTTTTTAATTACAAGATGCACTGTGTGATGTGTCAGTGGTGTGCCATGAAGAAAAAATACAATATTCAGTCTAATAATTAAAGGTAAAAATATTGTGTGTTATGCTGGATGGATAGAATAGCTATGGTGCACACGTTAATAGGAAAAATAAAGCTCCTGCTGCAAACAGCCCTTGTTGAGTTCTAATGACCAGTGTTGGCTGGTAACACTGGCAAGAACAATGTATCTGAATAAAAAAAAACATAGTCAAAATTTCAGCATGAAATAAATTTCCAGTACAGACGTTTTTGAAGTTTTAAGAAATCTTAAATGACTGCATCTCAACTTCACCGCCAGTGAACATCCTCTGTGACCTATTTCAGTGCAACACATTTTCTTTAAAATGCCTGAGAAAATACTGCCTGTAGGGTTTCCCTATATGCCTACCAAATAGAAGTATATATAAGTATTAGAGGCTGAGAATGAGCGCTTCTTCTGGATTATTTTTATTATTTTAACAACTAATCGAAATCATACACATATGTATTTTGTAAAGGCAGTTGCCTCTACAGAAACAGCTAATTACAGATAGAGATGGTTAAGAAAACAACAAAGGCATTTTCAGCCATGCCACAGAAATGCTCAGATGCTTGTAAGTATTTCATTCATGTGTTACTGAGGCTCTACAGCAGTCAGTAAGTCTCAGGACATAGGCCCTCTGACCACAACTTTTCACTGCTCACATGCTTCTCAGTGTTACTGAAGATACCTGGGCTAGACAATACTGATGGGTATGTTCTCCCAAAAGTTTTTAGGTGTGCTGGATTTGCAATTCACTCTCCAAGCCTTCTGTTAGCTGAAAGAAAATACTCAGACTTTCCGAGACATTTTAACCATAATTATACTTTACTTTAAATAGCAAAGAAAATAGTTGTAGCCAAAATAATAAACATATCATTCTGCATGGTTTTGTCTCTCAGGAAATTGGTCAGCTTTTAGGAGGAGAGTCAAAGTCCTCTAGGAGTCATTTGTGCTTGGAATCTAAATCACAGAACCTGAGATGCTCAGTTCTGCATTGATTGTCCTATTTGCATTTCTTTTCAAACATCCACAGCGTAAAGAACACTTTTTTATAACTCCTACATATACCATTGTTTTATGTTTCTTCATTCAGCCTACTCAGGTAATTAAGTTCTTTTCTCACATGCTGGCTACCAGCCCACAAAGCAGAATAAGACTGATTTATCTACAAAAATGCACAGTTAAAACTGTTCAAATGTCATCAAGCTTAGATAGCTCACCCTTCAAACCTACACCTGGTTGTGTGCCATGCATTAGTCCATTGACTGTCTTTTCCTCAATCCCAGGGAGTATCTCTGAAAATAAGTTAATCCCTTGAAGTCAGTTAAGCAACCAAGAGCACACAGTTATGCTAAGTGGGACTCAATTTTTCATAAAGTTACTGCAAAAAGAAAAAAAAATCCCCTGTGGTTTCCAACAGCTGACATTTGTTAGAATAATTTATACGTAGGCTTCTAAAGGTGTAGCCATGTTCAGGGAGAGAGGTCTGCCCGCATGAGGTTTTAAACATATTTTGTCTAATTCAGGGATCTTTAAACATATCTCAAATGCTATAGGTTTGCCTGTGAGCACATCATTTTTGCAGGATTTGGGAATGCAGCAATAAGTAATAAATTATCATAGTATATTCAGTAGTGAGAATAACAGTTTTAGGCTTATTCTTTTCATCTCACTTGCAATAGCTTTGTTGTAAAGAACTAATTTACATTTCCTACTCTTTCTGGGGTTGTGTGTTATGTGAAGTTCTATTTGGCTTTAATGTTCTATTCTGTATCTCTTCTCTTCCCCCATATCTGCTTTTTTGTATTTCTCCAGTACTCACTTTCTCTCTCTTGCCAGTACTGATCAGACAGATGGCTTGCTGGGACATGAGAGTTAGTAAATGTGAAGGTCTTCTCTCAAAGTGACATAAAGACTCCAAGAAGAGTAGTCTGGTGGCTGTGGTCTTATAAGGACCTGGATGATCATCCGAGGCCTCTGTTCTCTGTTTCAGCCTCTCTGCAGAAAAATATGAGAGCATAAAGAGTAAGCTGCACAACGTAATCTGGAACATTTAAAACTACAGATACTAAGTACATAAAATATATGTTTCCATGATAGAAAATGATCCTTTACTGTGGAATTTTGCTTCAGAGATGATTTAAAATGCTGAGTGGGACCTAATAGGCGCATAGATCCCTTCTTGTAGGACCTTGATACTACAAAGGGCCTGCTAAAACACATCAGTACACCAGAATTACCTTGTTGGAAATTTTGGGAAACAGTAGTGTTGGAATTTATTTTGGGCATCATGAAAATTAAAATGAATAATCCAGTGTTGTAATCTTTGGAAAAAATCCTGTCTTCATTAAAATTGATGTAGCATTTCTGTTGGCATTGGTGACATCAACTTTGCTTTTTCTTATCTTTCTCTTTTCAACAAAAGGCATGGTGTTTAGGTGTGTTCATGGTTTTGTTACATAATATTCTGATCACATTAAAAAGTTTCATTTAAAATTTTCAAAACACTCTGTCTGTAAGGACATCAAAAGTACACATGGAAAAAGATGAGATCTGTTTATCTGGACTTTTTTTTTCTCCATTGACTTTGGGAAGATTTCAGAAAGGAGAAGGAATAAATAAAAGAGCTCTTGACTTAAGCTACATCTGACTTTTGTTTTGTTATATCTGTGAGAAATATGCTAAATCTTTGCAGAGTAAGAACCAATCTTGTTTCATCCTAGGACAAAATTAAAGAAGATACTGTTGAATATTTCCAGTTGTTTTTATGAAGAAAATTAAGAATGATGAATGATAATAGAAATGCTTTATTATTTTCAAGATTTCAGACCAAATGTGTATTTTGACAGAAACTTTTGTTTTATTTAATGAAGGAATTATAGCAGAGAAGAATGATTGAATTGCAAGCATCTACAACCTTGGGCTAGTAAGCCAAAGGGGAAAACTGGTGACAAAGTTAAGCTTTAATTTTCCAGATGTATTTATTTCTGAAAATCCAGTATTTTGCCATTTCCTTCTTATCCAGTTTCTTTTTCTAATGCTGGTCAGGCTGTTATATCTCATCTTCACTAAATATTGGAGAGAATCCAAGGCCACCCACTGGTAATTCTGAAGCCAAAATAAATAAATCCAAATGGGAAGTTATTGATATAATAAAATGAAGACAAGAATACTGAATGCACTGCCAGTAATTCATTTGATTTCTAAAAAGGAAAATAGAGACAGACAATAATCAGGAGAGTTGTTGAGGTCTCCTAGCCATAGAATAAATGCTCTTCCCAGGTTTATAGTAGGAACAAGTATAAACAATTCTATAAGAAATTGAAAGAGGAGGAGAAGTAAACTTGTCTTTTAACCCCTTCAGGCAAGGTAACCTCAAGAGTAAGAACTCTTCAAACTTGTGAATGAAAAAAGAAGCACTATAAACAAAATTCAAATCGCTTGGCGAATATCCTCCATGAATTATCATATGGCAGTTTTCATTCTCTCTCATTAAATGATAAAGGAAATGAAAGAATGATTCCAAATAGAATATAGACAAGTGAGAAGGGAGTGTAGTTCTGAAGAGAAAATAAGTAGAATTGAAGGTAAGAAACAAAAAATTAACTTTGTTTTCTGACATATTAAGCAACACTGGCTCGTTGTCATAGAAGTATAAAGATTGGGAAAGACCTCAAGGAATATCAAGTTCAACTGTCAACCCATCACCACCATGTCCACTAAATCATGTCTCTAAATACCACATTTTTTGAGCACATCCAGGGACAGTGACTGCACCACTTCCTTGGGCAGCCTGTTCCAATGCTTAACCACTCTTTCCAAGAAGAAATTAACCTCTCTATTCCTGCTGACTATACCATTTCTGATGCAAGCCAGGATGCCACTGGACTTCTTGGCCACCTGGGCACACTGATGGCTCATGTTCAGCTAGCTAACAACCCCTGATGCCCCTGTGTGGGATTATATGGAATATAAACACATATAAGCTAAAAACAGACAGGTTTTGTTCTTGTTGGTAGTCCTTATTGCTTGTAGTTCAATACTGGAACTTAAAAGTATAGACGTTTCATACCTTCATGTAAGAAGCTGTGTCCTGTAGAAGTGTGCTTATTATGAGATATGCTTATGTTGGGCTTTATCTGTGTCTTGATTTCTAGAGAAGTTTGATTGGTCCACAGATCGGCTAACATGAACCAAAAGAATGTGGCAGCTAGCATAATTTGTAAACAGTACCTTTCTTTCGAGGAATGTAGTGGCAGAAGTAATACACTGTGTACTCTACCTGTATACTGCGCAAAACTTCTCTTGAGCTGACAGAAGTTTGGATACTTGTGTTTTTTGGTATACCACATCAGAACATCACGCTCAGAGTTAAGGAGTTAATGCTGTGTTGGGGAGCAGCAGAGGAGCGGAGCGCATGTGTTTCCCCTGCAGTTTTTCCCTAACGTAAGCTCACAGATTTGGTTTGGAAACTTTGTCTCTGTCAATTGTTCCATTTTATTAATTTGGTAGAGTTACCGTGCCTTCTCAAATCGTACCATGGTTTTTTGCAGACCCGTCAATTATCTCCCACCCCTTCCCTCTCGGAGCGCACGGCTCTGCTCGGGCAGCCGTGTGGTCACCGATGGTGCAGTTTTTTCCCCTCCCTCTCTCCCTTCTTTGTTTCCCTTGTGTCCGCCTCATGGATAACACCGTGGCAATACTTAAATTACATAATCACCTTCACATAATGTAATCACCTGCCAGCTCTCCTGTCAAAACTTGGCACTTAATTTGGAAGGATGAGGAAAATGTTTTTCAACAAAATACAGTCTCGCCCTGAAGCCCATGCAGTACAAAACACTGTTGCCAAAACAAGGATTGCCTGCTACTGCAGGCAGGTCCTTGTAGGAACTTTGTGATGCTGATCCTTAAAGCATTTACCTTCACCTCTCACTTTTGTTGCATTTTAGATAATTTTTTTGTTTAGCCCTGGGTACAAAAACAGGGACTTGCATGAGTAAAGACCTCAGTAGCCTGAAAAAAAGTAACTGGATCTACTTGCATTCATTCTGCGATTTAAGATAAAAACTTGCATATATCGTGTATGCTGTCAAGTCATGCGTACTTGCCCTTGGCAGGGAAGGTTTATGACAAACATCTCAGAACATGGTTCTGTATGTGGAAGCAAGATGAATGGGATCAATCAGAGAACAGCTTAAGTCTGGGTAACAATCAAGAAGTAATCCCAGGCTCCCCAAAGTTGACTGTAGAGTCCAAACACCACATGAAACAGACTGGGTGCAGCAAACAGGACAGAAATGTTGAGAACCAGCATTCTTAGTAGTAGAGGGCCAGTTCATCAGATGATACAAATCAGTATTGCTTGAATAACTTCCATGAAGCTCTGCTGATTTATGAGTAGGGACTTCAATTTTAAATCTTGTTATATTCTGAAGAATAGAATGAGATTGAGCAAGGTCCAACAGATAGGTTGTTGGACATTTAAGGGTAAATGAAACAAATTCAAAGTCATCTTGTAATAGCAGAACTAGAAAAAGAGAATTCTTATGTTCAGACACAGTCAGAGGACAACTGTTTTAGAGAAAATGCTGAAACTGATTTGATTTCAAGTTAATTCAGATCAGTCAATTCAAAGCCAGGCTAACAGAAAGGTACAAAGTACAATGTGAAAGTTATGACAAATTCATTTAAATCTGTTAGTTGAATAATGTTTCAGATACTTTAAGTAAATTTGATTAATGAAACCACCTAACGATATTCTACTGTTCTTATGAGTCAATTTTGTTTCATAACTAACAGAAGATGAGCAGAGAACTGAGACTATCTCTCATCTTGGCTATGTTACAAATCAGTTACAAGTGCAACATGCAACTCAAAATGACACAGCTGGTTTACAATTATGCAAGCAAGCACTTCAGCTAATTGCATAATGACATCTAAATTACTGAGGTACAGTGAAGTTCACCTGCTATGTTCAAGGAAACATGTAGTAAAAAGCTATGTCACACTGTGTAATTTTAATGTATAACTGGATAACTAGCTGAAAGAGTCACAATAAGTCCTTAATTAGTATCAAACTGGGCTGAGTTATCTATTCTGGCCATTATGAGTTAAACGCTCACAAACACTTATCAGTCATTACTTTTCTCCTTCTGCACACTTCAAAGCTGGTAACCTACAGAGATTCTTTAAATGTAATTATTATTACTTGGCATAAGTCAGACATTTTTTTTTAACCAAAAGCGGAGCTTCATCTTGCCTTCTGCTTATGTGCACGTTTCTGTTTATGCATTCAAACCATAATTTCTCAACTAACAGCATTCCTTCCTCTGTACAATTTGTCTCCACCCATGACAACAGCAACAGTTCCTGCAAAATATAGATTTGAGGAAATTAACGTAAAGCCCCCAAACTCTGTGGGGCATTCTTTTGACCTATCTTCCTTTTCTTAAGTATAATTATACTATGGTTTGGTTTACCTTCTTTTTTCTTATAATTAACTGTAAAAAAATACAATAGTTTCTCACTGAGAAACTTGGTGGTTCAAGGCCTGTGAATCTGTAGGCAAATTCAGTTGCTGTTATAGATTATGCTCAGTGTAAAAAGAAGAAAGAAACATTATTATTATTACAACAGAAAACCATGTATTGTGGGAATTCTGGGATGGGAAAATGATAAAATATCAGAAAATATTATAAAAGTAAAATCTTTTGACAACTCTGAAGATTTCTGTAGCTGAAAACTTGAATGTTGTCTTTATTTATGTTAAACTTTTTCCTCTGCTCTCTGAAAAATGCTACTTTTCAACATTCTTTTGCCTATCACTATTCTAGGAATAGTCTTGTTTCCTGACTGGAAGGAAATAATTGTTAATGGTACAGAAGAAAACAACTCTTCCATTTCAGCAGTTCTAATTAGAAGTGATCAGGTAATGAATTAGATGCAGAAGAAAACAAGCTGTGTAGAATTCAAATGAGCTGTTTTCTCATCTGGATTCAAAATGATCAACAACTGAATGAAAATGTGGTAAGCTAAGCCAGGTGCACAGGCATGGAGCCCTCAGTATGTAAAAATAATATATATGAGGGGTATTTGCTTGGTGTTCTAAGTCATCTGTGTCCCCTCTGGAGCCAGAAGGCCTTCAGTCACCAGCACAGGTGCACAGTGCTGGCTCAGTAGCTATGGATCTGTGGACTGAGCAGGGAGAAGTGAGGGGCATATGGTTTAAGAATACAGTATCTGTTGCTGCTGCTAAGGCTCCCCTAAGTCCCTGGCAGATGGTGAAGTTTTCCTTGCTAGTGTATAGCATAAGACAGTCACAACCAGCCTGCCGACAGCATGTGGCCTGTCCTGGCCCACACTGTGGCCACCCCCTGCCCCACACCATCATGGTAGTGGCTCTTCCCACTGAGCAACCTGGCCTGCCCTTTGGTGCGTATCCATTGCTCAGCAACAACCTAACATTGGTGCATTATTAATGCTGTCTGGGCAGAAACCAGGGTAGGGGTTGGGTGGGGTGTGGTGGTAATTCAAGTTATGGCAAATAATTGTATGCATTTTTATACACAGTCCTGTGAGCACTGACAATTCCTCTTCACTCAGTGCAGCCCAGATAAGACAAACAGCCAAACAAGCATTGCTTAAGAGCATCAAGCAACATGTACAGTATTTGTCCTACCACAGAAACAAACTGCTTTATATTCCCTCAGGATTCAACAGCATTTGACTGATGCCAAGGAGCTCTGTTTACATCTAACAAGGTGTTCGATTCCCAAGGGGAAAGAACAGATTAAGACAATGTAACAGATCATTTTCCCCTCACTCTCTTGTATAGGCTGGTTGTTCTTCAGTGAAAACAAGGTGCTTTTGTCAGTGGGATCACTAAAAAAAATATATGTCTTAGTGCAAGGGATCAGCAGCTGACTCTGTTAAACTAACATAACACCCAAAGGAATGACTGTCACGAAGTGAACAGAACAGAAGCTAGATTCTGGTCAGACCTATGCAACGATACTAGCTTCAGCAGAGCTGCTTGGGAATAAGTCAGTGAAAATTATCTTTGGGCCTCTTTGGTGCAAACAGTTCAGATACTTAAGCAGAATTTAAGTTAAGTTCAGTTCTGGCTTAAATAGTGTACAATTCCACTATGTAAGGTGGAAAAGAATTTAGCCACTTGTGGGAAAAATGCTGTGCATGAACACCAGTCTACTACTTATGACTGAGCTTTAAACACAACTGTGTTTTACTGGTGTTTTGATTCATATACACTGGTGATAATGTGCAACAGGTATCTAATCAAAATTCATACTAGAATTAATGAGAAGACTGCTATAGTTTGAAATGTGAATAAAAAAGCTCTTATTTCAGTGACAGTACCAACTACTTGGAGACAAAAATATTGTATAATACTGTGCATGAAGAACATGCCCAACTGGAAAAGTTCTGAAGCAATCTGAGTAGGAGAGTGAAGTTATATAATTAGGCTGAAAAATAAAGACAGTTGGACTCAAAGATGCAATAATGCTCAGTGATTGTATTTTTAACATATCAGAAGCAAATAAAAGTATTGCCTGAGGGACAGATCTTACTGCTATTCTTTATGCAAAGACTTGATAGACTTCTGTAGGCATCTCCATTGTAAAAGAATGATAGGATAGGGAATTTCATGCTGATAGGCAACAGAAGAGTTAATTCCAGAGACCTCTTACAGTAAAGATAATGCTGATTCAGCCACATTGCTTCTGGATTATCAATAAATAACTAAATGGTGCTGAAATCTCACATGATGTTTTACTCTTGCCTCCACCACAGAGTAGTAGGGACCACCCAACTCATCTTTTCAGATGTGCTGAATGTATAAATATTTGAAAGAAGTCATGAAACAATTTAACATGAAATTAAGTTCAGAACATATGCTTTTATTTTAATGACACTTCAAAACTGTGTAAAAGGATGAGTGGTAGATAGTATGACTGAGTGGCAAGCTGCTCTCAGCAATACACTTTATTAAGAAGTGATGAGTTTGAAATGTTAGCCTATCAAATCCAGAAAATAACAAAAATGTTTGGTGGCATATATTGAGACAGGCTGAAGTGAGTAGAAATGGAGAAAGATAATGGGGACTGAGGAGATCACAATAGCAACAGGTGAAATAAAAACCACAAGCTCTTTATAAAACAAGCAAATAATAACAAAATTTCACTTTATTAAAAAAAAAAGATCAATATTACATACTTAATAAGTGAATAGTAACTACATAAGCATAAACAAGTCTTCCCTCTCATCACAAATTTCAAGCATGTATTTCAATTATCTCCTGATGCTAATAGTCAATATTCTTTTGTGTTAGAAATTGAAAGAAGAATTAGAAGAAAACAAAACAAAACAAAAAAACAATATGAAGGTGCAGATGAAAATCTCTATGAGAAAAAGTAACTAAAATAAATTATGATAAACAGTAACTAAAATAAATACAACTAGGCAATTCAAAAGAGGCAAAAACATTAGGCATTTTAGGGATTTTTTGGAATGCAAGTACAAAAGCAACAATAGGATTGCAAAAAAAAAAAAAAAAAAAAGGAAAAAAGGAACAATTCAGTCTGTAAAATGATTAGAAATGATCCTTGAAAATATTACTGCAAGGATAGGGATGCATTTTCCTTGAGGTGACTCAGAAGTATGGCAGAAAGATGATCTTATCACTTAGAGAGGCTACAGGCAGTTAGAATTTTCATGGACATATACTGAGCACCATACATCATTTTGTACTGAAGGAGTGAATGAGATTCTCAGATGAAAAGGAAGGTCTTATTTTATGTCAATAATACTGTGATAGTGTAAACGTATCTGCAATGGTCTGGGACTGTAATTTAGCCTACCAGCTTGTCTCCCATGCTCCAATTTATCAGTTTTGTCTAAGAAATGTACTACTTTTCCTGATAAATTTTGTGTACTCTAATCAGTCATACAGTGATTTCCTCATATTTGCCAACACTGACTGTATTTAATCATACAAGAAAGACTAATTCCCTATAACTCTAGGGTAGTTTTACGCATCTCAAGTTTTGAGGTGAATTATGTGCTTACTGTAACAGTTTTTCAAATCCTCTTTCTGAATCGGTTTGTACTTTAATGGACACACATACTGCTCTTTATGTATGTCTTCCCTCTAAAGGAATCTGTGAGGAGGCTTTGTGGTTCACATCTGTTTTTACATATTCTACTCTTTCTGTTTCTTTCATACCAAAGGAACATCTGATAAGGAAAGGAAAGGAAAGGAAAGGAAAGGAAAGGAAAGGAAAGGAAAGGAAAGGAAAGGAAAGGAAAGGAAAGGAAAGGAAAGGAAAGGAAAGGAAAGGAAAGGAAAGAAAAGAAAAGAAAAGAAAAGAAAAGAAAAGAAAAGAAAAGAAAAGAAAAGAAAAGAAAAGAAAAGAAAAGAAAAGAAAAGAAAAGAAAAGAAAAGAAAAGAAAAGAAAAGAAAAGAAAAGAAAAGAAAAGAAAAGAGAAAAGAAAAGAAGAGAAAAGAAAAGAAGAGAAAAGAAAAGAAGAGAAAAGAAAAGAAGAGAAAAGAAAAGAAAAGAAAAGAAAAGAAAAGAAAAGAAAAGAAAAGAAAAGAAAAGAAAAGAAAAGAAAAGAAAAGAAAAGAAAAGAAAAGAAAAGAAAAGAAAAGAAAAGAAAAGAAAAAAAGAAAGAAAGAAAGAAAATAAAGGAAAGAAATTCCTTTACATCTTTTTCTTCCCCTCTCTCTTCCAAATCACCCTCTCACCTACCCCTTATTATTAAGATTCAGCATTGTTACTAACCAGATGATCCAACTGAGCTGGTGGTGCTATCACTCATATATCCATATATCTCATGGATTCACCCCTTGTTTTGATGAGATTTTGTAAATAGACTGAATGTTCTTTTCTGCAGGAAACGATAAGGCTGTGAAATTAAGATATGTACATTTACCTATGTCATGTTTCATGGTATTTGCCTGCCCTATGAACCCTCCCTAAAGTGACCTTTACTTCAGGCATCAAGGCCATGTGACATAGCATGGTCATGTCACAACATTACAGATGATAGAATCATTAAGGTTGGAAAAAAATCATATAGTCCAAAAACCTTTCAAGCAGTTGTAGAATGCAAAATCGTAGTTCATTTACTAAGAACCTCCTCTCCTCCAGATTAAACAATCCCAGTTCCCTCAGCCACTCCCCATAGGGCACATGTTCCGGACCCTTCACCAGGTTTATTACCCTTCTTTGGACACACTCCAGGACCTCGATATCTTTCCTGTAGTAAGTTGTCCAAAGCTGAATACAGTATTTGAGTGTGGCTTCACCAGTGCCACGTACAGAGGAAAAATATTTTCACCAGCCTTGATTGGCTACACTATTTCTGATTCAAGTCAGAATGTCAATGGCCTTCTTGGCCACATGGGCAACTGCTGGCTCATGTAGAGCCCACTGTTGACTAATAGCTCCAGACTGTTTTCCTGCACACAGCTTTCCAACCAGACTGCCCCAACCCAGTAGCACTGGATAGGGGTTGTTGTCACCAAAATAGAGCACCTGGCACTTGGTCTTATTGAAGCTCAACCTGTATCTCTACTGTCTGAAATCATTACTAGCTGAAATAACTTCATTTTGACTTGCACTAAAGAGGTTTCTTTTTGATTTCATAGTCTCAAACATTTCTAGCTTTTTCTTTTCTAATAAGAAAATTCCAAACATATTTTTATTTGTGGATTTAGTCATTAGTATTGCATGTGAGTGATGTACCTTTTCATATCTAACTATATCAAAGAAAAGTGGCAAGCTTTCACCCAGAATTTTTGCTTTTACACATTATACGAGTGGCTCCCCAGATCAGCATGCTCATAACCGCAGACCTCATTCTTCAGTGTATTATACAGAAATATTGACTATTCTGTTCATGCGAACACACATAATTCTCTTTTAAGCAGAACACGTGTAAGAGCCAAGCACTGCCATGCCTGGTTGCCCAGGTTGCTTGTGTAGATTTGTCTGGTAATTAGTCAATATCATGAAAGGTAATCAAAGCAAAGCTGGTAAAGAGAAAGGAAAAGGCCTTTTTTGTTATCATTTCTTCTGTATTACAGTGTTCTTCCCATAACCATATCCCCTTTCATTTTTAGGCTAAACATTTGTCAGAGTGTCTTTCCATCCTCTAGCTTCTTTAGAGAACATTTAGTTATGTATTTGCATTGGTTTATACATGGAGCAGCTAGGAATGTTTCCTAATGACAAAAAGTTCTTGAACTTTTAAAATAATAAAATAATAAATCTTGGCTGAAGAACAGTTCTGGGAAACATACTAACACAAGTCATTTTATTCTTGGATAATGTAGTTAAAAGAGTTTAGAAGAGAATAAAACAGATCTTTTTTTCCCATACTGACATCAAAAATTAAATGAATAAGTGAATATAAACTGTGTGTTGTGCCTGCCTTTAATCGCCATAATTTAGTCAAAGCAGAATTATTGTCCATATAATTTCAGTAGTGCAATGTGAAAGAAAGGAAATGAAGGACAGAAGTGCAAGTTGAAAGAAACTGTGTTCATCTTTCTCCTCTTACTAATACTTTTACATTATTAAGATCGTGCTACCTTAAAAAGCTTTCCTGAGAAATCCAAACTCCAAGTGTTTACAAATATTGGAATCTTTTCTACTGAAAAGCATTCACAAAGGTTTATTGGGAAAAAAACCTGCACATATTAAAACCAATAGCTGAAGGTGGAGGATAGAAACTAGAAGGTGTTGATTTCTCCCATAATTCATGTGAAAAGAATGAGGAAAACAAAGTCTTAGAGGAAATTAAGAATTATTAAAGAGAAGACAAAAAGACCTTTCAGAACCATTGGGAGTGAATGCTACAAGGGATAGAGTATTGACACAGACAAATGGCAGAATACACATTTTAAGTGACTTAAGAGCATCAGGGCTAGTGGTTGTGCCTGATAGAAGGCTGGTTCTGGATTGATTCAAGATTTTTGTGACATGAGATACAATGGCCTAAGTTTCACAGCAGTAACACATTGTACCATGGTTACCATGCTATTGTGCATCCCTTAATTTACTCTTTATGCAGTCACAGCTCATGGAGAATTCAAGTTAAACAAAAATTCTAGTTAAGTTTTAGTAAAGATTTATACTAAGTGATTGTTTTGTTGTGGAAACTTTTTTTTGTATAACTGAATCTTATTTTTTTCTTGTTGAAGACAGAACTAAAATTTCTGCTCCTCAATGAAATAATTTTCATGCATATATTCATTAGATACTTTGCTAAGGGATTTAAAAGAATAAATATGAAACAGATGAATCTCATGTACATACAGAATTAACTCTATTTCCTACCCTGAGAAAAGATGTTCCTCTTTGCTTAAGGAAAGTACTGCCACAGGTTCTGATTTACACTCAAAATAATATTTAGCCATTCAGAAGGCTGATATACTATTTCCTCAAAGCCTGAGAAACCTTTTCCATTGAGAAATTAAAGCTATTCTTACTGGGCTGCAAGATAGCCAGTAGAAAAGGGATTTTGCCAGGGGAAGGCTCAACATCTTGACAACCTCCTGTGGCTGACTGGCTTTTTGTTGTCAGTGTAACGACTAGCTGTTTCAAATAGCAGTCAAGAGCCAACAATACACAGAGCAATTCATAAAAAGTATCTTGTAGTTGTGGCATGTACTTTGTCCTTTTATTTTAAGCTAATTGTTCCTTGAATGATAATTCAGGGCACGGTCATCTGCTATCAGTAAATTCTTAATGTCTAGTATCAGTATACTCGGCCATGGACTAAAATCTCTTCTGTGTTGGTGTACCATGTTTTCAATAGAGACAATCTATTGTTACAATTCAAAAAAGCCGAATGAATATTCACGCTGGAAATGAGAGTGCCTTAACTATGATGGGACATACCTATTCAAAATAAATTCAAAATAAAAATCTGCTTTTGAAGCAGAAAAAGGGGAGCTTCATAGTATGTTTGAAAGCATCACATTTAGTTTTCCTTTATTTTGAAAATATAAATAAACATTTTAATACTGAACAAAACTGGAACTCAGCTTCTTGCTCTCAGTCTACTCTACTGGAGTATTCCTGAAGATACTTTGGATCAACCACTTAAAAACCAAATTCAAATAAAGAATGCTGATTTAATATTATAAACTACTAATTAATAGATATATCTAGAAGAACAAGACTATTAAACTCCCACCAAATCTGTTGATCTGTGAATTTCAGACTTTCAAGCAGCCCTGGCAGATAGCCAATTGCCTCACCAGGCTGAAAACATTAAGAGGTCAAAAGATTGGTTGAAGTGAAGGACTTGGCAAAGTAGAAGCTACACTCAAGTTTTAATGAACACACAAGTGAAAGGCAGTGGAGAATAAGGCTTTCCATCTTAACATGTATAAATATTATCTTATCCGGTGCTCCCAGGTATTTGGGAGAGTCGTTTGAACTGGTTAAACAATTACACTGTACTTTGCTCTTTAGTAAACAGCATTTAACGGCTTTCACTGAAATCAATAGCTGTTATACTAAGGCTATCAGTGTGAAACCCAAGAAGAGGAACGGGCTTTAAATAGCCTACAGTACTTGTTCCATAATGTCATGACATAACGGCTGTCATGATCTTCCCTTTAAACTGGCATTGCTATTACAGAGCTTCGAGATATCCCAAGCAACCTGCAGTAGGATGCAAAAAGGAGCATGCCTTCCTGAAAGCCAATTATGGCAGTTCCTTCATTTCTGAAGAGTCAGGAATGAAGATATCACTGTAACTAACTGTGCTGTGAAGAAATTTAACCTACATATTGCTACCTGTGGTGTTTGTTCTCAAAACACTTTAAACACCAAGATTACTGATTGTAGGGGTAAAAAAATAAATAAATAAATAAAAAGAGCAGGCTCCATTTGCTCTAGCAATGCACTATTTCTTGCTCAGTATTTTCTAAAGGACCACTATTATTTTCGGTCATACATTCATTTATTTCTTTACCCTAATATATTCGTAAGAAATTAAAAGCCTGTGTATGATTTTTTTTTCTAAATACAAATACAGTGTGCCCTGAAGATTTTACACAGAATGTAAAGAGAATAATAGGAATTATGTTTCCACTACACTAGTAATAATTTATTTTCTCATTGTCTGTTTTTCTCACCCAGAACAAAATTAATTGTCCAGCTTAAAACAGATTTTGAAAAATACAAGCTAAAAGCAGCAAAGTAAAAGCCATTTACAAAATTTGAAATGGCTGATGATGTAGCTCACAAGCCTCATTTAATTGCATCTGCATCTTCTATTTGTAATGTGAGCTGAAACACAGAAAAATTAACTCTGAGTTCAAACATCATTCAGTTTCAGAGGAACCAGAAGCCCTCTGATATATTATTCAGCATCTAACACTGTATCTACTTTCAAGACAGTGATGCACGAACTATGAGAGTACTATGAAATAAGAGAGGAATCCTTACCTCCTCTTTCCATAAATCAAGTTTTTACAATTTGGGAAGAAATCTAAGGAAATGAAGTAGGGAAGAAATGGTGGCAAACTTCTCTGCAGATGACACAGTATTTCATGAGAATGGTTGAAAATAAAATAATACCTATGCAAACAGAGAATGGTGTTCAAACTGATTTTTTTTCCTGTTAGACTACTCAGTACCTGATGACTGTGCATTACCTCTATGAGAACAGAAAAAATTATTTTACAAGCATTGTTCTTCACACTTTGTGTATGAGCAGCAGGATCATTGCCCAATGGATTTTCTGATCCTACTTTCTGATTTTTGTTTGACAGAAACATCTGGTTAGGACCTTTAACATTTCCTTCAGTGCAGAAGGTTCCAGACTGCACAACATAGGGGTTCAATCTGTCCTCATCTCTGAAAAAGTGTCTGCAAATGTCTGAAAAGGAGAACTAGGAATCAACTACTTGAGATTTGCTCTGGGATCCTGTTGCTAAACACAGCTGAGAAAAAAGAAAAATGCCATTATTATTTTGTGCACTAAGTAGTGAATGCATGTTTTGCTAAGATTCAGTCTTGCATTCTTTCTACAAACTGTACTTTTTACCTGAGTAGTACGTTGAAGTGTCCAAGAATATGAGACTACTGTAAATCATTAAGACAGTATGGGAAAACATTACTAAAGCAATTATGACTACAAGCTTGAAGTGGTTGTACTTGGATTAATGTTGCTACAGATTGCGATATTATTTTTATTACTAGCAGAACTTCTTAGCTTTTAAGGAAAAGGATTTTTTTCAGTAAATGAACAATATCATATTTGCTAAATTACATTTATTTAGATTACTTAAACAAAAACAAATCGCTGACCAAATTCTAATAATCTGGTGTCAGTAATGTTTTATATATGAATATTATTTTTTGTTTTACAATTTGTTAAAATATTCGGAAGAGATGTCATTTATACTTGCCTCTGCCTTAATGTTTTTTCTGGTTAAATATCTTCAAGGTCTTATCTTCAATGTTTCATGTGTATAGTATCTAGTGAGTAAAGTCTGCACAGTTTAGATAATCACTGTCATGTAGTGTGTTTACTTTATCAGTTTCAGTTTCTTAAGAAGCTAATCAGATATAGTGTGATAATGTTTTATTTCTGAAATGGTAGTGCTAATTAAGATGCTTCTTGTTTGTTTTTTTTTTTTAATTTGAATTTTCCTAAAGCACTGAGCAGTTCTCATTCTTGACAAGGGAGCTTTTTAAAAGAACACTTTTCACTTCTGGAAATAAATTTGAATCCTGTTATACCTGTTGAGCAATGAGAAGATAATTTAGTTCTTTAAAACAGGATTTGACAAAGCACTTCTTAATAGAAGAAATATGCCTTCAGAAATGGCACATAGCATAGCTAGAACAACTTGGCTCCTGATATGACTTTATCTGTAGTATAAGGTAAAGATGAAACGAATACCAAAATATTATGTATCGTGAGGGCATGTGGACTGTTTCTTTAAAACTTTAGCAAGAAGCTGACACTGAAAAGACATTCAAGTAGAAGAGAGAAATAACTTCTTTACGAGTAAGTGAAAAGATAATGAAGAAAAACAAAAGAAAAATGGTTTATTTCCAATTTACATTTTGTTTCTATTGTATGACTTGTAATTACTTCACATAAGAAGTGTAGAATGAGCAATAGGGAGCCATAATCTATACAAGAAAAGAATTATTTTTTTTCTTGTAATGACCTTGGACCATCATCTAATGCATTCAAAATGTTTTTACTTGGCAATTCAGGCAACAATAAAAGCAGAAAAAACATTATAGTTTCATAGTGTGATCATTTGGTGAATTTGTCTGAAACTTCCATACTGTGATTTGTTCAATTACATTGCTCTTTCTTTGCATGTTAGAGTGTGAACTCAGCCAAATTTGCTACCAGTAGTTTTTTTTTTTTTCTTTTTTACACAACATATTTCATGTGTATCTTAGAGCAGGGACAAATGGTATTCATTAATGTGTCACATTCACATGGGAATGCATTGAAAAATTAATGTGGACTGCAGTTTAAAAGAAAAGGATTGGAGTAACATATATTTTTAGCATAAATAAACAACAGTGTAGCTTGCAACAGATTCTCCCTTTCTCAGTGGGAGAATTAAGATCTGAGACAGGGGACCACAGATCCCTGCAGAATATGGAATCACTCAGAGTGATCAAGACTGTGACTAGGATCTTCCCACGCACTGAAGAATTTCAAATGACTCTGGGTAGAGCTTTTCAAAACAGTGACACATGGAGGCTGTGATTCCTACAAAACATTCACTTAAAGCTCACAGAAAAGTTTCTGGCATACAGAAACTGGATTGAGAGTAGATTGAGAGTGGCACAGATACAGATCAGGTACAAGAGTATAAAAGCATTGTTTATATGTTTTTACTGAACTGACTTAGAGAATCACAGAACTGTAGGGGTTAGAAGGGACATCTAGAGATCATTGAGTCCAAACACCCTGCCGAAGCAGCTCCCTCGACCTGATTGCACAGGTAGGCATCCAGGCAGTTCTTGAATGTCTCCAGAGAAGGAGACTCCACAACCTCTCTGGGCAGGCTGTTCCAGTGCTCTGTCACCCTTACTGTGAAGAAGTGCCCATGCACATTTGACAGTGCAGTACTTCCTATGCATCAGCTTGTGTCCACTTCCCCTAGTCCTGTCACCATGCATTGCTGAGAAAAGTCCAGCCTTGTCCCTTTCCCTCCTGAACCGTAGATATTTATAGATGTGGATCAGATCCCCTCTGAGTATTCTTTTCTCAAGGCTGAACAGACCCAGGTCTCTCAGACTTTCCTCATAAGAGAGGTGTTGCACAACCTTTATAATCTTTGCTGATATTCACCGGACATTTTCGAGTAGATCCCTGTCTTTTTTGTACTGTGGAGCCCACAGTATTCCAGGTGAGGCCTCATTAGGGCACAGTAGAGGGGGAGGATCACCTCCCTAGACCTGGTGGCCACGCTTTTTAATGCAACTCAGGATGCCATTGGCCTTCTTGGCCACCAGGGCACACTGCTGGCTCATGGCCAGCCTGTCGTCCTTCAGGAAACAACTTGGCTATGTTGTAGACTAACTACTGCTTCAGCTGCAGTCCCCAGGATCATTTAATACACAAGTCTTTTAACATTTAGCATGCAAAACTAGCTCAAATCCCTGCCTTTCAGCATTTCCAGGCCCCTCTCGTGTTTCCTAAGCTATTTGAAGCCCACATCTTTCAAAGGATGCCTAATTTGTGGCCTTTCCATTCTGTAATGGGAAACTTAAAGTTGCAGAAATGCTACAATGAAAAATGTTGGTGAACTTGCAACACTTACTCTGTTCAGGAAATATTGCTGCCCAGAGAGGTGGTGGAGTCTCCTCCTCTGGAGACATTCAAGACCCGCCTGGACGCCTACCTGGGCAACCTGGTCTAAGGAGCTGCTTTGGCAGGGGGGTTGGACTCCGTGATCTCTAGAGGTCCCTTCCAGCCCCTACTATTCTGTGATTCTGTGAAAATGGAGTGCAGTCTAGTTCTCACAAGTAAGAAGGGCTGACAAGAGTAACAAAACAGTCTTTAGCTGTAATTTGGACAAATATTGCGTGACTTATTACAGAGACACAATTCTCTTGCTGCTTTGATCGTAGTGTCACTAACTTGTGTAATTTATATTCAAATGCAGAATGAATGCACATGTTTACAGATGAAGACTTTAGGGAAGATAAGTCTTCCATAAAGACGACTGGCATCATAACAAATTTCTTAAAAAATAAAATAAAAATAAAAAATTCCTTGATGAGATTGTTACTAAATTGAAAATAGTTGTGCACATTATTGATGACCCACAAATTCTTCTAATGCTACAGGAAGTCATGAATGTAACTTTGAATTTTTCTGGACAGAATCAGTAATACTAATTAGTTATAAAAAAAAAAATAACACTAGATGAATACTAGGAAGTAAAACAAATTTCAAATTATTTTGTGAACAGTGGAAGATCAAAGTCATTAATATTAAAAGACCAAATAATGCACTTTTTGTTGTTATTACTTCTATGGCCTTCTTCCCAGGAGAGTGCTCTGTACTAGAAACCTGAGTTCCTGGGCAATTCCTGGATAAAGCAAGACTGACATTTAGAATAACACAATGTGTGTTTAGCTGCTGAGTAATAAACAATTGAGTGGGTGACTGAGTTATTAATTTTGTCACTGAGTCAAACTACCTGGCACCTCTTTTGAAGAAAGTAGCCTGTGTCTTAAATACAGTTGTATGAAGAACTTCAATTTAATAGTCAAAGTGTTTGGTCTAGAAACAGAAGCCTTGACTTAATATCTCCTTATTGTCTTGAAAAATTCAAGCCCACCCCTCTTATTTGAAGAAAAAAACAGTCTGGGACTAGAAAGGTACAAGACAGAACATGATGCCACAACCTTATAATTTGGGTACTAGACTCAGAAAGTGGTTGATCTTGCCGCAGCAAACAAAGACTGTGTTTAAAGGACTGGAAAAATTCTAAAACCCGCTCAGGGAAGAATAGGTCATTAGAAACTGTCCTAAGTATTGAAATACTCCAGTCTAGGTGTTTCCTCCATCATTTCCCATTTCTTTCTAGTCATACTCAAGAAATTAAAAGATAGAAACACTCTTTGCATCTGGTTTAGAAAGGGACTAAGCTAAAACTCCACAGCGGTGAAGAGAGAGGACATGTTTTGAAAGATTGTAGATACTTTCAGCTGCATTTGGGTTGAAAATAAAAGCTGAATGTGTATTAAATATGCTCAGATGATATCTCTCAACTTACTCTGGGAATGTATGTAAGAAATACCATATTTTTGAATCCTAACTTAGATACGTAAGGAAGGCGTGGGCAAAGCATCGTGACATTGCTCGGCTGTGTCATTCATAGACATTTCTGGAATTTAATGTTAAAACATGAGTCAGTGAGGTAGTTTGGATTGCAACACAGTAAGGGCTATTCTGAGTGTTCTTTAGACTTAATTTCCAAACTACATTGCATACCAGGTACCTCATTACTTTGCTGCATTTGGCCCCTTGCTGGTTTATTTTCAGGGAGATTACTGAACAGAGGAGTAAGTGTTGGTTTGCAGTGTATAATGAGAGTAAGCATAGAAACGGATTCAGTTGTGTATAAAGCCACTTCAAATGGTAAGTTTGCTCTTTGGCTTTTAAAGTATTAAGGTATCAGGAAGTTTTTTCTTCCAGTTCAGATTGAAGATTTAATGTGCTTTTGTGTACACAGCAAAAAGATATTGTAGGTAGCACAAAAAGAGCATTGTTTCTAGGCTATTTTTCTTTTGCCTCAAGATAATTTTCTTCCTTCCAATTAGGAATCTGGCATGTTCCAGAGACGTGGAATTTACAATAATTATAATGATCAAATAGTTGAGTGTTTGAATATGTGCCTAAAATACATGGGTAATTGGTATTAAATGCTCAAATATTTGACTAAGTGCCCTTTGACACTGTTCTTTGTATCTTCTGGCAGTTGTTTAGTATCAGAACTTCATGCAAATAACATTGTGTGATTTGCTTTGTTCATATCTATTATATAGTTACATTAAAATAATTCACTGAAATTTTCTTTAAGTGACTGCTTGCCATGCTTTAGGAATAGAAACTAGTAAAGAAACATGAATGTGTACTGCATATGTCTACCTAATAATCAATTTATGCAAACTTTTAATGTAATGCTGGAAGCAACACACTTATGTCTGTGATGTGCTCTTCAAATGAAAATTCTTTACTTCTGAACCTAGCTGACCTTTACTTTTTCCTTTAGTTATATTCTCCATGTTATGTTTTTTAGTTTGACTTTTTACTTCCTTCGCCATATCCATGTTTTGAGATTACTCAGATTGTCACATCTAACCATTATCCCATTTGAGAAGTAACTGACTATTCTAACTAATGTTATTGTGCTGGTCCTGCCATTGGAGGCCGTACTTTGCTGGATGCCACCTTGTCTCAGAGACCTTCCCAACTCCTCTTTCCCCCCCCAAAAAAAAAAATCATTTAAGGCTTTACCAGAACAAATACAGGAAAACATGGTGGGGGAGGAAGATAAGGCGTAGTGCTTTGAAGAGGAAAAGTAAGTAGTAAAGAACACACCTGAAAAACCCACGGAACCAAATATATGAGTTTGGATAAAGACAGTTGAAAAGAACTCCCTAAAAAGAGTGGGAAGAATACTTCCTTGATTAAAAGGTGAAGATATATTATTTTGATTCTAAACATTTCCAAGGAGACATCTCAAGAGTTATTTATTTCAGTACTTTCCAGATCTTTTAAATTACCTCAGGACAGCTGGGTAATTCCTGCCAAATAACTCTGAGAAGTTCTGTATTCTTTGTGCAAATACCATTTCAATTGTGGTGCCTCCAGAAATGATGACACCTGAGGGAGGATTTCACTGAAGAACATTGTAGTAAATGAATACAAAATTCCATGTTTTCTGAGATTCCATATAAAACTATGAAGTACTTTTTATATTACCCTTATTTCTTACCCTAGAACCACAAACTCTCATTTTCCCTAAATATTAACAAACCAACATATTAAATCTCTTTGATCCTTAACATTCAGTGGATTTTTCTAAGATTTTTTGTTATTATTATTTGGTGGGGAGGGTGGGGTGAGGGGACATGGCCAACATGTTATTATTTTTTTTTATCACACCATTCTGAGATTGTGAGAGAGAGAATGCTTTAGTGATAGAGTGTGCATAGCATGACTATTCATGGTGCTAGAGGGTGGTCTCATTTAGAACTTATCTACCAACAAAATTCTATCAGGTTAAATAAAATAATATGTGACCTGTCAAAATGCACATGACACCAGACTCAGCATGCTCTGCAGGCTCCTTCCCTGAAGATTCTCTGTGACAGAATAGTGTGACAACACAAGTACTCTGATGTTATGAAATCAGCTATTCCCATGGTACAAAAGAAAAATTGTAAACTTAAACAAAAAAATAAATGTCAATGTATTGGCTGTAATATAAATTTCTCATCTAAAATAAACACTGGATATGGTACTGGTTTCTGATCGTTGTCTCCCTTGAGGGCTCTTTCAGTCCACAGAAAATAAGAACCATCTAGTAAAAGTGAAGAGGAAAACACAGGAGATTCAATATCCTTGTAAAGGAAGAGAATGGAGTAACGGAACAGATATAGAAAAGCTGAGTTGTCAAATCACATTCAATGGAGGACAAAAGGCAGTTAGGATGGGATCAGCTAAATTCCAGAAATAAGAAGGCTACAGTGGTTACTGCTAGACAAAGGGAGGTTCAGGGCTGGAGTGATAACAGCCAGTAGCAGAGACAAGAATGTGATAAAACTAAATGGATGAGATAGGATTAAGAGAGGCATAAACACATTTAATAACTGAAGCTTTACTTTGCTTCTGTCATGTATTTATAAATACAATTATTTTAGTTATCATGAAGCTCAGAAAATTGCAACTATTTTCTTCAGACTCTATCTGTATGGAAAAAAGCAACACACCAAAGAAAAAACATACACACTCAGAGGCAATATATGCTTACAGTTTTCTTGACCTGTCTTGAAGTGTTTCATTCTCCATTATAAGCTTCAATGAGAGGAAGAAGCCATTCTGTGAATGGCATCATATTGTACTACTCAAATATTACAAGAAAATTCCCTGGGGAAAACTGATGAACAAAGAAGTCCCTTGGCTGGTTTACACTGGGGATGGACAAGGGCCATTTCTGTTTTGGAAATGGGCTATAAATAATCTATTCATATGTATTATATGTTAAAATTTTTATCTAGTACTTAATAGATTTTAATAGTAGTAAGATTCATCTCAGATAGCTTTGCTTGATTGATATTTAGTCAGTGGAGAGGGATATGATTCCAGAGTACAGTTCATCTACTCAGATCCAGACAGATGGATTCTAGACTGCCAATTTTTAGGTGTTTAAGTTAAAAAGAATGTCACCTAAAGTGCCACAGAAAGACTATTGTAGGCATGAATGGCCAGACACTAGTCCTCCACATGGGTCTGAATCTTGAATGGATTTTTAAGTAAGTTGTCACAAAGCCATCAGCAAGTTACATTCTTACCTCAAATACATTCATTTGCAGTATGCACTTAACATATAACATGAATAAAAAGGATGGGCTACCTAAGTTAGTCTTCAAACAGAAGAAAAAAGATTAAATAAGAGATTATTTGTTTTTTCTTCAAAGGCCAATGACATAGCAAAATTCTGATTTGAAGTTCAATTACATTGTTAAGATGCCAACAAGCCTTGAAGAAGACCTTAACTTTCTGGGGCCCTGAGAACAGGTTTGATTTTCCCTTTAAGTTAGAGAAGATTGCAAATTTTCTGTGGATCAGCTAGGGTCATTGCTTTAGAACCTAAATCTAGCTTGCTGTGTAATTTATAGGATTTGATTTGCTCATTACAGAAAAAGATAGTCAAAACATCCATAGAAAAGCCTGGATTGTTGTTCTGATCCGTATTGTATCTTTCTAATATACTTCAGTGTTTTATCTATTTCACTGGGAGGAAAAAAGCGTACAAAGCTGACGATTTTGAGTTTGAATTAAGGAGGCAGGTATTACATGGGAGGATTGATTTGCTGTGAGGAGTAGATAGTACAAGATTACATTCTGAAGCCATATTTTGTGAATTGAGAGAACAAAATACAACAGATATTGATCTCTGCATGTAGGTAAACAGCAATTGCAAATACAGATTGCTATTTCACAACACAACATTCAATATATGCCAGGGAGCTTTGTTTGTTTGCTATCAATAAAAAACAATGAAACTAATACTGATCTAGATAAGACTTAGATATCTTTTAAGAAGTATTAAAGTCAGAAAGCCAGATGATGGGGCTCAGCCAAAGGCTGATGCAGGATTTGAGAAAGTATCTGCCTTAAGTGAGAGTCTTATCTGGAATTGGCAAAGGCTAGGTAGTGGCTTGTAGCCAGTAAGCCTACTCTACCAGGGTAAGGAATAGGACAGATGAAACAAATTTCTAAGAGATTCTCTGATACTCCTTGTATAGCAAAAGAAAGCAATGGCAGTGCCTTCTAATGGGATACAAACACTACAGAGCAATGGCAGGTGACAAAAAGGAAAAATCAGCTCACCTTTTCCAATGACCAGTAACAGCTCAAGAGGAGTGCTATCTCTACCTACAGAGAAGTTTCTTCCTCATCTGCTAACCCATAAATGAGGATGAGGAGGGGTAGATCCTGGATCCAGGTCACTCTGATCCATTGCTTGCATGTAAGATCTCTGGCTTACCCATGCCTTCTCGTCTGGTGTTCAACCATTGGTTCAGGCTGTGACCTGGCAATTCTGCTGCACTAATCCATATTTCTACTAGAGAAAAATATTTTGAGTGTTACCTAAACTGCTGGAGAAATGAAGATCCAACTCTAAAGTAAAGGTAGGGATAAAATGAAGCAGCAGGCACCACAGTGGAGTAAAGCAGAGAGTCCTTGAGGGCAATACTTCGTCACCAAACCACACTAAAACCTCTTGGTATTCCTTGGTAAGATGTTGTATGCACTAGAAAATAAGTTTTAACACCCCAGCTCCCAACCTGTTGCTGTTTAAGTACTCTGTCACCAGCTTCTATGAGTTTTGGGTTATCTATCAAGCCAAGAAGGAGAGTGAATATGTCTACTAACGATTTTTTTGAATGGAGGATTTCCTATATCAAATGTAATAGCATCCTGACTATACGGAAAGGTACCAAATCTCTGGAAACCAGTGTTGGCCAGTCTTTTTTCTTTTGACAGGATGACTTGATTTGTCTTACCCCATTCCCCTTCTTACAACTCTCACTTCTCTTTTTTTCCTTCTCTGGCCACTTACTTACATTCAAATTTTTCTTGTTTATCTTGTTTTCTTTTAAGTACACCTTATTTATGAAATAATGCATGTGTACTTGCAAACCAAGATGAAATCAATTTTGAATGGCTTATTAGTATGTCATACTTATTTTCTTTTTTAAAATATTTATCTCATCAATTAAATGGAAGCTCTTTATGACAAAGTCTATCTGTGATGATGTTTTTACTCTTGGTCCCCAGTATTATATATCACAGGTAATATATTGTGTCTAATGGTAGTAGATAATTAAGAGCTTATAGAAGTACTAACATTGGATCAAAAATGAAAATTGTGAAAAATACAAGATATAAGACTATAATATATAAAGATAACAAGCTAATAAAGAACTATTGGGAGTATAGTAAAATGAATTAGTGTCAGACAAGAAGATAATTTCAGCCAATCAGAGAATATTGTGTATTTGGAAAAACAGTTGTTTTGGTAATATTTATGCTTATGAAAAATAGAAGCTTTCAAAAAACATCGTTTGATAAAAAACAAAGCTAACTGATAGCTAAATGACATCAACATCAAGAATATTTACCTATTATTAAGGTTGCTTCTTGAAGAGAAAAATACAATTGAATGGCAATTTTACTCACAAAATTTGCCTGACATAGAAGTTTTCCTAAATATAGTGAAGATGTGTGATGCTTACAAACCACTACAATATGTAAAATTGCCACAAAGCCTAAAATCTTCCTTCTTTGAATTCTCATGTAGAGTTATCACTTTCTTGCATACTTATCAGATATGAAAGACTTTCCAACCTGTCAAATTCATGTTATTTGGCTGATTTCAGTTTCCTAATTTTCTGATTAATGCCTTGTCAGCCTGCTTGCTCTGCAAATCCTGCAACATATACACTGCAGGTCCAAACTATCTGCAGTTTTTCCTATCAGAAGGAAATTACTGATTAAAGAAACACATCCATATTTCATAACATTTCTGTGAGTAGTTCACTCACTGAGGGACCTGAGATCCCTGTGCAAACATCTGAGGTTTTACAGTTGGCATATGGATGGGTGATAAGCCTGTTAAACATCCAGGGAATAAGAGTAAATGTAATTCTAATCTCCCACTTATTTTGTGAAGGATGTTTTTATTGTTATTTCTTTGGCCATTACTTAACTGAGAAAAAGCAGATTGTAATCAGATCTTTGAGTGGTACTGGAAAAAGTGACCTCTTGAAATAGGCTGTATGGCCTGGTAGGAGAACCCTGGACAGGTAAATTGTTCAGGGTCATTATTGAATAGAGATTCCTTTACAGAAAACTATTCTCTATTGGTTACCCATGGGGTCAATTTTTTCAGTGTCCACTTTTGATAGGACCTATCTTGGAGGGGGAGTATAGAAACTGCTAAGTCAAACATCTGAGTAGAAAGGAAAGCAACAGTTTCTTCAATTCGACCAGCAGTGACAAAGAAAACTTTGCTGGGTTTTGACAACAATCTTGAGAAGCCATGCATATGAATTTTTCCCAATTAACTAGGGTGATTTTGGCTTTAAATTCAGGATAACATAATTGTTTAAACTATTGAGAAATCTAATGCTTATACAGACTTTTTACATTTTTGAGAAGAACTATTTTATATTTCTCATGTCTATAACTCCTTTCTATGATACAAAGAACTACAGCAATGAGAGCCAATGTATGGAAATATTTCCTTGCAATTGTTCCTACTTGAAAGATGAACTTGTGTGGATTTGCAAAGGGACAATGGGCTTTAGAGTCCTGGACAACACAGCCCACAAATATATATATATATATATTATTTTTTATTATTTATATTTTATTTTTTTCCTTAGTGAAACTACAGTAGTCTCAGAGATTCTTTGAAAAATACATCACTCTTTTCTAAATATATCAATCCTTAGGTGTAAAATATTACTGAGTTACTATATTCAAATTGTCCAGAACAGAAAACGTTTGTTATTTGGAGATGAAGGGGTGTTGTATGAAGACTTGTAGATTTTTCAGAGCTGAAAAAGATTCATAGGCTTATATTATGACTGATGGAAAAGAAAATTGGAAAAGCCATGCTTAGTGAAGCTCCAATGCAGCAAAGTTTTCAACACGCTGGTAGTTTTAACACTTGTAAACAGATGGAATAATTCCCTTTTGGAGTACAAGAAACAGAAACTCTAGAATCTGTATAGAAATTGGAGATCTTGAAAATTAAATGCTGGTATTGTTTAAATCAAATAGCTATAAAAGGATTCATCTGTGTGTATACACAGCTCATCCTCCCTTCAGCTGAAGCCTGTTTCTGGCAAGTAGAATAGAGAAGACTTTTTGGGCTTCTTTAAATATAAATGAGGTTGATAACCTGCACAAAAGAACTCCATTAAAAAAAAAAAAAGAAAGTAGCGATTATCAGACAGGACAAGTTTTCTCAAAAGCATTCACACTCATAGTATTTAGCAAAGTTAATATCACAAGAAAAATCTGTCCTGTTTTATTTTTCGAATGTATTTAGCACTCTTCTTAGTATTTTGAGTGGCAAAACTTAACTCAAGCTGATACCTCTTCTCAAGTTATAAAAATGCACTTGCTTGTTTTAGTTGCTCGCTATTCACTTTCTGTGGGAGTTGGCAATTTTAAAGTTATTGATTTAAATAGATGCATTTAAAGGCACCGCAATTTGCAAACATTTCCAGTAGCTAAGTTAGAATTTAGAAAGAATGTTGCAAGCTATAATGAAAATTCCAGTTTCTCTCACTTCTTATCATGTTGTCACATTCTGAATTCTCAGTGCAGACTGAAAATCATTATGTAGCTCTTATGATTCAACCACTATTTTCTCAGGAAGTATAGTGCCATCATTTTAACAGCAGAGATTTATTCTGTGCTATTTATTTCTTTTTTTTTCCCATCAAGGATCCACAAACATTCTTACCTGCATATTTGGCCAAGTTTTAGCTCTAACACACAGGTTCCAGTGAAAACCAAGACAAAAGACAGTCTGATCAACAGCTATAAGTGCTAGACTCACATAGGTTAAAAAAATCAGTGACCATTTACATCCCAAGACATCTAATTTTCTTCTTTTTATAATTCAGATCTAGCCAGTGAACCCCCCACCCTCCAAAGTAATAATAATAATAAAAAAAATAATAAAAAAAAGCCTCTTTTATTCTTGTTCTTGGAGGCACAAAAAACAAAAGGAAATTAAGACCTAAGGCCATTCAACTGGGCATATAGTGCAAATTCCTTACTGACCATTAATTTCATTATTGGTGGGCCTTTGTAAAAGCAAATAATTCCGTTCACATTCAAAAAAAATGCTTCCTCTATATTATTCTGCAAATATTATCCCCACCACCACCAAACCACCTTTACAGTTGCCTTCTTTTTCTTTGCATTTTCCCAGGAGGAGTATTTAAAACTACTTCTCATAACCTGCTGAATTTTACATTACTCTTAATTTATGAAGTTATTCAAATGATTAAGTTTATTGGCATGCTACAGTATCAACCTGAGGGCTCAGCACAGGTGTTAGCTCCATGGAAGAAAGGAGATACTGAATGTGATATTTGAGTTAATCACTCCTTGCCTGAGTGAGCGAAGCACTGTGGGTTGATGGATCTTTTGAGGTCATGTCATTTGTTTCTTTACAGTATAGTATATCTGAACCCCCCTGAGAGAGTGGAATTCTGCTTCGAGAACACAGAGGTGGGAGTTTTGGGAAGGAGGTCGGTCATAGTGAACACTGAAGTATTTCATTGTGCACCCTGCTTGTAAGAAAGACAGAAAGAATGAACACAGAACCAGGGTTCTGTGCCAGGCAAGCAAACCCCCATTTGATTCAAGGTCCTAGCAACTGGACAGGGGAATAAATAAGCAGAGAAACTACCACAAAAAAAACAAATGAACAAAGAAAGCCCTAACTAAAACTTCAAAAGAAAAAAATCTTTAAATCCCAAATGACAGTGGATTTTTGTTTAAAATCAGGATGTCAGGAAGTTACAAACTGCTTAATCTATGGTTGTTGCTACTGGTTTCTTTTGACTGAAGTTGTCTGTGGATTCGCTATAAGGGAATATGCAAAATCCCCTAATTTGCTTAGAGAAATACACCTACTGCCATTTAAGTATTTAAACAAATGCAGCCACTATTTGGCTCGTAAAACTGGAGATAGGTGGATACAGGAAAACTTCTGCAAACTGTTCATAAGTTAGCACTTTGTTTTGACTACATTCATGTTACTTTTACAGCATGTTTTTCACATTCTTTTCTGGAAATAGTTACTGTTAAAATACATCTTTTGGTTCTTTTTTTTTTTAAGCAAATGCTGCAAAATGTGTGAGACAAATTAAAGGTGAATTTTGTATGAATGTATTCATGCTTGAAGATTTCTATTTAGCAGCGTGTTCAACTTGCACAGAAAAGAAACAGTGCTTCTGCAGACATGCAGAATAATATTCAGCAAATAGGAACTTATTTAATAGGATTCAATCAGAAAATACACTTTTTCCACAAACAAATCATCCAACTGAATGTGACTGCTACGCTACAGACAAGCTCAATCTTCAGTACGGAATATTGCAGATTTATGTATCTCAGTGAACCACAACAGAGTTTTGGGACTGAGGTGATCACTGCTGAAAAGCTAGGGAAAAAGCAAGTTTAGGATGATGGACAATATTAATTCCTTCCGAAGTTAGCTTTCTATGTAGCTAAACAATGTGAGTCTGTCTACTACTGACTAATTCTGAAATTCTTTCCTTCCAGAGTCCCTCTGTACATGAAAAATTGTTTGCAAATAATGCAACTGGTTCTCTTTATCTGCTTTCTCTGAAGAGTTTATGAAGTAGTATGTTTGTTGGGCATTTTTGTTACTTTTTTATTATTATTATTGTGAGGAAAGTATCTGCTGCTGCCATCTTTTTGTCATACTACTTGATGAGATAATGAAGGAGGCATCAACGCACTTTAATATTCCAAGAAATCTTACAAGAAAGATGTTATTATTGCCTTATCCTTTCCTTATAGAGCGGGAGAAGCAGAAAAATGAAGATCAGAATGTGAGTTCATCAGCAAGGAGATCACAGGATAGTCCTATAGCCCTGGCAATAACAGAGTAGATATAATAAGTAATTATTGCCACACTGGTCACAATGTACAATGAAGAGCACTGTGTATTTGTACTCCAATTTAAAAGTTATGTGTGTAGTGCCTGAAAGGTCATGCAACTTTCTTTGAAACACAACGTGAGAAACATCTTACTACAACCAACAGTTCTTTTGTCCCAAACTATATAGCATCTTGTTATTTGGCAAATAGTACTATAGTTTATCAGCAGCAGTGTGTTTGGGAGAGAAGTTGGATGTTTATGGCTTCATGGAGAGCAAAACAACATTTTTGTTCAACACACTTGATGAGGGGAAAAAAAATACCCCAAAATGAAACAGCGAAGGAAATGATTACTTTATTTACACTGTTTCTACCAGTCAAAAAAATGAAAGTGAGTCATTAATGCTGAATATGGAAACTGAAACAAGTAATAGCAGCTGCTCTATCAGATAATTTCTTATCACAAAGATACCACCAAATTGCAGAAAATTTATAATATTCCTTTCTTCTGTTAACATTAGAGTAAAAACATAGTTTCAGGAAAGAGGATGGAAAAACTTAGTATACTGAACTGGAGGTCTACAGAGGTTTGCATTAGTCTGAAACCAATTGGTGGCTGACAGTGTGCATGTGTGACCAGCATTGTGTGATTTAAAATTACTCAGTATGGACTTGTCACTGGTACTACCTCATACATTTAATATCTCTCATTAGGTCTTTCCTTACTTTTTTTCCTGACTTTTTAGAATTTAGAATAATTAGTTTTTCATGCAGATTTTTTTTCTGTTTCTTCCATCAATACGTAAGTACAAATGCCTGCATGAAAATAAGTGTAGATCTTGGGGAAACAAGTAAGTGTTTCTATCCTCAAATTACAGAGAAAAACCTCTAAATTTGGTTGGTCAAACCGGACCTTTTACTTTCTGTATACATTCTTTAAAGGGACAAGAGCAAAAAAATAACAATAAATCCTTGGGATTTGTCTTTGCTTAAAGCTTTCTTGCAACATGATGTCTGACTCTCCTTACTTGGTAAAATAATGCAGTTCACATAGGTTTTTCCACTGATGGATAAAGTCCTCTCATTGACTCCTCTGCTCAGTGGTCTCCATCTCCAGATCTGCAAACTAAATGTATTTGCAGAGTGGCTCATTCAAGCCTTCACAGCAGTAGTGGAATGTGATAATGAAATCCGAAAAGCATATCACCAGTTCAATTGTACTCTAGGCTCAAAATTGTTGAATATTTATGGAGCATAACATGAGCTTATTGTTTAGAAGCTTTAGTATACAAACATCTAGAAGATGGGAAAGTGAAAATGGCCTTTTCAGGCTGAGAAAGGTCCCTCAGTAAAAAAAACATTAGACAACTGTTCTTCAGTCTGTACAGGTGTGAACAACATCAGAAATAGTCAGGCAGACCACTGAAGCAGAATGAAATAATAGGCCACAAAAATTTCTTATGTTTTATATCCTAAGGGTAACCATAAATACAGTAATGCTTTGCAATTATTCAATACCTTTGACCAGAGGAACCCAAAATGTTTTACAGAGGTGGACAAGAACTAAGCTTTTGAAGGACTTGCATCAGAAAGGGGACTCTTTCTGTAGAGCCTTGTTAAAAACTGAGTATTTTTTCTATGATTCTGTGGGTGAAATTAGAAAGCAATGCCAAAAATTCTGTTTGGATCAGTAGAAATCTAATCTCTTATTTTCTTAGTGAAGATGAAAAATCAAAACATTCTTTTGCTCATCTAAAATAAAATATTCTCTTTTATTTTGCATACAAAATACCTTTTCTAATATACTTTTTACTCAGAAAAAGTTTAAATTAACATAATAACATCTTACTTCTAGATATATCAATACATTTGACTTCCAATTTTTACCATTTTTATCTTACTATAAGATATGATTTGAAATTTGTAGCCATTAATTAAATATTTCTGTTCTCCTTCCCCAATTAATGCCACTTTGTTTTACTCTCCCCTCATTTATGAGGGGAGAGTAACCCATAATCCATAATATTAATATCCATGCATCCTAAATTTGCACCACTAACTTAACTCACCATGTAACAATTGACCTAACAATTCAATCCAAAAGCGGTATCATGATGCCTGAAATACACTTAATAGTACTGTGAAGCAAGCCAAGCTTGCAGGAAATGGAACGAATTTCAAGGCAAGCAATAACACTAGTTATTAAGAAAATGAGTAATACTAATAGTAAAGGCTAACCATCTTGGGAATCATTCTAAATGTAAAGGTAAGTGTCTGAAAAAAAGAACCTCATTAATCTCCTTAAATTCTTATATAAGTAAATTAAAGAGGATATGAGAGAAAATAAATGCATGAAAAATTTGACTGAATTATGTGTCATTAACATTCAGAAATTTTGAAGATATTCTCATCAGTTGCAGAGTAGAATGGAAAGTGGAAATAAATTAAAAAAAAAGAATTACACTTAGCCTAGAAAAGCCTTGAGCATATAAACATGGCCGTTATTCTGTGACCATTAAACGTGACTGGGAGAACATCATTTGCCCAGTTGGAGCTGGAGCACACTTATAGAAACTTTAATGACTGGGAGCTGGAGCACACTTATAGAAACTTTAATGACTGGGATTCTGGAAATGAATTTGGCATCTAACATTTGTGAGCAAAAGGTCTTAATTTTAGTTCTCCCTCTCCTCTATTTCTAAATAAACTGAAACCCTCTAGAATGTTGCTTCCGAGGGCTCATGCTCAAGTATGGTATTTGATCATGTAATGTAACCTTGAGTTATACCCTCCAGACTGCAACTTTGCAAAAATAAAGACATTACTCTTAGGGAATCAATCACAGCTATTACATGAGGCCCAGCATTTACTCTGGACACAAACTATAGTTAATGACTGGAGAGAAGTGAGTGTTAAATACAGTAAAGAGTCTGAATGACGGAGAAAAGAAAGACCTTTAATGAAGGAGTCATCTTAAACTGAGAAACCTTTCTCTTCTTGGACTTTCAATAATGTGTGGATCAGTGAACATGCAAATGTAACTACACCCATTGAAGTATTCTCAGAAATCTTTCTCTGGACTGAGAACCTTTTAGAGTACAGGAATGAAGAAGCAGAATGTACAGCCTTGTGATATAAGAGATCAGATTCTCAAACATGCTCACAAAGATCTATTCTACCATCTAAATGTGATGAAATCAAGGCAAGTCTAGCAATTGAACAGCCACTGAATACTGTCAGCTCTTCTTATTTCTTTACAGTCTGATAATGCGAAGAAGACAGAAGATTTTCCACAGGATTTCTGATTTCCCTTGTTGTTTACTCACATGTAAAAATGAAGAGGGAGATAAAATTATTTTAACCCTTATAATCTCTGCAAGTTTAGGATTTTCGTCAAAGGTATGACAAAGTTTTTGATTATGCAATTATTTTTTCTCATCATGGAGTTTTTATATAGGATAAATCTGATTTTTTCATCTTAGACTTGTTTGTTGGGAACACAAATTTATTCTTTGTGATTACATATATGTATGTGAAAGATTAGAATATATTTGTTTCCTAATATTCGGTTTTCAAAGAGCAGATCCATTCAAGATACACTGATACACTGTTCTCCTTTGTAGGAAAGTATAATGTGTTTGTCATTAAATATGCTCAGATGATTCATCTTCTTGTGTTGTTTTTTTTCTTTCTTTTTTTTTTTTTTAATATAACTTCTTCCATATTCCCACAGCCATGAAGGACCATGCAAAATATTTGCCTAACAATCAGTTATCATAATATTACAGAAATTATCTTAGTTAATTTGAACAGAGAACTATTGCCAAATATAGTATTTGTTTTGAATGTGAAGTATTTATTGTATTGCCTTGTTTTTAAGAAGAAATTAGATGTTGCTTTATCTTAAAAATTAGAGAGTAAATGCCAGCAACAGTTACATGTTCTGCATGTAATTAAAGTTATACTGTAATCCAAAAATAAAAATGTATTTACTTACTTTAGAAATAGAGGGTCATCCTATCTAATACTATCCAGTTAACTACTGAGCAGAATAAATACTGTGAAAGAAATCAAGTACACTAAGACATTAAAGAAGCACCATTCTTTTTATGTTCAGTTTCCATAAATATTCCAACAACAGTGTTTTCTGGTGGAAACTTGTATGAAAATAGACAAATGCTAGTATGAGATTGACATTCCAGTGAATTTCATATCTGTAGATATTTTTATTAACTGTAGATTAAACCAGAACCCAGACAATACTGTATTTGAAGGGATAAACCTTAGAAAGTGAGCATTATAGGTAGTTTTGTTTTTCCATTCAAAATTGATTTAATACACAAAGTCTCATAATAGACTAGTAAATATGCCACAAATAAGATTTTTTTGATATATACTACTCAGTAGGTAAGTTTAGAAACCTAAATGTCTATATGTTCAGAGTTTATGAGCAGGCCAAAAAAAAATCAGATCAGCTTTCATGATTTTTTTTTTCATATAACAGCAAGTTACCCACTAGAAAGAACATAAGGTATTGATAGTTTTTTTTTTCTGTATTGTGTTTTTTTTTGTTGTTGTTGTTTTGTTTTGTTTTTTAATATAAGAAACTATTGTTTTTTAAAAGGTATGCAAAAATTATTTCCAAGCTTTTCTTGCTTGTTAGTAATAAGTCAAATTCTGTTAAAGGGCAACTGGTGTATTTTTTTTTAATTCCTGATTAACTACATTCAGTTTTTGACATTTCTTGCATTTTTACTATTGTGGCTTTCATTTATTTTCTGCTTTAAACAAAATGACTCCAGTTGTTACAAGACTCATTCTGGTGACAGGCATTAGTGACCAGTGCCAGCTCAGGCCAGGGCTGCAAGTAGATAACATTAATTTGGAGCCTTGTTCTTGCAATAATTGTCAATATCTGTTTTTAAGTGCACAGAAAATCTTCAACTAGGCTTTGGCTATCCTGAGAAAGGAGTTTTTATATTTTCCTGGGAATCATGACTTCACTGAGGACCGAAATAGTTGGTGGGAGAAACATTTGTGAGTTCCTCATTCTCTGAAGTCACTACATTCTTTAATTAGGACTCATTTCCTTCATAAATTCATTACTCTTCTTGGAAGATCATTTCATTTTTATCACAAAAAAAACCCAACAACCAAACAAACACAAAAACAGTATTCCAAAATCTTTTTCTAAAATTCACATAAATGACTAAAATATTAAAGTTCTGCTGTGTGGTCCATATTTGTGTCAGACTTACTTCAGTTCTGGGTGGAAAAAAATCCATTAAATTATACAGTGAGAGGAAAGTGGCTACCCTCTCAGAGTTACGGAGTATGAATTTCAGTAATTCCCATGCTTTCTTATTATATTTAAGTGCGGGTACTACACAGACTTTTCTCACTTCCTCCCCTCTCCTATCTTTTCTCTTTTTTTTTCCTTTTCTTTCCTCATGTATTTTTGTCTTTGTATTGTGCCTTTACTTTTTCACATGCTTTCTCTCCTATCTTCTCTTTCTTCCTCTTCATTTAAGAACCTGTAAACAATTATTTCTTATACTTTCTACGCAACACTAACAATTGTTGCTTGGTGTATTTCCATTTTTGGGGTGAACAGTCTGATATGATATTGCTCTGGTAAAAGCAATTGGCTCTACAGATCTCGAAAATGAAAGCACTTTTAAAATAACCAGTGATAAATCTCTTGTGTTTATTTAACCATCAAAATAAAGAAAACACAGGGTAAGCTTTTTAAAGCTAAGCTAGTGCACAAGCCATGGCCTTTGGGATATTTTCCCATGATATACTTGTACTGGAATTTTCTAGTTGAAATTCAAAAGCTGGGAATATCTTTTCTTATTTCCTGCTACTGAGAGTAGAATAAATGCTTCCCATGTAAGCATTTTCAGCTCATGCAAAAATATCTATAACTCTGTATAGTTGCTACCACATTCTGTATTTCGACTGCATTATAGTTTTTCAAACTTCTTTTTTATGTTTTAGATTCTGAATAGTCCTAAACAGTTACAGCCATCATATAATTTAACACTGAGTCATCCCACATTCCTACAAGAAACCTTCTCTTATGCATGATTATATATTGTGAAAAATGGATAGGCTAATTTTGCAACATGAATTTTCTATGGTAGCTGTCCTGCTACTATTTTAGTGCATTTTTAATGATATACTCACTTCAACAGACATATATAAAATTACAGTTCTGAAAAGTGACTTACTCTGGCTACATTAATTCAGACTCCATCCTGTGAAAGTGCGTGCAAGGACATTTTTGTGTGTTTGTAGACCCAAACAATGATGGCTTAAAGATTGCGCTACACTATGGGTGTTACTGTTAGTAAAAGTGAAAATGAGAGTGCTCTGACAGCTCCTCAGCAGTCAAATATTTCTTTCACCTTTACTTACCTGCTCTGGCTTCAAGAAATTGTGCAATAGGAGAGGGGCGCTACTTTGTATATATATATATATCAGGCAAGTTGTGGAACTAGAAAGTCAATTTGTCTCACAGTAGCCAAACATTTATTTCTACTGTGCAGCAGAAGGCACAGCAAAAGAAAAAATAGACTCTATTTTGGTGTCAAATTTAAGAAAGCCTGAGTAAAAAGAGAACTTAACATTTGTTAGTCATCACCTGCTTGCTCAGAAATGGAAGGATATGTTAAAAGAGTGTGACAAAAGTGGAAGCAGACATATAAGATGACAAATACATAATAATGCAGTTTGAAGATGCTGTACAACACCTACACCAAGGGGTATAAATTCTTAAAGAACAGTGGCTTTCATCCTCAAATTTGCAAACAAAAAATCTGCTTACAAATTGAGTGGTAGAAAAAGAAGAGGTTAGGGAAGCAATGAGGCACAAAGAAACTCCTTTTCTTTCTACAAAGGAACAACTTTGAACTGTCCCCATGCAGAGGATGATACAGATAAGTTCTCTGATGGTAAGCATCTGGGATGGAAAGAAAGATCATAGGATGTTGTGGGATTCCCTTTGTTTCTTTCTTCAAGTCTCCACTGTTTTATTGAAGCTTTTCCAAACCCCAAGGCTTCTGAGGTTCTTGCATCACTCATGTTAATGTATTTTTTATAACAATGTCAGAGTAAAATGTATATATGTTAGCACAGATGAATATCAGTGTTGGACTCTTAATTAGATTCATATTTATATTGAAATTTTAAGATGTCCCAAGCACAAATAAGTTGTGACAATGATTATTTCCCCCCTGATGGGAGACAAAAAGAGTTGTTCAACTACGTATTAATCCTGAGACAGGGATAACCACAGATTCAAGTTTGATTGAAGCTTAAATAGACTGTGAAATAATGAACTTTGACTCCTCAGTGTTGCCCTGAGCAAACCAGGGTTTCCCCACTAAGTTTCAGATTGTCGTGGGAGATCCTTGGAAGCTTACTGTGTGTTTGTTGTTTGAAACCAAGTTACAGTCTTCAAATGAAAGTTTTTAGTACCAGAAAATATTCTATATTACTGGAGAATAACGAAGTAAATATTGGAGTGCTGCCATGGAAGTCAAGAGGGAGAAAAATATGCTAATGGAGAAAAATTGCTGCAGGGAACTACATATTTAGGGGTGGGAGGAAAGAAGGCACAAAGGAACAAATACAAGACTATCTTAGATTCATTCAACATTCTGTAGGTCATTCCCCAGTGGCCCTACCTTCAATGCTGAGCATTTGTTTTGTTTATTTATTTATTTTTGTCAGGTAAGAGTTCAGTAAAGTTACCATTTTCAGAGCATACTCATTGTACTCTTCATGTCTTTGATCCTTGGGAAAGAGAAGTAATGTCAATGCTTCAGAGCCTGATCCAGCAAGCTTGATATATTCATTTACATTTCTATAGACAAATACACACCAATGGAGATGTATATGGGCATATTTGAAAGATAACTTATGAAGTGTTAACATATCTGCATGTGGAAACTGATCAGAAAATTGCATTTTCTAATAAGGAGGTAAAAGAAACCGGTAAAATCATAAACCATCAGCTTGACAGGAAAGGAATAATATTTTTGACTTCTTATTTACAGGCAATTGATAAAGCAATTTATTAAAAGACTGCTGAAAAATATTATTTACTTTTAGTATTTTTAATGTATTTAGTGATTTCTCTCTGGAGCATAGAATTGAAAGTCAGTATTCAAAATCCTTTGTTTTGTTTTGTTTTGTTTTTTTACACTGTCTTCTATAAGAAACTGCCTTTCTCAGTTAGTCTGGATTTCTGTCTGTTAAAATGGCCCTTATTGAAAAATACGTTTTTTAACTAGTGGGACATTAAGAGGCTTATATTTTCCCAAAAATCTTAATTAAGTGTGAAGTCTTGAAATATGTTGAAGTATTCCTCTAACTTAACTTCATATAGAGATATGCATGTGTAATACAATATATCTTCATAAAGCTTAAACAAAGGTTGATAGATTAAATATAGAATTGGTTTGGAATATCTCATCAATCACAAAGAAAAGAAAAAAAAAGAAAGAAAAAAGGCAAAATCATGCTAGTTTCATCTATTAAACCTAAGCTTTGTACAAGACTTCACTTGTAGGGAGAATTATATTTCTAAAAGCTGCTTTTCCTCAGACTAGGATGAGCAAAATTTTCACAAGATACAACTACACCAGTGGTCACTGTTGATGTAAAATGTTTGAATTTAACACAGGAAGTCATCTACATGGCCTCTGCTTTATACAGTGTCAGATCATCTGAATATTGTTAGACTCCAGTCATTTTCCATCAACATTTTCTGCTGGTTTACCTGGATTTTCAATGACCCTAGCATATACCAGAAGGTGCTTTTTAATCTTCAGAATTTGGTTTCATAAAGACCATAATTGCTTTGTTTTTGTCTAGACTAGCATAAGTAAGATTCAGTGTTGCAACTTCTTCAGGATACAGCTTACAGATTTTCAGTATAAGTAGCTGCAAGTTATTCTAAGTTGTAAGTCAAACATTTTCTCACACTATCACTCCCTCTTACATCCCTCATGAATACAATTGTAATAACTCGTTATTTGCCACACATAGTGACAGGATTGACTAAATATTAAAGTGATATTTCAAGATTTAGAGCTATATGAAATGAAGCTATGAACAGCATAAACAGCAGAATTTCTCCTGTCTGTCTAATGAATGCAATTTACAAGCACATGGGTCATAATGGGTTCTTCAGTCAGTACCTTTACCAACATCCCAATGGAATGTCAAATAAGGATCAACATTTTGACAACTAGACATAAATATGTTCTAGGTTTCCAGAGCTGACTTTTATCTTGGCATCTGCTCTGATTAGTTTCACTTGAAAATGTCTCTGGCTGTGTGAGTGGGGAAGAGGAATATGATCCTGGACTACACAAGAATTCAGGATTTTGTATTTTTTTCACTCTGTTAGCTTATGGCTTGTTAGGGAGCTTACACCAACTGTTTTTGTAAAGAGCTTCAATATTTCTAGCTTTTTAGAAGAAGATGCATACACAAACAGAAGAGGGTGGATTCAGCTACATAAAGAAACTTTTCATTCTAGAAAATATTTCAGTTTGCTTGGTCTGTAAGCTATAGGGGAATACCATTCACTGGATTGTCAAAGTTCACATGATCCTCTATGTAATTACCTTGGTATTATAATTGCCCTCAGTAACTGCCTATGCTGGAAATGATGTAAGTTTCTGACCAGGGGGGATGTTTTTACATTATTGCATTATTCGTGTTTAAAGCAAGTTGGTGAGGAGTATAATTGAAAGGAGAGAAAACATGGAATTTAGATTAAAGCCCTATATAGTGCAAGGAATTTGGGTTTGGAAGGTATATATATATTTTTTTTTTGGATGGCAAAATGTAATTGTCTTGGGTAGATTAACATACTCCCTGTCCTATATAATCATTGCTTCTGCTTAGAAAGAAATGAATAAAATTTACTAATATTAAGTATTTGGGAAAGATTCTTGAGATTTTGAACACTTTCTAAAGACAATGTACTTTGGAACAAAACATGTCCTTGTTAGAATTTCTAAACTTGTATATTACACTGCAAAATAGCAATGATTTAGAGAATGAGATTATAACTCTAATCTGCATGAGACATAGTTAAACATGATTCTGTTATGTTTGTGAAGTAGTCTCTACTGCTTCTCTTAAGAAAGGGAATTTTTTTCTTCAAATTTCAGAGGAAAGGCCTTAAAACTTGTGATCTGCGTAAGATTTGCAATCTCTTGTAAAACTGTACACCTGCCCTAGCAGTCCTCCCTTGTTTTAATAACTTTCAAGCAACAATATAATTTAAAGTAACATTTATTCTTTTGTTTTCTCTTCTACTGGAGTTCATACGAGGCCTATAAATTATCAAATTATTAGGTGTTGGACAATAAATTAATATGTAGAATCTCATCTGAAATTTAAAACTTTGCATCTTCTCTTACAGTGGCCTATAGTAATCGTAAAACATACAGTTTTTGTCTGTTATATAGCTGTAAATTTCGTCACTGAAATTATCATATACATGAAGTTCAAACTATTTAAACATTGAAACCCAAGAGTCAGGGCTTTTATTTATTCTGATTTACAGTTTTCTGATGTTTTACCTTTTTGTATAAGCTGACAGATTTATCCAGTCTCAACTATTAAAAACTGAATTTGCTGGTGTAAAAAAAAAAGGATACTGTTTTGTAACCACAATAAAAAACACATGCATATTCAACATTAATTAAAGATAGAACACGTGATAGAATTTTCTGCGAAGGATATACACCATTAGCTTCATTAGTAGTTACATCAAAGAAATCAGAGAGGAAGAGGGAGGATTCATTATTTTACAGGTCAACAGTCATATTTTAATCTATATGGAACAATGTGTAGTAATTAAGACATTGCTGCATAATATGCAACAAATCTTTAAGCTAAAATAAAACTAACGGCCTGTTCATGTGATTTTCACTCTTTGCTCTATCTCCGCAGAGGTCGAAATTAACTTACTAACATAATTTACTCTAAAAAATATTATTTTATGACTTGAATATGAACAGTTGCTAGGAGTAAATGGTACTACAATTTTGAAAGTAATTGAGACTGGTCAGAATTGTGCTTGGTAGATATATAAAATAATCACAAGCTCTCTGAAACTCTCAGGAAGAGACTGTAGTTTAGAGCTGAAAATACTGTGGAATTTTATAATAGTTTTAATGCTTGGCTCCAGTGGTTTAGCCCACAGCATCATTCCTGAATATATTAAGCTACTGAAAGATTTAATGACTGAGTGAAGATTTTAGATTAAATTGTGTTTTATCACATTCATGTGTGTAATTGTGTGAGCATGCTTTGCCTTGGTTGCAAAGAAGAGCTCAAAACCACAGCTGAGTCATCAGATGCCTTTCTGTCAGGACTGCTCAAGGAGTCTTGAAAAGAGCAGTACTATTCTAGGCAAAGTTACAAAATACATTGGTTAGTCGTGGTGGTGTTCGTTTTTTCTTTCTAATTTAAATTACTTCTTGCAGTTTGTGAAGTCATTTTCAGTGCTGCGTGAAATTGATCATGAAACAGAGAACTATTTTAATTCAAAATGAGATCATTTTCCTAAGTAGGAATAAAAAAAATCATCAATCTTTTTTTAAACAGGACTAGTAGGAACTTGTGCAACACTGGCCTTTGTTAGCTGTTTTCATACCTGAATCTTTCAAACTGAGAATAATGTCCACCACCTGCACTAACTGTTGATATAAAACACCAACATGCTTCTGCTTGGTTTGGGCCGAAAAAATGCATGCTCAGATTCTGGCTTGGCTTATTTAGTTACTTCCATAGATACAATCTTCAGAGGAAAACTTGCCTTTGGTTTTAGTTATGAGCGTGTATTACCACTAGTATGAAAACTTCAATCATGAACTTAGGCCCTAAATTTTTGGACCAAGAGGGTGGAGATTTTGGGATCCAGAGGCAAGTCTCTGCTTCTTTTGAATGATAATATTTTTTTCCTGAAGAGAATGTGAACAGCCTTTGCAAAAACCCAATTTATTCCTGTAGCTTCAGTTTGTAATAAATATTATACTACTGAAAACTTCAGGAGAGCAGCACCCATTGGTTTTATCAGGCTGTGCTGCGTTGTAGAGTACAATTTAGAAGAGATATGAAGGAATTGCACTTGATGTAATTTTTTTTCCCCTAATGAACTTTTGAATGTTCAGACATGAATGAAGAATGAATATGAAATAGGCTGAGTATGACTGAAAGCAAAATGAAATACCCATACAAATAGTTTGGGTGTGATTCTCCTAATTCAACACTTGTTCATATTCTTATTGAAAAATTGATGGAGATGGAATATTCTCAGCTATTCTCTGCTGGGATTCCAGAGTTGCCTTCAGCAATATTCCTTAAAAAAAAGAAAAAGAAGCAAAAGTGCTTGTGACTGTTTTTATTTATAATATAAAAACTAATGAAGGAATATTTATTTCATGTTTTGTTCATGAGCTAAATATTATAAATTGTTGCTCTAATAATATGTGGATTTCTGTTTCCTTACAACAATATATTTATAAAAATGAAAGGTAAAATATAAAAATGCAAACAGTCAAAAATGTGTGATTAGCATAATGGATGTACTGATCAAACTTTCTTCAGAAATTCCCTCTTTTCACTGTCAATAGCTATAATTATTTTGTATTCCGAGTAAATTGTAACAGCAGAAAGAACATCCATTTGGTGGCTTTTGCATTTTCTTTCAAGTGAAATGTCTGGCAATAAACAATGTTACTCCTTTTTGATCTTTTTTAATTACAAGTCAGTTTTCAAAGTTGCAATACTTCATGGTTGTTATAACAATAATTTTTAACAGATATAGAAAAATAAACATTTAAGAAAAGCTTTATTTTCATGTGTCAAACAAAATTTTGTTTTCATGATGATATGTTTAATAAAAGCACCAATTTTTGAAAATAGCACAGAAAGGAATCACGACTATCAAAATAAAAAATAGTTTAAAATGTACTGGGTTTTCTTTTATCAAGTTCACTTATGAAGCAAAACCAGTGTGCAGATACAACTTTGCTTTCCAAGTTGTAGTCCCTTTGTTCATATATATGGTCTTTACCTCCTTAAGCTAGTAGAATCTGAATCCATTCCTCTACACTGAAGTAAGGATGAAGGAAAATCAGCTTTGTATTTGTCCCAGACTACCTTTAAGTACTGACAGCTGATAAAATATGATCCAAGAAAATAAAAACTCTCAAAAAATGATTGTGGTTTTGTTTCCCTAACTATTGCAAAGTGCCACCACACTGCCTGATTTGCTGCATTCAAAATAATGCTTATGGCATTTAAAAATGACAATACCAGAGAGAAAGTGACTAATTATTTCCACTGTGACTTAATTAAGAGGAAAGTCTTTTGATTTCTATAGTTTGCTTTTCATATTCCCCTTGTTGGTTCAGTACTCTTAGTACCTCATTTTTCCCTGTATCAGTCATAACAAAAAAAAGAAAAAAAGTAAAAAATATGGTGAGGGGAAAGAAGGGAATCATAAGAATATACTAAAAGAATGAAATATTTTTAAATGAAGACTTCATTATTTATAAAATTAACATAAGAGGGTGACAGATGCAAAATCAAATCTACAGGCCCATAATGTGGACTTAATATTGTATGGAATTCTTTCAAGTAAGTGAAATTGTCTTTACACAAACACAAAATTTGCAAAAAGCAAGAGTTTCAATACCTAGTTTAAAAATCTGGCAAAGACTTTACATTAAAGTCTTACAGGCTCAATCAAAGTAGTGTTTAGGTCTTGCAATTCAATCTGTTTAGCAGATTATATATATATATACTAGTTTTTTCCATAGAAGTGATCTTCATTTTCTTTTTTGTTTTTTAAAAATAATGTGTCCACAGTCAACCTTTAGTGCCTGATTCTCAGTCAAATACTCCTGAATGAATAAGTTGTCAACATGTTTGTCCAAGACATAGTTTCTCTTTTTTTCCTCCAATTTTATAATTTAACCTGGTTTTAGTTCAACTGTCTTCTCAATTTAGCTACCATCTCTTCGGGTTAGAAAATTGCTTTCTCTTTTTCTGTCAAACAGTATGAACAATCAGAAAGAAAGAAAGAATGTTTCCATAATTATGCTCAAAATCAGAAAAGAACAGGAAGACTTTCCAGGATACTAATTCCTCCTGCGTGAAATGTGAATGAAATTTGTAATGGGGTAGGTCCTTCCATTTTCAGAAAAAAATTATCATTTTCTTCTATTATAACTATAAGAACAGAATTTAGTAGCATTGGCTTGAGTTCCATGACTACTTCTTGTTTTTTTTTTTTTTTTGCCAGTGATTCTCATTATCTAACAAGAATCCTAGTTCAAAAAGATAATTTAAAAATGCTTATTTGATGAAGTATTACCTATTGTGTCAGTATAATCCAATAGTTAAGGCAGAGACTCAGATGACCCAGATATTATTCTTAGTGTAGGCTTGTGCCTACAGAGTGTCTATGGGCTATTTACTTTTCCTTTCTACATCAGTTTTCTCACCTACTGAAACCTATTTTGTCCTTCTTCTGTGAAAATGTTAATAATTTACAAGGGAAATGTATCACCTAAATGATAATTACCTAGTTACAACACTATAAAACAGAGTAAAGTTACAGAACCACATTTCAGACTTATTTGTAGTCCTTCACCTATCAAGGTATGATTCATTTTCCAATCACAAAATATATGATGTGGAAATATTTCTTACAAGCCACAGATACATCTGATGAATTGTGATGCAGCATTTCCCACACTGTCAGTGTTTTGAAATGTTATTTCCCAATTAAGATCAGACAAAAGCATGGTAAGTTGAATAAAAGAAAGCAGAATAATACTCTGATGAATAAGAATTTGTATGGATTTTCATCATAGTGGAAGAACTTCAGAACTTCTCCATGTTTTATGGGCTACTAGTTGAAAAAAAAATAGATTACTTTAACAGTGTTTTGATTTTCTTAGTTAAAACTTAGTATCTGTAACTGCGGTTATACTTAGATACACACGTGTATGTAGGTGACATGTTGATGTAGATTTTCTTAGGCATTTCCTTAGTATCATGAATTACCTTCCTCATTACTTATAATTCAAAAAAAAAAAAAAAGGAAAAAAGTTCATTGAACTTCATGTTAGTGATAGAAGACTCAATTTCTTTGTATTGTAGTTCACTATATTTTTACAGACAATCACCGATTCTGTTGGAAGAATGGGATCTGAATTTCAGATTACAAAAGCTTTCATCAAGAACTTGTTAAGGTGCATGCCTTTCCCTTCTGAGAGATTTATTTCCTTCTCTAGCGACTATGGAACACCACTGAATTCCTTTTCCCTGAGATTTTCCTCCAGGGAGTAGAGTCAAAATTCTAAGTTGGAATTCAACCAACAGGTTGTGGTTCATTAAGGTCTGGGTAGTACTCTCACTCCTTAATCAATGAGTCACATACGCTTTTTTTTCTCTCTCATTTTATTTATTTACTTTGTTGTCGGTGGTGATGTTTTTTTTTGTTGTTGTTGCTGTTAGTTTTGTTTTGTTTTGTTTATTTTTGTGAAGGAGTCTGTGTGTGGGTTGTTTTTTGCTTGTTTGTTTTTACCTCTTGGAATCTTTAAGTCATCAAGGCGTTTTCAGATTTATAGCACTTTTGCTGAGGAAATGTGAAAGGTCTTTATGCTACCTGCTTTTTGAGGACACAATTCTGTCAAGTAAGACATACCCTTTTGAATTTGACAGTGGAGGATTAGCACAAGCATAGAAAAATCTGCTCATCATTTCTATCTTTCTTGCTTTTTAAAATTCTAATTATTGTAAGCTTTTCTTGTGAGGTGTAATAATGGCAGAAAAAATATGTATGGAATTAGATGTTTTGTCACTGACTTCAATACAGTGAAAATAACAGATAGTAAGATCACAGAATATCCTATGATTCTAGAAAGTTTTTAAAACAGTGCAAAATTCCAAAGGTCATAAAAAGTATAAACTTTTACTTTATACTGATTAGTCAAAGAACTGGACTTTTATCTCTCTCTCTCTCTCTCTCTCTCTCTCTCTCCTTTTTTTTTTTCTTTTAATTTCACTATTTTATCATCCCAAATTGCAGACCAGGGCTGGAACTGGATGACACGAATTAAATTTTGCTCCCCTGGGAGTAATGGAGCGGTTTGTTATGGCTTCTACAAATTGAAGAAGGACAAAATGCTTGGAAATTCAGATTGCTTGGGAATCAAAACTATAAACATCCTTTGAACAGATAATTAATGAATTATACATTCTTCCATTGGCTATCATTTTCTACCATGTGTCTATGAGGGAGATACTTAGTTTATTCATTTGTACATTTAATGTTTACACCAGTTCCAGTAACAGTAATAGAGTTCTTCAGTTTGATTTACACCATTTTGAAATGCTGTATATGAATGCTTCTTCTCACATATTTGTCCTTCCTCAACAGCTTTGTAATGTTGACAGATCATTTGCTGTTTAGTGTTTAATAAAACTGAAAATTCAGGTGTTTTTTTTTTTAGAAATGCTGTGTCCTGCCTAGAGTGAGTGGATTTACTGAAGAGTGACTGGAGTTAGCCAGGTCCCCAGCATGGGGGGACATGGCCATGAAATGTAGTGGCTCTGGGCTGGCTGGGGAGCCCCTTCAGGGGAGCCATCAAAGCTGGTTGCAGAATGACAGGGAAGATGGCTGGGCTCTGACACTGCTGTTTAAAAATACATAAAAAATAATACTAAGTGCCTTTTTTATTGAAAAAGCTATGTTTTTTCTAAGTTGTTTGATTTGGAGAAACCTAAATCAAAGTTCATCAAACTGAGAGTTAACTGCAATATTTTTCAAAAAAGATGTCTTCATGAGATCTGTTTATGAATGAGAATTGTAATTAGTCCATTGAAGTAAGTATATACAGTTCATGGAATATTGTTGTCAACGATTTGTGGGCTGGTTCGGCATGGTTCCGTGACAACTGAGGAAGGAGACCCACAGGCCCACACCCTAGACAAGGGGAAGGGGGAAAGGGAAAAGAGAATAGGGAGATGGGCCCCAAAACAAAACAGCAGCAACGATCTGAGGAGGAAAGCTAATTTACTAAATAAGATATCAGAAAGTAAAATAACACAATATAATACAATATAATTGGAATTGAGGCTAATGAATCAAATAAAATGAGCAAGAGAGAGTGCCTGATAAACCGAAGGCCTTACGCTAACACTGAAGGCGAGATAGCAGCGAGCACCCACTGCTGAGTTGTTCCCGAAGGAAAGAGAGTGTCCCGTGACTGCAGACAGTTTTTATCTTTTCCCTCTGAGTGGAAAACACATAAAAACACAAAGCATCGCACAGTCCTCTGGGGAATGTAGTTCTCCCTCGCTTCTGAGACAGGCATATCCATAACTATCGATGATCCACAGAGCTGTAGCATTAACTCTCTAACTCCCAATACACCACATGATGTTATGATGTGGAATATCAACAATACAACAAAAATCATAAAACCATGACAGTTGTCCAGTTATTTTATCTTGTAAAGTACTACTTCAACATTGAAAATAACTTTTATTTAAAGAGTTGGCATTAGTCTGCATTTTCTCACCATTTTTTTTTAATAGTTCAGATTTTACCAATGGGCCTAATGGTACTAAAATATCTTCAGTTTCCATAAATTAAATATGTGTTGTCCATGAACATCTCTTCTTCCATAAACTGTATTCATCTATTAATTTCCCATTCCACTAGTCTGATCTGGCTGTCTAAATTCATGTTGCTTTCATCTCCGACACTTTGTGATGATTAATAGGTACTTGAATTTTTGCTTTTTGCATGTGTATAGCTGTCAATATGCACTGCAGTGCACAGTTTATTTTTATGTCTTGGAGGGGTAGATATTCTATTTTCCTGTCTTTCTAGAGAAAAAAAAGAGAAAAGACGGGTCACAGAAATTGCACTGAGAGTAGCTTTCATCTAATTAAAGGGTGAGATTGGGGGAATAACAGTTGTTTTCTGGTTAGGAAGATCACTCGTAGTTACTGCAAATTCTCACTAAGTTCAATAGACACTTGACCCCATTGAAAATTCTTCTCTGGAGCAGCTGATGTGATATGTATGTAATCACGATGGAGGGAAAGGAACCAGGAGATATTTTGTCTTTAAAGACTCTGTTGTATTAGGGTCATAACTCTTTTATGCAGTAATTGGTAAAGGTTTGTCTGATTACCACACTTACTTTGATTTTAGAGAATAAAACAAAAAGTAGAATTGTCTTTCACATTTTTCTTGTGCTTATTCTACCCTTATATGTGTAAACACATGTAATTCCATTGCATACACTACAATGTAAACAAGACATGAAAAAGGAAGTTAAGAGCAGGTTTTTATGAAATATGAGAATCCTAAATAACATATTTGACATACAAATATTCCTGTGTGGGCAGGCAATTTAAATATCTCTACTTTCGCAGAACTGAATATTGTTTATTATTTCCAGATCTGGAGATAGGATAGGAAAATTATCATTTTGAAATGATTTTTTTTATCTCAACACTATTTCAATGAAGTGATGGCTCTCCAGCTGACTCTTACAACATTGTTGAGTGTGGGAATAGAAGAAAAGATGTTCAGAGGAAAAGCTGTGGAACAAGATGAGCAGCATGAGAAAGGAAGGCTGGGAAACAAGGACAATCCAGAAGAAAAGGAAAACAAGCTCAAGTAAGCTGCATGATGTCTGTGTGATGATGACCCTGATTGGAGGAAGAGTGTGTGGCTTGGAATGACTCATGACCCTCATTGGATAAGCAACTGCATGCATGGATAAGGAGTGTTTGTGGAATATTTCACTGTCATGTTAGAACCTGTAATAAATAATTTGGATTGTCCGTATCTGAGTCTGTGCCTCAGATGCTGAACTTGAGTACCAAATCCTTGAACTGAATTTGGTGCTAGAAGTTGTTGGCTCCTTTGATCATATTCTAATTTCATCGAAAAAGAAGGTCAAAATTTATTTCTTCCAAGTGTCTGAAGAGAACTTTCTGACATTAAACAAAAATATAATTGTACAAGCTAAGTCTTTCTAAGTTCTTGCAAAGCCTCACTGTTGGTCCTACAAAGACAAAATAAACTTTCAAATACAATTATTGTTTTGCCCAGCAGCAATAATTTATGAAGAGTTAATTATCAAAGTTAACACATCTGTTTTCCCTTGTACCATTTGATGATTAAAGTAGAAAGCTTCTATTCTTTTTATTAGAGAATTAAAATTCTACAGATGGGAGGTGTTACCTTTTTTTTTTTTTTTTTTTTTGGATCCTTAGGTAAGATAATTAGGTTTTCTATTCAATTTTAATCACAGACAGAGTTATGGTACTTCTTGACTTATTAATATGCATCAATTAAATCTCAAATAGCATGGATTAATTCTTGTGTTGCTAATGGCAGAACTGAAAGCCTGTAGTTCAGGCTTGGCAGTGCCTATCAAGAGTTACTGAAGGTCATTAGAAGAGGAGACCAATTAGATTGCAAGGATTTTTATTCCTGACCAATCTCATTTCATGTGTATCCTTTTTTAGCAACAATTTTGTTTACCCATTCTCCAGTTTATAAGGCTACATAAGCATGGCTACACAGCTGTTGATTCCCTGCTTTATTTTAGAAGCTCTTTTCTTCCTGAGCCTACATCTGTCTTTTGATGCCTTTTAGAGATGGGCACTTTTAGGAAAGAATTAATTCTAAAGGAAGAACTAACTGAAGAACAGAGTACTGTGAATTGGACCAGACTGAGTAACCAATAATGGAGGCAAAGGATCGAAAAAATGTTGTGAGATAGAAGAGTGGAAAGGTTTGGAGTCTTGGGAATACTTGACTTTCTTTTACACCAATATTCTCACATACTCCCATAATTCTTCTATTATTATTTTCATATCCTTTACAAATTCTTAATTTTCCTACATGAGTAATAAATGTACCAGCATTCTTGGAGTAAGGGTCACAATGGAGTGGTTTTGCTTTTCTTTCCAGTTAAAGCAGAGGAAAATTATTACAAGATCTTTCTTTTGCAGTACTTGCAAAATAATTTTACAGACTAAAGTGATTTAGACAGCACTTTTAAAAAGATTCTGAACTTATTCATTAGAACCCCCTGGATACTCTAAAATTAGCTAAACACTTCTCTTATCTCCAGTTCTTTATGTGAACATGCAAACAAAGTTTATATTTATCTCACGCTGTAATGTGTGAGCCTTACATGTGTAGGAGTATGTGTGTTGTGTATTTACAACTTCAGAATAATACTCCCTGAGGGAGTATCTGTTTTAGAAATGCCCCTCTAGAGAAAGATGATTTTACTCAGAGCACCCATTGTCTCTCCTGTTCCATTGTATTTTTCCTTATTTCTTCCAATACAATGCTGGCTTAAATGCCTTGATTCAAAGAAAACCTAATGAGACTCTGAAAGACACTCACTTCACAAGAATTTTATTGCAGTGCTGCAGTAATCAATTGAAATTTAATTTCTTACTCTCCACTTCAGTACAGATCAAGAAATCTAAAAGCTACTTATTTGCTATTGGTCTGTTGTTACCTACTAACCTGAGTGTCATGATACAGGGTGGTAAAAGAAGAAAAGGCTTCAGGGACATCATCATAGAGACTGGCTTTTTTCATGGGAAATTCTGACTTTCTGATTCCTTGGGCTTACTCCTCGATTGTAGACAGCTCACAGCCAAACCATTTTGATTAGAGTGTCACAAACAAAAGATCACCTTTAAGAATCTTCTGAAGTGCAGAAACTGCCCTTAAACTTAAGCTTTGTTGCAGTCCAACAAAAAGTGTTTCTTTGTGCAGGAGATGGACAGATGCAAGAGAAATTGCTCTACCTGTGCTGGGCTTACCATTGTCTGTAATGGACATGGGATGTCAGGAGCTCAATATGTCAATGAGACAAAACCAAAGTTGTGTCACATGTCCATTAAAAGATGGTTCCCTCCCCAAAGCACCAAGTTATCTGTGTAACAGATCAGGAAATGTAGGATGTATAAATCCTCAGCTTTCGTTTTTAGACTTAATGTTGATATTAATACAAACATCTGAATTATGCGCAGACCTCTGATACAGATATTCCAACACTCTGTATATGCAAACCTGCCCATTGGGTAGCACAGTTCTATCTCCTGCAGCATAGTTATTCCTTCTGTGTACATTGTTGGAGCTCCTGACAAATTTTGGTATTTTAGTCATGTATTTTATTCTTGTGGTGGTGAAGCTGGATGAACAGTCACTTCACATATTGTTTTCTGATCACACTGGGAGCAGATGAACAATTTGTATGGAGAATTCTGCTAGAAAAATTGAAGTGACACTTCCTGGTTTCCAAATATGAGCTAAATGCACCATCATCAGGTGTTTCATTGACATACTAGATATCAAAGGTCCAAATTTTTAAGAATAAAACAGAAATTGAACTATTTCAATTCCAGATCCAAGAACTTGAAAAGCCATAGTGTAAAAGAAACAGGAAAGGCAAGAAAACTGGTGAAGAAATTTAATCATGTTGATTTAATCAATGTTGATTGAGCTGTAAAATGTAATCCCTAGTAAGTAAAACTGTATTTGGCCTTAGTTTGTAATTATTTGCATATGAGGATATGCAGGTCAATTTCTTTGATTTCCACTCCTAATCACTTCTACTGTTCACAGCTGCTGTAAAATGAAGCCATTACATCTAATGTTACATCCAGGGAAGGGACAATAAAAAAATCAAAGAATAGAGGGGGATTTAGCTAAAGGTTGGATAAAATTGTACTAAAAACCTTAGGAATGAGTTACTAAGAGATGTCTTTTGAGTTGATGTCTACTACAGGTTTCACTTTGCCTTCCTAAACAACCATTGTAGGATTTAAAGGTTGCTTAAAGCAAATTCAAAATGAACAGTCTTTCTACTCTATATACCTGTATAGTTGTAATAATTTTACTCAAAAAATGATTGGCTCTTGAGAGGTGATGAGACCATCACTGCAGTGAGATGTATTTAAATCCATCAGTATGAATTTTTTTGAAAGACTTTAATACTTGAAAAAGCTATTAGTTGATTTGCTTTCTATGTCCTATTAATCAATTTCAGTTCTGTTAAACATTCTTGTGGATGGTTTGAGCATTTGGACACTTAAGATTCAGTGATGTCTTCCTGCGTCTCCTCAGGAAAACAACAAAAATTCTATCACTCCTCTTTGTTTTTGCTTCACAACTAAATTCCTTTCCCAATAGACATTAATATTTATCAATAAGACAAACTTTTAAATGCAGTAGTTTCCACATACAATATGAATTGAAATTTATTTCCCTGTCTTGATGAATAAGTATAGAACAGATGAACTAGTAACTAGGTTGCAAGGCTTGCTAGGCCTGTGAATCAAGTGGTAACAATCTTACCATAATGATTCTTGTGAGGTCCAATGAAAGTTGGTCTGTTCTATGACTGCTTTCAGTATAATTTCTTCCTGTTATTTAATCACAATCAATTTTAGTGAAGTATGTCGAAAGTATGTTACTTTCTTGTACAAGTTACCACCATTACAACTGCTCTTTTTGACCTTAGGAAATTTTATAATAGGGATAAAGATCATGGTAGTCCTAAAATCTAGAAAATATTCTGCATTGTTTTTTATTTCACCTGAATAATATTCTGCATAACTGGAGCAAGATGACTTGTGATTTTATGTTAGATTTTTCAGACTCCGCTTGAAGACATCTTCTTAAATACTGTACTTGCCTTTTCATGTTTATATGCTTATTGGAACTTATATTTTTATTGTGGTGCACCTATACTGAATGATAAAAAAGTGAACTATGTTTTTTTGCTTCTAGAAAAATTACTGGAAAAAAATCACATAAGGAAAATTCAAAGATAGCTTTATGCTAAAATTCTAACTAGAGAGTAACATAAAATTTGAAAGGCCCTTCAGGTGGGTGAATAAATTCAGTTTTCATGATTTGCACATTTGTCCCCATATTTAAAAAAAAAATCTTACAATAACTTACAAGGAGTCATTGGACAAACTTGTCCTTTTTGAATTCAGTGTAGATCAATTACTAATTGCAAGAATCCACAATATTTTGTCATAAAAATGACAAATTACTTAACATTACATCATTTTTACATTGAAGATTTCTTTTGTCAGGTCATGATCAGCAAATAAGTGATTAGGATATATCTCCTTCCTTCCCCCCATCTGTGGCATAGTAGTATTTAAAAGGAAGAAATTTAGCTTCTTCCCAAAGTGTTGAAAATGTTTTACTGGTGGATGCTGAAAATCTTACTAGTTTTGGCAGTACTGTTAAACTAATAAATATGCTTCTCATGTTCTGTTAATCACTCTATGACATTGCATTAACAGAAAACAATGTTGGATTCCAATAAATGAATATACAAATATGTCTCCCTAAATACGTGTGCAAGGCTTCTCACAGTAGTATCAAAACACCTTACAGTGGTAGCTTCAGGTGAAGATAATTAAGCAGGTAATTATTTTTAACTTTGTCAAAATAAACTGCAATTTGGAATATAGGTGAGTTTATTAAAACTCATAGCTTTTAACTTTTGAAGTTCTGTTTACTTGGCGATGTTCCCTTTCTCATTGATGTTTGTAGCTAGTGTTGGGCTTGTGTCACTCAGTTGAAGACAAAATTCCCATTATAATGAGATTGATGGACTGTTGAAACCTGTGCAATAATTTCCCCATGGAGTAGTTTAGACCAATTTCTGAATCTAAAAGCCATGTACAACAACTGACAGAAGACCACTATTACCACAGGTGAAACTTTGATAGTATTTATTAGGGTTGGGTTTTTGTTAGGCTTTCATTTCATTGTAAGCTTTTCAAACACATCAGCCCTCATTCTCAAGTCCTTTAAAAGTGTTATATATTACGTTTTTTGAAAGCAGTGATGTTACAGTAGTGATGGAGAGGGACTCCCGTCCTATTCCTAGAAACAAGAAAGTGTTGATTCTACTGAAAGCAGATAATAAATACTAACAATTCTCTTCATCTCAAGGTCAAAGACATAAAGGATTTACATTTTATTTTGGTACTGCACTACAATTTTCTAACAGAAAATGAAAAAGTGCTAATTAACAGCAGTGGCAGAAACTGAGCTTTTCACTAATCTGAAGATAAGTTCTAATATTCACTGTAGATTGGAGTGGATCTAAGCCATATTGGCCTTAAATAAGTTGTTTATTTGTTAGTTTCATCTTGTGCTTACTTTTACTATAATGACGAGTGAAGTGGAAGTAGACTTGAAATTTACAATCATTTCCAAAAATGATGGATAAAATCAATGATAGATAATAAGTAATTATTATGCTCTGGAAGCAGTGAACATGTGCTTTTCCTAGCACTTGGAAGCAGCAACATAAATTACATTTAATCTTGTCTTCAACATAACCTATAACACATGAAAATATTTTGTCTTCTCTATAAACACATCATTCTTTACAAATAATAAGACCTATCATGATGTGTCATATGATACTGACTCTTTTGCTTATTTTATAGAACAGCAATCTCTAACAGGACTTGGTTTGTAAGGATGAGGAATGTCTACATGCTTCTGGAATGGGCATATTTTTATTTTTAAGTAGTAAGCTAATTCTTTTCATGATTATTGTTGTGGGTTTTGTCTTTTGGCCCTGAAAAGGAAAAGGGCTGCTTTTTTCATGATCAAGTTTAAATTTGCTTTGACATAATTTTATGCCCTGAGAAATATACTGAATTCACAGAAGAAGAATTATTTTATCACCACAAGTGCTTTTGTAGCCAGCTTCATTCTCATTTGTCTTTTCACAACTGGTATAAGAGAAAAGGATAGTTGGGATACAGCACAGAAACTTGGCCACTGAGTTAGAGATGCTCAAATCTAGGAGAGAGGACAAGAGAAGTGATAATAAATTCAGAGATTGGTTTTGCTCCTCTCATTTTTTCCGCCTTTCCAGTCCGAGACAAATGGAATGGAAAGTCATATTGAATGTATTCAAATTTGTGTTATTACATTTAATTTCAAATATAATTTCACATCTTAAGTTAATATTATTAAAATTAAGTGTCTCTATGCATATCAACAGTCATCCTCAGATCATCTGAGTAAGGCTTGACACTGAATGCAGTATGTATGTAGTAACAACGGTGTGATGTAATACAAGGTAGAGAAGCTGTTATACTTGGAACACATAGTAAATCATAAAATACCCAACAGTTTGTAATGGTCAAAGAAATGCGCTTTTTTTAAGGCAGATGTGAAAAAACCATCACTGCAGCATGAAGGCAATTCTGGAAAGTTAGCTGTTATGATAATATAACAAACAGCACTCTGATAATAAAACCACTCAACACTGGGGGATTTTTAAATTAACTGCCTGTCTGATGTTAAATGTTTCTAGTACACCCAATTGCTGAGCAGATTTATAGTAATATGTCATTGATCGTAAACATAGGTGCTGGCAATACGGTGGTGCAGTGAGCAGTTAAAAAAAAGCCACCAGCTGTCAATTGCTTTATTAGTATTTTCTAGCATTTATAGTTCTTTTGGAGCCTCTTAGAAACATGGTAATTAAATCTTCTGCTTTTTCTTTTCTCTTACTTGTCAAAAAGTTTTATCTCATCAGTTTTTAACTCTCAGCGCAACTGAATTTAACATTCTGCTTTGAACACATCTCCATCTACACAGAAAACTCACTGGTGTTAGGCTTTTATGAAAAAGAAAAAAAAAAAGCTTTTAAAAGGAAGCATGCTCTTTTACATTCACTTATTGATTACTCAGAAACAGTTGCTATTTATTCATTAAGCTTAAGTAATTCAGCAAAATCTATATTATAATCCTACAATAGTTAAATTTTAATGAATATATTGTAGGTTGACTGCAGTTACAGAACATGAAATTACCCTAGAGTAAAAGTATGCTTAGGATTCTAAATTAAAGACTTATTGTGTTCTTGAGGTGGTGACCTTAGTAGGACTGTGGAATGGCAGCGAATGTAATTGGGAAAAAAAATTTCCTTTCTGTTACACAAACAGCAAATTTTTCCGACTGATGTTCAATAATTCTAATTGCTGCTACTGTATGAATAATCTAGTGCAGAGTAACAGAACACGTATTGAAGCAATGTATACTGGATGAATGACTTGATAAGAAAGATCATGTGCTCCTTGTCTCTACTGAAGGATTTCTTCACTTCTGGAAGAATCCCAACACAATTAATATTATCCTACTTTAACTATTTCAAAACCCTTTTAAAAGTTTTGACAGCGCTTTTACCTCATTTTCTTCATTCTTATGTCGCTTAGTCTAGAATCAAATCTTATTATTTTATTTTTATATTATATTTTATATATTATTTATATTAGCCAAATCAAATCTTATTATTTGGTTACATGGACCTTAGGATCTGAGAAGATTTTACTTTTCACTCCTGCTGAAATTCATAATCAAAATAATGCTTTATAGATCCAGATGTAAACTTGCTTTGAGAATAAGCTCAAACACATAACAGAAATAATGGAATAAAACAATGGAATAAAAATACAGCAATCTTAATGCTATACATTCGATACTGTTATTCTCTTGGCTATTCTCTAAATTATTTGTGTTTCTAAATGAGGATCCTATTCCATAACCCTTAGTTTCTAGCCTCTGTGCAGTGAAAGATAACTTCATAGAAGTAGGAGTGATGCCAGGAAAGAAATTGCTGCTGAAAATATTTTATACCCTACATGTATTATACATTCAATTTCCTGAAAAACATGAACTTTTAATCCATCCAATTTTATCCATGCCATCTTCCAAGGAATGTTTAAAACTTTGACTTTGAGGTGAAAAGTAGTAAAGCAGATTATCTAAGCAATTTTTTTTTTATTTAAAGGAAAAAAATAACTATTATTCTTTGCGTGAAAGTCCATCATTATTAGAGGAAAATTATTATTCAAAAGAAATTACATCTGGAAAAAAAAAGCTTCCCTGAAGACAGTCATATCAGATTCATTTAATCCATCCTCAGGACTTGGACAGTGAAACACAAAGGTCCAAGCTCTAAAAATATTTCTGTGTTTAAAATTGATTGATTTGTTACTTGATCTTTTCTGCATTTGCGCAAAAACTTTTACTCATAATTAACAGATATAACAGTCATGTAACTTACTGATAAACTTGCCTGTAGATCATAATATGTCTGTCAGGAATCATTGGTTCTGTGATATTTGCATTTGCTACATTAAGCAGTACCCATTGTTAGGTTCTTGGTAAGCAAAGATTTTATGGTGATACTGGGTGGTCTAATCAGTATGGAAGAAACAATGTAGATGCAGTTATCATCTTGTTTCCCAGGCTGAACTGATGGAGAAACATTGCCTCAGAATTCTAAAGGGAGAAACTTCCACATTTTTTTTCTCTCTGAAACTCCTCTCATTAGATGTCTGACTTTATAAGTAATGCTAAGTTTACAGACTGTTTGGGAAGACTGCCTATACAGGCTGCTCATTGGCTTGTCACAAGAAAGTGGCAAATAATGTCAGCTGTGGAATTTGCAGATGATGTCAAAAATGTTGATCACTAGGCTGCTAGTCTGTCACTTTCGTAGTGCCTCGTGTACAAGCTAATGTGTATGAATATTTTTCAAACTTCTCAAAATAATTCATAATTTTGTTCTATTTCTAGAAGATAACTGTATTCCAAAAGTTAACTCCAGTCTCCTATTCTCAGAGTTAAGCTTTCTTTAATATCTGTAGTATTAGACATTTGGTTTGTATCAAGTAATATACTTTTAATTACATATTTAGTGGAGTATTTCTTGGTATAAAAATCTTGGTTTCTAAGAAAAAGTTCTAGAAGTATGTCATGTCATGAATTATCAATAAATACGTCTGAAAAGATGTGTAGCCTTATTTTGGTAAACATTTCTTGTCAATTGAAACAGGCTTTCTTTCTGGATATTATTTAAATTTTCCTAATTCTTTTTGTGTTTTGACCAAATGTTAAAAATGGTTTTCTAACTCATTTCAGAACAAAGTTTTCATCAATAACTTTTTAAATAACTTGAACCTTCTAGAAATTCATTGAACTTTGAGAATCAAAGTCAAATAAAATATACTGAAATCACAGAATCAAAATGTTTCATTTGGATAAAGGTATGGACTGGTATAAGGAGATTTCAATTTGCTGTCCTATTCAAGACAGAGACAGTATTTGAAAAATGAGCTTTCCTTGCATGTCAATACTAGATCTCACTGAATAATAGTCATGAGATCAGAGATCATGGTGAACTGATTTTTGTTTACTGTCCAATTTAATAAAACAGCACCAGTTGGGATGTTTTGGATGCCAGGTTTTTTTCACTTGGTCATGAAGGCTTTCATTTACTATTTTCTAAAACTTTTGTTAAAACAAAGGAAAAAAAAACAATTTCCAATGAAAACTGCTCCTTATTTTCATTATGATGTCAGTGTACATATATATGCATGTCTATACATATACACACAAATATAAAAAAAACAACTTACAAAATTACATATATAAGTTTAAAATGTCTTGCAATGTTGACAGATATTTTACCTTTAGTTTTCTTCTAAATTGACCCAAAATCCATCTGCAAATATCTCTGTTGAGGTTACAGTTAAAAAAAAGAATTACCAGTAACTAAATTTTCATAACAAAATAATGGAAAAAATACTTCTATAGTATAAATTGATACAAGGATGTTTCCTTAACTCTTATTTAACAGGATGATAAAATGTGATATGACATGAAACATTCCTATGTATCCATATCACACTTTTTGCCTTTGCACTTTGTACCTCTTAAATGTGATAACATGGAATGGATGTTTTTTGAATTATGTATATTCCATAACAAGACAATTGTCACATGTATTTTGTTAATGAATATTTTATTTTTCCTGAAGATATTTTAATCTTGAAGTATAGTATTGTGCCTTCAGAAGTGACCAGAAACTACTAGATCCTAATATAAACCTTAGGGATTTCCTATGCTTGCCCCTAGTTATGAAATTTTCACATTCTTTTCTTCAAAATGGCACATTTTGGGGATATACTATGTAGGGAACACATCAAACTTCCGAGCTGAAAGAATAAAAATGATACAGTAGCATTACAGGATGTTGTATAGTTGACAAATATCAAAACAAGATTAATAAAAAAAAAAAAAAGGAAAAAGAAAGAAAACATACACACACTAAGTCATAAAGACCAAGAAGCCATTTATATCAGTAAATTAGAGGAAATTCTAGTAGAAAACTGGGAAGGGTGCCTGAAGTTATATCTATCAGGTAGAGGAGAATTTGAACTAGTCATCACATTCCATTTGGAGGAACAGGGGTAACCTTCTATGTATGGAAAAAGTATTTTAAAGAAAACACAACTCATAGGAATAGTTATTGTATTACAAATTGTATGTTACCAAGTTGATTCATATTTTATATAGGATTTCATATTTAACTGAATAATTATCAGATCATTATCAACTAAGGATATCTTCAGGTGTTCAAAAACGATTGTCAGCTTCAGATAAAGAAATCACTTAAATGACTTCATATTAATTTACCCCATTGGTAATCACACTTTGTTTTTGTAAATAAGCATTTAACAGTTGATTGCCCTGCAACATTAGAAAGGTTTAGGTTGCTTTTTTTTATTTAGAAATGGGGACAATTGTAATCAGGCATGCATAGTAATGCAGACATGTATCACAAGACATAGAATAATAATGTGCTGCTCCAAAAGTAATGTCTCATATTTTATTACGTTGGACCATGATGTCAGAGGTGGATGTTGGTGATATGACAGTAGAGGTCAAACCTTCCCACTAATATGCCATTAAATTTTGTTGCTGTTCAAAAGATGGCAGCAGAGGGGCAGTCTGACAAAATGGGTCTAACCTGGAAGTGCACATAAAGCAAAGTGGTGGAATTGAGTTTTGAATTTCTCCATGAGGAAAAAATGACACCCACTGACATTCATGGATGCTTGATGGACATTAATGGAGACCAAATGGTAGATGACAGCACAGTGAGGCAGTGGTGTGGTGGTGTGTTTCAACAGTGGCAGCAGAGGGTCATGCTTGCTGGTACAGGTTCTTACAAGTGCAGTATGCAGTCACTTGTTTATGGCTGAGCAAAACACACATCTACTGGTGGAGACAATGTTGAAAAATAGTGTTGTGTAGCTAGAATTTGTTCTACCAACTACTGTTATTGGGCTCTTTCAATCTATTGCAGTTACAATGGAAATAAATAGGAGACATTATTTTCAGAGCAGCCTATGTAAAAGTAAAATGAGAGACAGACAGCAGATTTTTTATTCTGTATTTTTCCCCTAAATATAATTTGTAGGAAGTGGACCCACAAACAACTTTAGTGTCAGAAATGCAATTTAAAAAAAAATTACCACAGAAAATAACTTGCAATACAAACTGTGCAGAAATACAATGCATGAATTTATAGTGTACAATTAATCAAATATTTTTTTTAAAAAAAGTAGTGTATAAAAGATAATAGACACAAACTGACATTAATATTAACTCTTTAACCAGGAACCAGCATTTATAGTAAAGGCAATTTATTTTCATCTTAAAGAGAATTCCAAAGCATCCATTTGTTTTTGTTCTGAAATGAAACAAAAACTTTTCTTACAAAACATAGAAACAAATCATTCTGTTACAAAGTTTTTGTAGAACTAAAATATGTATTTAAGATTTTGACATGTGATAACAAGGTTTCATAGAATCATAGAGTGGCCTGGGATTAAAAGGACCACAATGATCAACTAGTTTCAACCTCCCTGCTATGACCGGTGTCAAAGGGTTTCAAAATAAATATGGATTTTATTCTGGAAAGAGGAAGTACTGTAGACTAATATAATGAAAAGATTTTCTTTATTTTTTTTCTTTTTAAAAAATCTTTAGCTTCTATTTGATTTTAAATGCTTATAATTCGTTGCTTTCTATTAGTAAATCCTAATACCTTTTCAGATTGAACAAGATCTTCCTAACCTACTAGTCATTTGCCAAGTCAGAAATGATGATGTCTAAAGGCCATATTTTATAACAGCTTTTAAGACAACCGAGAAGAAAGGACATCTACCTAATGGAAAGAAGTCTCATATTTTGTTTATTACAGAGATCAAATGTTGTTCACAATTCTCCTGCTTCAGAGACCAGATTTCTACTAGGAGGAAGATCCTCTTCAAAATTCAGTCAAGAAATAAAAGGAACTAAAGAACACCTGCTAGGAAAGATATGATTGCTGAAGTTCAAGGACCATAGCATCACAAATACAGTAAAAATATCCTTCTTCATTCTCCAAGCTTGATCCAAATATGAAAAATAAGCTAATACTTATTAGGGCAATGCTTTATTAGAGAAAAAATGAAATAAATCCATTTAAGACTACAGAATATTTGTGGAACAATCCTAAATCCTTTAGCATTACTTTGGTGGGATTTGTATTATCTCTGACAATTGGAGGGAAGCCAAATCAAACTAAAAATATGGTGGATGATTCAAAGATGAAAACAGCTTCTATTTACATGGAAGAAAATAGTCAAAACAAAAATACACAAAATCTGCTCTATATGCCAAATACAATAACATGAGAATATGGAAGAGTTGAAATGTATATTAAAGATCTTAATTTTACATGCACTAAAGGAGAATTCTTTAAAAGTTTTTAACAAGAAAAAAAAAACCACAAAAAAATTAAAATACTTAGACAAAATGGTTATCGCACCAAGGAAAAGATCTCTTGGATGGTGATTTATTGTTCAAGTACTCATTAAAAGGCCACATAAAAAAAAGAGTTTTTTTGTGTAATACCTCATTTTACAGATTAAAAATGTATATGAACCTAAGGCACTGCTAATAATGATTTCAATATAGCTGCACTCAGGAATTTGGTGTACCTTTTAAGACACCTTGATTTTTTGACAATATTTATCCCCAATATCTCATCTTTTTATTAGTCTGACATTTAGAAAACCATGATAAGAATTGAAAATTTACATGTTTTCTACAAAATTAAAGGGTTCAAAGGTCTTCTTCTAAGTTTCCTAAGCAATGAGAAAGAATAGAGGAAAACATTTTATATCACTTGTTGAACACATGCAAATGTTGACCTCAAACTGCAAAATTCATTATTGTAAAAAAGGTTTTTCTTATATTTAGACAGAATTTCCTGAAATTCCTGTTTGGAATTCAGAAAAGAAAGTTGTGCCTGCTTTTGATAGCAGATGAAATAATAGGTGTGTACTATCTAGCGTGAAGGTGCAAAGTGTGAAAATTATTGCCCTTAATTTGTCATTTGAGGAAGCCTTATTCTTTCACAAACAGAATAGGAAAAAGTCAGAGTAAAGAGCAGTGAGAACAGCACTCACAGAACCATTCTTTTTTCCTAAATGCAATATAGTAATGATGCTATTTACTCAAAGGATACTTTTAAAGTGTAAACAAAATGCATTTTCCAAACATACTTTCTAAACTTCAAATAATAAAACACTGTCACTTTGCATAGTTCTAAAAGGCTGAAATGCAAATATCTCATCATCTCTTTTCATCAGTTTTCAGATTATGGTTTCCAGGTATTTGGCAATTTACTACGGTAATGAAAATGCTGAAGCTTGGGAATGTGCCATGAAATTGTTCTAGAATGTATCATAATTGCTTGTAATGGGAATAATAACAACTAAGAATGGAAAATGTATTTGAATCTACTAAAACTTAGGGCAACATTAATTTCTTTCTCTATCTTCTCCCTCTGTTTTATTTCTTTGCAACTTATCTTTTGGATAGGAAACTAATTTGTTTTCAAACAGAACTTATCAGCAACATGCTCCGTGCCGTGAGGTGAGGCATTATAATGCCAAAACCAGGCTTCAGTTGTGTCCTGGTGACACATTAATTTTATTCTGTTTTATCCCAATACTTCTGCTTAGATAGTTCTCTCTCTAACCCTCAGTGCACCAGTCAGGTTTTTCCATGTGTGCTGTGGTAGTTAATCAAGCTTGAAAAGGTTTGTTTACAGACTTTCATTTTCTAGGGCTTTTAAAGAGTTTTAAGGACAATCAAATTGTTAGCAGTTCCTTTCTTACATTAGTGTTTTTTATAGAAATGTTGCCTATGGAAGAGCACAAGAGCTGAAAAGTAGATGCAAAATTAGGCAGGTATTGGACTTAGGGTAAAAAGGTTATATTGTCAGCTGGTGTAACAAAGAATGGTACAATTCAATTGTTTCTCTTTAACATTCTTTGAATTCTTGTTGCATATGCTGGCTACAATATCTCAAAAAGTCAACATATTTAAGCAACATAATGGTTTTCCAGAAAAAAAAAAAAAAAAAGCACTGGACAGTAACTTCACTATACATAAAAATCTAAGAGTCCAGATTTTTCTAAGAGTCCAGATTATACTTACTACGCAGCACATCCTTTGTGGGATGTGAGCTGAGAGAAGGCCTGGAGAAAAGATTCTGTGGGAGGATCAAACAGGGCCCTGCCCTTCCAATGCCTGTGCAAAAGCTGTTGAGAAGACTGAGCAGGTCTCAGGAAGGACAAGAGGAGCAGACTGTTGAAACAGGAGAGATTTAAACTGGATATAAGAAAAACTGTTTTGTTATGAGATGGACAGCTAAGGAGATTGCCCAGATATGTTATGCAACCTCTATCCCTGGAGGTTTTCAAAACATAGCTGAATAAAATCCTGAACAACCCATTACGATCTCATAGTTGAACCCATTTTACACAGATGTCTCAGCTAGAGATCTTCCAAGGTTCCTTTTGAACTGTATTTTCCTTTGGTATTATAATCCTATAATAGTAAATTCCTAAAGCAGAGAACTGAACACAGAAAGTATTTTCTAAAATAATAAAGACAGAAAATAATTATATTATTCTTAAATTTTGTGTCTAGAATAGTTTTCTAAGGTTGCATTACACTACACTATATATGATATGCCAGGTTATAATTTTTCTGCTTATAGACATCTTTACCCTTCTCTCAGCAGGAAGTCTTGTAATAAAGCAGCTAGTTTAGAAAGGCTGAAATTCCCCAAGCCCTGTTTTTCCATAGCAATTAATCCTTCAGTAATATGTTCCAAATAGCTGATGGAATTCATGTTGGAAAGAAAGCTAGTTTTATTTTTCTCCAACTATAGCAGTTCATCTTATACAAGATACAACCTCCCCCTCCAAACCTTGACTTGCCTGTATCATCAGACCGTTATGGACATACATGCACCATCCCTAGCATGATTTGTTTCTCCAGAGTTCAAAGACAATCAGTTATGATCTTTTGAAACACCAGAGATTCTGTTTCAGGGTTTCTGTTTGGTTACTTTAATAGAGTATAAGAACATATTTCATTAATCACTCACACACTAGCTTAGATTTACATCTGGCATTTGTTATTACACGCAACAAAAGCAAGTAATTTTTAATTTTTATTTATTTAGTCTTTTTTTTTTTTTCCCCTTTTGGTATTCTTGAAAGTACCTTTCTATCTAAGGGGAATTCCAGCTATCCAGAAGAGAGGAATTTTGTAGCTGAAAAAATAAGAAAGATTTGGCAGGAATGAATAATTCAAAAAACCCTCTCTTCTAATTAGACTGTCTTCTTTGTTAAAATTTAGACTTTGCTTTGTGAAGTGTAGGCTAAACAAGCTGGGGTTGCATAAACAGTAGATGTTATAGCCTGCTACATCTAGAACCTTGGCTGCAAGCCCTGTGGTAAAACTGCCTCAGAAGTCTGACTGAAAGAAGCTGGGGAAAAAAAATGAGGACAGGTGATCTCTTTTTTTTTTTTTTTCCAGAATAAGAACACCTGTGCTGGATCAGATCAGTATTTCTGCTTAAGATTGTAGTTAAAAAAAGGAACAGGCTGAAATAGATAGGTCAATTCTAAAGTAGACAAGTTCCTTATTTACATTCTTGTAAGGCAATCAGAACCTCACTGACTAAGTTTTTGCCTTCAGATCACTGCATTTGGAAGCCAGCAAAAGACTTTTGAACATATTTATGTTTCTGGACACAAAATGGTCCCATGGCAATAAATTATGATGTATTTTCTGTATACATAATACTTATGTAATGTATAAGTAATAATGCATATCTATATTTTGCACATATAATATAATGTTTCTGGAGCTGTCCACTTGTAATCTCAGCTTGCAAATATAAGTAGAACTCGAGGAATGATATATGAAGTCAATTGTCACTGGAGACTGAGTGTATTCTCTAAATAACTTACTTATGTAATGATAAAATATGCTGCAGTTAACTCTGTTTCATCAACACTGATATGATGGAGAGATCCAAACGCTAAACTAGGTTGTTTCATAGCATCAGAAACAGAAGTCTGCGTTTTGTGAGTTGCTTGGCAAACACATCACCTTTTTCATTTCTTTCTGGTATTTTCAACTTAATGTGAAAAATAAAGTTTATTTTGTTGATATGTAAATGCAAGAGGGCAACTTCTGCTATGTGGTGGTGTACTGCATAGAGAAGTGCACTTGGGGCATCCACTTAGCATCCTGCCTTATCTTGGGAGTCATAAGATAGCTGCAGTCCTACACAGCTGTACTAGTTTACATATGAAAACAGTCTTGATGCTGTTCAGTAGTACAGATTTACTTGCAGCCTGTTCAGGTTCAGACATTTCTTCACATTTTTTTCTTAACAACAGAAATAGATTAATGAATGAAAAGGAAAAATAACTCACCCTTCTTGTAAAGCACTTTGATATATAGCGACAAAATGTTACACATAAGAATATAACATTATATTCATTATTCCATCATATTATTGGCAATACAACCTCTATACTGGATATATAACATAGGTTTTTGATTTTTTTGTACCAAATGTTTCTTCTGCATACATAATTACACAATGGTTATCTCAGTCTAACTCATATCTAATTATGTAAATAAGCATAAATGCCCTCCAACTGCTGTTTGTATACCAGGGACCATGCCTTTACTTGCTCGTATTCATAATGTTGCCTCAAAGTTTCTTCACATGTAACTTTAAAAGTAAGATCTCATATAAAAACTTTAATCTTTTCGAAACATACTTTTACTGTCTTTCAAATGTGAATTGCTGACATGTCAAAAGTCATTAATCTGGCAAGAATATTACAGATGCCACAGTAATTTTGTATTAGAATTCTGAACTATAATTCAAACACCTTCTTTAATTTTATTTAAAAAAATGAGTTAAAGCAATGGCGAGATCCACTTATGTGTTTTAGTTTGATGGATAGGAAGCTGGCACATTAAAAGAAAAGTCAAAACAAAGCAATATCTTTTTCTCATGCAAAAATCACAACAAACCCCACAGTTCCTATGTTCATCTCTTACACAGATCACTATGTTTTCTCCCCTTATGTGTGAGGCTGGATTTATTTTTCCTGTTAAGTTGTAAGAAGTGTAATTGTTGTTTTTTTTCCCCCCTCTAACCCTCCCAGGTGAATGGAGGATCCCACAAAGTTCTCAACAAATGTTTCTTTCAGAAATGGATTTCTGAGGAATTTTTAGCCATAGAGAAATAGAAAATGTTAGAAGAAATATTTTAACCAGTTATATTGGATATAAAATATAACAATCTAACATTCACAGAATCACAGAATTGTAGGGGTTAGAAGCCTTTAACTACTTAAGAAAACAGAAACCAATATGTGTTATACTTCCGTAAGTCACTCTGCTTGTACCACCACAAAAACATAGATGAGGTTGGAAGATACTTCTGGAGACAATGTAATTGAGCAACCTGTACAAACTAGAGCTCAGTATAGGAGGTTACAGATGTTTCTAATAAACCCAAGCGTTGAGACTTCAGAACTTCAAGTGTTCAAGTATCCCCACTGGAAAAAAAAATGCCTTTACTTTCTTATGTTTAGATGGAATTTCCTGTATTCTGTTTTGTGCCTATTGCCTCTTTTTCTTTTATTGGGCACCTCAAGGGAGGGTAATGCTGTACATTAGAGTATTTGCATACTTACTCAAATTGAACAGCTGGTCAAGAAGCAAAAAATCAGATTTTCCTCCTTCTATAGATACAAGCTATTGGTTGTTTCAATCTAAGTATTTAGTGTTTTATCTAACTGTGTGTGGCCTTTAGGATTCTGGTATGGTGCTTAAGCAGACAAATATGAGCAAATTCATTGCCTGAATCATGTAAGACTTGATATGGGTTTGTAAAATGACAGGTATCTTTATTTGGATCTAGTCCAAAGAAGTTATTAGTTTCATTAATATTATAGATTAAACAACAACAACAAAAACAACAATAAGAACAAAAACCCAAAAACAAACAAAAAAAATCCTCTCTCAAAATACAAATATTTGGCATTTGCTAAGCCCTTCTGTCAGAATGAGACACACAAGTGATTTGTAGTGAAGAATGTGAAAATGACATTCTTGTAGATAGACGGAGATTGATTTGTTTCTGTACTCTCAGTCTTTTTCTTCAGTCTGTACAATTTCCAGCTGCCTCAGGGTCTGCATGATGAAGTATGTGATCCTTCTCTGTTATTTTCAGTTCATGTATATGACACACTGTCTATGATGCTTTCATGGTACTTAGATGGTCATATACTATCAAAAGCCAGAGTGAAATTTTGCAGTAAAAATAATTCGTTACAGAACAAAGCTTTTAAAGGATACTCAATTGTAAATTAGATTAAAATAGTAAGGCGTACATGGAACTATACTTATTGTAATCCTCTTTGTTGTTGAATTTATTTTAAATTGTTATTCCCTTAATAAAGGTTAGAATAGATTTCCTTGAGTTTTCTGAATGCTAAGGCACGGTAAGGAAGAAATTATTTTTAACCTGGATCAGGTTTTACAGAAGCTTACACCATTTTCAAATCAAGTATAGATATATCTTAATGAAGTGTTTTCTGGCAAGAAAGTACATTAGGCACTTAACTTTTTTTTTTTTTTTTTTATATAATTCACAACTGACAAAATACAATGACTAATCAAATGCATAATTAATGGATCTTATTATCACCTAATTGCAGAATATGGCTTTGTTTGCAATGAATTACAATGCAGTGGAAACTGACATGACCAGTTGACTCAAGCTGGCCAGTGTGGTATTCCATACAATGCATTGTCATGCTGAAGATATAATCTGGTGAAGTTGGCTGGTGGGGACTGGGGGCTGCTGCTGCTGCTCAGGGATTGTCTGGGCATCAGCTGGTGGGTGATGAACAATTGCACTGTACATCACTTGTATTGTATATTCTTTTATAATTTGTCTTCCCTTCTTTTTCTGTCCTATTAAACTGTTTTTATCTCAATTATATTTTTTTATGATTCTTTCCTCCACCCCATGAGAGGGAAGCAAGGAGAAGGCTGTGGGGTGTTTAGTTGCCTGCTGGGCTAAACCACAACAAATAAAGATGAGCCTCTTGACTTATATTACTAAAATGAGGAAAAAAAATATTACTTTGCCTTTAGTATAAAAGATGGGAAGCTTCTTTTTACAGTAAGATTGCATTGGAAATATGGCACAAGGCTTCCTTGTAATCTTTTTTAGTAAGACTATTTACAGATTGAAGATTAATATTCTGCTTCTTCTGAAAAACAAACAAACAAACAAACAAAAACACAAAACAACAACATCAAAAAAAACCACCATAGCTCATAGAATTAAATTAAAAGTAATTTAACCTAGAAAGCTTAATTGCCATGGTTCCCTTGTAGAATTATAGGGAATGGTTACCCTTTCTAGAAATTGTAGTGTTCTCTGACTTAATCCCAAATGTAATTTCCTCTAAAAAACACCAAAGCAGGCTAAGCAATACATACAGTAGTTATTTTTGGTAGAGATTTGGCTGTGCAGAAGTGGCAGAAAAGAGTAGAGAAACTGAGACAAGGTGGCAAACAATCACAAGTTGCAGCCTGAAAAAGCAATGAGAGTACAGACCTGAAAAAGAATTTCATAATACAAACTCAAGCTGAGGGCAGATGGAACTGCAATCATAAGGTCAATTATTCATATTTTGATACTCCTATATCTGAAGAAACAAGACTTAGTATATTTTCTGTAAATGAAAAGGGTGATGTAAACCCACCATAAGTTACCTTTTTCATCTGGAAAAACATTAATGGCTTCAACTTTACCCAGCCAGATGAGTCGAGACAGAGAACACTAGTGATAAATGTAATGGGAATGCAGAACATGACAATACAATTCTGAAACACAGTTCAACTTTTCAGGCTGGGAAGCTTTGAAAATGAGAACTTTCAAAATGAACCGTAAATCTGAAGTAAGTTTTACAGATGACAGCTACCTGGAAGAGCAAACCAACAGTTCACTGCTTATGTCAGTTCTGTCCTCAGCTGTTTTTTGAGGACCATCATAAATGTACAGATTAAAAAATACAAACTTCATTGCCTGTAATCCATTCTATCCAGTTTTTTGTTGTTCAGGCCCATTGACACAATTGGCCCAACACGCAGTACACACAGATACAGAAATTAATTATTCATCTTTGAATACAGTGCTTTGTCACAAAGTTTAGTCTTTACTAAAATATTTCTACTTTTCAAGCACATTAATATGGTGTGGCTTTAATACGAGATGATCAGAAAATGAACTTATTCTCTTGATCAGCTCTCTTTTTCCAATGCCTGCTTGAATTTTGTTAGATGAGTGAACCATTTGCGTGACAGAAGCACAATTTAACCTAAAAAGAGAGACCTTCATATCTAGTTAAGCAGACTCTGGAGATTTTCTTCAAGCTAATTACAACCTGAGGAGCAGACTGAACTTTCTCTTTGATTTTGATGCCCAAAGGGACTTCAGTGCACTTATGTGGCATTCAAGGAGCTTATATCTATTGTATGTTCCAAGCATTAAAATGATTAACTGAATCTGCAGGACACAGCTTCAAAATAATAACTGAAACTATTGAGAATGAGATCTAAAATTAATTCACTATGATATAATGCTAGGTGGACATTAAAATATTTCTGCGTTGAATTCTATTCTGAAGGCTCATTGAAATAATTAGAAGACTAGATGGAAGTAATTCATGTACAGAGATCAAGGGGCTGATACATTACTTCTGAGTTATTGCTCTATTTCCTTATATTCCTTCAGATATTTTACTAACGGTTTTATCTTTTTGAAAAATCAAGCAACTACTTTTGTTCCTCTGGGCATAACTTTAACAAGGTTATTTATAATCAGTAGATTATAATCACTTTTACTGGCTACAGGGAAAGAATAGTAATCTCCAAGTTGTACCAACTGAAAACATCACTCCTTCAGTCACGTGGTAGTGGCTTGTGATCTCATGTAAAAGGTTCTGCATTACCCTCAGAAGAAAAAAACACTATAAAAAATAAAAATTGCAATCTATTCCAAGACCTGAATTGGCAAAACTGAATCAAACTAATATTTTCATGATTCTTTCTTCTGTTAGTTTGACTTCCTCTCCATCCTCATTTTACTCCTTTTGCTGCATTTTCATTGGATTATGATTATTATTTATTTTTTTTTAATGCAAAAGTAATCTTTCGTACCCCTATGGAAATTGCATTATTGGTCTAAGTGTAATTACTGAACTCCTAATACTTTAATTCTTCCTAGTATTCTAGAAGCTCAAAGTAGAGGCTCCTCTGGAGTCATTTATTATTTTTAGGCTATAGTCAATGAGGCAAAGATAATAATGGTACTTTGATTTAGAACAATTTGATTGGATGTGAGGCTCTGGAACATATTTCTCTGGTATTATCTTGAGTATTAATAGGCAGCAGAAAACTAAAAGTATATTCAGTACTATCCTACCTTCTATTGAATTCACTGAAACAGAATGTGTGTTTACATTTGCAGTGCTCATGTCCATGGAAAATAATTAACTTGTTAAAAAGTACTGTTCATCCCAAGAAGGTATAGGATAATCCTGCAGCTTTCACTGCATCAAATGTTTGTCTCAATTGCTGATGATCAGTTTCTATCACAAGCAGTAGTAAATGTCATGTTGAAAGAAAAAGAGGAGTTGGCATATCAGTAAGTACACTAATAAATTTAGAGTAATGCTGGTGACAGTGGCTTTAAGAAACCTCACATCTGTTGGAATCATGTCTTTATTACTTTCAACCAGTGCAAAATAACAGCAACGTAAAATACTCCATGTCATTCCAACTGCTGATGTCAGTTCCACCTTTTCAACATTTAAGCTGAAATTCCTAAACTGAGTTCTTCATAACAAAAGAATGTTAAAAAAAATGAAATTGTCTTTTCATTATAATTTTTCAGAATTATTATTGTTATTTTTGTCTTTTACATGTTCCATGTGTAAGTCAGTATCCTTATGTTTTGCATTCTCTGTTGGAAAATGGACAAGGAGATAAGAAATGAAATAAATATTTACATATTAACTTAAATATTTGAAATCGTCATAGAAATTTCCGTGAATAGAAATTGCACCGGATGAAAGTGTAAAAAACATGTTCCATTTGGCTTTACAGATATACAGTTGTGATCTGATTTGTACCTCTTCTACAGGAAAGCTGACTCTTCTACTGATTTGGAACAGCCAAATAACATACATACATACATACACACATACATATATATATATATATATATATACACACACAAATATGTACACTCAGCACACACAGACACCTGAGCAGAATGAAATTATAGTCCTTTAGCTTGACCTTTGTTCAGAAAAGAACTGAATTTCAATTGAATGTTGAAACATCATTTCTTCAGAAAGCTCAATAACTTTTTGACTACATTACTTACCTTTGAAAGGGATGGATAAATTGTAGGCATGGATGGCTTAATGTAAGCGATTTGTCTTTTCATAAAAACAATTCTCATTTTCATAAACTGAAACTTGAAAAAAGAAATCTATCCCTTCCGTAGCATTTTTGCTTTCTACAATCATATCTATACTTAAGAACAGTATGCATTTGAAAATGTATCATCAATTGAAGGAAAAAAAAGCAGTTTTTCTTGCATTAGAACAGAATGATGATACAAGATAGACTGTATATGATAAAAAATCACGTCTTTGTTTCAAGGAAAAGCAAGAGCATGACTCAAACTTTTGTTTTAGTAGAAGCTTCAGTTCTCCTTGCCTTATATCAGTATCACAGAACAGTAAGCATTTGAAGTACAACAACTTAGTTTGTTCTCCACCCAGAAAGCACTCATAAAACAACAGACGTGAAAGGAAATAAAACATCAGGTAAGAATGAAAATTAATACAAAGATTTAACATATTTTCACAATGACTTACTATATGATGACAATAAAGCTTCCACAGATCTTCCACAGATCTTCCAGTTTTGTAGAATGTGGAGCAAAAGATGAAATGCTTTGAAATTATGATGATCTTCTCAGAGAGATTATTATCAAGTGGATAGTCTGAAAGAGAGCAGAAAAGAAAAAGATCAGAAGAGAATACATTGTAATTTATTTTGCAAGGCACCACTCATACTAAGTACCTTGAAGTGCTTTACAAAGTGATGATTTAAATACTTGTAGCAAGGCAACCATAATGAAAGGAGTAGCTATTTTTTTCCCAGTATTTCAAACAGGTCCCAAAAAGCCTTTTGATTTTTAAAACTAGTTTTTAGGCTATATTGTTTGTACATAGGAGTAGCTGTAGTTGGAAAGCTGCAGGTGCAAATAACTGAAGAAAAATAAATACAACACACAAAAGCAAACAAACAAACAAAAAAACCACTCAACCCAACTTACATTAGTTTTAAGAGCTGCTTTTACAAAATGTTGACCTTACAAATTTGCAAAAAAAGTAAGTTCAGCCTTGGAGCAAAGAAGTTTATTTATTTATTTTATTTTATTTTATGCATTTATTTTTATTAAGAAAAGGTGGAGAAATATTAAAATTAAGATTCTGGGAGTCTTCAGTGATGCAGAAGGAATGTGTCAACCAGTGGGAGGCTGGAGTCTTTAAATTCATCTTGAGTACTCTTTAAACGAAATACAGAAGTACAGCTTTATTTTTAGTGTCACACAAATTCTAGGAAAATTAAAGTAGGAAGGTCCATTGTGTTATTAGCTTGAACTACTGTGGTAACTTCACATGTTTTTAATTAGACTTCTTAAACAATTTCTAATTGATCAGTAGGCTACCTCTATATAGGATAGGTTTATTAAAGATAATTTGAATATTTTCTCATTTTTTTTCTTCAAAACTATCTGTCTGTTCTTTATTATAGGTGCTTGCTCACTGAAAATAATCATGTGTATAGTCTTTGTCAGGAGTTCCTGGAAAACATTTTCCTGAGAATTACGGTAAACTTCAGCTAGTGGTAGAAACTTCTGTCCTGAATATTGCCATAGAAAGATCCACTCAAAAGCTCACAGAGTATTTGTACTAGTTAGGAATAGACTCTGTAGCAAATAATTGTAATGCCTGAAGTAGTTTATATAAGCAGAGACAATTCTAGCAAATTTCATGGTTGTTTTGAATTAATCAGTAATCAGATTATGAATATACAAGTAAAGCATGAGCACTGTGCATGAGCACAAAATGGGATTTTTAAATGATGCTGGAAGTTGTTTTTCTAACTAAAAAAATAAAGTGAAAACAGAATTATATTTCTATAGAATATGCTTATTTCTTGTGTTTACAAGATGCTTTAATTCCAGTATTAAAATTAAAAACTGTTCTGGATGATCTCAGAAGCTAGTGATATAACTTCATGTTTTCTAAGTAGCAGTCCTCTATACTGTATCTCAGTAAATGTCACTAGATTCTCAGTTCTGTGCTTTCCCAAGGAAGTCCAAAACACTGAGCGTAAAATGTTTCATTGTATTGCATTACATAGTTTAGCATAAATGTATAGTCCAGTGAATGCTTTAAGTGTGCAGAAACAACTTTTTGGCTTCTCACTAAACTACTGAAGAGTTAGACAGCATCCAGTTCCATATCCATACCATCCTGGCATTTATAATAACATACATCTTTCTCAGCACTTTTTATTGGATAAAAATCAATATAGTTTTTTCTCCTTAGTGTGCTCCCTTTTCTTCATTATGTTTCCATGTATTCTTCTACCTTTTCCTGCTCAATCATCTTAAATTTATTATATTCTCTTGTTTCCATTTTCATATGCTGAAGTCGTAGAGAACTACTGTCTGATTAAATTTGATGTAGCTTAATTTCAGTGAAAGAGAATTATGATTGCTAATATTTAATAAAAGCTTATGTGACAGTAACAGCATTTTACTAGAGTATGAAATGCTTAACTAAGTTATAAAGCTTAAGATAATAATATATGTATGGACAACTTTATCAAACTTTTCCCTGCAATACTTTGAATTAAGTGTCAAATCTATCATAAAAACTGTAGAGGTGGGTATATAAATTCTATCTTTTGTTTTTTTTTAACGTACATCTTGAGATAAGATTCATATGTGTTTAAAAAACATTAGTTCTAAAACCTGAGAATACTATCTTTGTCTATATGCTTGCAGCTCACTCTCTGATATATTTCTACTGTGCAGCATTTCTATAATTTTATGTTTTTATTCTTATACATTATTTTATTCTTATTTTTCTACTTAAGCTACAAAATGAGAATAACAATTCCCATTCTATTTAATTGCCAGTGATGTTAAGAAATATACACGAATATCTATTTGTTTCAGCATTTTAAAACTACTGCAAGGACTTCTATTATCAAATGTAAAGTTTCACATTCTTTCTATTTTAACTGTTCTGAATTTCTGACTGCTGAATGGTTTTACTTTTACAGCTACTGTATGGATAACTTAGCCTACAAACTTAGTCTAGTACTAAAAAGCTAAATAACACCTAATAAAAATAAGCAACTTAATTGCCCTAACATTAAAATACAGCAGTTTCCACATTATCTGTATTCCTGACATACGATACTAGGCTACTCCAAGGGCTTGTCAAAACAACTGACTACTCTGAAGAAAATTACAGAATAGAGAGAAGAGATTGTATGAACCTCCTTTCTTTTTTGGTTCAAAGCTTGCTTTCTGAGGCATTTCTTGAGATAAGACTTAGACTTATCTTGGAGGCGAATGGTTGGTGTTGCCATGTGGAGGCGGGTATCACATCGTGGACAGTTTTACATTTGAAAGCATTTCCTTGGAGGTGTTGCCTTTGAAAGAGAGTGCTCAGAAGTGTTTACTACTGGAAGATCTGGCCTGCGACCAAGTAACTGGTATGGGAGACTGAGGAATGATACTATTGCATCCTGCGAAGGCATGATACAATTTAGCATCTCCCTGTTCCCTCTTATCTTCTGTCAAGGTCGGGAAGATGGGAACAAAGGAGTTCCTGCTGAGGTCCACAGACCGGAAGCTGCCACTCTAAGGAGACCTGACTTGTTCACTCTGGAGTTATAACTTAAGTTTGTCCTGTCGTTAAGAAGTCATCGTCAATGGAACAACACAACCTCTGATAACCCATCGCCACTGAAGATCAACGTCTAAACAACGAGCTGTGCTGGAATCCCAGTGGTGACTATATCTCTCTTGCTTTCTACAAAGACGTCTTGCTTTTATTTCCTATTTTCTATTGCCTGTCTGCCCTTTTCCATTTCCCTAAGCAACTAGAATTTGTAATAAATTGGTTGGGCTAACATTAGACCCATTGTGTCTTAATCTCACTGTTGGGTACATGTATTTTAAAAGAAACTCCTCTCCCTCCTATTAACTGGAGTGAGACAGAGATTTGGAAAATTCTTTTTGAACTTAGAGCTCTATAAATAAGAACTTTTCAATAATGTCAGTTATTACATCAATTAAGAAGTGATGATCAAAATTTAGTGCATTTCCTGAAGAATAATGAATGACAGAAAGAATTAATGGTCCAATGAGGCCCATTCATTCAAAATGAATGTAAAAAGTAAAAATGAAAGTAGAAATGGCAGTAAAAATGAAAGTAAAACAAAGTTTAAATACTCTGACAATATTATTTTCTTATTTTCTTCTTTAGATGCAAATCACTGTTCACAAATGAACAAGTCAGAGTTTTTATCCAATTTCCAGTTCTCAAAACAAGCAATGCAGAAAACAGGAAAAGTAAAACACTCCCATGTTAGTATTCTGTTGAAAAATGGAACAAACACTAATGAATTACTGCTTTTCTCACATAGATGGGCAAGGAGTGAACTGAGAAAAACTGGAAAAAAAAAAAAGTATTGTACATCTCTACACTGATGATATAAGTGGTCATATAAGAGGAATAATCACTGGGTACTAGGCAGTAATAGATCACTTCAATTACTCCTGGGGTATATGGTATTCCTTATTTGTGGCAGTTTACCTCAGTGCAATTTGAACTGTTCTGATACCATCAGTGTTCTTTCATCTTCTTGACATTGTAAAAGATTTGGAAGAAATAAGGAACATGATAATTTTGTAGTTTGAGATATGTTCATATTTTTCTCCGCAAGCTAAAATTCAATCAAAGCATAATAGAAATACTCTCAGTTTAGGATGAAATTCTTTCTTGAAAACTAACATTCATGTTCTCTGCATTGTTGCTTGTTCTGCATGTATTTTTAACTTTATATTATTAATGCTGTTATTCTTTCCTGGCAGTACCCAGATCACATAAAAAGGAAAATGACATAAACATTATTTTACAGAAGTGGGAAGCTTTTGTCTTATTAAGAAAAACAGAAATGAGAAACTTTCAGTTAGAAATTCTTTTTTTTTTTTTCTCAAAAATGATTATAAATTGTATTAATTCTTGCTGTGAAGCATATTAGGTTTTCATTTACACTCTTCATATACTACTCAGATTGATTTATCTGAATGTAATGTACTGAATACTGACAGTCACATGGTTTCTTTACTTTCATCTAAGATGTGTTGTAGACTTAGGGTGACAATGAAACTTCAGAAAATGTTTAATTAAATGATTCTGACAGAAAATACTAACTGCTGTAATAGGCATAAAGTTCTAAAAGTGAACTAAGTTTGGTACTATTTTCCTAAAATCTTTGTTGATCGATGACTGAATCATCTCTGCTAATGCTTAGAAGATTTTATTCTTACGGTGTGAGACTAAACTTTTCTAAAATGGGAAACTAAAGAAAATGGCTAAAATAATACATTTTCACTTTATGTGGAGCTCAGGCAGCAATTTGGCAGCTAATTCCACAAGTACAGGAGTAAAAATTGTGTTTTCAGAGCTTAGCAAATTGCTGTATATCATCATAGATATGATAACTTTCCATGGCAACTGAATAGAATTCACCTTAACTAAAAAAAGAATGGTGTTTGTACTAATTTTGCATTATCAAACACACGTCATAAGCTAAAGCTTGTATGTAATCAGTTAGATTGGCAGTTATGCGGAGAACTATATCATTTTTAACCTGGTGGTATATCTACTCTCAACACAGTGATTTACAGATGTCCCATGTCATCACTCAGGCAATAAGAGTTTAAAAGATGGCAATTTATTTACTTCTATTTACCCAAGGAGTAATATACTACTTTATTCTACTCTCCACTATTCATCAATTTCTATTTATTTCTTCTTTATTTTTTCAAGTATTCATATTTTTTCATATATTTTCATGTATTTATTTATTATTTCATGTATTCAGAACTCTTTTCCTTTTATATGACCTCAAGAATCTAGCCTTCGGGGAAAAAAAAAAAAAAAAGTATAATTCACACATTAAAAAGCCTTTATGTGCTCAGGATCCAGCAGTAGGAAATTTTTTCTAATTATGCTCAGTCCACAGTGAAAGCACTGGAGATACACCAAAGAAAGAGAAATATGATCATTTCCATTCAAAAATACACGCTAAAACATCAACTTTTATGATTATGGACTAGGAATTCTGTCCTGAGGCTAAACTGTGCTAAACCTGAGGCTAAACCAGCTCTGCACTGCTCTAGACTCAACAATACCATATTGATTGCCTTATATCTCACCTTCAGCAACAGGGTATCTACCACCCTTGCTAATCTCTAACTTCAATGGTATGTTGTAAGCCTCACCATGGTTTCAGGATGTATCTGAAATTGATAAGGACATTCTCCACATTCTGAAAGGATGATTTAAGGGCATCAGTCAAGGATAAAACATCTGTCTCTGAATACTGTCCTTAAAGGTGTACCTGACTTAGGTGAACAAGATTGCAAAAAACATCTTTTTTTTTATCCCTCTGATTGCATGAGATATTTTTTCATAAAAGGAGTTACAAATCCATTTTTCAAAGAGTTAATTTTCCACATTATTGCTACAAAGGACTTAGGTGTTTAACTAATGTTTCTGAATATGACTCTAGCAGAAAATTTTTAAAATCTTTTTTGGATATTCCACATAGTCTTCAGTAATGAGATACGAAAACAAATGCATCTCCCTACATTCTATAAATTAGTCATGTTTTACTTCCACTCTGGCATTGAGGGATTTGGGAAATCTTTCTTTATTTACATGCTAAATAATTTTTTATTATTTACTTATTTTTATTTCAAGGAATTCTTCAATTTTCTTAATTAAAGGAAGTGTTCAGGAATTGACAGAATACTCTACAATTTAATACTGGCAGGTTAGATTTAAACCTCTAAGTAGAGGTGAAATATGACCTTCAAAACAAGAGAGAACAAAACTAATGTTCTAATTTACTGGGGAGGATGATAGGAGTCAGATGAATAGATGATATAAAAATTGTTCCTGGACTTTTTTCCTCCAGCTCTTCCATGAATCACTGAGCTGGATGCAAAAATACCTCAGTGATAACCAACAATTTTAATGACTCCAGGAAAATGATTACACTTTGAAATGCATTTTCTATCATCTTAGAATTCTACAGTTTGCTTTTTCTTTCTATGCAGCTTTGAAAGCCTTAATCCCATTCAAATTTTTAGTTACTTCTTTCCACAGAAACTCCACGTTTGTAGTCTTGAGATTCTTATTTTCTCCTCTTGAGATTCTTTCAGAAGAGATCAGATACACATCTTATTTGCAACATCATTGGATGTTGGTCATGATGGATAAATAAGTCAATTCAATATTAAAGTTTATTTTGTTTAAGATAAATGTTAGTTTTCATATTTGAATGTTTTTCTTCTGAGCTGTTTTGAGACCTGATATGGAATCATAGTAATGAGGTTTAAATATCAGAAATGTCAAATACATTTTTTTACCTGATATATTTTTGATATATTTAGCTCAACTCCCTCTTGCTTTTTTCCTTTTTTCCCTCACTTCTCTTAAAAGAATCAAGATTTTTTTTCTTATTTCTCAGAGACAGGCAATAATCTGCTTCTTTTTGTATCACTTCTTTGTGATACGTTGTTTCAATGGATATCATATTCAGACTAAGCTAGTAGCTTCTGCTCCCGAAATAGTTTGTTAGAAATGGTACTTAAAGAGTTTATGTTCCAAAATAGGATTTCAGCTCAAGAGTCTATAATTCTTTAAAATGAAAAGTATGATAAAGATAAAGAATGAAAAAAATGATAAGTAGATAAAACAAACATGACTTCCCCCCTCCCTTCACTCTCCTTACAAAACTTAGTTTTCTATAGTAATTAGTCACAACTGTTTTCTGATTTTTCTGACCTATGTCGGTGTACCCAAGCATTTGAGTATTCATATGTATTCATGTCAAAAAGTGGATATTACACTGAATTTATTCACTACACATATTTAGAAGCTTTTTAGAAGTATATCCTCACATTTATTTCCCAAGATAGAGCATATGAAAAAGACAGCAGTTCCGTGGTCTTGTTTTTGAGTTTCACTTTTGGAGGGGAAATTTATTTTCTGCATCCACTATTTCGGTGGTTTTGGCCTGTGTGACTTTTGGTTCTTCAGTTTCAAGATATTACAGTGACTCACTGTATTCACTATGTAATCCAGTAGTTTTAAAAGTCCAGATCCTAAGTAGACCTTCTAGAATACTATGACAAAAGATCTAGAAGTTAACAGAATGCAAGTTCATGAAAAAGTATTGTTTTGTAACTTCAGCCTGTCTTCTTCCCCTTTTTTTAGTCAGTGTATGGTTCCTGCTAAAATACTTAAAAAATAATTACTGCTGAAGTACTACATAAATAAGTACTTCTCTTCATCCTGGACATTTTTAGTAGAGAGTTTATGATTTTATTGGGAACTTTGGTGTTATCACTATAAAGATCTGAAATATTAAACTGCATCAGATTTTCGCCCAACTTTATACTATATTGAACAAGCCTGATTTAAATATCTTTGTGCAAAATTGAGCCACAAATAGCCCTTAACTATTAGTTGACATAGTATTTAAAATAGCGATGACACAAAGAGAACTGGAGAATGTATCTCTAAGTACATATAAAATAGCAGTAGGAGCTAAAGAATTAATAGCTTTTCATTGAAGAACTTAGTGGCTTTCACTAGCAATTCAGTACATCAGTTTGATAAGATAAATGTTAAGCAAATTACCTCTTGCTAATATAAATGGAGCAAATTGCAGCTGTAAATACAAGGGCAGATACATTACAGACAACTTTCAAAATATCTTACAGTATTTGCTGCAGTGCACTTAAAAGGTTCATTTTTCATTTCTTCCTCTGATAAACTAACAAAAACAGTGTACAGTATCCAAGAACTTTAATGTTCTGCATTAGATATACACTTCCTTGTAGCATAGTCAATGTAGGTACTTTTATCAGTAGGGTAAAAGTGGGAAAGCATTTAATGTTACCCCAACTCATTAATGTTATACATGCAAGTACCTAAGCAGACACAACCTTTACATTGAAGCAAGGAGCAACAGTTATGTTTTTGTCATCTTCTAGCCCTTCAGCTAGATTTTGTGCTCTTTTTCTTTTGTTCCTTCATCCCTTTGTCTGTTTCTTCTACGTTTTCTGTCCAAAGGAGATTTTCAGTAGGCTTATTTTTCTTTCTGTCCTCAGAAAATCTTACAGGAAGAAATGTCCAGTGAATATCTCACAGTTTTGTATTCTCTTAAGTCCAGAGGAAAAAGAGTATCATCTTAAAAATGATCAGATTTTTAGAATGGAGTGCAAGGGTTTTTTGTTTGTTTGTTTGCTTTGTTGTTTGTTTGTTTGCTTTGTTGTTGCTTGTTCCACTTTCCCCTCCTTTCCCCTCCTTTCCCCTCCTTTCCCCTCCCCTCCTTTCCCCTCCCCTCCTTTCCCCTCCCCTCCTTTCCCCTCCCCTCCCCTCCCCTCCCCTCCCCTCCCCTCCCCTCCCCTCCCCTCCCCTCCCCTCCCCTCCCCTCCCCTCCCCTCCCCTCCCCTCCCCTCCCCTCCCCTCCCCTCCCCTCCCCTCCCCTCCCCTCCCCTCCCCTCCCCTCCCCTCCCCTCCCCTTCCCTTCCCTTCCCTTCCCTTCCCTTCCCTTCCCTTCCCTTCCCTTCCCTTCCCTTCCCTTCCCTTCCCTTCCCTTCCCTTCCCTTCCCTTCCCTTCCCTTCCCTTCCCTTCCCTTCCCTTCCCTTCACTTCCCTTCCCTTCCCTTCCATTAGTGAAATATTAGAAGTACTATTAAAACTAATGCTCCAACAAACATTTTGACATACTCAAAAAAAGCCTAAAATTGCCTAGTATACTGACTCTAAAAAGTGCTCACCTTTCTTTACATCAAAAAATTTAAAGCTCGAGGCTCTTAAGTTCTGAATGTTTCCTTTGCTCAGGCTGAGTGAATGTTATTACATAAGATTTTTATATATTTGACTTATGTAAAATAAAATAGATTCACCTGAAAATTGGATCTGGTATATATTACTGTCAAAATATGTAGCTATTTAAACAGTAATTGAATTACAACTGTAAAGATCTGGACTACGGAGGAGAAGCATTTTCTGACTACTATTTACAACATAACGCACTGTAATAAACAAAAATTATTGTATAATTCTCTGTGTTCTTGAAGATTCTAGGACATCTGTCAGGGTAAGTGCATGTCCAAAGCTTTTCACAGCTGGTTTCAGAACAAAAAAAAAAAAAAAAAAAAAAGAGGGCTACCTGCAGGGTGGTCCATTCCTTACATGTTTGGAAAGGTCTGAAGTTTAACTGAATGAGTAAGCATGTCTCTAGGCTAAATGTAAATAAGCTTGCAAATACTGTAAAAGGATAAAACAGTATGTGCATTCCTCAGGAAATTTAACCTGGTGGAAACACTGAAAACTTATCTGTCTGCACAGAAAACAAGCAAAAGCACTTTGTGTCTTATTCCTTCTTCTGCTGATCTAAGCGTGTGATAGTGTGCTGCATGTTGTGAACCAAACTAATGTGCAAATTCATTCATTTACTTCAGTATTCCTCCACAAAAAAGTGCAGGAAAGAAAGAGTTCCAGGGGTTCTGGTTTTCAATATTGCTTGTTAAAACAAAACTTGAAAAATGAAATGCTACATAAAAAAGAATACGTTATCTGTATCATAAAATATAATTCACATTGAATGCTTGTTTAAGCTTGCTTCTAAAATAATTCAGTAATCACAATGTATAACCTATTTTTCCATAAAATCTACTTTTTTTTTTTTCATATTAGTCTTTCAAATACACATCAAATAGCAGAATTATCTCTTTGAAAAGTTAGATTTTGTGTTGAGTATTTCAGAATTAAAGTATGCAGTTCAGGCGACAAAAGTAACTCCTTTGTTTTATTTTCTTTTTTTTTTTTTTTGAACAAATACCCAATAATACAGCACAATATGATGCATGTCATTTAAAGCAAATATTGTCTAGAGCTCTGAGCAAAATCTGGTGGATTTTACAGAGTGAAGTTTCCCAGACACTGAATTTTTATTTTTCACACATTCTTGTATAGCATCTTGGCATTTACAGATGAGTTCCTCTTGGAGATCTTGAGTGTACTGCTTGTCTCACATAACATTTGCATGTACAACTCACTAAATATGTCTTTGTTTTGTTTTGTTTTTTTTTTTTTTAGGTACAACTGTACAAATACATCATATGCTTCAGAGTTTAGACTTTACAGGAAAAAATATGGCCATTAGAGGTATTTCAAGCACTAGACTGATTTTTTTTTCCCATGGCTTTGTAAATATATGTGTATATATAGTTTAATATATACTCCTGATTTTCCATTTTCTCCATGTCTGTCTAAGTTCTTGAAACTCTCCATTTTTTATATGCATGAAGATAGTAAAAAACAAAAACAACAACAACAAAAAAAAAACCCACCACCACCACCACTAAGAGAATTAGTAATAGCACAGCACCTTACAGTAGTACTGAGTGGACTGAACTTATAGACATCTGCCCACTTTACTTATTAAAGAATATAAGTTACATAAAAGGGACTTATTGACTATCTGCTATGATGTCAGTTCTGGAAGGTTATGTACATTATGATCGTCACACTATGGAGAAAGTTCTGTTTCTGTGCTGAAGGTTGCTGAGTCCTCAGCACAGATTGCTGGCTTGATATCTAGGTATTATTGAACTTCTTTTGCCTATGCTACAGTATATTAGCACAAAGTGAAATCAATAACCTTTTTTTTTTCCTAAAGGCTGGCTCATAAACTATGGAATTCAGGAACCAAATCTGACCTCCAGAGGTCCCCTTGCATAAGCCATGTTTGTCTGCTAAGGGTCTGTAAGTCTTCCTGAAACTTTCTTTTTTTGGTCCACAGACACTGACAACATAATGCAAGACACTTCCCAGATATGTACAAAATAAATAGTTTTATTTTAAACTTACTTCCAGATTAATTCCATTATCAAAAGAGTAGCTAATTGCATGATGAGTGAAACCAAATTATTTCTGCCTCAACATGAGCTGTCATTGTAATTAAAATCAGTAATGTAGTCAAATAGAGAGCTAGATGCACGTTAGTGAAAAAAGTAAAGCATATGCTTCAGTGTTGTTGCATCAAATGCAGTAACAAACTTTTAACCCAGTAAAACTGAAAAGGGAAAATATGGTTTACAACTGCAAACTAAGATGCTTTTGAATCATGGGCTTTTGCTGACTTTAGTCTAAAATATAGCACTTGTCATCTTATCCATGCTTATGACAGCTTCAGCAACACTGAAGATGAATAAACAGCTTTCTCTACAAAACGGATTTCAATATGACAGGGATAAGAAATATATAGAGCAACTAGAAGGATGCCTGTGAGTGAGTCAGTTTAATGACTCTAACATAAAAAATGATATTTGTTAGCAAAAAGACTTTCAAAAAAGTTTTAAGCATGTCCTGTCTACTATGATCTGTCTCTTCAGTGTGTTGATAGATGTCTTTGAACAAAAGATGACATTAAGCTTGAAACATCAATATATGTCAGCCTTGCACTTTGAAAGGCAGAAGATATGATTCTTATTGTCATAATGATTGGAGGTGTAAGAGTCCTTATCTCTGAGCTTTATCCTGCTTTTGATAGCCACAAAAAATCTGTATCCTACAGAGAACAACCACATAAGCGTTTTATTAACAAACATTTTCTGATGAAAAAAGTCTTCTCCCAGCTCATCAGCACTCTGAGAAAGTATATTGTTGAATCATTTCCTGTGTTTGTGGAAGGAACAAGGTGCCAGCTACTCAAATGTTGTGTGAATACCACACAGTAGACACTGTGCAGAGTCAAGATTGTCCCAAAACAGTTTCAAATAAATGTGGATGCCAATTAAGTGTGAGCAGGAAAATTATATAAGAGGCTGAATAAACTTACGAGTAGCCAACATATATAATTTTCCATGGTTTTAATTGCACAGTATTTCTGTATACCACAGGAAATGAATAAAATGAGTGGAAAAGTTGTGAGAAGAAAGGGGAGCAAAGTTAGGACATGAAAAAGAACTAGGCAGGGGATTGTATCATTTATGACAGGAAAAGAAAATATGTACAAAGAAACCCAAAAACATAGACCTAGTGTTAAAATTATATTAAATATATTATTTGTCCGTTTTAGGGAAAGAACTTAGAGCAAGTGGCAGGAGCTAGCCACCAGCCAGCTGAAACTGTAGGAACGTGTCTGATAACATTGACATCCTATTTTTCCTCATAAGCCTTCTCCCTCGTTCTTTTTTTTTTTTTTTTTCACAACAGAGACAAGTTTCCTCCTCAGCTGAGGATGCAGAAGTTGCATTTTAGTGAACTACAAATCCAACATAGTTTAGTAAAAAATCCAGGACTTCTGTCTTTCCAGTTATCCTTGTCATTCAAATGTCACTTGCTCCATGTTAGAAGACAACAGGGACTATTAGAATTGCTGCACATTTTGGACAGAATTTCCCAGAGAAGACAGCACAAGGATGTTTGTGCTGTAAACAAAAATCTTTAAGAACAATGCTAAACAATGCAAAACTTCAGTTAAAAGAAGTATTCCAGTATTGTAGCACAATAATGTTGTCATAACAAAACCCACAGAACTTGCAAAATACTAATTTTTTTCATTAAAACTGCGGAAAATCCAAATGAAGAGTTTCTAACTTTCATTTTGTCTTCTATTAAAATTGTATAACAAGCAACTTGCAAAACCAGCACAAACATAATCATAGAATATCCTGTCATTTGCTGTTTCTGTATACATCTCTTCAAGCAAAGAATCCAGGTTTTCTTACAACACGAGCATGTTCCTGACCTTTCTTATTGACTCTTCTGAATCCTACATGACTATATTTTCAAGGTTGACATTATTGGTGTTGAAGTCTATGACAAAGCTTCAATTTAATCAATTGGAGAAAAACTATACAGATGACAAATGCCAGATACATGACTGATTACAAAGGAATCCTTCTCCTCTGTTTTCCTTCTGCGTTCTCTTTCTCTCCTGTCAGACTCTCCATAAACTCTAAGTATCTACCATTGGCAGCAGCAGTAACAGTAGCAGCACCAATGGGCAAAATGCAAGTGTATTTACCACAATGATACCTGAGTTACTTTACTACAATTGGCATTCCTCCTGAAGTGTACACAGTACATGCCTTTGTTCACCAGGACAGTGATTCTGGACTTCTGGGAGACATAAATTAATCAATAGTATCATTCTTCTCTTATTTCCTGGACACCTCACTTACATGCATATGATTCACAGAAATATTGTCAACATGGTGAGAATAGATTTGTGAGTAGTATAAAACGAAGGAATTTACAATGGTTATTTTTCTCCATAAACACATACAGGACTAAGGCTCAGACTATATAACACTTGTATATAAATCAAGGATATTTCAAATGTAAGAAAAAATGTACAACGCATTTTATTTTTAATTTGCTGTTGTTTTTGCAAGAGCGAGGAACAAGCAGTTCTGTGGCGGCAATACAACTTTGTTGCAGTCTGTGTACTGGTTTCCGCTACTGTTCTTTTTCTACTACTGATCCTACCCGCACTGAGGTAGAGAGAGGCAAAACTCACCTCTGTAACAAATAATGCCTCTGAAAAACGAGCTAGCAATTAATGGGTGATTACCATCTATGAGAACCTCGTCTCCAGTACATATCCTCTCAAACTGTTATTGTGATCTAGATTTTCCCTGGTATTCAAGGGCTTAGCAGAAAGTTGCAGCATAGTCACCCCTGACTATTCCCAGGGCTGTACCATACCAGCGGTATACAAAGTAACATTTTCTGATGCAGTTAGTAATTAATTAAGTAATGCAACTTAGAACAACTGATTTCATTCCTTTCTTAAAGTCTATCAAACTTCTTAGAGCCAAATTGTCCAGCATCAGTGTCTTAGAGTGTTTCAACCATTTCAATTAGGCAAACTGTATATTGGATATTTTGTAATTCTCTCAGTTGGATGTAATTGTCTCTGAACAGTGCAGCCTAATCTTCTTTCCTAGCATCTCCTGCATGCAAACAGGCAGACAGGAGTCCCTATGCATTCTATCTGGACCCTACACAGGCTTGATAACATGACACATTCCCTGAAAGTCAGATTTTGCAATGCTCATCTTCAATCTAAAATTTCCTAATGTGGATGTTTTTACCATGTGTCATTCCTGTCTTAGAGGGTAAATGACATGGTTTATTTTGTGTTTATTTTGGTTGTTTACAGATAGACTCTATTGCTGATTTCCAATGTTATGTAGTTTATTAATTATCTTGAACTGTAAACATGCTTTTCAATTCCCTCCTTAAAAAGTAAATGCTGTGTACTTTTATATACTGCCCTGCATCTCTGCTTTTCCATGTCCAGTATTGGCCTGTACATCAATCTTTTCAAAGTTATAACATTTGTTTCAGGTATACAGCTTACTATGCATCCTCAAAGCGGATTACAGAATCATTTATGAGTGCCTACATTTGTGACATTTCTTATCTCTTGTTCCTGGATAACATTGATTTTATTTGTTTTATATTATCATGCGTAGAATAGCAGTCATGATGTGTTTCTGTGTCAATACCCCATGAAAAGACGTGCCTCACCTTGTCAATAATATGTTTCTGTATGTCAGAATGAGGATACAAAATTCAGAGAACAATAGTAAAAATAGTCTTGCAGAGTCTTAAAGTATGGTTTGTTTGTTTTTATCCTAATAACTTAATACTGTTACAAGATTTCTGGGGCTATAATTATCAGTGTTCAAGATCAAAAATATAGTCAGCTGATATAGATACAGACACAAATGAACCAGATGCCCTATTCAGACTGCAGAATATACACTATTGAAGCATGTGCTCACCACTGTATTGGAAAATGTGTTCAAAGAATAGTAACAAAGAATGAGAGTAATTGCCTTGTGCAATCTTCCTAAGATTTTAAGACTATGAAAAGGCATTGGGTAAAAAAAAAAATCTTCCTTCCTTGTCCCTTCCTTATCCCTTCTCTGTAACAGTATATGGCTAGATGAAGAGAATGTGTGTTTATAGTTTCTGCTTGTTACATTGAGTGTAAAAATTTGAATAGAATCACTAAGGTTGGAAAAGTTTTCTAAGATCATTTAGTCCAACTGTCCACCTATCTCCAGTATTTCCCCACTAAACCATATCCTTCAGTACAACATCTAAATGACAAAATAGCATTAGTACTATTTATATGTTCTTCACTCTTAAGCTTTCTCACTGGAATCCTCCTGTTCTTGCCCTTCCATCCCCCCAAAAAGTAATTACTTAGCAACATATATTAATTTGTGGTCTTTCAGGACTCTTGCAGTTTTAGCAAGTTCCTAAAGCCACAACTAAATACCATGCTCATTTTTATACGATCTTCTTTGAATAAATAAGATCGTGGTTATATAAATCAGAATCTACAGGTATACTATTTCTACCTCAGATTGTTTATAATACTGGAATTCTATCCTGTATACAGGATACTGCATAGGAAGAAGGAGGAAATGGAAATGATTAATAAAACAAAAATATGCTTGCATAAGTTAATGAATTATTTCCTGTCATTTTTGAGTAATTATAATCTGCAGAACATTAGCTGGATATGAACTGTTTTATTTTCTTCATCTGATCACAAATAGTAGTATTTTTCACTATATATATTGAAATTTGCTATGCTAATTCCAAATCAACTCTTCAATTTATTGAAAACATCTGACATTTTAGTCCAGTTCTCAGAAGTTATTACATTCCTCTAACTTGCTGTAATCTAAAAATTTTATAAGGAAGCTCACCACTTAGTCTTTGTATGCAGTAATGAGACATAAAATAGAATCCTATGCAAAATTACTGAAAAGACATTTAGCTGTGACTGTAACCCAGGCACTAATTTTTCTTTGAATATACTGGTTAGAGCTATAGTTTGTTCAGGTCTCATTTGAGACCCTCCCTCACTGAGACCCCTCCCTCCTCCCTTCCTCTTTTCTTCCCTTACTCTCTTCACTCCATCCTTGCTTCCATCCTTTTATCCTTCCTTCCCTCCATCCTTCTATCCTTCCCTGCATCTTTCCTTTTATTTTCTCCTTCAGGTCTCCTTTATATGACAATAAGCACTTACATTGGTAACTGAATGTATTTCCACATATGAAGCACATACTCACTTTTTAACAACTATAGAGTTGTTAACTAGAACTTATAATAATTAGTGAGCTATTTTTTTTTAGTGATTTAAATACGTTGTTGAGATGACAGTTAAACACATTTTATGCTTTTTTTTCCACATTTTTCTAGATTACTGTTAGTATGCCATTGGCATCACAGCCTGCCAATAGTATGTCATTAATTACATAGTAAATCACAAAAAATCCATTGTGCTTGGTATATATTTTAAGCACATTTGCCTTCAGTGGAGCAGAGCAGGACCTTTTAACCTTTAACATGTTGGTCACTGTAGTTAAGACTCATTTCTTCAGGTTTTTTGTCCTCTAAGTACTTCACATCTCTCAAGAATCTCAGCTTTGTTCACACACCATCTTATCAGTATAGAAATGATGATTAAGTTAAGCAAGGATGGAAAAGTAATGACAGGTGATACTTCTGAATACACATTTATCCACTTCAGACTAATAATTGAAGAAGTTAATGTGTGATCTCCATATTTTGATTATTTTCTTAAGATATTTCCTTACAGTCTTCTACCTATCCTCTGTCTTGACTCCCTATTTTGACTTGCACCAATATTAGAATTTCATTTAAAAAAAGAATAAATATATATATATATATATCAAAAGGCCATTCAATTTTCTTCAGATTATTCACTTTTCAAAGTAATCAAGGATAATGTCAAGCATGCAGAATTTTATAATGTGATCTAGAGAACGTGTTCCGTTCTGCATATAACATTACCATTGTAATCACTTCTGCCACTTCATTTTTATATTGACATTTCTAAAATTTAAGAACTTGATGATTTAGTTGTCTTTCCTTGTATGCAGAGGAACACTACAGTGTTATGGGAGGAGATTCTGGTGGATTTGCCGGAAGTAGGACATTGCAATATAAGTTCTAGTTCAGAGAAAGTCAGTGTTTACACACAGAAGGTTAAATATTTGTAAACTTAAGAAGGTTGTCATTCAAGGGAGGTGGTTGATATTCATGGTAAAAAGTTGCTCGCAAGTAGAGGTCAAGGCTTTCAAACTGCTTCCAAGAACAAGGAGACAAAGTCCGTAACACATAGCTGTGATTACTTAGCTACACAAAAAATCCTGCTATTACAATTTGTTATTCCTTTCGGCAGTAGGAATATAACTTGGAACAGAATATCAAGAAAATAAATGTGTTAGAGAATAGCACTATAAACATCTGCACCTGTCCAAATTCATAATCTAAGTAATTATCAGTTTTAATATTCAATGCATCTATTCAGTTCATTTCAACCAGAGTTAAGTATTGCCACTGCTTACCAGATAAGCATTTAAGATGCACATAGTTGGAAACTCAGAACTTTTCTGTGAAAGACGAATTATGTTTCAGCTTGTGCGCGCATTGCCTTCACAGGCACCTCACGTCCAGCTTTCCATTTCTTAGAGTTGTTGTTTTCTGGTTTTGATGCCGGTATTCCACATCAGAACATCACGGTGGGAGTACAAGAGTTAACGGTGTGGCGGGGAGCGGCAGGGGGCGGAGCTCCGGACCGGACACCAGCCTCTCTCCGGGGGCGCGCGCTTTCTTGGCTGCCGCGGAGATACAGCACGGGCGCTTCCCCTGCAGGTTTTCTAGCGTAAGCCCTCAGATTTGGTTTGGAAACTTTTGTCTCTCCCAATTGTTCGACTTCGTTAGATTTAATAAAGTTATCGTTCCTCCTTTCTTTTTTGACCCATCTGTTGTCTCTGTGCCCTTCCCCCTTCCTCCCCCCTCACCCCGGAGCGCACGGCTCAGCTCGGGCGGCCGCGTGGCCACCGAAGGTGCAGGTTTTTTCCCCTCCCTCTCTCCCTTCTTCTTTTCCCTTGTGTCCTTGTCACGGATAACACTGTGACAAGAGTACAGGTTAGAGTTTTTCTAAGAGAAACCTGGACCTTTTCTAGTCCAAGTTTACCACCTCGTAAGTGCAAGTAAGAGTCCACTCCCTGTTTAATGTTATTAACAGTACCTTCTTACACAATACTCCCTTCTAACCTTCTTTGCAGACGTGATAGGTCTCACTCAGCCTTGGATTCAGATTGTCTTCACAGTACATTGCACTAGTTTACTTGTGAGATAGTCCTCCTGGCTTCAGAAAACCTACTACCGCTATAAATAAGAAAAGCAACACAACATATGAAGTGTTTATTTTCTTTGTGAAATCCTTCCTGGGTTCTGGTCTTGTTAATTCTTCAGTCAAATGCCTCTTGATAGTATCACAATAGTAGTCTGGGGGACTAAGAAATGACTAAGATGTTCAGGTAGCCATTCTCTGAAGTTATATGTTTAAGTATATGTAGCCTGTGGATCATATTTATGTCTGAGTGTGCTGCTTGTGCACACTGTTCTCTTGCATCAGGATCTGATGACCCACTAAATATACTCCAGGTGAACTGGATTGTTGGTGCACTGATGTTCAAGAAACAGGGTCCTAGAACATATTAGGTTTCCAGGCTGGAAAAGTTTTTGACAGGTTTAATGCCACCATGCTTGCTAAAATCTATCTGTTTTTTAAAATATTTGAAACAGTAAATTCAGGCCTATGGTGTGCTCTGGCTGCTGCTTGTCTTGCATCTTCTAATATAGTTTTGCCATTAAAGCTGTGATAGTTTGAATTTAATTCACTTAGGCTACTTTTTTTTGTTTGTTTGTTTGTTTTTCACAACCCAGTATGGAATAAGCCTAAAATGAAGATACATAGGCCTGTGATAATCTGTCCTTGATGCACATTTTACTTTTAAAATGCTGACTGCAATAAGTTCAGCATGTTGAAAAGTCAGTCAGAGTATCTTATATGATTTTAAATGTTCATTGCTCTCTGTTAGGAAAATGAAGTTGGGATAGCACATTTTTGTTTTACGGGCCATTTACATTTCAGAGGATAGTAATGATCCTTCGTCTCCCATCACCACCCCCTACTGCCTTGCAAAACAAAGTTTCCTTTAAGACTTTGAGTTTTATTGAATCTGAGGTGCCTTCTTTCAAACAGGCGGATTTGACAATCTTTGTCCAGACTGGGAGAAGTCTACCAAAGACTAGAAGCACTGGAACTTGTTTGTCAAGACAGTAAGGCAAACTTTGTTAAGCATCTTTAATATCAATCAGTTATGAGTACTTGTCTTCAACAAAATAAAACTATCTGTTTTGAAATAGACCTCTTTTCTACATTGTTCAGCACAGTTAACTTATCTAAGCCTGTTTGTTTAATAGAGAAGCACAGAGCCATATAATGGTTTGAGTTGGAAGGAACCTTTAAGATCATCTAGTTCCAAACCCCATGCTATAGACAGGGATACCTCCCAGGTTGCTCAGAGCCCCATCCAGCCTGGCTTTGAATGCTCCCAGGGAGAAGGCATCCACAACCTTGCCAGTCAGTCTGTTCCAGTGTCTCACCACCCTCACAGTGAAGAATTTCTTCCTAATACTTACTCTAAATCTTCTCTCCTAAAGATTGAAACCATTTTCTGTTGTCGTGTCGCTACATGCCCTTATAAAAATTCTCTCCCAAGTTTTCCTGTAGGCTCCCTCAGGTACTGGAGGGTCTTCAGATACTCAAAGAGCCTCACAAGAATGAAAGAATCCTCATGAGTTATTCACACTATAAGAATCATTTATTGTGCTGGAGAGAAAAACCACTCTTAAGAATTTTTATTTTTAGTCAAGATAGTTCATTCTGAAACAATCCACATCTGAAACACTGATACTGTTTCTTCTTTCAGTTATACTTTAGATAAAATCTGGCAATGTAATTGAAATAATTTCAGCTGTGATATGGCAGGAAGTAAGAAGATGCTAAAAAAAATGTCATCTTGAACTTTCCCCAGAATACTTCTACATCTTAGTCTTGACATTAAATTAAATCACTCATTTGTGCAATGCTAAGTCTTAAATTTATTAGAAATTATTGTTCAATAATAGCTGTGCATTACTTCTTTCAAAAGTGCACTTAAAAAGTGGAAACATATCCACTTTCTGAACACCTAGAAGCCAAATTCACTGTTACATTGCTTTAAAATCATCAAGACTCCTGTACAACTTGAGAAAAATCTATTTCCCGTTTTCCACTGGCTGCAGTCTTCTTCTGGCTCAACAGTAATAGTTCTGGCATTATGCCAAGGAAACTGTCAAGTTCAGCCTTGTTCCCTAGTTCCATTGAAGAACTATGCTTTCCATTTCACAAAGGAGGATTTCTAAGTGGTTTCTCACTGAAATGGCTCTGTTCAGTAGCACAGAAGAAACCAAATTTCTACCATACCGAGAAATTTCACTTTATGGCTGTCAAATAATAGTTAAATATTATAATCTATTTCACTATATATAATTTTAACTTTAAGGTGAGTAATTTGCAGTGGAGATTTAAAGATACGTCCCTTAGTACTAGTCAAAATAAAATTTCTTTTACAGTGTTTATCACTGGCCATTAAAGTAGTGAGTTTCATGTGCTTCATTTCCAGATATCTGCAAGAGTTCCTTCTGAATAGGCATCTGTTAAAATATTTTCTACCAAGAAGAAAGGAAAAGGTCTGTTCCAGCCAATTATTTCCCTATCCCTCCTATCTTAATCATCTCCAGCATCATATGGAAGTGATCATTGTTATAAAGTTAAAATCATATTTGTAGCAGACAAACTGACTCCGAATATGATTTTTATTTTGGACAGCACTACTTGTGATATGATCACTTTAATTTTTTTGGTTCAAATTTCCATGATAATTAGAATAAAATATATTCTCAGAAACATGTCTGCCTGAATGGTGTATTTCAGGTTAGCAACTGTCCAGTGATCTTGATTGTAGTGTGAAAAAGTTAAAAAGAGGGAAATTTTTAGTTTAGTTTAGTGTATTTGTAAGCTTTATTATGCTAAAGCACACAGCAAATAAATAAATAAATAAATAAATAAATATTAAATGAATAATAACAAGGAGATATCACTTATTTTAATCCCTCGTGTGGTAGCATTCTCAACATTATAGTAACCTATTAACAGTGAAGGAAATTACTGTTCTTTTTGGAAAATGCTAAATCATTTTGCAGATCTTTTAGTGCAGGAAGCAATAGAAATGAAAATTTTTAAGAGGCTGTTCATTTAGCATCTTAGTAAAGTAAGTACTTGAATATGAAGGTATGGATAATTTCACATTTATATTTGAGAATGTTAAATTTTTCCCAAGGTAATGAAGTTTTTGCAGGAATTCCAGACTGGTAATAACATTTCATAGCTCACTTTTTTCCACATGCATTCCGAGATTTTTTCTTCTACAAGAAGTGATGGAAACCCATGAGGTGATTAGTTAGTCTCCAGACATATTCTTGGTTTTAATTTAGTATCTATCATTGACTCATTTTCTGACTTGGGTGAACGTGAAGTTAATATTTCAGACAGTTCAAATACTAACCCAATAAAAAGTTGGATTTTATTGACCACCAAATGCTCAGCTGGAATGTCATTTCTGTGTTAATCGATTGAAACCACCAGGAAAATCAGCTGGGCTCAAAGGTCTCCAACTTCAATCAATAAAGAACAGCAAAATTATGTTGCTGGAGTTAAAGATTTCTGAAATGGAATTTGGGTTTGATGGAGAATATATTCTGTAGAATTATTAAAAGCTGGTAATTCATCAAAATATTGTCACAGTTTTATGATTTTTGTTATTGCTGTTCCACATCATAACATCATGTAGTGCACTGGGAGTTAAAGAGTTAATGCTCCAGATCATCGATAGTTTCTGGTATACTTGTCTCAGAAGAGAATAACTGTACCCCTTTGGTGGACTTTGCATTGCTTTATGTTTTTCCATTTTCCGCTCAGAGAGAAAGATAAAAACTGTTCGTGTGTCATGAGACATAGGCTCTTTCTTTTCGGATCTACCCAAAAGTGGGTGCACTTTTAGTGTAAGGCTTTCGGTTTATCGGACACTCTCTCTGGTTCATTTTATTTATTAGCTTCGATTCCAAGTATATTGTATTGCATTGTGTTATTTTGCATTCTGATATCTTATTTAGTAAATTAGCTTTCCTCAGATCATTGCCACTGTTTTGTTTTTAGGCCCATCTCCCTTTTCCTTTTTTCCCTTTCCCCTTCCCTTCTCCCAGGGCATGGGTCTGTGGGTCCCTTCACCCCAGTCGTCACAGAACTGGGCCAAACCAGCATGTAAACTGTTGACAAATATCTACAACAAAGATATAGTAATTACTTCTTAAGTGTTTGAAAATATTTTTTGCTTTTCTTAAATTTTATTTTCATGACCGATATAGAAATTCTATGATTAAACAGGATTTTGAGTTAAATAGAAACTGAATGCTGACGAAAATAAAAATACTGTTTCTGTTTACTGTAAGGCATTTAAGATTGACAGAGTTTGAAGAGTTGGCATCAATTCGGAAAATATAGTGGAAATGGAAGAGCAAAGTGAAATCTAAAGAAGCAAAAATCACTTCGAGAAGAGAAAATATCTTAATTTAACTTATTACTAGATAAACTAGGAACATGAAATAACTTGATGAAATTATTTGTAGATTTCCTGTTTCCTTACTGTGTTACATAAAAGGAAAGAGGGAATGGGTAGTTCAAGGAAAGGCTATTAAAAATTCAGTTTTTCATTCTGAATTTTAATAGTGTTGTGTAGTGAGTGATTAAAAGTGGGCTTAACTTTTTAGCAAAGTTAGGATAATACGTTGTTTGATTAGCTCTTAGCAAGTCCAGGACTTTGGCAATGTTTATAATAGCTTTCCCAAATTGAAGTGAATGAATACAGAAGGGTCTAGCACTTCCCCTGTACGGTTGGATGGGAAGTAAGGGACAGGAAAGTGTATATAGTAAATTAATTAGGTTGGCGGGCTCTCAGGGGATAATCTTTTTACAGTGTATGATGTATTCTGTGGCCTGGCAATGTCTCCATCTGTTTGTTCAACACACATTCACTAGGGTAGTGAACCTTTTAAGGCTCTTCATAGATAGGTATGTGGTTGGGAGGGAGATCTATTTTGCAGATGGTTTTACATCAGATCTTCAGGATAGTTTAACTGTGTTAATAGTTAAGATTTATTCCCCTTGTGATTCCAGTCTCCAGGCAGTAAAAATCAATAAACTTCAGAGCCTTGCTGAGATTTTAGAGGAAAATAGGGTTGCATACATTTTCAAATTACAATCAACATAATTCTGTTTCAAACTTATTCTTGTTACTCAAGTTACTCCTAACTAACATTTGTGGTCTGTCTTATTTTTTACAGAAGGGAGGAAGTGTCATGCCAACCAGATGTGCAGAGATGTGACCAAGAAAACCAAGGTGCAGATTTTGATGAATTGAATTTGATGACAAATGTGAAAAACAACAAGAAGGGATTCTAAAGATACATGGTCAGAAGAGACAGGCAAAGAGGACTGTATACCCCCTCTGATAAATGAGAAGAGCTGGCTTCGACAGACATGGAGAGGCTGAAGTATTCAATGAAGTCTTTGCCTCAGTCTTCTCTGGCAGTCAGGATTTTTTGAATCATATTATTATAGAATCATTAAGGTTGGAAAAGACCTCTAAGATCACCAAGTTCAACTATCAGAAGGAAACGCAAACTTTTATTGAATAAACCTTCTTGCTGTACATTCCTGGGGCTGCATGCCATGGCCACAGTGACGTGATGGGGCCCGTGGGAAGATGTGGCCACGGCCCTGGTGACTGGTGTGAAACACTCATGCCAAGCACACAAGATGTGGGGAATGGAGCGGGCAGTGGCATCGGGAAAAGCCCAGAAACTTGTACTGGAGCTAGTGCTGCAGGTGAGGACACAAGCCTCTTGTGCCCCTTAACCTCTAGGTTGGGGCCAGGGGGTTAAAATCTCTCTCACCAAACACAAAGTCAAGGCACACATCATGATGTCAGATGTGTACATGTCTAAGGGGCTGGATGACATGCATTCCAGGGTCCTGAAGGAACACGCTGATGTGGTTGCCAAATCACTCTTTATCGTTATTTGATAGTTGTAGCTGTTAGTTAAAGCCCCTATGACTGGGAAAGATGAAACAACACTACTATCTTCAAGAAAGTGAGAAGGAATGACCTGGGAAAATGCAGGCTGGTGAACCTCAACTTTGTGCCTTGGAAGATCATGGAGCAAATCCTCCTGGAAGAGGTGTTAAGGTACATGTGAGGCGGGGAGATTATCTGTGACAGCGATCACAGTTTCACCAAGGGTAGATAGTACCTGACCAGTCCAGTGGCCCTATAATTGAATAATGGCATTGGTGGACAGAGGAAGGGCAACTGATACTGTCTGTCTGTATTTGTGCAAGGCCTCTTACATGGTCCCACATCATATCCTTGTCTCTAAATTTGAGAACTATGGATTTGAAGGCTAGACTGGTCAGTAGATAAAAAATTGGTTGGATTGTCATGGCAAGAGGGCTGAGGTAAAGGCTGGTCATGAGTGGTGTCCCCAAGGAGACAATCCTGGGATCTCTTCAGTGTCTTTATCAGTGACACAGATAATGGGACTGTGTGTACTTTCAGCAGTTTTGCTTATGATGCTAAGCTGAGTGGGGCAGTTGACATTACAGAAGGAAGGGTAGCCATCCAGAGGGATATGGGCAGCCTAGAAAAGTAGGCGCACATAAACGTAATGAGATTCAAGGAGGTCAAATGCAAGGTTTTGCACTTTGTTGAGGTAATCCCTGATATGTGTAGGCTGGGAGAAGAGTTGATGGCAGACCTGCAGAGGACTTGGTTGGGGCCCCCAACACATGAAAGATGCGAAGCTTCGGAGTGGGTCCAGAAGAGGGCCATGAAGATAATCAAAGGGCTGGAAAATGTATTCTCCTATGAAGAAAGGTCGAGGGAGAGTGCTTGGAGAAGGTTCTGAGGAGAACTCATTGCAGCCTTGCAGTACTTGGGAGGAGGTTATAATCAGGAGGGAGATAAACTTTTTACATGGTCTGATAGTGAAAGGACAAGGAATAATGTCATTAAGCTGAAAGAGAGGAGATTTAGGTTAGATATTAGGAGGAAATTCTTTTCTTTCAGGGTGGTAAGATGCTGGAACAGTTTGCCCAAAAAAGTTGTGGATGCCACATCCCTGGAGGCATTGAAGGCCAGGAGGGATGGGACCCTAGGCAGCCAGATCTAGTGGGTGAAGACCCCTTCCACAGCAGGATAGGTTGAAAATTGATGATAAACTTTAAGATCCCCTCCAACTTAAGTCATTCTGTGATTTTATGATTCTGTGACAAGCTAAACAATACCTTGTTCTTTAGCAGATATCTATCACTACAACTCTTTTATTATCAGTTACTTTAGTTCTTTAACTAACTCTGGTGCTTCAACTAGAAAGTGAAAATGAAGATGATGTTACTTTTAGCTGACTGAACTATACTGACTACACCTTAAAATGTAATACCTAGAACCACAGCTAAATTTTGAAAGGATCTTGTTGAATTCTTTTTATGCTGGATAAAATTTAGGCTAAATTTTGAATAGAATAAACTAATGGGAGAGCAAGAAAGATATCAAAAACAAAAACACTAGTTATTCTCTCATATCTTGATACCAGAATTTAAGTTATACTTATCACTTCACAGAACAAGGAGGCAAAGAAAGATAATTCTAAGAATACTTAATGAAAAGGCAATTCGGAAAATATAGTTCTGAGTCACATGCTATAACCATTGCATGGGAAGGAGAATCCAAACAAATATTACATAGAGAAAAGCTTCAAACAAATTTTGTTGGAAAAAAAAAACAAAAAACAAACAAACAAACAAAAGCCAGAAAAAAAAAAACTCATGTATAAATTAGGAACAGATATATTGTTCATTCACATCACTGTATGGATAACATTATTCACTCCGGAAACCCTACAGCCTTTGCTTTTACAGCACAATTGAATGAGCTTGTCTTAAACTTGGGTATCCATGGCAGTTGACATCGTTTTGAAAGAACCCACAAGCATAAATCAAAGTATATTCTACATTATTATCTGTTCATGGTTTGTGTCTCAATTCAGTTCAAATTACATTTTATTGTAGTTTTTTTTAGTGCTCAGAAGTACCAGCCAAATTATGCCAAATGTTTTCCAAAGATAATTTTGCTGCCTTCTTTTTTTGGTGAACGACATGCTCCTAATTGTAACTATTACAGTGCCTGAGTGTTATTTTGATCTCAAATTGCTGAGGAATATGTGGTACTGAAATATGAAAAAGCCATGTGATGACAACTAATTGCAACTTCTAATTTCAACTGAGCCAAGAATGAAAACAACAGGTTTGCTGTAATATGTTGAATTAATAAACTTATTTTATCCACTTTCATATTGCACTGATTTAAAAGGCTAAAATTTACAGTTATCGAGTTAATTTCATAGTCATAGACCTGTTTGAGTTGGAAGGAAACTTTATTTTAGTTGAACAACATAGTCCAAATTCCCTCCTATGAACAGGGACACCTACATATAGCTCAGGTTGCACAAAGCCCTGTCCATCCTGACCTTGAATGTTTCCAAGGATGGGACATGCCCACCTATATGAACAATATGTTCCTGGTGGCCTTATTGTAAAAAACATTTTCCCTAAATCCAGGCTAAATCTCCCCTATTTTAGTTTGAAGCCATTTCCCCTTATCCTGTCACTACAGATCCTGCTGTCCTTTCTTACAGCCCCCCTTTAGATACTGAAAGGCTGCCATCAGGTCTCCCCCAGTCTTTTTTATTCCAGGCTGAACAGCCCCAGCTGTTCCATCCCTTGGATGATTTTTGTGCCCCCCACCTGCACATGCTCCAACAAGTCTGTCTCTCCTATACATCCACATTTGGATTCAGTACTCCGGGTGAAGCCTCACCAGCACAGAGTAGAAGGGCACGATCACCTCTCTCAACCTGCTGGCCATGCTTCTTTGGATACAGTCCATGATACAGTTGGCTTTCTGGGCTGTGAGGGCACATTGCTGGCTCCTGTCCAGTTTGTTATCCCCAAGTACCTCCAAGTCCTTTTTGACAGGGCTGTGCTCAATCCCTTTGCTCCCCGGCTTGTACTAATAGTGGGAGCTGCCACAAGCTGGTTGCAAGACTTTGTACTTGCCTTTGCTGAACGTCATGAAGTTCAAATCCATAGATAGTGTTATTGTAAAGCCATGCTGATTTAATTTTCAATTTGCTTTTAATAGGAAGAAGTACGTGAAAGCCAAGCTGTTCACTATTGTTTTTGTTTTTTTTTTTTTTCCAGGAACTGCGTATAATGTTTCAGCAAAGAGTGTGGCCATTTTTCTGTTTTCAACAGATAAATAATAGGTCTGCTTCCAAAATGCATGGCTTTGTTTAAAAGGAGTAGATGTTTTGTAGAACAAAAAATACATAAATAGAATTAGCCCTACTGGATATTACAAAAGAAAAGATCATCATGGTTGAAACATGAATGTGAATATCAATTTCAAATTTTACATTCATTGGACAAAAAGAGCCAGCACACCTAAGCATTTCCATTCATTCCGAAGATATTTATTTTGTTTGACAAAACATGACTTTTAATTCACTTTACTCATTAATTTATTTACAAAAAATTACCATTACAGAAATCTGTTCTGGCAGACTAATTTTAAGGAGTGTTCCAGAAATGTTTTTTCTTTTGTTATGGAATCATTACATCAGATGGTCAAGCACAGGTTGTGCGTGTCCATAACTAATTAAAGAATCCTGGAATACATAGGCTGTCATTAAATTAATCCAGCTGTGTGCCAAAGTTTCAAGTGACAATCAGATTCTGAAATAGATATGAACATGGAATAGTAAATAACATTTTGTGTTTGCAGTGCTATAGTCAGTCCTATAGAACAGTACCAAATTCCATTTACACAGACACCCTTAAATTCTGCAGGAACAATTCAAATCTCAGTTACAGCACTACACATGCAACACAACTCCATTGTCTTCTGTTGGATTTCTTCCAAAGAAACTGAGATCAGAGTCTGGCTGGCTGATATTGTGTGATAGCCCTGGCAATGTTAACCTCCCCTGATGTTTACTGCTGGCTCCTGTAGCACTTCATTAAATCTTACGGTGTCTTTAGAAGGGTAATAAATAATAGTGGCTGACCAGCTCTGAAGCTCTGTAGAGGCTGGTGACCAGAAAAAGAGTTGTAAGGTATCTCTTGCCCCAGGATATAGTTAACATTTCTCAGATAAGTATCAATTAATCTATCATTTTAGTCTATTCATTCTTATTCTTTATAAAAAACATTCCTCACCTGCAAGGCATTGTTCATGGGGAGAAAAAGAATATCAAAGATTGATTAACTTGGTATTATACCAGTATTGACAATTAGAGATGCTTGAGGAAATTATGTTAAGTGATTTACATTTACTGAAATGTAAAATGATTAAAAAAATATTTTTCAATCCCTTGCAAAGTTTTCAAAAAACTAATATTTCCTCTGTGTTAGAGAACCCTTTGTGTATTTACATTTTAGAAACAATCAACAAAAATATGCTATTTGTACTACAGAGTAAATTTAAAGCAGATGACAGATAACCAAATAGCTAAATAAAATTATAACTTTTAGTAATAGAACACTTTACTTCACACAAGGCTGGACAAAGGTAATGGACTGAAAATGAGAAATTTTGAGTTTTTTCTATTGTCCTTCATTCTAAAAAGAATGGACTGGAATTAACTTTTTAACTTCAGTGACACTGTTATGGTTCATCTCATCTCTCTTCGTGTTGTCTTCAATTATTTCTGAACAAGAAGATAGTATTAATCATTTCTGAGGTGAAAGTTGATTTCAAAGGATTTTTTTTTTAACAAAATACTTTTCCACAAGAAGAGTATTTTTTCTTAAGGCATAAAGCTTTACAGGAAAAAAAGGAACATAAGAAATATTAGATCACTTAGGTTGGAAGGTATCTTACAGATAAGTAGTTAACACACCTGATGTGGGTGGATTTGCCACCCACCAGATCAGGCTGCCTAGGGCCCCCATCCTGTCTGGCCGTGAATATCTCCAGAGATGAGGCACTCGCTGCTCCTCTGGGCAGACTGTTCCAGTGCTTCGTGACCCTGTGAGTAAGGAATTTCCTCTTAACATCTAACCTAAACGTGTGCTCTCCTACTCATTCTCCCTTGTCCCACTACTGTAGGTGGTAGGTTCTTACTTCCATGTAAGAACTCAGACTCCCTTGTGCTTACAATGCAGTCCTTAAACACTGTAAGACTGCAAAGCGGCCTCCCAAGATTATTCTCATCTCCAAGCTAAAGAATCCCAAGTTCCTCAGACTTTCTTCATAGGAAAAATGCTCCAGCCCTCTTGATTTTGTTTTTGGCCCTCCTTTGGACCTCCTCCTACAACTCCACATAGTTCTTGTGTCAAGTCTGGATGCATTACAATTAGATCTACTTCACAGTGAAGGGTAGGAGCTGAAGGTCAAATGCTCTGTTTTACTTAACTATCATTCAAGTTTACTTATGCATCAACATTAAGGTACACAAAGCTTCACACTTGCAAGCACAGAATTCTTTTCATTCTTCCCCTCTTCCTTAATCCCTTTCCTTTATAATTTTGTGGAAAATAAATACATTTTACTACACATCCTTTTGCAGTATGAGCAAAAGAGAGTCACATTTGATCCCTTTTATTATTATTTTGATATGCTTGTTGACATGTATATAAATACATATAAGTATGAGAGTATAAGGACTTCAACATATTTTAGCTTTATAATGCGCTATGGTAATTTCTTTTTTCTCTGGCTTGCAGTTTGTAAATAAATTACACATACAGCTCTTACCAGCTGTTTCTATAGTTCTGGCAGCCCTGTCTCATGTAACAGTAACGTCTGAATAACTCAACTCTGTGATAAGACAACCAAAGTTTGCTTTTGATAGTGTTTTGAGTTTTACTGTCTGAAAATATAATGTGCCTGTACGCTAATTCCAGATACTACAAACGTTGATTTGCTTAAATTCCTCATTTAACAAGTATTCTCAGAACTACGCTGTTAGTGTCTCCTAATACAGTGACTGGCATGCACTGTAACATTTTTGTTTGTTTGTTTTGTTAGGATTTACCCCTCAAACTGTTCTTTTTAACAGAGTACATTAAATAGCAGCTAATTATTTCTCTGGTTTTTGTACTATCCAGTGAGTTAATTCTACTCTGGTGAGCAGACAAGGTAGTCATAACACCAACTTATTTTAAAAGCAATTTAAATAACACAATATGCAGATTATACTAATAATCCCAGTTCATTACACCTAAAGCGTCTCTATAGCTTTATCTTGTCAACTTTTAATTAGTTGCAGTAGCATGAGAAAGATTTAATTTCTGTAGTTATATGTTATTAAATTTTAACTATTTGAATTTGCTTGATAACAAACAAGATAACTGGAATTTTGAATTTCAACTTATTAATAATTTTTACCTATGCCATGTCTCATCGTTAGTGTTTTAATTTGAGGAAATGGTTTCATTGAAGTAGATTTTAATATTTTAAGTAGATCGTAGTTTAGTTTAATAGGACCAGTAATATGAAGACTATTGTTCTGAACTGACTTTCTTGTCCTATGTCTCATTATATCATTAATATAATGGTATAATCCAACATAATGATGTATTGTTCGTTTTGTCTGACATTTACCTACTAATGTATGAGATGTTCTCAGTGTCATTCCTGTCACTTGATTAGAAAGAAATCTGAAATAATTACTTCTGATATGTTGTGAATCTCAAAGCATTTTGTAAGTTTTATGTAGAAACCATTCTGTTTTTGAGTTAAACTCTCTCGTTTCTCCAGTAGAGTCAGTAAGATAATAGTCATAAGACTGGATCGGCAGGTATCACGTGTACTCTCCTCACATTATCTGTACCCCAAGCCCCAGTCCTTCAGCTGAGGAATGGCCATGATCTGAATCATGGTTTCTATGTATTTAGTAACTCACAGTGGATATCCCTTTACCAAAAAGAAGTTATATTTCATTTGTTTTGTTAGCTTGCTGTTGTTTTTCTAAAGAGCGTTGATAACAAGTAAATCTACAGATTGTCTAGTAGGCTTCTTGTTCCTGCAATTCTTGTAGAAGGGTTTATTATAAATAGTGATTTCTTTTGCTAGTTATTTCACATATACATATGAAATAATATTCCTCATTTTGATGTAGGCAGTGAAAATTTTACATTATAGCAAGATGATCATTAGGGAAGTAAAACTTATCATTCTTATTAATAAACTTTTCTCAAGGATTCACTTTCACAGACTAGGCTAAAAGAGCTGTTTAATTCTGCATATCACTGCAAGACTGTCATGTAAAATCATCAGATATTTTTTAATTTACCCACCTACTGCAATTCTTAATATTTCTGAATTCTAACCAGTTTGCGTATTTTTCCTATTGCTGATGCATTCTAACCTGAATAAGATGTTCCTGGCACAGCTGATAGAGAAATGACTGTCTCTTTTCTATCTCATGATTACATTTATTGTGCTGCCAGTTCACATAGCAAGATTCTACCTGATGAGAAGCTACAAGTAGATCTTCTTCAAAATTTCCAGACTTCTTTTTTTTGGCATTAGATATGTACACATATTTAAAAATTCATGTTATTTTTCCCTGTCTATATTATTTTCCTTTCAAATTGTTTTGTTACCATATGGAAACACTGATTAGTCAGTACTGTAGTACTTGTGTCCAAAAGTAGTGCTTTCTGGATAGACTAAGAGGCATCCAGATAGCAGGAAAGGAGTTTCTGTATGCGTCTACTGACCTAACAATTTGCTGCCTCTTTCTTATTGGACTTATTGCAGGTGTCCCATACAGAACTGGCTTACAGAGTGATTTCATGTTTGTGAGAAAATGGAATAACTGTAATGTCATCTGGACAATTCTCTCCAAGGTTATTCTAATCCCAGTATTACGTGGTGAAGACACGTGAAACAATGTTTATTGTTGTCCCGTTTAGGAGGCTGGTCCGCCTGGGCTAGGAAACAGCTAGGGCCACACTACTAGGCACCGATATGATGACATAGAAAATGGCGTTTTATTAAGGCACAACAACTCCTTATATACTAATCTTACATTGTCTACGCCCCTTAAGCATGCATCACACATCATTCACAGCGCTAGGAGAGGTCCTATCGTGTTACACCTCGATTCCCCGGACACGCCTACTACAACAGTTTATTTACTTTTCTTGCTTCTGGCTGCCTACTTGCAGATAGCTTTTGAAAAAGTGTAGTTATATTTTATAGTAAATAGCCTTCACTAGGAGAAAGTGCTGGTGGGAAACAGCCCCAACCTTAAAATAAACTGACAATAAAATTAAAAAAACTATTCTTGGAGAAATGCTCCCAAGAAGTGCTAACTTTTCCGTTATCTCTGTATGCCCTCTTGTGTGTCAGTTTTAGAAGCCACAATTGGCATTCTGCTTCATTTGCAGCCTCCAGTCAACAGCATGTGGGAGTAAACCATTGGGAGAGTTGACAGACATACTTTATGGCATGTCAGATTGCCTAAACAAAACATTTATAAGCATATGTTTCCTTGTATGGTTTCAAAATAACATTTCTCAGTGATTGAAAAAAAGAAAAGCATTGAATTTAGTGTACCAGAAGTGTGGCGTATCTTGTTTTGTGCTTTGAATGCATGTATCAAATGGTGCCACAATCAAAGCTTTTCTAACAGGAAACTATTTACACATTCCTTTCTTCTTTGTTCAGTGTTACTCTTGGACTTAATAGTGCAATTTGTGGGAAAGAATTTAATTTTTGCTGGTTTGGAGGATTGTCTGTCTCAGAAAAAGTGCCAATACATCTTTTGCCTCCTCTTTGTGAGTGCATGTACAGAGGTGCACATGTATTTGAAATACTGTGGAGAAGAGCTGCTAAGAACCTGTTCTATAGGTTAGCATATAGGTAGTGAAATAGAAGAGCCATACAAATTCTTGGACTAGTAGGTACAGTTGAGAGACTCAGCTCTCACTCTAATATTTCTCTTCCAATAGAGTTGTTTATTTGCATGCTATTAGATGAAGAGAACTAACACAATGCTAGATAGAGTATCCGTAATGCTCTATGTGATGGGATATGAGTTCAGGGACTTTGTGAGAGTGCTTCTCTATGATCAAACAACAGGAAAATACCCTGAATGCTGGCTGATAGGGAAGAGGTAGCAAAAAAGGATACAAAATGGTGCAGGAAATATCTTTGTTATGGTGGCAATCACAGAATAATTGTGGTAATCCTTAGCTATTAAATCATTGTAAATATACATTGTGTCTTAAAAACAACAAAAAACTGAAGGCATTGGGGTTTAAAAAGAGCTTTCCTCCATACAGGAAGTATTCTGAAATGCCCATATCTATATGGGCATTAAGGAGATGATATATTTGAATAGCAACTTTCTGCAGTGCTATTTAAAGTCCCATAAAAGCTTTTTTCCACATCTCCACACTTTCTTTTCTTCTATTTAGTTTTGTTTTTATACTGAGAGCTTCAGATGGCCTTGTTCCTCTTCCCAGTTGAAAATGCAATTAATTGTTTTCCTTGAAGTTAGAAACTAACATTCTGTGTTGTTAGGGATTTCTGGAAAGTCAAAATTATTTTTTACGTTGGATTTTGCATGAGTGAAAAGGTTTTAGACCACATTAGTTTGTTCTTTAGTAATGCTCCTTGCCACTGATAGCGCTGCAACTTACATTTCTGTGTAGTTAACTTCATTTAAAATTTTTGCTTTATTTATAAACATTTTTTCACAAAGCTACAGTGAATCTATCAAGACACAAAACACTCTTGTAAAGATCACTTTAGTATCCACAGATATAACATTTACTGCTCTTACAGGTAATAGCAAAGTTTGATTCTGAGAGGTCGTTCTTTACAATTTAAAGAAAACTGTGTTTTGTCTCCTCATATATAAGAAATTCAGTAGGTTTTCCTAAGAGTTAAGTGTATATTATGTCAGAAGATTATTTTATTTTAGATTTCACTACTACTGCTGCTTTGCTACTGAAGTAATGACCCCTCTCTCTCTTGTAATTGTTTTCTAACTAATAGTTTGGGAAGGGGATGAGATTTTGTGAAACTAACTTCCAGACAATTGACATTCATATTTTCATACTTGAAAAATGCATTTGTTTTTTGCAGTGCTGCCTGGTGGTGTACAACCCAGAGTGACATTCAGAAATGAGTGACAGTGCATTGTTCACTCCCTAGCTCTTTTATTTCTTAAGGGAACTAATAATCCTCTCTCGTCTGGCCAAAGGGCTACTAGGTGTTTGGGAGTTTGAATGAAGTTATAGGTTATGAACACTTTTTGGATTCCTGTTCTTTATATATAGCAAACAGAATTACTTATAGCAGCTGCGCAGCTGTGGTATGTTTGAAATCCAAGAAAGAAAGAAAATTTTAATCTCTTTGAAAATTCTTTACTGTATTAATTAATATCTAAAAAGTTTGAGAAATGAACTGAAATAAAGGCATCACTCTGACAATTCAGAATGTTCACAGAATAAGTGTTGAAAATTTTCCCCAGAATGCTGAGACTGATTTTCCTACCCCTCATGTCTCACCCAACTCCGTACACCTCCATTTTTATAGAAGCAGTGACTTTAAATTAGTTTCAGGAAAATTACTTCTTCACCGTTTCACAATGCTTCTCTTATCTATCAGGCACAGCTGTCACATACCCAAATGCCTTTATTTATGTTGTCTCTGGCTAGAAATATTAATGTCTTTTATGTCTTATGTCTTTTAATAGAAAAGACACTTACTATTAAAGGACCTAGTAAATTATATCTAGCTTGGTAATTTTTTGTCCTGAAAGAGGTAAGGATTAATCCAGTGAACCAAAATGTCGCCATCTCTCGCAATTGCTCTGTTTGCTATCACTGAACTAACAGATGCAGGCTCTAGAACACATGCATACATGAAAGCATCCCCTAATTTTCTAGTCTTTTTTTTACCAATTTTTTTATACAATTCTATGAAGTCCTGAAATACTGCAAAGCACTATTCTAATGCCCTAGAGTTGTGTCTTGTTAAATTTAATGATCAAAGCTTCTAAGCAAAAATAAATAAATAAGTAAATAAAAATAAAAATTTCAGCAAAAAGTTGTTAATTTTGTACAAATAAATATACTGGTAAGTTTTGGGTTTCTGTATTGTTTATGTTTAAGTAAGTGGAATTAGTAGAATGGAATTTCCTGATTTCAGTTTTTAACTCTCTTGCACTTTATAATACATTTAGAAAATTCACTGAAAACTTCCTTAATAATTTAAGCCTAAACTGTGCTATACCTCTGCTTTTAACAGGTGTCTTCATTATTGGTTGAAATTTGAATTTAGGAGTTTTTTCAGTATGAAAAATCAACTCCAGTTATGACTTCAATATGATATAAAACTTGTTTTAAATAATTACTTTGAGATTATGGTGGCCCTCTTTTTGGTGTGAGTAGAATCAAATACCATACTAATATTAAACATCATTAAAAAAATAATTAATGATTGTTAGTTTTAAGGTTACATTTGGTTCCTGTTACAAATTCTGCATTATCACCACATAAAAGAATGAAATATGACAGTATTTTAAAACCTTCAAAACTCTATACAAAACTAGTATGGGTGATAGGAAAACTATTATTTGGTGGTTACAAGTCTACAAGCTAAGCAACCTTTGTAAACATACTTTGTGACTTTATTTTTTTTTGTGATTCCTTGGAAAACCATTCCTGTTACTTCATCCAAAAAAGAGTTATTGTAGATGAAATGACATAGGGTGTCTGAGTTATAATTAAGGTTCACAGTTGGATTTTTTTTTTAAGCAGAATAGGGGAATTCATTATTATTAAAAAAAAAAGAAAAAATAATTGAGTAGATTTAAATGTAAATATTTAAACTGCATTGTTTACAAAGGCTATTCATACAACCTTTGAAGTTCTCTGTTAGTGAAGATCATCTGTATATGGACTGTATTCTGACATTATTGTTTGAATATCTAAATGATTTCCATAACTGCAGCAAGCAAGACAGCATATGTCTAACGTATATAATTTATTTTCTGCATCACAAAAATCTGTAATGTTTGGTAAGATTTAATTACTTACTCATATTTTGTTGCAATCTGGTAGATACTTGTTAGAGAAAATGGTAGAGGAAGTACCTTGGTTTTGGAGCCAGGTATCTCAAATCCTCAGTTTCTATGGGAATTCATTCCAAATTGTTGCACTGGTCATTAGGATAATATCTCTATTATAAGGAGGTACTGTGTTTGATGTACATGATGTCCTCTGTCTAAGTTTAACTTGTATTATGTTAGGGCTGTCAGTTAAAAAGAATGAATAATTATGACCAACGTTATGCAAGGTTAATAAAATTTCTGTTAAACTACAGACATTTCAACCAAGTCTTTTTGCCAGTGTTGTCCTTTTTTTGCCTGTATTTAGGGTTTACTTCCCCCTTTTTTAGATTGAATTATCAGAGAACCTGAATTAAAAATTGCAAATCCCTTAGTGGGAGGAGAAACTTATCTGACATGTTTTTCTAACCCAACTTTCACTGAAAACGTGTTTTTAGCTGTAGCACTTTTTAAGCCTTCCTAGGGATCTATTTCTTTCAACAGAAAGGAAATGAAAGCTTTGGCTTTTTGTATGTCTGTTTGAAATGGTCCTTTTAACTTTATCTTTCTGTAGGCAAAAAGAGTAATTGAAAAGAACTGTAAAGAGAGCAGGCCATCTCTGATTTTAAAAAGAGTTTTTACATCTTAACTACAAATTTTCCTCTACAAATTCTTGTTCTTTGTAGACATAAGAATATGAGCTTGGCTGCCATTCCATACTAACCAGTAACAGACACAGAATAATTTAGGCTGGAGAGGACATTTTGAAACCAACTAACCTGCCTCCTGCTTTTTCTATCAGTGCTGCTCCCCATCTAGTCTGCCCCCAATCTACAACGCTGCATTGGGTCGCTTGATACAGGGCACAAAGCTTTTTATTTGACTGTTGAACTTTCTGAGCTCTTGATAGCTAATTTCTTCAGCTTGATGAGGTCCCTCTGAGACATTGCTAGTGGGAGTAGTCCATTTCACATCCAGATTGTTGATTAAAATGTTCTATTGGACATATCAGCCCCATTACAACTGTTGAAGAGCAAAACTTACAGTAGAGCAGGCCTCCAGTTAGATTTTTGCTAAATGGTACTATAGGAGATCATGTTGAAAGCCTTGCTAAGGTCGAGATAAATAACATGCACTCTCTTCTCTTGTCCCTAGAGTTATTATTATTTTTTTTTCTTTTTAGAGATGGGTTAGCCAAGTACCTTTTGAGATGCTGACTGTGCAGGTTGTTCCCAGTCACCTTCCTTCAGTGAATGTGTCTAAAAATGCCTTTCAGAAGGGTTTGCTTCAAGCTCCTCCTTTAAAGATGAGTATAGGTAACACTTTGTTAATCCACTTTCCCTGTCAGTGGGAACCTCTTTTGTTTGTGTAACACTTCAAAGACATTAGAAAGCTCATGACTCCCATCATATTCTTCAGGGTCCTCTGAGGTCTTCCTACTGGCAAGGTGAGTTGTCCTCTCTACTCAAGTAACAGATAACTCAACTCTCCTCTGCTGAGGGTAGCATTTCCCTTAAAACCTGCTGCTAGGTGCAGAGAGATGGCATGCCTGGAAGCAGCTATTGCGAAACTGAAGAATAGGAATTGTGAAGCTCTTTAGTCTTTGTCTCACTACTTTTTATACCGCCTAGCATTTTCCTGACCAGGCCAAGTCATGGGAGCCTTGGGATTTCAACCTGCTATTGTAAAGAGCAGTGCTTCATGGTCAGTCCAGTCAAGGTTAGCAATGACTGTCGTGTCCTCAATGAGACTTTTCTTATTTCTGTGCAGAGATAGAGTACTTCTAGTTGTTCTGTCCAGCACCTCACTGTGTTGCCATGTTGCCTATTTAGGATCAGGAATTCAAATTCCTTCTTGAAACCATACAGGAAAGAGAAAAAAGAAACTTAACCTGTTAATGTTCCTATTAGCATACAGTTCAAGACAAAAGCCCAAGCAAAATTGATGTTTTTCCCATGTATACTTCCAATATTTTTCTAAGTGAAAAGCCCAGTGTATTTAAATCATACAGGTAAAACTTCCTCTATGAATCTTCACATTTTCTTCTTCACTATAACTTAGCAACAGTAGCAGGAAAAATTTGGACAGATACGTCTATACCTATAAGTGGCAGCACTATGCAAAGTATTCTGAGGTCTTAATCCTCAAGGGCTATAAAAGGAATTGTCTTGAAGCAGGTACAGTCTGCTTTCATACCTGCATTCTAGTTTTTCCCATTGGAAATGTTCTTTGGCTAGTAACTTGACCTCCACATTATTACAGTTAGAGATGTGACAGTTTGCTTCAGTACAGATTTAGTGCTCTTGACAGTGTACTATAAGTGTATGAAAGATGTGACAATCCTTGAAAAGCATTGTGAATTATGGAGGCAAAAAAAAGGATTACCTCGATCAGTATTGCACTTACTCTCTCAGAGGTAGAAAAACTAACCACTGGACTAAAGATCCAAACTGAAATTGTTCCTTAGCTATGGCTTCAGTAAACAACAATAAATACACGCAAATCATTTTCAATAGAAGTTAGTTGGTTATCTGAAAATGAATAAGTTACACTTGTATTTTCTGTACTGACAAGAATCTTCAGAATAGGCACGTGAAAAAGTAATTATTTCATGCTTTCCAAGGCAACTATAGCTCAAGAAACCTTAGCAAGAGGTTTTTCCTTTTTTCAAAAGATCTTTACAGCAACAAAGCATTGCTAAGGAAATGTTTTGTCTTTAATATTTTTAATCAGAATAAATTCTTCACTTTTTTTAACAATACAGTAGTTTCGGTTTAAGTTTCCTTTTAGATGTATCTCAGTCTCACCACATGGATATTTCTAACTCTTCTTTTTTTATTACTTCATTTCTTCCCAACAATTTCTTTTTTTGGTAACTTAATTTTTTCATAAAAAAAAAAGTAAAGCAAATTTTAAAAGAGGAGTACTTCCAGCAGAAGAAAATCATCAACAGAAGTTCCATGCAGGTAGCTGCCAAGATATGAAGTTCAAACTCCATATGGATGTAAAATTACTATATATTCTTATGTCTCCTGTGGAATAGGAAGATATTTATTTTTAATGGAAATTCTATGCTGAACAAGATTAATAGCTATTCCATTCTGTGGAAGGAAAAATGTTAATTTTCCCCTCTTGAATCAAGTAACATAAGTACCAAGGGATAAATATAAATGAAAATGCTTTTGATAAAGGTCATAGTTAATTTTCTTGACCTTATATGTTGAAACTAATAAAACAACCCCATTGAGCATACCATCTATTTAGTCTAGTCTCACAGATGACTGCTGATTAACAAAAATTAACAATTCACTATCATGAATATAATGACAAATTTTGTTTTACTTCATTTTCCAAACAAAAACTTCCACAAAAAGTACAGTAACTTAATTTAGGAATACTGTTAGTGGCAACATTATCTTTATGTACAAACTGAAGGCATCTGGAGCTGGTCATATATTTTAAAATATGGAAGTTCAGATTTGGATGACCCAAATTACTTCATTACATCCCAGTGCCATGCAATAACTATATTCCTCCAGTTAGAAGAAAACGAAGTGCCTGTGGTCTAGATCATCTTGATTAAGCTTTCCTTAACTGAGAGGATGCACATAATTATAGTTCTTTAATTTTTTTAGTAATAAGTTATTCAGGAGAGGAAGTTTTAATAGAAGATTTAAATAAAAATTATGAGGGATTTTTGTTTTAGTATTTGAGATAAATGCTTTTCTTTATTCACTATTGAATAGAAGCAACTCTGTTAGTAACATGACAATCATTGTGTTATGTACAGTAAAATTTTTAATTATGAATACCTGTTTAAAGCAGTGTCTATCTAAAAATTCACTGCATGCTCAATTAGTCCAATAAATTCAGTCTTCAATTTTTTTACTAAATAGTACAATTAAGAAAAGTTCCCATGCATTAACAGCAAGCCTTGACTTCCATCCTCTGACACAAGCTCCTTATAAAATGTTCCAGAAACATTCATTTTTTTTTCTAACAAAAAGATTTGGTTACACAATAGATACAATATTTCTTGTTAATTTGAGCCTCATTAACTGCCACAAACATGACAGAGTCAACATGATTGTAAAACTGTTATATCAATTATACTGCTGCAGGTTATCTTCAATTTCACCACATAGACATGTTCCTCTTTGTTGAAGAAATAAAGCCAAAGTCCTCAGCCACTGCAAATGCTGGATGCATCAAGGCTCTTAAACAAACCAAGTGGAAGAAAAAAGGTTTATAATAATTTATTTCCACAAAATTACATGCTCTTTCCTAGTATAGTTGTGTGTTGTGTAGGAAGGGTAACTGGTTAGCCAAAGAGTAAATGTGAAGAAACATCAGCATCAAAGTATTTCTAACTACTTAAAATATAACTTCACTTGCTCAAGCTCATATACTGCCTGATGTGTATTATTTAATAAATTATTTAATACATTGCTATATATTTGCGCTTCAGTCCTGCAGAAGTTACAAATCGTAAAAGCAGGCTTCAAAATGACTATTCAGTTTCACCATGCAAAATTAATCGTTAGGTTTGAAAGCTTTAAGGCAAAAAAAACATTTCTGTATAATTTCATTGTAGTTTTCTTGCTTGTTTTATAATATTTCAGCATACCAAATATGTAGTATCACAATTTCTTCATTTGGATCACAAAGTTATTTGATAAAACCATTTCAGCATACCAAATATGTAGTATCACAATTTCTTCATTTGGATCACAAAGTTATTTGATAAAACCTCTTCCTTTGCACAGACTATCAATTTTCCTGTTCTTCATTGTAATGACCATATGTCTCTTAGTTTATGACTTCCTAGTATCATTGTAGCAAATTAAGATTGCTTACATGGAAAAATTAATAGGAGAAATGCCTTTAAATTGTCTAGCTGAAGTTAGCTGTTGGCTATCACAGTTAAGGAACCGGAAATAAATAGCATACTCAGTCACATTCAGCCCAAGCCAAGGGTACTGAGTCAATATTCAGATTCTCATTAGATTTAGTTGGCTTTTCAGATCTGTGTTCAGTGTGTATATCAGTTTGAAAACTGGAGCATTCTTTGAACATATACTTTCTTTGTCTAGCTTTCATTTGAAAGTTATGCACAGTTTCTAAACTTTCACATATAAATGCACTTGAAATGTATACTGTCATTGAAGGTTTAATTAGGAAATCAAAAATAAAATCATTCATTGTCCTTGTCATGCAATTTTCAAGTACGAAGCATATAGAGACTATAAAAATACTGTAGGTGAAAACTGAAAGAGACTAGATATTAGTGAAACAGATGTTCTGTATGCTAGGTCCACATGTAGAATGGCTATGTTTATTTCCTTGAGGTTTGGAGTTGCAGTGCAATTTCTATTTTAATAATTTATTTTATCCCTCATATATTCTTAGAATTCCTAGTCATACGTATATACACATATACATAACCATATGTATACCTTTGTAGGCTTTGTATTGGAGTTCTGCAAAACAGTGCATTTAGTGCATGTGGACAAATAGATGAAAATAAAGTAAATATTTTGTAGATGTATTTTCTAATTTTCCACTAGAAAAACTTAGCTCTCCAGTCTGCAGAGGTACACATGAAAGTAAATAAGGAAGTAGAAAGTGTTATATTAATATAGCAAACTGTCTTAGTACTCTAAATACGTACAGAATCAGAAATAAAAATAGATAGTTCCTTGTCACTGTCAATATAAATCAGATTTTTAAAGTTGATTGGAAAGAGTCATTTCTATCTGTTCCATCTTTCAAATTCTACATACATTGCTCTTATCTTGAAAAAAACAGTAGTGAATAGGATGATGTTAACTTTCCTAAATCAACACTAATTTAAGACAACTATGGCAAGGATTTGTTTTTGTATACATTGAAATGAAATAATTTGGTCTTTCAAGGTAGTGTAATGACATATAATCTGTCAAATCACAGCATAAGAAAACAACAACAACAAAAACAGATTGAGGTGGCATAGAGATTGTCTTGAAAAATTAATTATGAATGTCCCAACTTCCTGTTAGAGCCACAATAAGACCTTAAAATTTCAGTGTGTATACTCTTAGTAAGAATAAAAATAAATAAAATAGGCTTATAGGTAAAATAATATATAGTGTTGAAAAATTACTAAGGAGAAACAAAGCTTTACATTATTTGATGATGTCAATAAATAAAACAAAGAAAATAAAATATAAGTAGAGGAAGACAAAAAAAAAAAAGCAGAGAAAATGTCACTGTAACACTCAGAAGAAAACTTTACCACTGTGTCGTATTGTCAAGACAGTTTTATCATCTTGTGGAAATGCTAAATTGTCTTTGAAACTGGTGGAACCATTAGAAACAACAAGAGGCAAAACTTCTCTTGGGAAAGGCAAGAAACGAAAATCTCTGGAAAGAAAATAACACGGTAAAACCATTGCAGAAGATGATTGGAAGGGATTTAGTCAATGATTTACATGGCTTCAGTTTTGTAGCCTAATCATCTCCCATTGTTATACCAGGTACTTCCTGAGCTCCAAACTGCGAGTTAAAGAATTTTCTCACTTTATGGTTAGAGCAAAATTGGCTGTTGTGGAGTAACTTCATGCTGAGTAGCCATCCCTGTGTTGTTAATCAAAGTGATTGGCACCTGAGTTTGAGTCCCCAGGTTAATCCAGTTTTCTAAGTTATTGTGTTATCAATCTTTTTTTCTGTATCCTTACTGTGTTTTTAATAGCAGTGCTTCAGTTAAAACATCTCTTAAGGTCTCTATAATCTAAAGGTAAATCACAGTATTGTCATTACTGCATTAGAATTGTTAGATATTCCTTACAAATTTGTATCCAAATAGCAGATCTGAATTCACACATAAACCACACATAAATAGCAGATCTGAATTCACACATAAATAGTTCCTTAGAGTGGCACATTTATGAGAGTGATGAAATGATGGCTTCATGTGGGTGGAAAAGAAGAAACCTCCAAATCTCACGATAGCACCTCTTCCTAAATGTGTGACTTGTTCTGTGTCATGTGGCAGAACTACTATTCCAGATGCTAGAATTAGGGTGTTGAGGCCAGGCAATTTCCTTTCTGTCAGGAGGAAAACAGTGGCTGTGCCAATGCCATGTACTTTCATTTGATATCCACTTCTGCTTCTTAGACCTATTTGGCTGAGAGAGACATACAAACACAGAACTGCATAATTGTTGGGGAAGGAATAAGAGTGATGAGGAAACAGTTCTAAAGCTGACTACTCTTCCTCCTTTTCCCAGTCTCTCAACAGAAATATTTGGTAAAGAGGAATATGTTTTCTCATTACCTGCAATGAATGTCAAGGCAGTAGATAGAGGGACCCTATTAAATGTGCAGTCACAAAGGCCCTAGGCATGCCAGCTCAAGAAAATCAGTTTTTGTTCTCTACTTTTTCAGCTCTGGCACAAAATGTGTTCTCTGGTGAGATGCCTAGTCTCATCTATATCTTGAAAATTGATCTCAGATTGTTTTGTCAGCAAGTATTTCCTTTGTTGTTTGAAAGGTCTGTATCTTTCATTATTTTTCAGGTAGTTTAATGAATTACGTCACAATTTGCCTCCTGTATTGGCATGCCCAAATATAAGTTCTGGCCAGCTCTTTAGGAAATCTAAATTCTTAGTTACTTTGTCCTGTCTGAGTTATGGACTGTCCATGGAAAATATTCATGTTGTTTATTTTTCATTTCTTTATTTTGGAGTTAACTTAAAACTAAGTTCACAGAGGTTTCCAGTGACACTTGTTCATCAAAACTATTTTTTTTTTCATAAAATGTTCTTGGTTTCATTTATAAGAAAAGAAAATGTTATAAGTTGCTACTTTATTCTCAGTCATTGATAAATTTGATTTCTTTTTTATCTTTTTTAGACTTCACACTTATTTTAAAGTGTAAGCCAGTATAAATTTTGAGAAAATAAATTATTCCAGTTTTCTTGTTGAATTAAGATTCTTAGTTTATAGTCTATTTTTTTATACTGTTCACTTATTTATTTCAGTATTGTCTTAAACTGCAACGTAAGTTTTCAGTTTTTTTTTTAATGAAATAGTCATATACAACAGAAAATATAATAATGCTGAGAAAGTTTAGTATTACATAGAGTAGATGTAAAGAATAACCTTATTTACTGAAGTTCCTGAATTAGGGGTAAAAAAGAAATACTGTTTTCAGACAATCATTTAACTCTCTTTTTCACATAAAAAATAGCTTTCTTCCTTACTTTCAGAATACAGTTTTAATGAAAAACAGGAAGTTGTTCTAAGCCCATATTAAAACTTTGCATCTGCCTTCCTATGATTTTTTTCTTTAAATTGATCTAAGAAGAGGCGATGTTGCTCTTTCACATTATGGAAATATTTTTGACAGTATCTCACAGAACTGAGTCCTGTGGAATTAGGTCTGAAAGAACTTTGAATTAATTTTCTCTTCAACTCTATGCATTAGAAGTTCCAAAATGCCAGTTTTTCTGTAGAAACAGTATTCTTCTGGTAAGCAAATAATGTATCTACATTAAGCAAAAAAAGGAAAACACATAAATACTCCTGAGACACTAAACACAAAGTTTCAGTGGAAGACAACACAATGGTAGGTGAGAAACTCCAGACAATCTTCAAATTGATGATTAATTATAAGGATAATGGTAACTTGCCTTCTCTACAGTGATAAGTCATTAAGAACTAAAGCTTCAAGTGGGTGACTATTTCAAGAATATTAATTTTCTTTATGTGCTTTAGATATCTGGATAATAGTGGTACCTAACTCTAATCTTGAAGTTCAGCTCATGTTAAATCCATTGCTGGATATTTTTCACCTATTTGGAATGAAAAATATAATTGTATCAGGAAAAACTATTCTCTTTAGTACTCTGACATAAACATCACCATTGTTTTACTTTTTTTCCTTCAAAATATCAATGTAAGCACTTATGTTCAAGAGGGGAAAAAGCAAGTCATGTGCTGCAGTCGTTGAAATGAATAACTAGTTTTCCAAGGCTGACAAATCTTATATTTCTCCTTTAATAAAAAGTAAAGCCATTTTTTGTATTATTGTGGACTGTGATGAAGTGAAATGAACACTGCTCAACATAGCTTGAAAATGAAAAGCTTGCAATCTACAAAAATACTATCTGCCACCTATTTTTCTTAACAGAACATACAGCCTTACATTTTTTTTTCAAAATGTGACCTTCCTTTTACCCCAGCTCTTTGCAACTGCTTGGAAAATCAATGGCAAGTTTACAATATCTACTATGAAGCTTTACATGCTGTGGAGAAAAAAATATTTTGATAAGCTAATGGATTACAATGTTCTAAGCAGTTGTTACAGACAAATGATTTGAAAGATTATTGAAATATATCTTTTTAAAAAGATACATTGCTACCCATGCAAAGTACAAGAAATTGAATCATCTGCGGTGCTGAGTAACCTTTGCTGTCATTGCAAAATGTGACACTGTAATAGAATAAAATCAGCGTCCAAATGTCCAATGTGCTTAGACCTTTCTGAACTTTTCAGCCAAACCAATTATATTTCTCTTTTTCTATTTTTCTTTTTCACCATAAAATTTCATAACCTTTCCTGTCAGAGAAATCCATGGAAAATGACAGTATGAAAAGTGCTTGGCCAATAAAAAAACTTTCTGATTAATACTATAATAAATCCTATCCTCTTCTTGTTTCCTAAGTCTAATCAGTGATCAGGAGCAGGGCAGATAGAGAAATGCCAGGATATTTAAAATATCATATTGTTGTTCTACTATCATAACGATTTAGTATTCTGTTAGAGTGCTGCATGGTGACTAAAAAAATTATCGTGCGCTTTTGTTACATCATTTTTAATTACTTCTGGTGGAAGAGGACTTATCAAGTGGAAGCAGCTGCAAAGAGTAAAGATGATCATCAACTGGATGTATTTTACAGCAGAAATCTTTCTGTACTAATTCCAGACTCTGTAGATGCTACTGAGTTAGATTTCATAAGAAAAATAACTGAAATCAGTTTCAAGAGTCATAACTGAACTACCAACCAAACATATGTACATACACAACTGGAGGTAGCAACTGCTGTGGAAGTAACATAGGTTAAGTTTCTTCTGTGTTTTCACTTTCAACTTGCTTACTGGAATATGTAGTATAGATGCATGGGAGAATGAAGTTTGTGTCATTCTCTCTAGCCATTTGATTTTTGTTTTACACATACCTCTTTTGGTAGGAGAACAACAATCCTTAATTCATTTGTGAAGGTAAAAGGCTGAAAGACAATCTTGTTAATTTGTTATTTTTTGATTTGTACCATTGAAGAGGTCTGCTTTGGTTGTTGTCAAAGGTGTTCTCATATTGTTCATATTTACATATAGATAACAGTTTTGTAATTGTCTCATTTACATACAGGAAGCCAGGAGCCATCAGTGTGAAAATAACACATATAAAAATCTGCTGGCAGCTCTGCTTTTCTTCACCTTTTTTTTCGTAGTAAGAAGGTAAACACAAACAAGTGAAAAATTAACGTGAAACCAAAATGTCTGCAAGGCAAATATTACAGAAGCTTTTCACATAAGTTGTAAGACCATGAAACACAGATTTGAGAAGGCCTTACCTGTTGTATCAAATAACATTATTTAAAACCTAAGTGAGTTTCTAAGTAGTTCCTGGTTTTAGCAGATACAATTTATGTGCCTTCTTCAAGTAGGAAAAGTTTCACAGCCAATTCTCTGTCATTAAATGGGAATTCTTTAAGTAATTTAAAAGCATTTTTCTTTAACGAAACAACTACATTGCTGATTAAATGTAAGGTGACTTGGAAAACTGCAAATAATTAAAATTAATTAATAATTTAAAAATGTATTTTGCATGATCCTGCAGTGTGAATAATCCTAGTATTAAATCTAAAATTTTATAAACAATGGCAGCATGAAAGTATCTTCTCTGAGGAAGTGTTTTTCACATGTTTATGATTTTGTGCGATTTAATTTTGTGGCATTGTATCTTTACAATTAAAATTGCAGTTTTATATAAGAGCCAAAGAACATTTTCAAAAAGGCATGTTGAAATAGTCTTCTCACAGTGACTGACTAAATATTCTCGATTACTCTATTAAATTGAATACCTGGAAGCAATTACATCAACATCGTTTGATTTTTGACCTCATTTTACTTGACTACTGAAAATGTATCAACAAGTATTTTTAACGTTGTTTTCATGTTCAGTATTAAAAATGTTCTATTAGAATTTTAATGTTTCAGTGGAATGGTTGAACAATTAGAGAATTAGAGAATTATAACATTATGAATAAATGAACTTCAAAAGTTTATATCCACTGGAGGCATTGCTCTTCAGAACTCTTAAACCTTACAAGGTAAGAGAGCAAGACCATTTGAACAGGGTCCTTTGCCTAGGGCCTGAAGCAAGGTATATTCAAAATTTCATCACAGTTGAGACACAGATGATTTCTAAAACTTATAGAGCTGAGATCTGTATTCAGCTCTTTTCTTTAATCTGAACAAGAGGATGAAAATGAAGTTTGGGCAAAAAGCCTAAAAGAATAAACAACAATAGAAAATTTAATTTAGCAGTTGACAAAAATTTTGATGCCTAAGATAGGAAATTGTTCATATGTATTTTTGTGACATTGCAGAAAATCCTGCTTTTTTGCTTCATTATCTGCAGTAATGTTGTTTCTTGCCTATTTATGACTTGTCACACATATGGAAGATTTTCCATGTGTTTTATTTATAACTTTTTGACAAAAAGTAGGTATAATAAAGATGCAGAAAAAATAGGAGAGAAAAATACCAATAACAAATTTTTAGGCCAGTGAAGATTATGTTGCACCTCAGAGATTCACAGCTCAGGTTGTCTCCTTCTGCAGTGATCATTGTACCGGGATCAATGGCCACTTGGAACTTGCCCTTCTAAACCAAAAGCATCTTTTCATTTTACTGTCTGAAAAGCAGCCCTTTTGGAAACTTCTATGAAAGTAACCCAGAGAACTGAACATTCTCTTACAGGAAAGTTTTAAGACCCAATAAGAAGAGGCATTCTTTGTAGATCTTGTTCCAGTTTTTGCTTTAATAAGTCATATGATATTCATAATTGTGCTTATTAATGTATATAAGATACACTTGCATTTCTAAATATTTATATATACATTTTTAAATGTGTATACTGTGATTAATGATTACATTTAAGGTGATCCTGCCCCTCTAAGTTGTTGAGGCCTCACCTGGAATTCTGTGTCCAGATGTGGAGACTTCAGAGCAGGAGAGTCATAGACCTGTTGGAGCGTATTCAGAAAAGGGCCAAAAAAATGATGCAAGGGGTGGAACACCTGTCCTATGAGGGCAGGCTGAAAGAGCTGGGGCTGTTCAGCCTGGAGAAGAGAAGGCTGTGAGGTGACCATATAGTGGCCTTTCAATATCTAAAGAGGAGCAATAGGAAAGAAGAAAACAGACTCTTAAGCAGGATCTGTGGTGATAGAAAAAGAGGAAATGGTTTCAAGTGTAAGGATGGTATATTTAGGTTAGATATGAGTAAAAAGTCTTTCATAGTGAGAGTGGTGAGGCACTGGAACAGATTGCCCAGAGATGTGGTCGATGCCCTAAAAAAGCGAGGCTGGATCAGAGCCTGGGCAACCTGATCTATTGTTGGATATCCCTGTTCATTGCAGGGGAGTTGGATTAGATGACCTTTAAAGGTCCCTTCCAACTCTAAGGGTTCTACATTTCTATGATTCTTATACAGTAATATATAAGTATACAAGCTATGCATACTTTATTCTATTATTTTCTATCATTTCATCATACATCTAGCCTCAAATATCAGTTTCAATGTTATCTATAACCATATGTGCAATTCTTAATGCAAACAAAATATTTGTAAAGTATCTGCAGTTTTATGCTATTAAAGAGTAGAACATATTATAATAATTTCTTTTGTGTAGGTTGTTTTTGCAGTTGAAACCTCAACATTTATACCATAAGAAAATCACCAGGACAGGTGATAATCGCTGTTCTGAAATAGCTCGGAGAGGCTGTTTGGAAGGCTCTCAAGAAGAACTGAAGACAGACACCATGTGGTGGCCAAATGAGTGTTTTGACATCAGTTATTGGCTCACTTCGGAAACAGCTGAGATGAAGCCAAAGACTTGGCTAGAATGTGCTGTTTCCAGTATGAGCTGGAAGATGATGCAAAGCAAATGTAGACCTTCCTTTGGAAAAAACAATTGTGATCTTCTAAAGAAAAACACATTTTTTCTACATGGCTTAATATAGAAGTTTATTGGTGACATTTCTTTTCTGTAAAATCTATTTTTGAAAGATTGGTACATACAGTACAAAACATAAAACACGTAATATTAAGGAATTAGAAGAGACTTTAGGAACAGAAACTTGAAAGACATCCAGTATGAACTGAAGGTTGTTTTTACATGGTCAAATCCTAAAACTGTCAATTCTTTTTCTGAAAGTATTACTGCTTCCTGAAGTACAGTACTGCATTGGAGTAAGACTTCAGGCCACTGGGAGTAGTCACATCAGTAGTGCGGCAACATGCAATTACTCTATTAAAATAAACCACAACTCCATGAAGGGCTTCAACATTAAACAAAAGGGTGAGCAAAAAAAGTTGATTAAACATTGATGGATAGAGTTCAAAGCATAAATCTATATGCTTTGAAATGACTAGTTTTAATGATTTAAAGAATAATGAAGATGATAGCAAAAGTTTTAATGATGATTTCTTAAGAAAATAGAGATCTTTAAGAAAAATTATGAAGCTGAGAAAGAAAGATCATAATTTTTTTCTTTTCTTTTTGAAAACAGAAGTCATGATATTTCATGTTTCACTTTTTGTCTGAAAGCTCTTTAAAAATCTTATGCAAATATTTTTTAAAAAGCAATTTTGAATATATTTGCTATGGTGATCTGTACATGTTTTGTTGTATTAACCTTTATTGAGAGCTAATTTTAGAAGCTGCTTATCACCTGAAATCTTGAGAATTAAATGTACACGGAAAAAATAGTAACTTAATGTCAAATTTTGGAAAGCATGATAAAGAAAATATTAAGAGAAAATTCCTTATGTATGAAGTGGCAGACCTAAAAGATCTAATGGAATTTTAAAGGAAAAAGAATACTGGACTTCTAGAATTCTTCCCCATGGAGGTTTGCTCTCATACCTGCATAAACAATGACACCCTGCACACACAAAAAAAGGACAGATTACACTTTTATCCTGATATTCAGCCTTTCAACAGTTACATGCCTGAGCAGAATGTTCAGAGACTAACATCTGGTTTTCAAGATGAAGATTTATTATTTATAGTTTTAAGCTGTGAAATCAATGGAGAGGGAAAAGAAATAAGCTAAACCATAGGTTTTCATGGAATGTCTTTCTAATATGGCTTAGTCTTTGTGTAGTTGATTGCTCTAGATTTTTTTTTTATGTAAAGAGACATAGGGAGAATTGAATATGATTCCCATACACTTGGGATTGAAAAGTTAGCCATAACATCATTCACCTTCTTATAACCTGTTATGGTGAAGAATTGGTCATTTTTCAAGATTTTATAAAGCAATTTGTCTAGAGCATGTTGAATCATCTAAAATGCTTTTCCTTTTATTTATTTATTTTTTAATTGAAAGTTAAATCCAACTCCTACTTGTTTTCCTTTTTTTTCTGTTTGTGTGGTGAAATCTATTGAAATCTATTTGCTTCTCACAGCTCTTGATTTGGAAATGGTTCTGCATAAGAGCTGAATCAAATGGAAACACAGATTGATACAAAAGCTAATAGCAATTGCAGCAACTAGAGATCAGATTGATCTGAGTGTGATAAGAAAATACAGATTTTCTGAGTTTAAGCAATGATCTTTTCATCTTGCACAAGAGAGTTCAAACTCTTCTCTGTGACTTAGAGGTGAACAAGGTACGGTGCAAAAGATCACTCCAAAATCTGATGTCAGGATACTTCAACCGTGAGCTCACTGCGATGATAATCAGGTGCCACTGCTGAGGCTGCAAAAACTGATACCTGACCTGCATAAGCAGATGAAAGAGTTATAAAACAACAGCAATATAAATAGAGCTACAGGTGAGATGTTAAAATAGCATTGCCACAGAAAATGTATTTAGATAGTTACAAGGAGCAATTTAAGTAGACAGCGGCTTGTGAAGAGAACATTGCCAGGAAAAAAAAGAGAATAAAAACCACCACCAACAAAGACTAAACCAAACTAAAGGGAGATGTATTTATTCTTGGGAAGGAAAAGGTGACAGACATTTCCAATCTGTGAGGCAGGCAGTTTATCTTTGATTTCTTCTCGGCACCACCATTGCTGGCAGCTTGTGAAGTACAAAGAGAGAAGGTCAGAACTCCCCTGGAGAAGTTCAGCCCAGGTATAAACATGCTTTAAGATGTGCCCCATGTGTTTGCAGAGGCATATCAGATGGAGAAAAATGGCAAGTTAGTAATTACAAAAAATGTTTGTTGTGAATTTGGCTCTTTCTCTCTGTTTTATATACAGCTCTCCTTTGTTTGCATGTATTTATTATTTTGACTGTCAACTGGAGAGCAGATACAGAAAAGGTCAGAATTCCTCTTGGGATAAATTGAGCAAAATAAGTAGGAAACTCTTCTCCATGGGTCACAAGATTAAACTTTTAAAATATCCAGGATGATAAACATCAGGGAGTAAACAACATTATCACCTCCAGAAAGAGTTATGTTTATCATCAGCTACTCCTTATACCTAGTCAGGATGGACACCATAGTCTTTGAGGTCTAGAGTCATTTTAGATCTGAGTCATTTTAAATCAGCACACTTCTACTTATTGCTGTTTGTTAAAGTTGTCCCCACAGAGCAGAAGAGAGCAGGTGATTTTCTGATTTATTTTAGAGCAAAATCAGATCATTACCTTAAACAGTCTACACTGTCATGGTTTTGTGGTTTGTCGTTGGTATTTCGCATCATAAAATCATGCAGTACACTGGGAGTTAAGGAGTTAATGCAGTTCCATGAATTGTTGATATTTCCAGTCTCTTGGTCTCAGAAGTGAAGAATGAACTACAGCTCCCAGAAGACTTCATTTTTTGATTTCTGTTTTCTCTTCACAGGGAAAGATAAAACTGATTGGGAGTCACAAGACTGCCTCTTCTCTCTTTGCTTCCTGGCTCTTTTGCACACAGCATTAGAGTAGCTCAGCATTAGCATGTCGATCATTTCCAATTTGGAAGAGGCACACTAGTATTTTTCTTCCTGTAAGGATCTCAGATTTCTCAAAATCAAATGTTATGTTGACCATTAGAATGGAAAGTTTATCTCTGAATATTATGACCTCAGCATCTAAATCGAGGTTTGTTTTAAGCTTATTTAAAATTAGGATTCTTCCAACAGCCCTAAGTCATTATCCAAGGATCCTGTTCCACTTCATTATTAAGCAGGATCAATAAGAGAACTTGAGATTTGCTCCCTGCACACCATAAAGTAGAAAAGGCACAGGTGAAGTCTGTGACTAATTCTGAGATCCCAGTGTGAGACTAGGTGACATTTTCTAGTAGCCAGAAGGGAACTTCTAATTCTGATACACCTGCTGCTAAACCTGCTGGTGCCATCATCTCTTTAGAGGTGTCTGTAATCACTGTGTTGCAATGTGTAGAATTTTCAGGGACTTGTTTCCCCATTGATTTCATCTTCTCCTTTCATTTCTCTTTTGTTCAGGAAACATGATGCCATGAGCTTAAGGGATGGAATTCTATTTAGTATTCCCTTTCAATCATAGTATATGAGGGCTGCTCTAAAATGAATGCTTCCTATCTTATTATGTTGGCCTATTAAGTCAGAGGCAGATGTTGGTGTTATGGCAGTAGAGGTTGAAGCCTTCTGTTAATATTCTGCTGTATATATATGTATATTATATACATGTATATATGTATATATGTAGTCTAGGAACAGAAATTTAACAGCTGATCTGTGCAGTGGAGGATGTTACACCAAATTCATGTTACTATTCACTGTTCATAGTGTTCTAAAAATTGATATGAAATTATCTTTATTTTCTTTTAAAAGAAGTTACAAGTGAAAGAACTTGAAAGTCTACTTATACATTTCTTGACCCTATATAATAATCATTACAATAAATAATAATTATAAATAAATGAAAATATTAAAATTTCACTCTTAAACAAAGTCATACAAGACAACCTCAACTGTTTGTAAGCCTAGCTGTAAATGGACAGAGTTCATTAACTCACAGAACAGAGGGAGAAATGACAGCATTTTCATTTTTAAAATAAATCTAGATTTATTCTTGAACAGAAGTGCTTCTCAATGAGAGTAAACATTTATACTCCAGCTTTTAGTGCTTGTGAAAGTGACAAAAATAACCTGAAGGGCTGCCTTGTCTTTATTTGAGTGGATCTGTACTGACACTCTAGGCAATTAGGAATTGAGTTGAAAGCAGGTGGGCTTTTTCTCCTCTGAGAGTTGTTCAAGCATTTGGACAGATATGCAAGACACTTTAGCTGTTCTACAAAATAAAGTTCAAAGTAACGTATACCTCCATAAGGAAGGAATGAACAGTGATATTTTGAGTCACTTCTTGTTCTTCAGGTGGTACAGCTATGTGCCACTCCTTATGACAGCCAGGTGCCAAATTTACAGTTTAGCTCATACAAATGCATCATGAGAAGCATCACTGCAAAATTCTTTAAGGTGTTGTGTGCCCTTCTTCTGAGGGAATTAAATTCTTCAGAAATACTTCACTTTGCTATGATTAATCCATCTTTGGCTTCCCCAAATAGACTGCCAAGATTATTACTTCCTGTGCTTTCAGCTTCTATTGTGTAACCACTTCTTAACAAGGACTCAACTGATACTAACAGCTTGCTTCACAAAAAACTAGTTATTTATACATATTTTTATATGTATACAAAATATGTATGTATTTAAGTAAAACACATTTATTTAAATGAATACATAGAATTCAATAGATTTAGAAGGGATTATACTGGTTAACTTTTCTATTTACTCTTGAATACCATGCTAAGCACAGATAAGAGATAAAATCACTTTGCTAATACGTCCTTCATTTGCCTGTAAAAAATTCACAGGCATTTCTGCTATAAGAGTTTTTTTTCTGTAACAAATTCTTGGAACCTGTCTTTCTGAAACAAATATGCATTGGTGGAAATACGGTATTGTACAAAAATAAAAATAAAAAAATAAAAAATTGAGGAAAACTTTCCAGGACTTTAGCTCAACTTTTTTGTCCTAACGTTCTGTAATTGGGTCTGGTTATGAAGGATGCTTGTTGATGTCACAATCATCTGGCAAAAAAGGCTGAGTAAAACAGTAGGAGAAAAAGTATAAGGTACCTAGACAAACATACTGTACACTTAATTAACTATTTAGATTTTAATAATAATACAACAGAATAGTTACTGTTGCACTATTGCCATAAATTGTTAATGCACATAAAATCATATAATTTTTTATTTAAGATACATTTTTAATGACAAACACAGCCTGTTTGGAAGCAAATAGAATATTAACACCTTGATTATTTTTATTAACTGATTTTTAAAATTATATTCTGTCATTGGGTATTGGATAATAGTCTTGCACACTGTGTGAATGCATGTATCTTTTTTTTTCTGCCCTTATTTTTGGAAAGTTGTATGAGATATGTTAGAAATAACAATATTTCAATCTGTATTTTTCTTGTTCATTTTTACTGTTTATACTGTTCTAGTCTTGCACTCGGATAGTAAACAGTCCTCGTATCATATTTCCACGGAATACTCTTTGACATGTCTGCAAATATTTGCAAAAAAATATTTATTTCTTTGGGCTAAACTCCAAATCCGTAAGAGCCAGTTCAGTAGATGCAAGCGGATTTTAATGTGTTGAAATTCAAATTCATCAACAAGAGCTGGGTTTTTCAAAAGATAGTTAATATTGTTGTCATTTATAAATAGACAATATTTACAAATTAGGGAGGCCCTCTAGCAGTCTGGTCTAAGACACTGAATGAAGTACTTTTGAAATTTATCTCAGTGGGAGAAAGGCTTTTTAATGCAAATCCTCTCTCACATTCAATAGCATAATATAAAATTCAGCAATGCACATAAGTGTTTTAATTGGACGGATATTGTGTTGTAGCTATATCTTTTTAGATGAAAATATACAAAGCAAACATATTACAGCAGAGATTCTGTTGCAAAGGTAGAAAGCAAAATCTATCAATACTCCTTTCCCAAATTATAATGTCTTAAATTACCAAATAGAATGCATTTTCACCAATCAATTTCACAAAAATCTTAGGTCTTTTAAAATGGCAAATCTGAAATAAAAAATTCTGTTTCTTTTTCTTATGTTCTAGCATTATCTTTTTAATGTAAATATTTATAATCTCCACTGGGTTTTAATTTGAAAGAAAATTACCTGAAATACAATTACATTTTATTGTATGACTGTTCATTATCAATACTTTGTTGTCTTGACTGTTGTCTGGATACAGCCTGAATCAGGAATGAAGTAATAATTCAGATTGAATATATCTCATATTCATGTAATTTCTAAAAGAAGTTTGTTTTTGGATATATCATCAAAATAGTTACATGGTAATGTTGCATATTCAGGTGTCTTTGTCAGGGTTAATTTTGTTTATTACAGACAGATAACAAATTATTTAACATTATAAAAAATATCTTGAATTATTATTAGCATTTGTAAACCTACGGAGCATGGAATCATCTCTTTTTTTCTCCCTTTTCTATTATATGTGAGTCGCTATTTAATTTACTAAAATAGTATATTGGCCAAGACAGACAGCCTTGAAGGAAGCAAATGAAATCAAAACTCATTAAGTTTCAAGAAAAGGATGTGCTCTCCAGTGAATTTCTGTGCTTTATAATCTTTTGGGATGTGCTGTCTTAATAACCAAGTATAAAATGAATAGCAATCTGATACCATTATGATACTTAAAAAATGCAGAGGTTTTTTAAAGAATATATTGCTTTGGAAGCTGACTCATGAAGAACAGTTTTAGTTGTTGTTCTGAATACTCAGTTTGTATTGTATTCATCTTTTTGTAGGACTATGCATTTATAGGTGAGATTTACAGTGGAGTAAATTTGCCTGTTTATATATTAGATGGTTATTGTCCCTGCCCTGATATTATAGTATCAGCCTTCTGCTTCAAACTCTTCTGCTATAGCAAGTAGCTAGGTTTCATCTCAGTCTTTTACATTTTAAAATAAGTGAAGAAAGTCTCCATAAAGATCTGCTCAAAGAACAGGAGAGATTGTAGATCTCAGTGCCTCCGACCATTAGATTTTTAATTCTTGCTTTCTTTTGGGTTCTGTTAAAATGAAGGAAGGAACTGAAGCAGAATTTTGGCTCTGCATTGAAATGCTTTAGCCTTTTGCAACGACCATAGAAGACATTGTTTTAATCATTATTTCATAAAATCACACACTTGGAGTAAATATATATATATATATTTTTTTTCTCAGTACTCGTGAGGTTTAAGTACTGGATATAGTGATCCTTCTGTTACACTAATGAATACTTATATCTATACATATATCTTAGCCCATAAAATGAAAACTGGATTTTCATTCCTTGAAGAATTCAACTATGCCAATAGAACTGAATTAATGATAACACATACAAATGTTTGTTCATTTAGCCAGGCTGTTTTGAAGAGAATAATTCAGCATGAGACAGTGAAAATAATCCCCTGTTGAGCGCCCTGTTTTTAAGGTGCTGCACTTTAATCTCTTCACTGTTAGATACTTCTTGATTACAGGGATTCTCATTATTTTACATGTTATCATGGAAATAAGTCAGCCTTAGGGATCTCAACAGACAGCAAGGACGTCTTCTTCAGAGACTTGATGAGGTATTCTGGAAGTCCCTTGATGGAACCTTGAAGAGGTCTGAGCTTTTGCTTAGTGATATGAGCATAGACTGCTGTACTTTTAGTGGCCTCCAAGACTGACAGGTGCAGCTTCCTTCATTATCCTTGCCATAATTAAAAGGAGGCATTTCATAAAGGTGCTTAACCTCCCATGTCTTGTATCTTATTACATTATTTTTCACACTGGTATTGAGGCATTTTGTTAGGTACAAATTTGAAACAAAACACACAAATGTTCCTTAAAAGATCTTATAATTGTAAGGGAAGCTACAGAGGGTAGATAGAATAGAGAATACAGAGAGCAGATAAAATAGAGAAGATAAAACAAATAGTAAAATCTGATTATGATAACAGTTTGTAAGCAGACAGGTATTTTGAAACAAATCTCCTAATTTTTAATGTACATGATTTTGTTTCTAAGTTAATCTAAGTTAACATGCTAAATGAAATCTACATAGGTCATTCCAAAAGTAATGCCTCCTATTTACTTTCATGGGAAGTATGACAAAGAACAAAATAACACTGTTTGATATAGTCAGCTATAAAAATCTATTTTTCAACATATTCACCACCAATAGATAGGCTTTTTTTTTTTTTTTTTTTTTTTGCCAGCAATGAACAAGTGCCTGCAAGCCACACGTAAAATTCTGCACCGCCGTCGCTGTCACTGCTACTAAAATGCACCACTCACTGCCTCACTGTGTTCACATTCACTCTTTGGTCTCCATAAATGTCGAAGAATGTCAATGGGTTCAATTTTTTCAACTTGGAGGAATTCAATGACATGCCTTTTCTTCATTTGCAATTCCATGCTAGACGCCATTTTGCCAGAATGCCCTGCCAACTGTCACACAGCAACAAAACATAATGGCATATTGTTGGGAAGGTTCAGCTTCTACTGCTATACCAGCAAAATCTGCCTCTGACATCATGATCCAACATAATAAAATAGGAGATATTACTTTTGGAGCAACCCTCGCATCCAGACTTGCAATGCAAAGGAGCTGTGTAGCCATCGTCTAAATTCTTTGCTTTAATTGTTTTATTTAACATATTCAGTTTGAAGTGCATTTTCATATATAAACATATTTGATTTCTGCTTTTTTAAACATTTCTTATTTTTATTTTTTATTTGCGCTTTTATGCTGTATAAAATGTCTGGTGTATTTTGTGCTTTCTAGTTAATTTTCCTATTTCTATTATCAGGCTCAAAGAATCAACAGCTTACAGACTGACAGCTTAATTTTGACACAGTTTCTATTCATTAGCTGAAAGTTAAAACAGTTCTTATTTGAACTGTCCTTTAATTAATGAGGTAGCAAAACCACATCTGAGATAGCAACTCCTCCTTACTGACAGTAAACAGAGGTGAATACTGTAATTATTTTCTTGATATAGCCCTAAAAACTGCAGGTTTAATATTAGTGATAGTGGTACATAGCTGACATTCATGAAAAGCTAACCGATAGAAAAATCTGTATTTTTGTTAGTTGCTGTGTTTAGAGCCAGTCCCATCCACATTCTGTCTTGATACACTTTAAAGTAGGCAGATAGTTTGAAAATTTTTTCTCCTTGATGCAGCGATACGAATGGAAATCCAACACTTTGGGGATTGTCCCAAAATTAGGGTCAGAAATATAGCCTTATTCTCCCCTGATGTAACCATAGCATGCAGGATTAGCTTTTAACCTTTACAGAGATTTGTGTGTCTGTTAGGTTGGGTCTGCTGAAACAAATGATTACATTACTCCAAAGAGAATATTTATGCTTTATATAATTAGGTGTGCAAACATTTGTTATGATATAAACAAATACAAAAAAAAGATGAAAGCATTTTTATAACAGCATGTGTTAAAAGCATCGTAAGTCTCAAAAGACATAAATGTATGCTTGTTCCTTGAGTTCCAGAGCTATTTAAGTGAAAGAAATGTAACTCTTCCACTGCTGCTGGGCTTAGTTACTTAGTCCAAACAGAGATATTTCTCAGTAATGGCTGTGATCTTAAAGGCTGTAAGACAAAATCAGTGATGAAGTGGACACTACAGTTACATTCTTAACACAAAAGTAGTGGTTATTTCCACTAGAATAACTCTCAAATTTCATGTTATGCTCTCAAACTGTTCCATCTTTTCCTCTAAATCATGCCATAATGTTGCCATGCAATATATAGCGCATTTTTACACTCTGCCATCCTGTCTGGAATGGACAGTGACCTGGCATCCAAATCATCATGTGGTGGAAAATGTAGATTATACTAGATTATACTAGATGATAATCTGAAAGCATGACTACAGTAAAGAAGAAAGCATACACTGGATACCATTCTCCACATAAAGAAAAAAAAGAGTGTGCAGGGGGAATATAGTTAGAAATGCTTTGAAATAGCCGTCTTTGATGTTCTGTGTTTTTCTGAGGTCAAAAGTTGGTCTCTCTCCTAATTTATCTGGAATTTAGGTGAAGAAGATGAAGCAATGGGACAGGTTTGAAAACAAATGACTGATTAAAAGTATAATTTGCTTAGCTGACACATGCACTTATGGAATTGTTACTTTCTTGATTTTCCCCGAAATGAAGTTTTGAGATATATGGTACACAATCACCTAGAGATGTTGTGGAGTCTCCTCCTTGCAGATCCTAAAAAGATTTCTGGATAATCTGCTTTGGGTGGCCCTTTTTCACTGGGGTACTTGAAGCCAGATGGCATCTACAGTTCTGTGGTTCCAAAAAGAAAGTCCTTCATTTTTTCAAGAAATATGTATTGCGTTCTATGGCATCCAAGGCTTGAAACCACCTTTGTGGTTGACATATTTTGCTTCATATCATGTTGTATTTTACTTGTGTCAGTAGCTCTTTCAGAAAGAAATGTGCCTGCTTTTCTGTGTTTTCATTTACAGTCAGTATACAGTCAGTATAAAAAATAATAGTTAAAATTTGTTCATATAGTTTATACTTGTACTGTGTACAGCTTTTACTGTACACATCTGTACATGGAACTGTCAGGGAACTTGTTATTACAAATTATGTATAGTCATTGGGTGCATGTGTTCATATTCTCTATCATAACTTCCAGAATGTATAAATGTAGACAAAAAGAATAATAAAAAGCTTCAAAGATAGCTCAATCAGAAACATGTCAGGAATATTTTACTAGGTTTTAAAAATGACATAATCACTCAATCTAAAATTAAATTTGCAGAACCTTAAAAGTCAAGCTAATTTAGGGAGAAATAAATGGAGTTTAAATGATATAAAAGATACCATTAAAAAAGAAAAAATCCAGAAACTAGAATATTTTAATATTTTTACTGGCACATTCAGACATAAAATTGATCCCAAATAAACAAGGCTGTATAAAGATCAACAGTTTCTATTAATCTTAAAAGACTAGAGAATGGGAGTAAAGCTAATGTTTGTACTAAAAATACTTGATTGTCAACCTTATTCTCTGTACATTATGAACTGCCTTCATTAGTCATTTCATTAAGAATGTATTGTTTGTTCTTTCATCTTCTCATCATTAAGTATACAATTTGGAATATCTTACTTTGCTTGGGTTACTGGAGGAAGTTTTTGTGTATATTATTTTTACATTTGTGAAACAAATATAAATGTGGAAGAGTGTGTTTTGTAGAAAAATCTCCAGTTCACATCCTCGGAATGTCATGGTATTTAGAAAATTCTGCTTTCTAGAGGTATGTTGGACTGCATATTGTTACAGATTATGTCTGTCTGATGTCTATTCTAAACTATGTAACAGACTGGTGAGAATAGGCTTGAGGCAAAAGTATCAAAGCAAGTTGGCATGGGTTTACAAAAAATGGAACTCAGAAAAATAAACTTGAACTACAGATTTGATTGATGAAGACAATAATGTTTTAGTGCACTTGGAATTTTGTACTGCTTCATATAATACGATATTTGAATTTAATATAATCAATACAACATGGCATTTTACAGCCATTTGCAGGTTAGGGGCTGACTGGCTGGGAGGGATTTCTACAAAAAGGATCTAGGTGTCCCTGGTGGCCAACAGGTTGACCATGAAGCAGTGGTGTGCCCTTGTGTCCAAAAATGCCAATGAAATCCTGGGGTGCAGATCTTATCAGTTCTTATGAATATGTGATAGGCCAGAGTCAAGTGAATGGGACCAGGCTTTTTACAACAGTACCAAGCGACAGGACAAGGGGTAATGGGCAAAAGTTGGAACACAGGAAATTCCATACAAACATGGGGGAAAATGTCTTTACTTTGAGGGCATTGGAACAAGCTGCCCAGAGTGTTTGTGGAGTCTCTTTCTCTGAAGAATGTAAAAACCCTAGACACTTTCCTGTATAATCTATTGTAGGAAACCTGCTTTAGCAAAGTGGTTAGACCACATGACTTACAGAGGTCCCTTCCAACTCCTGTGATTCTGTGTGACTCTGTGAATCTGAGATTAGTTGAGAAATTGAGTACATTTTAAATAGATTAAAAATTGGAAATGGGAAATCATCATCAAATTAAATTTGTGCACTTAAAGGGTAGCACTTTGATTAGATCTTGACTATTAATTATTCCAAACTTTCATGTAAGAAGTTGTCCCAAGAGACAAAAGAGAACAATATTATAACATTCAAAATAAAACAATATTATAACATAAAGTCATTATTGATTGTCTGGAGATTGCAAATAAAAGAAAGTATAAAATAAGAAAGGAGATGGCCACCAACATAGAATAAACAACTTTGTGGGAACACGGGAAGACAGTCTGCATTTTCCAAGGGACAGATGTGAAGCCTGTGCATGGGAACAAAAATCCTAATTGAAGGCTGGACGCTGTATTTTTGAAAGCAGAGACTTCAGAAAAAAGCTTACTGACTAATTAGCTATTTATGATATTTTACTTAGATATGCTGATAAATTAATTATTGCATTAATTCAGATGATAATATCTTATAGCAGATGGTATGTACTTGGCATTGATACTTATTGTCGGATCTTGGTGTTCATTTCAGATTTCTGCATTGAAGAAGGGTACTGAAATAATTTTGGAATTCAAAGAATGCAAATGAGCAAAGTATTGCAAATTTTGCCTAATTCAATATGCCCTTATAGAATAGCACAGGAAATATAATTTCTTTTTCTGATCAGAGGAAAAGAAAAAGATGGTGGATAATTTTTTTTTACACACTGGGACTACTCACATAGATAACGCAGTCAGGGGTCCTAGTGTAACAAATTATAGCAAGGTCAACAGGCTGAAAAGTAATCTGATTTTAAATAATGCACTCCTCCCCACTCTAGCAAATAGATATTTTATCTCTGAAACAGATTAAGGTGGCACTTCAATGTTTTAGTGTATCTCTAGCACAAGGGTAAGATTTTTATTTTTCAGAAATTTATATGTTATTTCTGTTGGATTTATTTCACAAATATCTCCTGACATACGTTCTCTGAGTTCAAGCTGTATGGTAACGCTGAACACTTCTTTTCTATGAATACAAGGGCTGATCCAAATATGACAGAAAAGTGCTGTTGTAATTTAATCAAATCATTTTTTGCATCTGATCTGAAGGAAAAAAAAATAATGGATCAAATGAATAAAGAAATTAAGAGCCAAGTAGTATATTCTTCCTCAGGAATAGCTTACCATAGTAGTCTTGGTCACATCTGCACGAGATAAGTCATACTTTATTATTATTGCAGTAGAATTTTGATTTCATGTAGGTGGCAGATAGAAAAGTCAAGTGCCAGCAAGAACTTAGTAAGATGAAGAGATGTGAGAGGGTTGAAGGAAACGATGTAAAAGAGCATTAGATAGTTGACACAGATGGTCTGTGATGAAACCAATTAAAAAACAAAAACAAACAATAAAAACAAACAAAAAAAATGCCTCAAAATTTTTATATATTATTCTACATATCTTACCTATATTCTACTTCAAAAATTGAAGAGATACCTGCTCTGATACAAGCAGACACTTAGACAATTTCATTCATTATTTATAAAGAAAATCTATCCCCATAGGGCTTTAGTGAACAATTTCTGCCAGCATTTCTACTCTATGAATTATTAGGAGCCATGTCTCTGAAATATATCACTTTGCTACAGCTAGTATGGAAGAAAGAACACAGAAAATATGATGAGAAGAATATTTCTTCTTAATTTGTAGGAATAGCTGTTAGGTCTCAGAGGTTTTTAATCCTAGAGTAATGGATTTCTTTATCAGCATAATTAATGCTATGACTAATGCATTCTATACCATTTCACTCTTAATTTTTTTCTTAATATCAAATGAATCTTGCCTATACAAATTTTTCAGTATTTAGAATTATCATAACAGTCTTACACAGATGCACTCAATAAATTTCCATGAGTCAGCTCATTCAAAAATAATTACATTAATGTAGTAATAGTTAATTAGAATGAAATTTAAACTAAAGACTGGATTATAAGCCTAAATTTTACTAAATAATATATTAAAAATATATTTTCTACTTTTCTTGCTTGCAACTCTCTGAATCAAGTATATCCATAAAGTGACATTTGGAATTTTGTTCTTGGAAAGGAGGAAAAAGTTTATGCTAATCTAATAATATGAATCCTGACATAAGGCTTTCCTTCAAGCAGTGACCAAAACCCAGAATACTGCACTGTCTGCAGACAAATTCTGAATTCCCCTATCACTTAGTAAGAAGAACTAACTACCCAGAAAAATTTCCAAGCAATTGAAAAAGTCAAATTAAAAAAGCAAATAAAAAAATAAACAAACCAAAAAACAAGAACAAAACAAAAAACCCAGCATGAATAAGATAATGCACTCTTCAGAGCTCATGAATTACTCAAACACTTACTATTGGTTGAATCTGGTCCTATGATGTAGATGTTCAAGCTGTATGTCAATACATATTTTGTCTGTGTACTAATGTCATACGATTTGCAGTAGGTGTCATTAATGGACTAATTGCAGTGATGCGCAAAGTTTTAAATTCCAATTTCATTCTAAAAATAATCATTTGAAAAAGATTATTCCTCCTTAATCTAATTAAAGTTTTCAATTTTTAAATGCTTCATGTACTGTAGCAACTTTTTATAATGACCTAAAATTTTTAAACGTCCTGACTATATTCATTCCTTGTTCATCGTTCACAGAGAAAAATATATATCAGTTTAAAAAGTATGCTAATTTATGGTACTTTATGTTGAAAACTGTGCTACATGCAAGGGTATCACCTGATAGCGCTACCCTCCATTTACTTAATCTGTAGAACACAGATGAAAGCTTATTTTTCCCACTTAATTAGAAATATTTTCTATCTCTGAAACTCAGTGACTGAAACCATGTTGACTGTTCTTAGACAAAATAATTAGCTATAAATACACACGTGCACGCTTCTTTAATTTAGTTCATTCTAGTTTCTATATATGCTATGTCTTTAGACCCTGTAGAACAGCAGTTCCACAACATGTCTTGTCCCCAGAGAGAAATTATCTGAAAGAGAAGGAAAGAAAGACAACTGAAAATGGTCAAATAGATAATGACTTTCAAAACAGTTAGTTTTGAGGTCTGAAGATATTTATGCTACATGATATAAATGTTTCATGTGGAATGTTATACTCTATTTTATAATAAAAATAATTTATAGAAAACTTATTACAAATCAACTTTGTAGTAGTGTGAATATTAATTCAGGTGAAGTTAGGAGTTCTATATTCATTAGTAACAAGACCAAACGGAGAGAGATTGTGAAATACTTAGTACCTGCCAACAAGTTTAGCAAATGTCACTGGCATTTTTTTCATCATTTTTTGTCAACTTGCAATCAGGGAATTATTCATCCTGCCTATTTTTCATCTTTGCATTCCTGACCAGTTACAGATTTGCAGTATTTTTCTCTTTTCTTTTGGCGCACAGATCAGAATTCTATTCTTTTTCTTCTGTGTGAAAGGGAAAGTTGGCAAGCAAATTGATTGTTTGGTCTTTCTGTCAAGATGTGAAGAACCTGACAGGACTAAATGACAGGAAAAAATAGCAGTTCTGAGACACATATTAAAGACTTAAAACACTTATTTTCAGTTGCAAGAAAAGCTATTAAATCAGACTGCAGCTTTTGTAGCTGAAGAGCTTGAAGAGTGGAAAGAATGAGAACACTTGCAAGAAAAGTATATTTTATCTGCCGCATACAAGACAAACCCAAACCCCTACTGAGCCTTATCCTTTATACTTCATTGCACAGACTTTTGGGAATGTCATTTTTGCTATCAAATAATGTTCAACATATGCACATTTTAAATCATGTTATTAAATGTTAAACTAAAAAGTGCCTCTTCAGGTAAGGAAATGTGACATTAGTATTTTTGTTTAAGACAAAATAGAAGAATGACAGTGAGGACCATAAGATTTCTTTTTCCTGGCTGTTTTCTCTAGTGTCCAATAGTTCAGGGAACAAATTCTACATTCCTTTTGGGTCAAAAAGACCTTCCTCAGTGTAAGCAGCCCAGATGGTGCTCAAATGTGATTTTTTCTATTGAACTCGTTTACAGGAGATAAAAAGCAGACTCCCACAGAGGGCACCTCAACAAGATAGCCACATGCTAAGAATGTTTCTGCTGAATTTAGATATTGATATCATAGCAAAAATGCTAAGTCATGGCCTGAAACAGTTATGGAGTACCTGGTGGGAAGGCAGGTCCAACCCAGGGGAGCTCAGTGCATGCAATATACCTGAGTAAACAGAAGGAGTGGAGCCAGAATCCACCCCTTCCCAGACTTCATTTAAGGGTTGGCAGCTAAAGGTAAGCAGATCTTTTCTGTTGTTTTTGTATCTGTGGCTGCTCTATTTGGGCTTGTTCTCATTTGTTGTAGCTGAAGACTTTGTCACTGCTATTATTGTGGTATTTTTCTCTCTCATCGTTGAGTTATGTACTTCCTTATAAATACGTTAAGGAAATTGTCCCTACCAAAGGAGTAAAGAGAACTTAGGCATGCAGTACAATAATGTCTAGTTCCTCTAAAAGAAGTAAATTAAATCCTTTAAGCAGGATTGAGGCTTATAATTAAAATGGCAAACTTAAAAGCATCTCTTAAACTTAGCCCATCAAATACCTAAACTTGCATGCACCTCAGTTTTCAAGTCTCTGTTGCAGCACTGAAGCAAAAAAGGATGGTAGACTAAATTTTTCTGAAACAAGGGAAGGGATTAAACTTAAGTTTTCAAATTCTGAGCTGGGCCTGTACAGTTTGCTACACCAGGAAAAAAATTTTCCTGGTAGTTTCAGAATAAGTCATTTTCAGACAGAGTTATTTGGCATTGTTGTGCTCATCCAGCTGAGAAATTCCACTCATTACATGAATGGATTTTTCTGGTTTCCTCATGTTCTAAAACTTTCTTGTTTCCACAGTCTTTCCCACCCAAACATTTGTGCTGGTATGAGATAATGAGTTTCTTGCACATCAGTGTATTGAAGGCACCCTACTGGCTAAATATGCCTGTTTGTACACTCATTCCCTCTGGAACAGATGAAAAGTAATAATTCTGTTCATGTATTTTTCATTTCTGAGAACTAATTATCAGGTTAAGTCAATTTTAAAGTATGTAATAGATGCTACTGTGTTGCACTGTATGGTGCAGGAAAGATGGTAGTTCTGTAAAATTTCAGGTTGTATTTTTTGTGAAGTAATTCAGTGATTTATGCTACAACCAAATGCAAGTATGTGTATAGTCAAATGTAAAATAAGCAGGAAGATAGCAAGACTTTATTTTTTGCTTCTGTTTTAAAATGCTAAGCACAGAATTATGTATCGTATTAGCAGTTACTTAGATTCCCTGTTCTGCACTTCTGATCACCTCATGATATATACTTGGGATTTACTTGGTACTGTTTCTTTTTGTTGTTAGTGTTCTATCTTTGTTGCAGGTATGTAATTGCATTAATTAGCCAGGCCTGAAAGCCTGATGTTTAGATATGTGAGTATACGAGGCAATATATATATTGAATTCTACAGGAAGAAATATAATCGCAATATATATATGTTGGCTTTTTTTGTCTGTTTGCTTGGGAATTAAGAAGAACATTGTGGAATGTCAAAATGGACTGAAGACAATTGATAAATTCATCATATTAAGAATATAGAGTTTAGAGTATACTCTTAACTATCCCTATGGTCAAAAGAGGAGAGTATAGGAAGCCAAGTATGTCCTCCTGTTTTTACACGTTAAAAGAAATAAGCATGAAATTTGCATACAACAATACATGTGTATGTATGTTTGTACGTACAGATGTGTGTATGTGCCTACATGTGTGCATGCACATGTGCTAGCTCAGAAGGCAGTGAAACGAAAAGTGTTGAATTCTGACATAACATACAGTCAGGACTGAACATAGACCTGGAATTTTGGGAGTACTCCCACATCTCAAAGTTCCATAGAACTCTGGATTTTGCCTATTTTAAGTCATTAATCTCACATTTTCTCACTTCCTATCCTCATTCCAGAAAGGTATTCTGAAGTTCTTTCTCCTAAAAGAAACAACCTTAGACTTCTTATTGAGACAGTATGGAAAGTTGTTTGAGGAAATGAATTGTGAGAGCAGCAGAAACATTTCTGTACTGTCTTAATACTGTGAGTACTACACACCAAAACATTGGCATACATATGATTATTTTGTTCAGAAAGCTGTTACATGTGTTTCAGTACAGATTGTTTGCATTGCACTGATAGACTACTATGTTTTTCCTGTCAAAATATAAAATGTTAAAGACTTTCTTTGTGTGTCTTGGGGTGAATGTATTGTTCTTATGTGAGTTTGGAAATATCTAACAGTAATAGTAGATATCTTAAAAGAATATTAGTGCCATCTTACATTTGGTTCAGAATTTCTCATCAGCATTTTGCATTTATTTCTCTGACTCTGTGCATGATGGAAAAAAAAGTACTAGTAGAAGATGCTAAATAATGGCTGTGGTTGTCATTGTTTAAAGAAATGTTTTTAGAAGTTATTTTTAAAGTATGTTTGTCTAGTGTTCAGAAATATTAAACAGCATGTATATTATTGTAAATATCTATAAAATTAATATTAGCTTTCAGAGAAAATAAACCTTAGAATATCTTGTGCAGTACTGGGTTATTTTCGTCTTAAAGGTATACAGCAACAATTACTTCTCTTTAGCATGCTTCTTTTAATTATTTCTAGCCTCCATGTTCTCTTAGGTACAAACAGAAGCAGTCAAAATATCACTCTAAGCCAAGTTCACTTGCCACAAGCAGCTTTGCAGTTTTTCCATATGATATAAAAATGAGCATTTTTCTCTGCATAAAAATTTGAAGAAAATAAATAAAAATAATATGTTCTACAGAAAGAGAAATCTATATGCATTGTTTCTTTCAGGCATAAAGTTAGTTCTGTAAGAAGCCCACTTGTGCTAGTAAACTATTTAAGCTTCATAGCTCATTTTGTTCAATTGTATTCATTATTTGTGATTCTCCATTGGGTATCAAAAAACTCTTTCATAAAATAAGTAATTTACTCATATGTATTACCTCAATACTCAATTGCTTTTCTGTGCTTGTCTGTATTACCTCAATGAAAGTGCTTTTTCCTCTGACTACTGACTATGAAGCAGAATAGATTATTTTAGCTATGTGTATGAATTTCGGAGCATTCTAAGACTATTGTCATTTTCGTAAATATCCAAAGACCTATTAACATGGATAGTTTGGATAAGTATCCTAATGCTGCTAATTCTTATTAGCAGGCAAATTTAAATTTCTTATGCTGATGATCTTTCCTTTTATTTGAGTCTTTGAAAAAGTTGAGAAAAATATATATTAGCTACTTCTGAGTTCTTGTGAGTTATAATTTAAATGAAATGTGTAGTGTAAATACTATATGATGTCTATAGGAACAGTTCTGATCCAAATATTAAAATGAATCAAATCTTAGAACACTATTAGTTCTGTATTAAATGTGAATTTCTCACATTCTTTACTATTCTTGTCATGGTTGACTATGGGGATGGGAAATTAGGATCAAAATTAAATGTTCTGTCCCTCTTTCTTTTAGTAGTTCTTACTGTTCATTTACACACAGAAAAACTTGAGAGTAAGAACAATGACTTCTAATGTAGTCTTGTGTCAGTGAATTACGGATGATTTAATGAAAGACCCTGTACCATTCATCTACCTATCGTGTTAAACCACTATAATATTTTTCTCTTGGTGAATACAGAATTGAGAATTATGGAGCACAGTAATTTTAAAATAAACAAAAAAATACCCAGCATTTCATTTAATGGGTTGAACTTATAAAAGTAATTGGGTGGAGTATGAATCCCTAAACAGTTGCTTTTTCAATCACTGCCTTAGAGATTTTGGAATTTCTTGCATGTCTTGTTGCTAGCCAGACACCGTGCATGTTGTAAATGTGAAAAATTGTCACAAATTCTATATAAATCTTTGCTACCTAAGCTATAGATACGTGGTTCTTTCTGGTCTTCTGGTCTTGGAATTTTTTTTTTTCTTCCCATTTCAATCTGACTCTGTGTGTTTTTGGTTTTCCGTACTCTCCACTGGGTTTTTGTGAAGAAAAACATATTTTTCTGCTTTTTCTGCTGTGTATGTGAACAGAAGCATATCAACATGTCTACCCTTTTAAATTTCACTATAGTTTGTTCACTTGCCTGTTTAGCTCATTAATCAGACTGGATTATTTTCTAAATAAATTGTGAACGTAACTCCCTCCTTCTTAAGAATCTTCCATGTTTCATATTCATAATGTTAGCAATACAGAACTGTCTGTTTTGACAACTTTATTATAGTCTTTGATATATTTATAATGTAGTGGCTAGTCACATTTATATTTATCAAATCACTGTAACAGATTGCACAGAAGCATAAATGCTGCTACAAAGGTAATGTTATTTTTGCATGCAAACATAATTTCTGTAGGGAGTGGACAATGTTTTTTCCTCTTGAGCAGAGAAATGTTAATATGTAATAAATGTCAAAAGACTGAGCAATAAAAAAAAGTATGTATATGGTCAAACTGTCAGATGCTCATAAACCGAATGTATTTCCCAACTAATGTTTTGATTATATCTAGCCAGCTTTAAGACAAGTCTTTAAGAATGATATTCATATTTTGTTTCAATCAGTCAGCATATCCAATTTAAATGTAGTCTGTGATCATGGAGATATTTTTGCTCCTTTCTGTTAAACTGCAAACTTTAAACCTCAAAATCTGTTTAGGTGCGTTATAGGACCTGAAAAAGATTAGTCAAATCTAAATTAACTGACCATGCACTGCATAACTGAAGTCCATAATGCAAAGGTAGAAATAATTTTCAGATATAAAATACAGTACTACATCATCTTTGGCAGTATTGCGTAATGTGACAAGAGATGAGTGAAACTACTGTGATGCAGTAGCCATGTTGTGGGAAGTATTAGTGCTCTGGACAAGAAAAGGAATGAGAGAGAGAAATAGGTAGGTCAGAGCTAATTACACTTTTCTCAATTGTTTGATCTTATTTCTTAGTATTTGCACAAATCTTCAGTGAGAATTTGGAAATGAAGGGAAGAGTAATCTTAAGTATCAGTAATATCACAAAAACTGTTTTGCAGACAGCTAAGAATTATGTATAGTGGTACATGCTGAGAATGAGACTTAAGGCAGCTTATTTGATTAAATGGAGGTCACAATTTTATTAACAGCAGTGATTCAGCAGAACAGTTTTAGTTGCCCTCAGCCATGAAAAAGAACAATCATTTAGTATCGGATCTATATATAACCTGATATACTACATTTATTTATTGTCTGAGGGAAACTGCATGGTTGCAACCTAGTAAGTTGTCTCTACAGCTTAATCTGGTGATGCTTAACCCTGTGTACAGATATACCTCAGAAGAAACTTGGATATTGTCATGTCTTTTTATTTATGTTAAATGCTGAGACATATGGATATCATTGATAATAGGAATTAAAATAGAAATTAGAGAGTTGAATGACAAAGGAAAATGGCCTCAGACATCTAGGATTAACAGGCAACTGGTTTGGAGCCCCACCTAAAGTGGTCACAGATTTGAGTGTTGCTTGCTCAAAGTGTGACTCAAAAATGATCACTCTGACAGCTGTTTGAATGGCTGAATTATAGCTAAGGAAGCAAATATAGAGGAGAGAAAGAAGCATATCCAAACTGTATTATTACTTAAGAGTGAATCAGTAGGAGAACACAATAGGAAAGTCAGAAAAAGAAGCTGTTGGGCAGTATAGCAATCTTATCTCTAAATAAGTACTGATTAGAAATAGTTTACCTTGTGATTCTCAGCAAGAAGTAATTTCCTTTTTACCAGCTATTATCTTTTGATTAGTTTACCTCTTTTAACAGTTTACCTCTGAGACTTTCCAAACATGCCATGATAACATTAGGGATCCTGCCTGACACGAGTAATTTACTCAATATTTATTCCTCTCCCTTGATCCCTCAGACTCTGAAAGTAAAATAGGTATCCACTGGTAAAATATGTTCATTGAGCATAATTATTTTTTGTTTGCAATTGTAATCAGAAGCTGTGGGGAAGATACTGCTCATTGCATCAATAATCTCAGTTCAGTTTTTCAGTCTATTGTACCAAAAAATCTTTCAGATTAAGAAAAATTGAATTAAATAAATCCAGCTTCCCAAACTCTTGAAAAGTAACTCTGTAATGCTAATGAAAATAGTAGGCTAGGAACTTTACAATTGGCATCACTTTGCGTTTCATGAAAGTTTCAGTCACACAGCATCAGCCTGGGAATGCATTATTATAAAATTTATATCAATATTTGAATAGTTTGAATAGTTACAGCATATTCAGTAAATAGGAAAGTTTGCTAGTGGTGACAAATGCTGTACTTAAGGGAAGATTTAAAATAAATGATAGAAGCATGGTACTGTAATCATTTGTCTTTACATATGGAAAAACTTGTGGCCTCAGAGCACTTCATTCTCTAATACATGAAACTCAAATACTTTATGATAAACCATCAAATCCTTGAGTAGCAAAATCCAAGTAGAAAACTAAAATAGCTCAAAAACCAGATGTAGTTATTTCAGAATTATGAGGAAGAAGTTCATGGCTGCAAGGCTCAATTTCTAGAACATTATTGTTCCCATAAGCCTGAGAAATTTAGAAGAGATGTCAAGCTATTCAAACGCTATATGTGATGGAAGACTTTACAATAGAGTACTGTGATGATGGCAGGACAGATGAGGCTTTTATGGCAAGTTAGAGCTTTCTCCTGAGTTGTCTTAGGCTTGATTGTATCTGTAGTTCTGACAGAAGTGCTCACAGAATGTTGATTTCTCCTCAGTGAATATTGGTCAAATTACTATGATAGCTTGCATGCTGTCAGAAGAACACAAGCAGTGGTGGAAGCCTAATGACAATGATAAGTGGGTACTGTTAAACAAAACTGAGCTTTAGTTTCTGTTAAACTATTAAGATACTGTTAAACAAAACTGAGCTTGATTTTGATATAAAGCATGGTGCTGTTTTGTATAAAGTATGGATCAGTTCTAAAGGATTTCTTCTGAAAAGTTTTCTCAAAGTATCGGAACCACTGTTAGTAATTGAAAGATAGATTTATTTTCAGATGGAAAAGAAACAGGCATAAAATGAAATGTAAGACACACAATTAGCATGCATATCCTACAAAATAGGAAGTAAAACAAACTGAAAACAATCAGAAGTCATGTATGGTCTTTTGTTACTGATAATTAGAACACTAAGAAAGCACAGGAGCTTCAAGGCTCACAGACACATTTCTCATATTCAGATCCAGTTAATTATCTTGTTAACTTTCCAATCTGAATTTGGAGCTCCATAAAAAAAAAAAAAAAAAAACATCTGCCAGTTTTTATTGCCAAGTATGATATACAAAGAAAATTGTGCAAATTTATCAGCACATTTAGTCAGGATTTGAACTATAATTTGTGGCACAGTAAATACATTTTATACAATATTTAAGGAGTTTTTAATAAGGTGAGATAAATTCCATGATGGATGGATGAAATTCACCTAAATTACTTTCCGTTTAGAGACTTTAAAAGTTTCCTGAAAATCAACAACGTAGATAGATTGGCAGACAAAGAAATCAACATACTGTGTTTTAAATTTAATCATTGAAACTGAAGTTATGTAAACTGGCTATCAGACAAAGGAAAAAGAACAGCAAACTCATTGTGAGTCTCCTGTTTTCCAAAAGATTCTTCTGATGCAAGAGAAGAGCAGAAGTGACCTGCTCCTCTTTCTGCAGAGCACAGGCCAGGAGTGGTCCGCAAACCCTGTTTATACAGAATGTTGTTATAACGGCATTGCTTTGGAAGTAGATACCAGATCAGTATCTAGAGCTCCTCTTGTATGGAAGTCCAGAGATCTACACCTTGCACTGGTTGTCTTTTAGTCTGCAGAGTAACAAGGGTTTTGACTGCCAGAGCAAATAACAGGGAGAAAGCTTGTGACATGCATCTCAGTAATCTAAATACTTCCGAATTAAGAATGTTCAGGCTGAGCTGTGCCTATGGGAAACATTACTGCTGTAGTGTTATTTAAGCAAAATACATACAATATTTGACCCTTGAAGAAACATTAATAGAGTTCACCAGTTCCTAGCAAACTGTCACTTTCTCAGTGATGGTGTGATTAATAAAAACTAACACCTCTTTTAACCGTTGACATACACACACACACATATAATAATAAAATTGTAGAATCACTGAGGTTGGAAAAGGCCATCTAGAGAAGGTCTAGTCCAATCATTGACCCTCCACCATCATACCCACTAACATATATTCTTAAATGCTACATTTACCCTTTTCTTGAACACCTCCAGCGATGATGACTCCACCATTTCTTTTGGCAGACTGTTCCAATGTCTCACCATTCTTTCTGAAAAGAAATTTTTCCAAATATCCAACCTGAACTTCTCCTGATGCAACTCCAGGCCATTCCCTCCAGTCCCATCACTAGTCACTTTGGAGGCCAACTCCCAAAACTCTGCAACCTCCTTTCAGGTAGTTGTAGAGAGCAATAATGTCTCACCTGTGCATCCTCTTCTCCAGACTAAACAATTGCAGTTTCCTCAGCTCCTCCCCCTGGGGACTTGTGCTTCGGCCCCCTCACCAGATTTGTTGCCCTTCTCTGGACACGATCCAGGGCCTCAGTGTCTTGTAGTGATGGGCTCAAAACCATTATTCATACTTGAGCTGAAGCCTTACCAGAGCCTCGAACAGGGGGAGGATCACCACCCTATTCCTGCTGATAATTTCTAATGCAAGTCAGAGTGCCAATGGCCTTCTTGGCCACCTGGGCACACTGCTGGCTCATGTTCAGCTGACTATTGAAACAACTGTATGAAATACACATTAGCACAAATCAAACAGACTTCATAACTAAAGGTTTCAAAACTGGGAAGTTGAGGAGCAGTCATTTGGCATAATGAAGGGGATATAGAGCTGGACAGAAGAAATATGCTACTTGCTTCAAATGCCAAATGATTTTTTTTCTTTTTTTGTATCTGGAAAATCAGAAGTAATGAATATTACAAGATGTTTGATTAAATAAGGCAATGTTGCTATAACCACAGTATATTCTATTCAGATTTAGAAACTAGAAGAATAGTATAGAAAGCATCATTATTAGAAAAATGTGTTACAGAAGAAAAAATAAAGCATAATATATGTCAAAATAAGGTGTCAAAAATGACTGATAAACACTAAATATAATAAATTAAATGAGTATTAAATAAGATTAATTACAATGAGATTTACCATTAAGTGTATACAAAATAAAGTTCGTAAAATCAGTGATAACAGAAAATTCCATCAAAATAAAACTAAAGATGTAGCAGCTCCCTTACAGTGTGACAGGCTACAAGAATGTCTGCCTTACACTAATGTAGGGAACAGAACTTCCTCTTTTATTCTCCAAAAAATCTGAGCACATGTATTTTTTTAAATACATGTAACAAGAATGGCTTCTAAAATTATGAACTCAACTACAAGAAACTGAAAGATTGCAAAAGGTTACTATGATCTTCATTAGTGCTTAAATGTTTATAACTGCTACCAAATATGAACACAGTCTGAGGGTAAAAGCAGCATACAGTTTAGACAGTTACATGCTGTTATGGATCTAACTAGTAACATAATCTCTTGAAGAAGTAACGCAAACAGAATTGTTGTTATTTTTTTTGTCTATATGCCTACAAGATTTCTCTGAGACTTCTAGAGTTATTTAGGGTACAGTTTATTAGGAAAAAAACTGTTTTTAGTACAGCATAAAATCTGAGACTAATGTTTTTACATTGCCTTGTTTTCTAGATCTGGTTACAAACAAGAGCATAAAAAATTCTTAACTATTGAACTAAAAAATAGTTTCATTGTTCCTGTACTGAATTCCAGATAATTAAAACATGCATCAAAGAGCTGGAAGGAAATCCATATTAGGGTTTGATTTTGTTAAATAGCATTCTTCCTTTTGCCTTGTTTAATATATATGATATTTAGTCAAAATATTCCCTTAACAACACTCATTAAAAAAACGTTTCAGAATATTTCTTTTTTTCAGTGTGTTAAATAAGGAAATGAAATGCAGAATGTGAAAAATCTGCAGGCTTAATTCTGAAAGCAAATTGCAAGAAAATTAAGAGTTGTTATGAAAATTAAGGAGAAATATAGTTGACAATTCAAATTTTATATCACAGCAATAGCATAAAAGACTAGGCTACATAATTTACCAAGCTGTTAGATGTGGTGCATCCTGCCATCCCATAATATTACTTACAACATCCAAATTGAATAGAATATACATACTGTAGAGAAATGACTTCCACACCTGTCTATTAGTAAGTGTAGAAGTGCATTTCAAAAGTGAGTAGCACTGGCATATCTATCTAGATTTCTTGTCAAATTTTTTATTGATCACATTGAAAAAGTACTGATTTCAATTGGATAAAATAACAAACATTGCTTACACATTTGGTGATGTTGTACAGTAAATTCATTCATCATAAACACAACTTACAAATCTGATTTGCAAGTTGTTAAATATGTACTGGAACTTTCCTGCCATCTAAATTAAAACCACTGTATTGTCAAATAGTAAATGAATATCCTATTAGTTTATAGTATTTTATAATTACAAACAACATATATCTATATGAGAAGACTATACATCTAGATACATGACCTACTATGAAAAACTTTCCTTGACTCTCATGCTGATCATAGGGACTGGTATAATGGGTATCTGCTCTACAAAATCTAAAATCTTTGTAACTATCATATGGAAAAAAGAAAAGATTAATCTCTGGATAAACAGGAAAGTCTAGAATTATTTATTACAGTATCAGTTACAATCTACAGAAATTGCATCTCCAACATATTTCATAAAGCAGATTTTAATAACTGGTTCAGAAAATTAAATTCCAGGGTGTTCTATACTGATTTAGTATTTCTAATTCTGGTTTATTTAACACATACAATGCTCCAGAAGTTTAAAATTGATAACAACTATAGCTGGGAACCAACAATGGAGTTTAGCTATTAAAAAGATTCTTAGCCTAATGTAAATAATGTGAAACAGAAAATTGATAGGGGTTACAGTTAAACCTTGATGTGCCTTTTATGAATACTTCATATACTAAAAAATAATCCTGAAAAATAACCTAAAAATAGGAATTTGGTGAATGCTCTTGAAAGGATTTTTACTTAATGTTAGTGAATTTTCACTGCTTTTGTGTCACAGATTCCAAAAGGCCATATGCATGATCATTTCTCTAGGAAAAAAAAGGCAAAATAAATGATGTGATACAGGGCTGCTTCCCTCTACACTTAAACTATTATTTAAGAAAAATAAAAAAGGTGAAATACATTTTTCTCAGTTTTTGGAAAATGAACACTGGCTTGTCTTTAGTATCACACAGCAAACTCTTATCTTAGAAAATGTGTAGTTACTTTTGATTATCCATGGTGTTCTGTCTCATTAAGCAGAGCCTTTGCTTTGCCAATTGCCCAGTTCAACAGGAAAAAGTAGTTCTACTGGCAAGTGTAGCATGATTACAAGGAAGAAATAAACTGAACTGAATGTCAGGGTATGATACTACAAGAACAAGTCAATTTTATTCAAACAATCCACTTTCTTGAAACTTACCCTGTTGTCAATGTTTATAAAGGGAAAATGTCAAAAGAAAACTTTAAAGTGGCCTATATATAACTTAGCAAATCATTCCAACAGTACCTAGTAAGCAGAGCTAAATGTCTGACAGCATTTCTATTATTAACTCCCATTTTCAAGATTTTACAACTTAGCTATTAACTCTAGACTGGAACTTGTCATGAAAGTTCTCACAATAAAGTAGCATATTTTTATATGCTTCTGCAGGAAATACTGTTCAAATTGAACTTTCAATGTACTAAGAGTATTCTGAGTCCTCTTTTTTATAAAATAGTCTCAAGACCAATTTGCAGGTAAAAACAAACTGAAATGAAAGAAAAAGAGACCCAGAAAACAAAACACTGAGAAAAATTACTGAAAATTAAAAATTATAGGAGGAATGACATAAAAACTCAGAGTTTTACATTTGTGCAGTTTCTGTGAGTACAAGAAGGATCAGAATTTTGTTATTGTATTACTGATGTCCTATAACTCAAATTTAACATTGTCTTATGTTTTCTCTAGAACAAATTATTTTTTAGAACTGTGAATCTGAATATGAGGTTTGAAAATAAAAACAAGAAAAATAATAATATATATAATCCACATGGAAAAGATTCCTTAAATATTTGCTTAAGGTGCTCCTTATTCGTTGTTTCATTATAATTGTCCTACCCATTTGGCCCAGTCACAACATAATCTGGAATCAGTTTCTTTGCATGACTGCAATTTGAATGATCAGATGTGGCACTGAGTGACATTGTTAATGGGCATGGTGTTGATGAGTTGATGATTGGACTAGATGATCTTAATGTTCTTTTTCAGCCCTAATGATTCTATAATTCTAGGACTCTTGTTTCTGCTTTATGCTCAGTGTTGTTTTGCAATCTGCCCCTCAGGTCATGGACCCATCAGGTCTTGACTGCAGACCATGTGTGTGAATCCTGTTATGACCTGTCAAGTTCTGCTATATCTGGACTTCTGCAGTTTTCCCATGTAAAAATGCTGGTCCTAAAAATCTATAAAAATCAGGAAGCCATCTTAAAAGAATGTGGAGAGATCAATTAAAAAAAAAAGAGAGAAAAAGAAAGGTAAAAGTTATTCAAATGCAACCTGCAATCAATCTGACCTAAAAATGTGTAGTTACATTGTCTTATTCTCCCACATGGCTACATTCTCTCTCTCTTTTCAAAGGAACACGTCTTGTTCTGTGTTTGATGAGTCTTACACTGTCACTTTAGGAATCTGTTTTTATTGGAAATGAAATGAAGAACTAGGAACTCTGACATGATCCTTTAAATTTTGAATTTGAATTGATAAAAAGCTGTTTAGGATATCACTGAACAGCCAGTGTTACCTTGAGCTTGCAGAAAATTCCATGATTTTAGAAACAGTCTTGAATAAAATAGAATAGAACAGAATAGAATAAAATAAAATAAAAGAATAAGTCAGTTGAAAGGGATTTTCAGAGATCATCTAACTGCCTGACCCTTCCGGAGCTAACAAAAAGTTAAGACATTTACGTGTCTCTTGAACACTGACAGGCATGAGGTATCAACCACCACTCTCAGAAGCCCATTCCAGTGTTTGACTACACTCACATCACAGAAATCATTCCTAATGTACATTCTGCACCTCTTATCTTTCTGCCATTTCCATCAATTTCTAGGAGCTGAACTCAGCACGTTCTTGTGCTTCCACTCCTCAGGGGGCTGCAGAGAGCAATGAGGTCGCCTCTCCGCATCCTTTCCTCTAGACTGGGCAACTGAAGTGTGTTCAGCTTCTCCTCACAGGACATGCCTTCCTGTCCTGCAACTAGCATCCTCCTCTAGAATTCTTTCAAAAACCTTAACATCCTTTGTATATTGAGGAGGACAAAACCGCACACAATATTCAAGACAAGGCCGTACCAGTGCTAAATATACCAGGGGATCCATGCCCTGTGCACAGCTGGCTCTGCTACTTAATGCACCTCAAATGCAGGTTTTCCTTTTGTCTGCCAGGGCACACTGCTGCCTCATGCAGAACCTGCTGTTAGCCAGCATTCCCAGGTCCCTTTCTGCTGAGCTGCTCTCCAGTCTCTTGTCTCCACCTGAAACTGTGTTCAGCATTACTCCATCCCAGGTGCAGAATCCTGCATTTTCCTTTACCAAACTTCATTCTCTTGATGATTACCCAAAGCTTCAATGTATTTTACTGTCTCTGCAAGGCGTCATGTCTCACTAGAGGGTCAACATCTCCTCCTAGTTCTGTATCATCTGTAAACTTGCTGAGGATGCATTCCAATCCTGCATCCCGATCACTGATAAAAATATTGAGCAGGACTTAGAATTGAGTCCTGGGGAATACACTGGTGACGAACCGTCAGACAGTCCACTGCCAGAATTGTTCTCAAATCGAAGAAGTTCATGTCTAACAACACTTTCCAGGAAACAGAAAGATTTCAAGAATACCAGATAAAATTTGCCACCTATCCATGTGGGTGGGATAGACTTATATCATTACCCTGTCTAATGGTTATACAGTAACAGGTTAATTGCTGCTTACAAGACTCATATTTAATTGCATACTGAGGTAGGAAATCAATGAACATGCCTTTTAACGTTCAAAATATTGAGAATTTATTAGCTATTCTGTGTCTTCAGAAGTCAAAAAATGACATTTCCTTCCTGCCATAGCCCTATTATTCAGAATAAGTAATTGGATTACGATATTAGATTAATATATACAGATCAGTGCACATTATAAGTTAAGAATTTTCTGAAGAGAACTTTGTTGTATAAATGTTCCATGCTTAAGAACACTAAAAATGAAATACTAAAAACACTTATTTTCAATAAGTGATGTATTTAAAATTTTAAGTGAAGTTTTATTTTTTTTCCACTGGTAACAACTAAAATGTATTCTTAATTTATATATTAAAATCTGATGTATGATAAATTTTCACTCAGGCTAGTGATTTTATATTTAAATTGCACCAGTATCTTCAGTTAATGTCAATCATAAATTGAAAGAAAAAAAAATTAGAATACTTTGCAGATTTATAACTGGGAGAATGAGTAGCAAAACTGTTGCTGCAGTAAGTCTGATATGAAATATCTCTATCATTAAAAAAGTACAAACAAAGAAAAAGAATATGAATCATATATATTACTTTCTTTCAGCTAAAACTGAGCAGATGTTAGCTCATTCTGAAGTTAAGCTATTATTAAATATTTACAGAACTATTCATACTCAACAAATTATGCACAGGAAATTAAATTCTTTTTTAACTAGCAGCATGACTTACTAACCAACTACCTTGTTCACTGGTAGACTCATCTTAAAAAAAATAAATTACAGTTTGTTGTTTAAATTGAAGGGCATCCTGAGTCATGCATGACATGTCTATATACTCTCATGTTACATGTATTGCAACAAACTATATAATATGGAGAAACAGCAAGCTGTGATTGTCTTGTGCAAAACCATTGGACAAATGATTTTTTGCCATTAAAGTCAAAGCAGATATCTACACCTAACAATATACCACTTAAGAACTGAAATGCTGATGCCTTGACAACACAACTAAGTTTGTGCATTGCAGAAATGAGATTTGTTTTTAGGTGGTGTGAATCATATCTGAGCTGACAGACCTACTTCAAAACCAAAAGTGAAATTGTCAATGGGAGATTTTCCAATCTGGCTAAAGTGAATCTGTTTGCAGGTTTCAACCTAGCAGAGTGTATAACTCAAATTTTTCAAACTCCAAATCTCTTTGACTTGCTAAAACAGGATTATGAACTGAAGTCAGTGTTTCAGGAAATATTTCCTAGCCTTCAGAAAACTAAAAATAAATATATAAATAAACAAACCTGTTGCTCATTTAAAAACGGACAATACAACAGCTCCTATTTTTTATATAATAAACTAAGTAAATAAAGTGTAATATACTTCACTGTAATTATTTAATTTTGTGCAGGATTAGCTTGTAAGAAAACAGAATGTGCTCACAAAGAATGGGACATGAAAGCAGGACAAAAGGAACCAAATTATAATTGAAGAGTTTGTAGGTAGCTTATAGTGATAGAGATTGCAGTTTAGAGTAGTAGGACTTTCTAAAAGAGATTAAGGTTTTGTTTATTTTTGTAGTAATTTTGCTCCAAAGCAACAAGAAGCAATAACAAGGCAGAACGTGGAAAAATAAACATTCTCAGATTCTGTATTAACATATTGTATTTTAAACAAATGGAAGCAAAAGTATGGAACAAGCACAGCAAAAATGGTTTGTGCCTGCTTATTTGCTGTTCTCCTGTTGTAATCATCTCTCAAGAGACAAGGGCAATAAATACTGTCCATGATGAGGACATTTTATCACACTATTGAACCAGTTATCTCCCCCAGGGACACTTCTTGCCTTGTGGGTATTTATGAGTATGGTGATAATGTCACTTCTATCAAAATTGCAATTAATTATGTATAGGTTTTTGTTATTCTAAAAAGATCAGGGAGACTAAGATTTACATTATAATATATTTGCAAATCTGTCTCCTCTACCACTAATATTTGGGGAACATTATAATGTCACAACCCATAAAGACAATAAAATTCACAGGTCAGAAAAAGATAGCAACAGCAAAGAATAATGGTTTATGGTTTATGCTTTAATACTAATGTACGACAGTTGCCTGAAGGTTTTTATTCATCCCTGCTCTGAATAGCCAGTTAATCAAGTGCTTTTCTTTTGCTAAATACTGGGGCTAATGTTCATGATTATAAACTTGCCTGAGATGGAGAAAGCAGTCAAGTCTTCAGCATAACAGGCCAGCTGGTTCATTTCATGTTGACTTGCCCTTTTTTAAAGAAATTAACTACAAAGATTAGCAGAATTGGATGGGAGTTTTTGTTGGTTATTTTCCTCCTTTTTTCTTCCTTTTGATGCGCTAACAGCTTGATTCAAAGCCATTGGGAACATTCACTGAGTAATTTATTGATTGAGTTTAACATATTTAAAATTTCCAAAACCTACTTACCCACTGTAAGGGGATAATCAGTATCTCTGAAAACTACTCAGATCAATACCAGCAAAATTCTTAAAGATTATCATTGTCTGTAATAATTAATACAAGCACCTCTTCAGCAACCTTCTGTTTATGTGCAAACACTCCACCATACATCAAATGCACGCCTGGTAACATGCAATGCGCACACTCAAGGAACATCGCAAATCATGAGCTGTAATAACCTAGACTAGGGGCTGGCTAAGTTGTGAGCTTTCCTTGCAGACTAGGAGCATTCCCAGCGTGCTTCACAAGCCCCTACACTTCCCAGATCACTTTCATCTTCCTTTACCTCAGGCTCCAGATGTGGGAGGCAGCATTGTGACGTGAGTTCAAAGCAGAAGTCCACAAAATGGGCTCTTCCAGAATCCTCAACAGGGAGGCCTGGCTGGCAGATCTAATTCCCCTTTGCAGTGCAGTACTGTGGCATCTCCTCCACATGTTGTCTCAACGTGCCAGGTACACCTGGTGGGCAGATTGTGAGCCCTACCAACAAGCTGCATCTGGTTGAGGAGACTGTGGAAAGCCAGGGAGATCAAAGGATGTGAGGTGTGGCCTCAGCTCCTGGCTCAGAGCCTTGCCTGCTGCAGCTGCTTGCTGCCAGAAGGCAAACCAAGCTGTGCAGATTAAAAGTGTGTTTGGTCTCAGGGAACAGGGAGTCTTTCTGTGCTCCATATCCTGCTCATGCAAGGGGCAAAAGGGTAGAGGAGGAGGAGGCAATACAAGGGCGTGGGCTGTGGAGAGGGATATGATCTTCTCAGGGGAATACTTCAGAGCCTGCAGCTTCTCCTTGCATGGAGAGAGGTTGGAAGTACAGAGCACAGTGGCAGAAGATGTCCGTATTTGGACATTTAGCCAATATGGATATTAGAAATGTGAAATATTCAAAAGAAATTTAGAAATCTGGGCCAAAGGCCTGATCACTACTTCAAGGATATTTAACAGTACCATATGGAAAATCTATGTTATTCTTGCTGTTTCTTTGCCAGCGCATTTCGCTTTACACTGTTCAGTCTAAGTTTTCAGTAAACATGATATAATCTTGCATTAAAAGTAAGGCAAATCTTAGGTAAGGAAGTTCAGTATTTGTTGGCAACATCATAAGAAATGTATTTTGCAATCCACTGATACTCCAATTCCTCCAAAATCCAATTTTGGAAAACACAATCAATAAGGTACTGGATCTTTTAAAACATAAAACTAGAGTGCTTTTTAGCAAATAAAGATGACTTTAATGGTAATTTTTCTCTTTTTCCTTTCCAAGATGTCCAAATGTCACAGATCTGTTCATGTCTCTTCATATACAAGAGAGAATATTTCAAAGAAGAATGAAATTCTGGACAAAAAGTAACAAAAATAGCACTGAAACATGAAAAAAATATATTTAAACATAGAAGAAATGTCTATGAAAAAATAACCTCAAAGGTATATGCATGGAGGGGCATGTATTTGCTAGATGTGAAAAGTGAAGGCAATTAAAAAAATAAAAGCAACCAAAGCTAAAATCTATTTCATATAACATTCAAAAGCTCAAAACCTCCACCTCTTTTAAACAGATAAATATATAAACCAAGTTTTTGTAGAGCTATAGCATTCAGAAGCCACATTAGTCAAGGTGAAAAGTACGGCCTTTATTTGGCCTTTTCTCAGGGAATCTATTTTTATTTCCTATTCCCTCTCTCTTTCTTTTTTCTTCTTCTTTTTTGTTTTTTGTTTATTTATTTATTTATTTATTTATTTATAAATGCTATTACTTTTAAACTGTACTGGTATTTTGTGAGCAATAAAAAAGGCAAACTGTCTTCTCTCTAAATTGTTCCTGTCTAGTTCTCTGTATGCTCACTTAGCAGAAATATGTATCTACTTCCAGTTTGGTAATTGTTACATTTGTAGGCAAATACTGTCTCAGAAATTTCAGGAATGCACAGGACTAACAGTACACAAAGCATGCCTCAGACTTTTAATTTCATATTTTATCTCTTTTCCTTGTGGAGAAACACTTGGTCCTCTCTCAGAATCAACACAAAACTAAAATGAAGTCTGTCTTTGATAAGAATAATAACGTTTTTTTGCTAAATTAATCAGAATAGGTTCATAGTTTGACTACTGATCTTGTATCACAGATAGTCCTAAACTATTTTACAAATTAACATCTATGTTAGATACCAATTTCATTATTAATAAACTTTAATAACCTTTCTGTCTTTCACCATGAAAAAGTAGACAAACATAAAACCAACTATATTTATTCTTTTTCAAGCGGTATCTGAAAGTGCTTTCTGTGATGAGAGCCACTGAGTATAAAAGTTTCCTTCCTGCAGAATCCATGATTTTCTAGAGTTAGTTTTCTAATGGAAACAGGACAAATGATTCGATTACTCGCATCACAAGTTTCTTGGATAAATAACTCCAACATCACCACCTTACTCCCTTTCCATCTAACAGTCTCTCTAGCTGTCTTGCTCCATGATCGAATAGAATTCTAGGCTAAAAACTTGGCCTTTTCATCAGGCAAATTATCACTGACTCCTGCACTACTGGAGTTTGACCAGCTTTTTGGTATGCATACAATTTTCCATTTTATTCCTCTGAAATAAATGCCATCAAAAATTTTACATCCCATGATTCTTTCTACATTTCCAAACTTCGTGTTTCTGCAAATACCAATCACAAATGTAAGGAGGAAATACAAAGGTTTCTATAGTGTTCCTGGTTCTTCTAGAGTTCCAGTAAATATACTGCTGTCACCTAGCAACTTTATTTTCTCTTTTCCATATTGGAATGTCAATATACTGGAAATGGTAAACTATCTGCGAGCTCTGCTTGAAATAAATCTTCAAGAAATCCAACACAAAAGCAATTTAATACTGTATCCAGGAAAATTACTCAGAAAAAACAAAAATTGTTCTAATGTTTTTCAGCTGTTTCAGGTGATCTTCAGAGCCTGAATGCTGTACTTCAGAAAGGTTTTTCTACAGCATGGATTCATTTGGATCCAGATTCATCCAGACTTTAAGGATGTGGCCAAGCATATTTGTAACTGGTGAGTGTCTAAACACAATTCTAGATGTGTGTTAAGAATTTTTTTTTTTAACAAATAAAACACATAGTACTTATCTGGAAGAGATTTTATAGTGTAAACACATTAGAGAGTTCTGACAGTCATTTTCTAACTTGCTTCTGAAACCTTAATTAGTTGTGACGTCAAATTGGTATGTCAAAAACTTCAGATTTCATCATATCAAAAGAATCTATGCTTACTTCTATAATGTGTCAAAGAATCAGACTAGTAACTTAATATTGCAAACTCTGAACAACTGTTGCTGAGTTTGAATTTTAGCTGCTACAGGAGACATTTTATACTCTAGTATCTCTTCTTTGGTGCTTCTCAGTGTCAATGTTGCTGATAGAGTTGGCCTTTAAAGTTTCAGGATATTTACAACTTTCCTCAAGAGATAATTCTGAGAAGTTTCCATTTGTTAAAATTCAAACCACTCATTTTTACTGCTTGGCCCTGGTTTGATCAGAACAGAATAGTTGTGCTTTACAGTGGTTGTGGTATGGTTTGTTGTTTCTTCAGCGTTTGCTAGTCCTTGTATGTGTTTAAGAAAACACATACAAAGTGTGCAGACACTGCTAGATATTGCAGAGCTTGCCTGCAGAAATGTATGCTTTGATCTAAAGGTTTACTAATGATTAACTGACAAGAACAAGAGGAAACACTAGAAGTATGATTTATATTGTTAGTGGAAGGTGCACAGCTGTCAAATTTGTTAAATATATCATATCTGGGGGACTTTGCAGTATAGAAGGATGTAAAGGTTTAGATATACTTAAATTTTCATCTGTGCATGGGTGATCAGCATGGGAAAGAACAAACTGTCTTGGAAAATCTTAGGAGTGGCTGAAGACTCAAATCTATTAGAAACAACAGTGAGCCTTTCCAAGTGGAATCAGTGGAAATAGGTGGGACAACTGAGCATCACTGAGAGGGAAAGAAAGCTGTTCAGTGTGATTAAGGAGTAAAAGTCAGAGAAGTGCCTACACTAATAAAATGGTCCAAGTAAGAAGTTATGGAAACAATCTTCACAGTAGCTTTCTGTGGAAACAGTAGAGCCCTGCCTGTCATATATGGAAGAGTAGAAACAGGATGAAAGAGACTTTATTATATCCTACACTTTTGAATTAATCTAGCCTTAAAAAGTGATTAATATGTCAGCCCTAGATCGATGGCAATACTTTGCTGATTGCATTATAACTTATTAAAGAGTAAGTGTGAGAAAGGCACTTCTGTTTTCCTATCATTGAAAGTTAATTTCTGTTCCTGTTGCTTCTTTCAGGTATCACTTAATAAGACATGAAGTTTTTGGCACAATACACATATAATTTATGAATGTGTGAAGTTGAAGAGCTCTTAACCACTTTAACATAAAATATTATTCATAAAGTATTGTTGTACAGAAAGTACATCTTTCAGCTTAAGTTGGTTCATTTTACCAGAAGTTAGTGATCAGGATTTAATTTTAACGGTGGTTTAGCACTGCACATAATCCTACATATACCATTTTCTTACTATTATACTTTCTAGAAGTTTCCCTAATTGGTTGAGAAATGAAGGTTAAGTTCTAATACAGGAAATAAAAGCTTTCTCTATTTCTTTTCTAAGAAAAAATAACATATTTACCCCCAGCATTTACTACTTTCCTTTCATGTAATGGAATCTGAAAAAATGCCATGGGTACACAGAGGACAATTATTATGGATCTTATGAATTCAGAATACCTGATCTGTCTCTTTGGTTATGTATATTCTGCTAATAGGATGAAGTTAGCAAGACATTTGGCAGCATGTTCTTAGAATAAAACATCACATTTATCTGAAGAACATAGCTACATTTTTCAGTAGCATTTTTAAGAGCTTCTTGGATTCTAAAAGACTATTTTTGGTTAACACATTTACAATACAGGGACACATACCTGTCCCATAAGTGCAAACTTTTCTAAAGTACAGAATCTTGGCTTCCATCATTGGGGATCCTGCAAACAATCTGACAGCTATCAAAGAGTGAAAATGACTTTAAAGTAGAAAATAAAGGCCCAAAGTATGATCCCAGAGCTGATATTAATTTAGTTGTACAAAATAAAAGATTTGCAATTATGTGTTGTGTATATCCTTTGGTTGATGATAAAGTATCAGTCTGCATTGATTTTTCACCTCTACCTTGCATATCTATAGTCCTATGACTCAGTCTTATGATATATGGTGTGTTTTTATTTGTAAGTTTACACTTCAGGAAGCAGTAGCAATCATCTTTTAAACATGTTCATTTAAATCTTTTTTTTTTTCATTTAAATGTTAATCAAAAAAATCTATGGGACACCTTTCTTGGTGGCTTCACAGATTACCTTTCCATACAAGTTATCTGTGATTGGTGCTCATTTTCTAACTTTCATAGAAAAGGAAATACTATTACAGCAGTATTGTGCTGATTTTTATAGCCCATTTTCTTAGGTATTTTTTCTCAAGCTTCCAGCTGCAATTAGTATTTGTACTGTCTCATAATATCTCATAATATCCTGCATGTGGCATTTAGCCTGAATATGTGCCTCATTCTTTCTTAAGAACTAATTTCTAGGTGATACCTAGACTGAATTTCTGAAAGCTTCATTACAGACATCCTCAAAGACATATTGTAGTCATATGAGAAAAATGTGTCTCTCTTTCAATGTTTTTGCTTGTTTTAAATTTTCCACTTTATTTTTGCATGTGTGTTTTTGTTTCTTTTCCAACTTGAGTAATACACAGAAATAACTTTGTTTTGAAGGGAATCTACTATTCCTCAGAGACTGAAGATAATGTTGAAAAGTCAGAGGGGAATGGTTGGTGTTCAAAGAAATGACAAAGAAGTGTTTTGTTTCAAAGGTCTCTCTAAAATACAGTAGGACAGTTGAACATCTGACTCATTGCTTATTTAAGTATGTAATTGTCAAATGTCAAAACCCTGCATGAGTAGAAAATGAAGCTAGATAGTTCCTGGCCAAAATTGGAAAAGTGGGAGAAGGAAATTGATTCCACTTTGCCCAATTATAATGATTTTGTAAATAAGTAAATAAATAAAAGCTGTCTGCTATCCCACTGGGTGAGAAAATGTAAGAGCATCAGGATTTTTTTGGCCATATACTGTGATTTTTATTTTTTTTTTATCTATAAGTATGGTTCATTAAATCATAATGGCTTCAAAAAATAAATGATTTGTTTTGTTTTGCATGAAGAATCATAGAATTGTAGGGATTGGAAGGGACCTCTAGAGATCATCTAGTCCAACCCCTCTGCCAAAGCAGCTCCCTAGACCAAGTTGCACAGGTAGGTGTCCAGGTGGGTCTTGAATGTATCCAGACAAAGAGACTCCACCACCTCTCTGGGCAGCCTGTTCCAGTGCTTCATCACCCTTACCATGAAGAAGTTCCCATGCATATGCTTCAGTCTGTGACCATTTCCCCTCATCCTAACCCCACAAACTGCAGAGAAGAGTCCAGCCTCATCCCTTTGCCTCCCACTCCTCAGATACTTATGGATTTATATTATGTGGATCAGATCCCCTCTGAGTCTTTCCTCAAGGCTGAACAGATCCAGATCTCTTAGCCTTTCCTCATATCAGAGCAGGAATGTAATTTGAAGCACTAGTTATTATCTTCTTTTCCTTTCCTTTTTAGTCTCTGTAAACTAGAAGCTGTGTCCTTTTGCAGAAAGACTGCAGCATTTATCCCAAAAGTAAATGGGAGACTGAAACTCTGGAAGATAGCTCTGGGGGAAACCTGGGGGTGCTGGTTCTTGGCAAGATGAATATGAGTCATTAGTGTGTCCTGACAGCTGAAGGGCCAGCTGTACCCTGGGGTACACTGAGCAAAGCAATTCCAGGCAGGTGAGGGAAGGGGCTATCCTATTATGCTCTGGCTGGTACAGCCTCACATTGAGCAATGTGTGCTGTTCAGACCAACACAATCTAAGAAGGACCTAGAAGTACTAGGAAGCATCTGAAGGAGGGCTATGAATACAGTGAAAGGTCTAGAGGGCAAGGCATATGGGAAGAGGATGAAGACCCCTGGTTTGCCCAGCCCATGGAAGAGCGTACTGAGGAGAGGCCTCATGGTGGCCTATAGCTCCTCTCAAGGACAGAAAAGGGGAAGCACTCTTCTCTCTGTGATGACAGTGACAGGACTTGAGGGAATGGCAGGGAGCTGCATCAAGGGAGAAACAGGTCAGGTGAGGAAGCTGTAGACTGTAATGAGGTCTCACCTCAGCTTCTTATTCTCTAGACTTCTTTTAGGTAGAATACTCTAGCTTTGTATCATAGCAACAGTTAATAAACTTTGTTGGATTGACTTTGACTTGGACTTGGATTGATTGACTTGACTTGGATTTGACTTTGATTAACCCTACAGTTAGTAATACATCTAATGAACTGTCAAACGGTGCTACTGAAATAATTTTGTTTGTAATCTATAAATGCTGTGAGTGAAACTAATGAATGAGCTTCTGAAAGACAAGCTTCACTGTGAACATAACCTGTATGGTAAATATGAGGATTCCATCTCTGTGTTGTTAGCTGGGAATTGTATAACAGCCCATAGAAGTTTAAACCTTTGGAGATGTCCTCAAACACACAAATATCCTCCCATGCATTTGTTCCCATGTTTCTCACATAGTGTTATGAATTTTCTATTCTTATTCTATTTCATTGCCAACAATATTTTTTTAGATGTTACCTTTAAGAAAACAAAATGTAACTGAAATTCTATAAATACTAATATACAAACTACTGTTCAGGCATTATTTGTTGATTTATTTTTTTTTTTTAACCAGCCATTGTCCTTTAATATAGAAGTAATTCTACGGGAAAGAACTAAGGAAGAAATTGCAAGCTATTTCTACTCTATTGAAAAGTAATGATATATGCAGCTGCATAAGTCTTCATTTAAGCTGAAAGAGCAGTATTAATCAAGAACAAAAAGTGTATTTGATGTCCTTTCCCTCCTTTTTGTGCACAGTAGTCTGTTCTCAGCCAAATGTGCCAATTTATAGCACACAGATACTTTGTTGCTGATGCCAGCAGTCTGTTTGTGGCAGGAGAATTGGAAGCATATCAGGGAGTGGATTTGAGCTAGAGGGCTCTGCCAGCCCAGCCCAGAATATTGCCACTCTCAGGCTGGTGACAAGCATTTCGAAATCCGGACATTAGCTTCACTTTATGCCCACCAGGAAGTGAAGGCATCAAGAGAGAGTGTACCTGCTTTTTCCTTTGTAAGCCAAAGAGAAAGAAGAAACAGAAGCAGGAACATTATCATTGGTAAAAGGATTCAAATGGGAGTTTTTAAATGTTTTTTTAAGACTTGAAGCATGTCTTTCACTTTGTACATATTTTCTCTTTTTAAATGAGATTTCTAAGGTACTTGTTTATGTAATCCTAGCTCATTTCTCTGTTATAGTGGTTTCCTGACATGTTATGCAAAATAGTCAGTTCATCTTTTAGCAGAATCATCACATTTATCTGGGGTTATTTGACTGCTGAAGGACAGCTGCCCTGTACTTCAAAAATCCTTCTGATGTATGTGCTGCTCTCAAACACTGAATTAAATAGCAATACTGCCCTTTAAAGAAATTCACTAGTTTAACACAATGAACATGCAAATGGATAAATATACATTTCAGTAAAATACTTATGTTGGCAGCAAAATACCTTTCTTACACTTAAACACTATTTTTTTTTTTCAGTACCTTGGTAAGAAATACTTATATTACCATTTTACGATGCAAGTATTGTGGAGCAAAATCTCTGAGGGGAAAAAAAGTCCATGCCCCAAATAAATTTAAAACAAATAAATAAATAAGTAAACAAACAAACAAAAAACATCTGGTGACCTTTTTTGGACTAACAAAATAAGGTTGAAGTAATTGAGCTCACATTTCCATCCTAACTTCTCTTTTGTCTTCTAAACTGGGAGAGTCTTACAGGTAAGATGTGTAGTAGTTAAAACTTTATTTTTATATACAAGAATCCCCTGAAATGTACAATGAAGGGAAAATCTTTCTAGTTCTGAATCAGAAGATTTTCTTATTCTTTAAAGGCTGTAGCAGTAGATCCAGACACCTCTTATAATTGCTGCAGATAGCTCAGATGTGCTTTTTTGATTTTTTTTTTCCTTATTATAATTCAAAAGTTGAGGCACGATACAGAAAGAGCTAGATAAGATCTTGAATTTCTCGAACAATCATACTCTGTCCATGTTGAAGTAAAGGAAGAGACTCAAATTCGGAGATTGCAATGGATTAATTATTAAACTCATTCATTACCTTCAAATGCTGATTAAGTTCAATGAGACTACTCTTAGCTCCCTATTAGTGGATAGAAATCTGCACTTGTGTAATAGTGCCATTATCCTCAAACTGCTTTCAAATCATCTACTAATTTTGCCTTGGCAATAAAGGTAAGAAATTACACACTGACAAGCAGGAGAAAGAATTTACCTTTACTTTACAGAGGCTTTTTCTGACTTATCTACCTAAAAGCTTTGGGGTTTAACCTCAATAGCTGTTAACAATAAATCTGCACTTCTCTTGCTGTGTCAGGAGGATTTTGGTACAGTGACATAGTCAGGAAAAGTAGGTTAAAACTCATAGCCAAATAATGGCATCCCATAGTTTGTTATTGTTGTTTTTTTAACTGTTCCAGGACTCTTTCTCCTGTTATCTCCCTCTTTGTCTACCTCTTCACATTTGTTGCATTTCATAGGACTGAGTTTAGCCAATGTATCAAAATGTGTAACATATTTGCCATAACTTGAGCTTGCCATAACTTGTTTCATTTTGAATGCTGTTACAGTTTCAAGCATAGCATAGATACGTTGATTTTCACATCAAAGACACACGTTTAACTCATTGAAATGAGTGGTCAAATCCTCCACAAATGTTAAATCTGTGAGACTTTTTGATTGTCAAGTTCTGGTAAAATTTTTCATTCAGTCCCACAATTGACTTGATTTCATTTTGCAGATCATAAAATATTTTTAATTATTATTTCACCCTGAACTAGACACCTTTCATTGAAAAAGTTAATTGTGTCCCCATAATCAGTATCCATACTTTTCAGGAGCACCTGGAATTGGAAATGATTCAATCCATTGGACTTCATGAAATTCATAGCTTTGATGATTTGCACAACATAATCTGTTTTTAGTTTTGATGTATGATGTAGTGATATTTCACCAAACATGAGTTGTTGGTAGCAGCTGGATTGCTTTCTATTAATTTATAAGTCCCACTTTAAAATGGCAAGCTTAGGAATTTCTGTAGCATTAGTAATTTATCTATTGCCAAGTAGATAGAATTTCCTGTTTATTCAGTTTGCATGATTACAGTCTAGTGAGACAAACTGATTAAAAAAAAAAAAAATCTTTTTCAATACATGCTTTCCATAAATTGCTTCATAACATCACCTTCAGTAAATGGATTTTTTTTTTTTAGTAATCAGATTGACCACATATTTAGCTTTTATAACAGAGTTTTTTTGAATTGCAATTAATTATTACCAGTATTATTATTATTTTAAAAATGCTAGACTTTCTTCACTACCACTATTCTGGTTTACAAAGTATTCCTTAGTATATATTGAATTTGTAGTTTTGAAAACTGACCCGATTTCATTAAATATTAAATACAACGCCATATCATTTGTCTCTACCAAAAAGTGATTCTTTTGTTGCTGAATTCTCTTCATCCATGATTTTTCTTTTTTTAGGGTTCTCTTTTCTTTTGAGGTGACATTAGGTAGGCTGAAATATTTTTATCAGTAATTACTGCACTTTACTCTTTCACTTTACACTGCACTTACAATCAGCACAAGTGCATGCAACATTTTATACACATGGGTTTCAATCTGACTGAATGTATGTGGCAGGAGCAAGAGGTGGATTTGTCGCTGCACTGTGCTGTCTTCCTTGTCTTGGTTTCAGCTGAAACAGTGTTAATTGCACGTTGCTGTTTGGTTGTTGCTGAGTGATAGGTATGTACCTATGACCAGGTCAAGCTAAGGAGTTTCCTTCCCCTTTACAGCATGGGGCAGGGAGTGACAAGTGGAAGGTTGTTCTAGTCCATGTGAGGCCAGCAGGCCACAAGTTGGCTGTGTTGCTTTACAGGGAATGTGGAGGACAATTAAGAATAGCAGCAGAAACCAAGTCATAAATAAAGTGTTTTACAGTGGAAAGCATTCTTGAGGCTACCTTTGTTATGCATTGATGACTCCTAATGCTTACTGCTGCTCAACACAACACATCAAAACTGAAAAGAGAAAGTGACATCAAACACTAAACATGCACTTTCTGTAAGGTTTTATAAATGTTCTTATATACATAGATAAGGGTGTCCTGAACAATGTCATTTTCTTGTTCAAACTTGCCTTATGCCATATGGTGCTTGAGTAACTTGAGGCTTTTCCTAATCAGCATTCAGTGGAATATTCATGATTCCTTTAGATGATCTCCTACTTTGATCTACATCATCCAGAATAGATTTGGCATAGCTATTTTAAGAAGAAAGAATTCACTTGATTCCTGCTATTTTGGAAGTACTAGAGCCTTCAGCAGACAGAAGTGTCCATTTTTCATCCAGAAGACAAAAGTAGGTCAAATAGCCTCTTTTTTACACAGGCAGCATCAAGTTGTTCAGCCTTGGGTGAGGGTTTGGCTGACACTTGTCTCTCTCAAGGGTTTAAACAAAAGCCAGTTGAGTTTTGTTGACACTGTTTTTCTCAGTCTTGTAATACCTTCTCATTAGTGAATGCACTTATTCTTCCTGTAGCGAAATACACAATGGATAGAAAAGCTCTCTTTGTCTGGGATGTGTTACTGACATAACTATCTCTATGATAATGTTTCAAGGGATTTGCATACTTAAAGAACATAACGGTTTGCATTCCAGGCTGAGATTTTTTTCACCAAGGTCAGTGTCAATATACTGCCAGTTCTGTGGTTTGCTTGCTGATTGCTTAAAAGGCTTCATTACATCTTACTCTCTGGTCAGCTGCTTTTGGCTAGGCACAGATTTAGGAGACCTGCACTAATGCATTCAGCTGCAAAAAGAAACCCAAAACTTTTCCTGGTGTTGGTGTTGATAAAACCAGAAAATATTTCTCTCCTCTTTTTGAGTTTCATTTTTCTATTCTTGTAGTGTATTTTTAAGGTAGTAGTTAGAAATCTGGCAATTTTGATTATACCTCTGAGGAGAAACTTGGAAACTCTTACATTTTGCCTAAAATAAATTTATTGTAAAGAAATCTGGTTTTACTTTAAAAGCCCAGTTGTAACAGAAATGTTGTGAAATTCTGCTCAGTTGTCAAGATGTCAATCTCACATCACAAATATGAGATCACAGTTAGGCAGCATCCAGAATAAACAACCAGTTCAGGCTAGTGTGCTCCAAACCAAACTAATCTAGAACTTCAATGCTGTAACTTTTTTTTTTTTTTTTTTGGATGAGTGAGATATAATGAGGAATAAATGGATTGCATTACATTGCCAATACTGTATACTGTAATCTGTAGCTACTGTAAGCACTCCCATATGACAGTGTACTATAAATAGACTAGAAATAATTTTTGTTGTTGTTTGAAAGTTTTGGTTTTTTTTTTTTTTTGAAAAAGACAAAGAAAAAAATCAGGAGATTTTTCTCCTTAAGTTTATTTTTATATTACAAAATATCTTAGAGAAAAAAAAACAATTTTTTTTAATTGCCTTGTGTAAATATAAATTAAAAAAAAGACCAACAAAACAAAACCAAAAAAACCCCTACATCCATTTGCTGTTGGGACATTTCCAGCCCTTTGTGATGCTGTTGGAAGTGGGGAAGTATAAAATGGAAGCTTCTGTACTAGCAACTCTACCACTTGACAAAGAAATAAAAGCCTTTTATAGGGAATCCATTTGTATTCACTTTGGGTTTCAAAATTATTTCCATCCACTGACAGTTTGGAATCTGTGTACTCGTAAATGCAAGATGTGCAGATGTGAGTAGAGACTGCCAAGAGTCTGGAAAAGCAGCAGAAGCTGGCCTTGTCTGGCTTGATCAGGAAGGGGTTGACAGTCAAACAGTGAAAAGATCCATTTTGTGTGACAAGAAATATTTCCATATAGAGAGCACTGATATGTGTGATTCTTATTCTTCTTTAAACTTTAACACAAGTATGCTCATGAGGATTTCTCTGCCTATTTATAATGGAAAGACACACTGGGATGGCAGATCAGCAAAGATGATGTCAAGGGAACGGGAATAATACTCTGATTGATGTTGGAATTATTGCTTTGGTTCTTCATTCATATTCCAGTTAGTGCAAAAACAATGATTTTTTAACTATGGAAAGTAGAGAACTCATCTATTCTGTTTGGAAAGTATTTAGCATAATGGGGAGACATGTCTCGGTTAAGATCCAGTGAAAAACTGGAATTCTTAGTTATGCACAAAGTTCAACAGAAATGCATAAATATTGGAAAAGTTTGCCAGTAAGTATTTCAGCATACTTCTGTTAAATAAAAAGTATGTAAATTGATAAGCTCAGTGTTTTTTTCAGTAGTCCTACAGGTAGGGACATAACTGATCTTGGAAATCTGAAAGAATTCAAGTTTTCAATAGCTGTTCATTTGATTTTGTGAACTGAAGCTTATTTCTTAGTATTATCTCTGTGTGTAAGCACAGCCTACCTTTAAAATGGGAGAGTTTAAAAACTGACCTGTTGTCTTTTTACTCTGTGATATTTAGCATGCATTTAAACAATAGAACAGTGAGAATTAGCATGCAAAATATTTGAGAAGACCTACACATAACAGGAGGTTGTGTAGCTGATACTCCACAGCATTTCTTCTGCAGAGCTGAGCTACCAATCTTAAAAGGCACAGACTTTTCCTAGTAGAACAGCAAGTGGATAATCTGGAGAAAGAAAGGAATGGAATCTGTTGAGTCCTGGCACTAGGAAGATGGTTCCTGCTCCACTTGAGGTGGAGATGGATTTGCTGAGGACAGCTTTTGAACCAACTGATCCTGAGCCAAGCAGAAGCACCAGAAATAAACAGTGACATGATGGCCAACTCACTTTTGTGTGGGAGTGGCGTAGGGTTATGGAGGGACTCAATCTTACCTGTCATCAAGAGAAGCATCCGTGGTTTCCGGGCTGGTTTGGCCTGTTTCCAGGATGATTGAGGCAGGGGACCCATGGACCCATGCCCTGGGGAAGGGGAAGGGGGAAAGGGAAAAAAGGAAAAGGGAGATGGGCCTAAAAACAAAACAGCAGCAACTGTTCTGAGGAGGAAAGTTAAATTACTGAACAAGATATTGGAATGCAAAATAGCATAATACAATTGGAATTGAAGCTAATAAATCAATAAAATGAGAGAGAGAGAGAGCATGTCCGAGAACCGAAGGCCTTACACTAAATGCTGAAGGTGAGAGAGCTAGTGAGCATTTGCTGCTGGGTTGATCCAAAAGGAAAGAGCCTATGTCTTGTGACACACAAACAGTTTTTATCTTTCCCTCTGAATGGAAAATGGAAAAATTCAAAACAACACAAAGTCCTCTGGGGTATATAGTTCTTCTCTTCTGAGACAGATGTACCTGGAGCTATCGATGATCCATGGAGCTGGAGCATTAACTCTTTAACTCCCAATGCAGCACATGGTGTTATGATGTGGAATACCAATAACAAAAGTCATAAAACCATGACAAGAAGATTAGTACTTTCCAGGAGCTCAGATCCAGGATGCTGCGGAAAGAGTGATTGACTTACCCTCTGACAATGCAAATTTCAGTCTTCAGAATGTGAAGAAAAATGAGAAGATGTACATTTCTTGTCTATAAAATACAACTAAAACAACAAAAAATTAGTGGGCTGAAGAAGAATGTATGTATAGAAATTTTTTAAACTCTCATAGTTCTATATTAATAGTGCATTCTTGAAACAAGGCCACTATATAGATATAATATACCATAACACTGTTCAGAACTGTAGTGAAGAGTAACTGTGTACCATATAAGGTTTTTTAAACAAAGAAATGTACACTGTAAGAGTAATATATTTGGTATTTTGAGGACATGTATACTTACCAAATGAAGGAAATGAACATTCATATTTAATTCTTGTGTGTGTAAAAGTGATGTTATATTATTAATGTTGTATGTATTATTTAAAATTACAGAATAAATGTTTTAGAGTGGAAACACTCCTGTACACTGTTAAATACCTAAATGGGAACTAATGAAACAGCTCAGTTTTTGCATGTGGTGATGTATTTGTACCTAAATTTCATTACATCAATAGATAATCTGTTCTTCAGCTACTTTATGACCATATCATCTAAAAAAAAGAGGTATTTATTTTATGATGGCTGTTTAGCTCTCTCTTCAGTTATGAGCACAGAAATAGAATGATTCATCTGTTTGGAAGAGTCCGTTAATACACCATTTAAGAGTTGGAGTACGAACTGTTGGAATTAGCAAATGTTATAGGTGGATCCCAGTGTTATACACACTTACAAAAGGAGCATAACAGAAGATTCAAGAAATACAGACCTGATACTCTAACCTCAGTACCTGAACATGTTATGGAGAAAATCTGGGGAATATTGAAAGGCATTTAAAGAAAAAAGCTATCGTTGGATGTTGCCAACATGGATTTCTGAGAACAGTCCTACCTTCATAATTCCATTTTCTTCTATGAAAAGGATACTTGCTTGGTGGATGAATGGAAGGTAGCAGGTTAAACCTTTCTGGATTTAAATAAGGCCTGTGATACTTGTTCCTCATGGCATCCACCTGGTCAAGATGTCCAAATCTGAGATAAAGAGGTTCATGCTATGGTTGATGAACTGGATTGATAGTAGAACTCAAAGAGTTTTGGTGAATGAGGGGGTTCTGTCCGGCAGTCAGTCACCAGTGTATTCCCCAGGACTCAATTCTAGGGCCAGTCCTGTTCAATATTTTCATCAATGATCAGGATGCAGGAGTGGAATGCATACTCAGCAAGTTTACTGATGATACAGAACTAGAAGGAGATATTGACTCTCTGGTGAGACATGACCCTTGCAGAGGGAGTAAAATACATCAAAGCTTTGGGCAATTATCAAGAGCATGAAGCTTGATAAAGGAAAATGCTGGATTCTGCACCTGGGATGGAGTAAGTTTCAGGTGGAGACAAGAGGCTTGAGAGCAGCTCAGCAGAAAGGGACCTGGGAATGCTGATGGCAGTAGGTTCTGTATGAGGCAGCAGTGTGCCTTGACAGACAAAAGGGAAACCTGCATTAAGCAGCAGAGCCAGCTGTCCACAGGGCATGGATCTCCTGGTTTATTTAGCACTGGTAAGGCCTTGTCTTGAATACTGTGTGTGGTTTTGTCCTCCTCAATATAAAAAGAATGTTAAGGTTTTTGAAAGAATCCAGAGAATGCTAGTAGTAGGACAGGAAGACATGTCCTGTGAGGAGTGGCTGATCTCAGAATGAGGTTTGTAAGATACATTTTTGAATAAGCTTTTAAATAGAATACTGAATTTGAACTCAGGATATTCTATGATTCTATGATATGTAAGTATATATGGGTTCATATTTACATTTACACATGTACATACATCAATAATTGTATTTATATATATAATATTAAATCTATATTAGAAGTTATAAGGTGTTTTAATCATGCTTGGTTGCTGGCATCTTTTTATACTTGCTTATTCAATTACATGAACATTTTCATACAGAGTTTGTGCATTAAAAGTGTCTGCTCTGTTTGCTTTACTGTAAGGACAAATGGATACATAGGCTGTTTCCAAGCAGTAGCGCCAAGTCAGCTTTTATTTTCTTTTCAACCGATAGTGATTCATAGATTCATAGATTCATAGATTCATTAGGTTGGAAAGGACCTACAAGATCATCTAGTCCAACCAACCTCACACCACCATCCCTACCCACCAAGCTACTAAATCAAATCCCTTAGCACCTCATCTAAACGCTTCTTGAACAGCGCTAGGGACGGTGCCTCAACCACCTCCCTAGGCAGGCCATTCCAGTGCCTGACCACTCTCTCAGAGAAAAAATTTTTCCTCAAATCTAATTTAAATCTTCCCCGGCACAACTTGTGGCCATTCCCTCTTGTCCTGTCATTAGTTACCTGGGAGAAGAGGCCGACTCCCTCCTCACCACAGCCTCCCTTCAGGAAGTGGTAGAGTGCAATGAGGTCTCCTCTAAGCCTCCTTTTCTCCAGACTAAACAATCCCAGTTCCCTCAGCCGCTCCTCGTAAGACTTGTGCTCCAGACCCCTCACCAGTTTTGTTGCCCTTCTCTGAACACGCTCCAGTGCCTCGATGTCTTTCTTGTAGTGAGGGGCCCAAAACTGAACACAGTACTCGAGGTGCAGCTGCACCAGAGCTGAGTACAGGGGGATGATCACCTCCCTGCTCCTGCTGGCCACACTATTCCTAATACAGGCCAGGATGCCATTGGCCTTCTTGGCCACCTGGGCACACTGCCGGCTCATGTTGAGCCGAGCATCAACCAACACCCCCAGTGATACAAACCTGAGTTAGGTGTTTTCTTCCTGAACTTCCCAAACACATTTCTGGACATGACATACAAGTCAGAAAGATTTTATATTTAATTTATATAATATTGAGTTATTAAGTAAAAATTACATTGAAGAAAAGAAAAAAAATCACATAGACCTATATCCTCAAATTCAGACATCTATTAAGATCTGGGTATTTGGTCATGAAAAGTTATTCCTTTCAACTTCATATCTTCCTGTGCCAAGAAACGTGCAAACCTTTCAGGACTGGGGATCTGGACAATCTTCATTTCTTCTTTAAAAAGAGATAAAATGCCATGGTTTTATGACAAGAACTGTGATAAACAGTCCTGTATTAACTGTAGTAGAGCAACAGATCCAAATGCAGTAAATGAAATGAGTTTATATCTATGAACAGGTGCTGAAGCTAGGCTACATAATACAGAGTTAACAATTTCTTCAAAATGCCTTTTTATCCCATTCTTTGTCACTGTATAGTAACTACACTTTGTTTGTTATTAGGAATTTTCCTGTCAGTTATTACACATGCTGTAAATACACACCAGTGAATGGCACAATTATTTTAAATAAGTACTAGTAATAATAGTAATAAATAGTAAATTTGCTACTCCTGTGTCTTAAGGTTTCATGTGTCTCATGGTCTACCCCTGTGTTTGAGTTAATAGTGGAAGGTATTAAACTGTTGACTGTGCAGTTTAAAGACTTAGTATTCATACAAAATGATATACATGTTGGTATATATGTCTGTCTGGATCAACAGATCCTGTATCTTGTTGATATAGATAAGTAAGTCATCTACTTATCTGACATAAACATGGAGTCTTGTGTTGAATAACTATCCCAGTGAAATTCCACTTCTGATTGGAGACGTAGGAACAATCTTAGTTAAAATTTTAACGTTGGTCAGATACAGAAAGGGTGAGTGACGTATATGTTATTCAAATTGTTAAAGACCCTACAAGATATGAAATTAATTGCCTGCACAAAAAACCACTCAGAACAAACAGCAAATATCCAGATTCATAAATGTAGAGAAAACTGTTTTAGGTGAGGACATTCCTCACAGTCGAGTGAACAGATCTGTTACATCTGAATTGCCTATGTGTATTACTTCCCATTTTTAGAGCAGAACAATGTAATTTATCTGGTATTATTTTGTGATAATACTGTTTCAGTGCATATTTTCATCATCCATTACCATTTAATCCTTTCAAATGTAAAATGTCTATATACACTGAGCACAGAGCCTAGAAACATTAGGCTGAGGGATTTTTTCTTGGCAGCTGAAAAACAGACAGAGATTAAAAGAGTAGCCACACTGCTGGCAAGTCTCTCACATTTGTCATCATCCTGGGCTAACACTGTGGAGAAGAGTCTCAATACATAATTAATTAAGCTTTCTGTTCTTCCTCAAATGTAAGCTTAGGGTATATGGAAAAAAAAAAGATTAAATGTGTCCTGCTGCTGAGTTTAGCATAATACATCCACGACTCTCAGTCTCGGAAGGACTCCAATTCTAAATAACTGACAACTAAATAAAAGGGAAGGGAAGTGGAGGAGGAGCTTATTCTGTTTTCCACAAGGCTCTTTCATTTTGGAGAAATCTGGAATTATCATCTATTGGAGATGATTAACAGCTATGGAGAAGTCTTCTGTAAGTATTCCAAGTATCACAATCTCATGAAATTTCTAGAACTGAAACAAATAATACATGAAGATAAATTATTTTCTGTTCCTTTCAGTATAAATGCAAATATATTATAAGCTACTCTGAATTAACACCAAAAATGCAACATAGTGAAAATGTGTTTATGAGATCAACAGAGCAAAAACAATGTAATTATGAATGTGGACATGTTGCCTGTAATATTTTTTCAATTCAACACCTTGAATTCAAAATTTTCAAGAAATTTCTGATCATTAAATTAATGTTTTGGAATATCTGTAATGCATTTTCAGGAGTGTTTTTCCAAAAATGGAAGCTATGAGTCTGCTCTTCACCAGTATAGATTCCATCACACTGAAAAAACATAAACTTTTCCTCAACTTGCTATCATCCATTCTAATATAAACAGTGGAATCTTGACCTTCATGTTACACTTTGAAAATATATTCTCTTCTTTATATATCCAAGAATGAATGATCTAACAGTTAGTGGACCCTGTGATGTCTCCTGTCCATCTTCCAGGTGGTAAGAACAGAATCACTGGTTTCTGGAAAGCATTTGGATGTTTATATTAGATTTACTAGTGTGAGTTTCTGATTGAGTAACGCATGTTTGAGTAGAGCCTGTCTTCAGTCTGGATTATTCTGTAGTTGATATTCCATTCTTTTACACCTTTAAAACCTCTGGTACTTCGGAGTGCAGTCAGTATTGGTATCAGAATCCTTTTTTTCTCCCCTGAACTTATTGAGTGATTCACTGAAAACTCAAAGCCTATTCATGGTTTGTGCATGACTTCTACTGTGAATATAGGTGTGATTTAATCCTTTTCTTCGTGATTCATGAATTACGATGAAGCTATGGTAAGAGCCAAATTCCTCATTACTCAGATGAAATTTATGTGTATATATTCTTATTTAGTTAGACGTGGTACTTGTGACGGGGAAGTTGAATTTGTTTAGCTGAAAGAAGTTGTGGTCTAACAGCAAAGGCAGTAGTTAATTTGTGCGCTCCCAGGCTCACCATTAGAGAAAAGGTATTTCACTTCATTGACCAATGTCATGTGCAAAACTGTATTTCCAATATGCAAAACACATAAAAATACATTGAACAGCATGCTGATATAAAACATGCCTTACTTGATTTTCTGCTGTGTGCAGAAGTTAGGATTAACATTTGGGGATAAATTTTGGGATTAAAAGTGTACATTTGCTCTGTGCATATATAAATGTATGTGTGTAACTGCATGTATGATTTGATTTCTTAAAATAATTCCTTTGGTATGTTGAACACCATATTATATGTATACTAAGTCGCTTGGAAATAATGAGACAACATTCATCCTCATACAAAGCTATGGAATTCACCAAACAACACACAAACCTGAGAAAGTAAATCATAGTTAAATTTGTTGAAATATTACTTTTTGTTTTATACATTTGTTTACTTTTGTGAATTTTATTTTGGATTTGGGTGACCTTTGAAGGAAATAAATCTTCTATTGGAAAAGATTTCTCACATATCTAGAATAGCATGGGCAGATAAAGAAAGGCTGCAGAAAAGCCAACAGTTAATATGCTCAGTACGTGGATGCCAAATTCCTTTGCTCTACGCAGGAGTGTACTCAAAGATACCCAAACTTACGTCAGAATCTTCAAACAACTGAGCAGCAGAGTGGGCTGGGCAATTTAACATAGCTTGATTCCCAAAAGGTGTTTCTGATTTTTATACTTTTCTCACAGAATAACAACTAAAATGCCTGAAATTTTGTTAAGTATCCTACTGACTTATCTAGAAGAAATAAGCAATGAAACATTGTATTTCTTCTACAAATTTAGAGAGAGTCGAACTATTAAACAGTAGTCTATGCAGAGAAATGGTTTCTTTTGTGGCTGGCTATTGGCAATGGGAATACTACAGACAAGAAAGACAAGGGAAAAAGGGAAAAGAACAGAGGAAAGTGCATCAATGTAGCAATTAGACAGTATTCTAGGTACCATACATTGTCGTTTGACAGTATGTGAATAAACATGCTGTCAGCTCCTCAGATCAAATTAAATAACCTTTCTGCGCCACCTCTGTGAGAGGTATTCTGCCACACTGTCATGGTAGTTACCAGAACAAAAAACCATCAATTTCAATCGCAAATGAAGCTCACCTACTTGTTTAGAAATTGGGAACGTGAATTCTTAATTGTATAAAAGCATTTGTTAACAGGAAGGAAGACAGCCATAGGTCAAGACAGAACACTATGGTTTTCACAGTCTTGCTACTGCTTTTTATAACAAGCTGACATTTAGTTAACATATTCTTTAATTCAGCTAACAAAACTACCATGTATTTTAGCACAGTCATAAATAGTTCTTATGATTTTTTAAATGAAGTATGTTTTTCAAAAACTTCCAGTTACATGAGCTACACATTTAAGATAGTTATTCCTTGTAGTATAACGTTTCAGAGCAATCAGTTCAGACAATGAAATCCCATTTATTACAGTTTTGCACATATTAATTTTTCATAAAAGTATAGGCTTAATAAACTGATATAATTCCACACAGCTGGGAGTTGCTGTATGCAGACCCAGAGGTATGAGGCCAAAAGGAGAAAAGAGCCCTTGACACAAACAGGCAGAAATTTAAAACTGAAGCAAAGATCACTCCATCTATCTTTAGTTACTAGGCTTTCCATGATGTTATTGTCTCAACTTCTTGAGCTGTAATAAAAATACTTTAGACAAGTGTGAAAATATCAAGTAATATCTAAGTTTCTAGTGCTGTCTGAACGGATAGCTGGATTTTAATTCCCTGCAAGATCCAAACACTTTTCAGTCACCTTCCTTTTCTCTGTCACATGTTAATCTCCTCATGTGGATTAGCATCTGCTTCAGAAGCGATCGTGCACACTTTGGGAAAATAGATGGTGAAAATCACATTTTATGACATTTTACATGTAACAGTTTTTTTTCATTTCTTGTAACTTTTTTGTTTGTTTTTAATATACTGGAATGGTTAAATTAAATGCTTTAAAATTAAGCCAAAAGTCTGTCTACTAAAAGAGAAATTCTTAAAATCCCTTAATGATTTCCTGTCATTAGGCAATTATGATGATAACCTTACTTTCTGGTGTTAGTGGAAGGCACAGCCCTATACTGTTTTTATTCAAGATTACTTCTGACTGCACTGAGTTCATTTACACTTAAGCATGTACTAATCAGCTTAGAAAGCATTACTGAACTTGTAACTTACTGTGCATAGAAATTTTCCAAAGATTTCTGTAGCCTGGGAAGGAGAGAAAAAATTGTACCTTATTTTGTGCATCTAGTACAGCTGCTTGTAAACATCAGACTAACATTTAGATAATAAACATTAATAAAAGTGAGGTATGAGGAATGAAACACATCAAAAAACAGAAATGTATATAATCATATTATTTATGATGAATCAGTTTTGTTTCCTAGTTCATGTAATCATCATTGCTTTAGTTCAGATAATGATATCTTAGACTAATTTTTCTGCATAGGCCACAGAAACAATAAGGTATGTTTTAAATGAGATTCATCCTATCCTGATACAAGTGTTTAAGGTATGCTGGAAAAAAGTTTGCTGGAGTGCAGCATCTGAGGCAGAGACTCAGATGTGTATGAACCAAACCATTTATTTCATGTTCCAACATCCCTTATATACACTCACAAATATTCTCTTTTAACTTTCCTACCTGCCTTTACATGTCAACAAATCACTCTACAAACAATCCTGAACTGTGAATGCAGGTGCTTATCCAATTAGAGGCATGAGTCATTCCTAGCCATGTGCTCTTCAATCAGGGTCATCATCATGCAGCCATTGCACAGCCTACTTGAGTTTGTTTTTCTTTTCTTCTAAATGGTTTTCCTTGTATTCCCACACTGGAAAATTTGTGGTTTTTACTGAATTGGTGTATAAGTTGGAGAGTGGAAAACTTCTTGGATTTGTTCTTTGTAATTGTGGAAAGCAACTCTTTAGGAATTGAAGTGGCAAGTAAACTTTATTAATTACTGTTCAGGCTAGTAAGTATCAATAATGTTGGCATCCTTTAAGAACTCAGGAAAATTGTTCAGAGTACAGATAGTTTTATGTTTCAAAAAAGGAATGAATTTGGTCAAATAATTGTATAGCTGTCATAGTGTAATTTTTCTACAAACAAAATTCCTCAGTAGGCTCAAAGGGATTGTGATCTGCCATTAAGGACCCATAACTAAAATGTTATTGTCAGCTAGCATGCCAGAAGACCGCTGACCAATGCTGGCTTTTCTCATCCCTTCAATATTCAAGCTTACTCTTGGTTCCATTTGAGAGTTTGTGACTATTTCTGTGATTTCATGCACTGTAAGTCAAACATATGAAATCCAGAAAATCACTGTAAAGTTTTTTGTCCTCCTTTCCAGATACTTATGCATTTAGTTTGGAAATATGCATTTGCAGTACTGTTTTTACTTCTGTAAAAAATGAGTTTGAAATCCTTCTGTCTCCCATTTTCTGAAGCTTTGTTAAAAAATACATTTGTTTGTTTGTTTTTTAGCTTAAAATATATACCACTAAGAATACAATGAAATATGTTTTGTTTGTTTGTTTGTTTTCCAATACTGTACAGAATTCTGTCACTGAATCTCTAATTTATTTTGTTTTCTAACTGGAAAACTGGAAAGTATATTTTTCATAATTATTTAGAATTTGCACAGTGATCACAGATTTGGCAGTAATTTTTTCGGAAAACTGGTTCAGAGGTGTCCCTTTTTTCTTTTTTTTTTTTTTTTTACTAACAATCCTCCCCGTGTCTTTGGAGTCTGTTTATACCATAGTTCAGTGCTGTAGGACTGCATAACTTTGGCTTAGTAAAACCAAGAAAATCAGTGTTAACTTATGAGAAAGTCTGTAAATGAAAGAAATGCAGAAGGAGATAGAAGTGCAATTGCTGAGACAGAATTACCAACTCAAGGATTCACATGGAGAAATACTGATGTGAAAACATCTGAAAATCCTAAGAAAATAAGAGTGGAGAAAAAGGAAACAGGGAGTCTGACCTTCTCATGTGACTCCGGCTGCCTGGCCTGAAGAGACCCATCAAGGATGATGATGAACATACTAATGCTGAAGTGCTTGGTAGTTCTAGTGTTTTCTTGTGTATATTGATCAATAAATATATTTAGATGCTTCAGTTGTGTATATTCTCCCAGATGGGTTTACACTGGGACACTGGACTGGAAAGAGAAAATTCATCTGGCTCAGTGATCTGGAAGAGATTTAAGCTTGAGAGAGTCCTACTTGGAATCATCATATTTGTTCTTTTGTCTTAGGCTTGACCCTAGCTGTCTTCTTTGGCCACTTTCTGGGGCAGGTAGATGAACTTTCATTGCTATAAAGAAGATAAAGGTTATGACCGAATCTTTATTTGAGATACAGGTGCTATAGAGCAAAATATAAGAGAAAAGAAATTAACTCAACTCTCCTAGCAAGTTTGGAAAAAATGTCGAGGTCAGGAATGCAGCCTTTTCTGATTTGAACTCTGGTGAACTCTGGCTCAAACTGGAAAAGGAAAGGGTGGGGAAACCACACAGGCTCTGAGTGCATACACTTTTCCAGAAGCATGGCCAGAAGCACCACCAAGAGGGACAGAGGGAATGGGTGAATCTGGGTTTCTTCATTCAGGTGCTCTTTTACTGGTTCAGGATGTGACCTGGCAATTCCATTGCAATTGATTTTACAGTGTTTCTGGAATGAAAGAATTCATTTACTTTGACTGGATATAAATGTATGAATATTTCTTTTCTATTCTCTTCAGATATTCTAATTCTATGAAGTGCTATATCTGTGATTTCCTTCCAGATGCTGCAACAAAGAGACAATTCTTTAAATACAATTATTTTCTAAATTATTTGTGGCAGATGCTTTACATTCTTTTCTATGGCTGATGAGCCTTGCAGCCTATATGAAAATATGATAGCTCTACTTCTTTTCAATACTCTCTGCAGATAGGGGTATAATCTTTCCTCTAATTATTAGTCATGTATGATCAGATATTAAGTAGATTTTGTGGGGTTTTGACACACTTAAACATAAAGTAATAACTAGAGTGCACTTAGAGTGTTCTGTGCTCCTGTTTAAATAAGGTCAGGTAGTTTTCCTAATCACATTTGTCAGTTGTTCTAACCTTCAGAAACCGCTTCTGTTTGGTGGGCTAGAGCAGTAATATCTGCAAAGGCTAACCTATTCTCTAATATTTATCTTGCTCCTAGCAATTAAAATTTTGTTGTGTTTTCCTTTAGATACATCAATTTAAACTGAAAATGAGATTTAATATTACTAGAGTGTAGATGTGGTCCTTCAGAATGCAAGACTTGCGTCTTCCATGTACTGAGTAGAAGGTGGAAATCAAACTAACAATAAAGCAAGATGATGAACAAATTAGAAAAAAAAAATAGTATTTGATGCATTAATAAGGAATTGGGGGTACTAACGCATAAACCTTCAGAAAAATTCCTGTGTTTTATAATAGTCTGAGGGGAAACATTGAATACCACCCAAATTACCCCAATTATTTTTGCCTGGATGTATGAGATATCAAGGAATAAAATTAGGCTTTAGAACACTCAAGTTTCATCAAAGGGACTCTGATTTTCTTTGATAAAGAAGCTCCTGTAATGGTGAGCATCATATCCATCATAGAATGGATACAAAGTAACTTGTCTGGACCAGTCATACTATTAGTAGTGTTGATTGCTTACTGCTGTAACCTGTCTCAAAGTTAGAGATAATAAGAAAGGACTCAATACAATGTCATAGTTGTTAGGGGAAATGGAGAAATAAACTTTAAATGGGATTACCTCATTCCTGGCAGATGTACTAATGTCTAATAACTTCGTATTATCTAAGATCACTGGACAAAATATCTTTTTCTCCTAAAAACAGGTAAAAATAGCCCTTAAATAGACTAATTCATTTCAAATAGCCCAATTCAAGCATAGATTTGCTATGGAGTTTCAAACTGTGCTAGTATAGCATGAAAATTAAAATCAAAAGTTTTGGTTTCTAAGATTGAGGGAGGGAGGTTGATTAGCATTTATTTAGCAGAGAGTAAAGAAATTTATCTTCTGCTAGACTCAAGTTAGAGGAAAAATGATATGTGGGTATTTGCAGGGAATTTGTAGTAGACCACTGCATTGTGACTCATGAGAAGAGGACACAAACATAATCTGTAGGCACCACTGCTGCTCTGGGTGATTCCACTATCTACTGGAATAAATCAGCTAAATTCTGTGGCAAAAAATATGGTTTAAATATTTTTATAAAAAATAAACCTCTGAGATTAACAGAAGGAAACTGAATGTGTAATTAGTATTTGTAGGCATTCTTCAAATTAATTTGAAATGTTTTAGTTTTATTTGTATTTAAAACATATTTATTTTATAGTGAATACAGCACTGTTAACACTTTGTAGATAAATGTCTGAAATAATTTTTCAGGATTTTATTTGTCTTTAAATCACATCAACAGCAAGTACTGCTCTGGGCATGCTCCACACTCAGGCTGACTATTTCCAAACCCTACAACTATCTCCCTCCAGAATATTACCTAGAGGAACTGACTGTACTAAAGTGTCATTATCAAAACACCGGCTTGCCATATATTTCATGAACAAATAAAAACTAGAAAAATCTTTTGTCGTATAGGTACCAAAATAATTAGGATTCCAGATGAGATGTTAGCAAAGTTTTATAAAATCTACTAAGTATCCAATGAGGCTCTAGTTTCTAACAGCATCTCTTTCATACCATGCTCACAGATATAAAAAGAACATGGTTTTTATTGGCCTAGTCAAACTATGCTAAGGTTTTCACCATAACTTGCAAACTAGCAAAGTGAATTTCATATTTAGTCAATTTTAGTTCCAGTTTGAACAAAAAGTAATGTGGTATAGCTGAACCACAGACTTTCACTACATCAAACATTTAATCTGTTCAGAATGATTTAGTTAAGTTGTAACTATTTCCATGCAGAATGTCTCATAATGATATCTTTGTTCTGTGTGAGCTATGTTCCTCTTTTTTGCTTCCATGGTGTCAGCATCAATCATGAGCATCCTTAGAGATCAATGTGTGTGCTAACAAACCATCACTCTGGACATATGATAATTCATTGTCAAACACACATTTCTCAGGTCTTGCAGGCAGAAGCCCTTTGATGCCTGTAACAATTTTGTTTGGGTGATTTTGAATAAGGTGATATCTGAACATTTTTGCCAGTGCTAGGGCTGTCTCTCCTGGAAACAGGTTCTTACTCTTTCTTACTCTCCAGTACCTCAGCCATCATAAGAAAACCTAAGAATTCCTCTAGGATTTGGGCTATATTTTGCATTCTTGTTTTGAATTAAACTGTTTGTTGGCAGAATTCCTGATAATTGTTAATGATATATTGAATTTCTACTAGATTAAATAGCTATTTGACCAATTTGAAACTACACCACTACCTTCTGGATTATTCATCAGTATTCTTTCTCTAGTATGAAAATTGAGGTGCTTGGGAAAAGTTCAAGGGGCAGTTTGAAGGTTAAACATCAAGCACTTTGACTTTAACTCACTTTGAAATGAGTACAGCTGAAAAATGTAGCAGTTTGCATTGTATTTTTAAGTTTATGGCAAAATTGCATCGTTTTATAAAAAAGAAAAAAAAGTATGCTTTAGATTATAATTTGCTTACTTCATTTACCAACAGAATAAAAGTTCTTAATATGGTATTAATTATGTTTGCAAACACTTTAAGGTACAAAAGAAATAGAAATCTGATATTTACTATCTAAGGAAGTTTTATAATTTTTGATTCTTGTTTCCACTGGGAAAGTTTGACAGTAAATCTAAGCAGCATGTTTTACTTGCAATATTTGCTACATAGCTCTATACAAGTACATTTTCTATCTAGTTTCAACACTGAAAGACTAAGATCTGTAAATCTGTTTTTTATTATTCCAGAAATATTCACTATTAGTAGTGTTCCAGAAAACAATTGCTTGATTTCAGAGCCTAGTATGTAAGATAACTGTCTTTGTTTGTTTGTTTTTATATTTGTGCAGTAAAAATACTGATGAATTAAGGAAAAATAGACAGAATCCAGGGTTTCCTTGTTAATTCCTTCAAATATTGGATTTATTATGTCTAGGCAAAAGGCTAATGCAACTTCATCCACCCCAAAATAGCAATAGGATCTACTCAAGTGTTCTAACAATTTTTTTCTTCAACTGCTAACACATTACCCGTATTCCATCAAAAATAAAGAAAAACAACTATATAAGAGCAATTGTTAAGTAATTATTTTCTTCTAAGTTGGAAAACAGAGATAATTAATGATTTAAAGGTAGATTACAGAATTTAGATTTTACATTCTTAGTTTCCTGTTAATGTTGTATACAGAAGGAGGTCAGCTCAGGCGAAAACATTGTTTGAAAAATATACAACAATCTGTTTTAAGGAAAAAATGTTGACAATATAATCTAATGTATTCTAAGGAATTTTATTTGTTTATTTACTTTTATTGAAAAGTACAGCCCAATTATACCAAAAGCAAGGATTATGGTATATTCTGCCAGTGAGTTGAATATACACATACATACTTAAATTCTTTGTGTGCGTGGCTGGGACATAAAATTTTAGTTGGATCAAAATAGTTCTTAGCAGCTTTAGCACCAGAGCAGGTAACTGAAACTGAAAACATTTGTAGATGTACATATAGTATCTGAAAAATTCATTGAAGAGTCTTCCAAGTTTTCCATAGTGAACACATATATAAATCAAAATTATTTCTATGTATCTACATCTGTATTTCTATGTGAGGACTGCTCCAAAGGCAGTGCCTCCCCTCTTATTATGTTGGCCCACAACAACAGAGGCAGATGTTGGTGATACAACAGTTGAACCTTCCAGCCAATATTCTGTTCTATTTTGTTGCTGTGTGATAGATGTCTGCAGAGGGACAGTCTGAGAAAATGGCATCTGACATGGAAGTGTGTATGAAGGAATGGTTTGTCATTGAATTTCTCCAGGTGAAAAGAATTACATCCATGGACATTCATTTGATGTTTGTTGTACATACATAGATATCAAACAGTGGATGTGAGCACAATGAGGTGGTGAGTGGTGCATTTCAGCAGTGGTAACAGTGATGTAAAATACAAGACACGTTCCAGATGCACATGAAGATTTTTACAAGCATGGGATGCAAGCTCTTGTTCTCTGCTGGCAAAAATGCAAAATTGTCAAAAATTGTGATTATGTTGAAAAACAGTGGTCTGTAGCTGAGAACTTGCCCTACCAAACAGTATTATTGTGGTCTTTGTCTCTATTGTGGTTTCCATGGAAATTAATAAGAGACATTACTTGCAGAGTTACCTATATATATTAATATGTATATATAATATATACTAGAGTGGTTATCCTTCCCTTCTCCTCTTCCCTGGCTAAGCCCCATGTGGAGTACTGTGTCCTGTTCTGGGCTCATCAGTTCAAGAAAGACAGAGAACTTCCAGATAGAGGTTGGAGGGCTGCAAAGATGATGAGGGGAGTTAAGCATCTCTTTTGTGAGAAAAGGCTGAGAGACCTGAGGCTGCTCATCCTGGAGAAGACTGAGGGGATCTTATCAATGCTTATAAATATATAATGGGCAGAAGTCAAGTAGATGGGACCAGGCTCTTTTCAACAGTGCCTAGTGACAGTATAAGGGACAATGGGCATGAAGTGGAGCATAGAAAGTTCCATATGAATGTGAGAAAAAACTTTTTATTTGAGGGCTACAGAGCACTGGCCAGAGACGCTAGCTGTACAGAGGCTGTGGAATTTCCTTCCATAGAGACATTCAAACCCACCTAGATGCTTTCCTGTGCAACCTACTGTAAGGAAATCTGCTAGTATAGGGGGGTGGACTAGATGACTTCTGGGAGTCACTCCCAACCCCTATGATTCTGTGATATATATATATATATATATACATCTTACATGCTATTTTTTTTTCTTCTTAGGTCCAAAGTTTGCTGCAGTACTGCTAAAGGATGTATAAGGTAAAGCTGTTCCTCACCATTCTCCATAGTACCATCGCATAGAACTGTGAGAGAACTTTTGACAGATTTGTTGAGAGTAATCCTACACTAGCAATGGAAGCAAAGCAGATGAATTAATTCTTCCCTACTTCTGATGCTTGCTACTTTTACCATGACTTGAAAGTTACATACATTTTCCCCTTTGAAATATGCTTTCTGGAGGCTGCATTTCTAGTGGGTCAAAAAGCACAACTAATATCAAAATAGCACTTTGCAAGAAGATCTCCAAGTCTGCATGTCTGGCAGAAATCACCAGGGGAGGCTCGAGGTTGACCCCTAGGGCTTTGGTATTCAGCTGCTTACCAAGTTAAACCTCAACACTCCATAAATCTAGAAGGTTAAAAAGAGAATGTTCCTTGCTATAATGATGCCTAAAATGATTCCTTTGAACTAAGCCATCACCTTTACATATGGAAAACAGGAGTCATCATTTTTTGAGAAAGTAATGGGATGCCACATCTGATTCTTGGATAAAACAAGCATTAGTGAATAGATACCTCCCTGTGGCACTTCTTTATTTTTCACACAAATACTTTAAATTTTAATAAATAATAAAAGTGTCTAAAAGTTTCTACCCACACTTCAGTGTCTGCTGATTCTAGTTCTGAACATTCTTTGACAATCTAATAATAAAAATATACCTTTGTAAAAGCTGTCTCTGTACTGTCTTATAATGATAAATATTATAGGCATTACTTGCTTTTGTTCGTCATTTGCTGCTAGGCACCTGAGCACTGAAAATAACAATAGTCATCTCTAAAGTTGTTCCAAGTGACCACAGCTAATTTGATAACCTTGTGTCAGTTTCAGATCTGTGAACACAACAATGGTTCACCTCCTGTGAGTCTGTTTGAAAGGATTCTGTCCCAATGATGACACAAGTTTTGTTCAGAATTGACACAATTATACAGTATCAGGATCAGTATAACCACAGTACTTATAAGCAAATCATTATGGAAAACCTGAAATCATTCCAGTCTTCTGATGAAGAATGGTGGTTTAATGCACAGAAAACTCTCAAATACAGTTTCTACTCTGTTTATTTTTAGGTGGAAAAGTATGCAAGGCATATGAATAGGGATGTGCTTAGAAGGTGACGTGCTTAAAAATATTTGACATTAATTAATGCAGGATGTTTTCATTCTTTAATAGTTTGAGTGGTATTGTCAATAAGTGATCACAAAAAGTACTGCCCAGCTTTCTTCCTTCATATGTTTATAGGATTTCAAGTCATATACTCTACAGACTTGACATACTATTTCAGCATTTAAGACCTGAGCTATCAGTTATTAGTATTTTTCTCCAGAGTAAAATGGTGTGTAAAATCCACATTTGCTTAACACATGAATAACAAAAGAAAGTGAAAGCAGAAATGATATTTAAAAGAAGTGCTGAACTTTTAAAAATTAAAAATAGATTATGATACCTCAAGAAACAAGAGATCAAATTTTTCAGTAATTATTTTCTTCCCTTAAGACTGGAGATATAATTTTAGATTTGCTTTTTACCAGTTTACTGCTTATCTTGAGAAGATTAAAACATAGTTGGCAGAATTAATTCAAATTTTATCTGAGGAGTACTTTTTGTACTTTTTTACAGAAATAATTTCTCAGACTAACTGGGATTCTTCCATGTTTCTGTTATAAGCAATCAACTAGATATTTCACTGCTACTCCAATTGCTGGAAAACATTCTTTTGATCGAGGGAAATTAGTATGAGTTTGCCTATTCTATGGTTTGTGTTTGGTACATAAAATACCATTTAAAAAAAGATATGCTTGTTTTAAATGAAATTTTTTTTAATACAGTATGTGATGTCTTAAAACATGAAATTACGATTATAGAGTTCCTGCTTTTTAAAGTTTCCTAAATATGAAAAACAGGACAATAATTTTGAATCCATAAAATTATATTACTTCTTTTTGGAACAATCAGATGACTATGTTTCAAATGCTAACACATTGATTTTTGCTACATTTATCTTACTTCTGCTTTGTCATTAACTGTTTCATTTACAAAGCCATTGATAAGATTTCAGATTAACAACTAAATTACACAAAAAGTCTAAAGACCAAGAATTTGATAGATGCTGACTCCTGTCACTGACAGCAAACCATACTGGAGACTCCCACTGCCCCTAGTAGTGTTCATAGGAATCTAAGGGTCGCACAGGATGTTCACGAGCATGTCCCAAAATTGTTCAGGTTTTCTCAGAATTGGTGCACTTATATCACCTCCACATTGCAGTGTAACCTCTCACACCTTCAGTCTGATATTCAGCAGACTAGGATAAAAAGGATAAAAGAGGACCTCCGGTTTCCTTGAGAATAAATTGCTCTTGGTTTGGTATTTCTGTAGTTTTCTGTATATCAAACCATAGACACAAAAGGAAGAGTAACTATTTTGTCACCATCTGCAGAAATGTGAGTTACTCACCACTACAAAGAGGCTCAAGGGTGCCAGATGGAAAGTACATAACCTCTTACACCCCTACATGAGATCATCTGATGGTACATTACTGAATAAGTGATTCATATGTACACACGATTCCAAAATAATGTGCTTTAGATTCTCATTTTTTCAACTATTTCCCACATAAACATCTTATCTTCAACAGGGCACACACTTTACCACACTGAATGTGGAACTCCAGAAAACCTGACCTCATCCTTAAGCAGATTAGTCAATTTTAATGAGCTTTCATTTCAGTGAGAGTCTATCATTTTCACTTCTGATTTATTACAAGAAAAAAAAATCCACCCATCAAACAAACAAAAAAACCAAAAACAATAACACAAAATACATGCTTAAATTCTCCAATAAAAATTGTAGATTTCTTTTTTTTCTTTTTTTTTCTTTTTTTGTTAATTTGTCTGAATGATACACACTCCTGTACTGTGATGAAAGATTTGCTGCCTGAAAGATTTGCTGCCTATTCAGGATATGATACTAGAAAGAATATTTTATTTCCCCAATGTATTTGTTTTATGTAAGACCTTACCTCATAACTGTATGTTGTCATAAGACAATTTTGTCCTGTCCATATTTATTTCCTTTGTAAATTGTCTGAAATGAATGCGTGGTCCATGTAGTAGTAAACAACTTCTGGCACTTGTGGTTGAACTGTAATGCCTAGTTATGAGTGTAAGAAGCTTCACATATACTTTGGATCATTTATTTCTCAGTGTTTAGAGAAACTTTATTCAAGTAACGATTTATTTTGTTTCTCCTCTTTACTTGCTTACCTAATTTGTAAAGGAAATACTTCTTTATGGCTCTTTAAGAAAACAAAAACATTTTCTGTCTTTATTTATTTATTCATTTAGTTTTTGGAGTTTTACTTGATTTTCCTTTCTGAAATACAAGGTTAGATGCTAGAGATGCGGTTCAGGAAATGTTCCATCAGTATTTTGGAGGGCTTTGCTCACAGGCTCACTATACTACTCCATAAATAAATGCAGTTTTTTCTAAAAGTCATCATAAGGAACATTAACTTACAACCCCAAATGAGTTCATTTCTGAACAACTTAAAACATTTCTTCATACATCTTTATTCAAGTAAGGATTTATTTTGTTTCTCCTCTTTCATTCTTATCTAATTTGTAAAGGAAATACTTCTTTATGGCTCTCTAAGAAAACAAACAATTCTGCAAAATGAAACAACTGAAGTGGCCTAGGCCCAGTGAATGACCCTGCAGTACATTCCTTCAAAAGGAAGCACTTTAAAGAAGAGTTAAATGAAGAAACTCATATGGTACTTATTGAGTTTGTCTAACTCAGGGCTGGTATGAGCACAAATTCATTTGAAATGAAGTAGATCATGGTTCCATCCTTTTCTCAAACCTCTATAACAAAGGAAAGTGGGAGAAGGAACCTCTTGTAATGTAGATCTCAGTGTTTCCACTAGAACTACACTACAAATCCTACTACGAAAAGAAAAGAAAAGAAAAGAAAAGAAAAGAAAAGAAAAGAAAAGAAAAGAAAAGAAAAGAAAAGAAAAGAAAAGAAAAGAAAAGAAAAGAAAAGAAAAGAAAAGAAAAGAAAAGAAAAGAAAAGAAAAGAAAAGAAAAGAAAAGAAAAGAAAAGAAAAAACCCAAACAGGTTCCTACTAATTCATGAGTTGCAACAAAAAGAAACCTCCACAATTATCTTAGGAAATAGATGAAATTCAAATTTTTACTCCATGCTTGATCTCCAAATATCACTCATTCATCAGTAACCTTCACCTTCCTGACACTGGAAGTTGAATCACATTCAAAAGCCAGCTCAAATGTCTGTATCATTTTCCAGTCATGGTATTGTATTACAGCAATATTTCCTCATGCCTTTCCTTCCCTTCTACCTGAACATGAGGGAAGCAGGAAGTAAGGAAGAGAAAGACCCGAAGCCCAGAGAAGTCCCATAGGTCACCTGCCTCTATCTGGGGCATGAAAGTCGTAATACATGTAACATGCTTTGGAGGACATTGCAGGCAGGGTTGTCCAGTAGCCTCAGGACTTTCTTGGGCTTATCCAAGCTACTGACAGATTATATAAAAGTAGATGCTACAGTAGAGACTTAAGTCCAAGTTCAAGGAGAACCCTAAATACCATTGCTGTTTTAGGCTATTTCACATGCCTTAGGAGAGACCAAGGGAGAGAATAGTGTCAGAGGCAAGCAAATACTCTACTAAAATTCTTCAATTTAGAAAAATCTATATTTCTTTTCAAAGACAAGCTTACTTTTCCCTTGTGGTTGCACAGACTTATCAATTTGAATTACTGGAAGACTGACGCGTCTGAATTTTTTACTTTTCTAAGACAGCTAGGAATAAAAGCAGTAAGAAATACAGATAAAGAGGTGCTGGATGTCAGGGTAAAGTGCTTTATGATAACAAAGTATCGCTAAAGCAGCTATTTGTCATCAAGGTGACTATAATCATACAAAACATACTTCCATATGACAGTGTTGGAAAGTAGAAAGTATTCAAGAAAAACATGAAATGAGATAATAGGGCCTTCAGTAGCAAGAAAATGGTGAGTAACAGTTGTAATAATATTTTCATGAGACAGTCTCACTGTGTATACTTCTGGTTGCTAAGAAAGTCTTGTTTCTTTTTCTATTTTTAAAGTGAATAAGTTAACAAACATGCTACTGATTAATTTCTATCTCTTTGCCATGTGAAAAAAAAAATAGTAGCCTTTGAGGAAGACACTGAAGAAGAAAAGCTGTATGATTTGTAAGAATGCACTTCTGTTTGTTGTTGACACAATACATATGCAAGGTAATGATCGTCTTTTATTTTCTAAACAAAATATTTGATCTCTAAAGGCTATCCTGTATAGAGTTGATTTTAGGGGTTAGTATTTATGAATTTAAGTTCTTTGACAGAAAGTTCTAAGATATTATATTGATCAAATGGAGTGAAATTAAACCTTTCCAGCAGAATGCAAAATCTGTTCATCAGTATTTTCTCTCCTCCCCGGAATCTTCTGTTGTTTAATAGATGAAATCTGAAAGAAAAAGTAAAGTTGGGAGAGGGAGCAATTTGAAAAAAGGAAAAGAGAAGAAAAACTTCAAATATCACATTAAGATTTGAATGGTCAATGAGCAGATGGTGAGAGACCATTCCACCATCAGTTCCACTTGCTTTTCTGACATCCTCTCTCTCTTTTTTAGTCAAATGAATAATCAATATCAGCTAAAAACAAACCTTAATCTTACTCAGGTATTTCTACATACTTGCTAGTGTCTTTTAGTGGAGGTAGCCCCACTAGCCCCTAGTTTTCAACTATACTCTAAAAGATACCAACTGACATTTAACTTACTGCTAAGTTTCTGAGACACCTACTTAAATAAGCATGAACTATGTTTATCCAAAAATTTAAATCTGTGATTCCTGTGTCCTTTGCACAAATTAAAATTCAGTCTACAAATACCAGGTTTCAGTTAATTAGAATCAGTTTATCTTAATTAGTATGAATTACAATCCTAACAAGAAATAAATTATGTCAGCACACAAGGTGAGTTTTTGAAATGCTAAAGCATTTTTTGAAACTAAGGGAAAATTGAGATTTGAATTTAGTTTTTTTTGTTGTTTATTTATTCTAACTTTTCCTTGTGCTGTGTGAAAAAGGAATACTGCATTATATTCCTAGATTGCCTCAAAACCTTTAAAAATGAGTATCATTTTCATACCCATTAATATGCATTACATTTTAAATAAAATATTTTGTAAGGTCAAAACTTCTTTGCATGAGATATACTCAGTAAAGAGTGAATGTTTCCTGTAAGTAATCTAGCTAGTAACAAAAAAAAAAAAAAAAAAATGCTGTCCTGCCCTATTTCTCTAGTTCAGTGTCCATTAAGATGGCCCAGCTGTTAAGACTAAAACAAATTTTGTTCCTTTCAGGTTGTAGATGAGGTAGATTTTTCTTTACTCTGCTCTTCTCTCAACTTCCTCTCCCCAAACATGTTTGAAGATGTTTGTGTTAGATTAAGGAGAGAAGTCACTTTTAATGTCAGCCAAAGCCATCTAAACTGTACCTTTTCATTTGTGTGAGCAGAAAGATTAATCAGCTTCAGTTTATTAAAGTCTGTGAAAAACATCCTCAGCTTATTCATCATGTTTCTCTATTTTGAGCTCTTGGCAGAATTCCTGATCCTCCATTGCCAGTTTCAGAGATCAGATTGGTAGTCAAAAGTTCCTGCATAGCATACTTCGCAGATGAAGGTCAGACAGATTTACATTTAGTAGTTTCCACCCTAGTGAAGGCCCAACTCTGCTTCATATAAAATGCTATTTAAAAAATAGGAAAAGACAGAAAACCTGACTGCTGAAACATAATAAACACTAATGTAACAACCACTTATGCCTGTGAAAGAATGGAAGTTGTGTTAGACATTCAGGTACCAAAACGGAAGCATTTACTCAATTCTATTGCTATCTGATATGACAATGCTGCAGTATTTGACATAGGTCCTGGAGAGAACTGATGCCTTTCTGGAGACATATCTGGATAATTTTTGTCAACTCATATACCCTAGGTCCACATGGTTAAGCTGGCATTAGATGCTGCAAGTTACATACACATGACAGATAACAGTAGGCAAGATCTTGCAGACTGAAGTTTATAATGTGATATTAGTACTGGAAGTTCTAGTGAATAGAAACAATGAGTTATTCTGTTATAGGTGCCATGCCCTTGATCACATGGGGTATTGATTTCCATTGGGCACTAAATGAGGATTTATCATCCACTTTCTGCAAGCTGTTCTGACTAAAGTGAATTAAAGAAAATGATCACTCTTCTCTGACAAACAATTTTAGACACTAAAGCATAACACAAATCTTTTTGAGTTTCCTTCTCTAAACCTCATTTTTCTTTCACTTTTATCCTTTATCCTATCTTTACCTTCCTTGCCTTCTGTTGGAAGTAACTTAGTAAAACTTTACTTTTACAGTACCTCTGTAAAAGAGTAAAGAGGTAGTTCTTTTTACTTTCTGTATTTTGTTTTGTCACATTTTGTCTTCAAGGAAATAAGATTACTCTCAAACAGCAGCAAAGACAATAGCTTCAGACTCTCTTCAAATAACTTTTCCTCTTTTCAAATAGAAGGCAATTAATACCTTATTAATGCAATCTAAATGCTGGTCAAAAGAGTTGTTTCTCCTTTGAAAAAAATTCCTTGGCTTAAGAAAAGAATAATAAAGGAATAAAGTATGTGGTTATTAATTTTTAATAGGTTTATATATCTTTTAATCCAGACACAACATACTGAATGTTGGTTGTCTGCACTGGAATAAAGCTCAGTAAGCAAATATTTGTAACTCAAAAGCTTCTTTAAAAGACATTATTGCCTGATTCACATTTACTTTATCTAAATACACATACATATTTGGAACCTCACAGCAGGGTTTCATAGCACCATTGGTAAACTGAAGCCATTGGTAATTAAGCAAAAAGAACATTCAGAAAAAGCATGCTAGATGTCAAATCTGTCATCTATACTATTAACACAACAAAATACATATTTTTTCCCAGTCCCTATGGAAAAGTAAAAAAAAAAAACAGAGATGTGATACTTAAGATATTTGTGCAATACATGCACCTTATGATATATGATTTATAAGATAGTAAAACAGTCAAGAAAACACTGAGAAATAGCTAAGAAACATAAATATTATTTTCAGATGTGCTATTTAAAGAGGCTTTCAGAGAATCCTGGGGAAAAAAAAGCATTCACCACAATATTTCAATAAATTTGTGTTTGTTTTTTTTTCTCTTATTTCCCCCCTCCCCACCCCCCCAAAAAATAATAAAAAAATTCAGGATAAGCAGTCTCTTAACAGGAAAACTAGTAGCATCACCTCCCTCAAAATTCTTTCCACTTTTTTCTAATGGCATTGAAGCAAGTAAAGGATAGTATTATCACAGAATAATTTATTTCCTTCTTTGGGAACTGAAGTTCAATTTCTGAACACTTTATTTCATATTGATGGAGAAAGCAGATATTAAACTGGTATTAAAAAATATCTCTCCACACCTCTAGGTCCATGTGAACGCTTCACAAAAAGTGTAAAAAGGGCCTAAAGTGTAGACAACAATCAGATTCATGTGGCTTTGATATGTGGAAAAATATGAACTTAGACCAATAAAAGATCTAGTTTAGAAGGCTCCTCTTCAGCACTGTATTACCCTTATCAGGAAAAAAATAATGACGTATGTTCCAGATACTGTGACTGTTATATGCTGGGAGATATTATTTTTAAAAATTTCTCCTGCAGTCTTCTGATTGTGTATAAAATCTGAGCCTTCATTAAAACGTTAAATTTCTTGCTATAAAGAAAATATTGAAAATCAGTCCCATGAACAGTGGGATAAAAGAAAAGAAGTGTACTTAGAAAACTAATCTAATGATTTATGAAGAATTAATTCACAATTTTCAGTGCTTGTGGTTCTCAATACTGCTGCTACTCTTGGATAGTAGTGCTATTGTAATTTGCTGCAGAAGATAAATAATCAGGGAAGCTATATCACAAGTACATAGATGACAGTACACAAATATACTCTTGGCAATCACTCTTTCTTGATCCTCTGTGTAACTCCTTCTCTGGTGTCCCAGACAGTTTCTTAAAATTAATAGGAAGAAAATCCCTCCTAGTCCAGGTGACTTATTTTCTAATCTGTCAGTCCGTTTGTTGCTTTTAGATAGTCTACTTAGGTTTCACCAGTTCTTGAGAGTGAAATAGTTTAAATTACTTTACTCATACTGTCGTGTGATCAATAAGTGCTTTTCTGTAAAGGATGTTACTTACACAGTTCAGCAGACCAGCAAAACCAAGAAACAGAAAGGTTGAAATCATGTGCCTGCTAAGGCATATGGGAAAACCACCATATTCCCATTCCTGAGAAGAAGGAGGTCTGGACAGGACATGGTGAGGAAGAAGGGATTGATTTCAACACAGGCAGAAAGCATCAAATCATTGAAAAGAGTCTCTTTGACCAGAGTTCACCCAGGAATTCCCAAAAGTTTCTCAGACATGAGGCAGGAGAACAAACACTTTGTCCCATATGCTGATCGGCTAATGCAGATCCTGAAGCACATTATATTAAACACAAATTTGAATATGTACATATAATGGTCAGCACAGAACAGAAGAATTCTCTGCACTGGCAGAGAATTTCAGGGCTGGACGACAAGGAAGGCAAAAGAGGTTTGTCCTGGAGAGAGTCACTGATCTCTTCTGTTTCCTGAAAGTCTCTTAACTTTTGAAAGCTTAAGACTTCTCCATACTCTAATACAGACTGCAGTTTCCCAGACAACTAAGTTAAAAGTTTACTCCTCCTTTCTGTTGAAAAGATCTCCAGTGACTGACTCTGATTACAGGTTTAAGGCCACTAATGTCACTAAGGCCCCTTCATCAGATAGATCAGATGGCTAATTAACAGCAGGCTTTAAAGTACTCTGCCACTGATAGATATTTCATGTTGGTCATGTCTTCCAAAATGTTTCTCTCCCCTTGACTTTTTGCATCACTCAAAGCTCATCACAGTAACATCACAGCTTAAGTCTTCCCCATGTTGAATAAAATAATTTCCCAAGGCTTTACTTTGTATAAACCAATAGGCTTCCTTTTATTCACACATGAAAGTAAATTTTGATCAACATTTGCCCTGAGATGCACAGTGTCTATTTTTCAATCCTCTTCAATACCATCACCTATTGCTACCTAATTCAGCTGCTCCTCACTTCATATTCAGACACACTTTTTCTCCAGAGCTTGTTTAGTGAAGGCATGCTTAGAATGATTGGTTGTGAAAAGACAATGGAAACATGAAATAGTTGAAGGAAACTTGCTCATTTACAGCTTCTTTCATTAGGTTAGGATTTAGTGCCATCCTTCTTGTTCCCCGTACTTCTCCTTGTCTTTTTTTTTTCATTTTGTAGATAGTAATTAATGCTTGCAAAATGTAATTGGTCTAGAGGAGTCATTGTGCATACTGCAGTTTGGTATTGGCTCATTTATTCTACAAAATTTTAATTATTCATGCCTTTAACTATACTTACTTTTTTTCCCAGCATTTTTTTAATTTTTTTTTTTTTTTCAATTTTGTGTCTTGACTCCTAAAAATGGAACTGGTAACTTTCTAGTGTCCCTTCCTATTGCCCGGATTAGCAGTAGTCAGAGTAAGATGTATTATAAAATGTGAGAAGTCCCTTTGTCTTCCTATTTTAACACCTTAAAACAAGTATTTTGTCTTCTTCTCTAGATGTGGCATGTGCTGTGTTTTTAATAAAATAATGAATAAAAAATCAGACAGTAAAATAAGATCAGTATCACTACTTTAAAAATATACAAATGTATTTTCCCATAATGAAAACAGACAATGAAATAACTACCACAGGGAAAAAAAAAAAAAGAAGTAACAGAAGAGGTATTTCAGAAAAATATTTTGATTAGCATTCTTCCAAGAGGAAATACAAGACAACATAAGTAACATGGCAGGGAGTTACCACTGGAACCTGCTGACAGAAATAACAGATACAGTGAATCTGGTCTGTGCACAATATTTGCTTACAGAGTATAAACAGACTCCTTTGTGTTCTTTCCTAAGCTTGACTACCAGACTATGTTCATCAAAGAATGCATTTAACCTAAGTGTGAGCTAGTGTTTTGAAATCACCTGACATTCAGAGCTTTACAAGTTTTCAATATACAGATCTGAGAGACAGCTGCTTTGATTGTGTTTCATGCAGGGATTGGTAGGAAAAACGACTAATCCCAGGAAAATGAGCCTGCATGGACAGAGTTTGCAGAGGAGGCCCATGGTACAGCAAGGAAGTAAAACTCAATGAAATCTGCATCAGTTTTCCTCTTTGAAATGCGCAGGTACACATTCTGCCAAATAATTACTCCAAGACAATCCATTTCTACTATTAACTGCTGCTCAAAGCACCTGAAAAATCACAGAAAAAAACCCACATCAACTATCATTTTGTAAGGACTTACAAGTACTGCTTTTAATGGAATAAATAAATCAATGAACAAGCAAACAGTAACCCACCTGGACTTCAGATCCCAGACAGGACAAGTCAGGAATCCCAGTCTGATCACACAGTGGAATTTTCTAATGTTATACTTGGCACTGCTAAGGGAGATTAGTGCAGTGGAGGTAATCTGCATACTAGCCAAACTGCTCTTCAACGCATCGGCAGCTGACACAGTTCACTCTACTGGAGTTTAGTTTCAAAATGCCATCAACTAAAATCAGGAGGGGGAGGGAACAGGATGACAGAACTTAATTACTCTCAAGTTTTGCTATGCTTCTGAAGCATGGAATAAGATTTTTTGAACTGCAGGAGGCAAGACATTGTTTTTTAATGACTTTTTGGAAGAAATTCAGTTTGCAAAGCAAGGAAGCAAATTAATTTTTGAAAGATATATAAGCCTCAGGGACTTTGAAACAAAAAGATGCAAAAGAAGTTTGGGGCCAACAGGTTTGGGTTCAAATACTGCAGAACACTCACTAGTTCTCAGTATGAAGAGGTTTTTGGTACCACCTATTATTACTTTGTGTCTGTTTAGGGAAAGGAGAAATTATGTATACTTTATGCTAATTTCAAATGGGAATCCAAGTGATAAAGAACTACAAGTTTTCCTTTAGCATTTTGCGCTGTCTAGTGACCAATTATTTCTGCATAGGATTTTTGTAGTCGTTAAATTTATTTCTAATGTTAACATTTTTATGAAAGAGTACATAAAATGTTCTGCTGTTATATATCATCGAGAGATACTGAGTGGTTCTACAATTTAAATAACTTTAGAATGTCTCTGCTTAAATAGATCATGTTTCTTATTTCATTGACAGAAAAATCCCACACTAATTTCTAAGCTGCTTGGGAACTAATTAATTTTAAATCTGTTTAACTGTTATTCAAGTTAAAGTAATAATATGTTGAAAACATTTGCAGTAGAAAATTTTTAATTTAAAGTTCCAGAGAGCAACACCTACATTTTTAACATCACCAACCTGTACTTCCTATTTGCACACACAATCCCAGTTTCCATTAGTTGAAAATTGTATGAAAGTAGAAAAGAAGTGTGCAAAGCCTAAAAGAGGGAAAAAAATTAATGGAGGAAAATTTAATTGATAATACTGTAATGCAGAACTTTGTTGTCAGTAGAGATAACAAGATAAAGCAATTGTCCACTGAGCTGCTGTGCTGACAGAAAGTTTAAGAATAAAATCTGTCAACTTGTGTGTGCAGAATTCTACATTATGTTGGACCAAAAAACAGCCTGAGAACAAAAAAAACATAGAATTTAGAAGAACTATAAATATTAAGCTGTGGGAATAAAATGTCCACCTTACTTATTACCAAACTCTACTGTCTTTTAGTCTTTTAGATATAGGGGCATGGCAAACAGGGAAAAATACATTGATAGAGAGTTTCACAATTGTAACTTTGAATATTAACCCCAGAAAACCACAGGCTACTACAAGAATAGTCTCAGCTACTTAATTTTTAGCAGCAGAACCTGAGTGGCCGCACCAAAGCATAGAGTTAAAAGCTACTGTAAAGTTATTTGCTTAAAAAAATCCTAAAGTTGTGGGTATGGTGACGAAGAGAGAATAGCTGAGCTACCCCCTTATTTTCTCTAAATAAGCATTAAGAAATGAAGCTGTTGGGAAGCCTGTTAAAGAAAAACACCTGCGTCAGCTTGTGATGGTGTATTCATTCCACCCTCTTCTTCTCCCAGCTTCCTCCATTGGTCTGTCCTTGTACAGAAAGACAATGAGCTAACATACTTACTAAAGCAAATGAAAAACAACAGGTTTGACTCAGTCCATGGGGGCTAGCAGAACTAATAGCAGACACCTTATTTAACAGCTGAGGGCCAACTGAGCATCTGCCTGAAAACAAGGTATCTATGAGTCAGTCATTTCACCCCAGAAACAGTGAGCCAAAGCTGGAGAGATCCTTGAACTCTCCTACATGGTACTATGCTCTGTGACATGATCTCCCTTAAGGTAGGAATGTCTCTTGAGATTATGTTTGTGCAGAGATTCGTTACACCTTGACATATTGGCCTTGCCCAGGCTGCTAGGCTATAAACAGCCTCAGGGAGAGCAGAAGTTAGCTTTCACAGAGCACACAGGGCAAGCGAACACTGAGAACAGAGAGGTGAAGTCAGTGTGTGAGCATAGCCTGCACTGGCCACACCATACTGCCGCAGCAGGTACTTGAAGTGTTGTCGAGCAGCAGGGCGTCTTAAGTGCTGTCTTTCTTTGCTCAGTAGACTAGCTCACCTACTGGCAGTCTCTGAGACTGCAGGTTTAAACGTGGTATCCACCAGACACCAGGCTTGCACCAAGAAGACTGTGTCGACCCAGACAGAAGGCCTCCCCAGAAATGTGGCTGTTAAGGTCTCTATCTGCAGTGAGTGTCTGAGTTTGTTGCTCCTGGAGAAGAACAGCAGGGATTCCACCTGCATGAGGTGTGAGCAGGGGGATGATCTGCTCAGTATGGTGGCAGAGCTCAAGGAGGAGGTAGAAAGATTAAGGAGCATCAGGGTGTGTGAGCAGGAGATAGATTGGTGGAGTAACTCTCTGTGAGAAAGACACCAGGGTAACACCCCCCAAACAGTGATGGGCCCTCTTACCTGCCACAGTCAAGCAGAGAGAGACAATTCAAGAGAAGAGGAGGAATAGAAGCAGGTTCCAGTTCAGCAACACAGGCAAACCCCATCATGATCTACCTTGGTTCCCCACGTGCCTCTGTGTAATAGATTTGAGACCCTGGAATCTGAAGGAGAGGTGAGAGAGGATGCGGTGGGAAGTCTGCTTGCGGTTTTCTATGGGGAGGTGGTCAAGACCACACCTCAAGATTGCCTCCACCGGGAAGGAAAGAAGAGTGAAGCAACTCCCTTCTGAGAGGAAAGGAGGGCCCTGTATGTTGGCCTGACCCTACCTGTACGGAGGTGTGCTGCCTCACGAACGCTTGAGGTGTTCAAGGAATGTTTAGATGTTGCGTTGAGGGACGTGATCTAGTGAGAATTATTGGCGATAGGTGGATGGTTGGACTAGGTGATCTTGATCTTTTCCAACCTTGGTGATTCTATTCTATGATTCTATCTAGATGCCTTCACGATGCCCGTAATTGGTGACCAATCTTTTAAGCTTTACCAGCTTCTCTAGGATTATATCATTGATTGTGCATACATAATTCTCAGATATAAGCTGTTGACCAAGTCTGAGACTAGGAGTAAATCATCTGCACCTAGGTTCCTTACCTCTGTGGTTTGAGGAGCTCAGAAAGAAAGGAGAGGTCTACTCTGAACCTTGTGACTGTGACTTAACAGGAGAGCCTCCTGTATGTGTTTACCTTGCCTTCCATGTGGAAAATAATCAAGTCTATCCTTCTGTCTCAAAACTTGTTAAGTCTCTTTCATAGTTACAGTTAAGCTCTTTTTAATCATTATTTTATTTCAATAAATATATTCCTGCTTTTCTTTTAGGAGTTCAGTGTGATGCAGTTGTACCTGTCTGTGATGCAGCTGAAACAAATGTAAAAGAATGAGTGAAGAAAACCCTTTAAAAGTTGTGTAATGCTGTCATTGAAATTGATATTTATTCTTCTTTAACCCCCCACAAAAAAAGAGATATATACATAAGTCTATCTTTTGTTACTTGTGGAGAGACATTTAAATAAATGGTTCAGTCCCCAAAAGCTATTATCGTCAAGCTTTAGCCCTCATAGAAAATATTTTACAATGAAATTGCTGACACTACCTGAGCTGTAGTCAAACAAATTACTTCTGTCTTTCTGTAATGAATAAACTCAGCATCAGGGAACTTTCCTTCCATAAAGATAGTAAAAAATCTTGAATTCCTATTATTAAATTTATTTTCATCTCTCTATATATTTTTTTTCCTTTTTGCAAAGTAATTATGCAATTTAATGTCCTGCTTCTCAGGAACCGTACTACAGTCTTCTGATATTTCATCTACATAGTAGTACGTTGTCTTAAGATCTGTCTGGTTATTATCTCTGCCACCCAAGAGCTTAAAGCATAACTCTCTTTCTGCATGTCAAGTGTACAGGCACTATCTTAGGTTCACATGTACTCGTTATCTGCATTCTCAAAAGGCACTGGGTTCCAGTAGGATGAGAACAGCCTAAACAACCAGAAATTAGTCTGTATTCTTAAATGCTTGAGCAACTCCATTTTGGAAAGGCCGGAACCAATTTGCGTATCATATAACAAACAGATGGGGTTGACTGTGTACTGTATGAATAAAGATAGGGAAAGCAAGCATCACCACTTTCTGTTGTTTCAGATGAAAGATGAGAAGTTCAATTTACTCTTATGATCTGGCCATAACCTGAATCTTGCAAATGGAAACTATCATATTGCAGGTTATTTACAAAGTCTTTGAGTTTAATAGGGAAAACTTATGAGACCGTCTCTTTAAAGGAATTATTAAAAGTGGACCTTACAGGAGCAGTTCATATAATTAGTAACAAAGATAACTGAAATAAAACTAAAGAGACAGCATGCAAAAATCTGTGTAGGGAAAATCACAGTATTTTACCCATTTTGGTATGCAACTGTGAAAGCAAATGTTATGCTAGCAATGAGCCACATTCCAGGCACTGATTAGGTGAACTGATTTCCCACTCTCACTGGTCAAACTGCACTCATGTCAGTGAGAAAAATGTTTTTAAGAACTAAACTATAATCTTCCTTTTGAGTGTTTGCAATACCTTGCCATCTATTTTTTTATGAGTTTAATACTAGACATGATTGCTAGTAGGCCCTCCTGAAAGAATAGCTGAACTAATGCGATTACTTCTGAACCATTTATTCCATAATACAGTCTCAGCTAAAAGGCTTGATGTGGTATCTTTTTATCTTACCCTCCCAGAGGAAAGTAATGGCAATCAAAGTATTCACTCATACTTCACAGGCAGAATGTTAATCTCACTGAAGCTCAATCAAGTGAGTTCCAAAGTATTTTTTCTGCCTACGCCAACATATGATAATTAGAGACACAGATTTAGGCTCTATTTGAAGGAATTATAGGGTCACAAATATTTTATCTGTGGAGTTGTGGCCCAATCTAGATAAATTCACTGTGACATTTCACCTCTCCAGTATCACCCCCACCCAGCCAGTGGTAGTCAGTGATAGTTGATTGGAGGAGGAAGAGCTCCTGGATAGAAGATCTAAATATGGTTGATCTTCAGGTCTGTAGTTTTTTGTATTGTATTGTTTTTTTATTTATTCAGTTATTTTGGCCCAGCTAAAGCGAACTTATCTCAACAACACTCTGAGTATCGCTGAACTTGGGCAAAGACAAAAATCAAAGTAGCCAAGGGTGTTTTTCACGATTCTGTAATTTTTAATCTAAAATTAATATTCTAAAATCAACAAGACTGGAAACAAAAAGGCCTTGACACGTTTTGTGGTCTTTCATTTTCAGCTGATCTAGAGTACTTTGTTGACATGTTCCTGTTTATACATATATTTTATATATATACAAAATATATATATTTTGTGCTGCCTCTGAAACACGGAATTCCTCCTGTAGTGTGACTTATCTTCAAAACGGAAAAAAAAAAAGTGCAGAGAAGCTATTTGCATTCTTTTATTTTGTTTATAATAACTGTATTTTAGTCTAATGTTTTGCTCATCTCTTCCTAATGTGTCACACTTGTGTGACTACCTAATACTGCTGAACAAAGACTTCAGTAGCATCTTGTGTGATGCCAGATCTCCTTTGCAACATTAGAGATGGTTGCAGGCAAATGTCATTAACCTGCAAGGAAAAGAAGCAAAACTGACAAACACTCATTGACAAACTTCCCTCCATTTGTTCCCTTGTTTCATTAAATGCCAACTTTAATATCAACATCCTTGAATAAGACAAACCACTGAAGTCTTTCTCCATGACAATTAATGCTTCTTAAAATTAAACTTGCCTTTAGGTTTCATTTAAAAATTAACAGTGTAATCTTTTTATGCTGTGTTGCAAAGCCTAATTGAATGCTAGATATTGGAAATCAAGGAACACGGAAGTGTGTCTGGGGGGACAATGTAGTTAGTGTAGCAAAGTGTTAATTAATATACTCAGTGCTCAGAAATCACAGAATTTACTTTTACTCTTTTTATTTCTGCTGCACAATGAAGAAAAACTGCAGAACAGTAATATGATAGTAGAAATCAGTCTTTCCACAAATTACTTGCTTAGATTCTCAAAAATGAAATATTAAAGAATAAGTTCCCTGGTGCACATGTATAATTAAATTCCATAACTGACTGCATTAAAACAGGATAAGTAGTAAATCCAGTGAAATCTCATTCAGGCACCTGTAAGTAACTGCTTCAGGAAGCCAACTCACATTGATGATTTCCCTGCTAAAAAAGTGTATCCACTTAAGGAGTGGGACATTCTTGTTATCAAATTCCTGGCAACAAGTTCTCTGAAGTCTACAGTACAAACACTTTGAAAACAGAATATCGAGTCAGATGTAGCTATTAATATAAAAGAAAGAAACTTATTCTGTGTGAAATTCTGTTACATTTCTAATTAAGTATTTCTAATTTCAGCATCTCTCGCACATAGTAGCTAATTGTGTGTTTCTGTAATCCACTATTTGCATTTTATTTTGGAAATAGATACTGTTTTGAAATAAACACAAAAGGCTTTCATCATGACAGTGTTTTGCAGTTCAGCCCAGTTCTATGACTAATGGGGCAAGGGGACCCACATTTTGGGAAAGGGAAGAGGGAAAAAGGAAAAGGGCAGGGAGACAGGTCTAAAACAAAACAGCAGCAATGATCTGAGGAGGAAAACTAATTTACTAAATAAGATAATGGAATGCAAAATAACACAATATAGTATAATATAATTAGAATTGAGCTAATAAATCAATTAAAATGAGAGAGTGTCTGAAAACTGAAGGCCTTACTTTAACACTGAAGGTGAGATGGCTAGGGAGCTCCCAGTGCTAGAATGATCCAAAAGGGGAATAATAATGTGATGTGACATGTGAATAGTTTTCTTGTTTCACTCTGCGTGGAAAACAGAAAAAATGCAGAGTAGCAGAAAGTCCTTTGGGGTACGTAGTGTTTCCTCTCTTCTGAGACAGGTATAACTGGAACCGTCAATGATTCACAGAACTGGAGTATCAACTCTTTAAATCCCAGTGTCTTACATGATGTTATGATGTGGAACACCAATAATAAAAATCATAAAGCCATGACACATCACTATTTTAAATATTTTGTTTAATTTGTTAAGATCCTTGAGGATTTTTCTTTGAAGATACCTCTTCCTTCTTATTTCTTATGTTTAAGAGTGAGTATAAGCAGTATTTCATGCTCTAGGCTACTGTCTCCGTGCTTGCAAATATGAGTTGGAATTAGCTGAGTGGTTAACTATTAAGCTGCACCTCATGGACATCTAGGTAGGTGAACAAAATGTAACCAAGCATCAAATAAGTTCTCTAACTGGCTGCAGAATGGCTAAGATTTAATAGCAATAGTAATAAAAAAACCCTGTCAGAGTAATTTTTTATCTGGATGGTATCTCCTTCACAAATTTAGTGTAGGAACTTGGTTAACATTTTCATATGGAAATAGTGATTTCTCCTGTGAGTTATACCTATACGCACAGAAAATATTGTCTTTCTGGAATACTTGTATATGCATTATGATCTGAAATCATTGTCTATACAGATTTAACAGACTGCCTGGAGATACTGCGGAAGATGGATAGCTCACATCCTTCAGCCACAGAGGCAACTGTGTAGTTGCTTCAGTTCTAGATAATGGAACCACTGTTTAAATAAATAGTAAAAACAGGAATTGGATTTAATTTGCAGAAGATACCTGATTTCCTACTGAAGCATCCCAGTGCGCCTATGTGTGGGAGCAGATTTTAACTTCAAAATGGCTATAAAACTTGAGTAGAAGGGAAGCCGCTTACAAGACCAAAACTTCATCACTGAAACTTCATACTTATATTAGGTAATATTACCTGAAACTATTTTTAAGGTCCCATTCTTAAGAGCATTTCCATTTCCAATAAATAAATAATAATGATGATGAAAAAAAAAAAAAACTAGCCTGAGTGCAATGGTATATTGGAAAGATACAGTCCAAGTGCATCCCTTCTTCCACGTTTTGACTCTCCTGGAAAGAGAGAACCTGTCTGAAGGACAGAGAGAATTCACAAAAAAGTAACCATTCCTAGTATGATTGGTGAAGGGAGGGGAAATTCATATACAGTGTATACACCTGAAAAAGGTGGTCCACCAAGACTGTACATGAGTGGAGAAGGTGAATGCTTGTTTGTTGGAAATGATAGAGTAACTCATCTTCTATTTTTACTGAATTAGGAGCTGAGAGTAATTTTGGGAGTTACTAAATCTTGACTGCATTTTTGGAAGTATTTGTGTATAATAATTAAAAGCTTTGAATGATGACCAGATAGATTATACTGAGAACAGAGTCTAGAAAGTATTATGCACACCATTGGCCTGCCAGAAACATGCTTTGATCAAAAGTGGCAAATGAAAACAAATCAACATTATCTGCTTATCCAAGATCTTTCACCTGAAAATAAAACAGTGATTTTTGTGTCTGTGTGTGTGTGTGTGTGTGTGTGTGTGTGTGTGTGTGTGTGTGTGTGTGTGTGTATGTGTGTGGGAGTACAGCCATGACATCAAATCAGTAAAAGCATAATTTCATGTATGAAATATTTCTATGTACAAAAGTGTATACTGGACCATGTGATGCTTTGCCTTTTGAGGAGAAATCTTGAAAACAGTGAATTAATTAACAAAGTGAAGCAGAAAATGACATGTTACAGTGGACTTCAAAAGCAGGAAATAACAAAAGCTTATGAACACAATGGGTTTACCTTAATGTGATGGGAGAATATATAGTTTTTCTCAGTCTATAAATAAGGCTTCTCTGTCCTTCCCAGAATGAGGGTTTATTTTGATTTATGTTCAACCAGAATAAAATGCTCTGTCTTGTGGGGAAAAAAAAAAAATGAACAGGAAAGATTTTAAATCTCCTAATAAAATTCCTTATGCTAGCTTATCTCTCTAGGGTGTTCACCTTCAGTTTCTGAGAGAATGAAACTCCTGGAGAGTGAAAGGTGCTGCCCTGTTACTCAAGGTGAACCCATCAAATATAGACAGTGTTATGGGAAACAGATCACCTATTCACAGCTCTTCTTCATGAGAGCCATGCATTTTACTTTGCTTCTTTACTTAATCTTCTGTCTCATTTTTATTCTTTTTCCATTTAGTTTTTGATCCCATAGTTTTTGTTTTTGTTTTTCATTTTTTGCTGTTGTTCTTTTCATTCAAATTGCTTTCATTCCTCTCCATATCAAGTGGTTTTGCCAATCACTGGACCTTATACTTAAGCACAGTGAGGCTAGATCAGCTTTGGGACAATTACTTGGTTAGGTCTCCTATCATACATCTTGCCTTGTTTCTGAACAAACTTGCTACAGCTGGTAGCACTCAGAAGTTGAGTAACTGCAGGCAGTACTAGTGGAGGGCTGCTTGCTAAGGGGTTCGATAGTCTCCCCAGGCTGTACTGTGACAGATACATAGTTTCAGAGTTCCTCAGGTACAAATGTGAGAGCAGCTGCCATCAAATCTTTGCCTGCAATACCGGTCTTTTACGATCCTTTGACACTACTACTGCTGCACCATAGTTATAACTGTAATTTACACCCACTTTGTCCCTTTTTATGCTGTGTGTGCTATAAAGCCACTTTGATGTGAATAAGGATCAGTGAGAATGAGATTCCACTTTTTTTCCCCACCTAGCTAGCTTGTAAGACTTAAGGTTTTTCTTCAGCTGTCCTTCTTAATAGTAGTTATGTGACCATTGCACTGCTCAGTGACCTAGGATATGTTTTATGTGATGGATTTGCTCTGAAAAGCCTGCAATCAAAATGTAAGCAATTAGAGGCCATTTTATTTCCTGGCAGTACTAAGGGCTCCTGCTGTCTGGTTTAGTACAGGCAGATACAAACAAAGCTTTGAACGAATCACTGCAAGTTATTCAGACTTATGTAGTCCTTTCATTCCCCACAGTACTTTCAAATCCACATGAAAATCTGTCTCACATGATATCAGTAGTCAGCTAAGGCTCTGGCCTTGGATTACTTCATTCATAGTAGAAGTAACCTTTTTTATCAGAAGAAAAAGATATATATTTATATCTATGTATATAAAAGCAAAACAATATTCTCTGATCACAGGTGACGAAAGAGTTGTGGTAACATGGTGCAGGCATTATAATTACAGTGAGTTTTCACGTTTAGAGCTAGCCATTTCTTAGCCCAATTAACCAGTCCCACTGTACATTCTGTGTAAGACACAAGGCAATTAAAATTTTTATCATAAATAAACAATCAAGGAATGTTTTGATCTTTGGTTACACTTTTCCCATTCACACTGCACTGCAGTTTCTGCCTACCAGGGATTTGCTCTTGTAAACATTTTCTATTTCATTAGCAAGTGCCTACAGCTTCACCTATACCCAACAGTGCACTGCTTCATAAAATTGAAATAGTATAATTTCATAAAAATGAAAGTATATGAATGTGGCAGTTCTTTGATGTAATGAGAAAAGTACAGAAATTATAAGTGTAACTAACTCTTTAGTAACTTTTGTCACTGTGTATGATTTAATTATGTATAATACATAAATGGCAAGAATGTTTTCCAGGTCTGATTTGGACTGAGAACAATATCCGGTTCAGATTTGTGGGTTAACTTTACTACATGTCATTATTAGCTAATTGTTGTCCAGCCTCCAAAACCATATCTTTATATTATTCACATGCTTTCTCCTTACGAGTATTTTAAAACACTACTGATTTTGTGTCCTTCCATAGTTATTATTATTATTTTTTTTTTTTGGTACTAGGTTTCTGGGCAAGAAATAAAGTTCCTTACAAGTAATGATCTAGAGTCATTTTTATGACTCTGATAATGAATACCTCTTTGATTAAGGCCATAATTTCTTAATGAATATCTTTAAAATAGTTATAATTTATAGGTCCCACAGGTTATCATTATTACACCAGAAATTCATAGTAAAATGTGAAGTGTGGAACAATTTCGGCTGTTAATGGAACTAGTTAATGTCATATTAATGTCATTAGCTAGTTAACGACTAGTCAATAATTAGTTTGTGACTTCTATTCGGGCAGTTAATGGTGCTAGTTTCATAATGATATTCCACTAGATAAAGTAAAGCTACTGAGGTCAGTAATGTCCTTCACAGGGGCTATGGTTAATCTGCAGACTTATCATTACAGCTCTGCACTGTAAAGATATGGATGAAATAGATCTAACTGGAAAGGAAAGAATAACAGGGCTTTAAGTTTCAAAGATACTGAAAATAATTGCAACACAATCCAAAGTTGCAAATGTCCAAGGATAAAAATGACTTTGAACTACTATTAGGTATAGGTTTCCATTACATACATAACAACCAAAAGAGAAGTAACCAAGAAATATAAGTATTGCAATTATTTCAGTGTTCATGTGTATGGTTTGCATCAATATTTTATGGATTTTATTATTCCACGACTATGAAATGGGAATATCAATAACGACTTATAGTATCAAGACATCCTTACCCAAACATAAATTGAAAGAACTCTACTAAGAATCTACTTCTACTCAGAAGTTCAATAATTCTTCATTAAATGCAGCCTGGATATTGAAATACATCATTCTTTCAAATAATAAATGCAGTTTCTGTTATTATTATTGTTATTTATATGCAGCATGAAAGAGCCTAGTATTATGCCAGCAAAGAACAGGATACAACTTCTGGGAAAAAAATAATTTCATTCAGATAAGAAATGTTTCAAGCGTAAATAATCAATCTGAAGCAGAGAGCAGAAGATGTCATCAGATGACATATGTCACGTAGTTTTATACCAGCTTAAAAAAAACAAGACCTACAACTGTGTATTGGCAACATATGCAAATACACTGCCAATAAAATTAAATATGTGAACATCTTAGTATATTTGTCCTCAGCAGAAAATCTTATTTCTTTCTGTGGTAGTTATATGATATGATAGTAGTCTGAGAAATAAAATGGCCAAAGACTCAGTAAACAGGTAATATTTTCTATGAGATGCTGCTATGTAAGTCATACCAGTAGCAGATTACTGTATATTTGTGTTTATTCTCTGGGTCGTATACATTCTTGAAGTGACTTGTGTTTTGAATGTAAATTGTCAAGTGTGTGAATTTTAGCTCCTGCAAATATGAAAACGATTTCATAACCCTTATTCAAATCCATTGTAACATAGTTTTCATTGCTTGCTAAGTGCTTTCCCACACTTATTCATAAGTAGGAAAACAATATGAATGGTGCCCATCTGTTCTTTTATGACTTATTTCAAGAATTTCAATTGTTTGCAAGGTCTGGCAAAATGAATAGAGTACATCTACAGCCATCTGAAAATTCCCTGTACACTGCACAGATTCAAGAAATTTTTGAGTCTGTAAACTATTTTCAAAAATATATGTGGGAAAGCAGATAGAAAGAAGATAGTATCTATACTCTTCACAGAAATTCAGCAGGTGTCACACTGTAGTGCTTTTGTGAGAAGAACAAAGTCTCCTCCAGTAGGTCTGTGAGGAAGAAGTATACAATAAATACCAGTGATGTTTGATCCGGTAGCTAAGTGGCTCTTGGACATTGGATAGTGAATGATTCATTTGAAAAATAAACACAGTGACCACATTCCAGCTTTGGGAAGTTCTAAGATTGGTATGTCTGAAATTTTTCCTCTGTTCAGTAATTTATCTCCTAGAGTGGTCCAGTTTGTCTCTGACTCTGAAAAGGAAAGAAACCTGATTTTAAAAAAATGTGCCTCTGTGTTGTCATTTATGGCTATAAGTGCTGCAATGTAGAATCTTACATAGAGTGTTCCAGTTCTATCTGGTTAAGTAGATTTTCTCTATTTTCTTTCCCTTTGCTGTCAGGTCTTCCATGACTAAAGCACTATAAAACAAAACAAAATATAAAAGAATGCATGCATTAATCTCTACAACTACACTATTTGTTTCTATTGGAGTATACTACAAGAAATCTCTAATTTTCTTTCTGATTTACAGTAATCTGGAATATTTACACTGTAAAAACTGAGCATTAATCTGACAAAGTCTGAATATCTGATTTGTCAAATCATTAGCAATGAAAGAAATAAGAATTTTTCCTATTTTAAACAAAATATTTGTTAAATACAATCTGTAAAAAAAGCTGATTTAATCTCTGCAAATCTTACTTTGACTACTTTGGAAATCAGTTCTGAATATAGTTGGCCAGGTTACCTGAATATTTCACTTTTAAGTGATTTCAGTACATTTTGCATTTGTCTTTCCCTTGATAGGTGCAATACTTGTTGAAACTAGTGGAACTTGGTCCTTTATCTCAGTGAAGAAGTTTCAGCCGATTTTAATGCTCTTAGGCAAAAACAGAAGCCCAAAAATACATTTAAGGATTCCTGTTTCTCTCTTCATTCATGGTATCATTACCACCATAATCAAAGGGGCAACTGAAAATAAAACTCAAATAATATGTTTGTACTGAACTTGAATCTTCTTAAGTAAACAGAAGAGCTTTTAACTAGTAACTTCTTAATGAGGTACATGCAAATTAATTGCACTGCAGAGAGTATCTGTTAAATTATTTTGAAAATTAATCTCATCTACTACTTAAAAACAAAAACAACAACAACAAACAAACAAAACAAAACAAAACAAAACAAACCTCCTCAGATAAATCCAGAAATAATTCTGGGAGTCTCCACATTAGTTGGCTCGAGTTTTAAGACCACCTCAGGGCCGTAAGACTTCTCTGATTTACAGTTTAGTAACTGAGAGCAGAAATGGACTTTTATCTTAAATTGGCTCTAAGAGAGTGCCAAAAAAGATAGTTCTGTTGAATCAACACACTCAGCATTTACCATGCTGTAACATGTATAGGCTGACCCAGACTACCATCCTGCCAGGAGTAACCATCAGCTGGAAGCACAGAGGTGTGTGTTATTTGGCAGTTTTTCATTTCCTTAATACCTGGCCTGACATATAGCTGCAATCAAGAGTGGAGATATTGAAACTTACATTATTTATTAACTTTCTGTTACATATATTTGAATTTCTCACATTCCCGGGGCTTATCTTTCCTTCTTTGAAATCAGTAGATTACTCCTTTATCTACAGACATTTTATTTACAAATGATACGAGATTTATTTTCAGTAACGGTATATGAAGAAGTTTCATTATCAACCCTTAATTGATTCAGCCAAAAACTTCTTATCGTTTGGCCCTTTGACTACAAATTGCATATGAGACTATTTGCATACTATCTGGTATCCATTCCGAAAATATTGTGCTATTTCATTATTTTTTTTCTTCATCTCAGGGTTCTCTTTACAAGGTGTCTGAAAAGACACAGTTGACCCTACAAAATAACAAGTATTAAATTTCAAAATGTAGGAAAAGAGTTGTGATCACAGAAAACAAAGCAAAAACTGAATATTCTGAATGTTACCAGGAGCTGAGTCCCTGAATGCAGCAAATTCTGGAGTCAGATGTCACTAAAAACAATTAAAATATGTCCATGTAACTGTTACTACACTAGCTCTACTCTTGTATTGCCTGCAGTGAACTCAACTATTTCTGCATCCAAAGCATGTGCTTGATCTTTCCCCAGCCTCTGTGAACCTTTGACAGATGATCAAAAGCTGTCGGAGTGTTTTTAAATTTCAAAGTAGTTCAGTCTGACATTTTGAATGTTTGCTTTCCTAATCTGAGAAAACACACTCAATTTAATCTTTTTGTTGTTGTTGTTGTTGTTGTTAGAGATGTTTGTAATTTTTATCTACAAAGAACAAAGAACTTTATAGTATGGAGAAAATACAAGAAATATAGTACATGAAATTTTTAATGGAACCTAATTTTTTACAGTTGAGAATTTTATAAAAGAGGTAATTAGCTACAATGCTTGTTTAACTTGAATTATTTCCTTCCTCTGTTAACAAAATCCAGCCATTAAGATCCATGGATAGAGAAGTTAAATATAGGCAGATTCCAAAAGAATCTTAAGCTGTATACTGCACTTCTCTCTATCTGTCATGTAACTGGTATAATATTACTCTGCCTCTCTCTTTATTTAAGTTGGAAGATAATAGTTTTTTTTTTTTCAAGGCATTACAGAATAGTGCCTTAGTATGTTACAGGAGTGGACATAAGAATCTGAAATAATTTGATCTGGAAATAATTTTTCAGGAGAATTCACATGTCTATTGATTACTTAATCCCAGGGAAGATTGTGGATGAAAAATTAGGCTCTGAAACACTGTAGACTTTGAATTGACAGAAGAAGTGCAAATGAGATTGAGCTATAAATGAATAGATTAGAACTAACTGTAGCCTGTCAATCAAAAGTGCTATGTTATTGTCTTTAGTTTTGGTCACTGAAACTATTCAGTGATAGTGAAGAAAAGTCTTTTGAAGGCTTCCGCACTCAAAATGAAAATTTTCAGATTACAATGCACAATGCTGGCAGTTAGAGTAACATCTTAAAAATTCCCAAGACTTCCATTTTTCTTGTTTAGTTCATGCTCATGAGTGCTATTTGATGGTCCTGCACTATTGAGCTGTTTCTCTTGAGGAACTCAGTCTCATCCTCAACAACTGCATGAAATAGTGAGAAAACTGACTTTCACATTTTCTAGTCTCTTCAGCAGCTGATGGAGTGAAAACTGTCTCTTCTCTTCTTCTTGTGTTCAAATGCTGGATTCTGCACCTGGGACTGGGCCACGCAAGATACATGTGCGGACTGGGAGACAAGTGGCTGGAGAGGAGTTCCACATGGATATGCAAAGATATCCATGCTTTCTTCTCATATATCTTTTCATTCTGAAAGCTGGTTGGATAAAGTAGTCAATGTTCCCAGATTTACTTCTGCAAAATGGGAACTGTAAACCCAGATTAGTATTCAGTTCTCATAGTCTGTGAAGGATTGTAAATTACACAGGGAAATGTCATTTTTATCAGTATATTAAGTGTCTGATTTCGTAGGACTGTTAAAGTTTGCACAGAGCACTGAATTGTGGCTGATAGGGCTTATATTTGTGCCTATAGTGGTCACAATGTAGTGTTATTAGAACAAATTCTGTCCTTTATTTTTTAAATGTAGTGCTGCAGAATCCAGATTGTTAATAGATTCCACGAGTCTGAGCTTGATTGTCATTGCTTTCCAATTACTTTTTTATAATGAAGACATAGTTTTCTGCATCTACTGTCACCAATTAAATTTGATTGGAATGTAGTACCACATATTTCACAATTTTGGAAAATTATTGCTTATTTGTTCTGAAAATATGTATGGAAGGCAGAATTCTCAAAAAATAACAACAACAAAAAGACTGCATGGATACAGTCATCATCAAACAGATGATGTAAGATATATTTAAACTGTGAAGCAGAACAAAAAACAGTTCTAAATAAGATATTGCTTTGAAGATTAATTCAGTAATTTTTCAGTCAGGAAATGCTGGCACTTTGGTGATGTATATGCCATTACTTTGATATGGCACTAGCTTTGTTTTATATCTCATTGGGCTGTCTAAACTCAATCTTATAACTTAATAAGTAGACATAAAGTTTCCAACAGTGAAATGGCAGTAAGAGTGATTCTGTTTCTTTCCCTTGTTACCCATATTTAATTTGACTTACTTTAATAATACCTTGCCTTTGTGATCCTGAATGCTAAGAATAATCAGCTAAGTACATTTTGGCCTTTTCCCAGTAAATTACACAACTACATTCTCATTTATGAATTCTTAATGAAGAAAGACTCTCATACAGACTTATAGACAGTGAAATAATGTTGTTCAATTACTAAGAAAAAGACTAGTAAATTGATGAGGTTTTTAAAAAGAAACATAATTAGCTTGATAATACAAGCTACATATGATCCAGGTATCCTAGAAATTGATTACGAATTTGAGGAATAAATAATGATTTAATAATTAATCAGTTAAAAGATTTTATCTAGAGACACAGAAAAAAGCAAGTTCATCTTTTCTGTAAAATCATCAGAGATCCTTTTAGCACTTTACCATTACACAGGGAAGTAACTTGCCTAAGACAATCAACACGGTTGGAAAAGAAGATCAATAACCTAAATTCTAAAAAAATGACAGCTATTGACATTTGACTAAGGAAATCAGCTCATAATGGAGATGTAGCGAAAGTAAATACTAAAAAGAAAAGCAGAGTTAGCTCTGTACTGAGTTGCAAATTAAGAACAATGACTGAACTTCTTAAATGCTATATTGGTCACCATATTCACAGCAAGCCCTCTGCACACATTTTGCAAAACCTCCTGAGTTTTCAATTCTTGATGTGTAATATAAAACAACTCTAACAGACTCAGAGATCTTAACATCTGTGTTGTCAGAAAAAGCCAGCCCAGAGGGGTGACTAGCAGGAATATGAAGAAATTAGTGTGACAACTACACAGAGGCTTATGTACACAGTGATGCATCTGTTACAAGAAAAAGACAAGAGTTTTTGAGGCATCTAGATAATCCCTGCAGTACACTTGAGATATAGTGATTATCTATGTGGTTACTAATACTGGAAGAAAGACCAGGTCATGAAGATGTTAAATTTAATCATTACGGCATGCGGAGTACCTCCTCAGTGAGTAGAAAGCAATATGCTGCAGTGAAAAGCTGCCAAAAAAAAAAAAAAAGGAAATTCCCCAAAACTATACACTAGCTCAATCTTAGACCCATGACCAAACTGAACAGGAAAACGAATTTGGAAGAAATGAATTTACTAGAAGTCATGACAGTCAGCTGCCAGTTTTTATCTAGAACTAATATGCAGACATATAAAACTAATAATTTGGCTCACAGTAAATTTCTTAAGCAATATCCCAAATCTGTCCCTTCTTAAATGGATAGCAATTAAAATATGTGACTATAATGGAATCACATGGTAACATGCCTGTAAAGAAAACTGGTATTTCGGTAGTGCAGAAAATTCTATTATTTTGGTATATAATTACATTCCAAACTGCACTAATACTAAACAAACCCACACTGCTTTATTCATAATGAAGAATTTAATATAAATAAATAAAATTTATGCCAAATAGAAAAATCCCATTTTATGATATTTTGAACAACTTATTCTATATTGCTTTCATTTTTTTTAAATATGTAAAAATTGGCAGTTTACTACAGTATAAGAACACAGTACTTTCTATCTGGAAAAAAAATAAATCTAATAAACTGACATCACTTGTCAACTTGTTATTTATTTTGATTAAACTGAAGCTTTCTGGGATCCAACATTGTCTTTTTATATTTGTTTTCCTTAGCTACATTTTATTAGGTGAGATCTGCTGTAGTTTGGGTAAATTAACATGAATGAACAGTAGAAGTGAAGACAATGCAGGCTATTTCAGAGTTTCCCCTGTCTTTACCTGAAGAATTGAAAACACCTGCTGGAAAATTCTTTTTTCTCTTTCGCATACACACAAGTATGGACACAGCAATATTCTTGTTTCTCAGCTGTTAAAAACAAACAATTGGAACTGTATTTAGATGTTCAAAAATTTTAACAAATCAGAAACAAATTAATCGACTAGTTGCAGAGTTAAAATGCTATTCATTTGTTTCAAGTGAAGAGAAAAGCAAAATCTTAGGTTACTGTTTTGTATTACTTTATTGTTTTTAAAATTATGAACACATTGTGCAAACACTAAGATAAAAGCAAAGCTCAGCATCCCTGTGCAAGAAAGAAAGGTGTATCACTGAAGTTCACATGGAGTAATATAATCATCTGCATATGTTTTGCTAATCAGATGTATGGTTGCACCAAAGGATTTCTAGGGCTATGCATACAATAGCAAGTGGAGTGAAATACTTGAAGCCAGTATGAAAACCAAAACGTTTGATACAGTGGGCCAGTCACTCACACTTGGTGTTGGGGATGGCTCTAATCTGCTTATGAGGAATGAACACCCACTTGCAGTTTGAATTCACTGTGCACCATCCAGGAAGAAGAATTTGGTTCAGAGTTATCAGTTCCTGCACTCCTAGACTGCTCCACAACACTCAGCAAAATGATGTATGTGGGGAGAATTAAGGAGCTTGTTCAAAAACAAGCATGATCCAATTTGAAATACTAATACTATTCTTGGAACTGCCAAGATTGTGAAGAAGCTGCATGCTATTGAGTGATTCTGATACCATTCAGCTGCAGTCCTCCATCAGACTATGCTTTAGCGCAGCCTTATCAATGCACATTAGCATTCCTTGTTAATGTGCATTGTTGGTGCTGCTATCATTTCATAAAGCTCTAAACAACAACAAAAAGTAGTTTTCAATCTGTTCAGGAGAAACAATGATCACTGCTTCAAACTGTCAAAAAGTTTATCAGTGAGGTGCATTGCAGCCTTTTCTGTTTAGTTTGCTTTAAGCTTTCCTTGCATGAAAGAAGTTACTGGCTTTTACTTCCCTTTCATTTTAAAAGAGAATTTCTTATTTATCCACTGTTACTTTAAATCTCCTCTTTGCTTTACAGTATCTCTTTCAAAAATGTTATTTCTTCCATTTTTTAAACTTTTGAGCTCCAAAATTTGGTACTCTTGCTGGGTATTTCAATTCAGATGCTTTATTTCTAAAAAAAATGAAAAGGGATAACATGATAGGGACAAGAGAAGGGAAATAACCTCATCAGATTTTTTTATCATTTGTGAAAGTGAATTGCTACAACAGAACTGTAGTGTTTCCTTGCTCCTTTAGGTTATGTATTTACAGACTGTTAGGCTTCACTATGAATGAAGTGTTCACTAAGAGCAGACAGCTCCACAATGGGATTCAATGATATCCAAAATGAAACTTTAAATCTTCTTTAATGTATTTCTACAAATTTTTGAATACCTGACTTCTGTCCTCTCTTCACAATGTGATTCTAGATCAGAGTTTCAGCTTCTTGATAGATCTGCATTTTCCTTTTTATAGGGAAGAATCACAGATTAGTAGGAGTTGGAGGGGACCTTTGCAAATCATCTAGTCCAATCCCCTGCTGAAGCAGGTTCCCTCCAATAGGCTACACAGGAAAGCATCCATGTGGGTTTTGAATACCTCCAGAGAAGGAAATTACACCTCCTCTCTGGGCAACTTGTTCCAGTGCTCTGCTGGTCTCACTGAAAGTTCTCATGTTTGTCTGGAACTTCCTGTGTTACAGAAGAAATAAATCTTCAGGGTCTCTTATGGCTGTGTTAAATGACAGTCTGTGGTTGAACCACTCAGGTTTCACAGCTTAAATTGCTTCACCACAGTTATTTTGTTTTGTTGCAGTTTTGTCTGTATATGTGTGCCTGCACAACCGAATTATAAGGCAGAGCTAATAACAAGGCAGAGATTTAGGAGATCTTAACGTTTGCCTGAATTACTTTCTTGGTTTGGATTGATCTTCTTCACTCAGAATTACCAGTTTCAGAGGGAGATCACCAGAAGATATTTTCTCCTTAGCTTCCCTCTGCAGCATTGTATCAGCTAATTTCCAACAGTTAGTGCTTTTTCAGAGTGACTGGATGACTCATCTTCTAGAGTATATTTCAATATAAAATGTAAGTAACTACTGCTTATTCTATTTTCACTTCATGTCTTTTTTGTTTGTTTGTTTGTTTGTTTGTTTGTTTTTGGGTGTTTTTTTTTTTGCTCCTCTCTCTCCTTCAGAAGTATGTGAAACATTCTTCTGCCTTTAAACTCCTTTTTTGGATCTGTACATTTGGTTACAGCACAGTGATAACCCAGGTGTTGTACTTCCATTTTGTGCTCCTGAGGCTAAGCCACCTGCCTGGATTGCTGTCTCACAAGGAGCTCCACAGTATAATCACCTTTGTTTGCATTGTCTTGTGACTTTGACAGCAACAAATGCCTAAGGCATTTAGTGCATCTGCAGCAAAATGATACCTGAGTATCTAGGGAAAAAAAAGGCAAATGTGTATAATGCTAAAATATAGTTCAGTAACAGATAGGTATAGCTAAACTTTAGAAGAGGGCTATGCAGGAAATATGTTTTTCTCTACCAGGCAAATTTGAAACTTTACACATTTTTATTGACAAAGATTGGGAAATACTGTCTATTCAGAAAAAAATCAGATTTCAAAAAACTCTTATGAATTATCTTTTTTTCTATAATGACATTTCAAGTAGAATAAAGTAAAGGCGGCATTTATTACTTAACAGATGATGACAGATACTATCCTGACTGTTTCAAAACTTAATAAAAACATTCCTTACCAACAATTATTTTCTTTAAAGTCAGCCACTCTCTGCAAAAGATTCTGTTTTGGTTCATTTGCTTTCTTACAGTTGAAATAAATTTCTAAAACAGCCTTGATCAGCTCTGTAGTGGAATTACTTTAATTTGCTTTTAATGTTATATTTCTCCCTGAAGTTAATAATATTTCCAAAATTGTATGACTTACCACAGTCCTACAGTTTTACTGTATTTTGTGAGCAGTGCAACATGCTGACATGTAAATATATTCTTTGCAATGTAGTGTTTCTAAGGTAAATGGTATTTACTATCAAAAACCTGCAGAAATACTTGTGCAAAAAGTAAAGTCAATGATCCAAAAGTTAATTGAAATCAATGGGAGACTTCCCATTAAATTCAGTGGGTGTTGGTCCAAGCTGTTTGTAACTATACACTGACATTTTGAAAGCTGCCTAAGGGAGTTGTAAAACTAATACTCATTAAAATTAACCAGGCATCTAGCTTTACTAGGCTGCTTTGGAACTCACTATTACAGTTTATATAAATGAGTGACCCGTTTATGAGGCTTAGTTACATTAGAGCTTCAAGGAATCTATGAACACGTGTCTTATCTTCTATAACAAAGAAGTGTGCCTTCTTCTAAAGAATAGACTGTATTTGATAATGGCTATTTTATGGCAGAGAAGTGGTATCTCATTTAAAGGGAGAGATGTGTGTATAAAAAATTACCATAGAAATGACCAAAAGTGATTTACACAATGGTTTGCTTGCCAGATTGTTCTCTTTTCTCTTTTTTTAACAAATTAGAAATGTTCTTAAATAGGTGGATTGCATTTGTAGTGAGAACAAATAATTTGTAGTGAACAAATAATTTAGTCAAAAAATACCTTTTATCATTTTTATATCTGCAGCAAGGGTTGTGATATCACATGATATGCTATGAAATAGGATAAATACATATATATATGCATAATTATGTTTATCTATCCTGTAACTATATGTGTGTACACACATACTGATATCTCAAATGTATTCAACAAGTAGTCATGAATTTGGAAAAGTTGTTTTGTCTGTGATTGACAAAAGTTGACAAGTTTTTTCTGTTGATGCTATGTTATATTACACCAATGCACATAAAGTAAGTAACAATTATTTAAACTGATCTCATGTACAAATTCAGATTAAATAGAAACCATTTAAGAATGGCATTTGTGTTAAACTGAATGAAAGAGGTTACATCTGATCACTAGAAACTGATCAGCTGCATCCTGGAGGTGTTTGGATTCTTGAAGAGGGTTGAAGTTGCTATTTCAGACAAACATCAGTTTACTGTGTCCTATATTGTTAGGAGGCTTTGCACCCTGCAAAACTGACTGTTGAGAAAGTCAGATTCCAAGGGGAAGCCATTTTATATTTTTTATTTTTATCACAAGTTATGTTTCTCACAGGTCCAAGGCATGACAGAAAATGTCACCTGGTTCAAACAAAGGAAATAACAGAAAACACCTAATTAAACTATACTGGACTGAAGTACAACTGTTAATGTTTTTACTGAGGTATTTCATGAAATTATTTGTCTCAGATTATATACTTCTGTTACTCTGCATTTAGTTGAATATATGTGTAATTATAAAAAATTAGTAGGGGTGACCAGTGTAAAATAAACTCTTTCATGTCAGTCCAAAACAAAACATCATTAGGTTTGGTTTAGCTAATCATTTGTATCTTCATACCTCTTCTGAAATTCTTCTGGAAATATAACTAATCTTGTTCTTGAGAAAATTTCTTATTTTGGATTCTCAGACTTAAACTTTCAGCAAATTTCACCAAAATTTTCTCACTTTCAAGAAAAAATAACAACTACTAATGCTAAGATCAACCTCATGACTGATCTTTGTGGTTACACTTCGGGTGTTCTGCACCCCAAATTTATAATATCTAAATAATTTTGAATTTAGACAGTCATTCCCCAACCCTAAACTACTAAATGCATGTAGCTATGCATTTTTCCATATTTTCCAATATTTTGCTTTTCATTCTGAAAGATCTATATTGTAGTTCATGTAAATTATTATTGCTCACTTCTTCAAAGTTGTAACATTCTAAAGTTGCAACATTATTGTCACAGTCTTACTTTTTATTTTGATCTGAAAAAAAAATGTCTGTTTAGACAGGCACGTACCTCTCATATTTTTTTCTCTTTATTCTCGTTGTCTCTTTGTTCTCTTATATCAGTATTGTAAGTATTGCAAGTATCGCAATGTTGTTTGCGTTTTTTATGCTGGAACTTAAATATTTCATTAGTTTGTAGCAATATACAAAAAAATAATTTCAAAACATTTAATTTTAACTTTTAAATATTTTTCAACTGCTTTCATTTATAGTTATCACAATTATTATTTGGTTCATTATTATATTTAAGATGTGAATTGTGTTTCTTTTCTTATATTTTCTCTAGTGTTGTGTTCTGATGTGTTCTTTCATGCACTGTCATTTACTTCTATTTTGTTTGGTTTCTTATAGCTCTATTAAATCTCCACTTCACTCTATAAAAACAGATGATGAATGTTAAAATAGGTTACTCCAAGACTGTGTGCTTTTTAGTCTCATGATTTAGTTATCATCTGTGTTGGCTATAACTTAAGGAAGATAAAACCAAAAGAAATAGTCCACGAAGAAAATATTTCCAAATGACAAATCTGTCTAAATTTTCCTTACAGTACCAGCTTCCAGTGTTATCCACTGATCTTTGTTACTTTATCTCAGTTTCTACCTTCGTGTCTCTCTGCAGGAATTATAAATAAATTAAAAAAAATAAAATCTCATGATTACATTTTCCAACATTTATTCCCTAGAATAATCATCTTCTCTCTCTTTTAGATGAACCAGTGCAGTGCTGTGGATGTGCCCTCAAAGCCTGTAGCACTTCAGACTTTCAAATTTGTAGGGGCTCATGAGTTCATCTCTTGTTCAAGAGTGCATCTTGCTGAGCTGTACCTCTTCACTCCCACGCAAGCAGTCCTTCTCTTGAACTCCATAGTTTGCAACTGGTGTGCAGAATATAATCACTTTTTGTCATCATACTAAAATTCTTTTCTTCTGCAGTGCAGAGGAAGTGTGGCAGTCCACTCAGGAAGGAAGGGAGAGAACAGAGAGGAGGACTTCACAGACACCACTATATACACTGCACCTGTAAAACACACTGTGAAGCTCTAAGTGAACTTACAGCTGCTACAGATTGAGCCAATTATCTGTGGAAAGCAAAACTTTTTTTTTACACTGGAGACAGATGTCCTAAGGTCCATCTTAGTTTGTGGACATCCTGAAGAATGCAAAATCACCTCCAGCTCTCCACTGTCTACTGTTTGATCACGCCTTTTCTAAAGCAAATAAACAGATACAAATACTCAGAAAGTTTTAAAAATTCAAAATAAAACACATCAGATATCTCCTTTTCTAGAAAGAAGATGAAGAAAACAGGATATATCTTAGCTATTATATTTAATCTTCTTCTTGATCACCATAAAATGCCTGCAAAGAATAAAACTGAATCCTTAGTTCTCCACTATGATAAATTATGTTAATTTTATTATAGGTATGGGCCAATTACAAATGGGAAAAGGGCTGAGAGACTGTGAGCACCTTTACAGACTGAAGTTTCAGTTGTCCATGTTAAATATAAGCAGGACATATTTGTTATAGAAGCTGGCATTATCTAGCACCTGCTGTATTCACCTTTCTTATCCTGTTACCTTTAGCTGCCGCTGAGGGAGTTCAAGAATGCAAAGCAGGTCACTACCTCAAATTAGGCAATCAGAACTGAGAAACAGTTTGTGGACACCTGCAAAAGGTTAACAGAGTCTTACTGTATTCTCCAAGGTGGCAGTGACTGAGTTAATCATTGAGACATTCTTTTTTTTTTTTTTCCATACAGCCCTTGTTCCCATCACACCACATTTACCAACTGCTGCAGTGAGTGGAGGATCTAGACAATAGAATGTTTACTGCACAAACTAGTTTCAGTCCCAGAAGGATCTAATTTCAGAAGCCATAGTGTACTTAGGTACACTTTCTGAAGGAAAAAAGACAGCATGCTATTGTGTAAATTTTCTTAATATGTGCACATAGGGGTTGCACAATTAAAGTTACTCTATAAGTTTTTACTGAATTATTAGCAAATATAGATTTATAACACTACTGTTACACATCACTGAAAAAGTCTACCACACATTTATTAGTAATACTGGTATCTGAGTGGAAATTCTGGATTGCTATACAGATGTCTGATTCTTGAGGTAATACTGTAATGGAGTAGTTCATGACTACTGGGATCCCTTCCAAGTTCAAGGATACTGTATGTTTTTATCACCACATATTCTTCTGCCAATTCCTCAAGCACTTTTTCTGTTGGTCTTGTTCTCTTCCAAAGCCTTGAGTTCTCATCTATGACCCATTCTCTCTATCATATCAATTACAATTTTTATTCCTTATGTTCCCCTTTCCCTAATATGAATCTCATATTTTTTCCCTCTTTTAACACTGCAGAATCTCCATCTCCCAGTACCTGAATCCTTGGATGCCCTGTCTTGGTGTACTTGTTTGCCATTCTTCTGTCCTTTGCCCCTTTGTAGTTCTAATAGGCGTTTATGCTGCTGGGCTTAACAGACTTCCTGCATTTTTTTCCTTATAACTGGTTTAAAATGTCACGTATCTGCATACAGAACAATAAGGTTAACTAGTCCAAACTGGAACTCCTTCCCTCCTTTCTCGATTAATGTTCTGTGCTTAAGACAAAAAATCTCTGCTGAGCATAGTTGCTTTTTTTTTTTTCCCAAACCACATTATTTACAGTTGCAACAAAGGACAAATTTTAATTTTTCATCCCACAGTTATCTCCAGCTGCCAAATATCAGTCTGCAGCTTCAAATTATATTGACTATTAAAATAACTTCCCTTATCATCTTCCTCCCTACCCTTCTGATTCATTTTCATGAGCCAAACAACACACTCCTTGCTTTTTTTTCAGAAAGAACTAATTGTTTTTACAAACAAAGCAAGTAACACATTTTAGTCACCTTTAAGCATACAGTAAGGAATGTTTGAGCCCAAGATCTAGCAACAGACAAATTGAAGAGTACTAAAATTATCATTTTATAATGTAAAGCAGCAGGACAAATTAATAAGCATATTTACTTGCCCAATTTTGGCCTTCATCAGTTTGTTCTGCATGAGCCAAGTAGCACAGAGTCCCTGGCTGAGGCATTCAATTGTTCGTCTTGTGGATAGAACTTCAGTTCTTGTTATAGAATTTATTTTGGAAGGGGAGAGTCTTCATTTGTCTTTAAGAAAATTTCATATATTAGCAAATTACTACGAATGACAGAAATAATATCATTTAAAGCAGTCATAGTAATTTTCTCTGTTTAATCACATTTAGGAGAATCTTTGGAAAATACTTGTTGGATAATTTAACAAATTGTCTGTAACTCGAGCTGGCATATATTTTCAGCTGCAATGTGAAAGAATACTGCTGAAACTTAAAGTTGGAACTGGAGCTGCAACATGATAAAGCCAGAGTCTGGTACTGTAAGAAGAACTTTTAACAAAGCAAAATGTCTTCGTTAGTAGGAAATAAATAAATATGAATACATAGGTAAAATACTGAGAATTTGTACTGCTTTTTAGAATTAGCATGTTAAGGCTTTGTTAGCCAGACATTTTACAAGTGAAATTATCAATTGATTAGAATTGTATATTAGAGTGAATAAATAATTATGTATTCACATAGCAAATCTGCAAAACTGTGCAGAAGAAAGAGTTATGAGAAGTTCTATTGATGATAGCACCTGTTTTCCACTTGTTCCAAATGTATTGGATTACATACAGATGTGGTGGTGTTCTTCGGTGAGGTAAGTTGGTGGTGGTCTGAGATGGGAGAAACACAACAAGGTGTGCTCTTCTTTTGGAATGATTGATTCTTATCTTAAAAAGATGTAGGGAGAAGACTCGCTACATATAAACTTTGACTCACCAGCTATTGTCCATTGCAAGGGACAGCAGAAGTTTTCCCAGTCTCTTGTGTTTACCTCTAACAAGCAAATTCATGTCTTAATGTGCATCCCTTACTCATAAAAAGTTCCCATTAAAGTCAGTGGGAATTTTGAACATGCAGTAATATCTTACATTTTCAGCTTTAGCATGCTTTCCGATCTCAGACTTTCCTTTCCACTATTAAAACATCTGAACATTTCCTTAGTCCTATTAATTTTCTTGTGGCTGTGAATTGTTTCTCCTAATACCTCCTACATGGCCAGTCTTCTTGTCTTATCCACCAGCTGCATGTTTTAACCAACACAGAACAGACAAAGTAGTGTGGGGGTGTCTCATCAGACTTCTTCTGTTGCAGTATGCCATTTTTTCCATTGTTTTAATTTTTTGGTCAATATTATGGACTTTTTGTTTCTTCTCCTTTAAATGTGAAATGTGATCTTGTAGATAATATTTTCTCAACATTTCAGTGTCAGTAGAAAATTAAAATATATTAGACTATCCCCTCTCCTCTGTAAATGTTAAATTAGTAATGTAAGCAAGCAGTATGAAAGTGTGTTATCTTAAATTACACCAGAGTAGGTCGAAAATATCATCTCTTCCTTTAAACAGAGAGTTAAAGAGCTTTTCAGAAGGTAGTTGTACAGACAGTGTAAGGAAAGCGCATTTAGCAGCAGCTCACAAAGAGCTCTAGTTAAGTTCTGAAATAAAACGATAAACTAAAATTAGATTACTGTCATTAAAACAACATCAACAACATAAACACTAGGAAATTAAATAGTTGCTGCATTAATCACATCCCTTTTGACAATCAAAGCCATTGGGAATGTCCCCTCATAAAATGCTCGGTCAGAGGACTAAAGTCAACCTCATTCAATTGAGCTTTCTAGAAAATATAGCTAGTACTATGATATAGTAATGATTACCTTTGAATACTTCCTGCAACACAGTGCCCCTCACACCTCCACCCAAATGTCTTTCTGCATGATGAATGCCTGCTGCCTTGCAGAAGATCATTTGCTGCCTGTGCTGAGTAGTGGCAGAGAGCAAGATGATTCTGCCAAACTCTGACTCACCACTTTCCAGCTTTGCTGTGCAGCAGCTGCTCCATTTGCTTTGGGCAAAACTTTCTTCCAGATGGTGGAGAGGAGTGATGTTGGAAAGGGAAATACAAGAGGGAAGAGGGAGTTTCACCTTGGCTGGACATGGCACGTACTCTATTAGGAATAAATGGAATAATTTTAAGTGAAGGGGGGTTTCTTGATGTGGGACTGATAGTTCACAGACCACTTAGACATGACTGTAAATGTGTGCATTTACAGTGGAGAAGAGTTGAAAATGAAATGAGCTGTTAGTTTTGGCACAACGATAGAACATATGTATTTGTAAAGTAATCTCATCACCAACAACTCCTTAAAATCATATTTGCATTATGTTATTGAAGAAGCTTGATATGGTGTATTACTGTCTATTTAACTGTAGTCTAAAATGGGGAACTTATTTTAAAGCATAATTTTGTTTCATGCAAAGTATTTTTTATATTCAACCCATCCTAAACAGTTCAAAAACAACTGAGGAAAAAGAAACAAAACACAAAGAAGCTCATGGAAACCAGGTTTTTACAACTCAGGGAACTTGGAACCGTGTAAACACCAGACAAGCCACAAAGTCACATGGAAACAGTTTAATGATGTTATGCAGTTAGAAGATTAGAAATCTTATGTTTTGCTTTCTCTTCTAGATGTAAATTTTTTTATTGGTTGTACTGAAAATAAACATACATGACTGAATTCAAATATCACACAACCTTAATTATAATTTCAGTACTTTGTGTGAATTCTGCTGCTGGGCAGTCATCTGGGCTTATCTGTATTGATTTGTTCTGGCCACAGGTCTACTTTGAATTAATTTGTAACTGGTTTTAACTCGAAGTGTTAACAAATTTGTTTAAACAGACCTTGCTTCTTTTTAGTACATTTAATAAGGTCCTTGCTTTCTCTATTGTATCTGAGAAAGCATTTGACTGCATCTTATGGGTGACTGCTTTTGGAAACTGATTAGTTTGTCTTAAGTCCAGGCTGGTGTCAGATTTTCAAAGTAATTGGCAGCTTTGCTTAATAATAATGTATTTTTAAAGAAAAAAAAAAGGCCAAAATACTGAACAGAAATCTTTCTGTATCTATGTATTCTATGCCAAAGGCATAGGCATACATATATATTTTTTTAAATTTCATTCTTTTAAATATGTGAATGTTATTACAATGACTATTAAGTTACTGAAATGGAGACAGTTCTTTCCAAATTGTCAGTCTCAGCATGCAACTATCTCTGGGATTTAACTGTAGAAGGGTGAAGGATCTACTAATCATGTCATGCAATATGTAGGTATGCAAGGAAAGAATACACTTCCCAGAGACCTCCTTTCCAAGTGGGACCACTTCCATGACAAGACGTAAATATGGGTATGAAGGAGCTTTGTGGCTGCACAACAGAAGTAGAAATTCATTACACAAGATGAAAATCGGGTTTGATCTCAATTTTTTTCCAATAAAAAGCCCCAAAGTCATTCATATTTGCTCTTGATCAGTTGCCCAAAGCTAATATAAGTGTCCCATTCAAAGGTTTGTTTTTCTAATAATCAGATTCAGTTCTTTAAGTATATAATCTTGCTATGCATGGAAATAGATGTTAGAAACAAATCAAAGTCCGCATTCTGTAGTACTCAGTCTCCAAGGAAATCTCATGGCATGAAGTCATGAAGATACCATGCAAGTAACAGAAAATATTTTCTCTCTTAATTTGTCAGACATTTATATCTAGGACAAAAAGAATGAGAAAGCAAAATTATATTTAATTGATTGTTCATTTGTTGTGCGTAAAATGTATTCAGAAACTGCAATGAAATTTTCACTATCTCATGTGGATAGCAGTAGCAGAAGAATTTGTGTAATTATTCTTATTTTCAGCAAAGTACTAAGAGTTATAGCTCAATATTTTGGTTACTTAGTAACCTGACTGATTTTCAAAATAAGAAATAAGAAAACAAACCCTGCATTGTGTGTTATGCGGTAGTGAAATGTGTACATGAAGTATTACCTTAGCTTCCTGGTATGTGCAGTTCAGCCAAATTCTTCATTAATTACCCTTGTAGTGAACAGGAAACCAACATCATTATTATAACAACTGAAGAGATTGTGGGATTTTTTCCACTAGCTCTTAACAGTGATGAATACTGTCTACAGTGTTGTTTATAATGCTTAGACTGACTTCATGATTCTAATATAAGAATAACGTTAAAATAGTTAACAGTGTGATCACTGCTAAGTTCAAATAAAGTAAACACAGCTATCGCATTGTAAAAAAGTATGTATTTATATTACACTAGTGAAAAGTGTTTCCACTTCAGATTCAGTGCCACAGTATTATAAAAATTGAATATAATTCTGAGTAACTTCTAAGTAGTTCCTTTAAAAATACATATAATACTATGAAAGACTTACTTTCACTAGATTAAATGAATAACAGTTTTGAAGAGAGGATTCATAAAGTGAGTTTACAGCTGACACACTCTCTAATCACCTCTTTTATCCAGGCTACGCAAAGCTTCATAATGAAATCAGAATCTGCTTGTGTTTGCTGGGACTTGTCATCCCTCTGACCTTCCCTGTGCTTTCTTCAATTTTCAGTTAAGAGTTAAAATTATATGAGCCTTTTAGCATCCCCCCATTACCCTCTTTTTCCTTTCCTCCAGAGCCCATTTCTCCATCCTCCAAGTCCTTCATTGGAACAAAAAGAAAAAAATACCAAAGATCAGCCCAGCATCCACCTCGTGTATTCACATGGGGGCTTTGACAAGGTATTTGAGTCCCTTCCGCTGGGTGCTTGTCAGTTCTTATTAAATGCTGGGCTGCCGACATTCCTGCCATGCCTCACAGGCCATGAAACTGTGCTGAGGATGCAACAAGTCTCAGTGATACCTGCAGCTCAACCTACAGAATTCCAGTTGCAGTCCAATCCAGTTCACAAATATCTGCTTTCTTCTCTCAGATTAGAGGATTTTGCTTCTTTGAACATAATTTAATCTGAATAATTCATCCATTCCTATAAAATACAGTCTATTAAACAACTTCTGGTGTCTAGAAAATAAAAATGCCAGTAAGAAAAAGTTGAAAAAAGAAAAAATGAAAAAACAGTTGCTTTTTTATGAGTTGTATTTGTGCACAGTAATTATGTGAGTGTAAATTAACCCTCCAATCCATTCTTTTATCATTTTGAATTTTAAAAAATGCATTATTGTTAAAGATCTTCAGTGCAGCACATGTTGCTATAACTGCTTGTAGGAACAGTTAAATCCACATTTAAATGATTTATTGTCTTTAGAAATGGATGACAGATGTGGAAATGAGAGAAATGTTTATCATTATGAATTCTTGTGTTGGAACCAAGTTAGCTTTCATCAACTACTTTGTAGTATTTTATTATGCCATTGATCTGAAATTTGATTTTTGTACCTTGACATAAAATCTTGCTTGAAATATGTTTTCAATATTACCAATTTACAGATTCTATCAGACTGACCTTATTTTGATCATAGTAAGACCATCCTGGAGTTGCAATTAATTTAAAAGCATGAAATGCTTTCTCATTTTATTTCTGTTTCCTGCAACAATCCAAAGCAATGCAGAAAGGTCACTTTAGTATGTACTCTATGTTTGAAATCTGAAGCAGGGGCCTACAAGAAGTCAGTATTTTGAGGGAATGAATGTGAAAAAAAAGGATGTTTGAAATTTGGGTGTGCAAGTAGTTAGAGACCATTTTCCTTCTTTTACCTCAATAACATACTTATTTCTTTCTTATTCTGTTACACCTGCATGATCTTTAGATGCCAGATCCATTTCCTGTATCCACATGCTTTCCCAACACTATGCAGAAAATCAGCCTTCTTTTATCCCTGTACCCCAGATTTCTGCCCTATAGACTGACAAGCCAATCTAAACTGGTGGCAAGCTGCACTGTCAAGTAGGAAGTCAGATGCATCATTCCTTCTGTGATCGGGGAAGATGGGCCTAATGACAGTGACTGCTGATGCCAAGGAAAAGATGATCCCTAAAAATAACTATTGGTCACACATCCCTTCTACTTCCTCACTACCAGAGTTTGGGTGCTCTTACATTATCTGTTCTTCACATCTCTGTTAATTACAAAAATAAGGAGGGAGTTGTCCGGTGTTATGGACCATCATAAATTATGTCCCCAAAGTAGTATTTTGTAATCAGAAAACACTTGTTTTGACTAGATTTAAAGGCAGCACTACTACTAGGTGCTAAAATTTCAGCTTGGTTTCTGATAATTTAGGAAAGTTGAAAAGTTTGTGTAAGAAATTACAAATGCCATCAAGAGCTCAATCCTTCAAAGCGTTTCTCCTCCCTCAGTGAACAACTTGAGATTCTTAAGGATGTATTCATTTTACTGTGGAGAAAAAAGGTCAGTCTATCTGCTCCCTGTTTTCTTAATTTAAATCAATAGATATCCAGGCAGTAATTTGAAGTTCACAACAGAGGTTAAAAACTGTAGGAAAAATTCTTAGGAACTGTGAGATTCTGTAGGAACAACATAAAAAATCAAGAAAATAACAAGATATGAATAGATTGCAATAGTGGCATTAAATTATATACACAGAGAGTTTTATTGTTATTGCATCGATGCATAAATACACATATCTGATTGATCTAGTAGGTGGCAACACTGCCCATGGGGAAGGGTTGGAACTAGATGGTCTTTAAGGTTCTTTCCAAGCTATTCTATGATTATCTGCAATTTTTACTTAAGGCCTTTGTGGCTGTGATATGCTTAATATTCAAAATTGCAAAATTAGTTCTGTGCAAATTAAGGTTGGAGAGAGAACTTTTGACAAGTTAGGTTTCCTCAGGACTTGATTTAAGTTACAGAAGCTCTTGCTGAGCAATGGCTGATTCATGCCAGTAATTTCCACCAGGCTTAAACTCTTTATTGTCAGGATTTTGTTCACTTTGTCTCCAGTGAAGTTACAAGTCATTTTTTTTTCCTCCTCTGACTCATAAGCCCAAGCTAGATTTTCCAATATCTGTGCAATATATTCTGGATGTGCAAGATATTCCCTTGAAACATCTTCTCCTTGGAGTTTAGTTACATACTGCTGAGTAATTCCGCTGTAGATGTTAGCCCACTGCGTGTATTTGGTTCGAATGAGTAACAACAAACATTTCCTATCTAAATCTAGCTGTTGCTCCCTGGCTTTAGTATGTGAAGAAAAGATGGCATTTTAAACGATAATCAAAAAAGCAAAAAAAAAAAAAAATAGTCGTTTTATTTTAATGTAGCAAGTAAGAAGACTTGTTTCACAATTTCAGATACTGTAGTATATCTTCCCTCATCACTTTCTTCCAGTAATTAATTTTCCATTTAATTCAGTGGCGAGTTCAGTGCTAAGGTAACTGGTGAAAACTGGGATTATTTTTGTTTTCTGGAGAGAACATATTTGATTTCTTGGTATTCATTATTTGCACAACTTGTGCTCCCCTGAATAGACAAGCATGTTTTGTGATACGGTGTCCCTGAAATAAAGTGATGGTGTTATTTATGGAAGACATGATTCACAAAATTTGAACTCATACTGTGACTTCAAATAACATTTTCTAAAATCTGTGACATTTGGAAAACTTTGAACATTAAAGAGCTTTGGTTCCCAGACTTTCTGAAATTTTTGTCCCCAGCTGATCCCTTCAAAATCATAGGGTTTTGAAAGTGTTTTATTTGCTTAATAAAAGACCTCAGTTTAAATTACTTAAGCACATCAGATTATCAAAATAATAGTATTAGCATTAAAATAAAAAACTGTTAAAAATTGTCAGTTCAGTCTCAAAACTTCCGTGCTATAATTTTCCTTGAAGTTGAACTCCTGAATTTGTCTGCTATTTTACAGAATCTGTTCTGGAGCCAAGATGAGTTGGTTTTAAAAGTACTTGTTTTTGTTTTTTGCTTTGAGATATGTTTTGTTCTTTTTCTTGATAACAGTAGCCTCTGAAATACATGGTGATCTGCAAATAAAATGTTTGACTGTAGAAGTTTGTTTGTTTGTTTGTTTTTTGGTTTCCCAGTTTAGTAGAATCAAGTAGTTAGTAACATTAGGTGATAGAAGGGAAAGTCAGGCTGATAAAATTTTTTGTTTTTATTTTTTATTTTTGCTTTTCACAGCTACTGATAAGCATGCACATATTTTGTTTAATTCTTATTTTCATCCAAAGAAGCTTGCATGCTTTCACCCCACTGAGAACAAAATGTGTGCAAACCCACAGGAGATTTACATTATACGCATGCCAGTTTCTTAATGAAAGGGAACTTACTGTTCTTCCCCTGAAGCATTCGCATTTTCTCTCATGTATTGGAACAGTTTTCTGCCTTAGGGGTAAAAGTCACAGCTTCTGTACCATAAAATCAAGCAGAGAGACAGAGAGAATTTTGTCCTGTGACAGCTTTCTTTTCAAAGGGAAGCATAAACTGTGAAACAAAAGTTGTGTTCTCATGTTTCTCTCTTACTTCATGTTTAGCTCACGTGTTTGTTTTCCTGAAGGTATTTACCATGTAGATATATATGTCCCAGATAACATACCTGCATCCATAATTTCTTCAGGCTTTTCTATGCCTTTATTGGAGATCAGAAATCCGTCTCCTTTTGAAAAAAAAAAAATCTAGTTAATAAAATTCCATCTGCTTTCTTTAGGATAGGAATACACAGACAAAAACTTGGTTGTTTTGTTATATAACTGGGTTTAAAGAGTATAATATTTGAACCTAACTTTAAAGAGCTGCTAACTTTAACTTACTCTTTCTAAATATATAAATTATAGAAGTGGTAGGATGTGAACAGAAAAAGAAGGAAGTGAAAGACTTGCTTCTTTTTACTTACGCATTTTTTTTTTTTTTAATCAGTCTGCTGTTCCTTCAAGAAACTCTGGACTTGATTATAAAATGTAATCTGAAATCTCCCGCTTGAATCCAAGTATTTCAAAAAATTAAGTTAATTAAACTTCATTCCTTTTCCTCAAAAGAAGACAATTGATCTAGGAAAAGAATATTACAAGTACTACTAGTCTCTATCCTTATATACCATCTCAAAACTCTTGAAATAAGTCTACAAATGTATTTACTATTAAAATGGATTATAGGAGGAACCTAATGCTCATATCTACTAGAGAAATGTAGATGTAGTAAATGCCTTGTATGGAGAAAGTATTTGTTGAAAAGAAAAAAATCCTTTATGAGATTCAAAAAGATTATTATAAATCACCTAAAAATATTTCACAGATAGTAAAAACAAGACTGACAGTGTCCTTGATTGTGACTGGCCATTTAAAACTAGCATTTGCAAACACAATGGTGATAGACATACTGGAAGTACAACAGGTGACATAAAGATAAATAGAAGACTTGCTGCACATTCAGGATAAGACAGACTGGTTCCTTCCTTTCATTTCAGAAAGTGTTTTTTTTTTGTTTGGTTGGTTGGTTGTTTTTGGTTTTTTTTTTTTAAAAAGGGAAAAATAGTATCATTCTGATAAAAAACATTTTTATATAAGAATGGATTGCTTTAGTAACTGCAGTTGCTGACGATGACTGAAATAGCAGACAAAATATTTAGATGTATGAAATACTAATTACAATTTTAAGTTGACTATACCTTTTGAAACAACACTTGTTGTACAATTGTACAACCTTTTGATTTCCCATAAAATTTCTGTTTCTAAATTAAAATATATGTGTTTTATTTAAAATGTATGAAATGCAAGGATAATAGCCTACTAATTTACACCAGATGCATACTAACTGTTAGCATTTCAGAATACGGTTTTGCATAATACACTTATCTGTTTCATTTGGTTGTTCCCATAAACTCAATACACTGCAAGCATAAACAGGTTGTTAAGTACATCGAAGGATTTTAGAATGAACAGAGCTACAGTTATCATTAAAATGAAAGGCTGATGTTTGAGTCAGGATACATGGAAATGTTTATCCAGCACTGAATTTAATTTTTCTTAGGTACAGGAGTGTGGATGGCACTGCTACACCAACTTGAAAGCTATCATGTGAAAATCAAGAGCTAAATGTACATACCACAATTTATACATACTACAGACTGTTTCTGCATGGGCAGCTCCAAAAGTAATGCCTCTTAGTTCATTATGTTGGCCCACAAAGTCAGAGATGGATGTTGGTGATACAGTAGTATAGCATGAACCTTCCCACTTCTGTTCCACTACATTTTGTTGTCATGAGACAGATGGGAGCAGAGGGGCAGTCAGACAATATGGCATCTGACTCATATGAATGCATATGGAGCAATGGTGTGTCTATGAATTTGTCCATGCAGAAAGAGTGACACGCATTGTCATTCATCAACATTTGCTGAATGTTTATGGAGATGAAAGAGTGAATGTGAGCGAGGTTATGGGTGGTGCTTTTCATCAGCGGTGACAGTGACATGAAAGACAAGCCATGTTCCAGTCATGCACAGCTGTTACATCATTAAATGAAGGGTGTCTAGGTCAGCTCATTTGCACAAACCAGCTAACAGTGATGACTACCTTGTAAAATATTGTTCCAAAGTTCTATCAAATAATGTTATTATGCTCTTTGTATCCATTATAGTTTCAATGGAAATAAATAGGAGACATCACTTCAGGTGTGACCTATGTACATTATGAGAAGATATTGTACTAATGAACTGTTGTGATATAAAATCTCAGTTTTTCTGGTTTATTTTACATATACATGGCTGTTGCTTCTGTGGTTGTTGTAGCTCTAGTGTAGTGTCACTTACATACCTATGATCTGTCAGTAATATCCTGTCAGTTATTTTCTGTTTCCTGCATGCAAAGCACAGTACAATGTCTTTGAATATTCCACATCAAAACTGAAATAATCTCTGAACCCTTCAATGACACAAAAAGAAGATAAATGATGAGACAATGCAAAAGAGAAGGAATAAGAAAATGTGTGAGTTGACTGTTAAAGTTTATCAACTTTTTCTTTGCTTCTGCTTCATTTCAGAAATTGTTCCTAAAACTGTCATGCCAGTTAATTTCTGAATATTCTACTTAGTCAATATTTTCTACAAATGGTAAATTTCACTTACCATAAATGGTGAGAATCACATAGTACATTTTAAAATTATCACTTAGTAGACTGAATAATATCACAAACACAAATGTGAACATGCAAACTTCTGGGCAATTTCACTTACCCTTAAATTCTTCAGAGTGTGGAGTAACACATAGGCAAAGTATAAATATATTTGCAAATAACTATTATTAGTTTACATATTTCATTCTTGTTTTCTAGCCATGGCATCACATTCTGATATAATTGATACTTCAACTTTGTTCATATATTCACTACATTTCCCTGCCTCCTTTTTAATATGGGAATGAACTGCATTATAGTATTTATTATGCCTCATCCTGCTTATTCCATCTAATGAAAAGAGTTCCTTGTAAGTCATGGGTTATTCAGAAACTATCACATCAGATATTTTTCACAGACCTGGTTAGTGTACATATCTTCTAGATTCTATATTTATTGTCTTCAATAGAAAATATAATGTAAAATGCAAGAAAGATAACATTAAAGATCAGCAGGAAAATATAAAATCCACTAATAACCCCAGTTCTGCAAGAAAAGGAGTTGCCCTTGTCTCAATACTTGGACTCTCCTATGTGATATATTAATATTAATTTTCTGGTTAGAAAAATATTTTGCCTTTCATTCTTTACTTCAGCATCATTACACAACCAACTTCCTCCAGCTAATTTTTTTTTTGTTTAAAGAGCTCATTCTTTAATGGGTGTGTTCTATTTTTATTTTTCATTCTTTCTTAAGGTCAGCACCCTTTATCTTTTTAACATTAAACCAGAAAATAACTTAAAACACATGAGAGATATAATAATACTAACTGTGCTGCAGGTAAAACACTGCAGATCTCCTAGAATAAGTAAATAAATAAAATCAGTAATAGATAAAATCAAACAAAAGAAAATCTACAAAGAGTGAGCACTTAATGTCCCTGGAAGATTGAGAAGTCAGTAAATGGGTGCTAACCCTATGAAAGAAATATAATACACAGGAAGATATTCTCCCCTGCTACATGGTAGTATAATGAGATGAATGGGTGAAGAAAGGAGTAAAGGGAAGGAAGAGGAAAAAGGGAAAGAAAAGTCATAAGAAAAAAAGAGAAGGGAGGAAAAGGGAAAAAAAGGGAAGATAAAGGAGAGGAGAATAAAGACACAATGTTCACTTTCAAAGTGATGACACCTGTGAAAACTGATGCTGCCCATCTGCGCTTCTTTTACAGCACACCTCTGGATTTTATGTAAGTCAGATACGAGTCTTGGTTTAGCAAATTGTGAATGATGTCTGAGTCACCTTATGTGATAAAAATGTGTTGTATTTCCTTAATGTTTATGATTTGTTTGTTTGGTTTAGACATGAAGTTTTTTTAATAAAGTGTCATCTCTATAGCTTTAATTTATGTTCTCTTAGTCATTTTTCTATGGGAAGTATTTCTTCTGGGTGCATGTTATAGGCATGCTTTAATATATCCCCTGACAGTACTTGCTTTTATATTACAATATTTTCCAAGAAAATGTTTATAAATATACATTTTAAAGGTTGTGTTTAATTTAATATATGCATTTAATTATTTTTGTAGGGTTTTTTTTCAGTATTTTGGGCTTCCTAACCTTGAGACATTTCTTGTCCATCATGAAGTGAAACTCTCACAAAAACAAAGCAAAGAAACAAACAAAAATAAACCACAAAGGAAAACAAAACCACAACTGAATGAAAATGAAGCCATCATTAGGAAAGAAAATTAGATTTATTTTCCTGTTTGCTTTAACACACCAGGTATGACCATAAAACAAGACAGAACTGAAATTTAAAGGTTAATTTCCTTAAGAGGGCCTCTGGGCTTATCATAATATCCATATATATTGGTTTCAATTACTGAAACAAATAGACTTTTAAGTGGATGAATGCACACAGTATACTTGTTCTTTGTTAAAACAGGAAGAATGAAAAATTGTCTATCTATTATCGTTTTGATCAAAGTACACTAATGTCTGTCTGATTAAATGTTTCCTGTTTGTATGCTACAGACCTGCTAAACACTTCCTTATAAAATTTCAGAGTAAAATAGAGAATTATTTCTTTTGATATCTTGGGAGAACTGTCTTTGAGGAAGATGGGAGATGCATGTACTGGCATTAAAATAGAGAGCAGGCAAACATAGATAAATAGGTAATCTTTGTATGCCTTTGATATCTGGTACATTTAAGAAGGTAGTAAAAACTTCTTATGCTTACCCCAGTCTTCTTTCCTAATCCTTAGTTCAACTGCATGCAGTAGAAATTTCTATAAAATTGAAGTATTCCTCGTATATCCTGATTAAAGTATTTTTATCCTGCTGAAGTACCAAAATATTTCATATATTGAAATACATTCTTCTCAGATCTTATTAAAACTGAAAATCTTAAGAACCCCAGTTTAGGAAATACTTAGACTGCATTACCTTTTAAGCCGAAGAATCAGTTTTCACATTTAGAACATTAATCCTACTTAGTTTGTAAAGTATTAAATTGAAATAGGCAAGTCAGAAAATATTTCAGAACTTCAAGACCTTTTCTGAAATAAATGGTGTCAATTATTAGATTGTACTATATTTGTAAATGATAGTAAATCTTTTTAAATTGTATGGTGGAAATAATTTTATACAGATTTTGGGTTTCAGAGATTTCATACAGTGCCTCCCTCTATATTTTATGTATTGCTCAAGATTACATAGGCATAGGAAAATAGTCATTACTATTTGATATAGTTATTGAATTCTTGTTAAATGTAAAATGGCTGCTGAGTCTTTTTAATGTAATTTGTTAAGGGCATAAGATGGCTGGACAGTAATATCAGTAATTTGTGAGCATTAATAATCTCCTAGTGAACTAGGTGCAGAAATTCTTTAAAGAAAGTATACTTCATCCTTTTTGTTCTTTACTTGTATCACCAATGACAGTATAAAATTCTATCAATATCAGATGCTATGTTTTTATGTATTGTGCACATCGGTCATAGGCAGCTCTGCTGAGACTTTGTGACTTATTTATCAAACTTCGCTGAACACCTATCAAATGCTCAAAACTCACAGTGATTACTGACTGCAGAGTATTCAGATCACTAAGTTAAAGGTGAAAGACTTCATAAACCATTTCCATCCCACTAAGGCATCCAGTCTCCTCCTCTGCTTTTTTCATTTTATTTGACATTTTTAGATTTAATCTTGGTTCCAGACGAGTAGCTTGTAGCTATGGGCTGAAGAAATGATACTTTTCTAGCTGGAGAACATATTGAAAAGGATAAATATGAAAGGTATGTGGAAAATGTAGACCATACAGGGTTTAATAGTTAGTTGCTAAGTACAACAATTTTCTGGAAAGCTCAGTTTCTAATACTGTTTCTGATAGCAAAACTAACTTATTGATAAGGGAGCTTTTGTTTCAACAGCTGTGATTCCTTTGTGAAACTTTGTGTGACCTTGGCACAGTGGAAGGGATGGAAAAGTCAGTGTGTTTTAGTAAAAATTGCTGAATTTGCTCCTATGTGGGGAAGGAGCAGTTATAGCTTTCATTATTTGCAGAATGGCCCTTATATCCTCAGCCAAGTTTTCTCTTATCCTGTTTCTGCACACATACAAGCTCTCACTCACAAAGTCAAATTTAAGGAAACAAATAAAGGTAGAAATAAAATGTCTGGCAATAGGTTGGGATATTTCTTCATCAGGCAAAAAATAAAAAACAAAAATAAGAGACTATGCATTGTATTTGTTTGTGTGTATATTATTACCTGCGTTCCCACAATAGCACGCATTCTATGCCTTAGGGCTATACATGCAGAATTTCTGGAGGAAAGAATAAGTAAGTATATATGGGTACATGTATGCATATTTAACTTTTAGAAGAGCTGAAAGAACACACACAAAAAATGCTGGCTCACGTTAAGTTTTTCATCCATCAGGACCCCCAGGTCCTTCCCTGAAATGGCTGCTCTCAGGGACTGTTCCTTCCAGTCTGTATAAATGCCAGGGATTCCTCTAGCCCAAGTGCAAAACCTTGCACTTTGCCATGTTGAACCTCATTAGGTTCACTCGGGCCACCAAGTCTGTTGACGTCCTTTTGAACAGCATCCCTTCCTTCCACTGTGTTAACTGCACCACTCAGCTTGGTGTCATCAGCAAACTTGCAGAGGGTGCACTTGATTCCATTGTTGATGTCATTGATAAAGAAGTTAAAGAGCACTGGACCCAAGATGGACCCCTGGGGGACACCACTCATTACCAGTCTCCACCTGGACATAGAACCATTAATCACCACCCTCTGTTTGCGGCCTTTCAGCCAATTTCTTATCCATCAGGTAATCCACCCATCAAATCCACGACCCTCCAATTTGGAGATAAGGATGTAGTGGGGGACCATGTCGAAGGCCTTGCTCAGATCCAGGTAAATGACATCAGTTGCCTTCCCTTTGTCCACCAATACCATCATTCCATCACAGAAGGCCACCAGATTGGTTAAGCATGACCTTCCCCTGGTGAAGCCATGCTGTCTGTCTCGGATCACACATTCATTCCTCATGTGATCAAGCATGTCGTCCAGGAGGACATGTGCCATGATCTTCCCAAATACAGAGGTGAGACTCACCAACCTTTAGTTCCCCAGGTCCTCCCTGCTCCCTTTCTTGTAAATGGGAGTGATATAACCCTTCCTCCAGTCATCTGGGACCTCGCCTGACAGTCATGACTTTTACAAATATGATGCAGAGCAGCTCAGCAAGCACTTCAGCCAGCTCCTTCAGAACCCTGGGATGCATGCCATCTGGTCCCATAGTCTTGTACACATTCAGTGTCATGAGGCAGTTTCGGACTTGCTCTGCCCTTACAGTGGAGGGGGGGGGGGGGTGGAATTTACTGCCCCAGTCCCCACCTAGAGGTTTAGGGATTCAGGACTCAGAGACTTGAGAAATATTAGAATCCTGGCTGCCTGTGAAGACCAAGGCAAAGGACTCATTCAGTACCTCAGTACGCTCTTCAACCATTGAAGCCAGTCCTCCTTTTACATTTACCGAAGTAGGTACACTTATTTTGGCCTGTTTCTTCTGGTCAGTGTACCTGTAGAATGTCTTGATCACTTCCAGCCTTAACTATCAATAAGGGGTAATAATCAAAAGGGCAAATCAGTCCAGGAAGTTTCCTAGAAATGTCCCTGAACTATGCCCCAGGGAGGCAGCACACCCTGGCTAGGGTCAGGCCAACATATAGGGTCTTCTGTTCTTCTCAGAAGGGAGTTGTCTATGACAGCCACCCTTTTGTCCTTCTGGGTGGAGGCGGTATTGAGGCCCAGGGTCATTTTCAGAATAGGCTCTAAAAAGGCAGTTAATTAGATTTTGTTATTTAGATACTTTATTCCATGTAGTTAGCTAAAATTCACTCAGGGCACAAGGAAACAACATTTGATCTAATATGATGAAAAATAAATGGATTTGAGATGTGTTCAATATATTACAATATACACTTGCTTTCTGTTCAAAGTAATAAGCTAACAAAAGGCAGCAATTTATGTTACATTAAGTTCACTTTCACTGAAAAATTTCCTAGATTGCCTTGACTGGTGACTGCATGATGGTTAAAGTTGTTACACAGGCAGAAGGTATCTACATTTGTACAAGGGCTTGTATACATTTGAAGACTTATTTTTACTGCTCTGTGGGATGATGTTGTGTGCATTGTTTAAAGAGAAGAATAATATTTTAAAGCCTGTCTTGGTTTAATTTTCCACTCTGTAACAGCACAGTAAACTTTCTTTTATTTCTCTGTCAGAGAACAGACAAAGAGGTGAGTGGAGTCCATAACTCTGAAACACACATAAACTCTGCTTTTTTTTTTTTTTTTTTTTCCACTGAGACTGTCCCAGGAATTTTCTTAACCAAAAGCAAAATCAACTGCCATCTTTGGTCTGCCTCTCTACAATCTCATGTCTGATTTCAGCAATATAAATTTAGATGTTCCAACCCTTTATTCACCTTTTGGTGTGGAACAGAGGCAGAAAATGAACTTGACCTGGACCTGGTCTCTTCATGGTAGAGGGCATTACAAATCATGGAGCTACCACTGCTTATGCTAATCTTTAACCTGCCCAGGCCCTGTGGTGGCCATTAGCTCAGAGGTACATTAATTCTCTACTTTGAATGGAATGCCATAAATAAAAGTGGAAAAAAAAATAAAAGAAACATGGTGCTTTTTTGGAAGATGCAGTATATTGCAAAGTTTTCTGCAAGTGACATTTCCCCAGTGTACTGATAGAGAATGTGAATGTTAAAATATGTATATTTTCCATGGATCACTAGGCCTGTTTAAAAAACAAAATCAATAAACTTGCCTACAATAGAAAAGGTTTCAGATTTGATTTCTTTTCTTGTATTCCTCTGGCACTGCTGTGAAAGGCAGTATGTGTCTAGCATTGTGAGCTAGCACAGAACAAATGAACTCTCAGATTTCCTTTAGGAAAAAATCTTTCAAAATTTTGCTTCAGATTATAAGGAAGAATTTTCACTATGAATATCAAATACCATGAGGATTACAGCAGAAAGTATTTTAATACTCTTTTTGAGTCTGTGAGCAAAAAGACTCTTCTCAATTATATTTCTAATCATTTCCTTGGTTCTCTTCTCCTTGTTTCACCTAAAATTTATCTTTGTATCAGGAGAAAAAAAAAGTGCAGAAGAAAAGTTTAAGTTAATACAGTCTAAAGAAATGTAAACTTTCAAATGTTAGAGAAGAAGAGAGAAAATATTCTAGTAAGTCCTCAAGCTCACTTGGTTAGGACCAACTGTAGGTAAACTACACGTAGAGATGATTTCTAAATTTAGAATGTTACACCAACTGTAGCTTTTGCTTTCTGCTTCTATTCAGATGAGATCAATCAACATTTAATGTTCTATGAGATAATTAAGAGAGCACTATGGGAAGTTAACAAAGTTAGCAAAGCTGAGTTTTTCTCCTGCTGTGGTAGTGCATGGTCTTCATGGCCCACAGGCTTTCACATCCAGTTCATTTATTTCTAACAAACTAAATAGCTTGCCAAAACATAGCAACTTTTTCTGAAAGGTAATTGATATACTGAGTAAAATTAAGTCCTTTTAACACCAGTGGCAAAACTTTCTGATATCAGTGCAGCAAAAGTTCAGCAAATTTTATTGAGTTAAGGTACAGTAATAGGGAACAACACTGTTTTATGTTTTTTTTTTGCTCTGGGTATTTAATAGCTTGTAAAGTTTTAGTGGCTGCACTACTCCCATTAGAGCCAATACAAGAAATGGTGCTAAAATTCAGTCAGTTCTTCCTGAGAACATGAAATGAAAGTGAGGCTAAGCATATATACAGCAAGAAGTTTTATTTCAATGAAAAACATGCCTGTGTTATTTTGTTCCCCCAAGACTGAGCCTAGAACTTAGATGAAATTTTACTAGTTACTTTGGGAAAACATATTTTCTGAAAAGGTAGCTTGTCATAGTTAAGCTCAGCTTTCTCAGAAAACAGGACTTAGCACTGCCAAAATAACACTGCTTGTAATTTGGCAAAATTTGGAATAATTTGTATTTGATATTGTGTCTTTTTAAAAGCCTATAGATATGAGTATAGACTGAATGTGTGTATAGAATATTAGAAAGAATGCTTAGAACACTTCAGGAAATAAATGATTGATGTAACATTTAAATTTTAGGGCAAGGACTCTAGTAGACCCTAGAAACTGGGGGTAGAAAACCATCTAATTACTCAGCAAAATAAAGGAATCTTTGCAGTGCTAGATTATTGAACTGAAAACTTTAGTTCTAAATTGATTTCTAGAGATAAACAATGAAAAATATGGGCATAAAAAAGACTCCAAAATATCTGTACTTGCTTATTAGGCTGTAAGCTATTTCAAATAGAGATAACAGTATTTCTAAGAAGCAGTCAATCATGCAGAAATTCAGTGTTCTACAGATATTATTTATTAGTTTAAATTCCATTAGCAATCAGGTAGATAAAATGGCAAGTGCCAAAAATATATTCCAATGATATATTTATATTGACTATGGAATCTGTTCATATTATGGCAAATAACTTTTTAACATCTTCATTCATGCAGCACTTGAAAACTCAAATGCTGTCTAACAGACAGACTTAAACAACATGCTCACCTTTATCCCATTAATTTCAGTGTTACATGAGCTTGGAAACTGAAAGATAATATTTCAGTATCAACACTGCCTGTTAAAAATCGGATATGCTCAACAATCAGGAAGAAGGAGAAAAAGAGAAAACAAGTGGGAAACGGAAAACAGCAGCAATAGGCACAAGCAAGATTGGGTTTAATAGAGCAAAGTGGTTCAAGAAAAGAAAACAAAAGGCAAACATACAAAAGTGCTAAGGCAGGGCAGTTTCTCTATAAAAGCTTCAGAAAGCAGCAGTAAAGTACTGCAAGATCTTCTTTTAATCTTCTGTAAGGCCTCAAGTGAAACAGTTGAGACTGTTAAATACAATAACAGGTCCTAGAGAAAGAAGAGAAAAGGGAAGGGAAAGGTATAGAAAGTTAACATATTTTGTTTAAATACTGATAAAATTGTATTCTAATTTTCCTTTCAGGACAGTGGATAATGTTCTCTTGCTCATTTGGCATTTTTTTTTCTTATGTCGACACTGAAGAGGAACACTTAAATTTTTGTGATGTCATGAAAGTGCTGATGTACACTGTGAAATATTATGTAAGACACAATTTTTATGATGTTAAATAAGATGACAGACAATTCCTAGGATCATATACAGTTGGAAGCTGAAGAGATTTTTTTGATCTTGTTGAAATAGTTTAACATGTTCCTATCTTTCATCCTACAACAGAAACATTGAAACAGAAGATTAATTGAAAACTCTCCAAAGCTATCCAGGTACTGAATTTAAATTCACAAAGAAGTCTGAGTCTCCTAAGAATCCCAGGTAAATTTTTCTTCTAATTATGATCCAAATGGTAAGAGAACAATAGGATTATAGAATAGGTTGAAAGGATCTTGGAGGTAGATTAACTCCTCTGACATGGTCAGGGACACTTTCCACTAGAACACATTGCCCAAAGCCCCATCTAAACCCTTGTTCAAATTTCTGACCTTAAACTCCTACAGGAATCAGATATCCACAACTTCTCAGGGCAGCTGGTTCCAGTCTCTCACCACCCTCATAATAAAGAATGTCTTTCTTATATCTAATCCAAATATTATATATATATACATATAAATATATGAATATATACTACATATATGTGAATATATTTTAAAATTTTAATTATAAATTAAATTAAAAAATAAAACATAATATATGTATATATATATATTCAATATAATCTTTCAATGTAACTCTATTGTTTATAGACAAAATATTTATTTTTATGTGAACAATCTTTCTAATTGAATTTTAATTTTTGCCAGGCTATCTGCAACTCAAAAAGGGTGTCCAGTAAACCGTTATGATCTGTGAACCACAAAATGCTTTTCTTTATTATAACTGATGTGTTCAAAATGTACCCTCATCTTGCAAATATTTCTGTCAAATAGCAAAATGATATAAAAATTGATAATACAATTTTTTGGAAAAAAATTTGGAAGCATGGATTTTGACGGATGCCAAAGAGTTGCAGATTTATCTATATTTGTATTTTTCTTGCAGTGCCAATATAATAACCTTGATGTAGTGTGTTCACATTGGCCTCACTAATTGAATTAATGACTGATATATGTATGCACATAAGTTCATACATACATTCTGAGTTGAATTTTTTTGTTTGCTTTCAGAAGTACTAAGTTTGAGTAATCGTGAGTTTCTCTGAAGTGCTTCTAATTGAAGACCTCATATTGACTTTCTGAGGTTCTTAAATATTTTTTCTTCTAAATATTTATAGTAATATTTCTGCATTCACATACATAATGGCTATATTCACAGATTAGCCACCTAGTGTTCCAAGAAATGGACAAAACTGTCATAGAAAGAGTTGGACTCCCATGAATTCTCCACAGCATTCAGCCTATTCAAAGCAACAGTGATCATGGAGAGAGTTTAGCTAAAATTCAAACTCCAGCCATTTTCTAAGATTAAGTCATTCATCTTTCAAAAGTTCATTCAACAACACTGGAGCACTGATGAGCAGAAAGAAGACGACCTCTGAATCTATTTTTATAATGCACATGACAGGTATGGATTTATTTAAAGGTCTTTCTCATCTCTTCTCAGATTTTTGAAGTAAATACATATGCAACCAAATCACATCCTTCATACAATATCTAATCATAGAATAATAGAATTATTATGTGCCACTAGTGACCCCATATGTCATCCCCTTTTCTGTCTAAAAGAGTAGAAAAAATATTTTAGACTAAAATAGTCGAAAATATTCCACTACTGCAAGCTACAAAATATTTTTAAATTGTGCTAGAATGAGACAAAATGACTAGGATGTTGCAATGTGGACTTTATGGCTAACACTGTATAAAGAGGCATATTCAACTAAATAAAGTTACATAATTTCTAAAAGCAGAATATGTTTTTGTTAACTAAGACACAGCAAGGTTTATGTACATGCTATTTTGACTAAAGAATTTGTGATTTTGTTATCTTCAGCAAAAGGTTCACACCAGCATCTACACAGGTTTAGAAGAAAAATACACTTATTCTACTTTTCTGCTTTAAAATGGATGTCATTCGTTGTTTCTGGGGGTCTTTTTAAAAGCAAAATGCAGAGATTCCATCAATGTTTAACAGTAATACAGTAAACCTAAAGGGTAGGTTTTGTTTTAAAAAGTTCTGCCACAATGGCCCCACTCTTAGAAGATTCATAACTCATAAGGAACAGCTACCAAAGTTCTGAGTTTTTTCCTGACTTTGGTTTCTTTCAAACATGCAGGTTTTCATTTGCTAACAGACAACACATTCCACAGTGAAAGAAGGAGCTCAGAATTTCAATTTTCACCAAGCATTTTGAAAGTACTATGTTTTCAGAAATCATTTGCTCTTATTATGAGCATTATGAGAATGGATTAATTTTCTGTCACTCTCAGTCCTTGTTACACTTCTTGTTCTGTGAATAAGACATTAAACTTTTCAAGTACAATATATTATCTACTTGCTGTACTGCATTAACCTTTCAGATATTCTGTAATTTTAGTAGGCTGGTAATTTAAATCCTGTTAAAAGTTTGACAGCATGGCAGAGAAAAGGGTAAGAGAGCCAGTCAGTCAAATTCCAGAAAATGGACGAGATCAATGTAAAAGATTTCTACCCCACACCACAGTAAAAAATTCTAAGCTTAAAATTCAGTATGAATATTATTAGAAGAATAGGGGGGGGAAAAAAAGATGTTATAGTGAAATAATTTGATATGAAATATTTTTTATTCCTAATTAAAATGATAGTTTTGAACTCCATTAAGGTTTCCTAAATGTAACTGGTGCCTTGGGTTCTCATTAGCAGCAGAAATTTCTCCTTCTTTGGATCAGTTCATTTTGTATAAGACCTTTGCTTAGAGCTATTTGCCTGATTCCTGACAAGAAAAACTATAGGTGTAATAAATGTATTAGAATGCCCTTTCTTAATGCCATAAATTTAATTTTGGTCACTAGTGGGATCTTGTTGGAACACAGTTTTAAACTTGTTCTTGAGATTCAGAAAGATCATAAAATGGTAAGTTTTGTGCCTAAAGGCATCTAGCTAATTTAAAACTAAAATCCAGTTAAGCACCAGCTTCTGAGAACACAACTCACAGGAATATTTTGCTAAACTCCACATAATGCCATGGAATCACAAAAAGCATTCATTACAAGGCCAGATCAAGAATGCTGTTTGATCATCATTTAATTATGTAGAAGTCAGGCAGGTAAATTACTTCTGCAGGTCCAGTTCCCACCAGAAGGAAATAAAAAAGATTTCAAACAATATTCGTTTTATTCTCCCTCTCATCCTGACATCAGGTTTGGAAAAAAATACAGAAAAACTTTCAAGTAGTTTAAACCTGTGTTCTTGAATATTTTTTCCTTAGAATAATGCATTTTCCTTACACCTGCTACTTTAAGTCCTTTGTTTGTTCCATCACTCCACATCAAGAAAATATAAGAACTGTCTGATGTCTACTGTGAAATTGAAGTGAATTATTAAGAAAAAAAATAAGATTAATCTCTGGACAATCCTAAAAGTATGGTAGGACTCCAGGACATTTCTGTGTTTTGGAAAACAGAATTATTGTTTCTTAGCAGCATTATTTGTAAGTCACATGATATGAAGGGGTACCTGAATTTACTGCTGTACTCCTCCCTTCCCCAAACTTCAGTTCTCCTTGTCAGTCTCAAAGAATTAATATTTAGGGAGAGTAATTGTTTCATAGCTTTTCAGGGACAAACAACAAGCTTGTCACATCACCATGATTATACAATCCAGTTACTGTTTTAATGAAAAGATACTTTACAAATCTCTCATTGAACTAAATGTTCATTTATATCCAAGAGTGTTCTGTCATGGTTCAAATACTCATGATTTTTAGTATCACATTTTAATTATTTTAGACACCTGTTCATTTTGTAAGATTCTTAATGAAGGGTAAATTATCCTGGGGCAATAGAACAAATCAGGTAAAAAAAAATAATAATAATTTTAAAAAAGAGATCAAACAGAATTTTAAACAGGATTTATTTTTATTGTGAACCTCATTACAGAGCACATAGTTAAGATTTTTGTTTAAATATTAAAATCCTTATATATGAGAACAATGCAATATTCAATGTAATTGAAAAATGTCTTTCAGTAAAACTCTACCTACTTCACTCTAATGTGTTGAGTATTTTATTGTTTTATAGATGACATCAAATATTGCCAGACAATTTATTGAATATCTCTTTCTAATGGCTTTGTAATGAAAAGCCCAACAAATTGTACAAAATATACTGCGAATAGAAAAAACCTCTACAATTCTATTTAACAATACAAGAATGAATCTTCTGTTAACAGAAAACAAGAAATATCTATTTGTCCTGTACTGAAGGCAGGTAAACAGATGTCTCCTATGCATCTAAATCACATGGGTTTAACATTCATTATCAGGATATTAATTTTAAATTAGCAGAATCAATTTGGAAAACACTTAGGGTTACCAAGCAATGTTACTATTTCAGTTACTAGATATTAAAAAAAAAGAAGGGGAGAATAATACTGTAGGCTCCATGTCTGCCTGACCTGGAAATGTGATTTTCCAAAATTCCTTCAGTTACTGGGAACTGTTTCACTTTTTTTATATTTCTGGCTTTTACAATTATACCCAACTTTATATGGGAAAATTAACTTCCCCAAGGTAAGTATTCCCTTGCCACATGAGAGGTGTGATCCAGATGCTGAGAATTCCTGGCAGGTATCTATACTTTTCTGTGTTTTCTTCATTTAGTAGCTATTTCAATATTATCTTACATTTTGTACCAGAAGAAAGTATTAATAAGTTTCAGGAGAGCAAATGTATTTCTTTCCAATCAGAGGTCTATTGTTCTGTAAAACCTATGATCTAGCCCTGTGTGTTATCATGCCGTTCATAAATGTTTCAAGACTAATTTGAAACTAAATATAATTTAGAAGAAAATTATGTCTTAAAATAAGTTGTGTTAGCCGAATTAATTATTTCTCCACCGTTAAACTTCAATTAACAAACTCAGTCTCTCCTCTCCTCTCCTCTCCTCTCCTCTCCTCTCCTCTCCTCTCCTCTCCTCTCCTCTCCTCTCCTCTCCTCTCCTCTCCTCTCCTCTCCTCTCCTCTCCTCTCCTCTCCTCTCCTCTCCTCTCCTCTCCTCTCCTCTCCTCTCCTCTCCTCTCCTCTCCTCTCCTCTCCTCTCCTCTCCTCTCCTCTCCTCTCCTCTCCTCTCCTTTCCTCTCCTCCCCCTCCCCCTCCCCCTCCCCCTCCCCCTCCCCTCCCAAGGACCCAGATAAGAAATTAAGTAAGAATGAGGATCCTAAAAGCAAAGCCTAGAAGAATTAGTAGGATTAATATCAGATTTGTTTAAATTATTCTAGGGCATGAGTATGGAAAAAAGATAGAACCATGCCCAGAATTTTAGACAGTAAGCAGCAATTCTGTAACTTGCCTGTTGCTAAAAAGTTTCTGGCATATTTCAGTAAATCTCACATACAACTAGAAGAAGAAGGAAAATTATTGTGGCAAGAATTAATTAAAGATAAATAAAACAAGCATCTCATCTGCTTTATTGATGAGATAAAGCTTCTGTAACTTCTTGCATTAATTCAGCTATTAATACTACAACATGGCTTTCTTTACAAGATTACTCATTAAACTCTAGTTCCCTTCCTCATTTCTTTTGATTCTGTAGTGGGTTGTATTTTTCTTTCTCCCACCAGCTGCTATCCATCACTGTGTAACAATGACTGCTGCATTAATGAATAAAGGCCCTATTACCAATTCAGAACAACTTTTTGTGTACACATTTATGTCAAATGAAGAAACATCTCCAGAAAGGAAAACCTTATGTCACTGATGGAATGTATGTTAGATAACATTTTCAACCAAGTATTTGTTTTTCTTCCAGTATTTGTTTTACCTTATAGCCATCTGTGATCTTTACACAGCATATAAATCCTCTCTGAATGTTTATACAACAAAGAATACAAGGAGGATACTCAAAATGTAATAGCCATTAGATACTACTTGAGTTCAAACAATAGCAAGAGCAGTTGTAGATTGTGTTTATACATGCCTTCTAATATTTTATGATTCTTACTGCAAATCAGACTTTGTTCTGCTACCTGAAATAGCTGTGTTGAAATCAGCCGCTGCTAGGGCATGAGAATAAAGATAAACTCTCAGGTCTCGGGTCTGAAGAATTAAACATGTGACTGACATCATGGTCAGTAGGCTGTTCTGACTGAAATTTTAGTCATATTTGCCGTTCAAGGAAAATAAAGTTGTCACTCAAAACCTGGTAGAGCCCTGACATCTGAGAGATTGAATTATGGTGTACTAGTGCGATGCAGCAGAATAATCATCAAAATACTAGCCTTTTTAAAGAATATGATGTGTTTTTACAAGTTAAGTCCTACGAAATATTTCAGCAGTGCAATACAGAATATTTTATATACTGAAGTCCAGAATAACCACACAAGTCACAGATGTGAGAAAATATTTCAGAAGAGGAACTGCATATTTTATTCATACACAATGACATTATCTTAGCAGACTAGGAACAATTCTTGCTAAAAAAAGGATATATTTAAATATTTATATAGCCCGTATTTCAGACAAGCTAAAAATAACTCCCTCAACAGTAAAGATTTGTAAATGGCCAATTACTAGAATTTTTAATAGCTCTTTTCCTTACCATACAGATGTAAGATATGAAGTTCATCTTCTTTGCATAGAAAGAAAGTTCTGGACAGCTGTTTAGTGCAAGCAATAATTAGAAAGGAAATTAATCAAGGCAATTACTTATTTTCAAGTAAATAATTTAGAGGAAAGAATTATATTTACTTTACAATTTTGAAAAACAATATAAGCACAAAGACTTTGCATGTTTATTCCTAGCTTACAGTGATTCATAACCCACTATTTCCACATGCTCCCCTTACCAAACTTCATTATTTCAAGAGTTTCTGCCTGTCACTCATTCTTGGAATAAATCAAAGGCTGCAAACTGCATCCTAATACTGATTGTTAGGGTGGGGTAATTTTTCCTCCACAATCACCATGGAAATTAAGATTTGATTATTTTTCTAAAACACACCTTCTTACTCAAACACAAATGTAAGTAAAAATAATCTTTAGTCAACGTTATGCAGCTTATTCATTCAATTAGCATAGTGGTGTCTTCTGGCTCTGTGAAGTAGTAATCAAATCATGTAAAAGTTATTTATTTGCCTCAATTTTGATTTTTTTTCTTTTTTTTTCCTTCCTACTCAATGTCTCCCTGTTTCACATTCAAGCAAACACTGAAAAGGTTTCAACTTGCCTGATACAAACTTGCCTGTGGCATTAGTGACATACCTTTGCTCTGAGCTCTCTGCATTATGGCTTTTTGCAATTTATTTATTTTATGCCAGACATGGGGAGCCTTATGCATCCCTCCACTTATTTCATGGCAGTCCTCACTGGAGGAGATTGAAGGACAGCCAGGAATGACAAACAGAAAAGAGGCGTACTAGACTTAAGTGAAGCATGATAGTAAAGTGGATGTGATCCTCTGTTAATTCTAGCTGGTTATTTGATGGCTTATTTTTTTACATCTCCTCTTGTCAGTGCTTAGTGTAGCCCTAGTTCCCCATCCATTCACAAATGGGAAGATCAGGGAATTTTTTGTCTTTCCTGAAGAGGTTCTTGACAATCTTGGTTGTAAGAACACCTTATAGGACGCATTGGTTTCATAAAGAATGCACACAAATGCACGCTATTTTCATTTTAATTTTTCAATTCTAGGAACCATATAGTGCATCCTAAATGGATGCTGTGTAACTTCATGAACACATTTTTCATATAAAGTGATAAAAGCTATCTGGTGCTGACATTATGTTACTTGTAGAAAAAATATTTTTATATCTTGCATAAGGCTCAGTTTTTATTTAAGATGTATCAGGATTTCAAAAGTGAGAAGTTTATCTGATAAATACTCTGGTGAATGATAAGCATATAAGTAGGATTAAACAGTACAATTTTCTGAGATATTGATTCAAAATTCAAGTTTTAGAAAAGATGATATAAATGGCAACTTGATAGTTCTGTACCTTAATAATAAACTTCACACATTCACAAATAGGCACAATTTAGACAGTTTAGCTCTGAAGTAACATGGAGAAAGTATAAAATAAACTTAAATAAATACTGTTTATAAGACCAGAGCAATCTATCTTCCACTTCACAATCTGCAAAGGCCAGAGTGGATCAAGAAGCACAAGCAGTAAAGATTTATTTTTGTATTTTACATTTTGGTAGCAATGTTACTGGTAGGAAATCTACAAAAGCTGCATGTGAGTCTCAAAAAATTACAGCAATAAGTAATAGTGATATCACTTTAACATACTCTTTCCTGTTCTTTCCAACTACTGTTTGGAAGCTGAATTTATCAACAAAGAAAAAGCAAGATAGAAAACCTTATGTCCTCTTTGTGACTTTATGTATACTGGAATTGCTACAGATATTTTGTTCAAAGCTGTTTTGATTATATCTTCAGCATCAATTTTCAAAAGTCTGCCAGTTAAATTTTGCAGTTTTGTACCAATTAGAGCATACTACTTACATAAAATACTGAAAAATGTTTGCAATGTTTGGAACGATTTTTTATAACTCAAATGTTTTTTTCAGAACTTCTGGTAATAAGAGATATATTAAAATTATTTTCCCATTTTAGATCATGCCTCCAAAGGTTTGGGCTTTGCTAAAAGCTGTAAATAATCACTCAGATGTACTGAAGTATAGCCACATGAAAGCCAGATCATGTTGAATAGCTATATCTGAACTTTGTAGCTAAAAATACAGAGTGGTATAAACTAAAAATAAATGTTTAAATGAATACCACATTAAAAGAAAAGGCTTCCATAATCAAAAGCAATTTAACTACATGCTACATAAAATTTGCTTAGTTTCTGAAATCTCAGCTGCTTTGTTGGATAGAATTTGTCCTTAAGCTCTGTGCCAGTCTGAGCACCTGGGCTGTTATTTAAATAAGTCAGAGGGTTACAAAGAAAGCACAAAGCCGGTCAACCTACAGATGCAATAGAAAGCATAGCTTAACAAAAAGTTCTTACTGTGGAAACAAGCATGAAGATAAACCTCCCTGCATTCAAAGATGTTACATTTTTGGAGGCATCCAATGCTCAGGTGTCCTTAAAACACCTTCCCTGTTTAATCCACATTTGCATTTCTTTAGTCCAGTCAACAGTATTCATTTGTGTTGCCCTTTATAATATCTTTATATCTCTGTTTCAGGAATATGGGATGCTTTGATCCTAAAGATTCTGCATAATTATATTCTTCCCCATGTAGGCACGCAATTTTTTCTGTTGTGAAATCTAACCTTTTCTGATGCAGTGATTGAGACTTGGAAAATACCTCAGAAATATTTATGTGTTTTTTCCACATCATCTAAGATTGGCACTGTTCTTCTGGTGTTTCACTGAGCATGATTTTCCAAACCATGGTCCGTTCACATGAGTTCCCATGTTAATTCCATCATAAATTTATTCCAATCCACCTGAAGGGACAACTATTTGTTTCCTGATTTGTTTGTTTTTTGTTTTATTTTATTTTGTTTTGTTTTCCCTGAGATTGAAGATTCCATAAAGCTGGTCAATGCTACTCCTTTGCTGGCTGCATCCCATTCCTGAATTTCCCCTTTCCTATTGCTTGACAATTCCACCCATATCATCCAGCACTGAGAGGATCCCTCAATCTTTATGTTTTCTGCTCTGATGCATTATAAGTAAGAAGAAATAAGGCCATCAATTATGTAATCTTACCGGATATTTGGCAAAAACCTGCTGAGATTGATGAAATTCATACAAAAATAGGAATAAATACAGATTTCTAAACAGATATGTGGTACTATTGGACCAGAGTTACATCATTTTTCACTTTAGAAAGAAATGGAGGGAAAAACACTGTGACTGTTGAATGTTTTAAGACATAGTAATAGTACATAGACACATTCATATGAAAGACCAGATTTGCCTTGCAAACCAATCAGTCGTTTGCAGGATAAAGCTGGTTTTCAAAATTCCAGCCACGGAGCTGAGGAAACTCAGACCAAATAAATCCCCCAAAGTTTTTTTTTTTTTTTTTTTTTTTTTTTCCTGTATTTACACACAACACGTTCATGTCAGCTAGTGTTGGCAGATACAAAACACACTCGTGTAACTGCTAGGTGATCTGAACTTTCAATGATGGCTCCAAGTGTTTTTGTTGGTAGTGGTGGTTTGGGGTTTTGGTTGTTTGGGGGAGGGAAGGGGTATGTTTTTGAGACACTGGTCAGAGAAAGATATTTAGCTGCTGATCCCAACATGAAAACAAGATTCATCCAGAGATTTCTTTGCTAAACTTACCTCTAAATCCAACTGAGATTCAGAAACTCATAAATAGTACAAACACTGTCAACTGCCCTTCTCCCTTACCAACCTCTATCTCAAGCCATCATGTTGTCCTGGGTAAATTAATTATGCTTGTGGCATAAACATAACCTTGGAAATTAGCTGCAGAGAACTATTTATGCTTAGGACCATGCCTAGAAGTGACTATAGTTTGACAACAGCTGTCTTGCAAACTATTTGTGACTTTTGGTTCTCATCTGGAATGGAACGTCAAAGCTCAGCAATCACCTATCATTCTTTGTTAGAGCATAGAAGAATTAGTCTTACATGGCTTTTTTCCCTCACCATACAATGTATTAATCAGATCAAACAATATTAGGAAACAGCTACTGGCTATTCTTTCTGGTAGTGCACCATTGCTATCTACATATTGGGTTGTCTTAACCTTTTTACCAAAACTGAGATTGACATGGGAAAGTATATGTAACTATAAATAAATTGGGTATTTCCTTCAATATTTCTGTATCACTAAGTAAGCATTTCCAAGGAATTCAGTTTATAACAATGCTAGATCAATATTTAACATATATTCACCCACTGAAGCATTTGATATACCTTATCAGTATCTATACCTAATGCTTTCTCGGCAACAAAATGGAAAAATATATTAAGGTATCAACCTTATCTGACTGAGTGTCATAGCTAATACCCATAATACATGCCTCAAAATATCAGTGCAATTTGTCCCACTGATAAAGTCTGATCTTTATCCATCTGTACAGTAATTACTTTATTTTGTTGATATATTTAATCCAGCTGCTATTCTAGTACCTAAATTAAAAACTTTTGCAAAATAGAAAGTTCTTCCAATCTGTAGGATGGTCGTGGCCTTCATCACAGTAAGGTTTATTTTATTTGGTCTTAATATTAAACAGTATGAATTCTCTCACTGAAGTAAAAATATTTGTGCTGTAAAAAAGACACAATGTATACAAATATGTTCCTGAGGATATTTAAAGCAGCATTTCAGATCTTTCATAGCAGCTGAGATACTGAGCGAAAATCTTCTAAACAAAGGCTTTTAACTGTAGGAGATAACTTTGTGAGATTGAAACCTTTAAAGTAAACCTGAATGTGATGCTTTCAAATCCTGCTTGTACTTCTGAGCACAGAAGAATTGCATGTTAGTTCAACCCCTGGAACAGTAAGCAGAATGTGGTTTTGTTATCCCATGGATGCATGTTTTCAAGTAAAACATAAAGACACTCTGAACAGCTCTTTTTTGAAAGTACACACCCTTTTGTTGCTACTGTGGACACTTTTCTCAATATTTATCCATGCAAATGAATCTTAACTAGACACTGACAGTCTTCTCTGGGTATCTGTCCTGTCTTTCTAGAAGACATGTTCTGAAAGCCTTTGTTCTCCATTCTTATCGAAGAAATCAACGTCTTTTTAAATCTATGTCATTTCTTAACATTTAAACTTAAAAGCAATGAAACTAAAGTTACCAGAAAAGGCAAATTCAGTGCATAGACTATACAAAAGGGAGACAGAATCAGTATTTCCTTACTGGATGGTCATTGAATGGGCAGGTAGCAAGGATACGCAAGGAAATATGGAAAAAATGAAAAAATACTGCTGATTACTTCCATTTTTTTTTCTGAAATTGTATTAGAATACAGAACTGATACATGAGTTGCATAACATAGCACTGAAAAAAAAAAGAACTCTAATGGACCTTTCATCAAATCCTTTGCACACTTATTGGAATTTCCTAAGAAAAGTTGAGAACTGAAAAATGTTACATTACTGTTTAGATTTTTTTCATTGAAGACTCATCCCTATTTTTCTCCTAACTGTTAGATACAGGGAATCTTACTACCAAACTAGAAAGCCTTAGCACATCTGTACTGGTAACTCCCTTACAGACATTTACATCTAGATAAATACCAAAGCTGATTTTCATTTGTCAAGCATTTCTTTGGAGCAGTTTCCATTCACTACTGAAGAGGTTCAAAACTCTGTCTTGCTTTAATGTTACTCATATTCAAATGAGTCTTTTCAACATCTCCTACAAAGAAGAGAAAGCACAAAATTCCAGTCTCAGTAAATTTTCTGGATTTGTTTACTAGAGAATTCTTGCTGAGTAAACTACTCTGACTCAGTTTAACGCATTTCTTGAAGCTTAGTTCTTCAAGATAGGTGGAGGGAATTTATCTCTTAACAACAGTCTGATAGTAAGTGCATATCAAGTGTTTTCTGCAGATTGCCTATGTGAAACCAGGTAGCTTTTCAATACGCAAATGTAGAGTATGGCACCCTTACAAAATTCTTTAGCATGTATGCTATGAATTTTAAATCAAAACAAAATAAACGAACAATATTCTATACATCATAAATATTTGCAGTTTACGTTGACTACAATTACTGTACTGCTTCAAAATGTCAACATATTTACAGCTTAATGACAGTCATCAGCAAGAATTATTCCTTATTCACCTTCCCACTTGTACATATTCTGCAGCATTTTTACATTAATATCAGAGCAAATAACATAATAGTGCTGCAGTTGTACTGCCTTAATTGCATCCAGCATTACTGTTATTGCAATGTTTCACAAAACTTGGTTCAAATATAGTGACTTGCCATTTCACATTCTTGAATGAACAGATTATTATTTAAATAAAACTAACAGAAAATAAACCATTGATTTTTTAATCTCACTGGTATAACCAACACCAGCCTAGGAATTCATTGCTGCAATATTCAAGTGGTTTCTGGATTGGAGAACTCTGCACCGTATAAATCATTTGGATTTTCCATCATACCATGTGATCTGTGTTTTAGGTCTCTATCCTATCATTGTTCTGCATTGCACCACATCTCTGAATCTGTAAGGCAGCAGTCTAAACCAATAAATAACCGACTGCCCAATATAAAACTGGCAGATGTTTCACAGAATAGTTTCAAATATTTCTGAGATACATGATGCATTGGCTGGTATTTATTTTGAAAATCATTAGGGCTTTTTGTTTGTTTGTTTGATTTTGCATATTGATATTGTGTCAAATAATTGAAAGTAATTACTCAAAGCTTTTGAGAGAAAGTAATAGAAATTAGAATAGGACAAAAAGTAATCACTGATAGCTTTTTAATGTTAGTCTTGAAAATAACTTTTTGTGTGATTGTTAAAGAGAAAACTTCTCAATTTAGACTTATTACTTATTACTGGACTGTGACTAGTACTTTTTTTATGTTATGCAAAAATTGATCAAAGGCAACTATATATCTGTATTTTATATAATACAGCATGATGAACTTAAAAAAAAAATAAACCTATATTTATTTATTGATAGAAATCACAATATACATTTCAGTGAATGTAGCAATTGGGCAATGAGAATGTAAAAGAATGTAAAGAGTATTTAGTACTCTAGAAAAAAAAAATGAAAATTGGAAAATAGAAATATGAATTTCGCAGTGCACTGCTATTTTGTTATTTGGGTAGTTAAATATTGCTATTTCATAAATAAGAATTAGTGTTTTATTGATGACAACTGAAAATAGTAGAAATAACCTGTTTGAACTTGTCTTTAAGCAACTGTAATGGATCCCTAGTTGTCTTTAGAAGCTGTTTAGTGGATTAAGAGGAATTTTGATATAATTAAGAAATGCTACCATACTGCAGCTCTCAGTACAAAATATATGGTGTTTAATTTAAGAGGGGGAGGTATTTTGAAAAAGCTGATCTCTGTATAAAACCCATTCAAGTAGCAGCCTGGGAAAAGCTGAGATTAAATTCAAATATTAAAGAAAAGTTTTAAGTAGATTTAGGAGTGTACCACTTAAACTGAACAGTGTGGCTGTTGATAAGCTATACTCAGTATCTTTAATGTTATGCTTTAATGATCATTGAAATTAATAATATTTAAAAGCAATATATGCACTACTATTTTCTTTTTTTCATGAAGTAAATTTCAACTGTATTTTTCAAGAGTAAAGTAAGAAAACATTTGATTTATGGATTTTGTTCATCCATGTATGTTGTCATTCTGGCAGTAATAGCTGGGGTTCTTTGCTAGAATGAAATTTCTATTTTTAATTTGGTCTTAAAGTTACTCAGTAATGAGTGAACATTTCCATGCTGTAACAGAACTTCCATTGCCAAATGATTCATTAACTTTGCTATTGACAAACAGTGATAAACTTTTACATTTAATTATCCTAGTGCTGGATTTGCTCTGTTTTAACAAGGAAAACACTGGGATTAGTTCATTAAGTTTAGTGGTATATGTAACAAACGTATTAACAATGCATGAAGACCAAGCAGAGGATACAGAAGTTGTAGTAATTCATTAATGCTTCTGGTAACTTATATCTACTGCAGTAAATTGAAATATTTTCCACATAAAATTATTTCCCAAACTTCATATGCAATCAGCTTGTTAAAGCATGAAATTTGATTATGCTTATTTGCTTATATGCTCTTGTGGCTAGCTAGCATGGCATAAACAGTCCTCCACAGTGTTCAACACAGCATTTGACCTTCCAAAGAAATTGTGCACAGATGTTATGTACAGTGGGAAGGGTATCATTTCCATTCTTTTGTTTAAAATTTACTGCTCACTTAATTCTAGCATGCTGCTATTTTTTGTTAACTCTATGTGGTTATTTTGGCAGTGAACAAATAAAAGTCTAATTAGTTATTGTTATGTATTATTCTAAAGCATAAAATTCACAGTAAGAAGAAAGGATAAATTGTTTGATTAGAATTATTTCTTTTATTGTTGTTCTTGTAGTATTGTTTGTTTGTTTGCTTTTGTTGGTTTTCTTTTTTGTTTTGTTTTGCTCTGTTTTGTATTCTCGTGGAGTGCAGGGGGAAGTGCTTATCTAAAAACCAGACTTTACAGAAACAGAAAAAGCCAAACTTAGCATTTTTATCAAAAAGGTCTGAAAAGATACTTCAAAACTAGAAATGGAAACAAACTGCGAATTCTGGAATATGGTCAAGACAGAAATAACCTTATGAGTTATTTTTAAGGGATTAAATTTTGTTTTTTAGTTGCGTGTGTATATATTTCTGTCAAATCTTGCTCTAAATTGTGCTTTTTATTTCTTGAACTAGCACTATTGTTTCTACTGAAAATCATAGTCTGGCTTAGCAGCTCTTGTGTAAATGTCTGCTTTCTCCAATGAGTTTTCAGATAATTATTTTTTTCAAAGTATAAAGGATTTTATGAGTTTAATGCAGAAAAGCAGACTAGCAGACTACAGAGCTGCTTCCAGTAGAGAAATGAGATCCAATATTTGCCTTTGACTTCTTTGCAAAGAAAAAGTAGGTAAAAAATTACAAACTCTTTTCCTGTAGTTCTAAAGACTGTTCAACACTGCAGCTTATTTATTCCTAACTAATACACTAAGGAACTACTTCTTTGGGACTACTTGAAGCAGTATGAGATACAAGGAAACCAGGAAACACGACCCACCACCAGCCCCACTGGAGGGTTGCTGTGGGTCAACTACACCTATTTTTCATAGCTTTACTTAAGTCATAACTGGCTTTTTTGCCGACAACATCAAACATCAATTTATTTTAGTTTTTACCGCTGTCGTTTTAAACTTAATATCTGTTTCCCTTATTCCCCTTTCTGCTCTCTAACAAGGATATTGGCAAGTAACTTACTTTTTTTCCATGTAGCTCCATGTAGTTTCCCAGCCAGCTGTTTTTTTCTCTGGACTTGTAATAAAAAAAAATTGTAATTACAGCAATGTGAAGAACTCCACTATGGAAATATCAGTGAGCAAATTTTGTGGGTACAAAATGGATGTTAATTAGCCAGTGTTTGAGGTGTAGACTGCATTACTGCACATGCAAAAATGGCTCAGTTATAGACAATTATTTTAATATAGGGACAATGGATTTAAGCAGGAGCTATTGAAAAAACAGTATGTGAGAAATGTCAGCTATTATGAAGTGAATAAAAAACTAATTCTGAGCTTGTGCTCATCAGCTAAAGTTATCTTATTTGTCAACATGTATAATACTACATTAGCACTGGACTAGCTCTGCTTTGCCCACTGGAGTTGTGTTTGTACTGCATGTGAACTAACTAAGGCAATATGTACACTTCACACTTAAAGTGCAATGTGTACATTGAAATGAATGGATGCTTTACATTTAGCTTTAATGTGGCAACAATTTTATCTGAGTTGTGTGTCCTTGGAGAAGACAAGAAGCACATCTTTGAGCTAAAAACAGAATCCAGATGGCAGCTGAATCCAATCAGCAGGAGCATTTCTGTAGACACTTTCCTATCAGCAGAGCCCTGGGTGAGTGTTTGGTATTCCACGCTTGTTTTTTTCAGCTCAAGCCTTCTCTTCTCCAGTGTGACCTCATGACTTCTTCACAGTACCAGTCAAGTGATCTGTTCCCAAAACCTGTCAGAGTCTCCTGTATGTTGTTGATAATTAATGTGATAAACAGTCCTGTGCATCGAGCCCATTTGAGTATGGAGTGGGGTTAGTGCTTCTGACAAACCTCTGATGAATCTGAGCATGTTTGCCGATTGCAGAGTATGTTCACTGGCTGTATATCACTGTCAGACCACAAACCACTCTAATCTGAATATGAAATGTTACATATAAAACATGAGTAGTAGTCAGTGGAAATCAAAGAATAGTATTTGTAATAAGATGCAAGGGGTTTGCAATTCCCCGTTACAGTTAATATCACTTCTATGGCTAAAAATTCAGGCACAAATTCTCCTAAAACTAAACTACTCTCCCGTTCTCAGTACCATTCTAATAAAATCAAAATGAAGGGATTTAAATGGAAGCCAGAGTAGTGTCAGTGACATGCTGTTGTTGGTTATCCCATGATGTGCAGTATCAACAACTGGGCAGCAGTGCAAGTGTATGGAGAAAATCCAAAACCATTTTTTTCAGTGTTTAACCTAAGAGAAACTAGGGCTTTCTCACATGTACAACACATATTGAACTATAAGGTTGCCAAAATAGCTTGTTATGTGGATCCCTGTGCTACCAGAAGATAAAAACACTGAACTAATTTTTTCTGTTAGGCCTCCAGGCCCTACAGCATTTTATATGCAAATATGCTCAGGCTCACATGTGTATTAAGTCAAATCAATGAAATTATCACTATAGAATGAACTGAAAAGATAGACCGTTCCTTTTAATTTGAAAAGGATTTGCAATTCAGCATTTCCACAGAAAGCTAATTGAAATGCACTTAACTCTGCTGAAAAGCAGTGATAAAATTATGGAATGCATGCAATTATTTTTAGCTTTCAAAATATTTAAAATTATAAGCTGTAGATAAAAAATTAACCAGCTACTATGACTGAAAATATGTGGACTAATTTAGAGGATGAGTCTTGCAGTTTGTTTACCTGAAATATGAAAAAGATGAGAATACCAAAATAAGGATATAATAATTGAAATTTGGCTGTTGAACTAAGTATGGAAACATACACATACTCGGATAGTCATGCGACAGTCATCACTCTACAGATATCTTGCAAAAAATTTTTATCAAGCTACTAGATGAATTAGACCAAACTCTCTTAACGATTTAGCACAATTTCAGCCACTGCATTCTCTCAATGAACATAGATTTGCTATTTTAGTGGACATTTGTTACCTCAAAAAAAAAAAAAAAAAAAAAAGAAAAGCGGGGGGGGGGAATAAAAATAGGTAGAGGAAAATAAAAAAATACAGTTTAAAATACAGTGAACATTTTACCTGCTACAGGACAACGCAAAATAAAAATAACAGTCCTAGTTTTTGTCAGAAGAAACAGGTTTATTTTTCTTACAAATAGGATAATTTTGCTATTCACTCATGAATGAGGATAAAAAGAAAATGGTTGTTGATGTTGTCATTAGTTACGTAAATCTTACAAAACCCAGATTTTTTTCAGTGCTCCCTTTTACACTCCTTATCTTTGTGCCTTTCTTTCACATTTTTCAGATCTGTTACTTGCCTATATTGCCTAAACAGATATTTTCTGGCTTCATAAAATTCTGTAAGCATTGAAGTTTCATGCAGTGTTGAAAAGGAGAAAAAAAGTTTGGGGAAAGGACTAAGTGTTTCTTTTCTCCACATAGTTTTCTATTTTCATTTTTTTAAAAACTAAGTATTTCTCATACTTTCATGTGTATTTACTACTCATCTGATATTTTATATTAGCAAATCTTTCAGATCAAAGACAAATCCTGAATACATATAGCAATTTCAGTTGCCTGGATTAGCAGAATCATATCCATTTTACACTGACAGTATTTATCTGAAAAAGTTGGAAGGCTTAAGGTCTTATTAGTGAGATCTTCCATTTCCATAGAAAACTTTCTTTTCGTTTTGAGGGATTTTTTCTGCTGACATATTTGCTCATAGCAATATAAAAAGTATAACTAAAAGGAGTAAAAGCTAGAATTCAACTCACTGCACCACTTGCTATATTTCTCCCTAACCATCTGACAGCAGAAAGGTAAACAGGAAAATGGTATGCAATAAGGTTTTTCACTGTAATGGTTCATGTGCTAGGAGGTATCAAACAGTGCAAAGAAATATTTTCAGCAGAGAGCAGGAAGCTTTTGGGAGCTTTGGGAAAGCCTGAAGTAAATATTTGAATGTGATTTTAAATTTAGGTTCAGACATTACATTTTTTATCTTTATTTTTCTATCCATAATTTACATAACAGGAACACTTACTATGTAAATTAAACAATTCTATGCTATGAATTTTCATAACATTTCTGTTCTGATTTCTTCTGCCTGTGTTATTTGGAATCTCTATCTATATAGAGGGTATTTGGATGTTGTTTTTACTCAGTGTCATGAAGACAGTATGGCCAGCCTCAACTATTAGGATGATCTGTCATTACTGACAAAACTGTGAAGTACTTTGGTGGGATATTTAATAGACTTGTAAGAGATTATTATTTTATACCACTGCCTCAAAGTTTGCTGATGAACATGTCTGAACATGCCCAAGCAAGTCCTGGGCAAGGGTTGTGAAATCCTTTGTCTAAGGGACAAGCAGATGGGCATGTCCTAGGGCAACGAAAGAGAGATAAGCTGCAGCTCAGTGTCTGCTTAACGCTCTTTTGTGTGGAATACATCTCCGTGGGGAGACAGCCATCTCAGGAGACGCTTGCATGACACACTAGCACGGGATTTGTTACATAGCCAAGAGAAATGACGGATAAAAGAGGGATCGACTACCATGCGATTGTTGAGTTGAGCAGTTTGTGTGTTCTTCCATCGGAGACCTCATCAGCTGATTCCCTGCTGCTGAACTCCCTCCTGGGCCTGCTGCCTGAGACATGCTGCTTTCTCCTGGACCTCACCGCTCCTTCGAGGTGTTCTACCATCTGAACCCTCACGAGCTGATCACTGCTGCTTCTACGGTGCAGACAACGCTGCTTCTCCGGTGCTGGCTGATGCTGTTCCTGGACTTTCCCCATGCTGCTTCTCCGGTGCTGACCCAGTGCCGCTTCTCCAGGACAACTGCTTGCTGCTCAAGGCTGCCCGTTGCTGCTGCTGTTCTCCCCGCTTCTGCCACCCCTGATCTCCTGCCTCGGACCATCGGAGCCGCTTGCAACCAGACCGCCCATAAGATCCTGGTTGGTGACTTTCCCCGCGTTGTACAAATCTTTGCTTCTTTTATATCTTTCCTATCGCTCGCCTTCCCTTCCCCATCACCCTTGTTGGTTACAATGTCCGCCTTCCCCTTCCCCGTCTCCCTGGTCAATATTGGTAATAAACTGGTCAGACCAACATTTGAACCATTGCTTCTTAATCTCTTAATTGTAACAATTCTTAATTGTAGGGATGGTGGTGGGAGGACGGTTGGACTAGATGATCTTGTAGGTCCTTTCCAACCTAATGAATTTATGAATCTATGAATCTCACGCCGGCTATACACATAATCTAAGAACCTCGTCTCCCTCCTGTATATTGGAGCGTGACATTTTTTAATGGCGTAGTCGGCAGGATAACCTCCATGACTCGCCTCCCTCCTTTCTATTGGAGCGTGACAAGAGTGTGACACGATGACACCGCATTTTTTCTTTCCAACTTAATACAGAAATTCTTTTGGGGTTCACATGATCGTGAGACTTGAAAAAACTGCCTTGATTCAGTCAGTCACATTTATCGTACTTGGAAGAACTCTCTGCTGTTTAAAACGTGATTAGAACCTGTCCCATCTAAGATATATTTTAATGTAAAATTTTGTTTTTGTTGCTTTTTGAGGTATGTTTTAGAGTTTCTGAAGTTTAGTAGTGAATATAAGGGTTGAAAAACAGGGCTGTGAAATCTAGAATTATCTATAAATCAGATTAATGTGACTAAAATTCATACTACTCAAAAAATGTATAGCTACTTCTCCATGCCAATCTCACCATGTGAATTTGTTTTGTGTTCTAACCTGAAGAAAAACAGCACGACCTTAAAGATTACTCAAGGATAGCAGTGAGACACAGTTACGTTCTTTATTCATAGTTTTCCTCAAGAGAAAGTGAATTGTCAAGAAAAGGAAGATTGAAAGAGCATTAAGTTTTACTTTTCCATTAATTTCATGAAAGTAATCTTCATACTTAAGGTTAGCTGTGTATAATTACATTTCTCTCAATTATCAGGACTATTTTCTTGGGCAGTGATTACACAAAGATAGAGGCAGACTTCCAGTTTCTGTTGAAGAACATTCCTAAGCTATGGGTGGATAGCCATGAGCTCTAGTATAACGTTATTTTCACTGTTTTTTGTTTTTTTTTAACTATATTCACACCAAAGAAGTTATCATCAGTGTTCAGTCATATCACTTCGAAAGCACTTTTACTGGTACTATTACACTGACTTGTTGCCACCCAATGTAGAACGTTTTTAATGTAATTTACACCAATTAATTTGAACATCATATAGAATGCCTAAATGTCATATAGAAAGTCCTAAATGTTCAGCATATCACAAAGACTAAATAATATTCATTCAGAAGGAAAATGCATGTTTTTGAAGATCTGAACAAATGTTTGAATGTTGTTTGCAATCTACAAGGGGGGAATTAAATATGAAGAAGTAGATAGCTATTATGTGTATACCCATGGAAAAGGGTGTCCCAAGATGCTTCTAAGAGTAATGTGTCTGTTCAAATAAATTTGGATTTCTATCTGAACTGCGTATCTGATACCTACCTTGAATGTAGTGTAGTTTAAGGGAGATGGAAGTTGAACAGGTTCTTTCATCTCCAATAGAAAACATTTGAGCATTACTGTGCAGGTTGCACAGTAGCTCTTTATAGTATTATTTATAATTAGCTTTATAATTAGCTCTTTTGCACTTTAGCTCACTTATTCCAGTGTTTAGAGCACAAAATGGGTTACTCGCATCCAGACTACTTGCTACAAAACATACTGAATACAAATGATTGAATGAATTTGATTTTTATGTCAAAACTGGTTGCAGAGTAGTAATGCAAATAAAGGTATTGCCACTACTAGAGTTATTTGTCAATTTCAAAGCTCAGTTTACCAACTGTGTAAAAGAACAGTAATAGAAGGAATTTCCAAACACTGCTCACTTCTTTCATTTTTTTTTAATTGTACATTTACTTCTAATACTTATAGCTGTGGTTTAAAATTACATTTAGTTCTAAAATCATGCCTTCTGTTTTGAATTCCATCAGATAAGCTAGAGGACCAAATATTCGTACTTAATATATGAAATACCAACAGTACATGGTTTCATGTTGTGGATGGCATCTTCCGGTCTTGTAATTCCATTGACTTTGACTTTCCAGGTTATAGGAAAAATATTATTTTTCCACTGTGTCAACGGTTTACCGGGCTGGATCGGCCCGGTTCTGTGACGATTGGTGTGGGGGACCCGCAGACCCACGCCCCAGGAAAGGGGAAGGGGGAAAGGGAAAAGGAAAAAAGGGAGATGGGCCTAGAAACAAAACAGCGGCAACGATCTGAGGAGGAAAGCTAATTTACTAAATAAGATATCAGAAAGCAAAATAACACAATATAATACAATATAATTGGAATTGAAGCTAATAAATCAAATAAAATGAGCAAGAGAGAGTGTCCGATAAACCGAAGGCCTTACGCTAACGCTGAAGGCGATACGGCAGCGAGCACCCACTGCTGAGTCGATCCCGAAGGAAAGAGAGTGTCCCGTGACCACAGAGGGTTTTTATCTTTTCCCTCTGAGCGGAAAATATGTAAAAATGCAAAGCATCGCAAAGTCTTCTGGGGAATGTAGTTCTTCTCTTCTGAGACAGGTATACCCAGAAAATATCAATGATCTATGGAGTTGGAGTATTAACTCTTTAACTCTTAATGCACTACATGTTGTTATGATGTGGAATACCAATACCAAAAATCATAAAACCATGATACACTGAATCAAAACCCTCCTACTAAATCTGACTTATTAAAGATTTTCCTGCATTTTCACTGAAAGTCAAAATATTCTGAGGATTTACATACATTTTCACAAATGTGCTTAAGAACTTCATCAAAGTAAGGGTGTCAGAGCACTGGCACAGGCTGCCCAGAGAGGTTGTGGAGTCTCCTTCTCCGGAGACGTTACAGATGTGCCTGGATGCCTACCTGTGCAACCTGGTCTAGGGAGCTGCTTTGGCAGGTGGGTTGGACTCGATGGACTCTAGAGGTCTCTTCCAACCCCTACGATTCTGTGATTCTGTCATTTTTAAGTTATGAATAATATTGCCTAGTAAATAAACCTGTAGGATAGTGAGGATAAAAATAAGTATTATCACAATTTAATTTTTTTTTCTCTATAGTTTGCATTTCATCTAGTATCATCCAAAAATGGACCAATCTCATAGAACAAAAACATTTGCATCTATTTTTTTCAGTGGAATATTCATATCTTATTTCATGTTCTTCCCAATATTATTACTAAGGAAAAATCAGAAATATTGTTTGTCTTACTTACAGTGTCTTCCTCAGTTCTTCCTTACTTTGATATTTCTCGTTGATTTACATATACTCATTGGATGGCTGTAAATTAACTCAAGTGGAAAAAACAAGAGAGATGTGAGTACCATTAGGGAGGCCTCAGCGAAAAGCTATGCTTAAAATGCAGTGGTAGTCAAAGCAAACAGAATGACAGCATGAATAAAGAATGGTTTCATGATAATAATGAAAGAATTACCATGCCAGTTTATAAATAGATTGTAAACCTTTACCCACAGCACAGCATTGCTTTCAGCCTGGCCCTAGTGAAATCACTGCAAACAAATCTCATTCCAACAGGGAAAGATTTCATTGAGAGAATGCTCTAAACAGGAGTGTCTGCGAGGAGAGTTTTTCCTCCCTCCCATGGCATTAGTGCATTCATATTGTGATAGAATATACTCCAAGAATGCTATATATTTGGTGAAGTTAAAAGAGAAAACATAAAATTGTGTTTGGTGCATTTTCTACAATATTATGTTGTCCCTTCACAAATGTAACATTCAGTAAATTCATGTCAAATTATTTTTTATAATTACTTTTTCACTATTGGGCATAAGGACCAGTAGTGCCCTAAGTGAATAACATTATTGATTGTGTGTGTTCCTACAGAAAGGCTTTCCTCTGTCTGACTTATATGTCAGTTCTTATATAAAATAATATTCCTTTATTTTAAATCTGTTCATTTTAGCACAGGCTATGAATTGTTCCACATCCAAATCCATAGGAAAGGCTTATGACCCACTAGACTCTATGTGATTTGTCTTTACAATTTGAAGTGGAACTAAGAAAATTTAGACAAAAACAATGACCTTTCTGCAATCCCTACTGCACTACGATAAAAATTTTGAAGCATATGTTCTGGAACAGATGTAATAAAGTACCTAAAATAAATTTTGCTAGCATCCAGTGTATTGTAATAATCTGAAGCTGACACATTAATGGTTCCAGCTTATCCTGCAGAAGCAAAATGTGATAAAAATAGTCAGAACAAGCAAGTCCTTATTGGAACAGCAGTTCACTGTATGGAAATGGTTATTCAAATAGTATTCTGACAGAGCATATCAGTTGCTGTTGATGCTAAAATAGATAATACAATACCAAAACTTAACTTAAAAATGATTCTATAATTCCTTTAAAATAATGCCTGTTCTTTACAAGCTGCAGTATTTTGTGTAATCAGTACCAGCATAGGATGACTGCCACAATCCTTTAAAAACCAAAATCTCCAAACATCACAATATTTATATGTACATACTTTTAAGTCATAGACTGCTTATTGAAATCAGTAGATTTGCAACTGATTATTTTCATACTTATAAATTTTATTTCTGAGGAATCAAATCCTTTCTATGTGTTGTTACACTTGGATTACATCATGTGCAGTGAAACAAATTTGGTCTTACCTTTAAGAAAGTTAATTTAAAGTGAATCAACACCGATGTGAAAAGAGCAGTCCAAAGAAACAGACAGTCCTGGTCTATATTTCTTCCTTGCCTTCAGATTTATTACTAATCTCTAGCTCATGAATAGATCAGGGAATGTTATAATTTACTATCCAACGTGACGGTAAGTGGAAAGAATAATTTGCTGCTCATCATACACCTCTAATTAAAAAAAAAAAAAAACCTAAAATAAAAAAGGAAAAAAACTTATTGGTTGTATTACTAATTATTTACGTGTCTCATTAAAAGCTCAGCATTTTATTCACTGCAATAGCATGATTCACTGTTCTTTTCTTCAACTACCACCCACTGCTTTGGCCTTCTTTAACTTCAGCTATTGCAAGATACAGTTATATAAAGACAGATGGATATGTACATCTTTCTTCTAAAGAAAGTTAAGAAATAAATCACTTCTTACCTGCAGTGTTATCATCACAAATGCCTGCTGTGTATTTCTATTTCTTTCCCTCTTCTCAGTGCTACAGAAAATGCGTGAGTAAAATTCCTCCCCCATTTTTCCCCACAGCTGATTAATAGCTGGGAGTATTTGAAAAACAAAAAAGGACTGAAATGACACATTTTGATGTAAAATTATTCGTGATACTTTCATTTTATGGAGTTCCTAATTAAAGAAAATAAAACTAAGCTAAAAGAAAAATGTCAATGTTAAAAACGTTGGTATTATAATACTTATTTTGCCATTATTGTGTAAGAATCCTAGAGATATATAAGAAGAACAAAAGAGAATTTGGAATCAAGTAGCCAGAACATTACACCTTTTGCAACGAGAAATGTCAAGGAGTTCATATATCCATATTCAGCCACTTGGATAGTGAATTCAAATAACAATAGTTGTAAAGACTACATGGTCACATTACCCACTTCTACCTGTTTAAACATTATGTGAGAAAATACCTGCTACTATTTACCAAGTAGCAAATGAAAGAGCAGAATATTCTATTTCCTGTGGAACTAACCCTTTTTCTCCAAGAGAACAATTTGCTGCTAATAGCAAAAATAAACAACAGATGGCCTGGAGGGAATTTTTTTTTCTTTTAATGGGTTCTTTCTTAACAGAAATCTGTAGCTTAAAGTAGGTCATTGTCCGCTAGGGACAGAGAACTACAATAGTTCTTAACATTCTAGATTAATTTGTGAGAAAGACCCACCATTCTGCCAGGTTGCTTGTTTGCCTGAGGAAAAATAAATTTTTAAGGAAAATATTGAAATTTAGGCTCTTTGTTTTATGAAATATCACTTTTTCAGTTCTGCACCTTTTTTTATCTGTTACGTAGAACATAAATGAAAGTATTCTCTGTGTTGCTTTTTTTTCTTTGTCTGTTTATTTATTTGAGATCTAGAATCAAAATGTAGCAATCATCTAATATCAAAATATAGGAAATCAGTGCAGCTTGCTGTCTTAACAGTTGTCTATCTCTTCTCTAGATACTTTAGTATGTTTCATGCCTATATTTTGGGGTTTGCATTTTTGAAAGTTTTTTTTTTTCTTTTAAAATAAAAGAAAGATGCTAATGTATTTTGAACAGAGTTGAGATTCTTAATTGATAACTGTGATGAAATATTGTGAATATAACTTGAACTGCATTGCAAAACATTCAAGATAGCTTCAAATCCTTTTGTTTATGTATGTGTGTATGGAATGGGAAGCAATCAAAATTTGCAGAATGTTTTCCACATCTAATTCTGTCTTTCAAACCCACTATATGTTTCTGAAGCAGACAGAGGATAAAAAATTAAATTTTTACCTCATTCCCAAAGTTTTCTAAAAGTGTTTTGTGTGTGTGTGTAAAAGTTAAGAGATGTAAAGCTTCTGACCAGTCAGAAAACATGACTTTTGAGTGTTTTAATTCTCTGTAGGTGCTTGTGTTACCACTGAGCCTCAACATAGAGATTTCTCTTTGATTCAGAAGGTCCATGGCTCTGAAAGAAAATAAATCTATGCAGAGTAATAATATGCTTGGAGAGAGAGAGCTCATGCTTTCTTTATACTGTGAACTCTTAAAGTATATCTCAATATAACAATTATCAGTTTCAGTAGAGAACACCCAAGAATGGACAGTCAAGCAGTGAATTGGAACAGTGTGAGAGACTGTTTTAGGTACAGAACTCTTTTACTTAGGAAGCAATACAAGAAAAAAAAAGCAAAAAAAAAAAAAAGAAAGAAATTATAAGGAAGATCCAAAGCAGTCTGATCTGTGTTATGCACACTCTTCCATCTTATGGATAAAAGTGTAGTGCTGTGAGCAGAAACTGAGATGGAACTTCAAAATCAGAAAGGACATAGATAATGACAAAGGAAACAAAAAGTATGGACAAGATTGTCCAGACAAAGGAAATTATTTCCAGGAGAAAATTTTTAATTTTATACCACTTCCTGGCAACAGAAATAATTAAAAGCATCAAGGAAGGCTCAAACCTGAAAACAGAGTAGGAGAAAAACAGGGTGGTACATTCTAAGCTTATGCTAAAGGACTCAGACTTCGTTGTGAATGGAAACACCACAATGATGGGTCAGAAGCAGAGCATGTATGTTTTAAAAATAAAACAATAAATAAATTTATCTTGGTAATGACTTACAGACACCAGCACCAAAATATTTGTCTGCCTGTTCATTTTGATCATGAAATCATGGATGATTTCACTCTGTTTGCATGACGGTCATGTAGTGTCAGAAGTCTTTGTAGATTACAGGAGTGGAAAAGAGAGCTCTACTTTAAAAACTGACTTTTCATTGAGAACTTTTTTAATTCTTTATCCCTAGTGCTTAAGCAGAGGTAAAAGGACAAGTATATGTTAATTCGACTTTTTCGTCTAAGTCAGACACACTGAACAAAAAATATGTATTGTTATGTATAGTTGAAACCTAAGTTTGGTGAGAACTGCACTGAAAATCACAAAGACAAAGACAAGTGAGTACGAAAAAAATAAAGAAGATGTAATACCAAATAAAAAATAAAAAATCAAGTGTGGACATTAATCTGTTAAAATATGTCCTGCTGATCATCTATAAAATACTTAAAAAGATTCAAAAATTCCCTTGATTCGAAACTGGTAGTGTTTAACAACTATTGTAAAATGAATCTGATAACAATTCATATTCAATTGTTGAGTATGCCCAAATGGAAGTATACAGAGAGATTTTCTTGTACTCTTTAAAAATAAGCAGAAGGATGTTCCACGTGATTACAAGTGCTATACACTGAAGCAAAATATATCCAGAAATATTTCTGTGAAGAATGTTGATTAAAAATTATATGAGACATGATATAAAATTTGTGGGCTGAATCTCATAAATGAAATGTAAATGTAAATGTTTACAAACTTTCATGGGAGAAGTCAAAAAGCAGGAAAGTGCATGGAACCTGTTTTGTATCAAGATGATTTATATGAAAAAAAAAACAACAAAAAAACGACTGCAGTTCGTCAAGTAATAAGTGATAGTGAACTTATTTGCAGAAGGATTTTTTTTTTTCCATTTTGATATCCCTCATCTTGCGCCTTCAAAAATGCCTTGGCAGGAAGATGGAAGAATATAGTTTTTGAGAAGAAAAAATATATATATATTCAGAGCAAGTGAATGAGAATATCCTTTAATGAACTGCTTTCAGGTAATACTCTTTTAAGTCAGTAGGCCATGGGACAGTGCATGCTATCAAAACTACCTCAGGTGGTTTCAGACAGAGTTACTTCAGCAATTAATAATAAGTATATAATAAGTAAAGCTTGTTGATCAATGCTATGTAACAAACAGTGTAAAACCAAGATGAAATATACAAAATTAGAAAAAACCCCAACAGTTACCTGAGAAAAGAAATGGGATTCAGAGGCTTTGTGGGATGTTTAGTTAATTGTCTACCCACATATGAAATTTGTGCCTTCATAGAAACAGAATGAAAGGAAAATGTTGAAATTATTTTTATGTTCTTAACATGTAACTTATACAGAAGCAACAAGTTTTGACCTGAATATGCTACTTTCCTAGCATAATTCAAAGCAAGATTAAAAAATTTTAGATGTACTTTGGAACAGTAACTATACCTGGGTTACATGTGGTTCATGTTATGCACCAAGCAACCTGATGAAAAATCTTTTGATTCCATCATTAAATGAGCAGCTGGTGTATGAAAAATTGTTAAAAGCAGTAGTTTTGCCCCTCATAGGTATTAGTGCTGAATATAAAAACAGTACATGGTTTCTGGTGAAACCATGACAATCTTACTTTCATAAAGATATTTAGGACTGTTACTTTTGAAATTGTTTCTCTGAAATGAAATTGAGATTGAGTATTTTTGAAGTGTTGAGCCCAAGAATCCTGAAAAAGGTAAGTAATGCAAACAAAATTCCACTGTTATGAACAGCTGGGAGGCTCTGTCAATACATAGATTATGTTATTTGAAAGTGCATCAAGATGGAATTTCATATGCTTGAGAAAAAGCCCAGGAATAAAAAATTCTTCTTTCCATGTACTCATTTCTATGGGAAGAAAATCATACAAAGAGACTGAAAGCTATGTAGATGTTTGGAAAATGCAGACCTCTAGTGGCATTTGGCAGTGGACGAGCAATGTAAGAACAATTTATGCTCTTATGTACTTTTGATTACACAACTTGTGGGTAAATAACTTCAACAAAAAATAATATTCCTCACAGAGAACTGTTCCCACTGGAACCTATTCAGTGACACAAGAAAATCTCATGCAGCAAGTGCTCCCTAAGAGTGAATCTTTTTACATTTAATTAGTATATATTTTAGGTTCTAAAGCCTTTTAAGCAACATAGTTTTGGATCTGAACAAGTTAGTGTAAGCTTCTTCTTAACATATTTTGCAGTCCAAAGACACGCTCAGAGAATTATCTAAACTCCATCTAATCTTGACTTAGCAGACTTCAAAATTAATGAACTGTGTTTTGTTGTTTCTACTGTTCCATAAAATTTACCCCAAGTCTTGGACTCCTTTGGATGTATAGCTTACTCAAATCCTATTTCAAATAGGAACAGGTTTCATAGGAACATTTTTACAGCACTCAGCTTAAAACTATTTTGAGAAATTTCATTGCATTCAGTTATTCTCCAGTAAAACTAGATAAGATTTTTAACATTTGTTGCTATATTCTCCTATTACTTAAAACTACCTGAAAAGGAAATATAAAGCAGCATTAAATGGATACTAGAGGCATTCTAACAAATTGTATTATCTCTGTTTTTTTTTTTTTTTCCCAGCTCTTCAAACTGTCTGGGTTACTGGGTTTTGCTTTTGAGTATTTTGGGGTTTCTTGCAGACAACATAGATAAGTCTTGAGAATACATATGAAGGATGTAAGAACTCGCCATTTTGCTTTCTCTATCAGTTAGCTACTTATGTTAAAACTCCCACAGTTTGTAGCTCAAAGAAATCCTGCTAGAGTTCTTCTGTAACTACCTGCTCAAAGTCTCATATGTTTAGCTCAACACTTTCCAGGCACTGCATGTGTCAGATACTATGCAAATTGTGAAATGATAAACAAAGAGAAAGAAACTGAAATACATGGAAGTTGGCCTCTATTTTCACTGAAATAATCCTCGGCCTTTTCTTGTGCAATGGAGACATAGAAATATCTGTAGCTACTTTTGAAAATGTACGACTATTAATTACATACTTTGATAAGTAAGGTTGAACTAGTCAGTGCAGTTTCTTTGTTCAATTGTGGAACTTTTTATCCCATCTCCACTATGGACACTTGTAATTCTTGAACATAATTACCATGACCTTTCCTTCCAAATAGCTGGTGCTGGAGTTACTGGGAAGCAGTGTAAGTAATGTATTGTTACAAGTAATGTATTGTTACAAACCAGGTGAGGTTTCACAAGAACAAGTGTAGAGTCCGTGAACCTAGGGAGGAATAACTGCATGCACTGGTCCAGGTTGGGGGATGACCTGCTGGATAACAAGCTAGCCATGAGTCAGCAGTGTGCCCTGGTGGCAAAGAAGGTCAATGGGATCCTGGAGTGCATCAAAAAGAGTGTGGCCAGCAGTCAAGGGAGGTTATCCTCCTCCTCTACTACACCATAGTGAGGTCTCACCTGGAGTACTGTGTCCAATTGTGGGCTCCCCGATACAAAAAAGACAGGGATCTCCTTGAAAGAGTCCAGCAGAGGGCTCCGAAGATGATAAGAGGGCATGGAACACTTCCCTTAAGAGGGAAGGTTGCGAGACCTGGGTCTCTTCAGCCTTGAGAAAAGAATACGCAGAGGGGATCTGATTCATATCTATAAGCATCTAAGGAGTGGGAGGCCAAGGGACAAGGCTGGACTCTTCTTAGCAGTGTATGGTGATAGGACAAGGGGAAGTGGCCAAACACCAATGCATAGGAAGTTCCACAAAAATGTACATGGGAACTTCTTCACAGTGTGGGTGATGGAGCACTGGCACAGGCTGCACAGAGAGGTGGTGGAGTCTCATTCTCTGGAGACATTACAGACCTGTCTGGGCACCTACCTGTGCAACCTGGTCTAGGGAGCTGCTTTGGAAGGGGGGATGGACTCAATGAACTCTAGAGGCCCGTTCCAACCCCTACAATTCTATGATTCTGTGATAATGTGCAGTGTACTTTTTAACTGCTATTTCAGATCATAAAGAAAGGGAAATGTAATTGCCACCTGGAAAAAAACAAATATGACAGGAAAAGGAAACTTTGGATGGGAAACAAATAAGAAAGCGTAAGAAAAAAAAGAGAAAGAAAAGTCAAATGGGCAAAGGGAAAGAAGAACTTTACAGTCAGAGACTCAAACTCTTATTAGGAAAAGGAGAGTATGGAGTCTTCTCTGTTAATTTGAACTTCAGCAATATAAAACTTGTAGTTAAAGGTAGAGATAGATCCATTGTGTTATCCTAAAAATACCAAGGACAAAGTGCTCAACTTTGAATAGCTTAAAAACATCATGTACAATGATGGACTTGATAGCCTTCATACGTAGTGATCAAATTTACCATTAGCTTAGTGAAAATAGTTCTTTGATCAATTCTCAGCTGTCAAAAAGATAAAAGAGATAAATACTTAGAAAAAGAATTGAGCATAAGGCAGAAGTCTATGTCAAAGGTAGAACTGTTTTTAATAATTCTTAATTAAATTATGAAGTTACTGACACAAAATACTTCAAAGATAAATGAGGACACATTGACTCATGGATAAATGAATACATGGAGAAAAAATCCACCATAAGGCAACTGAAAATGGATGTTTATATACTGTCTTCATTGTCGGAGCTTCCAAACCTTTATTTCTAGCTCTGAGAAACACTGAAGGAGTTGGACCATTCCTAAGTTGTCCCTCTCTAATCTAAGTATCTATTTCTGACAATTTTTAGAGAAATGTTACTGAGGTAAATATTCCTGCGTTATAGTACAGAGTCCCCAAAATACTGTAATCTTGAAACCTGGTTTAGGGAGCTGCTTTGGCAGGGGGTTGGACTCAATGAACTATAGAGGTCCCTTCCAAACCCTACAGTTCTGTTATTCTGTGATACTGTGAAATCATCTTGGCATTAATGTTTGTGTTAAACCCTCCCAAAAAAGAATAATGAAGAATATTTTTTTCTGAACAATTTGTCAGAGTTGCCTACAGTTAAAGATTTGTTTCTGATATTTTTTTCTGTGAATAGAAGGCATGCTTTCTTTCCCACAAGGTCTAATTAGAATATTAGATCATGATCTGCAAAAGAATTGATACTTTTTAATTCTGCACCATTTACCTTCACTGTTTCATAAATAAAAAGAACTCTAATGAAAGGCAAAATTGCTTCTAATGCATCTAATTTATACTACATACATTTGTAGAATTTTCACTGACCTCCCAGAAAAGGACTCATGAATAAATATAAGCTACTGCCTAAAGAGACGCGAACAAATTGAAAAAAGACTGGTAATTCATGACAATCCAACATGAATGAACAAGCCTGTTCTAGTAGCAGTGAACACAGGTAATTAGGTTTTTTATTGTTGTTTTTCAATTCCTTCAAAAGGTTTTTAAGAAATTTTAAATGCACAAATTGAATTGTTGATATACCTTCCTTGTGAAAGATGCATTAACTATTAAAGCAAACTGAAACAGAGACTAAGGCAAAGTAGATCATTTTATTTCTTTCTCAAATACATTTGAATTAAAATAAAGAGTTAAAAAAGCAAAACATTATTTCTATGTATTACATTTCTTCATATAACATTTATTCACCTCCCCATGGTCAGTCACGCAATGTGTAAAACACATTTTCACCACTCAAGCACTTAATCTCCTTTCAGACCCAGCCCTTATGGAAGCAATGTGTCTCTGGAAGAAAGTAGAAGAAATAATCTGTGAATGAATCAGTCATCAACTTTTACTGATTATGAGTCAACTGTGGGCCACCTATGACTTTTAGAATTTATTTGATATTCAGGTTATTCATTTTGAATAAAGCATAAGTAGGTAAATGTACATATGTATGTATTTGTATATAAAACCATACCCCTGTATAATCGTAGTTTTTTTAAAAAAAACATATGTATAACATAGAATTTGCTTTGCCAAGTACTACTTAAAACACTTCAATGCCCATTTCTGTGAAAATTCTTCTTTGTTAGAATTTCTGTAAACAAAAGAAGCAGAAGTTGTTACTATCATAGAAATAAGTTAATGACCATTTATTTTTTCTGTGATAATACTGTATTTTGCTACAGCTGCTGAAAGATCTAAACAGCACAGAAGAATAGAGAGTTCAGGAATTGACACTATCTGTTCCCCCAGAAATCAGAATAAAACAGAGTTCTATGAGTGGGAAACCAAAAAGTTCGAAGGACAAATTCTTCTATCTGTGGTCTGGGGAAACACAAAACACCCTCCCAAACCCTGTAAGTGTTCAAGGCTGGGACTTTGGGCAACCTGATCTAGTGGAAGCTGGAGAAGTTTAATGCGTTCATTCAGTTATCAATGCCAGGAATAAATGCAGCCACACTATTTTCAGGAATGTTAAACACACCAGTATTCTACATTACATGATTTGGCACCAAAATCTGCACAAATAGGTTCAAGTCCACCTAATCAAACTATGGCTCCCTGTGGCATTAATAATTTGCACCTAGTATTCTGTCCCAGATGAAAAATAACTACATAGAACAAATAAAGGATTTTAGCTCTTCTACCTTCATGTTATTATTTTTTTAATCCTTTTCCAAGCTGGATGAGGTTTCATCTGTTCCCATGAAGAATTAATGCACTTGTTAGGTAAAAACACTCCACCAAGCCACCAGTATCTTATTGTGGTATATATTCATTCTTAGCTCTGAAGTGCCTACATGTAAGATAACTTCCAAGCAGATGATCTTACTGGTTATCAATACAGCCAGTGAAAAGTCTCAAAGGATAGCTTTTAAAATCTGCAGATCAGAAGGCTTCAGGCGTTAGTCTACAAAGACCTTGGAAAGCCAGGTTTCAGTCCTCATCATGGCAATGTGTGTCCAGTAGCCATAGCAGCAAAATAAAGTATTCTAAAAGAATGACAAAGTTGGGCCTGATTCAGCCAGGCAACAGCTGCTGTGCGTGTACAATCCAGCTGCAGAAATAGTACTTATCCTGCATGTTACCTGAGTCATATCAGTGAATCATAGGGTCATAGAACCACAAGGTTGGAAAGGATCTACAATGACTTCAGCACAGATAAATTCTTTCTGTAACACTGCTTTCAAAGTTTGGCATAGTAATATCTTTGTTGTTTAGGTAAGGTTAACCTCAAGAATTTTACAATTATCACTAAGAAATGGTGATTATAAAAATAGCAACAGATTTCTCTACCTTTCTGTGAATTTTCTTGTTGCTGGCAATTGCTAGCCCTGCAAGCATTATTAGTGTTTCATTTATAGAAAAAAACTGGCAGTGCACAGGGTATTATTGTTTTTTACCTAATCCATACTGGGTCTTTTTATTCCAGTTATAATTATCCTAAAGAGCTGAAACTTTCTACTGCAATTACTTACAAAAATACTCAGGAGGTCTGACATATAGAAGTCTGACTGCTAGAAAAAAAATACTGCAAGAAGAGAGATGTGACCTCTGTTTTTAATATTTGCATTCATGGGTCATGTTGAAATGCGTATTTACAGAAATACATTCTGAAAGACATTTTGGTGCAGAATTATCTGGACTGCACATGAAAATGAGATGTTGTAAATAAACATACACAGAAGTTTCTTATTCAAAAGCTAGCTCATCAAAGTAGTGCTGCATGGTAAAAGCATTTTTTCTTTAAAATAATAAGAACTGTAAAGTAACAGGAATTTATAATATATCCAGGTTTAAATGTCTTCAACACGTCACCCCTCCTCTCAACACTGCACAATATTTTGGCTCATTTTAGCTCCATAGGTCACTTTAAATCAATAGCAGCAATCTTTCTAAAATCTACTGATAAGGCTATTTTCCTTTCCTGGTATGTCTAAGTATTATTAGTATATTTGTAGTAATAGAGTGTCCAGAAACCATAGTCATGGCTGAAGGCACATTCTCATAGAGACTGAAAACACAGGGTAACATGAATCTTGTCCTGAGAAACTGATTCAGACAAATAAAAATAAATTGTAGTCAATTTTTTTATATGCATTTTACTACCATCTTGAAAAACAGTAAATCTGTTCCTTTAACTTCCAGCTTCTGTAGCCATAGAGTTAAAAGCAATTGCACATCATTTCTACTTGAGTGAAGGTACAAGGTTTCCAGGAAAGAGCTTAGCTGACCTGCTTGGTTTACTACAATTTACCTATAGTTTTTACTGTACAAGAAGTCTGTTATTCTTCCTGCACACTGTAAATGCAAAGAGTGGAACTATCAATTCTGAAAAACTTTTTGCTTTAGTAGTTCACTGATTATATTACTAAAATCACCGTTCTAAATGTATCAGATGACATTAAATTCTACTTCCCTTTTCCTAACAAATTTCATTTTGACAAACAGACAAATAAATGTATTTTCAGTACAATAAACTTTAATTTCTCTATTTTAATTTGTTGAATTGATCCTATTCCACAAAAGGACTTCAAGCATGCCCATGACAATTGAGAATTTTCCAGCGTATTTGTTATACGTTTACTTGGTGGAGGCTTTATAATATACTTGCAAACATTTGCTACTGGCATAATCTCCCCTAGTATACATATTCTTGACTTATATGTAATTCTGTTTAATGTTCTGCACAGCTAACATTAATTTTCTTGGAGTAGCATTTTTACAGTTAAAATATAGAAATGAATGACTTTATTTTTCAAAGATATTATTTGGAAATAAGAAATACATCTGGATAAGTTATTAAAATATTAAAGTCTAGCTTCATAGTAGTGCCTACTGTTTTTTTACCTTGCAATAGAAATTGCAACTATAGAGTATTTTAAACAGCAGAGTATTCAGTTCAGTTCATATGCCAGTGAAGAGCAGTTTGGGGAGGGTGAATCAGTAGTTTTAATAAATTAACAGAGCATATAACAATTGAATGGCTCTGCAGAGGGCATAACACATAGAAAACACATTGTCTGTTCTTCTGAGAAAGCATGCAGACTTCATTAATGAGTCATACCATAAACAGCAGATGGTAAGAGCGTACTGAAAATTCCTATGAAACTAAGAGAGAAGGTCAAGGATCCCACTGGAGTAGGCTAATAGAGCTAAAGGAGAGATAACCACTGCCTGAATTAGTACAAGCCAGAGTAACTGCTGATAACAAGTCATCCTGATTTACAGAGTGTGGGGATGTGGTCTACCAGTTTATTCCTGCATGTCAGACATTTTTCTCCATCTTCTTTTTGGTTGTTCTGGCTATTATCAGTTAGGTTATAGTAATTCAGCAGCATAAGGTGTGCATTTTGTTCTGCGGAGAAATACTATGTGAAACTGGAACATTTTCCCAGAGTTGGTTATGAGAATTAAAGAGTTAAAGATATTGAAAATATGGGGGTCACTACAGTCATCAAAAATTAAAGGATCGGGATTAACAAGTTTATTTTCCCACTAAAAGAAATAAAGATATGCCAACATATCTTGCAAACTAATTCACAGCTTAAAGATTGCAGAGTTTCTAGCAAGTGATTTTTGGCAGAAGTAGTTAACCTTGAACAAGAAGGTAAAAAATACACTGCTGATGATCATTCCATACATTGGAACTACCATGGAGGATGCCCATAAAGAAAAAAATGAGAGGAAGATTGTAGTTCAGTTGAGAGCCAGAGAAGCCAGGAAATACTCATGTGTTAGTTACTTCCTTTTGGTTTCTTTGTGGACAACTCCTTTCTCAATATTTGATCAGCTGTGTTCTGTTTGGTCTTATGATAATGCCTTCTGGATATTCAAATATGTTATTTTCCACTGAGTTCAGTCAGCTCTGGTAAGAAAAGTAGAAGAGGAGAGATACAGAAAATACGCAGACTTGTAATAGAATGAATGTACTAAATTGTGGACAGGGCCCAGGAGATTTATGGCACTGGAAAGTTAGAACCAACAAGCAAATATATTTGAACAGGGGAAAAAATTGGCTGAATGAACAGGAGAGGAAAATGTTGAGGTAATATAGTAAAGCTGAGCAATAGTTTATAGTAACGAGACTTGTATTATTACTACATAAATGCAATTTTGATGTCTAATCTCTTTACTTTTTACCATGTGTGCACACACTTACACAGGATAAAAAATAAACTAATATCCTTTCTCTCTCCAAAAAAAACCAGAAGACTCACTCAAGTGGCCTTCCTGGTAGCCACACTATACCTTTTGACTTTTTCTCTGATGGTTTATTTCCAATGAACTGAGGTTTGCCTAATGCTCTCTGTGGTCTGAATTGTTCTGAAAGATTAGGACATGCTCTTCTACTGCCACTGTTTGGTATTTAAGTAGTGCAGCCAGCCTGGTGACCCCAGTAGATGTAAAGGAGAGTCCATACTCAAGGCTAAAATTCAGCCTCATCTGCAATTTGAACTTGACATAAAATTTTAATTTGTGACAGTGTTCTACATTTGTAGGAAGACTAAATGCTTTTGTGATGGCGAAAAATATTGCAGTATTAGACCTGAAATTTCTCTCCATAGAGGCCTTACTTGCAGCTTGGAAGTAAAAGAAATGGGACAGTGATGGGAATGTGTGAAAGAATAAATTCTCAAGATTTCATAATTTACCCAGTAAGGTGGATCAACAGCATCAAGTCATTCTGTTAAAAAACAAAGCAAAACAAAACAAAAAACTACTGAAGTAAATTTTGAGTCATTAGTTTAGCAGACAATACTTCCTAGTTCTGGGTAGTGCTATTTCATAGGATGCATACAGAAAAGGCATTTGAAAAGCTCGACTTCACTGTTTCTTGATTGCAAAAATCAGAGACAAAATAAAGGTAAGAGCACTTGAATTGAACACTTTTGCTGAGTTTGATTTGACATTTTTAATGTTCATGAAACACCACCAGCTGAATTGTAATCAGAGTTGTTCTTTTTCTAAGTATGTCTGAAAGTATGTAATGATATAACTACCCAGAAACACATAACAGCAGAAAACAACCTCTTCCCACCAAATATCATTGAAAAGAGAAGTAGGAGAGAAATGGCACGATTACATTTCTGTGCCTAGCTAGTGCCTATCTTGCATAATATTTCACAGAAAAATAAAGATCTCCTCAGGTAACATGGCCTTTCTGCACAACTTCACATCACTTTACAATGCTGCAATGGGGTCATATACAGATATTGATTTTAAAAGGCATGCACATTGGAAGCTTCCCTGTGCTTTTTATGATCCTTTAATGCATGAGAACATTGTAAGTGAAAAAATGCTTTAGAAGAGTATGAAAGGGTTGCTTTGACAATGGCAGAATTGCCCAAGGCCTGCTCTGAATTAAGTACATCTTTAAATGCTAATCTGTACAGAATTACGTAAATGCTCCACTCCTATTTCTTCCCTTACAATTAATTCAGTATAGGTGCTTGAGGTAAAGCTCCCCAGATTTGCACATTTAAGAAGTAAATTTAGCCTGTGTCCAACTCAGAGATTGTGAGTCCTAGTTTCCCTTCAGGGTATAGCACAAAGCTCCACTGTTTAAAGAAGCTTTTGATTGATGTGATTGTACATTACTTTGTTGTGGGTTTAGTCTCGTGGTAGACAAATGATACAAAAATGTTAATGCTGTTCTCTTCATGTGAATATCCTCATTTTTGTCACTTTAAACTCTGATACACCTGCTCTCTTCATTACTCCAGTTTCACATAACTACAGATTATCAGTTGAAATGCAATGGAAGAAACAGGAAAGTTAAAATTTCAAGCTTGTCAATAAACCTAGTTTACAGACTTCAGAATTTATCTCAAAGACCTAAACACACACAAATTCATTGTACAAAGGATATGGCAAGATTCTAAGTGCCCTAAATATGTACATACACACACTTTCTCATCTTACATAAGTGTTTTATTTTATTCCGTGAAGGAATATTGCAATCATTAGCAATCATTTTTTTTCATTGTAAAGATTTGATGAATTGGTTAGGGAACAGAGCATCTGCAAGGTGACTTGGGCAGCTGTTCATACAGTTCTGGCTTGGACTATTCAGATATGTTCACATTGTCAACATTTTGCATAAAAAAAAACCTGTGGGTATGTTTATGAAATTATTCATTGAGCTAACATGAATAATTATTTGCAAAAAACTTGAAAATGGATGAAAATCAGTTTTGTATAAAGTCTATGATTTAGTTAAAGGCTTTGTTTCAGACTCAAGTATAGGGTAAATCTCATCCAAATGAAAATATCCCTACTGAATATGACTAATAATATTATCAGGATCAGTAACTCAAGATTTTGATTCAAGAGTTTGATTCAACACTTCGAGTTTGAAGGGTGTTATGCTTGATGACTTAAAGTTGCACAGATGATAGAAAAACAGGAGGGTCTAGGGACAGTTTATCTCTTTCAAACTTCGCAGTCTTCAGGCAGACCACAGTTAACTTTAATAAGTAATGATCCAAAAGACATGATGAAAGACCATGTGCTCAGCAGAATTAAACCATTAATGTCCAATTATGAAAAACAATTATGATAAATTTTTAAGCACCATATATATTAGAATACTTCAGGTTTTCCCTGTAGTCAATGTCTTACCTGGAGTTTGAAGTCAAAAAGTTATTTTTGCATCTTATTTATTTAATAAGTAAACAATTAATTCATCAACATATGTTTTTGAACACTTTCTTGAAAGGACTCTTTTGCCCCATAGTTGTATCACAGTCAAACACAACAAAAAATAAAAAAGTTGAAAATTTGTGGTATTAGATATCTTAAGTTACGTGGTCATCATAACTTATAAACCTAAGAAACTTAGAAAAGCAATTTGTCAGAAGTACTCAAAATTCTTATTTATTTATTTATTTATTTATTTATTTAATCCGTGTTCCTCTGTGGAAATAAAGACGCTTGGCCTTGATTTTATACTGAATTTTATTCATGCAACAACGATAATTTAAAAGGGTAAAATAAAACCTTATTTAATTAAATAATACTTCGTGGTTGCTGAAAAGAAACAGCTACAAGCAAGCAGCTAGAAATTCATTGCTGGATCAGTGTTTCATCTCTTGTCCCATTTAGATGTATGAGTGTATTTCACAGACTGATATGTGCAAGTGCACATGGCCAATGGCCTCTTATCATGACATTATTTATCAAAAAATTGTGATTTTTCTTACGTATATTTCAATTTAAAGTTTTTCATCCCTCTATTTTAATAACAGAAATGTGATTGTGGACCAAGAACGTGAAAAGCATACTCTAGTCTCAGATTTAATATTTTCCATTATAAATCATTGTTTAGCAGTTATGCCTAAAAGCCAAGATTTCAGTCCTAAGAAGCTTTTAAAGAAATGACAGCTGCAACACCTATGACATTTCTTATCATTCTTCATGCCAACATACACTGTTTGGATAAGAATTTAGCTGAGCTTTTTATTTTTAAAGGACATTTATAAAGGATGCACATCTTCTTTAAGGATGCATAAATTTAGATACAATCGCTGACTGAAATGTGAACTTTATCCTTTTACCTGTTACAGCTTACTGCAGTGATGGTCATACTTTGCTTTTTTAAAAGAACTCACAAATTATAAGAAAAGAAAGTGATGCAGATTTGAATAATTCAAAACTACCATGTTAACTTGGATCAAGTATTAAAATACCGAACAGTGAAAATGACTGTTTTCTTACGTTCTGTTCAGTGGTGTCACTGTGTGTTTTTGCCAAATGAAACTGTAGTATAACTGTGAAATGCATTTTTAATAAAGAAACAAACAAGTATCTTTGTTAGTCCTAGCTTTTCATTTCAAATGTTTATTCTCATGGTGATTTTTGTGGTGTCCCTTCCTGGATATAGAAGGAAAAAATACTCAGATACAGACTTTTTCAGATAAGAAATATGATGGTAGGAAGATTGCATAACTCTTTTCTGAACTCATCTGCCAAAATTTCCCCCTAATAATCTTGCCTTGCCCATGTATTTACGGAGGAAAAACCATGATACTATCATCTGAAAGATGTGTTCATTACTCAGTGTGAAAGGAACAAATTTCACACACTGTATTATAACAAGAATAGTTAAAACAAGGCTGGGGCTTATCTCCCCTTCTGCTGACTGCTCTAGTCATGTTGATTAAATAAATGGTTAGTTTACAAATTTCCAGGATGTTTGCATCTGCAATGGCAAGCTTAGTAGGGAAATTGTAATTAACAAGTTTCTTTATTCAAACATTTTTGACAGTTTCAAGTATGGTTACCTGATCCTAGACAGAAGTATATACTCACTGTATCTAAAGGTATCTATGCAATAACATGTACAAAGACTGATTCTGTGTTCCAATAGAACAAGAAGTAATGGCCTAAAACTTTAACACAGGAAGTTCCATACAAACATACAGAATAACTTCTATACAGTAAAGTTGACATAGCACAGGAATAGACTGTTCAGAGAAGTTGTGGAGTCTCCTCCTATGGAGATATTCAAGACCCAGCTGTATTCCTACCTGTGTAACCTTTGTTCGGTACTTGCTTTATCAGGGGAGTTGGACTTGATGACCCCTTGAGATCCCTCCCAACACCTGAAATTTGGTGACACTGTGATTCTTGACTTACAGTAGTATCTCAGAACAAATGGGGGAGCAGAATTACTTCATATTACTGTTGCAACTTCAGTGTTGCTTCATCTTCTCTATGGGCAAATGCACTGAAAAAACCAAAACATTATTTCAACTGAATTATGCACAAGTTTTTTCACAGAATAAAAGTCATGTGTAATCACGTATGTCAGGGTACCTGTGAGCAGCTTCCAGTTCACAGTTCTTGAGTGATTTACTTGGTATGGAAGGAACAAGAAGTTTGCACAGAAAAAGCAAGAAATAAAAATAAACTAATTTCCTAAATAAAAACTTTGGAAGGCATATAAAAGGTCTTTTTTCAATCACTGTGTCTATCTCATCAAGTTTGACTTTTAGGTGATGGATGAACGTAGACTAATACACTTTATTTTTGTATAACCATGTCAGACTACCTCATATAGAGCAGTTTTCTTGAAGAGTCCAGTTTACAGAGATGAATGTCCCACCTTCTTGTTGTCAGATTATTTTGGTGTCAAATGTTTAAACTTTAAATCCCAAATTATGAAGTAAGCTGTTGCCACGTGAACTAAATGTGAACTAAATAGCCATGAACTCCTGGTGAATACCTTTTCTTTATTGATTATTGAATTCCGAGAGGGGAGAAAAATTGTGATCAATCATTTTTGGAATAGTGAATGTTTAGAAAAACTACTCTGCTGTAATCCAGTGTTCATGAAACACCATTTTCCTTTTCCAGTAGAGAAAACTAGAAGTAACAATAGAAAGCATCAGTAAGAAATTAGGTTATGAATAAAGGTATATCCTTTATATTTCTCTGTAATTCTCATCTCCAAGTGGTGGAATAAACAGTGCTGTTGCAGCTGTGCTGCATCCTCTTTATCCTACAAAATCTGCATTCCATAGATTCAAGAGCACCCAGTTTATACAAAGTATTTTGTGATTTTTGCAACCAAATTCTGACAAATTATAGTAACTAAAAGAAAAGAAGGGAATGAACAGACAGAAATCCTTTGCTGAACTCTGTAGTGCTGTAGCCATTATATCAAGTATATACACAATACAGAAGTATATATGGTCTGTAATATACATATATGCATGTATATGTATGTGTATACACACATATATATCTACATATGTGTATATGCCCATACATGCACACCTTTTTGTGTTTATATACTATATTATTACTGCCTATATAACATATAGTATACAATGTATTACATTTATCATATATTATGTATTATATAATATATGTGTGTATATGTATATGTGTGTGTATATGTGTGGGGATTCTTGTATGTGCACATGTATGGGTGCTCCTCCCAACCAGGTATAGATCATAGAGTCTTATTAAATAAGAAGCTTATTACCACGATACTTTTGGGAAGTATCTGTGTGACAAAATGCAAGTATTCACTAAATAGAATTTGAAAATAGCAAAAGCCGAAGTGAAAAATCCCAAGTGAAGTGAGTTTTGTGAAAGAAAATGTTCTTGCTTCAGGACTAGGAGAAGAAAAGATCTATCATCTTGATAACAACCATGCCTGTGCCTTGTGGCATTTCCAGGAAACGATATAGCTTAAGATAAACTACTTGAACACAGGAAGTTTTTCTTAAAAGTCAAAATTTCCATGTTTTTTACTCTCACCCTTTTCCTTCTCATTTTCCTCTTCTTTATTTCCCCTGTATTTTATTTCTTCACATTCAGTTCTCTCAGTGTTTCTTTCTTTTGTTCATTCAGTTTATGTCTCTTTATAATAGGTGCAAAACATAGATATTACCCAATAAAAATCTTCACATTACATTGCATTGTCTGGTACTGTCTCTGATAAGAATCTTATGTAGGTACCATAAATCTTTAACATAAACTCAGTGAAGGTTTGGTATGATATTTTTTCTTGAAGAAGTAGACAGGGAAGGGGGGATCTAATTACATTTTATATATGGATGAATGAAGCTGCATTTTTTCTTATATTTATCTATACAAGCAATTTTTTTATTAAACTTTTTGTCAGGCTGGTTAGTCCTAAGATTGTGAGGCAAGTCTTCTAATCAGTTAATTAACAATTGGATTAATCAGATCTAACTTAAAAAAAACAGAACAAAATAAAACAAGAAACCTCATGATCTTCTAAATTGGAATTAAGACATCAGTTAATTTTGGGGGTGTTTAAACACATTTTATAATTCTTAATACGTTCTTATTATGAGTTATTCTCTTTTGTTCTTTTGTGAAAATGTCTTGCTCATCAACAAAATAAGACAAGCTAAATACTGCTTAAACTCCCAGGAGATGAGATTTTTTCCAAGTCTCATAATTACCCAGACATTTGTGCAGCCATAAATGCAGTTTTTAAGCCAAACAAAAGTCTAGAATCAAAATAGCATGAGAACTGCAGTGTCTTCTAAAGTATTAGTTGATTTTTTCAAGTTTCGTATTTTGTGAACATTAGGAAATGCTGCTCATTTTACCAGATTTACTGATTTAATGACCTGGATTGCAGTTAACAGTAGTTCTTACTTAACCACTCGCTATCAATTATTGTTAAAGGAAGCCTGGAGTTTCTTATTAATGAAAATTGTATAATTTTATATTAACTGAGGAGATAATACCAGCTTAGGTTTGGCAGCGAACTTTCAGAAAAGTGTATTTAAAGGCATCAGAGAAAGTGATGTCATGAAAATCTGTTTGGGCCTTTCTATTGAGTGAAATGTGTTCTGTGCTATATAAGAAACAAAGAAAAAGGACAATTAAGTAATCCTCTTTCTTAACAGTCAGGAGCCTAGATGAGAGGATTTGTCCCCTGAGAAACTCCGTTTGAATCTGCAAGTATTGCACTGTGTTTTTAGAGTATCTCACCACTTTGTATAACATGACATTAACCTCTAATGGAATAAAATACTGAAAAACACCCCTCACCTTCAATGGAGAATCACTACACATGTTAAATAAATTAAGTGAGGGTTGAGCACTCTGCCAAGGGACAACATCCCTAATTGGCAGCTGCTGTTACAGCAGAGAAGTTTGATTAGAGATGAGAGAGTAGTAATTCTCCACAGAAAGGAACCGTCTCATTTTATTAAAAATTACCTGCTTGTCACTGCCGTTCACTGCTTATTTTTAGCATACGTTTGAGTCTGAAAGACTAGAATCTGAAATTTTTACTCAACACACCGTGTTTTTAGCAGACATTCGTACAGTATCAACAGAAAATGAACTAGGAAGTGTGACAAACTGTGAAAATTTAAAGTAACATATGAAAGTGTTTGTAAGAGCAGCTTTTATTTTCCCAGCATTTACTGGTGAAAATGGAATTAGCATGCTGTAACATGGAGGAAAATGAGGAACACCTTCCTTCAGGCAATAAGGAGAAAAGGGATAAAAGCAGAACAAGATGTAGTGAAATAAAATATATCAGTATTTGAAAATAAAACATTAGTTTTAAGAAGAACATTTCATGCCAGATATTCATACTTTCTTCAGTTGCACTTCTGGTAAAGACAGAAGGTCCTGTCTCCTTAACTTCCTCTCTATCCCATACTTACTCTTTTTACGAGCTAATAATTTTTAAATTGACTTGAAAGAAAACATCTGAAAAAATGTCAGTATTTAAAAAATTATACAAAGGAACCTTACCCAATGCCCAATAGACGTAAGTCTAAGACTTGTATGACATTGGGTGTTTTTGCTTACAGCAAAGGCACTGCATAAAGTGCAGGTGTTCTCCTCCAGTGAATGATGTCACAATCTAAAAATAGTGGAATTTAGAAAGTCCAGGGATAAACAAAAGACAAAAAGCTGGGAACCACAGGATAACAATGGTATTTTAAATATTGCCAAAAATAATGGGAGTAAAGAATTCTAGAAGTCACTTATTTGGAACCTTTCTTGGAGGAAAAGTAACAACCTGAGCAACAGGCTACGAATATACAGAAGCCAAGTGCTTGAATAGACTCTTTTCTATTCTTCTTTATAGCCTACTTAAAAGCTTCAAATATTTTAATGTTACTCTGATCTCAATGCCTCAGCCTCCTGATGTTGACTAATGCTGAAACCAGCTTTTCCTTAGGTACTGTCTGCCTCTGTTACTCTATCTACATTCCACTCAACTTGCAGAGATGGCGACTACTAACTTGAAAGGCAAACAGACTTTTAGTATCTTATCTTTTCCTGTACTCCCTGAAAAGAATAAGTGCCGCTGAGTCAGTCATAAAATATAAAAACAACAATCCAATTAAAAAAAAAAAAACAAAACAACTATACTAAAAAGTCAAGTGAACAAACACATTAAAAAAAATCAGCAAAAGGAATAAATCAAAAGTTGGTTCTTAGCATGACATTTTGTTTTAACTGTGTAAGAGATTATTATTTTTTATACCATTGCCTCAAAGCTTGCTGATTAACAAGTCCAAACAAGTCCTGGGCAAGGGTTGCAAAATCCTTTGTCTAAGGGACACAGCAGATGGGCATGTCCTGGGGCAACGAAAGAGTGATAAGTTGCAGCACAATGGCCACTGAACACTCTTTTGTGAGGTACTCATCTACGGGGGAAGATAACCATCTCTTGCCTGGCATCCTGGCACAGGGCATTTGTCAGGTAGGCAGGAAAAATGGAGGATAAAAGAGGGATCGACCACCATGAGGTTAGGTGTTCTGCCATTTGAACCCTCACGAACTGATCCCTGCATGCTGTCGGACTCTCTCCTGGGCCTGCTACCTGAGACCTGCTGCTTTCTTCTGGACCCTGCTGCTTCTTTCAGTCTGCCCGTCGCTGCTGCTGTTCACCCCGCTTCTGCCACCCCTGCTCTTCTGCCTCGGACCATCAGAGACGCTTGCAACCGGACCGCCCCTAGGCTACCAGCTGGTGACTTTCCCCCTGCATTGTACAAATCCTTGCTTCTTTCGTATCTTTCCTATCACTCCGCCTTCTGTTCCCCATCACCCTTATTGGTAACAGTGTCCGCTTTGCCCTTCCTCATCATCCTGGTCAATATTTGTAATAAACTGGTTGGACCAACATTTGAACCATTGCTTCTTAATCTCACTCCAGGTATACATATAATCAAAGAACCGCATCTCTCTCCTTTATATTGGAGCGTGACAATTATCACAGCCTAATTTGATCCTTTAAAAAATACTTAGCTTTTTCAATGTTATTTTGACATAGTAGATGTAAAAGCAGTCAGAAACACCACAGACTTTAGAATCACAACTCAGCAAGAGATCTGGAAGAGTATTAAGCACGAGATATTTAATCATATAGAGAAAAACTCTTACTGTAGTAATACTGGATTTACTTCAAGTAACTTTTTATTTTTATAAATTCCACGCAGTACAGAAACTAGATCACTGAGGCTATAATCTTTCTGCTTTTGAAGGCAATAGGAAAATTTGTATTCAATTCAAAAAAGGTAGCATATATATATATATATATATAAATATACATATACCTGTATATATATATGCATATATATATATATTAATTTAGCAAGATAGAAGTGATAAATATGAAATTTTGAGATTAACAAAACAAGAAAGAATTCTTATGAGCTGAAAGATACCACTGATCACAGTTCTGAAATTTTTCCCAAGACAAATTTTACTTTATTTAACATTGTTGCAAAAAATAAATAAATAAATAAACAAATAAATAAATGTCTATTTGAGCTAAATAAACTTTTTTCTTTGCACCTGTTAAAACAGTACTAGAAGAATATAGTGTTTTAGCTGTGACAACATTAAAAATAGATCTGGAAATTTGGCACACAAAAATTAATCATATAAATTAAGATCTTGTGATTCCATCTACTTGAAGTACTTTTTGCTGTTCAGGTTTCTAACACTGCAATAAATAAAACTACTCCTATAGAACAAGAAATATCGAGGTTGATTTTTTTTCCTTTCATCTAACTTCTTAATTAAGAATAAAAAACATAATTAAAGCCACCAGTGGCTCATGAGAGGAAGATATCAGGTCATTCATAGGCAAGCGTAAGGGACAAAGCAGGATACTACTACACTTTTGCTTGTACACTCAGATATTTCTTTTGGATAGTCATGTGAGGATTTGTGTAAAATTGAGGATATTGAGAGACAGTGGTTGTACATTCGTTTCTCATTTATTTCAGCATATAAAAACTATATAAATTCTGCTTTTAATTAGAAAGTATTAATTTGTTTCACTACCTTACCATAGGTAAATGGATAATGTTCTTCACCTATGTGGTCCTCAATGAGAGAATATATACAAAAGTCTATATTATGAAAAACTAGTGATTACAACAGCAGAAGAAAAGGTCATGAAAAAAATACTTGAAAAAAAATCAGTTTGCCTGTTTTGCTGAGATTGCAAATTTACTAGGGCTTCTGGAGTCAAACAGACATAGCAAGCTACAGAAATCTGAAAGTTGCTTTGCGTTGTAGCTTTTTTACAGATAATCCCTTTTCTTCTTCTTGACCTCAGGTCAGAAAAAGAAGAACAGAAAATTGGTGTGATGAGGTCAGTCTTTTTCATCAGATAACAGCTTTCTCCCCAGTGAAAGAAAGTTCTGCCAATGCCCTTACAAGAGTTTCAACCAAAACAGAAGGTGAAATAATAATTGTTAAAAACTCTACTGCAGCTAAATTTCCTCTACCAAGGTTTGTCTTGCCTAGCATAGCATGATAATTGTGTAATGTCTGTGTTTAGTATAAGAACTTGATCAGAGGGTATAAATATTAAATGACTTCTGGTTTTAAATGATACTGTTCCATACTTTATCCATTTTAGCAAATTCAAGTGTATAAACATAAACTAAATTCGTATGTATTTAATATACCATGACTATATTGTATGGTATATACAATATATACAATTTATTTTTGTCACAGTTTTATGATTTTGGGTATTGGTATTCCACATCATAACATCATGTAGTGCATTGAGAGTTAAAGAGTTAATTTACCAACTCCGTGGATCATCGATAGTTCTGGATATACCTGTCTCAGAAGAGAACTGTGTTCCCCAGGGGACTTTGCGTTACTTTTTATTTTTATGTTTTTCCTCTCAGAGGGAAAGTTATAAACTGCGTGTCACGAGGCACTCACTTTCCTTTGGGACCGACTCAGCAGTGGGTGCTCGCTGCCGTCTCGCCTTCAGCGTTAGCATAAGGCCTTCTGTTTATTGGACACTCTCTTGCTCATTTTATTTGATTTATTAGCTTCAATTCTAATTATATAGTATTATATTGTGTTATTTTGCTTTCTGATATCTTATTTAGTAAATTAGCTTTCCTCCTCAGATCGTTGCCACTGTTTTATTTCTAGTCTCATCTCCATTTTCCCTTTTCCCCTTCCCCTTTCCTGGGGCATGGGTCTGTGGGTCCCCCGCACCAATTATCATGGATCTGGGCCAAACCAGCCCATAAACCGTTGACAATTTTACACTATACATATAATTTTTCACTGTATACTGCATATTACACTTTTATATGACTAACATAAACTATTTGATATTTGATATAAATTATATATTTCAGACATTATATAATAATGCACTTCTGTACAGTCATCATGAATTAGGATTCTGCATTATGTTTCCTTTCCTCTGTATCTTCTTTCCTCTATTTGATTTCCATGTTTAGAGTTCATAACACAAAATTTAATTCAATTGTCATGGACTTTAATAATTAGTGGCATTTGCATTCGTAATTAAAAAAATGAACAGAAGGACTAAGTATTTAAAATAATGATATATAAATATCATTCTGATCTGAAATTAAGATAAATTCTGATTAAGGAAATAGTAGAAAATCTCATGTAAGTTTTTCCAGATGTCTGAAAGTATTTTTACTAATTTGCTAAAAGAGTATTGAGTTATTTTGGTTGATCTTGTACTATTGCAGAAGAGTCAAGAAGTACAATACAGATGGCATCTATAGGATAGATAGTATAGAATAGTAGCTTCACAAGTATTTTAAAAATATACAGGCCTGAGTCTTATTTACTCTCAACAAGATTTCGGTGCCTAAATCCTGTTTACTCTTTAAAAAGTTGCCAAGTCTCAGAGAAGTGAATTATTCGAGACCCATAGTTGGTAACAAACACCACTACATCAGTCAAAGTGCACGTTGGTTTTATTCACTTTGTCACAGTTAAAAAACAATGTCAGAATCTCTGACAAAGGAAACAGATGTAATCTCAACAAATTTGTCTCATTAACTGCAAAGAACAGGAAATATATAGAAGAAAGGCAGTTAAACATGTACTTTGGAAGACACAATACATGTCTTTATGGTATGTATTTATTCTCTCTTTTTATACTTATACATCTTATGGTTGTTTTTGTGCAAATTATGCCTAAGTGATTCCTTGCAATTTGAAGACACATAGGTAACTGTACTTTTTTGAGCTCAGTTGATACCCCAGGATGCCAGAATTTTCTGTTGAAAGACTAAAAATAAGTAATCTGCAGATTGACCTCAAATACTGTTTCTGGTGTATTTTACTTCACTACTACTTTTATTCAACTATGTTACCCTTACAGACACAGGATCAAACATCTAGAACAGTGCCAGACAGAGACAAACATCTTTTGAGTGTTTTGGTTCTTTTGCAGTGTGCAAGCAACTGTGGCAAATGAAATTTTAATGTTTGTTTATATATTCTCAAAACAGTAGACAGGAAGTTTCACTGGCAGCACTCACCACACTCACAGCCTGACTCAAAGTTGGAGGGTTGCCCTAAAAGTTAAAATTAATGATAATGAATATAGAGGGGAGACAGAAGTGAAGAAATCCCAAAATCACAAGGCACTGTCTAGACACTTTTAGCATGAATATTTTTTTGTGTCTTTTGTCATAATTTATTTGTTGAAATCTAAAGAGGACCATTTAGTTCTGTGTGAATAAATGTACCTCTTTTCATTAATTTTACAAGTCGACCTTAGACCAGAATTAATCTCTAAGTGTTTTAAATTCATTTCTCAACATTACAGAAGTTAACTCAAGGTTCAGTCATATGGCCTAGATTTGTCCCTCTACCTGACTAAAACAGTGCAAGAGCCATTTCAAAAACTTTCACATTAACCTTGGAGCATGAGAAAGAGAATGAAGAGAGGCTGAGGACTGCATATAATATCATGGAGAGACAAAGGAGAAGTATGTTTTTGTAACATAAATACACCTGCCAGTAGCAAGTCCTACAGGTTGACAGGAATACTTTACTATTAAACAAAAAGGTCACAAACATGATAGCTGTACTGAAAGAGTTATGGAATTTTTCTCACTCAAGAAGAAAGAAAAATAAAATAAAAGAAAAGCTTAGCAGTATTTTGCTGAAGAAATTTGATGTTCTCCCCCTGGATTTCATTGGTTCTGGTTTGTCCATCCTGGAAAAAAATACTGTGTGGTGAAACACGCATTTGGCTCTCCTCCACAAGTAAATCCATTTTCTTTTGAACCAAGAATGCCTATGAAAGTAAGAATCCCTAATGAAAGTATAGATTTTAATATTGTTTAAGTATTCTCTGCCTTTCTTTTACAATTACAAACCGTTATTTTATATGTGTACAATGAATCTTAATTCTTAACACGTTAAAACAGGAACTTAAGCTTCAAGATGCCATTCTGCTTTATGAAGACAGGATGCAATTTGTTAAGATTATTTTAAACCAAAAGAAATACAGAGCATGTCAGACTGCAGCCATGTTAAAATAACTTAATTATTCAGTTAATTTGATTTGCTTCCTATTTTAACTAAACGACAGATTCAAAATTTGTCAGAAGAGCAAATTTCTTCACAGCTTTAGCAAGTCTGATGAGCTTACCTCGATAATAGAAAGAACTCAGTGATTGGGCTTACATTTGCAAGAAAATTATTCCACATTCTACTTCTCAAGATACAGTCTTGTGCCACAGATGTGTAATTTTCATTAGCTTTAATTGAATTCATTTCTGCCCACCCAGAGAACAAGTTACTGCAATATGTCAGTTAATTTTAGAGTGGATATTTTAGACTCCATGATGACATAGTTATATAGGAGTAGCATGAAAATAGTTTCAGACTTTTTCCTTTAAGTGTAAAATCATAGATCTACATTTATATTAGAAACATAAAGCCCAGAAGATTCTATGGGGTATTTTGGAAAATTAAGAAAACTAATGAAGAATATAGGGACACATCTGAAAAATATGTGTAAATACCATGCAATGTACACACTTCTATTATAAAATAGAAGGGTGAAAAATTATGATGTTTCAACTGAGAGCACAGAAATGACAGGTATTTATGTATGTTAACTACCTGATTCATCTATGTAAGTTTCTATGAATTCCTATGTTCACTGTGCAATTTCACAAATTAATTTTTGTATTTAACTCTAAAAACCCTGCTGCAGATCATCTCTTTCTCTATTCCATAAAGACAAACCTGGCTACTTTCACAGGCATTCAAAGACATCATCAGATTTTAAAAGGTCCAACTGTGCTTTGCACTGAAATGAAAACAAAATCAGTGAAAAGTCACAATATAAACACCTGCCATTTTTACTCTACAGGTGAAAAATAAGGCCAGAATATTTATGGGAATTGAATAAAACACTGCTCACATGCACAATGGCACCTCATGTAGTGGAGCCTGCAGCCTGAAAAACAGCAATTGCTCACAAAAGTACCTTTTTGAAATCCAAGTGGATTAGAATATCTTTGCTTCTAAAAGGGAATAAAAGCCATATTCACTATTACTTTACATTCATTTTAGTTAGACAAACTCAGTGTTGTTTGAACATGTGAAAAAAGTTATTTTTCAATAGTTGTGTTTTTAGAACAAAAGTGTTTAGTTCATCAATCTACTCAGGAACCAAAAAGGACCAATCATTAAAGAAAATGGACTAGATGATCTCAAAAGGTCCCTTCCAAACCCTACAATTCTGTGATTCTGTGAAAATCTGTCACTGTAAAATTATTGGGGACCTAAGGAAGAAATATTTTCACTTACACTTAGAGATGAATGATGAAATTCATCCTCTGGGAAGACAGAAAAGCTCAAATAACAAGCAAATCTCATTTTCACTGAAAGCAGCTTCCTAAGTGCAGAAATGAATTCCTGTTCCCTGAAACCGCAACACTTAAGTTAATATGTGCTTCTGTTGAAAGCTTTGAAACATCTCAATCCTTATAAAAAAACTGGGAGAAAAAGATTTTCTCCCGAGTTCCATTTTTCCCATTTGTATAGTGGCATGTTTGATAATTCACTGGGCCTTAAGCTTCTTTTTCACTAGCAACTATGTAGTCCAGTCTAGTTCTGGGCAATTTACTGGCTTTGTGAAAAGGAAGATGAAAGATTTCTTGCTACTTTTCTTTGTATGGACGCAGATCTTTTTCTGTGGGACTTTTTCTCAGTTAAGGGATCACAGATATAGTGGCTGGTAGCTATCATTACTGTGTCACAGATATGTGATTAGATTATGCTTTTCGAAAAAAACAAATGAAAACTTTTTAAATTTACCTTATCTTATTTTGGAAACTATAAAGAAACCCTAATATTACATAAAATCAATTCCATGTAAGTTAATATTCTGTGTCTCCTAGCCCCAGTAATACTATGTTTCTTTGTTTCAGGTTGTCAAGGGTTTGTGGGCTGGTTCGGCCGGTTCCGTGACAACTGAGGAAGGAGACCCACAGGCCCACACCCCGGACAAGGGGAAGGGGGATAGGGAAAAGGGAGATGGGCCCCAAAACAAAACAGTGGCAACGATCTGAGGAGGAAAACTAATCATCATATTTAACTACTTTAAAACTCTTCATTTATCTTTAGAATGGTATTCAGTGACTTCCTGAATTTATAATAAATGGCTCTTCGGTCTCCATTTATATGCATTATTAATGGATATGTTTTTATTAAGTTTTGGTCTTTTGTCCATGAATAATTTCTGGCCAATATCACCAAAATGGTTGTCAAAATATTGTGCAGTGTAAGAAGCATAAAGCATGTTTAGCTTTCATATGCATAACAGCGTATTAATATGGAACAAAAGCAACTTGAAGATTTACAATCCCGTGTTTTTACTGCATGACGGAAGTCCCCACGACAGATTAGACATTGGAAAATGTAGTCCTGTTTTCTACATTTGATGAAAATGTATACAGTGAGATTTCCCAGGGCTGCCAAAGAAATGATTTACAGAATGTGAACTTCTCTGTGCACATCAAAATAAATATATATTTTTAATATTAAGTAGGATTCTATACCATTTCACATTTTTCAATTTTTTTCTTTGTTTTGAAATAAGAGCACAGCAAAATGTCAATAAAACAATCTAAATTAATAAAAAATGTGTTTCTTTGTAGATATATTAAAATTTACAAGAAATAAACTATGGAAATTTATTTTGTATGCAGTGGAATTTTAGACTGGGATGAAGTATGAAGCAGCTACACATAATTTATCCCAACAAGACACAGTGATGCTCTCAGTATTTAAAAACAGTGGATATCTAAGTTGAGTAACTATACATGGTGCATTGGGGCAGTGGTGACAGTTATGCAAAAGAGAAGCCATATTCTGGACAGCCGTGCATAGCTGTCACACCACAAAATCAAGAGCATCTCAGTCAGCTCATCCATACTAATTGGCAGATAACTGGTACATAGATGAATATTAGCCTCAATGTATTGCTTTTTTCTTAATGAACTTGACTTTCATGTCTCCTTTTATTCCTTGTACAAGAAATCTTATTTGTTTGGATGGATTTGGGATGTATTCTGTTTGGCCTGAAACTTCTAATGTACAGATGACTTAGTACAATATATGATTTTATAATTCTTCTTGATATTTATGTGCCAAAAAATAAAAATAAAATAAAAAATCCTAATGGTGCGTTTCTTCCTTAGATTTTCTTTTACTACATTTGAGCTTGTTTTCAGAAAAATTCTCCGGTTTTCACAGTCAGAGTGTTACTTCAGCACTGCAAATCTTATGCAGATTAAGCAGTAACCAGTAGCTTTTATATGAGTAAATATGTACATCCAACCAGAGCATAAATGATTAGTGGGAACTGTAAGAACAGGAATTGAAATCAACACTTGTAAAGAATCTATTCAAACAACTTATACAACCCTAAGCACCATATAATGAGTTTCAATTTGAACAGAACTCTACCTTGTCATAATTTATAATTCAAGGATTTTCTGATATTCTAATTAAATTACAATAGCTGCAAGCATTTTCCAGGGCTGTTAAAGCCACTTAGTTGCAAAAACGGGATTTGATGATGCATACATTTCCCTTGAGGCCAAAAGGTAATTACAGAGAAGTTCTGAACTGAAGAATGGTCTCGTCATCTGCTTTCTTGAGAGACAAAAGAACACTTTAAGGTGAAGAGGTAATAGAAAGGAAAGAAAATTAATTAAAAAAGAAAGCAAACAACAAACATGACCAACAGTTCAGCAGCTGAATAATAGTTAGAACAAAATTAAATCTTATAATGAGAAGGGGAAATCATTCCACCTCTGCAAGACATATGCTATTAAAATATTTAAATCATATCCTGGTTAATTCATTGGATGATGTTAAGATTATTACAGAGATAATAAATCAGTAGATAAATACATACTCAGCAGATACACATGGAGCAGGACTGAATGAAACTACCCAGTGCTATAGGAGACCAGTTAGCCCCTATTTGATACACTGGATCAGGAGCAGTGTGCCTTTTCTTTAGACAAGTGATTCTAAATTATCATATGGGATTAATGACTCCAGATCAGGGAAATATCTGGATGGAAAACATCCTTCTGGAGCAAGTAATTTTGATAGTTATTCTAAATATCTCTTCCTGCATTTACTGAAGAATCATTCTGTTTTTGTTTTTTCCTAGTAAATGATTTTGAATAAAAATAACTTTTAAATTTATTCAAGATACTTCTGTTACCCTTTTTTCCTCACATGTATACATTTTTATATACAATTTTTTACATAAAATCATATAAAATATTAAAATGTTAATTGTAAATTATATGATTGTTTTAAATCATAACATTAATATTATAAACTATAATAATATTCATATAATATACAGAATATATATATATATTTAAGAAGCAACTGTATGAACCCATTCAAATCTATACTATGATTTTAGTAGTAAAATTCTAGTCCACCTGCTATATGACAAAGATACAAAGCTAAATCTTTAAGGCATACTCTAGGGAATGTACACACCGACAGACATGTGGAAACTGGAATGTTTCTGTATTTTTTTCTCTGCAAATTTGTTAATATTAAGTCCAAAAAGAATAATATAGCTGAGATGGAAATTCATCTATCAGTTCTTACTTGTTTGCAGCTGTTCAATGATGCTATTCAAGAGCTTTAGAAGTTTAGAACTCATTAGAAGAAAATTGGTCTCGATAGCTTTTTTTTTGTTTAGCAATCAATGTTCTTTAATTTTCATTTCATTGGCTCAGAAGGACCAGAATACTCATAAGCTAACATGAAGAATTTAGAAAGAATAGAGCTTATTGCCTGTATCCAATTGCTGTTCTTAGACATATACAGTATTCAAAGGCATTTGAATACTGTAGCCCTGTGTACTAAACTGCATGTTCATCTAAAAGTACTTGAAGTTTTAAGAGAACTGCAGTAAAATAATTTCAATGAACAGTAAAGTTTGCCTCAATTTATCTTTTGTGAGGTTTTTTTGTTTGTTTGGTTGGTTGGTTATTTGTTTTTGTTTGTTTGTTTGTTATATTGTATAATTAACACATATGTCTTTGTCTGTTGCACTCTTCAGTTTCTCCTCTGATCATGTAGAAGATTTGATGAGCAGGACTGTGAGGCATTTGGGCTCTATTGTAGGGGTGCCACTGTTCAGTTTAACCTTAACAGAATGCTCACCTTGGAGAAAAAATAGAGTGATGAGACACAGGTTTCACGTCCTTTATCCTTTGTTTTGTTGTTTTTGTTGGTTTTGCTTGGTTGATTTTATTTGCTTTTGTGTATTTATTTATTGTAAACAGTTTTATTGAAAAACAGGCAAGTATTTCTCTTAAAAAATGATGTAAATCTATGTAGAATTGAGTAACTATCTTTAAATAAATCCTTTTAATTTCCTAGCTTCTCTTTAGATGAAATTAGAGTATATAACATATACTTTTGATAATATTATTATATATTATTATATACTTATATATATTATATATTATTATACTTTTGAGTATATTATTATATTGAGTATATTTTTGAGTTTTGAGCTAGCAGAAAGCTGAATGCCTAGGTTAAATAATCGATGGCATGTTTAAAATATGAGTGTTGCTTCCAAAGTGATGCTTCCTATCTTATTATGTTGGCCCATAGTGTTGATAGCATGGAAGATGAGGTTGAACATTCCTGACAGTATTTGGTTACATTTTGTTGCTATATAACACAGCAGCAGAGAGGCAGTCTGACAAAATGCCATCTGAAGTGTGTACAAAGCAGAAGACTGCCACTGAAATTTTATTTACATCGAAGAGATTTTTTAAAGGAATAAAAAATCAAGAGATATAAAATAATTAGGTAGTGAACAAGCTCAGACTGGAATAGAATACCTAGCTTAAATCCTGTCAATACAGAAACATTTTTTCTTAGCCTTAGAAATTTTCACTTACACAGACATACTGTGATGCTATCTTTCAAAGCAAAAAAGAGATGTGACTTTCAGCGCCTCATAGAATCATAGAATCATAGGGATTGTAAGGCACCTCAAGAGATCAACCTCAACTTGTTTCATTATGTAACGTGAGAATCTGTATCATATAGACAGAATTGGGCATATGGACAAGTTGCTCCCTGTACTGAAATTAAAATGTGGTTTACAAGTTTAGTAATAGAGAAAACCATACTGCTTCAGCATTAGGGTAAGAAAAACTTTCACCAATTATCCACAAATTCTCCTTAGGTACAAAGTCAATTGCAAAACCCCTGACAACCTCTAATTGCTTTGACATGAACTTGAGAAGACCCATATCTATAAGTAAGCCATTTTGTTTACTGATTGACACAAATTAAGATAGCATTGTGAAGTGAGATAAGTACCATATCTAAAACAAGCATTTATGATCTATACTAAGTATATAGAAGAGGAATTAAGTATTTAAAATTCGAATATCTAATAAACCTGACAAAAATAAAAACCAGAGATGATGTAGCCCCATATTTCAGGGAATGGTGAGTATATTACGATATGTGACTTAGAGATATGCATCACAAATCTTCATACTGTACTTCTAAACAGTGCAATGGCTCCTCTGTCACCATTTCAAACTATTTGCTATTGTAAGAGTGGAATAATGGAGTAGTGGGAAGCAGGAGAGCAGGGAGCAGGGAACAGGGGGTGATGGGGAAAGCAAGAAGAAATGGGCGCAGAAAAGAAATCAATAAAGGGAAGATGACAATAAGAAGATTTTGGAAGTCAGTGACCATGAATGGTTAAAGAGAACAAAGATAAAAAATCACATAAAAAGGCACTGTTGACTTCTAGCATGGGTGCCCAAAAGCCATTCTGATAATTCCTTGTCACGATTCCTTCATGGTTTATTTGATACATTTTATTTTTTCTAGAATTGTATGTTACTTGAATTTTATATATTGCATACTGGGTTTGAAACTAAGAATGTAGATAATGAGATTCAGCTGAGACTTAAGAGAAGAGACAGAAATAAGCTGATGGTATTGAAAGCTGAGCTACGTGTAAAGAGAAATTAACAGACCATTACTTTAATGATCTGGAGCAGAATGATTGCTGTTGAACAGATTCATTAGCAAACTTGGCAAAAATATGAAAAGCATGTTAGCTAATTTTGCCATTGACACAAAGCAAAGATATCATTAATGCTGAAGAATTAGAATATTTTACAGGAAGGTGAAGATGATGAAGGAATAAAGAAATAGATAGGATTGAAATAATTACATCGAAATCTAGGTCTGAGCTGGCAGTAATAGATGAGGCACTCTTTATTAGCAGCTCCAGACTAGTATTGGCTTTGAGTTCAACGGCAAGGACACGAAAAGGAACTTGCTGTTTATTAACCACTGAGTAATTATGAGCCAGCAATGCAGTAAGACTCTGTAGATGCAATAAGACTGTAGTCCCTCTCAAAACACATCAAGTGGGATGGAGGGAATATCAACAGTCTTACAGATGGCTACAGTGAGAATCTTTCTTCTATGCTGTCTGCATTTCTGTAGAGGATAAAAGAAGCTTCCCTTACAAAAGCAGATAAGAGATGAGAATTGGGTTTCTGAGCTAACAGTATAAATACCTGACTGGATGGAAAAGGTCAGTTGTGCAGTGTAAATCACAATCATTTACTGAAGATTAAAGACACTATATCCTGATATTTCAGATCAGTGACGTTGGCTGTAGCAAGTACACAAAATGACATTATGCTTTGCATAATTCTGTATTTTGATCAAGTATGCATGTTCACCTCCAGATCCACAGCTTGAAAGAAAACAATGACCAGGTATATGAAAGTAGAAGGAGCTTTCTTCCTATCTACAACTTCTGGACACATGCAAGTCTATTTTTATTGCTTTTTGAGGTAGAATTCTACCCTATAGATACATATGAGATTTTCAGCCAGAAGGAAGTGATTTTAAGGGAAATTTTAGATGTATGTTTACACCTACAGGTTTGAGCAACAAAACTGAATGCTACTAGTTTTCAAATTAAAGTACATCAACTGTGAGAGTAGACTGATAATAATAACACACAGTTCTGTGAAAAATTAACAGACAATTGTGTGCAATGCAATAGATTTTCAAAAAACACTGAACAATTCTACTGAAGTCTCATTCCTTTCTTATGGGATGTAGTAACAGAAGCTTGACAGAGTTCTGAAGAAGAAAGTAAAATATCCACTGATTACTGCAACTGATCCTGACATTGTTTTCTATTCAGTTCTTTTTTGTGGCTTTGTAGTTGTACTTATCCACATCCACAGTTGCTGTATTTCCAGACTTAGCACCAAACCCTATAGCTGCTGATCCAAGAACATTAAATATTTAACATTAAAGCACGTAAAGAAAAGAAAAGTTAATCAAAGAAATCTTGCATCCACTTGGACATATACACTGACCATTTGTCAGTACAGTAAATGTGTTTTGAAGTGTCATTACATTACAGTTCCATTTTACTAATATCTCTGATTCATCTTTGCTTAGTGACTGAAAGACACCTGAGCAAACATTTTAGCCACTTCTAGTATTATGAGATACATAACACAATCTTTCCAAAATAAAATAGTTATTCACTTAGTGATAAGGGATTTTTAGAAAGAAACAAGTCTGTAATTGCAGATCGGATTTGGCATGAATATGTAGTCGAGCATCCTGTTTGGGAGAAAAATCTATAAAATCACTGAGGAAAACTGTACTTTGGACAACTAAGGAAGTAAGTTTCAGAAAGAGACATAGTTGTGCACAGGGGCTGTGAGACCACAAGCCACCTGTGCTTATGACAGCTAGTGCCACAAGGGAGAACAACTGTGATCCCATAAACAAAATTTCCCAGAAAGATCCTGGCAAAAATAAAAGGCTAGTATAAGAAATGTTGAAAAGAGAGATGGTCCAGCCATAAAAATTGAATAATAAGGAAGTTTCCAGCATTCTGCTTCGGTGTAAACATTTCTTGGGATAAATAATTACAGAATTACAGATCCAGATAATTTGAAAAGGTACATCATGATTCAACACAAGGTTTTTTTTTTTAATTCTTGATGCTGATGACCAGTAAAACTGTAAGTGAATGCTAGCTGACACTGTCCTATTATAACATGTTTTCAGCCTTCTAGGTATTGTGCAGTTAAATGACTGATCAGTTGTGTAATGAAATAAAGATGTGCTAATGAATTATTTGGGGAAGTGATGCTCAGATTTGCAATGTGTCAAGATCTTATCAAGTAGACAGAAATACTGCAATATCCCATGTTGTAAAATTACTTATGCCAGACATAAACAACAGTGTTATTTAAAATTTACAAATTAAAAAAGTCAATTTTCTTTACATCTGAAATGCACTGAAACATAGGAACAATGGTAAGACAAAGTCTGAAGTAAGTATCAAGCCAGCTCCAATTTCTTATGTACACAGAATTTCTCGTGCTTCAAAAGGAGTTTCTGCACTGTAGAATGTACTTTTTGATCCATGAAACACCCTTGGGATGTTGACTGCTTGTAAAGAGTAAAAGGGATGCACTGAGAAGATGAAAAGAGGTGCATTGTGAGTGGGAACAAGTCCTAATATATATATACATATATACACCCTAATATACATACACACATACAAGTAGAAATGAAATTGTGATTTAACACATTTGGGTGCCATGATGAAATATTTTGCACAGAGCTATTGCAATTAGCCAGGGTGAAGCTGGCTTCTGGAGCAAAGCAGTATATGTATGTGAAGTGCTGCATCTAAATAAATTAACATCTCTGGAAATCTATTTGTTAGTTCAGCAAATAGAGTCAAACAAGCCTAACAGATCTTTCCAAACCCAATCCAGACTGCACATAACCACAGGAGGGTATCAGATCTGTGGTAGTAGACTGAATGCCTCTGCTCTACTACCATAGAAAACACCCTTCTAGCCAGTGTTTCTTTTTATATCAGTGGCACTCCTTTGATTTTATTAAATGCAAAGAAATTACAGAAAGATACAGGGAAATGAAGACACAGGCATCTAGAAAGTGATACCTGTATTGAAAACAAAATGGAGCACTTGGGGGCAAGTCTATAAAGTAATAAGTTTAATTTTAAAGATAGTTCAGTGAAAAAAAAAGAGTTGAATAATATGAAAATATTTACAAACTATTTTCAATTACATTAACTGCTTCTCTTCTACTCTAAAAAAGAACAACTTGTAAAAGAAGAAATTTCAGGTGAAATATTTCAGAATTGTATTTGAAATAGCATTTATGAAATCCCTTTTACAGAGATAATTCAGAAAATTCTGAGATTCAACCATTGGATTAATTGAAAACACCATTAAAAAATGATTTCCCACTCCTCCTATGTACAGTTTCTGATAATACAAGCAAACAAACAATTTGTTTAGTACTGAATGATACACACTTATGTAATCTAAAGATGAATCATGTAATTTCTTTTTTACTGTGCAACAGCAAATTAGGGATGTTACTTCTGAACCCCACAAGATGGTTTAAAAATGCGGATACTGATGAAAGCTTGTCAGTGGTTGCAATGTAGCAGAATTTGCAAATGAGCTGGAAGCAACTCCATCTATAAATAGCATTCTATAGAATAAAATAAAAGAGATGGTTAAGTTGTCAACATTCACAAACATAATTATGCCGTTCACTTATTATTCTTGTTTTCGTTGCTGAGTGATGGAAGCATGGGGAGGGAAGGGATGAACTGCTGTCTTAATGGAACAGCTGCAGGGGGCGGTGTTGAGTCAAGACCGGTGGCCTGAGTTAGGCAAGGGGCTGTTCCATACCACATGAGACCACACAGAAGGCCATAAAACTTTAGTTGCTGGGTGTTGCTTGGTGTGTAATTGTGTTGTGAGTATATATTGTTATCATTGCTGTTTTGTTTGATTTTTCTTGTTTTTTTCATGAACCTGTATGTTGTATTTTGTTTCCTGTTCCCTGTCTCATCCCACTTTGGGGGGATGGGGTGAGCAAATGGCAATGTTGTACTTAGTTGTTGATTGGGTTAAACCATAACACTTATGTACAGTTAAGATTGCTAATTATTTGCAAGCTATTTTTATTCCTCTAAAATACTCCAAATAATGATGTAGTGTTTCCTCTGGGAAACAAAGTGGTGCTTACAAAGAGGTTAATAGGTAACAAACCATCAATATAAAGTGTACCAAACTATTGCTAAGCTACATATAGGCAAAAATGCAAAATAAACTCATGGTAAAAGGACTTATGAGAGCACTATAAATTAGCATATGTGAGGCATAGCCTATGCTGTTTGCTGTCTCTGGCTATGCTGTTATGGCGTGCTATGCTAGTAGAGCTACAGTGTTCAGAAAGCTGTCTGAACCTGAAAATGCCGGTAACTTTGTGCCTTGTAATAGTGTTTGACCATTCTTGGTTTGCTTTTCTATGGGGAGAAGAAAGAACGCTCTCAGGGACTAACCGTAGTTGATTGTCAATAACAACTTGTATGTTTACATGATAAATCTAAAATCATTAATCAAGTAGTAATCAGTCATTAGGGAAATAATATTGTATATGTGCACATATGAAATGCTCATTTTTTCTTTCCTATTTTTTTATTCTTCTGCCCTCCTTCTTACAGTTGTCTTAAAAGTGAATGGTAGTCCCAAAGTGATACCATGCCTTATCAGTTTTATAGACATGAAATCCAGATTTCGCACACCAAATACTGATTTTATGAGCCTAGAGATTGTCTGATCAAACTTATAAGTAGTACAGTCAATAAACAGAAAATGTCAGTAGATATACTCATGCCTTTCATTGCCACATTTTTGCTTCTTACTGAAATGTTATACTGGAACCACAGATATTATTAAAGGGTCATTTTGAGGCATTATGAAGCTTCTATTTTAGGGTCCACATATGTATACTTCAGAGGTAACAAAATTCAACTAGAGTGATCAGTTTGTAGTAGTATAAAGGTAATCAAGTCCTACCCATCACTGGAAATTTTGAAGATGACAGTTATTCCAGATGAGTTTGCCTATCTGTTCTAATTATCCTCAGAAACCAAACTAATAAAACACATGCATAAAAAAATCAATAATATGATATGAGTTGTACAGAAAATAAAAATACCTAATAAATAATAAAACACCATAGGAAACAAGCTTCAGTATCATCCATCCCCATGCTACTTATACTGTTATCCACTAAAACAAGGAGAAAAATGAAGTTGTTTTACAACCCAACAGGAAACAAATCATATGACCTTTATTTCCGTTTGTTATCTTTGGTTGATTTTTTTGTGGACACAGCACTTTTTATTGAAAGACACTGTTTTCATATAGAATAGAATTCTATATATTGAGATGATGAAATGATGATATTAGAGAATAGCACGATCATTGACTGAAAAACAACAAACAAAGTTCCAGAAAGAGTTCCAAACGACACAAACATATATAGACAGCTGTAACATTAAACCTGGATGTTTCCTTTACAGCTACCATATGTACAGGTGTGGAATAGGTAAAATTATATAGTGAGAGAGTGATGACGGATCCTTGCATCATTTCTATTGAATTGCATGTGTGCAGCTTTTATTTGTTTAGGTTTTTGGGTTTTTTTTGTTATTAGTCTTGGATGTGTTTCAGCAACTTAGAATGTCCACAGTTTACCGGGTTGGTTCAGCCCGGTTCCGCGACAGTTGGTGTGGGGGACCCACGGACCCACTCCCCAGGAAAGGGGAAGGGAGAAGGGAGATGGGCCTAGAAACAAAACAGCGGCAACAATCTGAGAAGGAAAGCTAATTTACTAAATAAGATATCAGAAAGCAAAAATAATATAATACAATATAATTGGAATTGAAGCTAATAAATCAAATAACTATTGACGATCCATGGAGCTGGAGCATTAACTCTTTAATGCTCTTTAATTAATTCTTTAACTCTTTAACTCTTAATGCACGACATGATGTTATGATGTGGAATACCAGTACCAAAAATCATAAAACCATGACACTAATTGATGTTTGTCTATTTTTCTTCTTGTTAGGAGCATGTGCATGAAAAACTGAACGCAGAAGTTTATTTGGTTCCAAGATCTATTTCCCACCTGAAGTCCTAATCAATTCCATATTAACTAATTGAACTTCAAATGGATTTTAAGTACATTTTATAATTAGCAAAATACTCTGCTTGATGCAAGACAGGAGATGATGAACCTGTCTTAAAGCCACTTTAGCACTCTCCTACTTACAGATTAAATCCCAATACAAGTTAAAATAGCCTGTGGCTTTTTGTAACTTGCACCATATGGCAGAACCCCTTAGAGGCAATTACATTGGCAGGGATGGCTGGAGCATGGTACACTACAAGTATAGCCCTTCCTACCCCAGTACATTTCCAATAAGCATTTCCTTGGCCAGGCTTCTGCAATGACGGCTTTTCTTTGCTGAGAGATTTCTCCCATGTGGGATAAATCCCCAGTTAGTCAGAACAGGTTTAGTTCTGTTTAGAACTGCTAAAGCAATACACAGCCAACTTAGCTTACACTGACGATTGGCCCCATAACTGCTGCTAATGAATAAGCAATAGCACAGTTCTGTATCATGGAGTCATAGAATCATAGAATCATAGGGGTTGGAAGGGACTTCAAGAGATCATCGAGTCCAACCCCCCTGCCAAAGCAGGTTCCCTACACCAGGTAAATGGGTAAGGCATTGATTATTTTTATTAAAAAAAAAACACACCAAAAAACCCACTATTTTTTCCCTATTCTTATCATACTTCATATTTAAAGCTTATCTATATGGAGAATTGATTTCTGGTACCTCTTCAGGTTTGCTTTCTTTTAATTTCTATTTGTATTGCCTTGTTTGATTAGCATAGTTACCCTGTGAAGTGTAAAGGAAACGAAGACCGTCCTCCTGGAAAACCTGAGGTTAGCATTTGTCATTCAATACAGTATTTCAGCAGCCAGTATTCTTGGTCATTCCATTTATCTAAGCTCTTGGTCTGTCTTTGTATCTCTTAACCTTTGATTTTCTCACCCCTATCTCAGTTACTATTGTACTGTGTTCTGGAAAGTGGCAGATGTTCAAGGGAGGTTTGTAAAAACTTGCAAGATTCTCATTCATTTTCATTAGAAAATCAGAAATACAAAAATTCCATTCAGATTTTCTCCAGAACTACTACTCATCAGTGAGGTATTGAACAGCATCTTTAGTCAGTATGGTTGAACAATCACAGAAAACGGCTCTGATTGTGTTAGTAAGTTCTACAGGTTGGCACAAGCCCTGCATGTGTTTCTTAATTCAATTCGAAGTCCTGGTGATTTTTTTACTTCAATGTTTTTTTCTGTTATTGTAAAGCAAACAATGGCAATGACAGAGCCTTTATTTGAGATACAGGTGCTATAGAGCAGGATTCCAGAGAAAGAAGATTTAACTCAACCCTCCCAGAAACAGTTTGGAAAAAGGGTGAGCTCAGGAACGCAGCCTCCTCTGGTTCAAACTGGCATACCAGAAGAGGAAAGCAGAAGAAAACCACACGGGCTCTGAGTACATATGTGCTCCCAGAATCTCACCCAGAAGCACCACCAAGAGGGAGAGAGAGGACCTGTGGATCTGGGCTCCCCCACTCTGGTCAATCAGGTGCTCTTTTACTAGTTCAGTCTATGTCCTGTCAATTCCATTGCAGTTGTACACATAGGACTCCAATGAAAAGGTCTTCTAAAGGGTGCTCACAGAGGCCCTTAGATACTGAAGCCCGTTTTTGTGTGTAATTTGATGTTCTTTTTTTTTTTTTTTTTTAACTCAGCTTAACTGCTCGCATTCTTTCAAACAGCTACTTTTTTTTTTTTTTTTTTTTTAACCTTATGATATTTTCCACTATTGCCATCTACCAAGTAAATAAGAGACCTTGCCTGGAGAGGCTGCAGATCAGGTTATGATCGGTATGATATGACAGGATTGCTGGGCTAAAGCCAATGGGATGATGTTCAACAAGACCAAGTGCTGGGTCCTGCACTTTGGCCACAACAACCACAGGCAATGCTACAGGCTTGAGGTGGAGTGGCTGGAAGACTGTGTAGAAGAAATGGACCCGTGGGTTTTGGTTGATGCTCAGCTGAATATAAGCCAGCAGTGTGCCCAGGTAGCCAAGAAGGACAATGCCATCCTGGCTTGTATCAGAAATAGTGTTGCCAGCAGAAACAGGGAAGTAGTTGTCCCCTGTACTCAGCAGTAGTGAACCCACACCTTGAGTACTGCGTTCAGTTTTGGGCCTCTCACTGCAAGAAAGACATTGAGGACCTGGAGCATGTCCAGAGAAGGGCAACAAAGTTGGTGAGGAGTCTGGAGCACAGGCCTTATGAGGAACAGCAGATGGAGCTGGACTGTTCCATCTGGAGAAGTCTCAGGGGAGGCCTTATCGCTCTGTATAACTACCTGAAGGGAGGTTGTAGTGAGCTGACGTTCAGACTCTTCTCTCGTCTATACGTAAGTTTAATTATCTCATTGTGAGATGTGGATCAAGTTTCACTGAGAACAGAACCTCGAATATCTACAACTTCTCTGCTCCTGATCTTCCTACTCCTGATCTGTGAAATTCTCAAACTTTATGGAGTCCTTCCAGCTTCATTCATTTAGAAAACAGAATCCTAAAGCTTAGGCTCCGGAATCCAGTGTAAAACAGATTCTGGAGTTTTACAACAGTGTTCATTTGAAAGTGATGACAGTAGCGGAAATGGAAAAGATGAAGAAAGTTTTGCAGTATTTCTTAAAGATCTGATTTCCTCTGAGAGTTTCTCCATAGGCATTGATTTAACACAGCCACCAAAAGCTCCTATAGCTCTTCAGCTACCAAAAATTCTCTCCTGTACTTCAGGGCTTAAAATAGCCAAAATTGAAGGGTGATTAACAGAATAAAAATCCAATCTGATCCAAAAACAATGGGGTTAAAACTACTTTTATTTTAGAAAGTAAACCCAACTATCTGTAGCTTGCTAGATAGCAAGACAACAGAGAGGAATAAGTCCTCTATACACACGGCAGATTGAGTACTGGAGAAAGAAAATGGCATGGTTTCTGAAATAGAGCCTATGTATCATCTTCATAAATGTCTTCAGAAAAAAAAAAGAAATAGAATACCTTGCACAGCCTAAAGATATCAAATTGTTTTTTGTCGCTGAAATCTGAGAATCTGACAGAGAAAGCATACATTCTGGAAAGTGGGTATTTTTCCTCTATCTGAGCTCATTGATGTACCCAGGTTTATTTTCTAAAGACTTCTTTGATTTAGCCCATTAAATGATGGAACTTGTTATTGATCTGAGGCATAATCCTACAGTATGTCAAGAAAACTCCACCAGACTCCCTGTTCGCATTTGACAGTTTCCTGACCTTGCAGTAATGTTCCATATAGCGCGTGCACACACACACACACATACGCACAAACTAATAAAATCTTAGCCTTCATTAACAGCATGGGTCTCTGTCTTAGCAAGAAACAGTGATTTCCTCATTTCTTGTTCACTATGTTATATTGTGAGCATTGACATACTCTATTAAGCCAATGTTTTGTCATCTTCAAGCTTGAACGTCACCAGCAGAGTTCTGGTTTTCTGTCATTTGTAATGTACATTTTGCTAGGTACATAAATTCTAGCACTTTACTTCTGATACCAATTTTTTCAAAAGATAAGGCCAACAGTTATGCTAAACACTAACTTCACTTACTAATACCCTTTCTTCGATTTTATTATAAAAATACCCCTCCAACACTACCACCACTTACCAAACAACAACAACAAGTCCTGCAGAAAAATAAATGGTTTCAACTGGGAGTGTCTGATTGTTAGGGAAATTAAATAAACATGTTAATATGATTATTGTAATATTTTCTGAATTACAAATGGAGCAAGTAGGTAAAGTAGGTAGATCAGTTTCTAGAAAAAAAGAATACATTCTGTATTAGAGAGATACATACATTACAGACTTTTTTGTTTGATTGTTTTATTATAGAATTTAGAATTTATGAGATCTTCTGTTATCATTCCCATTTTATTAGTCTATAACTTTTTGATGCTTGGCAAACTGGAATGTGATAATGTTGTAAATTGTATTGACAACATCATCATTCCTAAGCCTCATTTTTATTGTCCTGTTATCTTGCAGAAATTGGCACACAAGATCCTATTAGATTAGGCAGACAGATTTTTTTGACATCCAAACAAATATTAAATGTCACTCTACTTTGATGAAGGTCAATCAATACCTATTTGCTAGAAAATTCCTATTATGTACTTTTCAGATTTTGGATCCTTTAAAAAAAAATACTGAATAGATACATTTTAAAATGAATTATTGAGGGTCGTATTTAGAAACAACATTTGAAAGCAGGATATTTGTTGCAACATTGACACTGATTAGATGCCTGTAGTATGATTCATTCATATGGGTATAAACCTTTTTATCTTTAGCTACCAATAGTTTTCAGGAACTAAATATATTCTTGTTATTAAGCCTTTAAATACTAATACTATACAGGAGACATGATTTTATGACATAACTACAGATCAATGGTGATTACATTTTGAGAATCACTGTTGCACAGCATGCCATTTTCTTACTTGTGAATGTTAATGTAATTCATAGTCTGTAAGGGAAAGCTAAACTCATCAAATATTTTAAATTAAAACATGGCATTAGCAAGCATAAATTGAATTTTTGTGGTTTTAGTTTTTATGGTTTTTTTTTTTTTTTTTTTTTTGGTATAGTGATTCTTTCCTGTGAAGTTGAAATCCTTAAAAATAGTGAACACTTAAATGTGGCATTCTTGTGCAATGGTTGACAGATTTTGATATTGAGAATTGACAATGATCTTGCTTTATTATTTTGACTTTTGAAAAACAATCTTACATGTCACATGCATGAATAACAAGGGGGCTTTAGCTGTGAATTTTACTTTCCATTTTCAAAAATGTGCTATTTCAAAGTTCTGTAGTAAAAGGTTCAGTAATATAACATAGGTAGATGGAAGACGGAAACTCGTACAAAGTAGTGAATTGTTATTTCTGCAGTTAACAATTAGTGGTCAGTTTGTAAAATGTATATGTGATCAATTAACATTTTCAAGTGTAGTAACGCTTTGTAAATCTTTAACACTCTTAGTTCCAGCTCCTAGAGAACACATTATTAAGGAAAAATGTTGAAAAAAAGAATAGATATTTTATGTTGAAACTAAGTGATTAAGTTTACAGTGTTACAAAGGTGCTCACATCTGCCACATCTGAGTTTTCTGGTTTTGTTTGCTTGTTTTGCTTGATTTTTTTTTTCCTTCAATACCAAGTTTTTGAAAAACAGGATAAACAGGGTTTAAAATAAACTGAGACATTTCTAGATTGAAATCAACTGGGTAGCTGGGCTTCTCCATCAAACAGAAAATCTGAAGTGGAAGGAGATGGAAAACATGTAGAGAACTGTTGGATAACCATTCTGGAACACAACATGTCAGAAAACAATGCCTTGAATTTGTACTTTATCTTCTCTTTCAGATAAGCTTTTCTTTTTGGTTTCTTTTTCACATCCCTCAACTCAACTAATTCACAGTAAACACACTACTTACAATTGCCTTGAACTTTTCCTTTCCTCTTCATATCTTTCCCTCCTTTCTATTCTTTTCCTTAATTCCTTTCTGTCTTTCACTCTTCTTGTAAGATTTAAGATTATGTAAGATTTACCTGGAACCTAAAACTTACATTACAGAGAGTAAGAGCCCCTTTTGCATGCTAATTCTTTTTATTCTCTCTGACTTCCCTTTCTCACCTTCAGAGACCATTTCTCTCCTGCTGTAAAATTTGTACAATGCCTACTTTTGCATGAAGTGCTCCAGAACTATTTTCTAACTCTGTTTTCTAGCTGAAAGGGAGAAAGTAGGTAAATCAGTGCTTCAGAGTTGCTATACTATCTCAACATCAAATGAAATGCATTTCCTTTCTTAGCCATAAAACAGAGCAATTCAAACGTGTTTTTTTTTTTTGGCTTAACTCACTTATATACTAAATTAATATACATGCCACACAGTAAATTGTACTGGAAGGTGTTTACCATGCCTGCACATGGCCAACCAGAAAGCAGAGTTCTGTTTTTAAACAAAGCTTAATTACCAAAAAAAACCCATCTTACACTGTGTTTTTCAAAAGAAATGTATAGTAGGTATTTTGCTTCTCAAGTTATGTGTTGCTTAGAATCAATACTTGTCTCATTACATTAGAAACATTGTCTCAATGGTTTAGAAACTGCAAGAACCTTGTCTTTTATAGGTATTAAGTTAAAAATAGCAAACAACCATCAAGATCTGGATACTAAGGAAAAATGCGCAGTTGTACATACCTACATGTTTTAACATTAGTTTTTTCAAATCTTATAACCAATGTTTTCAACTTTTATGTGTGCAACTGCTGATTGCATTTCCAAGTGTTTTCCATATTGGCTATATATTGTTTAGCTATTGTGAAAAGTCGCATTCCTGGTACGTTAACCAGCTTGTGTAAATGAAAACCGAGTTTTTAGCAATGTGCAGAATTCACAGACAAGAATCAGCAGTTCTTATTCACAACAGTTTATGCTGGGTGGTGGAGTTGTAGCAGAATACTGCTTCTTAGGAAGAATTTTGACATTAGACTTTTCTCCAATCCCTTGCCCACCAGATAGAAGCATGCTATATATTTATATATATACATATGCACAAAATCTGTCTAGAAAATAAAAGTACTTTGCCAGTAGAAATATTCAAACTTTATCTTATTGATGGCAACACAGTAAATTCCTTAATCTACAAGCAAGTGCTCAGCTCAGACGAACCAATTTTCAACGACACCCTCTTGGAATATTAACAGACTGTTGGAGAAATCATTAGGTTTCTTCAGTCTTTCCATCTTCATCTGCCAGAATTTCCTTGACTGTCTAAAATTCCATATGTTAATTTTACTGCATTAACATTTTTTTACTTCCTATTGAAATAGCTTTACTGACTTCCTTGTCTACTTACTTATTAAATTTGTTGTTGCATTTCCTTTCCTACTAGGACTCAGGAGGAAATAAGGCTCATATGCCAAATAAGTTCGTTCTGACACTTGCAGGCAGATGTCCTAGAAATTCCCTACAGCTTCATTCATTTGACATTCCTTGACCTACAAGAAAAGCTGTGGACATGGGTTTGACTGCTTCAGATTAAAATATTGGGAGTTAAGTGTGTCTGCATAGCTGTATTTTCTCTGAAGTCTTACTATAGTCATCCTAGAGCTACTCAGTACAATTAGTGGTGTCGGGAGAATGATTAAACTCACCATCACATACCATTAAGATAAGATATGAGCAGTACTGTAGCAGTAATAGGAAATACAGTTTATTGCACAGAGAACTACATGCAATCTAGCATGCACTGCAGGACTGTTTCCTAAGTGGCCAGATTCTGCACAACTGGTTCAGGTTGCTCCTGGCATTGAAATCAAGAGATGAGAGTGTTCAAATTAAGACAATAGCAAAAAGAAACAGAGAAGGTTATGAGAGGAGCCCACAGGGACACCGTGCATGGATGATCAGAACAAGACAGCTGATTCATAAGCTTTTGCTAAAATACATCTCCTATTGCCAATGTCAGAAAGAATATTGATCTAGACAGACTTTGTTTTCATCAGATAGGCCGAATCTTATCTGGTTGTGGTTATCTGAGATGCTTGGAGGAGTTTAGGTCTCCATTAGGTCTCAGTCTATAAGTGTTCCCATATATCCTGTATATGTTCAGATGATACTACAGTTCTCAAAGTGATGCATCACCACCCGTCTAGAAAACTGAATTTAGCTTTTACTTTTTGAGTAGCTCCAATCCAGGAGTCAAGTAGTTGCTCAAACAGAAGTGCCTAGTGCTTTCTGAGATTCTATGGATTATTCCAGTTATTTTATGACATAAGTTTGCTGTGACGTCACATTTGACAGCTCCATATGCATGGAGATCTAGTGCATCTAAACGTCACAGAATGTTTAGGTAAATGAATAAAGTCCTCACTGAGAATAATGAGATTTAAATAAAATGAGGTCAGTACTACAGAAACAGAGAACTAAGTTTGTTCAAGCATGGAAGGCTGGTGTCATTTCAGATGATCTAGACTATAAGTAGAGGTAGATTTAACAGATGACTTCATCTCTTCATTACCAGTAAACAGTAGTTAGGTGTGATATTGCAGATCATTGCAAAAGGCGGTGGAAGCATAACTTTGTACAACCCAGTTAAAATTTGAATCATGTAGAAAAATAAATTCAGATGTCTCTCACAATATATTCTCAAGTGGTCTTTATTTAGATAATACTGAATAAATTTTAAGGTTTTAAGAGAAAGAAATTGTTTTACCCACAATAAATTTTAGTGAGGAAACATGTCCAAAAAAATGATAATCTTTGAAATTGAAACTGAAAGGAAAATATATTAACTCTTGATATACATTGTTCATGTGTACATTAACATCTGTGTGTGAAAGGGTTTTTTAAATTTATATGTACATGTGAATAGTAAACTGGAAACTCTTCTATGTAGTTACCTGGAAACCTTTTTGTTTTAACATAAGACCATAAAAAAACACAAAGAAATTAAGTTTTAGGAATTATATTATATGAATATTAGATCAAAAAGAAATTCTTTTTTGATCATCTATTGCAAAAACTGCAAATAATGATGAAGCTTTCTAGTAAGAAAAATAATTTACTTAGATGCAATATTTGTTTGTAAATGGCACAACGTTTATAAATTGTATGAAACACAGGTCTTTATAAAATGCTGGATTTTGTTTTACTTTTTCTAAAGCTATTGTATACTGGTGATATTTGGAAGACCATATTAATATCAACATTATGGATAGCTTATATTCTCCTCTCCATGTACTTTCTTATCTAGGACAGTAAGCTTTTATGTCTTTCATAAACTTTTTATTGGTTTGCATAGTTATAAAAATCTAATGCATGTTAGACATGATTCCAGTTTTTATATTTTAATAACATTATTTTTTTAACATAGAAGTAATGCACAATTTCCCTCTAATAGGTACAGTAAATAGCACCCATAGTAGGTAGGATGCATGGAGATAATGGGAAAAAAAGGCTCTTTGAACCATGTCTTTAGATAAGCTCTATCCTTTTTTTCAGAAAATTTACCCCTTATAAGGAATTTTCAAAGTAGTGATAATTGTCATCTACTAGAATAGTATTACATGAAATTACAATAGAAAAGTGGTGATGGAGTCAGTAAACAGAAATGAAAATGCATTTTGAAGATGGATAAGTGTAATTATTCACTGTTTCGTTAGGTGTTTGTTTTCTACTTATTCTTAATATATTCTTGAAGCATCATATTCCAAAGAAGATTGTCTAATCTTTTTTTTAATTTCTGCACTCTTTATAACATATCCAGATGTTAACATTTTGAAATTGTTGTTAACTACCATGTCTATTAAGATGTATCCTAGAAAAAATAAAAAGAAAAAAATATATATTTGCAAATAAAGTTAAAAGTAACCATCCACTGATACCTTTTAAATGCATAATTTTAAATGATTTAAAAAGGAAGCTGATTATTACTGCTGTCAGAATAAAACAGATTCCCAATCATTGGTGCCCTATCTAAACCTTAGCAAAATTTGCTATGGAAAGTAGAAGCACAGAAACTAGAACAAATTTAGAAAATCACTAAAAAAAAAGTTTAAATATTCTTTATCTGTGCTAGAAAATTTTGTAAGACCACTTCATAATTCTATAGAGTGCTCTCCTCTAGAGTTGTATATTCTAGAAAGAACAGGTAGGAAGGAAGAAGGGAGTGATGGGCGGAGAGCCTTATGATACACTGTCCTGATTTCAACTGGCATAGTGTTATTTGTGGCTCGTATGGTGTTATGTTTTGGATTTAGAATGAGAATAATATATATACAACATGTTCATTTTATTATAACCCTCTCCTCTTTTTTTTTTTTAATTTCTTAGTTACTTTATATGTGAGTGGAACAAGACGTAAAAGACTCCCACATCAACTAGCATCACTGCATTTTGTCTCTGTTCTGCTTAAAAAATTGTTCTCCTATGTCTCAGACACTGGTGAATCAAAGCTGAAGCCACTCTGTGGGCTACAGTAAACTTTTTGTTTTAACTTGTTTTCATCAATGATATTTTTTCCTACAGCTGTGTCACAGAAAATATACAACTCTCTTGAACAGAGTTCCAAGTATTGCTTTTTTAAATGATTATCAGTAGCTACAAGGCATCATAAGTAAAATCAGTGAAATCCAGGGAATTCTGTTTTTTATAAACAAATGTTTAATGCTTCAGTATTACCAAATGAGACTGCAAGTTTATGAAAAATTTTGTCTGAGGGCTTATACAGATTTAGAGACTGAAAAATGTATATTCTATCACAATATCTGGTATTATCAGATACCCTTCAGCTCTACTCCAAGTCTTTTGTGAATATTATACACAGTAAGTCTTGTTTCATAGTGCTCAGTGTGAAATCTTCTGTTTTGATTTTCTCTGCTTCCTTTCATGTTGATAAAGTATTACTAGTGAATGAAATTCTTCCCAAGTGACAAACATAATATGCCCAATGCCAGTGAGCAAGACCATTTTGTTGAATGCAAAAAAGGGAGATATCTGTAATAGCACTATAAACCACACATTTTGAACAAAAATCTAACGAACAAACAACAAAAAAAAACCCAAACAGTAGCAGTGCATCATCCTAGCAGGAACTGCAAATAAATCTTTAGAGTTAGGAACTCAGAAGATTAAATTTATTCATGCTATTCTTTTCTTGTCTATTTTATTCATTACATATCACTAAATGTCAAAATGTCTTACTCATATTTCTAGGATAGCTATGGCAATTTTATAGGCAAATTCTTCAGTCTTAAGTAAGGACTTTCATTGAAGAAAATGTCAGCTTTTACCTGAAGACATTCTTCTGCACTTGCTTTTATAAAACACACTGCAGATTTCCTTATAGAAAAGCTCGTTACCTGACAGATCATTTAGGATGATTCTACAGATATGTGAGTAGGCATGAGAAACATCATTCAATATTCATACAAATCCACCAGCAGCCTCTGGGATGCATCGTGTCAGTAGCCCACATTGCTTATTTATGATACTTTCCATTAACACTACTGGATCAGATTTGTTCAAATAACATCTTGTTTGAATGTATGCAATATTTTGCGAGTGGACTTCTCTGAATGCATATGTCTTGGGTTTTCCTAATGAATAAATAAATAAAATAAAATAAATAAAATAAAATAAAATAAAAAGTCCTACTCTCTCTTAAGACTCAATTTATCATGCATATTGATACTTTTGTACATGTTTTATATGAATTTTGCATGAAAACCCTATTCAAATCTTCCCTGGGGAATTCTTTGTGTACTGCTGGTACAGATCATGGTAAAATTTCATATTATACTGTATTTTGTATGACTTTTTAGGGAATGCTGTTGCAACTAGAGAAAGTCAGTGCTACTGGAATGACTGAAATGGAGGTAATCTTTCATTCAAAGTCCAGTTTTGTTAATTTTTAAGCTACAGTGAATGTGCAGAAATGCTTTTAAAAACAAGGCTGACATAATTAAAGACAAATATCTACCCTGGGTGGCTTCTTCTCTGATTAAGATTGAAGAACTGATGAGAACTCTAGTGTAGAAAAGCAAGAAAATAATTAACTAGAGCCAGAACCATCACCATTATCTCCATATGAAAAAACAAATTGTAGACTACTCTAACTACCTGCTTGTCTTTGAATTGTGTACTGATGTCAATAGCTTCAGTCACAATGCAGTAAGAAGAGAGCATGGTATGTAGCAAAGATCTCCATTGCATAGAATGAACCATGGAGTTAATCAACTAACGTGTTTCATAATCTATCTGTTTTTGAATGCTTTTTTTTTTTTTTTTTTGAACTATGAAATGTGGGAACCAGATACAGAAAAGAAGTAATGCCCCTTCCAGAATAACTTTATTCAAAAGGAATGTACTCTCTTGAACTCTGAGATAGGGTCTAGTCACTGAATGCTCTCCACTCTTGCAGAAAGTCAATGTAAAATCTGGGATGGATGTCACCTGCCTGAGATGAGCTAACACATTTGGAGAAGTGGCTCCACATCAATGGCAAATAACCCAGTTATTTTAGGCAGTTGATTGCCTTGCTTTTTTTTTTAACTCCACGCCATAGTCATCCGCCAAAAAAAAGTCCCACGTCTCTGAAGTACTGTTTTTCTGCTGGATCAGAGAGGTGAAACATCAGAACAGGAAAATCAATGATCTTTCATCATCTCATCATATGTCTTTCACCCCCTACATGTATTTCTATCTGTCCATAGAAAAAAAGAGAGAAAACATCTGGCACCAAAACAACTTTCAGCTGTTATAGGATGCTTTAATATTCCTCTCCAGAATAGCTTCTCTTGAATGAGAATCAGGACAAACAACCAGAAATCCTGGAAGTGGCCCAGTCTATATTACTTCTTTCTTCAATCTCAATTATGTTATCAAGGTGCTCTTGGATGGAAGTAGAGTGTAAATGTTTACTGAGTCAGGTTTGTATTGTTTTGGTAGTATGTGCAAACTTCAGTACCCACCTTCAAATTAACCACACTCAGAGGAATATTGTAATTCAGTGCACAGTAACAAAAGAACTTAGCAGAGAACTGAGCAGACATGATCATGACTTGTGCCTTGTTAGTTTAGTGTTTTATTAGTATGTATAGCTTTCATTGCAGGTTTTCTCAAAGGCACCTTTACAGGATCAAGTACTGTTTTGTCTGGTTCTCTGAAAAAAAAAAAAAAAGCAATATATATCTATATTTAAAAAATGCGCAGAAGTATCAATGCAATGGCCATCATTCATTTATTAGATATATATTGCTTGGTTGTAAAACAGCCTGTCCCCAGCTTCCCCTTTTCCTATAAATTCTTATTCTCCTTCAGCACAATCACTTCCGAAGTACACTTAATAATCCCCCTTTGCTCCCAGATCACTTATTGTGGCCAACTTCATGAATACATTCACTTTGTCCCTCTGGTTTTACTTATTTGGTACTGCATACACATACACACCATCTTAGATTTTATACTTAGTTTGATGGAGCTTTTAATTAAGTCATTTAACAGATGATGCTTTTTATTTTCCATAAATGTTTTCTATACTACGTTGAATTTCAGATGGCAAAATGAGTATGATATGAATCTATAGTTAATACTGCCAGAAAGATGAAGTTAAAGCTCAGGGCTGTTAAATGGATAATTGTAACAATTGGACTACTAGTCTCAAAAATAAAAAGCGGGTAGAAACCCAAGACATGTGCAGCGTCTGAGGCAAGGAATCAGATGTGGATGATCCAGTCCATTTATTACAGGTTTTAACATCCCTTGTATACATTCACAAGTTTTCTCTTGTAACTTTCCTACCCACCTTTACACGTTAACAAAATACTCCCCAAACAGTCCTTAACCATGGATAGAGGCACTTACCTGGTCAGGGTCATGAGTCATTCCAAGCCATGCACTATTCCTCTGATTGGGGTCTGCCATCGCAGCTTACTTGAACTTGTTTTCCTTTTATTCTGGAGTGTCCTTGGTTCTCAGCCTTCCTTTCTCATACTGTTTATCCTGCTCTGAATATACTTTCTTGCATTTCTACAGACATGCAATCATGAAAATTTCACAGTCAAAATAAGGACAGTCTTCTTCAAGAGAAGTATTTTAAGGAGAATTTCCAGTGAAAGTGCTCTTACATCTATAACTAACAGAAACAAATAATATTCCTTTTGCTCCACACTGAAAGAAGCTAAATATACTAGTGCATATTGACCATAAGTATTAATTAGTTGATCATAATTATCTTTTTGAACTTTGATTTGGAGACAAATTCTACACAATAACAAAAGCATGTGAGTTAGTGAAATGTCAAAACAAAAGACTTTGAAGAGAAGTTCAAGACACTGAAAGACTGAATTTAAAAAAGCAAATAAATGAAAATGCATTGTTTTTGTTATAAATAATTGTTTTTCCTCCATGAGAATTTCAAAGATCAAAAGAAACTAGAGACTGAACAAATCACAGAAATTTCAAGTTTTCCCAGTATTTTTTTTACGTATTTTTGGTGATTTGATTAACCATTATAGAGTATGATTAAATAATATCAAGGACAAAAACAGTGGATATATTGATATACAACTAATATCTCTATCACCCAGGTATTTTAGGATCTGGGTAGACTGGATTCATTATATGATTGTATCTGTGACAGACACCTGTCTGTACAGAATCTGTTCTCTTTCTTGCTCTTGAACCTGCTGAGAAACTTGTATTACTGAGTGCAAAAGTTCTCTTCTAAATTTGTTGAGACTACCTGTGTAAAAAAAAAAAGCATCAGCTAAGAGAAATCTCCTAATGAATAAAAGCTGAATGAATGAAGCTTATTTCCCAGGCAATCATCATTTTATTAATACAGCTTCTCCATTTCAGAATGTAGTTCCATGCAATTCAAAAACTTCTTCCACTCTCGGAACTGTCATCCAATGTTACTTTTTGAATAGAAATTGCTGAATTATTTATGATTTAAAACAAAGTAAAAGTCCATCTAGTATTAGATATGAGTATCTGCAATCACTAAGGTGGATTCACAATCACATAAGTAGATAGACAGATAGATAAACAGATAAACTAGAAGTCCAAGGATCCCTTCTTTGTGTATGGCACTTTAAAGCTGTCTTATGACAACTTGCTGAAGCAGCTCAATTAGTTAGTATTAGTTAGAGTGCTCAGGAAATGTTTAATCTTTAGGGAGATACTCTCCAGAACTGCCACAAGTACAAAACTGAGCCTTCTTGGTGGGGCACAGTGCAGATAGAGATCTAAATATCAGGAGATCATGTAAGCAGTGTCCAGTAAGAAATATGCTAGTGCATCTTCCTTCTGGAATCAAAGACACCAGTAAAAATTAAAAATAAATTAGTAATTGAAAATATGGAAAAAGAAGAAAGCAACTGTATTTCAGAGAATATTGAACAGATGAGGAGACATCTGCCTTTGAAACACCTGGGTAAATTCTTTCTGTACCAGCACATGTAGCTCCTTGCCTCTGGTCTGCAGGCCATGAAGGCAGTGTGCAGAACCCTGGTTTCAGTATTTCCAAGGCATGCCATGTCTTACTGCTTAAATATATAAAAAGTGAAAACATGTTTAAGAGAGGTACAAAAACATCAGTCATTACTAATCAAATGAGTCCTTCAGACCAATGCTATTTCTGCCTGCAGCTGAATATTAAATGAAGTGAGGATGAGAGCCTGCAACCTTGCCTTTCAGTGTCTGGAGGAAAAGAATTTCTGGCCACTGAAGTAGTCATCCAGTACCTGACAAGTCATTCATTAAAACAGAATAGTGTGTTAATGTCTCTCCTTGTTTCAAGGTTACCATATAAATCAAATTATCTAATTACAAAATCTGAAACTCTTAGGAAGATGAGTAAAGCAATTTGATTGGGAAAAAATGGCAAGCTTAAAGAATTGCTTGCAAAAATTTAAACAAACCATGAAATATAACAATAATTACTACATGATCAAGATGGCTGAAGTCCAAGAAGTTTCAATCATGAATTTTTAATACATTTTTGTTAATGTCTCTAAAATCAAACACTATTCTCAGATAATATCTTCCATTTCTCATAAAAGGAAAACTTTCTTGAGAAATTTGTAGCAAGAAAATATTAATTATTGACAATAAATATACTTCTACCATGAACTTTGAAAATAAACTATTCCAAAGAATGGATCAGTCAACACAGGTAGTGTTCAGAATTTTGGTCTTTTCGAAGCAACTTCTTCCATGAATCCTTGTAGTTAAAGTGTGTTTTGGTCTTGCACAGCAAAACAAATAACTTTATGCCACCATTTTTGGCCAAAAGCTACATTAAATATGGTCAGTTACTTTCATTCAGCATGAAAAAGAATAGCAAACCAGTTTTCCACAGAACAATGAAACTCTTGTGCATACAGACTGCATAGAACATAAATTGCAGCATAGTGAGAAAATTGGACTTTAAAAATTACATTTATTTTCTCAAAACACCTGAAAAGTACCTGTAATCTAAATATGCTAAAAATCCAGTTGATGACAGCCTTAAAAAGATTATTTTCCCATTCTATAAATATGCCTGGTTGCAACTGTTAATAACAAGACCACTAATGTGTTTATTACTTAAATAGTAATGGTTGTTGCTGAAGTGGTATTTTACACAGCTGGACAAAAAATTGAGGTTAATTTTAAGGACTTGGACTGTGCAAATATTCTACAACAGATCTGTAAGCTGCATTTTCTTCAGTTGTTTTTGCCTGACTTTGTGGAATACATCTTTCAACCATTTACCTTAACTTTGAATTTCTATGGATAGTAAAATTCTGTTCTTCTGACTTAGTCTGTATGATCTCACCTGAGGTTATTTTGATAACATTTTTCATCACAAGTTGGAGTAATGTGTGTTCTGTCTCAATAGTGAAGGAATAAATGTTGGCTGAATATCAAAACAATTGTTTGCTTGAACTAGTTTGTTTAAACATCAGTGCATATCAGGGATCTCTTTCAGAATTTGCTCAGGCTGTGCATGCCCTTACACATGAAAAATTGTTCTGGTGACAAAAGTCTTATTCATGACAGTGAAGCTTGTTTTGTTTTGTTTTTAATGACCAGGAATATCCAGAATGTTCTGAAGTGCCTTTGAAGTAGCAGGGACAAAGTTTAGCCTGCCATGCAGCTTTGGGCTTGTGGTGAATTCTACAGTGATACTACAAGGTCATAAAAGCGACATCTATGTCTAGCATCAACTTTGGGTATAGCAAAGAAGCTCTAACCAATATGAAGAACAAATATTAACTCTTTCCTAGCCAGAAATGTGTCCCTATAATCATTTTTCTAAGCAGGTTTAATGTTAGTGTAAAAAATGCATAAGCTATAAGATAAATTAGTTTTGATAAGGGCTTGAATGTTACCTGAACACTTACCCAAAGTACACACACAAAGAAGTGTACAATATATTACTAAGTATGTGTATATATATTATGTCCTTTAACAGATAAGATAAATATTTTGCCTTTTCATAAAACCATAGTAAGACACATCCAGTTAGCAACTTTGACTTATGTATAAGTGTTTACTATAGCATCTGGACAACTTAGGCAAGCCAAAAATCTGATACCAATTTAAAGAGTGAATAGTAGACCAAATATATCATCAGCTGAGGAAGCATTTTAGCTGTTCAACAAAGGCAAAATTAGCCTTCTAAAACTTGAAACAAAACAATGTTAAAATAGAACTGTTATACAGAAAACATATATTATATGAATCATACCAAATGAATCATTAAACAATCCTAAGAGCTCCTAGTCTGCACATCTAAATTAAGGCAGGGATTTAAAAGTGCCAGAAACCTGGCCTGACTAGTTTAGTCAGATTCAGACAGATTAGATCAGAAGCAAACAGCATTTTATATCATTTGCAAGGAAAACTTATGGTAGTACATTGTAGTTCAAAGGGCTATAAAATTCATATGGAAAGATGGAAATATCAGTATTTCCAGATTGTTTCCTTACTGCTCTAATATATGCTTCCTAAGCAGTGTCACGATCAACTAGGATATCAAAGGACAGTTAAATGTTCTAAATTTAAAATAAAAATGAGCAAAATCTTCCACTCAACTTGCAAAGGCACATATTGGTTAATGTCTTATAAAATTCTGGTGTTTTCTGGCCAAATGATGGGTTTTACTTATTTGTTTGTTAGCTTGTTTGTTTTCTTGTTTATTTTCTTGTTTGCTTTCTTGTTCACTTATTTGTTTTCAGAGCAAGTTTATTACCATACACATAGACCAAATTCTACAACCATTATACTGTGGAATAAATTTCAGATATTTTTTTCTGAAAGAATTTCTCTTAAGTCTCTGTGACTTCATAGTGAAAAAAAAAAAAAGCTCTTGAACTGTTGACACCATGTATAGCATAGTCATTTCAAATTCACAGTTACACTAATATTTAATTGTTCTTCAAGTTGAATTCATGTACAGACTACTTGGAATATTCCTCATTCACTATAACCCTCATTTGAAAGTCATACATTGCCTTTTCTGGTTAGTTACCTGGACACTTGCCTGTTTTCCTGTTGTCAGTTAATAAACAAGTATTTTCTAAACAGGAAATTGTCAATAAAGACAAGAAAATGAAGATGACTATGAGTATTCATGTATATATGAAAAAGAGCAGCTTAAACATATGAAACATATGAGCACAAAGCTGTGAGCATTTTATAAATAAATGGAAAGTGGACACAAAGATAACTGTCTCATCAGAATAATCATTCGATTTTTCATCAAATATTCACACACACTGCTTTTTAGTATTCATTTACCCACATTCATCTATATCATGTTATCAAGTGGTTGAAAAATTTACCTCAGAATTAGTTTACAGACAGATAGTATGCGTATATTTAGGGCATAACATCATTTCACTTAGATTTGCCTTCCTGTCCATACAAAATGTACACTCCTCAAATAAGCTATTAGCACAAATAGAAGAGAACCAAAATTATAACTTCGTTTTGGTGTTGAAGAGAATCAAAACTATCTTTGAAGTCCAGCAGAAATTAAAAAGTGGAGAACAGAAACCATCCTTTGCTGTAGAAATAAAGCAACTGATAAAAGCTTCAAGAAGTTTTGAAACCTTTACATTTCCCTGAGGAGGTTTGTCATTTTCATGTGTTAATACTACAATACAAATGACATGCTAATAATATAACATAACATATGATGTTAATATTATAAGAATCTTCTCACAGTAATGTGAAGATTAAATCCATTTGAAGTAGAAGTCTCAGAAATGAAATCTTTAAAAAACTAATATTGAAAAACATCAACAGTAAATACTTTAGTATTTTTTGAACTTTGGGAGATGAGATATTCTGAGTTTGTTTTTAATTCCTGAGCTTAGTTTGAATGAAGTTGACCTCAGTTTTAAAAGCATTTCAATTCCAGTGAACCACAAATTCTGTCAGAAATGCATCTGCAGAAATTTACTTTCAAATAGGTAAAGGCAACTCAAGTGATCTTCCACATTTTTTAGATTCACTTTGATGAAGCACACCTTAAGAGTGCCCAAGGACTAAGATAGGATGTGAAACATTTGTCTAGTACTACATTTGAGATTATGATTTAGGACTCATATCTTCTAAGTCATCAGATATTTTAAAGGACCAACAAAAATCACCTTGACCTCTTCCCTTTACTTATGGACAGGATGTGCTGAGGATTTTTTTTCTACATGTCCTTACTACTGTGTTCAGGCATGAAAGTCATGAAAATCATGCCTGTATTACAAATTCTACTGTTTTTCTGCATACTCCCCACACAAAGCTGTGGATGAATGCCCAAAGCTACTTGGTCTGCGCCTGCACATTTAACACTTAAACAGTTTTCATTTCAGTGCAAGTAAAGAATGAGTTTGGTAATAAACGTCTTGGAAGGACTAAATTGCAACTAGGTTCAGTGGGAATCAAATAACAGAGGTTCTTCAACCAGATATGTATGGAGCTGGGTTTCTGATGAGGAAATCTCAGTCAGCATATAATCATTTCTTTTTAACATACTTTACATTATGACAGTTGTGATGAATGAATACTGAATATGAAAAAGTCCATTTGACCCACTGAGTTTCATCCTTTCCTTGTACGTTATTTTCCCAAGACACATACAATCATTACTTGAACGACCCTAGTGTTTCCTGCATTCACAACTTTGCCCTGTGGGGACTTCTCACATTTATTATTCAGCAACTGAAAGAAGTGTTTCTCATCACTCTGCCTGAATTTATTTTTCTTTCACTTCCTATTATGCTAGCAACTCACTCATCTGCAGCAAGCTGATCACAGCAACTTCTGGTTTATTTTTCAGGGAGCCATTGTATTTTCATTCTTGTTAACAATGTGTTTGCTTTTAGGTGCTTTTTATTTTATTCCTTTATTTATTTATTATTGTTTTAGACAATGGTTTGTCTTAGTGTTTTATTTTGTATTTGAAGAAACTGTCAATCAGCCAGTTTACATTTGTGCTCTCTGAATCCAGCTAGCACATGCAGATAATAAAAGAAGAAAAAAAGCCAATGGAACCCCATACAGAAAAATTGGAACTTCCACATTAAATCATCCTCAAAAAGATGTGTAGATTTACAGTGTATTTCATATGGAGTTACATTCAGAGGGACAATCTTGCCCTTAGTTTTCCAAGCAGCTTCAATATAAAACTCTCATTCATGTATTTGAGTTCAGAATAAGAGTCATAAGCTCCATTTCATCTCTGTGTCTTTATCTACAAAGATTTATATTGTTAAACACATTATCTTACCATATTTCCTATTGCAAGTGACACTGTTTTAGAGCACATGTAACTTTAATATTAATACACCTCTTTTGTCATTGTTAATTACGTTGTGTCGTCTATTCTGTATTCACTTCAATTACTCAAGGCTCACAACATCCAAAAGTTCACAGTCCAGAGTCTTTGGAAAATATGTAATTTTAATAAAATGTAGTGAAAACAAAACAAAGCAAAAAATTTCAGTTTTGGATTCAGGAAGATATAGCTGCAATAGATGGTTTCCTTTTTTTACCAATTAGCTGGATTCTATCACTACTGGCTAGATGAGAGAGTGAGTTGCAATCAGTGTTGCTCAATGTCCAAGTGGAGATCAGTAATGAGTGGCATTCCTCAGGAATCTTTGCTGGGACTGGTGCTATTTAGCATCTTTGTAGGCAACATGGACAATGGGATTGAACGCACCCTCATCAGGTTTGCAGATGACACCAAACTGAGTGGTACAATTGGCATACTAGAGGGAAGGGATGCCATTCAGAGGAACCTGGACAGGCTTGAGAGGTGAGCCCATGCCAATCTCCTGAAGTTCAAGAAGGTCAAGTGCAATGTGCTACACCCTGGCTGGGGCAATCCCAAATACAAATACAGGTTTTGTGGAGAATGGCTTGAGAGCAGCCATGAGGAGAAGGATTTGAGTGTGTCGGTTGATGAGAGACTCAAGTCAACATGGCCCAGAAGGCCAACTGTATCCTGAGTTGAGAAGCATGACCAGCAGGTCAAGGGAGGGGATTCTGCCCCTCTATTCTGCTCTTGTGAGACCCAGCTGGATTACTGTATCCATTTCTGGGGCCTCCAACATATAGGATGTGGAGCTGTTGGAGCAGGTCCAGAGGAAAGCCGCAAAGATGATTAGAGGGCTGCAGCATCTCCCCTTATGGGGACAGGCTGAAAGAGTGGGGCTTTTCAGTCTAGAGAAGGAAAGGTTCCGGGAGTACCTTGTAGTGGGCTTCCAGTACCTGAAGGGGGCGTACAGGAAAGGTGGAGGGGGGGCTTTTTATGAGAGCAGCCGTGAAAGGTCATGGGGAAAAGACTTTAAGTGAAAGTGGGTAGATTTAGACTAGAAATTAAGAAGAAATCCTTTACTGTGAGGGTGGAACAGGTTGCTAATACACAATACACGTAGACAGTACAAAGGATAAGGATATGTCAGTCATGTCAGCCATAGTGATAGACACAATCTGAAGCCTCACTGAAGGCTGACAGTATGTAACTGTGAAAAAATCTTGACTACAATAATATCTGAGTAAATTTTTGAGATCGCTTGGATGCCAGTAAGGTAATTCCTAAAATTTGAGACATGACTGCATGCAGAGTTCATTTATGTAAGATTGATACTTTGGACTAGTAACAGACACTAGCAGATCAACATGGTTTGTAAAAGCCTAAATTCTTTGTGATCTTCTGAGCAGAACCTCAAAAATTTACTTACTCTTTATTCTTTTCAAGTTAATGCAAATATTTCCTTCACTACTGCATACTACAAGTAACACTGGAGCCTGTGTAATTTTGTCCTTGCCACTGCTAGATTCAGGGGCAAAGAATTACATTTTTTATCTAGGGCTCATTATAATACATAGGAAAAACAAAAATATACTTTGTTCTTGCTACTGCAGTGTGGACAAAGATGAATGCTTTTTTTTATTTTTTTGCTAGTTTTGCTGCTGTTGCCAAGCAGAGATTAATATTATCTAATCTTTTGTTATTGTTGTTGTTTTGTTTTGCTTAACAAAATCCTGCCAGAGATGAAGCCAAGGCCAAGGGTAGACAAATATTTAATATGGACAAGAACGATAAGTAAATATTCACCATAGGGATGTTTGCTTCCGTGTGGAAATGCTACTGAGAATCTAGTAAGAATCATGTGAAGAAAACAAGCGTGTTTACATCTTTCTAATTCTCTCTTTAACATAGCTTTCTCATTAGGAGCACCAGAAACATGTTCCACTATGTGAAAACATCTTGTAAAACTCTGCTCTGTACTGTGTTACTGCAACTGCCCTTCATTCACAAAGAGCACTTAAAAGACTGGGTACATTATGCCAGACACAAAAACTTCATTATATTGTTGATAAAAAGGAAAACAGTAAAGACTGTGTTCAAAAGAATATTATATATTTCCCACTGAGCTTAAGAATCCAAAAGTTCATGTTTTAGGAGCCTGATCCTGCAGATTTTTTCATCTAAGATACTAAAATGGAATTCTTTTTCTAAGCAAAATTTCTTTCAAATGGACTTGAAGATCTTACGACCTCCTCAGTATGAACTGATATGAAGATAGATGTCAGTAACTGCTCAGAACACAGAATTACATCTGAATTTTTGGGTATTATGGCATTATGGCCTAGGTTTTGTTCTGTTTCATGAGTGAAGTGAGATATTTACAAGGACTTAAAATGCAGTAACATTTTATCTTTGGATTTTATTATTTCACAGTTGGTAGATGTTCTGTGACATCTCTGGGGAGCTTTCAGTGAAAGTCAGTTTGTGCATGTGTATGTTTTCCTTTTATTTTAACGTGAATGTCTGTGCACACAGCTGAGTCATGTTACTGTATTGCTCGGCCCTCTGGTACTTAACTGAACAGACTCTAGAGCTGTTCAAATGTGACCTGAGTTCTTTTTTGTAGTTACTTAATTTTTCATTGATAGATCAGCCCTTATCTGACCATGCCTTTTATGTCAGACACATCCTCTAGACCATTAACATTCTGGTAGATTAAATTTTTTATTTGCCTTTTCTTTGCTTGTTTGTTTCAAAAAAGAAAGGTAGAACTTTCCAAATGCTCATGAGATTTTGTTACTATGGTTTAAGTCACAATCTCTGTACATTCAAAAGAGACCAGAAAATGCACTTATTGTTCTACGTTCTAATTCTTTGAAAATAATGTCTTTAAAATCTTACATGACCTTACTTATGGCTGTTCAGCTGTTCTGGCTGAAAAACTGGACATTTGAAAACAGTTTATTGAGGTTCCAAACAGTTTTGATAACTTTGGTGTTAAAATAACACATGAATAACAGAAGTCATTAATAATTTCCTTTGTAACATATAATATGTCGTATGGGAAAAGTTTTTTGAACTTCTAATGATTATTTTCTTTCAGAGTTTTTGTGACAGGAGCATAGAAATTGACTAAAGCAGTTCTTAAAAATAAGTTTATCTAAATATATTTCCAAAAACTTCCAATACTTTTTATTTTTGTCTTATTGCTATTTCTATGATTTTGGTTACTTTTTATATAACTTCAAAATAAACATAGAAATTTGATTGACACAAAAGAAGCAGTAATGGTAATTTTCATTTTTAGATATTCACTATATTTTGATGAACATTTGCAGGCAAATGCTACACTTTTCCTGAAAATTGAAAAACTTGATCTTAGCAAACCACAGAATAGAATTCCTTAGCTCCCATTGTCTTTTAGAAGAATTACATCTGTTATTCCTTGTAGAGTTGCTTATTACTTATTGAATCAAACTGTTGTGGCTATTCATTTTCCTCTTCTAAAGTTATTCTGAGAAATTAATATAATTTCTATGTGCTTAATTATGCAGTAAATGCTTAATATATATTTGACTATTTTAACAGGCAATGCTTGTACTTGGCAAAAGGAAGCAGTAAATTATTCAATCAAGCCTGAGGCAGGGTACTGCTAGACAGTGGAGAATTCTAGATTTGCCTCTTATGAATACAGATATAGCCTCAAAATAAATCCATTAATGTCAGTACAACAGTGCAAAGAATATTAGGAAAAGGATTTAGATTCATAGTTCAATGAGTATTTTATTATAACAAACTTTGTAATCTTAAATTCCAAACATTTGCATTAAAGATATTCTTTGCAGTCCAGTACATTTTTTGTTCTTACCTGGTTATGATATGTTGTTATTGGCTACTAACTGCGTTGTTCACTTAGGATTTTATTCAGATGTCAGTCCCTAGCATCTGCTAGGTAGAGCTAGGTAGAGCTCTCATATACCTTAGAGTATAGTATCAAGCCATTCTCATGAGGCTGGACTGTGTTCATAACTATTGGAAAACTCAGACTTTTTGAAAAAAGTGGATGAAAAAGAAGATATGGGATGATTCACAGCGCTCAAATGGAAAGACCTATCTATGGGTGGCCAAATTCTGAAGGAATCAAGTCCTCAAATCCAAGGGGCATACAAAATTGAAGATAAATCCCAAAAAAGTAAGTTGATTTTTTGATGTTGTGTAAATAAGAGGAATACACATAATATTGCCTAAAATTCATTTTCAAATAAGGGTAGGAAGGAAAGTAACATTGCTGGTTATTCTATGTGGTTTAAATAATCATAGCCAGGGCTCAAAAGGAATTGAGTATGAATTTGAGTTTAGATTCTAACCATAAAAAAAGCTTGTTTCAAATAAAACAGTATTTTGTGTTTATGAATAATAAACAGCTGAAATCAAATGAAATGTGTTCCATATTGATAAAACCCAGAAAGGATTTCAAATTAGTGAAGCTGAGCTAATCAGATTTGATCTGTAATCTGGGTTATAGATTACTTTCTGCAGTTCTTTTTATCTCATTGAACTAACTCCAGTCCATTGAAAGAATGATGAAACCTAGGTTAAAACTAAAGAAGAAAAGGCTTTCATTCCTGAACAGCAGTTAAACTCTTTTTAGTGCATATTTCTTTCAGTCTTGTATTACACTGGATGCTATCAAAAAAATAATTATTTCAAAGAACTTGTGTACCTTTTAACTTGAATATAACAGACTTCACACTGACTAAAGTAAAAACAACACAATGATGTTCTTTGTTATTAGCAAAAAGACTATTCTAACACTGACGCAATGATTTTCAGTAATATTTAGGATTAAACCTTCACTCCATACACCTCCCATTAGCTGAATGTGTATAGTATGTATGGCATGTCTGGCAGTATGAATTTTAGAAACATCTCAAGAGGCCTTAGAAAAGTTAGTAATACTGTGATTTCAAGGTCTGATACATGAATTACACGGAAGCCAAGAGTAACTACTGCATTGCTAACTCAAGTCATCAAACTGTTTTTGTAATTTTGAAAAAACTTTAGAGCTTGAATCTCCCTTGCATCACAATATAACTGAGAGTAGGAGATTTAAAGTAGGGACATTTTAAATAATATAAGTATTTTTATGTTTAGAGAGCTCTTTGCCTTTAGAAATGGCTACATTTAAAGAGTTAAAATGATTTTAAGTTTTCTTAGTTCTCATCTGTGCTTTCTGTTTGTTTGCTTTTACTTAATTGGAAGAAAATACAGGAATCAAGTTCATGTGAGATTAAAGGGATTCTAAATCAATATGAACTGGTTATAAAATTCTATCTGACTTTCTGAATTCTTGCGGTACAAAAACCATTAATCCTGAATTATTGATTAAATGAGTAGGGGTAATAATTCAAAATCTGTAAACCTGCATATATTCACCCCAGTATCAGTGTCTTCAAAAGATAATGAATGAATACAAGCATTCAGGAGAGAAGTTTCAAACCCTTGACAAATTCTATGAACAAATATCCAGAAATTAGGACAGCAGTTGGAAGCTGGTTTGTCCTTTTTCAAATCTACTAAAGGAAAGAGCAGATTCTTGCAAACATGCATGAGCAACCATGTGTAGAAATCTGCATGGAACTAAGACTTATTTTCCACTGCCTGGGACTCTTCTGAGTTGATCACATTCACTTCCAAATCTCCTTGCTTTTACTGGAAGCGTGCTGTGGTAATGAGCAGTTGGTAGCTTACTGAAGGCCTTTTATGTCTGAGAGTGAAATAAGTAGAGATTGGAAAATATGTAATCTCTCTAGATAATGCAAAAGCAGCAAGAAAATTCCTTAACTTCAAGAGCCTTTGTACATGATCACTTACAAAAGAAACAATCACATGTACTAGATATCTGAAGGAAACATATTTATTGGCAGATAACTTTCCCTTTCTATGTTATCTGTGCACTTTTCAACTGGAAATATCCAACATGAGATGCTGATTCTTGCCATATTGCCTTGGCATTCTTTTTGCATTGATGTAGTGTCAATTTTGAAGTCATGCCAGGCTAAAAATAAGCATCCTTCTTTTCTGACCTGGAAAGTCTGGCTCCCTCATCTTCATTACCTACCTCTGCTGAGATTTATGTAGCTTTTGGCAAGCACAAATCAGGTTTCTCACCCAAATACTTAAATATATATTTAAATCAATCACTTCCACATTGCCAAATGGTATTGATTTTACTGGTTTATTGTTTATCAAAAAAATTGTACAAAAGTTAACTTCATATCTTTTTTCTTATTTTCACTCTGTCTATATAAAATCTCCAGTATTTTCTTTTTCATTTTATAATATATTAAACATTTTCTTTCTATTTGGCCAAGTATCCTGAGATACCATAAAAGTATGACAAAGATCTCACTGTCATTATTTGGAAATCTGTATAACTAGAAATAACCTCTCGTATAAACAATGATCACAATCTTATTTTTTTTTGAGCAAAGTATTGCTAAGAAATTATTTCCCAGAAGTCACACGACAGACCAGTGCTGACTACACAAAATCATCAATGACATATGAAGATCTTTTTTTTTTTTTTTATATGCTGGACCATTTAAATTCTTAGCAAGAAATCGGTTAAAATTCCTGTGTACATCTTTTTAAATCTCATTTTGTGGATGAAAGCTGATCTAACTGGTGTCTACATTTTTAAGGAAGGAAGGAAAAAGTGAAGGAAGGAAGGAACAAAGAAAGGAACAGAAGAAGTGCGAAGTCCTGCACCAGAAGTAAAACCCCAAGAACATGCTGGGGAATGCTTAGCTGAAAAGCAGTTTTGCAGTAAAGTGCCTAGGAAAGCTGGTAGACACCAAGTTAAGCATGAGTTAGCAGTGTGCCCTTGCAGCTAAGAAAGCTAATAGTGTTCTTGGCTGCATTAGGCAAAATAATGCTAGAGGGTCAAGAGCGATGATCCTTCCTCCCTTAGCACTGCTGAGGCCATATCTGGAGTATTATGTTCTGGTGAGTTCTGGGCTGAGCTTGGAAGCAGATACTCCACAGTTCTGTGCAGTAACTAGTTTTTACAATCATTGTCAGGATTACAAGAAAATTAATCCCCTTCAGTAACAGCTGTGGGAAAGAATTACTCTCCTAGATTTTGTCTGTGTCCACACTGGCACTGGTGTTTGTTTTACAAAGCCTGAGATAGGCAAGTGTCTGCGTACCTGTAGATGCAGGCTACTGCACATCTTAGCATATGGATTTATCCTGTGTGAAATGACAAGGAGAACAAGGCATAATGAATAGCTGTATCAAGCTTAGAGTCGTAGGGGAAGGTGAATGAAAAACTGGAAGGTAAATAAAAACAAGAAAGGGTAGAAAATGAAAGGACTGTTTCAAATGGATTAAACAAGTACAGTCACTTGCCATTAAACACAGGAAAAATTAGCAGGGACATCATTTTCCACCTGACTCCATTTACCTGAAAAACAACACTTTTATATTCATAATCTGTAACACTCATTTTAAATCCACATTAATGAGGTGAACAGACTGTTTTACCACTTCCTTAAGAACCTTTCCAAAAAGAGCTCATTTTCTCGGATAATTTACTGTCATATCAGTTCACTGTTTCATCCAGACTGAACTATTATATTTCTGCTTGTGTTTCGTCTGCTAGTTTAAAATTATACAGATGGACAAATTAGAGTGCTCTGATATTCCAGTACTGAGTTTTCAGGTTGAGGAATCTACTCCCAGTTGTGACTAACAAAAACAGTGTTTTCAAAACATTTTTTTCTGATTATTTAGTTTCATACATACTAATGTTATCTGTGATGCTTTTCCATATCTTTCATACTCACTGATGATTTTTATTTTTATGTGCAGATAAATACCTTTCTTGTTACTGTCTTCTTTTTAAATAGATTTAAAATGAGGTTTATTTTGACATTCGAATCGGGATTATTCCAGTAGCAGTAATCATGTATGACATATATTCTTGTGCTTCATGCACATAAAGTTTGCTACTGTTGCATCTCAGACTTCTGGTCTCCATCTCAAATTTTAAAGCATATTACATTATGTTTTGTATGCTGACCTTAGCTAAAACTGTGCCAGCGTTTCCACAGTAAAAGCTCTTATTTCCATAGGTTCCAATTGTACATTCAGCTGTAAAAATGTACACTAGGCTAAAATTGGATGTACAGGGTTTCAATGTAAAAATAACACAAATTAAAAAAAACCATCCATTTTATGATTTCTGAGCTATAACTTCTGTAAAAGCAGAATTTGTGAGATTCCTTTTTGCCCAAACATATCCCTTAGACATGGAATTTAATTTTCATTTATGCAACAGAGGTGAGCATGTGTAATTGTTTACTGAGAGGAAAAGAAAAACAACATACTGCCTGCACAGTTTGCTGCTACTGATGTTTTTTGTTCATCAGAATTCTATTTCTGCAAAAGCTTGTCTGTATACTTCAGGGTATAATTTCATGTTTTTGGGAGAAGACAGAACTTGTAATGCAGTCTGTTCAAAAGTAGTAGTGGAAAGCTTGTTGCTTTTACATTATTTTGTGTGCTTTGTGGAGTTCTTCTACTTCGCTTAGAATAAAAGTAGAAATAACACTAAATAAAACAATAAAATTGAGTAGGTCTTCTTTCTCCCTTCTATTTGTATTGTTCTAGAAAGTACACCTAGGTCCATTCTCGGTGATCCCACGTTATGTTCTGTGCTTCTCTAAATGACAAAGTCTGACTCAGGTTATGCACTTTTTCATCTTTAATGTGGTTTTAACATGGATTTTTCTCTGCAACAAAGATATCATCAACTTTTTCAAGCCTAACTGATGGAGCTTTCCATGAAGAACTGTACATAAGTTTCAGAGAATTAAGCATCTTAGTTATGCTGATGAGCAGTCAAAAAATGGTAATGTATCCATTCCACAGCCTTCATCGCAGCCTGCAACTGTTCTGCAATGGCAGGACACTATTGTAAACAAAGGTTTATTGGTGCCTGCACCTCACAGCTTGCTGCTTTTTCTCCTGGATGTACAAAAACCAGAAAGAAAATCTGCCAGCATATTCAGGAGTGACAAATAACTTCCTGTCCAAACTATTGCACAGTGGGGATTTAAATCTATGTTATAAGCATAAATATCTAGATTAATGTGTATATGTATCTATATATATGAAACAGTGAGTATCCAGGCATTAACTGCTACAATTTTGTGCTGAGTGTGTTACAGAGATTTAGAAATAGATTCTCCCTCTAGCATCAATCATTGTTACATCTGAACATCTGTTACATAAATATTTCTTGTCAGGAGAAAATGTTTACTTATTTGTGTGAATAATCAAGGTTAAAGCAAGCACAATAAGGCAATTAAAATGCTTCATTTTCCTGATATGGAAAACAAACAACAAAAAATATTTATATCTATCAAATTATTTCTTGTGATAATGTGTGTTGAATTACTCTGACATGCATGCAAGCTTATAGAAGCCAAAATACAACACGCATTATGGTGTTCAGCAGAAAGCAGGCAGATGAAACTTCTTTTAAAATCTTTGTTCCTTCCAATAAAATTAAAATAAAACAAGACAAATTAATAACAGAGAAAATTTCTCGCTTACATAACCTTATCATAACTTACAAGCTCTATACAAGAGTTTCAGATTAAGTAGGAAAAAATATAAAGCAAGAAAGACCGGAAGACCACTCCATCAAATCAGATTATTGTTTTCATTTTTTTTTATTTTGTTTACAGTACAAAATTGAATGGAAAAAAAATCAAGAACATTACCATTAAAGAAGTAGGTTGGGTTGAAATTCCAAGTGTTTATAGGATTGCTGCTGGTTTCATTTTCTACAAGCTGAAACCCATAAAATGTTTTACTTCATGGCACACAAAATAGCAGATTATACTAAACAGCCTGAAATACAAAGTATGTAAACAGAAAAAAATAGTAATGGAAAGCTAGCAGAAGAAAATTGGGTCCACAGATGAAGTGAGAGGAAATAGGGTTTTTTATCTCTTATATAATATTAATAGCACAGTGTACAATTTTAAATGAAGAGTGTTCCTGGCTTTAGGGCTCAGACATCCAAGATGATGACAGATATGATCGTGTTTTTTCAGGATGGAATGAAAGTCCAGAATCCTAGCAGTTAGGTATCTTATTTTTGTATTCTTAGATGTTCAGTTTGTAGATAAGGTTCTTATTGCCTTTTTTTCTTTCAAGAACAAGAGTGGAAAGAAAGAGAAAGAAAGAAGAAAAAAAAGAAAAGGAGCAAAACTAACCAAGCCTCCTTCAGAAATTTTAACATGTAACCATATGTACACTTGGACTCTTGCACGCAGTGTCAGTTAACCACTCTCCACCAAAATCATCATTCCTTTGTCAATAAATACGAGGAAACTGGGCAGCAGGAGATGGGAAAAGGTGGCTTTTAAACTTGGTCAGCCTGCTTCATTAAATAGATAGAGTGTGTCCAGCAGGTTGATGGAGTTTAACCTACCTCTCTACTCTGCCCTGGTGAGGCCACAACTGGACTACTGTGTCCATTTCCAGTCTCTTCAGCTCCAGACAAAGAACTTCTAGAGCGAGTCCACTGGAGGGTCATAAAAGGTGATGAGAAGTCTGGAATTTCTTAGCAGGATAAAACTAGTCTGCAGGAAAGCTGGAAATAATAAGCAGCAATCAATATAAGCAGAGGGAAAAATTAATGATTTTTGGTTCACAATATAAACTTTATTTCCTTATAGTTTTCTTTTTATTATTATATGAATGAAAAAAAAAAACAACAAAAAAACCTGCCAGTTTTTCATCTTTCACCTTCTGTTCCCTTTGTGTTCCTTCCTACTCCCTTCTGTATGAACAGAAAAAGCCTAACAATAATGAGTCAGAATATTAAAAAGAAAATACCTTTACAAGTCTAAAAATATAAACACAACCCCCCTAAAAGTAAAATAATAAAATAGAAAAAAAAAAGCACCACAGAACATGGTAAATATGTGAAAATATAAAAAATGGAATGTTGAAGAAACTGCTGAATATTTTTGTTGAACATCTCTAGTATTGATTAATTCATGATGGTTTGTGGTAAGTCAAAGATCCCAGTATGCCCACAGTTTGTTTTCCTCAAGGGTTGTCATACAATGAAGCTCTGTCTATCTCTCACTGAATTGGCAGATTTTACTTTTAGAATTCATCCATGAACAGATCCAACATTATTGTATTGTAAAGATAATAGATCTATTATTTATGTTTGCAAAATTCAATGTATAAAATCAGGTGACAAAAACCTTTTATTTTCTTCTGAGATTGAGGTTCTGAGTTCCAGCTCATTTTTGGTGTTTGCTACTACAGTGTAAACAACAAGAACTGAAGATACTCAGGCTTGTTTTGTGTACTTTATTCTGGTTTGTTGATTCCCTCGTAGCTGCTCTTTTCCCCTCAGAAAACATATGTTGAGTTGACAGTTAATTTACCTTTTTCCCTTTACCCACCACCTGCATTTGAAGAGCCTTTGATGTCTGTGTGCAAAAGGTAACATAAATCTCCTGCAAACCTGGAAGTTGCAGGCCTCAGTCAGAGGCTCTCTTCAATTTTCTTCTCAACTTGGGGGAGAGGAGTTCTCTCAGTCTTTGCTTTAAAAGTCAAAATAAAGCTATTGAAACAGTCTCACCTCTAACTCCTCCCTTGTCAGCATACGAGTTCACTTGGCGCTTTCTTGTTCCCTAGTTGTGATGTCTTAAAAGGGAAAGGTCTTTGTCTCCTTTTATGTGCAACATGAAGCATTATACCAGCCCTCAGAATATTTATTATTAATATAATGATTTCTCTCAGTACACCCACATTGAGTAGTTTATGTTGCAAATGAATGGACACGAAACAAATTTCATTTTCTAGTGTGTGAAAGCCTTTCAAAAAACTTCTGGAACAAAGATTTCAATGTAAAGCAAATGAAAAGGCACTGGTCAAAGGATTATTGTTCTACTAGCTGTAAAAAAAAAAAAAAAGCCTATTCTGCACAACTTCCTTTAACAGCTAATCCTGTTCATTTGCCCTGTCTGTACATAATTTTTTAACTACTCCAGTAAGAAGTAGGAATTTTTCTCTCCTACTTGTTTGGAGGGAAGGGATAGAGGTAGGGACAGGAGAGGGAAAGGAAACAGGGAATGGAAGGGAAGGGAAGATATGGGAGATATGTTTAAAAGACTTTAAGACTTGATTTATGAGTCACAGGACATGTAAGCAGATACACAGTGAATATAGTGGTATGAATACTTTAAAACCATCATAGAATTTTCTTAAATCTTACGAGGCAGCTGAACAGGAACCTAGATTGATAACTGTTTGAAAGGGAGTTAACTTTATTTGTACCACTTAAATCAGTGTCGCTATCAGGGTAAGACATTCTACAGCAAGTAGAGGAGGCAGAATCAATCTTAACACACAAAATAGATTTGTTATTAATTGAAATAAATTGTATTAAGAAAAAAAATGACATCACATCAGAATAGAAAACCCTACTGTTGATGTAAGATAATTTGGGAAAAACAAAACAAAACACAAAGCTACAACAAAAAATGCACCTAAATAGCACAACTTAAGAAGATCTACAAATTGACAAAGAAAGGCTTTCCCAAAATGAAGAACAATATATATTTACTCCAGTTCTGTAGTACGGGCTTGTACTGAATTATTTTCTCAAATTCTCTGTTCCACCATTTGTCTCTGGAGTGTTTTAGCAAAGGTCTTTTTCTCAGACCATTACTTTGCACTTTTCCTTTATGTACACTCAACCTACAGTTTAACCTCTGCTTTGAAAATCTATTGGATGTCATTTCTTTTTATATCTAACCCTTGCTGTCACAGGATGCCTCCTTTTACTCACAGACAGGCAATGCTCATAGTCAAAGTGTTTTTAGTTGCTGTTGGATTGGCCATTGTATTTCATTTGAAATACTAGATGGGAAAAAATGTGTAAAGTATTAATGATCTGATTGTTGCATACTTATTATTTTCAATGAGAAAAAAAGGCACAGAAAAACAAATATCATGAGGCCATTACATAAGAAAAGACAAGATAATAATTTATAGTACATAACACCTCTACAATGATATTATCTATAATTTATGTAAACTGCTTTTCTTAGATATGCAAAATTCAGATGACACATTTTATTAGTGCAGAAGTCACAGCAGTAATGTTAATAAGGAGATAAGGTTTATATTTTTATACTATATAATTTCATTTTGACAACTTTCTTTGCAAATTTCAAAATACCACTTTAAATAAAACTAAGTTTTCCCTTTCATGACCACAAAAAAGAAAATATTTATATTATTGCTTGCATTTTCCACACTGTGGATTTCTTTGTGTGATAAATCAAGTAACTAGAACAATAAGTGAAGATTTTGAAGTTTTCCTAATTCTCTTATCAACATTTGATAGGTAAATCACTGCAGTAGTTAATGCTTAAATACAGTATCCACTTATGTATTTGTATCACTAATTAATCCTATGTCAGGAGGATCATTAGGGCTCATACTTTGCCCTCTTAAAGAAATTTGTATGTCATTATCTACAATTAGGTTTGAATGATAGTATTTATTTATTCAAAGCTTCAGCAAAAAACAATGAATAGAGAAATACACAAGATATAATGTAAACAGTACAAGAGGGAAAATCCACATAAAGTAGCCTTTGCATTCCTTCATTTGTCTATTTGTGTTTTATGAGGCAAATAACATCTCAGTACTATCATAGTCTTAAAATAAAATAAATGACAAGTGCATTATCTCTGTACATTTTAAAGATAAATCCTGAGGAATCTTAACAACTCGGGGAGATTTATAAAACCTTACACAGGCAAAAAAAGGATAAAAAAAATAGATCATTTTGTCTTTGATTGCTTGTCAATGAAAAAAAGCTGCAACTATGACATAAAGAGCAGATAGAGCATATTTAGTCTAAAAAGAGGCTCCTGTTAAGTCTTTTTCAGAAAATCAGCTGTCAATGAAATTCTGCAGGAAAGTTTAACATTACAATTCTAATTTTAAACAACAAAAAGATTCAAAGGTGTTGAGTGACTTGGAATGAATATTCTGGCACATGATTTTGTATCTGAACACAAAAATTAAAAGCAGACTTTTCGAAGGCAAATGAATTTCTTTCAGCAAGAGTCCCCTTATTGTAGTGCTCATCATTAGGAATACTGAGCTCAAAAATCATACTGCTGAATTTCCAAATTTCAGTCTTCATTTATCCAACTACCTAAGATAGCCTTAAATCTTCACACTTTCTGTGAGAAATGAAATAATACATATTTCTGAAACCTAGAAAGCAATGACATCTGTTCTTTTCACCAGATGATGTTTACTGAAGATTTAAAAAAAGAACACATCTCCTCTACGTGTGCAAGTCTGCTTTATCAGCTTAAAAGCTCCTGTGACAAGCTGCATGACCTCTTCAATTGTAGCTCCCCTAATGACCATTAAAGTAACAGGTGGTACCTAGTATATCTAAAACCCATTTTTAATAGCAAATAAACTTTTATAAGTTTCTGGTTGGTGATAGCCATCTGGAAGGATGCTGTCTGTGATAACAGCAGGAAGTATAAATACAACAGGTTTTAAAACAAACCCCTCTATCTGTTTTGATTAGGGTGTGGTAATCAAAGGAGTAATTCTTATTTAATTTAATTTAGGCATTGCTACTTTATTCTTGGATCTTAAGTATTCAAAGTGTGTTTCAAAGGACATCTTCAGCATTTGAGCTTTTTTTTTATTAAATTGATTTCATATTGCCCATTCTGGGAAATGTTCTGGAAATGTAAGCCTTGGATTTCTGTGTTAAACAAACAAAAAAACAGTAATGACAACAGGAAAAAAAAAGAAAAGCTTCTTATTTAAATTTGCATTTTTCTTTTGAAGCTGTTTCTGCCTTGTGCACTTCCATAGTAAGGTTGTTGTTTTTACCTGCTGGACATTTCAGGACTACCCAAGATATTTCTTTGGGCCCATTGCTGGAAATTCATATATAAAGTTGTCAATCACAATTCAGTCAGGGCTTCTGTACACTGATTCTGAGAACTTTATGTCTTTTTGACCTCTGGGTTAGACTACTGGAAAGCTTTACTTTTTTTTTTTTTTTTTTTAATGTATTTCATAAAATGTGGGCTTCTTCCTAGCACTAAATGATGTTGAAAGGGATTTAAGCCACAGTAAGCAGCCCTAGTTTAATCTGATAGTCTTTGAGGATTTACAGCAATACTTACTGTCAAAAATTTATAAAATTTCATAATTGCAATAAATTTCAGAATACTCTTGAACAAATGACTCACTCACCCCAGATTACAGTATCCACAGGTAAAGACTTTCCTGTTCTATTATATAAAGAAGTACTGCAATTCTACTGTTTGTCTCACTTCCACACTAGTTTGATATTCATTCAGAAACTTCTTGAAAATAAAAAGAAAATCCCAACTTCTCCTTTTATTTTCTGCCTTTTGTTAACTTTTGTTAACAGTAGTTCACCTCAGCCAAGCATTTCCTCACAAAATAAAGAGAATGTAAGTTTGCATAAACAGTATACAGAACCTTGCCTAGTATTTTATTGTCCAAAAACTGTTTTCTCTAAATTGATCATCCAGTCAAACAGATGAATGTGTCCCTTGAACTCGGCACCCTGTAATTACCCTGTTACACTGCATGACACCCATCCATTAAGGTGATTTCAGGGACAAATCATCCCAATGCAAACAAATACTGCTAGCCTAGGCACCTTGCATGAGACAGAAAGCTCTCAGCTATAAGTGACTGAGAGAAATACAAGCTTATGCTTACTGTGCTTTCTCCTTTTTTTTTTTCCGCACTCTTATGCAGACATTGTTAAGGTAGCTGAAAGAACACTTTTAAGGAAAGGACAGAACAACTAGACACCCAACCTTCTATTTACCTCTGTAAAGGAAAGGGAAATGAAATCAACCCCAACAACCAAAAGAAAAAGAAAAAAAAAAACCACAAAACAGAAAACCAAAACAAAAAAGTCACTTTTTTAACAGCTGTATTCTATACCAGGTTGTAAGGTCACTAGCAAGGCAAGGTAAAAATAATTACTGTTGACTTACAATTTAATTTCCAAAGTAAAGAGCCTTAGTGATTTAATCTTGACTTTCATACTTCTTAAATTAGAAAAATATACCATGTTTCATTTAAACCTTTCAGCAACACTTCTCAATCTGGACCTGATTAACAAGAAGTAATGTCTATTGAGGAATGAAATATTTCTCAGTTTTATTAAAACCAAACATATCAGCAACCTGTAGCCTACATATTACATGGAAATCAATGAAATTCCAGTAACATGTAATTTTTGTGACTAACCCAATGACACAGTGCAGTCAAATGAGGCTTTGGAAATAACCAAAAATGGGAATTTTTTTTTCAAAGGTAGCACATCTATATTTATAAAATAACAGCTACAAAGCTAGATGCACTCAATAAATAATTTATAATAAGATCAAGATATTTAACTGAAGGAAAAATCAGGATGAAAAATAAAAACAAAACAAAAAAAAATACTGAAAGAAACCCCTTGATTATTTCACGCAAGGGAGCAACTTCATAATTATGAAGCAAACATGTTGGCTCACAAATTCACTTTAAAATCCTCTTGGAAACATATGTAATTATTTTGCTTAAATTGACCTTTCTCTATTTTAAAATTCTTGTAAAATTTTGGTTACCCCAGTGGTGATATCACTGCTCCTCTTTGGCACACTGAAAAATATAACTGGGTGAATTATCAAAAATAAGTTCAAACTCATTTGATGGGTATATGACATAAAACTCCTCAAGATTTCCATAATTTCTATACCACTGAATATTCTGATGACTATCTCCATTAACAACTGTAGTGTCAGTTGACTACAGAAGACTCAACAACTAGTAGTTGAGCCATGAGTGGCATGGAGTTCCTATAGTTTTTCTGGAAGACATATATCTTAGCAATCTGTCTCTTGAAAGGAAGGTGTAAAGCAAGTGTTACGAATTCCAATGAAAAAAGTTGAACTGATAGCATTAATTATTCTTATCTTGTCAGAGATTTTCAAGGGAAGAACATTTCACCACCTACTTGTGTCCAGGTTTTCTTCCCTCTCTTTTAAATTCACCATTCATTAAACTTAAGTAGTGGTCATTAAAAGCATTGTTATACCCTGAATGTAGCTGTATAAGTCACTACATCATATCTGAAGTTATTCAATGTGCTGACACCTCTGTTGCTGTGATTCATTTGTATTTAATACTTTGGGCACAGATCTTTCTCTTTCCTGTAACGGTTTTATTTTCTTACTGTTACAGTACAATCAGCTCTCCATTTTTTCCTTAGTTGATTTTCCCAGTGTTGGTGGGAACGAGAGTCTGTAGTTAAACTGTTAAAGTGAAAAATTTTGGATTATTCCATTCCTCTATATGAACCAGTTTTTTGGTCTGATATCACCTTTCATCTCAACTCATATTTTGTCATAACTGTCCCTTCACAGTTTGAATTGGATGAAGTTAGCACCAGAGTATTTTTTTCAAGGAAATTCTGATAACATTATAGAAAAGGCAAAATATATGTATTTGCAAAAAGGAAGCCCAACTAGTTGTATATATCAGTAGTAAATAATGATCAGGATTTTCGTGACTCTCCTTCATGTGACTGCCTTAAAAAACATGGTATTCTACTAAACCTCAAACAATAAAGATATTAGTATCTACTCCTTGTACTCAATCAATCTCCAAGCTGATAATATCCAGTACAGACTTAACAGAATCATAGAATGACCTCTGTTGAAAAGGATCTTAAAGATCACTTAGTTTCAACCCCTGTGCTGTGGACAGGGTTGTATACCACTAGACCAGGCTGCCCAGAGCCACATCCAGCCTTGCCTTGAATGCCTCCAGGGGTGGTGCATCCACAGCCTCTCTGGGCAACCTGTTTCAGTGTGTCACCACCCTGAGTGAAAAAATTCCTCCTAACCTCTAAGCTAAATCTCCCGTCTTAGTTTAAAGCCATTCCTCCTTGTTCTATCACTATCAATCCACGTGAGCAGTCGTTCCTCCTCCTGTTTAGATGCTCCCTTCCAATGCTGTAAAGCCACAATGAGGTCTCCCCAGAACCTTCTCTTCTCCAAGCTAAACAAGCCTAGTTCTTTCAACTTTTCCTTACTGGAGACTTATTCTGCAATGAAGCAGGGTATCACCTCAGTAGGTGAGGGTCAGTTCTGATATCTATGAGTGAGCTGTGAGGAGCTGAGTGTGCCATTAGTCCTTATCAGAGCAGCTCGTGAAAGCAGCTGACAGGGTGTGGGCAGGCCAGGAGCAGTGGTGGGGCATTTAAAAGCAGCAAAACCACTCTTAATAATAGATCTCTGAGGTGATCTGCTCTGTTCCAACAGTGTTCTGGGAAGCAAGTTTGCTAGATTGACTACCAGAACATTAAACAGGATTTAATGGGGCTAGGGATGGAGTTCTATGTGACAGAAAAGGGGCCTGGAATACTGTCAGTTTAAAAACAGCAGGAAAAAGCCTTTGTGTTGTCACAAAAGATCATGAGTAGGCTACTCTGAGATGGCAACATTGCTGGTAGCCCAAATGAAGTGACTCTACATCAATATATATGCAGTCTGGGAAATAAGCAGGAGGAATTAGAAGCCACAGCATGATCAAGATTTACATGGGTAAACAGTGATAAGTCAAGGGGAACTGAGTTTAAAGTCAATGAGGGGAGACAGATGAGTTGTCGGGTAGATTTTTCACAGAGAGAGTGGTTAGGCACTGGAAGAAATTGCCCAAAGAAGCTGTGGATGCCCTGTCCCTTGAGGTGTTCTAGGCTACATTAGATGGCGCCCTGGGCAACCTGATCTTGTGCGTGATTTAGTGGTTGGCAACTCTGTCCAAAGCAGAATTATTGGATCTAGATAATTCTATAAATCTGTGATTTTTCACACAAACGAGTCTCATGTGAACTCTTGGGTGCTCAGGTTTTCAATGTCCACAAAGAAAGAAGAGAACTTGGAAGACAAGCTATCACTGTCTAAAACTGCTTGGAAGAAGGTATCCTCACACTGGTGTAATTTATATTGCATCACCATCTCAGTAGTGAATGCCATGCTGCTTTTTGTTTAGTAAAAGCTCACCAGAGTTGGAAAAGACCTCCAAGATCATACAGTCCTACCATCCACCTATCACCAATATTTCTCCACTAAACCACGTCCCTTAGTACAACATCTAATCTTGTTCAGTGTCATTGGCTTCAGCCCAGTGAGTCAGATTCCTTGGAAGATCTGTTCTACACCTAGGCAGATCAACACTTCCTCCCATCTTGGTGTCATCTGCAAACGTACAGAGGATTCACTCCTCAAAATCATGAATAAAGATATTAAACAGAGCAGGCCCCAGTACTGACCCCTGGGGATCATCACTCATGATCAGTCTTCAGGTGGATTTAACTCCAGTTACCACAGCTCTCTCAGCATAGCTTTCCACATGGTTCTTTACCCGGCAATGAGTTCATTTGTTCAAGTCAGGGGCTGCTAAATTTCCCAGGAGAATGTGAGAGACAGAAACTGTTTTTTACTTTCTTTTGTCTCAAAGCTTGCTTCCTAAGGCCTTTTCTGGTGACAAGACTCTGACTGATAACTGCCGGTTATCCAGATGGGTGTTATGGTGCCTCATTGTCTCTGCTAATGGTTGTAAAGATAAGCAGAAGTAGGGGCAAATAGTCTTTTCCGGGGGGGTACGGCTTGGAGAAGCTGACCACCACAGAAAGACAGTGCTCCTGCATGGCAAGGAAGGCAACATCCGCTGCTGGCTTATCTGTTAGGCCAGACATGTCACACAAACCAAGAGAAAAGAAAAAACACCTGAGAAATGGTGATAAAAGGCCTTCACTGAACCAAGGATTTTGGGAGGAGAAGAGAAGAATTCTTGGAGAAGAACTCCCAAAGAGAAAATCTTTGAGGAGAACTCCCGAAGACGGACCCTGAGGCCTGCTTGCTGCTATCTCCCATCCCCCGCGGTGACCAGACGAGTTCCTGAGACTACGAACCTCGTTGGACCCACGGTGGTGATTATATCTCTCTTGCTTTCTATCAAGACTCCTTGCTTCTTATCCCTTTTCTATCGCTCACCTTCCCTTCCCCATTTCCCTAAGCAACTAGTAATTGTAATAAACTGGTTGGGCTAACATTTGACCCGTTGTGTCTTAATCTCGCCATCGGGTATACACATAATCAAAGAATCTCGTCTCCCTCCTTTATATTGGAGCGTGACAGAGAATACTGTGGCGAACAATGTCAAAGACTTCATGAAGTCTATGTAGACTACGCTGTCAGACTTTCCGTCATCCACCAGGCAGGTAACTTGAGCACAGATGGAGATCAGGTTGTTTAACCAGGACCCGCCTTTCAAGAACCTATGAAACAATATTTTAAAGAACTTGAGAACGACCTCACAGGTAACATAACACTTTATAAAAGGGTGTTTTCTTATGGAAAGAATTTTCATCAGAAGTAGCATGTTCCGTATTTTTGTTGTACTTTTATTCTTGTCTGCTATCCTTCACAACTAGTTTAAGGGTCTGTCAGTTACAGACAATTGTGTTTTTTCCCTATTTCAGCTATCATTAATATTTTATTAATTTTTCCTGCTAATAAGCTGGAATTTGATTGTTAAAATTCGCTCCAATTGGAAATCTCCAAGCATATATTTCAGAAAATGTGAAATTTCCTGAGTTAAATCTGGTGCAGTTATAACCAACTGATGCTGTAAGCACTACTGTTCTTTAAAGCTTGTCATAAAGATACAAATGAAATCCTTCTAAGATATATTTTGTTGAGATGATTTCTGCATTTAGAACATATTAACCTATTGTTTCAGTTGTCAAGTACTATTTTCTTTCCAAAGTTGAAATGAACACCAATTTTAATTTTTCTATTTTTTTCCTCCATTTTCTCTCCTATGGTAAATTCTTTTTCCTGTTGTCATTGTTTCATCTTTAAAAAATTCTGCATTTAAATTTCTTTCAATATTTTTATTTTAAAAATAATTCAAATGAGCTTCTTTTCACTTCAGACTACCATTCACAATATGCTAACTAGCATGCATCCAGCTGGAAAAAGAAGGTTAAAGTAAATCATGTGGTGTTCATTAATGTAAACTAATAAAAAGTGTCAAGTTTTTACACTATACCGACACATTCCCTTAAGGAAATTCACAAAGTCAGTAACAGCAATAGGTTAGCCTTAAATAAAAACTTTTAGTCCAAATACTCACTGAGTGTTTTACAGTCTGTACAAGTATCACACAGGAGTACTTTTCTTAGTTGTAATAGCATCTGCCATCACTAAGACCTAGTTTCTAGGCTGACAGTAGTTCATATTCCTGGAACTACTGGAATTAAAAGGAATTAATCAAAATGAAAAAATGTGTAAAAAAAAAGTCTAGTGAAAAATAAATAGAAAGGGATAGGATTTAAGATATAAAGGCCGCATTTGTTTACAGAAACCAATTTCTTTCTTATTTTTCTACACCTTACTTCTCTGTAGATTTACTTCAAAAGGCTTAAAAGAACAAAAAGGCATGAGGCTCCTTTTCTCAGATATCCAGGGAATACTTTTTCCTACACAGAAAAAAAAAAGGATTAATGGATGTTAAAACTGCAGAAGGCAGAAAACTCACAGTTAATGTAAAAGAATTAATAGATTAAATATATGGTATATGTGTCACAGGATCAGGGCCTGTTGCACTCAGCACTAAAGAAAGTCACTTGTTTTGCAAGCTTTTTGTACTTACTCAGGTTTTCATCACAGCTGAACTGTTGTATCACAGCTCAGAGCAGTGGCACTGGAAGTTCAGTGGTCTTATTTCAATTCCATCTTGCTTCTTTTTAAACATCTGTTTGCTTCCATATTTTCTGTATTCCCCCCTTTGTTCTCCTTGTTTGTTCTCTCAGTTCCATAATGTCTTCTGCATACTTTTATGTTAATTTAAAGGGATTTAAAAAATCCACTAACAGAACTAAGGCAAAAACCATAACTTTCATTTCTCCAGAGAAAGAAATGAATGACATGGTTAAAAGTAAATTGTTCTAAAATAACAAAAGTTTGGAGAATTTCTGTTTGTAAATGTTAGATCACAACAACTGTAAAAATAAATACAATTTATATACTTGAATGTGGAACTGCATATAAATTATATATGATACAAGTATTTATTTTCTATAAATCTATGAATGGATAAAACATTTTCATGTTATAATCAGAAACATTCCTTTGTTTCGTAATATTATACTAATCTTACTTCTATCCTGCAGGTATAATCTTTAATTTGTAACTACTGGATTTGCAATTATGAAAGTGCTAAATGATTGTAGAGAAGAGAAACATCCCTTTAGGTGAGAAAATACAGGAAGCGGATAAAAACAGCAATAATAGTCTTGGAAAATAAATTAAATATTGAGGGTTGTACTCCACAGCAGTACAGATATGTCTTGAACTACAATACTAATTGGAGGTCTCCATTAGAAAACAGCAGTTCATTCCTCAAAAAGACATACTGTTGCATCTATATCGCTGAGGATGCGATTTCACACCAGAAGTCCGAATAAACCCTACTATGGCTAAGCCTGACTAGCCCTACCTCCAGATGAAGAGCAACTATTGGTCAGCTGTTCTTCTCTTCTCTGTTACCTTCCTACTCAAGCATGCAGGTAGGCAAATAATCCTGGGGAAGGTACGCTGTACAGCACTCATGTGCTCACAGGGGAGGGCAACAGCAGGAGATATTTCCCTCCTGGAAAGATAGAAGGAACAAGTGGAAGATTGTTTGGGCAAGGCCAACACCTGGCTCATGGTACATTCAAATTTGTCCCCCAAAATGTTTTATAATATGAGGAGTGTTCCAAATGTATTGCCTCCTGTTTTATTACGTTGGCCCATGATGTCGGAGGCTGATGTTGATGGTATCTGGCAGTAGAGGCTGAAACTTCCTGCCAGTGTTTTATTTTGTTGCTGTGTGACAGATGGCAGCAGAGGGGCAGTCTGACAACATGGCATCTGACAAGGAATTGCATGTGAAGCAAAGGTGTGTCGTAGAATTCCTCCATGCAGAAAGATCTTCACCCACTGATATTTATTGACACTTCCTGGACGTTTGTGAAGAAACAGTGCATGTGAGTATGTTGAGGTGGTGGGTAGTGCATTTCAGAAACAACACTGTCTTAGCAGCTGTGAAACTGTGGCTCACCTCTCCTGGTGCAGATTTTACAAGCACAGCATGCAGACTCTTGTTCATTGCTGGCAAAAATGTGTAACTAGTGATGACTGTTGAAAAACAGTATTTTGTAGCTGATTATTTGATCTGTCAAATAGTGCTATTTTGCTCTTTGTATTTAGTCTAATTTCAGTGGAAATAAATAGGAGGCATTACATTTGGAATGGCCTATGTGTATATATGTTGATGATAAGAGAAAAAGAAAACAAAGCAAAACAAACATAAGATGTTTCAAGTGTGTCCTACACAGAATGAAATATCTGGGCCTTGTTTATTAGATTTTAAATTGGATTTATTTATTCAATTTAGCTGAAAAGTAAAAATCTGTATTTTTTCTGATATCGGGATTGGTATCAGAAACTGAAACATAAAGAGGTCAAGTGTAGGTTCAAACTAAGACTTTTTCAAGGATAAGAAGGAATGCACTGTGATTCTTACCTTGACCAAATGCTTCTCAAAATGCAAAATATGTTGGGACTGTTTAATAGCAGTCCAGATTTCAGTACTCTTTAACCAAGTTATTTATCTAATACCAATCAGAGAATTTATTTCTATTTATTTTAAGCATAAACTTAGATATTATCATAACTGACAGTACAGTTACAAGTCACGTATTAATGCTGATTTTACAATTTTTTTCCCCTAACATGCATAAGATTCCCTGATTTTCGTAACTCTTACATTTTAATCTCGTGTGTATTGAAGATTATAAATTGCTCCAGTAAGCATCTTTTTCAACAATGAAGCCTGGGAGCAAAAGCAAAAAAAAAAAAAAAAAGTAAGAATAGTAAAAAAGAAAAACAGTAAAGCAGATAAGCAGATACAGAATGATATGCTTACCCTTGGTAATTAGCTTCTGAATTAGAAAAATCTGGATTCTGGATTAAGAGAAAAAAATATTTCCTGTGTCTGTGATTGATACATTCAGTCATAAAACATTTTATTGTAAAATGTGCTTAGAGGAATTTGATTTACCGATTTTCTACATCAGATCTACATCTACTGAGGAATAGCTTGCTTCTTCAACTTCTTTTAAGTATCACATTGCATAAACTTATTTCAAAGCAGTTTACAAGACAGTTCAACAAATAAAAGGAAGCATGACGGTGAACAGATACTGATGAAAGTTAAAGGGAAAACTTTTCAAAGGAACTCTAAAGCTAACATATATCTCTTACTTTCATGGACTTCTACTCAAATACAGTTTCTTAGGGAGGAAATAGATTTTCATTTTGTAATTATTTTTCATATAAGACTGATTCAATTTGAAGGTATAGTTACAGGTAACTTAATTTAGTATGTATATAGCTCCATCACTAAGAAAAATAATACTATTATTAACCATAGCTGGCAGTGGCAATCAGTTTTGCATGGATCTGTTTTTGTTTGTAGCTTTTTATTCAATAAAATACCTTGTAAATATCTTTGTGCAGTCAGTGTTTATTATTTTCATGCATTCAGCTTGAACTACAAGTTACTTGGTGAGAAGACTGATGCATTGTCTAGAAGTCTCAGGACAACTGTTAACTTTGCTAAATGCTGAATTATAGCTCTTCCCATTTCTAATCTTCTTAAAACATATTCTTAAAATTAAATATCAAGTTAAAGTAAATAAATAAAATAGCTAGCGTTCTCCTACTTGCTCAATTTATCATACTAGATTGATTATTTGTGATTGATTTCTTTTGTATTAGCCTGGAGACCCTTTTTACGTGAAGTCCGTTAGAGCTATAACTCTTCATATTTATACCTCCCTAAAAAACAGCTCATTTTCCTTTTCTATTTATTTACATCCCAGTGCACAACTGCCATCAGCTATATACAAATTATCCACAGCAGAGTAGAAAAACATGTACATAAAATATTTCTCATCAAGGACTAATTACTGATAATTTTGGGACACATCTCAAAAAAAAAAAAAATATATATATATATATTCTGTATATAGAAGACCTTTATAATTAACTAGGTAATTTAAATAGTAGGTAATAGTGTACAACTTAATGTGCATGACTGTGTACACACATGCACACACGCATTTACAGACATGCTTAGAGTTAGTAATATATCATTTGATAATTTTTTTACAGTCAGTACCAATATCGGCTATTCCTCTTGATTAGATAAAAGAACAAAAAGAATATTTATATAATGAGGACTTCCTATATTGCATCAATCTTGTTGTTGCAATCCTCTTATTTTTATTTTAGTATTTACACTCATCATATAATAAAAGTACCTTCCTTCAGAGAGTAACAACATTTTAATCATATAATATTATGTCCAGTGGTTTTCTTGTTTTAATTTATAAAACAATAGCTATGTAGAAAGATGTGAATGAGGAAAGACCTCAGATGACTCTCAAGATTGGTCAACTGCACCTAGACTATCTTCAACAAAATAGTGCCTCATAATTTCTGAAGTGCTTCAACATTACTAGATGGCCTATCACAAGAAGTCATGCTGAATTCTTACAAAAGCATATTTAATCCAACATTAAGTATTTCTAAGCGCTATATGAAATCACTTGTAAAAAATCATCTTTTCCTTCAAAATTGAAATAAGGGACAGAAGGCGAATTGGAGGTTCACTTTTCTGGTAATAACATTTCATTCTGTCTTTTCATCATTATCATATTTACTTCAATGTGGTATTTATTAGAGTTTTAGAGTATTAGAGTAAAATTTTATGTCATGCTCTCCAAACCACTGTTGCTCACATATTTATTGACATTTAAGGAGCTCTTACTAACATTTTAAACATGACTGTCATCTAACAAAATCCTATTAAATATTTAAATACAATATACAGCATACTAGTATAACATTAAATTGTAAATACTGTAATGGCAATATTTTGAATATTGATTATGTAATACATGCTTTATGAATCTTTATCAACACTTGACAGGCACAGAAACAATCATTCTTGACAGATTATAGTTCCTGATCTGATAAAAGCGGTGGTCATGTTCAACATCTTCATCAATGACCTTGATGAGAGGGGGATAGAGTCCACCCTCAGCAACTTTGTTGATGATACAAAGCTGGGAGAAATGGCTGATGTGCCAGAAGGCTGTGCTGCCATTCAGCAAGACCTGGAGAGGCTGGAGAGGTGGGCAGGAAGAAACCAGATGAGGTTGAACAAGAGCAAGTGTAGAGTCTAGCACCTAGGGAGGAATAACTGCATGCACTAGTACAGGTTGGAGGCTGACCTGATGAAGAGGAGCTCTGAGGAGAGGGACCTGGGTGTCCTGGTGGATGACAGGCTGTCCATGAGACAGCAGTGTGTCCTGGTGGCGAAGAAGGCCAATGGTGTCCTGGGGTGCATTAGAAAGAGCGTGGCCAGCAGGTCAAGGGAGGTGATCCTCGCCCTATACTCCACCCTTGTGAGGCCTCACCTGGAGTACTGTGTCCAGTTCTGGGCTCCTCAGTACAAAAAAAAGACTGAGATCTCCTTGAAAGAGTTCAGTGGAGGGCTACAAAGATGATAAAGGATGTGGAACATCTCCCTTATGAGGAGAGGCTGAGATACCTGGGTCTGTTCAGCCTTGAGAAAAGAAGACTCAGAGGGGATCTGATCCAAGTCTACAAATATCTAAGGAGTGGGAGGCCAAGGGGTGTGGCTGAACTCTTCCCAGCAGTGTATGGTGATAGCATGAGGGGAAATGGCCACCAACTGAGGCATAGGAAGTTCTGCAGAGATGTGCGTGGGAACTTCTTCACAATGAGGGTGATGGAGCACTGGCACAGGCTGCCCAGAGGGGTGGTGGACTCTCCTTCTCTGGAGATGTTCAAGATCTGCCTGGACAACTACCTGTGCAACCTGGGCTAGGGAGCTGTTTTGGCAGGGAGCTGGACTCGATGATCTCTAGAAGTCCCTTCCAAACCCTAAAACTCTGTGATTCTGTGAAAATAAAAATAATAAGAGATAATAATTTAGACATCTTTTCTCAATGAATGATCTCTAGGAAATCTGATCTTCAGTGTTCTCTTTCCATATAAAGTTGTGTGAATATTGTGGAATATGTCTTTGGGGGAAAAAAAAAAATTCCCTGTAGTGCTGCATCATAATTTGTTCATAAGAACAATTGACTGCTACAGCAACTTTTCTCAACTAGGATTCTAGACGATCTTAATTCTCATTGTGAACACTGTAATCCAACAAAATAATTAGACTCACACTGGTGTCAGAGAAAAACAATTTTAGATGTTACTATTAGGTTCCTTTTCTTAATCTGACATAGCTGAGAATAGGATTTTCTGAGAGACTGACCTATCCCCCCTTTCCTCTCCTCAGTTACTGTGGATAAGCAGCAGATTACAAGTTAGACAGCTTATTAAGACTCACTAATCCTATGGGTTTTCAAAAAGCTTGGGGGTTAGCTATAATTGGGTTTGTGTTGAACTTGACCAGAACATCATAAAGGACTTCCTAGACTGAAAAAACAGGACTAGCATTGTTTACTTATAAACACAAACAAAACCCAGCAAGAACAAAACCATCTGTCTTTCTCTTTGTTCATTAAATACACCTAAACTATGTTTCATGCTGCTTCGTTCATTTCAATAGTCACAGTAGGGATGAATTTGAAAAAGTAACTCTGCCTCGGAGGAAGAAAATGTTCCTGAACATTGCCTTTTGTGTGCATCATTTTTTTTATCCTCCGCTTTTCATGTGAAATAAATTTCAAGAGACTGAAAATGAATAGTTAACAGAAAGAAAATGAAACAAAGGATAAGAATGTAACACTGGTTTTCATTTAACACTTTGTTTCCTTTCTCATATATATAACTCATTATATATATATATATATTTACACATCTGTTCATACATATATTGATTCAGATGGAATGATGAATATATCCCTTGATAGCATTAAGTATTTCGGTTGCATACTATTACGTTTCAGGTTGTTGTGGGAATGAGTGTTGTTGTCTTTAGATCTGTTAAACTCCACACTTGGGTTCAGAGTTTTCACAGGTTATCCTGGCTTACTGGCTACTCCCTGTACAGTGATACCAATCCTTTTGACACCTTCTTCCACCTCTTTTTATCAAGCTGATTAAGATTTGCATGTAATTCCTCCATGTTTCCAACTTCCTAGCAAATTGGGAAATGAACCAAGGGACCCATCTAATATCTGTTAGATGTGGTCACAAAAGAAACCCACCATAAAGCTCTTTTGTAACATGATGTTATTGATGTTTTTCAGTGTCAGAGAGATGTTTATTGTAACATCAGTCCAGGAGTTCCATTCAAAATATGGCTGTTTGAAAATGTCTAATTTTGATAAGAGGTGTGTATGTTTCTGAGATTATCCCTATTATGGTTTATATTATGGAGTATCCTACACACACTATCCTGAGAAAGTTCTATAGACTGTAACAACTTGAACTTGCCCAACTAATATATATCTCTCAGCATTTCAATTACTTTTGAGATGCTCAAATGGACATTTCTATTCATATTTAACCTTGGAGCAACATGCAGTGTTGCAGTGTGGTGTAGTAATACTTTCAGTATTCAGTCAAACTCAATAGTTTGTTTATTTGATTTCACTTCGGATAGTTTTATGCTCTCACAATAGCCTGTGGTTCTTAATAATTAATTTGATAAAACATTCAGTCAGAAAAAAATGAACAGAAAGCACCAGATGAGCACCTTGTGACAGGGAGTTGTTACCTAGTAAGCATTTTTTTTCATGTATATGTTTTTCCTCAGTGTAATCATTCCACAGGAACCACTGAGATCCTGCTAAATCAAACAATCACAAAAGGCATGTATGAACTATAAGCAGTTTCATGCTGCTGTGACATTTATGTCCCATCTATTTAATTTGCATGGAGGCAATACCAGGGAACCATGAAAATTTTAAAGTAATATGAATTCCTTATAAGATTTCATTTTAGCTATAGCTAACTAAATTAAGAAAGATTTATTTAGCAAACTGCAGAAACTATCTTGGGTTTTATTCTTGCCATTGTTATAAATTATACTGTTAAGGAAGAACTGTAAAAGGTCACTTTTTGTTGTCATCATTTTGTTTTACAATGATAAATGCAAATATTGACACAGATTATATGTACAGAATGTATTCAAATGAGCCATAATTGTTAATAAGTGACTTAATGGGTAAATAAATCTTTAAAATTTTTGATCTTTAATGCTTAGCTTTTATTTATTTATTCATGCAAACAGAGATCATCAGTGACAGATCAGAACTGGTCTATGTGTGACTATGAATAGCTACATATATAATTTAGTGTGCTGTCTTTTGTAATTCTTTGACTCACTCCTCACTGTAATGAATATATGTGGCTGTCAGACTATGGTGCTTAAATGACTAAAACTATAATGTAAAGACCTATATGTATATAGGTGTTCTTTTCTGAAAGAATTACCAAACAACTTATTTACTAAGCTTCTTAATATTCCATTGACTTTATCACACTGAATACTGAAAGGCAGGCAAAATTAATTTTCTTCAACAGTTTTGATCAAGGGAGAGGAAAATGCTTCTTTCTCTCCAACTGCTTGAGATAAAATAATAATAATAATAATAAAAATATATGTTGCTGGCATAAACTACTCTCTTAGGCTTATAAACTCATCCAGCTGGCATCCAAAGACTAGAAATGTTAAGATGCCACTCAAAGTGATGAACTTATTAAGCACATACCAGGAATTATATTAGTTTTAATATTGTCAATGAATGAAGGCTGTTATGTAAGTTTTTGTAGACTTGCATTCAAAAAGCTCTAATTGAAATTATAAACCAGTAAAAATGATAACCATTGGCCCTCAATGATGTCTATTTATTAACACCATCAAGTTGTTACACCTTGTATAACTGCTTGATGAAATGGAGCTGAGAGATTCCCTTATGTTTCACATATGGCTTACAACATTTTTTTCCCAGTGTTCTCTTTTTCAGGTCTGTATAGAAAGTTTTATATAAGCAATGTATAGAAAAATTGAAAAGACTCTTTATTCAAAATATTTAAATTTATATCTCCATTCTTTATTGGATGCAGCTGGGAACATGACCAGTGAGGATAAGAAAAAAGCTGAGGTTCTCAATACCTTCTTTACATCCATCTTTAAAAGTCAGACCCATTATCCTCAGGGTACTACAATCTCTCACCTGGAACACTTGATGGGGAGCAGAATACACCCCCCACAATTCAGAAGGACACAGTCAGAGAGATACTACTCCAGCTGTACTGTCACAAGTCATGTGACTGGATGAGATTCATCCAAGTATGCTGATGGAACAGGCGGTGGTAATAGCCAAGCCACTTTCCATCATCTATCAGCATTCCTGGTTGACTGGTGAGGTTCCAGAAGACTGGAGGCTTCCTAATGTAACTCCCATCTACAAGAAGAGTTGTAAGGAGGATCTGGGGAACTACAGGCCTGTTAGCCTGACATCAGTGCAAGGTAAAATATGGAGCAGATTGTCTTGAGGAAGATCATGCAGCATGTGTGGGACAACCAGGGGATCAGACCCAGCCAGCATGGGTTCATGAAGGGCAGGTCCTGCTTGACCAACCTGATCTTCTATGATCTAGTGACCTGCCTGGTGGCAGAGGGAAAGGCTGTAGATGTGGTCTACCTAGACTTCAGCAAAGCCTTCAACATTGTCTCCCACAGTACTCTCCTGCAGAAGCTGGCAGCCTGTGGCTTGGACATATACATTCTTTCCTGGGTAAGGAACTGGCTGGAGGGCCAGGCCCAGAGAATGGTGGTGAAAGGAGATAAATCCAGCTGCTGACCTGCAACAAGTGGTGTTCCCTAGGGGTCAGTACTGGGGCCCTTCCACTTTAAGATCTTTATTGATGAGGGCATTGAGTGTACCCTCAATAATTTTGCAGTTGACAACAAGTTGGCTGGCAATTTCGATCTGCCTGGGGGTAGTAGGGCCCTACAGAGGGATCTAGACAGGCTGGATTGCTGTGCTGAAGCCAATGGGATGAGGTTCAACAAGACCAAGTGCCAGGTCTTGTGGGCTTTGGCAATAACAACAGGCTTGGAGCAGAGTGGCTGGAAGACTGTGTAGAAGAAATAGACCCGTGAGTTTTGGCTGATGCTCAGCAGATCATGAGCAAGCAGTGTGCCCAGGTGGCCAAGAAGGCCAATGGCATCCTGGCTTGAATCAGACACAGAGTTGCTAGCAGGAGCAGGGAAGTAATTGTCCCCCTGTACTCAGCACTGGTGAGGCCACATCAGGAGTACTGTGTTCAGTTTTGGGCCCCTCACTACAAGAAAGACATTGAGGCCCTGGAGCACTTTCAGAGAATGGCAGCAAAGCTGGTAAGAGGTCTGGAGCACAGGTTTTCTGAGGAACAGCTGAGGGATATGGGATTGTTCCATCTGGAGAAGAGGAGGCTCAGGAGAGACCTTATTGCTCTCTATAACTACTTGAAAGGAGGTTGTAGTAAGGTGGGTGTTGGCCTCTTCTCTCTTTTAATTAGTGAGAGGACTAGAGGGAATGGCTTTAAGCTGTGCCAGGGGAAATTCAGACTGGACGTTAGGAAATACTTCTCAGAATGATTAGTCAGGCTCTGGAATGGGATGTCCAGAGAGGTGGTAGAGTCACGGACCCTGGAGGTATTCGAGGAACACTTAGACATTGTGTTGAGGAACATGGTTTAGTGATAACAATTGGTGATAGGTGGACAGTGGGACTGGATGATCTTGTAGGTCTTTTCCAACCTTGGTGATTCTGCAATTCTATGATCACCCTTTATGACCCTTCATCTTCTCTCTAGAAGTTCCCTGCCTTTCTTGAACAGAGTAGCATGAAAATGGACAGAGGATTCCAGTTGTGGCCCCACCAGGGCAGAGGAGGGGTGGAGTAAAGTTATGCCTTTAAGCTCTGAATGAAGGATGATTTCTTATCTGAAATAAAAACATATCCATGTCACAAAATTTTTAGGAAAGTAATAAATATTGGTCAAAATGTTTACTTTTTGAAATTAGATAATTTTTAAGATTTACATCTAAAACTGATCATTTTCATACATTAAATTGTGTAAGCTGGGAAAAATTACTGCATTCCAATCTTTTTAATGTGTCATGGTTTTATGATTTTTGGCATTGGTATTCCACATCATAACAACATGTAGTGCATTAAGAGTTAAAGAGTTAATACTCCAACTCCATAGATCATTGATATTTCCGGGTATACCTGTCTCAGAAGAGGAGAACTACATTCCCCAGAGGACTTTGCGATGCTTTGCATTTTTACGTATTTTCCGCTCAGAGGGAAAAGATAAAAACTCTCTGAGGTCACGGGACACTCTCTTTCCTTCGGGATCGACTCAGCAGTGGGTGCTCGCTGCCGTCTCGCCTTCAGCGTTAGCGTAAGGCCTTCGGTTTATCGGACACTCTCTCTTGCTCATTTTATTTGATTTATTAGCTTCAATTCCAATTATATTGTATTATATTGTGTTATTTTGCTTTCTGATATCTTATTTAGTAAATTAGCTTTCCTCCTCAGATCGTTGCCGCTGTTTTGTTTCTAGGCCCATCTCCCTTTTTCCTTTTCCCTTTCCCCCTTCCCCTTTCCTGGGGCGTGGGTCTGCGGGTCCCCCACACCAATCATCACGGAACCGGGCCGATCCAGCCCGGTAAACTGTTGACATAATGTTTTTTTAATTTACTTATATCTTCTAAAATGCTTTTTGTTTTGAATATGAAATTTACTAAACTTTGAACTTATTTACATATGTAGATATATGAATACTTATACAGCAGATTATGTTATTTAGTAAAAAATTTCAATACTTTATATTTGTGACTGTTTCCACAAATGCAATATATGCTGTTTTCTTTACCTGCCTATTTTTCAATATAATAGATAATGCTGGAGCAACTTGGTCTATAGGGAAGTGTCCATGCATATAGCAGAGGGTGGAAACTAGGTGATCTTAAAGGTCCCTTCCAACCCAAATCATTCTATGATTCCATGATTCTGTGATTCTATGAAGACTCATAAAGTAAACACCAATGATGTTTATACAAATTATAACTACTGTGAATTAGAGCTGTAGAAAAATCCAAGAGAAAAAACTTCAGTTTTTATGGAACGCCATCACTGGCTATTACTATTTATGCATATCGGAGGGAAAATCAGGTCTCATGTGTTTAAATGATTGGTAAAAATTATTTCATATGGAGAGGACAGCAATCTATTGCAAGAAACTATATAGTACTGAAGATTAGAGTTGGCCCCCACAGAACTGCACTTCACTCTTTGTAATAGTAACATTTAAAACCTCAACTATAATGTATGAATAATTATAACTGTTTGAATTAATATTATTTGCAATTAAATAAATATTAAATATTTTCTAGTTGGTGACATAGATCACATATAAGTAACCTGCATCTCTTGCTTTCAATTTTTTCTTTTTCTCCTCTTTGATCCTAGCTTCTCTTTGAATATAACTACATTCTGGCGCACTAAACACCAACAAACTTCACTGAGGCAGAAACTACACATTCAAATTCCTTCTGTGGTGTACAGTGGATAGCTGCTGATTTTACATCCAACAGGGCAGTTAACCTCGGTTCATCAGCCAAGAGCTGAGAATTTATGTGCAGTTTCACATCCAGGCTTGCTGCCTTAGAGACTGTCCAGAGGGTATCCGAGATAACCGATTACAAAACAAAGTGTAATACAAAGTTACTTTTATATTCTGAATGAAAATGTCATCTTTCTGGCTTGATGGCTGGATGTTATCCAGCCAACCAAAACTATGTGCTCATTCACTGTCTTTGCTATTATATTATCACCGCCACTATACCTTTGAAAAGCACTACACACCCCTTTCATTTTCTCTATTCCTGAATAAACATGTTTCTGATAACTGAAATCCCTGCTGTTACACTAACAGTAGATATGGAAAGATGAGAAAAGCAAAGCTTCAGACTTGAATAAGAAGTTTCTCAGCTACACCATCACACAGCAAACAGAGCCATTCTTGTATAGAACTGGGTTATGCAATTTGTAAAGGGTATTTTAAGTGTAATTAGTGAATCTCTCTTTTAAAAACTAAAAGCTAGTAACGTGAAGATGTGTTTAATTATACAAGGCTGCTTTAAGTTGTGTCTGTTGGTTTTTTTTTGTTTGTTTGTTTGTTTTGTTTTGTTTTTAAAATTACTTCTCTGCTTTGGCTTTCCTATGCCAATATATATTTATGAGTAAAGTACACAGCAAACAGATTTGTTACATTAAATGAGAACTAAGAGAGCTATCTGATTAATATACACCATATGAAACAAAACAAAACAAAACAAATCAGTACAGTATAAGCCAAGGAAATAAATAACAAATACAGTGAATTGAGAACAAATTGATTTATATTACAATCCTTTATAATTTGTTAGCTTTATTTTTTTAATGTTAATAGGTATGAGACCTTCAGAAGTTAATTTCATCTTCAACAATCTTGTATTTCTGTGAAATTACTCCAGTATCATCAGACTGGCATTACCTAATGGAAAAAGATTCACATTCTCTTCTGATAAGCTGTTGACATAAATTAACATAAATTCAGCAGACCAAAATTTCTTGCAAAAATTTTTTGCAAAATTTCTTTTTGGAAGGCATATTTCTGTTTGACAGAAATTATCAGACCAAAGATAGGGGCAACTTGGTGAAATGTGAAATGTAATGAGCAGAGGTATACAGTGTTCAGCTATATGATCTAATGGTCCCTTCTGATTTCAGATTCTGTAAAAGTCTATTAATCTTTTAGAACAAAAGCTAGTACAAATGCAGCCATTAGACCAAGATTTATTTACGACAGACCACAACAGGGGAAGTATAGAATTTATTTGGAATGATCTTTCAATTCTGAAGTTCAATTTGTTCACTATGCCATGTCTTTTAACCTCCAGACCTGTCTCTCTTAGTCCAAATAGGGGGAATCTCAGGAGACAGAGGCAGAAGAAAGCAAAGACTGCAAACACTACAAATGTTTTCAATCCCCTCTAGGCTAGCAATAAAACAGGTAACCAGTATCAGCTCAGGTGCAGCTCTTACTATCATAGCAAGACAAATCTATCACACTCAGGCATTACCAGGCTGAAAGGAATTACCAGTAAGTAAGATGTATTTGATTTAAGTAATGTGCGTATATTGTGCCAACGGGTCTGTATATGTTCCATAAAAGTATATTCTGCACAAACGCAAATGTTCCTTGTGTGTAGAAATGGTGAAAAAAAAAACATCATATTTTTTGCTTAAATGGACCCGAGTTACTGTATTAAAAGTTTCTGTCTTACAGATATATTTAAATTAGTAATCTCAGATTCTAATGAGTTGGATACAACTGCCAATAGTGTACACACACTAAGGAAAACAGTAACAAATTCCTTAGTATGTATCCATATGCAGTTCACATGATCATACTGGGATTAGGAATGACCATATTATTTCTAAAACCTTTTTTTGAAGATCTATATTGAATAGTATACTATGAGCAGAGCTGACAAACAAAAGTTAATTTTAATAGGTAACTGAGGTTTTGCATTGTGGGGATTATTTTTCTTTCATCTTACCATTTTTCTGTTTTACAAGTTTTTGTGAAGTATTAACATAATAAGTCAGTAACTATGAAACTGTAGAATTTATATGGGGATGCCATCCAGAGGGACCAGGACAGCCATGAGAGGTGGGCCCATGCCAACCCTATGAAGTTCAACAGTGCCAAGTGCAATGCCCTGCACCTGGATCAGGGCAATCCCAAGCTGGAAATGTATGCTTGCAGCCCAGAAGGTCAACCATATCCTGGGTTTCATCAAGAGAAACATGACCAGCAGGTCAAGGGAGGTGGTTCTGCCCCTCCATTCTGCTCTTGTGAGACCTCTTTGGAGTAATGTGTCCAGTTCTGGAGCCCCCAACAAAAGAAAGACATTGAGTTGTTGGAGCAGGACAAGAGGTAGGATCACAAAGACAATCAGAAGGCTGGAGCACATCCCCTTATAGGGACAGACTGAGAGAATTGGGGCTCTTCAGCCTGGAGAAGAGAAGGCTCTAGGAGGACGTTATAGTGGCCTTCCAGTACCTGAAAGGGGCCAAGAGGAAAGGTGGGGAGAGTCTTTTTAGAAGGGTATGTAGTGAAAGAACTTGGATGGAGAGGAAAATGGAAAAATGGCTTTAAACTGGAAAGGGTAGATTTAGACGAAGAAGTTCTTTACTGGGAGGATGGTGAGACACTGGAACAGATTGTCCAACGAGGTTGTGGATGCCCTCTCCCTGGAGTCATTCAAGGCCTAGCTGGATGGGGCTTTGAGCAACCTGGTCTAGTGAGAAGTGTCACTGCCTGCAGCAGAGGGACTGGAACTAGGTGTTCTTAAGGGTCCCTTCCAACTCAAATCATTATATGATTCTGTGATATCTGTAAGCAGCACATTTCACATTGCATGAAATTCAAATTATTTGCAGTCCTGAATATACACTTCAGAGAGGATTTGCATTCAGGAAGCAACAACAAATTTCTCTCTCTAATGGAGAAACTTTATGTTGCAAATACATCATTCATTCTATCAGGTGAGAGGGAAGGATTTGCTACTCTTGTAAAAGCAAGGGGAAGAGCACAGAGAGATGGAATGAGTCATATTAAGATCAAAACCACATCTTTCTACTCAGTAGAATAGTTCTAGCTCACAGGAGAACCCACACAGATGGCAGAATAAGCTGATACATCTGGTTAACTGAAATAGCCATTATAAAAAAATAAATTGTCACTGCACAACCGTCTATCTCTGGTAAGGAAGGAGGGAGGAGGAACTTACTCCAGGGTTTTCTGGATTTATATGTCTGACTTCCAGTATTCAATCAAAAAAAGCTAGACTATCTTCTGTGTTAGAGAAGGGATTTGTTCTTCCTTCTGTAAATCACAGGCATGCTATCAAGTTGCTGTTGCTTCTAGCAAGGCACCACTCTATGTAGTCAGCAACTGGGGTGACTCAGATCTAGATTACTATCATTAAGGGAGTTTTAGGGGGAAAATCAACAATAAACTCTCAGACTGGTTGATGAGTTTGCCTCATTTCTCATTTCTGTTTATAACTTTACAAGTGGAAATAATAAGTCCTGTAAAGCTTTTGAAGTGAAGGCTAGGCAACCTCAATTCTTCAAGCTCTTGGTGAGGACCGCAGTTCTGAATATGGTGATAACTGCAGGAATGCTAGTTTTGCCAGCAGCCATGTGAGAAGGAACATTAAGGAAACAACTTCAGTGTAAAACAAATAATCTTTGTTTTTATTTTCAATAAAATAAAACACTTGCAAAGTCAAGAAGAGGCCAGTACATCCTAACTAGATTAAACAAACTTCTGCTTAATTTACGTGCATACCATTTATTAAATTTTCACAATTTCTGATACAGGTTGTACTACAGAAAATTATATTCAACAAAAAAAGAAAGCTCATATATCTAGAAATAACATGACACAGGCAAAGTGTTTCCTAGATTCTTTTTCTGCATGTAAGACAACTTGCATGCTCTTGACGGCATAAAGCAATAAAGCAAGAGGTAATTTGCTTTTAGATTCTCTTTATATTTATTCAGGTGAGAAATGTGGATAGGAAACATAGTCACCCTAAGAAGTCATCTATACTACTGCATTATAAACTTTACCCCTGCCTACATCTCTCTTCTTATCTCTTTCTGTTCCTTAGAGCCTGAGTTACTGAATTCCCTTCATCCCTTCAATTTTCTTTCTCATTCTTTGCTTGTTTCCATCATACTGAGCATTATATCTGGAAGTACAATGCTGTGCAACAAACTCTTTCAAGAAAGTTTTTTTTCTTAGCACAGAAAATGGACTATGAAACTTGTCATAAGGGGAATTTATCTCCATTTGTAACACATGAGGCACTTATAACTATATACTAGGTATTTGAAAGGATGACTGCTTCATATCCTGGACCAGGACACGTTTTTGAATGAAACTGTTTTCAAAAGCAGTGCCACCAAAGGTGGCACCCTGATGATTTGTCTTTGAGGATGGGCACCTGTGTAGATGGACTGGTCATTCGTAAACTACTAGTGTTATATCCTTAAATGTATTATGCTGTCATACATTCTGTTTTCTAGCTTGCTTCACTTTTTGTTCCTTCACTGAAAGGCCCTGGAGACTTTGTTTACAAGCAAAATATTAGAAGTGGATCATTGTATTAATCCTCTGCCTGAAGGATCTGAATTTATGAAAGTTGAACTTGAATATCAAAGTACCAAGCAACTGATTTTCTCTTTGTTCAGTATGAGGGATTCATGACCATATTTGTATGCATTTACATGCATGTATTCATTTATATACGTATACATATTTTCTAACAAGTGATAACTTCTGCTTACATAAACATACATGTATTTATCATATTCTTTGTTCTCATTATATTTACAAAGATTTATATTAATGAGCAGGATGTGAGTAAATCTCATGCATTCTGCTTCAGTATTCCTCTATGACATAGAATATTTATATATGATACAGAAGTGAATCATTAACAAAGATTCTGCAACTGAAGCATGTAGTACTTCTCTGTTCCTATAAATAGTACTTCATATTCCTACAAAAAATGGATGTGTCATACTTTGATGTGTACATTAGATCACATACTGTGTACTGTGCCCAGCTATGGATTCCCTGATACAGAAACTTATCAATAAAAGGAGTGAGTCTAGGAGGTGACTAAGCAATCAGTTATCATCTTGAGCACTCACAGATCTGGTGCTTGCTTGAGCTGAAGAGGGAATGGGTTTATGGAGGAACCTAACAGCAGCCCTCCAGTACCTACAGGGTATTGAGAAGACCAATTGAGGCTCTTCACAGGGATGCATGGTGTCAAGAATACTGTTTTTCACTTCATAAATCCATTGTTTCTGTTTTCAGTCATATTTTAAGAAATGAAAAGGAAAGATGAAAAGTTTTATTCAGAACAAACAGAAAAAAAGAGAATCACAGAGAAAAAAAACAAAAACAAACAATCAGACAAACAAACGAAAAAACAACAGAATATCTGTGCAGAAGATGTAGTGGTGGTTAAAGCCAGAAAGGAGAGGTATGGCTTCTTAGGAGAAAATACTCACGGAAAAAGCTACATTAGTATGAACTTCATCTCGAATTTGAAAGCCTGGACCCTTTTGAGGACTGCTAGTCTCAAACTCAATTGTCATTAACTGTCAGCAGAGGAACACTTGCTGTTTTTCTTTCCAAACTTCAGGTGCCAGTTGAATATTCCTTAAACTTATTTTCTAATTGTGCTGCTCATATCCAAATTTTGCTATCTATTTTGCCTTGTTTTTTGCCCTAATTGTGGTAGATAGTATGCACTGAAAATCAAATCTTTATATACTGCACCTCTCTTTTTAAAAATACATTTATTTGGAGGTTTTATACTTTTTGTATGGCTTGTGGTCTTCTTTGGATTCACTGAGGCAAACAATGAGCCCTGATAGAAAAAAAAAAAAAAGCCACAAAATGTAATAAAGATGTTATACGACGTATACAAATAGTAGTTGGTGTTTTCGAACATTCTTTTCTAATCCTTGATCAAATTTCCAGTATTCAGCTGTGATTAAAATAGAAACAACAAATAAACTTAGCTTCCTATGCAGTCATAAGCTTTCACAGGTTAGAAGTCCCTCAGGACATTTAAAATAAGAAGACAACATTGAAGCTTTTAGCAATGTAGTAATTTGCACTTCTGGGACTTTTTCCAAGAGGTACATGTAAGAATTCTACTGGCTATTTTTTTTTCTCTTTCACCTCTGATTTTCTCCAACTCCTTCTCTTACCTAGACATAAATAAAGTGTGGTTTGTCTTGTCTTAAAAAGAACAGGCACACACTTCACTACTTTATTTTCCCCCTCCTTTGTCCCATTTTCAGCTCTAATTTCAGTGAATGTGTTGCTGCTCTCAATAGTTTTTCTGTCTTCCAGATTCCTCTGGACTCTTTCCAGGCCAGCTTTTTCACATTTTATTCTTCCAGATTGTTCTTGATCAAGTGTATAAAAACCTCTGGTAACCTAAAACTCAAAACCATTCTTCTCACTAAGTAAGCTGCATTTGGCAAAGTACTCTTTCCCAAAATCTTATTATCTGTTCACTGATTGTCTTTACTTAATTGCTTTGGAATACACTTTGCTTGTTCTCTTTGGATATCTTATGAACTATGTTTTTATTCATCATATTTCCCCCCCCCCTTTTTTTTTTCCCTCATAGGTAACATCATCCATTAAGACTAATGACTCTTCTATGAACTGAAAATCCAGATTACAGAAGTCAGTACATACAAGCATTTTGCACATCTACAACATTTGCCTTTCTGGCAAATTTGCCTTACAGGCAGAGAAAACTTGTCTGGGCACTTAGTAGTTGACATCTCAATTTGTTTTCTATGAACTTGAAAAATACAGTTTTCTTCCACATATGACCCCTGAAAAGACTCAGAGAACTTGTCTGTGTGTAGACTGACAGGTCTGAGCTTTGTCTAATAAAAGCTGATAAAAAAAATATATGTGCAAGAGTAGCCCAAAAGGACTTAACAGTTTTAGCCTAGTGACTTGTGGCTGATTCTCTACCAAATTCTTCTTCTCTACAATCAGAGTGAAATGAAGATGATATATTGGACACAGTGCCCCGAAGATAAAAGAACTGGGAAAACTTTCAACATTAACAGCACAAGTCAGAAAGCAGTCTGCTCTGTAAGTATTAATACACTTTCTTCAGCATGAAAATCCAGCCTAAGTTTGGTATTCTAGCTCTTGATCCATGCAACAGTTACAAGATGTGACCCTCAACTTTTAGCCATAGATGAGCCTTTACTCGGAGACAAACATTTTAAGAATCAATAAACTTAATGCATGTCATGCTAAGAAATAAGGAACTGAAAGTCTTGTAAAAGTATTATTACTTCTGCATAAGATCTATACTAGTTTATTGTTGAAGCAATCTTGTAAGTTGTTTTCTCTGAAAATACCTTTAAGGAAGGAAATGATTACATTGTCATTAGAATGTTTCAGCATAGTATTCATAAACTGTAGACATATAATTCCATCCTTCTGTGCAGTTAGATATAACACTCTCTGCAGTGCCAAAAACAAACAAACAAACAACAAAAGAACGCTGCTTAGTAGTGAGTTCAACTTAGCTGGCATTAATTAGGAACAGGAATCACATGTATGAGAAAGGAAGATACTGTTAAATTATAGCCCTGCCTTAGTCCTTTCTTGTTAAGCTTTCTTTTACCTTTAAAAGATTACTTCACTGTGACAGTCAGTAAATGACAGTGCTGCTCTGCATCATCAGAGAAGGCAATGAAGACATCATTCATTTAGAATGTCATCCTTTTTGTTTCCTCCTTGTGTCTAAAGTGTTGTTCACTTTGAAAATTATCCTTCATTCCCCTGAATTAGACTCTTCCATATGATGTTTTCTTTAAATATGAACTACCATAATTGTCTGGAAATTATGTCTTTAGGAGACTTCCTATTCTTCATCTTATTTCTTTTTATATTTTGTACTGTAGTGAAAATATGAAAATGTTCTCTTGCTTCTCCATGAACAAAATAAAATAAAATAGTATGACCCTATAAAAGATTAAAGCCAAAACTGAGTACTAATTGCCAGAGATGAACAGTCATAAAATAGCACATATGTTAGTTAAAGACAATGTGTTGCTAAAAAAAAAAAAAACCAACAACAAAAAACAAACAAACAAAAACCTTTACAGTACTACAGGCAGCCAAAAATCTGAGACAATTTATCCATCCAATTTATATTCTATGTTCAGGTCTATATGAAACCCTGGATTCAGTTCTGCAGAAGCAGAACTTTACTAAAGCTTAAAATAGAATTTTAACTCAAAGCAACTGTATGATATTCATACAACAAATAAGTCTCTATTTTTAACAATTGTATGAGTTCATATATTAGGTAATTTAATTTTTCAGTGACATTTTATTTTAGTTTCATGACATTACAGAAAAATGATTAACTATTTCTAATATCATGACTTTAATATTATATACTCAGTGAGTACTATTATTTCTATTTTAAGCTGCATTGCACTTCATTGCTTTAGCTTTCTTCCTGCTTTATTATACAGAGAAAATTTAGCATAACCTTACTTGCTTACTGAAAATAGTCAGGGCTCAGTTTCACTGAGTATGAAGCACATGTACTATAGATTTAAAGACCCTGAGAACTGTAATACATACACATCAATTTAACTGTGAATATTTAAGACAGCAAATGATCCTTACCTTCAACTTGTAGTCTGTGGTTTATATCTCCACCACATAAAAAAATGTACTTGATTTGACAGAATTGCTGAGACAGATCTTGCAACAAAATGTACCAACACATCACAGCATTATCATACTGTCCCAACTGCCATGGTTAGAGCATTTCTCATTGCAGTGCATATGAACAGCTACGAAAGCATCAAATGTTTCATATACATACTTTAATGTTCAGGATGAGTAGACAGGTAAATTTAGACACATCTACAGCCACAAAGTGATTTCCTTTTTCCTTTTAGTACAATAGTCACATGAAGACTATTGTATTTCAAGAGTTCAGAGCCATGACCATTCAGCAAAGGAAAAGTGAAGTCAAATAATGTTTTCAACTACACTGAGCTAGTCCTGCAGGACTGAGAACCCATAGGCCAGGTAAAGCCTCACTTAGTCCACCAAAGTTATTAGCTCTACACTGCCCCTCCATTCTGCTCTAATGAGACTCCACTGGAGTATTGCACCCAGTTTTGGGGCTCCCAACAGAAGGACACTGAGCTGTTGGAGCAGGTTGAGAGGTAGGATCACAAAGACACTGGAACAGATTGCCCAACTAGGTTGTGGATACCCTATCCCTGGAGTCATTCAAGGCCTGGCTGGATGGGACTTTGAGCAACCTGATCTAGTGTCACTGCAACTAGATGATGTTAAAAGTGCCTTCTGAGCAAATCCATTCTGTGTTTCTATGATTCTGTGATTATTCGCACTCTCCCTTACTAAGCTACCTTTATTTACATCATTGTTATACTCAATTTTATACTCATCTACTATCAGTTTCCAATTGAATAGTATACTTCTACTGCAAAACAATTCTGGGCTGCTTTTCTTTCTCTATTTTGTGAAAAGAAAACAGAAAAATCGAGGATTTGGATGCATTTTATGGCTTAAAAACAAGTGCTGTAGATTGTGAAATGTAGTTTACTTGTGCTGTTTCTTCTTAAGGAATATATATGTTAGGGAATTCGAAACCTCCAAGAAATTATACTTTCAGCAGAAACCCTGAATACATGTTTGCAAATTAGGTTTGAAAAAATATCCAAAGGCTATTAAAAAAAGGTTTTTTTAATATGAATAGAAAACTATTTAAAATCTCATCTGACATGTTAAAGATAATAGAAGTACTTTGTTCGACTCCTGAAGAGCAAAACCTACAACAAATTTGCTTACATTACAAATCGGTCCTGTGAACTTTCAAGTTGGATGCATCAGCTTTTCTGAGACTTCAACCTTCCTGCTTTATATCTGAGAAAATCTTAGTTCAGATGGGCACATAGATTTGTGTATAGTGTGTATATATATAATTGCAATTTACTTTGCTCATGTGCATATTTTATGTCTTATTACTCAGTAGCAGCTGATTATTGGGGATTTGGGACCTGTCAGTTTTACATAGATTGCACTGTTTCATATAGTTTTTCCTCCTGCTTTCACTGTTCACTTTCACCATTTAAATTGATGCAGCCTTTTCAAGAAAGGACTTTCCCTCCTCCCTTACATTCTAGTCATTCCTTCCTCACCACAGAGTCAGCTTCTTTTAGAACTGGCTTGAGCTTTATATTTATGCTTTGACCAGGCACCAAATACAAGTTACCACATGGATTGTGGGGTGCAGATGAAATAAGCTGTTGAACCACATCTGTACATCTGGCTGCTGAAATCATTTCCCCTAAAGTAAACATGACTTCCCTCAAAGAAGGCTCAAAGCTTTCTTTAGAAAATATTGGCAATTTTATACATTTTCTTAATAATCTTTTCCTCTCCCACACATACCTCACAAGATAATTTTGAGAAACCTAGTTATTTAAAATCTACTTTAAAAGCACTAGAAAAAATGATCTTTGTCATATTTAAAGCAATTACAGAACCTGAATATCTACTGTGATTCATCCAGATTTTCTGTAATTTTATTTTCAGATATCTGTTAATACATTATGTACACTAAAACAAACTCATTAACCAATTTTTTTTTGTTTTTATTACAGAAGATGAAAAACTTCATGAGTGCGGGTAACCTTCTTTATCACAATTGTTACAGGTGTTAGCAATACTTTCCAGATAAAAAAATAAAAAAAGGATAAATATACCAAGGCTAGAAAAAAGTTTCCAGATGAGCATGGAATCAAATTAAGCCTTTTTCTTTCTCACAGCTGAACTATGTGACAGTGTTTCCACCGCAACCAGCACTTAGTCTGCAAAGCTACAGGTATGCGATATGCTGAAATTATCTCATCCCTGTAATTCTGGGTGACTAAGAGACAGAATGATGTCAGCAACTTCCCTCCACACATTCCATTAGTCCACATCAAAAACCAAATCATTGAGAACCAATGTGCTAAGTTCATATTAGTTATGGGCTAGTAGTTCTTATAGCAACATACGGAATGATTCTGGTAACTTAGTGCTGCAAATTCCCATGAAGTAATTAATTAATTAACATATATCATCATTTAAGTTCATTTACTTAACCTTTCATTTTTCATTAGGGCTTTCAAAGAATGCATACCTGCAATAAAATAAATTTGTCTCACACCAAGATGCATAGCCATTTCAGAGAGGATACATCTGTTTCATAAGACAGTAGAGCCAACAAAGATATGAACTTTCTTTTCTAACATTTGCATGTCATTTCCATTTTGGCTTGTTGATTTCTGATGTTACACAATTAGAAATATTGATTTTACCATGCCTGGAAGTATAAACCCAACTGTCACTCAGAAGACATACCTAGAAAACTGCAAGTGCTGAAGAGCAAACGTCCATGCTAACAAGGAGTTAACCCACAGCTAGGAGACAACAGTCTAGCTAGCAACTAGACCAAGTCATGGAGAAGGATTTCCCAGCTGTTTGTCAGGTATCCTTATTTTTTGCTTTAGTTTGCAGATTTTAGTGAAGAAATTCAAACAATAAATCAATATTCACATTCTTTGAAATAGCTTACAGGCAAGATGTATGTACTGTATTGGTTGTATCATTTTTTCTTTTTTTTGTATGGGGTCAATAGGTTAATTACACAAATAAAAACTACAAATTGTCAAGTGACTACCAACCACACAAGTATGCTTTGTACAATACAGTGTTTACTTAATATCCATGCAATTTATTCTTTCTCTTTCAGTGGTACTGCTGAAGGAGCAATGGGGATTTTTGTAGCAATTTTCAGAGCTTTCTGCTTGAGAAAGCCTGCAGCTTCAGTCATTTGAAACTGAGGTTGATTAGAATGAAGTCTGAGCTCAACATTTTTTTAACAGCTTCTGAGAGTGTTTAGCTCAGGGGCAGGAAGAAGAAAAACAAATATTCCTTACAAACACTTTGTATTGAAAACATTTCCCTAAACATACAACTGTGTGTGGTCAGATGGAAAAGACATAGTCATCTACTGACAGCCATGCCTTCAGACAGATGGTAGTTAACGAACCCAATGTCTGATAGAAGTTTTTCTAATCAAGGTGTCACTTCAGAAATCTACTTGAGAATTATAACTACTTTAGAAGCTTACTATTTGAGCTGAAAAGGCTACTACCATACCAATAATCTGTTTCTCATCAGCTAATAAAATTTATATGAAACACATAATTTCCATAATTCTTTTTATACATTATGTATTCTGAAATTACTGTTTTTTCATAGACTACGTTTCCTTACTGTCAGCAGCAGTGATTCTTAAACTAAGCCAGAATGAACACCAATTTTTGCCCTAGAAATTACCTTAATTAAATTCAAATAATCTGTGTCCAGTACTGTGTTACTAGAGCAAAACTTGATAATGAATTCGTTTGCTTTACCTGAAGCCCTCAGTTCAACAAGCGCATACTCGTCCAATGAATGTCATGGTTTCTTTTTTACTTTATGTACCAAAGATGGAACAACAAAATTTCACAAATATTATATTCTGAGAATTCAAAATCAATTGTGGCATATGTATTATACTCCTATAACCAACCACTAATAAATACTTATAACTTATCTCTTATGTATATGAAAATAAAATAATGCAGTTTTATTTCCTCCATTTGATGAGTTTTCAGCAATCTGATACCTGTCATGATCATGTAGTATTGAAGATTCAGTGTTTGTGAAGGTAAAAGCTGTGTATTTTTATTGGATTGTTTCATGGCAATATGGACCAGTAGAAAAAGTAACCTCAGTTTCTTCTACAAAAGTACTTTGAAATTAAATATCATAATTTTCACATATGCCCTATAAATCTGAATATACTCTACTGATCGTCATCAGTTGTGTCATCAGTGAAGCCATCATTTATCAAAATGAATGTCACATCAGAATGTTTAAATTTTAAACTTTTCTTATTTGAATTTGTGCCGAACAAGAGATTTCTTTAATTACTTTCACATATGAGATTGGCACTAGCCACATATGCATATTCCCCAACTATTCAGAAAATTTATTGCTAGATGGCTACTAATTGCACAGCAGCCATTCTCTTTTATACTCTGAGCCGTATTGTTTGTGTTATTTATATCACGTGAGCATCTCGATCTTGTTCAAAGGCAAACAAAGAGGTCCTTTGTGGTAAGACATCACATCTTCAAAGCACTGTTTGCCTATGGAAATTATCCTAAATAGAACTGTATTTGTTCCAGTAGTGTGCTGAGATTTCCAACCAAAACTTAATGAAAAATTGTACAACAGCTCAGAAATGACCTTAACTAAAGATACCTTTCACAAACACACCTCTCATCCCCACTTCTGCATACTGCTGTTACATAGAAAGAGGGAGAAACTTAGTGTTTCAAGAGTTTGGAAGCCCACCTCAAACAAGTCAGTACAGTTACCCTTTTAGAACCCTGTCTGGATCCTGTAAGAACTTGCTAAACACTGAGTACTCTAGCACAGCCACAGGTGCACTTTCAAACATTTTACAACTTCTGTTTTTACAAAAGGACTTTCATGTAAGGAGGGCAAGAGGAACTTTTCTTCAAATTTTTACAAATCCGCATCTATTCAAATAAACATACATCAAAACATTTTATAAAATTATTTTTCTTCACAAAGATCTAATTTAATTACAATGTTGACTATACATAACCGCATGTTCACAATATGTAAGACAAGCATATAACCATGTTGAATGACAGAAAATGAACTTTTTACAGTTTCTTTCCCATAAAAATCCCTTCAGTAGAGATAAAAGTCAGCAAAGTCAAAGCTGAAACTGAGATTTTGATAAGGAGCTCAGTTAGAAGCTGAAGTAAAGAGTGGGTTGCAGAAATGCAGAAAAAAACACGCTGTAGACACATCTATACTTAAACATCAGTATAGAGACCCTGGACCTGAATTGCCCTTAGGTGTACCATCTTCAGCAATGCTAATAGCATGGAATTATTTCAATACACATTTCACTCCAATTTGTACAAAATTTAAAAGCTGATATCTAAATTAAAAGGTTAGTCCTGTTTTTAGCAACTGTAACTGTAAGAGCTATTATCAAGTTTACATCTTTTATTTTGTCTTTGTAATTATTTTTTTTTCTCCAAATGCCATGCCTGAGCAGCAAATTCCTGATTGGCTCCCATCTTTCTTGCCTTCCACATGATATAATGTGGTATGGAATAATATCTTTACTGATTCAGACAACCTGTCCTGGCTCTGCCCCACGCACTGCTGCTTCATGAGAAAAGCAGCATCTCTCCCACAACAAATGTCTTGGCCTTGCTCTATTTTCATCTCTGTTCCATAGCAAAAACATTGATGCCTTGGCTGAAATCAGGATGATAGAGTAATTGAAAAGGAAGACTTACTCCATGTGAGACCCTATGGCATTATTCGTCAACTGGAAAAATCTTTTTATCATGTCTTTTTTTTTTTTATACTTCCATAGCTTTTCACTCTCAAGGTTACTGATTACAGATAAGCTGTGGTAGATCAATAAACCACTTCTGACATAGAAAATTAAGCTTAAAAGAAATGCATAGGATATCTGATATATTAAATCAAATTTTTGTATTACAGAAGAATTTCTGTTAAAACTTAAATATATGTCTATGGACAGCTGAGATTGATTCTTGTTTGATTAGACTAACAATATTTTTGAAAGCACGGAAACTAATGCCAGTATGGTATTCCAGAAGTTCATTTAGAATAGATGCTTTTCTAAGCTAGGAAATGGTAGATGAAACAATAGGTTCATATATAAACTCTTATAATACTCACATTAAGTACTATACTGCTGCTACATTTGAATGTGAGGTAATTTAAAACATTGTGTCTGATTGTTTCAAATAAAATGTAGCTATGAAATTAAAGTAATTTAGTAAACAAACTGTTTAAAGGACCATTTGAAAATGTATCTGCATGAGTGAACAGTCTGTAACCTTTGCAAACGTATCTTGCTACACCAAACAATTGCTGTATTTTCTTTCCCATTAATATCCAGACGCAGTAGTGAAGAGACAGTATGAACATCCTGGAGTTGTAAATCATCTTAAAATTGATGAATCTTTTGAATCATCTGATCAGCAGTTAATTAAATCTTCAATTTTAATTCCCACATACTTTTTAAGAGAATTTGATTAAATATCTACAGATGCAATTCATGTAAGAGCACTTTTATCTTAGTAATGTTTGAAGACTAACAGGAATTAGATGCATATCAGAAATAAGCTACAAATAATTAAATATATTTATACTTATTGTTGTCTTTTGAAGGACTTAGGAATATTGTGACAGCCTTGACAAATAAGAGATACAAGATGATACCAAACATACAAGCCAACGGATCATCACATTTATTGTGCAGATCAAAATTAGAACTGATATTTTAGCTTTCAACATATCTTTTCTCCTTTATTTTCATTGATTTTCCAACTCTATATGACAAAACTAGTATGTCGAAGTTCATTCTGGATCTAATTTGTTGAAGTTACCAGGTGAATTGCTTCAAATCATTTTCAGCAACCGAAATACCTAACTTCAAACTGCTTGAAGCATGCCTCCTCACAATGCCAGTGCAACAATACTTGAGAATTCACTGACGTACCATGGCAGTCCAGGAAAAAAACCCTCTCTTATCACTTCTCACACAAAAGCCCAGCAGGACTAACTTTAAGATTTCTAACTAGTCTAAAGTTGTTTACTCATATTTCACAGCTATTTCCTACGTTCTTTGTCACCATGAATTTTTATATTTCCATAACTTCAAATGGTACCACCCTGACTAAAGGCAAAACTATGATAGCACCATGAAAGATTTTTTACATACATGCCATGTGATTAAGAAGTACATATATTGATTTTCTGTACCATGCTTCCAAACACAGTGTTCAGTTCTTTTTCTGTTTACCATTTGTCATGCACTGACTCGAGCGAGCAAAAATGCAATCAAAGAGATCTTATGTGAGTAAAATAATATCATTTAGGGTAAAGTCACTTTTTTATATAAAAAAAAAGTCAGTATCTCATCTGCATAACACTTCCCAACATCTATTCTAAGCTACAGAATATACTACTCTAAGTATTCTAACTGAAGACAGCAGCCAGAAACATTACTTTTAAATTCCAAAAATATATTAGCAAGTTCAGATCCCTCATCAACAAGTTGTGAGTGGAAAGAACTTATTAAGAGAAATTGATAATTTCTGCTGTGTTGTTGTTTTTCTTTTGTTTTAAAAATGGAGATATTGCTTGCTGCATGTAACTATCTAGCATGAAATGTGATACTAAGCAGGGGGCACTTGCTCTTTTGTTTCACAAGTCCATTTGGGACATTCCAGGTTCAGTACTCATCATAAAGGCAAATATAAAGCAGTAACATTTATTTTAATCTAAAAATCTCTAGAGCTGGAAATAAAACCCTGAGGAATATATAATAAATATATGATAACTACTCAATAACAATATTCTATAGTGGTCCAATACTAAAAGAACTTGGTTATGGTTTCAGCTAAGTGCTTGAAAATTCCAGGTTGCATTCTTCCACTCCTGTAACCTCATCCCATTTTTACAAGATTTTTCCATATAAAGCACTAATAAGACATCAAAAAGTGACTGTCAGAACATAGTAACCACCTCCTGAAAGCATGCACACAAAATATTGAAGAAAGGGTCTTCCTGGTCCAGGGTGCTGCTTTATTAAAATGTAAATGTTCAATTTTTAACCTGAAGATGTGAAAAAGAAAATGTTTGCTAATATGGTGATGAGTAGAGAGTGGTAGTTCTCCCAAGATATTTAATAATACTCACATGAGATCTAGAGGAAGAATGCAGATACAGATCTTTGACTAAAATATTCGTTAACCTTGAAGGGCATTAAAAAATAATAAGCCTTTTATTTTTTCGTAAGGATTAAAATATGAATCCCCTCAATTTAAAGCTATAAGAAAACCAAACCTTTGAAAATATGTTAATTCATATTTAAAGTACATAAATTAGCTCAGTTTTTGATCTACAGGGAAATCAGACACTTTCTTTCCAGGGAAAGATGAAAATGTGCCCTGCAAGACATTAATGGTACATTTCGTTTCAAACAAACATTGTTCTGATACAGCTGATTAAGAACCTAGCAGTGCCTGGGAATGTTTGAAGTGATTCTTTTATATAGCCCTATATTTAGTATGCCATAAGACACCTCCATCTAGGTCATCCTTCTTCACTGAGGCCAACTTCAAAAGTCAGAAATGGAATTTCAGAGGAAAGAGGAAAAAAGAAAAGTCAGATGCAACATCCATTGTACTGGGTAAACTGCCACTGATGCTTTCATAAATGATTGCAACTGTGCTGTGTTCTTTTTCCTTCCCTCCCCCCTCCCCCCATTATTGCTAGATATGATTTTAGAAAAAGATTTTGAAAAAGCCGTTTCCAAAATACAACTTTAATAAACTTTTAATAATTTGATTTCTAAATAGAACCTGGGAAAAATATGCCAAACAAGACCTAAGTAGGAGTATTCTTCTAAAAAAAAAAATTGCAAATCACCTAGGTAGTATCAAGTTCTGCAGTAGAAATCCAATGTCAGATGTCTCCTGATCCAAAAAACAGGCAAAAGGTTCAAAAATGTGTTTTGGGATTAGAACTCCATTATATATGAAATTACATTTTTCAGAAAACGAATACCTTGGGATATTAGCATATCAACTTTTTTGTATCAGTGGTAAGTGCTAAGTGTTGATTTTTGCACTGTCCACAATAGGAACAGAATGTTCACACCTACTTTTTTTGCAGGTATACAGAGAGACAAATGAAAAAAAAAAAGGGGGCAAACCTGGTACTGTGATTTCAGCTCTACAATAGAAAGAGTAGAACGTCTTCAGGTTCAGTTTTTCAGACCAATAGATTTCATTGTAGGGGAGTTGTACACACTGACCACTTTCCTTCTTTCACACTGATATATTCCGGCTTTACAGTTGGGATTTTTGTTTGCTTGCTGATATATTTATGAAGTGAAAAACAATTTCCAGCTCTTAGAGCAGCTCTAATACAGATGACAAAAGTACATTACTTAGACTGAATACTATCAAAGAATTGTAATAACAAGCACAACCTCAATCCGTTTTCTAATCCAAATTCTGCAGTTAGCAACATGGGGAAACATTTTAAGACATTTTCTAACAAGCCTAATTTCTGAAAAATTTTGAAGCCACCTGTCTTAACATAATTACTATTGATGAGATGAATTCTGATGAGGAATTAAATATTTCCAAAATTACTGTAAATAACCAAAATAAGGTGATAATTCTACAAACATTAATTTGTAGAATTTAACTCCAGTAAAGGAAGAATAAAAATAAATACATAAAAGTATAAAAAAATCCTTCATTGCTACATGAAAGATAGTGATTTTTACTCATGTATAAATTCAAACCAAATTATAAAGTAGTACTGATTCTTTCCAAAGAAGTGTTGCTATTCGAGCAAAAACTCAAAGACAACATACTACCAGAAGAGGGACAATAGAGGACGATTTCAGTTCGTGTGACTCATGTCCCACCTGAATAAGCAGAAAGTAAGATATCAAAGTGCCTCTTCTAAAGCTTGCAGTTTAGAAAAAGTCTGAGATGCATACAATTCTAAAAAAAACTAAAACTCATTTTTCGTTACTGATTTAATTTGTATCACAGTTTTAAACTATTGTAACTGGTATATACGCAACATTATCAAAATGAGTTAAGGACCTTGGCCATGTCAGAAATTACCATACCAGTTTCTGAATGTGTTTAAATGAATTATATGCTTTATAATGCTTAGGATATATAACATCCTCCAAATCAGTAAGAAACAAGCACTCTGCTTGCATATTTCTAAAATGATACAGTGTATTTTCAGAGAAAATACAGCTAGCTTTCCTAGTGGTAAGACAAAATTAGAAAAGAATACTTTTCAGTGCACATAGTAGTATTCTAGTTGAAGGTGGAATAACGGATCTGAAAAAGTCATGTGTGACTGAATTTAGTTACTTAACATTAGTTACTTAACATTCTAATATTTTAGATAAGCATTTAATAAGAGCACTAAGCACCATGTACAGATATCAGCATTGCATTCACTTTCTAAAACATCAAAGTAGTAATTACTCCCTCATGTTTTACTCAGTATGGTGAAAATTTTGGATAAGTTCTTTGATACAAATCAAGAAAGTGAATCTATACTATGAAAATCTATAAGAAATGGAGTTTCTAACAGTTTGAATGTGTAAATATAATGCTTTCCCAAATTGTTTTCAAAGGAAGATTTATAGTTATAAGAAATACATACATATTAATACATATAAAATATATACACACCCTGAGATATTGCCTTAAAATTTAATTTCCTCACATTTTTAAGGAACCTGCAGAACATCCATGGAGAAAAATTTCATGCTTTATTTCCCAAATAGTCTATTCATAACTCCAGCTAAAGAGCTGATGAGTGCAGGAATGCTGTAATAAAAGCTCTTTCTTGTACCATGAAGTGTATTTTCCAAAAATAATTACTGGTATGTAGATTATACACTTTCCCTTATCATAAAAACAGACCTACCGTTACATTACATTGTATTTCATGACAGAAGTATGAAAACTAAGCTCTAAATTTCATAATTATCTAAAACTGTGATCATTCACTTTGGAGTTACTTCTCAGTGGTCATAAGATGGTATTTAGTTATCTTTGGATAAATATGTGAACAAAGATTCAAGCCATTTGAATTACCTATTTTCCCTCTTAGATCATAAATGTCAGTATCTAAACTACATGTATTGGTGTATAGTTTTGTCAGGGCTTTTCAGACAAAGACTGACAACTTTGATTGTTCACTATGCTGGAAATTCTGAATATTTTGTTATTTGTGTACATTGTTCCTTGAACAGCAGTGTTCTTTAAAAGACATAATAATTACAATTCTAAAAAAACAAAGGCAACAACAAAAACAAAAACTATGTTATTTTGCATAGGCAATATTAAGGACGATTATAACATCTTGTTAGGCACTCAGAAAAAGAGAATTTTCATTGCAGTTACTGGACTTGTGGACACAGCAAGGTTCCTGCAAAGGCAGCAGCCCTTGTGCTCACTGACCCACAGCTGGGACCTGCACCATGACTCCCCTCTGATCTGGGGCTTTCTACATGGAAATCAAGGTTAATGAATAGAGAATAACATGCGCTAAACTCTTTTTCTAGGACGAGATAGGATGCACTCACACTGAGAGTTTAAAGAACAGTCAATAACTATTGTAGTCATAACACATCTGTGGTTCATATTTCACCATTAATTATAATGAAGCAATTCCATGTCATTGAGCAACAGCTGCTACAGCATGATTTAGCTTATGCAAGAACATTACAAAAAAAAACAAAAACCATAAAACAACCAAAAACATCTACTATTAAAGTCAATGTCCTTTCTACGCATGCTATTTGGTTTCCACAGTGTACACACTCATATTACTTGCTGATTGTATTAATACAGCATGCTTTACTTCTGAGGTCAGATTTACATAAAAATAGAATGCACATTCCCATGTTTGCCATAACTCCTGTTTTCTCCTTAGCCCTAAATTTTATTTCTTCAGCTCATGGTTTTAGAAAGAAAAAAAAAAAACAAACATAGAGGAAATCTAAAAATAGAATAAGAAGAACTCTATAAAAGAGCAGAGAAATCTTCCTTTGACATTAGTGGCCTGTCTACAGCTAACGTTCCTTTCATGGATAATTACAGATAAAAGTCTCTTATATAACCTAAGTTCTAGGAAGCTCATTGCTTTGAGCCGGACTATAAGTGCAAGTCTGCATAGTTTTGTAAGTCTGATAGGTCTAGTTTCCACTGAGAATTTGCGTATAAAACTTCTGCTCTATTGGTAGCAAAAAAATGTAATTTACTTTACAAAATATTGTTGTAGGGTGATGTAAGGTGAATACCCAAATAAATAGTATCTTGTAGGGTGATGACCTAAAATGAATAGACCCATATAGTATAATCAAGATGGTCAGCATATTGTAGGATGGATTGTCCAGACTGCATACAGACACCTGATAATACAGGAAGGGTTCACCGGTCACTCAAAGTAGAGGCTTGCCTGGAACTCTACATAAGAGGGATCTCCAACAGGAGACCCTTCCCCAGCGGTGGTCAGCTCTTAAATGGGGTCTGGGAGAGATGCTCCTGCAGCTGACTCAGTGCTTGCCTCAGGTGATCAATCAGTGGTTCAGGCTCTGATTCAACAGTTCCCATACAGTTGTGTAACTGAATGCAAGTATTCTCAGAATCAACAAAGCGAATTAGGAGTTTGTCTTTACAGTGTATATGGAAATGCTGTCTTCCTTTGATTCTTTTAAAATACTAGTCAATAAATTTTCTTTCCAGACTCTGACTGAGCTAGTAAACACAAATAGTGAAGTCTCACATTGTAACCAGTTTTCTACTTCAGGAGCCATAGTGAGCTGCAGGGCATTCATATATCAACAGCAGAACTAATTAGATTTTAAGAAAAAAAAAAATTAATACGCAGGACAACATGCCCCTCTCTTTTAAGATGAATGAGCTTTAGAGTAAAGACAGGGAGAAGGTATCTCATACAAACTGTCTTTAAAGAGTTTCATAGATTATTTATAAAATACTGAAATGTACTGCTTCCTTACCCAGGAATGTTGCCTAATATGAAAACAAGTGCTCTTTTGCCATATCTTTTGTCTGGCAGCAGAGAAAGATAAGCATTTAGCATTAAGCAGTTAGTTGAGGATAGAATGATATTCTGTAAAGATTTCCTCTAAGAGAGGAAACATTCTTGTGTCCTAGTCTTACATGGAAAAAGATTTCCTTCAGGTTCAGAGACTCAAATTAACACAATGCAGTGCTTCACTGGCCTGAATGATCTGTACTGCAGTACAGAGGTAATACAATGGGTCTGCAGGTGCTTTCAGTCTTAGTCCTGGCACCCTTCAATTCCACTGCAAGGTGTATTTTTCAGATTATCAGTAGATATTATGAATAGAACAAACTTGAAAGAAAACTATTGATGAAAAGCAGCACAAGTCCATTAGCTTGTGGATGCTCTGGGTTCCAACACCTCAGTTCTTCCTGGGAATTTTAAGAAATTGTGTATGGGAAGATCTTTCACAGTATTGTAGAGAATGAATACTGATTAAACCCAAAGGTGAATATGCTGAAAATCGATTTAGGCTTTATGTAGAATCTAGATTTGTTATTGTGTATCCAGTTCTTTTACAAGTGAAAAAGGAATAAAACTAATAAGAAAGTATTTGTATATCAACTCTAATTCATTAATATGCACAATATCATTCTCTCTAGCTTTTCACCCAGACTATGCACGTTTCCTTATTTTCAGTTATTTTCAGTTTTCATAGAACTTTAATCTAAAAACAGACAAATATTTTTCTTGAGTTTTACACACGGATGATGTGTTCTTGTCAACGGTTTATGGGCAGGTTTTGCCCAGTTCTGTGGCAATTGGTGTGGGGGACCCACAGATCCACACCCCAGGAAAGGGGAAGGGGGAAAGTGAAAACAGAAAAAGGGAGATGGGCCTAGAAACAAAACAGCGGCAATGATCTGAGGAAGAAAGCTAATTTACTAAATATGATATCAGAAAGCAAAATAACACAACACAATACAATATAATTGGAATTGAAGCTAATAAATCAAATAAAATGAGCAAGAGAGAGTGTCTGATAAACTGAAGGCCTTACGCTAATGCTGAATGTGAGACGGCAGCGAGCACCCACTGCTGAGCTGATCCCAAAGGAAAGAGAAGTGTCCCGTGACCACAGACAGTTTTTTATCTTTCCCTCTGAGCAGAAATACGTAAAAATGCAGAGCATCGCACAGTCCTCCAGGGAATATAGTTCTTCTGAGACAGGTATACTCAGAATTATCAATGATCCACGGAGCTGGAGTATTAAATCTTTAACTCTTAATGCACTACATGATGTTATGATGTGGAATACCAATTTCAAAAATCATTAAACTACAACAGTTCTTCAAGCTTCTTGGCAGTGGTCCACTATTTTCCCCTTTCTCTGATTTGTCATTGACATATAAGATGTCTCTAGATTTAAGATTTTGTTTTGTTTTGTTTATTTTTAAATAAAGCTGGCTCAAAGGTAAACAAGATCATTAATTGCTAATTTCCTCATATGATCCTATGGGCCTTTGGACCTGCCTGGTATGTGGCCAAAGTTCATTCATTACGTGTACCAGTTCTAAATATCTAAATTCAACAATAGTCTATTTTTGTTCAGTGATATAAAGCATTCTGTTGTTCTCTTTTGAGATGCAGTTGAAGGCTTAATGTTAAATCATGAATATCTCACAAGCAGTTGAAGTAACAGAGACAGTAAGTATCCAAAAAGTTGATTATGAACTTCGGTTGTATAGATTTTTAAACAGTAGAGGCCACACCATTTAAATGACAAAATTAAATAAATCAGTTATCTCTGGAATTCACTGAAATTTAGCACCATTATCTTTCTGTTTCTATGCTGTGCTATCTGAATAAATAAGTTAAACACGATGATCCCAGTGTTAGTGGTTTTTCAGACAGCACAGACATCTTACATTTTACTATTCTTGAAGAGATCAACTACATCTTGCCAGGATGATTTAACAATCACATTGTGATAAATGTAAGAAGGCCTTAATATTATGAATCTATTTCTATTCAGAGCATGCATTATAGAAAAAAATAATTTTTCTAAGCTTTAATTATTACTTTAAGGACATTTATCACCTTTTATCCTTTACTTTAGTGAATATGTGAACTGAACAAGGAAATTTTGCTATTAAGCAAGCCATATCTGACTTAGAGCACTAATGCTTGTATCACAGTTAAAAACTGAAGTTGTTTGCTACTAATTCATAAATAACCATAAATGAGTCTGGAGTTCATTACATAGAAAGATATGTCAGTTTAACTAAGTTTTTCTCATATTTTGCCTATCAAAAAGACCAATTTCCTCAGAATATTTTTTTCCACAGATGCCATCAAATTCACGTTGTAATATTAAAATAAACAGATGACAATCTCTAAGACACTTCTATGAATTCATTCTTGGGTCTTTGCAATGGCATCTAAAACTCACAGAGGACTACTCAGTTAAATTCTGGGTGAGTACAGCAGAGCTTCTCCATTCTGCTATGTTGCCCAAGTCAGCCCATGTGGTATCTTCCAGCATGATTTTCATTCCTTTTACTAATAAAACAGATTTGATGAATGGCTTTTAAACAAGCTAGATAAAGTAATATATTTGCATCATTTACAGAGCATACAATCCTTTAATGATTACTCCACTGATTTACATAAACAGATAGCTTGATAATAGCTCACACTGCCTCCTAAGAACTGCTGTAAAACACTGCTGTATCTGCGTGAGTGAAGGCACTGCTTAACACAAATACATCTGTTCTATCCCAGCAAAGTACTTCAGAATCTGGCTATTTAGTCCCAAGTTTGTGACTGGACTGTTATACTCTGCAGTTATTAATATATAGCTGTGCCAAAGCATGGAGATTAAGGTTTATGATGGATATAAGTGCTGTTTTCACATACAGTGTGGTGTTTTGTATTTTTTCTTGTGAAAATACAAGGTGCAACTCAGAATGTTAATGTCCTGTAGCTTTTACATATTCTTTAACTGGTGTTAATAAAATGTAATAGAGAGATCCAGGTGAAGACTTCACACAGTTACAACAAATGCCTGATCACGAAACTGCTTTCAGCTTACTGAGAATCTACTGGTATGATTCAGCATGGGATAACAGCTCAGTAACCCTTTTACATGCATTGCCAGCAGAATATTATCATTTTGTCCCTCAGTCTCATTCTCCCACACTGAATTCCTGACATTGTGAGAAACTAATCACAGATAGCTTCCTATATTTTGGCAAGAAATGGGTTATCTGTTGCAACATCATGTCTGTCTGCAATACACCTGCAATATTCAAATACTGAAAGAAAGTAGGACTGGACAAAATAGCCTCTACAATCTGTGTACCTTAAGGTGTCCAACAGAAGTTCTGGAGTATTTTGGGGACTATTTATTAGATGAAACCATTTTGAAGAATCTAGATTTTTATCTAAAGCAAAATACTAAGCTATTGTAGTGATGAGCATATTGTTATACTTTCTTATATTAATTGACTTTCTTATATGATGGCACATAGAAAAATACATTGGAGCTGTGTTTTTAGATAAAAAAAAAAAAAAAAAGATTACATGGCTGGCTACTAGTTAGCAACATAATTACTGGAACATTTACTGGAACCCTGTAAAATATTTTCATCTAGAAAATGTCTGTTGTAGCAAAATAGTGTCAGCTTCCAAATTAATCTACAGAATACTAACTGAAAACAGTTTGTGTTCAGTTTTAAAATGTTGTTGATTTTTTTTTTTAATATCTGGTTGGGTTTTGCTTCTTTTTTTCACATATGGATTCTAAAGATGTGAACAGATGTTCCTTTAGCAAAGAACTGTATCCACTAAATTTGTTACACCTTACCCTCTCCACCATCTTTCCCTGTTTGTTGTTGCTTTTTTTTTTTTTTTTTTGGCATTTTCTTGCAGTGATTCCAAACCCTGATGTCATTTATGTGTAGCCTAAGAATTCTGAGGCTGTTCAGAAAGTGAGATAAGTTATATTCCCTATTTTTATTTTTATTATTTTGCAGAATAAACTATGAATTAAAATAAATTTCTCATATTAGTGCTGAAGGATCTTGATGACTGTAGAAATACTCTAGTTCACATGTTGGCTTTTTCAGTGTTTTATGAATCCTCACACTTTTCTTTCATGGTAGTTAAGAAGAAACAAGTTAAGATGTGAAATAACGTAAAAACCACATGTGAACACACTCTGAAACTCAAGTAACTAAGGTAGATACTTTCTGGATATTTCTTGAATTGAGAGGTTTGCATACAAAGACAAAAAGAAACTAAACGGAAAGTCACAGAAAGTATGATTCAAGTTCTATGTTTTCTAAACATTAAAAAAAGGAGATGAGGGGAGGAAAAGGAAAAGAAGGGCTTTAGAAGAGTTTCTGAGCAGGTTCTCTGAGTATTGAATCTGCCTCTGGATTGACTGTCTGATAGACTGAAAGTAGAACTTTTTCTGGTTAAAATCCTGAACAAAAACTTGTCAGAGCATGAGAGCATACCAGTCACTTTCAGTGTTTACTCTTAATGCTTACTATGTGCTACTTCTTTTGCTGTCATTGACTTAAAATGTTAAAGACGTACACATAATTACAGATTTATCAAATTTCTAAAATTATGGGTGTGCACATTTCTCAAATAAATAGTTAAATGCTGGCTTCATTGCCAGAATACTCATTACATAGCTCAGTGTAGCAAACTGACAGTTAGGTTTGATTATACAGAATAATTACATGGCATGAGCATTGAAATTAGAAATGCATAACATGAGATGTGATGATTATTTCTAACATGGGACTAAATTGAATACAAAAAGCTTTAGTGATCTGGAACAGATCATAGTGTTGCATGGTCTAAATTGGTCTGATTTTTTTTTCCATCTTGCAAAGCTGGAAAAAGCTAATAGTCTATCCACTCTTTGTTAAAAATCATCCAGCAAGTTACTTTTTATGCACCAGATGTTTCTTGCTGTTGTGTCAATATGTAGCTATAAGAAGCAGAAGCAGATGCCAGGCCAACACAGTTGGGAGCTGAATTATCTAGCTTATATTTTAGCTCTACAAATTAGGAATGATGGTATTTGATGACAATATGCAGTCCAATACAAATCCTCTTCTAGGCCAAAAAAAAAAAAAAAAAAAACAACCCAAAAAACAACAAACAACCAGTAAGCAAGAAAAAAAGGAAGAAAAGCACCCCCACAAAAACAAATTGAATTAAGGTTCTGAAACAATATGAGAGGATCTTGCAAGGTCCACTTTACATCTATCACTGTCTAGAGAGATTATAAATCAAAGGAAGTATATTTGAACATAGGATTATACATTTTGAATGCTTTAGGCATGTTTTGTCTGACGCTGATAGTTTAAATTAAGGGGGAAATATAAAGGTGTTAAAGAAATGTGCAGATGTGGCACTGAGTGGTGTGGTTTACTGGACATGGCAGTGATGGGTCAATGATATTTTCCAGCTCTAATGATTCTATGGTTCTTTGATTCAATAACACACTTGTTTCTAGCCAAATCTGACATGTCAGTCTGTGGTGAAACACTCTGCATTGTATGACGTTTGAAGTGGCAATAAGAGAAAATTGAATGATAAATCAGAGGAAGATTGGCTAAAGAAGAGATTAGGTTGAGGACCAAAGCAAACAGAAGTGTGGACAACTAATGCAAAGGAATTAGGCCTGAAGAGAATTTTTTGGACATCTTTCTCCTTGAAACCTGAAATGCAACATAAGCTTTTCAAATGTTCTTAGTAATACTTTCATTATTTCCTTTCAGTAAATATATATGAAATCTGAAACTAACAAATACACCTAATCCAACTCTTTACCCACAGAAATATAATTACTTAATGTGGCAGAACTTCTTACTATACTGCATTCCTACTGATAACTTATCTTGTTTTTTTCTTAAAAAGCTGGGAAAATGTGACTGTAATTCTATCGCCAAAGAAATCTAAAATCTATACTCAATATGTGACGACTGGTGCCATTTCCTTGTTCTCTATTTTCTTCATCTGCACATGCATGTGCATTTCTCTACACTTAAGTCTAAGTATTAAAATAGGGATACAGACTTTTTTCCTTCTTTCACAATTTTCCCAGGAGAAAACAGCAGTGAGTGATAGCAAATCACCCTGTACTCTAACCACAAGATACCAGAGAACATTTCTTACAGGAGACGGGACAGGTGTGGCCATATTTATCTTCTTTGCAAACTGCTAGTAATCACTTTTCTTGTTTGAAGCAAAAAAAGACAGAATCAGTAGCTGATAGATGTCTTTTATTAAAACAGATTCATATAATGTATTCAAAGCCAATTTTCTGTAGTTTGCTGCATTGAACATGAGCTAGCAGTGTGTTCTTGCAGCCTGGAAGCCCAATGGTGTCCTAGGCTGCATCAAAAGTGAGGTGCTCAGCAGACAGAGGGAGGTGATTGTCCCCCTCTACTCTGCCCTTCTGAGGCCTGATCTGGACTACTGTGTCCAGGCCTGAGGCCCTCAATACAAGAATGAAGCAGGTCCAGTGGAGGGTCATGAAGATGACCAAAGGGCTAGAATGATTTTCCAGTGAAGAAAGGTTGAGCGAGTTTAGTTTATCTTGGAGATGAGAAGGGGCCCAGGAGACCAGACAGACAGGAGGGGGACTTTTTACATGTTCTGGCAGTGACAGGACATGGGGGAATGGCTTTAAAAGAGAGTAATTTAGGTTAGATGTTAGGAGGAAATTTTTTACTCATAGTGTGGTGAGGCACTAGCACAGGCTGCCCAGAGAGGTTGTAGATGCCCCATCTCTGGAGGCATTAAATACCAGGTTGAATGGGATCCCGGGCAGCCTGATCTGGTGGCTGAGATTGGAATTAGATTATCTTTCAGGCCCCTTCCAACCTAAGCCATTCTATGATTGTCAGTTCTAAACCATTGTTTTCCCTGTTTAATCTTCACTGATATCAGTCATTAAATTGTTCACCTTAACTTTTTTTCTGATATTTCACTGGGTACAAAATTAGATAATCTGCTCAGATTTGCTTATCTTTCCCTCTTGTGTCATAAAAATAAAGTTATTATCTGGTTGAAATGCTTAATATTTTTGAATCTGCCCCAAAGGAAATTGTCATGACTTTATTCATAATGAATAGAACTATAATTTCTGAATAAGTCAAATGTAAATATCAGAAAGAGATGAAACATACATATACTTATACTGTAAAACAGTTTAGAAATGGGGAACTAAATGCTTCCATAAGTTAGATATTTCTGTTATATTTATCATGAATGACTTCAACAATTAAAAGACAAAGTAAATATCATAAATCATAACCAAGAACAAAAAAGGAAAATGTTCATTATTTAAGATAATGTCAAAATAGAATGGTCTTGATGTGCAAACAAACTACTGTAGTTAAATGATAATCAAGCTAAATGTCCAGATTCTCCCTTGGAACAATGAAGAACACTTTGTCTTTAAAAATATTTAATCTGAGCAATAAACAAGTGCAGGAAGCGTCTAAAAATCTGACTGTTTAAGCCATTCTTTCCATAAACATAATAAGCAAAAATAAAGATTTTTTTCCTCTTTATTATTCTAGTACCTTAATAACTTCTACAGCTCCTTTCACTTTATTTAATACCTGCAACACAAATTCTGATTTTTTTTATTTGTTTAATTGGAAATTCTTGTATCATCTTTAAATTTACTACTTTTTTTTTTTTCTCTTTTAGTCTGTCTATTTCCTAAGGCAACACTTCAGTTTTATGAGGTTTTAATAGATGTAATTTAAAACTACCTCAAAGTACTTTACAAAGATGATTGATTCTTTAAAAATATTTAAAAAGTCCTTCAAACTTCAGAAGTTATTATATGTTATTGACCTTTTTTGTCAACTTCTTTTGTTGCTTGTTGACATTTTGTAAAGAAATGGCTCAAATTAGCAGACTTTTAAATGTGCAGTTAATGTGAGAGTTCTACATTCACTTTTTTTTTCAATTTTATTTTAACCACTTGAAGAATCTTATAATTTCATTAGATTTACCTTAGTAATGGAAAAGGATTTTAATTAAAAAAAAATATATATGGTAACAGTTAAAGAAAAGTCTATCATTGGTAAACAGTTGTTTGAATGCTTTGAGTGTCAAATCACAGGCATTTAAAGGGAAAAATCATACACCAAAGGATGAAAAATGAAATAGATGCCAGGTGTTTAATGTTTTTCCTAAAATTTTGTAACCACTGCTTTCTGAAGATATAAGAAACTGGAAGATTCTTCAGAGGGCTGGAGCATCTCTCATTTGAAGGACAGTTAAGGATACTGGGGTACCACAGCCTGGAGAAGGGAAGACTAGAGAGAGATATCATTGTGGCCTTTCACTGTTTTAGGAGGTTTATTAAAAAAAAAAGGAGAGTGATACTTCATATAGACAGATGTTGATAGACAAGGACAAATGATTCTAAACTAAAAGAAGAGATTTAAGTCAGATGTCAGACGAAAGTTATTTACTTAGAGTGTGGTGAGATGTTGGAACAAGTTATTCAGTGATGTTGTGGATGTCCCATCTCTTGGGGGTGTTCAAGGCCAGGTGCACCCTGTGCACCTGGAAACCTGTGCACCCTTATCTAGTGGGTGGCAACCCAGAACATGGGAGTGTAGGTGATCTTTATGGTCCCCTCCAACCAAGCCATTGATTTTATTATTTACAAAATGGAATATCTCTAATTAAAAAGTACCTTTTGAGTATATAATCTGCTAACATGCAAATTTATGCACCTAAATAGTTACATCTATTATAATTAAGAATTCTTCCTTAAGATATATCATGTGTTTCTTTTCTGGTTTTGTTTGTTATGATACTAAGCAAGAATGGTATGGGAATTAATGACTGATCTTTATTCTGAACAGATATTTCTCAAAAGCATTGTTTTCACTTATTTTTTGAAAAGATATTGTTGTTGATTAAGTAACTGTAGACATCTAGGTTTACTCTTTATCATTCAAAATGTATTTCCAATTTGAAGTTTCATTTCTCAGCTATTTCCTGTGTAGAAAGAACCACTCAGATCACAACAGTTTACTATTACATATGTCTTTCAGAAAATGGCACAAAGGAGTGCAATAGGTCTGGAAGCATGATGCTGCATTTCAGCATTTGTATTTTATTGAAGAGTGGGTCTCAGACCTTGCCTTTTGTAGTTTTACTCATTATTACTCCCCAAATTCCTTGAAATTGTCTGAATATCTCTGTTATCAAATACTAAATATACTAATAACTAATAAATTAACAAACATAGAAGGTACCGTTCTTCACAGATGAAATGTGACCATCTTAATATTGGTGATGGGTGGAAGGTTGGACTGGATGATCTTGTAGGTCTTTTCCAACCTTGGCGACTCTATGATTCTATGATATTTGCATCCATATTAGTAATGACCTTTAAAAAGTATTAACATGACTGCATTGTTACTTTTTCTTCTACAAACAAGGCTGACCTAATAACTGAGGGATTATGAGGTGGCTTTTTTCCCCTTTCTGTGACCTACAATTTCTCCTTACAACATCTTTACAAAAGATAATGTGAGATTAAGGAAAAAAAGCTTCCACTCCTTGCAAGTACCTCCTAATATCATCTTGAAGATATTGAGATATATCTTTCTTTTACACTTATTTGCACAGGAAATTGGCTCTCGGCTTATTTTCTCAGAATTTCAGATGATCCCAAACAAATAACCATTTCACTTGTTCATCCATGACCCATGAAGTCTAAGAGAGCGTATGCTACACATGCTTTATGCATGCACAGTAAATTTTATGTATCTAAAGCATGTATGAACCTCAGCACTTTTAGACCTATGGTGCTTTTTGAACTCTCAGTCTAAACAAATTTTTGGACATGCATTTTAACATGGAATCTGTCAGCAAAAAAGCATAAGAAAAATAGCAAATATATATATATATATATATAGATGTACTAACACTATGTACAGCTGTAAGAACACTTATGCCAAAGTAAAAGGAAATAAAAATATATCTATATTATTATTATTATTGGAATATGAGGTTAACAGTTGTTCAGAATATACCTATAACCAGGAATAAAAACAGAAACGGGAAGATACTCCATAAACAATATTGGTCTTAAGACAACATTTCCTCAGTCCTTTAGATCTCTGTGTCTCAAGGACTGATCAGCTGATATACTTCCATGAAAAAAAAAAAAAAAAAAAAAGCAAGATAACCAAAAAATACCTCAAAACTTCAAAATATCCAAGGCTTTATCAAAGGATGAGTAATAAAATGCTATTTTTCTTACTTCGATCAAAATACAAAATTTGGACCAGCAGACATTCATGCATCAACTAAATGGAATGTTTACTAAGCCCTCTAGCCAGAGCACTGTGGATACTCAACTATTCATGATATATGGTAAATCTTATTTGCCTGAAAACTCTCCATATTTAATTTACTGATATCTTCCTAATCTGACTTGCTGTACTTGCCAAGGATCTGAATGGTGCTTCTTCCATATCTCTGATTTCTGTGAATGCTAGTTTTTCAATCACTAAATTAACTATTACACTAAGACTATGCTAGCATGCAGAGATGAATAACAAAATGATGTTTTTCAGAATATTTAATATTTAATTTTTCAGTAGTCAGAGAACAAGGTGGTTTGCTATAACTTAAACATGAATAGAAGTAAAACTATAATTGAGTTTTATTTGTTTATGTGTTCATCTTTGCTATTCACTCTAAAAATAAAGTGTAAGTTAACCAAATTTCTGTAGTGAAGCAAAGGACAAGTTTCAGGAGTCTTCAGTGCTGTAAGAAATTTTAAAGATTCTGAAATATTTAATTGAATGTTAATTGAATAAAACTGTTAATAGAGAATATTTAAAAATAATATATAAACACGTCATGTAAATGTGAAACATATTTTTAGCTTATTTACCTCATTAATTTTAAGGCTGATCAATGCAATGCATTATCCCTAACCGATTTTCATCAATTATTTATAAGCAAGGTTTGAGATTCAAATGACTTATTCTGTTCTTAGATAAACCACATTGTACTGAAATACCTTCCCATCACCCCATCCTTTACTTCAAAATAATCACAGATAAAACTTCCTACTTCATCTGGAGCTGGGATAAACTATTTCCTTTCATGGATAAAGTAAGGAGATACTGAAAGCTGTAATAACTTATATTAATGACCACTATTTGTGAGATGTTTCAAGCACATGATTTTCCAGAAGTATTTTAACAGCACATGTTATTCTTTCAGTATGGGTTACCAAACTTGGAATAAGATGGCACGTTTAAGATTGGATATTCTCTGTATGAAATGAATGCAGGTTGAACATTTTCACTCAGAGTTCCTTGGGTTTTTTTTTTTTTTTTTTCCAAAAAGTTTCAGAAAGTTAAAAAAAATAACAATAAAAAAGTGTCAGGATTTTCATACCCCCATCTAAACTACTAATTATCTTTATTTTCCTTAAAGAGAAAATTGCTGTGGAAGACTGAAGTGCTTGATATTTTTCTGTATTGAAAATCTGGTGTAGAAAATATTCTCTCTGAAACAGACCTTTCTGTGGTTGTTACTTTTTTGTTTTGTTTGGTCAGTTTGTTTTTTTTTTTTCCAAATAACTTCTGTAGTGGATGGTCCTCCTTTACTTCACTATGAGAAAAAAAAAAAAAAAGTGCTTATGTTATTATCATTCTATACTGAAAGTAAAAAGAGAATCTCTTTCACCTACAGGAAAGGAGTGAGGTATGGCAGATTACTGTTAAAGTACAGTAGCTTTTCCAAGAAGAAAGAAAACAACAAAGCAAAACAAAACAAAAGAAAGAACAATATGAACATTTAATGGAGGAAGCTCCATTGCTGTACAGTTAAAGAAATTATTCTGAAAGATAGCTTTCAATTCTTATGCAACAGAATTCAATTTTGACAAATCAAGAACTGAAACAATATAGTTAAAATAGACTGTTGTTTTCCATAAGTAATATATGACAAAGAATCAATAAAATCTTGTCAAAGCTATTTTAAAAGCTCATACATACAAAATGGGAGTTCTACCACTTATTTAACACTTGTTTGTAGCTAAGCACCTAATTGCACAGCTTAGAAACAATGTGAGTATGCTGAATGGGTCAAGGATGCAAGAAAAGAATATTAACTTTTCTTTCCTGTGATAAATCTGAGATTCTACCTACAGCTCCTCCAATACTGTATAGCAATAGAGGCACAAAACTGGAGACAGAAAATCTAGGGAGAGTATTGAAAAAAAACTTAAAAATATTCTCTTAAAGCTACTGTCTTACACATAATGTATATCTTTTCCCAACATTTCTGTACCTGAAAAAAGGAATAAATAATTTAACCTATTCCGGTTTATCTTAACATAGCTTAGAAGTGTCCAGTAACTTCACTTTACTTCCACAAACGTGTAAAGGGACACGCTGATTATCTTTGTATTTAATTTTATTTTTTCAAACATTTAATTAAAATGAAGCTGTTTTTAATGCATAAAGACTTGACCATTCAAAACTTACTGCTCTTTTCAAGCACAGTGCACATTATTTTAAGCATATCTTAAATCAATCACAATTGTTTTCACATGAACTACACTAAATCCTTTCCATTTGCCAGTCTGCCTCCTTTCTCACAAATAATTTAAATTCTAGAAAGTACTTTGCACCTGCTGCTATGAAGAGTGTGTCTTGCAAATAAAACCTTACATTGTCAAAGACATCTGTAAATCAAGGCTGGGCTCAGTGAAGTTTCACTGATCAGCAACTGCTAAGATTCTGGCCCTGTGATTTATTCAATATTTACTGAGTTGTTCAGTTGGCAGAACAGAGATCTTGTTCTGCTTTTTGAGTATTTGTTTAAATCTTTTATCTTAAATCAGAGTGTTCTTGACATATGAACCACAGGCAAACAGAGCAACTCAAAACTCAATGAAAACTGGTCACTGTCTCATATTTCCCAATAATAATATCAATCAATGAATCAGTCAAATTTCACTAGTAAATATATCTCAGTTTGTATAGATTGTTCATAGTTAGGAGTAGTCAGTGGTAAATATATTAAAAAAATTCCAAGGAAATATTGTTAAGCCAGCAAATAATATTGGGCAGAAGAGATACACAAGCCTGTGTCGTAGAAGACAAATTCAGAAAACTAAACATGGGGAATTTATTTGACTGAAAGGGTTTTTTTTGGTTGTGTTGTTGCTGGCTTTTTTTTTTTTTTTTTTTTTCCTGAGCATCTGCTAATTCATCATGCATCTTTTATTTCTTCTTTGTTATAAGTTCAAATGAAAGAAGCTGTCTGGTTCTGCATTCTACCAGCCTTCAGTTTGCCAGTGGCCACTGTCCGACTGTCTAGTTTGTTTTACAGGTGGATAAAATGAAATTATGAATAAAATATAGCAAAAAAAAAAAAAAGTATGTCTGTTGCTATGTTGAAAATATATTTCTTGTCATAACAAAATGAGATTTTTTTTGTTTAATTTTCTCTCACATTAAGGCTACAGGTAGTACAACAGGGTACATGGTTGTAGGGACAGCTATGAAAAGGAATTCTATGAAGAAAGATATTAACATTGTCTAAAGTACACTGAGGAGTGAAATTGTTGTCTGAAAACAAGAAAAAGTGCTTTGAATTTTATTAATATGCATTAAACAAACTCCTACGTCTCAGTGAAATGACAATAACAAAATATCCATCCTTTTTTTTCAAAAGGAACACTGTTTCTATTACACCTGTCATGGATAATATGTATATTGAGAATAGCAGGCAGGCAGCACATTAAGCTAGCTTAAAGATATATTAAGAAGATGTCAAAGTGAATACAGAGGAGATAAGCCTTCTGAAGCTATACACCAGTAAAACTCTGAAAAGAAACGAAAACTGGGAGGAAAAAGACACTTTTACAAAACTCAGTTTAACAGATGAGGAAATAAGGAGGCTGATGTTTAGTAAGCACTAATTAATCAGTGTGGGATTAACTTTCCCATCAGAATAAGAACTATGAAAGCCTCAGTAGATGCTGACAGATATCTGAGTAAGAGGTAAGTAATGGAATTCCATAATCATGAAATACCGTTGGAATGTGTTCTTCGCAGTCCTGTATCTTTGATAAGGGTCAGATAAAGTCAGGCCTAAAGAGATTTGCTAAGTATACTTTTGCTCCATTTTTTACCTCAGAGGTAAAAGCCTGGGTGCTATCAATATTGCCATGAGAGAATTATTCAGGCTTTGCATATATTTTGAAGTGAATGTATCTGAGGTTAGGTTATAGAAACACATATGAAACATCAAGGAGAGGAGTACAGGGTGGTGTACTGTATGTAGAGACATGGGATCTGAGAGACACAGTGCTGATGTGGAAATAGGAAGGCAGTCAACACAAAGACGGTAGCCCCAAGGGCCCAGCGTTTGTCAGCGAATGCATCTACCAGAAGTGTGATTATGCCTCCACTACTGTGAAGTTCAAGCAGGTCTGATTTTACACAGCCATTTCCAACACTCACAGCCTCCAGTGCCTGAAGCATTCTTTGTTGCTCTTTTCACAGGGGACTTGAGAAAGAGGAAATGAGGCCACAGCTAAGCCACTGTAAAATGTGAATTTTAGTTACTAGTCTTTTGCTATATATTGTTTCCTGACTATTTATTAGAAGTTTGCTAGAATTAAGAAAGAGAGAAGAAAAAGGGGAAGGAGAAGGGGAAGGGAACGGAAGGGGAAAGCGCATTATAACAGGCCTCTTTGATTATCTTTTTAAAAATTAAATTGAAAAGGAATTTAAATTTACCATGAGTTTCTCTGTCATTTTGATTAATATTTCTGCTTGTATATACTATCAATTCATTTACTGAGGTCAGGGTGTCCTTGGGGATGATTTTGTTCATACAGAAAACATCTGTTCTGAGGCCTGCTGGTGTTTACAAAGTGTTAAGACGTGCTCCCCACTGACCTCTGTAGAAAATTATAGATATTCACAATCCAGAGTGTGAAAATGTCTTGCCTAACAGAACTAAAAGAAGGGTGGAATATCCCATGATTTGCATAATTATAAAATTTCAGAGTAATTATTACAGCATTGCCAGCTCAGATTATTCAGTCTTTCAGTCCAACCTCCTTGACACTGTGTAACAATTATAAACTTAGAATCCCAGGGCTGCCAACATTATGCAAATACAGAACCTTTAAAAAACACTTGCAGTAGTGTGACTATGATTTTCACACAATATTGCTCAGAAGACTTGAAGGTAGACACCAACAAAAACCCGTATCTGAGTAGTAACGAGAATTTGGGCAATGAACTTGAGAAACAACATTTTCTGTTTTATTTAATCATTGTCTCTACAGATTCCTAAACTCCTATTGTGTAAGCAAGAAATGGTTTCTGCTAAAACCTTTTATAAATTCTTAGTTTAAATATTACTTCATAGAAAATGGAAGAAAAATTTTAGTTCAATCTTTCATATAGTCTATTTAGTAACTCTTCTGTCATCATTTTTATAAAATTGAATTACTACAGATATACCAGTACAAAGGTAAATCACTCATTACACCAATTAAATGGTATAATTAATCATGAGTATTTAAGTGTTCTCCATTACATTATAATTTTTATGAGTGTAATATCAAGGTCTTGACATTAAAGGGAAAAAAAGTGCTTACTAATAGAAACTGCATTCTTTAGACTCACCTCAACATTTATGAGATACATTCTTAGTGTACCTAAATAGAACCTATGCCTCTAGGGTATTATGAGCAATAAAGAAACTGTTATGTTGATAAAGTTTATTTTGAGCCTGAAGTTACATAAGTTTATGATTCTAATAGACTCACTGCTGTAGACTAAGTGCAAAAGCCATTGGAATTGTAGTGGAACTACAAACTCAATTTGATAACAAATACAATTATTCGTACTCCTGACTATGGCATCACACTTATTACAATTTTCTGAAAACTTTAAAAAAGTGAATATAAATAGAGATGTTTCCATTACACATAGACTGGCATTCCACTTTTGTAAACCTTGCACATCCTGCTGTGCATTCAAATCATTCATATTTGGAAACACTCTTAACAGTTTGAAGGCTCATGCAGAGCCTTTCATAAACAACGTAGGCTTTGATTTTGAGGTCAAGAATTCCCAATATGAGCTGGATTGGGCCTATTCTTTGATATTTCATAGTTTCAGTAAAGCCAAAATGTTTGACAGAGAAGCATGTACTCAGGCAAATATTGTAAGGGAAAGGTTTTCAAAGTCATGTACACAATTCCAAGTCAGAGAACGGGCAAAGAGCTTGAAGGGAGCAAGGGAAACACACAAAGAAAGAAGAGAGGAAGGAAGAAAAATATATTCTGAAACATGAAAGCTATAGCAAACACGAAAATCATTCTTAAATCAATTTTATCCATAAATAGGTAGTGAAGTACATCATTATCCCTAAGTTGCTTTGTAGACTAATGTTTGTTATATAGAGACCGTAAATACAGGATTTGCACTGAATACTGCTATCAAAATAGTATAGTTTAAATCTACATGAGAATTAATGTTGATGGCTTCCTAAATGTCAGAAGGGCAAGAAAATCTAATTTATGTCTCATCAAAATTGCTCATTCTATGGCATTATTTAATAAATACAATAATTCATATTATTCAAATTTCTCTGATATATTCTGTCAATCATAGTTGCATTGATTCTTAATGGAATCATTCAAAGTATCTTCATTTGAATAAAATCTGCACAGCATTACATCAGATTCTTATCATTCATGTCCTAAATATTACTTTGGTAGACTACTGAGAAATCAGCCTGGTGGAGGCCAAATAAAGTTGGGATTTTTCAGAGCTTCAGATTAGAAAAAGAAAACCACACACACTTTGTGATCTAAAATAAGTAAGATTAAGTCTCGTTATTACTGATAGTCAATCAATTTACTGATAATTATTATCTGACTTTCAGTTTTATTATATGAGACACATCTAGCTCATTCACTACTTAGTAAATTACCACTGCAGAAGGATTTGTCTTAATAGAGTGAGAACAAAATGCAACATAAATCCATCAGGGAAACATATATGTTACTTGCAAATTCACTTCAAGATTTGAGAGGAATTATGTGGTGTTATGCAACAATAAGAAAAAATTACCATGCATTTACTTGGAAATATGTTGTAGTGGGACCAAATTTCCTTTTTATAGTAGCTGTTATTATTCACGAGACAAATACCAGAAAATAGATTGTAACGGTAATCAGACAAAACTGTGTTCTCCACAACTAAGAAGTTTTTGATAGTCACAATACCTTATGGTCAGTCAGTCTTCAATAGTGAGGATTTTCTTGTGCTTCATTGTTCATTTATCCTTCCTTGTAGGTGTCTAATGATTCTGTTATGCCGTTCCCACTCCTACAAACCTTCATTCTGCAGAGCTACAGGTTTCTAGTCTAACATGAACACCATTCATTTAGTGATTCCAGATAAATACCTTCTTCTACTACCTTGATAATGGTATCTACTGCTTTTGCAATGAGTTTATTTGCTTAGATTACCAGATGTAAACTTAGAAACCTATAACAGCTTTAAAACAAAATCTGATTATTCTTTAAATTTAATTTTACTGTGATTATTCATTTATTCCTAAGGTATCAAAAACAATCTAAATATTGGATATAATTTATTTCTCATAGAAAGTACATTTGTGCAAACTTATTCAAGGTAGCCCACCTACCAAAGTAAATAAATGTATAGGTGGTTTTAAATGATTTTTTTTAAGATATTTGGGTTATCAGCAAAAGTCATAGGAAAAAATGAAGACTCAGCACTAAGGCATCACAATTCTTAAAAGGCAAATAAACTTACATATTTAACAGGCTCATGAGAAAGGATCAGAAGTGTGGTTAGAGAATCTGTTTCAATTTCAGTTGAGCCGGATTAGGAGAATATTTTCCCAGGCTTTTATTGTTGTTCTCTTCCCAAAACAGAAGAAAAATCTATTGCTTTGCCAAACAAATCATACATACATATACACTCCTTCCGACAGTGCTGTATAACTGATTAATTAGGATATGTTGAGTACGTATTTTAATAGTGTGGATTGGCTGGGTTTAAAATATTAGCATTTTTATAGAAATCAGTCAGGGAGAAAATACATGGGCACTGGTACTGAGAAGTAGTCATATTTGGAAAAGGACAGCAACAAACATCTGAGAGTAAATGGGGATGGCGACTTTAATGCAGTTTGACTGTAAACACTCCAGAACAACATAGCTGATCAAATATTAATGTTCAACTCTGCCAGAACAGTTCACCAGAAGCAGGGTCCTTTTTATCCACATATTAATCAAAATCTTAACCCTTCGTAATAATGTAGCTGATTTATATATGAGCCCTAACATAGTTTTAAGGCCAAACCCATTTAATTGCCCAACATGCAAAATAATAAAACTTTCTGGAAAATAACAGCCTTTGAACTTCATGCCTCACTACAAAATGAGTAGTACATTCATGCCAATTTCAACTACTACTATAGTGGCCATCAGTATTCTTAAAAAGAAGAAGCACTGTCATGGTATTATGAGTCTGCTGGGAGGCTGTATTTGACAGATTACCCTCAAAAATAATACTGTTTTACCTTCATCACAATCTACAGTCATAGAAGACTATAAAAATTATCCTACCAACAGGATGTGATCATAACTGATTTTTTTGAGCCAGGAGATAAAACCAATAGTTTTCTCCTAAAAACAGAAGCTGGAATATTATTATCTACAAATGATGAGTATGAAAATGTAGGTGTGAAATGGTTAGTACAAAAGTCTATTTTTTTTAAAGAGTTGTGAATTGTTGAAAAGGACCTACAAGGATCATCAAATCCAACTGCCTGATCTTTGCAGGACTAACCGGTTTGAGCATGTTATCGAGGGCATTATCCAAATGCCTCCTGAGCATTGACAAGCATAGGGCACCAATCACCTCCCCAGTAAGCCTGTTCTGGTGTTTGACCACCTTCACAATGCTTGTATCTTCTGATTTAGCTCTAAAAGATTAATCAATTGATCCGTCTTCTTTTATTCCAGTTTTAATTATTTGTTACTTCTTGCTCATCTTTAACAACAGATGTTTAATTGCATTTTCGACTAGCCTTCTCATATACCATGAGGCAGATAAAATATAACTGGCTATAATATACATGCTTTTTTTAGTGGACTTTAAAAGAAACCTGTACATTTTGGACTAACTCAGATTTTAGAATGAACACAGTAATATATTTATTTTTGCTATAGTAGAGATTTAAACTTGAATCTGACAAGAGCCCTGATTTGGATGACCTTTCCTAAAGCAAATCACATAGAAAGTAGTAATGATAAGAAGTGTTTGAATTAAAACATGAACCTAAGATACCTTTAATGTCCCATGGCAATGACCGTCTGAAGCCATTAACCAAATATTTATTTGGTTAGATTCAACAATTCTATACTGTAAGTTAAATTAGCCCCATTGAGACATACTGGATAAGATGCTGCATCTGAAATTGTTGATTTCTTGGTTTTTCTTCATCAGTGATGTACTAATAGAATATATTTGTTGTAGAAGAATAATACAGTTCTTTATATTACTGAAGTGCTTTAGTAACAAAATACACAAGACAATTCTATATAAGGAATATGTTTTATCAGCAATAATGTCCATAATCATTTTTTATCCCATTTCAAATCATTGATTGTTTCCTGCCTATTGTGAACAACAATTTTAGTTTTATTAAATTATTGTCAAACTTCAAAATTACCTGGAACATTTCTTTTCTTAGCAAGTCTCTAGTCCCTGATGATTTTAGCATGATCATAGCATAGCGTATCTAATTGCAGTATATTTCTTGCAAGAATAGCATGTTCTCTTACAATACTGAATTCTGTGATTTACTGGAAGTGGTTGAGCGTGTAAATCTTCAAGACCACCTACAAAGTTGTGCTACATCTAGTACTTACTAGACCTGTCAAATCCTCAGTACAAACTTGGCACTGTATTAGAGAAGATGGAAATGGTAATTAAAGTTTAGAGAGGGAATGGCAAGAACTTTTCAGAGTTTGAGCTTCCATTCAGTAGTGGCTATTTCTTCAAATCAGCTTAAGTACAGTGGTTTCTAACAAAACCAAAGTAATTTTTTTATTATTATTATTTTTAAGCAGAAAATTTACTTAAGCTACCATGCCTTGTTTGTAGATTCAAGCACTGTAAGCTCTTCATTTTCTATTCCTGTGCCACCAGTGAGTGATATCAGTAGTAAAAATTACTGGGTCCCTGACCTTATTCAAATTGACAGAATGGAATATTCTCTCTCCTGCTAACAAGCTACTAGTATTGTGAATAACTTCTGCATTTTAACAGCTCACGATCTTACTGCATTACTACTATTATTATCAGTCATCCATTATGATAGTATTTACAGTGCTGTCCATTGACTGGGACTGGTGTAAAATGAGTATTAGTTTAGAAGAAAAAAAAACATAACAACAAAAGCATTTGCACATATCAACAGAACTAAACAAGGTTATAGAAGTCTTTATTAAGATGGACAGAAATTTTTCATGGTGCTTAAACTTTCTTTCTTATCACATCACAATTTATATCAGAAAGATGTTCCTATATACGATTGCAAAGGCAGGAGTTCAGAGGGAGATAAGTATATTTCAAAACAGTGTATAAAACAAGATTCTGTTTCATTGAGAAGTAGCTCTGTAGTTTATGTGAAAGAAACTTCCGTACTGTGATACTGGTGGAGTGAGTTCAGCCAGCAGTTCTGTGTTCAGTGAGATCTTGTACTCTTCAATGTCTGCAGTGCAGCTTAGCTGCACAATGAAGGTGAATGCATGGGATGAGTCATTTTTAACGTTTGCTATCCAGCTTTTCACCTAGCACTACCTCCTTAGTGCAATCTTCAGTTTGGCTTCTGAAGCTGCCAAGTTACAGCACTTCATAAGGCTATCTGATGAGAAATATCTCTTTTTCTGGAAGCAGTGATGCTGACTTCTTTTGTCAGCATTCCCTGAGCATCCTCCTCAGCAATGTTTTTCTGAAAGTACCTGTTAAACACTGGAACAGAAGGTTTTGGTATCATCCATTTTCTCTTTCATGTCCGGACTACTTACTCTGATGTAAACTATGTGGTGCACTCCAGCAGTAAATAAAAACAAACATCTTTCTGACCCACTTAGATATAGACCAGAGAAAACTTTTCAAAATGGTACAGCTTTCCCAAAACTTTTTTCGCTTTTGTAGTTCACAGCTCATCCATTTCTGAGTGAAGGTGAATGTACAAAGGATGCTCTGAAAGTAATGTCTCCCATTTTATTGTACTGGCCCGCAATATCAGAGGTGGGGGTTGGTGGTATGGCAGTAGAGTTTGAACCTTCCTACCAATATTCCATTACATTTTGTTGCTGTGTGACAGATGGCAGCAGAGGGGCAATCTGACAAAATGGTATTTGACATGGAAGTGCATATGAAGCAAAAGTGTGTCATCCATAGTCCTGGATTTGAAATTCAAATTTTATTTTTATGCTCTATGTGTTTTTCAACTAATTTTCCTTCCCTCTCATCTTTTCTTAGTTTGTGGTGGTAAAAATTGACACCTAAAATAATTTTACCACACACCATTTACAGAAAAAATGTGACATGAAATGCATCAAATTTACTATTATATACAATGTATTTATGTTCTCTTGTCATTTTCTCAGAACAGTTCCAATTTTTGAGGATGAGAAAATACACATAATTACAAGTATTCTATGGAGAACTAAGGAAAACATTGGCATTCAAGAAAAACAGTTGAACTCTAGTCTAGAGAAGGGCAGATAGATTCAATCAGTTGAATCTTCATGCACTTAAAAATCGTCCTGTTAAACAAGAAAAAATAATTTGACAGCATTTACTATATGCTGAAAATACTGAGTTATATGTATTGAAAATACTAAGATACTTCATCTATTGTCAGATATGTTCATCTTTAAAAATAGGTAACTATTTTAACTAGAAAATCTATGTGATATTTGAAAGCATTATATATCCATTGGGAAAAAAAAATACATCTATTAATTTCCCTTCCTTCATTCAGATGAGGCAATTTTATGAATTTACAAGATACTATTCCCTCTGAAACTCAAGATCTTAGCATGTAATATTCAATCAAAATCAAATCTCTGGCTTGACAGATATTGAGCAGATGTACAGAAATAGGAGAACCATTCCCCAGATAACTGAAATTAAGACTTAAAATAAATAAGTGAAATTAAAGAAATATGAACTGCCTACAGCCACCACTCAAAGGTGGAGCCTGTACATTGGCTCTGGGAATCCTGGAAAAACAGCCACTGTCTTGCAGTTGATGGCTCAGGTTATGAGGAGTTGGGCTTTCCAAGGCAGTACAAATTTAGGATCTCTTGATGAGAGAAAATGCTAAGCTACAGTCCAATCCTACTGCTCCTTACATGTCCTAACATTTCTAATAGATGAATATTCAATATACTCCAATGTTTTTCCCTGTTTTTTTAAGAAGGAACAAAGCCTGAAGATTATCATATGACTTCAGATTATTATCAGCTTTAATGCAATAGGCAGTAGAAGCCAGTAGACTTTATAGTAGGAGAGAAGGGCAACATGCAGTGAAAATAAGGGTGGGACTAGGAAGATGGGAGGAAAAGTGTTTCCCTAACATATACAAATATAAATGTATGAATTGTTTTTATTCATGTTTTTTCTCAATGCTTGAATCAGAAATTTAAGGTACATGTTAACTGAAATGAAATGAAATTAAATTTGCTGGGTTGAAAATGTTTTGTGCTCAATAGACATATTAGACAGACTAGAAACTAAAAAACAGATATAACAACATCTGCAATATCCATAAGGGGGAGTCTTCAATATTAAATTAAAATGTCAACAGAAATCAATCTCTCTCACAGATTTTCATGTTGTCTATGATGACTTGGTTTCAGTTTGGCTTTGTAAAATTGTTTAAAAATCTCACACATACACTTTTCATTTTAACAAATATTACTTTCAAGTGATTGTATATTCCTTAAGAATTTAAAGTTGCTTAGGTGGAGAAATCAATTTTTTTTTTTTAATAGCTTTACTCCACTATCACAACGACACGAATTTATCCAACAGGGATAGCCTAAAAGAAGGAAAAAGAAAGCAAACAACAAGAAAAAGATAGAAAATACTGTTAAGAGAAATAAGATAACTTAAAGGAGAGTTACATGAAAAGTTCAATTTTAAAGGCAGCCTCAAATAATTATATAACAGAAGTAAACATTTATTTTTTATTACAAGGAACTGTTAATTTTGAGGGGCACTTGAACAACCTTCTGGAATTAATATAATTGCTTTAACTTCTTGCATGTCATACTATCAGAAAATTTGAAGAACATTTCTAAACCTGTATAATCCAATCTAAAATTAAAAAAAAAATATAAGTATAGGAGGTTTTATTACATAGGCAGAGAACAGACCTACATGAAATCTTAATTCCAGTTTGCCTAACTTTTTACTAAGAAAGTTAAATTAGTGATATCTGTTTCTCTGATGCTCAGTGTTATTCAAATCAAAGGATTTAAAATTACCACGTCAAGCAGGACATTTAGGTAATTGGAATTTGCACAGTGAGTCAGTGCTTTGTGTTCAAACTTAGTTATCTTCAATGGGACGTTATAAGGATCAATTGATAATATCTGCACACTACTTAGTAATATCTTTGTGACAAGATGCATTAGTGCTATTTTGCTTAACTAAATGCCCCTCTGTTCTGTGCTCATGTTACTTCACCTGAAGCACGGCATGCTAATATGGAGTCCTCAGTACAGGAGAGATGTAGACCTGCTGGAGAAGGTCCAGAGGAGAGCCACAAAAATGATCCAAGCAATGGAACATCTCCCCTGTGAGAACAGTCTGAGAGAGATGAAACTGTTCAGCCCGTAGAAGAGATCTGATAGCAACCTTTCAAAGAGGGACTGTGAGAAAGGAGACAGACTCTTTATCAGAGTCTGATGTGGTAGGACTGGGGGAAATAGTTCCAAACTTAAAGAGAGGAGATTTAGATTGGATATAAAAACAGTTTTTTATAATTAGAATAGTGAAGCACTGGAATGGGTTGCCCAGAGATGTGGTAGTTGTCCCATCCCTGGAAACATTCAAGATTAGGATGGACAGGGCACTGAGCAACCTGATCTAGTTGCAGGTGACCCTGTTAATTGCAGGGGAGTTGGACCAGATGGTCAGATGGTGTTTAATGGTCCAAATGATTCTATGATTCTAAAGTAAAACTTATCAATCATAACCCAAACGTAGCTGACCTGCAGATATTTGCACGAAATAATAAGAAATTTTTCCCTCATAAGTGCTCTAATGGCAGAAAAGTCACTGATTCCCTTTGAAGAAACACAGCTCTTACTTTAGTTCTAAGCCCCAGCCTCTGCAAAAAGGGCAAGGATAAGGAGAGGGAAAGCTGGTGATTCATCTCAGACCACCCACATATGACTGTGTTTAAAAGCTGTGTATTGAGAGCTAATGAAAATGGCACAGATTACCTTATGAATTTTTAAACATAAAGAATCAGAAAACCTAAACTTTTGTACACAGTATTCGATTTTCCTACACTGATGTTAGAATGCTACACTATTGGAAAACATGCACTAAAAGATAAATATCAAAAGCATATATGTTGTTGTGCACAATTTTTAACTCTCAATAGTCAAGATTAAAAATAATTTTCCAATGGTATTTTTTCCATTTTCTTCTTCACCAATTTTCCTTCATATGTACTTTCTGTTTTATTTTCATGAAATGTTTAAAAGGAAGACAAATTCATTTAACACTTCAACTTTTCTGCAAGACATACTTTGGTGACAAAACTTGGCTTATATTTGCAGATAATCACAATTTCTCCTTGAAGTATCAGTAATGTCATTCTCTGACTAACTTTTTGGAACTTTAAGGAAAGCCACACAGACATCAAAGAGTAGAAATGCAACACCTGCAGGGCAAAAATAATGAGTTTTGTTTTCCTATGTTTTGTGAACTCTTCACAGGATGTAATTCTAATACTATGGACACTGCAATCCCCTGCTTATAATTCAACCACAGTTATTGTAACTTTGACTATACAGTCAAAGATGCTAAACGGAAACTGAGTAACATATTTTCAATCAGAAACTATTTCATGTAATCATGAAATCCGTCAGATTTAATCTTGTTCTGTTCAAAGCAGCTGATAATTATTTTAAAATATTTATTTCCTGTTATTGGAAAATACTTTATTGTTGTTTAAGATATCAAACTCAAAGTACTATGATCTAAATAGGTAAAACATTCAAGGGGTATGAGAAATGAAATATTACCCTTGCTTATAGTATTAGGAAATGAAGTATATAAGGGTGATATCAATCAATCTGCTCAAGGTCGAGGAAAAATGTTCTGCTGAAGATGAACACTAAGTACAGTTTTGATATTCCTGGTCTAATTCTTAAAGTATAAAGCCAAACTAACTTGTAAAATGCTTGATCAGAGTAAAGTAATTAAAAAATAGTTGTTTGATTGCATTTGTTGCTCTATGCTTATCTAAAAGGTGAAAGATCTCAAAAATCATTAGGTTTTTCCATTATCCAAGATCACATTCTTGATGTTTATTATCATTGTAAAAAATAAAATGCTGTGAGAAACAAAAGTATTCAGGGGTCTGTGAGGTTGTTTTTAACCAGGATTGTGGACATTAAAGGCTTAAAGAAGCCTTAAGATTCACTCCACAGGTGGAACTGTGGTGGATTACCAGTGTAACTATGCATGGAAGCAGTGTTCAACAGGAAATTCTGTTGCATTAATAACCATGCAGTGTTTAATTAGTATCTAATATGAAATAAACAATAAAGATATGAGATCTTGGTCTGACTTTCTGAGTGTAAATAACTTTGGAAATTTATTTATAACATCTGTTTAACCAATCACACTGTCTCATTTTTGTTTCTGTTCTGGTTTAATCCCTTGTTTTAAAAATATAATAGAGATCTGACCAAAATTATTTATTTTACCTGTTGTGATACATACAAAAGAGACAGCACTGGAGTTCTTTAATCTAGCCCTGGTACATAATAATGTTATTAATAGCCCTGGAGTTACATAACATGGTAATAATACTAATAAGATATACCTTGTGAGATGCTGTTTTAGGTTCACGTAAAGCACCTGGCAAGCAGCATCAAAAAGTCAAAATACTGGTTGGCGTTTCAGAGGTCATGCTCTTGAGATAGAAATTCTGCTCTGATTTCTTCACACTGCAGCCTGTACAGTGTCTTCAGCAATTTGTAGTAAGATCTTGTCCTGTGGGTGTCTTGCTTCTACCACTTTGTTCTCCTAAACATAGAATGAGATTTTAGTCACTTGCTAATAAAGAAACAGCAGAATTAAGGAGGAATGAAACATTCTCTAAGCACCATGTCCCGCTGCAGTACTAAGTAGGGTGAAATATTCTTAGATTGTTAATATGAAAGAGGACAATAGCCAGGTGGAGAATGTTGTCTGCCTGTAATTACAGTCATAAGCAATCTGTGACATTCCAAGGCAGAAAAACGTTTTCTATGGTATATGTGTACTTGTTAGCAAAGAAACATTAACCCTGTTTAATGAGTCTTACTTGAAGCTAGAAACTCCATGCTGTTATCCATATGCTGGATGCCTCCCATTAAAAATGTTCATTGTGAACTTACTGTTCTAGGAATCTTAGGTATTTTATGGTTTCCTTGCCTGTAAGGCACCACTTGGCCTCACTACAGAATTTTTCTAAAGCAGGCAAAAGAGGGGAAGCATCTAAAGGTGAAGTTTTAGTGCCATTTTCACAAATGTGCATTCAGAGAAATTCCATTGGCTTTGCTAGGCTTATCTTGGCGAAAAAGAGAATTTTATTAGCAGTTTTAACATGCAGTGTTGTTACACACCCAAACCAAGATCTATATTTAGAACCCTTTCCTGTCAGTGAAAAACTGGGATAACTGCTTGATCTTAGTGAGGAAAATTGGCTCCATGCTAGTGGTTCTGGGGGGACCAGGATTTTACTTATAGTCTACAATAATCATTACCATCATTTTAGTTTGCAAAGAAGTAAAACTTCACACCTTCTACATGTTAATATTTGGAAATTACATTCTCAGCTGTCAGGTCACATCTTCTTATTATTTCTCTGTATTGAATTTCTTATTATTATTACTATGTTATAATGTAAATAAGGATTTTCTTTTTTGTTGTGAATACCCTTCAGGTGATATTTATTCTCTTCTCTAATCACCACCTAACATAGCAACACATATATACTTTCATAATCCTTCCTCATCAGTCAACACTTCTGTCTCATTAGAATACATGTGTTCAGAGATCTCATGCTGTTTTGTTTTTTGAACTTCATGCATAGTTAAAATGCGTGTGTTGCTTAAAGGACAGCAAAAGTTAACTCTGGTACAATCATGTGCTGAAGTAAAATATGTTGTCATTCTCTTCTGTCTTCTATTGTCATCTTTTCTTAGTCTTTTTTTTTTAAAGTTATGAGTTTACAAGTTGCCGTATTTTTATATAATTTATTTGATTCGTGAATTTGATGCATACATCTGCACTTAAAAATTATACACCTGAAACCAAACTAACTTTTGATTCCTATTCATCAGTTCTCACCCATTCTTACTGAAGTGAGGCTCTGACATTTAAGTTTCAGATCCTGAAAGTTTTGATGTTTTAGGGGAGATTCAGGTTGGATATGAGGAAAAACACCTTCAAAAGAGCACTGGAAAGTTCTGCCCAGGGAGGTGGTGGAGTCACTGTCCCTTGAGGTGTTCCAGATGCATGTAGATGTGGTACTTTGAGACATGGTTTAGTGGCAACACCGGTGGTATTTGGATGGTTAAAACAGATGACCCTGTAGGTCTTTTTTGCAACTTTAATGACTGAATTTCTCATTTAAGTATTAGTTGAGAGTGGTTTCTCCTTATCCTATACATGTATATGTGCATATCTTTGAACAGTAAAGCACTTAACGACTTATGAAAAAAAATGTGTAGACAATATATAGACTCTGTGGCATATTTCATAGCTGGCCAATTGACTAGTATGGGGAAAACAGTCTATTACAAATAAAACTTATATGTCTGGAACTCCCACATAAAAAAAAAAATAAAAAAAATCTGGTAATACTGAAATGTTGAAAATTATTAATATTCGTTTGCAAAAATAATACAAGTTAGGCTTACTCTTTAATTAATAATTTACAAAATATTGGCCAGTTAAAAAAGAAAAATAAGAAAATGAATTCAGTGCAGTGTTTTCTGCTTGAATAGTAATTTCTGTAGTAATAAACAATTTTAACTTGCTGGTATTATAAATACATGCTTTGGTGGTGATGGAAAGACTGAAGTGTGAGTATGAAGCAGTAATTCCACAGAAATACTGTTATAAATTATAAATTATCTTCACTTTTTTTTCCCAGAAAGATGCACCGATTTTTATTGTCTTTTTTTTAATATACAGAAATGATAATGCCTAAATACAACACTGTTTTCTGAGATCCAATAAAATCTGTAACAATAACTGCTTTTGCATCAGATATAATTGGAGATAACGAAATGAACAATTAAATATCTTTTCCAGATTCGCAGAAGTCATGCATTAGAAAGTTTATCAAAACAGTTGAACAGAGATTTCAAGTTTAATTCAGTCAGGGAGCTTGAGACGCAGTATGAATTTGTAACACAGTTAATAACCTATTTCACCATTAAAAACTTGCACACTGTATATTTTAGCTTATATATTTGTTCATATTATGTAAGTGATTCTAGGAACATGGACTGATCTCTCAAACTCTTTCCTTCCAGGAAGCTTTCTTGGGACATAAACAAAATCTTATCTTAATTTCATGGTCCATGAACCTGCGCAGAAAATAGTACAACAGGAATTGTCTTTTTCTTTTCATACCTACTAAAGCCAGATAAATTTATTTTATCATCTTTCTTATAAAAGTGTTGAAGTCAGCAAACCAACTTTTTTGTGAGATAAGTCCTCTACCTAGTCATCTACCTATCAAAGAGCTCTACCTCTCCAATTATGTCTTAATAGAATAAAAGAAGGTGACAAATGCAGTAACTGATGATGTTCTTTGAATCTCAATTATACTCAAGCTCTGAAAAACTCATTAAAGAGGAATGGTATACAGAACAGTGTTATATAACTATATATCAACTGTTGAATGACACTAACCTTCCTTCTTCAGAAAGGGACTGACCTAGTCATCTATGGTCTGGGAATTCATTCCAAAACCAGGATATGTTTTCCCCTTTGTGAACCTGAGCTTAGGTATCTAAAAACGTGTACACGCAGAAGCACACATGGAGAATTTGTTTTTAACATTGAAATGCTACATTCATATGCTTTTATGATGAACAGTGTAAAATAATTTGATAATTGAAAGGATAAAATAGTTTCTTACTTGGTGTCTATGTGGTTATAGCCTATAATGACAACTGCACTGAGATACAAGAGGACAAAAAGAGATATAAAAAAAGAAATAAAATAGAATTTTCTGTGTTACCTTTGAAGGAGTATATTCTCCATGCCAATAAAAGCACTAAGGAGGTTATAGATTACAAATCTTTTTTCTTCACAGAAAGAGCCATCTTCAAGTTAAAAACTGCTCTCTGCACTAGAAAGAGCTTTGCAAATACATTCTTATTCAGTGCTGTAGGAAAGAGAGTGTATTATTTAGATATAAAAACCTCAGGACAGGGACAGTATTTATCTTGTCAGCAGAGTGCAGACTGCTGCTTGATTGCATTTTGTGTTTACTACCATAACTACTGAGTACTAACTGCTCTTTAAGTTCAGCAAGACTGATTACAGATAACTTTTCACATAAAGCAGGATATCTGAATAACATTCTCTGAGTGATATAATGCTGGAAATCTATTATTCTACTCTGCACTTTTGTCACTGGAAGTTCTACAGGGCAAACGTAAAGCAAGCAGACAGATGAAGAGTGATGGACAATGTAAGAAACATTATGTCATTGTTAGCCAGCATTATAGACAATAGGCTCTGTCCCCAAATCATGATCACTGGCAAGGCACTTAGACTGTTTGATTAATATTACTCAAATGTAAGTTTAACATCTAGATAAATAATTGATTATATTATTTAAACAAAGAAACAAACGTGTATATATTGAATACCATACAGTACTTTATTTCCGAAAGAATGATTACATGCGTTAAACTGCCCACTCTGTAAAGTTTATATAATGTATATTACAATATATTTTCCTTTGTATTATATTATATATATATCAGTTGTATTTTCATACAAATACATATAAATTATGTATTTAAATTATTGCCATTATTTTGAACATTAATCAGAAAGAAAACTTCCTCTTCTATTGTTAATAAATAAATCCTTTTAGATGTTGCTTAATAATAATTGAACATTACTTCTTGTATTTAGCAGTACCTTTTAAAATAACAATACTAAACAGGAAAGATAATGTTATTTTCCTTTTAAGCAACTGGATCTCAGGAATTTACAGGTATTGCACTTCCTCAAGAAAATTGAGCTTAACTCTATTTTTCCTTCATATAAAATAGAGATATTTATTGTTATAACTTTCAAAATGTAGCATTAAAAAAATTGTATACATTTCAGTCTGTTGTATCTGCACTTCAAAATGATGGTGATTTGTAAAATGTGAGAGCCAGGACCAAGATATTTATATTTGTACATTTAAAATCATAATACTTTGGTTTGTCTGTATGTAACATATGCTTGAGCTCTACAAAGTATTTTAATGCAAAAATCTCAGCTTTTCTAGACAGACATTTGTTTACTTGTGAAATTATACTGTAGATAAACCATAACTTAAAAAAAAATTCCCTTTACTACAGCAATACTTGAGATGTTTATCTCTTACCCACCAATATATCTGGTTCAAAGCAAAGTCTAGTTTCCTTCAAATGTATTCTGGTCATGCAACACTTCTTTTCAGAGCTTCATACTGCCTCAGAACAAGTACTTGTGTACACAAGACATAGAAAAAGCTGTTTGAAGCTGTGGATTGTTAGACAGTTTTTTCAAATTGTCACATAAAGTGATACTAAATGCACAGACAAATCCCCTTTACACTAAATAAATGCTGTAAAAAGCATCCATTAAAAATTCAGTTTTTAATGGATGTCTTTGGTGATGTTCATCTTTTATTGTTAGACATGCTTCTGCCTATTTTAGAACATTTTTTTGAAATGAATTAAAATTTTTGCTAAAGGAAAGATCTGTTTCACACACAGACATCCGGTTAATGATCATATACAACATTTTTAAATACTTTAAATCAAGATAATGCTTTTTAGCATGACTACACTTTGGCATTTTAAAATAACCTTTTGAAGCAGAATTGATAGACTGTAATAATTGCAAATGAGAAAAAAATCCCTTATATTCACATAGAATCATAGAATCCTTAGAGTTGGAAGGGAATTTTAAAGGTCACCTAGTCCAACAGGGACATCCGCAGCTAGATCAGGTTGCCCAGAGCCTGATCCAGCCTCGCCTGGAAAGTTTCCAGGGATGGGGCATCCATCACATCTCTGGGGAACCTGTTCCAGTTCCTCACCACCTTCACTGTAAAAGGCTTTTTCCTTATATCTAACCTAAATCTACCCTCTTTAAGCTTGAAAACATTTCCCCTTGTCATACCATAACAGACCCTGCTAAACAGTCTGTCCCCTTCTTTCCTGTAGCCCCCCCTTAGATACTAAAAGGTAGCTATCAGGTTTCAATAGAGTCTTCAGGCTGAATAGCCTCATGTATCTTAGCCTGTCCCAGTAGGATCTTTCATCCCATGGATCATTTTTGTGGCCTGCTTCTTGACATATTCCAACAGGCCTGAGTCTCTCCTGTATCAAGGGCTCCACATCTGGATGCAGTACTTCAGGTGAGGTCTCACCAGCACACAGTAGAGGGGCAGGATCGCCTCCCTTACCATGCTGGCAATGCTTCTTTTGATGCAGCCCAGAGTACAATTAGCTTACTGAGCTTTGAGGGCACACTGCTGGCTGATACACAGCATGCCACCCACCAGTACCCCGAGGTCCTTTTTTGTCAGGACTGTTCTCAATCGTTTCATCCCCCAGCTTGAAATGGTAATAGGAGTTGTCTTGACCCAGGTGCAAGACCTTTCACTTAGCTTTGTTGAACTTCATGAGGTTCTCCTGGGCCCACTGCTCAAACCTGTCAAGGTTGGATATGCTGACAGCACCCCACAGCATGGAGTTTCAAGGCTGCCAAAAAATTAATCAATTTATGTTTGTGAGACTGTTTTCAGCTGATATAAATACATGAAATGCAAATTGTGAAATGGAATATATAGAGTTGCAATCAGATATTCAACTCAACAATCTGATCACATATCTATACCGGACTTTCATCATCTCTATCTTAGCGGATGGGGATAAACTTTCTTTTTTTAACGATTTAAGAAAAATATTTTAAATTTAAAAGTTTTACTATTTACCTATAACATTACTGCACATTTTACAAGGGCTGTTCCAAAAGTAATACCTCCTTTTTTATTATGTTGGCCCAAAACATCAGAGACAAATATTGGTGGTATGGCAGTAGAGGATGAACCTTTCCACCAGTATTACTTTACATTTTGTTGATGTGTGACAGATAGCAGCAGGAGGGCAGCTTGACAAAACAGTGTCTCACATGGAAGTGCAGATGAAGCAAAGTTGTCACTGAATTCCTTCATGCAGAAAAAATTCACCCATTGACACTGACACTTGCGGAATTTTTATGGAGACTAAACAGTGAATATGAACAAAGTGAGGCAGTGGGTGATGTGTTTCAGTAGTGGTGACAGTGGGTCACTTTTGCTGGTACAGATTTTATGAGTGCAGCATGCAGGATCTTGTCCATCACTGGTGAAAATTCATATCTAATGGTGGTGACCAAGTTGAAAAATATTTCTTTTTTTGTAGCCGAGAATTTTTTCTATGAAGTAGTGTTATTGTGTTCTTTGTATCTGCTGTTGCCTCCGTGGAAATAAATAGGAGGCATTATTTTAGAGCAACTGACCCAAGACTATTTCTGTTCATTAAATGTGGCCCAAACAAGCCAAAAGGTTGGACATCCATGCACTCATTATTTACTAACATTTTTAGTGACTATTTGTCATTTCATCTGAAGACTAGATTCACAAAAACTTATAGATATGAAAATATCAGATTAACCTTTCCAAAACCACACAATCTCCATTCTCAATTTCAACATCAAAATAAATCTTGTCTTATGGAAAAAAGTAACAAAATCACTGAAAAGAATCACAGCAGATATCTGTAATTTAAGTCTTAGATATTAAAAAGTAGTAATAAAAAAATCAAGAAAAAAATAATCGAGACCAACTGTGGAAGAAATATTCGATGTCCAACACAGTGAGTGCTTTGACTAGTGAGAAAACAACTGTAGTATCTTCCAGGGAATTGTAAATTGCCTGAGTCTTGCTACAAGAATAGTGATGAAAAGTTTAGTATGTCTGGCTCCATAGTGAGGAGCTGAGAGAGGTAGTCACCAGAGAGTCTGTTAAGTCCCTTCTGCATCTTTTTGAAATTGGTGCAGAAGTCAGACAAGCATACCCACAGAGGTAGTCAGCAGTGTCATGTGAAGATTAATGCAACAGATATAAGTATTAAAGCTTATTCATCTGCTTAAGTTGGAATGATTCATTGGCCATTTCAGAGATGCTGTCTAAGGCAACATATTGACGACTGGTAGCTGGCATGCTTACAAACTCATTCAGAGGAGGTTTTTTCTCCCACATCTGACATACTACATCATTCTGTGTCAACATGCTGTACCACTGGACCTCTCAGAACTTGTTCTTTCACATCACCATCCCCTAAGTCTGATATCCCCCTGTTTCTGATGCAAAGGAATATTTAGATGGAATAAATGTCTTTGCTTGATGCTACAGCGTTTTTCTTAAATATCATTAACCACATCTTCAGTGTGTTTTTCACCTTACAGTCAGTCAGTGGGTGTTGGATCATGTGCCAGAGTAACACCTGATTGACTCAGTAAAAGCACAAAAATTAGAAAAGGAAAAAGAAAACACCCTCCTTTAGACAAGTGAGAGAACTTTGATTCAATTCAATCTTCAAAAGCCAAAATTTAGTCTCTAATCTCCTATACAGTTCTAATAAAATAGAAATACATGTATGTATGTAGGTTGCTCAGAAAGTAATGCTGCCTATTTGTTTCCATGGAAACTACAACAGATACAAAGAGTACAATAACACTGTTTGGTAGAACAAATTCTCAGTTACATTAGACAATTTTTCAACATAGTCACCACCATTAGCTAAGTATTTTCTATACCAATGAGAAAGATTATTTATTCCACACTTGTTAAAATCTGCAAGGACGTCTGGAATGTGGCTGTCTTATATTACTGTCACAGCTGCTGAAACACACCACCCACAGCCACACTGTGCTCATATTCACTGTTTGGTCTCCATAAACATTCAGCAAGCATTGACGAATGTCAGTGGGTGCCATTTTTTCTGCATGGAGGAATGGAATTCCCTGCCTCTGCTTCATGCACGCTTCCATGTCAGATGCCATTTTTTTCAGGCTGCCCCTCTGTTGGCATTTGTCACATGGCAACAAAATATATTGGACTATTGATGGGAAGGTTCAAGCTCTACTGCCATACCACCAACATTCACCTCTGATGTTTCAGGCCAATATAATAAAATAGTAAGCATTACTTTTGGAGCAACCCTTGTATATACATTCTCTCTAATGAAATTATAGTGAACAGATGTATGGGGAATAGAGTAGGATAATTCATGAGAAATGAGCAAAACAAAAGCTATTGCAAGCAGACAGGATCAGACAGTTAACTTTCTCTCAATATCTATCAGCTAGCTCATGCTTAGCTTGCTGATAATGGATCTCCTGTGACTCTGCAAGGCGTGTCTTCTTCACATGGCAGCTCTGTGGGATGACAGCTCAAAATATGGCTGAAATATTGTGCAATTACTTGCATGAAGACTGAAGCTACTCTTGTGTCTCATCTTCTCTCTTTCCAAAACATTTCCTAGGAGAATAGAACAGAAGTTCCTACGCTACAGTTGCAGATCAGTCAAGGCAACATCAACACTGAATTTTATCTCCCTTTTCTTCTCTTTTCCAGCATATACGTAAATAACAAAAATCATCTGGAGAAAGTCTTCACTTCTACTCATTCCAGCACTCTGGGTTTCTAGTAACTCAGCTAACGTTTGGCTAGATTAAGTCTAAATGACTCACATAGAAAACTCATTTTGCAAGATGGACCAATTTCCTTGGCATCAAGGCAAGGGAAAACAATCAGCGAGTGTTCCCCAGATGATAGCCCTATAGCTGTCAGCTTCTGTATATGCCTGCATTTCATGAAGTTGCGGCAGATTTTTTTCAAATGTATTTAATTTGAAACTGTTTTAGTAGAACAAATGAATGGAGCTCTGGTATGTTTTCAGCAGAAAGGTTCTGAGTTCGACCACCTGATTTCAAATGCCGTGCCTCAAATCTCTGTGTAATACATGGGAAGTCTCATGTTACACTTGGGTGTTAATAGTGCAGTAAGGAACACTGTGACAAGCAGTAATCTGATATGAAACTAGAGCATGTTAAGCTATGAAAATCCTTCTTCCCCCACTGTGCATTCTTTTGTCTGTTCTCCTATTTTGTTTGTATTGTCCAATTTCTAACTGTCTTGTCAAGTTTTTAGAATCCCTCAATCACATCTGTTTCCTCTCTCATCAAAGAAAAAGAAAAGATAGGGAAACATATTCATAACAGAGGAAGAATAATGTATTATTCTCATGTGTTATTATCAAAGCAGTGGCACTATGCTCAGAGCTGTATAGTTGTATGGAACAGACAGAGGATGTTTACATCACATAACAGAGCGCAGTACAAAAGCTCCTGGCACTGCTCTGCCAACCCAGCTTCCAACACATCGGCATGACACAGTGCAGGCCTGTTCTGAGAATCTATGCCTGGCTCTTCAAGTACATCAGGCAGCTCTCTGACAATCCACCTTTGAGTGCTATCACTCAGATGGTCCTATTAGGATAGTGCTCAAATTTCTGATTCTTACGCAGAAGTTGTCTAAGTTACTCCACTGTTCAGCACAATTACGTCTGTCGACTCTGCCTGAGACAATAAAAATGTAAGCAAAAAACCTTGAACTGGTCAAGGGAAACTGTTTGGAAAAATTCTCGTGCTTCCATTGTGCAAGAAAACCAGTTATTGTGCCAGTCAAACCTTTTCTTTCTATAGTCTTCTCTGTCACCAAAACCGTAGCACATAGACTGTAACACGTTTGCATCATTCAGTGTGGTGGTATGCTGTTACTTGCCCAGGTCACCTCCGTCAGAAAATACATTATGGTCATGCAAAAGGTCAAAGAGCTTATCCTCATTAGCCATGCTAGATAGCAGTTTCTACTAGCACCTGAAAATATGCAGGCATATTTCAAATGTGTGGTTTAATCAGTCAGAAATGGGTGGCATACCCTAGCTAACACTATGGTGTTCTCTACAGTTATAGGTACCAATACTAGCAAAACTCCTCTGGTAACTGAGGATACATATATTAGATTTTCCCTACTTGTAATTCTGTTTGTATAGCGAGTAAAACCAGTACGCAAAAATACTAAAAATCATTCAATCACTAAAACTAAACTCAAATGAAAAGTCAGAGAATACTTGCTTTTGTTTATAAAAATTTCAGTATTTTTCAGTGTATTAACATTTCTGGTAAAATGTTGGCTCTTCAGCATGGTGTTTATGTCTCTTTTAATAGCCTCCCTAATAGGACTGTAACTGTGAGAGTGTCAGCTCTGGCCTTTTCCCTTTCTTGAACTGTCAAAATTTTAGGGAGAAAAAAATGTCACTGCTAATTTAGTTTTCCTGAGCAGATATATAAACCATCAAAATATTTTGGACTGTGACGATAAGGGCCAAAATATCAATGCGCACTTCTTATTCTACTGCTGATGTGTTAGTTTTCCCATAAAGTTAACATGAGTTCTGTAAGAATTTTAGATGACAACCCATGAGAGTTATGAATTCCTATATACCTATTTCTCTGAAAAGCAATTTTTCCAAACCCTGGCTTTATGTCTGATTTTTAAAATCATTATGTTTACTCATCTTTCTTCAAATCTCTATTTAAGAACTACTTCTACCATGAATCCCATAAAATCCAGCAATTTCTAAGTATTCACTTTGGAATTACCTCTTAGCATGCTAAAGTGCACTCATGTTACTATTTCCTAAAGCCCCCATTCACTTTTTATTCTCCTTAATTTCCCTGCATGAAACTCTTCTGCACATTCTGTCAGCAGTAAGAAGAACCAATCCAATTATTATACAAGTATCACACCAGTTCAGATAAAAAGTACTTTGCAGATATGAGTCCTAGCTAATGATTTTTACCTTAAAATCCATTGTATAAACAGAAAACTTCACAAGACACAGAACAATTTTAGGAAAGCCATTAACCTGCATTACTCTATTTTGCATGGGTGACTTGGTAAGTTGGCAGCTGTTCTGTGGCTCAGAAGTGCAATTTAATTCTCATGTGTTACTATTGAATTCCAGCAGAAGTTGGAACTGCTCCTGCATGGGCTCAGTTCCTTCATTTACCCTGTTTGCAACAACCAACAAGTGCATGCACAGTCTGTTACCATAGGCTGGATGGAGCATGCTCAGTGCCCCTATACTGACTTCTCCATGCAGCTTTCAGGAAGCCATCTGCTGTCCTTCACCTTCTCTTGTTGCCTTTTGAGCACTCACAGCTCAAGGAAATTTAAAACTAGTGCGGTTTAAAAAAAGAGAGAAAGAGCTGCAAGTCTTCTAAATTCTCAGTCTGAGCAGAAATAGTTATTTGTATTTCAGTGAAACTGAGAAAACATATTTTTATACACGTAGTTATGTTTAATTATATGATACATTTGTATATGCTGCCAGATTCTTCACACTGAAATATGAAGAGAGGAATCATATGCATAATGCTTCGACAAATACTCAACAGTGAGATTTCAGCATGACATTGTTATATGGAGTGATTTTGTATGTATGTAGATCAGCAGAGTGCCTATGGTGTACCTTTGTGAAGAAAGCTGTGTAGGCATCTGGAAAAGCTGCTGCAGCAAAAAAATTACATAGTAGAGTCTGGTTGTGGAATTCAACCATATACCATTGCACACTGCATAGTATATCTGACAGTCCTATGTGTTACACTTCCAGGAAGTCACAGGAAGATGACCACATGTTCACTGCACAGAGAAGGATATGCGCTGAAAGGATAAAGAAGGCTTTTCCCTGTTTGGCAAATACATATAAAACTAGGTATTTATATGAATCTGTTTCTGAAGAGGAAGAAAGAAAGTAAAATAAAAAATTAGAAAGCTCTGCAGAAGAGAATCAGAGTGCTTGAAACCAAATCTGAAACTCTTTTCTCACACAAAATGACATCCTCACATTCTACTAAGTTTTTACCCTAAGTAATGAAAATGAAGTACATATCATTACCCACTACTTTATAAAATACTATGATAAGAATTTTCTGTAGGTTTGTCTTCTATTTCAGATATTTTAAAACAAAAAGGTTGTGTTTTTTCTTTTTCAGGTTTTTTTTTTTTTTTTTTTCCCTCAATGAGGACAATGAAACAAATGTGGAGGCATGGAATTCTTTTACAGAGACATAGCTGGATTTCTACACTTGTTTACAGAAAAAAAAAAAGGATGACCAATGCCATTACAACAAATACAATCAGCAGTTTCAATAGAATTCGCTTGTTAAACTGAGTCATAGATTTTCATGGTAAAATGACTTTATTGCCTTGTATTACAGAGGGACATAACATAACAAGAGTTGCTTTATCTTTTAGTTTTTCAGACAAAGGCATTATTTGTTAACAGGGTTGATGATAGAAACAGCAAAGTCAGCATGGATTAACATGAACAATAAACACTTCCTGAATCTTTCATTTAGAGCCAAAAGATAACAATCATCTTTTTAAACTGAGGGATAGGTGTTTGCAATCTGTTGGATATATAATTTCCAGAATGACTAGAAAATGCTAGTCAATTGTAGACTGAATTAATTAAAAATAGCAACTAATAGATTGTTTCTTTTCTAAAAATAATTAAGGACAAGTACTTGATAACTTTAATTGAACTTAAACAATACCTGTTGGATTTAAATAATTATAAATTCTGACTTGGAAATAATTATGTTATACTTGGGGGTGGGGGCAGACATCAATATTTTTCAAAAAAATAAAAATAAAAAACCCAAACCCATACACATATAAAAGAAGGATGCCACTTCCAAAATTACATTCATTGAGTTAGTCACATTTAACCATTTAAATAAAACGTAACCAGGAACACACAAGTTGAGTGAAAGTGATACAGTTTCCGGAAAAATAAAATGAAACAACAAAAAAACAACACTGTTTTTTTTTCCCAGTAAACAAGAAAATCTTCCTATTAAACCTTAATGGTCATTAAAAATTACCAGAGAACAGCCATGGCTCATAATCTTACTTCTAATGCTGAGGCTCCGGACTGGATGAGCTGAAATGTGATTTTAATTATTACCATCAGCTATAGAGATTAGCCCTCAGAAAAAAAAATAATAAAAGCAATAATAAGTAAAAATAAAGGCATATCAAATACAGGTAAAGCAAGGAAATGTTTCTCTGTGTAATGCTGCTCCAACATTAAATCAACAATGCAGCCAATATCAAAGCAGGATAATATAAAAGCCAAAATAAAATAAACTTTTCTCACTGCAGTCTCACAGTTACAAGTACTAGAAAAATTGTGGTGTTCCAGGAATCTGAGTAATTGTTGAGCACCAGGGTAAGGCTATGTGTTCAGTGAGACACTGGGTTCTGCAATGCTTGTGCAAATGTTACTCAGAACAACCAGTTTTCTAGATAAACCATCTGTAAGTCATAATTATGAAGTGGTGCTGTTAATTTTGCTGGTATTCAGAAATATCCCACTAGGTGCTCAAGAATAGGCAAACTCTCCCGTGCCCTGTAGTCATTTTGTACTCATACTGAAGAAATCTGACCAGAAAAGCGCTAATCTGAAATCAAAGAAAATGTGCTTCTTTGAGTGCAATTTCATATAACGTGATAATCCTATTGGCCATTTTTTTTGTCTCTGGCTATGGGGCAGTACATCACACACAGACTTCTCTGCTCATGGGCCCCTCAGAATAGCAAGTTAGAAAACCATTTTGTCCACTTCAGCAGCAGCTACTTCGGCAACATAAGAATCTCTTCTGAAATCTTATGAGTCCCTTCATTCTCCTTCTAATTATCATCTAAGCAATATTGTTTTCATCTTCTGATGAATTTATTTAGAAAGAACTATAAAGATGAGTATGCATTATATGGTAAAACTACATTCAGTTACATTCAACCAGAAACATTTTATCTCTACTGCTTTTTACAGCAACTGGCAGTAGAACTCTCTCCCAGAGTGACCTACTAATTGTGCTTTATCACTTTCCAAAAACAGCTGGTGTTAGGAGGCTGTTTCTGCACTCATCAAATCTGTGTAGAAACTTATTAATGTGACTTGTAAAAAGAAACAAAAACACTGTTAAAAACCTATTTGTGTTTACATAGAAATGCTATAGCAAGTAATTCTTCAGTTTTCAAAGGAAGGTGAAGTGTTAAATGTCTTTAATATCTTCATTTCCACAAGTTGGTCCTCCTGTTATCATTAGACATGAGTGCACAGCCAATCAAAGATACGAGTGATTGAAATTAAGACGCTAACGAAGATCATCTGCATATAGTATAATCTGAGACACTCTGGATGAAAAGACTTTGCAAGCATGGCAAAAAATAACATAGTTGTGTATGTGATAGAATGGTTGCTGTTTAAAAACGGAAATATATATCTAAGAATTAAAAGTCAAAGCTTAAGTACCTGTAACTGTTTTGCATTCTTTCTATTTATTCTTTCCGTATTCTCACCTGCTTTTATACTTAATACCATATCTGCAAAAGCACATTGTTTCTACTGTCATTTCTAACAGTTTGTGCAAAGATCCTTGTTTTTAAAGGAAATGTGCTTATAGAAATTTGAATAATAATTTTTGAACTCATGGGCTTCATTCTTTAAAAAAAAAAAAAAAAAAACCAAAGAGTCTTCATTCTCTTACATTACATATAACAAATATCTGGAAATAAAGAAGCAGGAACAAGGAAGAAAAGGGGCAGTTCCCCACCAGATGAAACAGTTTGTCCCAAACTACACAAATAATTGATATCAAACTTGTATGCACAGATCCCTTTAGCAAGGTTCTCCTAGTAGCCAGTTCAGTCAGTAGCAGCAAACCACATCTACTCTCCATTTAGCTATCTCAGTACTTTCTGTGTCTTATCAGAGATGGCTCTTCAATAAGATTTAATGTCCTTTCTGTATCTTCTGCAACTTGACAAACTATTTAATTTGTCAGCCCATTATATTGCATTTGATAGTTTTATGCATCTGTATTGGTCCATGTAATGTTAGTGTCAAATTATATTGTGGCATTTCTTTCATCAGATATGATTTTGCAAATTGACTGTTAATTGAATTATCTCCTTAATAATTAATTTAATTAATTATTAAATTAAATTAATGATTTAATAATTATAGAAAAAAATTCGCCCTTATAAATCAAATGCCTTTTACCAATAATATAATTTTTCCAGACAGGCTGCATTTAGGACTGCTATAACTGCTTATGATACTCTTTATTTTTCCCGCTATTTAATAGACATAACTAGAAGTGGTATTCTGTCCATATTTCTAGCTTTTAGGAAAAGGTGAACTCAAAAAATTGTGATATATATGTTACATACTAACAGCGAAGTCTTTTTCTCATGAAAAAGAATCTGTTGGAGATGGTAGATTTTATGGGCAGTAAATGACTACACTTATTTCTATAGGATATCTCCTAAGTACTTTCTGCATCATAAGTAAGTTATTTTGGAATTCCCATAATATGAAATAATAAAAATGTTCTTTAATAGCATAATAAACATCCTTACATGTCTACATGAAAACTAGTGTGTGTGTAAGACTGAAGAACTGTTTACTTTCATTAAAATAAAGGATAAAATGAGAAAAATTTGCTACGTTATTACTTCAAAACAATTATTTCATACAAACTTTGTTCTTTTTTCTATGCAGAAAAATATTTGTTTTGTAAAACATTTCTCTTGTTATTATGAAAAGAAATAGGGAAAAAAAAGTCATGGAAATAGAAGAATTGAGGTGAGAAGGACCTCTGGAGAGCAGGGTCAGCTATAGCAGGTTGCTCAGGGCCATGTACTGTCAGGATTTGAGTATCTCCATTGATAGAGACTCCACAAGCTCCCTGGGCAACCTGTTTCTATGAATGATCAATCACAGTAGATTCAACAATTCCATGTCCCTGGATTTTAATAACAGTAGATGTAATTCATTTCTGGTCTAAATATCTATAAGTGCCTTCCCCATGGCTTTCAAAGAAAAAGTACAGTGTCCAATCAGTTCAAGTATTCTTTGGCTGTCAGCATGAAATCAATAGAAAAGTTGTATTCATGGCATCTCATTGAAATAAACAGGCTGAATGTGTCTTACATTCGTGCTAGAAAGTAGGTAAATAAGGTAAATATTTTTACAGCCAAATACTTGAAACTGTGGCTTCTTACCAGAGGTGGACAGATATTAGCGCTATCAGTATGGCATGTTTTACAAATTGGAATCAATATTCCCCAGCTGGCAAGTTAAGAAATGTGGTCAGACAAACCTCCCCCAACTCAGGAGATGCTTTTCTCCAAATAACTCTACGAATATGAGGAAACTTCTAAGAAAAGAGCCACTCACATTTGCACTTAAGCTATGGAAATGAGCCAATCAGGAGTTTTAACAAAGTTCAGGCAAGTCTGCTCTGTTCCTTATGACTATATTTTCCTGTTGCAATCAAATCCAAAACTCACAAAAGGTATTACTGAAATGCTGCTCTATTTGAAGTGATATGTTAAATTTTGACCATTTTAATTTGTGTCTGCTAAAGGAAATAGCAGGTTTTATAAATACAATGCCTCCAATGCTTCGAAAACAAAGTTTGTATTTCTATGCTTTGCAAACAAACTTGTATCACTGTGTCATTCATATGAATGCAGCTATGTATAGCTTTAAGAATGTGGTTGTTTACACACACACACACACACACATATACATATGCAAGCATGTATATACACACACATCAATCTCAGAGGCAAACAACCAGTTTACTTGGTAATTTGCTTGGTATTTTCAGATATGTGGATTTTTAGATAGAATGACTTAAATTTATGCACGTATCTAAAAAACCTTTTCACCCTTAAACCACACTCATTCTTAGCTCAATTTGTTTTCCAACTCTAGAGCAGTGTTGAAATCACACTTAAACTGAAATCATAGTGGAAAATAGGTTCTCTCTAACAGCGGGTACTTGATGATGCAGAGATTGTGGCACATCATGCAATTGCAAGAACTTTAAATGAAAAGATTCTAACAGCAGAAGTTGTTTTATAAATAAGAACAAGGAGAAACATGTTCTTTAATTTTTCTAAATTAAGTCATACAAGCAATTTATTTTCTGTCACAAACTGGTATTTCACAGAAGAGGCCTCTAGAATTGGTGCAAGAGAAATACACTAGAATATAAAAATATATGTATAAAATATCCGCTCTAAAGATTTTTTGATTTGGTGATTCTAATTTTGAAAAGAAAAAAAGTAAGATGTGTAATTTTTAACTTTGAGTGTCAGAGTGCTGTCTAAGGTGAAACATAATCTATATCTGATGTCTTAATTGAGGGGTCAGCAGTGGCCCAAGACATGAATTTAAGTGAAATAACAGCAAAGTGAAAACTGTATGCCTAATGTGGTCATGCCCTAATGGCATCACCCCTGCCAGGTAATTATTATTTTTTTTTAACTACATATGTATCAATATAAATATATAACAAGTGATGCACAAGCAATTGCTCATCTCCCACAATGCTGAGCTAGCCTCCCAAGCAGTGGAAGAGAGAGAGATGAACTCCTACACCCTTCAAAAAATTCTCCTTCCCCATGATGTCATATGGTATGGAATATCTTTTCCTTTAAAAAGTCTTCACTGGTCTCTGCAGGGACAGACAATGAAGAACCCCTGATGGGAGAGCAGATGTTCCCACTAGCAAGTTAACAGCAGTAATCAGTCTTGCGTACATTATAGGAAAATGTGTCTTTAAATGGACTTGTGCTGCAGTAATTTATTTCATGCCGGTTCCAGCTCCAGGAACAAAACATGGAATTACTTTCACAAAGTCATGGAAGGGTTTTTTCACTTACATTGAAAATACTGTGGAAGAGAAACGGTGCCCTACAAAAGAAAATTCACCACAGATACTTGTCATTTCCTTGAGTTTGCAGTCATAAATGTAGGAGAAAAAAAAAGTGGATTGTATTCATATTTTACAGCCTGCCTGCTCTTGTTTGAAATAAGCAAGCTTCAGAATGTTTTCATTATCAAGTAGATCTTAAGTCTAACATGATCAGCTAAAAGAGATCTCTGGCAGACTCTGTGCAAATGGTAGTAATATATTCCTATTTTATCTTTAATGAAAGTCCAAAAAATGAGTTTACATTGAACAAAGAAAATTTAATTTTTTTTACTATTACATACTAGTATGTAAAAATGATTAAAGTTCACTTTGAGGGTTACAGAGCATTGGAACAGGTTGTCCAGACTGGTTGTGGGGCTCCCAAGTCTGGTGATATTCAGAACCCATCTGGACACCTTTCTGTGTAACCTAACCTAGGAAAAACACTTTAGCAGAAGGGTCGGATTAAGTGATGTCCAGAGATTCCTTCCAACCCCTAAAATTCTGCGATTCTGTGATCATTTTGATTTTTTATTTGTGTTGATTATTCAGTTTCCTTTATCATTTCTGAAACAGTATGTTAGGAACTTGATTTTTTCTTTGGCCAATAATCCAGCAGTTCAAATAAATAAGAAGAACCAAGGTCTGATGTTTTCACTCTAATCTTTACTTCCAGATTCTTGTCTAAATTCTTTATCCTCACCTTTCTTAATGATCATAAACTAATTCTACATGACTGTCATTCTATTTTCTCAAATAAACAAACATAAAATGTGTGGCTAACATTATTCTTTCCTATTATCCTCTTATTTTCCTCTTAATTCTTTATGTGCCTGTCTCATACACTGTAAGAGAAGGATATTTTATAAGAGAATATTTTATAACTGAAGCATTTGTAACTTTAACCCAATCATTATGCACTGTGCATGAATCATTAAAGTTGCAAATTTTGGACATTATTAAAGAAGAGTTACACTGGTTATGAGTTTTCCTGCCCAGATGTACTAATATAGATGTAGGATGAACAGGATATATCCCCATATTAATACAATAGCCAATTTTTACATTAAGTTCAAGTTAAGTTCCCCAAAAAGAGCATTATTTTGGCCTCCATTTATATAACTGTAATCCCAATCCCAGTAAGTTTAATGGGCTTTCACATGTGTAAACCGGACAGATATCTGAGTCAAATCCAGCTCTGGAATAATAAATCCACTGTCTTTAGTGCTGGCTTTCACCCAATATGCATAAAATGGGATCTGAATTAGATTTTTCCTAGTATTTTAAGATTTTATATCAGCTGCTTTCCAGCAGGATTTCTGGATAGAAAAGTTGGACAGATCTTGTTTTTCAGGCAAATCCTTCTTTTCAAACAATAGTAATTAATTTCTCGATGAACATTCTAATTTGATATCCATAAACTCAACCCCATGTGCTTAGAAAAAAGGAAAGGCACATTGTCTGCTGCAGTGAATACTGCTTTCAATTTTCAGAAGTCACTAGTAATGTGGAGTATAAATACTCAACTTTAAAATTTGTCAGAAATCCAGATTTTCTGGAGATGGGGCTTGTTTAATATATTTCCAACAGAGTATCCAAACTGCAGAACAAATAATCACTTGTACTTCTGTAGCACTACAGCCAACATGTATTTTCCATTAGGTTTTTGCATAGGTGTATGAGGTTTTTAGTGGCTTCTGGTAAATGTTACTCATGGCAGAGAATGTTTGCTCTAATTCAAACCACTGTGCTAAATAAAGGTTAGGGACTGAGAAACAGAAAAAATTCAGCATTTCTATGGTTATATTATAAAGGAAGAGAGAGAAATTGTTGGGTTTTTTTTTAGGGAAATTGTTACTTTCTTTGTTATAACAGTGTAGTATAATACTCTGATGATCATAATCAACAATGCAAAGGGTCTTCAGTTACGAAGTTCTGTTATGTTACAAGCTGAACCTGAAAAGGTACCTATTTAGAAAGTCTCTTTTTTTACATTAAATTGTTTCCAAGTTATGTGGGTCTCTGCGAAGCCCGCTAAAATTCACTAAAATGCTGAATCTATACAATCAGTAAGTAGTTCTAGAAGGAATTCATTATTTGAACAGTATTACACATAGACAATAAGCTTTGTACCAGTAATATTTACATCACAAAATATACCATGGGTTGCATATTAGCAGAAGCAATGCAAGGAACAGAAACCAACCAGAAAGACTTGAAGAAAGTACTTAAAACCAGGGACTGCAATCATATTGGAACATGAACTGAAAAAGCACTGATCTGGCATAATTGCACTGGCATCTTCCCTGATCACAGATTAATTTTTAATAGATAAAACTTGAAAATTATCCATAGGGTTAAACCAAGTTGCATGGCCCAGTAAAGTACCTCTTTATATCCTTTCAACAGAAAAGAGGAAAACAACTTGGTCATTACAGGGACAGACAACTTGTTTTTCACAATACTACTTACAACATTTCCTCCAGGAACAGTTACATCAAGTCACTCTCAGATTGGAACACAAAGAAAATTGAAAAGCAAGAAGGCAAAGGTTGAAACTTTGTTGAATATGGTTGAATAAGAGAACAAAAACTGGCTATGAATGAGAATGAAAGAAAGACTAGAAACAAGAATTTTTAAAGTAATAATAAATGCTGCAAAAGGAAAAAAATGTGGGAAAGCTGAGGGAATTAGGATCTTATATTTGATACCTTTTATATATCCAGCTTAAAACACTGTAATATGCATGATGATGATGATGATGATGATGATGATAATGGATTTAGTACATTTACAATAACAGCCAAATGGAGAAGCTGAATATTAAAAGACAAAGACAAAAAAACCCTCCCATACCACCAAGTTTCATAGCCAAATGGATATAAATAATGTTAAACGTGCAGATGAGATATTCATACAGTTCAATATATATTGGAAAAATAACAATTTAAATGATGGCCTAATTTGAGTTGAAGACAAATGATCATTGCAGTGTAAAATCCAAGACCTTGTATATATTAATAAACTTCCTAAGGCAAAATACCTTAATAGCCTTTTGTGATCTGTTGCAAGTACACATAAATTTATTTAACCTTTTGAAGAAACCACATATTCTTCTTACAAGTTTACTAAACAATTTGAAATGAAAAACAGATTTGTTTAAATTATTATGCCAAATGTTCTGCCTGTCATATCATTCTAGAGTACTATTTACTGAAATCTCTCTTCACTTCCTTTTTTTTAGAGTACTGTGCCCTCCCAACTACTATATGCTACACATCTACTTCATGTTTCTAGCTCACATAGTTTCAAATTTTTGTAACATTTCTAAAAAGAGGCTGGCACTTTATGAAGTTTTTTCAACTAATTGTTCCTGGCTGTGTGCTTCAGGTTATTCAACCAAAATCAAATTTCTCAAAACTTTCTATGGAAATATAAATAAAATAAAATAAAATAAAATAAAATAAATAATGTGCTTATATATGAAAAAAATAAAAATAAATAAATAAATAAAAGAATACAATACAAGATTGTTCATCTTTGGCTCATAGCCATATTATCCCAGAGGACTTTAAGGAAAAGGCTTAAAAGGAAAGATGGATTCTGGGTTCCTGAAAAGTTTTAGAGCTCTCAAATGGATTTAGAAGTCTCAAAAGCCCCACATTTTCAGGAAACATAAAGAAATACAAGTTATTTGTTGAGTTTATATGTAGACTGGGCTGCACATCTAATCCATTCAATAAAATTAAAACATATATGATAGCAGGTCTGCATAAAAGTTGGTCTGAATTCTGATCTGTTGTTCAGAAGAAAACAAAAAAGAGAAAACAAAAAAAGTAAAAATTTCTGAGTTTTTAACTGAATTTTCTAATACAACATTGTTAGCATGATTTAATCTAATCATCAATTATTACATAATACAAAACTGAACTAATACATAAAAGCTCAGATAACATTTTCTTATTCAGTACGCTCTGTATTTGTTTTTTCTAAAACATTTCTCCTTTTCTCAGAAACATTAATTAATATATTAAGTGAACTACTTGCTTCAGATTTGATTTCAGATTTTTAACAATTTTAATGGCAAGTACCTTTGTTTCATGTCACAATATGTACATTTGCTTCTGTTCAGATTATTACAGAACCTTTTCTGCTCCCTCTCACATAGCCTATATAATGGCTTCCATTACTACAAATGAAATGGCATAGCTTCTCTTACCACAGGAATAGTTTTCATATTTCTAGAATGCTATCAGAAAACGTTTGGTTAAAAAGCAAAAACACTGTCTCACTTTATAAATCGGAATATGATTTTTTCTAATATGCACATTTTTCTGCAAATGGTTCACTTCAGAACTTCATAATCGCAACAGCCAAGTTGCAAAATGTGAAAGGAGAATGCATCGATTTTTCACTGTAAGAAAATACTGCCATTTCAAGTCCTGGATTAGGAGAGATGAGATTACTCTGCCATATCACAAGCAGGAGAGAAATAGTGAAAGTGCTCTATATACGGTAAATAATTAGAAATGTCTTGCATGCACTAATTTCTCTGCCCACACTGGTCTTCGTGAATGTAATCAAGAAAACATGGGGATTTTCTTTGCTTTAAATATCATTTCCCAGTTTTCTCAGCGTGATAAATAAAAGGAGAAGCTGCAAATCTTCATGGTAGGTGAAATTACAGTTTGTGAGAAAGTTGAGACTGTAGGGTTAATTTTTTTGTGTGTGCATATGTGTGTTTCCAATTCAGTTGAACCATTTATGTGAGTAAGGGACAAGAAAAATTTCTGTCCAGAAACACTGATCTTCAGAGGAAAAAATAAATTGAACACTCCATATGCAGTATTTGTCATATGCAACAGAGTCCAAATATCTTGTTTGGAGTCAGATTCTGTCTCATCTTTGTACATATGGTTTTAAAGCCAGAGCTGTATATTTCTGTGAAGTGATCATTTCATTCCTTGTCTTCAATGAATATGAGAACCAAAGTCCTCCTATAATGGTCATCATAACTCGTCATTTTTTACCTATAGCTGTTGTACACGCCAGAAAAAAAAAAAAAAAAAAAAGTAGAACCTTTTTAGAGTTGGTTATAGCAGAATGGAGTCCTTGTTGGTTTTCTTAGTGCTTTTCATCAGTGCTGGGAAGCAGATGGGTTTAACTATTCTTAGCTTCCAACAGGAAAAAAAAAAAACAACTAATAAAATAAAACCTAATAAAACCTGATACCAACCATCTCAAACTACAAAAGAAAGACTGCAAGAATATAAAGCATCACTTATATCTCGCATTTAGTTCAGCATCAGATTCCCGATAGAGGCCATTAACCATTATTTCAAGGTAAGATACATGATAAGTGAGACATATGCTACAATGGAATTGCTATCCCCATTGCTTTGATAACAATGATTTACTTTTTTATCAACTATACTTAGAGCAATGAATTTTATTTCCAAAGATTGCTGTAGACAATCAAAGTTGAAATTGAAGTACGTGCCAGTTGGTAATATCAAATAAGGAGCTCAGAAAAAGCAAAATTAATAAACTATAATAAACATCAATTTCAATATCTTTTTTTTTTTAGATATTTTTCTTCTTTGAATTTCATAGATTCATAGATTCATTAGGTTGGAAAGGACCTACAAGATCATCTAGTCCAACCATCCTCACACCACCATCCCTACCCACCACGCTACTAAATCAAATCCCTTAGCACCTCATCTAAACGCTTCTTGAACAGCGCTAGGGACGGTGCCTCAACCACCTCCCTAGGCAGGCCATTCCAGTGCTGGACCACTCTCTCAGAGAAAAAATTTTTCCTCAAATCTAATCTAAATCTTCCCCGGCGCAACTTGTGGCCATTCCCTCTTGTCCTGTCATTAGTTACCTGGGAAATTTGATCTACCATAACTTAGGAGACAAAAATAATGTATTTATTTGCATTTCAGAATATAGATAGACCTAATCCTGACAAGACCTGACATTTCCACACCAACAGAGGACCAAAAAAAGGCTCTTGATATTATTGCTCATATAAACTCTGGAATGAAAACAATTTTTTTCAAGACACTGAAATATTTGTCATCTACAACATGTATTCCTGAGGTGTATGAGTTATGTTCTGTTAGGTAATTACAAAGAAGGAGCAAAATTTGAGAGGTTTTCTTGACAGGTTGTAAAGTCCATATTCATTGACTAGTAATAATTGCAGGACTCATACCTACAACAGATGACTCAGACAGACAACACACCTCTTTCTTAAACTATTTTTTCCTAGCTATCAGAGTACAAGTACTAGTTACTAAAATCAGATTTACAGTCACATCAGCCAGTGGCATCAGGAGGCAATGTTAGAGAAAATAAGGTTTCTGGAATTATTTCTCCCACATTTCCAAGACATAACAAAATACTGCGTCACTTACAGAAAACTGGGTCACACATCCTTTTCTTCTGAGAAGTAACCAGCAGAACTGGTACTCAGTTCTCCATAATTGTTTGGTGACCAGATCATCTCCATATAATAGGAGAGCTTCTTTAATCTCATTCTTAAATTAATTCAGATTCATCCATCTTCCTTATCCAGATGACTATTGTAAATATGAAGCTAGAGAGCAACTAGAATAACTGTGTTTATCCTGGCATAGAAAATTGTTGATCCATAAGTAAATGCAACCAAAGCATACAGCTTACGACCCAGGAGAGAAATACCATAATCATACAGTTTTTTATTAGTGATAATTTTTTTCTCTCTTTGACAGCATTCCTTTTATCTGTTAATATGACAGTATTATGAAATGTAATTACAGTGTTTCTCTGCCTATGTATTTTGACTCCCAAGAGACCTCGTGCTGGACAATGCTTTGAAATTAACAGTTTTCATGCACCTTTATTTGGTTTGTTTTTAATGAAAAGTACCTAATTGGAATGAAAATATGAAAGCTGTTCTATAAAATGAAGGCATTTATAAAGCTAGGAAGAGTTTATCAGGACAGAATTTTACAGAAGAAAGCAGAAAACTCTAAGTTATAACAATAACTGTGTTGGAATCGTTGTTTGTGATTAAATCCTACCAGAAGATTGTTTTTTAGTGTGAAACTGTCACACGGGACGTTTGTGCTATTCCTAGATATGACTATAATATCTGGAACCTCACTCTTAGCAAAGATAATTAGACTGAGAGATCCTATTATCATAGACTCATTAAAGTTGGAAAACAGCCTTTAAAATAATCAAGTCCGACCATCAGCCTATCACCACTATGCCATGAACCATGTCCCTCAGTGTCACATTTACCTTTTTCTTGAAAACCTCAAGATGATAGTGAACCTCCCCTGTCTCCTCCTTCAACTAACCTCCTCAAGGTCTTACAGCCCCTTTTGATAGACCTCAGGCTTTTGGCCGTGACCTTATCAGACAACCTGAACTAATGAAAATGGGTCAAAATCAGAGGGTCATACCAGACTAGGGAGTTTTCTAGTTATGTACCTGACTTGGGCCCCAGAGAGGCAGCAGACTTCCCTCTGAATAGGGTCCAGAAAGGAGGGTCCTATGACAATCACTCATTTTTAGCTCTTGTCAGAGTCACTCTTTAGTTGTGGGGGTGACCACAACAACCCTCTGCTTGGAGATGCTATAGTCTGGAGACAACTCTTGTTTAAGAGTCTTGTTTAATCTCCCTGTCAAACCACTTGCTGTATTCAGCAGAGTCTGACCCTCTAACACTGAGCAGCTCAACTTAATGATCAGCTAAAGATGTGCAGACCTGGAGTAGTAGGGGTAAGAGAAAAAAGTAAACAAAGAGTAATGTATAACAAATAAAAAAAAAGTAAACAAAGAGTTAATGTATAACATATAAAAATGAGTAGTGAAATAAGATATAAAGCGAACTTGCAAAAGAAAGTGCAAAGTGTAATAGAATGCTATCAAATAAGGCACCTTAGATTACATTGTAAAAATGTGAGATTAGTAGAAAAACCTGAAGGAAAAAACACTACTGAAATAATCTCAAAAATGTCTAGATGCTGTGATGTAATTGCATTTCTAGGAAAGAGTCACAATATTGAATATATTACTTATGGTTTGTGAGTCACACCTGAGTTGAAAGATCATCATCAAAGAAGATATGGGATGTCAGAAAGCCACAGGAGGTAATGAGATTTTCAGACAACTCTGGAAAAATATTTCCAGATAATTATTACACTTCTGTTGTGGTGATACAGAGAACACAGCAAACTCCTTTTCCTGTCACCTTTATTAGATAGTGTTCCTCCTGACACTACTCTTCATAAAAAAAAAAAAAAAAAAAGAAAGAAAGCTTTCTTTGAAAATAATTTCTTAGACATAATTGTTGCTACGCTTACATTCATTACCTTTTTCTTAATCTCTTTATTTTCTATTAAGATCACACTTAGTTGCTTTTTCTTTTTTAATTTAAAGAGGGCATCTATTTTAATAGCTTCTTGTTTGTTTGCTATTCATAATTTCAAAGGGATTGTTGTTTAACATACATAATGACTATAATTCTGAGAGTGGCTATCCCAGAGCTACTGATTAAGTACAAACATGACTGCTATATTAAAATTGACTACCTTAGTGAGCATATCTGTAACAAAGCAGTTTAAAAAGCTGGATTGTTAGGGGAACAGGAGTCTAGTCTGAAAACAGGAAAAGAGGAAACTGAACTTATCTTGCTTTCTTTGGAAGCCCTCATTGAAATGATATATTTCATCCGTTATTGTAATAGGATCTGAGCTTCTGAAGAGAAACATATCAAACTATTCAACTCATTTAATACATTTTTTCTCAAGGGAATTTTTCAGAGCATTAGAAATAACTGGAATTAGTCACCCAAGACAAACATTTGATTTTTCAAAATTCTAATTATTGTCAACTTTGGACTGTATCTCTTCTTGATAGTAAAGTTTTTCAGCAACCTAAGACTGTGCTGGAACCTTAACTTATGCATGCTTTTGGAATCTGATATCACGATAACATTATAAGATTCTAAAAAACGTGTATTAACTTCCTTCATCTTTTTATGTTCAGAATTTCTCTGGACATTTTTCATCGATAATCATAAAAATAGGTAATTCTCTCGAATTCATTGTGGGTGGTATTCATATTTGAGACCATGGTTAGCAATAGCATTCATAGTCAGCTAATTAAAAATCACACTAGAAGACAGACTTCAGACCAATTGTCTTACTTCTAAAGGAGAATAAAATGAAATGTGTCTGAAATTCCAGACACATGAGTATATGAAGTAGTAGATGCCTGCTCTCCATAAAACTATTCCTCTCTACAAAACATTCCAGTAAGAAGGACCAGGAAATAACCATTATTTCAGTAGGTAAAATAATATTAGTTATTTCTAGCATGGCTTACATTTTCTGTATTAAGAACCATATGTAAAATTTCGAAACATATGTAGATTTTGGCTGTCATTAAGCTGTAGTCTTCAGTGACTAAGTCTGTTCTGAAAAAGGGAGACTATACACATATGGTTTCCCTGGAAGACAGCAGACAAAGAATTACCACTTAAAGAAAATGTCTGCATGCAAATTTTCCTCTGTTCCAGAAAAAAAGATAATTTCCATTAGTCTGTTTTTTAGCTTATTTCTATGTTTCTCAAACTCTTTTTTTTCTTACATCAATCTTATATTTGTATGCTTTCCTATGTATCAGTAAAAACATATTTCAGGAGACTTTTCTCTAATCATATTCTCTAAGGCATTAAAAGTAAGGAGAAGTAATGATTTTATGATTTTTTTTCAGTATAAAAGTATAGCTTTATAGCTTTTTTTTCACAAATATGAGTCCTGAAATACAAAATGAAAAATCTGAAAAACTCATCTGAATTCTCTTTTGCTTGACAAAGAGCAGAAGAAAGAATATTTTAATAAGTGACACAGATGGAAGCTATGGATTTATTTTCTAGGGAAATGAAATTTTAAATAAAACTTTGAAAAAGCTAATCTGCAAGAGCATTGTACCAAATATGCCCAGAAAACAAAGGCGATTTTCTGCCAAAAACTTGGCATTATTGCAGGAGACAAGTGAAGGCAGGCAAAAATTGTATCTCAGACATAAAAAAGCTTCTTGCAAGGAGAAGAATGGATACACGCTATCAGCCACAGAAAAATCAATGGAGATTTTGGGCCAGCTCAGGAAATGAAGTTTTCTATCACTGATAATAAAAGCATATGAAGGATTTTTGTGACAAGAGAAATAAACTGTTTAAGAATTCTGTTTTTATTAACATAGATTAGTCTATAATTGAGATACTATTTTGAATATTAAAAGCATGCATAATATGGATTGTAATTAATTAAAATAGAAGCTTTCAAACTGCTTAATCTATTAACATTTTTACATTTTTCCCATCATTTATGTGGGTCAATTTCTACTTTATACTTTTTCAAATACATTCTTCTTAATCATTACAAGTTTTGGTCATCTACATCACTAGCACAATTGATATGATTTCACGTACAGCATTCAGGTCTCCATCCTCATTTAAAAACCTGATGGTGCTACCCGCAAAGAGTGACTGATACCACTTTCTGAATGCATCTTCAGTATCCAAGTCACAAAATTTCACATTTTCCTCACAGTTCAGGATCTATAATGCAAATAATACTGCCTTGATACGTAGGTGATATATCTGGTTAAGGTTACTGCAGTCTAACATAAAGTTTCAGCGATAAACGTGGATGGATACTCAGGGTACATGCACTGCACTGGTTGTGGCTGGAGAGAGGCTGTGTCCCTGAGCACTTCCTCCCCAGTACATCCACAGATCTATATTGCCCCTGGAGAGACATTGCTGGAATATTTAGTCTGTTTTCTGGACAGTAAAGGAAAGTTTACATATAAAAACAGGAAAACAGAAGCTTTGGATTAACCTGGATTTACCTTGTGTCTGATAACAGTGAAGACATTCCTCTTGTTACAAGTGGATCACTGTGAGATTTCATGGAGTATATTTCCTGAAATTGACAGACTTTTGTTTGTAGAAAAAAGTAACGAACTCGCAAATAGCATTCTGGATAGTGCCATCATATAGAAAAATCAGAAGACATGAAATAATATGCTTTCAAAAAGATTTTTCAAAACAACTGAGCTTGTATCAAGATTTAATTAAAAGTGCATTATTCCATTTCCACTTCATTACTTTATTATCTATTTATCTCACTGAAGGATCTTTAGAAACCATATTAGTCTGAGATTTTCAGTATCAGAATATCTTAAATCAAGAAGTAAATTTAAATCTAAATATATTAGTTGGTGACTGGAACTGGGTACAACTTTGTCACAAAACAATGTTGTTAGCTGCCTTTAAGGACAAGGTACAGCCTCTGGCCCACAATAACAAATCAGTCCAATGTGTCCAACAGTATGGTGAGTAGTCACATACTATTAGAAAGAGGAGAGATGATTAGCAGAAGAATTTAGCAGGCATCAGTGGATAAAGTGTCATCTAAAGTAGATTCCAGTTATGTTTAGGATAGAGAAATGCTACAGCTATATTCTATAAAACAGGCCATATTTCTCTTCCTCACTGTACACGGGGAGCCTAAAAGCCCAGGCTGGGGCACTTGTTTGGTTTTTTTTCTGTTCATATTTTTTGAAGATATGACATCTCAACCTGATAGAGCACTTAAAAATATCTCATTAGTTTTAATCTGACAGCTTGTAAAAAAAAAAAAAAAAAAAAAAAAAAAGTTTTACCAAGGAAATATTTCTTTCAGAGCCTTACACAACAATACAAAAGCATGGGGGAGGTAAGTAGGGTAATATTCTTATTATCAGACTTTCTCCAGCAGGAATTAAGATGAGGCTGAGGAAAACAGCCTTTGCTCGAGATTCTTCTAGATGTTCATAATGGGGGGAAATTGGAGTTAATACAGTAATTAGAGAGATATTTGGAGTCCACATAAAGCCAGTATCACAGCAAGATGTTCACTGCCTCATTATCGTTGTTTACACAATGACCTCAGGATTTGTTTACACTAGACTAATGCCTTACCATTGCTAAACTGCATTTTTCTCTTCTGTAGGATTCCCAGATATACGTTAGCAATTTACACTGCTATTAGTTGCTTTCAAAGGCTTGTAAGCCACTAGATGTGTACTTATTCAACTGAATACGAAATACATTATCATACTCTGTATTATATCAGGTAAGTCAATATTTAAAGTAATGCTATTTACCAATTTACTAAGGAATTATTTTGGTATTTCCTGTCCTGTCCCCTTCCATTATGCATCACTTCTTTTTTAAAGTGAACTAAATGGCTTTCTGCCATCTATCAGCATTCCTGGTCATCTGGAGAGGTCCCACAAGATTGGAGGCTTGCCGATGTGACTCCCATCTACAAGAAAGGCCGTAAGGAAGATCTGGGGAACTACAGGCCTGTCAGCCTGACCTCGGTATCAGGGAAAGTTATGGAGCAATTGATCTTGAGGGAGATCACACGGCACGTGCATGGCAATCAGGGGATCAGACCCAGCCAGCACGGGTTCACAAAGGGCAGGTCGTGCTTATCCAACCTCATCTCCTTCTACGACTGGGTGACCAGACTGGTAGATGAGGGAAAGGCTGTTGATGTAGTCTACCTGGACTTCAGCAAAGCCTTTGACACGGTCTCCCACAGTATTCTCCTGGGGAAACTGGCAGCCTGTGGTGTGGACAGGTTCACTCTTCACTGGGTTGAGAATTGGCTAGAGGGCCGTGCCCAGCGGGTAGTGGTTAATGGAGTCAAGTCCAGCTGGCGTCCTGTCACAAGTGGTGTCCCCCAGGGGTCAGTATTGGGGCCCATTACTGTTTAATATCTTTATTGATGACCTGGATGAGGGGATTGAGTGTACCCTCAGTAAGTTTGCGGATGACACCAAGTTGGGAGTATGTGTCGATCTGCCTGAGGGTGGGGAGGCCCTTCAGCGGGATCTGGATAGGCTGGACAGTTGGGCTGAGGTCAATGGGATGAAGTTCAATAAGGCCAAGTGCCGGGTCCTGCACTTTGGCCACAATAACCCCATGCAATGCTATAGGCTTGGGGCAGAATGGCTTGAGGAGTGTATAGAGGAAAAGGACCTGGGGGTGTTGGTTGATGCTCAGCTCAACATGAGCCGGCAGTGTGCCCAGGTGGCCAAGAAGGCCAATGGCATCCTGGCCTGTATTAGGAATAGTGTGGCCAGCAGGAGCAGGGAGGTGATCATCCCCCTGTACTCAGCTCTGGTGCGGCCGCACCTCGAGTACTGTGTTCAGTTTTGGGCCCCTCACTGCAAGAAAGACATCGAGGCACTGGAGCGTGTTCAGAGAAGGGCAACAAAACTGGTGAGGGGTCTGGAGCACAAGTCTTACGAGGAGCGGCTGAGGGAGCTGGGATTGTTTAGTCTGGAGAAAAGGATGCTTAGAAGAGACCTCATTGCACTCTACCACTTCCTGAAGGGAGGCTGTGGTGAGGAGGGGGTCAGCCTCTTCTCCCAGGTAACTAATGACAGGACAAGAGGGAATGGCCACAAGTTGCGCCGGGGAAGATTTAGATTAGATTTGAGGAAAAATTTTTTCTCTGAGAGAGTGGTCAGGCACTGGAATGGCCTGCCTAGGGAGGTGGTTGAGGCACCGTCCCTAGCGCTGTTCAAGAAGCGTTTAGATGAGGTGCTAAGGGATTTGATTTAGTAGCTTGATGGGTAGGGATGGTGGTGTGAGGATGGTTGGACTAGATGATCTTGTAGGTCCTTTCCAACCTAATGAATCTATGAATCTATGAATCTATAAAATATTAGATAAAAAGAATCCAGTAACAGGTCAGACTATAAAGATTTTTATTTTATTTTATTTTATTTTATTTTGGTTGATGATTAGGTTAGAACAGGCATTGATTGAGCTGATTGTGATCAGTGTTGGAAAGTCCAATCCAGTTTGATATCACCTGTCAAAATTTCCTGAGGTACTTGAAATAACTAACAGTGCAGCTTTGATCAGAGAGTGGCAGTAAGCCCTGAGAATTTGGGAAAAATAACATTTTTTTTTTCATAATGAGTCCTGGACATATACTATGAAACTAAAGGAAGAATAAAAGGGAGAGCTATAACACGTTTGTATCGTAGTGTACACAGGCACAAAATGGACAGCTGTAATCACACTCTGAAGAAGATCCTTATTCACTTTATTTGCCTTATGCTATAGCAATGTATATAATTTCTGATTAGACTTGAGAGTTTTGGTTCAGCATTGAGCAGCAATGTGGTAGCAACTGTGATGCAAGTCCATGAAGTTCGGGGATGCCAGGATGACTCTTCCCCATGAAAAGTTCTACACTACTGCAGCAGATCAATTCTCCATTAAACTTCTCAGAAATATCACTACATGGTATTACTGTTGTCACTGAAGGTGTTTTGCTTTATAACACGTGCTTTAAATTATTTGAATTTATATGTGTTGTATTTGCTATGATACAGTTATAAAAAAAACAAAAAAAAAAACTGATTATCACTGCTACAATAAACTTAGCCAAGGCTAGCCCTTAACAACGAAATGACTAGAAGTCATATTAGTGCTATTTTGACTGACTGAAAAGCAGAGGCATCGGGCCTCTGATGAATGAAATATAAAAGTAAGAAAAGTGTGGTATTATAAAGGAAGAGTCAAATAATGAATTAATCCTTGGATTTCTTTTCTGGATGTTACTGATTATATGTTCAGAATGGTCAAAGAGCCTTTAAAATTCATTATGTTTTGAGAGACATGGACATTAGTTTTGTCTGCTTGTACTTTAAGACCTGTGAAGTTCTGTAAAAGAGAGGGTCTAAAATGAAGCTCCCTCAGTGCTGTGTGCTGTGACATGGCACACTTAGAAAGCTTGGCTGTGACAAATTGGGAGGCTCTGAACTTTAAAGGACAATGAATTGGTTTGAATTATTATGCTTTACTCAGTTTAAAATAAGGAGAATAGCCATTCTCATCCATAAGAATCTGCCACTTCATATAATTAAATTCTGGCAGACTACATAGTGCAGGTGTGTTTTAATTAAATTTATCCTCTATTACACTGGGAACAGAATGCAGCCTCTGTGACTCTTCTATACCGTGTCCTTCTCCCCCTCATCAATCTCTGTAAGCAGCTGAAATATCACTGGGAAGAGGTTAGACAATACTTATAGGTAGGGATGAGAATTTGTAGAATAGAGCTTTAAATGAAAAGAAGACATGGGAAAAAGGTGCTTTTGGTTGAACAAAAAAACGTATTTAAAAATTTAGTTCCCTGGATGGAAAGAAGATGGCATTTGAGCACGATCTTTAGATTTCATTTGGCAACACTTTCTGAAAATCAGATGTGAAAATAAATACTTTAGAACTAGTGTATAATTTAGTACTAATCAAAAAAATAAATGAAAGAAGAAATATAACCTTTTTTGTGGATAATTTTGATGTTTGCAAAATATGTTTTTACTAGTTGTTTTATTCACAACTAGTTTATTCACCCATTTGCTAGCTCATTAAAAAGTAATCTTATGCATACTTTGCCTTGACAACTGCAAGGGAATCTATCCAGATAATAGAATTCTATAAGAAGAAAATCACATCAATTTAATGTAATCCTGAAAGCTATGTTTTAAGATCTAAGCTAAGACTTGAAAGAAATTTGAAAGTGAAGGTATAATGAAGCATAAATAGAAAAAAAAAAGTAGTTCCCACAACAATATCACCAAATAAATAAACATCAATACAAAAATGAAACAGTTTTTGTCATATGTACTAAATGAAATGTTACACTGTAAATTCAGGATCATGATGGATTCAGTCCTGTTCCTTTCTTTTTATTTCTTTTCCTTTCACTTGTTCACTAATTTGAATCCCTTCTAACTTCCCCAGATATCCTGATGATGTAAAAATAAATAAATAAATAAATAACACTAAGAAAACAAAACCAATTCCCCTCAATGATACAAGGAACAAGTAATAATTTGACAGAAACCTTGTATATATATGTGACCTGTATTTTTATGGTAATTACAGTGATGAGGAATTAGGGTATTTATTTATAGTCTATCTCTGTAATCCAGTTACTAATATGTCATCTACTCTTCTTTGGTTTCTTATTTTGGGAGAGAAGAAGAAATTCAAATAAGCACAGGAAGAGATGTCATAATAAGCTTGCTTTATAAACAGAATATCATTTCAAAAGTTTAAATGAAGAAATCGCTTATAAGTGTATTTTAATTTCCACTGCACTAAAATTCAGCTTATTCACATGACAGCTTAAAACGGAGAAAGATTCTTGAAATGAAATATTTTATAAGCACATAAGAATAAATGGCCAAGAGCAAAATTGAATTAAGAAAAAATAGAAAATGTAACGTAAGCCCAAAGGAAATTTCAATGCTAAACAATTTATTTACAACTTGAATTAGTAAAAGACTACAATTAAAGTTCTATGATGAAAAAAATAAAGACTAATATATATATAATATGTAATATATATATATAATACATATATATTTTTTCACATTAAATTGTTCTGTACAGTGGAGATTTGTACTCTCTCCAGATTGTACATTAGAGTTTTGAAAATTAGTATTTTGGCATTCCTAAAACTGTAACACTTCATTTTCATTTGTTAGAATGATCTGAAGCACTGTGATATGAATCACAAAAAAATACTATCATAATGTTTCATGTGCAATAGGAACTGTATAGCCAGACTTCTCTGGCCCCTTCTAAGCCTGTGGGACAATATGTACATAGAACCTTGCTGTAAAAATGGCAGTATGGAAGTTGAAGCACTTCAGGGATGGTGCCCCATAGGGGGAATGGGACTGCATTCATAAGGAAATCAATATAATACAAAAAATTGAAGCCTGTTCCTTGAAGTCCTTGGGCTAAATTAAAATCCTCTTGTTTGGCTCAAATAAAAATTAAGATGAAGTATGCTTTTTTTTTTTTTTAAGAATAATATATTTTTTGGCATTGTATAATGCTTCTCACAAAAATTAGTTTTCCAGAAGCAACATTTTCAGTTGGGAAATTCCAATGGAAACAGCTCTCATTATAAACTTAAAGCTATTGAGAACAGACTCCATACATGGCTATAAGAAACAAAGTGGACTGATACTTTTTAACCCATTGTATCCCCTAAAACTATGCGAAACAAGAAGTTGCCTATACCGAATAGTATGACCAGGTAAAGCAGTCAGCAAGTGTAAAGCAGAAAAATGATGATTTAAAGAGCATGCTGAATGTTTGGTCTTTCTTTGCAGGAGACTGGGGTGAGGACAGAGGAAAAATCACAGAGAAGCTCAGAAGAAATCAGCTTGGTGCACTCTCAACCTTTGGCATCCAACAAGGTGTCAGAGGAGCTTAACTAGAAGGTAACAAAAAACACCTGAAGAAGGTGTAATACAGACTGCTCTAATTTGTAATTGCTTTAATTCAGCTTTACATGCTGCAGCTTTTATGTATTTTCTTTTTTTTCTTTTTTTTTTTTAATGAAAGTGACACATAAAATTTATTCTTTATATCTTCATTTTTCAGTTCATGTTGTTTTTGTATTTTCATTCCTCTTTTACAGACTTTAGAGATTTACAAACCTTTTCCTGTTCCTTCACATCATTGACACTATTGACTTTGACTTCTGCCTACTATCTTAGCTATTTTACAAAGAAATCGTTCCACTTTAAGATAATTCAGTAGACTTGGGATAATTTGTATACTTGGGAATCGCAGATGGATTTCCCACTTTTTAATAAGGATGGCATCACATCCCTTTGAATCATAGTCTTTCCCTTTGTGGTCTCTTTTTTCCACAAAGCTGACAGAAATTCTACACATCTGTGGCCTCTACTCTTTTCTCAGATTTGACTGAAATATTATCAACATGTACATAAAGTGTGAGAGCAGAATCTGGCAGACTTCTACTGTGTTATTTTGCTGTTTAGGAGCTATATGCCAACTGGATTGTCAATCTGCCCTATTCCCTAACTAGACATTCAAATGTACTGTTGTCTAAATAAAGGGATTTTTTCCTGACTTAGGTGAAACTATTGATCTTTACGTAGAGGCTAAATGTAATCTCATGCTCAAAGTTTAATGCAGACATACTTTTATTGTTAAAAGAAATCGGGGGCCTCACTGATCACTTAGTTCCAAACTAAGTTCCAAACTAACTCTAGTACCAAACAAAACTGCAGTCTTTCTGTCTTTAAGCTGCAGAATCCACATTATTTCAGAGAGACGGAGGATTTTAGGAAACTATGATTAAGAGACTGTGACTCAGAGCATTCCAGCAATTTTATGCAAAGCAAGTATATATGTCAGTTATCCTATTAACATGAATATGTCTATTATTCATAACAACTAGAGCAGCTTCACTCGCTTCATCCACCACTGGCTAAATTCACCTTCATGAAGAAAGGAAAAGCTTAGAGAAAGTTAAGATACAGTTAGTTATTTTTTTAATGATATAAGTATGCTAGACTCAAAATGATGTCCACTTTTAATTTCCAACTCATTAACCAGTTTAGGAGAGCTCCTTTTGTATTGCAGATGAATTTCTTAATTATCAATTTTTGCTCCATTACTTATATATCCTTTGCCTGACTTCCGAGATTCAGCACTGACTGATACTTTTGTGTCTCTTGTTAGCTTCTGTTTTTGTATTGTTATTTACTGAAGCAATTCTTTCTTATTCCTATTTCCTTTCTCTGTCTTAATTTTAACAGAGCTGACAGGACATTATCACAGCCTTTTGTCAGCTTTGTTTGGCCAAAGCCTCTCCTACAACACTGCTGTGAATCTATGACATAGACAGAAGTCAGCTGTCCAGTTTCTGTCATTTGTCATTTTTGTCACTGCAGAACAGGTTCAGATTCAGAAGAAAGAAATCATAAAACCCTAACAGCTTCCACTCATCTTTGCTATTTTTCTCTAAATAACTCTAAAAATCTTTAGTATAACTAAATGAATATCAATATGCCACTTTTCTCATAATATACTTTTTACATTCTGGAGACGAGGGATTCAGGGGTACTCTTAAAGCAAATACTCAATGAATGCATTCCAGATATTTCACTATTTTTCTCCTAAAGCTGCAAATGCATACACAGAAAAGTACCATTTTAAAATTGCAGAGGAACACCTAAACCATCTGACATCACAGAAAAGGATGGCTACCCACCTGTTTCTGACATTTTAGTTTATTTTAATTCCTATGTATTCCACTGAGTCAGTGTTTGGAAGAAAAGAATTAGAGTGGTAAAAATGAAGTCAAATAAAACTCTCTAAAATATGAAAACTTGGTTTGGTATAGGATATTTTGCCAAAGAGATAAATAAAGCTACAAATTATTTTACTTTCATTTTTATCTTTTCACTTGGCCCTAGCACATCTTAAGCAAAATGTTTAACTCCTCAACAGTTGTGAATGAACGTGCATAATTATAGCTGCATAAAGTCTTTCTTTTATTTGGAAAATATGCAGTGAAAATGTGCATACAGGACAATTAAGTCAATCCTGGCTTCTTCTGCCAAAAAAATCCATGTAGTTGGTTTAAATGCTCAGTCCATTACATGACACCCTTCAAGCCACACTCATGTTACCATTTTATAATATTTCTTAAGAAAATTTTAATGTGCATTTCCTACTATACAAAAGTATTAATTATTAATCTGATGATATATGTGGTTTAATGTATATATTTTTTCTGGAATTAAATGTGGTTAAAAAATGTCTGCTTCTAAACTTTGGAATAGCCAGGTGAAAGTAATCTGACATTGTTTATTATACTCAATGTAACCTATGTGAACATACTTTATATGTGGTGATCAGACATTAACTTGTATGTTTCATCAGAAAACCTAATGCAATAATGTAGTTAGCTCTTCAAGCCAGGAACCTGACACAATACAAGGTGTTTGGGTCTATTCAAAATGGGATATTAATTAATTTACATTTTACCAAAAGCTTTGGTATTTGTTTTCCTTCTTCCCATGTTAAATCAGTTTTAGTTCTACAAATTTCTTTTGACTAAAGCTACCATATACACCCATATGCTGATTTTGTATATTGGAGTACAATGAAGCTTATTAGAAAGGTTAATTAATATCCACATTGTAGTAGGTCTCACTAGAAGGGCAGTTTCCAAAATACCTTATCTGATAGAACTTCAGTTCTCGTTGCTACTCAGTTCTACACATTTATTGCATTGTTAAGTGACCATAGTTCTTTTAAGTACAAAGAAATTTCCTTATAATATACAATATACACCACAGGCAGCACTTCCTAAAAATAAATTTCCATTAAGCTGTCATCATCTGGCAATTATACCAATGTTTTGGTTATTTGCACTTCAACAAAATTCTTGAGAGTTGAATAAGTCCACAGTCCAGACACAATTGATTCAAGTGAGCATGGCTACATGGGCTGCCTGTCTGAAGCATCCAGATATGCTTATTCAGCACTGGTTCCAGATGAACTCTGTATCGTTTAATTCATGAACAGTAACAAATTGGAGGTGTTTAAGGACAACTGTCTTAGATGGCTGGAGAGTATTTGTGTTCTAGGACAATTAGCTTTTCTTCTCTGGCAGCTAGCTGGATGTTTGATCCAAAATCTATGGATGTCACTTAAAAAAATCCCCTTGACTTCTTTGGATGAGATTGTAGATGTCTAATTGGCCATCTGTGTATGTATTTGCTGTGACTGCTCACACATATAGGACTTGGCCATTGCTGATACAGTCTCCAAAGAAACATGTGTAGTAAATATATTCTACTTAATTTGATTTTAAAGCACTTTCAAATCCAGACAAACAGGCTATCTTAAAATTTTATGCTCGCTGGTTTTTTTTCTTCAAATGAAAAATTAATTCCATCTTTATAACTGTTCTGTCTTTGTAAAAGACTTGGCCACATAAAATGATACGGTGACTTCCAGTTTTCTAAGAAAGTTACCAAACAACCATTGAAAATACATGCATATTCTTTATTTGAAACACTTGTTTAATTGTTAATTGTTTAATTTAATAAACATTAAGAGAATTTTAATAATAAAATTGTATATTCTTGTAATTATTTTTTTAATGTTTTTGTAGCTAACAAGATAATAGAAATAAGCCTGATTATCGAGGAGGTCACATAGGACATAGACCCCAGTTATAATTGATGTTTGGTCAAAGAAAGAGCTTCTAGGAACCAAATGCATTGTAATGTATCGTTATGAAGGAGAACTAGCTTGCTTGTGAGAGGGATAATGTTAATTATCCCACATATGTTTTCCTGTGTTATATTCTTACATGCTATTTTATCCTAATAGTTTGGGATTTTTCCAAAGCATACCCATTAATGCTTCTTCACAGATGTTTTAAAATATCGGCTTATCATCTTCTATCATTACATTTATTAAACTTCAAAACTCTTCATATCAATTTATGTACAGTGTCTGTTCATATACAAGGAATGTGTTTGGAGAACAAACTTCTCATTGATATAATTGTTTATTCATGTGTGTGAGAAGAATCTCATACAGATGGCAGTAGATTAACCAAGGTATGAACTCTAAATACTTGTTTCCATTTAGTTGATCTTAGTCTCTCTTACATATCATATGTTTGAAATGAACAACTGTGAGGACAAACCACCACAAAAACTAACAAGATTGCTTCTTCTCTTAATATCAATATCTATTTGTTTCCCAAAAATTTTGCTTTAAAATCTGAGATAAATTTACAGCTGTCCCTGTGTCTAATTTCCATATCTAACATAATGCAAACCACAGTAGAAAGTTAATTTGTTTCTTGTATGTACATTATATATTAATCTAGATTTTGACTGAATGTCTACCAAATATATTATTCCATCTGGTAACATTCTGCATTTTCCTCTGAAGATAAATATCAATCACAAACCTTTCTCAGTAATCTTTTATATCTACATAACCCCTTAAGTGTATTACAACTGTAATCTCTGGCTAATCTGTTCAGTGGGATTTGGTCAACGTAATGATTTTTTTCTATAACATTTAAATCATTGCGGCATACAGAAATTTTAACCAAGAGAAACAACCTGATATTCATTTTGTGCCTCATTTCATAGCAGCACTGACAGCTGGGTTTTATTGCAAAAAATGAATGACAAATGGGGAATTTTACTAAAGAAGGAAAGAGAATACAAGTGTTAAAAAAATACGCACCTTTAAAACACAATGTTATTATTTTCCACTAGAAAGGAGAAAAAAAATGCAACACATTGACCACATCTCAAGACACATGACAGAAAGGAAGGAAACAAAGAACTGTATGAAAGAAAATTATTGTATGACTATACATAAATATTTATTCCTTTTTGGAAGGAAGTGTGAAAAAAAATAATAAAAAAATAAAAATAAAATAAAAATAAAAATAAAAATAAAAATACAGCATCTGTATAACAGAAATCTGAATTGATAATTAAAGGAAATCAGGCACATATACTTGAGCAGGGGAAGTTTTAAAACAAAGCAATGGTGAGCAACACAGTAAACAAAAGGACTGTTGTTCCAAAATCCTACTTAACAGAATAAACAAGTTGGAAAATATTATGCCCTCGTAGATAAATCCCAGATTTTTCCGTGACTGGAACATCCAGGATAAAAAAATGCCCCACGGGGAGCAACAAGCTGCAGAAAGATCACTACTAAGGTGGGTGAGAGTGAAGGTACAAAAAAGGTGCTGAATAGGTCAATCTAGCAGAAAGAACACTATATCTTAAATGAACTGCAACAAATGGGTCAGATGCCAAATCTAACTGGGGTCATGCTTCTAAATGCAACCAGATAATGTACCAACCAGTGTTAATGGGAAGCCAAAGCTCTTCCTGCCCCGTGGGTTAACTACAATAACTTTCACCACTTAGATCAGTGTTATTTTGATGCTGCAATTACTCAAGGCATGTGTTGGTCGATATTTGCAATGTGCTTATTTACTGTCCACTTTCAGGGAAGAAAGTGCAGATGGCTTGTCTTACTGAAAATAAATTCATGTAATTTCTTTTTTGTCTTTTTTTCTTTTTGCTTTTTCAAACAGCAGCAATTTTTCAGTTCTGCTGCAAGTTACAGTTGGCTGAGTCTGCAGAATTGTGAGCTGCAAACACAGAAATTCTTCATGAATTTTGCTGAAATTAAATTACTGTTAAATATGCAGCATCTATAGAGTCAGAGGTGGATAAGGAGATGGGAAAAAAATCAAAACTCTAACATTTGCTTACCTTTTAGTATTAGGCTGTTCATTACATGGATTTCAGTGTTCTAGAAAAAGAAACCCTAGTCACTTGTTTTTGTTTATTATTGCCATGCTGAAAAGTACAGATCACAAACTCAGTCCTTAAACAGCTGTTCAATCTTACATGCCCCTAGGTGAGCAAAACAGGTAAGTTAAATGTTAAAACTATCTTCAGTCATCATGTCTTCTCCTTTTCAAATATTTTGACGACAAAGAAAAGTTTATGGTGTTGAATATTACCCTGTTGTTTACTGCCTCCTTCATACCAGGGGAACACTGTGTGCTTGTAATTATTTCTCTTGAGGTCTAATGAGTAAAAACTTTCAGAGGCATCTTTTTACACTGTGTTTGTATAGCACCTGCTTTAGAGAAGTGTCTGTGCCAATCTCTAGGAACATAAATATTACAAATAAATAAAATAATAACAATAATGATTTCAAATGTTTTCTCCCAATAAAATGTGGTCAAGTCTACATTGTAGGGATTTTAAAATAGTTGTTGCTGTAATGTGAACTTCCATAATAAGTCTATTCCAAATGAGTGGCTAGAGATTGTACTAGAGACTGAAAATGAAGTAGTGTTCTTATCTCATGTTAAACTCACTGCAAGGTTGATGCAGAGGGAAGTAGCGGTAAAATTAAAACAAATACATTTTTCTGTATACTTGAATTGCATGCAATTTCTTCTTTTACAAAGAGACTTGGCAGGTTTTCAAAAAGAAACCAGAAAGAAATACTGACATATTGCTTGTGTGCTCCTTTCAGCTGAATTCAAAGTATGACAAGAAAAGATGCAAATCTTCCTGTTCTTCACAAGCGAGCAAGCTACAGAGGCGTGACAAGGGCAAATACTTTACTATGACAGTTAAGCTGAGGGGAAGGAATTATTACAACAGCAAGGCAGCTGAATCATGAACAAAATTACTACCAGGTCTAGGGAAAATTTTTTGACAAAACTTATGTACAAGACATTCCAATTAATTAAAATCAGCTTTTTTGAGGAAAATTCTTCGGGTCTGATTTCCTCAATAAATCCAGAAAAATTAAGAATAACCTGAACCGTTGCAGGAGGAAATAGAGGATATTATAGTCAAATGAGTATATGACAGACAAGTTATGAGTGTGGCCATCATATGCAGTTACAACAGCAGAGTCCAAAGTTTTGAATGAGTTTTGTTCAGATTTTCTCAAAACATTAGAATAAAATATTTTCATGACATTAAGAAGTCTCTCATGAGGATTAAAGCAGTAACTATATAAATATGGGTTTGTTTGTTTGTTTTTGTCCTTGAAAAAAGTAAGTTTATTTTTATAAAAATGGGCATGAGATTCTTCTCTACTCAGCCATAAGAACTCTGTGGGTTATCAGTACAGTTACAAAATAAGCAATTATAATTGAAAGTCATTTTCTTTTAGTTTTGTTTCATTATCTTAATTGTCAGAACATTACGTCTCTGTCCTTATCTTGAAGTCACTGTCTTGCTAGAGTTCTAAAAATCACAAGAATTCATATGAATGTGACAGATGGCCCAACTTCTTTACTTAATTTTTGAAATTTGTGATACGTTTTGTTAAAAGGCAGTGGCTGAGAAGCAAGAAGGATGGAAAGTAGAAAACTCCAATGGAAATGTAAGGCAAAGTGCCTGATGAAAAAGTGCTAATTTCTATTGAGCAAAGTCTGGAAAGCTTGTGAGGAGTATAGAGGTTATTTCTCTCAGTGGGCAGACTGACCTTAGAGATGACTGCAAGAATATTAGGTGCTCCACCTTCATGAAATCACTGAGTATTGCATAAACTGGAAGCAAGCTTTGGAAAAAATCTCACGATGCAAAGGGATTGGGAAGATTTTTTTAAAAGCCTGTTCTCCATTTTTCTCATAAAGAAAACTTATGTTATGGTCTTAAGAAAAAGCTTAAAAAATGTAAAAGCCTTGATGGATATTTTACTTTAAAAAGCTATATAAAGATAATCAAATTAGTGTTGAGTAATCATTTTTAAAGTTATTATTAGGTGTATTACCCTTAAAGATAGCTTTTTCTTACACAAGTGCTGATTGCCCTTTCCTCACATCTGCGTAATTGATTCACTTAACTGTTAACTCAGACCTAATCTTCTGTATCTGGTTTAAAATTTCTAATTCTTTTTTTATACATTTTTTTTTCTATTTGAAAGATTTTCTGCAGTCCCATGAGCTCTGTCAACTGATGTAGTAAAGATCTGCATTTGTCTTCACAAATCTTAATTTCCTCTTGTCATTCATTCATTCATTCATACATTCATTCTCAGTGGAAATATCCCTCTGCATCACTCTTCCCACCTACCTCAAGTTCCAGTGATTCCTGCAACCTAGACAGGAAATACTGTCAGTACTGGGTTTCTTTGTTTGTTTTCTACACAAGATAATCTTTTCCTGACTGATTAACCTGGGCATTAATGAGGAACACTTTCTGTTCATCCTATAATGAACCTTTGTACCATCCAGTCATCCAGTAAGTTTCCTAACAGTGAACTCTGAATTCATCTGCTAACATGTTAGCATGAAGTCCAAAGTTAAGGTGGAGTTCTGTGAGAATTTGCTTAACTAAAGATGATTTACGCAACTCATTTTCACCAACTTCACCATATGAACTGATATCAGCATTAAATCTTGGTAGACCAGCAAATCTTCATCATTTCTTAAGGAAAATAATCAAAATTCATTTAGCACTAGCTCAGGTTTTTCTACATTTTTACATCCAAAAGAAACAATGTTAACGTAACTGGGCATTCACAAATCCTACTCTGAATAAGGTAGATAAATGATAAAGTATAGGTCTCTTTTTTATCTTTAATAATGTATACTGTAGAGGATTCAATTTTCTCCATTTGTCTTCAGAAGCAAAATCCAATATGAAACTGTTTTTCATTGATCTGCATATTAAAACTCTGTTTTCTCTGGTATTATCAATGCTTCCTGTGACCTTGAAAATACCTCCCAACAACGGCACCTTGCTTGTGAATTAAAAACCTGCATTACAGTTTTATTCTAAATACTTATATGAAAGTACAGTATTTGTACACAAAACTGTTCAAAGATTTCTAATTTTGAAGATGATTCTTGCAGCAGCTCTCTATAGAAATTCTCTTTAGCAAACAACCTGGATAAAGAAATGCTCCTTCCAGCACATCCCTATGTCACAACATGTAGTGTACTTTAGATTACAATGATTACTTGATTCCAGATTTTCTAAAAATTCTCCAAGTCAAATCATCTGTCTTTTGATAACTCCATCTTCCAAAGACAGCTTAAGGCTCAGTGCTTCCATTGGATAAAAATGTAACCCTTTGGCCTGAAAATACATCTGTTGCTCAGATAAGTGCATGCTACATACAATGATAGCCTTTTGTTGCACCTGCTGATAAAGAGGAGATGCACTACAGGATAAGCAAAGCATTAGCTGAAAAATCCCTGTTTAAAATAAAATAAATATATAAAATAAAATAAAATAAAATAAAATAAAATAAAATAAAATAAAATATTTTTAAAAAGGGGAGGGGGGGAAGGGAAGAAAGGGAGAAAAGGAAAGAAAGGGGAATGGGGAGGAAGGGAGAAATTTTTTATTTTGAGCAGCATATTCTTCAATTGTCCAAAGTCCAACACACTACTCTGAAATCATCTCATAAGCCTCTTCCTGTTACAAGTGAAAACTTATGCTTGGATATTTCAGTGTTATATGACAATAATCCAAAATCTCATAAATAAATAAAGCTCTCAAAAGACTAAACAAAAAATTTTGAAAAGCACCACCGGATATAAACAAAAACACTCTTATTGATATTACAAATTTGGAGCATGTCTCCAAAGTGCCAGCCTTTTATATTTGGGTGATGCTAGGGATTAGAAAATTAAATATATACATATATATTGGAAGAAAATTCTATGTCACACCAGTCTGCCCAGTCGTTGTCTAAGGCTTGTGCCAGGATCTGCTCTGTTAGCTCTTGGCATTAGTGAAGAATGCATTAAGAAGCCACATAGTTGATTAAAGTGTGCCAGGGTCTGAATGTATAGCCTTCCCATTCCCTTAGTTTGTCAAGGCATTACTTAAAATTAAACTGGGAAATTATTTACCATGTTTTAGGTGTTGGTATTCTGTAACTGTGTTCAAGAATAATATCTTTAGTAAAGATTATGATGACCACCCATTATTACAGTATACTGAGATTTTAACACTCTACATGTATATTTTCCTTTTGACAGGCACACCTCTGAAGTTTTTGAGTGGAGTATATCACAAAACTCAATCCAACTCACCTTGAATGGTTTGAACCTATCAGGATCTGAGTATACATGGACTGAACTGAGGTTCACAGCATACCACTCCTTTGCATATTCAGTTCTGTGGCCATGCAGTCCTTTACAAACCCTTTTTTGCAGCACACAAGTACCAAAGGAAACCATATGTTTGAAAAGGAGCTGGAATCTACCAAGAAACTGAGGGGAGGAGATAGAAAGGCCTTTTCTTCTTAACAAAATTAATATTTTTTAATGTATTTTTATATTTTTACGTTAGCACCCAGCAAAACATTTACTTGGAAGATTTACAAAGTGCAACATTCAACATCTTCAATAAAATGAACAGTTTTTTATTAAACACAAAAGACACTGTCATCTGAGAAAATATCAAACTGGCAGTCTACCTATAAAAGCCAGCTATTTAAGGTAGCATAGTCAGACACTATTTCAGCTTATTGTAACAGAGAATGATCCTGAATGTAAGCATAGACAGATACTTACATGGTCAATATCTAGAGTTTAAAATTCTCAGACTATAGAGCTATGCCTTATCATCATTTCATATTTGTGATAATATATTTAGATCTTGATTTTCTTTACTGCTCTCCCTCATGCTCAACTTTTCATAATATAACCAAGAGAAATTGCTTTTTATTTCAGGCAGTCTGTACATTAGTCCTTCCATGATTCAGTTTGACTAAAAACAGGCAAATGCTTTGTAATTTCAAAAATAATGACAGATTTTTCTAAGTTCTTATAATGAAAATACACATTTTGAGTTTAAATATTTGTTTTTTCTTGAAGGAGAAAGGCAAAAATCCTACAATAACGCATCAAATCTATTCTCATTTGTACCTTCAGTTTGAGTGCATGTAAATTGCTTGACCCAACTAATTTCTACAATTAAGCAGCTTTTGAGAAAGAAATCACTTTGAACTTGTTTTGAATCAAATTTGGAAGGTACATTTGAGAGGTACACTCAGTTTCAGTAACTGCTTAATGAATTCTCTGAAGTTACCTTGGGGGATTGTTTTTTTTGTTTGTTTGTTTGTTTTTTGTTTTTTGGTTTTTTTAGATAATAAAGGTAATAGGAAAAGAATGAGAAATTGCATTAGATGTAATTGTGTTTGGAGGAAAATGGGAAAACACAATGATGTCTAGTACTGAATTTACCAAAAAGTGACAATACAATACAGTAGCCACATAAAATCTATCCACTTCTGAACAGTAAACAAGAACCAAATGTTTAAATATGTAGGGAGAGATAATCATCCCTGAATTTGAACAATACAGGACTCACAGTGTTATGAAGACTACAGAATGTAATTACACAGGATTTAAGTCACCTATTTAATCCTGGCAATCAGTCTAAGGAAAAAAAGTATCTGACTTAAAAATTTCCTGGGTTTCTCAAAATCTTTAAATGACCACTTTATTTCTGATGGTGCCACTGTCTCCGCAAAACCATACTGAAGCCCTGCTGAATAACACTGCTACTTGTCTTTTTAACTTGATGGGCTGAAAGTCATCAAAAAGATGGAGCATACTCTCACCCGGCTGTTACATCATCTTCCTTCTGCATTTTCATGCAGATAAAATCCATTTCTGAGCTAACTAACTAACTAAACTAAACTAACTAACTATATATATATAATTAGGTCTGGTGTGTTTCCCATTTTGATGATACAACTGCACAAAAACTGATTTGGCAGATCTAATTTATTAGATCAATGCAGAACAGGGACAATGGCAAATGGCAAAGGAGACAGAGAGACCCTAAAATAGCATTTCTGAAGAGACTGGGTTTCATGAAAGTAGAACAGAGACTTACAACTGATTCCATGCCAAGTCTGAATTCCTTTGTTGCCTACTAGAAATACTACCAACATCTTATAGTAGCAGAGTAAGCAATAGGATGATTAGAAAACACATTTATATATATATATATATAAAACTGTAAAATTAAAAGACAAGCTGATTAAAAAAAATCCTTGCTACTCCTGTCCTCTTCTTTCCCCTTCCCTGCCCCTGCAAAACACAGCCTCAGAAATCTTCCAGATGCAAAGAGGCTGTTTAAGGTCACTTCTGTCCTTTTTGTCATTTCTCTTTAGAGTAAAGGCAAGAAGTGAGAAAGAGCCTTTCACACTTAAAATGTCAGCTGCTATCACAAAAACAACTGAAGCATTGTGATAGATTTCATGTTTTTCTTTTTAGATAATCATTTCAGATGCAAACATTAATCATACTGCTTAAACAGAGAATAGGATAAAAAAAATAATAAAACAAAATACAAGAAGAATAATGAAAATAATTTAGTTTTTAACTCAAAAAGAGTCGTGTACCATTCATTTTCTTGACAGCAAGTAGTAATGAAATTATATCCACAGCTTATATTTTATTTATTTGATAGGACAAATACAGATACTTCAAATAGCTCTAAAACACATCTGGTATGAAAATATGAAATTAAATCTCTTCGAAGAGTTCGGTAATAACAATGAAATAAATTCCACAGTAAAGTAAGATCTATCCATTGGTCCTTCTATGCTCTGCGGCCCCTTGAAAGGCATTTATTCAACTGAGTGGGTGCTGAAGCTGGAAAAAACAGCAAAGTAACTTGACACACCAAAGAGTTATATCAAGAAGGTATTCCCTTTACTACGGCACTGGGTGCATGGGGGATCACTCACCAAACTTGCACACTGAAGAGAGAAACCACTACATATTTAAAGACGTAGCACATATTCATTACATCCCGTGGACATGGGCAAAAATTCCAAGAAATGATTGACATATCTGGTGGCCATGGGATTAAAGCTAACAGTCCTTTTCATTGTAAATTTCCAACATTTAAGGTGGGGTAGCCCAAACTGGTTCCCACTGATTATACTGAGCTGACACATCGTTTTGCCATTTTGTCTTCAAAATCAGGACATCTATTCTACTTTCTTATCTTCACTCAACAACAAGTTTTGTGGCCTCTGCATTTTGTTCTTGAACTTGAATTCACTCAAGCCTCCTGTCCTTCAGCTTATATCTGCTCAAGTTGTTCTCACAATATTCTCATAATTCAGTGCACTGTAGCCCCACTGATCACTGCCTTTCACCAGAACAGTCACAGTGAAGAGCAAGAATGCTTTATAAATTCATAATGTATAATTTTGAATTCAGAAGAGTAGTCTGAATAAATAGAAATAGAGATGAAAGATAATGATTAATTTGAAGTCAGCTACAATACTTGCTGATTAGTATGGAATTTAGCATGCCTGGCCATCAAAAAACAAGGCTCTTGAATATGAGAGTGATATCTGGAAAGGAAATATATGAAAAGCTAATACATAAAAAATGAAGACACTTCTTAGAGAGTGAACAGATCTGGAATTTATTTTTGATGTGCATTGGAAAAACATCACAAAAACAGACTCAGAGGAAAGAACAAATACAGCTGTGATTTATCTAGTGAAGGTCATTTTATATTTCAGAACTTTCTTTTGTATTTCCTCTTCAATACACATAACAATTTATTTTATTTTGTTTGTAAAACACTGTTGTTAAACTAAATTTACTCCCTACACTATATTTTGTTTACTGTCAAACTGGAAACAAATAGGAACACTAAATATGCCTGTGGAATTAAGATGATTTCAGATACTTGAAGAAAATCATATTTATAAGAAACAAAGATAGAATTCTTCCTTAAAAAAAAAAAAGACTTTAAAACCATTAGTTTGTAATCAGCTGACAGAGATGCAGTTGAACATACAAATTGAACTTAAATTGTCTGATTACACAACCTGCATTCATAGAAAGATTATGTGGAAAGTTCTGAATGAACATAAAAAGTCTAGCAATTTATTTTAATATGCTTTCTGCATTTCAATAAAAGTGTACAGTGTGGCTTTCATATAATACACTCTTATCAGTTACTGTGGTCTTTTAATTTCTTTATTTTTCCTAAAGGGGAATCTTACTACTCTGATTCCCATTAAAATTTCAAGTGTTAGCAAACTCTTCGCTGTTCCCAATTGCATTGTATTCAATATACTTAAAGAAAAAGTATCTAATGTAACACTCAATGGAACTCTAACCACCGTATTTAAAATACTACACCATTCCATGAAAAGGGAATGAAGCTGAATTGTGGCAACAGCATGACTGAATTAGGGCCAGAACTAAAGGATAAGTTCTGATGCATGAAATTTCTCAGTTTCACTTTTATATCTTGTTGTTGTTTGTTTGCACTACTCAGACATCTAGAATTGGAGAGTTTGTTCCTGTTACTATTATAAACTGATTTCATAACTCCCAGTTTTGGGAGCTGTCTGAAGCTTTGCTTCTGCTGTGATGTAGATCTAAGACAGAGGGATACCTGAGGATCCTGAGCTGCTGCCTGTGTTGAGAACACCAAATCCAGAACAAGACAAGCAGATTTTAAAAGCAGCAGCAGAAAGGCTGCTATTCAATCACAGTTCTGTGCCTGCATGTATCACTCTTTCCTCAACTTTCCATCGGGGTAGGAAAAGACACTGGGAAGATTTCATGCCTACTTCTGCAGCTTCTGGTGAGAGAGGAGGTCCGTAGATGAAACTGCTTAAAAGATTTTCTGTCTCTGTTACTTTCAAGAAAATTGGATTAATGGGGAAGACAGACTAACTATGATTTCATACAATAGAATTTAAAGGCACTCAACTAGAAGGTAGTAACTTTGGTTTTCACTTTCTGAATTCAACAATATGTTTGATTAGATCTTAAGTTTTAAGTAATATAAACACATGAAGTATTCTGAGAACCTAGTTTCTACTTAGTTTCGTGTCTCTCAGTCAAAAAAAAAAAAAAAAAAGAAATTTAGCTACTAACTCTTAGAAACTTCTTTTTTAAATCCCAAGCCTCTGTAAATGACTATTAGGAGATGTTCAAATAACCAGTCACATGAATTTGCAGTTAGTAGTGACGTAATTTCTGTATTGCCTAAAAATTGCAGTCAGGTTCTTCAATATGTAACTAAAACTAAGAGAAAACAATTTTTGATACTACGGTGTCTTTTTAAGTATGTAGTTTACTTGGATCACAAATCTATAAGTTCAGGCTCAGATGAAATGTCTGACATGTAGACGGCTTAACTAGAATAATATCATGCAAATCCAACAAGGATAAATAATACCAACAAATATTGCTGTCTAACTTTCCATGCATGCAAATAATTGTAGCTTAAATCACAGTGTGCATCTCATAGGGCACTAGTATAGGAACAAGGAGAGCTGCAGTTAAGCTTTCCTCTCCTCCCACGTCCTGCTTGGACCTGGCACACAGCCATAAAAATTATGTCTGCCTTCTGTGCAGGTGCCCTCATCTGGGGAAAAACATCTCTCCTCCATTTAGCACAACTGTTCAAAACTGACAGAATTTGGCTGAATGCTGTTAACTGCAAACCCAGAAGAACAAAAGAAGCTACATGTAGCAGGTGCTACCTTTTGTATTCAAACTAATTAGAATACATGATTATATAGGCAAGCTCTAGAAAAGATAAGAAAAATCAGCCTTCAGTTGAATTTTCCAAAGATTATTTTAGCAGGAGTAACCAGACTAGCAATATTGCTGCAGTCTCCTTGGCTTCCCCTTTAGATTGCTTTATTTTGGTTTATTTTATAAAGGATGAAGTAATGCGATTAATAGTTTCTGTCAGAAAAAAATAAAGATTTATCATATTTCTTAACAAAACCAGCATATTTGTCTTTCAAAGTAATATTTACACTACAGTATTGGTGGAGTTCTACTTTCTACATTTGTATTTGAATACCCAATTATCCAAAATATATACCCCTTATGGTTAACATGATCAACACAGAGAGTTGGCATAAACTCTTTATTGTTCTAGTATAAAAGCAGTTGCTATATAATTTTTTCCATTTAGTGATAACTGAATTTTAACATAAGTAAACATCAGTCTTAAGAACGCTAAATTAAATAATGCTTTCTAGGGAAGAAATATGAAAAACAGCTGACAGAATTGTCACCTTTTTACTGAGCTTTATTGATGTGACAGTTGAGCAATGAGCCATGCAGTATTATCACTGCTGAGCACCACTCTGAGATTTCATAAAATGTCACACATTATTGTGAGAACATTTAATATTATGATTTCAACTCTGGAAGTTGTGATTCTATATAATTACTGGTGGGTTTGCAATTTCATCACAAACTACTTATTGCACTCAAAGACAGAAACAAGTATATTGTAATATACTTCCTATTAGACTCATAGGGGTGGGACTGATGACATCAAGCACTGTTCAATCCCTTGAATTTTATCAAAGGTCTTCCTTTTCCTCTAAAGTACTGAGTACTTTCCTATGTAAGCATTTGGGAGAAAAGGGGGGTTGTAGATGACATTTGGTGTTTCCTTGCTGCCATCCACCTACTGAACATTTATTTATTGTTTGGTAAGCTGTACACAACACTTCTCTCAGAGTACTTTTGACTTTTGCTAAATATTAGATTACTTTTTCCTAGCTCTGATAAATGTATATGATGAAATACACGTATTTTATAAACTTATATAAATGTATAAATATGTAATATGCAAAAACATATACAACTTCTCTCATGGTATTGTACTGGCTAAAGAGAAAGCAAGAGGAAGAGTTGAGGAGGGAAGGACAAGGGGCAAATAACCACCCTAAAAAAAAAAAAAAGGTAAATCTAATTTTCATATTTATCTGATATTTATCTGTATCCACTGCCACATTAAAGGTAGAAGTAAATTACGCAAAGACATTCTCCCTCAGGGAAAAGCAACTTTCAAACTAAGGGCATGTTGCAAAGTAGTCCTCCCTGCAAATTCTGATGCTTCTCTCATCCAGCCCTGTTTCCTGTCTTCTCCAGGCACTACATCAGAACAAAGGCTGCTGGCACAGGTTAAGGCAATGGGTGAGAGCAGTGAATGAAAAGTAACATGAGAAATGAAGAGCTATGTTAAAAGGAAAATTAAATTGTCATCTTTGGTAAGGATACTGAGATATCCTACTGTAATAAAACAATTCATAGCATACTTGACCTAACATATTCTACAAAATCATGCTTGCTCAATGAAATCTCTTTTTATTATTTGCATTCTGCTTTTGTCCAAATACGCACAGTCCTAGAATACCCTCTATTTTTTAATCTCGTTCCATTTAGTAATTTCCAGTCCCTGGACAGGAAGTTTTAAAGAGGTTTAATCAAGCAGTGACCTATTGGATACAGCATTTAAAATAAATAAATAAATAAATAAATAAAATCAAAGGTATCATTTCAAAACTCAATTAAAAGTTTCTTATTCCCTAGTGACATTCCCTTTTAATAGCAGAGGAAAAGGTTTTTTTTTTTTTTTTTTTTTAATTTTTATTCTTATAGCATACTTTCATGTGAAGACCACGATTGTACATCTCAAATCTGTGCTCACAAGTTCTGCAACTTTCTCATGATTTCACTTATAGTTAGTTTGGACATTGATTTGATCTACCAATTGTGTGGAACTCCAGGCATATGTCAGCATTTACTAGCCATAGGATTTTTCAACATCGTTATTTAAATAGTAGGTAAATGAATTATAAAAATGCTCTTGTCAGTGCATGTATCAGTGTAAATTTAATATAAAAAATATAAACATATGCAGAAGGGAGGTTAAATCATCATATCCATGCCACATGCAAATTAAAAAAAAAATCTGCTCTAAATCTGACAGGGAAGAATGAAAAAGGCAGGAAGCTGCAGTATTTATTCTTCTGGTATATATTCTTATATGTATTTATATCTAGTTTCCACTTTCTCTGAGGGACAGCAAAGAAAACAAGCCTTCATAAGCTGTCACAGGATGGCAAGAAATGGAAGATGTGCAAATCTGTACTAAATCTTTTGTAAAGCACAAAACCTAGTAGATTTCGTAGAAACTTAAAAGCCTAAAGGGAAATATTGCTTGGTGCAGGAGGTGATGCTAGAGTAAGCCAACGCTTATAGCTGCTGAGGTAAGGTTGATGTGTTGTGAGAGCTACAAAAGCCTAGCTGAAGCAAAGCCATGATACCAATAATTTGAAGAGACAGAAAACATTACATTAAACACATTATTGTCTTTCCTTTGATAAAACCCCTATTACCCTTTACTTACAGTCTCTGTGCTTTGCTATTCTGCTGGTGACCAAGACCTGTCCCAGAGCATTTGAAATACACTGCTGCTACAGCAGGTTACATTTACCAGTTCAGTCTGCAAGTAGTTTATTAATCTCAATCTAAAACATCTTTTGTTACAAATCATGTGAGGTCATTAGCAAAGGAGACTAAACACGATCAGTCATAATGTAATATACAAGTGAAGGTTTGAACTCAGAACTGGAAAAACAACTGCATACTATTCTGAGAATAGTTGCTTGGGACGATCGATAGGAAATAGCTTTAACACAAATAAAAAGAAAAGGTGTAAAATCAGGAAAGCAATGAATATCCACATTTTTAATTTAAACCACATTTTTTAAATGGGAAATGTAGGGTTTTCATTTTTGTTGCTCTGGGATATCTAGCATGATTTGAACTTGCTGGACTATAACAGAAACAAGAAATTGCTTTCCAGGTCAAACAAAAAGACAGGGAGAATAAGAAAAAAAAAAAAAGTACAGTCTGAAAAAATGTAATTTCAAGCATTAAGGACTTCTATAAAGAAATCTAAAATGTTATCCAGATTATTAAAAGGAAAATACAACAGAATCAAGGCCTCATGCATGTATTCAGATCTTCATTATTCTGAGGTGAAATACACTTGACCTCCAAAAGATATAGATATGGAGGTCACTGCAGAAACATTCCAGTTCTCTATAATGAGTTAAGGTCAGCTGAACTTGTTAACTCTGACTCAGCACTGTTTCTGCTGGACTCAGAGTGACTGCTCAGAAACTTCAGAGAGGTTCCTTGCTCTGCACGTGAGTGTTCTAGCAGCGGGGTTTATTAGGTTGAGTGTAGAACTAGACTGGGCCTGGATTTGGGGTCACCACAGGGCTAAAGCAGTCTGGTAACTATTAAGCAACCAAGAGGCAAGGTGGATCCATATAATCAGCTCTAACTTGGCACAGATCAAGATGGCAAGTCTACCTGAACCCAGTGCGATCCAAAGAAAAACTGCTGAAATATGTCTGAAGAACATCCTTCACCTTGCCTGTTTCAAAATCCCTGCTGCCTTTGGATTATGTCAAAAGTGAGTTTAATATCAATATGTTTCTATAAATATAAATGTTTGCAGACTCAGAGTGATACAGATCAAAGAATAGAAACCACACAGGAAAATGTGTTGGAAAACATTTGTATTCAGAACAGATTAAGCATATGTCAAAATTAATTCTGTTCTGATATGCTATCCCATACAGGGATACTTTCTTCATCAATGCTTAAATGCTGGGCATGTTTCAACAGCTGTTAAAATAGAGCAACGAAAGATGATGCAGTCATGTTATAATTCTTCACCTACCATTCAAGATAGATCAGAAATATCCTTACCAAAATAATGACATCTCTTAATTTACAAATATGACCTAATGACTTAATTACAAATAATTGATTATTGCTAGCTTTTTCATATCAGAAGGATTGATAAAAAATTAATCACATCTCGGTGGCATTAGACACCATCAAAAGTTTTTCTAAATACTTTTGGAGAGATATGAATATTGGGCTGGTTGCAAAATTATATATATGAGTGAAAACATTTCTGTAATATCTTTCAGTGAGATGCACTAATAGAAATCCATCTCATGTAAGAATCTGATTACTCTAGGCATCAGCACACACCATAAGAACGAAAGAATGAAAAAAATATTTTCTACAAAAGTAAACCCTATGCACGCAGTTAGGTTCCTCCACTGAAATATGATGACACTGACATAAATTTTGAAACCTCAGCTGGCACATGATCTTCTTAGAGCTTTCAGTACCCATCTATTTAGTGGGGGAAATATTTTTTGTAAATCCTGAAGTATGATTTCCAGGAAAAGGTAGAAATAATTTTCACCTTCACAGAATTACTTGAAACAAGTTTACACGTTAGAACAAAAGATCTGAAAAGAATTTAATCAACTCCAGTAATCAGGACAAGTGATTTTTAAAGCTTCAAGACATCAGCCAAAGTCAGCCTATATTAGAATGTTTAATTTCTTCACCATTCATTTAAAATCTCCAGTTCAATTTCTCTAGCGTTCCCTTTCTTTTTAAATTTATTTTTTATAAGTATTAGCAAACCAAAAATGTAAGCATCATGTATCCTCAGATAATGTAGCACTATGATTTCCCCCCCTAATGGAAGAAGAAAAAATCCTGCTTAAATGTGTTTCTCCAAGACATAAAGCAATAGATATCATTGGCAGGACTCCAACTACCAGAGAAGAACAATTCTGCCTTTAAAATGAGATCTAAGAGATCTCTAAGTGCTCAGATCTCTGACAATAGCTTATATAATATGCACTTGAAGTACTTGTTGGCTTAGCATTTTCATCCTACAAGAGGTGTCACTTCAAGGGAAAAAAAACCTTGGATATGCCATCAGAGGACATCCGCAGTTCTGTAAAGTAGTTTGCAGCCAGACTATATCTTACAAACGTGTCTTACAAATACTAAAATATGCTCCTAATCTAGAGCTTGATACAATATACAGAGCTCGTAAGACAAATCAGAAAGCATACATATTTGGCTAAATACAGTTTCACCATGTTTATGAGGAAATCCCTTGAATCCCTGAAATCTCTAGAGTTTGGAGTAGAGCTGAACTGCAACAATTTATTCCTCAAATAATTCCATATCCTCAGCAAAAATGAAACTTTTCAAAATTATTCTTGAAAAAGGGGGTGAGAGAGTGTTGAGAAGGCTGGACTAGATGATCTTGTAGGTCCTTTCCAACCTAATGAATCGATGAATCTATGAATCTAAGGCAGGTGATTGGGCAGTTCACTTGTCACAATTAGATACGTAAGACCTACTTTGTTTAGTTCAAGGTGGTGTTCTCAGACTAGACCACTGAAGCAGGAATTGAAAAAGGCATTTCACGTGAGTGTCCAAATGAAAATGTAACTTTAATCTAAAGAATTGATTTCACCTTCCTTTTACATATTAAGTTAGATAAACTTTCTCAAAGGTGAAAAAAAAAGAATTAAAAAAAGGATAAAATAATTAAAATAACTGTTTTAAAGAGAAAAGAAAATGTATTTTTCTTCAAACTGCAGTATAAAAATGTTTCTTCAAAGTAATATGATTTACAGTAACACAACAATCTTACGGATGGTTGATGATTACCAGTCATCAGTACTTAGAGACAGAAAAGGAACACCTCTTGAGTTCCATACAGTCACTCATATAAGTTTTGGTCTCTTAAAAAGGGAAGCCTGGAAAAAGCATTAAAACTATAAATTCTTAGCCAAAAGAAAATGTAAAACGCTAACCATAGTATTAATAAAATACTCAACTCTTATGATTTGGAAAAGTAAGTACAGCCTACCTCCATATCTGCTGAGATAAGTGCAGAACTTGCAAGAAATTTAGGTAAGATTTCATAAAACATACATTTTTCCTGACATATTTTGAAATGTAAAGTAGCAACGTCAATTTTTATTTTAAATCCAGTCCAGAAAACATGAGAGAAATGTAAGGGAAGCGGGGGCTAAATGCTGTAAATAACTTGAAATGCAAAGAATGGGAAAGAGTTGAACTTTCTATTAAGCAGTATTTGTGAGATCTTGATATTCCTGGAACTTAGTATTCTTGAATATAAGCAAGTCAGAATTTTCTTCTTCTTCACTAAGATCTACCAAGATAAAAAGGCTAACTGGAATAAATTCTTAGTTTATCTTACGCTTTGGTATTTCAGTGGTGTCAGGACAAATGAATAAGCCTAATGGTAGAAGAAGCCCTTTTATGAGGTACAAAATGCGTGAGTTTGTTGTTGTTGTTTTTCTTTTACAGACAGGATATGCCAACAAAGACCACAGTCATCAAAAAGACAAGACAAATCAGTCATGTGGAGCCTGAAGCAGTTTCTCTGGCTTACCTGACGGTGCATCACACACTTCTCTGCTGTAGTTCACTTTGCTTAAAGAAGTTGCAAAGTAATTAAATAGCATTTAGGAGTAGGATATAAAACCGTAGAATGTAAGGCAAAAACAGTAGATGCAAGTTAGCTCAAATACAAGAGTTAAGAGAAAGCTGACATCTGGACTCTCCTCTGCTTTCTAAAGAAGAGAGTTTTATTTAAGCATTAGGACAAAATTCAAGAGAAAATAAAAAGAATGAATCCAAACCAGATACGAACATCACATGAAAGAACTGAATTCACACTGTTTCTTCTCTTTGTTTTTCTTTCAATTAATTTCCTTTTTAGATAGCTACATGATGTCTGGGTCTAAAATTATTAAATGACATAGGATCTGAAAACAGTCTTCACATCTAGTAATAACTCTGCCAGCTCTTGGCAAATGAAAAAAAAAAAAATGAAGCATGAATTAACTCTAGGCTATTCCCTTCATAACTGTAAATTAAATAATTCTGACAAAGCGAAGATACCAAAACCACTGACAAAGCAAAATAGAGACAGATATCATATGATATCCAGGACAGAAGCAGCAGGATGAGGTATAAATTTGAGGTTATTATATATTTATATTATTTATATTATTATTATAATATATATTATATGAAATATATTATTATTGTATTACATGTGTTATTTATATTATATATTATAAATAAAGATGTAAATTGAAAAAAGGGGAAAGGGTTAGTTAAGCAAGAGCAAAACAAGAGAAAAAGGAGAAAATTCCTAGATGTATAGTTGTGTCATGATATCTAGCTTTTGCTCTCAGTCAGGAAGTGTGTATACTAATCTCCTGGATATTAGAAAAGCTAATATGGCATTCTGGATTCAAAAAAAATAAACAAACAAAAAAAAACAACTGTTGATACTCTAAAGAAAGAAACCCAGCAACTACCAATTAGGGGACTGAATGCTCAAGGAAGACCTCACCTTAGCTTGTCTATGGGACTTAGACATAGTTCATAAGTAATGGGCTGAATTTGGCTTGCATTTTGAATAAGACGTAACAAATAAAAAAATAAATTCTGTTGCATCATGCTTCCTGAAAGCAGGTAACATGAAAGAGTGCATTCTATGATGAGAAGAACATATTGTTTAATTTAGTTCATCTTCATCTTTAAGAAAAGGAGGAAGAAAGATCAGAGGATGAAGCAGAAGTCAGGGATGCCAGGGTGTTGGAGAGAGAGACTGAGAAGGAATAGTTGTGATTACATACAAAATGAAAAAGCTGAGAACCTTTTTAGCTCACACCTGCCACTGGATGCTGTCAAGATTCCTGCATTAATGCTTGGAGATTTCTACTTTTAGTCATTAGAAGAGTGGAAAACAGTGATATGTTAAGCAGCCTGCTCATTTCCTTCTGTGTGAGCAGCTGCAGAGACAGTATGATGTGCAGAAGCCTTGGCACAGTCATGCTCCCTCTGGCTAAAACTGTGTATTAGAAGTCATATAATAATTTATTTATTTCTTTTTGCGTGGATTGTTACTTACCACTGTGAAAAGTGTCCTAACAGCTGAAACACTCTGTGAAATATTGATGCCTAATATAATTCCTTGCTAACCAAATGAATAGCAGCATACAGGAGACAGCAAAAATGGCTCTGCATCAGTCTCAAAAGAGCATGTGGTTGACTAAAGAGAAATCTACTACCTATTGTAAGCACAATTCTTTTATTTGCCTTTGCATTTCTGGTGAGAATTGGAAAATTAGAACTCTGACAACAATTAATAAGAGAATTCTTTAAACCACCTGAATCATATCTGTCCTTTGCAAAATCCAAAACAGCTGGAAACACTATGGAAAGCAAGCCATGTCTCACGGGACACCCAGTCAGGTGCTGCACCCTAATTAGAGCTCATAGAACAATATTTATGAGGTTTAATTATTACCAATGCTATAACTATTCATAATTATAGTGTCAATAAAATTTCTTATAAGTATGCTTTGAATTCTAATACAGTTAGAATAGCAAGACTCTTATAAACCCTCCATCTTCCATAGATTTCAAAGGGTTTTTACATAATGGATTGTTGATTCATCCAACAATGAGGCAGAAGTGTAACGCATGAACCCAGACTTCAAATAAATCTGATGACCTAATTATTTTTCAAAAGCTACAATTATTAAGCAGAAGCATGCATTTAATTATAACACTTTCATCACTATTAGAATCGAGATTTGAATACACATATGAGCGACTTCCACAACTTTCAATACTTTTGCCACCTGAACTTATTTCATCGTCTGTAACACAATGTTATTAATGTTTTTGCCACAGCTCCATACTTTACTGGTAACAGTATGAAATTTTCATATGAAGAAACTTTGAAGAGTCTGCATTACTTAGTAACTTCATGTCACTGGAGCATAGAAGCATAAAAGTAGGTAACCTTTCTATTTTAATTTTCACTTTCATACTTTTCTCTTTTCATTTGGAATCTTTAGCATACATTAGAAGTGCATACTGTGGATTTTATTAAGGCCAGTGAAATGCTGCTATCAACATATATCATCAACTTGGAAAATCATACCTTAGTACAAAATACTGTTGTATTGAAGCCCTGTCTACAAGATCTAGGGTTTATTCATGCCACATTTTCTATCCCAAATATACACTGTTTAAACACAGATACCACAGATTTTTTTAATCAGAAATGCTTCTGAATTCATTAACTTTCTGAACATAGCTTGACTTTAGACAAGCAAGAAAGGCTTCGAAAGGTGCAATACATGGGATGAGTTATTTAGTTCCAAAGTAAATGAACTGAGAATATAGGTCATCAAGCAATATTCAAAGAGGCATTACTTTTTGCTAGGATTTTAATGTCCAATAGAATGTGCGGTTAGATTTGTTACAGATTTGTTTTATATGTGTATATATTTAGATGTGTAATATGTATATTTTTGTTATGGATTTTATGAACTCAGCTGGGTTGTAAAATATTTTCTGATGTTGATTCATGTATGAATTGCACGATATCTATACATTAGAACTTTAACATAATGAATAACAGCCTAGTACAGGCTTCATAATTCACACAATCTTAGCTGCCCTCCTGTACTTCAGAGAAGGGGTGGAGCCTACTTGTTGGAAATCAAAGTGAAGTCTGCAATCTGAAGTTATACATGCCTGACATACTGAACTCCCTCAGATACCTGAACAGATCCTTAAGAAAGTGCCTCGTCTCTGCATCTGCCTTCTGAGCTCTTCAAGATTAAGCCAAGAAATTCCTTCCTACCCTTCCTTCAGCACTCATGCCCTCGTTTACAGACCTGTGGTCCCCAAATATAATTCCAAACTACAGAGACGTGCTCAAGCTAGCATAGATGGGCTACTTAGCCAAATACCTGTGAATCAGCACATACTGAACTCTGTGGCACCATAACCACACTTACCAGAAGTCACATTGTTTGAGGTGCATCTTTACAGGCTGCACACTGCACAGCAGCCATACATTGAGTTAAACATACGCATTCGTTCAAAGCCTTTCATTTTAATTTGTAAGTAACTCGAGCAGCCTGCATTTTTAAGCCTGTGATATTTTTTTTTTCCTAACATTTGAAGCAATCTCATTCCATAGAAGAAGAGTAATCTCCAGCCTGTGCAGGTTTCCCCACATATTTGGAGACTTTCCCAATTAGAGCCAATAACATTTCAGTTTATATTTGCGGGTAGTTAAGTGCAAGCTACTTGAGAAACAGCTCTGTAATGTAGATTTATAACTAACTTTAAATAACTAAAGAGAAAGGGGTGCTGGGTCAAATTCCATTTTCCAAGAAGTAGTTATTCTCGTCTATTTGGAAAGCTTACATGAAACTTATAAAAAACTAAATCTTAGTAACAAAACTTCAGACACAAATTCATACTGCAGAAAGATCAGATGATTAAAAAAAAATTGCTTTTATTGATGACTTCACTAATGATGCAAAAAGACCATACTATTTGCTTCAAATGAATGGCACTAGAACCATGCCTAATAGAGTGTGTTGCTTTCTTTGGATGGAAAAATAAAGTAGTAGTCTTTTTCTTCACTCTGACTAAGGTCTTTGAGACAGATATTAGTGCAGATTTAACTGCTTGTTCTACCATCCACTTCAATGGATTCTGTTTTCATCTGTAAACCTGTTAGTTTTTCAAGTTAATACCTATCTTATGGCGTCACATCTGAAATAAGATAGGAATGTTTGGAAAGTGAAATTTCAATTTTAGTAATATTTGACAAAAAAAAAAAAAATCAAAACACTACCAAATGAGGTTTTCCTGAGATACTAGTATCTATGAAGAAGTGGTATGCCATTCTCTTTGCTTCAAAATGCTACGTATTTCAAATAATGAAACCAAATACTTTTTCATAAATACATATACAAAAGAACTTTAAATGAAAGCAATGCATTTTGAGATATGTGGGTTTTTTTTTTTCTGTTATGAAGAGCCTAAAGGCAAAAATTTTAAATGTATTTTTAAAGCCTAAAGAAAAACCACACTTAAATACAACATTCCATTTGAAGGCATACCAGAAAGAGAGAGCACAGAGTTTTTCTTTTCATCCCAGATACAGAACTAAATCAAGTTTTAGAAAGCAAGACCTCGTTGCCATGGTTACAGCTGTTACTAATTGAACCATTAAGACTAATTCTGCTAACATACACACGGACACATGACTACTCCTTACGTTACTTTAGCAGTAATAAAAAACAAAGGTGAATGCGGTCTTACAATATACCTAATTATTGCCTCTTTCATTGTGACAGTCAGTTGTTCATAATAATCCTAATGAAATGCTACATAAATCTTTATGATTGTCTTCAATGTTCTTATATTGATCTTTCTGAAAATTAGAAAGGCTTTAGAGTAAGCAGACTGGACACAACAAGGGTATGAACTCTGGTTAAACAGCATGCAGAGTATGTAGCATATAGTCATTCTGGGCTCCAGCAAACAGCTGCTTTTTATTCCATTTAAAGAAGAATACCTCAAAATAAATGAATATAAAATAAATTAAGTGGTGATATAATGTATTATTTGACCTTCTAGTATTCACATTATATATTATTAAAAAGTGAATATTTTATCTTCTAAAGGTCAAAATTCGAATAGCAGTAATTAAAGCAATGGAAAACTAGTTCTCTTCATGTTTCTTTTATTACTAACAGAAAAATTGGCAAAAAGAAAAATATTAAAACATATATATAAGAATATTTCAGATATGTAGCTTACATAATCGTTAATCATTACCTGTACTTCTAAAGCTACTTAGAGTCTTGAATCCTTCTGTACAGTTCAATCTGAAAAAACTTTTACAGTACTCCATTTTTCTCATCAGAACTTTTTTTGTTTTTTTAAAATTAGCATAGCACCAAATATAGGTGTGAGAATGGGAAATAAGCACTACATCATTCAAGCTCCAGTCCTTCTCCTGTATGCAGGAAAACTCCAGTAACTGCATGGTGTACTCACAGAATCGCATAACATTTGTAATTTTCATCAGGGTGCAAGTTAAAGGAATGTAAAGGTTGAGACTGCTTAAACTGGAAAGGATATAGCTTCCATAAGATTGAGAAGGCAAGAGTAGGTTATTAACTGGGTTTTTCTCTAATTACCAGCCCAAACTGAGAAGTCACCTGACAACAAAACATGTTGGATAGCTATAGGCAGAGTTCCACTTGCCTGACTTTTAGGCTGAAGCACCTTTTCCCGTTCCCTTGCCCTGTACTGGAGGTACTGCAGGAATTGTGAGTTTCAGCTCAGGTTTATGTCATTGATCATACCAAGCCTGTGCAGAAACAGCTTACCCAGAAGCATACATTTGCTCAGAATGAGGTATGAGTTTATTTATCAAATAGGCCATGAGGCAATACAAAGTTTTTATTAACTTTAAACTTTTACACTAGCTTTGTCACAGCTGGAATGGCACTATTTTATCTGTAGTGAAGCCTGACAGGTCAAAATGTAGCTATCCCATTAAAAGAAATAAATTTTAAATGGTAAACTGTGCTCAGTACACTACACTGTGTGACCAGGGGACTTATTCATTTTTATTCACCATAGCCTAGAGAATTATTGTGCTGCAAAATAGTGACCTCCAAACTGGTGGTTTCCAGTTCCAGTTCTGATTCGGAGACACTTTCAACAACTCAATCATTAACCACAGCTTTATCCCAGAAATCCTTAACTAAATCTAGCTTTAGGCTATGGTTAACCCCAGCCCAGATCAGATCATTTCTCTGCAAAACAGAGCTGCAATCACAGTCTACTTCTCTGCTGGACACCACTGGTCATCATTACATTTTTTTTAATCCACAAATGGGAAGGTAAAATGCACACTGTTATAATTCTACCAACTTGAAGAGGATAGTGTCTAAACATAGGTATCACAAAACCTATGAGTTTTGTAATAACAACTTTATCTTTTTGAATGATTGTCTATAAAGCTAAGCCACATAACTGAGTTAAATAAGAAGCATGTACGCTCAAGAAATAAGAATTATTTTAAAATATCTGGAAAACTTCTGAAATTCCAGATGAGTCATCATAGAATAGCTTGGGTTGGAATGAACCCAAAGGATCATCAAGTTCTAACCCCCTTGCTACAGGAAGGGCCACCACCCGCAAGGGCCACCACCCTCAAGATCTGGTATTAGGCCAGGTTGCCCAGGATGTATCTAATACTTAGAATCTAATACTTGCACGGAGCTTATAGCAAATAGTTCTGTGAGTAGATTTTGTTCATTCTAAGAAAGAACACATAGGATTCCCAAACCAGTCAGTGCTTAAAGGTCTTCTGTTTTCAACGCAGTGTAAGTCTGAGCACTGTACAGATGTCCCCTTTGTTTCACAGGCCTGTATCACTGAATGAACAGTTCAATAAGCAAGCAGTCACCAGACAGTACTGTAGAGCTGTATAGCATCCTCTGTGTACCTATGGTTCATATTTTTTTCTCACCATGCACACAGATTATTTAAACTTGTTAATTCACTAGGGTTAAAATTCTGATTTAAAAAAAAAAAAAAAAAAAAAAAAAAGGACTCCTATTTTTCAGTGCCAGCACAGCATCGCTTTCCCAAGATCTAAAACACACTCATCAGCTCTGAATAAACAGTAGATGAACCTTGGATTGTGAAATGCATATTTGAAATCAAGTTGTGAGTTGGAGGGAATACAAAACAAAACAAAAAAAACCCAACAGATTTTATCCAAGTAAAAAAAGTAGAGGGACAGAGGAATAGTAAAAGTTGCATATCTGCTCCGAAGAGAATTCATTAAGACACTCTCCCATTTATTTTAATGGAGTCCTGACTGTCAGAGCTATGCAGGTTAAGGACATATTGCAAATAGAAGAGGGCTTAGAGAAATTGAAGGGATAAAATGGACAAAAATGCTCTAAGAAAACAGGTTTTAGACAATGTTCTGGGATGAAATTTAATTCATCAGAAAACACCCTATTTTCATTGGAAAACATTTAACCACTTATTTCTGTGTTGTTTTCTTTGAAACACTTATAAAAGTGTTTTTTGATTGAAACATGAAAGATATAACTCACTTTGAAATCAGAATTCCAAACTTTTCAATTCAAAAAAAGTCATAATTAAGAAACAAGTAAAACTGAAGGTAATTTGGAAATTTTTGACACAATAATTGGAAAAAAAAATCTGACATTAAACATTAAAAATAACTAAAAACACTCTTTCACAAAATGTTTTCCTTTTGACTCATAACATCTGATATGCCTCAGCAGCTATGTAAAAATAAACTATGAAATAAGAATTTTTTCTGGACGTAATTTCAATCTTTAAGTAATATCTAAGCAAATGCTATGTAACAATTAAGAACAATACTAAGAGTTGATAAGATCAGTTTTAATTAAAAATTAATAAATGCTTGTGAGGAAATTGATGTTTTTTTTTTTATTAGATGAAGTTGTTAAATTGTCCATGATATTTCATTTTCCAGCTCCCCGTTACAATGCTTCTGCATACTTCCAGCTTTACAGATACAGTAACAGCTCTTTGCAAAGTAAGCAGTGTAGCCCTATGAAAGGGTGATAATGGTACATGCAGAGGACCATTTCTGAACTATAAGTCAAAAGTAGTGGTCTGATACCTTAGTCCTTCAGTGATGGAGAAATGAGTAAGAAATCAGTAAGGTTATATAGATTTCACTGATAGATCCAGTGCAGGATCTCACAGAACTTCAATTTATTCTGGAGCATATTAGAGGTATTATCTCAAAGCTACCTAGTTTAACACCATTTTTTTTCCTCTGATTTGCTCACATTTACAACTTAATAATATGATTTTTTCTATTTAAATTTGTATTATGTTGACTTACTTTTTACACCTTGATGAGTAATCTTCCCTGCAAAGACTTTGATTTCTTATTAAATTTATTTTCTTGAGAGTGATATGATGTAGGATATTTTTTGCAATCTATAGAATTGATTAGTTACTGAAAATTATTAATCAGTACGTTCTATGCTTTCTGTACATCAGAACATTTACATAATATTTACGAAAACAAATAGAATGGTTTCAAACAACTAAAATTACATTACACTGTCTCCAAAAGGGCCAGACTTGCCATTTTTTTATTAGCTGTTACTCCTTGAACATGTAGTTGAATAAGAATTGGCATTCAAATATCTGAAGAAATAACCTTCTGATCTGTTAATATCTCTAAGTCATCTATGAATACCTCTAAGTACAGCAATATTTTGGGTCAAAACAAAGATGTACCAGTATTAAAGATTTACAGTACAGTTATAAGAACATGGACAATCTATTTTGTGCATCTAATATGAACACTGTGAAATACCCTCCTTCCGTCAGATTTCTTTTCCTTGTACTAAATTTTACTCTGAGTTAACTCAAAGAAATTTAGATTAATTTTATCTGGTTGTTAGCTGCAAAACAGATAATAAGAGGACAGTTCTAAGAGGAACGGACTAGTAGTCTGAAAAGTACCAGAACTTCTTCAGTGCATTTATTAATGACATGGAAAACGTTGAGCAATGAGGTGCCAAAAACTGCAAAGCCTGTTGAATCATTTCAGTTCTCAGTTTTATGAAGCACTTCAGAGTGATTCAGCCAAACTAGTTGTTTAGGTTAAGTGGTGACAAGAGAGAATAAAGGTGAATAATAAAAAGAGCTTTTCAAACTACGTGAAAATAGTCAAGAATAAAGATCATTCCATCTCATTCCTAATAACACTCCTGCATGGCTAGCTCTACCACTTCCATTCTGAAATGGAAAGAACTATGTTTTAAGCTTCCTTTTCCATACGATAGTATTATTAAAGCAGCCATAGCATAGCTTCTGATATGCTGTTATTAATTCTTACTAAACTGACAGGAACTGAGTCTAACCTATAGATAAATAGTTTTTTGTTTTGTTTTGTATTTTTTTTTACATGTTTTGACCTTGGTTTCCTTTTTGTTATGCAGGATTGTGAACAATACAGAATCTGCTTAAACGGCAGATTTGCCAGTGAATGATTACAGTTCTTAGATCAATGTCAAGTTTTATCATTGCCTGTTAAACAAAATATAAGGCCTCTAGCTGAAATTTGGGAAATCTCTCATGCTGGTAAGAGTCCAAAAAATAGGGTTATTCTGTCCTAAATATCTTACAGACCAGCAAACCTGTAAGTTGTAGTGGAACTTTTAGTTCCTACCTCCTACTGAATTGTCTGTGTACTGTGTAAGAAATCACTGCAAGACAGCATTCAAATCCATATTGAATATATCTCACAGCTACATAATGAATAAAACCTCACTGCCACAGAATAGATAAAGTATTTGTCATAGGAAACCTGTATAAAATACCCAGTATTCCTTGTTCCCTTACATAGAGATTCCATATTAGGACAGGTATTTCTTCCCTTTTATTTTTAATTCTATAAAATGATATTATTGAGAATAACCCAAAGAAACTAGCTACTGACTAAAATAATGAAGCTTTTCTGAAATAGTGATGTGTTCTTTTAAAAGGTTTATCAGAGAGACATGCTCTATCATCCCTATGAGAAAATCAGGTAATTTGATTCTAAACAGATACCATATAAAATAGGATATTTCTGCTTGGCAGGAAATGACATTTTCCTCGTCCACTATAGTGTAGTCCAGAAAGCTACAGATACCTAAACTAGAAAGCATAAATGACAACTCTGTTACCAACAAAGTCGCAGATATAATCAGAAGACTTGTTCAGTACTGGGAAGAACACCAGTTGATACATATAATACTCTGCTCTGAAGTGTAGGTAAATGGGAAAACTAAATTACATATTCATGTAGATCTAATTTACCTTCTAGCATCTGTCCATACTACAGAAGATGAAAACTGAAAATTGTTTTCTAGAAGGATACATAAAATCCATACGGAATAAGCAAAACCATGCAACTTAGTGAATTCATTTTTTGCTGATAATTTCAAAAGCTTCCAGATACTGTGTAGCGCTGCAAAGTTAAGGAAACAGTTCATAGATTCATAAGGTTGGAAAGGACCTACAAGATCATTTAGTCCAACCATCCTCCCACCACCATCCCTACCCACCAAGCTACTAAATCAAATCCCTTAGCACCTCATCTAAACGCTTCTTGAACAGCGCTAGGGATGGTGCCTCAACCACCTCCCTAGGCAGGCCATTCCAGTGCCTGACCACTCTTTCAGAGAAAAAATTTTTCCTCAAATCTAATCTAAATCTTCCTCAGCGCAACTTGTGGTCATTCCCTCTCGTCCTGAGTTACAGGATCTCCTAACAGTGACCCTACAATGCTTAACCCAGATGTCATTCAGGTAGGTTACTATTCTCTGTAAACAGATAAAAAAAAAATCACTGTCATTTCCAATCATTGTCAATCGCATGTGAAATCCAAGTAAGTATCTGGAGATGGACAAGGATTTCAGCTGGCCTAAGAAAGAATTTTCTGTTTTAAAACAGAGAATCCTTCTGAAGTGTAGCCTTTTCATTCCTGTCCAGCTGATTCAAGTATGCTCAAAACATTTACGTTTTCTTCATACAAACATTGAAAAGTGAGATGGCAGCTTTGGTATGTAAATGAGAAAAGATACTTCTACATCCCCATACAACCTATTCGCAGCAGCTCATTTAACTTCCCCACTCCCCTTTTCACATAGACCAGGGGCTATTGGTGGATAGGCCAATTCCAACCGCTTATATCAATGCAACCTGACCTGCCCTCTGCAAAAGTTGAAACGGTTCAGGAGCTGTTGATGAGTTCCCTCACCTTGCTTTTTTCTGCCAGACAAAAAAGAAACTCCAAGGCTGAGATGGGACACTTACAATCCAAACCTTTCTTGCTACTGTGACAAAGCAGTTCTGTCCTCTCTTTTAAGGGGATTATTCACAGTAAATGCTTAAAATGGAATTTTTATTTTCTCTTCCAGATACAAAGGGATTTATAAATACAACATCAACAATGACTTTTAAGGACATCTGCTGCAACTTGCACACAGTGAGGCTTGTTCTTCTTTGAATTTTATACAAGATATAATTAGTGATTTGTTTATATGTATATAAACATATATATGCATTCTTGGATTACATCAAAGATGTACTTAAATGCTAAAAATAACGAGGTTTATTATTTTGTGCACTGTTCTTCCAGGAAAACAGAACAGACACATTTAAATGACACAACAGTGGGATAAGTTATACAAAGTATAAAAAAAAAAAAAAAGTATGTGGTAAAATGCCTTTTAAGTTTCTAGTAAAAATGGTGCACAGCTTTCATTGTAAATTAAGCTATTGACAAGAAATATTATTAACAAATACTAATAAAAAGATGTTCTCCTCTGCTATTCTGACCAATGTCTTCATAATTTAGGCATGATCAGGCCTTGCGGTCTCCTGGTATTTGATGTCAAACACTGTCAACCCTACTCAGTGGAGAAGAGATTATTTTCAAATTTGATATAGGGTATCTAAAAAAACTCCCAACACTTCAAAACCTAGGGAAGCCAAACCCTGTATATTGACTAATGGAAGACTACAAATTCTACAGGTATTTTCCACAGACCTTGATTGTTACCAATGAACCTGAACTGAGACTAAGAACATTCGGGAGTGCTAGCTGCATTGCTGTATAACGTAACCTTAAAATTGATTATTTAATGCACAGGAGCAACTATAAGATTTAATATCAGATTTTTTAGCAAAATACATAGAATAGGTAATTTTCTGTACAGTATTTAGGGAAAGTGGGAAATGTTTTCCACTGACACTAGGCAGGAATAGATTGATATTTTAGAGGGTAGTTTTTCTTTCACATATATAGAATACTTCAGCTGCAGTGTTTTAAAGGTCCCTTCTTCATTTAATGCATATATATGTTTCCTTAAAATCTAGATTATTTTCCAGACAGATGAAATCTCAGATTTTTCAGGTTTTATGTTATTTATCAACATATCAACACAGTGGGTATAAAAGCCTTTCAATAAATGCTTGCTGGCCAATGCTCACAGAATCACAGGGGTTGGGAAAGACCTCTGTAGATCATCTCATCAAACCCTACAGCTAGAGCAGGCTCCCTAGAGTATGTTACACAGGAAAGCATCCAGATGGGTTTTGAGCATCTCCAGAGATGGAGACTACGCAACTTCTCCAGGCTATCCATGCCAGTACTCTGCCACACTCAAAGTAAAGAAGTTCTTATATGGAACTTCCCATGTTCCAGATTTTGCCCACTGCCCCTTGTGCTGTAAAAGCACACCAATGAAAAGATCTTGACCCCATTCTTTCAACTCCTGAGCTATGAATATTATAAATGGTTATAAAACACCCCACTTGATAATGTTCGTGCTCTCTCCTTCTTCTGCCTGAATTACACTGATCTGCACTTCAGTGGTTATTTATTTACTTAACTTTCTTTTTTTTTTTTACAATTATTATTTTGTTTTCCATTAGGTGATTGAATTTAAACTTGTGAGCATTTACACTGGACTTGTAAGACCCTTAACTTTCACTATCAACACTGACAATATTCACCATTCATCTCTTATTCATGTACTAAATGTAGTTTACCAATGCCAGTATCTTAAGATAGTAACTTTATATTCTGCAAAATATTTGAGAACTGTCAGTGAAAAAGCTCTATATGAAATAGTAACCATATTAGATATCTCAGTCTCAGATATTGGAATCAAAGTGTACTACAAGGACTGTCCCATAAGTAATGCCTACTATTTTATTATGTTAGCCCACCATGTCAGAAGTGCATGTTGGTGGTATGGCAGTAGAGGTTCAAACTTACTAGTAATTTTCCCTTACATTCTGTAGCCACATGACTTATAAAAGTCTGACAAAATAGCAACAGACATGGAAACAAGTATGAAGCAAAGGCACGTCCATTGAATTCTCACACAAAGAAAAAATATCAGCTATTGACATCCATTGATACCTGATGAAATCTTAAGGAGACCAAATGGTGGATGTCAGCACCATAAGGCGGTGGATGGTACATTTCAGCAGTGGTGACAGCAATTGTGTGCCAGTCACCTCCACGGGTGCAGATTATTATGAGCACGGCATACAGGCTCTTGTCCATTGCTGGCAGAAAATGCATAGCTAATCAAATAGTCATAGGGCTCTTTATATTTGTTACAGTTTCCACTGGAAAAAAAAAAAAAAAAAGAAAGAAAAGGAGGTAATACTTCCAGAGCAACCTATATGCAATAAGACTGTCTTGAACAGTATTTTTAAAGATGTGTATTTTAAAAATAAGTGGAATCCATATAATCTTTACCCATATATAAGAAGTATTTCCTCCCTTCTCAGACTTTCTATTTATAAAATTCTATTGACCTGGAAAATCAATTTCTGCTAATAAGTACTACTTAATTGCCTTTCTAGCCTCATTTTCATCCAGATTAAATAAGAATCTGAGATTTAGCATTGCCATAAGGAACAAAGACATGATTTATTTCATAGTGCCTATTTCGATATAAATTTTATTTGGCAGATGGAGTTTTCAGCAGAGAAATATAGTATTTGAAACACATTCTCTGAAGAACATAAACCTTGCCAAATGTGAAGTTGTGGCAGTATAAAAAGTAAAAAAAAAACATGAAGAAAGAAGATCAGACCCATAAACATACCATAAACTAAGTCACAATTTACCACATATTATCTCTTAAGGATTTCTTTAAAACAGCTCCACTATAACAGATTTGTCCTGGGAAAAATCTACCAAAGACTTCTCAGACATTAGGATTAAATAAAAACAAACCACATTAAAGGAAAAGTATTCGGCATCACAACAAGGATTCATCTGTCAAGTCAGATACATTTTGAAAGTGCAACTAAGTATAAACTAGCTCAAAGCAATTCCCAGTACTGCACTGGTTCTGTTCACCTAAGCTGAATAGGCTGGTGATGTAACAAAATGATTTGATATATGCTGAGGTATCTTGGGTGTATCACACTGCTGTGCAGTGGTGTTCGAAAGTAATCTCAACTTTCACTTCTGTTACATTGCAGGTATCAAGCCCACAGAGTACCAAGATTATGTTCCTGGAGGTAGTTCATGATGAAATCATTGGCATTTCTAAAATATGCATGCTCCTCAGATGGAAGGCAGAGTTTATACTATAAATAACACATTACTGCAATAAAGGAATGAATAGATGTGTTTTTTTACAATCCCCTTAAGCTAGCTGAAAGCCATCCATTAGCTGAAAATAGTACACAAGCTTTAACATTCAGTTTCATGGTAAAGTAGAACTGGAACCTTAATAGATTACATTGAGGATCAGATGTTTATATCCTATATACAGAATATGATCATTTAAAATATAGATATTCTCTATTCTTCTATATCTTCTATATCTAAGTGTAGTTCTGTCACCCTTTGAGCTGTTACAATTGTGTTTAATACTGGAAAAAAATATTTCTTTTTATCATGTAACTCCCGGGACATGCATACAATATTCTGTCTCTAAATCCTCTTCCTTCTCCCCAGCTGTGAGATTTAGAGAACTTCAGAAAAATATAGACTACATGAAAAGGAATAGTGTGTGAACAGTGATCTGCTTTTCTGGAAATTATTGTATGTTTCTGATTCCTTACACAGAAATTTTCAAAATCCTGAATTATCTTCCACTTTGGTCTGTCTTGCACATAACATTGCATATTAAGCATAGTTAACATTAATTTTTGTCTGTTAAGTTTCCTAGAAAGAATTCAAACTCATGGGATAGGCAGGAGTGCCATACTATTGTGATAATGAAGTTTTATTTTAGATGGTATTTATCCAGACACTAAACATAAATATTAAGAATAGGGAACTTCTTGAGAGCCAGCAAATGTTTCTCATAGTGAAAGTGCATTCAATTTATATAAATTTATAAATCCTCCAACATTCTTATCTTTTGAACCATCAAAATATTACAAGAGAAAAGGAACTGTGCCGATCCACGATAACAAGAAATAGTAAACTAGTTAAGTTACCAGTTTCTGTTCAAAAACTGTATTTGAAAGCATTTAAATGCTTCACATACTGAGAGCTTCTTCTGCAAATAAATTTTTCTCCAAGAATGTTTAGGAGGAAAAAACAAATACTGAACTTTGAAAGTTTATAGTAACAAGTAGGTATGTATTTTGTTACAGGGCTTAACTTTAAATCAGTTTAAACTTGCAAAACTGGTCTGGAAAAAGGAAATGTGTAATATCCTTAATCTCTTTTATTTTTTAAACGCAAATTTCAATTTCATTGGACACTCCAAAACAGCTACTAAGCCCCTTTAATTTATAATGCTTTCTCCTTCTCCTAATTTAGTGTACTGCAAAATTCACAAATTGAAGATGAAAGTGAGAGCATACATTTTTCATTCAGCTGTCATATCGCTTTTGCAGTAGTCTGCTTTAATACCTGACAATGCTTTGTAGAGATATTTAGGTAAGCAGAAACAGGAAAAGCAGTATAACTATTTTAGTGCACTATCCCAACTTCTACAACTAAATTACTTCCCCTACTGTGGGATAAAGTAGTACCCATGCATTATACAAATATATTCAAGTTTAATACACACAGAGAATTCTATCTGAAGTAAATGGCATATTTCTAATCAAATAGAAGAGTTCAAGGATTCCATGCATAGACTGCATAGTCCCTGATATCCTTCAAGACTGGAAATTAAATTTCTAATAATATCAGCTCAGAATTTTTCCCTTATTCAGTATGAATTAGACCGTGTGAGGGACAATTTAAAGATAGTCCAGGAACACCCACAGAAACCACAGTCATTTCTGGGGCATAAGCTAAAGAAACTCAACTCAATTTCACAAGTTACAATTCCATTTGCACTTCCAGTAATTCATTACTTTTAGCCTGCACAAAACTGTCTAATGATCTATTCCAAATTGAATGGAAGCGGAACACGTACCAAAACCTAAAGAACTTTGCCCAAAATAAAGCAGCAACTCTTGTTGCTTTGCAATTTAAGGTACATAAACTGGGAAATAAGGGAAGCATCTTTAATTGCCAGAATAATAAATATATAATTGGACAGCAAGTACAGACACTGAGTCAAAATTTTAGGGGTTTTCATGAAAGAAAAGAGGAAAAAAAATGCTATTAGAAGTAAATCATTACATGTGGGAACAATTACATAATAATGAAAACTACCATCTTCCAAATCTCAGTAGTAGCACTTGCAGGCTTTAATTCCTAATTTAAAGCAAACAACAGAAATATTAAATTAAAAGCTCAGCATCTTTCTGTCTATGTTCAAAAATGAAATAACACAATTGTAACAATAAAGCTTCTTAGAGCAGATACTATCTTTGGTCCTTTGGCACATAAAACCTATCCTGGCTCATGAACTTACCCAGTTTTTATGCAAAACCCAAGAGAGAAAAGAGAATATTATCTTAAGTTTATTAATACATTGTTAAATGTAACTTTCTTGGTTAAAAAAAAAAAAAGTTAGAGAAAAAGACACTCAGAGCAGGCTAACCTATCCAATGGCATGCTTGTATTCTTTCTTTCACCAAATCAATTTAAAATGTATGCTTTCTGAAAAGAAGCTGCCTTTCTGAACACTTTCCAAAAATATCACATCCATTTTTCTTGGTGTAACGAACCCAGAAGCACATCCTTCAGAGCAAAGTATGAAAGATTTGTAAGCATTAAGAAATTGAAGTAGCGTTTATTAAATAATTATAGTAAAATAAATGTTATGTGATCTCATCATAAAGTATTTGTTTTGTTGTTGTTATTGAAGGAGTTCTTTGTTAAAAGTCTTACTTTATTATACTATAGATACATGCATAATGAATACACCAAAATTTTACAGAAGTTTTCCAATAGCTCATACAGAGTTATAATTTCTCTGTGACAAAGGCACTCTGAATATTGTTTTTGGCCTCCAAACCTTCTCAGGGAATGATGGCATCAGCACAATTGTGAGCTGTCAGAGACAGGATAAATAGTCACTGCTTACACCCAAATAATAATAAAATAGTATTCTGTCAAGTGTGCTAATGATGATTCAAAAATAAGTTCTTTTTTTTCTTTTTTCCCCCCACCATCTGGGTAGGACTATCAGAAGCATGGTTGACCTTTGTGATCATTATGATTTCTAGTTCTAAATTCAGGCTTCCACACCATATTCCTTCACAAATATGTCTGCAGGCTATTATTCATTTGTTTCATACTTTGTCTTCATGCTTTTCTGGATACTTTTACTTCAATATATGCAATGGTATTATCAGGTACCGTAATTCTGGAACACAATGGAAAGCACAGCAGAGTGCCACAAACCTAGGCTGCAACAAATGAGAATAAATCCAAAAGCAGCAACCACAGATACAGAAACAAAGGAAGAAAACCTGCTAACCTTTAGAAGACCTTCAGTAGGCAGGGATCTCTAGACAGACACTCTCACCTCCACTGCCAATCCTTAAATGAGATCTGAGAAGGAGTGGATCCTGGCTACACCTGGTCATTCAGGTGCATGCACCTGAGCGCCTTCCTACCAGGTGTTCAATCTCCGGTCCAAGCTGTGACTTAGCATTCCCACTACAGGTACAATGATACCATTTTGAAATCAGCTCTCCTAAGCTAGCCACGTTTTGACATGATGCCTTCAGCAGAGAGAAATAAAGTCACCTCTGTTGGTCTCAGTCCTGTGCTAAAGCATAGATATCACAAACCTCTCACATCAATTCCTCTAATAGAAATTCCTACTTTATTTTGGGCAATCAGTAAAAGTGAAGAGCACAGGATAGATAATGCTATTATAAGCAACAAGTCTTACCTTAAACACAGACAGGAGCAAATCTGGATTGAGTGACTAAAATACATAGCTTACAGGGTCTAGAAAGAAGAAAGAGATGTTTCATAAGGTAAGTATTTACTGTTTCAAGTTTTCAATGGAGAAGCTTTTTGCTTTTGTGAAATAGTTCTTTACATTTAATGAAATATTAGTATTATAAATTTATGCAAAAAAAAAAGTGCAGAGAATTAATGAATCTAATTCACCAACAGCATACTAGAATTAACAGAAAACAAAGCTAAAAATTGTCAGAGCAGCAGATGTGCATTCTGGAAGAACAGAATAATAGGAGACAGTGGAGCTATGAACAGAAAACTATTTGGCAAGGCCAAATATAATTGAAAGACCACCTACTCTTGATGGTTTGTATGCCAAGGAAATTTTGCAGATATTTGATATAAAGAATGTTTTCAATTTTGCCACAGGAGACATGCATGGGACTTGCAAAGCAAAAAAAGAGTTGACAGCAAACCACATCAAGGCTGAAACTGCTGCTAGCAAATATCTGTTTGTTTCTGGCATATGTAAGTCATCTACTACAATTGTTAGACACTATCTGGTAGAAACCAGATGTAAAATATCCTACAAATTCTCCTCTTCCTTCCTTTCCTAACCCACTTAACCAACTTTATTTCCTTCAAATCAGTGTGAAGATGGCAATAATAAGACTGAAAATGTAATGAACAGGAATTTAAAAACAACATTTAAAACTGCAGTCTGAATGGTTATTGTTGGTTTCTTGAGGTGATAGGATCACACTGAGCAGAATTCTCTCCTGGCAATGTATACCAGCAACATGGGGAAGTTATGACCTTTTTTATTTATCCATAAATTCTATTTTATTTAAAATTTTCTACAGACAGAGCTTTTCCTGAACAACTTTGTTATGAAAGTTTACTATTATGTGGTCTACATTTTACTTCCAGTGGAATAACAGAACAAAATTCACTTCAATATTCCATACGCATCTACTGAGAACTACAAGATACCGAGTTCATAACTAATGTAGGTAAAATTCCATGCTGTGAGGCAAGGTCTCATCAGGACATTTCTTGTGCAGATTGCATCAAGGGAGCTTCATTCAGTTATTCTCCCTGATACTGATTCTCCCAGATTCTGTATTTATCCTAGTGAGACTTATTCACTGTCCTTATGCAAGTTGAATATCCCTGACAACTTGCTTGCTGGTAGAAGAAAAGGAAGTTTGGTGATTTTCAGTGTTTCTATATCAAAGCACAACACGTTATATATGGATTTTTATTAGCCTTTTTTTTGCCCTTTTCTCAGAGTTAGGACAACTAACTTCCATATTTTGGAGCAATAAAAAAGACAACATAGACAACAAGCTACCATTTGTAAGCTCAGGAAAATATCTGATTGTTCGAAGCCATTGAATCCAGTATCTTCCTTGCTGTACAATACCCTGACTGTACTTTGTGTCTACATCAAAAAGTATGCTATTTCAGTACTACTGAGACATGCTTAACTTGGTTAAAATCCACATAATGCTATTAAATAGGCCATTTTAGGACAACAAAATACTTTCATTTCAGTTCTTGTCTGTTCATTCAAGATCTTGCTAGTGTACTTGTTGAAAGGATAAAGAGGTAATGAAAACACAATTTTCTATTTTCCTTTACTTATTAAAAAAAATAATGTTAAACAGTACCAAATAAAAAGCAATTTTTAAACATATACTACCAGAATGTCCTGCTTAAGTATTGATACTTCAGATATCTCTCCAGTAAAAAAAAGTCTTACTTGTAATGGTGAAAAGACAAAATAAACTTTTTTCCTTTTTTTTTTTCTTTTTTTTTTTTTTCTTCAGTAGCTACAGAAAACATCACTGTTGCAGTATATCTGCCCCTAAAGAAGGTTTTTGTTTGTTTATTTTTGTTTTGTTTTTTCTGGAACTGTTTCTAGAATTAAATTATCTCCTTGGTATAATCTGCTGGGAAAGAAAGTCACAGGCGATTTTCAGTTTTCTTGTATGTTGCATTGTCTTGCTTTTGAATGATATCACTGTATTTATTTTAGTAGAAAAACAGAATAAAAATAAATTGATTCTATTTTTATATAACAATTTATGCACACTTTATTTTTCATTGACATCACAGCAATCAGAAATAAGGGTATGAATTAGAAACTGAGACTTAAACCAATTTAAATTAACTTCAAAGTTAAGCTACCTTCATGCCATCATCTCTGAATTTTATCATTTAGGCAAATTCACCCTCAAGTTGCTTTGAAGGAATGAAAATAGCGCTATTTTTATTTTCAGTCTGATTATGGTAAAGTAGAGATGCCTGAGTGGCTGATAGATGTGTTTTTTCAGTAGTTCTTTATCAGCTCAGAGTGAGGCATCTCTGATTCATGAACCCTGCAGCCATTTTAGCCTCCTAGTATGTCCAGGTTAATGAGTTTAATGAAAAACAATTTAGCTGAAGTATGGAATTTTACTAAGCAAACAGCTTCTAGAATGCAAATTACTTAACCCAAACTGGATGGATATAAACTCCAATTGGCACTAAGGACAGTATATCCTAGTAAAGAGTAATTTCACAAGAATTAGTGTATGAATCATTGCACCACACAGTCTTACATCTACCAAATATCTTATTCCTTATAAGGGCTGTGGCTTTTTTAATTTAGAATGTATGTAAAAGCGCATCAAGAAATTCAAAATCTAGTAAATAACTGCTGAAATTTCTCCAATCTTCAGTTAGCTTTCAGGTGAACAATTTCTTCAAAAATGATTTTTAAGCTCAGCATAATCACCAGATAATTTATCTGCTGTTTCCTTTCAGAAATATGGTACACTGCGTGACAGCCCCAGCCTGAGCAAACCAGGGTTTCAGGGCTGTGGGCAGGGTATCAGGAGGCCAGTCAGGGTCAATGAGCACTTGGAAAAAAAAAGAAGAAAAAATACATGGTGAAAAAGAGCACCAGATTGGTGATTGTAAATTAGAGTTAACTGGAAACTAAATGAATGATGGAAATGTCTATAGAGAGAAAGAGGATAACTTTAGCAGCACCATGAGTAGTTTTATTTTTATCACAAGGAGATATCAAGCTGGTCATTACACAGAACAAAAGTGTGATTTATCTTCCAGCAGCAAGGATATGTAGTGTGAATCTGTGTTTGGAAATTATTTTTAAGAGAAGTCCACAAAATGTACAATATGTCCTTCTACTCAAGAGAAACTATGCTGCTCTATTCTCCAGCAAAATGATTCAAGGACAATAAGGTGGAGCAGGGTATCAAAAGAAAGGGGTATGAAGGTTTACAGTGATCTGAATGTAATTCTTCAAAAGAAGGTGTTAAAAGATGGGAAGATACCAAAGAACACTAGACAACAAAAGAAAGTTAGCTGTGTAAAGCCAACATGAGTTTAGAATAGGTACAGATTACGATCAACTCAGAATCTTTGGCCACAGATAGAATTGCCTTGAGCCATTCAAATGCTTTGCCTTTTTTGTAATTTCCTTAAGACAGTATCACATTTTCATGGCACGGCCTCACAGTATAGAGATTGCCCCACTGTGTATACATTTTTATTAAGAGCATTACCCTATGGCAGAACATAAGTTCTTCTTCACATTGTTGAATATTGAGAAAGAAAATAATAGTTCCACTTGTTTCTGGATATGGTTGCTGATTAACATTAAAACCAATAAAAATAATGGTATTTTACCTTTTTTTTTTTATTAATTAATTTATTTCTTTTTTTACATGAGCTATATCAATGCCATTTACATTGTAACTCTGGGGTTCTGGTGAACTTGTTCACCACAGTGTCTTCAGAAGAATTCATTACAGCAAACAGAAAGCAAACTGCTGGCTAATTTTTCAGTGTGATCTGATGCTTCCTCTTTTTGTCTCGCCTGGCTCATCACAGTGTGCCTAAGGTCTAGTAGGTTAGAAGCACATGAAGTAAATTTTTGGATAAGTTGAATGCTGATAAAAGAGAGTTTTGGCAGTGTTCTTGAATCATTTAGGTTCTCTAACATGCTTGATTGCCTTGTAAACTCTTTCTTAACAGCAAAGAAATGCAATACAATGTTGGTGTATGAGCAGAACTGATCAATTTGTCTGTCCTAATGTTGGCTTTCCAGTGACAAAGAAGGTCATGAAATAAGTTATCTGTCCAATGCTAAGTCTTTGCCATGCCCCTTATGAGACATAGTTGTGCTTTGGCATTTATTACTGCCCTGAAGGGCATGATTGGTTTTGCCTATGAAATTAACGTTTCCTTGTGTGGAGCTCTTCAGAGTCAGTGTCTTTATACCTTGCAAAAAAGTTTTGTGCCAAAGCTGGTTACATTCAGAAACAAACAAAAAATAAACAAAAGGGAGGGGAGAGAAGTAAAGAAATAATGGTTCTGCTGGAAATTCTGAGGGATATAGCATCATACATCATATATCATGTATCATATAAGCCTGGAGGTAGTCTACATTGCTTTGAGGTATGTACCTAGAACACTCACCAGTATATTCTGAAATTATTCTTCTTGCAGAGCTAAATTTAAGTGCATAATTTTGGGAAATCATCTAATTATGCTTTAGATTTTCAACTCTATATTCCCAACAGATATGTACTGATCAAGGAGTGAATAATTGCTATCTAAATCACTGACCGAGACTCATTAGATCTCACACATTGTATATGTAATCCTACGCTTAGATATTATAACAAAAATTCATCAAATTGGAATTGATATTTTCTGATTGGAGAACAGCTAACAAAGCACTTTGCTCAGATATTCTCAACAGGGTAAATAAAATAGTATATGAAACTTTTCTCTTTGAGAGATGAAGGGGAAGAAAATACAGTTTCATAGGGTGAGAGATCAGTTCTGTAATTTACTTATTCTGTAATTCTAGTAACGATTTTTCCTTTTCTGCATCAGTCTGCTTTGACATACATTGTTATTCTGGCTAATGTTTAATATCAAATAAAGGAATAGACCTAGTTAGATGCAAAATGTTGCTTGACTGTAACTATACTAAAAACCTGGTGCAAGCTAGCAATAAAGACCTATTCTCTTCTTCAGAATAAATATAAGCAATGTCTATAGATAAAAATGCAACTACTCTTAAGTATTATCTTTCTTTTCCTCCAGTAATATTAGAGAGAGAATATGAAATGATGTTTTAAATAATTAGAAGAATAAAAATGGAAAATTGAAAAAAAAAACAAAAAACCCACTATTTCAGTGAAGGAACAGAGACCAAAGACAAGAGCTAACTGTAAGCACAAATAGGTAAAATTCAGTCTGCACTGAGGTGGGTAAAGAAAAAGAAGTGCAAGGTATGGAGGAACATATCTTTTTTACTCTTATTTGCACAGATACACTCAGGACACTCTCTCACTTTCCAAAATCTTTAACTGGCAAATTTTCTTCTAATCATGGTGGACAGATGACTTTCACCACTATTACTCTGTTAAACTCAATGTTCATCATATTTAACAAGATTGCATTTAGCATTCATATGCACTTTTACATTACAGGGCTCACTTCTAAGGAAGACTTCGGGTTTTTTGTTTGTTTGTGTGCTTTGGTTTGTCTTGTTTTGGTTTTTAATTGGAAATATATATATATATTCTGAAATGGAGTTCAGCCAGAACAGACACAAAAGCACTTCTAAATAATATGGATTTGATTATCACCTGATTAGCCACAGAGCCCAACTTTTGTCTGATTTAGTGACACTTATTTTAATTAAGTTGTGTGGAGTGAGGGAGTGTGACTGCATGATTAGTCTTAAATAGATTCACAAGTAACAATCCAGGAATGTTTGCTGGTCTTTGTTTCCACTGTTTAATAGAAAACAACTAAACTAGCCCCCACCCTCCACTTTTCAGTTTTAAAACATCAGTATTTGATTCAGGTTAGACTGGCAGATGAGACTACAGCATAGATATGTAACCCTTATCTTAGAAACCTGGCTAACTTCTGAAATAACTGAAGAAGCTCAAGAGTTCTTGATTAACTGGTGCACTGGAGACACATTAAAAATAGACAACATAGAGAAATTGACTATATTGCTCTTTGAGCCTTTAAATTTAAGCTTTCTTTTAAAGGCATCAATTAAGTTAACTGATTAGGGCTCAAGGCAGAGTTACTGCAAAGAGGAACATTCATTTATTACAAATTAAATTTAGAACAGGTGATATCAAGGTCACAGTCTTATTTAGTAGACCTAGAACAACATCTCCCCCTGATTAACCTAACATTAGGTTTGAGTGCCACATACATAAAGCTATTCCCACCGGTCTTCAGCAAAGAACTATAAAGGAAGGCTATTTAGCTGAAGGAGATAAGTGGTAGAAGAATTGTTAATACAGAGAAGAACAAAATTATGCAATGTATTAAGCAGAAGGAAAAAAGTTATTTTCTGTCCTAGTTCAATCATGTTTTTTATGAGTTACCAAGCCCATCAGCACAATAGGTGTGAGGCTGCCTCAGCCCCATCATGCACAACAGCATACAGCCAACCACACCTGATTAGAACAGACAGGAACACCCAGCACCCACACAAGCACACACAGCTCCAGTGGCCCCATCCTGTTACTTTCTCTGTCAGCTCAGGATGAAAGCTAATTAGTGGAAAGTATATACATAAATACCTGCAGAAAGGAGCCCTTCAGCAGCTCTTTCTTTCCCCCTCACATCACCTTGATCACTTTTTTGGAGATATATTCTTAAATCTTCCATGTATGCCTTAATAATTCAAAGGTTACATCTAAAATAAATGAAAATATGCAAAAATATATTTTTGCCTTTGTTCTTATATTTTGATCTTTCCTACAATTACCTCTGACACTCAGTGAACCTGCAGTACTGCTGAAACTTTCAAGATATTAATTCAGGATATTGCATTACCAACTACTTTTACTATTCACAGAACTGCACTGCTTTTATTTTGTCACTGTATAATCTTCTATTTCTGACATATATCATTAAATTCATTATTTTGTGTAAATAATTTGAATGGAAAACATTGATGATATTTCAAGATTTAGCAATGCAGAGCCTGAAAACCATCAGTGATTCTTAAACCATGGTTCATAAGGGCATGATAGATGGTTTATATATAATCATAGTATCGCCATTGACACCATAACATTTATAAACTGTTGAGAGTGGTGACAGAAAGAAACTGCAAAGGATTAGGAGGCAGGCAATCACAATTTCAGTAGGGGACTTTCTACCCTATCAATCACCCTTTAAGATGAATTATTCTATGAAATGCGATTACCAGTCTAATAAAAAAAAAAAAAAATCATCATAGGTTTACCCCTCTTCTTGAAAAACATGATATCTAAATTTTGAAAACTTGAGCAAATAGTAATGCAATATCTCACCAGACTGTGTGCCACAGTAGAAGGAAAGAAATGTGAAATTCACTGTAATTTAATTGTATTCAGTGAATGGAAGAAAATTGCTGGAAGGCTCTGTAGAAACATAATGTTTGCTTTTCATACAGACAAGTGGGAAGAGTGGAAGTAAGGGCACATAAGCATGTCTGGGAGAATGTACAGCCTGAGGCAATGAAATATTTCAAGCTTTTCTCTGTTCTTACCAATCACTTCCTGACACTTAGGAAATTCTATTCTCCTTCCTAAATTTTTATCAGACCCAGAACATTATATTTATTTATTTTATTCATTACTCTGGCATAGAGCACAAGAATATGTGAAATTCTCCTTTGAACAGTAAGCAAGAAATACCTGCTTCCATATATTTATAACATTTCCAAAACTACTGTAGCCTATTCAGTTGCTTAATATAGTTGTTTGATTTTTCTTTTCTGGACATCACCTTACATTCTACCGTACTTCTCTGAACTATATTGCAGGTCAAGTTGACAACTGTTAGAAAGCAATAATGTAAGTGAAATGCCTAAAATACTTGAAATGCACTAAAAATGCTGAAATGTTACTGTGAAGTGGAAAAATCAAACAAGACTTAGCTTTGGGAAGCAGTGAAACCTCAAATAGCTTGTTTAGTTTAGTAAAAATTACTAAGTACTTCATAGGTTTTAAAATCTCAAAATATATATGAGTCCAATGTATCTGCCTTATGTGATTAATAGATTTAAACATTTTCATCCATCTTAGAAACAGGGATGAGGGAGAGGTTTCAAAACAAACAAGCCATGAACTGATATGATATTTTCATTGATACACAATAATGTTCATTTTTTTTCCAAAGCATTTGGAATATCTTAATAAGGACAAAATACCAGTTGTATCTATTTGGTCACTGCTCACAGCCAAGAGGAACTGGTAAGGGATGGTGTGCAACACTTCAGCTGTCTCTTTCCATCTTACATAGGCACATTTGAAGACATTCTAATCTGAGTTCACTGTAATGCTAGTGAGCCAAGAGAAATGCAAAACTGAAATTTCATGTAAATGTGAATGGTATGTTTCACCTTCATTTCTTCACTTAGATAACCAATCTGATATTTAATTATCTATTCACAACAGAGTCCTCATTAATGATGAACAGAGCTATTCACATTGCTGTCGGACGTGAGTGAACAAGTCTCTCACTGCTTACAAGTTTACTGCCATTAGCCCTGTAGGTTTGCTCTTCACCCCAAGACTTAGTTCAACTATTATGCTCCAGAGAAAGAAATCGCTGAGAACACTAATACTGATACTACTGCACTTTCCTGAGAGCCCACTGTGCTTTTCTCTCCTTCTGAATAAGCTATTAAAAGACAAAGTAGAAAATTGTAGCAGATCCAACCAGAGAAATGCTTAGGCAGTTTTACAAAAAGGATATTACTGGAAGAACAGAGGAGCTTTGGAAAAAAATGATGAAGCAATTTAAGATAATGGGATGCTAATTAAATAGGAATTATAGTGGAGATTTCATAATACTTATTATACCGTCATGAATGCTGATGGCATCCAGATTGAAACAAGCCCAACAAGGAGCTGAGGAATTACAAGCAATTAGGAATCAAATTCTGCCACTCTCAGAGAGCAGCAGGCTTCTTTGTGAGCAGGTAATACTCAGGATGAGTATCAGAGGCAAACCATAGATATAGCTCAGTGTGATTGCTCTGCCACGGTTACAGCAATAGATAATAAGGACTAAATTATACAGTCAGCACTCTCAGTAGAAGTCTTAAGTGTACGACTAAAGTGTGGGGCCTCGGTATGAATGGATATTTCTAAGGTCTAACTCCTGTACATATTTACCTTAATTTGCACAATGCACTCAGCAGCTGTGGCAACATCTGCAATACCCTACAAAGGTTGGATCCTCTAAAGATCAAATTATATAATCAAAATTAACATGAAATGTAGTGTATGTAACATGTAATAAAGTGTAGTATGCTAGTACACTTAAAAGAGTAGTTTTGGTGCCGCACCGTCAAATTAGCAAAAGATAATAAATGATAAATATGGAAATATTTGCAAGTGTTTAAATATCGGCTTTTTTTTTTTAATGATTCATTTGAACCATTTTATGTTTTCTTTGTTTACTGACCTAGTGAAAATTTAAAAATCTTCAAAGTGAGGAAGTATACTTTAGCTCTAGCTTGGAATGTATAATAGGAGAACATTAAAAAGTTAGATGGTTGGTTTATTCTATTTAAAATAAATAAAAGGATTGGGAATTGGGAGTATAAAATTCAGTGTTGTGACTGGATAACATATCTGAAAAAAAATGGAGAGGTTGAAATTGAAATTACCAAGTTTGTTGACACAACTTTAAAGTCTCTGTAGCATAACCATAGTAATGTAAATATTCCCAAATACAGCACTTAATAAAACATGTCAGTATAGATTAAAAACAAGAAAAACTCTTATTCTTTGTTACTCAAAATACATTGATGTGTCATGCTCACTGAAAAAAAAATATGTTGAAATAACTGTTGAAATTATTTAGCTCCATCTTTATACGTTTTTAAAATATGATCTACTTGGCCCACACTTGTCTGTTAAATGGCACCTGGTACATCAGGATAGGATACCAATGGCCAAGTACTTGGATAAGGAGAAATTGAACCTGAACATGGAAGGCATATTAGAAACTAATTACCCTACCCCAGAAGCATTTTCACTTGTTAGATTCTGCTCAATTCCATGCTTGCAGGGTGGGATGCAGGTGTGTATTCCCGCAAAAGCAAAGACGCCTCTTGCTTCCCAAAGGGGATTCTGAATAAAGGAACATAGAAAATACTAAGCAATCTGTATAATCAGTCTGTTTTTTCCTGAGGGGCTGAGGCAAAAAAAAAGCCAAGGTTATATTTTAAATCTGTTCTGACTTATTCTATTTTTGGATTTCTATTATTATCTCCACTTGAAAGTGCTCACGTGTGAAGCACTCTAAAATAGGAACACTATCTCCGACTCTCTTCTTCATTGTTCTGGTATCTAAAGATCATTTGCAAAGAAACATCATTACCTAAAGGTCTGTTTGAAGGTCCTGACCTTAGCTTACCTTGAAATGAACACATCATTTCAGGAACATGCTCCTGCTTGTACCTACAACAAAGGCTACTTCGGGAAGACAAGAGGCTGCCTCTCTCCCTCTGATTTACCTCACTGCGTTGCCTATTTAAATGAACTCTATGCCACTGCTATATAGCTGTGAGAGAATACAAGCATCTGACAGCACTGTGGTGGAACAGAGACAGCAGAACAGCATGATAAGGATCATATAGACAGACGGAGACAGAGGACTCCATGATGAATGTTTCAGAAGTCCAAGGAGTGCACATAGGTGTCCTGATGCCTGGAACCACGTTACACAAAGAAGGTAGTAAAAAAGATTTAAGGTCTACATAAAAAGAAAGAGGAAGGGCATCTTCAAGTGCATACAGGGAAAGAAATTTAAAATAGACTTGATAAGGATCAGTGATAAAACCTTGAAAGTGAAAAGAGGAAAGAGAAAACAAAAAGCCTATTCTAACTAGATTTAGGCAGAGAAGTGCCAGCTGCAATACAATCATAGGAACATCATGCAGAACCACCTTTGGGATGATGTTATATAGTTGCCCCAGTATGGGACTGTGTAGGGAGAAGTATTCCTGTTAAAGCACAGCAAGGAATAGCAGAATAGTAAGAAAATCTAGTACAAGCAACAGAATTTATCCAGTGACCTGAAAATTTAAAAAAGAACTGTACAAAACTTGAAAAAAGATTATAGGTCTGAACATAAATAAAAAGGACAGCTCAAACTGCACAAACCCTTTAGGGACAAGATCAGAAATGCACCAAAACATAAAGGGAAACAAGATAAGTTTCCTTAAATGCATAAAGAGGAAAACAAAACAGAAGCTTGGTGCTCAACAGTAGCGGAGAAAACACTAAGAAGGACTCAAAAAAAGATTGAAAATTTCAGTAGTATCTGTGCTTTAGTCTTTCTAAAAGAGAAGAAACAGAAAAATAAAATAATACAACTGTAAAAGATCCCTGGATTCAAATAGTTAATAAATTTAATTCTAACCAGGAAATAAGGGTGAAAAAAAGAGATCACACAATGTCTTAAAATAATATAACTAATACTTCCCTCTCCTGAAGAAGTTCACCCTGTAACTTAGAACTTTGATCAGACCATGATCTCTCACCAGCCATAATTATCCTTTAAAATTTGCCTGGGAATTATCGTTTAAATTATCCTTTCCAAAAATATGCCTGGAAAAGCAAACCTAACATTAAGTTATTGTATAGTTAGCCTAGCTCCTGTTTCATAAATATTCTCATAAACACACATAGTTCACTTCTTCAACTGAGTTTTGGAATTTGAAAAAACTTCGAACCTTGGATGATTACTATTTTGGAATTTTCTAAGGGTCATTCTTGTCATATTAGTTCAATTTTTCCATCTACTTGCCTCTGTGGATAAAGGAATGTACTGGTGCTTCATCAGATTTCTTGCCTAGGCATGAAGCTGTAACCAAACCCAGAGATAAAGATATAACTTGTTTGGAAGATGTGATTTAGGATTAAAGAAAAACATAGTTTAGGTAGCACAGACCTGTGGAAAATATATATAATCAGGTATATTAAAAAAAAAAAAATGTTGTTCAGTGAGCCAAGATCATAACAGAGGAAAAATAAGGCACATTTTTGAAAATATATTTTTAAAGATTTAATATTTTTTATTGCTTTTCAGCTTCTCATGTGACCAAGGAACCCTAGGCAAAAACAAAAATAAAAATCACTCAAATTTGCTGTGAATTTACTTCAAAGTACATATAGCAGGGGAAAATAGTAGGAAGGGGGAGATTTCATTGCTGTAAGCAGAACGGGTGCTGCAGAGGCACAGCTTGATGTCTCTTGATAACTCAGCTGGGCTGCAACAGCTTCCAGCTCTGACTTTCACCAAGGGTCTGTGTAACGGTACATCCTGCTTCACACATTTTAATATCTTGTTCTGATGCCTTTTAATTTACTAATTTAAAGTACTTGACACAGTGCTATTGTTTTTACTGTAATGCCTGAAGCATTAGCACGACTGGCAGACCTTATGGTTATGCTGGATAAGCATAATCTATCAATATCTTATGGTATGAGACAAGCTGTAGTCAAAATCCACCATTAAATGCTTTCATTCAAAACAAACAAACAAAAATAAAATAAATAAAGGAAAATCCATGGTTTAAATGGTTTAAATGGTTTAAATCTGAGCTATGCTTGGTTTTTTAGGTAAGACTAGGACTGAGGCCATTTTTCTTAACATGGTTTTCAAGCTGACTTCTAGAATAACTGTCACAATATCTACCATCTGTTTTTATGTAGACAATTTACTCAGGCTAACATTTCTCTGGGCAATCAAAGCATTTCACAAAGATAACTTTAAGCCCACCAGAAATCCCCCCATACTACATTATCAGGCAATGATTTCTTTTTTCTCATAATTCTCTCAACAAACAGATAAAAACAAAAGAATTACAATTTAAAACTGTATTTTTGTATTGGATTAAGTTATCAGTCGTAGTTAAAAACACTTAAAATCAAGTGTGGAAATTATAAATCAAGTTTATGTGAGGAAGTTTGCCATTTTGTCTGGAATATGTATAGCAATGGGTTATCTTCATCATGTGACAGTTAGTAGAGGTGAATCTTTATAAAAATGTCTTCTGAAACCCCGTACTTATACCTCAGCCTGTTAGACAGAAACCCAACAATTGATGTTCAGTGAGAGTTACCAGTTAATTATTAACTAAGTAGTAGTATTCTACAATGCAGCAACATGCAACTAGTGAAACGACAGCAATACCTTAACTGCTGATTCTCCTTTACCTCCAAACACCTGGAGCTCAATGTGTCAAGAGTTGAACACAGAGCTGATACTTTGTTTCTCAAAGGGAGGCATTATATTGTTCTGAATTAAGAGGCAGAGAGGAGCATCTCTTAAAGTACCTCACATAGAATCATAGAATCCTTAGAGTTGAAGGACCTTTAAAGGTCATCTAGCCCAATACCTTGCAATGACCATGCCCAGGGCCTGATCCAGCCTCACCTTGAAAGTCTACAGGGACAGGGCATCCACTATATCTCTGAGCAACCTGTTCCAGTGTCTCTTCACCCTCATTGTAGAAGACTTTTCCTCGTATCTACCCACTTCAAGCTTGAAACCATTTCCCCTTTTTTTCTATCACAACAGATCCTGCTAAAGTGCCTGCCCCTTCTTTCCTATACCTCACCTTTAAATTTTTAGATACGAGTAGGTTTACCTTCTCCAGCACAGTGGTACAGCATTGCTGTATATTAGAGCCAAGGACAGTAATGTTTTATACGGAGAGTACCCATGTAGTCAGAAATCTGTACTACAGGAGGCAGTGAAGTGATTGGTTTAACACAGTAGAAAAGGATACCTATCATCTTTTAACTGAGTAGCATTGGATGGAGCTCTGGGAAGCCTGACCTAGTGGATTGGAAACCTACCTACAGCAGAAGGGTTGGAACAAGATGACCCTTCCAATCCAACTCAGTCTATGAGTATATGATATTTAAATTCATTACAAATTAGAGGAAAGTAATAAATGACATAAATTATATCATTTTTCAAGTCCTATGTTCATTCCAATAGCAGGATTTTTATACATAATCTTTGGCAGCAGATTAAATTCATAACATCCAAACAAACACTCAGAATAATAACTTCTTGTCACATATCAAGTTTTATGCTCCAAGTCCTTAGATTTTAGCTAGCAAGAGGTCTAGTTTTCAAGGTAGAGTCTACATCATTTCTATCTCTGACATATGGTTCTGTATCAACATGAGTATCTCACAAGCATTTGTAGATATGTATATGAGTATTGAACATGATACAGCCTTGGCATCACTCAAGTCAGTTACAAACTCGCAGAGTTTGTCTTGTCAAAATCACAAACTTCTCCACAGCAACACTTTCTTCCAGAAAATGCTCAAATTAGCTGAAGTCATTGTGGGTCAGCAATAGATTTTAGAGTTTAAAGGTTTAGGAATTAACGAATAGAGTTAAAAGAGTCTTTTTTTTTTTTTTTTTTTTTTTTTTATGAGTACTCAAGTCTGAACCTAAAAAAGAAAATACCTGTGAAGATTAAGATTTGAACAAAAAAAAAAAAATTTACTGGTCCCCCAAAGAGAGACGGGGACCAAAGAGGACATAATGGAACCAAATATAGAAAACGGTAAAGCTATATTTTCCATAAAATTTTTTGTAGAAATATTTTTCAGAAAACTAAGTAGAACTTGCTCACTGTTAAGAGAAAATATGTTGCATTAAGGAAAAGAATGGAAGAACAATGCTCAGACAATTTGTGTTTGTATATGTAATACTTTACAAGGTTACTGTGACCTTGAGCTGTCAAATTCCATTTGCCTTGTAAATTTGAATTATCACTCATTTCCCTCCTTCTCTCGCTTCCAAGATTACTTAGGTTTCCCTCTTTGTTTAATTTGCCTGTTGGACCAGATCCTCCCTTTTGCAAATTAATTATCCAGTTAAAGGCAAGTTACCTTCATATGAGCTAGGATGTTATCTAGTTCTACAAATGAACAATTAGAAAATTAGCTTTCCTGTATCAGAAAGAGAATTCAAAAAATCACAGAACATTAAAAAAGGAATGACATTGTTACACAGTCTTATGCAGAAAAAAAATAACACATCCTATTCCTATCCCATCTCAAGTCAAGAAGCTTGTCTTATCTGCTGCAGTATTTTATCTTACTTGTAAGTCTGCCACCATCTGTCTTTTAAGTCACCATTATCTACAATGATGTTGAAGTTCCATAAATAATCAATACTTGTTTTTTTATAATTATTTTTATTTTATTTTTTTCAAATCTGAAGGGAAACAAACTAGAATTCCATAAGTTAATGAGGAATTTATTGTATGTGTCCACCAAAAAAATCAAAATTCATTTTGAACTGTTTAAGAGACTTGCAAAAATAGTAATAGATGTTTTTGTTGAAAGATGTTTGGAATTCAGTTTGGATGGCATATGTAGCAATCTCTAAGTTGTGTAAAAGTTACCAGCTCCAGTATAAAGTTTTGGGAACTTTGCATTAGAACAATAAATCACTGAAATTGAGAGAAACTTCCATATCCATTGGCAGAGAAATAAATCACACAACTTCTCTCCAACGACTAGTCAACAAGCATAACAGAAAATGCAAGTAGCAGGAGCATTAGAAGATTACCTACTCCATTTCTTTCCTGAAGCCAAAATCAAGTATGCCCCGTCCACGCTTGACAGATACTGTCTAACATCTAGCTATGGTGCTTCCACAGCCTTCCAAAGCAATACAGTCCTTAAAGATAGAAAGTTTTCTGAGGTATTTGAGTCTAAATCTGCCTTGCTTTAACTTACTTCTTGTCACACTAATTCCAGATATGGAAAGTAGTTTATCCTTTTCCTCTGTGCTACAATCTTTTATATATTCTAAGACTTTTATCATGTTTAACATAATGTAAGCTTTTTCATCACAGCAAGCTTTTCATTGCAAAGAAGAGAGAAGGAAATCTGAACTGGAATTGGGATCTGTGTTCATGAACAGAAAGCTGTGTTATCCTGTCACAATGAATATGGAGTGCCCTGTTGAAACATAACAATACAATATTTATGTTTAGCTTCAATGTGCTTATACAAATTTTATGATGCAGTGAAGGATACAGCTTGTATTTTGTAATGTATTTCAAAGTTGGACAGATTTCCTAGAGACTTATGTAACCTCAATCTCTGGTGGAATATCTATACACAAGTGGAATTATTCATAGGTAACTGACTTCCCTGTTGCTGGTCATGGTTGTTCATCTCTTCATTTACTTAAGGAAAGTAAAATTTAGAGGCCTAGATAACTTCTAGAAAACGTCTAGGCCCCTAAAAATTATCTAGAAAAGTATATTTATTTATTCAACATAAGAATACATGTTAACTCCTCATCATCATTGCTTAGACTTAGACATTAGCATAGCATCTTGTCTGCATTTCCTTTAGTTGAGAAAAGAGAAATGTACTCTGGGATTAACAAGTGAGAAATAATTTAAAAGGAAACAAAAATAGCACAGCCAAGTGCTGGATGTTCACCTATCCAATTCAAGGCCATGGTACATTCTTGACTAAATGCTATGTAGAACTCTAAATCAGCTATTTTCAAGGTCATCGAAATAATCCAAATAACTTAAATACCAAAAACCTCTCCTAAACTTAAAGACTGAAAATTATTTTAAAATAACAATAGGTACTCGCATAAGGGAGATGATATTTTTGAATCCTTTTTAGAAGATAAAGACAAGAAGAAAAAAAAATAGACTAAAAGTGGACTCTTCCTTTTTCCTTATTTTGTTGCCACAGTCATTACTTTTCAGAAAGCTATGTTTTTTGTTGCTTATGCACAACTATATGTTAACACTTAGGCAAATCTTACTTAAGCTACTTCTCTGCTGCTGGAAGACTACTGCTGTTGGAAGACTAAGCCAGTTTCATTATCAAACAGACAAGTAAATTGAGAACAATCTGTTCCAAAACTTCGTTCTATATGAAGTAGAACAATTATTTACTATTAGTAAGGTAATACCTGTCACTCTGCACATTTCAAGTTCTGCACTACTAGGCAGAATAACAGACTGTCACTCAGGCTCAGAATAGCTTATATTTAAACCAAAACCATATTACTGTAGGTTATCAAGTCTTGTTATAAATCTTTGCAGGTGTTTTGGAATGTGTATTGTACAAGTGATGGTTACAAATGAGAAGAGGATAGCTCCACTGAATGTTTATCCAGTCTGTGGGTGGTATTCAAGCAGTATGATTTTTCACAGAAAACTCTACCCAGTATTATTTTGTTTTACTTACTCATGCAAAATGTATTCACAAAGAACAATGTTGGCAACAGTTACTTTTCCAAATATACTTTTTAATGGGTGTTCCTAGCTCAGAGATACCCTAGATAATTCTAGAAATAATTCACAACCAAAAGTAGGAAGAAACTCAGTCCAGTCAAGCTTTCCTTTTGAGCACATTTTACAGTCAAAGGATTGAAATGAAACTGTCACTGCTTCCTGAAACAATTTCAGTACATTTTCACTAAAAAGAAATATATTTCAAAACAAATAAAACATTTTGCTTTCTGACAGCAAATGTGCATAGGTTGCTCTGAAAGTAATGCCTCCTATTTGTTCCAAAGAAACTACAACAGACACAAAGAATACTATAACTGTCCAATAGAGCAAATTATCAGCTACAAACTACTCTTTTTCAACACAGTCATCACCAGTAGCTATGTATTTTCACCAGCAATAAACAAGAGTTTGCATGTTGCACCTGTAAAAATCTGCATGGTCATCCAGAGTGTGGCTTGCCTTTCACATGACTGCTGCCACTGCTGAAACACACCATCCATCACTTCACAGAGCTGAAATCTGCTATTTTGTTTCCATAAACATTCAGAAAGCATCAGTGAATGTCAATGGGTGTAATTTTTTTTCTGCATGGAGGATTTCATTGGCATACATTAGCTTCATCTGCACTTCCATGTCAGACACCATGCTGGCAGACTGCCTCTCTGCTGCCAACTGTCACATGGCAAGAAAATGTAATGGAGTACTGTTGGGAAGATTCAACCTTTGCTGTCCTACCACCAACATGTAACTCTGACATTATGGGCCAACATAATACAATTTGAGGCATTACTTTTGGAGCAACTCTCATATTTTAGTGGCCTAATCTTGTTATCGGTGTCTCTCATAATTATTCATATATTTTTCTATACTAAGTTTATTTTACAAGATTAATGTTTGCATGCTGAATTTAATATATTTTTAGTAGGAATATAGCTATAAAGAAATCTAGGAAGGTTTTCTTCTGCAAGTAAAAGTATCTTTTTTCAGTTGTTTTATCCCAGATATCTTTCTCTCAAACACATCTTTTTCCATTGAGCAAGTTTTAATAGAATCTAGCAGACTCAATACATTTCTAGACTTCTGGATGGCAGTTGGATATAGCACTGTTTATGATCAACTAGGACATTGCACAGACTGAAAAATGTAACACCAGGCTTATACAAAGGCTTCCCCTTTTGTATTATATATTGAAAGCTGGCAGAAACATTTTCTAATTTAGAACGTTTTTGTTTGACTCCATAATTCAACATTCTCTGAAGAATAACTTTTGTTTCAATTGCTGTCAGATTTATGTATAGAAGTTATTTCTGCTAACGAAGAAGGGTGGTCCAGTCTGACTTCTTTTATGGAAATCTAAACAATTTTAAACATGAAGTGTTTAAGGAGAGTTGAGGACTTGAGATTTTCCTACTATGAGGAGCAACAGAATGTAAACACTTCAGTTCCTGCTTTGGATGACACTGTGAAGGATACAATTCTTCTAAGTACACTTTGCAGTTGCCTCAGAATTTCCTTCTCAACTCCCATGCATAAGTCCTTATAGTTCTAAGAAATAATTGAAAGAGCATGTGGACAGAGGGATTGCACAATATGGAGTCTGTAAAGAAAGAAATGGAGGGAAAAGAATAAGCAGAAGCTTTCAGGTAAAGAACTAAGAATGGACTAAACTGGAGAACAGAACAAACATCAAGATGCAAATGAAATTGTTTCTCTTATTTATAATCAGCACTATGCAGAGCTAAATGAACATGATTGCATCATTTGTTAATTATTTTTAGGATAGGAAAGAAATTGCTTATTTGAGTAAGGCCATATATCTCAGAATCAGGGCTAAGGAGTGATGGGTTTGGCCAAAAAGCAGAGTTTAGTGATACATTAGTTAATCACTACTTGACTCTTTTTTGCCTTGATGAGAACAGAAAGCCTGGGTGGCACTCATTCCCGGAAAACAGATTTGCTTTTTCATGCCTCCATTCCCCCTTTGCCTTTCAGGATAGAAGTGATTTCCAATACTTTTTCCTGTAATATTTTGCATGTTCAGAATTCAATCTAATTTACTTGAGCTTTCCCTGAACCACTAAATAATAAAACAAGAAAACATTAAGGGAATTCAGAAGTGTGACCTAAGTTTACTTCTAAAATTAAGAAAGTCTGAGGCTCAAAAAGTAAGAACAAGATGCTTAAGAACAACATAGTGACATTCACAGAATCATAGAATCACTAAGGTAGGAAAAGACCTACAAGATCATTCACTTCAACTATCCACCTACCATCAATATTTCCCCACTAAAGCATGTCCCTTTATACAACATCTAAATGTTTCTTTAATTGACAGGGACAGTGACTCTATCACCTCCCTAGGCAGCCCTTTCCAGCTCCTAGCCACTCTCTCAGAGAAGCATTTCCTAATGTCCAGCCTGAATCTCTAATGGTGCAACTTGAGGCCATTCCCTCTAGTCCTATTGTTAGTTACATGGGAGAAGAGGATGACCCCCAGCTCACCACTCAGTTCACCACTACTCTTTGGCCCAGCCATGTGGTCATTTCTTTCTCCAGCAAAGACTATACCTGTCCAAGCCACAGGCTGCTAGCTTCTGCAGGAGAATACTGTGGAAAACAGTGTCAAAGGCTTTGCTGAAGCATAGGTAGACTATGTCAACAGCCTTTTCCTCATCAACCAAGGAAGTCACTAGACCATAAAAGATCAGGTTGGTCAAGCAGAACCTGCTCTGACCCTGACCCTGCCGCATGTGTCTTGCAATTTCACTCAAGATGATCAGGTCCATAACCTTCCTGGCACCAAGGTCAGCCTGACAGCCCCGTAGTTGCCCAGATCCTCCCTATAGCACATAGTAGGTGGAAGTCACATGAGCAGGCTTCCAGTCCTCTAGCATCCCTCCAGTTGAACAGAAATTATGACAGACAGTGGAAAGTGACTTGGCAGTCACCTCTGCCAGCTCCTTCAATATACTTAGGTGGATCCCATCTAGCCCCATTGACTTGTGACACGTCAGGTGGAGTAGTAGGCCTCTTAAATTTCCACATGAATCACTGGGCGTTTATTCTGCTCCCCATCCCAGATTTTCAGGTCAGGGGGTAGAGTACCTTGAGGATAATTGGTCTGATATTTAAAGACAGACCTAAAGAAGGCATTGAGAACATCATCCTTTTCCTTAGCCACAGTAGTGACATTCCCTGTCATATCCAGAAAATGATAGAGATTCTCCCTAGCCCTCCTCACTGGAGTATTCTGTTTTATATAATTAATTCTCAGAATCTAATTCTGAAAACTTTTACTCAAGACAGCCTAAAGATGAAAATGAGACAAAAGAAGCTTTCAAATATCAAAGATCCCCTGTCATAAACAAACAAACAAACTATAAATGCATCAAGATAAATCAACTATAGATCAATGACATCATCTTTGCTAAACATCATATTCACTTGTCTGTGTCAATATCCCTTTAGATGTTGTTTACAGGTCAATAGTAAAACATTGAAGCAGATGGAGAAAAAACAACACAATCTAATTACAGACAAAATCTTCAAAACAATATACTAAATGGACTTCTACTGCTTACACTGTGGTTCAATTCATAAATACCTCATGATGCAAGAGTTGACTGCTCGCTTTAAGTACTTATCACACATTCCGGCAATTATAAAAACCTATAAACCTTTCTCTTCTATGTACTGCTCAGATACCCTGATATACCTATTTCCATTCTCAAGATGAAAGTATTGTTTTTAGAATCTACCACTCCTTACTGTCCTTGCAGACGAACATTTAACTAGTACTAAAAAAACATATCTCAATATTAATAATGAACCTGTAACACAGATTCATTAATGCTATATTAGAGGAAAACTTATAACAATTTTTCTCTTAAGATTTCTTCATATTCATCAACTATGACAGACCTTAAAATTTATGAATTCCCTTTGATTGTAACTGTTTATTCACGCACACACAGAGTGGTACCACGTCCTGCTCAAGCAGGGCCACCCAGAGCATGTTGCTCACGTCCAGATGGCTTTTGAAGGTCTTCAAGGAGGGAGACAAATTATCTGGGCAACTTGGTAATCTTTCCACTACTTCATTATTAACTTGCACAATCGTGAATAATATTCTTAAAATATAGAAACACTTACAGCTCTGGCTTCAAAATGTGTAACTCCACATTTAACAAAAGGTGCACTGAGTTTTGTTTTGTGGGTTTAAGCTTAGCTTATTTTCATCAGCAAACTATTGTAAATAGATTTTTTTTTAATTTGTCTGAATAGAAGCAACTTCAGCAGACCATATGAAGAATAAAGTTGGTTTTTTTTTTTTTTTTCATTTTCTCAAATCTGGGAAAAAAAAGAGGAAAATGCAGTGAAAATAAAAAAAGATCAAGAAAATAAAATTACGAAAACTATGAGTAGTGAAAAAGGTTCTCAGAGATGTATCATTTAGTTTCTTGTCTATACATAGGGATGAGAAAATACATTCATTAACTGAAATTTTAAAGAAAAAGGAAACATCTAAGACAGAGAAGACAAGAGGACCCGATGCTTGTCTGAAATTGTCAGTTCATGTCAGTTCAGAAGTGATAACTTTTTTTTAAACACACATAACCGAGCTGTTTGAAAAGATGTTAAAAATTCAGCAAGCAAAGAAATAGCTGGAAGAAAAAAAAATATATAAATACATATCTGTATATAAATTTCAAAACAGGAGCTTTAACACTATACTAGAATGTTTCCTGTATAGTATTTTACTCAATTTTCATTTTTACTGAAAAGAATAGTGTTAAACACATAAAAGAGATTAAGCAGACATTTTAACAAAGCTTCTGCATATCCTATTGTTCCAGAGATAATGAAATGGTCCACACAGTTTGCAATTCTACGAAACTGACATTTGATTAAGAAATCAAGTCTAAAAACAGAAAATATAATCTTGTCTCTTTCCAGGTTGAGGAGCTCTGCAAACTGAAGAAAATTTTTGTACTGATACACAAGGAGCAGGTATTCTCCCTGTCCATTTTGATAAATATGTTTATCAGCCATGTATTTCCTCTCCAGTAGGACTGAGTCACTTATGGCATTTCCTCCCTCATTGCTGGAATATTCTTATATTTCATGAACACTGAAGGAAAGTTTCCCATATGGAACAGGGGAATCATTCCTGCATTTGTGTTTGTTAGGACTGGAAATGCCATTTCAAGTATGTGTTTTAACATTTACAGCACAATCAAGATTTATTAAAACTACTCCACAGAGCACTATTGTAAAGAATTTATGAACTGTAAAACTGCTATAAAGGTCACTTGAGATGCAAAAGTTTAATTTGGAGTATCATGTTATGGTGTAGTACTGCTAAACTTAATGCTTGTTTAAACAAATGGCTTGAGGATATTTGTCTCAGAATGTGGAGTTTATTAACTTCAGTAAAACAACTTTTTTTTTTTTTCCTGCTTAGCTTTTATTTTTTAAAGGCTTGTTCACCTTATGTTTACTAATCCTTTACTTTATTTCTATGATTAAAAACACAAGAAACAAAAGAAAAAAATAATTTCTAGTGTTTTTTTTTTTATAGTGTTTAACAGCATGGTGTACTATTTTATTGTTTATCCCTCTTTCAAGGTTTAATATTCCAGTTCACAATATTTGTTTTCTTTCATCACCAGCTACCACGATTCAGAAAATAATTTTTATCTGGAAAAAAGAAGGAAAAATGACGTAAATACTTAGCAAGGTCCCAGAAATTGAAGTTAGAAGAGAAACTGCAGTTTGCAGATAACAAGGTAAAAAGGCATAAGAATTGCACTGGATGAAAAGCAAATTTCATTGGCTGAAAATGAATAATATTTATACCAATTTCAAAGGCAAAATTTATCTGTCTTCCACCATCTGCAATACTATTTCTATAACCCACAACTGAATTAGGTCTGAATCCCAATCTTCTGACAATTTTTAGTTTCTTTGTGGTTTATATGTGCGCAGAGATTGACCTATGTGATGTGATGACTAACTTCAATCTTACAAATCTTAGAGACATCCCTTGCTAACATACTGAAAGGCAGTCCAAAAATGCCTTTAAGCTACCAGGAAGCTGCACACGCCAAAAACCTGCAAATGTGTAAATGTTGAACATTTATTATTTGACAGCAATAATTGCTTCCTGTTAAAATTGGCAAGAGTGATTAATTTTTTTCTCTAAGCATTTTATTGAGGATTTAGAAAGTCAGAGGGAAGCTGAAATTGATACCCTAATAAATATCTAGATTTGGTCCCTGTATAGGTAGTGCTATGAAGAGAAGAGATTTCGTGAATCTGGGTAAAATTGCATATTATTATTTACAGGTCAATATCATCAGATAATGTATTTAAAAATCTTTGAGAAAACAAGCTACTCTACTATCCTTTATTCTAGTCCTTGGGAGGAGTGAGGTGGGTGAAGGGGGAGAAAGAAACAACATGGGCTTGTTTCACTGGTTGAAAGAGAACGTGAGGAAAGGGACACTGGCCTTAACATCCACAGTGACTTCTAGGAAGAATATAGGCTTGTGGCAAGTTTTGTTCACCATTTTTAACTAAAGCAAGTTCAGACATTCAAAATCCCATGAAGAAGACTCAAATCAGAAGACTTATTCCAGATAAATAAATGGAAAAGTCTCTGTGGAGATCCCCTTGCAGCCTTTTAGTACTTTAAAGGAGCTTTTGGTCAGGAGGGAGACTGTCTGGGCAGATAGTGATAGGACAAGGGGGAAAGGATTTAAACTAAAAGATGGTAAATTTAGTTTAGATGATAGGCAGCAATTCTTTACTCAGACAGTGATGAGTCACTGGACCAGAATACGCAGAGAAGTTGTGGAATCCCAGGTCCTGAAAGAATTCAAGGCCACATTAGATTGAGCCCTGGGCAGCCTGATCTACTGGGTGGCTATCCTGACCATGGCAGTAGGAGCTGGAAGCAAATGAGCTTTAAAGGTTCTTTTTGAAGCAAGTAATTGTATAATTCTATAAGGAATGGATTAAAACTGATCAAAATATTGTTAATTTTAGAGACAGAAGAGACAACAGGCATTACCTACAGTGTATTATCTACCAATACAAAGGTCAAATATTAGACTACTTAATCTATCACTACAACAAATTGCCCATGGTTCTTGATGTATTTCTTCAAGTGTTAAATTAACAAACCAGCTGTAAAAGCTGCCACTGAAGAATGTTTCTGTGTATTCATTTTCAGTATGAGACAGCCCTCACCCTGTAGACTCCGCAGTCTGCATAGTTTAGGTCTTCTTGTCATTATGGGTACTGCATTCAAAATAAACATATTTACTATATATATACACTATATAAATAGGGGTTGTTCTTTGTTGTTTTTGTTTGTTTTTATCTTGACACAGCATGTTCAAATAAATAAGCATGTTCTGCTATGAAATATTTAATCAGAGCCATAGGAAAAAAGTAATTTCCTGAGATCTATGAGCATGTATTTTCAAATATATTCTGCCAACCCTTTGATAAAGCTCTCACTTAAATGCCAAGTTATCCAAGGAAGCAATTTAGGTTTTTGAACAGTATTTCATATTTCAGGGGAAAACCAAGTTTGTGTTTATTTATTAACTCACATACCACACTCTGCATAGTAAGATACTTTTTTGACTGAAAGACCTCATGCATACAGCTCTCTATGTATCAGAAAACAGTGTTTTACCATCAACACACTGAAAAACATGTCTTCAGGATACATGTATGAATCTCCTGCTGTTTACTGTGATGTTTGCTCTTCATGACTAGTCATACGTATCCTTACCAAAAAGTGCAATCTACGCAAGTTGCTCTGAAAGGAATACCTCCTATATAGTCCCATGCAAACTACAATAGACACAAAGAGTACAAAAACACTGACAGAGCAAATGCTAAGCTACAAAATACCCTTTTTCAACATAATCACCACTAGTAGCTACACATTTTGCCAACAGTGAACAAGGGTCTGAAAGCCATGCTCATAAAAATCTGCATGGCTGTCCAGAACACAGCCTGTCTTTCACGTTGCTGATGCAACTCTTGAAACACACTGCCCAGCACCTCACTGTGCTCACATCCACAGTTCAGACTCCAGAAACCTTCAGAAAGTACCAGTGAGTGCTATTTTCTCCACATGGAAGTTTTCAGTTTCACACCATTGCCTCATATGTACTTCCATGTCAGATGCCTGTCTGCTGCCATCTGTTGCATGGCTGGAAAATGTAAGGGAATGCTGCTGGGAAGATTCAGCATCTACTACCATACCACCACCATCTGCATCTGACGTAATGGGACAATATAATAATAAAGGAGTCATTACTTTCACAGCAGCCCTTGTAGTTGTTATATGTTATTAATCAACTCAACGTATGCTTTCTTTTCTTTGTGGAACATGTAACACTGCAACAGAGCCAGCTCATTGTCATCTAAGCGAGATCAGAGGGTGCATATCTATTAATCAATGTTGTAGCCCACTACTTTAAATCAATTCTATGTCTAGTACCTGCTCAGTGAAGTCAAGGGTATGCACAACAAATTGCAGACATAAAAGAAAATCACAACAGAAATAATAGAAAAGAAAATAAGGTACTAAATACTTTGCAGATACAGAAAGATTTTCATGTGAAATTTTGCATAAACATCAATAGAATCGAATCAAATATCGATGGGGAGTTTTGGCATGAAAATTAATTCAGACCCAAGTGGTCATTAAAGAATTATGTAATTTTTCTCATGTGTTTTCATCTAAATTATATGAACTTTGTCACATATTATTTGTTTCCTACATTTCTTCACAGGAGTGTTGTATATTTTGTTCACACATGCATAGTCTTCAGTTACACATGTTCCATAATATACAAAGATGTATTCTCATATTTTACATTCTCTATTGCTATAAATAGTCATTGGAAAGATGGTAATGATGTATAGAACACAGGAGATTGTTCTGCTTTACCAGTACCCAGGAAGATGAATGTATACTTGTGTATTACTTGTTGTTGTATAAAGATAAGTCATTGAACAATTTTACATGGGTTCCTGTTTATGAAGAAAAGTCTCTTTTTGGTGTTTGACCCAAGCAAATATGAGATATCTATTTAATTAATTTATGCATGAGTTAGAACACATGAGAAAGTGATTTACCCTCATACAATAATCTTCTGTAATGCCACAAGCATTAGTTATAGGATATGTTTCTGTGGATGCATACAGCTTAATATTCATACTAAACACATGGAAGCAAATATTTTCAGAGAAATGCTAGAATAGATGAAATGAAGTTACATTTGCAAAACTTTTGTTCAATAATGCAGTTTTAAGTTGTGGCTTTAAAAAAGTAATCGAACAAACAAAAACTCAAATAGAACAGAAACATATAGTGTTTCAGACCCCACACAGTGAAGACAGAAGCATTGTTATTTGAAAACCACAGCAAATCTCTTTACAGAAAATGGTTGGAACTAATATGTAGGAAGGGCCTCTGTCTGTTCTGAAGAAGTTGAAGAAACCTAGCAGCTAAGACACTTATTAATTTGTTATGTCTTCAATCTAAGAACAAAATATAAGTTCATTTATCTGTACATATGTATGCGCCTGACTGAGTATGCTGGCAGTAAGGGTAAGGAATTGAAAAATCTAGATTTCAAGTGTTCTTCAGTTTGTATATTTTTTAGCTAAGCTACAGCAATCATGGCTACAGCATTCTATGACACTACAAATTCTGTTTATAGATTTCATAGATTTATAGATTCATAGATTTATAGATACATTGTTGTTGTTTTTTCTCCTTTAACTGGAATAAAAACTGTTATACTTTTATTTCCAATGATTGTTCACAAATTATATTGTAATTAGAGTAAATCTTTCTAATTGCAGTATGGTTTGGCACTCTATCCATGCAGATCTACCACTGTAATAAAATAAGCACAGTTAACAAAGGAATAACCTTACTTTTAATGCAAGAATAAGTTTACAGTTCTAAATTTACATGTTCTTGAAATAGCCACTTATCCAGAAAGCAGGCTGAGCATCCAACCCTCTCAAGATTTCTTACTCAGAAATGTATCATTTGCTACTGGTTTCTATCCCTGCTATCCACTGCCAGGATTTTATTTTGTATCTTCTTTCAAAGATCCATGCAGCCTACTTTTCTACTTTTTATTTTCCTCCTTTTTTATTTATGGCAGAAAAAAAAAGCAGCTTGAGAAACAAATGTTTCTCTGAAGAAATAAATCAATCTCAAATTATTTTTCGTCTGTGTTTTTTACTTCACAGTTTTTGTTTTGTTAAGATCAAATATCCAATAATAGCAACTAAATCTACTTAACCTGCTTTTCTAGGTGTCACAGGTCACTCCCTCCGTTGCCTTCAGTTTACCCAGTATTTCAGCCTGTATATTACTACATTTGCTTCCAAGAGATCGCCAATTCCTCAAAAATCTAGAGGTGTATTTCCCTTCATATTACTGAAGTGAGTTGGAAAAATGTATTGATGTCCAAAAATATATTAAGTTACATTAATAAAGAATAAAAACAAAGACAAAGTTCTCTGATGCAACAAACTAAGGAATTCCTGAAAAAAATGTTTTGATCCAAAGAGATCTTGAGGAGATCAAACTTGATCTCTGATCTGTTCTGATCACTTACCTACCTATGCACAAAGCAAGAGAGACAGAGGGGGTACACAATATCTTCTCCTAGAGTTACGCAATTACTTTAGAATGAGGTTATTTTAAAACTATTTTATAAGCTATAAATAAAACTTCAAATAAAATATATAGCATAAGCAGTTTTTGTGTGTTTTGTTTTCCTAGCGAGAGTTTTCCCAAACTGAGCACTTTATAGTCTTAATCTTGCGGCTGAAGAGACTCCAACATTTTTATCACAAGAAATTTTAAACATCACAAATGTTAGCATAAGTTTCAGACTGAAGTCATGGTTGAGATACAGATGGAAGACAATACCGCTAAAAATTTTTCAGGGGTACTGAATGCATAACAGAGACTGAAAAGCATTGAAAAGTAATGTCAGTGCAGATGTATCCTATTTTCATCTAAAATTTCCCTGACTGATACCATAGCAATGGAGGCAGAAATGTCTCAAGTGCTGTGCAATGAAAATGAGTCTTCCTTTATACACATTTATGCTTTCTACCCTTCAATCTCCCATTCTAGAATTTATTTTCCTTTCTCACAAGAGCAGGAGTAAAGAGACGTTTTCTGAAGAGCCAATTCTAGCAAATATAGGAACACAGCTGCTCTGCACAAATCTTAAGTATTAATATTGATGTCCCCTGAATACCACACAATTTTGCCACATAACTGAGAGTCAGATTTTGCAGTTTTTTGAGAAATAAGACTCCAATTTACATCTATAGAGTTTTGCTTTGGGTCACAATGCAGAATAAGACTCTTAATCATAGTGTAGCTGCCAGACTATGCCAGAAACACTGTCAGTGCATTATTTCTTGCTCCCTGTATTTCAAAAACACTGTCACCCACATGCTTGTTTAAATAAAATTGTTAAACAATACAGACATAACTGATTAACACAACTATGTATTTCCATCTCTAAAATTAAATAGTATTAGTTATAAATGTGACAATGTTCAGTGAGTTTCCCTGATAAGTTTATTTTCTTTTGTAGACACTTTGTAGCTTTCCTAGCTAAAATAGAGCAAGGAACTTTGTTTTCATGTGATATGCTAACATTGTTTTAAAATACCCTAATAGAGTTTAAATGATAAAAAAAAATCTCCAGGCTTTATTCATGCTCTTTCTTTTCTTCATAATCCATAACTTTTTTGTATGTCCTTCGTATTGCAAGAATAGTTGAAGAATGAAAATACAAATAGATTAGGTAATAGAAAACCTAAACATTAGAAACAAAAATAAAAAGATACTGAACAACATTCACAATGACAATATTAGTGATCTTAAGAATATAGCATAAAAACCTACAGAGAAGCATACTGTGTTCTTACAGTAATATACTAGTTCAGAAATAATTTGAAAAGACAGGGAGATAAGCTAGACAGAGAAAACATTTAAACAGAGGCCTCAAGAACAGAAATGGCTCAAAGAGATGAGAGCAATCTAATAATGTGAAGATATAGACAGAAGATCAGTTCTGAGCTGAAGACGGCTAAGGAAGCAAGATAGGGCATAGCTCAGCTCTAACAGTAAGAGAGAAAGAGGGGATAACATCTTGGTGAAATAATAACAGGAAACAGTAAGTCTGAGGATTCTTTGTAAATCAGCATTCTATTACTTTTATGCACTCTGCAGTCTTGAAGCTGCAGTTAAATGCAAATGAGAGGCCTCTTGGAAAGGATAGGCTGTGAATTTTCTGATGCAGAAGTGTCTGTTAATGTGACAATAACTAAACATTTGATTAATAGTCCTAAAACTGCTGCTTTCAGCTGCTTACCAGTGCAGAGGCAAAAAGAAATGATAGTGGAAAGTTTAACAAATGTGAAGACTCACATGTGTCTGCCATGAAAAAAAAAAGAAAAAAAAAGAGAGAAAAAAAAAAGTGCTATATTTTAAAATCTTGTTCAGTTCAAAATAGTCTTCTCAGCCATTACTTGGAGAATCAGGGATTATTCACAAAATTCTCAGGAGTAAATGACACATTTGTCCATACAAAATAAAATAGATATGCTACAGCACCTATTAAGAACGCTTTCTACTAATTTTGGTACAGAAACGAGTCGAAAGTGTTCATAGCCCTCTTCTAACAGGTAGGTTAATGAATTAATCAGAATAGTTCACTAGATCTTAATTATATAGGTTTAAATATCAAGTTTTAAAATGGGAAAATTAGATGCTTCCATAAATCAATAATTTTGTGAATTTTGTCTGCCTGTGAACAAGACAAATAGGATCTTTTCAAATAATTTAGATTAAAAGGAACAGTTTAAATTCTCCTTAGACATCTTTAATAGCTTGACCTATTTATGAATAATTGCTGTTCACACAGAATTTACACATGTCCTTACACTGTGTTATTTTCTCAAATGCAAACAAGACACCTGCTGAGTATTAGCTACAGGGAGCATGTCAAATATGAATCAGTAAGTAATTACCCCTGGAACTTAATTCATCTTTAAAATAGTCCTTTGCAGCATTTTTTTTTTTCTACATGATAGCTAAAAAGGATTGTGTTATATAGGAAGAAGAAAACATTCTCTTTCAAAAAACAAGGATAATTTCAACACTATGATGACAGACCACAAGAGTTGTTTTCTTTTTTCCTGATACAATTTGTATTGTACAAGCATATCTGTATGCCTTTAAAGATTTCTATCTTTGAACTAACCTGCAACTCTACATAATCTCAACACAGGCCTTGCTGTGTTAAAGTACTCATGATTGTTAATATTACAGCAAGACCTTAATTTCTTTCAAAAAGTAGATTTAGTCCAGTCACGTCTCAAGATACTGTTCAAAGCAAAATAAGGACAGGACCAGTGGTATGTATTTGAAGACAGAGAACATGGACAGATTTGAAGGAAAAAAACAGTAACTGGTTGACGAATAAAAGAAAGTATTTGCTGCAAAATTTATATGGAAAAAAGGGCAAGTAGCAGTATAAGAAAATAATTTAAAGCTTCAGGACTCTAAACATATAAAACTAATCACGATCTTAGAACTTTTACAAGATCTGGATCTCAATCACTACTCTGTTCTCACTCAGTCTTGCCTAGAGAGCAGAAACTGGGCTACAAATCACAACCCTTTGGGAAAGTTCTGATTTAATTCTCCACACACCAGGAAACTAACACAAATAGAAGGCAACCATTATCTCAGTGGTACTCAGGTTTATATTCTTAAAATTCCAATCTCCTACTGTTTGTAGTGATTCTGCCCTACTTTGAGGTGTTAGATTTTTCTAAAGAATTTACTAGGCATGATTTTGAGCTGAAAGTCATTTTCTGGATCTCATTTTGACTGCTCAGACAATAGCTAGAATTGAAGAGACTAATCATGTTAGACAGGATCACAAGTTACGTTATCTTGAAACATGCTTGTCTTGAGCTAGGAGCAAGGTTACTAAGTCTTTCAACAGTAGATATTCAAATAAAGTCATTGATCTAATAACAGCACTTTTTTGGTTAAAGACGGTGCTATAGTCCAGGCTAACATAACACACCGTTCTATTCCTGCCTGCAGGCCCTGTGGTAAGGCAAGTGTGGATAATGCAATGACAACTGTCCTACCACTGGCACAATTATTAGCTGTGCTAAATGTAAACCACTTATTAGTGAAATGCTGCTAATATCAATTTAGAATTTAATACAATCAGGAAAATTACCTGGTAATTTTGATCAGCTACAAAAATAAAACTTTGTTGTTCTAGGGGAAAAAAAGACCACATTTTTCTAAACAGAGTTCTACAGGCATACATGAACAACACTTCTGCTCCAGCAGCAGTTTCTGGGAACAGTTTATGATCAGATACTATAACTTTTACCGCTGAGCTTTTAATTAATTACACTGCTAGAGTAGTTCTTTAGCAAGTAACTTTTTTAAAAAGAAAAGAAACAGCTAGGAATGACAAAAAAAACTTTTTTTTGTATTGAAAGCTATGCTGGTTATCCTATTTGTGAAGGACTTTATTTGGGTACTAAACTAACTGAAAATGCACTGGAACACTGAAACCAGTCTTTCTGAAATATGAACTGAATCTGGATTGAGGTTTGGAGGTAGGATTTTAGATCTGTTTTTAGCCTTTTAGGATATTCATTAGGGATTATATGCCACTAGTTCTGCACCCACCCTCCCCCCACCAAAAAGGAAAAAAAAAAAACAAAAAAAAACCACAGCACACAAATCCTCCAAAATAAGTTAAAACAAACATTAAATTTTCTCAATAAAACCTAAAGGTACAATTACTCTAAGAAAGGCACCCTTGGATTTAAACTTCAGAAGACTCAGAAGGGAGAAGACTCCCTGATAAGTGTTAGGAGTGATGGACAGAGACCAAAAGTAACACCCCACATTTCATATTCTTAATAAATATACCAAGAATTTATCCTGCGTCATTTTCTACTTTTCACTCTCTTTCATTGCAGATGAATTGTAGGCAACTCATAGTGTGCGATTCTCACTCCTACAAGCACTCATAACTTTCTTGTTGAATCATATCAATGTTTTTTGTGAGGTACAGAAAAAAAAAAGAGACTGCCTTGTTTGCTCTTATCTCTGAAGATAGCCTCTATTAACATATTCATCATGTATATCCTTTGGGGATATACATGAATTAACTGTAGACAGTGGGATCAGCTTGCCACAGACAAAATATTCTGCTTTGCAGAGTTAAATTTTACAAATATCATCTGCCAGCTTTAAGGGTTTAATCCTACACATCAGAGGTGTCAAGCATTGCTTGTATAAGCATGAGATAAAAAAAAAGAGCTGCAAGAGGGGCACAGCAAAGCTTGCCACTGCATTAGCAGAAAAGCACTGCTACATAAATGTCAGATTGCTCCCATCCTCTGACAGATGTTAAGGCTAAAGTTGTAAGAGAGCATTTAGTCATTGCTGACAGTTCAGGATGACACTTGAGAGCGAATGACGTGCTTGGAGGAAGGTGGGCTCACCTCCTCTCTGCAATGCAGAGATGAGCCAAGAAATCGGAGTAACTTTCACAGTAACAGCCCAATAGCTTGCTCCTTGTCCACCTGTGAAAACAGCACTGCTGATGCTCTCATCTCCTCTCCTAACTGCATATAGTACAGGGTCAAAAATTAACATCTGTCTTATAATCCCTATTTTTTTTCCATGCAAAGACATTTATACTGTGCAGTTCCTGTATTTTGGCACTCTTACTTGCATTCACATTAAATCTGGCATGCTGTGTATCTGTTTAGCATTAAACACGAATGCCTTCCTTTGAAAGGAATTTCTCTTTACTTTGTAGGCTTTTTTTTTTTTTTTTTTTGAAGAGCTCTTAAAAGCCCTAGGCCAAACAGCCATTTTTAATTTTCATGAATACGGTATCTCAAATGAGGGGATCTCAAGGCCCTCCACCTCCATTTGAATTCTGCACAAATAGTAGGAGAATTTGAACTAGAACTTGAACTCTGCTCACAAAGCATGGTGTCCACTGGAATTTCGTTTTGGGGGAAAAAATCCTACAGTTATCACAAGGAAAGCAACTTTGCAAAAATTCATAGAATTTGCAATATTAAACACTAATTTCATTGCCATTACTCTTCAATTATCATTTTAATATAAAAATTTAAGTACTTGATCTCCACAGGACATGATGAGATTCCAAAGGTCTTTTCTACCACTGGACCCAGTCTATATTGAATGTAACAAACATTTAAACCCATTAGAAAGTGACTTAAATTTTAAAATCTGTTCAAAACCTTGCATTTGAAATTGTTGACATAGCTTTTAATTCAGTGTTCTGAAATAGAAAATTAATGTGAAATGGTATAAAACCAAAAATAATTACACAAATTAATTTGCTAGTCACAAAATATTCGTAATTCAAGTTGATACAAAGCAGCACAAAACTAACATGATTTTTATCTCAAACCACAGTGTTTTCTACTATTCTTTGTTCTTAAGTTTCCTTTTAGTCTTTTCAACAGCAAAGATAGGCTTATGCAAGTTTTGACTAAGCTCAGATTTAGAAAATTTGTGATCAAGTCCTGTTGTCTGAAACATTTGCTGTAGCATTAAAACTTCTATTACACAATTTAGGTGAACACCGAGCAGACAAGGTTTGTTCTCATACTGTACTCAGTTTCTTTCATGCGAAAATATGAACTATAATTTATACCTCAGAGCAGAAAAAAGTTGTGCCTTAATAGTTTTTTGAAATTTATATATTCCTTGCAAATACATAAAATGTGATTTTATTAATTTTAAGCATCATCCCCACAATTTCTGAATAATTATGAACCTTAAAGCAAATACTTTAGGAAAAGACACCAATGTCTAGACATATAAAATATAATTTTATATTTATATTAAGTATTAGACTGAGTTTTTGAAAATGTGTAAGCTCTATTTCAATGTATTTTAAAAACAAATTTGATCTTACTTTTCCAAAAGAATGTTCATTTCCCGTATGTTCAGCGGAGAGAATAAAGGAAGACAACATGTATAATTCAGATCTGACAGATGTAAAATTAGTATTGCTGTTTTTTTTCTCCCAATATAGTTATTCCATATTTTGTACTCCTACTTTTATCAGGCCTAAAAAATTTCTGTTTTCAATTTTCCTATCAGAGAGAAAAATCTTGTCTTCCTCTATATAATTAAAATGAAGCAAGAGTGCAGTGAATGTGGTATCTAAAATAGCTATATGTCTCAACAAAGATCTTGGTGGATGCTCTGCACACATTTATGTAGGTTTAAACAGCAAACAGAAACAGAGTAGAAGCAGAGATACCATCGTTAGAGAGATAAAATAAAAGAATTATATTCAAGATGGGAAAAAAAAAAGGTATAGTGTAGAATAACAGGAAGAATAAGCAGGAGGTAAGTTACAGGAAGAAATGAGAATCGTTTTCACCCTGAGCGAGGAAATTCTTCTAATTTATCTGAAACCATCACAGGACTAAAGACTTCCATTAAGGATAGGTATAGGACCAAACTATCTTTCCCTTTCAGGCTGAATGTAATGCAAAGTTTGCATATTAAATATAAATACTAACTTGCTACAGATTGTGCTACCAGTAAAACCTGAAGTTAGTCAGTGGAGTGTATCCACCAGTGAACAGTGTTCCTGGAGCAAGGAATCAATCATCCACATAAGTGCCTCGCTGCAGCCTGTGAAAATAATGACTGCCATTACCCAGTATCACAAGAGGCTCTGAAGGCATTAATTGAGGAGTGAAACAGGATAAGGTCTTGAACAGAATCACCAGAAATCATAATAATACCTGTGACTGATTTTGAAAATGACAGTTATGCTACTTTGCTTATGTCATATATTCTTCTATTTCACCCTCTATCTGATAACATCTTAAAGTATCCAAAAAAAAATCTGCACTGCAGTATTAAATAAGAACCTAAAATAGCATGATTCTAATTTTAAAGGCTCATCTATGTCCATCCTTTGACGTTTTTCCCTGGCTCCAGCATTCAATGGGACAAGAAAGGACAGCAAACAACAACAATAACAACAAAACAAAATAAAAAAAAAAAACAACCCTGAGATCACAATAATATACAGTATTTCACAATGAGAGCCATGTGTGAAACACTGACAGGACTTTGCTCCTACACATGCCATGAAAGAAGGACACTCCAGTTTTAGGGAAGTTTGGAATTCAGAAGTGTCTATTTAGACTACACATAGTTGATTGAAAAAAGGATTCTTTTGAGCAAACTCAGCGCCATTAGAACCAATTCCCAGTGGCTGAAAGGCTTGTTTATTTTACATTTACCAAATTTTGAATGGTGACAATTACGAGGTCTACCAACTAGCTGAGCTTTTACCTATTGAAAAAAAAATCTTGATTATATAGCTCCTTATTATTTAAGTGGATTTTTCTGTTTGTTAGTCCTAGATATAATACTAGGGAGATTAAGAAAACTGAAAAAAATAACATATGAAATATCTACTGTGAATGCTGAATAATTCATGGAAAATCTGAAAGATAACATCTGGGAGCATGCTAAATTTAATCTGTCAACAGATCTGTAAATGACAGAAGGAGTAAACAAGCTTCTTGAGCACATCTTTTGGGATTTGCCAGTTTTGATACAGCTATGGCCAGAAGGCTCACTAAGGACAGCCCACCTCACCATCCTCTGCGGCACATGAACAAAACTCCACATAGAGTATCAGTTACAAGACCAGCAACTCATAAGGACAAGTCTAATACCAACACCCTGCAGCAGCCCCACTGTGCTCTCATGGAGTGCTTGCAACAGAGCGTTTACTTCTGCCACATCACAGCAATCAGTCTGAAACAGCAAGTGCCTCGTTAATTTGAGTCTCCAGCTTAACGATAAATAAGCAGTGTTCTTTTCACGTGTAAATATGAAAATAGGGAAGAAAACTAATATCAGAAAGGGATCTCATTTTCCTGTTGCCACATTCAGGAATTTTTACATAAATGCAAGAAGTCCCATATTGTCAGAGTTCTCATGTGCAATACAACAGTAATAAGACTCAAAGAAAAAACACCCCTACATCCTATTCAGCTAAGGGCTAATTGTAATCCCTGGTTACGACAGCACAGCAGTCTGCCTGCACAATGTTTCTTCACACTGAGAGTAAAGGAATACTATTTGGATGGAATACTCTCCCCTAGCAGGTTGTTCAGGAGTAGCTATGGGCGTTCGTGAGAAGAAAGTGATCGGCCAAGCAAGAGGTCAGATTTGCAGCTCCCTTGTAGCCCTGCAATATGGCCCTGTTCACAGCCTGCCCAGCAGCAGCAGTACTACCCTGCAGCTCAGGTCTCACATTTGGCAGAGCAGTCCTGCTAATTGGTGAAAACAGCAGATATCCACCTCCCAGCACTTCTTGTGCAATGTCTGGTGCAGATTTAAGCACTGAAGCCACCTGGCTGAGCAGGTGAGCTAGTTATAGCACGGGGTTCAAGGTAGGCACTGTCCACAGATAGGCAGGAACTCTGAACCCATATCCTGTTGGCATTAGCAGATTCAATTAGATGATGAAGGAAGAACGTGACAAAAGGCTCTTGGTAGTGCAGAAGGTACAGCTACTTAAACCTTTAAGTGAAGTGTTTTGTTTTGGCATTAGACCCTCTTTGAGTGAGATATACATTGTGTAGTAGCACTGTGATCTCTTTTCTCAAGTGACTGAAAAAAAAAAAAAACACCACCTTGCTTTTGGTAAATCTGAGTAGGGGAGTCATTATCTCTTATTCTGAGCTACAGGAAATGCCATTCCCATTGAACTGACTTTATTGCAATATCCACTGTTGACATTATGCTTTTTCAGACTTCTCTTCCATTACAAAATGTAATATTTTGTTGAAACTCAGTTTTGTCCTCTCGTAAAATACCCTTCTAGTCTACTTCTAGGCAATTAAATGTTTTGCATAAAACAACCTCGTAAAATTCCTGATAAATACACTCTTTTTTGTGTGCACAATTAATTTTATTCATTTTACAAGAAAGCGGATTTTTGGAGAATGGTCTAGCAGGAGCACAGATTCAAATTTCCATTTCCTCCAGTTATATTCAATGAACATTAGTTTTCCCAAGAGCAATTTGTTCATGCAAAAAAAAAAAAAAAAAAGGTGTGCTGCATAATGTTGTTTTTTAATGGATTTTTAAGCTACTGCATGCCACATCTGACTCTTAGTAAATTACTCATAGTGCAAATACCTTGAGCATTTCCATATACCATCTCTCCAACAACAGCACATCTCAAAGGAGCATTTTACATCCTCAGCTTCTAGTCCTTCCTATAGGCAATGTGTATCTAATAATATTAATAATTTCTTTGTTATAGAAAAAATAATTTTACCAAAAGCAATTTTAAACTGCATTCCTGCAAAAAAAGAAAATAATTACTTCTATAGTGCTTTCAAAAATTCAATCTGTTTGTAGGCAGAGAGGAGGTGGAAAATAGATTCTTCTAACTGCTGATTTCTTCAGAGAAATCACCAGTAATTATAAAGTGGAATGATTGTATCAAGTGTTACGTTTTAATAGTGAGAAAAACAGGCAGAAAACAGAGCAGGGTATATGGGGTAGCATGTGTCAGCTATGCTCTTGCTTACTTTTTATGTTTTGAAGAACATACTCACTCTGTCACCCCAGAGCTATTTTCTAGCAGTCTGCTTAAAAGGGTTTTAGCAAATATAGATAAAAAATACCACAGGACTCTACAATCCATATAGCTTCAGCTCTGACACATCCTGTGCATTGTGTTGCTTAAAGTTGCATCTTCTGAAATACATTTGCTCAAACAAATGTTTTATTCACAGATAGTAAGCAACACACAACAGTATGCATTTGACTGATAGAAAAATGCGCTTCATGTAGGTAGATAAAGTACCCAATTTCTTCAGCACATTATCCACCAAATGTATAAATAAGTCAATTAATCTTCATACAATTATTTGTTTTACTTTGCTTTTTCAAAGGGTGAAGGAAATCAGCTAGATAAATTTATTCAGTAATCATGAAGGTGTTAAGCTGACAAGTTCAGCGAGTAAAATGCTCTGTTTATTCCTGTGGTGTTCTCATTGCATTTTTAAGAGAATCTTGATATTCCTCATCAACACAATCAATTACACTGTTAACACCCATCTTAAATGAGTCTCTATGAATGATCTGAGTACAAAGCTTGACAATTTCTTGACAATTGAGTTTTAAAGAAATTAAATCCACTGGGTTTTCAAAGCAAAGAGAAAGATGAAAAATGTAGCAAGTAAATACAAATGTTGCTAACAAAAACATTTTAGTAAAGCATTTAAAAATATTCAGCTAAGAGCTAAGACACTGTAACATGATGTTATTCCGTAAACAGATAAGACCTTTCTAGTAATCAGTGGCTTTATTTTCCTTTCACTGAAAGACATCAGGCAGAATTAAACGGAACTCAGACAATGCAACGCATATAGGTAATATTCCCCCTAGTGTAAGCCCACCCATCAGCAGACCCTTTTGTCTCAATCATTGAATTATTAAGGCTGGAAATAAATACTACAGTCATCACTATCCATCACTACTGTGTCTGTTAAAACATCTTCACAAAATAAAGGCCTATGTCACTGGTACAAACAATTTCGCTACCTGCACCTTGTCTAGTCTATTGATGTTAAACAGATCAAGTGTCCCTCATGCTAAAGATGAACCCTGCAGCTATTTTGTTCTTATTTCATCATAACAGATATGCAAGGAAAGAAAGTCACAGGGTCATTAAGGCTGGAAAGAATATTAAGATCATCTAGTCCAAACATCAAACGATGACCACCACTAACCCATATCACTCAATGCAATATCTACCCTTTACTTGAAAGCCTCCAGGGACAGGGACAGGGACTCCTCCACCTCCCTAGGCAGACTGCTCCAAAACTTCACTGCTCTAAGAAATTTCCCCTAACATCCCACCTGGATAAAATATAAATACATACAAAAATAAATGAAATAAGTTACCTGTAAGACAGTATTCCTGATTCATGAACAGGTTGCCCCTTTCCTGGAAGCATTCAAGGTAAGTCTCGATGGGGCTTTGAGCAACTTGATCTAGTGGGAGGTTAACTGGCAGGAGGGTTGGAACTACATGATCTTAAAAGTCTCTTCCAAACCATTCTATGATTCTACACCCAAGCAATTAATCAACCCACAAATATTCTAACTAAAGCAGGTCAGATCTGATGCTGCAAGGGTTAAAACACTTCAAGCCAAGAAGTGAGATCTGAAGCAGCTGTTAGCAATAATGAGGAAATGGGCTTAACTGGCAGTGCACCTCTAATGCTTCCAGATTAAGCAGACACATCCAATGCCAGCTCACAATTGAGAGGCACGAGATGGAAATGTATGATCACATGATTTTTCTTCCAAGTGGTCGCTTTGGTTGATAACTCCTAGTACTGAGACAGAATTAGGAAAAGCTTTATGCTTTTGATGATCCTGCTCTGGGTGGGATTTTCAAGATAATGGCTCCCTGCAACCTCCTCTGAGCAAACCATTTATCACTCCTGTGATTCAGTCCAGGATTAACAGCAGTTCGTTATCTTTCCTGCTGATTCAACTTTGAGTTTTTAATTATTTTGTGTGTGTCAGATAATTTTAAATCTAAAAAGAGTCCATAAAAGTTTTTCATCACATGGAAATTGAGAGAGAAGTAGAAGAAAAAGAGAAGGAAAGCAAGCATGTCCACCACAAACCTTAAAGGCAAATAAAATTCCGCTCATTTTCTCAATATGAAAAAGTGTTCTTCCACATTCTGTTCCCAGAAAGCTCTTAGAGACACCTATCTTCAGTCACTGATCAATGGTGGAAGGCTCTTAAAGTCATGTCTGGATAATCTTCTAGGTTCTGGGGGACTCCTTTGTCTGAGGAATATCTGAGGATGTAGTTCTTGTTAATTTAGCTACCTTCAATTTTGTCAAACAAGGACTGATTAGAGGTACAATTCTTTGTTCCTCATAGAAAAGTAGTTTTTACCAGAAACTATTTTAAAGATCCCTTTAAAAAAAAAGTTTGTATATTCGTGTTCCTGTACTTTATCTTCTATTTAAAAAAATTGGAATTTAAGAGTATTATGTTCTTTTCATATATCTTATTGGTAATTTGGACCTTAGCATGAGTACTTGCAACCCTTCAATTTAGAATATCTCAGTGTATAGTGTTGTACCTAATTACTCAAAAATCAGTTTCACTTTTCTCTCTCCTTCTGAGCATACATGCAGCCTTTCTTATAAACCAGGCTAGCAGACAATTCTAGTGCTGAACTTTAGGTAGGCCCCAGTTCTTGGCAGAGAGATATTAGGGAGAAGTTTGTTGCTTAATTTTAAAATCAGTTATTCAAAAAGCATTTAACTGCCTTTTGCATCAAATGGAAAAGTTTTAGAGACAAATTATCAACATGTTAATTGATTCAACCTTTAAATAAATTACACTTTACCTGTTGAAACCTCATAGTTAATAATTACCAACAAAAACTAATTGTTTGAACATATTCTCTAGAGTCACTTTCCCACATCAATTCTAAGTTATTCAAATCTTAAAACTCTGAGTTAATAATATGCTTCCAAATATTGGGAAAAAACAGAAAGGTAAATACTTATGAATTATCAATTGATAATTCATAACACAGTACATTCCTTCTCACTAGTTCCATACCCAGCACTTTAATTGTTCATAAACCTCAAAACACATGTTGCTCATTTGAAATTTAACAGATTATGCTGAAAAGTTCAGGCAGGGTGAGATAGCCACTAAAAATTTAGTATCTTTGGTTTTTTGTTTCCTTCGACTAAGACTGCCTATTTTACATGCAGTTAGCTGACTTATGGATAATAAGCATTATAAATAGGTTACTTTTCTAAAAAAAAAAAAAAAAACCAATAAGATTCCATACAGTATATCTGTTCAGGGCATAGGATATTTTCAATGTTCTGCTCTCTTTTTTTGAAGTTCAAAGTATCCTTTTCCCCCTTAGATAGATGGATGGTTGGTTCTCTTAGTGCATATGCCCAGTTTTTGGGAATGTGAAAATACAATCTAATCTCCAACAGAGCTGCAGTTCTAGTATCTTTCTAAAGATCTCCTACTTTCTGCATGTGCCACCATTAATTCGGCTCCATTTTCATATACTAAAGTGATAAAACTGCCAACTGAATAGAGATAACCTGGCAGGTACATACAAATGGAAGTAGATTTACTGTGAGCATACCAGGTACCCACATGAATGGTACAGGAAATGGGATTTATAACATCAGACAAAAAACTTCTTTTACTGTCAGATTTGCTGAGAAAGTGAATCTGCACAGCAACCAGTACCCAAAAGGAGAACTCACACTATTATTTCAACTGACCTTTATCTAGACCTGTTTTCCTATACATCAGAAATCTCTATTGCACAGTTGAATAAGCTCAGACTTTTGCTAATGAGCTACAGAAAACTAGAAAGGAAAGAGAACAGTGCAATCTCACTTCCTTCAAAGTTTATTTCCATTGCATTCTGGCCTATCTTCAACCAGTGTGATAAGCAATAGCTTAGTGCAGCAGCAATTTCTAGAGCCACTTACACAGACAACAATGTGTAATGTATGCCTACCATACGATTAAAATTAAGTTTCCCTGATATTAAGCTGAGGTAGCCTAGCTAAACAATGAGCTAATTACTTTTTTTTAATGAGCACACACGAAGGCCATAAACAAAGTTGTATCTTTCAAACAGACTTATAAAGCAAAACAGAGGAATTTGGAATCTGTTATTTACATACACATTTTGCTTTGGACTAACATTAGACTGGTGGCAAGGACTAAGTGCCTTCAGGAACACATCTGGAATCCTTCTACAGTACAATTTCCAACCTAGTTTCATTGAAAAGGAAACCAAATGTTAAAGATATCTTTATTTTTGACTCTGTTGCCCACAACATTCTCCATTCAAAGAGGAACTTACACAAGTTATACATAGTGCAAACATGTTAGTTTGTGTAACTACCTATTTCACAGGTTCACTCAGATCCTAATGTGAAAGTATTCTTAGCTACGATCACCCATGCCAGCACAATGCCTGAAGGGAACCTTCTCTGCAGGTTCAAGAGCAACATGATTTAAGGAAAGCTTACTTCCTCTGACTTTGAAATCTTATCCACAGGTAGCAAAAATTACTTCTCTATCTACTGACAGGTATGCTGATGAATATCAGACTGCCATTTAATTTAGCATTTATCCATACAACATAAAAATACAATTCTATGATGTACAGTAAAACATCAGTAAAATGCCCCCGGCTTTTACTTATAGCAACAAAAGGCTGGAACCATAATGTCATACCATTTTTGGAAAAGCTTTTGACAACAGGAGCCCATAATGTTGTGCCCCCCTTCTCAGAACATTTTACTTTGCATCCATGAAATCTAAGAAAAAAAATTGTTTCACGTTTTATTCATCCAAGAGAAAAAGAAATGTTTTAAAATTTAAGTATAAGTTCTGCATGAACTAGATAAATTTTACTATGAACTAGGTATTTTTTTGAAATCACAGTACAGGGTATAGAAACAAGTTTAAATCTCTACAAGACTCCTTTATTGCAAGCAACCACAACAAATCTCCAGATAGACATAAGAGTACACAGGTATTATGGGAGAATAAGTGACCTAAGCTGAAAACCTTTTTTTTTTTTTTTCCTCCTTGAAGTCAATAAAGTTCAGCTATAGATTGTAAGGGCCTAATGTTACCTTGCCACGATCATATCTCACCATAAGATGTGTGGCATCTTATTTGATCTCTAGTCTTGTTTGCAGCAAGTTAGAGGATTTCAGGTTTATCTCCTTGGTATTTGCAGGATTTTGCAAAGATCTTATGCTGTTACACTCACACTTCTGTAGTAAGCCTCTCAGTGGGGAGGACTGGGAGGACTTTCAGCCAGACATCCAAAAAGCTTCATAACTTCAGCACACCACCTCTAGCAGGAAAGAAGCACATCAGCCCTAATTTTTGACTGGCTTGAATTGTACTATACATTCACAAACAGGGAAACAGCGTTGTTTAAGGCAGTGCAAGCAGATTTCTCTCTTTTCTGAGCATCTTTTTATCACACTGACCCTGGCATGAATTTGTGCAGCCGTTTGGTGAACTAGCTTGGCAAACTGAGCCAGAAGGAGAAGAACAATAAAGAGCTAGATGATTTTTTAACTTCATTTACTGATCCAGAAGTCTTGTGAGAGTCACTGATCTCACTTAAATAAGCTCTTATTTAAAATAGAAAACAATATCCATTAAAAGACAATAAAATAAAGCTCCAAACTGCTATTTTCCTTAAAAGAAATGAGAAAGTATTTTGAGGAATACTACAGTAACTTATGACACAAATCACACCAAATTCTGGGTTTCATATTTTTTCATTAAAAAAAAATGTTTTAAGATGATCCATTTACAAGAACAATGGAAAACATTGGTTTCTGTGGAAAATAAAAGCATCTGGTTCTTAATAAGAATTGCAGTCACACAGGTTTTTGCCTTTAAAACTAAGTGTATATTCAGTCAGGACTTGTTATATCTGCACTGTTTTTATATGTAACCTAGAAGGTGTGGATTCGACAGTTTTGTGGTTAGATTTAAATGCAAGCATGACCCTTTGAAGAAATTCAATACAGACATAGGAAATACCATTACCCCTATTTGACTGTAGGCAGAAAATGTATTTATTTTTTACAGCATTGTTTTCAATTAATACAGTACCTCCAGTTAGTTCACCACATATTATATTTATACTGTCCCAAAGCAGAAGCAGAATAATGCAACTAGGGAACTGAATAAAACAGCTCTTATTTTGAACATTTTTCACACATACCAAAGCATAGTTACTAAAACAAAGGTGGTGACCTTTTTGTTTTCAACAGTTGACCTACAGTTTCAAAAATCCAGAAGGAAATACATTCATTTTTCAAAAATGATACTTAATTCAAAATGGTAAGTACGTACAACTTTGCCTGATCAGAAACAACTGAATATAAATACAGGAAACCTGAACACTTATAGATTCAGGTTCCTTATAAAAGGACAGAGAAAGTTAAAAAAAAGATTCATTTGTCTCTGTATTCATTTGTCCTTCAGAAAGAGTAGATTTATGTAGAGCTCTTCCTTATTTTCTGTTCTTTGTTGAAAGCCAAATAACCCTAGCAATCATAAAATAAAACCAAACACCAACCTCTCATATAGTCAAAACACTTAACTTGGAATTTGATGACTCAAAAGCTGTCTTCCTTGTTGCACATGCAGCTGGACTCAGCAATCACACACTTAAAAAGATGAGCATAGCTGTTGAGCACACATGCACAGTTAATAGTCACACTCTTATAGAAGAAAATAAATTATACTTTCATTACCTGAGTTTTTTTTTTAATTTTATGGTACTACTGAAATATCTGTTGATGCCACTAATCACAGTGAAGCTTATACTACTCTCTAAAGAAAGTTTTCCTACACTATTCTCACTGAATAATCCGTACTGCAATGATAATTGCCAGTAAGAACAGCATAATGCACAACAGCAAAAAATTTCTTGTGAAAAACCCTTGTGAATATAATGAATAACCACAACTTAATAAATTATTAACTATAGTACCAAAAACACAAGTTGAGAATAAATATTGATTTAAACAACTTTAATGACAACAGGACCAGTACAACAAGAAGGCATTACATTACAAAGAAAGAAGAAAACCAAATGCTCATTCATCTCCAAGGATCTTAGCCCACAAAAAAAACTCAAAGGGGAATCTCCCACAAGATACCCCTCCTCAGGGACAGTCTGCCCTTAAGTGAGGTGTAGGAGTAGAGCCTTGCTCCACCCCTTCCAGTCGCACAAGTGAATTGCCTTCACCTGTGCTCACAGAACAGGCCAGGTATTTACTCTGTGTGCTCATTCAATGGTTCATGCCATGACACAGCAGTTGCCATACAATTATTAAACCAAATAAATGAAATGTTTTATTTGCTAAATGAAAAGGTCATAAAAAAATACACATATATATATGTAGGGCAAATAACCCCCAGAAATAGTACTCAAAGAAAATAGCGTGAAAGGTGGTATATTTTTGGTAGGCTTAAAAAGAGAGTGGCTCACCTTGATGATAGTCAAGGCTCACTGATACCTCCACTCAGGAGGGATCTCCAACCAGAAATCCTTCCCTAGTGGTGGTCAGCCCTTAAATGGGGTCTGGGAGAGGTGGAGCCAGACTCCAGCCCTTCCAATCACACAGGTACATTACCTTCACCTGTGCCCCTGCAGCTGACTCAGTGCTCGCCTCAGGTGATTAATCAGTGGTTTAGGCTGTGATTCAACAGTTCCCATACTATATATATATATATATGAATTAGATAGCGATACGCTCTGGTCTTAATTCACTTCAATCAGCAACACAAACAACCTCAAACTCTACCTATTCTTCCAACTTCACAATTGTTAACTATCTTTAAAATCTCACCACTTGAGAAATAAAATCCATTCCTTTTCACTACGAGGAAATTAAGTAATTTCCATATTATTGAATTTTACTTGGAATGGACACCATGTGATATAATCAACACCAATCAGCTATGATTAATCTGCAGTGCAGCTGATCCCTAATACATACCATGTCCACACCTAGATCTGTTTTAAGACTATGACTGACATAAATTCATTTCAACTATCAATTTTAAAGATATTTGCAAAAATGCTAACATCTGTTTTAGACATAAGATTAATATTCACTGCTTCCTTGTTATTGCTTCTCATTCATAACACTTACGTTGCAATAAACTAACATCTGTATCTTAAATCACTAAGAATGAACTTAAATTACACAAGCATGACAGCATATTCTGAAGTATATATGTCATGTTTTCTTCCTCATGTTTATTTATGTTGTATTAAACTTTATATTTCAAGTCACCCCAAACTATTGTTTGCGCGCTACAACTGCACTAGAGGCAATAAGTGAGAAAAAATAACCATGTAAAACATATTTAACAAGGCAGATAAAAATGTACTTTAAGCAAAACACAAAACAAGCAAAACTCTCAGCAATCTTTTGAAGAAAAAAAAGGTAATGTCTCTGTTAACGCACTTCTAGATCAGAGTCTCATACAGGAATTGTAAGAAAAAGTTCTTTTGATAAAACATTTATATCTCATTTCCTTTGTCAGTTCCCAATGTGGTGCTTTTCTATTAGCAGATAAATGGAGATAGTCAACTGGTGAATTAAATATTCCTGTTATTCCAATTCAGTTAAGTCCTACTTGATGTCTCCTACAACTGCGCCCATGTATTCTCTTGAGATACTTATTTTTTAAAGTACTTAAACGCTTCTTGAGATATTCAAAATGGTTAGGTGTCTGAACTCTTCATCTATCAAATTCAATGTCATCTTTGCAAACCTGAACTCTTTAAATCGAGACCATACGCTGTACATTTAACCGGGAACTATTGTGCAAACTTACGCCTTGACTTGTGCATCTTAAGTCATAATAAAGATTCAGGTAACAGATTTTTCCACATCACCTTTGGAATTGTTACCCCTTTATTACATTAGCTCTGCTTTAAATTAAACTTAACTGTATATTTCAGTATATTTCCATTACATCTGATCCAAAATAGTGGGATGTGCTGAACAGAGCTCAACACAGTAAGTTTGTGTTCCTTAGATAAGAAAACCTACATTTTTGTTTCTGCTGGAAGTCTTTTAAAAAGAGATATTTGCATAAATAAATAAATACATAAATAAAACAAGGCATACTCCATATCCCTATGGCACAGAATGCTACATGCTACACAGTAAAACTGTGTTTGTAGGGAAAGTCATTAGTTGTCTGCCTGTAAGAGTGATATATTGCTTATAATGTCTTCAGTTCTAGATATAGCTGTTCCAGAGCAGATTTAAATAATAGCGGACAACAAGTTATAGACTGACTTACAGTAGAGTCAATGTTGTTCAGTTGGAATATGATCCTTGGCTTCTGGAAGATTTTCAGTGTTCCACAGTACTTCAACATGGAATTATCCACTGAATAATATGGGTTACATCAGATCAGTAAGTGCTATTTCCCTACTGAACATTTAAGAAAAATTAAAATCTATTTTGCTCTCTATTTTTCACAGTTCCAGTGCCCTCACATAAATGAATGAATGAATGAATGAATGAATGAATGAATGGATAGATAGATAGATAGATAGATAGATAGATAGATAGATAGATAGATAGATAATCAATTCACACTTCTTAGAATTCAGTTTATCCAGTTACTTATCTGTAAATTTAAATACAGGAATGTAAACATTATGATACCTATGAAGTATATCTAGACATTTATACTGAACTAATACTATTTTTTTTTCTAAGTTAATTGCAGTGAATAGGTAATGATCAGGCAGAAAACTGACATTTTGAGAGCTTCAAGAGGGAGTTTAGACTTTTTTGAAGTCAGAAAAAAAAATAACAGATACTAGAATCATCACTTTGCAATTCTATTATTAAATACTGGCTAACTGCTTTTGACTCTGTAACTAATATTCAGTCTTTGAATATCTAGTTTCTTTAAAAAAAAAAGCAAAGCTGTAAATTCATGTCTAAAAATTTGTGAATAGTGTGTCACTTTTATATTATCTCTGTAATTGCATTCTTATTGTAAAAACACAGATTTTTCTCTCTGTCTCATGATGATATTGATATTTTGCCTTAATGGTATTTTGCCTTAACGGAAATCCAAACAAATTCAAAGAGCAGAAAATCCAGAGCAGAAAATAAGCACCACATTGATTATACACAAAAAATAACCTTTTTTTCTCTCTTTTTTTTTTTTAATACATAGATAAGAAGAGGTCAGGACAAATTATTGATTTTACATGTATTCTGAGGAAATTTAGGGCAATTATGGCAATAACACCAAAGTAACATTTAGTCAATATTTGTAAAATCTGACTTCTTCAAGGAACAGTGCTTAGAAAGACCCTCAAGTCTTGTACCATAAAGAATGTTTTCTCTGGGAATTTGCAGTATTTACTATTTAATTTAAATATAAATATTAACATCACACATAAGAAGTAAATGAGCATGGATTAGTATGCCAAACTGAAATTCTGTTGTGGATTAGAATTCTGATATTATAATTTCAGCACTAATTGACATTTAATTTGTTCAGTAAAAACATTTGTAAATCTCTACATACTCATTTAACAGCATATCACGCTAAATATAAACTGACACTAAATTAAAGAACCCTGATGTTTGAACAGCCTAGAAAAAAAAAAAACAAAACATTATGAACTATATGAAATACTATTGTGTTACAAGTGTTTCAACCTTTTAAACCAGTTGGATTTTGCTGTTTACTTAAATAGGCACAGGATCAGCCCAAAGGTATTAAAATGCAAGAAACATTATAAATTAATTACCATTCAGGAAATACATGATTTAGGGTTGAAACCATAACCTTATCTTTTCCCCATAGGCCATGTGCAATATGATGATATGTAACTCTACAAATGCATGAAGTATCAAAAGGTAAATATTTTGAATCCCTTCCTTCTCTAAACCAGAGAAAACACCTCGTAGTGTTGTGGAGTATCCTCTGCATACTGCTTAGTTCTCACTAGAAAGTACAGGGAATAAAGGTTCTGAGTGTCCAACAGAAGCACAACTGGGAGTTGGAATTCTTGGTTGTTCAGATAAGCTGCTTTGCATCCCTGTAAGGTAAAAGCAGCACACTAAATTGCTATCTATGATTTGTATAGGCTGCAACACAAAACCTGAGATAATTTCATCTCACTTCATATGCCAGCTGATAAGAAGCTTTCAAATCCCACGTGATATTAACTAAAAGATCCTATGCATGAAAAAAAAGGGAAATACTTTATACTATTTCATACACTGCAATATACAGTTTATTTTGCTCCTTTTTGCAAAATATGTAAAACCCATATTCTTATAAAATAAATTTTGCAAGTCACTTCTAAGCCATCATTGATTAGCATCTGTAAAATAATGCATGCCTTTCTTTAAAAAAAGTCAATTCTACTGCATAAAACTATAATTTATTTAAAAGTAAGTTTCACACTACTACTGTGGTAGTAAAACATTCTCAATCAGATTATGTGAAAGGGATAACTCAACCCATCACCCTTTGGTTACAGTAGATTTGCTGATGACACATCAAAAGGCTCATTTGCATTCCTTTATTTCTGAAGATCAGAGAATAACGATAACTGATATAAACTTAATTCTCTCAATTCAGTACCTTCCTTTTGGCATATTATTTGCTATATAGCAAATACAACATTATGTTGTATAGGTTGTTATCTATATTCAAAGTGTAATGTTAATGAAAATATTTCTGCAGTTTTAAGTATATTCTAAATCTAAAGGAAACATCACCTATTCCAGTTTTTATTTCTCAATACACAGATAAGAGGAGATTCAAACAGGAGCTATTCAGTTCCTTTTATAACGCTTTCTCAGACATTAAGGTTTTAATTTTTTACTCCTCTTTCAACAAGAAGTAACTGAAACCATCATTCAATTAGCTAGATGCCAAACAGCAAACTAATTAAAAACTCAATCACCAAGCAATACATCCACATGGTAATTCTACCTAAGCTTTCTGTGTAAAAAAATTCATTTTATTTTGAGGTAACAAGAGGCTCAAAGAGAAAATATATAAAACCAAAATTCTGAAAAGAGGACCATGATGTAGTGCTCAGAGATGATGATATATCCAGGTTCCAGAAAATCCAGAAGGATCAACCCTTTTCTATCTCAAAAGACAGTCCACAGCTCTCTATTCACTGAAAACTGCATCTTGAACTTTGTTGAGCTGTGTATGACAACCTGGAACATGGCTTAACTTTCATTTCATTGTCACTACTGCTGAAACACATCACCCATGGCCTCACTGTGCTCACATCCACTGTTTGGTCTCCATCCATGTTCAGCAAGTGTCAATGAATGTCAATGGGTGCCACTTTTTTCTGCAGAAGGAATTCAGTGACACCATTGCTTCATATGCTCTTCCATCTCAGACACAATTCTGTCAGCCTGTCCCTCTGCTGCCATCTGTCACATGGCAACAAAATGTAACTGAACATTGTGGGAAGGTTCAACCTTTACTGCCGTACTACCAATATCCACCTCTGATGTTGTAGGCCAACATAAAAAAATAAGAGATGTTACTTTCTGACCAGCTGTTATACATATAAAATCTGAGAGAACATCCTACACACTAATTTCAATTCTTGCATACAGTATTACAGTATAAGAAAGCATTTAATTGAGCTCCACTATGAGCTTAAAGAAAATTAAGAGCGATGTTTAAAGCAATAATTTAAGTTTCATGTGAGTATTAATGGTAATTATAAAAGTTCTGCCCTTGAGTCAGGTTTCATGAGAAAAGAAAAATTAGAAATCAGAATGGTAATCTCTCAACACTGAAATTTTCCTATGTTGGGTTCCACAGGGTTTACAACATCTTTGTACACACACATTAAATAATAACCAATAATGATAATTAATATCTGCTGTGAAAATCTTGCTGCCTTCCCTGAAGACATCCCTAAAATTATTTAAAAAAATGAAAAAAATATAGATATCTTCATGAAAATGCTCAGAGCTAAATCTTTGTAACAGTAAGAATATTGTTTTCAAGTCAGCTTTTTCACTGAAAGTATATCTGTATTATGGCACCTGCAATGTTAAGTAATGCCTGAAATGCAGAACTGTTGTGGAGGACAATGCCGCTCAGAGAGAATAAGAATTCTGACCTGCAGGCAAAATATGCTTTTGGTACCAGAGCATGACTTCAGTTGTAGGAATCATTTAGTCTCAGGCACAAACATGTACCAGAAGAAAAATTATTTTCTGTCTAATGTTACAAATAGACTAGAAGATAATGGCTTTTTCCCAAAGAGGAGTTTCAGACACTTGGGTAAATGTCCCTTACAATAACACCACTGAAATTGTGCAGCATAGGCAGAACAGTTTTCCCAGCAACATACAAGGAACACATTTCTCACTTTTGCACAAGAAAAAAATTATAGAGAAAACTTATGGAAAAAAATTGTTTATATAATAGATTAATGAACAGCAAAGAAATAATTCAACTACCTAACTACAAAAATGGAAAGAGATGGAACATAATGGAAAGGTAAAAAATGTATCCTCATTCAGTATTCTTTTACATGTCTGCCATGACATAATTTTGCAATTTTTTCAACACATGCATAGGCTGAAAAGACGTCTGTTGTTACTCTCAGAAGAAAGTATGCATAGTTTTTTATGCATGCTACCATGTTCTTTTTCTTTCCCTAAATCTAGAAAAACAGCTGATCTTTAATTTCCTTTATTATTTTCCCCTTTTTCTGTTCAGTACTATTAAAGATATATATTGTGTTCTACCTCTTTAATTTTCAACAAACATTTGGTCTACACATAAATATCTGTGAGTTTCTTACTCTGCACCTTCATTTGTTAAAAGTGGGATCATAAAATCAACTGACATCTAAGGAGTTAATTTGCTATACTTTCGTGTAGTGGTGTTCAAAGCAATAAATACAATCTCGCTAAAACTAAGCAAGAAATAAAAAGCAAGAGAAAGATGAATTAAACTGCAGCCTTGCTGACTTTCTGAGACTACAGCAATACACTGAACTAGACTTTTGAGGATCATCATATTTGTTTGATTATTCCAGGAACAAGCTACCATATGAAGTTTCCTGATGGCAGGAAACTATTTTACAGTCCAGTGGAGAGTCACAAAGATGATTAAGGGCTTGGAGCATTTCTCTTATGAGAAAATGCTGAGAGACCTGGGATTTTTCAGCCTGGAGAAGAAAAGACTGAGAGGGGATCTTGTCAATGCTTATTAATATATAATGGGCTAGAGTCAAGTGGATAGGGTCAGCCTCTTTACAGTGGTGCCCAGCAACAAAACAAGGGGCAGTGGGCATAAAGTGGAATGTAGAACATGAGCACTCTTTACTTTGAAGGTGACAGAAACTGGAACAAACTACCCAGAGAGGTGGAGGAATCACCTTCTCTGGTGATATTCAAAATCCACCTGGACACTTTCCTGCACAACCTACTGTAGGTAACCTGCATTAGCAGGGGGTTGGTCTTTGTGACCTCAAGAGGTCCCTTTCAACCCCCATGATTCTGTAATTCTGTGATTTATGCTCTGCCTTTATCCCATCCTACGTGTCAAGAGGCATGGATAAGACTACAAATCAATACCTTTCAGAAGATCTTAGGAGCTCAGTATATGCTCACCCCCTTCTACCTGCTGCCTAAAATCTCTGCCAGCAGACATTAAGTAGAGGACTGAAACCTATCCCATGAACACCTGCCCATCTGAAACTTCCTACCTATCAAATTAACTCTCTTAACCACGTGAAGAAAGGACAGAAGTCAGTACAATGGCAAGTAGAAATATCTGCTACCATAAAAAATAATTAGGCTTACAGTAACAAGGAAATGTTGACACGTGAGATAGCAAATCAACAAATATTTTCTTGTTCTGACTCCACAAGACTGAGAAGCACTAGAAAAGAAAGTTCTAAATGATCTCAAACAAGGAAACTGAAGGAGGGAAAGTAATAAATGATCCCAAAGACATCTCAGCTTAGACACATAGATGCATAGAGACAGAAAGAGGTACAATCCTATCCCCATCTCTTACTCATTTCCTATCTCAGCATTTCTGTCAGATTGCTGGCAGAAACATGACCCTGAAATCTAGCTACATCTTGCACCTATAGGGGGAGAGGTTCTTCCCCTTCCCCCTCTGGCTGCTGAAATTCCTCTCCCCTTCAAAGCCTGCTGCAAAGAAGCTTCGATACTGGTGCTCTGGGACCCTTACTTTGAATTAAAAGGAGTGAGAATTTCTGTAGAAAGCATTACACTAGCCCATCTGAAGCAGGCTGATAAATAGCTGATCTTGCGTGTGTTACTGAATATCTCAGGAGGGTAATTTACAATTCCTTGAAGAAAACGGGTGAAATAGTCCCTGCCTGTGTTTCATCTCAGCAAGCATATCATGTAATGTCTCAAGAATATTAGCAGCAGTAAAGTTTGCATTCTAACACTTTCAGCCAGTTGGAATAAACATGAACAATGGTGCTCACCCTGCTGAGGGCTTCATCACCTTTTCAGTGACAATAAGGCCTATGTTTGAATGATGGAATGCTCACAAAGTTAAGTCTCCTGACAATTAAGTCTAGATCTGCAGGATCAGTTGTTATACATGGAGTGATAACTATCTATCTGAACAGTCTGTATCCCCTGGTTTCTCTTATAATATCTTCACCTAAATCTTTTACTCATAAATAAATAAATAAATAAATAACAGAACCAATTTGTTTCTTTTTCATTATATCTTGCTGTTGTGTGTAATTCATCTTGCATCAGTGCATGTTTAGTATTTTCAGTCTAAGGCAACATATTATATAATTTTTCTAGTGACAACTCCAGATAAACTATTTTTACATTCTTTATGACCTGCCCCTGCATTTATATACTGCTGCATACCATGCTTTTCTGTCTTAACTTTCATGTCTTAACTGTAATCTGTATTTTGGTAGCAACCTCATAAGTCTTTTATAGTTTTCCAGATGATATTTTCTGTTTCTGATAGTTAATACTGAATTATTTCTACAGCAAAAGACAAACTTTTAAAGTAAAGGTACAGATCTGATATAATCTGATACAATATGCAGACTGCACAGCTGCTTTTCGTACCCAAATCTTTGCCTGCATTCAGTGGAGAGTATACAAAGCAACTCTATTGCTATTTCATACATGTGAGGCAAATCTATTATTTAGATTTATTTTACAAAGAAATCTGGTGAGACTCAGTCAAACAATTTTTTTTTTACTTTTCCTACATACCCGAAACAGTTAGGGTACAATAGATACACCTCTCCTTAGCTATGACTAAACAAAGTCCATTCACTAAGGCAATAAAAATAGCACTTTTGATTTCTGTGAATCTTTCAAAGAACACAAATCGCCAGAAATAGGGATGCACCAAAGAAATTAAGATATGTTCCCTTCCATCACATTCAGTTTTTAAATGAACAGCCATTCAACTGAACATTTTTATCAACAGATTTGTATTTTCTCTTCAGTTCACTACTTACCTAAGATGTGGCATGCAGTTCCAGCCTAAATTTTTTGAAGTTAATATCTATAAATTAGTGAATTTTCTTCAGCAACAGTTAATGAGGAGAACAGTTAATCTAAGAGAGTAATTATTGTCCTGTTAGATACAACAGATTTACTCTGCTTTGTATATCAGTTCAATAAAGATTTTATTGATACTTGGGGATTTCTAACAGACTACAGATGAAATGGTGTACTCTGATATGATCTACTTATTGCTGTCTGGGCATAGTGTTTATTCTGAATCATCTATTCATATTAAAGAACATTTGCAATGATGTATACACAAATCCAGATTAAGCTATTCGAGCTCAAACTGCTAATGAGTCAATTAGTTACAAAGCACACTCTGTACTAAGTCATTTTTTTAGAAGCAGGTTGTTCATCCTGCCCTCTTTCAGACAGCACGTATTTTCCCTCTGAAGGAAACCGTATTTGTTTATTAAAAACTTCCAAAATATAATTGTAAATGTTATCTGTGGTAGATGTGTGCCTCAAGCCATTGCTTTTGAGCAAATATACAGTCAAATCAGCCATTGGAAAAATTAGGCTGGGAAAATTACATTTTTATAATGTCAAATCCTAAAAGCGACAATTTGACAAAGCATACCTTTAATGTTTTACTGTGTAACCATCTAAATAAGGTCTGTGAATTCTTGCTTGAAAGCAGTCATTAAAGAAGGCCAGCCTGATGTTTCTCTGAAAAATCAGCCTGCATTTTTATATTGACTTGCTAACAAATGGGGATTATAGTAATCTTAAATCTCTGCACCCCCTAAGCATCTCAAACCTCTTATAAGTGTGTAGTGCGCATACTGTCCTTACTGAAAACCCAAGCAAAAGTGTAAGTAACTCCTTGTGTTATTTTACAGATGGACTGTCCTTGCTGCAAAGACCTGTGCAGAGAATCTACACCTAAAATTGTGAGCAGAAGGGAGAACTGCCTTTAGGAAAAGAAGGATAGATGTTGATAGATGTCAGAAATAACTGAGCTAATTTTAACTTTTGTAAAATACAATAGATATGCTGAAAGTCCAATAAATTAAGGTTATTTATACTCTTACTGCATTATCAGAGATATACAGGAAACTGTATTGCACAAACAACATCCAAGATGTAATGGTGCAGAATACTATTCATGCTCTGTATTAGGAAAGTGAAAGAGGGTGACAACATATTTGTACCAAATAAACAATCATAAGGAAGCCACAGATTCATGGATATTTACAGCTTACAGGTACTATAAAGCTCTTCTGAGGGAAAAAATAATTTTAAAAGCTGGTAGGACCTGCTGGTTTGTCACTGCCACGAAGTTATTTCTGTTCACTTTCAATACATGACTGATATTGTTGCACCTCCGAATTTATTTATTTATTTATTTATGTTTGTTTGCTTGTTTCCCCAATGGTAGGTCATTCAGATTCATTCAGATCGTGAATATTGTCATTTCTAAAATTTTACTCAGAGCCATTTTAATAGATCTTTCTAATTTGTTTGGGGTTGCATTTGGTTTTATGGAGTCCTAGATTAATGGATTTCCAACTAGTGCCTTTTGGGTCAAGTACCGTCTAGACATAGAAACAGAAATATTTCAATCTGAAAATTCCTAAAATTAAATGACCAAAGGTGAAGTTGAAAAGTATCACAAGGCCATTGCTAGGAATGGAAATCAAATCACTTTGTTATCAGTAAAATCTAGATTTAAACATAGCATATTGATGAAATTATAATGAGTAAAAGGAGGAACTAGAAAGAATTAGGCCCAAAAGTCAATTGATGTTTCCAATCTGAAATGTTCAACTACTTTCTGATGACAGATTGTTTAAAATATCCTATGGCTTCTGAATCTATATATATAAAGGAAATATATATATTTCCTTTAGAAGCATAAACTAGGGACTGAACCGTGTTGAAAAAGGTAAGTCTAGCTGTGAAAATATTTCTAGTGTGTATACACTTGGATCTAGTCTGCGTGCAACACCAAGTTCCCAGTCCTGCCTTCCACTGTCCTTTTACAGGAATTATACTCACATGGAAACAACTCCTTAGGATTGATTACTTTTATGCAATTCAGATGAAAATTCAGAATACTTCGTAGTTGACTTGGGCAAAGATTTCCTCTCAAGTAAACTTTAAATCTAAGGGACTCTAATCATGGAAATCCTATGAAGATCTTTAATTAATAAAAACAAGCTAAAAAACAAGTATATTCTCAGAGGTTGAGATAACAGAACAATGACAGTAAGAATAGTTGATAAAAAATTTTACTATATGTAGATACACCTGACAGAAAACAACTAAACCAAACACTTCCTCATACAGGTACAAGAGCTAATATCACCAATCAATAATACATTTCACTGAGCTTCTACATGGTTGAAATATTTGAAAATTTGCATGCTAAAACAAACAAACAGAAATGCCATGAAGAAAGCTCCAGCTACCCTATTTCCTGCTGAGGCCTGAAGCTGAATACAAGAGTTCACACATGAAAGATCTAATTTGTTTCAATTTCTTCTATATTTTAGATAACTTTAATTTTTGCTTTGCCAAACATTCCTATTCAATGGACAGTTTGCAGTTTGCCCATCACACACAGAAACTGATAGACTTTATGTAAGGTCAGTTTTTGCTAAAAGGAAATGACAGAATCTTGCAGCTTTGTTTAGTGTTTTGAAGCACAGCTGTCAGCTTCAGTTGCAAAGAAAATATTTAAAACAAGAAACAGAACTGACATGCAAATACAATGTACTAAGCAGGCAGAAAATCTGAAACAATAATCATGCTACATTAATTCCTGCTTTGTCCTAGTGGTGTTTACCCAGGCAGTAATTTCAATACTTAAAACATCAGGATCGTTACACATCAGAACACAGTATGGAAATTTATAATAGTAAGGGATGCAAGAAAGGGGAACTCAGTGTTCTGTTTTATGTAGCTTTTGTCAAACAGACCAAAAAATATATATCAGCAGTATCAGAAGAATCAGAGGAGAGGATCTCCAGCAACGGTTCACAGGTAAGAAAGCTTATCCACAGGCTCCACTGTTTCCAAGGTTGACCTTGGCAATTTTTTGGAGTATTCAGGTGATTTCTCCTTCTAGCACCTTGGGTTATCAGAATGGATTTGGATGACCATAGTCCTGCTGTGAAATACACAAACTTGGAAAGAGATAATTATCTATGGCTTCATACAAGGAAAGTCAATGATGAATTGCCCTATTGCAAATGTTAAAACCATTTCAAAATGACATACAAATCAATAATTTTAAATAATTTTAATCATAACATAAAAACAAACTTGACAAAACATTTTTTTTCCTCATTACTGGTCACCACAGTTCTTAATATATTCTTTCTGGGGAAAAGTTTTAAGATCAGAATATCTCCAACAGAAAAAAGGACACATGGTCTCATGACAACCATATGAAGTATAGCTTCATAGTGTATGGCATAATGAATTAAAGAACCAGCTGTTATTCAATTATCAAGTAGAAATTGCAGAAATATTCTACTGAAGAATTTCATCCTGTAAGATGACTCCACGTACTTTTATTACAGATTATCACAAAATCATAGAATCACAGAATATCCTGTGTTGGAAGGGACCCACATGTATTCTGACTCCTGGTTCCACAGAACCAAAAATCCAAACCCTATGTCAGAGAGCATTGCACAAAAATTTCTTGAACTCCACCAGCTTGGGGCCATAATCACTACCCTGGGGAGCCTATTCCAGGACCCAATTACCCTCTCTCGAAGAATCTTTTCCTAACTTTCAATCTGATCTGCTCTGACACAGCTTCATGCCATTTCCTTGTATTCTACCACTGTCACCAGAGAGCAGAGATCAGTGCTGCCCCTCCACTCCCCCTGTGAGGAGCTGTGGGCTGCCATGAGGGAGACCCAGTCTTCTCTTCTGTGGGCTGAACAAACCAAGGGGCCTCAGATGCATCATACACATTTATCTTGCAATCTAGATCCTTCACCACATTCATAGTCCTACGCTGGACTCTCTACTACTAAAGGCAGATATATGAAGATGAAAGCATTTCATGTTAATAATTCTATTTGAACAATCACCAGGGAAAAAGTAAACTATTTTTAGAAGAGGGTAAAATTGTTATGCTGGTTTTTTTTCTGTGTTAGTCTCACTCCCATTCCTTCCTTTTCTGTAGAGCATTTGAGCTCTACTGCTACCTCACAATCTAAATATGTTTTTTTTTTTTAATTATTTATGTCATAACCCGGTTACAGTATTTTTAAACCATCACCCTAAACCCAGACCATATCATAAATTTAATCAAGAAACAAGTATATGAACTACTGCTAACTCTCAGCCTGAAGACATATTACAATAACACACCGTCAAAATGCCTGTTGTTATCCTGAAATACATCATCAAAGTCAGGCATGTCTAGTTCCAAGATGGACATATTTCCAAACAAATTTCTCTCAGTTAATATACGTAAGCAACTTCTGGGTTGGCTGAAAATAAAAGCTCATACACATCAATGATATTTTGTTGCAACAGAGATAAAAATATAAAAGGAATATTTTATAAAAGTAGGGAGGGTATGTTGATATCCATCAGAAGCATATGGATTTAGACCAAGATTTCAAAAGAATTAATCTTTTTAAGTGCTCACATTACATTTAGGCAGTTCTGAAATCCTTCCATGCTCAGAGAAAGTGAGAGAATGACGGTGTAATGACTTGAATCCTTTATACTCCAAATAAGAGCACCACATGCAAGAGATGTGACCAAGACTTTTTATTGCTTCTGTTCCATTCCTCAGTCCTCACCTGGAGTGAGACCTTCAGTGGCTGACATTTTATTTCCAAACTCTTCTGATTGTCAGCTTTTTTGTTAGCAAGAAAAAGAATGAACATTCACAGAGTTTACATTTTCTAAGAATAACTGCTGTGATTCTGTCTGGAAGACCATTGTAAATGGAGTAATTAAATATTCACACAATGGTTAACCTGATCGTGCCCAAATTTGTGGTGTGCTGTGCTGTACTGCACATACAATTTAGTCTTCAGGCTGTTGTTGTCATGCACAGTCCCCTTGCCTCTAAAATAACCTCAGATGTATCATTATAGTGGAAAAGCCTGCAGGCAGCTCCCACTTGGTAACACTCCTTATCTAAAAATGCAGCAAGAATGTAATGCAAACATACTTTCTGTTTGACAGTAGAAATCATGTATATAATTGTTTTACTGAAAAAAAAAAAATATATATATATATATACACTGTAATGGCTTGAATGACCAAAATGGAGTAAATTTCTTCCAGTGGACTTGCAGTGTGCCGCAGCCTGACAGGAAATATGTTTGATGCTACACAGCTTTGAATTCCCAGCATCTGTTGGGATTCAAAATTGTCTATTTTTTATCTACCTCTATTATTTTATACGTCTATTTCTTTATTGTGTAAGCTCCAATAAACTGCTCTTAAAATGCCACTTTGTAGAGTCTGAGTGTTTTTCTTGGGATCAGAAAAGATCTGCATCTTCTGGTACAAAATGCTGTTCTTTTGAGGCTTAAAATTTGATAACACTTTTCAGCATCACCTCTAGGAATTTTATGGAGTAGAACGATCTCAAGTAGGAGATCTGTTTTTCTTACTCATGTATGTGTTGCTGTAAAAACTGTAACAAAAAAAATGCATGGGTGGAAAAAAAGTAAAGGTCAAGTAAGACGTATGTCAAAACTTTATCAGTAGATCTGTTTCTGAATAGAATGAAACTATACATTATCATCTTAGAAAGAACTGAGAGAATAGAGCAAATTTTTTTAAGGAATTAGTCTAAAATAGATGCTTAGGGGGAATACAAGGAAAGTTCAATCATCTCTCATTACTGAAAATTCAAAGAAGCTTCTGAATTTCCTTTCATGCACATGGGACATAGGCTGAGATTTGTAGTATATCACCTGGAAGAAGTTATGTATCTACAGTTTTAATAGAATTCAAATGAGAGCTCTCTGCTGAGGAGAATGGAAAAATGATAAAAAGATACCTGCCAATATTATTCATCTAGGATTAATGATACATTCTGCCCCAAAATATTCAATACAAAATGCCAGGTAAATGAAATCCCAAAAGAAACCTAAGGGTAGCATTGCAACACAGAGCTGTAACTAAGGATGTCCAGGTCAACCAAAACATCTTTTCTCAAGGCATAGATCTGAAAGTCTATCTTTGGATCTTTGTTAGCTTATAATTTTGCCAAGATGGAGTACATTACAGATTTTGCATTGTTTTTGCCAGTATTTTGGTTTTGTCAATAAAATGTGAGTGCACTTGAAGGGGGAAAGGATATAAAAAATAAATACTCAGCTATTAACAAGATTTCCTCCATATTTTTCATCTTTATTTTTTAGCCAACAGTCACTGCGGTATGCAACACAGACTTTTACAAGGATAGCTTTAGCAAAAAAAAAAAATGTTAGAAATGAAACAGACATTTTTAAACAAAGTAAGGTAAAAATAAGATGGAAAACAAGAGCAAGTAATAAAGAATTTTGAAGATTAGCATTTTACGAGAAGCTTCAAAGGAGATAGAAAACTACTGCAGGGATTGATCTGCAGTTTGTCCCAGATCCCAAGGGACAGAAAACTCACAGTTTGCATTTAACAATGAAATAAAGATAGGTCAGACATGAGAAAATCCAACTCAAAATGAAACTGATGGAAAAGGTCAGTTTGCACTGACTCAATGTCTAAGGTAGACAAGAGAATCATGATGAAAAATCCAACAGTTAACATGAAAAGTGTGTTAAGGTCAGGACACACAGAAAAAAGGCTGTTTACAGGCAATATAAAAGAGGAGGAAGATTTTGGGAAAAGAGAAAAGGATGACAATACATAACATCATTTTGCTGTGATCAGAAACAAACAAACAAACAGTCAAATGTAAAAAATGTAGGAAGAGAGTGACTACAGTGGGAGAATTCTTTATAGGATTGGTGGACCGAATTGCCACAGAGGCCATTATTAGCATGAAAGAAAAGAAAGGGTCTACTGCATTTAGTTGAAGCTGGCAATATGAATACAAGGCCATACGTTGCCAAAATAATGGCAGTTAAACTGGAAAAGTCAGATTGAAATAATGTACAAATTTTACACTGATTCCACTGCCTTCTGTGAAAGCTGATCATATGGGAATGGGAAATGTAGGAACAGATATCTGTTAAAATTTACCTACAGTAGGTAGTAGACATTATAATCAATGTTCACCCATTAGAACTGTGCAAAACTGATAAAATTAAGAAAGTGTTAAAAATATCTTTCAGGGGAAAGGGAGTACCCAGATGAGTTGAAAAAATCCAGAATGGATATAGCTACCCTATAAGTCATGCCATAGGGAATGTCTTGCAATATGGCGGGAAAAGTTCAAAGAAATGAGAACCAGCACAAGGTAAACACAGTATTGAAAAGGGGGAAGAAAAAGTAGAGTATAAGTCTTCATCTCTGTATTAACATAAGAAACTGAGCTGATACATAAGACAGTATTTTCCACTACTTACAAGAGCAAAAATTCAGAAAGGTTGTTGTTGCCAAATGTTTTCTTCTAAGTGTTACATCTACAGTATTCTGGCAGGTGTCATTAAAAATGCATAGCACATATAGATATGGTGCCTATTCAAAACCCCCTCATTTTTCTCAGACTGCCATTTGGTTTGTATTCAACACTTGGGGTGTTTCAGTAGAAAATATAAACATTTTTGAAGGTCTGGAATGTATGAACATCTGTTTAGGTGACATTTTGACATGAAATGGGTGTAAAGTGGAAAAAGTATATGACCAGAAGCTTTGCATAGTTTTAGAAAGAATTCAAGCTGTCAGGTTACAGCTATCTTAAATAAAAATCTAAGTTCTGTTCTATGAAAACACTGGTTCTAAGAGCAATTATCACAGCAAGAGGCTTGATAAACAGCAGGAACTGAAGATTATCAACTACTCTTGTCCCAGTGACAAGAAATACAAATTATCAACGACCATTCATAAAGTTTAGGTAAATAGTTAAGATCTAATCTTCAGCGACTCAGAGTAAACTGCTGACCAGATTTTCCCTAGTGACTTCTAATATCACTGTCTTCATTCTCCTACTGCAATATAATCAAAGTAAGTCACATACAATAACAAACCTGAAAACATTCTCAAAGGGACAACAAGAGGCTACTGGCTTTTAATCCATATATGTAAGAAATGTAAAAGTTAGTGGTAAGGAGATAATAGACACTTAAGTGCCTATCAATTGAGCACTTCTACTCCCCTTTTTCATTCTTGTAGTAAAGTCATAAAAAAGCTTTTGCAAAATGATAGCCTTCTAAAATAGTTGTAGTCTGGATTGTATTTAGTATCATTAAATTTCAGAAAGGTGCCACTGAGATATGAGATGTCATCTGCTGACATTCTGCTTAGCATAAAACCAGAAACAAGAACAGTAGAAGGAAAGTGCTGTAATCACTGAAGACTAGATGACATACAAAGAGACTCACATACATTAAAAAAAAAAAAAAAAGGAGAAATATGGAGGAGTTTGGAGTCTAAAGCAGACAGCATTTCATCAGTTAACTGCAAAATTGTGATCTTAAGCAGCACCCACCTCACAAAAGGTAGCCACAAGGGAAAGAGATTATTGTTTGTGGAAACACACTAGAATGGAACAGAAGACACCCTTTCAAAGTTCCAATATGGAGACTGGAAAAAGGGAAAAAAATAAAAAAAAAAACCCCACACCTTAGAAATGACTTAGATACATTCCAATATTTAATGGACTTACTGGCATAGATCTCAAATAATAGCTCTGCTAGAAACCACAAGTTAGATACAGGGTAGAAAAATAAGTATTTTTGAGTAGTTTCTGACAATGTATTTCATACACAGCTTAATGTGCAAACATCACTGGCCCATTACAGTTAAGAAATGAGGTATTTTAAGGACTATTAAACATTCCGCAAATATATCAGCTGAATGTTATTCAGTGCAGGTGTTCTTATAATTAGGTAACACTGGAAAAATGTAGTGTTCAATGATCCTTGTACTTCGCCCTTCTTCCTGTGCAGGGATGAATATTACCATTCATAATTAACTCGAATTTCTGTTTCAGTAGAAAAAAACCATTGAGTGTAAAAGAGTTATTAATACTTCATTTTTACAACATTAAAAGCTATTTTTCTAATAATTATTGCATATGTTTTCATTCATATTTGCAAATACTGATTTTTACTGGAAACTAAAATGCTAATAAACTGGGAAGAGACTGACGGATTTTCCCCCATTTAACTTGACCAGAATGGAACTACAAAGAAATTTTACTGCTTTATATTTTCCAGCCTAGCCTTGTTGTAATACAGGACTCAAGTTAGAATATTAAAAAAGTTGTTAAGAGATTGTTGCTTTTCTCCCAGTTTGAATCACACAGAGATCCCATGCAGAAAAACATATAGTTGTTTGTTTGTTTGTTTGTTTTAATTAAATTTGACCACAATAATGAGATCTAACAAAAATCCCAGACAGGCAATGTTGGTGTATATTCCATAAACATCCACTGAACATGCTTCTAGGCCACAAAAATTCAACTGATTAATAAATTTAACTCTTTGTTCAAGTAAGTTTATTCACATTTATTTATACATTTTACAGCTACCTAGTTAAGTGCCGTTCTCTGATATAAATGTACTGGAATATGAACTGTTTATAAAATGCATGTGGCTATTCCTGTTTTAGGCTTACTGTAAGTTTTACTTTATCAAGGGAGTTGCTGTGCCAAGAAATTGTTATGGGACTGTGAAATTAAATGATTTAGACCTGCAAAGGTGCAGCTAACATGGAAAAATTACATTTAGAAGAAAACATATAGAAGTGAATTCAACATGAAAGACTAACAGGACTTTCGTTCTTTGTTTTGTTTAGTTTTGTTTTTTTTTGGTGGAGTGACATGGAGGGAACTGGGCTTGAATACATATCACAAAAGGTTGATAGCCATTTGAGGAAATTAACTTCAAATAATACATACATCAGTAAGTATGAGCACTGCACTCAAATATTATGCAGTTCAAAACTACATTTAAAAATATTGCAAGTAGTCAACGCAAGAAATAGTGGAAGCAAGTAGAGAACTGACCAAGCATTATTTATATATTTGCATGCTCCTATGTTTTAAGATCAAATAGATCGAAAGATATGCTGCTTGATCCTTCCACCTACATCCTGTGCTGGAGAATATCTTCATATTGTCCGTTCATGAAGCAGGAGGTTCTGTGGTCATTCCTACCTCTGACACTGTCAGTCTGTGTTACCAGGGCACCCAAGAGGTTATGTATCATGTATCCCTATCAAGATGTACAAGAAAAAAAAATAAAAGCAACAAAATCCAGATGTTGGAAAAGAACTTTTTTTTCTTCACATGTATCACTTAAATATTAAGCTTTCCTGAATGTTCCTTTTTTTTTGTTGATTTGGTTTGGTTTGTGATTTTTTTTTTTTAAGAGCAAAGGAGATAGCAGGATATCTCACAATAACATGAGAACATGTAAAAGGTTGTTTAGTTCCATGGTTCACATGTGAACTTGATTTTGATTGCAGTTTCATGATGTGCAATAGGTAAGTTTGCCTACAGTTATGGTACAGTAAACAGTCTCTCAGAAACCATTCAAGTTACTACCACGTAGAGAAGAATGTGAATGATGATGTAGACCTACAGTTTGCAAACAGATGAACATCCACAGTTGTGGAATTCATGAAATTCTTATTAGAATTCTGAAAACAATATGTGGAGAGAGTATATATCAAGGGGAGAAAATCATAAAAGACAATATTCTTTTCAGTTAAACAGCAAGAGATAAATCATCTTTCTGAAGCATAAATGCGATTATAGAACCCACAGGCAGTGGCTTTTGTAAACTTCATGCACTAAAAAATATTTGACTTCCTGAAATATACCTGTGAAATCTAACAGTTAGATTTCAAGACCAAAATGGTTGGCAAGGAACAGATGACTTGTATTATTTATTATCCCCAAGTACTTGACTTCATAAAACTCCCACAGTGATTTGAAAGGAGGTACACATTTTTAATAGTACAGAATGAAACAATCCATACTTTCCAAGGACAGACATATTACTAGGAGCACAAAACATAAGAAACTTAGGGGAGAAAAAGGAAAGCTGTAGTAAGTTTCTGAAAACAAGAGAAAATTCTACTAAATTTTAAAATAATGAGTATCAATTAATTTAATTTCTGTACTTCCCTTTCATTCTCATTTGAAAACAGAGGCAAGCTGTTTACTGCCAAAAATTTTACTTCCTAAAGTAACTGCAGAAAAAAGATAATGAAGGAGTCCAGAAAGGCATAGAAGAATAGGTCTGATAATTCTTTAGATACTGTCTTAGAAGCTTTCTGAGAGACATGCAAATGTACTGTTTTATACTTCTACATTCATATGCTACTCCTTCATGATTTCATTAATCACATTAATACAAGAAATCTTGGTTTCACATCCTCATATGAGCTAATCTTTTAATTATTCTGGATAAACTCCATCAGATGCTTCTGATGCTATTACTGAGAGCTTTATACTGGGTAGCCATTTCAAATTTGTTTCAATTGGAAGGAGGAGGTTACCCATTACACAGATTGAATACTGTCTAAGGGAAAAACCATAAAGAAAGGTGCAATGCATCTATTTATAGCCAAATGCAAAGTCTTATAGGTCTTTTCATAGAGTATCTTCAGATGATCAAGCTCCAGCTATTAATTTTTAAGTGGCAAAAAGTGGTATTAGGAATAATTTCTTTTTACATCCTTACAAATGAATTCAAAGAGAGGACAGCACCTTATTAACTCCATGCTCTGAATGGTAAGAAATCACAAAGGTGGTCTACAGAGCTATTAAAAAAATAGAAACAAGAAAAAACAAAATAGTTGTACTTTTTAAAAAAAGATGTTCCTGAAATTGGCAGATTTTCTCTGTCAGTTCTGACTGAGAATATTTTATATGTTGACACTGCTCATTACAGAAGGGAAAAGAAGAAACACATCAACAGATGAGCACAACAGAATGAAATGTAAGCAAGAAAAAGAAACTGTTCACGTAACTGTTAACAGCGAGATATATTATTTCTTTGCATGAGAGAAAATTACATGGTTGTAAAACCACTACTTTGGAAATACATCAGCAGACTTCACACGCCTGAATTTAGTTCCTTTGTTAGTGGAACATACGCAGCTCCTAAAAAATTTTACTAGGTCTACTACTAGTGAGACAGTAGGTCTTGTTCCTCAGTTATGATGTTCATAATCAACTGCCTACTGGCTAAAGTGTTGCACATGGTTTGAAGCAATCCCAAATATGAGGAAATCCTAAATATGGGGAAAATAGCTCATTGAGAACAGCCCTGTGGAAAAGAACTTGGAAGTCTAGATGCACAGAAAGTTGGATATGAGCCAGAAGTGTGTTCTTGGAGCACTGAAGTCCAACTGTGCCCTGTGCTGCATCAAATGAAGGGTGGACCAGGGAGAGGGAGGTGGACTACTCTGCCCTTGTCAGGCCCCATCTGGAGGACTGTGTTCAAGCCTATGGCCCCCAGCACAAGAAGAACACAGAGCTGTTAGAGCTGGTCCAGAGGAGAGCCACCAAGATTATCAAAGTGCTGGAGCACCTCTCCTATGAAGAAAGTTTTAAAGAGTTGGGATTGTATAGCTTGGAGAAGAGAAGACTCTGGAGAGACCTCATTGCAGCCTTCCAGTACTTGAAAAGAGATTACAAGCAGAAGGGGAAACAACTTTTTACATAGACTGTGATAGAACAAGGGAAAATGGCTTTAAAATAAAAGACAGGAGGCTTAGGTTAGATGTTAGGAAGAAATTTTTTACTCAAGAGTGTGGTGAGGCACCAGAACAATTTTCCTAGTGATGTTGTGGATGCCTCATCTCTGGAGGTGCACAAGGGCAAGCAGGATTGGGTCCTGGGCAGCCTGATCTAGAGGTTGGCAACCCTGGCCATGGCAGAAGGATTGGAACTAGATGATCTAAGTAAGGTCTCTTCCAACCCAAGCCATTCTATGATGCTATGATTTAATGCCGACCAGATCTTAGCATCCTCCAGTATTTTAGCATCTAGACAAACCCTGAAGCAAAGATGAAATCCTGAACAGGTAGAAATAATTGCCAACAGTTATTATTTGTTGGTAATTTATTCTCCTTGTTTTTGTGTGTGTGCATGGATTAGTTACTTTCAATAAGGTGAAAGGAACTTTTAAGAACATATTAAAACTGTTGATTCCTGTTGGCTATGGTGTTGGGGTACAGATTCTTTTCCCTTCAACAAATCTGTATTTAATGCTATAGTTAATAAATATATTGCACAGTGTTGTAAGGCAGCTAAGAGGTAATCTTTGATAGCAACTCATCTGAAAACAGACCACCAGTTCTGTTTGCTTAAACAAACACGGGTTTTTAGGCATTTTCCCTTTGACCTTGTCTCTCCTAACAGAATTTTACTCACTAACAAATCTAAGCCCTGAGGTTTTGCTAGTCTGCTGCTTTAGTTTTATGATCCTTCAGCAATTCTCAGTAAAAAAGCTGTGAAGGGAGGGACTGCTAAAGTCGGTAGAAAATATTTTGGTAATGTGCAAGAGTAACTGCATGCTGTAGTAAATTTAAAATGATAGCCACCAGACACTGTGGTAAATAATCTGTGCCCTTTCAGCATCCACTGATTTTAAATACTGTTTTCACAGATTCTTAACTTTTAGTCAGTTCTTAAGATTTTAAGATGGTTAAATCAGTTAGCAGCAGTGATGACATAATGATTTTTGTTTGCTTGTTCTGTTGATGCTGTTTTCTCATAAAACTACTCATGCAAGAATAATAATCAGCAGAACTACAAGGGAATGGTACACATACACAGTTGTTAAAAACGAAGAGTCTAGGATGTGCCTTATAATGTTACAACACTAAAAACACCAGAAATCCCAGAGAAAAAAACACGTATCTTTTACATTAAAATGTTTAACCAAATATATTTGAAAATATTTAATTTATTATTTTTTCAATTGTAGAATAATAACAACACAGTAAAAATTGTGCTTACTTTACATAGCACACTATCTTTTTAAAGACAGCATTGTCAAAATTTTTTCTACATAAATTCTCCTAATTGTAATGGTATGGGTGCTTAAATTTTCCTAACTGACGAAAGATTATTTGTAAATAAATAAAGAAAAAACCTTTGTGTAGAATTAGTCCTAATGTGTTGCTGAACATCAAAAGTTCCTGAAGATTTTCCCCCTTTTATCCTTTCACTACTGTATTTTAACACTAAAGTTTCAAAACCTTTGAGTTTCTTCTTATGCCACTCTTTGGATTCCCTACGTGACTACCACCTCCTATTCATGAAGTATTCCCTTCTGAGGGAAATAAAAATTGAATATTGTAAGAAAGTAATCATTTCAGACTTCTTTTATTAACAAACCATATTCCAAAAGACTCTTGAATGCACTGCCTGATAGACTATTAACCTCAGAAGCTCTCTGATTTTGATAGCGTCTGGCACGTCAAATTAGAAAAGGTGACCTGTAAAAAAATAAATAAATAAACTGCTGCCTTCCTGCTTTTGGTTACTTTGTCATATGTAAACAAGATCTGAAATGTTTTTCAACTTATTCTTTATTCGTCTTTGACCTTTAAAATACAATGAATATCAATGCAGAACTCAGTTTGCAAAATAACTTCTTTGAGGTATGAAATAACAAGGACATGAGATGTCTCAGCTCATATAACATATGATTCTTCCATAAAAAAGAAAAAATAAAAATAATATACAAAAAGCCATCCACAAAAAAAAAAAAAAAAAAACAACATACCAGAATAGCTAAAGATGTTAAATATTTATTAAATGCAAGAACACAAATAGTCTTTTTTATGTCATGTTTATGGCTGTAGGGCAAATAACCCCCAAAAATAGCACTCAAAGGAAATAGTGCGGAAGATGGTATATTTTTGGTAGGCTCAAGTAGATGGTATACAGACAATTAGCAAGAAGAGTGTGGCGCACCTTTTATGATGGTTCAGGCTCACTAATAACTCCACAGGGGAGGAATCTCCAACGAGAGATCCTTCCCTGGTGGTGGTCAGCCCTTAAATGGGGGTCTGGGAGAGGCAGAGCCAGACTCCACCCCTTCCAATCACACAGGTACATTACCTTCACCTTTGCCCCTGCAGCTGACTCAGTGCTCACCTCAGGTGATCAATCAGTGGTTCAGGCCGTGATTCAACAGTTCCCATACAGTGGCCTTTGCCTCTTTTAACATGGTTCTCATATTTTCACTGATATAATTTTCTCTTCATTATTTTCACAAAGTTGAATTGAGAAACAGGTGGGAGGTAAGTCTTTAGAAAGCACATAAAATGTCTTTTGCCCTTGACTCACTTGCTGAATTTATCTGATATTTTTGGTAGCCTTCTAGCTATTTCATTTTGTTCAGTGAGATAAAAGTACAATTAATATTAAACTACGTCCTCCTTTACAAAAGGAAACAAGAGAAACTAGAGAAAGATTCTGTCAAAAATAAAGAAATAAAGTCTAAAATTATGATTCCTACTCAAGTCAAATGACAACAATAAAAACATCAAGTTTCTATGTGAACAGAATAGTTTTTCTATGTGGGATATTAGTTATTAAAAGCTAAATCTGTGGAACCTGCACATGATTGGTGGATAAAAAAAAGCTCCTCCTGAGGTTGTGAAACACTTTACATACAACTAGCTTACTGTAAAAGCATATTAACATCTAGGAGAGAAAGAAGCCTTCTAAACAATTGTCCATAAAAGATTAATCCTCTCAATTCATTAAGCACCTTAAGGTGATTTTGAAACATTACATCAGCGTTATTCTAGAGGAAGTTACTTTTCATGGTTTTAGATTTCAAAAATGAATGGGAATGTGCACTGTGATTCTCTTATCTTACTGGTGAAACTCTTCAAAACTTCAAAAAGAAATCTGTTTTTTGACAGATTTCTCTGGTATGCTGTGGGGAAGGAAAGCTGTGCTTTGACATGAGAAAAGAAGGGGTTCTATGTTTGGATTTTTTTAGCCCACATGGAATTTTCTAGGTATTAGAAACTAGAATTATGTGTTATTCTGGCCACTAAGATACAGCAATCTGTTAGAATTTGTAAATATCCACCGTTAGGAAAATGGCATAGTGAATCAAAAATGGTGTATGTGAAGTCATTCGATGAAGTATAAGAAAGTTATAAGTATTCTTGCAGCTCCTGTTTGTATTTTCCATACAATTGGATTCTGCAATCCTGTGGAAAGCAGGAAAAGCACAAGAGTTTGCATGACAGTTAAACTGTCTCCTTCCCCACCTGACCTGGGGCAAAATCTCTTTCCAGGAGAGAGGACTGTTGTTTCTCACAGGTATTTCTAAGTAAAATTCAGGCTGAGGCTCTTTGAGAAAGGATGCTAGAGACACAAGGGAGCTACTATTCGCATTTAGTCACTGCTATGTTCAAAAGAAGCAAAGGTCTTAAGAGTAGAACAAACCACTAGGGAATGAGCAGTCAGAGTCTGTGTGAACTAGGAGAAGCAATAATGAAAAATTAAAAGCTTAAGCCTCAGGTAAAGATCTTGTTTATTTTGGTGCCACCTGCCTGAACAAACCAAATGTAACATCTGCGCTGATAATTGCGATAGTAATGCTGTATCCCTGTTGGTTTTGCAATTGCTGTTCCTCTGTGTGAATTAACAAATTTGAGGAGATTTTTGTAGTAAATCCTCTTTCAAACATTTCCACAAGTCTGCTTAATTCAGTGCAGATACCAGTAAAACTCTACTTGAAATACAAACCAGTGTGAATTTGCCTGATCCATTTCATATGGAGCTAGAAGTTTGAAACAATTGAGTGGGCTAAAAAAAGGGTGACTGTTTTACTGTAGGAGCTACAAGGTAATCCACGCATGCAGAAAAATGCCTCAGTATTCCTTTGTGATTTTGTGATCATGAAGTGACCACGAGTGGTTGTAATACTCAACAGCAAGCTGGCAAACTGTAGCAATAGGTTTGTGTTTGGGAGGGAGCACTTTGTGAGTCGACAGAACAAACGCTTCAAGCTAAATCTGAGCACCTGTGAGTCTTGGCTATTTGAATCAATACCAGCTTAAAGGGAGGAGGGGAAAAGTAGCTTGAAATAGTATATATCAAATGTGCTACTAAGAAAATTCTTTCTTGCAAAACTGTGCTGTGACAGGTACTTATTTTGGAGTGGAGTCATGTAGTTCTCAGGTATGCTTCTGGGAAGATCAAGAAACAGCCAAAGGAAATATCTAGATATGTCATGACCATCTTGTGGAGTGAATGATAACGTGCTCAGAACTTTTTTCTGTTTCACTGACAAAAAAAAAAGGGTATACGCTTGTGGTTTTTTTGCTGTTTTTTTTAAGTAACTGAAGTTCAGTGAAATAATAAACAAACAGTATCAGTTTAATTGAATCCAGTTCAGCTTTGCTGATTCAGTGTTTTGTTCAGCACAGAAATGAAATTTATTTAAAGAAAAGCAGTGCCTGAAACTCATTGCATCCTACCCAATCATCTCATCCTTACAGGAGCTTATTGCATCCAGGACTGCAAAAGTGAGAAAGTAAACAGAAGGGACTGAAATACTATGTTCTCTCTTTTTAAATACTGACTAAATAGCAGAGTCTTCCATAAACATAATGTGACTGATATATTAAGGGATCCAAATGATTCTACTTTTCTGAGCATGACTTTTGAGATGGGTGTCACTGTCAGGAGGTATGGTTTTATTGTTTGATATTCTCTAGTACTGTACCATCTAACTTTTTATCATTATTTATTTTTAGTTGATGCTTTGAGAGAACTGTTCATGAAAAATATATTTCACACACACACACACACAAAAGAAAAAAAAAAGCTTTTATTCAGGAAATTCATAAATTCAAGATTAGAATCTGGAAAAAGGAGAGGTGATGCATCTAGATTGAGATTATAGATTATTTTTCTTCTCATCCAGAAGCTATTTCTGAGCACAGATATTCAGGAGAGGAGTGACTCCATGCTGTTTTCTGCTGACAGCCAGGTAGGGACAGGCAGTGGGACATTGGTTACCACACCTAAATGAACATACAAGCATTCTCAAGTAAAATTTACCCCTCGATAATGTCTTTTAAAACAATACATCCCCATACAAACTTAATGTACAGGAGAGGAATGCTCTGATGTATCAGTGTTGCAGAACAGGGAAAACTTATTTCCCACTCACTTCTGGCTCTGGAACTATTTACAGTTGTAGAGTCAGTGACAGTGCTGCTCCTTTCCATCAACACAGTTATAAGCTGTTATGAACGTACCTCTGCACTGAATTTTATGGGTGTTAAAGATCTACTTGTTCTTTTCACCTCATCTGGAGTTATGAGTGCTTAGTGCCTTTCAAAATATTGTAGCTGAAATGAAAAATTCCACTCCACATTACTCCCCAGTAAAGCTCAGTGCCAATACAAAGTTTGGTAAAATACCAGGGTGTGTGCATGAAGTCCATATTAAATGTTATGAAGGTTCCCAAATCAAAATAGATTTTCTTTTAGCACTAGAATGTGTAGGTTTCATAATTCTAGACACAGAAACTTCATTGTCACAGATATAATGAAAGGTTGAACAACAAGCTAATGAACCTTGTCTAATGTTTAAGCAAGGTGTTTGTGACCTAAATATTGAATTTGCAAACCTTTTTCATTTTCTTCTTAGAGAAAACATGAGCTTTGCATAAAATCTGTTAATTTTAAGCAATTGTAAACACAATTTAACAAGGCACAACTCTTAGCAGTCTTAGCAGTATATGTAGGTCACCATGAAAGTAATGCCTTCTATGTGCTTCCATGGAAACTATAACTGATACAAAGAGTACAGAAACACTATTTTATAGAGTGAATTCTCAGCTACAAAACACTATTTTTCAAAATCATAATCACTGTTAGCTATGCACCTTTGCCAGCCATGAATAAGAGCCTGCATGCTGCACTCATAAAAAATCTGCACCAGCAGAGGTGTCCCACTGTCATCAGTAAAACGCACCACCCACCGTTTCATTATGCTACTATCACTACTTGGTCTCCATAAACGTTCAGCAAGTACTGATGAACGTCAATGGGTGCAATCTTTTTCCCACATGAAATAATTCAGTTACACCTTTGCTATATCTGCACTTCCATGTCAGATGCCATTTTGTCAGACTGCTCCTCTGCTGCCATCTGTCACTTAGCAATAAAACATAACAGGGAATGTTCAGCATCTACTGCCATACCACCAACATCTGCCCCTGATGTTGTGGGCCAACATAATACAGTAGGAGGAATTACTTTCAGAGCAGCCCTCACGAGTGCTGTTGTACTCTGGGGAAGGAAGCTGAGAAAGACTGGTTTACTGTTGCTCAGCTGAGCAACTGAGTAATGAGTTGCTGAGAGCGACACTACTTTCAATAACTAGTGCTTGAGGGTCTATCTCACTTTTAAATAATCTAAAGCCCTCCATAGTGAAAAACACGTTTCACTCTTTTATGTACCACAGTAAAACAAGGTAATTAATATATTAGTACTTAAAAATAACTTCTTTCTTGTAGACCACACCATAAAATTCTCCAGCCATCCACTTACTTATTTTCTTTTTACACTTGGAAACAATCACAAGTTCACAGTATGGCTATTTTTAAGTAACACTCCAGACCAGTGGAATTCTCTTGTGTTCTTCAACATATAGGATTTCCAGCCCCTGGAGGTGTTCAAGGGCAGGATGGACGGGACCTTGGGCAATCTGATCTAGTGGAAGGTGTCCCTGCCAACAGCAGGGAGTCAGGAACTAAGATAATCTTTAAGGCCCTTTCCAATCCAATATGTCCCATGATTCTATATTGCAGCCAAGACATTGATTTAAGCCCTTATATACAGTTTCACAATATGACTGTATGATAATGACAGTGAAAATATTCATTATACTCAAAACAATTTTATAAATAATTATCTAGATTATTCATGTCAGTGTTCTGCTGTACTGTAGGAGCTGTCAGCACTGCCTCTAGCCTAACATCTGGTATTCAATAAAATGTTAAGCTCAAACCGATTTAGCATGGGTCAGAATTGTAGCAGGATTTGGCCTTGCAATTACAGTTGATCCACATACAAATACCAACAAAAGCTGTCCAGGCATCCTTGATTTCAGGGATACACTTGTGTAGCACCCACTAAAAAATCTGGGAGCTTAATTTCTCCTGCACTTATCCAAACAACTTACTACAGTACTGATAGGTGACACCACTGTACCAAAGAGAAATGTAGTTAAGTGTAATGGACTGGAAATTCACTCCAGCAGATATAAACCAAGGTGTCAGATTGTCTTGAGATGTGTTTCAGGACTGAGCTCCTTAGAGCATTTATCTAGTGACAGTGTTGCTAAGGATACACCATCCTCTCTGCTTACAACCTCAGCCACTGAATACTTGGCTTTCCATTTACTACGGTTTCTATGGCAGCTTTTGACTGCTTATCAAGACTTAAAAGTGGGTGGTCATAATTAAGTTACAGAACTTCTGCATATTATTTCAGTGAAAATTATCCTCTTTAGATCAGGAAGCAAGATAAAACTGATTTTTAGAATCTGATTAAATAGAACTGCTGCCCTCTTTTTTTTCTACTTGCATTACACTCTACATTAAATCAATATTTCATATTGGTCAGTTGTTCCTCCTTGAGATATGCTGTCTAATTGTCGGAACTATGGGAATCACTGTCATTTAAACAAGTTAGCAAAGTGTTAAAGCTAGAGTTATAAACACTCACTAAAAATTGGTTTGCATCCCCAATTTAATCTCATTTTAAAATACCCTTTTATGCTAAACTGGGTAATACATACATAAAAAATACCATTTCTCTTGTATGAGCTGATGTAGGATGCGACTTTCCATTTCAGTCTCTTTATAATAACAATAGAGCCCATGCACACAGTTCAAAATTATCTGCGCACAGTTCAAAATCATCTTTAAATTTATAAGTGACAGATCTGTGAATTAGACTTGAAAGAAAATGTTGAGCAGAGGGTTTTAGAACTTGCATGCAAAACTCAGGACAATTTGAACAGGAAAGAGTTTGGTTGCTTATGTTTTACTGCATAAACCCAAGAGATCTCTAGTACTGAAATGAATGAAAATATTCCTGTCACCTTTTCAACTTTTTTTTTTTTTTTAAGTCCCCCGTGATTTATTACTGCTCCACATGGAGCACAGGATCCATTGATTTCTAGTAATCAAAACCTTCTTATATAAGAATATTTTAGGAAGATATTGTAAATTGCTATTGGAGAAATATCTTTACAAAACTTAGAAATAATTTTGAAATAGATGTGTGAATTTTTTTATGTCTGGAAGTTGACTTCCAAATATTTTTTCTATTGCATAGTTAAATTACTGGCACAATATTTTGGCTAATGCCTTAATCATGTAAAAATACTTAAGACTGCATGTAGGACAGTTCTGACTCTTTAGATATCTTAGTGTCAACAGGCTTACCAATACATTACCAACACTAATCTCATAAGAAATCCTATTTCATACTGAACTGTATTTACAGTCCTGAGACACTCTGCCAATGGATTTCACAGATTAAGTGTTGAGACTGGATTCCATTTCAGTTTTTAAAAAGGAATGCACTCTACTGAGCCTGAATCTTTCTGTTGGGTACATCCAAGCCTAGTGCTTTATTTTGTATTCAGTTCAACTTTTCACTGTAAAAGAACCGTAAGTTTTCCATCACAATTACATTTGGTTAAGGTCTCAGTTTTCTCAGTCTCTTGAATGAAAGCTCATATTTGTTTGCACAGAGCTGTGGATCTCCTTGGCCCAATTTCCACTCAAATTTGTTGCCCACATCTACAGTTGCCTCTACCTTGCAACTGTATTTTTTCTCATTTCATTTATTTTCCTAGTCAAAAATAATTTCTTACCAGAGTGCCTCACCCAGTCATACTCTGCATAACTGATTCCTTCTTTTCAGGCACCAATCTCCTGACCACAGATAAGCAGGAATTCTGCCTTCTGTTCTCTTCCTCAGTGTGCTGCTCTCCTCTTATGCTCACTCTATTTCTCCTTCAGTTTTTGCTTCTTGAACAAATCGGATGATAAAACTTCTGTGACTTCTTTTCTGAACAGGCTTTTTTTATACAAAGCAGCTCCTTCCAAAAAGAGTGAGGAACTGATAGCATAAAATAAGCAATATTGTACTCACTGCAATTTTTTAAACTCATTGTTGACTTACATAAAAACAAGTATAATTTTCAAGAACTGAAAATATATTTTTGGTATTTCAGTGGTGAAGAATGCACATTACAGCTAGACAGTACAGAAACTCTGTTAATTCCATTTTTTTCAGATCCCCAGTCATAGATCTTTGCCTTTTTTGGAGGAAAAAAAAAAAAAAACACAACCTATTTGACAATGTCCAATAAATGTTTCCAAGTATAACACATTCTTTCTGCTTAAAGGACTTGAGGAGGCTGCCTTAATGCATTCAACACCTAAAACCAAAGTCTATTTTTCATTTGCACTGCTACTAGATAGAAAGATGTGTGTATTTTTTCTGCCTACAGAAAAAAGAATCACACTGGTTTTATTTTGTCATAGCTCTATAAACCAAGAATGAAATTTAGAAGTTTCTCAGAATCATAGAATCGTATAATGGTTTGGGTTGGAAGGGACCTTTAAGATAACCTAGTTTCAACCCCCCTGCTATAGGCAGGAACATTTCCCTCTAGATCAGGTTGATTAAAGCCCCACCCAGACTGGTCTTGAATGCCTCCAGGGTGGGAGAAACCACAACCACTCTAAGCAACCTGTTCCATTGTCTCACCACCCTCACAGTAAAGAATTTCTTCCTAATATCTACTTAAATCTACCCACTTCCAGTTTAAAGTCATTTCTCCTCGTCCTGTCACTACATGCCCTTATAAAAAGTCCCTTCCCAGATTTTCTGGAGACCACCTTCAGATGAAAGGCCTAGATCTCCCCAGAGCCTTGTCTTCTCCAGGCCAAAGAGCCCCAACTGTTTCAGCCTGTCCTAGCAGGCAGTGTGCTCCAGCACTCTGATCCCCTTCATGGATCTCCTCTGGACCCACTCCAACAGCTCTTGTGCTGGGGGCCCAAGAACTGGATGAAATACTCCAGCTGGGGTCTCATGAGAGCAGAGTAGAGGAGCAGAATCACCTTCCTCGACCTGCAAGTCACATTTCTCTTGATGCAACCCAAGATGCAATTGGCCTTGTGGGCTGCAAGCACTCATTGCCAGCTTGGGATTGCCCTGACCCAGGTACAGGGCCTTGCACTTGGCCTTGTTGAACTTCATGAGGTTGGCACAGGTCCACTTCTCAAGGATGTCCAGCTCTCTGGATGCCATCCCTTCGCTCTATCGTGTCAACTGCAAATTTGCAAACTTTCTGAGGGTGCACTTAATTCCTCTGTCCATGTCACCTACAAAGATGTTAAATAACACCAGTCCCAGCACTGATCCCTGAGGAATGCAACTCTTGGAGATAACCACTTGGATATTGAGCCACTGATCATAAGCCTCTGACTGCAACCATCCAGCCAACTCCTTATCAAGCAAGTGATCCATCCCTCAAATCCATTTTTCTCCAATAAATGAAGAAAAGCTTAATTGACATCTTTATAAAACTCAGAATAGATGTAACTATTCCTTATAAACATACACTGTGATTTAGAAAAATAAATTCTGAATTTGTTCCGTCATTTTGAAAAATTAAGGAACAAATGAAAAAAGTATTTCTTAAAATACATGATTTCTTCATTATTTGTAACCATTTGTCTGTTTCTGATGTTGAACTGCCGGAGTGATTAAGTTACAGTCACATAAAAATGCTTTTTAAAGATATAAACCTTTAAATAGCCTTATACATTTTGCTCCCTTTGCCAGCATTTAGACTTTGATTTACAAACATAATACTTTTCACTCAAAGGAAGTATGCACAAAAGATATTCTGTGTCTACTTAATCTGCTTACCATTATCAGACATTTGAGTATATCAGCAATAAACACATCTATTTTAAATATTCCCTGAAGAAAAATCTTCCAGTGCCATTTCATGAAAAAGACTCTTTACTCTTTTTCTCTGATTATCTTTTCTTTGTCTCATATCACTGCTGAGAGCAGGAGCTATGAATTTCAATACAAAATCTAAGCATAATACTTTAACTGCAGAAAAACCTACCATATCAGCCAAAGTTCTGTTTCAAAAGGAAAACAGTTTTAAACAAACAGGAGTATCATTTCAGAATTATAAATGCATGTTAGCTGTTAGCTGCTGTCCTTATTTTAAAAGAAGGAATTCTAAGGGTCTTATCTTGTCCAATATGTTTGAAAGCTTAAGATCCAGCTGCCTTTTAAAAATAGTCTGATCTACTAAAGCAACTCATGAGGGCTATGTGCTACACTGCTGTTTGGTATCTGTTTTGGTTTTCCGTATTGTGGTGTTTGTTTTTTTTTCTTTTCTTTGTTTTGATTTGGCTTTAAGTTGTTGGCATTTTTTTCCTTTCTTTTTTGTTTTCTATTTTGTTACAGTGAGATCATAGGGCATATGCAACACATTAATCATTTAACTTTAAAAGTATTATACAGAGGCTACACTCACTAATTAAATTTTCAATGCACATTCTTCATCCATTTAAGTAACCTATCTTAACATCCATTTGACCAAATATTAATTTATCTCTTCATTGCTTTATATTTTCTAACAGCCATTTTCTCTTTCTTGTTCAAAAATACGTAAGGACTGTAGCAACTGGATTTTATGCATAGAGGAAAAAAAAGAATTTCCACAGTTTCAGCTTCGCATGAGCTCCAACAAGCATTTTTTATTATCACTAGAGTTACTATCATACAGTAAGGAATCCTTGCAGATGTTGGACATTCTTACACATTGAAAGAGCGCTTCTTTCTGATGCCAATTCACAAATCCAAAAGGCCTAGTTCACCATTTAAAGTAGTTCAAACATGAAGAGGAGCTTATACTTACAAGCCCTCAAATACTGATGTTTTTTTCCAGATCTATCATTTCTTGAATAAGAAAATACACTGACTTTCTTCAGATAACAATTTAAATATCCTAAGAGGGAAACTGTTCAGACTAGCAGTTCATCTTGTTCTATACTTTCATCTAGGTGCTTCCTCCTTCCTGGATGTTAAGTTCTCCCTTGTGTTAAGCCAGTTTTGATGAAAAGTGTTTCAGCCCTGAATTGACCTTCACTATTTCCACTGATATATTCATATCTTCATCTCCCTCCCAGGAAATTATCGTTCTTTTCTTTCAGCAAAGAAATCTGCCAATTGCAGAAATATCTTTTACCTTCTAAAAAACTGCTGCTTCAATTGTGCTGTCAAATAGCAATTTTGGGGAGAAAGAAGGATGGCCACAATGGGAATAAGAAGGAACTGAGTCAGTGACTCCAACTGTGTTTTATTATATAAAATAAGCATACCAACAATTATGTAGTTTTATACAACTCTATCTTGGGATCAGAATGACAACAGAAACCACTTGAGTTTTGTTTTTATTGTTTATGATGCCAGCAAAACACATCAAAACTCTAGACCCATGATTCAAAATTGGGCACTGTGCAAAAAGTGTCAAGATGGAAGAATAAGAAAACAATATGATTGTTCTTGTTGTTATTTATCTTCGGGATATGAAATCCACCACAGTAAAACAGTAAGCCTTTCATTCTTTATGTAATCCACAGAAGAAGAAAAGCTCTATTTTTATGCAGCTATATAATGATTCTGCTTTAAAGATGCACAGTTATATAAAAGATACCCACAGATTTGTGAAATAGCAAAATAAATGTGACTTCAATGTTTTAAAAAACCTGAGCAGAGAAGTCTGTGTACTTAGAAAGAAACGATAAATTGAATGGAGCAAGTCTGAACTGTAAGCTTACTACTCAGCTTCCCAGTGTGCATATGTCAAAGAGGAGACTCATCTCAAAGGACAGATGATGCTTTTTGATATCTAGGGAATTTTTTTTGTCTGAGAAAATGGGTAGAGATATTTTCTATAGAAAAAGAACATGCCTGTCACAAGGCTCACCATAGTTAATGGATTCCTATCAACTGCAATTTTAATTTAATTTAATGTTTTAAAATATATACTAAACTGCAGGAAAGAAAAAAAAAGAGTGAAAGAGAGAGAGAGATTTTGTCAGGTAACTCCATAACTTTCTTCATAGACAGAGTAGTGAATATGACAGGAAATATAAATATTTACCTCTTTAAAATGTTTTGTTTCAGTGTGATCATATTATTTAAAACTTTCCTTCATTGTTTCTGGAGTGTAACTTTTTTTTATTGCTCTTTGTGAAACAAACTAAACACACACATTTTATCAGAATCCAGACTGTCATTCTTTGAAATAACCTCATTTATCAAAAATCTGTTTATCAGTTTGATAAGTACAAAGGGTTTTGTTTATTGTAAAATACAGCGAAGCCCACTGGAAGCCCAAAGCAGGTAGGATGTACTTCTGCACTGTCATTTGTATCCAGCAGAACCTATTGCTTACTTATCTAGAGGGCAGTATTAAATATCACATAGGGTCATTTATTAGACATTGTGTTCAGACTTGGCTACTGGGGACTTGGTCTCTCTTCATTACTCACCTCTAATCAGCTTTTTTCCATCCCACAGATATCTACTGCTAAATCTCCAGACAGGAACTACCAGCTGGCAAATGGTGGACAATCTCTGAATTTAAGCAGATTTAGCAGGGCCTTCAATGAATGATTATAGGGCTTAAGCTAATTGGAAATAAGATTTACAATGCTTCTTATAACCAATGCTATTCCATACTTGAAGGAGGGAATTACTGGTATTTCTTAATAATCTCATTTACTCACGGGTGACTTCTCAAAGTATGGACAGGGCCAATGTTGACTTAAGGCAACACAACAGATTTATTTTTCATATTGTGTGAATATGTGAATATGTGTGTACATATTCTTCATATTGTGTGAGGATTTGAAAGGTCATTATTCTTGGGTATATCTAATTATATGTATGTAATCATAAACAGCAAAGTCACAATTCACATGAGCTTACATTGAGAGTGCAATTAGGACCAAATGACACTTTCAAATGATAGACCGTACAAAAAGTTCTGATTCTTAAAGTTGTTCATTTCTAAGGAAACTCAGTGCTTTAACTGTCTCAAGAAAGGGGCTTACTTCAGCTACTTGGCAACAATAAATAATATTATCTGTGATTATTTGATAAGAATAGAAAATGGAATATATATAGTTCTAGGAAATTAATTCCCAAATCTCCAAACTTCTATTTTATTCCCTGCCTTGAGGAAATTTCTGCATCATTTTGTATGCTGAAAAGAACAATTCTATCTACAAGTGTAAAGCTTTTTTTTTATCCTGGGAGCCGAAACAGAATTTTATCCTCCTCATTGTACCAGTTCCTCAATAATTTAAAACAGAGCTCAGTCATCATGTTCAGAGCTAAGCGGGTGCATAATATAACTGCTTTATTTCAGCCATTTTTCGTTTGTTTGTTTTTTGAGTTTTCATTTGGCTTTGAGCATTTCTTAGATATACTGTATCATATAACCCTCACTAGGCTGCATGTGGATTAATGTTCCAAACCATTTCTATGTAATATTTCGTGTTCTGATATTAAGTAAATAAATAAAGCTGGTTCTATTTACTGCAAAAAAAAATGTTTTTAGGAAACTCATTGAAAAGCACTGATGAAGATGGTTTCTCTATGTTAAAGGTGACAAAAGGTATTGTATGTTTGTTTTCAAGTTTCTGCTGAAATCACATACTAGCATGAAAATAAGTTAAAACCTAATTTTTTTTTTTTTCATTCTGGCAACAATAATAGACCAATGTTGTTCCAGGTAGAACATTCATGACTGCTTATACTTACATGCAGACAGGAACTTAATATAGGAAACAAAAAGACATTGCCTGCAAACAGCTACCATTAATTAGCCTCACAGTCCTATCAGAGCTAATATGAACAAACTTGTATCAGTCATGTTTCTATAACTGCATAAGATTCTTGGTCACTTTAACTTCTTTAGATCAGGAATGGGATTGGAATCTGAGTAGGAGAGAGAAGGAAATTGCAGAATCACAGAATATTCATCCACTGGCTTCATATGTAATTTAGAGAGGATTTGGAAGACAAGACTATTGTTCCTTCTCTTACTTTCATATGTGCTGTCCTTTCCTGTCATCATTTTATCGTTTTCAATTGAACTGAAAACGACATTCATTCAGTTCCATTGAGAACTCAGCTTAGCTAAGTATTTCATCCTTTATACTGTTCTCATGACTGTGACCCACGAAGCAGTCAAAAGTAGTGCCCTAAGCTGCCTGATGTTCTTACATATGTAACAGCTCTCAGAGAAGCTAATGAGACTGTGTCCTGTGCTAATTTCAGCCATCAGTGAAGTTATGTGTGATAAGAAGCAATAGGGACTTTTGTATTATCTGGATTTTTTTTTTTCTTACGTTTTATATGTATTTCTGTCTTCCTTGATCTGGAAAGACTTTCAGACTTTGAAAGCAACATCAGCTTAAGACTAGCTCAAGTAACTCAGAATAAGTAACATCATTTAAAATACTTTCAAGCAGATTTTCATCTGCCTTGGGAAAATATCATACAATGAAGGAAAAGGAAGGACATGTTAACATGACAGCATTATTTCATGCTTGAACTTGAAAACCTTTGGTATGTATCAATTTAAAAACAAAAATTACAGAATTAATTACTAAATTAACCTGCAACAATTAGAGAGCACCATGGATTTTTCCCCAGTATGCATTCTCATTGCATGCAAACTCTTGATAGCATGGGGAAAACATGGAAATGATGCCTCCTGATAATTGAGTACTAAGTTTTACTCTAACTTGTTCTACTCTGTCATTTTCTTCTCCTGACTTTATGGTTGCAAAAATAAAATGGGTTACCCTCATAATAGTGAATTGGCACTGGTAGAGAAGAGCAGAAATGAAAAGCTATATATTCACTCAGCTGAAGTGTATTGTATGGTTTCTCTCACCCTTGCTTTCCCTTTGCTCTTTATCTCATTCACTTGTATTCTATACATAAATAGAAGGTAGCTAAAAAAGGTGATGATTTCCATATAATTTCAGATTTCTTTAAGTGGAATTTTAGGCCCTCACAGAACTTTCCAAGATGTAGTCTGTGGAAGTAGCAAGCTGTGATAAGCACAAGACAAATAAACAAAAATAAACAACCAATCTTTTGGTCTGTGGCCAATAATATGGCAACCTGGTTCAAAAAATTCTGAACAGATAATCTTTGGCTACACTGATGTACTCTTTGATGCTCAGATAAAGAATTCCTGTCAGATAAAACTCTTACTCTGGTATATCCTGAAAGTAACAGAACAATCTTTTCAGCTTCTTAGATTTACACCATCTATAAAATATATAATCTAACAATATCATTTGGTATTATTCATTTGTTAACTTTACCTCCTACAATATGGAATCTGAAAGAATGTAATATAAATTATGAATAATATGTTAAATGGCGTAAAATCAGGAAGAGCAGAAAAAAAAATTGTATGTAGAAAGGCGTAGATCAAGAAAATGTACCTGATTCCTAATTTTCCGATTTATTCCTTAAGGCCACAGCGAAGGCTTTGCTTTATGACTGTTATGGTTTTATGATTTTTGTTATTCCATATAATCTCATAAGCAACACTTAGAACATATTGTATGAATTTGCCTCTTTAAAATCTGTGTAATCTGCTTTGGCATCTAATTCACCTGCCCATGTACAAATATAAGTTTAATAAAACACAATTTATGAATAAAATATAAAGCAATACCTCTAAAGTTTGCTAACAGACTAAGAAACATTCAATCTTAAAAGCCTAAGCCTTTACTATACTGGAATTAATGCATTAGTATTTTCTTCTCCCTGCTTACAGCTTCTCAATATAATCATTGAAATTCACCCCTTGAGGGAAAGAAAAAAAACAGCAACCTTCTGAAACAGGAGTCTGAAAAATAAGAAAGTTCATATGGTCTTGTAGTTACATAATTGACTATGAGTCAGACAATGAGTATTTAGGATTCCACACAAACTTCCTGTGTGATTTTTCTTAAAGCTGTTTCAAACCAAACTATGATACTTAGTCTAATAATAGTGAGCTAGAGCATGTTCCCACATGACTTGATTAGAATTGTTGACCTGTTCACCCCTTTGTGAATGCAGCAGAAATCTGACTTTCACCGTTCTCTCTGCTGGTCTTAAATTCAGTAGAAATGTAATACAAATATTAACCTGCCCTAAAAGAGTTCTCCTATTTACTGCCTCACTTACACTGTTCAGATATTTCAGTGATGGTGTTAATAGTCTTGGTCCAGAAAAGTATATAAACATGTTTCTGGCCTTAAACACAAACACTACCATTAAAATTTATGGCTAACTGAAGTATAAAACCATTACACCATGGACAAGCCTATGTGAAACCTGACTGCTACATTTAGCGCCTCTCAACTATGGAGCTCTGGAAATACCTACAGCAGTGCAGGAGGAGCAATAGTCTTGGCCCCACTTCTAGTGAAAATACTTCCATTATAAGATCATTTAGATGGAATCTCCCTCAAATATTATTCACAACACACAAAGTTTTACCTGAACAGCTTCTAAATAAGAAATAATGGATATGTATGCTGTTTAAGGACTACCGTCTGTTTAAAGTATTCTAATGTCATGATCTTGTTTTACAATTGTATCTTTGTGCACTGATTATGCAATGCATAAGGCAGAGATTGCACAGTACCTCATATATTTAACCCATGATTGTTTTCTCACTGTTCAGAGCTACTGCATATTACTCAAGAATTGTAATGAATATCCTACACAAGCAAGTTTTTCAAATTTTTTTTACTAAACTAGCATTAGATTTCTACTCACTTTATTCTTCTCACTGCTATTCAAAATCTGTATCTGAACCTTGATATTTAAATTTATTAATTTGCCCATTCCTTTGGCCAACTTCCTAGTTAACAGGTTTTAATTTTAAAAGAATTCTGATTGTGTGAAACTAAAATATGATAGGTAACTCACAGGATGTTTCTTGTATCATTTTATTTTGTATTTAAATTTCTTCTTGCATGAAAAAGAATGAATATTCTGGACAAGAAATGAGTCAGATTTCCAGAGTCATATTACCAGTAGTACACATGGATTTATAGAGTTTTGAACTTCAATAAAGTATTCTGCCAATCAAAATACAATTTAGTACATAATTTATGTGCTATAATATGACATAGCCAGAGGCAGCTTCATACTAGAGTTCAAAAACAATTTGCTTGTTAAATTAGCTAATAATGTTTGCAGCAGTACTTGATTAATTAGCCCTCCAATTTATTAGTGATACTTAACAAGAAAAATCAGGAGTAAAGCCTGCTGAATATAAAACGTATACCTTCAAATTAACTTCCAGTTAATTAAGTAGAGATATTATGTATCTATCAGTATTCAATATCACATCATCACACTGCTGATAATGCAGACAAACTCATGACTTCGTTATTCCACCATCAGATTTGTATCAATTAGCTCACATCTGAAATCGTTCTGCTATGCAAGAGAACTGTTCTCTACTGAATGGTCAATTGCATCTGAAGGTCTTTCTTTGATGCATTGATTCAAACTGCCTCTCTTAAGTAAATTAAGTAAATTAGAGAAGCTATATTGAATATTATTCTGAATTTTGATCCCCCCCCCAAAAAAAAAAAAAAAATCTGCTGGAATATGCATGCTGAAGGTCAGTGACTGTCTGTAAGGAAGAGATGAAAAATACTTTTTTTAGTTGGGGATGGCGAATAATAACTTACCTGTGAATTGATGCCCTGACAGGGTATTACGATGCAGTGTCACAATGTTGTCACAATAACGAGAAAAAGTACAAAGAGGCACTGAAGTTACCTCTTCAAGTAAAAATCACAGTGCAGTATCATGATGTGAATTTGAAGTTATTTCTTAACCCTCCATTACTTTTTCTTCTATTCAGTGGAAGTACTTGTTTTCTTCTCACTGTGATTCTTTGTAGCTGCTAAGAGTTGACTCACTCTTCTTCCTATATTACTAACTTGAAATCCTAGTCATGACATTCCCATGAAAAGCAGCCTATGATGCAGCTCGGCAGAACACATACAGAAATTTAAAATTCCCTGAGCTCCAAGTATGCCTAGAAAATGTGTACTTCAAAGTAGTACACAACCAAATCCTGTAAATACTGTAGTAACACTACCTAACATTTCACATCTGTTTGAATGCCTCTTCCTTGTTTCCCTTTCCTAGATTTTAGAATAACAGAAAAAGGACCTTGTATTTCTCTCCTAATACCAAGGTTAAAAGTTGTTCTACAATTCTTAGAATTCAAATATGCTTCTCTGAAAAAAAAAGTAATCAAAAAATATATCTGAGCTTTATAATTTATCAGAGGACTTGTCTATGTTAGGGAACAAACTTCTCTGAAAAGGAGTTGGATCTTAGGCATGTAGGTATTCAAAGTACTTCCGCAGAAAAATGGCGAATTATCAACTATGTAACAGCGTGTACTTTTTGTCTTAAATTGAGGAACAAGGATACCTTGAAAACTTCCTTTGTGACTTCACTAGACACACACTGTCTGACTACTATAGATATAGCACATGAAACAGAAACGAACAGCCTGAAATTGATAGCTGACCAGCACAATCAAGGGATTAAGTATTTATAGAAATATATTTTCTGTTGAAATGTGCAAATAATAGAAAAACAAACATACTTCTAAAGCTCCTATAGCCACTATTAAATTCATCTCCATTCTACATCTAGGGACTGTTGTCTGAAACAACTGAATGTGCTTGCCAATCTGCATCACTTAAAAGAAAGCAGGTTCAGTGTGAAAAGCAAAAGCTCCCAGGAAGATAAATCATCCAGCTATCCTGATCACATTTTAAAACATTTTGGTAAATTGGTGAACAAAAGTTAAATTTACTGCTATGCTGCTTTGACATTATCCATGTTTGGGTTAGAAACAGTGACTTCATTTTAAAACGGGAAAAATAATATTTTGTCATTATACTTAAATGGCTATGATGACTGGATTAAAATTCCCTGACTTTTTCTTGATGATTTCTTCTTTTATTTCTTGGATTTCAGTATGGCTCTATCCTGATTAGCACCTGAAATTTCTCCTTCTCCTACTTCATTTCATTTCTTATCATTTCATTTTTAGATTTACTGCAGTTAAACTGAAAAGGACCTGTCTGACAACACACTTCAAGCAGCTCCAAGCTCCTTCCTGCTATTAATAAAAGAGAGAAGAGCCTTTGAAGAGCAGTAGGATATCCATTTTGGTACAAATGTCACTGAAACTGAAAATCGGGATAATCTTTTAGACATCACACTCCTTAATTTTCCAATAAGATATGGTGCTTCATATACTAATATACCTAAAAACACAAAGGATAAAAAAGGTGGTTACAGCTTCATGGACTTCACTGTCCATTTTTGAAAAATCAAAGGGATGATTACCTATGTATTCTATTATAAAAGAAACTACTACCTGATATATCTAACAATCTGTGTATTAATTATTTTCCACAGCCTTATTCAAACATACAATATTGTAAGTGCTGTCTAGTATAGAGTAATCCTCACAGACGCCATCTTAGGCAAAACCCACAGGAGGCCTGGGACAAATTGTAATTTTGTTTTAATCATACCTAATGGAAGATTAACACCCTGGGACAGTAATGAACCACACCAATGATACAAATTTCCTTAAAATATCTGATATTTTCTGGTGAAAATATTACTCCCATAATATTGCTGATGTTTTTTTTAAAGAATTAAAACTCAGTCAATCTTTTTCAACACATTATTTCATAGTATTTTCTCTTTGTCTTGGAGCTTCAGAGGGTGAATGGCAGTCTGTTTGCAAGATGGGGTCTTACATTCTTTCTGAAGAATTTTTCCTACAAAAAGGGTATAATTCACTGCAGTGAATTATAGGTGAATCTCATTTCCATAACTGTTAGTACAGCTGCTGTTTTTCCTTTGGTCTTTCACAGATTTTGTGCTCTTAAGTCTGAACTCCATGCTAGCAAGTTCTAGACTAGGCAGTTTACTTAGGGGTCCCATGAAGACTGCTAAATGGAAACTCATCTTTTGATTGACTTGGGTATAACCAAGAGACATGCCTAACCACAGAAAGCAGCTGCTTTGATGATACTGTTGAATAAGAATCTCTTTCTAAACCTCATGTAAACAACCTCAGACAAAGAGAAAGACCATGGTCTTTCTTAACTCTAGGCCATCTGAATAAATCATAACTGATAAAAGCATTTGCAGATGAAACTGAGGAAAAAAAAACAAAAACCATTCTGTTGTGAAGACAGTGAGTGGATGTGTTTATACTCCACTGTTTATTTCCCTTGATCTGCTGCTATTTAAAAATAATAATAAAAAAAACCTTCACTCTGTCTGCAGTAATTCAGCAGTGACATTTCTCTTCTACTCATTTTTAATATGTTTTGCCTGATGCTGTCTTGGAAAATTACAGGCTGATTTGAATGAATACATGAATTTGCTACTGTTTTTCATAGCAAAACTTGAAATGTTCTATTTGTCTTCAAGAATGTTATTTCTGCAGCGAACTGAAAAAAAATTAGCATTTAAATGAAGACGTTGTTAAATTCTGTCAGCGAGAAAATAATGAGAACTATTAGTAAAAAATACGCACAATTTTTTACTCTGTTGAGACATGATATAGATCTAACAGTCCATGTAAGTGGGAAGCTGAAACTATTAAGTTACAACCCAAACTCAAGGAAACTGAGCAGCTTCTGACTGCTGTATATTCTGACTGACCATCATTCAGAAAGCAATTACTTTATTTTGTGCATTTAGCAGATGCATTTTGAAATAAACAGCAAAATTTTCTTCCCTCACCACATCATTCCCTCTAAATTGGAGAGGTATGGATTTGAAAGACGGACTGTTTGACAGATTAAGAACTGGCTGGCCGGTTGCAGCCAAAGGGTTGTGATCAATGGTTGTATGTCTGGGTGGAGGTCGGTTACGAGCGGCGTTCCCCTAGGCTCAGTCTTGGGACTGGTGCTCTTCAACATCTTCATCAATGACATAGACAATGGAACCTAGTGCACCCTTAGCAAGTTTTCAGATTACACCAAGCTGAGCAGTGCGGTCAATATGCTTGAGGGAAGGGAAGCAATCCAAAAGGACCTGCACAGGCTGGGGAAATGGCCCATGTGAACCTAATGACATTCAACAAGGCCAAGTGCAAGGTGCTGCACTTGGGCTGGGGCAACCCCAGATATTTATACAGACTGGGGGAAGAACTCCTGGAGAGCAGCCCTGCAGGGAAGGACTTGGGAGTCCTGGTGGACAAGAAGCTGGACATGAGCCAGCAGAGTGTGCCTGCAGTCTGGAAGACTAACTGTATCCTGGACTGTGTTAAAACAGAGGTGGCCAGCAGGGAGAGGGAGGTGACTGTCCCCCTTTACTCAGCTCTTGTGAGGCCCCACTGGAATACTGTACCCAAACCTGGGATGAGTACCTGGTCAGGGTAGCTTTAGATTAGATATTAGGAGGAAGTTTTTCATTCAGAGGGTGGTGATGCACTGGGACAGGTTGCCATGAGAGGTTGTGGATGCCCCATCCCTGGAGGCATTCAAGGAAAGGCTTGATTTGGCTCTTGGCAGCCTGGTCTAGTGTTGGCAACCCTGCTCACAGCAGGGGGGGTTGAAACTAAGTGATCTTTAAGATCCATTGCAACTGAAGCCATTCTATGATTTTCTGCAACATCAGTTCATACCATCTAATAAAAGAAGTATCCTATTGATAACCTTCCCACCTTTAAAAGAGGGAATGAATCATTCCATTCTGCTACTGGAAAATTTAATTCATGCCTTAAATTTATTACCTCTACAAACAGACATTCTTCAAGATCTCACAAAATGGAGACAGAGGAACTGGGAAAGAAGGAAAATAAAGCAACAGCCTACTAAGGTTAATTCATAAGTAAAATAAAAATAACTGTTGACAAAAGGATCTCTCATTTACATTTTCTGAAACATTTTCTGAATCCACTGCTTCTGAAAATATTTAATCAGTGAAAAAAATTACCATTAAAAATATAAAGGTACCCTAACTTTTATTTTTTAAATATACATTATTTTTAATGTCCTTGTTAAATGGCTACATATCAACAGCATTTCTAAGTAATTTGATTTCTAGAAAAATGAAAATGTACTGTGGAACAATCTTTCATCTTACAAATAAACCAACAAAATTTGAATGTCCGGTTAAGAACCTAATTAAGTCTAATATGCAATGACAGGTTTAAATAAGTGGAAAAAAATATTAAAATACTGTCATCACCAGATGAAAGTATTTGTCTATACTTTTCGAATTCACTAATATTAGAAATGTAACTTGTAAATCGGAAGATTCAGAAAACAGATTTTGTAGAGGAAGATCAAGAGATGAATGAAATGTGTGTTTCTTTTGAAGGATGAATAGTTCAGTATCAGTACCTCCCGAGGTTTTGTCAGTACTACTTAAACCAATAGTTATAAATTATTGATTTTCTAAGGCAATTACACTATTTTTAACAAGATTTCAGAAGGCATCTGCACCATTTCTATTAATTTGCATAGAAGAAAATCAGATCTTGAAACTCTCTTTAATTTTGCAGTGCTTTAGAGGCACCACTACCGTGTATTACTACACCATAATTCAAAAACAAAAGATGCAGGCCCTAGTAGTTAAGTGCTTGGTATCAAATTTAGACTTCCTCTAAAAAGATTTCCTTTGAAAAAGGAAATTATTTCCATTAAAATATTTTCCTCTGAAGAAGTTAATTTCCTACACTTGCACAGCTTTGGCAATATCTTACATTTCTTGTGAAGGACTGTCATGGTTTTATTAAACTGGCAACCATGTGTTAAAATGCATTTTTAACAAGAAAATACACATGTGCTTCAGACTCCTGTGTAGACTTAGCAGAAACTGATACTACTTAAAGACACGGTGGAGAACGTCTCCTCCAAGCAGAATTACTTGACTTGCACATGTGTATTTTCTTGTTAAAATGCGTTTTAACACATGGTTGCCAGTTTAATAAATTGGTTTCAGATTTTCTCTTGGAGGGGTTCAGTTTTTTGAGTTTGGTTTGGTTTTGGAGGGTTTTTTGTTTTGTTGTTGTTGTTCTTATTTGTTTGTTTTGCTGCTTTTTTGTTGTTGTTTTTGCCAGCTTCCACTGAATAATTATAGGCTACTATTTAGTCAGTTAAAGAAACAATATAATTTCCTTTTCCAGCTGTCTTATAATTGCTCAGGGAGCAATTTGTGGATGAATTATTTTTCCTTGATTATATATATGGTATCTTTAATCATACACTCAAACTTCTTGACAAGGTAGTCTTTACTTATTTACTTATTATAATGGCACAGTCAGGATGATCTCTTTGGCTGTTTTGTGGACTGTATGAATGACAAAATTTAACTGATGACAGAATACATAGATGACCTAAATATACGCTCTGTCAAGAGTGTTAAACCGAGCTGAAGCCCAAGGAAAATAATAAAACAACAGAAAGATATTACCTTGGTGAAAGAAAAATGTGTGATACTAACCATTTATCTGAAAACCTATCCTACAAGTCTTACACAAGAATTTGTCTGATTGCTAATATTTTTCCTATGGTGAGTGAATAGAATCTATGTTCTGTAAAACAGAATTTCTGAAACAAATTGTGGAAATGTGTCTACTCCTTTCAGGTTTTATACACCTAGACAAAAGCAAAGTTACAGGAAGTCAAAGCACTACAGAGATTTCTGCAGCACTGATTGAATATTTTGAGGCAAGACTGCAAGTTCATATTTGTGGTGTTTCTTTTTATGACTTGGGAGAAAAAATGAAAACTTTTGTATTGTGGATAAATCTGACTCTCCCAAAGTCACAGGAGAACATTTTTATGTGTCCTCCACGTTTTAACATGGTTTCAATCCTCAGTGTTTAAATGTTTTTGCCTTCTTCCATTTATTGTTGAATTACTCCCTAGTCTCCGCCCTTCTTTCTAAGATAATAAGTCATTTAAGCCAAGTACTCTGTAGTATTTTCAGTCAAAGGAATGCTGGTTTTTCATACTGGCCAACAGTAATTTACATGTATGATTTTTGCTTTCATTATATTAAAAGCAGATCTGCCATCCTGAACATTCTATAAATAAGGGGCTCCTACCTGTTCTCCCCTCAAAAGGTAAAAATTATTATGAAAGCAATAATTTTTCCCATGCATGCTAAACTGACAAATGAAAGGCAAAGATCTGTCTGCATTATGTATGAGTACCGTTTTGTTTTGCCTGAGAGTAGGGGCTGAAACCCCAAAGAAATCTTAGGACTGAAAGCTGCAGGAAAACTGTACACTCTCCCCACAGTTACACTATAAGAACAGGAAATAAGAAGGCAGAGTCTAATACAAATTTTGCTGTATACAACACATGAACATATAATGGCCTGCACCTCATAAAATTAGATATTAACATCCTTTTGCCTCATGATTTTCAAAGAAAGGTGCCCAATTTATTTCCTCATCACTCTTCCAAACAGCATGTGAAGTTGAGGAAAGAAGGGTCAAAGGAAAACCTTTCCCAGAGTTCCTACTTTTTTGATAAATTATATGGCTTCAGCTCATTGTAGCACATCCCGAAGTATTTAAAGTCAGAGGCTGCAGACTCTGCTTGTATTCTTCTGTGGGAAGAATAGTAGTTCAGTAGTTCACCTTTCCCCAGCAGTAGAGGATGAGCGACAGACTACAGCATGCTTTCTCCTGTCCCTAGTTTGACTGCCTGGCACTTGGGAACTACGCTGTATTTCTAATACAAAAGTCAGTATGATGTATAGAAAATGAACAAAGATTATTGCTGATGAATTAGCTAACAAGTCATATATTATTTACTGAATACTCATGCCTCAGCTTGTAACAGTCACCTTCAAAGAATCTACAAAATAAAATGTTGCGGAGTTAAAGGAACTGTGACACTGGTCACTATGAGTAGAAAAAAAAAAATGTATAGGATGTATGAACCAACTTATTCGTGTTTCATTTCTTCACATTATCTAGATAAAACATTAAGAAGTGTACCAAACAGAATAAACCCATGTTGATAGAAAGAGGTCTTGTACTGCAGCTGGAGTTTCTGCAGTCAAATATATGAGGTTTTTGAGAGACAGATAACAACGGTCTTTGAGAGACAAAGAGGTAACATTTGTGTTTGAAAGACAAAGGGATAATATTGTTCATCTCTCTTTTTCCATTTAATTGAGTAACTTCTTTTTTTTAATGTAAACGTACAAAATAGTTAAGGGTAAAATCTTTATTGTGTGTTATTGTCGTTTTATGCCTTAAATCTTAAGGAAAAAAAAATCCTGTCTCCCACAGTATTTTACTGGCTTTAAATCATTTTGCACAGAGGAAAAATAAACCTTCAGAGAACATTTCAATGTTAATATAGCAGGAAGAAAAAAAAGAAAGAAAAAAATCCATACCTGTTCTTCGAACAAAGCCATTACATCTGCATACCTGGCTTCACTATACAAATAAATCAAGTCTATGTGTTAGCAACTCTCCTCTTAGCAATTTTCAATTCTGAATTGTTAGCACACATACTGCACAACACCAAAGTTCCAAGAACAGAAACAAAAGGACAGTCCTTTAGAAACAAATGCTAAATTTTAAATGTCAACCATAAATCACCACATTACTCTGCACCCAGGTTCAGTTCAGCTCAAGCGCACCTGAACAAACCACAGACCCTGGCTTCCTCTAAGTCTGTATTTCATATCATCCTGCTTGCACAGTGCCATTGAAAATTCCATTGTTTAATTAATCATCTAAATCAACCCTTTTGGCTCATTGTTACTTTTACAACACTTGCCAGTCTTGTTAATGGTCTTTGGTGCACTTAACATACACACCACTGTTCTATGGGTAGCAAATATACACACTGTAAGCAGTTATTTTTGAAAGGTTATGTTACCACAGCATTACAGGAAAACTGAAGGATACTAGTGTCATTTTAGAACTAGTCTGATCATACAGAAAAAATCATCCCTTGAGAGAACACACATTTGATGGACAGAAACTCATTGCTGATTTAGTACAGTATGGATGTCTGCTCAGAAAATAACTGTATCTTCCCCAGATAATGCTCACTGAAGAAATGGTTTTAAAGCTCTGTCTACTAATAAATCCCATGGAAGAATTTCTGAGAAGGCAATGATACTCTTAAAATATGAGATTTGTCAGCAGAAAATTGTTGCTGTTAGTAAAAATTGAAAACTGCAGGGCAACAACCAGAAACTAGGAAATGCCTGCTGGCAAATCTATGAATTACATATATGAATTACAGAACTTTGGATCTGCATGCTAGTTACATATCTATCCAGAAAAATGCCTTTTTGTAAATACCTAAGGCACTTGTATCCTTTGTCTTTTACACGAGCTATTTATCAAAGGCAGAAATAAATACATGTATACAGATATATATATTCATATGTGAAAAAATGTATATGTCATTCTGTTTTGAGGTTTTCTTTCCTATGTACAATTCCCTGTTAGCTTTGAGACTTGGTCTTTCTTTTATTAAATAGTTTTCCAAATTAAATTAGTCACATGGAACTGGTAATAATAAAAAAAAAATACTTTCTATATAGCTTGTTTTTAAGAAATCATTATCTGATTTTTTTTAAGTCTACACCACTATGTGAAGTTAACCCAGCACCTTTAATGTCAATAGGCATTCTTATTCAGTTGATGGAGTAGGCACATGTAAATGTATGAACACTGAAATTCAGCACCCTGGTAAAGATCAGTATGCACACATTTAACTTTGAAGACCTGTTTAGGTTAAGCAAATCAGGCTGACATGCCAAGTATTAGAAGTCTTGTTTGCTGATGACACTAAATTGGGTTATGAGGTGGAAATGACAAAATTGAAAGCCATAGTACAGAGACCTAAGTATGCTTGAAGAGTGGGCAACCAAGAACTGTACAAAGTTTAACAAAGACAAGTTTAAGGTCCTGAGAGCCCAGTACAGGCTAGGATGTGGCTAGAGAGCAGCCTTGGTGAAAGGGATCTGAAGGTTCTTGGTGAACAACAAGATGAATATGAGACAGTAATTCAATGCTGAAGCAGTCAAAGAGATGTGATCATCCTACTCCACTCAGTGCTTGTCAGGCCGCACTCAGAATACTGTGTGCAGTTCTCATCCCCACAATTCAAATAATGCACAAAAAGACTGGAGTGGATCCAAAGGAGGGCCACAACGGGCTGGAGAATGAGCCACATGAGGAAGGAAGATAGAAGCTACTGAAAGGATGACTACAAACAAGACAGAGTCTCTCCCTCTCTTTCTCTCTCTTTCTCTCTTCACAAGGAGTCACCTGGAGAAGAGAAGGGGCAGCGGGTACAAGTTACACCAGGACAGGTTTTGTTTTGATAGAAGAAATTTTTTACAGAGTTTGAACCTGAAGATCTTTTGAGTTCCTTTCCAATCTGGGCTGTTCATTGATTTGGTGATTTCATGATTTATACTGTTCTGATTTCATACAAACTTGGCAACAGTGATGATTGATTCTAACGCTCTCCAGCTAGTAAATCTGTAATACTGCTCACAAATCTAACTAAATTTTTGCTAAAATACTAAATCATTTGATAGTGATTCTGACTCGTTATCAGAAATCTACTGCCTTATAGGGTGCTTTTGTCCCCACTGTTCTGATAAATGTCAACTGAACGATTTTAACAACTCAGCATGTGTCCTAGCAATAAATGCAGGAAGCCTGAAGAATAAAGATGAACTACATATGATAACCTCATTCATTTTCCACGAAGATCAATGGAAATGTTTTCATTCTATTATGATCTAAGCCTAATGACAACTTTTTTTTTTCTTTTCCTTTACACACAACATGAAAAACATAATAAATTTGGGTTCATATCCAGATTTCAACTCAATTATATCAAATCCCAGATGGAATCTTGCAGCTACCCAAAGGCTTCTAAAATTCTGTTTATCTTTCCAAAAATATTGACATTTCCAATACTTAATATTTAATCATGACACTTAATATTACTTTTGATCTTGCAAATATATAGAATAAAGAGAAAGAACCATTATTGTAGAAGAATTTCAAAGACTTTAAGAAGTGGAAAGATAATAGCATTTCCAGAACTTGTGCGGCAGTACTGCTTTTAAAAATTGATTTTTTTTTTTTCTGAATTCTACTTGCAGTCTAGAAATCAGCTTTTTTCTTTTAAGCCCTACACGTGTCTTATTATCTTTTGTATTTCATAGTAGAGACGATATTCATAAATACCTTCTTAATTAGATAAGCAGCCTCCTGGCAAAATTATCGGATCTGGTTGAGGAAGTCTAGCAAAAAAAACCAAAAACCATGGAGCTACATTATCCTGAGAAATTCAGAAGAACCACAGGAATTTACTGAAAGAAGGAAAGAGTTTTAATTGGAGTAACAGCATATGATGAAAGAAAGATACGTTAACTTGAATGTTACTTCTACTTCTATGTGCAATTTTGTGAGTGTGTGTGTGGGAGGGTCTGTGGATGGGCAGGTTCATCTGGAAGAAGTTTTGTCAGAAAATCTGAACATTGCAGTTTAAACTCAGCCAGTTTGGTACAAAAGTATGCTATGCATTACACCTATATGGCAGTGAGCTGTGCTCTCATGCAATAGTCTTGGCAGATGCTGAAAAATCTCCAAACTTGACCAGCACAGCAAGGTAGATTTTGTTACACTGAAAAGTTCTTGGGGGAAAAAATAAAAATCTAAAATAAAATGCTGAAACACCTATATAAACTTTCATTTAAAAATACTCCATAACTCTATTAAACCCTCTAACATAAAGAATTCCTCCAACCTAAAATGAATTAGCTTTGTTTTTGTCAAGGAAAGCATTTGGTTTCAGGATGATTAAAATTTCATTTATTTATTATAAGATTTCATGCAGCAGCTTCTTCAGCTATTAAAGAAACAGTTGCAATTAGAAAGCAGAGAATGGAAATAAATTTCTACTGTTATTTTGGAGGGAAGCTTCCCCAGAGCTGCAACGTGATCTTGGCTGTGCAACATTCTTTGGACAGGTGAGAGAGGGATGCAAAATGACAAAAGGAGAGAAGAAAATTCCCCAAAGTTACCTGTGGATTACTGCAGAAACAACGCTGACTGACTAGCTAACAGAATGTCTAGTGAAACATAATATAAATAAACATAAAGTAATGCACACAGGTTAAAACAGCCTCAGCTGTAAATACACAGTGTTGTGGTAAGACCTGCAGAGAAATAAACCCTTTGGGTTATAACAGGTGACTAAGACAGCATTAGGCAAAAGCAGCAGATAGAGGAAATAGAATGTCAGATATCATTAGGAAAGCAATAGAAAACTAATTGCAATTAGTTAATAAGTGCAATTAGAGAATAACAAGAATAAAACTGGAAAAAAAAAAAAAAAGGAGAAAACCAAGGATAATTTGAAGTTGAGAAAGAACTCTATGCAAAAATTAATAGAAAATCAGGACTGTTCAGCCTTGGAAAGGCACAACAAGAATGAGAGATATGAATATTGCTAATCCGAAGTGAAATAAATACTAATTTGCATTCCACTCAGAAACTTTAAAGCTACCTTACTAGATCTACTTTTGTGCAAAATGTTTATCATATGTTGTATAGACAGAAAAATGGCGATTTATATTTATATGAGATTAAACATCCACTAGCTGTCTATTTACATCTGTTGCAAAAGCGAGAGTCTCCAGTGTCAACTCAGGGAATACAAAAATAAACAAAGAATGTTCCCCAATGTAATTCTCTGCTTATGAAGTCTCTAATTGAAAATACAAGCCCTTTAAAGCCAGGTAAGGCAGGAAATATAATTAGTGGCACAGCTGTACTTTACTCGTCTATCTTCCTGATTATATATCCACATAAAATGAGGAACTCATTTTCTAAGATTTCTAAGATGAAGTGTAGGAGGAGAAACAGTCAGATGCAAGCACTGAGCTTTCTTACTCTGAAAGAAATGAGGTAGTCATAATGAACTTGGTTTTTCAGCAAGTTCTTCAAAATTTTATTGGTGCTTTAAAGATGAAGAATTCCTAGGTTAATTATGCATTCATAGGGAATGTATATGCTGCCATGACCTTTATATTTCAAAGAAAAAAGGATGTACTAGGGAATAAAAGGACTTGTTTCCAAAATGTTTAGAATAGGTTGTCAATGCAGGGCTATGACAAAGCCTTTGATGTCTGTAGTTAGTCTATCTTAAGACATTGTTTTTATTTTATTCTTTCTCTCAGATAAATGCAAAATATGCAGGAGAAATAACAAAGTTATGATAATAGTTGTGAGAAAATCGTTTCAATTGACTCTCACCTTGAATGCTGAATTGGGTACATTATCTGAATTACTTCCGTGTAACAGAAGGAATTCTGGTACTGTCTTGAAAACATCACTGTCTATCTGGTACTGCTCTGTCCTAGGAAAACTTTCACCTTTTGCAAAGGCCATGAGGGTAGAGTTCAACTGCTGAGCTGCCATTCCTCCAACTCTTTTAATGTATTCATAGAACAGTATTAACCTTTGTAGTGCTTCTCTATTGCTTGCTCTGCTTCCAAATTCTGAAAAGAAGGCTGCATACAGAATATCCTTAGACCTCTGATGTATCTGTACTAAAAATATAGATAAAAGAAGGCTTTTCACTGTTCTGTGTATCTTGCTATAAAATACAAACTTACCCTTCACCAATTCATTCAGACAGATGGAATTCTACATGGAAGGTGATGGAGAACAGTAAATTCTTGTTGACATTAGCCACTGCTGAACACATGCAATAATGTTGGAGGAGAAACACTTCCACAATCTGACCAATGTGCCACGCTTGAAGAAGTTCCCTGCTATATCATGTGATTTTCTTCCAAAGAAGATAGATTTGTAAAATCCCATTTAACACAGGAATCATTTTGCCATGCCAATGGCCAAAACACAAAGTCTAAAACAAATCGTAATGACAGCATTTCAGAAATATGATAAAATAAGTTCTCTGCTAGTCTAACCTGTAATCAGGGTACTTGTGAACACCTGTTTACTATATTTCTAATACAGGTACAGAAAGTCTTTTCCTCTATTATGAAGTCTAGACAATTAGCTTAGGTTGGACATCTATACCCTGACGGTCAGAGGGCTTCTTTGATGCTGCATTGAAAGTCTCTATCACAAGCTTTTTGACTTGCATGTGTGGGTTCAGTTATCCTTGCAGTTCAGCTTTCAAAAGAAGTGATAAAAAAGAAGTTCTGTTTGATTATAAGAGCAGAAACTGTTTTTTTAAATGATACATCTAACATCATTGCACCCATTATTCAGAGCTTCAAAGTAGTAACCATGTGCCCTATGCTTCACAGAGCATAGACAGCAAAGAATAAAACTACAGTACTACCCAGAAACTTGGCATGTAACATTTTATGATCCAAGATTTCCAGTTCAACTGCCTTCCAGCTGAGTGAATTGCTTTAAAAAAATCAGTACTAGAACATATTCTTGTTGCTCTAATATACATACGTGCTCATATATTTCTGAATTTTCAAAAGGAAATTATTATAGTTACATGTAAGCAAGAACATTATTAACTGGTTTGTTTCATGAATGTACACATTTCTCATAGCCTCCCATCCTCACTGTTCTCTGAGCTGCGACATATTCAGCAAATTCTGAATCCGTTGGCTGCTATTCCACACACTATTTACCACTTTCTTACACATTTTTACTGTATCATGTAATCTTCTAAGAAATTTAATCTCAAAACCAAGGCACTTTGATAGAAAATAAATAGCTTTTCTATAGAAATTATATTTCTTCATTAGATAAAAATATGTAGTGACATTTCAGCTTTTTTAGTATCAGTACATTTTTTCTAGTTGTTCATCTTCACAGCATTACTATCTATACAGAGTCATTTTGCATTATATACATTACAGAATATAGCTATATTATGTCATTAACATTTAATACCTACTCTTTGGCAATTGAAAATATTGATATTTTCAATTGCTCTGCTCTCTGGCCCAGAACTCCTGAGAGGCTTTATGACCATATCAGAACCTATGCCATGCATTACCAAATGTTTCAGTACTTTCAGGTGTTATTAGCAGAAACTCTTCAAGTGTATCACATATCAAGTTAGACAGTGAATTCTGTTTGAGTTCTGCACGCAACCCAGAAAACCAAAACAGGATGGAAAAATAAAAGACACCCAAGACTGCCAAACTGTTTGCAGCCCATACTGAGACCATTTCAGCATTCAGAAGCAACTGTAGGAAGCAAAGAACATGCTGCTACATTTAAGGGGCTGTTAGATCTGCCTTGGTTAAAACTTAGTAGGAAAGGATACCAAATTACAATTCTCTATATTTTAAAAGCATTATGATATTATAAGTAAAAGGGATATAATCATTACAACAGAGCACAAATCCTGTATACCAGCTTTGCTTTTCATCCTTTGTTTTGAACCATTTGTCATTGTTTTCTAAGACAATGCAATATATCTTGATCATGAAAAAACAGCCTTATATGTCTGCAATGTGTACCAGTTTATATACACAAATATTTTATCCATGCATTTCGGAAACATGCTGAAATGAGTGTTCTGCAGTACTTTTAGCAGTCATTTATGGAAAGATTATTGATATCCACATGATCCTCATCTTTAACATCACAGAAAGGGGATAATGCCATCCAATGATAGATAGGGTACTGGGCTCTTCAGGGTCATATGGAAAATCATAGCTAGCCACCTGCTGCGGAAGAGTAGTATCATTAACAAAGAATACAGGATCTATTTGATTTATGCTTTAGAATGCATTGCCTGAGTGACCTCATAATATATACTACCAAATAAACATTATGATGAACCGCTGGTCATGCATTCTTATGACAAGACTTTCAGGTATATTACAGTGATTAACTATCATAAAGCTTTGGATGCAGTGTTAAAAATAACCCTGTTAAGGCATAGATGGGCAATTTGTATGATATGCTTGACAAACTAACTCATTGGTAGATACGCAGTAGATGTAGATGTGTGAAGCAATTCCAAAAACATTTTTTTGTTTCCATTCATATAGAGAAACTGAAAGGAACATCCCTCTTTGTGTTAATGCCCTTTTTTTTTTCCAGATTAACATAATGACATATTCAGTTCATTACAGGATTCTGTACCTAGACAATTCTAAAATGCATACTATTTACAAGATAGAATATAATAGCTATCCATTCCACCATGGGATTTATTTTATAGTTCTTTCACGTTGATTTATTAGACTGCTATTTCATGCAGAGTGCAACAGTGCTAAATAAAGCAAGATTTTCATAATACTCTCTGTTCAGGGACAACTTCACAGGAATACACAGATATATCCATCAATAGCAGATTTTTAATATTAGTAGTTATTAGTGTCCACTGTATAGAAAGGTGTTTGAATGTGTCCAGAAGAGGGCACAGAAACAGGACAGAACAGGACAGGAAGGCACGTCCTGTGAGGAGAGGCTGAGGACACTGGTTTGGGTTGTTTGGAGAATAGAAGGCCAAGAGGCTTTCTGCAGCTCCCTGAGGAACCAAAGGGAGGCATTAGGCTCTGCTCCCTGGGAACAGATGACAGAATGGGAACAGCAGAAAGCTGTGCCAGGGAAGGATCAGACTGGATACAAGGAAATATTTCTTCAGCACAAGGGTGGTCAAACAGTAGAACAGGCTTCCCAGAAATGTGGCTGATGTCCCATACTTTTCAGTGTACAAGAGGAATTTGAACAATGCCCTCAGGAACACACTCCAACTTTTGCTTAGCCCTGAACTGGTCAGGCAGTTGGACTTGATCTTTATCGGTTCCTTCCAATGAACCATTCTACTGTGTTCTATTATATCCTAGACTTTTAATTAATATCATTTCAAATTAAGGAAATGTCATTTTCTCAAGAATATACTGGAAATATTCAAAAATATTGTAAAGTGAATTCTCGCAATAGTAATTTAATGTATGTTTGTATACCTGGAGACCTCTTGTTCACAATAAGTTTGGGATGACTAAAGCCAGGGTGATACAATTAAATAAAATAATAAACAAAAAAAAACACTCAGCAGTGAATAAATCCAGGAACAGCATAGATTTGGTCACAAAATGCCTCAGCTGAGATTTTAAGTCCTGTGACTAAGAAGATACAGCTTAGCTGTCTGAGTTTCCAATATGGGTAACTCTGAAATTGCTACTGTGTCTGCTGGGTTAAATCTGGGGCTCTTCAGACTCCAGAGGCTTAGAAAAAGGAGAAAAATATTCTCTATTTGTTGTTCTGAAAAAACTTCTGCCCTTTTTTATCATGATGTGCTCCCACTGACACATTGAGGACAAGGCTCAGAACTATTCTTGTTAGCAAAATATCAAATGTGGAGCTCATTACTGCAACTCAACTAAAATATACCATTTAAACCGAGAGAAGAAAATACAGCTATGGAAATGTGTTCTTTTAAAACAATTCGTTTTGAGTTGAGACTTCATCTGGCAAGTTTTAGCCTAGAGCTCATTATTACAGTGTGGTTATAAACCTCTGGAAATGGAAGTGCTGTGGCTATAACAGTTCTAACAGGGGCTTCTACAATAGCCTGTGAAATCAAATATTCTAACTAAAGTCATTAAAGTCCCTGTTTATTCATTTATGATATAAGCTGTGACTGCTATTTATGGTAGAAACATCTCAAGTATACTACATTGATGAGGTGAAGTAGGTGATCTTCAAAGAATTATTCACAACACAGTATTTATACACTCAATATGTTAAGTACTCTCAAGTCTATTCAATTTTTTAAACACAGATGCTTCTGCTCATCCTTTTAGTAAAACTTTCTCATGACGCCTGTTGATTTTTCTGCTGCTATTTTACCAGATTGCACATAGTTTGTAAACTCTGAAAAGCATATTTACACGCGTAGATTAGGAAGATCCAGTCCAGATGATATACTCACACATTCATGACGCTCATGTTTTGTAAATTATTAAAATACACTTCAGTGGTTTGCTGAACTGTATCTTACGTGGTGGTAAAAAACAAGGAGAAGAAAGCAGGAAGAACAGTGGCTTAATGGAGATGGTTACTCTATGTGAGAGACAAAGACATACATGTAATTTCACTGTCTGTTTCAAATTGTAAAAATGTGGAAAAAAAGATGCAGGGGGGAGGGGAAAGGCACCATAGAAACAGTATCTTCAGGAATTCAAGGTCTTGAAAAGCATTATACATAACCTTTTTAGTATATTTTATTCTATTTATTTAAGTTTTATTGTACAAAATAATTGTGATAAAGGTCTACATGATTTTAATTTAAAATGTGTGATATGTTGAAGTTCACTTTCTAAACTCACTACTAAAACTGGGATCTGAAAATACTTAGTCCAATACAGAACAGTAACATCAATTAAGTGATTAATTTGCTTAACAAAACACAAAAGTATATGCACCAGTTAAAAGATCTCCCTAACTCACAAAAAAGGCCTCCTCACTATGGAATGGCAGACACCTTTTCTCTCTTCAGGATTTTCTCTTGCAAAGATGGCAGGCTGCTTATTAGGCAGCTGTTGAATTTGAAAGCCAGAATCCTGGACCAGGGATTCAGTGCTGATATCTTTTAATGAACTGCCTTTTTGCATGAGCTCCAGTATTAATTGCATGCATTTTTAGGAGAAATGCAGTAAACTATAAACTTAGAATTAGAGAAGCATTAAAACTTGTGTGTTTGGTGGAGACCAGTATTGTGACTTTGACAGCACTCTGAAAGACCCTCTTGGATGCAAAGAGTTTTCTCTCCTATGCAGGGAAAAACCTGCTTTTGAAGAGCTACACTCCTTCAGCCCAAGCAGTTAGCACTCCAAACCTTTCTGAGCCAGAACCTCCCCTTGTGTTAGAATAACACCATGATGCTGGAAGTTGTTTTCTCTATGATACAGTGCAGTTTTCTTACCAGGATCATAAATAAAGATATTCTGGGATCCCACCAGGATTACAAAAAAAAAAGGTTTTCTAGCTCTCATATGCACTAATTAGCAAACAATTTTTTAACCACCAGGTCAGTTACAATGCTAGTTAAGCCTCTTATACTTCCCAATGTAATTCATGCCTATGATTTTGGATAGTTTCTACAATTGAAATAGGCCTTCTCATCCAGCCTGGGTATAATTAGGATATAGTTGCAGTTTTATAATGATAAAATTCCTACTTGATTGAAATGATAAAAAATACTTACAAACATGAAACCTTTCCTTAATTTCAGTAACTGTATCAATTTTAGAGCAAATTTTAACTTAGGATGTCTATATTTGTCTTCTTTTAAGTTAAGAATATGCAAGAAAACTGACAATTACCTGATCAAATGTTAGAATCCATACTTAAACAGAAAGGGATAACTTAAACAGAAAGGGATAAATAGATTAAGAGTTTCATCTAAATATGAATATCTGCATATGATTCAGCGACAGAAATAAAATCTTACAAATTTATTCATATATTCAGACAGAGGGCTTATACCAAATGCACTTACTGAACAACTCAAAGATTCATACACATTGTCCAGTTATAGGATTCCAAATCTATGTTTGACTTGAAATGTGTTTTTATGAGGTCAAAGACTTACTAAAATGATTTTCAAATTTGAAATTACTTTTGGTTAATTATTTTAATTTCATCACTAAGATAGATGCTTCCTATTTATAGTGATCAAAAACACAGAATATGTTTCCCTTCCTGTGAGGCAGAGATGGAAAAGAGTCCAGTATAGGACATGACTGACAGGCAAATAAGCTCTGATTCAACTACACAATCTATAAATACTTCAATGAAAGCTTTCCCTAAGAAAATCCAGAACCAAAATGAAGAATTGGTACTAGATATATTTTCTCCACAAATTCCCCAGTGGCTCAAAAGAACACAAAGTGAGGCCACAGACTGGTACCTAGTCCAGCTCAGAAGAAGCCAAATTTGAAATAGAAGGCTTACATTCAAGATTTTGGAGTATATTTTACTGAGAACATACTGAATGCCTTTCATATTGATATTTATGGGTCCTCAGCCCCATTAGTCACAGAACTGGGCTGAACCGGTCTGTAAACCATTGACAATATTTTATACACTCCAAACTTTGAACAGTAAGTACTAGTCTTATTTTTACTTCAGACACTTAAAAAAAAACCTAATAACTAAATGTCATTTAATCAAATGTCATCCCTGATCAAGGTGTAGTTATTATTGTTATTTAGTGTAGTTTTATCATTCATTTTAATGGGGTGAGAATTGAAATGCATGTCATACTGTATAGTGCAAATGTATTTTATCATTTGAAGATATGGGACAAGCTCCCCAGATTGTATAAATCAGAGCAGCTCCTCTGCTATCACAGGACTCATGTTGGTTTACACTATCTAGTATTCTGGACCCAAATATTTTGAAGCTAAGGCAATTTACAACGGTTTTCTTTATAAGTGTTCAAAAAAGGAAATATTGTCTCATTGAAAGAAAAATTCCTTATAACTGTCCCAGCCAAGATTACATATAACAAGCATCAGAAAGTTCAGGGAATTCATGCTGCCACAAAATACAGAAAGTCTCTTAGTTTAAATTACAAAATACATACATATCTATCTATATATTTGCCAAATTCTGTTAAGAACGCAATTACAAAATAATTTATACATACATTTTTTCTCTTGTTTTGCCATCTTATTTTTCTGTACTAATGCATACATTTATGATATATATGTACAGAAAGGGAGAACTGCACTACAGTGTAAGAGCTTGCTTGGAAGACCAGTTCATGCCCAAAATCACAAGATATGAAGAACAAAATATGAATCCAAAGAAGAAAAATGAACTGTAGAAGAACAATCCCAGAGATCTGCTCTCCAAAGTTCAAAAGGAAAATGAGTTACAGACAAAGAAACACAACAAGGATTCTCAGTTTTAGTCTACGTTCTGATCTATTTTTCACCCTATCAAGAGAAAGCATTTCAGAATCCCATGCAAACTGTCTGCATCTGCTGGCTGCCAGATGCTGGCTGTGTTCAGAAAAACGTGGTATGGATGGCTCACAAAGGTTTTGTGCCAAGGAAGGGTAGGTTGACTTTAGGAACTGCTCTATAGGACAACCGAGGTCACTGTTAATGGGCAGTGGGACCCAGTGTCCCATTTCTACGATGTAAAAGGAAACCTATGCCTAAGCACTTTCCAAAGAGCCTTAAGAAAGGAAAAATAATCTGTCTCAGCAAAACAAAGGGGGGATTTGCTATCCATGGATTCAGTGGTCTTGGACCCAGAAAACAGATCAGGATGCACCCAAACATGGAATGGTCAGCCTCCATCAGTCAGTTAAGTACCTACTCTCTACCAGATTCAAATATTGAAGGCATTGTCAACATTAATTATTCATACTCTTTTTTTCTATACGCACATCTGTCATACAACATTCCAATTTCTTACAATTGTTCAGTCAGTGACTTACTGCACACTAATTCTCCTGAATTTAGCAGCACTCCACTGAGAGGGAGGTAGGAGTGGCTCTTCAAAGCAAGTCCAGTGAAAAGTTGTTTGTTTTGCATTTCAGTTTATTTCTTTTGACTATCACCAAATTATTTCAAAATGCATTTTTTCCTTCATGAAAGTAATATAATAGAAAGAGAGTAGCTGAGCAGAGTCTTATGGTTCACATAGGGGAAATTCAGGTTATGACAGAAAAAACAAAAGACTGTATGTGTCACTTGGATCTAAAATATCTAACATATCAGAGTGAGCAAAATAGGCCGGTGCAGACAGGACATACTATGTGTTTCCTGACAGGTGGAAATTGGTTTTGTTTATCACCTGCTGCCCAGAGATACCTGAAATAATGATCTCAAAATATAAACCACATACTTGAGTTTTCAAAACTGCACTCTAACATCACATTTAAGCTGGACACATCAAATTCATCACAGGTTTAATCAATAACAATGAAGCACTGTCACAGTAAAGTCAATATAACTACTGTAGTTGTGAGGCTTGGGTTGATAGTAACTTTCTGTTCAGTCATATTATTCAGTGTTAGGAACACTTCAGTGCTAGAGCTGTTCTGCCTCCAAGGAGAGGCTACCAGAGATGAAAACTGCCTGACTGATGAATAAAAAAGTTTACAAAGACAGCACTTTCTTGCCACATGGATGTGGATTTTACTCTCTGTGTAAGCTCAGTACTTACCTATTTTTACATTGTTGACACATGACCAACCACAGTCATTTAAAATTTGTTGAGTGTGATAGAACCAGTGAAACTTAGACTCTTTTGTTCAACACAAAAGAGGAAGTAGGTACCTTATAATTGATTTCTTCTTTAAATCTTTTGCCCCACATTAAAGAAGAATGTAGGAAATGTGAGGAAAATTAATAACTCATATGATTTTAATACGGGCTTTGAGACTGATATTGGAAATCAATAAATACAGGAAATGTTTCCTGAAGCAAAATGGACATCAAGTGCTGCATCTTGGGCTCATCTTGTTTAAATATTATTTTTCTGATGTCCCATCTCTGCTAAGATAAGTAACAATAACCCTGCTCCTAACATCAGTGTTACTGAACTTTATTAAAGGTAGCTTTCTTCACAATGGCTGTTTCATTTATTTGAGAATACATAAATCCTGTAGCTAATGAAAAAATACGAGTCCAGATTGGCCTAATGAGCAATAAGAGATGATAACCACATAACAAAAGACTGGATTTATCTTAGGATCTGGCACTCAGTTAAAATTATTCTACAGTCAAAAATTAATCATTAATTCCTAGACTGTCAGAAATGAGCATATCAGAAGGAAAGGTAAAAGTGAGGAATGGATTTGTATCCCTCTGAGATCCTTAAATGATAGTCTAAACTATAGGTTTTGACAGGCTTCTGAAAACTTGTGATTAGAGGAGCAACCCAAATTCATAAAGTTGTTTACACACATCTGGACAATAAAACAATGTATCTGAAGGATCTAAGTTTCAGCAATAAATCTTTGCTTTCCTTCAGTCCACCTTAGTGAAACTAGAAGCAATGTTTAATGTGTGGTTCTTCTATTTGGCCTTACTCTGACTGCTCAAGGAGACAGAAAAACGAAGCAGCCACTCTTGGATGTTATTAAAAAGAATAAAAAACAACTTTGTTATTTATTGATTAATGCATCCTTTCACTTCAGGGTTAGTTTTCAAATTGAAAAAAAAAAAAAATGTTGCATAGGCTTTGCAAAGTTGTTTAAATGCAGACATTCCAAATATGGTTAACTGGAATGGGGATTTGGGAATAGAAAATGCTATTTAACTCAAAACAGCATAATGCTTTTCATAAAACAACATAAGCATCAGCTTTTTGTTTCTATTTAATGTATTCACTTGAAATATTATCCAATCAAGTAAGCTGGACAAATATTCCCAAAGAAATTTGTACAGAGACAGATATTTCTGATCATACTTTCACATGTAATTACAATGTTAATAGCAGAAGATGGAGTAGGTTCTGCTATAAATTATTATATTTTCAGTATAATTCCTATAACTTTGTAGACAACTAGAATTATTTTTTTCTCCATTCTATTTGTAACCACTGAGATTTGCAGAAAAGCCAAAATATTTGTGACTGTGTCATCAGTGTGATTTTACATTCTTTATTTGGGAAAATTATAAACTTACAGTTTTTATCCGTCTATTTATAAATAGCCATGATTTGTGGGAAGTAATGTGTTGTTTTTAAATGAAATAAGGTAAGATTCAGTCTGGAGAGCAAGAGGCTCAGGGGAGACCTTATTGCTCTCTTATAACTACTTGGAGGCAGGTTGTAGTGAGCTGGGGGTCAGTCTCTTCTCTCATGTAACTAGTGATAGCATGAGAGGAAATGGCTTTAAGTTGAGGCAGGGAAAATTAAGACTGGATGTTAGGAAATACTTCTTCTACAAAATAGTCGTCAGGTGATGTAAGGGGGTGCCCAGGGACCATACCTCCAATGACCCTGGAGCTATTCAAGGAACATTTAGACATTATTTTGAGGAACATGGTTTAGTGAGAATAATTGGTGATAGGTGGATGGTTAAACTGGATGATCTTCAAGGTCTTTTCCAACCTATGACTCTATGAAGATTTTACCTAACGTACGGTAAGATGGCAACTTAACAGTGCTACTTTTCTGAAGTAAAAATTTCATATTGTTAGAAAACTAAAATGATGGTAATTGATAACTAAAATGACATTTGGTTTAGATTCTTCAGTAAATCCCAAGACTTCCACTAAACCATAAATAGGAAATAGGTAAGACATTGTGATGTAAAAATAGATTTCTGAAATGAAAACTCTCAATTTGAAAAAGTTTGAATTAAATCACCTGGAATTACTGAAATTATTCATTTTTTCTTAAAAATAAGTAGCTTTTCAATTCAGAATTCTCCCTGTATTTTTAAAGCTGATTTAATTAAAACTTTTTGTTGTTGCTGTTGTTAATCTGGAATTATTTTCTGCAGGCAGTGTATTTTTAAAAAAAAATTATCTGTAGTTTTGACTCAGGTTTCCATGGTGCAGCATGTTTCAGCTGTATGTTTCAACAAACATAAGAACAAAATTAACAGTCTGGAGCAGGGTGGAGGGGCTGCAGGGATATAAACACTTTTCTATTTATTGCACTGAGATCAGTTTTAAGTTGACACGTTGAAAGAATAGCACTTCTTATTGAGCAAAGATGCTCAAGCTAACAGATCCACTTCAATATTAGTCATTATGAAACATTCGTGCACCCAAATTTCTGAATTAAAGATCTTCCTAAGTGTTGTATCACACTGTTTAAAAAACAATTTCTGGATGAACATAACTGTGTAACAGTTAGACAAACTAGAACTAACATTATACATAATTTATGCTTCACTTTCAAATTATTTTAGTTGTATAACACTTATAACCCCAGGATGTTGATACATCTATCACATCAGAAGCATTCTCAAAAGTATGTTGGCAAAAGGCAAATATAACTAAGATAGAATCATAAGAATTAGATTTAAGATATACTTATTTACTCTTTTAATAATCCTCCTACAAAGGAGAAATAGCCTATATGAACTATTTTGAGCTGATTCAAATAGCTGCTACATTCCTATTTCTGTGTAATTAAACAGTGTGGAAATAAGACTTTATGACAACCACTGAATGTCCAGCAATTGATTTCATCTAGCATAAAAGATTTAGTATTTGATCACTGATACAACAAGAGAAACTGAAAGATTCTGTTCTAAATCAGTGTGATCACTACAAGGTGGAGATGGCCACAGAAAATGACTGTCCTATTTAGACAGCCCTAGAAATAGAATAGATCAATAATTTTGTGAGTGTGCACTCAGTACTCACTTTTAAGAACAAGAACATAAATTGCTAGCTTCCTGTAGATGAGACAGAAAGAAGAGAAGAAAGATGATGATGTGATTTTAGGCTAAATAGACGTTATTTCAATCACATAAGCAAATCAAACACGCTGTCTTTGAAAACTTTGTGGATTCCTTGAATACTGCTACCCTGAGTTGGTGCACCCATAAGGTACTGAAAGTCAATTCTCTGAGGCACTGAAGGTGCATGCCCATAATGCCAAAATAATAATGCCACGGATATTTACGAATTTGCTTAATTCATTTCTAGATAATATGTCTTGAAATTAGTTCACGCCAGTTCTTCAGCTATTGCAGTTCCTGTGGCTTATTAATTTAGACCAAAAAACATGTGCTGAGGTGGCTGCAATCAGTGCACTGCTGACAGTACCATGGAACCAATTTCAAAAAAGGCAGGCGAGATCAGATGGTGCTAACACCATGTGAAATCTCTGTGTGACTACACAGCACTAGCTTGCCTCTCTGCACTTCTTTTCTGCCAGTAGGTAGACACTTTCTAAATGACTGTTTAAAACAGGACAATGATCTGAAACAAATTTTACCATTTGTATTTAGATTTCTAAACAAATGTGTGATATTCATGAATTCATCCTCTATATATTTGCTTTTCCAAGTCAATAATACTTCCCACTTCAGAAATATCAGTGTACGACCATATTTATTTATAAGTATCAGAATTACTCAGAAACTTATTCCCTCTTTTTTACTTTTACAAGTAAATTTAGATTCCTCTTTCTCTTACTTGATGTTTATTCAAAGCTAGAAAAATTTCATACACAAAAGCAACTCCACCTCTAAAAATATGAAGCAAGCTTCCTTACTATCCTAAATTTAGCCAAATATGAATTACATCTTGGAAAATACATCTGGCTGGTAAAATACAGTGATTTATTGGGTTGAGAGTCAGCAGAAAAAAAAATCGAGCTAATCATTACTGCCATCATAAACTTCCTCTCAACTGATTTACTACTGAATACCTACTTTTATATTCTGTAGTACATCAATTTCTAATTCATGATTCTGATTGCAATCAGAGTACACCGTTTCTCTGTATCTGCTGGTCTTCATTAATGTTCACAGCAGTTTTTGAGCTGGAAGGCTTAGATTCCAACAGAGCAGACACAATGCCTGAATTTATTTTACAGCCGAAGTTAGGGAAACTCTCTTAATGAATGAAAACTAGATCATCTGAGCCTACTGCTGTAGCTTTATTTTTATCCAGGATCTTACAATATTAATTCTAACAAACCTACAAGGACTAAAGCACAAACAATTTTTCTTCTCCGTCTAAATCCATTGATTTCCCTAAGAAACATTCTAGTCTAAAAGATTCATTGATTATTCTCTTTCTCAGTGACAAATACAGCCCAAATGTCCCTTAAAATATTTCAGATTTTCCTTGTTAAATAAAAGACGTGGTATGCTTTTAGGTTTTTAATCAAAACCTCAGTCATTCTAAAACTGCTGAAGGTTTTTAAAATACCCTTACCTCTCTCCTTGCAATTCTAAGTCTAAACATAGATTTATCATTATCTGATAAAGGTAAATGAAATAAAACAAATTCATATGCCCCAGGATTTAGTGTCTTGTTGTGACTTGTTTACTAAGAGTCAGCACTGAATCACATACCTTCTGATTTGATTAACTAAAGAGATTGCTCAAGACAAGATGCATGTATTAACAGTAACTAATATATCCTTATTAACTGTTTATTGCTATGCAATCAGCCATAAATACTGCATGTCTGCAATGAAATCCTTTTTCATTATGCAGATGAAAAGACACAGAATCTGATTCGGACTTGGGATATAAACAGGCTAACACCAGTGCACAAAGGACAGGAAGCAACATTTTTCTCTGCTTATAGTAATAACTCCCATGAGCAGTTTGCACAGGATGAATAAGTGTATCTCTATGGTGCGTAGCAAAGTCATGCTTCCTAAGAGGCTCACAGAGGCTGCAAGCTACAAAAATGCAATCCTTAGTGAAGACCTCTGGAAAGCATGCATTTACTGAAAGATATCTCTCCCTTCCACATTCCTCAGAAAACATCAGTTAGTGAAACAACCCTGAGGATATGAGCTTCAGCCCATGGTATGTCACCAGACTTCACAGCACATTATCTCTCTGTCTTCTTGATTTTGCTTCATGAAAAGCACCACACCATTTCAGTATGTTGCAATTATGCAGATAATGAATATAGCATAATACAGAATAATTTCAATGTCATTGTGGTTAGAATTATTTTTCTGTGTTTTCATTGTTGCTTGAAAGCAAATATTGACTCATATGGAATGTATCTCTATAATGAATGCTGAATTCTGTCTTCAAAATGCTAGAAGTAAATTTGCTAATGATTTTACTAAGCCCTATAAGGTAACATTTTGTTTGGCTTAATGACTTCTAAAACTACCCGCAGCTTTTTCAAATTATATCCAGTTCTTGATGCAGAATTTTTTCATGTATTCTTGACTATATTTTTTATTATTTTCCCCTGCAGTTATGTGTATTTTGAAGTGTTCATTATTACAAGGCTTCTCTGCTATGAAACTATATAAAATGTGACAGAAAAATTCAAATCCCAACTGAAATCAATCACTGCAGCACAACTCATGACTTTTTCATCAGATACTCAGGTTGTCTTGATTTCAGTTACTGACATATAAACAACTACTGATCAATACCACATAAACATCTGTATTTTTTCAGATACTATGGAGTCTGAAATAATACTGCTCTCTGGATGGGTGAAACTACTGTTAAACCACAATGTAATACAGGTTAAGAGTACACAGAAGAGCTGAAGCTGCTGCTAAACATCACTTTGTTATGGTGGACATATCATGAAAGCAGGAAGAGAATGGTTGCAATCCAGTGTATAACTGGAGTCAGCAAGCAGGGTCACAAGGTTATAGAAGAGAAGTTAATTTCCATTGCTCACTGGTCAGATTCAAAAAGAGGATATGGTGGACAGCTGGAACTCTGTATTTAAAGGAACAGAGGTAAAAAGCTTCAGGTAAGATTTAGTTTCTGTTAGCCTAGACCAGAATCCCTGGATAGCAATGATGCAGCTGAGCTGTGAGAAATGGTTCTGGATCAAGAGGACTTCAGTTTGTTCTGATAGTGACTGTACAAAAGGTAGTTCATATCTCTGAGGTCTGTTTCTATAGGTGTTATTTCTGTTTGCTGCTTAAACCATGTTTTACATACCAGAAGGATCTATGAAGCTGCATTGAGAAAGCTATCCTACCAGATCAAGGCAGTCGCTACACTCATTTTAAAATCATAAAGACTTTATAAATTTTATGTGCTTGATACAGGAAGGGTCAAGGGCTTTAGGGAGAGGGACAACAGAAAAAATGAGATGGAGAAACGGTGCTGTCAGTACTGACACAGAGAATTTGTCAAAGTCAGCAGCAGCAGGAAAAACAACAGCTCAAAACAACAGAGATGAGAAAAAAATTGCTAAAATGTTAAAAAAGAAGAACCTTGGACAGAGCAGGGAAGGAATCAAAAGCTATCAGCACATCACCTGATGTATGTATCTCAGATTCAAGGAAGGTGTTTAACAAACTTATTAAACCATTGCTAATATATTTGAAGAGTAATGAATACCTGTGAGGAGATACCCTGAATAGCTATAATGAGATTTGGTATAGAGAGAGGAAGAAAGGGAAACAACAACTTAGTGGTGATGTGCTGCTGATCTTGAGCAATATGGTTCACTTCATACCCCGATTAAAAAACAGAATCAGAACTGTGAGTTAAAAATAGGCAAACATCTGGAGAATAAAAAAAAAATCTAAAGGCTGAAGAAGTGTTCAAATACAAATAATCATGGCAGAGAAACATTACTGCCTTTTGATGTTACAAGAGAAAATGTAATAGCTAGAGGGGAAACAGTAGACAAACTATGTCAATTTCTTAAGTAGGTTTACAAAAGGTATCCAAGCAAAACATTACATTGACTCAGGGAGCATTGCCATGTGAAGTACAGTTTCAAATGGACTACAGACAAAGGATGCTGATAAGAAGTAATGTGTATAAACTCAGAGATTGGTAAGCAAGACATCGCAGAAGAGGTTTTTAGGTATTTTCTTGCTTCAAAACTCTAGAAATGATGAACTAAGGCATCATGTGTAAGAAGACAATGAGTTAAAAATGTAACTTGCCCAAAGTATACAAAAATAGAATTATTATACCAGCTTTGCTTTGCTAATTAGCTGAATAGATGTCAAGAATCATTTACAAGTAATTGAGTATAGCTTGTTGTTAACCTAGAAAGAAACCTTAAGAGGCAAACCCTGACTAACATCCAGAGGTACAGTGTTTCCGTGCACAAGGACATACAGTGTACAAAAGGAATTATAATGAGGAGGTGATAGTAGCAGTATTTTTGTGTCACCTTTTTCTGCATATAGATAAGTTAGGCATAAGGCAGACAATGTAAAAAGAACAAATTATGAGTTACCATCCTGAAAAGCTTCATAGAATCAGATCATAGAATGGTGTGGACTGAAAGGATCAGTCATCTAGCTCCAAACTCTCTGCATGGGTAGAGTTGCTCCCCACTACACAAGGCTGCACAGGGCCCAATTCAGTGTGTCCCTGAACAACTCCTGAGATGGTGCATACATAACTTCTCTGAGCAACCTGTGTCAATGCCTCACCACCCTGTGAGTAAAAGACTTTCCTCCTAACATCTAACCTAAACCTACTATATTTTAGTTTAAAGCCATTCTCCCTTGCCCTGTCACTATCAAACCATACAAACGGTCAGTCTTCCTGTTGTTTATAAGCTCCCTTCAACTACTGGAAGGCCACAATGAGGTCTTCCTGGAGCCTTCTCTTCTCCAAGCTGAACTCCAAATGGGACCTGACAAGAGCAGAGTACAGAGAGTCAATCACCTCCCTCTCCCTGCTGGCAACCCCTCTTGATGCAGTTGGCCTTTTGAGCTGGAAGCTTGCACTGACGCCTACCATCAAGCTTCTCTCACTATTCTGTTAAGATTTCCCATTAAAAACAAAAAACAAAAAAAACGTAAAACCAAATTTGTTGAAAAGAACAAAATAAGAATAAAACAACTAGTCAACATTTCAGAAGAAGAGCAAGAGAGAAAAAATGTTACAGTGGTGTAAATAGTTATAATACAGTAGTACTTAAAACTAGGAAGGAATATCATTGCCAATATACCTTTATTTTTTGGCCTGGTCTAGTTTTCTAAACTGAGAAGGAACTGACATGTGAAATACTGTTCAGTGTCCAGTACAGCTGGACAAAGACTCAGAAGCCATACTACAAACACATAATCAGTACTGTCAGGGAGATAAGCTAGAATATGTAAACTTTTCCTCTTCACTAATTCCTATGCTCTTAATAAAGGCATTTCAATATCCAAAGGCAATTATTCAATACAATGCAGGGAAAAAGAACCTCCATTGAAGAGCAGGTTTCAGCTAAAGTAATCAGACAGGCTACATCCAAATCAATGAAGCAATTTTATTTCCAACCAGCTCTCCATTTCTTCACATATTAACTGCCCTTCCTTCTCTATTTTCTTTTGTGCTCTTTACACTGTGCTCTTTTAATACTGGTAAATAAATTATTTTGCTTTCTTCCACTCATCACACATAATTTTGGAATGACTAAGTTTGCCAAAACAGACCATTCTCAATTTTCTGGCGAAGTAGAAATGCAACTTGCCAAATTATACAAGCAGCTCTTATTTCATTGTCATTCTCACTCCAATTGGCCTGGAAAAGCTAAAATAAGACTTTAGTATTTGTATTCCATGTTTTTCTATCAGAGAACATCAGAGCTTTCAGAAAGATCTATTTCTTCACCAGACAGGAATGACACGGAGTTAGGCAGTCACAATGGTGAGAATGTGCTCTGATGACATTATTCATTCAGTCAGCGCACCCACTTAGGCATGACACAGAAATGAATTGTATTTAATGTGGTATGGGTTGTCACAGGATTATCAAAGGAAATACAAGTGGGTGACAACATGCAGTTTGATTAAAGACCTTAGAGCTGAAAGCCTGAGTCCTCCTGTGCACCAGGAGCAGAAGACCACAAGAAACCAGAAAAGCACTAGTGGCATCTGGCACATCCTGCCTCAATTATAGTACAAAATCCCATTGATGCAAATCTCTTGTGGCAAAAGCATTAGCATTCTGGCCTTATGACAAATTCTGAGTCCAACTGCAAAGTTAATTTTGTACTAGGATTCAAATTTTTCCCCACTGAGTATTTTCCATAGCTGGAGATTTTAGGACTCTTTTACTAATTGTGGGTTTTCTTTTTTATGAGAGTAGGAAACTTCAAATTTTGGTCCCAGTGTCTTTTAATTTGAAATTAATCAAATGTCATAAGTATTTATATTGCATTAAAGGTAGATTTTTTCACAGAAGCATTTCAGTCATCCCACAAAATAAGCAGCTATGTTTTGTAGTGGGGTGTGTGCTTAGGCACAATGGCTACTTTGTTTTCATAGAACATTTAAAAAGACTTTAAAAGAAACTTCGTCTTGAAGTTCCACAATAATAAACAAATATATTTATCTCATTTACTAACTATACTAGATCAGAGAATATGCTATAATAAACTACTTTTTTGATGGCTACGTGTTCTTGATGTTATTGCACTACTTTAGTAGGCTGATAAACAAAACTCATTTAAATAGCTGTTTCATTCTCTGCTGTACCATATGTTGGAGACTGGGCAAAACGTAAAATAGACAGGGGAAGAGAAAGAAACAGTGAGGGAGAGAGTAGTCCAGATTTGTTTGTTTTGTGTTGCTTAGCTGTTTTTCTCTCAAAATTCAAGGTTTTTTTCAGGCAAGATTAAGCAGCACTTCCCTAAATAATTTGTATTGAAAATCCTCATTATTATAAATAAATAAATAAATAAATAGAATTGTTGAGACATAGCATTCTGACAAATTAAATTTGCAAGTTCAAAAGGCACTATTTTTTCATGATTTTATCACAAATCTCACAATACACATTTGCAATACACTCAGTTTGTGAGCGTCCTGATTGGAAAAGAGAAATAACTATCCAGTGTCCGTTTTCAACACAGCTTTTCAGCCAGGTTTGCTAAGATACACTTGAAAAATTGGCCAAAAATATAGTAAGGAGAAATTTATGTAAATAATAATAATTTCAAATGAAATTATTTGGCATGGAAGTTTAGAGTCCTTTAATGTCAAACTGATTAACTTAGATTAGTGGTTGTGAAGGATAGGCTCAACATCTAAGATCTGTGTAATTCCCATATGATTTAAGGGGCTGCAAGCACATGGTGATGCCCTCTGGGTCACTGTTTTACTCATACAGCAGATGGCATAAGGAAATAAAATTGATGCTTCCAGACAAGAGCTGGAGCTTGCTTAAAGGAGGTAGGCTCTGAGGGGCTTGCAGAGGTATTGCAGAAAGGAGATCACAGAATGAAGACACTTAATGACTGCTAAAGAAAAGCCAAGAAGTCTACTAGCATAAAAGAAAGAAAGAAAAAGTCTCCTTAAGTGTTTCACACTCAATTCACATGTAGACAGAGTAACTTAGAAGTAATCACTGTGTATGATATAAATGCAATGAAAAGATAAATGCTTTTATTTTATTTTCCTGGCATATTCTGAGGAAAAAGGGAAGGTTTGATAAGTGCTTGAATTGAACAATATTTACTGAATTGAAATTACACTTTGTACACATTATTCTAAACCTAAAGTTACAGTATATCACGTTGTCAAGCAAGAACTGTAAAGGAGATAGCTATTAACTTTACAGACATGTTTCTATATTTTTAAGGGACACAAACTCTAAGATGTGTATGTTTTGTTAATCATAGAATGATTGGTCTGTAAGTGTATAAATTGAAACAGTGATTTGCCATACATGTGTTTTGAGTTTCGTGCCTGGCTACGTTCACTTTCCTCTTTGTCAATGTCTGCTTATTATTTTATCTATAAATAAAGTCAATAAAATCTACCAAATATACTGTGCTGCTATGTATCATTGAGTACTGGTTATAATCATGTCTAATTTAGGGAAAAAATAGATTAGACAGAAGGGAATTTTTACTCAAAGGGTGGTGAGGCAACGCCCAGAGGAATTAAAGATCAGGTTGGATAGGACCCTGGGCAGCCTGATCTGCTGGGTGGCAACACTGTTCACAGCAGGGGGAAGGAACTAGATCATCTTTAAGGCTCCTTACAACTTGAGTTATTCTACCATTCTATGAATTACTTCAGAGCTCTGAAATCATAAGAATATGTAGAAAAATTTCCAATATTCTCATTCATACTAGTAACTTAAAGATAACTTTTAAAAACACAAAACATCAATCACTACCACAATTTTACTTTATACTATTATCATTAAGCAGCCCTTGTAGTATGTAGTCCTTGACTGGAATAAACTGGTTTTCTTTAAGCAAAAATTCACATATTATTAACACATTATAACTATCCAGAGCCCTGACAGAATTACCTGATGTAGTTGTCAAACCACTCCCAATGATACTTGAAAAGTCAGAGCAGTCAGGTGAAGTCCCTGAAGACTGAAAAAGGCAATGTTTCACTTATTTTTAAGAAGGGTGAAAAGAATGACCCCAGGAACTACTGACCGGTCAGTCTCAGCTCTTTGCTGGGGAGGATCATGGAACAGATCCTCCTGGAAGCTATGTCAAGGCACATGGAAGACACAGAGGTGATATGGAACAGGTTCCCAAAGATGTGGTGGATGTCCTGTCCCTGGAGACTTTCAAGGCATGGATGGAAAAGGCCCTGGGCAACCTGATCTTGCTATTCACGTCTCTGTTCATTTCTGGGTAGCTGGACTAAATGACTTCTAATGATCCCTTCCAAATCCTAGGATTTTATAATTCTATGGAGCTACAAGCTACTTTTTCAAATAAAAGAGCAAAGCGTCATGTGGCTACTGCATCAGCTTAAGTCTCCTGAGAAGTTAGGTTTTTTTTCTTTTAGCTGTGGATCTCTGTGTGGTAGTCAAAATTAGAGAGACCTCCAAACATCTAAGAAATATCAAACACCTAAAAAATTATTCTGTAAAGAAAAAAGTGAAGTACATACTAAACAGTTTTGCTTAATCAAGATCTTTCTTTCCTTAGGTCACATCAGCATAGGCATAGAAGTATTGCAAATGAAGTTCCCTACTTTGCATCACGTACCTAATCTTTCTTTATCAGGCCTTGGAAGAGCTAGTGTACCATTAATGGGATTTTAGATAGTTTAAATTTTTAAATGTAGGTGGTTTTAATTTAAAATTTTATTTATGAAACTGTGAAGAAGGAAGATTTGACTGCATCGGAGTACCTACTGAAGTTCAGTGCTCATAAAGGTAGACCACTAGGTATAGAAAGTTCTGCTTCTTTTTTTCTCTTCCTTATGTATTATCATAAAGCATTTTATAATGAAAATTATGGTTATGCGTAAATCAAATGAAGGTAACTCTACTACTTTTACCTTTGTAATTTATATTCACTCACATTAGGTAAAACTATCAGGCAACACGGATTTATATGATATATTAATCATGTACATAAAAATGCAATTTAAGTAGTATATCTAAGTGTTTACAGACAGAAAAAAAAAAAAAAGACTTCCACTCATCAGATAATAACACTAACTATACAAACACTAGACAATTAGTAGCACATTCTTTCCATTAAACAGCTCCTACTACACTGAAAAAAATTACAGTGAAAAAATCACATGGAAAGGTTCAGCAATAAATGATTAATTTCATGGCCTCATAGTGGGAATAACTTTCTGATTTCTTGAAAATTGTGAATGGCCAGGAAAAATTCATGAAATTTACTGATCTATGTAGCTTTCACTAGGTTCAACATAAAGAAAAAAAATTCAAACTTAAATCACAGAGTTGCCTAAACTGGAGCCGGAAATCATCTGGTACAATATTTTGTTCAAAGTAGAACTTTGAATAATATCCAGGGCTCTTTTAAGGCAAGACTTGAATATTTCCAGCAAGAGAAATTCCACGAGTTCTCCAGGCAACCCCTTCACATGTTCAAGTGTTATTATGATGGAATTTTCCCCAGTATCTGGATGAAGAAATCTATTAACTTGTACCCATTTATCTTGACAAGGTACAAAAAACTCTTAAGTTGCTTGTGCACCATTGTGTTGATTTTGAGCAAGTTTCAGGACAGTTATCCCCTAAAGAATCAGTGTCACATACCTGAGCGTTTTTCAAATATTCAATAATCACTATATAGCTCTGAAGAGTCAGTACAGTTTTCATCCTGACCAAAATAAATATTGTTAAGAAAATATGTCTGGAAATGTGTGGTAGCATTGAGCTGTGTTTTGAGCTGGCATAATACAAAATCTGTAGAATACAAAGTCAGTCTCAAGTGTGGAGGAAAATATCCATCTTCCTATTCTTTCTATATCTGAAGTGGGATAGATACACAGAGGACTTAGCTTAGACTATTATCTATATTTTCGTTGTACAAGGCCTATTTTGAAGATCACACCTGAGCACATTCTTTTTTTAAATCTCAGTAGCATCAAAGCCTCATCCTCAGTAAATATCCCAGCATTTCTGTTTAATACAGAAACATGAGAGGTACAACTCTGAATACCCTATCCTTTTTTTTTTTTAAGCAATACAATATTACTGATCCTACATATTCCTAGGAGCAAGCAGATTTGCAACCAGTTTCCATGGAGTGTTATAGCGCAACTTTTGAGTGATGAGCCTTGCACTAACTTCCACTGAATCAACAGCAACACACCCGATGTAAATGCTTGTACTATTAACACAAAAACTTCATTTCCTACCATTTGGAGTAAGAATACAAGTGTTAACTTCTAATGACTAGAACGATTCTTGGCTTGGGAAGGCCAAAAATTATTATGCCAAAAAATCTGGCTACTTTTCCAGAAATCTTAAATTAAGATTTAACAGTTTGAGTTTTTTCTAAACTTCTCTCAAAAATAGTATCATATTCCAGTTATACTTTCTTCTCTTACTTTCCTCTCCCTTATCCCCTTTCTCTCTGTATAACTGAGTCCCTACTTTGGCAATATTCCTGTAACATTTTCTCCAGTCAAATAGAATTGCTTTCTAAGCCATGTAGTTTCTGCTTACAAATCTCCCGAGTAATGCATAATAGGAGATTACCTCTCATAGCCAACACAGGATGACCAAAATACTGCTGGAAAAACTTAGAATTCTTATTTTCATATGTTTCTCAACAGAGGGCCAATTAGTTTTGGAAGCCTTGAGGATCTCATAATATGTATAGAAGATTATTTATGATTTATTTATAGATACAGAAGGTTTCGATTAGATGGTCAAGGTGAAAGAGTCACAGTTAGAGGATGTGGTGGTTTCCGTTCTACTGCAGTCCTAGTGTTATATGATTAGTCACCAGAGTAGAAAACTCACTATTTTACTCTCTTGTCAGACCTTTAATCTTCTGTGATGGAAGATTATGCACTAAAAGAGTATGCCAATGTCATTACTTATTTTGCTCATATAAAGCAAGAAAGCCATTTCCTATTCATTTGAATGACACAACTAGTTCTAGAAAATATTTCTATGCTATAAAACATTTAGATTTCCCATTTTTATGCTATTTTTTTATGCCTTCAGACAATTCATGCCAGAGTTCTAAGAATGATATAGTCTAGAAGTAGCTCCCACTCTAGGGTGTTAACAATTTTTTTTTTTTTTTTTTGCAAAAAAAGTCAACCATTATAGAATATGAAGCAGTCATTTGAAATGCTTCTCCTGAAGCTTTTTCCAGCTGCTTCTAATAATCTAAGAACTATACTGAATTTTTAGATCTAATATTTCTTTTTTTCCATCTTCTGACCTCAAAATTTGTACAGGATACGTATTCATATCTCTCCATGTCACAGAGACATTCAATGCTCTTACAAAGTAGAGAAAAGTCAACAGAAATGGCTGAACAAGAATCAGTATGGTCAGTTGTCTGACTGTTCTCACTTTATCCGTGGTGTTTAGATGAAACACAATTTTCCTCTCTTAAACCACTTGTTAGAGACACCTTCTTAAGCAAGAAGCAATTTTCTCATGTTCTTCCAGGGTATGTATTGCAAATAACCGAAATGCAAAGACATTTTCAGTGCTGCAATACGTTTGAAGAAATAGAAATATTTGTCCTGTAGGAGCCACAGCAAAAAGAAAAAAAAAAAAATCAGCATCAAGAAGCTAGGTGAAATGTAACCTCTGAATAGAAATCAGTATCATCAGTAATACAGTAATGCAAACTTGTATGATCAGTTTGCTAAATTTAGTAAGTTACTATCTGTTCAGCTGAGATATAGTACATGACTGAGTATCACAAGGTAAACCCTACCCAAATGCTTCACTTCTTATCTACACTGCCCAGTTATAGATACTTATATAGCTGTAATATGTAGTATATTTAAAGAATTTGAAGTACTTTCTGAAATTACGATAGTTGAATATTATTTTTGCTGCTTAACTAATGAAAATGCAATCAGAAACACCAGATGCACAGAAAACACAGTTCTAGCATGAACACTGCATTTATCAGATCAAACATGAAATAAGTGCTGCAAAGTAGATCTTCCTAAATTGAACAGAATCACTGGAGACAATTATCAATGTACCTATACCTATTTAAAATGGGTTTGAGAATGACATCCCTAATTTGAACAGGTGGCCTAGATAGGTGATAGTTGCTGGATGTGTAACTGCCTTAGATTTCATTATATCTATTTGTTGTTAAAAAATAAAAATCAGGAAAATTGTTTTATTATCCCCTCTCTGAAAATTACAGACTAGATGAAACATATGTCTTGAAGACAAGTGCCTTCTCTGAAGGAAGTTCTTATAATTTTAAGAAAGAAGACTGCCTACACAGCAGGACACAAACTAAATTAATTCCAAAAAATTGTCTTTAGACTTTTAAATGATCGTGCCAAGGTGATGATTTGTGAGGAAACATGGCATAACTCATGTAACTTATCTGTGATACCAGTGCAATTTATTTGTCAAATTTATTTAATATGGCATCTAATAAATTGCTTCATGGAGCATTGTGGATCACATAGAATCTGAAGCAGAAGAATCAACTACAGTGCACATATTTTTGTTTCCTGTATTAAAGAAATTTTGGAAAAATATATTAACAAGAAAATTATCAAAAGGCAATGAGATACATGGATTGAAGTGCCTTAGATCTAATCTGTCATCTCTGATCTTTTCTTACTATCACTGGGAATGCAATAATATCAGCTTTTTAACCACTGTAGTGCATGTTTAAAATTAATTTCCTTGTAGAGCTTTAAGTATTTTTTTTCTTCATGATTAGCATGAGATGTAATTACAAAAATAACAAGAAACTAGAAAAAACAAAACATTCAAACATCTCTTAATTTCACCCCTCTGTGTGTTTCAACGAAAAAGTTGGTCTTTCCTTCTCTCTTCCTCCCCTTATTTTCTGGTAAGTCATTTATCAAGTCTTTCTGGTCCTTACAGGGGGCACTTAGGGAAGGAGATTCAGAGTTTCTCTTCCTGTTATAACATGTGATGCAATCTCAACAGAATCTTTCTCAAATCACTGTTTGCTTAGAAATTCTGCCTGTCTTCCTACATCAATTGATGCTGCTTTTGTAGCTTACTTGTGAGCTCTTTAGGTCTGATCCTGAGTCTACCAGTTTTTACGACAAAGTAGTTGCCATCTGACTGGCAAAAGACAGCTAAAGCTTTCTGTACTTTTCTGACACCGTTTGGATGATCACAGCTGGCTGATGCAGACTTGATGGTATATAAAATGCCTAACATTTAAATCTAGTCAGCCTTGACCAGAACACATAACATCCAGTCAACATTTCTTAAAAAATATGGCTTTATTGCCAAAATGAGTTATGCATCAAAATTCTCAACTCCCAGAACGAGCATTCTTCTGTAATTGAAAATTCCATCCCATCTAGTTCTGAATCTGTGTTTATTTAGTGTTAACTAAATCTCTCTGTTTTCTTCTAGCATATACGAAAAAGGCACCATTATTATCTCTGAGATGTTTTACTTTTTTAACAGTTTTGGTCAAGTAGTGACTAGGGCAGCTTGAAAGTATATTTATTTCTTAATTGTAGCTTTACCCCTAATTCAGTCTTTCTGATGATGTGGACGATGGATTTCAGATCCTGTCCTTTGTATTCAGCACACATTCTTCTCTCATAGTGTTTCTGACCAACCCACTAATCTGTACCTCATCTTCATTCACACTTGTTCTTCTAAAAATAATCTAAATATCACGATTTGTTATTTCCTTCCAAGACACATCTGAAAGTATTTTTTTGATGTGTTCCTTCAACTGTGGAGGCTTCTCAGCAGTTCACTGTTGAAATATTCACATTTCCTTTAGGCAATGCCTTCCACGTGTGCCTGCTGAGTGCTTTTAGGCATAGAAAGAAGAAAACTTGCAAGACAAGCAGACAGCTTGTGAACTAAAACACTTGAGCTTTGAGGGTCTTGTTTGCCTGAAGGGTGAACACAGTTCACTGCAGTTCTACCAAAGTTCCATTTTGTTAATAAATGTGTATCATGTAGCCAGCTAAGTGAAAAATGAATTTCAGTAGTAATTCCTGGAGGACTTCAAGGAGGTGCTACAATGACAGAATGCCAATTTGTATATTTAATAGGACATTATGCTAATGAGACATCAAAATAATCTCGCATAGGTGCATGTCACAATACGCTAAAGCATCCTCACATCTAGAATAGTCTTTATAATGCAATCACAACAAATTCAGTTTTGCACTTGTTTGTGTGGTGTTTTTTGTAGCTTCTATGAAAATGACTTTGCATTTCATGCAACTTAAATACAGCATGACTAAAAATTTTCAATCAATGAAAACTCAAGAAACTCTCAAGCTGCTAAAAACCACTCAACAGACTCCTTTAGTAATGTTTAGAGTTGAGTGATTCAGTGGAAGAAATAGCACCAGAACTTAAACATGTGTTACCTCCTGAGAGGGCATGTGGCTTTGGTAGGCTTTTGTACTATTTTAATTTATTTTCTTCAGCTGCTTTGTGCATATGGCAGGTTTTGAGTGACATTTTGCCCAGTGTTTAAGTAGTTTTCCTACACAAGTTGACAGAGCTAATCCTGTCTCTTAAACTGGATACTGACATTACAAGCCAAGGTTCATCTCTGCAAATAACCTATCTCTACAAATTATAAGTTATCCTGACTCTGAACTCAATTTTTGGTTACTCGTCGATATTCTTAAAAGAAAAATAAAAATAGCTAGTAAGTACTGTACAAAATTCGAACTAACTTAACACAAGATTGTTGTTTGTTTGTTTGTTTTTCTTCTCTTTTTGAATAGAAAAAGCAGAAGACACAACAACTAATTTAAGGTCATACTTTTCTCAATTCGAAAACAGTGTCATTCCTTTAGAATTAATCAAGAAAAGTTCATCTGGAACACCAATGTTATTCCACTAGCATTCTGACATCCTACTGTTGAAAATACAACTTGAGCTTCAGTTTCCTCTGATTTGCATTTAGTGTTAACAGTTAGGAACTCTTACATACACAGAATTTCTGCTAGATGTAAAAGCTCTGACATTTCTCTTTTTTTTTTATTATTATTTTTTTAATAATGAAAGAGTCTTACTTGTTTTCTCTTAAACAGGGAAAAGGAAATTATGGGAAATACAACTCTTGGTGACTGTAAGTGAATTGCTAAGTTTTTGCTCATAGTATTTACAATCTTGCTTCAGTATATAACTTGCAGGAAGGGGAAAACGATCCCACTACAAGGTTTCATTTGAATTCAGCCTAGATAACATGCAAAATCCATCTCTTTCTAACACCTACTGAATAATAATTGAAATTAAGTAGATATTTTCCTAGCAGGTACCTGTCCTTGCAATTAGCTGGTACCCATTCTGAAAGTCTCAGGTGAGTATATTTGGAAGAGTAACAGGCTATTCCATTGCCCTAAGGGCCCGTATGCACTCAGATCACAAAGCCCCTTCTGAACGCAATGCAATTCAAATTCAAAGCGGAGCTTGCTCTTTGTTTTATAGCTATAAAGGAAATTCAAGTTTAAGGCCATGTTGGATAGGGATCTGTGCACCCTGATCTACTGGTTGACAACCCTGCCTAGAGCATGTGGATCTAGATGGTCTTAAAGGTTCCACCCAACCTAAGCCATTCTATGCTTTTATCAAGTATGATATCTTATTCATTAGAATAGAGATTAAACCTAAAAAAAAAAATACATTTTGCCAGACAGCAATATCAACTCACAGACCCACAAAATGGTTGAGATTGGAAAAGCCTTCTGAAGATCAACCAAGGTCAAATTCCCAGCCACTGTCTTTAGCAAGAGTAATATTATTGCAAGAAAAAAGACCGCTGATATCTCTACTATTCAGAAGACACTACTTCTGAATTTATCACAAAGAGCTGAAGAAAATTATGCAGAAGAGACAGAAAAAAGAGATTTAAAATAAGAAAATAGTTTAAACATTTCTCTTTATTCTACTGAAAGTACTTCAACTACAACTACTCTGGTATTACTACTCAGGCACCAGCCAAATGAAAAAACAAACAAATATTATAAAGTGCTTGTAACTCTGATACTGAAAAAAATCATAAGAAATAAAGAAATTAAAAAAAGATATATTTACCCAAACCACTACTAAAACATTCTGGTATAAGGAGAAGTCAAGGGAAAATGAGGAAAGAAAACACGAAAACACTAAAAAGGTCTGGTGAAACTACTGTGAGCTGGAAGTTAAGGAGCTTATACATGAAAACAGACTATAGAAGTTGACAGCTTGGAAGCCTCAACTTTTTTGCCAGAAGGGTCTTTCTGAAGGATTTTACTAACAAAGAGCTAGATTTAGGATTGTGAAAAAATCACTTGCACCAATAAGGGAGTAGGTGAACAATTCCACAGTGATCTTTAAAAAGATTTTTAAACTGCTTTTCCACAGTTTAATGCAGAAGTCAATTAAGCCAGCAATGATTAATGAGGTACTGTTGCTTCTCTAAGGAAACATGCTTTATAGATATACAAATTTCCAATGACAACTATTGTGATTCATACAGCAAACCTACAGGGAGCAAGGAATTACCACTATTGCTCCAAACTGAATAATGTTTATCTAGCCTCTGCATTATTCTAGGTTAGTGGCAACTGAGAAGATGAAATTCTAACTTTAATAACTATTTTCTGCTACTATTTTTATAAAAAGTGGTAGCTTGAATGGAAGGGCAAGTATTACCTGATCTTTCTCAAGTATAGTATCATATCATAGGACTATTTTCTTTTTGACATGTCAGTCACAGTCTAGTTTATTCTGCATATACATAAATGCTGCATATACTCAGCATCTACAAGTTACAATCCACTGTCTCTCTATATCCCACCTAATAGGATGTAGTAGTGTACACAGAAGAAAATATGAAGATAGTAATGCTAAAATAATAATTTATTAATATAGATACTGCTCAGTGAAGATGTGTAATATTCTACAGAAGTCATTTCAACATAAATGAAGAACAGCGATAAATAGCTCATGGAATCATAGACGAGTTGGAAGGGTCCATTATGAGTCATTTAGTCCAGCTACCCAAAATGAACAGAGACATGCATAGCAAGATCAAGTTGCTCAGGGCCCTATCCATTCTTGCCTTGAAAGTCTTCAGGGACAGGGCATCCACCCATCTTTGGGAACCTGTTCTAGTGCCTCACCACCCTCACTGTAGAAGGCTTTTTCCTTCTATTCAACCTAAATCTCCCCTTTTTAAGATTGAAACCATTTTGCCTTGTTCTATCACCACAGACCATGCTAAAGAGTCTGTCCCCTTCTTTCCTGTAGCTACCGTTCAGATTCTGAAAGGTTGCTATCAGGTCACCTTGGAGCCTTCTCTTCTTCAGGCTGAACAGCCCCAGCTCTCTCAACCTGTTCTAATAGAACAGGTGTTCTATTCTGTGGATCATTTTTGTGTCCCTCCTCTGGATATGCTACAAGTGGTCCACTCCTCCCCTGTACTGAGGAAGCCGCAACTAGACACAGTAATCCAGGTGAGGCCTCACCAGGGCAGAGTAGAGAGTCAGGATCAAATCTCTCAGCCCACTTACTGTGCTTCTTTCAATGAAGCCAGGAAACAGTTGGCTTTTTAGGCTGTGAGGGCACATTGCTGACTCATGTCCAGCTTGCCATCTACCAGTACCTCCAGATCTTTTTCGGCAGGGCTATGCAAGATTCAAAATTATCACAGCACAGAGCTCTATATTTTATACCCAAAAATCTGTATTAGAACTTGGTAGCCTCCCCCAAATATTTGATGCCACATTGGCTTTAAAATTACAAATGTATTCTAAGGCAGTATGAAAGAATCACATTTTAGTAATGCTTTAAATACTGTCTATTCACTCGTTACTAAACATTACATCAAGCCATTATAGGAACAGGATAGTAATGTATCTTTCAAAGATAAATAATGGTACTACCATTCAGTGCTATCTAAAATATTTTAAAGAATGGATATGAAACAGAGTTATTAGGCATTATTATTTATGAGACAGACAAAGCTGTCTCATAGACACTATTACACACTATTATTATTATTGTTATTACATACTATTCTACAACAAAGGTGTTAGATATTCAGGTCATGATCTAGTGCATTAATAGCAGTAAAATCAGGTTTCAATTAATTTTAATTTAAATCAGATTTTAATTGTTTTTAAAACTCTTTTAAGCCTTAGCTTTTTTTTTTTTTTAAAGGAAGATGATGATAAGAGGTGAGATTTTTTGTGATTTGCCTTTCAGCCAAAAAAGTGTCATTAAAAGTTCCTATACAATATTTCAGAAGTACCAAAGTAGAAGGCTCAATTTGAACTCTGCTGAGTAATTCTGGATCTAATAACAATTCCATTATTGTTTAATTAGTAAAGATAATTAAACACGTTCTGTTCCACATGCTAAACACAGAAACTGCTTATTATTATTAATCATTTAGCTTCTCATACTGAAGACTTGTACTAGAAATCACCTTCCTACAGATGCCAAATCTTAAGATCCATGCAACAAGACTGTTTATTCCAAGCACAGACTACTCTACAGCCTGAATGTTGCAATTTATTACTGGTAGGTGCGAAACATATTTAAGCCTTATTACAGGAAAAACCTCAGTATCCCCTGTGCCCCTGATCTCTTTCCTTCACCTCAGAAAAATTCCACAGAAGCAATCTGCCATATAAAAGGAAACCTTTCAGGTTAAACAGCATTTTGTTAGAAAGGGATGACTAAGATAACTAATTCCACAATAATTTTATGGATGTGAACCTCCACAAATTACAAACTGTAATCACCGAAAATATTTAAATTAATTCTTCAGAACTTTCTCCAGACCACTTGCACTATTTTACACTTAGATACAGATACAGCTTCATAACTTTTTGGTATGTACCAGTGTCCAAGCTGAGAACAAAGTTAATGGCTGCTCTTGTTCTAGTAAGCACAGAGAGAGGTAAAGTAATTTATGAGTGATCCCAGCAGAACACACCATTCACTGACTACACAGGGAGCCTACCAGGAAGAAACTCCTATTTTATATGCTTCATTTAAGCTTCTAGAATTCATTGACTATGGATTTACAGTTTCACAGTCTCTTTTCAACACCTAACTTGCACAAAAGTGAGTCATATAATCTATGCTAGAGCTCTAGATTTCACCATCAAATTAAGTGCTTGTCAGAACTAGCAATTATACCCCACTGGATATGGCCTGCTATCAAAAATACATAAATTAGGATGAGTAAAGAATGCCTGTAAAACCACAAAAAAAAAAAAGAAAAATTCAACTAGTTCTAATTAGCATAGTAAAGCAAAGGCTGATGAATGCTGACCAGCTAGTACATAATTAAATAACAAACTATTAATAAATTTCAAGTTTATATTCTAGGTGACAAAGCCCACCATTAAGAAGAAACAGCTAATTGTGAATTTGCAACTTTGCCAAGGGAAATTCTTCTAATTAAACACTAAAATTCAGCATAATCACAGGGAAAAAAACAGCAAAAAACACTTGGTAAGCACATTTTTGAAAAATAGGAGTTTACAATGTAAGTAACTAGCAGATACATTAAAATAAAGAAAAATATAACTATCTTTTTAATAAAAGATTGATATACACGTTTCCACTTTCAACAGGTGTATCTTTTTGTTCTTACAAGTGCACAAATATTTTAAGTGAAAATTTAGGAATTATTATTTTTTATTTCAATAACATCACTCTCTCAACTGATACATCTAAACATTATATATGCTGAAACAGCTTTGATTTCTTTTTCTTGCTCAAAACTGCAGAGGAAAAAAAAAAAAAAGGAAGAAAGGGGGTATTCTGGAGATAGCCTGGATCATCCTGTAACACAAATTGCAGCCCATTTCCACAGAGAAATCACAGGGCAAAATATCAAAACAAAAAACCAAGCAACCATTGATTAGCAAAGAGGACATCTTCTGAGGTACTGAATGCTCAATGTGGTTTTATCACAGTCTGGTCATTTGATCCTGAGTCAGAACTTTTTTTGCAGTTCTTCCCAGAATAAAATCATACGATGATAAAATAAGTAACTCCTGGGTTAAGACTTGCAGCTATTAGTAAAAATAACAACACACACTTTTTGAAAACATTTATAACACACACTATGCAGCGATCTGCTTATTTAAAAAATAAAAAAATAAATCTTTGCTACATTTAGCAATAATTATCATTCAAATCTTGCTTAAATCTTATACTTACTCTTGCATAAAGATATATTTCATCTTTTTAGAGGCATTTTTCCTTTTCTTCTGAGATTTTTGTCTTTAGGTAGCACTTCAGCAAGCTTTTAGACAATTTTCCTGGAGTTCTAATGGTGTATTCATAGACTCATCTCTAAAGGGAGGGAAGCCTAGAGGGAAAACACTGATTTACATATATACTTTTCTAATGCATATATCACCATTCTATCTACATAATGTAGTATCTATTCTCCACATGGTGCTGTATCATAAGCTGATGGTAGATTTCCCTAATGTTAGATACCTACTGTTCTTATATCATTAATAGCTTCAGTGGAAAAGGAAAAAGAAAAGCATAATTCATATCTTCCCTATGTTATAGTAAGTTTCCTCTTCTCCTCCGCTTCTCGTTTGCTTTAATTTCTTTGTAAGTGTTGAAGACTACCAACTTCTTTTTATTTTCTGGGGATGAAGCCTTCAAAGAAGTATTATTAGTATGAATAGAACTAAAATAAGAAAATCAAACATAGCTAGTATATCTAGTATTTTATTTTTGCTGGAACCGCATCTACTTTTCTAGCTAAAGGTTCTGCTAGCAACTGACCAGAATGTTGGCACCACTGCCATCTTCTTGATATATCACTTAACCTCTACCACTCAGATCATAACTCTTTATCCCTTCATATTGTTCAAGTAGCACAAGTTACATTCATTGGGATTAAAAAAAAAGGTACACTTTAAAAAGCGTACCTATAACAGGAATTCATGTGTCATCTCACCATAGTAGTTCTTCTCTTCCATCCTCTGACCTCAAGAATCCTAAGTAAACAAGGGAACTGACAGAGGATAGATTTGCTTGTCATAGCATTCACTCACTTTACTTTAAACAATACCGAACAAGTACTAACTGGTTTTGTTGAATCTGTTCATTCTTCTCTAGCTCACAGAACACTCTCAATTTAGTGAGAGAACCAGGGTTCAACAATCTGCATGTCTGATGTTTCTCTTTCCCATATCCAGTCTACAGACCATGTACATGGTATACATTGGAACCTAACCGGACATTCACTACTGAGATCATAATAAGGTGATTCTCCATGGTATGCTTTCTAGAATGAGGAGTTTAGCAATACATATGATTCACTACTAGTCTCCTGCAATCTAAGCAAGGAAAAAAAACTGTAGGTTTTTAAGTTGCAAAACTGCAGAAGAGTATGTTACCAGAAAATCAGATCTCCTTTGTGCGAAATCTCTTGCTAAGATGCATGTAGGGAAATAGATGCCTACTTCTAATTTGTCACTGTTTAAAAGACATGGCAGAAAATCAGAAGCACCTAAGCAGCAGAACAGCAGGTAGGTCCTGTAGTGCTGTGCAGAACTGAGGCACACCTAAAAAAGAGTGCCTAAGATATATATTGTTTACTAATATTTGTTTAGTAAGTTGGTATATTGTAATAATATTTTCTGTCATTTAACTCAACAAATAAATAGTGTTTAGCTATCTGCTAAAATTACTGAAACTTTCAGATATTTAATTCGATGTCTAATATGGTAGAGTGGTAACGCAAATTGAAGAAAAAGTTATGTAAGAAGAAATTAATTTTACCTTTAAACCTGACAGCAGATTTTTACTTTTTCTTTTAAATTCAATACTTTAAACATTGACTAAATCTAAGAGTGATATTTAGAAGTCATGTTTTCAAGCTCAATAAAATGAAGGCAGGAATAAGACAAGGTTCTTTGCATCAGGACTTATCTGTAAGTATATTCAGTTTATGCAGATAAGCAGTCTTCATTCTTTATACACTTGTGTCATTTCTAAAAGGTCTGTCTCTGAAAGGCTATGCTTCCACATTCATTCTTGACTGTGAATAAAAATACGCTTCAGCGTTTCTCCATATGACCTTGCCTGATGTGCAAACATAAAGCACAATTCAGCCGCTTACTTCTCAACTGTGAAAGGACTTCATTGCTGTTGCTGCAGGGAAAAATAAATTAATTGCAAATTATATGGCTGTTAGTATAACAGCCATAACCAAGTGGTAAAAGACAATCTTTTGGGAAAAAGAAAAAAAAGTCCTTTGAGACTTTTTCATTTTGGCTGAAAACATGAAGGGCTACTAAGAACATTCCAGCAAAAGACTGCAGTAGAGGACATGAGACTGACCTCTGTGTTATTATCAGCTCCTGGGGGCAGATAACTGTGGCAATAAGAGGATGCTTAGGCTAATGAAAAGTTTGTCACTCTTGATCTGCTCTTTACTACTCCTCTATATCCAGATTTTGCAGATAAAATATCTTCTTTTCTATTAGACCCTGTATTAGCCATTGCAAGACAGTGGGACAGATTCCCTCACTGAAAGCTTTTTGTTTTAAGTCTTCTTTATTAATGTGGCCCTGCTTTTTTTCTGAGCACACACACAAACGTGCTGAGAGCATGCTTGCTTAGATAAATGGCAGTGACTCTTACCCAGCTAGTAGTCACACAAAGTGAGACATGCTCCGATGCAAACTGTGCAATTTAAAGTAAACAAATAAAAGCCTCAACCACTATCTTGAGGGGAAAAAAAAAAAAAGATGTGATCCAGTCATGTCCTGGCCTCCACTCAACTGAAAAACAAAATCTCAGGAATGTGACACATTATTCCATTAAAATTCACATTGCCCTGCAAATATGTATTTGAAAAAGAAACATATTTTTTTTCTCAGTTTCATATTTGTCAAGGCATAGTATGCAGCTATCTATTTTATGGCTTTTATCAAGTCATCAGTTTCTGCCTCCTCTGCCAGCACTCCTCACTTGCCTGCAGTGCCTCAAACATTTTTTGCAGCCTCTTCCACTTAGAAAACCTTCCAAGCAGCACAGAAGACAACCTTTATCTTTGTCCTTCAAATACTCCTTTTGGAATACTGCTTTGTCTGTGGAATCTACATAGTCCAGACAAAAAAATCATCATCACGCTAACCAATATTGGCACCTTGGGACCCAACTGACTGTATATACCTGTTTCTTCTCCTTAGTGAACCTTATAAACCAATCATTCTTTCATCTGTACTAGAAAAGCATCTTGCGCACAAGATATGAAGTGTTACTAGTAGATTCTGCCAAAAAGACAAACAAGTTAATGAGAAGTTAGTGTTGGTAAGAAGAAAAAATAAGGAGTAGGAGCAAATTCTGGTCAGCAAACTACCTCTACTGCAAAAGCTGTAAAGACCATCTAAGAAGGACTGTGAGAAACTCCCTGTGAGCTTCAAATCCCCTCCTTCCGCTAGTGATACAGCTGTACTTGCAGGAACCCTTAATCTCTTTTCCCAGAGGCAGGAATTTTGAGCACTTACCCAGGACAACACTGAACTGAAGACTTAATCTCCTACCTGATCAGAACTAGATGCATCTTCTAGAAAGTTGGTCTGAATGCAACAATGATGCCCCAAAGTACTAAAATCTACACCAAATATTTTTGAATAAAGAAACTGGAGGTTGGAAATAACTTAAACCCAGTTTTTCCCTACCACTTTGTTACAGTTTGCAGTTGCTTCCTCCTGAAAGAAGGCATTAGTCTTGGCACAAGAAAAAAAACCTGTAAAAAAACATTCAGATGAAATGTTAATTGCCAAATCCTCATTCAGAGAAGTATGTGCGCATGCCGGAATAAATTCTACTACAATTAAAATTTAAGGGAAATCTTTAGGCACAGCACACAGGCTTGAGGAATCATCTTGGTTCCACTGAGATGAGCCCTGCTGCCCTGCCTTGGAGGCAGAGTTTGCCCTTTGATTGGAATCAGATGGCCTGGAAGTAACTTCAGAACAACACACTCCATTACGCAAGTACACAGAACTAGACATCAGGCATCCAAACTTTCACAAACTTTTCAAAGCAGTAAAATCTTTAAGCTCCTAGTGGTAAAATCTAGAAGAATGTAATATTCAAACTCAGAATATTTAGTGTAATTGCCCAAGAGCTAATGTTTCCAGGGTGTTTAATTTAAAACTCCCTCTTAGCATCATGTTTGGTGCTCCCCTTTAGATTTTATTTAGCAGTCTCACAGATATCTTACATAAGTATGCTTTTTGAAAGCAACAGCTCAGGAATGAAGACAGCTTGCTCCAACAAATTCTGAGCACTGAACTTCAACCTGGCACACCTCCTGTGCTGAAGGACCTAACAATCAGGCCATTGATCATTAATAACAAAATATTCACCAGACCAGAGAAGAAAGGAAAGGTGACAGACTGACACAGAGTTAGGGTGCTCTTGTGAGAAAGTCCAGTTCAAATCCCTTCTCCCTGAATGTTTAGTAACTTACACAATTGGAACCCATTGCAATCTATGGGCATTTTTGAACCAAAGTACTTTGTCTGTTAGCACATACCTCTTAGGCTTGCCTTTCAAGGGAACCAGCTCCGTTTATCTTATTGTCACGGTTTTATGATTTTTGGCATTGGTATTCCAAATCATAACATCATGTAGTGCATTAAGAGTTAAAGAGTTGATGCTCCAGCTCCGTGGATCATCGATAGTTATGGGTATACCTGTCTCAGAAGAGAAGAACTACATTCCACAGAGGACTGTGCGATGCTTTTCATTTTTACGCGTTTCCGCTCAGAGGGAAAGATAAAAACTGTCTGCGGTCATGGGACTCACTCTCTTTCCTTTGGGATCGACTCAGCAGTGGATGTTCACTGCGATCTCGCCTTCAGCATTAGCGTAAGGCCTTCGGTTTATCAGACACTCTCTCTTGCTCATTTTATTTGATTTATTAGCTTCAATTCCAATTATATTGTATTATACTGTGTTATTTTGCTTTCTGATATCTCATTTAGTAAATTAGCTTTCCTCCTCAGATTGTTGCCGCTGTTTTGTTTCAAGGCCTATCTCCCTTTTCCCTTTCCCCTTTCCCTTTCCTGGGGTGTGGGTCTGCGGGTCCCCCGCACCAATCGTCACGGAACCAGGCCAAACCAGCCTGATAAACCATTGACACTTATGCAGTTCAGTACTTTGAGCAAATGGATGTAGGCCCTGTTGCACTGTTCAGTGTTTCTTCCTGACTAATTTATGTCATTCAGCTTGCTAATTTCCATATTTTCTTGCAACTAATTTTTTCCACACTAGGTAATGAGAAAATCTTATTGCAGATAAAGGTGCTCAACTACATCCATTAACTTTTCCAACACTATAATACCTATATCCTTTTCTGAATTTGACCCTATTTTTTTTATTAGAATGGATATTATTAATCAGAGATTTGGCTCTTTATTTCAAAAACATATAAGAATACAAAAAATAAGATTAGGTTGGATTTTCAGACTGCCTGTCATATGCTATCTGCAGTTCTGCACCATTCCTAGCAGAATTACATCACCTTAGGAATTACTCAACTAGAAAAGAAGCAGAATCACTTTTTGAATCCAACTAAATTGAACATGCATGAGGTATTGGTCAGAATTTTCAGTTCCTGTTTACTTCAAGATCTAATGCTCTTGTGAAAAGAAAACTGAAATAAACACACGCCAAAAAAAAACAGAATAACATTACGTAGTGGCACTCTCTACAGTTCAGATTAAAGACAGGAAAAAGCTCACTTCATTCTCACAGTGTTGTGAGTTCTGTAGTCCCATACACACTTCATGTAACTATTAGATTCACAAACATACATTTTATTTTTGTTTTAAAAGATCAGATCTAAAACATTATTTATTTATTTATTTATCCACTGCGTTACTGATTTCCTTGCCACTGCTACAGTGAAGGATCAGTGCCACCTACAGACAGGGACTAGAGCATAGCCCAGAATGAAGGAAAGTAAGGAAGCACATCAAATTTTAATCCTCAGACCTTCCTGTGAGAACAATCACTCTGTAATGAGAAACAGGCGACAAGAGTCAAAGAAATATTCAGACTTCTTTAGCTGTTTATACTTATTGATCACAAGCACTTCCTCAACAAGTCACTAAAAAATGAGTTCTGAATTCTGCACTCAGCTGTACCAGGTTTCTAAATGCAAACTCATACACAGCTGAATAAAAGAGAATACACTGCTGTCTGCTCTCTTTCTGTTCATCTACTTAATTTTGGTTGGCTGTTATCTGAGTCAGTTCAAAAGGGGAGAAAGCCTTCCCCCTTAGTTATAAATGCCAATTAGATTCTGGTTTAATGATCCAGATAAAATTAAAACCAGCCCTACTTCTCACCCCAAACTAACTGCATTAAACCAAACCTAAAACTTCAGAAGAGATTACAGAAAGGCTGGCAGAGCAGAACTCATTAATCAAGCTGCATTCAGTGTCAGCAGTAGCTTGGTTCCTCTTCCCTCTCAAGAAGGAGAAGGAGCAGAGGGGAACAGGTTATATTCTAGTCTAATCTCATTAAACCCTAACAAGTTTTATGCCTTTCCTGTCTCCACAAATGCACAAATGCATCCATACATATACGAGTAACTGTGATAGAATAGGATTCAAAAGGTAAAAGTAAATAATATTTTTTAAGAGATTAATCTCATTCCATTGTAACAGCAGAGATTTTATCCCACTCACCAAGAGACCCATGGTCACTGTACTGCAAAGGCTTTAGTTCAGACAGGCTTTGCTGCAGTATGCATACAGAAATAAATGATGACTGCAGCCTACAAAAGACAGCATATGAAAAACTGGTGGTGCTGGCTGCAAGAAACATACAGTAACTAAGACTCACGAGAATAAAGAAATCAAGCTTTTTATTTCTTCTTACGCTGTACACTTCCTGCATAACCCTAGTGTTAGTCTCTTGGAGACTTAAGTTTTGCTATATGTTAAAGAGGGTTAGTAGTACTTACTTACCTGACAGGTACGAGATTAGGTTAAACTAGCTAAAGCCCTGAGATTCTCAAAGGGAGAGTTCATTTGGAGATCTAGTTATTAACTATTATTGCTGTAGTGCTGCAGTGCAGTCAAACTCCAAGGCTTTGGGGATTTTAACAAAGGAGAGTAGGGAAGTCATTGTTGACCTCCCCTTTTAAATCTTACTTCAAACTTCGACCTTCTGTTTCATATAATAGGACAAATATTGTTTTATGAGTTGTCAGGAATTTCTCTCAAATTATTTATTGCCAACATTCATTCTACCTGGAAACAATCTGAGCACAAAAGAATGAAGAAAAACAGGCTCAAGGATCTGTAGTACAGCACAGCAGTCAGTTAAAGAAGTAAAAAGATCCTCCTGGAGGAAACGTACTTTATGCATTTCCATCTTTACTTTGAATCTTCTCTTTGAACAAAAATGGATGAAAAAAAATAAATGAAGTAATAGAAAATAATTTCTTAAATCTAATTATATATATATTTTTTTATTAATAAGAAGATAGGATTTAAGAGATTATACACGTTTGGAAGGCTCCATTTTTTGGCCAAAAACTCTGCTGGTCTCCTGATTCCTTACATTTTTAGGCAGAATTTATAATGCCTCTCAATCTTAAAGAAACGGGTTAGTTGCTTACGTGACCTTTCATATTCTGTTGGTTATTGTCTGATGCAGTTGCAAAATCTGCAAAACACACTTTGCATATCTAAATTCTCACAATTTAGTGAATTTAAAATCCAAAAATGTTTTTTAATATCTCTGCATCCACCTTAACAAAGCAAATATGACATAAACTGTCTTCTACTTCATAACTGAATTAAATTGATTTGAAATAGCAATTTCCTAAAGCTCTAAAGAACCAATGTAAATCGATTATTACAGATGAATGAAACTTACAAAGTGTCATCTATCTTGCAGCATGTAAATGTTCTTCATTTGTTATTACCAGGATCTGATTTTGAACGATACCCTCCAATTTTTCTACATGGTGTTTGAATGATACAGTATCAGAAAAGAAGTAGGTCCTAAAACAATGTTTTGTGAAGACATCAGTAATATCAGAAAAACTGGGAATATTAGAAGAAATGAGTTACACCTAAGGCATAAAGTCATATATATCTACCTTTCCTGTCAGCACACTGTAAGTTTCCAACCAAACATTTACTCCACCTGTCCAATTATTTCCTCTTTGTAGTAGAAAAAATAGTATTTAAATCAGAGCAAGACGATAGTACTTAAATCTAAGAGAGGTGATTATTTGGTTACGTTGACCAAGCGTACTCAAAATTGTGAAGTTCAGTGTTCAAGCCAAGCACTACTACAGAGCTACACATATAATATTTATTCATCCTCAGTACATTTGCATTTTGTGAATGAATTTTGTAGCAGAGGGAGAACAGTGTACTTTTTGAAAGTGAACTAAGTCCAAACTAAATGAGCATTATTTAAATGCTGTATGTTAGAAATGCTTCAAACACCATGAACTTACTCAGCAGTTAGTTATATAAAGGCATGACCGACAGAAGTTTATTTTATCTGTGAAAAGGTAGCTGGCCCTTTTTCCTTTCCTATGTTACATTTGTTTTCAATCTGATGTCCTCATTTTGAAAGACACATGCAGTTAGAAACTCTTTTGATGCAAGTTTTAATTATGTTAAGGTTTGGAAGCAGGAGTGCAAGTCAAGCTTTTTATTTTTTAATGAGCATGTACATTATTTATAGATACTTCTACACCTCCCACCAGAGTAGCTTCTGCATGCCAGAATTCAATCTGCAGCATAATCCCTTTCCTGTATGCCCTCCCAGATTCTACAATTAAGTTTCCTTTGGATTTTAATCTTCCATTAAGTTTGGTAGATTTTGTTCTGAAAATTGAGCTAGATAATTGTTAGCCTACTTCATTTTCTGTTATGGGGAAAACAGAAGACAGAAACTCAACCTTGAAACAAAATTCCTTCTCCAGTAAACACAATTCCAACAGAGATTCTCTTTGCATCTGACAAGGTTTGTCAGATGAACCTGTTTTAGAAGGGGAGTTAGACTAGAAGATCCGCAGAGGTGCCTTCCAACCCTACAAATCTGTGCAATTTCATTACTAATAGATTTACATCAGGACCAGACCCTGCAGGCCACAGCTTTGCCTCTAAAATCCCCACAAGATGACCAGGAACCTTTGGCCAAGGCCAGTGGCAAGTCAGGGACACTCGTGTCTGTGTAAGCATGGAGCTGGCCCCTAAGTCCAAAACCAAACATCTCCTAATCTGTAAAATAAGATGCTGACAACATTCTCTAATTAGATACACAGACTCTTTAAAAAGCTGTAGATCTCTAACAGTCTTCAAAGGTAATCACTTTTCCCATTGTATAATGAGAAACAGAGTAGCAATTACAACTTTTTCCCTAATGCTGAAAACCAAATGGTATTTCATGAATGTTAAATCTTCATAGGCATTTGATAAGAATGACACAGGCACAGAAGATCTTGCCCTAGGACAATGGAAATAATAATTGAGGTGGATTCTAACCCTCTGATGCTACGATAGCGTTCAGAGTTGATCTGCAATGCTTTTTATGTATTTTTAGATAAGGAACAGGGAATGCCCTAACCACTTGATATTATTTGCTTCCATAAGTAAACGCAAGCACAAAACATTACGCAGAAAAGGTTAATGCTAAAGCAGTTCCTGGTATTTTGAAAATATGACAGATAGATTCTAATTTCTTTATGAAATAAAAAGCCCTTTCTTCCATTAAGCAATTTTGTGAAGTTCTTATGGTGCCAAGCAAAATTTCAAGAGATCATAAGAGCACAGCATACTGTACACATGTTTGGTAATGTGATTAGCAGTCTTCTAGATATGTAGCATTTGTGCCTAGGGCACTGAAAAATTCTTTCAAAAGTCACTCCTTTGATTATGAAGTATTTCTTCTTGCTGAATTCTGTGAAACTGTGCTTTCAGGATTGAATAGTGTAAGCCTAGAAAATGGCTTGTGTCCCTGGACTGATACATAATAGATCTTGATTCTTCACCAAACAGACAATAATCACGCTGTAGCATAGTATTATAAATAAAAAAGGAGCCTGATTTTTTTTTTCTTTTAATATAGCTCAGACATATCTATTCTCTTTTTCAGATAGGAATATAATAAAAATCCTATACAGTCTGTTCAGAGGAAGACTGAAGTGACCTTCAGTTGTTTATCCATAGAAATATCAGGCTGTTTTTGATGTCAGTATGTTATACCTTTGCTAACGAGTCAAATATTTTTTCCAGAGTGAAAAATAATTTTCTGTTTTTCCTGTCTGAATAAGAACTATTGAGCCTGCTACAGTTGCAAAAATGTCTCATCATCTACTTTAAATACAAGACAAAAACACCTGTACTTGTCATTAAGTCTCCAGCTGCACTTAAATGATTCAAGGACCTCAGGGATTTTTTGCCCTCATTAATCACAGATCATTCTGCCTCTGATTGAGGATTTTCAATACATATCGGAAACATATTGATATGGAATTTGTTAGATAATGCAATATTCAACTAGGGGTAAGGAATAGTCATAGAATGGTTTGGGTTGGAAGGGACCTTTAAGATTATCTCGTTCCAGCCCCCCTGCTATATGCAGGGACACCTCCCACTAGATCAGGATGCTCAAAGCCCCATCCAGACTGGTCTTGAACACCTCCAGGATAGAGGCATCCACAACCTCTCAGGGCAACCTGTTCCAGTGTCTCATCACTCTCACAGTAAAGGATTTGTTCCTAATACCTAGTCTAAATCTACCCATTTCCCATTTAAAGCCATTTCTCCACATCCTGTCACTACAAGCCCTTCTAAAACTCTCTTTCCTAGCGTTCCTGTAGGCCCCCTCAGGTACTGGAAGTCCTCTACAAGGTCTCCCTAGAGACTTCTCTTCTACAGGCTAACTGAACTAACTCTCTCAGCCTGTCCCTGTAAAGAAGATGCTCCAGAACTCTGATCCTCTTTGTACCCCTCCTCTGGACTGTCTCCAACAGCTCAATACCCTTCCTGTGTTGGGAGCCCAAGAATTGGATGCAGTACTCCAGGTGAGGTCACAAAAGAGCAGAATAGAGGGGCAGAATCATCTCCCTCAACCTGCATGTCATGCTTCTCTTGACGCAACCCAGGATACGATTGGTCTTCTGGGCTGCAAGCGCAGACTGCCAGCTCATGTTGAGTCTCTGAACAACTGACACCCTCAAATCCTTTACCTCAGGACTGCTCTCAAGCCATTCTCCACCCAGCCTGTGCTTGGGATTGCCCTGACCTAGGTGCAGGACCCTGCACTTGGCCTTGCTGGACTGCATGAGATTGGCACAGCCTGGCCAGGTCCCTCTGTATGGCATCTCTTCCCTGTTGTATTTCATCTGCATCACTCAGTTTATTATCTGCAAACTTGCTGAGGGTACACTCAATCCCTCAGTCCATGTCACCTACAAAGACGTTAAATAGCACCAGTCCCAGCACTGATCCCTGAGGAATGGCACTCATCACCAGTCTCCATCTGGACGTTGAGCCACTGACCATAACTCCCTGAGTGTGACCATCCAGCCAATTTTTTATCCAGTTGATCATATCCATTTTTCTCTAATTTTGCAACAAGGATGTAATGTGGGACAGTGTCAAAGACTTTGCACAAGTCCAAGTAGATGATGTCAGTTGCTCTTCCTTTATTCAATAATGCTGTAATTCTATCTTAGAAGTCTGTCAAGTTTTTCAGGCACAATTCACCCTCAGTAAATCCATGTTTGTTAACACTAATCATTTCATCTTTATTTTCCATGTACCTTAATAGAGCCTTCTGGAAAATCTGCTTCACAATCTAGTCAGGCTCAGAGGTGAGACTGACTGGTCTGTAGTTCCCTGGATCTTCTTTTTTTCCTTTCTTGAAAACATGGGTTACGTTTCCCCTTTCTGAGTCAGTGGGAACTTCACAACACTGCTGCAATCTTTCAAATATGATGGAGAGCAGCTTGGCAACTTCAACTACCAGTTTCCTCAGAACCCAAGGCCGGATCTCATCAGATCCCTTGGACTTGCGCACCTTCTGGCTCTTTAGATAGTCTCAAACCAGATATTCACTTACAGAGAGTATATGTTCACTCTCCCAGTTCTTACCTTTGCTTTCTGAAACTTGGGTAGTAAGACTAGAGTGCTTGCAGGAGACAACTGCGGCAAAAAAGTCACCAAGCACCTCAGCTTTCTCCATATCTCTTGTGACTAGGTCTCCAGATCCCTTCTAGATAGGGCCCATGTCCTCCCTATCCTTCCTTTTATCACTGAGACACTTGTAGAATTTCTTCTTATTCCCCATTATGTCCCTGGCTAGATTTAATTCTATCTGGGCTTTAGCTCTCCTAAACTGATCCCTGGCTACTTCAACATCTTCTCTTTAGTCTTCTCAGGTAACCAGTCACAAAAGTCATATTCCTTTATCTTGCATGAGATATATCCACTTTTAGTAGTCAAAGGTTATTTCATCATTCTAAGACTCAAGGGTTGTAGAGAAGCATTCAAAAACAAATCAGTATAAAACTGTGCTTTGAAGAGCTGTTTAAAAGCTGTTCAAATGACAAATATTCTTCACATAGTATTTGCAGCAATAAGACTTTGCAAACAAGCACAGAGGGAAAGAGGCTTTAAATTGAGCTTGCCTACTCTCAGCAACTCAAGAGAGTGTTAGACTTTTTTTATAAGTAAATAATAAATCTGAGATAGTTTTGCTGCTGGGATCACAGAATATTTCAGGATAGCAGATACCACTTAGATACATTTATCTGTCATTCCAATTTTGGGGTCACCCAGTGCTTACTCTGACATAGTCTATCTTGTTTTTAATGACCTTATATCTTACTAAGGAGAAAAAAATATATAGATTGTATGTATTCTAGGGAATACCAAGCAAATAATGCTACAGCATATTTAAAAAATCCACTGAGATGGAAGATTTTGAAGGCAGAGACTATTTAGGAAGAAAATTGAGGCAGACAGAGGAAAGCACGAATGCTTCTCTCTTTTTTTTTTTTTTTTTTGGTAACAACTTCTAGATACATTACACTGTGATAGAAAGAAACTCCCAGTGAACAGAAGCATCTTTTTCTTCTTAAATGTCAATTCAGACAATTACAATATCTCAGAGAATTATCATTATGGGAAACCTGCATTAGCAGTAAGAAGAATGTGAAAAGAAAAAGGATTTTCAAAAATTACATTCAATGTCATCATTTTTTGTTATCTTCTTTGGAAATCGTGACCTAAGGAAGCTTTGTCTAACTAGATAATTTAAAAAGCTGGGTCATGGCAGTGAAATTACTGCAATTTGCTATAAGGACAGACTAGGGGAAAGGAATATATCTTAGGATGATGTTCCAAAAAGAACCTTTAATGTATGAGATGTTTGTAGATATAAATCATGGGGAACATAATAGATTAGTACTCTGCTTCTCAACAGAAGTATTATAATTCAAAAAGATTAATACACTCACTTCTCACAATGACAAGGGAAAATGTTTGTTCTGATATTCATGCCTACAGTTTCCACTGAAGACAACAGATGTTTCATGAAATCTCTGGATGGAAAAACTACAAAACTATAAAGGCTAAAATAAGTAAGGGCTTCAAATATTTCCAGGTAAATTTTTTAAATACAGTCAAGGCTTTGTATTTGTAATATACTATTTTTTGATCAGTGCTACTTTAAACTGGGTACATCATATAGTCTTTATTATTTATTATTATTATTTATATTTAACTTCTTTATAATTTGGGGGATTTAACTACTGCCATAAATAAATGCTTTATTATTGTTTTTTCAAAATTCTTCCATAAAACAGATTTTACTTGTAATCAAAATCAGACCCATAAATATGCCAGGGAGTCTAGTAATGACTAGATTTAAAATTCTGAACGGTAAGAATTAAAGAAAGATAAAGTAAAAGAAAGAAAAGCAAAGTAAAATTTTACTTAATGACTTAAGTATGAAAGTTTTAGTTGAGATTTCTTAGTTCAGTTGATAAATACCCTATTTCCAGAGGGCTTCTCTGAAGGGCACAAGGCCTGATATTCTATTAAATTTAGTAAAGCGTTTACATTTCAGTATTCAGAAAGCAGATTACTAGAATCTTTAAAGTCTTGTTTTCAGTAAAATCTGATTAGAACTGTGGAATTAACTGAAAAAATCCAGTATGAACAATTTGTGAACTATTTTCAGAGACTGTGGAGTAACTTGCTATGAGAATTAGGGAAAAAAGATGACATGAAAACAGAAATTGTGCTCATTGTTTTCTGTATGCAGGATGTATGTAGAAGTAATTGTGAATTATCTACAGGCAGAAGGGACTGGACACTTTAAAAACAATCAATTTTGAAATAGAAGTGACATTAGATCTAATAAGAATCAATTGTGACAATCTTACAATAATTTGAACACAAATCAAATATCAGAATATTCCCTAATGCTTTTAATCTGTCCTGAAATTATTTGTTTTGTTTCTAGTCTCTGCTTTTTTAATATTGGATAATGCAAAAACATTGCAAAAACACAGCAGCCCATGGATTCATTATTCCAGTGGAATGAAGATTTTATTGCCTTTGGTTGTTCTCTATTTGTACAGTTAAATTCTTTTATTCCATCTCTAACATTTCTCTTTGACAGTCGGATGCAAATTTTGGAGTATGTTTAATTCAGACTAATTTCAGATAATTGAAAATCTCTTCATCATGCTGACATGGCTAATCATCAGAGATACTATTCTGTAAGTCACATAACATAGAGATGTGAATATTAGTGACAAACTGCTGGCAGGTTACACCAGTTCTATAAGAGAGAAAGTTGTTTGATCTTTGTTTTTTTTTTCAAAGATCTGTGTTCAGAAAAAATAAAGGCATATTATTTATTGCTTGTTTTATGGATTTATACGTGGTTAGTTGGTAAATGTTGTGTTGGTCCAAAACATTCTTACACTATTTTAATCCACAGAAGAAACATTCAATAACCATATGAAAATCTAAGTGTCCAATACCATTGAATTTGACATAGAAAAACAATTAGTAGCAATTGAGATGGAAAAGCAATTAATAGCAATTGACAATAAGACATTATTTTGTGAAGTGCTAGAAAGTTTTTGCTTCTGTTCATTTCAGTTGTAATTTGAGGCAGCAGAATTTCAACAAGGTATATTTTCTCAAACACTTCTTACTCAGTAGGAACCTTTCTTCTAGTCAGCATAACAGAATGAAGTTCATCAACAAAAGTTACAAGGCACATACCATGAAATTTCTGATATCTTTTATATGTTCCTTTACAATAGGTTCATTTTAACCACAATGTAGTAAAGGGTGGGAGGTATAGAATGAGAAAAGAAAGATGCTATACTATGCATTTTATAAGAATCATAGAATGGCTTGGGTTGGAAGGGACCTTAAAGATCATCTAGTTCCAACCCCCTGCCATGGGCAGGCTTGCCACCCAGTAGATCAGGCCGCCCAGGGTGCTATCCAGCCTGGACTTGAATGCCTCCAGGGACTGGGAATCCACAACTTCTCTGGGCAATCCATTCCAGTGCCTCACTACCCTCTGTGTGAAAAATTTTCTCCTAACATCTGATCTAAATCTCCTTTCTTTTAGCTCAATGTCATTCCCCACGGTCCTATCACTATCTGCCCGTGTAAAAAGTCATTCGCTCTGCTGTTCAGAAGCTCCCTTTACTGCAGGGCCACAATGAGATCTCCCTGGAGCCTTCTCTTCTCCAGGCTTAACAAGCCCAATTCCTTCAACCTTTCTTCGTAGCAGAGGTATTCCTCTGATCATATTTATGACCTCTTCTGGAACTGCTCAATTAAAATAGTTGAGATTTACATGGGATAAATGATAACATAATGGTCCAGTATTATTTGAAGAATTGAGAATTCAGTATTTGGAGCTATCAATGGCTTCGTAACTATTCCTAGATAGAAAGCTCTATAGATCACAAAGTCTTCTCAGTGTTAGGTTTCCACCAATACCATGGCTGAATTAAATCAACTGGTCCATTTCCCAGGTATCAACACTATACAGATACAAAATCCAGAGAATGTTGTAAGTCCAGAAATTGGAACTCATAAGAAAGGGAGAGCTAGTTAAAAAAAAAAAAATGGTTTTAATTCATATTTTCCTGACAAGAAGATAATCCAGACTGACAATTTGAATCTTCCCTAAGTGCTCAGGGATACTTAGAGCACTAAGGCAGTTTGTCCATCTCCTGTTCCCATCTCCCCTAGATTCTGTACATTTTAAATATGAATGATTCTGTCAGATGTGCAGTCTTCTTCAGGTTTCCTGGCTGTCTCCCATCTGATCATAGACTATCAGCCTTATGCTTTCCTAATTTACTCATCACTTGTTCCAGGGAATCATTATGTTCTACAGAATTACTTACTCTTCTCATGAGGTTATATGCATTATTGGCATCTTCCCTAGAATTATAACTTTTAGTTATACATCCCTCTGGTGTTAATAAATTTTCCTTTCCTTTTTAGAAGTTCTATTTTCTACTTCAGTGATTTCTTGTTTCTTTCTGATTCAGAAGGCTGTATCTTTTTAATACCTTTTACAATTTTTCTTTCATCTCTAACCCTTGGTTTTCCCATCAGTTTAGCAAAGATGGCCTAATAGGTTCTGTCCCTCCTTCCAAGAAAGTGAATGATCATAGTATAAATTTTAGGATTGCTATCTACACTGCTGAACTTCTTCCTACTGTCCTGCAATCTTTACAGTGGAGGATAATATCAAGAGAATAATAAGCCCAGTTTCTTATCATGTTGTAGAAATGGTTAGAATAGGTTTAGGTGAAGAAAGAAAAACACTGATAAATGTTTAAAAAGAAATAGACATTGTACCGTGAACAAGAAAGGAAAAGCTTAATACCGACTTCATTAAAAATATCCATGTCAGAGATTACTGTGAATCAGTAATTGCCTGATTAACCAGCCAAAATATGTTGCCACACAGACATTTAAGACCAAATACAACAAGAAACTGCTCACCACTACTCAATATGTGCCTTATCCTATACAGAAGGCCATGATAAGATCTATATTATTTCAGATTTCGTATTTGGAAACAGCATTCCTCTCAGCGCCCTGAAAACCTTCTTAGTTGTAGAAATATAAAGGAGCATTAACAGTAATTAAATATTATTGTAAGTCTCTGAACTGTACTCAGTTCTGATTGAGACAATAGCGCGATGGTGAGATACCATGATAATACTAACAACAATCTTTAGCTCCAAACAAACATGCTGCAGCTGGAGAAGCTTCTGTTTGAAGACATCCTCTTCGTCAATGCAAAAAAAATCATGCAGTAAATTAATAAAAAGTATTAAACCAAAAGACCCTGAACAAGAAAACCTTACTAAGGCATGTTGTCTCTGACACAGAAAGTTGGCCTCTCAGTTGTAGGAAGGGCACACCAGCCAGAAAACTCTTAAACATTCAGAAGAGTAATCAAATAGGAACAGAAAATCTGAACAGCTGTGATTCTATGGCTTATATTTTTTCTCACTGCAAGCAACTCAAAACTATATCTTAACTATTTATGGATCAAGCGTTTTTTTTCTTTTTTCCCCTCAGTCAATTTTCCCAGTTCTACGTTTCTCAGCTGGTCAGAGAAAGTTGAATCCTTGAATTTTTCTATGTAATATTGAATTACATTAGTTGGCAGGAGTCTTTTATCAGTCAGGAAAGTATCTAGCTGAAAGTTAAACAAATTACAGTTCCTTAATCTCTGGAGATAGTAGACTTCCAGGAAAGTGCATCAATATAATATGCCCCCCCAACCTCATCTGCCACCCCTGCAATAAAAAAGCAAGACTCTAAATGAAAAGTTCCAAGCCAGATCAGTTAAAATGCAGCTGTAGCCATGGGATAGAGACAGAAATGGCAATTTGACTTTTCAGTTTCTGAACAAAGTATGTCATTAACACACACAGATTTCTTGCTTAATATATGATTTTGAGACATACATTTGACTGGGGCATCAGTGATAAATTTGATTTAAATCCTGAAAATACATACAGGAACAAAACTGGTATTCTTAAAAATAAAAAGGACGTTTGAAAAAAATAATAGAGGTACAGGCAGAATTCAAACATTTCTTTTAATTGCATTTCTAATTGGATTTTAAATAATGTTTAAAGACAATACTTTTTAGGAGTCAATAGGGATAAATCTATAAAAAGGAAGCAGTACTACCATGTTCAATTTTTAAATATCTAGGAAATTCAGCAACCATTAGCAATATTTAAAGCATTCAGCAAGCTGAGTTGCAAACCACCATTGGGAAGAAGCATTTCCAAAGTGACTCAATCATCCAGACATAATAAAGTAATTAAATCTGTTCATAGTATTAAGCTGGAGCTCCCACCTAAGATTAGCTTCCTTGACCTTAACATCTTTTTCTTCAGACCAAAAGAAAAATTAAAAAAAAAAGAAAAAAAGAGTTAGAAACGTAAGAAAGATTGAAATTAGGAAGGCACTCACATGGAGGTAAGAGGCCCTTAAAGACCTACTCAACTTGATTTGGAATTAAGCCTAAATCCCTAGGTAGATGTTCTGACACATAAGCTACACAGCTAATCTTTGTACTCCTCTCTCTCTGTTTATCCACTGAGGAGTTTATTACTAATCCAAAATAAAACTGAAGACACTAAGACACATTCATAGTACAGACAAATACTCAGACTGCTATAATCTTCTTCTTGTTCTTCACCTCAGCATAATGTTACACAACTGAACAGCTATTTCTAAGATGTTCTTAGCACAAACATTAGGTACCTGATAGGAAGCATAGCATGGATACTTTCCAAGAATTAAGTTTATAGATAAATAATTATAAATAATCAGATGGCTCAAAACCAATCCTTGGAATTTTTACAGGCTTGTAGAATGAAAATTGCAAAACAGGATAACAGTGTTCAGGGTGAAAATGTGTACAGTATTTTTCCAGTGGAGGTAAAGCAAACTGTTTCTACTGTACACCCATACCAGGTCTAAAATAAAATCAGCACAATTTTGGAAACTAATTGTTCATTGAATAATAAATCATTCCTCCTTTTTTTTTCTCCGCAAATTAAATAAAAAAGCACAATTTAATGCTACACTTTTTGAATTAGAAGTAACATGGAAAATGCTGTTTCACAAATAGTCCCTCTCTCTGACTGCTTTAAATTCAGAAATGGATAGAAGCATTTCATGATAGTATCAAAGGACGGGATCCTGGTATGTTTTAAAATATTTATTTCAAACCTTAATTCAGATTAATGGAATATTCATCATACAAATCTATGGATTTTCTTTGTATTATTTTTCATACATATAAAAATGTATGCACACATTTATTGGACCATACACATCTATGCCTACACTAGAAAAAAAATCCAAAGCCTTACCATTTACATAACTTTTTACAAAGTCCTCTAGAGTACCTTACTTTGTTTATTGGCCTCGGAATACTACCATCAAATGATGTTGATTTCAAAATATTTTTTGAATTTAATAAATAACTACTAAATAGAATTAAAGTAATTATCCATATATATTTACTAATGTTTTGCATAAAAACCACAATCTTTCTAACTCACTTAGTATTTTCTACAAGCAAGTTACATCATCTTAATGCCTCAAGTTATAGTGATATACATTGTCAATCATCACAGAAGCATTACTATTTCATATTTAGAGAAGTTCTGTCTTTTCAGCTTCAATAAGGTTTATTTTTAATATTACATAATTTAGAGTGCCACCAGGCCAAGTTTTGGGGCATCATGTAGTCCATAATGCCTGATTATTTGCATTAAAGATGTGATAATCCTCCAGTTCACACAGAAAAAAATGGGCTTCAGACGCAAGTCTGGATGGTAGCTTTGATTCAACTGAGTGAAGAATCGCTGTAATTTATTAATGGGACTAAGGAAACAGCTTAATGACAATCCAAGGGATGGCCATATTCTTTATGATTTTACAGGATGGTACGTCCCAAAAATGAACTGTTTGGATTGTGCAGCCTCTGAATGTTCCTTTCTTGTTTGTATTTCAAGTCAAAATGTGTGAGCCTTTTCTCAAGCATGAATTAACGTGTAAGAAATTAAAAGGGCAGCTGTTCCCCTCAGAGAGATTCTTGAATTTCACTGAGTCACTGTTGCTTCAGTGGTTGTGTGAAAAGAACACTGCACTTCTGATTTATGAGCCTTATGAGTTAATACAGACCACAGCCCAACTATAAGCCTCTCTCATGTCATTTCCCAGAAAATGCTTGCACAGCCACGGCTTTGGCAGCAATCTGATAAGTACTATTACCACAAAAATAGCAATTATCTATAGGATAAACTTTCTGACCAGTGAAAATGATCATGAAGGCAAAACATTCCCACAGTAAAGATTAGAATTTTAGCCTCACACTTTACCAAAACAACATGCATAAAACTTATTTTTATTACTAGTTATTTCAAATTTCAAAACAATTTCCTTAAACAAGAGTAACAAATAGTTTGTTCTACTTACAATTTGAAGACTCTAATTTCTTTTTTTCCAGATCTGAAATTTAATGAAAGAAATGTGAATTACATATTGCAAAAACAAAAAGTATTCTATCAAAAAGAAGTACCTTTCTTAGTACTGTCATTACATACTTCTCTATACATATCTAAACAACTTGTACTTTTAACTCCTACCTTTAGTACTTACTAGCTTTTTCTGTGCACTGTCATTCACTCATCAGAGTTATGTTTCATAAACTTTCACCATCTTGGTTTCTAAAGAGTATGATTTTCATTTTAACTTCTATTCATACACATACACACAGTGTTTCCCCTCACTCTACTCTCAAAGGCATGAAATCCATAATGCAACATTTGAGGAAGATCAAAATCAAAGACGTACAAATAATACACATACAAACCAACTAGCTCTCAAGAAACGCTGATTAAAATACTTTTCTTTCCTTGTAAACAAAATATATATATTCTTTAATTCTGTAAGTCCTTATGTTCTAATATACATAATGAAGACACCAAAACTTGTGAGAAACAGAATAAACTGAAAGCTAGCCTGAATGACAGTCCTCAGATTAAGCATATAAAAACTAGAACAGTCATCCAAAAGTTTCAGTAAAGACCAGAAGTGCTGTTTACAGCACCTCTTGAAAAAACCTACAGATACACTGTTTTTTCAGTTAATTAGATTCAACCCTATCTTACCAGGCTGTCATCTAGCTCTGTGAACTACAGACATTTAGAAAACATAAAGAACACAGGGAACAACTCTTTCTTGCTGGTTTTTTGAAGAGATTTCAACTTCCAGCATTGTAGAGCAGAAGATGCAAATTTTAACCCAATGCTTTAAAAATATGGAGGAAACCCTAGCCTTGAACCTGTATTAAAGACTCTACATCTTTACCTAGTAACTGCAGAATACAAATGTAGTCTCTGGAATAGGAATCCCAACATTACGTTTCCCATTCCACGCAACTACTTCTACTTACTGAGATATTGCCATACACATTCTCTTTCTCACTCAAACCTAGTAAATAAGGAAAACTAACACAGATTAGTGCAGCTGTAAAGACGTTAAGTGCAAACAGTGGCCAGCTAATTGGGAAGTCCTTTGGAAGATGTGTTAAGTACCTACTTAGTACTGTAGTTAGTAAGAACCAGCTATTGCGTCCTTAAAATGACTAACTTCCACATTACTTTCAGAGAAACAAACATCGAACGCAATTTCAGAAGAATCCATTGTGTTGTTATAGGAGTCCCACAGAAAATGATATGTTGTAGGCCTGTGGAAATAGTTGATGCTGAACTAAATAATTCCCTCAGCTGTAAATCTTTACCAGGGTCTCATTAAAAACAAAAACAACAACAAACAAACAAACAAAAAAAGGCTTGACTCTCAGCAGTGTCCTCTAGCTAGCACATAGTTTCGTCATCATTGCTCTCCCTGGGGCTTTTCTACCTACTGAAAGAGACTAAATAGTTAATAAGTTAGGTAGTAAAAAAAAGGCTGCTTGTGTGGATGGGGAACTGGCAGGTTCTTTTTCCAGCCGTAAAACTCTCCATATCTGAAAGTTGAGCACACATTCCTTACACAGTAGAGATACTTTCTAGCCCGAGTTTTTAGCAGCTTGATTTTTGTAGTGGATAACATAAAAAGTAAAGGATTTTTCAAGTTTTTAATTATGCCTCGCATATTTATGTAAATGAAGTTATATATCGACAGTTACCTGGCAGGAACTGCCTATTTCATGGAGTGAAATCTTCATCTAGACCAGGCAAAAACAAACAAAAAAATGAAAACAAGCAAACAGCAAATAATAATAATGATAACAATAATAAAAAAGCCACCACCCCACACACATTATGATAAAATCTGTACAGCTCCCTCCACTTGAAAATCTAGACCCCAGCATGTTCCAGGACACCTTCCAATTGTTTCTTAACTTCCTGTTCCTAATTTCCCCATTTTGTTTTTATAATGTCTGTAACATCTTTTCTGACGTAATTCGAGATAGGATTTTCAGTTCAGGGGATCAGTCGCCCTCTTAATTTGCTGTAGTCATTGTAATCATTAAATCTCTCTATCCTGCACAGCAGTGGGAGACAAGGTCACAACTTCTGACTGAGAATCACTGGGGTCACTCAGCATATCATTTCGTGGGGTATTTTTCAAGTTGTTTTGGTTTTGTGTGTGTTTTGTTTATCAGGGAGGGGGAGTTTATAGGGTATATATATATATATATATATATATATATATATATATGCGAGTCTTCTTTTTCACTATATTAATTATATTATATTATGAGGATGTTTCCGTCAGCATTCTGATAGATCACAAATCATTTAGTTCAGTACAATAGGGTAGGATTTTAGTAGTGGAATCACTTCCCTTGGCATTCAGAAATGTCAGAAACCACTCTGGAAGGCAGGCCAAGCCACAGAATTTGTAAGCACTCTGTTTATAAATGGGTGGGTTTGTTTTAATAATAAATAATTACAGAAAAAATGAACCACTGGCAGTTATACTTCTTGAAGGACAATGACAATTAAAACCCACTGTCCTCTAGCAGGGATTAGCTTCACAGCTTTGAGGAACTTCCAAGATAACTGAGTAATGTGTCTCCAAGGATCAAAGCAAGCTATGTTAGCAGTATTGGAGTTGGCATTAGAAACACCAGGAAAGAATAAATCCAAGTAAGCCAATTGTATTGATGGGCACAGATTCAGTAAAGGTTTGCAGAGCATGATTCTTTCCCAAGCAAACATGAAAGGAATGCTGCAGGACTTTTTGCTAAGTAGATACTTGAAAGAGAATATGTTGAGCAATATTATTCCTACAATATCTTTTCCCTTTTAGTGCTATTTATGTCATCACCAGCCTTGTAAACTGCAATTTGGTGTATGTCATCACCAGCCCTGTACACTGCAATTTGGTGTATTTGGCAATAATTACGTTTCTTGTCAAGTTTAGCAGTTATTAAAACCTGTGCTGTTTGTTCAAGCTGGTTTCAGTCACTAACCACAGCTCAGATAAAAAAAAAATCCTTCAGTATTAAGTGGAGAACTACTATTGTAAGATTCTGTGGTTTCTGAGCAAAATCACTTTAACGGTCTAGAGAATTCTAGAAAGCATGGCATCAATGTCCAACAGCTTTGTAAGTACGCAAGAATACCTGCTAGCTGTCTGTCCCAACTACAGTATTCTGTAAAGATACCAAAAGACACTGTAAATTCAGAGTAGTACTCAGCTTTAAGCACTTTTAGCAGAAAAATGCTTAATATTTGTTTTTAAGTGTCAGTTGAGGTATTCTCTTCTTTCACAGAAAATCTTATTCTCTGTATTTATTCCATTTTCTCAGATTACAAAATATTGTTCCTAAGATTCTGTGCCTTTTCACTGTAAGCAAATTCACTATGGTGGGAAACCATCCTGCATGATTAGTACGGTCTGCCTATAATCATTCTGAAATCTCACTCCTGGAAAAGTATCAGCAGACACATGTATTACAGCTGGCACAGGAGAGAAAATACAACTAAGATTTCAAATCATGTAACCACAGTATAAAACACATGGTGTTTTTTTCCAGATCTGGATGCTCAGCTGATGTGTATTGTCCTAACTTAGCTGGTGCTCTGAAACTTGTTAAATTATATACCAGAGTAGGCTCCACTGGCTCCACAGGGTATTCCTGATTCTTTTTATATCAAACTACTACATGACTAGCAATTTGGGTGATTATTTAAAGTAGGAGTAGGCAGCAATAATACTGTCCATCTACAATCATCAACCAAGATGCAGTCCAAGGGATTTTGTTTTCTTCTTTTTCATAATTGAATGGAAAATTTCTAGACTGAAGGGAAACTAATATTCATGGTTGATGACTTGAGCAACATTAAAAGAGAACATCACTTATTCACCAGTGGTGAATAAATCTGATAATCTTGATACTGCCATAACTATACTGAGTACAGATATTTTATTTAGCTTAGTGTGCTGCAGGAAGAAACAGTCAATGAAACTTAATACATTATAATAATTACAATAGTGAAGTTTTAAATTGTGGAGTATCATTTATTCTGAAAGTAAGAAAGTATTTTTCTTAATGTAAATTTTCTTTTAAGAAAAAACAGAGATGGGGTCTAATTTGCAGCATATTTTTTCATTACATATGAGAAATTGGGTGTACACTCAAGAGAATTAATACACATTCCCTCAATAGCCCAGATATCACCCTCACATTCGGCTGCCAAAAGACATGCAGAATCATAGCTAGTATATGTGTTATTGCCAAAACACTGCATTCAAGTCCTAGCAAATTTGTTAAAAGCAATTCCTACTTTTCATTTTGTCAAAAGGAACAATATTGCACTCTAATCTTCATTGTCCACATGTTTTGGCTTCAGTTTGAGCACATGAGGTCATATTTGGTTTTCATATGAACTCAGATGCATGCTTATTTTGTTCTGAAGTAGTGAGTGCATTATGAAAGCCTCACAGTAGATGGTAAATAGTTATTACTACTAATACATACTGTAGTACTGTGCATTCTGGGAATGCTGTCAAAGATTTACACACTTTACAGAACACAAATGTCTGTGGTTGATGAGATTGCCTTTCATATATGCTCACTATGTCATCTCTGCTTTAAGCAGTTGCTTGCACTATGTTTTCTTGGGTCTAACTGTACATTTTTGGGGCATCATCTATTTTGTCAATTTTTTCATAATGTCAGTTTGTTTGTACATTTACATACATTCATATATTGATAATGAGCCAAAAAATGCACACTTCACCTTGCCATCTAATGTTCTTCTTTGAAGTACTTCAAATCTCTGTAAGCTCTTTGCATATTCATGAATGCTTATTGTGAATTCAAATCCATTGTTTGTGATCAGTAACTAATACAGACTTAAATCTTCAAAACTGTACTCAACTAAAATGTTTCATATTTTTTCCACCAGCAAGGAACTAATAGCTGTACACAGCAGAGATTTAAGAGAGCAAGTTATAATAGGGCTTATTTGCTCTTTTACAATTCATATACACGCTCAAAGGAATTCGAGTTAGGGGGCACTTTCTTTTTGGTTTGGATCAGTAATTTTGAAACAATTCTCCCAATGATCTCCAACTTGCCATACTTGTGTCATAAAAAATCTTCTCAAACTGAATTCCTCCACAACAGTAAACGAGAAGAGCCCAAGGAAAATGCCTAAAGGACTACTGCTGCTGAGGATTCACAGTTCATGGTTCCAGAAAAGAGCTAGTTCAGAGTTCAGATCTTGCCTTGACCTAAGAGGATAACCTCTTACCTTTCTGAAATTCTTTTTTCACAAGATATCAAAGCCTTTGTTAATATCCCAGGCAATACAGAAAAAAAAACTATTTAGAAGTTCAAATGCAGTTCAAAACACTACTGACTTGTATCTGTCACTCACTCAGTTTCAAAATCAGAAAGCTGTCATATATTCTGGGGATAGCTTCTGAAGATCCCTAAAGAGCTGCTAAATATTTTCTGCAGAATCTTAAGACTGCATAGCAAAAACTGCTGTCTGTCAATGGGAGACAGTCTTCTGCATTCCTGGCTTCTGTTGTACCTCAAACAATAAACCAAAAATCTAGAGGAAGGAGACACAGTATAAAAAACTAGCCTAGCATTCACACAGTTCCAGACCATTCTGAGGTGGGTCATTATAAGCAAAGCAAACTATGAGATCAGTTACAGAAACTGACCTCCAAAATGTAGTTTCACTCTGTGTTAAAATGAACTGAGGAGTAAGCTGGAGGCCACTCCAGCATATAGGTAAACAGGGCCTAGCCTGCATGTGGGAGATATCTTGTACTGAAGACATTAATCCTGCAACTTAATGCACCTTACAGTGTGACATAAAGCTGCTGTATCTTGGCGAAGAACTTCGCTAGGTAATATTAAGCTCGCTGAAGAAATGAGAAAAACAACATTACAATGCATCCTACATTCTCACCTCTATACTTATTAGTGTTCAAATTAACTTAGTTACTTCACTGTGAAAAATCAAGTTTGTAAATCTGTATCTTGATGGCATCTAACTTTCAGTTCTATTATTCCTACCATGACAATTAAGGGCACTGTTGAAGTTTCAAATGTTTTTCTGGCTCAGATTAGCAGCAAGAAAACCTGAGGATAATTGATAAGGTCAGTACTGATTGGAATCTGCCAATCAGAGACAACAGCTAGGGTTTTTGGAGGAAAAGACAATTCTCTCTTCTGATATTTTCATGATGCTTTAGAATTCAGGATCACTTTTCATTAGCTGAACTTGAGGGTGTAATTTGAGCCTTTAGAAGACCAAGCCTTATTACACTGGATTCTACAAAGAGCTGTTTTGCATCACTGAATCTCCATTAAAGGTCAACTGACAACTCTGAAGTGTTGATGAAAAAAAAATCATTGAAAGTAATGTTATTGATTAATCTGTAATTGTCCCATTAAAATTCATGAAGTTACCAATGCTTGTTTTTCTCCAATAAAAATAATTTACTAGGTGAGTGTGCATTTGATGTCATATCATAATTTGGGAAATTTTACAAGCACTTTCCTTGTTTGTTTTTTTTTAGCAGAAGTTAATGTTGACCAAGGCAACACACGAGCATGATACTTCTGATCATCCACTACTTCCACCATTTAACATAATTTGCAAAGAATTAGTAAGAAGAAAATGTGAAATTTTCATTTTAATACTTGGTTTAGGAATTTCTTTTTGCTATCAACCAGAGACAAATCAAGATTTGTCACCTTCTGACACACTGTGGCCATAATCATTAGAATTCACTTTCGCAGACTTTCCTTCTCAAGTGCCACAAATGGTCTGCAGTTTCACCAATTATCAGATCTTTCTTCTTTTTCTCTTTTATAAGTAAGCATCCAAGGAAGGCTAGTGAAACATTCTTGCTGCTCCTCTTATTTCCTGAGAAAAATGTTCATTAGTCCTGCTCAGAAGGACAAAACATGATAAAACTCTCCAAAAAGCTTAGCTGTTAAAGAACTGCTTAAATATGTAGCGGGGAAACATGCCATGTTTTGTTGGTCCAGTAGTGTGTACTGAGGACCTGAGGGGGGCGGGGGAGAGTAGAGATGTGAAATCATTTTGATTCTGTTCATCAATACAGTTACCATGCTTTTGATGAAAAAGAACAGTTAGAACTAAATCCAGCCTTATCCTGACCAGCTGAACTAGTAAAACATCATTAGTCAGAAACATCTAATCAACTTCTTTTTCTTCATAGGTCTGTTACCATTTGCTGGGTGCACACTTGTGTTAGCAGTGACTTTTAGTATGTACACCAGTATGATTTTGAAGGACGTTAGTGTGCTATCGGAATCTTATGTCTACTTTTTTCATAATTACTTGATATCTAGTACATTGTACAGCATTATCTAATTTACTCATTGTGCTCATTCGTCACTCGTGAAAGGTCTGACATGGTCTAGTAAGGGGAACAGAGGATTTCCCCTGGAGGTAGCTGTTATTAACAGGAGTTATGCCCCTTCTAAGCCATACACACTTCAAACACCGGTGTTTAGGGAATGATAAAAAGCTTTGAATCCCTTTTTACATAATACACAATGCATGGTGGAAGAAGAGGAAAGAGAGCTCTAGACATTCATATCAAATGAAATTCTGCCACTCTTGACGCTAACAGAAATTTATGGGTAAATACTAGTGGGATTTTTTGAGGGTCCACAAGCTTTCTCTCTCCCTGACGGATTGGCATCCCTGATTTGGTATCATACAATCCTGAAAGCCAAGACATGGAAGCCACCCCACTCACTCTTACGGAGGCTAAAAGAGAATGAAGCTCTTATATTAAAGAAACTTTCTGCCTTCCATAGAAGTAAAATTGCAGCTAACATTGGGTGTCTTGTTCCAAGGACACAAAGCAGGAACAGATAGTAAAAAATGGAACTTCCAAAGAACAGCTTTCAGTGTGTTTGTTCTATTTTTCAACTACATTGCATTCTTCCACTTTTAGAAATAAAAACATCCTTACTTCCATTCTCCCAATTAGATAAGTTAACAAGTATTAAAATTTCAGCTAAACAAGTAATGAAAATACTATTAGAAAGAGGAACAAGCTTTGTGTTACATGAACAGTTTTTATATCAATATTCATTGACTCCCAAATTGCAAATTCAAGCTGATTCCCACTGCCAGTCTAAAACAGACAAGCTGCATCAATCAGTCAAGCTTTACTGCATCTGCTTTTGTTGTAGCAGAATTATATATCTTATTAAAATACGCAATAGGAATATGCAGTGGAAGTATACAGCACAAATACAAACTAAAATAGCTAGTAAAACACAGTTATTGATACATTGATTTATAGTATAAGGTAGCATGAACATAGCAAATAGTCTAAAACAACACTGCTGAGAATATTCTAGTATGATATTGCTATGCTCTCAATAGTCCTGTATCATATTGTTACCTCTCAGGAACTTATGTCTGCTTAACATTTCAGGATCTGCTTCTTAACTGTGCTAATGCAAAAAAAAAAAAAAAAAAGAGAGAGCTTTTTCTGCCTCTCAGCAAATAACCAATTGAAATTTGTATTTCCAGGATACCTATTCTGACATCAGAACTGGTTTAAATTCTCTTCTCCTACAGAAAATAAAATGCTTTTATTTTCATTCCCCTGCTATTACTGAGATGCTTCTTGTAACTGTAAGCCTGTGCTTTTATGTCACAGATGAATGATAACTAAGACTAGAGGGTAGAAGAAGAGCATCTTTCTTTTTTCATTAAGCAGCCACGATACAGTTTTTTATTTTACTTCAGTTTCTGTCTTTGATCCTCCAACCTCAAAAGCTGATGTACACCCTGCCCCTACCTTCTTTTCTTTGAATAAGAACAGCAGGTATGATCCTCAAGCTTTCTTTCCCAAAATTCCTGCTGACACTACGGTGACCCGTTTTTCGTTAACAGGCATTTGCAGCAAAAGTTAGCAAGAAGACGCCTACTCTATTCAGACTTTCTCTCAACTAATTCTGGGTACATTACCTAACAAAGAAAAGTAAGACTAGAGCATTTTAAACATCATATATAAATGTTAAGCAGGGAAGATTTAATCCGGAGTATGGTCTCTCCGTTTTCTCTCAAAGTCATCAGCTCAACAAGGCTCCTCTGCAGAACTAAGCTTGGGTTATCCTTCCCAAAGAAAACACAGCTTACTTTAGCCCCAGTAAATACTGATCTAAACCATTTATAAAAACAAAGTATGCAAGCTCTCACAAGCGTCTTTACAGATGGGTGTACTTCTTGCGGCTTCTCTAGAGCTACTGATACTTTACAAGAGCTCTAAACCCACTTATTTATAGCTGCCCGGATGACCTTCATTTTGCTCAAAACTAAAGCAAACATCACAGTTAAACTGCCTATTCCTGCATCAAATCACACTTCTCTGAAATGAGCCATGTTGCGCTTTTCTATCTTTTAAAGCTGTGTTGTGCCTGCCTGTCCTATCTGGGTGTGCAGGTACACACATACACTACTGGTATTTGTGCATTTTCTTTCCTCTGCTATAGTGATTGCATTATTAGTTGTTCGAACATTTGACCCATACTACAGTTCCTAGCAATGTCAGTAAACTGCTGATATTGAATCAGCCACTATATGCTATAAGCAAACTCAAAAGGAAAGTTAGTCACCAGATAATATTTCTTGTTAAATCCTTTCACTGCCAGAAACTAGAAAAATCACTATGTAGGTGAAATAATGAACTGCCTGGTGTACACATTGCTTGTAAGATGTAATCAGGCATTGATTTTTCCTCTATTCTAGTAAACTTTAAAAGTATTTTCAAGACACTACTCATCCTTTTTATCATTTTCTTTTCTTTCTTCCAGTAACTAGAAGGAATAATAGATAGCAGAGTTTAAAATAAGATGGAAACACTTTCAACTTTTCCCATTGGATTTTACATCAAAGCATCCCTAGAGCAAGGGGTATAAACTGAAGCTACTACAACCAACTTTGCTATTTGGAGAATTTTGGACAAAGAATCTGTTTTGCCCACTAAGGAAATTAGATTAATGTTTGAATTAGGAGTGAAACCTAGCAACAAGACTTATCCTTTTAACTCCTACAGTTCATTTTTTTCAGTGCCACTTGAATATTTATTCAGGTGCAGCCAGCCATGCACACCTGCTGCCTGCCCTTCACCCAGACAAGCCAATTCAAGCTCTCCAGCCACAGCTGTATGCTTGAGCTGCCTCATTCCACCTCCTCAGCACTACAGACTCACTTGCAGTGCTGGCCAAGACAACTAGTTCCAAGTCAAAGTTATTCTTGTTTGAGTCAGAGATTTGAACAGCCTACACCTCACGGTATAGACATGTTCTGCTGTTGAAGTAATTTCTTTTTCCGAAGACAACACTGGAAAAATCATGTAAGCGTCAGTTTTAAGTAAATAGCTTTGAACTAGTTTTGTTAGAATTCTGTCAGTCATAGTAGCTTGCATAAGAGGCTGTATGTTCTACAGGATGACTCTGAATTAGGCTTAGACTGCAGCTGTAGAAGATGAGAAACTGGAATTCAGGTGATGGTGTAAGTTCTTGGCTGCTTGACAGATTTTTCAACTAACGTGTAAATAACTTAGTGATTCAGGCTGAGATTCATCTGCCCTGTTAAGCATATGAGTCCATGCAGATATCTAAGCTTCATTTGCTTCTTCTTTTCTCCTTGCGCACATATTCAAACATTCCTGTCAATCGTTTGACATTTGTATTACATTGACATCTATGTTTAGACATCAAGAGCTTCTCACATTTCTCAGGTGTCCCTTCACACACAGCTTCTGTCAATTTTGACGTATCAGATTTGCGTCTAAAGCCTATCATGATGTTTCACTTACTTCCAAGACAGTTACATTTCTCTGTTGCAGCTTATAAATTCCATACCTGAATTATAATTACTTCATTTTAGCACATTAGATCTGACATTCCTGAAGCAGAAAGAGTCTTGAACTCCCGATGAAAGCACTGATTACTAAAGGACCTGTCTTGGCTTGCAGATTAGTAAACAGTAGTGAAATAGTAAAAGACATAATAAATGCAGGATGTTTTCCAGAAGAGATTAGGATGGAGCAGCTGCTAGGAATGCAATGTTAGGGGATATATCTGTTAAGGGTGATTGGCAGAAACTGCAGGTGAAACAATAGGCTTTATCTGAGAGATAGACGATGGATGGTTTAGGTAGTTAGGACACAATAGGGATTTCTAAACTCAGTGAGCGCAGAATTAGAAGAAAGACTTTAATAATACTGTGGATTTCTACCCACAGGAGTAAGAGACTGGTCCATGAGGCAAGCCACTATGCTACTGACATGTGCCATCTACCAAGCCATGGGAACCAATGTGAAAATGATTCTGCCTGATGCATTAAACCTATCAACTCCAGCTTGCATATCTTCACAAACATGGATATTTTTTTATGGGATGTATTCCTTGCTGAATATGTAAAAAGCTCCATATGCCTCAAGTTATGGTGAAAATCATCTAAATATTCTCTTGGTCTCCACCCCGGCTCAGCCCACAAATCTTTCTGGACTACAGATGATTTCTGGTCTCTCCTCCTTGCCAATCACAGAATCACAGAATGTCAGGGATTAGAAGGGACCTCGAAAGGCCATCTAGTCTAATCTCCCTGGTGGAATAGGAACATCTAGATTAGGTCACAAAGGAAAGTGTCCAGGCAGGTTTTGAATCTCTCCAGAGAAGGAGACACCACAACTTCTCTGGGCAGCCTGTTCCAGTGTTCTGTTACCCTCACTGTGAAGAATTTTTTTCTCATATTCATGTGGAACCTCCCAGTTTTCCAGCTTGCACCCACTGCCCCTTGTGTTATTATTGGACGTCATTGAGAAGAGTCTGGCTCCATCCTCCTGACACCCTTTACATATTTGTAAACATTAATGAGGTCACCCCTTAATCTCCTCCAAGCTTAAGAGACTCAGCTCCCTCAGTGTTTCCTCATAAGGGAGTTGATCCCTCTTACTATATGGATACAGTATTCTTCATCTGAGCGATGAGATGAATGCAAGTCTAGTAAGAAAGACATAGCAAGAGCATCCAGCCAGTTGGGCAGGTACCTGCAGTACTTGATTTCTTGTACATGTGACAGAGCTGGCTATCCACTGCTATATTTCCTCCATTCCTCTCTCCTGATGAATCATTTATCTGATGTCTCTGAGCCAGCTTCCACTCATCCTGAACATCATCTGGAGTCTAAACTCTGGCACTGATCAGCTACAGAGTGCAAGATCAGGAATGTGTGACAGGAGTGAAAAGCTTGGGAAGACTTAGTTATGTCACTACTGCATAAGCACTGTTTTGTATTTGACTTTGAACTAGTTTTCCATTCTAACACCCTCCTAATGGTGTGGACATGTTTCTGATTCTCACCATCGGCCATCACAGAGGGTAGAATTTACTATCAAGGCTTATTACAGATATCTGGTCTACCCATTTTCTCCACTGTCAGTTCTGAAACAACAAAGAATAATCCGGAAAGGAGTTTCCCAGGCTGCGTAGTTATTGTGTCACACTCTGAATGAATGGTCACTTTCACACTGTGATGTTCAGTAAGTCAGAAAGCAATGTCTCCCTCTGTTAGGCCCTGTTCTTTTTTTTTTCTGTAGTTATCACTGTGCCCTGCAATATTTCTTCAGAAATGGGGGGTGGCGGGGCAATGCTGTGGTCTTTTTACAAAAGAAAGTTTTGACAGCTATGATGAAGGAGTGCATCTATATGCAGAAATGGGAAAAAGGTGGAGGGTGAGGGGAGAATGATGATTTGTAGATGCTCTGTGAATACCCTGCAGGCAGAACGATGCCTAAATGACAGGTCAACCTAAAAGGATTGATAGATCTCCACAGTGGTTGGGCTCTTTTTCTGTGTTGTGTTGATTTTTTTCCACTGTAAAATTAGGATAATATTTTCTTCCTTTCACCTCTTCTTGTGTTTTCTTTATAATCAGAACTGACCTTCTTCTTGCTTACCCCTTCCCAACATTTCCATAGCAACACAGAACTCATAGAAGTGCCTGTAACAATTTCTAGAAAGGCTTGAAAAGCACACTGGGAAGAAAACTGGTATTTCTGTGAAAACATTAATATTTTGATTTATATTTTATAGATTATATACACGTGCATGCATATGTATATGATAAATTTTTATTCCTATTTCCAGGACTGAATTTCTTCTGGTTCAAACCACTACCCTTTAAAATTAGCTTGTCTTAAAAACCAAAACCTAAAAGAACTGCTGTCTTCTCTTATCCTAAAGATCAGGTAGGTCCTCTGTTCAATATCTCAGTCCATTTTCCCTTCTCAGCCAGTTGTCAATGAATGATTTTAAGATTACTTAATGTTTTGTTGGGCAGGTCTGTTGAACAGTTCAGTTACTTGTAACAGGCACAGCGCATGTTCCACAGGCAGCGCTACAAAGTGGAGGCAATGGCAATGAAATCAGCAAAGTTCAGTCGGTGCTGTGCAAGTATTAAAAACCTGAATCATTTAGAGAACTTTGTCTATGCTGTTCCCTAATTACAGAGATGACTGATCAATGCTTTGGTTTGAAAGCACAGATTTATTGATATGTCGCATAGCAACCACCAGCTTGAATCTCAATGACTTTATTCATCAGAATTATAGAAAATGTTGCCTTATTCAGTTCCCCTATTCTGAGAGTTGATATCCATACAAAATACAGCAATGTAAAAGTTTGCCTATGCACATAATTGAGAGTGTTCCTGGCACCTAATAGTGAAATCAGAGAATTTCTGTTTGTTTAAATTATTTTTTATTTTGTATGTCAGCTCAAATACCAACTTATTATGTGAAACTTGAGATCAAAGTTCTGGTTGTGATAAATAAAGGTGGATTTTATTCTCCCAGAAAGAGCTCCTAATGCAGCAAAGCCTGAATACATCTGATGAACCTTAATTAGCTAGGTTGGGTACTGCAAGTATACTCAGTGAATCACAGAATCACAGAATTGTAGGGGTTGGAAGGGACCTCCAGAGATCATCTAGTCCAACCCCCCTGCCAAAGCAGCTCCCTAGCCCAGGTTGCACAGGTAGGCATCCAGGTGTGTCTTGAACGTCTCCAGAGAAGGAGACTCCACCACCTCTCTGTGCAGCTTGTTCCAGTGCTCCATTACCCTCTCTGTGAAGAAATTCCCATGCACATTTGTGTGGAGTTTCATAATCGTAGCTGAAAAATGGTTTTAAAACGTTGACAGACACTAGAGGGATTGATAACTACTAAAAATGAAAGCTTAAAATTGTGATGTGAGGTCACTGCCAAGTTTCTGTTGTGCAATTAAGCGACAAGCAAACTTTAAAGGGATTTAGAGTTGGGCTGTAGGTTGAAAACCAGGCTCATGTCTGGATTTAGATTTGATTTCAATTGAATGCTTTTCTTTTTTCCTCTCTTTAAGTTTTGGCTCCTCCAGCAACAGACATTGAAAATAAGTTATAAAATTGAGGTATTTTCTTGTGACTTTCACAAGGTTCTGGAATTCTCCTTGTTATCCTTCTTTTTATTCTATATGGATTTTTCATATTTTTCACTTTCTGTTATCTCTTCCCTGTCCAACATTTTATTAAGAGTCCTTTAGTTCTCTTCAGACAACTTCAAGGTTTATTAGCTTCTAGTTATGTTTCTTGTATATACTATTCTTCCTTTCCCTTCTCATTTTTTATTTTCCTTCGTAACTCTTTCTGTAAAATTTAAGTCATGTGCTAGCTAAACTACTTTCCACACTGCTTTCTTCCCTTACCAGTTACGTTAGCTAACCCTGATCTCTGCATATCTTTCCAGGACTGTTTACAGTACCTATGCTAAGTATTCTAAGCCGGCTTAGCTATCTCTGTACAGCAGTGCATTCTGTTACATAGATGCTATGTCTTTAACCTACTTAGCTCAATGTCAAATGTAGTCCGATGGCTCCAACAACAGATGAGTGGCCATGTATCTGTTTTTGGAAGGTCCCTAAAGCCCATATTTTCATTGTAATTGGTACATGAGCTGGCTATATCATTTTGAATAAAGCCCATAAGTTAGATGAGATCTGACATATTCATGAATGAAGCACATCTAAAGTTTTCATTCCAAACATGCATCAGTGTGCTCTTACCATGTTTGCAATTTTTCTGTGGCCTATTTAGCCTCATGTCTCACTATCAATGTGTGGGATCAAGGAAAGTACCCAGAATGAAGCATTTTTCAATGAGGCTTTTAGCACAGGTAAGAGTATTTTTTATTGGCAAGTACCCAGGTATCTTATAGATTCCAGTCCTCCCATTTTTTTGTTTCTTTCCACTGTATATAATATTTATACAAGTATTTATTATTAACAGATTTAACATTTTTTAACAAACTGACCAGCCAGTCTGTACAACCCAAAGCTCATCATTCTAGTGAGCTTAAAATCTCCATAACGCTTTGCAAGAAAATATGGGGCATTATAATCAGGCTACTGAGTAACAGCTGTGAAATTGGTATCTGAAGAAAACGGCAAAACTCTCATTAACTCCACTGCAGCCCAAAGTTTACCTAAAGAAAACTGAGGCTATTCTAGGGAAAGTCTGACTTCTCATATGATGAAGGAGAAAGGAAACAAAAGTCCTTCAGGGAAGATTAGAACCCAATAAGTTGAAAATTCAGCACCTGCTCCCCTCAGATGCAAAATACTGAGCATAAATGTGCCTACTTACAGAAATGTCCCTGAAGCAGATGCCAACTGTTTTGTTATGATAAGAGTAACTGAGACTTTTTTTCACTGGCAGATCAAGTCCACCTTTTAGTCTTAGATACTCTCCCTTCAACAGGCATAGCTTAAAAAGATTTGGCTTTAAGTCAAGCAAGCTAATTCCTCATTTAAATACTCATTACTACTGGGTATATAAGTAAACAGGAAAACAGAACTAATTTGTTATAAAAGCAAGTTTAGCTTCCAGTGGTAGATGTATTTTGCAGCTGGTGGTATTCTCAAAGTTGGAAAAAGCAGCCCTTCTTCTAAGGAAATGGATTGTGTGATTTACATTGCACTATGAAACATACTGAATGATGAAAAATACATCAAGCACTCTGAATGTCACTAATAAACTAAGCAGTGTGAAGTTCACATGGGATTCAGCAGAGGGACTCATGCAGTGCCTACTGAACTTTGGGTAAGAGCACTGTGGATGTGCTTCAAAGAAACTTTCATGCTCAGCACATAATGTGAATCTGTCCCCCTAGCTTTTTAACCAGCTTCAAGAGCTAAGTTTTGTCAGAATTACAACTGTAATTGATTCAGGGCACTGAAGTCCAACCTGCTAGTCCCCATATGCAATTACAGCATTGTTCAAAACTTGTCTGGGTAATGAGAGTTAACTCATTAACCCATAATGTGTCCCGGACATGGGGCCATGGCTCAGCCCTAGTTGTTGTGAGGCTCCTAAGCCATGCTGTAACTACATCTTGGAAATGGGGTTTTGGAATCTTTTGTAGCTGTAGTGTGGGACCAGCAGAAATCAAGCTAAAATAACTTTATCCATAACTGCTATTTCTTTTCCTCCTGGTGAGAGTTCCAAGAATCTCAAACATTCTATCTACTTAGTGTTTACTTCAGCCTGCTTTGAACTGCTCTTTCATACCTTCCATGTCACTACAAAACACACGTGCTTTCTACTTCCCCCTGTATAGTAAACTAATCAGAGAATGGAGGAGCTTCATCCTTATTAATTAGGCTTTTCTGATGTAAAGAGATTGTGAGTTCCATCACACATCTGGCAGTTGAAAGCCTACCAAGGAGATCAGGAGGTTCAATAGCACAAGCAGCCTGATGCTGTTCCTTTCAGCACATTTGTCAGATGGCAGCTGGGGAAGGAGATGACCAGTGTGAGGCTGCTGGCAGACTGCTGGAAAAGCTCCTGCCAAGCTCTAGCTGCAGAGCCCTGCCATGTGTTTATGGGCTATTTGCTAGTGTTCCCTGAGGTGATAATTAGGGCTTTGCATTGGGAATATGAGGGCAGTAATTGTGCTGCAAAAAAGACTTCACACCTTCATGAAGAAGATTGATTTGTGCTTTATAGGATCATAGCTGTTGAGAGACTGACAGGCCTTCCTCACAGAAGAAACACCAGGAGACAGAAACATGCCTCATCATGTACTTCAAGGATACATAGAACTTACACTTTTATGGGCCATCAGCCTAAAGACTCAGTTTTCAATGTTAAATTTCCTCCCAGTGTATTTTTTCCTTGTTTTACAATAAGCCAGTGCTACACTTCCTGCAATGAAAAAGTCTGTAACAAAGGGAGTGCTTTTGCATGCTTGTTGGCCTATTATAAAACCTAATAATACTTCAGATACAGAGGAAGAAAAAAAGAAAAACAAAACATAAGAACATTTCTCACAAATTAGAACTGCTTATGTCATACAAAAGAGGGTTTCATTATTAAAGAACTAAGCTGATTTTAAGAAAATACTAGACAGCCTCCCTGAGAATAGCCTCTGGCTGCAGCTTCATGAGAAGAATGGGGTGTAGTAGCATTCTCTACTATGATCAACTCATTTTGAAATGTTGTGCTTTGAAAAGGCAGATGGCCATCCTGAGGCCAGATTTCTGTTCTATGCAAAGTGTATTTTCTCCTTTCTCCATAGGAGGGGTAAAAACACAATGCCAGACATTTGATTTCTACCTTCAAGATTTCAGGGAAAAATCCTTACAGTAGCAATCAAGAGAGCATGCCTTGAATTCAAACTGTTTCAAAGAGAATTTAATACTCTTTTACAATGCAATTAATTCTTTTTTGTTTGTTTGTTTGTTTTTTGGATGACATCTATGTGGGCTTCTGTGGAGCAGCAAAATTTTAGACTCTAACTGCTCTTTTTCTGTTGCTGAGCAAATACTTCTTTCTCGTCTCATTTATTCACTCTAAGCAATGATCTTCCAATGTAAGAAAATAGGAAAGGTGCATGTGAAGTATATCCAACAGACTATTTGCTACATTAGAGGTCCAGCTTGCTCACTTGTATAGCATATTAGTTTTATCCATACAATCTTTTTTATCAGAAAGCATGAGGTTTAATAGAAATTTTCTTACTTGAAGGTAAGAAACTTAGCACTGATACCCATGACAAGATAGACCTATGGAAAAGCTCGTGAGTATAGCTGTCTTTGCAAAAGGAGATTCACCTAGATGTCCTAATGGTGATTGTAAGCAGGACTACGTTGAACTCCAAGGGGAAATGATTTTAGGTGACAACCTGTACTGAAAAGCATGCCACTCTCAATTTCTTGTGTACTAAGTCATTTCATCTTCTTCTAGTGGGAGACACTTCAAGATCTGGAAATGCATAGAAAATGACAAGAAATTTAATCTTGCTGTTTTCAGGATAAAATTCTGTAAAATGTGCAGAGAAACTAAACTTGTCATTGTCTGGACCCAGTCATCCCTCTCAGAATGTTCATGTTCTCTGGTTCTGCTCTTGGAATGCTCTAACAATTGTCATGACAATTGATACTAAATTTTGTGTGGCATGCCTTACATCCTCCCCCATTCTACAGTGTTTGGAGTTGAAATCTTGGCTCAGGTACAGGAGAGTTTACCTAAAGATGATAGCACATAGTTTTTAATTCAAGGTATTATCACAGACTCAGATAAAAGGGGAACTATGCTCACCCCTGTCAGATATGGCTCCATTACTATATACTACACTGATGACCCCCACCCATAAAGAGGCAGCAATGAGTGTTGTCAGTGGCATCCCATAACACTACTGCAGTCTAAAAGTGTAGACAATCTGAGTAAAATAAAAGAACAACCAACCCTATTGCAGTAGGGAAAGTTCAAGTGCTGTCTCATCTTCCTGCTGTCCCCTCAATATTAAATTTATTCAGTTTTCTCTGAACCTGGTAGCTGGAGGTTCACAACTAATTGGGCCTGAAATTATTTTTTTTTTCTACAATTGATTGAGAGTGCATATCTGGGAACACAAACTTGAAAGCCAGATTGAAGGCCATTAAAAACTGTGGCCTCATGGTGTTAGCTGTTCTGTTGGCTGCCTTTCAGAGTAATTTAAAACTGATCAGCTCTTACTTCAGCAGTACAATGGAGCAATTTTCTACCCAGTTATCATAAACAGAACAAGTAAACAACAGTGCCTAAGAGGAGTTACAAAGCCTTGTGTACTCAAGGTCACAGTTTGGGTGAGTGGCATAGTTCATCTCTGACAGATGTATAAGAACTCATAGCACAGAAGCAGGTGAGCTTTTGTGTAATGATGACAGGGGGATGAGCAGCACAGATGAGCAGGCTCATGCCTCCACTGCGTCATCCAACTGGGCATGTCTGCAGCTCTGGGGATGCTTTTGCAGCCACCTCCCTTTGAGCCTTCCTGACAAATGACTCCTATCCTTCAGCAGAGGATAAAGCAAACCCTCAGTCTATACTGCAGGTTTTAAAGAATGTTTACATCCCTCAAAATAACAGGAGTTATGTACATCTGATACATTATCTTCTCCAACTCCTCAAGTACTCAAAGGAACAAGATATTTGTGGTTCACACAATGACGTTGCCTTTGGTGTTTGATTCTAACACAGGAAGCAAATTTTAGGCCATCACCTCTCAATATAAAAAGCAAACACAAACTTTACCAGCAGAGTAGTTATATAAGCGTATGATAGAAGTATTAATAGGCAGAAAACACGAATAAAAACTGAATGAAGGAATCTCCTAGGAATAGCAGTTATAACAGAGGAAGTTTTAAAGAATTTCTTACTACACTTTTAAAAACTGAATTATATTTCTGAGATACAGTTCTTCAAATGCAAATAATGTTCTCTCTTCAAGTTCAAATGTTTTTGGTGTTTTTTTTCTGAAGGAGTGACAGAGAAGAGTTCTAATATTAGAAGGGAACAGAAATTTTACATGAATTTCTGGAATGTTTATCCTAAGGCACACACCAAATCAAAAAGGTAAATAAATCAAATGAAGAAAATACAATGAATCGATCACAAAGGAAAATGAAATATGTACTGGTTATTTTGATATTCAAACTTGTTATTAAACAGGATATAGAAAATCTTACAAATTACTGCTGGACACATGTAGAAAAGCACTCTCTTTGCTACGCTTTTTCACTGCAGGAAGTGTAGCACTGGTTTATTGTAAAACAAGGAAGAAATACACAGGAAGGGAATTTTACCAGTCTTTATGCTGATGGCCCATAAGAATGTAAGCTCCATGTAATGCATGATTATACTGACTATATGCAAATATATATGTATGTAAAAATTCCCACTACAAGAAAATAAAAGCCTTTACCTTCCTGATGTAGTGAAAGTGAAAACTAAAACCTAACAAAAACATAAGCAAGGTCACTGAACAAAATCAATTAAGTAGATAAATTTCTTTCATTACATTTAGACTTCAAAGAATTCCTCAACACAGAAAAAAAAAATCTATCTGAAATTTATAGGGAAGGAAATAATTGTGAAAACAATGAATGTTTACTTCTTATCAATTTCTAGATGCTGACATGAAAATTCTGTGATTCTATGAAAATATTATCAAAGCAATCGCACAATACTGTTCCAAAAAATTCATGTGGCATATGAGGATGTTATCACTGTATTCATCTAGATGACCTGGATTATCTGAGAGACATTTTATCTACTTCTGCTTATGTGACAAGTTGCAGGAAAGTTAGGAAACATTTCATTCTCAATTGCTGAAGTCATTAGCCTGGTTTGAAAAATACATTCATTTCCTTTTAAGTCAAGTCTCTCTGTAGACATTTTGATGGCGTTTATTTCAGTCATCATGTAATTGGGAAAGGAAGGAGAGATAAAGTCTACCATCACTTCAAGTATACAGCAGCTATAGATGCTGTGTATGTTGCTGGAGCACACGAATCACAAAGATGTTACATGGAATGATGGGCTGCTGATTTTGGTGAGCTATTCTATATGAGACTTCACATAAAGCCTATGAAGATCCTGACTAACAAAACAAATTATTTCATGTAGCAATCCTGCCCCAAAATACTGTAGTCATAATATTTATTGTGGAAATTCTTCTATAGTCTTGGAGTGGAAATTTTTCATCCTTCCATTCCATCAGAAGATAGAGAAAATCAGTAGCTCTGAAGATTTCTTATAATCTACGTGGCTAGTGATATCTGTAAGGGATGTCCATAGGTTCCTTACCCCCACAGCCAAGCTGTGATATGCACTCCTACCCATGTATCTCCTATGTTGATTTCAAATCCTTAGAAATTGAACATATATTTACACAAGGAAACACCAGAGACTTATATCAGAAGTAGTCTCCATATGCAGCTTGCTGATTTTACTCCCATGGGCAACCAAAAAGTACATATTTAACTAAATTCATTTGTATGGATATTTACAGAATCTTCAGTTCAATTGACAGTTTTTCCCAAGATGCTTCTCAGAAACTGAAATACAAATACACATCCTGAATCCAGGGCATGGGATCATATATGAAAATGCAAAAGATTTTAAATAGCACAGAAGCATTTGGTGAAAAAGAGCCAATGTACTGTAAAGGCATCTACTACAAAGCCTCCTGAATCCAGGGGCTGCAGGCTTATTGGGAAGACAGACATCGTAAGCCAACAGGAAATTATAAATGGAAGGAAAAGTTATAAAACAAGTTTTCAAGTATCACCTTCTTGCATATCAGTACCCTCTGAGCCTGAGTCCTATCCCTTTATTAATATATATTTTAAAAAAATAAATTCCTTTACTAAGGACTGCAGAGAGCTCCCAAAGAGTGAAATGAGTATCTGCTGTTCATGTGGAATTGCAGGCTTTTTATTACTGAAGGTGATTAAAAAAAAGACACAAAAAGCAGCTTAATTATGAGATCCCAAGAGCAGCAGTGAATGCATGCAACAACAAAAACTATTTTTTGGCTTGTAAACTACAAAAATTTGATAAGAAAGTTATTCAGAATGAATAACACTGTCACCTTTATGACAGTGATATAAGGTCATTCAGAAGCAGACTTTAAGGTCAGAAAGTATTCTGTATTTTCCTACAGTAGAGGCAAAAGAACATGTTTCAGGAAACCTGGTACAATTTCCCTTATTCTAAAGATATATTGTTTCCTTTTACTTTTTATCAATTATTTCTTTTTCATGGGTCAACGACAACTTGTTCCTATGTTTGTGTCACTTGTAGTGCTCTTCCGTTCTATTACTATGGTATGGAATCTAATCCATACATACACAATATGTGTATACATGTGTCATTTATTCCATTTTCTTTTCACTCTTATTTTCTTCTGAGCCTTTGTATTATACACCTTAATTCTACCTTCATCTGAGGCCTGATCTGGCAGGTACAGTGTGTCTCTAAAACCCAGGAATTTGAATGCATTTATTTATGAAGAGTGAAATTCAGTGAAGGATAGAAAGAATGAGAGAGGATTGAGATTTATCTCAACAATGATGATTTGTGCCACAAGGAGAGCTGAATAGGTCAGGGAAACAATCTAGTGTTGTGTGCAGGCTTTTCACTAATTTGAAAATGTGCTAGGAAATATTTAGGAGAAAGAGAAAAATTCAAAGTTTCAGAGAAGGCTGAGAGTTAAATGAGCTTTTAAATGTATGCTGGCTTTAAACTCCATCACCCAAGGGAACAGCTGAACTTTTTTGCCACCTCACTGGTATTTTATGGGAATTGGGAAAATTTTTCATTTTCACTCCTGTCTTCAGACAGCTGCAGGTTCTTTGGTCTTCTAAGGAAGGCAAGAAATTTGCTTTCAGTCAGAAATCATGTCATTCAGTACCATTAACCATACCACTTTGCCCTGTTGTGACAACTCAGTTTATACTATTTTTACAAAATTCTGCAATTAATTTAGAAAAACTTCATTACTAGCAGGCTAAATAACAAATATTCTCGTCATAACATTTCTCTTCCAGCATAAATGAATACTACCAATTAAATGTGAGCCCTCATATTTTATATAGGGTGAATCATAAAAATATGATAAAACTTCAAAAATGGCAGAAATTAAGTAAAATTTCCCTTTTCACTTAGAAGGGGAAATAATGCCAGTAGGAGTGAAAAGCACTCATAAATAATAGGAGAAAAGAAGTGGATATTGCAACATCTTCTTCGGGTCCTGGAAACATATAACATAGTCTGGGAGGAAAATGTGTCTTGAAGTAACAGTGAGAACAAGACAGTGCAAGCACAGTTCCCAGGAGTAAAATACAGCAAAAAGAGACATGAATAAGGGCATAGCCTGTATCCTAGCACATGGCAAGAAGCAAGACAAGTATGACTGCAGGGGCTGGCTCTTGTAGAAACTACATTTTTGTTTCCTCAGCCGCAAGAATATCCTATCTATGCCACAGAGGATTGGCATGTCTGACCATTCCCGAGCTAGATGTCAGCCACTATATACAGCAGACATTTCTAAGAGTGTAGTGCGCTGCAGATTCATACAGTACTTCAGTGGCACGGCACTGCTAAGACTGGAAATTCTTCCAAAAGAGTTCTGGTAAAAATAATTGTTTCCTAGTATATGTTTGATGGTTTTTTTGTTTTTCTTTTCCCTAATTTTGGGGCCACAATTAAAGATATAAAGAGACAGTTACTGGGATTTCCAGAACTTGTCTAACTAGATATGGCACTCCCAAGTATGTGCAAAGAGGAACATAATTTGAAGATATTTACCTGCAATTTTTGATTATATAAGAATCTTTAAAAACCTATCTATTAAGGAATAAGTATATCAGAATTCTGAAAACAAGTCTTCAGCATCAAGGTGTTCATTTATCAGAAACCTCATGCTATGCTGAGCACATTAGTCAGTGGCACTGAGCACTTCAGGACTGTTCGAGTGAGCACAACCAACCCCATTGTACTTACTTCAGAACAGTCTAAAAAGGCAGAAACCACCATCCTAATGGAAATGTGGTGAACTGACAACATTCTGATCTGTCTCAATTTTCTGACAAAGCCTATGAATACCTGTTGCCTGGACTGCACTAGGTTCAGAAAAATATATATATTCAGTACCATTAACATTTTCATGGTATGAATTCTGCTCATTCTCATGGTATGTGGCTTCTGCTGGAAATTAAATCTTGGCAGTGCTCTCAGTTAGGATATCCATACCCAGTGAGAGCTATAATTATCGACTTACCTGTAGTTGAGCATTAAATTCTGAATTAGATTAGCATATCTGAACACTACATTTCGTTAAGAGAGTTTTCCATGTAGAAAATCCCAGATGCACTTGTGTCCACAGGAAAACATTACGCAAAATTCAACCTTGATAGACTAAAGTTAAATAAATTCTACTTTGTTTTCCACAAGGTCAAGTAATATGCCCCTTAAGACTATAGTTGGCCCTTGTACAGGTGCAGAATTGGAGGGAAAGAGAAAATTGAGATTGCTCTGCCCTATCTAACCAGACTGGAAAGAGGCTGAGCAGAATGGGCCACCAAGAAGTTCTTTTTCCTCTTAGCAGAAACTGGTGACTAGCACAAAGTCTGGAATAATCACAGTACTGAGCCACCGGAGATGTCAGTTCCCTTCAAGGTGTGCTGAAATGTTGTTCTCTGCCTTTGTCCCACTGAAGCATCAGTGGAAAAACATTGATAATGCCTAGACTCAATCTGTCCTTGGCCATTTGTTGCTATCATTATAAGTGGGAATTGCAGAAACGGACAAGTGAGGGATCCTTTGCCTCTACAGGAAAATGTTTCTAGTAGTTGTGACAGCTGCACTAAAGTTTGAGCCAGATACAACATTTCTGATGAATGCCAATATACCCAAAAATGTGTGTTCAGCTGACTTAACTAATAAAAATAATGATTTTATGCTAACTTCATTGGAAGTCTTGGTTGTGATTTTTTTTTTCTCTGTGGTCAGATTCTCAAACTAGAGAAGAGAAGGTAAGTCAAGATTTCATCCAGCTTTCAGGGTGCAGTACAGGCACTGTGCCTGGACTCAGACCACTCATTCCCAGCGTCTCCTGTGTGAAGAGAGAAGTGCTGAAAGAACACTGACCATTAATTTGGCTCTCTGTACAAATGCTGAAGATTAAATGCTTCACAGCATGCTAAGTTAAACTCTCTCTTCTACATGAAACGGTGTGTTTTTATTTTCTTTCATTTTAAAAACAAAAGACAAAGGACTTGGATTCAGACAAGCCTCCCTTGTTTTCTTTCTTTTTTTCTGGCTTCTTGGAGTAGCAAAGCAAAAAATCAAGAAGCTGCACACTTGCTTTGAGAATATCTTAGATATGCATTTGGTGTACAGCTCTGACAATGCAATAGACAATTGCACACTGCAGCTTATCAGCATTTAGAAAGGGAACTCTGGAAGTACAACAGACTGCAACTGATCTCAGGCAAGGGAGTACAGTTCAGCTTGTTCCTGTACCTTTTTCTGAATTTTTAATACTCAATAACTGAAGTAACTGTTGCCATTCTCCAGGACCCCAAGATACTCCCTTGCTTATTATTTAGTCAGAGTATTATATGCTCACTTCAGCTTTGAAACAGAAGATAAGCAATCTCTGGTTGGTATCAGAGAACGGGTTTTTACTCAATCTAAGAATACATACACACACACACACAAAAAAAAAAAAAAATTGCACATCTTTCTTTTGCTGCTATCAGAAAATAAATAAACTGAAAGGAAGAAAGAAAACCACAGGCTGATTTTCAAAAGAATCTATGACCATAGGTCAAGTAGACAGTGTATCTGCACTTTATGTACTTTTCCCAGAAACCTTCTCTGCCTCATTTGTAGCCTTTCACAGTACAAAAAAAAGTGAAGACTAGCTGTGAGCCAGAAATGCAGAATCACACCAACACCAGTGCCTTCAACTTCAAAGCTTAGTTATTTTCAACAAAATTTTGGCAAGCCTGCTAAATTTGCTAGCACGTGTGTGCTGCTGCTTTCCATCTGCCTCCAGAAACCAGGCTTGGTTGGAAAAGGTGCTAAGTAAAAGCTGTACAAAAAATTGAGGATAGAAGCAGGGTGGCTTTAGAGATAATACTTCTTTCCTTATCTTAACAAATTTTGGTATTGGATGTATGTGACTTTCTGTTTCTTTATCTTTGTCACATGGCTGCCTGTACTTAGAATTTAAGAAGAGAACAAAGACTGCAGACAACATTCTCTGAAAGACTGGTGAATTTAAACTTAACTCTTTACCTCCAGACTTTTCTCATCCACTCCCCATTTTCTATTTCTATCGCTGTCACCATATTCTTGTTTCTCATTCAGGTGCTTGATGCCAACAAATAGTGTATTTAGTCAATATATTTAATTACTCTAGTCTCTTCAGAGTTACAGACTTTGTGTACGTCTTCTTCCGCTGATGAGAGCCACACATAAATATGTCCAAAAGCCACAGTCTCACAAAGTATCCATAAAGAGAGTGTTTCTGGCAAAGAACTCTAAAGCAGCAGAATCTGGTGGATTTTTTTTCCTTCTATCAGGGTGATACCGTTTCATAAGATAGACTGATGAACAGACACACTTTTTAAACAAAAAACATATAGGTAAAGCTTATCAGTAAGTCTGATTTTATGATCAGTTTAAGACGCTGTAATTTGTATTTACTGGGCAGAGAGGTGACCAAAATTAAACTACATAGAGGATACCCTGTGCAAGAGTAATTTAGATGTTTTCGGAAGAATGAATTCTGTAAAACACACAGGTAATGGTTTAAATAGCATCAAAATCACCCTGTAAGGAATGTGGTTTCAGCATGTTTATTTTTGTGTAGTAACAGTAACACAAAGTCTGTTTCATCAATTACTTGCAATTTTCACTTGCATATAGGAATCATATAGGTATTCAGCAGATGTCAGTTGGTCAAGGAATCATAACTGCCAAAAATGTATATGATTTTTTTTTTTTGCATTTGTGCATTTTTATTTATCTGTGTGCTTAAAGGCTCTGTGTAAGCCAGGGCCAATAGCATTCTGCCTTATATGAGACATAGTGTTGCCAGCAGCAGCAAGGAAGAACTGTCCCCCTTGTACTCAACACTGGTGAGGCCACACCTCGAGTACTGCATTCAGTTTTGGGCCCCTCACAGCAAGAAATATATTGAGGCCCTGGCGCGTGTCCAGAGAAGGGCAACAAAGCTGGTGAGGGATCCGGAGCACAGGCCTTATAAGGAATGGCTTATTGCTCTCTCTAACTACCTGAAAGGAGGTTGTAGTGAGATGGAGTCAGCCTCTTCTCTGTTGTAACTAGTGATAGGACAAGAGGAAACGGCTTCAAGTTGTGCCAGGGGAAATTCAGAATGGATGCTAGGAAATATTTCTCTGAAAGAGTGGTCAGGTGCTGGAATGGGCTGTCCAGAGGAGTGGTGGAGTCACCAACCCTGGAGGTATTTAAGGAATATTTAGATGTTGTGTAGAGTAACATGTTTTAGAGCTAATGATTGGTGATAGGTGGATGGTTGGACTGGATGATCTTGTAGGTCTTTTCCACCTTGGTGATTCTATGATTCTCTGATTAAGAGCTGAATCATGCTTCTATTATTCATGCTTAACTCTTCAAGACAAACCCCTGAATGAGCAGAACTGGTTTGAGAGGAATTTGCTGTACCATATAATTTTGTAAACATTACAGGAATATCATCCTGTGCAGGTCTGAAGTGGCACAGACCCACTAATTAAACTGATTTCAACAGGCCTGTTTCATTTTGTATCAGCTGAGGAGTTGATCCAGAGTATTTACCTAAGTGAATAGATCAGTGCAATAAAAATCCTTTCCGATGTCTTACAGAGAATCAGCATGTGCCCGATCTAGCAGTTGGCAATCCTGCCTGTGGCAGGGAGGTTAGAACTAGATGATCTTTGAGGACTCTTCCAACCCAAGCCATTCCATGATTCTATGATTCTTTGATTTTATTTGGTTACCTTTAGTCCATCGTCCTGTGGTGGCATGCATACAAGCAGATCACTGCACCAGACCACGTCCAAAGAAATGTCGTGGTTTTCCAATGACCAATATCAGTTTGAGTCAGATAAAGACAAGAAATGAACCTCTGCAGCTGAGATTGCAAAGCTTTCAGCTTCCAGTAGCACAGCAATTGTCAAATATAGCCAAAAGATACTGATTTTGCATTCAGAATAAAAGCAAAAGTTAATAACACTGCAGAGGATAAATGCATAGTATACCTCATTTGAGGTTTTGTCATAGGAAAATTTGTCTGATAGAAAGGAATGAATAACTACTTAATATCTGTATTTTCTATCAGACTCTTATTTTTCTTGAGGTCCTTGATCAAAAAGAAAAACAAAAAAGAGGAAAAAAGTTAAAAACTTTGATCAGAAGTATTTGGTTCAGTACAGATACTGAGAAACTGTTTTCCTTCACTTCGCACACACATGCACAGAGTGGATTACAAAAGGCATTTTCAGTGTTGTGATGTATTTTGGAACCGTGAAGTAGCAAAGGTTTTTCTCCAGTTAATAAGACCCTATTTACAAGATCTGCAGATTTTTTCCACATGCTGGCACTGTATACACAATGCCACATGCAGTGGTGAACAGTAGTCTGTTATTCTTTGTTTTGCTTCATCATAATAACAGAGTATTATGCTTTTGTATGTCGTCTTGAAGGCAATTAATATTTCTCTCAGCCATGCATGATGCTTATTTTTATTTCTTAGCATCAAAATAGGACATAATTAACTCATTTTTGTTGAAATTTTATTTTACTGTTATAGGATAAACATGCAAATCATTGTGAATCATTATTTTCATTATGGAGTATATTACTCACATTGTACTCCAAAATGCCTGCTGATTTAGTCTTTCTCTTGAATACAAAAAATTAATTTAATAGTCTGAAATATAGCTTAAGTGATCTGAATCTGCTTTGCTAGCCTTGGGGAGCCAGAGAAGGGTGCTGAGCTTGAGGAGTTTCTAACTTAATCAGAAGAAAGGTGGGACAGGGGTTTTGAGGGCATCAGTGCCAATTATCAAATATTTCTAAAATACTTTGCAAAACTGTGCTTCTTTCCTGAACGCTCACTCTCTATGTCATGTATACTCTATTAGTCCCACAGCACTGATGATGGCTTGACAGCAGTATTTAGAAGTATCTGTGACACAAATAAAAAATAAATGTTAATAACTGTTTCTGTCTCTGATTTAAATCTAATTGTCACTGAGTATCACAAAGGCATTAATCAGCAGCATTGTACATGCTGTTCTAATTGTAATTCATAAAAACTACTTTTTTCCTTATTTAGCAAGGGCAGTAATTCAAGTGGCTATGGTTTGAACAACATATTAGTAACTCCAGCACTGAGCAAAATGTAGTATAAATTTTCAGTTAACAAAATCATGTAATCACAACCACCTTCTGTAAAGATCATTTATATTATTCAGTTCATGAATTGAACATACTAGGAATGCACACAGATTGGTTGGAATAAAGTTTAAGTATAGTTTCAAGAAAAAGAGTAACAGTTCCTTATTTACTAGGAAATTAGGAGAAAAATGTGAAGTTCCCTAGTATTTTCTCTCACATACCGAAGACTGGAACTGGCTGACAAAATAAACTTCTTTACTGTTAATATTTCATTGAAAATTCAAATTGTTAATTTCTGTACTGAGCTCTACCTGCATATTCTCGAATTTCCCAGATAGCTCTTTCCTTGTACTTGGCATGCAAACTCTGCATATTGTTATTCTGCTGGGAATATAGCATTTCACTGGGTACACTTAACTACCCTATGTTATTCCTTCTACTTCATCAGATGTCTATGCAGCATTTGTATGCTTTAAATTTGTAATAAAATGCTTATTATATAACAAAAATAGTAATATCTATAGATTTTCTTCCTTTTGGAAAACAGCTATTCTGTTCAAGACACCTAGTATACCCAAAGTACACACAATGCAGAAAAACTGCAGACTGACCTGCAACATACCTCATGTTCCATTTCTATTCTCACCTTAGATATAAGTGCATGCTAAAGATCAGTACATAATTTTTTTTTGTCCCCTATTATATTCAAGGAAGATTGTCAGGCAGTTACAGAAGGGTGAGAGGTAGCTGCATCACTTGCTGGGTTTGAACATATACCTCCATTAACTGAAGAGAACCTGGGGGAATAGATTCCACAATCTTATATTTATGTCTTTAGGACTCAACTATTCATAGTTTTAGCTTGCACATCTTGAAAAAAAAAATAATTATGAATCATCTTGTAACAGTTTTCATTTACAAAAAAAAAAAAAAAAAAACCCAAAACAATAAAACCTTTATTATTCATATTTTGATTTTTTTTCTTGTGCATGATAGCACAAATTTGAAGGGGTTTTGCTGTAATATTATAATAATTCCCCTAATCAGCTTTTCATATTTTGCAGACTACAGGCTGATTGATCTGCAGACCTTCTTGTCCTAATGCACAAACTATAGACAGATCAGTGTTAGTAGACATTTTTCTAACCCTTTCCAAAAGCCCTCCAGACTTACTGGACTTACTTAATGGTGTAAGACCACTACTGAATGAGTAGAAGATTGAAAATCTTTTTTTTTTTTTTAATATCACAAATTTTTTCTAGGTTTTCACCAGCTTCAAAGCTTCGTAAATATAACAAGTTGGGGTCCTTATCTTTTACTCTTCTACCTTCTACCTTCAGCTCGCAGAAATATGTATATATTTCATGGAACTGCTGATGTAATTGCTGAAATAGAATTGAGTACTTTTCAAGATCCCCACTGCAGCAAAATGATCAAAATAATATGATTATTTTTATGAGCTAATAAGAAATGGCTAAATCTTCTTCAGAGCCATATATTTTCAGTTAGTAGTTCCTTAGCAACTAAAATAATATTCCCTGCAAAGAAAGAGAAGAATTTGTAAACTATATGTCTAGCTGATATTTGCCTGAGGTAGAAAATAAAAATCAAATTTTCCAGGACTTTGACATTTTTATGTATTTATGCTATTTTAAACCAGCATCTTAACCCTGGCTCAGGTTTGCTTCCCATTACATTTTATGCATAATGCAATATTTCTAGATACATTTGAAGAGGGAATAGTATGCAGTGTTAGCAGTGGGAATTGGCATCTTTTACTAATTTGCTCAGATAATGTACGGCTTTTTGAATGACTTGACATAGATAATTAAATACCAGTGTTTAAAGATCATCATTATCAAATATTGAAGAATATTCTTATACTTGAAGAGTTTCAGTGCATCTGAATTTAGTTCAGTTGTTAGTATTCTTCAGTATTTAAAAAATCATACCATATAAATGCAAGATATAAAGTCTCTATCTCCACAGAAGGCAGAATTAAAAGCACAAGAGTGGGAAGGAAGTGTGATGTCTCACAGCACCAGTTGTTGAGTTTCCATACCACCTGTCTTTTCAAGGTACTCTCATTAGCACCAGAAATTAAGGATAGAAGAACAAAGTCAAAAAGCCATATTGTGCTTCCCTAATACAACTGTCCCTCCTCAAAGAGATGCAGAGGGGATGGTTTGCAATGGATCTCTGTACATGCTGTGCACAATATGATTCTCATGATCTCTATTAATTTTCAGACTTTCTTTATGAAAAATATTTAATAAAAATGTTTTATGATTAACAAAAGAATTTATACAAGCTAGAATTGCTTCAAAAATAAAAATGGTTTAAATTCCATTTCTAGCTAAGTTTCCACTTGATCTTTCTTTTTTTTCTTTGAACTTTCCACACTGAAAATCACATTATGTGGTCATTATCCTTACAATGTATCACTGTGAGTCAGTGCCATTTCACTCATGTTGAGTGCACCTTCAGAGAGACTTACTTTCTAATCTTGAAACAGTCATAATATTTGCTCTTTTATCAATTGTAAAAAAAAAAAAAAAAACTAAAATAACTCATTTTTACTGCGCAAGTATATCAGTCCTTCTGTTTGAGCACACTGGACTTGATTACTAAGGGGAAATGAGATGGAATGAAATATTCCTTTACTCATTCTTTTTGTACTGCAAAAGCTGCTAGATGAACTGATAGCAATTTTCCTATCACTGTAAAAATGCTTTAATGTGTTATGCTGTAATTTAATTGCTTGACAATGTGATTCACTTGAATGACAAAATGGGAACTCTCCCTGCAGACAGTTCATTTACTGAAGACATGTTTGGTGCTGAATGGGCTGATAACAGTTGCTTCCAGATCACTGTTATACTCTTCACTGTGCATATTTAACTACCTTTAAACTTAATGAAAATTGAAAGGATATACAAAGAGCAGTAATATAACTATCTATGCGCATTTGAAATAAGATTATACCAATTATGCCAAGATATTAAGGAATAAGTGAAAATATCACAAAAACTGTCAAGCAGCTTCTGTATAAATTCTGAGGTATTTCTATTCTCTGCTTTTTTCAGGTGAGGAATTCCTAGATAAGATCAACAATACGTTGGGATACATCATCCTCAATTTTGACACACTGAAGACTTCAGCACAGCAGTTCACACAGTTCCCGCCTCAGGCTCTGAAAGGTGGCTGTCATCGAAGAGCCAGAAAGTAGCTTCGTACTTCAAGCACACTAGGTTAATCACGGATTAAAAATAAAATAAAATAAAATAAAAAAATACTCTTGATCTACTATTCTAAAATCTAAGAGAATGTTACTATTTTCAACAGCTAATATTTCCCTAGAGTGAGTAGATCTTGATCTACGGCTATGTTTTCCTATAGTTGTGTAAATTAAAAAAAAATAACAAAGATAGAAGCAAGCAGTTTCTTATGATGAATTATGTATAAGCTGTGGGGTAAACTACACTGTATGGCTTCAGAGATTTGTTAGCACACACAGGATAATTGCATTAAGCTTCTAGATAATATTCTTTTGAATCTCATGATTAGGAAATAAGAGAGAAGAAGGCACACCACCTGAGACCAGTGTAAGACTAGCTAAGAGGAATGCAGGTGAATCCAGTCCAAAGCAGGTGCACCGAAGGTTCTGCCAGCTCATGTACTTTGGGACTGATCAGCTAACTGTCTGAACCTGCTTTTTGGCCTCTGTGCTTTGAGGAATTTTAACAGTGCATTCATCTTCATGTTAGGAATCACAGATTTCTATAAAATAGATCAGAATAGTGTGCACACAGCAAAAAGCACATTGCAAAATTAATTCCTGTTGTAATACATTTTTTTTAGCCCATGCTAGACCATGCTGATCTACCATGTATGCATTTAGCCATCAACGGGAAGATTATCTGCATATAGTTTATTCTGCAGTTTAGTTTTAAAATATTCTATGTTCATGCCTAAAACCAGTTTAATAGGTTTGTCCTTTTTTCTTAGTATGTATAAATCGGAATGTGATAGATATACACTGAAAGGATTATTTCACATATGACTCACAGATATGTACACCAATGGAAACTGATCTTGAATCTGAGGTATAAATCCCCACTGCTTCCCTTCCAAGATACTGCAGTTGCTAACTGCTGGTTCCATGTTATTCCTCAAAAGTAGTTACTTCAATAGTCTTCCCAAAGACTGTGATATTAGATATTAGCAGCCTCTTAAATCTTTTATTAAAAAGTAATATCTAAATTTTTTTAAACAATTAATATTGATATGACGTTACCTCTGGTAAGGACCTTCTGCTTTGCAAAATATTCACTGATTCAGTTAGGAAAGGCAGGACTGACTTCTTAGAACTGTGATCACAAACTCTAGAGGATGAGACCTTAACTATTTTTTTGGTCACAACAGAAAGCTGAATAGCAGCTGTGAAAACATTACCTGAGAAAGTATTCAGAGCACACAGCACTTACACCACCAAGGGGAGTGATGGTGAAAGCACATTCTCCAGACTACTGTAAAACAAAACCTCCTGCTCTGACCAAGGAGGCTGAGTATGTGTCTCATGCACTCAAGGAATGCAACTTAAGTGTTATCACATCTTATTTTTTTTCTGTTTCTTACAGGTTAAGGCAAATTGCTGAGTTCAGATGTTACAAATCATCCCTTAAAATCTACAAGAAAGCAGTTTCTTTTTTGAAGTGTGTCTTACCTGGCAAAGCATTTAACAAGCTAATATGTGTCTTTAGTAGTCAGGAACTCAGTTTATTCATCCACTGAGAAAATGTTCAATTCAATATAAATGTAATAGTCTTCTATATTTTGTTTTCAATCTAATTATTAAATATTCAATTTTCTTTTTTGCAGCAATGTTTTCTTTTACATCAACATTACAGTTGATAAATGGTGGAAATGATATAGTTTTCTATTTAGCTACATTTGCCTTTTCTCAGAGAATTAAGCCACATCTCATTTTTAGTTACATCTCTGCCTATGTTTAACATCTAAGGATTCTTTGGCTGAATTACATGGTTTCATAATGTCTTAATGACACTGGATGATAATCCAAAAAAACAATTTCAGTCAAGTGTTTGCACTTTTTTTTTTTTTTGCCTCACAAGTGGTAATTGGCAATAGCCATATGCAGTATTTCCATATGGATTGTAGTAGTTTCCCTAACTGCTGCAATTATTACTTGTTAGGTATTAATATATTTATTTTCTTTCATCTGAACCCAAATGCAAGACTTTCATAAAATGTCTAAGAAATAATAAAACTATCAAAACTCTGTTTCTCTAACTTCTCTATTTGACTTGGCAGTAGTTGGGCACACATACCTAAAAACTGAAAAAACACCGAGTGCATTTGAGAAGCAGATAGTTTGGTGTCAAGACTGCAGGTGGATTCCTAGTTATCCGTTTATTTATGCCATATCACAGGCAATTTTTTCTGGGGCAGGCTTTGGGAGTAAGAAGTGCGCCAAACATAAAGGGTCAATTTCAGGAGCAATGCATAATGTGGCAGAAATTACATCCTGTGACGCTCCATGATTCCATGCAAGACTGAAGAGCTCTTCTGTCAAATTTCAGTTGCCAAAACCCTGACTAGAGATCTCAGGTAATATGGAGTCAAGGAGACTGGCAGCACATCCTATCAGTTTTGAGTGTGATGGGAAAGAGACAGAAAATATATATACAGCAGCCTAATCCCTTAGAGAATAATAACTAGCTAGGAGAAGCAGCTTGGAAAAAAAAAAAAGTTTTACATCTTTCAAATAAACAGGACACTGAAAATAAAGCATAGCCATTTGTTCCTACTTCAGTTCTGAAAGTGGATTTCAGAAATATTCTATACAATAGAGACACTGAGAGAAAGAAGGCAAAGTGTATATATATACTATACATACATATACATCCTACATATGTGTACATACTGTATTCACTTATTTTTCAATACAGTTACATATCATGAAACCAAAAAGGAGGTTATAATAGCATGTCAGCAAGTAAGCCACCTGCTAGTAATTTGCTAATTTAGACTTACACTGACAAAACTTTTACATATATAACAACTATTAGGAACGGGGAAGAAAAAATAAACAACTCTTACAAAAATATTTATGTCAGTGAAGACCTTAAAATACATGTATACTACAAATCAATTTAATTTCTGCTGTATTAGAATAAGAATTATTTATTAATAACTTGACGTTTTAATCATTCCTATAGACATTTAGTTCCATTATATAAAAACCACTTGAGGTGAAAACAAAGGACTAGCATGAATCAATAAGATGAAGAACACCTAATTCACATCCTCACTGGTAATTGGTCTAGGGAAGAAAATTGTTCCCCCCTTTTTAATCTAAATCTTTAAAGCCAAGACAAGTGCATTAAATAGCATCTGATATACCTTAATCTCATCTTCTCCAATTGCCCACGGTATTAGATTACTGCCCTCAAAATTAATTTCCTCATCAAAGTCTAAGATCAGTTCAACGTAAGTTAGCACAGTAATCCCATGTAAAATTACATCTAAATTTTCCACTGAAGATTCTCTTCATATCTCAGCTCATGAAACTACATCACACATAGACCAGGAGAGTGTCATAGCTACTATATTATGACATAGCCTGAAGGACAGTATGTTTCATCATCTCAGTTAAAGCTGAACCACTTTGCAACCTGCAAGAGGAGTCATTTGTCAAATGGACAGGAGGCAGCCTAGGGTTAGATACTTATCTGGGCAGAGAAACATAATGGCTGTACATTCCAGAAAAACAGGTAAAACCTCATTTTTGTCCCCGGCAAACCAACAGACAAGGGCACCCTCCTTGTTCTGCTCCAGACCCCACCTACATGTTCTGATGTCCACCTTTCTCTCATTGCCTATACCTCTGGCTACTCCAGTACCTAATTTATCTCATCTTACTAGTCACTACTGCATTTTGCTAAGACATTCTTTCTCACTGCGTCTAACCCCTTGGTTATAATATATTAATTCTGAATGTAAGTAGTATAGCAGTTTCTTCATCCCACTTATTCACAGGTAATTAAGTGGGAGTACCTGATTTTGAAGAAAGTCTGTCATCTTCTACTCATCCCTCCTTCAGCATCATTTCTAAACAAGCTTATTTTTTAAATATGGATTGCTCATATCCTGATCCCCTCCATATCTTAAAGATAATATATTCCTACACCATGAATTAAAATTCTGTGTTTTATGGCACAACCTTTCCATTGTGTTTCTTTCTGATTTAATAACCTCTCCATTAATCTCCATTCAAGCTGTAATTAATAGGCACGTGACAATAAAATATCTAGCCAATGATGAGCTATAACAGAAAGTTAAAATGGCATACCAAGTTGGCACAATGCATATGATGTATTGAGAGGTTAAAATTCAGTCATTCATTCCTATTACAATTTGTAGGAGGGACAAAAGCTGACATGACATGAATCTGTTCTCCTGAAAAATCTTTTTTCATGGCAAAGAGCATAATGAAAATTGAATAAGGTATTGCACCAGTTTAAATCAAGTCCGTGGCAGAGTAATGTACTTAAACCCATGGCCTTTTGAAATGCAGTAGGAAATATAACTGAACTTGCAATCAATTCCCCAGTTAAAATTTTCATATATATGAAATATATATATATTTCTCATTTATTAGAAATATGATTAGGCAACCACAGAACCACATAATCATGTCAATTCAGCAATGGAAAGCTTTCTGTCAGATATTTTATCTGAAATAAATATGAAATTCCCTTTAGTTTAGTTCCTAGAATAAAACCAAAGTTCTCCAAATGAATGTATCATTAGCATATTTTAAGAAACACCATATTTGCATAAACAGTACATGGGAATTTAATAACTTTGTTTAGGTTGAGCCAATCACCACACTAACTGATTAGGTTCTATCTAGAATTAGAAAACAGCTCTCAAGAACAAAGCAGGTTCCTCTGTTGTACGTATTTCTTCTTTTTTTCTTAAATATTTCTTAGAAGGAGATCTAAAAAATTTCTAAAATTTCAGATATGTATTTTGCTGTGTATACATCAGAACCTCCTACTGAGTACATAAAGTACTCCATATCAGCAAGTATTTACTCAGTGTTCATGCATACTCCACAAAGATGAAATTTTCATTCTCTCCAGTTCGTATCAGCTAGATTGAAGTCCCGTGAGAATAAACAGAAAATGTTTCATAATTCCCCACACATCACAAGAGTATGGCAAACAGTCCCAACGCTCCACTGCTATTTCTGCTGTTGTAAGAATTTGTAGTATGAAATATAGTATAGTTAAAGATGATTAAGAGGCTGAACTGTTGCCTCATTATTGTAACGATCTTTGAATAAAAACGTAATAGAACATATTTCAACATAAAATTCCAATGGACATTATTTATTCAAAATGAGACTTTTAAAGTCTCATTTTGAAATAAATGAAATGAAATAAATAGGATACTTAGGCCAGAATTCACTCTTACAACTTCTGAGCAGCTCTGAGTTGCAGTACTTTTGTCCTATGTTCATGATAGAATGGCAGTTGATGACCCTTTACATCCTGATTTACAGTTTGAATTAAGGTTTTGCAAATGAGCACTGAATACACTTCTGTACATGAGGATCTGAGTCTCTTCATACACAATTTCTCTGCATCTTTCTTACCACTATAGTCCATTTATTGCATTCTAATGAACTCTGAAGTGAGTAGACTATCTAATAAATGTTCCTAAGGATGAGTGAAAATGAATAGTGCTTTCTCCACCTGCTGCATGGTGATTAATGATGCTAAGCCTTGTTCAAACAAGTACCCACTTGTAATTGGTCTTAGGGACAGCTCATCAAGCAGTGCAGAAAAAAAAAAAAAAAAAAAGGAAAATCATGGAGCTGAGGTGGATAGTCGAGGCTGCAATTTCAGATATCATAGAATGTAAAGATACTTTCATTCATAAAGTAGAATATGCACTGCATTCTGTCATCAATTTGAAACCTTGAATCATTGGAAAATGTATTCCCTAAGCAATTCTGGGAAGATCTGGAGAATGTCTTTTATTCTCGGGAATTTTATAAGCAGCCTGTCTTGTTGCCTTATTCTTTTATTATGTTCCAATTCATGCTTTATTGTATTAATCAAACTGTGAGGAGATACTGACATGGCTGTCTGTAGGTGGAGGTTGGCTACTTGCTAAAACAAATCAGCATCTGGACAGACTTAGCTCTCTCAAACGGTCTTCTTTTTTCTTTTGTTATTTTACCTTCACATAGAGTTAAAATCTGACAGGATAACTGCTTGTGAGAGCAGAACAAATAAATCATTTAATAGGACAAGATCTTAAAAACCCACACAGATAAAGGCAACTACCAAAACAAAAGAAAGCTGGGTAAAAGGGGAACACACAGATCCTAAAGCTATGATGACACAAACTAAGCAACACACAGTGGATCTGAGAAAGAAGGATCTGACTACTACAGTCCTTTCAAGTCACTTCACTTTCATGAACTTCAGTTGCTTCAATAGTTAAACTGTACTCCAGCCCAGACTTCCCACTGTTTGAACCTCAACACTGAAGCATTAAAAAAAAAAAAGAAAAAGAAAGAAAAGAAAACAAAAAGCAAACAGCTGTAGCAATACAGCTGAAGCAATCGGTAACTTGCTAGTGTGCATGGTCAAGAGTGATGTACCAGAATAATGACCTATCTGCATGTAGTTCATAAAAGGATTAACAAAATTCTACAGAAAACAGTTGTAGTGTCATACAATGAAGATACTTTGATCCAGAAATATCCAAACACAAACTAAAGGTGAAGATAAGAATTTGAGAACGTTTGATGTATGGAAGGATTAACTGAAAAAGAGTGAAAGACACTGATAATTAAGTAGAAGATGAACTCCAAAGCATATAGTAGATGAATAGCTTTGGACCTTGATTACTGAACAATTGGACTCTACAGAATACATTTAGGCCATATATAAGAAGCATCAGGTTCACTATTTCTTATATTTAAACTTGTCTGCTAAATACAGCATCAGGTCACGCTTTGAAGAAAGGCTGTGCAAGTTTGGGCCCTGCAAGAGGTGAGATGCAGAACAGATATTCAAACAGTCAGCTGTGCACAGTGAGTAGTTATATCTCAGTGACAGGAATGGGTCAAAGTGCTAGAAGAGACAGTATTTCCAACACGAGGGTTAACACAGTAGCTCATGCAAGAGGAAAGTGTCAGAAGGAAAAGCCAGTAGTCAGAACTGTAAAAACTTCCTTTCATAGCTTGAATCATCTGTAGCCAGAGTGCAGGTTATAAGAAATTAATTCATTTACATGAATCTAATCTTATTTCTGGATGTGATTAATGACATTTGCAGAACATGGGAGAGAACATTGAGGTGCATAATCAAGAAAGTAAAAGCCATCTGGGACATAGCACCTGGGAAGGAATAGTCCTGTCTGTGCCTGAAAGGAAACCAAGAACATCACAGCTACCACTGCTTAAATCATATGAGTTCTCATAAAAAAGTGCCATAAAACATTCCTTTGAAATATAACAGCTATAAAAGTCTCTAAAAAAGACAGCAGAAGCCACAGGGCAATGATCTATGTACAATATGGCTCCTTCACTAACCTATAATGACTGACAGTGCACTCTATGAAATTTAAATGCTCAAGCAATTTCAGCATTCATTAGTAACCTACTGATATATTCAAGTACAATGGCAACAGTTTGGTCTGGACTCTGTAGTCTGGGATCTTTGAAATTTTGCTGCAAATTGAAAACTTGAGGCTTTAATGATCTAAACTGACGCAGAGTGGAGAGAAAGGCAAGATTTCACATTAACACTTACTTGGAGGTCATAATGTTGCCACTTCTACAGCAATAAATCCATTGTGAAAATTAAACATGCTGAGATTTAGGAACCAGAGTTCACACCTTAAAACAATTCAAAGGCAGGATATTATGCAGACAGCATAATGTCTCTATTTCTTGTATTCCAGCACAGAACATACTGTAAATTCTAGACCCACAGTGCAACTACATCTTGAAAGAAGGAATGATAAATAATAGAATAGTAGAAAACATCTCTTCCTCTGGTGAAAACATCACATAACAACAAGTACTCAATCAGCCCTTGGGCAGGTGAAAGGTTGTTATGAGATGTAGATCATGCTGACTCAGAACTACAATCCTGTGTTGTTAGCCTGAGGCACATTAAACAAGCAGGTGGTTTCATGCAGAAAGAAGTTTAATCAGATAGGATATAAAATAGCATTGAAAGTTGCCTTGGAACAAAACTAGGACCAACAGAAATCCATCAGTATATACTACTGCAGCCCACTTGAACAAGAAATCTCCGGAAATAGTGCAGCTGGAGATTTATCCCAGGACGCCAGCATCTGATTGCAACTACGTCAAGACAGCTCTCCTGAAAAACTGACAAAGTATTCAGAGCTGCACTGGCACAACTGAGATCAGAATCTAGCACACAGTATTCATCCATGTAGCTCAAGGGAAACAGGCTGAACTACTTTGATTCTGTTTTTGAAATGTCTTTAATGCAAGATTGGGCATTTTGTCCTTAGCTGAGCCACTGATAAGAAACTCTGCTTTAACTGAAACTGTCTTCTAACTTAAGAGAGCTTTTCCTTTAGGATTACACAGTAAGGAACCTGATTTGATTTTTTTTTCTGATACTACAGTCTTCATCACAAAAATGAAATTGTGCTTTCTACCTTGACTTGTAAGCCTGCAGTGACAGTGATGCACAAAGGCTAGAAGAAAGCTAAAATTACTGTCTGAAACTACTGCCTACATTTCTTTTCTGAACTCCTCCATAAAATCTCTTTCTAGTATTATTAAGAAGGAAAGAACTAGTGACTTGGATAATTAACTTTGGATTTGATATAATTTTTGTCAATTAAGAAATTTTAGTATTTATTCTTATTCTTACTCTTTTTCTTCTTCAACACAGTGCAGGAGATTTTATTATTTCTTCTGTGGATAGTATACTCTGTTTTTATGGGAAAGCTTTGACCACACTTATCAAGTGGAAAATTATCCTTCATAAGGATTCATAAAGACCTAATGCCTGAAGCTGATGGCACTCTCATCTTTGTAAACCAGAAACAATTGTACTGAAGTTGGCAGAGGATCTTGAAAATCCTAATTCAGTTTTACTGCCCAGCTATCTGTACAAATTCAAGGCTCCTGTAAACGTACCAGAGATATAAAAATTGCCTCAGTATCTTTTCTTACAAACAAGACAGTAAAACAGCAGTGGCCACAGTCTGAAATAAAGGGGGAGAGCTGGGGATTGAATCCCTCACTCTGGAGTGTGTTAATCAACAACTCTACATTTCCAGACAGGTACAAATACACAGCCAGACTATTCTGTTCCACCTCTCCCTGCTGCAGGTGCACGTACTTAGAGATTGCATCTATCCAACCTGAGAAGTCTTTCAACAGTGCTGAAGTACTGACTATGGCATTTTCTATGACAAATTAGAACAGTTCAACAGGTTTTCGATGTACAGATCTTGGCAAAATGTTAAACAACTTTGTGAGAGTATCACCTTGCTCAGGTATGTAGGATTTCTTTTTTTCTGCACAACACTTGAAATGTCAGTGATCCTTTGCATTTCAACCCAAAGGTACTTACACTTTACACTCTGCCTTGGCAGAGATGTGACAATTCTTCTGAAATTATACCAGTTTTGATGCATAGCCTCTTAATCTAGCTGGGATCAAAAGAAATGCATATATATTTCTATTATTAGTCACAGCTAATCAAGTGAACCTGTAAAAGCAGATGTGCTAGCACTGCAAGGTATTGACAAAGGAATATTCAAAGATGGCAAAGAAAACACAGGAACAAATGGAGCAAACAACCAACACCATTTCATCATAGGAGTGATTTACATTTTGGACTACTGCAGTATTTTCCAGATCATTTCTGTTTAGCAATGCTTTTATCCATCAGGGAGATAATGAAGGATCAACTGAATAGTCAAAAAAAAAAAAAAAAAGGGTATCTAGATGAAAGTTTGGCTATACAAATTCCAAGATACATCAGAAGTAATTAGTCTGCTTATTAAAAAACATTTACTTGCAATTTTTTTCCACACCAGCACTGGTTCAAACTTGCACAGGTAAGGTTTGTTGAACATAAAATATTTTTTATCAGCTTTCTGGGAAAGGAAGTCTTTTGACACAAATTTACCTGGCACCTGCATAGCTAATTTATGAAGGGAATTGTCAGAGTCCATTTTGCCCTATTTATTTTCCCCCTTATTTTTGTACTTGCTGAAGACATGTCTTTTAGGAATGAAATTTGAAGTTTTTTTAAGCATTAAGTCTTGGGCAATATTTTCAGGAGGTTTACCTCCAGATAACATGACAATGCAGTAACTATTAATAAAATGTTCCTATTTGCTGTGCCTGCAGAAAATTATTTTAAAGCATCACTCAGACAATCTTCAACTCTCAAAAGAAAACAAAAGATTTTTGAAGATTTACCACTTCTGTTTATATTTAATTGCCTTAAGTCAATTATTCGTTGGGGTTTCTAGCTTCTACTAACAGACTCAATTTTTTTCATCCTCTAGAAACCCAGGCAAAGTAAAAATATTCTAACAGAAAGAATCACAGTTCTTGAAATTTGTTGCAGCTGTAAAATTAGCACTGCAAACAGAATTTGCGTACCTCACTTAACACAGAGTAAATGACTTCCTCTGGTAAATTTTGAGAGGAAGTGGCTGATTCTATAAAATAGTATGGTTTTCCTTTTTAAAAAAATAAGCTCTTTACATAGCAATTTAGATGATGTTTAGAAAGGATGTGTTTTATTGGAAAGAACATGTTTATTTTTTAGCCTTCTGTTTGGACATATTGAATTCTTCAAACATATTGTGCATGCTGGCATATTGTAAAATACTGAAAATAAGGACAAAGATAAATGCAGTTTAGAAAACCGTAAGAAAAATATAATTGCCTGTCAATCAAATGGGAAGTTAAAAATATCTGTATTCATACATCATATGGGATTATTTATCTATATATTTTGCATACAAAATCTGTAGCTAAATTCAAGGGAGTGAGTGAAGTGTAAGAGAAGAACATACTTTAGTGCAATAATTAAATGGTAGATTGAAGACCAAATCTAGTAAATATCAAATCAAAACAGACAATGAAAAGTGAAATGCTACTGGAAAAAAACAGAATTTTTTGAATGACATGAATCATAACGAAGCATCCCCAGATGTCATTTCTTCTCTGAACACTGTTAGGGAGACCTGTATTCTTAACTGTGGCTCCTTGCACAGATCACGTTAGAAAAGCTGTACAAAACTTAGAATCATTCATTTCATGTTTGGTCAGGGCACACATTAGTACTATATTTAGCCAAGCTCTGTTTGAATTGTTGAGGTCTAATCTGCACTTTCATGAAGAAATCTCTTGAAATGATAAAGCAGAAATTATCAGTGGTTAATATATTTATCTGTAATGCAGATTTCATTTTGCCTGTGACAAGTGTGTTTTCAACCATCTGTAAATCAGATTTGAATTTTTCCATTTCAAAGCCTGCTATCTTTTTCAGATTTGTCTGAAATATGCTTTGACAAGAAAAACTATTGCTCTTTATGACCCTCAAATGCCATACATGATTTGAAATGAAGTCTAAAATGGCCTCAAGTAAAGTCACATCTTGAAGTCTGACACATGGATTCTGGAATTAAATCAATGCCAAGAGAAGACTAAATACCTATTTTTTATATCTGTTCATCACAAAACTTTGGATCCTATCAAATTATACTAGTATGTGAACTAAGAAGCAGGAAAAAATACATGCTATTTCTATATTCTGTATTCATACACTTCTTATAACCTGTTCAAACTGACTTTCTGTACACATATTGAGGTGTATGATGTGCTTCATTTTTTCAGTAAGTTTTTTTTTTTTTTAATTAACTGTGTAAGAAAAAAGGTTTTAAAGTTCCTTAGGGTTTAATCAGGGAAATTAGTAGCTACTTTTATGTAGCATCTTTGCAGAGTGAATATGTAAAAGTAATCTTTGTATCCAGCCAAGTAGGATTCTCCCATCAGCAGTACCAGAATACAATAGAAGGACATCTCCTGTATAAATTCTTTCAGAAGAGAACACTAGTTAATGGGAAAAAGAAATGAATTTTTCTCCAATATGCAAGGAGAAGAAAAACAAAATCGATGCACAACAGAAAGGTAAACACGCAAAGACAGTAAAACACCAGTGGGATTGTAATTATGATTGCAATGCATGACTATGAGTAAGGAATAAAATATCAGAGAGCGCTAGTCCATCTTCTGAATGTGGTTCAGTTTTTCCACTGAAAATGAATGGTAGAGCTAATATGCATCAAGCTGAATTGATTTGTCTTATAATAACTTCAAAAAGAAGAGTAAGAAAGATTCCATCACAGCTGAACTTGAAGTATTCTACGATCCTCCAGCATTAGATATTTTTGTTATGGTATTAGAGAGAGAAGTACTGCTAGGAACTGTATTGTTTCAAGAGACATTAATCATACAGATATATGTTGCAGAAACTTCTTTAGTTCATGCTTTCAGCCTGGTTTCAAAGCAGTATAATGAGTTCACCTGGTGCTGATCCCAAATCCGAGCTCTAAAGATAAAGATAAACCTGAGTCCCAGGTGAACTTCCTGGTTCAGCTGGCTGTCAGGCTGGGGATCTCTGCACACATTTCACAATGAATGTACAAGGAGATACATAAATCATCTCCTTAGCTCTAACAAAGTAAAAAAACAGCCAAGAAGGCTGCTAGAAATTAGCCAGCAGAGGTGAAGTTGTCACACTGTACTATGTACAAAACTTTCCAAAGCTTGAAACATTCCTTGGAGGTATGAAGAGCAGCACCTGATCAAGAACCTTATCCATAGGCACCCAGAGGATTTTTCACCAGACAATGTGGCCAGATACTCTGATCACACTCACGGAACAGCTCAGAAATCTCTGGAAAACATTTACGTCCCATTATAAGATTCAACAGTCCTTTTTCAATCAATAAAATACTGAAAAATCACAGAATCTAACTTTATTCAAATCCTATTTTCTTTCTGCCTTTCAACATATTACAAGCCTACCAGTGACACTGTTCCCTAGTTCATCTAGAAAAACATCTGCATAAACGTCACAAAGCACTGTTTGGGAATTTCACAAAGGTTTTGAGCTATGGACTTAACAGACTTTTTGAACAGTAATTCTACCTGAAATAAGTCTGTCCCCTTCGAGTGAAACAGCTCACTGTAATTAATATTTTTCACTGCAGCACATTTTAAGAGCTCATTTACAGCCAGCAGTGTCTCTTTTTCTATGCAGTGTGCCACTTGCTTTGAATTCAACAGCTAGTAGCCTTTTATTGTCAACATTATAACTTAGCACATGAATAGTTTTATTAGCCTGTCACATCATGACAGATAGAAAGGTTTTGTCAAGGGGAGTCAAAATCTTCTACCACAAAGTCAATCTCAGGCAACTTATGTGCACCTAATGTCTTCCAAAGGGAGTGTTAAATGCACGCAACACAAACCCAAGGAAGACAAACAACCCAGCTCACTGCAGTGAAACATTTGATTCAGAGCAAAACAATATCTGAAGATTAACAGCCTATTAAAAATGAAATCAAGCTATTAGAAGCATGGGAAAGGTTCTTTTCGTCATTCAGCTACTATCTTATTTGATGTTGCATTAAATTGCCCATTGGGCAAAGCATTGAAAAACTAATACGGGAATGTCTTGTTTATAATGTTCACTTTCATCTTTGAATTACAAAAGCAGTTCATCAATAACAAAACCAGTTTAAATGATGTATGAAGTGAACACAGCATTCTGCCACAACTGCTTCTTCCAGATAAGACCCAAGGATAAACTGCATCCACAGGGGAACAAAAACAAGCCACCACTGGGTTCCACGGGCAAAAAGCATTTACTTAGCATGAAGGACTCTTTATCAAGTGCAGTCATTCAGATAAATTATAATCAGGCTGAAATAAGTCCTGATCTGTACTTTACAATTTTCCCATTAGCTCCAAGTAAGGCTTTAAAGTGCTGTAATTTGATAACAAGTTCTTTAAATGCCATGCAATACATACAATTTTCTCCATGAACAATGACATGATTCCCCTAGAAAGGTTTAATAAAACCAAATGAATCAGTAGTTTCTGTTAGTTATTTATGAAACATGCAGAACAGCTGCAAGAAATGTGCAACTTCCTAAATGGGTTCTGCCTCCAGCAGTTGTGTAGACCAGATGGGAGAATGACAAGCTCCACTTAACATGTCACAGCATCAGCTCAATCATAATATGGGACCAAACAAATCTCCTTGGAACAAAAGCCACCTGCTTACTATCAATACACCTTCTATTTCTCCAATGGCAACTCTAATCTGTGATGCCACTAAAAGAAGTACCCATTCAACTGCACAAAGCAGCCCTCAGTAAATTGCTTTCCTGTGGAAAAGTAATGCCTCACTCTTTATAGTCAACCTCAGGCAGTTTTAGAGCCTTTCATTTATAAAGCCTGCTTGCAGATTAGTCAGTGTACCATTTTCCCAATGAGAATTTCCCAGGTCAATTATTCCAGTTCGCATTTGGTTTCTCTTCAACTTTTATTCAGTAGTTATTAGAAACAGAAATCTGCAGTGCCTTCTGTTTTACTTCAGTGCCAGGGCACTTGTCCGAAAGCCTCAGAACTGGTTTCTGCCTGTTGCCATTATTTTCCCTACACTGAATAAGGATATATGTACGTCACTCCAGAAGTAATACCTCCTATTTATTTCCATGGAAACTACAACAGATACAAAGAGCACAGTGATACTATTTGATAGAACAAATTCTCAGCTACAAAACATTGTTTTTCAACATAGTCACCACCATTAGCCATGCATGTTTGCCAGCAATGAGCAAAAGTCTGCACGCCGTGCCCATAAAAATCTGCTTCAGCAGAGGTGATTTACTGCCAATGTTGGCACTGCTGAAATGCACCACTCACAATCTCAGGGTGCTCACATCCACTGTTTGGTCTCCATAAAAATTCAAACAGGTTTAAAGAATGTCATTGGGAGCCATTTTTCCGCATGGAGGAATTACGTTCCACACCTTTCCTTCATACACACTTCCATGTCAATTGTCATTTGTCCCTCTGCTGCCCTCTGTGGTATGGCAGCAAAACTTAACTTGGGAAAGTTCATCCTCTACAGCCACGCCACCAACATCTGCTTCTGATTCTGTGGACCAACATAATAAAATAGGAGCCATTACTTTCAGAGTAGCCCTTGTATTATTTGGGAACTGATGCAGCTCGCTCAGGAAGAGTTGGAGAGGTTCCCCAGATGTCTATAATGGCTTAGAAATGATTGTGTTGGACTTGTGAGAGATGCAGAATAATTTAACTAGGAATCATAACCAACGTATAAAACATTCAGATAAAGCATTTCCATAACATAACATGTGCTTCATAAAAAAAGTTTGTATTCATTGGGAAGACTTACAGCAGTGTCCTACATAGAGAAGGCACTACCACTTTCCTTCCACCTTAACATGAGCACCTTGGCGTATTATATACATGGGGACTTGAATCCATTCTCAGGGTAATTAGAGGCATCCAGGCTGAGGTTTCCTTAACATGTGTTTTCATGCTGGAGTTGCAACTAGATCTGTTGTGTTACACTAAACATCAGGGAGTTTACCTTGCCAAAAAAATGTTGGCAGTATATCTACAATGCCAGCATACAATTATAAGTAGGTCTAGTCCCAGAGTCATCAGGTGTAGGCCAAGGATCTGACAACTAAAAAGTTTTTATTTTTAATGATTTGCAAACAAGTCACCTCTGCAGATGTTTAACTACTAAATATATCCATCCCTGCTGATGCTTTGCTTGAATGGCATTCATTTACAAAGTGTCAGGTGATCCTCATGTCAGCATCTGCTCATTCATGTGAGAACTATTCTATTAGGGGAGTAGGATTTCAGCCATTTGAAATTTTAACTGGTATGACACTGACAACAGGATTTGTTGTGATAGATGTCAGCCCACTCAGATGGGTGATGTTCTCAAAGGGAAATGGGAAGAAAACAAATCAGAGCCTAAAAGCTATTAGCTTTGCCAACATTACAGGAGAGGAATAACTACAGTTTCACAGGATCTTTCAAGTATATAGGACAGATAAGAGGTCTTTTTGTGAAAACGATAAGGTGAAGAATGTCCTACAGCTACCCCATGTCTCAACATAGTCATTGCAATAAGCAGCTAGTTTTATTTTGATCTCTGTATGTGCAGTATCTATGTTGCTGTAATGGTATCTCAGTTAAAAGATGAACTAAGAAATTCCTACACTCCTGCAGTCCTCCTTATCACCCTTCTAGATAGGTAGGCTTGTTTGCTCCTGCCTGCTCTGCCTTTCTTTTTTCAGAAATGCCTGTGACTATGACTCCTTATTGATACGCACTGTTGCTGTCTGGCTAAGTAGAGCTTTTCATGCTTAGGATGTTTTGTTAAAATAGTAGCACTTAAAAATAGCCCTTATGACATGGGTATTCTTTTTGCAGTATTTCTGCTTTATATCAAAATATTTCATTTAAAATACTTAGTATTTTTTTTTCCTAATTTCATTGACTCTTATATTTATAAGTGGGAAGTTCCTTTGTTTAAAAGCAAGCATTAGATTTGTTAGAACTAGTTAAAAACATAAAAAGCAAACTTTTTTTAATAAAGCCTAAGATGATATTGATATTTTAAATGAGATAAAGGAGTAAAAATGAAATACAATCTGTCATGTCAGCTAGAAATAATCAACCAATCAAATTTAAATATTTCACTTTGGGATATCAGTTCTCCTCAAGAAACATTGATTCCCAGTTTTCTCTTGGTTATAGATCTTCAGTTCATTTTCCCATAATGTACAGACCTTAATGTGGATGGTAAACTCCCTGATATCTCTAAATAATTAAACGAATGAAGGCAGAGCCCTGGTCCTGTACTATCGTTGATGGAACAGGCACTATCTCCACTCCTTGCATCCAGGCAATACCCACAAAAAGTCTTAGTGACAAGAACAGCATCTGCCTTACAACACAAGTAAAGGAAAGGGTGACCTTACAGTTTAACAATCATATCAAGACTGTAAAGCAAGCAAATGCGGTGACAGAGCTTTTATTTGAGGTAGAGGCGCTGCCTCGTTTAGGCCAAGGAACGCGGCCACCTCTCGTTCGAACGCTGGCGCGCCGGACGGAGGACAGCCGCGGAGGGGGGAGGGGGGGGCAACCGGGGTGCCGGAAGCACCACCGAGAGGGAGAGAGCGAGAGGTCGGGTGGACCTGCGCTCCTCCGCTCCACTCAGTCAGATGCTCATTCACTGGTTCAGGCTGTGACCAGGCAATCCCACTACAAAAGACTGATTCAAAGAAATAATACAGATGAGCATATTTGCTCAGTGAAATTAGAAAAACACTCAGATGTGAAATTGCTGACAATACTTTGGTGCTGCTCCTAGGGTATGGTCCCATGACCACATGAGGTGTCAGATCAGTTTTGAACTGAATTATCCAGGAGTTTTGCAGATTTTAGCATCAGTTCTATAAATATTTAAATTTGATCTGAACACTTTACTTGTTACAAGTCTTATTTGGCCTGAATCAAATGCAGTAATTCATCCTGCAACAGTGTTTAGTTTCGTACCAAGTTGGTAGGACTGATAATGGTACCGACTTGCCCTGGTACAGAGCCATTCACTGCTTGTTGAGCGTTGTTAGCCTTGAACTGCAAGTTAAGAGGAGTATTAGCCTAGTACTCTTACAATCAGTAAGGGAAACTGTCCCACAGGTGCATGCAAGTACTTCAGAAATGTCTGTTTGGTAAAGCAGTAAGATAATTTGAGTTATATACTCTGGAAACAGCGAACTCATCTCAGGAGATGCTAACTGCAACTTGCTCTGATTTTCAAACATTTTCACTACTATTTTTTTTTTTTTTTTACCCCTCCTCAGTACTTCATAAAACCTAACAAATAATTAACTCTGTAGCTTCATAGAGCTGCATGTTACAAGAATGATTTAAAAACTTATGTCTTTTGATGAACCTTCTCTATAAAAAAAAAAAAGAAAAAAAAATGGAACAACCTACCTAGCTCACTGACAAGAAACTCTTCTGGCAACTGTTACTAAGTTTATTTTAAATGGCAATGCAGCTGAATGGCGTTATGCAAGTTTAAAAATCCCTGTCCACTCAAACTTTTCTGTGGTGCCAATCATTTATTGTGACTAATCTCAAATAAATGACAGTATAGACAATCAAGCTTTTACAGAAAAGAGTAAAGGAACTAATAAAAGGCAAATGGAAAATCCTTTTAATGACAAGAGATGTATAAAGGCAGCAGTGGAGTTGAGCAGGAAAACAGAGAGAAGAAAACGTAAAGGATGCATAGCAGGAATTCAAGCTGCTGACAGGCACTCTCACCCACTGCACTGCAAAGAAGTGATTTGCTGTGAGATTGGTAACCACAACACCAGCGAATCTGAAGACATTTCAGATATTAAAAGCAACTTATCACTGAAGAATTCCAGTTACTTAAGGTTTTTGCAGTGTGTGTTACAATCTCACTTTAGAATCTTGAACAAAAATTGGCATAATCCTTTTATTGACTTGTACTTTATTTAGTAATAATTTCCCAATTTGTACTGTATTGTTTCAATTATATAGTTATTAATGTGGAAAATCTTTGACAATCTGCAATACTGCCAATAGAACAATTTGGTTCATATGTGGTACTCACATCTCATGTGATAAAAAACTGTACATTAATAAAATTAACATTTTAATAAAATGCATCAACACTAGTTGTTGTAATTCATTTTTTTTTTCCCCACACTGCAGACATCAAGCTTTTTAAGAACCTGAAATGCTTTTTTTTCTTGATGTTTTTTTAACTGAATAGCACTGTAAATCCCTGCAGCTTCACAGAGATCATTGTTAACAAACAAGGTAAAAATACTCGACGGCCTCCCCTAAGAAAGAGATCTATGTTTTGACATTCTATGTTTCACATAAATTACTACTAAGCAAACTCAAACACAATATTTCTTTGCTCCACATTAAAAAAAAAAAAAAAAAAAAATCAATAAAACCTTGTCTTCTGCTCTATGAAATCACTAGCATAAGCGTTGAAATTTGCTCATACGGAGATGTACACCAGTACACTAGTACTGTGACTTTAATAATTGATCTACAATATAAACTGCTTAAAAGCTAGAAGGCCACCTAAATTTGACCCACAAATCCTCTGTAAACTATTCAAAACTCAATCAAACAGGACAACTTTCACTTTTTTTTATTTCCTATAGAGTATCTCCATATAGAATCTATAAGAAGCTGAACCTTATTTATCATTTAGACTTTTTTTTTTTTTTGCATCATCTGACAGGATTTGGGAACTACTAAGTTTTTTGAAAGAAAATTTAAGATACAGCCAATGCAGGGGATTTCTCTTTAATGCTTTTCCAAAAAATGTTGAATAATTCATCCACCATTTTATGAGCCAGATGTTTTCATCAGTTCATCTCAGTAACCTCAGTAATTACCCATTTGTCAACTAGGTTGTTATTTGCCTCATCTTCATACAAAGGCCTGTCCATATCTTGTGCTTCCAATTTTCTAACAGACTTTCTAAACTACTGACATATACTCAATTCGCTTTTGAAATCCTACACTTCCAAATCAAAATATCGCACACAGATTGTTTTCCTACATTAACATTTTTTTCTTCTCCATTCCATTAAGACCTGTCAGTTTTGACCACATAAAACACTCTAAAGAGTCCCACATTCATAACGTCCTGCTTAATGTTCTTACAGTTTCCATAGAGATGTCAAAGCGGCAAAGGTTTACTTTTGCCACAGCTCTGAAAAGCGTCTTTTAGGATAGTCCACTCCACAGCACTTGTTGGTCCATTATATAAGATAGATTTTTTTCTTCACTGGGCTGCAATCCCCAAACTCCACGTACAGCAATCATAAGGCATCTGTAATTGCTCTCTGAGAGAGCGACAGCAATCCCACTCCCCATGCACAGAAGCAAAAGTCCTTGTCTGGCCTGTAAATGTCTCCATTTAGACAAATGAGCAGAGGGCACTCAGGAGGGCACTTACACATCATGAGCCAGAGCAGCTTCATTTCCAGCACTGGTCTGAAACTGGTATGATTTGTTGCTGCATTCTGATTTCATGGCTTGCCTTCCCAGTTGATTAATATTGGTGTAAAACCAAAGCCAGCCAGCTTAAGTTCCACCAGAGTCTCAGAAGAATGACTGACAGGTATGAGACCCAAAATTTGAACTATGTTCACTTTTAAAGTCACTGACTGAACTGCCTAAAGAGTTGAATAATAACAGTTCTATAGCTACAAAGACTTAAGCCTGTTTCAGCCTGTGTCACAGGCCTCACACACAGCAGGCATAAAAGAGCAAGCATGAGCTTCCTGACAGAGCACAGAGATGAATTTATCTAAGCAACCTCCTTAATTTTAGAGAACAATGCTGAAAACCTATTTTATTTACGCCTACCCTATGTCAGGCGCATGAACAGAACTTTAGTCTTTTTATAACTGAAATAACAGATCATTTCATTACTCCTTCAGACACTTAGACACCACTCATAAACCACATTGTACTATTGAAAGTTTCTGCATATGCTTATATTATGAATAAAAATGCATCTTAAAGCAACTTATTTCCCTCTGCAACTACTTTCTTTTCTGAAAATTGTATGGTGCTGTCTCACTCCAATTTATAGGAGGGAGAAGAGGTTCTTCTTTAAAAAATGTGTATGTATACCCAATGGCGAGATTAAGACATGATGGGTCAAATATTAGCCCAACCAGTTTATTATAAATCCTAGTTGCTTAGGGATATGAAGAAGGGAAGAAGGGCAATAGAAAAGAGATAAGAAATATAAAGCAAGGAGTCTCGGTAGAAAGCAAGAGAGAGAGAGAATCACCACAGTGGGTCCAGTGAGGTTCGTAGTTCAGGCACTGATTCTCTGTAGCGATGGGTCCTTGGAGATTGTGTTATTTGGTTGACGATGATTACTTCTCTTTTCCTCCTTTTTATTCCCTCTCTTCTTTTCTCTCTCTCTCTCTCCAAATTCTTAACGAAGATATAACTTACATTATGAGTCCAAGGTGGTTGAGTCAGCTCTTTTTGGAGAGGCAGCTCCTGGCTTTTTTGGATCTGCAAAGGCACTCCTTTGTTCCCATTTTCCAGGCCTTGCCAGCAGATAAGAGAGGAGTAGGGAAATGCCAAATTGGTATAATTCCCCAAACTCCCATACCAGTTATCCCATCACAGGCCAGATCTTCTACCAGTAAACACTTCTGAGCAAAACACCTCCAAAGAAGTGCTGTACACAAAGAGTTGCCAGCTATGTAACACCCACCTAGATAATTTGCAGTGGTCAGTTAAAGTCTTATTACCAGAAAGGCCTTATGAAGCAAGCTTTGAGACAAGAAAAACAGTTTTTGTCTTTCGCAGGTGCCAATGAACTCAGAGAATCAACTAAAAATACTTTCTGAAAGTCCAAGTATGGGAATCATGCCAAGTTATGCTCAATTCTGTTCCACCACCATTACAAAGAACTGATCTGTGCTAACCCAGAGGGAAAAGTAGTACTAAACAATGTCAAGATTTTATTAATATTCACACAAAGATTATGTTATTGATAGCTTTGCCTTTAGGTCAGCATTAGTCAGGAACTTGAAGTATATCCAAAAGTAGACACCTGTATCTCTTATATCTATTACAGTGTTATTTTGGGAGTATCACCCTGAAAAACTCATTAGAATTCACATACTGGAAATTATCAGTTCTTCATTCCCCTTCAGTAAATCAGAAAGCAAGTCCCATGGACAGCATCTCATAGAATTTCCTTTCTTTCAGCTTATTACTGTGTACACAATCCTGTTCTTGATCCCACTGTCAGTGTCATCAATGAAGATGTTAAAGAGCACTGGTCCTAGTACAGATCCCCAAGGGACACCACTTGTCACTGATATTCATCCGGGCATTGAACCACTGATCCCTTTCTGGGTATAATCTCACAGCCAGTTCCTCATCCGTCAAACAGTCTACCCACCAAATCCATATCTTTCCAGTCTGGAGAGAAGGGTGTTACGGGGGAACCATTTGCCTCAATGAAACTCAGATAGATGACCTCAGTAGCTCTTTTATCATCCACTGGCACAGTTAACGCTATCATAAAAAGTTACAAGGTTGTTCAGACAGGACCTATTCTTACTGAAGCCATGCTGATCATCTCATATCTATCTCCCTCATGTCCATTTGCATTAGCACAGCTTCCAGGAGGACCTGCTCCATAATCTTCCCCAGAGATGAAGCTGACAGGTCAGTAGTTCCCTGGGTCATCCTTTCTACTCTCCCTAAAAATGAGGGTGGCACTGACCTTTCTCTAGCCACCAGGAACTTTCCAAATATCATCAAGAGCAGCTTGGTGACTACATCAGTCAGTTCCCTCAGGACTCTGGGATGCATCTCCTATAGACTTGCAGTTCAGGTTCCTCAGGCAGCCACAAACCTGATCTTTACATACAGCGAGATGGGCAATCCTCCCCCAGTTCCCACCTTCAGAACCATCTGTTCAAGGGCTGTGTGTAGAGTAGGCAATAACAAAGAATGAGGCAAAAAGTTGTTGAATACCTTAGCCTTCTCCTGTCCATTGTTAATAATCTGACTAATATTATGCACATATACTAGCCTGCATATTCATGTTTGTCACATTTTCATTGCATGACAAGATCACTCTGTCTAAAATATTCTTCCCATATTAATGCCAGTCTTCATGTATTAACATTCAGACCATAATTATTTTTTAGGACTGATTAAAGTCCATCCTTACTTACTCTTGGTTGCCCCACTATCTCTACTCTGCTAGAACGTTTTTTCTGAGGCTTATCTGCACTCCCCGCTGTCATCATTTTAAACTGGGCTAACCTAGTGATCCCCATTTCATATCTCACTGGTAGCACATAGTCTGCAAGGTATCTCATGAATATTACAATGTAAATTTAAATGTTAATGGTAAGGTGGACAGGAAGAATGAAGCATGAAGTTATCTGAAAAATCTTAGTTGTAGAAAGTTGTTGTTTTTGGACTGCAATAATTAAGAGATCAAATCAATGCCATAAATGTCTTCTTTATATAGATTCAGGCTCCCATATTGTTTTCCGCTGCACTTTTCTAGCTGTCAGGCTGAACTGTCCAATATTACCACAAAGTCAGACTACCAAGTTCATTAACAGGAAGAACTGTGGCAAGCAGCTCTGTAAAAACACTAAAGCTGCCTGCACTCCTGACTTAACTGCTGCTTTTGTGGATGTTTCTTCTGAAAGCTGCTGAATGTTCCTTCTGCAGAGTTGGTATAGATTATCTTCATCTTTTTCTGTATTAAATCAGCCAAGGTCAAGTCAAATTTACTGTTCATTGCTCAAATTCTCTCAAAAGGTAATGTGTGCTTTTTTTATCGGATTTAAAGTACATCAGCTGAAGCACACAGCTCAGCAATTGTGTCTTCCAGTAACTCAGGAAAAGGTACGTCTTACTGTACATCAGCTGTTAAGAGAGATGTTTGTTATATCTGCTTTATCTGTTCTACATACATGCCTCTTTATTCAGCACTCAAATTATATACTTTGTACATTTTGTTTCCCCCAGGCAGTTTAGCAAACATTTCAAGATTCACAACAGGGCACTATTTTTTCTCAGACCGCTGCTTCTCCAATGTTTATAACACACTGAAAAATCTTTGCACGTACTTCTGTTACCTGAGCTACTTTTTTTCCTTTTTCCAGTCTATTCAGTCAATAGCTTTTTCAAGCTAGGTGCTAGCACACACATTATGCTGTCATTTACTATATATGCTATGGATGAATTGAGATAACTGAGCATATAGGAAAGGTAACCATCTGAGTTTAACATGATCAGCATGGTTTCTGAGTCCTCCTTTTCACTATATTCTGGTACATTCTGATAGTTTTTTTTTTTTCTTTCCCCACTGCTTTTGAAAGAGAAGAAACTGAGACAAATACACAGCTAACATAAAACCACAGTGTGCATGTAAAAATTAAAGCCATATGATAGACCACAGTGCAGCTTGTACTATAGATACATACCGGTAATTATCAAAATGTCATGCTATATCTCCAAAGAGGGCAAGAATAATTTCTTAACTTTGGCAAATATTGTTTCTTTGTTCTGTATCACTTAAGAATATTTTGACCTTTAAAATCAGCAGAATGAACAGAATTTCCTTTGTTGTGCTCAGTTTATTAGGAACTAGAGAAGCATTCATAAAAGCTGGGAGGAAACTGATGGTTCAGTTTCAACTCAGCAGGCCTGGAATTACTATAGTTGCACTGCAAATGCAACAGGCAACCTGGGCCCACAGATTTCTTTACTGTTCATGCAAGGATACAGCACTGATGAAACTGCATTACATATGTAAAAAGTATTAATGCTTTGTTAGCTTAGATTCTACTTTGTCGACCAACTTTGTTTACTTCTATTTTTAATAAGAACACACACTTCCTTTATGTAGTGTGAAGCACATGGTACATATGCACTCCCATTTATAAGCCACATTATAACTGTTAAGAGTACCTTCAACACCACATACTTCTTTGTCTTAACAGCAACTTTAACCTAATACGTATAAATCACGTAAATGTTATTTGTGTCCTTTACTTGACAAAATTCTTATTTAAGTCTCAAAAGTACATAACCAGAAAAGTCAACACACTTTGCCAAGTTCAGTGTATGTTTCTACACAGGCAATATTATCACACAGGTTTCTTGGATAACATCACTTTCTTCCCAGTGGTTAAACACAATTCCTCAGCAGTATAACAGTATTTCAGAGCATTATTAACTACCATATTATTTCATTAAAATACAGACTTTGGAACATACATTCTTCTAAAAAGCAGAGTGTTTAATTCTGTACTCAGAGAACTAAAAGCTCAATGATGCAGACAACATATTCACTGTGCATTGTTCTGTTGACAGAACTGTGCATTATCTGAAAACAATGAACATATCAGTACCATAAATTTGAATAAAAGAACGGAAGGAGGAAAAACACTAAAAGGTGGGTTTGACATTTCCTAAGATCACATGGCTAGAGTTGTAATAGAAGGAACCAGAAATAATTCCATTTTGCAGACAGGAAAGTGCCACCCACAACATGGATGGTAAGTCAGAAGATAATGATAAAATAATGTACATTGCTCTCAAAGTTCATCTACAAGTGAAAGTAGCAGAGTACAAGGAAATATGGATGCAACTAATCTTCCAAATGTACAAAACAAAACTTCAGTTTTTTTCCTAGAGCTCTGGATACAGCATCCATCTGTAGTGCTTGATCTCGTGGCTGGCAAGTATGCCTGTGGCAGCAAGGTTGGAAACTCATGGTCCTTGAGGTCCTTTCTGACCAAAGGAACTCTATGCTAGAGTGATACTAAATTCTATACACATTTAGGAGTATGATAAAGATTTGAATTTATAGGCCAGATCCAAGGCCCACTTAAGTCAATAAGAATCCTTTCTTCAATTGGAATACTCTAGGGACTTTGCCCTAGGTTAAGGAAGATATTTTCTGGATAGTTTCTGGATAGCTAAATGCTTTCTACAGTAGCAACCATAATAGAGACTTATTACTATGCAGAGTGTGAAAGTTGTATGACTCAGTGTTAAAGATGAGGTGCTTTCTTCTATGAGGTGCTACCCTGCAAGCTGAGAAGCAGCACTGAATCTTTATATATCAGGTCAACAAGTGTCTTAAAATCTGCCAGTCTAGTTTGTGATTCATATTTTCTGTATAGAACACTTTCTTTACAGTAAACATACTACCTTGACATAAATTAGACTGTAATCATACTATTCTGTATACTTGTATTATTACATACAGAAATGAGAGGAAGCTAAGCAAGAAAAAAATTACTGCTTCACAGCAGTGTCACTTAAAAATATTGAGCAACAATACTCTTAAAAATGGTGTGATTCAGAAACCATATATGTCAACAGAAAAAAATCCAATTGACATGAAAAGGTCAAAAGCCATTGGACTTGTTCTTAACTGTCAGAAAATAGCATATTGAACTGAAGCCACAGGAGAGCACTGACAGGTAAAACTTAGCTCTCAGATATAATTTGGCTTGGTCATCAAGCTTATCATTCTATCACACATCTTGCAAAACTGACCTGGTATGCTGCACTCAGCTACTTATCCGTACGGGAATTACAGCCTCACCAGAACTTTATAAACTGCATAATCTATCCTTTCATTTTGAAAATTCCAGACAGATTATTCCTAAATTAAGAAAGATAATAACTAAATATAGCAGTAGAAATTACAGCTATTACAATGATTTTAAATTCAAACCAAGTTTTTTTCATAAGAAAAAAGAAAGCTCTAATTATATAATTAACAAAGATCAAAAAATCCTGGTAAGTCTACTGCAGCTGTGAAAGGTAATCATGAGAAAAATGTGATAAAACCAAAAATACAGTCTGAGATGTTTTCTGTTTGTATATTACAGTCTCTGTTTCATGCTGTGCCAAATCACATTTTTACAAAAAATCTGTTCTGAATGAAAAATGATTCTCTTTACATTATCTGTGTGACTTCTGAAAGGCAAGTCATAAAACAGAACAGATTGCTTCCTGTGAAGTTGACCATAGAAGAAGAAAAGTGCCCTGTAACTTTACAAAATCGAGGATGCATAACAGGCACTCCTTTACCAGGTTAGCCATTTACAGATTTTCACCAAAAGTAGCAAGCAACGCAGGCAGCTCTCTGAGGAAAGCAGTTTAGGGTGCAAAGCAATCTAATAGCATGTGTCTCATTGGAAGAGAAGGTGCTAGAAAAGAATCCTCATTTCTTGTTTCTGGTCACTCAGTCCAGCTGACTGCCTATAATTGATACTATTGTCTCAGGCACAAAGGATTTACTTTATGCATAAGATAGAGACAGCAATGGAACAAATTTGATAGAGATGAGGAGTTTGAAAGATAACTAGATATTAGAGATAACGATCTCCAAAGAGCAAATAATACAATCACTAGAAAAATCAGGTTGATCATTTCAGTTGAATATTGACACACATATATGGATATACACGTGTCTGAAGTTTAGTAGACCTGTACTATAATAGTAACACAGACTTGAAAGTGTTTAGAGTTTTGGAAAAAAAAGAAAGGGGACATATGTTGTTGAAAATAAGGGTATTACTACACTCCATCACAAAATGGAAAAATTATTAATATTATTAATAATGTAAATAGTAGGAGTCAGACAAAGAAGGCACACCTTTCCCCCCCCCCCCCCCCCCCCATACAAGGCTTTCAGCTAACAGCAACACCAGGTAAAATTATACCAAACTGAACACCAAACAGTACACATTCAAAAATGAAAATGTTTGCATTTGCACTTACCAGTAAGTAACATGAATACAGAATTCATCAAATAAATAGTTCATATAGCATACTTGTTACTCCCCGTTTCAGACACGTACAGAGCATGTCCCAATGGCTAACATCACTCAGAAGAACTAATCACCAATCTTATCTTCTGTCTCTTATTTCCACTGTTTCAAACATAGAGAAGAAATGTTACATATTGAAAGGAGCCTGTTCTGCCACTTAATTGCCACTCAGGGCATGGGGTATGAGTATCTATTCAGATGGATACCAGGCACTGCAAACCCTTAAAGCTTCTTTCTTCTGCTGAAAGTTTTGGAAATTGAACAGAATTTCCCAGTGAACTGCCTTTCCAGCATATGTTTGTAAAGCCCTAGTAAGCCTATATTTATACTACTGTCTCTTTAAGATTTTTTTTAAAGTAGGAGGCATACTCAAAGTGCAGTTGTATCTTTTACTATTACAAACCTTAAATTGTATTATTTTATTTTGTATTAAAGGATTCATACTTTAGAAAAAGACAAACTTATTGATTTAGAAAATCTGTCTCCTCATTGTATATGCAGATTCCTAAAAATGAAACATCACTTTAATGCAATGGTATATTTAAGAAGGCCTCTATGATTTACATGTTTCTCTTGCTAGCTATTCTTTAGTTACTGCAATTACTGTGTTGACAAATATGTTAATGCTATCATCAGAAATCACAAGTCCTGTTTCAAAGGAAATGTTCAGAATTTTCCCCTAACAAATGACAATGTCTGTGTAGATAAGTTTGACTTTATGTCACAGTGGAAAGGATTTCTATCTTACAGATCCTAACATAACAAAGTCACCTACAAAACTGATTGAGAAAAAAAAAAGCAGTAAAAAGAATAAGAAAAAAATAAGAATGGCTGAGGATTCTTCAGTCATTCTTTGAAATGGAATAAGATAAACATTTTCCGTCTGCTTCAGTGGTCTTGTGGACTTTTTTTTTTTTTTTTTTTTACAGCATTATGAAAGGCTCAGTTTTTCAAAACTCTTTATTTTATGGAAGGCCAAGAATAACTCAATGTTCAGTTTTTCTCATACTGTTAAAGACATTTCTAAATTCTGTTCAATATAACTCAGATCATAAGGATGCAGAAATGGAGAGAAGGCTCTTAAGTATCTAGAACCTGAATTGTCATATGAGGAAAATACAACTCGCAGTAGATAGCTTCTGAGTTGTGGTTTAAGAGGCCTATGTGTGTTTTATTCTGAGTGAACAGTAGCAACAAATAGACATGGAAATACTTGATTAATGATTCAGTAAAACAAAGAGTCCTTTAACAGCAACTTTCTCCAGCCAATCTTAAATTTCACTGAGAGAATTCCATTTCATACAAAGTCTGTCCCAGTTTTCATTTACTTTGTGGCCTCTTTTTTATCAATGATCTTTTGGCTGCCTAAATTTCCCCTCAGAAGTAGAAGATACTCAGATTTGCCTTCCAACCTCCTTACCAGTTCCCAAATCTCATTCTTGTAGCACTCTTCACCTCCACTCCTTGAATCAACTTGAAATGGTTTCTTTTAAATAAAGGCATCAAAACAACCTCTAACATTGTTCTGAAATCTGCTTTTACACCAGATTTATCACTGATCTATTTACTCCTCTTAAACACTAAAACAGAAAATATTACTTCCACAATATTGTGTTTTGCTTTCAAATTTTCATTCTTTTTAATTATTTGCTTCCTGGATTTGCTCTCTACCACATGCCCAAGTGTAAGAAGGCATAGTAAGGTCTGAAGAACCACTCATACCTGCCAAGAAGTAAATGGCACCAACACCACATGCCAAAGACATCACAGTTGACAGCCTGGTCACAGCTCTGCCACTGCTTAACCTTAGCCAAGTCAATCAGTCTCTCAGCTTTTCTGTTGTCCTTTGGAAACCACTATTGAATCCTAAAACAAAATCTGCTGCACACACGGGCTACTTTACAGGCTTTATTTTAGCATGCAGTTCTCTTAAAAGCTCCCCTGAATGTATGACATTATGGAGAATAAAGTGCTCTCTATAGGAGAAATGTTAGGTTGCTTTTATGACAGTAGATCATCCTCTTTGCGTGATAGAAACACCACCATTTAACATTCAAAAAAAGAAAAAAGGAAAAAAAAAGCCATAAAGAAAGAGTCTCTGATGATTTAGAAGGTTTTATTTAAGCTGTATGTTCTCCACCCCTTTTCCCTCAAACATAATCAGCATGTCCTATATTTAAGGGAGAAAATGTAATTTTAGTCAAATAATTTAAATTGATCACACAGAACCTAGAGCCATCAGTTCTGTTGAAGCCCCAGGTGAATGGCACTTCAACTTTATCAAATTCAACTCCATCAGTGAGAACCAATTCTCTCAAGGTTATTTTGTATCTGTAATGCAACCCAAATCAATTATATAAACTCCTTTGGGTTAAAAAGATTTAATAAATTGTCTTAGCTCTAAGAAGATGAGTTTGATGAACCTGTCAGTATTCCTACCACTTATCAGCCATGAATATTCTGATATATCCTGATACCCAGAACTTACTGCTAAAGGCTCAAGCTTCAGCAATAAATGCACAGTAGCTACAACACTTTCCATTGCATACTCCCAGCCAAGGCAAATGTTTAATTCCTTCAATAACTTTGCTGGTGCGGAGCCCAGGCAATAGCCTGATTCCCAGATTTGAAAACTAATTCATATCTGTGATGAGAAGACTGTTTTTCATATAACTCATTATTCCAGTTCACAGATTAATTTAAATCCAGCCTTCTCTGGAATCTTATAATGCATTCAAGTATTATGGCACACTGTTTTCTTTTCCATAAGCCATTCCAGCCCATAGCCAATGGCTTCAGTGGCACCCCCTATGGCCAGAACTTAATGGCAAGCAAGAATTCAGATAGAAGGAATATTCTAGAGGATCTTTAACAAGGGAATCTGAGTAGCTTGGCCAAAGGTCTGAAAGACTGATCAGGAGGGTAATATTAAAAAAAAAAAAAAAAAAAAAAAAAAAAAAATGAAGCTTCATTCTGTGTAATTTCTTTTTCCTATGGAGAAAAAAGTAAAAAATATCTCATTCTGCACTACTGGCTCAGAGACGTTAGATTAGATCAGAGGGAAATCAGTCAATAGGAAAGTAATCTTCTTTAGAAGATTCCGTTTGAGTGTTCTTATTTACACATTTAGTCCAGCTACAAGTTTCCCTGCTCTTTTTTCCACCAACAGTTTACCTCTTTGCCAATGTAACTTCATTTGAGACATGGATCTCAAATACATTGAAAGTCATATACATTTGGAGAAATGTAGTAGCATAGAATAGAGACAAAAAATTTGAAGTGCCTTCACTGTCAGGCAGACTACAGAATTAGTTCATCCCTTTCAGATGCAAAAGGATACACACAGTAGATCCATCTGGAAACAAATTCATAGCAAATCAAGCTTCAGAATTTCCAGTGCTTACAAAGCAATTGGTTTGCTTAGCACACTCTTAAACTCTTCAATTTCTGTCCCAAATTTTTGCAGCAGTACTGCTATCAGAGACTGCTAAAGAAAGCAGAGACCCCTGCTACCCAGTAATCTCTAACCAAAAATCAACTTTGGGGACATCAGTCCAGTTCCAGAATAAGATCACGTACATCCTGCCCACTGTATCAAGAAGCCTGGTGTTTTGATACCATGGAAATTTGAGCTTTTTCTTACCACAGAATAGAAGTTATTTTACTAAGAGTGACACTCCTACATAATAGTGAATCATCTTTAATTTCTTGTGCAAGCTGATGAAGCTTCCAGTCTCCATCTCAAATGTTTTTGTCTATACGCATTAGCAGTAATGGTTCATCTACTTGCTCATCATTAATTTCACTTCATAAAGCACAACATTTTTGTCAGCTGAAAATAATGATCTCCTGAGGTACTTGGCCCTAGACCTGTAAACTGTTACTCACATTTGATTAAGGGAGGGTTTTTGTAGCAGGCTTGGTGGAGCCTTTGACATGGTAAAGCTTTCAGGTGGAGAGTTTTCAGAGGCAAGTTTTGATTTGTGATTTATAGAGACACTCGGGGAAATCCTATGCATGTTTAACTCTTATAATATTTGATTCACTTTCATAATTTCCCACTGAAGCTCTTTGTCTCTTTGTTTCTTTTTCCTTTTCTTAAAATTTTTTACATAGCCTTCAACACTTGAATTCCCTTTTCTCACATATTTAATTCCCTTCATGTAGATATTTTACTCCTTCCTAGCACGGATCCTGGCTCTAGGGTTACGGTAGTTAAAGATTATAGGGAACAGATTTGTCTAAGACACTTTAGTCTTTAGAGGACACATTTGTAGGAAATATGAAAGCATATACACAAACCACAATGCTCCTGGCAGCACAGATACACCTAACATCAGATTGCTAGCAAATGACAAATAGAGTTTATCCTGAATCCTCAGTGGGAAGCTTAAATCTGTATTTTTTAAACCCACCTGGAGTATTCAGTACCCCTGATGCAATGGAACCAACACAGGAAAAATGTAAAAATGTGAGGTTTTTGCCTCTTTGTCTCTTTCTCTTTTTCTCCCTGAATGTTCCAGCTCCCAGTTAATTAGGGATATAAGCTACTAGTAACAATGGTTGTTTGTTTGTTTGTTTTAATTTAATTTTTAGTATTATTCTGTCAATTGAAATAATTTGGTTTAATTATTTCTGACATTTCAGTCAGTGTACTGTGGGCTTGCTCACAATTTTGCAGCATTTGATTAATTTAATCAACAAGTACATATATCAATAAATAAATAGTCTACTTCTCCAACAGCTAACATAGTTTATTCAGCTTCATGGTAACACAGGTCACATCAGACAGAACACAAATAGCCAGTTCAATGGAGACCAAGCAGACAGAATCTCTACCTTATTTACCATAAGACATTTCGTACCCCTACTCATTCAAACAAATTTTAAAGTACACACATACTTTCATGTTCCTGTTCAGTAAGCAACAAAATAAATTTGATGGGAGGAACAGAGAATGAGGCAAAGAGCCAAATTAAAGGTCCAGCTTTTTAACGGAAAGAGAGAGAGACATTCCCCTGACCACCAGGAGGGTTGCTGAGCCCACTATGATGAAAGGTCTATGGTAAGTGAAAGGGACAGCGGTGAATTTGTGGTGGTTTGAGCAGTCATGGGACTGTGGAAATCAGTAGTAAGAAATGTGGATAACAGCACAAGCAGTTGCTCAAGGGAGGGTCAGGGAAAAAGGATTAATGACCATTGAGACCTGCTCTCCTTCTACTCCTTCCCTGAAATGCCGAACTGCTGAGCTAGTTATCAATCAAGAACGTGAAATACATTGGTGGATTGATTGGGTTTGATACAGTGGCAGCCAGCTACACTTCTGAATAGTCTTTGAAAACAATTTTTACTGTGCATTGCTGGAGAAAGCCAACAAATAATAAACCTGTCAGAGTACTCACTGAGTGCTCGTAAATACTAAAGCTGCTGTAGTGCCTTGCAGTTGCAAATGGGAACCATTCCAAACCCTGAAAAATCATCAATATTTAATCCTTGCATCTGATACCAATTCTAATTTAAAATTCTACTCTCTCTTCTTCCATGTCTTATCTTTCTCCAGCAGAAAACACACAAGTCTTAATAAAGAGAGTGCTGATAGTATGCGTTTTCATTCAGTGGGAAAGGCATAGATTATTCTAGACACACACTTTTTCTCTTGTAATTTATTCCTTTCTTTGTAGTCCTTTATTCTGAATGCCTATTTCAGGTTCAAAGTGGCATGTTCTTAAATGTGAGAATCAGGCTATGCAGTAACTGAAAAGGACTTGGTCTACTATTCTTTACTCTGGCAAAGTTCCAACTGAAGTTAGTGGGATTTCGCTCAACTAAAAGCAGATTAGAAACTCAGAGTCATAGTATTTTATGTGGCCTTTACCACAGAGGAAGCAGGAAGATGTCTTCCTGAGGTGCACCCTCATGCTTCACTTCATAATGATGGCTTGTACTCCAACTCGTACAATGGACAAAAATACAAAAATAGACCTTGTTACCTTTAGGGAATTGAGCCTGTACAGCAGCTGTGTGGTATTGCCATACTTTTGATCTAACACTTTATTTGCCAGATCTAATGAAGTTCTGATTATACAGTTTAACAGATCATACAGTAAAGATACCCTTAACAAAATCCTCATCAAGCAGAAGCTGCGGAAAACATGCAGCTTTCTGCCAAAGCTCACTAAGTGCACTCCTAGTTTGCAGAGAAATGTGTTCTTTTGTGTTCTCTTTCACCAATTCAGTGGATCACAAAAAACCTTCATGTAGAAGGATGAAAAGAGGCACTGCTACTCTGGAATGTGAAATCTCTCTCTATTTATTTATTTAGCCATATAAGATATTACCAGAGTAAATTAAACTCCCTTTATATAGACCAAATTGACAGAGTCTGGATTTCAATGTAGATCATAACATTTTAGATACCTTTGTAATTTATGGTAGTTTCTCTAACAAATGACACTTCAGAACCATAGAATCATGGAATCCTTAGAGTTGGAAGGATCCTTTAAAGATTGTATAGTCCATCTCCCCTGCAGTGAACAGAGACATCCACAACTAGATAAGTTTACCCTGGTTCAGCCTTGCCCTGAAATTATCCAGGGATGGGGCATTAAGCACATCACTGGACAACATGTTTTAGTGACACATCACCCTCACTGTAAAAGATTTTTTCCTTATATACAAACTAAATCTACCCTCTTTCAGCTTGAAACCATTTCCCCTTGTTCTATCACCACAAACACCGCCCTCCTTTAGATACTGAAAGGCTGCTATCAGGTCACCTCAGAGCCTTTTCTTCTCCAGGCTGAACAGCCCCAGCTCTTTCAGCTTGTCCTTGCAAGATAGGTTTTCCATCCCTTGGATCACCGGTTTAATTGTAGATAAGTATGGAGTAAATGCAGCATAACCTTTCTCCTCTTACATGCTCACATCAATAAGCTCTATAAAAGATGTGATCCTGTACACTTTCTTACAGATTCTGTCTGTATACAAGGTAGTGAAGAACTTCACTATGCCTTTTCATGGATTTATGATATAATTTCCATACAAATGGGAAATGTCACACAAAAGAAAGGAAGAAAAATGAAATGAGTGATGTTAGACAGCTACTTGCTGAGCAAACATGCTTCGCAATTCCTCGACAGCCTGATCTTAAGTTTATTCCCTCTTTAATGTTCTTCATTCTCTTGTTTCAACAGCAGATACAGTGTTCTGTCATGGCTTTTTTTTTCCCTCCCTCATTTTTTTTAGTATCATTGCTCTGAAATAACTCAGTCACTTTGGACTGTGTGAAATACGGCCAGCAAGAAAGTCAGTTCACTGTGTACCAGAGATTTGTTCGGAAATGTCACATAACTCTGCTCCAAAGATATCACATGCTCCTGCAATTCCAAGTGGGTGCACAAAGACACAAAAACAGCAGTAGTGGGAAAAAATATGCCATTACTGTATCAGAGTAAGGATATAGGATACAGATACATGTCTCTCCTCGACCTTGATTTAACTGCCAAACTCCTTGATTAGCAAAACCTCCCTAACGTCCCCCAAACTTCTCATATTTCATCTGTCTGCCTCCTATAGCTTCCTAAAGGAAAGTTTCCTTCCTCTTGTCTTGGTTTCTATGATTATTTAAAAATTTGTTTAAAGCACATCTGGTAAGTTCAAGAAAGCAGGCAAGAAAAGGGAAAAAGAATATAAATGGAAATAATTTTCCAAAACCTTGACTTCATTTTTCCATGGAATATTTAAGAGTCTAATATATCTTACCGCTGCCAGGGGCATATCAATGTCAGAAGTTCAAATCTGAATAAGAAGAGCAATACTTGGAATGCTTAATTTTTGAAGTTTAGAAGAGCAGTAGCATAGTGCCTATGTGAATACATGCATACACAGTAGCAATCATCATCAATATTTTCTTCAATAAAAATATTTGTAGCACATAAATGACCCTCCTAGCCACAACATGACTGTTTTCAAAAGAAATTCCTGATTATGTTATAGTCTTCCCTGATTCCATCTGCAAAATTACAAGTGAAGATTCTGCAGTACTTTGTCATTACTCCACATTTAATGAAAGAACTTTGAATATACTTTCTTAAATCTTGTGCCTGTTTTAAGTTTTTGTGTTAACATGCTTTAATACAAAATTTATGGAAAATCTGCTTGTCTAAGAATTCCATACATGTATCATTTACTGGAAAGGGTCCAATGGAGGGCTATGTTGTGATAACTAAACAATAGCTAGCTTACCACCAGGGAAGTAAAACTCATATGAGATATTGTGAATCAAACAATCTAATCCAATTCAGACAAGTACACAGAGACAACCACTAAACTCAAACTCATAAAAAATGTGTTTTCAAAGTATGCATTATGTGACTAGATGATATAAATCGGATAGCATACATTCATTATAAATTACTAATTAATAATATATTACCACAGAAAATTGAAGCATATAACTCATTAGCTCGAGTACACTGCTGTGCCCCAAAACTTATGTTCTGCCATTTCAATATGCAAGTTAATAACATGATATTCTTTCTACTTCATTGTGTACAACAGTATGCATATGTATTTGTTCAGTCATATTAGCTTCCTAGAGGGAAAAAAAAATAAAAATGAGGCCTGTGAAGGGTAAATAATCCAAAAGAATAGTATTCACAGAAAATAATGAGGTGGATGGTATATTTTGCTAGGCTTATCTAGATGGTAAATAGACAACCGGTGAATAAAGAGAGACTCACCTTTTGCAGATGGTTGAGGTTTACCAATAACTCCACAGGGGAGGAATCTCCAAGGAGAGATCCTTCCCCAGTGGTGGTCAGCCCTTAAATGGGGTCTGGGAGAAGTGGAGACAGACTCCACTCCTTCCAGTCACACAGGTACATTGCCTTCACCTGTGCTCCTGCGGCTGACTCAGTGCTCACCTCAGGTGATCAATCAGTGGTTCAGGCTGTGATTCAGCAGTTCCCATACAGCCTGTAAGGAATGGACATGGCATCATATAATATTAAAATACATTTCTATAAAATGTTTTTCTCACCTTTCCTGGACAGCTAGTTATAACATATAGTGAAAAACTGTTAAGTATGTAATACATCATAACTAATGCTCAAAAATTGTGCTGGGAAATTGCAAGGTATTAAATGCAAATGGTTACTTTGTTTTGTAGACTACAGCATAGTTTATCTCACAGGAGGGAGTTTGTGTGACCACAAACTTATTGAATCTCCTAATTCACTATGAACTCATCTAAAAAAGAAAATGAAGACAGAACTATGGAAAGGTCACATACTACTCTGCAGATGACATTGCCCTGCCCATAAATTGAAGATTGGAGACCTGCGAGTTCACACAAGGTCTGGCATCACTGACATCAAATCATCTCCATGAATCTTGGATGACCATGTTAAAATATCCCAAAGTCTCACTGTTAGTTTGTGACTAAATCTCTATGGCAAAATTTATTCACAATCTCTAGACACTAACTGAACAGTTCCATATGCTATTTTTCATTCCATATTCCTATTGACAAGACTTCAAATTGTGATCTGCTTTTAGGACATTTACCTGCAGCAGCTATTTGTCACTTTCATAATTCATCTGAAATGAAAATGGAAGTCAAGCTGAGTACTGCTTTGTCTCTCCCTTCCTTCTTTAAGTCTTTTTTTTTCTACATTCTCCTATTCTTGTTTGATTTCCACTAACCTGTGGGAAACTCAGCAAACTCAATAATTAACAAGGTGAGTCATTCAGTACCACTTCAGATTTCCTCTACAGTAAACACTAACCAAAAAAAGAAATTTACCTTCAAGTAGACTCAGATTTCTTATTTGAAAGGCATTGTTATACTCCAAACATCTGAGATAGCATCATAGTCATGGCCTAAATCCAAATGGTTTCAGATGGGTGCATGCAATTTTAATATTGCATATTGTTAATTAATGCATCTAAGTTGTGTGTGCACAACTCTAGAATAGAATTAATGTATGTTTAAGGACTGCAAGCTCTAAAAATATTAGATACGAGTGTAGTAAATAGTACATTAAATAATAATAAGTCCAAATTACTTTTCATCCCTCCATGAATTTTCAGTTTCACGTATTCTAAACTTCGTGTATTCTCCTATTCAGGCAAAAGTGTGGCAGTTACATAAAACTTTTCTAATTTATGACATCTTCAATGAAAAAGTATTTTTGCTTTTACTTCTATTTGGATTTTGTTGGTGAGTGACAAGAATTGTCACAAATTAGGATATAGATTATTCAGGTCAATGCAGCACTTTTGAGATTACATCTGTAACAACAAACACTTTACGTTTTTAGGCTGCCAAGTACAAAAGAAGATACTAGAGTAAGTCCAGAAGAAGGCCACCAAAACAGTCAGAGGGTAATTAAGATGCAACCTAAAGAAGGAGACAGAACACACAATGTACAATCGAGTGAAACAAATGGGCTTTTTTAGTTTTAAGAGAATAGGACTATGGGATAACAAGACTTACTGTTTTTAGCTGGCTAAGAGAAGAATGTAATAAAAACTGAGTCAAAAACTACTGAGATAGAGTGAGAAGCAATGGACAAAAGCTGTAAATGTGACATTCCTATTAAGCGGTAGGAGAAAAACGACAATGTTAGGGTGTTCTGAAGTATTAATTTACCTTTAATATGGTGAAGTTTAATAATTTACCTTTAATAATGGTGAAGAAGGTAGTACTGAAGTGGTAAAAGCAGTCAACAGTGTATGGGAAGCTTACTGTCAGCAATTTGAAAGAATGTATATAACATAGTCTTAAACTTTCTTAAAATATAGTGGCAGACTATCATATCATGGTTGCACGTCCTACCAATAACTTTCTACCTTACAGCCAGAAGCATGGACTGTTCCTGCTGCTCTAATTTTCGCATGCCTGATTTTGACCAGAAAGTCAATTATGTATAGTAGGATGTTAACTGTTTCACATTTTCTATAACAGACACATACAATTCTCTACACTTTATTCTGCACTAATACAGTGTAACTGCAGTGTACCTTAATGAGGTACACATTTTACACAATTACAAAATGATACATGCACCACCACAAAACTTTCTGTCACACACAGAAGAAGATATTATTTCTATGAAACTACTTACAAAACCTCAACTGTTTAACAATATTAAGAGAGTAATTTCTTTGTTACACTTTCAGCAACAAATATCTAAACAATGTTATTAGTGCATTCTTTTTTAATTTTGTTTTTAATCCAAATAATTTAGAATTCATAGTGTAGCACGTATTATACTCAACATAAAATCTTTCCATTTCTTATTTTCAAGTGCTTAGAAAGGAGAAGTCTGAATTACTACCACTGTACCATAATTTTACTGCAGCAAAAAATATGAAAATTAGACAAGTTTTCTTTGTATCATGGAGAAAATGCTAAAATTCTGTTTTAGGCAAGAGAAATGTTCATCTCTTTGCCATTTTCATAATGTCTTTCATTTGCTTTAAGTAACTATGAACTATAATACTGCAGAGGATCCATTATAGAAAAAGCAATAGCCAATTGAACAGATGGGAAGAAGAAATGTAGCCACTAAGGGACAAAGTCTAAATTGTTTGTTCTGTTGCAGTTACGAGCTAATAAACTAGAATTTTATCAGGAACAAGCTCCTCAGTTTACCAGTAACTTGGAATAAAACAGGTAAATAAATAAAACAGGAAAATAGCAGAACAAATTTGTCTTTGTGTTTGCACTGGCACTGTTATTTCTCCCATTTATATTAGTCTTCATCATGTATCTAGACTGTAGGCCATTTTATCATATGTGTTGTAGTCCAGCTTAAGCACACCCTCATGCTCCAACACTTAAACTATTCACATGTGAGCCCTTGCTCTTAGACAGTTGCATACACAGTAGAGTGAGGCAGTCAGTCAAACAGAACAGCCAAACTTGTCATTTTTTTACAAATACAGAGCAGCCAGAGGTCCAATGCTGGAAGAAAAAGTAGTCTGAGCAAGTGCTATCCTGACACTACAGTAAAAAATAAATAAAAATAAAGGAATCTTTATGCAGACCCCATTGAACTTCAAGTGATCATTTGATTTTCTGAGATGAAAAAATAAACTACTCTGCACCAGAACGAATCATTCCAGGAAGTATGATAAGTTCTAAAACGGTGATTAGCCTGCAAGTTGTGCCAAAGTCAACCTCACATTTTCATGTTTCCAGTTCCGTCTACAAGCAATTCCAGATCATGGGATAATCTGATCAGGAGCAATAGTACAATTGCAAAGTGTTTCTATTTGTTCTATCAACATCTGAACATTACACAGTGCGGAACTATGGCTCAATATAAAGATTTGAAATAGCAAATCTTACATATTACCACAGTTAATTCTTGCATACATCTTGAAGAAAACAGATTTTTAAATGGGGAAAATAATCATGTTTGTCCTTAAACTTACTCTTTAATGATCATCATCTTGTCATATTAAAATAATAATTATCTTTGTTGACTTTGACATTCAGCTGTTGTAAAATGGCTAATATAATGATCTGTAAGTACACCTGAATGCTGTGTCCTCACTGAAGGTATTAAAAGTTTCCAAGTTTGAATGAGAGTAAATAATATTTCTTGAATTTCTCATTCACCTTACATACAATGACTGTCATGAGAAAAGAGTAAATGTGTGCCACGTTACCTTTTAGATACAGTCAGATTTAAATATTATATTCTTCCTTTTAAAAAGTTGCAGTACTTTGATCTTCTCAGTATTCTGTAATTAGATAAGCTAACCATTTTATCTTCCACCCTGTCTTCAGTTTCACTGATTTATGGGAAATTAGTAGAGCTGCTTATGACATAGGAAATATAGGGCAGGCAAAAAATATGTATTATCTGGTAATGTTCAATATGCAATATGGGATTACTAAAATCTTGTGTCACAAAATATAAGAAAATGAAGTATTTCTTGTAAATAAGAGTGGGCCACAACTCCAGTTTCAACATCAGACAGATTACAGATTAATTATTTCCACTTTAAGGACCTGGATCCTCTCAACAGTCATCTCTGAAGCTCTGCAACACCTCCATAAAAAATAATTATGATAACATGAAGGCAACAGGGTTCTTATCTCCAAAGTATTTTGGGATTTTACATCCTATAAAAGGTAGGCTAAAAAATATTATGTATGTTAAGACAAAAGACAGAAGGTAGGCAAGTTATGAGAAGAGATGAGGGTAACAGCAGAAGAATTATTCCATCATCTCTGTCTAAATGAGAAAGATGTCTTTCAGGAAAACAATAAAATCAAATCCTAGGATACTGCAGTACAAGCTGCCAGATTAACAATGTAGTTTTTTGTGTTGTTCTTTTTTTTTTTCCTAGTTACAGTCATCATTTTGCCATTGACAAAAATAAGTGAAAGATTCCTCCAGGATATCTCAATTTATTAAAAGCCAAAAGCAGCAATGGGTTTCACTGAAATCAGACAGAACAGTAAAGAATTTATTTTGTAGCTTGCTTTTCTTGCAAATAAGGAATGATTCACCAGTGAATGGTGTAAAATGTTTTAACTGTGAAGTAAAAGTGACTTATTTATAGATATGAAGAGTTGATGATACAGAAGTGTCATGCTGTGTGAATAAAATGGAAAAAAAAAAAAAACTTTTTTTTTGTGTGTGTGGATGCTCTATATAAGCATTAAAGTTAGGATACTTGTATGCTTAAGCATGTATTTATTCTTTTTGCAAGTGTGCTTCTGCAAAATAATTCTTAGTTCTCATATAACCCCCACCTGAAATGAAAGATTTTCTTAATGTTATATGAGATATCCAGGGAGGAAGCTGCCTTTTTTAGGCTGGGAAAAAAAATAGTTTTCCATACTTTTGTAAGATTTTAACATCATTTACACTGAATATATTGAAAAAGAAAATAAACTTCAGAAACGTTCAGAATTTTCATTTAGTCCATATAAGAACCTGAAATTGGAACTGTTCATCCAAATATACATAGAGGATACAAAATTAAGCTGGAAATTTCATATGCCTTTTGAAAACTATTTTATATTCTTCCTCTGTTTTGATCTGAAATACAGGCACTCACATTTTTCATCATCTTTGTGTATTGTCTTGATTGTGGACACAGTATAGAACTCATGAAACTATAGCGTGTGATAAAGGCATAATTAGTTGAAATTTTTCTAATACTTTTAAAAAAGAATAGCATGCCTTACTACTTATTTTGTCCAAATATATTCACATAAATCACTAAAATCTTGCTTTATGGTATGTAAGTTGGAATTATTATATAAAGCATTCAGGATTTTTTCTAAAATTATAGCTAATTTATGTCAAAATATTCAATACATATTAACAAACTGCAATTAATAAAGTAGCAAAATACACCTGTTTTCTAGTCTGTGGAAGTGGCTGCTATTCTTTTGAATGAGTGAGAGAAATCAGGAACTTGCAAATGTTCCCTGATCTAGCGTGGACAAGCATGTGGTTTCAGTAATTTCAGATATTTCCTCAAGTTTTAATTCCAAAAGTCCACAAGACATTTTTATTTTTATTTTTTTTTTGCAAAGTTATAAGGGAAGACAACTAAAATACCTCAATCAGGCTACATTATAGCTGACACAGTTGGTCAGCTGGAGCAGTTCATAATTGTCAACTCCAAATACTAACTTTCTAACAAAAAGAAAATGGCAATGATCACTATTTCATCTGTTATAAAGGTTTGACCATTTCTAAATGTAGCTATTTTATCTTCAAGTATCAGTTACTGATGTCTATACTGCATCTCTCCTATGATCCTTACTGTATAAAGTACTGATAAAAACATTCAACATTGGGATCCATCTGGTAGCTTTTTTAGCGCACTGAAGCATGCAGGTTTATCAGTTTAAAATGTTCTGGATCACCAGTGGCTCTGTAGTATCCTTTGTCCAACGTACACATGGCCTAAGAGTCCACAAATCTTACAACTTAAAGCGTCAGTATTAACCTGACCAACTAGGAGTCTGTGTATTTAACATCATCACTTGAAACTGATCTCAAAATAGCAGAGCTCTATCTTTACCATTTCCTTTCACTGTTTCCTACCAGAGGACAACCAAAACTTTTACAGCTATCCTTACATGTGTTATTTCAGGATTTGTGAAATCAATAAAAATGAAGAATTACAGAATAGCAATAAAAATAACTGAGTTAATAAGACAAAACAAAACAAAACTGAAAAAAACCTGTTTGGTCTGGTTGTTTTTTTGTTTGTTTGTTTGTAGGTTTGTTTTTTTTTTTTTTTCCCTAAGTAGTAGAAGCTTTGGAACAAAGTTTGTCAAGGAATACTGGTAATTTGGTTCAGTTCCTGATTTAGCCTAACTAGGCCTTTATCTTTAGTCTTGGTAATATAAAGACAATTATGGATAAGACCAATAGATACTTTTGTTACCCAGTCCAGAAAGATGGCTACAAATTCAGTGAACAGAATGAAGTCTGTTTTATTGGAAACCTGTAACAGCAGAACGTCCAATCTTTGTACCATGTTCATCATTGTGGCATTCAAGGTTCCAACACAATCTAATTACGGTGAACACAAAAAGAAAGCTGTCCATTTCTCATATCACTCCCACCACGGTATTTTATTTAATTTATGTTACTCTATTTTGACAATGCTGCAATGTCAAGCAAAGGTTTGATTTATCACTATAAAAGCAATGAAATTTATACCCACTGACCTTGATGAAAGTAGATAGAACAAGTAAGAAATGATTTTTAAGAAGGCCTTCTGTTCTAATATAATTTTAGGCTCTATTTTATTCCATGCTAATTCTACTTGTTGTAGGTGGTCTTCAAGTTGGAAGTAAGGACTTGGAACACTGAGTCCTAAATACAATGTCCTTTATTTAAACAGAGTATTGAAACAAGGTAATAGCATTCAGTGATTATCTATTTTCAGTAGTTTTAAATAGATCTTACCGTTGACTACAAAGTCTTCAGATCGAAATCTTTTATTCAGGATAACACAGATGAATATGTTTTTCTTTTCTGCCCCTTCATCCTCATCTCATCAGTACACAAAGCTAATATAAAGCTTAATACTCCATTGCATCTGAAACCTATTGTAGCACTTTTTTTAGAAGCACTTCCAAATTAATTTGCCATAAATTCTCACAGTAAAGCACTATAGATATATTGCAGGCAGCATTTTTAATGCATTTCCAGCTGGGAAAGAGTAAACTACAAACTGCTCAGCAACTTAACTAACTTAACTTAACTTAACTAGATCAGCAACTTAACACTGGGCTATCACGTTTTAGTCATCATTGCCTACTTAAGTGATAGACTTTGTTTTATGAAAACTCAAAGATTAAATACATTGTTCTGCTCTTCTACACACGGATAGACAGTAACATTGGTCTACAAACAGGGTTAGGCATTTAAAGTCATTGCTGTACCATGAACACTGCCAAGAGATAACTGGCAGCGGCTAGAAACAACTTCCCTGCAGAAAACTGAGATAAGCTATGTCTTGCATGGGTATCCAAGTGAAACTGGAAAACCCTGTATTCACAGAAATAATATGTTTTCTTCAAAAATACACTTTTCCTTACATAATGCATGCTTGTCATTCTAAGCTTCTTGTGTTCTGAAAGTAATCATTTTTTTGTATTGCAAAAGAAAGTTATTGACAGTAAGCTTAGTCTTTTGAGAAGAGTGAAGAATGTGGCACTGTTTAGTTTGTTGCACCTTACTCATTTCTGTGCTTGGAAGAAAACACAGAAATGAAAATAAGACATGAAGATGAAATATGAGATTTCTACTAGTTGTAATGAAACACATATACTCTGCTTTTAGCATTGGCGGTATTGTTTTGATGCTGGTATTTGCCAGAGGATCTTTCTCCATTACCTTAGTTCTATATTTTACTCAGGATATTTTACAGGAATTATAAAATTTAAGCTCCATCTAACTTCCAAAGTTGAACAAAAGCATACAACACTAAAGTAAACATGATATCTGTTGACACTACCAGAAGAAACATTTTATTTCATACACTATGTATGTCACTGTTTTATTTCTTCAAAAATACACTCTTTTAATACTGTCATTATTATCAAAATACTTCTGATTCTACAAATGCATTAGTAATTGCTTAAATTAACCTACCATGTGCAATTTCATCCTATTGCAGTTAGGGTACATAAGTTAGACTTTGAATTCATCGAATCTCCTTCTGAGAGAATAAAAAAGAAAATCTACAAGGGAATGCCAACAACTTATCTTCAATAATTTGATCCAGAACTATCCATGAATAAATAAGAAGCAGGCTCCTTGCTTGAGATTCTGTTCTGCTTCTCTGACCCATAAAGGCAATCAGGAGTGTTAAAACACATTTACTGTAGGTATCCAGTTTAGAAACACAAACTAAAGTGCATTGCATCCTTCTCTGAGAGCTCTCATAGAGAAATACAGTGGCCTTGATTCTCTACAGTTCAGTTCTTAGTTTAAGCCTTGGCAATTTAAGACTACTTTTTTTCTGAAAGAAAGATTCCACACTGGGGTTTGATGTACTTGGGTCCTGACATAACCATGACTTTGAAATCTCGGGCTGAAATACCTTACATAAGAGGTAATTAATTATTATGCCATTAGTCACTTATTCAAACCATTAAAATGTCTAAAGCAACAGGAACGTTCAAGAGAAATTTTAAAGGACAGCAGCTTTTTGAAATGTGTTACAATGTTCAATAGAACAGACTTTTGACCTATATGAAAGACTCAGACTTCTGCCAAAAATTTTTGGCAGCCTGTTCAGACTCACTCATACAACAAGTACAGTGTGTTTTCACATCTATTCATTAAGTCCTACTGTGAGATCTCAGTGTGTAAGGGAGCAAGAACAGACATTCTAAACCATTTTGCTCACTGTAGCCAATTGAATATCATTGTTGAAATAATCTGAATATGTTTCTACCAGTAATACAATTCTCTTTGTCAGTGAACTCAACTGAGAAAGCAGTTCAGTACGTTAAGCATTTCAGCAGGTTTGAACAATAGCAGTGACCCAGAAAACTTAGCAGGATCCAAAAGATGCATTTTATCACTCTGTTATACAACCAGTCTCTCCGCAGTGAAGACTATTGGTTCTCTCAGAAAAAAAAAAAAAAAAAATTATTTTAAAACTTGTCTGAAAGAACAGCAAGGTATCAGAAAGCAACTGTTCAAATGACATTTGCTTCTTTTTAAAAATTATCCTTCTTTTGGAGGAAGCTGGGCTGACTTCAGAGAGTTGGGGACTACTGGCACTTGTGAAAAATCTTGATTAGCTTGTACAAAATAGACATACAGAAAGCCTGCTAAACTAATACAAGTCTGCCCTTGAAGCAGTTCCAAAAGAGGAACTTTGGGTAAGAAAATATGTACCTGTTGTTCAAAAAAGAAATTAATTACAAATATTTGATGATGCAGACCACGATCAGTGGTAGAAAGTTAAGATGTATTTCAAATGAAGCTTAACACTGTCAAAGGAGAGACTGCATTTGAAGGTGTTCTTATGACCACAAAAAAAAAAAAAAAAAAGAAATATTCACATTTACTTCCTAATAGGCATGTAGTAGCAAAAAACATCAGCTGTATGAGTTTTTTGAAGTTTCACTATAACAGTGATTTAAAACTGTCATTCTCCATTGGCCCATTTAGATGAGCTCTTTATATATGTGGTAATTCCCTCTTAGTACCTAATTTGCAGCATCCACTGCAAACAAGAAATAACTTCATAATGTAAAGCTGCTTTCAAAAGTACAGTCAAACTACTGCTTTACAGAATTACAACACTTTATGTTATATGCAAGCTGAGGCAAAGAAAATGATTGAAACATTTATCTGATGTCCATCCACTTAGCGATTGATACAGAATGAGGCTTGGTTCAATATAAGCACAATAGTCTAATTTGCTTGTTTTAAAAATGTGCCATTAAGCTTACTCATTCAACTTTTTTGTTTTATGCACAATGTACAGCAAAATCTTGCACCATGTTAGAAAAGTAGGCTGAAGTTGGAAAAGATATCATTCATAGCTTAAACAGACAGAGGCGTAAAATCACAGTATGTTGAGTTCCACAGCTGCTATCAGCAAGAGCCATTGGCAAGAGTTTTCTTTTAAGTGTTCCTCAGAACCTGTGATCACATCAGCATTTACCCATAGCATTATCCTGTCTCAGTCTGATGTGTGGCCCATACTTTCATGAGTTCATATTTTCATAAATCCATTACTTCTGCTTATCCTGATATAACTGCATAAAAAGTGTGATGGAATTGTTATTTCCTCTCATTTCCTAAATTTGTAAGCATTAGAAAAAAACTGCTGATAAAGCAACAGACAGTAAAAATTAGAATGTTAAATCTTCAGAATAGAAAAAAAAAAAAAGATTTATTTGGAAGAAACTTGTGTAATGCCACGATAGATTTGCTTCTTAAAATGCTTACATCTTCCATGTCTATCAGCTGGGAAAATGGTTAGAGATCATTACAAACATCACAGTTATTACCAGACTTATCTAGGAATGTGACAAATTTAAAAAAGCAAGGAGGACTCTTCTATTAGAAATATTAAATTTCTGAGCCTGATTACTATTGTAAAAGATAAAAAAAAAATTACATTTTGAGCCTATGTGACATACAGTACATACTAATATTCTGTATACTATAAAGGCTACAATCACAATTCACAGACAAGGGCATCAGAAGCCTGTACTGGTACGAGCTGGGATACAAGGCAGAATTAATACAGCTGTGATGTATCAATACATGGCAAGCTGGAGCTAAAACCAGAAGGATCTTCCCAATGGGGGAGGGCTTTTTCAGGACAACAATTTCCTTGTAGGTGAAAGAGCATGTCTAAATGACAGCTGCGTGCCTGGTCAGCAGCAGCAGTACTCTACACTCCTACAGTGGATGAAATCAGGTGAAATATGCCTTTTGTATAAATCAAATAGAGAACATTAACTCCAATAACCCTGGAGTGATGAAAATGAAACACTTCTGGGATGGTGCCATTGCTGGTAACTGTAATCCCACAAGAGAAAGAGATCTAAGAAAATTTAGAAATATTGAACAGAGAGAAGAAATACCCATAAAATAAAAAACTGCTCCAGCCAACATACATAAGTATTGATTATTCTGTCTTTTTTATGCAATGGAAGCTATCAAGTTTTCACTGACAGTACCTTTCTGTACATGTTATCAGAAAACAACTAATACAAAATGCCTCTTACCTATCTGATATGCAGTATTATGTCACCAATATCAATGGGGGGCAGATGTTTATTAAAATCAACAGAGAATAGCAGGAGTCTTTCCTGTTTTAGCAGAGGGTAAATCATGTTTATTTTATGGGTGTAAATGAGATTAAAATAAACCAGCTGCACCAACTTCAGAAAGGCTTCTCATAATATAAACAGAGGTGTTTATTCATAAAAGAGTAAATGCTATAATTTCTCATTGCTTTGCTCCATTTTCTAAGTAATTTCACACATGTGCAGATGCTGATGTCAGAATAACCCATTAGATCACCTACTGTGACTTCCACTGTGTACCAGACCCTTAAATTTTACCCAGTTAGGTAATTTTTATTGAAAAACCCTGTCTGTAACTCACATTTGACTAAAACATCACCTCTGTTGCATTAAAACGTGTCTCCTAGGAGTACATTCAGTTTTGATTTGAAGACAAGAAAACTGAAAGTCTATCATTTTTCACAGTATTTTGTTCCATTAGTTAGTTACATTCATCCTTTAAAATCATGACAGTAATTTGTATTGTTTTACTTCAGCTTTCTCCTGTGAGTTTTTCTTTATCTGCTATCCGAAACACCTATTTCTATTTCACTTTTCTACCACCAGAGATATTTACACAACTCAAGAGAGTCAGATTCAAACCTTCTTCATCAAAAAATAAGAAAAGTGAACTCTTCAAATGCTCATGCAAACTGGGGAAAAAAAATAATTAATTATTTATCTTAATTTGGTTAACCCAAATAAGCTAAAACACCAATAAAGACAAAGCCATCTTGGTTTTAATTTTAGTTGGCGTCTGACATTTTTATACTTTTATAACTCATGTTGAAATCTTAAATTTGTTACCTACTCTGGTTTTCATTTGAGTTAGCTGACTCAGATTTGCTAACCCAAAATAAGAATATTCCTTTATATTTGCTATTTGCTATTGTCAGTATTTGTTAAGGAGTCTGCCAGATACAAAATACAACAAAATGATGATGGGAGGAAGTGAAAAAAAAGAGCAAAGAGGTCACATTACATTCAATTATATACGCTTTCCTTTTTCACATACATGAAGAAAAACCATGTAAAAGACAAAGACATCTTAGTGTTACATGATTGATGTTCTCATAAATTATACACCAGCAGAGAAGATATTTGAAGTAAAAGAGAAACTATGATGAAAATTCAAAATCACATAATTAAGTCCTTAACATTAACTGTGTAACTGTGAGCTACACACAATAGAAAAGCTCACCTGACAGTTAATTTTGTAAGTTTCAGTAGTTACTATGGGGATAGAGTTAGCCCATCTTGTCAGGTGACCCACAGTCAGTTTGCAGTAAGGGATGACAGGTCCAATTACACAATGTGGAGAAGAGAGTTGCCATGCCACAGAATTCATGTGGCCCAAACTGAACCCTGTACATCTACAAAGGTTAAACAAATAAAAAAGCTAAATATATCACCGTTTAGAGAGGCCATCAGGAAAAAAATTCTTAACTGTGACAGTGATGAAACGCTGGAATAGGATTCCCTAGTGAGGTGGCTGATGCTCCATGCCTTGTCAGTGTTCAGAAGGCATTTGGGCAGTGCCCTCAATACCACAGTTTAACCTTTGCTTAGTTCTAAGTGGTCAGGCAGTTGGATTCTACAATCCTTCTAGGCCCCCTACAATTGAATTATTCTATTCTAATATTTACGATTACATAAGCATCCAGATTCCTAAAGGTATCAGAATGTTCTACCTATTATTAATTTTCTTTAAATTTGGAAATAAAAAAGAGCAGATGTTTGTTTGTTTGTTTGTTGTAAATAAAAGACCTTGTGAGCTCTCTTCGGACTACAAGGAAGATTTATTCAATTTTTCCCTAAAAAATCTTCTTTCTTTTCCCATGACAGAAACACAAGTTCTCTTCCAGGCATCCACATGCATTTTTGTTGTGGCCTTCATTCTTGGCCAGTTATTGATTCTCTAACAAATCCTTAGAACTGCTTTCAATGACAAAGATCAGATACCACCATCAACCCACAGCCAAGGGCAATGTGTCACTTAGTGGATGTTTTTTAATCAGACACCTTTGATCCCAAGCAGTACCTAACAACTGGTATGTCACTGAGAGTGTAATGCATGTAAAGAAAAGTTCCGGAATTTATAGCCTGCCCTAGTAAATACTGCACAAAAAACTAGCTGAATCTCAGTACTAGGAAGTGTGCAATCAAAAGGGGAGAAAGCCAGAAAAGGAAAAAGGCAATAAGAGAACAATACAGTGCACATGTAAAAGCACAATGTTAAACAGTTGAAAAAGGAGGTATATATACAAAACGTTTCCATTGAGGTCTTACCAAATGAAATTTAGGTGTCTACTCCCTTTAGAGCATTTGAATACTAAATGTTTTTTTCCAGGAAGCGGAAATGATCTAGGTCTGTTTTACAGCTATGAAAATCTGTGCCATCAATTAAAGGGCATATTCCATTATTATTCTTAAAAGCAAAATGATCAAATATTTGTTATTTGGCGGCGTATGTTTTATTCTTTAATTTTTTCTTTTGTGATTAAAATGGGATTGGTAGTACATTTCCAAATATATGTTGTCTGATATTCTGGTACTTCTGGTGCACTGTCTTGAATTCCAGCTCTATTTATTGTTTGGAAGGGAGGAAAATTCTAGGTTTTAGAAAATGCCTTTTCTTCAGTGACTTTCCTGATATATTTGTAGTCATTTCCTGTTCCCTCATTTGCAAGACCAGAAAATCTTAAAGCCTCCAACAAAACTTCTTTAAAGAGGTACTTAGTGCCCTCACTACTTCCCAGTAATAGTGCCACTTAAAACTGCCTCTTCTGAAGGCAAGACACAAGCAGGAGAAAAAACTGAACAATGCCAAACTCCCCAAACATATCCCTGACTAAGAAGCTGGTCTCAATCTCCCTCAATAATCATTTAGTTAAGAGATAGAGAAGTGATTATAAAACTATACCAGTATTATATTGTTCTATACTATAATACTGATAATTGCTTTCTGAACATCCAAGATTCCTTCATTTCCAACAAGAAGCTGAATTATTTTTTAATTATAGGCAGAAATTAAAAACTCCTTATGAAGTTTAGAAAGGGAAGAAGTAACATCTATATACGTATTTTTAAAAGCTTGTAATGGTTATGATATCATAGATAACTGCAAAAGTGGAATCAGCTTAGCATCACGTTTTCAAATTACTACAGTTTAATAAAGTTCTTGCGTTCATGCAACATTTTATTAACATGGTGTGCTTATAAAACATAGATAGCCTGGCTCTTAGTTACATAACTGATTTATCAACAAGTAGGACTAAATGTTTAAAAAGGTAAACACAGCACACAAGTTTCAACATCAATTGCTTTTATCAACATAATCATCTCAAGATTGCGCAGAGGGGCCTGTTTGTTAACAGACTCTGATAATTTGAAAAGGGAAATGGAACCATACTGCAGTAAGAGAAAAATACCAAGAATGCTGAAATATAAAATATTCTTACTTTTTTTTTTTTCACGGAATACATTGCTATACGGGTTCGAATGATGGGCTCTGAAGTATACAAATTCCAAAACAGAAATCCTGAATGCAAGCAAAAAGTGAAGAGAACAGCGTAATGTGATTCACCAAGCAAAGCAAACATTTCTCTCAAAGATTTTTCAGTTACTAATAGATATGATTTCAAAAGAAGGATGAAATCTAGTTTTCTACATTCTGCATTAGAAAAAGTAGCAAAAGTTAAAGATATTACGAAGCAATGACTTCCACTAGAGACTACTCAATGCAAGCAGTGATCATTCTGACGAAGTTTAATTGAAATAGAAGAGATTCAGGTTAGGTCTATCTAGTTGGGTTATTTTAATCACTTCCATCTGTCATGTCATAACATTTCTCTTTTCACCCAAACGTCTGGCACTGACTGCCAAGGCCTCCCAGAAACCTTTCCGTTACAGCAAAGGTTAGTTTCACCTACACAGTGATTTTCTAGTTTCTTTGGGATGGAAAGACTCCCAGGGTACTGACTAATGGGCTCTACCAAAACAGGAACTCAGTGATAAATGGAATACCACAGGAGTCTATCCTGGCACCTGTCATGTTTAGCATCTTTATCAGTGATGTGGAGGAGGTGAAGGAATGCTCACTCAACAAGTTTACAGATTACACTAAACTGAGGGGCAGGCAATGTGATTGCAGTTGCAAAACCAGGACTTGTTCTGCAGAAGAAACAGTTTTTGGAGAGACCTAATAGAAGCCCTCCAGTATTAACAGGAAGTTTATTAAGGAGACAGAGCTAGGGTTCTCACTGGTTTATCATGAGAAGAAGAGAGAGACTACCACTATAAACCTGAACAATAAATTCAGATTGGATATAAGGAGAATCTTTTTCAGTATTACAGTCAACCAATGGAGCAGGTTGCCACAAGTTCTGCAATTTCCATCATTAGAGATCTTCAGGATTGGATTGCACAGTCCTAAGAAACCTAGTCTCATCTCTCAGCTGGCACTGTTTGATAGAGCCTCAGATCTTTTCCAATCTGAAGTATCCTGTGAGCCTACCATTTTTTATAAATCAGGTGTTGTCTTACATCTTCCTCCTGAAACTTTCCAAAAAGATAGATAAGAGTTATACATGACTTGGCTGTTCTTAAATAAACCTGATCAAAATTCTGTTAATTTCCAGCTCCTTGGGCCCTTTGCTGAGAATGGCCTTGGTTCTATACAGCATTTTTTCAGTAACTAAATATCAGTATATTATCAAAATTGTTTTTCTCCTAGAACCAAAAACATAGCATCATACCAGACACTTTGAAGAAAACAATTCTATCCCAGCTGAAACTAAGACAGTCAGTAGGACTAAATACTGTGATCTCACTCATAAGTATGTGTTTTTCTTCTTCATCAAGTCACAACAACTGAATCCAAACTTTTTACTGGAAACGACCTACCAATTCACACTATGCTTACACATTATATTCAAGGGAAGTGACCCTGCCCCTCTACTCTGCACTGGTGAGACCTCACCTGGAGTACTGCATCCAGATGTGGAGTCCTCAGTACAGGAGGGACATAGACCTCGTGGAGCCTGTCCAGAGAAGGGCCACAAAAATGATCCAAGGGATGGAAAACCTATCCTGAAAGGACAGGCTGAAAGAGCTGGAGCTATTCAGCCCGGAGAAGTTGGCCTAATAGAGGCTTAAAGGAGAGCTTCAGGAGAGGAGACAGACTGTTTAGCAGGGTCTGTGTTGATAGAACAAGGGAAAAGGGTTTCAGCTTAAAGCAGATATAAAAGGAAAAAGTGTTTTATAGTGAGAGTGGTGAGGCACTGGAACAGGTTGTTCAAAGATGCAGTGGATGCCCAGTCCCTGGAGATTTCCTAGACAAGGCTGGATAAGGCCCTGAGCAACCTGTTCTAGCTGTGGATGTCTCTGTTTACTTAAAGGGAGTTGGTCTAGATGACATTTAAAGGACCCTTCCAACTCTAAAGATTCCATAATTCTATGATTATCTTGCATATTGTTAAATGGAATGCTAACATGGAAAACCATGCCATTAAATGTGCTGAAAACTAGTAGAGCCTTAGGCTCAAGCTGGTTGCCATGGTGCTCTTGCATTTACTCACACTGGTCTTTTCAATCTTTCATTCACATATTTCTTCACATAGACCAAAATGGATTCAAGCAATGAAGATGAACAAGTGAAGTTCCCATAAAAAAAAAAAAAAAAAGAGAGAAAAAAAAAAAGGATCATCCATGATTCTGTGATTTACTGGAGGTACATGTATTTACATAGTCATGTCACCTGAGAGTTTGAAATTACCTAGACTACGACAGAAAATGACGGGAGTGCAGTGTGGGGTAATTCAGGCAAGAATATAATAAGGAAAACAAAAAGTTAGAGAAGGAATGCCCTACACAGCCAATCAAACAATACTTACTGTAATTTCAGTTCTGGAAGGTGCTGGACACTGCTTCTGCAGGCTAAATCTTAAATGTCCAGATATGGGAGTCAAAGGATCTTAAAGTATTAAACCAAAATATTCTGAAATTTTATCTCAGAAGCTGTTTCGTTATCACTGTCTTTATTTTCTTTGCTAACAGACTGAATTTCCCTCCAATAAACACTTGATTAAGTGTTCTCCAATGAATGAATAAATCTTGACTGAGCTGTCAGCCTGTAAAAGCTGTCCTGAAGGTATGAATACAAAGCTGGTTTTGACATAAATAATAATTAGGTTAAGCAGTGAAGCATATGAAGGATCAAAACAATATAATAACAGACTATCAAAATAGTCACAGCTTTCCAAAACTGCTTCATAGATTGAAATACAGAAAGCAGAAGAATGAATACATAGAAGTGGTTTTAATCATTGTTTAGCAGTGCTTGAATCCAAACAGAAGCTGAGTATGTACAGGGGACTTAGCTTTGGTGATGAATATTTACAATGGCCAGGAACGTTTTCCTGCATGAGCAGGGATCAGTACAGGTGAAATTAAATATTTTAAGTGTGGATAATAACAGTGCAGAAGTCCAAAGCAGGCTTCATGGTGAGAAGAGAAGGGAATGCCCAAGCTAAGGAATGTGATCCTTATGAAAAGGTGTCATGGTTTTATGATTTTTGTTGTTTTGTTGATATTCCACATCATAACACCATGTGGTGTATTGGGAGTTAGAGAGTTAATGCTGCAGCTCTGTGGATCATCAATAGTTATGGATATGCTTGTCTTAGAAGAGGGGGAGAACTACATTCCCCAGAGGACTTTGCGATGCTTTGTATTTTTACATGTTTTCCGCTCAGAGGGAAAAGATAAAAACTGTCTGCAGTCACGGGACACTCTCTTTCCTTCGGGATCGATTCAGCAATGGGTGCTCGCTGCCGTCTCGCCTTCAGCGTTAGCGTAAGGCCTTCGGTTTATCGGACACTCTCTCTTGCTCATTTTATTTGATTCATTAGCCTCAATTCCAATTATATTGTATTATATTGTGTTATCTTACTTTCTGATATCTTATTTAGTAAATTAGCTTTCCTCCTCAGATCGTTGCCGCTGTTTTGTTTCAAGGCCCATCTCCCTTTTCCCTTTTCCCTTTTCCCCTTCCCCTTGTCCAGGGTGTGGGCCCATGGGTCTCCTTCCTCAGTTGTCACGGAACCAGGCCAAACCAGCCCACAAACCGTTGACAAAAGGTTAGTGAGAAAATTTCTAGCTCTTATATTGTCTTTTGATGCCTTCAGAACAGGCATGCTTCCCAGATATTTGGACAGGTTTTAAAATCAAAGAAATAAGAAGAGAAAGCACACTGACTGCATCAATTTGATAAGCAAAATACATGAAGAATTATATTTTAATAGACTTTAGTTTGTAAAATCAAACCAATAGTATCTATAAAAATGCATATTAAATGACTATTAGAAAAGAGTGGGAAATGTCATGCTTTCAATTCCTTAATAATCTTTCTTCAATTCTGATGACTCTTAACTTTGGCATTGTCTCCTACATTTCCATAACTTGCATACCTTGGAACAAACTGATCTGAAGAAGCTGTCTTCAATTATATTAGATAAACAGAAGGTTGCAATAGTCTGCTAAAATTTGATCACATCATCCTCCTCTGATACCTTTGATTGATAAGTTGGTAAATCATTGACTTTCTTTGATAAATTAATTCATATTCTATCAGAAATGCTGTAGATCTAATCTCTCTAGACTGGGTAAGCATTTGACTTTCTCCCTAATTGATAATCAATTACTGTTTTACTTCCTCATTAATTAATAATTACTAATTGTTACTTTAAAATTAGTAAATAATATCAGAAATAATATTAGCCACTATTATCAATACCATATTATTAATTAGAAGTTATCATTATAAACTTAGCAGGAAAACAGAGAGATTAATATAATTACTATGAAAGACGGGACAGAAAATACTGAAACTGAGACAAATATAGATTAATGAAGATACGGAGAGCTAAAATATTACCAACAGACTTATGAGAATAGTGCTCTTATTTTCATATTGTCATGAATTAACTTGTCGTGGAAAGAAAACAGTGAGAGATATGCCACTAAAGTTTTGTGACATGTTAGGAAGTCTTTGTGTATACAAAAAGATATCAGAATGACATAAAGGAAGATCTGAATGATCTTGAGAACTATAACAGCAAATGTGAACTAAAATATAATAGGAAAAAAAAATAAATGACAGGTTATACAATTCAGGACTAAAAAGCATTATTATTCATTAGGAGCTAATTTGTCTCATACTGGAAACTATGCAAGGAAAGAGATATGAGTTTATTAAGTAATCACTGGAGGACTGTGAGACAGTTGTGCAGAAATGACAACAGACAATTGAGGAAGATGTAAGAAGGGCATATCCAAGAGAGAACTGGAAAAAATAAATAAATAAAAGTTTTAGTACTGTGGCTGGATCAATAACACTCTACCATCAACCATCAGACTATTAAACAGGTTCAGAGAAGGGGTTGCAGAAAGATCTGGGGAAGATGGAGGTGTTCTACCTTTTGAGGAGTGATGTGACAGCATGAATTCCTAACAGGGGAACTAGGACTAAAGAAAATCTCTTCCACTCAAATGTGTTTAAATTATTCTTGAAGTGGCAGAGGACTGGATTAAATGATTTGGAGATACATACCATTCCTGCATTCCTAACCACTTAGATGACGGCATTATCTTAATGTTCAAGTATATGAACATGTAACAAAGTAGCTATATGGAGCTTCAGTAAAGTACTCCAGAGGTATCTATCATATGGGCTTATGCCGTGAAACAGGAGAGAAAGAAACCTATGGTGCATCTAGTGAGACTGGATGGAACTGGGGAGCTGTTCAGTTGACTAAAAGGGCACGGGCAATGTCAGAATACTGTTTCTGTATACCTGTAGAGATATACGGAATTGCATTTTAGTGATTTTCATTAGGTTGTCAAATGGTCTTTTCAGGAAAAAGCTATAGTGCTATTCTTAAATTTTTCTCTCCAAGGATTAAAAAAGCACACAGGGATTAAAACTTACAGTGAATCACTTAACAAAAAATAAAAAATAAAATAAAAACCAGGAGTTCTTTAGTAAGCATGGAATATTCTGATGATTTCAATGCACACTCAGGAACTCCTACTAGTTTAGCTGGTAAAACAGTGTCTGATAGAATCAAGAAGTCAAGGACATTTTTTTTAGTCTTCTTGACAATAATTTTGTAGGCAGATGCACTGAAAAATCACATTTCCCTCTTCTTTGGACTTGATCTAATGTGTGTAAAGCCTACAGTGATAATGGTCCCTTTGGAACAGTCAGCTCTGCAAATAATTTTACAAAGATGATGCATTTCAGAATTATTTGAGGGAATATATTGTTCATCAGATTAAAAGAAAAAAAAATGTTGCTTTGATTAAAAAATGTGTATACCTCCATAACTTGCCTCAAGTTTTCTACCTTCTGAAACTCCAGGTTGAACCTCTAAAGAATTCTAGTTCAAGAATGAATTAATTAATTAATTGCCAGACGAGTTTTGTCTAAGTGAACAAGTTGACCCATCATTATTGATGTGCCTTCTTAAATAAAGGTCTCTATCTCTTCTGAAGCATTAATTTCAGGATAAAAGTTGTAGCACTTTCAGAATATTCAACCACTGATCTAGATCAGAGTTCTGACTCTCCACATTGATGCAGAAGAGAAAGAACTCATATTCTGAGCAAGATTAGACTATGTCGATATATTTACAGTGGATGGAAACTAGCCTTACTTAAACACACTGTTGTACAAATTGTCCCATATCCAGAGAATGAGTCAACTTATGTAAATGAAACAAGCTGTATAATAAAGCATGTCAGAATACAGAAAGCAAACAATAGGTAGGAAATGATTTCCTTGTGTAAAAAAAAAAGTATCAGATCTTGCATGGAAGGCATTCTGAGGCGTTAAAATTACTTCTGGGAAGTAGTAGCATGTGCTTATTCAGCTCTATATTTCTAAACTGCTACTTTTATGTGATCAGAGTCTAAGCCAGGTTTGTTTTCTTTCCAGTTTGCTTGGCCAAAGCTGTCTAAGCTGAAAAAATGCAGAAAGTATATGGTGTTTCCCAATTATACAAGAAACATGTGGAACTTTTTATTGGCCCTTTAAATATAGCAAAACTGCAGCATGAAGCCACAATTTGATCTTCAATATTTTGCAGTTATTAATATGCACACAATTTTTTGTAAGTAATGTGCACTTGGCTGCTGAAGTAACTTGTTTTTAGAAATACTGAAGGTAAATATTAAATGCCAAGTTTTGCCAGTTCTTGGATTTATCCCTGCGTGTACCTTATTGAGGAGGGAAGGTGTTTTTAAATTTTGTATACAAAACTATACATTTTACTTTAGTGAAGAAACACTGATGGATAGTACATAAATGTGAAAAAAAGTGCTACACATAAGCAGGCTGCACTAAACTTCATCACAGCTAGTTGGTATCAGTTTGCTGCGTTGTAAGGTGATGGAAAATGAATTTGGTTTGAAGTGATTTTAGTTCACTTATGAAATTCCATCTCGGGGTGGTCAAATAAGTGCCTACAAAATTATGTTTACTAAGCAAGAGGGAATATGTTAGAAATTACCTCTACATAAGGTGTATGAGCTTTGTAATGAAATGCTTTCAATGTCACTAAACATTTGTTTTTAACAGGAGTTGGACATGAGATTGTCCCCCTAAAGCATTTCTTGGACAGGTGATTTCCTACCAGTAAAAGTGTTTTCTAAATTTTTATTGAATTGCTTTCCAATTTCTGCAAACTAGTCATTCTGAGGTACAAAAATCAATTCTGACATTCCCATTTTTAACACTTACATTAATGCATTTTTTTTTTTGTAAAAAAGAAAAGTATCTTGTCTTTGGATGTACTGCGTAATGAATACTTAGGAGATATGAGGAGCAAGAAGAGTGTGAATTGATTCTTCCCTCGCTACAGCAGTGTCTGGCAAACAAGATGGAGATGGCAGCCGCACCATCCTTTTGAATAATCCCTGATAGACATAATCATGAACTTGTTGCACTTGTTCTAGAACACATAGAAATATTAATCTTAAACAAAGTTCTGTGGCAGTAATGTCCACCATAAGATATAGATGTTGGATGTTGAAAACACACTTGCTTTTTTTTGTTTGTTTGTTCTTGAGAGTTCTGTAGCTTGTCTTACACTGAAGAGAGAAATGTTCCCTGTTCAGTTTCCCTATTCATGTCCTTATAAAATTTCTTCATACTCATTCTTCATTTACTTCCCAATATAAGGACGTTAATCAGAATTGGAAAAGAAAAAGACTCAGAGTATGGAATTTTGCAAACCAACAATATAAACATTAGGAAAAAAAAAAAAAAAGAAATGCTGAGCCTAAAATCAGTTTGTGTTGTGGCTGGTAAAAAAAAAAAAAAAAAAAAAAAAAAGGCTGCTTGTTTAGAGAAGCAATAGCTAATTTCTCAGCTCTTGCAGCAAAAGCATTCAGTCATTCTTGCCAAGATCTGAACTAATTAACCTGAGAGGTTGAAAAACGAATCGATTATTCAGATAATTGCAACATTTTTAAGTACTCTGTATGTTACCTAAATCAATTCATCTGTTTGATGTTTTACAAAACCAAGGTAAAGGAAATAAAAAAACTCTCATTCTATGACTTCAAAATTTGACATTCATAATCATAGAACAGCTTTTTCTCCCAACATTCATTTATGTCTTTTACTCTTCACACTATAGATCTGGAGGAGAGGAAGGATTTATCTTTTTTTTTTTTTTTCCATTCAAAGTATAACTAAAGCCTCTTGCTCATGAGGTCAAAACAAATTGTTTTCAGAACTACATGAGGATTTTTGAGTTACTACCAGATAGAAAGCATTTTGTGTTGCTGCATCAAATCTAAAATAAATCCTTCTAGCAATAATCACATAGTAACATTTTATGTTTGCACCTGTATGTATAATTCACATATTATTTTTAATAATTTCTCAATCAAAAAATGGCAAAAATACAGGTAATTCTTTCGTAAGGGATCTATAGCATAGTTTCTATCTGGAAATGCTCAGTACCCAGCCATTCCCACTGGAATTGACATTTTGAGAAGATATTTGAAAATCAAGGCCAATTACTCAAGTACATAAACAGGGATTCAGGACTATGGCTTCAAACCCCACTGGGAAGTTATCTTTGTAGTCAGAAAACTGAAAACACTATTTATTTGTTTTGTTTTGTTTTTCCACAGCTATACTTAGATTCTGTCTGCAACTTGCAGCAAAGGACTTCAGGATTCATTTTGCACTCAATATATTCACAGCTGGGAGCCATTCATTCAGACTACAGTTAACATTCAGTCAGTGCTAAAAGTGGATTAAAACAAAATTTTGGCTCTAGATATAGTCTCAGCATTTTACAGAGAAACCTCAGACTGGATTTATGCAGACAGACAATCCTGGCAGCACATTTACAACATGAAGTGCAGCACAGTGATCCCTTAACAAGCAGAGATCCAAGCCACAAGTTCATGAAGAACAGGAGAGGGTAGCAGAGAAGTAGCTCCAGACACATAGTTGTTTACATTACTATCTTTGAACGTTGCCAGGAGCAGTTTCCACACCAGGCCACTCGGCACTATTTCGTCTAGAATTATCACAAGCTAGTTTTGCACTCACAGCTGTAAATATATTTGAAATCAAACAGAAAATTACAGTTCAGTTATCTACTGTCAGTGTTAGCCCCATCCTAACCCCACCCAGGTTTCTAAAACACTCTGTTTTTACTCTCTGGTGTTTTAAAAGCATCAGTAAAAGTAGTGTGGAAGAGGGCTGCTAATTCTGAAGTGGAAAGTTGCCACCTGCACAAACCACATCCAAGTGCACAGAGAATTGAATGACAAATTGGTAAAAGAGGTAGAAGAGTTACCGGTGACGAGGAAGGAGGAAAGTCTGAGTCTCTGGGGTATGCACTTGTAAATACACAGACATGCTTTTGAAGTCTAATTCCAGCAGGGAAATCTTGTCTGAGGATTCCCAAGTGCAAGAAGGCGCCCAGCTCAGAAACATCAGTCAGAGAATCAGATGAATTACACATCTCAGTTGATACGTTTTTGCAAATTCTTCTTTCTTTTACTAGGTCCTATCAGTGTTGCTCTGTATCTAGCTCTTCCTGTATACAGTACAAGGATTCTTCATTTTTAATTCATAGCCTCAGATTTGGAGATTTAAGGGATGTTAAGGGCATGCCTGCACCACAGGGTAAAGGTGATCCACTTAACCACAGAGCTGTCTCCACATAGAGGCATATCTCAGAGGCAGGGAAGCACAGTGCCAAAATCCAAGGAAAGCAGACACAGTAGTTCTTCATTTAAGCTAATAAGCCTTTCCTTTCAGTATGGATCATAAGCTTGACTGTAGCATCAAGCTGATATAGCTGAACAATACTGTTAGTCACTGGTCACACTTATACAATGTATTTCAGCACATCACTCTATTCCAGGTTGCCCAACCTAACTGGTCATGTTTTGCTCACAGACGTGTTTTGTTGTTCTTGCTTGTCAATAATGTGGGTTTTTTTAACTAAATCATAAGTTCATTGGAAGCTTACACAGTGACCAGAGGGGACCTCTAACAGATTGTGCTTCAACAGCCTTTATGTCAAGCTCTAAGAATTTCTCAACATTCAAATCTGGAATTAATTTCTATACCAGATTATCTAAATGATATCGCAAAGCCTTTACCATCTCCATGTCAATTTTAACTAAATGAAGACTGGCATAATTGTAACATAAAACCATAAACAGTGACAAATTATATATAAATGGCACAACTAAAGGTTGATTGAAATGTTAAAGATCAGAAGCGATAATGTGTAATTAGTCATGATTGAATCACTTAAGGCTAACTGTTGGTGCATAGAATCTCAGAGGAACAGGTTGTAATTTTGCACTCTACTGATATTTATCTCCCTGAGTAGTTCCCTGAATTTCAGTTTCAACTCAGGGGTTTTGGCAGTAGTTACTGTTTTTTCCAGTAACACAGTTCATTTTGCTAGATTTGATCCAAAACCTCAAATTACCTTCTGGAGTTCTTGAAATTTATCTACGACCTAATTATTTCTAAATAACAATTAATTATGGGAAACAAATAGTTATGTATAAGTATTTGCAATTGTAATGTTCTGGCACTTCTCTTGGTAAAATATCATTTTAGGGGTGTTTTTCAGTAGATAGTGGTTTTCTTTAGTAAGAAGATATAGTCATATGTTAGAGCATCAACTGGGCAATTAAAAAAATTACTAGGTAGAATGGCAAGGGTCTATAACGTTACTGATATCTTAATTTCCTAAGCATAATTTCAGTACTTGTGAAAACTTGAAAAATATTTGCAGTCAGTGAAAAGGAAGAGCATATTTGAAAGAGAAACAGAAATAAGAATGAAGCCAATGATTTTACTTGGCAACACCTTATTTGGAAAGCTGTAATGTTTTGAATTCCCAATGTAAAATATTCAGTCTGTAAAAATCAGGTTGCTTAGACACCTAATCAACGTTCATAAAAATAGGAACAAAAAAATTACTTCATATTGTTAGCTCCAAGTTGTATTCATAATTAAGAAAAAATGAATATAAAGAAGAAAGTAAGTTCTAAAAAAGAAGAAAAATGTACACGTACAATAGAAGTCAAATGAGAATTTTGTACAATCTGTTAATATTTTCCTAGGAGCATAAAGGATATTTTCCTGAAGAAATGATTTTTCTATTTCAAACACTGAATAATGTTTTTTATCTTAAAGCCTTTCATGTATGATGATAGAGGGGATATTTATCTTACAGTATTACTCTACATACTCTCTTCTTTTCTCTATGTGATCAGATATTACAACAATTAGTCAAAATGATGTTACACTATACACATTAACAGTCCTTTTCATGCACAAACTCAGACAAATAGCTGCATTCTCTGCCTGAAATACTGCAGCCATTTACATGTCCAGGAAGCAAAAAACTATCACCACTGAAGGTCATGGAAGAAAGTGGCAAATTCATCTACCAAGACCAGATAAACAACGTCGGGTTTTTTTGGTTTTGTTTTGTTTTGGTACTCCTATAAACCTTGAAATACTATTTTAGTATTCATTAAGATAGAAAATCCCACTTAGTGATCGCATCTATGATATTATAACCATGCAGAATATGGTTTATATTCTAAAAACAATTTCAGCAACGCAAAAAATTAAATAGATGCTCCTTGACAAAACAATATTTTAGATTCTGCAGAACATAGTCATAGTCCATGGGAGAAAGTTGTGCTCCCTTCAGCAAGGCTGATTTCCAACACTGATCATCTGAAGATAACAGTTAGATCCACTCCATTTCCTCACCTTAGGAAGAGACTTCCAGCTCAGAAATTTAATACTGAATAAGTATTTATTCAGAGAACTTCCTTTCATTGACCTTTTCACGCTTTTTATTTTCAGACATTTTCCTTACTCTTTTTCATATTCAGAGAAACTGTACAGAAGAAATGCTTCAAACCAACTAAGAACAGTAACAGAAATGCAATTTTCCCTTCAGATAGAAGGAATGTAGTAATTTGAATTTCATTCTTCTGTTTAAATTGCATATATGGCTCAAATTCAAAGTGTGGATCTACAGTATATTGAAGGGAATGCAGGAATAACCATATTTCTGGTATGTTTCCAGGCACAGCCACACTCCAGCTCATACAGATGCTTCTTCACTGCTAACAAGTTGTATGCATGTGAGGGCATCTCATGGTCTGGGTTGGCTTTTCAAAACAGACCAGAAGTCTCACAGACTGAAAGAAAAAGGAATTGTGTCTCAAGATGTGCCTCTGGAAGTCCAGGTAGGTGTGCTTGCTTGACCTTGAAACAGTGTTTCAAAAAATTGTGCCAGACAGAGCAACTCTCTTAATGACAAGAGTCCTAGTTACTCTCAGGAAGCATTTTCTCAAGCAGTTTTCACTCTCTTCATTTTCATGCTCTTCACACACTTTTTGCCAGCTTAGCATTCAGTTCTGATATCTTCCCCCTTAACTCAAAAGTTCCTTTTCATCAGGCAACCACATGAAGTATTCAAATATGTGGACATTTCCTCATCAACAAAGACATCTTTGTAGTTCTCAGTGCCTGTCTATGTCCATAGCTAGCTACATCGTCTAAACTATTTCGTCCACAGTTACATCCATAATTTAACAAGATAAATATTCCATTCTAATAATAAAGTTAGATTGCTGAAGTGATTGTACTTTCTAGGCCTTAAGCCATCAGTAAAGAGCAATGACATGTTTATTCTCAGCACAGTACTTTGTCATTTACACATGCTATTTTTAAAAGTATATGTGTAAAAATACTTACAGATTCATACTCAAGGTTGTTGGATGGTGACTAGAATGTACTTTGTTGTTGTCTGAAATTCCCAAAGTCTCTGAAGCATGCAGCCATTCATTAGATATTGTGACTGGATTTTGCCGTTGTTCCTGTAGATCACTATACAACACGTAGTCCATTCTTATTTTTAATCTGCTTCCAACTGTTAGGCTTCTACTTTGCCTATAAAAAAATAAAAATAAAAAGATAATTTCAATGCTTTTCTTCTGTGTGCAGGGTAGCTCAGAAAATGAACTGTAGCAATGCAAATTATTAAATGTGCAGGTAATGATGTATTCCTTCTATCAAACTCTTAATAGATAATAAAAATTGCAAGCTTGTTGCAGACACAGTAATTACAAGCAGCTACAGACAAATAATAAAAAAAAAAATAAATGAATCCCTTCCTGAGGTGCAGATTAATTTGTATTGAACTCTGCATTCTGTAAAGAAAATAGAATTATTTAATTTTCTTGGTATAAAATTAGAAATACATTTGAAAACTATTAAATTAGAAATACATCCAGTGAAGCTGATGAATTAAATTGATAGTGGAGTTTCTCCACCATGCACTCCTGACTGAAAGAAATAAAATTATTTATTTGGCTCACATAACACAAGTTCAGTGTTTAATATAACAAGAATTTCGAGAAATGACAGACAAGACCAGAACCATGCCAACTGCTGCAGAGACATATGTAACTATACTTTCTTTCCAACAGCTCAATAAAGAGTGATTTTGTATATATTTCCTTTACTATTAATTACAAGGGTAAATCCAGGGGGAAAAAAGAATGCCACAGCTAGAACAAGATAGGCCGCTGTGAGGCTGAAATTTCTAAATAAGCCCTTAGAAATGAAGGCAGTGGTCACTGGCTGTGAGTCACCTGTTTGAACCTAGCACTGCAGAGGAAGCTGTACCACAGATCCCTGCTCAGCCAGCTGCCTACAAAATCCTGAGTTTTCAGACTTCCCCCCCATTGTGCTAGATTTATTCAGCTGACAGAAGAAGTGTGTTTCTAATTACTTTGTCCTAGATTTGGGCTGTGGCATGGCACTGACAAAAAATTGGTTAGAATCTTCAGAAGAATATCTTTCAAGCTGTAAAAACAGTCAGACACTAGATCAAACCACTAGGAACTCCCCGACCTTTTAAAATGAAAAGGCTTTGCTTTATGCCTTAGAAACACATAGCTTAATTAGGAGAAAAAATGTCAGAGACCTTTAGTTCAAGGGAATGTCCCGTGTCACTATGCCTATTAGTAGCTGTAGCTACAAGAACGAGACAACAAAAGCAGAAGCACCACCAGAAGATGAAATAAAACCTTAATTGTCATCCATCCAGTGCTGGGAATTCATATCTCACAAGAAAAAGAAAAAGCCACATAGATTTATCAAGGAATGCTAAAGGCCTTTTATTTGTATGAAGGCAGTAGCCTGGAGCCCCCCAGTCATGCCTCGGGACTATGTCTTCATCCCTGTTCTAGGACAGACTAAAAGTCAGCCCCTGCCCAAGTAGTTTGGCACATTATCAAACTCTTATTTCTGTACAATTCCTCTCCATGACACAACCTGGTTTCCAATCTTTCTTCTGGCAAAATATTTCACAGGTGATTAAAAGGTTAGCATGCAAAATCCACACAAAAGGCCCCAGAGCTCCAGGAAGGCCAAGAGGGCAGTGCCAGAACAGGTAACAACACCAGCATTTCAGCTCTGCAGCTTCCTAGATCTGTGCCACTGCTGAGACAGCTACCTATAAGCGCCTCCAATTTGTGATTATAAACTTGAGGGTTGCAACAGATCTGACAACAGAGGAGTGAAAGCAGGTCAGAATCATGCTGTGTCACCTGCTGAACCCAGCATCATGCAGCAGCTGCAGAGCTGGAGGGAGGCAGGGGACAGCCCTGCTGCCTCAAAAACAACTTACTTCAAGGAGATTCTCTTTGTTAGTCTTAAGCGTCGTAAGAGTCTGAAGAATTGGGCTTTTATTCATCGTGCATCTGTACTACTGGATGAAAGATAACATCTCTGTAACTGCAGATCTTTCTTTCAGTCAAAACAGAGGCCTAGTGGGACAGCATGCAGCCTTAGCAGCTTGCGTTCAGCAGCAAATCAGGCACTGAGCGAAGACAGCTTTTCCATCTGCATCTGGCTGGTAGCAAATCTAGACAATTTCAGCTGTGTTAACCCTGAGTCATGAGGATTTTGTCTCAGAGTTTGAGTATCCTCATTCCCCATTCTGCAGTTAGCAGTGTAAAGACTGCTTGGAACCATCTGCACTACCAATGCCAACTAATTCTCTGTCTAATGAACTTTCCTCAGAAAAGAAAAAGTTGAACTGTGGTAAACCAAGTCTAGCTACAGCAAGATGAAGCTGGGTCTTGTTTTCATTCTGTTTTCAACAAAGCTGCTACTAGCAACAAGACTCCTGTTGGAGCAGTCAACAAAGAGAACAACATTCATCCTTGTGCTCACCCACTCAGTTTAAATTAAAAGAAACGTCTGTTGCTCCTTTCTTAGCTTTGTGCATTTATGCACTTACTAGTTCATTTTTCCTGTTTCTACAACTTCCTTCTCTCCATAAAAACAACTTTGCTGGCAGTATCTGTAAAGCAAATCAGTTATTTTGATCAGAAAGACTTCATTTACAACTCCTCAGATAATACAACTCATAAGGATATACATACAATGTTATTTTAAACTTATTGGATAAGGAACTGGCAGTCTGCAATGAAGTCAATATCCAAATACAAATTAAAATTTGTTGTCTCTGCGTCCTCCAGCAAAGAACACAACCACAGTTTTCTAAGATGATCCCCTTACCTCCTGCTTTGAACTCCCTGGTTGCTTTGCTTTTCTTTCTTTGAAGTGTACAAGCATAAAGGGAAGGTTCAACACCACAGAAGGGACAATGCCGTGATTATGGTGAAAGTATTTTCAAAGCACACAAGGAAAAATATGTTAAAAAAAAAAAAACAACCAAACAAAAAAAGCTTATTTTTCTCTGTTACTTCAGTTAATTTGACAGTATGTTCAAAGTCTGCAGCCAGAACTATACACAACCACAAGAAAGATGCTACAGAAGTAGCCACATTACCAATGCCACAAAAGCCAATATTCAAATATATTTCAAGAAAATTGGTTCAGAAAAATGATGTTTCACAAAAATTTTTGTTGGTACATAAGTGAAGGTCCAAGCATATCTAGGCAGAAAAATTTTACACACCAGGGATTTATAATGAAGTATTTAGGTCACTCTGAGTATTAGACCTCCTATTTATTTCCATGGAAACTACAACAGATGCAAAAAACATAACACACTATCTGATAATGCAAATTCTCAGCTACGAAACACTGTTTTTCAGCACAGTTGAAAAACACCATTAGCTATGTAATTTCATCAGAGATGAATAAGAGCCTGCATGCCATGCTTGTAAAAATCTGCACCAGCAGAGGTTACCTATTACTTCACTCTGCTATGATGGTATCGTGGCTAGGAAAATGTTGCCCACACAGTCTGTCTCTCGTTGGCACAAAAAGATGGAAAGCAGAAGAAGCCAAATTCAGAATATATGCTGGGTCTGGTGGTATAGTATGGTCAAGATTGGCAATGCGCTCCACAGACTTCAGATTGTTATGGAGCCCAGCATTACTGTATTGCAATAGAAAAGTTGTCTTCTCTGGCCTGAACTGCAAATTTGAGCCTTCAGTTTATTTAGCTTCATGATGGACAGAGTTGATGGTTCTTCTGGGTTCCAGGAAATCCAGAAAGATCACCCTTTTCCAATCTCAAATGACAGTGCACATCACTTTACTCGCTGAGGGCAGCAAGTCTTCAGTGGGGAATTCCTATGTCAGCATTCCAGTGGACTGACATTTTGACTCTGATTCAGAGTGGTGACACCACATCTTGTCTCTGGTAGTGATACAATCCAGGAAACTGCCACCTTTAGTCTTGTATTAATTCAACAGCTCCAGACAAAGTTGCACACAGTGTTTTTCTGTTCCTGAGTGAGCATTTGAGGGACCCAAATGGCGCAAATGTTGCAATATTCCAACATCGCTACCATTGTTTCCAGTGCCTTGAAGCTGATATTCAGCTCCATACACAGTTCTCCGGTTGTAATCCACTAATTCACACAGATGAGCTGATAAAAATACTCTTCATTTCGTGGTGTGACAACTGTGCATGGCCATCTGGAACATATTTCCACTAGTTTGTCTTTCACGTGGGTCTCATCACTGCTGAAACACACCACCCACCACCTCTCTGTGCTAGCTTCTGCTCTCCAGAAACATTCAGCAAGTGTGGATGAATGTCAATGGGTACTGTTTATTCCACCTGGAGGAATTCAATTCCACACCTTGGCTCCATACACACTTCCATTGTCAGAATGCCACTCAGCTGCCATTTGTCACACAGCAACAAAACAGAACAGAATATTGGTGTGAAGGTTCAACTTCTACTGTCATAACACCTGACATCTGTCTCTGATGCCATGGGCAAACATAATAAAATAGAAAGCATTAATTTCAGAGCAACTCTTATATATTCAGCAATATTTTTTCTAGCTACGTTTGTTTTAAGTCATCCACTTTTGTTATTTAGGCACCAAAGTTGCTCAGGTTCATGCTGAATTTAATAAGCTACCTGAATAGCACTCGTTTGGTCAGATATCCTTCCATTCCAGACTTCTCTATTATTACACAAGATAACTATTGCTATCAGAAAGGCACTAAGGAGAAAAAAATATTAATTTAAATATCTTCAAAACTTAAAAAATAAAGATATTTGCAGTATGACCCCACAAACTAAGATTTCAGAGATGAATAGAGAGTAAAAAAAAATGATAATAAATGTTTACAAACCTCTTTAAAGATTGCTAGAACAAAATAAGCTGAGGGACACAGTTTTGTTTCCCTGCCATTCTGAGGCAAGATTAGAAAGTCCAGACAAAATGTCTGTATCAAGTTTCCATAATTTGCCACATATTTACAGACTACTAAGAAAGTGGATGACAAAAGGAATTAATTCCTGATTTACATATTCTGCAAATAAAGCGGCAAGGTCTTAAGGAACAAACACAACAGCTGCAAATTAAGTAATTACGTATCTGTATGCAAATTTACAGACACCTCATAAATGTTGGAATACTATTTGCAATGCTAATTAAGTGTCTTTTATTGCCTCTGAATAATTCCTACATGTGATTTTTTGCCAGATGTCACTGTAGCTTGCAAAACCTTTATTGTCAGGTTAGCTGAGGTAGCACACATTAACGTTGCTCATAAAAATCCTATTTTTAATTAAATTACCTATAGTGTCTCAATAATTTTTCACTGATTTCCTGTCCAGATCAGTTGGTTGTTTTTGTTTTTTCAAATCGCACAAGTGTTTCACGACTTCTAAATATGTGAAAGTCTTTCTTTACCACTTTGACAATATTTAATTCAAAATAATTTAAGAATCACCTCCAGAAGCCAAAATCAGTTCCTCACAGAAGTTTCACAGGGAGTAGCACTGTGTTAAAGACAAACAAGGAATACTGTTTGTGACAATTCTGAAAATCTCTCAGAGCAAAAGATACGTGAAGACTGCAACCAACTCATGGTATCACTGAATCTCTCATTTGAATTGTAGCTATAATGTTTAGCGTAAGTTGCAAGCTGGAATTATATTTCCTACTTAAGACATGTTTATGAAAGATGCAGTTTAAACAATTTTTTTCCATACACAGGCCAAATGACTGAGCAAGAGGATCAAAGAAGAAACAACGGTGTGAATAAACAAACAAGAAAATTAGCTATTTTTTCCTCAAATTTGTATATTTGTATTCGTATAGAATCCAATAAAGTAAAAATAAAATATATATATAAAAAAATAAATTTTCATTAAAACAAGATTAGTAAAACCTTTATGATAGTCTTGATTTAGAAGTACCTTCCTTTCTAAAGCCATGAAGCAATGTTAGACATTGCCCAGCCAGTCAAGGAAGTGTAATCATTTTAATGGATTAGCTGGCCAGTCAGTTCTGACTGAAGGAACAAATCCATCTTCTGAGCAGGAAGATAGCTTTTTGCGTGCTTTCCCATCCTGACTAAGTTTCTCAGCACAGTCAGCTAAAAACTCAGCATCAAGAGAGCAATAATGTACTTTCTGGAAATAATTCTACTCATGTTTCAGTTTGAACCATGAAATCAGACTGCTCCACAAAATAAATAAACACTATTAGAGGTTTGCCATAGGGCTGAATCTTTCAAAATACCTGGTCGTATGGAATCTATACACCATTTACTGAGGGAAGCACTTTTTGAAACAGTACAGTAAACTATACTTGGCACAAACTATCCATAGTACCCTATCTGGCTCAGCTCTGAATAAATCTGAGATTGCGTACCAAGATCTGGCTTTTTTTTCAACTTCCACTACATGGAATTTTCCATTAAGAATGACTACTTAGTGAGATTTAGTATTATCGGTATCAAATCGTAATACCTGCAGGGTTCAAATCCAATTGTAAATTAACATGTAATCAAATTCTGCTACACCTGGAGGGTGACTGGAGTAGGAAAAAACACAGCCATTAGAAAGAATTCCTTGAAAAGGACTGTAGAGAAAGAAATCTGCAATAAGCTTTGTCAGAAAAAAGGTTGAAATAAATTAGGGTTGGACATCTTGATCTAACAATTTATCCATTCAGAACATTACAGAAATTTGTCTTGTTTTCATCTGACTGAGGACTGACTTTCTAGACAAGATTATCTGACAATTGTTCTTCCTTGCCACTGGGTTAGGAGCTGGGTCTCTAAACAGGAAAACAGAAGGAGCGTGCACTCTAATATTTATACCATACGTGTATCAGCTGTCCTTGGGATCAGTTCTTTAGAAGGCAAGTATCTGGATGGCTTGGATTTGGGAACATTATTAATTCAGAAAGAATTCTTTCTAATGAATAAAGCAGAAAAATATGTAAAAAATGATCACAAAAATATCACAGATCTACTGTTAATAAACACTATTAGAGCACTAGATTAGAGAATGGCTTGCATCTCTAAAGCTATGAATAAACTATGTGAATTGGAAAGGATTTCAGACTTTGAAAATGCTTGGATAACAGTGATATACTTCTGCTTCACAGAAATAAAAATGTTAAAATGTGCGAACACCAAGTGTAAACAAGAAAATGTCACAGATTCGTGTCTTTAAAATTTGGGATGTCAACTGTGCAAATCTATCTTTATGACATGATTTGTTTCTTATTTAACTGTATGGTTAATAAACCCAACAAGTCAGATTTCAGAAACAGACTATAAACATTTTAAATTTTTTGAAATTGATACAAAGAAAAAGAAACACAGGTTAGCTTTTAGCTATAAGTCTTCTGCATTCCAGAAAAATCAAATTGCATATCTGAGAGGAATCAAAGTTCAAAATCTGCACTAAACTGTTTAATGGTAGATTATTGGGTCTTAAGCTACTGCTTACTTGCAGTGAGCCTAAAATACATGGGCACATATTTCCTGAGTCACATTAATAAATGTTCTGAGGAAGTTTCTTCTTTATTCCACAAAATAAAACAAGACACTTTAAAAAATTTGGTTAAAAATACATAGGAGATGTTAGATTTTATTCTCAGGTGCCTTTCTGCTTTAAGAAATAAAAAATTTCAAATGAAAATAAAATTCTGAAACTAAAGTAGGTATGTCTCATTTTGACAAATCTGTACTGAATTATTTTAATTTTTCCCAATTCTTTTAATGGACAAAAATTAAAAATATTAGAAGTCTCAATAGATCTGGACAGTTTTTTTGAAGTTATTTTCCCGAAAAATATAACTTTCTGTAAGAAATATTCCAAATTAGTAGGATTTGAACATTTACTTTCATTTATCACCTCAGAAAATCCCATGTGCAGTGGCCATAAGTGTCTTAAAAGACAACAATTATCACCAAAGCAACGCTGAGTGATAGGGAACTTCAGAAAAGGAAGATGTAAAGAACAAATAGATTTTGGCTACCACCCAGTTGCTTCCCAGCAAGCTGGCTCAATGAGTTCTTTGCTCCTTTGAGGTCATGCTGTTCTATTTATTTCTTCTTAACAACAAAAAATCCTATTTATTGTCAGTATAAGTATATCCAATAAAATTTATGAATTAATAATAGGTAAGCCTCATACAATCAGATGATAAATACAAGAGTTATTCAAACTGCTGGGATAACCGCAACCCAGCTATGAGACTAACCTTGCAGTAGGATTTCTGCACTTCTTTTAAAGACAAAAGTACGTGTATATTTTTTTAAACTTCAAGAGAAACTTCTGTAGATAGTGTCCTGTCAATGCTCGCCCTGCTCACCCTTTCTAGATGTATACTGTTCAGGACAGTGACCAAGAAACGGTCCCACAACTGAACAAACTGAAGCTCTTTATTCATTTTTATGTAACAGCTTAGAATCATCACTCCAGAAAGAAGGGAACTAGAATGGCAGCTGAGAAGATGCAGAATCTCACCACCAAAGTTCAAACTGATTTAACTTGTTATGTTCCATAAAAATATAACTTGAAAAAACACAGGAGATGTATGTATGAACGTGGCTTAAGGACAGCTGAATGGGCAAATTTGAGTTGTGGGTAAAACACTCCACGAAGAATGGTCCTGATTGTAAAACAGTAAATTAGTTCTTTCCTGATGGAAATTCTAAGAGGAATCAGCAAAGATCTGTTGGATTAGCACAAAATATCTGCATTTAAATGTGGATATCTATGGTACAGTATTCTACAGTTCAGACAGTATTGACTCAAAGGCATACGCAAAAAGAATATATGAATACTCAGTAAAAAATGAGAAATAGCTTCACAACTGCAGTGAAATACTACATAATAGTATAAAGGCTGAGGATACTTTGTTAATTTTCCAGAGAAGCCTGAGGATTTGTGAATTGAAATAGGTCCATTTAAGAGGAATTGTGATATCAACCACATTTTTGAAGTCTATCAAAAATAGATACCCCTCAGACATTTTTATCTCCCACAAGAAGTAGGTAAACAGAAGACTACAGGTACTTTATTATGGAGGTCACACAAGGCCAAGCAAATCCCTGGGTATTTTTGTTGTGCGGTGTTGTTTTTTGGTTTTTTTTTAACTTTGTGATTTGAAAAAGATGACACAGTATACAACAAAAAGTGCAAGCTATTCCCCAGATAGTTTAAAAGCTTTGAAAAGTTTCCAGAATTTAACCTCAGACTCAGCCAGTGTTAATAGGGTTAGAATTTCCATACCAAGTAGTGATGCACTGGGGAGTGAAGAACGGAAATGAATTTCTAATGTAAAAATAATGACTTGTCTCCTTAGATTTTTACAGAATTTCAGGCATTCAGTTCTTCAGCCTTTGCTTCTGCATACTTAATCATAAGGAGTCTTCCACTACAAGCAGTACAACTCATATAGTAGAAGTACAAATAACAGCAGCAAATAAAAATATATTATTTGCCATCTAGCCTTTCCTCATACATATTTTCAACTGCACAGTACTTGAAGCTGTAGAACTAATATATTTGTGGTACATCTTTGGAAAACAACATACTAAAAAAAGATTAGGAAAACTACGGCATATCCTTCCAATTTTGTTGTAAGGAAGTTATTTGCATTGCTTCATAAATTTGGTGCACAGCCTGAGCTTTTCATAAGTCAGACATCATGGTGTCATGCTTCTTGTCTCAATTTTTCCTTCCATATTTCGGTGTGGGAAGTCATGAAGTCTGTCAGTAGTTTTCTGCATATATCACAATAATTCTAAGCTACTTTTGTTGAAATAAAAGAACTAAGATGAAAAACATATTTAAAAAAAAAAAAAAAAAAGAAAGTCACTTACCTTCAAGCTGGAAATACTGTTCAAACAATTCCCTAACTATTCTTATGTTCATACAGGAAAGCAATTGTTTCCAGTTTGTTCCTCAAATTTGTGGGACAGGGACAGGAATTTGCACCTCTAAACAGTTTCCAAGATCTAAGCCACTGTTCCTAGAGCTCAAGTTCAGACAGTTTAGATAGTTTTGATTTCAAAGTCTTCTGGCTTATTAATTTGTTCTTATGCATAAGTCAAATCCATTAAGGAACGCAGGTAGAGACACCTGTGTCACACCACCAGCTTTCTCTCTGCATGCTGAGAAGCCCCTTTTGAACCAACCTCTGCATTTATATCAACCCCAGTTAGTCAGAATAAGATCTGGGCTTTTTCACATGCAGTTACCACTATGTTTATAGAGTTCATTAATGTTGATGCACTTTTACGACAATTACAAAAAAAAAGCAGAACCTCAGAATACAAAGAGGTTGAGATGATTACATCCCTCTCTGTAGAAAAGGTGACCTTAATCATGTTACAGATGTGTCCTGAAGGGAGTGAGAGAGAACTTGCTTGGAAATCAGAACCTCTTTGTTCACACCTGCAGCAAGGCATACCCACTTGCAATCATCATCACTTGGTTCATGTACTGAAAATCAACCTCTGATTTACTTTATCAAACAGAATACCACACTGCTGCTAAGACAGCAACAGTCTGTAAGGCCTCAAAGGTTTCCAAGGCAAAGTAACATTTCTCCTGCCACTGCAAGTTACTTTAATAAGATTAACACTGTCTCTTGTTTCACTGCTACTGACTTCACCCCTGCAGAGGACAATTAAGCAAATGAAAGTCACTCTGCTAATTTACATCCCCTCTGGATGAGGTTCAGACACAGTAGGAAATGTGTGCATTCTTGAGAATCCTAAAAATATTAAATCCCTCCCTGGATACTGCAACTGAACTATTGCAAATTTCCAAAAGCCACTCTGTCTCTAAAGATAATTTGAGCAATCTTACTACGCTGGCTTCCTACAGCTGCTCTTTAACTCTGGAGGCAAGCTGTCTGAAAATTCAGCTTCTTGGTCAGAAGGAAGAATGACAGATGGTAAATAAATTCAAGACTAGTTTATTTTTATAACTGGAAAATAACTTTCAGACATCCTGGTGGTCTACAGATTCCTTCAAGGTCTTTTCTATTTTAATGAAAGATAAAATATGACTTAGATTCACATTCAAGAATCTTAATTTTAGACAAATTGCAGAGAAAAGTAAATGCCAGCTTTTATTCTAAACTTCAACCTTCTGAATCACTGAGACATTTATCTTCTGCAAAAGTGATTGCAATAATAATAATGCTTTCTGGTTTACAACAGATTTAGCAGGAAATTAATATCTGGTTTTATGAACACATTAAGCAGATGGTACCTATTGTTGAAATTATCCCATAAAAGTACATGTATTTGGACTCGGTTACAACTTAATGCATTAGACTTTTAAGAGATTGGTTTGGTAGTTGTTTTCTTTTTTTCTAACAAGCCATTTTAAGTCTATAGCATGCAACCTTGGAACTAATTGTGGTTAGCTCCAAAGCTACAATAATTCCAAAAACTATTGACTTAATTGCTTTCACTCATGAGGAGGAAAGAAAAGAGCTTATTAAAGAAAACAGCTTATACAGTTATTAGAATTCTGGTCTATCATTAGTTTCATCAAAATCAGTGACAAACTGAGAAGCAGTTCGAAGAGTCAAAGATTGCAGCTGAAACTTCTGACCCCACTGAATGTAACACTAAGCTTCTCTTTAACTCCTGCAAAGCTTCAATTTCATATTCAAACAACAGTCTGGAAGCTATGCAAGCATATTACCTGGGAACAGCTTGAAGAGAACTGCTGCCATCCTCTTACAAATGCAGACAACTCATCCCACCAGAAAATATTCACTGCAAACTACTCATGATGAAAGGGAGTGGAATAACATGTTGGACTGACTATAAGACATGCTTGCTCTTTCTCCTTCATCACTTTAGACTCAATATTCTTCAGTACCTAGAGACATGTGCAATGAAGTTAACAGAAAAACTCCCACAGACGTATGGAGTTTCGCATTAATTCTATATCCCATAAAACCTGACAAATTACCTGCAGACACTGCATGAGTATATAGTGTATTAAATAGCATCCTTGCTTGCAGTCCCAAAAGCAGTCATATGCTTGACTGTGTTCTGTTTCCAAATGAGCCTGTACCTGGACTGGGCACTTGTTAGGCTGGCAGCCCTGTCACCTTCACAGATGAGCAAAGGCTGAAGTAAATACTTTGAGTATTCAACACATCTGCATCTTTTTATTTCCATCATGTAAATTCATGTCAAAGACGGAAATAATTTTTAACAACTACATACATTGTTTAATGAAATTGTAGCACTGAAAGACATAGTTAAAGAAACTGTTGTTCAACTTGATGTGATTGTATATACACCTGTGTGTAATCTGATCCTCTTTTTTTTTTTTTTTTTTGCACACACCAACTGCAACTTTGTAGGAGATTTTCCAGATTACACGACTAAAGCTGAGGTTCTAAAACTGTTTAAAAAGAGGTCAGTGGCCTGATTTTCAGTAGTGGCATTTCTGCCATCCATTCTTCATTATGTTGCTGCAGAAATATCAAAGTAACTAAATGAAAATATTTGTCCAATTTCAGCAGAATAGAAAAATAAGATCCTAATGGACTAATTAGTGCTCAGCATTGTGCAAAATAAAACTAACAAATCAGGCATTAAATCCAGACATAAGACCTTGATTTTAGGCACACAGATATAGACCCATGCTTCCTAACTTCTGTTACTTAATCTCATTCCAGGCTCATCTTCTACTACATCGAAAGAGATTCACATAGGGAAGAAAATTCAGATGTGATTTGAACTCTATTGAGCTATATTGAACTCTACTGACCAGGGAAAACAATGACATAGACATGGCATACCTAATCTTGGAGTTTAAACTGCTGCCTCAATTAACAAGCTGAATAAATTCAAACTGAGTCTGGAATGTCCTGGCCACGTTCACTACACTAGAAAATTAAATGAAGTTATTGCACTTACGCAAATGCGGAAAGATCCCAACAGAATTCTAAATGCCAATGTTAATTATAATTAGGTGTAACAACAACAACAACAAATGCAACCTCCACTCTATTTCAAAAAAATGATGTATAAAGCAGAAGACTCCAATTAAATCTGTCTAAAACTGAATGGCAATTTATTACGACCTATCAATATCAAAGTGACAGATAAACCATCAAGCATCGCTGACCTAGAAACCTGGAGTCTCCATCTCTGCAGTAGAGATAGGCTGCCCTGCTGAGGACCAGGGAACTGGCAGGAGTGTGGCAGGGTTCTGAAACATTCAGCTGGAACAGCCAAAAAAACTGAGCCACCAAGGCACAAATCACCCCTGGGAAGTTCCACACTGCAGTTCTATTTTTATATTTGCATAAGCAAATATTGCTTCTGGCTTATGGGAAACAGCATGCTACTTCAGTTCAACAGTGTGCATCACAAACCACAAGTGGTAGCCCAACAGGTTTTTAAATTAATCTGGACTTCCCTAAGGATAATTATTTGCAGAGATACTCGGATGTAAACAGTACTCCACTTGGGTGTATGTGGACAGCCTTAACCTTGCAATGATATTCCCAGTTTTCTTGTCCATTTTTGGCAGTTTTTTTTACCAGTTACTGATAAATTTCCCAGACACGGGGGAACCTCAGGGAAAACTCATTTTGACCAGGTGCACGCTGGACTCTGAATTCATTCTTTTCCAGCACACAGGGGTCTGCCATCCACAAATCTGACAAAGTGCATTTTTGCCTTCTATGCTTTTGGTCTCTTTTTTCCTCCAGAAACTGTGCAGTAGGAAAGGGCCTGTAATATTTAGACTTTCTTCTTTAAAAGCAACTCTTTGGTTTGTTTGTTTGTTTTCTCCCCCAGGATCAGGTTGGTTTTCTGTGAGGCTCTAGAATATGCTTCTATTAGCAATCACAATACATTGTGCAATTCTTTCCTCCCGGGATGTTTCTGTCAAAGCATTCATCCTCCTTTAACTTTTTCAAGTCCCTTGGGGAATGGGATGAAAACCTACATCCAGATTCCATTAGAATGTGTTCTTAAAAATAATCAGAAAATCATGCTTGGGTACAAACTACATTTTCATTAAGAGCAGAACTCCAGGCACCTTGCAGCAAGACAACCTTAAACACTGCTGTCATTAAAGCTTGTGTGCCATTCTGTTTTCCAATTTGTCTTCAATCATAACTAGCTTCTGTTTATCTCCTAAAGTGAGGCATACCTTTGAAGACTCAAAACAACAGTCACACTGTAGCAAGGGAGAGGGCTGCTGCGTGCTCCCTGGTATGTAAAAGAAAGCTTTGTCACTGTCAACAATAGCTCAGGAATTTTACATCGGATTATTTCTTCACATATTCTATGTATAGCAGCAATTCATACAGGTCACTGAGTGAATGAATGCTCATATAAATCAGCTGTGAAACTCCCACTAACTTAACAACAAAGTGAAACAAAGAATCCTAGTCTGGGGCACAAACTATGCCTATACTCAAAGAAGAAAGAAACACACCATGAAGTTGTATTCCCTATCAGCTCCTGGAGGTAAGGCCTTTCAGCGAGAGTAATTCAGCAGTGAAATTACATTGTCTTTTCTTGGAAATCTCTGTGATCTTCACCATCTGTTTCATGTGATAAAGTTGTTGATTTGATGCTGCATCTTATGTATCTGAACAAAGGCCAGTTAAAATTTGCATTAAGGAGCAAAAAAAGAAGTAATTACAAATTATAATGAAAACAAGCACATGTTTTTCTGCATTTTAATGAAGCAAAGGTAGCTGCACTGGTTTACAGATCCAATCAAATTCAGATCACGTTGGTTGAATATTTCAGTTTCAGAAGAGTAAAACTGTAGTAAACAGGTACAGTACAAACACAAATGAGTTTCCTCACCACATAAAAATTATCTAGCAGGATTATTCAGCAAGCTGTACAAAGATCACTCAAATGAAAACAGATACTCAATAAAGCAGCTAATTGACTCCAATCTTATTTAATAAGATGGCCCCAAACTGCCCTGCAAAAATGCCAAAGCAACTAAATATCAATGTTTATCTTTGTTAGTCAAGGAAGAAAAACTTCTATACTGTTTGGAGAACTTCTGAGCCATTTTATGGGAATCTGAAGGACTTTAAAAAATAATTAACTATTTTATGCTGTAGTTTCTGGTTTGAAGTTTTATTCCAGCTTTGAATGTCATGGTTTATGATCTCAAATCCTTGTTATCCACTGAATTTGTCAGCATCAGCTTTTATTTTCAGAGTTGAAAAAGGACACTAAAATGGGAAATTCTAAGCACAAATGTTGTTTAAAAGGTCTAGCAACTTTTAGCTGATGATATCCTAAGTTATATTCACACATACACACACACACACGTAATCAAAGTCTAATGACTCTGCAGTAAATTATGTTTTGGTTGTTTTTTTTTTGTTGTTATTATTATCAATCTCCTCCAGACCTTGAGATCAACATCCCTAGAAATAATCCTTCAAACAAGATTCTCAGAATCTCTTTGTAGACTAAATAATAACATATTAAATATATGAATATGTCTACTTGATAGTCCTTTCTACAACGCTGTTTCCATGCCATTCACCAAAGAAAATTGTAAAATGCCATACAGACAACAGAAACCCTCTGGCCAGAGAGGTACCATGCATCCTGGTCTGAATCAAGCCAATTCTGTGTTTCTCTCCTTCACATAATTTGTGAGATAAAGTGCTTTGCTACAGATGGTCAGTTATTTGATCCCTGCGATCTTTGAAAGCAGAGCAGAGGGAGTATCCGATGTGCTCAACCTTGGTTGTAGGAAAGATTTGTAAGAGAAAAAGTACTTAGTAGATCTCCTGAATTATCTGCATTTTACCTTTCACATTTTTGATGAGTCTGCTAATACAGTCGGTAAGTTAATGACAACAATTGTTTTTTGGAATAACAGCTGTATTCAAAGTATGCCAGTTCCGTTCACAAAACTATTTGCATTTAGTTTATAAAAGATAGTTTTATAAATGACGTAAAGCAAAATGCCACTGTATAGAATGAAGAAACAAATTTCCATTATCTCCTTTGTAAATTTTGATTATGTAAAGTTATCCCTTTCTATAATTGCTGATTCCACATACTCCCTGTTATTTTAGGGAGGATGCTATTTTACAGTGCTATTTTAAAATAACACTGCCATTTAAAAAAATCTTTCAAATATCATGACTCCGTGAGTGGGTTACTAATGATGCAGCAGGTTCCTTCTGGGAGTCTCAAAGCTACCAAGGGATGTGAAACACACTGTTTCCATTGAGATTCTAACAGAGACCCCAAATAGTTTACCACAGCTCCTTTCCTGAGTGAATTTTCTTTTTTTTTTTTTTACAAACACCCATAGGGTTAAGCATTACCATGTTTGTTAACATAACTATTATCTATACCAGTGACAGCTCCTAGAAAGACGTAGACAGATGCTGACAGATGAACTGTCAATGAACTCTCAGCAGATTCGGAGGTTTGGAAAAGTATATTAAGTTTGATCCTTATCTAGACCTTGTTTTTCTTTTTTCCTTACCACATCAATAAACCTTCAGTCTTCCTTTCTTCCGAGTTACATTCTGCTGTTACCTCACCACTTGCTGACCTGTCCAACTTCTAGCCTAATCTCCTTCAGAAGGGATGAAAGTTGACAAGCAAGCTGCCATGGGACATCCAGACTTCCCCACTTTAGCAGGTTTTCCATGCCTATGGAAAGCATTTATGTGGGTAATTCTACTATTTCACCCACTCTCCATTGAATTTTGATGGAGCAGCATAAATCCACTGCTACATCTCCCTACCCTCTCATCTCTAGGTTTTGGAACTGAACCTAACATTTTGAGCACTGAATGATCATTAAATTTGAAAAAGGAAAGACTTGCCATGCCTCCCAATGAGAACTGAAGCAAAGAAGAAAGAAAGAATAAACAAACTGTCAAGGCTCTCAAACAGAATTCTATTCCAAGAGCTTTCTCTGCAGTCACTTACTTATACACCGAGTACAAGAGACAAGAACCCACAACATTTTGTACTGCAGTTTAACCCATTTCTCTCACAAACTTAAGTTCCACAGAGTCATCCTGATGATGATGGTTAACACTGATAACACTACACATAGTACGTTTGGCACTGATAAATGCCTAGAAAAAAAATGGCCTCTTACTGAAATTCACTTTTCATACATTTGAAGCAGAAGATAATCTATCAGACTAATACTAAAGGAAAATACTTGAGTGTAACTTTCTCTTCAGTGGGAACAACTCACAGCAGGACCCTCACCCACCTCCTGGCTTTTGCTGGAGATGTAACATGCAGGAAATAGGTGTCACATAACATACATATAGACTGCCAAATTGACACTCACATCAGAAAACTTCAGTGTCTTCATAATAAGGTAAAAAGAATTTTCTTGTACCATCTCAAGATGCACATTCCAGTTCCTTTCCTATTTCTTTTGCCGAGATATTAAACCCAAAACTACCTCAAAGCATCAAAAAATCACAGGATTTCTCTTTCATTCTGAAGCATTCAATTTTATCATTGATTTATTCTGTCATCTTGAAGAAATAAGTTAAATGCCCTCTGCCTCACTTTCTCCCTCTGCAAAGCAGAGATACTAATCCTTAATCTCAGTTAAGGGCTTTCACCAGCTGTTGCTAAAAAGTGCTATGTAGATACCTGACATTACTAGTAAGTCTTATCAATCATTTTAAGTGTCTTTTTACAATTTTGGATGGATTTTGGCAACTGTGCACATAAAAGTTCTATTTTCTTGACTTAGATCAAAATAACTTATTTCTGCCTCACTCTTAGCTCTTAAATTTCATTTCAGCATAATGTATACAATTGCATTTCTTTCATTAATCAGAAAATAATTGGAAGAATATGTTCTTTTTAGCTATAAGGCTACCAGGTCTCTAGCAAGCTTTCCTGTGAACACACATAAAAGTGGACAAATATTAACAACTGCGAAGTCCTTCCCAAATCTTATCTCCATGCCAAAGCACAGTTGAGGCAAATAGTAAAGCCAAGGATCACTCTGGACTGCCCAGCTGTCCCTTCTCTGGGTGTGAAATGGGAACCTAGTGATAAATAAGAGGAAATCTTCCCAAACTTCTCCAGGTACTTCTGCTAACACATAGTCTTCATTTGTGTCATTTGTAATATTTGGGCCAGGACACAGATGGGATCTATTGGCATCTACAAAAGTGCACCTAGTGAGAAGAGAATTAAAATAGCAAGAGATCTAGAAGACTTTTGACATGCTGCTGGACTATCCTGCAAATCTGCAAAGGAATGGAAACTCAAAAACCTTCTTTTCTATGGAAATTAAAGAAACATGATATGGAAGCATTAAACAAAAGCAAAAGCACAGTGTATTCCAAGGGAAATAACATGAAATCTTATCTCCAGCTGTGATAATATTGGTACAGTGACTTATGACTATATACTAAGCAAACTGGAAGTTGTGGTCCTAATGATTATTTAGAAGAAGGTGCTGAACCAGGGGGGTGAGGGGGGTGGGAAGAATGAGAAAGGCAGATACTTTAAAGCAAATACAAATGCAACATCAACCCATTTGCTATTTGTTTCTGTCAAACCTGTCAGTCAGTGATTTTAGATAAGAGACTGGAAGCAATACCATACTTGTCTGCTGGTTGAAGTCACAAAATTTTCATTCCAGGAATCAGCATCTTGTGAGTGTGAGGGAACCAAGGAAATATTGTTGCTGAGACTTGAAAATGGAAATGGAAACAAACTGGATGATTTTCAGTTACTCTGCATGCAGTCTCCCATGGCAAATGTTTTTAAGCACTTGAATGCTTAACAAGGGGTACATTAAATGGGGCAAAACTGACCCAGAATTGGCCCAAATTTCACCTGTAATTTGGCCATCAGAATTTACATGTTTCTCACTCCGATCAGTTACTGGAGACAGGTAGGAGACAAGGTTCAGTTGAAGACAAAATTGAATTAAATACCTGCATGCTCCATACATACTACCTCCTCTCTTCCCAGTGCTTTGAGAACTATCTAGTTTCATAATTGCAGATGGCATCAAGTTGAAAAAAAGTGTCCCATTTGCCTGAGAGTAGGAAGGGCCTTCAGAGGGACCTGGACAAACTGGATATATGGACTGAGGCTAATGGGATGAAGTTCAACAAGAACAAGTGCTGGGTCCACAAAAACCCCAAGCACTGCTACACCCTTGGGGCAGAGTGTCTAGAAGACTGTGTTGAGGAAATGGACCTTGATATGTATGGTTAGACTAGGTCATCTTGGAGGATTTTTTCAACCTTGATGCTTCAACAATTCTATGATTCTACATTTCCAATTCTTGCCTTCTGTAATTCCCTATCAAGAGAAGAATTTCCAATCCATAAGATATTTTAAAAGGCACCAGTTATACCAGAGCTTGTAAACAAGACCATTATAGCTTTCTCAGTGCCATATTACAATAGAAAATTTCATAGGGAATTAATCAACCTCAACAGATAACTAATGAAAAGATGTTATTTAAATATCTAAGTCCAATGTGCCACAAGAAAAGTATTCTAGTCAACTTCTCACTTTAGAAGGCCATGGGGTAGAGGCAGAGGAGGGCCAAGGAGGGCCATGAACCCAATGAAGAGAGCCCTCACAAACACCTTGCAGAAAGAAGAGAGCAGGAGGCTCTTCTTAGCCTCTGGCATCCAAGAAAAATGCTTCTGGAGGAGTTCCACCTGCTCACAAGGTAGCAGCGCTGGCAGTTTCAGCCAAATGCAGAAGCAGGGTCCTGTACATGTAAAGAAATTGTCAAAAGTATTTTGAAAGACCTGGAGGTAGGGAGAGCCTTATGTTTACATAGAACAGAGAAGACCTAATCTCAGTGCATCATTTGTCATCTCACCAAGAAGTAATGACATCACATAAAGACACATTGATTTCAGTAAGAACATATTATCATTCTTTATACTTCAGATATATAAGCTACACAGCGATACAATTCAGAGGCTCAGAGAGGTCAATTGTGATGGCCTTCTCTGAGTTCCTGTCACAGACAGCCCAACAACTAACCTGAATTCCACATAAAGCACAGCACACCATTTCAGGGGAAAAAAAAAAAAAAAAAAAAAAAACCTTCAGTCTAAACTGCCACATTTGCATCAAGAGATTTCCTTCAGTGGTAACTATGGCACTACTGCAGCCATAGAAAATGCTTCTCTAGAAGCAAAACATATCCAGTGTGACCTTGAAAATAAAGGCTATCACACCTCATAATTTCTGACTTCTTTGTTGATTAATTTCTGGGTCAAGTGTGTCAAGAGTAGAGAAAATGTAACTTCAGTACCCTTAAAAAGCACATTTTCAACAAGCCTGAGTTCACCTGCTAAAAAACACTTTTTCTATTTTACAATTATTTTCACCTGACTGCTTTAGGAATTGCAACATTTTTTTTTCAATATGATGAACTATTTTTCTGGAGGAGTAAGTCTGAACTACTTTTGGTACTGCACTACTTTTACTCAACATCTTCATTAGTTCAAGTGAAGAGGAAACTGTAAAAAAAAATGAGTACATTTTTTTTACTGAATGTATAATCCCTTCCCATGTTATCATTCTCTATACAACCTTGCAGTAAACTTATTCATCTGTAGTAGTACGTAAAGATGAAATCTTGCTTATCGTCATTTTTTTAGAGTCACATCTAGCCAAACAAGTACAGAATTGGAAATGCTAGAGAAAACAGTATTCATCCAAGGGAGTGTGTGTTCATACATCTAACTAAAATGTAAAATATTACTTTCAACAGAAGTAGATAAATGCTAGTTTTGATTCTTGAGAGACCTTTGTTTTTTTTTGTTTGTTTGTTTGTTTTTGCTGCCCCCACTAAGAAAAGTTGGTCCCTATTTGAAAGCTGAATCACAAAATTGGATGGATGGGTTCTGTTGAGATCAGTAAAAAAACAAGGAGACAAGGCCAATGCTTCTATGTTGTTTATAAGACTCAGCAGAACAAATGACCAACAAGGACTTAGCCATATATGTTCCCTCCTGGCCCAAGATGTGTTTCTCATCTTCAGAGTGAACACCTTTCTCCTCCTTCCCAGTCTACTATCACAAACTTCTGATTTTCTACAAAACAGCTTAAATTGTACAATATCATTTCATCATTTTTAAAGCAGAAAGCAATGCCATACAGATTATAAATATATAGTAATATTCATGTTCTACAAACTCCTGATGTCAACCAGAAGACAGTAATTCATTTGCTTCTGCAAATTCAGTAATCAGACTAAATGCATATGTAAGAAGTGAGGCATTGTTGAATCACTGCTCTGCCTGAATTAACTTTTCAATACAATGATTATCTAGCTGAGTGATACTCAATAGCGTCGTGATGAGTATACTGTAAAATTTGATGAAGAACAGACTTCCCTATTTTACTTTCTTTGTCATGGATATTGAGGAAAAATGTATCTTACATGAAACTATTTGGTAAAGCTAGACCTTCCAAATAATATATGCATATAAAATTGAAGTCATTTTCCTACTCTCTTGTCATTTTGCCACAGCAATTTTATTGGGCAACCAGCAGAAGAATTGCTTATTTCCAAAAGCAAAACAAAACTACAGATTTGTGAGACTACTTCTGCAGCCAAACAGTAAAGTTAATGCTACCAGGAGATATAGTCCTTCTGTTTCAGCAAGATATGTACTGTTCCGGTTAAAACTGTCTTAAGGCCACTCAGTGACTCAGTGTTCAGCTCAACACAGTAGTAAATCAACCACTGACTAAATAGGGTTCTGCCACTCTGGGCACTTTTTTACCTACACACTACTGATACTGTTCTGCGGGCTAGTCTCCTGAAGGAAGTAATCCTCTTCAATTCCTTGTTTAGCTCCTTATGAAACAGTGCAGACATGAAGATATACAACCAGAAAAATCTCTTAACTCTACATCTTACTTGGCAATTCTTTACTGCTCATTTCTTATAATTATGATGCCATGAAAATGTAAAGGAAGACAAATACTATAAATACTTGCAACTATATAATTGTAGATGAGTTCTTTAAGAAAAATGAGAAAGAAAACATCTTTTTGGTAGCTGAAATAGCAAGTAGAAGATTTCTGGTTGAGAACAGAAACCCGGAAAATCCAGCCTGCTACCAGGAAAATCACTGAATGGAATGGTTGGATACTTGCAAGGTTTTTTTTCTGTTTTCTCATGAATAACCAAAATTAAAGAACAGCAGCTCTTGATACATTAGACTTTGCTTGCTTAATACATACTCTGTAGTGCAGTCCAATTGGAGGCCTGTACTTAGTGATGTTCCTCAGGGGTTGTTGATGCTGAGTCCAGTCCTATTCAAAATCTTCATCAATGACCTTGATGAAGGGATAGAGTCCACCCTCAGCAAGCTTGCTGAAGATACAAAGCTGGGAGGAGTGGCTGACACGCCCAAAGGCTGTGCTACCATTCAGTGAGACCTGGACAGACTGGAAAGTTGGGCAGAGAGGAACCAGATGAGGTTTAACAAGAGCAAGTGTAAAGTCTTGCACCTAGGGAGGAATAACCACATGCACCGGTACAGGTTGGGGGATGACCTGCTGGAGAGGAGCTCTGAGGAGAGGGACCTGGGTGTCCTGATGGATGAAAGGTTGGCTGTGAGCCAGGAGTGTGCCTCAGTGGCCAAGAGGGCCAATGGTATCCTGGGGTGCATTAAAAAGAGCATGGTCAGCAGGTCAAGGGAGATGATCCTCCCCCTCTACTCTTCCCTGGTCTAGCCTCACCTGGAGTATTGTGTCCAGTTCTGGGCTCTCCAGTACAAAAAAGACAGGGATCTCCTTGAAAGTTAGTCCAGCAGAGGGCCACAAAGATGATAAAAGGGCATGGAACACCTCCCTTATGAGGAACAGTTGAGAGACCTTGGTCTGTTCAGCCTTGAAAAAGGGAAGACTCAAAAGGGATCTGATCCATGTCTATAAATATCTAAGGAGTGGGACACAAAAGGATGAGGCTGAACTCTCCTCAGCAGTGTGTGGCGATAGGACAAGGGGAAATGGCCATAAACTGAAGCACAGGAAGTTCCACGCAAATGTGTGAAAGAACTTCTACACACTGAGGGTGATGGAGCACTGGCCCAGAGAGGAGGTGAAGTCTCCTTCTCAGGAGACATTCAAGAACCACCTGGATGCCTACCTGTGCAATCTGTTCTTAGGAGCTGCTGTGGCAGGGGGTTGGACTAGATGACCTCTAGAAGTCCCCTCCAACTCCTAGAGTTCTGTAATTCTGTGACTGAGTGTCACAGGCATTTCTGCTCTCTTGGTCCTTCTAATTCTGAGGTTTAACAACTGCAGCAAAGATTGGGAAGGAGTAGGCTCTGCAGACTGATTATTTGTTAGGGTTGTAATCCCAACCCCGTGAAGATCCCTGCAGTCAGGAAGCCTGGAGGGCTTCTGAGAGTGTTAAGAGACCTCCAAGATTTTCCCATTCCCTTTTTGCATGAAACTGAGTTTACCTGCATTTTCATTAGACACCTGTCTTAATATCACAGATGCTTAACATGGGTATCATTCACACAAACGCAGAGAATAGTGTTTACTGCTTATCTAGCCCAGACTGGGTGAGGATTCAAACTTGCTTCTCTTTCATATGACATGAGTATCCTATCTACTATAATATTGGACAGACCATGGTTTGAACTATTTTCCTTTTAACAGAAAATCTGCCACAGAATCGCTTCCAAGTCAAGTTTATTCAAAAATAGTATGAGCTTGCAAAATATTATGAAATTTATAACCAGAATACATTTCATCACTCAGAATAAAATTCTCACCTAATGCGCCAGAAAAGGCTTTTTCTGAAACGTGGTTTCAGCAGTGACGCTGCGTGAAAACCACAGCTCAACCAGACACATCAAACCCTGGAAAGTTATTACATAAATATGTTTGCTAAAAAAAAAGCCACTGTCTTCATGCAAAAATGCCTAATGCTTCTATATCAGTTCCCAGTGCCTATGAGGTATTTAACAAAGGATATAGGGTAACAAAATGGGGGGAAGAAAATAACATGCAAAACAATAAATGCTGTATGAGTTGAAACACTTAAGCAAAATGTGGGGAGAAAAAAAAAACAAAACAGTTCTCATTAGTGCATTCAAAAACTGTTTAACTCTTAAGATGCATCAAGTTCTGCATAACATCTAGCTGGCACATTTGTTCATATCATACTCATGATAAGACTTTGCCATTGGTGATAATATCAGCTTTCCCTTTAATCAGCTCTACTGACAAAAATGAAAAAAATTACTGCTTTAAAAATCTGGTTAGAATTAGGTTCTCTTCTCATAAAATTGCAAATAAACATTATAAAATAATTTGGAAGTGCAAAAATCACAATCTTCCAATTGGCATTTTCTATATAGATTTATCACTGCAATTATTCCAGATCTGACTTTATTGATCTAATATTCTATTACTCACATCATGGTAAATATTTGATGCAATCAACACTCAGAATATAGTATACTTGAAATATCCTCCTAGTTCAACCAGCAACACGTATTTGAACATCAGTCCTGCTTGCGTTTGCCAGTAGTGGTAATTAGCACTTGTAAACACCCTTGAAAAGAGAAACTGAAAAACTGCTGTATAAAAAGAACAGTATGCTGTGTGGAGAAGATGGCCATCTTCTACCTTACATTCCATAAAAATTAACTTCAAAATATAACACTTGCACGACTCAGCTTGCATCACTCTCTGCTACCCAGGGAGCTGGTTGGAGTCACCAATCCTGGAGGTATTTAAAGAATGTTTAGACATTGTGTTGACGGACATGGTTTTGAGAGTGGTAGGCGGAGGTTTGGACTGGATGATACTGTAGGTCTTTTCCAATCTTGCTGATTCTATGAATTCAAGAGATTTCCAATTGAGGATGTCTGCCTACCACGTTTTAACTATTTTAAATCTGCACTCTGTCTTTCAGCTCTTTAGCTATGAACAACTCAGTCATTTCACTGAGTATGTTAGAGCATAGCATTTCGATTTTAATCATTCATATTTTAATCTGTTAAAAATAAATAATCTCTTCAAACTTAGAAATATATATCTAATTTAAACAAAAGTTACAATCAAAATACTCCTGCTGTTTTGAACACTCGATATAAAAATTAAAATGGTGAAGATTTTACAGATCATAGCATTTGGATTTTATTCTTCTTTTGCTGACTGTAATGTTTAGCATTCTTTTCTGCTGCAGTGACATCTTGTTTTGCCATAAGGTTTTATACCCATAGAGACAATGCCCTGTCACCCAACATAGAGTTCTGGGAAGACATCTTTATGGCATGCTTTATGCTTTGTGGCACGTACAGAAGAGTCCTTAGCTTTTTTTATATTTATTTACAAGTTTTCATGAGGCCTTGATGTTTGTAAACAGCAAACAACATTGTGAGAATATTTAACTTTAGAAATATTCTGATTCTACGAATGAGAAAGTTTAGCAACTTCTCATATTACTTTATTAATAAGAGACTTCTCTGCTTTTCAGAAAATTGTAATCTCTCTCAGTTTTCCCTCTAAGGAGATAATGATTCTTGCTGTAACAAAAGGCTACTGAGAGCATAAAGCACTACTTCAGAAGCAGTTAGTAAAAATGGCTCCACTGTCTTCTGTAGAACAACTTGAATGCATAAAACCTTGAAAAGTAGTAACAATGGGATAAATTTTGTTCACTGACATAACACTAAGTCAACTGAGCTGTGCAATGCTCCATGCATGCACACTGCATCTGATGTCCATAAAGTATTTGAAACTTTACAATGCTTTCCACATTATCCAAATTAAACTCTAGGTTAAGCAACTTTTCCTCACTACAGACAATGAAACTGCATTCTTTCATGTTGATACAAAATTTACACTGTAATACAGAATAGTACGGTAGTGTTCTGATAACACAATTCAGAATTGGTTTAATTCATTTCATTTTAATTTCATTAAATTAGGACAATACAAAGAAACCCTATGTCTGGTCACATAATGGTATAAATCTGAAGTTACTCTACTCAAGTCAAGGAGCTAGTTGTAAAAGTAGAGTAAGATAGATTAGAATCAGGACTACAAAATGTTTACTGCTATTGAGTTCTTATGACAAACAGTCCGAAGTTGTCTGAACTAAAATTGATTCTAAGTATTGTGTGGTGCTGTAACTTTCTATAGATCAGGCAAGATGTAGGTGTAACATTCATGCTAACACCTGACTGAGGAGCACAGACTTGTAAAGTAAAACAAACTGTAAAATATACTGTTACCCACGTGCTTGCTGAGAAATTATAAATGGCAAAACTTGCAATAAAAATGAACTCCTCTACAAATGGTAACTGCTTCCAATAAGTGTTATTCCAATAAATGAGTGCTAAAATAGAGATCTTGAGAGTGTACACCTAAGTCAAATTCACATTTTCAATACCTACTCTGTATTGTGACAGAAAATATACTGGTATGTGTTTGGGAATGCAGCCTTGTATTGTTACAAATATGTGAGTGCTGCTCTGAAGTTAATGCCTCTTATTTTATCATATTGACCTGCAACATTAGAGGCAGATATTTCTGGTACAGCAGGAGAGGTTGAACCTTCCCACCAATATTCTGTTAGCTTTTGTTGCTGTGACAGACGGCAGCAGAGGGGCAGACTGACAAAATGGCATCTGATATGGAAGTGCATATGAAGCAAAGGTGTGTCATTGAATCCCTCCATACAGAAAAAATAAAAATAAAAAATGCACCCACTGACATTCATCAATGCTTGCTGAACATTTAAGGAGGCCAACAGTGGATGTGAGCACAGAGAGGCGGTGGGTGGTGCGTTTCAGCAGCAGTGACAGCAGTGTGAAAGACAAGCCATATTCTAGACAGCTCATTTTCATTGCTATTAAAATGCATATCTACTGGTGGTGACTATGTTGAAAAACTGTTCTGTAACTGAGAAATTGCTCAGTGTTATTCTGCTCTGTGTATCTGTTGTAGTTTCCATGGAAATAAATGGGAGGCATTACTTTTGGAGCAACTTATGTATTACTTTCCCCAATTAGACATTTCTAAGACTATCTTATAAGTATATATTTTTACAGGAGCTGTCCTTTTCAGCTTTCTAAGTTGACAACACACAACATTTAATAAATCGAGTTGTGAAGGCAATCTAATTCCAGTCAGAAGTCGTTGCTTCAAGATTATTTCGATACTAAAATGTTTTGGAGGATATATGTTTGCATTAGTAAGTAAAAACAACTAACAAATGTCAAGCAAAAGAATTAAGGAGCCTGTATGAGACATTTCCAAATGAAATCAATTTAGGAAACTATTCTGTTGGCTGGAGATCCTGGTGTTGAAATAGAAAGTAAACCCCTTCAGACTTGGAGCTCTGTGAGGCTGGCACTACGTAGTAACTTCTGTTAATGCGGACATCTAACCTACTGTTCCTAAAAACAACTACAAGATTCATGCAGAGCAGAGCTGTCAAGTGACCACTGATCACATTAAACACTTATTTTCAAAAGAACATTGCTGTTATGGGTAGATAAAAGAAATAGAAAGCCTGCAAACATCATCCAGCAACTCTCAGCAACAGTAAATTTCAGGTGCAACATCAGGGTAATGTGTTTTCCATATGGCCTCAGTTACTGAGTTGTCTCTCTTGTGCATTCGCTTCAGTGAACCACAAAAATAAATAGGCTACAAGTTATAGGACAGTAAAATTCAACAATCCTGCTTTCATTTAAATCAGTGAGAACAGATGTCCCAGTGGCTACTTGTTAATACAAAGCCTCAATACCAGCTTCTTTATTTCAGAGTTTTTTTTTTGCAGTGAAAGACAAAAACAAAACCCACAATATAAATGAAAATTCCAAGTTTAACAAAACAAGCAATGGTTGTTTTGTTGTGACTGGTAGGATTTTTCCTATGCCTAGTAAGGGCTTAGGTTCCTGATTTCCTTCAATGTTTAATGAAGCTGTGGCAGCCTTCCACTACCTCATGCACCAATAGCATCTCTTTCTCCTGTCCAAAGAAACATTTACACAAAACTTGTACAAACTTGGTACCTTCAAAACACCTCCATTAATGTCAGATTACACTGAAACAGAGCAACAGGTCCATAATTTTTTTTAGGTGAGGGAGACAAATGAACAATATGACCAATACTGACACTTCTGTGTGAAATCTTTGTACTGAACATGTCTTAGCCCTCTTGTTCCCATTATGAATACAAGAAATGTCTACCTAGCGCATCCCAACACTTGGACAAACTCATTTCTTTTTTTTTTTTAATCAGTAACAACAGATGCTCACATGCCTTGAAGAGGATCTCAATTTGGCAACATCTCAGATTTCTCATTTAAATGGGAACATAGACATATACATTTATAACACGTTATTAGTACCTGTAATAAGATAAATATTCTCCAGTAACTGAGAGAATCTGAAACTATTTTCTAAGAACTCTGAATAAAACTGCATAATCTGTAAATCAAATAGCCATTTGTTTTCTCTGTCATTTTTATTCGGTTATTTTGATCCTGAGGTTTGCTCACTTGAGCCACAATTCAAACCAAGGTGATGCTGAGTGTACAAAAAAAGTGTTCCAGTAGAAGGAGTGTGCTTCCTATGCATATCACCACCTCACCCCACATATCATATTTTGTTGTCTAGTCTCAGAGAGCACCTGGATTCCTTTCAGGTGAGGTAACTGAGGAGACAGAAGTCTTGAAGCACACCTAGCACACCCACACCTCTCGTGGGAGGCCAGACTACGTGATAGGCTTGATTTACTTCAACCCAATGCTCCTGAAATGCTTACATAAGCTTCTGATCCTAAAGATCAGTTTTTCGCTATATCTGTTCTATTGCACTGCTCTACTTGTTGCTGTAGATACAGTCCCAGTCACACAGAGAAATACCCTGAGCAGAACTATGGGCATAATTTGTGTACAGAAAACATTCTGCCTAGGCAGGCAGCAAGTCTTTTCAGTGACTCTTTGTCATAACCACCTCTGCAGGGAACAGAGTTTATCAGAAACACACTGAGCACTCTCTTTAACAGCTCTCATAAGGCTACAAGGGCTCTTTCATTGAATACAACAGATTTTGGATCAAGGCTTTAGAAGTTAAGAGTGCTTAAGTATCCACTTGTTCTTTGTGGGTCTGACAGTTTAGCCATACAACCACAGCCAAGCCTTCTCTGATAGATTTGGTGCTTCTGCAGTACTGTTCTTGATTAATGGGACTCAACTATATATCTATCTGTCATAATTAGGCAGAAGTAAATTATTTGCATTTCATATTCAAAAAGCAATCTTACCACAGTGCTGTTTTGTCCCTCAGTACAGTCTTTTCCACAAGCATGTGTTACTGGAATTTCAATGCCTAATAAATTCAGTGAAATATAGTGGTATTTTGCAATGCGGAGGCTTTAGACAGCATGTATGTATTTGGATTGGCTGTCAATTTCCATGTCGTTCCCACTAGTCCAGCAGATTGCACAGGAAAGGGATGCTAGCCAACCCTAACAACAGTTTCCAGCCTGACAACATGGGGCCAAATGCCCAGAGAACCAGCTCAGACTTTGGCAGTCTGATCAGCCCACCTAAAGTGGCTGAAGCCAGAAGGCATCAAGAAGGACAGAAGGCAACTCAGGCAGACTGTACCATGTGACTTTTCTACCAAAAGCAGGTATCATCATGTGAATTCCCAGGCAAGAAACTATGACCATTTCTGAACTTTCTGTATTCCTTGGACACTACTGCCAAAATACAGAACTAGATTACATCTAGTAGAGCCTCACAGATAGTCAGCACAACAATCCAGGGTGTAACTATATTTAAGGCTGCCTTCAGACACCCTATTTTCCTCAAATAATTGATCTGCGTAATACCTTCTGATGAATTTTTAAATCTACTTTTAATCCATGCAAAATCATACTCAAAAGCCTTACAGAAGACTTGAAGAATGTTTTAAAACTCTCTACAACTTTGGCTTTAATGTCAAAATAAGACAGATAACGTATTATCTCCTGGCAAAACAGCAGCATCAGCCAAATATGCAAAAAATCCTCATTTCTAAAAAAGACAGTAATTTTTAATGTGGTTTCTAGACATCACTAATTTCTTCTGCAGTCCACAACAATATGGAACATGAAGCCTTTTCTTGCTATTGCTGCATTCTTCACATAAGCTCTTATCATCTGTCACTGGTGAAAGATGCACAAGCAGAAAAAGATAATGCAAATACTAAAATGTTGTCAGGTAAAATGTTTGAAAGTGCTTGCTTCAGGATGATGAAAAAACTCATTTTGTGCTGAAATTAAAGTGGTTATGTTCTAACTGCAACAAGAACAGTAGTTTTAAGCACAGCTTGAAGGACCAAATTAAGTCAGCTTTGGTACAGTTGCATCTATCAGAGTTGCTTTTTGTTGGTTTTTTTTTTTAATTATTTAATGAAAAAGCAATGCTGCAGAGCTACTTGATGCTCATTTGCCTTATTTGTTATGTTTGGGGGGTTTTCTGCAGGCATTCAGGGTGCCAGGAAAAAAAAAATTTCTCAAAGCAATCTTCCAAAATACCAGAAGAGTAAGGACAAAGATGTCTCAATATACATTCCACGACTTCCATGATTTAGATTTTTTTCAGCAAAAAAAACTTCTAACACAATTAACTCACTAATTCAAAGTACTTTCACAATAATGTATCAGTGCTTACACCTTGCAGTTTCAGCCCTGCTCAGCAATATCACTGCAGCATTTTTGGTGTTACAGTTTTTTTCCAGAACAAATTCCCTATTTTACAGGCATTAAAATTCAAGTATTTGGAAACCCATAAGCTTGCAACCTATTCTCCAAGCAGTCAACTCAAGTGCAATACATATTTTTCCTCCCAAAAAACTTAATTTAAATTGGTTCCACCATTTTTCTTTCTAGGGTCTAGAAAAGGACATGAAAGGAACGCCTGATAGATACTAAGAAAATATTTTTTCTCAGAGAATCCAAAGAAATCATATTATTTATTTCACTGGCTCCTGGATGTTTACTGCAATCTACTTTTCAACATGCTATCAAAAATACATTATACATTTTTTTTTTTTTTTTTTGCTTTTTGCAGTTACTGAACATAAAACATTATTCACGTTTCTTGAAGTGGTAAAAAGAGGTATTTATAACTTAACATATACATGTGACTTCAGTATACAAAAAGTATCTGGTGAATACAAGCACAAATAAGTGAATAGTTCCACTGAATTAAGAGAAGCGTGATAAAATGTAGTTCTATAGTATATTCTGCACACTGATATAGCAGCCTGGTGTTCAAACCCCTCTATATTTTAATACCTACGTCCCTTAAAATTCTCAGCAACTAATGCTGAGGTGGTTCATGTGAAAAGGACAAAAGAGAAAGAGACAGAAGGATGAAGAGAGTCTCCTGTATAAGGTAATTAGCAAGTAAGGCTAGCTTCAGAAAGATAGAGCTAGTGCCTGAAAGGATACAGAGAACCCATAAAGGGCCACAGCTGTCAGTCTTTCAGTGAATGCAGGATGTTATTAGTCTTAACATTGATCTCATAATGTTTTCAACATTGGTTCCAAGCAACAAAGATTACTGATGCTGTGGAGGAACAAAAAATTAGGTTTTTTGTCTGATATTTAAAGAAACTGGGAAAAAGGTAAAACACCTAATTCCATTGACCATCAAAGTCAATAGGAAGACTTCCACCTGAGAAGTGAAGTGGCTTGCTACTTAGCAAAATCCAACTTGCACATCCCATGTCTACACAGATAACTGACATTTTAGATTACAAATATCATATAGTCTCCCATGATCCTTCCCAGCCACAACAGGTATATAATACCACTACTTCACCTCTTACCATTCTGTTGCTCAGGTATAGAAATTCAAATGTCCTCAGTATGTCCAGTGCTGGATAAAAGCAATTAAAAAAATCAAATAAAATTGCTTATTAGAGGTACCTTGCCTCATGAAACAGTGTTCAAAATGAGATTCTATGACTAAGATAACTTTCAAAACTGTAAAAAACCTATCACTTAGATCTTAATTCTCTGTGACACATGCAGAGCGTCATGTAATGGAACACACTGAATTTGCAAACAGCATTAGTCGTCCTTACCTCCAATTCTACTTGCTCCAGCAAAAATAAGTTATTTAACACAGAAGTTATCCCTTAATTCTCTTAGAAGATAATCAAATCATTAAAATTCTTCTTTGAAATTCCAGTTTTATTACATCTATGCACTATATTTTATCTCTTTGGACTACTTCTAAATCTAATGTCATCAACACCCGAAACAGATTAGCATAACATCTAAAATCACATGGGGAGTTATTTTTGAAGCCTGAAGAATAGGGATGGATTTCAGAAAAACTTGCAAGCATTTCACTAAAATAGCATTTGGAATCATCAAAATACAAATCTTCAGAGAATGCAGTATGTATGAAGAGTACAGCAAAAACACTGTACTGAAAAATTAATGAAAGAGAAATGAATTGTTTTATTTCTAATTAGAAACCATAGTTGACTATGGGAAATTCTCACTGAAGATTCTCTACAGAGAATTCTGCAACATTGCTTTTCTTGGAAATACTTCCACAATCACAGATGCACAGACATAATAGAACAGGAACAGAGGAAAGAAAGGGGGGTTTTCAGTAGCTCTTCACAGAAAACACTGACATAAGCCCTGGAAAAGAAAATAGATCTGCTTGGGTCATTCAATCATTACTTGGTGAGAGAGCAGTATTATAAATGCTTTAAAGCACAGAGAATACAGTTATTCAGTTCAGATTTAACTAATTTTCTTCATATTCTGTGGGAAACAGTGCTTGATACTGGCTTTTAATACATTTTATTGAAGGTTCTGTCTCAGGATTTTAGCTAAGGTACACCCACCAAAGGAAAGGAAAACAGATTCTAACCCTTCTTGCCAAGACCTATAGATAAAGCAGCTTTCTAAAACTAAGCTATGCCATCCAGGACAGGACTTAACTGGAGTAACCAAAATTTGGAGGCATACAACTTAGATGAAGATATCTGACTGAGTCATTCAAGCCTTCCTTTCTATGATATAAATAGTGACAATTCATCAGACCTAACCTAGACATCCTAGGATGAAGATGAGATAAATTAGTGCCATGCCAAGGCCTACAGTGGAGAGATAAAATATGAAAGTATTCATCAGGATATGCATATTAACATCCTCCCTGGTATCCACAAAAGAAGCAATAAGATCCCTCTGCATGCAGCAAAGAGGCTTCCTGTTATATTTTTCACATATATCTTTGTAGGGTAAATTCATAGTTGCTTCTCATCTCACTGTATCCTTTCTGTTTGGAAAAATAAAAATAAAAAAATGTCAATAAAAGTTGCCAAAAAACTCTTGTTAGAGTCTGAAGTAACAGAATTCAGATCTTATCATCAGTTCCGGTGTGTTATGAAGAAGAACCTGCACACAGAGATGTGACAGATATCAGCTATATAGCTTCAAGCTATGTATCTATATAAAGCTATTTATTTATACCTTCTAAGGATATCAGTGCATTAGTTTGCTACAGACAAATAAACTACAGAGGCAAGTTAGGATACAGGTACCTAAAAGTCAATAGCAGAGTAAAAAAATCTAACTCAAAAGGAATAATGCATTTCCTTGTCTATGATTGCTAATTTACAACAGCATAGGTAGCTGCAGAATAGTTTCTGAGGCTACATGAAAATATAGGATGTAAAGGATGACTGTCAAGCTGTTAGAATCTAGCTACGTGAATCAAAAAATTGTGCTTGCCTTCCTACTTCTGCCTCTAACTATGGGCTACATCACCTTCCACTCCATATTTTATTTCTCCGTCCCCAAGATGGTAACTTCCTTCCCCACCAACTGTAACATTGCTTTATTTATGGCTGTAAAGTGCTTTGAGATTTTGGTATAGGGAAACGTAAAGTACTCCTGTTTCTAAGCTTATCATTACTATGAAACAAAATAGCTATTAGAAGGCATACAGAGAATATATTATTTTAATTTTGACTGCTTTGACATTGTGCACTATTTCCATTTTAGAGTATGGGATTTACCATATTCTCTATTTATAAAGTTAAGCTTTTAGGATAGTAGCAATACAAGATAAAAGTCTCGTTACAGTTACAGAGAAAGGATCAAATCTGTATGCTCATTTTATAACTCAGCAAGGTTGGAGAAAGAAAAGAAATTGCAAGGCCCTTCAGTTCTTTCTGTGTAGAGTTGTTTCTTATGGAAATGTTCATTACTGTAAATTGAAGCCATGTCATTGAAGACATCACTTTAATTCCTAAGGACAAAATAAGAAAGAGGTTAATAAAATGAGAAATTAAACTTAGTCAAATATTTCCTTTGGTTTTCAAGCCAAGAATTTTTTGAAAGTTTATTTCTCTTTCTTTCACTGAAGAGAATTTAGCACTCAGACACACTGACTGGAATGGAAGAGTAATCAGTCAGAAAGAACAAATAAATTTTGTGTCTGCCTCTGTTAGTGGGGAAAATAATTGAAAGCATGACTGCTTATGTGGTTCCTATACAACTTCAAAAGTGTACAAAATCACAGAAAAGGGAATGCCATCTGTTTGTTGTTAGGGTCATGTCTTTTATTTTCCTACTTATACTCCCACTGAAAGCAATGAGAAATTTTCAGTCCTTTGTAGTGAAAAAGACATAACTTTATTTTCTCTCCTATATTCAGGTTACAGGCTTTATTATCCATCTTCCTTGCCTCCTAAGTTTAAGTCTTTGTCAACTAATATCCTCAAACACTATCTATAAAATAGAACAAAAATGGCAAAAAAAATGGTCACCACCTTATAGGAGAAGGAATGTGACACTGAGGAGAAATAGTGGACCTCCCTCAGGTCTGAATGTTTGCATCAAGAAGATTATTAAAAGCAAAGCCACGGCAATAACGCAGAATGCAGCCTTGGCATAATGAAAGCAAGATGTAAAAACGTGTTGGTGAGAAGGGCAGCTTTGAAGCAGCTGCAGTCCAAGCCCTATAATATCTGAAGGAGAATATGCTGGTAATGGAAGTGTGCCTTGTCTAACTCTGACTATACATCTCAAGGGACGATTTACAAGGTGATAAAAGGTTCCAAGCTGAAAAAGGTACTTTAGGCAGTTAAAAAGCAGCTTTTTATGATCATTTCTTCTGTACAACACACATTGTTTCATTAATCAAACGTTTATTCTATTAAAACACCAACTCTTTTAGCTGGTGGGACAACAAGTTTTACTACCATGAAGCGGCATTAAAAGCCACAGACTTCCCAGCTAAGCCTTTGTAATGATTCTAACACAGCTCAAGCGCGGCTATCTGCCGTAGGAAGCCGGAGCAACATGTCAGTTGTGCTCCTTGGCAAGATTCTAGGCTTGTGTCAGTCCTTAAGGCCACATCCCCCTCTCCCGGCAAACAAGCACAGAGGGCACGCACAGGCTCTCTAAACCAGCCACCAAAACAGGTGGCTCACATCAAATCTGACACTGTCAGCATTAAGTTGCTCATTAAATGAGTATTAAAAGCCAAGCACGGCTGCAGCAAATGGAAAGCTTCTACTCACAAGGAACACATTTGCAAGCTTTTAAAACCCACCAGCTTCTTCATCTCCTAGAGGCCTAAAATCCAACACCCACAGTGAAAGCAATAGATCAGGGATATGGTGTGAAACAGAACAATTATTTTGAAAAAATTTTGTCAGCTCTCTTTTTACTCCTTGAAAGAGCCTTCCCAAACCAGGAGTAGGTACCATAACCAACTGGCTAAGGTTCTCCTTTACTAAGCTATCAGGTTACTAATGGAAATCAATTCTTTATTTTGTAAATTTAGTCCTAAAACTGAATGCATTTAGATTCCTACACCCTCCTCCACCACACACACCACAAAGTGTAACTCAAATGAATCCATCAAAACTGCCGTAGAGTCTCCCAGTAATACCCATAAACTTTTCAGTTGATTTAGACATGGAAACATCCTTTATATTAAACAGGAAAAGAACAAAAGAATAGATACTTGGAGCCTGCACAGATGAATGTGGAGCGCAGAAGGGAGGGGATGCAGAAAAGACCTAGAAGTTTATTTGCACAGCAACCACAGTGACCAACAGAAAATTTAGGTTTGCATTTTAATGAACCTAAAATATTAAAACATAAATTATGAATCTCTAAATCCTAAATAAATACAGTTACATGTATTATAACTTATAAATATTAAAATACAGTAAAAACTGCATTAATAAAGGAGAACAATGAATTATGATAATACAGAAACTAACAGGGGCTTATGAGTCTAAATCCCCATTGAATGACCTCTAAGTAAAACCAGTATAGACACATTGTAAAACACACTCTGTTAAAGTAATTTAAATTCTACAATTACCTACCGTATGTTTCAGCAGTAGGTTGTTTTGCTAAAATACATAAACAAAATCCTGTATATACTTGTGCAGGCTAAAAATAATTCAAAAAATATCTATTTTGGCATAATAATATTGATGAACTCCAAAGGAATGAACAATACCGAATCAACACACTAACACAAGATAAAGAGATTTTTACATGAACAAAAACAGTGACAAATCTTTTCTGTGTGTGTTTCTCTATAAAGTAGTAATTTCAATATCAGAATGGAACAATCACCTTTTATTAGAAGTTCAGCCATTTCTGGGACTATCAACAACATGTAATCCGAAAATGTTTTGAATAAACTCTACTTATATTATCCAGATTTGGAGAAGTTCATAAATGACTATTTTGCGCTATTGTTTGACAATATAGAAGGATTCTCTCATTAAAACATGTCATTCTTCACAATGAATAACTTGTCCAATTTCTGTGTGAAAGCAATCTGTGCCACAGTAAGAGGCCAGGTGTTGTAACTGCTGCTCAGGATTCAAAAGGATTCACTATTGCACCATGGAGAGGTGCTTACTATTGAAATCTTTCAAAAGCACAGCTAGTGACTGAAAAAAAGGCTGTATTATTTTGTTTAATGGAAACAGATACAGACTGACTTGGCCACAGATACAGGATGCAGCCTGATCTGCATAATCCATTCCCTAACTAGGCATCTTCTGCATTACAATGCCCACAAAAATGACCAAATAGCAGGTCAACCTGATCCTACATTGATATTCTTGGGAAGAGTTTATGAGGTTGGATTGCTGTCTGAAAGGAGCTGCACTAAATTGTTTGTTAAAAAAATTGAAAATAAAATAAAATAAAGGAAGAACCCCTCCTTACAATATAGCATTTTCTTAATTTATTCTTGCACTGTGCTTATAAATACTTCATAATAATAACTTAGAAGTAGAATTTTTCACACATTTCTTCTTGATTTATTATTGAGAAAGAAGAGAGAGTCAAAAACCAATGCCAAATCAGTTTCTTCTTGTTGTAAATACCTCTGACCACTAAAGGAACAGGATGCAGTGCTCAAGAAGGAGCTGACTCATTTTTTTTCCATGTTTAAGATCAATTTTAGTATGAAATACATGTGATCAACCAAATAAAATATTTAGCAGAATTAAAGCAATAATTTACGTCTTGCCAATCTGTTACCAATTATATTAAACACTTTAAAAAAGCTTTTTGCTTCTGCAGAGTCAGCTCTCTTTACTTTCTCAGGAATACATAAATTGAACCTTGGTTTTGCTCATGTACACAAGAAGTAAAATGCTACAGCTTAGCTAATTAAAGTCTCATCACTGCTTTCAATTTCTCTTCTCTCTGGCACTGCCAGGAACCCAGGCAGCAAAGTTGACACAAGCCTATCTTAGAGCTTCAGATACGCTGATAACTTCAAATTAAATATGCAAAACTAAATTAATTCAACTAAATCAGTTTAATACTTAAACAAAAAGAGGAGGAAAAATATGAGTTTAGATTAACCACAGTTCCCTTTTGTTTCATGTGAGGCAAACGAGCAAAAAGCAGAAGCATCCCCTTTTTATAACAAATTCAAAAATTAACATAGATGGAGTTCCTTGTTAGGTCCCTTACATCCAGATTCAGCAGAATCTGAGAAGAATAATGTTTGAGACACAATTCACAGTCCTTTCACAGTTTAATATATTCATGACCTTTTGCTCAAACTGCAAAGTTCAGTAAACCACTAGCTGAAGAGTAGCGCAGCTGGCAATCCAGCAGGGTTGGGTTTTGTTTTCTCATTAATCAGCAGGCAGGCTCCCTTCCGATTCACCCCCAATAACCCCTTGAAACTTTTTATTTGTAAAAAGATAATTCTTAAAATATTTCTCAATGGGGGTAATTATCTTCATGCAGTATATATGCAATTAAAGGAAGCAACAGAAGAGCTAAGTGACTGGGAGAGAAAATATGGTGGCTTTCTTCTGAAGGAACTATTTAAATGTTAAAAAGTAGAAGACCTGAAAGACAGAACATATTTTTTTAAATTATTTTTTTAAAAAGAAGGTAATGAATTGTCTCACAGTAGTCAGGCCATGACAGAAAGGTTGTCTCATCTATGCTAATAGTACCTGGGAGATAAAAAATAAAAATAAAAAAATCAGTGCCAATCTCATTGATAAATTGAGCACTAGCCCTGAATGCAAAATTATCCAGGAAACAACAAATTTGTTATAAGAATAAATAAATAAATAAATGACGGAACAGTTGAACTTTTGTTCACACATTGTATACCTGAATTTCTACGATTTTTAGTCAGGATTTCTGAATGTGACACTAGTATGCAATTAGGTTTCACTATTCAATATATGAGACTCTCAGAAGCACAACATTTTTCCCTGAGAACTGAAAGCCATTTGTTTAAATCTTGCATTATGATTACATTTATTCTGAAAAATGTCTTGAATAAACTTTCAGATGGAATATGATTTTAGATTAGATGCCCTTGAATTTATCAGATATTTTAACAGCTACAGACTAGCTGATATGTATGCCCACAGTTTCTGTACAGTATCAGTACAGATATTTTATTATATACGTTCCCAAGAAATAAACAGCTAAGAAGATGCTATGCATAAAGAAAGGTCTTCATATTTTTTGGAGACAATTCATAACTGTCCTTAACCTTTTCGCATGCCAGAAAACACTACTGTCTGAAACAATGCATCGTGAATAGTTATATTTCTACTGCTAAATTAAAAACTTCACAAAACTCACTAAAATGACAAGCTAATAGACAACTAGATATTCACCAACCACAACTTTGGAAGTCAAAAATGAACAGGTTTACTCATGAAGAAGGTATTGAGGTATCACAGGATAAAATCACAAGAAAGTCTCTATAATTGATGCCTATCATGGAAAGAAAATGGCAGTTTGAACGAACATTTACATTTTGTGGAAATAAAAATGCACCTTCCCGCAGGAAGACTAGAAGTTTTCGGGCAACTACATGTCGCAGCTAACCGCAGAGCTGTGGCCTCCTCTCCTACTATTAGTGGGAATTTTGTATTGTAAGCTACTCTCAGCTGAGACATTTGGTGAAGGGACTAGAAAAAAGGAGCATAAGAGGAACAAAGTTGAATGAAATTGGTTGTTAAACGTGAAGAAATTGAAGCTCTCTATGACTACCTGAGAACAGTAAGGGTGGTGTTGGTCTCTTTTCTGATGTGACAAGTGACATGTCATAGGAAATGCTCACAGGTTGTACCAGAGAAAGTTCGGGGTGGGTATTAGGAAGAACTTCTACACAAAGAGGGTGATTCTAAAGCAGTGAAATTCTCCACAAAATGAAAAACCCTTTCCCTCCCTTACTGCACTCAGGATACAAGAACAGGATCTCTTCAGAGAAGACGCAAGAAGATAATGATCAGTCCCGCTATATTCACATCCATACACTATAGAGAGGAGACATAGGCCAAATCTTTGAGAAGCTCCAGAAATGAGTGCACTGGATGTTCAGGACTCCCTTGTCAAACATCCCACAGCTAAGGCCAACTGAGCATTCCTGCATTCTAGGAGAACACTATGAACTGTCAAGTGAAAATTGTATTCTGCCTCCTCAAACAAAGGTTTTACGTGAAGACACCATTACAAGCGTCTTCCAAATTTTTTGCTGTCAGAGACAGCAAGAAGAACCAGACCAGTAGGTAACAAGAATCTGGGGAGGTGAAGTCAGCCAAAAACTTCCTTTCACTGGGAAACATTATGGTTTAACAAACCTAACAAGTAAACTGTTGGAACACTGTTGTCACTTTCACACATGCATACATCTTCCCAATGGTCAGCAATACTGCACCCAAGTGGAACAGAATTTCTACTTACCATCTCTACTTGCACCGTGACATACTGAAAAGGAAGAAGTATAGTAATTGTGTTAAATAACTGAAAAGAACTTGCCAATTGTACTCAATGATTTTTTTTCTTTGTATCTCAGGAAGAATTAAATGAGGTTTCTGTGAATTTAAGAAAGCTAAAACACTAAGCAAAGAAAATTACTGATGCATTTATGGCTATCATATTAACATCACTTCCCCTGCTAATTATACCCTTATCCTTATCACGCACACTCTGGTTACCTATTAAGTCTGACAATAATGGATACTTTCATTTTGTCTATATGGGTATTGATTTGATTTCTGAAGAAAAGAAAGCTCAGTAACCAAACATATCTCCTCCTGCCCCCAGTGAGACATGTTCTGAGGTTTCATAACAAACATTGCTTAACTGATTAGACTGTCACTTCTCCTGAAAGATTTGAGGCACTTTTATTGAATTTATTTCTCTAAGTTTGAAAAAGTATTGTAAAATGACTTTCTGGCTCATCAGGTTCTTTTGATAATGGCTTAGGTATTGACTTGACTGAAAGAAAATAGCTCGTGTCTAAGCAATGACGGAGGGAATGGTAGAAGGCAGGAGCACAGGTATTGTCAGAACGAATATAACTCCAGCCTCAGGTCCAACCTTTGACAGAAGCTACATCCTTTACTTTGTTCTAAAGCTCCACTAGAGACAGAGACACATGGTGAGTTGTCACACAAATCATTCTCATTCTAATGACTGAGACTTAAGAGTTCAAACTGGATTAATTTCCAAAGACTGCTTTTCTAAAGCATTCTTCTCTTTTGGGGTATTCTTATTACCATAAATATTCATCCTTCACTTTCTTTGGCTTAAGAGTTTAATGTATTACTTTTTACAGAGACAATCAATTTCTCCTACTTGCTTTTCCCTGTGAAAAGTGAAACTTTTCACCTGAAGCATTTTTTATTCCTTCATGGGGAAGAAACTTTATTACTTCATTGTGTGAGCTGACACAAAATTGAAACTATCACGGATTCATTTACACAATCCTTATATTATTTTTACCTTTATTTAAGTTACACAGATTGCCTACTGAATTTCACAAGGAATTTGCCTTTTAATGCATTCACAACTGTAACAGGCTTTCTCAGCTTTCAAAGGAAATTGCAGCAACACACGTATGTATGTGATCCAGGACTTAGTCTGCATGAAAACAACTTATGAACACATCTCTCAAATGCAGCATATGGTGTTATGTGAAAAGAAAAATCAGCACAAATCAGCAATTACAGCAACACTTCAGAAAGCCTGTGAAAAAAGTGTGCACCTACAAAGGGAAACCAAACAACTCAATCTGATGAGGTTCAAGTTACTTCCCAGAGTCAAACTGAAGGGTAATCACATAGCACTGGTTCATTTCACAGTCAGAATGAGCAACAGACTTGTTTCCCTCCAGCATGAGGAGAGTGTAGCATAGAACTTGCAGAAAGCTTTAGGATTCAATTTCAGGGGTGGATCAGTTGATAGTGAATCATGCTCTCACAGAGGAAACCTGAAACAGGAGCTGTCAAACATCAGGGCATTCACAGCCTGAGGCAAGTGTTCAGTCAAGTCTGATTTAACAGAAAGGTATCTTCTGCATCATGCAAGCAGAGTTCAAGCTAAACATATGGGTATTTTTTTCTTCCTAATTCTATCAAGTTCTTTTCATGTCATTTTCCTGTATAGCTTATATTGCTTGTAGAATACAAGGAAAAATAAGAGCTAAATCAAGTTCCAAACGCTGCAGGAAGGAAGCAGCAAGAGCACTATCCTACAATGCTTTTTTATATCTATTAAAGACTGTAACAGGTTTCAATAAAGTCAGAAAATGATAAGCAGCAGGAAAAAGAAATGCCAGCTGAGGCTAGTGGCATACGCTAAAACATCACCAACCCAGAGATCTAGACATACTCCTGGAATGTCAAAAATGTACAGATATAGATACTACATGTCATGGTTATGTGAGTGTTTGTTCAGAGAGGTACAAAAGTTACAGGACAATCTAAAACAACAATTTTTTTTTTTTCCTGTGTGTGTGTGTCTTAGACTTCTATGGACATGCTCTGCAAACAACAATGGATGATGTAGAACCATTGGAGCAGGTCCAAAGGATGCCATAAAGATAATCAGAGGGCTAGGGCACCTCTCCTATGAAGAAAGGTTGAGGGAGCTGGGCTTGATCAGCTTGGAGAAGGCTCTGGGGAGATCTCATTGTGGCCTTCCAGTACTTAACATAAGCTTATGAACAGGAGGCAGACTGACTTTTTACGTGAGTAGATAGTGATAAGACAAGGAGAAGTGGTTTTAAACTAAAAGAAAAGAGATTTAGATTAAATACTGTAATATCTTTGAATCAAAGAGTGGTAAAGTGCTAGAACAGGTTTCTTAGAGAAGCTGTGGATGTCTCACCCCTGAAGGCATTCAAGGTCAGGTTCGATGGAGCACTAGGTAGCCTGATCTAGTGGTTTGGAACTAGGTGGTCTTTAAACCCAAGTCATTCTATGATTCAATGATATCTGCATTGAGAAACAAAAGATCACAGAGGCACAGTTTTCTGATCAAAATGAAGCTGAAAAAAAAAATCAGACAATGAAAATTCAGATTAAAAAGACGCCAAATGTCACTACTGAAGTCTTAAGGACATTTTATTTGGACATAAATATATTCAGTCTATGCGCATATGTACAAGCTTATCAAACATATTATACTGACAACATCTCTCTGAAACTGGAAGTCAGCACCCTCTTACTATTGATACTTCAAAATTCAGGAATTGATCCAAAAGAATCTGAGACCTATACATCACCTGTAGCTACCTCAGTGCTACACAGCATGTAAGTCTAGATGTAGGCATAGCAAGGTGATTCAGATGAAGCTAAAGCCCAACTATTTTCCTTTGATACTTAAGCATTCTTTACACTTCAGAGCAATCAGAGACATCTGCTTTGGTCGATGTCATTCTCTCAGCCACAATATTCAGATGATCTGAGGAGTTAACAGCGCTTTGCAGTAGGGATTCTGAACCCTCCCTTGACATTTATGGAACTGTCACACATTAGGAAAGAAAATTCCTAAAAGATAGCTGTACATCAGTAAGCTCCCCAGCTTGCCTTCCTCCTCTTTGATACAAATCGTTCAATACATATTTCTCTAACAACCCACTAATGAACAAACCATTACAAAAATAAACACAGAATTAGCAATTACACTATGTAAACTGCCTCTGATAGAGATGGAGCATAATCCTTTCCTTTTTGAAGGGGAGCACTTTCAAAAATTTTATTACATTGCAAGTGTGTCAGTAGATAAATGACTCCTTGCTTCTGTCACATCAGACAATAAATACATTGTTTTCAAATAATGATATACTGCAACATGCAGTTCCACAGTTTTGCTTCCTTGGGTTCAAACAGAACTAACAGGCAGTTAAAAACGCCAGTTTATCTGTGCTGCTAAATGAACAGAACTGTACAAACCATGTTCCTACAAATAGAAAACTCAGATTTTCTATAGAAAAATAAGTACTACTAATATTCAGACAAGGTCATTCCATCCAATTCTGAGAAGAAATAAGTTTGTTCTTCATCTCCTCTCTTTCAGCTTCTCCTTTGCCTAATGTTAGAGGGACATGAGAAATTTAATCATGTACATTAACTGAGTATTTACTAGGTTTTTTTTTTTCATATTTTCTATGTAAAAGGCAAGTTACTGTTGTCTAAAAGAAAAGAAGTTATCGTCAGTTGCATTCCAATGGAATTATATTCAAAGGAATGTTAGAAGATAGCGTGTAAAATAAAATAATCAATATTTTAGAATTTTGAATTAATTAATTTTGAAAAGTTAAGCTCAAAAAGCTGATTAAAATACTTTTCTGTTAACTCAACATGGTCTAGAGTGAATGTTGCATGTAAAAAGAAATTCAGGAGCTAATGTTTATGGTAAGATCCTCATAGAATTATTATTTTTTTTTTTTTCTTAAACGAAGCAAATGCTTTCTTAGACTTTTCAAATATAATGGCATGATTTTGTGTAACTGCTAGCCACGGAAAGTACTTGGGAATTTAGATCTCATAAGCAGCAAATCCACTTTCAAGATGTAAGAAGACATTTGCAGAACTTTGCAATACTTTATAAAAATCACACTGAAAATATCAAGATCAACAGCTAAATAGCAACTAAACTGTGATGCAGCTAATCACTGTGTCAAGTTTTAAGGGTGGATGAATACAAAACAAACCACTCCACATTTCTAAAATTAAATGAGTCACCTAAAACTTCCAGTGTTCCCAGAGTTTTATATTTCTTCACCAATGCATACCATGCCACACCAAGAGCAGACAATAAAGTCCTCTCTAGAATCACAACAGAAAAGCCTCCTAGAAACTGTGAATTGCTCCCTACACTCCTCATGTTCCTACAAGATTCATATGTGGGTAATACATAAACTCTGGAAGGAAATTATTAAAGCAAAGTGATACGAATAAACTTCACTCCTGAACTGAAACGTCGTGAAGGTATGAAGTATAGTAAACCATATTTCAAGAAGCTTGCTTAAAGGGAAAAATAACGTCCCTCGACATCTTCTCCAACAAAACCGAATTCACGTTTTCTATTGCTATTTGGATCTTTCAGTCACCAAGTTGATCAATCCTTTGAACAATTCCATAAGCAAGAAAATCTAGTAATCCTTATATATATATCCATAAAATGCATCCTTACTGCAGCAGTGATAAATCACTCACTAAGAAGTTCACAGAACTCTATGTAGAAAATATAAGAAGGTTTCAATACTTTTACTTCTTAGAGCTTAAATTATAACAGAATATGTAAAATGAGTTATTTGTTCTTTCTGTATTCTTTTTTTCAGGACTACAAACAAGTATCCACTAACATAACCAAGTATTTACACATAGCTGAAGAGGTTCCGGGACTCTGTCTAAAATAACTTTGTGCGAAATAAATTAATCAGTTGTTTAAGTTCCTCTAATAAAGAAAGTCATAATAAATTAATATATCTAATTAGAAGCAATCTCAATGAGATTACATTAAAAACTCATTTTGTTCTATTAAAAAATTCAATAAAACTGCCAATTAAATTAGGCAATCAGTAAAGACAAGGAGATTTTCTTGATGTTTCATCTACTTTCTTCAGTGATTAGCAATCATTTTTAACAGCTTGTTGGCAATGCTCATCTCTTGACAGTGTCACAAGTTGTATCAGATGCCAGCTTTCAAATCTGGTTGAACAAATCATCCTTGCATTGCTGTTTAGCGCATCTGTCTCTGCAGGTAATTGAGTCCTCTCAGGAAGCCTGGTATATCTCAGAAGTGTGGAAGATAAAGTTTTCATGGGAGAAAGGGAACACAAAGGGAATACTTCATCAAACTAAACTGAGAAAAAGTAGGGAACTATAAAAACATAATTAGAAAGACACTTAAAGTCTGTTGTAGAAACCACACAATCTTGGCTTATAGATGAGCTCAGTGACTCATATCAGTATGTGTTATTTTATTATCTGCAAGTCTAAAGAGTGGTTCACTCTCCACATCTGTTATACATTAATGCCTGCTGGCATTGCTTTCCCATATCCATCTTGAGCAAAAATGGATTTGGTCATACTGAGCAAGAAAAATCTGCTCACTAATTTCCAGCATCTCTTCCTCATCACAAAGTGCCACTGAACATGGCCTGTGAGGAACTAACATAAAACACCATCACTTTCCATGTTTATGTACAAATGAGAAACTGCCGTAACAGATGTGCCCCTGTTCTACACTTCTACCTCCTGTACATCATGTCTTACTGTCTATGACATCAAGAATATCTTTTCTTGAGTTGATCTTAAACACAGACTCAAGAACTTCATCAGACCAATACTGAATAACAGAACTGATCGAGATACTACATTTGCACAGACCTCCAACACTTTGAACTAGTACCAGTTTTAATAGTAGCAGAAATAAAAAAAGGAATTTTCACTTTTACATGCAGAGAAGAAATTGCTTTTATCTCAAAAGACGCAACATTCTGGTGTATTTCTTTACCCTTTTCAGGAAAGAAAAAATATTCTGATTTATGCATCTTTTCGCAAAGAAAACAGGGAAATGATTCATCTGGCTCAGTCACTTGTAGTGTATGACTGCAGGAAGAATCACCCACGTGCTCTGAAGAGTTCTTAGAATGGGTCTGCACAAGCCCATTCTAGCAGAGGTCTTTTTATACCTTCAAGTCTCAATAGAGAATGCCAAAAATCTGTGTTTTCAGGTTCTCAGCTACACAGTAGCTTGACTGAGAGACTGAGGTCCCCATAGCATTAGAATGGCTCCAGTTCTCCAAAAGAATAGACTATGTATACCTACAATTTTGGTAGCTCATTTATCATAGAGCCACCAAAGTTGGAAAAGGAGTCCAAGATCATTCAGCTCAACTGTCCCCCTCATAATAGATGAGGTTGATTAAGCAAGATCTGTCTTTCACGAGTGCATGCTGGCTAGGCCTGATCCCCCAGGTTGACCTGTACATGTTGTGTGATCTCACTTGAGATGATCAGCTCCATCATTTTTTGTGGCTCTAAGGTCTGACTGACAGGCCTGTAGCTCCCTGGATCCTCCTCAGCACCCTTCTTGCAGATGAGTGACAGTGCAACTTCAATTCAAATACTAGTCCATCCTGCTGAACCATTCAAGTCATACAGGAAGGTTTTTAAGCAGGGCTTTTGGAATTCTTAGTCAAATTAATTGAGAGCCAGTATACTAATTCAGGAACGACCTTCAAAGATATTGAATATCCAGACAATTTAGCCTGTCATAATTTCCTGGTAAATACATTGTTCAGGTTGTCTGCTTCCACAAGCAATTTGTGTCCTCCTTATTGCAGAATTTTATGAGGTACAAGGGGCATTTAATAAGAAATACATAGTGCTAATAGTTTCGAAACATCTCACTATTGACATTTTATGAATAAATATTACAACTGTTTTATCTAATACCACCTTCCATTCAAAGTTATTTTATGGTATTTATATTATTACAGTTTTGAAGAGGCAAAATTGAAGCAAATCTGAAACGATCTATTCTGTTTTCATTTCAGCATTCAAAGTTCTACAAATTTTTATCCTACTTGCAATGAAGAGGAATTTCAAAAATTTTAGGTACTTCCCAAAATTGTTTCTCACCATTTACAAAATTTTTTCTTTAAGATGAAAACAGAGTGGAAAAGAGACTGCTCCTGCATGGTCCGTACAATCTTCAATTTTAAATGCAGAAGAGTCTTTGTGACAAGGCAGCTATCACTTCGCTTTCAGCTACAGAATATTATGGAGTAACTCACTGTGATCTCTATCTCCTACTCGCACTCCTTGGGGCTTCACACTTTTTTGCCCCCTCCTTAATTCTAATTCACTTATTTGGACTGAGAACTGCAGGGTATAAGAAAACATTATGCTTCTGACCCACATTTTAAATTTTAAAGGTGCCTCACTGCTTCCCATCAAAGCGTGCTGCGCTCTACAGAGATTTTAAATCCAAAGCTCAGAAGTTGCCACCTTCCTTTTCTGCCCAGGAGATTAGCAACAGCAAAAAAGCAAGAGAAATAGAACCAATCTCACAAATATTTATCTGTACAACTTTTACAATACAGCATTTAACAGAGACATAAGCCATTACTGTTCTATCTATCATTCTCATGCAGATGCTATATATTATTCATTCAGGCCTCTGGGACAGTGCCATAAATCTGTATGGAGTCAGGTGTCTGGAGTAGAGAGGTGTGTTTTATTTAGGGGGGGGGGGGGGGGAAATAAAGAAGGTTCAGGGTTTGTTGTTTTTTTTTCTTACTCTAAACCCTCTGTGATCAAATATGCCATTAAGGGTCCTTTAGATCTTAATATACATAATGCCATTTTAACTATTGCAACAACCTGCAGGATAAAGCCACCGCTCTAGCAGTTGTGCTTTAGAACATTAATGCTGCAGCTGGTTTAAGTTAAAATAATAATAACAAAAAGGCTTTGTCTGCATTAAGGACCAGAGGGGAAAAAAAACTCTTTTTCCCCAATAAAAAGACTAGTAGAACAACAGAAATCTATTTGAATGAAAAAGATATGAGTTGAGGAATTCTTAAAAGATAAATCAGCCCAAAATGAAAAGCTCTTCTATCTCTGAGATAGTAGGAAAAAATAGTCCTATTTGTAAGAATAAGATGAACAGACTTGCTAGCTTGTTGATTTTGTTTCATCTCTGTATGAAAAGCATTGAGGGGCAAGATTCACTTGCTAGGGTTCATCTCTCAATATATTTCTACAATTCTTCCATAGAAGTCTTTGTTCCATCTTTGGTTGACCCTTTAGCCATCAGAAAAGCTACTTGCAGGCTAGCACTGAAAGCGCTTACAGAAGTAAATAGGGGTAAAGGGTGCATGGTTTCCTTCTCAACTCCCGTTCTCAGACTTCTTCCCCTACATACTCATCTAATTTGTCTCTGTTCAATTATACATCTTCAGAGAAACCTAAAAAACAAACAAAAAAACCCGCTGGCTAATTTATAGATCTTCTATTAGAGGCACCATTAGAAAGTTGTCAAAAATTCATGGAACAGATTTTGGGTACTGCATACACACACATTTATTACAAAACCAGAAGAAGTAATAATGCTACATCTCTGGTGGATTTAGCTTAATTGTTCCATGATGTTCCATTTGATTTATACTAAATACACAGAATGATGTCATCTTTCCATAGACATCAGAAAACCACAAAGGTACTGTCCTGAATCCATAAATGAAGAAATAAAATTCCCTTGCTTGTCAGAAAATCTGTAAGGCAGAGAACACTTGACCTAGGAGGGTAATTCAGGTGCCTGTTAAGGGATGAACTTTGATGGTAATTTTTTCAATTACACACAGCAATTTTTCATCTCAATGGGAATACTAATCAGATATCTTCTGTCCTTCCAGTTCTCTGTTTTGATGAAACTTAGAAATTAACTAATTATTCTTCAGCCAGAGGGAAAACTGATGACCAGACAACCGGGAACATGGAAAATAGTTTTCCTTTTCATGCATGAATTGTTTCAGTCCTATTGTTCTTTGTTAAACTGAAATGGCTCTCAAGTAGCCCAAGTATCATACTCCTCTGAGACACATAGAAACAATGGGGATTTTTTTTTTTCCTTTTTGAATATCATGAACAAATTTCCTTGGAAATCATTAAACCAGTTTCAATTATCTGAAGTACGATAATGATTCACTAGTGATATAGAACAGGTTACCCCACGTTTTTCATGATATTTAATGTTTTCTCATATAAAGCAGTCTATCAGACATAAATTCACTTTGGACAAATTCATCTGGCCATGATCGATCTTAAAAGAGCACATGTGGACATAAACTATGTGGCAGTGTTAGTCTATTACTTAAACAATTTCAACTCAGCTTTTCATACTATATGATTAACAAGTTATATTTTTATTCCTGACATTTCCTGAAATTTTGATTTCCCAGAGAAAATTAGTCTTTCTATAAAATGAATATATTACTTTCTGATGATTTTGAATAGTACCTAGAAACAACACACAAAGTAGCTACGGGACACACAAAAAGATTTAAAGATTTGAATTAACATCATCTGATTAACATAACACCAGATTCAAGACGTTGGAAGCAACTGAGCACCTCCAAAGTTCTTGTAATAAAGAGGTGCTTGTTCAGTGAGATGGGACTGATGGTAGAATTGAGACTTGTGCTGTCTTACACAGGAAAGGCAGGAATTAAACCTACAAATGCATTTAAGCATTTTTAGGTGACAGGGTTTCTCATAGGTAGTATGACTGCTCAGATAGCTAAGCCTTTCAATCTGAAAACTTTTCACTTAAGCTATTTTTCCACCTGGACACATTCAAAAGAAAGGTCATATCAATATACTAATTTATTCACTCTGTTTCTGCTTTCCTATTTCTCTTTTCTTTCTTCCTAGGAAATATCTCAACCAAATATAGTCCAACATAAAAACCTCCAAATTACAGATTTTAAGACAAGAAAGAACTTCTGCTATCATTCAGTTTGACTTGCACACAGCACACCACAACCACCCTTAAATTATTGTTGAAGTTCCAGCAATGGTATTTGAATTAAATCTCAGTAAAAATATCAAAGACCTAAAAAAACCAAACACTGTGACTCAGAATTTTCAATATGCAGAATAACTTCTAATAGAACTCTGTATTTAGACCGTCCTCAGTTGTTCTGTCTCATATTCTAGCCATTGGTTTTAACACACCTTCCATTGCCGAATTGAAGAGCCTTACAATACATAGTATCTTTTGCAAAAAACCAAGGACACCTCATTTTATAAAGGACTGATCTTGTCTAAAATGATGTCTTATTTACTAATTTCAGAGAATTTACCTAACAAAAATGTATTTTGATAGAAGAGAAAGTGCATATATTTAGATATGAAACCTAGGCTGCTTCAGTGCTTATCAAAATAATGTATCTTTTTGTTGTTGTTTAAAATACAGAGTATATTTCTCGTGGACTTGCCAAATTCAGGAGTCAACCCCAACTCTTCAGATGCCAAAGTCTCTTTGAAGAACCTATTTTCTCTCCCTTCTCTCATTTGTTTTCTCCTTTTCTTCAAGTAATTTTTAGAAGAGGTTGTCAAATCTGCTTTGTAGCTTAGACAGGGGGAACAAAGGGCAAGAAACATCATTAAGTATCCATTTTCTAGTTTTAACAGCCAGGGTGCAGAGATCTTAGGAGTCCAGAACTCAAAAACATGATCTAATCTAACAGTTATGACTTCCCCTTTTAATTTTTTTAATGGGGTCTAAAATGTATACATGTTTGATGGGGGAGGGGTGAAAGTTAATCCTAGTTGCCATGTCACTCCACAAATCAAAAGAAAGCAATCCATTACAATTAGTTTTGAGGGCAACAGTACTACAGTGGTATTCCTGATGGATTTAGAAATTATGGTCTGTGGAACTTCACAGGCATTAAGCATGAAAATAAAACCATTAGATCTTCTCAACAAATGGAGTCACTATTGAAGGATATATTTTTTCCTGCTCACAGTCGGGTTTTTATTTTTCCAAATTAGAAACACACCACACAGAGGAAGTAATAACATCGCAGTAAAGTATTCAAAGCCCAATTTTTATTCACATTGATTATCTTTTACATTTTGAAGTATTGCCTTTGTACCGTCATCTGTAAATGATTATCAGTTAGGAATTCAAAACCTTTTGTTCATTACACCATTTTGTGAAAAGACTTTTTTTTTTTTTGCAACTTTAGGCAAAGTGGAAAAGAAATATGATGCATATGGTTTTTCAATCACCTTAAGTTTAAAATCTGCATTTCTTTGAGTCAGAAATATATATGCATATTTAGTCTCAGCTCTACCACTACAATATGAAATAGATGTTTAAAAAATGCTTCTTCCAAACAGAATTTGAATGGTTTCATCACCCCATTTTTCTCCTTTTAAGCTGTATTAAAATTACCTGCATGTCATCAGAATTAAGAAACCACCTTTTTTTTGACAATGAGTAGACAGTAAACTCCAATAAACAAAGTGGCATCATCCCAATTGCAAAGTTAATTTGTTTATGAAAGACAAGATAAATTTATTTGCCAAAGATATAAAACTGGACAAGTAAAAAGGATGATCCGCCCAATTAACTATTTCCTAAATGAGAAATATCTTCTCTTTGGGTATTCATTCCAGATCATTCCATGATCCTTTCACCATTAATACCTTTTAAAGTTATTTGGAGTGTGATTGAGGTGAACTTCAGCTAACTTTTGCCCTTAGTGAAGCAATAATCTAAGTATTGTACCATTGCTACAAAATAAATGTCCAGGTACACCTTAGTTTTTATATATTTCTATCTGTACAAAAAGTTAAATTTTTTTTTTTTACACATCTTGGGATGCAGAAAGAGATATTAACTAACTTATTAAAACACACGATGTAAATCCCAGAAGAAAAAAGTCAAAATATATAGGAAGCTGTGTAGTTTGTTCTGAATTGACATTTGCAGAGAACCCATATAGACATTTCTGCAAAAGATCATTTAGTTAAACGTGAAATGAAAAAAAATGTGCATTCAACTATGATAGCTGGAAAGCAGGAGGTAATACTTCAAAAAGCCAAACTACTTCTCACCTTTCCTGCAGAAGTTTGGGCATTTTTTGCTAGTTTCCAGGATACCAAAACAAATCTGCTCTCATGCAAATATTGGTCAGCTATGTTTTCAACTGTTGTGTCTGAGATCTCATTTTTTCAAGAGTGCAAAGTGCCACAGATTTCATAGTTACTGCAAACAGCCCAACATTTTTTATCTAGGTGGGGGAGATATCCTACAAAGCTACATTCCTTTCATATAGAAGTATGCTTTATAAAAAACAAACACTAAATAGAGTGAAAAAAGTGGAAATCCTTAAAAAAAAAAAAAAGGATTTTTAAGAGAGTGAAGATAAGAGAATAACAGAAATACAAGCTGCATTGCTTCACAAATTATTGGAAGGTACTAATGGGAAAATGTAGGTAAATGAATAAGAGTATATAAAATAAAGCAAAGTAGCTGACAAATTACACAACAAACCAGTAAGGGTCACTGTAGTCTCTTAAGGACAAAATCATGCAATTCAGTAAACAGAACTTGATGCATTAATTATCTTATGTGTAAAAACTGCAGAATTAGAGCTCGGGTTTGCTTCACTCATTCATTACACAGTGAATCATATTTAGTCAAGAAAATAAAGCACCTACATCTGCCTCTGAATCTGATCGCTCTTGCAGAAGAATACTGTACTTTGACAACTATTTATTTATAAAAGTAGTACTAATCTACAGAAACTGTTGATAATACAAAAACAATTGTTGATAATATTGTTTTAAAAGCAAAAGATGGACAAAGTAACAAAGCAAAAGAAAAGGGAGATTACTGAAATATAATTTCCTTAGTAGAGCAATCATTGCAATTTAAATGTAAGATAATCTCTACACAGCAATTCTTGTGGAAGAAAATCAGCCAACAATTTGCACAGACAGTGCTGCAACTCACAGAATCTTGCAGTGAATACTAGAGAATTCAAGGACATGGACTAAAGCCCTGAAATTAATTACATACATATCATACATAATGAAATTCCTATTGCTATGCTGAAACATAGACTGTTTCTTCTTAGAAGTGCTATTTTAATTCCTTTTTTCCCTGCAATTTTCTTACATACCTTAAGTTATAAAATTTATTTCCCAGTAAACCATGTTTACATAAATTCTTACTAAAAGTGTGACTTTGAATATGAAACTGTCCTTTCAATTATTTATTTGGTTAAAATAGACGAAAATGAGCATTCAGAAATTGAGTTAACTTCCTTATACAAAATACACAACATTGAAATGCCTCTAAGAAACCACCAAAGGACTTTGTTTTTTATATATATGAATCAGCATGTAACAAATGAAACTGAAGCACTACAAGATACATGTTCTATTAGCCGGTTTAATTCTAATGTGATCCACAAAGTACTTGCTTTGATTTTTACGATGTGCAGCAGCACTATCAAGTTGTCAAAACACTGACGATCATTGAAGAAACTAAAAGAAAGACCCTGTGTTTGTGTTTTAAGTAAGCAACACTTCTTGTTCTACACTAATTTTTGTCCAGTTCTTATTATCTGCCACACAATGGTAAAATGCTTGTTCTGCAGCATCTTAGAAAGATCAGAATTATTAAGAATCTGTTCTTCCATGCAACAATACTAACTATACAGCTCTGCCAAAGTATTTCAGCAAAGTGATAAGATTATGTGTAGTCTGAATAGTACAATTTATGCAAGGATTTTCTTTGGACAATTCAAGGCACATTAGGATAGGTGTATCCTCGAGTATGAGGCAGGCATTTCTCCAAGTATCTGAACAGAACTGCCCATCAACTAATCATAAGAAAATAGAAAAACTTCAGAGAGCATTTACTTCTAAGTATCTGGTATTATCCCATAATGTCACTGAGTAGTAAGACTTCACACTGAGAAAAGCATGAAGGAGAGCTATAGACACGCAATAAACTAGGATTATCATGCAGAACTAACTGCACTGGGTACTGGGCTGTGACTTTCGCAGGCAGACCCCAAGGGATGGTGGTAACTAGTATTTTAGACAGCAGGGTCACAGCACTCATTTCAGTAAAACCATTGTCAACATGAGTTTTCAGTTTAGGGTTTTTTTTTTGTTTTGTTTTCCTGAAAGTGCTCAGATTTGAGTGCCAAAACTATAATCATGCACAATGTCACAAAACTCCAGAAAAATCCCTTTTTTTCCTCCATTTCTTTTTTTCAAATGAAGCCCAAAGCTTTTACAAATGATCTCTTTGGAATTAAAAGTATCTTCTAATTAAAACAAGAATGCTTACTACCACACACATACATATGCACATATGTACATGTTACCTTAAAGGCAAGTACTGGACAGTTGAGATTTATCATCTAATTATTAAAACCCATTACAGCGTTGTGAAAGCTGACATGGAATTATACAGCAGAAATAGGTGGAAAAGCATTAAGTTTATAGCATGGGAGTAGAACTAAGAGGCCCAGTTCTCTTCATCATGGGAAATGTTACAGAGCCACATGAGGCCAGGAAACCATACTAACATCTGACCACTGCACTGTCCCCACTTCATCCAACCACCCATAAGAGGTTATATTTCTCCTGGATCATAAAATACTGTTGTTTGGAAGGAAAGGAAAAAAAAAAACATTAAAAACATTTACTTCGCAGACCACTTAAATCTACTCCTAATCAATTTTAAGATCAAACTATTCAGTGAATGAACATCAGTTACAACAATTTTTTGTTCATTTGGTGCAAGAATTTGCTTGGATACACAGGCACATATCTGAATTGTCACAGTGGAAAAGTGCGCAGCATTCTGCCAATTGGTACTTCTGTCTTAGCATGATGTTGAAAGCTTTATTTCATAAATTTGTACTTAAGCAAGATCATTTACTAACAAGCAACATTACACAGTAGCCATTTATTTAATATGGCTACCAGGTTGCATTTGTAGCATTCAGTAGCTGCTCTTAAAACACTACCACAAGGAAGTCTATTGTACTACTTAGATATTTGTGTGATTGTAAAAGGGATGCAGAAGTAACTGAAACACAAATCTATCCAAGTTACAATCTCACAAAACTTTGAATGCATACTAAGTTTCTACTGCTCAGAACAACACAGTATATTAACTCTATGACACCAGAAGACTAACAAAAGCATTTTCTATGGTCCTCCTTCATGAAGAAAGAAAGCTTTAAAATTCAATCAGGTAGCAACATTAGAGCAGGAACAGCAACTAGAAACTACCAGCTGAACGGCTTAAATATATTTTCTAATATTTCCAAAGCTACACACCAAAAAGGAAATCAAAACAACTGCAAAAGTGCACATTTTAAGCGTCTGTTAAGTTTTCAAGGACTCATACTGCAGGGGTGAATAGAGCCTTAATAAGGCTGGTGATTCCATCACATTACAGCACCAGTGATGTACGAATACTTGGAGAAGTGGAATTCAAAAAGATCCATCAGTTGTTCAGAAACAACTCTGAATAAAATGAGCTCTATGAACATAAGCCTACAAGCTAAGCTTCATCTTGGTTTTGTTTCCCTGCCTCATCTCCATTCATTTAGCTACTGTAAACTACCAGCAATGAGATATTTGGCTGACTGCATTTGTGGCAGTTTGGTCTCTCTACATGATTGACTGGACAGATGTGCATATCCTAAAAGCACAGAACAGTCATCTTTCATAGTCACTCAAGCTAGATTCATAGAGTGGTTTGGGTTGGAAAGGATCATCCAGTCCCAACTACTCAGCCATGAGCAGGGACACCTTCCACTAAATTAGGCTGGTCAGAGCTTCATTCAACCTGGCTTTGAACAACTTCAGGGATGGGACATCCACATGACCCTGGGCAGACTGCTCCAGTGCCTCACCATCCCCACCCAAAGCTGGGCTTGGGACCCCACCACTCCTGAACAGGCAGGGAACACTCCAGAGAGCCCAAGTGCCTCAAGAATAGGAGGGTCAGCAGTGCCCAGGGCACTTCACAGTCCTGTAAAATGCCGCCTCTGCAGTACCACTAGCAGGGCTTACATAGATGTTTAATAATAAATATATTAAAAACCCACAACTATTGCACTGTGAATACCTCAGACTTACTCAGAGGTAAGGGCAGAGTCTGTGGGTGATGTTAGCAATGGGGTGTGGTGTTGCCAGCTAAAGGTCATAAGGGTTGGGGTTCAGCGTTCTTCAACATGGTTCCCTCAAGCCCTACCATCGCCATTAGATAGCAGAGCTCAGCATCATTTGCTCCACCTGAAGTACTGCATCCACCCCAAGAAGGACACAGAGCTCTTTGAACAGGTCCAGAGGAGAGCCACTAAAATGATCAGATGGCTGAAGCATCCCTCCTATGAAGAAAGGTTCAGGAAACTAGGCTTGTTCAGCTTGGAGAAGAGACGACGCCAGGGAAGTCCACATTGCAGCCTTGCAGTACTTGAAGGGAGAGTGTGAACAGGAGGGGGAACAACAGTTTATGTGAGTTGATAGTGAGAGGACAAGGGTGAATGGTTTTAAACTAAGATAGGGGAGATTCAGGTAAGATATTAGGAGAAATTTTTTCACTCAGAGGGTGGGGACACTGGAACAGGTTGCCCCATACCTGGAGGCATACAAGGCAAGGCTGGATGTGGCTCTGGGCAGCCTGCTCTAGTGGTTTGCAACCATGCCATGTCAGGGGGTTTGAAACTAGATGATCTTTAAGGTCTTTCTCAACCCAGGTCATTCTGTGATTCTATGATCTGCCCCTCTGCTTCTCCATGAGGAAACCATAGGCACAGTGTCAGAAAGGTGTCTGAAAAAACAAACCAGGAATCTGTAGCCAAGTTGTGATGGCTATGGAAAAGACATAAATAGGAACAAGTTATTCTGATAGAGCTTGAAAAGGAAGAAGGGAGGTGCCTAACGGCACTTAGGAAACATCAGGCCCAGGATGGATTATGTACTGTGGCCAGAAGCTGAAAGGTGTTAAAGCAATAGAAGGTCATACAATGTACATCAAAACATTAGACAGACATGCAGGCTTAAGTGCAAGCAACTTGCTTACCATCATTCCTGAACACATGCATAGGGCCTATAGGTCACCAGATCAGTGAATAGACTGCAAAGCTTTTTCTGAAACTACATAAGGCCTGAATTCTTACCATTTAAATTACTCAGACTGCTATTCAAATTACTTGCAAGATGACATATCAGAACATGCCTGTTCCAAATGTACTAGAATACTAAATCAATCTTGCACAGTCTACCTGAAATGGGTAGCTTAGGCAACAGGAGTATCTAGTCAAAGCAAGATATATTTAATCAAGAGCTGATAAACAGCTAAAAAGTGAGGCTCTAGAGCGCATTATCATAAAATATGACACAAAGGTAATGGATAAGAATGAGTGAGGAAGAGAAAGATACCAAAAATGTATCCAACAAATTTACGCAGATCAAGGCATTCCTTCCTTACTACATCAGTGGCGCCTGGCATGTGATGTGAGCAGCATAATAATAATTTTTTATATGTGGTAAATATCTACCATCTGTGTTCTAGGCACGAATCATAAAATGCAGCATAAAACAATTAAAATCAACAGAGACAAAGTTCAGGGTACAGAAAGCTTTTGATCCACAAAAATGGCAGATGTTATATTTGAGTGACTGTAGAGAAAAAATTTGAGCGAGACCAAGTACAAGTACAGCTCAACCCACATCCCATATGCCAAAGGGTTATTTGGCACTTCTTTCCTATTCCCAGTGAGACAGAGAAACAAAGAGAAAAGTTTATTTCAAAATTTTAATTAGGTCACTAACTAACAACAACCTAAAAAATATCAATGACTTTAAGAATTTCAATAGGTTCCTCCAAGCTCACACTTGGCAAACCATAAAAGTTGACGCTGTATTTCTGCTAAAGCACAGCTTTTGTCAGAGTTTTATGGTAGTGAACAGAAGCCTTCATATTTTACTTTTTCATAGAATTGCTCCTGAAATACACCTGTTCTGCAAAAGCCTGAGGCCTATTATCCTTTAGGCACAACAAATAATACCTATGTACGGAAAAAACAATAATGCAGTTCTGTGCTATTTTCAGGCTTGTGTTTTTCCTTGTGTTAGAGAGGAAGCAGTGCTCTGGAAGAAGGCAGCCTTAATCAATTGCCAGTCAGACTTCTACAGTGAAGCATGAGCTCTTCTACTCTTCCAACAAGGTTATTTCAACTACACTTAGTTCTGTTCTCCTCTGTTTTCAAAAACCTCCTACTGTTGCTTCAGCAGCAGCTGCTTCATTTTTATTTTTCAAAACACTGCTAGTTATTCTTACTCTGCATCACACCCCACCTTCAAAAAAATCAGATATAACAGCTTTTCCTTAGCTCAGACACATTTCTTAGCATGCTCTTTACCAGACATTTATTTCATTCAGTATTTCGTTATCTTCTTCCAGTGTGTGATGACATAGCAGCAGTTTGGTAGTTGGGGTGCCTGTGTGAGCAGATCCCAGCAGCTGTCCCATTTCAGGTCCAAGCTGCCTCCAGATAGCCCCAAAAAAGACCCAGTGTTGGCCAGAGCTGAGCCATGAATAACACTGGTTGTGACTCTGGGAGATCACACAAAGAGTTAATAAATAAACGAACACCGCACAGCGCCACAAAGCAGCTGTGAAAGAGACGAGTGAGAAAAAAAAGTGAAACACCCCTGCAGACACCAAAGACAACCAAAGCTGCACATAAAACTATCTACAACTATGTATGAGAAAACTAAGACCAGAACCTGGCTGATAATGAAGCACTATGTATCACTGGGTTTGATAATCAAACCACAAAATTTGTGGTTTTATTGCTTCTGGAATGAAGGCTAAAATAGAAAACTGCAAGTAATCAAACAATTATTAGGTTTTCTTGTATACACTGCAGTCCAGTCCTATACACAACACAGCCATGCATTATCTAGAAAACTCTAGTTAAACTTGGTCCAGGAAGACAGGATAAAAGTGAGATCTAGACACAGTAAAGTTCTAGAGAGTAAAATGGTAATATAGATTTACATATGAAAATTATTTAAAGTGGCAACTTCCACAGTCAACATAGCTTGGAGGGAATGTGCAAAAAAATACACACTGTACACCTGGCACATCCAGCCCACAGCCCATCCTGCCCCTACCATCAGGGTAGCAGCTCTTCCCCAGAAGCAGCCCAGCCTGGCCCTGGGTGTGTTCCCATCATTCAGCAATAGCCAAACATTAGTGGACAATCAGCACTGTCATGGCTAAAAATGGCACAGGATGGGCAGAGTGCAGTGATAACTCAAATTACAGTAAATAATTTTATGTATTCTTATACATTGACTAAACAGAGCCCTGTAAACAGTGAAAAATACACAGCCATGCTTTCCATTTTGACAAATGAATTTGAGAACAGATTTCAAGAGTGCTGAAAAAAGTCAACTTTTTTGTATATTTGCAACTCCATTTTCAGTCAGCATAAATTATCTACAAATTTTTAAATTCGTATAAAGTTGCAACCAGAAATTTCATCAGAAATCTGATGATCACCTTGAGGACTCAATAAGAATTGCACCACTTCCATCAAACCAGACTCATGCATTAGTTTCACCAAAAGAAAGGGTCAAATATCCCACTAGTTTTGTTGTTTCCCCCCCCCTCAATGTACTTTTTTTAAAATGCCTTAATAAAAAAAAAAGTTATGAGGCCCAAGACAATTCCTCTTCACTCAGTGTGGGCCAGGAAACCCAGAAAACTGTATACAGGGCTGTATACAATGGATATGTATGTATTAGCCCCCATATTTACATTAATGTGACATGTAAATGAATACAGATTTATATACACCTATGTTTGAAAATTTGTGTATCTGAAGCATTACACAGTCTCTCAGGAAGTGTAAATGATGGTATGGATTTCAAGATAAAGTCATGCTAGTTCTTCTCTTGGGGTATGGCAGATAAGCACAATCGTACCCTGCATCTCTCAAACTAGATAAGGATGACAAAATCCAGGAGACAGTGGCTCTGATCCATATCAGTACTTGCAATTTTTGTTACCACAGAGGAAAAACTCACAGCAAAACTGGTATGATTAAAGGCATCTGAGAAAGCCTTCAAGAAAATATAGCCTACTTAGTCTACAAATATTTTATTTTCCTAAATGCACACAAGTACATTCAAGATTGTATTAATCTCTATTAAAAAAAAATCCACCTCCAGTCAGGTATTCATTTCTGTATCAGACGCAGACTGTAGAAAAGTATGTTTAGACAATATACGGAGAAAAGAATTCAGGTACTAACAACTTCAACCCCTAAAAGGGATGAAAACTAAAGTTATGTTAAGGAGTTTATCATCAAAACCCTTCATTATTCCAATGGGCACAGAGACACAGAGAGATGAAAGCATTACCTTGCACTATGCTATAGGGCTGTGAAGAATCACAAATTAAACAGGTTTCCTTTAGCATTTCTGTGGCCAGCATGCTACATGGACATTCCTCCCTGAGTCACATAGCTCCTTGATGTAGGAATTTAAGCCAATCACAAATATGCTGTAACCTCTAAAGCAGAATTATAGTTTTGAATGATTTCTTTGTCATACGAACACAGAGAAAGTTCATGCATCTCCAGCTCCAAAAAAAAAAAACCGAAAAAGAAAAAAAGAAAAAAGAAGCCTCAGCAGCCACCAAAAGAAAGGTATTTAGTTAAGTGGCCTAAAAGTTATGCACTTGCTTTCACTGCAACTCACATTACTCAACTGTTCTACAGAAAAAAGAAAAATGTCATTAAAGATCACAGCACCATTTTATGAAGATTCAGAAGCTTTCACTTGAATAAAACTTCTACTATACCAAGACCTACATTCCTGACTTTCTTACAATGTGAAATAACAAAACAAGGCCTGACGTTTTAAAGAGGGAGGAAGTAAAGCCTACAAGATCTGCAGAAAACTAAAAGACTAACAGGACAATGATAAATAAAACAATATTGATTCTTTTCGAAAGTATAAACATAATACATCACAAGGACACTGAAGATGAAAACTGTGCTAAGCTCAAAACTTTTTTAATGAAATCAAGGACACAGCTGAATCTACACATACCCCAGTAAAGCCTCCAGGCTGCCAAAATATCCAAGCTAAAAATATCCTGCCTAAGGAAGATCTGATATCTTCACTTCAGGAAAAGCATATGTGTTCAAGTGCCAAAAAGAAGGTGCTCTGCTTAGTGGTTTGTTATTTCCAGAAGGCCAGGGAACAAGAGAGGAAGGAAGCTCATTGTTTTAATTTGGTTTTGAAAGAATTCTGCAAGTCTTCTCCTTGAAATTTGTGTTTCCTTCTGGTTTTAGCTATCATTTCCACTGTATTAAGAAATCCTAGTGCTTGTGGTTTGAGTCTTATCTGAAAGCAAGGATCTCAAGGATAAGTAAAATTGAAAGAAAACAGACAATCTTATTTTCTCTGAGGATGCAAGAACTATAATGGCATGTCCATGTAATACAGCATCCTGCTTCTGACAGAGTCCAGTAGCAGATGGGGAGTGTAAGAAAAGAACAAGCATAGAAATACAGTTCTCTGACATACTTTTATCCCATTCGTATGATTTGTGGCTTACAGTCTTTCTGAGTCATAAGCAGCAACCCTCCTGGGTTTTCATTCCATTAACACATCTAATCAATTTTTGAACTTTTTAGTATCTCTAAAATCCTGGGACAATAACCTTTTACAGCTCTGTAACGTACAGTGTGAAGTATCACAATTTTATCCCCTCCAGCTCCTGTATATAAAAGCAAATGAACCCTGTTCAAATATCTGTACCACTTGTGACTTTTACGGACTTCCACTGTCTTCTCTGAAAGCCTGGATAATGGGAGTTTTGTAGAATACTCCATTAAAAATAGGCTGGAGTGGGAGGGGAGAGGGAGGCAGAACAGGACAACTGATTGTATCTGAATTTCATCCACAGAGCCTCAGAGTTTATCATTCTGAAAGAGAAGCTGCATTTGTTTCTTATGTCACGCACTGCTAATCTTTTATAACTATGTACAAACTTTAAACTATATTTGCATAATCAAGTTTTCTACTACAGCTGGCGTGCTTGTACTTTTTCTTTGACAGCAGCCAGGAAACAAAATTGGAAAAATATAGATATGTAATTATACAAAGAAAGGTATTCTTCATGTAGGTGATCAAATGAAAAAGCCCTACAGCAGGGTTAATCACATCACCATTCTTTTTCTGACAAAGTCTCTAAATAATCTCAACATAAAAAAAAGGTGGCTTCTAGCATGCATCTCATTAGAAAGCAGTATGAATGAAAGATAACTGTGACTCAGGTTTTTTTATTAGCATTTTAACTTTGAGTCATTTTTAACCTGGTAATCAGTTGCTATACGTTACCTAGGAAGGTGTGTATGTTATTGAAGATATTTGTCCCTTTTTTTGTGAGGGAAACAAAACGAGCTCCTTACCAAGTTTACTGTGCCTACAGAAGACGGATGAATGCTTAGCTGATCAGGGACAATAAGAACGCATGACTCTTTCTTTCAGCAACAATGTCAGTTGCTGCTGTGAAAAGACAACAAACAATGGTTGTTGACTGTCAATGGACTAAGAAAACTGACCAACATTTACCTTGCACTTAGAATGTATAATCTTTGCAGTAGAGATGTTTTTGTTGGTTTCATGTTTAGAGAACATCAGCGCAGCCAGTTTCAGATTCATGATTTAATATGAGTTGCTAACAAAAATAATAGTGAAATGTAAACATAAATTTGTGGAGGGATGCATGGGTATAGTGCAGAGACAACGCTAACACATACTTTTTGCATAATATAAGTAACCAGAGTACAAAAAGGAGTCCAAGAAACTTTGTGATGCTGGGTATGACCATCACATTTCACGACAAACCTGGTGGTACATTTCAGTCTTGCAGTTTTCTAAATCACTAATATTCTGAACACCACTAGAGGGCCCTTTTTAAAGCTTTAGGTACAGCATGAAACAGGGAATAGCACAAATTCAATTTCAAAGATCATACAGAATGTTTCCCGAAGATGTTTATTAATTATGTTCAAGAAAAATCAAACTTTTAGAAACACAGTCCCTAGACAAGCATAAAACCTGCTAAGAAAATGTTTCCTTGCTGAGTCTAAAACATTCAGCTGAAATTATTCAGGTTCAGCATTCTTCTATGTCTCTTCCTGAAGGACTCATGATAGAGTCAGTACAGACAGACCATCACAGGTGACAAGAGAAACTATAGTCTCATCCTTCGGGACATCAAAAGCCACAGAAAGTAACCCAGTTGGATTACCACAGCCAAGAAATTAGGAATACTGGAGTCCACAGTTACCCATGCCCTGAGTGAGCTTTCAGGCTGCTCACCCCAAAACCTTGTGAGTGCAGGAGTAAGTGACTTTTCCTAGACACCCTTGGGAGCTGCAGAGCATAATTTAAGCTTCGTCCTCATTTATTATCTGGAGAAAATTTTGATTTACATATGAAGTCAAATATATGTACATCACCCACTCAAATTTAGGCATAATAAAAATACTTTAAAAAAAAAATCAGGAACCATTTGGAAGCCAGAAATACTGATTTTAAACTAGCTCTACTTTAGCAGAGTAAGTTATGCTAAAATAAATTTGAACAAGAAGTTAGAAACAGTCAAAACGCACTTTTGTCAAGACATAAACCCCTCTTACCCATGCAATTTTCTGCACTCAGCAGATGTTCTTAGATATGTTTAAATAATCCCTCGGTCATGAGGAGAGAAAAAAAAACAAAAAAACAACTATCAAAAACCCATTAATGACCTGGAGGAAAAAAGTGACAAGAATGAGATTGTCCATAATGTAACATCTGAACGAGGAAAATGTTTTACTTCAAAGCTGTCACCATGCTGTACACAGAAGAATAGCCTCCTCTATTCAAAGCCTAGGATTTGTCACCATCATTAACATCACTATTATTGCAGGAGACGGCACAATTCACAGAAGCTAGTAACAAAAAGAAGTAATCTGTCTTTTCCTCTTGTTCCCTATGAGAATCACACTTTTCTGACATTTCTTTGAAATAGCTCATAAGTGGTGGTGCATGGAAAAAAATTGCAATTGATACGGATTGTCTTCTATCAGAATTAGGCAGTCTGGTATACTATCAACTGCTCCCCATGGGGTTTAGTTGGAGCATAATATGAGGTTTGCTCCACTATCCTTGATTCTCAGCTTCCCTTTCATGAGAGAGAACAAATTATCTGAGCCACGGTAGTGAAGCCATTGCTGACACGTGCAGTAAATTGTTGTGAAGAAGGAAGGTGTGCTGCCACGGCTAGACACCTGGAGAGAACACTATAAACATTATGAACATAAAGGGTTTCTCCAGGGAAATCACCAAGGTTTGTATGAGCCAGTTTGAAGAAAACAAAAGTGAATTCCTGGTTACAAGCTGATTTCTTCAGTAGCTGAACAGCCAGCTATTTACAATAGTAGCTTTAGAAAGTGATTAAACACAGCCAGGCTGGTTCTGATGCTGCCTTTTCAAACTGCAACACAAATCAGTTTCAGCTGGCTAAGCATCTCTCCCACCAGGGCTACAACAATCTCAGATTCACACTCCCGTACAACATCGTCCAGTTATTAAAAGAACATCAGTAAGCTCCAGCTTTTCAGAGCTCTGAAGGGCATACAACATATAGAAATGCTTTCTTTTTATTCCAATATCCAGCTCTGCATTCCCTAAAGTCAGCAGGAACAATAAGCCCTGTACAGTGTTGAGACAAAGTCGGCACAAGTTCCTGCTGTCCATTTCAACACAAATGGGATTTCGTATTTTAGGTTCAGAATTTAAAGACTGCTGCTTCACACTGGGGAGGAATTAGACAGTCAGGACTCTCTTAACTGCTCTGACAATTCCAGCACGTGACACAAGAGTACAAGGGAAGCGTCTGATAGTGAAGGCCAGAAAGAGACAGGGTCTTCTCACAAACTGAAGGCATGAGCTCACATTCTCTAGCACATGCTGAATCCAATCTTTGAATATCTGCATCATTGCCTTTCAGTTTACTTCCAAGTTTCTCCCTGTTGATGCAAAGTTGTCTCCAAGTAAGAATTATTGTAAAGGTTCTGTGGATGCCTGCACAAGGACAGCATCTACACCCTAGCAAGCTAATGCGAAGAGTAAATGAACTGGCCAGAACACAAGTCTCACAAACTTAAAAAAAGTGATAAGGTCTGATCAGAACAGTAACTCAAATACTAGAATCAAGTGGAAAAAATATTGTGGTAGGAATGAAGACATACAAGAGAGAAAGTAGTTACTAGGGCACAAGGAAAATAGCTTCTGAAGGGGAAAGGGAGAGGAAAAAAAAATGGCTGAGAACTGATATAAAAAGAAATTGTTTCATTTTAATCAAAAAGCTGAAAGGCTCTCAGTGACTTTCATACATCAAGGATGACTGACTACTGTCACATTCCTACTGAGATATTTTTAGCAGGTGCTCCTGATGATGCAAGGGTAGAAAGAATCCTTCCACTTCTTCTCTCCCTCTGCACATAACCAGCCTCTCTACACTATTCCCATAAATGAAGAAATGAAACTTTAATAAATTTTGTGAGTATCACAATGAAATGAATCTGCCACTTTTAAATATAAAATAATAAAATCTGAAAGAGCTCTTAAAGTCTCACAAAGTGAAAAAACAGCTAAAAAGAAAAACAACAACAAATAAAAAACAATCTAAACTCAGCTAGGCAGTCATTGCTAATTTAGAAGAGCTGATGCACTGATGTATTTGGTGAGTCAAAAAAAAAAAAAAACAAGAAATAAGGTTAGAGAAAGTTTTGCAGCCAGAATATTCAAGGTTCCGGAAAGGCAGCAAATAAAGAATTCCAATAATCCAGTCCAAAATACACAAATCAGGAGTGAAAAGCGCCTCTGTCTCAATAATGGAGAGAACTATCTACAGTCTAGTGAGATCTCCATGATAAAAGGCAGTTCCTTATGCATGCAAAACCACGAGAAACAATGCTTAATAAAACATAACTGCTCAGTACCTGAAATAGAATTGGAGATCATCAGAGGTTAGAAAAATAGGACTGATGTTTCTCAGCAAATTTAAGAAACCAGACAACGAGGAGTTCAAATTTGCCCATGTTTAGAGGCATTTTGAAATATTAATGATTTAATACCTGCCAAACAAGAAAGGGCCTAGAGATATCACCTCTCAAAGACAATCATAACTGTATTATCATCATAAAAATGAAAGTTGACATAACGATGATGAAAAATTATTCTTGAGGCATAGTAATGGGCACATCAGAGGAAAATACCACAACTCACCCTATCACAAAGGCACACATCTCTAATGATTCCAACAGAAATGAAAGATGCACGCAAGCATTACTCTCCACGAGAGACTCCAAACCCTGTTTGGGCTATGCCCTGTGTGAGCTTCAATTTGGTGTAATCATTGAAACCATGAAAGATCTGACACATCAAGGAAAATTATGAATTCACCCACAGTAAGTTCAGAGGAGATCTGCACAAGCAGACCCACTGAGCAGACTGAAAAGGAAAATCATTTCTATTGGAAAAAAAACCAAAAACATTTCAAATTAACTGTAGAGTGAATGCAAAATGACAGCATGATAATGTTCCACATTCAAGTTGAGGTAATTTGATCTGTATTCAGCTGGGGGCAGTCCACCTGCACACATCCCACAGACTCATGTCCCTGAAGCTGAGGCACACATGACCACTGAAGTAGTACTGAAGGATAAGATTCAGTAAGAAACTGGCTGCCTGTAGCAATGATATAAAACCTGCAGATCAGGAAGTACTCCAAAAAATAAGCACTGGGGAAGATGATCCAAAGACCCCTCCTCATGCTGTCAGACTTCACCACAGCTCTAAACACCAAGAGACGAAGCAGACATGGAGGAATCCAAAATTCCAACTGTTATCTGAAACTCCACAGATTTTGCAGAGAGAAGTTTGTATTCATCACCACATCATGTATTTTATCAAAAAGCAACACAAGTATTCTGCTTTTTCTTTTGTTTGGTCTTTTTGGTCCCAGATGTGAAGGGGTCACTTCCATCCCACAACCGACATTCAGGTGAAGCAACCTAGTAACCTACTTTGTTCTAATTGCTGGTGTGTTTCCCTTAAGTGTTTGGACATGCTGTCCAAATACGTCATCTACATGAATCAATACCAGAAGTACTAGCAGGCATAGAATTTTAGCAGTTTTGTAGAAACTATATGATGGATATACTTCAGGTCTTAAAATAAGCCCAGTCCTATTTTATTTTTGCTTTTGAATGCATGCCTGCTATCTTTTGTAGTTTAATGGCATCTCAGCAACTATGCTTGATAGAGCATAGAGATGTGGCAATGAAGAGAACCTTGATAAAGAAAAACCACAACTCTCATGGCAGATGGGCGAGCATACATTAAGGTGAGAAGGTACTAACCTGAGTTTAACTAAAACATATGTCAGTGCTGTAAACAATGCAAAGCATAGTTCATACTTCAGCATCACTGCAAAAGCAAGTTGTCCAGTAAGTAATTTCATAGTAACAATCAAGTTTTAGCAAAAATCTAGATAACTTAGGAAGAGGAAGTAGGAAAGAAGCACAGGTTTCTTCAGTGAGAAAGTTCTTTGATTTCTTTTAACCACTCATTCTGCATGTGCTGTAATGGAAACATTTACTTAAGTAGCATTTTCTCTCCTTTCCCTTTTTTAGTTCACTTCAACAGACCTTTTTGTTCCTTTCTAGGGAGGGCAATCTGCCATTACATTTTTTACATTATTATTTGTGGAAAAGTCCACAATATAGAGAGGCATCAGTAGCAATCAGCAAAAAAACTGATGTGAATTCAGCACAAAGTCTGCATAGACCTCTGAGGGAGTCTTAGGAAAGATGAGAAAAAAAAAGCTAAAAATCCTGTCATGACATGTACTTTGGAAGGCTCAGAAAACATGCAATAATTTATAGCAAATCTGCATGCATCGCAGAGTCTGTTAAGAGAGTTTCAGTGCAAGTGCCCTGTTTTCTTCACTTACCATTTCCATTATTTGCATAAGCTTCTGCCATCTTGCAGCAAAATCTCCTGTGATGGGCTACATCTGCTGCAGCATTTTGTGTGCTGTCTCCCTCCTTCCCCTGCCTACTCAAAATCCACGAGCTGATATTCCCTGTTCTATCCACAGCCTTCTGCTTACATGACAGCTCCGAACAGAATGGCTCCTCTGCAAAACATCTAGTTGTAGTTCTTGCACACAGGTACACCAAGGATAATGATACAGCACTACAGACAATTCTAAAGCTACAGAAACTTCACTAAAAAGTCTTTGTTCAGCAGAAGGTATTCCCAGGGAGAAAGCTGTAGTAACAATTCCAGCAGATCTTGTTTTATATCTTTCATTTAACACAGAAGGTGACCAGATATATTTACATTTAAACAACCATTTCACAGTCTGCAGAGTTTAATAAATAGGTATTTCTTCATTAAGACAGGTAATGATATAGCTAAAATAGTTAACAAACACACCCAAATTTTCAAGAACCCGAATATATTTTATGCCAGAGTGAGTTTCACTGACCTCAAGAGTATGCCTATTCCACCTAGGAAACTAGGTCTGAATAAGGCAAGAGTACAAAAGTATTGTGTTATGATCACTTCAGGTTAGGGCACCAAGTTTTCTCTTTTATACCATAGGAATTCTGTACAGATTCCTTATCTCACGTTTATTTCCTTTGAGCTGGATTTTTTTCTACGACACTTTATAAAAACATTAGAATTACCTATCCACCAAGTAAGGCGTTCAGCAGCGTAAATAAAGGAATTGGTATCTAGTTGGTCCTGAGAAAGCCCTAAAAGAGTGTATCTGCTGGATTACCTGTTCTCTTTCACAAAGCCTATTGTTGCTTCCATTTGGAAAAAAACAAAAAAAACACCAAAACAAGGAAGAACAAGAAACCAGCACAGATGCCTTAAAGATGTAATGCTGCCAACAAGCATGTCTCATCAAAACTCCTTACATCTGTGCATTAATCAGACAGGAGTTATGGTAACCAGAAAGAAACTTTGAGGATGCTGCTACCATTTTTTGCTTTGAAAATTCATTTTGCTATGGGAACTAGGGAGACACACCTAAAAACCACATATAATGCATCTGTATTCAGTCACAGAGTAAACTTGTCAATAAAATGGATGAACAGCAGCAAGATTCAAAAGACACAGTTAAACTACACAGTGGCTGCAGCATGACAACTGAGCAATCCATTAACTATCCCATGAAGTGCAACCAGTTTCAAAGTGTTAAGTTTAATCAAGACATCTAAGCAGGAAAATCAGCCCATTTCCAAAAGTCAAAGAAATGAATATTTCTAAACTTAGGTGCAAAAACCATCTGATCCTCTTAAAATAAAGCAATCTTTTTCCTGTGAAAATGCTCATCAGGGAATTTGTAAATTCACTTTTCTGGTTGGTTCCAGGCCTTCAGCATTTGCTGGCTATTTCACATGAATACAGCACCCATTAAAAAGATTCCCACTTGCGTGCTAAGATCCAAAAGCAGAGCAGGACCTAAAGTCAGGCAGGAATTTACACTAACCACATTTATTCACTAATGTGCCCACTCCTCTGCTAGGAACAAGACCACATACCAGATGTGGAAGAATCTGTAGTCAGATTTATCTGCAAAGGACAGAAGACCTAAAATAGTTAAAATTCCTCCCTCAGGGTAATACTACACAGTGCTCCTATCTAATTGTCCCTCACCTCCACCCAGCCCTGCACTGCTGTAGTCACAACAAGTAGAACTTCAGCCTTCAGCTAAAACGGTGCTTCCACATGCAGGAATATCGAGCTTTGCAGCAGAGGCCTAGCACATAAGCACAACGATCTTCAAACATTTTAGATTCACTATCAACAGTTTATGGTATTGCTCCTCCTCCCACCAAAACATGCACAAACACACATGGGGTTATTATGGTTATCACTGATTTCAATCCATTCTTCAGTGACTGAAACTGTAACAGATCAGACACATTCCCTGAACAGCATCCTTGCCTCCCTCTCACATCCTCTTTGAATGCACAGCGGTGCATGTAAACAGTGCTGTCAAAGTACAGCAAGGTCCTATCACACTGGAGGCAATCAGAAATGACAGTTATAATTCCAAACTCCATCAGTTTTTCCTTCTGACTTTTTTAAACTTCTGAAAGAACTACTTGCCTGTATTTTATACTAGTAATATTAGGAAACTCACTTAAAAGGTATAAGATTGTGAAGATATTAACATTTCAGTAGCTATTTGGGACACAGAAGTAATTTCAAAGTGGTAATTAAATCTTTGAAGAGTATTCAATTAGTGTGCAAAAGTACTTTGAACAAATGTGGAACTCTGTCTAAATTAAATTGATGCAACATCTCTGAATTGAAGATCTCAATTATTTAGCTTCACTACTTGTGTGAAAACCAGCCTCTCTAGGTACTGAGAGCTGCTTCACAACTGCCTGAGGAGGAATAGGAAGAAGCATCCCCAGAGCTGACTGAAAGGGACTTATCACCAATTCATGGCACACCACACACAGCAAGTAGGAAGTACTTCTTACTATCGAATACAGTCCAAATAAGGCAGATTTTTAGAAATGGACATTACATGGTTTGTTTCAACACCCTTAGGTTCTTCCCACATACAACTGTAACAATCACTTTTTAGCCAAGAAACAGTTTTTGACTTTTCCAGAGTAGCTGTTTTGCTATTATCTTGCAACTCAGGTTATGACACTACAAGGTATTTCACACAAGAGCAGTTTCACTCATCCTTCGTTCACTCAGAATTGGATAAAAGTTCACAATAACCTACAACCATACTCTGCTTTATATACAGTATTAGCCAGAGAAAAATCCAGTGATCCCTTTTATAGGTAATAGATCATCTGTGAACAAATGCAAAAATGACATAGGTAGATCTGCATTGCTGAATTTACTTTAACACAAATTATAGCAGGCTGCAATGCAGTTACAGGATCCTAACCCTAATGATCACCAGCATGGTGCATGAATTTTATCAAAAACTTGAGTGACCCATAATTTTGCCTCTGGACAATAGCAACCTAACCAGCTACCAGTGACCAAGCTGTTAGGTGTTACCATGCTAATAACAACGTTTTCACTTTGTTTTGCTTTTTTAAACTGCATTAACATCATAAACATTAAAATATTTTAAAGTAAAAAATTATAAAGATATTAGTATTAATGATTTCTGATTAGTGTCCACATATCCTGAGCTATTTTAAACACTCCACACTATTTCCAGCCCTACTTAGCTTTTTCTGACAGACAACACTGTGTTAATCCCTCTCTGACACTTCATTACAAATACACATACTGGCCTACCTTCAAACACACCCCTTGAGAGAGCTGCAACACTGCTCCTCAGAATAACATTTTCTGGAAACAGCTCAACTCTCCTACTTGTTAATACTGCCTCCTGCTGCATGTCTTCTATGGCTACTTTCATTCTGAAAAAGTCTGTCTCTACATGGGAATCTCATCTCAAGATAACATTCTGGCTGTTACTCAGTTCTACAACCCTCCATTCCATTTCTCCTCACTGGTCCAGTTTATTATAGCTAAAACTCATTTTTGAGTTCGAAACTTAACAATTCTTTCCAGTTGCATTTAATAGGACTGAAGAAAACAAGGTAGCAATGCAGTAAGTTTCCACCTCTATTGATGCGGCTTTTCAGTAACATATCTTGGGACAATAGGATGACCAGAAGCAGAATGGAAACTGCTTTAGCAAATTCTGGGGAGCAAACCAGTCCTCAATGATCCGAGGTCAGGGCAACATAATCACAGCATGAAAGTCAGCTCTCCAACCCTGATGTGTATCACTTGCACAGAGTGCTATTTGGCTGGTCAGGCTGAGCTGAACAAAGTAAATCCCAGGATTATAACTTCCATGTATGGCAATGCTTCATTTGAGCTCCATTACAAGAGGGATGACCAGCAGAGACAAAGAGGTTACTGTCCCTCTCTACTCCACCCTCATGGATTGATGATCCTTGGAGTCCCTTCCAACACAAGCCATTCTATGATTCATAACATGTAAAGCAACTCTAAATCACCACCAAGAAGAATATGCAGAGTTAGATCTACTGGAATGAGGCAAGTTACTAAAAACAAAAAAAAAAAAAGCAACATATATCAGCTGCATAGTACCAAAAGATGAAGATAAGACAGACATAGAAGGAGCAGCCATTCAAGTAGCTTAAAACTAAAGAAAGATGAAAATGAAGAACAGTTGAAAGCTGTTCTGGGCAGCCTGGTCTAGCAGTTGGTGACCCCCCCACAGCTGGGGGGCGGGGGGTTTGAAACTAGATCTTTAAGGTCCTTTTCAATCCACAGCATTCTATGATGATGATTCAATGATACAGTACACATATTTAGGCAGATAGTGGGGAACCATGCTCTCCCATTGAGATCTTCTTGAGGTTTAGTATCTGAAAACAGCAAAATCCCTTCTGGCAGTGAGATAGAGTTGTACATGCTTACACTACTTTTGTACCTATAGGGAACAGAAATCAATGCCCTCCATAAGAACTGTGTGTACCCTCCACTTGTGCCTTTGAAAATCTCTCCTATTTTCATTTAGACAGGAGCTGAAGGATTTGAAAGTCATAATAACCATGAATAATCACAGCAGTCACAGTAGGGAATGAGAAAAGACAGGAGATAACAATGCAGAGAATGTTTTTCTTTAGAGGTCATTGCTTGTCAAGTGAGTATATCATATCATTTGTTTTGTCTTTTTTTAATGGGTTCTGATTTTCCTTCATGTTTTAATTGCCAAGAGCAAGAAGAGATGCCTGGATTATAGATTAATTGTAATAGTGTTGACAAAGACAAGTTTTAATAAGAATGAGAGCTAGCTAGGCATAAATGAGAATGTTCTGGAATATGAAGAAGTGTGTAAAAGCACAAGGGAACAGATATACACAACAGCTAAAGAGACAAATATATCCGCAACACACAGTTAAAATGACTGGTCATGCAGCAACAAGAATCCTGAACAAGTTAAAAAAACAGCACAGTACTGGAACTACACCCTTGGGAACAGAATACATCCATCAATAAGAATTCCCTATCTTCTGCAGTAAAAAGGACAAAGCAGTGATATGCCTTCCTGATCATGAACACCACAGATTCTCTGCATCCAGCGCTATTTAAACTTAAATACTATACCCACAGAAGTTAACAGGAATCTAGCATTTAATAACCCGTTAGAGATCACCACTGTCAATCAAGGTTAGCCCTTAAAGAAAAGGATTTCTTTAGTATAATGTGTTTAGCCACTGTAAGTACTGCAATTACTCTCACAGGAGGAAAAGCAGCAGCTGTTCTCCCCTATTAGCTTTCCTTACATAATCTCCCATCCCACCCCCAAAAAAAAGGTTGTCAGAACAGGGAATGATAGGGAAAAAAAACAAACTTTTTTTTAAAAGTAAACTTGGGCTATGAAAAAAGGTAAAATATTCATCAGGATTTCTAAGGCAGGTGATACAACCCATCACGCAACCCACATTAACTCAGTGAGGTGCAGATTCATGATATTCAGAATTACAATGCATACAGTAACTCATCTGGTAAAAAGGCAGTATTTCCATGGCATAAGTGGCTAAGGCTCACAAGCATCACATGCAGCATCTACTAATATTTCTGATTCATGTTTGATCCAGCATTACACAGAGTCCAACAACCTTACAGACCCCTCTCTGCTGATTTTTCTTTTTCTTTGTCAGGTTGGTGCTTCTCTACACTCACACAGAAAGTTGATGATCCAGTGTTTTCTCTCATGTTCTAGTAGATACAGAAGTGATTTATTCTAAAGCATTCCTGTTAGCCAATGGCACTGCAACACCAAATAACCCATCAGGGTCTTTCACCATAAAAATACATCACACAGCAATATGAACAACAACCAAATACCTATATGGAAAGTTAGATGCCATAAATATTGTTGTGAAAGGTAAGGTGACAAGAACTCTTGACTTTTTTTTGTCAACTGTCAGCAAAAAGAATGTTAATTAAAATAAATACGCAAATGAGAGATCCAGGTTGATATTGTCACATAACACTTCAACAATAAAGTCCCAATGTCTTTCAATCCAAAGCTCTATACATAAGCTATACTGGTATCGTGATCTGCAAAATGATTAACAAATGCACCATAGCTGTGATTGTCTAAAAAAGCATTGATGCCCATGACATATGAAACATAGCAATTAGTAAATTACGCAGATGTTCAGGAGGAGCTTGGTTACATGACCATCACTTGTGGGCAGCACTTATAAAATTACCTAATTTTTTTTTTCATACCAGTATCCTAGATGATAACATATTGGTAAAGTTTAAATTATAAACGAGCTGTATTTAGAAGCCAATCAGACAGGTATCTTCCAAAAGACAAACAAGTAAGATACTACTTTATGCTCCTGTTACAGAGGTGAGAGGCATGTCCCCACCTAGAGAAGTGTGCAATTCTATGTAACATATACTTTTACTAACATCAGTGGATGCAGAATTGAAGATCTTAATTTTCAAAAACCCTGAACCATTACTATTGTTTTTGGCTGTAAAAATTAATAAAGGAAAGCAATATGAAACAAGTTAGAAAGCAACAATAAGAAATGCTAATCTGCATCATTTTGCCTTTAGTATAATTAGTTGAAAAATCCATCCCTATCAACTCAGTTGTTTTTAGGAGATAATTCCTTAAACACTGTGGCAGACATGACTTCTTGCTTGCTAGGGCTGAATAGCTATTGTAGTCAAACTGTTCCCTTAACTACAAGCTCTGCCCATAAATCGTGCAGCATCTGAATGAAACAGCACAGTGGTCTTACAGGAGGACCACCATCCTGTTTGCTTATCAAGGAATCCATAAGGTTTAGGGATGTCTGTGAGACCTAAATTTTGTTTCCTTTTTAACATATTACAGACTAATTATTAACCACTGACATGGTTGTATCAATGAAAGATTTACAATGTATTTTTTTTTTTGCTTATGTATTTTCCCAACAAAAATCAGCAGCCTTCATTCTTCTAAGAATAAAGGAGGAAACTGAAAAATTTATGAGTGAAACATCAAAGAACTAACAAGAAATTATGAATAGGTAAAAGTAAACAAAGAAGACTGCAGAAATCCTAACAGGATGTTGATGTACTAACAAACAGAGCCTAATGCTCCAACTTCAAAAATTCTGATAAATAACAAAATATATCTTTCATGGAAACAGGGTGTAAGAGAGGAGAGATGCATAATGTATGAGATAGAAGTAAATTATCTCCATTCCCTAAGGGAATAGCTTTTGTCTCACATGTAGGTCATGCAAGCATTCACATTTTCTGTGTTCGTTATAAAGCCATTTAAGCATTATAGATTACTATGTCAAACTGGTACACTGGGATTTTTTTATTGCAATAAATATCCCTTGTAAGGAGCTTTGTAGAATGAACTCAAATATCACCAGAAGCAATTAAAATCTATCAGAGATATGAAACGGAAGCTTAGGTTAGCTAACAGAAAAAGTCATGCAACATTTTTCTGGGATATGAGAAACAGGGCAGAAAATTAACTGAAAATCCTATCAGTAAGACAGGAAACAAAGAAAAGCTTTAAAAACAATAGATGGATAATAAAAATTGTTCACCAGCAAGAACAAATACATACTAAGCAACAAGAAAAAAAACTCCATTCCTATTTTCATTATGCTTATTTTAGAATTGTTACTGACATGCAATTAAAAGGAAGAGAAAAATAACTTAGATTTCAGTAAGAGGAATTCAAATTTCCAATTGTCCAGTTTGAGACATCACAGAGTTCCTTTCAATACAGGATGCACAAAACTAGCTTTTCTAATGTATATCTGATTGAAATTCTTGATTGTTACAGACATTATGGAATAAGCAAAGATCCTATTCGCTTCAATCAATCACACAACTTCATGCTGGCTTACTTAAAAGTTACTTTATCTAAATTATTTTACAGCTATGAAATAAGCAGAGATTTTAAATTTCAACTGCAAAACAGATGTGTGACAGATTGTCCTCTGGGAACTGCTTAAGTTTTAGACCAAGCTGTAAATCATCCAGTTGATCATCCCAAATAAATGCTAAATTTCACAGCATTTTTATAACATATCCTCTCACAATATTTCTTCTGTTTCTTTTGTTGAGAAGTTACCAGGAATTACATTCCAGAATTCCATACTAGTGATATATATAGGTCTTGACTTCCTCAAGCTGCAAATAAGCAGAAGCCATTTTCTAGGTTTTGCTTCCATCTTCAGTACCTGAATTCAGGCAACTGCCCCCTTACAACTAAACACCAATGGAAATTTAATACAGAATAAGCGCATTCCTTCCCAAACAAGGTGCTTCTGAGCATTTTCATTGCTTAAACATAGCAGAATGTGCAGGCCAAACCTGATACACTTTGGATTATGTAGTACTAGATTACCAGCTGCCATAGACAGAACAAACAAAAGTAACACAGTGACACTGTTTCTTTCCCCTCTCAATTCATGTAGACATTCCTAAAAAGTAATATTTGGAAATACCACTTATATGCTGCTATCCCATTCATAGATACAGATTTCGCCACAGCATTTGTTCGTCCCTCCAACATCTCTGCAAATCCCTATTTTCAAAAATTACTTTGAAACCTCTTCTCGTTTATTATTTCTGCCTAGAGGATTACCAGTGAGTGAGTTATCTTACACAGAAGATGATGGCATTTTCTCCATAAAAAAGCCACATACAGCCATTCTTTAAAGCATAGTGAAGTCGTTAATGGGGAACCACAATACATTTGGTAGACTGAAGAATTAGCGGTAAGTCTCTCATCTCTGACTTCCTAATATCTATATTCTATGGCACTACTGAATTTAAAACTGGCAAAGCCCACACTGTGCACCATTTCTTCAAAAATCAGCAGGGCTTCTTACAGGAAAAAACAGTGATATTACATGAAGAAGGCTGTTATAGATCAGGCATACAAACAAGCCAACTACCACAAAGTACAAAAATATACATGAGTCAACATCACAGAGTCATTCAACACCTTCCATTTTTAATTTATTCAAGTACAGAACTTCCAGCTAAAATGGTCAGTTCTGACCATGACAGTAAAAACAAAAGGATAGCCCTACGGCTAAAAATTTTTACTCAGGCAGTGAAGTTAGTTTTGCCCTCAATTTCTTCGATTTATATATGCTAAAACCATTCTGCAGTTTACCATAGAATCAAAGTAAACCAGGAGCAGTGAAAATTCAAGTATTTGTTTCGGCCCCCAGGTAGAACTTCAAAGCAAATGATGCACCTCAAAAGCTGCTCTAAGGCTTGAATCATCAGAACTCTTTCGCGCAGCAAAGCATTACCTGCATTATGTGAGCTAGATTTGGAGATCACAGGCAAATTCTCCGCGCAGAATGAATAGAGAATACGCAACAGACAAATACACGACAAATACTCATGTCACAGGATTCCTGAGTGAAAATCAATATTAAGAATTTTCCTGTAGATACAGATTAAATCCATATTGAAGCCAGGTGGCTCATTTTACTATCAGTGCTTCATTTAATGAAGCCTATATTGAGCTTCCTGTACAAGCTGCATTTCTGACATTCACTGAAAACAAAACAAAGACTAAAACATAGAAGAACAGTATAGTCACTTCTGAAAATCATTTCGTGCCACACGATTGCGTGTCAGCCAACTGAGTAGTATGTGTTAATCCACAAATTAAAGCATGTATGAACATAACGCATTCAATAGCTTTCTGATAAGTCCTATTTCCCTAAATCTACGTTAGAGTTGTCAATAAACTTTACGATACACAGCAGATTCCCAGTTCAAGGTACTAAACATGCAATAAAGCCTTCATTTATTATTGAAACAATATAAAACCATCGTGGAATAATTCCATAAGAAGTTTTCCTCTGGCTGTACCCCCTATATTATAAATAACAGCATAACCAGTTCATGCACTGATTCACATTTCAGAGATTAAAAGTTTTCATCTGATACCTACTGATTGTGACAATGCAGTTAAAACCCAAATACATCCACTTGCCTACACATTGAAAGAGTGTAATATAATGGAAAACACAGCAAAGACAGCAGAGCAGCAAAGTTCTAGGCTACAATAAGTGAAAGTTTACTCAAGTATAATAGCCACAGGCACAGAAATAAAGAAAATAAACTGCTTACCTTCAGAAAGCCTCAGGTATTTGCGAACCTCCAGTGAAATAGTTATACTTCCACCGCCAACTCTTAAATGAGGTCTGGGAAAGGGTGGATCCTGGCTCTGCACCTGGTCAATCAGGTGCCTTGCATGCACTTGAGCTCCCCTGGGTTGGTCCTGCCTTCACACCAGCTGCACAATCACTGCTTCAATCCATGACTTAGCATTTCCACTACAAAGAGTAAAAGGAGCAAGTGGTCATATAATGTGACTATATTTGCCCGGAAAAAGGCTAGATGCTGCCTTTTCTTATTGCCGGTGTATCAGTGTAAGATTCTAGAGCTATGGTTTTAAAGGATACAAGGTCCGTGCAATATGAAATTGATTATCAAAAACACCCTAGTCAGTGTAATTTATCTGGAGAGAGAAAAAGATGGATGAGTACTTTTATACCAAAAGCAAGAAATGAAGGATAATGAGTTGACAAGGCAACAGTTTAAGTACTGAAATTTCCATTTCCATGAAAGAATCAGATTTTCTATTATTTTGAATACTAACAAAGAACAGCAAAAGCTTTGACCAAAATATTTAATAGGAGGACGTACAAGTATAAGACAAAGCACTTTTTAATTGTTCACCATTTAAAAATGGTTTCTTCTTTGTGATATCCCAGCAAATCTTGGCAGTAATACAGGATACAAACACCAGAGGCTTACTTGCATGGAATACAGGTTCAAGTGCAGTAAAGGGAAACCTTGTGCATCAAACTAGAATGAATTCTAATATAACTTGTAATTTTTCCATGCATACATATGTTTCAAAACCTGGATCAGGAGACACTGAATTTAAAGGCTTCATGCAAGTTTGTTGGCAAGCCAGTCATCTCCATTAGTTGCACTTTCCTTGTATTAACATTAGAGCTTATTAACACTCGCTTTAATAAAAAGAGGCAGTTGAGACAAAAGAAATAGATGTAGTAGAGTGAACCTGTTAGTTGAAGGCTAGGCCTAGTAATAATTAAGAGCTCACAATGAGTTTTAACGTTTTGCTATTTAAACTCATTTAAGTTTAAGTTCATTAAAGTGGATCTACAGGATAAAGTTACATTTAGTCTATGCACTGACTGCAAACCACATTTGGTGATGAATGGGAACAGGATAGGCTCATGAGCACACCCTGTCACTGCTTAATCCCATCAGATGGCTACTAGTATAACACATTCTAGTTTAGAAGGGTCTGTATTTCAGGTACTTTTCAAAAGTTTGTGTCATGGTTTTATGATTTTTAGTATTGGTATTCCACATCATAACAACATGTAATGCATTAAGAGTTAAAGAGTTAATACTCCAACTCCATAGATCATTGATATTTCTGGGTATACCTGTCTCAGAAGAGAAGAACTACATTCCCCAGAGGACTTTGCGATGCTTTGCATTTTTACGTATTTTCCGCTCAGAGGGAAAAGATAAAAACTCTGCAGTCACGGGACACTCTCTTTCCTTCGGGATCGACTCAGCAGTGGGTGCTCGCTGCCGTATCACCTTCAGCGTTAGCGTAAGGCCTTCGGTTTATCGGACACTCTCTCTTGCTCATTTTATTTGATTTATTAGCTTCAATTCCAATTATATTGTAATATATTGTGCTATTTTGCTTTCTGATATCTTATTTAGTAAATTAGCTTTCCTCCTCAGATCGTTGCCGCTGTTTTGTTTCTAGGTCCATCTCCCTTTTTTCCTTTTCCTTTCCCCCTCCCCCTTTCCTGGGGCGTGGGTCTGCGGGTCCCCCACACCAATCGTCACAGAGCCGGGTCGATCCAGCCCGGTAAACTGTTGACAGTTTGCCATAAAAACACAGCACACTCAACTCTGGCTAGTAATTTAGTTTCAGTGACTCATGGGAAGAGAATAATAGAGATAACAATTAGAAGGGCCCTGCCCACAGCCAAGGCAGGAAAAGGGATAATAGAGTGTATTGGACAGTGAGGATTCAATGGCATGGCACAAGAGAACCACAGAAATAAAAGGCAGTGGTGGACACTGGCATATGGTGCACACTAATGCCCTCAAGTCACCAAGGAACAGAATCAGTTTATATTTCTGGGGTGACTGGGGGATCTCCAAGACTTCTGACACAAGTAAATGTTCGGCCTCTTGACTCTGTAAAATTTATGTTCTAAACTGGAATCAAAACAAAATTCAAATTCCTTTCTTTCCTGCTATCCCATTCACCAGTAAGTGGAAGACCTGTCATGAAAACAGAAAATCTGCATTACACTGAAGATAATCTTCAAACCAAATTGTGTTCTCAGTTGTAATGTATGCAAGACTTGTGTGTCTTCTGTACTATTAAATAGTACCTAGAACATACTAGTATATTGCAAAATATCTCAGTGAGCATGGTATCACACCCATCAGAAAACAGGAATCTTTAATGACATCACAAAAAGCGCAATAGTAACAAATAATTAGTTGCCAAGGACTTTCAGATAACATTCAGCACTCAAAAACCTACAGGGTGGGACAAATGGGAGAAAAACAAAGATATCATTTTCATTGTTTCTGAAATGAATATTCTGAAGTTTCAGGAAGGCAGAATGTTTTAAATAGAGCAATATCGTCTCTCTTCCAGAATTTTTACAACCTCATGAAAGTATGTTTAGGTTATATTGTTTGATGACTGACTCCATTACAGATAATGAATGATGATGGAATTTGCAAAGAATAAAGTGTACCCAATACTCTATTTGAATGAGAGTAAGCAGTTGCAGACAGGAAATTCAAAAGAACTTCCCCTTGCTCTGCTGAAGCATGATAACTTCACTAATTCAGTCTTGGCATCTATTTCCTACTTTGAGACCAAAAAGTGATGCTGTCCAATATTTTATTGCCTGTTGTTTAGCAATAAACACCTGTTAGTATTTACCATCAAAACTTCTTTAAGTTGCAATTAAATCCACCTTCCAGCAAGAGATGGGTAGCTAGTAAAATTCAGGCTCCAAAAGATGCTATTAATTCAATGGTAAAATGCTGTACATGTAGAAGGCCACACAAAAATATGGGAAACATGACAGGATAGTATCTTTTATTCTTAACAAAAACTACTGCTCTCTTCCCTTTGTGACCTATAAATCCAATACTATTACTAAATTCTGCCATGTCTTATGAAGTCTATTATGTATCTTCATGGTATTCGAACTGCCACACTGTTGTTCAAACAGAACATTCAAAAAATTTTATTTTAAAAAAGTTTCTCACCTTCTTCCATTTTTCTCCTTTTTTATAGATAGTATAAGTTGACAATGATCCAAGTAGTAAACAAAATTAGATTTCAGTAATTGTAGATGATACTTAGACTCTATTGCAAAGGTGAAACCAACCAAATTAAACTGTTAATTCTTTTCTATAATTAACTTTTATGTGTCTTGTACTGTTCTAACTAATGCTTACATGCTCTGTTCAGCCATAAAACAGTGATAATCTTAACAACTGAAGAAATCTAGTTTCAGTTTAGGGCTCGGTGTGGTAATTAATTCATGCTATTTTCATTCCTTTTAAACCTATAATGAATTGCTCATTAGAGAAAGCAGACAAAAGTACACTAAAGCAAATCTTTGTTATCTGGGGGCTGTATTTTTAGAAGCAAAAGGAAAATAATTTGCTGGTAACTGGTTACCTCTTAAATTATTATATCAACAAACCTATATCCTTTTCTTTTTTGTGACCACCCACAATATCAGATGCGTTCATGCTAGAACTCCAAAGACAGTGACTGAGACCTCCATTAGTACAGATTGATAGGCCTGAGATACAACTGTCACTGTTCTCACTGGATGTGCCTGCTGGGAATAAAGGGGAAGAAATGCAGGAACAGGAGGAGAGAGAAGGAAGAGGGGAATCTGAGTGAGGCATGGAGGGGGCAAAGGCAGACAGGATGAGATTTTAAAAATTGACAAAGGTTATATAGTTAGGTCAGCACATCTTCCCTGAGACCTGGGAGTTTAGTTCATCTCACCATTTATTCCCAACACATGGTTGTGAAGGTCCAGGAAAAATGTGTGCCATATTATTCTTACTTGAGAGAATCCAACAACAACAAAAAATCAATTGTACTGCTACTGCCTGAAGCTGCTGGATCCAGAGGTCCTCTCACTGCTGATTTTCCATTTGGTTACATCCACCTAATTTCAGGGGATTCCCGTAGTTTAAGTTTTGATCAGAAAATACAAAATACAACTGTCAAAAGCTAAGGCATGCAATTATAAAGCTTGTCAAGAAAATCTAAATTCAATCTCATGCCAGTATTTCTTATAAATGGTCCTTAATTACATGAAAGCAAACAGTTTTCATTGTATCTCTGTCTGAATTATGGGTTTCTTCAATATAATCACTTACATTTGAAATGCCATGACCCACCCACTACCTTTAAAAATACAATCTCAGGTGTTTTACATTTCTCTGAAATATATGGCACAGACAGTGTTCTGTGATGTAGTTTACATACAGACATTGCTGCTTTTTTGCCTCAGCGAAGAAAAAGGTGAAGAAAGCACTGGTGATCTTGACAGAATAACTCAGTGTCTTAATTCTTATTTCTTGTATAAGTGGTTATAGAGAAAACTAACTAGACATTATTTCTAGGCCTTAGCTAGATGGGCTAAAAGTATTTTAAATTCTCATCAGCATATAGATGATTTTAAGATATTTATTATTGAATTACTGCACCTTTGGCATATTTCCTCCTGTGCATTTCAAACTCTACAGAGCAATTCCAGTATAATCCCATCACAGTCAATGTAATCACACTGGAAACTATTTTTGTCTTTTTATTCAAAACCTCTACAGTGGTTATCCCTATAAAAGGATATTGGATTCTATTTATTTTCAAACTGCAAACACGAAATGAATGTGAATCTCACACGATAGATGTGTCCTTCTAAGCTGCTACAAATTGGAACAATTATTGAAATGGCACATATCTGTTTTCACTTGAGTCTGTGCCAGCTGACATTTTTCTTGTTTCACACTGCAAATTACCCAATGCACACAATTAAGACCATGTATACTTCCACTATAATATTTCCTCTAAAAGTATTATCCCTGCAGTTCATTCTAACCACGTTAATAGAAATATTTTGACAACACAGAGAAATAAAAGCTTGTAGTAGCAGTTATCAAATTTGAACAGTACAGAAAGCTTCTAAAACATTGCCTAGCAAGATCTAGTCAGCTAAATATGCAGTAGATCTGCAACAGCAGCCCTTATTTTTCTATGCTGAATGTGTTGTATAAATAATTGCATTCAAATCCACATACAAATGAGGATTGTTCATTATGGCCACAACAGTTTTTTAAAAAACTTTCTACACTTCAGGGGACAAATGTAACATCCAATGAACATTCTAGATAGCAAGTCACACACGTACTTTTCACAAGTGTTCTTATCTTGTAAAACATAGCTGTGGCTTTAGGGTATTAATTGTAAAAAACATATCCTATTGAGACACTATGAAGCTAGCGCATTGCAGGATTACTGCTGGATTAGTCTTTTTTTGAGTTGGTCTTTGGGCAACTAAGGCTAAGACTGCAAATCTGACAAAGTAGTGGACTTACACTGACTACCTGGTGATTCAAATATCGGTTTAATATCTGAGAACTGATGAAAGTAAAATTATGCTTTTCTGTACTTGAAGCCCAAAAACCACATTAGCACACCTATAATTCTTCTTTATTCCACTCTTTATTACCACTGATTCAACTCAGAAACTATAGCAGCAACCTGAACCATCACAAAAATCACACAGGTTACATAACAAGGTTACCTTGCCTATACTGGAGATTTAGAATGCTCCCCTCCTAGGGATACTACTCACCTATTCATCAGTTTTGCCAGCTAATGAACAGATTAACTAAAAATCCATATTTTATTAGTAGATTGTAGTTTAGATAAAAAGATGCAATAACGAATATACAGTGACAGACTGAAACTATTTGCTCTCTCTGAGCATATGAGACGAAGTAGAAACTACCAAAGCATTCAGTACATGTATAGATAGCTTTTCAGTATCAATAGATGGCAACATAATTAAATGGAGGAAAAAAAGTACGCCAATTTACAACAATACAAGATTAAAATAATAATGGTTGGAAGGAAGAAGCTCTGAGGAAAAGGCATTCCTCCCAAACTTTTGAATGAAACAATTGTCAGCTGTGTAAAATTATTCCCTACTACTAACTGCTTCAACACATGAAAGGCAATCATTATGTTGATTTGCATGTGCCAGGACTTCTTTACATGTCAGTTAGGAAGGCTACATGACCTTGACATTAGGACAACAAAAGACTGAAATCAGTGGAATAGATTGAACAGCCTGCCTTCAAGAAATGTCAGTCACAGGACTCCAATTGCTCTAAGATTCTTGTAAAAACTGATTAATTTCATCTGTTAAGTTCCTCTTAAAAATAGAGTCATCCTGGAACAGTGATTAAATATGCAGCCAGGCAGAACTTGCTATGGTTAAAGATTTGTAATCTGTTAAAACAGGATAACCTAGAAATTGCTTGAGATTATTCTGGGAAAAGCTGGAAAGGAAGTTTTGTCACTAATACTGAAAGAATTAGTGGGCACTTCCAATGACATATGCAAGCAGTTGCGCTCAGTTCACTTGGATGGAGATTATCTTCATCTGGACACTGAGACGATACAATTTAGAAGCTATTTACCAATGTTACCAAGATTTTGGGCCTAAGATAACATATCCCACACCAGGCAACATGTTTTATTTTAAGGTGGCCTAGAGCCACCTTAAAATGAAGTTTTCGCTCTCAGATTGAGTTTACTCAAGTTAGTGTAATAAAAACACTCCCACCTGCTGTCTCCATGGAGATGCAGAGGTAAAATCATCCTCAGGAGGGCTTTACAGCGTATAGTCTAAGACAAAATTTTGTAATAATAAATATATGAAAAGTCACAATTAAACTGCAACAAAAGGCTGTTATTTATTCAACCTCCCTTCAGCAAAATGTTTTAAGAATGAAAAGCAAAAAGAGTTGGCAGATTGGGAATTATCTCTACTATTATAACTAAAGAGAGAAATTCTACATCTTCATGCTAGAACAAAAGGAAAGAAAAGTTAAGCAAATAAAGAGGCAACTGAGAAGTGGGTTACTGACAAACTAAAGCTGCTGAAATATGCTTGTAAGAAAACAGGGAGGGGATTAAAAAACAAACTCCTGTGGAAAATCTGCTGTCTTATTCCAGAAAAGCAGAACCAATTTTAAAGAAGGACTTTCAAATAAGAGGCAAATTGGCAATTCCCTAAGAAAGAAGCAGATATAAGCTATAAGAAGCTTGGCTTATCAAATGGAAATTTAAAAGGGGTATACTGAAACAGAAAAAAAAAAAAAAAAGTTCCCAGGAGTGAAATCTGTAGGGTAAACACTGATCAAAGCTTCACAAAACTAGAAAGTATTTAAGGTCTTAACATAAGTGACAAAATCACATTTTATTTTTATCTATTAATAGCAGCACAAGAGGTACAACAACCAAGTTTTGATCTGAAATACAAAGAAGATTTTCCATAAATTGATTCTGACTTGAGATATCACCTATCTTGTTAAAATAAGGCATGCCTCCACTGATTCCTAACACAATTATAAAATGACAATATACAGTAACAGACTCGCTCAAAAGGAGCTCAGACCGCAAAAAGGATCTTCTTTGAGCAGTTACACACTGCTGTGAGTAAAAAGGTGAAAAAAGAATCTCAGCTGTGGAGGGAAATACATCTTACAGCAAGTAACATGCAATTTCATGCAATCACTACATAAGTCAGTGAAACTTTGAGCAGTGGTGTTGCCAAGGAAATCATACAATAGCACCGAGGAAACTAAATGCACTACTTCTAAATTTTAGCAGGAATGGCCTGCAGGGACTATCAAGACTCCAAGCAAATGCTTTACCAAGGGCAAAGCTTAGTACTGCCCGCAAAGGAAATTACTGCATAGAACCATGTTTCTACAATTCCCACCTTAAGAAGCACTGGCCTCAAGGTGTGTTGGAGTCAATGTTGCAGTAACAGTGACCAAAGGACACTTTCTGAAACATTCAAAGAATTGAGACAAACAGAATACTTGTTTAAGCCACTGTAGGAATCCAGGTCATTCACAAATTGTTTAAATCAAGCTTAGGTGATGACACAATGTGGTATTGTGCAACCAAGTGAGAATACTTGACCAGCGTCTATATTTTTCTACATCCATTTGAATGCTGTCCTATCAGCCTTTACAGTCACAATCCTCAACTCCTGCTGGAGCTCTTCCACTTTGTACAATTTAATTTAATTCTCGTTAGGCCAGGATGAAGGAGACTGACTATACAGACTTGTGAGAAATGATTAGTGAATTCAGTACACATATAATTTATATAGAGTTGAGCAGTTCCAACCAGTTTGGAAGAGCCTACTTAACAAAATCTTCTACGCACCAGTTAAGTACTCACCTGGTTCTGAAATTAAAAATAAAAAAAAATAAAAATAAAAATTTAATTTAATTTAAAAATCACAAAATGAATAACTAAACTGTGAAACTAATTGTCATAGAGTGTATAAAGAAAATTATATATAAAAGTGTTTGAAAAGCAACTGAAGAAATTCACAGAAGAAAAATCTACTAAGTGTTAGTAATGAAATAATAATGAGACAAATGGCAGTGAGGTGATAACTTCCAATTCAGACTACTCATATATGGTAAAATTAACATAACTGCCTAGTATTCTTTTTTCATGCTTCACTTTTCACACTCAAGCTGAGTTGCCTCATGCCCATTTCTGCAACTTTGGGGATAACCATGGAAATTCCCACCAACTGCTAGAGCAGAGGCACAGAACACATCATGCTCTGGTGTGTGTGCGTGATTCATAACACAGCTCTGAGAAGCTAGGCGTGGTGCTAGCAATATGTACCAGCAGAGTTCATCACACCATGTACGATAACCTCCACCACCTGATTTTAAAGCCATGACCATACTCCACTGGCTCAGAGATTTTAGACACCAGGGAAACAATTTTCAGTTTAAGAAAGCATTTATTGTCATTATGATCAGTCTGACTAGCCACAATACTAAGCAGATAAAATTGCCCACCTGAGGATTCCATTTATTATCACTGCTGGTTCATTTATTTTCTTTTAATTGTGAATCTGATTAATCCCTAAGATATTTACATTTATTGTTAGTTTAATGAAAAACAAAGTGACTTTAGTTTAATTATATGTTTGGTTTTAATTTTAACTTCCTGGTTACATGCCACAGAAAAAAACACAGAGGATTCCTTCTTTTCCTTCTGACAGCAACTTGTGCTTGAATTGTGAGGAGGAATAAAAGTACAGGAAGTTATCTTGAAGACATATTGTTTTCAGTAAACGATTTTAGCTACTCTTCATTTACATTCCTGAAAATGTGAATGACAAATGCACATGAAAATAATGCCAACTTTCCATCTCCTCTGGCAGTCAGCTTCCTGCTGTGTGATGAAGAATAGCCCAGGTTAGCTTGACTTTCCTGAATCTCACAAAATTACCAATCCATCAATTTTTCCCATGTTGAAATATAACTAATAACAGAAAAGATAACAAAAGCAAAATTTGTCAAAAGTTATTTTAAATGTGACTTACAGTACAGTTACTGTTTGTTTTGTCACATTGGCAGTCACATTAATAGTCTTTAAGACAGCATTAAAGTCAGGATACCAATAACGATCGACAAAATATCATCAAAACCCAGAATAAACAGAGATAACAGAATTTTGAGAAAAGTCACGTGTGCCCTGAACAATTACTTAGTTAATGAAGAAGTTATAAAATATCCCCTATAATGGTTTAATTTAGCGATAAAAGTCCTCATTGCATTCAGTGCCAGACGTTATACTTTTGAAAATTAGTCGACCTTCTCCTGTAAATTTCTTACAGGTATTTACCTTGTCACAGTGAAATTCACTTATGTGCATCTCCCTGTATTTTTTCACACGAGAAATTATGATTCCTTGAAGCCAATAACTACACTCCATTTCATGCCATTAGTTTTTACTTTAGGCAGTGAGGATCAATTAAGTCAGTATATTTTTATTACATTAAATAAACTGGAGTTGTTGAATGATTTTTGTTTTCACTTTGTTTCTATTAACTGTCAATTAAACAAATTGCTACCTTTCAATCACAGTACTTAACTCTAATATTCAACTACTCTAACATATTTATTTTCCTGGATGTTTTGTTTCATTTTGTTTATGTTTGCCATAAATTAATTACCATCAAAATTAACATCTCTTACTGACAGGTTATAAATTACACAAAGTAGACAGTTCCCTGCAGGCTTCAGTAGGTTTCCTTTCTCTGACTGAATGTTCCTATTTTAAGCAGTAAGGCAAATACAATGGCAGTCACAGGTCAGCAGCTATTATACATCCTAACACATGCTATTAAAGTAAATTAATCTGGTATTTATTAAATGTCCAAAGTAAAATATCAGTTCAAAGACCACCCAGAGAAGCACTTGCAGATTTGATTCCCTACCTATGGCAGGAATAATATTCAGCCCATTAAAATAATGCTTCAGACTGTCTATGGACCCAGGAACAAATTACACAGATTAGAAACAAGCTAGTTGCATTAGTAGTTCCATACACTGCAGAATGCAAATGGTACACCAAATAGGATTTTTGAACCTTCTACTTTTCGGGAATGGGAAGGATTGAAGCAGCTGCTGCAGTCTAATGCAGAAGGACTGCACTGCCTGCCCAGCAGCACCCTCTCTTCCTTAGGCTTTATTCAACACTTCAGTGGAAGCAGCAGTAGCGGCATTGAGCTCTGCAGACTTTTGCATAGTCAGCAGATTTCTGTTTTCCCGAGCTCTTTTTCCCACCTGACAGCAAGACACAGAACAGGACAAAAGCTGAGCCACCTTTTTACAGCCGTTACACCATGAGAAAGCCGAGTCTGCTGCTCGCTGTTTGGTGCTGGTATCTCACTCATTTCAGCTGCATCTCTTTCAAACAGACCTCAAAATACAAATCTACCCTCAGTTTTCTGACAGAAATCAGCAGGGCTGATTAAAAGCTGTTAAAAGAAATAATAATTTATTCCAATAACATGGATTTGTAGCTGAACCTAAATCAGTCTGCCTCCACAGATTCCAATTGATTTGCACCTGGGATTAATAGGCTATTGATGTTTGCATTCAAGTATACAGACCAGACCGTGACTTGAAGACAAAGCCTCTGAGTTAGCAGACAAAGCAAAAACAAAGCCACCCAGTCTGTGGAGTTGAGAGTGGGATAAAAGGACAACACATCCCATGCACTGTCAGGGGAGGGGGATGCCTGGGAGAAGAGTCTTAATGAGGTAACATATCCTAGCTTTGTTGCTGAGAGAATCCCGAAAATGCTTCAATAAGAAAAGATGGAAGTATGCAAAGGTGTTCTAAAGAAGGAAGGGTAACGGGTGGAATGTAAAGCACCATCAGAGAGGTAGAAATCAAAATCTCTCAGCAGTTTTGTGATGATAAACTGATAAAGTGTCCTCAAAGTCTTTAATTGTCCTCAAGGCAAACTGAAGCAGAAGTTAGTGCACTAGATTTGGTTTATGAAGCCATGATCTTCAACATGTTTCCTGGATATATTTCTTACAGCCATAATTAGAAGCATTTCCCTTTCTCCAACTACTGCATTGTCTGAGGCAAAAATTCTGTCTTGGCAAGAAAGAGATTGGGATGCAAGTATCTTTGGAACTGTGAAGTATGAATTAAGAATATATCCTAACCAAGAGAATATTATATGCAATTTAATAGTTGCATTTGAGAAAGTCAGCAACCCACAGCTATATTTTGTAATCACGTTCACTTCAAAGCATATTAGATATCTGGAACAGTGAGGCACTTAAGCACTTCATACCAAATCCACAAAGAAGGCCCAGATAATGCATACCTTTCCTTCATAACTCCAAGAAACTACACGGGCTACTTCAAAAGGTAAGAGGAGCTTATTTTTTTCTATTCATTCTCCAACTAAAAACTAGTTTGCCTGTCCCTTACCAAATGGTGTTTAATATACAATCCATTCATAACAAACCCCTGCAGCTCTTGATATGATAGCTATGAAGTACTATTCTCATAAAGTTGTTTTTGTAATTAACCCTTAAACACATAAAAGCTTATAAAGAGTTTGAATATCACATAACACAGTTTGTTTCTAGATTTTTTTCCAAACCTATAAAAAAATCACATACCCACAGAAGCAGTCTTTAACACTGTTTTTGATACAGATTTATTGTTTTGATGCAGAAGTATTTGATGCAGATTAACCTATTCCATATCCAGATTCTCTGCTGAATTCATACCTACCATTGTAAAACACACAGAATATGAGTTAAAAGACCCTTAGGCAAAGTACGAAGAGGATTAATCAGACTGCAGTCTAACAGAGCATTGAACGTCACCATTGCTTCACCCAAATAGCGTGCCACTGAAAGTGCAATCACTAGATGGTAGACAATGTAGTACAGGAAATAAGAGATCTCATTATATTTGGAATTGCATTGTGAAGCATTCTCCATTAAGGGATGGGAATAACATGTTTATGACCTAATTTATTCAAAACATGTTTGTAACTGTCCAGAGTAGCACTGTTTGATCCCAGAAAAGGTTAAACTAATTTGAGTGGGAAAAGACACAAAACCTCAAATTCTGAGCATATAAAACAAGTTTGAATTTTTTCTTTCATCAAACTGAGGCTACATCAGAAATACTATCTGCAGACAAATCATACAGATTCATTGCTCCCTGGTAGCTAAAAGAAACTCCATGCTTTTCTGCCTGTCGTATACAATAGCACAGCCAACACAGCCACTCTCATCTTCTTTTCCCCTTAAAAAAAAGGGGGAAAATGAGGAGAGAAGAAATGGGAGGAGAAGGGTGGTAAGGAGAACTGGTGTTTGTTTATGATCTCACTTATATAAATTTCAATACCAACATAACATGGATGTGAAATTAAAAAAAAAAAAAGATATTAATAATAAAAAGCTGTAAGGTGTTGCCTTCTGTATTTAACAAAAGCTGTTAGAAAAAAAAATCAGCCTCAGCAATATAAAAAAAATAATATAATAATGACTTAAAAAATCTAAAATAGTATCCAAAATTTAAAGTCTGAAGACGGGCTGCAGAATGGACATCCAAATACTAATAGCATAATACAGAATTGAATATCTTCTAAAAATGTAATTGAACCTTCTGAAAAATAAAACGGAAAGGCTAATAATCTAGTTTAAGTGATAGCCTATTACGTTTGAAAACAGCAGTCTTTAATCCCTCAAGGTAATTTAAATTTCCTTCATCTCTCAGCCGGAGAAGTTGCTGGTATGTATATCCAATTCAAAGACAGAGCAAGCTTTAAAACATAAAGGGTATTGAAGTAGAGCTATCCACTAGGATGAAAAAGATATTCATTTGTCAGATTAGTAAGCTAATTATAACCAGGATAATATAAGGACATTCAAGCCTCCAGTCTCACTCTAAGTTAATAAAGCCACAAAACTTCAGAAAGTGAACTATGAAACAGGCACACACATAACCCAAAAGTAGAGGATTTCGTCCTTAAAAAGGGATTGAAAAAAACAACATAAAATTAGAATTTAATCTCACCATTCATTCAAGTAGGGCACACTGTCTTCACATTCCTTTCACTGTAAATTCAGCTGAATAAGAACAGCAGGTGATAGCTAGGAACACCATGTTTAGGAAATCATTAAGAGAGAAGGCATATTATTAGTTAGAAACAAATTCTTTCTCCTACTCTGAAGTAATTCAGTGACAGCCACTTGTGCCAGCTGAGGATGTAGCATCCAGTCTATCTATTTTAGCACAGAGGACAATACTTATAGGTTATTTATACCACCTTAACTCCGTTAAAAAAAAAAAAAAAAGATGTGAGTGGAATATATGTTAAAAGCGAGGATATCTAAAAAGTTATGACACTATTTTTTTCACACGTGGTTCACTTTCAAAAAGGATCAACACATTCAGGAAAATATTCCTTTATAATTGCATACCAGATTCCTCTTTCCTTGAACAATTTTGTCCCTGTTAAAACAATTCAAAATGCACTAAAAACTAAGAAAATCATAGGACTCACCCTCTCCTAATTCAATCTTCCTGTTTCTATTTCATGCTCTAGTAGCTGCAGTAGCAGACTTAGAAGCCTGGTGTGTACTATTACATTCTACTCTGAACACCAGTTCTCATTGAAATTAACAATCAGGTAGAAGACACAATTTACTGGTGGAGAAACTCTAGAAAACTGGAGTTAGATAAATACCAGATATCATTTCTTCCTTCCAAGCAAAACTATATATATTTCTTAATATTTTTATAAGATTTTTTCTTCTGCTTATTTTCTTCAAATTTTGGCCACTTCTTTTATCAAAAAGTAGTACAGAAAAAAAAAAGACAAATAATCTAATTTCTTTCTCAGGCAATTATTTCTGTTTTGATGGGGAAATATATGCCATATTTTTATAGTATACTCCTAAATAGTACTTAGCTATTCTTCTATGTATCTTCTAGGTAGCTCTTGGTTATATAATTGGTAAAATTTTCTCCTCCATTTTCTAAAGACACCAATTTTAGAATTTCCATTTTTGTTTTCAGTTTTTCTTCCAAATTAAATTCCAGTTTGCACTACATACTCAGCTCCCTGAAATATTTACCATGAAATCAAAGTTTGTAAGCTACTCTACATCTTCCTCTCAACAAAAGGCAACTAAATGCCTAGAACAGTTTAACATGTTAATACTATTAATTTAGCCCAATACTACAAAAAATAGTAATGGGACATGACAGTTCAGTAATAGTCAAATGCGTGCTAAATGGGAGCCTGCGAGCTCAAGTGACCACTGCAGATGTAAATGAAGATAGGTTATGTTTTTAAACCTGATTACAGAAGAATTACAATTATAAAAAAAAATGAGGCTCTGAAAGTTCAATAAAGAGGGAGCACATCAAACGCAATCTGAAACTGTTAACCACAGACTTCTTGATATGAGTCATGTAGGCTTTTTTTCCTACCCCTATAATCATACAATACCTACTCCCACAGGGCAATCCTACTGCTCTTTTCTAGCCACCTTCTGTGTTCACTGAGGTGGGAACTCTGAAACAAGGCAATGCAGTGCTACAACTGTACTTGGTCTCTGCCTCCCAGCAGAGGCTTGCAAACAAAGGTATTCTGCTAAAAAAAATAATCCTGAGAGGAATTTAATATTTAATCAACATAGTACAAAAACATACGATGGCTACCAATGTAGCACTGTTTTTTTGTTTTTTCTTTAAAGTCTAAAGCAAGGGAAACATGGAAAGGGTAGAAATGAAGAGGAGGTGGCTAGAGTACTGCAAGACTTCAAATGATGGTGAATAGGGATGTAAAATGAGGGCAAGGCCAGTTTCAGCCATGACCAAGAAATGCCAGGCAGTAAGCTATGTAATACAGTGTCTGCAGCTAGGCATTCAAATTATTCTGCCTCTAAGCTGCAAGGCCTGAACTGAACAGCAAAACAAAAAGAAATGAAAATTAAAAAAAAGGAGGCTTGGCCAGTTATCAACTAAGCTAGGTGGTGTGCTAAGTGAGAGACATATAGGTCTTTCCCTTACTTTAAAAATATTTCCTCCAAATATTGTTAAATTATCTTTGATATATTAAAGATTTATTGTAGTTATAAACTCCTGATTATATCTATACCCAGTGGGAAGTCAACTTTAAACTGCATCTACAATAAGCTCTTCAAATTACATGCTGGAAAAACTGAGTTCAAGTTCTCACCAGGATAAGCAAGGGATGATTTTGGATAGAAAGCTTGTTCTGCATGTCTCACTGAATATGGTGCAAGTTTAGCTCATACAGCTTGCAAGCAAAGTAGAGAAACAGCTTGAAAGCTATGCACAATGTAAAGAAAATCTGCTTTGTAAAATTACAGAGCTTTTTTGTTAATCAGAATTTACACACACTGCCTACCACACCTTTACCTGCTTTTACTAATGTGAGTTTCTTTCAAAACAAAAAGACCTGTTGTTTTTGAGCAATTCCTTAAAAAAAAATGAAAATCAGAAGCTACCAATTTGAGTGAAATTCTTTTTCAGTGTTGAGTAGCCTACTCATACACAGCAAAGAACTCACCCAAAACAAGAAGTACTAAGCAAGCATTCATAAATATTCAATATCTCTTGCCCCTTTTTCTTTTATGCTTTTCCCATATTTAAATCATCTAGTCACAGTAGTGTCTTTCTCTTTGCTCTTTCCTTTAGTTTTGAAACGCAAACGTGAAGATGCTGCAAAATGACAGTTATCTGCCAGATCCCAAGCACAGTGACAAAGTGTATATCAACACATAACATCAAGAACCTCTAATACTTTGCTACAGGGAAATCATACATGTGTCAAAAAGTGTAAGGTTGGCAGTTAAAAAGAGACTAATTTTTCTTTCATAAGACACAACAACAATCTCCACTGACTGCAAGAGCAAAAGTCTTCAAAATCAGACGCTGCTGACATGAATGTATCAACATGACCTATTGATTCTGCTAGGGGATGCAGCTGCTTACCACAGTCTCGTTTCTCAACCTGCCTTGCTGGATGCTCTTTCTGGAGTATCTTTCTTAGTTCTGATTTTTTTGTCCTTGTTAACGACCAGAATAGAACTGCATGAATAGCTTTGGACAAGAAAAGAATTAATGTGATTCCTCTCTCAGTAATTTCAAACTAGAGTTTTTGGTTTGGTTTAGGTTCCAGAGAACAGTCATAAATGAAACTCTCACACTATGTTAGATGTTTTTTATTTTTAATGAGTATGAGATAATTACTGAATCAGATAGTTGGCAATTTCTCTACAGTCCTTTGACATCAGCTACAAATACATGACCTGTACTTTATTCAAAGACACAGCAATCTTCCAGCCAGATATGAAGAAGAGCTGCACTATTCTTCCTGAATCGAATATCTAACATTTGCTTTATATATGGGCAATTGAAATCTCTGTGTGACCAAATAAATCTATATTCATGTCCAAGAAAATTTTACCATTCTAGTAGTTGCTGAATCAACAGTCTAATATATTAATGACAAAACGTAACCAGTAAATATTTAGAAAAATAACTTAGATTATATAATAATAACTTAGTAAATATTTAGAAAAATAGCTAGTTGGCGCCTACATCAATTTTATGACACAAAGATTTCCAACAGCAAATGTAAGATGTATAACACAATTTCAAAGCAAGAAACCCCAGGACGCTTATAGAGAAGATGTACCAAAACATCTGATATAGTATACAATGCAGCCCAATATTTCACTGTGAGAATAAAATAAGTGTTGGATTATTTTATCCAGAAAAATAGTAGCAAGAATGAATACAATTAAATTTATGACTCATCCAATTAACAATGGCTTTTGGTTTTTTATGCTAAAACACAAAATCAAAGGAAATTGCAGGTCAACTGTTTCACAGGCAATTTATATTTGATGATAATATTTGATGATAAGGAAGAAGTTGACACATCCAATAGCTTCATTCTTTACACATAATGTTCATTGTAACCATATCTTAGAAAGTAAACAGGAGTGTCAGCCTTCCTAGGGAAATGCTAGACTAACAAACATTTAGATAAATTATACATACGGTAATCTGCAAAACTTGATTAAATTCTGTTTTGGGGACACAGTGAATCAGCTGAAACAGTCTCAAACTTTTGTTATTTTTTTCTAAAATTCACAGTGAAATTGAAAATGTCCAAAGGGGCTAGAGAAGGATAATCATGATACTACCTTTAAGAAGGAGAGAAGGAAAGGACTGGGGAATTAGGGACAGCCTAAATTTGATTCCTAGAAAGATTCTGGAACATATTACTGAGCAATTTATAAGCACCTCAGGTATAATAAGATGATAAAAAACAGATGACGTGGATTTGTCAAGAAAAAAATGTATCAAACTAGCACAATTTATTTCTTTGTCAGAGTTGCAAGCTAATGGATAGCAGGGAACCAGTAGATGTGATAAACATTAACGTTACTATTTTTTTCAAATATTCTCTATGGCAATCTCATAAATATGGAAATCTGGTCTGGATTATTTCCCTGTAACATAGGAGAAATACTATGCTCTCAAGCAAAGTTCTATGTCAAATTCATAGAAAATTTTGAACAGCAGAAAAAAACTATTCCTAGTCAATATTTTCATTGATGATTGATTGATCAGCAACATGGAATGTGAAGGAGATGGAAAACAACAAACAAAATTTGTAGATTACAAAGATGAAAAGTTTTGAAAACGTGTTCAATTCGCCTGTATTTCCTGGATAATTTTTAACACTTGCAAAAATTATTCAAAATCAGAAGCTAAAATCTATAAAGACAGAAGGCAACATTGTACTTGGGATAAAGAAATCCAATGTCCCAATTTTTCATATGAATTTAGAAATATCTTCCTTAACTTGGTACTGTAGAGAAGAAGAATATTAACCATATTAACCAGATTAAAAAGTTAACAATGGAAAACACAAGATGAAATTGTGAATTTCATCTTCAAATACTTTAACTGGATTTTTTAATGCAATATGGGGCAATTATTCCACTTTACTTACTGCTTTGAGTTCTCTGATAGAAAGAACATGTCTTGTTTCAGATACTGACTTGAACACGGGCATACAGCAATTCAAAAGGAGACAATAAAATATAAACAAGTTTAGAAAAGGTGTGATCTGGGATTTAAAGCCCTAAAAAGGTTGACCTCTTTTTGGCTTCTATTAAAAAATAGAAAGAGGATAATTATAATTTTTCAATATTTAGGCTTTTGTTAGCCACCTACTGCCTATGTTCAATCATAAAGGGAAAAAAAATGTTATCACAATCTGAATAAAGATTCAGCTTAAATGTTAAGGACAAATTACGGGTCAGGAGGGGTACCTGAATTGAAATCTCCTATAAACACATAGTCTCAGTTTTATATACAGTTTATGTATGAGATTAAAGTGCTGTTTTTCAATATGAAAGTACATATCTAATCACATCTCTGTTTCCTATAGCCTTATCCACTTGTTGAGAGAATTAATAATGTAGCATTAGTACTGACAAGAAAGGAAGCGTTCAGCAAATGTATGAACAAATTTAGCAGAATATCTAAAAAAAACTGATGTATTTGGGAGAAAAAGAGTAAAGCAAAGCTGTATCATGTGTGTGCTGACTCAGATTTGTTAGTACTGTCAGTTTAAAGCAGGTCAAGATCTAGCAAAAAAGGCAAGTTTGGTAAAGACAGACAGTATCATGAAAAGGTCAAACCTAGTGTCCAGAAAACCTAATGTCTGCTAACAGGTGAGGGATTGTTAGGCTGTTTTGTTGTTGTTACTGTTATTTTAAAATATGTTTTTGGTTTGTTTTTTTTTGTTGTTGTTGTTGTTTGTTTGTTTGTTTATTCTAAATAGAGTATCTTTGCAGAGGCTGTAGGAAATTGCTGTGGAACAGAAAACATCTACCTAAATAACTCTGACACTACAGGTACTTCAAGAATACCTACATAAGGAATATATGGAATTCACTCTATACTACGCTTTTTCCTCATTAACCTCATCACACTCCTTGACAATTATTTCCTGCTACAATATTTTAAAGAGATGTTTTACCTAGTGGGAAAAAAATAGGCCTCTGCCCTAACAGATTTCCTTTCTTCCTATGATGGAAGAAGACTGGTGATCTCTGGCATGGAAGGTTAAGAGTCTGCAGAATCTGATAAGGCCCCATTGAATAATAATTAACATTACCATATCTGCACTTTAGCTTAACTTGCTTGAAGTGACACAAGCAATGACAGTATTCACTGACATATGCAGAAATCCCGGAGCTGAACTAACACAGTACTCTTGTCAGTGAACTTTTACTGAATTCACAGAGCCTTATTATCATCACTCTTACCAGAGCAATGTAGCAGCATCAGAAGGGGAAGAAAGCAATGCAAAAGGAGAATTAGACATTTCAGACATCACTGTCTCACTACCCAGAATCCACAATGATATCCTAAAGCTATTTCTTGCAAGACAACAGAGGATGAAGTTATAGAATTCTAAGTGGTATTTGTAACTCAAATCAATACGGATCTATAGCTGAAAATCTCTCACTAATGGCCATAATACTCAATATATCTTTTGGAAGATATTCATTCTGTCTTTCCTAAGTTGCTCCCATCTCTGTTTCTCCCATTCAGTAGTTCAATTGTTTCTTAACATCTGTTATTTAAAATGTTCTATAAAGTGACAGCAAGTAGTCCATCTATATTTAATACACCCTATTATGGAAAAGGCTGGCGAGCAAGGGAATATTTTGATGCTTTTTCTACCACCAACACTTCCCTGTTTCTGGCAGAGGAAATATTTCTTTCATTCTTAGGGAAATCTTTCCCAGCTACAATTTTTAATGTTAAAATGCATATACGTATATCAGCATATAAGTGCAAAACAGTCAACAAAACTGCTGTGCCTGTTTCCACCTCTGGAGATTCAGAAATCACATTCTACACATATTTGTGATTTAGCAGCAATTCTTTATATCTTATTTTCACTTCACCCTCTACAAACTCAGTTACAATTTTAGTAGCCGAAGATACTTCTCAAAACTAAGATAAAGTGGCTTTCATTTCAAAGCATGATTTTCCAAATACAGCTACCTACATTTAAATACCAAAGTAATTGATCTAGTTTTAGAAACAGTTCCTTTATCTTCAGTGCACTGTAATGTGACTGCTACCTCTTACAACACTTCAGAATTACCAACACATTCACCATGACAGATGTGGGTCATTAGAACCAAGGAATTAACTATATGCAGAAGGGATTGGGAACAGGCTGTTCTGATGGAAAATCTAAAAACTACCAGAACCTGGGGGTCAGGTAATGTTGTTTAAAAATTACTTTCTGCTAGTAAAAACAGAACTGTAGGAGGTAATTATCTGACTCTATAAAAAACACTATGCTTCTTGATTGGACTAACATATGGACTCCGTGAGTTTCTCGGACCGAGAAAACAGCAAAACTATGACCTTGATAGAGTTTGACATCAGTCATCATAGGTGGAGTGGAAAACATTCACCACATGGAAGAACAAATCCAGAGTTTTAATCCCAAAGGATAACAGAAAGTCTTTACTTCTTGCAGAGATGATCGCTAAAGTGCATTCATGTGCTTTCTTCTGGAAAAAATAAAAAAATTTAAAAAGTAAACATATTTTTTGGTCAGTTATTTTATTAAAAAGAAAAAAATTCAAGTCTACACAAGATTATCACAAATGACTTTCACGTATTATTTCAAAAGCAAAATTATATGTCCCTAAACACAAGCAGACTTTGTGTTAAATAGCTTTAAAATATTATGTTGAAGGGTAGTTTGTGAAAATCAGAGCTTTCAATTAAGCACAGAATTTGTGGGCTGCTCCATCCTGAACGTGCTGCTTGCCGTGGCAGTGCCTGCATTCTGCTAGGGACTACAATGCACATGCACCATTTTGTATTTCAGCAGCAGCACGTTTTTCCGGACACCATGGATTCACACAGAAAAACAGGACATTAAGAATTGTTATTTCATTGCAGTATTTGTATGAAGACAAAACAATCTTGCAAAAACAGAAGACAAAGCAGACTAATAAGCAGAACTGTGACAAGAAATCTCAGATAAAGAGAACTGAAAGAAAGTCATCAGTTACAGCCTGCTATTTCTCCCCTTTTCTCCAATCCCTTTTTTCTCATTCCTTCCTGCAATTAGCTTTGTAAAAGCTTTTGCTTTGATGCTACACAACTGAGTGTAAAGAAGTGCAACTTAAAAAAATTAAAAATAGGTATATAGAATTTTCGTCACTGCAGATCCAGTACCTTTACCATTAATACACAGAGGAAATTGTCTTCATTGTCTGAAAACACAAGCATTTACACACAAATTAGAATATTTCACATGCAAACACAAGCAAAAAACCACCAGAACTGCTTCACCATGCAGTAATTTGGAATAAGATATTTAATTGTTTGTTGATTTAATCATTATGACAGAAAAATAATGGCCAGTTAAGCAATGGTTTTTGCTAATCCTTGAAAGCCTTAGCTGCTAAAACGCTCATTCATTGCTATATCTCTAAAAAGAGTAAATTAATTTTCATGTATATGCTGGGCTTTTTTTCTATGTTTAGAGAAAGCCTGTGAGAGTTTTTTTACTACTATACTACATCCATAAAAGATAAGCCAACAACAATTTCACATTTATAACTTGAGCAATTATTAGTCTAGGTCTTGTTGTCAGAATGTATTTAAATTGATTCCAGCTGCTCACAGGACAGGGACAGGCAGGTGCTAGAGCCATGCACCTCTGTTTCTGGTAGTAAACATAATAATGATTTGACAGCAACACTCATCATAATCATTCCTGCCCAGCTGTCACATTTACCTACACCTTGATAGCAACAAACCCTTATGTAACAGAAAGCTGAAGACGATGCAAGTTGTGACTTGTGGGGAATGTAAAATGATTCTTCCTGGAATCACAAGCTACTACTGCCTAATGGCTGATATTTAACAGATGTGCATCCACGTGGTGAGTCAGCCCAAAATCTTTGATCAAAATAAGTACATCTTAAAAATTAACTGCATTTTAAAAATTCTTTAGACTCCTGACTTGTTGTAACACTCCAATTCACAAGCAATCTCCGGTTATAGAAACTGTTTTATAGTGTATTTCTCATAAAAGTATTGACTGGAAAACTGATGCCTTTTAGTGAAACAATATATATGCTGTGTTACATATGGATCCAAAATTGATTGTTTTTCTGTTGGAAGATATGTCTGTTTCCCAAACTTCCTTTATTTCATCCACTGCTGTGATAGATGCCTGCAGCACAGTAATCTATATTGTTCTCTTCACTGCTTAACTCCTTCTGTACCACTTCACAGTCCCTGACATCAGGAAATCCATACCACAATCTTCAGAGAAGTGCTGTTTGTTTCAGGAAAGCTGAACTCTAGCATTTTTATAGGACAAGAGAGGGTATACAAAGAGCTGTGTTCCCAATAAACGACATTTAGTCAAACGACGTCTCAGTCAAAATGCATTGCTCCAATTACTAGTAATCTGAATTTGAGCTGGCTGAATGTTGCTAGTGAACAGCTTCACTAATTTTTCCTATGGCTTACTTAGCTATTTAAACATAAATACATTTTCTTCTGTTAACCAACTTTGAAAGCAGTCAAAAATCTTCTGTTCTATTCTGAACGTTTTCTCTTTTTGCCAAATGAAAAACAAATAGATAGCAAATACGATTCCTTATTCCACCAGCTCAGTGCATACAAGTAACAGGCAGAAACATGCTGACAGAAACACAAGAGCCACCAACCCTGCTCTGTTCTGCACGTCTACACCCTGATGGGCCACACCATTTCAATATTTTATTACCCATTATTACAGTGTCTTCACATTTGATCTGAAGCTTGCAACTCTGAAACATGGTACATACAGAGGTAAACCAGGTTACTGAACTTTTAGTACACTGTAACCAAATGTGACTTAATGCAGTAGTTTAATTCTCATTTAAAACAAATTCCTGCCTTTGAAGTCATTTAACAAACAATTGCTTACAAGTAGCAGGTGTTTTCCCTGCAGATGAAAGTAGATAGCAGCCAATTACTCTAGAAGCTGTAATACCAACAGTAAAGTTATTTTAGGAAAAAAATATGAAAGTTATTGAATCTGTTACATTTTTCTGTAGCATGCAGGGAAAATGCATTATTCTGAGCTCCTAAGGAGGTATTTACATCTATAATGCTAATCTGTTATTTGCTTAATAATGGATCAAATTCAGCATTAAGAGCCAAATAATGTCACAGGAAGCATTCTCATTCAGCTCAATAGCTATATACCATAGCTGTTGAGGGAATACCAAAAAGGGGCAAATGTTCTTGAAACACATGAAAGCAGTCTGCCACTGCTGCCAACAGAAGCATGACCTGCAGGTCCCAAGCAGCAATGATGTCTGGAAAACTGGGCTAGAGCAACCAGAAACACTTTGCATGTCTTTATCTCAGAAGCACTTAATAACAGGCAATAGTCATCAGAAATACAGGTTTTATATAAGCTAAGACCTTGCAACAGCATAGTCTGAAATTACTTATAAGGGGATGACTGAAGGTCTGGTTCCAGGAGACAGATTTTCTCAAGGGAAGATAGACGTTGTGGATTTTAGGCAGTAGGTGTCTCACTGTGAAGTATATACAAAGTACCTGGATCCAGAAGGCTTTACCACAGACAGTAGATAAACACCATTGGATCTCTGCTGTATTAAAATACCATCCACACACACTTTTCCTCATTTCTGCAGGTCTCCTTTTCACAGTATTAACATCCAATGCTTCTTTTTCTGTGATGTACAGTTACATTACAGATTTATGAGCATTAGCACAGAATGAAATTGCAAAATGTCAGGTAATTTCTACAAAAATACCTAGAATAACACAAATATTATTGCTCAGCTGAGGATATAATTATTGTAGCAGTGTTACATTGTAATCAACAAATAGTTTTGAAGTGACCCACTTCATAGTAATAAAGTATATAACAACTATAATTTCCTTTCCATTGGAAGAGACAACCACGGTGATGTATTTGACTATTTTTCATGAAAGTGCAGTCATAATACTAAAACACTGTAACAAATACCTGCCCATTTAGGACTTAGGCTGTGTTCCTTGCTAAATACCATAACCACATGGAGCTTCATATCTAGGCAGTAAGAACCAAACTGGCCCCTTTCAGCTAAAAGAGAAAAAGCCTTGAGCTGAAGGACTCCACCAGCTTCAATCATTTGGACAGTTATAACACAAAACAGAATGAACTACGCACATCTGAACTAATGGCAAGGATTTAGAAGTAAACAAATTTCAATGAAGTCCCATTCTCCGGGACTGAAGTTCTGCCATAAAAGCACTATCCATAGGACGGAGTGTTTCCCTCTTCTTTCTCCAGTGTGATATCTTCAAGGAGCGACTTAAATGGTTTAAATTCTGTCTTTAAAATGAATATTAGAAAACCAGAAGCATATAATTTTTGCATTTCTATTTTCACACTAATGCTATGAGAACCCATTTTGAAGGGAAAAATGCAAGCCTGAGCTTTCTTGGTAATAAATATCCTTGTCAGCACAAGAGAGGGTATGGCACCTCCATCAACAATTGGCTCCATTTAACCTGTGGGTTTGTATGGCAGGGAGAACAGACACTGCCAGTTCACCCTATTTATGTAAATAACTGATACTTCTGAAAACAAAATACGACATTCACACCTCCTTAAAATAAGGATTACTCCAACATGAGGGACAAAAACCCTTCAACTTTAACCTGTACCTGTTTGAGCCACTTATATCAGTAAAAATCAAAGACGGACAATCCCAGGAAAACAGAAAAGGTGAAAGAACTGCCAGGTGTCTTAACTGTGTGAGATCACAACATGCTTGCAGTTTTGATATTTTTCTTACCTACAAATACATAAAATATTCATTTCCCAATGAATCTCTTTGTGGTTTTTGTATGCTGTAAGATTATAAGTACAATCTGATCTATTATTATACGATTTACAAAAAAAAAAAAAAAACAAGCCTTTAATAAATAAAACCAACTACCTATCATTTTGTTGACCTTACATATGTGTTATGGGATACACTTTATTAACACTTACAAACTATGTAATATTTGTAATGTAATATTACATTGAAACGAAACTGATATAAATTTAGGAGTACACAAATGAATGCCTACGTACTACAATTTAAAAGAAAAATTATGCCTAATTAACAAATGTGCATGTCTTCTCTGTAATATATGAAATGCTCAGATTATTTTTCCCCAAATCAGAACAAAGGCTTTTATTTCAAGATGGCTGGGAGAGCCGCTTCTCTCATCCTCCCATCTTGTTATTCTATTTCTTACTGTTTACCTTTTTCACTCTCTTCTTTATTGTCTTTAGTTGTGCCCATGGGAGCTAAATTGTAGTGAGCTTTATACTTCGCCTAGAGGGCAGAGAGATTTGTGGTCAAACTTATCTATTCTGATAATGATTTCCAAAGGTTTGGCTGTGTTGCTGAGGAGGCCTTCTCTTCTGCCCTCTCAGGCTTCACCCTTGAGGTTGACAGCTTCATAACTCCTGAGGAACACAGCTGTCAGGAGAGGTTGTAGTCACAAAAAGAGATTCTCCAAGGTAACATGTACCAATTCTGTGAAGGACTTTGAAGATTAACACCATGACCTTGAATTTAACATAGCATTCTGCAAGGAGTCAGAATCGTGAGGCGAGTATCAATATGATGTGCCCTAATGGACTGGCATCTGGAAAGAAACACGATGCTACTTTCTGAAACACTGGAAAAAAATGTCAGCCTCAGTCAAAAAAGTGCATTCACAGATCAGAGGTCGAACTGTGCCAAAGTATTCTAGTTCCAGTGTAATTCACCATTAACTCACATTCTAATGTAAGCACATTGGTCTTTCCAAAAGTAATGCCTCTTATTTATTTCCACAGAAACGACAACAGATACAAAGAATGCAGTAACGCTATTAGGTAGAGTAAGTCCTCATCTACAAAACAGTATTGTTTAACAGTCATCATCAGTAGATATGCATTTTTGCCAGCAATGAATGAGTGCCTGTATGCTACACTTGTAACAATCTGCACCAGCAGAGGTGATCCACTGTCACTGTCACCACTGTTGAAACATACCTCTTCACCTCACTGTGCTCATATCCTCTGTTTGGTCTCTGTAAAAATTCAGCAAGCATCACTGAATGTCAACAGATGCAATGTTTTCTGCATGGAGGAATTAAATTCCACACTTTTGCTTCATACACACTTCTATGTCAGACACCATTTTGACAGACTGGCCCATAGCTGACATTTGTCACACGGCAACAGAATGCAATGGAGTACTAATGGGAAGGTTTAAACTCAAGTGCCATACCACCACCATCTGCCTGTGACATTCTGGGACAACAAAATTAATTAGGAGGCATCACTTTCAGAGCAGCCCTCTTATTATCACCAGTGGCCCAAATTGGGCTTAGAGGTAAGCACACCCTTAAAAACATTGTTGGACTAGGACAGTACCCAATAGTTTTGATTATTCAAGAACACAGAGGGAGTGAGGACATAATTCCTCTTTGATAAACAGTTTCTGATCAGTTATAGGTGAAATAAAAACATTTTTCATTCTGTCATGAGCTATGCATGCGATGCATGCACAAGTTTGAGACTAGAATATTAATTTCCTAGCTTGCAGACCAGTCTGATAAATCACAATGGATTCACTTTGTAGAGGACATACTCGGTCCTGTTCTTACCAGCCCTCCATTTGACATGCTTGCTTTCAGCTGAAGGCAGATGTCTCTCATGTAGATATGGAGACCAGCAGGAAGCCAGATAGTTGGCAGAAGCAAAACAGATGTAAAACTGTAGTCCCACTGAAAAGACAGATGCTACACCAGTCATTTCACCACCTACATGTGACGACAGCTTCAGCCTCAGCATTTTAAGTAGTCACAACAAAGCATAAGGAAAGCAGCAATACCACATTAAAGGTAACAAGTGCACAGGAAGATTAACGATTTTTTAAAAAACTGTTTTTTTCTCTAGGGGGACCAACCTTGAAATAATCTTCTCCATTCCACAACCACAACCAAAGCCTTAACTTCAAAGTGAGTTTAAGCAAGCCAGGAGCGGCTTGGGTAGAGGCCAGTAGCAAAAGCCATGGGGAAGAGCATAAAAAGGGGAACTATGGAACAAACTTCTCCCTCATCCAACTCTACCTTCCAGCAATCACAGTTTGAAGATTTTAGGAGCTGAATTCAATTAAACCATTGTTTCAACTATCTTTCTTTCATGAGTTTGTGTAATCTCCTTTATTTAAAAGGAGATTTCTTCTTCCCGATGTTCTAATCAGGATGCATATGTGAACCCATGGAAGGCCAACTTTGGCTTGTGTATCTATATGTACACAAAAACAAATATCAACACTCCAAACCTTTCCATTAAGATCATTTAGAATTCTGAATTGTTCTTTTTTTATATTATTTCCTTAAATAAAATTGCTACAAATATTCTTAGTATAAAAATAATCTTCAACACTAACCTAGAGACATATTACACAACCTAGTACAACAGAACTTTTCAGACAGAAGATTAATAATAGTAGCACCTAATCCTCCATACACTCAAAAAGAAACAGAAGTATTATGATTATATTTAAAAAATAGATGATGTAGAATTAATCTCATTGTATACATGGGAATATTGTAGACTGGATTATCCACATTACCTCATTTGAGGACAGAAAATTTTCTTTTGTATACATTAGCTAGCTCTTTAAGCCAAGTAAGTTTTTGAAGAAGAAATTTTTATCAGACATCTTTAACAAAGAGATTGTCTTGATCTGTGTATATTACTCTGTCTTCCAGCAGATCTTGGGATAGGAGACCATGACCATTGCCCAGCTTGAGCTAGTTCACAAGAGCTGTTCACAAGAGCTAGGTGACTTGACACCACAATACTAACCAGAAATACTGTTCACACAGCTTCCTTGGCAATTGCACATGTTGTGCATCACATCAAACCAGTCTGTGAACTGCTTAAAGCCAATCTCACATCATTTTACAGTTTGCATAATCCTTAACATAATAGGAGCCAGATCTAGACTGGAGCATCCGGTGTGCATCATAGCAAAAATACTAAAAATAAAAATATTGTAAAGCACATGTAGAACAATGCATATATGTTTGCTCTTTGCTGTGCACAAAGACCATTTTACAACCTTATCCAGACTTCAGCTGAAATCAATAAAACAAGCTATGATAATATTCCTTAAAATATCCTAACCTACTGTCATCCCCTTTGTCCACACCAAAGTATAGCTTCTCAGTCCTGTTTGCCAAGGTATCAACTCCAGTACCTTTTGCAGAAGGACCGCAGATCTGACCTACTCCTTTAGGAAAACTACAGCATCACTCCACTGTTCAGTGAGATCCACCTAACCTCACTCCAAAGTTCTGCATCAGCACTTCTCACCTCATTCTGGTCCACCTCTCTAATACCCACTGCTCCAATGTCATTTGGCAAGGAAACAGGCAATTCAGAATACCAAAGACTTTTGTGCTTCAAGGCTTACCCGTGCAAAAGAGGGAGTATATTAGGCAGTCATTAGTGAGGTTTGTGTTTAGAAAATGAGGGAGTTGTTTATAGAAGGATTTTCTCCTGCAGCACAGATAAATGGCTGTTTCCTCATAAAAGTTCTGTGAAACATCCAGCAAATGTTTTACAAGCTAGCAAAAGCACTCAAGTTTCCTTAGGTTGTTCCCTACTTCTAACAAAACTGTCTAGCCAATTCATTTATAGATCATATACCATTTAGTTGCTTTCACCTTCTAATCCTGAAATTTGAATATTAATCTGGAAGCAAATTCAAAGCATATTTTGAAATTCAGTCTCCAAGAAGATGTTGCCGTGCTAATCTCAAAGGATTGGCACAGCAATTTTACCACATTTTCTAAAAAATCCATACAGATTTAAGGTCGGGTTCTGGATTTAATTGAAGTAACCTTTTGTACAATCTAGCTTTAATGAAGTGCAATGAAGTTAAACTCCATTGGGGCCATTAATCTGAAACACTCCATTAAAACAACTACAAGGGGAGTTTTTAATAAACAGTGTGAACTAATGCCCATGTGGAAAGGTAATTGAGAGGGAACTGGTGTCTGGGCCAGATTGTTATTAAATCCTTATCACAGGTAAAGCTGAAACCCCAAATGGCAAGCTGCCACGTGATTTATGGTGCCCTTCTCTTCCCAGCCTTAAGGAAAAGGCTATGTTTAATAATAAAAAAATCCTGTGACTAAGCTATAAAATAACCCAGCAATTACTTAGAATAATTTATACAGTGCAATACACTGACCTTGCTCTAAGCATAAAGTCTACAAAATAACTTCTGTAATAAAACTGTGAACTACTAAAAGGACTAAGGGTTTAACCATTTTTATCGTGCAGAACCTGAGGGTAATATAAATACATGCTGCATTTCTAATAGGAAATTTTACAAAAATTCATAATTTTTTAATCTTAAATAAAGCTGTTCTGAAGTCTCATAGGCTTTTGCCACATCACAGGAATGGCTACTGTCATATTTCACAACATTATAGCAGAGCACTAAGTCCACTTTCTAATACAGTACACACTTGTCACCTGAGCTCTGTGCATGCCTAGTCCTCTAGGAAACACACAGGGACAGAAGCCTGCAGCAGTGCCTAGCTTGGTCATAGCAGTTCAGGCCGTGCTTCAGAGGACCAAGAAAATACTGTTATTAAGCTTCTAAAAGCTATAGGCAGATACTCATTCTGATTTTGAAAGTGTTTTTTTGCCCAAACATCCATAAACAATTTTGTCTAGATGCACAGAAGTTTTATTAAAATACTATTATCATCAGCAGCATATAAGAAATATAACAAAATGTGTGTTAAAGTCTTTCCCTGAAAGATTCAAAATTAGAAACGACTAGCAAATTAAAAGTGATTAAAAAAACAGTGATCTCAGGGAATAAAGAGGCAAACTCAAAAAAAAAAAAAAAAAGGAGAAAAAAACAACATCACATTTAAGAGACTGCTTTTGAAAAGTTGTTCAGTTCACACTATTTGATTTTTAATTTTGTTTGTATCTTTTTATGTCTCTGATTTTTGCTTCGTTTTACTTATTTGTTCTGTACTTTGTTGGTCATATGTCTTGTTTTGATTTCCCTGTATTTCATCTGATAAGGAAAGAATAAATAATTTGGATCAAATCCAAAGAACACAGTGAGGACTTGAAAACTTGCCCCTCAAAAGATGTGAGTATAGAAAGGAATTTGTCAGGGTGATACTGCTCGCAGAAAGTGCTAATGGTGAAGAATCTAAGGTTACTTAGAGACCAAGGAGGTGTTCTTTCATCTATTAAGGCCATAATAAAAGATATGGCAACACTCAAAAGTATAGCACACTTATAGCAGAGCATGGAGGGTAAAAAAAAGGCTGAAAGAAAAGTGTCTGGACTGTTACATTAGAAGACACTTCTGTATCAAACCTGCATAAGTATATTTAACAACACTGCAAAATCATTTCCTGTGAAAACAGTGAATGGAGATTTCTTCAAAACAAACCGATGAAAAGCCTGGCATCATATAGCTAGCTGTAATTGCATCTATTACACCCCTGACTGTCCATATACTTTTTTCTATGCTTTAAATGTTTCTATTTTCTGTCTAAATGACAGGACCGGGCTGTGTTTTGTGCCTAGGCATACAGTAAGCAGAGGATTGTTACACTGTAAGTTTGATGAGGTCAACTCTAATCAAAAGCAGATTATTTCAGTGAAAAAGAAAAGTAACTGCTTTTATTTCCAGTCTGGCAGTAATCCAGGTTACAGCAGATGCCATCCAGAAGGATCTAGGCTATGCACAGCATAACTGAAAGATGGAAACTGTCAACAGGTTTGTATCACTCAGGACAAACAGCTGCCATCTTGATTAATTGGATCTGGATTAATTTGGCAACGAGCCTAGTCTTACACTCAGCTCCATGTCAGCTGTGTTTTCACCATTACTGCTGCGTCAAAGAGGTGCCTGGCAAAGTGGTGGCTGTGATTTCAGAAAAGTAAGAACACCAAGAAGGCCAATTGTAACATCCAGGTTAAACTACTCAGAAAACATATGTCTGTCAACTTATTCATAGGAGCCAGTCCATTTCCAGTGGCTCAACATGTGCTATCTTTGCCGACTTCTCCCCAAAACATATTTTAACACTCTATCATAGGAAGAAATATCATTCTTTCACAGAAGTTTATCTGGTTATGAGGGTGCATGTGTATGTTACAAATGCTATAAGCAAATCTGCACTTGTTTCTGTTTGTTGGCACCTGAAAAATACAGTCAATAAGTACAATAAATGGAAACTCCAGGTAGGGAGGAAATTACTCCAGTGTAATTTTATGCTTCCTCATAAGAGGGTGAGAGATATGTCTTTGTGCTTTACTTTAAAAATAGAAATATCACTCAGTTAGGTCTTGGCAAGTGGAAAACTGTCATTTTAATATGGGTACAAGTGAAAGCTCTCTTTAAATGCCCTGGAAAGCAACGGACTTCAGCACCTGACTAAAGTTAAATACATTACTTGAGAACATTACTGAATAAGGACGAATTGAAGTACGTGGTTAAATGTTTTGCTGAACTGTGGCCTGGAAAGGAATATTTTCAGCTCCTACCTTATGATTTTTCCAATGCTAAATCTAAAGCACAGTGAAGCCATTCCAAACAATTAAAGGTGCTTAACTGTACTGGTCTCATTCCTCCACCAGCTGATGCTTATATTTCAGTGGAGAAGTTTTCCTCTACAGTTTGCACAAGCTCAGTATCTGCCTCAGCATTTGATTAAGAAGATTCCCACTTAGCAAAGGATAGGGAAAAAAAAAATCTATTGATGTCTTTACACATGACTGAGCTACATTTCATAGGGAAACACCCTACAGAATAGGGATCTTTGGTCAAAATAACATTAGTGAAAATGCTGCCTCTCTCAAGTTTTTATCTTGTAATTTCAGAAATCAATTAAATTTAAAACAAACAAAAAGCAAAAGACAAAAAAAAAAAAAAAAAAACAGAAGCAAGCTTCAGTTACAAACAAGTTTTAAGAGACTGACACAGAAATTATTTCAATTCTCTTACGCTAGAGGATTTCAGTGTTGGATTCTAAGCTTGTATTTTGGAATGGGAAACCAGAATTCTCTGCCAAATAGGAAATTAGTTTGTTCCTCAGCATGGCCTCCTCACTACATGTTGTCCTTACATGTTGATTACTTCCCTCCCACGATTCCACAGGACAGATTCCACAGCAATGACTCAACTCCACTTGGTAATGGCCAGGTGACCAACTAGTCCTCATGTTGCTCTCCAAGAATGTATCTGAGGAAAATCAGTTACTTTCTCTTTGGAGGTGTAAATCTTGTTTGGGATACTGTCAGGAAACTGCTTTACTACTGGAATACTATCACTTTTAGCACCATTTCCTTGATGAGCAGTTATCAATTATATAAGCATCTTCTAACAGTTGTCTTCAGAGGGAAAAACTGAACTACTGTCCTAGCTTTGCCTAAACTTCTCAAAAGATATTTCCTGGTGAGTATAAGTAGTATGTGTTATCCATATGGATACACATACACAAAACCCCACTATGTCTGTACATCCAAAACATCTTTGAAATGTGTTCCATAGCAATGTCTGTATGTGTATGTACCAATACAAAGAAAATATGCACATATTTACTTCATCTTTAAAAAATGTTACCATCTGAGCTAAAGCAAACAGCAGGCTCCTGAGAAATAACATAACACCTAGTCAGAAAAGAACATGATGACTATCCAGATATCTGCTGTTCTGCAATTGCAGTTCCTCCCTGGTACACACGTAATTTTTAACATACAAAATTCACTAACCTAAGTTTCCATCTAAGCCTAGCAGTCAAGAAGCTCCCACGACAGATGAAAAGAAGTTTATATATATATACATGTATATATATATAATATATATATTATATACATGTAAAAAACTCTTTTAAAATCCCTCTCTGAAATGGTTAAGACAAAATATGAAAATAACATTTCCTTTTCTGCAATCTGCAAAATTGTTCTTTCAGCCTTCTTGCAGAACTCAAATGTCGTTTTGTTTAGGGGGATGTCCCAGCTAAAGCAAGTCTTGCTCATACAATTGATTTTTTGCAATCTGCTTTACATGAGTGATGGATGTCTTCTACTTTCTCACTGTCATGTGAAGGAGTCAGATACTCAGATAAATCCCAACAAAAGATTTCATTGACCTGACAGTATATTTTATGCAGTATAGTTTCAGAAATGTGTGATGCCTGTAAATATGTGCTGTCCAGTAATGCATTTTCAACAATGAAAACAGTGAAAAGGTAAGTAAAAAATAAAGCTTTATCTTTACTGCCCTCTTCAGGCTGAGTTAACTCGATGTGTTAAACAGCGTCCTAGTCAATGTGCCACCTCCTTAGAGTCTTATTGAAATATTTCAACCTGCGCACCTCAGCTAAAAGAAGTTGTCTCATTTAGGCTGATAATGGAGCGCAGGAAATTCAAAAAAAATTTTTGATGGCTTCATTAGGAAAATCACTATATGAAGCTGTCGCAGTTGCAAATAATTGAGTGATCCACCACAAAATTGCTCGTGAGCTTTTTCAGAATAGCAAACCTTGAAGCATTTGTATCAAACAGCTGTTCCATAGTCTAAAATTTCTAAAGGACAGAAAGCTGGAATCAAGCAATTAGTAAGTGTATTGTCTCTTACCTACAAAATTTACTTTTCATATTACTTTCTAAACATGTAGCATAGTAAAATGAATTTTCCAAATGAAAATTTCCATATAATATTTTTTTCCATTAACTGAACCCCTCTATTTCTTCATTTTAGGTTCTAATTAATATTCATAACTTTCAAATGAAGGTCATCGCATCATAAGTTTTGCTTATTCTGATTCAGTGGTTTGATACAAATGGTAAGCTACTCATTACTCTGAACTAATTTCTGAGCAATCCATTCACCCAATTTCATCAAAAAGAGATGTTTAATGATTTATAGTATTTTAAAAACCATCATTTTTACTCATTTTCCTGAAAACCATTTTATCTTTACTCTCCTGGAGTATTTCAGAAATTGATAACAAAATCTCAGTACCAGCCATATAAACATGGAACAGCAAACTGTCTTGTGCATGAAGGACTGGTCTGTATCTTACTCATAGCATGTAAATTGAAATCCTGAGTGGTTTGCCCATTGAATTCAGCATAGCTGAGATTAAACATCCAGCCTCTAGAATTTTTCTGCAAATACAGCCACACCTTCTGAGGTCTCATTAAAACTCCAAACATACTATCACGGTATTCAGGTTTTAAATTGTAAGCAATAATGTTCTATCTTTTCTGTTCCTCTTTCCTTAATTGAACTTGCATTTATTTTGGCTTTTTATTCCCTGCTATTTTGGGCTCACTGCTTTGATTTTATTTAAGATTTTTTTTTAATTCCATCTTATTTTATCTAAATCTCTTACAACATTTCTATCTTCCTTTCCCCCCCCTTCCCCTCTGTCCATCCTTTTCATTACTCTTTTTCATATTACGAGTTTTGTCCTTGTCCCCATGACAATTCTCAGCAATACAGTATGAGTCTGTTGCTTCTGAAGTCAGTGATCTGGGCAGGATTTGGGCTGTACTAAGGCAACAACCGTGCTCTCTCGGTTTTTGTTTTATTCTATTTATTTATTTATTGGAGTATTAGGTATGAAACACACAAGTAAAATACCACATAACAAATTTTTCATAACATGGAAAATGCACACAGAAAAAAAGCTTTTCTAATGATTATAAACATAATTATACAACAGCTCAGAGCTTATATCAAGAGTGTATTTGCTTCTAAGTATTAAGGCTGTAAGGACGGAAAATATTTGACTTCTGTTACTACATAAGCTTGGGTTTTGTTTATAGTACATTCTAATTAAAATAATATTTTTGACACTACTTGGAAGAAAAAAGAGTTAAAAGGTCATAGTTAGGGAGGAGTTTGAGAAAGCAAGAAGTTCCTTTAGTACTTTGTTGAACTTCTCCAGCATTCATATCTGTAGGCTTGTTAGACCACAACCAGTAGAGAATCGAATTTTAAGTATATAAGCAAGATTAATTAATTGAACCAAGACCTATGACCCTCTGACTGACTAAACTGGATTAAAATACAATTATTTTCATACTTTCAGAGATAGTTTGTGCAAATAATTGCATGCAATCAGGTTCCTCAATTCAGATTTTTTGATAATTCTCTTTTAGCCCATTTTTCACTTTGACACATTAAATGCTGTTATTGAGAAAGAAAATCAGCAGATGAGGCTGCAACAGTTAAAAAGAAAAAACAGCAGTGGGTTATTACATTTATTATCATGAGGCTGCTTACAAAAAAAAATTATCGTCCATAATGTATATTACCACATGTGCAAGCATTTATACATATTTCATAGTCATTGAACTTCTCTTTTGCTGTTTTAATTCAGTTTTCAAGACATGCCAGACAAGCAAATATAAATAGGACTTTATTTGATCCGATAAGACTAGAATAAAAATTTGCTTTTTTTCCAAAATTTTCTAACATTTGACCTGAAATGTGTCAAAGCAACCTCCATCTCTTTTGTTTCTATCAATCTGTCTTAACGTCCCAATTTCCACTTTCTCCAGTTGCCATGTGTTTAAAGTGTACTTTTGTGTGTGTGTGTGGTTTTTTACTTCCATTGACTAATCTAGTACTCAGAATAATTTTGCATTTGGCTGTAACTTATTTTAATGACAAGCTAAGAATTTACACGCTCAGGAAGGAACATTATTTTCTACAACTGAAGTATGCAGTGATCGATGTGATAACATCTTTGGCACTGTAGCAGACCACTAATCACCATAGTGCTTGCTCCTACAGTGATGCTAACAGTACTGTGAACATGTTATATAAAATATGCATATTTTAGTATACTTCAATTGTAAACTAGTGCCAGATTATAGGATTCTGTAGTACAGATTTTGAAAAACTGAAGGTTTGAAAGTTTACACACCTTTTCTAACAAATACAGTTTAATTTATTCTTGGTATTTTTTCCGTATCATCTTGGCTCAAGAAGAAAACAAGTAGAGTTTGTACTAAATACCAAATCAGTCATCATTCACTTTTATTCCCTTTCATGTCTACACAGTCATCAGCTTTCGATTAAGGTAATGACATCCTAATAAGCATTGCTAAACATATTTTCAAAATTCCATAATGAGCTTAGAATTTTTTTCTAAATTGATTAGGAATGAGTGAGAAAGAGCTGGTAAAGAATAAGTGTATCAGTAATAAGTATTTTACTTAATATCAAATCTCAGGCTTTGATACACGTTCTTTTGAGACAACGTTTTGTTTACAAATGCTAAGAGGCAAATCCTTTTCTTCACAGCATTCTTCAGGCTTGGCAGATGGATAACAAGGCAAGTGCTCCCCAAGAAAAGACTTTACATTCAGACCAAGGTACAACAGCAGGGTTCCAGGACAACTGCCAACATGGGGCTGACTGAGGTAGCCAACGCACTCAAGTTCTTTCTTGCCTTGACATCCTCCTCCTCACCAAATCTAAAGGGCTGTTGTAGAGCCACAACTTTGGAGATCCTGTCCAATCACACAAGGCCCCAGAAGGTTTTTCTTCCTGGCTCTTAGAGCTATACTAATCAGGAAATTTGGCACTGAGAGAGAAGCAGAAGGAATCCCACTTCATAAAACAAACTAAGTGAACACAAGGGAAAAAAAACCTCCTAAGCAGGAAAATCTCCCGTTTGCAAAGAAACATTCCGTGTTTTTGAGACAGGTAGTACAAGGAAAAAGAAAAAGCAAAAAAATGCAACATATCAGTTTAAAACTCTGTAAAATATTCAGTTATTATTTTGATGAACACCATTTAAATTATCTGTCTTTAGTAACTCTACAAAGGTTACTGACATCAGAGATTCATCCAGTGACTTTCCTGTTTCGAAGACCGTGTCTGCATAGTGGTATGTAGAGATACCTGATCTAGCTTCAAATGCATTTATTAGCCAGTTCAACAAGACAGTGCTTAAAGCCTAAATTCTTTGGTTGATTCTAAATCTTGAGAACAAGCTGTTGTTTTCTTTTTGGTTTTTCTTTCACCTCTGTCATTTCTGGGAGCCCAGACTACTCTGATAGCAATAAGTACAACTCAAATCAGAAACACAACAGAAGCAAATATCATGAACAGAAAATTTTCAAGCATAAATTACCCTTTAGTGTCAACAAACTCTCCATTATTCAGCTGTAAACTATGTGATTTATTCTTTTCAGAACCAATATGCAGTCCAAAGCAAAAAATACAGCGTACTTAATGTGAAGAAGAAAGGACTTCCCCCACTCTGGTAGCAACAACATTGTTTGTGAGCTTTTCAACAACAATCCCAGCACTATTGGTCATGCCCCTTGAAAAGAAAAAGAGATTAGTGTTTGTCTGACTTCCGAATATCCTTAGAAATCACTATGACACACATGTAGCCAATATCTGCTCTTTCATTTCTACAACATTCTGTTTTAATAACGTAAGCTACCACAATGGAAACATCATTGCAACATACTCTTTTATCATTTTTTTTAAGTCACAGTTGTTTTGTACAAAAGGTTAAGCTTGTCAGTTGTGGACTTCTTATGGGTAAGTTGGGAAAACACATTGAAGACATTACTGCTTCCTCTAATCCACTGACACTCCTAGGCCCCTCCCCTGTATTGCCCTGCTTTTTCACACATCTGCTCCTCTGTTCCAATTCAGCTTTTCAAGAGGAAAAAAAGAAAACTCTTCATACTTCAACATTAAGAAATTCCTTTTAATACTTCACACCTCTTCACCTTCCACTGCTGCTTTTTCCAACTCAGTTAATGTCAGTGGGAACTCCTTGCTGTATTTACAGGATATGTCTTACTGCATTCTCACTGGATGTGCGCTCTTACTACATATGCCTTGCCACACTTTTCTGATTGCTTTAAGAATAGTCCTTAGCTGACGATTGCAACTGATTGTCTAGTGCTTTGAAATAATCAGTCATCATCCTTCCAAGCACTGTGTTCTCAGGGCCATTGTATTTCTTTGGTCACTCTAACCAGCTGACTCCCCTAACAAGTCGATTCTGTTCATATACAGCAACTCCCGGAGCTCTCTTTGTAATTTCACACTGTCTGCATTCCAGTTTCTCCATTTAACTTCCAGAAATATCTTCAAATCTAGCTAGCTCGTAGCTGACAGTTGAGTCTGACATGCATCTCTCAGTGCATATGCTTATTTTTGACAGTTTTTATTTGAATCTGGAGAAGAAAAAAAAGAATGTCTTTTTCCCCTAAGATCATATTTTTAGTAGAGAAGTTTTTCAAGTCATCATATGGGGAGACAGTCTATTGGTCTGTGTCTCTACATGACACCCTAAAGGACAAGAAATAGAATAATACTGACTTTCTTACCTCATATATGCTTTGTGCCTTTTGAAAACACAAAGCTATATTCTAAAATAAAGCAAAGAACAGGACATACAATCTAGGGAATTATTCAGATCCAAGAGCAAAGACTGGGAAGGAAGTGATTTAACTTCTTCACATTTTAATTAATCAGGCTATTACAATTATTCAACCTGCTGGTTTGATATCGCACAGGACATCCTGCTACTCTCCAACATCCTATAAAAGAAATGCCTGTTCTTTTTCTGGTTTCATATCCCCTTTTGCAGGTCCCTTCTGCTGCTACAACTGGCATTTCTGACAAGGACTGTTCTAGATTAATCTCTTGTGAAATCCATCTGTCTTATTCCCAAAGAACACTAAGTGCTTTCTGCTTACGCACTGGGGAAAACATGGTAAATACAATTTCTTTTTTCCTCCTCAGCTACATCAATGATAAAATGATCGAAACTCTGTTTTTACTCATATATGCTTTCAGTTCTCTGAGAGATCAAACTCTGTCTTGTCTACATTAAATTTAGGTACTCAGGCATCTCTAGCCCCAAATCAAAGGGAAAACTAAGTTAGTATATAAGTCAACCTATGTCTTACCTAATTTTATCTTTAAAATTCTTTGGAGGAGGTTTCTTTCTCTAATTTTCCTGAGGTATTTTGGAATGCCAAGTATGTCAGTAAAAACGAACCAGAAGACAAACAGCTTCTTCCTCACATTACTGTTATTTCTAGGAGGGGACTGGAAGGTTTGTGTTCAGCGGGGAGAGTCACATTCTTTTAGGACAAGTAAAATTCAGTATCTCAACTACTAACTGCATTGCCTGACTTTTAAATCAATATCCTGTGTGATTTTAGAGAGATTGTATTACCCTTCAAATACAATACTACCACCTAGCCCTTCCACTACTTTTATTCCAAGTGAAAGGGAAACTATTTCTTGACAGCTGACTAGTATGAAGATGCACTAACAGAGATTGCTGCATTGTACATCAGCTTCCTGCTTTGCAGAGGACAGTGTCACTCTCAATTACACATGGTTTTATGCCCAGAAATCCAGTAAAAATATAATCCACTGAAATAAAGACTGCAGAAAAATTCCAACTGCACTGAAACTGCAAGAAAGCATAAATACGACCATCAAAAAGCATGCAAGAGTTGCATCTGGAAACGACAGTTTTCTCCACAGAATGTTCTTCACTGATTAAAACTTAATTTATTTCCCCACTTTCAAAGCTGCTTTACTACAGAGCACTGAGGGGTGGCTTTGTTTTTGTATTGAAAAAAATATGCATCTCCCGTTGTCCTATTTAGCATTGTTTCCTCATATGGATCTCCCTGATGTCTGCAAGAACATTTAAAATATACAGTATACTCATAGAGTAATTGACGGTAGGCTTCTGTTATGACCTTAACTTTCTCTTGATATCTATCACTAAGAAGCAAGAAGTCCTAAGAGGCCCTACCAATTGTGCCCTCTCTTGGAAGCAGCTGTATTCACAAATACAGAAGACTGACATGAATTGGGTCGCCCTCATGTTTTCATCTCCCGCACTTCACTATGCATGTTAAAACACCAAATGTCAGTCCATGTGTTCAGCTTGTTCTACTCCTTACTATGCTTTTGCACATTCCTGTTGACAAGCAGACCATGAAATCAAAATGGATCCCAAAAGAAATTTTTTGAACAAATCTTTGCCTGATTGCAATGAGACTGGTAGAATGAATGAACTACAATGATGGCAGCAGCTCTACCAAAGATGAACAGATGTGTGCAATAATCACATTGTAATGAGGGGATATGTGTAAGTTTAAATTGCTTAGGCTTGCATTTGTTACACCTTTGAGTTAATTTTTTAGTTTTGAGTGCAAATTAGCAAAGAAACTAAGTAAATTCTCCTAGCCATCACAATGATACTGAAAAATTTACTCCCCAGTCTTGTTCCATTACTGGGCCATATTTATTCCAAAGTACCTCAACAAAGCTCAACTGTGATACAGAAAAGCCCAGAATCATCTAAAAGTCATTTGTCCACAGGTCTTGTCAAACAAGCTGTAGTGTTCCAGTAAAGACTAATTTCTGTTAGAAGCACAGGTGAAATAACTACATTCAAGTGGTCCTTTTCCATAAAATGTCAGCTAGTCACAACACACGATAACTTTGTTCTGCAAAATGACATGAACAAAAGGAGCATGGCTACATTCTCAGAAATAAAGCTTTTACAATAGTCTGTAATAGAGTAGATTTCCAGTTACTGAACAAATCATATCTGTTCTAAAATGACTCCACTTTTGATTCCATAGTGAACAACGCTGAACTTGAAATGTATGCTAATGAAATACGGAAAGCTCTAATGGATGTCCCCTTATCCAAAGAAGAAGAAGTGAACATGTGTTCTCAAAAGATGGGGACAGTGCTTTTGGGTAATGGCACACTGAGCGAGTGCCTGTTGGGGAGCATTTGCAATTTCATATTTGATAATACTCCTGCAGTGTTTCATTGGTTCTGTTCACTTAATTATGTCTTGTCTAAATGATTATCTCCACTTTTTATTGTACCAGACTGTTCTAAGAAGCTACTCATGCAATGATAAAGGCATATGGCTTTACAGCTCCAAGCAGTCATTAAAAGGAGCGGAATCTCCCTGGACCTCAGTGGAGATTTCAGTGGGCGCAAGTGTAATGCAATGTTATCAATTGCACATTACTTTTATGCAGAACAGGTGTTGCATTGTAAAATAATGCTCCTACTGGTGCTGAAAGAAAATAAACAATGAAGACAAGAAAATTACATATAAAATTATAGCATTAGGCAATACAGACAGTTTTGCCACAGTTTGTAGTTATATTTTACCCCTGTTAGTGTTACTGGCAACTCCCTGGGGAAAAAAAAAAAAAAGAGATAATTTTTGCAGGTTAACTCTTTCCCTATGTGTTTATCAGGGTATGTTATCTGTCAGCAAAGAGCTACAATTAAAAAACAAAACCCAGATAGCAGATATGACTTAAAGAAATAAGGTTTCTGATCATAAATGAAATACACTCTATATCATTTTTTTCCTCTATTGAAAACAGTTGGGTTGGGAGTGTCTTTTTCACAAAAAAAAAAAAAAAAAAGGAAGATCTTTCGGTGGTTTGCAGAACATTTTTTCCCCATGTATAAGAGGATGAAAATTAAAATCCAAGGGTCTCTGAAGCATTAGCTGAAATTCCAGTCCCACTACATGATCATTTTGTACACTGATTTCAGCAATGACAGTTTAACACAGAATTTATAAAGCTTCAGCTCATCCAGCTCCTGCCGTAACACTTGCCATGGAACTTCTCAGAGAAATCCTTGCATGAAGACCATAATCATCAGTCAGCCAAGTATCCACAGGTTGCAAGGGCAAAGAAAAAAAATAGATATTCAGTGTATTTCCACACAAAATATGCAATTCAGAGAGGTTAATAAGTTCAGCAGTGTGGAGAAGACCAGCATATCTATTCCTACATCCTCCTCAGCAATTGCTGCTCTCTCCATGGACTGCACCACTTCCTTTGATCATTTGTTAGGAGTGGGAGAATCACTCTCTGCTGGTCCTGCAGTGGAAAAGGACTGTCTGACTGAAAATAGGGCTGGTCCTGGGGCTCTAATAGGAAAACCTCCTATTAGAACAGTGCAGGCGGAAAAGTGTTGAGTCTGTAATTCAATTTTTCTCATTTTCATTTGTCTTAATCAACTGCTTCATTAATGGAACTCTGATCAAAAAATCCATTAGGACAAGGCTGTCTCTTCACAGCAACTCCTATGCTTCAGGGCTTAAGTCCAAAGTGTAACTATTATTAAGAATAATTTGGGTATGGTGGTAACCAGTCCATCAGAATACTCATCCAGCAACCATATTATCTATAACTTTATGTTTCCTTCACAATCTTTTCGAGGTGAATTCAAATTCTACAATTTTTTCAAGTCCTTATTTTACTGAAGAAACAAAACAAAACAACCCCTCTTATAACTGTGGAAAAAAACTACGCATTTTATAGTTCTTTCATTTTCTTGAATGCTTTGGCCCCTGAGAGGGTCATTTGTATTCATTTACCTTTTTAATGAGAATGTACATTACAGGTTAGCTTATTGCTGTAACAAAGAATGGTAAGTAATGAATGACATCACCTCTCCCTTCATCATAAGTATCAGAATTTCTTAAGCTCACCTTTTCCTTTTCTGACAGGGTAAAAAGGACTGCTTTATTGATAAAAACCAAAATTAAATAAAATTTTAATTAAAAGGTCTGGCTTTTTGTTTTTGTTTTTTTTGTTTGTTTGCTTTGATATTCAGCAAATGGTTGTGAGTGGGAAGATGCATTTGCACATCCTACTTTATTTTTTTTTTGTCTAGTTCTCACATTTTTTTCCTCAGATGGGAAATTCTAAGCTGGGAAATCTCTAGCAAAAACAACAACAGAGTGCTCTGTTGTCCTAATTTTTGCCCCTAAATCTCCACTGCTCTTTTCAGACCCCTTTGCAAATGGCCTTCTATGCATACCTGGAATTAGTGAAATGGTGGGTAGGCTTCAGAAATGCAACTTGAGAGGAAGAGCTGTCATAACCCAGATGTGAAGTGAGCCCTGATAGCCTGACTTCCAGAAAACATTACAAAAATCTTAGAACCAGCTTCAAAAGTGCAGCCGCTACACTATACAGCCTTCTGTCAATTCCTGCTCTGGCTCCATTACTGCATTAAAGAAACAGAATTAAAGAAGTGCTGCAGTTGAAAGAAAAAAACAAAAAAAAAAAAAAAACAACCCACCACATCACATTGACAATTCGGTAGTTTAATTAAGCAGGTTTTTTTTTCTTTGATCATCTGTCACCTGCTTGAAGGTGATATATGGTTAAACACTCCTAGCCAAAAGCAGTTCATGGAAAAAGACAGTATCCCTGCAAGAGCAGTAAGGGAGATTGATCATAATGTAATACCCTGATCTGTACCTCTGAGAATTCAAATTTTCTTCCTAACACAGTAATGACCATAAAAATCTGTCCTGAGTGTTTTTAATATACTCTACCAACTAAGGTTTTTTAATAGCATTGCCAGCATTTGGATATGCAGTGAGAGATAAAAGAAATATAAATAAATACAAGAAAAACTATTAAAATTAGCCTTACTGCTACAAGCAGATGAATTAGAATGACATAGAGCTACTGAAAACTCTTGAAGAAAAGTAATTATATAATATATAATATATATATAATATATAAAAAAATATAAAAAAATAAAAAAAAAAAGAGTTATTTTTCAAGTCAGCTCAAATTAACACAGAGTTAAAACCCAATCCAAAGGCACACTGGTGTCCATGGGATGACTGACCAAGTTTTCCAGTTCTAAGGGCAAAGATGAGACCAGTCCATGGATCAGTGAATGGAGAGAGAAACAAATAACTGAAATGATAGCTAAAGCTTGAAGTGGGATCTTATCAGCTATTCTGCAGTAACAGCCACAAGCGAAACTCTTGCTCCCTGTCAGAAAATTAATATAACTTGCTTGTCCTTCAATGATGAGCTATTTATTTACATTTGTTACAGTTACGTAAGACAGACAGAGAGCTGCCAATTCACACATGGTCTCCCATATATTAATCCATTTCAATATTTTTCCTTTCCAGTATGTTGTTTGTCTTCACTATCACAAACAAGGCAAAAACTCTAGTGTAATGTCAATAGGTGCTGTAGGAATTATGGTTGAAAACACGCCAGACAACTGAAAATTGCCAGACATTTCAGCAATTAGGAGCAAAATACATTGATTGAGAATAGAGGAAGATTTTTTACATGATTAGTTCTGACTCTCATTTGCCTTTTTATTAGTATCTGAAAGCTTCTTATTCCCTCTTCCTCATCAAAAACCTGTCTCAGAATATCGAGTCAGCTTTAGTCAACAAGCTGGGAAGTATGGTTAGCCAGAGCTGAAGAAATTCACTCTCTTTGTTCCCAGAGGGTTTTACACAGGTTTTGCCATGGTTTCAGCTGTAGCTGGACCCATAACCTTCAAAGTTTCCTGTAACAGGTACTCAGTTATTTTTCTTTCAAGGAACACAGAGTCACGCAGACATGATTCCCAGCAAAATTAAACCAGAGGCTTCTGAAGCACCACACAGAAAGTATTTGTTCCATACTGCTTGGGAACAAAACTACTGCACTCTCAATCTCTCAACTCCCAAATATCATCTATGTACCAATAGTGCTAGATAGCTCTTCTTGATGTGATGATCGATGACATCATTGACAGGGAAAATCTGGAATCTTACTTCAATTCTACCTCATCAAAGTCATGTATAAGGAATGATAAACAGATTTTAAGGTGCAGATCAGTATGTCATGCCAGTGCTGGATACTCAGTAGATCACTATGCAATTTCAGTTCACCAGACATTTTTAACTGAGATAAAAGAAATATTCAAAACCAACTGAGAATAAAGTGATACTCTTGTGAGTCCAGATATGAACATCTCTGAGGTATCAGTACTAGCATTTCCTAGTGAAAAACAGCACCAAAATCAGCAAGGGTCTAGTACCCTTCCTGTGCAAACACTGGTATTCCAGAAGCTATTTCCCTGGATTATGAGATGAAAAAATAAAATACTAAAATAAAGCCACACTTACAGAGAACCACAGCCCCTTCCCACAATGTCAAAGTACCCTTCACCACAGCAAATTCTCATTATACAGTTTTTTTCAATATATTCAATATTTTTGCATGTGAGTTATATACATGCAATCCCATCAAAATATTGGATTACTAAAAATCAATTTACTATGGGATTACTTAAATATGATACTATGCATCCAGACTAACTGCACATAGTGTGTGTGATGTCCTGACTTGAGTGAGCTCAGCTCAAAAGGCACCTGCACAAAGCTTTTCAATGCAATTGCAATAAATATTACTGGATGTGGCAAATCTTATAAAAATTAAATAATGTCATGCTTTATAAGCATTTCATTCAATGTGACTAAACACATGGATAGCATTGAGGATGATATTTCACTTTTTCCATGTGCAGATTTAATACCACACAAAAATCTGAGTCTCCTATTGCTAATTTTCCACCATGTGGTAACTATTTAGTTGTTTTTTAAAAGTTACTGAATTACAGTGTTGAATTACAGAGCATAGCAACCAGCAGTGGGCATTGGGTCTATGTATGTCCCTCTGGCTTAGCACAGAGTCACATGTACTGGCATTAAATCACACAAGTATTCCTTTGGCTGTGCTGGTTAGGTTAACAGAGGAATGAACATGCTAGTTTGCAAAATCACGTGCTCGTGTACTTCTAAAAATAGAGAATATTAATGTCAGATTTGATTGATGTGACTCCATCAGGTTCCTGCCACTTAAGTACACCTGCGACAATAACACACTGAACAGGGGTATATATGATGCTGGTGGAAAGCCCGGTTAGCATACACAGCTCAATTAAGTTAGACTCATTTATACAGCTGTGCAGGCCCAGATGTAAACTGAGAAGTGTCCCTGAAAGTTGTGGTCAGAAGCATTCACAATATTGAAATCATGGAAAAAGTATGTTTTTTCTGTCTCTCTCACAGGTTAGTTCACATTTTAGTCATTTATTTTGGAGAAAGAGGATAAACAAAAGCAATTATCACCAAAAATGCATTCCTTCACTATTAGTGAAAAAGATTGTTTCTAGTTTAAAAATGTAAATAAAGATTTTTCTCTATGCACTTTTGCATCATCATGTGAATATTTATCTCACAAAAGCAGCAAAAGATCTGCAAAAGCATCCCAAAGCTGCATACAAATATAATGCCTTATGTAACACTGGCAACTCTCAAAACAATTTATAAAATATGAATTTAGCTGCTTTACTTCTTTACTTAACCATACCACTGCTGCCATTTGAGATGATACAACTGATCATAGTAGCAGTATTGTTAAGACTGTAACAAAGTCAAATTCTTACAGCGTGAGCAGGAAGATATTCGCTGTTCTTTTCAGAAGAGTCAGTGGCAATTAATGTAGTCTTAGCCAGGTTTAATTTATTCTCTGCTACTCATTATCTAGCAGTATTGAGCAGAAGTTTTTCTCAGCCTCTACTTCACAACATTCGTACAACACCTACATAGTAGAAGACTGAGTAGATAGCAGAATATGTTGCAGGCACATGCCATTGTCCTTCCTCTGGACATGCCACAGAATCATTGTACATGCATCAAAACTCGCAGAAAGTGGTTTCAGCATCTACCTGTCAAAACTTCCTGTATGATTAGTGGGAACAGTACAGGCATGGATAGAAGTAGACCTTCCAATGGAAAATGGCACCCAAGATGAAAGATGGTAGAATTTCAAAGCAGGAATGAAGGAAATAGCACAATATTTTTTAGCTTTTATGACATTTACATTTTATTGTATTTCACAATAAAAATTAAAAAATAGCATTTTTGTTCACAAAAGAAACCCTTTAAGTATTAAACAGCATATAAATTATTGCAAGAGCCAGACAGGAGCAGTCAGGCCTTTCTGCTTTTTTGTGTGCATGTCTGACATCAGACATGAGCAGTAATTTCCCAGACTAATCATTTTTTTCCAGCATGATGCAAATCCAAGACCAGAGCATTTTTTAAATATTAATTAGATAGTACAATTACAACTGTGTCGACAATGAGCAATACTTACTCTTCTTTTGTTAATAATGCTAAGCTCCCATGAGCTCATTAACAACCCTCATCTAGACAATCATTTCAGCATCACATCTGATGAACAGGACATGGGTCAGTGAATTAGCAACTAGTTTTTCACTAAGACACCGACATGCAGTTACAGCATGGCTTGTCAGAACAAGTCCAAGATGGATGTACACAGAATCTGTAACTGCCAATTGCTCAAAAAGCACGTTCCTTCATCTGTTGTTTCCACCATGGGCATTAGGAACCTCTGCTCTGCTCCGGTCTCTCAAATTCCAAAATTTCACAGAATACAGAAAGTGGATTACACATTGCGCATGTATTAATAAGTAGTTTCTGCAGGGAGAGGCTTATTTTTCAGTGCAAACCTAAGATTGTTTGTAAAATGTTTTATGTGACAGGAGCCGTTGAAAACCTTAAAATAACTATTACAAAAGGAGACAGCTTTCCGTATGTTACTCGTATTGTAATACAAAAGTAGTTCATTAGTACCTAAAGAATTACATCTCCGCAGGAGGTTAATACCATTCTCTTTCTGCTGTTAACATTATAATCTTTCCCAGGACTTCAAAGCATGTCCTTGCATCTTACCGAGGACAAAGCTTGTTATAGGTGAAGGGAACTGAGGAAAGAAAGGCAGGAGGAATGGAAAAAAAGTATTTCAATACTCAGATCAGGTTAATCAGATTAGAGCATAGGCATCATACCACCTAACACAGAGAAACTAATGTCTCTCCTGCATATATGTACATATCTTGTTTCCTGCATCCTGTACATAAATATTTGCCTGTTTATTCAAATTGTAAAGTTACCTTCATCATAACTGAGAAGGCAAACATATTCCCTAATTTTAATTGCTGTCTCCCACAGAATGCATCAATGGCAAAGGGTTTAGAGATGTTGAGCTCAAAGATACACAGCTTACAGGAACTGCAATCAGACTTGCTGTATGAGTGAAAAAATGATAACAGAGCCAACTTATTTCAGTATGATAATAGCTTTCCTCTGTAACACCAGGAGCAATATTTATTTCAGGGAGAAGGAGGAGGAAGGAGCACCTGCAACCAGGTACAGCACGGAAAACAGATGATGTAAAAACTACGAAAGGATCTCAGTGATTCAGCAGGAGCAGGCAGCCAGGACCTGTGGCACCCTCACCATCCAGTACTAAGCCAAAATAGCCAACCGTGCTGAGCAACATGATGGTTGGAACCAGAATCACACAGACTCCAAGCAGAGCTGAAAAGATGGAGCAGTATGTTCACAGTGACACTATGCTAGTGGTGCTCCTGTGGTTTTATTTCATCTGGTTGAGCTGTTATTTTCCTCACCAAACATCTGTTTTATCATCTCTGCCTCTGCTTATGCATTCACACTGGTAGAGTGTTGATATGGGAGCACTCACAGTGAAATTAGATACTGAGCTCCTGAACATCCTTCTTAAATCATTTCCTGGCATTACTGGATGAGCTGCCTACAACAGATCTAATGGCAAAAGCAGCTACTGCTTTCTGTTTATGTTTCTCTGATGCTTATCAAAAGAGAGAGCTAGAAACCACTTCTTTTGGCTGGTAGCTATGTTTAAAAAAAACTGCTATGGAAAAAAAGATTAACTACAGTTATCGAAAGTACAATGATAAGAACCTTGTACCTATAAGCATGCACATCAATACACAGAGCAGAAGTTTAACCTAAATCTAAAACCTTCACTACTCTCTTCATAGACTTAGAATCCATTTTAAAATTTGCTTTTTTTTTTTTTTCCCCCGCAGAGATGATTCCAAAAATAAATCTACCCCCAACGTCTGACAAAATAGCCTCACTGGAGAGAAAGCTACAGCCCATCTGGCCAGGCATCAGGCATAGGAGAATCTCTGTTGTTCAGCTTCTGAACTTGTTAGCACAAATTACATTTAGCCTAGTTCTGCTGGCTCCCATTCAAACGCAAACCTTAATCTTCAACAGAACTTTTTCCACAGAAAAGACTAAATTCCACTTCTACTCCACACACCTATCTGTGGTTTGAGACAAGCTGAGGGAATAATAGGGGATAGGGAAAAGTGCTGCAAAAGGGAAGGAGGCAGTGTAGAAGGAAAAAAAAAAAAAAAAAAACGATAACAGAGAGATTATAACTGTGGGAACAATTGGTCTTGTTAGCAGGAGTTGTCAGATAACAGCTCTGTGCTTGTTTAAAGTGCCAGAGACAAGAAATTTGGATGTTTGCATTGTTTTGGGGGAGAAAAAAAAGCAGTACCGAGAAGTGTTTAAATGTCCCTGACACATAAACCTAAACTCTTCAGTTGAAAGACAGATTGCTTTGATTCCTAGTGGCACTACACTGCCACTTTTAAAGATCAGAGGGGCTTGTGAAGCTTTGTGATTACTGGCATATTCCCTACATGTGAAAACTGACTACAAAACAAAAATAAGGACAAGCACTGAATTTTTGAGTGTAATGGGAGTGCTGCCTCTGTCCCTTTTCAGATAGGCTGAAGACTCAGAACAGGGAAACGATCAATAGAAAACTGAGCTCTCTCATAAATCTTATCTGAGTTTTTTCTGCGCGCTGCTGCATTGCTCCTCCATGTTTCTCACCGTCTCACGTATTGTCAATCCTTACACCCCCAATAAAATAGTGGGAATAAACATGTGAGATGAGTAACAAAATAGGAGACACGGTACAAATCTCCCAGGGAGAAGCTGAGAAAGCAAGGGTAAAAACTACTTTGAAACTTTAAACACTACGGGGAAACTGAAGTAGTTATTGGATTTTTTTCTTCTGCAAGATCCCATTACACTCCACTGAAAGTTATGTTTTTATCTATTATATCACTGCAGTTTTACCATCAGATTTCTCTGAAACACACATTGCTGAACAAGAAGAAGATTACTGTTATTCCCTTGATAAATGCTCTATACAAAGGAAATTGAAATGGATTCCATTACCTGTAATCACTTTACAAAAAAAAAAAAAAAAAAAAAAGAAAGAAAGAAAAAAGAAAGGTATCTCCAATATTTCTAATCCAGTAAAAAATGTAAGGTAGTAATAATAAACCAGTGCTAGCAGGACTGAACTCTTGTTTCTATACATCTGACCGCTGATGCATACTATGGTAGAAATATTAAGAATTATAATGTCATAGGAATAAGTGTTTGAATACTTACATAAATATTTTTCTATCAAGTGTAACTATGTCTGCACACACAGCATGTGTTGTACCACCTCACTCCCTATTAATCAGAACTTCTCTCAGCTTGCTTTTTACAGTCAGCACCCTATTCTTTCCTGTTTCAATATTAGCCTCCCAGAAAATAATGCAAAGTTGCTTGGGAATTATAAGTCCAGCCTTCCTTTCCAAACTCTTTTTTTCCCCTCCCCCAAAAAACAAGAATTTAAAAATTTTAAAATTCAAAAATCTAAAATTTCTGCTGTTGCACTTCTTATTTCTTGCTAAAATACTCTTTCATGTTTTCAGTGCAATAAATTCTATTATATATATATTGTTTTACCTCCCCTCTGTGTACAAGCACATGCTAGCTACTATCCATGCGTTCACAGAAAAGGAAGTTCTTTAAGGGTTCCTTTGTAAGCAACAGTCACATCGGCCTCCCTTACAATTTTTACTTCTATATGTTTTTAAAATGGGTGTTTTCCCAATGAAACCATTGGGCATCCAGTCATTATCTCCTTTTATAATGCAAGCAGCAAATCTCATTCTGCCCTTTCCCCTTTTCCATTTAGCTACACATCTTCAGCAGAGAAGATTTGTTCTTGTCCAAGTCAAGCACAGCTTGGAAAGGAGTTACTCTAGGCACAGAAAAAAGTGTTTTTGCTTTGGCTAAAAAAAAAGGAAATAAATCTTTCCTTTTGTATTTCTCATATGCAATCTTAAACTGGTAAAGACTTTGCATCAAATCATCCCCTCACTGCATGTGTACATCTGCATGCATTTACAGGCTCACATTCACTGCCACACCACTCTTCTAAAAGCAGTGTCTCAACCTAAATGTCAGAACTTGCCTTTAGTTTCCTTCCCGAGTCAAGCAGCAAATCACGCTTAAGTAAAAAATAGCAGGGTGTAGCAGCAGACTGCTGTGCAAATGAATTATTTGAAAGCAGTTGCTGCTTTAGTTTGGTTTCTCAAGTGCTGCTTTTTAAAAGATCTTTGAAAGATGAGCATAGGCTGAATAGCCTCTCTCCGATCCCAAGGGAAGAAGTGGAGTCTAATTTGCACAACATTTAAGTATCAGAATTTCTTCCATATACCAAAAGGTGACATGGAGGAGTTGGGTAAAGGAAAGGAGGCCTTCACAGATACACAGAGCTAGCCACGATGAGGCTGTGAACCACAATATCACAACATTTACCTTCCAATAGAGGTACTGTTTGTTCTCTGAAAGAGAAACAGACTGTGAGCATACGATCAAGTTACTATAAGATACATTGGTTTGTAGACTTAAAGTGGGTGAAAGAAGCTCCACAGTGACACTTCATTATTAATGCAGTCATACCCCAAGGTTCATGCTATACATCTGACCCTCCAGTGGAAAAATAATGCACGATACACAAACTACAAGGTACAATCATAACTGCTCATCTGCATGCCTACATGTACAAAAATTACCTCTCTTGTTTGTTTCAGAGATACTCAACTGTAGAAATAGAGAGCCCACAGCAGTCTTAGTTTCAGCTAGGACAGAACTGTTTTCATTAAAGTGTCTGGTATGGTGCTACGTTTTGGTTCTAGGAGAAATACTGTGTTGGTATCATACCAGTGTTAACAGTAACTACTAAGAAATGCCGTACAGAGCCAAGACCATTCTCACAAAGGGACCAAGGAACTGGGAGGGAACAGGATTAGGACAGCTGACTTAAACTGGCCAAAAAAATATTCCATACCATATGACATTCTGTGGAAGGAGTTTTGAAGTGAGTGGGAGTACATCTCTGCCTTCTGCTGCTTGAGGGGCTAGCTGGGCATTGGCTGGGGGTGGTGAGCAATTGCTTGCGCAGCACTTGTTATATACATTTATACTGTCATAATTAACATCCTTTCCCTTTTCCCTATCTTAGTAAATAGTTTTATCTCAACCCACAAGTTCTGCCTTGGTTTCTTTAATTATTACTGTCTCCTCAATTCCACCAGGAAGTGGAGGAGTGAGCGAAAAACTGTACTGTGCTTAGCCACCTGCTGGATTAAACCAAAACAGCCCTCCTGTGGTCTATTCCAATGGCTGTGCTGCTTCCTGAAATGGCTTAATTACATGCCCCTGGGAGATTCTAACATCAATTAACTGAAATTGTTCTACAGAAGTAAACAATGGACAAAATCCTGTTCACATTATTCAAACAGTTTAGAATACTTGATCCTGAATGAGTGGTGAGAATGTGTTTTCTTCTGTGAGATTCACAGGAATCAAATTCAAAGAGGAGTTGATACCGGCCCCAGTAGCAGAGCTGTCACTTGGTGATCAAGATGCAGCAGTTCATGCTTTTAACTCTGAAAATCCTTTTATCGATTCCTTTCTGTTGGTCCAGAGCTGATTATCAACCAAAGCAAGCAGTATTTGGCCCATAGCATGCTCCAGTCTGAGAGCACACAGCCGGGATTGCCAGCATAAGCAAATGTTGGCAATGTATAACACCGACAGGAATGCTCTGTTACATATGCTTTGGGACTGTCCAAATCCCAGGCAGGAAATAAAGTGCTAGTGCTTAAGTAACCAAAGACTTAGAAATTCCACACGTTTATTTTAGAAGCTCTAACTGTACTCCCAAGAAGAGGCACAGCACTAAACAAAGATTGTTCTAAGGATAATTAGTTGTTAAAAGAGAATCCCTTATCAAATAGAAAATCAACAGGATACAATTTCTCAGATTAGTCGCAAGAATTAGCTCTGAACTGAAATATTTAGTCTTTAAACAAAATCTTATTTCTTCTGTAGTTCTGGATCACTTTTATTAAAGACTGAACTGTCCTCACTTTATCACGCGAGCATCTGCTGGCACTGGCTGTAAATCAGGAACTCGGAAGAAAAGCTGAATCTTTATCATGCTTACTCTGTCTTGCTTGTCTCCATTTGTTTAGAATGCTTCCTGTAATAGATTTGCTGAAACTGATCCAGAAATACTGAAGTGTAGCAAACTTAGGAAGGTAAGTATTTGGGAAAGCTGGCTGCAACTGAATGAAAGTTACGAACAAATAAACCCTAACAAATAAAACCTCTTTCTTTGTATTCAACTTACATATGCTTACATAAAATGCGATCTTTTCTGAACCTTAGATCTTTCTAGAACACAGAAAACTAGCAGACAAATAAAATCACCAACATTAAAAAAGACATAAAAACCTAAAGCAAATCATAAAATTCTAAAGCAGCGCCCACTGAGTTTCATTTACAGTGCCTCACAACACTATACTGTATAGGTACATACTCAGCATCTCAGAAAATGTTTTTTAATTACCCACTGAAGTAAAAAAAAATTGCAATTAATGCAAACAGAGCCACCTGTCTAGTGGAGGACACCTGCTTTTGAAACATTTGACAGTATGTACAACTGTAAGGAACAGATGCATTTCCAGCTCCTTTGTATGGAACCTGATACTGTAAGACAGTCAAAGCACCAAAGTTTCACAATTCTTACTGCCTTTTATACTTCTCTTCTGCAATAGCTTTATTTTCCAAACTCGGCATTGCTAGCTACATTTCTTCCTAGTTTCAATCTCCTGGTCAGTCTCTCCTCAAATCTATCCCTTTCTTCAAAAATCTTGAAAGAGAACTGTTTCAGTTTAAATTAAATACAGTGCTTTTATCAAAACCATCTTAAAAGGTTTGCTTGGAAGCAATACTACAATTTCTAAATTTAATTCTAAATTTTAGGGCCCCAGTTTCCATCCAAGCTTCTTCTCCTTCTGAAAAAGAGGCAGTTCACTGCTATTTGTCCTTTCCTGCGTTGCAAAGTCCAGCTCTCACAGAATTCTGGTATCTCTGGTAATGGTCAGCAGAAACTTCAACAGATGGAATTAAATTGGGATTAGTTACCGGAAAAGAAAAAAAGAATAAAAGGCAATATTAATTTTCTTTATTTTGACTAAAAGTTTCACTGGAAATTAACGCTCCGACTGTAATGATTCCCAAAGCTGGAAATTTAGGAAAAAATACCAGACATGGCAAGAGTTAGAAATACTGCATCAGCCTCAAAAAAACATTTCTGCATCACCTCATCCCTCTGAGCACATGGGTGGCCCAGGGCTGCCTGAAGAGATCAAGGGATGACCTAGAGTGTGCACTGACACAGTCAACCTATTATGGACTAAGATAAAAGTATAATACCAGGAACTGATGACAGAATTTGCTCTAATCACTTCCACCTACCTTGATAAAAGAGCAAAGGAAATGCTTCTGTCTCAAGCATTCAATTTGGAGAAAACTGATTTGCTATATTAAAAATCCCCTCCAAAATGACGGTTTAAAACATCTGTTAAAAGCCTTAGACATATCTATGTACGTCTTCCATTATTTCACCTGAAGGTCATAGACAGAAGTAATCAGTGATTCCTGATCATTTGGTACCTAAGCCCAAGCAAATCGTGAAAGATAAAAATGATACTTGAACTCTACAGTTCAGATTCACAAATCATTCTGAAAAATAAACTGTTACCCAAACAGTTCAGTTTATTCCCAAGACTGAAAGAACAGATGTGCCATAAGATAGCCAAAGCTTAAAGAGCTTTTGGGGGGTAATCCTCCTGAGAATACCGACTTTTCCCTTTAACTCAGAACTTGTGTACTTAATACCATTGCATGCAGAGCAATTTTTAAACTAAAGCTTACTTTAAGTAGATAAGAGACAAAAGTGGTGTGTTTCAAACTGTTAGGATTCATAAGCATGCTTAGTAAACAGATTTTATCCAAATAAAGGTGAGAAATTCTCACTGTTTGCCTGCGTTAGTTTTAGTAACATCCGATGTTAACTCTTCTCAAACCACAGATTTTCAAAAGGAGGAAAACAGAACTTATTTCAATCTGTAAAACAGTAAAATATATAATACATGCTGTGTTTCTGTGCATATTTGCAGTCATCTCAGCTGATCAAAGAATTTACTAGGAGGTGTATGGAACTTCATTTCCAAACTAGCAGCTTTGAAATGAAGAGTAATCATCTCCTTTATTTCAATATTACTGGTACAAATTTAAGTGCCACAAATCCCTACAGCACCAAGACATCCCAGGATTGAAGAGACTACAAATTGTGAACCAATTTCTGCCAGCTTCTCATATAGCTCATCACTGCTACTCCTTATCTACAAACGAATAAAAATAAATAACTGATGAATAGTGAATTTGACCAAGAAAGAAAAAAATAGAGATGATTAATTTCAAAATCGATTTGCAAAAATAAAGATTTAATTTACTTCTTTATTAAAGTTCTGTGCATTGTGTTATTAACATCTTTTTTCTAGAGCTACTCTGATCTGGTAAGTTTCTTTTGATGCCAATGGGACCATTTCAATTTCTGTCAGATTCTTTTCTATCATAACATTTTCAAGTGCAGGTGGCATAGCTTTAAATTAGGAATGGATGTCAAAGTTTAAGATAGAGGGCCACATTAACAGTATGATTATTTTAATTCTTGCTTTTCTCATCAGTATAACCAACAAAACTTGAAACTCTAAGGAAGACACTTACATACTTTAGCTGTGTTTTTGTTTTGTTGTCAGACTATTCCAAGCTGCTTTGATTTTTTTTTTTTTCCCTCAGGTGTCAGAGGCCCAGGAAGGTACTCCTGTATTTAATTTACATGTCAAGAGCGAGGTGGAGACAAGGGGTTGTCCCTGTGCTGTAAAGCATTATTTCCAGCCAGCTCCAAATCAGATCTGCCTCTAACCAAAAGCTGAACCCATCAGTGAAGTTGGTGGTACCTCTGTGGTACATGTTTGAAAAAGGCTCAAAGACAGCACAGAAAGTGAAAGGCAGAGGAATGAGAAAAACGTGAAAAATACAACCCTGCAGACACAAAGGTCAGTCACAGAAGAAGGGGAGAAGGTGCTGCTGGTGCCACGTGCCCATGTAGTCCATGAAGGACACAGTGAAACAGAAATTTCAATTCAGCCCATGGAGAGCATCTCAGTAAAGCAGGCAGTCCTTGCAGCCCATGGAAGACCCCACACTGAAGCAGGTGAATACACCCTGAAGAAAGCTGCAGCAAGTTCCTAGCAGGAACTGAAACCCACAGGAGGGTCCCCATGCTGCAGAAGGGACATGGGGAAGGAGTGGCAGATCCAAACTGTCATGGGCAAAAACCACACCCCCACCAGTTACAATGGGTACCTGATTTACTTTATCTCAACCCACAAGTTTTTCCATCTTATTTTCTTCTCCTGTCCTTTTGGGAAAAGGGAATGAAAGAGCAGCTGGATGGTGGTCTGGCAACTAAGCCCAGGTCAATCTGCCACAGCATTTACAGGCTGACTTTCTTCGGATACTTCACCAGCCCAGGTTGTTCTTTTGCTGTTAGCAGTAAAAATTAACACTTCATAATGGCAGATAATTCTAATTCAAATGTACACATCATTTACCTTCTGTTAAATCACTAGACGTTTTTTCCCCATGTAGCTTTACCTTCAATTACATAATACTACATACAGCTGCACCATCATTAAACTCCTTTATTACATATACTACTCATTTAGAGGAGACAATACACAGTGAGCATCTGAAATTTCATCAAAAGCTTTTAGGAATTGGATACAGATGAACCACGGATTTCTACCATCTTTTTTCATTTCCGTCCAAAATTTTAGAAGGTGTTTTATTTGTACCAAATCCACATCCCAAGTGTTTATGACTTGGTTATACCCAAGAAGTAAAACCAGAAATACTTGTCTTCCTATTGCCTGTACAAAATGCATTACACAGCAAGACATGCCTTTTAAATAACTATAGCAGCAAAGACAATGAAATTTTTTTGCCCCATCAATTTTCTGCTTTTCAAAGAAGTCCAATACTACAGCATATAACAAAAATCAAAACGATATATAGCTGATTAAATTCTGAAAATGATGAAACAAATACACAGCGCCTAACTGCCTACCTCCTTCAGGTACTGTCTTAGAAATATCTCATTTTATTTTCTGTGTCAAAATTTCCATCAGAATTATGTATGTGAACACTAATGGGAATGGATTTACCCAGAGTCATTAAGGCATTTCCTTGCTACCGTGGGTGCCCAACCCAGCAACAACTTCTAGAAACCTGTCAAATTCCACTTTAAAAGCACCTAACTGTTCTTCCAATTTCCACTTGCACTTATTTCTGTCTACAGTCTATTTATATTCTATCTTTCTGTCTATTATCATAATCTACTAAAAATAACTTTACCTTACAGAATTCTTTTCTGTTGACCACCTAATATATATTCATAGAAAAACTAATATCCCCTTTCAGCTTTCACTTTGCTGAGCTGAATGAGTTAAATTCTTCCATTGTTCCTTCCTCATGATTCTAATCAATTCTTTGCACTTGTAATTTTAATACGGGTGAACCCATATTAAACATACAGTACTTTAGACAAGGCTTCCTCAGAGATTGCACAGTAGTATTCATCTTTCTCTACATTAATGGATAGGTAGACTGGAAATCTTCTTTTTTAAACATTAGCCACACTTTTCAAATTAACCACATCCTCGTGCCCCTTTTCCTCTAACTTAACCCGTTATACATTAAGTGGCACTATATTAAATTCTATAATGAAATTCAAATAGGCAATATCTGATATACCAGCTTTGTTCAGAAAATCTGATATCAAATCAAAGAAAACAAAGAAAACATTTTATGAATCCGTCTTTCAAAAACAACCATAGCATTTTAACTCCATTTTACTGCATTTCTGTCTATAGGTTTGAAGGCGACTGTGGTCAGTATTATTGACCTGTAGTTTTCATGATAACTTTTGCCTGCCTCTCAAACGCTTTTTCGTTTGCAACTCTGCTGACCTCTGTAAGATCTTTTTATCTTTGTTTAAATTATGTTCAAGTGGAACTACCAGAGTTCTGGGAATTCTGAGGTGGAGAGTATCTCAAATCCATCTTCAGTGTACCAGCAACTTGAATTTCTAACCTGTTTATAGTCATTTCAATTTACATGATCACTTTCCATTATCCTTCTCACCTCAATATCTCTATTTTTATCTAGAAAGTATGCTGTTGGCTCTGGGGTCCTAGACCTACTGGTATTCTTTATCTTCACTTATACCTGTCTTTATCTTCTTTCCCATAATTTCTACATTATCTCCAAGATTCTAAGTCTGTCCTCTTGCTTGAATTTAATTTTCCCAATACATTTAACAATTTACAAGTGCTCTCCATACTCAAGTTCCTGAGCATTATGGGATTTCTAGCTGACTACACAATGTATTTTCTGTCTGAAAAGGTAAACACTATTGTTATTTTTCCAGTGAATTTAAACTAAGTTTCCTCATGATCACTTAATCTATTGTTATTTTTTTAATCTCCTTTTTTATAATCACAGCATCATATAAGGTCAGAAGGGATCTCCCAAGACCCAACCCTCATGTTCAAATACTGTCAGCTACAGCAGGTTGCCAGGACCACAACAATCTCCTTAGTCAATGAAAATAAGTTAAAATAAAAATGCCATTTCGGTGCCATCAGCCATCGTAAACATGCAAGTACTACTAAAAATACTATAAAATTCACTTTTGTTAGTGTTGTTTGCTAGTATTGGTCACAGCCAAAAAAAAAAAAAATCAGGACACTAAAGACGCTCTAATCAAATAACAATGGTAAAGCACCTGAGCTGCATCTAAAACATACCCGTGTACATTTGAGGTTTTGTAAAAGCAGTCACTGCAAGTCACATGCAAACTAGCAAAATACTCATCTACAATGAAGTTCAGTAACAGAACAGAGTAAGGTGCAAAAGCAGTTAAATACTCAAGTAGCCAATCTGTTAGAAGTTGTGGTCATGGGAGAAAGCCTTATAGAGACAAACTTGGGATGAACACAGACAAGGTAGATTTGAAATCAAGTCTCTTATATGTCTGTATCTACTAGAGTGAGCAGAATTGATCAAACGGATGACTGCTTCTCAATTTAGCATCACATTTGAAGCCATAACAGGTTTTTAATGTTCTTTCAAAAATACACAGGCTCCATCTACTCTTTCTTTCTTATTGCATAGAAAGCCACACTGACAAGATTATTTAAGACAGAATCAAAGACTGCTTTTTGATTTTTATACAAGAAGCTAGAAATCATGTGAAAAAACAACCATGTTTTTTCTGTTATGCATTAGTTCTATAAAACCTTAATTTAAAAAGGTTTATTTTCTGTTTGAAATGGAAGATGGTTTTAGGTTCAGCTACACGCATATATGTGCGCAAGACACACGTGCCCTCCCCACAAGCTTCTCACTGTGCACAAGAATAAATGGAACACTGGAAGGAAAAAAACCTCTCCTGCTGCTGTGCTGGTTTTAACAGGGTTAAGTGCACAGTCCTCAGATCATACATCTGTACCGCCCATTCAGATAAATGGGTTTCATTTTATTGTTTACTTCTACTTGATAAGGTTTTTGGATTGATTCTGGTGGCTCACAATGCCTCCCAGGCACAGGATGTTATTCTTACTACTGCATCTGAAGCCTTTCACAACGGGTTTTTTTTTTTCATTTAAGAAAGGCAGGCACTGTGAAACTCAAATATCAGCAAAATGTTTTTGCTCTTTTGTAAAAAGACAACAACTCTAAACATAAAACAATTTACGTGCCAGCAAAAGAAGCAAAGCAACCAGAAATATCAACAAAGTGGGATAAAAAAAAAAAAAAATCCCCTCTTTGGTCAGTGTTGGACAATATGAAGACACAGTGGAATTCATGACTCGCCCTGCTAACTCACAGCTGGAAAAATACCTGAACATGTTGTTTTAAATCACAGATGAAAGTGCACTAACAGAGAAGGAAAGTATTTTTAATCTAATCAATTAGCAACATCAACAATTCAGGTTCCTAAGACAGAAAAAAGTATCTCTCTCCTTATTCATCTTCATTTCAAACAGAGTTAATGCCCAGTGAAATCCCAAAGGATCTGCTGTGCGTTTGCTATGGGAGATACAGTGCATGTGATTATTTCAACACATTAAAAATCGATACTGCTTTTATCAGTTCCTTACCCTGTCATTGGCTTGCATGGTCTCACAATAGTCATAGTAATACCTTCATCTTATATACCATATGTAAAAAGATGAATACTAACATCTAATTACCTAACAAATGCTGGTAACATTCTGCATTATTATTAAACTATTTATAAATATCCATTTTTAATTAATACAAAGAAGCCAGATTACTGAATTATCTGCACTGTCTGGCAATTGCTTTGAACCTCCAAGAGTGCTGCCCCATTTTGGGGGCACATGAAAATACTAGGAGCAATGCACAGATCACAGATTACATTTGCATGTGATCTGATCAAGAAAATGCAGTCATTAGAATGATGACAGTTTAGACAATATTTTCCTATTTTCTGTGTGAATTTGGAAAATACCTTACCTATGTGAGTATGTTTCCAGACTTCAGAGAAAAGCTATCTCTGTCGTTTTTACACATACCCTCCCTGCTCAAAACCATCTAGGACCATTTCAGATTTCTGACATATTCTTGAATCTTATCCAGCTTTTTTCTCTGCTACAAATTGGAGCTCTGGGTCTGGCTGCATAAAAGAATCGCACACTGCAATGGCAATTGCATTTCATTTGTTTCACATATCCTGCCATCTCAGGGAATCCCTGCACACAGAAATTATTCAAAGCCTAACTGTGAAAGTGATCAATCCTGTCAACAGCATTTGTGAAGCATAGCAATAGCTGCCTTTACTACAGTTTACCAAACTTGTAGCATGGTGAACAGGGCAAATCCTGTGTTTTCTCCTCAGCTTCCACAATTCAATAGCCAGTATGCTCTCCTAAAGTTAACTAGATAGTTGCTAAAGGCAGTATTTAAACCACAAGCCATGATTCACAGTTACCGTGAAATGGACATTAGGGAAGTCATATTAAACGTGAAAGGGATCACAAATCAGAATGCTTACTAACTAAAAATGCTGACCAGGGCTCAGTGAGTAGAAAATGCCAGAGATTACGTTTTCAATTCCACCCTTCTTCAGAAGTTACATTCTTTTTCACTAAGGTTACACAGAGGCAAATATGCTGGAGAGGATTCATACTTCTACAGCTTCTGTATGCCTACAAGAATGGACAGTAGTACACTGATACTCCTCAAACCAAATTGCTGTTAGTTTTTCTAGACAAATCATAACTGCGTCATTTAGAAAATATGACAGACCTAGTCAGAGCACTGCTGATGCTAGGCCTTCAGTCCTACAACCAGAAGATATAAACCCAAAACCAGCCCAAACAGGATACCAAATCCTGGTCTCTAACATATTGGACGATTGTACAAGTGGTATGATAAAACAGTATGGAACGTTTGAGTTAAGGGATTTAAGTCAAGTGGGGTAAAGGGATTTAAGTCAAGAACACTCTTCTAGAAATATTTAAAAAAATAGAAAAAAAATGACTTGGCTTACCATACAGCAATATGTTCAGCACCATCTTCATAGATCCAAACCCAGTTCTCATATACTCGTGAGGAATTTCACACCTGTGTATGCACTTTCCTTTCAAATTAGCTGCTCATCAACTCTATTGCTAAACAAACATGAAGCAGCTGTAGCTCTCAGACTATGATTAAAATTAAACCCTTCAAATCCAGGCTGGCTTAGAGAGCCTCTGTACAGTTGTACTCAATTGATTAACTCCAACTGGTTCACTACTAAAACTAATCTATTAATTTAACAGTCTGAAAAGGCTTCAAAAAATCATTTCACATGAAGAGGATCCAAATAATATTTCAAGTAAAACATAAAAAGATGTTGCCACTAAAATGCTATAAGAAAATTAATTTATAGTGGTTTTTTTTTGTCTTAGAACTGTTAAACTGATTTTTTTTATGATTCAACATTCTTATTTATTTATTTTTGCTTTGCACAACACTGAAAAAAAATTAAAACAAAAGAGAATAATTCTGCTACTTGTACTCTAACAGAGAAAGGTAAAGGTAAGGGAAGATCCAAGGAACTCTAAACAAGTCAGCCCACTAACAGCTGCACGCACTACCTGTGGTAAAATACTGAGCTCCTAATGGAGGGCTGGCTTCCCACTAGGCTACAAAATAGGTTTTCGATCTGAACTTTCAAAAATACATACCCTCTCTGTGCAGTCAATGAAATAAAGGAAAAGACAAATGGCTCTAATCCATAGACCTGCGTTATCCTCTTAAATCATGATCTGATGCATAAAATATTACAGTTAGAAAGTTAGCTACACAGTAGTGAACCAGTGTAGAGTTCTTAACGACCTTTAAAAACATTTCATGAAGCACTTCTTTGTCTTTATAACTTCTCTTTAAGAGAAAATGCGAGTCTGCATGAATACTTACTTCTCTACTGCTAGCCGCAACTTATAAATATGAGCAATACTAACCCAGTCATACTCTCCTTTTCCTTGTTTCTATTTCATGTTGAAAGGTTTTATCCCGAGATCTACATTGTTTTCACTGGAAGTGATGAATCCTTTCCACTTAATATTATAGTTAAATTAACAATATTTCATTGGAACCTAAATAGTCCCATAAACACACCTGAATTAGTATTCTAATGACGTAGTTCTGCACCTGCTCACCGACTTCAGCATTTTAGGGCTGCCAACATCTCTCCTACAAAACGGAGCTGGGTATGTATTTGTTTTGACACAGTTTCCATCCCCACCTGTCCATCATTTCCTAGGATACGTCCAAAAGTATACAGCCTCTATAAAAGAAAATCATAGCACCATCTAACAGTTATGAGGCAACAGCCTGAGGCACAATGTGATCCCAGTACTAGGGATCTGTCTCCGAGCCAGATGGACACGTCAGTTTCTCCAAAAATTGGCACACAATTGAGAAAACTGACCTACTTCTCAGGTCATAACAGATTTAAAAACCATGCCAAATTAACATATAAAAAAGAGAGAGAGAGAGATAGAGAAGTCTGTAACAAGACTCAAAACCCTTCCATGGGAGATGGGAAGAGATAAAAGGTACAACTGTTATGGTTAGAGTATGTTTCAGGGATGAATGAAGCCACCACAAAGCATGCATGCAGCGCGTGGAGGGAACAAGAAATTTCATTGCCCTTCAGGAGTACAAAGGAAAGAAATAGGAGACATCATGTGAGAGGAAGGCTACACTGCCTTTCACATGCTAAGAGCAGACCACAGCCCCAGCAGTAGCCAAAAGTAGCCAACTAGTCCATCCCAAATTATCCCTTTGCCTCTCTGTAGAGATATTTTTGTAGAGGCATAAGGCAGTACTATGTATCCAGCCAAAAGGAATACTCTGTCTTCAGAATCAGAGGGCAATAGAAATGCCAGATGGCACCAGCTGCTCTCCCTCCTTCCACTAGGACAGGATTCAAAGGTAACTTTTGGGAAACCTAAAGGTCACTTCCTGATGGCTTTCATCTGAATCATATGCCTGCAGTGACATGCCCTTCTGCAAGGACACCAAGGCTAAAAGTTAATTTATTCTGAAGTTCAGCAATAGGGCAAAGTAGAGTAAGGTACAAAAGTAGTTTAACACGCCAAGCAAATAACTTGTTAGAAATTTGATACAGAACCAGGATCAACACAATGTCAACTTGATATCCCCAGCTCTCTCTGCTGGAGAGAGCAGAACTGGAAAAATGGAAGACTGCATCCCAAACTTACATCACATAAGAAGCTGTAACTGCCTTTTACACATTCTATCTACCTATCTGTCTGTCTGTCTGTCTATCTGACAAAAATGCTGACATCACTGTCGGCAAGGCTGGGAAGTTCTGTTGCATGTAGAAGAGGAAATAACGTGGCAGCCACAAACACTTCTAGCATCTTTTAGTAGCACACTCCCTGCAGCCTCAGAAACAGATGGAGAAAAGACCTGGTACCACCAGGTCAGAGGCTGAAGCAGCTTCTAAAGGAAGGAAGTCAGTTCCATGCAGCACTCAGGAGCCTGACAGCTCTTTCCATGTTTTCCCTTTCTGAGTTTTCACTGTAATTTGCTGGATGGATGTTCTATCTGTATACATAGGTACAGGTACTTCAGGCCTTACAATGCTCCAAAGCCTTGCTTTGTTAGTAACTGTATTGCCTTGGACTCCACTTGACTCCACTTTTGCTCCTCATTGCCTCTAGGAGTCTGGTCAAACAGTGGTCAGTGTTTATGTTTGTTGTCTTTCTGTGAGCAATCTGTCTCAGGCCACAACCCAAGCGTGACGTAGGAGCGCAGTTCATCTGAGCCGGTGCTGAAGCTTTCCAGATTGCTGCAATAAACTACTGTGAACAGTGTTTCAAACAGTATTTGAAAATATTAAGTGGTTGTGAACCTTGACTGCTAGACACTGCTACCAAGAAGGGCTGTCTTTACACACTCCATCAGCCAGAAGCCCCGACCGATATACAAACATCCTCTCCTCTTTAACATGTCCCAGCACAGCAGAAGAGCACTGAGGGAACATTAAGGGTGGCCTGGCTTGCAGGATAAGCTTCTTGCCTCACACCATAAGACTAACGAAATTAATTTTACATTAAAAAAAACTGCTCTACTTGAACAACATGAGCCTGTTTTCTGAATTTCATGCAATTTAGGGGAAAAGATAAACCACTGTTTTTTTCATTTTCCACTCCAACATTAGTCATATGTTCCTGCCCTCTTCTCATGCCCTGTCCCTGGGTGAGGGAACCTCTATGCTTCCTTGCACAGACAGCTTGCCTTGCTCAGAACAGAGAGAAAGTCCCTGTCTCTAGGGGGAAACAAGGTGCGTAACTATGGAGCATATTAATAGCTTGCATGATCGTGGATTTCTCAATCCTATTGCTGTGGCCCTGGGCCGAACAACTCTCCTTTTAACTAGGCTGCTGCTGTCTTTTTGCTGGACGCTGGCAAGTCCCACACACAGGTTTGGCAGGGCTGAGCATTTCATACCTCCTACATCACAAAATCATTGAATGACTAGGGTTGGAAGGGACTTTAAAGACCATCTGGTTCCAAACCCCCTGCCACGGTTCTCCAACTTCTCTGGGCAACCTGCTTCAGCACGTCACCGCCCTCTGAGTAAAGAATTTCCTCCTAACATCTAACCTAAATTCCTTCTTTTAGTTTAAAACCATTCCCCTTGTCCTGTCAAGGGGTATACAACAATGCTAGACACATCAGTGATGAAGCCTGAGCCAGACTGCATCATCCACAAGAAAGACAATGGCAGGACTGAGTGCTACTACTGCTAAATTATTACGCTGGAATGCAACCAGATCTAACCCCCATTCCAACCCAGCACAAGACCAAGCACCCAAAAGCAGGCACAGGAAAATGTCAGATCGAGTGTTTTGTACAAGTTACAGCAGATCCTCACACACCTCTAGGGACTTAAGCCTCCTAAAGCACACCAAGAGACAAGTATGCATATAGCTCAGTACTTCATTATGAAGTTAATTGTATAAGTTAAACCATTCTATTGAACATGCCAGAAAACTCTGCCCAGATTATCCCCTGAGATCCTGACCCAACCAGACAGTATTCCTGGATGCAGTGAACTCCTTGGCCAGTTTTCCTGACTTCACCTTTTATGATCTAAACCAGATCACGCTTGTCACAACACAGTTTCACAACACAGTGTCACAGCTGTGACAGCAAAAGAACTATTTTTATCTTCACCAAATTAGATATGGGATTTCAGGAGCAAGGGAGACGCCTTCAGCACAACAAAGCTTAATTGGAAAAAGTATTTTGTGTTGCACCTATACTGTAAGCAAAACACTGATGCATCCAATAGTATGTTGTGGGGGAAAGAGCATGAAAGCAGGTGATGCATGGTGAAATGTACTCTTTCATTTTCTCTCAGGATCATGATGTGGGAAGATCAGCAGTTTCAACTCCCACTAACCTGCCAGCTGTGACAAGACACAAGCCAACAGATGTTGCCAACTCAAACTAATCATCAATCAAGCAAAAAAAAACACCTGACAACAATGGCATTAAAAGCAGCATTTAAAAAAAGGAATACAGATGGTCTTCTTTTGTTCTGCCTTTCAAATTTTTACACTCTTACTGCCAGGTTTTATGTCCTCTTTGTAAACACGAAGGATGGGAATTCTGGTTTGTGTTGTATTTTTTCAGTGGCAGCTAGAAGTCTGACATCATTCACTCAAATGAACGAAGCTTTAAGAAAATCAAAGTTGAGCTGTATTAGAATGGTGAATGCTGCCATCTCTGGCTGCCACTGTTTAAAACAGCTTCCATGCATTGTGCTATGTCATAAAAATTCTATTTCCTAATGTAAAGATGTACCTGTTTTATTTTGCTTCTGCTGCTATTAGAAAGCATAACAAGAAGCTGGGCAAACCAGTGAGAATTGATAACAAAAGGACAGCTACATACTGACAGTTGTGATTAGGGTAAAGATCAGGAGCTTCTAAGTCTGCCTTTCATCTCAGTAACTGCTTCAAAATCTACTAAATGCTGTTGTAATTTAGAGGGCTTTTGTATGAAAACAAGTAGAATAGTCTATCTGTTAGACCATCATAAATATGCAGGAGGTAAGCATATTTACTTCTTTTTTATATTTGGCCCAACAATAAAAATAAAACATTTGGAACCTCTGTCACCTACAGTTTACACATTCACAACGAAGTGAGAGAAGGAACAGCTCAGATTTCTTTCACAGCAAAAAGCTTTTTACATTTTTGCCTAGACTACATATATTACAGAGGCAATAGCCTACAGGTCTCCCTCCCACCTCTGCAGTTGTTAAGTCCATACAAAAGCATTTTTAAAAGACATTTACTGCCACCGCATTAATAAAAATTGCCTTGTAGGGGAAAAGCATCTGCACTCATGACAAATGATGTGGACTCAGGAGCTAAGGAGAGTAAGAGAGGAAAATCGCTTAAAATAGCTCTTCAAATTCAAATAGGCACTGAAAACAATCATAGCAGGTAAATGCTCCTGTCCTGTTAGGGAAAAAAGAAAAAGAAAAAGATAAATTATATGGGCATTCTGATAGGAAATTTAAGTAACAAAGAAAAAGTGTACCATTTTATGGCCAGGGAGGACAGCAGCACTGGGAATGAACACCCTGCTAAGGATTCATTCTTATTTTAAGCTCTGATAATTTGGATCTCCATTGAAATTAGAAAGGACACCCATGTTGTCTGAAAGGACATGAGACAAAAGCATCATGAGGATTTTTTCTTTTCAGGAAAAAAGAAAATAGTTTCAGATAGATAGATAGATATGGTTGGCTTTTCCTCACTGTCCTTTGGCCCCAGCCAACAGAGAATTATGGTGCAGCCCCCTCAGAAAGCTATTTCTCCTCAGGAGGAAGGCTGTGAAGGTTTGTTGGCACACCTCTCCAAGACCATGCAACACCATCTGTTTATTTCTTACAAAATCACAGAAGAAATACAAAAAGGAACATTTCCTTTTTGAAATCAGGCTCTGAGCAAACTGATCTAGCTCAGGATGTTCCTGTTCATTGCAGGGGAGCCGGACTAGATGACCTCTAAAGGTCCCTTCCAAGGCTAAGGATCCTATGATTCTATAAAAAAAAACACCCAATAAACACTACATGCAAATTATTATTTTTTAGATGTATATATAGGCCAAAAAATGAACAACAATAATGCATATACATGGAATGGCAAATCTGAGATTATTCTAGACTGCCCGCTTCATTTTATGTCCCCACGGATCCTGTGGCTTTCCTAATGGCATAACAAACCACGAACAGCAAGGGAAATCAGGCTCACTTGAGACAAAAACAAAAGTGCATTCCAGAGAGGTAAAAGTCTGCACAGGAGCGGACATCACAAAGCAGGTAACTTGCCATGTTTAATTTATATGCAAATATATCTGCAATAAAGTAACAGTGAGGAAGGGAATGGGTTTTCAACCACACCGGCATCAAACATGCTGGTTGTTTATCAGGAAATGTCAAAAAACTTCAAATATAGTCAACTTGCAGAATCAAATCTCCATTCCATTAAAAAAAATAAATTACAATATGTAGCAATAAATTGTTACTTAATCACTGGAAGCAACACAGCTTGATTTTTTGGTCATTAGTGTCCTATGATTTACTATGAGTATTTTTTCACAGACTTCTTTCCTTGAGGGTCCTTTCCCATCTCCAGTAAGGCAAGAATTCAGATTAAAGCCTATGAGGAAAGCTCTTTCCCCTGCTTACCTAGCAACCGTTTCAAAACTTAACAGAGTTTGTCTTTGTGATTTCCATTTATCTGACAGATTGGAATTCAGCTGGCCAGTTAAAAAAAATACTGATATAGAAACATAAACTGATAGATAGACAAATTCAATTTCAGGATTGGAAGAAAAAAAAAAAAACAGAGCAATTAGTGGAAAAGAATATCAGAATCTGTAGGAATTGGACATGACAAAGCATTTGGAAAGATCTGAAGGCCTGAGCCCCAGTGAGAAACATACTGAGTCGGCATCTGTGAGAGACTACTGCATTCTCAAGGTTACCTATTCATCTCTCTTTTCATACCCTCAGTGCTCTGTCCCCTACTGCCAAACTGCAAAGCAGCAGTCTCAGTGACTGAGAAAGCAGTTTGGGAAAGCCTGGATAGCTGCAAAAAGGTAGCCACAATAATTTCACAGCGCAAGGGGTGGAGGAACACATGGGAGTGGAGGGGAGGGAGCAGGCAAAGAGAAGCTGAGAAGCCACCACCACAGCATCTCTGAACCAGGGATGCTGAGCAGTGGGGGCCTGAGCTGGGGCTCCATCCTGCTCCTAACAGACCCAGAACCTCCCTCCTATTTTCCAAACACTCTAACTACTACACCATAAACTGAACAGAAGTGCAATTTCAAAAATATTTACTTGTCTCTGCTGAAAACCTAACATTACCATTTTAGTTTTTAAAAATTGGCAGTTTCAGGTCATATTTAAAATTGAGAAGTTATAATAAAAGCATTTTCAGCATTTGAAGCGCCAAGAATCAAATCAGTTTTTATATACATCTGTCATGTCACTGTGGTGTGCACCATCATGTCCTGGGGATGCATCAGCACTCTCCAACAACTGCTGCAGAACATTATGAGAAACCATTGCAACATTTCAGTGCGTGTACTTTGTCCCATGGGGAAAAATTAAAATGTAGTTGCTCTGGTTCTAACTCACATCAGATTTCCATCCTTCTGGAAATGAGTAAACAAAACTATATCAGTCTTGGCTGTTACATCAGTCAGCAGCTTAGACATTTCACAAGGGCCCCATACTTACAAATAAAAGCAAAAAAAGCATATAGTCTATTTGTCAGTTCTGCCATCCAAGAAAGCTAGTTCAAGTTTCTTTGGTTAGGGGAGGTATTTTTACATCACCTAATGTAAGTTTAAAAAGGCAGAAGAAAACTCCACAGTGCCCATGTGTTGGTCCAGGCCTTCCTCCAGACTCCAATGACTCTGGGCTATGCCCACGGACACTCAGGTTCAGCTCTGTAATTCAGAGTGCCTGTAGGAGACACTGTGAGGATTTTCAAACTCAAGTGATGAAAGTGCACATTTTGCAAATGACACCTCAGCCATTCTGTCCCATCTGCTTGAGAGATGGCAAATGATTTCACTCTTTAGGTATTCAAAATAAAATGCACACACAGCAAATTCCAAACTAGCAGAAGAATCCAGTCATTAAAAAAAAAGCGATCTGTTTTCTACATTTGTAAACACAGCGGCTCCATTTATTTCCATTGCCATAAGGAAAATGAACTGCTATATTTTTTTAAACAATTGTAGCCAGCACATTTGAGACTGTTTTAATTTCAAAAACACTAACTGGCAAATTAGAGTTTAAATGGCTTTTCTAAAGTGGTACCATTTTAGATACAGTTTTCTGATTGATGGCATTGCTTTGCCCTGTAGGAAAAGATTTCATTTACTACTACATATACCGCAGCGATTCCTGTTGCTGGAGCCACTAAATTAAAAAGGAAACCTAAAATATATGAATTAACAACCAGATGTATTTTGGAAGCCTGAAAATACATATATGCATGTATACATTTGTTTTAAAATCAGAAATGTATGGACTCTACTCTTCTATCTGTACATTTCTCTCTACATGATGGGGAAATTAAAATAGCAGGCACAATTGATATGGTCGCATCCTACAAAAGCTTAAAAACATGCTTAACTTGACACAGAGTTGCTTAATTCAGCTGATTGGGAATGTTCACGTTGCAATAAAGGTAAACGTATGTAATTCTTTCCAGGATCAGGATATGTGAGGGTGATGTGTAATGAAAATAAAACGACTCATATTCTGAAATTTCTTGACCTGCACTTATTTTTGCAGCCACAGCAGCATCTGGTGGACAAATAACAGAACATAAAGCCAGTGCCCTACCATCAAGTAATTTATATACATATATTTTAAAAAAATATTTAAAAACAAACTGCTATGGCTTGCTTTTTTTTTTTTTTTTTTACTTTAAATTGATGAGAAAAAAAAATAAGAAGAGTCTACTGTAAGTAATTTTTAAAAACACTGAACTTTGAAATGCCTCTTAAATAATGCTTTATGTTCCGAATCACAAGCAGTCAAGACTTTTTTGCCTCATAAGATACTAAGATACCACCTTTTCCTCTCTCATCTTACCTTCCGGGAAAGTGTTTGTATTCTCTGAAGTGCTAATAACAGTGTATCAATCTATACAGGCCCACTGCAGTGAGTGCACATAAACGCCCTCAAGATGCAAAGGCTATACAGTTAAGCAGTCAAAAAATAAAATCAATCATAAATAAAGTTGTTAAGTTGAAGAACCAGAGTTAAGAAAATAACCCCTGAAGATTTTCTCTTCATAGAATCAAGGCCTAAAAAATATATATATATATATATACTGACTCAAATATTTTGCCAGCAAATAAAACATTTTATCTACCACCAAAACCAAGGAAGGATACTAAGTAACAACCATTCTATTATTAGTTGTAAAATCCTAAGTTGACAGTTTCAAAACAGTTCTAGAAGTCAGGCAATAACCTCTAGAAAGATAGAAAACAGAATGCATTTGAGGATGAGGTTTAAAAACAATGGATGGAATACAAACAGTATAACCAGGTCTCTGTCTTGTATTTGGAAATCTGGATCTTCTCTGGCCCTTCACATATAGTAAGGCATATGGAATTTTCACAGCCTGAGTGGATGTAAGCCTTGGCAAACACAATATTTCCCTGATTTTAGCTGCATTAAGAAATCAGAAGTCATCAGCAAGGAGTCCATCACTGCCCAAAGTAACTATAGTCCCTGCTTTTTCAGTTTGTATTTGAAGAACTATTTGCAAAATGCAAGTTCCAGGGACTAGCAAATCATTAAACTCATAAAATACTCTCTATATAATAACACCTTGCTTCAAGTTACCCAAATCCCAAAGATTGACCAAGGAGAGGAGTGTCTTTCTCTGACAAATTGCAACAGATAAAGACGCAGGCAGAAAGGTACCTGACACACAGACACAGACACACAAAATTAAAAAATAATAAATAAAAGAATTTACAGGCATGAGCAGCTTGACTTAGCTATCACTTTTACTGAGAAGCCCCTGCCACTTCCCACCCTCCTTCTCTCCAAAGTTCAAAAATGGAAGACCTGCCGAGAACTCCTAAAAGTCCATTCCAGACATACCGTTGTTTTCACTTTTCACAGCAGATGAAACTATTCCCATACAGCTTCCAAAAATGACACCATTCATATTAGGCATACAGACAAAAATTAAGAGCATTTCAGTGAGAAATAGCAGCGTCCTGGATCCAATCAAAGTATCCACAGAAGACAGCTACAGTCATCAACAAACTGCAGGGTCGTTCACTGGGAAAAGTTACACACGTGGAGTTCTACAACCTGGCTGGGATTTCAGCGATTGTAAAGGTCTTGATATAACCATATCTAAGAATCTTGCTTACTACTCATAGAACCTTTGCAACCATCAGCATGTAATGAAATCAGAAATCAGAAGGAAGTAATACAGCACACACGCTTATGTATGTGCACAAGGCAAGATTTGGTGGAGACAGTACCTCACATCTGACCATTCAGTATCGTCAGAAGCAAACAAACTTTGGGGCACTAAAACCCTTTAATTAAGGGACTAGATGACAAAACATATGTTACAAATTACTTCTCTAGCTTACAGCCTGATTATATATGCATTAGGAAGGACATTCCCAAAAGAAGGCATTTGTTGAGAGGACAGGAAGCTTACCACAGCGAGAGAAAGCTGGCTATGCCCTGTGTGAAAGCCAGCAGAAGGATTTTACTCGGTGGAATGCCAAGCAGCTACAAGGATGGGAACAACTGTTGTAAAGCTCTTTATGCTTATAGCGCGCTTGTCAGACTTACAAGCTTTGTTGTGGCTCATCTTCCCCCGAAGGTCCTGCTCCAGCGTGGCCTGGTACGTGGTTCTGCCATGCCACCTGTGCTGTGCACACCATCACTCTGCAATGTGGCTGCCAGCAAATAGCGTGCCACGCATCTGTCCTTGTCATGGGCACCAGCACACCCCTCAGCAGCACCTGCTGTGCCCCACAGCGAGCCCCAGTGCGCTCCAGAGGGGTCTGGCAGGCTCTTGGCTCCCTGGCTCTGAGGGTTTAGCAGTTCTGCGAAGAGCTGGGGCAACTCACGCAGAGCTAGAAGCAGGAGGCAAAGGGACATCGGATTTCAAACATCGTCCTGCCAGTTTCGTGATTTGGTTGCCCTCTTTCTTCAGTGAAATAATAAAGTTTCGTTACTTATAGACATTAACTGCGTTAAACGTTTTAAGTGCGACCCAGACAGTTCTTCTCCCTCAGTACAGCGCAGGCAAGCCGAAATATCCACCGCCTCAAACTCCCTCAGCTCAGTTTCTCCGCCACGCTCGCAGAGCACGCGCACGGCCGCCGGGCGCTAAGCGCAGGCGCGGCGGGAGCCTTGCGCGCTCTGCCCGCAGAGAGGGCGGAGACGAAGTTTGCCCCTCGACGGCATCCGTCCGTGGCGTAGCGCCGTGTCCCGCCGTAGCTGGACATGGCGGAGTATTCGTGCGTCAAGTCCACCAAGCTTGTTCTCAAAGGGAAAAAGGAGAAAAGGTGAGGCTGCCCGCGGCTCTCCTCGGTAGTCGCTGGGCCTCTCGGCTCGCCGGCTGCGCAGGGAGTGAGGCCGGCCCGTCGCCGTGGGCAGCCCCGCTCCTGGGAGCGAGGCGCTGGCTGCCGGGGGCTGGCTCGGAGGTGTGTCCTTATCTTTTTCCTTCACGCTTTGCAGCAAGAAAAAGCACAAGAACAAGAAAAGGAAAAGGGATGAGGATGCAGAAGAGCAGCTTGATATCGTTGGTGAGCAGCGTGCTGGGGATTGCGTGACTTGGTGGCAGCTGTAGGGGACAGCAGAAGTGGAAAGGATTGTTACAGGGCTCTGTGTTCAGCTTTATGCTCACTCGTCACTATATTTATAAGTTACAGCCTTTCCAGCCTCTTTTAGCCCAAGTATGTTCTTTCATAATCTCAAACTCTTTGTTTGCTTGGATATCCCTTGTTTGTTTTTTGTCCTTCCCGGAACTATTTGTTGCAGGCGGAGACTTATAACACTATTCTATACATTTCTGCATGAATTGCACGTCTCACGTTATTTGACTTTTTCCTAGTTTGGAACATCTGTGCTTTCTATTCTTATTCTATCAATAGTTACTTCTTCCCTGCGTTCTTTAGTTCTCTCAGACTTTCAGTCCTTCTGGAAGCAAGTTTTTGTTAGCTAGTTTATTTTCTTTAGTTTGTTATGCCGCTGTTGTGCGTTCACGTTACGAATTTGTTATTGTTAATTGAAGGTAAAGACATAAGATATTATTCTGTATCCAACTATAGTTTTACTTCTTATTTTTTCCTAAAAGAGAAAGATCAAAGTATATATGGCTTTGAGAGATGACACGGCAGACTGCCCTTCAGTGCTGTTTGTCCTTAGTTTACCACAATTCGCTTCACAAAACATCTAGAAAAAAATATTTAGAGTAGTGGGAGATGCAGATGTATACTATAGCACAGTGCCCTTAATAAATGTCATTTTCTATGTTATGCTAAGGGACTACAAGGAAATTCATGCCTATTTCTCTGTTGAAAGACTGTAAATGAGAAAATAAGCTACTGTGCTTCACAGAACATCGCAGGTGTTTTGCATTCTTTAATTTACCCGGATTTAAAAAGAAAATGCTAGAAGAGATTTGGAAAATTCATGCGCTGATGAATTTGCATTCCTCAGGGAGCAGTGTCTCAAAATTTGAACACGGAAAGTTCCATACAAACATGTGCAAGAGTTTATTTATGATAAGGGTGATGGAGTGCTGGAACGAGTTGCCCGGAAAAGTTGTGGAGTCTCCTTCAATGGAGATATTTAAGAACCTTCTGGATGCCTATCTGTTGTAGGGAACCTGCTTTAGCAGGGGGTTTGGACTCAGTGATCTCTTGAAGTCCCTTCCAACACCTTCAATTCTGCAACTCTGTGATCAGAAAGGATAAGTGAATTTGCTCCGTATGTTCTGTAAAGATAGGGGAAGATTATTTCTGCAGAAGAAAGATAGATTTGCTGAATTTACCACGAGGACAAAAGACATCCTATTCAAATGAATTAAAAATAATTACCTTAATTAGGCAGAAAATATTTGTAAGATAATATAACAGGAAGAAATGTTGCCTGCTTAAAAATGCAAACATCATAATTCTAGTTCATGCGTGTAAGAAGGGCTACGTTGGTAAAATTCTACAAGGCTCAAATGTTCTTCTGCTGGAAACATCATAAGTCTAAGAACTGCCATTTGTATGAAGTAATTGCACAGAAGATAAAGGTTTCTGTTGTGGTGGATATCTAGTAACTGGGTGTGACCACAAAGCTGCAGGAGGCTGATTCAGGGGAAAAAAAAACACCTTCCTTGCAAGGTGTATCTTCTGCTGGATCACCTGGATGAATCAAAGCATTACAGAGGGATGGAAAACAGGAGCTGGTGATTAAGGATAGCAAGGTGGATAGAATAGCAGGATTGCCTGTTCCAGGAGCAGCACCATAAAGTTGGCTGGGTATTATAAAATAATGCACAAAAATCTTAAAATTGTTATCAAATATATATCAAAATATATATCAAATCTTGGAGTAGATACAGAAATGATGAGTTCTGAACTACTGCAGTCAGAAGTTGTGATTACTCCATTAACTGTGATGGTTATTTTGTTTGTTTTAGGAAACTGGTGGGCTGTCAGTAATTTCGGTGAAATTACAGGAACTATAGCTATAGAAATGGATAAAGGAGCTTACATCCATGCCCTTGATAATGGCTTGTTTACGCTTGGAGCACCACACAAAGGTTTGTTTCAGGAAATTTGGAAAAAAGCAGTTTTAGAAATGAAAAGCATAAATGTAGCATCATTCAAAGGCAAACAGTTTTACAGCTAAAGGCATTTCATTACAAATAATGCAGTAATCTTGGTCGTAGTATGACTGAAATCTAATGACTAACAATCAGTTCCACTCATTTCTTCGTGATGTTTTATCTGTATAATAAATTGAACCACATTGGAGATGATCACCTGTTACTGGATAATAGTCACTATAACATTAAATTCTATAAAATCTTTATGGTATCAGTTTGAGAATTACACTCATTTGCCTTGAGTTTCAAGGATTATTGCTGCATCCTCATCAGAATATGTTGGTTTTGTTGTTGTGCAAGTGGACTACTAGTATGGTGGGGATGGGCTTGTCTTTTATACTTTGAGCCTGAACCATCAGTCAGATAAGAAATGCTCCACAACCCTGACAGCGTTTCATCTTTAGAACGAGTTCAAACCAGTGCTGATGGTATTATCTCACTTTGTTTTTGAGGAATGGAGAGGCTAATGTAGCATTTTAGGGTTTAGGGCTTTGTTGCTGGAGACAAACTGTGATTTTTATTATTGAGAAAATAATATTACAAGGAGATTAAAGTTTTCAGCATCACCTATAGAACTGTAAAACATTATTGACTGTAAATGTCTTAGAACAAGAATTGTATTTGTTCTGTCTTACTTGAATGTAAATAAGCACCTCCATTGTTTTTCTTTAAGAATGTGGAGATTTTAAAGGAATTTTTAAAGAAACACATTATTGCAGATTTTCATAGTATTTAGCAGTGACAGTTGTATAGCTTTTCAGCTTGTTTGAAACTGCAGTATTAACAGGTGAAATAGCGTGTGTAACAAATTCTACATAACTAATGGAAAATTCATTCCTAAGATGATGAAGGTCCTAGTCCTCCTGAACAGTTTACAGCCGTGAAGTTGTCTGATACAAGGTAACTACTGCTACAAAATGTTACAAGTCTTGATATTTGTTTTCTTTGTTTCTGATGCGAATACCTGATTTTATATTCTCTTGAAATACATTGTGTATTAGTAACATATTTGTGATTTATTGAAAATCATAAATTGCTTTAAATCGAGACATTCTTCATTGTTTCCCTGCATTTTCCCTTTGAGGATTGCTTTGAAGTCTGGTTATGGCAAATACCTGGGTATAAATTCAGATGGACTTGTTGTTGGACGTTCAGATGCTATAGGATCAAGAGAGCAATGGGAACCTGTCTTCCAAGATGTAAGCTGCTTAGGAGAATTCATTTGGTGTTCTGACTGTATTCTGACTTGTGGTCTGTATTGACAGGCAGTAAAATGTATTTTACCAGTTGTCTTTTTGCAATTTCTTTCATATTGTAAGTTCTTACATTCTGTTTCCCCAAGTACAGTGTAGTTTTTGTATTTCTTTAGGAATTTTTAATGTACTTCAAGTTCTTCCATTTTAGCAGCTATATAGGAATTAAGAATGAAGAAGACTGCCAGTTAGCTGTTGAAGTGTGTGTGTGTATATATATGTCTATATAAGAACAGAACACGCAGAGTTTTCAGTTGCATTGTGTAGAACCAATGTTACCATTAAGGTTTATATACAAACTTCCTACTAACAGTATATGATATTTCTGCAGAAAAAAATGGCTTTACTAGCAGCAAACAGTCGTTTTATTAGCTGTAATGAAGATGGAGACATAGAAGCCAAAAGCAAAACTGCAGGGGAGGAAGAAATGATAAAGGTAATTACAATGTTCTGCGTTGAATACGGGCTTGGCATGGATATTGAGGCTTACCCAAGTACTTGTGTGCTACAGTTTACTAAGAGCATACAGGTGTAATTGTCTTCTGTAAGCTACCAAGTGATTTGGCCCCAAAAGGAGCACGTGAGCTCCAGATTGCCTGAACTGAGGTACTTCCTTATCCGCTGGAAATATTTATGCCGCTAAAGAAGCGGTGGGTAAAAGCCTCTATGTAATATTTCAGATAGTTCTCCCCTGGTACAAGAGAGATGAATTCTGACCGAACCATCAACAGAGAATGGTTAGCCAGAATGATGCAGGTGCAGAGATCGTTTATGTAAGTGGATGTGGAAAGACTTCAGTTGGACTTGAAAAACATTTCCCTGCAGATAGAGAGAAGTGTGTTTTTGTCAGAGCAGTAGTAATATGGAGTCAGCCTCTCAGAAATATATTTTAACCCTGATAACTCTTAACAATTATAATGGTGCTGCTGTGAGGGAATTATGTCTTATAGTATTATGAAGTACTACGCTTAATCTTTTCCTGTACTATAGGAAGCTCTTGCTTTTATTTGCTGTTTTCTGTAGCTGTGAGTTAACCAATTTGAAAGCTGAGAATTTAAAGTCACTGTGACTCTCATTTGATTATGAAGGATATATTGTCTTCTTTAGCTTGCAATTTTTGAATTAAAAATGTTTCTATTATGTATTTTCTTCTCAATGAATAGATTCGAACTTGTGCTGAAAGAGAAGCGAAGAAGAAAGATGACGTTCCGCAGGAAGACAAAGGAAATGTTAAACAGTGTGAAATCAACTATGTGTACGTAGTTGGGAGCTATTTATGGATTTAAGTAACTTCTTCCTCTTTTTTGGGGAGCTTCTTTGATGGAAGGGCCAAACTCCCAACCAGTTGGTAGCTTGCTTCTTCCTACTCATCAGCGCAAGAGCATTAAAAAAGGACAAGAAAGTGGTTCGTAGGTCGAGATAAACTCGAGGAGGTTGTGTACTGGTTAGTGTCACAGACAAAACAGACTTGCTTTGTGGGAAATTAATGGATTGCCTCTTAAAACAGATATGGGTAGTGAGAAAGACAAGTGAAAAATAAGAAACCTATCTTTTCCCTTGCTCCCAAGCTCAGCTTCACTCCAGACTCCTCCATCCCCTCCCCTAAGGTGGAAAGTGGCCAGTATATGATAGCTTCTCTTTTTAACACCCTTATTCTCTGTGTTCCCCTGCTCTACTGTGATCCTCTTCACTGGCTGTAGGGGAATATCAGCTCAGGCACCTGGATTACCTCCTCTTTCTCCTTTGTCCTTGTCGTTCATACCACGTTCACTGTTTTTCCTCTTCCCCTACCTCTGCCTGTGTGACATCTTCTTCCTTTCTTAGATGGTTTCACCAGCTCTGCTAAACAGAGCATTACCATATGGTGGGTCTTTCTAACTATGGGGGAGTTCCCAGCCTCTTCTCACAGGAATTGCTGCTGCAGCCTCTTCACTACCAACACCTGGCCACCTACACCCAATGCACCTTCACTCCTGATTTGTTTTGATAGTAGATGAAGGAGTAGAAGTTCTTCAGAACTTTTAACCGCATCATATTAATTGTGCATGGTGTTGTTCTCACAAAAAAACGGAGTAGTTTTCGCCTAGATAAATTTTAGTGCACTCCTGATACCTTGATGGTTTGTTGGATTTTTATTAGGCCATTTGTCTACTGCAAGATACTCATCACAGCTGTTATTGAAATACAGCGCTTTAAAGAATTTTTACAATTCTTATGTTTTTTTTTCCCTTTAGGAAGAAATTTCAAAGTTTCCAAGACAAAAAGCTGAAAGTAAGCAAAGAAGATACGAAAGCCCTCAAAAAAGCCAGGAAGGAAGGCACTTTTCATGAAGCATTGCTTGACAGGTACTTTTAATGTACAGGAAATAACTCACTAATTTAAAAGTTATTGGGAGATGGGATTACAGTGAAATTGGATACAAAAAATGGATAGGTTTCACAGAGGGGAGGGTAGAGAGGAGGTAGACAGATGAGCACTTCCTCCCAGGTCAAGATATTGCAGCCAGTCTTATGCAATTTTGTTGTTGTTATTATTGCTCCAAATTTTTTGCATATTTACCTGAAATTTCAAGGTTGGGAAATTCATCAGAACTGAATTCATTTGGGCATCTCTAGGCTTCTTCAGTTCATTGAGTACAGAGGAGGGGAGGGATAACTCTTCTTAGTAACAGGAAATAAGCTTTTAACTTTTTCAGCACTGACAGTATCTGAGCCTTTTGGAAAAGGGGAGAGCTGTATTTTAAGGAAAAATAGCAGGTTATCTATAGTGAGAATGATCTAGGTGTTCCTGATCTGGAAGGGGGATTGGACTAGATGATCTTTCAAGGTAGGTCCTTTCTAATCCCTGGCATTCTGTGCATCAGTGATTCTGTAATAAATCTCTTACTTCTCTCAGGAGCCAGGAATACAGAAACTGTCTTGAACTTTTTAAAATGTTTGGTATGGTATAAATTTTCATACATAAATTCTTTGAGTGGAATGCAGGAAACTACTTCTGATTTTTCAAAATTCTAAGTGATGTGCAGTGCAGCCATCACAGACTGAGTGTTAGTTTCAGCTCTCACTCAGTTTGAATTCCATCCCTCAGAATGATCTGGCAAAACACAGGTCATGATCTGAAAGGAAATACAAGGTGAATGTTACCCACTACAGTTGCAGCTCCTTAAGAAAACACAGTTAACTAGCAAAGCCTAAGTGGTGTTAGGTGTTTGTGTTTGCTTTGAAAAAAGAAACAGAAAACTGCTTTCAGTGCCTGCTTAAGACTTGGAGGCACATAAAACGTTCAGAAGTAGCGCTCAGTTTTTAATGTTTTGTTTTGTTACCCTTTCCACACAGACGAGCAAAGGTGAAAGCGGATAGATACTGCAAGTGACAACCAACTGGTCCACCTTCTTCTGCATCTTTGATGATAAGATCATATTGAAAACACAAGTAAAATGTTTTATAATTGTTTTTACACAAGCTGTTTTGCTTATGTTTTTATTATGTTATTTTTAAAGGATTGCCTAAGAGCTGTAAAAAAGCATCACCTAGTCTCAAATTTCAATAATGATTAATAGTAATCTTGTGCTACAGCTACATACTATTGAAATAGTAAGGTAATTATTTAATGGAGAAACAAGTTATTTGATCCACTGAATCTCACAAGGTTGATTAAAAAAACCTGAGTTTAGAGGCAGCAATATAGGGCAGATGAGAACAACAAAGTTGTCAACAGTGAAATATTATTAACACATGGAACTGTCAATAAATACATAAATGCCTCAAACGAGCAAGAGGAAATAGAATACATCATACCAGATACTGAGCAGAGAATCTGTGGAACCATCCAATGCTGTATCTGTATCTGGTAGGAACCAGAATGTTCAGTCTTCATAAAGCAGTGTTTGAAACAGACTCCTTGTTCAGAATGATAAATTATGAAATGAAAAATCCAGATGCTGGTGAGAGTCTGGACAAGTCAACCTTTTAACAAATGGAAATGCAGTTGTCTCATAACAAATGGGATTTACTGTCTTGTGTTGGTAGGCTCCTCATTTTACAAAGAGGAGAAGGATAACTTCAGTCAAACTTGCTAGTTTCTTTAGAGCATAGACTTTAATTTAATAAAACAACGGCATTTTTCTGAAGGTCATAGTGTTATGTGTGTTCCTGGTATCTTGTATAAAATGTGGTTTCCTGTGTCTGTTCTGATTACCAAGAAGTTTTTCAATAAAAGCATCTCTATAGGAACTACCTCAGATCACTTTCTCTCTCCTTCTGTGTAATCTACTTCATAAAGATTACTTGGTAACAATGTTGAGGATTTTTATGGTAATAATTTGAGCTCTTCCCAAAGCTGCCAGTATGAACTGCAAAAACAGTATAAAGCTGTAAGCTGATGTAGGACAGTGATGTCTCTAAGAAGCACAAGAACAGAACAATAAAGTCGAGGCAGTAATGGCAATTTAAATTGTTCTAATTTTATAGGTGGTTGCTCTTGAGAAAAAGCCTCTTGTAATTGTTTAACTATTGAGTTTTCAAGAGTAAAACAAATAATAGCCAGCATGAGAAGATTAGCCAAGTTCAGTAATAAAAGCGTTTATATAGTTTGTTTTTTTTTTCCCCTGGAACTTAGAAAATAAGGGGGTAGCCCAGAAAGATTTACGATACCAAAAGAAGAAAAATCCCATGGGCTGGGCAAATTGATGACGCAACGTAAAGATTCTTTAATTCATGTTTTCAGAAAAGCAAATAAAAATTGAGACCTTTCTCTGAAGAATTCTTCTAAGCTTTTCATACTTAATTCTATCCAGCCTGAGTACAGAGATTTTGCCAAAGGACATTCTCTGAAGCACTGAAGTTTATTGAATTTATACATGCAATTTGATAGCTATTCTACAGGAATAAACATGTTTGCTAATACCTGGCATGAATATCTGTTTCGGAATGAGTGCATTTTCTTCCCTGTTTAGCTTGAAATGAAATATCTCCCCTCTGGGGTACTGTTCTGTGCAACAGTTGGGATGATTATGCTTCTAACTTTCTCATATGTACGAGTTATTGGAGGACTTCCTGTGATTTCAGCTGCTTCATAAAGTTGTGTCTTAATGCTGATAGAATACCAGAAAGCAGAGAAATTAAATAAAACTGCAATTACAAACTAAATCACAGAGACTTCTCTAAATTTTTACATGTACAGGAGACCCTTGAGTAGCTGTTTGTTTTTTTTTTTTTTTAACATAAATGATCTTCTGCAGAGTTCTTTTTCCACATAGGTATCCACTTATCTAATCATTGTGTTTCAGATCGCACTGTTAACAAAAATGTAATAGAATCAGGTGACCACATAAGCTAATCAATCATTTTGCCTTTTTATAATGAAGGTAATTAACTTGGTAAAGTGTTAACATTTTATTCCTAGTTCTAGTACAAAACTTTGTGATTATTCTTTAGCATGTACTAGAAATAACTAGAAATTATACTCATTTCTTAACAGCTTCTATTAACTGTATGTGCTTTTGAAGTAAGCAATTGTTACGAATATCAAAGTGTTTTCTAGTAAGACTGCATTAAAACATTTGCAAAAACTGTAATTGGCAGAACTAATCTTTGTAATTTTACAGGTATCTCCAAGATTTTGTTAAAATTCCTTAACGTGTCAATAAGCCAGGTATAAAAGTCTTATCTGTGTCACACAGGAATATTTGGCTTATTTTTAAGGGTATGGCTCCAAGAAAAACTGAAGGTATTTAAAGTAGCTTTTATCAATGGTCGGCTATCTGCTAAATAGCTTCTGATGTGGGATTCAGAATGTACGATTACATAGTCCAGAGAGAAAATTGTGTGGTGCTTAGTCGTTCTGAGACAGAGAGAAGTTGGTGTCTCCAGGGAAATCTGTGTCAAAAGTAGCTACCCCTCAATTTTCTAAGAGAGGGGAGAGCAAGAAAATTCTTTCTTTTAGGAGTTGAAAGAGAGCTATGTAGGTATTAGGGCATGGCTCACTTTTTACTAGTAGGAGAAAAGGTCAAACAGATGGAGCTTAGGAGCTTTTGAAAAGCAGTGTCTGTTCATATGCTCTGTGATTCCGTTTTTGTGAAGGAGAGGGCTTTGCTACCTTTTTCACAGTGAGCACAGGCCAGATTATGAGTTCTTGTAATTGCTAGAAAAGGCATGTCGCTATTGATCGGGAGCTCTGCCAAAGCTGTAAACACTGAATTTGCAGGGAGAAGGTGGAAAGCTAGAAATAAAGAGATGATTGCTGGCAAAGGCTTCTGGACAGAGTCTGAAGAATTCTTGTGTGAAAACGCAGCATAGCTGTGGGTTGTGCTGTCATAGAGAAAAATGCAGTTCATTTTCACCCAGTGCACTGAAGTTTGGTCCAGCACCAAGAACAAAGCAATGCTCATTGAGTAGCTGTAGGTCCCATGCCTCTGTTTGGAAATTAAAATAACCTGTTGCACAGCTGTCACAGCACCACAGACCTGGAAGTGGCCTACTGCCAAAACAGTTTCCAGAAGCACTGGGAAGCAGGTTGCACCACCAGGAGCAGACTGTGTGCCAGGGTAATTGTTTACTGAGCTGTTAGATAAGCGTGTAGCATGAAGTGGTTGTGACAGGTTTTTTTGTTGTCTTTCACTATCTGTTATTTTGAATAATCTTCAGCTTTCAATAACTTTGAAAATCATTGAGGATTTCCTTGACTGACAACCACTGTGAATCTGAAGTGAGTGCTGATTCTTGAAAGTAGGATGGTGTTCCTGCATTTATTCTTCCTTCCAAGAATATGTTGTTTCAATAAAATTCTGTCAGAACTCAATTACTCAAACACAGAGGCAGCTCAGAGCAGAAGTCTGATGCACTGGTGGAAAGAGTGCAGAAAGGAGTGTTCATAATCTGAAGAGGAGCCTGAGATTTATCTGTGGGAAGCAACTTTCCATTTCACACGTAGCAATTCAAATATAAGAACACAAGGGGTAGGTATTGAAATTAACCAGGAGTGATAGTAAAAGACAAATGTAACTTGGAGGCAAGTTTCTAACAGAGCTAGGAAAAAGCAAAGCAGAAAGAAATGGGAATGTTTTATTTGTTGTGATAAGTACAAGATTTAGCAATGGACTGGCAGTGATGGGGGAGGGAGATGGTAGAATGAAACTGTCATGGTAGAGATATTGTTTTCCTCCATGTTGGGACTAATGATGTACTGAATACTTGCTGGAAATGAAAGGTGTCCTGAGATTATAATACAGAAGCAGAGATCTGGAGCATTTGCTGCAATATTAGTCTCAGGAGAAGGAAATCAAAGGTATGACAAATTGCACTATGTCTTAAACTCATGCTGTAAACAATGTGTTGGTATATTTTCCCATTTGAGACATTAATGGATTGTTCTTGGCGATACTGTCTTCTGGCAGGGGTCTACAGGTAGCAGTGTTAGCAGAAAGAGCTTGAACTGAAAACTCAGTGAAAAAAGAATCATTTGTGAAGTCTTTATTTGTGGAGAAATTAACAGATCTGGTATGTGGGTAGGTACTGAATGGATGAATGTGAAAAGGCAGAAGGATGGACATGGAGTACTAATGGTGTCACTACTTAGTACTGTACTACCTTTCAGGCAGTACAGCTAATGAGTCAACCACAAATCTTAAAGCTTTTTTTCTTCTGACTTAGATTTTTGCAAATTGATTAGAAGCAGTCTAAGACATCAAAATGGAGGACCTGAAGTGGGTCCTGAAGTCCTGAAGTAGGACCTGGAGACAGGAACCTGCCAGAACAGCCGCTCAGAAAAACACAGGTATTGTAAGATGTGAACTGTTCTTTAACTGTTAGCTGGTGAAAGAACTAAACCGAAAGTATTAAGAGGCTTTAAAAAAGTAAGTTGTGTATTCATAAAGAGCTTGTTGTCATTTTCCAAAGTCCTCGTTGACTTTTCAGAGTTAAAAATATCCTGGAGGTAGAAGAGTGTCTAAATTAACTGCTCTAGAAACTAAGTGTGAGCAAAAGGTGCTGCTGTTGCTGTTTAGAAAATAGCAGGTGCAATTCAATCTGGTTATTTCTTATCATAGAGCACAAAAATATATTCAGGTACCTGCAAGTAGTTATAAAACTGTCTTTCAGGTATTTGGTTTTAATCAATGAATGTGGCTGGCCCCTATAGAAACTGCCTGAATTTCTAGTTGTGAAAAACACTTCTGTGAAAGCATCAAGTATGTTGTGTTACTCTGTACTTCTCGTTTCCTAAATCTTTAGGTTGGTTCTGTACCATCTTCCACCACCTCATAAAGTTTTGTGCAATTCCAAGCTTGGATTCCTTCCTACACACTGCTGCACAGCCTCCAGCTTTCTTGCCTTATAATTCTTTTTTTCCTTTCCTATTTCTTAATTTCTGCAACGTCATGCAACCTTCCAATTAAGTGTCTGCCAGAGACTTCCTTTTTTCTCCTTGCCACCGTCTGGTTTATATGAGAATTAATTGCATAGCCAGTTAAATCATGAACGCTTGGTTCTTTTGTGTGCCTAAGCAGATGTAGCATGCAGAACCTGACTTGGGCACCAGATAAAGCACAAGATGTAAACGAAAGCACAGACTTCCTAGAAGGCTTTTAATACTTAGACGTGGTTTGTACTTCATATTATGACAAACACACCATTTATTTGTAGTAGTGAATAAATGGCAGTAATGCATCTAGAATGACAGATCTAATACTCTGTTTCTCTTGGTGTTAAGAACGGCTCCGCTGCGTGTTTCCTGCATCTTTAAGCAGAAAATGCTTTCTTCCTGGGAAAGGTGACTGCCTTGAATCTCATTACTATAAAACTTGCCTGCTTCAAAGAATCTCTCAAACGCGCACAGTAATTATACAAAGTGAAAACTGGTGCCACTGGTTTGCTCTGAGTGTTGCCTAAGAGGGAGTTTTAGTTTTTATTTTATACCCCTCATTCCCACGGAACGGATGGAGAACGGGGACTGACTGAAAGTCGTTCCTCTGCGCAACAAAGAAATAAGAAGCGGGGTACTTTTCTCCGCACCACGCAGTCTCCCACCCTCTAGTGGAACAGCTGACGTTTAGCTTTGCCCACGCCGGTCCCGGCGAAGCGCAGAGCAGCCGTAACGCGGCAGGTGCCGAGCTGAGCCGCCCCGCCCCGCCCCGCCCGCCGCCGCCCCCGCGGCCGTCATGTGGGCGCCGCGCATGAGCGGCGCTCCCAGCCGAGCCGGGAAGTGCCGAGAGCCGAGGGGAAAGTGAAGAGCGGCGAGGAGGATGGCGGGCCGGGCACGGGCGCTGCTGCCGCCCGCAGTGCTGCTGGTCCTGGCGCTGCTCGTCGTGGCGCCGGACCCGGTGAGTCCCGCGGGGCGGTGAGGCCGTGCTGGCGAAGGGTCGGGGCCGGGAGCCCCTCCGCCCGGTTCGGCGGCAGCTGCGCTGTGCCACGCCCGGCTGTGCGGGGCTGAGCATCGGCCCCTCGCTTGTACGGCCTTTAAGCGGCTCCCGTGCTGCTGTGCGTTTCGTATCGCGGCGTCTCGGACGTGCTGCAGTGTGCGCTGCAGCCGTGGTTTAAGATCTGGAAAGTTAAGGAGGACTCGCTGGAAGCGTGCATGCCTTTCACTGCTGCCTTTATGGTTCCGTCAGAGCGGGCTGCTGTGGGCTGCGTGCCTTCTAAGTAATAATTTCTGAAGTCTTGAAGCATTTTTACAAGTCAGCTTTCCTTGCTCAGCGCGGGCTGTCCTCCGCCTCCTTAGCATGCAAGCAAGAGCCGTCCTGCTTTCATGGTGTGCTTTTTAGTCGTGAAGATCTACAGCGTGCTTTCCTCTCTCAGCTTTCCCACTCTCCTTATCCTCCGTGGGGAGGAAAGGAGCAACCAGTGACACAAGTTTTGCGTTTGGTTGCACTCGGTGAAGCTTTACACTGATTATTGCAGTGCCCTCTGGGTGTTGAGGTCGCTGGCTGTGCTGCTGTGCAGCCAGCTGTCAGACTTGGGATTTGGTTTGGTGCTGGACTGTATCATTCAGAGAGGAATAAATGGCAATTGGAGGAATAAAAGCGATTGTTGTCTTCCTGTGTACAGCCGGCTGGGTTCCTGTCCTTTTGCTGACAAAGAACGTGCAAGTGCCGTGAACTTGTGCAGACTGCCACTCCCTTTGGCTTTCGGTTAGGCCTCCACAGCCATACTGAATATTTTGTTTAAAATGTGATTGTAATTGGCTTGATTTCCGTTCCGTCAGTGCTGTGCGAGGGCTCCTATCTTCAGAAAGGTGGACATCTCCTGGACTGCTGCAGCACGGCACAGGGCTGGCACTGCCCTGTAAAGGGAGAGGGGATGAGAAAAAGAATGTTCCGTAACAACAGAGTTTGCAGACCAAAAGATGCGGTACAGAAGCAGTTGTTCTGCCTAGAAGAAACTGAGTGCTGTGTCCTGCAACTACGGAACAGTATTTCATAGCATAAACATACCTGTTTTAAAATATGAAGACAAGAAATGCTGAATGTTAACAAGGATACTGTAATTGATCTATGTCAAAAACATTTTTGAGGGTAATAAAGAAGGGCTTAGAGCATTGTTTAGACAGGACAGGCTACGTTCAGCCTATTTATCTGAAAGCAGTCAGGCTAGTTTTTGAAATATTTACTCAGCAGTCATTAAACCACACATTAATTTTCTTTATTGTGGTGAATAATAACTGGTAGTAATTGATTTATTTTTCTCAGCCAGCAGTTCACCTCAATAGTTCGTTAGCTACTCAGTTCCTGTTCTGCTCTACTTTATTTTTATTTATTTTTATTTTTTTTCGGAATAGATGATAACAAAGCTATTCTGTACTATTTCCTTTTCATTATTAATATTTCCAGCTCATCTTTTCCCATGTTGTCTTTTCCCCTCACTGTGTTCTTTCTCGTAGTGTTTTGGTATTGTGCTGTAAAGCACCTGTTTGTGTACGTTACTACATACACAGTTGTGTACATCAGGTCATCAGGATATACGCTCTACTGATGAAAGGTGATTTAGTAAAATCAGAGATCATTTAATCACCCATCAAGAACAGCTGTCATTCTCCTGAAGGGGTTTGGTGGGTGTTAGTAAAACAATTTCATGGTGACCTCCTGGTGCTAGGGAAATTCTGCTGCCTCTGAAGCTGAAGGTGGTCTCCTTGTGCTTCTCCCAGGCAACGTTTATTGCTGTTCTTGCGTTGTCAAGCCTGAGCAGGAACGAGGATCTCGCTGACACAGCAGTGACTTCATGGCTGCTTATTTCAACCTGGTCATAGAAAGTGCTTGGTGGTTTTTATGGTCAAGTAAAGAATCCCTCAAGCAACAAATAGTTGTGAGGTTTTAGCTGGTTTAATAGCTAGTTACTGAGTTTTGTGCTGTGATTTAGAAAAAGTAGATGGACAGCATATTGAGCATTCAATATTTCAGAAGAAATGAGGAAATTGTGCACCTGTTCACGCGTGTTTCGCTGTGGTGTGGACCTTTCAAGAGTGGGAAAACTCAGAAATAGTTGACTTTGTGTTTTTTTTAACCTTGTCTAAATAGTTTGCAGCTAATCTTCAGAAAAGAGCAGAAAAGGGATCGGTTTTCTGTCTATTGCCAGAACACGTGTTCAAAACAAGAAAGAAAACCCTTTCTTGTATTCTGATTGCTTTGACATGCTTTTAAATAACTTATTATCTGTCAGTATGTAATAGATTTTGTAAATAAACTGCTAATAGTCCTGGTCTTCATCAGGTGGATCAAACAGTGCTAACAGGTCTGTAAGGTATACAGAGTGTTCTGGAGATTGTTAAGCTTGTTTTATTCGTAGACAGATAAGGAGTCTAAACACTGAGCTGTAAGGAGAAGATACTTTATCTGTTCTCTGTGTCTGTTGCTATCTCTTCCCTTGTCCATTCCCTCACCTCATCCCTTGTTTCCTCTTTTGTGGCTTAGGTTGCAGAGGACTGGGAGAACAAAAATAGCTTCACATACAAGATTAAAGTTGCATGGGAGAGAGATGGGAATGACGTAACAACATTTAGTACCTGAAATATAAAATACTCTGAGATCAGTCGGCCACCACAGTTTGCACAGTGTATGCACCAACTATCCTGACAGATAACTGAACTTGTATGGGTAGGAAGATCCTGCAGCGTGTCGTACAAACCAGCAAAACTGTCTGCAGCCTTTCCAAGCTGAAGTTAATTAAATACATGACTTAACCTAAACCTGTTGGTGTGCAGTTGATCACTTACGTGTGTGTCATGGTTTTATGATTTTTGGTATTGGTATTCCACATCATAACAACATGTAGGGCATTAAGAGTTAAAGAGTTAATACTCCAACTCCACAGATCATTGATATTTTCCGGGTATACCTGTCTCAGAAGAGAAGAACTATATTCCCCAGAAGACTTTGCGATGCTTTGCATTTTTACGTATTTTCCGCTCAGAGGGAAAAGATAAAAACCCTCTGCAGTCACGGGACACTCTCTTTCCTTCGGGATCGACTCAGCAGTGGGTGCTCGCTTCCGTATCGCCTTCAGCGTTAGCGTAAGGCCTTCGGATTATCGGACACTCTCTCTTGCTCATTTTATTTGATTTATTAGCTTCAATTCCAATTATATTGTATTATATTGTGTTATTTTGCTTTCTGATATCTTATTTAGTAAATTAGCTTTCCTCCTCAGATCATTGCCGCTGTTTTGTTTCTAGGCCCATCTCCCTTTTTCCTTTTCCCTTTTCCCCCTTCCCCTTTTCTGGGGCGTGGGTCTGTGGGTCCCCCACACCAATCGTCACGGAACCGGGCCGATCCAGCCCGGTAAACCGTTGACATTTTTGGCGCCCAACGTGGGGCAAAGCAGCTGCCTTAGCCGGGCAGAGACATACTCTTAGAGTGAATCTCTGTCTCGTGCTAGCAAGCTTATCTGTACTGCTGGTACTGTACGGCATAACACGACCTTGAAGTCTGGGCATACTGCCATTTGTTCTGGGATATTTGTAAACTTTTTTGGGTGCTGCCAGCTTGTTTTAGTAAAAAGAAAAAAAAAATGCTCTCGCTTTTTAAACTGCTCTTAAAGCAGCTGCATTTCATTGTTTTTTCCCTTTTAATGCTCAAAACGTACTGGGACCTTTTCCCTGAGCACCTGCATGATCCTGAGAACTTGAGCAGATATTTGAGACGGGGATGTTGCGGCTCAGACAGATCTGAGGAGGCCCAAATTATTTGGAGTCTGGCTTATGCCAATCAGACCTTATTCAGTACTATCCCAGAGAGGCACAGTGTTTCTGAAACAGAGCGAGAGAGTCTCCGAGCCGAAAGGGATAGTGTCCAGATCCAGAAAGAGAGTCTTTTAGCTGACAACCAGACTCTCCTGACCAATTTAGACAGCCTCCAGTCTGATCAAGACACCCTCCAGACCAAGCAAGTCGCTTTTCAGTTCGAGAAAGACGCCCTCCAGCCTGAAAGAGATGCCCTCCAAACTGAGCGAGATGCCCTCCAGTCTGAACTCAATAACCCTCAGTCTCAACAAGATGGTCTCCAGTCTGAGCAAGGCGCCCTCCAACCTGAAAGAGACACCCTGCAGTCTGAGCGAGATGTCCACTTGCCTGAACAGTACTTCTTCAGAACTGAGCGAGGTACCTACCAGCCACAATAGCCTCTGCCCCCCAGCCAGGTGGGGGAGAGGGATAGTAGAGTGCATTGGACTGTGTGGATTCGACGGCCTGGCACATCAGAACCACAAAAATATAAGGCACTGGTGGACACTGGTGCACAATGTACTCTAATGCCTTCAAGTTATAAAGGGACAGAATTAATCTATATTTCTGGGGTGACTGGGGGTTCCCAAGAGCTGACCAAGTTGGAAGCCGAACTAAGCCTCACTGGTAAAGACTGGCAAAAACATCCTATTGTGACTGGCCCAGGGGCTCCATGTATACTTGGTATTGATTATCTCAAAAGGGGATATTTTAAGGATCCCAAAGGGTATCGATGGGCTTTTGGAATAGCTGCTGTGGATGCAGATGACATTAAGCAGCTGTCTGCTTTGCCTGGTCTGTCAGAAGATCCGTCTGTTGTGGGGTTGCTACAAGTGGAAGAGCAACAGGTACCGATTGCTACAAAAACGGTGCACAGACGGCAGTACCGCACTAACAGGGATTCCTTGCTCCCCATTCATAACTTGATCCGTCAACTAGAAAGCCAGGGAGTGATCAGCAAAACTCACTCTCCTTTTAACAGCCCCATATGGCCAGTGCGTAAAACCAGTGGAGAATGGAGGCTGACGGTAGATTACCGTGGCCTGAATGAAGTCACACCCCCACTGAGTGCTGCTGTGCCGGACATGCTTCAACTCCAGTACGAACTGGAGTCAAAAGCAGCCAAGTGGTATGCCACTATTGACATTGCTAATGCCTTCTTTTCAATTCCTCTGGCCACAGAATGCAGGCCACAGTTTGCCTTCACCTGGAGGGGCGTTCAGTACACCTGGAACCGTTTGCCCCAGGGGTGGAAGCACAGCCCAACCATTTGTCATGGGCTGATCCAAACTGCATTGGAACAGGGTGGTGCTCCTGAGCACTTACAATACATTGATGACATCATTGTGTGGGGCAATACAGCAGGGGAAGTTTTCGAGAAAGGAGAGAGAATAATCCAGATCCTCCTGCGAGCTGGCTTTGCTATTAAGCGAAGCAAAGTGAAAGGGCCTGCACAGGAAATCCAGTTCCTAGGTATAAAGTGGCAAGATGGACGTCGTCACATCCCTACAGATGTGATTGACAAAATCACTGCCATGTCTCCACCCACCAGTAAGACAGAGACCCAAGCTTTTCTGGGTGTAGTGGGTTTTTGGAGAATGCATGTTCCAAACTATAGTCTCATTGTGAGCCCTCTCTTTCGGGTGACGCGGAAGAAGAATGATTTTGTATGGGGCCCTGAGCAGCAGCAGGCTTTTGAGCAAATCAAGCAGGAGATAGCCCGTGCCGTGGCCCTGGGGCCAGTGCGGACAGGACAGGATGTAAAGAACATCCTCTACACTGCTGCTGGAAAGGAAGGTCCCACTTGGAGTTTGTGGCAAAGAGCTTCTGGAGAGACCCGAGGCCGACCCCTTGGTTTCTGGAGTCGAGCATATAGGGGGTCTGAGGAGTGCTACACTCCAACTGAGAAGGAGATCTTAGCCGCGTACGAGGGGGTTCGAGCTGCTTCCGAAGTAATCGGTACTGAAGCGCAGCTCCTTCTGGCACCTCGACTGCCAGTGCTGAACTGGATGTTCAAAGGAAAGGTTCCTTCCACCCATCATGCTACTGATGCCACTTGGAGTAAGTGGATTGCGCTGATTACACAGCGAGCTCGGATGGGGAACCTCAGTCATCCAGGAATCCTGGAGGTGATCATGGACTGGCCTGAAGGTAAAAAGTTTGGAACAATACCAGCAGAGGAGGTATCACGTGCTAAAGAGGCCCCACCATATAATGAACTACCAGAAGATGAAAAGAGATACGCCCTGTTCACAGATGGATCATGTCGCATTGTGGGAAAGCACCGCAGATGGAAATCTGCTGTGTGGAGCCCCACACGACGAGTTGCAGAGGCCACTGAAGGAAAAGGAGAATCAAGCCAATTTGCAGAGGTAAAGGCTGTCCAACTGGCCTTAGATATTGCTGAACGAGAGAGGTGGCCAACGCTTTATCTTTACACTGACTCATGGATGGTGGCAAATGCTTTATGGGGGTGGTTACAGCAATGGGAACAAAATGGCTGGCAACGGAGGGGTAAACCTATTTGGGCTGCTGAACTGTGGAAAGATATTGCTGACCGAGTAAAGAATATAGTTGTGAAGGTGCGCCATGTAGATGCTCATGTTCCTAAAAGCCGGGCAACTGAAGAACAACAGAATAACCATCAGGTAGATCGAGCTGCCAAAGTTAAGATGGCTCAAGTAGACTTGGACTGGCAACATAAGAGTGAATTATTTTTAGCTCGATGGGCCCATGAGACCTCGGGCCATCAGGGAAGAGACGCAACATATAAATGGGCTAGAGACCGAGGGGTGGACTTAACTATGGACGCTATTGCACAGGTTATCCATGACTGTGATACATGCGCCACAATTAAACAAGCCAAGAGGATGAAACCTCTTTGGGGGGAAGGGCGATGGCAAAAATATAAATATGGGGAGGCGTGGCAGGTTGATTATATCACCTTGCCACGATCTCGCAATGGCAAGCGTTACATGCTTACCATGGTGGAAGCAACCACTGGGTGGCTTGAAACATATGCAGTACCCCATGCTACCGCCCGAAACACCATTCTAGGTCTCGAGAAACAAGTCCTATGGCGACATGGCACTCCAGAAAGAATTGAGTCAGATAATGGGACTCATTTCAAAAATTCTCTTGTAAATAATTGGGCCAGAGATCATGGCATTGAATGGATTTATCATATCCCCTATCACGCACCAGCTTCTGGTAAGATTGAAAGATACAATGGGTTGTTAAAAACCATGTTGAAAGCAATGGGTGGCGGAACATTTAAGCATTGGGAGAAGCATTTGGCAGAAGCCACCTGGTTGGTCAACACCCGAGGATCCATCAATCGCAATGGTCCTGCCCAATCCAGCTCTCTACCTACTGTAGAGGGAGATAAAGTCCCTGTAGTGCATGTAAAGAACATGTTGGGGAAAGCGGTTTGGGTCCTTCCAGCTTCTGGAGAGGGCAAACCTCTCCGTGGAACTGTCTTTGCTCAGGGACCTGGGTCCACTTGGTGGGTGATGCAGAAGAATGGGGATGTTCAGTGTGTACCACAGGGGAATTTGATGTTGGGGGAGTGCAGTCAGTAATTCCATGTATATACATCTATATATGTTGTGTGTGTGTATATATAATGCATGTTAATCATTGTTCTTCTATATGTATCAAGCATGATGTAATGATGTGGAATAAGGGGTGGAATGTCATGGTTTTATGATTTTTGGTATTGGTATTCCACATCATAACAACATGTAGGGCATTAAGAGTTAAAGAGTTAATACTCCAACTCCACAGATCATTGATATTTTCCGGGTATACCTGTCTCAGAAGAGAAGAACTATATTCCCCAGAAGACTTTGCGATGCTTTGCATTTTTACGTATTTTCCGCTCAGAGGGAAAAGATAAAAACCCTCTGCAGTCACGGGACACTCTCTTTCCTTCGGGATCGACTCAGCAGTGGGTGCTCGCTTCCGTATCGCCTTCAGCGTTAGCGTAAGGCCTTCGGATTATCGGACACTCTCTCTTGCTCATTTTATTTGATTTATTAGCTTCAATTCCAATTATATTGTATTATATTGTGTTATTTTGCTTTCTGATATCTTATTTAGTAAATTAGCTTTCCTCCTCAGATCATTGCCGCTGTTTTGTTTCTAGGCCCATCTCCCTTTTTCCTTTTCCCTTTTCCCCCTTCCCCTTTTCTGGGGCGTGGGTCTGTGGGTCCCCCACACCAATCGTCACGGAACCGGGCCGATCCAGCCCGGTAAACCGTTGACAGTGTGCCATGAGCGTGTGTTCTCAGTAACCTTGTGCCAGTCCTGCCTGCAGCTTTTGTGCCCAGTCCTCTCTACTGAAAACTGCCTATACTCTGAATGTGAAAGGGGCCATTTGGGATTAGTTTTGTTGTGGTTAAGTGTCAAGAAGCAAATTTTTCCAGAAGGTACAAATCTGTGCAGTCATTTTTTCTAATTTATTTTAGTATTGCAGGATGGAAGGTTTCACAAGACAATTGCATTAACGCTGTTAAGTGTCTGCTAGCCTTTGCACAAAGCCTCTGACTTCTGTTGCCCAATTAGTCATGTGCCATTTCCACCTCCTCTCCTTGTTTTGAAACTTCCTTGTTTTGAAAATGCAGTGCCCTCCTGTGTCCATCCAGCCGCACAAAGGTTATAGCAGCACTGCACAGAAATTCAGGAAGCACACAGCTGCTGTGTGCTTGGAAAGCCCACGGGAAGAGCACTATGATAATGCACAAAAACCAAAAAGGACTTCAAAATTCCATCCCCCACTGTAACAAGTTATGGCAGTGTTTAAAGTCTGTGGCAGGGTGTAAGGCATTATGTCTTCTAGACCATGGCATTAAAAACCAGTCATGTGAATAGCCCAAGAACGACATGGACATTAGTTAGCTCTCACTGTGAGAGATGCTGTTATTGGCTGAGAGGACATGGACACATTAGTAAGAGTCAAGTCAGTAACTTAGTTAGTTTAGGAGCACTGTCCCAAAGTAAATCTAAAAAAAAAACAAACAAAACCTTTATAGCTCATTCCTGTGGCTGAGTAATTTGCCCATGGTTACATGTCCTTTCTCAGTCCCAGCTACAAAATGAAGCTTAACACTGAACGTGTTTATGAATGGCAATGTAAAGTGAGATTAGAAATTAAGTAGAACAAACTGTCCTGGGCCGAGGTCCTGAACTGAGGTTTGAGGTTCTTGTTTTTCTAAAGAAAATGCTTCTCAGGTGCTCTTAGTCATATACCAGTCATGTGTGTGAGTCACAGAGTACAAATGGGTATGTGTATTCATCATAAACTTGTGCTCGCCTTGGAGCTCATCAGACAAGATATCTGAAGTGCTGTCAGACAGCATGGGGAAGTGGCTGCTTCTGCACTACCTCTTTTATTCTCAAGTCCCAAGACTTTCCCTTCCCTTTTTATTGAACTGTCATGAACTCGTTTGTCCTAAAGGTCCAAATCAGAACTAAGTCTGTTGAAATGGTGTTAAAAAAAATAATCTAACAGTAATCTTTTACTGTCTTCACAGTATGGAGAAGACTGCAGAAGTAAAATGTACCCTCCTTCAGGACCAACGTAAGTAGTCTGATTGCACTCGTCTAATAAATTGCAAAAAGTAACGATTTACAACCATCAGTAGCTCAGGATTTGTTGCGAGTTGTTCCCATTACAGAAAGTTCTGGTTACAGTCACAAGTGAAAAGCACTTTGCTTTGTCAAATGCATTTTTCAAAGCCTTCTTTAAATCTGCACTTTTACTTTTCATTTAGGTTCAAAGGAAACGTACCCACGTATGTCATAAATCTTGATTTGCCTCCCAGCAAAAGATGGGATGAGTTGATACGTGCCAAAAAGACAGAGGTAGGAAAAGCAGAGTTTGCATTTAAACTTACAGTACATAAAACATGCATGTGGCTTTTTGATTTCTTTTTGGAAATGGTTTGGAAGGAATAGCTCTGCTGAAATGCTCTTAAAGGTTTAATAGTTCTAGTTCACATTTTTAATATGATTACCGAATGAAATAATTGCTTGATTATTCAACACTTGAACTAGCAGAATGAGGAATAAGGGACATTGATGGTTGGAATCAGAGGCACAGAAGCTTTCCTGTGCTGTAGTTTATGAAGGATGTTGTCTGGGCTTTTCTGTCTACAAAAATATCAGTGCTTAAGCTAAGAACTTTATTTGAATTGTTAAAGATGGAACAGTGCAGGGTGTTTAAGGGTGATTGTAGAAGCCAAAGTATGTATTTTTTTCCTGTTATTACTTTTTCTGATAGAGGGATCCTGATCTAGAATGTTACCTGAATAAAGCTTGAAAAGTGGCTCTTCAAGGGGGCAGTTGGTTGGTTTTTTTTTTGTCTTTTTTCTCAGCAGTGTCACCACGTCTGGCACTTTCTTTAATGTATGTTTTTTCTGTAAAATGTTATTTTGAAAAGTATGTGAAAGAGTTTTGAAGAGTTTTGTTTGTATTCCGTCCGTTCTTGTGCTTGAGATCTTCTATTCAGTAAAAGCCCTTTTTCTTTTCAGTTGAAGGCCGTAGTCCAGAACATTAAAGATATAGCAAACACCTTCTTCCCTAGTGGCAAAATCGTTGACATAGTGGATCACAAAATAGTAAGTATTTCTAGTTTTATTATTTTATGACTGTATGCTCTGACTGCCAGAAGAAAAAATGCTACTAAATTTGGCATTCACAAACTTTACATGTAGCAGTTCTTCCTCTTAGATTATCCAGAACAGAAACGGTGTTTGGAAGAGTTAAATTAACCCTGTGATTATCAAAGCTAACATACATCTCCTCTGAAAACTTTTCGGCTTTGGATTAGTCACGTTGGATATATCCGCTATTTACTTGATCACTGTAACAAAATACTTCATCGGAGTTCTGTTTGCCATGTTCAGTTCCTTTTTAACAGTAGAATAAAAACAGGTTTTGAAAATTCTAATAGATTTCTGATTATAAAGACAACTTTGGCCAGGTTTGAAAGAAGTCAGTGCTGAGTAAAAGAGGCATAGGATTGGTACAGTGGAGAACAGTGTAGAGCTGGAGGTGGTGTAAGGTTGAGCTCTATTCATTCATTGCAGTGGCCTTAGATTGTGCTGACCATGGCCAGGAAACCATGGGGTTTCCTGCAGTATCCCAGAGTGCCTACAAGAGGCTGACATAAGTACACATATGTGCTAGCTTTATGCCATGATGCTAGAGATTCTCTTCAGGGCTGACAACCTCAAGATCAGTTCTAGTTGAGCTGTTTTAATGTTAGAAGTCCTGCTTAATGCTACTCTGTCTATTGCTGCTAACAATAATTACATATTGTGCTCATCTCTATTGCTTACGCATCAGTATTTTGATAAACAGTGTTTACTTTCTGTATGTACTTTTCTTCCAAGTACTGAACAAACATGCTGAAGTTCTGCACGCTGCAGAAGAATTAAATACTCAGTTTTACAGTGCTCAGGAGGTACCTGCTGGGGAGAGGTTTCTTTCCACTAGCAAAATAGCGTGAACTTACACGGTCAACATACAAAACTTTTCCTTTCAGTCTCATCTGACGGATACACTTCCTTATCCTTTCAATGAAGAGCTCCAAGGGATTGCAAATTCATCTGGAATTCCTTTGGGTAATAGTTCCTACTTTATTAATGTAGTGAAAATCAAGGAATCTAGACTCATTTAAAGTTAGTATATTTAACTGTTGCAGTATAACTGTACTCAGCTTGACTATAACAAGTAAATTATTAATTAAGTAGATAAAGGAATGCATTCCATCCCACACTAAATGAAACCAGTGTTTTAGAAGAAAATGGCAGTACCTCACATAGACTTTTTATCAGGCTGGGTCTTCTCTGTGTAGCTGTAGCTTCTCACTCCTGAGCTTTGGGAGCTGGAGCTAGCTTTGTCTTCTGTGAACCCAAGCTTTGAAAGAATCCCTGTTTCTCTTTGATTCCACAATCATCTCAGTGTCTGCTGTTGATACACAGCGGCAAGGCTCTGCTTCATGCTGTGTTTTCATTCCCTCACAATTCTTACCGTGTCTTCGTGCCTTTCTTCTTCACCCTCTGCAAAAGGAATGTAATTCCAGGCAGGAAGTAGACACTGAATTCTTCTGGGATCTTGCCAGAGAAGATTGGTTTGTGCGCCTAGTCCCACTGTTTCCTTTATGTATGAGCAGTATCTCTGTTTCTTGCATGGGAAAACTGGTACATACAACAGCTTATTTCTTTCAAGTTTTATAGCTTGTTTTGAAGTTTCCAGACAGGGAAGCAGCCGTCAGCTTTCTATATAGTAAGGCAGAAGGCCTTTCAGGAAGCTCTTGCTTCTGCTGAACTGGTCATTTCGAAGATCAAACATGATTAAAAACATTTCTTAATAGAAGTACTATAGAATACTGAACTTTGCAGTAGAATTTTTTTTCTCATTTTTTTTCGTGGTTTTGGCAGAAGCTTCAAATTAATTTCCTTTTTCTTTTGTTGTAGGGGAGATCGTTATTTTTAACATCTTCTATGAAATTTTCACTGTATGCACATCAATAGTGGCGGAAGATAAAACAGGTAATCCATCCCAGAATAGTGTTTCTGGTTTTGTCCTGTAATAGGAAAGGATCTGCCTCAAGTATGTAGACCATGGTCCTTCTCAGCTGTAGGCAAGAAGGTCTAGGAGGAGAAACTAAAAGCAATGATAATAAAAAGGCATGATAACAAAGGTATGTATTGAGACTGAATAAGAGATGACTGGAGTCATAAGATTTAAAAAAAAAAAAAAAAAGTACCTTCAAAGAAGTCGTGGGGTTTTCTTTCTTTCATTATTTCCTTTTTGTAGTGGGTAGCATTTGTCTCGCTGGGGGAAGGAAACACCAACCATTCACCTGCTGTTTTCTCAGTGTGGTGAGAGGTTCTGGTGCAACCCATTTTTGCACCTAGTTTCTAGCTGTTGTCTCTGTGTGATCCTAGGGAAAGTGGATAGTCTGTTCTAAGAGACTGTTTCATTTTTCAGATCATTTCTGCAGCCCTTGTCTGCTTCTCTTGTGATTTAGAAAACTTCTGAAGGGCTCTCAGGAGGCTTACAAAAGCCTCACTTTTTGAGAAAGCTGGAGCTATTACTGTGGCACTAAGAATACTGGAAGTGTCAAAGGCTGAGATGGACAGCAATTGAAAAAGTTAGTTGATTTCAATTATAACAAAATGTATTTCCAAGTAAAAAGGGGAAAAACAAAACACATTTTTCTGTGCTTAAAAAAAGACAGTTATATAATGGTGTTTTCCTGCTTGTTTGTGTTTTCTGTTTATTCTAAGCTGTGTGTCTGTTTCTTTAGAATATTTTACATCCTTACATTTATTTATTCATTCATTTCAATACAGGAAAGCTGTATCATGCCAGAAACTTGGATTTTGGACTCTTTCTTGGGTAAGTACCTTAACTTTTGCCTTTGAGGTATACATAAAAGAAAAAGGGAGTCAGCTGAGGAAGAGATTTCTGCATGCCTTCTTTGTGTGTAAATGATGAATTGAGTGTTGTTAAATATGGTGAGCAGAAAGTCTGCATTGTGTATTGTAGAAGAGAGGCTAAAGTGAACAGAAGAATTGTTCTGCTGATCATATGTCCAGCTGCATTGTGGTTGCAGGGAATGACCGGAAAACAATTGTGTTCAGTGTTACTTAGTGCTTCCTCAGCTCCACTTAAATCTGCAGAGAACGGTCCATGTAACTTTATTTCAGAGGCACAGCGTATCTTGCTCTTCAGGTGATGGGACAGAAGCAGCAGTTTTGTTGTGTGCAGTGAAATGTGGGTTGGTTTGGGTTGGGTTTGTTTGACTTCTTTCCAAAGGATTCCACTAGTCTACTACTACAGTGCTCCACTGGCACTTCCCATCACCCACCGTTTCTGCTCAGAAGCCAATGATATGCAATGTACTGCACTCATCTGGCAATATCATTTAATGAGGTACAAACTCTCTGGACCAGCACTGGATCCTCTACGATCAATGCATGCTTTCAGAATACAGTAGGTTTGGTGTCACAGGCAGTACCAGCAGACAGTAGGAACAGAACAAAGTTATCATTCAAAAGCTGTCACTGTTTCAAAACAAACCATCTGTTTGCTGTTCAGTACTGAGTAGCGCTGTATTCATGATGTTGGCGTGAATAAAATTTGGCTCTTTCGACTGGCTTTTTATGTTTTTAGACTTTACAGTCCCTTGCTTGTGCTGCTCAGGTAACTACTGAGCAGCATTTGTTGGTGTAAGATCAGAGTGCAGGTGTGTCACACATGGGAAACATGTGTTTTGTGATTGGAAGTTTTAAAAGATACCGAAGGACAGAAGTTAAAAATGCTGTTCTGTCTTCCACAGGTGGGATGTTAAAAATAACTCCTGGACTGTAACTCGAACACTGAAGCCTACAGTGGTCAGCTTGGACTTCCAGAGAAACAACAAAACAGTATTTAGGTCTACAAATTTTGCAGGATACATAGGCATGGTGTCAGGTGTCAAACCAGTAAGTATGGGGGAGGCTTGTCCATTTGTTAATAGTGCTTCAGACTTAAAGGTTTTCTTGCTTTAATACTGTCCTGGGATGTTTTGATTTATGAACTCTTAGTTGATCTAGCACATTGATCTGAAGAAAGATAAAAGGAAACAGTCCCTTTTAACTGTTCCTTCTAAGATGAGATTGCCTAAATGAAATTTGCTAATTCAAAGTATGTTGAATTCTGAGTAAGCAAATTGGAGAGCATATGATGTGCTATAAAGTGGCTGCTACTTCTGGCTAGCAGATGGGCAGATACTGCTGTGATCCCACAGGAGAAACCCTGCATTTGTGATGTTTTAGCTCTCTCTTTTCAGCCCTTCTTGGAGAAGGAGACCTGCACTTTTTTTTAATAGACATCTGAAGTCTAGATTCTATCTAGACCTTAAAAATTAGCTTCAGACAATTTTAGCACGGTCTCCAGCTGAAAATTATGAATGATTATTGCTGCTTACTCAAGCAGAGATTAGTGAGGGCTTTTTCCACGTGGGTCTCATCTTCCAGCCCCTTACAAAACAGGAAGTAGTCTAAAGAACAGGAAGCTCAGTTCTCATGTGAACTGCAGTGTTGCCTTTTGCTTATCTCTGATACGAATGGGCTGGTGATGGATGGAGGCTGATTTGTTTAATGCTTTCCAGGATTTGTTCACTCTGACAATGAATGAGCGTTTCAGTCTCGATGGTGGTTACATTGGTGAGTAAAGCTTATTTTGTTCACTATTTCAGTACAAGTTTTTCAAACCACAGACACAACAGGCACCTTTAATCAACAGTCACAAAAATGGTGAAAAGATGCCAGATGAGCAGGATAAAGAACAGTTCATTTTATGGGGTGTGAAAGTTAGAATAGCAGGAACGAAGCTAACCAGTGATATTTTGCAGGTATCTTTGAATGGTTTCTTGGTAGAAGAGATGGTATGTGGATGGGCTTTCTTACAAGAGCAGTACTAGAGAACGCTACAAGGTATTGCTTCTTTTCTCCCTGTAAATGTTTTACTGTAACCTCTTTTATTCCTGGATACCATGAATATTGTAGATATGTGCTTAGTATCTAATGATATAGATATCTTCCTAGAAACATTAGCATTAAATAGTATTGGTTTTGCTCGTATTCTCATGATGAGTAAGCATGGCACGTGACTTCCTGTATGCTTTTAAAGTGGTTTTCTGAGACTTTTCTGAAACTGCTGGCATCTGAACGTGTAACTGCATTCTGCATCAAGACGTATCAGAGGGCGGTGACGCACTGGAACAGGTTGCCCAGGGAGGCTGTGGATGCCCCATCCCTGGAGGCATTCAAGGCAAGGCTGGGTGTGGCTCTGGGCAGCCTGCTCTAGTGGTTGGTGACCCTGCCCACAGCGAAGGGGTTGAAACTAAAGTGATCTTTGAGGTCCTCCTCAACCCAGGCCATTCTATGATATCCAGCAGATAATGATATACAATAGGAAGTAAACAGAAACAAAGTAAAAGAGTTAGGTGGAATTTAACACCAGTACAGTACAGCATCATTTTGTCCATTTTTACACAGGCAGTATGTGAGGAACACCTCTCAACAACCAAACTTTAAGTAAAAGCTTCTCCTCGCAGTTTGTACTTAACTGTGTTCTTCCAGATCAGTGTAATCTCTCATGTGATACCTGAAAGGGGAAGAAAGGAGTAGCTGCCCAAACTCTTCTGGGCTCTGTGACTCTTCTTCAGTTCCCCAACCATTTGTAGCCCTTGACAGTCCGGTGCTACTTTGTTTCCTGCAGTTACCAGGATGCAAAAGACAAACTGGCAAAAACAAGGCTGCTGGCTCCGGCTTACTTTATCCTCGGGGGAAAAAATTCTGGAGAAGGTTGTGTGATTACTCGCTCCAGGACAGCTGCTCTGGATATCTGGGAGTGAGTATTCTCATCATGACACCCACTCCTCTTTTCAGAAGAGAGCAGGTTCCTCCAATAATTGTCACATTTTTCCTTTTGTTGAACAAGAACTAAGTTCTTTAGGATCACATATATACATATCTGTAGCCTGCCAGAAAAATCTGGTTGTATATTTATGGTCTGTACTGAGAGAAGCAAACCACCAATGTGCACCTCTTTTCCAGCCTTGATATAAAGAAAGGCACGTGGTATGTGTTAGAAACAAACTATGATCGCTGGAAGCCTCCGCTCATCTTGGATAATCGTAGGACACCCGCAATGAAGTGCTTGAACCAGACATCACAAGAGGTAAACATCCTCTGAATATCTAATCTTGCTCTTTGGAAACCTTCAGCTTAAATTACAGCTCTAATCCAGCAGGAGACAGAAGCATCTAGGGCAACTGCAAGCACAGCTGCAAGGACAGAGGTGGCTAATGGCTTTGTAATGCGTCCATTCTTCTGGTTAATGGTACCAGGTGCCTCTTTATATGACTGTGGGTTTTTCTTTTTTTCATTTTAGGCTTTATCTAGGTGGGTTTCCTGCAGGTATTTTCTGCTGCTGCATATGCAGGGGGACAAACAGGAGATACTTTTTAGTAACGTTAAGTTTTTTGAGCTGTTTATTACTAGTGGAATTCAAACATGCAGCGTCAGGCAGCAAACTGACATGGAGGGGGCCCAGTGCAGGACAGAGGCACAGTCTGCACAAGTCTGTGCAGTCTTGTGTACTCCTAAAGGTTTATCTTACTGAGGAGTCAAAAACTGCAGTTTTCAGCATTTACGCAGTGTTAGGGTACAGGTTCACATCCATTAACATCAACTTATTACTTTCTTTCAGAAAATCTCCTTACCAGCTATTTACGATGTTCTCTCTACGAAGCCTGTCCTCAATAAGGTAATGCTTCTGTTTCTGCAGGAAGTCTGGTTGGTGCTGCTGTGTTTTGTTTTGTTTTTAAATAGAGTTAGTGTATTCAGTGGAGGTGGCGTTCTTGGCTGAGGACACAAGCTATTTGTACCTGCATGTTGTTGATTTGTTAAACAGATTTAGAGATTAGACCCACAATTAGCTAAATCAGTGCACATTTCAGTTGGATTGGAGACGGGTTTTTTCAGTCATACCTCTAATGAGGCTTTTTTCCTCTCCCCTCCCACCTGCTTATTATTAGCTGACAGTGTGCACGACGCTAATGGAGGTGGATAAGGGTCACACAGAGACCTACCTGAGGGAATGCCCAGATCCTTGCAGTCCTTGGTAGTCCTGTACCCTTCCTGTGTTGGATGGAGGCCCTCCAAGGAAAAACACGTCTGGATAAAAGTCTTCAGCCTCACACCTTTCTTCAGAAAAGTAATGGATATATGGAAACGTTAATGGGCTTCTAACAGCAGGGAACCCTGTCTTGCATTGGACTTTCTTGCTTTCTGCTCAGCAGTTCCACAGGCAAGAAATGTATACTAATGTGCATCTGGTTTGATTTCAGCTATTTCTGCAACATGAGTTCAGCATTTAGCTCTGGATCCCTTCAACGTTGACATAGTTTTATTTTGGTTTGAGGTTTGTTTTTGTTCACGTGTTGTTGTTTCTTTAATTGACGTAATTTTAAAGCACAAATGAGTTAAAATGGCACCTGTTAAGCACAAAAAGAGTTGTATGCTAGAAGATCATCTGTGATAACATAGTTCTGTTATGCTCTCCTAAGCACATAGGATGAATAGCTCCCATTCTGGTATCTAAAGATATGTCTAAGACACCCTATTAAAAATGAGCTACCAAGGAGTCATATGTAGTCACAGAAATGAGCTCTTGTGGAAATATCTTAGAAGCTTTAAAAGATCTTTAAAGTAGATCTGAGACTTCAATGTCTGTTCACTGATTTGTGGATCCTTAGCTGAAATTCTTTCTTGTCCTGTTAACAGATACATTTTTTTTTTTTTTAATACAGAATTTTTTGTTGTTTAAAAAAATAAATACTAATAGAATAAATATTCTGAATAACTTCTTTCTTAGACTGATATATTTGCACTGATTTCATACCTCACTGAAAGTCACCAGACATGTTACACATACGTGGCAGAAAAAACATCCACTTTCCTGTAGAGTGATTTTGAGTAATGCCTAAACTATTTGCCAGTTACAAGTAACCAATTACTAAAACTGGATGAAATAGAGGAGAAAAGCCAAGTCAGACTGTCTCATTGGCTGAAACACAAATTAAGTAAAGGTCAGGCAGGAACTAGGAGAAATACAAGTACCTAATTATTAATCTACATTATCTGTTTCTTAAGATAGTTTTATATATGTCAATAGATCATTTCTAAGCCCAGTTATAAAACACAGTTCCAACTCTTGTTTTATAACATGCAAAGAGAAAACACGGGAGAGTAAGCACAGGGGCCTGTTGGTTCACTTGTAGAACTTCAACCACCCTACAGAAGGAATGCTATTCATATTTGAAGCGATAGCAGAGCCATGAATTTATCCTTGCCCCTGGAATAAAGGAAGTGTTTGCTGTCTCTGATATCTGCAGTGACTTTCTTGCATAAAGCATTCTACCTAAAATGTGCAAGTTGATGACATCCACTCACAGCTGGATTCTCAATAAGCAGAATACTCAGAACACAGACACAACACAGTGCTTCAGCTCAGTGGGTATTGCCAGTTTTCTATTCTCAACAATAAAGTCTAGTTTATTTTTCTAGATTATTTTTTTTTCCTAAGTAACTTCAAACAACACAAACAATTCTACAGAAAAGGAAACAAGTTGTTGCCCATAAATCTGAGATTAAAAGTCAACTTTCATCGAAGGTATGTCTGGGTAAGTTTTAATTAGTATTGTTTTCCTTTCTTAAATATAAATAAATAGAAAAGCTAACCTTTAGTCATCCCTTGTTTCAGAAACCAGGTTACCAGCTCACAGCAAAGTCGGTTCTAATAAGCTTTCCCTCCATCAACAGAGGAAGCAGGGAGAAAAGGAATGTTATTTGCCAAATAACTATTAGCTGGTGTGTGAAGAAGCACAGCTTCCAGGTGAAGGATGTACTGATGTCCTAAGCCAGAGAAAAATGGATGCAATAGTGCAGCAAGAAGAAATTCAAAGGGATGTAAAGCGCATAAAAGACCACACAAATCTACACCCTATCATTTAAACTGACCTTAAAAACAAAAGGACTACACTAGTTACAACTCTTTGTTTTCCAACTAACATAAGCAAGCAGAAACTTGTTAGCATGACTGTACTACCAGAGTCTATTTTTCATCTAAATCACGTCTACTGCACCTATGTAAGCTAAAATCACGTTTTAGATTAAGGAAAAAATAACGTGTGGTTTAAAATGCAGTTTCTGGGTCAGATGACTCATGTAAAACAAACCAAGTTACGCGGTGCAGTCTGTACCGTGAAGGACATGCCACAACACTGCTGCATTCACACTTTAATCTGGTGGGGGGATGTTCAGATTTATTTAGAATTAGTTGCATAAGAGGCATAATCAAATTACTTTGTCATTTAAAAATAAGTGGTAAGTTTACTTCCTTAATTAGCCCTCTCCCACTTTAGAGTGTATGGAGCAAGGCAATGTAGACTACTTACAGTCATTAACTGACGTGCTTTTGGTACGCCCCTTGTGCAAGACAATCCACATTTCCACACTGGAAATTGCTTTATAATTGCAGGCGCATAGCTAAATCCTGTGGATCTATCCAGAGCCTGAATGTGTGTGTCTGCTGTCAACAAAAATATTAAAAGCTATTAAGAACAGGAAGCAAGTGTGCTATACTGCATCTGCCTTCATGTCAAAAGTGATTAATGCTATTAATTGCTTATTGATTTAATCTCCACCTCTTGATGTTGAAAGCACTTGCTCTAAAGGTTACCTCAAGCCAGAGAAGTTACACTTGTTTATTACAAGAAGAGACATTTTGTTTTTAGCATATGCTTACTGCGTCCCCATTGTTTCAGCTGTCCTAGATGCTGTCATGAAAGCTAAGGCCATTTCACTGAAGAAAGAAAAAAAAAAAAAGGTTTTTTTAATAGAAAACGGACAGATATGTTTCTTCATATTCATATTCAAGTGTAGTACTCTACACTTACAGTTGAGGCTCCTCACAACCACAGAAAGCACTGACTCTTCAGCTTGCTTTTCCCCAGATCAGTGAGCAACCATATGTATTTTTTTCTTTTGATTTTCTTTTCTGGCAGCGTGCACGACGCTGATGTGGCTCTGCTGTGCTTAGACAGCAAACTCCAGAACTCACAAGGAAAGAGGAAGATTCAATACAAGATGAGCTAGAGAAAACAGGCATGATGGGGAGGGCACTGACAGAGCAGCAGAGCCTCTAAGCAAGCACCACAACCCACTTCACTCCTCTCCTTCGCAGCACACCATCACCTGCCTGCCCTTACACAGCTCCTCAGTCCACTGCTGAGAAGAGAAAGAAGCAGACCCAAACAAAAAAGCTCAGAACCTTGGTTTTCACTTTAGTGGTAACAGCAGACAAATAACCTGTTCATGCTGAGGGTCAGCAGTTGTTCTGGTTTTGGAGGACCAGCATTATGGTTGAAAAAGAAACACCAAATGTCCCCAAGCAGCAAAACCTCCCATCCTTTGCACCAGATGAACGAGATTAACCAGAAAGAATAAAGCTCAAAGCAGTGGCAAAAACCACAACTTGCCTTGGGAATAAGACCATGCAGCTGATTCCTCTCAGCCTGCCTACTGGGTGTCCAGAGCACTGTATCTTGTTCCGTGAAAGATTTTAAAGGTCTTCTGTAGCTCAGTCTGCTCCCACACTGTTACTTAAAAGAGACAAAATTAATTATAAAGGAGCCACTCTGTTTACATACTGAGTACCTGGAGCTCTGCCCTCAGGCCATTTTCTGCACCACAGCAGATCAGCTCTGAATTACATTAACTGTATATCGGACCATTTCAGTCTCATTTGTTTTGCAGTTTATTCTCTTAGCTCAAGGGTTACAGAGTGAGCAGTAGAAGAGTCCCAGTACAGTATTCCCTGCACCTGACAAGTATTTTGTATTTAAGGTAACTACACATCAGATTTGCTTTGAGTTTCCTACTTTTATAGCTCAGTCATTCTCTCAGTTTTGCTAAACTTTCTCCATTAGACTGATACCCAGTGCAAAAAAAAAAAAAAGAAAAAAAAAATAAACCCCAAAACTCCATACCTCAGAGCTCCATATTTAATGTAAGCATGACATCCTCCATCTTTCTGGATGTGGGGAAGATTACAACATACGCTACAGAAGACTCAAAAGCCTTAAACAGAGCTGGTTTAGTTTGATACCAGCGTGGATTCAATAACTCAGTAATGCAGGGAGAGCACAATAGGAAAACCAATAACAAAAAAGAACCGTCTTAATGAAGGGTTTGGTTGGTTCAGAAACATACTGAGTGTTGAGAATTAACAACTGGTGTGTTGGCTAAGGCAGAGACTAAGGGGACAGCAAGGAAAGAGAAAGGCAATGGAGCAATTACTAACTCCATGCACAGGGCAGCAGGTTTCACGCTGTCACTTAGCACCTTCAGTGTGTTTTGTCAATTCACAGCACTTGAAGGTCTGAGACAGATTTTGTTTTATAAACTAAGGGAGAGTTAGGTACCAGCTAGCATAGAGGATGTAGGATGGAACAGTACACAGGACGAAGGTGGTGGGTCAGGAAGACAGAAAAGCAACCTGTAAAGGTCACATCTGCCCAAGATGCGCATCACAATCTCCCACAAGACCAGGTGCTCCCACCACAGGAAAAAAAAATATACTGCATTTGCTCCATGGGGATCTTGGTTATATTCCCGCTCCACAAAGCAGCAACCCTTTAGTTTTCTCATTCAACTTCTGATCACGCTCTGTATTTACTTCTCCCATCGCAGAGTGCTCAGCCAACTACCTGCATCCTTTTCCTCAAGTAGCCTCAAGCACAGCACGATGCCAGCACCACTCTACGCAAGCGTCACCGCTGTTCAGATGGGCATGGAACAAAAGCAGACAATTCTGCCTATCCACGACTCAAGCTCCTGCTTTCAGTAATATCTTTGTTGCACAACAACTTAATAGCTCAAATCCTGCTTCCCACGGTCCTCAGTGCCAGGGCTACATGCACTCAAAAACACTCAAGCCACTTTTTTTTTTATTACAATCTTGCTTAAAATGTTTGCTCCTTCTCTAAGTGCGCGTACTGGAAGCTAGAGGGGACATAGCCAGAGTTCACACAGAATCCCAGCCGCCACCAATGCAGACATAGAGCTTAACAGTGCCCCTGCTCTGCACGCTTACCTCTGCTATGTGCAGGTTTATGTCCTTACCCAGCCAGCCCTCCTTATCAGCCACAGCATGCTCAGGTGCTCGTGATTTCCTGTTTCGGAGAGCAGCACTACCAGCTAGACCACAGCACTCCTTAACTTACAAAGCTGCTTTATGTCTTCACACGATGTTTCCACACCTCTGCAGACAGGCTGAGGACAGCCACGTGAATAAAATTCTGAGGTTATGGAACACTTTCCCTGTTGAAAACACTTAGCGAGGAAACCCGCAGGCATTACTCGTGATAAACCTTTCCCACAGACTGAACACAAGTACCAGCACGCAGCCTTGCATCTTTACGTCTTCTGATGGAACACCATTGCAAAGGAGCACGCAAAGAACCACTGCATGGAAGGAGGTACACCTGCTCCACTGTTCTGTGTGAACATTTTAAATTTAACACACAGTACACAAAGAAATACATGGTGGACACGAATAGGAAAACAAATTGCTGCGTACAGTCCTAAGAGCACCTGGCAGCAATATTTTAGCATTCATTTTAAACACGGTTTTCTCACCCACAAAAGGAAAAAAAAAAAGTATAACTTTATCTTCTTGAGAAAAAAATAGTGAAAAAATATTATTTGCTTCCCTTGCAGACAGAAGACACCTAAAAAGAACATACCAAAAACACAAAAGCTAAACACCTATCTGCTATTTGTTCTGAATATTTGCCATTTCCCAAGCTTGTTAGGGTTATGAAAGCTTCCAAACACTAATTAAGTAAATTACCCAGGCCACGTTTTTGTCTTGCAACAACAAAAATGAGTTAATTATCATGTTACCTGTAGTCTTCTAAAGTCATGCTAATGAAAACACCAATCAGAGATTGCCGTCACTTACAATTCGGTCCTGATCTGTTGTAGGTACTCAGCATTGAGCAATCAGATTTGTAACTTTATTCTGATGCAATGTGTATGACAATGAATTCATTCAGTTCCTAACGAAATGTGATCTGGGGACTCTTGCTCCAGCTGGGTGATAATTGGGATTGATCACAGAAGGCTGTAGGGGAAGGCTGGGAAATACTTAAGCTCATTCTGCAGTCACTTTGAGCTCTTAGGGGATGAGTGATTCTTGGATAGCAGCAGTCAAGATTTCTGCATATACAAAGGAGGTAACAATAAAAGCTTTTAACTTAGTTGCAAATAATACGGTTATATTAAGTTTGACAAAAGACTTCTTCAGAAAATGTTTATTCTTCAGCGCTTTTAAGGTGAAAGTCTAATTTAAAAAAGAATTAAAATACGTAGTGTTGTCTGCTGAGTTAGTTTCAAGATTAATTAAGCAGTTGTAGATCAGCCTTGTGGAACTTGCTCTGTGCGATGTCTGTGAACTTGAAATGCTACTTTTGATAACTGCTCGTTAACACAACTAGCAATTCTCTGCAGGTTTCTCAAAACAAAGGGAAGTCTGAAAGGCACTTCACATTTTTGCCTACAGCAAATCAAAGTAATGCATTTTCTCTTCTAAAGTTATAATAGCTCCCTGTAAATCATATACAGAAGAGTCGCTCCAGCATCTAAAATAACAAATGGGTCAAAAGAAGTATATCCCACCCTGATAAAAGTACTTCAAAAGCATATAAAAGGAGAAGTTAGGCCATGATTTCAAAGGTATCCGTCAATATGTGCTACCAACTGGAAAAGTTACCTCTCAATGATCCATGCAAGCAGCAAAATACCTATCTTGTCACTGGGGGGTGACTGCAGCTCAGCTCTCGGGCAGATTCCTGCTTAAAGCCTTTCTGTCTGTGCTGCAGAGCTGCTCCCTTCTCTTCTCCTTTCCTTGACAAGGGTGATCTCAGTCTCTTCTTAATGGAGATCCGCCTGCAGAGAACAGCTCTTAAGAACAGCAGTTCCTCCTGGTGGGCCTCTATGCTCAGCAATTGTAAGGTGGGGAGGTTTATCAATGCGGACTGCAAAAAAACCTCAGCTATAGCAAGGTGCTGGAGAGAATGCTCGGTTTGTATTTTCCATGCCTGCTATTTATTCAGTGTAAATTCAGCTGTTTTTTGTTAAAAGAAAGCCATTGCCTTCTACATTTAACCAAAAGTTTGGATACCTACGTTGCTACTGCAAGTTGAGAGTAGATGTGTTGGTTTTTTAAGTAGCATTTTTGCAGGATATGTTCACAGTATTTGCATTACAGGTGATGGACAGTGGCTTTTGTTGAGTAAGTGCTGGGTTTTTTTTATGTTTAGTTGGTATGGTGTTGGGAGTGTTGGATATGTTGGGTTTTTTGTTTGTGTTTTTTCCCTGAAAGTAATTGGAAACACTTCAGTGCAATCCAAATCTTTGCACTTTATGCAAGTATATAACACAGGTCTGGGATAAGGAATTCTAAGACTCGATAGGCCAGCAAACCCCAGGCTTACAGCTCAGGTCTGACGTCTCCTTTAATGAGGTTGTCTCCTTATCCTGTTCCTATTGAAATTATTATTTTCTGTACTCCAGAAATCACATTTCCTACTCAAGTGCTTCAGGAGCTTTAACACCAAAGAGCAGATGTAGGAGTCCAGCCCATAGCCCAAAAGCAGCAAATCTAAGCTGTCCAGTCCACTAGCAGCTTCTCTGCTGTCTGCAGCTTCTCAACTATACTTCAGACGAAGACTATTTCTTCTGCATACACTTTTCCTGATTTTTGAGGGAAAACTAGAAAGCCTCCTCAGCACTAAGAGCAAAGAGACCTTGATGCAGGTGGTGAAATGGAAGTGTCCTGCTGAGTGCAGCTGATTGAGTGGCTTGAGGACAGCTGCTGTACTCAGGGCTGTGTGTTTTCTAAATGCAGCAGTAACTTGAGTTTTCATCAAGGATGGGGGGAGGAGATGGAATTACAGTCAAAGTAACTGGCTAGAGGATATCCCTGCCCCAGTGCAGACACCTGCACACATGTACACAGCGTTAGCTACTGCTAAGGTTACACTGGCAGCTAGATTTAGTTCTGGGAGACTCGATACAAGAAAAGCTCAAGGACCTATGCTTTCCCACCTGGGAAAGGGATTATCTATCCAGTCCTATCAGCTACATCACCTTCTGACTGAGCCTTTTCAGAGAATGAGGACAAAGAAGAAGGGAAAGTAGAACTGGAGAGGAGGAAGAAAATAAAAATAAAGAGGAAAGAAGTTGCTTTTTCCTTGAGGTAATAATTTTAAGTTGGATGAGACCTCTGGAGACCATCTGGTCCAACCTCTACTCATGATGCAGCTAACAACAGAGCCAGGTCAGTCTTCTCAGGCCCTTACCCTGTTGAAGTGTGGACATTCAATCTCCTCCATCTGAACAGTCTGATACAGTGCTCCCTGCTCTTACTGTGGGAGATTTAGGTCAAGGTAGTGCCACTTCTGTGTTTCTAGCCTCTGACCAGCAGGATTATACTTGGCTTAATGACAAGGCAGTGTTTTCCCTATGAGATGTAAATATAAATTATAGCTTTTGTTTTTAGCTATGGTTTCTGTTGAAGGGTAACTGCAATCTTGACATAGCATTGCAGAATTGAACAAGGTACCTCTCAGCAGTGGATGTTAATGCGAGTGCTGGCAACTTACTGTATGCCATAATGTGCTGTCTACCTTCTGACGCTCTGGACCAAGCAGTCTCAGCCCTAACACTGTACTGAGTGAGGGCAACGTCGAGCAAGATGGAACGTTCTTTTCTAAGCATTTGCTTGACCATCGTAGCCAGCAAGGGAGAAAACAGTTTAAAAAAAAAAAAAAGACACTATAAAAAGGCGAGGTACCACTAAGAGGTATTCAAATACCCACTGTAGCTTTGCTACACAAGGAGATACAACCACATCTAGTTCATGTTATTAGATTTCTCACTTAGCTTGTGTCCTGAGCTGTAATTTTCACAGCTGGCTATGAGTGAAAATGGATACTTCAGGCAGGCTTAGACATGAAGACACAGTCTTCTGTGACCTATTTTCCTAGATAGTGAGTTTTCACACAAGAGGACATGAATACTTCAGTTGTAATCACTGTACCTGAATACCTTATCTTTGTCTATTGATACCATCCTGCAGATTAAGGATTCTGTAGCAATTTATTCAGTGGAGACTTGCAGAAGAGCAAGTGACAGTGAACAAAAAGTCTTACTGTAACTGGTTGTACAACACCTCTCTCTCTGACAGTGGTTCAACTTGTGATGGAAGAGCAAAATGTTACCACAGAAGTCCCTGCAGCCCTAAAGCGCCTGGCCAAATACGTAGTGAGGGGTTTCTATGGAGTGGAGTACTCCCTGGTTGTGGATGTACTGACCCGCTACCCCTGTGTGAAAGAGGACGACTTGTTACAGCTGCTCAAGTACGAACACAAACAGCTGCGCACTGTTCTCAACACACTCAAGGCAGATAAGTTTGTGAAGCTACGTATGCGAGTTGAAACAGGGCCTAATGGGAAGAGCACAAGGCTCAACTACTATTACATCAATTATAAGGTGCTGGTAGATGTGATAAAATACAAACTGGACCATGTACGCCGGAAGATAGAAACAGACGAGCGGGATTCAACTACCAGGTCCTCTTTTAAATGTCCATCTTGTTCTAGCACATACACAGACCTGGAGGTCAATCAACTCTTTGATGTATTTACAGGTGTGTATTTACAGGCTGGTGAGTTATTTCATTTTGACACAAATGTAGGATTTACTATCTGTTTTGACCAAGCCTTTTTTTGAACTGTAAAACTTTTAACTAAAACCAGCAGATGCTCTTTATGCTTGCAAATGTCTTTACATATGTTTGCGAACTAAGAAGAAGATCAGAAAAGAAGGAAATTACTATCTACTTCATGTCTAACCAACCTAAGTTTTTCCCCCCCCGAGTACGGGTACTTTTCTCTTACATAGCTAGCATGGCAATACAGTCTCAAAAGAAAAAAAAAAAAAAAAAGTAAACTTGTTTTAAGAACTTTTGAATTCCTTTGGATGAAATGAACAAATGCAGAAACTCTAGTAAAGCTGAGAGTAGTTTGGAAACTGTCCAGGTGTGGATTTCTCAACAAGTTACAGCTTACCTTTTGCGTTCTATGAAGATGAGATGTTCCAATTTTGATAACGTTGCAGAGACCTTCCGCTGCACTTACTGCAATACAGAAGTAGAGGAAGATGCCTCAGCACTGCCTAAGCAAGATGCTCGAACCTTGCTAGCAAAATTCAATGAGCAGATGGAACCTATCTTTGTGCTACTGCGTGAGGCAGAAGATACTGTTCTGCCATACGACTTGTTGGAACCTCAGCCAACAGCAATCCCAGGAATATCAGAAAGGTACAAATACAACTTGCTTATCTCCCAATAATACAAGCCTCTCCAGCAACTTTCCAGTGGTAGCATCTTTGAAACACCTAATCTACAGGCTGCTTTATTTGATTTTGCCTTGTTCAGTACTGTATACTGTACACGATGGGAAACTCCCTTAATGAAGAAGCCTGTATTATCTATGGCATTCCAAATTGCTACAAGTTTACTTAATTTAAGGAGTTATTTTCTAGTCTTCTCCTTCGGTTAATATAGTTCCCAGCCTTTCTTGTGATAAAGTAATGTTACTCTACTGGTATGCTTTTATCTAGAGATGCATTACTGAAGAAACAACGCAAAAAATCAATAGTTCAGAATCATTTGGTTCATATTATGAGGTAAAGGGAATGAAAATCATTTAAAACTAGAGAGAACCTGTTAAAGCTAGGTATCTAAAACTTGTTTCTTCAATTGTTTTTTTCGTTTGGTTGGTTGGTTAGTCTCAGTGGGAAGCGGGGCTCATGCCTGTATTTAATGGCAATCATTTCATTTAGCTTTGACCAGAAGGTATGTTCAAGCACACTGGAACCTTGCAGACCTGAAAAATGGGCCACCCGAAATTCCTCTACTGGCAATACATATTGTCAGAACTTCATTATTGATGTCCAAGGTTCTGAGCACAAGAAGAAAAAGAAAGAAAAAGCAACTAAAGAGCAACCTATCTGGATGTCACACAGCACTGTGGAAGGAGCAACATCCGTCATCACCAACAATGCTGGTAAGTTCTCAGTACCGACAAATAATTTAGCAGCACGTGGCTACAATTAAATGTAGCTTTCCTATTGAAAATAACGTGCAATTGGTTCCTAATATACAACAGTCCTTCAATTCTGGTCTAGTGACTATCAAAGCTTAGTTTCTGAAAAATATTTTTTAGACTGGTTTACATAATAAGCCTAAAGCCAGAAGTTAAACATCAGATCCTGCAATGTTACTGCCTGCTTAGAGCCAGAACACTGGTATTGACTTCTAAAGCAGAAAGTTCTACAAAATGCCTGCATTTTAAAGAATGCTAAACAAAGTAGGAAAAAATATTTCATTTGGTATCTCTGGTAACTAAAACTACACATAGCTCTAATGTATTGTATATTAGGAACAAATGCTTCTGAAGAAGCAGAAGAAACTGTTAAAGAAACTGTCACTGAGAATGAAATCATCAAGACTCTTCTCATCCATGAATCCATGAAGCCCTTTTCTAGCACAGACCGTGCCCCTGCTGTCAGAAGCAAACTATATGAATCAGGCAGTGACACTAATGAGTCCGAAAATGCCAAACACTTGAGCACAGCAATAACAGAAACAGCAGGCAGCAAGTTCGAACAAGAGGAAGAGCAAGAAGTACTAGATCCTATTTTAATGGTAGCTGGTCAGCCTTACTCATATGGTGAAATTAGTGAAAATCCAGAGCTCGTGTCCCTCATGACAAATGAAGAAAGAGAAGCTTATATAAAAGTAGGACAAGAAATGTTCCAGTCTGTGTTTGAGTAAATACAACTGCACTGAATATACGAGCCCGTACTGAATGGGTAAAGTTTTCTTTTGGATTAAGACAAAGTTAGCTTTGTCACTTAACTTACTATCTTAAATTTACCGCTAATGGGTGATGTTCTGTTTGAATGCCTTCCGCTAGCGAAATCCTAATCTAAATATTGCCTGTAGGAGGTAACTATAGTTCAAAACACTGGCACTGCAGCAAAAGGAGCCCAAAGATACTAAGGGTTTTCTGTTGACTTAATGCTTATACTTTTGTGAATGCTGTAATCAGTAATTTAGGAAGCAATTCCAAAATGCAACTGAATATTGTGATCTGATTAAAATAAAGTTTCAAAAGCAGAATCATAATCTATTTAAAACAAAAAAGTCACTGTACCTTCCTCATGCAATTAACAAAAGTGAGTCAAATTCCAACAGGGTTTGGTTTCACTCTGTACCAGTGTGCTCCGTGAACTGGATTGTAGGACATTCTCTATGCAATAGTATTAAGTGTTATGCAGCAACTTCATGAAAAGAGCTGCTACTAAATTTTGTTAGCAATAGAAGAAAATCAGCTCTGGTATGTTAACTTTCATCTTAAAAATAACAGAAAGGAGAAAAGAAAAACCTAAACACCTTTTCACTTACTGTTCCATACATTGTTCCTAAGGGAACAGCACAATGACATTCAGAATCTTGAACGGTTCCAAAAAATGTCTGTTCCCATTTCACTGTTCTTTCCTTACAGAAGGCTGTACAGCAGCCATTTAGTCACCCCAACAGGTGCCTTTCACACTTTTTTTCTAAAATGCCTACAGTGGGTTGTGTACTATAATATTTATTTTGGTCCAGGTTGCTATGTGAGCAGTTTACCACGCCGAAGTTTTGATTCAAACTCTTCTGCACATATCTTAAGTAAGATCTGTACTACTCCTGGAAAGAAAGACATTCTACTTGAATGGGAAGTTTTGATATCTGAGTATAAGATACAGCTTAATTCCTTTGGCAAATATACTATTTCAGCAAGCAATAATTGAAGTAGAATATTATAATTATTATATAATGTATTTTGGTACAAACTGAAATAGAGGAGATTATCTGAACATCAGGAAATGCTTCCTCACTGTGAGTGTGACTGAGTGCTGGAACAGGTTCCCTATAGGCTGTAATATCTCCCACATTGTAGATTTCCAAGTTGTCTGGACGTGGTCCTGGGCAACAGGCTCTAGGTGGCCCTGCTTGAGCAAGAGGGTTGGACAAGATCATCTCCAAAGGTACTTTCTAAACTCAGTGATTCTGTGAAGAGAGAAAGTGTGAACAAAGAAATAGCAAAGGTAGATGGATTAGTATGAAAAGAATTGACTTACAGTGTCAGAGGCAGGAGAATGTCAGAGGCTTCATTCTTGTCACAGAGTAACTCACCCATCATGGATGGTTTTCTTCCACGAAAAATGTTTCTCGTTTGCAAAATAGTGTATGTCAACTCTTTCTCCTGTCTCACATGTCTCATTAAACTGGGGGAGCTAGCCTGAAGTATAGCCTATGGATTACAGCACTACAGCTCTGAACAGTAACATACTTACAGGGCAGTTTCAGTTATTTTTAGGCTACTTTAAACAACAACACAAGCCTTTAAATCCTCAACCCTACCAAATTACTAACAAAAACTAAGACAAAAATGCTATTTCTATACAGAACGGACACTCAATACTTACTTCAAATTAAGATTTTGTAACAGAGATTTCCTTAAGCAGTTACAACTCACAGAACAGATACCATAATAGAATTGACTTCTCAAAAGCTATACCCAAGAAGTCACTCTCCCATCTGTAATCAGCATACAATAAAGGTAAGAACTTTTCACTGATGATATGTCTCAAATTGGCCTATAATTTCATATGGATGGTTACTATTGACTCTTTTTTCCCCCCAGCACGTCATCCTCCTGACAGCTATAATTAATTACATCAACTTTACTTTCAAAAAAAAAAAAAAAAAAAAAAAACCCAACAAAAAAAACAATTCCTCCCTTCCTTCCGTAGATTTTGAGACAGCATTTAATCCTGAAGTTGCAACTAAAGACTTCACCTGCACTGCATGCTATCAGCTTTCTTTATTGCTCCTGAAGCTGTTAGAGCGAGACTCCATACAAAGAGCTGTTCTAAGCACAAAGGCTTTAAAATAAAAGGCTTGTTCCCTGCTATGTCCACCTGCAGTAGCAGTATAATTCCTGCAGGTGTGACTAGGAGATTAGTATTACTTCTCTGTGAACATTATGGTGTACACTGCTGGCGCTGAATGTATTTAGGGTAAGTACTATTCTTTATCTTGTCTCATTCAGAATTATGTTTAACCAATCCATCCATACATCTAGACATCCTTCCTTAGTTTTGACCTCTATTATAGCAGAGGACCCTTCCTGGAGGATAATGTTCTGCTCCTATATCAATTATGATTGCACCTGTAACTAACACTGTCAAGCATTGCCTCATTTTCCAAAGCTGCAATGGATTTCGTGCATGCTTCCTCAACTGCAATTTGATCCACCATCAAAGTAAAGCCAGTGGCTCACTTGTACTACACCTTTGTCTCAGTAAGCATTTATAATCTTCACGGAATCCAATCATACTGTTGAAATACAGTTTCTGCTCAAAATTTCATCACTGGAGCTAAAGCAAATCCATTTAAGTGTATTATGCTTAACATTTAATGTGCAAACCATATTTTGCCTTAAACCTGAAAGAGAACATAATGTTATTTATCAATTCCTGTGTTCATTTAGTGATTAAAAGCTTTCATTTTCATCACCTTGCAATGTCACAGAGTACTTCCCTTGTCTCTACATACAGCATCACAGTGAGTAACTGAATTGTCTTTAAACCTTTTAATATATACAATTTACTTTTACAATCACTTCTTATTTCTAATCTGCCATTTTAAAATCCATTCATAAAAGCTGAGGCTCAAAATAAAAAATAAAATAATAAAAAGGAAATCACAGTAGAATCAGATTTATTTTATTCAAACTTCATGGTACTTTGGGTTTATTTAGCCTTCACTAGTACTAAATATCTTCCATACCATATAGCCATACTGTAATACTAATCAAGAAGGAAGCAAATTCTGAATTTAAGGTGACCACTGCTTTCTTGACTGCCTTGAAAACAGCTTCGTCATAACGAATGGTAAACAGTATCTCTACATCGCAGTAGATAACACTGGGTAAGCTATTTCTAGCCCAATTTCATGACTCCTTGTTACTAGGAATGGAAGAGGAAATAAAATTTTTATTCTGATTTAGTTTTCTAATCTACTTTTCTACAACCCTATTTCTGCCTTTGCTATGAGATTTAATACTAGGTGCTACCTTGAACTTTTTGGGTTTTTTTTTTGTTTTGTTTTGTTTTGTTTTTTTAATACGCAGTAACTTTTAATGATAACTTTCTATATTTCTTCCTTTGTACATCCACAACCATTCACCAAGTTAAATACTTAAGGAAAAAATTCTACAGGTATTCACTTACAGCAATTTTAACTGTTACATGTGAAAGGATATAAAAATTTTCAACCAAGTTTATCCTGTTTCATACTGAAAAGCACAGAACTGGAAATAATGAAAAAATATATTTTGGCAATAAACAACAGAACAGGGTATCTACTTCACCTCAGACAAATGTGTTGACAGAAACTAATTCCATGGGCCGTGAACTAGAGCAGTAGTTACAGGCCAGCTATTCTTAGGCTATAAGGCAAGGAGGAGATACAGACTGTATCTACAAGTCATGCTTGTAGAAGACAAAGAAACTGTGAGACAGGAGGTTTTTTTTCCAAGAAAACTAAACGTTTCTCTGAACAGGAGCAGCAAACTATAAAAACATCAACACTTAAGTCAGTTAGCTTCCAACAAACTCCTCATGTCATCTGATAAGCCAGAGGAAATTCTTCCAAAAGAGAAATTTACAGACAAGTCCAAACTTTATTTAAAACTACAATTTTGAACAATTTTTTAAAATTACTAAACAAGTCACAATAAAAAAGATTAAGACAGAAAAAGAACAGTGCAGCAAAACTGAATAAAAGAAGATTCAGTTCCAGCTGTTCAAACTGCCACAGGCAGAAGTTAGCCTACCTATTCTAAGAGGCAGCGTGTCAAAAACTATTTTACATTTTCATATGCTGTCAGAATTTGTTTAGTTAGTGCTGATTTTCCATATGCATTTGTATACAGAGTTTACATATGCGGGTATCTTCAGCTTATTCTCATGCACTTTGAGCTCCAAAAGTTTCTGTAAAATAAAGAGTACACTCATTAATGTCTAGTAGCTTCAAAGCATCAGACAGAACTCTAACAACATTTCAACTCGATAAAGAATACGATGAATAATGGACAATTACAAGAAATATTTGATCCTTGCCTCTTCTTTGTGAGTACTTTAACTCAAGGCCTCCTGAAAAAAACCTACAGCTACGTCCCACTTAAACAACGTCTTAATCACTAGCTACAGATTTTCAGTGGCATAGCACCCTTATCCACGCTGTCCCTGCATCAAGCTTCTGCGTCCATATTCACCAGACTGAAGTGACGGACGTCTGCTAGCACAGTTATGACAAGCAGAATGGTGATGGGCACTGTACGAAATGGAAGACGCATCTTCACACTATTCTGGAAGATACTGTGCTGTCACTACAACTGCAGTAGGGATTGCTTTTGTCAGCTTATGTTGTTTGAAGAATCGGGATTATCTACACTAGCAGAAAAGTACTACCATCAGAACATCCAATTTATCCATTTTGCATGTCCTTCCTACACCTTACATTGAAGAGCTACAAGCCTAACAATTGAACAGTTCCCTGGAGCAGGGAACCTGCTTTGGCAGGGGGATTGGACTCCACCTGAGGTCCCTTCCAACCTCTATGATTCTATGAACAGAAGCCTCTGATAGCTGTGAGACGCTGTACAAAAACTCCTTTTGTCCCAAAGATTGCTGTGGAGCGCAAAAGGACAACTGGAGGTGTCTCTGCCTACACAGGGGTGTCAAGAACAAGGAAGAGACGGGGAATGCCTTCACACCTGTCACATTCCAGACTATTCCTGAGATGCAGTGGCTCAGCCTTCTGTGGAGGCCTTGGTTTCTCTGATGTGGATAAGCCTGCATTGGACTGTTGTACCTGTGTCAGATGTGTCGTCACCATGCAACCCAAGAAGAACTGGACAATGTGTGTGTGTATATATATACATATTAGACACTACACAAAAATCAAAAATAAGTGCATTTTTTTCCCCTTGCTGTGTTTTCCTTCTGCCTGCAATCAGCTAACAGAGAATCTGCACCCCACCCTCCCCTACTCCTGCTACTGACCTGATTCATGGAACATCGTGACACTGTGGTGGTAACTATCTCTCCATTCCTACAACAAACCTTGCTTTTATTTTCTAATCTTTTTACTATTGCTTTCTTCATCCCACTTCCAATCAACAGGTCTAGATAACTGAAACTTTTAGAATAATAAACTGGCTGGGCAAATATACGACTCTTCTCTGAGTCTTTATCTCAATATCAGTATCATATTAAAATACAAATAAGTTGACTTAGATTACTATAAAGCTTTTGTAGGTGCAGAAGTTTCATGAAAATTACGATGAAAATATTTATTGTCATCATACACACTAAGAGTTTTTCTAACTTGCAGTATTTCTTATAACAAAAATCATCTTATTTTCCCTAGAGATACTCTCTTACTCTGTAAAGTCTGTAAAGCTTTTGTAGCATTACTGATTTAAATACTAGCAGTTAAAATTTAAAATATTGAAACAAAGCTTATAACAACAAATACAAATGTTTATTTGTAAGTTTTAAAACCATTAAGTTATACTATGCATTTTGAAATGTTAACTTCTATGATGTTTAGTGAAAGAATCTGACAGAAATGTATATAATGCAAAATCTGTTCATACCAATACATGTGGAGTCTATACAGAAAATAACCCTTACCTGGTTCTTTCAGCGTCTGGGCATCTCCTACTAATTCTTGATCTTGCTCTCCACCTCCATGCAATAATTCATCTGACAAGCTGTTGGTTTGGGCCTCTGATGCTACTTTCTTCAGTAAGTCTGCCTTTGTAACAGGTAAAACAAAACTCAGTTCTGATCAATTCTTATCGCTGTCCTGATAAGTAAGATATTTAGGGCATGCAATTCTAAATCATAACCCAACAAAACTCAGCAAAATACCTCGGAATAGACTGCAAGTTTAAGGGGCAAGTCTTCAACTTTCACAAAGTCATCCTCATCAGATTTTTGACTTATATTTCCAGAACCAGCTTCCTGTTAATAAAAACAGTGATATTTAGTGCCACTTCATTTTTACTCAAAATTAAGATTTTTAAACATTTTAAGGAGTGCATCAAACAGAAGCATGCATTAAATTTGTAGATGAAAACTGTACAAGACCGAAAACTACAAATAATACTGTGGGGGAAAAAAAAGAAAAAAAAAGCTTTATTTCTTTTAGATGCATTTCAACTGAAATATACTCACATATTCATTCACTAACACGGGTGAATCTGTGTCAGGACTGCCGGCCATGGAGCTTTCTGAACTTCCAGTAGATGACTTGTTTACTACACCTGCTGTATCTAGCATTGGAGCTTCATTTCCTGGTAAAGATGAACTTGATTCTTCTGTTTTCATACTGGCTGAAATAAATGATTCTGGGGTATTCACTGTTAAAGGTGGTGTGCTCTCCACAGCACTGAGGTAATGAGGTAAAATTGTAGCTCCCTCTTGTTCTCCTAAAGTCACATTAAATTTAAATTTTAGCTTTTATGTTTAATGTTTAGAGACACTAAAACATTCTGAGTATGCAAGAGTACTTTTTTTCTTAAACACATAATGATTCAAAGCTACAAATGAACAATGAACGAGAACTACACCAGTATTTTCAACAGCAAGACAGAAGGAAAGGAGGCGGTTTAAACATCCATAGAACCTGTCAGTGTTTCTTTTGGCAGAAAGTGATTTTTCACTTCTTAATAAGCTTCAATTTAGTATACATCTTTAAACTATAAAATTATTTTAACTGCTAGTAAATGGTAGAATTAGGGAGAAAACTAGCACCAGACAAATCCAAACATCAAAATACTACAATAGACAAATTACCCAACTACAACTGAGTACCAATGGCTGGCAGCAAAAATTTCTGAAATTCATGCTAGTGTAAAAATCACCTGTAACACACCTACGAACTTATGATTATTTCAGGCTTCCTCTTGAGAAGGTTTACTGTGTCTACATCAACACAGACTTACCTATTTAAATTAGACAGTTCCATAAAAAAAAAAACAACAATCCAATAATCTAATAAATTCACACAAGTTTCATCACCTTCCCCCAGACATCACACGCACTGAGATAATTCTCAGAGTATACAACATCAAAAGTGTTAATCTCTCAATTAACTTCATACTGGTCTTACCTTTAACATTAACAGATTGTTGTTCAGATGACAAAATATCACTGCCTTTTGTCTTACTCAGTTCTTGGCTTGAAGTCTATTGGGAAGATGAAAATGATTCAGAACAAATTCTACTGATCGTGCATCATAGCTTATTGTCTAATTCACTCTTTGCTAATTAGAAACACTAGTTCCATGTTTTTGTCTTAACTAGTATGAAATATGTGCATGTATTTCACAGTATTCACATGTAAATATACGTAAACAAAATACCTGGAGCATATGAAATACGTTCATAGGAAATACTAATACGAAAACAGTGTAACAGGGAAAAAATTATACAAAGATATTTTTAGGAAAAGTTATGTGGTGGCTTAGGGTTTTTCTGCCTTTCCAACTCTGGTGATACCTGCTCATTTTCAGTTGCTGTTTCACTGCTCGCTTGTAATGATGTCTGCACATCAACAGGTCCTTCCTCAAACTCTATTTCTTCATCTTCATTCTCATCTTCTCCACTGCCATAATTAGTGAGAGCTTGGGTTTCTGCTTTTGATAAACCTAAATGGTAAATCAACATAACACCATCAACATATTGGAACTGCATATTGATCAAACTCATTCAGTTTACTCGATAAGAACTCTCACTGATACATCTGACGGAATAAGATGGCTACAAATCCAAATCCATTTTGGGATTCACTACACTGATCAGTTATAATTCTTATTTCAAAGTATTCTTTGAAATTATTATGATGATAGCACACTATCAAGATCCACATGCTCTGCCCACATTACAAAAAAAAATAAAATAAAATCACTCACTGTGAAGCATCATAGCTATTAAAGAAATTACTGTAAATAATGGAAATATAAGGGAAACAAAACCATGAGCTGTTGTCCTCAGATCTACTAATTACAAAGACCAAAAGCTCCTCCAGAAATATTTAACTCTTAACAAGGTATTAGTAAACACAGCACTGGAAATTTTCTACTGGAAAAGAACTGCCTAGAATAAACTGGTAAAAGAAGCTGTTACTAAGAAGTACTTAACAAAAATTCTGTTGTAAAATTAGTTGGTTAAAACTATGAGAAAGCATTGAATAACGAGCCATAGAAAACACTTACTTATTGCCACTGGGCCACTTTCACTTTCCTCATCTTCCTCTTGGTCAGAAGCATCAGAGTTGATACTTTCAGGAACTTCGTTACCATCATATGATTCTAAGCCTGGTACTGGTTTTACAGTTTCAGTCTCATCTTTGTCCTAGGAAAACAAGGAATACTGCGTAATTTCATGTTTGTTTATCTAAAGATTAAGTTATGGTTCCTGCCGTAAGGAGTCACCTTTTTTTCCCCTCAGAAATAAAATATCTACAGACTAAAAGCTAATGTTTAAGAACGGATGCCCACATAACAAGTACTGGAAAGCTACTTCAGAAACAGCATCAGATACTACTATGACAGAACACACACTTCACACATACCTATAAGGTACATAACCAAGTATTTCGTTATCTGAAAAGGCTCATATCAGTTAACTAGCTTTAAACAGGTTTTTTTCAGTCACTAAAATGAGGAAGTAAAAAACACTAGCATTGTTACCTTCTAGCAATTTTCCCTCACTACTAAATGGCCTCTAGTAGTAGATGTTAGAAATACTTCTAGCTGCTTATTTTCATTTCTTTGGCAATAGCTATTCAGCAATTCCTCTGCTGAATTATTCAAGTATCCTAAGTGAGAAAATTCTGCTCACTCTGAATGAATCCCAAGTAAAGCTTGGAGTTTTGCTCCAAATCTTAAGGAATCTTCTACATGGAAACAAGCAAAACAACGATACACAGACTTCCAAGTTTACTTACAAAACAGTATCACAGACTCTCTAAGCTCTTGAAGAAAGTGCTTACCCTATGCCCACATAAGTCCGTATATGTATCTATATTCAGTCTGGAGGAGGAGCAGGGGAGACCTTATCACTCTCTACAACTACCTAAAGGGAAGTTGTGGTGAGGAGGGGGTCAGCCCCTTATCCCATGTAATTAGTGATAGGACTAGAGGGAATGGCCTCAAGTTGTGCCAGGGGAGATTCAGTTTGGACATTAGGAAAAAATCATCTCTGAAAGAGTGGTGTAATGGGCTGCCCAGGGAGGTGGTGGAATCACCAACCCCAGAGATGTTCAGGAAACGCTTAGATGTTGAACTGAGGGACATGTTTAGTGGAAAATATTGGTGACAGGTGAACAGTTGGACTGGATGATCTTGGAGGTCTTTTCCAATCTTGGTGTTTCTATGATTCTGTGCCCATATAGGAAAGCATTCAACACTGCTTCATACATCACCTATATCCTATCCTTGCTTGGATAAAAAATTTGAAAGACAACCCCTCTCCCTCACACACAAGTTTAGCTTCTAACATTTGTTAACTTGGAGAACACACAGGTCAGCTCATAGTACCTCAACTACTCTGTGCTCCAAGGTAGAACATGTGCTTCCTCTTTGAGGTAAAATAAATGACTTGATAAGATTAAAAAAAGAAAACTCTTGTTGCTAAAAAATAGTTAAGCACCATCTCTATTCACTGCTCTTGCTGCTTAAAGAATTAAGGAATAACTAAACTCTCAGTGCTTGGAGTTGAGAATAGAGGAAACAGCTCCAGATCAAATCCTATATATAAGGAAAAAATTCACAGCTGTTTTACAATATAGAAAAAAGAATAGTAAAAGGAAAAGAAAGCTCCTACTCTAAAGCTAATAAGAAAGTAACACAAACCACTCCAGTTGCATAGCATTCAACATTAACTTTGCCCTTTTTAGACTTTCAAACTGACACTTCTAAAGCAAAACTCATTCTACATACAATTTCACAAATTAGTAGTACTAAAGATGCTTTTCTGTCCTTATTGATCTCAATGCACTTGTTGAAAGATAAAAGGAAAGTTTTTATAAGAAATGCAATAATCCTGAAGGACTAACAGGAATACAAACAACAACTAAGGAGACAAATACAAATTACGTTTACTGAGGCATACAACAGAGTAACTGATGAAGGCAGATTTTTTTTTGGTAGTCATTTTCCAGACTGACAACTCAAATTCAGAAAAAAAGAAAAAAAAAAAAGGAAGTTAATTTACTCCAATGAAGTAAACTACTGAAAATAACAAAGAAGATAAAAAACAAGAAGTTCTATGAATTCACAAACACTGAGAAATTGATTGCTTATAGCTACTGGATTTGCATGATAAAAAACAGTAAGTGATCTGCGAAATTATCTGAGGAATTAAACACAGTTGAGAAGCATAAACATACTTTGTCCTCATCGATATCTTCAGTAGATGAACAAACATCCACCTGGAGACCTTTTTTTGCCTAGAAGAAACACAAACTATCTTCAATTCTAGACTGAAGTAACTTAGAAAAATACTGAACCAAACAAAATCTTCCTGAAGGCTGCCACAAATGCCAGTCTCACCAAGAACTGCTATCTCAAAACTGTGGAAAGCCACAGGGAATTCCATATTATCAGATGTTTACACAAACATCTTCACAATTTTTAAGTCACAAAATATTATAAGCATGCAAGCACGCTTGGCCTTTTTTTTAGTTAAAAAAAAAAAAAGAATCCTTACACAGGCTGTTTTTCTAGTCTGTGGCAGAATCATAATTAAGCTATAGAATTAATATGCCAGCTCTGATCAAGACAGACAGCTGTATTTTTAAGCACTGAATCTAAACCAGTTACTTTGCAGGACTCAAGACAGACACAAAAATTTAGCAAAATCAGATATGCCTGCGTCAGGAACCTGGATCTGAAAACCCTGAAAAACTCTACAGAGATATTTATGTGGATCTGTACAAAACAGCCAGGACCTGCAAGTTCTGGCTCAGCTCTGGCTCCACTGAATACAAACTTGCACTTCAGCAGCAATACAAACACTGACCTTAATCCCAATTCAGGAGAATAGAATAAATGCCAGATCTAAGTTGACTCCATGCATTCTTATGGCATGGGATAAACCAGTCCTTCATGTAACAAAGACAAGCAATCCACATAACATAGGAAATCAGAGCCAAATCCCTCTGGATTCAGGGCATCTCTTATAGACTGTTCCATTCCTTAAAGAAGCCAATGTCCCACTAGGTATAGCTCTAGTACATCTAAGTTGAGGTATAATTAAGTTTAGCTGACGCTACTCTTAATTTACTTGTAGGACTTCCTAGTTCATGACAGATTAACATTATCTTCTGTTGACTCGAGGGATTTCTGTGTTTCTAAAAGGTGGCTGAAAGAACACTGAAGTCATAACTATACTGTACAATAAAAAGCACTGAGGTAAATATACGTCTGATTTAATTAAAAGTTACATGAACATGATCTGTTTTAGTGCTTCTTGTGTAAATAGTTCACATAACTGAGCTCCTAAAAACTGCAATTCCACAATTAAGAAATGCCAACACATCTTTACAGTACTGTAAGCAGTGAAAAAAACAACCAAAACCTGCACTGTTAGTGCAGGACATGTACTCACATTCTGTATGTTCCCATGTATTTCTGAAGACAAATTTTACACTAATTCTAGAAAGTTATACTTTCTACATATGCCAACAAGCTAACTGTTTCATGACCACCTAGCCAGAATAAACATTACAAAAAAAGATACCTGCTGACTAAGCTACTCCAAGGGAAGCTGTAGGAATAGATGGAGAGATGATGAATTGGTATTCATATGCTAAAATACATCATTTGGCTACTTTGTGACCCTAGATCTTAATAATGCCCCATGACTTGATGCACACATATCACCATTTCCCTTGAATCAAAGTCTACACAATTAAACTTACGTAGCAGACAGTAACCTACAGCACAGGAAATCTCCCTTAAGGAGGAAAACAGTTCATGTTTCTACACAATCAGTACTATGACAACACAGAAGTAGTTTGTTAAAGCAAACCACCACCACTCCTCATACATAAAGTCTGGAAATAGACCTTTAGGAAACTTAGAAAAGTCAAATAATAAAATAAAAAAAAAGTAATGAGACAAACCTCTTTAGCATAAGACTGCATCTCTTCGGTAGTTTCTATTTTTCGTTTACATCTCTGCTTTACAGAAATACTGTTATTGTCCAAGTCTTGCATGAGTTTAAAAAAGGCTAATTCATTAAATAATACTTCAGAAATCTCCACAAGAAGATCTTCCCCACAATCTTTTAATTTTCTCCCAGCAAATTTTGCCAGGGAATCCTGTGAAGAGAAATAAATCTTCAGTTTCTGAAACAAGCTTTCAAGCTTCTAAGACTAAGTACATATCATACTGTTAGCAATTCTCAAAATTAGTTAAGTACATAATAGTTTGTAATCTTTTTAAAATAATTTGGTACCTTAAATGCCAACTGAAAGCTACTAACCTGAAGTATACTACCAAGCTGCTTATGAAAGAACTTAACAAATTCTTTGCTTTCATCATTCTGTTGTGTAAGAGTCAAGACCATACGCCTTACTGATGTCAGTAACTGAGAAGAACATACTTCATCCATGTGTTCCTAAAAAGGTATTACAGAGTAAGTTTGTTATCACTTTGAAAAGTTAATCATCTCTAACACTGAGATGCTTTAAACACACACAAAAAAAGATGAAAATCAACAACTTAGCTGTTTTTCAAAAATATCTCGTCACATCATATGAGTTAAAATTACTTTAGTTCTCCTGAGCAAGCATTCCAGAAATACATTTTCAAACATTTCTATTCAATTGGGTCAGCTTCAAACAAAAATCTCTGTTCGTGAGACAAAAAGTCCACTAGCTCTGTGCAATCTAGAAACCTTACCATTTCCTCTACTGGAGTATTTAATCCTTACTTCAATCTCAGCAAAGTCTGTAACTCAGTATATACCGGCAGCTGTCGCTAAGATATGAGTTATCAACTTTAGACAGAAGTGGCAATTTGAAAGGTATTTGATGGCAGCCATATCCTAATAGTAACAAATTTATTTATAAACTCCTTTGAAGCTAAATCCAGTATTCTGGTCCTACCTTTCAGGGACTGAAATACATCCACGTAGGTACAAAATGCAAAGACACCTGCTTTAGAACACACTAGACAAAGCATTAACATTTGAAAGCTACTTTCACGGTCTTAGAACATGGAAAGGTTATTACATTTTCTACTAATTCAATACAAACAACAGTATTCTATGCAAGCGTGCAGCTCCTCTTCCTATTCTCCTAGTACACGTTACTGAAAATAGTTCTTACCTTCAGGAAAGGAATGACCTCTTTCATAATGGCTTTAATCTGCCGGTCAAGCTGTTGAGTGTCTATGCGAGGACACGGGACAGCAGAAACTTCACTTGACTGTGGCACAGAAAGACATTCACTCGTGCTGGGACCTTGTTAAAAAAGAGTGTATGCATCTAAGTCATTTAATTTTACTATTAAAGAAATATTGATTTCAAAAATATACATTTTCCTCTTAAAATAAATCTATTTACTCAAGCACATTAAGAACCTATGAAACTTTGTTTTCAATATAAAAAAAACAAGTCAGCCAATTAAATTACTCTTGTTATTTAGAATAATTATTCTCTACAACTAAGTAAAATATGTATATATGTGCATACCTTCTAATTTAGCAGCAGTAGCACCCTGAAAATTACTAGAGCAGCCCTCAGAGCCAAGGGTACTTTCAGCTTCAATTTTCATACGCTCATATTCCCTCATCCTAGCCAAAGCTTGATCTAAGTGAATCACTGTGTTGCCTATATTTAGAATAAAAACATCTTTTAATCTAAATAAGAAGTTTCCAAAGGATAGACAAGAATACAATGAAAAAAATCAAAGCTGTAGGTTTTGAAATTTACACATATCTGCAGTTGTATTATGTTCTTTTACACACGCTTGGACCAACACAAAGTGTTTCAGAAGTGTCTAATTGCTTAAAGTGTTGTATTAAAACCATGTGGTTACATATTAGATCATAAAAATACACTACTAAAGAGCAGATTACTGGAGTCATTTCTGGAGAGGAGGTGAAGGAATGATACATGTGACATAAATCATGTAATTCTTACCAAGGTCATCAGTGGCAAAGGGTTCAAAATGTGAAGATGTAGACATACTACTCCCATTGTCCGCATCATTTTGTTCGCAGTCCTGACATGCTTCTGTAGGGAAGTTCTTGTCAAAAGTTTCCTAAAAAAAAAACAACCATTCATCAGATGAGTACTAAGCAGGGGTTCACCATACTCTTAACAGCTGTGAGAATGAGCCAGCAACTTTTTTAGCTGTCTTATATCCTGAAAAGAGGGTTGATCCCCAGTCAGGTAATACTGGCACTTTTTTATTTATTTATTTATTTTTTTCCAAATACTTCAACTCTAAGCAAACAGGAAACTAGGTGGAGGACTCAACTGTTTCTTAAATATATAAAAAAATAAATAAAATAGGGAACCTTGTGATCAGTACTTGCCCTGACCGTATTCACAGCATATTGGCTATTTCTGAATATCAGTTTCCAATTTCATAGATTCATACTGTTCTCCATGTTCTGCTCCTCCCCAGTACCATGCAAAAGGCTTTCATGGATTTTAGACAATTACAGTCACTATGAATATTTCAGTACACAAACAGCATGCAAATTGAATACAGGAAAAGCTTCCGAAATGAAAACTTACATCATCTGTAGAAGCAAGACTTTCACTGGGAGTGAGCTCAGAATTTGATGCTATCCATGTTGCAGTATTTAGTGATTTTATACATTTCCCCTTCTCGTTGTTCTCAGATAAATGTCTGGTCACTATATCCTGAAAAAAATAAATGTACTGTAAAAAGAACATCTAGAATTTCTTCACCCGATACGCAGGATTCTAAAGTTTGTGCATACCTGTAAAGCATACAGGGCCCTCTGCCTTAAATAATCTGTGTTTAACAGCTGCAGCTCATGGAAAAGTTCAATGAGAAAGTGGGGCCGAGATTCATTTTGAGAAATAAGAGTTGCAACTTCAGAATAAATTGTGTCACGCAAAGCTTCAAACATAGAAAGATCACTACCAGTTTCTGCAAGGAAGAAAACAAATCATTAAAAGATAATTTCTTGACAAGCATCCAGTTGTAAAAAAAAACAAAAACTGCTTGTTACATAAGAGATGCAGATACTTTCTTAGAGCTTATTCATTTCCCGAAGGCAAAAGGGACTTGAACACAACAAAATAATTCTGAAATCCTGTAAGTACGAAACACACAACACTTGTATCAATCAGGTTTTGCTCTTACAGTTTCAAACAGTACCTTTCGAAAGCACTCTTTATTGACTAGAATACTGCACCCACCACAACAATGCTTTCAAATCTGAAAGGTATTCAATGCTGAACACAGTCTTCTAAAGCATTTCAAATAGTAAGACATCCAAAGGTCTCAAACTAATGTAAGTATTCCATACTTTCGCAAGAAATAAGCAACATGATGGAAACTGGGACAAATCCATGCCACTCCTTCCCACACTTACATAAATCTATTTCCATACATTCCTGTTATTTAATAAAGCCACGTGCCCTTAAGCCCATTACACATACGTGAGAAAACAATGTGATTCCCAGTAAGACTCACGTTCCTTAGGAATTAGAAGTATATCATACTGTTGTGATATTCTTATATCACAACTTTTATGTTATTACATACATACTTTGGCAAGCATTGAATGGAAAAACGAAGTTAAATTTGGAAAACTCAGAGTTTAACAGATGCACATTAGTTAGCATTAAGTTAACGAGATATCAGCAATACAGCAAATTTTACTGTAAAATTGGATTATCTGCCAATAGTATACCAGAATTTTTAAGCCACAGAGGCAAAGTTTTTCAGTCCGCAATAAGACAAAAATTGCTCCCCTTGCCCATTTCTAAATTGTAACAGCAGATTTTACACATAAAAAAATGCCTACTTAAATTGCTTTTTGTCACAGACTATTTTCCACACACAATTTTTACAGACTGTGAACTCCATAGTTGTGGATAACATGTCTATTAATTCAAGGCAGTTTGTGCTGTTGCATTCCATGCTTATTACAAGTAGCCCCTCTTGCATCATTTATAAATGAGAAGCTGTCGCAACTGTACTAGTTGTGAACATCTGCTAAACAGTCTGAGCAACAGGACCAAAGCCAAGGGGGGCAGGAAGCAGCAGGAAAGAGTAAACGGACACTGTTGAAGCTAAGCAATGAATGCATTACCTGGCGCTTCAATGCATGCATTTCTGTTAGACTGCTGCAGAATTCTCCTAGCATGTGCTGTAGGAAAGTGGGGATAGACAGTGATAAACACAAAAATGCGCACCAGAAATTAAGACAGGGTCTGTACAAAACAGCAGGAGGAACACTGCTTAATCATCCAAACCGCACCGCTGCTTATTGTGAAAACTTAACTGGCAAAGTTTATTATACAAACACTAATAAACAGCTCTCAGTGTGGACACAATTACATTGACAAAGCTGTACATCATGCTACTACGACTAAAATATCTGCATGATTCAAATAAGGTACTGGCAGAATCTAAAAAGACAAGAGTATTTTTATGACACAGATGCAAGAAAAGCAGTGCTGATGGCAAAAATGTAAGGGTATACATGGTAAGATTTCATTTGAATGACGTTTGACCAAGCTCCTTTAAGCATGAACAAAGAAAATACGCATGCAGAACAGGATGTCATTAAAATGGTAAACAGTTTCATCTGGTGTCCATAGAAATACCAATAAGCAATGTTTTCCATCAACTAGAATTTTGTTTCTCTTACATTAACAGTTTGCTTTTAAATTATTTTAATCGAGTATCCCATCTACAGAAAACACAGAATAGCAGTCAGTACCTAAACGTTAACATTCTTTTATGTTTACTGCAGCCTTAGAAATTAAAAAGCAAAATCCACACGTTCAAGTAAACCGTTGCTGTCTTGTCCTAATATACTGCATTTAAACAATAAACTAGTAACTAAGTATGGAAATTCCTCACACAAAGTTTACAAGACAATTACTGAAATTCAGAAAATACCTGAAGACATTTCCGTAGATCTACTGTATTTAATTATTTTTTCCAATTGCTCCCGGTTCCTTTTGCTGAACACCTTTGCATGAACGACCTCTTCACAGTGTTTGCTTTTAGTGCTTTTGCAGGGTTCACACACACTAGAAGCACTTGCACTTTCATAACCTTAATGAGAGGAAGTGGAAAGAGAAATTAAAAAAAAAAAGATAGTGTTTTCTTACTTTCATACACAGATTCAAGGGCAATTTCTAAACATAAAACACCAATTATCTTTCAGATCTTCTGTTGTTTGCTGAAGTGATACAACAGTACTAAAATCTCGAGGACTGCAGCACTATCAGGTATGCTGGTAGTGTCCCTCTCATTCTAGACCAATTCTGTATTTTACAGAAACACCTCCCAGTAAGTCATCCAGATAGAACATGAAGACTTAATGCAGAAGAAGTTTATCCAGGCAGCTTAGTTTCTCTCATACTGCATCTGTACCCAGTATGGACTCAAACCAGGACTCCTAATAATTTATGCTTTTATTTGGTGAAATACTCAAAAACTTTAGTGTAACCGCATCACATAAAAATGAATTCATATTTCAGTAACGTGTTTCAACAAGTTACTATAAATACTGCCTATGGATAGTAAATTCTCTAGAATGTAGAGACTATGATCCAAGTTGAGTTTGCCACAGTGTATAAGATTATTTGCAGCCTACCAGTATTTTTAATTCTGCCCTTCAGCTGAGAAGAATTCTTCCTCTTAATCTTCGATTTGGGTGTTTTATCTTTTGACGCCAAGCTTGCCTGAGCTGAAGCTTTTCTAGATTTAAATGTCTTTGTCACAGTAGTTGGGTCAACTGGATCAGGCATGCTACTAAAACTCTCCAAAGACTCTTCATCGAAGTTTCTTCTCCTGCTTGTATCAGACTGATTTTTATGACCAGAAGCAATGCTCTGTACTGAAACTGGAAAGCCTGCTTTCAGGTGAGACTGATCATCCTTTTTTACTTCCTGACTATCATTAAGCCAAGTTGACCTTTTTTCTGCTTCATCTTCAGGTTGTCTATGACTCCTTCCATCAAAAAGAAAGAAACAACACAGTATATATTACAACCTGGTTTCTCAGACAGAAACAGTATGTATTACACTACAGTTGAAACTATTTGCAAGACATTTGCCTTACTCAGTCATCAGCTGAACACTGACATTTAAAAAACATGTAGCAAGATCCCTTCCAAATGAAAAACTGACGGCATCCGAAGAAGCTCACATCTCTGACTGATCACAACAAGAACAGACTTATGTTCCTTGAGTTACCCTAAAGTAGTATTATAAAACACCCTTAAAACAACATTAACCATCACCTACATTTGTACTGAAAAAATATCACTTTGAAGCTATTTGTCTCCTCTTGTTAATTCAATTGCTCAAGTTCAAAACAGAAATCTTCCTCCACAGACAAAAAAAATCACAGAACTACTCCAACACTGCATTTAACTTCAGAATATTCCTGAAATAATACATCACTTAATACACAGAAAAACAGAACAGAAACGAAAAAAAAAAACAAAAAAAAAACAACCCACAAACACACCATCTTGAAAACTAATTCACTTTAAATCTAAGTTCCTGAAAAGAACCCTAGCTCTGTGGGGCTGAGACAGGGTGCGACAACAGTGACTACAAGGACAGTTGCACTGTGACAGTGTATACCTTTGGTTTTCTGCTCCATTAGGGGAACTGCTTTCAAAAGGTTTGGGGAATGCCATGTACTCGGTTTTTCCAGAAGCATTATGATCTAGAGGATGTTGCTGCTGCTCACTGCTTTGTGGGAAACTGCTGTGTGCAAAATCTCCAAAACCAGAAGGAAACACTGGATTGTAGTTTATGCCTATAAAACAAACAAGAATGTGATAAGTTACTACATCTTTTATCTGTGCACTGTAAGTCAAGCCTGAGACACTGCATGGCACCATGTAATTCTAAAACAAACAAACAAAAAAACATCAGGGAAATAAGAAAAGAACTCCTCTCGCTCTGAAAATGCTGCAATTATGAGAATTTATCTTAAATGCAGATTTCAAACATCATGAGAAGTTACATAACTCATCCCCATCAGCACACACAGATGAATACAGGTCAAGAATACTCCTACAACTGAGGTAAAAAAAATCATACGTTCCTAAAAAAAAAAACCAAAACCAAAAAACAGAGATCTGTGTGTGAAGACTACCAGTTCTTCAGCAAACAATTTCACAGGAAAATTCCAACAGAGCAAGTATTCACTGGGCCAAAGAAGATATAAGGCTTACTTTAACTTTAGAAACTGCATGGAAGCACCAAATTAAACACAATTACCCTCCTGTACAGATTATGTGTAATTTAAAATATATTCTAAAACAGAAAATAAATTCAAGATACATCGCTGGTAGCTTTCAGATCGTATTTTCTGAAAAGGCTCAAAGTCCAAGCACTCCACTCCAAGAGATACAAACTTCTGCTGATTTAAATACAGTTTAAGAATTTCAAGGACTTCAATTTCAATCTGGAGAACAAGCCAGAGTTCCATTAAGTTAACATTAAATGAGGGAATCGAAATTTTTATATATGTTACATTTCACACTTGCAGTAATACTCACCTGGAGCATATGAAGAAATATTAGTAAATCCTGGTATACTGAACAGGTTCACAGGCTGTGGAGGAAAGCTGAACGGACAGAAAACAGGAGATGGAGGTGGTGGTGCACTGCTGCCTCTCTCCTTTCTTGATGGCTTCTCTTGACACTGTTCTTGCTGATGCATTAGATCATTTAACATTTGTTTCAACCTTGAAAAAAAAAAAAGGAGGAAAAAGAATGCTTCTATCAACTCTTTACGGGCCAGTTCAGCCTGGTTCCAGGACCAATGAGGCAGGGGGACCCATGGATCAATGCCCCAGGAAAGGGAAAAGGGCAAGGAGATGGTTTAATTTAAACAGCACAAGAGAAAGTAACTTGATAGAAATACAATAACCAGCAGGATGGTAGCAGTAGATGGTACCATGAATGACAGCACCATGCAAAAAAATCACAGCTTCACTAAGAGAGCTTAACTACACTAAGTAGTAAAGTGAACAGTTCTTAAAACTGACATTCCTTGACTCAAAAGCAATTGTAGTAGTAGACAAGCATAGACACTACGAGTGCCCTTGATGTTCAGGTTGACAGAAAATTTTAAATCTATACTCAGTAATTCAAGACTTATATTTTGCCTCTCCATGTAACCATCACTATTTCAACCACACAAACTATGTTTGTGCTCTTATTTAATCCTGAGCAACAGACACACACAGTCTAAAATAAACTGATCTGTCACTGCGGTCACATTCACAGAAATAAAGTGTGCTTGTCAGAATGAAAAAATAAATAAAATCGCTCAACAAGGAAAACGCAGCTTGGAAAAAAAAACAAATCACAGAAGATGCAAAATATTTGCAGCAATTGCCATTAAAATTACTTTAAAACATTATGCAAAAAGGGCTAGTAAATACGTACTTTATGCTCCATAAGTGATAGAGAAGAAAATTTTGAAACCTCATATCGTGAAATGAAGGTGGTTGAGGCACCGTCCCTAGCGCTGCTCAAGAAGCGTTTAGATGAGGTGCTAAGGGATTTGATTTAGTAGCTTGGTGGGTAGGGATGGTGGTGTGAGGATGGTTGGACTAGATGATCTTGTAGGTCCTTTCCAACCTAATGTATCTATGAATCTATGAAAGTACTTCTGTTATTATTTATTTACTTTAAAAAGACTATTTTTCAGAAGATGTTAAGAAGTACATTCAAATGGAGCATTACTATGTACAAATTACAGCTGAAAAATCCAAGCAAGGACAAAGCTTTTCCAATATCTTTCCATTACAGTTAGAATCCAGAATCTTGCTGGGTAGTCTTCCAAAAACCAAAGGCACATACTGAAGCATTTCAAATAATAAAGCCAAATCCCAATACAAACCTTTGGACGTTATTCTGCTGCCAAGACAACTGAGTGTAACACTGGTTTAACTGATGCATAATAAGATGTACTTGAGAAGATGCAACATTATTGGGCATCATATTATAAGGGCTTGCAAGCAAAGTCTGTAGAAAACAGGAGAGAGTCTGTGGAAAGAAAACAAATAACAGAGACCAAATTACCAAAATTGGAAGTTATTGCTAGAAAATACTGAGTCAGAACAATAAGTTAACTGCTCTTTATGCCTACCTGCTGATCTTGCATTAAAGTCTGGCAAATACTAACACTCAATTCAAGTTGTTTCTTCAGCTGATTGATCTGTTCTTGCCATTGTTCTTTTTCCTCCACATAAGACAGTTCAGATATCCACCGGAAGTTTTCCTGTCGTCTCATACTGATGTTTTGCTGCTGCCTAGTTTTAGACATTGGTCGGTAATTCCCATCTGCTGAAAGAGGTCGGCAATTTTTCCACCTAAGGCAGAGAAGGAGCAGAAAGCAGAATGAGAACAAAAAATGGCATTTCAGACCTTTCCTTTTAGGGATGCTTCAATTATTAATGCTTCAGTTGTAGGTAGAAGCAATAAACATAATACAGTAAGAAGCAGAGCTTCCAAATGGAAGGTCTCTGTGTTAGTTCTAACTAAAATTGTTTTTCCTTAATCAAAACCATAGGAAACTACTACTGATTTTCTCAATCATCAATTTTGAAGAGACAGCAAAAAAATTCATATAGGTCATCTTCTGCTACACTGCCTGAAACAGAACATGAGGAGCTATGGAGCAACACAACCAGGAAATTGAATAGCAGGCAACATTTAACACACAGGAAAACAGAATAATCAAAATTAGTCATGTACACTGTAGCTACATAGGCTAAGTCAAGAAAATGCCACTGCATGCATCTCACTAGCAGTGTGCCTTGCATTTAGTGCAACAGTCCTTGCAGAGATTCAAAAAACACCCTGACAAGCGTTAAATAAACAAGTAATGCCACTTACCTATCCTTACTTCCTTTAAGAAAATACACGCTTTCTGGTATTTGGTTATTGGGATATGCAGAAAAGCTGTCATTCATGCTTGGCACATCTTCTTCTTCTTCTGCCTGATCAAGTCCATCAGAAAGATAACCATCTTCATCTGCATCCTCTTCATCTAGTGCACACTGGGTAGAACCTCCCCAGGTAGCCATTGTCCTGCTGAACATTGAAAATGAGAAGTGTAAGGGAATGAACAGGTTTTGTTTGTTAAAGTTTATGGCAAACTACTGAGTACAAGTCTACCAATTAATCAAGATGAACCAAAATTAAAAGTATTGTAAAACAGAAAACTAAACTAGTATTCTTCAAATATCAGAATAATTTAGTAAAATGTCATGCTGTTTTGGAAAATTATTCTCTCTCTAAAAATGGTGTAAAGATGAGGAAACAATAATCCATGCATTTGCATTTTCCATGCATTTCTCTCTTCTTCAGTGAGAATACACTTAAAACAAACAAAAAACCATACAGAATTGGGTCACTGCCAACTTGACTTTAGAAGTCAAGAAATCCATCTATTATTGTCAGACCATCATCTGACAACTCTCAGAAAAATATCAGAAGTAACTCGAGACCAAAACCTCATAAAATAACAGAAGCATACAATGACAGCAGAGGGACTCATGTTCTTACTTCTCTGTCCTGCTCTGTTGGGGAGTACACTGAGCTTCTGACCCCTCACTTTTAACAGATGCAGCAACAGTAGATATTGTTTCTGCCAGTTCTCTCCTCCTCTGATGCTCAGCCATTAAAGCTTCAAGTTGTTTTCTTCTCCATCGCAATTCTTCTCTTAGAATTTCATGTCTTCTCATCTCAGACCATAACTGTTTTCAATAAAATGAAAGGCATCAGAGTACAAACAAAATTTCAGTATTTGATACTATACTGACATTTTTGTCCAGGCACTGGTATTAATCACACTACAAATGCACCCAGTAATATATTCCATTTTAAAATTTAAGAAGGTAATTAAACAATAGAGGATAGTTACTTTTTAAAATAACAAAATAGTGTATGTTTCAGACACTCTTTAATCTCACAACTAGGTTAGCCAAGGAGCAAAAAAATCTTTTTAACAAATACATTATTACATAATTCAGTGAATGTGACCATTTATGCTCACTTCATAGAGGAAAAAAAATCTTCCAGGAGCATGAAATACAGTTCAGCACTACCAATATTTACTTCTTTCTAGAAATGAAGGAAAACTACATACACTCTGTTATCATGGCTTCTACTATATTCTCTCCATAAAAAGTACCCAAAATAGCATGTTAAAGTTTCCTATAACTTTTTTCCTTTTTTTTTTTTTTTTTTTCCTCTCCATATAAAGTATCAGAATATCAAGTATGAATTACCTCATTGCCTACTGGTACAGATTCACCAAATTCAAGTAAAGGCTTGCCAGCTGTGTTACACTCATTCATGGCCGGAGTTGAGGTTGCTGGTGCAACCTGTCTATTTGCTGGGCTGTTACCCAGGCCAGCAGACTGAAAGAAAAAGCAGAATGGAAGAATAGCCTAACTTTCTAAAATTTACAATTCAGGCTTTTTGAGACAGTAGAATTATTTAGTACTCAGTGAGAACCTGGATTTTAAAACTCATTAAGTACTTACTTCAGAGGTTAGTCAGAAACAAAAAAAAATTGTTTTTAATCTACTACTGTATAATGCTGTAGATAAACAGCATTGACCATTCACTGCTTATTTCATCGAAAATTGTCTTTAAAGAGTATTAAAAAAAAGTACAGCGCTGCAGTTCGGTTTGAATACAGCAAAATGTCAGTGTTTATGAAACGCAATATTGTTCGACAACAGCAGAACCTGCAAATAACAAGTGAAGATGCAGTGGCTAGCAGATACAGCAGACAGACAAATTTCAATCTAAAAGTAAGACAGAAGGTCCTCCATTTTTGAAAACTTTAATATCACAATTTTTGAGGACAAAGGAACATGAAACTACAGTCTGATACAGCAATCGCCGAGCAAGAACTTCAACAAAACCAGAAATACAGAGCTTTTTTCTAGCTTTAGAAATCCTAATTGTTACTAATTGTGTTCCACTGTAAGAAGTTTTTTAAATCAAGTTTGTTTTTTACTAAGGAAAAAATGGTGTGAAAAGTATGCTTCACTGTTCAACAGCCTAAGAAAGCAAAGAAAGTCTACCTACTTGAAGGTGCGGACAAGCTTTCTGTAACACTTCAATTTTTTCTTGAATTTCCATCAGTTTTCTTCTTCCTTCTTGTAACTGCTTAAGTTCCCGCTGCTGCTGCTGAAGTTTAGCTTCGTAAAACTTCTCTCTGCATGGATACATTACCCACATATTACTTGGCAAGAAGTCATCTAAAGTAAGATTCTGCTGTCCTCAGAGAAAGACAAACCTTGCTTTTTCATTCAGTCCTACATCTTTCTGTAGCTTATTAGTACTAACTCGAACATTATTTGGTTGTTGCTTTGTCTCTTCCATCTCACCCAAAAAGTCACCCATGCTAGATGCATTTGCAGTCAGTACTTGAGGCTCTGGATCATCATCCTGAAAGGGAGTCAGGAAAGCAATAAGACTATTTTCAAGTTGATGAACAGAATATAAGTGCATTTTACCAAAGCTGTTTGTTTTTCTTAACTAAATAGTCTGAACAGTCTATCATTCAAACCAAGCTAATTTAAATAATCTTAACAAGATAATTCAAAGTTATAAGACTCAAACTGTTGAAACTATCAACATAAATGCAAAATAACTCATGCCTCAATTCTGGGAGTCTCAAACACTTGAATATCATTTTATGCCAGTGATTGAGAAGACAGAACTACATAAGCACATAAAAGTGGAAGGAGAATAGAACAGAATACAACTGAGGTGAAAAACAGACTCTTAATTACTGCAATCACAATAACATGAATTATTACTAGCTTTAAAAAATAAAGACAACTCTGAAAAGAGATTTTTTTATATTTTAGAAACAATCTTGTCCGTGGTTCTCTAATCCACATTTTTATTGTCACAGCCTTTTCAAGTTCTCAATTAAATCTTAAAATATTGAGTTGTAGCCACAGAACTCTTCTTTCAACACAATCTTTCTGAATACAGAACCTGTTGAAGAAATCATCACTGCCTAAGTGCAGCATAACCACACAGATCTACATACAGCAGAACTATCGAGTGCAAAGGTTCAAACTTTTTAAATATGAAGACTGAATATATGTTTCTGTTTTTAACGTTTAAGTTTCTGTATTCTCTCTAATTCTGATTTATAACAGTATACAGTTAAAAATCTCAGTAGTGGTCTTAAGAAACAAGCCCAATCAAGACGCTGGGAATTTTGACAGCTGTGTCACTTCAAAAACATTGCAAAACGTAGGATTCCAGAACTAAAATGAACATTCATTATAAGCTTAAAACCATAGCTGAAAATTATTTAAAGGGTACTGCACTTCCTATTTTGTTTTCTTTTTGTTGGCTTTTTTTGTTAATAAATACTTTATCTTGGCACTGGATTTAAGGCTGTTCTTGTCTTAGATCAGCAACCCAGGAAAATTCCAGATTTGAACTTGGTGTCACCTTCAACTTCAGACAAATCAACCACCGTCCTCTTTTTCACAGTAAATTATATATAGTAGACTAAAAGAATTCTACCCCATTACAACTTTCACATTATATGAAACGAGTGTTACATGCATGGATTTACAGTCATAGTATACCTGCACCATAGCAGCAAGATTTTGTAACTGTCGAAGTTTCTGCTTAGCAGCCATGAGTCTATTAATCTTCTGCTCAAACTCAGCATCTCCTGCAGCATCACCCAGGCTGCTTCTGTGACTAGACATGGAATCTTCACTAGCCCTGTCCTCTTCCACTTCATCATCTTCACCTTGGGGTAGGTCAGTATCTTTGTCATCCTCCCTATTATGACAGTCTAGAGAAGTGGAGAGGGAAGAAGAAACAAAACAGTATCTGAACACTACTGAAATTGATAGTTTTATTTAATTACTACTCTCCAGAAAAATATCTGCCTACTGTTTGAGCACTTGAACAAACTTCTTCAAAACGTTGCATGGCTATCAGAATTGTGTATGCACTAAGACCTAAATTGTTAGAAAATTTTAGAACATACCTAGAGTAGAAGACATTTTTAGAGTCCTTATATTAGCAGCAGATCGATTATTTATTTCACAGTCAGTATTAAGATGTCTTCCATCTCTGTTATTAGTTCCACACTGTACATTTGAGTTGCTATTTATTTCACTCCAACTGCTGATTCCCTGAGGATTTCTAGGGTGAAATTCATTACTCGTGTTAACTTCTTAAGAATTGGTACTGATGGAATATTACTTCAGCCTTTTATTGACTCACTTTTATAAATACGTCTTTTATTCTCCTAATCCTTCGTAATAGAAAAAAAAATAAGATTCACTTTCAAAATTAGCCTAGACATTGAGAATTCTCAACGTCCATCTCTCTGATAGACTGTTGCTAAAATAGATAAATGGAAATCAGAAGCAGCTACAAATTATCTCCCTACTCAAGCTGCAACAGTATCAATGTACAAGAGGATTTCCACGTCTACATTTATATAAAGAGCTTTGCATGATTCATAACCAAATTAGTATTGATTTCAGAACAGATGCACAGATGCACACAGCTATCCTTTTACTACAGCTCAGAATGCCTCTATACACTGAAGGTTGTTTCTCCTTGAACTTCCTAGCTCTACAGCTGCCCATCTTCCAGAGGAATTTCACACACATTTCAGTACTTGAATCTAAAGTGATTACATCTGCTATAAAACAGAATTATTACTAACCTGTATAAGCTACATAAAAAGAACATTTACAATAAGTTTTCCAAAAATTTAACGTGAAAAATGGATTACTTCTAGTTCACTGAAATCTTGCAATGCTTCAGGAAACCTATGACAACTTAGCTACAAAGACTTAGGATGACAAAATATATGACAACCTAATATTTGTAACTGGCTGTGGATCCCCATGTTCAGAATCACTTCCCGAGTCTTCTGTTTCTTCCTCTTCCTTAGTGTTTTCATTCACAGCATCTGTCATCATATCAGATGTTTGCTCATAGTAGTGAACCAGCTCACGTAACTCATTCAGTCTCTTACGAACCTCATTTAGCTTCCTGAGAAGACAAAAAAAAAAAAAGAAAAAAAGAAAACAAAACACCAAGTCAGTATTAATTAAATCCATGGAAACTGAAAAAAATAGATAGGTATATTTATAGTTCTTCATGTTTATGGTAATTTTTCTAACTGTATAAACTCCTGCTTGAAGCTAAGCAGTCATTTACTGTCTCAGACCATTTACTTAAGTGGTCCGTTAAGTAAATTAACGTATCAGTTTCTTAACACAGAACTTACTAAAAACAACCTAAAACTTAACGCTAAAATAGAAGATTATAGAAACAAATATATTTTTTACTGAAGCTTTTCCGTTGGATTTAGATTGTCATCCTCTTCACTCTCATTCTGAGAAGCCAGGGAATCAGGAGGATAGGGAGCAGATGCCAGACTATTTGATTCACCATTGATAACAGTTACTACGCCTACAGGAGCAGAAGCAGCTGAAGTTGTACTTCTTTGGTCAATACTCCTTTGAGGAGAACTTGAAGCTGGAAAAACTACAAAAAAGAAACATACCTCCTGAAAACAACCTGCAAACACGGAACTTACCTAACCAAATGACATTAAAACGTAACTACAGAAAATTTTAACAGCATTCAAAACAGCAGTTAGCTCCTTCTTTTCATCAGGGAACAACAACTTTTGCATTAAGTTTCATGACAGGCAATTCCAACAGAAAGTAATAGGCAGCTTCCATAAACAATACTTAAGTCAGTTCTTTTTAGCTTTATCAAACCGAAGTGGAAGTTTTCAAGCTATCAATATGCACAGAGTTTTTCTAAGGGCTAACTTATGGCTGAATTGCTTTTGGTAAAATTTTATCATTTTAAAATGTTTAAATGTTAATAGTTCTAACAACTTTTTTTTTTTCCCAACTAGTAAGCTCTTGCAGTCACAGGCTTCAGAACACAGCCTTGAGATATGCTAGCTTTTTCCAGCTATATAAAACCAAATACATTCAGATTACACATGTTAAGTACAAGTAAGAAGAATGGGTTTTAGACATGTAAGCATCAAACCAGTCTGCTCTTCTACAGGAGCATGCTACAGAGACTCATTCCTTTATCACACTACCCCTATAATTGCCTCTCAACAATTTCCAGCTACAGAACAAAGTTTCACTGGGACAAACACACGTCTAGAAACAGAAAGTCATAACAAATGGTAGGCCCACATAGGAGACTTTAAGAATAGGATAATCATCCAAGGAACAGTCCAAAACATTCAATCCATTCAGACAGCTGATTTCCTCCAGTATGACCTGAGATCCAAGTACATCTGACAAGCAGATAATAAAGTCCTTTGACAGTAGAAAAAACAAACTCTACTATCCTGTAGTGTTATTAACAACAGAAGTACATAAAAACAGAGGTACTGTGATAAAATTCAGAATGTTCACATTCTGACTTGTGGAGCGTACTGTATGAAGTGTGAAGTGCGGCTGACAAGCCTGCCTTGAAAAAAAAAAAAAAATCCAGTCACACAACCTCACAATTCAGTTGCAACAATGTTGTAACAACAAGAAAAACAGATGGGGCTTAAGTTCTTCAGCAAGCATGAAATACTTACTCCACAAAAAAACAGTTACATAACATCACCCCATCACAGCTTTATCACCTTCTACAGTGATAATTCATTAGCTAATAGTGAGGCCACCTTAAAAACGTATACCCTGCGTGTTTTTAAAGCTATACTCCTGAAAACGGGTAATTCCATTTAAAGATACTTACAGGAAGAATTATTTAGATGTTGGTCACGAAGCGTATGAAGCTCTCCTAACAGTTTATCCATTTTTTGCTTTTTCCCCTGCAGCATCCGCATCTTGTTGAAAAGCTGTGCCTTTTCATCTGACCGCTGTTCTGACACTGAAGAGTTTCGGCTTTGTAAGATCTCTCTAGTAAGTGAAAGACTTTCTGCTTGCCTTCTGTTGTCTGGTACAGACTGCGTCTAAAAAGAATAACTTCATTTCATTCAAAGCACTACAGATTAAAAGCAAAATAAATTCTAATAAACAAAAAGGCCTTACAGACTTGACAGGCGCAGCAGCAGAACAAAGAACATTATTATATAGGTAAAACGACACTGAAAACATTTGTGTGATATTCTAATTGTATATAGCATAAATATATAATTAAACCAGACTTTCATAGAAAACTATGAGACAAAGTGTGGATCTGTTAGCTAAATAACATAAATAAATAACCCTCCAATTACTCCACCAGCAAATGAATGAAAATACAGAAGACAAATACTTAACTGTTCAAAAGAATAACAGACAACGGTAGAACTTCAGAGTGCAACACAAAGACTGACCTGAGAATCGTGAAGTTGGTTATGAAAGCGCTGAATTAAGTCAATTAATTCTTCATTTAATTCTGATGTAAGGCTTACTCCTGAAACACTTCCTGTTGTCTCTGTTACAACTGGGAATGCAGAGAAAGGAGAAAAAAATGTAAATACTTCTTCAGAAAAACAAAATAAAGACCATTTGATGAAAATGCTTTGTTCTTGTTAAGTCACATACTGTTAGCTGGTAGCTAACAGGCCCAAATAATTTTCTTTATCCACAGCCAATAATTTACAAGAAAAATCAAGCATAATTATTTCTTTTTGTCCATAGATCATGATGACATTACATGTTCTAGTAACAATAAAGTTCCACAATTTACAAATATACAAACATTTAATATTTTATTTTTCCCTAAGTTGAATCTGAATCATTGCATTTCCTGTCCTTGCTGAAAAATCAGAAGTCTAATTAAGTCAATACTAACAGTAGTAAGAAACTTACCAAGACTGACATAAATGGAAATAGAACACAACTAAAAACACTAAAGAATTAAATAAAGTCATAATTTACAGTGAGTAGTCCCTATTTTCTACCTACTTCAAGAAGTTTTGTGTATCTGAGTAAAGAGGAAAAAAGATTCCATTACAGTTATACTGTTATAAAGCACAAATGAGAAAAGCAGTTCCTAGTAGCTGTTTGAGAAAGAAACAAGAAAATCCCCTTTCAAAGGCACTTGCAGCTTTTGCTCCAGTAGTAGCTTCCTATAAACTCTCTACCACCTTCTCTGCTTCACTTCCTATATCAAAATCTAGAGCTTTCTTTGGTAGTTCTACCTTCTTGCCTACAGCATATTTAATCAAGGACAGAAAAAGAGCAGAAAAGTTTTTTCTGTGTACAGAACCTTAAAGAAGTGCTTTTTTGTAAAATGTAGATATCAGTGCTTATATTTCTACAAATATGGCTATTTCAAACTGAAAAAACAAATGTAGTAAGAACTACTTTTCCTGCTTGCCCTCTGATTAAGTTTAATGACGGCTCTTATGAGGAGAGCAGACCAAATACAAAGTTGCTCCATGCAAAGACATAATATTTTAGGACCACACAAATCTGACTACCCTATTTCCAAAGAAAATTTAACGGCATTTGCGGAGAGCTGGAAGGAAGCATGTTACATGCAAAAAGTTGCAGACTCCTAACATGACATGGCAGTCCAATTCTTAGGGAAAATAAATAAATAAATAAATAGGTAAACAACAAATCAACTGCGTCATTTTTAAATGACTTGCCATCTTACAATATGTCCCTTTTTTTTTCTTTCAAATCAAAGCCCTGCAGTAAGATTTCATATAATTATTAAAGAACTTTAAATATGTATTCTAGAATTCCAGCTCTAACCATTTAATCAGCAAGTTAAAAAATACATTTGAAGTGCTTTCATACCAGAATCATCCACAACAGCAACTGCTTGCTCTGCTTTATGCTGCAAAGCAAGAAGAGCTGCTTGTCTTCCTTGAAGAGCCTTCAATTGTTCCTGCTGTTGTAGCATCCTTTTCAGTAAATCATGCTGCTTCTTCAAGTTCTCCAACTCCTCCTTAGCTTCCTGTTGAGGATCTCTGGCCTGAAAGATACAGAAGAACATTACCATAATGAGAATAATTTATTTGTAAAGTACTGCTGATAGAGGTGTCAAAATAAGCAAGAATGTAACAGAATCTAAGTCTGGCAAGAGTTAAAAGATGAAACTGATCCACTTTTAAGATAGTCCTGTTCAGTCCAGGAATTTTAGACATAAAGTAAGAAAAAAAAACCCCTATGCCGTCAAGGTACGTTTACCACTCTCAGGGTTAAGTTTTCTTTAGAAATAGTCAGCTACCTAATATGCCCCAAAGACTAATCTAAGCATCCCTCTGTCCTCTGAAGGATAAATTCATAGCAATACATTAATGTAAGGAGAATGCTAAAGCTAAGCAACATAAGGCACAGTATCACGGTGTTACAAACGATACCAGATCTAGACTATTTACTAGCTTAAAAACTAATTTAAGTAGAAAGTTTTTGTAGAGTTATCCTCTACTGTGTAACATTTACTTTTATACACAACATTTTTGCCATAGACAATAAATCACCTCAGACTTGGGTACATCAACTTTAAAACAAAACATGCTCCGAACTGCCTCTATAACATATTTCCAAGCACATGGAAACAGATCTGAAGGAATGAAAGTACACTGTACAGTTAAAATACATCAGAGAAAAGTTACTTTCCTCAGCCCATCTTAAATAATAGCTGGAAAGCCTGCCTCCTTTTTGTTGAAAGTCAATATAAACATAACAATATTAAAAGTGTAATCATCTTTTTATATATTGCTGATTCCCTAAAGTAAAATTTCTCTCAATGCAAAAAAAATCCAGCACTGAACATCAGAATAGAAGCTCAAGTATTATTAATCAGTTCTGGGTACAACGTAACACTCAAATTCCCAGAAGATAAAGGACAATGCATCCAGAACTCAAAACTTCTCAAACAAGTGTCAATACAACTTGCACTGAACATTCTTTCAAAATTTTTATCTTACTTACATAAAGCAGAGAAAAGGGAAAATAGAGCACCCAGAAATTAAATCAACACAGGAAGGAAGGAGGGGAAAAAGGGCAAAAGGAGTACCGTACGTGCCTCCAAGTTGCACTCAATTAGTAACTCAAATAACAGATCAACTTGGTTCTTCAATAAACAGAAAACATTTTTCAAGTCCAATTCTTTCACATTTAGGTTGATAATCTTGACAAAACATTTAAATCTTTGATTTCGTTTTATGTGAAAATCCTACTTTTAAAAAAATCAGATGAAAAGACAAAGCCAAGGAAAAGCAAAAACAATTAATTCTAGACTTTAAGCCCCTTAGTATTCCCTTTCAACCAGAGATCTTTAGAATAAAAGTAGTACAAGAGCTTTCAACATCTTTTTAGTGTGTACAGAAATTTCCAAATTTTAGCTAAGAGTCTGAAAGTCTAATTTACAATGTTTTCCCAGAAAGAGAACAGCAAAACTGACAGAGTCATCTAACACTGCATAAAATCAGAACACCTTCCCTATAGTTTACATAGTCATATACTACAGGCATTATTTTCTTTGCCAATATTAAGACTTCAGAAAATTGTCAAACACCTCTAAAGAAAAAAGCTCCAGTTAAAGAACTTGGTGACAGGGCAGATGAACACAGATAAGCAAGCCAAACAGAAACATTTACTGTAAGTAACAAATACACTTGAAACAAGTTAACAGGGACAAAAACAAAAGAAAATCAGCACAGACAAATCCTATTTTAGAGTGTAAAATAATATTCTGAAGTGTACCTTTGAAGGCAATACATGTTCTTGGCTATAAATCCTACAAGGCCAGATTACTCTGTCATTCAGAGCAGCTCGGTCACTTTTCCCTTTCAGGTTTGCTGTAACATCAGTGTCTGTAGCCTGTTCTTGTGAAGCTGAATACCTTACTTTGTCCTCAGTGCAGGAACAAATGCTCATACTAGAAAATATCTCCTATCTTGAATAGTTTAGTATATTGGATTTTGAACATGTGCTCTGGCTTAACAGACATTTTTACATTGCAAGCATATTCACTTCTACCTCGTCATATATTCAGAACTACCATCAAATAAAACCTATTAAACAGCAAAGATAGTTCTAGACTGTTTTACAATTTTAACAATGAAGCTCCAGATGGAAATCAACCTTACAGAGTAGGAGCATTCATTCTGCATATCAAGAGAAATTAGCTACAAAAAGACGTACCAAATAGAGAACAAACTCCTTTTTCTGAGATGAAAACTTGCATTTTTCTTCATGCATCCTTCTTAAAATTTATTCCAGTCCGTTTCTACTTTTTTTTTTTTTTTAAGAATTTTATGAAGTTAAATGCATACACTCCATCCATACAGCTGTACTTCTCTTCCAGTAAGAGTTCTTTCAGTACTAAACATAAGATTTGAAGGAGTCTTTGCAGTTAACTGCTGTTTTTCTACCAAGCACTTCATTTCCCATCCGCAGCGCACTCTGAGTACTAACTGGCTACAACACTACCACCTGCTACTTTTCCTCAGAAAAGTATTGAAATGTGTAAAATGTAAGTTGTTGTTAAAATGTTTTCTTATCTAGAACAAGAACTACTTGCAATTTAAAGACTCTACAGATAGGAAAGGAGATGGTCTGTGTACTTCAAAACATATTTTCTAAAAGGTACACACCATTCCAAATAAAGGAAAGAAACTGAGTTGAGCCAATACTTCTACCATATTACTAGAAAGACACTTAACAAATGATCCACTAACAACTCATTCATAACCCTCACACCTTTACCCAACACCAGCAAGCTTCCCCATCACCAGAAAAATGTAAGAGATGAAAAGGTGTATAGAAAATGATTCCCCCCTCTGCTAACATCACGCATGCATTCTTCTGCCAAAATGCACATTTAACCCCCTAATCCACTTCTAGGAAAGGCTAAAGATTATCTTAAAAACTCATCAAGAAATACTGTTGTCATGAAAAAAAAAAACCAACACACACCTATGAGTCTTCCTATCTGGCACATTAATCACTAAATGACTAAAAGGCAGCTTACCGTGGTATCTGATGCCTCAGCTTGCAAATCAGTGTTTAGCAGTGTGCTTTCTCTCACCTACAGAAATCCCACAGCTGAATCTATAGCCCAAACACCATCACCCTTACTTTTTCTAGCCTGAAATATTTCAGCGGCATAAATAAAAAGCTGTATCAATGGAGCAGTAAGAATGAATCATGAAAGGTACTACGTCTCATAAACCAACACCCCCAGTAGCACCATCAAAACAGCAATATTCAACTTTGTTTAAAAAAAAAAAAAAACAACAGTGCAGAAACAGATATATTATGTTCTCAAACTTACAAGCATCTTTTGCAAAAATTTCAGATAGGATTTCTCCTGCTCTTTGAGGTGATCTATAAGGTGTGATAAACGCTCAACATTGGCCGATCTTTCATTTTTCTCTACAAGATCATCCCGCATGTAGCTGGCCTTAGCAATATAGTCGCGAATTTGAACTAGTCTGCTGACAATCTGCAAAGACACTGTAATTACTGAACGCGTTCAGCAATAGCTGTAAGGTATTTAATGCACAAAGCATAGAGAAAGCAACAGTGCAGCACTGATAATCAAGTAACATACTGTACTTTCAATCATATAGGCACATTTATGTAAGCGGTTAAAAGTTAAAAGCCTTCAAGAATACATATATGCACACACGAAACTGTAAGGCTGAAGCACAATCTTGCTGACATCAGCTTCAACAGAATTGAGCTGATACTACTAACATCAAAATATTCAACTACAAGACTATTTTTTGAAATGGTGTAAAAGAATCAAATCAATCTTAATACAGCTTCTTTTACTTTCCTTTAATAATTAGATTTCTAAAGGACAATTCGTCGATTTTGTTTCAATCTTTTCCTCAGGCTGCCTTTTAGAACAGTCAGAAGAGTATTTCTAACACAAAATAAACTACAACAGTTACACTAAAAATCTGGAAAAATGCACTGAAAATTAATAGGGTAACAGACACCTTTTGAAGAGCCCACATTCCACAGACATCACAGGTTATACAGGTACCTGGCTGCTATCCATAGTTGGTTCTCCTCCATCTTCTTGAACAGAGAACTGACCGTTTTGCAGGAAATCTTTATTTAGAGCAGCTCCAAACAACTCTTTACATTGCAATGGCTCCCCACTTTCCTTTTTCTGGGAAGCTGACACAGGATCTTTGCTTTTGTTAGTGTTTATCTGCAGTGACAAGAAGTTGAAGGGTTTTTTGCTTTCATTAAGTTGGCGTTTGTTGTTAGCAGCAGTCGCCCTGCCCTGAGAATCGCTTCCAATGCTTCTCTATAAACAAAGAGAACAAAGAATAATTGTGTTTACTGGTGATTTTATAGTTCCCTTCTAAGTCACTCACTATACAACAGCTAAACAGGGCCAGTAACCTCTGTCATATAGTTTTCAAAGAGCAACCCACACTCCTTGAACATCTGAAAAGCAGAAGAGCTCTGTAGTTCCACAGAGAGCTTAACTTTCTCATCCTGGCTCTGGCCTCCACCTTTGTCATAGTGAAAGGCATCCCATATCTTCAGGTACCTTTGAAATAATACTTAGCATATTCTACAAGATGTTATGCTGCTTTAAAAGTAATATATATCTCTAAATTTCTTCACATATTTCTGGAGGAAGTTCTGCCTAGTCTTTATATTGTAATGAATCACATTTCAAAGATAATCACTACAACTCTAACAAGTTAATAACAAGCTTTGGCAAAGATTAACAGATTTCCATTCTGGATCTGTTAGCAGAAATTTATTCTTTCATTACTAACAAATTAATCCCTTCAAATTCACATTGCATTGGACAAAGGAGGGCTGAAAGTGGCAATATTTCTAAAGAAGCAGTCAGGGCTAAAGAATTCATATCATACATTTCTCCACATTACAGAGGAACAATTTCTGCTGCTGCTGCTCCTCCTCTGTTTAATATGCAGGGACAATAGCGTTCGGAACGATAAACTACGTCACTTCCAGAGCAAACTTTCAGAAGAAAATAAGAGACTTTTAAGTGACAGACAAGTATGATGAATAAAAAAAAATACTGGTTCTGAACTTTCCTCAAGTTAAGAACTAGAATTGTTATTTGGCTCCCACAGTACATATCAGCTTTTTTATTTAAATCACTTATGAAAGCCTGCATCATTCACTCAACAAATCATCAAGAAATCGATGAACAACATCAGTAGTAACATCTATAGCAAAAGCTACTATTCACACAAACCTGATCCAGATCACCAAAGTTTATTCTTTGTTTAAGTCTTTCTAATTCAGCCTGCTCTGGAACAGACATCTGGGTCATGTATCGAGCATGAGGAAAACTGTGAGGAGCTTTGGTCTTCCGTCGTCCCATTCCAGGTGAAGATTCTGGAGATATATCATTAGTAAGCCTTGTTTCAGCTTCTCCACCAAGCTTTTTCTTGTTTTTTTCTGATGATCTGTTTGCTTTTTTCTGTTGACTTCCCCAGTCCTGAAGACAAAAGAAAAGAAGAAAATTCATATTTGCTATCCATGTTGACAAAAAGTAAACATTTTAATTTGGTGAAACAGTTTACTTCTATTTTAAAAATAAAAACACAGTACAGCACAAAACATCTTTTTTTTGCTGCTTGTGTTAAGCCTGTCAGGCAATTTTTAACCCACATAATCCCACAATGCCTTCAATTAGTGCAAAATAAAGCCAAAATTCTATTTTTCTTCTTCGGCAAATAATTATAAACAGTTTAGAACTTTTAGGAATAAGAGTTTTCAGTTCTAACGACACCTAGCATGCTTTTATGTCTAGCTACTTTATTTTACTCAAAACACTTCCCATAAATACACTGTACAGAGATTGTGGATTGTACAGCCTCTGAATTACACCCATCACTTGCATAGGTATATCTCAATTACTTTTCTTGATTACACAGATCCTTAATTGAAAAGCTGTAATGACGGCACTTAGTTTTTCACGCTGTTGCCTGCCATAACAGAATCTACTTGTTTTATGCAGCATGTTGAAAAAAACAACTGAGAGCCAAGATGAATCATACCGTGTTGTTCAGCCGGTCATCAAGGCTCTCATTGCTCCAGCTAGGCAAGTCCTGATCATTCATGCCTTCTTCAAATGAACCACCTCCTGTTGCCATGACAAGCGCCCCAAAAAAGAATCTAAAAGAAATAGCTGAAAGAAAGAAGCAGCATTAAAATCAGTTTATGTATTTTGCATAGAGATCTCTGAGATGACAACTACATGTTCTAGCAATCTAGACCTATTATTAAAAATGTAATACGGATATTATCATTAAACATTAAAGAAGTAGCTGGGAGGGAAGATGCTGTGGATGCTTTTTGTTCCTTTTTCACAGGCTTTATAAACTCCTGCTTTAATTTTCAAATCTCTACTCTTAGGAAGTAAATGTGTTTTTATCTGAGGATCTTAATATCCCTCACTTTAAAACTACACTGCAGAGTGTTTGCAAAGATCACTCGAAATTTATCAAGCCTTTCAAGTCCAGTGATGTCTGTTTAATACCAGGCCTCCAAAGTTGCTTTTTTATTTTTTTGTTTTCTTATTTGCTCTACTACAGGTTATTTAAGCTGAGAATACCATACTACTTACACACTAGTTTCTAGCAAAAACAAAACAAAATAGTTTTCCTAGATCTTTGCTCTTTTCTTTAATAGTGTCTTTATGTGCAGCATAAGGAATTTGTATCTTATAAATTTCCACATTTATTTCCAGTTTTGGCACAAATACTGAAGTTTAAGCTGAAAGTCCGAAAACAATGTATTCCTTTGTAGTAATGAAATTAGCCTAGGCTGCTCCATAGCTGCATCCAACACCAGGCGCCAACAAGAACTGTGAATTCTAACTGCTGCTAACACAGTTCTACTGTGTTACAAACTCGTTCTTTGTAAGATCTACGTAACAGAAAGCTCTGTTACCGACAGAAGAAAAAGTCTTACAGACAGATACTTTCTCCAAGTACGCTCAACTACAAAGTTGTCAACCTGAGCCTAGTTTTCCCTTGATCTGAAAAAATAAAGAAAAATTTGGCAGCATTGGCCATCAGCATTTTACAGCAGCCTGTTTAGTATCTTCATACTCAAACCCAGAAAAAATAAATAAATTAAAAGAAGCTTAAGTTTAAAGGCATGTATCTTGTTTAAATATACAGCATCTGACCAGAACTACACAGTACAGTGCCTTCAGTGGGTGCAGCTGAACACAGTGGCATTTTTATGCAAGCATAACCAAGTACTGCACCATGAAGGAAATGGGATCTACAAGGTAAGCCCATTCTACCGTAACTTACACATTCATTCATACCCCTTTTTTGCTTGGACTTGCTAACTCCTGTGATGGAACAATCAGAGGGTTCTACCAACAAGTTAGCTTGGCCAACAAACAAAATCCAAAGAAAAAAAAAAATAAAGAAACAAACAAAAAAATCCACGAGTTTTAATTCAAATTGATTCCCCTACCTAGCTAATCAAACAGCTGCATAAGCTCTGGCTGTAGGGTCAAGGAAAGCAAATAAGAAGCCACACCATCAGAGAGAACAAAACTTACGCACATCAGTAAAACCACACATTCTGCGCAATTTTCACCCAGGGAAACTGTCAAATTAATTTAGAAAATAAAAACACGATGTTCTTTCAATATTTTTCAAGTAAAAAATGCAAGCACCTTATGAGCAGTTCACAGAGAAACTTCTACCAACACAAGGTGTATACGACAACCATTCAAAACAAATCCATAGTCACCAATTTAGCTTATTTTAAAAAACATCTATGTTTTTTATTACAGATAACCTGTTCAGCTGTGTCGATGTCCAAGAACCAACATTTGAACTGGCACTCCATGATGACCTATGCCACTAAGCATAATGAGTTCATCATGACAAGATTAGAGACCATCTGGGGTTACATTCAAACTCAATAAGCCACTTCCTCATAATACTGTTATATAATTCTACTAAAACTGCAGTAAAATACTTTTTTCCTACTTTCCACTGAGGGAGGAAAAAAAAAAACAACTGCAGAAATATCTAGCTTCATTTAATATGAAAAAATATATTCATGTTTATTTAATTTAAGATTTTCACAAAAACTATCTTCAACCACCTCTGCTGTAGGCGTCAGCCTGGAGAAGAGAAGACTGCAGGGAGACCTTATTACAGTCTTCCAATATTTAAAGGGCGATTTCAAACAGGAGAGAAATCAACTTACTACACATGTATATAGCAATAGGAATCGTTTTAAACCAAGGAGGGAAGATTTAGATTCAATGTCAGGCAGTTTTTCACTGAGAGGATAGTGAGGTCCTGGAACAGGCTGCCCAGACAAGCTGTGGATGCCCCATCCCTGGAGGTATTCAAGGTCAAGCTGGATGGGGCCCTGGGCAATCTGATCCAGTATTTGATCTAGCAGTTGGCAACTCTGCCTGCAGGGAGGGGGGTGGAACTTGATGAACCTTGGGGTCCCTTCCAACCCAAGCCATTCTATGATTCCATGATTAATTCTAGATGTAACGTTCCGAGTAGTTTTCTCAGCACATAAGAGTAAGGTACAGACCAATGTACCCTATTATATACTGCTCACAAATCACAGTAACCTTATCACTTCCAGCAAGTGGACTGTAAGAAAAATGCTTTAATTGCACTGTGTTCTTCTCAGACAGCAAGTCTCTAAACTTTCCTACTATTGTCTGGGACATTCCCAAACAAGTTACATGCAAGCAACCTTATGATCACAGAGCTATGCTGATTTTTTCCCAACACAGTAGTGAATCAAAGAGGTTCAGCCGTCTTTCTTCTTGGAGATGAAACTCTCACATGAGCAGTGTCGTTTCTCATCCCCAACACGTTTTGCTAATTTCTGTTTTGCCTCACTTTCCAGTACACCAGTTATTTGCAAATGAAATCCCCTTATAAATGCTCTGGAGTCCTTCTGTTGTTCTATTTCTGCAAGCAGCCACCTAGTAACAGACTCAGCTTCTTGGACAATGGGGAATCTGTAAGAGATCTCTGATTGTGCATATGCACACTGCCTTGCAATATTTACCAGGGAGCTGAAAACCCTTTCAAATATATTTACTACAGTAATAAGAAAATAGCATAGAAGACTACAGTCACAACATTTACACATCAAACCATCTACGCAATTATAGTCACAGACATTTTGCAATTTACAGCAATGTGCAAATTGCCAGAAGTATCGCTACAAGACATGCTAATACAATGAAAATACATAAGACATACGACGTTTCTTTCTGCAATGGACTCGTTGGCACTTTTTCCTACTACAGCATTCATCCCGGTCGCAAGAGATGTGAGCAACGCTCCTCTTTGTACTCAAAGCTTGAAAAGGCTAAATGGAAAGCACTAAGTTATAAAAAGGCAGCACAGAGCCATGAAGATGGAAGACTGTATCAAGTACACCCCAAAATTCAGCTTTTTAGACGTGCACTCTTCACTGAGCACTCTAATTCAGCGTTGAGCCACCGAACACCTACGCTCTACTGCCAACCGTGACACAGACGGCAGAGAAAGCTCCCTCCCGCACCGCACAGCCCTTACGGAAGCAAACACAGCCACAAACCTAATCACCCGGACCAGGGGAGGCCCGCCCGCCTCAACAGCGCGCACCCAGGGCCCAGCGCGTCCCGCGATCCTCGGCCGTGCAGAGGAGCGCTCCGCTTCCCGCCGCCGGAGCGCTGCGGGCGTTCTCGAGGCGCGCCGAAGGAAGCCCGCTCCATCACGGCGCCGGAGCCCGCGGCAACGAGGAGGACGGGCTTTGCTCCGAAGCCCCCCTCCTCACGACCCCGCGCCAGGCGGCCCCGCGGCCTGAAGGCCTCTGAGGGGCTCAGCTCACCTCGCGGCGGAAAGGAAGGCACCCGAGCCCGGTTTCTCCTCCACCGCCGCTCACCACTCGCGGGCTGCTCGGTAGAAGGCTTCACCTTCCAGCAGAGAAGAAGAGCAGACGCCGAGCCGCTCACTGCACCGCCTCCAAGCCTCCAGCCGCCATCTTGCTCGCCGCACCGCCAGGGGAACGGGAGGCGGCCCCCGCGGACGGATACACACCGTTACCTAGTAACGCGGCTCGCTCGTGCCCCTCCGCGCTGCGCATGCGCCATCTGCGCCGCGCGGCCGGCTCTTCCCGCGCTCCTACGCGCCTCAGCCCCGCGGCGCAATCGGCTGAGGAGAGCCCCAGAGCACAGCGGTGGGGAACTCCAAATCCCAGAATGCAATGCTCCAACGGGCGCTCTCGTGCCGATCCTGCCTGCGCCAACGCCTCTTGGGAGCTGTAGTTTCAGTCAGAACAGCGCTCAGGACTGGGACGGAGTTGTCGTTTGGAGGAGCGGGGTTTGCCTGCTTGCGTAGCGTCGGGCTAGTTTTGTTTCTAAAATAAAATACGAAGACGGTGGTGTACTCTGTAGGTGATTCCACCTGCCTGGCAGACCAGTAAAATAATAACATCAAAACTGAGAGCTGCGAAAGAGGTTCTTTTCAGGGCAATACCGACTTAGAGAGCATTTCTGTCTGCGTTTGTTGGTCACCTGTAAGAAGTCACAGCTGAAAAAGACAATGGTGGAAAGGAGGAAATCATTATAATCCTTCCCAACTAATGTTCTGCATTGGTTCAGCTACTTGCTTTACAGCCTGTGGCAGGCAGGTCTGGGTTCTTAACTGTTCTCTGGGGGAATGGGGAAATATGGGGGAAGAAAAGAATTAGGCACTATTAAAACTGAGAGCTCCCCCCCTTTTTTTTTTTCCTTTTTTTATTTTTTTTTTATTTTTTAAAGAGTGCTTGCCAAACTGTGGTTTGCAGTTACACTCCAACAGTTATCACTCAGCTGTTGCTGGTCAATAAATGGCAGAATTGTTACCAGCCCTCAGGTGGCTCAACTTGCATCCTCCACTTCAGATTATCAATTTCTTTTCCAACCAAGCTAATATTATTTGTACTACAGGTGTGAGCAGGAGGGGGCATCCCATTGTCACAATGGCAAAAGCAAGCTACAGCGTTCAGGTTATGTCTTACGCTGAGCTTCTAGAGCAGAAACAAAATATTGCTTAAACCTCGCAGTTCATCCTGGATCAGAGGCATTCTACTGGTACTGCCTGGTAGTATCAGTACCAGTAGTTCTACCAGTAGTAGAAGTACAGTTAAATCCCCATGCATTATCACCTGTACGAATGTGTTTTGATCCAGGTCATCCATGTTTTCATCCAGGTCAAAAAGTCATTGGTCTGTAACTTAGTAAAGGAACAAAATCTCTGGGAAAATCAGTGTAATAATGTTCCTATACATATATTTATATATATAATATATGTATTTTTCTTCCTCCAACAGATGCACTGGAATTGAAGGAATAGTTCTGTACCAGACGCAGCGTGTGAAAGGTGAGTGATCTCAGCATTTTGCTCCAATTTCTACCATTGGCTGCATGACCGTATGTCTGTAAGAGAAATCACTTCAAAAAGAATCTTCCAATTACATGTGGAAACTCCTCATGTAATGAACAGATTCTTCATCTATATTATACTAACACTTAATGTTCTTTTATCCTGGCTTCGGGTACCATGCTTTACGATGTCGGTAAGGCTGCCGTTGGCTTTCTGTTGTCACAGTGGCATACCTCCCACTGCCCAGCAGGTGGAAGCAGAATTTAAGAGAAAAAATACCATAGTAGAACGACTACCATTCTCTCTCTCTCTCTATTTTTAACTGTTATTTCTCTTAAAAATATACACAGACAAAAAGTTGTAAGTTAAGGAAAAACAATAAATTAAATAGAGTATTTTAGTAACAATGTCTTTACTGTAGTCACTTAAGTGTCATAGCTGTGCATTTTCTTTACTTTACAATAACATGTAATATATTGATAGCATCTCTCTTCTGGACACTTACAGGATCATCATACTGATTTTTACCTGACATTTGAGAATTATTTTTCTCTTCTTTTTGCTTCGCTGTCTCTCTTCTAGAATCAGCTGTGAGTTTGTTCTTACTGAAATAAGTAAATAACTAATAAACTCAAGAGAAATGAAACAGTGCCAGGTCCTCAACACCAACTTTTTCATTGCAGTTGAAGGACTAGAAAAGGAATAATAAGCATTAAGGTACCTTAGATTACACTGCAAGAAACATTAAATTTCTCTCTATCATGGTTCTAAAATAGCATCTCAGGATTTGGATAGAACTGTGAGCCAATACAATATGGCTTATAGAATGTTTTGTTAATTAAAAACAAAACCCCATACCTTACTTGGAAAGTCCCATTTCTACACTAATGAACCTCTATACTGACACTAATTCCTCCTGCAAAGATTTCTTTTATAAGTGGTTCCATCAGTGGACACACTAATGAATGCACCCTCACAAAACCTGAATAAATTATGTTTTGAGATCCTTTCAATCCCAGTTAAATTGGACTGTGTCAGAGATGTGATGATTTGATGATTTTCCCTTGTACATCTGCTGTCCTTGTCTTGTTAATTCTGCTTTCTTTCCATTCAGGATGGAAGTAAACAGAATATGGACATGTAAAGACTAGGGACAGAAGTGAAGGGTTAGAGTTTAACTGAGAGTGAAGAGATATAATTCTTTCTAACAGCTCCTCATATTTAATGGCATTGAAGCAAAGGCAGTAATTATCACAGCATTTTGTTCAAATAGTGACAAAATAATCAAAGAAGCAGACAACTACAAATAATTTTTTTCCAAAAATTAAACTGGCCAGGCTATTCCTGCCGCAAAATATGGCTACATACCACCTGTCAGACTACTGTACTAAAGTTATTTTTTTCCCATTTTCACACAACATTAGTTGGAAAGATGTTTTCTAAGTGTAAAATTGATGGGATGAAGGCAAGATAATCAGCTTGGTTTTATTAAGCATGCTTATTTCTCACAACCAAAACACATCAGGAAGCCTGCTGTTGCTCTGCCTAAGAAGCCCTAGGAACTTAAGCATTCTAATTTTCCTCCTTCAAGACAGACTACATTACAGCCCACTTTGAATATCATTTTAAAGTAGGTCTCTATAGCACAGAAATTAGCAAGATTGTAAGCACTGTTCCACCTTTAATTTCAGATCCAGTTTCACAATCAACTTCCAAATTCAGTGCTTAATCAGTTTGTCCATCTTTGTTCATTGTTTAGTTCAACGTTACATTTTATGTGCTGTACTCTTAGTTATAACAGTTTCATCTACTTATTTAACTTTTTTCTGCTTCCAGCTCAGTAATAACATCTACAGGTCATTCTCTGGCTAACAAAAGCACTTAAAACTACTGGCTGTTCTGAAATAATAGATTTGAGTTAAATGATCTTATTTGCAGATTCTTCAAACAACTAAGTAGGAACTGCCTTTAATTCATAATACCTGGTGTGGTCGTGGTGCATCACAACATTGTCCATGTTATTTCGATTTCTGGAGTCGCAGCCTAAACACCTGTTAGATTGAAGGGAAAAAACTACTAAATAAGCAGAAGAAAGATTTAACAATTGTATAGCTTGGAAGTACCATATATATTTCTCCCTCTGAACTGACTGAAAGGACAAGAATATTCTTCCCTGCTCTTGCACTGAGATCTTCAGCAAGTCACCTGTCTACCATACACTCTTCCACACAGAGCTTAATTCATATTTGAGATGCATATTTCATCTTTATCTATATCTAGATGCCTATTTCATTTTTAACTTCTGTTATATGTTATATCTATGCTAGTAATACTGCAGTTGCTACTATCTGTGGGAGTGACCACTCATTTTACATTTTTAAATGAGAAACATTAAGGCTTCCCAATATTTTGAGTGTTATAAAAATGATGTTTAAGTATGTCGAATTTACTTACTGTCTATGATAATGAAGGCTTGTTGCTGATTTCTGTATCATGTTTAAATTTTATACATGTTTCTTAGAATACTACACAAATAAGGTTAATTAAAGACTGAATTTTTGTGTTGTACCTTAGAACAGTACATCAAAAACTGACTTCATTCAGTCATTTCACTTCTTGGCCTCATCAGGGGATCACATTCATTGTTTTAACATTTCAAATTTATCATGCAATTATGCAAAATTTAGAGATCTGTTATTCATATGACTGTATTGAAAAGTATAGCTCCTGCTCACTCTGTGCAGTGTATTTACAGTAGATGAAATCTGTTGAAATTTATAAATTAACTTCAGTATTTTTGCCTAATTTGCCTCTCCCACTGCTCTCAATGGAATTGTGGCAAGCCATTTTGAAGACTGCATGTTAAAAGAACTTTTAATCTTTTTTCTGTCCAAAAGTAAGGAAAGTTCTGGCTTGTAGTACTCTAACTCATCTGACATTGAAAAGAAAAATATTATTTATAAATTTAGAAAGGAATAGTTAACTGTAATGCATAAACAAGTGCATGACGTACCTTGGGCAGATAGGCAAGTGAAGCAATAAATGGCCACTGTCTACTTTAAAGGCTGAAGCCTCTGGTGGATCATGTAGATTCTTTAGATTCTTCTGAAGTCTGAACACCACTGAAGTGACATGGTACATTATCTCATGGAACTGCACATCATTGGAATGAAGGAAGCAGAACAGTAAAATATCAAAGAAAGGCAACAACGAGAGAAAAATTTGACAGTAGAACAGTGGTGAGGAAAAAATTAAGAAGGAACTCATGGTAGTGCTAAATAAGTGGAGAACTGGGAAAATGAACAATGATACCGAGTCATTTTGTTGGTTTGTTACGTTTGGTACAGCAGAACTTCATAGGCCATCCTGTAAACAGCAATAACTACAGCAAAAATACCTATTGTGAACACCTCATGAGTTTGTGGAATCTGTACGGCTAAGAGCACGTCACTAAGTTAATATGGTTTTGTAGCTACTTTAACACTTTGATGTAACCTTCTTTTAGGTAAATGAGAAGCACATGTATGAGAGATGCGGCCTTTTAACTAAATAGGACCCCCTTTAAATTGTCGTAGATTATGCCACTGGAATCCTGAAGTGCTGAGTAGCTTAAGTAGGAGTATTGACAATCTAATGATGCTGAAGTTAGTATGACACATTGTTTTCTCACGTGTGGCTCCAAATTGACATAAAACAAATATTCATCTTTTAGAAATTCAGTGGATATAACCTATTACAGCAGGCTAAACTATTGACTAAATCCAGAGTAGATTTTCCTTATTTTACTCATTGAATTTGTGAGTTAATCTTAAGTAAATACAGTCCAAGCAAACTGTTGAATAATCTAAAGTAATCCCACTCAAGTGAATAGAGTTGTAATCACTTTCATCAATGGTCTCTGGAAGATTGGAAGCTGTTTAACATGTCAGCCAGCTATGAAAAGGACCGTGAGAAATTTGCATTAACTTCTTCTGCAGCATTTTTATTTGTGGAATAATATTACAACATGAAGACATAGTATTCTAGCAACTGGAACATTATCAATTATGATAACTACTGAACCAGATTTCCTTACAAATATAGGAGACAATGTGAGTTAGTCAATGGAAAAACTAAACATTTATTTCTGTAAAGGAAGCTACCTATAAAAGCATGAACATACTAAGGAAAAAGTGCATAAAGCTGAGGTTGGCTCATCTTTGATTTCAACTGTTTCAGTGACAAAATGAAAAACAAACAATAGTTAAATTTACACATTATTGGGGTTAATATTCAGAAAATAGGTGACTAAGCTGTGAAACTAAGCAGACACCTAGAAGCATTTTGTTGTTACTGTTTAGAAGATGTGAAAGACTGTCCGCCCCTTGTTGGATATGCAATGCTGAATGCATGTTTTCAAATTTGATTTGAGCCAATCCTCAAATGGAGTCCATTACATGTCTTCTGTTTGATCCTCAGCATTACACAAAACAATCCAGAAAAGAGTATAAACAAATTAATTTGTAACAGATGGAATGAAAGTACTTTTTTGGCAAGCACAAAGTTACCGTGTCATAGCTGTACAGTCTCTGATCCTCTCAAGTTCCTGTGTGACATTTGTAATTTTAAACTTTCCTAGATAAAAGTCAGTTTTATAAGTAGCATTTAACACCTATATTAGAATTTATCACAGAAAACTGACGATTCGGTATACCACAAAAGCTTCTCGTGTGCTTGCAATTCCTTAAGACTGAATGATAAAAGGGTGAAATGAACACATTATCTACCATGTATTTTCTGTTTTTATAAGCTGTTGAACTGCTGCCAGATAAAACTTCAAGAAATACACAGCTGAAAGTTCTAACATTTGGAACAAAGTTTACTGCATTATTTTGTTAACTATTTTTTGAGAACATCTCCAAAAATAAAAGGGCAGTGAATTTTGCCTTGCTTGAGGGAGGTAATAAGCATACTGATTTTTGATTTAGTGTTAAAGTGAGGAATATAATTTTATTCTTTGAGTATACTGCTGTCAAGAACCTGATTAAAATAATTAACAATCCTTGCATGTGTTTTTTCACTTCTGTGAAAACTCTCCCAAGAGCAGCAATAACATTTGTGTGAACAGCCAGGTCTTTTCCTTTTGTGCTTATATTACTTCTATTTAGATGCTCTTTAAGAGTCTTCTATTTAATATATTTATTCATGTAAAATCACTCAGTTTATACGTAGCTTATAAACCTCTTGAATAACAGATCTCTGAATTATTCTGTATATAATTCTTGCTCTGAATTTAGTCATGCTTAAATGAACCACAGCCATAGATTTTAGCCATCTAGTCTTAGTTTAAAAACGTTAAATGATAGAGAATCTACTTGTAGCCCCCTGCAATTTGTTTAAATTCTTAATAATCTGAGTTTAAAATACCATGCATTCTTCCGCTTTCTCAGAGCCTATACAGTGAGCTGTATTATACTTTCATGAGCTAAGTCAGGAGTCATGCTATGAACAGGTACAATACATCCTTCCAAAAGGAAAAAGCTGTAGTAAGATTCCCTGCAAAAATTACCTGCCAGACACTTGTTTTGAATGATTCTTAGTGTAGGCCATTCATGAGATGTTTATTTCAGTCACTTGAAACTCAGAATTCGGTTAGAATGCAACGTAATTAGTAAAAAGAAATACTGCCAGGTAAAGCGGTTCCAGATAAGACAAAAAAATTAAAGATTCAACAAGTATTAGTCTTCATTTTATTTCTGTTGTTTTACATCTCCGTAAGAGCTCACCTTGTTTAGAAGCACTGTGGAAAGCATAGTCATTTGCTGAACTATTTGGAAAGATCTTGCATAAAGAAAGAGGGCAAACAGTCAAAACAAACTGAATTTTAAAAAAAAGTTTTGTGTTCATCTGGATCAAAAATGCTTATATACTAAGATATTTTCCAACCAAGTCACTGAGATCATGCACTTCTCAGTGCCTTTCAATTCAGCTGAAAAATTCCTACATCATAAGGAATTCTCTTTTTTTCCCCCCTATTTCTCCTTCACCTTGTCCGTAGTTTTCTCTTTTGTTTCTTTCAAGCAGATTTATTTTTTATTATATCAGCTCTAACCAGCAAGTTATAGTCTGAGACTGATCAGTTCATCTCTTTTTAACTACAGAAGCCTAAGAGGTTCTGTTTCAGGAAAGCTGGATGTCATTCTGAGACCAATTTCTTGGATCACATCAGTAAAAGAAAATGAATGATTATTTGTTATTTTTGGTCTATTTTTATTTCAGAAGTGCTGTGTTAGGCACAGAACTATCATCTTCTTCTCCTTCTTGTGTTGCAATCAGACTTGAGAAGTGCAGCTCTTCAGTAACATTCCTGCCCACTGACTCATAGCATATGTAAGCCTCAGCACTGCAGAATTTAATAGCAAAAACAATCACAGTCTGGGAAGGGATCTGGAATTCTTTGCATTAGCTTAAGATTCAACAGCTTTGAATTCTTTCCAGAGGAGAAAGGTAAACATATTTCATACCTGTGGGGGAGGAAGAAATAATTCAGCATGATCTGTATAGCTAAGGATTAAAAATAATGTATTTGTGAAGGCTGTAAAACTCATACAACATTGCTAATGATGTATGAATGTCGTTCTCATAGCATTTAGCTATTTTTGCTGTGGTATCTAGTTTGTCAATAAACTTCACACTGAAATTTGTGGTTCTTTAATTTATAATAATGCATAGCTCTTGGATAAAGGCTGCTTTCTAAGCATAGAAGTAGATAAAATCATGGGTGATGGGCTATTTTTCAGATAAGGAAATTGGCTCAATTTTTGTTGTACTGATTAAATCAATGCAAAGTTTGTGCATGAATTTAATCATATAAACAGGTTCAAAATTCAAATCAGTAGATGTCCTCTTGGCAGACAGATTCTCAGGTTTGCCTGTAAAGGCCCAGAAACAGAAATGCAAGTCTTCAGAGGTACTTTTCTATAATTTTAATTATGCAGCTATGAGAGAAATCTTCCCATAACATCATGCAAGCACATATAGTCTAAGATTACACCTGGAATATGTATAACTTGATATGAATTGAACTTCAAAGTTCCACAAGATTTGCAGTTAAACTTCCCTCTTACTAATATAAAAAGCAGCCATTAAGGGCTTGTACTTTCAGCTCAAAAAAGTTACAGTAATATTTCTCATTCTGTTATATGTGTGCTAATTCATCCTCACATCCATTATCTGAGGTTGTTTTTTTTCTCTTGGGAATGGGTCTCTTACACAAGAGATTTTTTTTATTTGAACTGGCAAACACCACTGGTTTTATAAGAAAATCCTTTGTTGTCTCTCAGCGAAAGTTGACTCTTTGGACTTGCTAGCATCAGTAACACAAAGTAGGTATGCAGTTGTTTTCATCTGTGATGTGGACTAAGATTGGTTTTGGTTTTTTTTTTTAGGGTTGTGTTTGGTTTTTGCTTTTGTTCTAGTTATTTTGGAATTAATGTTTTCTACTGCATTACATATACACAATACACTCCCTTCCTACATTCGTAATATTTTGCTCTCTGGGTATATTTCTGGATAATTTGTTTTAAACAGCTATAAAGAACCAGACCAAAATATTTAGGTAGATGAAGAAATTAGTGTGAGAAAATGACAATAAGAGCTGTTTTCCTAGAGCGAGATTTTAAGTTTCTATTGAACACAGTTTTAGCTTTACATTTCACCAGAAGATAAACATTTGCTTTCGGAGAACAGTTACTAAACAGGTTCTTGAAACTGTGTAGAAATATGGGAAAGAAAGTAATCAGTTATCACCATAAATTCCCAAGCTATACCTTTATGCTCAGTTAGCATGTGCTAACTGGAGTATGTATGGGATATTTGATCCCGCAACATGATAATTCACTGCTTTTCTGATAGCTATTCTGACCTCTCAGTGAATCTCCTGTGATTGTAATTATGGGATCAGATAACCATGGGAATTTATGTGCAACGAGAACGTGGCTGAAAGATACAGAGTACTACTCCTAGAATCAGCACTACTCATTTTCATTGATCTCTTCTGGGTTACTCTGCTGAGCAGTTACAAAAGCAGAGGAACAATATTAGGTAAGCCTTTTCCTGTCAGAGTGGAGTTACGATGGCTTCTCAACTTCTTTCTCCTGAGGACAGCAACACAAAGGCATTACTCTCTCCCTCCACACCTTATTCTTACTTCAGGCACATGCTGCATTTTTTCCTCCCGTGTCTTTTCTGTTTCATTGCCTTCCCTGTTTCTGGAAGGAGATCTGCCAAATGTGATCTCAGTTGCTCTCTTCATACACCCTTTAATTCTCCTATGACTGTAGTGAACTCAAACATATCCTGAGTGATCACATGATTATTATTGAACCTTGGCTTTACAGTCCAACTTCCTTTCTAAAAAGGAAACACCGTGATGAGAATATCTTGAGCAATATATTTAGAACATCACTTGAATTCTTTTTATTATGAGAATGTTGTGTCTAAGTGTAGCCCTTAGGAAGCTTCTCACAAGGGGATGATGGGTTAGAAAGAGGCACCCTTTAAATAAAAAAATGACTTCATCTGAAGGTGGCAATCTAAACCAACTGTATAAACTGCATTCTCCAGCCCTTCATTCCCTTTGTGTTTTCTGTAGCTCACATTTAATCTAAAAGATTTGGTCTGCCTTGATTTTGACTAATAGTCTGGCTTTTTTCCACTAACACAGATCATTCTGATCAGTATGAAAGACATACTTGATATTTATTGCTTTTACTGTCTTTAAGTTGCATTTCATCACACAATTTACATACAGTAACAAAGCATAAACATAAAATGAACTTGTAAAATACAAGGATATAGTTATAGGTTGATATATTTAAATGTTACTGGAAATAATTAATTGTAAATATTTATCTTTAATGTTTACATTAACTACTGTACCATTTGTTCCTTTACTTCACAGCTTTGAAAGAATGAAGATTTTGATTGCAATTGATTTTCTCCTTGCAGCTAGCTTAACAGCTGCTACTGTGAACTCTGTAAGTTCTAATCACCGTGTTTAGATTTTTCTAATCACCGTGTTTAGATTTTCTTCTGAATACTTCATACCTTGTTCTCTGCAGCTCTTAAACACATCTCAACTATATTTGATGGCAGAACCTTTGATGTAAAATGTTATAACAGAGCAAATCTGGAGAACTAGGAAAATAGCTGAAGTGTAAATAGAAACAAATTTCTGATAAGAGAAGTAGAAGTGGGTACATAAGCATTCAACAAGGTAAAAATGGCTAGGTAATAACATTGAAGAAAATGATTAGGTTTGTTTGTTACTAGATCCAGCATAGAACAGGAGATAATAGAATACCTTCACTGAAAGAGCTACCATGATGCATTAACACAGATACTGTTTTGTATAGTTTCAACAGTAACAATAACTAAAAATAATATATTCAGTTTTGTATATTATACCTACAGACAAAAAACCCTCAGAAATTATTAGTTTATAACAAGCTTGGTGACCACTGCAGTAGTATGTTAATACAAAAAAATAACAAAAAATGTTTTTATCTTTTCCTACCTGGTCTACTTACCATATAACTTCCCACCAAATAAGATCCATAACTTTACATTCTCTCTTGCCCCTAGAGCATTATGTTATAATTTGCACTGAGAAACAACAATCATAGCTCCTTCACTCTTATTAACCAAAACCATTTACTCCTCTTATCTCATCAAAAGTATTAAAACACATTTAATCCACTAAAATACTTGAAACCTCACTAAAACGTGATAGAAAGTGTAGTAAAAATTGTAGAGCAACAAACTAATTGCCTGTAGTAAACAAGGACAAGCCCAAACACAACAACTACAGACACACAAAAAACCCCTCCTTACCTTTAGAAGACATCAGGTATGCAAAGAACTCTACTAGGATACCCTCATTACTACTGCCAAGCCTTAAATAAGGTCTGGGAAGGGGTGGATCCTGGCTCCACCCCTTCTGGTCACTCAGCTGCATTTCCACTACACTCACCAATCCTGTACCTGTCTTGGTTGTCCTTCCTAGTTTGATACTCAGCTCCTAACTGTAAGAGACCTTAGAGATTGAATTGTTGATTCAAAATTACCTGTGTAAATGATTGCTGAATTTGGAACTGGTGAGCATAACTATCTGTGGCATACTGCAGCAGAAATGCTAAGTCATGGCTTGAAACAATGATTGAGCACCTGGTAGGAAGGCAGGGCCAACCCAGTGGAGCTCAGGTGCATGCAATGTGCCTTAGTGACCTGAAGGGGTGGAGCCAGGATCCACCCATTCCCAAACCTCATTTAAGGATCAGCAGTGGTAATAAAGGTCTTCTCCTGTTTACCTGGGGCCTTCTAAGGGTGAGTAGTATTTTATTATTTTATTTCTGTTTTGTTTTTTTCCTCTCCTTCTTTCCCCCCTTTTTTTCTGTTTGTGGTTACTGTGTTTAGGCTTATTTTTGTTTGCTATAGCTTGGGATTTTGTTCTTCTGCTATTATTACTATGCTTTCTGTTGTTTTATAGCACTTTCTGTTGTTTTATAGCATCACCTTTACTCTTTCTTGTGGAATCTTTTTCTGTATGGAAGTATGCATATAAATGACAGAATAAGAAGCACCTGTCTCTCTAGTTGCCATCAAGAAAGAAGACATTTACTAGCTTTTGTAGAAGATTACTGAGAAAAAGGCATTATTATGAAATGTACTTGCTTTCCTTTTTTTTTTTCAGTTAGAATTTTATAGGTGATGGTTGACAGTAACTAAGAGTAGAGAACATTCTGAAGTTAATTTCCTTGAAATGCTAATCTCATCTGAGATTTTTAGAGCTCATTTAAGGTCTGAAAAATGCTGGGCAAAAACATCTCAAGTAAAATTCTTGTGTTTTTATTGTTTTATGAATTGTTCTAATTTGTAACATCAATTTTACTGAATGGACTTCAGCTGCTAAGTATTTCATACAACAATAAAATAAAACAAAGTATGTGGTTACATGTTAGTAGTTTAAATATGGGACTGTGTCCACAAGCAGAGCTGTCAGCAACTGTTAGATAATTGCTCCTAGATATGTAGTGCAAACAGTTGTTTCTCAAAAATAGAGAGAAATTTATTTTCAGTTCGTTTTCAGGCAGTGGGCTCTACTGTCTGCTGGAGAAAGTCTCTATCCAATTCATGTTTTTAAAGTATTTTTCTACTGTAACAGTTTTAATTTGATCTGTATCTAGCAAAAAGGAATAGTAGTAGTAAGTTACAGTTTGCTGAAGACCTTTCTTAGTGGTACATGAGGTAGTGTCACACTGAAGGCAGATTCCAAAAGATTTTCAAGGGAGTATTCTTTAATAAGTTGGATTTTTTCATTCTTCCCAAGAATTTTGTCCTTTGGAAAATTGCGGGTCTCATTATACAACTCCTCCTTGTGGTTAAGCAATTTAATGGTTTCTTGGGATACAGTAGCAAGCAGTTGGAGCTTCCAGACAATTTTCTGTCAAAGCTGTTTGGCATGGGCAGCCCAGCTCCAGAGAGGTAGCCAACCTGCCTTGTCCTGCAACCTGTGTTTACCCTGTTCTTTTATTTATAGTTTGCAGTTTAGTGAGCATGTGATAATATGCAGCAATACCTTCAGTGGAGGCCTGTATTCAGGACTGTTCTGTATAGTCAGCATGCATGGTCAATACATTTTTTCTATGAGACTGAATATTACAGTCAAATGGAACATGATGACTTTAAATCATTTTAAGAAAATGGACATGCATTCTTTTATCTTCAAATATTTTCTTGAAATGTATCAAGCTAATTTGTCTCAGTTGAAAGTGAACTGCATCCTAGTATTCAAAAAACAAAGAATCTTGGACATCAGCAATGTGTTTATATTAGAAACATTAACTGTCATTATTATGATGTTATGTTGTTGCATGATAGCAACACAACACAGGGTTCTCGTGTAAGGAAGATTTCTTTATTGCTGCATCTCTCTATATCTTGTATTCTTTTAAGCAAGTCCGATGTTCTAACACACACATTCAGTACTTTTCCCACTAACAATACATTGGCTAGACAGCAAGGGAGTTCCAAAACAAGTCTTCATAAACAGCAGAGAGCACCTAGCTACAAAACATCCCTATTTGTTCTATCCAGTCCTCTGTCCCAGCGCCGTATTATCAACAAGGCAACATTCAATGAGGTTGAGCTGACCTCTGTCTCCCACAATATATGTTTCATGTCAGTAATAGAAATTCCCCTGATTTTGACTAGTACCACAAATTAATTATGAAAAAATTACACAAGTTAAAAATAAAATAGTTTCTTATCAGTACTGTTAGCTAACACACAGAGTCTATTCTTGGAGTTGCAATACCATTTGAAATTTACTACAGGGAAGTATCCCACCAGAACCATATGTCTGCTGCATAGAAATATCACAATTATTTATGTTGGTGATCTTAAGGCTCTTATCCATAAGAAGTATATAACCTAAAAGCATTTAAAAATGAACAATAAAGTTGAAAAAAATGTGTATTTGTTTAAAACTCTTGAAATTTTAGAACCTTCTTGATGTTAGCAGCATTCTTCTCTGGATAGTAGTTATTTTGTAGATGATGAGGTCATAGAGAGTAAGTGATCATTACAATAGTCAGGTCTGTAGTGCTGTTAACTTAACAAGTCCCATCTTCACGATACTAGTGAGAAGTGATAGTAGAACCACTAAAAAGTAGTTCTCTTTGCAAAGCAGGTATGGTTGCACACTTGCTGAAATACCAAATTTCAAATCAGGTAACAACTGCGGTGGAAGTCAGCAAAGGGTCTGTAAGGAATTGTGAAAAAATTTTATTCGTGTTAGATTTTCTCTTTTTCACATGTTGAACTTGACAAGAATATTCATTTTATAGTATGTTTTCCTTTCTAGGATCAACAGAACTGTTTTCAAGAGCAGATGCAGCTTCAGGCCCAGGTGAGACTTCTGGAACATCGTGTGAAGCAGCAGCAGTTAAAAATTATACAGCTTTTAGAGAAGAAAGAGATACAGTACAGTGACAGAGGAGATGAAAACAGTGTCATTGACTTAGGAGGAAAAAGACAGTATTCAGGTTAGAAATGAAGCTATTCATTTCTGTTCATTGTAGTGATACCCAGAAGCTTTAGCACAATCAGGCCCATTGACATATTGTCTTACAACTCACAGACAATTGTTTGTTTCAAGCACAGCATTCATCTTTTACCTAGGCCTGCTACCCTGGGGGACATCTGTTCATCTCACGTGATATAAATGAAATCAGGATTGAAGAGCTTTATTAATTTATTAATGGTGCCTAATTAAAAGCAATCATTGAACAGTATATTTAGAATCATTATCAGCAATACGACAGAAAAAAGCCAATGATGTGCATTTGCAGAATGTTAGTAAACTTACAGATTTTTAAACATCCCTTAACTTATCTCAAGAAGTTCTAACGACTAGAATTTAGAACTGTCATTGAATCTCAGTTCACATTTACACATTCTCAGGGTTGCAGAGGCACACACTTGCTCTTGCGGAGGTGGGTAACTCACACCTCTTGAATTGCAGGTCACATGCACCTCCTTTAGATGGAAGTCTGGTTGCAGTGGTTTGTGTGCCATCTTGGTGCCTACAGTCTGCTAATCCATGTTTCAGTGAGAAAGCACCCTAGAAGTTCACTTGCAAACATCTGAGGTCTAAGATGCTAATTACTGTACCTCATACTGTCAATCCAGTGATCTGCATGCAGGCTTCTCATGGTGTTCACTAGGGATTAGGTCTGGAGGTAGATCATGATTTTGGCAGAGCAACTACTGAAAGTGTGAAATCTGGTTAAACTGGTCAGTTATCTAGGTCTCTTACCCCATCTACACACATTTACACATTTCAAGCTGGCTCATTTTCTCAGAAATAATTTGGTAGCTTTCTGGTTGTTTAATTGACTTGATAGTCATCTTCAGAAAATTTAATTCCTTGCTATTTACTATTTATCATCATCAGTTTAGGGGCAATCATTGTCTTGGAAAAGATACTGCAACCACACACTCAGACAGTGTTCACTCACATCTCTATCATGTCAGTTGTTGTTACCTTCATTGTGTTACCAAGATGTGAGTTGTACAGACACCTTGACATCCATGGTAACTCAGAAGAGGGCTGTACTTGCTACATAGAGCTACACCTTAAAAGTGGCCTGGACAATCCACGTTTTAATTTATATTTCTTTCAAATGAAATATCACAATGGAATTGTATATATGTATATATGATTTACTCTGTAGTTTTTTTGATAGATTTTATGATGTTTTTGATGGAGGAAGCCCCAAAGGATTTGGGGGGCTTAGCTATCTTAAAGCCCTTTCTTTCTCAGCTGCAAGCAATAGCAAGTTTTCAAGTTGATGTTTCTCTCTGTATAAAGGAGAATTCCCATTTACAGGAATATTATTAAAAACAATTCCTAACTATAACATTTATGTATTTTTTTTGTTCCTTTTACCTATAATAGTAATACTTCTCACAAAAGGAAACCAACTGCAGACTATTACAGGGAAAATCTGGCTTTCGTGGTTTTGCACAGTGAAAAGAACTTCTGTTAGGAAAAGACAAATCATGCTAAAGAATCATAAGTACAGCACCACTGGAGTCTTGAAGCTTTTATGCATTCCCATCTAAGAAATTCGTAATGAATTTTCTACTATACCTGACAACTCCATTTTTTGGAGTCGAATACACTAGGACTAGTAACACTTAAAATTAACTTCAGAATTATTTATATTAATATAGTCAAGGCAGATGAATAAAAATGACCTGGAAGGCCTCAGAAGAAGGAGAGATTGTGCTACTACCATAAATCTACAAAGGTCTTCTAACAACATTTTAAAACTTGATGTGGTTAAACATTTGTAGAAGATGCTCAGTGTACACTTACTAATCCTTTCACTTTTAATGTGTAACTGCCAATGTTAACAATGTATGATAGTCTTGCTTCAAGTAGCTAATAATTCAAGGGATATTAAAATATCCCTGGTTGTGCTATCAGTAAAGATACTCTGTTATGTTACTTATATATTACTTTAACTCTTTTAATATTATAATGTTTTATAATTGTTAGCCCCAAATTAATTTTGAATCTTGCTTGAGAGCTGAAAGCTTGATTCCACTTGTGGAATAATTTAATTATTTTTGAAATGAATTGAAATATAATTGGAATAAATAAGACTTTTTATTGTATGAGAGATAGCAATATCTCAGCATAAACTGAGTTTTTCATGTTCTGCTAATTAAGTATCTCATTCTGAAACAAGATGCCTCTGCAAAATAGGAAAGATAATGAAAAGAATGAACGTGCGCTCAGCAGTTAAGTGGAAGATGCTCAACTTCTAAGTCCAAACACCATATTCATAAAGAAACCTGGCATGTACAGTCTTCTTGCCTAATATGATAGGTGTATGAGTTCCAACCTGTAAATCCCTGAGGTATTCATATTAACACATGTGAGCTTGTAATGATGATGTCTGGATCTCACCTTAATTATATTATTTATGTTGCAATAGTGTGGCTGAGTTAGATTCAGCTCAAGATATCACCATTTCCGAAGTTGTAAAGTTCAGTTTACATGTTGACTTTGTATCTTCAACAGCATTCTGATGGTGATCAGGTCCCTCTACAGTGGAAGGAGGCAAAGTGTGTTAACTTGTCATGCGGGAATAATTCTTAAACTTCTAAAATAATTTTAAAAACATCCAAACAATAATTGGACTGAAAATACACTTTGAGGGTTTGGCTCTTGGTTAGTGTTGGTTTTTAGCTGTCCAGCAGTGCAGAGTCTAAACAATACAATACACTGGTTTGAATATAATTGTAGTGCTTATGCATCTGGAAGAGAATATGATATATAAGAAAGCATTACATATAATAAAGCTGTTATAAGTCTGACTTTAAGTTTTATCTACATATTTATCTATGTATCCAGCATCCTGAAAGGCTCTCTTTCTGTTATGATGTCTGATCTCTTTGTTACTGGAGGAAAAACTATTAAAAACCTATTTAGCTGAAAGGTTTTTGTCCTTCAAGTGTATTCTTCAATTTTCTTTAAATGTGATTCTGGATAACAGAAATTTCCAGTTTCTGTTGATTATTTTTTCACTTTTCTAATAGCATGGTGAATGCTGTAACAAACAAGGAAAAACATTCTTTCATTCAGGCTGCTGTAACATTGGAAGGTCAATCGATCTGTATAATTTGGAGTCATATGGTGAGAGAGGAATTCCATAGTAAATACTCTTGCTTAAAATTAAAATGCACTTAAGTAATTTGTTAACATACTGAGAAATGATGCATGCAGGAAAAGTGATTTTCTGTAATCCAGTCAAATCATTCTCTGCAAAGACATCTTGGTTATTTAAATAATTTTTTTGTTTTAATTTGTCCAAATCCTGGCATAGCTATTTGTTTTCATTATAAGCTGTTCATATTTTCTGTGTCTAATCTTCACTGATGCTTTCACTAATGAGAAATGTAGTAGTTTGTAAAGTTCCAAACTAGCTGGAAGTTCAGCCAACACGTTCTTAAAGAATTCAGGGAAAATCTTACAGTTTATCAGTTTCACTTCTGCCAGGAAAAACAGAAACGCTGAAAATCATATGTCTTTTCTGTGTGACTGCTTGATGGTAGATTACATATAAACAAAACTCCTTTCATTACTTAACTCCTTGAGGAAAAGAGATAAGATGGTATGATTACAATGCTGTTATATTTTCATGAGCTCTGAAATGATGATTTACATGGTGATTAATACTTGAAAACAATGCAGACCAGACTGAAAAATGGTATCAGGCCAAAAGTAACATTTTAGACATATGTAATGTTTCTTGTCGGTTAGATTTCTGTATATATTTGCCCCTGTGTGATAAAAGGGGCAACAGTATTAGGTCCAGTAATTGTTTCCTTTTTCTAACGCTAGTAATTCCATACTCTCATATTTGGCAATTCTCCTGTGGACTATCTGGATGTAGAAGCACATCTTTGTTTTTGAAGATTATTGAATAGCTTATAGGTAGGGAAATTATGATTGTAACAGGATTCCAGTGTGGATTTTACCATTGTAAATTAGAAGTGGCACCACCAAAGGAATTAAAGTCATAAAGTATTTGTGGAGGTATTTGCTTTCTATTAGCTTTGTTCACATGTGTCATTTACCTGATTGTGACTTGATTTCTTTTATTGACTTATCTGGTTTTGTCGGTAAGTATAGAACTAAAAGAACTGTGTGTAATGGATGTTTTGTGAACAGACTGTGCAGAAATCTACAATGATGGCCACAAGCAAAGTGGATTTTATAAGATGAAACCTATCCAGAGTCCTAATGAATTCCTGGCCTTCTGTGACATGTCTGAAGGGGGTGGTTGGACTGTTTTTCAGAGACGTTCTGATGGCAGCCAGAATTTCAATAGGTAGGTACGAGACTTGGTCATCAAAATTGGAAACAGACTGGGGAAACATGAAACCAGATGGAGCTATGTTAATCATTAACTTTAGAATTCTATGAAGAAATTATCTCAGATAAAAAGGAGGAACAGTGAGATTTAGTGGGACAGCCTCCAGGTGAGATATCGTTTTTGGCTCTATCACAGACTTCCTGTATGATCCGGATAAACTCTTAGGTCAAGTTACCAAAATACTTAAGATCAAATTTTTTAACTTTTTTTTTCTAGCATCAGTCTTGTTGGTCTTGGTGCAGTATACACAGTGTAAGACAGAAAACTTGCAAGCAGAAGGCTAGTAAGATGATCAAGGGCTGGAGCACTTGTCTTGTGAGGACAAAATATGGCTTGTTCAGCCTGGAGAAGGGATAGCTTCTGTAGAACTTAATAGCAGACTGGCTGTATCAACAAGGAGATCCCTAAGAACTGAGATTTTCAGAGACTGGTTGAGAAAATAGGCTCCTTACAGTGGTGTCCTAAGGTTTCCTTTCAGCTTGAATTATTCTGCAGCCTGTGACTGTATGACAAAATATGCAAACAAACAAATTTTTTGATTACACAAATTAGTCATTTATTCTCATCTTTAGAGGCTGGACTGACTATGAAGAAGGCTTTGGAAACTTTGTTTTGACAAATGGCGAATATTGGCTTGGAAATAAGAATCTTCATTACTTGACTAATCAAGGTAAGATTTGTACTGTGATAATAGTTTTCTGTTATTTCTGTTCCCTTTCTCTTCCCAGGTTATTTTATTGTTAGCATGAATCCTGAGTTGCTTTGTTCATCTGCGTGAACTTTAGTAAAATAAAAAAAACACATTAGAATATATATATTTTAACAAAAGCTTGAAAATCTCACTGGGCCAATTGAATGCAGGGAGATCCTTCAAGACAGGGAACAGCAGGCAGGAGTATACCTTAAAACATTTGTCTCTACCTCTTTCACAGTCAGCATCACTAACAGTTTTGGTGTAGTATGCTGTACCAGTTCATTTAGTCAGGACTTTACATGACTGCGTAGAGTATTACATGAAGGTAAATCTAGGCTTGTCATCTTCATTAGGCTAGTCTTGAAAAGCTATTTCCATTTTTCTAATAGTTACTCAATCTACAATAATTTTTGCTTTCCTATAGATTGCTGAATATACAAAAGTTACCTATTGACTTAGTCAGCTAATCTGCATGGAAATCACTGCTGTGGTTTTACTTTACTACCGCTAGATTAAAGGTACCTCAGGTCTGTTCAAATAAACTGCAACTTAAACTTATCTATGCTGCAATATAAATTATATTATAAAGGCTTTGGGACTTGTGAAAGTTTACAATTTAGGTTAACACAGCATGAGATTTGTAAGTGGAAGTAGAAACGAAGGTTTGTGTGTGTGTGTGTGTGTGTGTGTGTGTGTGTATATAAAACTAGATTCTCAGGTCTTGTGAATGGACATAGCTGCTAGAATCAGTGAACACTTAAGATTTACACCAACATGTGATCCTGGTTTAACTCTTATTTTCAGAGTGTAAAACTGAATTTTCTTTGTTGTGTATGCATATTTGTTATTCTTGCTCTGTTTTCACCACTATTTCAAACACCTTAATAAAATATAAAGTCCATAAAGCATTTTTTTCATTTATGCTCCAAAATCTGTATTGGAATAAATCTAAGATTTTCTGAGATTGATCATGTGAATTAAGAAAGGCATAGTAAGATTGTGTTAATAGGCATAAAGAAAGAAGGCTAAAAGAATATAATGATGATACTGATGAGATTTATGATAAAAACCTAATTAGTATTTTAATGTTCTACTATAATGTTCTGAGAAGTAGCAAGATAGACCAGTTTTACATATTTTCTATCGTTATTTCTTAAGGAAACTATACATTGAGAATTGATCTCAGTGATTTTGAAGGAGAAAGACGTTATGCACAATATACGAGATTTGGAGTTGCAGACAAAGAGGTAATAAAACATTTAATAATGACAGAAGATTTTAATGAAAATGTGAATTCTATCAACAGGCAATAAACATACACATGCCTTTATTTTCATTAAGATTTATGAACATTATTAACATGTATTCTTTCTTACAAATGATTGAAGTTTTCTAGTAACCTTTAATTTTCTAATAACCATAACAGTGGTTTATAAGAATGTACTGATTTCATACTCGGTGGAATCTGTATGAATATTAGTTTTAGTAGTTAGGGATAAAAGCTGTTTTTCAATTGTTATTGTATTATCAACAATAATGGTACATAATTTTTCAATATGTACTCTAAGCCAACTTAATAGCTTTTGTCATTCACATTCATACATAAAATTACTGAAAAATGTTAGCCCTGCTAAGTGTCTATATATTCCTTCATTATCTAGTACACAGTATTTGAGTGCCATGACGCTTCTGGGTATATAAATAGTATCAAATGGAACAGACTAGTTTCTTTGTGGATTCACTCCCTGACATACTAAAGGATAATGACACTGGATTACTTTTTTTTTTTTTTTTCTTCTCCATAATTTTCATTAGCATTCCTATCAGATGAGCTGTGGTGAATATTCTGGTACAGCTGGCGATTCCCTAACTGGGGGGTTTCATCCTGAAGTAAAATGGTGGGCTGATCATCGTGGAATGAAATTCAGTACTAGAGACAGGGACAATGACAACTATGAAGGCAACTGTGCTGAAGAGGAAAAGGCTGGTTGGTGGTTTAATAGGTATTTAGATTTTAAATCTGCATTGTCTGCTACTTCATATGTATATCTACGTTGTCTTTCTACTTCACATATATTCATACAATAATGTACCTGCTAGAAGATAAGTAGACATAATGTATTACATTTGTAATCTGTCCTTGCCCTCAAGCAGAGATTTCAGTGCTGTTAGGACTGAGGTTCACTTACTGTACTGGCCAAGCTTATCTGTGAAATGGTACTTGTCATAAGCTTTGGTCATTTCTGTTATCAGACAGTAAGAAGGAGACAATTCCGTCCCTTTAAGTGAACTAGCATTTACATAAATAGGTCATGCAGATGTGTTTCTGTTGTACTTCATTCTTGTATTTCTCCTGTGTTTCACTAGACCAGATGTGGCAGTACTATGGAATATCTGCTAAGCTGAGCTAGTACTGGGTTAACAAGCCATAGGTTTTTATCTCAGTTCACAGCATTTCATTCTTGTTATTCCTTCTATATCAAGATGGGAATGTGCTCACTCAGTTTCCGTCAGTGCATATGACTGGACTGAGAGGAAAACAATTTAAAATAGGGTTCATTAAAAGAAATTTAAAACCCTACTTAACTATAAAGAAACAATTAAAAAAGGAAGAATGAAACTAATATTAGCACTGTATATATAGGCAGCTCTGTTTCACATAGTTCACACACTAAATATAGCCATGAACAGAAATTATGTGATATATCTGGGTAATAGCTTTAAACTACAGCTCAGAAAAGCATACTACTCTCTCATGATGATCTCAGTTCACTGAGCAAGATCTGCCAGGCTGAATCAACTCCACTGATTCTCTCTGTTGTGTCTTCCTTTGTTTCTGGTTTTTAACTCCTTATTTTCCAAATTCTTTTTCCATAAGTTGTCTGTGACCAGCTTAACTGATATGAAGTAGCTCTTAGCTCAGGTTGGCAGAATGTTTGAGACATACAGAAAATATTCATGTGTAGACAAATATTCTTGCAGTTATCGTGAAAGATATAAAAGGGAAAATGAATTGTGGGAGATACTTTTCCCATGAAGTTATAACTTTTCTGGATTCAGAGAAATATATAAAACTGTGATACCATGACATGGGTTTTATTATCAGTGAATAATCACTCACTTAACTGACATACTTCTAAAGGTTTTTTTTTTATTTTTTTTTTAATACTGCATTGGCCTGAACAGAAGAATGGTCTCTCAGCAAAAGTAGCTCTACAGCAGAACTTGACAGTTATTAATACCTTGTTGTTGGTACTACATAACTACTAAAGATAGCTGACTCCTGCTAGGCTAGTTCATGTTATGGATGTGTATCTGACATAGTTAAAGTGACAGTCTATTTGGTAATGAAAATCAGTTATTCATAGTATTATTGCACTGTCTTGCTGCTGACTTTTTATTTTATTCTCAATAGAAAACTGTATACTGCAAAATACTAGAGAATTGGATTCTAAAATCCTACAAAAATGCACAGTGTTAGAAGGCTCAAAGAAAGGAGAGCACTTGGAACCCAAATTTGTTGTGCATAGATTAGCAAATACAGAAGAAATTAGTGCTCTTGGCTGGTTTGTATAGGAGCTCCCAGCTGTGAAGGAATTTTTTGTAGTCCTGCTGTATACTATCTAGCCTAATGAAATATAGAATCACTCAGATAATATGAATGCCAAGGGATGTGATACAAGAGACATAGAAAATAGCTCAGATCTCTTGCTTCTGCACTTGTTAACCTGGGCTCCTTCAGAAAAATGTTCTCTCTGCTCTCATTTGTAAGCTGAGATTTTCAGCCTGGAAAGAAGTCCACAGTGCTAGGTTCTCTCTGGTACTACACTCAGTTCATAAGCTTTCCTTCTTCCATGGTAATGCAAAGATCTGAAGGTTTAGAAATGCCAAATAAGAGCAACAAGCCTATGTGGGCATGTGCTTATTCTCTCTCCAGCACTCCCACTTTTAGTTGCACAGTGCACTGATGACCACAGTAGAGCTGGCAGACATAATGCTGGGGCCACAAGTCTCACTCACTCAGGCTTTTGTGCCTCACCAACCTTCTGAAGACAGGATAGCTACATTCATGTAGGGCTGAGCTGGAGTCAGTAAGTCCAGGCAGAATTCGAACCATTCTTCAGGAAACCAACTCCATCTATCTGCATCTGGCACTAAGTTAATATATAACTCAGATAAAACATCCATAGATAATTAAGAGTTGGCTGTACTTTTAAAACAATTGCTGTAGGGTTTTTGGCTTTGAAAACTAGCCCGTCAGAAAGAAAGGAGGAACACAGGCTAACTTAGGCTAATTTTAAGGTGACTATTGACTTGTTGCTAAAGAAAATTGTATGAGCAGTCATATGCCAACTGTTTTACAGGATGCTGAGTTATTTTATCCTGAATCCAGTCTGTTACACAGTCTGTTACAGAATGTATTTTTGCTATTAGTACCTCACAGCATTTATTAAGGGTTATTATGGACTCATGTTACTGCTGATAAAATCAGCTTCTGACTGTTTCCATCAGAAGAAGTAAAAGGAAGGATTTATTTATTATGAAACTTCTAACAAAGTCGATTTTGATACAAAGTGTTGTCTCAATGCAGAATTTGTATGGCTAAAAAGATTCTTAGTTCTGATACAAGTCATCAGTATCAACTAGTCACTTTTGATATGTGCAGCTTATAAGCTTTCAACCTTTTAACAAAGTTAATCTTACAAATGACAAACAGCGAATAAGCATTTATGTATGAGAATTTTCCTGTAAGGCTTTTATCACTCTTTCTATTTCATTTCTCAAGAACTGTTGTTAATAAAGTGTAAGCAAAGCCAGTGGGACTAAGATTTGCCAGTAACAAAATCCATAAGGTTCATTTGGACTGTTTTATGTTTTAATGTTTTCTCAAGTCTGCTTTTGAAATCCATTATGGTGTCTGACAACCAGATATTAACAACACCTATGACAAAATTTTGAATTGGCAGATAAGTAAAGCAAATCTATTGCAGTGTGCCGCAAAAGAAACAAGTGCTTTGCTCTCCACATGGTGACATAAAAATCTAAACTTAACTATGTTCTTGTAGAAACCAAATGAGTATCAAGGTTGTTCTGGTAGCTAGTCAAGCCTTTGGCGTTTCGCTAGGTTGACTGGTTTGTTTTCAGTTAGCATATTTAACAGCCTGTAACAGCATTTCTGTTACAGTATGTTAAATAGACAAAAAATATAATTAGATTGTTCAGTCAAATAAAGTGCCAGCTGTGATGCTCCAGGAAGATGGTATATATATCTGTTTAACAAGCTGTGAGATGTAACCTAATTTTAAATAAAAATCAACAGTTGGACAGGCAAACTCATAGTGGTGTTCACGTTTTGTCATGTAACACACTATGTGAGTAACTGCATAACATCAGGAGGGCTGCTCTGAAACAGTAAAAAGCATCACAATATTTCTTTCCCAGAGTTTTTGCTTGTTGTAGGCTCTACTGCTACACGTGACCTAAAGGATTCTGGAATCATTTGTCATTAAGACAGATTAGCAGGCAGAATTCTGAGATCCACTAATGTCACAAAAACTTGTAGAACAGAAATAACTTTTGTTCCATAGATGTTAAGAGTAATTGCAATTGTGCTCTAATTAAACTGTTTGTGTGTAGGGGCAATGCAGACTACAGATGTGAATTTTTGCAGCTGTCAGACTGAGCTGCTATCAACATGGAGAATTCTTGACTTGCAGAAACTAAAGTGCTTGTATCTTTTGGATGAAATCTTATTTTATCTTTTCCTTTACTTTTCCACCAGGTGTCACTCAGCCAACTTGAATGGTTTGTACTACAGAGGTCCCTATACCGCAAAGACTGACAATGGAATAGTTTGGTACACTTGGCATGGGTGGTGGTATTCTCTAAAATCTGTTGTAATGAAGGTCAGACCAGCACACTTTGAACCTAATATTGTTTGAGCTTTTTTAAGATTATTTATCTTTTAGCAAATCTATCCAAAGTAAGACAGATGGGCAGATTTTTGCTTCTCATCTATGTTTATATAAGTCTAGAATAATTCCTCTGTAATTAATATTGTCTGAGATGTAAATGAGAAGATAATCTATCTTATGAATCCAGAAGAGTTTGCCTAGCAGAAAGGATGTCTTGGTCAACACGGAGGATTTTTATCTTGACAGGTAACTAGAAATCCTACTTCTTTAATAGAAAAACATATTGTCACTGTTACGTCTCAGAAATTAAAATTAATTCTATTGCATCCAAAAAGACAATTTAAATAGAACATTAAGATTGGTTTCCTTGTAGAAATAGCTTCTTTAGAACAAATCAAGAGAAGGGATGCTACCAGGCAAAAATCAGTTGAATTTCTAGAGATGGTAATATCACTTAAATCTAACATTTTTAGATGGTTGGTAATTATGCCATTCTTCTTTTTGGTAACCAGATAGATATTGTGGACATAAATAGATTAACATCTTTACCAAAAGGCTGTGACTATTTTTAATGTGAGCTATGCTTTGAGAGTAGACTATGAGAATGCATGCATAGAGAGAATTATGTTTCACATGCAATCTAAAATTTGGCATTTAAAGGTTCTCAGTGCTTGACTCCATAAAATCTTTCTTCACATATTTATTAATCTTCACAACTCTCAGTATGAATGCCCTTTTCAGTCATTTCAAAGTTTTTTACACTTACAAGCCTTTCCTTTTCTTGTAGTTCTTCTCTTGGCTATCTGGGCCTTTCCTGTTCTCAAGTTAAAGATTCATGCTTTCCTTGTACAACAAAAATCAAAAGAGAAACTTTGCCTAGCTGTAGCTTTGGTGCCTAGCACCACAACAGACTGTAGTAGCCCTTAATAACAACTAACTGATGAATGTTTGCTGCCATGGAGAAGGGCCGGAACATTCTCTAGAAAGCAACTTGATGAAATGTAATTCTGTGTCTGACTGAAAGGCAGTCTGGCCTATGTATGTTTGCATATATATGTGCATATATACACAGATACGTATACGTTCAACATTCAATATTAAATCATTGTTTTCAAATCATGCTGCTCGAAGAGGAGAAAGATTGAATTCCTTGTAAAACCAGGGATAACATGATGTGGAAATCGTAAAAGCTGGAAAGATTAGCTCATATGTTTGGAGAGTGATAAGACAAATTAGGTAACGCTTAATTTAAATTAAAGACAGACTTTTACTAACGTGTACAAACTGTGCTCAAATAATCTGCAGTAATACTTTTTGTTTGCTTCAGTGTACATCCCTCTTCTTTCTTTACTTATGAGAATGCTAATGACATCTTTCAGCTGCATGAATACTTCTTACATCAAAATGTGAGAAATTTTACTCCTTTTCTCTCCTGGATATCATAAAATTAAAGAGAAACTAATCTTTCTTTGTGCATTTTAAAATGCATTTGTATGTTTATTTGCACTGGATACTCTTCAGAACAAGGACTTTGACATCCCAGCTGTTTGAAATGCACCTCGCATGCTGCTAGCAATATGCAAATACAGTATCTAATTCTTACCATCTCTCTGTGGCCTTTCCTTGCGCAGTAGATGATCTTGGCTAAATGAAAAACATGTGAACAGATAATGTAATTCAAAATGATCATAATTGTTCTCAGATACACAAACTCTACTTTCAAAGAGTGAGTAAAAATAACTACTGGAAAAAAGAGTACAGCTTAGAAGAGAAACCACAAGTATTCCTTATTTGCCTGGCACTGACTGTTGGCAATTGTTCATACCTGTTAAGGAAATAAATATGTTCTAGGGGAATCATTATTCTTACAAGAAAGCAGTTTCCAGTGGAAACTTCTCTTTAGCTGTTCTGCCTGCATTCCCAAATCTGTTATTCCTAACACCAATCCTTGAACACCTTTAAGTATGATGTTCAGTTCCGTCAGAGCTACTTTTCATTGCTTTTAGAAAAATAGTATGCCCAGAAAGACAGGTCAAACTATTACTTGCTAGGTTTATCCTGTTGCTTAAATTTTCGTACTTTTTGATCTAATGAAAAATAAAGTTGGTATACCCTCTTTTTTCAGCTTCAGCAGTAGGTTCTTTTTACTACTTGTGGAAGAAGTAGCAAGAGCAAAGAAAGTGTCCAGGGAATCTTTTTCAAAAGTTTTTACTTGTTTCTGTCTTGTTTTCTTGTTGTTTTAATTGTTTAGAATGCAAAAAAACAGAGCCATTCAAAACTAGGATTTTTCTCAGGATATGTCTGTCAGGATATGTCTGAGAACTGGAAAATTAGCAATGCTTCAAGCACTCATCCAAACTCCATATGCAATACAGCATTTAAATCTATAAAGAATAACATTGCAATGTTTATCTTCTCTTCATAAGAAGAGTACATAAAACTTTACAGTGATGGTGGTTTGAGAACATAGTACTTCATCCAAAGTCATCCTTTCCAAGTCCCTGTGGCTGATTTCAGCCTTTGTTTAGAGCAGGATGAAAGCCAGCTTATCACTGCTACATGTTCAGTTAACTAAGGCAGTTCCTCTAAATACTTAATGCTAAACAGACTTCATCAGAAATATAATATTGATATCCAAATATTGATTAAACAAACCTGGGGCCAAATTCATGTATTTTCGTTGCTTGCAAAAAAACCTGAAACACAGCCTTTGCAAAAAAAAACAACCAAACAACAACAACAAAAAAAACACCCTGTAGCTCATTCTTTTCTGTCCTTCCTCAGCATTTCGTAGTAGTGGCCTGTTTCTTTGGCCTGCCTCCTATTGCATCTAAACTTCCTTTATTTCTTCCTTTCCTAATGGTAATCAAATATTTAATCTTGTCCATTAGTCATGACTTGCATACACAAGTGGTGAATACCTGTGCTTAAGGAACCTGGGTAACTCTGAGGTTCTGCAGAAGGAACCTGGATAATTCTGAGGTTCTGCAGAAGCTGAGTGAAGGCTTTGAGGTGCTGAATGGTGCACCTGAGGAATCTAAAATGGCAATTAGGTCTGTAAAATGTTGTGGGAATCAATGTCCAGCCTGGTTAATAACTAGATTGGACATCATTTATTGTAATGAGAGTATCACCCAGCACTGTGGGCATGAGGATAAGCAGATTCCTCTTAGAAGTATGTTGTTCTCATAGATGATTACCTGAATTTCTGTGCTTTCAATTTTCCCGACCTGAGCCGAAGGTCCCAAAGAATTACGTTGCCGAAAGGGCTGGCTCTTTCTTCAATGTGATGGCTCTTAACGAATAAGCTAAACAAAGACAAGTGACAGTAGAAAGACTTCTGTGTTAGTGATATCCTGCACTAGATGGTGCTCTGTACGTGTTCTACTTTCTTAGGTAATACTACCTTTGTAAACTACTGCTAACATTTCCCAGATAGGTATATGGGGAGAAAAGCACTCTGAAATAAATCATGTGGTACTCAGCAAATGCCTCATGTAATTGCTGGAAAGTCTTTAAGTTAGTATTTCTAAGTTACAATCATTAACACTTGCAATATATGCAAGTATTCTATCTTGTGATAAGAGATTTTTAATGCGTTTCTTTTCTTTTTTTTTCATAATAGTTTTGAATGATTAACTATGCCATGGAAGTTTTTGCAATAATTCTCATTCAAATTATTTATTTCTCTGCCACTGAATCCTCTCCATTTCTGCTATGCAGCATGATTAAAGATCTCAGCACAGTTCTCATCTATTCCTCTTACGGCCTCTTCCTAACAAGAGGCTTAAAAGCTTCACAGATGATTTCTCTACTCCTTTGACTTAGTACAAAGAAAAACCAATCTGGAAGAACACAAGTTACTCCTAAATTGTCTAAGCAAAAAGTTTTAAAGTAGTGAAGGAAAGGCTTCCTTTCTATGTTTATGCTTGGAAAAAAAGTCATTAGTATTTGCAATCCATGATGAAACTAAATTCTACTTTATTTTTCTCTTTAAGTCTCAACAGTAAATGAAAATATTTGAGCTTCTGAAGCTAGAGTAAAGTTTTATCATAACAAGATACTAACAATAAGATACATTAAAGCATTACATACTGGACACTAATCCAGTCATATAATCTGCAATCTGATTTTTTTTTTTTTTAAGGATGGAAAAATTCCATGTGAATTAACTAAATTCAGTGAAGTTACAGTAGGGATGAATTAGCTCTGTAATCTGCTCCTCAAGCAGATCATTTACATTGTCTCCCAAAGAAAACACAGCTGTAACAACAAACCCTTTCTAGTATTCTACCTCCTCCTTATGGAGTTCTAATACATATTCATTATATATCATTCTGTAGGGAATGTAGCCCTGCAACTTCATACGTGCTCTGTAATTCAGAATACACTAATGATCAACAACCTTATTCTATGGTGCCAGAACAAAAAAAAAAATCTTCACTTATGTCCAGTCAGAGAAGAAAGAACTAGGACTAAAAAGAAAAACACAGCACCTCTGACTTACTTGGCAATGGATAGCACGCTAGATGTTCCCTAAGTACATCTCATGATATCTCTGTCATTTTTACAGTAATTAGCCCTCAAAAACAAAATTCAAGAGAAATGAAGACATCCTGCAGCTATTCAAAGAACACCACCACTAAAAGATGTTGAATGAGCATCAGGCTGTTCAATACCCTGACACAATAGTAATGTTACTAAATTCATTTGTGAGGTCTTCTGGTACATCACAAAGTGACTGTGGGGAAAATGTGGACTTCCTTGGATAACAACAGTACCACAAAGAATCCAGCAGTGGAATTTAATTTATATAGATGTTTACTGTTGCTTTTCGCTTGATGGTCATTCTCTTCATTTAAGACAGCCTTAAAAAATACTGACCTTTGTTCCACAGACTTAGCTTATGAAAAACTCTTACCCAAGAATACAAAAAACCTACCTGTTTCACAAGGAAACATGCTGCATTATGATTCATTACACTATCACTGAGAATACAGATATTTTTGAAGATCTCAGTGGAAGCTGATGTCTGGCAGCTGCCTTGTCTGTTATTTACCTCCTTTATTTTACCTACAGTATCTTCTTTCAGCTGAATAGTGCTGGAACCGAAAATGTAAAATGAGACTCGAGAGAAGTCAGCTGCTAATAAAAGGTTCCACTGTCCTGTCTTGCTGACCCACTAATTTAAATGCAAGCAACTCTGATGTGATACCAGAGAAAGCCTTTGCTGGAGTGTATTCAAGTTTAATTATTAAAAAAAGCAAGTTTCAGCAATTCACTTCTTGGAAATATGATATAAATCTTCAGCAACAAATGTGTTTCTTAGATTATCTGATAAATATTTTAGGCAGACCTTGTATTATCATCTGAAGGGGAAAAAAAATACTACAGTACTGTTTATTTCACTATTTTACCCATCAGGGAATCCAACCAAAGTGGGAGGAGAACAAGTTACCAAATTTGTGGGACATGCACATTTTGAAAGTCAGAGAAAAAAATGAACAGCTCTGATCCATGGATTTCATTTTCTTTATATTAAGATGAATAAAAACTGCTGTATGAAATGAAGAAATGAAACTTAAAATTGAAGACATAGCTACAGGGAGAGGTATACAGCAGAAGTTTGTTGGGGTAAAAATGCCCAAAGTCCTCCCTAAAAAATTACTTCTGCTAGCTAATATCCAAGCTGTGTATTTAAAGGAAATAAGTGCTGACATTTGCAGAAGTCTCCCCTACACTTACTGTCTTGAGTTTCTTGACCAGTTTGATTAATTAAGGAAAACTGCAGCTTCAGTTTCCACAAAGACAGCAGGACTAAAGAGCAGGAAGTAATCAGCTATAGCTGGCACCACCATCCATTATATCAGTATTCAGAGAGAGAGAGAGACAGAGGATCAGTAATTCTTAATGTGAGCAGTGCCTGTTACAACCATTTAAAACCCACTGCAAACTGCTCACAGCAAATGGCAAACAAAATCCAGAAGTACAAGTCAGTGTGCATATCATACTTAATATGTAGGGTATTTCAAAGTCTTCTATGATACATACGAAGTATCACATGATGAAATAACAGTCAGACAAAGAATTCCTCGGATAATTCTAGTTGTATGTATGAACTTAGAAAATGCTATTTGTTGCTACCATTTGCACTTCAGACTGGAACATTATAAAACTTGACAAATGCTAATAGGAAGTTGAGCAAAAGATTGTGGTTAAGGAGGGCGCCATGTGGACAGCAGGAATGAGTACTCCTCTGGAGTGCAATCCAACTCTGACTCAGAAGCTCATCACAATAAAAAACATAACATGTTTTTCATAATCCCTTTTGAAAGTAAACTGACTTCTGCCTTCAGAAGATTCTGATGTTGCATCTTGGTGGCCAACCTACATGCTAGCCCTAAGTTTAGCTAAGAGAGAACAAGTAATCAGCAATGAAGAAAGGTATTTAATTCCTACTGCAACTTAAATTTTCTTCCTCCTATCCAGGACTACTGGGCTATCAGAAAAAGGAACTGAAGCAATAACAAAAAACAAAACAGACTAAACATCATAGATGGATCCTACTGTATCTCAGATGAGGAGTGTTGTCTATACATAATGTTTGCAATACCTTTTTCATTTACTTGCAATTTTCCAGCGAGGTGATGTTCTTTTTATTTCAGATGCACCTGATTCAACTTCCCAATTTGGAAAGTCAATGGGCTCAAAGGGAAATCCTAGACAGGAATATATAATTTTTTTACTGTGAGGCCTGCCCATCCATTAAAATTATGCCAAGAACAACAGTCTCCCGTGCTGTTCCAATCAAGGTGTTGTTTTCCCTAGCAATGATTCTTTGATTATTTAGAACAAATATTGAAATGGGAAACAAAAATATTACTTAATGAAACCTTTTCTAATAAAAATGAGTTTTGGTTGAAACATGAATTAGTGTAAGAAGACCTGTATGTGAACCATCCTGCAATGGAAAAAATGGACTAAAAGACATTTGTACTTAATGTAAAAAAATGGATCTTTTCTCCTATTGGATTATTTCACTCTAAATTTCATGTGTGTTTTCCCCTTTCAACGCATACAGAACGGTATTCAGTATTCCTCAAAATCAAAAGTACACGCTGTCCTTTCATTAATGTTGGAATTCACCTGTCTATAATAGGGAGTATGGGAAAAGAGATAAAGAAAAGTTTTCATTCTCTAGTTGTCAGGCTTTTCACCTTTAACAGTTCCCTTTTGAGTAAGCAGTGTGAAATCCTGTCAAAGGCTGCTGCAGTGCAGCTCCCTTAAAGCATTATTTCCTTCCGTCCTGTCTTACTAGGGCTCGGATGGGAACATCTTGTTGCCACACTGAACTGTCTTCAAGCTCTTCCTCTCTCTGTTATTGGTACAAGTCTCCATCTGGAATGTACTGCCTTTATCACAATTACTGTCATTTCTCTATTGATTCTGTCCCATTACGAATGCAACTACTTTGACATTAGACTACTCCAGCCACTATGAATCCTGGTATAACTTGCAATCTCAAGGCATTGTGTGTATAATGCAATACATTTGCATGCATAGAGATATGAAATCCCCAGAAGCCTACAGAAAGATCATTACTGTTAGAGCAGAGTCTAACCAAAGAGAAGTGTGGCACACTAAGCTGTCTTGTGACCTCAGAAGTACCATGAAGTTAGCTCACATTAACAACTTGTAATACATCAGCTGATCTGCAGAAATTGTCAGCATGTATTACTTTGCATTTGCTATACACAAGTTAGCTTAGCCTGCTCTCCTGTCACACCAAGTCACATCACCAGGTCATTGCTGCTGGCTAAGAGCCTATTCATCCCCACATCCACAGTTGCCACAGTGCAAATGGTACTCACTAAACCCTGCTAACTTACATCTCACACCCGAGCCCCAAACGAGGGAGACACTGCAGTAGCAGTATGATTTCTTTGTCTCTTAATCACAGGAAAGTCACAGGAGGAAGTAACCTTCAGTGCCATTTAAATAGCTGACTGGCTACAGATAAGAACACAATTGGTTTTGCTTCAGCAAGATTTATTTTTTCAAAATATGAAGTCCATAGCAGGCTGAAAATCAGGATTCTTAATTTTTTTTTTTTCCTGTTCAGTGGTTTCTTGATATCTACAAAAAATATCACAACTCCCTTGGGAAATTCGCAGGTGTGACTGGAGATCTTCATATTCTGGCAGTATATGAATCTCTCAAACATCTTATACATACAATCCACAATTTAACCTTTTCCTAGCAGCCACCATTCCAGCCAGTACACTTCTGCAAGGTTTAGCCACATCCTTACATAGCTGAAATGTCCCTTCCCATTGCCTTGTCAAAGGCAATTAAATTCACAATTATACTCACATGCATTGAAAACGCTGCAATGTGCCGGGCCCTCCATTCGCTGTATGATCTTTTAGTTTGTTTGTTTTTCTATCAGAATGGACAAGCAGCCATGTCTGGAACTTTTGCAAAGATTTGCTTATGTGAAAGTTAGCTTAAAAATAACATACATGGAAAATATCAAAGGATCGCAACAATGTACAAAACCATAAATCTATCATTCTGCGCATGGTTATACAAGCTCATGAGAATGAAACCAAGGAAACAAGGGGGAAAAAGCAGACATTTCGTTTCAAGTAGGAAAAATAACAGAAAAGTAATTAACATATCTATAAGAACAATATGCAAATTCTCCAACAATCATTACTATACAGAAAAAAACCAAACATCTTATCTAGATTTATCAAAATACTAACAGGAATAAAGTAGTTAAGCTGTTAACTCCACAGAAGATGAAACTTACTGTCCTTCTCATTTTTTTATTTGTCATAAGAAAACACTTCCAAATGTTATCGATTGAGTTTGTTCTTCAGAATTGTATTAGAAGCCATGAGTCAATTATTTAATATGCATTAAGGAAAAAATGGAAAGAATAAATAATTAATAACACAGACAGTGCTGGGGTTTGTCTCACTGATAATGGCTTGGGAAAGGAAGACTTTCATTACATTAGGGAATCAAGCGAACTACAACTGTGTAATGCTTAAAGCTTTAAGAATATTTTCAAGTTTTTCACCAATGCTGCTTACAAGCACAGCACTGGACCTTGTTTCATTGAAACCATATTAAGAAAATTTTTACTTAAGGGACTAATTTAGCCCAGAGATATACCCACAGACTGTCTATTTTCTGAAGCATGGATGAGAATTACAAGATTCTTACAAGAAAATTATTTTACTTCCAGCTATTCTAGGTAAAATCACCAGTATAATTATAGGATTTGGTGCAAGTTACCATCCAGCAACACTGTCAGCAGGGCTATCCCTAATTATTTTCTCTTAACACACATCGTCAGTATGTTGTCAAGGCAGGAATACACAGTTTTATTCAAATAGGCCTTGGGCAAAAAAGAAATAATATGAATGTGAAGTGTGTGGTAAAAAAAAAATAAAGAATATTCGTTAGTAATTGAGCCTCAGAAGATAATGAAAACTTTCAACTGTGGTGCTACACATTTCTTCAACCAAAATTGGCACTGGCCTCCAGAAAGGCTTGATTTATATTATGAAATACTTTAAACATAGTCTGCATAAGCAAACAAAGGAGAACAGTACTTACCAGTTGCCAAAGAAATTAAATGTAGTTATTGACATCCATTACATGTCTCCACCGGCCCTCACCCCACCTTAAACAAAATAAAATGAAAAATCTCAACAGAGTATGCTCACCTCCTGTGTGCTGGAATTTTATCTCACAGAAGTCTGCCTCACAATGCCGTGAATTACCACTGAGCACACCACTGAACAAGAACAAATCCACAACACAGTTCTCTCCCAAGCCCAGCAAAGATAAGCCTTATCCACAACAGACTATCTGCTGTAGTGTTAAGAGCTGAAACCCTCAAGTTCTGGCCTGGTTTCCTAGCCCACAGCTCTGAGGCAGGTGCCCCCAGCCCAGAAGCACCAGCACCATGGACCAGAATTTCTAATAGGCAGTGCAAGAAGCACCTGAGCTGCTTGCTCCTGATGCTAAAGTTACAGTGTTCTTGGCATCTAAAGCATTTAATTATTGATCTATGCTGAAGCAGTGTCTGCACTTGGACTTCAGTATCCTTCAAAAGCATGCCAGGAGGATGGCCCAGCAGACAACAAGCTTAGAAGCCCGGAGACTGTATTAAGGACAATACTGAATCCATACCTCTCACTTCCCAGGAAATTCCCTTCGTCACCAGGCCAGAGGCTAGTTTGGTGGAACACCTTTCATTGTGCCTGCTGGAAAGCTGTTATTCTGAACAAACTAATCCACACTCATTGGGACAGGGAAGCAAAGCATCATTTTGCAGTGCAACAATTAAGGTATATGGCTCGGAGCGGGGAAATCTGAATTTCAGTCCCTGTTACAAGAAAGCTTTTTTAGCCAATTATCATACAATATTAAAGTGCAGTGCAACCAACCATTAAGAGTCAGGAGTAGTTCCCTAATAACCTATTCAAAGCCATCTATTACACTGGATACCAAAAGAACACTGACTTGGCTACCCTGTACTGCTGCATTTTTATTGCTATTGATACTCAAGTTACCTGGTACTATTTCAATTTATTTACACCTCCTGCAATCATATCTATTATTAAAGACAGCCATATGCTCATCTCAGCCGTGTCTCTTTCTAGCCCTTTTAGAGGTACTTTGTGGGGCCTAAGACACGAGTATAGACATGCAGCCTACGTCCTTCATCCTTTGCTCTGGTCTTTCTGATTCTATACTCTGCTTTATTCCTTGTTGTCGTTCTGGGTGTCTTCCCCCTTGTTATCATTTGTACTCCATTTCTCTTCTTTTTGTAAGGTTTTTTTTTTTTCCTTTCTAACTTCTTTCTCTTTCCCTTCCCTCCTTTTAAATGGTTAAGCAACATAATACTTAATTCTTCATCAAACATTTACAGAAAAAGCAAATAAACAAACAAACAAAAAGGAATAGAACAACTGAGGAGAAAAAAAAAGAGGCAAAAGTCATTTCATTGCTACTTATCAACATAAGAAAGGGGTGTTGGGAGGCTGTGATTACAATAACTGTTTTCCAACAGCATTTGATTGGAACCCCAAGAAAGAAATCTCCAAGAGCAAATGATGCGGAAAAAAAAAAAAAAAAGTAAATTGTACAGATGTCAGTGGCTTTACTGGTTTCTTCTCTTTCCTTGGCCATTTCTTTGAAATCCTCCTTGATGGGATCTGACAAACATTTTCTCTATGTAATGATTTCTACTTCCATTGTCAACCTGAATTCCGATCACGTTGAATTAGGGAAGATTTTTATGAAATGCCAATGCAACTGTTCTCAAATTCCCTCATTCCTATCTTAGTTTAAAAGAATCTAAGTGTTTTATATATATATATATATATAAAACACTTAGATATAGATATAGATATAACTGATTTCTTTTTCCTGTTGTACAAAAGATCTAGACAAATAGCTGGACCCCGAAAAATGAAAGAGCCAGTCGCAGTGGAACAGTCACAGTGTACAGTGAAAGCACTGTGATTTTTGGTGGGATAAAATCAACGTGACAAGCTTTCAGATGTAGCAGTCTGTCGATACTTTCCAGACCATCCTCAGAGCAACAAAGACAGAGGCATTTTCAAGTTGTAACCAATATTAGCCTCCATATGTACAGTTGGAGCCATGCCTGTGAACTCTGCTAAAAGGCCGGCTATGTAAACTATCTATCACTCAATTTCACATGAGCAGTAATCTAATGACACCACAAAAATCTCACAATGTTCCTTGCTCCACACGTCCAGCCACAGCAACAGATGCCTGACAGAGTGCTTCAGCTGCAATACTGAAGGCTTTGCCTTCCAAGGGCTAAAGCACTGTACAGAGTCTCACTAAAAGACAGGCATTATTCCCTGTTGGGGTGTCTAACTCTACAATGCTCAGCCTTGTAGTCCGACTGCACTCTTGCTCTAATCCAGCTCACCAGATCTGCAGTCACATGGTAATTCAAAGCCCACGCATACTACTACTGATTCCAGCACACTTTGGATGAAGCCCATTAAGATGGGCAAGACTGCTTCTCGTGGATAGGAATAAAATATTTTGTTTGTTACTACTAAGCTAACCACAATAAAAACAAATAGCCCCCTTTCATGTGGTGACTGAACAAAGTAATCATGCTATATCCAAATTTTTAATTAGTAGGTTGAAGGATTTAGTGTCTTCCTGGCTTGTTCAATCCTGAATCATATTCATCATATATAAATAGCCAGCAACTGTATATGGTAGCGGAGGATGGAAGGAAGGTCAGGGAATTAGTGTGATGTCAAGCATTTCCTATGGAGTCACCAAATCTGTTCTGTGCAGATTCCTATTTGGGCACATAATGAGCCCCGAGGCTGCTATGGCAGCAGGGTGCCTTCCTGGCACTGGAAAGCTTCTTTGCCCAGATGTTACATAGGCAGAGCTTACCTTTGGGAGCTTTGTAAAGGTGAATGTAGGATTTTCCCCTGTATCTCATGTTATGGGCAGATCCACTGGTTGCAGACATCGCTTTGGTGCCTAGTCTCCAAAGCACCTCCACAGGGTCAGGGAGCCTGACACGAGCCTCACTGAAACCAGCAGGGCGTGTGGAAAACAGGTGATGTTTATTAATACTGTACGAAGGACTTGTTCACCCAGTTCACATCCTTCACCGGAACGGTATCACTGCTGATAAAAAAAGCAGCTTTTCGCTCACGGCAGTGCTGAGACGCAACACTCCTTTCTCTGGAGTCGGGAGAGCCTCTGACACACGGACACACTCTCCTTACGCTGGTCTGGCACGGGACACAGCTGCAGTCGCTCCCTGATAGAGCCCTGGCAGGGGAGCACAGGCTCTGCCACCACTCGTAGGAGAGGCAAAGCACGAAGAGCAAGTGACGCAACACAAGGCGCGAGAAGGCAGAGTTAAAAGCTGTAGCGGTTATCGCCAAACTCATAAACTCCGTTTGCACTCGTATCCTATTTTGCATAAACTCAGCACAAATCTGGCATCCTGCAGCCGTTAAGAAAATAAAGCTCGGGCCTTTCGGCACCGCTGCACACCATTAAGCTAATCCCGGCTGACCTTGCAGAACAACTGGGCGCTTTCCACGGTCTCCCACCTGGGACGGGAGCACCGGGCCGGACAAGGCCAGCGGGAGTGAATGGGGCCGCGAGGGCGCCCGTCCCGCGCAGCGTGGGCCGGGCGAGGAGAGGGGAATGCGGCCCGGCCTGCCCTTCCGCTGCCCCGGGTTAATCATTTACTCCGGGCCGGGCTGCCGGGCGGGCCTGCGAGGCAGCCACTCGCGCGCCCTCACGCCTTCACGCGCCGTGCAACAGAAAACAGAAGACGAGCTCTGCAGTCGTTGGCCGTCCCTTACAGCGGGCGCTGCTCGGCCCGCGCCGCCGCCTGAGGGCCCGGCCCTGCCGAGCAGTTCCAGTGCGGCGACAGGGTCTCGGAGCGGCTTCCCTGCTGGCCGGACCGTACTTCCAGCCGCGGAGCCAGCTCCCCCTCTCGCTGCCCGCGCCTCTCACCGCCATCTGCGCGCCCCCGCCGACAGAAGCACCGCCCAGGGGCGGCCCTGCGCCAGGTGAGCGGAGCGGGGCGGGGGGCGGCAGGTGCGGCCAGAGGGCGGTGCGGGACAGCCCAGGACGGGGCGGCGGAGCGCCGCGCTGCTCGGGTCGGACTTCTCTTCTGAAGGAGAAGCGAGAGGTGGCCTCTGAGAGCCGGCGCGAGAACCTCAGGTTTTAAAAGTTTTTATTGCAATTATTTTCGGTTAACGGGAGCTCGGAGCGACAGCGTGCGGCGCGGGGGCCGAGCTGCGAGCGCGGGGCCGGGTTGAAGGGCAGCGGCACTCCGCTCTCAGCCTCCGCGTTCCCGAGCGGCCGCGGTGTGCGGCGCGGCGGCGGCGGCGCAGCTGGGTCCCGAGGAGAAGCCTGCCCGGTGTGCGCCGCTGCTCCGCGCCCGTCCGCGCACACAGAGGAGAGGAGAGCGCCTGGGAAGGACGCCGAGCTTATACCCGATACCGCTGTTCCGAGGCGGCAGCTCAAATATTTATGGAGGGGGGAAAAAAAAAAAACAAAAAAACACACACACACAAAAACCAACAACGCCAACACCTCCTCGCTCCGCGTTTATTTCAAGTTCCGGAGCAAAGCAGAAAACTGAGCATCCCCTTCGCTCTGCGGTTACATGTGCCCTTGATGCAGACGCAGCTCTGGCATCTGACACTGGGGTGAGGGTTGTGTTGGGGCATTTTGTTTTATTTATTTTCACAGTGTGAGCTGTAACGAGCTGCACAACTGTGCTAAATCCCTCGTGTGGGATTGGTCTAAAAGATCCACTCGTGCTGTGGCAGGTAAAGCAATTAATTAATGGGCGTTTCCATTGTGAAGCTGATGATAGCTTAAAACTAGCTATAATGTGAAGTTTTGTTAATACTGCACCTTACCTAACAAATCAGGTGATACGCAGATTGTAAACAGGTGTTTGTGTTTAATAATTATCTCTTTTATTTATTTATTTTATTTTTCCTGAAGGAATATGTATTATTCTCTTTGCAGTGAGGAGGAGTAAGCTTTTTATAGAATGCAGCTTACCTTTGCAACCTTTGTCTCCGATGTTTTTGGAGTGGGCAGCAGTGACCACCAATACGAATGCAGTCTGGATCACTAAGTAAAATAGGCATTGGAAATTGCCTGTCCACACTGACATAGGTCGTACTCCTGTGGAGATACAATGATGCATTGCAGTGGTGCCCCACGTGAGCTGATACCAGCAATTAGTTCTCAGTGCTAATTACTGTGGGTGAGCAGTAGTTTGCTTTTGAGCACTGTTTTCATAGAGGTTAATTGTGTGTGTGGTAACAAGGCTACATTTAAAATTCATGTAGTCACTTTTAAAAAATATTACAGAGTTGTGATTCCTGGCTGAGATCAGACTACCTTGTAGCTGTGGCCAAAGTAGAAACAGTCAGATGGTTTTGGTACTAAAGCTCTGCTCAGCATCATTTTCCACACAGTATAAACGTGGTTCTGTATATAAAGGTTTCATAGGTTTAAAATATTTGACCAAACGTCAAACTTTTCATAGATGTCACCTCAAGGCTGCTGTCATAGTGTCTTTCCTAGCAGTTCATGTGAAGGTTTGATATTTATTTTGAATGCATAACTTGGTTCCCCATCCTATTGTTGTGTGGTGTTTTTTTTTTTTTTTTTTTTTTTTTGAATACTTCTGAGGAGCTGATTTTGGCTGTAAGACTGCGATGATGTGATATAAATGCCTTGGCAAAGTGAGAAATGAACAAAGTAATGATGCAAAATATTTGGGCTCTTATTTCTACCTCCTGTCTTTTGTGGCTTCAAAATTCAATCTGTGATCAAGTGTGGAAGAAGTGGGCTTTTTTTTTTTTTAATGGAAAGCAAAGATACTTGTACAGAGCATAACTATTATGGAAAATGTCAAATATGATATTTTTTGTAAGTTTCAGAGCTGAGCTGAGATCTAACATGCCGAGTAACTAATGATCTCAGCAGTCCAGCAAAATAGTGCTACTTGTAATAGAAACTGTGGAATGCAGTTCAGTTGTCTTGATGATGAGGGTTGATTTATGTGATTTTATGTCTGTGTAATGTATATGCAGAAAATGCAATATGTTTAACATTCATGTAAGATGTTAAAGTGTGCCACTAATGCTTTATGATTAGAGGCATCTTGTAATTGGGATGCTGAGTCCCCTGTAAGTACCACATTAGATATTGACCAAGCAGAAGTTGCTGAAGTGATTGCCTCCCCAGAAGGCCCAATCTCAATTTGGCTCACTGTGTTCTCTTAATTCACTATTGTCATATAACTTCATTTAATCTTAGATCAGGAAGATCAAGTGCTTCTAAAGCTGCCGGTATCCCGTGAGTTTTGGGGCCTACCTGGCAAGTTTCTGGGCTGCTCAGGCTGTGTGGCAGTGGGGCTGAAGCAGGATGAGGTTAATGCTCTTTATTTTGCTTTCTCCTGTGAAAGGAGAAACAAGACTCGGAGCTTCTTCAGTGTTTACAAAGTGTAGCTGGCTGTGGTACAGCTTCTTCTAAACATTCTCTCTTTTATGAGAACAGCCTAGCTTTTTTCGAGGGAGTACGTTCACTGTGGAGATTCGACCTTTTCTAACTCATGTGTGAAGATGTTTTTAGACTCAGCAGTTGTTCTGATAAAGGCATGGGAAGATTTAAGTTGTTTACTGCCTTCCTATTTACTCTGTAGTTACTAAGATTATTCTGCAGAGAGCTCTGGCTATACATATTTATATTTTCTGCAGAAAAATCAGTGCTATTTAATAGTTTTCTTTGTCCTCCAAATAACAAAATAGAAAAAAAAATCAGTGTTAATACTTAAAATTTGTGTTTGTTTTATAGTTCCAAAAAGTTATTTCAGAATGTAACTTTCTACCAAATGGTATTAACTCATGTTTCACTTCATTAGCTTTTTCTTCCCTTGGATTTATTGCTTTAATCCCTAATTATTCTGTTATTTCTGCGCTTCAGTTGCTTTCTTTAAACTGTTTCAGTTAGTATTTAGTTGTTGCATCAGGAATAACTCGAGCTGCTGCCAGCGTGGCTGTGCATTGCCCACTTCTGTTAGCTCTCCAGTCTCTGCTTTCATTCCCCTTTAGCTGTGTTCCCCTGGCTCTGCCATTTGGTTAGACTTTTTTATTTTTATTTTTTAATTATAAGATTGATACTATCTTTTCCAGTTTACTGACATCTAAATACCAAGTTGCCGTTGTGCTTTCAGCAATCTTCAAATATTTACAGTGGTTTCACAGTTATTTTTTCCATGCCCTTAAATACCTTATTAAAAATGAGCCCTAGCTTATTTTTGCGTGTAATAGATGTGGATCCACATAACCATGCATGTCCAGGAGTGAGTACTTAGGAGTTCTGCAGGGAAATTAAACCAGTTCACTCAAAACACTAGCAGCTGTGCTGTTATAACCCATGGTGGGTTTTGGTGAGCTGACTTGTACTGCGGGTCCTGCTGGATGTGCCTGTGGCTGTTGCCTTTCTGTGTTGGTCAACAGCAGCCATAAGCTGCACAGCAAAGGTAATGCAGTGGGATGGAGCAACTGGAATGTGTGTGGTGAATCTCTTCATTCTAATGGCTGATAATTGCTAATAACTGTAATAGCTTTTGTTGTAGCTGTCTATATTATCTCAAATAGGAAGAAACAAAAAAACCTTGCTTCTTAGTGCCACTTTACTTGCTGTGTTTGACATGTTCGCATCTGTGAATAAGGTGGAGACCTCTTTTCAAAACAAAGCCAGAGCTATGAACAGAGGAAGAGGGAAGTGCAATCGCTTTTAAAGTGACTGTTTGTTTTATTCCCATCTCATGGGAATATCTGGGGTTCATATTGTGCCTTGGACTTGATGTATTTGTTTGCTGGCATCTTTGAGTTCTTGATGGAGAATCCACTGACATGGTTTTCTTTGCCAAATCTATGTGATTGGTGAGAAAAATGCTTCTAGCCATTATTTTCCTGAATGACTGTGGTAATGCTCTTGGATGAGTGTATTTGGTGCAGGGATTACCAGAGACTTTTCTTGCACCTCAGCTCATCTCCTGTTTGAGTTACAGCTGTGGCTACTGGAAGGACATGCTGTTTGGTCTTATTCCTAGCACTGAATTGCAGCAGACTGAATGATCTTGACTGAAGAATTTACGAAGTATGATTGTTGTTCCAGGGGAACTAAGAATCTGCGTTTACATGATAGAGTTGTGGTAAAATGTAAGGACAGGTAAAAAGAAATTCTTTGGAAAGAAGAAAGGCTGTGAACTTGACCATCAACTACAGTTTGTGTGCCTATTGTCAAAATAAACATGATGTACCATTTTTATTTTACTTGGAGTTTTACCCATATGCTCCTAATGAGGCAAGTGCTGTTCTCATTTGAGGAAATCCAAAGGCAAGATTTTCCAGGTTTTGGTACTGCTTTACTCTTCCAGCGCAAGGAATGCGTCAAGGAAATTGGCCTAAAGTGAGCTGTTGGTGTCCCTAGTCTTGAAGATTATGCATCCTGTCACTGTGCAGGGACATTCTTTAGTGTGCTTCAGAGTTGCAAGAGGACTACAGTGTATGCATTGGGCAGCTCTTTGAAGGAGTGCTCCTGCCATCAGAATCCTTAGACAGTGTGAGTGTAGCTGTAGGACTGGCCTGTCCTTTCATTCACTTGAAGCTGTGATCTGTCCAGTGTCCTTCGAATTGCTTTTTGCTTGGGAAGGTCTCCCAGCCTTCTGGGAGAGATTAACAGTTGTTCCTGGATAAACAGTGAGAAACTGGGGAAACTGCTTCATGGTTGTAAGTACCAATCACTTCATGAGTGATTATTCTGCAGAAAAGTGGCGCGTATAAATTCTGCAAACTTGGCTTCTTGCTATGCAACCTTTGTCTGGAACTTCTCACCTCACCCATGTTAGGTGTTATTCAGTAAAGTTTCCTGTCTGTGGAGCAATAGCTGTGCTCACAGCGTGTTAGTACCTGCAAGCTGGGTGTCCAGTTTCAGAGAAGTACAAGGAATTGCTTGATTGGAATTTGTGGAAACTGAACTTGTTTTTCAGTTAGATGTTATCTTTCTTTCTTTTGAGATCTTTAATTCTATACTGTTTAGTGTTATTCTTTGTAGCTGCAATATCCCTTACTGTAGTTTCTTGAAATAGTTTGGCCTTTAAATGGCTTGATTAAAGACAGCTTATGACAAAGTCATAAACCATAAACATGTGGAAGTAACTAAGGTATGCATTCCTTTTGGGAGATGCATGCACCAAATAGATATGTAGTACAAATTCCAATGTTAGAATTGTTTTTATTGCCATTAAAACATTAAATGAACATTTAAATTAAGAATTGTCTTAAAACCTTCTTAATAACAGAAAGCTGTCCTGTTGTTGAATTTCAGTGGTATTCTTTTGGGGAAAAGATGAGAATAAGTTACAAATTCTGTTTAAAAGACTTAACACCTATTCCTGCTATAGGCAGTGCTGTTGGGGAATGTCATGTCAGCTGCAGTACGATGTCAGTTGGAGATGAAACTCTTCTTCTGATGAAGCTAGACCTGTCACAAAGCATGAGCTCTTATGATATCTTCATTACGTGGACTTGTTTAATGCTTGGCAAATCTGCTGATTTGCACTTACTCTGTACCTGAAACTGCTGTTTGGTTTAGCTAGCTTAAAAGTCATCCTTTTCAGAACACATCTTCTAAGAAGTCATCTTTTATCAACTAAATGTTTGGTTTTTTTTTTTCAGAAATGGGAGTAATTAAATATGATTAAGAACCAAACAATTCCTTCTTAATTTGTCAGCCCAGATGTTTGAAAGCTGATTTGTGATGGTGGAGCAGCTTGCAATTAAAGATGCTAAAGCTCCAATAAAACCAGAACCCATTGGGTTGAGAAGAGTGGTTTTTGTGAATAACTAATTCTTGCAGCAGTGGTTATGCAGTATTAGGATTTCCACTTTGTGGAGCTTAGTAAAGCAAACTCATATATGTATAAAACCTTACATCTTCTTTAAAGGAATTATTCTTCAGATGCAGCACTGGACTGAAACAGTAAGCTTGGCAAGCTAGTCAAAGAAATTAGTGCTGAAATTATGCTTTCTGTGCAAAATAGCAGTATGAAATCTAAACCTTCTCTTTAGAAATGCTTTTTGGGGCTTGGATGACTGTTTAGTGTTCTTGACAAAGACTCCCTTGTTGTCTCTAAAGAAGTAGTTGTTTCTTGGTGTAAGGTTGAGTGCAGTTTACTACAGGTGTTCCTGTTCTGTCCTCTATTTCTGTAGATAGGTTGATGGTGCTTCACCCATCCTCGAATGCGGCTTCATGATTCCTTTTGAGAAACTTAGCAGCTGCCAGTTTTGGAAACATGCAGGTGTTAAACCATTACTGCATGGCTCTTTCTGGGTATATATATATAAATATATAAATATATTTATCCTTCCCAGTTACTGCTTTAGGGAGAAGGAAAAGAGGAAAGTGGGTGTTTCTTTGCTTGCTTCTTCCAACTTTTGAGTTGTAGTCATCCAGCCCTTGTGCAGCTGTTGTACACACACTGTACCAAATGGCTGCTCCAAGCACATCATTGTTTCTGACTCTCAGCTGAAGCTCTTGGTGAAGTGGATTCTTCATTACTTCTGACTGTCTGAGTATGAAAAGTTCCCCACTGATGCTGTCTCCTCGGAGTCTATCTTGGCTGAGCATGACAGTCTAAACCTTACCGTTGCTATCACTGGTTACACCACGTGGTGCAGCTACTTCTGGATGTACTGGCTTAGCGGTTCTTGGCACTGCAGGTGGTCTCTGTTGCACCACTCTCATGTGGTTTATGCACTGCATGCTGCTTCTCTTCCATCAGTAGTCTAGATTGAAACCAGTCTAGTTTTAATCTTAAAACCATTACTCAATTACACAGGAGTAGTAATAATAAACTATTATCTAATCTGGGAAGCCTGTTGATTATAATGCTCCACTGTTGCGATGCTGCCTAATTGTATGGCTTATGTGCCAGTTGGGCCCCTGCAGAGCATCTTTGACCATCCTTAATGCTGACTTGATAGTTGTATTACATTGGAGATATGTAACAGACATCTGTAGAAGCTTAGCGTTTCTTGATACCATCACCTCTGGGCAACTCACTGTTCCACGTATGCTTTCAACTTTTGTAACAAGGCAGTCTGTATGGTATATATACCTTCTCAGTTGTACTTCGGGTATGTGTAAGTTTCTGTAGCTAAAGCCTGTTGCAGGTTTCTGCTGAGAAAGAGTTTTTTTTTCTTTTAATGTTTGATAAAGTCCTCATTTAGTGATACAAACCAGACTTAGGCCACTTTATTCTTCTGTCCTTCAAGCAGCATGGGCCATTTTTATTGCCTGTAAAAACTTCATCTTTTGTTCGGTCTCTTGGATTATCCAGCAGCTGCAATCAGCATCATGAAAGTACTGGAAAATAAGCTGCTGATGTGATTTATAGTTCACAGAGCACACTTTGTTATCACAACATGTCGCACAATATAATGAATTTATTGCCCCGGTTGTCTTTTTGGGCATTATTCTGCCTTCACGTAGTAAAATATTCACCGTGCAGTGTCTGTCTGATGCTTACTTGCAGGTGATTGGTTCTTGGTTGAGTTTGTATCTATAGGTGGATTGCTAGAATACTTCCTTCACAAGCTTTCTCTAAATTAAAGCAATTTCTTTCACATATTTGGGTCTGGTTCTGTCTTTACTCTTTTTCATTCTCAGTATAAAAGTTGTAGATCTCCCCTGTAGTAAATATGTATATCCTGTGTCTTGTTTTGTGCTCATATGTTGTTCCTAGGACCTGTTCAGGAATTGTTACGGCTGAGTGTTATGAAACCAAACTGTCTGGGTGTTGTCTCCTGCTAAAATATTTTAATCAGCCGGAGCCTTGATACCAGGAGATAATAATGGCTGGCTGTGCAATCTGCATGAGTTGGTGGCCTTAGGCAGTGGGTGCCTTTAAGGGGTTGCACCATCAGTATCTGCCTGGAAGGAAGGCGGAGCTTGCCAAGCTGTTGGGACGCTAACCTCTCTTGAGGTGCTTGAGTCTGTAGCTGCAGAACCAATGTCCCTGCTGTGTACAGACTCTTCTAATGAATAGCTTCTCTTGATACTCATTTGGTGTTGTGCAGAATACAAGGCTTCTTCAACCTTTTTAGCTTCCTGATCTAATACCAAGTGGCATAAATCTCATGAGTTTGAGAGCTTTCTCAGTAGATTATAGAGGCCGTTGGTCACGCATTTAATAGTGTATATTGCATGTAGTAAAAGTTAGAAGTAAACTTATCCTGGTCTGTGTTTGTACAATATCTGAGCTGTTTCTGTACTGGGTTAGGATGCAGCATTACCTGTCTTTCCTTGCCGTGATCTTGCTTGGGTCTGTGTGCCATGGACTCGGTGTAGTGGCCAATAAAGCAAATCTGTTTGTGTCATAGGTCTCATATGTTTCCTAATAGTTGTAATAGGCACAACTAGTATTTGTTCATGCTTCTCTACTCTAAATAGTGCTGCATCTCAATACATAAGATGTTAGGAAATCTGCCTTGAGCTGGTTGTTCAATTAATAGCTTGGTTGCAAGGTGGTCATTGAATAGCAGCTGCCTTCTGTTTCCTAAAGGAGGATACTATGTTATTAGGCCTCCTGAAGTCTTAGGAAAAGCTGCCCCTACAAAAAAGGGAATTGAAGCCTTAGCTATTACTTGAGTATTGCACATGCTTTCTCCCTTACACCATTTACTTTATTTTTTAATTTTTTTTTATGTTGAAACAATGGTTTCCCTACACTCTCCACTGGCTGGCTGCTCCCACTGCCAGGCACTGATGCTACCATCTTACTTGGGCTGCCTGTGCTCCATGTGTGGCTTTCACTGTCTGCCATGCCTCATAGTAATCTGTATTTTCTTTCTGCCTGTCTGTGCCAGCTGAAATGCCATGTCCCATGGGTCACTGAACTTTGTGCTGCTGTATGATCCTCAGAGTACAGTGATTTGTAGCCACAGGCGTGCATTTGTAAAAATGCACTTATTATACAAAAAAGAGTGCTGCAGAGCCTTGAGAGATATGACAAACAGCCCCAGAACTGCTTGAGAGGAGTGAGGGTAAGGAGTTGTACCAGGCAGAGTGGCCCTTCAAGCAGAATGTTTGACATTTGGTCTGTGTGGCTTGGCATGTGGCACAGCTTCAGTGGTTATTCTGATGTGGGGTGCACTCTAGGTAAGTTGTCTTCTAAATATAGTGAGCCTGTGCTGGCTTTTTTTGTTTGCTTTTTTTTTTTTCTTTTTTTTCCCCCCCTCCCCTAAAGAGTTATCAGTGCTCAGTAAGCAGGAGAGCTTTGTTTTCTACCATGTCATTCGGTCACAGTTTTCCACCTGTTTCAGGTGCTTCCTTACTGAATGGACTTCGGGATTGATTTTTCTGCTGCTATAATTTATAATGGGATGGATGTCATTGATAAAACAAGTCTGGTTGTGTAGAGGTCATTCCGTAGTATCCACATAAGTTATATTTAGTGTTGTTTATATCAGATTCATGTCAGAATAAAGCTACAATTACAAACTGCTTACTTTTTTTATAAACAGCACAATGAGTGCCAGCTCACTGCAGAAGGGAGGCCTGGGATTTAGCTCTTGTTTTAAAAAATAAAAAAGTGGGGAGAAAAGGTTTCTAAGAAAAAAAAATCTATTGCTATATGTTGTCAAAAGTTGTTTTAATTTGGCTATTGGCTAATTCATACAAAACTAATTTTGTGCTTCTTTAAATGGAAATGCACGCAGATAGCAGAAAATAAACAGCAGGTTTCTCAGTCTCCTGCTCTTTAGAGAACAGAAGGGGTGCAGGGTTACAAAGCACTTGTGTAGGGAACTTGCTGGCTTCTTCCCCCTGAATAATATTCCTGAACATCGCACTTCTTTGTTTAGCTCTGCATTTCAGAGAAGCTTAAAAATAGTTTGGTGGGATTTGTTTTTGTTTGGGACAAAACCAACAAAACAAAATAACACTGAATAACTGGATAATCATAGAGCCTGCTACAAAGTGTAGGCATCAACCTCCTCCTGCTTGTTTGTTCAGCTTTGAGCCATCTGGCACTAGTGTCTTAAACTTAGATAAGAGTTCAGCCTTGGTTTTGTTTGCTTTTTGTGCATTGTTTAATTCCTCAGACTGTTATATTTATTTATTTATTTTCATTATCATGGGGAAATATCTGACGTTTGCTTTATTTCATTGTCTGGCTGGGTAGGATACCTCATGACTGCATTTGCTAAATGTTTTCTAATGTAGGATAAGCAAAAGAGATGTTTGGCACTGGGAAAGCCAAAGAGTTTCACAGACAGTAGCACTTCTTAAGTGCAGGAGATTAATATAGAGAGCTGGAAGGGAAAACGTCGCATAATGTGCTTGTGTCCCTGCTTGCAGAGAAAAGAAATCTGTCAGTGAAACTATAATGAATAGTCTGATAACTTTTCCATACTTCTCAGTTCTTCCTGATGTCATTTTCAGAGAGAGTGGCAAAATGGCCTTTGTATTCAAGATGCTGGCTGTGGAATGAATTTAATCTCTCTGGAATAGTGGCTGCTTTTTTTTTTTTTTTTTTTTCCCTTCATAATTGTAGCTGTGAGGTTAATGTTTAAATATTTAAATGGATTTGGCTTCTTGCCATTTAAGTAGAACAGCATGTGCCTAACCCTGGGACTCTTAACATTCCCAGTGTAGCCAAAAAAAATAAAAGTTGCTCAGTAGTGCAGTGATCCAGTAACTTCAAAGGCTATAATTTAAGGCTAGTCTTGGACAAGGACGTCCTGAAAGGGGACGACTGACTTGATTTTTCCTATATAGTTGAGGAAAAGCAATTTTTACAGATGGCATCAGAATGTTTTACAGGACTCTTCAGGTTAAATAGGAGCAGCCATCTGTAAGTCTTAAATCCGGTATAAATAAGCTAGTGAAAAATAATCCTGAGAGATGCCAATCAGTATGTAAGAATCTAAAAGCTTTTTGATAACTAGGTAACCTTTGTTTTTGGCTCTCTTTGGATTGGAGTGCCAGGGTTGAACAGTGGTTTAATAATGTTCAAACCTAATTTGGGAATCTTGGTGTTTATTACTTGAAGTGGAAAAAAGTTGAAGAGTAAAGCCAAAAGCAATTGCACTCAAGCTCCTCATATTTCTAATGCTCATTACCTTAACCAATGGGACTCTGTTGCCTGTTGCTGGGAGGGAAGCGAGGGCTTTTACCCCGAGACTGCATCTCTAATCCAGTTCCATTCTGACCTCACGTGTACTGAGAACTCTGCTGAAAACATCCATATCAGGGGAGCTTTTCCTGGCTGCAGTGACGGATGATGCAAACCCACAGTTACTGCCAAGCATTCCAAGTATTTTCTATTAGTGGCCTGGTTGCAGCCACGCCACGTTGGTGATGGGATGCTCCCTGCACTTGAGGGAATGATGCAGTGCACAAGGCGTGCTGAGGAAAGGCTGGCTGGGCAGAGAGAATTGTCTGTCCTCATCCTGTTTTGTTTTACAAATCTCATGTTTAACTTAAACATGTACATTAATTTTTCAGCATGTGTGGAAGTGAAACCTGATTTATAAAGAATTCTAAATGAATTCTAAATTTCTAAACTATAAACACCTGTTTGCCGGAACTTCTTAGGCAGTTAATATTTTGTTCAATTCTGATTGCATTGTATTTGTACATCAAGCATGGAAGTGAAATACTGTTGGCCACTGTTGCAGTTAATTGTTTAAACTCATTTATCCTAAAGAAAATAGAAATATTGCAGATGGCAAGCACAGAACTAACGCATCATGTTACTATGTTGTGACTTATGTAGCCTAAAGAGGTGGTGTCTTAAGTGGATGTGCACAGTGCCAGAAAGCATCCTCATGTGAGCAGCACTAGAGCTGTCTTGTAAAACTAGTATGAGGTAATTCTTTTCATCCATGTTATTAGTTGTAGACAGTGATATGGCTGAATGTATTTGGGATTTGATTATAAATTAAATAAAAATCTTCTTAGATATCTATCTCATTGCCCATCCCCATGAAGGGAAGGCAGATGTGCCTTTGTCACTGGCATCTCCTTACTTGTCATTTGGTTATTCAGAGAAGAGTGCACATCGGGCTAGAGAAATAAGTCAGAGTTTACCTTTGAGTGTTTTACAAGTGCATAAAATAATTTTCTGTGTTTTGACAAGAAATAAGATGCTAAATACCTCCACTGGAAAACCTCAGGGAGCACAGAGGTTAGTGATTCCATTTCTGCCTGGAAGTGTTCAAGCTGTAGTTAAATGGAGTGAAAATACATAATCCTCATGAGGGGAGATTCTTGTAAGCAAAGGGAGAATAAAATGAGAAACACCTGACCTGTACACAGCTCAGTGTTGAGTGGATGCAGGGCAGCACCATCTGAACACACGGGCTTTTTGAGGAAACCCTTAATGTCATGATCAAGTAGTGAAGATGTCTTGAAGTTATAACCTTGGAGGACCAGGTAAGGTGAGGTGATGGTAGCTGGCTGCAGCAAAGCAGGAAGGACCTGGCTGTGCCAGCTTCAGTCGGTGGTGGTTTTATTTTGGAGTGGTAAGCTTGGTGGCTGTAAGCCTTACAGACACCACATCCTGCTCTGCTGCGTGCCCCAGCTAAGCAGCCATGGGATGTAACACCTTGGAAATTTGAATGTGGAATGCCTGTGGTGCTGCTGGGGTCTTTCTCCAACTGGATATCCTCCTCCTCAGTGGGTTATTGCTTTGGTTCCTTCTGATTCCTGTGTTGTGTTCTTGGCTGTTCTCCTGGTGTTTTCTGCCACTGCTAACTTAGCAGTGCGCTGTGTCAGATGAATTACAAGGCCTGCCACTGTCTGTGTAACTTCTGCAGGGTTCTGTCAAGAATAGAAAGAGATTTGGATTTGCCAAACTAGTTTGACATCTGGAAGCACTTTAATACTACAAAGCTCACTGGTAGAGATTGTGTCCTCCAGGAGCACGGGCCAGCTTTAGATTTTACTGTCTGCTGATGGGAGTGAGTGTTCTGTTCAGTTAGCATCTGCTGAAGATTGGGGTGGGAGTGTAACAGTCTTCAGGTCTTCCTCTTTAGGAATAAAGGATAATACTATCTACTAAATCTTATAAAGATGATCCACTGATGATCCACTGTCAGTTATAATGGAAGATAATTCATCAATTCTTGTATGCTCTTGGTGGCAGATAAGTGTTGCACTCCATATTCAGTACCTTTGATTCCTGACTTCAGCAAATTACTTCTAACCGTTCCGGTTCATAAATATTCTGTCACTTATGAAAGGATGAGGAAATTAGTTCCACTGAATATTCCAGAAGTATTAGAGGCTGTTTTTCCTGATTTCTTTAATTTTGTGACCCTTTATAAGATTTCTAGTAGCTTTCGTTTCTTATACCTTGACCCAGTCATGGAACTGTGTGATTTAAATATACAGAGAAAATACTGTTTCTTATTCAAGGAGAAATTCTTCTGGAATGCTTAACTCTTCAACTGTGCACACCCAAAACCAATGATTTGTTTAACACGTTGGCAGTAAGCACATGCTGCTTGAATGTCTTGATTTGAATGATGAGTATGTTAGAGGCTTTTTTTAATACAACTGTCATAATTTCACATTTAAATTGAGTTTGTTAGATTGCATTTGTTTATATTTATTGTAGTTCTTTTATAGCCTGGGGAAATAAATACTTTCAGAGGTTGAAAATAATTTTGACACTGTTTTACATATCTGATGTATCCCTTTTTTTTTTTTTTCTTATTATTATTCCTCCCTGCAATACTGAATTAATTGAAAAAGCTACATTAAATAGGTGTAACAGCAAATTATACACTTCTAGGAAAAGTCAGTGATGTGGTTAAATTCAGCAGAGGAAAGACTCCAGCTGAGCTTTTTGGAAGTGTCACATTCTTGTTTTCCTTGCCTGTAGCAGACAAGGATAAGTGACTGTGGTTAATGCCACTTAAAGCAGATGAAGGAGAGCTATTACTTCTGTTGGGGCAAAACTGAATAATTACTTGATGTGTTGCAATATGACATTTCCAAACAACTGTTCCTTCCTTGGGCTGTCCAGGTAGGCTAAGCATGCTTCTCTGCATGCTTTTTCATGTCTCCTGGGTCTCCTGGAGTAGCTGTTTGCTATAACCTGTGCCGTGTGGTGAGAGGATGGTGTGGGAAACACTTGTGTGTTTGTGCGTGCTTCTCCTGGAAACTTGGAGCGTGGGGCAATGCTTCCCCATCCTGCCTGTTTAATTTTAATCTGCTCTTGAGATAACAAACTTAATGTTACATTAGACAAAGTAATTTTTTGACCTTGAGATTTCTGGAGTTTAAAGCTTTCCTTGCCCCTCCTGCTTTTCCAGCCACCCACCCATCACAGGGTTTCCTGGTGTTCTGGCTCTTCAGGTTCTCCAGAAGTCACTAAGTAACAGACGGGGAAGTGTGGCAAGTCCATCTGCCTTCCTCTCCACTCCTGGCCAGGCAAACTGGTCACTTGCTCTGCTGCATGACGCTCCTGTCCCTCACTGTAAGCATAGTATGAAGTGACAGTGTACTTCTCTGCAAGTATCACCTGTCCGGTCTGTGATGTCCTCCTCAAATCTGCTCTAGGATGGTGCTGGTAGCACACAGCAAGCTTTTGATAAATTGCTGGCAGAGTCAAAGGAAAATTCTTTAGCTGGAGCCTATTATTGCTGCATGGCTGAATTGATCTTTGAAAGCTGAAATCTCTTGGGAGAGCTCTGGAAAGTCCAGCTTCTATGTTTTTTTCCTTCCCTCTCCCCTCCCCCTTTGGTCTCGCTGTTTGCTTGCCTTCTAATGTATGCCATTTAGGAGAGCTTCTGATGACAGCCTCTACTCTTCTCTCTTACAATGCTTGGGCCTTGTCTTCAGTAAGTTGTGCTGTTCCTTTCTTTTCCCTGTGTCACTGTATTCTGAATAAGTTTCCTAATGCGTTAATTAGAAGTTGCTAATTCTGTAAATCGAGAAGCACGCTCTTATATATGGCTCTTAACTGTTGTTTGCTACTTAGTAGATAGTAAGACTTTCTGAAGTTTTGTGCATAAGTGTACTCCAAAATAAGTCTTTTAGTTACAAATAATCTTAGTGAGGGAGGTTTGGTAAGTTACATCAAATGGTAATCACATACTGTCATTGGTTTAATGTTCCCCCGATGTTTTAAATTTGACAGTGAAAACAGAGGTATTAGTGGCTTCTGCAATTAATGCTTAAACCATGCCAGGCTTTGGGAGAAATGCCAAAAAAAACTCGTGCAAGTAGTTTCCATATGTTGCTGACACATTATTTCCTGGAAGGCTGGTTGATGTGCTGGCAAAACAAGTAAAAATTTTCTGTTAAAGTTTGAAAAGAACAATCAAGTCTCAGCTCTTAAAATAGAGAGACTGAGATAATAATAGGGCTTCAGCTTGTCGCTGCAGTTTTGTATTCTCAGTATTTGAGCTGATCTTTGATCTGTGATCTTTGTTGCACGTTAAAGCTTTTTTTTTTTTTTTTTTTCCTGTCTGTTGCTATCTTTAGCTAAATTAAAATACTGAAATAGGAGCTATTGGTATTTGTGATTTATAAATAGAAGGAAAGATCAATTGAGCTTATAAAGCTTATAAAGAAAATATAGTAAGAGGGGAGGGAAACTATACCTGAAATGGGGAAAAGAAAGGAAATAATCCAAAAGGTATTTGTTCAAGTCAATAACTGTTGTTTGAATATTTATATTATCAAACTGTAATAAATACTCTGTTTTAAGAGCTGGACTCCAGAAAGGACTAACTAACCTACAAGCAAGCATCTAGAACTTGAGAATAAAGCCAACGTGAGGCACGGGCAAGCTGGTAGCTGCTTAAAAAGCCCTGGTTCAGGTGCCAGCGCTCTGCTTTGGTGCTGTTCTCTGCCAGTGATTGAGGGGATTTTGGTCAAGCAGATAGCTATGGCTTAACCTTTTAGCTTTGCTGTAACCTCTGCTTTTAGCTTCTCTGTGTTGTGTGCATTCTTTCAGTTGTTTGTTTTTGCATTGTTTTTTTAACCTTTTTTCCTGAAACAGTTATTCAGGAGGAAAGACTGAATGTGGCAGTCAGATACAGGTCTCTGATAGGATTAAAAATGCCTTCTAATGAAATCCTTGAGGCAACTTTTGTGGGGTTGTGGTGCAAGAGTAACATCTTAAAATTACAATTACTTAGGTTGCCAATATATATTATTCCCAAAATGTTATTTTCAGTGTCCCCTGGTCTTACTCTGGAATGGTAGAGGAGGAAAGGTGACAAAGCACTGGAACAGAGAAGCTCCTTCTCTGGAGGTATTCAAAATCCACGTGGATACTTTATGTGCAGTGTAGTCTTGGGATGCTGCTTTAGAAAGGAGGCTGGACTAAATGATCTCCAGAGGTCCTCTCTACAATTCTGTCATTCACTGAAGAGAGAAATTATTTTTAGTGTTGTGCTTGTGTTTGTGTCTGTCCAATCTTTCCCACTGGATTTCTGCTGCTGTAGTGTAGAACCAGTAACACAACTTTTTCCTAGGCTTTTTATTTTATCAGTGGAGAAAACTTTATTGAAGCTGGCTAATGTGACCTCACAAATGGGAGTGAAAGAGCAGCTTGTGGGGCCAGTCAGGATCTAAATGAGCATGAGATCCAAAGTGATTGCATAGTACTGACTGATGCCCACCAATTGGCTTTGATTCACGGAAGAAAAAAGCACTTGCATGATCCTTACACACCTTGTGCCTTTCCAGAAAGCTAATCCTGCCTCAAATCAGACTATGGTAAAGCACTCAGGTGCTTGAAAAACAAGTGTGCTCCTGTGTCCTCCAGCCTAGGCTCCCAGGCTTGCAGCTGTGAACTGGCTCTGTGCTTTGCCATGTGGCTTTTAGTTGGTGTGAGCAGGTGATGTGTATTTGCATTTGTTCTGTGTAGGAAATTGTTGCTGCCACTCAAGCACATAACCAATATCTGAATGTTTGTAAGCACCTTCAGGCAGAAGAAGGAGCTAGTGGCTGGGATTTCTCTGTATACATTCTCTCTAAATAAGCGTGACAGTGTTGACAACTTGTTTCTTTCTGAGAATGGTAGGCATTAAGCAGCAAGTGATCTTGTGACTTTCACACACCATTTGGGTTTTTTGTTTTCTTTTTTTTCTAAAAGTAATCTCCTCAGTTGTGCTCCAAGTAACTGTTTTGCAAAGGATCTGAATTCATCTTCCTAAGTTAACTAAAGCTTTGAGCTAACTCCTGGGGCACAACTAAAGAAACTACTCAGTGAACTAGTTTGAGGATAGCTGTATAATTTTTTACAGTGTTGGGATAATAAAATAGGACTATAATCTGGCAGACAAGACTGGATGGGAACTGAAATTTGTGGGGTTTTTGTTTTTTTCTTTTTCCCCATGTTTTTCTCCTTGTGCTACTGCAGCTGCACTCTTTTGCCTGCCCAGGTGTGGCATTAGCAGAGACACTCTGGTTCCCTGGCTGCATTCGTGCAGCTGTTGAGGCACATCCTTAGGTTCTGAGGAGCTGTTGCTCTCCAGGACCCCAACTGGCCCTGTGCATCCTGGCAGCTAGGTGGAATGGCACGAGGGTGCCGCCAGATCTCTGTGGCTCATGTGATGCAAGATGTGAGAAGTTGGCAGGCTCTATTTGAGAGAGGTCTGGTGGTGAGATCCAAGGAATGTTCTCCAAGCTGGAATTTGGTTCCCCTCCCATACTGAATATTTTGAATGTATTGACCTTCAGGGTATGTGCAAGATGAATCTCTCCAGGCCATGGAGGATTCTGTGCAAGTGTGGGCTCTTGTTTATGGAGGTGTTGATGCTCATGGTCACTAGTGCTCCAGTTTCAGTTAACCAAGTTCAAGTCAGGCTGTGCTGTGGCATTGTTTGCTGAGAATAGAAGCACTTGTAATCAGGTGGGGAGTCACGTTAGTTAGTGATCTCTGATTTGCATACATATTTTATGCTTGAAGCTTAACCTGGCAGGAATCTTAGGAAATAAATGGGAGCTGCTTCAAAAGTAATCCCTCCTACTTTATTATGTTGACTCGCAATGTTGGATGTTGGCTGTATGGAAGTAGAGGTTGAACCTACCTGCCAATGTTGTGTAAATTTTGTTGCCATGTGACAGATGGCAGCAGAGGGGCAGTCTGACAATGTGGTGTCTGACATGAAAGTGTGTATGATGCAAAAGTGTGGAACTGAATTCCTCTGTGCAGAAAAAATCACACCCATTGACGTTCACTGATGCTTGCTGAATATTTCTGGAGACCAAACAGTAGATGGAGCACAGTGGGGTGGTGTGTGGCACATTTAGCAGTGGCAACAGTGACAGTGGGTCACCTCTGCTGGTGCAGATTTTTATGAGCACATCATGCAGGTTCTTGTTCACTGCTGGTGAAAATGCATAGTTACTGGTGGTGATTATTTGAAAAACAGTGTTTTGTAGCTGTGAATTTGCTTGTAACCAGTGCTACTGTGCTCTTTGTATCTGTTGTAGTATCCATTTAAATAAATAGGAGGTATTACTTCCATAGCAATATACACAATTAGTGTTACTTACAGAACTAGTATCTCATAGTTCTGTACCAGAACTGGAACATTCTCCATGCAGAGTAAATGAGTTACCCATTTGTATCAAAGAATAAGACAGACATAAGCATCTAATTAATCAATTTCTCTTGCAAGTAAACTGAATATGTGACTGTGATTAGACTTGTTATTGCTTTGTCAAAGAGCTTCTGAAATACATTTTTCCATGCAGTCATACAAGTACCTGTCATATAAGTAAACCTGAATACAAAAGTTTGCTCTGTTTTTCTTCTACTTGTGGAAGTGGATGCTAAGCAGGCTTGTGAAAGTAAGCACAAATAGATAAACTAACAAACAAAAAGAACAACAAAGAGACAAACAACAACAAAACCCCCCTGCCTCTATAAATTCTTGGTCCTAATAGGCACACAAACTTGGAATTCAGAGAAATACAAACTGGATTCTGTGCAGCTGTTTAAACAGAGGTTGGTGATAAAGTGCTAAAAATTAGAACTTTAGAAACTGGGAGCTTAAGCAAGCAGTTGATCTTGGTTCTGGTTTGGATGAGAGGAGATGACTGTTTAAAACCATTCAGGAGGTTTTAGTGCAGTTTAATATAATGAAAATTATTAGTTCTACCTTTCTTATATGATGTTCTCTGCAATAGTCATTTGTGAAGGAAGTGATGAAAGGACTTGATTTAGCAATGTTTATTGAGGTGAAAGACTTGTCTGACTGACTTGATTTTTCTACCTTGTTTTTAGACCTCAGTAAAAGCTATTAAAAGCTATTTACCTGACATGCAATTAGCTGAGAATTTAGATTTTTCTCATTTCCACTTTTAGAAGAATCACAGACCAACTGCAGATTTTTACTTTTTTTTTTTTTTTTAAGATCATTATCTGCACTCAGAAATAAAGGACCCTGGCCACTGGTCAGTTTGTGATATGGACAAACAGGGAAATGGAAATAATTTCTGAACGCTTGGCAAATTTGAGCCTTGGCTTTCTGCATAAAGGTTGTCCCTGTCATGTGTCCCAATGCCCTTCTTGCTTGCAGCCTACCTTGCTTTGAGGAGGAACTTCATTGCAGATACAAGAAATCCAGCCCAGGGAAGCTTAGTACACCCAGCTGTTCTTAAACATCTACTTGACAGGCGGGTATTTCTTAGTAATTTTTTAAAAAAATGTTTGAACAGTACAATTGTACATACTCATTTGCAACTCAGAAGTCTTGGATGTGGTTTTCCAGAAAATTAATTGCCTGAATTCCAAATGACAGTTCCTTCCATCTTTAGTTCTTGTGAGGCTGTTTGCATTGGAGAAGGCTCTTAATGCACCATTTATTTCTTACAGTTAATATTTGTAAGCAATATTCCACCTAAATGACTTGTAAAAGCACCACTGGTATGTGCAACTTGGCTCACAGAAAATAAAACCTCGATGGTGTATTTGAAGGAAAAAACATAAAGGTGAATCTGCCTTCTGTTCTAGGAATAGCCTCAGATACCTTGTGTAGAAGGAACAGAGCACTCCTGAAATTAGAGAAATGGAACATGGGCGCACCAAGGAATTGAGGTCTCTTTTAAATTCTTTAGCTCAACTTTCAAGATTCTGCAATTAGGGTGATATATTTTCCTACCAGGAGAAGCTTCATGACTTTTGCCCATATTTATTTTCTTGGATTACTCAGTTCTGGGTATGTCTGTGGTTTGGGGTTTCTCTGTTTTGTTTTTTTCCCCCTGCCTAGGCAGTTCCTCTGAGTTCAGAATTATGCAGCACACTGAGGTTTCTTTTACCCAGAGTACTTATGTCAACAAGATGTGCCTTTAGTGTCCTAACAGAACTCGAAATTAGTTGGTGTACCGTGAATTAGTGGATTTCAAGATGGGTGTCTAGAAATGGCAGCGTTGTTGATAGGCTTTGGTGAATTTTGTGCTTATGGATAATGTAGTTTTGTCCTGCAAATTTGAACTTAATGAGATAATTTTGAGAAAGTTGATCAGTGCTCACAGGACAGTATTCAGTTGTACAAATTCAGTTTATATAAGTACCTTTTTTTCAAGCTTTTCTTCCTCATTCTCACAAAAAGGAAATTTAACCATGGAAATTGTTGTCTTCTGTCTTTAAGCTGAAATCTAGAAGGCAGAGTTGCCTGAAATAACATCTACTGTATGATGTTACACAAGTGCATTTATCTGTGTCACTCCCATGTAGGAGTTCTCCACCTGGATTAGAGTGGTGAAACACTTGCTGAATGAGGTGCTGGTGTTTTACTTCTGACGTGGATGACAGTTTCATGGCTTTGGCCTGTTAAGTGACTGTGTGACCCAGCAGCTGCCATTTCATCTTACTTCTCTTCTTTTTACTTTTTAGAAGTAAATAGTCTCTGACCAATGTAAATCTAGAAATAGTGGTCTGTCTCTGTTGCCATCATAGTAATGGATGCCCATGGAGGAACAGCCTGGAAAGCACAGCTTTGAACGTTCTGTACAGTGAAGCTGTACTCTCTACAGTTTTGAGCAAGGGAAGCTTTGAACTGTGATTATAATAAAATAAAGGTACAATTTAACTTTTGTATTGCATGACTGGAGAAACTGCAGTATTTTTTCCACTGAAATTATTTTTTTTAAATGATAGCAACAGAAGGCTTCCTTTACCTGTGTGTTCTTCCGATTACTTCTTACTGCACGTGTCTAAAATGTAGTTTAGCTCAGTAAGTAGTACGTTATAGGTTCTTCCTAACAAACATATCTGGCTGTAGAATCGGTACTAAAAATGTACTGGATGAGATCGGTGTTCTTTAAATAATTACACTGTTATTGCTGCTTGTGTGTAGTTCAGGCTTTCCTTTGTCAGGTTCGTAAAACTGGTGAAGTCAAAGCTGATAATGGTTAAACATGAGGCTAACTGTACTGCAGACTGGATAGTCTGAGTGGGGCACTGAGTCCAAGAGGCTCCAGAGAGTGGATCTGTGCATACCAATGGATCATCAGGTGGAGGAGGAGAAGTTATTGTGTGGTCAACCCTTGCAAAAAGGACAGAGTTGACATCTCAAAAAACCAAGCAGACAGCCAAAGGACGCACAAGGCATTTTTTGCCTGTTAAACATGCAGTGCTGTTAGGCTGCCAGTTACTCTAGGGTTATGGCCTAGTTTTAGCACAAAAGTAGAGTGCAGCTGTAAAATAAATAGGGTCCCTCTGTAGCAAAGCCGCAGCACCTTGCCAGCATCCCCTATTGACTTTGGAGCAGTAGGTATGGATGTGCACCAGGTCTGCAGTGCTTCTGTTGCTTCCCCTTGCTCTGATGCTGGTCAGGCTTAAGCTGAAATGAAAGCTAATGCTCTGAGCCATGTAAAATAGTTCCAGGGTGTCTGTAGAGGTCTGTATGTACCTTTTATCTTTGTGGGACCTGGTTTTATCTTTGCTCTTCTGCGAAGCTGTCAAGTCAACTAAATAGGTGAATGGGGAGAACTGCTTCAGAGGCTAGCACTTGGAAGCTGAAACAGTTCTTCAGCTCTCCCGTGAAAATGCTGAGATTTGGCTGTAACACAAAATAAAATGAAAGCTATAGTAAGCATCATGTGTATTTGATCTTAACTTTAAGCAAGAAATATTAAAAAAAAAAATGGATTTGCATGACATGCATCTTATCACATTATGATTTCCTGTGAGATTGTAGCAGTACTGAGGGGTCTCTGAAGGACTGATGGGACTAGCCGTAGGTAGGGGCGAATGCCGTGGATGCTCAGTGCGTGCAGGGCCCTGCTCAGCAGCTTACCGCTCCGCGCTGACGTTGAGCCCTCTCCCTGCAGCGAGGGGCCGGGCAGGTCAGAAGTCTGAATCCAGCTCACATCGCGTGGGCGAGACGAATAACCCCGCAGCTTTCCCCAGGAGTGCAGTTTCCCCTTCTCCCTACCTGGCCCAGGGCTCTGGGGCCGCAGGCTGTGGGTGGTGAGACAACCCCTCTCCCTCGCCTATGTGTTGCGTCAGTCGAGCTGCTTTCACCGAGCTGCTCTGCAAAACTGTCATGGCATTTTTCTTGTTTTTGTAATTCCTCTGTACTATGTCCGTAGAGTGCTGTGCTTGGCTCTGCACGGCCAGGCCCTGTTGGATTCAATCTTGTATGTTCTGAGACCAAAAGATAAACAAACAAGGAATCTATAAAAGAATTAAAATATAAAAACAAAACTCAAGGGGCAGAACTGAGCTCATTGTGAGGAACTTTCCTTTGTAGGGAACATATTTATTATTATTATTTTTTAAGATATAAAAATAGTGCATTAGATTATTCCTCTCCCTCAGGCTAGAGAGTTGGGAGCAGTGTTTGTGAGCTGCCCAGTTACTCTAGATGCCAGCCAGGCAAGATTGCGTGTGAAAAAACAGTTAAGTTGCTAAGATTGATAGAGTTTGTAGTAGCATGCAGCAATACTTTCTGAAAATCCACAGCAACCACTGCACCTGTAGGACTTCCAGTTATTGCATTGGAATTGTTTCCTATTTGGCTACAAAATGTTATTTCTATTAATATTCAATTTTGTTCACATAGATATGATCAGTAGCCTTGAATATAATAAAATGCGAAGAAAAAAACTGTTCTTTCACTGGCAAATAAAAGTATTTTCAGAATGCAAATCTGCTGTGATGTTATTGCAGATGAGTGCTGTCCTAACTCAGTGGTAGAATTTCATATAGAGTATGTGAAACCGCTCCTTGGCTGGCTGTAGTCTTCTCTGAATGAGTGCCTACTGCGCAGCAGGCATCTTTGAGTCTGCGAAAACTGGGAGCTGATTAAGCTTCTGACCTGGTTAACATGGGAAATCCTAAGCATCTTGATTAATAATCTGCGCTGCAAAAGGATACTGTGGCAAGGATGCTGCTATTTCAGTTATTTGGGGATGTATTGATCTGGTCTATTCAGATAATTAATTGGGTTATAGATTTGTTACATGGAATAATCCACTAGAGCTAAATAATACTTCTGGATTTACTGTATTTTACTTCACTACAGATTACGTTGGAAGTGTTCCAAATGCTCAGTAAACTAGTTCACGTTGTGTATCGCTGTTAAATATAGCTGGCTGCTGAACTGGCTCCCAGCTTCAGGTGAAGATCTGAAAGGACACAGAAACCGGAGCACATCAGATTTGCTGTGGCTTCGGCTGTCACGTTCTAATGATACAGTCTTAATATTTGCCAGAGTACTGGTGATGTCCATTAAATGTTGGGCAGTGTTTGCACTAAACCCAGGGACACAGGCACAGATGCTTTGTAAAATAATTCAGGAACATGAAGAATTTTGAATCAGCACTGTATCCTAAAGTAGTTTCAGTGTGTGGTGCCTAGTGCATTGTGATGCATTTGCTTGGCATTAGAACTTGATTTTAAAAAGCAAATGTTTAGTGTAGGAGTTATTTCAGTAGTAATGGTTAAAGTCGTCTCTGCTCTGACTTGCTGAGCATGTCTATTGTGACTCATTGTTAGGAAGCAAGAATTATTTTCTTTTCTCCAGAGTTATGCCTGGCATTTCAGCCACAACCTTTGCAGCCTGGTGTTCTTGCTTTTGCAGAGAGCTTCTGCCTTTTTTTACTTGCTGTTTTATGAAAGTCTTGTCTTTCTCAGTTAAGAGGAAACTAGCAGCAGACAAAAAGTCTGCTTAATCAGAAATCTGTAGACTTGGGGATTATATTTACTATACATATGCGTGTGTATGTGTGTGTGTGTGTGTGTGTGTGTATGTATGTATATATATATAAAATACTTTTTAAACATGTGCACAGCAGCACCCCCCTATTCTCTCCCCTGCTCCTGGATTTGTGGTGATAATCCAAAGTGTAATAGCTGTTCTGCATTGGTGGTGCCCTGTGCTTGCTTCTGTATAAAGTGGCTGCAGTGGAGAAATCAGCAGTTTATCCAAGATCCAGGCGATAGACCAGGTGAGCAGTGTATGTAACCAAATGCAGCCAAATGACTTAGAGCACTGAGTTGGGGTTGATGGGCATCAGCCCAGTTTGTGCTCAGCTGTTCAATCAGATCTTTCGAAAAGTAGGGCTTGGACCTTGACCTGCTAAGGGAGTGCCATAATAAATGCAAACTGTCTTAAGTTTTAGCTTCCTGATTTCATTCTAACCTGAATGTTGATCTTTAATTGTATGGGAGCTGACTTTTTTTTTTTTTTTTAAAGCCAATTTTTGTTAAGACGGCTGAAAAAATTATAACTACCTGAAAACCTGGGAGCATTTCATTGAAAAGTTGAGGACTAATTTAACAAGGAATTAAGGACTTAGTCATTTTTGGAAGTTCCTAGAGAGGGATGGACTGAATATTGATCTCATGGAAAACTCTGCACTGGCTTAGTTTTTAGTAGCTATTGCTACTAAATTGCCCAAAAGCCAAGGCAGTGATAATTATGAATACAAGTGACCATGTGTACTGCACACCCCAGAAAGCCATGAATGTTGTCTCAGTGGAGCTAAGAATGAGAGCCTGATTAAGTCCTAGCCGTAGAAAGTACCAGAATATTCAGGTGAGAGGCTTGTTATTCTGATCTGCCCATTCAAAGAGGTAGCTTTGGTTTTGTTTGATCATGCACTTAATCACAACTCATAAAATACTGCTTTTATAGCTAGGATTTGCCACCGGCTTGTGTGTGCTTATCTCTTACATCTGTGAGTTTCATCTTTCCTGCTGCCGTAAAGCAGAGTGAGGAAAGGTGCGTGAACACACAAAACTTCCTGGTCAGGTGGCTGTACCTCCATATCCCCCAAATGCTAGATTCCAGTTCTGGACATTTCCTTCAAATATCTTAGCTAACTAGGAGGAGCACTCTCTTTACTTTTAAGAAAAGTCACTGGACCAGTCTTCTGAATGTGGAGTTCTCACAGAACATATTTTAAAGTAATTCCCAACTTCTGAGTAGTAATTTTGGCAGCGTGATACAGCTTTCTGATGAAGTATGGATACTGAAGATGCCTTGAGCATAGCATTCAAGTACAGTGAGTTACCTGGAGTGCTTCCAGGCTGCTTTCCCACTTGTAGGGGCACACCCTTTTCTTTCAGATCTCCCCTGCGTCCCTTGGTACAGACTGTGCAAACAGAGCTGGTGGGTTTGAGTAAACATGGTGACTGTGTGGGCGAAAGCACCCAGTTCCAGATGGAACACCGGGAAGAGCGTCACTACTGCTGTCAGCCTTGTGAGAATAATACATTTAAACTGGCTTGCATTCTTGTGGCAATTTGGGATTTTTCAGCTTGATTTCTTTATATTAATTCATATTGTTTTGACTCTTATTTACCCAGTGCTGAACTAGTAGGCAATTGGTGTCTGTCCCCTGTTTGTACTTCCGTAGCACAAGTTCAAACCTTCTCAGCTCAGCAATGCCATGTAGATGAATAGAAGCTGCAAGATCTTGTTCTGAGTCCTGCTCTGTATGTTGTAGTTGTGTGCCGGATCTGGGAAGAGATGGACACTGTTCTTTTTAGGAGAATCTTCTTTCTAAGCTGGCTTCCATTTTGTTTCCCCAAAGTAGTACTTCTGTTCCCTTGAGGTCCTATATATCTGTTGTGGAAAGGAAAAGCCTAAGACATCTGATAACTGAACTCAGAGTTCGGTAGTAGTATTTAGTTTAGAGAATTCCCTAACTCTTTCAGTTCATCAGGAGCAATGTATTGGAAAGGAATATTGTTTAGAAGGGCAGTTTTGTCTATAGCAGCTCTTAAATCAGAAGAACTTCTCACTATCTGGAAGCTCATAAACCTGATTAACATGTTTAAGTGCCTGCAGAGCTACAGAATCTTAATTTTTGAGAGCTAACTATATATTACAGATTTTATCAGATGCTGTTTTTAAGCTTTAGAAAGTTTCCTTGTATTTGTGAAAGATACTTTTAGACTCCAAATGTTGATATGAAGCAGAAATTGAATCTAGTCTAGTTGATCATGAAAGCATTGATTACTGAAGTGAAAATCTGCTTTAAAAATCATTGAATCAATTGTATTTTTTGTATAAATTCTTGTTATGTGGATACCTGGACCAAGCAGATTTTTTGGTACATGTTCACATACATGTACTCAGCTTAAACAATTTTTTTATTTTCTATTCTGTTCCAAGGTTTGAAACTTCTTAAGCATTGATTGTGTCAAGGTTTACATAGCTGGCATCCTGTTTCAAATGTTGGCGTAGCAGGAAGCCATATTAAACTAAGATATCGTTCTTTAAGTTCTTGAGATCTCAGCTTTGTGAAGTGACATACTAGAGTTCCCTACTTTCTATTGTGTGAAAGCTGTTGAAAGAGGTGAGAATAGTCTTTGCATTTGAGCTAATGCTTAATTAAAATGGAATCTCTTAACTTCCTGTTGCATGACTAGCTGGGCAAGCTGTATGGTGTATTATGGGTTAGCCTCCAAACAAGTAGAAACTGGTTTTGATTTATCAAAACAACAGTGGAAGCAAAGTTTGCAGATGCTTTTCAACAGTTGATTCTGCGATCTACTTAGCTTGATGGAAAATAATTCAGGACAGGTTCTTGCCTAGCCTCAGGGGAACAGTTCTGCGGAAGAACTCTTGAACCTACCTTGTGTTTCATTACAGAGGATTAAAATGAGGGTGCTGCTATTGTTCGTGCTTCTCTATGGGTTGAATAACATTGGGCAGTCAAAGGATCTGGAGCTATTAGGAACTGAGAGAGTTTAAGCAGGGTTTATCTAGTGCAGAACTCTATCTTCAGCAATTTTTGTTTTGGAATTGAGAGGAACCAGGGAGGGGGTTGCTGCCTTATTTTGGTGGCTTTTTTCCTAGTTCCGTGGTCTTTAAACATCTGTCTCAGATTGAAGGTAAAAAGTCATGTGTAAAGAAAAGGCTGTGGGCTAGAAGCCTCTCTGCATTTAGTCTGTCATGAGCATACAAACTCATATAGATCTAGAATGGTCTTACTTGGAGTGCTGCTTCTATGCTCAGAACTGTTTATGGGCCCTACAGTATGCCTGGAAAACTTTATGCTTTTGCTTGGTTGAAAAAGAGTTTAAGAATGTAACTATTCAAGGTATGCTTCCAGCTGAGGAAAATAAGGTTTATGAGAAAGTGTCAGCTTTTTGAATGATAAATTCTTGCTTCTAGTAACTTACCTTATTTATTGCACCGGCTTTCTTTTAATTTTTAGGAGTATTTCTCTAAGTGTGTTTATTTCCCTTGCTTTGGTATATGAAATGGTTTATATACTCTGTGTGGCGTAAAGTTGCCTCCTGCTAAAGAACAAATCAAGGATTGTTTATCTTGTCATTACAAACTTGTTGCCTGAAGGAGTCTCCTGTTCGAAAACTGAAGGAGGATTGTTCTCTGATCATAGTGTACCTAAACTATGTTGAGGTAGTGGAAACCTTCCATTAGCATGTTTTCAGATCTTGTAACCTCACTGGCTTGTCTCAGTATACTGCAGTCAGTATTGTGTCAGGGTAAAGATGGGTGGTAGTACAGTTCAGGTATCTCTGTTTCCCTGTTTCCCTGGAGTTTCACTTTGTTAGGGTTCTGCTGCTCATTGTGTTTAAGTTGCAGTCAAATCACTTCAGACTTCTGATGTATTCTATATATCAGTGGGCATTATTCCATCGCTCTTATATGCATAATTCTGATGTTCATGTCCTGCTGTTTTCCTTTCACTGAGTTTCTAGTATGTATTATGTTCATATCCTCATTTAAATACACCACACTTGTGTCTGCATTTTAGTTAAAACCCTGATCTGTTTCCCATTGTTTTCAATGCCAGTGTCCTCCTTCTTTGATAAGAGTGCTGGAATACATCACTGCAGGTATGCGGAGATGTTCAACACCTAACTTATTACCCTGCTCTTCAGTTGAGAAGAGCGGTCAAAGTTGGTCAGAATGGCTGCACTTGATTCAAGTCATGTCCAACTGTTTAAGAATGCTTAATGTTATAAAATCCTGTTTTGGCTAATCCCTTTTCATTTCATTTTAATCCTAGAAACTTTGAATCCTCTTGGAGAGCACAGAAACAAGAAACTGCTTTTAAATGTCTCTCAGACTGCTGATGTGTTCCAGGGAAAAGCTCTTTTTTCTACAAAATTCAGAAGTCTGCATTCTCTGGGGTTTTAAATAACCGTAAAATGAAAAGTGTTTAAAATTTACCCTTCAAAATGAATATTGAAAATTCAGGTGACAAAGCAAAGAATGGCTTGAAGTCTTCTTTACTTTTAAGGGATGAAAATGGAAATAACTACACATGTGACAAAGCTACACTTTCCTCAAAGAATTGTGCTGCAAAGTTACATAGTGATTCAACTGACCAAAATATAGTGACTGAGCATAAAGGTGATGCTGTTCTTGAAGATAAGAGTGACTTTGGAACTATTCTTTTAAAACAGCAGTGTATTGAAGCATTTCATCTGCCAAGGGTGCCTGGTAAATGTAACTGTAAAGGAGGAGCTCTCCTGGGAGATAAAGATATTACATGCAAGTCTTCTCTGACTGAGCAAACTAGCATATGTCCTTTGAATTGTGAATTGAAAGGAACAGACTTCCTGAAAGGTAATGTGACTATGGCAAAAATGCAAGATCAGAGTATTGAACAATCAATGCCTTACAATCAGACTGAATCAGACTGTGTATTACCACATCCTGCTTCAGAGCAGTGCACACAGTCCATGGTAGAACACTACCACCAGAGCACACTGGATGTTACTAGCATTGTAAGTGGAACAGTGGGAACTGATCAAAATAATGTGCATCTGGGGGAAATGCTAATCTCTTCTGATGAAGGAGATACGAGAGAGAAATTGGGTGCAATCAGCACAGAAAAAACACCAAATTTCTCTTTTACAGTAGTGGCTTCAGGAAGCCTAGATGCCTCTTCTGATTTTGAACTATATTATCCTGCCTCTGCAGGTGTTAAACTAGGTATAGAAAATAATACTAATTTTGACAGAGAACAATTGGAAACAGAAGCAGAGTCTGAAAAACAAGCTGCTGGATGTATTGATCCTCATACACAAGCTGAGTTATCACCGTACATCTTTGCGTATGAAGATCAGCAAGTAAAATTCTTGCAGAATTCTGCTGACTGTGATGAAACCAGGAATTCCACTGCTCAGACATGCATGGATAGTCCTGGAAATAACGTGCACCTTCTCCCAGTAGAAAACGTTGGAGAACAAGTATCAAAGCAAACCAGTGAACCCTTAACCAAAGAACAAAGCATCCCTGGAAGTGCTGCTTTTCAGTATAAGCACAACACTCTTTTTGTGTCTGAAGTGCTACCTTGCAGTGTACCAAAACTGAAGAGAACAGTTAAGCCTGAACTGAAATGTGAAGCAACTTTTTTGGTCTTCAGTCCTGTGGCTGGTGAAAGTGATTCTGCTGTAGTTACTTCAACTCCTAAAGAGCGAACAAAAAGCACAACTTTTCCTGTTCCAGCTGTGGCAGAACTTGGAGACAGGTCGTCTAAACTAAGACCAAATGAGATGCTCATAGGGGAGCATAACCGAAGGCCTTTGCTTAAAGCTAGTTCAGGTCAAACTGCAGGAAGAACAGTGGGCAGATCGCCTATTGTGTCATCAATAACCAAATCGAGGAAATGTGAAATTGTCAGTTTTCCCAAACCTAATTTCAAAAATGTGAAGCCAAAGGTTATGTCTAGGCCTGTGCTACAGTCAAGAGAAAGTGAACCCTTAAAACAGTCTCTTCAGTCACCCAAAAAGTCAACCACCTCCTCATCCTCACTCGTTGCTTCCCCAAGGCAGCTGTCCTCCTCTGTAAAAGTGTTGAAAAAGAAAATAGATTTAGCAAAAGATATGAAAGTGGAACTGCCTGTGAATAAGCCCCATAAGCTACATCTTAAGAAACACCTCTTTGCTAGCCAAGTTGTACACGCCACGACACACCCAAGAACCACTTCCCACAGGACTTCAAAGACACCTGTGCTGAAGCAGAATCTGGAAGACACTGGCAAAGCAAATGCTACCGATTCAGTGTGCTCCTTGGCTTCTGCTGCGCTCCCAACATGTGGAGTAGACTCAAAAGAGATGCTAAACGATGAAATGGATACTTCAGAATCCTTAGTGCAGCCTTACGCTCAAAACATCCCTCCCAATGCAGGTGAAAAAGAGCAAAACTGCAGCGTGGGAATTCTGGAAGTGCCATTGTTAGAAGATGTGGCAAATGAAACAGTTGTCCTGGACTCAGCTCCTGTGGTAAGCCTGACTTAATTAAATGTTTTGTATGCTTGAAGAAAAGGGATTCTATGTTGCACAGTGCTGGATGGAAACTGTGAAATGGGTTTTATGTCTACAAAAGTAATTGTAACATTCATTTTTGGGCTGAAGTCTCTTCCAACTAAAAGGAGAGAGAAATAAAAAAATTCTGCGAACTGGTTGAACCTATGTCTAACCAACTAGCACTTCAAGTGCTTTTTAGAGTGTCAGCCTTCATCTTATTCCGTGTTAAAATTTTTTTGTAAAGTTTTATTAGTGCAATACAATCACTAACCTTTCTCATAAAGGCATGTGCATCTAATCACAGTCTAACCAGCAAAATTGTATATTTGCAACTTGCTAAGACTTTGCAACCTGCTGCAGGGAGCCTGCCTTGGGAGGGGGGATGGACTCGATGGTCTCTAGACATCCCTTTGAACCCCTACAATTCTGTGATTTTTGGAAATGCAACTTTAGTGTGCATGTTAACAATATAATTTTAGTGATACTGTAATTTTAAGTATTTTATCTTTTTTCAAGAATCTGTTTTCTTTCAGAACATAATTTAGTTCTAAAACATACCTTTAATTTTTTTTTACATAGAAATGTTAGGCGTATCTTAAGTAATACAAAATCCTCAGACCAGCAATTTGGTGAAACATTTTTAACTTGTTAATTTAGCAGTCTACTTTGAATAGTTTGGGAGTTATTTTATTTGCAGTAAAAACTGAACTTATTAGAATAGTTAAGAGTAGCTAGAAACTATGCTTTATGCAGAAGACATACCTTTTTCCGGGACAGTAAGCCAATTGGAAGGTGCAAACTTCCTGGCTGGAAGGCATGCATGCATGCATGATGGCTTGGAAAACATTTTTGGACTAGTCAGCTACCTGTCAGGGGAAGTATACTGCTTTCAGATACTTCTTTCAGAGGTCTCACAGAAGTGGAACAGTGGGAAAGAAGGAAAGAGCTTTGGGGCTGAGTTGGGAAAAATCTCAGTTTACTCAGTGAAACAGAGGCAGCATATTTTTTAATAAAACCTGGAGAAATCTGAATTTTTGTTGGTCTTTACTACTTCGCCAGGAAAAACAAACAAACAACTTTTCAAAAAAAAAAAAAAATCAGTATAAGAAGGAGTATCCTGTAGGTAGAACGGAAACAGCTGCCCATTTCTGAAGTATTACAGAATAAATTAGTAATGTGAAAGTATGGATTTTCTTTTCTAATTTTGAAATTATAGTATTAGATGTTGTAATAAATTTTGTATTCTATGTTACTTACTACTTTTGGAACCACAGACTGAAGAGAATCCTTTTAATTCATCTGGTTCAGAGATGGAAGCGTTTGCAGTACTAATTATTCTGCTGAGACTCAGTAAATCCGTAGTGCACGTTTTCTAAAATGCTCACTACTCAGATGGATTGAACTTAGTACATTGTCTTTTGTAAAGTGGGGATTAATTTCTGAAAATAAGGATTATTGTAATCAAAAGTGGAAAAGTGCGTAATATGACCAAATTGTTGCTTATCACACTGAGTCACAAAAAACTACTGGAACATCTAAACATGCTTATAGGCTTATATACATGGGCTTAGCTTTTCAGCATGAATAGTCATGAACAAGTGTGTATACGAACTAGAATGAGAGTTCTGCGTAAAAGGGAAAGCACTACCAATGAATTGGTTATTTTAAACATGTCCCAGATACGATCTTAAATTCCCGAATGTGAAAAGGTTTACTTGTTTCTCTGCCGTAACTTAAGACCTGGACGAGGAAACTTATTGTGATCTGTTTTAAAGCAGATGCCTTCTGTGAAAGGTGGGAATGCACAAGTGAAAAATACACCAAAGAAAGGCTCGGTTGCTCTACGAAGTGCATCAGTGTCCAAGGTTAAAATGGTGCCATCTGTGTTTCCCTTGAGGAGGGGAAGTGAAAATAAAAATACCTGCACAATTAAAGCACCTTCTCAGAAAGGAACTGTTCTATCATCAAGCTCTGGTAAGATGAATTTTGATTGGGATGTTACCATTTAAATTTAATCTTTAAGTTAAAATAACTGTATTTAATATACTTTGAAACAGAACTTATTTGATGGTACAGAGTTGTGTTTTTGATGCTAAATGTGAGGTTACTGAAACTGTTCATACAGGGCTCAAAAAAGTTGGTTCTATCTTATCATCTTAAAATCTCATCTTTTAGTAAAGGTGGTTAGGAGGGAAAAACAGTATCTAAAACTTTATTGCTTATAGTTTCATTATATAAAAGAAATCTGTGGAGTTGCAACTGAAGTTACTCTAAAAATGTGTAACTGAAAAGGCGAAAATGCAGAACTCAAGTACAAAGAATTTACAATAAGCAGCTATATAGTACTCCAAAGGGAGCGAGCCCTTATTTCAGGATGTACCATATTTTCTTCAGCCTAATTTTGATATAACTCTACAGTTTCTAGGAAGGATAAAACAAAATTAGAGACTGCTGCTTGGGCTGCTAATTAAACTCAAACTGACTTATACTGAAAGAGGAAAAAAAAAAAAAGATCTCAAAAGTAGACTCTAGGCTGCTGTTTAGATCTAATGGGTAGGAACTGTGTTCTGTAGTTGTACGGTAGGTGTTTGGAAATACTCTTGTAAATTCCAAGAGATGGATATAGTTGTTTGGTTTTTTTTTTTTGCTTACATTATTAACCCAGAGCAGCTTTATGGTACTATCATTAGAAATATATGTAAGCTTGGCTGGTTATAGGTACAACTTCTAAAAGTACATCTGTTCTATTTTTTAAATTGGGGGACTATAGGGGACTATAGTTTACTGTTGGAAAGAAAACCCTTTTATCCACAAATTTCTCTAGCTAAAGCTGTCTCTCCATAACTCATTGTATGTTAGAACTGCAGAACTCAGAGCACCTGAACTTTTCCTGTTGGAAACTGGCTGCTTAAGATGAAAGCAAAAAGCACAGTTCATAGTACATCTCACTCTTTATTTTTCTTATGCTACAAAGTAGGATTTGATACACTGAACTTCATCAGGTGAACTTGCCCTGTCTCTTGCATAAGAAATTCATAAATGTTTCCTTTCTCCCTTGTAACCATGGTAATGATGCAAATCAGATGAGGGGAGCACTGGTGGGGGAAATAAGGTTGAAGAGAAGTAGGAGTTGCTTGGTTTTATTGTAAAAGCCCCATTGTTTTACCAGGCCATGCCTATCAGTTGAAGCCCTGTCCACAGATGTTTACCACATCTGCTTTTAAAGTTTTTGAGATAAAATTCTACATATGTTTACTATGGCCAAGAGGATGCTTGTGAGTGAAACAATTCCCCATTAGATTAGCTGAAGTCCTAGCGTAAAGAATAACTATTTCTTTAAGTTTATGTAATTTGAACAATTCATTATTAAACATGTACTTCAGTATCGTTCCAGCAGCACAGATAAGTAACTTACTCAGTAGCTGTAATTGTTTCCTGTTAGGATTTCTCTAGGTTATAGACAGACTAACTAGATCCAGGATGGAAAGGACTTCTAGAGGTCATGCAGTCCAGCCCACACTGCCTGTAACTGGGTCAGCGCTGAATTCAAACTTTGTTCTGGTGCTTATCAAGACAAACCTTAACTGTCCAAATCCTAACAGCCTGGTTGAACTAACTCTTAACCAGTTTCTGGGTATATTTGGGTAATAGGGCGGGAAAGCAAGATAAACATGATGGTCTAGCTATGTCATCTCACACATATGCTGGGGGAGACAAGCAGTCCACCTGTCCTAAATGTTTTCTCATGCATCTTCTCAGAGTAATAAAGAACTCAAGAGCAATAGATTGCATCATTGTCCTTTTAATGGGTAAATAGAAAACTCCCCTGCATCCAAGAAATAAAAGAAAAAATTCCCTGTGTAAGATGCCAGTCGGATCACAACTTGGCAGGAGTTTAGCTCTTGGTTTGTTTGGTTTTTTTCTTCTAAATAAAATGAAATTTTTGGAGGTATACACCAATAGGACATGTATGTTCTAAGAAAGTTCCCTGATCATTTTCTGAATAGGAGACAGCAGAGAGAGTGTACAGAAAGAGAAGAAAACTCTTTTTATTTTAAGCATTATGTACTTTGAAGAGCTCATTAAACTAGATGTACACACACACACACATATATATATATATATATATATATATATATATATATATATATATTTGTAAATTTTTTCCCCAAAAGGGTACTACTGCTATTCACCAATATTAGCATATCTTGTCTGGATGTTGGAGTTTTGTTGAATTAGAAATTTTAAAGAGTTGAGTCCAATTTGATTCAGTGTGCGGAGGTGATTTGTGAAATGTAGAACTCCATTTCTGCAACAGTGATGATTTCTAAATCTAGAAATTGAGTCCCAATTGCAATCTAGATACCTCCATTCCTCCATAAGAGAGAATGACTTGTGATCTCATACTCGTTTATGAACAAATGTCATAATTCCCTGCAGATAAGTCTAAACACACCCTTGTGGTAAAGTTGTGTGATACTGGATGGCAGACAGGCAGTGCGCCTCTTAATATCGTATTTTTCTATTAGTAAAAACACCTACTAGAATTTAAAAGAATAATGTGTTTGTGTCACTTGATCCTTACTGGAAGGTGTGTGTAATTTTGGAACCTTGGTTCATGATTTTGTATTGGGCCAGAAATGAAAGCAACTACTGTTTGTAATCCCAGCTAATACATGCAATCTTCCAATTGGATATACATAAACACAGTGGAAGAGTAATATCCTGCTAATAGTTGAGGTAAAATGGTTTGGAAAGACTCAGGCCTTCTTTTGACTTGAAGGGAGATGTGAGGAGAGCTGAAGAAACCAAGGACTGTTGATGATCCCATAGAATGTTGTTCCAAATTCTTCTGCTGTCAGCCTGTATCAACAAATGCATGTGAAGTGTTATGACAGTTTGAACCACAGGAAATTGTTTTGATTTTGAATAGTATAAAATAGGAATACAAGTGATTTATTTTATATATAAAATATAAGTGCTTACAATTGCTTTTTTTTTTTTTGTACTGCTGACTACAAACTACCATTAAGTTTGTAAAGGAGAAGAGCTTTAACTGCACATACAATTTCTGATGTGCTACTACTTCACCTACACTTCTGCTTTAACACAAAGTCATGGTTTAATTTTATTTTCTATTGTATAAAACTTCATGTTGTTGTGGATTTCTTATCGATAAGAGCTCTGTCACATCTTAAACATAATAGGCACTATTTGAGGACATTTAAAATATTTTTCCATGGTTTACTGTTGAAGACTTCCAGAAATTAATGAAGTCATGTAATATCATCTTTCAAACCAGAATGTCTTTTTGCCTCTGTTTCTAATGTGTAGTTTGCTATCTGGCAATTATTTCTGATGTTTTAGGTACCATTTTTTTCTGTGATTCATGTCAGTAGCATCTGATTTATTACCTAATTATTTGGTTACTTCTGCATGAATGTAAGATAGTGGCATTCCCTTTCTTCCTGGTATTTTCATGGCACTTAGCTAGAGTAGTGAAAGCTTAGATAAAGAGAAGTTCGACTGTTTGAATTCTATTTTTCCTTGAGAATCTTTGACAAATCAGCTCTTTTTTGTTGATTATCCTGACTTTGATGTGCTGTAACTGACTGAACTGGGGTATAGAAAGAATTCTTCTTATTCTATAGTAAATACAGTTACTTTGCGTTAAACATTGTGATACTTTGAAATACTGATTTTGTTTGTTAGTTTATAATTACTAAATTGTTTCTGTTGAAATTTTGGCTCAATCTTGCACTTAAAAGTGTCATTCAGAGATACTTCCAAAGTTAAAGCAGATTAAGACTTCATTGTTGAGTGTGGTAGCTATTTATTTCACAAAGAAACATTTTGCACATAGAAAATGGAAACCAAATGGTTTCAGTGGGTTTTCATGCAGCTTGGAAACATGTATATAAACTTGATAATTCAGGACTTTTTGGTATAGCCTTTCACAAAACTACTGAAGCAGAACCAAAACAACTTAGTTTCAGTAAGCATTCCCACAGTCTTAAGTTTCTGTCCTGACACTGAACCAGAAGATCAACCAAACATAGTAACTGCAAATCACTTTTCAGTTTTTATCATTCCTGCTATCTACCATCTGACTCTCCAAAGTTGTATTGATGTGCTGCCAAGAGGAAACAAAATATTTCAAAAATCAAATGCAACTTCCAGATTCTCTGGCCTGGAACTCTTAGGTCTTTATCAAGAAGCTGGACTGGGGAGTTAACCTGTAAAGATATCCATATACTTTCTCATGAACAAATCTGAAGTGCACTAGAGAGTCTGCAAATCAGATTTAAAATTTAATTTCAGACACTCTTTTTACGTGCTTTCCCCACTCCCTCTGAACAACAAAGCAGGGTTCTTCATAGACCAACTTGTTCAAGGTCGTCATTTGTCCTTACACTCATAAGCCCATTTTAATTGGTCCCTTCTCTCTTTAATACATGTGTGGTGCTTCATTAGGCTAATTAAAGTCTATGTTAAATGAACATAAAACTCTCATATCTCTCTTTGGAAGTGTGGGAAGGAGAAAATTAATATATGGTTTTCTGTGAGATGTGTCCATAGTATGACACGGAGCTTGCTTCAGTCTGACTTCAGTGTTATGCAGCCAGCAACTGCTAATGAAGGAGAGCTTGGAGAATGCGCCCTACTGAAAGGACACTGCTGACAGATGTCTGTAGAAAGAAACTCAAGTCTGTCTCAAGTAGGTTCATAAATAACATGGCTTGCCTTGTGATTTTTACCAGCTGAGCAGGTGACTTCTCTAAGCTGTTCTACTTGTTCCTTTTCTTTGAGCTTCCTTTTCTACAAACTATGTCTGGGGAAGAAATAACCTGGTCTTTGAGAAAAATCTTCTCTGTTAATGAGACAGAGATTTAGTTACCAAGCCATCTTAAAACTAGTGATCTGCTAATTTCCAATGTAAAGTGGGGGGGGGGGGGGGGGGGAAGCTTACCTTGTATACTTGAGAGGGATCTAGCTGATCTCTGCGTGAGAGTTCAGGAAGCAGCTTTAATTGAGTGGAATTTCACAGATCTCAGTGCTCTACATGATATTATCATGTGGAACAACAATAACAAAAATCACAAAATCGTGACAGACTTCTTGAGATAAGCTTCCCTACTGTTTCCATTCCGCTTTTCTCTCAACGCCTGGCCACCCTCAACTGGAATGGTGTGGTGGAAGGCTGCCTGATGCATTGCATATCCTTGCGCTGCATATTGATCTCTAAGACCCTGCTGCTGATGTTGGTCATTCAGGTACAGAAGGGTTTGATTAATGTTTTGAAGCCAGAAAGGAGCCATAAAATGATCTAATATGAATTAGATGCAAACTGCTTTTAGTTTTGACTGCATATACTACTGGAGAATCTTGCTATAATTTTTACACCTATTTTCTTTTATTTCATTTCCTTAACATGAAGCAGTGTTATCACGCAATAGTTATTAATGTTTTGTAAGTATTATGTATGGCATTGTAAGTATTTAAAAAACAACAAATAAAATTCCTATTAGTTTTCTAAGTCAAATGGGTTATAAGAAATGAGTAGAAGATGTAAGTTATTTTGACTGTAGAGTAACATGGGATATTTTACTGTGAATAACATAGAAGCAAGTTGATAGATTTATTGCTGGCTTGATATCTTTAAGGTGGTGTTTTGAGTTTTTTGGAGATAAGAAGAAAAGGGATGTGGTGGTGGCGGCAGCCAAGTTTGAGTGTAAACTGAAATGATATTTATTGCAAAGACTGTAGTGTTTCCACTATGATGTTGAACGTTATTATGTATCTGTTAAGTCCCAGCTTGTTTCTGATGCTGTCAGACTAGGGACTTTTTCCATCGAAGTTCCCAGACTTTTTACACATAACTTGTTACTAGCTATATTGGAATTACAGTTACGTATACCTGTAGCAAGAAACACAGTCATAGCTGAAAAGACTGATACTTCCAGTTCACATGTAAATGCTGTCAGAAATGTGTGAGTACCTATAAGTATATTCTCCTTTAGGAGTGATGTGCACACCAGTTCCCTGCAGGGGAATTTCTTTGTACCTAGTCATTTACTTGCAAGAACATGCTGAGATAACTTCAAATAATTCTTCACCTTTACTGGTTAGTTTTGAATTCTTCTTGGGTGAGGTACAGTACAGGAGGATAGGAACAGAAATCCTTGTCTTACTGAGAAAAATAAGATGTATTTATATTCTGCTGCAATGAGGTTTTTGTTTGTTTGTTTGTTTGTTTTTTCTCACGCAAAGCATGGAGAACACAATTCCTACGTAATAAAGAAAACCTCAAAATATGTAGTGATAACATGGATATAAAAGGTGTAGCCTATCAATGCATTTTTAGTGCACAACATGAGAGGGGCATGTGATCCAGTGAGCTAGAAAATAGTGACAAATGTAATTGAGTGTGGTTGATGGTTTTATTTTGCCTGGGCTTTCTTCACCTTATATTACTGTGACTCTTCCCTGTGCCTGCTAGTACTAAGCAGATGAAACTTTCCAATAGCTGTGTTAAAGCTACTAGTTGAGACTTCTTATTTAAAACAGGATGCAAACAGTGTATGGCAGTCTCCTGGCACTGCTGGAGTTGCAATGCAACTAGCAGTTGCACCTGGAAGATGGCATAAAATGAGCTGCTGTTTGCAGACTGGGTTTGCCTTTGGTAGGGCACAACTAGGCAACCATATGGATGTGGTCATTCATGGTTCTGCTTCAGTGCACTCTACAAAAGTGAAACCTAAAATTGAGGCACACAGACAGATGGCAAACAATACTGATATTACAGACTGGTTGAGAGAATGAAAAGAGTTGGTTTTGTCAACAGTTAACAACCACAAAATGCTTTATAGCACTGATGATCTCTTTTCCAGTTTTACTCTGAGAACATTGGAAGGGGAAGAATGTGTGAATATCTATCCAGATGATTGCTAGCAGTCCCTTTGTGTTTGGGGCACAAAAATGCTGCTGGTTCACTGATACTCTGTGCCAAAGAAGAGCATGTTCCTAATGATCGCAGGTGAATAAAATAATATTGTGGGAGCCTACATCAGATAGAGAATTAAATCTTGCCTTCTCTCTAAACTGTTCTCTGGTCAGTTGTTGTCCCCTAAACAAATAAATCTCTTAGCAGATGTTTGATGACCGATGAGTCTACAATCTTTGTATTTATGTTTAGCAGCTACAGTATTACTAGAAACATACCTGACACCTTTTCTTTGTCGATTTTGGTAGTAGTTTGAAGCTTTCAAAAGGAGAGACAGTACTACAAATGCTTATTCATCAAAGGAACCCTGACTTGCATATAATGTAGCACAGCTTATATTGCTGAATGGCTGTTGAAGCTTGTAGCCATTAGAAATTTATTAGTACTTTTGCTACTGCACAGCATTCAGAGCAACAACCAGAAGTGCTCTTAGATCTCTGGAAAGAGTAGTGTGCTGGAAACAATAGCAAAGCTGAATTTGTCTTTGCATGATGTACGTACTCCTTTCAGCAGGCACCAAAGTGTTTTGAACGTTTCAGTACTCTTGCTTTACAAAAAAACTTGTCCCGTAGACTTAGACTTGGCTTTTTTTGTTGTGCATAAAATTTTTATAAGTTGAAACACTTAGCACTCTCTGGAACTTTACACTTCCAGAAGAAAAGTCTGGAATGAATAAGACAGAAGACTAAAATTTAATGTGTTTAGGAAACATGGCAATGAAAACCCTAAATCAGCTATTGTTGCATTAAAAAACAAAAGCAACAGCAACAAAGATTTTCCAGAGACCTGTTGTACACTTAAGTCTGCCCTAAGTTTCTGTTTAGGAAAGGCTTCTGACTTTTAATTTCCAGTGCTGTATAACTCCACTTGGTCTGTTTTCCTTTCTAGATGTGAAATGTGTTGGTAGGATTTGAAACTTTGCATACTGAATCTCTGAACTGATGAATACATGTTTAACCTTAAAATCTGCCTGTTGTCAGTGCTGTTTCAAGTTAGCCACTACTAGCATATGTTTATTTTCCTGATAGGAATATTGTGGGCTCCAGCCTTAATTTATTCTGAACAATAACCCACCTATGCAGGATTCACGTGAGAGGATACTTATTTGCATGAGAACATGAAATCAGAACTAGTTGAAAAATGACCTATGTTCCTCACTTATTTCCATACCAATACAAGAGATAATTTAACATACTTGTTGTAACATAGTCACTGTGTAGACTTTTTTTTTTTTTCTGAAGAACTGCCAGCTTTTTACTTCACTTTAGAGGAATGTGACATTTCTCCTTCAATGACTAGATTAAATAACTGATGAAATCCAGCTACTTTGATGCTATTGCTTGTTGTCTTCGTAATAATAGATCACTAAATATCCTGCTTTTGTGCACATTTTCATTAGTTTTGTTTGTGTACCATACATTCCCATCTCCATCTTCAAAACCTTTTCTTTTAATTCTGGTTAGGAAATGGTGCTTTTTAAAGTACTTCGTAAAGTCATTGTTATTGCTTGTAGTAACACCAAGAGTTACTGCTTAATGATCTTGTTGTGACTAAAGTTTTTTCAAGGAGGGCTTTCAAGAAATGTTATTTCTATATTGTAATTATTTTAACCAAAGCCTTAGAGGGAATGCCCCTCTGAGAAAAAAAACAAAAATATTCTGTTTTACTTTGTCCTGAAATTTGGTGTCCTGGAGCCAGTTTTTGTTCAAAGCTTGTTCATTTTGTTCACAAACTTGTTCATTCCAGTTTCAGCAAAAAAAGCAACCTAGCTGGAAATCACATACTTGTATTTTCACATGCTTGCCTCTATCCATCTTGAGTGAAAGTGGCTGAAGAAAACAGGATTTCTTTCCTGTATCTTTTGAAGTGGCTGAACTTAAAGCCCAGCACAATAGCAAGCATCAGAATGTAGCTTATCAGCAATGTTTGCTGCCTCTTGAAATGTAAACCTTTAATGTATGAAGTCGCAGAAACTTAACTTGCAATGTTTGTACAGCAGCCTTCTGTTTTGTTTTAGGAGCTGTGGTGATTAGGAGGGATTGCTTGTGTAGTTTAATTTTTACTTTGTTTTGCTGAGAGGCTATTTAGAGAAGGAATTTTTGACTGGTGTGGATTAATTAGTTTTCTGGTATGTTGATCCATTAATGAAATTAGCTTGTTTACTTGCAAAGTTTTAGGAAGTTAGTTTAGAACAGATTTGTTCTGTGAAGTCCAGAATCAGTGGTGATTATTCTTTTATTTGTTTTATTAAACAAGTGATTTTGGAGGTTTTTGCCTGGAGTGCCTCTGTTTGAAGTGACTTCCATGAATGAGGAAGTCATGATGTACGTACTCCTTTCAGCAGGCACCAGCTTATGGTTCATGGTGTTCTCATAAACCCAAAAAGGTTGGGTGTGCTTTGATGATGTCTGATGCAGTAAATAAAAGGAATTCCAAAATATGGCTGATAATTTTGTCTCTGATTTAATACCAGGCTAGATTAAAACCATATGTAGCATCACAGTGCTGCACAGTAATGCAGTAAAAGTGCAGATCTTAAGGGAAATCAGACATTTAAGCATGTTCAATGACTGATGGAAGCTTGTGTGTCATATTCAATAACTGGTATCTTATCATATCTTAGTGCATCTTTTGTATATATTGTAGGCAAGGTTTCTCTACTATTATTGAACTGACTGAAACTTCAGGGAGTAGCATGGATGTATCTTTATTCACGCTGTTCAGATTTTGTGTACTTGATATAGAAGATTTGAGGCAAGTTATTTAATCCTATTGCACCACCTACTGTTGAAGTGCGGTTGCCCAAATCTTCTTGTAATCCCTTAATGTCGTGCTTCCTTGGACTTGGTGCAAACTGTTGGTTTCTTAGTCACTGGTTGGTTTCTTAGTCACTGGTATTCAAGAAGGGGAATCCTGCTGCAAAACTGATGTTGAATAAGGTGGAGTTACTGTTTTTGTCATATTTCAACTTTCTCTTGCATAGCTTCAGCATTACAGAAATATAACTATTGAGAAGAATGAAAGGAAGGGTTATTATATTCAGATAGAAAAACTGGTCATTTTAAGTAAAATTTATCTATTTTTGAGTAAGATAAACTGTATTTATCAGACTTTGAAAAGGCAATAAACTCAGGAATTAATATAATTTGTATAATTAAAAATACCTAAATCTGTCTTCCTTTTCTCTGTTTTGATTTTTCTACAAAAATAATGAACTCTTTTCCATTATTGTTTGGAGGCCTATATAAAGATCTTGACATCTAAATTTTAAAACAGAGCTGATACTAGTCAACTCAGTACATGCATGACATGTATGCATAACGTTTCCTAGACCATTGTAATTTTGGTCTAGGTGCACACTTTTGAGAAAAAAACTGAAAGTTTATTAACTAATCTGAAATGTTCTTACTAACAAAGCAACTGTATTTTTAGCAGTATGAGAGGAAGCTCCTGTCTGAAGATGGCACACTTCCCATTTCAAAATAGCTCAGTTAACCTAGCTATTGAGCATTTTGTATTCAGCTAGCTCAAATGAGAGCAGCAGTTAATGCAAAAATGTTTGCAGTAATTCACCATTTGACTTGGTTACAAGATGTGTTTAACTAGTTTTGTAGAACTAGTCAGCTTTAAGGTGTATTTATGTGAAAAGAGCACAGTGTGATAGTTTCGTGTTGTTTGCACTCAAAAGCAGTGTTCTGTGAAACAGGAAAAAAAAAGCAGTGTGTGTTTGGGGGTGGGAATAAACAAAAGAATCTGTCTTAGGTCATCTGGAGGCAAAGGTAATATTTTCATGGAATTGCCAGCACAGCTAACTGTAATACACAGAAGTAGTGGAATGCATGTAGTAAGCTTTTATGTGCGTGCAAATGTCTACCTTGAAGGCTGGTCTTATAAAGACTGGCTCTTTACTTAAGTCTCTGATCAGCATGAAGGTAAAATGGAAATTAAGTACTCAGATCTGTTTTGTGACGTTTATAGCATTTGTGTTAAGGAAGGAGCTTAAAAACTTAAGACATTTATTTTATTTACCATGTAAATATGCAGTGATTGCCTTTTAGTAGATATTTCTAATATGGGTAAATCTTTCTGCTTGTAGGCATACATGTAGAATAAGTAATTGCCTGGGGTTTTTTCTAATACTGTTTTTTTTTTTCTCTCTACCTCCCTTTATCCTTCTGCGCCATGATTTGACGGGCCTAGAATCTTCACCAAGGGAGAAGTGCGCTTCCGTGAAACACTCTCCAGCTTCCCGTGCTAACTCTGGTAAACTACTCTCCAAATCCAAAGTGCCTGTCAAAAGATCAGTGCTGGAGAGAACACCTAGTGTCTCATCACTCAGCAGCACTCAGAGCGAGAGAAGTCTTTTCGGCAGTAATTGTAAGTAAATTAAACTGATACCTAGCAACAACTGTTTTGAAAAGTTCTCTTGTAAGGAATCCTGCAAGTCTGTCCTATTCAAAACTGAGGAGAAAAATGTCAGAACTAGCTTAAATTTGAAGCTTCACCCAGGATTTGTACCAGTTGTTGTGGTAGTTAAAAGGGTAATAGTGTGACAAAATTAACACTCAGCTAACTGTCAGATGTATCAGTGTTTCCAGTATACATATTCAAATAAGTACATTCAAATGTGCTGTTACAATTGCATTGTTTATTTCATCTCAGGGACTGGGCAAAGGCGTGCTTTGTGCCAGCCTTCTTTTGAAATCTGCCTTCGATGGACTGGAAAGAAAAAAACAAAAAACCACAAACTATGCTTTAACATACAACTTCAGTTAATGTATGCGCATGCATGCATACATATATAATAACTAAATTTTCTCTTGTTCTTTTTTATTTCCTGTAGTGTCTTCATTAAAAATTAAAAGCTAGAATATTCCTCAGAGGAATAAGAGTATGTGCAATAAAATAGACGCTGCGTGTTTCTCTGTAATCAGGCTGGTTCTGTTGCCCTGACAGCCATGTTGACTTTTGCTGTTCAGTTTTAGAACAGTGTCTGGAATTCCCAAGCAGCTTTGTCCTCTCTTCATTTTACTCCTCATGTAGGAAAGGGTCATTGCTTCATGACAAAGAAATGTATGCAGATTAAGTATCCAGAGCGATGACTCCTTATTTAGAGTGATTTGCTCGCTGCTTTAATCTGTTTTGTCCACTGCCTCGAAGCTTACAATTTTTTCCACTCCGATTCACGAAGAGCAAGCAAGAGGAATATGAGAGGTTGAACATGGCTGCAGTCTGGCTTTGACTTCCAGCTTGTTCTGATCCTTTTTAAATGACTATACCAGGAGGACTCCGCAGTTGCACAGAAACTAATTTTTCTCCTGATATTTTCATCAATTCTACACTAACACCACCAACTGATTCAGGAAGCCACTGTGATATTACCTTATTGACACTGCTTATAGTGGGATCTTACAGCTTTTGTATTATTCCATTGTTAGCCTCGTTTACTGGAAAAAGAAGTAGGTTGTATTTCTTTTTCTTTTTTAAAGCTTGTAACTTGTGAGTGCATGAAATGTTTTGATTTGCTGATTTTTTTCAACGAGGTGATTTTCATTCGTTAAATTACTGAACTTCATAAGAATGATTTCAGTCTGATAAACTGTGTGTGTGTAATGAATTTGGGACGTGTGATTATATGTTAATATAGTGTAATTTATGACTTTGTATCAAATTGTAGAGAAGTAGCAAATTTACTGTTTCCTCTGTTTTATGTACAGTGCTATTCCTTTTTTTGTTTCCTAGTCTTTCAGTTAGTCTGCTATGCAGTTATGTCAGGAAAAGTCTGTATTCTTAACCCTTAAATGCTTTTATTAGATTTATGTGTCCTGACAAGATCAGGACTGGAAACTTGTGCTGTGAATGTCATGAAATCTATAATGAACTGTTGTGGTATGCTCAGCTGCTTTAAACTGACTGTTATTTTGCTTGTTTTATTTAAGGAGCCCACCTTGTTAGTGGGGAAAAAAACTTACAAAACAACATACGCATCCTGCTGTGTCAGCTCAGCCTTTTGTTATGGGATATCATTGGATTGATAATTTCAGCAGCATTACTCTTTTGTCTAATGGTCATTTGATTTTTATAATTCTTTTCTTTGGAGAGACTCTTGCTCTCTGAGAAATTTGGAAATCATGAAATTTTGATATTTAAAAGCATACTTTGCATAGACATTGTCAGTTTGATCATCAAAACCATGAATTTTTAACAAACTTCCTTAATTTCAATGAGTTGAAAATACTGTGATTGATCATACTGAAATATTTAAAATCTCAGGTTAAGAGAAGAAATTAGAATTGCATTAAAATAATTGCATAGGAAGGAAATTGTTTCAAAAGTTGTTCTAGCAATTGGCCTTGAGATATGTTTCTATATGGTCAATACTTGACTAAAAGAAGAGCACTTGTTGAGTTGTGTTTAAACATTTAGCTCTTAGTTTTGGTTGAGACCATTTTAAGCTTGTTGGTGTCTCATCAAGACCGCAGCATCTACTCATAGAAAAAGGCAAGTCTGTCTTTTTCTTCCGCACGTGGTCTGGTTGTCTGACTCCAGAGGTTCTAATGCAACAAATGGTGCCATACTGGTCATGCACTGGGAGCACTCTTATTCCCAAAGCATTACTAGTATGATGTGCTTGTGAATTATTGGAAAGTTGCACAGCAGTTTATAGGCAGGCAGTAGCTGCTTGCAGTGAGCTTTGAGCTTAAATTCTTAATTTAGTAGCTTAGAGGAAAAAAAAAAAGTGGACTGTTTCAGCGCTTGTGCTTTATTAGAACAAGGTAACTTGAATCATCTGCTGTTGGACAGGGTCAGATTCTACTGGAATAACTGCAGCATTGATATATTCTGCAAATTGTTTCTCATGTATGAATTTCTGTTCATAAAACAGTATTCTTGGGCAAACTTGATATTATATGAGATATTATATGAATTTCCTTTTATTAATCTCTCTTCTTCCTGTTTCCTTTACTTTAAAAAAAAAAAAAAAAAAAGTAATAGCATGGCATCTATTCCAGAGTGATTTAGTTTTTGATTCTTCTCTGGTAAGCGTGTTGTCAGCTTCTTACTTTTAATGTGTCAGAATGCTGACTATCACCATAGCTTTTTGCTGTTCGAGCTGAAGTATATTCAATCAATACCTCAGAAATCATTTCATATTTTTTGTTGCAAAACTAAAGTAGTAAATTGTCTCTTTTCATGTTTCAGTTTTCTTTCTTCAACTAAAACTTTTTGTTGTGACACTGAACTAAACCTCTCTGAAGATCCACTGAAATTGAGCAGAATGTCTTGTGCAGCAACTGCTCTTCTGGAAACACGATTTTTTTACATGAGACAGAAAATGTCCTGCTTTTTCTAATTTGGGTCTATCTCTTTATTTTTCTGTTTTTTGTTTTTGTTTTCCTGTATGGCTTCAGCTTCCCTCTAAAGAGAGAAATATATGTTGGATGGTCTACATAAAAGGAGGAAATCATTGAGGAAATCACTTTTATGAATGCATACTACAGAAACTTTTATTGAAAACTTGTTTGGCAGCATGTATCTCTCTCTATTCAAATGAGAAAGAACAGGGAAAGATGTTGTTTCAGGCAGTTGTCTATTTATTTATTTATTTATTTGAAAAAAAAAAAAAAACCCAAGCCATAAAAACATAAACCAGTCAATTCTCTGGCCAGATTGACTTCACAGACTGATGCTCTTTCTTGGTTTAGACAAACTGAAACATCTTCTGTTTGCTTTGTATGACATGGTAAAGTTTCTGTTCCTATATTGTTATCAGTATTCTCTTGCATATACCCACCTCCTGTGCAAAGTTCAAAGCTGTATGTCCAGTTCTGAGAAGTCTTTGTAACATTCAGGGACTAATCTGTTACAGTTAATCAATCTGTACAGAAAATAACAAGGAAGTTCATAATATTTTTATTCCAACTTTTGTTTTCTCTAATTTTAACAACAAAATGGGCTTACTTTAGGATTTAATTTTCTGCAAGCTAGGTACTTTCTTGACCAAATTCTCTATCATTCTGTCTTGTAGCTACAAGTGCTACGGTAATCATCAAGAATGGAGAATGGCCTTCAAAAACAGCCTGCCAGAATGGAACTTCTGGATCTGTCTCTTTGAAAGCAGTACCAAGACCTGGATTACTTTCATTGAAAGGAACACCAAAAGGTATCTGAATCTATAGCTACAGTGGAACTAATGCTACTGCTGATGCAGTGCCTTACCTTTTGCACCTGGCTGCCACCTGAAGTAATGCATATTTAACAGCGATCTACTGTGAGAAAGTAGAATCACATCAGTGCTTTCAGGTTTCGTAAGATTTCTTAAGAAAGCTAAAACATTCTTTGAACTGTTTAATTGATTGGTTATTTCAGGCAAATGAGGAGGCAGGCTGCACATCTGAGTGATGTGGACTTAAAAGAGCAATATGGTTGTGCATGGTACTGGGACTAATTACATTATGCAATGGGTTTCATCACTAAAGTTTTACATTATTCTAGTGCCTTTCTTTTGTGACACAAAGCTCAGGAACAGACTCTGTAGCTGCTGATGGTCTGCACGTAGACCAGCTTTGACTTCATCCTCTGAATATGGTTGCGCTTTTCCTCATGCGGACTTGTGATGGTATTTACCCCTGTCAGAACAGAAAGGACCTTTCAAAATGAGAATCTCTCTTTGAATGAGATGCAGTTGCACTAACAGCTAACCTTTCCATGCTTCTTTTTCTTGATATCCTCCTAACTGACTAAGAGGAAGCAGAGGTCTGCTTTATTTTGAATGGAGATAAATAACTGTGCATCATCTCTTGGTGATAAAGGAAATGTAGTTAAAATGCTCTTTTTGGCTTTGTATTAGTGTTTTGGTTCCTGTTCCTGTTTGAGCCAGGACTTTTCTATAAGCCGTCAATGCTGTTCCACTCAAGCCTCAAACAGCAGTTGACAACTCATTCTCTGACCAAAATTAAAGGCACAATGGGAGCAGATAAATAAGCTTGTGCTCTCTGTCCCCTAAATCCTAGTTATAATCAGCTTGCTTCTGACCATCTTTGTGGTGAACTGGTTATTGTAATTGGATAAACCTAATTAAATACAATGCTTCTGCTTTAGGCTTAAGTTTTAAGCCTGCCAAATGTCATGTAATAATGACATGCTTTAAAATAGTAAACAATGATAAAAAGCAGACATTGATGGAAACTGTAAATCACTGAAACAAAAAAAAATAAAATTATAGGATTGTCTGACGAGCTGGTGCTTTTTTGTCAGGCCCAGTATATTCAGTGCATATGGGTTCTGGCAAAAATAAAACTGAGTTTAAAAGTAGCCTTATTTTTTCTAGAAAATGACTCTTAATTCAGTACATTCATGCATCTGGCACTGTAGATACATGATTTTAGGCTTGTCTTTATTTGCTGGTGTAGGTGTGCTTTTAAGCCTGATTTAAGCCTCTTCTTCTAGGAGCCAAGGCCAGGTGTGCTTCCCTGAACCAATGCACGCCAAAATCAACTGGGCCATTGCACTCAGCAAGGAAAGTCAGTGAGGCTAGAGGCAGTCAATTGTGGGGTAAAGTTATATTTTCAATTACATTATTGTATCTATCTGTCTTGAGAAAGAGGAGCTATGCTCTATAACTTGAGCAATTGAGATTGTCAGTGTGCTCTGTTCATGCGTACTTCACACTACTGCAGTTCAGTTCTACAAGGTATTCCGTATGTGATTGTTTATCTGCAGGTAAAAGTCACAGTGCTTCACGTACACTGCCTGCTTCAAACTTGCATCCTGAGAGGACTTGAAGCTCTTGATAGCATCAAGTTAAAAGATGTTCTGTAACCTGCTTTTAAGATCGTGTACTTACTCAGTCTGGCATTCCTGGGTTTCTCTATTTTATTTAAGCAATGTTCTTGTGACATCTTGCTGATCAGCTTTGGCTGCTCAGAGTGATGCATACTTAACTTTGAATTTCAGTATTCTATATTTATCTTTAGTAGAAAATTTTTATCAGAGTGAATCAAAGCATACATCCAGCTTCTCAGACAAATTCAGTAATAAAAATTCATTTTAGGAGCAAAGATACACTTGCAGGATCCAGGTTGGGGGAAACAAGTACAGTCATAGTACAAATCAGATAATTTCTCATTAACATACATACTATGGGGAAGAAGAAAGCTGTGATAGGTGTTGTAAACAGACTTTCTATAAATTCTGCTTGTAACTTTTGCTCTTAAACCTAGCAAAAAGTGTTTTCCTTAAATTCATATCCTTCAAAATAATGAGGTTCCTAGTTCATTTTTTACCTAATACTAAAACAATACAATAATGGTAGATTAATCTTCTCGCTGATTTATTTATATCTAACTTGATTAGGTAGCACATTTGGTACCTACTTTATGTAAATAAAGTAACTGGAGTATTCACCTGGAAAAAAGTTATGATGCTGCTTGTATGGATAATTATTCATTCTGCCTGTTTTTTATTCTGTTATCTAAGATAATAAATAAATGGTGCTACCTGACTGAAGCGAAGGTGTATTCCTACTAATTTAACCTTTTGTAATATCAAATCTTTTTGTCAAATGTATAATCAGTCATCACAAGGATGAAACTAAAACTACATAGATCATGGGAAAGTCATGTGGAAAGAGATTCAAAAGTGCAACTCTCTCCATTACTGACTTAAAGTATAATTCTGCTTTCTATTCTGAACATCATAGGTACTCCTGGAAAAAATGGACACCAAAGGTTGTTGGCTTCTGGTCCTGGTGAGTTTTCTGAAAGTTTTTTTACGTACTCCGAAGTGGAACTTAAATTTGATTTACATATTATGTTAGTATGTTATTTCTTTTCTTGGAATAATAGTTCTGCAACAGAAATTCTGTGAATCCTCATAGATTTTGATTTCAGTTCATAGAGGGTGAAGTTTTGTTTTGTCTACTTAATGTCTTCTGGTTACCCAACTTTTAGAGTATGCGATCCATTCTGTTTGTCATTCTCTGTTTCCAGAGAAGCATAAGAAGGTTTTAACACTAACAACAGGAGGAAAAAAATGTGGTAATGAAACTTAGGTGTAGATTTTGTTGTTCAGCCACACTGAGGTAAGAAATGATTAAAACTCATGTGTTGTGGCTTTAACTTAAGTAGTCATGTAGCATAACAGGTTTTTCTGGAAGGTTCATTGTGGCTGCCCTTTCAGTGTCAGCTGTCTGTGTTTTTGTCACTGCAGACTACACTTGAAGATGAAATTATCCAAACTTGTTAGTGCATGTGTCTGCTTGGATGGCAAGGGAGGAGTGGCAAGTGATTAAGTGGCAGATGGTGTTCCAAAATCTGGAAGAGCTTAAGGACTTCATTTTGTATTTGTTTTTGGTGGTTTTGCCAGTCAGGGCACCTGGTGTAGTTTCTCTCTGCCAGGAGACAGAGGCCTTCAGATTTTGATCCATGGAAATTTCTAGGAGTTTTTCTAGAGAATGTGCAGTCAAAATTAGTTTCCTGAGCATTGATGAGTACTTGCTGAATTAAAAGCTGCTTTTAATTACTGAAAGCCCCTTTTTGAAAGACAGTGTTAAGGCAGTGAGTTTCACTGGAAAGCCCTGTGTCCCTTGAGTGTGTCTCAGATGTCTTTCTGAAAGAGGTGCTGTAGCTAGCCAGGTGTTATGAATTTGAGTCTGGAACTGCTGAGTAAAACAATTCTGACCTGTCACTTGGGTAGGTACTAAGGTAGTATATTTTTGACTAACTGCGTGCATAATATGAGTCTAATGCTTTGCCTTTTAGTCTTTTGTATGTCATGTATCTGACAGCAATCATGACTTAGTGCTTTTCTTGAGATCTCTGATTATTACAAGTCAGCTTTGCTTGTTTAACAAGTGCTTATTCTGTTTGTTACTCTAATTTATATTTGCCTGAAGTAATGTTAGCTTATATATTGTCTTGACAGTGTTTCACTAGCTTCTGTATGTGGTCCTTTATACATAGTGAGTCTTCTCTGGATTAAAAACTTAAATATGACCTTCTTTCTTACAACTGTCACAGCTCTTTTTCTGAATTTTCCATGAAAAAATCCAGTTAGTGCTCCCTCACCTTTTTTCCAAGTTTAATGTAATTTTTGTTGTGATTCAGCTTTTCCAAGCTAAGAGAGAATGCAACTATGTATCTTTGAATTATTATATTTGGTGCATTAAAAATGTGACTATAAAGTTCAAAATAGCCATAATGTTTGGTGATTTTTTTTTTCAGCAGATGTTCTTTAACATCTTATTTTTGCCAGCAGAGTAGTTGCATTTTAGTGTTTGTCTTACAAAACCTATTTTTTGTACTGAATCAGCTTCCAAAATAGGGCAGTTTGTTACACTTTCAAGTTAATAGCTTTAACTTATATAGGGCATTAGTATAATGTTCTCTTTACGCGCATAAGCTTTCTGATAGAGAAGCAAGACTTTGTTCTGTCTTCACGGTTGCAGATAGTTTTTAACTGTACAATAAAAATGTTGTGAGGCTGTTTGGATGTTCAGTGTACAATGTCTTACACTTTAAGAAGAGACAAATGATCTTTTCTGAAATGAACTGAAGTAATGCCAGCTGGTACCATGTAGACCCAGTATCTCTTTTTCTTCTTTTAGTTGCCTTGATATTACAGTGCAGCCTTGTTCTAATGATTGTGTCTAGTTAAAGCTTTTGTTCTCTGATTTCATAGTTAACTAGTTAGTTAACTCTACTCTCAGGGACTTGAACCTCACTTTATTTCTTGCTGAAATGTGTGCTGCCTGAACAGTCATCAATGTAATATCTTGAAGCAGGACTCCATTGGGGGGGGGAAATATTGGTTACCCTATCAATGTTTTAATTGTTGAGCTCTTGTTAATACTTTTTCACAGCTGAAAAAATGGCAAGCATTTCTACATTTTGTTTGTTTAAAGAAGTTATACAAAGCCAGGATACACTTACAAAACAAGACATAGCATGCTGTTAGTATGCCTGTAGACATGGAGAGTCTAGTTATTTGTAGCTGATCATTTTTTGTTTCTGGTAAAACACCAGGATCCTTTTTCTCAACTGTCTTTCTCATGGAGTCAGTGAATTTCTACATGTTTCTTGTTTACAGCGCTGGTTTTACTGCCAAGGGAAAACTAACTTCTTGGGCAAAATATGTTTTAATACTTATTAACTTGCTAACTTCAGATCACAACATACTTGTACACTAACTGTAACATCTTAATTTAATTATGACTAAAACAGTTGCCTCTTGTGAGCTGTATTTTTGAACTAGAAGCAAAACTTCCTTTAAAATGCTTTCAGTTGGTACTCTTTCCTTTCTTTCTCCAGGCCTCCCTGCAGAAACAGTGATCTACCTGTAGTACTGGGCAGTAAATTACAATGTTGTGTATTTAGAAAGTGAATATTTAAATCTCTTGTCACTGTTCTTGACTGAAGGTTAAAGAAAGTGATTCCTTTTTGCAAGTAAATGTTTTTTGTGGGTTTTTTTTTTTGGCAGTTCCAAAGGTAAAGTTTTAGGAAATAAAGTTTCCTAAAGTTTTAGGAAATGAAATAAAGCATGCAAATCTTTGTTGGGAACCTTTATCATTCTGTTCAGTGATTCTGAAAGGGACATATAGTGTACTTTGGATAATTTATGCTTATAGCAAAACAACCTTGTCAGGAAAGCTAGGGCAACTGTTGGATAATATCATAAAGTATTATAAGATTGGAATAGTGTGATTTCTATCGTACTTATCTCTCTTGTAATAGAGCATGGACACTGGAACCAGTTGCTAAAGAAGTCTAGAGAAGCCATGAAAAACAAAGAACATTCAGAAGCTGTATGCATTGCATCAGGAAAGATGATGCTCTGTTTTCTTAGCCATTTAAGAGTTTAAAAGGCTGCTTGTTTTAATTAAATCATATGTGAGAAATATAGCACTGGGGAGGAGATGGCTTCAGTCAGGTGGCCTATTGCAAAAATGAATGAGTGTTGGTATGATTTTAACAGTTTGTGGAGCTGTTTCTTAGAACAGACTGATAAAGGTGTCTGCTGCTGGCTTTTCACTGAGACTCATGCAGTGGAATAGGATGTTTTTACTAACACAGTACTGTAGTTCAAAGAAAAACTAATGGAGAATACTTTCAGAGGTTCCATTTCTTTTCTGTTTTGTTGTAACCTTGAGGAAACAGAAGGTAAACATCTGTTTCTTTTTATCTTGGAGATTCCTGGATAGAAAGGTTACCCTTAAAATATTTGCACTTTTGGTGTCTAGAAAGCAAACAAAGCACAAAAAACAAACAAACAAAAACAAACAAACAAACAAAAAAACCCTTGAACACCTTAAAATACATTATGATACTTGTATTTGTAAATGCAAATGTAAGTGTTCTTTAAAAAAAAGTGTTAGTTTTCTTTTAAAAATTAGGAAAATTAAAACTGAGAGCTGACTGAATTTTGTTACGAACGTCACATACTTCAGTCTTCAGAGAATGCTTTGATTTAATTTACTGTTAATAGTTTTCAGCATGATAACGGCAGGTTACCCTACTGGTGAGGGATATCTGGTCGAGCAGCTTATTAGCTCTGTTTCTCTGTTGTTTCTTCTTAGATCTGAAGGGCTTTCTTGATATGATGTGGGGGTTTTTGTTTTGTTTTTGTTTGTTTTCTTTGTCTGGAGACAAACTTTTGAAATTTGTAAAAGAAACTGTAAGTAGAGTTGTTTGGATACTTAAAGAGACCTTGATGCACTTTGAAACAGAAGTATGGTTGGTCACTGAGCAAGACTGGGGAGGAGCGCAAGTGAGTTAAAATGTGATAGGAAGAACAATGCTTTTGGTGGCAGTTCTAATTATAGGTCATGAGAGTGGTGTGAACAGAACATGTAGAAGACAGCAAACAGCTTCTGTCTCAACACTTGGAGCACTTATTTTTGGCTATACCTTAGTACTCACTTTCAATGCACTTTCCCTGCTATATGACATAAATATTATCAGGATTATCTCATTTTTCTTGAATATCTACATCTGCAAGTGCAAGGTTATTCAATGTAAAATAATCTTCAGAAGAATGTCATTCATTTAAAAATAAAATTCCAACGGCCTTAAATTACTTTAAAAGTAAAACCCAAAAGCTCTGATAGAGAATATTGTACAGTTCTCATGAGAATTTGTAACAAACTCTATTTCAGGAGTGTAAGTAATTAAGTTTCATGTATCCATTTAAGGAAAAAAAAAAAAAGATTCTGTGTAGTCTGGCGTTTTTGTAGAAAGTAAAATTTCTGGTTTTGAGCCAAATCAACTTTCAGTGTCTCCTAGTGCTCTACTCTGCTGGGCTTGAGAAATAAATTACCTTTGGTATTAATCAGGAAGCACTTGAGATTATTTCATTAACTATAGAGTAAAACAGTAACAATATTAGATTTAGTATTTAATGATCACAATGTTTTACAGCTTGAAGTTTTAGGACTTCCATCTTTATCTCTTGACACAGAACAAAAAGATCAAGTTTAAACATTATGGAGTTATTAGTACTGTGCATTTGTTTGTTTGTTGCCTTTATAGCTGCAATAAAGAGTCTGCTATAGTCTTTTTTTGTTGTTGTTTTTAGATGTTTTCCATCCAGGTGTACTATGAGGTCTATCTGACTGACTCAAATGTCACGTGATTAGAACACTTACAAGCTAATAAAAAATGTTCTTATAAACATTGGGCAAAATACGTTTAAGTGGTGTAGCTATTGCATGAGGACCAACAATAAAAACAGGAACTTCATTTTGTTACCTCCATCTAAGTGCAGAATTAAGATACATCTGTGAGAATTAATTAAGTAAAGGTCTTTTGGAGCATAACCCAGACAACCAGTTTTGTTTGTTAGCGCTTTCAAGAAAGGACCCTTTCTCTTAATTATAAATCAGATATTTCAGTTATGTTTGTTAGTATTTAATTCCAAAACTTCTGAGATAAAGTTGCTCTCTAGCTTAAGGCAGGCATATTCCAAACTGTTGATAATGCAGAAATATTCTGACTTTCTGCTGTGGGAATGTTTGTGTCTATTTCATGAACACAGAGCTGCAGGTTTCTCAGAATTGTTTAAATACTGAATAGGATAGCCTCTACATGAGCAGAGGGACAGCTAAAATGGGTATCTGCAGATCATGTAAGCTAAGTCCAACTGATACTTAAAGAACACTTCCCAGTGCTGGGAGGTGAAGTTCAAGTCATCTCTAGCACCTAAGTCTGTCATCATGGCTTTAAATTATACATGTTATTAGGATTAGCCAGAGCTGCTGGGTTTTTTATCATTCTGTCTAGAACTGTTTAGAACTAATTTTAAAATGCCTGAATCCTCGCTTTTTTTTTCTTTTCACTAATTAAGTGAAAAATAAGATTTTATTTTGTGATGAGGCATTATAGCTTTGACAATCAGGTTTGGTGATGAACTGTTTTCTTTTTGTTATTTCCAACTGAATTGCTGTATGCTGCACTAAACTGTATCACGATATTGGAAACACCATCCTAAAATTTGCTTCATGTGGCAGTGTCTTCATGTCCTTCCCTCTCCAGTTAAATTTAGGTATGGATAACATCTGATTATATGAGAGGTTAGTTTTGTGTTGTTTGTTTGTCTTCTGGTTTTGGTTAGTTTTTTTTTGTTTTTTACTGCTTCAAGTTCTTCAAATTATGTGCGTTGTTCTGTGTTTGTAGTACATGCTGTAAATAATCAGTAACACCTGGACTTTTTCACTGTTGCTGTCATCCCCTGTTAGGAATCTAAGTTGGTGTAATATTTGAAAGACCATAGAGCTGTCCCAGAAACATGGAACTTGTGTGTTTTGTGTCAAAGGTAATTATACAGCTTCTAAACTGAAGGTGTCAGCGTTTTTATTTGCATACCTGGGCATGCAGTGAATGTATGAAGCCTGCAAAAGGTGGATGTAACACTTTTGATGAGCTGACTTGGGTTTGCGCAGTGAACCTTGGGAGTTAAAGCTGATAAATGACCAGCGTATCTTGGGAGATGTGCATGTCTGAACTGTCCTTATTTGCAGTTTTGATTTTTAGTAGGGGTTGTCTGGGTACTGGCTATCGTTGTGGGGTTTAGATGAAGAGCAATTGTGCAGCACATATCCACTGGTATTATGTGAATAAAGGGAATAGTATTTATAGATCTGTAGACTATTACCCTAATCTAAAAAAACCTTATTGTTTTCACTGCTTCCTGGGGCCAGTGCTCACAAGGGCTCTAATATGCACCTAGCTTGTTGGTATACAGCATAAGTCCGTAGCACTGAAGTAGTTGTTTTGTTTTGTTTTTTTTCTGATGCATCTGGGTAGATCATTGAAACTTTGTATTTTAAGGCATATTAAATGCATCCTACTCAAGTAGGAGTGATGTTTTTCACTGTAGCCTAATAACAGTTTTGCTTTGAAGCAGTGAAAGACTGACTTTGAGGAAGTCTGTAATAAATGCCATCTTAGAAGGGACATCTTATATGTGGAAAACAATTTGCTGATTCATTAAGTCAGAAGTTAAAAATGAAATTATTCTTATGATGTTTGTTGCCATTGTGTTTTCTGAAAGAGGGCGGATCATGTAAATGCCACCACTGTTGTGTGAAAGAGAAACAAACCAGTCTGATTTCTGTATCTATTTGCTTGGAAATTCACTGCAGCATCACATTCTGTTTGTAAAGCTGCTGAATGTATAATGGTTAAAAGTTTTGTGCTAGAAGAAAAGTAAACTATTCACTATTTCAGTTTCTGTTCTGTGTCAGGAAGAGGTTGGCTTTCTTCTTCAGGTGAGGCTTTGAGCTTAATGCCCTGGAGCTGCAAGCTGTGGAGCATGGCAGTGTGCATTGCTGCCTGCAGGAAGATGAGCTTTTTGAGCTGGAGCACTGGCTAGAGCAAAATGGTCAAAGGGAAATGGCAAGGGAGTGGTGTCTTTCCAGAAAGAAAATCTAGGTCACAGATTACTCTTTTATGCTTAGTAGCTTTTTGCTTCCCTTCTCCCTTTTTGTAAGCAGTCATCTCTCAGTTCTTCCCAAATCAAAGCATGCCAGTAAAATCCATCTGCTGAGCACTGCCCATACTGTCTTGTGACGTGGAGCTATTTGTCTTCTGCTTGCTCATCTCAGATGTAAAGGTCTGGCTTCTGATTTAGACTTGTTTGCAGTGAGACACCCTGTTCAGAGGCTTTCTTAGTGGTGCGAAGAGAAACAGAGGCAAGAGAAATGTGCCTGGATACTGGAGACTTGGACTAGCAAGGCTGAATTTAGAGCCTTCGGATATGAGTGTCCTCTGCTCCCTTTTTGTCACATTGCTAGCTTTCCCCAGGGAGTGGCAGATGCACTAAATCTGCCAGGATTAAAATAGATCTCTCCCTACCATCAATCTGGTCGTGTCATTAGGTATTAATGCATTTAGCAACCCAGAGTGAATTATGTGATTGTAACAGTGCAGTCTTTTGTTTTGCCCAGGAAGGAAAGACAGCAGTGAAATGCTAGTAAATAAAATAACAGTCCTTCTCTTCTCTGTCTGTGCTCTGTATGACTTGCTATTTTATTCAGCTGTTTTCTGGTGCTATTTTCCATCACCTTTATCTGTTTTACAAGATCTCTCAGATCCTCATATTATACATCAAACGTAGAGGATGCATGTTCCTGTCATGCTGTGCTTGAATCCTATGAAGCATATCTCTGGCTCTGTGCCCTGCTGGCACAGGTTGGTTGTAAGAGCACAAATGCTGAACTGGAGGAGCCATTTCCTATGAAAACAACGATAGATGTGCAGTCATCCCAGTGAAGTTTACAGTGGAGTAAGACAGGTATGCAAATACTGCACTGGAGGATCCCTTTTGAGTTAAATTTCCAATAAAACTATTCAGATAGGGATGTCAGTACTATCACTGTCTGCTTGTCAGAGCTCTCTGAGCGTTGCATGCTAGATGAGTCTGACATCTCCCTAGTGCTTTTTATTGGTGCTGTCAGGTCATTCTACTGCATAAAGCAGTCTTGGCTTAGGCTATAGGGTGCGAGAGAACTAGAGCCTAAAAAGGCTGTTCTGTTTTTTTGTTGTTTTGTTGTTTTATTTTTTTTTTTACTATATATATTAAAAAAAAGGAAAATACAGCACTGTGGTTTATCTGTTTCTTCATAGCCTATTTCTATCAAGCTAAAGCTAGGAAAGTATTATTTGTGTGTCTCTGTAAGAGATGCTTTGGCATCTGGTGCAAAAGCTTGTGTGTGTATAGAGCTTTTATTTGCTCATATTTTGCCTTGTGATTCATTCCTTCCTCTGTCTTCAAACTGGTTCATTACATCATGCTTGACCTCTAGAGATTCTTTGTTTTAGCTCCTATTCCTGGGAAGGAAATTATGATTTCATTGGGGTACTTCAACTTCTTGATGAGGAGTTCTTGAACCATTTTTTTCCAGGCAAAGATGGAGACATAGTGGTTTAGGTTTGTGGTTGTTTTATTTTTACATAGATGGATTTTTCTTTTTGGACATGATTAGACTGTTTCTGTCTTTGCAAAGACAGCTCCAGATTCAAATGGGTGGAGGGATGTTTGCTTCCTGGAGCAGTCCCTCTCTTGGGAGTCATGGTAGGTAAGAGGAAAACAGAAGAGAGTTCCTGTGGGTGCTCAGAGAGAAGAGGAAAACCTGGTATGTTGGGTGCTGAATAGTGTTGGAAGGCTGGCTGTTGGCCAAGTCAGAATCTCAAGATGTCTTTTTCAAGGGAGGATTTTGCAATAGCGATCTAATATTTGAAGAGGTGGGCTAATGGGCTATGGTGAGTTCACAAGGCTACTGTAATGTGTTGTAACAGGCCTTATGGTTTACCGCTGTGTGCTGTTTCCAAACATAGGAGACTGTAATCTTCCAGCACAGGAGGGATCATCACTTCCTTTGATGGTTGTTCCGGATTAAGAAGGGTCTGCAATTGTGGGGCATTGCAAAGATGCACAAGCATGCATTGTTAGTGCCAGAGCATTTCAAACTCAAAGGAATCTGTGAAGATTTTATTGTAATGAAAACATGCATGGATTGCTGTGTGCCGAGGCTGCCCTGGGAACTGAACAAGAAAGCTACTTTATACTTATGTCTTCATTTCTAATGGTTTTGTGCTGGCTGAAGATGTAGTGTTACAGTATTTCAAAGCCAGTGGTGTATCACCATGCTGGGAAATAGATACTTTGATATGCCGTGGTAAAACATTAAGCAGTGTTCCCACACTGTGTGCAGTGAAGGTTGGTTTAACAGGTCTGGTATCTTGATGAAGGGCTGCTGTTCGTAGGGTGTGCTTAGTGGGCTGCTTCGCTGTTACTGCCCTGCCTGGTGTGATGCTGGAGAGATTAAGAGCTCGAATACAACAAAATGCTATTTTTAGTTCTAGCAACTCTGGAGAATTTGAAATGTGCATTTAGAACAAGAAAGACCTTACTATGGACCTATTACATTTTAGTAAGGAGAGGATCTCACCAGTGGGATGAGGCCTGTCAGAGTGATTAAACTTGGTTTGGGTGATATGTGCTTCAGAATAAGTTGGCTTAATGGCTTCTAAAACTAGAAGAACTACCTGAAGGCTGGATGATGGAGAGCATTGGCTGTAGTCTGATGAAATGGTAGGAGTGGAGCATCAATGAGAAAGTATCTGATTTTGTTGTCTCTTTAAAATAAAAAAGAAAGATATCTGTTCTCTTCCCCAGAACCTGCAAGCAAACTGAAAAGGAGATGCCAGCTATTACTACACTGTACTCTGCGTTGGCTTGAGAGGTCCCTATTTCTGTCTGCCCAGCAGCAGCATTTAGGTGCATTCAAACTCCAGCTGGCAGTGGTCTGTTTTGGTATGAAATAGATGCCTGCTTCTTTGCACCTCTCCAGATAAATGGAAGCATCTGCTGTGCTGAGCTGCCAAGCTCAATAGTACTTTCTTTAAGCAGATCTCAAGTAGTGAATTGTTCATACAGAACAGATGTTTGTGGATCATTTAAGATGTTAAATGTTGACATATTTAATGCCGGAAGAAAAACTCTGGTAGAAAATGTTAGCTGATAAGTCTATTTTGATACATTCCTGTCAATTCTAACAAAACGTTTGAAAAATGCAGCCTGAAGTGTTCCTTGCTAAGGAAAGAATGCTGCCAAATGCCTTCAAGTAGTCTCCCTGGTAGTCTCTGAAGAACAATTGCGTGATCTGTGACACTGCTGGATGATACATTCATCTGGGGAGACCACCCACTTCCTCCTCCTCCTCCCCCTCCTCCTCCCTTTTCCTCCTGTTGTAGCTCCCGGTCCCACAGAGTCCCGTAGCAGATTAAGCGTGAGCACTGTGATGTAATTCAGAGGCTGTTTGTTTTCCAAATCACTAAGTCGATTTTATTCTGAGGACAAGCTTTGTTTCCACAACATCTGGTGGGGAGAAGCTGCCAGCAGCATTTACGCTGTGGATATCTGCCTTTTTCTGCTTTTGCTTGTCTGTGCGTAAGGAATAAGGGCAAGGGAATGGAGCTTTGATTATTTCTTCAAGGTTTTCTTTAGCAAGAATTGCTTGACTTCTGCCAGCGGTGATTTAAAACATAGTATGTAACACTACATGGAGGCTGTTTCTTATTTGTTTATCTTCTAATTGCACTGAAGACATGTTATGGTCCCCGAAATTTTCCTTATCCAACATGCGTATACGACTGACAGCAAAGGGATTGCTCCGAAACATTCGTCTCCCTTCTGGCTATAAGAAAAGCACTGTTATATTTCACACAGGTTTGTATTTTTCATATAATGATTAGAGTGTGCATTGAATTATACCTTGTTTACTTCAGCAGCAGTTTATTTTTAGCAAATAGCAACCATTTGGGGCGTAAAAGTTTTTGAATTATGCTTGTTTGACTTATGAGCATAGTTTCATATTCTGTGTAAGAGGAAAGCATGAGCTCTGTGTGCTTCCTGCTGAGCTGCTCATTTTTAAGGTATATATTCTGTGTATGGAATGCAAATCAGAATTTGCTCTTTCCTTCTACAGATCCAAAAATAGAACTAGGAAGTTTGTACCATTAAATATTTATCTAATCATTCTGATGGTTATCTGCTGGGAGCTCTGTTTTTTGTGCACAACGAGTGGGAGGTGGGATAGGAGTGGGAAACAAGACAGGCTTTCTCAATGTGGCTTTGTCTGTTTGTGAGAAATATTTGAATACTTGCCTGTACATATCTGTTGTCAGACTTGTCATGCTGAACATCTCATCTGCAAATACAACAAGAACTCTTTTTGCTTTGCTCATCTTGATGCAAACCTAACAAGTCTGAAGTTTTCTTTCAGATGTTTTAGAGACATTCAGGACAAGTGTGCGTGTGTGTTTGTTTTCAGAAATGACCGTTTAAAAAATTCAGCTGCATGTGACATGATTTTTCATTTTAAATGTTATGTAAAGCAATTAAGTGGAATGGGAAAATAAGCATGGATGCTGGGATTTGTTCCAGGGAATACATGTGTTGTTTTGGTAGGGGGTGGTGATTGTTTCTTAGCTAAGGTGAACGACATTAAAGAAAATGATAGCAGTCTTTGTATTACATAAGTCTTTTCTCCATTGCACTGTTTGTGATTTTCTTGCATTTTATTTAGGGAGGAGCAAGCAGCTGCATGGACTAGTTTTGCACAAGCTCTTCCTGTGAGGGATTTCCTTTCTTTCTTGAACACCAGTGTTTTTGGCTAGTACTTTCTGGAGTTTAGTTCTGCCAGCCACCTTTCCTTCCTATCCCAGCATCTTACATAGCAATCTAAACCATTTGACCTGTCGTTACTTACTGCTGGTGAAATAAATTTTCTGAGTTTGTCCTGGGTAGTAAATTCAATTACTGTCACAATATATGCTGATTGTCCAAACTTAATATAGGCTTCTCTTCGTAACTTGGCTTTTTAGGTAGGATTAAAATGCCTTTATGCTGAAAATTCTTCTCAGTGATGTAGGTATATGCACAAAGACTTGCCCATTTTGCTAACAATATGAAATTTTCACATAGTATGTATTGCAGGAATGGAAACACTGAAGGAAAAATGGACAAATAATATTCAATCTTCCATATGTTCATTAGCTGCTACTAAAAATTTCTGTCATTCTAAAAAGTAAAAATGTTAAGGCATGTTTCAAGGTAACTTTATAGCAACAGCACCCCAGTTCTTTTTTTGTTCATTTGAGTGGATATGAAAGTAAAAACTGCCAGCAGGATGTCTCTGTTAAATACAGAATGTAAAAACTACATTGATAGACCTGTGTTCCAGTTAAGCAGCACTTTCTTAATTAAGAAGTGCTGAATAGACCTTCTGTATGTTTTCTCTAGCTTGTGCATGGTGCACTTTAAAGTTACAGAACTCAAGGTTCAGGTAAATTTTTCCTTGTGCCCCGTTCTGCTTTACTGTATCTTCATCTTTCAGGAATTCAGCATGCCAGCAGAAAGCTGACCAGTGGTTAGCTAGTGCTGACTAGCAAACTAGGGCATCTGAAAACCAGGTCATAGTCTGTAGTGGAGAGTCCATGTATGTACAGATATTGTATTTTAAAAACAGTGGAATACCTTGGGAGCTAGGCTCTGCTTATTTCAGATTCACGAAATTCAGCAACAGTAGATCAGACAATGAGAATGTATGTAACAAGCCTTAAAGGTTTCTTTTTGGTTGTTAAATACCAGGAGGAGATGGTGGGTTTTTTTGTTTTTTTTTTTTTTGTTTGTTTGTTTTTTGTTTTTTCCTAGCATAAGTCTGAGTATCTCTTCTTGTAGTGGTTTAATTGGATTAAAAACACACAGCTTTTTTCTAAGGTCATGTTAGCAATGAGAAATAGAGTATGTAGTGACTATGTCAACAAGTAAGAGTAATTGGAAAATAAGGATTTCGGGGTTCATACAGGAATGTGAACGTGTATGGGAAAGAAAGCATTACATAAGCATCATTCATTTTGAGTTTTGGCGTAGACTGTACAGAGCATAATTGCAGATTTATTCCATTGCTCCCTTTGATGTTAACATAAACTGCCTTCTATGACCATGTTGAGATATTTGTGGCAATTGCAGCAATTGGATTCTTCTGTTACATTGTCTGATAGTTTGAAGTACAGTAACTTTGTGAACTTGACGTAAACAGTATTGAGAGGAAATGGATGGAACTCTGTTTCTGTTCTGATTTGAGGAAATGTTGTAACAATTTTCCAGTTTCTTCTCTGGTTGTGGCTGGAAGTACAGTTTACACTGGTGTTAGATTAGTCTAAATTAATAATTGTGTCTGTAGTGAAACAGATTCTTGTGATTAAGTGCATTTACACTGCTCACATCTTGTTCATCAGGAGATGTCAGAGTAACTGCAGTAGTTCTAATATCTTGGGAAGTTACAAACCAAATAAAATTAGATTTATTTTTGTAGGAATGGAATAAACATAGAGGAAATGTACAGTGAGGCTTAATGTATATTAAGGTCACCCAGCTTGCTGCCTCATATCTGATTTCCATCTTCATATGTCCTATTTTGCTTTGGGGTCTTAATTCTCGGATGTCTCTTCTCCCTTTAAGTGTAGGCAAATATCAAAAAGTGAAATTTCTGCAGCTACTGAAAGTGTAGTTGAACCTTTTCTTTTGAAAACAAAAGCACTGAAACACTTCAGAAAACATTAATTTACCTATCCTGTGACTTTCTACAAATAACCTTTACAAGCAACTGAAACATAAATCTCAACAGTTCACAATTAGATAAACATAAGTTAAATATGAACCAAACTTTTGGTGATAAAACATAAATTTTGCTTTAAAAAAAATCATTAATGCTTTGATAACTTTTTTAACTCAGGGTGACTGAAATGTTTCTGTGCTTTTCTTGCATCAGTGGTGTGACAGATGAAATCGTCATCTCTGTATGATTCTGTAAAAACTACCGGAGAAAAGCATTCCTCTATGAATTATTCAAAATATTAATTTGGAGTTATTTGCATTTCCTTTTGCATAAAGATAAAATTCTGTACAAGGAACCAGTTTTGCAAATGGAGATCAAAGTTCCTTTTGTTTACAGAGCTTGTCCAAGGATTGTATAATGAGCTATGCTTTTTGTGGTAAATTTTTGTCTCAGTGTTTTTTGTAAGCCCTCCATGGTGCCATTTTTCTTCTTCCCTTAAGCAAACTGTACTTAGCATTCTTATCCCTCTGGTGGCTTTCATTGCTTGCTAAACCTTGTTACACTTAATACTTTGGTAATTAAGGGCATCTCCAAAGGATGTGATGTGATTACAGCAGTCTCAGTTTAAAAAATTTTCTTTCCCCCTTGCTGGCAAAAGGCAAACGTTGCAGACCTGTTCATTGAGCAGCTAAAAACTATTTCCAATAAGGTATCTTCCCTAAATCATAATTCAGATAAAACTGCTTGTGGCAGGTTATGATTTCAGATCTGGATTTCAGCCCTCCTTAAAACACATATGAAATTACTTCTGTGCTTAGCTAAGCAGTGTTTTATAGCACATAAACAAAATGTTGAAGATTCTGAGAGTGTCAGTTCTTGTGAATTGCTTAACTGTTCAGATAACGTACGTTTTCCAAAGAATCACTGAAGTACTCTGTTGTCCAATAGTGCTGATTCCTGCAGAGTCATAGGAAGGCACCCAATATACCCAACTCTTAAGTGTTATAAATCTGAAAGTCTGCTGGAGATACTTGATACATGGTGAGGATACTAAATATTTCTGTCACCTATCAAGGAAATAGACACTTCAGGAGTAAGAACAGCTTGTCTGTTCTGAGCAGAAGTCTTGAAGCCTGAGGCTCTTAACTCCTGAGTTCATCTATTCAGGACTGTGTATTAAATGAGCTGCCTGATGTGCTCAATTTAATTTTAGTAGATCATAACTTCGGTAGGCATGTAAATGATAGCTGAATGGAGGATCTTTTCAAGTGGTGAAACTCTCTCATTTGTGGTGTTTGTAACATTTAGTCTGTACAAATCCCATCCAAGCCAGGTATAAAATGAAGCTAACTCTAGTTCTTCTCTAACAAAATAGACAGAGAAAAATAGTATCTAGTTGTTTTTGGTTTTTTTTTTAATAATAACAACTATAAATTAATTAAAAAAATACAAGAAACAACAAAAAACCAGTGTCAAAGCAGCAGTTTTTGTGGGTTGCCAACAATTACATTGTGTATGTATTTTAATAAAGCATGGAAGTGAACGTAAATAAGGAGGTTTGCTTGGAAAAGCTTAGGAGGAAGCAGAGTACTGTGGAAAAACAGCCTCTGCTTTCTGGCTCTCAACTAGTGTTGTTGGGTTTTGTTACTCCTTCATTTACACAGACTAATTATCTTTTAATAATGCCTCACTTATTTGTCAACACAAAATGAGTGGAGTTAATGCTTCAGAAGACAGTTAATTGCAGAGTAAATACAAAAGACCTAGCAAGATATCTGTGCTAATATCATTGCATATGCTAAATTTGTTCCCACTTGATATGCCTCACAGGTGAAAAAAGATCTGGCTGTAACTTCTATTGCTGTGAAGTGGGTTGGGCATTGGAAGCGACAGACAACTATAATTATGCTAAAACAAACAAAAAGCACAATACCTAAAAAGTCTTGCTTGAAATTACTTTGAAGTTTTTCAAGTGCTGTAAAGCTAGACTTAAACTTATAAATTCCGCCCCCACCAGTTTGCACAGTTTATGCAGACAATCAGCTACCATATTAGAAATGGTAGTTAGGTTAGTTGTGTAAGTGCTGCTATCTTAGTAGAGTCCATTTAATTTGAGCTTTTTGAGTTGAAATTTCTGTGCTAGAATGGAACATTCTGAGTATTAAAGCTGATTGGTTTACTGTTATTGCCCCTTCCTTTTTAGGCACAGAAAACTCATGACATTCAAAGGGGTTGAAGTGGAAGGCTAAAGGTTTATTGTGGTTTACAATCATATTTGATTAATTGATCTTAAGTACTGTGAGGGTTGTATTGAAAAAATTGGGACCCCAGTTCTTATCACTGTCCCTACAATTCATGGCAAGAGCTGTTAATTTCTGCTTATTGATGGACTCTTAATTTAGTGACATGTAATGTAGTTTTCCTTGACTGTTTTTATTACTTAAAAAAGTAAAAAATAAAAAATCTCTGAACATCACCATGCTTAGGAAGAAGCCAAATCTGTGTTTGATAGTTCTGATGCTGCTAGGGAGTGTGCTGGGTTACAGCCAGCTCTAGCTGGTTTCACTAAATAAATTACCAAAAGTAATTAGTTTGGAAAGTTATTCTCAGGCAGGTCCTCTCATGGCTTGCCTTCCCTCAGAAAAAAATTAGGTGAAGTCTGCAGTAGTCAAACTGGCTGACTTGTTACTTACTTTTTTTGCTCTTCTCTCTGCTTTCCTCTTGACATTTCTACTGTCTAGTTCACTGAAGTCATGTTAGTGTCAGAAATAGTTAATTGAATTAGGTCTTATTTTTGAGCGAAGGTTTGTTAAATAAGTTATTTCTATCAACACAGTAAATCAGAGCTTCTGATTTTTACTTGTCATTTAAATTAGATGTAGTGGGATCACCAGCACCTTTCTAATGGCCTGCACAGATTGCTTTTTTCCCCATTACCTTTTCCCTGGCATGGAAGTATTGTTTCTTATCTCTTGTCTTAAAGGGAGAAGAAATTAGCATGTGAAAAACAAGTGTGTCAAAAATACTACATATGGTATTATATCTTTAAAAACAAACAAACAAAAAAACCACCCAAATTATTAAGTTTAACCATCCACCTACTCGAACACAAAAATTGCCCTCCTTAAATTACCTGGCTCGTGTCTGACTGAAATGGTTCACTACTGTTGCGGTTTGTGAAGATTCCATTGAGATCATCTAAACTGATGTCTGGTACTTCTAGCAAGAGAGGTAATAAACCTGTGTTTATTTCTTCGTTAGATTTATTTTTGCTACTTTTTTTCATGGCAATATGCTACTTGAACATTTGTGACCAGTACGGGTTCAAGATATCCAAGTATCTTGCAGTAAACATTTTGTTTGTGATGTTATAGAAATACTTCTAGTTAGGCAGGAAATGGGACAGCTGGGAACATCTGTGGGAAAATTCTTTATTTGAAAGCTCATTCTTTTCTTAAAGAGAACCTGAATTCCTTCAGTAAGTAAGTCTGAGAAGTATTACAAATAATATTTATTAAGGAGTTAACTTCAGCTTTCCTTCTTCAGTACTTCTTTTAGGCTCTCAGATATCTCTGTGGCCTTAATTTTTGTCTGCTTGTGAATAACGCCAACATTAAAATTGTTATTAAACACGGGATATTTATTTTCTGATAAATCTTTTTGAATATTACGTAGTAAAACAGCGATATTGGGAATGCTTCCAGCAGAAGAATAAATTAACTGAATGTATAATGCCATTTTTAAATTGCTCTGCTCCGAATGAAACAGCAGGCTAGACTTTGTTTTTCTTAGCTGTATACATATGCTATTTGTGTAACCAGTCTAAAATCAAAGCTATATTCTTTGTTCAAGTATTAATGTACAAAAATCACCTACTCAACCAACTTTTGAAACAAAGCTTTGTTGCTTTCAGAGTGGACAAAAAAATGTTGAAGTAAAAATAAATAGTCTAAGCCTGTAAAATGTGTATTCCTGTGTCTTGGGAGGAATATCTGGAATAGAAGGTAGGCCAAGGAAGAGGAGATATATGAAAAGTGAGTTTTTTTCTTGTTGACTTTTAGTTGCTTAGGTAGAGGTTTTTGTAGTCTGGGGTCTTGTACAGGAGATAATCTTACATGGCAGGTATTATCCCCTGGAGACACTGCTGTTATTTGTGCTATCAGCTCCTCACAAAACTAACTTATCCTTGCCCTCACTCAGTTTTTCAGGAATGGAAGTCTGCCTCCTTCATGGTTATTTGTTGGCTTAAACAGAAGAGGCTCAGAGAAACATTAAGCACAGAGAATAAGATGATGAATATTCACAAGCAGACAGGAATGAAATGAGCCTATGACAGGCATGGCAAACATTCCTTTCTTGGTGGGAGCACTGGTACCTACTGGGCAGCCTTTGCCAAAGCGACCTTCAGTTGCATGGTTTGGCTAAGAGTCATTTGAATGAAAAGTCCCTTGGTTCCACGTCTGTGCAGCCACCCTTGAAGGGTGGGGAGGTGCATCCTGAGGTTAACAAAAGCTCTGGGCGCTGCCCTGTTCTCTGCTTTGTTTTGAGCTTGGCAAGGTATCTCTCCAATGGGCTCCACTGGGTTGCTGCCAGGCACAGTTCCTGAGGCAGTGGTGGTACAGTGTTTTAGGCATGTCCCCGGGGAGAAATGTTTGCTGCTTAATAACAGGAAGACTATTTGTCTTAACAGGAAATACAGAAATAGTTCCTTAAATGGGACATGGTGATTGCTAATGATTATGTAAGTGCATTTTTTTGTAACTTTGGAAAAGGGAACTGTCCTGCAGCACATAAGAGCTAGGGTTTGGCACTTCACATGTCCTGCTTTCTGTCTCATGATTTCACTGCAGCATGAGTGAACACTGAGTTTGCATGGATGATTTTGTCTGAAGTTATTCTCTTACAATTCTTTTCTGTTCTGTTGACCAGCAAATTGTGTTTCATCAGTTGGGTGACTTTAAATGCTTCTTTGAGGTTAATTTTGGATGTGTTTAATCTGTACTGGTATTTTTTAAGATATGCTATACTTCAGCCACCTCCTAAAAGATAGTCTACTGAAACTGTGAGCATATGTCCAATTTTAATGGCTGTTTACATTTTTCTTTCTCCAGAGACCTCACTTCATGTTAACTGTGTTGATCTATATAATCAGCAGCACATGTGCTTATACTACAAAGCAGAACAGTAATAAATATGAAAGTAAAAATTACTTCCACTATGTAAATATTTTCTTAAAATATAAGCAGCCTTGGAGTTCTGGATATCTATGAATATTTATGGTGTCTCAGAAAGACAGTACTGATCTACATTACCTCAGATTCTTAACTGAGTTATGAAACAGTTATAGAAATAAACAATTCAGTGATTTCATACAGAAAAAATGTAGCAGAGCTTTCCTTGCGTGATTTCATAGACGTGGTAGGGGTGTCATCTACAAGTAATCTGTAGTATTGTTATAGTAAAACACCTAATCTGAGACTGAACTAGAAAATTTCATCAAATGAAATCAGCATAGTTGGAGAGGAGCAGTGTGCTGGGCTGCCAGTTTTGGACTGTGGTTAAATCCAACTCAGCTGCTACTTGAAACAGGGTCTTTGGGTGATGCCACAGTGACCAATGTTGATAACGCTGCGTTATCATTTTGTAACCAGTTCCAAGGAGCACTAGGATTGATTCTCAAGGGTTTCATAAGTCAAACGGCTACTGTAAAGTTCTTTCTCAGTTCATTTCTAGCCATTAAGCTTGATCACCACTGAATTTTATTTCTTTTTAATCTGTTGGCTGACCTCCTACCTTGATCTCTGAGTTCTCTTGCACTCTGTTTTTATACTCAACCATTTCTCTAAAAGATGACTGCATATTCCAAAAGTACTTATGTATGTTAGCTGTTTATGTTGTAACTTGAAACTGTGGCCTACACTTGTCCAGGTGTTCCTGTTCCAGCAGGGATATTGTACTAGATGATCTTTTGAGGTCCCTTCCAATCCCTGATACTGTGATTCTGTGATTTTCAGGACCAAAAAAAAAAAAACAACCAACAACAACACCTATTTGTTCATTTTTTGATAGATGAAATATGACCATAGACACATTAGCACTCATTGTAGTGCTTTCTGTATGCTTAGAAGTGCTTTCACCCAGCTTTTTAAAGAACGGCATCAGTGAATTTGAATGTCATCTTAGATGTATTTGTCTTTAAAATGGATGCAGAGTTTCACAAACACAGGAAGCTATTGTTGGATACATTCAGAAGTAATCTTGGCATAAAGGCGATAACACAAAATGTAACCAGTGCTCTGGAGGCTCTTTAAATTCCCGTTGCCTGTCCTACTTTTTCATGCATAATATCCTTTAGGCAGCATTTCAGTCTCGTGCTCAAATCCAGTGACATTTGTTACGGTCATATAACATCAGCTCATATGAGTGTGATTGAATAAATGGCTTCTGAGTTCTAACAAAAAAATCCACTCTGTCCTTTCTCTCCATCCCTGATAACTGCAGATACTGCATGAGAAATGATGTTGCATATTAATATTCTGGTCTAGTGGTGAAAATGTACTGTGCAGTTCTTTTCAAGGAAAGATTGTTTCCCTGCTGGCTACCAACCCTGACATGGTCTCTGAAAGACTTGCAGTGGTTCAGTAATACTGACGGAGAAGTATCAAATTCTTGGATCTGGTGTAAAGCTGAGCTGATAAGTGTTCTGGCAGTTAACTAACCATATACTGTTTGTCAGGGAAGAATTGCTGCTTTAATTTTGTCAGTTGTACTTGTACTTGGTTCTGACTTAAAGTTCTAAATTAAGTTGTGATTTATTTTGTGCATGGTTTAGGGTTATTGTGATTTTTGTTTTGTTTTGTTTTTTCCATTTATGGCAACAAAGTAGGACTCCATAGTACCAAGGTAGAAAGTGTCTTCCAAACTTTGACAGTATTCTAAATGATATGAGATTCTTTAGGCATCGAAACTCAGCACCTTCCTTTCTGGCTATGCTTCAGGCATTTTACTCCCTATCATATGTGAGAGCTGGGAGCTACAAGAGGGTTGGACTTGTCATTCACTCTGTGGTGAAAGCCTTTTCTCAGATGAAGTTATCCTAATATTTGCAGCCCTAAATATGTTCAAGAAGTTTGTGGACATGGGAAAGGCTTGGGATTTGTGTTGGGGAGGCAGTTAATGGTGTAAGGGAGAGGTTTGTGGGTGGTGTGTACTAATCATGGCAGGATTCCTTGTTCCAATTGACTCTGGGCTTAACTTCATAGACAAACTGCGACGTGAAGATCAAATATATGTAGCTGTGATGAAACAGTAGAGGGCACCAGACAACAAGGAGCAACTTCTTGTATGGGAGGTGTCAACGGTTTACCGGGCTGGATCGGCCCGGTTCTGTGACGATTGGTGTGGGGGACCCGCAGACCCACGCCCCAGGAAAGGGAAAGGGGGAAAGGGAAAAGGAAAAAAGGGAGATGGGCCTAGAAACAAAACAGCGGCAACGATCTGAGGAGGAAAGCTAATTTACTAAATAAGATATCAGAAAGCCAAATAACACAATATAATACAATATAATTGGAATTGAAGCTAATAAATCAAATAAAATGAGCAAGAGAGAGTGTCCGATAAGCCGAAGGCCTTACGCTAACGCTGAAGGCGATACGGCAGCGAGCACCCACTGCTGAGTCGATCCCGAAGGAAAGAGAGTGTCCCGTGACCGCAGAGGGTTTTTATCTTTTCCCTCTGAGCAGAAAATACGTAAAAATGCAAAGCATCGCAAAGTCCTCTGGGGAATGTAGTTCTCCTCTTCTGAGACAGGTATACCCGGAAATATCAATGATCTATGGAGTTGGAGTATTAACTCTTTAACTCTTAATGCACTACATGTTGTTATGATGTGGAATACCAATACCAAAAAATCATAAAACCATGACAGGAGGTTGGAATAGAGAGAAGAGGTGGAGGAAACAGGTACCCAGAATTATTGTCTCTGTGCTCGGCTCTGTTGGAGACTGCAAGCATGTCAAGGATGACAGTGCTCAGCTGCAATTATAAGAAGATATGCAGAGAAGAGGACTCCCTCACATATCTTTTTGTCTACCTGGTGCAACACATGAAGTAGAAACTTAATAAATTGTAGACCCTTTACATAAACATAACTGCTAGCTTCTGAATATAGTGCTTTCTTTCCTTCAAGAGCTACAGAATTCAGTGATTTAAAGCTGCCTGTGGTGTATCGGATGAACTGAATTTAGTGAAATACACATGCTTAAGATGATTGTAATAAATTAAGAAATATTTCAAAAACTTCAACTTGGTCTTTACTGACCAAGGCTGCAGCACACAATAACACATCCTTATGCAATTAGTTCTGACCTTTTGTTATCTTAGTCCTTAAAAATCGAAGAGGAAAATAAACCTTAAAAAATAAATACTGCAATAAGAGTTGATTTGTCAGTGTGTAAACAGCCAGTCCCTCGCAGCTGCCTTTGGTTTTCTATTGTTTTGTTGTTTTCTTTTTTCTGTCAGATAGACATGCATAGCACGGTATGCTTAACTAATATGCATCAGAACAAGCTAAAAATCAAGCATCAGTATTGTTCTTGGTTATTTAAAGGAAAAAATAGCATTCAAGCCTGGTCCATTGCTAATCTAGCTTGTACATATTTGAATTGTCTTCTATAAGTTGTAGAGAATTTCAAATTTATTTAGTCTGCAGTCATCTTTGAATGTATGGTCAATTTGCTAATATTTTTCTATTTGTTGTGTGTATGTGGTACATATGAAAATCTATTTCAGTTCTAGATGCTATAGTTGGAGGGACCAGGTTGACTAAGTATATTACAATTGCAGTATTAACACAATATACAAGGTGCTTCTGTTGTACTGCTCAAGTTGTACTGCTATAAGATGGATCCATGTTTTGTAAGGTAAAAACTATGAGAGGCATAATGCTTGTATTTAAGAGTGTGGGTCAGATTTGTGTTGGTACTATGCATTTAAGTAGCAGATACCAGTCTAATATATTACTTATACACTTAATGTTCAAGTTTGAGACTCCCTTAAGTCCTTTGTAAAGCATAGCTTGTGAAAATGTTTCCTTACAATCTTACACCTGTTATAAAATGTGGAAATTGCTTTTTCTTGAAGTGTTTCATTTTTGATTTTTATAGATGTTTCTGTTTGTTCTATTTCTTAAAATTTCTTTCCTGTCATCTTCACTAATTTCATCAAAGCACTACTAGTTGACAAAACGTGTGGCCATTTGACATCATCTGTACTAAAAACTACATTAGGTGTCATCAAGACTGGAAAAGAAACAGTTACTGAATGAGCAACAAAGAAAGACATTGTACTGATGTAACGGGACATGATTCAAGAGAATCTTTATTACTGGACTTTCCTTCAAAGCTTGCTCTTTAAAAACAGGCTGGTTAATCAAGAAATTGCAGCAGTGACATGAGTGAGATAATACTCTTCTTTGTGCTTTTACTTTAAAAGCCACCAGCGATCTGCAAGTTGATATGCTTTCTTATATTTAGTTCAGCTATCTTTTATCTGTCATGATGCGGCTTCCTGAAAAGCTTGGTATAACATTGTAGGTCTTAAAAAATAAAATCTTCAGGAACATGAGTAAAGCTAATGCAACTTGGAGAATCTGTGCACTTCATCTGTATGGGGGGAAAAAACTCATTCCAAATTACTGGCAAGCTAAATTGTGTATCATTAATATGTTTCTTCTAGGGGGAGAAGTACTCTCTTGCAGGAACCTAAAAGAAGCTGTACAAGATCTACAGCCATATTTTGTAGGACTGGTGACACTCTGAGGAAACAAAGATGCCTCAGTGTTAATCGCTTTCATGAGGCCATAGTTTTGGTTGGGAAATATTGAGGCTTTAATGGGTGGTTAATTTTAATAGGCAAGTGTATATAGGGACCCACTTCAAAGGCTGCTATGAGTGAGAGTCTACTTTATTGGGGTAGGAACTGGAAAGATGATGTAATGAGGAACCTCTGTACAGTATCACAAACTCATGTCCTTACTGTTTTGCTTACTTTGGCTTCATGACTGCTTCCTCATTGCAGAGTAGATCATCTCTCCCTCTTGAAAAGACAGCAGGAAAAAGTTCAGATCATCAATCTGTGGGGCAGAGGGTTTGCTGCATGCTGTGGGTTATCACTTAAAAGCCTTAGTGAATGAGATACATTTCAGATTTCTGGGCAAGGAGCAGGCTGACAACTGTTTGTAGAAGAGCCCTTGCACCGTATTAAGATATGCTTGAGATTTCTAAGCCTTTCATGGAAGGCTTTAGGCAGAAACTCACTCAGGAAGCGTGCTTATTCTCTGTCTCTCCTCCATTGCATGCATTTGTAAATTTCCTTTCACTCATGTTTTACTTTGTGAAGTACATGATAATAAAAAGGTGCCCATAGTTTGTGCTCTGTTTCTCGTGTCAACAAACAGGATGCTAATATGGATCTGCATGCTATGTATTAAGTTTCTAGAAAACAGCTTCAGGCTGCGAGACTCCTGCATTGTCTGTAAGCACTTGGTCTCTTACCCACTAATCAGGCTGTAGCGGACAGTGACGCATTTGACATGCTGATGGCTCTACTTCAAGGGATGTGCTCTGTCCTTGCTGAAACCCAGAGTGGCTGCGAGATACATGGGCTGAGCGTGCCATGAAAGCATTACACTGGCATTGGGCTCTTTGAAGTGCATAACAACATCTGAGGCTTCTCTCTCCTTTTCAACTGTCCTGTGAATAAGCGCATCCAACTCAATGCTTGAAAGCGAGGAACAAAAAAGGAATTAATTTAAAACCATGACGAGGCTGGAAGTTAGTGCTGTAGTTCTATATATCAGCAGCTGAGTTGGCATAAAAGAACAGATACAGACTTAAGAAACAATGGTTCTGACTGAATGCTTTAAGTAATATGTGCAGGTTCAGCACTCCCCTTCCAGGACTGTACTAAGTGTTTTGGTTTTTTTGTTTTTTGTTTTTTTTTAATAATAATGCTGAGAAATCTTTGTACCTCTGCAAAAAAAAAAAAAAAAAAAAAGGAAAAAAGAAAAAAAGCCATTTCTAATGTGTGAGGCTTAATCTTACTAAGCATCTACGATAGGTTTTACCTGCTTGCATTTAAACTTTGTTCAGTTACCGCAACCTTTTAAAGAGGCTCTTTATGTTGTTGATTTTGTCCAGAGCACCTTGAAAGGAGTTTGATGGCAGCTTAGTAAATTGATGTTTCTTAGAATGGGCTTGTGCCTGACCTTGCAGAAGGGACAGTTCAAGAGACTGCAGTAAAAGTGAAGGAAAGGGAGTGGTACCATTCTGTTCCAGAAGGTCTGTAGCTGTCTACCAGGCTGCAGGACACATTGATGCAGAGAGGAGGTGCAAGATGGGAAATGTTGTTTGTCTTCCTATAGCGGCTTGAGTCAGGATCAGCTAAATAAGTAGACTGAAAAGCACCTTCAGGATTTCAGCTGGGCAGATTTAGCCAGGCACATCACTAAAACGTTGCTGCTGACTAGAACTGACTCACGTGCTTGAGGCATGAGCAGCACGTCAGGGCCTCCTGCCCCAGTTGATGTAGACAGGCCTGAGGCTGTTCTTAAAAGAAAGCCCTGACTTCTTTGGAGTCTACATCTGTGCAGTTGCTAGCCTGGACTCTGGAAGGTGCAGAAGGGAAGTGTTCGCTACTTGCTTGTTGCTGTGCTTTCCCTGAATGTGTGTGTGAAGCTGTTTCCTGGGTTTGCAACTCAGAACAGGAGTTGTGAAAGAATTTAAGATTGCAACTTATAGCTAACCAAATTTCTGTTTCCCTTCTTATGTGTTATATAATATATGCATAGCTCCAGATTTAATCCAGCAGTTTTCTTATTTGTAGGAATGTTCTGAAATGCCATAGCTTGTTATGGGGCAAACATATTAAAGTGGCAGGATCAAGTTGTTGATTCATCTGTTCTATTGCTCAAATAATGTATGTGCTTTGCAGGAGGGAAGGGAATGAGAGAGTTATAGGGATAATTTTGAGGCTTCAGAGTTAGCTATGTAAGGAATAACATAAAAATTAAAGTTATGTTCTCAGTTATGGACGGGTTCAGACGCTTGACTGAGATTTGGTAACTTGTGAAGGAAAAATTCTGGAGTTAGATCCATCAGACTTGCAGCTAATTGGGCCAGTCTTGTAATAGGAGGAAAAGATGAAGTCTCTGGAATCAAAGTCTGCAGTGTATGGCTGTTTCTTCAGGCTGTTATAAAAACAGGTAGACCTTCAAGTTTTCTTTAGTGTTTATTGGTATATTTGCAGAAGATTGATCCAGCTGCTGATTATTTTTTCTTCTATTTCATTCTTCCAGTTTTCAATTATGATTAGGTAGAAAACAGAGTTTTTGAAAAGGGGAAAAGCTGGCCAATTGTTCCAATGAGGTACTTCTGTTATATATGAGAAATGAAAATATCTGATCGCTGTTTCAGTCCTGACCCTGGTCAGGGCTGTACAAACTTATCAGCCTTATAGAATGTGAAACAATTCTGAAGGTCAAAGTAGTGGAATTTTTTGCATGAATTATGGTAAGCTTTCTGTAAGCTGTCTTGTTTAATGTGTCAGATATACTGTGTTTTCTTAACACTGTAAAATACAGCTATTAATGTGATTTAATGGGTTTGTTATCTTAAAAACTGTGATTTTTTTTTTGTTTGTTTGTTTTTTTACTATGTTTAACTTCATGGATTTTATTCCCATAATATTACAGCTATAAAGAAAATGGCGTTTAGTAATTGGTAAATAATTGTATTAAGTATTTCTGTGACATATATTTAAAGAAAAGAATTAACTTAATCTTGAATGCAATTCATTATTGCTTGGTTTCTCTCATTCTGTGAAATTGGGACCTTGTTCTTTTTGTTTTTCCTGAACGGGGGAAAACTAAGATGCTTGAGATGCATCGGAGTAGAGGCAGCTTAGCTAGAAGCTGACATGCAGGAGTTGGTAATTCTGAGATTGTAAATCCTGAATTGAGACACTTGTGCATTGCTGAAAACTGTTATTCATGTGTTGCTGGCTGCCAAAATATGCTTGTTGAGAGGCTGGCTGTAAAATTCTAAGTACTGGCAAACTCAGTGCACTTTCAGTTTGTTTTGTAGCATCTACCCAAAGGTTGAATTTTAGCTAAGTCTGGAGAGCATCTTCCAAACTGGAGAAAAGTAAAGGAAACCTGCCTAGAAATTACATAAAGAGGTGCTTTTTACAAATCACCAAACAGCACTAAGTGATCAGATGCCTTTGTTTGAGGGGGAACTGTACTGGACACATAGATTTCATTCTGGGTAGGATTATAATGTTTTCAAATAAAATGAAAAGCCACTTATAAAGGTGAATGTGGTATTGTAGCAGAGAGTGCTTGGCAGTTGGTTTAGGTGAGTAATGTAGAAAGAAAATTTCAGCCTTTGTTGCTGATGTCATTGCACAGAAGTGACAGTCGCACATAATGTTTAATTCCCCAGGCCTTGCCAGCTAGGCTTTCCATATACATCCAATAGAAAAGGGCTTGCCCTAAGGCCTCTTTGATGTCCCAGTTAAGATTCTGCTGTGTCACCATCTTTTTTTTTTTTTTAATACAAAATAATTAATCCACTTCATGCAGACAGTAACTAGCTGTTTGTAATTGGCTACAAGAAGCAGTCAAGGGGAAGCAGAACTTGGGTGATTACACTGGTAAGCCATGCAAACACCCTTTTAAGCTCACATAATGTGACCCATTCTCCGCCTGTATCATCACTGAAACAGTGGATGTCAATTCAGCTGGATTCTCGTTTACTGCCAGGAAGCATCTGACAAGGTCTGTGCAAGTAATTTAACTGTATTATTAAGACTTTTAGGAAGTACTTAAGTGCGGTAAAGGTTGGCATGAAGGATTGTAATTCCGTTCTAAGTTACTGCAGATTTTGGTCTAGGAAAGCACAAGTACAGCTGAGTTTTTATATCTCTTTCCACCTGCCTAATGAACTTTGTCACAGGTGTTGTTACCTGAATTCAAACTTAGATTGTGCTTCTGCAGTCTGTTTTGTGTACTGGTTTTCAGTGCTGGCTGTGCATGATCACTAGCACTCAGGATCACTTGAGGTGGCTCTCCAGCTAGAAATAGGGCAGGGGCAGGGGAAGAGGAAACACATGGTCTGTAGCTATGCTGGGAAAATACCATTTTCTGAATGCAGCTGTGCCACCAGAAAGTGTGTGCCTGGCCTTCTAGTAGCTGATACAGAGACTCAGGGGGAAAAAAAATTTTATATATATATATATATAAATATATATATATATAGTCCGTATTGTGTGTCCACTAGGAAGCTGTGAGAGTTTGAGGTAGTTGAGCAATACCTGCAAGCAAGCTCTGTCTGGAAGATGTCTCTGATTCCTTCCCATGAGTGTGCCTGGACTTGTGTAGGAGGTTAGCTGGAAAGCGAAGAGTAACATTGCCTTGCAAGCTGGACTTGACAGATTGGTTCTTTGGTCAGCAGTACTGTGAAATCCTGCAGTTGTGCACATGCTATCAGTATTACTTGTAATGCTTCCCATCTCAAAACCACGCTGCTGGGATTGCTGCTGTTTGGTATGGACAGCATAGATCTTCTGCTCTGGGATGTTCATGGATCATCATTTCTTCAGGGAAAAGAAGAAGAAGGCACCTTGGAGCCAAAAGATAGTAAAAACCCTCAACCTTTAACGTCAGTGATGCTGTGAGACCCGCTCTGTATGCTGGGTGTTACTCTGAATGTTAGGTCACTTGCTTGAAGGCAGATGCAGAGGCTTTCAGTAGCCTAATGTCTATACTGGATGGTCATTTTTTCAAACCAAATCAAATAACTGAGTAATTTAATCACTGACAAAACAATAGCATGTTATAATTAGTCTTCCTGTTATTATACAGAGCTTAAAACCTGGGGTTCGGTGCTTAAAATTCAGAAGCTTTAGCTTCTACAGAGAGAAGTTAACTCAGAGCTGATAGCCAAAAGTCTTCACTTTAACCTACCAAAAACAGGTTATTAATCAGTTTTCCCATGTTGTCTTTGTAAGTGTTCATTTTTGGTGAACTGGAGAATTTCCTCAGTTTCTGGGTTCTTCCATAGATTGCTAAATGAGCATTACCAACTGTAGTAAGGAGGAGGGTATTCAGTGGAAGAGGGGCAATGGCCAAGGTCCTCACTGCTTTGCTCATCGTGTCTCATTGCAAACATCAGCAGATAGGTGGGTGCACAACCACTTTATTGCATACATGGTTGAAATAACCAACTATTGTTGAGCTTTTTGATATTCAGCTTCTACAGACAATTCAGACTCCTTTTGGCTTGTTTGAGCCTTTGTTGAAAAGGAAGGGCCACGGTGTTCTTGCACTGTCTGACTGTGTTGCAACAGTCCTGGTAGCTGATGCTCAGGCATTCTTTATTGATGTACAGATCAAATGACAGCTGGGAGTGGCTTTCTGGGTGACGTCCCACATACAGTGATGTCAGCAAAAGATTTAAAAAATTCAGGTGTGGCACAATCTGCCAATTAAACTGATTAGTGCCTTGGTGAAGTTTTGAGAATGGAGCTTTGACTCTACAGCTTTGCCTACTAGGTATTTTACATAGTACTAGTCTTGCCTAGTACTAGGCTTTTACTTAGTGCCTTTGCTGGAGTGAGCTGTAAATTGAGGTAGGACCATTCTGAAGGGCATATGCTAACTCTCTTGCTATCTGAGAAATCTGCCTCGCAAGTGATCCTGACTGCTTGGAGGCTGTGACACTGGAAGAAGTCCTGTGACTGGTGGGATCAGGATGGAGTGCTTTGCTGCACTGTTGGCAGAAGTCAAAGCTTGTCAGAAATCGATGGAAGCTGGACAGAAGGAACTGAAGCATGACATGGAAACATCTCAAAAAGAAATCAGAACGGTGCTAGCACTACAGAGGAGCCAGCAGCAGGTGAAAGAGGAGCTGAAAGCAGAGATGAAATCTAGTCACTTGGATATAAGAAATGTACTTGAGGAAATCCAACGTATAAGGGAAGAGATGGAAGCTCGGTTAAATACTCAGGCTGATCTGGTCTTACTGATCAAAGAAGTGAGCAGCAACTTAATATGTGTAGACAAGGCTTTCCAAAAGATGGAAGAGAGGCAGGAAGGTTTTACCAGCCTGCTGCATCTTCCTGCAAAAGAAAATATTGAACGAGGGTTTTTCTTTGAAAAATACTTACGCAAGACACACCTGAGTTTTCAAAAGCCTGTGGAAGCTGACAGTTTGGAAGAAGAATCTGAAAAGAAGGTGCTTAGTGGTAAGACAATGGTGATTGCAAAAGTGAGAGGAGAGAAGTGAGGTTGTTCTTATTTGTGCTTGTCAAGTAGTTTGTTTTTGTATTTAGAATGTATTTGACAAATTGCATCTCTGGGTAAAGAAAATAATTTCTAGAAAATGTGGACATTGCTACACAGAACTTCCTGGTATATGATAAGCAGAGAGGCTTTGATTTGGCTGTGCAAACAAAATAGTAGGTGATAGATGTTTCAGCTGGTAATCCAGCGGTGCACAAGATAGAGAGGCTTGGGAAACAAGCAGTTATCTGACGAGTCCTGAGGTAGCTGGCCATTCAAGTACTGCTTCAAGTACTGTGCAGTCCTGAAGCACTTAAATCTATTGCAAACTAATGTATGAACAGCTTTCTGTTTCTAGTTTATGATCTCCTCTAAACCAGGGAATCTGTATGGAAAATTGTTCTCTTTACAGTAAATAAATAAATAAATAAAAAGTGGGATGGGTCTAATGTTCTCATCAGAAAATGAGACTCTGCAGCTGCTGTCCATGCAGTGGCCCTAGAGGGGGTGGGAAGGATTCTGGACCTTTACCTGGTCATAGGGTATTATTTTTGCCAGAAAGAGATTGAATCTTCTGTGAATAATTCATTAATCAGAAGGCTCAATCTTTGCAAAACTTCTGCCATTTTGATAGGGATAAAGAAGGTTAAGATACTACATTGTTGGCTCTGTAGGGATATTGTGCTGTGTGTAAAATTTGAGAATCTGTGACTTCCAGTATTCTGAAATCGAGCATCTCAAATATATTTGATGCAGTGTTTTCTTGTCTATTGGAAAAGAGTCCAGAGGGGTGGAAAAATGTTTTGCTTTACAAGTCTGACTTGTCTAAAGGTGGCAATCACAAATGGCAAAGCAAGAAGGACTTGAGCTGGTAACCGATACGGTCTTTAATTTAGAGTCTGTCATTGATATGTCATATCAGTGATTAGACTCTTGATGCTTTGTTTTAATGAAAGCATGGCTTTTGTTTTGACATCATAGCATGCCTTCTGTACAAATCTGGAAACAGTCTGTCATTGCCCAGGGGTACTTGGGCCATAAATAAACACTGGAGTGCTGCTGGTGTTAATCTGTAGAGGCAGTTCATGCTATGGAGGTTTCATGCTAGCTGAGAAATACTTTTCAGCATTTGAAGTAGTTGTGCATAGCCCATGTCTGATAAAATTGCCAATAGGAATGTCAGGGAATTTTTGTGTATGTTTTTTGTTCAGCTTTTTTCAGTATAGTATCCAGAGTTGGCTTGGGTGGATGATGGAATAAATTTCTCTTAATAGGCTCAGTGTTGTGGGCACCGCAGTAAAACCAGTGACGTGAGACTGGCAAGCTGGTGAAGGCTTACTGAACTGTGGAACCTGCAGATGGCTGACTCCTGTGTTGCTTGTGGTTAGCTGTTGTATCAGTGTATTTAAATAAAAACAACTTCATTAGGTAACTGTATCTGATGTAACTACTTTCCTGAGTACAGCTTGTCTGCAGTCCTTTGTGGAAGTTTAAAGCGGCTTAGGCAGGATCATAACAAATAGATGTTAGTCATTTCATATAGTTAATTAAGTAATGGCGTAAGTATCTGTATTAGTGAATTTACCAAGCACCTTTGAATCAGGAATAGTGCTCAAATTGTCTTTGTTATAAGGGGAGCATTTAGAGAGCGAGCGAGGGAGGGAGGGAGGGAGGTGGAATAAATGAGGAGTACGTGAGCTACTTGGGCAGGGAAGGGCTGAATGTACACATTTGCCTGCACTGTGAGAAAATAATCATGTTTGTTAAAATGATGGTAAAAATAAGCTAATTAGAACTGGCAAATAAGCTTGATCTGCTTAAGCTACTGATCAAAATTTGGCTTTTGATTTGGGTTATGTCAACACCTTTAACAGCTCTACTATTAATCTGCAGTGTGTGTTTCTAATTTAAAATCTACTCTGCAACAGTCATCATCTCTTAAGCAGGAGTGCAGTAAAATTTCTGAGAATGCAAGAGTGTCTGAACATTATAAAACAATATGCTGACATTTCTCTAAAAGGGAGGGCAGAAAATCTTGCCAAGAGTGGATTTATTTGAAAATATGTAGGCCCTTCACACCCTGCTCAGCAAGAGGGGTGCAGATGATGTAAATATTTCAAACAGGAAACTTTATTTCACATTTGAAATGGGTGAAGTCTTTGCAGGCCTGATGTATTAATGCAATAGATGGTTAGATTAACAGTAAAGCTTTGACTCTCAATTAATGCTGTCTTCAGTTATATGACTGAGCCTTTCACTGCTCAAGTATTCAAGCGTCGCTTGACAATCTTCATACCAGATGTTTGGGCTTCAGAAGGATTCATTAGCAACTACTTCTAGTTCATTAATTTGTTTCTTTTTTGTTTCTCTCCGCACATTCCTGTTCTTTCCTCTAAATCTCGCCTCTCAGGTTTTGTTTCTTTATCTGGAAGAAATCTTGTTAAGTTGAAACTGTATAAAGTAATCTGCTTAGATGTCTTCATTAAAATGCCAAGGGATATTTGTGTGTTGCATCAACCTTTTATTGCAAAAGCATTTTCTTGTTCCGTGCATGATCAAAGGGGGAAGTGCTATGCTAACTTAACTTTTCAGTCCAAAGGTAGCAGAGAAACCTGTAACATCTGTGGTGTTTATGAATTGAGCACTGGATTATGTAATGTAGTTTCTTTCCTCTGACACTATGTGATTGTGTACTATGAAGTGATTGAGGTTGCACTATAACTGAGTATTAAATGGACTGTGTGATTGTTGGACTATAAGGAGCAGCAGGACATTCTTGAAATGGATGGAATTTTAGAGCATTTTAAAATACCGTCTTTTTAAATGAAATTCCCGACACTAAGAAAATGTTGGAAGATCTTTGTTTATTGGAGCTCAAACCTGAGCTGTAGAGCAAAGTTTTTGCAGTGAACGTTTTGAAAGGAAGGAAAAGATCAAGTAAAAGTAGGGAAGCCTAACCTGGCAGATAGTGTTGTCTACTCCATGGTATTGAAATAGCCATTTCTCCTAGTTAGTGTTTCAGGCAGTGTTTTTGTTTGTACCTGTCTTTAAGCCTTGGTGAGACATGGAGTGTATATTAATAAATTGCTGTTGTTTTTGTTGTTTCAGTTGACAAGGGCAAGCAACGGAGTCCTAAAAGCTCGTGTATACAGACACAAAACTCCACAGATGTGCATTCAACTGGCACAAAAACAGCTGAGTTGGCACAGTACAAAACAAAATGTGAGAACCAAAATGGAATCATTCTGCAGCTCAAGAAATTCTTGTCAAGCAGTAATCAGAAGTTTGAAGCGTTAACAGTTGTGATCCAGCACCTGCAGTCTGAGGTAAAAACTTAGAACTAATCTGTACTAGTTTTAGTTTGTTGAACTGTTCTCAACAGTGGTTTCCGAATATATTAGTATATTGATAAATAATGTCTGTTTCTTCTCATTGCTGCATTCTTGTATCTTCCTCCTCCTAGAATTCTTTTTTTTTTTTTTAACATGTGTTACATTGCAACTGCAGTTAACTGTAGGTATATTAACTAAAGGCCTCCACTTAATGATGCTATTACAACAGAATATCCTGGTCTTATTGTGGTTTTTAATAAACTTTAATATACATTGGTAGTCTAGAAATAACTTCTGTAAAGTTGTATATTTAATATAATGACAGCTGTTTTTTCTCTAGTTCCTATCTGTCTTCCCACAGAAAACTTGCTACTGGCATTGGTTGGATAGAAGAGAAGAGGGTTAAAAAAAGACAGTTTCACTGCCTCTGCAGTCTCACATCTTTTTCTGAAAAGAAATTCTTAAAACTTGTAGCCCTTCATGACTGAGCACTTCTCCAAGCATATTCTTCTAGTTCTGCCCCTGTAGGAACAACTAGTTGGAACAGAAAATCTGCTTGACCTTGCTTTATCTGACATTGCATAGAAGGGTAGATGGAGTGGATATGTTTTTGAGCAATTGAGAATGAAGTGCAGGGAGGTAATGGTTGTATTTATTCAATTTATTTATTGATTGATAATAATCTGTTTATTGGTGTTACCTTAAAATTATTCAAAGTAATTTAAAAACAATACCAACACTAGAAGTGCACCTGGAACTTAGAGTGGAATTAATTGACTTCATGACTTTGATAATGTACAAGAAAATGTTGGTCTGCTTTGAAATGTTTTGAGAGTAGAGAAATCTGAAGCTAAGGAAATTACAACATTTATGGACTTATGCTGCGATACTTGTTGTAGACTTTACTAGCAGTTTATTTTGCATTTGTAGCTAACGTTCCCAGATTGATACCAGCTGTATTTTAGTTGATCCCATTTGTAGTGATTTTGCAGTCCAATATACAAAAACAACACAGTTGTTTTTGGATGTTGCCAGAAACGTAACATTCTCTTCTAATGGAATAATATCTGCTCACTCTCCTTTAACTAAAAATACTGCTTTACTGTTAAGTTCAAGTCTGATGTTACTGTTAAGTTCAAGAGCAGCTTCTCTTATCAAGTTTTGTGGATTTTTGTTTTTCTTTTTTTCTTGTTGAACCCTGGATTGGAATACCTTTCTCTAATATAATTTAAGATTTTCAAAGCAATCTGATACAGGAATTTTGGATGCCTGTCATCTAATCTGAAATTGTGAAAATTTCCCTGCTAAGCTTTTAGTCAGTCTTTTAATTAATTTCTAATAATCACTGTAATTTTTGCTAACTTTTTAAAACGAAGAGCCATAGGCTCTTCTCTCAAATATTTTGTGTTTGCAATATCTTAAATGTCAGGAATACTTTATCTTTGTATCTTTATCAGAATACTTAAGCTTTCATATGTACATACTTCTTTCATGCTGTTTTACAGTGCTTTTTGTTTTTTTCTTTCAGGTGGTTTTACAAAGCATTATTTCATTGCACATAATGGGAATGATTATTTTTAAAAGTGTCTGAGGACAGAAAAGAGCTGTAGGGGAGGAAGTAATAATTTATCTGTTTCTTTATTTTCATTATTATATTACGGGTGGAAAAAGAAGAAATTACGTTTCTTTCCAGTCATATAGAAAGAGTAATTGTGAAGAGATGAGTCTAAGCACTTGAGAACTGGGCAAAAAATGACATATTTATGTGCTTTTAGTTTTTTCACTTCTTGATGCTGAGGTTCTCTCCCAGAATAAGATGGTCCTAGTCTTAATGTACTTACTGTAGGAGTCAGAAGGACTGTTCTGCTATGGTTGATGTAAACAATATTTTGAAATCTGCTAATTAGCTGGGGAAGTTTTCTATACAATTTCTGTGTTTTAGTGAAAAATATGTAAGGTAGTGAGTTTTCTTTTGTTTCCCATTCCTTTCTGATGAAATGTGGATTTTCATCTAGCTAACCTAATCTCAAATGGCCACACATTTCTTTTTTTTGGAATTTGATCTTGGAGACTTTTTTGATGTAGTTTGCAAATGTGCTCAAGGAGTAGAGGGATAAACTTTCAGTTAAGTTTAGCTCAAGCTGCAAGCCCCTGCTTTAACTACCACAAAACCAGCAGAAAGTACCTTCAGCTTTTTCAAAAGTAGCTTGCAACTTTTCTAGTTGAAGAAAATATATATATTTTTTTAAATATATGCTTAGCTGAGCAACAAGGTTGTGCTTCCATTCGTCCTACTTGTCCCAGTATGAAGTAACACAGTGCAGCCTGAGTTGATGAAATACCTCACTGTCATCAGCAGGCCCTGCTCTTGTTTCCTCTGGTGCTTGTCTGCCCCTGCAGAAGGCTGATTCAGCTTGCAGCTACCAGAAAGCTACCCCAGCCAAAGAGAGAGCATTTTTCTGCCTGATTAGTGACATGGACTGTTCTTCCTGACTGGAGCCAGTGCAAGGGGGCTGAGGACAGACTGTGTGGTCAGACAGAGAAAAGAACTGGGCTGTGCTGCTACTTTGCTTTAAGGCTGTATGTCTTAGCCAGATCTTGACAGAGCCTACCTCAGCCTCATGTATACCCTGTGGAATGAAAAACTGACAAAGCTGAAGTTACTGGGAGAGGTGATTTAGCTGCTGCTATTTCTCCTTTTTTCCTTCTAGAGATTCCTGATGCATTTCTGCACAGAAGTTTAAAGTTGCTTCTTATGAGCTCATTTGAAATGGGATAGCTGCTGACAAAATTAGAACATGCTGGCAATGACTGATGTCAGAAATGCAGCTAGCCCTCTGGAGTGAAGTTGCAAGGCTGCTGTCTAAGGGTTAAATGAGATTGCGCGAGGTTGCTGTGCTGTGCTGTGCTGTTCCCAGCTGAGCAGGAATCTGTCACAGAACTCTGCATGAGTTTGAATGTGTTTGCTACGAGCATTATCATGGAGCTGTCAATATTAACAGCTGGCTCTGATAATACTTTACCACTTGAGCTGTCAGGGTTTATCCAGATGATTTGTATGCTTTTACCAAGACTGTTCTGAATTTAAGCAAGTCTCTTCGAGATAAGCCAGTCCAGAATGATAATATTGTAAAACCTGATTTTTACTGAGCAGGAGATCCTTGGATTCATTCATTGGAATGAATTTTCACTAGACTGAAACCCTGGTGGCAGACTAAATGCAGAGAACAAGCTGTCTGGCAAGAATGTCAAACTGCACCAAGTTTTTCCATTGTTAGATAATTGTGTGTACAGTGTTCAAAGCATATGTCAAACTGCAGTCTTATTACAAAAGCAAGCTATGCTGTCTAGATGGCTGTTCCCCTTCTAAACCTCTGGTAATTCCTGCCGTGCCGTAGCCTTCTTCCTTTTCTTTTTTTTTTTTTTTTTTTTTTGTAATGTTCAAACAGGAAAGGAAAAGTGACAGTACAGAGGAAATGGTGAATACACAATAGGCTTACAAAGTGCAAAGGAAAGCAGTTTTTCATTAAACTTTAACTACATAATCTCTGAATTATGCAGCACAGCATTTGAATTTTAATTTTGAATTTATTTCTTGTCCCTTCAGTAGTAGTTGTGTACACTGAAACGTTAAAATATGGTTTAAGGCAGAAGTGAGGCTGTGGCTCAGGTTGTGAATACTATTCTGGGTCTGGCTTTGTATGGCTGTCCATACCCAAAGTTTTACGGGCTAAACCCCTGTGAACTGGTTAACTCTGGGAAGGAGTGTCAGTGAGAAACCACCAGTGCTCGTGTGAGGTAGGAATGTGGGCCTTAGAGGCTCTTAGCAGCGTGGGCTCAGGTTAAACCACCACGGCTTGGGGATTGTTGGGTTGGGGTTTTTTTGGTTTTTGTTTTGTTTTACTGTGGAGGCATTAGTGGCTTTTATTTGTTACTTTGTCAGCTCAGTACTGAGTTGATCTTAAAATCTGTTTTTGTCCCTTCAAAAGCTGTTCGAGGGAGGCTTACCTCTCAAGTGAAGAGGAAATGTGTTGTCTAAACTGCTTTGTTGATATTGAAAGTGTGAATTGACATTTTATCCTCATTTGAATGCATACATCTTAATTGCAACTCCAAGAAGTATTCAAGTGAAAAAAAAATAAAGAAAAAGTTCTAATATGCAGTTCTGTTTTTCTAGTTTAAGAAATTAAATCTTTTCAAGTGCTGCAAGAACTCCCAAAAGATTCCGTAATAGAACTAAGGTTCAGAATTGTGCCCCTGAGACAGAGATGAACAGAAACCAACCTTTACTGCTGTGCTTCTCTTGGCATGCTTATGGGAAGACTGGAGTTTACCATTCAGATTTTACTTTAGAGTGGCCGTGGCGACTTCTTAAAGAGGTTTCCAATGTGATTTGTGGGGCTAAGGAGCATGGTCAGTAATATAGGGATAGCATTAATTTTGCTTCTGATACAGGAAGCAACATAAGTAATAAGCTAGAAATTATATGGCTGAGATGGTCTTTAGTATTTCTAGGTGGAAATAAAAATCCACCATTAATTTATGAGCTACTGTAACTGGCATTTCCTGACACACAGATGACTGCAAGAGTCAAGGTACTAGTTTTCTTGGGAATTTCCTGGTGCCTGAAGAATTTTTTCTGTGTGCAGAGAAACATGCATCAGAGTAATTTCTCCTGGCCTTTATGAAGTGTAACAGAAAATTCTAATTAGGTGAGAAATGCATATCTTTCTTACATCACTAAACCCAGAACCCTTAGTGGTAAACAGAAGAGTTTTGGAACAATCATATTTTTGATATATAAATAGGAAATATGTTGGCAAGGCTGCTGTTAAGCACAGCTGTCTGTCTGTGAGTTTTTAAATTGGTAACTTTGGCCTTCCAGAACCTAACATCAAACTTGTCTGGCTTTCATTAGGATGTTCATTCAAAATGCACTTCTCTTCTGATCTGGCTTTCCAAAGTACAGATGTCTCTTTTCTTCAAAAGAGAGAATGGGGATATTTAATGGAGATAATTTGGGTTTCTTCAGATTTAAAAAATACAAAATATTTTCCCCTTTAGAGAAAACCTGTAATTTATTATCTTCTTACAGGTAGCTGTTGGAAAGCAATGATGTTTCAAATTATTCTCAAGTTCCCTGTAATATGTAGCTGCTAATCGAACCATTTTTAGCAAGGGAATGTGTTCAGTAATGCTGAAGTTCTGTGAGCTCTTTAACTGTCAGCTTCTTGAAGGGCCCTTCAGTCCAGGTGTGGTTGAGTATTCACAGTGGATGATGGAGGGAACTGGGAGTCCTTTCCTCTTGTTACTCTTAACAAAAAGCGTGTTGAGAAAGCAAGTCTTTGACTTGCAAAAAGGCTTGATGTTTCAGATATCCAGCATTGCCTTCCTTGAGGAAGCTAGTTCCCATCCCTACCTTGTTATTTCTCCTACTTTTTACTCATTTATTTATTTAAGAGGACTCAAATTACACAGTAGCAAGCTACATGTATCTCTTAAAATCTTGAAATAAAAGGAGGGGCTACTGAAAGATATAAAATAACTTCTTTGTGCTTTTCTATGCTGCATTTTCAGATTATATTATGAACATCCTTAAAGGATGTAATGTTTCTCCGACACAGGGTCTCGTATCTGAACATTCTAAAAAAACATTATAAAGGTAATTATAATTTCATAGATGTTAGAACTTCAGACAATACAATTTGTCAAAGCTGCATGGTATCAGTTTGAAACTTTGCCTTACGTTCAAATCAGGTGAATTGAGAGAAGCTTCAAAACATGCTGAAAAATGAAATGAGCTCTGAAATAGGGTGAATTTACTTGCTTATGAGATCAGAATTTTCACAAGAAGTCATTCTGTATGACGTGTTTTAACTGATGTCACAGTTCAGAAATATTTTAGAATAACAAAGTGGGCTATGACGTTCAGTAGCAGGTATTACTGTATTGTGACCTAATTTTGTAAAGATATCACTTCTTTAAAATGGGAAGACAGAGTTCCCATGTGATGATAAGAACCCATCTAAAGTTTGTAAAAGCATGAAGAGCCCGCAACTGTAATATCCATGTTAAATGTTAAGTGACTCATAGGAATCCAGTTTGGCTGGTTCTCTGCTTTGGTGTTTCGCATACTAAACATGGGGGAACAGACACCTAATTCTCCATAAAAGTGCCTAGTGAGTGAGAGAAGTCAAATATTGTAAGTTACAGTAAGGTTATATTGTGCCTCAGACTGTGCTTCCTTGTTCAGCTAATTCTCTTTGAAGCAGTTAAGTCAAGGACAGGCGAAAATGTATTGCTTGTTTTGACTCATAAAAGGCGACACACTTAACATCAAGAGTAATTTGGAAGTAGTCATTACATTCTAGATTTACTGATTTGAGATGATTAATGATATTTTCAGTAATTGCAGTAATAATCTGTTTCTCCATTCAAAAATACACTTGGGGCAGGGGGTGAGGGCTGTTTCTTGTGCCACTTCCTTGGCTAACTTCCTAGGTTTGTCTCTGAGATTTCTTTAGAGAATGGGGCTTTGCCAGCGAAGTAGGAGCAGGAACTGGTAGAAGTACCCGATGTAAGGACCAAAATAATAAATTCAAATTTAATACCACAAAGTAGGTATGAATGGCATTTTATTACCCCTTCATAACTACTTTTGATCTATAGCTGATGACACAGGGTTGACTGGAGTTTACACAAAGATGTGACTCAGTTGCTGTGTTATGGCTGGTGATCTTTTCGTGACTGTTGCAGCACGAGGATGGAGCAGGCTTCACTTTCTAGTGCTTTGTCTGGTTAAGAGGAGTATCTGTGTGGATGAGAGAGCGATTTGCCCTGTGCTGGAAATTGTTGGCGACTGAGCCTGCCCAAGTATTAAAAATAATTAAATGATAATCTGTTCCTCCGTACAGAGTCAGTGTCCTGTAAGGTAAGGTCTAAGCACTAACATTACAGAACTGCTTGCAAATAACCATTATTTATTTATTTAAGATAGTCAATGTTTCTCTCTGAATATGGTTTCCGGACTAAGTGCTTGTGGTTTGACATCAAATGGTTTTCAGAACCAGTACTTCTTTTCCTGGAACAAAATTAATTTGACCCTATGTATGACAGTAAAGCACGCCAATGCTTCTGTTCTTTGCTACCCTTGTGAATTTCTGTCTTATTCACTCTGAACAAGTTTTATTTAGTCTTTTCTAATAGAATGTTTTATGAAATAGCTAGTGTTTTTTATATCTTGAAGGTTGTTTGGTTGTTTATGTCCCACATACGTTGACTCTTGAAATGACTTGTTTAGGAGGTGTATTAGTGGTAAAGCTGAAAGGCTGATCTGCAGCCATCCAGATCAGAGCTGCTTCCACCTTTTGGTTCTGCCTGTAGCAGGTGTAATTGGTGCCTTTAAGTGTGACTCAAAGCTTCCTGTGTTTGTGCATGCCGTGGAGTGCTGTGTAATAGCATCATCTGAGCTTTGTTCCCTCCTCTGCTGGCAGGGACCAAGTCACATCACAGCCTTACGAGGCGGATATCCCAGTATAGGGATGTTTGTTGTGAAATGAGTCCCACAGCACCACCTGATTTCTTGAAATATTTCAGAACTGAAAGTTTGGCGTGACTGTTCCATAGTAAATATGCTGGTATTTTGCCGTGCTCAGTTGGAGCCATGCACGATACTTGTCCCAAACCAGATAATATGTGAAAGTTTACAATAGAAGGCTTTGCAATATACGGAAATATTGATCTCAGAACTGCAAAACTGAGTGGAGGGGTTTTGTTAAATGACAGTTGCTTGAAGTTTGCTAAGTTGGAAATGCTGCAGAAATCGTGTAAGAGTGATGTGTTGCATGGAGTGGACTAGCAAAGCATGGTAAGAGTTGCTTGTTGATCCCACACTGCTGCTTGATATTTAAATATTTTTTTAAGTCCATAAATGTAAGTAATGGTGTTATTTTTTTTCAGTACAACTCCTAAAGAGAATATGTTTCCTTTCCCAAAAAAAGAGTGTAGTGGAAGATGTAGACTGTGATATGTGCTTAATGGGTGGCATTAGCATATTGGGCACATGTACTCAAAAATGAAATTCTGCCATAGTTTGTTGCTTGCATTTGCTAGCTGCTGAAGGGCTTGCTGTTAACATGGGAGGAAAAGCTTGCCAAAGGAAAACAGGACTCTTGAGCTCCTCTTTTTAGCGGAGCATGGCCAACCTGGGCTCTGTGAGCTGCGAGTAGCAAGCAGAAGGTGGAGCTCCACATCAGCTGGCCACCAATCGGTTGGGCTGAGAATCCTATAGCAATTGGCCTGGCACATCCTCACAGGCAAATACGCTAACTGTAAGAGTTGCCAGCTTGCCATAAAACCACCTACTCCCTGATCTGGGGCCTACAGGGTTGCTGTGTGGGTCGTTTGAGCAATACCTGCCAGTTGGAAATGCAGGTACCTCAGCTCTTTGAGATATCTCGTGTCACCAGTGGACCCTTGGTACATGTGCATGGCCAGGAAGGTCGGCTGGTGGTGTGCTTGGTGTTAGGTACCTTTCGTGTTCACTTTGGAATGCAGACCTCTGCAGAGAGTCCTGCTGTTAAAGGAAGCCTGGCTTCTGCTCTTGATGTGTTCTCTCAATTGTTTGTCTAAAATGCTACAAGGCTGATCTGTTTGAACTTGGAACTGTAGTAAAAACAGCTGGTTGCTAGGAAAAACACTCTTAAGCCTGTAACTGTGCTGTGCAATTGCCAGTAACAAAACTCCGAATAAGAAATTGTCATTTATTCTGTTCCTGACTCTATCATCTTAAAAGTGTCACACCCTCCTCCCACCTTGAACCTCCTCCTGTTTCCTGCTTTCATGTTTTCACATGTCAACTCAAGTGTCCTTGCTATTGGGAATGTTTCTTTCTGGAGTTTCTCGACTAATTCTCAAGAACTGTGAAGGATTTTTAATGTAATCTTTCACATAACAAGAAATATCAAAGGCTCCAGCGTTACAGTGAGAACAGTTTCGCTGCATCTTGTTGAAGAAGTGCACATTAATAGTGGTGTCTGTGGCAAAGCTTTTATCCCCCCAGCTCTAATCTCATAGCTTCCTACTGCTTCTACTTTGGTTTTTGCTAAAGCTGCACCAGATTTCTTGTACAGCTGTAACAGATTCTTTTGAAATGAGACAAATAGGTCCTCAGCCATTCTACGTGATCTTGCGGTAAGCTCATGTATTTTGCCAGAAATTGTTCCAAAGACCCTCCTTGAGTCTTTGACAACGAGTCAAGGATCATCCCAGTAGAAAAGGCTTTTTATTATTGCCAGATTTATCTGGAGAAATGCCAGAACTGCTTGATTCTGCCTCCTGGATCTGCTCTTTCGATTTCTAATATTGATTTTCATCTAGCATCTTGTGAAATATGAGCTAGAAGGTAGCTTGATATTCCATCACGAAGTACCCACATACCTGTCTTCAAATTAAAAACTGAAGATAGTCCTCAATGGATCGTTCAAATGTTCTTTGGTATTTTACCACACTTAAATGTCAGGTCCTAAACTTCTGAACTGTCATGTGGAGATCCCCGTATCCAGATCTTTGTTTGTTTCACAACTTAGATGATAATAGTGCTAAATGAATTGCTTACCAGTCTGATTATTGAACGTGGCTGCTTGACCATGTATGACCACCTCAAACTGCCTCTTCTCAGAAGCGTAGAATCGTTTGAATGGGAAGGTACCTTTGAAGATCATCTACTCTGTTTTGTTGCAGGGGAGATGGACACCTGCAGATCAGGTTGCTCAGAGCCTGGTCCAGCTTGACCTGGAGTGTTTTCAGGGACAGGGCATCCACCAGCTCTCTGGGCAGCCCGTTCTCTAGGCGGGCAGCCCGTTCTCTAGGCTGGCAGCCCATGGCTGGCCTTCTCTGAGAATGTACTTTTGAGAGTGGTCATGAGAAAAGTCTGCATGGATCTCCTGGTTTGGAAAACCAAATGGGCAAGTGGGAGGGTGAAGGGACAGTGTTCAAAAGCACCAGTAAAAAGCAAAGGGGTGCAAGAGCAGCAGAGTGCAAGAAACGTAGACTACATGTATGTGTCATCTGAGCAGTGATACTTCATTTTATTTTGAGGTTTTGGCCTCTGGTCAGTCCTCAGTATATTCTAATTTCTGTGTCCTTTCCTCATCAGATTGTTTTGATTAAAATGGACACACAAAATGTTCCGAGGACCACGATGAAGGAAGGCCTTTGGGAACATTCACTGAAAACGTTAGCATCTCCTGGGGGGCTGCTGCGTGGTCTGGCCATTGGGCTGAGGGGAAGGGAAATTGGGCTGTCCTACTGGCTCAGGCAGCCTGGGAGAACTTGGGCTCAAGGATGGTTGCTTTTCAGAATTAGGATAAAGAGTGAATCTGCAAACAAAGCAGTGAGGCTGGAAGGGAGGGGAAAGGAGCATCCAGCCTTCTAAGAGTGCGCTGGTTTAGTAATGTTCAAGGTTACTAGAGAAGGAAGCTTTGGAAGATGCTTTAGTGGTTCGGTTGCTGGAAAGCTCCCAGCTCGGCATGGTTGGGGTGAGGGATGCTCTCGCCTTACTGCAGCATGCTGTTCCCAGCCGGGGTGCCGCGGCGGGGACGACTGCAGGGAGCGGTCCCCCCCACCTCCTCGGTGCCACGGCACGGCGGCTTAACGCCCCTCTGAGCGCGTCGGCGTCCAAACGAGCGCTAATCCCGCTGTTCTCCCCGGCACGGCCGCCCGCGCGGCTCGGCCAGCGGGACGCTGCCGTGCGGGATGGACGCGTCCCGGCGGAAGGAGCGGCACAAAGCCGCGGCTCCGCGTGCGCCGCAGCTCCGCCGCCGCCAGCCTGCCTCGGGGCGTGCGCCGGCCGCACGGCCTCCCCCGCGCCGTCCCCGCACGCAGGGCGGCTGCGGCGGCCGCGGGGAAGGGCAGCGCTCCCGTCCCCTCCCCTCCGCCAGGAAATCGCCCGGAGCCCGGCGCTCGGCTGCGCGGAGGGCAGGGCTGCGGCTGGCAGCGCTCGCGGCTGCTGCGGCTGCCCCGAGATGGGCTGCGCCAGCAGCCGGCTCTGCCTCTACCCCCAGTGCGCCGCGGCCAGGGTAACGCTGCCGTGGGGCTCCTCGCGCTGGGTTGCTTTGGGGGGCGGCGGTGTGCGGGTGGGCTTTCTCCTCTTGTCTTTTCTTTTTCTTTCTTTATTTTTTTTTCCCCGTACCGGCGCAGCGGGGAGGGCAGCGGCTGCCTCTGTGTGCCGCTGCGTGCCCCTCTCGCACCTTGCCGGGGGCAGATGGAGTGCCTGGCAAAGTTTGGGGGTTGTGCTCGTATTTTTCTTGAGGAAGCTTCAGATATTTATCTCAGTGCATGCCTCTTTCACCGTATTCCGGTGCCCTTGTCAGCAATCACTCGGTTTGTGCTGTAAGGTTACGTTGCTCCACCCATCATAAAATATGTAATTAATGGCTGCGGAGCAGGATCTTAATTGCAATGTTATCCTGGAAAAAAAAAAATAAAAACACAACTGTTCTCTGTTTTAAAGTATAACTTGCTTAACAACAGGACATCTGTGTATTTGGTAACAGCAGAACTGTTATCCTAAATGATTCATAGCTTGGCTTCTCGCTCCTGCCTCTTGTTTTCCTACAGAACACATGCAATTTATTGGAAGGTGCCCTGCTTGGATCACTCATGTTTGCCCTCTGTTTGTTTTTCCTTCTGCAGAGGGAGGAAGCACTGAAACAACACAAAGAGTTATCTCAAGAGCTAGTCAACCTGCGAGGAGAACTAGGTAAGAACTTATTTTTCCTAATCTTAATGAAAGCAGAACTGCAGCAGACCTGGTCCGTGGAATGCCAGATGCCATGGCGTTGTAATGGCAGGCAGTGAGTTCCCTGGCTCAGTTCTGCTCTGCTCGGGTGCTTCACTGCTGCATTGCTCTGCACCACTGCCTGTGCTCATGGAACATGCACTCCTGCCTGAACCAGGCAGGCTGTCCCACAGTGTGCCCTCTGCTTTGATACCCAACGTGTATGCTTTTTCTAGAGAGATGAAGCAGCCATCGGCAAACCTGTGAAATACACTGCCCAAAATCTTTATCTTGCCGTAGTTGCTTGTAGCTGAATGAAAGTGAAGCCAACAGGAAGTAATGGCATCAGGCTAATGAGATTACATTTTTGAACTCGTCCTAGCAGACAGCTGTAATATGAAATGGAGCTAAAGTGTGCAAGGGTTGGTTTTGCAGGCTTTGAAGCTTGATTTAACTGCACGTGATGGCAACTTTGTAGAACTTGTTCAATCTCAAAGCAAAGTAATCTTGTGGAGTGTAAAAAGTCAACAAATTGAAACTGATGGTGCTTGAAAGTGAAGCTATCCCTTATAGGCAGCACACCTCTGTTGTTATGGAGCTCCTTTACAAAGGTAAGATCCTTGGGAAGCAGAAGAGATGCGTGTGGAGTAGTTTTAGGGAATGACTTGTTGCTGAAGAGTTGGAAACTTGTATTTTCACATGCTTTGGAAGCTGGGTGCCATCTTAGCCAGACTTGACTATGTGGGTAGGGCTTCTTGCATGCAGGTGTGTATTTAATTGTCAGAATTTTGTATTAGTGCAACTCCATGAGCACTTCAGAACTGAAAGCCTGGCAGGTAGTGGCACGAACAGAGAAAGCCTTGCAGCCCGAGCAGAATACAAGTGTACCAAAGATGCCAAAAACACTGCAGGGATGCGTTTTCATTGCTGGAAGTTCAGTGCTGAAAAACTGAGGCTTTTGTAGAGCTTAGTGCATGGTGGCATCTGTCAAGCTGCATCTTTTGACCTTTCTGGTGGCAAAGTGTCAGGGTTGCAGCTCTGAGCTTGTTCCAGGCCAGTCGCAGTAGGAGCTGCCTGTGAGACAGCCCTGCAGCCCTCTGCCTTTGTATCCTTGTATCAGCACTGGGGAAGACTAGTGGTTTGGCTCACCTGCCCGGAGTGTCAGAGCAACCAAAGGGAAGGGGCTGCTGGGGAAGGTGGAGACTGTGTCCTTTCTAAGCAGCATCAGTCCTTTTGTTACTCTGAAGTGACAAAATTAGAGCGAGAGTAGTACTGCGCAAGCAGGCTCCTTGCGTTGTTGGGTGAACTATGAAGTTGTGTTGTGAAGATGACATAATTTGTTTTCTGCACACACGTGTGTGAATATATGTATTGTATGTATGTAACTTTCTGGGCAGATCTATGTTGTTGTTTTTTTTTTTTACCTTATCATGAACGTGTCTTGCTCTGACAGCAGTTCTCCTGAAGTAAGTCTCTATTCCGCCATTGTGTCTGCAGTGTTATCTTTATTATCTGAGTGCTATATCCAGATCAATTAACAGGAAAGGGAAATTCAGGTTAGAGGGACAGGCCAAAATCTGACCAGCGCTAAGCCCCTTTGGTAGGGTTTTGGTTGTTTTTGGTTTGTTTTCTGAAAGCTTAGTTCATTCCTGGAATGGGGCTGCTACTACAAGAACACACTGCAGCCAAAGGGGGCCCAGCCAGCTTTGGACAAATCAGCCACGCTGTGCTGCTGAGCTGCTGGTGGGTGATGCTGTCCAGGGCTGTCACTGTCCTCTCGCAGTGGTAACACTTCTGTGCCAGCTCTGCAGAGCAGCTGAGGGGAGCCTCAGGTTTCCATACTGTCATTTCAGAGAAGCATTTATCTTTATGCAGGGTCCTGTGTGTAACTCCATCACGCACATATCCTATCTGTCCCTCTTAGCATGAGATGGGAGCGTATTAACCGCAGTACTGCAAAACAAGGCAGGTCTTGGCTTCCATCTGGATTGAAGGTTTGTGTAAGGAAGATAAATAAAAAAGGCAGCCGGCCCTCACTTGTTGACCAGGTTTTCAAATGCATTCTTGCACTGTTAGCTTTAGCTGACAATAACCTGTTTAAATGCACACCTGCTAATCAGCTTTGTGTTTCCACTGTTAAATGTGTACAGCTGTAGTTAAGGTTCTCATAGGCTGTTTGGGGTAGGCACTGGTAATTTTGATTGATGGTGTCCTCCAGGCACAGGCTGACAGTTTCAATCTTGTGTGGTTGTACGGGCACCGTACAGGTCTCAGTGAGTCCCAGGCTGACGTGTTTGTAAGGCACGTTGCTCAGTTTGGGAACAGGCCATCGAGGAAGAGGAACCAGGTGTGTCTAGCTCCACGTAGGCTTTGTGCTGGATGTTGCCAAGTTTGAGTGGAGCACGGAATCTTCTGCTGTTCATTCCTTGCAGTGTCGAGTCCTTGGTGTCTGCCTTTTTGAAGTTTAATTGTGTATGTTCCCAGGCTCCTTTATTTACCTTGTAAAACCGAACTGGCTTGCTGTAAAATTCTGTAATTCTGCAGTACCCTTCCTATCCAAATACATTCTTGTTTAATGACAGTGTGCAAATGGAGTCAGCACGGTGGGCTCATTGAACCACGCGCTGCTGCAGCCCTGAAGTCTCACTTGGACTGCTGTGGTGTTGTTAGGCCATGTGTGGAGAACGTTCCCCAGGCACCATGTGGGGGTTGGACACGATGGTGGCTGGGGAAGGGCTTTTCAAAGGAGGCCAGATCCATTTACAGCCTCAGGGACTTAACAGGGAGGGATTTCAGTGTAAATGCTTCGGTCCTGGGAACCCAGGGCAGATCCAAATGCTGCTTGTCACTTAAATTTTCCTCCTCGTTAAGATACAAGCTGCTATATAAATCATTTCTATTTGCCTCTTTAATTATGTAAGTAGAAACAGCAAGAACTGCATATTTCCTCAGAGACGTGAAACTGCTCCTCGCAGTGAATTTGACTCTGGATTATTTCAGTCTGCAGCTCTGCTGGCTGTGGCCCAGGCCCGTGCTGCTGCAGGGCTGGCACAGCTGCTGCTGGCCCTTTGGACCTGCAGCCAGGAGGGACGTGCACGTATCCTGCGCAGCCATACCTGACTCCTCTGCATTGCAATTGACAAACAGCACTTTCTTCAGAGACATTTTCATGTCATTTTCTGTGCAATTTTTTATTGCTAATTGACCTTTAAAGTGTGCTTTGGAGGTTGGGATGTAAGGGCCATTGTTTTTTTTTTGTTATTGTTTTTTTTTTGTTCTTTTTTTTTTTTTTTACTGGCTGACGAAGTGAATGTGGTTTAGTTTCCAGGTTTGGGTAATTCTTAAAAACATCTAACAGAAGCTAGAGGTTTCCATCAGTTATTTGGGGAAAGGAGCATTCCCTCCCATGCTTTTGCCTGCTTGCTGACGCTGTGGTGGTATCTGTAGTAGTAAAGGATGGAAAGTTTCTTCCAGGCAGATACCTGTGTGCATTCAGCCATACCCACCTACACGCACCTTAAAGCATTCTCTTGGTTTACCTGGCTCATTTCAGCTTGCCCGGAACTTGGCTTCATGCTGTGCCATGGGTAACACCCAGAGAAACTTGGTCATAAAGAGAAAGCATGCTTGGGTAGAAGAATTTCCAATGCTGAGAATCTGCCCAGAACACAAATTAATTATTGGATGATTATAATAATAAACCTTTACAGAGAGAACGAAAGAAGCTTGCGTGTCTCCGCTAGAACTGCTGGTCAACGGAACGTACACATAAATATTCCTATGTGATTAATACAGTTGGAACGATGAAATGTTATGGCTGTGATGTAGTACCATGCTCAGTGCTTGGTGTTCTCTGGCAGTGACCCCCATTTCACATCCCCCACACCTATTGAAGTGCCAGCAGTTTGCTGCTTCAGCAGCCTCTGCTTCACAGTGTCAGACAGCCCCATGGCTTCTTGTTTCATAAAGCACGGCTGGGACAGAGAGTGACTTGGATAGTTTGATGAAGTAAAAAAAAAAAAAAAAAAACTGCTTTGAAGTAATTAAATTTAGGTAAGCTGCTATCTTCTCTAAGCTATGGTTACAGTGGCTTTTACATTAGAGTACAGTAAGCTGAGAGATGTTTTTATGCAAACTTTTGATCCGTAAGGACTGGACTGGTTTATTATGATGAACTGTTAGATAATCGGAATAAAAACAAACTATTTTTTTTAAGAGGGAGATGCCGTGCCATTGTAAGGGCTACTCCTTGGCTACCAAATTTCAGAAACTTCCTGTGATTGCCACAGGTGGTGGTGGTGGTTCTGCCCAAAAGAACCACACTCTTACTACGCTGTGCACTAAGCAGCTGTTAGAAGCGTAGAAATGCTGAATAATCCTGCTCTGTGCTGTAATAATACAGGGAGTGATGGTTTCTCTTGGATCATTCACTGGGACAACCAAGTGCAGGAAAACATGGATGTATTTGCTGTACCAATAATGAAGTCAACCCTGCTTGATTTACTGACTGGATTTTTTCTTTCAAATGCTGCCAGTCTGTTTGTCTGCTGTTGCTTTTTGCTTGAAGTCTGTGGTCTTATTTTATAATGAGTGGCCTAAGAAAGGTGTGGAACTGTGGAGGGAAGTGCTATAAGACAACACAGGAGTGTACAGAAAATTGAAGTATGCACTTGAGGATGTTGAAATCGAGTTTGATGTGCTACTGGAAGACTTGCAGTTTTTTTTCCCCCATGAAATTAAACACCTGTTCAGTGAGAATTCTTACACTGAGGCATCGAGTTCGGTCAGTCAGGAGTTTTGCAGTATTCCTGTGCTGTGAATGAGTGGCCAGATGTGAACTCCGCATGCAGTTTCTTGCATGCCTGTGCTACTGGGAGCCATTGGTGGTTTTGCTCCTTGCCTGCATGGCAAGGGTGCAGCACAACATACTGCCTGCAGGGATGCACGGAGCCTTCGGCCTCGGAGAGGCCAGAAGTTACCTCCAAGGTAACTTTCAAAAGTTAGTTTTTGTTTATCTTCATAACACCAGTCTTCTCCTAAATCTGGAGGGCAAACTGGCTGAACAAGACCTGATGTGGCTGTTCCCTCTGACAAAGGCAGGGTTTGCTATTTGACTTTTTTTTTTTTTTTCCTGAAACATTTTGAGTCATCTGAGGATCTCTATGCTGACATTTAAAGATGAGACAAAGCGAGGCAGCAAATTCTTTTAGGCCACCAGAGGCAAAGGACTGGCTCTGGCCTTATAAGAGTCGGATGACTCCTTTTTTAAAGGAAGTGGATCGTTTGAAGCAGTTTGCTACAATTACTTTAAATGAGGCATGTGAGCTGCCCCTATACTCCCATTACTCAGTGGTAAATGGCCAGGTCCGTTCTGCATGTGGTTGGATGAGTGATGTTTCCATTTGGTTCTCTGCCTGTTCCTTTGCGTCACAGAGAGTCTCTCTATCTATGACATTTCTTTTTCCCCAAAAGCATGAAAATGCAAAGCATACACATTTCAATAACTTTGTCAATGGGATGTGATAGGAGCTTGGTAATGTTTTTTCTCCTCCCACAAAGGAGTCCGTTATGACTGTCACTCATGGAAAGGATTAAGATAAGGAAATAAAAATCTTACTTGGTGAGAGTATAGAAAGCTGTGAATCATGAGTGAACGTTGTGATGTGTTTGTGTTGAGCTTTTCATTGCATCGCTGCCAACTGCAGGACGAGCAGCTTGCCTTAATGCTGTCCTGCTCAGCAGAGCTTTCCACTGGAACTAGCACAAAGCTAAGGCAGATGGGGTTTTGTGGGTTTTGTTTGCTTATGTTAGCTTCTTGTTTCTTAAACAAACAAAAACTAACAACAGAAAGCCACCAGTAATTCAAGTGGATGCACATGCAAGGAAATTCCCATGCAGTACATCTTCCTTTCATGCTTCAAGTGCACATGCCACGAGTGCTGGCAGTAGTGCCAAGACTTCACTGCATTTTCCTTAGAGGAGTGCAGGTACCATTCATTTCTCTCTTGCTTTTGCTGAGCTGTAGCAGAGGGGAACACTGACACATGCCCAGCTTCAGGCACTCTGCGCGGGCAGACTGCTTTCAGGACAGCTGAGGCCACGACTGGTTTGGGACTCAGCCCTTGAAGATAGTACAATTCATGTGTCTTAGTGCTCAAACAGAGCTATGGTAGGAATTTCCTGTAATGCCTGTACCAAAATTCTTGGATCTTCTAATGCTTTCACAGAGTTTATATTGGTTGGGCAGTGTGCCAAGCCTCTATAAAGTGTGTGCATGCATGAACTCCCCTATGTTCCATTCAAGATCATGTTAACGTCTGAGTTGAATTTTCTCTTAAGGAGATACTCATCTGATTAATTTATTTCAAAATGTATTCTAAACAAAAGCAGTAAATACTGCACAGAAGTGATTTTGCTTGAGGTCCAGCTTCCCCTTGCTTCCAGTCTCTGGGTGCAGCTGCACGGGCTGCTTGTTGCAGTCGCATTCACCGCAGAAAAGGGATTCTTTCCGTTCCAGCCCTTTTGGTGGGAGGCGTGAGTGCTACATTTCAAACTCGAAAGCACAAGTTATATTTCTCCTTTTCTCCCTCAGTAATATGGAGAGACAAACCTAGGCACTTTCCTTATGTGAATTAAGATGTACGGAGAGCTGTAAAGGATTCTGTCGTTTGCTTCCTTAACGCTGTGCCCTGGGCCTGAAGGCTCTGTCTTGCATATTGAAGCCCGTTCAGTGCATGCACATTATCCGTACATTTCAGATTGGTGGTTCTGTATTCCTCAGCTTAGAGCAGTTTGCAGTCGCCTCAGTGCTCAGTATTTGAGCACGGGCAGCATGTTGGATGGATGGCCTTCAGGATGGTAAGACTTTCCAATTTCGCTAAGTGGTTTATGCATCAGAAAGTGAAGTACTCTGACAAATAGCTCCTGAAATGGGATCAAATTAGGTGAAGTAGCAGATCCAATTAATGCTTTTATTAGAGCACTCCGGTGTCTCCAGTGAGACATTCATTCTTCTGTGTCATGACAGACCGGCACATCTGCGCTTTATGTGTGGGTTCCTGATTTAACTAGATAAATTAATTCTCAGCATAACAATGTATTTGGTATTTGCAAAAAGGCCTTTTCTTGTGTCTTTGGGGGTGGAACTCGTTTAATGGATAAATGATTCATGTCTTTGTATTCCTGTGCGGGAATATTCCAGTCCTTTGTACCTGCATCGAGGCTGTGAACTTAGCAATGAACTTGACCAGATGAATGGGTTTTTTTGTTTGATTTGTTTGTTTTTAAATTTTGCCATCCTCAGTAACGACTTCTGCAGCTTGTGAGAAATTGGAGAGAGACAGGAATGAATTGAAAGTCACCTATGAAGGGTTCCTGCAGAAATTAAATGAGCAACATCACAATGATTTAGCTGAACTGGAGGAGAGGCTTAAGCAGTTCTACACCGCAGAATGCGAGAAGCTCCAAAGTATCTGCATCGAAGAAGCGGAAAAGTACAAAGCACAGCTCCAGGAGCAGGTTGGTGGTGTCTGAAGTAGGAATGTTCTTCAACAATTGTTTTTAGCTACAAATGAGCCCTCAAGTAATGTTCATATATATAAATATATATATATATATATATATGTATATAAATATATAAATTATTATTATTTTTGCTATTAATGAATGTTTTATCTAATGCAGAACTCCACTTGATTGCAATTACAGAAGAAAATCAAAGCTGGCCAAGCCTTCAGGTTGTTTGAACATGGTAGAAATGCAGTGTTCTGCAGGCTTCAGTTACATCTGCAGGTCTGCTGCATACCTGAAGCAGCTCAAGTGTTAAGATTTCTAAAACCACGCCTGGCTTGGGAACTTGCTGTGCAGCAATTCCATGTGCGAGAGACGCACGCATCCCGTTGGTATCTGTAAACTGTTCTCACCTATTAAGTGTTGTATGTGGCTTAGCTTTTTCTCTGACCATCTGCTAGACTTAAGCACAGCATAAAGCCACCGTAACGATATATCAAGCAAGGGTTAAAATGACACACTAAGGTGAAAAACTCATCTTGTCATATTGCAGGTGGACAACTTAAATATCACACATGAAAACTTAAAGCTGCAACTTGAGAACAGCCACTCAGAAAAAGTAGAGGAGCTGAAAAAGAAATACGAGTCCTCTTTTTCGGGCAAGTATTTTGCATTCAAGTCCACACAGTGTAGTACTGCTAGTCACAAGCAAAAATATCCGAATACATTAAACCTGAATATGTACGTTCCATTGTTCATGCTGGTCAGCTACCCTTACAAACGCTGGCTGAATTCCTCCTTTTGGATCTGAACAAACCTATTTTATATACAGAAATAACTGCGATCCCATCACGGTTGAACGAAACTTTCAGAACAGTGTAAGAGCGGAGATGACTTTTATAAGATGCATCTGAATTACAGTCTGCCCTCAAAATGTCATGGCAATGGAGCAACTCTCTCCCTCCCACCCCCACACTTCTGAAAGGAGCACCTCAAAATTGAGATGAACATTAAGTAGGGTTAGGTTGTACCCGGACTGACATGGGAATGTTTCTCAAGTTGAGAAATATTACGCACTGTTTTGAAGAGTGAAGTTTTTTCTAGGAAGGGGTGTGTGCAGTTTTTAAATTGCATTGTGTCCAGATGATTTAAGAGGAGGTGGTTTCCGTCCTCCCTTTGACTCCACCTGACAAGGAAATTTCTAGTGATCCTTTTGTCTCCTTAAAATTGGTGGCATTTCCAGTGTTACTGAGGAGCAAGCTCTTCTGCCTGGTACTTCTGAAGTGGGAAAGGAAATCTGTTTATAGGAATTTCTGGGAGACGCATGTTGTGGTTTTTTGTTATTTTTTTCCCTCTAATTCCCTTCAGAAACTCAGCTTTTCCGATGTGAATCTGTGCTCAGTTCACCCATCTGTTGCATGCAGATGAGTGCTCTCAAACTTGAGATGCGTCAGCTAATGAAAAGTGTTTGGGAGAGGATGCCCCACAAATCTAAAGCAGCAATAAATCTGATACTTTGCGTAGGCTTTGGAATGGTTTGTGAGAAATGTTGTTTCCATGTTGGCAGTGACTGCATCTGTGCATATGTGTTTTGGCTATTTGTCCTCTTTCAAAAAAAAAAAAAATATATATATATATCTATCTATATATATATATATAAAATCTGCAAAAATGATTTGTTGCAGAGTTCAAGAATGCCCATGAATCCGAAAGGAAGTCGCTTGAAGATTCCTTTAAAGAGAAGCAGGAATTGCTGGAGGTACGTTAAGGGGTTGAGTCATTGCAGCTCTAAAACTTAAATGAGATTTTGGAGATGTGCACCGAATTCTTGGCCTAACTGCGCTCTCTCTTTTCGTTTCAGAAAAAAATCGATGAATTAAAATGTGAAAATGTCACTCTGAGTGAGAAGCTGAAATTAGAAGAGCAAAAGCAAATAGCCAAAGAAAAAGCCAGTCTTGTAAGTCCAGATCTCCAGAAGTAAAGGAGACAGGCAGACCTTTTATGCTTGGGTTTATTCTGTTGCATAATGTGAAGGGTTTGCAATCACATCTGATAGAGGGCACTGATATTAATACTGTATGTGAATGGATTGCCTACCACAAGTTTTTATAAGTAGTACAATGTTATTAACTTTACTAGTTATAAATCTATTGAGTGTGTAAGTTAAAGTCCACGTGAAACTGAAGACCAAAGTGGATGCAGTTGTATCACAGCTTGCTTCTGGTCAGCTGATAGATGCTCAGCCTGCACCACGATGGCTGTGTAGGCTGTCTTGTATCACTGCTACAAAATTCACTTCTTGTACTTGAGACTTTAATGAACTTAATGATTTCTGTTTGTTTCTGATGTATCCTTTAGATAAACTGTTTGTTCTCACCTTTCTCCCAAGGCTGCTGTCATCTATGATGTTCCTAGGATTAGAAATGTGCTCTGAGAAAAGTTTTCCATGCATTTGGAGATGGCTGGATTATTTTCTAGTGTGATGTGTAGTGACGTTTTCCCGAGAAATTCTGTGCTTAAAAGAACCATCTAGGATTCTTTGTTAGTGGCAGGTCCTCAGATTTTGTCTGTTTTGCTACTTTAAATGGGCAGCCTGGCAAGTGTAGCCAGTCTGCCTTTTAGGACAGTTGGTTAATTATGGTGGGTTTGGACATAGTTGATTTTTTAGCCTCCACTTCTTTACGTCTTCTAGTGCCTCTACCTGTTTTTAACTCGGTCAAACACTCAAAGTGGAACAGAGACAAGCTTGGGGAAAAAAATAAATAATATAGTAATAGAGCTTAAGGTCAGGGAAGTGGGACAGGAAGACCCTGACGGTCAGAGAATGGCAGAGCAGAACTCCAGTAATGTGACCTCTGCCCAGGGAGCACTCTGGATGGAAAACCAAACGTGAACATAGAGAGCTCTGGGAAAAAGCCAGAAGAAAAACATCTGATTTGTGTGCAAAAGTGCAAGCTTACCAAGTAGAAGCAGCTCTAATCCTCACTGGACTGTTTTTTCCCTTGTTATTTATTCTGGTGGCAGGGTAGAGCTGCAAGAAGAATCTGCAAGCAGTGTTGCTGTGGCTGGGAGAGGTGATACCAAAAAGAACACTGTGCTTAGCTGTGCTCAGATGTTATTTTAGAGCAATAGTCAAGTGACTTTATGCAGCTGCAAATATGCTTTCCATCCAGGCAGATAAGCTTCATAAGCTTAAGGCTTCTGTATGGAAAGATAATGGATTGACACAGTATATTCTTCCCTAGTAAATACACACGCTGCACTACTAGAACTTCTGTTTGCCCTTTGAAGATAGACGTGTACATCTAGATTTCCAGTAGTATTTAAGTAGCGTCACTTGATATCCGTATATTTTTCTGCTAAAATCTTATCTGGGTCTATTCAGTCTTTTTATCTGGCTTTGTGTTCTGCTATGAGTAGCTGATGTGGTGGCTCAGATAACACTGTAAAGACATGTTAAGGCTCTTCTGGACAGAAGAAAAGAAAAAGAAAGGAGCACCTTGAAAGGGCAGTAAGATGCCCTTAGTTTTCAGATCCATTTTTCTCACTACCTCTTACATTCCATTTAAAGTGACAGAAGAGAGGAATTAAGTTCAAGTTGTCTGTCTCCTCTGTCTCTGAGACTGTACAGCATTCCCTCATGCTGACTTCTGTTAAAGAATAAAAACTAAACAAAATCACTAATGCTGCAGCCCTTAAAAGCAGACAGGAGAACAGACGCAGACTATCAGCCCTCGTGTTACTGTGAGGTATGGTGGTTCTGAACTCGACTGCTGCTCAGGGCTCTGACATGCTCTGTGGACTGCATCCCACAAAACTACAAGCGTCTCCTCTGAGCCTTAGGTTGCTGATGTGGCATTGAAGCTGTACTCATTGTGGTACCTCAGCTTTCTACCAAAACGTGCTAGAAGGAATTGTTTGTTTTTAAAGATAGACTCAGTCACTGATTAACTTCTGTTTGTTTTCCACTCGTACTGCCTTGAAATGGACTGAAACTTTTTCTCCTAATTACTGCTTGCAACTTTGCCTCTGAAATATTAAGAATGTGATTTACTGTACTGTGGTTGATAGATTCCTTACTCTGGAAGAGACATCTCTGAAAAAACAGACTCTGCCCTGTCCCCACTCTTTCTGCCACCGCCCAGAAAAGCCGAGTCTTGCGTGTGCTGTATTGTAGATAAGGTACAAACATAAAACAGTGCAGGATTTTCGAATGGAATTGCATTGCCAGGCCTTCAGTAGGGATGCAAAAGCAAAACTGTCAGATTTCTTCTTATGAGCTACGTACCTTCAGGCAGAAAACAGTGACAACTAACTACAGGCAAATGCGTGGCTTTATCAACTTTGTGTGCTTTCTGAACTGCTCCAACGCTTGAAAATTTCTTCAAATGTTTACTCTTATTATCTCCTGGGATGGGTTATGAGTAATGCGAAATAAATTTGGGAACTCCTGGCCTTAAAGGGAGCCTTTCAGCACTCTCACAAAACAAGTTGGGCTGTGACAGCTTTAGCACCTTCCTCTGACTCATGAGGCTTTTTCACACGTGTACAAAGAATTTCTGAACACCTGCTAAGGGAAACTGCAACTGCTGATTTGAAATGAAGAACAGAGAAAATCAGATGAGAACGTGGTACCGGATCTCTTTCTTGTGCAAGGCTGTCAAACTTGAGTTCACCTAGAACAGATAACTGTCACTGCAGTTTAGATTTTCTTGCTCTCTCTTAAATGGCAGGGAAACACGTAGTTGAATTATTCATGAAATTCAGGTAATAAGCAAACTGTGTGGAAATCTTTCAGAAAAACCCGCAGATCATGTATCTGGAGCAGGAGCTGGAAAGTTTGAAAGCAGTGCTGGAGATCAAGAATGAGAAACTCCATCAGCAGGATATAAAGCTAATGAAGATGGAAAAACTGGTGGGTTTCCCTTGGGGTCTGGCAGTTTTGGACTGTTTCTCTGAGCGATGTTCTGATGATGAATTCAGGCTGCTCAGACTTGCATGTGAAGATTTTTTCTTGTTGTTTAAAAGGAAGCATGCCAAAATAATGGGACGCACTCCCACTGCGGGTACAATTCTGTCTGTATCAGGCTGTGGAGGGGGAACAGATGCTCTAAGTGGTCTTCCCCTCTCTTAAGGCAGACACTGGGTTGCACAAGCTGTAGTTCAGTTAGTATGGGGCTATCTATCTGGGAGCCTCTTCTGCACCTTCTCCTCTCTTTCCCCCATCTCCCAAACAAAAATTTGGTACGTGTTAATATTTACTCAAGTGTTACGGAAGATAGACTGCACTGTTAGGAAGACTTGAACATGGTAACTATGTTAATTAAGCAGGGAGAGATCATATTTTCATCTGGAGTTGACTGGCTTAGATCAAACATTTTACCTGCTACCGTTAAAGTATTTGTTCAGCTGTGCAGGTTTGTTCCCAACCTGTGCGTAATTCCACACGAGACAGCAATTTTGGGGGCGGAACTTAACATTATTTGGCACATCCAATTTGTGGCCTTATCCCGGGTGGAGCCTTTGAACACTGTTGTAATAATGACTTGAGCAATATAGAAAGGTTTGGATACAAGAGAATACATTCATGTTATTTGTTGAATGCTGCACAACATCATGTGTTGCCCTATACCATTGGCCTACGCTTGCTAGAACGTTACTTGTAAACCTTCATCTTTTCAGACAGAAGTTTTTCAGGGTAGAGAAGCTCTTAGAACATACAACCATTTAATAACTGAGTTTTTTTCATAACTATTGGTAACATCTTGCAACAGTGAAGTAAAATCAGGAGAGTAGCAGGGAGAGTTATGTACAAATGGGAACCTCTTCAATTTCTTGCTCTAGCGTGCTATTTCTAGGCAGCCTTCAATCTGCAGCAGCTTACGAAACTGCTGCCTGTAACTCCCAGAAGTTACTAGAATCTGCTAGTCAAGTAGCATAAACCTTATCCAGCTCCTCTTGGCATCTAATCAGCACAAGTGGCACAACGCCAGCGTTACACAAGAGTAAGGTAAGTAGACCTGTCTGACTATTACAAAATATGAAGCCAAGATAGCAGGTCAGTCTCCTGTTTCTCTGAAGTCACTCTGCCTGTTTTTTCCTTTATCGTAACAAGGTCTGCAAACTCTGCACTAAGCTTGTCGGTATTTTGAGTGTATGTGCATGGGTTTTATTTTAAACTGTGACCTTTTATTCCAAGGTGGAAAACAACACCATCCTAATGGATAAATTAAAGAAGGTTCAGCAGGAAAATGAAGAACTAAAAGCTCGGATGGACAAGCACATGGAACTTTCAAGGTGAAAAATATCTGGGAATTTTTAGATGTTCCTATTAACCTAGGTTTATATAGCTCCCATTAGAAGAAATCTTTCCTCCTCCACTTCTGTCTCTATAGCTGTACATTCTTGTGTAGAAAACGAAACAGGAAGAGACTGTAAAGAAGTAAGCCTCCACAAGGTGCTCCAAAACAACATTTCATGGAGAAAAAGCATCTCAGATGTACCACCTTACAATAGAACGCCACTGGCATGTCCAGTACTACCGCCTCTAAGCTGAACCTGACTTGACTTTTAACTGCTTCAGCTGAGTGATCTGTGCCCAGTGTAGAACAGGGAAAAAGACCAGTTCTGCTAACTGAACTGTGGTTCAGTTAGCAATTACAGCAATATTTAGCACAAATAAAATGGGTTTGAGGTTCTCCTAACTTAGACTGCTACTTAAATGGATGGGAAGACCTTTTCAGTTTGAGCTTCTGCGTAGAGCTGAGCTTGCACCAAGCCCCCAGGGCTTGCGCACAGCCACTAAAAGTATGTCATTGTTAGTGGGACAAGTCTCAGTTTCGAGGTAGTTTTTCTGGCCATCTTTACTGGCCTTCAGGAACACTCCTTATTGGGAGTTCCTCCTGATTTTTGCAAGCTAATAATGTAAATCCCGCTGCAAACACGGTAAATTTTCATTTAATTCTCATCCTAAGAAGCAATTCTGCTGAAAGTAAGCAAAGCAGTGTTAAATGCAAGTTCAAACTGTTCTTGAACAATGAACTGAATACCGTAACCTCCAACACCGTGATGTGCTCTGATGTCAATCTGTCTTTTGCAGGCAACTTTCTACTGAGCAAGCTGTGTTACAGGAGTCCCTAGAGAAAGAATCGAAAGTCAACAAACGTCTGTCGATGGAGAATGAAGAACTTCTGTGGAAGTTGCACAATGGTGACCTATGCAGCCCAAGAAAACTGTCTCCCAGTTCTCCATCTGTGCCTCTTCAGTCCCCACGAAATTCTGGTAACTTCTCTAGTCCTACAGTCTCACCAAGATGACATCTCCCGAAAGAAAGGGGATTGCATTTCATTTGTGATCTGCAGAACTGATCGTAATGTTATTTGCAGGAGCAAGAGCTATATTAGCTGAGTATGACAACTAAATGTAACTGGAAACTTTGGTGCAAAAATGCCGATAAGAGACTGAGACTATGGGAGTAAGACTCGCATAGCTTCTCCCAGAAAGACTTTTTATGACCTCTATGGACAGCGTCGCACAAAGCACTTAGAGAGCAAGGAAAGACTTACTTATTCATTGCCTTTTCACCTAACCATAAGGAAAAGCTCAGGGGCTTAGAGATAAAGATCACAACCTTTATAGTATGTTCCTTATCACAGACACTTTTTTAAAGGCTGTTTGTTTGCGTGTGCGCATGTGTGCTGTGGATGGAATGGATGTAACACACTGTGCGTGTGTCTAATGCTGCCTTCTTTGCTGTGTATGTAATAAAGGATAAAAGCTGAAGACTACAGATTGACATGTGCTTCCTTAATAATGGTGTCAGCGCATGCTTTTAGCCAAGAGTACTCTTACAGAAACGATGAGAGACAGCCACTAGTTCTGTAGGTCAGTTTCCCTCATCTTCCTGGCTGCAGGTGTGAAAAGCTTTGTCCACTGACTCCATGTCTTGGCCTATATCTTTCTATGCAATTTTGAATGAATTTTAAAAGCAAATTGAATTTTAGCCATATTGTGCGTGCACAACAGCACTGTTTATGAAGCGGCCGTTAGTTGCAGTGAATTTTGTCTTTCAAGCCAACAGATTCAGAATCTGACCTTGAAGGACACTGTGGTTCTGAAGTTGTCAGTACAGTTGCAGGGTTAGGTGCCCAGACCTCTCTCTTTACCTGCTGAAAAAGAATCCTTAAACAGCCATTGCTGAAGTCATCTACTGAAAGAAATACAAGATTTGAAAGCCAAAGAGAAAACTGCAATAATGAAGTGCTCAAGTTCTCAAGAAGAATCTTAAGTCATCTGTGAATTTCAGTGTACCTGGTGACACATTCACTTCTTAAGCATTTGTATTAACATTTGCCAGGGTTGGCTCAATTCCTCTGTGGAAGAGGGGCAAGGTGATAGCTGTGGATATTTATCTTGCTAAGTCTGTTACACCTTCCCTCCGCGACTGCAGGATATCAATGTTTTACCAGTTCATCTGACAAAAGATGCTGTACAGGAAATTCTGTAGAGTAGGGGAAGAATTTTGTCCATCTGCTGCACCTGGAGGCTGAGGGTGTCAGCATTTCTGGAAATGTCATATGCTGAGTTTCAGCTTAAACGAGGTAATCACAGAACCTGGCTACTCCCTTGGTCAGACCTGTTTTAAAATCTGTACATCATATCTACTAGACACAGGTTCAAATCAGTAATCCAAAACTGTGCTTACAGGAGCTTGGGTTTTACAGTGCCATTTCCAGCACCACCACACTGCTACTGTTCAGCTAATGCTGTTTGCTAGCTATACAGTTAACTGTTACAATAAGACACCACCAGGTTTCCCTGTGTTTTCCAGTAGCCTGAGAACAGAAATTGAGATGGAAAAGTTGAGGGAACTAAACTGGAGAACCAATTCAAACTGTGTTACCCAATACTTCAATCTTAATGACGAACACAGAAACAAGACTGGTAACTGTGCTCATGCACTCAGTAAACATGTAATATATTAAACTTGTAATCAACTGTTTCATCATTCAATTTACTGAATGTTACCTAACCTGCAAGTTAAGGGTCCATTTTACTGACTGTTATACTCTCTTCACCCCCCCCCCCCCCCTTTAAGGCAGTGTACGTGCCACTGTTAGTGATCTCAGTGCTTATGATTGTTTTATGGGGTTTTAAATTTAATTATGAAAATCTTCTGTGGGCTGAAACTTGGCTTAAGGTATATATTGGAACACTCATTTGCAATGGTCAAAGAGATTCAATCACATGTATTTGAGCTGAATGCTTGAAAAATAAATTTTTGTACTAATTGAAAGGCTTTTTCCTGTGTGTGTTAGTCAAATGATCTCTAAGCTAAAAAGCATTCTTCTAAATATTTAATATCTGTTAGTACCTGCTCAGCACAGCAGAAGCAAAGTAGTGAAGCTTCATTGCAAACATTATTAATGTTCACCTAACCCTTAGAAAATTGCAACTCCACCCTGCCACTCTGATAAGTCAAAGTTACACAGAGCTGCTTATAACCATCAGCTATTCAGCTTGAGATGACGGTTTCCAAATAACAAAAACATAGATAACATCACAGAATAATGCAGTGTGTTTGGGTTAATATAGGTAACCTCTGCTAAAGACATCTCAAAAGACTCCTCCTCTTAAACTTACTCCCTTTTAGTCAGGATTCTTTTCTGTAAAAAAACAAAAACAAAACACCACCGCAGCAACACCAGAATTTAGCAGTCCAGCAACTCAAGGCACAAGGACAGAAGTGTGGCACTGTGAAGAATTTGTTGGTGCCTCAGAGAAAACATTCAAGAAGAGTACAGTAAGATGTCTGAAGATCAAGCACAGTGCACTCCTTCACACCACGGAGAAGGGGAAGGCTTCTCCAGCACAGAACAGTAAGCGTGGCATAGGAAGTAATACAAAGACTGTGGAGGGCAACTAGGGTAAGTCAGCAATACAGGAGTCTTCTCATCTCTGAACTGCCTGCAGCCAGAAATTGTAATGCTGTTAAGAAATAACTGTATACTAAATTCAGACTGTAGAAATACTCTGTTCATGTGTTTCAGTACTTATCTCTGTTTAACTGAGTATTAACATTTCCAGCTTTGACTTAGATACCATGTGTTGGCAAAGGCAAATAAAGCCCTGAAGTTGGGTAATTTCTACACGTTCCTGAGTTTCCTCACGAAGTTTCTATGCTAAGTTGTTAAAAACCCACTTCCCATAGACGTATTCTAAAAGTCTAGAGCTTTAAGAGCAATTATAGTGATTTTCTTCAGATACTCTACCTTATCTATCTCTAATGCTGAAATTCATGAGATGCCACAATAACACTTTTATCTGTACCAAATGGTTTGTTGTCATTCCAGCTATTCATACTTTACAGGCATTTGGTTTGAATTGCACCATACCTTGCAGTAAAATTTGAGCTGAATCATTTCCTCTTGCTCCTTGGAGACTGTGTTTGTCAGGGCAGACATCGAGGGCACCTGTGTGCCTACTATCAGGCAATTTGTGCTGGAAATTCCTTCTACAGTAACTACTCTTCTTCAGAACTGCAGTTGCCTGATGACAAGGAAATACTTCAGGGCTCACCTGGAGTTAAAAGATTATCAGAACTTTGAAATAGTAATTTAATCCATAAAATTAACAAATGCCATCACTGATTGCTGCTACCTTGCTTTAGTGGAGCAAGGCTGAGGCAGGGAAATTGAAACAGCAACGCTGGCAGGTCAGGGCACGTGACTCTGACAGTTCACTTAAGACTTCATATCTCAGGCTTCATTCTTTTAGCCTGTGTCATTGCTTATTTAAGTGGAAGTATGAATTTGCATCAAGCTGGAAAGAATCAGGCCTGCCCACGAGGCTTCTGGGAAAACAAGAACTATGTTAAAATACACAGTAACCTCCTCTCGCTGTTTATAATGGTGCAGGCAATGTTTCTAATGTTTGCAGGAGAGGAAAAAAAAACACAAAATTCTTCAGTAAAGGTGCTGCTTCTGTAGATATAATTGGGTCTGAGACCTTCCTGTGCTCATCCCACATAACGGTTAAGCCTGAGGGATGCTATCCAGGGGTGATGCATTTACATAATCTTTTTCTCTCCTGTCAGTCTGTCATCCGGGAAGTGATGGAGTACTGAACAAGGCTGGAAAACTGTCATTAAAATATTGAGCAAGTGGGAGATAAGGAAATTTAATCATCCAATTTAAGCCCTAAGAACATCTTGAAATTTAAGAAGCTGAAACAGCTCCTGTAGTTTAAAGCAAAATATTTTTCTGGTAAATGAAAACGCTGCAAAGGAATGAAAACACGGCACACCCTCATCCAGAAACTCAGAGCTTATTAAAGTTACTCTGGTCAGATTAAAGCCCTGCCTAGAAAGAAAAACAGTGAATTCCTTGTTTAGGTATTACCATAAAATTCTATGATAAATATTCAGTAATTTCAGTAACAATGTAGCATCCCTGACATCTCTTAATAGCGATGGGTCACTGCTTGTGTTAGTTACAGTAGTACTCAGATTCATGACTGGACGGGTCCTTCTTCTTTACATTAGTTGTACTTAGAGCTATCACCACTCAAAGCAGTACTATATACATTTGCTCAAAGTCTGACTTACCTGGAGCAAAGGGATTACTTCAAGCCACTGTCAAATAAATCCTTAGGACTGCTCCTCAAATGCAGGCTGAGATGTGTTTAAATGTGTAAGCAGGGCTCCTGGTTATGTTCCTCATGTCAGAATAAGCTGTTTTTCACAGGCCTTGTAAATACCATTGCTTGCATTAAGATACTGTTTGTTATACTACTGCACTACCAATTAGTTTTGTATTACAAGTTCTAACTTGCATGGATCCTATTCTTGAGCCTTAGAGGGGGGGAAAAAGAAAACAACAATGCCAGAATGCCTCAACAACACTGGGACTGGGGGTCCTACCTTTCTTTTGGAAGGGCTCTTTCCTTGTAGTGGCAGTCCACAGTGAGAAGCAATTGCTTCTCTCTCCAGATACTGTTCTGTGTGAACCCAACATCTTTCCTCCTCAGTAAAGTAACAGTCAAGCTGAAATTATTAACTTGAGAAAACACCTGCTGTATAATCGGACATTTTATAAACACGTTATGTTGTTTCTTCTGTAAATGATACCATATAAATAAATTCAAGCTTTTACTTTAGCAAATAATAATGCTATAGTGCTACATCTCCTGAGGAATGCAGCGTTAAGTGAGCAACACACGGAGCTCTAAGGATGCAGCTGCATCTACCACAGTCACTTGACTGCAAGGCTCTGCAGGTGCTCTGCTATCCTACAGTGTATTGATTACCCATCTTCTCCCAAGACTGAGAACTGTGTGTGTATATATCTTAATATAAATAGCAAATGAACACGCACTCATTGAGTTTTATAACGTTAAGAAATTTAATTGCTTTTAAAAATACTGCTACTGGCTGCTTCTATAAGAACTTTTCGTGGGGTTTTTTGGGTGGTTCCCCCCCCCCTTTTCTTTTTTTTTTTTTTTTGCTTTTTTGTTTGTTTTATACATGTATAGTACTCTAAATCTTATATTGCACAGCACCACAAGAGATGCACCTGCACTGCTGGATTTCTGAAGACATTAAAAATCCTCTGAGTTTTCACAGAGGAAGAAGGCACAAAGCAGGCAGCATGTTCACCTTGTGAAAGGGTTTGAGGAAAAAGGCCACATGCGAAGAAAAGTGCAAGAGCATCTATTCCCAAATACAAAAAGCCATATACATGTTCAGGCTGCAAGTGGATTATGCTTTACAGTAATGAACTTGGTAGCATATTTATAGTATTTCTAACTCACAGCCGATTACAGCCACCTGTAGGGCACCACATTTTGCCATGGCCTTCTAGTGAAAATGGAATGCGTTGACATGGGAAAAGAAAGCAATAGAAAAAGCTTTCACTTAAACATTAACACAAAAACCCAGAACGGTTAAAATGTAAAGCAACATACAGTTCATTACGAGTCCAGAAGCCTTTCCTATTAGTTCAGTTCAACTCTAGTAGCCACTGTTGTTGCTCCTTGTAGGTTCTGAGCTATACAAACATAGTTTCCAGCATCTCTGGCTTCAAAATCCTCAATAACGAGAACGCTCTTTGAGATTCTGGTGGTGTGTCCAGTCCCTCTGTTTATCAGTCTCCAGAAGTTTTGTATGATCACAGGCTTCTCCAGCTGTTTAAAGAGGAAAAATATAAAAGCAAGAATATTTAGTGATGCTGCTCTATCAAACTCTCAGGTACAAAACGTGATTTGAAGCTACTTGGACTAAATAATTCCTCTTCTTCTAGTTTCAGAAGTGCTTCATGAAGTAACGTACAAATAAACAATAACAATTCACAGCTGCTTCTAGGTTAGTTCTTGTGCTACACTTTCCAGAAGAACTGTATGTAATTTCAAAGCCAAAAATACGTACGAGGATACTCAGAAATATACTTCTACAATATTGTTTCATCTGTTCACAACAGGATATTTCTTCTACACGTGAATTCCTTTTTGGACTCTTTCTCTTTTGCATCTGCAAAGGCCAAGAGAAGAGCAGCAGACCGAATGAGGCACTAAAGCTGTCTGTTTCCTTCCAGCCTCCATCGTGCACGTCAGCAGGTTTATCCGTGCTGCTTTGTCCTATGCTAATGCTGAGAAAAAGCCTTCTGCTTGGAAGCCAGCTCTTTCTGCTTAATGAAAAAGGAAGATCAGCCATTTTCCAATATGGATCTACAAGGCTTAGCAGCAAACAGTAAGTTAAGCACTTAACTAGAGCCAAGGCTACAATCTTGAATTCACAAAATGACCAGTACAGAAAAAGCTGCTGGTCTTGGTGAAGCTTAGGGATGGGTCACAGTGCAGGCAGGCTTTGCCTGGTCAGTGGCTGATGTTTACAGCCAGCAATGACTACCTTTAAAAGAAGAAAACAAACAAACAAGTGAAAAAACACAGAAAAGCCCACCACTTTTTAGCAAAGCACTAGCCTCCTGCTCCCAGTGTGAAAATCAAGCACTGCCTGCAACCAGGTACACTGCACACTGAAATTCAAGCCTAAGCTAATCCCTGAATACAGCAAGGGGAACTTCCCTGACTGTATTAAAAGTGAAGGTAAATGCCATGCAAGGCAGATTCTGTTTGCTTGGCTGGGCTTCTGTTGGCCCAGTCTTCCTCAAATTAATTGCATCTGCTTTGAAGACAGTTTCAGGGAAGCATATGAAGGAGTGGATCGGTATGTGCTCCCAGCAGGCAAATGCAATTACCAGGGAGGGGCAAGAGAAAAAACACCTGAGGGGAAAAGTGAGAGGAATACGTATGGGACTGAATGAGATGCAATAACTGAGACGTTAGTTACTGCAGGAACTTCTCTCTATTAAAAATAGAGGGACGGAACTCAGAAACTTTCTCAAAGTTCTTTCTTTTGCACTATGTCAGTACTGACTTACTAAGAAAAGTCCACAACAAGCATTAAGTGCTGCTGCTTTGCTATTCATTTTGCTGGGGCAGAAAGCCAAGGGAGACTTTTCCCCTGATACCCAGGCACAGCTGAAGCTGTTCCCAGCAGTGGATCAGCACACAGATCTGGTCCAGGCTGCACAACAAATGCAAGCTGTGGGCCAAAGTCTGTCTCTCAACTCCTGTACGTGGGTACAAGGGGAAGGTGCAGTCCTCTACCGACGGCACACGTACTGTGCACTGTGAGCATGGTATCTAGAGCAAACAAGGGAGGTAATTAACATGTTTAGCTGTCTGCACTGAACCAGGGTTGGAAAGGCATTGCTGCAGTGCGTGCCAGCTCTGTATCACACTCGGGAGGACCACGGGGCCAGGACCAGGCAGCAACCACACCTGGACAGCCATTCTACTGAGAAAGGTATAAAAGCAGCAAGAGGTACAGACTGACAAAGGTTCAGAGTTTTAGAAGAGTAAATTGCAGTGAACACTTTCAGAAATAGGGCCACAAACACTGCAAGCTGTTGCTACATTTCGCTCAACATAATGCTAGAGGCTGAACACAGAGGATGACAGTGGGTGTTTAGCTAAAAATTAAATACTAATAAACAAAAAAATCCACACAAACTATTGCTCATCATTTCCCTGCACCTGGATTCACTTCAGTTTTCCCCAGCATTTTACTTTTTACTCTGCCAACAGCTGCAAGTTTCTCTGGTTATTTAGATGCCTGCCTCTTTCCTTCCCAACTTAAAATGGACTCCAGATACAGGAACTCTTCTGCCAAAGTCTTCCCACATTCCACCTTACCCATGCTCGACAGATCACCCAATCTTAGATCTACGCCTCTAACCAAGAGCAGTTGTGGCTGCCCTCACTTAAAGGAAGGGACAGGACAGGGAGCGTAAATTAGTAACTGCTCGGAACCTTCTATGTTGCTCCTAGGTTCTCAGGGCTTTTCCCAAAAGGGAAGAGGGCTGAAGCTTAAAAAGGATGCGCTGCTTCCTCCTGGCAGCATGCCTGTGCTAGCAAGAGGCAGACACCACAAGTGGAAAGAGCCTTCGTTCCATCAAATCTAGACAGTGACTAGCATCCAAAGTACTGCCATAAAGAAGAACAGAAGGGGTTTCAGCCAAGGCAGATCTCTCTTACCTCTTGCCCTGGGTACTGCCAGCTGAAGTTCACATCTACATGTGGCTCTCCAAGGACTGTGCAGACTACATGGATGCTATCGCTGACTTTGGCTCTACCGGGTGACGCCACAATCGTGGCTGAGGGTGGGCCCTTGGGGACTGACAGAAGAACAGCATTAGGAAACAGGAAATCACTTTCCGACATGAAATGAATGATAAGATGTAGTGAAGAGGCAAGCTGTGCATCAGTTTGCCTTATGAAACATGTAAGTGATGTATACCTGCAACTTCCCACCCTACACTGGGAAACTTCTGGAGCTTGTACCAACCAAATTTTATCACATATAGTTCTGATGAAGATTTCAAAATGCAGGGACTAATTCACTCATCTTACACACCCAGTTTTTAAAACTTGTTTTCTAAACAAAGCCAGCAGAAGAAACAGGAGTCAATGCAAGTATATAGGAAACATCATCTTACCCTCCACATAGAGCAGGTGATATTTGATGGAAATCTGAGGTGCTCCCTGTGACTCTGCTTTGCAGTAGACAATACCTTTATGATCAAAAGTAGGGTGCTGGTAGACAAAGCCCCTCTTTGCATCATAAATAATATCATTTCCATCTGTTTCAATTTCTTCTGCTGGAAATTCCCTGTGTAGAGTAACTTTTGCTGAAGGAGTAGTAACACGGCACGGGATGACAGCAGGTTTATCTGGGTTCAGGTAGACAATCTCAAAATAACTGGGAGTAGGTACAAAAAGTTCCTCTTTATCTATGCAAAAGAGATGAAATAGTTAGGATAATGTTTAGATCTTGGTTTAACAGCAAGAAGAGAAAATAAGCAATGTTAAAAATGAATGCAAAGCTTTTTGCTTCAAAGACACCTGAAAAAAACACTTTTCTAATCTTAGAGCGTGTATTTACACAGATTGCATTAAAAACATTAAACAGAAAAGAGAATCAAAGTGGTCCTTGCTGTAGCCAGACATCTCAATCATAAGAAAACCTTTAGAGTTCCTTTTCAGCAAATATTCACTCATTTGGATCTACTGTTTCTCACTTGTCCACTTTTAAAGGGTAGCATACACAAAAAAAAAAAACCCATGAGGTAAGATAAGCACTACTGGAAAGGCATATTTGGAGTAGCTATAGCCGTTTAATACATATAATTAAAAATTATGTTTGATTTACTGCTTTGCCAAGTAACTAAAATACGTTGTGCTTTTAGACAGACATGTATAGAATATTTCCATCTTTGATATACTCCTTATAAAGTTGAATTTCCTCTTTCTAGCTTAAGCATTTACCACAGTAACTTAGAACTGAGAAGTTTATTTCAGCCTTTTTGAAGGATTTATCCTTGAATGTGAAGCACTTCTGATAAACAGCTTTGGCACAGCCTCACAGTCTTATTTAGATCCAAAACCTATTGCACACAATCCTATCTTAATGCTTGGACTGGAATATTCACTAGCTAAGAATGTGTTAGCTTTAATCATGCAGCAAAGGTTGCTTTACCACTCTGAACTATTTCCATTAGAAGACCAAATTAACCATTTGATTTCCACTCTTTTGCACCAAGCAGCAGTAAACTGCACACGGTTATCCATTCTTTGATGACCCTATCCCCACTGTGCTGGAGCTACAGCCAATCTCAGGGCAATACATCCATGTAGGGTGTTCTGCCTCTCAACATGCTACACAGATGCTGCGGAGAAATTGTGTCTTCACCAAGACTGATGAGGCCAAGATTTTAAATGAGCTGCAGGTAACTGGAAATATACTGGGGGAGGGAGAGAGTACACGGGGTCGCCTGAACATCATAACAAAACAAATCTCCTGCACCGAGCTATTTTCTTTATCAGGACACATTTATAATAGTTAAACATTCTTCGGATTCATTTTGTAGGAGGTTCTCAGCACATGTCAGTATTTTCAAAGGTAACTGATTCCATTATCTCAGGCATGCATTTGGCATAATCCATAGGGAAAGTGGACTCACAAATCACACAAAGCTAGCAAATGTCTGTATACTTCACCAAAACTTTATTCCTTAACATCTTCTATTTAAAAAAAGACTAAAATTGTGGGGAAAAGCATCTTGACAGTAAAAAATTTAATACAGACTTATTCCTTACTAGCAAACAAAACATTTTCACAATATTGTATATTAACAATCTCCAAAATAATTAATTACCTGTGAAGAAGATGTACGTTGAACCCATTTTTGTTTCATCCTTCCTGCATTTGTTACCATTGCACAGCTGAAGCCAGCAGCTATATTCACCTGTGTCTGCTGCAGTGGAGTTTGTAAGGATCAGCTGACCATACCTGTCCAACTGCTTTATACTGGAGTGAAGAAAAACAAAAGGTGTGTTTCCTTGTACATTTTTTGTCAGATCATTTCTACTTTTGATTTTTTCGTTCCTGTTCTGCAACAGATTTTTCTCCTACAGAGCTGTGTTGCAGCTTCCCCCTTTGTTCCAGCAAAGACCTGCACATGAACAGTTTTTATTTCAACTTCATGCACGAGCATCAGTAAGCTTTCATCACATAGAGTTAATTCCTGAATTCATTCCAGAATCCCTGTTTTGAAAATGGGCTGTGATTGCCCTAGACACTGTGTTCACATTGTTTCAGTTTGTCTAAATATATCCCATATTTTCACACTCCAAGTCAAGCCACGTGAATCACATTCCTCTCCTGATATCATTTACTTCAACTGCAGCACTGCTTCAGTAGCATACAAAGAAGCAAACAAACAAAAAAAAAAAAAAAAAAAAGAAAAAACACCACTTTACCACTGGTGACAGTTCCTTCAATGATTTATGCCTTTTCCCAGCATGAACACTTTCCTGTCTTTAACACAGCAGTCTGGCTTCCCACTTGCATGCCCATCACAAAGACCTTCAATCTCAACTCATTTTGGCCTTGCCTCCTCCTCAGCCCCACTCCATCTCATTGCAGTCCTGTCACCCTTGGCTACTTCAGAACATGGTATGGGTACTGCTGGAAGAACACTGCCAGGAGTATGAGGCAACCACGTAAAAAACCCAGCCACTTTTTCCTCCTTCTCCAAATACGTCTCCCACTGGATTAAAACTTGTAAATCAATTTGTACATACAGACAATGGCTGTTTCTAAGGGTCCTAACTATGAAATTCATTAAGTCACAGTGTCACCTCGTTCTTATTTTTGTTTGCTTTCCTGGCTCTTTCTTGCACAGGCAGTGTCAGAGTTAGTAGCACGTGCTACGCTGTCGTCTGATGGACTGCAAAAGCATTGGTCCCACAGCACAAGTGGTCTGGGGACCCTGTCAGGAGACACATGGCAGCACTGATGCATTTCACTGCAGCTCCAACCTGTAAAAATGTTATTTTCAACCAACTGCTTTACATGGTAGCAGAGCCAGAACACAAAGGCTTCTTCCTTTCCTTTCCAATACACTGAATTCTAGGGTCATTTCTGTTGTAACTGTCAGGAGAGATTTTCCCAGTTTCAGGTATTTAATAGTAGACTCCTTTTCTGTGTTTCAGGCTGGATCTGAACACAGTTTGCATGAATTCCCAGCAGCTCCTGTGCTCTTGCTAAGCTGCAGGCTCTCTCTCTCTGCTTACCGTCCTATTTCTTTCTGATGATACTGCAGTTATTTTTAAGGCAGATGCAGGACTTACTGAATCCTTTATTTGAGGGATTAGCAAGTTTTAAAGGCATTTTTCTCCTCTAGGCCACCTTGTTATTGTGTTACTGCAGCACTATTGCAGACAAGCTTGGTTCTACCACGTGGGCTCTGCTGGGCTCACATCTTGACTGTGGGCAGCTTTCTGCTAACTGCTCACATTCGCTTATCCAGAGACTGCTGCTTTCAGCTACACACAATACCTAACATTTCAAGCTCCCTGGGTGTTCTGCTAGGAGACTGCACTCACAGCTGGTATGTGTTAGCTAAGGCTCACATAATCCAGCATTCAGCCTTCAGCCAAGGCTGGGTGCTCAGAAATTAAAACACACCAAGTAAGCAACACAAACAGGGAGAATGACCTTTCCCACCAAAGCCTTCAGGCTCTTTACACTCATCCATCACATAGCAGTTTTGAGAGCTGCCTGAAGAAGCAGGCAAAACATGCTTCCTACTTGCCAATGCACTTGTCCTACATGACCTCATCTGATTCCCATTTTTTGAATTATTGAAAAGTAACATTTCCGTTTTTCATACATGCACCCTACATTACAAACGCCTTCAGCTTTTGGATAAGCACTGACCAATTCCTAATCGCACAAGAGATTCTGTTGTGTATCATAGTAAAGAAGAAGAAAAGAGAAATCCAAGATGCATCCTAGTCCCTATGATCTTTAGATTCACAGTTCACATTTCATAAGCTACATGGCCACATTGGCACAATATGTTTTGCAAGCACTAACAGCAACATTATAGAGAACCCATTAGGCTAGAACATTTAGCCTCCAACCATTAATGCAGCCACCGAACTATGGCCTGAAATCCCAACAGACAAAAAAGAAAAAAACAAGGTCAGAGTTAATTGATTATTGTACAGTGTGTTCTGCTTAACTGAGAACAAGCTATCTGGTAATCAATGGAAATAACACAGTGAGTGCTTCCACAAACATGCGCTAACATAACCTGGCAACTGAAAGAGTGGAAATGTTGAGGCTTGTGACATGGCCGTGCTAAGCAGACAAAACAGACTACATTAAGTAAGCCATAAATGGCAAATTCATCATCTGATATACATTTCTTTCAGCTTTCATTTCATTAGTATTTTAAATGATAAGAAGTTTTTCTCAAAAGCCAAAGCTTTATGTATCACAAAAAATGAAACATTTTGAGACCATTTAAAGAAAGATAAAAAACCTCCTTCAAAATCATTTTCCATACATTCACCTTATTAAGCTTTTAGTTATTTTAAGTTCAAAAGACCTTTGCCAGAAATGCTGTGCAAAGTTCAAAAGCAAGAAAAAGCTAAAGGAAGCCAAAACATAGCGTGCATAGATGTGAGCATCTAGCTGTACTGGTACTGCCACAATGGAGCTATCTAAAATACAAGGAGATGGACAGAACATCCTTACTGCTCGAGGCAAGAAGCAAGACCTGTCAGCTTACAGACTTCAGAGCACCTGAAATGAGTGACATTCAGTAAGACACAGATAACAAACCACTTAGGCAGTGAGAGCCTGTCTCAATTTACAGCACCTCAGCTCTATCCTGCAGTTTCCTCAATACCTGTGAAAGCACTCCTGCCTGTGTACCAATATGCACACAGCACATACCCACCTCTGCCCCAGCTTCCTTCTAAGGGTGAGACAGACTTAGAAATGGGAACCATAACCACTACGCGCGTGTCACTCCCTGTCAGTATGAAAGTGAATCCCTAACAGCACTGCCGGGCCCGTACCGCGGCTGACGCGTGCCACCTGCTGGAGTAATATCATAGAATGGCTTCGGTGTGAGGCCCCACAGATCATCAGTTCCAACCCCCTGCCGTGGGCACGGCTGCCCCCCACCAGCTCAAGTTGCCCAGAGCCCCATCCAACCTGGACTCAAGTGCCTCCAGAGATGGGGAATCCACAGTTCTCTGGGCAGCTGAGCCACTGCCTCACCACTCAGTAAAAAATTCCTTCCTCACACCTCACCTAAATCTACTCCCTTTGAGTTTACAGGCATTTCCCCTTGTCCTATCAAAGAACATATATTAAATATATTTTAAAAAATCTATTCTGAACAAAATATTGTTTATTGTACATGAAAACACAGTTGTTCAAATTATTCAGAAGATCTTTGGAGAGATACTGCCACGATAAGCCCTTAGCAGAAACAGGCTTGTTAAAACTTAAGAGTAGTCTCACACTAAAGAGGTTTATTCAGCCTGTTTATTCTGGAACTCCTTAGCCGCCAGGAAACAAGCAAATATACAGTCAAGAGGAGAATCAGCTCATGAGTTTCAAAAGGATATGTTACAGACCACAGGTTATACCTGTCAATTTTCAACCTCATTCTTTGAAAAGCAAAGTGAAAGTAATTAACTGTGACTTAAAGGTAGCTTCACGATTGTAAGGAAGTGGAATGTGTCAGAGATTTTACTCAAAACTCTGAAACTTCTTTTGTTTTTTTTTAAAAGCAAAATTCTACTTAATTTAGGAACAAAATGACAGTAGAACTTGCTCACACTAATACCTCTGCTTTTATCTAATAAGCTAAGCTCTGTTCACGGTGCTCCTTAGTACCTCAACTACTTGTTCTTTGAAAATACCTGAAGATAAATCTCCATAAAACAAGCAGGGAAAATGAGCTGTTCTCTTGGCAAAATAAGCGCTAACGGCAGACATCTCTGAACTCCTTTACACAGCCTTTCTCTTTCAAATACACAAGGAGACTATCACATTCAATCTAGTCTTAGCTATGCATATACTAAGCTCAAGAACTGGGAAGGTCAACAAACACACGGTTTTGAAGATGCTTATATCAATGGGACACCTTTTTTCCTCCTCCTACTCTCAAACTCTTATGTGGTTCTGCTAGTGGCTGGAATATACTGGTGTCCCTCTGGACCATGACTTCTATTTTAGATTCATCTGAAGGAAACCCAGTTCACATGCAACACAACTGTTCCACAGTGTGCATCCCAGGGCAGTAACGGGAGGACCAAAAGATGCTTACATTTTGCTTCAGACAAGTAACCACTAGGTGAACCTTAACTGCAGACATTCATACGTTTGTTGTTTGTTTTTGTTCGTTTGTTTTTTCCCAAAATATGGAAAATACCTTACCTGAGTCTGGAGTCTTTAAAAGTGTCCAAGTATGAAGGATAGCTCCAAGTCACGTTACTTCCCTTACATCGCAGTTCAACGCTTTGTCCTGCAGACAGGCTTAAAGTGGCAGTTAGTTTCTGGAAACGGCCTTTATCCATCACCTGCATCAGGATGGACTGGGACTTAGAGGAGGAGTCAACAGGTTCTCTTTCCTTCATTTTTGGGCCTTTGGGTTTTACTTTTTTGTTGATAGGCTTGATTTTGTTTTCCCCTGGTTCTTTTGGACGCTTACTTTTTGCAGACTGTCCAATAACTGATAAAATAAGGAAAAGGCAGCAATGTTACCAATTAGAAAAAAAAAGTCTTCTTGCAATCAATTTTTATTATCACAGGGAATAACCAATATTCCGTTCTTCCTATAAAGGATTCATAAAAAAGAGAAAGAGTTAATTTCCATAAGTTTCTGAGGTCTCTGACATGACTCATTTCCCTGGACAGAAAAAAAAAAAAAAAAAAAGCTTTCAAGAACACTTGGAAAATCTATGCCTGTAGGTCATATAAACGGGCAAATATGTAAGGCATGAGAACTTCACAGACAGGAAGGGAAAGGAATACAGTATTTTTCTCTTCAGATACTTTTGTCTTTGCTATCTTCTATCACTGCCATTTACTGTGCAACATTACACAAGTGCTCTGTCTCTATACCTATGCTACAAACCCATCAGTCATGCATAACCTTTGAACACACTGTGCTGCTCTAAGAGAGACACAGAAAAAAGCTGGGAAGTACAGAAGCTAATGGTGACTTTTACAATGCTAGTAATAATGAAGGTCTTTTTTCATTTAGGTTATGTACTGTGAAAATACAAATAGTATTTAAGTCACCTGAAAGTAGTACTCAATTTATCACGTTTCTGTAACGGCCATTTACCTCTACTGCGCAGATGGAAACAGAAGCACAAGAGATTCCATAACCTGCCAGAGGCAACAGCAGCCTTTTAAAACAAACCAAAGCAAATGGAAAAGTGAGCTATCTTCAACTGATTCACATAAAATTATCATTTATGTCTTAAAAGTGTAATTCTTAACAGGGATTTCAGCTGTCTCCGGGCTGAAAATTAACGGTGAGTAAAAATCGTCTTTTCAAACCAATGAATTCTGGAACCCCTCCAATCAGCTGAAGTGCTGCAGCAAAGCTAACCAATGACTAAATAGTGAATAAAGATTCCTTTTATCACATGCAAGTCCCTTCAAAAAGCACTTCTGCAGAACACTCCTGAGAGGAAAGCAAGAAAAACCAACTCAAATACATAGCAACAGAAATGCATCTCTCAGAGTCTCAGCTGGGTGCTGGGCAGGGGACAGCGAGGATCACTTCGCAGAGGACCAGTTACTCCTATACATATCCGTGTGAATAAATGTTTCCTAAGAACACATACTCCAGTTTCACTTCTTTGGCCTACAAGTCTGTATGCTGTTTGTAAGCCCATGTATTGCCTTTAACTTTTCTGGAAAAGCATAAGCTCACTAAGTGATCCTAAGAGTTCCTGTCCAAAAGGATGTGAGATGCATGCTGCAGTTGCTTAAAAGGTGCACGTTTCCCAGCAGTGCAGTGACTTATCTCAGAGGCTCATTTACAGTCGTTACCTGTTCCCACCATGTGCCACATGCACATAAGCCTTAAAAAGAACAGAAAAGAAAAAGAAAGGAAAAATTTAAAAAAGTGGAGATCTCGGCCATTAAAAAAACTAAGCAAATGAATAACGAAGATTTTTCATGCTGTAACTGACAGCAGGCAGCAAAACCTTTTATGAGATGAGCCTAAAACTGCTATTTTGGACAGAAAAACTCTACAACCTATGCCTGACAGCTAATTCACACTGAATACAGTTTTTCCATATAAAGTACTCTGGCATTTTATCATACAAATAAAACAAAAAGCCCACTATGAATTAAAGTCAGCCTCACTGTATGCTGATTAACACGGATTACAGCTGGTACTGGCTGAGCTATGGGCAGCACCTGTACCTCTGCAGCACTGCAGCCTGCTTCAAACAAGTCCCTTCTGGACTGGTATACCCCTACTCTATTTAATAGTTCTTTGTACAGAACCCATGCATAAGAAAAGTATTTCAACTACATCACCATTGTGTAAGGGAAAGAAGGCAAAAGCAGACTGCATGCCAGGTTCAAGCACATTCTTTGTCAATTTGAGCTGAAGCAACTTGCTTGGGAAATTAATGAGAGATGTCCTCTAACGATTCTTCCAAAGAGAAAGAATCTGCCTCAGAGATGCTATTCCAGTGCCCAGTAAGATACTGCACTTTCCACAGTTTGTGTTTATTATGTCAGCATTTTCCAGTAACGTTCCAGACGCTGCTACAGAGAACACAGATGCATACAGACAATTAGGTGCATAATTTACAGTTTTTGCTTCTGGTGGGGTTCTTTCCTCTTGCCTGTTCCTATGAGGCACACAAAGCTCATAGCTGTCTCTTCCTGCCCCACTGCAGCACATCAGGAGAACAGGATTTATGACTGCTTTTTATCCCTTTTGCAAGCTGTTTCTCAAACTTTTGTCTGCCCTATTCTGGTTTTTATATTCAACTCAGATGTCAGTTAAGAAGCCTCCTCATCTTAAGTAATTCCCCCTTCTCAAATTAAATGCAACAGTTCGCTCTTTGGCTTTTATTATTCCTGCAAGAATATTAAAACTACAGTCTGGCTGCTCTAAAGGAACACGCGCATCCAATCATGAGCACTGCTCAGGAACAAGTCAGGAGCTGCTGCTCTTCTCCAAGCAGCAGCCCTAAGAGCCCACCACTTGTGGCATCTGGCTGGTCACACTCGGCCGGCGTCACACCCCAATGTAGGCATGCCAGCCTGCACCACTAACTCTCATGCTGCTATCTGCGGTCCTTGCTGTTCAATTTCCCTAACAATCAGCCATATCGTTGGCCACACTATACTGTCTTTCCTTCATAGCGCTACTATCTTGGTTCAGATGGCTTTTACTGACAAAGATCTACACTACATCTGGGATTACAGCATTCTTCAAAACAAGCTGCCATTTCTCCCTCAGGGTAAGCTCCTTCCTCTTCCCTGTGCAATTTGTCCCCTGGTGTTCAAGGCCCCAGATCAGCATTCTCATTCTAAGTGGTCCATTCCATTTCCCCACAGCACTTCTAGAAACACACAAACTTTGTTTCTGTCTCTTTATTTTAACACTAATTAGATCAGCCTATTTGTCAGCATTCCATTGCCATGCTGTTCTGCCAACCTCCATTCCTACATGTGCTTGATGATACACTGTCCTCGTAGCATCACCCCAGAGAAATGCAGTCCTCTTCCACACCTGACACTGCTGCTACAAAACCGTTAAAGGCCTGCTTATGAGAGTTCCAATTCTGAGTGCCAGAAGCCTGGTTTCAATTTTCTTTAGATGAAGTTTTTCCTTTCCACACAGGCTTCCTCTGTTCCACATGTTTAGGCTCACTGAGAGCTAGAGAAAATACTTTCCTCCTTCCACTCTCCCCAGAACATCCAGACTCTGCCTTTCTAATCTAGTGTTTCCCTGCAGGTGAAAGCAGGACATTTCAGGAAGCACCATCATCACAGGGGGTTTTGTTTTCCCATGCTGAAGCTTTGGTTCTCTTCTGCGCCTCCCTGAGATATGAGCTTCCATGCAAGCCACATCCGTGCTCCTCCCCAGCTCTCCTTTGGAGTCTGTTTCAACACTCACCAATGCTGCCGCTTCCTGCACCTGGTAATCTGCCCCCTCTCAAAGCTGGGCCATATCTCAATGTGCCCTTTAATGACATTAACTAGTACAGTAGTCTGTAACATAAGGTAAAGGGGACAGGCTACCAGAGTCATCTGGAAACAAAGAACCCACCACGGGTTCCATTCATACACCCAAACTACAGGACTTGCCTAGGGAAGGAACAAACTCAACTAGTCCATTTACACAGGTATGGTGGTCTTTGTGACCATAATGAAGAGAATGGAACAGGCTAGACACAGCTCTGCTTGTGACGCTCTAGAGCAGGCACATCCAGCCCGCAGGCAGCATGTGGCACAGCCTGGCCTGCCTGCTCCACACCAGCACAGCAGTACACAACCATTCCTCAGCAGCAGCCAGACATGGGAACTATTAACACTGCCTGAGTTGAAACCAGGTTATGGGGTGGCTGCAGTGCTAGCTAGACTTAGAGCAAATAAGTGAATGCATTTTGATACATTGGCTAAACACAGACCCGTGAATAGCGAAAAATGCATAGCTGTACTTTTCATTTTGATAAAGAAACTTAACAATAGGTTTCAAGATTGAAAAAAAAGCAACCTTTTTTTCACATATTTGCAACTCCATTTTCAGTTGACATAAATACAATACCTGCAAGTTTTCAAACAGAATGTATAGGGTTGCAGTCAGATATTCAACACAAAAATCCTATCGTGTTTCTACTACACTTCTATGAGCCCTCTCTATCCAGAGAAAGATAACTCGGTTCACAGTCGTGCCTTACTCATGTCACCACTTTTTGGCAGTAGGTATATTTGTGATGAACTACTTTCAGGGATGAAGCACAGGAACAGTACAATTTCATCAAAAAAAATGTGAGTAACACCCTGAGAGATCACTAAGAACTGCAACTGCTTGCACTGAATCAGACAAATACATTAGTTTCACAATATGAAAGTAAAATATACAAATAGGTGGGTTTTTTTGTTGTTGTTTTTGCATATTACGTATTTTACACATGGCCCAAGACAATTCCTCTTCACTCAACATGGCCAAGGCAAGTCAAAGGGCTAGACACCGATCCTCTACAGAAAACTTGTCATCCAAGTCAGCAGACAATCTGGAGGAACATATTTCACCATCTGTAAGCTACTACCAGCTAAGTCAGGAGTGTTATTCTGACATCAGAATCCCTCATCTGAACTTGAATGAAATTAAACATACCATGTTACTTGCTCACATAGGTCAGTCTCCGGATGACACAGCAGGAAGCACAGCTGAACCTCACTACAAAGCAGAAGAACTAAGAAAGCAAGCCTGGAAGATCTTTAGCCCAAGCCACAACTCCCTTGTCATTCTGGGTTTTTGTTGCCTACTTCTCAAATGGAAAACACTTTTCTTGACGTGGCAACACCCACAGACCCACATAGCTTTAAGTCAAAATCCTCCTCTACACCACACTAATACAGCAACTCCTCATCTGGAATGTAACTCCTTCACAGTCTTAAGAAAAACTATGCTGGAAAGGACTCTTGGAAACCCCTTCCTACCCCAGCTCTGTTGCTCTGGACATTGTGAATGTCTCACAGTCCAGAGATGCTACAGCCTCCCCAGGCAGCGCTAAACAGCTCTTGGGGTGATGTATCTTTGTGTCCTTATAGTAAATTTTGTCCACATTCCTCGGGCCACTTGAGGGACTTGCCTCTTTTCCTTTCTCCGTGCACGCCAGAGCCCAGACCTCTGTGCAGACCCCCAGCTTCAAGTGGGCCCTGACCTCGCTCCCAGAGCTTTCCTTGACAACATACTGCAGATGGCAGCAGAAGGGGACAGTACCTGTTTTCCCTCTCCATCCCACCGATACATAAACAGCTGGCAGCTTCAGAAGTGGATAAGCCACTGGCCAGAGCCACATCGTGAATTGTAGGGAATTATCTAAGTTCTCCAGATGTCAAAGTCAAAATAAGCCAAGGCTTGGTTAGGAGCTTCCTTCCCCAGCCAAAAGCTAAGCCCTTCCCTGCCAAGAACTCACTGTGACCTGATGCCGTCTTAAGAAGAAAGCCTGATCCTTCCTACCAAGGAGACCAACTGTGCACAAAACCCACACAAACTGCAGTAAATAAATAAATAAAAAAGTCACGACTCCTCCCTGACAGACACGAAGCACCCCTTGCTCCGTCCTCCACCGTCAGCACCAGACGGGACCCAACTCCCAGCGGCACCGAGAGCCCCTCAGGCACCGTGGGGTGGCAGCTGTTCCCAGGCACAGGGACTCGAGCACGGGCTTTGAGCGACGCGTCTGAGAGACGAAGAGAAAGCGGAGGGGCACGGGGCGGAGGGGCTGCGGCTGTTTCGGCGACGCCTCTCGCCACCTCCACCCGAACTGCCGGCCCCGAACAAACCGCATCTCCTTCCAGCAGTGCCGGTTCTCCGGCAGCCGGCGGGACGCAGCCCGCCCGACTCCGCCACGCAGGACGGGAGCCCCCGCACCCCGAGATGGCCGCCAGCCCCCGACATGGCGGGCGGGGGCGGCGGAGCGCGAGGCGGGGGAGCTGGGAGGGGTGCGGAGGGTGGGGGGGGGGGGGGGGAGGAGGGTCGCGGCGGCTCACCGTGCGGCAGCGTCTCCTGCAGCAGCAGCAGGCTGAGCAGCACCCACAGCCGCATGGCGAGAGCGGCCGGGGCGCCGGGCTGAGGCGGGGCGGGTGCGACGGCGGCCCCGCGGCGGGGAGGAGCGTGCCGGTGCCGGGAGCGGGGGCCTCGGACCCGGAGCTGCCCGCGTCGGGCGCGCCCGTCTCGGCCGCGCGGCCTCGGCGCGGTGATGGGAGTTCTCCTGTGAGGGAGGGAGAGCGGGTCTCGCGCTCGCCAGTGCTGCTTGCGGTTGGTTCGGCTGCAGGTTGCCTCCGTCCTGCAGCCGGGTCACCGGGCACAGGTGGGAGCTGTGCAGGGCTGCGTCTGCCGCCTCGCGGGTGGCACTGCAGGTGCGTGTCGAGCTGTGATAGATGCGGCTGAAGGGAGCAGAAGGACGCTGTGAAGTCAGTTTCATTCCAGTAGCAAAGTCATTCCCAAAAGCCTGCACGGGAGAAGCTGCTTTATAGCAGGCGTTGCTATTGCTAGAGTTATTTCCACTTTTAAACAGTTACCCTGTACTGGATTCTGAAAACGCTGTCACTTTTGTTTTAAAGAAAATGAATCATGCGGGTGATGGGTGAGAAAAGGTGCAGAATATAAAGTGTAAATTGCACAGAATATAAAATGTAAACGTTCATAGCCTCTCTTCTGATGGAGAACATCTACTTTCCATCGTATCAGCTGCAAAACTGCTGTAATTGCGATTCTTAGGTGCCTCTTCAGGTCAAAGACGTAATGCTGACAGAGCCCCACACACTGGTACATATTGAGAAGCACAGTACCAGCACTAGGAGCTAGCAGCCCACCTGCATTCATTCCAGGGCATGTTCAAGCTGATACTAACCTTTTGCTTTATGGACATACAATTAAGAAATTGTTGAAGAAAGTGTTTTTATACATTTTGAGTTTCCTATTTATAACGGATACACACTGAAAACTAGTTACGTTTTCATTTGTAATCATCATAAGGGTGGTAGTACACCCAGGGTAGAGCAAAATCACAGCTGCTTTGATATCTGTGAGCAAAGATGATGACCCAGATGTCTGCAAAACAAGAGCAAGTTCATGCTGGAGCTGTGGTTCTATATCTCAAGGCTATCATTATCTAGTGCCCAGATTCAACATTCATATGTTATATGTAAGTAGGTGTCCTAAGTGACAGTCTTTCAATTGGTAATTTTCAGTCATTTCAATCCTCAGGGTGCAACACTGGGTGACAGAACTCCAACGTGATTGTTTTGTTTTGTTTTCCCCTCTATAAAGGCTATATGAGCTTTCATGCTATTTATTGGGAGTCATGATTTGTATAATGTCATTACATGAGATGACACTAGAGATTATTAAGTCACAGTGTTATTTTAGTATTTACTAAAACTACAGTAGTGATTGAAGTCAGAGTTGTTATACGAAGTACATACAAGTGATATTCAGCTTTATTTAAAAAATATGGAACAAATGCACAATTGTTATCCCGCAAAGCACATCTTACAATATATGAAAAGCAATGCAATTTCCATCAGAATTTGAAACCAAAGTAACTAAAAAAATTGCTGATTATAATTTTTACTGAAAAAAAAAAAGAATAAACAAGCACCATGTTCTTAAATACGCACTTTTACATTCACAAAAATTCAGGACTTTTGGCTAGAGTACTCAAATAAACGTAATTTGTGTTTTAAGTTGTATCACAGTCATTCTATCACTGTTTTAAATGCTCAGCAGCATATGACACAGTCATAATCATGACGATGTACACGTGAACAAGAAGAAAAGTTAAAATGTATATAAACTAATGTTTCTTAAAATGAAGCACACATAACTATTCTTAAGAATATGTAACACATATTTCATGCTTTGCTTTCTGTTAATGCAAAAGGAAAAAGCCCTCCTAAACTTTCAAATCCTGACTGCAACTAAACTTCTGTTGCTGAAGGTGGAGTTTGCCTCATGCAAGGCTCAGGGGAAACATACAAAGACAACCGAGTTTGTCCAACTTACAGTAAAAATAAACAATATGTAGACACACAGTTCTTTGTAATGCACATCTAAGCACAGAAATCCTCCAGCTTAGCTGATGCTGAAGAAATTGATTTCTAAAATCAAATGGAAAACAGATCAAGACATTGTGAGGGCATTATATTTTGCTTTGGAAAGGTCCAACTATAAAAAAAAGCAGAGGTCCTCAAAATATATACCAGAAAGAAATATTTAAGGTACAGAAAATTGAAAACAAATACAAAGATCCTACACTACATGGAGTACCGCTTGCTGCTTCTGCTTAACACTGAGTAACCCCAGTGCTTTCAGTGAGCATACTGCAATTTGTACAACCTCCTGGCAGGCCTGGAAACAACCAGGATCTTACAATAAAAGGTGCTTTTATTTTGTTTTTGTGTAACCATCATGTGAATTAAATTTCTACTGTACAAAACGCACCCCAGTGTCAAAGACATCTGACAGGATTAACATGATTGCACAGTCCCATGTAGATCTCCTGCACTGTCAGGATCTCACCCAGGTTGGGGTGCTTGCAGGACATCTGAACTTGGCACTTATTAAAAACCTTCATGAAAATAGTATGCATTTTATTTCTTAAATGTTTGTATATCGTTCCATAAACTTCAGGGAAAAGGGGGCTAGACTTTTACATTCATCATCTAATAAAATATAGAAATATGTATTTAAGCATTATCATACTTTGTTTTTAAATTAATTGTACCATTTGAAGTTTCTGCATGGCATAGTTAAGTTCATGAGCATATAGAATATTCTCCAACAGCAGGCAATATACATGGCATGGCGACCTGAACGTAGTGTGACAGGTTTCAGGAATTTGCCTCGTATTTGCTGTGCAGGAAGAAGCACACTACTGTTAACGTAATAGTTTTGTCCAGGATAACAGATAATGAAATCTGAGATATCTCATAACACTTCCTGTTGCAGAATTAGGACTAGAATTTAGAATACTGAATGGAGGTCACCTTAGGTAATGTGAATTATGCAGAAATGATCTATAACTCCTATGCCTCATCGAAGGAGAAAAAAAGAGATCCATTTGTTCTCTTTTACATTTACTTTGATTTACTTTCCTAAATCTGATAAAAATAATTCCTATATCTAGAGGCACACCCTGAATGTACCAATGCAAATATAGTTTTTGGAGGATCTATTTAAAACAAACAAACAAAAAAAACTACCTTCAATAATATATATATATATATATAAATACATAATACCATTATTATTTGCACAGAACAATTTACAGTACCAACAACTATGAGTATGATAAAAAATAACAATTGAGTTCCAACAGACTTGTGCTTTCAGCTGCTCACTTGGCAAATACAGCAAACACGAGAACAAAATTGGGATTGGTTTCGCACATACCCCCTGTGTAAGAAGCAGCATGGCTGTCCTTCATGGGGCCTGCTCTAATATCCCAGAAAAGCATCTGGAATTTCAAGATTACATGTACAAATGCACATCAAAATTAGCATAAATATCTCACTTCTGGCTTGTAGTGTTCTTAGCCATGAACTAATAATAGCATTAACTGTACATACATATAAATAAGCCTTGTGCAGTCAAAGCAACTGAGAATACCCAATGATTTTCCTTTAATTTCATTTTATTTATCATTAGTTAACTGGATAGTTCCTGTGCTGCAGCCGCTCCCAGTCTCCCTTACAACACTTGTAACAGTCACATTATTTTCATATAATTAATTACTTCAACTATGGGAGACTAATAATATAGAAATGCTCGGGGAAACACTATATACAAAATACACATAAACTGGAAAATTTCTCTCATCTATCTCCAAAAGCCTTACCTACCACTTGCTTTAGTTGTAAGTTTCTTACACTGACAGTCTCCCTTTAAAAGAAAATTCCAGTGCAGTATAGAAACTAGTCTAATTGATACATCAAAATCACTGTAGGCTAATGTCAGATCGATGCAAACACATAGATACATTCGTTCTATACAGTGGTGCTAGAGGGAATGGGATCCTCCTTGCACATCACAGAACAGCAGCAGTTTGCAGCTCACCTGCTCTGTGGCACCAGCATCTGTAGAAAAAAGACTTTGCTTCCCATACACTGAGACGTATAAGGAATTTAAGAGAGCTGTCTTTCACTGTAGGCTAGAAAAAACATTGTGCAAAAGCTTCAGCTGCGCACTGCAGCCTTGCCCTAACAGTAGGATATTTTTGCAGCTGGGGAGGACAGGTAAGGATGCCCTCTGAAAAATAGCCACTGAAGAAGCTGTGCTTTTGACAGAGTAATTACAAATAAGGAAAAGCATCAGAATTTCTACTTCAAATACCTACTGTATTGAAAACAGAACACGCATTCATTTTCTTTTTTTCTTTTCCTTTTTTTTTAATAAAACATTTTTTTCAAAATCTGTCAGGATTACCATACTGGATTCCTTTCTGGGAGCCTAGAAAGTCCTAAATATCTTCTGTTTTAAACAAGAACACTTAGTTCTTTTGTCACTTTTTCATAACAATGGGCCCCAGTTGAGAAACACAATTAAAACGGCAAATCTAACTGACACAGATGGCTCTTTCATTCACTGAAGAAAGGTTCTGAAACTTATCATCAGCTTTCAGCACTGTCCTGAAAATCACTGTCTATCCCTATCAGCAAAGCATTTTGCATAGACTATATCGTATTAGTCAAATAGGACATTTTAGTGTTTCTTTACAAACATCTTGTAAAACACACAACTTGCGCAAAGAAGTGGCTATAACTTATTAGGATGAATTATGATATTTTAAGAAATAGGACTGCATTGCCACTTACTCTATAGTTTCTCCTCATCCTCTGTCCCATCCATTTTTAAGCACCACCAGTCTTTAGAACAATGGTCCTTAGGACAATGGCCGTTGCAGGATGCACATGTTGAAACCTCAGTTAAGAGGTAGGTGGTTTTCCTGTTGTACACTCTTTATCCTGCACTTTGAAAGAAAAACACGGGCACCTACAAGTGCTCTGTTTTGGTCTTCCAGCAAATATTTTCCGGTCGTTTTGTCTGGATTGCTAGAAAGCCAGGAATAAGCCCCAGGAGACAAGCAGTAGTGATCTTTTCAGATTGCTGCTCCTTGAGCTGAGCAGCCAGCAGAGGCCACTAGTGCAACAGTACAAATTCCTTCCAACTACCAGGGCTGCAAAAAACACTTTCCTCCCAGTTCAAACTGGAAAGAAGGGCATCAGGGCTTAGGCTACGGACTCATTCCTCCATAGGGTATCAGCACATTCCAGGGTTCCCTGTCAAGAGGGACTCCTCTTTATGCCTTCTACATCTAGGCATGTTACTCTCTTACAACAACAAAACTCATTTTCAGATTAAAAAAACATGATTCTATAGCTGTGAAAAAAGACAGAAAGGGAGAGAGAAAGAAGCAGCTTAACTGGTCACTTTTTCACTTTTTCTTTTTCTTTTCTTTTTTTTTTTTTTTTTCTTTTTTTGGAAAATTCCAGCTGTTATAAAAAGGTGCTTTCACTGCCAACCAACACCATTCTCACAGGATATAAAATTTTTGTACCTAACAATAGAGACTAATACCAATGATTGTAGTAGGCAGTATTAGTCTTCAGATTGCTACTCTCCATAACAAAGTACAAAAAAAATCTCTTGTACATTGGGGAAGTTATTTTTATAAATTATTATCTTGCAAAATAATTTCATATTGTGGAATCTTTTAAGTGACTGAAGTCTACTATTTGCTGAGAAAAAGTGTTAAAATGTCTGTGTGCCCTTGTTAAGTAATGTGACTTTCACACTGAAAGAACAGTGTCCATTTTCACAAGCTTTAAAAATAATGTTTCACACAGCACTTTAGAGCATGCTTTCTAAAGCTTGGGTTTGTTTCTTTTTCTGCTCCCCTTCTATCTGAAAAGAATGTAGGGATTTTGAGCATCAATTTTTCTGAAAAGAAGTTTTTGCAGAAAATAACATAACTGCTCTTGAAAGTATTGTTTTATATACAGAGCATCTCTGAAGTGAAAAGAGTTCATGTAAAACAGAAGGGAAAATGCTGAACAGTATTTAAAGGGAATAAAAGCCTTTAAAGGGTCTTTTCTATTTGACTGCTTCATGACTACTAAATAGTAAGGGGGAGAAAATCTTTCTTTACCACTTTTATATAAACATATGATTTTCTACTTCTTGCAAAGTATCAGGTCTGCCAATTTATCATTTGTTTCACAAATATTTTCCAGGCTTATCTTCGATTTCTCTCCCATGAGTGTTACTTCTGTAGAAAAAAATTGAGTACCTGGTATTTTAATAGCGAGTTAATTGCTTTCCTATTTGGGACACCAGAACGTGTAACAGAGATAAGGAGGACATGTAAAAGGCACTTGTGTTCACAATGCAGCATAAAATATTCTGAACTTCTTGCAAGCAGTTCTTCATATTTTGTGACTGTCAGCAATTGTGTACATCAGTTCAAACAACACATCCAGATTTCTGCTTGCCAAAGGGTACTTCTCTTGCTTGTTTGTTTCATTTAAATATTAACCTCCGTGCTGTCAGTTCTGAAATGATGAAGATGGATTAGCAGCTTGACCAAAGTATCAGCCAGGCCTTGTAGTAAACACTTTGAAGAGGCTCAGTGTTGGTAGAAAGCTTTTGAAATTTCAGTCCGTAAGTAAAGTATCAATTAAAGGTTTAAAAGACTTCTGTGTTTAGAAAGATTAACATTCACTTGTCCTTTCATGTGCAAGAAATTTATCACTTTCATTTGCATTTTCAGGTTCATCCCCTTCTTCCACATGGTTCTTTTTTTGCAGTCCACTATTTTCTGAACAAGAATCTTCATCTCCATCACTGTGATGACCTTCAAGACTGTGTCTGATGCCATAAGTAAAATAAATAATGAAGCCTGTCAAAAGGAAAAGGGAGAAAATAAAAGGTTAGTAGGGTTTTCAGGCAAGTAGTGCTAATTTTTACTGTCTAGTAGTGCTAATTTTTACTGTCTAGTAAAAACTGTCTACTGTACAGAAAGTGGAGATGCTAAATTTGCATAACTTCTTGCTCTAACAGGTCTTGGAAACTAGTATCTCTAATCTATGACTACATAAAATCAATGCAATTTTCTGTATCTTAAAGGAGAATGTCTGAAATAGCTAAAGAAAAACTACTGCAAAAAAGATTTCAGCACAATTTTAGCAAAGCAAACTAGAAATAGAAGTATTGCAACTTACTGGAACTAAGTCTGTAACTGAGTCTTCTTATTAACTCAAAACTGTTCATGCAGTTTTGGTGTATATTTATATCCCTTCTAAGGCATGATTTTTATTTTTTATTTTTTATTTTTTTTAACTAGAAATACTAGCTGACTTTTACTAAAACATAGGCTTTTGTTCCAATATTTAAAGGCAAGAATTGAATTATAGAAGACAGGATTTATCAGTCCTAACAAAGGTGATTTAAATGAGCAGATGTACCTACCGAGTGCCATCCAGATACTAAACCTGATCCAAGTGTCTGCACTTAACTGTACCATCAGATAAATATTTACCAGGATACTGAGTGATGGTAAAAATGGTAATAATGGAACCTAAAGGGAAATATTTAAAACATTCGTGATATTAAATATAATTTCTTGCTTATGTCAACTACTTATGCCATACTTCAGTTATACAACATGAGCTAGGAGTGACAAATCTCACTAAAAAAGAATAGGAAAATTTTCTTACTGAATTATAGTAAAATTTTCTTTTTCAGTATTTAATGACCAATTTCTACATATCTTAAACATTCAGAGTACGTTACTTTTAAAATATGTTCTCTAAGGCTGTGAAAAAATCTTTCAGCACATACCAATGAATTCCTGAATGTACAGATGAAAAGTATTATTTCTGTTCTTACAGATATATCCCTTTTTTCCAAATTGCCTCCCCAGTTCCATCAGATTTTTTTATTTTCACCACTATGCTTCACTATTTCCATTATATAGTCCCTTAACCAGCTGACCTTAGAACATAAGCTCAAAATGAAATGCCATACTTCGGAGAGGTACGAATTATACTGTGGTCCAAATCACTGCAGACAACGCAGATAATCTGACTGTGTGCTGATCAGTTTCTGAATTGTTTTCTAGTGTGTAAGTGTTCAAACTGAGGACTAAATTTCTTTGTGCCTCAACAATGGGCACTTTGGGCATACGTTTGAAAGATCAGCTAGAAGATTTGGCTTGCTGTTACAACTGAAAATACAAAGGTTACACCTATTTTGTGCAGCCACATACAGATACGCATCACACACTCAATCTGTGGGCAGCAAAACCTTTTTCCTAGTTCTGAGATCTGGATGAGACCTACACATAATTCAGCTGTGAGCTTTTATGCAACTATGCAGTAATGAAAGACTACCTGAAAAAAGGCTGTCTCTCTCTCCCTCTGCCCCTTTCCCACTTCTTACATACATCCAAACCTCCCATTAGAGCTATTATTTTATTCACCATAAAGGCCACTTTCTGCTGGTTCTGAGGCTGCCTTTGGATGAGGAGAATGGTAACTATGAAGAACACCACCAATGCAGCAAGAAGGCCAGTACTCCAGGGCTCCAAGTTAGCAATGAAATGAATTCCATATGTAGTGAGAGCACTCAAGCCACAAACCAAGAAAGCTGTGTGAAAAACAAAATGATGGAATAGCTTTGAAGAGGAAGTGACTTTTAAGATGAATGATAGTGGAACTTCAGTATGAAATGCTATGAAAATGATTAAGTAATGGAAAATACACGAGATTATGGACTAATTCCATCATGAAATATAAAAGCATTCGCCAGAATGACGCATTAATGATGACTGAGGAAAGGTATGTTATTACTGAATGTTTAATTTTGTCTATAATGAAATTCCATTATTTACGTTAATGTTGTATATTACCTACCTAACAGACCCACTAAACAGTTAACAGTAGTTGCAGTCTGCTCTGTAGGTAAACTGGATGGATTAATCAGAGTCTGAAGACTGAAGTGACTCTCCTGTATCATGTTTATCTGTGATTCACTGACTGCAGATTCTGATGCAGCCAAGGCTGCTTTTTCTGGAGAATATCTGGGTTGCTCATAGGTTAAACCGGGTTGATACCTGTGCAAAAAATAAATAAATAAATAAATAAATAAAAATGGTGGGGTAATAAATAATGAAGATTACTCTGGGAATTGAAGAACTGTGTTCCTACAGGTATATTCAAGTATTAAACACTTTGCAGTAGGGACTGAGAATTTCCCAGTACGTGTGAGCATATGATTAGTCACAAATATATAAATAACAAAGATTGACTTTTTAAATTAAAAAGAACAGAATAAATATAGAAAGAGCCTACAGCTATCAATATATTGATATTATTAAACTGTTTTACAAACAGAAGAAGTAACAGAGTTCTACTGACAATTTGTGATGATCTGAGTTGTTGAGAGGCCTTACTGACTTCTGACAGGACAATATAAAGCAATTATTTTAACTTGTTCATCCATCTCCATCTCTCCACATACAGTCACCTCAATGTGATAGGCCCAAGGTACAGCACTGATTGTATTAATATCAAATACTATCTCCTGGAAAAGGTGTCTAGATTTCACATGAAGCTTTAATGTGACTAATGGCTATACAGATATGACAATACATCAGTGTTTTCTTTCTCAGTAGTTATTTATATGTATACAGACAGCTCTCAAACATTTAGTTAAATAGCAAAAAACATCCATTGTAAATTTGACTTCTGTTCAGATAGTGAACAATACAACATAAACCACTGTAAAACAGAAAGGGTGTCTTTGACTCACCTAAGAATGAGGACACACGTTGCCACAAGTGAATAAGCAAGAAGTGTGCCAATAGACATTATGTCCACTAAAGCCTTTAGGTCAAAAAGAAATGCCATAATAGCTAGAAAAGAAAAGAAAATGAAAAGAAAATGCAAAATTTGTATGAGGCTTACATACTGAGTCAAGATTTTAAAGTCCATCACCAGCGTAACTTCAAATTGTTTTACTGAGAGCAGTATGAGGGAAATCAGAGTAATTCTTAAAAGCACATTTGAAGTCATAGTCAACATTCCTGAACCTAATTTCCTGCAGTTGGGAATCTTATTTGTATGGACAGGCACACTGATGGGCCATGCAGTCATGCTGCAATAATCAAGCAATTTGTATTGGATTTATTTGGTCAGAAGTTCTTTTCATACATGGCTTGCTGGATGGGGGCCCATTAAAATACATTTTTATAGAATAAGATTCTGATGCTGTGAAAGAATCTCATAAAAGTTAAAAGAAGGCTCTGCAAAACAGAGGAACAGTGATGCAACCCAGTTTAGCATGTGAACTTTCTACTGATTTCAGAATAGTCTCTGTGTACATTTATGAAGTTGCCCATAATAAAATAGGTGCTTGGGTTTTTTTTTATTATCTTAATAAACCAATTTAGTTCAAGTGGTCTTCAAGAAAGACAGAAAAATATCATAAGAAATAATATTCTTAAGATCATTGGAATAGACAGAAATTACCATGGTACTATGAGTAATTATGGCAGACATTTTGTCTATAAAAGCCAGTATCGCCTTCTTCTGGAGATTCTTTCTTGCCTGTGTTGTTTGCACACAGAGAATTCATAGAGAAATAAGCACAATTAATTGAAATTTACTGTCACTAAATGAAAGGCTAGCATTAATTGATATATGGTCAAAAACCTCTTAAAGTATCTGTATTTTACTCACTCTATTGGGATATAAAAATAATCTATAAATATGGAATCTTTTTAACCATAACTAATCTTACAATAAAAGAAAATATCAATTGTAGCCTTTAAACACTGTACAGGTATGCATACACAAACTTTTCTATATTTAGAAATGCTTATATGTAATTTACTTTATAAATACTTTTAATATAATTATAGGCAGGTCTATCTGCGCACAAACACACAGTAACACACATTCCCCCTGTTTCTGGATTCTGACAAAAACATGGCTTCAGAAAGCACAACTGCTGTGTTAGACAAGTTTTACTTCATCTGTTAGTCTCTTCTTCCAATGAAGGAAGGAAAATCATCCTGTCTTCTTTAAAAAGAGTGGATGTTCATAAATCCAAGAAGTCATTTATTGTAAGAAGTCATTACTTCATATATGTGGCAGATTTCTGAATAACTAACTGCTCTGAATTCTCAAAATGTGTAGGCAAGATTATGATTAAGAGAAAAAAAAATGCTTTTTCACCTCTCTTATTTCTACTCAAGTTCTATGTAATGATGGCAGACAAATTTACAATTAAGGAACTGTAAATGGACAACTAAATATTTTTCCATGTGTAGAGTTTCAAAATCATGATTAGGATATATGAAAAAGTAAGTCACAGTAACAGCATGTGACAGCTGACTCAGCTTTAGCCATGAGCTGGTAAATTTAATTGAGGCCAAGCACCTAACAGGCTAACAGGATAAAGGATAACAATTCTTACAGCTATGAAACTACCCATGCTAGGATTTAATGGGAAAAGTCAGATAATATGAGTTGTTGCACATATTTTTACTACCCTGGCAAAACGTTTTATGACCACAAGTTACCAAATATGCATTTTTTTTTAAATAGATTAAGCTGCCTTCAAATAAATTATTCATACACCAAATTCCCCATGATGTCTAAAAGCAAGTCCATGTGACTGCTGTTGCACAGCTACAGTCAGGATTGTACTGTCACACCAATTAGTCTACCCTTTAGGCTTTCTTTCTCCTCTTCATTACTTTGATTTAAGCTAAAGGTGTTAATTTCATCCCACATAACTGCACTACCGAATTATTATATTATAGAGGAAAAATAACATAAATTAAAAGTCAAAATAAAATGTTTTAGTATTAGCTCTGAACTCAGTTTAAATCAATGTTAACCAGGTTGCTAAATGCTATAGGACATGTCTTTCATATTTTAGTTTTAAGGCATTTATTTGCCTTTAAGTTAAACTCACCTAGTGCTTCCAGTTTCTTAGATAATTAGACATCCCTCTGAAATAACACCATGAAACTTGGGCAGTGTCATTTCAGGGATTATGGACAGAAATGAAACAGCTGTATGTTAAAAATTTCTCTTTGTAAAACATAACAGTTGGCAGCAGCAACTAAAATGCTGTTTTGCTAAACTATATGTAGGTATGTACATACACACACACACACACACACACACACACACGTATAACTTCCCCAACTCACACAAAAACACACATTTCTCAACTGTAACCTGGTAAGATTGTCCCAGAATAGAATCATCATCCTTTAGAAGAAAATGAAAATAAAATCTGTGTATGTACTGTACAGAAAGCTGATTCCATTGCAAATATAGGGTTTTTTCCTCATGTCTCATAATAAAAAACTTGACAACTGCTTTCCCCATTAAAGATGTTGTACATGTTTCTACATTCATTGGACAAGAAAACCCAATGAGGAGAGCATCAGCCTAAGGGACTCAGATCAAGTACAAAGCTTATTCACAGTACAAGAATTTAATATTTAAAAATAAATACATAAATAAAATCGCTTTCAATTCTGTGACATTAAAGACGTTACCACAATAAGAACTGGTATGATTTAGAGTTCTTAAACCCTTTAATTTTATTCCCATCTTACATGCAAGGGAAGTTAACAAGCAGCCCTTTTTCAAAAATATGAATTACCATGCACGTGCACAGAGTGTTCAAATCTCAGTTTTAAGAAACACGGGCTTTGAGAGCTTACCAGAGATGACCCCTGCTGTCAAGGTGGCAAAAACTGGTGCCTGCCTCTTACTCACTTTGGCAAGAAAACTAAAGAGTAAACCATCGCGTGCCATGGCAAACAGAATTCGGGGCAAAGGAAACATAGAGCCGAGAAGACTAGAACAGAAAAATGTATAGTTCAAATTCAGGTTATTAAAAGCACAGTGCTTTACTGGTAAATCCAACTACATGAAAAGAACGCTTGGAAGAATTTATGGGTTCTGTTTTAGGCTCTGTGTTGCTGCTCTCGGTTTTCCGTTCAATTGATCAGTGTTCTAAAGTTTGTTGTTGATTTTGAACCTAGGCTTTAAAAGCTCTCAAGATTAGCAGACAAATACAAAATCTATGGTAAAAAAAAAAAAAAAAAGTTTCACTAGTAGCCTACTTTACCTGGCAACAGTTGTATTTGATCAGTCAAAAGCAAATCAAAATTGCACAACAGTGTTTAATTTCCACATAAGCACATTAGCGGTGCACCTTTCTTTACAAGGATCAACTCTTAGTCTCACCTGCCACTGCACCAGACGATAGAGTAGCAACTAGTGGGGTCTTCGTTTTGGAATTGATTTGAGCTAGGCATTTGAAAAGCAACCCATCCTTCGCCATAGCATAGATTACACGTGGCATTGGGAAAATGGATCCAAGAAGACTGAGTAAAAAGCAAACACATGCAACATAGCAAACACAGTTCATGCAGAGATGTATCATGGAAAAGATAAACAATGCTAATTAATAGCATGTACATAATCTTACACAGTTCATGCAGAGATGTATCATGGAAAAGATAAACAATGCTAATTAATAGCATGTACATAATCTTATGATCATAAGACAGCACAGCTGTATCATGGAAAAGATAAACAATGTCAATTAATGTCACATACAGAATCTTATGATCATAAGACAAAAACAGAAGGCCCCATAGCCAAAGAAACTACAGCTCTGGCAGAAATAGAATTATTATTATTCTTTTTTTCCCTGTAAAGTCGATACCTTTTTTTTGTTTGATTGTTTGATTGTTTTTAATTTAGGATTTTGAATTTCGTCATTAGAGAGAATTCCGGTTAGCAAAATAACTCTTGCCATCACTGTAGTTCTTGGGTATTAGTGGACCAGGAACGTATGACAGGTCACGCTAACTGCAATTAAGCTTTAGTATTCCTCAAAAAAGTCTGTCGCTCAGCAGCAGCAAATCAATAAGCATTTGCAGCATCTTTTTGCTTCACATTTCCACATGATGCTGCTGAGTAACAGTAATTCAAAGTAAGCACCAGCAGTTACACTTGAGCACATTGTTCCTTTCCATTAAAGCTCTCCAAGCCAAGCTTCTCTGAGATTGTTTCCTTTATGGAATAAGTAGTTATTTTAGATTTGTTATTAGCAACACACAGAAAGCTTTTAAACTGTTAATAACTCAAAGCTCTTTTTAAACAGACTTCTTATATGAGGTGGTTTCTTTCCCTCAAAATTAAATAATCATGATTATGAAAACAAAAACTTTGAAAGGATAAAGGCAAATTCACAGCCAGTACAACCTCCACAGCAGCATACTGGCATTTAACCAGCTGAATGGTTGCCTTAGGTATTGCAGGTTGTCAACTAAACCACTTAAAGAAGGGTCAGATTTTACATACCACAGATGCTAAGTACCTCTGGTGATGCTAACGAGACTCAAGCATGAAGGTTAGACACACATGAGATAATCTCATGAGATAAGCATTGCACATTAACTGATTTTGATGTATGAATGCTCTTTTCAAGAACGAATGTTTTCTAAATCAGGACAACAGTTTACTCTTCAAATAAGGATACTGTTAAAATCCGCAACTAAATTTGTGCTGTTCCTTGTACAATGTATTTATCCTACCTCCCTTTAAGTGGGTTCACATAAATAATGGGAATACCAATGAACGTCTTTACCCAGAGGAACCAAGTTCACAACATAACATGATTAGGGGTAACTATACAAACCAAAAGCAATGATCTGAATTTGTTTTTGTAAATTACACCTCTAAATTGAAGAATATGAAATACAATATCCTTTGATTTGTTCTAAACTGATCAACATTCTGAAAGATTAACCTCTCCAAATAAGGAAATGTGACACTTCAAAATACACTTTAAACAGGCAAGCAATTCAAATTTCTGAAACGGTTTTTTGCTATCTCAGTCGATTTTGTTTTTCAGTATTAGTTAGCACTTACATATCACTTTCACTGTTTATCAATATAGAGGAAAATTTGAGTAGAGCCCCCCCATGACAACTAGATCGAAATTAACTATAATTTCGGAATTAACTATGTAAATAATATTCTTAAGACAGCTACATAATGCTTTTATGTCATTCTGAAACTATTTCCTTTTTCTGCCATCTTCTACATCAAAATATTCCCTTTCCAGACTTAGCATGATCAACTTAATCAGGCTGATCCTCACCAGAGTTATCTCAGAGTACTGTTAGCATTCCTGCTTAAGTAGGTATGCCTTCTTTCTTAGTGGAGTGCCAGTCTGTACTCATATCATTGAAGCTCACTTGAATGACTCCTTACCTAAAAAACCTCAAGTAGAGGATTGTAATTGGCATTTTTCTATTCCTAAATTCAAGCACTAAGCAGTGTTCTATTCTATGACAGTGTTTATACCACATTACAGCTAGGGTGTGATATATATGGACACACACTTCTATGCTGTATGCTTTCCCTGATCTTTTAAATTAAAATAGCAGGTTAAATTCACAGTTTTACAGGAGAAAATAAATTACCCTATTCTCACAGCTATAGTCTACATTTCAAATAATCCCACAAAAATCACAGGGAGGAATGATGTCATAAGACAGATTGGTTATTGGAGAAAAACAGGCAATGAAGATGGCAAGGGGAGATAGGTATTTGTCTCTTCAATTTTGCCTGCAAGTATACAGAGTCTGTAAAGGTATTGTTTGTTTGAGAATGGACTGCGAGACAGAACAAAGGCAGCGAGGCATATTTCATCAGTTAATAGAGGTAACTTGCAGGTCATGTACCTGAAAATACTTATTTTAATAATTTTTGGTCAAAGAGGTCAGAATTTTTGGTCAAGAGGTAGAGTTCAGTAACAGTAAATTTTAATCAGAAACATAAACTAATGAAAATATTGTTAAGGAAATCAAGATTAAAACTTGATTTAAGATTAAAACATAATTTAAGATCAAAACATGGTTCTAATACCAATGTTAACGCTTTGCATGAAGTGAGCCTTTAAAACAAACACATTAATGTATATTTAAATGTCTTATAATAGCCATCAGCTTTGTTCCAAAGCATATCAAAGTCTTTACCTTGTGGACAAAGCACACAGGGATCCCACTGCTACAACATATTTTGCAGGGCCCCATCCAACATATGCAAATGCTACTGGCAGAGGACTTTTCTCATCGAGCAGATAATATGGCATCATAAGAGTCAGTGCAGCTGAAACCATAAAATAGGCCATGAAGCAGACGAGCAAGGACACCACGATTCCTATGGGTATGGCTTTCTGAGGATTCTTGACCTCTTCTCCTGAAAATAAAAGGAAGAAACAAAACACACACACACACACAAAAAACTGTTACTATTACATTTAGCTTTACAGGTTATTTTCACAGACAATGCTTATTTGTAAGCCTAAATCCTCAGAATCCTATCCAATCTAAAACCCGCACAAATAAAAAATCAGTTATTTTGTTGCCAGAAATGACATTCAAAAAACAGAGGCATAATTAATGGACATAAAATACATTCTATATTTAGAATTGTCAAAACCCATGATTTCTAGTTATTTTCTAAGTACTTGACCCATATGTCCATATATAATCCTGCCTTTAGGAGAGATATCTCAGAGAACTGTTAAAAATAGGTGGTCAATTAACATGATATGGGCAGAAAAAAAAGTCTTTTTCAAAAAGACAGATTATGTTCCTTTGCTTCCCTCCCCCCCCCCCACCCAAAATACAATACATATAAATACAATACCAGTTGTTGCAATGCAGTCAAATCCTACAAAAGCATAAAAACAGGTTGCAGCACCAGCCAAGGTTCCTGTGAAACCATATGGCATAAAGCCACCACTCCCATATATACTTGTCACATTCTTGTAGGACGAAAAATTCCTATAAAGAATAAAAATACAGCAGAAAAACATGTTATTTTCTATTACTGGTAGGTCAAACATATGCATCTTTCTCCCCTGCAATTCTGGAAAAATATCTTAAAATGCCATCAAGACAGGCTTCCACTTTACGTAGCAGCATGAGAAAACACATTCACGTGAAAACTTGTAAAACAAAAATTACAGTAAATGGAATAATACTTGAATCTAATAACTATCATCTTACCCCCTTTGCTGTCTGTGGCAGAGTAATAAGTTTTTAATGGTGTAGGGAAACTTTTGTTGTCCTACTCACATACTGTAATTAATTAATACCTTAAGGACAAGAAGCCAGTAATTTCTCAAATGGTCACAAAAAAATTCTTGAAATACAACAGGATTTTTTAAAATGATTACTATATTTTAGGAAAATGCAAACTAGAAAATAAAAACTTTTTCTAAAAGAATAAAAAGTTTATCGTGGCCAACACTGAGCTACCTGTTAATACAATACCTGCAATACTACAAAAACATGTTCAACACGCAATTGCTTAGAATATGAGGAAGTCCTCTTTTAAAAGTAATTTTTAAATATTTTAAAAGTAATTACTCTGTTATTGCAGAAAGGTTTATGAGATATTCTTCACTTATTCTCCAGTTGTCAGAATTTCCTTTCACAAAACCAGAAATCATAACAAAGAGTAGGACCAAGATGTTAATAGCAGTGAAAATTTTATTCACCCACGCAGATTCTTTTACTCCAAATGATAACAGACCTATAAAATAAAAATAATTTACAGTAAATAATAATAATGTACAGTAAAAAAGTTATTATCAAGAAGATGTATTTGTCAGTACAACAAATAATAATACAAACAGCAATAGATTTTATACTTTTAGCACAAATTCAGAAAATTGACAACATGGCAACAGACGTGTATTGGAAAACATAAAACATCAACCTTCTTGAACTGCACTGCTGAGGCATTTACAAGTATTTTGAGCAATTGTTACTGCTTTTCTGGGATTCTAGTTCATATCTCCATATTATGTGGTGAAACAAGAGGAGCTAAGAAGTTTTTTAATAAGAACATCTTGGTAGAACATATCATGCACAGAACAAATAATTATTAGATTTAAAATAATCATAATTATTAGATTAATAATCTAATTTGTTCATTCTAAATTTTTAGAGCAGATCCATCACGGAGTAAGAGCCCCATTTCCTAGCTAATTAACAAATCCTTTAGAATAAATGCATGCCTCCAGTTCATTTGTATCTCTGATGTACAGAGATTCTATTACTGAAGTATGATATAAAATGTGCTTGCCTTGAGTTGCACACTAGTGCATTTATATGATAGGAAAGTTATTTCATCAGGATCCTATTGTCTAAGAACTGTGAGTATACTAATATTTTTATGGAAAAATAGGCAGAAAGCAGATCAGGAAAAATGAATAGAGTGGGAAAGACTCTCTGGCTTCTCTGCACTGTAATCATTCCCACTAATATCACATACATGCTTTCCCTCATTATTTAGAGATTAACTCAGAAAATTGTAAGCCTCTCAAGATAAAGTCTAAAAAAGTTCTGACTCTGCTAATGAGATGCTTTCTATCTCATCATAGCACAGAAGTTATCGTATGAGCTGCTCAAATTTTCTGCATAAATGGTATTTTGGCTACAATTTCTGCAGGTATGGGTGTTGAGTCACACTCGAAATCTCTACACAGCAGTGTAACTCACACTGTAGATGCATCTTAAATCTAAAGAAATCCTGTCCTTTAAATAATGTAGTTCTCAGTGCTTTTCCTGTTACAGTCTTCAGCAATTTCTTCCCTTTTTTAATGTTTTCTTCTCATAAGTCAAACTAAACCAAAAACCAGATGGAACAAATGAACTGAAGATACAAGCATAACCACAGATTAAGGCTTCCTATGTTATTCTACTACTCATCTTTTATGTACAGAGACCTACTAAAAGCTGAAGATGCACTGGACACTTCTCGTAGCATTAAGAGCTTAACAGAATTTTTTTCCCCAATAAAGAGTCCAAAAACACTCAGAATAAGAGAATAAGTGTTTATATATCAGTTTAACTTCCTAGAGGAAAAAAAGCTCCTGCTTCTGTTTGATCTAAAGAGAGTCTAAACACAACAAACATTTGAGATGTGTAAAACTTCTAGTGAGCAATGAAATGCTTCCAGCTGTATAAAACAAACTATACACTTTAAAACACACATAGCACTTCCTTCACTTAAATTTAAGAACACTCACTTTTGGAAAGCAAATGAAAACATGTTCCGCTAATTTCTGATGCCTCACAAAGCATACAATAGGTATCAGTTTTGTAATTTTAAAATACAACAGAAGTAAAGACTTTCCTGCATCAATGTTCATCACAGGTTAATAAAAAACCTACCAATAACTGATTACTATATGTTTCACCATCAAGGAGGAGAGTATGCACACACACACACACATATATTTATAAATATTTTCATATAAATTTAATTCCCGGAGACATTTCATCAATACACAAATGTTCATTTAAATAGCTCAGATATCATTATGTATTTCTGACATAACACAAACTACAGCTTGGCATTTTTTGGTTTTTGACTGTAAGAAACACTCTGACATTACAACCATCATAAACGATATGTCTTTTACCTGATAAAAGCAATATAAGGAATACAGCAAAGAAGTCAGGATACTCTGCCAGACCAGGGTAATTCATTTTGAAGTAGGTTCTGAAGAAATTATTAATCTGTTTTCCAAGAAGTTCATCAAAGGTGCTACTCCAGGCTCTTGCTACACTTGATGTACCTACATAAAAAAATATATGCACACTTAGAGTTCTGCATGAATGCAATGAAATACAGTTAATTCTATTGAAAAGGACATAAAACTAGACATGCTGCTACTTTATTTAGAGATTTCAACATTGTAGATTTCCATGTAGATGAATGGCAGCATACTATCCTACAAACAAAATATACAAATTTGTACTTAATTTGTTCCCAAAATGTTGCAAGAGAAATATTTTTATATCATTTACATTTGAAGTCCTTCTGGAAGACACTTTTTTCTAACGTCAAAATATTATACAATTATACAATATTATACTATACAAAACAATGGTTTCACAAAATCACAGAATTGTAGGGATTTAAGAAATAACATGAAGGAAAGACTGTCTACCAGGAAGTAAAGCAAATAAAAAAAACCGAACACTAGGAACATATATATTGCTAGAGTTAGTATTTAAGACTAATGTTCTCCTCTGGTAACGAATGTATGTGACTACAGCTAAATGTAACCTTATTCTTATCACTTTCCTACCAGGAATACCCTACAAAACAACACTCACATATATTGTTTTTATGCTGATTTGGGCAACAGTCCTGTAATCAGGTATACATATACAGATAGGTATGCTTATACCTTGTGTAGTGGAACATGTACCTTGGTTATGTGATCCCAGTAGGACTGAAAAACAACAGTAGGTTAAGTACAGAGACAAAAATAAACAAATCCCTTTTTGATATCTGCTTTCTCAGAAAGCCTCAGGTCCCATTTTGCTCTTAGGCTTACCTATAACATAGGATAAAATGAGATTCCAGCCAGTGATAAAGGCCCACAGTTCACCAACAGCCACATAAGTATACAGATATGCAGAACCAGTCTTGGGAACACGAGCACCAAACTCAGCATAGCAGAGACCTGCCATCACAGATGCCAAGGCAGCAATGAGGAAGGAAACAACAATGCTAGGTCCAGAATTAGATTTGGCAACTTCTCCAGCAAGGACGTAGACACCAGCACCAAGGGTACTTCCAACTCCCAGTGCTATAAGGTCCAGCGTAGATAAGCATCGGCACAACGAGTCTTCAAGACCTTCCCCCTTAACATTCTTCTTACGCACCAGGCACCGAACAAAGGTCAAAGCTGGTCCACAGGGCAACATGGTGTATGGAGAGCTCTGAAACAAAATACATCATTGCAGTACATAGCAGGTAGCACTGTAACTGTGCAGAACAGATACATAAATGCATTTACACAAAGAACTTTAATCACACCTATTAATATATTTACATTCCTCTAAGACACTGAATAAGTCAGCGCGTGCTTTTCCCCCTACAAAACATCTGAGAGATTTGGTTATATTTAGTACTTATTTCCCCAGGGAAAAATAAAGTTTTGGTTTACTATGCTGCTGTAATAAAGGAAGAAATTGCTTCTCTTTATCTGTTTTTGGTTTCTTCTTAGCCATTTCTGAAACAGTACCAGTAAGGACATCTATTAACTCATATATCATTAGGATCCTCAAGATGAGGATCAACACTAACATAAATACATACTTTAAAGATGTAACACTACAATATCAAGGTTATAAACCCCAAAAGCTTTAAAGTACAGCATTCTGACACAGCCAATGCAATATCCCCTTCTGGATTCAAATAACATGGCTTTTGCCTTTAGAATTCACTTTGGTAAAAACTGCTTGAAAGATTAAATCAGTGTTTCCACTCCCTCACAAAGTTTCCCTCCATCAACAAAGTTTTCCAGAACCAACTATCTTTAAAAGAAACGTATAAAACTCTCCCTTGTCAGCTTCTAACAAGAACTGATAGGTAAGAAGAGTTTGATAAGAATTAAGCAATGCCATCTGCCATCTCTCCAGACTGATGCCTATTGTTGCAATCCATACCATGAATATCTACGTTGTGCTCATGAATTGTTTAGAGCAACCCTCATAAGAGCAGAGACTGTTTTTCATTTAGACAAGTGTATTCTGCTGATATATTCATCCATATCTGTACCAGTCTCCTGGATAAGTAACAGGCATTTCTACTCATCACTAACAGCAATGATTTTCCATCAAGATGGATGTCTCACTTTGGCAGTATTTGCTCCTAGAACAAAGATTCAGAGGCAAGAAAACTGCCATTCTGAGCGACTGCATGAAATAAAACGCTCTGGATATTAAAGAGAGAGAAATCTGAGCAGAAATGTTTTCCTTCTCTTCCTATAGCTCTCCCAGATACATTGCCATGCTGCTTTAGCCTTTAAAGAGACTCAATAAAAAATGTCTCCATTCAACTTTCAGGGAAAGGGAAGTTGAGAGTAAACAGACTTGAACAGCTCAGGCAGAGACACTGAGTGCTTGTTAGAAAGGTGGTGGCTGTCCCAGGACTGAGCAAGGAGGCAAGGCAGGCAAGGATTTTCGTTGTTGTTTTTTGTTTGGTTGGTTGGTTTGGCTTTTTGAGTGATTTTTTTGCCCTCAAATAAATTGTTGATATTTCATAAATATCAATCAATTCAATGCTCTGGCAGACTTTGTTCTCTGAACACTAAACAATTTCCTTTTGTTCAAATGGATCTCAGATTACTCCACTCCTTTATACTTTGCAATAAATCCTGAGGATTGTAAAGTCATCGATCACAGGGGGCAGCTGGGTGCCATTACATTATCTCATCTGAAAAGCAATCTTTTTGAAAAAATATGTTGTTTTTTTTCTGCTTGTCCTTTCTCTGATTCCTGTGAAAAGAATGGGGGTGAACTAGGTGATCTCCAGAGGTTCCTTCCAACTCATGATTCTGTGTTTCCACACAGGAGGCTGGTTCTTGCCGACCATAAGTCAGTAAGGTGAAACACCTCTTTTGTATCCAACCCACCCTTTCTTCTTTCGTCTTCTTTAAGACTGCAGCACAAGCAAAGAAAGGTACAAGACACAAACTTCATGGAGGCAAAACAAACAAACAAACAAATAAAAAAACCCTTAAAGGACAAAAAACCATAACATTTTAGGTACATCCATCATTCCATAGCCCTGAAAAACACATTTCTTATGAGAACCGCTGCAATTCTGTATTCCTTACACTGGTTCCTAACTATCTATACATGTGCCACAAATGACTGACTGCTACTTCACAAACTCTGTTGCTGTGCCCCAAGCACAGAGCAGTGCCTCAGACATGGGCCTCATTCAGATATGGATGAAACATTGTCCAGTACAGATCACTTCATACTTGACAGGAAGAACTGATGAGATTATTTGGTCTCCAAACAGGCCTGAACAGCACAGTTGGTAAAAGTGCCTTCAGAAATCACTGGCAAGTGATTCCTCTAAGGTGCCACCTGTAAGGATACAGGTTATCCACTCTGGAAGAATAAACTGGGCACGGGGCCCAAAGGACACGTGCTGCTGAACAAGCACATCCCAACACAGCACTACAGCTAAAAACACCTCATGCTTGGCTACCAAATTACAGAAACAAAGAGGCAATGGCTGGGAGTGCCTTTTGGTGGCAGCATCGTCCACCTCACACTGTCTGCAGCCATGCTCAGGAAGGGCCTTACTCCTGCTGCATTCAAAACCTGTTGGGGCCTCTGAAACCTCTTCACTGCTGCTGTCACCAGCTCAATCCGGGCTCTTCAGGCCTGTCCCCACGCAGCTGAGCAGTTCTGGCTCTTCTCAGAGGCTTCCTCACAGCTTCAGCTTGATGCTTGCAGGCATTTATCTCCAGTAAGACGTTTAGTGAGGCTAAAAGCAGATCCAATGCATTTCTTCTCCTGTTCACATCTGTGCCTGGTCTACTTTACAGAAACATTTGTCAGAAGCAAGCATCTATGAAGTTCATTCGTCACTGACCTTGGCAAGATGCCCTTGTTGTAAGCAAACTGTGGTGGCAGCTCCTGACTGCTCTCTCTGGGTCACTGCACTCCTGAAACCTCTCCTGGATTAAGCTTTTCTTTTGCTACAGAGTACTCTGTAACACAGAAAATGTCTTCAACAGTCGTCTGTAAAAGGGAGGCCTCAATTCAACCACCTGAGATTTAAGGACCAATGCACAGTACATATTCCATCCTCGCCCTTCCCTGAATGCATTCCTAGAAAGAAGTCCACAGCTGTTTGTGTCAGAGATTACAGTTTTTCCTTTTCAACTGCAAACAACAACAAAGAGACCAACAGGACAGGGGGGCCTCATTGTAACAGGAGGGGAATTGGATAGATCTAACACAGGGAAAAAAAGAAAAAGCTTCCTCAAGTCTCATGGACACAGACGGTATTTGTTGGAGTACCTGATAAGCACAGATTCTTCTTAATTTTAATCTTTACTGACTGCAAAACTCCTGTCTGAAAAGCAGACAATTTACTAACTTATCACTTCTCATCTGAATGCCAACCCAAGCAGATGAGTTCAGTCTTAAAATTCATATCAGGTCTTCCATTCGTTTGGATGGCCAGATGATCAGGAACATTTAATGGCTATCTAGTACTATTCCTCTCCTTGCAGCACAACTTTGGCCTAAAAAAAGTTTTATCTACAAACACAGTGCAAGGGGCAAAGTCTCCATGTGGAAAGTTTCTGTTCAGCTTTAAAACCACACTAGATACTTCGCAGTCCATAAAAACTACAGTTCTCACAAACTATCAGCCTTTACCCCACAACAAAACACAAATAGGTTGATAACAATAGAGCATAAAAGTAACTGTTGTATAAGGTCAGTGTGCGATGTACCAAACTTTCATTAAAAAATAACATTTTAAATACATTAAATAAGTTATTTAAATCAGTATGTATCAAATCCAAGCTTCTGATGGAAAAATAAACAACAAAGCTTTTGATTAAATTACCACTGCACTGCAGCTGAAAATCAATATTTTGTACAAAATTTTCCATTAAAAATTCTAATTAAAAAGGTAAACATTTACCTACAAGCATTGTACAGCCATAGAATACCTCTGAAAGTTGTTACACTGTTATGTCATGATACGTATTTAAAGATTTCCTAAGCAAAATTAGTTTAAAGATAATTTACTTCTAACTTATACTGTTAATCTACTATTATATACTATAATATACAGTAAGTGTTAGATGCAGTATTTTTACACTTCAAAGAGCACATAAATTACGGAGCAAATATCCTAACATGTTTGTAACGTACTCAAAATGCAAAAATACAAAGATACAGATTAATTCAGAATCTTTCTTCAGCCTTAGTTTCCCACAGAAAGCTTTAAAAGTTGTACCTGTTGTTTTCCACCTGCAGAACTCAGCAGAAAAAATAAAATTGCTTGCAATATTTATTATTGCAACTTCTTGATGTCCTAAAAGTTGACTTTGTGCCCAAGACAGTCAAAGAAATTCTATCGTCTTTGAATGTCTGAAGTAGCGCATCTAAATAATTCATAAGACCCTAAAATTGGGAAGCAGCCCCTGTAACAGAATATACATAAATGGAAAATGAAAGATTTATCATTCAAAAGTAGAAGCAGATTTCAGACTGAGAAAGAAAACATAAATCACATATATTAAGACATTAATTTGTATTTAAGATGTAATAACAATGTAAAGTACACTAAATTTAATACCAAATAGCACAGGTCTTGCTAGTCAAAAAGCACATATGTTAGAAGGTAATGTTCTGTATGAGAAGCTACACTGTTTTCAGATTGCTTCTTTCAGCATTACAAACCTTTTACAGAGCAACTTCTGCTAGACAGACAGTTTTCTGCTTCTCTTGCCCAGTCTTGAACTTCTGTAGTCCTAAATATGTGATTTTACTGAAATATGTGATAAAACAAACTAAACGCTGTGTGCAAGCTGCTGTGAAGGAGGTGGAGGCTCTGCAGCCCCAGGTGATTGGAGGTCTGGAGCTCACGAGTGATTTGCCCAGTAAAGGCAGGGAGGGAGAAACTCTCACTGCTGTTCAGATGAACTATATCCACTCCCTCAACAACATAACATCTCATCAGGATGCTGTTTTCTCCACTGAAACACATCTATTTCCTTACATGCAAAGCATACAAGGTTGTGAAGGTACCCCCCCATGCATCCAATGTGGACACTTTTTAAAACACCCTGAATGATGAGAAAAACGGGGATGTTTAACTTCATCCCCCACTGTGAAAGCTAAGTCTGCCCGGTTTTCACATTTGCTGCCCTTCTAATAAATAATTTGACTTTGAAGTCTGTTGAACACTTTGAGCAACATTCTGTAATGCTTTGAGACCTGAATCCAACAGCATAGCATGAAAAAAGCTTTTGCTGAGTGCACTTTAGAAGAACATAATTAATCTGAAAAATATTACTGTGATTAGAAACAAGACACAAGAGTCTCTATTTACAGAGCCTGGCTAGAGACCGTTCTGCTGAACCAGGACACACACTGTATAGCTTCTTCTCCTTTATATGGTTCTAAATGGAAAAATGCTGAGATTAAAATAGTCCAGATCTTCTTGTGACACAATCAATAAATAATCCTATTTTCTTAAAAATTAGCTTCCATTATAAATTAAACTCCAAGGGTAATATACAATAGTATTTTTACTCCTTCCAGTGTCAGATAACCCTACCTCAAAAAGGCAGTAGGATTTCCAGTCAGTATTATTCACAGTGTATTGTTTCTCTTTAAACATTTGTGTATCGGTATTTCTCTTTTTGTTCAGAGAACACTGAAATGACAAGTCTTGATAAGAAAAGCTCTAAATTCCTCATCATTAAAAAATCTTTTTTTTCCTCTGTACTTTAATTGAAATGTATGCAGTGTCAGCCTGTGACTTGCTCTCACAGCTTTCACTCTTTCCTGAGAGTAAGATCTGCCCCTGCTGAAGGAGCACATAAGGCTCTTATTCTTTTCCCATGAAATGTCCTACTTTCTGTGGCTAAATGCAAGGGACAAGACAACGTTCCTTATCTCTCCGACAGCCAAAGAGAAATGTCTCCAAAAACAGCGTGCTCCACTGGGGCGGCTTATTTCAAGAATCCAGATGTCATTTCTTACATTGTCAGAGGCTACTCCTTTCTTAAAGTCCTAAAAGGTGTAGAGAGAAAACCTCTTGCTCATGAAAGCTGGAGCAATATCAGTACTCATGCTTTTTCCTCATGTTAACCTCCATTTCAGTCACCCCAACCCTATAGACTTTTCCCCTAGCCTGGCAACTACAGGCTAGGGGCAAACCAGAAGCTGATTTATCTGCCAATGTAGACAAACCCCGTAAATACATTGTTCTGACCAACAACATTACTTTGTGACTTTGGTTCTGACTTTGAAGAGCTTAGATTCTGGCATTTTCTGCTCCTTAGCAAATATATCACTCTTGGATTCATCCAAAGTGCCTCATCCAACATGACTTGTGTACCTTAGGGAATTCTGCAGCAGATTCTTGCCATAAAGAATTTGTTTGGAAATTTTCTTCTTGCTGTGAAACAGCTGACCACATCAGAAGGAAGGAACTGAAAGAGAGAACAATGTTATTTTCCAGCAGAAGGTTCCTTTAGGACTTTCTCTTCTAGTGTCAAAACAATATGAAGATGTCAGAGATTTATGCAGAAATGTATGCCCAGGGATTAAAAAAAATAATAACAATAATCCCAATTCATTTGTGAAAAGTAACTCTGGCACAGACTATATCAAAATACCATAGGAGTCCAAATGACAAACTCTTCCTGGTTAAAAGCTGTTCCACTGTTGTCTCTGACTTGTCTCACAGATACAGCCTCACAGCTCCAGGCCAAAAAGTTATGCCTTCTTACATAACTGGAGGCATTAGTTCTGCAGATGCATATCCATGTGCTTGCCCATATGACTACTCATAATGTGTGGAAGTTAAACATGAACAGAAGTGCTGGCAGGACTAGGGTCTAAGTGAAACATTACAGTCCCTCAAATAGAAATTTCAATTAGAGCCTGCTACTTCACCTTGAAAGTCAGGACTTCAGAGCCAACTCTAACAAAGGTAAGTTCTGATATTCACAAGTGAAAAACATGACATGGTTTTTACAGCTTATGCAACTCCAGGATGATTTGAGATGTATTAGTACTTGTAAAAGGAGTGCTAGCAGGCATCTTTTCTGTGCTGAAATAATAAAGTGGTCAGCCTTGATGTAATCTGCTGGGATGATCCTGTATGTAGGAATTCAAGTCTCTTAGTCACAGGGATCTATATGGACAACTGCTTCCACAGGATGCTTTAAGATTCTTGTCAGGAAACTATTAAACAATGCAGAATATTGAAAGATTTTATTATTCTGAAATTCATTAGATTTCTGGAATATTAATTCATATACATTTTAAACACACTAGATCAATCTCCTAAAATTCTTCTAGTGGTTTTTAAATGCCCAGCCCCTGCCTTTCTTTATTCCCACTTATTGCAACGTTCTCCTGTTAAAGGCACACCTTACCCACAGTAGATTAAACCTCTGATAAAAGCATCTAGTGACTTTTCTAAGACTTTACTTAGAATGCTTCTCTTGCACATACAGGAGAAAGACTGACCAGAATCCAAAATATCAAAGCACTGAATATTTTTTTGAGATGTCAGTTACTGAATAATGTTCTATTCTACTTTCTGACGAGGCTGGTGGAACTCACACCATCTCAAATCAAAGCAAAGAAACTTAAAAAATATATATATCAATTTATGACAGCACTCCAAGACATGCCAAACGTGTAGTATCATATCACTGAGCACATCTGTAGTAACATACCACTGAGTATATTTGTTTATTATGGAAACTTAAGCAGGTAACAAACACATTATTCTAGCCAATGTAAATGCAAATGTTGTTTGTAAACCTCAAAACTTAACAAAATATCTCAAAAGTAATCAAAGAATTTACTAATCCTTTACCCAAAAAATGGGGCTCTTCAGTTATTTATTATGAAGTTAAAACATTATTTACAAATTAAAAATTATGTAACTTTCATTATCATAATTTTATGTTTTACTATCCAGTTTTATCATTGTTTACAAAATGAGTACTTTTGCTGTTTCAAATGTTTCCTTTACAGTTTTGTTTAAGATTGCCTTGTTTTAATTATCATTTTTAAATTATCTGAATTAACCAAATAAAAATTAATTGTCCATTCCTTCAATGATTATGTATACATATTTATACATGGAATCTTCAAGAATACATAATCTCTTTCTCAGTTTATTTATATTTTCTGTTGTTGGGGGAATATTTGGGGTTTATTTTAAGATCTTTCTATTAGAAATTTCCAGAGGTATTACATTAACAATAATTTCCCATGCTGGAAAATGCCTGCAGAAATGATAAGAAGGTTGCTGTTTTATTTACTGTTTTTCATCAGTAATAGGGCTGTATCTCTTAGCCCATGGTTACTATGTTTCCACAACAGCCGCTTGGGCAAGATCCTAGCAAAAGCTGAAATCATAAAACTGTAGTCATAGTACATCTCAGGACGGTGGGGACCCATAGGGATCATCAAGTCCAACTCTGGGCTCTGCACAGGACCGTCCAAAATTCAAGCCCTGTGACTGAGCGTCCAAATGTTCCTTGAACTCCAGCAGTTCTTCCATGGGCATCCTGTTCCATGCCCACTATCTTCTGATGAAATATATTTTCCTAACACCCAACCTGACCCTCCCCTGCTCCATCCACACTGTTCCCTTAGGTCTTGTTGTCATCAGAGAGCAGAGAATCAGCACCACCACTGTTCTTCCCATGAGGAGGTGTGGGTTGCCATGAGGTCTCCCCTCAGCCTCCCCTTCTCTGAGCCCAACAAACTGAGTGACCTGAGCTGGTCCTTATACTCTTGCCTTCTAAAGACTTCGACATCTTCATAGACCATCTATTTTTGTTTTCTTCAAAACCAGTCAAAATTTAAAATAAAACAAGCAAATAAACAATTAAATAAAGTCTTGCCAAACTAGACCAGTCCTGGAATTTCTTTGCTGGATTAACAATAAGATATTTATAACGACTTTTAGGATAAAATTAAGCTGCAAACTTTTCTTTACTTGAAGCTTACATTGAAGCTGGTGATTTGAGAGAAGGGGCCTAGCCACTGACTTTGAAGTAAAAAATCAGAAGAGCCCTTTCACGTGCTTAAACTCAGCATCTTCAAAGGATAAACAGGAAACCCTTTGTGAACATCTCTTAAGAAAAGATGTAGGGTTCTCCATTCCTTTGTATCTTAATCAAATCATGGCTATGCACAGGAGCTGCACAGCCACAGTGAAGGCTGCTGCTGTGCAAACCTGTATGGTTCTGATGGACTGTACTGCCCCTGAAAAGCTGGCATGTCTGCCTGAAGAAACCAGTAGTTGTCTCAGGACAAGGCTAGAACAAGGTTAGCAATAGCAAAAAAAGTCATTTCAGCAGTGTAAAAAGCACGTAAGACAACACAAAATCTAGTTAATTTTGTGCTCAATATTCTGAAAATAATAACTGGCATGTGGAATAACACAAACATCTTACACAATGCCCAACTTATGTGTGTGCATCTGCGATCCCAAGCCAGACAGCACTAGAGTTCTTTGCTTGCAATTTTCAGTATGAACTGTCTAGATAGCATTAGATAAGCTAGCAGCTTAGCAGTTATTTTCCAGGAGGTTGTTCTGCTTGTAAAAATTAAAAGTCATATGAACGTTAAGTAGCAGTGCCCATGATGTTACTTTACTGTCTACCAAGTGGCACAGAAGATCAGACAACATACCTGCTGCTTGCAGTGGTCCACTCATTAAAACTGCACAACTGTGCTTTCAGGACAGTTTGGTTCACACAGCAACTGGAACTGAAACTGTGGGGACAGGTCATCTTCTCTCCCAAATGGAGATCTGGCGAAATCCAGCTTTCCAGTTTTTTCTTCTGAGCCTTGAGAAAGCTCTATAAGTTTATGACTTTTAATTCCACTCATAGTGAACACAGGCCATCTCAGTAAACTTTTAATATGACTTCCTCCCCTTAGTCACTTCCTTCCCTGGCCACTTCTGATAAATCTGAAAGGCATGTCCAACTTCTGATCAAGAAGGGGTGTCACACAGATAACTAGGAATTCCCTCAAACATGTTTCTCTGACTAAGAAGTACTGAACATCAGCAAGGGAGAAAAAAAGCATATTTAGTTACAAAAATATCCCATATTTGTTCTTTAGCAAAATGGTCACCTCTTTTATCTTTTTTATCACCCATTACTTGAAGTGAAACAAGATACTTTTCCCCATATTTGTTTCTAAATCAAATACCTCTTCTAATTTTACAGAAAAAAAAAGTAGTCTCATCTCCAACCATGATGTGAATAAATCCCAGGGAAAATTCCATAAAACACTAGATTCTACCATAATCTGGGCAATTCTATGTGCTTAAAAACAAACAAACCCTAAATCCAAAATTCAGGCCTCCAAACTCCAGACACTGCAAATAACTTGTCTAGTTGTCACCAAAGAGATTTTTCATTCTTTCCAAATATTGCGTGTGTGTTCATGTATGTGTGTGTTATGTGCATGTGTGTGAGTACAGACCACAATATTTCCTGGATTGCTTTTCAGCATCTACTATCCAAAAGGATGGCTTATTTCTGGGTAGCCCAGTCACTGTTATGGCTGGATCACAATTAGGAATAATTTTGTCCTCCCTTGCTTTCTTACAAGCTCTGGTGGCAATGGCAGGAACTTGAGTTCAAAGTGTCTGCGTAGAAGCTGGATCTAGCCAGAAACCATTCCTTACTTGCTTCAGGGGAAGAAGGTGGCCAGCACAGATTCAGTTCTAAAGGGCCAAATCCAGCAAACAGGTTCCTATTTGAAATGCAACTGTCTAGGAAGTTATATGAAAGACATCTCACATCTTCTGGTGCTAGTCGTGCATAGTTTTAAAAATCTATCGTTCTATGCACAGCAGAACTTCCAGCTAGAGCAAGAGGCAAAAATCAGCCCTGGAGATATGCCATAAGATCTGCTTATAACTATTTGTAATCTTCTATTGATTTAGGCAGGGATCTCTATTCCCAAAGCCTGCACATATAGAATATTACAAACTTAATGAAATTTGATATTTTTCAGACACTTATGAAAACCTGTCACAGATGACTTCTTGTTGTGTTCCATAGCATTTGCATTTACATTCCCTCTGAATGTCAGTAGGGTTTTTACTTCAATTGAAACTCTCCAGCAGCAATACTAGCCATCCTAACTCACACTTAGGATACTTAAAGATGAACTGGATATTGACAAACTAGTCTCTTTCTGACATGATGTTAAAAAATATCTTTGAAAATCCTGAGAGTAAAAGTCTGAAGGAGAAAAGTCATGTTCTTCATCACTAGACCAGGGTGCCCAGAGCCACATCCAGTCTTGTCTTTAATACCCCCAGGGATGGGATTTCCACAACCTCACTGTGCAAAAAACTGTTCAAAACTGTCCTTAAAAATTGGTTTTCTGATGGAATTACAAAACCTGCCACAAACTGCAGATAACTAATCAACAGCCAGGAATTTTAGTAATATATTTGAAAGGATGTTTTAGTTCAGGCAGGTGTAAGTGGATGAACTGTACAGAACTGAAAAACTTACTTCGCCTCCGAAAGATGTCAGTGGGCTCACCACTGGACTGCAGTGTTTCCTATAAAAGTGGTGATGGTTATTAAACCAAAACTTGAGAATGGGAGAAAAATGAGCTCAGAGATCAAACAGATCAAACTCAGCTAGTTCTTCAGAATAAGGACTCCACTGTGTATTTTTTTTATTTTGAGATATAATTTTATTCTCTGCTGTGACAGATGTATGAGTGTGTACCATTTGAAATTTTGTCACGACCTACACATAGATCTCAGAAAACACACCTGAAAAAGCAGAGAGATGCTCAACTGTAAAATGTACAATGGGATCAGCAATGTGATGACAATATCATAACTCCTTCAAAAGTTAAAGTAACTTCTAATTGTCTTTCATTCTACCTGTACCTTTAGCTCTGTAAGGTAGGCTTTGGAAACAAACAGAAAAAACATCCCACAAAGCTATTTCATACAATGACAGCTGTGTTCTGTTAACAGGTTCAAAGCTTGAAAGCTAACATTCAGTTGGGGAAATTGATAAAACAATGAGTCTGACTTTTTCTGAAAGAGCTTATCACAGTTTATTCATGCTAATAATATTTTTTTCTTCCCTCTCTCCCACAAAGGACAGAAGATCAAACAAAATAATGTTCACAGGCTTGACTGTATCTAAACCAAAGCACATTTGGAGAAGCCTGTGTAAAAGAGAGTGGATAGATGTCTTCCAAGTGAATGTGAGCTGTATTCAGAGGATTTCTTGTTTTAAAGTTGATCAGATTGAGTATATGGCATACAAAGACAGCATAAAAACAAGTACATGCTGGATAAAAGGACATTTGAAAGCACACGCTAAGCTAGATGAAAAGGCTAGGATATGGAAGAGTTAATTTTAGCATGGGTACAAATTCTGAAACAGTACCAAACATCAAAGAGAAGCTACTGGCAGTTTGGAGCATGATAGTCCCTCAAATTAACTGAACATCTCCCAAAACTATAACTGTATTACAATGACTGTTATTCTTATGCTTGGGTTTAGACTTGAGCCACAAAGGATTCCTCATGGCACCTATGCTTAATACAAGTATCGATGCATGAAGACAGCCTGAATTATTTTGCAACAGAGTACCCATTCTGATTGGAAATATCTCAACGCTTAGATGAACTGAAAACCTTTCTGAAAGAAAAGGGGAAAAAAAATAAAAGAGGCTGTAACCGATGAGTAGGGTTTTTTTTTTTTCATATCTGTGAGCTTTTCAGATTACTAGCAGTGTTTTGTATTATAGCTAAAAGTAAAATTACTTGGTGACCCCAGTTATTTGGATAATTCTTGAGGCTGATGTGGTTCAAATTCATGGAACTAATTTGTCTGGATAACAGCTTTACAAAGGTTCAGAAAGTCTAGACATTTTCACTGTGGGAAAAAAAGATGCACAATCGCTTTTATACAGACTTGAAAAATAATATCCTGCAGTCATCCTGTCATACTGCGAATCGTACTTCTAAAGTCAACAGCAGATAAACTAAAGCAGTTGAAAATAGCTATGTTTGTAAAACACTAGGTTTCAAGGGAGATGGAAACAGCCTTTGATTCAACTTTGCTGTCTGATGGCACAGCAAAGAGAAAGATCAGATATCTGCAGTGTTATAGACTTTACACAAGTTAATTATTAAATAAGCAAGTTTTTATCTAATTATACCACAATTGAAAAGACAGCTACTCCTCAAAGAATGAGGTAATTGCACACCACACTAAGACTGAGGCAGAAGAGCCATGAGATTCATGAAAAGTCAGAGCAGCTTCCAGCAGCATTACACCATGTGCCTAACTGGAGAGAGGAGAAAAAGGAGAGGGAAGAAACAAACATTTCATCTAGGCTCAACATCAGTGTCTCTCACTACAGCCACGATTTTAGCTTCAAATTAAGTTTTCAAACATAGTTTTAATATACTTTGGCCTTACTCCATCCTAGCCTGCCAAACTAAGTTTCAAAACTGGTTTAACTGGAATCATGTTCAAAAACTGCAGCCAAGCTGTTTTAGCTCCAGAACAGGAGGGAAGGAAGAATCAGCTTTTTTATTTTTTTATCTTTGTCTTTTTTAAAAAGAGAGAAAATATTTAATTCTTTATCCCTGATCCAAAAATTCAGTTATGCATAATCAAAAGCCTGAAATCCCTTCAAAATTATGAGCTTTGCTATAAAAGTTCTTTGAATTTACTACAGATTGCACCCACATGGCAAAAATTATTTCCATAAACATACTTTTTAGTAGAACAAAAAGCTTTTCAGCTGTGCTAAGATAAAAAAATATGACTGCAATTATTCATCCTGCAGCAACACCCAGCTCACAACTAAGGCCAGCCCAAAAGCTTAATCTGAGAAAAACCAACAGTATGAGAAAGGCAGAGGTAAAACAACCAAACACAAGTGAAGTATGTGAGACAGTGGCTTCATCTGTCTTCCTAGTGATGTGTCATCCATTTTCCTGACTCTGTCAGCTCCACTGTGCCATTGCTATGAGCACATTCAAACAAGAATGTTTGCCTTCCAAACCTCGCTCAGTTGATTAAGGACAGGAACTGGGCTTATACACCCTGCAATTGAAGTTCAGCTGCCTGTTTCCTGCAGAAATACTCTTTCAGTCAACTCCTTGCACAAGAAGAACGCAATAGGATTGCTCTCTACCTAAATTCTTACAGGTTTCTTTCTTTGGTGCTTTTTAGGTTATGCAGATCCAACATTTTGCATTGCACAGCAAATTCAACCCTTATAAAAAATAAATTCATGCTTTGTTTTTGACAGTGACCATCAGTTGAACATCTACATCCAGTCTGGAATAAAAAGTTCTCTTCTTTGAGTACTACATTTCACTAGAGCACTCACATATACCAAAAACACTCCACTGGAAGAGTTCTTATTGTCTTAGACTTTACAGCGCCGTACTTTGCTCATTTTTCATGGGCTACTGCCAAGATATATAGAGATAGGTAATCAAACAGTGCTAGAATCTTACTTTTACTTCCTACTATTCCCATCAACAAAGAATAAGTTCATCAGTCCCAGAACTTGGAAAGCAGCAGTGAGACACACTTGGACCAGGACTAGATGCAAAACTAAGAACCCAGATTAGGTCTGAAAAAGAATCAGAAAGAACAAGGCATGTACAAGTGAAACCACACATGTATCACCATCAGTGAAGTGATCTGACTGCAGCAGGTATAGGCAGAGCCAATCCATTCTTGGTATATTTACACTAGCATTTTTGTCCAGATCAGATGCATATTTTCAAAGATATTCTATCAGTACTCCTGTCCATTCACTGCACTTTGTTCCACTACATGGCACAGTCCTGAATCATCCTTCTGGATCAAAAGAAATTGGAAAACATGCTTCACAGCAGCACCTCATATGCTCTAACCAGTCTAGAAGTAGATACCTCCCATTTCCTTTTTGATATAAATCTCATACTGATGCTGTCCACCTTTGTTCAAATGCTTTAAAACATGTCATTTGTCCAAGCACAATAAATAGGCTGAAGTGGGCATTCAGGCACCATCTTCTTCCTACCATCCAAAAGCTCAGTGTTACACTGTACAAGCCTGGAGTCACAAGAGAAAGAGGGCACACTCTCACAGTCATACAACAGTCCTCTGGTTGTTCTTTGGATTTTTTTCTTCTTTGGATGCTGACTTGTTTGCTAATTTGTTTAGAGTACCTTGCAAACCCAAACCATTCTATGATTCTACAACTACCAAAACTACCCTCTCTACCAGCCAGGACATATTTAATTTGTAGAATTCTGACACGTGACATTATTTAAATTTCCATAGACCATAAAATAATATAACATTAGCACACTATCTTAAGTAATGAGAAAGATCCCAGAAGTGGCAGAAGGTTCAGACCTACTTTCCAGAAACAGTCTTCAATGATACCTACAGAAGAAGAGCAAGCCTCTGTAAATGATCAAATCAGTAACAAAACCCAGTAGAACAATCTATGAAGGGTGGGGCAAAAATTTATGTGATTTCCACTTTTTTCTGACTAGGATGGTCAGCTGCTGCTCACCATACAGCTAGGAGTGGGGATGTACTCTGAAACCCCAGTTTGAACATATGGTATAGTCTGCTTCTCGTTTTCCAGCCATGGGTAGGATTTCAACAGCTACAGAGTTTGGTTCTGCATGGTCTATACTTAAGAATTTTTTGAAGGCCGATACAATGACAATCTTGGCCTCCAGAGGCTAGAAAATGTGTTTCTTGTGATTGCTACTACCTCAGATACGTGTTTAAGAAACTATCTTACTGTTATGCTCAGTAATCTAGCTGGGACACAACACTGAATGAAGCCAAATAAACTTCATCGTAACTACATCAGTCACAAGAAATACCAATAATTTCAAGGACTTCAGTATTTCAGATGGGGCCCCTCCTGGGCCCCTAGAGTAGGAGTCTGTGGTAAAATATGCAGCTTCATGCAAGTTCCTCATCTGACCCAATTCTTTATGCAGACAGATGACTTATATGGGCTTTACAATTCACAAACTTGGACAAGTTGCATTATGTGACGAGATTTTTGTTGAAATCCTTGAAATTCTGCTTGCTTCAGACTTCTGATGAACTTTTCAAGAGGTCTGTTTACCATCAAATGAAGAATCTATGTACAACACTTGCAAGCTTGTCCCCTTAGAAAGAAGCAGCTCTACCAACAATTGGTTTCCCTTTCAATTCAGATGATTTTTTTAAAGGTTTGCATTCAGCAAAGTAGAGAAATTCAGTGTTGCATGATGTCCTGCTGTGTATTTCCAGAGTGCTGTCTAACTGTACATACAGAAGTCAAAGTACAAAACACAATCTTCTTTTCTCACATATCCAACTTTCCTTCCAGCCACCAAAAATAAAAGATAGTACCAACAAAGATGCACTTGGTGAGTGCCGTCTTCTTGATTAAAATACATTACTTGTTTTATCTCCTGTCCAAAGGAATGAAACTATGGAACTGGACTCCACAGGAGTATGATCCTAAACATCCAAACTTACTTCTGAAGTTTGAGGGATAAAGCATTCCTGTGACCAAAGTTTTGCAGCTAATGCTTTCTCCAGAATAAAAAAAAAATTAGAAAGAAAAAAGGAAGGAAACCAGAGAAAATAAATTACTCTATGATATACAGCTGTGTAGAGCATATTCAAAACTTTCTCGTAGTAGCAGCACAATTTAAACAGTTCCTACTGCTTACTCTCTTCTCTGCAACCATAGTTGGGGCTGCACAGCCATGTACATGGTCATGTGATAAAATGGAAGAGGGAACAGATTCTTGATCAAAGTATCTCAAGGGAAAACAAACAAACAAACAAAAAACCTTTCCTAACCCAGTTTATTGCACAGTACCACAAACAACTGTGCAGACACAGAGGGTTACTGAAGCAGGAATAAAAGATAGCAGTTCAGAGCAGAACACAGGAGTTGCTTATGCTGACACTGCTTCAGAAAGAAATGCACAAACTAAACCTATGAGCACATCAAGATGGAGAAAGCTACCTGTTTCCCAGAGCATAGTGGATACACTCTAATTAGTAACAATGAAACTGTGTAAATGTTCACCTTACATATCAGAGAGTTGACTTAATTTATTGCGTCTGGGTGAAAATACAACATCAACATTATTTTACTGCAAATTCTGCTCTTTTTGCATCTGGTTCATTGAACTAAGTGCAACCCATCTGTTACCACACAGGACAGAAAAACAGTCAAATAGAAAAAAAATCTTAAATTTTATACAAATCAAAGTTATTTACTTAGGTAACTAATGAAGTGGAGTACACAGGCAATTAAACACCATAGAAGGCTTTAAAAAGTACTACAGACTTTCAGGGAGGCTCATAAGAGTTTATATCTGGACAATTAGACATAAAATTGGGTTATTAAGTCTGATGCTGAAACTCATTTCCTCAGAATAAGGCATATGCATCTAATAAATTAAAATGGTACATAAAATACTTCTAGTAGATGGATATTGCATGGAAGCTTCCAAACAATTCTGCACTGGATACCCAGAAGCAGTGTCTCACAAAGAATAAATGTTGAAACAATTAGAACAGATTTCTTTCATTGAATAAAAGCATGTTACAGGGCTGATCTGTCCCCCAGTTTCTTCCGTTTGCACCATGCAAAAAACAGACAGGGAATACCTTGCTGCTGGAAGACAGTCATTCTACCAGACTGCCTCATAGTAAGAGTAACATGCTTCTATATGGTATATATGGTATTTTTCAAGATCATGCTCTACCATCGTAAAAAAAGTTGCATTTTCATGGGACAAATAAGGAGAAAGATTGTTGCTTGTTTTTTCCTTCCACAAATTACGTACAAACATCTACATTTCAATTCCTGAAAACTTATCTTCAAAATATTAAAGGAGTCCCCGAAGGCCTTGGTTGATATAAAGGAAAAAGCCATAAAAGTAATTTCCACAAACAGGCCTGAAGGAAGCTCCAGGACTTCCCCACCAATCAGGAGAAAGCCCCTGGTGAGTCTACATAAAGAAACAGACACAGTTTGGAAAGCAATGTTCAGGTATAATGTATCTCTTGTTTCCAGAGTTTCTAAAAACATTGTTCAGGACAAACAACCACAGAACATACAATTTAATACCTTGTAACAAGTACTGCAAAAAGCTATAAGGATTTTTTCTAGCCTACAGTTTTCACACAATAAGACTGATATTTCATGACATGCACTTCCTCAGTGCCACCCTTGAAAGTTCTTTCCTCTCTTTACATCCGTGCAGCAAAAGAGAGCAATGGTGAAGATGGTGAAGGGCCTGGAGGATCTCCCCTACGAAGAAAGGCTAAGTGAACTGGGTCTCTTTAGCCTTGAGAAAAGAAGACTGAGAGGGGACCTGATCCAGGTTTATAAATATCTGAGGTGTGGAGGACAAAGTGGTGAGGCCAGACTCTTTTCAGCAGTGTGTGGAGACAGGACAAGGGGAAACGGACAGAAACTGCAGCAGAGGAGGTTCTGCACAAATGTGCGCAAGAACTTCTTTACGGTGAGGGTGACGGAGCACTGGCACAGGCTGCCCAGGGGGGTTGTGGAATCTCCTTCTCTTGAGATATTTAAGACCCGCCTGGACGCCTACCTGTGTGACCTGGTGAAGGGAACCTGCTTTGGCAGAGGGGTTGGACTCGATGATCTCTTGAGGTCCCTTCCAACCCCTATGATTCTATAATTAAATTCTGCTAATGACAACACCCAGATATTCACTTGAAACCATTAAACAATTTAGGCTAACTTGACACAGACCAAAAATACAGCTTAGTCATCTAAACTCCTTCTCCTAAAAAGCCCACCGAAACAGTGCACCTTTGAAAAGAACCACACATTTATGCTAATTCTATATTTCCACAAGCTTTTTCACCTAGTTCACAGTGCTGAAAGCACTCGATGGCAAGTCACTTCCTATTGTTTCTCTCAACTGCACGGTAGTCCAAAAATATACAAGGGTAAAATAAAATCCATATTATAACATATCGTGCATTAATTCCTTTAAATTTGGTATTTATTTAAGTCCTCATGGGAGTAATCAGATATCTTCATGATATCCAAATGTTACATTTTCTTTAACCAATATGAAGATGCTTCTCAATCTAATGAAATGTAGAAAGGACAATAAATAATCCCTTCCAGATTCCTTTTAAATTATTATTTATTCCACAACCACAATCCACATGGTACTGCACAAAGAAAAACACAATCACTTTCTCATCTCATCAAAGAGCTTGCAATCAACATTCAAACACAGAACTAACTAACTTTAAACAAAATGGGCTTGGACCAGGGATTAGCTACATAAATTCACACAACTACAAAACAGGCTAACTACCAGCTGATTGCTTTCAGAGTAATGAAAGTAAAGATGAGATTGCATTGAACCCAGAGTCACACGAAAAAGAATGTTATTCACAGCAAAAATATATTTATTCCATATATTTCTCAGAAAATAGCACTTTATTTTGAAAAACTAAAAATAGCAAATTAAGAGATGTGGATTATATACAATGTGTATGGTAAAATCACTTGGCACAGCTTGTTTTTTTCTCCAGTTCAATCTCAAAATTGACACATTATTTCTAATTGAATTCCTTGCAGAAGATCTGGATGGAAAACTTATTCACTTGGATTTTGCCAGTGCATCACCTTTCCACAGCAGGTAGAGACCTTTCTACAGCTCACCATAATTCTTGTAACCAACACAACTGAATGAATCATTGAGGTTGGAAAAGACCTCCAAGATCATCTGCCCAACTGCTCACCTACCAGTAATACTGCTCACTAAATCGTGTCCCCAAGTACCACACCTACACATCTCTTGAACTACTCCAGGGACCATCCCTTTCTGGTATTATGTACATTTGACAAAAGAATGCTCAGAAATGAGCTCATTTAGCAAGATCAGAAATACATCACAGAGGCAAAAAAGATCTTGCCATTACCACCACAGGGGACTATGGATCACCAATGCTGACTGACCATTCTGATTACTTATCAGAAACAGCAGCTGTTGTGTGCACTCTGCTGCATTTCTGACGAGTTGTCCTGGGGAACCAAAGCACCAGACATTACCTTTCTCTAGCAACTGCATGGAGGGCTTTATGGATCAGTTATATTAACTACTAGGTGTGGTAGGAAAAGGTAGTTGAAAAAGTCAGGTGGAAGAAGAACTCTGTGGACTCCAGAACAATAACGTGATAGTTTATATACTCGTTTAATTTCCCCCCCCCCCCCCCCCCTCCTGTGTGATCGGGTAATTTCTACCTGCCAGATGCAGGCAGCCATTCAGAGACTAATAAAGGATTCTATCATTTCATAACAAGTTATGCTGAAGAAGTTAGATAAAATATAAAGTCTCTGCCCTTAAATTTAACCATGCTAATGTTCTACTCCAGTTTAATGCTTTATTCTTTGAAACATCTGGTGGGTGTGTATAAACATATATATATGCACACACACAGAGCCTATTGCAGGGTACTTGCTTTAGCAGGGGAATTGGATTCAATGACCTCTCGAGGTCCCTTCCAACCCCTGCAGTTCTGTGAAGCAACACACATATGTAGGAGCCCACGTAGTCTAGGACAGAATCTTAATGGCCACGGTAAGTAAAATACATGTGCGAATTTTTATGTATACTGTTCTAGTAGCACTTCTCCCCTATTTACATTCAATAATGAAATCCAACACCAGACATTAGACTATCCACTTTTAAGACGTTCCCAAACTGCACACTCTTATTTCTACTGGGGTTCAAGCTTAAATGAGACCGATGGAATAAAAGGACATCTGTGTACAAAGCTGCAGCAGATCACACTTTAACATTAAGAATCTGCAACAATCATTTTGCAAGTAGAATGCTTCATTCAAGGCAATCCTACTTTTCTTCTCCAGTTGTATAGATCAAAATGTCTCGAGCTCATTCTATGGTCATATGCAACACGTTTCTCCATCCATATCCTAAATACATTCTGAAATCTCTCATTCTACATACATGCAATTCTGTGCAGGAATTTGTGGAGACAACAATATTCAGTACAATTCCTTCAAAGCACATCCACTCAGTTAAATTATGCCATTGAAATCAGGCAAGAAAATACTGTGGCTCTTGGATGACTGTCCTCAATGATTAAACTTAAAATCCCAGGAGATCCCATTTTTACTAGTAACCTTTATAAATCTCACTGGAGTTCTAGTGGCAGATCACTCACATAAACACATTTCCCAGCAGAGTACGCATTTGTCATTTTCTGAAAATTCTATCTTTTTCTTCCAACAGCCTTGCCACTGGACTTAGCAATTCTAAATTGCCTGGCTACTAATTAGTTCAACAAGATTCTTACATCAACTGGACAACGCATAGAAGATTAAAGAATTGACAGGACTAAAGATCAGAACTGTATGGCATCACTGAAAGAGCACAAAAACAACGTGATAAATGGAAAAGGTGTTATGAAGGTGGACACTTTCAGATACAGAAACACGACATCACATTTTTTTTTTTTTTACACATTCTAATAATTTCAGTAGCATATAAAATAATTTTCTACTACATAGAAAGCTGATGTGAATAATGTGAATGAAGTTCTGATTTACAGTCACAAGTATGCATACAAATGGTGGTGCAAACTTTTCTACATTTTTGGTAATATGGCATTAATAGATTATTACTTGTCTGGAACACAGCAGAATTAAGATCTCAAAATGTTTAAAATTCCAAAAACAAGGAAAAGAAATGTAAGGCCAAGAGGCTACAATGCTGAACTACCTCCTCCCCTCTCCCTGAGTCACTTCACCTACACATGTTTCTCATTGACACACATACACCATTCACTGAGTTTGATCACAAACTGACTGTAACACCTGCTATTCCCCTGGGAGAAGGGAAAAGGAAAGACCCACTACTTTACTGAATTCAAAGTTGCTAGGCCAGCAACAGTTCTGCTGTTGCCTGGTTTCTCTTCTTATCACTCCCTCCTGCCCCTGACTCCCAGGCCTGTCCTGATGTTTTATTTCCACTGGCTTCTCTTTGTAAAAGTTTACAGTTGATAGAATATTTTCCAAATGTCACTGATGAAAAATCTGATGAAAGGGAAATGAAGGAATTGCAGAAAATTGATGAGTTCAGCATCAAAATGGAACAATAAGTCAAAGACAGAATTGGAAGCCTGCTAAAACAATACAGACTATATTTTAAATTAATTCCAACTTACTATTACCCATGTAAAAGATCCCCTGGATGCTTATACCATGAATTATGTCCTCCTATGAGCAAGGGAGAATTCTAGTTAAAAACAGCACAGCAACAATGCAGGAAAGTACACTGTGTGCTCTGTGTGCTTTTTTTTTTTTTTGTCAGATTAATACCAGTCTTACAATGGACAGATGACAAAATGAACCTTACAGATCACTATGGGTGAAAATAATCAAAAGCTATACTAGCAAAGCTTACCTTTCCATACATTTCCATACATCTTTTACTGAGGTCATTTTTAATCTAGCCAATTTACTGAGTCTCACGATGAAAACTTCATTGCATTTGAACTTCACAAAGTGACCGGTCTCCATCCAAATATGAAGCATCACAAGTTATTTTTTAATAACATCAGTTAGACAAAAGACTATTCCATTCACAGATAACCCTCAGCACAACAGATAATAACAAACTAAAAATGAGCCACTAAAAAAATTGCAGCACCTTGTTGTCATAGCAAGTGTGGGGTGTTTTTAACTCCTGTTTGTCTATACAAGAGCCCAGTGGGGTTCAGAATAATTGTGTGGACAGGGTTAGAATCAAGTGGAGCCAACTACTGCAATGCACATCTGCTTACAGAAGCAGGTAGGTAACACAAAACAGAACGCAAAACATTTTCCACGCTGTGTAATCTAAATTTGGATCCAAGATCCATTTTGTACTGACTCTGCACAATGTCTACATGAACTTTTCATAGAACTTGTTTTATTTTGTCTTTCTAGGATAAACAAACTATCATCTATTTATTTCAATATAAACAAGTTCTATATACTGCGATCCCTTGTCTTACATTCCACCCTTCTGAAACATCTGAACACCTCATAATGTATTTTGTTCTGGTTTTATTAAGGATGAATACAAAGAGAAATGGGCTTGAAAGCTTTTAAAATAAATACTGGTTGGGTATTAATATACTTGAAACAGAGTGGTGCAGTTAGCATGAGCTCGTCAGTTCTGACGGGACAGTCTTCAGCCAAGCTTCAGGAAATCTCTCACCTTCAAAGCTGAGTTAATTTCAATGGAATGAAGTATTAAGCACGGGCATAGCAATCAGTAGAAACTACACCCCGTTAGAACCAAGGCACGTGGTATCCCCAAATATTCACTGATCTTGTTCACCTGATTTAACGGAGTTCTTTCTGAGGCAAGACCTCCAAAAGATTCAAAGCACTCAGCCAATCCAACCTCATAATCATAAAGCTCAAGTGAAAACCAATATTTTAAAACCAAAGGGTTTTGATCTGCTGCTTCAGACACGTTACATTTTAAAGACTGTTTCACTAGACAAGCTTCCTCCAGCTGCTAGAAGCTTCATCCATTGCATTACATGCGCTTAAATCACATTTCTAAATTTAAACATGCAAAGCCAGCAGAAGAATCTTACATTTCACAGCTGCTTTACTACTGCCAGAGACACGCACCTCGCCATGCTCACCCTTGAAGTGGGATTTCCCTACCTTTCCCCCCTCAGGTAGCGAGGAGATGCCACACCTCACAGCCCGCAACCCCCAGCTGTAGGTAGCCAAGTAGGAAAGGTGACGTGGTGCAGAAGGAAGGCGCAACAAGATACCCCCCCCCCAAACAAACAAACACACAGACACAGTGGACTTTAAAGGCAGCTGAAAGAAAGTCCTTGGTGACACAGTGGACTTCAAAGGCAGCTGAAAGAAAGTCCTTGGTCTCCCTTTCCCACCACGTCGCCTCCGCCCGCGTAAGAAAGCCCCTCGTGTGGCTGGGACACGGAGGCGAGGACTGCTTCGTCTCCGCCAGCCGAGAGGATCCCGGCATAGGCGCTCTCCTAGCCCCGTCCATTAGGAGACCGCCAGCAGCGCGGCTCCGCGGCTCCCGCCCGCCCTTTCCCGGGGCGGAAAGGCGGAGGAAGGGCGGCACTTACGGGGCTCCTCGCGGCGGCGGGAAGGGCTGCGCTGGAGATGCGGGCTTAGCGGCGGGGCTTTCTCAGGGCCGAAAGCAGAAAGCCCCCATGCCCGGCCTTCCTACACGTGCGAGGCCACCCCACTCCGCATTCCCGCCCTTCCCTCCTCCTCTCTCCCTCGGAGGCCGTCCCCCCTTCCCGCAGTGCCGAGCGGGGAAATGACGCCGCGGGAAGCCGGGGTCTGCGCGAGCGACTGTCCCGGCGCCCACCTCCGGCGGGTGCCTACAACCTCAGACGCCTAGCGCCGACGCTTCTCGAGTTCTTGCCATCATTTTCCAGCGTTTTCCGACCTATTTTCGCCCTGAATGCTTTGCACTTCTGCCTCTTAGCAGCAAGGTTGCTGCAGAGGTTGTAGGCACCCGCCGGAGGGTTTTTTCTGCCTAATGTGTGCAGCTGGCACAAAAGATCATCGGCTTACACACATTACTTGTGTTGCATATGTAAAGATTTTCCTGGAAAGCGCATATGCATTCAATATTTTTCTCCAAAATCGTTACCACCACCCATTCTTATCTTATTGGAAATACTGGTGGTAGGTGAACAGTTGGACTGGATGATCCTGGGGGTCCTTTCCAACCTTGGTGATTCTATGATTTGATTATGAACAGCCTTGTTGTGGCAGGAACCTTCTGCAAGCAATCTATCTTCTGTTACCTAAGAACTTGTCACAAAACAATTCCCTGCTTTGAGACTTACGTCTGTTTATTTGACCACCTAGTTCCTGTATCTTGAGTATAATCTTCTATATTCTAGACAACTATACGTTACTGAAATAATGCAATTTGAACATACAGAATAACCATTACAATACGAACATTAGAGAAGTCGTATTTTTCTCTTTGTTTGATTGAAGGCATCACCTTGGCCCCCAAGGTGATGGGAGGTGACCTGCACCAGAGCCAGGCTCTTCAAACTGCTGGAGAGCCTACAAGCCTTTACTAGATGTATTTCACAGGGCAGCTCTGAGGCATGCTCGGTAGGAAAGTGCATCATGTGCAGCTCCGTGTGGGATTTGGGGCCAAGCTCCAGGGAGCACTGGGAAAAGGAAAAAGAGTTATTGCAGCTCTCTGGACATGTCGTTCTTTGGATGTTGCTTATGAGACACATCATAGGCCAAACATGTCTGTGAGCTGTAAAAAGTGCCACAGTATGAGGCCTGACACACATGCAGTTCTGGTTCTTTTCATTCTGGTATTGTCCTTCAGCTCCATAAAACTGCTGCTTCTTATGAGTTTTGCCATTTTTGTTTGAGATGCCTGAGACTTGGCAACTCTGTGTTTTCATAGGTTGAAGAGGTTTTGTGCTTTCCCCCCCTTCCTTCAGCCTAAATAATTCAGATTGTTCCCCTGGGCCAGATATTCTAAAAGTCTTGTTTTAAGCCTAAGAATAGTCTTTGGCTAAGGAGTTATTGCTAAGAATAACAAGCATTAAGAATAGCTGGAGTAAATCTTAAAATCATCATCTCTTTCTTCCTGCGTATATTCTACTTATACAAGGCCTTTCCTTACTATGGTCTGAATATGTAAGATTGTTGGGAATACCTTTAAAAATTTTGGCTGTGGATCTGCTTGTCTCTCTTCTGTAATGTTCTGTCATTGTATACAGTGTGTGCTTATGTGCATATGTACGTTATATATATATACACACATACTCATCCCTTCTGTATTCTTTAAGAAAACAGTTGTTCTGTGAACACCAGAGCTCAGTGATACAGTTGGCTTGTGAATAAGCCTCTATTGTCTTTGTGTTGTTATGTGCCATCTTTAAACCTAAGGCCAACTTTCCAATAAATTTTGTATTATTTATGTTGTATATGTTGTGATCAGTGGTTTACACAATCTCTGTTTCACTGCTGAGCTAAACTCTTCTGTAAATTTCCACAAATAGTTCTTAAGATTTGATTCAGGATTCAAGATTTGATATGAAGAAAAAAGCAGTGATTGTACTTCATTGATTGTACTTCATAACTGCTTTTATAAAAAGGCAGTGTCACAGAACTCAGAATGAATGTTTGTGGGAGGTCTGGTCGTCCTCCAGGGTGGACTAGTTTTCCACTTATTCTCAGTGGAATTTCTCTTCTTTTTTCCGGACATTTTAGGTATGGTGTGGAATGTCATCAGCCTGTCATCATTAACATGAGCAGTACAACAAAGATTAGTTATTCAGAGAAATTATGTTATTAGTGGGAAACAAATTCAACCAAAACATTTGCAGCAATAAAGATACTTGCTCATGCTCTTGCCATGTCTAGCAGGTCAGCAATTTTGATTATGTGTTCTTATCCTTACAATAAAATGTATAGATTATGCATAAATCTTCTGCATGTTACTGAATAGCATTGATTGGAACCACTAACTAAATTATTTAATTCTGCCTAATTACTATAGAATCCTTTACTGGGTTTAGTGGGGAACATTACTACCAAGGATGAGGAAAAGGCTGAAGTACTCAATATTTTCTTTGCTTCCATCTTTAATAGTCAGACAAGTTATCCTCAGAGTACTCAGGCCCCTGTGCTGGAAGGCAGGGATGCAGAGCAGATAAATCTCCCACAATTCAGGAGGAAACAGCAACCTGTCACTCCACCTGAACTGTCACAAAACCACGAGGCAAGATAGAATCCACCTGAGGGTACTGAGGGAGCTGGTGGAAGCACTCTCCAAGCCACTTTCCATGATTTATCTGCAGTTATGGTAAACCAGAGAGGTCCCAAATGACTGGAGACTTGCCAGTGTAACACCTATGTACAGGAAGGGTCAGAAGGAGGATCTGGGGAACATCAGGCCTGTCAGCCTGATGTCAGTATTGGAACAGATCATCTGAGTGCAATTAAATGGCAAGTGCAGAACAACCAGCCCAGGGGACTGGGCCTAGCCAGCATGGGCTCTTGAGAGGCAGGTCCTGCTTAACCTACCCAATCTCCTTCTGTGATCAGGCAACCCACCTAGATGAAAAAAAGGCTGTGGATGTAGATGTAAGTAGAGCTTTTGACACTGTCTCCCACAGCATTCTCAGGGAATGACAAGTGTAGTCTTTGCTATTTGACCAGTCCAGAGAGTCATGAATGGAGTGAAATCCAGAGGCACGATTCTGTGATCCTCACAGGATCACTGCCTCTGAATAGCACTGCCATGAGCTAGGTAGAGAAGGAGTTTCCAGCCAGCACTGTTCCCAGCAACATTAAAAGGTCTGTTATGTATCTTCCTTCAGATAAAATGAAGGCATATTCCCTTTCAGCAGGTTAATACCCATCAGGTCATGACAAAATTACTTGGCAGAACACATTTTAGCTGACTGAAATACATTTGGTCACTAGATAAATAAAAACTTTTATTATGCAGGACAGATCGTCCTTTAACCTTCTCAAATACAAACACGGAGGAAAAAATGTTGCAAAGGAGAAAAAAACCCAAGAAGTAGTTTTAATTTGTGTTAGTAAACAAAAACCACTATGTCTTATTACGTTGAACAACAACAAAGGTACATTTAAATCAAACACAGAAAAGTTGTGTATATCTGTAAATAAATGATTACTCATTTGCAGAAAAAAAAAAGGTATAAAAATTCAACAGTGTATTTACATGATCAGTGGGTGGCAATTTTTATTCTTTCCATCAGTTTAGGGGATTTATTTTCTTTAGAGATCTTGGCTATGTAGAGTCAGAAATGAATTATTGCTTTTCCATAACAGTAGGAAAAATTTCTGGCAGTACTTGATTTTCAGCTGTGTAAAGCGGGCCTGCCATTTGAGATTCCAAGGGGGTGTACCAAGGGGAGTGTAGGGGGAGTGGCAGGAAAGCTGCAATCATCTTCTGTTTTTCCCTGAACACTGTTGAGGTAACCAACAAGTATCTCCAGCAGCCTATGGTAAATTGAGCAACTGAGGCCGTGTCAACTAAACCTCTAAAAGTAGAACGTGCACATGCCAAGAAACTTGCCCAGCCTCATCAGCAAAGAAAATATACTTTTAGTTTTAGTTATCGGCAGGTTGCTTACATATTAACCACTGTTATAGTCTGCTGTACACAGTTGCTGTTCACAGGCTCAACTTATTCTCTTTTGCAGCTGGAATTTGCCTAAGTACTTAAGGTTTGATTAGCTATAACGGATCACATGAGTTTCCTCACTAAGATACATTAGATAACTTGCTGAAGCTAAACCAGACAGTATGAGTTATGGCACATTTAAAGAATGAAATCTGCCCAATGAGATTGTGATAGTTGGCTTCTTTTCATCTCTTCTACTTTTCCACATGAGCTGTGCATCAAAATGACACTTCAATTTGTCTCCAAGAAGTAGAGGAGGCAATTTCTTAAATTAGGATGAGGTTGTGATTTTGTTTTTGAGACTTTTTAAGGCATTAAATAAGTGCAAGTTTTACAGTCTGAGTCGAAGGGCTTGTTGAGTTCAGAAATCACATGCATTACTCAGATACTTAGATATTTCTTTGCCTGGATAAGTATGCATTGTATGAATTATTCAGTGGAGCTCTGCATGAAAGGAGCATCAGCCAATGGAGGTTTATCAGGTATGGAGACCAGCAAAAAGGAATAATAAAAAGTCTTCCATCAGAAGTGAAATCCTAAGGCTTAAAATGGAACTCCTTTTTAAAAATGGCACAGCAAAATGATGCCATGATGTGCATTACCAGTAGCATTTCTGATGCTATGGTTCAGATTCTGAACCATAAACCATTCTTTCCCAGCACCAACAGAGCCCACAGACAGTATATCTTTATGACCTCAGATACTGAACTGTCTCCAAGAGTCTAAATTTCCAGTGTGGAGTGGGAGAAAATATCTTGCCTTTGATTTACAAAGAAATCTCAATAACCAGACACAGATGCTATCTTGCGGAGCTTCCGAGATGCCTGAACAAAAAGTTCACACTTGAGAATGAAGCTTTCTGTAAAGACGGTTATCTTTTAACAAACAAGTTTTTGATTCTGGGTTCTTGTAAATATTCATGTAGAGTTTTATGTCACTGCTGTTAGTTTTTTTCCTGTCATACAAACTATGCAAAATTGATCTTTGGAAGTCTGGCCAGCCTCTTTTGCAGACTATGTGGCAATTGTGTGGTATAGTCACATTGTGAGAAACATGAGTTTCTCCACACATTTCAGTCAGCTAATTTGTTTTATTGCCAATGGCATTGGTCTTCACTGATTAATATTCTTACACTGACTTTCAGCAAACGTTATTAGTCACAGTTCTGCACTTCCACACACTGTCCTAGAGATCCTACCGACTAGAATCTCCAGCTTTCCTAAATTTGTTCCTGTGATTCAACATGTCTCTGCCATTCATAGTACTGACTGAAATCTTTACAAAATCACTTTTCAGAGTAAAGTAACCCTTAATCAGTTTTCCCAGGAAGATTCTACTGACCTTTGGGTTGCTGTATAGTCTCCCTACACAGCTAATCTTCCCTTTCTCCGTGGCCAAAGATGTGAGAGAACTTCCCACAGGAAAAGGGTGGGAGAGAGCAGCCAAATGTGGAAGACTTAAACAGCCCTTCTGCCCTTGGAGAAGAAAGGGTATAAATATATACTGACACATTTTTAAGATCAGTTCTGCTTAGTGTGGTGGGAAGAAAGCTGTCTGAATCATTCGGGTCCCTCTTGTACCACTGGGGAAACAATGTCAGCATACTGCTCCATCTTTGCACAGCAACAGCATTCAGTAATTACTGAAATATTCCCCAAGGAAACAGATGTTTACAACTGAGGCTTGTAATTGACTACAGAGATCCCATAAATTGTACAGCTAGGTATTTTGTGTATGTCTTTGTTCATCTGTGTTTGCATGTGTATGTATACATTGTGCGTATATGTATGCATATCTGAAGCTGAAGAAAAGAATATCTTTGCAGATAGTTGCCAATGAGACAAAACTAGATTTCTAAGTGGAAAGGAAGAATCTAACATATTTTGGATACTGCACATAATTTCTCATTGTATTTTAAAATATTTGCTCACTGTAAGTTGTTTTCTTGAAGAGAAACAGGTAACATCCTATAACTGACACTGGATTTTGCATGTGGCCTTGTTCGCTTGTTAGAGTAGGTGTTTTCACATTTGTAGGAGTCTCTGTAAAACTCAGGGGAAGAATGTTCTTAACTTTCTCAACACACGTTTTCTAATCTTCCAGTTTGCTTGTCCTAGTATACAAATTACTTTGCAATATTTTATATAGCTCTTCCTTCATATCATAATAAAATCAATATTTTAGACTTGAAAAATATAAAAATGTATGTACATCTGCATTATAGAGGTGTATCTAAATTTATGTTACAACTTCTTATTCATAGGTTGATATTTACATCTACTAAAAAAGATAGTACAAGAGACACGATACAGTAAGCGTACCAAATAAAAGGAAACTGCCAGATCTATCTACTTGAAAAGACTGCACAGAATTGTTGGCTTTCACAGAAAGATTGCCCTCATCAAAAGCTGTCTTGTGGTGTATATACACCATAGTTCAATCTGTAGTGTAAATACTTCCAAAAGAGTTTTCATCTTGGCAAATTGAAGGCTGATGGGAAATATGATTACAGTATATATTTCAAAGAAAGAGAGAGGAACTGTTTAGATTGGCAAAGGTACATGCTGGCACAACCAAACACATACATCTTGGCTGGGACATATGAGTCAGTATCTAATACTTCAATAAGAGAGGTGTGGAGAGGGAAAATGAAGTTACAGTTTTTAAAATGGAGCTAACTGAATTTGTGAAGAAGATCATATAATGGGGACTAAACATGATGGTCCAGAAGATCCTCTTCAATTCTTTGTCTTTTGAAAAGGGTAAATATATTTTTAATTACTAAAGTAGTTTTGGAAAGTGCTACATTTGTAATATTGCCTGGAAAATATTAGGCCTGACTGCAAGCATTTAGAAGCAGTTTGTATTTTTATTTTTTTAATGTATGACTTTTATAAGAATTAGCAGACATGGATTGGATTTCTTTCCCAACAGAAGGAGTACAGAAAAGGAGGATTATGTTAGTACTAAACCAAGAAATAAGAGAAGAGGGACACAACACAGAACTGAACTTGAATAGCTGTAACAACATTATAACTATTTGGATTAGCAGCTCAACTCAAAAAGCTGTTTAAGAACTTAGCACAATTGCAAGTGGATGTTGGATAGTGGCTACAGATATGATTGTTCCAAGGAAATTTTTAGAGTTGAAAATTGCTCAGCTTCAGTCAGGAAGGAGAAGCAGGAAATCTGCAGTGACATGCACTGTATCTGCGGGGTCCTGATACTACCTATAAAGTAATGGGGTGATTAATTTCAGAATCCCTAATGTTATAGCTCTTGAGAAAACGTGTACCTCAAGTTCCAGGGAATCTGGGAAATCTCTTTTTCTGCAGGGACTGATACTCTCATAAATGGATTGTAAGAAAAAGAGCCCACACTCAGGAAACGTGTGAGAGTATGGGTAGAGGAGGGAAGAAAATTTAGAATAGAAGCAAGACAGTGCCTGATTTAGCCAGCGGAATCTTTGAATGCAAATGGGACTTAACTGCAGAAACACGGTTAGCCACTCAGCCAAGTGCCCTCTGGGCTCCTGTGTGTGTCACTCTAAGAAACAAGCCAAGATGCTTAAAAAGGTTATTAAACTTTATAGAGATTTTACTAAATGTGCTATTTTGCAGCAGAGTGACACTGATAGCCAAAACAAACAAACAAAGATAGAGCCTATAAACAGGGACGTCTTATTTGTGCCTCAAAGCACAAAGACTAGTTCTGCTGCAAACAGAAAATCTTATTTTATAACAAATCTTGGCCCTACCAGTGTGGCAGAAGAGACATTTTTGTGGTCATCCTTTTAAGTAACTTCTTGCCCAAAAACAAGAACCTAGATTCTGAACAATCCCAGGTTCAAGAGCATACTGAACGGGTAAATTGCAGACACTTACTCCAACTGGTAGTCAACAACCAGTCTTGAACAAACTATTTGATCTAATAGTTGGCAACACTGTCCATGGCAGCAAAGTTAGAACTAATCTTTAAGGTCCCCTCCACTCTAAGCCATTCTATGACACTTGTAACTTCAAACACAAAAATGTACATTTAGATGTGACAATTCTCTGTCAGTGAAAAGTTGATGTTATAGTGGAAAGAGAGAAAAGAGAAAGAGGGAGAGAAAACTCTAATATGAGAATTTGAGAGATTTTCCTTGTCAAATGCCAGTTCTTTACTTGCATCACTAGGCCAGAGTTTTCTTCTCTGGTGTCATCTGGCCAGCAGCCAGCTCTCTGCGTGCAATTCTGCAGTGAGCAAGTGTTTAAGCTCAAAGTACTTGAGTAACTCTTAGCATTTCTGTAAGTTTCTCCTGAACACAGGGCGTAGCATTTCCTGCTTTGAAAGACAGCATCTCCCACGTGCAGATTCTCTGGTCTTTAGTAGAAACTGTGCTCACACTGCTGCTTGTTCAGGTGAATCTCTTGCTTCCTCTGCTCAGCAGCCAGAACATCTGGGAACTAAATTCTCAGTCAGAGCTCCACCTCTTCATAACACACACACACCACCAATCTGATTACCGTAGGAAGTCAGATTACTTGAAATGCAAGCAGGTTAGCGCCTTTTTTTTTTTTATTAAAAAAGAAGAAGAAAATGATCATTACAGAACCCTAGTCACTGCCTTGATACATAAGTGAAGTGAGCAGACTGCCTTCAGAAATCAGAGCAGGTACAATTCCTGCCTATTGCACTTTTTATCTCTCTCCTATTTTGTGGGAAAAATCTACCACCATAGTACACAGAAATTTGCCAAAAAGTCAAGGATGCTAAAAAATAGAATAGAATTAAAAAATAACAAAAAAATTAAGGCTTTCTGTATTGGTAGGCACAATTCCAACACATCAGCCTATCCAGTGTGGACTTTCCCATGCCCAGTATAGAAGCCAAAAGTGTTGCTGAACATTAATAGTTAGCCTCTCCAGGCTGTGTCATTTGTAGGTCCACAGGGACACTAAGCTCACATCTGGGGTGGGAGTGGATCTGGCAGTACAATGTGGGAGCCAGCTACAGTGGTGAAGGGCATCCAAAAGCAGCTCAGACTGTCACTCCAGCCTGCTTCTCAGTGAATCTGATGCCAAGTCTTGCCTGTCTTATTATCAGAATGCTTTCAGAGGAGTGTGATCTAACAGTTTCAAGAGAGGTGGATGGGTGATCTTTTAAGTTCCAGTGGTGAGTGCAGTGTATCACAGAATTAGATTTTTAGTCAAGAAATAATATCTCTGGGGAAAGCAGATGAGCAGTTACAGTAAAGAAGGGTGTGGGATTGTTCAGAAAAATGAAGACTTGCAGCTGCCTTATACAATGTATCATTCAGCAACAACAACAGAAACAATTTTTAGACTTAGCACTACTTAACATGTTTTTTTTTTTTAATTTTTTTTTAAATACAGCTTAGCAGATGCTTTGGTACACTCTTTCCCAGCAATACTCTGATGCATTTATTTATTTGTACAGCAGACACTCGAGAGAAACAGCACCAGTGTACACACTGCTATAACAAAAATTGAAGTAAGGTGACTTGTAGCAATGACCCATAGTGATATAAAAGAGAAGGACGCAAAAGAGAAGGGCGCAAAGCAAGAGCTGCTGTGGAGGAGACACAAGAGATCTGTGACCCTGCATGTTCCTTAACAGGTACATCAAGTTACATTTCCTAATGCGGAGGTCTTATGTCAGCTTTTATTTTGTGGAAGATACCAGGTCCTGTAGGCTCTCAAGAGTCTAGAGAGAGTATTGATATGGGTTTGTATGGTCCCTACCAGTGAGGCAATGGTGAAGCATGAACTTTACAACCCAAACTGAGCAAAGAGACACAATTTGGAAGCCACATAAGACATAACAGTTAAATCCTTTGGAGAAGTTTCCTTTTTTTTTTTTTTTTGCTGTTCACCAGACACATAGAACTTCATTTTACTACCTGATTTAGTTCTATTTCTTTTTCTTGAATTTTGCCAACTGCATTATTATTTAATGTGATATCCTGACACTGCTTGCTAGACATATTGGCCAAGGTAGTGCTACAGAGGAACCAAAAAATCACATTTCTGTTTTGCAAGTTCTGCAGTATTGCCTTATAATATGAAGGATAGAAGGGCATTTACCCTGCTTAGGCCTGCTTCTAACCCTGGCAGTACGCTGTAGGAAGCCCATTGGGAAGGGGACTTCTGAGGCTAATAAGTGGCAGTAGATAAAGGTGCAGCAGGCATCCATAGTTGACCAGCACTCTGTTCCCAGGGCTGCTGCATGTGCCAATCAGGTGGCAACAGAAGCTGTCAATGATTGTCACATGGAAGACTGCCGTGCTATTGGGGAGACTGAAAGGCCACCTTTACAGATAGACATCCACTCTTCTTCAGAGAGCTAAATGCTTTTAAGGGATTATATTGGTGCTGAAGGGCAGTCTCTGCCTAGCAATAGAGGCTTGCAGGCATGAACCTCCTTATCTGTGACGCTACCAGTCAACTTAGGTTAAAATGATGCAGTTCCACTACTAGTTTCATGAAGAAAAGATACTTTCGAGCCAAAACCCAAGCCAGGACTTACCTTTTCATCTTTCAGGAGTAATGCTCCAGGTAGATACACCCAGATGCATCCACAGCAGTCATTGCATGAAGATCAGATCTAGATATTTGTTGGGAGTCCCCTCTAGCTGTAGGGTGGAAAACAAAATGAATAATACCAGATGGTATTGTTACTCCAGATATTTGATAGATGGTGTAATTTAGAAAGATTATCAAGGTGGCAAAGAGACAATCAGTAATAAGGGAAACGCTCACCCATCTCCAAAGACCAAGGCTCACAGAGGGAAACTCCACAAAGAAAAAAAATCTCCAACAAGAGATCCTTCCCTGGTGCTAGTCAGCCCTTAAATGGGGTCTTCTGGTCACACAGGTGAACTGTCTTCAGCTGTGCTCCTGCAGCTGACTCGGTGCTTGCCTCAGGTGATCAATCAGTGGTTCAGGCCGTGATTCAACAATTCCCATACACTAGCATGGAACAACAGTGCTGTGACAGGTGCTATAGCTTGGCTTGCAAAACAACAGCAGCAAGCAGCAGCATATCTGAGTAGAAGCAGGGAACTGAAAGTATGAGAATTTGGAGTGTTATTCTTACATAACTTGGTGATGTACAACGCGCATGAGGCAGGTGTCTGGTGAGCCCAGCTACTGAGATATCTGCCTTCCGTGGACACCAGGAAGAAGGAAAAGCTATTGGACCAGCATGAGGCAAACGTTTGGTCTTTTTCTGAGTTATGTGTAAATGTAGGCTAGCATTATAGACGCAAAGCAGTAAGTAAAAGCTCACACAGTTCGGTGACTGACAGGGTGGCACACAGCAAAAATGTAGCATAGTCATATACTTTATGCATTGAATATAATCACTAATCACATTCACAGAACGTAAATAAGAAAGACATCACTGACGACTTCTCAGTGTCAGCATCTCTCATTAGCACTACAGTATTTATAGGAGCAAAGTGATATCTTCCTTATTCAGAAGGATTTCAAGAGGCAGAAGTCAGATAAAATGAATTCTGATCACTCACTGTGATGACTGTCAGTAAGTAGGAATCACTTCAGTTTCAGTTCTGTATAGATGTTCAAAGAATCACAGAATATCCCAAGTTAGAAGGGACCCACTAGGATCATTAAGCCCAGCTCCTAGTTCCACAAAGGACTACACCAAATCCTTCCCTCTTTTATTCACACCCTACCCCTACTACCGCACTCTGTACAGTGAGGTGACATCTGTGGCCATCAGGGCTTGTGACATCCTTGTCTGGGTCAGACAAGTTCTCATGTCTTAGCTGCTCTACCCTCTGGTCTGACTTGCAGCAGCTTGAGTATATCACAGCTGTCCTCCCAACACTGTGCAGTAGGTTGTCCTGACATGCTTTGTTATGAGAAACATAGCATTTTAGAGTAGCTGGATTAACTGTTCTGATCTTGTTGAAATGCTCTCATTAAAAAATAAAATCAGTACTTTGCCAAAACCATAACTCAATTGGTGAAATCCTCATGTTAGCAACTGGGCTTCTATTTGAGTCCTTTCAGAGTTTCCTTTGCTTTGTTTCATTTCTGTAGAACAAGACTGATTGGGTCTCCAGATTACTACTGGTAATTTTTCCTGTGTGAATTTTGTTTTTATAACCATGCAACAATGTTCTATACCAAGGCAAAATCAAAGATTGCTTTGAGTTATTTTTGAAGGAAATGTTAAAAGGTCAAGCCAAGTAACAGCTGAGTTAAACAATAAAGTCAAAGCTACTTGCTTTCACCTTGTCACATGCAGCTCCTGTTAGATTAACTGAGTAAGAAGTTTCTGTGTCTAAGAGCACTGGCCACAAGAAACCTGGGATGTTCCCTCTAAAAGTTCAAAAGTTAAGAAACACAGAACAAGACACACTGTTTCTGAATCTATGGTACTGATTATCCAAGGTGTAAATACTGCAGACACCTACAAATCACATGGATGCGTTTGCAATTTTGTCTGCTGTCATCAGGCAAAAGGTAAAAGGCAAACAGGAGGTTTTGATGCTACAGTGCCTGACTGCTGTCCAGTGAGTGAAAAGACTCCAGATTGCCTCCCCAGCCCAGCAACCTGTGTGCTGCACTGGAGGAAAAAGCTTTGATGCCAGCAAACAACTTCTTGCTCTGAGTGCAGATGTGCTTCTTTGGTGACACGCCTGTAGAAGCTGCGTGGATTCTTTCAACTCCTTATCTGCAGACCAAGAGCTGCATTCAAACCAGTGCTGTCTGCCTTTCACCTGTGAAAATAACATGCTGTGATACCAGCCTCTATGTCTTCATCCCGCATACCAGACTGTAAGGGGGATGATTCTGTCATATTGATTATAGCTGCCCAAAACCAAAGCTGCTTTACCATCAGTATCATGTTGATTTCTTCTCAACATGATGTTTTTTAAGTTATGTCTCTATGTCTATAAAGCCATTTGTAGACAACATTTGATAATAGGTATTAATATAAGTACATATATTTATTATTTGAGTTTGAAGATAACATTAAAAGGTAGCCAACAGCAATCTAGTAAAGTATAATTGCCAAACACAAATAAATCTACAAAGCCTCCCAGCTTTAACGTGCTGATTCAAATCCACATCCTAACTAACAGAAAAAGTTTGAGCATTCATTTGACTGCATTATTTATAATAGAGATTTTAGTACATTGTAAGTTAAAGGTGCTTTCAGGTTTTACTAGATTAGGCTGAAACCTGTCTCTCCTGCTTATGGACATGGAAGAGAAACACAGTGGTTTCATTCTAGCCCTCAGTGGCTAGCCTTCTTCTGCAGGCATTGAACTTTATTGGCAGCTGCAGCAGATAGGTAAAACACTGTTTAGTAATGACAATTTAATATTCTTGCCTCAACATCTTAGTTGAGTCAGAGTGGTAGACTATGGAGTACTGTGTTTTGTTGTTGGCCTCATTGTACTTCTGGGGAGAAAGTATTTCTCTTTCAGGATTAGTCTGTTAAGATTCTGTGTCTGTTAAGACAACAACTTCCCTGATGGAAAGTGAAATTTTTATGTAAGAGAATTTTTAAAAGCTTGTAATTACCACATCTTTACATGACAAATGCAGTAGGCAGAACTTTTATCTAAACCCAAGTTCTGATTATAACCACAATCACCCATTAATAATTTTATCTGTTCAAGACAGTTAAAAAACTCTTTCAGGATGTAGAGCAACTGATTGTTACATACAGAATCTCAATGTCCTCTGAGCAATGGCTTAGTTTTGCAGATATTGAAGCAGAGATAAAGCACCATCAACAGCAGAACTTAAACTTGGCTGTAATAAACCTCAAGATGTACCAAAGAAAAAGGCAAGTATCTCCAGGGACTGAAAGGATGACCATGTTTTCTTCCAACTTCACTTACTGGCAGTAGCAGATGCCAAAAGATGGTAATGTAAGCTGTGAATCACATTTAGTTTTAACTACAAAGGAAACATATTCCATAGTTGGTTAATTCTAAATTAATTTTGACAGCTCAGGCCTAAAATAGAGAGCGAACTATGCCACCATTTGAGAGCCTTGTGAATACATGACTTTTTATGCAACTCCTGCACTTTTGTGGATGCCTTTCAGTGAATTTTCTAATAGAAAATATCTTCAACTCTTATATCAGATCAGCATGACCAAAGTGAAATGGAAAGATAGAAATTCCCAGTAAGGAGAGATTTCATCCAGTTGATGGTGTCTCAGATTATGGGTAAACCATCCAATCCCACATAGTAACAACAGCTGAATTACGAAGAAAAGAAGGCAGAAGTGGGTGAAAACAGTGGCAGATGGAAACAGAAAGGTCAAATCTAGACATAACTTACATTCTACTCATAGTAGCACAGCTTCTGTCTCCTCTAACCAAAGTGCTGGCACAAAAAAATCACGATGTTGGACCATCTATCAAAAAGGTGACAGGACTAGAGAAACATCGGCAGGAACAGTGCAAGTGGCGTTACACTCTTACAGTAAAAAATGTTGGTGGCCTCAAGTCATTCTCAACCCATGTTTTAGCTTTCATAAAAAAGCTTAAGCTTGCTCTGTTCTGTGCTGGCAAGATAAGAATATGTGGGGAGCTTCTGCCCCTCTGAAGAATGCTCTTGCCATAGGCTTTGTATGGTTTACTAGATTTGTTCCTGTCTCCTGAGGTGGTTAGCCAAAATGGAACTGCCTATTTGTCAAGGACTGCTGATTGATCAGTAGAAAATATTAGGGCATTTTACAAGCTTTAAGTAATTCTTCGCACCAATCGTCACGGAACCGGGCCGATCCAGCCCGGTAAACCGTTGACAAAGGCAATGGTAAAAGGTCAAGACAGGTATGTCTGAGATCAGCAGCATCTCTCATTTGCACAGACATAAACTCTGACGAGTTTGTCAATTTGCATAATATGACCGTGGTTTGAAGCTGGTTAGAGATGTTCTCCATGTCTGCCCAGGTAACCCGAGGAAATCAGCCCTCAAACATTTATTTTTGCCTCAGGAGGTACCAGAACTCACAGGCCAGGCAAGGCATGCAATGGGACAAACGCTTTCTTGCATGAGACTGAAAATCACATGTCACAAAAAAAAATCTCCCCTTGTGCACACTGAGAATTATGGAAAGACACGCTCAGAGCTTGACATTAACACAGTTCTGTGCCTCAGTTTCACAAAGTACAGCTTTTGCCTTGGAGACACTGTGCACGCAGGACCAGGGAATGAGAAAAGACAGGGGGAGGCCACCTCAGGCAGAGCTCCCCTCGCTGTTTCTCGTCCTTCTCCTCACGGGAAGCATCGAGAGGTGCAATTCCAGACACGGAGCTGCCAAGGGCCGCCCCGCGCAGGATGCGGCCGCTCCGGGCCGCGCGAGCATCTTCGCCGCCGGGCAGCATGGCGGCTGCGGGAGGTGGAGCCAAGCCGCTGACCTGCCGGCACTCAAGCAGCCGCATCCTCCGCTCTCCATAGAGCCTCCTTTAAAAAAAAAAAAAAAAAAAAATCATTATTTTTATATTTTTTTTAATCGCATCTGCTCCAGAAAGCGCGGAGATAAATTGATATAATATATATTAAATATAGATATATATAAATATCCGTATTTAAAAGGCCTGCACGAGCTCAGGTGCGCATGGCTGCCCGTCTGACGTGAGGAGCCGGGCCGGGTCGGCCTCCTCGCCATGGAGCACATCCGGATGCCCAAGGTGGGTCCGGGTGGGAGCAGCCCCGCGGCGGGCAGGGCTGCGGATGTAGGGCGCTGCAGCCCGCCCGGCTGCCCCGGGGTGGGGGTGCTGCCGGCTGGGCTGGGGGTTTGAGTTGCCTTAATGAATGCAGACCCCGATCGTGGCTTGTAGGTAATCAGAATGAAGGTGTGCTGTCCTGTAGCTCATCTCAGTGTCAGATTTGGTGATGAATTTGTTTAGTTTTTATAGACTGGTGCTGTAGTCCTTCTGTTAGTCCATTTTTCTGCAGGCGAAGCCTGTGTTTATTAACAGAATTTCCATCTTGCTCCGTAAATTGAGATACTATTTTGACACACACATGAAAATAACATCTAAAATGAACTCCCACAATATACTAATTTGAAGTGGGCAAAGGATGTATTTTTATCTTATTTATTTTTCTTTCCTTCGTGGAACCCTTCAAAGCTGTTAAAAAGTTATCTGTGTTTGATTTGTGCCTATTTGTTTATTGTCAGTATCCAGCATGATACTGGCTAATTTGAGATGAGATTCTTCTTATTCGACATGGATTTTGGGATCCTTAGGTGACAAAATGAATATACTAGGAACATATGTATTTATAGGATCTGTTCCTTCTTATTTCATGATTTATTATCGAAGGAAGAATGTCAGAACATTAAGAATCATCCTACCACAGGTAGGAAATGGTCAGTGGAAGTTGCTGGAACAGGCCATGAGCCAAAGAATGTTGAAGACATGAATGTGAGGAAAAAAAAAAAAAAAAAAAGAAGGATTAGTAAGGGCAAAAAAAAAAATTGAAAACAAGTATTTGTACTTGTTTTTAATGGATGAACCAAGCCTATTATGGACAGTGAAAGCTTTTCTGTTAGTTTTTCTGCAAACATATGCCTTAAAATGTTGCAGAAGTGGGTACTGCATATGTGTAGCATCAATACAGCTGTGAGAAATTACAGCGCTGATGTTTCAAAACATGCTCTGGAAATCATATTCATTGGGAGCTGATTGTGCAGTCTTTATTCCTGGCATCTCCTTATACTTGTAGGTGTGCTGGAAGTTATGTCTCTGGAATAAGGCAGTTTAGAGGGCAGGATGCAAAGATGCCTTTAAATCATTTAAAAAATCCTTCTTCAAATGGATAAAAGCCAAGACATTAAATATGAGTAGGTGGCAAAATATATTTCTCAAGTTACTCCCAAATACAGTGATGCCTCAGTCTATCTACAGTTATCTAGCAGAAATGGTATCTTTGATTTGCTTTTTCGAGAAAACAGGAAATTGCTAACCAAATCAGTGCTGTTTATTTTTAATTGTTTGTTTTTACTGATTTTTTTTCACTGATAATTTGAAATTTAATGTTAAATGTTTTCCATCCTCAACAATGTAATAATAGTCTCACCATACTGAATGTTAGTTTCTGGTATCCCGTTTCCCAGCTCCAGCCAGTTTTGTTCAGTGAAAACTTGATAAGCAACTGCCTTAATCTGTAGGGGTGTTTATTTCACAATAATGTGACTTTCCAGGATTCCCAGCCACTTTGAAAATTAAGATAAGTCTCAAACTTAGGAAATTACTGATACAAAATTAAAGTTCTCGTCCCAAATAAAAGCTTTTCTTTCAAAAAGCAATAAAAAAATGTAACATCAATTGTTGCCAAAATGATTAGCAGTTGTTTTTTATTTTAGTTCAAATAGATCAGTAGTGAATGATAGTTTGCAAATATTAAAATAAATCTGATATAGCGTAGCTGTCATTTAAATAAAACAGATGGAAGCAGAAAGAAATTCCATATCATCTGGACCAGTAGTTAATTTAGGTCACTGCTCTGTGTATGCCAGTGGTGAAAGGAGATCCTGTCTGTGTTCTTCACTCTTAGTGTCCATGTTTGTTGTGGTCATGTCCATCCCTCTCTTGTTTGATTCACATCCCTTTACAGGCCCTTGTGCATGTGTTTGCCAAGGCCCTTTCTGGAGATGCTACTGCCCTTTGCCTGTGTGGGATCAAGTTGCAGAAGATCACAGATGTAGAATTTTCATTCAGTGCTCCTGGCTTCTAGCTTTGGTAATTTGGAGAATAACATTCATTTTCACCTTTTCCATGCTTTCATCATAAATCTTGATCATAGCCCATTTCTGGTAAATGTCAGCAATGACCCCTGGACCTCTACTCTTTGAGGGAACTGTGATTTCTGAGTCCATCCATGGTCGTGTAGACGTGGTTTAGGGTGATTTTTTTTTTCCCCTGTAGCTAAACCATGTATATTTGTCTGCATCTCTTCTGCCTGCACACAGCCCTTCTGGAGTTCTTGTGCCACAGATATAGCATTTGGTCTAAAAAAGTTTATTATCATCCACAGACTTGATGATTTCACTGTATACTCTTTTCTCCAGGGCACGATAAGGTTGAGTAAAAACAGTCTAGAATTTGTAGGATTTCACTGCTGACTCGTCTCCATACTGAAAGACATGCCATTAAGTCCTACTCTGCCTCCTATCCTTTATGCAGATTTCAGCCTGTAAATGGACCTCTCCTCCAGTACCATGCTAGTTTAGTTTCTCCAAAAATCTTTGATTGTCAGAAGGTTTCTCTGAACTCTAAATATATCTTGTCCTCTGGGTCAACCTTACTGTGTGCTCTGTCGCAGCACTACAGGGCTCCAGCAGGATTTCCCACTCCAAAAGCCATTCTGAGTCTTTCTCATCAGAATGTGTGTATTCACCTGCTCAGTAGTTCAGTTCTTTCATGTGCTATTGACATGACTACATAATTTTGCTTATGGTACATTACCTAGTTTTTCCACCAAATGCGTAATACCTTTAATTCTGGTTCTGAATATAACTGTCATCTCTCCTTAGCATGCAAAAATAGCAAGTCAATAGCAGAAATAGACAAAACTGCTTTTTTTCATTGTTTTTTGATTGGTATTCCTTAGACCTTCTGGACAGTATATAGCTGAGTCTCTAACACGGTTTTTTATGTACTAAATGCCATTGTTCAGCCATTATGTTTTAAGTGGAATGGAGAGTGCAAGCACAAATACAGAGAGGCAGCAGTGATATAAATGTCACAATGTAAATGTCATCCTATTTATGAAGGCTGTGGTTTGAGTATATTTAAAAGTTGCTGTCAAGCATAGCTAAATAAAGTTATATATAATTCCAATATTTTTTTAAAAAATCAGTACAAATACTGTCAGCCATTAGTATGGGTTGAGCAGCAAGATTTGTCTATGATAACTGCCAAAACCCAAAACTTGTTGAACTGCTTGTAACAATGATTAAAATGTTAATAAACAGTACTTCCACAAAGACTAGAAGCATGTCTTGTTAACATCTGTAGGGATATGTCTAACCATAAACAGGTAGACAGATAAGGCTCTGATGTTTATTTCTAAAGGGGACTTTGCGCACTGTTGCTAATCGCTTTACCACTGTTCCATATCATTTGTCTTCATGTATTGGCAGCAGTTTAATTGAATGGTCTTCTTAAAATGAAGAATGTATCATAATTATCCCCATTGCAGCAGCTGACTTTGGTGGAATTAACTCAGAAATTCATTTGGTCGAGTATCTCTTGTTAACATAATGCTTGGGATTATTCGAGTTGCTCAAGTGCTTTTGTTTTTGTGGTGTTGTTGTAGGCAGGTATTTCTTTTCAATGACTTCTTTCTCAGGAAAACTTAAAAATACATTTCTATTTCTCATGATGATGAAAAATCCTTTTACCATGTACATTACTTTCCAAACAAATTTCTAGCACTGTGTAAATGAGTGGTATTTTCTTTTGTTTTAGCAGATTTGGCCTAGAAGAGCACACTTCAGTCACGAAAGTCCCCTGTGCCGTTCTCTTTCCTGAATTTTATTAGCTATGCAATATGTATTTGTACTGGAGATGTATTTAACCCAACACAGTTACACTGGTGAGACAATAGATAGAACCCTTCATCCTGTTTTCAAGTAACATGATTGTTGCAGAGAACTACAAGTAAAACTTTCAAGAATGGTTTCAGCTGAAATTTCACTTTTCTGCTTATCTGGGGAAAGTTTGTATTGTATTTTCTCCTGTTTTTTTTTCAGTTTGGATTACTTTGGGGCATTGCTACTAACAGAATGAGATTTTTAGTGCTTAGCTTTAGATACATGATTTAAGAGCAGAAGGTCTGTACGCATAGACAGAGGTATCTCTGGAATCTCATTAGGGAGGGTTCATAGTCTCCAGTTACTGTTTATTCTTTCAGTACAAGCTTTTAACATAGTTAGGTAAATAAGGTGCAGAAACTTTGGCATTAATACTTTCTTAATTTTCTATTAAAATAATCAACTTCATCTGGTCACTACTCTTACAACTGTTTTCTGGTTTCTGTAATCTTATCCATATAGCTCACAATGAGATATTAATATATATTCTCCTAAAGAAACAGAACATTACTTTTGGTTCTCATTATCCATTTGTCTGTTCTTGATCTCTGATTATCCTGTTGGAAGTTCCATGTGAAATAGGTTAAAACATGTTATTATAGTTATTATCACGGAATTGTAGGGGTTGGAATGGACCTCTAGAGACCGTCCTGTTCACTTCCTTGAAACTCTGTGCCTGTGTAGTAGTAAGAGCCTGCAGGACGGCTGACCATTTAAATAATAACTAATTAAGTGTTGACTGGTTACATCTAACTGAGTGAGTCCTGGAGTACACTGACCTTTGTGAAGTGAGTGACTTATTCAAGTGAGAAAAGGAGTTGTTGTGCTAGATCAGACTAATAGTGTTTCTGATAGAATACCAAAACATCTGATTCAGAATGCTAACTGAAAGGCAGTTTAGAAGAGAGTGAAAGAAAGAATGATCCATACATGAAAATGCTGTCAGATTTATGAGCTGATGCAAGAACACTGATGGAGCCAGTGATCCAAAGGCTATTTAAGGTGCTGAAGGTGTTCCTTTGGCTTTAAGAGACTCAGGACTCACCTCTTCGGCTTTTGTGCATTCAGTTCTATTTTTCACTTGGCTTTCTTTTTTTTCCACGTTACCTCTGGGATTAGAACCCTTTAATTCCGGATGCTTTTTTTCTCTTTTGAAACATAAGTTTCATATACATGCCTATTCCCAATATGTACTTTATTTCTATTTAGGTTGTAGTATTGATCAAAACAAAAGTTGGCACTGAAGGTGCCAGAACAATGTGCCTGCAAAAAATTCTTTATTTTCCATTTTTTTCTTCATTGCTTCTTGGCTCTGTGAGCAATTGTTCCTCCCTGCCATATGTTATTGTAATATATAAGAATTTTCTGTTTATTTTTTTCAGAAGTAAATCTAAAAAAATTTGCAGAACTAAGATTTACTGACTTAGGAAAGTCATCAGTTGCTCACTTCTTTTCTAGATAATTTCTATGTCTTTGAGTTGTGTAGCCACCGTATTGCAGTGCTGTAGACACTTGTAATAGGTTACAGTTTACTGCATCAGTTACACAATTGCTACTCATATATATATGATAATATGGTGTTGATTTCCCATGTTTTATAAATCACATCAGACAATCAGATAATTTTAATCAAACTGTTTGTTTGGTAATTTGTTCAGTGTCTTGCTAGTATGCAAGTAATTCCTTAAAACTTTTCCAGCCTCTTTCCATTATTTCAGCTTTACTTCAGTCCTTTTATGAATTAGGCTTGCTTAAACTTTTCTTGAATATTCTCCCCCTCCTGTCAGGTTTGCCCTAAGGACCTTAAGTTGTATTTATTTGAATTTAATTATTTTCAAATTTTAGGCTTTTGACGATTCTTTTGACATATGTGGCCTTCTGATTCTGTGCTACAGATTGAGAAATCTTTTCAGTGATGAAAATGCAGAAAAGTTACATGAATCAACTACAGTTTTTATGATTCTTATTGAAAGAGAATAGAAACCACATTAAATAGTAACATTCATTGACAGCTCTGTTTTCCATTTTTCTTGTTCCAGGACTATGCAAAAAGATGTTCTATTATATATTTTGTTTACTGAGTACAACACTGTACTTTCCCTGTGTGGATAAAAAACATCTTTACAGTTGTAGCATTTGGTCTTCTGCGTGTTATATTTTTTCACTCTGGAGAATTATGTTAAACACATGGATGACTGAGGTCAACCAGGGTAAAGAAAGCTCAGATATTCCACTTGGCCTCAAACCATACCAGCTGTGCTTCTTTTTTCTCATTAGGCTCAGACTTCTGGCTTTCACAAGCTCTTCCTTTAGCTTTTGCATGCCTGCAGTGCTGAAGTCAGTCAGGGCTGTGTCGCTAGTTCCCAAGATTTGATTTCTCTTTGCGTGTGTAACATTGCAAGGTATGCAGGGAAAACAGCTGCAACCCCAGGTATAGGAGCTCTAGGGAAGACAAAGTCGTGGCTGAACATGAAGCCTTTCTAGGGCTCCATGCTACCCTAAGCCAGCCCCATCCCTTGGCACTGGAGCAAGCTTTTCAGCAATACTGGTGGTTATGAAATAGCAGCTGTTGAGCTGGCACAGGCTGAGCCTGTAAGACCATGATGGAAGCTTGATCTGTCTTGCAGATCCTGTGCATTTGCTGTAGTGCTCTAGTGTGCCATGGCCCTGCCCAATATGTCCTGTGAGCTTCCAAACTTAACTTCAGTTCCCTCTTTCCTTTCCTTATTTTCCAGGCCAAAACTAACCCACAATCAAAGCTTCTTTTGGTGGTAGACACCATTCACAACCTTGGAAACTCACTCATATTCAGAGAATCAGTGATTGAAGTCGTTGCATCATTGCACTTGCTGTACCCTTGAAGTAAGAAAAATGCCTCCACCCCTTTGTACTCCAAAATATCAGTGTACACAATCAGGTTTTATCTGACACTTACTTGTTTCAAAGCAGTACATTTTTGTCTGACTGAACAAGAAGGAAACTTCTGAGGGTGTGGCCTGAGCTGGGAGATTCCCTGCTTATCTTCAGTCTGTACCTTCCTCTTCTCTCTAAAGGTTTCCACAGCTTTTCTCCTTTTTGGTGGGAAGGAAAAGGAAGAATTATCACCAAGCAGGATCTGTTATTGGTCAGGAGTAGAGCAATTTTATTGTTAGATTCTGGGTAGATTTTCCACCTGTATTCTCCTTCCATATGTGGAGTTAAAATTGCAGTAGATAACTCAGCAATTGCAGGCTTAGCCCTTACACAGGAAGGAAACCTGCAGACAGATACTGTCTGTGCTGGAAATAAAACCCCATGACAGTTTTACTTTACATGTTGCTTCTCTGTCTTTCCCCAACTCAAGTCTATGCCCCCCATAAAAATAGATCCTTCAGTTATCTGGAAGAGCTTTCCCACATGATGTATGAAAAAGGAGCAGTAACTTCTGCAATTTTATGATCATGTCCTGTGTTTGGAGATGCCCAAATAAATTGAAGTAAAAATGAAGGTACTGTATTCAAGAAGCTTTTAAATATAGGCTATGCAGCCAGAGCTTTTTCAAGAAGAAATCTGTACTACAGAAGAAAACAAATTAGGGTACGTGGGTATTTTTAGAAATAATGTTTTGGTACAGCAATTTTTCCGATCACTTTCAGGATCACATCTTTGTCATTCTTCCTTAGGTGGGAGTCCCATTGAAACTGGTGGGAGTTGTGCCTTAATAAAGATTTGGCCCACACTTTTCTCTAATAATACATCTTTTTCTTGAATGACCTCTTTGCAACCTTATTTGTAAGCCATTTGTCATGTTTACTCTCTCAGTAAAAAATGCCTTCCATCTGTTTTGAATTCGAGTTCCCTTTAACTTCTATTTTTTTCCTCCTTTTTTTCTGTCATCTACATTGCACAGAGAAAAAAGAGGGTTTGGCCCCCGTGTGAGGAGTTGTAATCATTGAAGTAAATCTCTTGTCAGTCTTTAAGTTCAGACAACCACAGTCATTAGGCAGAAGTGAATGGTGGAGGCAAAAGCTTCAAATAATCTGTTAAGGTCTTTACTTAGATACCACTCTTCAGACTGGTTTGGTTAGTATTTTGAATGCTGAACTGTGTCAAATTTCTGCTCATAGAAAAAATCCCGTATTCAAAAATAAACAGAACTTACCAAGAGTTATACTTAACCAGAGCAAGGAAAAAAACAAAACAAAACAAAAAAAACCAAACATAGACAGTTGGACCAAATGTGTCTGTGTTTTGGACAAATATTAAGTCTGGAAAAACTTGTGGAAACTAATGTTTTACTGGTTATAAATGAGAATGGTGATGTGATAAACACATCAGAAAATTGATAAAGAAAAATAATCAATGTGACACGCTGTTCTCAGAGGTAAGTTACATGGGAAAGGCAAGGAACTTTGTCACATCACCTGCAGTGGCCTAGACAAAGTCAAACAGGGCATAGAGGCAGAAAATGCTGTAGGAATGGAAAACATTGCCAAATTGGTATTGGATAACTGCTGGAGATATGATCCTAGATAAAATTGTAGGTATTGTAAATGATGGCTTTTACAGAGGCTATTTGATTATATTGGAAAGAAAATAATTCTCTGTAATTCGAAATAAATCTAGGACCTGATCATAAGCAGTGATGGAAAGACCTGGTTCAAAGTACAACTGGAACCTCTGTGTGACAGCAATGACTATGCTTTGCTGAGTACTCCTGAAATAGTAAAAGAGGTGAGAAAATATCCCATGGAAATGTTTAACATGGAAATGTTTAACTCCAAAGAGGAAAGTGCATAAAAATGTGAAAATTATTTAGAAAGAATGAGAGCCAAAAGTTAAAATGTTTATGGGAATCATGAAGATTTTTTAAAAATGGGAGCTCACTGCAAGCCAGCTTCTAGAAGAAGCTTTAAAGGATAAAAAAAGGTTTGCATCTGTAGGGCTAGTGAGTGAGCCGAGTCTGAAAGGTCCTTAGTGGTCATATCTATTCTATCACAAACATGTGAAAGACTTATCACCAAGAAAAACGTGGTTAGAAGAGATTTTGTAAGAAATTGTGAAAAATTACCATAGTCAAGCAGAAAATTGTCAAGCCAATAACCATGGTGTGTTGCTTAAAAGTGGTTCAGTCAAGAAAAAAAAAAAAGATGCTTTATCCAAGAAAATTGCCAAGAGCTGCTCCTCCATTCTTAATCTTTAGATTCATGGGTATGTATGATTAAAAAGAGAAACCTGGAGTCTTTTACATTTCTTTGGACTAGGATGAATCCATGTGACAGAATGCAAATCTTCATCAAAGACTCTTGGAGAAGTTTAGTAATCATGGATGGAGACATAAGGACCTCTCAGTGATAACTAGTTAAAAAACAAGAAACAAATAATTAAGTCCATTTTTACAATGGAACAGGTTCGTCACTAGAGACTTGAGAAAATATGTAAGAACCTCCTATGCTCAACTGACAACTGTTTTGATGGATATGGGGAGGAGATGCCAGAGGTGGTGGATATCACTGATAGTAGTTAGATTACACAGCATAGAAGAAATGAAAGTTTGCTGTAGGAACATATAGCAGTGTTTCGTGATACTAATAACATAATTAATTGTAGATAAATGCAAGTTAATACAAATCTTTGCAAGAGTGCGCTGATAGCTTGGACGGCATCCTTCATGAAGACTCAGGATGACTCGGAGTTTTGATTGTTGTTCTAAAAAATACTTATATATGTATATATATTGCTGAGAAGGTAAATGAGGAACAATGTTTGTTGTTTGCCATCTTGGTCACAAAATGCTATGGAGCAGCTGCCCTTGGCAGCAGAATCAAAATAAGCAAGAGGAAGGGATATTTGTTCATACAGTACCTAACAAAATGTGACATTCGTTCTCACCAGGTGTTGCAAGTGCCAGTGTTGTATGACAAAATTCATGCAATTAAAATGCAATTAGGGCTGTCAGAAATTATGGCCTTACCTTGCAGTTTGAAGAGTTAATCATGCAACACCCTTCTCTCCCCTCAGAAGTGTTGGGAAGTAAGAGAAGGAAACCTGATTGAGATGGGAGAAAACTGATCTATTAAAAGCAATGTGATAATACAGATTAATTAAGAAAAATCAAACAAACCATAGATAAAACCAGAGGAGAGAAAAAGTCAGTCTGAATCATTATCAGAAGGCCCTCACTGACTGACCTCCCAGAAATAAATGAGAGAAGTTCCCCCTCACACAGATTCAGAAAATCAGTTATAGGGCTCTAATTGATGAGTGGGGAGAATACGTAACTAGGAGACCTGAAAATTCAGGCCTGAGCCTCTGCCCTGCTTTGTGGATATCTGTTTTGCTTGTGTCACAGCCTAAAGTACCTCAGTTTGTAGGGTGGCGTCTGGGGTGACAGCTTCCTTACGCAAAAGCTGGTCCTGTACAGCAGTGCTCTCCTTTGCTGGACTGCACAGCAGGTGATTCATCTAGACATGATTTTGTCTAGATGAATCTCATTTTTATTGCTGTTTGAGTGTTCTTCTTAAATGTGGGACACTGCCTTATTCTTTTGTTTATATGATCCCTGCTCTTTCGTATCTTCCTTTTGGTCTTTTTTCTGAATGTTTTGGGTTAATGCTGTGTTTCTTCCATTTTTCCTTATTCCAGTATGTGAACTCTGAAGTAGATGATCCTGGGAAAAGACTTCATTCATGCTGCCTAGCTGTTATTTTTTTTGTTTTTTTTTTTGTTTTTTTTGGTTTTTTTGAGCAAATCATAACTGGTCTTGAGGGAAACTTGATTTTGCTAATTGTTTAATTTTTAAACATTTTGCTACCAAGCCAGCTTTTTTCATATGTTTGATTTAAGAACCACACTGTTCCTACTTGTAAAATAATGCAGTGTATTTAGATTATATGTTACAAACGTTCAGTTCTTAGGTAATGGCATAACTGTGTGATTTCAGTGAAATTACTTGAAAACAGAGAGGAAAATTGTCATGAAGCACTACATCCCATTTCTGAGTCTTATGGAAAGCTTCTTTCAATGTAATCTAGTGTCTATGTTATTAAAAGTGAAAATGACTCTGCTGACTTTTTTCTTCTTCTTTCTTTTTTTTTTTTTTTTTGCACCCCACTCTGTTTTTAAGCAAACTGATGCAAAATTGCTTTTATTTCAACTCGAGTGGTAAAGCTTTTAACCTTCCTTTGCCCTCTCCTATTTTTTTGAAGCAGCACTCACAGCTTTTGTACTTTGAACACAAGAATAGAACCCTTCTGATTTTAATGGAGTCATATTTTTCCAGCAGTTATCAGCTCCAGGTCCTGAAAATAACTGGGTATACAAAAGAACTTGCAAGTCTTGAGTGGAGAGCTGACAAGAAGTTGTGGAGAAGATTAGCAGTGTACTGAAGCTCTCTTGAAGTGGTGAGCAGGCTGCGCAGAGCTGTGCTGTTGCTGCTTGTGTGAAAATTATATGCTCCAGTGTAATTCCAGCATTATAAAACCACTTTAGTGATTTACCACACATTATATGATCTTAATCATCAGCGTTATTTGGTTTAATGTGTTTGAACTAGGGTTTGTTTTTTTTTTTTGTAAAATCAGTTAATTTTGGTTTTAAAATTGTTGCAGTAGGAAACCCACTAAAGCTGTTAACAAATTGTTTCAGGTATTCATTGTCTACCTTGTTAATCTGTTTATCCTTCAGCTTATCAGTCTTAAACACCAGATAGCATCAGATCAAATGCCTATGAAACATGGCACATAGCATGTACTAACAGTGTAAAAGCCACAAGCTACCTTTCTGAGGATTTAAACATGTTATGGTCTCTCACCTGTTGTCAGCGCTGCTGTGAAGAGAAAACATAAATTCTTGTCCATTGAGGCAAAACTGTGGGTGTTAAATCTTTTATTCCAGTTGAAAAGTGATTGAAGACGAGCATTTCCAGATGTGTCTACTGCTGTCAACCCTAGGAGGCCCACAGGGACAAACTCTGGAACATTTTATGAACTATCACTGGAGACTTGTCTGTAAGCCTGAGTGAGACCCATTGAAGAAATACACACAACTACTACTTTTCTCTTTTTTTTTTTTTTTTTTTTCCCCCAATTTATTTTTTTAAATTTATCTTTCTTTGCGTCACTGATGATTATGGAAGGGCTTGAATGGTTTCCAGATCCTACCATGCTGTTGCAGTGTTGTGGTAAGGTTAACAAAGTGGGAAATTCTTTGAGCTCTTTTGCTAGCAGATGTTTGGATACAGAGGTACCACAAGAGGGGGAAAAATGAACATTAATTTAGATCTCAAGTTAGGTCACTTAATATATCATATTTTCTCACACATAAATACTTTTCTGATGGTCATTTCATATGGCCCTGGGAAGATCTTATGGGAAAAGCTTCTTTTCATGCTCTCACACACACCATTTCTGGTTCAGATGGTTTTTGCTATGCTTTTTCATATTATGTGTGAAATAGTATGTTTATTTTTACTTTTTTTTTTTTTTCGATTGTGAGGCATCCTTCCAACATTATTTAGTTCAAGCTTCACTGTTAATTTTTAGATACTCCTGTGTTTTATTTATTTTTGACCATTCTGTATTCTCTTATAAACCAGTAATGACTTGAGCATTCACTGGAATTTCTGGGAGGGAGAGTTAGCTAGATCATTCCTGTAGCAACAAAAAACTACTTATGACTCCCAGTTTCAATTTACTTCCCTTGTGTCAGTTTCTCAGAATTTCAGTTTATTCCCTAATCTTCTTATAACATATGTATAGTGCAGTTTAAAATCTGGGATGCTCATCTTTGCCCTTGTGCTTGCAGCCCTCCAGCTGATATTAGTGGGAGGGCTCAAGAAGGATAGGCTCGAGGGGAGGTATGCATGTGAATAATAAGTTTTGCCTTTTTTTTTTTTTTAGGAAGAGCTGTAAAAATAATTTCCTCAGGAAAGCCTTGTAGGCATGACCTCAATACTAAAAATATAAGTACTACACATAGGACTAAAGTATTCAGTGGTTCTTCTAATACTACTCTATCTTGTGGCATGCTTCTCTATTAATTTCACTGTAAGAACAGTTTGGCAATGAAGCAGGTCACCCAGAAAGGTTGGACAGACTCCATCCTTGAAGATTTTCAGCACCCAGCTGGGTAAAGCCCGGGGCAACCTGATCTAATCTCAGAGCCGGACATACTTGGACCAGGAGTTCAGACTCGAGACCTCTTGACTACCAACCTGAGCTGTCCTATGAATCCTAAGTTCTATTGCTTACAAAAGTAGATCAACCTCACTTGGTTTTGTGTATTGTTTAGGTGGTAAACATCTATCTTAGCATGTCAACACAATGTTTGTAGTGGACAAAATATGAATTTTGAGATGTCACTAGAATATGCTATACCATGGCCTTTTTTTTTCTTTTTTTTCCTCTGTCTTCTGTTTGTTTAGGTGGAAAATGTGCGGTTAGTTGATCGCTTATCTTCGCGAAAAGCTTCAGTGGGAACCCTGTATTTAACAGCTACTCATGTCATATTTGTGGAAAATGGTTCTGAAACTCGTAAAGAAACCTGGGTATGATTTTTATTTTTTCAGTTAGCTATAAGTACGTGACAATTTATTTATGGTAATTTGAAAATAAGTTGCAAAGTAGATTAAATGCAGTAAATCAGTTTATATAGATGCTCCTATGTTGGGATAGCGTATGAAACTCCTATTGAAAACCTTCGGAGCTTGATGATTTTGTAAAAATTTTTGGTGGGTTCTGGATATTGCAATGAAGTAAGAGGATCTTCACTCTATGAATACTGGCTGTGACTCTCTGAGGAACCACTGCTGTCAAGTTCAGCTGTTTAGAGTGAATTACTGCTTGAGCTCAGTCAGCTCTTGTCTGTCTTCCTGTGCTTCCATTCTGTCAGTTATCAGGACCAACGTTTTAATCAAAAGACTGCAGTTAGTTTTATATAATTGATGTTGGTTCATCTTTTCGCTGTAGAGATAGACAAAAGAGCTCATTTTCTGACAACTGTTAGCATATAACAAAACAAAAAAACAAAAACAAAAACAGAAGGCTTTGGACACTGTAACTAGGCTAATGTCAGAGGAGCTGAAACATTCCAGAAGTGCTTCTTTGTCTGTAGGTCATGTGGTACTTCTGGAGCCTGATACCAGAGACAGGAACAAAACTGCAAGATGTGTGTTTTCTGAAAGAGTAGTAGAAGCTCCTGTGTCCTGGCAGATCTTTACAAGCAACTGTTTTTCTTCCTGAAGACTTGAATCACTTGACATAACCATTTTCAATTCCCTTGCAGGTTCTCCACAGCCAAATCTCGTCCATTGAGAAGCAAGCCACAACTGCCACAGGTTGCCCGCTGCTGATCCGCTGCAAGAACTTCCAGGTTATCCAGCTGGTCATCCCTCAGGAGCGAGACTGCCACGATGTCTACATCTCTCTCATACGTCTGGCACGGCCAGGTATGGGGAAGAAACATGGCACAAAAGTGAATCTTCCTCTTGAAGAGGGAGAATATAAGGGTGAAGTGTAGCTGTCCGCTTTTCTTCTTTGCAGTTTAAGAGAAAATACTTCATTAGAGATGCATTATGATGAAAGGAGAGCTCTCTGAGCACAGAGGCATTATAAAATAATCACTTCTGGAGCAATGAAGAATGCATATTATAATAAATAGATTATTTCATAATGTTTGACACAACCTTTTATTTAGAATGATAGTCTAGGGGATCACTGACCATAAAATATATTATAATGCTATTTTATTAGTAGCTGCTGCCTTTTGTTAGTGTGAATTTAGGAAAATACTAGCAAGTATTTAAATCTAGTGAAATTTCTTATTCCTACTGTGACAAAAATCTTATGATATCTTTAGTGGCCACATCAAGATCTAAATTCTCCCTTTTTGTGCTATGCATATATTTGTTAAAATGAATGAAATCTGTTGCAGTAAGTAGTTCATTTGTTCCACTCCACTGCCTGTGTTTTGGCCTATGATTATTTAGTTTCTGAAAGTGTTCTGTTTGAATTTCTTAAATCTGATCAGGGTCCTTTTGAAACCTTTCCTTGTTGCAGTAAAATCCAACATTTGATCCTCTGTTTTTCTAGGAACCAACTGACAAGGCTTGCCTGTTTTAAATGATAGCTGCAGAAGTGTTTGCACCAGTCTGTATGAAACTGAAAGAACTGGCTTTAATTTTTGTCTTACTGGGAGAACACCGGTTTTATCTACTGTGAGGAGTGGAAAAATTGCAGTCAGCCAGCGCGGAGACTGAATTTTTTATGAAGTGACATCTATAATTAGAATAGTAGTAGTAATAGTAGTACTAGTAACATGCAACTGCAGTAGATGTAACTTGTTATGCTAGGGAAGATTACATAATCGGAGAAATTCAGAAACCATTAGGCAAATTTTCACTGTCTCAGTTTCAAGGAACTTAAAGCAACAAAGTGAAATATGCCCCTGTAGCACAGCAATATCTTCATCAGTAATAAGAACTTCCCTTTCAAGCTATATGCTGAGAAACTATTTGTGTCAGTGACAGGTGACATGTAATGACAGTGGTGTCTGTCTGCCATTTGCCACCACAGTTAAGTCATTCATTAGTATAAATAGAGATACTTTGAAAATAAAACGAAGTTAAGAACTTCAAGCAAAGTTCAAACAAGCAAATTTTACCATATAGTTCTGGACTGAGGGTGCCAGGTGGCATAGCTACTTAAATGGTTTTATGGACATGATGAAATGATTGATGTAGCATGTGCTATTTTTGTATTTATTACTACAGCTGTATCTTAGATGCCTTTGCTGATAAGTGAAGAGCAGAATTTTGCAGTTCATAAAATTAAAATTTCATTGAACCTAGTGAAAACTTTTCAGTTCAGGCACTTTTGAGTTGGTTCATTTTGGAAGACTGTGCTGTGTAGATAGATAAAATGTCCAGTAGAACAGAATATTTGAGTAGCTGTATTAATATAGCACATATATTTTGATTTATGCAAATAACAACGTCAAAAAAAGCATGGTACTTTCAAAGTATGCTTGACAATAGCTACGAGACAGGATGTGGGATTTCAAGAAGCAGTTCATGCTAGTTTTAAGAGAAACTACATTAGGGACAGTGCCAGATTTTGTTTTTGAGTATGTTGATGAGAAATCTGAGGTGTCTTGCTGTATTTTTTTTTTGTTTGTTTCAGTGAAATATGAAGAGCTGTATTGCTTCTCATTCAATCCAAAATTAAATAAAGAAGAAAGAGAGAAAGGCTGGAAGCTTGTGGACCTCAATGAAGAATATAACCGGATGGGTGTTCCAAACAATTACTGGCAGATTAGTGATGTAAATAGAGACTACGGAGTGAGTTATGATTATTTATTTATTTATTTATTTATTTATTTTGATGTCATGGAACCCGTAGACTGTGCTGGCTGTGGGCTACTTAGCACTCAGATGCAGAACTTTTGTGTGCTCAGTGCTGTATGCATGTGTATTAAGGTGCAGATCTTCCTCTTTTTCACATCAAAATGTACACAAATAGCAGAAGAAAGGATGTGTCTTCATTTAATGTAGGTGAAAATTGTCTGTAGTAAGTTTTAAATGTTACTATTTGGCTATTAGTTTTATATTATTAGTATTTCATTAGTAAATTAAAGTTTTTAAATAACCATCTTCCTGATATGCAGGGTTAAGTAAGATTACTGCATGTACACTAAAAGAAAAAAAAAAAAAGAAACACCTTGAAATAGTGAATTTAACCATGTTTTTTTGTCAGTGGCTACCCTCACAATCCTTTGAAGCCTCTATGGTTAACTGTTAAGTGTTTTCCATGGTCAACTGATATATATCTCTTCCTCGTTTTGTCTGTCCTGCTTAGTTCAGTCTCACACAACTGAATTCCACAGTGTTACTTAATTGTGAGAAATATTAAGCAAAATATTTTTTAAAAGAAGTTGGTCCATACACTCCATTTATTCTATTGCTTTTAGTATGTTTATATTAAGGAAGGCCTCTGAAGTTCTTGAGAAAGCTGAGTGTGCTGTCAGTGTTTCTTTTCGCTAATACAAGCAGAATAAGTATTTGACCTCTCTTAAAATAAAGTGTAGGAAAAGTGGCACCACAGCAACATCTTTAACCACAAGCCCCTCCTTTTGCATCTCTTGCCATTCCCTGCAAGTTTTGTTTTGTTTTGTTCTGCCTTATCACTGGGTTCCTCTCAGAAGGTAAAAGTTGGCTGGGCTGCTTGCCTTGTAAGTATCCTCATTTCATAGAGATTAATTCCTTTTCTCAAAGTCCCTATTTTTTCATGTTATGTGATCCATATTCAGTGGAACTTTTGGCTCTGTAGTCCCCTCCCATGTTTGAGAACTTGATGCTTTTCCATTCTTTTATCCAAATTCTGCTCAGGCGGAAGCAGTAGTTGTAAATACAACCACGCTGTACATAATGAAGATTCTGATCTGAATGTATATTCTCAGCAAGACATTAATTAGCACTTGGAAATGCAGCCCTTAAACCTTTCTGCTTCGGTTTTGTTGTCTGCAAAATATAATCAACACTTTCCAACTTCAAAAGCTTTTGAGAAATGCAGGTGATGTGTATAGTTGTACTATGGAATTAGAATTCCATGGATTAGAATTACTGTGGATTAGAATTCCTCAGTTTGTTTGTTTATTTTGCAGTAGAGTGGAGCTGGATAATGTTAGATGTATTTAGTAGACTAAATAATCAGTTTCCTTTCGCAGGTCTGTGACTCCTATCCTACAGAAGTGTATGTACCAAAGTCTGCAACTGCACACATCATAGTGGGGAGCTCTAAATTTCGGAGCAGAAGGCGTTTCCCTGCTCTTTCCTACTACTGCAAGGATAACAATGTAAGTGTGAGTTTGTAGCTTCCAGTATTTGACCTTGCTTTTGTAATTCTTCTAGTGAGGTTCTGCGAGAAGAAATGAGTGTTTGCTTTTAAAATATTTAAAAGGTTGTTAGGGTAGTGTTTTCTTAATAGTGTTACCTGTCCTAGGTTTAAGCTTCAGAAGGGCAGGATGAGATGTTTTTGGACTCCTTCTTTGTGACTTATTTCAGCAGAATTCTGTGTCAGTAAAAATTTAAGGATTTGATTACAAGATGGGAGGATATGAAGATTTAAATAATTAATGCCATCTATATATAAACTGTATATTGTCTCATTTATTTAATTAAGGACAAAATTTTCAAAATTAATCACTTTGCATAATCTGCTAAGTCCAAATGCAGATACTCAGCTTTCAAAACACTTGGACGCTTCCAAATATTAGTGAAAGGAGTCTAAGGGATCAACTAAGTTTCAGTATATAGTGGTCCAGCTTGGATAAGTTCTATAGTTTCAGCCTTGATGGTTTTTCCAGTTGTGGCTGGAGTTTGGGGTAAGGTTAGAATTCTTGTTCAGGCCACTAGGGTCTGAAGTATTGTGTTCGCTCCTTGATCTTGAGAGGTAAGCAGTGTTGGAGTACCTCCTTGTGAGTTTGGAACTTGGTATGAGTTGCCACGTAAAAGAGTAATGGGCAAGAGTAGGATAAGTTTTGTGATGGTAGACACCGAATAACTCCAGTAACAGCAGGTTGGGAAGAGTTGTGCAGAGGGGATGGATGCCACTCATTCAGTCTTTCATACCTGGAATGGTCACATAGCAATTTTGTTATTCACAGATTCAAATGATGTTGTGACACCACTCGGTTTGTCCCACAGAACCTTTGTGGCTATGTTGAGATCAAAGTCTGGAAGTATATTTTCAGCCAGTGGGGTTGAAAGCAACCTGATCTTTTGTCCTACTTTTAAACACACCCCAATACATTTTTTTAGATGTATGAGCTCTTCATAAGCAATTGGTCTGGCTCAAGTTCTCCTTGGCGATCATTTGTAATGATTTCTGATGGAGATATCTAATGGGTCATTGGGCCAATTTGTCTTCCTGGTTTTGCACTACTGGCAGTGCAGCTGTTTCATAAGCTTGGGCTATATGTATCCTAACATCAAGCTTACCCTGATAGACAAACCATTTTCTCGTTCCGGTGCCAGCACATATCTTAGTTTGATGAGCACAGAGAGTGCTGTAATGTAATGAGCTCTAGCCCCAACTTTCCTGAACCTTAACCTTAGTCTGCAACGCTAATTTTAGTCTTAATCTTGAGGTATGCATCTACCTCAGGTATGATACACCATGACTGAGAGAGAAATATCTTCTTTCTGTTAAAATGATAGGTTGTGAATGTAGCCACATGTACCATTTTTGTCATGGAAAGGAGGTATTAGCTTGTATTAAATCACTGGGATATGTGCTGATCAGCAGGCAAAATTAGATAACTACTGATTTGATGGCAGAATCTATTACTAAACTCTGAGCAAGCTCCCAAGCAATTTGTGGTTTTGTATATTAAAGATCCCATTTACTAAGTACAAAAAAAAACTTGGCTGAAAATCAGCGTGTTCCTTCTCACAGTAATAAATAATCTGTAGGGCAGCTTGCATGGGTTATGACCTTCAGCAGGCAGATTCTCTTCGTGCTCATGTTCAGTGTGTAGAAAGTGCCTACATCAGCCCTGTGCCCCTACTGCTCCAACTGCTCTCAGCCTAGCAGAATCTGGGAAATACAATCTCCCTGCCCCACATTCAGTTCCTTCTTTCCAAGTTTCATCTGAAGGCCTGATTCTGATGTCTGGGGAGAATCTCTTGACTATTTCAATTGCACTGATTAATAAATTTGCTCCAAGACTCATGCTGCCTGACTCACTTCCTGTGCAGTAAGGTCTTTCTCTAGAGGCAGTACTAAAAGTACTAAAAATACAGCACATCAGTGATCTGGCTGCACAGTATGTACACATTTTTGTTTCCTAGACTCATATTTCAGACTGCTCAATAAAGAGTGTATTGGTGTATGCTGGGTGTAATTAATATCATAGCTGAAGTGTGAGTGAGAGTGCAGAAGGATTCATTCCTTATGTTGTTACGTCAGTGTTATTGTGATTGCACTGCTATACTCGTTATTCTCTAGAGATTGTCTTCAGGAGATAATCCATGTGAGAGAAATACTATATTTGAAATAGCTCTAAAACTTTGATTCAAGGCCTAGGTAGTGGGGTTTTATTACCTGAATTTTCTTGTGTTTCTGAAAATGTAATTCTTTTTGCCTTTCCCATGTGATCATAATTCCATGATAAACATGAGTTTCTTTAGTGCTAATTGATTGCTGAATAAGTTTATTGACTTCTAGTTTGTTTTTCTGCAGGCTTCAATATGTAGGAGCAGCCAGCCTTTATCTGGCTTTAGTGCTAGATGCCTTGAAGATGAGCAAATGCTTCAGGCCATCAGAAAAGCAAACCCAGGAAGTGATTTTATATATGTTGTTGACACTCGTCCCAAAGTAAGTGTGTTACCTTTCTTGCCCATAGCAAGACTGAATCTGAGCTGAATATGTTTGAGAAGATTCATAGCCCAAATGACTGGCGCAGTTGCACTTGTGTAACTCCACAGGTTAAATCAAGATTTATCAGGCATGTTTTAACTAGAAATCTTTTTCCTGTTTTTCTCTGAGTTTTACTGTTTATGCTGTGTCTTTCTCTTTTTTTTTTTTTTTTTTTTGTTCTTATCAAAATGTTAAGGTGTAGAAAAACAATAACTTGAAGCAGTAACTGTTAGATTATTTGACAGAAGAAGATACCAAAAAGGCAAGTCTTCATCTAATCCCTGGTAGATATGGGATAAGCTATAGCTGGGGGAAGGAAACAAAGTCAGGGGTGTCTCATTTCATTTTGTGATTTGGTGGACAGTTTGAGCAACAGTTACCTCTTTTTTAATTGGAAAGATGAGGGTGATACCTTCTTTCAGGGCTTTTTTAGCCCTGGAGCATTTATGCAGTGGGTAGGTCTCTGTGCAAGCTGCTCCTGGGGAATAGATGCAAAGGTAAGTTACCAAGTCTGGGCCATTGCTCTAGGAAAGATTTTTTTTTTTCTCAGTAGGACTGACTACTTGTGAAGATAATGAATATTGGCAGACCCTTGAATCCAGCATTCCTAAGTGCATTTTGTGTGCTGTCCCTTGTTGTGCTTGCTAATCTTCAAAACAAAGGATTTGACTGTGGAGGAAATATTTGTATCCACTTTATTTAACTAGACCAGGGTGACTGGTCCAGCACTGAGGTTTTACTTTGGGTACCACCTTCATTTTCTCCTTCTTCCATAACTTTACAGAAGAAATTAGTTTAAACTTATGAGTGAAACAAATTAGTTCTATTAATCTCCTTTAAAAAAAAAAAAAAGAATTTTGTTACCCTTCACACTAATGAGGATGCCAGGAAATCTGACCAGTGAGGTCTGTACCCTTTAGAGGTTGTATTTTCATATTCACAGAAATTAAGCCAGGACAGACAAAACTTAGAGAATAACAACAACTGCATTAGGAGCAACAGATGGAATTTGGATAGTTGATGTGGAAAAATTGTTAGTAAATATTGTGTCAGCTGCAAAGTTTGGCAACTGACAATATTTAAAATAAATGAGTGTCAGAAAGCCTTGCAAATTTGACCTTATATTTATTTACTTTAGTCTATTTCAGATTTCTTTTTATTGAAGGATTTATGTGATACAGTTTCTCTGCTGGAGGAGAGACAGCATGTGCATTGCTGAGGATTTGGTCAGTTAAGCCCTAGATGTGTTTCATTTAGAGCTTCTGGACTTCATGATGACTTACTCATGCATACAGATCTTTCCTCCTGTAGCTATATGGTTTTGTCGGGAGAACCATCTTCATGCTGCTTATATTAAAGCCTGCTTCAAAAGAGAAAAATTAAAACAGACAGTTTTAATATTTCTAGCAAATCGCATTGAAGATTCTGTCCTTAAATGGCATGCTGTTCACAGGCAGTGGTTTGGTTTTTTTAATTGTTAGTTGACAGTCGAGAAGATCAGCAAGCCACCAGCTAATAGACTAATTTTTTTTCTTCACTTTTTCCTTTATTGGAAGTTACAAGCTGAAAGAAGTTTTACGTAAGAGTTGAGTAAATTTAAAATGCTGTCTTTTTTTTTTTTTAGCAGTTTCCAATCTTTATAGTTTCTTCTGTGTTATGATGATGTTTATTCAATGTTTCAATTCCTAATGTTCCTCCACAAATGTAACTATGTATTCCTATCGCTAAGTTCAACTGTCTACTCAAGGAAATGGATGTCTTAGAAAATGCCAAGATGAGAGAAAACTATTTCACATTTTACATTATAGAGCTTAGCTAAATACTGAAGTATATGATTGTGAACTTCAGAAGCAACCACAGAATCAGCAAATTGATAATGCTTCCTGCTGTATTAGGAAACAGACTGGAAAATGAGTTATCTGCCTAATCCTTTATTTTGTAGACAGTAAGCAAGATCCTTTCCTTTGATTTTTTCAGATTGGCCAGTCATTTTTTTTGTCCCAGTTGTACCTCCCCTCAAGTCTTTGTAGGTGCCTTTCAGTATGGATTTGCGATGTTCATTGTTAGTTAAATGTGAGATCTTTCCCAAACAGAATATGTTACCTGTGCTTAAAGACATGGAGGCTTTGTAATGCTGACAACTTTGTCACTCCTGGTACCTTGATATTTATTGTGAAGTTCAAGGGTTCTACCACATTTATTAAAAATCCAACTTCCATTTCAGTGTGTGTCCTGTTTTGTTTTGTTTTTGCCGAAGCTCTGCAAAATATTTGATAGTGCTGCACTGCAGATGAAGGTGTTTGTAGTAATGTTGTAAATTCAGGTCTTTTGTGGTCTTCTGCAACTGGAACCAAGATACTATAATCTTGGGAAAGCTACTCTCACTCCTATATTATTCTAGGTTTCAGAAAAGGAAGCTGAATCAAATTGTGGGTAATCTGGTATGTTCTGAGAAGCATTACAGTGTGTGTATGCCATGGAACAGTGGCACAATAGATAAGACACTGCCACCTTCTGGGTATATTCTGCTAGTAAACATAATGCTGACCTCAAAACAATATAGCCTTTTAAAAGCAAATTAAAAACCTCGTGCTCTTGCAGAAGAGCCTCATGTAAGCTGTGTTTTTTGTTTGTATCTAAGTTAGCATTCAATGTGTGTGAAATAGAGATCAGAGTCTTAGTGACCCAGAATACTGCAATATACTGTAAACAGATTCCCAATGCTAGATTAGTGATGTTGACACTGTGAAAAATGCTTCCTATTTACACCTGACTTAAATAACTGATTTACTGCAGTAGACCATGAGCTTTGTTTTGAAAAGAATCTTTTCTATGCTTGTTTTCATCCAGTTTCCCTAACTTTTTCAGCTCAATGCGATGGCAAACCGAGCAGCAGGGAAGGGTTATGAAAATGAAGATAACTACTCCAACATCAAGTTTCAATTCATAGGCATTGAGAACATCCATGTCATGAGAAGTAGTCTACAGAAAATGCTTGAAGGTATTACTGTTCTTTATTGAATACTAAGGAAAAGATTTGACTCAAACTAGAACTTCTCTGAAATCAGTAATAAAAGAAAACTACCTGCTAGCTCATGGACTTGGGCCAAGGATCATCGTTACATTTAGGGATATTTTTCTAATTGTGAAAACACCTTGTTTCATGAGTAAAATCTGGATAAAACGTACACTGATGACAAATGTAATTTGACTTCAGTACCTTACTGCTTCTTCCTTTATGGTTTATAGTTTGATGGTACAATGAAAAAAATGCTTATATCTGGCTATATGGTTGTGGAAAACATAGAAGACTTTTTAAAAGTTTTTTAAGAAGGCTTTAAAAAAGCAACCTCAAAACATAATGGCTTTTTTTTTTTTTGTCTTTGCATTTTAAATTTTAACAGAGGTTTATTTGTTTTCTGCATAGAGCGTATCATATCAGGGCTGTTTATGAAATAGTCAATATGTATAACCATTCAACACCTTCATAATGCCACATAAATTAATAATTGCTTTATAAATACCTAGTGTATAAAGCAGCATATCTGTACTGCCGTTTATTATTTGAATTACATTACTGTTCAGAGGCCTTCTTGGAAAAGCGTAAGGATAAATAAGCCATCCTTGACCCACAGTTAGTTTGTTGATTTTTAACAGGCAAATAATGTGTGCTCACTCCAGCCCACACAGTCTCAGTGTTTAATTCAGGTATATCAACAAAACATTTCTGAATGTTCACCTCCTGAATCAGCATGATCTAGCTATCCTTGGCTTCATTCTCTACCCACGCCCTTTTATTCTATGTATCTCATCATCTATGTGCAAATGTGAATTTTAGATCTAAGAATGCCATAGGGAGAGATGTGTTCCATATCCAAGTAAGAGCAATTCATGAAAACCAGAAGCAAAGTGTGATGCATGTGGACAGTCTCTTGTTGGTCCTCATTTCCTGTAGAGATGGGCCATCCCAAGAGGAGCAAGCTACCTACTCCACAGTGAAGTGCTGATGTGGCTACTGCTTTTCAAAAGATGTAGTGTCTCTGCTGAGTTCTACCCTCCCACAGGGACTAACAAAGAAGGCAGGAATGTACTTTCTCCTGTCCTCTTTGATCAGAGATGTTTATAAGTCAGTCTGAGTGGTCCCTGTTCAGTAAGCATGTTGTTCAGGTGGAGGAGGAAGGTTTTTGGCACGTTGCTCTGTGCATTACAGATGTGAGTGTACTCACATTTTAGGTTAACTTCTGTTTAGTACATCGTGGGGTATTCTTGCTTAGTTGCTTAGTTGTAAGGTCTCAGGATGGAAAATGGAATTTTTTTTAGCAAACTGCAAAGCCTTGTTTGGCTAGAGTAGAGGTTGACTGAACAAACCCATCCCTTTGTTTGCTCAGCTTGAGACCAGCAAGGTTGAAGCAGTAAACAACTGGCCTGGCTGTACGAGATAGTGCTGTGCATTATTTTAGAGCCAGAAGTTCGTGAGCTGGGCTTCTGGCCCAAACCAAAAGGTAAAAACATAATTCCCAACACTGTTGCTTGGGGGCAGAACTTCCTAGCATCTGTTGCAAATATCTTGTTTGTTTGTTTGTTTGATTGTGGTTTTTGGTTTCTTTTTTTCTTTTCTTTTGTTTTCTTTTGGGATTATTTTTGTTCTGTTGAAGTCTCATTATTAGAGACCTGATTGTAAGAAGAGAAATTAAAGAAGTGAAGTCTGTAAGACTTGTAAGAATCTTGCTGAATCTTATGACTTTTGGTGCATAAATAGGACTTTTCTCATATAAGATGCCAGACAGTTTTTCTCTTTTTTTTTTCCATTTGTGATTTTAACTTTAATTCTAACAAATTTATTTCTATTAACTTTAACATAGCTTTGGTTTCTGTATAATATGTTAATCTTAACAAAAATTTTTAGTAAACTAAAATATAAATTATTAAATGTAATTTTAAATTGGCAGGGTAATGAATCTTATTTTAGAATATACAAAAAAATTGGGGTTTCACTTTAATATGGGAGAAAAATCCTTTTCAAGCTGCTGAAATTTCCTTCCAGAAAACAATTGTTTTACTGTTGTCTCTGCTGCCTCATACTGCTTTGTATAATATTGAATTTTATTCTCTAAACAGAGGTGTATGTGATGGCACTTGTGTTAATTTTGATCCCGTGCACAACTTCCTTGACATAATTCTTAGTATTAGAAGGAAATGTGGTATCAGAACTTCTCACTGGAAAGGCAGAAGTGCTAAACTGTTGTCTGGTGTTTGTGGTGACCACTGTCCGTAGGCTCTTGATTTTTTTTCCTGTGCCCAGCCTGTGCTCTTTCCCATGGCATGGGTGCAGGAGGTCTTGTTTCTCCCAGATTCTGCAGTCAAGTGGGTTTGTTTATTTATTCTGTTGGAAAAAAGGGTACCAAGTTTTTTGGAGTTTTTTTCATGCTTGTACCATTTTTTTTTTTTCTTATTTAGATGGAAATGCCCTTTTCCTTAGGAATCTGAACTCAGCACTAAGGTCCAGATCAGTAGCCAAATTCATGGGAAGTATATGGTGTGTGTCTTTAGTTTAGGACAGTCTGAACTTTGCACAGTGAAGTAGTAGGTAAATATTGATTCCAGTTTGGTAGTGAGAACGAGCAAAGCACTATTTAGCTTTACCTTGGGAATGAGCAAAGCACTATTTAGCTTTACCTTGGACTTCAGTAAACAGAGACAGCAGCTTCAGTCAGAATTCAGCTACTAATTGGTCATGCTTCCATCTGCACAGAAGCATTAATCATGTGAAAAGCTGTTTGCTCTCAGTGTTGCTATCTATGCACTTTTTATAAATGCCCTTCAAAAATGCCTTTTAAAATCACCATCTGGAAGAGACCCTACATACAAGGATTGCAAGATTTCATATGGACACATTAGGCTATTTTGCTTCTGAATTAAAAGGAGTGAGGACAGTTGGATACACTCAGATGTGATATAAACTCTGAATTTGTCCTGAAAAATGAAATTTTGGTCACACTGAAAAAGTGGAATTTTTACCACAGGTGAAAATGAACTGAGAATTTTAAAAGATGTTTGGAGATCTAGTAAGACATTATTAATTTACAGGTAATACATCAACTCAATTTAAAAAAGGCATTGTTTCACTGTACTCCTTAAACAAGTTTCATTGATTTATATCTTTTACTTTGAGACAGTATAATTCCACATAAATACGCATTTATTCTGATCTATGTGGTGAGTTTAGTATCTCACTCCTGAGAACAGATTGCACAAAATGTTGCTGGGTGCTTGTTGCTGGAATTACATATTTAATTTACATTTGGATTGCTTTATTTCTTGTGATGTAAGAAACTCTGTAATGTAAAACAAACAAACAAACAAAACCAGGATAGAATTTAATGTGAAAGCTGGGATATATATATTTTTTTCTTTAAACGTGGTGTAGAACTAGAAAAGTTCGCAGCAAAATATTTTCCTTGTTGAGTTATGACTTTTCTGCACATTTAGGTGATGTTTCCTGGCTGCACGTCTAATTTTAATAAGGTTTCATTGAGAGAGAAGGAGCCATTGAGTGAGTTGCTTTATCTGAAGCACCACTGCATGTGGTGATGCCAAAGGCTGGATTTAGTGGCACTGTTCTTGAGTCACTTTCTTAATTCAGCATCACCAGCAAATATGGTTGGGAATAAGTAACTTTGGCATGTTTTGGTGGTTGTCTACCTGTCCAATGGCAGAAATATGTGTATTTTTGATTCTATGCCATCAGTGTTTTTTAAAAAAGTACTTCTCTCTAAAGGGTTTGAAAACTACACTCACAACACAACTGGGAAAATGCATGCTGCTAAGAAGGATGTATTTGGTAAACTGACTGCAGCAGGCTTCCCAACAGCTTCTTTCAAACTGAAGCGTATGTACTTGGGGAAATCAAAAACAGCCCCCTTTCTAAAATGTGTGAGAAAGTAATGGTAAAGTTTTGAAAACATAAGGGACTATATTGACTGTGCATTTAAGATTAAGCTTATTTTACAGTTTGTGAAATGAAATCACCTTCAATGAGTGACTTTCTGTGGGGCCTTGAAAATTCTGGCTGGCTGAAGCATATCAAAGCCATTATGGATGCCGGCATCTTTATCGCAAAGGTAAAGTGTGGAACACTGAAACAGAACTTGGACTAACCAGATATAGAAAGTGAGGACCAAATTATTTGTGGGTAACTGTTGTAGTCTTCAGTAAAGTTGTATCTGAAACTAATGTTTCTTGTGATGTCTTCTTATGATGACGAAGAGAAACAATCTTTAGGTGCTGTTACATGGACATTTTAGTAATAGAGTAAAAACAAGTTTGCGTTGTTTTGCACTGAATATCTCAAATCTACTGTAACATCTATTATCCCATATCTTGTTACTGTCATATATTTGAATGACCTTATTCAAAGCAGACAGGGGACTACTAGAGAAAGTCCAGCGAAGAACCACAAAGATGATAGGGTCCTAGAGCATCTCCTTTGTGAGGAGAGACCTGAGGGCTGAGAGACCTGGGGCTGTTCAGCTTGGAGAAGAGGAGATTGAACAGGAATCTTATCAATGCTTGTAAATATCTGATGAGTGGGCATCAAGCGGATGGGAGCAGGCAACAGGACAAGGGGCAGCAGAACAAACTAGAATGCAGGGAGTTCCATCTGAACATGAAAAGATCTTAATTACTTCATGAATGGCAGAGCACTGGAAAAAACTGACAAGAGAAGTTGTGGAATCTCCTTCTCTGGAGATGCTCAAAACCCACATGAATGTTTTCTTGTGCAACCTAGTGTAGGGAACCTGCTTTGGCAGGAGGTTGAACTAGATGAACTCCAGAGGTCCCTTCCAGCCCCTACAATTCTGTGATTTCACCCTCTATCAGTGGTCGTCACTGCTGCTTTCCCTATTGCCCTTGCTTTCTCCACTGTTTCTCTGTTGAAGGTTTCTGTTCTATGTTTACTACTTCACACTGTGTTTGTACAAAAATATTAACATTATTCCCGGAGTTATTAAGCAACCACCTAAATTCACCCCCTAAACCAATGCTTGTCCATTGTAATGGCCAAATTCTCTAGTGACTTCTACTCTTAAATGCATGGTAACTGCTTCAGAGAAAAAGAGCCAGCTTTAGTAAGAAATTATTTCTTCTAATCCCACTTCAAGTAATGCAGATATTTATCATCTTCTAAGAACAATTTTAATTTTATTGCCTCCATTCTTGAGCAATGTCTTTTTCTGGTTCTGCTCTTATTTTTTGAGAATATAAATAAGATCTGAACAATTCTTTTTATGCAGGCCATTTCATTTATGAGACCTTCCGTATAGGAATGTATGGCTAAACTTAGTGTGTCTCCCTCCTGAGCAACTGCGTGTTTCTCTTGCCTTGTTTCTTCCTGCTCAGCAGTTGCAATTTCTTACCTGAACACCATATGTAGGATAAAAGCACATTATTTCTCCCGGCACTACTAGCTTACAGACATCAAGTCATTTAATTAGCTTCTGCCAGCTTTTACCTCAGTGACTCACCATTAATGTATGAAGAAGTACATTCTTTGTCCATATGGTCTTATGCATCCTCTTTGACTTGTTCTTATTTGCACAGTTCAGAGTCCTCAGTTTTTGGTCTTTTGCCCACATGGGTTCTATTTTAGTAGAATATACTTTGTCTCTTGGGATAAACATAGATAATTTATTATTGTCCTTTTTCCCTTTTAAGCCCACATTTTATCTAAACGTTTATTTTTCTAAGCAGTGTCTTTCATAACCTATTTTATTTCTCTGCTTTCTAAGTATAGTTCTCCTTAGAAATGACAAATGCCAAACTCCTTAGAATTTAAAATAACTCTCAAGTTCCAAAAATAATGCAGCACGAGACTCTGGGGAATTAAGTATAACCCCTTCTTTATGCGTTTCTCCTGGATTATGTATAAAATAGGTTTCTCTCTCCAGAGCTATTTACTTTTAATTTATTGTTACAATGTTGTTTATTAGATGTGAATGTTCACCTCTGCCACAGGCTTTGCCTGAAACCATGACAGGGATGTATGTAATGCAGTATGGTGTGATAATATCTGTGATAATATCCTGGCATCGGGGGCAAACATAACCATTATTAACATCTCCATCGAGGAGAGAAATTAGGAGTCATGTGGAAACATGGCAGTTCTGTTGCTGGTATACGAGTGAGAGCATTAGGAGTAGCTGAACTGGCTTTAACTGTCCACTCTGAACAACTGATGTACTTTAATTGTCCTGTGAGCTGTGTGGTCAGGATAATCATGTACACAGCAGGCCTTCTGCACTGAGAACTGCTGTAGCTATCTTCCAGCTGACTGTGCTGGTATATTTTGTAGAATGTGTTCTTTTTCATAGTGCATCTAAAACACTGGGAAGGATGCCTATCACATGTTAAAAAATGAGATTTTATAACCTTCTTCTTGAAGTTCCCTGATCCAATATTTAGGTCCCACTTGTGTTCACAGAACTGTGAACTGGTACTGCCATCTAGATCTTCTCCATCCTGGATATGGCCAAAGGGTTATTTCTTTCCCCTCTTTCTACATAGTGCAAAAGAATACTTAGTTATTCCATGCAGGTAAGACATTGTCAGTATAAGTACTGAAAGTAACCCAAAACCAGAATAGACAATAACTTGGCAATTGGAAGGACTGCTTGACACATGGGACGGGATTCACCACACTTATAGTAAAATCACTGTTGATATGGATCCCATATCCTTCTGTACTGGTACATCAACAAGTGATGCTGCAGCCACCATGCTGCATAGGATGGGATGACATGAATATCTTGCAAATGAGAGAAATTGTGTTCAACGTCATTCAGAAAGTCTGTGGCAGAATAAAAAACTGAGTTTTCCCAGTTCCCAGTGAATGCCCTCCATACTGCGCTGTCTTGCTTTTCCTCTCATACCATTGCCTCTCTGCTACCTGTGAAGTCTCTGACATTTTCTGTGTTCTCAGGCTGTGGCTGAGGAAGGTGTGAGTGTGCTTGTTCACTGCTCTGATGGCTGGGATAGAACAGCCCAGGTTTGCTCCGTAGCAAGCCTTCTCTTGGATCCACATTACAGAACTATGAAAGGATTCATGGTAAGCAAGTTCTCTTTCATAGAATAAATGAAAATTTCATGGCATCATTTTAGAGGATGCTAGGATGAATAACTTTGTTTCTAATGGAAAATAAAGTTTCTTTAAATATGCCTTTTCAGCTGGGTACACTTTTTTTCCTTAACCTTGACCAAAAAAAACTTTCTTGAAGCCCTGAATTTTTTTGCAAGCAAGAGTTTATGTTTATTTTCAGACATCGTGAAGTTGTGAGTGTCAGAAGTGTGTGCTTCCTAGACATTAGATTGCAATGGACAAGCTTGTTGAAAAATCTGTTCCTTTTCAAAGCAAACCAGCACCTGTGGTTAAGTTGATGGGCACTTATTAAAAAGAGATTTTAAACATTGTCAGGTTCTATTTTTAGAAAATGATGAATTGAAGTAATTTAAGTTGTGCTGAAATACTGACATCCTACTTGCATTAGTCAAGAATGTTACTTCCTCTTGAATTGGTGAACGCGCACATTCTTCATTATTTTCTGCTCAGTGTAAAAATTACTCAAGACTCCATTACTGCTTGCTTACACTGTATCTGGCTTGTAACTTTTCTGCTTATTCTTAAAATTACCTGGGATTATAATACTGCTTATTTATACAATTCTTCTGCCTGCTTCAACATGTGTCAGCTCTGCTCCACTACAATGAAGGCAATATTCTCATTTTAGGTTTTAATTGAAAAAGACTGGGTTTCCTTTGGTCACAAATTTAACCACAGGTAAGGCCATGCAAAGCTTTTTCTCTCTATATATATTTTATGTAGTCATTATCTACAGCCATTCCAATTTAACTTTACTTGTTCTCAATCAAAGCATATCAACAAAACACCCTGAGCATATCACCACATTCTTTTCTCCCACTATATGAGTTAGCTGCCTGAAAATGAAGTGAAATGTTTTCATGTATTTTTTCGTATATTTCTTGTATATACACTCGAAGATTGCTGCTGGGAACACTGAGTGCTGGTCTTGCAGTTGCTGTGAACACTGAGAGATGTATGTAAGAGACAAATAATTTGTGGCTTGTAAAATGCCTTTGGAACCCAGCAGATCTTTCAGTAGTCCCAAGACTTCCCACTTCAGTCTCTGCTCTGGAAGGCATCCATCTTCCAGGATTATCTGAATCTACTGAATAGATAACTCATAGACATGCTTAGCATTAACTAAGATATACTTTTCCTATTATGCTTTTTCTTCTGATGAAAGCAGTAGCATTTGTTCAGAAATGTCCAAATACATGACTTTCTGATTTTCTTTACCTGACAAGTTATCTTGGGCACCTGTAACATAATATTGGCTGATATGAATGTAAATTTATCTTCTAGTTAAAAACAAAACCATTTTTCAGGAAATCTGTGCAATGCCACAACACCTGAGAAATTTCAGCAGGAGAAATAGGGGGTTTCAATTTTAGATGTTGATGAATTTTTCACTGTGTTGGCATACACATGTCATGATTGCGTGTGTGTGTATGTATACACACACTATATTAGACAAACAGAATAATTAAAAATGCTTCTTCCTATTAGGTGAATTTATAAAACACTGATTTACTTCTGTGTTCATTTAGTCTCCTGCCTTGTTTTCTGGGTCTGGCAGTAGTCTACCTTTGAGAAACTGTCCAGTGACTTACTGAAGTCACTGCAGTTATGATGACTTCTGTTACTGTGTCACAATTGTCTATTAGTAATGTTGAAATATGGCTATGCAGCAGCCATCTGTAACTACCTGTGAGGCAAAAAGACATCTGTAAAGGTGTTTTTTTCCTATTTGAAAAGTTCTGCTTTCCTTCTACTTCACAAGTCTTGCATCATTTTTTTTTTTTTTTTTTTAAGTAAAAATATACTTCTGGTTGAGACTTTAGAAATTAGTAGCTACAATATAGCTTGTATGCTGAAAAGGAGAGTTTTGTTTTCACTAGTGTTAATTCAGTTTTCCTAGAGGATTTCAGGTTATAATTGAATGTTTCTTGTCTCGCTTTAGGTATGGCAATTTAGATGGAGATCCAAAGGAGATTTCCCCAGTTATTGACCAGTTCATTGAGTGTGTCTGGCAGCTAATGGAACAGTTTCCTTGTGCCTTTGAGTTCAACGAGAGATTCCTGATCCATATACAGCACCACATCTATTCCTGCCAGTTTGGTAATTTCCTGTGTAACAGCCAGAAGGAGAGACGAGAGCTGAAGTAAGAAGGCCTTTTCTTTAGTCGTGTATTTCTGTCGAGGTCTGTGGGTGTTACTGTATTGAAGCTGTGCAGTCTTTCATACAGCTCAAGGTGCAGTGTAGCATTCCTGGCCATCATCTTTTAGTGACACAGATTGATACCAAAGGAGTTGATCTTCCCAGGTGGGTCTCTGCTGTGACTATGATCCATGGTGTGCATGACAGGGATTAATGAGAACTGATGAGAGAGCATTAGATCTTTAGCCACAGCATTAACAATATATAAGGCAAAATGTCAACAAAGCTGTGGGAAAAAATAAAAAAGGAAAAAATAAAACCCGATGATTTTAACCCTAGTTAAGTTCTCAGTTTGAGTTACTGTTCTTCTGTGTTCTAACCTGTCTTTGGATACTACATGCTTCCTGGCCAATGTTCAACTCCAGCATTGTATAGCATAAGTTGCATCCATAACCCATTCTTTGTGATCCACGTAAAAAGTGACTTACTGAGTTGAACCTTAAGAAGCAGCAGAAAGCCTCTTTGCCTGACAGAATCATGATCCTCCCTTATAAAGCATTGTTTTGTGAAGATTATTTTTGTAAAGATTATTTTCTGTAGCAATTGTCAGTACCAGGTGGTAAAATAACCGTGTTAGGCTGAACCTGAATTTCTCTCAGAATAGAGACAACAAATGACTACTCAGCCTCTGAAGCCAGTGCATTCATACAGATATCAGGCTTACCAATTGCATATGACCTGCATGAGTTAGAAATGACTCACTCAAGTTTCACCAAGGCCTCTCTGTACTTCTAACTTACACCTAATTCTGCTGGGGAATTGTAAAGCTGAGTAGAAACAGAGCAATGGAATGCCCTAACAGAGCTTTATTAATACCTGAAGCATGCCAGAGACGTTGATATACTTGACTATATTTTTTTCAGAGTACAAGAACGAACGTATTCATTGTGGGCTCACTTGTGGAAAAATCGTGCGGATTACCTGAATCCTTTGTATAGACCAGAACACAGTCAAACCCGAGGGACCTTACACCCACAGATGGCTCCTTGCAACTTCTTGTACAAGTAGGTAATATTCCTTGCCTTTGAGAATTGTAGGATGATTTTGTACTAAAGGGTTAATACTCACTTTGGTGCTACAGGTCCAATTGTTTTTGGATGAACTTGTATGACCAACCTTTGGCCACATCCAAAGAGAACACTTATGATTACAGATTCACCCATTGTGGGGCACCTTCATCTAGGTGTGTTTGAGTGGACTCAAGGAACCACTCCTGAGGGGCTTGGCTGCTCCCAGTGAGAACTCTTATGACGATACGATAGTACTCTTTATTGATGCAACAGATTACAGATTCTTTCAAATTTCCAGTGATAATAACACTGTCTGAAGAGCATGTGCGAGTACTAACAATGTGAGTAGTACAGCTGATTGCACATCTGTTAAACTATAGAATAACTCCATAGATATTTCTTAGTTTCCAGGGGGAAGAAGTGATTGTGAATCTTATCCAATAGGTGTGTCTGTGGGATGGGAAGAGAGGCTCGGCCAGTCGACTAGTCCCAGAAGCCAGCAGTGTCCTCCTTATTTGTCTGCAATAGTATTTTCACCCAAACTACTTCTCTTAAGCCATTTTTATACTATCTTCTTACTGTCAAGTGGTGCGTGAGTGACTCTAATCATGCCTATCTTTGTTATGATTTGAGCAACAGACAATTTCAGAAGCTGCCAACTCAAGATGACTACTGTGCAGTTTATCAGTTCTGTAGTACTACCACATTTCCACCCATGTGATCTTACCACAGAGTCTGGCTTCGGAATTGTACATCTTTCTCCACTCTTTATGCTGGGTTAAGTCAGCACACTGGTTCCTCTGGTGCTGCTAACAATGTAAGGATTGCAGCTCTTACCTTCCTGAGGGAACTACCAAGGAACAGACTCCTTGCGTATTTGCTGCATTCCACCCTGGAGGTTTCTTCAACAGTTTTTTATTTTTATTTTCCTCTTTTAAGAGGGCAGTATTCCACTCAGTTATCTCCAATAATTACTCCACGTAATCTACCCTGTAACTACAGCCACTCAAGCTTCTCAGTATTTCAAAGGAACTGGGGAGATCACATGCAGTCTGGTTATGAGAATTAGAGCTCAAGGGACTCTCAGTCTGCTCGCTATTTATGGGCTAAGATGATTGGCTCATAGTCATAGTATTTAGCAGGACAGCGTTATCAGTCCTAAGCAAGGCTTTGGACATAACAGCCAAGCCAAAAGGAGGAGGCTGGGAGGGGGGGGAGCACACCATTACAGTTGTGTTAGTACAGAACATAATGCTTTTGTATTTATGATTCTGTGAGAAAATGCATGGAAACTGAATTCAGACACATTGCAGTGTGTCTCTTCTTTGCGTGCTCATAGTCAGCTAACACCTCTGCAAGCGTTCCACAGCAGAGTATTAGTCTGAAAAGAAGCTTAAGATTAGAGCTATATTGATAGCTGCATGCCCTAATTTTGTGGTTACTCGCATCTTCCACTGGGAAGCAGCTATTTCAGTTCTGTTATCATCAACATTTTCTAAATTTAAGTTCAAAATTCTTCCATTTGAGACTTCAAAATTATAATTTGATACAGTTTAATTGCTAAGCCAAGCATTCAAAAAAAAAAAAAAAAAAAAAAGGCAGGCTTTCTCCATGTTGTCATTTTAAAAAGTACACCTGCTGCATATACTTTAAAGGTTTTTTGTTTGTTTTTTTTACAAAATTTAACAATACCTAATAAGTTTTAAAATGCTCGTATTGGCATCCTGACTCAAGTAATTAATTGCACCATTAATCTTAACATAAGGAGAACTTGATTAGAAATTCACAAGAAACATGACTTAAGCAAAACCAATTAGCTTATTTTCTCATGGCAAGTAAAATCTCGTGCTAAAATAAATACCCTAAATGACGGGAACTGAGTTTTTCACGTCTGCTGTCCCAGGTCATAGTCATTTAAAAGAGTTTAAAAATAGCCATTAATCTCATTCTTTGGTATAGTGAGATTTATAAAAGAAATACTGGTACTCCGCTGGCTTTAGTAATCCAGTTGATTTTAATTGAATTACTTGGTTGCGTGAGGATTTCCAAACATGAGCTATCAGATGATAAACTTAGGGGGGAATGTGACTTAAATAATGTACTATTTAGGATAGGAATAATAGCTTGTTGGCTGGGCAGCTTCATCCAAGGGCAGGTCTCTCTGTTACTTAACCTGTCTGCTGAACTACTTATGCTTGCAAAGTCAGCTTCTGGCCATGTGTTCTGAGGAAAACAGAAGGAGTGCTACAGCAAGCTACACACTTGAGTTTGAGTTCTTTTCTCCTGAGGATGAAAAATAGCTCTGTGCTCCAAAGCGATGCAGTGTAAATAGCACAAAGCACCGTAGCAAGAGTCTCTGTTCCTCTTGGAGGACACTTGTTCTTCTGCTAAGCTGTGCCATTGCTTATCCATAATGTCCCGAATTGCTGAAAGCCTGAATCAGCGAATCACCCAGAGCCGTGTGATCCAAGTCATTCAACTTTCTCTGTTGTATATAAGAAGTGGTTCAAGCTCTGCCCACTGATTTGCATCTTCAACATAGACCCAAAGTAAATGAACCATAAACCTTATCAAATATTTAACGAATGTATGCAATATGTGTACACATTCCAGCACAGTTGGGGAAAAAAAGGCTGGAAAAATTGCATGTATTTAAGTCTTGTGAAGCCACCTCACAAAATTCCTGACCTCCCCATCAATTTCAGATTCTGGAGTGGTATGTACAACCGCTTTGAAAAGGGGCTGCATCCTCGACAGTCAGTGATTGATTATCTGATGGCAGTGAAGGAGGAGACTCAACAGCTGGAAGAAGAACTGACAGTCTTAGGAGAGGTAATAAACACATTAAAATCTGGAACATCCAGATCTAATGGCAAATGAAACCCAGCTCCACGTGTGGAAGGTTCTCCTACACGCTGTATCTGTTTCTGGCATGACGATGTCCAGCCATCATCCCTGTCCTCACATAAATTGACAGGAATGTTTCGCTTTTGGCATTCATAAGACACAAAGGTAGAATTCTTTCTTTAAGGAAAAAAAAAAAAATCACCTGATGGTGGACAAATATTATTCCTTAAATAATTTTTTTATCATTCTGTAACTCAGTTCTGCATCAGTTTGTGACAGCATTGAGCTATTTCCACACTCCACAAATAAGCAAGTTTATAGGATGCCACTTGGCTTGGGTTCTCAACTTATTTTCTTTTTGTTTTTGCAAAAGGTAAAGACAAAAGGAAAACTGAATCCTAAATGTGTGCATGTAATACACACTCTCTCCTTTATTTCAGAGATTGGCAAACCTTCAAACATTGCAATTAAATGGGAATAAAGTCAAGAGTAAGCAGCAAGACCAAAGCAAGGAGTTAGTGCTTTCTGCTTCCAGCAACAGCATCGCTAACACTCCCCAGGAGTACAGCATCGATCTGAAATCATTCCCATCCCGGAGCCCTTCACAAGGGGATGAAGAAGATTCAGCCTTGATTTTGACGCAGGACAACCTGAAAAGCTCTGATCCTGACCTGTCAGCTAACAGTGACCAGGAGTCTGGGGTGGAGGACTTAAGCTGCCGGTCCCCAAGTGGGGGTGGCTGCTTGCCTAGTGAGGACAGTGGCAAGGATTCAGATGAAGCCGTATGCCTGGCAGTCTGAAATGCCTTCACAGCAGCATTGATCTAGATGCTGCTGAGTCCTTCATGGTGTGGAGCGACGGCTTTTAGTCAGACGAAGAGTGGGAATTGTCTGTGGCCTGAAGAAATAATCCAAAGAAAGGGAACTGTGCAATTATGTAAGTAAAGATTAAGCAGAACAAGCCATTATTAGTGTTAAGGCACTATGCTAACAAAAGGTAATCTCTGGTGTTATGAATATTTATTTAAGCCAATATGGTGTTTCTTTTCACTTCATCAATGCTGAGCATAATTATTCCTTACTGTGTACATTCCCATAATTATTTATTGTACAAAATAATAGTTATTCTCCAAAAATACAGAATTCCAAAGTACTCTATGTATGGACAAAGTTGAAAGTTGATTAGCACTAGGCTTACTGTTGAATTAGTCAGAACTTATTTTTGTAGTTTTTTTGCCTTTGGACACACTGTATATTCTTTTTTTTTTCCCCATGAGCAGTGCTGTTTTTTGAACTACATGAACTATTTTCCATTTTCTCCTACTACAGTCCTTTAAGGCAATGTAAACCGAGCAAATGAACACACCTGCTTAAGGGGACAAATGCAGCACTGAGCACAAAGAAAGATTCCTTAGTAAGCAGCAGCTGCTGCACGTGACTGCGTCCCATTTGTGCTCGATTCTCAACTAGCGCTGGAAGTTCAGAAGTTTCTGTGAGTAAAACTTCCATCAGTGTAACAACACTTAATCTTTGTGGCAGAAAATTCCTTTTAAAATGAAAGATGTTAGGCTGTAAAATTCTGAACACAATAAAAATCCCGAGTCTCAGTCTATTTTGATTCCTGTTCCTCAGTGTTATTTCAGAGGGAGTAAGACACGGACACCGTACAGGCCATAAGGAGTCCAAACTCACTCATAAACGTAGTTTATGTAAGCACTGCTCCAAATTCAGAATTAAAGAAAGGTTATTGCCATACAGTAATTCCTATGAAGAATATTTCTTCCAAATTTTCTTGTTCAAAGTACAAAACCAAGGTGTTTTTATCTGCATGCAAAAATTCTCTTAGCATTTGCTAACCTCAAAAGAGCATAGCAATGCTAACTTAAGAAAAAGACTAATTCAAAGAATTTTTCATTTTCTAATATTAAAGATGGAGTAGAACAAGACACTGGGAAATATAATCTGAAGTTTGGTTTTATAATTTTCAACAGTAGGTACAGTAGTTTTTGTAATCATAGATATGGAAGTAACCCATATAGGATGTTTTAAAACACACTAACAGGCCTCCACCATCGAGCTGTAGTGCTTCCAAGTCTTTCCCCTCCCCCCCTTCCATTTAAGCAAGCAGTTAAAAGTATAATTCTTGCTGCTCCTACTGGCTTGGAGGCAGTGATGTGGTACCGAGTTCAGTAAAGCAAAGCATGGTAGTAATGTTAAGTTTACTTTGATTGCTTGATTCTCCTTGAAGTACAGATTTACAGGCTGATTTATATAAATATACCTCAGTTCAGAAGCTTTAGATTTTCTTATTCTGTTTGCTTTTGTGGGATATCTTTTCACTTTGTTCTAAGAACTTCTTATAAAAAATGAGTAGCTAAACTTCAGTATTATTAATATCCTCTTAAGGAAGTTACTGTCTTTGAACAGTGAGATTTATCTTACTACAGCATTGGGAAGGCCAATCCTCAGTTTGATGTATCGGTCACTCAATTAAAAAGAGGGCTATGATAAATTACATGCTGCTGAGAATCTATAGCCTTCTCATTTTTAATCCTCGTGGCTTTTTAATAAACGAATATCCTGATTTTAATTGTACTTTTAATAATGTTTCATATTTTAAATGTAGCCCATCAAATTTACGGTATTGACAGGTTTTGAAGGGGTTTTCTCAAAGTAAAGAAACATGCTGTGAAGTCAGCACTGACAACAAAATATGTACAACTATTCCTCATAAAAATAAGTTTGAGATTGGGTGATACTATTTAACATCTTTAAAATGTAGAATTGCATATCATAGTATTGTACTGTATTAGACATGCCTAGAAACAAACACAAAACAGGAATATATATATATAGTTTGCAAACTCAAAGTACTATCTTCATGTTGCTTACGCAATTACTTGTAACTAGCTTTACAGCTGAAATGCCAACATACTAACGTTTTAAATGAAGTTTCTGCTTCGCAGTCTGCTGTGATGTGTCTTTGAATCCTTGGAATTTTGCATTAGTTACTGTTGTTTTAATTGCAATGTTATGTATTTGTGACATTATTAGTGCTGAGAAACACTTCCAAATAAATATATAGGTGGTGTACAGATGGTTAAATTATTTCATAATCCTGAATTAAATTAAGGTTCGCTCTCCTAATTTTTGTAATACGATTCTTCAGTAACTCGAGGCATTTTGTCACTGAGGTCAAAGAAGGCTTTTTATTTTTCACATTTGAATCAAGCTGTTTAAGCTGCTATGAATTAACCTGAATTGATTACATGAGAACCTTCTTTAATTCTTGTAGGGAACAGAGAATATGAAGGATGTGAAAATCACACTATGAATTACTGTAATTTCTTGGAGACTTGCAGGAATCCTCCCTCTTGCAAATTCTTGCAAATTTGGCATGAGCCAAGGAATAATTTGTAATAAGACAAACATGAGCATAACAGACAGCTGGGAAGAAGGGATTAGAAGAGCATTATAGGTTTTTGCAGTGGAGTTTTAGCCTGTAATTTTCATGGTGTTCTTTAGTAGGAAAATATGTATCTAAAGGACACTGAAGTTAACAGGATCAAAGAGTGAATCCAATAAACGATCTCTGGCTGAAGAACAGAAAGAAAATGGATTGACCAGCTGCTTCTAATGGTAGCTTTACACACACCAACAAAGGTAATAAGTTGGCAATTGATTGTGAAAAGCTGAGAAATAAGAAATGAAGTTGGAAGAGACAGCTTAGGGGGAAGGATCTCACCAAAAGCAAGGAACAGGGAGGAAAGCTCTTCGTAAAATTGAGTGGGCAAACTACATTCTTTGAAGGTAAGGTCAAGTTACAGTATGTTTACATAGCATAAAAGATGTTCAGCAATACAAATATTACAATAATTAAATGGCAATAAGAAAGAGGTGGCCTCTGCCTATAAGATAAGGATTTCACCACGAGTACAGAAAACTCGTGTTGAGAAAGGCCAGAAACATTGCCAGAGAACTGGAAGATAGAACAGAATATTAAAATAAGCATTTACCTTATATTATTTAGACTGCCAGTAAGACACTAGGAGGCAGTAAATAATGCTATTTTAAAACTTAGTGGTTTTCTCATATAAAGCATTATGTAAAAAAAATCCAACTAAACTTTATTGGTTCACAAAAGTGACTGAATTGAAGCAAAGACTTGTTTTTAAGTCTACTGGTTCCTGAAATATTCTGAACAATGTACTGCTTTCAATGACTAAAAAATTGCAGACATTTTCATACTGTTATGGTACTCACTTATTACCTGTATCAGGCCTTCTCTGTAGCTTATCACTGTATATAAATTTGATCTCTACGGCTGTCTGATCAAGCTGAAACATTTAGAAAAGCATTAACTAGAGCTGCAATATGGGTTAACAAAACCCATTTTAATGAAGAAGGCTCCAGGAATTACTACAGTTTAAGGAGTTTAACTAGAACAGCTCAGAACACTGCATACAATGAATGAAAGTTTGTCTTTTTGAGTAGTTTCTGCACCACCACTTTCCAGCACAATTCTGTGTCTACCTTCTGTATCTACCCAATAACTGAAATGCACAACTCTATCCATAATTTAAGACAATTATCAAATTTGTTAAAAATCCCAAAGCCTTTATTTTTAAGTTTAACACAGTACAGTATTTATTATTCAGAGTAATGTACACAATAAGGCTGTAATAGCTGACTTTAACTGTGTTCCCAGTGTTTTATTTCAGCTTTATCTCTCTTAGGAGACAATTCCTAGTCTTGAGAGGGAGTAATAAGAACTTAAACAGAAACAAGACTAAAAGATTTCTAACTTCTGCATTTGGTCAAGGTCCAAAGTGGCAAAGCTGCAGGAGTATGTACAGAGCAAACAAGACAATTATAGATTAGATATTACTTTGAACTAATTTATGTGGCCTTTTGCTTGTAGTGTTGGTTAGCATAGCCGTACGTATCTGACAGTCCCTGTCTTTCAGAAAGGCTTAGCATGTCAAATAAGCTGTGAAATCTAGAAAAGCTTTCTTCTGTGATCTCCAACAGAATGTACCATGAACAGCATTGTATGCAATATTCCCCTAAAATGAACCTTAATTGATTTCAGACATATTTTAACATTTCTCTGGTCTGCAATACCATCAAGTTACAATTGCTATATGGAAATAAGTTCAGGATTTAAGAAGCCTCTTGCCAAGAGGACTACAGTCAGCTACAGAAAAATAAAAATACAAAAACCTATGCAAATAATATCAGGTACTATGACAGGCAAAATCAGGCTCAATTAGCAGTGACAATACAGAATGGGCCATCACTACTCCCCAAACTACTGCAACACCAAAGACAAGTCACCTCCTTATTTTGACATTTCTTACTCACTTATTTCACTTTTCCATTTGGCAGAACACCTCACTATGGATGTACGCAGGGGAAGGTCTTCAGAAACCAGTCACTGTACGCACCCCACTACTCCAGACTGCTTAACACATTTCAAAAGATTGTAGGATATGCATCTAACAGCAGCTTCAATCCTCTTACACTTCATAGGAAATTGCTTAAAGTTCAATTTACAAACACAACTCTCATTTCTGCAAAATAAGGTAAGGAACATACTTCACCATGAACTACCAGCATGCTAGAGGCCAGTTGCCTCTGACAGAGTAATTATTAGTGTTTTATTATATCTGCTGGTGACAGTATGAAGGCTAGCTTTAAGGAAAAGTCTGCATTGGCACAACTAGTATTAGACTAAAAGGAAAACAAAAGAAAACAAAAAGCAACACCGAGAAAAACAGCAGCAGACTGACATATCCTATAAGAGCCAGAAGCAGGCTGGCCATTTCTATTTATTTTACAGGATATCTCTAATTGACCAAGTACGCCTCTGATGGATCCAGTGTTTCATGCTTCTTTTCTAAAGAATGGGTTTTTGACTACTTTAAAAAAAAAAAAAAATTCCTAGAAATAGAAACAACAGTATGAAAGAGAAAATGAAAAAAGGAAAATAGAAAGGACTTCAGATTTCCACATCCCTGTGAAAGAAACACTGCATGGAACACTGACATTTTAGACTCTCCTTCACTACCATCAGAAGGTCTCTATGGAGAAATCCTACATTTCTAAGTGTTATCTCTTGAAAAACAGGACTAACCTAAGAGAAAAGACTCCAGTGTTGAAAACTCTTACTAGTTCAAGAAGCAAATCCTCTAAAAGTGACCTGGCTGTAGAGTTCAGTCATTGCAGAAGAGCACCATAATATGTAACATTCAACAGAAGGCAGCAACTGAGGACAAAATCCTGCAACTCCATAGCATTACAAAATATGTAAGGAAAATAGCTGTCCAACTGAGGAAGAGCTGCAGAAATCACATTACTGGGAGATCTGTGTCCAAAGCCTTTTGAAAACCTTTCATGCAAGCTTGTGTTGAATTAGGGGTTTAATTATCAAATTAGCAGAAGTACTACATCAATATAAAAGCACTATTATGCACAGTCAGTGGAATTTATTTTTAAAGATATTCTGTACATTATTGCTTAATCAGTGGCACTTACAATTAATTTTTTCTTCAGGCACCTATGTATCTTTTTTGATTTGGACCACAGTTGTATTTTATTGGGATATCCAATCTCAAAATTTGGGCTAGCTTTACAAGAAAAAACAAACAACCTCATCAAACAGCAGTAAGACATATACCATGAAAGGTGGTAGCTTAAGACAGACAACTACAATCTTGTGAAGTACAGCAGGACTGATATTAATGCCCCATTCAATAAGTCACTAGCCTGTGGTACTGATTTCTTGCAACTAAGTTTGTTGTCATTGTTGTCATTTTTCTTATCTTCAAATTTACTCACTTTTCTCTAATCCAAAGAAACGCCCTATCCCATTTTGCCAGTATTGAGTTTAGGACTGATAGAAGATTAGTGATAAGGTACTCTCCTGAACTGACCTTACAACCTAAATGATTTTATGACCTCCTTTAGACTGAGCCTTGAGTCTGTGATGCTTTGTGGCTAGGTAACACAGAGCAGTATCAAGACATCATTGTTTCCTGGCAAGGAAGGAACAGACTCCCTGACAGTGACTTATTCAGTTCTGTAACACAGTTCTCTCCAGAAATTGTACTTTTGTTCTTCTGGAACTTAATAATCCGCATGAAAATCTAATTCACTGACAAGAACAAGAATTTGCCTTTTTGCAAGAGCAAGAAAGAATACACATGCATGTGGTTAGGGGTTGTATTTTTCTCCTACAGAATACTGCATTTGTTCCTAGCCATTCTCATCTAATACATGCTCACACTTAAAAAATAATAATTTAAAAAAACAAAACAAAAATGTTTAACCTGAGATGAGATTCAGTGATTAAAGGGCCGACTTAAGGCTCACTTCCAAGTTTTATCATTGGCCTTAACACAACACACAACCTAACCATAGCCAGATCAGTTCTTTTGTTCCTTAAAAATAGGAGAGGGTAACTGCTACGTCACAAAGAACTTCAGAATTAGATTTTGTACTGTCTTTGAAAAGCTCCTCACACGTAGTCACGTTGCATAAAAGACGAACTAGAAGATAATCTAATTTGTTTCTCAATAAGTAAAAACAAACATGAAAATGAAATCATTAGATGAAATTGTGTTTAATTACAGTGCTACGTACCAGGCCACACCTGAAATCAAGTGCATTGGTGCTACTGAGCAACATACCAAATCTACACAGAGATCATTCATTCCATTTTGTTTCCAATATAGTTAATTCCAACACAACCTTTGCTTAATCCAGATCTGCTCATCCAAAACAGAGCACAGGCTATAATTAGTTTTGTGTTATCACTTAAAAGTAACAAAAATTGTTCTTAAGCATTTTGGCTTCAAGAAAAGACAGCTTGTGAATTTACTGACTATCTCCAATTATGAACTTCTTCAGTTTCCAAAGCTTTATCACCATTTATCTCAAACTCCTCCACAGATCAAGCCAAATCAGTTTTGATTTCAAAATACAAAAGATATGAATTATGCTTTTATAAAAATGTAAAAAGCTAGTCAAAATTACATATTTAGATATTTAATCTTTGAAGAATGGGGTATAGCAGCAGGAACTTAAATATAATAAGAACTATCAACAATAAATACAAGAAATTAGTGCAAAGTTTGCAATAGAAGGATTCTTGAGTACAATGAGAATATAAAGAGACATTCTAATTTGTACAAAAACAGTCCCAGCTCTGTATACAATCTCTTCTATAAATACAACCACATAAGATGAAATGCTTATTTGCAAATAATAGTTATTAAAAAGTGTGCTTTACTGGGTCTTTCGCTCTTCTGTTGGCAGGTGTAGTTTGCAAGAAACCTGTAAAGACAGATTTCCATAATTAGATATTTAAACTCCTCCAGAAATTGTGTTTTAAATTTAATGAACAGGTGCAGCACACTTTATTCCCAAGCAGACCATTAATAAAACATGAGGCACTATAACAAATCTGTTGCAGTTAGCAGTTTGTGTGTAACAATGTGTTAGATTAAAAAAAATATGTTCATCACAAATATGGAAACAGCATTTTACCTATAGCGGTGCATGAAATTGGCTGTGCATTGCTATTGCCTGTTGAAGTTTTTCTTCTTTGGCTCGTCTACAGTGGCAGAGCTGGAAAACCAGAGACAGAAGAGTCAGTTCTGAAAGGAGCTCTGCACAACACATACTGCAGATTCTCTTTAATGAATTAGCTCCTTTACAGGCTCTTTAACAAGGGAGAGACCTGTGAACCTCCCTTCCAAACTTAAGGCTGAACAACTGTACCTATTGGTAACACTGTTCCATCCACAATTGCATACCTGAGCATTTCCTTTATTATGAAATGCATTTATCAGGTACCTTTAAAGAAAGGTGCACTACACAGTAAGCTGTATTTAACACTGCATGGTACTTAATTGGTGATCGCTGTCAAAAGACAATTTAAAGTTTTAAACTAATTAAAGAATTATGTTATTTATTACAACATGTCACGCTATATCAACTTCCCAAATTTAAAACTGCCTACGTGGCTATGATCCCTTTATCTATAGACAATAGAGGGAAAACTGGCACAAAAATACCTGCAAAAGCACAGGCAAGGGTCTAGGGCAGGAGATCTTTTCATTCCTGCCTTGAATATACATGCATCCAGAACACTGATCCCATTTTAAATAGATTGAAACTTTCCTTGGAGCTGGCTAAAGCTCCCTCTGAATCATAGGTCTGCTCAAAGTCTGTCTTCATTTATTACCTATATACTGTATACTGTGCTAAATACCGTATATCTCTCAGATTAGAATGACTATGATGGAATGTTATTTTATATACCGTTCTCTTTTCCATGAAACTACTAAGAAAGTCATCTATTTCTGTTTTGCCTTCCAAGAAGTCTTCTGCAATAGTGTCAGATTCCTCTTCAGCTTCATGAGCAGCTACTTTAAGTCTGGCTTGCAGAGCGCTTGGACTGCAACTCTAAGAAAATAAAAACTTCTATTAGTACTGTACTGCTCATCAAAATCCACATTTCCAAGAAGCAGAAAGATAGATGACTATATAAACATGGGAAAGTGAATAATACGGAATCACAGAACTGTAGGGGTTGGAAGGAACCTGTAGATATCATCGAGTCCAACCCCCCTGCCAAAGCAGCTCCCTAGCCCAGGTTGCACAGGTAGGCGTCCAGGCGGGTCTTGAACATCTCCAGAGAAGGCAACTCCACCACCTCTCTGGGCAGCCTGTGCCACTGCTCCATCCCTGCACTGTGAAGGAGCTCCCATGCACATTTGTGCGGAATTTCCTGTACGTCAGATTGAGACCATCTCCCCTTGTCCTATTGCATGCACCACTGAAGAGTCTGGCCTCATTCCTTTGCCACCTGCACTTTAGATATTTACAGACATGGCTCAGATCCCCTCTTAAGTCTTCTCTTCTCAAAGCTGAACAGACCCAGGTTGTTCAGCCCTTCCTCGTAAGAGGTGTTCCAGGCCCTTTATCATCTTTGTGGCCCTGTGTTTTACTACATGAAAGTCTGAGTGACCAAGTGAATCTCCACCTCTATGAAACAGCATAGTGGGATTTGAGGGCAGAAGCCAGCATGGCAGCATATATAACACATGGGTACAATTACTTAAAACCTTCTTTAGAAGTACTTTTACTCTTAAAAGTCCTTGCCCCAGTATTTAAGAGCAGCTCTAAAGGCTCATCATACCCCCTTCCAACTTTGTTTCTGCAGTTCTGTAAGAAGAACAGCGGTGCAATTTTAACATTATTTTGCTCGCGATCCAGTTGTAACTTCACACCATTTTATTTCATGTTTAACGTGAATCTTGTTATTTCACATAAAATTAGAATTTTATCAGAATAATGTGTTTGGATAAAGATACAAATCAAAACCTAAGTTTAGTGAAGTATTCTTAAGAAGAAGAGATTATACCTCGCTAAGTTCATGCTGTCTTTGCATCTTTTTTTCAAACGCTGCTTTCATCTGTGTTAGTTGTTCGTACTGAAAGAAAGAAGAAACAGTGTTTTCCCCCTGAAACCCAAGATATTACAACTAATTTCTGAAAAGGATTTTACTGCTCACTTACTTTATCCAACACTGTCTGTCTTTTTGCCTCTAGACTAGGCTCCAGCAACAAATTTTTTTCTGTAAAATAAAGTTGCTGTTATTATTATTTTACAGGATTTAGTTCTCAGAACAAAGCCAGGAATACTAATTTTTGACATCTTACTTGCGAGCTCTTCAATGCTTTTCACTAACTCATCTCTATCAGTAATGACTTGCTTCAGTTGTGGTAGATTCACAAACTGTTCCAATAATACCTCCTCCTTTTCATTCATATTGGTCAGCTCTGATATACTACATTCAAACAGAAAGAAAACATTTAAAGTTAAAAATAAGCATTAAACGCGGAGTCTCTCACTTCTGTCAGAAGACAGAAGTTTGAGGAATTTACTAGCTTTTTATGTTCTCTCCTGGATTGCAAGCTCTACTACGCAGTGTGCTTAAAAAGCTCTGTATTAAGATGTATCCCATATTTCAAGCCTTACTTCAAAGTGGTTTTAGTGCTACTGTGGTGGCACCCCCTTCCTTAATATAATGTAGGAAAAAATAAGACGGGAAGGTGCATGGCTTGAGACAGATACAGGGAGATTACCTACCAATTTCTATCAAATGCCAAACACATTCAACATGGAAAAAATATTTTAATTTAATGCCAGTTGAGTTAGGTGGTGAGAAACAAAGATAAAAACTTGTTTCCCTCTCCCTAGGCTCAATTTCACTCTTTCATTCCCAACACTTCCACTTGGCGTAACTGCAATACCGTTCATGACTTTTAAATACACTCACACTGCTGATAAATCCTAACACTTCAACTACATCCCTCTCATAGCCTGTACATACTTTATGTCACGTATTAAGGATGCTGCTAGAAGTTATAGCTGACTTAGCTAAATTCAACACAAGCTCTTCAGAAGGTGTCCAGGGAAACTAATAAAGAAACAGAAGTTTTCCTTGCCAAAATCTTTTCCTTTTTGAAAGGACACTGACAATAACATTGATAATAACCTATGACAAAAGTATAAAAAAGCAAGGCCAAAAAAACAGATCAAACTGACTTCCCAAAACTTTGTAATTAAGTAATGATTTGTAATTGAGTTTGCAATTAATTAGTATTATATTTAATCCCAGATAAATGATTCAGAACACTGTCTCACTACACGTGAGAGAGTTGCTGGGAAAAATAACTGATGCAAGTTTTGAAATGTGGTAAGATATATTCTGATGAAAATATTTGCATAATAAGTGTATGAATTATTCAGATAAGGAGATGATTCACCCTGGGACAGCTGGCACCTAACCACTTGGATTTATTTAATCCAACCCTGCTGCATATGGTGAGCTGCTCACAAAGCAGTCTCCATTGTTTACCTTTTGCTATAGCCCAACCACTTAAGAGAAGGTAATTTCTAACTAGTTTCAAGTCTATTTCCCCATCCCTTCTCTATCTAGAAATTTTCTCCTACTGTTTCAGCAGCAACTAAGTCTTCAGAGAACCCCCAAAGACAGCAGAATACTAATAGTTAGGAAAACAGAAGTAAATGCTCTTTTTTCTGGTGTTGAATCCAGAAGTACTGTTCCCATTGAGAAAACCTTAAAAAAAAAAATCCTGTCTGAAAACAGGCTTACTTTCTCATTGTATAATTTGTAAAAAAAAAAAAAAAAGTAACTGGAGGCTGTCCTATTTATCATTTCCACAAAGACCTTTCAGTGATATACACAGAATTATGAGCAAAATCACACACAGCGGTAATCACCTTTTAATGACTATGGAAAAATCATTTACCTCAATTCCAAAAGTTCTGGAAAGGTATCAGGAACATCAGGCATCTTGTAAGTAAATCCATTCTGGCCAACCTAAATGGAAGTTTAGAAATGATTAGCAGATTTCATGAGTGATTTCTTGGTAGACAATGTGATTAATCCAAAACTGGAGGCGAATGTTTGCCAGCAACAAGTAAAATTGGAAAAGTAACAATCAACTGTAACACTATCTCCAAACAGAGGAAGTCTCAACTCAATCACCACAACAAAACAGTAAGGGATAACTGAGGTGGCCTATTAACAAAAAAGAGTCAATTTTGGAAGAAAAAAACCATTGTGTTTTGCTAAGTCATCAATTTTACAACAGTGGAATGACCCAGGAAACACACAAGAGGAGTGTAGCTCAGGGAACTGAAAAACAGATGGAAGAAATTTACATTCTCAATTCCTGCATTACTTTCCCTCTTATCCTTCCAAGAAGGTTTATAGAGAAAAAAAAAAAAATCTGTATCCAAAGGCAGAAATTTTAATTTCTACAAAAATAGAACTGTGTCTTCGAAGATGAGAAAAGCTTTTTTTTTTTTTCTCTATAGGCAGGGTTTTATTCTTGTGATGAGTAAAAGACTAAACATTTGGCTATCAAGTACCTTTCTGGAAGGCACTCAAAGAAATCCTTCCATATCACAGAAGTTTGAGAACTGTGCAACTACACACACTCAGATGCATGAAGAAGAGCTATCCGAAGCAGAAAAATAAGAACTTCTTCCTGTTCTACACATGACCACTTGACACTGCACACTGTTCTCACCAGACAGCTTTTGGGCAGGAAATCCTGTACAGAAAAGCACCTCATTTTTTGTATCTCAATAAACAGTCACAGCTGCAGGGAAGAGTGCAGCATAATTCTAGTTTACTGAAACTCAAAAAGAAACACGTTTGGCTTCAAGTTTGTTCTAAAAAATCTTCATCACAACCAGAATTACAGTTTCATTTCCCTAGCACCAGCAAAACAACTGTTAGAGTTTTCTGGCAATGCCATGTGTGCCTTTCAGTGAACTTGCACCCAGTTTCTGATAGCTTAAGCAGTGAATGTCAACACACAGACCTGAAGCACTATTTCTGCTGTTGGAACAGGTAGTGGCAGATCAGCAATCAAGCCATAAGAGGGAGCAGCAGGCTTGTCAGTAGTGTAGCTTGAAGAAACTGATTCAGAAACAGGCACGGGTGCCATTGTTCTACTTGTTTCTTGAGGTGGGTATGGAGGAAGAAATGGAAACCCCTGAGGAGCATATGGAGGCATTCCAGCTGGTTTGCTGTAAAGGCTAAAAACAACAAAAACCGTGGCTGTCAGCAACCAGTTGTTCAGAGCACTTTTCTTATCATTTGTATTATAATTGCATGACCACAGACAAGACATACCATCGAGTTTTCAGAAGGCCATAAAAAACCTGGCATTTTCTGCTCTCATTTACTTCTAACATAAAAAGAACGCTGTTGTGGAACATACATACTTTGAGCTATTCACTTGTAGAGCAGAAAAAAATGCACACACACTGTTAATTCTAATAAAACAACTTTCTCAAAGACTTATTAAAACATAAATTATCTACATCTTAAAATCCTGAGAAATGCATGTCATTCATTAGTTATTGTTTACAATATAGAATTTAACAGCTTTGACAACGCCTTCATAACTAGTTTTCAATAACGTGATTTTTTAAATTCATAGCTGCAGCTTCGTCGAATCTCAATATCACTGTCAGCCCTGTGAAAAAAGCACTGTGGTACAGACGAGGCTGCAATGTCTCAGGCTACTTCTGCATATTTAGTATGATTATTTAAAAATGCACAGTTGCACATGTGCAACAGAAAACTACCTCCAAGCCTGAGAAATTATCAAAAATACAGAGAAACACCACTCTCAGCTGATGGTGTAAAGCAAAAGCAAGATCTTATCTTTTGCAAATATTAGCACACTTTCAAGAAATCAGAAGTACATAAAATAGTATCAGCATATAAATCCAACCACGTCTACTGTTTCTTCTCAAAATACTTAATGCGATCAAGCATACACATCAGTTAGTGCAGATGCAGCAGGCATGTTTCTCCCATTAAACTCACTACATTTTTCCTGCCCTCCTAATATTTAGTTTCATAATTCTAAGCTGACTTTATTATACATGGCTACGTATCATTATAGATATTTATTGTATGTATTAGATGTATCATTATAGATACTTACTATGGAAATGATGTTGAACTAGGAGCCAGGACTGGTGGATTTTTCCAAAACTCATCCAGTAAACTTTGAATAATTTTTCCAAGATCTGAGTGCATTGTAAACTAGCATTAAAGAAAATAATAATAATAATAATTAAAGCTAGATGCAGAATAAAAAGTATTCCTGGAATCTAGCAGTTACAAACTATGATGAACGTGAAAATTTACTATGTCTACATGACAATTCTAAAAGCCATTTCAGAAATACGTTACCTAATGTAAACTGCTTATGTACAACCTCCAAATGCTTTGAGTGGCAAAGCCACTCAGAACAGAAACAGAAACTATAAGTCCTTCTGCGTATTCCACTGTCAACAGGGAATCAATTAAATACAAATTTTCTGATGAACAACGAAAACTTAATTAACGAGCTACAGTTAAAAAACCCCACAAGAGTTACATAGGAGATCAAAAACATAATTAGCTGCATCATTCTGGAAACGTCACTCTAAATAAACAAACAAAAAAAACAACAGGCCCACCCCCAACAATGTCATTATTGGTGCAGGGGAAAGAAGAAAAACAAAAAAAAACAGCAAATGAAAATCCTACATTATTAGGGCAAAACTTTGGCATTTTTTCTAATGGGATTAGGGTTGAAAAAAGTATGCAACAAAACAGTCTAAAAACGTATTTCTCACTAATTTGTGATAGACTGTAGAGAAACTCAAATTGTGCTATTGGCACTAATAAGAAAAGAGACAGGAATTCTCTAAGCTATCTTAACTTAATTTTAACTCTGTGGAATACTGAACTCTTTAATAGGAGTAAGAAGAGCAAACAGTACTGAGCCTTTGTTTTCAAACCAAGAACACTTGAGAGGGATTAGGATCAACATTAGACCTTTCTTTAAAAAAAAAACAAAAAACCAAAAGAACAACACAACAGAAGTACTGTTAATAATCTACCATAACGTACTAAAATTGCTATTAATCGTACATGTATGTGGAAATACAAACCATACATACATTGTTTATTAATGGACCAGTCACATACACTCCCTGCTTGTCCATTAGATGATGTCTCACAGGTGGGAACACACTGATGACTGGTTTTTCCTGAGGAAACTGAGGCGGAAGCAAGCTGTAAATACAAGAATAACCATTACTACACTCCACAAAGTGTGCTTTAAAAAGGCTTCTTATGCAATGAAAAAGCACAATAATTTACGTAACCTTACTCTTCCACGAAAACAGTTATGGAGCAATACAGAATGAAGTACAGAAGAGGATTATTCAGTTACAAAATCAGAAGTCATTAATGAAACTTCACAGAGATTAGCATACTAGATTTTCATGGAACCAGAGAGCATTTACTATTAGCATTTTTATACAGTGATATCCCAACCTACTTACATGTTAATATTAATTGTCAAGTTGTTGACAGTGAACGGCAGCCGATATTCCACATCTTTCTGAATTTCTGCAATGCTGTTATGAAAGAAAGAAATTGTAAGCATCCAACTGATGTTCAGTATGACAGCCTTGGTATCTATACTCTAAAAACGGGCAAGATCTCAAATGTTTTCTAATAATTGGTTTAGTTTTTAAGAATGAAACTGAAAACACCTGAAGTTAATATGCTTCAGAATACTATATTGAATATTGAAGATAAGAGATAAAACTTCAAACGTCATCATTATCACAAACAACACTGATACAGGCAGAGCAATGGTGCTGCCCATTGATTTGTCAGAACTCCCAATTTATTTTTCACCCTGTGCACGACAAGGTATTGCTCCTCTACACCGCCTACAAACCAGTGTAAAAAGGATAAATAACACTGGCTGTTTTATTAATACAATAGTAAATTATTTAATAGGTATATTTTTGTCTGCATACCCCAAGTTCTATCACTTACAATGACGTTTAAGAACTTTTACCTGGAGAAAAGCTACTTGCAAAAAACCTGAAGGCCCTAATCCAGGGGCAACCAAGAGACAGACTCTCTGCAAACATCAAGCGAAGAAACTTCTCACGAAAACTTATGAAACTGAATTCAAATGTGCTCCTTCCAAGAAAAACCCTTAAAATCAACTGCACTGGTTGATTTCAACATTCAAAACCCTCTATTATTTTATGCACAGAAGAGTGTTTTGAAAGGTGGCATCACAAAGGACATGGAGGAGGAGATTTTGCTCAGAGGCACAGTTACCTGACAACGTAAACATACCCAGGCTGAGATCAGGAAATAAAGGGCAAATAAAAAATCAGCCTCATCTTATAATTCCTCAGTCAAACCAAAGCTTTCAAGCAGACTAGTTCCTCTGCCACGTTTCCTGCCTGCAATTGGCTACTAATATTCTTCTGCAGCATAAGCGCCCATGTAAGCAGAGGGAACACAGCTAGGACTGGTAATAATGGCAGCTGGGTGCTCCCAAAAAGTCTCATTGCACCCAACTTCAGAAATACCCCTACACTCTCTGCCAGACACTCTTCTGTACAATTACCTCCTTTCCTCCCTCTCCACCCCCCAAACAAACAAAAATACCAAAAACCTGCAAATCTATGTTAATTACAATGCTAGGCATGTTTTGCATCTATTCAAAGCATCATTTGCACATGTAATTTACAACTCTTGCTTTAAGCGCTTTAGGAATGAAGGGAATAAGTTACAAATCCAGCTACTCACCACATGTCAGCCAGCCTGACTTTATCCCTCACAAGAAACACAGTATCCACTCTCGCCAGGGATAACACATACTTTCTGAGGAAACCATCAGACATCAGCAGCAAACAAACGAGAGTTTAAGGTTCTCCTCTGGTATACCATGCACAGAAATCACCATTCTTCATTCTAAACTGAAGGATTCTCGCTGTAATCTCTCACGCTCCTGCCCTTAAGATGCTGATATTTCAGCATAACAGGATATACATCAAGCATGGGTATCGCAGAATTTGAGACGTTGGAAGGGACCTGTAAAGATTAAGGATTCCAATCCCCCTGCCAAAGCAGCTCCCTAGACCAGGTTGCACAGGTAGGCACCCAGGCGGGTCTAGAACGTCTCCAGACTTCACAGTCTCTCTGCGCAGCCTGTTCCAGCGCTCCATCACCCTCACTGAGAAGAAATCCCCATGCACATTTGTGCAGAACTTCTGCTTCAGTTTGTGACCATTTCCCCTTGTCCTATCATGACACACTGAAGAGTCTGGCCTCATCCATTTGCCTCCTGCTCCTTAGATATTTATAGATATAGATCAGATCCCCTCCGAGTCTTCTTTTTTAAGGCTGAACAGATCCAGGTCTCTCAGCCTTTCCTCATAAAAAAAAAAGGTGTTCCAAACCCTTTATCATTTCTGTAGCCCTCCACTGGACTCTTTCGAGAAGATCCCCATCTTTTTCATTTTTGTATCTTTGTCAAAGGAGATGAGCACAGTTAACAGATTAGGGACACAGAAAACTGAGTTGTGCTCTCAGAAGTTTCTCAGAGAGAAGAAAGGCCTATTACTACAAAATTGCAGCTGCTGAACAGGAAAAAACCCCGCCTACATCTGCGGTGAGCACCCAGGGAAAACAAGCCTCTAGTAGAGCCAGCTCTCAGTGAGGTAAAGCTGTACCTCAGCAGAACAGCTCCCAGAGCTAGTAGGGCAGCCGTGCTACTGCTGCTCACGCGGCCGCGACTGACAGAACCTTTACATCCAATGTCTGACCCTTTGCTTTCAACAAGTACACTCCTATAACCCGTTCCCAGGGAGCTCCCCTCGCCTCCCGCAGAGCAGGGCCACACAGCCGTCCCGTGCAGGCCAGCAGGGCCTCACGAGGAGACGTCCGATTTCGGCCCGATGACGCCCCGGGGGCGGCGGGAGGGCCCTCCGGAGGCGAAGCCACGCACAGGCCCAGACGGGGGTGCCCGACCCGGACGCGGCCACTCACGAGGCGTGCGCACCGCGCAGGGACTCGATCTGCCGCTGCTTCTGCTGCTGGAGACTGGTGAGGGCGGGCAACGTGGCGGCAGACGAGGAGGCGCCGCCGCCCTTGCCGAGAGGAAACAGCCAGTTCATGGCCGCGCCGCGGCCCGACGGGCGGCCGGACACCGGCGGAACCTCGGCCCGGCCTCCTCGTGCGCGTGCGCAGCTCACCGCCGCCTCCTTCCCCCCCCCCCCACACCACCCCCTTCCGCTTCTTCCGCGGCCGCGCTCTCCCGTTGTGTCATCACCGCTCGCCGGCCCCAGCAGAGCGGGAGGGCGGGGCGAGGGGGGAGCGGGGCGGAGCCGGAGGCGATTGGCGGCCCCGCGAACGGCGGCGTGAGGTGAGGGGGGAAAGGTCGCGGCGGCGGCGCGCGGCGATGATGTAATGGCTTTGTGTGGCGGGCGCTGCGCTCTCTGCGTGTTGCGCGCCCACTCGCGGCTCCGGGGCGGCGGGGGCCGCGGGGGCCTCGCAGGACCTGGCCCGGCCCCCCCCGCGGCCCAGCGTGTGAGTGAGGGGCGGGAGAGAGGGGGGGGGGGGCCGGGCTCGGCGGTTCTCCGGTGGAGCCGCGCCCCGCTAGGCCTCGGCCCGCGGACACGGTGGGGCTGCGGCCCTGAGGCGGCCCGAGGGCTGGGGAAGCCCCGGGGGTGTCCGCGCGGCCCTCTAGGGGTGCGCCGGCTTCGAGGGTGCGGCTGGGAGGACACGGAGGGCCTCGCGGCGTTGTGCTGCAGGGAAACGGCCTGGAGGCTGCTCAGGGCGAGCGGCAGGCCTCGGCTCCGCGGGGACGCGCCTGGGAGAACGCGGCCGCGTCTTTGCGCGTTTGGCGGGGCCTGGAGGAAGGGGCTCGTGCCGCCGGGATCCAAACGCGGTTGCTCTGTGCGCGCTGCCGTGCCCGCACCGGCCGCCCGTTGGCACTTGGCGGGTCCCCGAGCACGGCGTAACGCTGGGAGGCGCTTTGGCGCTTTCTTCGTGCCACGCGCGGCTATGGAGCCCGGAGGAGTGCGTTCCTCCGCCCCGCTCGTGGGCCCTGGTGTCCCTTTGGTCCGTTGCATTAGAGAGGGCTTGCTAGCGGACATGGCTTTTTGCACGAAGTGCGGTTACCAGCGTAATCTGAGGGTTTTATTTTGGGATAACAAACTTGTGTAACTTAAACCCAATGTGGTTCTGCTGTGCTGTGGTGAAGGGCTGAAGGGTGATGTTTGTCCCTGCTGTTTAACCGTCTTTTCCTAATAACTGATAAATAAGAGCTTAATGCTTTCTTCCTCCCTTAGGTGAAGAAAGGAGAGTAAGGTTCTCTTTATGAAACTGATCTTCAGTCAAGCGTACCTTTTGATGTATGGTCTCTAAAGCCCCCCACTATGCCAGCAGCTACCGTAGACCATAGCCAAAGAATCTGTGAGGTCTGGGCTTGTAACTTGGATGAAGAGATGAAGAAAATTCGTCAAGTTATACGGAAGTATAACTATGTAGCTATGGTAAGTAAGTGTTTGGTGCTTATCTAAGAAGCTCTTGTAAAAAATGTGATGATCTCTGATGTTAGTGAACTTGATGGTAGTGAAGTCATCCACCTTTGTTGGGGGAAAAAAGTGGTTTCTTAATGCATAGATAGTAAGACCCCCATCTGTTACCATTTTTAAGGGTATGTTTGCACGCAGTATTCTTTAGCCTTGGAATTTTTTTGATGCTTGGAATGTTTTATTAAAAATAAATGTGAAGTTTTATAGGTATCTTCTACTAAAGTTTTGCTCCTCTCTTTACAGGATACAGAGTTTCCAGGAGTAGTTGCAAGGCCTATTGGAGAATTCAGAAGCAATGCAGACTATCAGTACCAATTATTACGCTGTAATGTAGATTTGCTGAAAATAATTCAACTAGGACTGACGTTTATGAATGAGCAAGGGGAATACCCTCCAGGAACTTCAACTTGGCAATTTAATTTTAAATTTAATTTAACGTGAGTGTTAAATCTTTATACTTTTGGATGTACATTTCTGATGTAGTGAAAACAATAGGTTGTAAAAGTTATAACAGCTATTTTTAATCTACTGACTGGAATCCTTTATGTGGGGGAAACGTCTGTCAGCCAAACTCATGCGCGTTGTTCCCTTATTTCAGTGTGGTCTGTCTTGCAGAGATTTCTGTTTTGGATTCTTCTAGTTAACATGTTAGAAAATGAAGGCTGGTTTTTTTGTTTGTTTGTTTTTTTTACTGTCTGTCAGAGCTGTATTTTGGCCTTCATTTCAGAATGTATTTTTTTACTGGTAGTAAACCCTGAAGTATGAACGTGGCTTACTCAGTGTGATGAGATGCTTAAATAAAGTTCTAATTGCATCTGTCAGAACTTGACGAGGTCACTAAAGCAGCTAGAGCACCATCTTGACTTTTTCCGTAAATAGATATAATTGGACTGACAGGTTTTCCTGTGGCCTGAAAAGAGTATCAGAGCCTCAAATTTAAATATGTTGTTGAAGGCTTGGGAATTTTAGGCAGTTCAGGCTGATTGTTGACGTGCTCAATATACGTAGGTTAAAATTGCAGCCTACAAAGGAAGCCCAGAGAACAAGCCTTTGTTTTTTGTTTTTCAGATAAAAAGACTTTAGAAATAAGTAATTACAATTCTCATGAAGAAAATCTGCTGCTGTCTCTCCTGGACATTCTACTTTTCTAAACAAGTAGTGTTGTGTCGTGTCACAAATAAGTTTGGTCTGAGGAATGATGTGCTCTTTTTAGTTTTGTTTGAAGCATCTCTTGAAAGAAAAGGAAGTGCTGATTTGGTATTTCAGTATCTCTAAACTTGCAGGTCTACTAATACCTAGCAGCTGAAAACAGAAGTAGTTTTCCATTCGTTTCAGATGCTGCGTAGATAAGAAAGTTTAGTAAAGTGGGATCTAGGTTGTCGTTCAGTTCACTTGTTGCTCATTCATTTAGGGGTTGATTTTATACAAAGTGAAGTAAGTGCTGCGTAAAGGATGAACGTTTTGAACAGGGATGCCAAATGATTTTTTTTGTGTGTTTTCCTAAACTTCCTTTTGGGAAGTGGCACTGTTCCACGTGTTCTGATTCTAAAGCAAAGCAACTGTTGGCTTTGACTAGAAAAAGGTTTATTTTTTTCCTGTGTTATTCCAACCACTTCTTGTCACTGTATATATTTAATGAGCATAAGTATTTCTATAAACTAACTATTCACCTGATTAGTGCAGAGCAACGAACTAGAAATAAACTGTTATTTATTTTGAGCATGATAGGCATGTTTGTTTTGGATGGGCTCCTTAATGTGTTATGGAAATGGACAGGTGTTGGGAAGCCGATGCCTTAAAGCTGGAGAACTAATGAGCAGCTGTGTGAGAGAGAAGGAAAAAAACATACAACGCGTCCCGAGAATGTATTTCTCTCTTGATGATTTATGACTTGCTGTTAAGAGTAAGGAATATAAGTTTGCAACTGAACCTAATAGTCAAGTTTGATCTACTGGCTTTATTTCTTGAAGTGTTGTTTTTTTTTTCCCATTAAAATGGAAAACTATATGGTGAAGAGACTTTGTAGAACAGTACGTTGCAGACAGTAATATGAATAACATCTAAGTAGAGCCACCTTAGCATTATTTTCCGTTAATCGTTTTATATATTTCTGTGATTATAAAGATTGGATTATACATTTAAAGTCTTACCTTTTCACTATGAAATACCCAAGAGTTCACAAAAATGCTGGTGGTAAGTGGAACTTATGCAGAGATAAAAGGGATCAAGTAAGGCTTATTGGAATTGTTTTCCCTCCCTTTTGATGAGCGTGTGTCTGAATATACATGCAAGCTTAAGTTACAGATAGCAAGAAGTGGTTGGAAAATACAGAACAAATATAGCACTGGGATCTGGATATTGATTTAAGTTCTGTCGTGTAGCAGGTATCAGTGCTCCGACTGTTTTGTTACTGAACAATATCTTTTACCATAAACTTTAAGATAACTGTATTCATACATCTACTTTCCTCTGTAGTTTGCAAAAAGGGTGTTCTGTATAATGAGAAGAGGAACAGGAAATAGATTTTTGGGAAGGGGACTGGAATGGGAGGTGCTAGGAATAATGAACTGCTAGTGAAAGTTAACCAAAGATATGAAAAGTGGTTATTTTTATAACAAACATAGAACAGATTGAGGTTGCTGCTCCTGTATTGCTAGTAAAGTCTGTGTTAATGCATAAGGGAAAAAAAAAGGTTACTGGGTTTATGATCAGTAAGGGCTGTAGATTTTAAGAATGTTTTTCTCTCTGTTTTTAGAGAAGATATGTACGCACAGGACTCTATTGAACTGTTAACAACATCTGGTATCCAGTTTAAAAAGCATGAGGAAGAAGGAATTGAGACACAATACTTTGCAGAACTGCTTATGACATCAGGAGTTGTACTATGTGAAGGAGTCAAGTGGCTTTCATTTCACAGGTAAATTTTGTATGTTAAGTAATTAAGTTGTCTGTTTTGATAATTGGGTCTTGTGTCTCCTGTTTTAAGCAGTGTACATCTGCTGGTATATATATATATATCTTGATTGGTTAGACTTAAAAAACTGTTTCTGCTGTGATATGTATGGTGTTGTGCATTAGAAGAGTATTATTGTGCATTAGAAGGAATGGCATAGATGATGGCATTTTAACAGCAAAATTCTAAGCTAGCAATTCAGGGAACTCCTAAGCCAGCAGGTGGCATTGTATCTTTAATATCGCATGTGTACATAATAATAGCAGATTAAAAACAAACTATTTGTGAGTGGTTATTGAGCTCATGTAGTTTGTTTCATGAGAAATACCACGTAATTATTAGTGAAGCGTTTTATGAAGCAGAGTTACATTTATTGTGAATCTGTTAATATGAGCAGATGAAGATTCTTCAGCTTAGGAGAACCATGGTAGAAGTCTTAATTCTGGCTGCAGCAGTGAATGTACTTTGCCATTCATTCCATTGCAGGAACATGTTTTCCAAGTGAAAATAGAAACGAAAGTGATGGAATAGTCCCTCGAGATAGGAGGACAGGCTGAGAGAGCTGGGGCTTTTCAGCCTGGAGAAGAGGAAATTCTGGGGGGACCTTATAGTGCCCTTCCAGTACCTGAAGGGGACCTACAGGAGAGGTGGGGAGGGACTTTTCATAAGGACATATCATGATGAGACAAGGGGAAATGGCTTCAAGCTTTAATGGAGTAGATTCACCCTAGATATTAGGAAGAAATTCCTTACTGTGAGGGTGTTGTGACCCTGGAACAGGTTACTCACTGTGGTTGTAGATGCCCTCTCCTCAAAAGCATTTGAGGCCAGGCTGGGTGGGGCTTTGAGCAGCCTGCTCTAGTGGGAGGCGTCCCTGCCTATAGCAGGGGGTTGGAAGGAGATGATCTTAAAAAGTCCCTTCCAACCCAAACCGTTCTTTGATCTTTTGTTAATAATACTTAAAATTTTAAAACTTAGGCATTAGCAATTGCATGGTCAGCTTATATGCCAGTGATAGCTTGCGCTTTGTACAGGCAGCAGTGAGTTTAAGGGCTCTTGCTATGTAGTGAGTGTAAGCTAACATCTTAAATCACAGAATCAGCGAGGTTGGAAAAGACCTAAAAGATCATCCAGTCCAACCATTCACCTATCACCAATAGCTCCCACTAAACTATGTCCCTCAACACAACATCCAAATGTTCCTTGAACACCACCAGAGTCGTTGACTCCACCACCTCTCTGGGCAGTCCATTCCAGTGCCTGATCACTATTTCAGAGAAGTAGTATTTCCTAAATGCTGTCTGCTAAGCAAGTCAACAAAAGTCAAATAAGTTCTTTAGCTGAAAACTGGAGGTTACTTTGCAGTCATTTTCATGATCTTCATATGTGCTACATTGGTGGGTAATATGTTTGTCAAAGTTGGAGGGGAAGCAACACACCAAATCCATCATCCTTAATTGTTAAAGGGAGCTGGGAGGAGAGAAAGGTGCGTGAAATATTTAATCAGTATTTTAAGTCATTAAGCAACTGAAAATTAAGGCTTGTGTCACAGGGAGTGTAAGATAATGGTAGAAAATTGTACTTAACAAGGGAAGTAATAGTACGCTTTCCCTGGTGAAAATAAAAAGAAGAAAAAACTACATAGATGCTCCATGTGAATACAAACTTAAATGAAGATGCTTTCTCTTCCAGGGGGCTTAGAAAGGCATGTTGTAATACAGCTTGACACTTAGCGAAACCATGGTACTCTGCGTGTAACTTAATGACCTTACACTAAGATTCAGTAGAGTTCAAAAGATTTCTATAAACAATGATTAACAAAAGAAAGGCATTTTGCATGGGGCTGTTAAAATCTCAGATCTGGTTGTCTAAAATTGTTGAACAATATTGCTTAGTAGAAACATTTTTGCAGTTAGACTGACTTTCAAAAAAAGATGATCTGTAAGTATCCTTGTTGCCTGCTCTGCTTATAACATCTTCCACTCACGGCTGTCTCTGCTTATATTACATCTCCTGTGTAATCTTACTCTTGCTGTCTTGCAACTACAGCAGCAGCTTGAGGAAAATAATGGAATAAGAATGCCATTAACTGTTTTGGAATAACCGGAGTTGCGAAATGGGTGTTGAATTAAGTTTATTTCAGCATCTTATACCCATTATTGTGTGCAGATTTTGTAATTTACACTTGGCAACAGCAAAATAACTTTTATATTTCAGGAGAATAGCTGAGGCACATTAGGCTTGCAACTTGTGTGTCAACAGCTATTGCCACGTAGAAGCAAGTATTGATGTTAAGCACAAAACCTTGGAGTAATGGGTGAAATTCTGAGGATGCTAATGTTTTGCTCAAGTATGAAATGAACATGGGTCACAAAATGTGCTGCAAAGTATAGTAAGCAGTTGTTTATAAATATCTTTGTGATGTTCTATTAGTGTAAACTTTAAACAGTGTGACAGCTCAGCTGAGGCTTTGTTTCATGTAGTCTCTCTATGCAGTAATTCTTAGAGTAGTGGAAAGTTTGTACTTGCTAGTTGCTGACTATGCTGTTACTTCTGGTTTTTCAAAATGCTTTGATTATTGCTAACACCCCCAGATTTGAGTCTCTTAGCCCAGAGGAGGGAATGCTCCTTTCTCATGGTGAGAGGTAGTTCTGGTTTTGTTTCATTTTCCATTCTTCAATTTCCTGGAAGTCTTATGTATTATTCTTATTATTTATTTTTTTCCGAAAGATAGCAGCTTCTGAAATAGCTTTCTCTGCATGTTTTCTGTCTGCATTTGATGTAGCTGCTTTGGCATTCTGACCTACTGGCAAATCTGTGGATCTGCAAAAGAAAGTTTTTTCCATTGTCATCAATCTTTGTATACTGCAGCTTCACAGGAGTCTGCATTAAAAGTTTAGTATATTTAAATATATTTGAGTTGATGAGAGAAAAAGGGGAGGCCCTGAATTTATAATACTTGTCACAGTCAAGAGAGTTGTGGACATTTAACAGTCTAGCCAGTCGTAAAACAATAGCTCACATTCTGTTTTTGGGTGTTTGGTTCGCTGATATGTGCGATCTTCTTGATATACCTTGGGAAGTACAGCAGGTATGTCTTAAGCCTAAATGTTTTTTGGGAAGCTGAGAAGTTCCTAGCCATTGCATTTCATTAATAATTTATGTTTAACTGTTTTTAGTAAAGCTTAGAAGCTAGCCAACTTGTTTTATATGAATGTATAGCTAGTTATACAGTGAAATAAAGCTTTTCAGCCCTGTCAGGTATTATTTATTTCAGAGCCTGTTGGTGCTTGGGTGGAGTTCATTATTAATTGTCTGTCTGATTTCTTTCTTTTTTCTGTGCAATGAGTGAAAGAAATGTAGTCACATTTGATCTTCTCTTGATAGTCTTGTTGCCTACAGCTGTCCAGGTTTATTGAAAAACAGTGGTTATAAGAGTGTGCTTATGGTGCTGTATAGCTCCAGGGATTGTGGCTAGCTGCACTTTCTAACTTTAAGTGATTGTGTTAGAAATAGTGAAAGCTTTTTAAGAAAGGAAGCATCCCTGCTCCAGGGTATACACCAACCACTAATTGCCTTTTAAAGTATTAGAAGAAAACTTCACTAATGAGCAGGCAATTACATAATTGCTCACTGTAAGCCTTCTTACCCTTCTGTTAGCAGTCAGCAGTGGCCACTTGAAAATGTTTGAGCTAAATATACCTTAGCCTTGAATTGGAATGACAGTTCTTATGTCTTTGTAAGTTTGGATGACTGAACCATATCAAGCCCCAGAAGTATACTAACAAAATTATGAATGCTCTGATACTGTATTGTTTTTAAAAACGTGGTTTTCTGATTGTTGACATGGGCACAATGGGAGTAAGTGTAAGCAGCTGGAACTTTTAGGAATGTAAGAGAGAACTTGGTTGAACTGACTAAAACTGGTCTGTGCTTAGGATACATGAAAAGATATCTAATGAATGCTGCCATGTTATGGAATAGTAATTCCGTCAAATAAATTCCCTGTTCACATGTCATGTTCCATTTTTCTAATGAGGATTCCAAAATGAATGTATCTGATACACTGTCCAGCAGAAAAAAAAAATCGAAGTTGTTAAAGCCTATTCCTTCTCAAAATAAATACTAAATGAAATCTTTGACTGTTCTTACAGTATTTCCTTCTCATAGAAATAGGAAATGTTTTCTAGTAGTCCAGCAATATTTGTGTTCGCACCATTTCAAATAAATTATATTGTTTCCTTCACTTGAAAATTTTTGATGCAGTTGTTATATTTGAGTCACAAGGCAGACATGTTTAGGAATTCAGTGCATTTGTGAATAAGCTCTGTAGTCTCTAGAGGATTAAGAGTCTACTTAATCCTGAGCAGTTTTGTTTGTTTTCTTTCACTGCTGGGGCTTTTTTTCTTTTCCCCTTGTTCTATGGAGGGCTGCCCTTCTGTCACAGATGATCTAATAAAATAAAGCTTCCAAACTATTGTTTTGCTAACTGTGCAGCAGGTTTTTACATCCTAAGGCTCCATTGGAAACCTTTATCTTTGGCTCCTTTGCTCGCTGGCCAGTGACTGCTGCTGTGGAGCTTGGACTGCTGCCAGAACGGCTTCAAAGCAGCAGTTGCAGCACAGGATTCATTCAGCTTGAAGTTCCTGTTTAGCATACTGGAAACTCCCTTGGGAGAGCTGCAGTAGTCTATACCATCTGCATATCTTGTATTAATGGACTTCTGAGAAACAATACATTCACTCCCTGTGTCTGCCCTCTGCCTAGAAATGTGTAAGATTAAGGTGATGCAGAGATTTTAATGATACATAAAAGGTACCAAAAGCAAACCTCTTTACACGTAAGTAGGCTAAAGCCTTAAGCCTTCATCAGTAATCACCAGTCCAAGTGGATGCTAAGTATTTGCAGGATCAGTAGTACAGTGCTCTTAGCTGATTTGTTTATAGAATCATAGATTCATTAAGATTGGAAAAGACTTCTAAGATTATGTAGTCCAAATGTCCACCTACCACCGGTATCCAGCTTGATCCTCCCCTCATGCAACTTGAGGCCATTCTGTCTTGTCCTATTACAAGTTACCTGAGAGGAGAGGCTGACCCCCTTCCTGCCCTCTACCTCCTTTCAGGTAGTTCTAGAGGGTAGCTGAATTATGGTTAATTGTATTGTCTTGTATTGCTCACAACTAATGCTGAAAGACCTCAGTCAGGAACTGGACCATGTTGCAAAATTCTTGTTCTTGTGTTGTGCGTACAATGCTTATGCAACCAAGAATGAACACTATGATGGAAGCTGAGAATTCATGTCTGGGTAGCCACCCGTTCACTCGAATTAGACTGTGTATGTGCTGTGAATGCTGTCACAACCTCCAGTTGAGCAGCCCTGCTCGTACAGTCATTTTTAAAGTTGCTGTGGTTTAACCCAGCGGGCAGCTCAGCACCACACACAACCTTTCACTTGCTTCCCTGCTTTGATGGAGTGAGGGCCTGAATTGGGAAAACAAACAAAGTGGAACTTGTGGGCAGAGATAAAAACTCTTGTCTAAGACAGAAGAGAGAAGCAACAGTAATCGTAATTATACTCACATAAGACATGTGATGCATGATGCACTCGCTCACTGCCCAGGCAGCAGCTGCCCCTGACCAACTCCCCTCAATTTAATGGTTTTCCCATGATGTCATGTGGTGTGGGGGAATCCCTCTGGCTAGTTGAAACTAGGTCAGCTCTCCCTCTTTGTGTTCCCTCCCAGCTCCTTGTTTCCCCTCAGTCCCCCCTTACTGGCAGGATTGTATGAGAAGCTGAGAAACAGATGTCCTTGATGCTGTATAAGGCTGCTCAGGAGCAGCTAAAACACTGGTGCATTATCAACACTGCTTTTCTCCTGAAGTGACAGCACAGCATCATATTAGTGTGAAGAAAATCAACTGTGTTCCACCTGTGAACCCAGGACACCAACATAATCTAGAAACCTGTTTAATTCAGTGCTAGCCTAAGAGCATAGAAGATCATGTGTCAGTCTCCTGTCTGGTTCAGTGCCTGTGTATGAGCAATCCTGCAAGTACAAGGGATTAGGAAGGATCAGATTTATGATCAGATCATGAATAATCTGGTTTATTACCTCCACCTTCCTAAGAAAAAAGATGAGTTGTTATCAGTCCTGCTTACCGTGTTCTTCAAACTCTCTGCTTCATCTCATAACCCTTTGTGAAAGTAGCCTATTTCATGCTTTCTGTTTTTACCACCCCACCCCCTTCCTATGTCCTCTTTCTTCAGTCAAGGATTGTGGAGAGAAGAAAGTCTATCCAGGTTCTTCTCCACTATGCACACTCTGTTTCTTCTACTCACTTCTGTGCTTCTTCTATGCACATCTCAGTTTCTTCTACCTAGCCTTGTATGTATGCACAAATTTTTCCAACTCTTTCTGTCCTTGCCTTCCAAATGAGTCATAGTCTACAAGCTTCTGAAAGTTGATAACTGGCTAACTTTGTGCTAATTTAATTGGGAGAGTTGAAGACAACCCACTCTTCTTCACTGCTGAGGATTAAATTTACCTCCAGGCACAAAAATGTGTTTGCTCATGTGAAAGCTTGTCCTTCCTTTGGATTTCAAAGAACTGCAGAAGCCTTTTCCTCCCTTTTAGTTTGATGAATAGCTAGGAGTATTTCTGTTCTTGTTATCAGATCTTGTAATTGGATCTGCAAGCAGATCACATTTTTGCTTCTTCACGTGGCCTCTTGAGACTAAATTAAAATGTTTTCTCTGGAAGCTGCAGTGGGGCCGTTTACCACTAATTCTTACTCTGTTGTAAGAGTCAGTCTAAGTTGTGCTGAACTAGGCAAAATATCTTCCGGTTAATGTCTAATGGTCTTGATGTTGGAAGTGAAAAGAGTGCTTCCAAGTTATTTGACTGTATTGTTTTTGTTAATTTGCAGTGGATACGACTTTGGCTATCTAATCAAAATCCTGACCAACTCTAATTTACCTGAAGAAGAGCTGGACTTCTTTGAGATACTGAGATTGTTTTTCCCTGTCATCTATGATGTAAAGTATCTCATGAAGAGCTGCAAAAATCTGAAGGTAAGAAAACTCTTAATGATTCAGTCCCAACATTTCTTCTGGGAGGGATGAGAATACTTTGTGCTCAAAGCTTTTCTTCTGTATTCTGGTTTTCTACTTTTGCTCTGATAATATCCTTTAAACAGGACTGTTCTTGAGCTTGGTGCTTTTAATATTAAAGGCTATTGATAGAGGCAGGCAGAAAGTGCACTTCAACTTTTGTAACTACTTGCCAGTTAAAAAATATTGTGTTGATACTGTATTTATAGCTATGCCCGGTCTTTGTTGCCAGATGATAAACTCACATTTGGGATTAATCCTTCACTTCTTGAGTGATAAGAATCGCTGGGTTTCACATAATCTTATTTCCTCATTGTGCAGTCCACTAAAGGGCTGCAATCGTCTTCACAAAGGTAATAGCAACCATGATGCTGTGGAAGTCTCTTGGGAAGAGGAATGGAGTGAAGAATGTTTCAGATGGCCCTGTAAGGAAAGATAAAGAACAGCGTATGTTCAGGAGCAGCACGTGACTTCTAGAAAAAAAAAAAAGTTTTAGAAACTTATCTCTCATATCAGGCCAGCGGGGCTGCTAATTGGCATGACGTTTGGAGACTTAATTGAACTGGGAAGTGAATGGATACAAAGTGTGGTGAAGGGGAAGACAGCCAAGTGAAAGATGCTTCAGGGATTGGTAACCGCTGTACTTGCTAAAGAACTTTAAGATTCTGGACTGCTACTGGAATGAAGTGCACCACTCATCTGAGGCAATAAGTGACTTTGTTGCTTTTTGGGAAGTAACTCGATCTTTCAGGCTTTTTTAAAAAGAACGTGAATAAAAAGAGAGCACTGATTGTAGTACAACAAAATCCTAAGGCTTTTCACTTTGTCATGCTGAACTAGTGATCTGCGTGGAGTTAATTAGTCCTTTGTTTCCTTGAGATATTTAGTGTGTCACTTAAATAGTAGCTTACAAAGATGTGTAATTCCTTTTGTTAACCAAATTGATGATGAAAACGGAGAGCTCCCTTCTAGTTATTAAGAAAAGTATACTTAACCTGTCTTCAGCTAGTTATTGGGATAATCAGTCACGCAAATGGCTGGATATTAGAGAACGTTTTAGATGTGTTTTTCTCCACAGAAACTAGAAGGGGAAAAAGGACTTCAGGAGTCTCAAAGGGTTAGGGGCAGAAAATCCCAACAAGAAAAAAACAACCTTCTCACTGGCAAGTGAAGGAAAATGTCTCTTATCTTTGTGGTGGTGATACACTTAGCAAGAAAAGTATGGATAATCTACTTCAGTGACCTGGGAAAGGCAAGAAAGTGACATTCCATGTCTCTGTTCCAGAGGTGATATGCCAAGTGGTTTTGGGGAGGAGAGAATTACATTCTTGTCATTTAATTAAGACAGTTGTGCATAATGTGCATTGTTTAGAGATTCAGATGTATTTTGGAAGGTAAGAAAAGCCTTCATGGGTCATCTTTCAGCAAACCTTAAGAACAGGGATGGCTTTTTCAGAGTTTAATATATAGGGCAGCTTTCTTGCAGTAAATCTCAATCCTTTCTTCTAACTTGCAGACTGGTATTAACAGGAGGGGATGTGGGCTATCCTACCACTTTAAACACCAGCAATGAAATTATTGTGGACTTGTACTGTATCGAGAGCAGCTGTCTGAAAAAAAAGGTTGCTAAATGTTCCATGTTGTGACTCTAAAAATGCATGCACTTTCTCCTAACGTGTGTCACGTTCGATCTCTATTAAATGGCAGAGAATTGAACTGCTGTGCAGTTGTCCTTTATTGACTTGCGTAAGTTATTTTCATACAAGAAATGTTGACTTAGTGTAAGCTTCCCACCTACCTCTGCTGTTTACTGCTCTTGTAATGAATTTGCAGCACGCTACTCTAAAAATGGACGTAAGTCTACTTTAGCAGCATGCAGGCTGTGACTTAACTTGAGGTACTTGTGTAGTATAGGTTAAATTCCTAGTTGGCCTCTAAAAAATCTTTTCATGTAGACAGTTCAATTCAGTTTTACAGTAATGGCAACTCTAAAGTAGGTTTATAAGCCTTGCTTTCATTTTCTTAAGAATCCCCTTCTACCATCCTACCCCACAAGTTAAATCTTCCCATCTTGAGTGTGAAGGTCTTTCCTGAAAAAAAATTTCAGTAGCCTAATAATCTTTGGAGGCAATTATAACAAAATGTTTACAAATATATCTATTAGTAATTATATATATATTGGAAGGATTATTTTCAAAGCGTTCTTTGCTTTGCTGCTGTTTCTATAAATTTGTCATGGTTTTATGATTTTTTTTGGTATTGGTATTCCACATCATAACAACACGTAGTGCATTAAGAGTTAAAGAGTTAATACTCCAACTCCATAGATCATTGATATTTCCGGGTATACCTGTCTCAGAAGAGGAGAACTACATTCCCCAGAGGACTTTGCGATGCTTTACATTTTTACGTATTTTCCGCTCAGAGGGAAAAGATAAAAACCCTCTGCAGTCACGGGACACTCTCTTTCCTTCGGGATCGACTCAGCAGTGGGTGCTCGCTGCCGTATCGCCTTCAGCGTTAGCGTAAGGCCTTCGGTTTATCGGACACTCTCTCTTGCCCATTTTATTTGATTTATTAGCTTCAATTCCAATTATATTGTATTATATTGTGTTATTTTGCTTTCTGATATCTTATTTAGTAAATTAGCTTTCCTCCTCAGATCGTTGCCGCTGTTTTGTTTCTAGGCCCATCTCCCTTTTTCCTTTTCCCTTTCCCCCTTTCCCTTTCCTGGGGTGTGGGTCTGCGGGTCCCCCACACCAATCGTCACGGAACCGGGCCGATCCAGCCCGGTAAACCGTTGACAAAATTTAACTATATTCCAGAGCTTGCAGCCACTGTGTAAATAGTATTGGTTTGTGATTGAGTGTTTTTTTCTTAAAAGCTATTTGAAGTTGGTGTCGATAGCCTAACAGCTAGCAGAACATAATGATGAGGCACTGTTAAATTGCAGCTTGGGAAAGGTAAGAGTTTAGAAACAGCAAATAATACCTTGAAAAGGCAACTGCTGTTGCTAATACCAATAGCTAATTATTGGGAGGTAGATTGTAGAGAACATGCATTTATTTGAGTTCTGATTAGATTTCTGCCCATCAACCGTGTACTTCTTAAGATTATAACTTAAGCAGCTGAGTTAGCTTGTGTGCAGTGTTTGAATGTTGTCTCCAAAGCAAATGGAAGAAAACAAAGTGCTTCAGTCAAGCTGCACTGCTTGGCTGTACTATGTATAGACTTAATTCCCAAATTTATGCAAACTATACTTAACTGTTCATGCTAGAATAAAGCCAGACATGCCAGAACCAGTGATTCATGTTGGTTAGCTTGTTGTTACTTGGGAATGTTATTAGTGGAGTTTTCATTTTTAAAATAAAATGTGTTGCCTTAAGGTTGATAGAAATTTTCATAATGTTGGGTCTGACGTCCTGGTCAGATTTCTATTACTGTATCAGTTCTTTCTTTGACTATTATTACCTCACATGGCTTCCCTTTCTACACTTGAAACAGGCTCAAGGTGTGAGGACACAGGTGACCTCAGATACTAGGTAGTCTTGATATAAAACAGTTTCCTCCGTGTGATGTATTTACCTTGCCAAGTCTTATAGTTGCACTAAAGGCTTGTCCTTGGTTTTTTTCTCTCTCTAGACCATAAAGCATGTGCCATGTGCTTTAGTCTGTTTCTAGTAGATTTATCACTTAATGATTTTTAAGAAGTACAAAATTATATTCCCCCAGTTTACAAAGATCCCTGTTAAAATATAATGCAGGTCACTTGAAGGGTAGACGTATATACATAAAACCAAACTAAATTTCTGACTGTTTGCTTCTGCAAATGGTTATTATCAACAGTCATTTTTGAGGCACTAAAAATGAACTTGGTTTAGATGCTCTACATCTTGAGATATTTTTAACATAATCTAAGCCTAACAGAAAACAAGTTTCAAAACTGTAGAAGCTTTATCTTATATGAGCGGTTAGGTTTGTAGCCATTTCTGTACCTTCTCAATATGTTCTTTTAAACCATGTGTAAGCATTCAGACAGTGAGTTTGAAATGCTTCCTTTTTGCATGTGGGAAGGTTATATTCTTTTTTGTAAGAGGTAGATTTCATTCCACGTGGTGTGATTACTGAATATCTGTCTCTAAGCAGAAGTTGACTGTCTTTGCCTTTCATCTTCTTAAGAGGCAACTTGCAAAACAGAAATCCATGATTTGTATGTTCTTTTTTCCTACCCTCTTATGACAGTTAATGAAACACATTTTAAAGATGAGTAGAATGTCTTGTACAGATGGATTGTCTTCTAGTTTTTGTAAAGGGAAGTGAAAAACCCTCTACTGAACTGTTGGACAGTAAGTGGAGGAGGAAGAAAGTCTGGTTCAGAGGAAGCCTAGATACTTTAACTGAGCACCCATTTGTAAGAATTGAATTCATGTGTTTCTTGTAGAAAGACATTTTTACCTTTTAAACTTTAATTCAAATAGAAGAGTTGTTTTGTTCTTCAGCATTGCTAGTCCTTTCAACCTCTTGAATTGTTCTGTTAAGCAGCAACATCTGTGCACTGGGGTGGATGGAACATGAAGCAATAGTAGTTTTGTTGGTCAGACACAGCTTGTTTTAAGCTCTTCTCAGATGGAACTGAATACAAGTGTTGATACTGAAAGCTTGATCTTACAACATAGAGACTGTTAAAGCTTCTGTGCAAGCGTTTAAAATATACTGAAGTCTGGTATAACAAGATGTTCCCTAATATTGGTGTTCGGTTTTCTGTTTTCATTTTTTCAGCTGTTAACAGATGTTTTCATTTTCAGGGTGGATTGCAAGAAGTGGCTGAGCAGTTAGAGCTGGAAAGGATAGGACCACAGCATCAGGCAGGATCTGATTCTTTACTCACAGGAATGGCCTTTTTCAAAATGAGAGAAGTAGGTGCATGTGTCTTGGTTTTGTCTCCGTAGTAGTAACTTGCTATTGTAAATGGAATTGTTGATTCTGATAAGTCTGATGTATTTGAAGGTGATCTCTAAGGGGCTTCAGAGGCCACTTGCTTTTTTGACGGTTTTAAGACTGTATTTTCCCCAGAGTAACTGTGAACCAGCCCTACTGTTTCTATACTTAGCTACTGTGAGCATTATTTCCTTCTTGTTTTTATTGTATGCCTGGCTTTTTTTTTTTTTTTTTTTTTTTTCTCATTCCTTCTTTTGCAGAATTTTTTCTGTGAAGTGGCTGCTGAAGCCAGACTGTTTTCTGGGTGACTGTATTAAGGCTGCTTTTTGTAGAGCTTCTTCTGAGCTCTAATACCCAGCTGGTGTGTACTGCTGCCTGTGACAGGCCTAGCAGCAGGGAATCAGCAGAAGTGCCTGTGCTGGCCACTTCCAGCTAAAACTTGCAGGGTACACGTGTATTAAATAGACTTGTAGGCTGCTGCAGGGAAAATAACATCATTCATCCCAAGTCCACCTTCAGTAAGGCACAGACAAAACTAACTTAGATTCTAAAACATTACGCATCAGTCAGTTAAAATTTTGCAGGAAGGGAAATCAAGACTTGGAAGCCTTGCGTGTCCTTGCTATTTGTCTGCATACAATAGGAGATTACCAGGATACTTTGCATGAACAGAACAAACAAATTCTAAAGAGGCTTCTTGGAAGCAGTTACACTGTAAAAATGCTAGGGCATCTGAATGTGACATTCTGCCAGAGATGTGGTGCCATTTAATAATGGCAACAGCAAGCCTCATCTTTTTGTAAGGTTTAGTATTGCATACTGAGGATTCTACTTGCTCTAAACTGGCCTTTTTCATAAAGGAAAAAAACTGACCGTGAGTTTCTAACAACTGCTAGGGAGACAGCAGGTGAAAAATAAGTGCTGTGGTGTAATCTGGCTTGCTCTTCACAGTGCTGTTCTCCTCTCCTGAGACTGCTGACCGTGTTGAGAGCTGGTCATGGGTTACAGGTGTGGCAGAGGATTTTGCTTCTCTTATGACCCACCTGTGATCCCCACAGGTGCTGTTAACTGCAATCTGCATGCTGTTGTTAATCTTTTATTCTTGAATTTAAAGCAAATGAAGGAAAGTACTCGATCATACCTAAGATGCTGACTTTCAGAACCCATGATTGCCATATAACAAATTGCATGTTATTAAAGAAACAGATTATCTACCTGAATTTGTCTAAGCTCTTACTTAGAGAAGTCTAGCTTTTAGTGCAAATCATTTGTTTAAATAAGCCAACAAAGGCTGATTTTTTTTTTCAGGAATTTTTTTAAAGTAGAATTTCAAAGTAAGAACATGCTAGTCAGCAGCAATAAATGTACTTGGTGTGCACTTCTACAGCTTCTTCAGTTGAGTTCATTGTTTATCAGTATATGTTGGAGCGAAGAACTGTTCCACAGTGTTTTTAAAAGTATGAAATGGTGATGATAAGTGTTAATAATTGCTTTTGGAACTTCAGCTTGCTGGCTTTTTGAATCCCAGCCAAAAAGTTAGGATCTTTTTCTTTGTAAATACGTACATAAATATTGATGCTGCAACAGCAAGCTATGGTTTGGGATTTTCCTCCATTTATAATTCCAACAGCACAGAACCTGAAGAATTCTATTGATAGTTAAGACTTGTGAAGTCTTATGTAAATGTAGTCTTAGTAAAAAAATAATTTTCTTTAATTTTGCTGTTCTTTTTCAAATGAAGCCCTCCTCTTAAGAGGAGGCAGCAGAGAAATGCAGGAAGATGCATTTCCTAAACTCCATAGTTTCTGTGCTCAAACACATACCTCCTCATTCTCACCTCAAACCCATGTACTGTATATTTGTTTCAAGACAAGGTATGATGGATTCCCCACAGTGATAAGGAGGTAAACCGTGGGCACTTGCAATGAATACCAAACATATATCTATTGTGAGAAACCACAAGAAATCTGTTGGAGAAATACCGTTGCACTTTCAGAAAAGCAAGTGATAATCGGTAATACTAAATTACCAAAACACGTGGTTGTTTCATGAGGTGAGGTGCACAGGGTGACTGATGGTATTCCTCGACTGATTTTCTTTAAAGAATCACGCTGTATAGCTAGCCCGTTTTGATTGTGTGTTGATGTTAAGTGTATTGTCACGTACGTTAGTTGTGTCATTTGAATTTTGGGATGTGATATGCAGTGTTAAAACCAACGTAATGTTTTTAAGCCTGTCACTCTGTTTAAACTGGGTCTCTTTGGTGGCACTAATTTCTGCCTTTCTTTTAACACTTCAGATGTTCTTTGAAGATCACATTGACGATGCCAAATATTGTGGCCACTTGTATGGCCTTGGTTCGGGGTCATCTTATGTACAAAATGGCACGGGAAATGCTTACGAAGAAGAAGCCAACAAGCAGTCATGACATGAAATGAAAGGCCATCTTTTTGAGCTCCACATGCTTGTACATACGTTTTATCTCTGGTTGAACCCCTTGGACAATAAGGCTTTTTTTCCCCCTTTCTCAGCACACTTTCTTTTCTGCCTTTCTATGTACTAAACCTGACTGTTCCTATCACAGATTTTGATCTGAATATTGATATGTAGAATTTTATGGGTTATTTTTGGAGTCATAACTACCCATTTGTAAAGAAGCATGTATAGGATCAGTGTGGCAGAGAGAAGGGGAAAGTTAAATCATAATGAATAATATGGTAAACTTACCTATATTGGTCTTTGGTCTTAGGTTTTTTTGTCTCTTTCCCCTCCCTTCTCCAAATTAACTCATGCTGATTGTAACTAACTTCCCCGTTTAAGTCTGTTCCTTCCAGTATGCAGGCGTTTTAGCTATTCAAGATTGTGGACCATCAAATTTGCACTTTAGAGAGCAACTCTGACTCAGTCCTCTGTTTCATTTGAAGATTTTTTTTCTTTTGCCCTTAGCAAGTTCAGCAGCTTCACACTGTTTTTTGGTGTCTTTTGGTATTTCAACTCATAGAATATGACATTTGCTACATAACCTTCATTTGTTCATGCAAAACATACTACTGAAACCATAGTAACTGCTGTTGTTTTACGAGTGTTCTGCCATCGGACATGTCCTGCACATGCTAACTGCTGGCTGGCCTGCTGCTTTAGGTCCGCTCTGTGACGAGGGAAAGAAGCTTGAGGAAACAGCTTTACACCCTTCAGGAAAAGAACAGCTATGGCTTTACCATCTTGCCATTAAGCTGAGATTTGAAGGCTAATGGGATAGTAGGAATTTTGTAATGCCACGCTTCCCTTGATTAACTTTTATTCTAGTAACGTATACTCCAAATATTTTTTTATGAAGTCATATTTATTATGTACTCGATTTGACAATTTTTGAAACTCAGTTTAGTTAAAGATAAAACCCAAAGATCAGAAAAAAGATACTATTGAACTGAATTAGGACGAGTAAATCGTGCTTTTTGTAGTTGCTACAAAGACAGGTGTTCCAGATATTTGTTGTAAAACAACAAAATATAAATAACTTAAGACAAATAAAGTTACCTGAGGAGTGTAATGCTAGTTTATTTTTGAGTACATCTTAGCAATATATTTTAGATATATTGTTTTAAAGGACCCTAAAATACGTTCTTATCTCTGCTTACCATGTGTACAGAGCAGTTGTGCAGGAAGCATTTTTGGTATTGAATAGCTAAATCTGAGCCTGAAATGATGGAAAGTGCGACATGGTGTGCCTGGGTGTGCGCGCGCGTAGTGGTGTGCGTGTTCCACACGAAATCAATCACAGAAAAACTCCAAATGTTCGCCAATTATTCTGTGTACCTTGTACTGCAAAGACAAATAACAGACAGCACCAAACACCTTTTTTCATTGAGTTACGACAATGTAACTGGGTGGTCCTTTTTAAACAACAAATAATTTGCATAACAGAGGGTATTTGTTTTTAAAGCTTTTGTAAATAAAGGCCTAAAAAATGTTTTCTTACATAACAAGAGACTGGTGGTTTTGTTCAAGTTTTTTTTTGTTTTGTTTTTTTTCCCCTCCTGGAACGTGTGTTACAGGCAGTGACACTGCAGTGCTGCTTTGTTTGGACTTGACTTGACGGTTCTCTTCCTCTGTTTGTGAAATGCTGCAGTTCACTGCTTGCTGATGGATGCCACTGCCAGAGCAGTTCTGGTTGCACTGATTCCCGCTGACCTGCGTTGCTAGAGTGGTAACTACAGCGTACTCCTGAAGTGACCAAACCCCACTGGTGAATTCCATTGCATAGGTGAGGGAGAGTTGTTTTATTTCTAACCCAGTCTTTGACTTCAACAAGATGGGTGCTATCTGACAGAAGGGCACGATGCATTCTTATGTGGCATCAAACTCTAGCTTTTAATATTTAGGTTTAACTGAAAGTGTTGTGTAGGCACAGAATGAAGAACTCTTGAAATCAGTACATTTGTTTTCAACTTTAATAGCTGATACAGGGTAAATATGATTAATTTTTGAAGGGAATAACTTTTCTAATAACTGCATTTTGAAATAACTTTTTAAGTGCGAACGAAGGGATGTTTTAAGAGGCTTTTGAAGGTGTATATGGTAAAAGCTCTAAATCAGAGTGGGGTATCCTTTTCAAGTGACTGTTGTGCATCCTGCATGCTACCCTTTGCCTTGCTTTGCTTCCAGTCGTGGGTTTGTCAGAGCTGGGACTCCTTTTGCTGGAAGAACCTAAACCCAAGGATAAGCAGCAGGTATGCACCTGGTGTCCCACTGCGCAGGACCATGAGCCTGCAGGATCAGGCTGACTTTTCATTAGCCCTAGCCTAAAATTCACACGGGACATTTAACTTTAAGCAGTTATGCTCATTAGTTGTTTTTTTTTTTCCTGGGGTGGGGGAAAAAACAATAGAAAAACCTTAAAAGCCACTGATGGATATTAAACTAAGGTTATGCTTTATTCTGTGTGAGAACTCTTGTTCTGATCAAATGTGATCTGTGATGAGCGTTGCTTACAGCTGGGAGGCATCTATGCAGCGCTTGGTTTCTGTGCCAAAATTAGATTCAGTTTCCATTAAGGAGTGACTTGCATGGTGAGTTGTCAAGAGTTTTTGGGAAGAAAAAAAAAGGTCATCTGTTCTTACGTGTAGGATTGTTATTTGTAAACTGTGGAGCCTCAAATATCAATTTGTTTCCAAAGTGGACAGAATTAATTCCTTTTGTGAAAATAAATGTAAAGGCAGAGTTCCAGCTGTCTAGACATGTACCTTTTTGTTCACAGACAGGAATTCTCTTTGCAGGCTTCTCCTCTTCCCAATCCATTTAAAATCTATTGTTGGAGGTTTGTCAGAAGAAATGCAGTATCGAAAGCTGTTGTCTGATTTGATGGGTTTTTTTTCTTCACTTGTATTTTTGGCTCTTGGAGTCAGATGTTCCAAGAACATTATGTTCTGTCACTTTTTTTTTTTTTTTTAACATTTAATCCTTTTCCTCATTGAAACTAGGCAGGAGGAATCCTTGAGATGGGAGAAAACAGGTCTGAAATGGATTTGGAGTATTTGGGACATTTTCTGTTATGAATTTGGGAATGACCTGTAACTTCTGACATCCAGGAATTTTCCTGAATCCTGTATCTGTTTACTTCAAGCTCAGGAATTACTCATTCCCTTGTGCAGGAAGCCAAGTGAAAGTTGCAGGAATGTGTGTACTGGTGGGGAACATGGAGCTTCTTACTGTACTGAGATGTAGAGAGAATACAGATTGTGGAAGCAGGGACAGATCGCTCAGGAGGGATGCAGACACTAACTGTGCAGTGGTTGTACTAAGAAAGCCAAAGTCTATCTGGAATTTAATCTGATAAGGGGATTTGAAAAGCAACAGACAAGCCTGAATGTTGTCATTGTAGTGGTAATGGTTGTTTCCTGTGGAGGAGAAGAGAACAGATTTCAGCCCTACGTTCAAGTGGGAACCAAGCTACTGCAGACCACTTGCTGTCACCTCAGTCCCTGGTTTCTACTTCTAGAAACCATTTCCAAACATGAAGGATAAGAAGGCAATTAGAAGCCTGGATTTATGAAGGTGAGAAAGCTTCTGACTGAGCTGTGAGCAGGTATGTTTAGACAAGATTGTCACAGTTCTCTCCCAGTGCTAACTTAAACGGGATCTGGTGGTATTAGAGTATATTTAACTAGTCTGACCTGGATCCTGAATTAGTAGATGAGGCATGAGTAGGAGTGTCCTGCAGCCATGACGTGGTACATCTGCTGCTTGTTGGTCACCCAGGGGACATGCTGTGCAGTGAAGATGGAATGGTTACTTCATGTTTTAGTTTATGGACTGGAAGACATAACTGGTGTAGACAGAGTTTTGTGTAAGGTGTGCACTTCCCATGCTCTCCCAGTGGTTGTGTTTTGCTGAAATAAGGGATGACTGATTCGCTCTGTGACAGTGGGTCATTATGAACTCTTGGAGCCAAAGAGTGCAGTGTGTCTTGGAGTCAGTTATTGTTTGTCTGGTTTTATTCAGCTTCAAATTGCTGTATCAAAGATCATTCTAGTACTGCTTTAAATGGGGGAGCCTGAACAGCTGCAGAGAGCAAAGAGTGGATCTGAGCAAGATGTTGAGAGGGGTCTAGTCACAGTAGAATAAGCTGGTTGCTAACAGGTATGCTTCATGTGTAGCTCTACATAAATACAGTTAAGACACTTTTGCAGGGTTATAGGTTGTGTTTCCATCAATTACACAGCACTGATGGTGTTAATTTTCATGCTAAAGGGAGTCACCTAAAACACTGTCTTAAGTTACAGGTTTGATTCTGTAACTTTCATTCTGAAGTACACTGTCTTTTGAGATGTTCTTGTCCCAGGAAGTGAAATGGCAGGTAAGATTTTATGTGTTCATTTTATAGCGCCGAGTCAAGTTTCCTAGGTTCTAAACATTAATGCTTAGGAAATTCTGATTTTAATCACGTTGACTGAATGTTCTTGAGTGGTAATTGCTGTTCAGGTATGAACAATCCTCTTGCTTCATCCTTTTTTTTTTTTGTGGTCACTTCATCAATTTTTTTTAAGGGCTGATTAAATCAGCTTGCAAAATGAGTATGTTGGGAGTCCAGTACTCTCAGAGAGGGTTCTTTTAGGTATTCCACGTAAGAACTTACTGTTTTGATACTAAGCTTATTTGTTTGAAGGTGTCTGATATTATCTGGGCTTTTTCATTTAGATAAGCCATGAAGCAATATACTGAAGTCACAGTAGAAACACAACATAGCAGTTATAATACAGTCGAAACTTCTTCGTGTTACTGGTTTCCACCATTATGAAGTGGCACATTGAGGTTTGTTTTTTTCCTTTGTGTTGGACTGAGCTGCATTCACAGAATGAAAACATAGCTTTATAAGGCGCGGGGTTGGTTTTTTTTCAGTATGCTACATACAAACTAACATGCTATTCACAGAAAGAGGGGGAATAAAGTCAACAAACTTGAGGCCTGCATTAGGCTCCCGGTGCTAAATCATTTTGTTTTGCTGGTGTGCTTTTTAGCTGTTCTTTTTCCATTTTGCCACGTGTTGTTTTCGTTGGAGAAAAGTACATTTCCAGATCTTCTTTTTGAACTTCCACCTGGTTTCTTAACTTGTCTAAGCTGGATGAACACAGTGAAAGGAAGAAAATAATTCCACAGTCAGTCATTTCTTAGAGCTTCTCAGTAAACGCCAGCTATTTAACATTCCCATACTGTTAATTCCTTAAACCGCACTGAACTCACAATTGTAACACCATAAATTGTGAGGTTATTATTTTACACACGAATAAACTAAATAGAGCTCTCAAGCTTTTTATTTAACTGTGACAAGTCAGTGATGCAAAGTGAGCCAAAAGCATCCAGTAACAATTGTGGGATATATAGATTGTAGAATTAGAACAAAATCTCACAAATAATCTACATCAAAATCAGATTTTATTAAAACACAAATTGTCTGGGGATACTTCCCCTGTCATAACGTAAGTTGTTTTACTGGCATTCCTCATCCTGAATGTATTATAGCTGGCTTACACAGGAGCTTGTTTTAGGTGTTGTCTTCCCTCTCACCTGAGTAGTAGTGGTAGAGAAATGAGGATGATTCTCCTCCATTGTTTTACATCTCAGGTTGGGAATATAATTTGCTTTCTGATGCTGAACTTGATTTTTGACAGAGACTTCTCTTGTTCTTTTCCTGCCAACACAGATGAGGTTTTCTTTGCCTCTGCTCAAGTGGGAGAATTCTCTTGCCTGAGCGAGCTTTCTCCTGCTCTCATGAAATGCCTCAGCTAACTGACAATACAGCAAGGAAAGTAGATGGTGGGGAGGGGAGGGGAGGCCTTTTCCTTCTGTGGGAACTGGAAATCGGCAACAGCTGAACTGTGCAGGTCGAGTGGCATTACTCAGAACATGCTGTACCTTTTTTTGGATATAGTTCTGAGCTGTGGTTGCATTTACCACCTTACCATCTGGAACAGTTTGCTGGTTTGTTGTTTTTTGTTGTTGTTGTTCTGTTTTTGAAGACATTACATTGGTGTCGGTGTCTTTTATTTATCTTTCATTATATAATAGATGAGCTTTGCAAGCTCCTTGTTTTTCTTCATGGTTGTCTTTCTGCATGCTCTGAAGCACAGCAATATCTGTGGTAGTACGTTATGCAGAGATTACTTGCTAATGTGCCTGTACCATCACTAAGCTTCTGACCTTGTTTTGTGCTTGCCTGCTTGAAGTAGTGACTGGTTTAATATCTATTAATATGAAGAAAATAACGGGGTGTAACACAGTTTGTGTAATTATAATTGATAACTGGGACTTCTTAAATGAACTGAGAAGGGAAAAAAGGCTTCCCAAAATAGTGACTGTGAGGAGGTGTTGGGTCTGTTTCAGATATGGCAGTCAGTTACGGCTGTGAAGATGGAGGAGGGTGGGAATGGGGTTGTGGCTTACCCTGTGTGTTTACTGAACTGCTGCTGCAAAGTGTTGGGCCCATCTGCTTGAGAAGATTTCAACCTGAGGATCTAGGCAAAAGCCTGTACTCAGTTGCTCCATGTACTGAGAACTAGAGGGGCAGGATGCCTGAGTTACTCTATGTCGGGAACGGGCACCATTAGGAAAACTCTGAGAAACCGAAGGATTATTTATCTAGAATGAATGACCAAAAAAGGGGAAAATTAAACAGCAAAGGACAACCCAAGAAGGTCTTGTTTGTTTAAGTCATACGCTATTTGCTTTAAATTCCAACCCAGAAGGCTGCTGCTTTTCCTGTCCTCTCACCACCTAGCTACAGAAAAAGCGATAGCTGGCAACAGTGACACCCCATCACCCATACAACAGTACAGTGTGTTCTCTAATCTTGTTTTGGGTGAGAAGTTTTGTTACAGGGTTTGGTAATTCTGTACAAGGATTTTACCAAAAACCCACAACAACTGTAGAAAGAGGGGAAGAGGTCCAAGTGCATGATCCAGGACATGGCTGAGCAGGACCAGGCTCATTGCAACCTCTACTTCACATAACTGTTCCTGTGAAGAGGGCGATTGTAACTACATAAATTAAGCTGTAGTACAGGTGATGACTGGTGAAACTGAAAGTAAGATATGAATGACCAGTACATATGTGATTTGCTGAACATGAAGCATTTATTTATATGAGCAGTACACTAACAAGTGGCAAAGTTCTACACTAAAGATTTGTGGAAATTAATTTCCCCCTACATCCAACACACCAGTCAACTGAATCAAGGTGAAAATGTTGTTAGTATCACAGCTGGACTAAACAACTGTAGAATACCATGCACTAAAACAGTCTTTCTTCTTCCACCCCTGCTAAAGCCTTACTTTTAAATACTGTGATTTTAAGTACAGTGTTGGAAATAATTACCAGGGCTTCATTAGTTCAAACTGCTGAACTTTCAGTCTGTGCTTTAGTGCACAGCAGGAGCTTTGTCTGTTTAATTGCTCAATTGAAGGAACATCTAGATGGTCAGTCTTAGTAAAAATAGCTCTCTGAGAAGACTTTGACCATTGTGCCATCAGTACATCACCTGATAAAGAATATTTGTGGGCCACTTCTGGTGTAGAGATGTAGTGGATTTGTTCTAACACAAATTATGGAAACTTGTTAAGCATGTGGGGGTGACTAGTGATTCATATGACTGCTTACATGTATACAAAATAAACTCTGCTGTCTTGAGGGACTCAGGCTCATTAGATGAGTGTCAAACTCATCTAACTTCCAAAGAAGCCCAAAACGTAGGGTTGTTATTTCTAGACATATATCAGGGCTTTTTTTTTTTTTTTTTTTTTAGCAAAAAAGTTGATTAACTGTACAGTAGGTATAAAGCAGTCTTTAAAAAAAAAACAAACAAAAAAACAGAAGTCACCTACAAGACTATAGTAAAGTGCTTAGCAATAACAGTGTAAAGAGCAGGAGAATCACTGGAAACGGACAAACAACATTGTGTTCTCACTTGTATTACCTGTTCACAGATTCTCCCACATGCACTGGAATAGCATTAGTGCTCAGTGACAATGTGTCAGGATGACCATTTTCATTTCTCTCTATACTATATAGGTTGTTGGGGCACTTAAAGCCAAAAATATAGTAGAATCAAAAACTACACCTTGGAGCACGTTGAGCTTGCTCTCACCCCAGCTGCCATTGGCATTCACAGGCACACACAGTGCACACCAGCCTGTGATCAGGCATAGCCGTGGCCCTCTGGCTCAGATCTGCTGACCTTAACCGAATGACCTTCATCTCTCATCTTTCCTTCCTCTCCCTTCATCAGTTTGTTCCTTAGCCTCATGTTCTCCCTCAACTTTACTCCTAGAGGGACAGCCAACAGCGACATCAAAACTGAACACTATTTAGGGCTACTGTGCTTTCTAAATGTGACTACTGAGACGCTTGGGCAGCTCCCGATCCCTGTCCTTTCTCTACATCAGTTCCTAGCCTTATTGAGACACTGCAGAGCCCTGGACACAGCCAAGGAAGCTGACTGCCTTTGTGCCACAGGGCCCGACTGCCACCTGCATTACAGCAATTCTCATTATGAATTTTGCTGGGAAGAAAGCTGTATTCATCTTTATGTAAAAATATGGAACAAGTTACATTAAAACTGAATTTTTACTCTTTTCAAATGCATGCTCCACAACAAATCACCCTAACTGCATAAAAAAAAAAAAAAAAACAAAAAACTGAGGCTATACAGCCAGAGAACTTGGAACTTGTCAAAAATATATATTTTTCCCTCTCCCCTTTACCCCTTGACACCTTAAACAAAAACTAATACAAACCAAGCTGATAAGACAACACTGAATAAATAGCTGTGGAAAACTTTTGGTTACTAGAATGTCTGCAGTCATCATGTAAACCATGTGCTACCTTCATGCTAGCTTTAAAAAAGCAGTGGATCTCTACTCTGGCACTTCTGGCAAGAATCACGTGGTTTCAGTTTGCTAATGTTTTGAGAGAAAAAAAAAAAAAAACTACACATAGTTTTCCCTCACAAGAAAAAAAAACAAAACAAAAAGCCACGTTTGTGCTCCAACACTGACCACTAAAGTTGTAATCCCAGGAAAAACAAAAGAGAGTTACCTGCCTGTAGAGGAGTTAATGATTTTTCCTTTCAGAGATCCGTCACTTAGTCTTGATATCAATATTCTAAATGGGCTTGTTCTTCTTCAGACGAACAGCTTGAATCTTTACACTGTGGTCCTATCTGAAAAGTGTAACTAAGTTCCTTCTTGTTATTTTCAGAACAACAAATACTTAGCATTTAGATGTAAACACTAGTACCATAAATGTGGTGTATACAAAAGGCACAAGACAATTAGATTTGTGTTGCAGAAACTTCCTTGACTTTGCAGTCAGTAAAGCACTGTATCTTTCATTATCTGGCTGATTAACTCAGCTATGAGTTGATGCTGTCTATCTCCAGCTCACTGGAAGGGCGCTTCCTATGTGCAGCAGTCTAGCCTTTTTGTACTGGTCAACTGTCCATTGTCCCATAACTGCAAATATCGTAAGTTAAAACAATGTCTCCTTGATTGTAGATTACATTAATTTATGCAGTCAGAAATGCAGTGTCTTAAAGAACAGGTAAAAAATATTTCAGACAACTACCCGTTAAGAAGTAAGATTTTCAAAGACAGCGGCCATCAGGAACACAGATTTGTTTTTAAAAAATAAAAACAACATTGATAACAAAACAAAATGCCTTTTAATTCAAGTGAGGTGCCAGCCTTCCTTTTCTTAAAGAGATGAAGGCTCTAAATGGGAGAATAAAATTCCCATTTCGTAGGATTGTCCTGTGCAGCTTTCACAAAAATCCCTAGTGTACCAGCTTCACTTACATGTTACCCTTCTGAATGTGGGCCTTTTAATCACTCACTCACCAGAGACTCACTAGTATTCAATTATCAAAGGAGATTTTTTCCCCCTCCACAACTTCTCAAGTTATGTAAAAAAGGGAGTCTTTGCAATGTTTTTCAAAACAGTTCCAGGGACAGTCTGACACTTCACTTGGTTTTCTTTATCTTCAAAAAACTGCATATCAAGCACTCAAAAGAAAATGCGGTCCACCAAGCAACTGAATTGTCCATAATCAGCACTGATTATTCTCCAACGTTATCAAGCTAGCAGTACAAACATTTGATTTTTTAAGTGAGTCAAATACTTACAGTGGTTTGAATTAACAGCTGAACTTTCAAAACCAGGGCAAGAATCTAGGCAGGTACCAAAGGAGGTCACTTTTTTTTTTTTCTTTTGTGCTGAATTTTGTAGTAGTACCAGCCACAGAATTTTTACGATAGTAAACTCAAGACTATTCCCCCCCCATAGTACTCAGAACCACCCTTCACCATTCAAAACTAGTAATTTTAAGTTGAAACATTCTTTACGTGATTAAAAATAGCATGTTTTGTTTTATGTTTCAAGCGGTGACATGGAGACAGCTAATCATCTGTCAGTTTGTTTTCTGAGCACATCCACACAGGAGCAGACAGGAGCAGCTGGCCAATAGGGCTGATTTCGGAAGAATCCATCTTCCTTCCATCAACAGCTTTTTCTTTAACTGGAACAGAATGTAAAACACAAAATACATCATTAGAATTGAAGAACGTTTACAAAAAATAAGTTATTGCAATAAATTTTGCCAGTTTATCATCTCCAAGCAAGAATGGTTTGGGTTGCAAGGGACTTTTTAAGATCATCTTGTTACATACCCCCTGCTGCAGGCAGGGACACCTCCCACTAGAGCAGGTTGCTCAAAGCCCCACCCAGCCTGGCCTTGAATGCTTCCAAGGAGGAGGTATCTACAGCCTCGCTGGGCAACCTGTTCCAGTGTCAGCACCTTCACAGTAAGGAATTTCTTCTTAATATCTTGTCTAAATCTACCCTCTTACAGTTTGAAGCCATTTGTCCTTGTCTTGTCACTACATGTCCTTATGGAAAAGTCCCTCCCCACCTTTCCTGTAGGTCCCCTTCAGGAACTGGAAGACCACTATAAGGTCTCCTTGGAGCCTTCTCCAGGCTGAAGAGCTCCAGCTCTCAGCCTGTCCTTCTAGGGGAGGTGTTTCCATCCTCTGATAATCTTCATAGCTCTCTGGATCTGCTCCAACAGCTCAACATCCTTCTTATGCTGGGGGCCCCAGGACTGGACACAGTACTCTAGATGGGGTCTCACAAGAGCAGAAGGGCAAAATCACCTCCCTCAGCCTGCTGGTCATGCTTCTCTTGAGGCAACCTTGGATACAGTTGGCCTTCCAGGCTATAAGCAGACATTGCCAGCTCACGCTGAGTCTTTCATCAGCTAGCACTCTCTAATCCTTCTCAGAGCTGCTCTCAAGCCATTCCCTGCCCAGGCTGTATTTGTGCTTGGGATTGCCCTGACCCAAGTGCAAGACCTTACACTTGGCCTTGTTGAACTTCCAAGAGACTGGCATGGGCCCACCTCTCAAGCCTTTCCACGTCTCTCTGGATGGCATCATTTCTCTCTAGCTTGTCAACTGTGCCACACAGCTTCGTGTCATCTGCTAGCTGCTTCTCAAATCAGCTTCTAATGTTAGAAGACACTAATGCAAGAAACAATTTTTTTTTTGACAACCATTTATCTAAAGTTAGCATTACTTTTAAATTATGAATTAGGATGCAGCTCTGTATCTAGCATAGAACAACCTGCTAATAGTCTTACATATTAGAACAGATCTATTTTTCCTTCATCCTCTAATAGAACTTTTCCTGCTTAGCAGAGCAAGCTATAATCTGTTGTGTTCAGTGTTAAGAAGTAACTTCAGTCTTAAACCTAGCTTTAGAAAGATTTCCTGAGCAGCTCAAATAATCAAAATGTCATTAGCTACCTAGAGAAAGGTAATCAAAACATTTTCTAATACCACCTAAAAGCAGTGAGTGTAAAGGTGAAACAGCATTTTGTGAGCATGATCCAGGTTTAGTTTAAAACCATGAATTCATGTGCCTCATGGTAAAACAAAATGAGAGGAAAAGTAAACACAAAGGAATTATTTTAGGAACTTCTGTGCATTCTTCAAGTGGTCAGGAATCATGGAACAGAAAATCAAATGGACAGAATGTCAGCATACCTTTCTTAAAATATTCAGATGTTTCTTCTTAGGGAAGCTAGGTTTCATTCTCCATGGTTAATGCAGGATTGCTCATACCTTTAAGAAAACAAAGAAGTTTTTCTTTACACGGCTTTCGCAACAAGGCATCATCATATTCACATACAAGAAGTTTGTCCCCAAAAGAATTCCCAGCCTGATGGTATTTACTGGTACCCACTAGGTGCTGTCAATACCTCCCTGTCATGTTCAACAGGCATGAAAGGTTAAATGGGCCATGAAAAGGCACAGCAGCTTGAAATACCCAAATTTCAACAAACATGTATAAAATAAGCTTATTGGTATAGTTATAAGAAACGCAGTTAGTCAAAACAGAGTGACCATGGTCATTTTCACACTGTATCTGACAAAAGTTTATTGTGGAGTGAATCACTGCAGCATACGACAGTTCCTTACCAACTTTACCCTTTTCGACCTTTGCACCGACATCTGACCAGGAATGCGTGTCAGTGAGGAGGTGGCTCTGGGAGTCGCGTAGTGGCTTTGCAGGGAACAGGTGGTTCTCACTGTAATGCCATTAAAAAGAGCACTGCTGTAAAACTCCATTTCCTTAACAGACATTTCAAACAGTCTGTTATACGTGGTATTTTACTTCCCTTACCTTGCTTATTTCCTGATGAATCACTCACCTTCTACCAATACATATATTGTCACAGGTACAAGTGTAATCTCAGAACAGGGAAACTTTAAGTTTTTTCTTTGACAGACAATCTATATTTATACGCATTAGTCCCAAATGCACTCTATCCATATTCGCTCCCACTACTGCAAACCTGCCACAATAACAGTAGAGAGAACACCTCCAGAATCTCTCTCCTAATTTAAGCTATGGTTCCCTTCTCCCTGTCACGGTCACCGGGGAAAGATTTAAAACATTTTCCAGCTGGATGTCATTTCTTGTCTGTCAGTGCACAGCTAGCTGAAATGCAACATACTGTTTTATGAACAAATGACTGTCAATATGATTGTTAGCCCCTTTTAGTCAATGTTTTCATATCTACCATCCTTATCACTCTTCATCATGTAAATGTTGCTAAAAAGTTACAATGTAATTTACTGAGCTATTATGAAATTTTCATTTGGTTTCAAGAACATCTGCATACTTTTCATACTTTAAGGATGTCATGGCTATGAAAGATAAAGATTATGTTTCTGGTTATCAGCAGTAACAACACATGAACTGCAAACATGGCTTCCTTCTCACCTCCTAATTTAGGGCTACCTGTCATACAAAAATGTCAAGATCAGGGTTCCAGTACACAAACCAACTTGCAACAGATACAAAGAAGCTGGCCATCCCCAAAAGCCTTGCATGGCAATACCATCAGGCAGACCAACTGCCCACAAACAGAACAGAACATACTGACACTAATGAGGCAGGTGTGGAAAACACACATTGTGGGATGCCACTGAAATGAGACAGTTACAGGGTGGACGTGTACATATAGGGAAAAAAAACTCTTATTTACATACATTTAAATGTAAGTCTCACAAGGCTTAGCTGAATTTCAACTTGGCTGTTTTAAATTTGACTTGTACTTCTTAATAGTAAAGTCTACACATAAAACGTGATTCAATTTATACATGCACTGGCTTGAAACAGAATACCAAGTACTTGAAACTAGTAACAAAAAGCAGATTACTTTTTGCAGGTTGAATTAAGACCACCAGGTGTGGAGGCCTGCTCAGGATCTTGATTAACAAGGCAAGTTGGGAAGGAGCAACCATCCCCTAGGCTGGGGGAAAAATAAAAAAAATAAAATCAAAATTAGTCTTGTGCTTATAAAAAATTCCTTGAAGAACATTTTTTTCCCCTAAAACAAATATTACCATATCTAATTTCAGAAGATTAAATAAACAACAACCAAAGCCCACACCCTGTGGGTCTTGACCATTGAACAGTTTCAACAAATGAGCTTACCTTGAAAACACAGGCAGCAGCCAGTATTTCTTCTCATCACCAAACACCTGCCTTAAGTTTTTGCTGAAGCCTAAGCTAAAACCATTCTTGTCTGTTCTGTGATGAAATATGGGTGCTCTGAACACCTCTTAAAGATAAAGCAAAAATTCATTAGATTTCTTCACAAGATAGCACATTCAAGTTTCACACCAATTTTCATGCGATTACGTGTCCAGCCAAGAGGAATGGCTGTACTGCTCAAATGACCCAGATGGCTCATGGAATCTACAGTCACTGTAACACACTGCTGTGCATGCAGGGATGGGTGGAAGTGTCCTTCCAGCCTCCTCCCTGACCAAGATTAGAAAGAGTGAGGAACCTGCTTCTAATGGTGTAAAGTGTTACATGAAGGCTTTCACATGTGGATACACCACAGTGTTTAGGGAAAAGAAATAGGCTGAACAAAGGGTCTAAGAGCAATGGAAAAGAAATCAAGCTTACCCTATGTTAAACCGCTTTTTTACACTCTGGGGTACAAAAGTTTTGTATGTTTTTACAGCTACATAAAGAAAGCATTTTACTTGAATTCCCAGATCACTTCCCATGCATGTCCATTCTAAATTTCAGGGGAAGAGAGCTAAATATAGCCTCAAGTGTTGCAGGGTGCCTGAGGCAGAAAATTCCTTCACCTTCCACATGTTGACTGATAGCCATTTAATTCCCCTAATTGGCTATATATATAGCAGGCTATATAAAGCATGTCCTGCAGTGCTGACAGCACAGTTCACACAGACCACTCTGGATCCACGGGGGAAGTTGTGCTCCCACAGCACTTCCCTAGACAAGGGTAAGGGGCATTAAGTCATACAGAATGCAAAGGAAACCCACAAACCCTACACAAGTCTTGAAGTAAACAAGCTTTCCTCCAAATAGTATATCTTCAAAATTTTCCTCTAATCTTCTACCAGTAAATCAAGAAAACTGGAGAAAGAAAATACAGAAGAGCTATCCTCATTCAGCTTGTATCAACAGGAAAACATTTAGCGGCCTAAAAACTTCAGTGAATTGGCATTATTATTGCAATCCACAACACAGAAAAGGACAGGTGTAACTTGACAACCACACATCAGGGTGGTGGAAAATACTCGTTTAATTACGACATTTGACACAGTTCTAAATAGTCCCACAGCAGAGACACAGGCATCATCTCTGAAGCTTTTAAAATTAACCCATAACGCAGCCCTTCCCACACGTCTACAACTGTGTGGTGGACAGAACATGTAACTGTTGAACTGTCATTCACATATCTGTGTTTACTTACAACTAAATGTAGAAGCAGTGCCTTAAAACCTGTTCTGATATAATAGCCATCTGTTCATTATTTTTTGCTGCCAAACACAGAAGCATTAAGCTTACCTAAAGTTGACTTATTCTTGCTGACAAGCCAACAGTGGTACCCAAAGAGAGAAGACAGACTGACAGAAAACATTGCAGCAGCAAAGAATAAAAACATGATGTGGAACTTGGCTTGAGTATCAGGAAGGCCATTCTAAAAATAAAAAAATTATGCTTTTAGAAATGAGGAAATAGCTGTTTAACTTGATTATTAATAATCTTCTATTCACACAAATCCAATTCAGTGCAGATGGAAACATATCTTGCAACAAGAGCCTGAGTAACTAAATGATGCACCTTTTACGCACAGACAGATATGCAATTTGTTTTTTGACAGCACGTAAGCTAAAGAAACTGGCCCTTTCTTGAGCTAGTATAAACACTGACACAAGAACATGACATTTGGGTCTGAACTTCCAAGTGTATTTTAGGGAAAAATTATCTTCCAAAAAATGATCTTGTTTAATTAGTTGTTTATATTATAGCATCAAAACTGCAAACCTAAGGAGGTAATGTCCTGAGTTGTGAACCTAGACAGTCATAATTCATCTAAAAGAAAATTTCTTCCCGAAGCATTTTCATAGCATGACATTAGAATCTGTTAACACAACTTATCCAAAATATCAGTTCTCTTGCAAAATACTTTCTAAATGGTTGCTGTTGTATACAACTTCAAAATAAGCCAGGAATAAGAGAAATTTCATAAAATAGGATACACAAGAGATTGTACTTCATATTAAAAGGCTACAATGTAAAACTCAAGTCTAATTCTAGCACAGTATTAGCTACATTCTCTTACAGTATAGAGTACTTACTGTCCAGAACTTGATAAAATATTGTAAATCTGTTGCAGCAATGAAAAGACAATACAGTAGAGAGTAAGCCAAGAAGAGGAGAAAGAATTTGTAATTGGAGAATCCAACACAGTTGTTCACCCTGATAACAAAAAAGTAAAAATGAAAATGGAATGTAAAGATAGTTATTCGCTTTGCTTTTCTCCAATTTAAGATTAAACTTATTTACTTCATAGAATGTAGTATCACTGTGCAGACTCAGATTTGCTTCCTATCTGTAGTGCTTCAAGCTACTGAAACGTTTTAGCTTTAACTTCCAGATTAGTGTAGTATTTCTAAACAAAGAACAATAATAATAATAAAAATAATAATAACTTAAAAGGAACTCTACAATGTAGTACAGCTTTCAACAGGTTACTGAAATTCAATTTCACCTTACTCTATGAAATCTGTTCCTAGCACATCTAATGTAAATATGAATCACAGTTATTTTTTTCTAGTTAATAGGAAGGTTTAGGTATCCATGTTTTACCATTACATTTACATAAAATAATATGGGGAATGCTACTGTTGAATAAAGAGAAATTGTTCCATGCCAGAGACAACATGACAGCAAATAGGAGAGATTAAGAACACTTACACATCCAAATATTAATGTAAATCTCATTCTGTCCTTCTACAGGCTTGTTTACCTGCTTCCCATTTTTAAAGGATTTATACATTATGATGAGCTACCCATATACGCTATCAAAGAGACATGCTGAGCATCTATTTAGTATTGTAATATATTGCCTTTAATGGGAATCTGCTAAGTATTATGAATTTTACAGCTCTATCAAATACAATGATATTACTCCATCCATCTAATGAAAAATACTGAATGGGTGCCTATGGAGAATTTATTGGTAAACAGCTCCCTTCTTCTGTTATTTGGCTGCGTGAAGAAGCTAACAAAATTTTTCACTGCACTACTAAATTTGACATAATTCTTCTGAGAGTTAAATAAATAAAATTTCACATTCCTTCCTAACTATCAGAGATGTTAGATAATTAAGAGAAAACTACAGCCACAAAAGTATCAGTGTTGAAAATTAATTCCGGAGAAAAAAAATAATGAAAAAAATAGCTTTGAGAGGCTCAGCTTCAGCCGCCTCGAGAGGTTACTGCAACTATTCTCTTATTTTGGGAGACAGTGAAGCTAACAGCAAGATAAGCAGTAATTAGAAAGAGCAAAATCTTAAAACATCAAATGACCTTTCCCTGTACACCACTGGTACCAATCCATTGGGTCAACAGAAGTGGGGTTTTATTGTTCATTTGTTTTAACAAAACATGCCATCTTGGGTAAACATTAAATTTGGCATCACCATTTAAACAGAAAACAGCTAAAAATCTGTATCAATGACAAATCAGTAGGAATCACAAGATATTGTTCTAATTAAAAAATAAATAAAAAGGACATTTCTAAGCTCATCCTGATTCTTACTGGAAAACAAATTCACAATTCCCCCTAGTGAACTGTTTTTTTCATTATATGCCGAAGTTAGCAATTATGTGATGAACTGCAAGCTATTCAGATTCAAGGTTTCTATGATAAGTTTACTCTCATGGCATTTTTTATGGCAGTATTTATGACACTTTTTAGCATGAGAAAAGAACTATCACATGAAATGTGATTCAGCGAAGACAGCATTTCTTGAATCAAAGATTTCTCTTATCGTTCTTTTGCACATGAAAATAAACTTTCATTAATCATCCTTCTAAGTTTTGACAAAGTCCCAGACTGAGGAGTTATTACAGGAAGAAAATATTGCATTAAAAGATTAACAAGAAAGTAAACGTCAAGCCTTTGTAACTGTTTTAATTGCACATGCAGTATCAAATCATAAAAACCAAGAATAGTAGTTAAATATGAAGACTAACATTCTGAGGATGGGTAAAACTAACAGCACACAGACAAGATGCTAAATAAGCATGTTCTATTACAGTTAAATGTTTACTCAAAAGAACATTCTAGGTTCAATTTGGATTACAGATAACACTGAAAATGCTTCTTTTTGAAGTAAAGTAGAAAACAGATCCTTTTTAACTCAAGAGTTATTTTACTAGAAATGCCAGGTAAAAAAATAAGTTACAAGGCAACTCAGTTAACAAAAAGAATCACGAAATCAAGGAGTAGTAAAGTCTTCTCTGGGGCTATTTAGTCTGGGGAAAAGGAGGCTGAGGGGAGATGTTATTGCCCTCTTTCAATATCTGAAAGGTGCTTACAGCAAGAGCGGAGTTGGTCCGTTCTCACTGGTGACAGGATGAAGGGAAATGGCCTTAAGTTGTGCCACGGTAAGTTTAGGTTGGATATCAGGAAACACTTCTTTACAAAAAGGGCTGTTAAGCACTGGAATAGGCTCCTCAGGGAGGTGGCTGAGTCACCATCCCTGGATGTGTTTAAAAACCGTTTGGATGTGGTGCTCAGGAACGTGATTTAGCAAAGGGTTGTCAGAGTTAGGGTAGAATGGTTAGGTTGTGGTAGGAGTCGATGATCATTAAGGTCTTCTCCAACCTGAGTGATTTTATGATTCTCAAACTCAAAGGACAAAAGGAGGCATGTTTCTCATGATTTCCAAATTGTTCATAACGCACCTTGTTAGCATTAGAATTGTTATATATCAAATTATATCTTCCGGTGATGCTTCAAGACGTCACCATTTCTATCTACAGCTCTATCTGTAACATGGGTAGTAGTAGCACTCGGAAATCATTAATGATTTTGTTTCTGTATCTCTTAAATATTTTTGAGTAGCTAGAAGGCAAATTAGCATCTTCCCTACTTATTACATTTCCTTTAGCACACGAGTGTAAGACAAAATGAAGCCTCCCAAAAATCAAGAAATGGCTGATCTGGGGCAAGAACATGACTGTCATCTCACTCTCTCTCCTTCCAAATGCCTCCCCTTACTTTCCCAAGGTTATTTTTACCTGTCCTCTCCAGAAATCCTACTTCTACTAGAATAGTCAAACACTAATTCCCATTAGTGTTTCCCTGCTCCCCTAAGCATCACATGGGCTCTTTCCCACTTCTCCCCACAAAAAAAAAAAAGAAAAAAAGTTTATCCACTATACTGATTTGTACCATTACTTTTGTTGGTCAAAGAGGCCCTCCAAAGAATGTCTAAAGATAGGTTTTTTAAATAAAAGTCATCTCAACTTGAAGCTTTCTAATATTTGTCTCTAATAATTTCTGTGAGATGCCTGCCAAAGTGAAGCAAATTAATTCCATATCCCCACCCACTGGTTCCAAGGCCAGTATGCTGCAAAAGGGGGAAGAGTGGAAGGGAAAAAGGGAAAAGAGAAAAGAAAGCAAGAAAACAAAGAACCCTTAAAACTGAAGAGCTAGCAAGATGTTTCCAGGAAGCTCATGTAAGCTGCCCTAGAAGCTCTACTTCACAGAGCAAATGTTACTTTGGTAAGGGAAGGAGAGCACAGCACTTGCCCTTGGTTTTCAATCTAGGGTAATATTTCATCATTTAGTGAAATGAAGTCTACAACAATACATGCATGGAAAAAAAGATGAAATTCTAAATGGAATTTTTCTTTCTTACCAGAAGTCTTTCTCACCCTAACTTCAGAAATAGAGTTACCTAACTCAAAGGCTTACAAAAAATAGTATCAAAACTTCTTTTTCACAACTCATAAATAGGCAAAAGGAGATATAAAATAATTCCAACTGTTTTGCAAGACTAGTAATTTCATGTCAGAATCCAACTCTAGGAATGGTGAAACACCACCCACAGTACCTAAAAAGTTTATTTTAATGAATCAAAAAGTAAAAAGAAAGAACATGTAGTACACTCACCAAGGACAATGATGGTCCATTTTCAAAATGCATCTTAAATTAAAAAGAAATTCACCAGCAAAACAACAGATTTTGAAATATTAAAAAAAAAAAAGAGAAAAATCAGAAATACAGTTACTCATCAGAATTAAACAATTTTAGTAGAGATCAAGATTACCCATACATACTATTAGTTACCTAGTCTGTTAAGCAAAGAAGACTATAAAAATTTCACATAATACAGTTTACTTGTTTTTTTCAAGAGCTTAGTGATGCAAGAACATGCTGTCTACAATGTCAGCTTTAAGATTTGTTCCCCTATCTGAATACAATTCTCTGACAAAGATTTATGAACCAGGCTAATTCAATTATTACATACTTAATGATGCAAATTAAGATATTTCCAAGTATTTAATTAAAAAAACCATGCACATATGTATTTTAAGAACTTAAAATGTATGAAACATCCAAAATATTTCTGCACTTAATCACTCTCCATTTATAAAACACGTACAAAAAATAAATCAGACAACTGAAGCCATTGAAATTTAAAGGATGAAATTAAGGCATTCTGCAAAAATTATTAACTAATGGCATTTCATGGGAAAACACTTTCTTCTGCTTAGATGTGAGGCTGTTCCTTTCTTACACTGCAATCGCCACCAAACACAGTACAACCAAGATCCTCTTTCAGCCACGGACTCTTTCAGTTCCTCTGCAAAATGGTAAGTCTGATACATAAGCAGCTGAAGAGTATTTGGAATAGCCATAGGACAACAATAATCAGTCTTTGTAGAAGACTGTTCTCAATTTAGACATTTGAATTATTGTCCACAAGAGTGGAGAAGCCCACAGACACTAAAGCTAACAGGAGAAAGTCAGAAGGATGAAAGCTGACAATGAAAGTAATTAGACTGTGGGAAATACAGAGGTGGGCTTCCTTACACATTTTATGAACAAAAACTTTATACTACTACTTCAGATAGAAACGGGGGCTGCTTGGTTGTTTCCTGCTTTAAACAGAAACAGCCTTCAAGTTACTCGGTAAAAACTAGGACGTTAAGTTTATTACTTCAAGTAAGATGTAAGTGACACCATGATTAGATTGAGATGGGTAGTGGTCTTATTCAGATTCTAACACAAAAAGCAGATTTCTCATCCTAAGGAAAGTTCTTTATTAATAACTGTCATCTATTAATTAAATGGTGTGCAAGTCGACATAATCCAATTTGGCATCAAGAAGATTACAAGCTTCCCCAGTATTAACTCAAAAATAAACCTGAAAAATAAAAATTAAGATAAAAAAAAATTGCCTGTTGAAATATTAAGCCTGTAAAATCTGAGAATAAAAATCAAAAGCTTCTGCATGTGAAATTCTGCAGCAAGAAAAAAAAGCATTTATTCAGGAAAGCTACTCATTTAAAATATTTTCTTACTTGTCGCACACAGAACAGTGATGGCAACGATCTGGCTTTACGAGATGGCATCTGTCACAGTATCTGATTGCTAAAGAAAAATTTGCAAGATTAGATCTTAATCTACAGATATACATTTTGTTTCCTGAGAGCTCTGATGAGCTGTGGTCTCAGAAAAGTGCTGCAGTGAGATCAGAAGAATTTGCAAACTCTGAAGCATCCTTATGGTACTGCAGTGTTGAATCTAGCAGAGCAAAGCTAAAATACCATTTTTGCAATTTCTTAACTATGCCCATCAGGGTCTGTTTGTTTGTTTGTTTTTTGAAAACCTCAAGTGCATGCTACAAATCAACCAGCCAAACTCATAACACAATTTCTAGAACCAGCCATAAAATCTTTCTAGACTGTCCAACCAAAAAAAGCCATTTTAAGTTATTATCCTAACAACTTTAATTTATTCTATGAAATTATCTTCCACATTTGCTCGGCTAACAAACATTCACAAAGTTACGGCATCGTTAAGCTCAAACATTCACAAATTTACAATATAATTTGTTCTTGCAGCTGAACAGTCAGCAAGTAAAACAAAAACTGTTTCTTTCTGTGATCTAATTACATACCACACACAGCTAATGATTAATTCGTTGTTATTACTATTTTTTAACTTATGAACAAAGAAATTAAATCAATGTAGTTTGAACTAGTACAGATTCACCTGCAGTTTGTTAGTATTACAAGCTATTAATTAACTTCAGTTTCCAAACATTTAGCAAGGCCCTGACAGACCCTGTAAAATGGAAAATCATACACAGCAATTCACTTTCCAACACTCTTTGTACTGAATAAACACAACTGCATAGAGCTACATTAAAGTTCATAGGTCATGTTGCTTATGAACTATGAAAAGAAGTTCTTCCCTACCAACCAAATCCTTTTTAATCAATTCAGCAGCCAAGCAGATCATGACACCTGCGTTTTGTGGTCTCCCGAACACCTATTTACCTCCAGACATTGTCCGTGTATAGATGGGAAGATCCTTGGCTGCTCGTCGTAAGACTTCTTGCTGGGATTCACCTCTTGGCTCCCTTTCTAGGGATTCTTTGTCTGAGTATGACAGATGAAACTGAAATAATTTTTAAAACCAAAGACACATCAGCAAATTTCAAGTTAAGTAAGTACCTGTAGAGATGTAAAAAGAAACATTTGTTTTATAAAGATGGATTAGCAGCACGTACAAGGTATTACAGCAAATAACTCATTGATCCTAAGACCATTAATTTAATTTATGGCATTTTTTTACTAATCATTGAAGCAAGACAAAAATAAAATTATTTCTCATTTGGTATAGATGTAATGGTGAATGCTTCCAGAAATATTAAGAGACTCTTGTCAAGGGCAGGATCAAGAGCTAGCACAATCAAATTTAATTACCAATTCTTTGAAAGGCAGTTTACCTACTTCCATTATACCGAACACTAGATAGTAAATATAAGCTAGGGATGCCTTTAACTGAAGGAAAAATATGATGCTAGAAAAAGAAAAAGCTGAATTTCTTCTCAGGTTTCTGGCATTTTCTCTCTGTCACTGGAGAATGTGGTGTTCTTTACATGGACGCGTTAGGATGTGGTTTTACCTGGCTGGGAACAGGGAAGAGCTGGGTATCCTGCATGGTAGAATCTCAATCTCAACACCTTCTGCATGAAACTGGCACTATGTGACAGGAAGTGACAAGGACAAACAGCTCCACTGAGGGGAAAAATATACTCAAGAGATGTACAGTGTAGCCTAAATTTACAGTACTTCTAGGTGATTTTCAACACATCACAGCCAGCATTGTTGCTGCAGCTTCTTGAAATGGGAAGATACAGGAGTCTAGAATTTATGTCTACAGAAAGGCTTAAGAGTTAGTCACTGTAGTAATATGACCTTTATTTTTTTTCCCCCCTAAACAAAAGTAGTGCATGTAAAGCCAAGGGAGCAGAAAAAAAAAAATAAAAAAAAATACAGAGGTCAGAATCCATTTTCACTTCCACAGAGAAAGCATCACTCTACCTTCCTGATGATATCACAGACTTACAGTAGAAGTTAGTAGTTTACCCTGAGCTTCTCAGATTACCTTTCATTTTTAACTACCAAGAACGCACTCCTGTTGCTAAAATCTAAGTTGATTATAATTGGGTGACAAAAGATTTCTCACTTCAGAAACTCGCTTCAGAAGATCTTTGTTTTTGTTGTTTCTATTTTGAAGAACATAAAGCTATTGCTCCATCATTTTGTGCTGTTTCTCAGAGTAGTCTGCAAAACCTTCCTGGAAGCCATCTTCTCTCCCACTGCCATGCAGTGCCTGTGTACAGCTGGTGCATGCAGACACGGAATGGCACAGTGTGACCTGAAGCAGTTGGGGTAGCACAGTACTGTTTGTGTTTGAAGTGTTTCTCAGGGCAACTATCTCTAATACAGGAGGGAGAGGGATAACACACTGAGCTGCAGAAGAGCCAGGTTAACAATATTTTCAATTACAAGCCACAAAACTGATACTTGAACACTTTCATTTGTAAAATTTGAAATAAACTTAAAAACTAGCATGCAAGCTGTATGGTTTGCACCAGCAGCTGTATTCACAAAAACAAAACTCAAAAGCGTTATTCTCTTTTTAGCCCTCAAATGAATATTTGCTTTAGTTGACCGCTAAGTTGGGAAGTGCATCCAGTTGCACGTACAGACTTCATCCCATAAACTGAAAGGCAAACAGTAACTTAACATCACAAAGCATGCTAATTAACTTTTAAAATATTGCCCTAGCAGATTAGCAAAATGACGTGGAACAACACAAGATGTCACTTTGTTAGCAACACCGTGAAATTCAAAGAACACAAAAACCTCACACATTGCTCCCCATTACCTAGCTTCACTACTTTTAGTGTGGTGTTTGAAGTGCTTGGGTAGCAATCTGTGTTGGCTTTCAAATATCAACGTAATTACTGAGGATTTGTCAAGATGTTTTGAAAGCCTTTTAGTGACATCAGACCAGCAACTTGGACGGCCTTCTGATTTACCACTGAAGTCACCATGCACAGGCACCTATTCCATGACATAGTTACTAAGTGAAATTAATTTTTAAGTTATTTCCTTCCTTTCTGCTCAACAATGTAGTAGGGAGTGCAGTGCAAAATTCAAGGAAGACATCAATTGCTTTGAATCACCTACTTGTCTTCACAACTGCATCTGTTTTCATTCACTAAAAACTATTCAGAGAACAACCTCTGCAAAACGGACCACAGAAATCACAAGCTGCTTATAAGATGTTGGCACAGTAGCTGTAGAAGATGAAGCTATGCTTCCATCCCAAAAGAAGTATTGGCTTTGCAGGCATTTCAAACTCCAAAACAACCATAGAATGCTTCCTCTTGGCTGAGAGGTTCTGTGGCACCTCCTGAGGAAGCTAGGGTGTTTGTACACAGTCAGGATGGAAGAGGCCAAATGCTTGTTCAGGTTGTACCAAGCTGCATGGGGAATAACTTCATTAAAGACTATGACTTTATTATTATTATTGTTTTTATCTATTTATTTATTAATGAAATCAAATACACAGAACTAAAAGCAACTGCCTTGAGGCTATGTGATGTTGAACATAGTTTGGATCTTACTGTTCTTCAAGACAACTCCATCTTTCTCACTGAACACTTCTATACCAGTTGGACTTTAATTTAGAGTACCTATAAACCTTAGACCTTCCTTCCATGCAGCTTTTCTGTACTTGTTGCCTCCTGTTTAGTCAGCACTGGCTTCCCATCATCAGCTTACCTGACTAGATGCTCATGCCACAATCAAATTCCTTCATAACCAAGCAGATGAGGAAGTAGTTTTCATTTAGGGGACAACTGACAAACACTGACAGGTAATTCAAAATGTGTCTTAAGCACACCGAAATGACTTTTTCTCCACATAAAACTACATTGTCCTGTAGACATTTAAGCTGCTAATTCAAATAACAATCTTTTCTTTTTTATTGAAGGGAGTTCTTTTTAATACATATTATCTAATTAAAAAATTATTCAATATATTGAACATTTAGAGGTCTTTTCATTATTATTATTATTTGTTATTACGCTGTTTGCAATCTGACATTCCATGTAAGAAGCTGTTAACTACTAGCCATATCTTTCTATGGTATAAAACCACATGAGATCAGAGACTAAGTTATCCAAATGCTACAAAATCAGGCACTTGACTAAGCTATTTCAGAAATAAAAGTTATCTTACTTCTTTTGAAGGATTCATTGGTAGAGTAAAGATTGTTTTCCAATATGACCAGACGAACAGCATGAAAAATATGTGGTAAGCGACCAGGCACACAACTAAAATCAAAAAGGAACAGAATTAATACCAACAGACCAGTGATATTATAGTACTTGCAGACAGATACAGTACACGCAACAGGTATTTGCTCTAACAGATGTAAATACAGAGGCTCTGCAAAAGCTCTGCAACAGAAATACTGCATTGCAACTTTACATGAGACAAATACGGACTGCATGGGCAAAACCATTATGCAGGCTACACATATTTCAGAAGTTTGAAGGGAACTGTTAACAGATTAGTATGGAGCAAGCACTTTCTCTTCATACATTTTGGTTAAATCCTACTTAACTGATTCATGTATGCATTCTGTTTCATGAACCATGTGGTAATTATAGCTGTCTAAACAAGAAGTTCTTATAATATCTGAACAACTACAGTGAGGAGACTTTGTATGCATACAATACCTGAATAATAAGCAAACCTGGTCAATATGTTTTGCTAGATTTTTAAGATATAGCTTTTTTTTTTTTTTTTTTTTAGAAACAGATGTGCTGCCCTCCAGGTTCTTTAAATTAAAGTGCTCACTATATTCTTCACAGCAATATAGTCAGGGATTTAATTAAAATAATAATAAAAATAAATCAGAAGCTAGTCAACGTTTACCACGCTGGTCTGTTTTAAGATAACACAGAATGTAAGATTCACTCAAACAGCCTGCCATGCCATGGACCAATATGTGCTTCTGTTCCAAACCTCCCACTGTATGTACCAATCATTCTGCACATTACTACAGGAAGGCACCAGTGATGCCATCAATTCACTACAGTGAATACTAAATTCAAAACTTGTTCTCTCTGATTTACTGGCCCTAGTATACAAGGAGGAACATTTCCTTCGGTTCTTCTTCCTTTGGTACAGAATTGGCAAATAAAGACCAGTCAGGACCTCAGCAGTGCAAAGCATTTCCCTGCTGTACAGATGAACTCAGATTATACAGAGTACAGGGTTACATGGATTCTTTATGCAGCTGTCATAAATGTCATCAAGAGACATCATAAAGGGAAACCTGTGCACTTTCACTACACAATCTGAAATACTGTCCCCAAAAGGTTAGCCTACATAAACATAGCTATTCAGCATTAGAGAATTTTCCTCAATGCATATGTAATGCTCTACATAACTGCACGAAAAGCAGCGCTGAATGTTCTTGTTACTCTGGAGGAGAAACTACAAAAAACTCTTGAATATATGTTTCTGATACCAATGTTTGTTTATTCAAAAGAAGTGGCAACACAGTAAATATTTATTCTTGCTCACTAGACAGTTACAAAAATAAGAAACAAAAGCTAACAAAATCTGAAGAGCAACCCTGCACAGTGCCATATGTCCTGTTTATAAAAAGAAAAAAAATATCAGCATAAGTAAGGAACAGATCTGGAACCCAGAACAACCATAATATCCCAGATTACACTAAATGACTAGTTCACTATTGTACAAGCATCTGTCAGAACCAGTCCATACTTTTAGCAGAACATTTTTTAATCAATTCTAAAAAAATCCCTGATTCTCTCAATCAAAAATCAGTACTATTTAAAAGAGTATATTCATGGTATAAAATGAGGGCAAGGCAGGGCATTACATCAGTTTGGTACCCCAGCATTTACTAATATTCATCTGCACTTTATCATTGCAATAACAGTGACTGTGATTAGTATTTTTTTTTATTTTTTTTAATTTTTTTTTTTACCTTTTTCATACGTATGAAGAAAGAAATAGCTTAAAGACATTATTCCCTTTAATGTCTGCACAAGACCCAAGTGCCTCAGTTTTCCAGCGTTGCCAAGGTCCTAATCCATCTCTTTTCCCTGGTCACCCAGCAACCAGTTTCCCCACACTGTGATAGAACTACTGTTGCCTGGAAGGTTACAACACTACAATTGGAAGCAATCCACACCTACATAGCTCTCACTTCAGAAAACACTACAGGCCAGGCGAAATTTTTCTCAAGGTTCTGAGCAGCTAAAAATAAGAACACCTAATGTTTTTCAATGTTTTTTTTCTGATTTTCAAGCAAAATAAAAATTATATAATTAAAAAAAAAAAAAAAAAAACCAACCACAACTGAATACTTCTTTATTAGCAAAAGCCTGTACTAAGTGAGGGAATCTCAAATGATTTAGCTTGCTGGAAGTACACAAGTGTAAGCAGCACACCATGAGCCTCACAGCCCTTATTTTCTCCCCTCTACAAGCTCTAGGGCACCACACTCTCCAGTTCCAAGTTGCAATGCAGCTTTAAAATAGCGCCTGGAAAAGCAATCTCAATGGCTTTGGGTAGGAGCTCCAGTGATAGCTAATCAGGCAGTCTTATTAATTTCTAAGAGTTGCATATCTTAAGGGTTCTGCTCATTCAAAGACACTAACTAAAATGAAGCCAAAAAATTCAGCTCTCAATTATGTTATGCTGTACCATGAACAAACACTGCTCATTTTCTGGATTGTTCAAAACAGAATAGGACAGTTATTCTGACTCCTCAGAAAGCCAGTAAGAAGAGTAAGAAGTTCTTGTTTTTCTCACATCTATTTTGAATGGCAAAAGCAGTAACAGGATAACAAAGGAAGTTGAGGAACATTAAAAAAAAGAAACTCATTTCAAGCTCATTAGATGTGCATCTCGATTATTGGAAAACTGCTACATTACCCTGATATACGAATTTCACTTACAAACAGCTAACAAAAATCTTACCTTTTTCTCCAATGTTTGTCATTGTTACTGAAAAATGAGAAAGAGTAAAAATTACGTCATTTGCTATTCAAACATAGCTCAGTATTATAAACTTGTTTTTTAACTGAAAAGGGAAGAATCATCATCAAATAATACAAGCTTAAGACCACATACTATCACACTTTTACAGTACAGTTTCATACATTCATTGCAAATATTCATAAATAGTTAATATCAAATTCAATTACTTAAAGTTTTCCTGTCTTCTACTCACAGGCTGTTCCATAGCACCTCCTTTTATCTGAAGCTACCCAAGTTTAGACCAAGAGAAGCCACCTCTGAAGAACAGTTATTTTCTTAGCTGTTGTTCTTCAAGTTATTTATTATGTTCTTTATAACGTTCATTATTTATATGTTTGTTTTTGAGGCTGAGACTTCAGACTCTAGAACTGGTTCTGTCAGCGATACCTCAGATCTCCAATGCACAAAAATAAAAACAGGCCAAAATAGACCACAATCAGAACATTGCTCCCAGCTTTGGGCCCACCAAAACAGCCAAGCTGCAAGTCCAGGGAAGAGCCTCCAGGCTGGTAGGACTGGATCACCCATCCTCCGAGCAGGGACTGCATGACTGGCACTTGTTCAGCCCTGGACTCTGGGAGGACCCCACCCTCCCCCCAGCAACTCCAGGAAGGCATCAAGGAGGTGGAGTTTGGCTAATGTAATGGTGGTTAGTGAAGGACAAGAAATACTGTCCATAAATTGAGAGGATCAGATATGACGCAAGGAAAAACTTTTCCATCATGAGAACTGTTCACCGGTGAAGCAAGTTGGCCAGAGAGACTGTGCCATCTCCACCACTGGAGAATGGATACAAGCTTGAACAATCTGGCTTGATCTGACATCTAACCCTGCTTTGATAAGGATTTGGACTAGATGGGCTAAATTATTCCAGGTCTATTAAAATGGATATTTTACTATAGTTCTACTAAAATAAGCACCTACCTAACCTGAGTGAAAACAGTAAATAAACATGTTTATAGAGCTCTTACAGAAGTAAGAAAGACACCACAGGAGTTGTGAATTATAAAGAGAACTCCAGCTTGCCCACAGCCTTCTGACTTAGCTAATCGACAGCGCAGCTTCATAAATTAGATATCAATCCAGATGACTGCTAGAAAGAAGCTGAGGGAACCTGCATACATAACTCTCAGAAACAGAAATGCCGAAGATGAGAATGTACGAAAATTCCCAAAATTTTAAGTAAATAGTCATCCAAGAGAAGTAACTGAAAGACATCTTTAGAACGAATGTGTTAATTTAAGAATACTGAAGCTCTCAAATTAGGGCAGAAAGCCAGTTCACAAATGTTGATTTTCTTCTTCCACTTGGTGAGGATTCTGCAAACCTTCATAACCGTACCATTACAGTCTGTAATGGAAATTTTGCTAGTCTTCTCAGAATAACTACTCTCTGCAAACAAAAAAATAAAAAAAGCCTTAGCCAGTCATACAGTGCAGAAGCACTAATTTAAAACTAAAGTTAATTCAACCAATCTCTGTATTATTTTTCCTCCTAACAAGGGAATGGCTTAGGACACTGTTGTGAGAGCACTTGTCACACCCATTAGGTAATAGATTTTACCCAAAGTTAAGTTGTTTGAGACTTATTTTCTAAACAACAAATCAACATCAGACAAGCACATTCTCTTTCTCCACACATCCTCAGCCCTAAAATAGCACAGCTGATGGTGACCACTTACATTTATTGATTAAGAACAGAGAGACTTTGAATGCTGATAGTCCATCTACCCCCAAATAAAACTCCCCGCGTGCCTGCAAATAAGGGACCAACTCATCTGACAAATTCAAATATAGCAATTTCTTTCTCACTGCAAGCCTACAGCTTTTCAAAATTTCTGTGAACCTCACAGACTAAATATGCTTTTCAGAGACCACATCTGCTCAGTGGAACATCTTCTCAGCTTCTGTAATATCTAGCTTGGAAGCCAAATACTCCTGACAGCAGCTGCAGACCATGAAGGCTAAAACATTAAGTGCCCACAGGTGACTGAGAACCAGCTTTTCGGACATATCTCACCACTGTACTCTCTCTTATCCACTCGTAAGCTTAGTGCTATTCCATGCACTCCTGAATTGTACCCACTGAGCAAGATGAAGTTCCAGCTCTGGAGAGCAGCCACCATCTTCCACCTCACCACTATTTATTTCTACAGACATCACAATGGCTGTTTATAAGGAGTCTGACTGAACTGTTAAGCAAACATCCACTCTGACAGTGACACAGAGGAATACGTAAGATATCCAATAGCCTACAACTTTTCACAGAGTGAACTATTACTCCTCTGCCTGTGTCTTTTTAAATCACCTTTGAGAAAGCCTCCCTGAAGGAAGTATAAAATTGTGGAAAAATGATGAACAGGTATCTGCAGTAATACGGAACCAGGGATGAATAAAGATTTGCTGTAACTCTCTTTCCCTCAGATATGGGGGAATTAACCAGCAGAAAAATGAACAGCACTTACAAACATAACTTTTCTTAAAATCTCTTGCGAAAAACTATTTTTGTAGAATGACTGCAATACAAAATCTTAGGGTAACTACAAGTTGTTTATAATTGTAAAAATCATGGTATTTAAGTGCATGGAACAATCATTTTCTAACAAGAAAATACTGACTAATTTTTAATTTGAACAAACAAACATTTGCTGTTTTCCCCACCTTCAGCACCCCTGATGCATTTATTGAAAAAAACATTCTCTATTTTTTCAGTAAAAAGTGATCTGGCTTTGCAATATTATTCAACAGTATTTGATGATATATATAGTCTTTTGTGAATCATTTATACTATGCTTTCTGGTGGTTTCCTCATCTCTCTTCCTAGGGGTTATATTCACTGCTGGTAGCACAAAAAAGTAGGTCAGACCGCGTATGGTCATTAATAAATATGAGCTTAACTGCTGCACGTTCACTTACTGGTAGTCAAATAGCATAGAAATAATAAGCATAGAAAGTACTTACATCTGCAATAACCAAAAATAAGCACCAAGGACACGCTAAGCCCAATTGTCAAGCAATTTTTACAATTTCAGAGGAAGCAGAGTAAAATCCTTTGAAATAGAAGTGGTATGTCAGTTTCCATATTTTCAGAGCCAGAGGTAATTGTAAACCCGTGACCCATCTTCAAGTAGTCAGTAAAAAGTTACAGCTCTGCTCATCTGTGATACTGCAGGGCCAGGCTCATTAGCAATTAGCCTTCCACTGCTATGCTGCCAGCATGCCATTTACGGTTCAGTACCAGCAGACTATCACATAATTGGAGCCTCTCTGTTTCATTACACAGCCCACAGACAGTGCTCATCAGCATCAGGGAGCAGGTTGGGACGTACGTGGGATGTTGGCCAAAGTAGATACCAACTTCTGGTGCCAGAAGCCTTGCTTCTTGCATACCATCCACCAAGACTCATCACAATCAGTATACTGTCTACACTGCAGAATACATTGTCCGTGCTTGCAAAAAAGTAACAGTGGACCGACCACAGAAGATTATGCTACAAAATATAGGTGAAAAAAAAAAAAAAAAAAAGTTCAGAGGAAAAGAAATCAGGATGGAGAGAACACAGAGGAGCCTGGGGAATTCACCCTGTTAGCTGAGAAAGTCATTTAAACATGAGAAATGCCACCTTGATAGCCAAATTATCTCCCATATCACTGAATCGCAGACTGGTTGGGGTTAGAGGGGACCACAGAATCCCTCTGCTCCAGCTAGGTCACCAAAGCAGGGCTCCCAGGCTCATGTCTTTGGATGACCTGGATGATAAGTGGAGACTCCACAGCCTCTGGGCAGCCTGTACAAGTGCTCACAGTCTGTACAAGCATCCTCACAATAAATATTAAAAAAAAAACAAACAAGTTAGCTTGCTATGAAGAGTATACCACATCGCTGGCCACAGAGACCTGTGGATGTGGTTTGTCACAGCACAGCCTTAGTGAGCGTGCTTCCACAAAACTGAAGATATCCAGAGAGTACCTCAGCCTCAGGACTTCAGGCAAAGAGCAGGCTGGAAAATGACCAGCAAAACAGCCTCTGTCACACAACAGGAAGGCAGCATGACAAAGGCTACCAGACGACAAACTGTAAAAGGTTAACTCAGCAGAGTCAAAGGAGCGTGTATGAGTTACTTTGCACTGACTCAGACCTGACCTTAAAACACAGGACTAGAACTGGACTTCCTAATTCTTAAAACACAGTTCATTTTCTCTAGAAATTTTTTACTCTCAGTCATGGAAAAATTAAGTAAGTATCCATCTCCAGGTAGCTAAGCACAGGGGAAGGCACCTTGCTAGCAGAAAAGCCCAAAGATCCTGGAAGAAAAGTATCAATGTTAAAAATCAAAGTTTCTGAGCAGTGAACGTAATGGATTAAAAATAAATAAAAAGATTAGAGAAAGCAATGAATGAATTTTTAAATGTGGAACCAAGATTTTAAATTTATTTTAAGTATGTGCATCAAAACTTTGGAATGGGAATATCGGATAGATTTAATTCTAAGACTCCACAGCCACACTTAGAAATAGCTGTTTCTCTCAAATTTTATATTATTTAACATCGTGGACCTGATTCACAAAATTGAGCATGCATTTTATCTTTATAGCATGTATGAAGCAGTAAAACACTGGTATATATACGCAGCTTAACTCTGTACATATCAAAATGTTGCGACAAATATTCTAAGCTTGTCTGGAAATAAAAAAAATAAAAAAGAAGAGAAAAAAAATAAAAAAAATCAGTGCCAGTAATACAAACCACCATTCTTCCAGACAGAGCAGTGAACTGCATTGATTCAGAATGACAAGTGGGAAGACCTAGCCACCAGTGCTTCATTAAAGGACAAAAGCAACAGAACAGTTTGTGGTAGATTTAAGGTCAGCTTAAACAGTCCTTAGGAATCCACTCATTTGGATCTGGCAGTATTTGTGAATGTGTGGGTAGATTCATTTTAACCCCTAGGACTGTGCCCATCAGTGCCCACTACTCAGCAGGAAGCTACTGTCAGCCAGCCTCTTAGGTCAACAAAAACACTGCTTGCAAACTGAGTATGTCCTAAACAGATCTCATCCTTCACCTCTACAGACTTCTCATTTACTTTCCAAGCCAAAAAGAATACCTGAAAACTACTCCTAAATAACGAGTACAATCAGATTCTTTACAGCAGAGAAGTAAAACATACCAGTGAATACATCTTTACAAGGTGCTATATATCAAGCAGTGCTATATCTTCAACCAAAGACACAATCCAATCTGATAATTATATCTTCATCACAGACCTAAGATTTTCAACTTATAGCCAGTTTAACCTTCAAGGCTCAAAAACTTAAGGCAGCACAGCAGGCACTACACGTGATGAAACATCAGTCTTAATTAAAACAGACTTTAACTAAATTTCAGAAATGGATTTCTTTTTCTTTTTAAATTCTGAGAGAAATCACATTACATATGAGAAACATGTTGGATAAAATGATGATAAACATGATGGCTAAAATTCAAAAGCCAATTCTACTTCAACTGTGAGATTTTAAACTTTCCTAAAAGTAACCAAAGATCTCAGAAGAGGAAAAAAAAAAAAAAAAGAAGAAAAAAAAAGGTGTCTGCAAAACAGTATAAATATATAACATGCTCTGATCAAAATCCTTTGCTACCTTAGCAGCACATGTTCAGATAGGGCATTTGTCAACAGTCAACCACATTACAACTACCATGTATTTCTACAGCAAAGCGTAAGCTGTAGATGACTGCAAGATGCGAGCACTAAGTACCATAAGTCCTTTGATCCACTTGGAGAACATATGGAGCAAAGAGCTCAAATACAGTTGACTAAATCTTGGGCCCCCACTTTTTTCCTTCTATTCTGCTGCCCCTGATCCCCTGATGACACTGTGCCACGCCTCTAGGGCATGCATTAGATCTGCCTCTATACTGTGAAAAGCAGCTTTTTATCCTGCCATAATTCCATTCCACCGACATTGCATTCAGTCAAAAAACCTCTGTTCAGCGCTAACCAGCCCGGTCCTCCATCCACTGGCATCTTTGGCAGCTGCGCGTTGTGTCATGTTTTCCTGTTCTGTACTGCAGGTAGTGATGAGCAGAGGACAGTTTCATATTCAGATCCCAAATATCAGGTTGCTGTTTACAAGCTCTCCTTCCTGGACTGCTAACGTCTTGGTGCCTCTTCCTTCAGCTTTGTTGAAGTCACTTACACTTTCCCAAAACAGCCAAACCGCTCACCAAGTAGGAATATTTCTTCCCTCACCCTTCATTGAAGTAACTAAGAAAAAACCACGGACCGCTCATTTCTATGCTCCATGGTTTTCCTCCTTCAAAGTTACAGATTCAGGTTGTATTTCAAGATAAGACTCCCTGACAAAGAGTATTATCCTTCAAATTAAAATCAATATCATGTAAAAAATGTATTAAAGCTGAGTACATGAAACCAATGTGTACTTTACAGAGCAACCTTTCCAGCAGCACAGCTGCTGTGACAGGTGTTCTTGGTGACTATATCACTGTCAAATTCCACATCTTCCTTCCTATACATAACTTCAAATCACAACCAGTAGGGAAAAAGAAATATCTCCATATACACCGTCAGAAATATTTTTGACAAACAACTGTCAGAAGCAGAATAACTTCAGGTTCTGCCTCACCCAAAGCACGGAGTGGATAACTACTCAAAGTCCTTTATAGTTCTACTAATGGGAGTTAGAGATGCACTAAAGGAGGAAGACATGAGAAAAAATATTTTCTTTGCATATGCAGTATTTATGCATCAAAAATGCATGCGAACATACAGATGAAGAGGATGGGAGAAAACTCAATTTGCAGTTCATGCTGTTGTACCAAATAACTTAGGCTGAAATTTCACTGGCTTTGCTATCAAATCTGAACATATTAACTGTACATAGCTTGCAATTTCTCCTCTTTTTTTAAAGTATGTCACTATGAAATTTTGAACAGCTTGCAATCAGAGAAGATAAAAGCATTGAAAAGAAATATGTTTAAAAATCTCTTTGGTTTCAAATTTTTGCATCCCCAGATATACATGGACAAGTGAAAGGAGTCAGAAAACCATGAGATTTCATCATGTACTTCCAAATGTATTATAACCAAGCATCATTTTACGTTCATTTATCTCCAAATGCGAGAAATCTGTGGTTACATGGAATACTTTTATGGAAGAAATGAATTTGACAAGTTGTGGTATCTTGTACAAAACATCACCTGGTTTAACCAAAGACTACAAATTAGTCAGAGGCAATAAGCTCAAGAAATCCTGGATTAAAACCTACCCTCTACAGCATGCAGCCTTTTTCAGTACATAGACAGGATCAGTTTTAAGCTACCAAAAGTCTGTAAGGATTTTCTCATTCCTAAAAATAAGCAGCAATTTCAATGCTTCAGTTTCTCATCTTTGTTCAGAACTTCATACTACTGGATTCATGCTTCCACCAACTTGAAAAAGTAATATTATCCTGCATATTTGTATGCAACACCATGACTTATCACGTTGACATTAGGTCTGTAAGAAATAGCATTTCTCACACATTGTGTTACAGATTCTTTGAAAACAAATGTATTTTGTGATTAACCCACTTCTAGCTTTGCAACTATTGAAAACTGACTCAACTACACACTTAATTCTTGTACTCCATAGCTAGCAGGAGAGGATAAACATTTGCTAGTGTTCAGGAACTTTCCCCTTATATCTTAAACGTTAAAGCATGGTAATATAACAGCTCAAAGTTCTCAGTTCTCTCCCCTCCCTCCCCCAATTTCTAAAGCTATATCATTACTCTTCACTCCTTCCCCACCCCCCACCTACATCTAAAACATCACTCAATGCTGTAACTATCATCCCTAACAGTCTTAGCAATGAAAGGAAACATCGTTCTTCTTCAAACATAAAGATTTTCCTTCATGACTCAGAAAGAAATGCAAAAACATCCAAACCACTCATTGAAACTCTCATAACTAAAAGCTCAAAGAAACCATTCACATGTGCAGTGCTGCTTGCTGAGTCCTGCTGCACAATGGTTGATGCTGTCTGCTGCACATTGTCTTGTTGTTTGCAGCAGTGACAGGGAGTCACAATCAAATCAGCGTTACACACATCCCCTGAGCCGGCAGCACTGCAGGAGCAGAGATGAGTGGAACAGACAGGCTGGCTTCAAAGGCCTGAAACACTTACAGTCCTTTCCTGCTGCTGGCTTTCGTTCTCAGGGCTGTTAGCTATTCCGTCTGTTGTTTACACTAAACATTCATTAGTGAGACAAGACACAAGTTTGTTTTGTCTTAATATGCCAAAAATGAGGAAAAACATCCAGATACGGAAACTGCTATGCTGAATTCCAATACTGGTAACACAGAACAAATGGACAGGGAGTAAAGAAAGATTCTGAAAGAAAATTTAAGGAAATGTATTTGTCCATAGAAAGGACTCTAGTGATGAAAGCTGTGGGTACTGGGGTCCCTCTCCCTTCTCCCCTGTCTGAAGCATTTTGCTCCGAGGGGTTAAGGATTTACATATCATAGCTTACAGTAAGTTTTAAGCTGACTCTATTGTCTAACTGTCAAAGACTGTGTGCACTGGGACAGACAATGACTATAAGGTCACTGCTTCCTGATGCATCCCCCCCTCCTGCTGCCACCTGACAGCTCCTTGGCCACTTCCCACCATTGGCAGGACAACATTTCCTCACACTACAGTGGGCCCTTCGCTCCTCTTCTCAGAACGCAGAACCCAAATCCCAGTCCTTAGCTGAAGAACAGCACTTAAAACTAACAAATTCTAAATAAATTTTGGAACAGGACACACAGGGAGGTGGCAGAGTCACTGCCCCTGTAGGTGTTAAAGAAATGTGAAGATGTGGCACTAAGGGATGCAATTAACGCATATGGGATGGTGGGCTGACAGCTAGACTGGATGATCTTAGCCATCTACCTAACCTTAATGATTCTATGAAATTTGAACGTTGTTAATGGAAGAAAAAAAGCTATAAGAAGCTCAACCTCAATGGTGCCAGTACCCCATAGCAAGCGCGGGAGCCTTTCACCCAAAGAGGTGCTAGGCCTAGAAACCATTGCTGGTGCAATGCCCCAGCTGTGCAGCCAAACACCCACATGACACAAGCCCATCCACCACATTCTTCCAAAAAAGAAAAACAAAAAAACAAAAAAAACAAAATATATGTATATATCCCAAATTAGTTACCAGACTGCTGAGATTTTTAACACAAACAGCTTAAGTCCGGCAAAGTTACACAGCCATAGAAACGCGCCGAGCTTGACCCGGGCACTCCCCCTCACCGTCATCCATGGAACTGATACTGAGCTACAAGACGGTCCCTGAACCTCACCTCCAACATCAGCGAAGGGGAAGCAACAGAAAACTTGCGTTCCTCTGCGCCATTGAACGCTTGCACTCGAAGGAGAATCACGAAGCATCTAATCATGACACATCTAAAATTTAAAGATTGTTTCCTGCAAGACGCACTCCGACGGGAACCGAAGTCGGCTCAGGGATCCGAGCTAGCTTAATGTGTAACGGACCCTCCTGGTTCCACTGCCCTAACCCAACCAGCTCGCGTAACCAGCGTCCGAGCGGTGGCGGAGCGTCGAGCCGCGGCCGGGTTATTCCCGAGGGCACGGCAGCAGCCGGCGTCACGTCCGAGCCGGGAGCCGTGGCAGCTCCTGGAGGGCCGAGCAGCGGCACGGGAAGTCCGGCTACCCCAAACCTCCTGCCCGCACCGCTCCCGGACCGGGAACTCTCCGGAACCTCTTCAGTGTGGGCCGGCAGGAGTCCCCGCTCCTGCACACTGCCTTGCAACGAGAGAGGAGCGCTCGCAGTGCTCGTGCCACCTGCACCAGCCGCAGCTCCGGCCGCAAGCTCGGCGGCGGAGCGGACACAACAAGCAGCGCACCCGGCCCCTCACCCATCCGCCCGTCCCGTCCCGTGGAGCCCGCTGCCGACCCTCCCCTCCCTTCCCGGCGGTACTCACGCAGGCAGAGCTGGGTGACATAGGCGTAGTAGGACCAGCAGAGGATGCTGGAGATGAAGAGCACCGGCACCCAGTAGAGCAGCCGCTGGCAGCGCCGCCGCACGCCGCCCCACCCGCCTGCCGCCCCGGCTGCAGGAGCGGAGGGGGCCGCCGCCATCTTCCCGCACCGCATCCCGGCCGTGCAGCCCGCGGCTCGCGGCCCGGCCGCACATCCCCGCCCCGCCGGGTCCCTCCCTCCGCGCTCCTCCCCCGCGTAGGGCGGCCCCGCCCGCACATCGCCGTCGCCACCGGGACGGGGTGGTGGCTCAGCGTCGACCGGTGTAGGTGCCTCAGGCGGTGGGTTCGGGCAGAAATGCTGCAAGACCTGGGCTGGGGGTTGGATCCTGTGGTTCTTTTCGATGCCTCCATTGTGTATTTGCACCCAGCGTCTGTGACATTAAACCTCCCTTGAATGCGCTTTAAAAAGACTTGGACAGGTGCTGCTCGGTTTGCAGGCAGTGTTTCACAGTTAGCAATGAAAGCTCACGCTGATCAGTAATCAGCGCGGTGCCGGCACGGGATGCTAGCCGGCACGCAGCTGCTGACTCACGCTTCCCAAAGTTACGGGCATCGTCATCAAACAGCCCTGAGGTGTCCCAGTAAATCCAGGCACAGCCGAGTCCTGGCTGAGGGATCAGAAATGCCGGGAAGGGCTCAGTCTGAAAGCTCCCAGAGCGCTGGCAGTGCGGTGAGCGAGGAGAGCTGAGGGCACAGAATGCGTCCTCACTTGGAAAAAGGCTCCGTAATGTCCCACGCATGAGACCATGCTTGCAGCAAATTAATGGCAGTGCGGCTGCTGTTGATTAGAAACAGGACTCGAGACAGGAAGAAAAAAAAAAACAACCCAGAACATAAAATACCTGTGCCGCCAGGTTACAAAATACGAGTTTGAGTTGTTGGCATGTTTATTACATTCACAGAAAGGGGAGATGGACATAAAGCTGCAGTATTTTTAATATGCCCTCGTCGTTACAAGACTGGACAAGTGAATTTCAGTTAGCCTCGGTGAACTGGGTGAGTGAGCAATGCAGGATCATATACACTGAAGGCAAAGTGTACAGCTAAAAAATACGCCATGGCAGGAGATTATCTTCACCCATTCAAGAAAAAGGTTGGTGAATGGCTTGCTGGAGCCATCCCATCAGTGTACAACACTGCACTGTGAAAAGATGGAAATATAACAATAAGAGAACATTCTGCATCATATGGAATTATGGTATGGAATTCGCTTATAATAACTTCCAGGGTTTAATATGAAAGAGAAGGGAACAAATTCAATTAAAATGGTAAAGATATAGCAAACTAAATGTCATATTCATGCATACTGTATTTCATAAAACAAGGGGATAGGGACCAAAACCAATAGACAAGAAAACCACTTGGTTTTAGTTAATGAATTCAATTTTAATTCATTATGCAAGTCATTGTCAGGACAAATTTTTTAATACAAGATTTAAAGGATTTTACTTGAGTATGTTTAATGAAAATCTCCACAGTTACTCAAAACAGATTTTAAAAGTATGAAGAGTGAAATTACCACTGCCTGAAGGCATGTCCTGTGCTTTATTGGCAAAAGTTAAAAGTAGTGAAGGTAATTAAATCCATTTGATGGCTTTTCATATGTTTATTTGGAAATAAGTGACAGTGAGCTCTCACATAAAAGACACCTAGTGTGCTGTGTATTTCCAGGGATATTGGGCTGGACCATGAGAAACAATGCGTAAGAATGAGTAGTCTTTGTATCATACCTGGAACCTATGGAAAGCTACAGAAATGTATCATTTTTGTAAATATTATGTGTTGTTATTTAAACAATATGTTGTATGTTTGACCTAATTCTCGAATGTTCCAATACCCGTTTGTTTGTCCCTTCATGCATTTTTTGAAGAGTGCAGAGGAAAGGAACAGTAGAGCGCTGTCTTCTGTTCCCTTACCACTCCCAAAGTGCACAGACAGCACCTGCTGTGCTGATGTCTTTATGCTGGCAAAACTGTTCTTGTGAAGCTGGAATTCTCCCATATGCCATTTTAAAATGCTGGATATGATACAGGACATAACAACAACACATGGCAGGGAAACGTGATAAGCAGTGAAGTCTTTGTAACAAAGTAATTAATTCTTTAAAGACCTCAAATTAGTAGTCTGGCTTTCTGACTTTCCTATGGATGGTACCATTCCCCTCCCACTGCTCAGATTTCACAATAATTGAGATTGTTTCTTTATTTAGTATCCTAATGGCTGCTAATTCATAATATAGCATACTCTTTACTAGGGCTCCAAACTCATGCTCATTCTGGTACAAAATTAGTCTGTTTAATTAAAGAAACAGACCAACTTTACTTCAGTTTGGCAAACACCAGATAAGCCTGCCTTGGTTGATGCTCATTACCTTGCAGCATCTTTTGGTCAGAGTGCAGTAGAGGGCCCTTCCCTTCTGCCCTCACCCCATGCCTGTCCCTCTGACTCCATACTCATTGCCTCCACAGCTCTACCACTCCCCAGAGAAATCTTCCTCCTCCTCCTCTCTCTTTGTGCTGCAATGAAGCCTTCAAAGAGCACTGTTAGCAACAGAAAACCTCAAGAGAGCACATTAGGAGGATTTATTGCATTATGGCAGAAGTAAATCCTGGGATTACCTAAATCATTAGGTCTCCATGGATAGGTTTCCTGACTGACTGAGCTCAGGTAGCCTCTCTGCAATTACGTGGGCCACGTTGTACTGTTGCTCTCACAAATACAGACAGAGAAAACAAAGGCAAATGACTGTCTTGTCTTGTTAGGAGCTAGGCAGGAGGTAGCTGGGTTTGAAGAGGTGGCCTCGGTGTGTTTAGATTACCCTCTTTCCCTTAGCATCTCACTTGGCAAGGTCCTTATCAGATGGTGACAATGAAACAGGTGCTCTAGTTTTCCATGCACTCTGAAGGGGAGGTTCCTGCTTTGAGTACAGAAGTAGAGAGTGCTAATAGCACCTCTTTCCATGGGAAGCCGCCTTCATGTCTTCTGTAGAGGTCTAGTTTAAAAATATTCCTGTGCAAGTTGAAAGCACCACTTTGAGATAAAAGTTACGTGACAGTTGTTACTGCTGACTTTTATGAGTTCTTCTGCATTACTGTCAGATCATGCTGCATTTCTACAATGCCTGTTGTGTAGAGGTAGCTGTTAAGAGCATTTTGCACATTTAAGGATTAAGGAACTGCACTAGGAATTCTGATCTTAGCAAGTCATCCAGCTAGAGAGAACAGTAGGACAAAGTCTGTACACATGTAGAGAAATAGAGAAATTATGCAGGCACTTTGAACGTATTATAACATGTGATAAACAGTTCCTGATAATCTATCACATAAAGTAATAGCAGCAAAATAGAAGGAAATATCAAGAAGGGAGTACATTTCATATGGCTGAGAGAAATGATCTGTAATTGATAATTTGCCATAAGGAGTCTCTTTAGAGTTCTGTTTTGTAATAGTTTGGAAGGTCATAAAATTTCAAACCAATAAGAATAAAAAAGTAAAATGAGCCATAAAAGAAAATAACCAGAACAACAATTATGTAAATCGACAGTGTTCTTCTTAATGTATATGTGGTTTAAATACCTGAATACCGCAGTGAGAGAGCATTTATCAGAATTAGGTTGGGAATTATTTAAGCATCCATTCAGTTTCCTGAGGATTTAATATCCAGAGATAGCCATAGACATTCATATTTACAGCCCATTCATGAGTTATGACAAGTAGCTGGAAGCACAACGTGTAACAGCTATAAAATTCCACTGAACTCTTAAGACTAGCATTACAACAACTGAGTGTGGAAAAACAATACTCCATATTGTGAGCTCATTTTAAACTGTCAGGGATTTACTGAGTGCAAGTCACAAAGCACGATTCTTCCTATAATCCACAATAAATTCCAGATTATTTTAAGTGCATTTTAGAAATATATATTTTTATTTGGTCAGTTAAAACCTCCCAAACAAGGCATATGCAGAATGTTGTTAGTGCTGAATAAACACACATTAAAAATGCTTTTAAATGAAGAAGTATTTTTTTCCAGTGAATCTAACCAGGAATTTATGGTTCACTGACTATTAACATCTCATCTGTGAAAGCAAGCTGATATGATGGAGTAGTTTCTCAGTCACCAGATGTCTCACACATTCAGTGAAGCAACAGAAGAGGAAGGACAATAGGGCAGGAGGGTAACTTTGCCTTCATACCAGAGCAATGCACATATAGGCAGGTAGAAGCAGGAATCCACATTGACATAGAAGAACAAACAGCTACACTGCTAATTAGGCAAGCCAGTGGCTCTGCAGGGATGTTCTTTGACCTTCATGATAGTTTATGTGCTGGTAGCTCCTCTCCAGAGTGCCTATGAGTGGAAGCACACTTACCATACAAAGAAAAAAAATCTTTCTGTAGTCTCTCCTTCATGAGAGATTCCACTTAGCAAATGCGTGTTGCATCATAGCTGGAGTTGAGTACCATCTGCCTGTAGTTCGCAGCTCCCAGCTATATGGAAATAAGCCACTTGGTAGCCACTCCTGTCTTAAATATTCTAGCCATAAGATGTATGTTTATTGAAGAGCTGACCCAAAGGTATCCACTCTCATGCTCTCCGCTCACTCTAGCGAGGTACTTAAGAGTTTGGATACCCAAACCCAACTGCTGTTGTAAGCTTTTCATTTTTTCACTTTCCATACTCTCCACATGAGAGGCTCACTTAGCTCCTCTTCAGGTAAAGGAACGTTTCCTAGTGATTTCTTGAATGCTGTCCCTGGACTGATACAATATTATATCTGTAGAGTCTGTCATAAGGGATGTTGTTCAAAGCTGTATTTATGTTTATTATTCACCTACTCTTCTGTCACTTTCTGGCAGTAATTTTTTCATTGTGTTGTTTTTCTCCCAAACCTATTCATATTGAGGTTTTTATTCTCTACTGTTTTGTCTTTTTGCCACTTAAGGTGGGAAAAATAGGAAAAGGTTATACCATTTCTAACTGACCAATGAGATTCTGCACAACACAAAAATTGTGCAAAAATCAAGCCCTGTGGAATGTAATGCCCCTAAAAATCTCTTTATAAGAATCCTTATCTCAGTGACACCATGGGTTGTGTGCACCACTTGTTTCTGCCCCTTGGCGTAGCAGATTCTTAGGTTAATGACTTTCTCCTAAAGGAGACATCTAAGTAGAGAACTATCAGTTTGACAACCAAACACTATGTGTCAACTACAGATGCTTTCGTTATTAAATCCTATCCATTATTAAGTCTTGCAGGTGATTGAAACCTGTTTATACACAGGTAATGCCCTGAAATTTCTTGACAGGGCGGAGCAACTCCATGCCTTATTCACACATATATAGGTTTGAGTGTTGTCCAGGAATGAGATACCTACCTATGTTCCTGCTTTCTTTGGCCCTGGAGCCTCAGAATATGTCTGCACAAAATGCTGTAATTTTTTTCTTCCCCCTTCCCGAGAGTCTGTGGGCCAGGTTTCAGCAATTTGCCCACTATCCACATTAAGTTATATAGAAAATGAGTGGACTAGAGAAAGTAAAGGCTTTGATAGTGTCTTAGGACATTTGCCACAAACAGGGACTCCTGGATTCCCGTTCCTACCCCTTGTGCCATGCTTTGTCATGTGATTTCAAGTGCAGGGCACATTCTATTCACAAGCTACACTGTCTCTGGCAGGAAGTATAATTCGCTAGCACCGACCACAGCAGCACAAGTCTCTCTGAATCCAAACTACCATCATCCTGTTCTTCATTTCAGCTTCTGGAAAATATATTGGCCCCAAAGCAGCCCACACACAGCTCCATTTTTGCTGTCAGCAGCCTCTAGTGAAACCCCTAGACTCAGGGCTGCCTGGTTAACTAGTTCAGCTAGCTTGCTGGTTTAAAACAGTTTGCAGTATTTCTGGATCTCACACAATTCTCTACACGTGCTTTTTAGAAAGCCTTCATGACTAGTTCAAGGCTCAGTGTCTTGTGGCAGAGATTTACATACCTGAAAGGGTGGTTTTGTTGTTTTGTGGTGTTTTTTTTTTTTTCTTTTTCTTTTTCTTTTACAGCACTACACTCAGCAATACCCCTTTTTGAATCAAGGTTTCAGCTTCTAAATTGGGGTTAGGGTGAGCTGGCTTCATTCTTTCAAAACAGAAATCACACCTCAGGCAAATCACCTAAAACTGTTTAACAGTAAACCCAGATTTAAAAAAAAAAAAAAAAAAAAAGCATGGCTTATAGCTGTAGCTGTTTAAAATGAAGGATTATAAATCTGTAAATGAAAAATTTGCAATGGATGCTATGAAACAGGAGCTGGAACAGTTCTGTGCAATGACGTTCATTTCATTTTTTTTTTAAATTAAGGTGGACATAAGTACATAATTCATAGCTTTGTGTACTTCAGAAACAACAACAACAAAAAAAACAGCAATCCAAAACATCTGACCAGGAGTAATAATTTATTTTCTTAGATTGAATAGAAACAAGTTACTAAAACTTAAATGTTTAATATGCTGCTATTTCTGTGCATATAAGAGGTACTTTAAATTATAATTTTAAGTGAGTACGAATATTTTCTGTGGAACTCCTCCAGTTAACAATAGTGTTCACCTGTAGGAAGAATTTGTAAGTCAAGGTAGTGGTAAAAATTAACATTACTCATTCAAGATTAACACACACCCCATGTATTTAATTATATATTTGTGCATAAGAACTTAATCTGTCCAAGGGCACCACCTGCTGACAACTTCAGGATGCCAAACAAAAGCTCTCATGGACTTTCAAATACCGGACAAAATACTGTACATCCAGACCTCATATATATTAGAAAACATATTAACTTTGGCTTGACTTTAATGGGATTTCAGACACAGTACTGCTATAGTTTTGTTTTGGGTTCATTTACTGAATAGATTTTGGGTTGATTTTTCTCCTTCTAAAAGTATTTGAAACAGTTACTGGCAAAAAAAAAACTCCAGACATTTCCCAGAGCATGACATGACAGATGATTCATTTGAGACTGTTATGCAGAGAAAGTGAACTAAAAGAAAGTGAAACATTCCTCTATCATTTTTAGGCGGAAAGTAGGAGACCAAATAACTATAGGAAAGCAGGCAGTATGACCAACAACACTCAATTTTAATAATATACACTGCAATGAAAATTAGTTTCAAGTACATTTATTTTGAAGTAGAATGCATTTATTCATATTCTACATTACATATATTATTAGTAGTAAACATGAAAAAAATACTCTTAAAAACTAATCTGACACTTTTCACATTCTATTTTATACTGAGTGACTACAGTTAGGAAAATGATAAAATTGTCTCAAGCCAGCCATAAAAGCAAAGTGCACCATTGCCTATGGTAATGAAGGAGACTGATGATGGTGCTGCTGCCTACTCCAACAGGAGACCACTGGGGAGAGGGCAGCAGTGACTGAAGAGGGATGAGGGGAACTCCTTCAATAACTCCCTATCCCTTCCTCCCATTTTTTTGTCCTTCATAACTGAAGCAGCAAATTGGGTTTTACTTACACTGACAAGAAGCAGTGAGACAGTTCTGTGTACCAAGATGATACATTGAATACTAATGATTCCCTAAATCCAACACAGGGATTACATCTCATCCATGTTCTTTTGTGTCAATTCAAGAACCCCTATACAAATGTTTTCTGATTCTTTTTACATAGTTGCTAGTTTAAGGAATTCAGGGTGGAAATTTGATATTTCTAAGTGAAATATAAATTAAAACAGCATCCTTCAAAAGCTTTCTGAGCCCACTTATTCTTTAAAGCTAAGGTATAAAGACACTCTGATCAGCACTTCTTAAATTTTTTAGATGGAAATTTCTTAAAAAGAAAAAAACCAACAACCAACATTCTGTTTTTCATTTTGTTTTGATTTTTAAGCAGATAATTGTTACAGTACATTAAGCATTTCTGAACACAGCTGTACTTATACAGATACTATATATTCTTCATGTGCTATACAATGATAGTTAAACAGTGTGCTCTAAACACAATTTCATAAAGTTTTTTTACAGGCATTTGGAGAAACAAAAGATTTCACACAATCACAGATATGAAGGGGTTGGAAGGGATCTCTAGAGATCAAGTCTAACACCCTAGCTAAAGCAGGTTCCCTACAGTACATTCAGTTTGAAATCTTTCAAGGCATAGATTGTTCTTAAGCAAACACAAATGTATTTATCATCCAGTCCAAGATGGTAAATACATTTTTCAAGAATTATATAAAATTGTGTTCATGTTTCTTGAGATCTAACACACAACATACAACAGTCATCTTGAAAGGGAGTAAGAAAAAAAACTGCTGCAGAATAGCAAAGGAAAAAAATAAGAGAAAGACCCAAAAGTAGCAATGTTTTGATGACTGTCTCAGTATTAACTAAATATACAGGTCATTAAAGGTCACTGGGGCTACTGACTGCCTGTAGTTTCCATCACCTTAGTAAGGCCTAATTTATGTCTAGCATTTGATATGTAATATTCAAATATTAGTAAGTGTTGCTCTGTGCTGCTGCATGCATTCATGTTTTGTTTTGCTTTTTCATTTGACACAAGCACAGGTTACTTATTTTTCAGATGCTGCATTCCAGAGTAGTGAATTAGACAACTATAATTTCTACTCAATGCCACGTCTTCATATAAAAGTGCACTATTCACAGGGAACACAATTTTACTCTACCAGAAATAGGTAAGTGAACATACGCATGGAAATAAGGTTTATAATAAATATTATAAAGTGTGTTATTTAGCATGAATTTGAATATTTTGACTTTCCTTCCAACATATTACACATAAGACACCTTAAAATCAATACAATTTTTAAAGGATTAAATTAATAAAGACAATAGTAAGACTTAAAGAATCTGAACATTATAGTTCATACAGTACCTCTCTTAGGTAAATACCTATGTTTCACATTATAATCACTAATTTTACCGTAACAACTTTGTTAACTTCTAAGAATAATTTGTACATTCAATTCATATGTAATTATTATGCTACATAAAGCACTCTCATTCCCAATTTAGCACGAACATTTAGCAGTGTTCTTCTGAAAGCAAATTCACAGTCTAAATTGTTATAGGCAGTTTCTCTCCATTGCCAAAATGTTTGCTTAGCCAGGTGTAAAACATTTTTTTTTTCCTTTACGCGAGAAACATCTCAAAATAATAACAAATACTCAAAATGCATTCACATGAAAAAGACTTATGCCAATCAGACTACAGCTTGTCATTTAAATTAAATACACACTGAAAAGTGGTTGTATGAATTCTATACTTTTAGTGGAAAAGTAGTCCTGTGTTTTCTACTGCACCTGGAAGATCCATGATTCACCTGGGTTAGCCTGCTCCTCTACCAGAATTTATAAGAATAAATACAGTTCTAACCAGTGCACATGGACAGTGCACGCTTGCTTTCTTTATCTCAGCATATCTCGTCTCCGAAACTGTTTCCATAAATCTCTGAGATGTTCACTGGTTACAGTCATCACACAAGAGTAATATTCCTTCCAACCATACTTGGGACTTTCCTGTGAAAAGTGAAAAACATACATTGGAAGAAGATATTTTTCACTAAATAATACATTAAATTTTATTCAAACTCATATAGACTTCATACATGTCTTAGTATAAAAATCATGAAAGATCAAATACTTCAATGGCTCAAAAGTACTTAAAATGAGGATTATAAATCTACATGTAAGGTAAATTTTAAAAATACATCCTCACCTCATAGCACACAATTAGCATTCAACAAATAGCCTATCTATTTATATCAAAAGCTTTAAGAAAGGGCTCCCTCTTCATTCATGTCCTACTCTCTATAGTTTTGTTTCTTCCTTCTCTGTGTTGACGTTGCACTAAGAAGTTTACCTCTAGCACAAAATAAAGAAAACAGAAAATTATTGATGTTCATGAAAATGAGGCATCATCAAAAGCCAAATGAAATCTAGGTAGGTGATAAGAATGCTTCTTTACACTAGGTCACCTTAAGTCCTAAACTGCATTGTAGAATGGTAACATTAATAAATGCTGTGGTCACAGATGCCCCAACTCTAGAAGGCCAAGATGGGCTCTATGGCAGCAAGGTGTCCCTGCCTATGGCAGGGGGCTTGGAACTAGCTGAGCACTAAGGTCTCTTCCATTCTGTGATTCTGTGGATAACAGTCCATTGAATAGAGAGGCCTACAGCTGGCCTGGGAGTATCACTGGGCTGTATACTGTCTGTAAAAATCACTGGATCTCCTTTCTTCTTCCACTGTGCCACAGTTCAGAAGACTAATTTGATAGTACATACACAAAGATGGAGCAAGATTAAGTATTACAGCAAGAGACAGGCTAAGGAAGAAAGGGGAATTTATTAGGTAACTCCAAAAGTAATGCCTCCTATTTATTTCCATGGAAACTACAACAAATACAAAGAACACAATAACATTTCTTAAATGAGATAATTCTCAGCTACAAAATCCAACATAATCACCACCATTAGCTATGCATTTTCACCAGTGATGAACAAGAGCCTTCATGCAGCACTTCAAAAATCTGCGCCAGTGGAGGTAAACCACCCACCACCTCACTGTGGTCACGTTCACAGCTTGGTATCCATAAACCTTCAGCAAGCATTAATGAATGTCCATTGCATAACTTTGCTTCACATGCACAGATTTCAAATGAAATATTAGAAACAATACTTACAAGAATGTAATTTAGTTGAGATTTATGATCGATTGTATTAAAACTCTATTACTTGCAAAATGCATTGTGTTATTTAACAAAAGCACATCCAGTTGAAAAACTAGTGCCCTAAGATATGCATTTTCTTTTTATTTTATTAAACAAGTTCAGAGAAATATTTGTGAAAATCAGTAACAAGAAACACTGAAACACATGAACTGTTCATTTACTTCTAAATGTATGCATCATTATTCTATCTACTCTCAGTGCACTAAACTTGTAGAAAGAATGCGTTGTTCACATTCTCTGACATTTTCACATTTCATTGGAACATTTTCCTACCACTGTGTATCCAGATATTTTCCTAAGGAACTAGTCAGTATTAGCACCAAAAATCTGAGTTCTTTAACCTCCAGTTATATTTGTAATGTGCAACCACACATCTCTCACTTCATCTATTTTAGAGATTAATTAAGTTTAAAAAACCCAAAGAGCCTGTTACTTTTTTTTTTTTTTTTCCTGATAGATGTATTCAACCACTGCATATTAGAGAAGTATGGAAACTAAAAGCTTTCATATTACTAACCACGTGACAAATCAGAAGACAGAAGATACCAGTTCATTACTAAAATTCAAATAAAGTTCTAATTTCATGCTAGAATCATGTCTTTCTCAAAATGAAATTTTCCTCCCCAATAGCCCCCTCCCCCCCCATTTTTTTTTACCTATTGTTTTACCTATTATTGCTTCCTAAAAGAACTGAATTACAAATTTAGAAAACCCACAGAATTCAGTCTATCTAGCAAATAGTTCTTATAATGCAAAATTCTTAAAGTACTCAAGAATATATTGGGATATAAATCTCAATTTCTTTACAATTACGACAATATTTACCCTCAGTACTGTAAAAGTCAGCAAAATTGGAATTACATATTAAATCTCGATCACAGTTACTGAACACATGAATAGTTTATCAGAGTACTTTTAAAGGGACTGGAATTCCCATTGGAGTTGGCCTCTAACATCCTGCTTTAGAAATCAGCTCTGAAAGGGCTATGTTAAAAATTTCTTCATAGAATGGTTTGGTTTGGAAGGGACCTTTAGGATTATCTAAGCTCCAGCCTCCCTGCTATAGCCAGGAACTACTCCCACTAGATCAGGTTGCTCCATCCAGTCCTGCCTTGAATGCCTCCACAGAAGGGCCATCCACAGCCTTGCATGGCAACCTGTTCCAGTGTCTCACCATCCTCACAGTAAACAATTCCTTCTTCATGTCTAGTCTAAGTTTTCCCTCTTCTAGTTCAAAGTCATTTCCCCTTGTGCTATCACTACATGCCCTTATAAAAAGTCCCTCCTCAGCTTTCCTGTACACCTCCTTCAGGTACTGGCAGACTGCTGCAAGGTCCTCTTGAGCCTTTTCTTCTCCGGTCTGAAGAGCCCCAGCTCTTTCAGTCTGTCCCCATAGGAGAGGTGCCTGATAACCTTTTGCTCTTGGATAATCTTTTCTTAAGACTATCAAAGCAGAGTTCTCTCAAATTTGCTTGTCAGTTCTCTGCTAATGTGATTTCTACTTTCTCCCTATAGGAGAGTACCTGCTGAGGCCAAGTCAGGTTCAGTGCCCTGTAGCAAGACCAGTGCAGAAAATCAAGCTCTGTAAGAATACTCTCAGCTGCTTGGATCACACCAAGCTTGTATAGTTGATCCCCAAGGACAGATTTTAATTATTTATTACAAGGGTTTAGCATTCTATATGCTGTGAAGTAAATGGCAATAGTGCAACATGGAGATACACAGCATTGAGGACAATGTGCTGTTTTAGACCATTTCAGAGTCCCAATTCAAACTATAGTATAATCAGTGATAAGTATGCCAACTATCTTAATCTCTTTCATCAGTTCTAAGTTATCACAGAAAGTATATCACTTCTCATATGCTTTAGCTTCAAGTTTCCATTTCTATTAACTGACATTTACTACAAACTTAAAGAAATATTAACAACAGATTTGAATAAATATTGTAAGCTATGTACCATTTTCCACAATAAACTCAGAATAGCTAACAACAGGATATGTTCATATACACAAGAGACAGTTGCTCAAGTGATGAGCAGTAAGTGACAAACATGTCTGTAGGGAAGAAGGAATTTTATATATATGCAGCTTATACCACATTTTTCACTGCACGGGGAACAGATATCTGATAGGTACCAGATAGACACTAGAAGCATTCGTGTTACAGCACCCAAGAGAGTTAAAGGTGGGAAGAAGAGCAGGTTAAATTAACAAGCTACCTCTACACTACTGCCTGCAAGGCTGCCTGTAACCATACTAGGTCACTCAATTAATTTGGTTTCTCTGTGCTGCCTCCCAGCACGTACTGTAGAAATAACATTATTCAATTTAAAAAATTTTCCTTGAGAATAACTTTGCATTATGCAAAGTGACAAAATCTCCCATTATAATTCTCCACTGTGTGTGCATGTCTATATATATTTATTTAAATATATTAATATTCATTATATAAATAAATATAAACATGTATACAATTTATTGCATCTCAACAGACAAAAACATTCATTTATTGCCTAAATTCAGGTCTTTGTCAAGGTGTCTAGGTATTCAAACTTTATGCTTATCATTCTCTTTTTTGACACTAAGCTAGTTTTGTTACTCGTGACAATTTGACTTTAGATATTTTCATGTCACTGTATTTCACTCCATGCACTGAAATTATTAGGAAACATCATGACCATACAATATTTTGACAGTTTTCTGACAGAGCTGCTCATTATCTTGAAAAGTTTACAGTTTAAACAGCATATGATATGTAATTACAATGCAGCCTGTACCTGGCAATGTGAAAAAAATACAACCTAATGAATGGCAGAATTAGGAGGAACAAGAGGAACCCCTGTAGGTCAGACTGATGGTTGGACTTTGTGAGCTTGAAGGTCATAGATAATGGTAGGAGTTTTAAAGATGTGGAAAAGGAAGAAAGAAAATTCTTTAGGAATCAAAAGTTTATTTCAGAAATTTATCTCAAGCCATTAATTTCCTCTTGTGCAATTGTTAAGTAGGATTACTAAAATGCTGTTTTAACTATTTCATTAGTCATCCATTAATCAAACTGAGAAACTAGATGTTCTATTTGTTAAGACCAAACTTCCTTTTTTGTTCCTTGCCTGCTAGTACAATGCCTCAATATTTGGCTTATATTGACCACATGTAATTAGGTAATCAAAACAATGAAATACTAATATAATATAATGCATGCAGATGAAGTGGATTTCTTGTCTTGTTCTGTGAAGACAAATCAGGCACATAAACCTGAACACAACCCAAGCTATCTTTACTCCTGCTTTTCAAAACACCATCCTGTTCAAAAGACATGACAATTCCTGGAAAAAATGGTATGAAGACTTCCGAAGACGACTGCTTACGATACATGGCATGCTATACCACCAGACTGGATCAATACTTTGAATACGTTGTCTCTCTCTTACCTACCTCACACAAGGGTCAAAAGAAACACACGAGAGCAACTAGTGAGCTACCAGTCTGAGAAAATGGAGCCCACCTCTAACCCTTAAAAGTTTCTGAGGTGAGACTTCATCTCAGATAAACAGGATCCAGGAAAATCAAGCTGAGTATAGCTAGATTGCTTGCTTTTCTGCCGTGCTGTTTCAAAGTTAGGGAAGAAAGACTTAAACTAGAGGCATCTAAAGATGTTTATTGGACAAGTTATCACACCTCAATATTATGACTTAGAATTTAAAACAGTTTGGGAACTACAGTCAAATCCATGTGGGTCAAAAGCACAAGATGCACTGGCTGCTCCACTGGTCCGCTCACTGGAGTGGCTCTGGGGTTTTGTCTGGTACATCATTTTGTCTTTTCCAACCTTCTATGACTCCAATGACTTTCCAATTTTATGACTCCCACTGACAAACATAGGACCTACATTAGCTTTTAACAGTCTTCATAGTAACTGCTGAAAAGCCTATGAACAGGAAAAATGTGCTGGCATCGAAACTGTGAACTGCAAAGGAACAAACTCTTGCTTTATATGAGAGTTTAAGATCCAAGTGTCTACCAACACTTTTCTGCTGCCTCCACAGTGTGACTGATAGTTTCACAATATGACCCCAAAATATTCACACTGCAGTTTTTACACTTCACAATACAATTTAATTGGAATATTCATATGGTGGATATACAGAAATAGTCAAGGTGATCTGTGTGGTCACATTGCCTGTTTTTAAAACTTCTGGTGTAGAAAAAAAATGTGCAAAAAACATTCTTGCTTTTGAAAGCATCTATACACATCAAAGTAGAATCAGGTTACTAACAGTCTCTCAAGGAGAAAAATCTGCTTATCCAGTCTTCACTGGTAAATATTTATTGGCTAGAGGTACTTGAGAAATTACTGTAAAGATGGTCACAGGACAGACAGGAAAAAAAAAAAAACAACAAAAACTACAAAAGAATACTTTTCCCTCTCCTAAACGTAGCATGAAATCGCAATTGGCTCACAAAACATTGACAGCATGAATTATTGTCAACTCCAGCATAAAATCCTAACACTTCAGTCAAAAACACAACAGGACATTTTGAGCTGCTACATTGCATACAATCAAATAACCTAGTATTGAATTCTGAAATGGGAAACAAAGCAGCAACAGTTTAACATTCAGCCATTCCTGCAAGCATGCCAGCACACTCAGACTGGGCAGCTAACACATACCGTAATTTATCTGCTATAGAGTTCCTTCCTCACGCAGGATTTGAAAGTAGTATACCTCTGTATAGGTTTGTAGCCCTGTGGAGCAGAAGATTGAGAAGTGCGCAGGTGCAGACAACATGTGAAGGCAGCCAGAGGTAAGCATAAGACAACAGTATCATGAAAATACAAAAAAATGGCTTTAAGTGACAAATAACTAGAAGATACAGTATAGTAGGTGCTGGGTAAAAAGGTTTTAATTTAGTCATTATGGTTCGGATCTTTCAGGTTAAAAATTGAATTTGTAATGGAAAGGGAGTCTACTTACATATGTATAAACTGAAAAAAAAAAAAAAAGACCCAAACCAACATTTTAAATCAATCAGCAAGTAATTTCTGTTCTTTTGTAAGTTTATGTCAGTACTCTGTTTGACCACTTGATGGCAGCTTAATATACTAGTTTGCTTCAAAACACTACACTCAGTCTCTTTTAATAAACTCTTGAAAACATTTGTTTTCTCAAAACATATTTTAAATCACAGACACATGTTAAAATGAATATTTATGATGTTTCTGTAAGGGACAGTACCTGATTTTCTTCAAGTTTATAAATTTATGGCTATGCTTTTAGGTAGGATAAACAGGATACAGATCTTTTAGAATTTCAGTTTAACCACATCTGCATAACACTTTATTTTTGCTTTGAGTACCTTTTCCTTAGTATATAATTACAAAATGTCCTTTTCTATAAAACATGGTCCTTTCAGCAAAATCTGTAATAACCTCAAGATTCTTCTGGGCAAACATTTCAATAAAACAATGAAAATTGCAAAAATTTCCATGTTGCTAAAAACTACTGCACACATGGAAATAATGTTCTTTCATCTGCATAACATAACTGACCAAATCTGAGCATGGATTTAAAACATAGTTATTGACACAGGTTTGTTAGTGGTATGTTAGTTTTGATTTAGCACAAAACAGTGTTTGAGCCCACCACAACGTAGGAGCTAAAAAGTAAACATTTACTTATTCTAGTCACACTAAATATTCTACGGCTTTTCATGCACAAACAATAGGATGTAATTAATGACACTTTCCACCAATTCCAGGCAAAAAAGTTCTTGTGTCTTCTCTAGTTCTCATTCTAAAATTAAATGGGAGGAGAAATGAGTTATTAAAATAAAAAGGAGGATTTTTACAGTTTTCACTTCACAGGCCACTACTCACTCCCACAAAAATCAGCTTTGTGTGACAAAATCTTACTTGAAATGACAGTTGGTAAGTTTGTTACTGTAGCTGTCTTGAAATACTGAAGAATGGTTTCTGAATAATCAAACAAGCCTGAATGTTGGTACATTTAGGAAAAACAAAGTAGAATATGGTATTTTTGGTCACTGAACAATAGGACTAAACTGTATCTCCTTGTATATCCTGTATCTCCTGTATCATTGTTTTGATAACTAGACATTATTTATAAAGGAAAGTGCTACTCATCTACACATCCTCATCTATTCTTCATAGTTTTTTTTACAAAGTTCACTAGAATATTTTAAAGAGGCCAAGGCAAAAGAAATATACATGCATAAGTTTAAATAGTGCTGGATGACATAGATTCTCACGGATTATCTGTGATTTCTTTCATGCATTTTGTGAAGTAGAAATGTGTAAAACGTTTACAAGAATTGCTTAGTAAGCAGACTGTGTTCTCGTTAAATTAACATACAGTGGCACACTTACAATTGGTAAACAATCAAAACATATAGCTGAACATCTTGAAACAGTTATGAAACAATTATCATTCCCACACGATAATAAAAGGATTTGAGGACCAACAAGAAAATAAGCTCATCACAAATGCAGTGGTTGTTATCCACAGTTTTAAATTAGATTATTATATTACAAAAATAAAAAGTAATCCAAATAGACTCAGCAACACAAAAGGCTTAAAAATTACATGTAGAAAGTTAATTTTGTGGTACTAAAATTACATTACAGAAGTAATATACTGAAATGTGAATTACAGAAATCATTATATACATCTTATGGAAAAATTAAAGTTCAAAATTTATGTCTAGCTAGGGGGTTAAGCTATAGGTAAGAACAGCATTTTGCATTTCATTAAAAATGTTAACACCTGTTATAGAGAACCAACTGTGATGTTTACTCATCATACTTTTTTTCTTTTTTTCCCTATTTCTATACAATTTCCTACACTGAACCTGGAGACAGCATTAATGCCTGTATGTTCACCTAAAGGAAAAGTTCTACATATGATTTATAAGCTGGCTCCCTATGAACATTTCCTGCAAGTAAATATCTGCCCTCAAGCTTCTTGTAACTTAAAATGATAGGTGTAGAGTTAAGTTATCAAAAGCAACCTTAAATTAAAAATATATTTCACTGTAACTCTTTTCAACACTCATTATTAAATGATTGTTGTACTTTAAATAATGCTTTAAAACAGCTGATGGTGGACCTTTACCTAACCTGGCCAATTTTGAAAGGCAAATTCTCCCTTCCCTGAAAATAACTCATATGTTATTACTAACCTTGTTAGAGCTCTTAATACCAGTCTGTGAGTTGCACAATGCAGAAGTAATGACAGAGTGACAGTATGCAGTGAAATGACCATCTCCATTTGATTAATGTACTATACACTGTGTGTTCTATGTATCTTTTTTGAATTAAAAAAAAGAAATCAAGAATGTCAGAAGGAATTATTTATTTTACAGACTTCTTCGGGATTTCTATAAAATGTGTTTAAATATATGAACCATTGGTTTGCAACATATCCACACACAGGTCAATGTAGTAGTAAGTAGTAAAATCAATTAATATTAACTTTAAAGTTAAAATACTTACCCTGAACCCTCGATTAAGTCTATCTTTCATAATGCCGATAAATTCTTTGTAACTCAATTGGTCATCTCTGTCGACATCAAAAATCTTGAAGACCGTGTTCACCAAATGTGGTGAAAGCTTTACACCTGTGGCTACATAAACAGCACGCTTGAATTCATCTACATAAAGAAAATATCAGAAGAAAATGTAAATGCAGGAGGTCAAACTTTGAAATCCAAGCAATCTTTTCAATTAAGTTTTCATGCTTAAATGTTCAAAATAAAAATACTGGAAAAACAGGACTGAATTTCTTGGGTCCAAGACAAGTATTTTTTAACTATTATAAAATAATGCCCACAATATCAAATATTTTGTATGAAAGACAACAGTAGATATACTATATCTAATAACAAAACCAGAAAATCTTATTATAATTAAACTTACATTTATGCTGATTGCATTTACTTAACTGACAGGAAACAGAACTTAGGAAATAGAACGCAGAAAACCATATATTACTTTTGTAAAGCCACATGATGTAGGACTACACAGGTACTAATGCATCACTCACTGAGATGCTACCTGGGCCAAGTACACAAGTTTGACCACTTCAACTTGCACTCCCCCAGGCATTAAGGATTTTGGTTGGTACATTCCTTTCAATTCCTACTTAATGACTTGTGAAAAAGTCTGTTCCTCTTTGAATATTCTGATACTGTTTCTTTCTACAAACCTCAGATCAGCAAGTTTCAGACACCCACTATGTAAAGATGCATTCATTTAATTTAAGCTGATCTCTTACTAGTGTCATCAAGCACCTCAACTCTTTTACTGCAGGATTTAATTTCAAACTGTTCTGCATTCAGTTTATCTAGCACTTACATGACTTTCTAAGGCTTTATTGTGTCTCTTAAGACTGAGACCTCTCTCTAAGCAAAAGTCCTTGCCTTTTAAGAATTTTACTTGAGATGCCAGAAGTACAAACTAGGAATGAAAAGTCCATCTCCTCTCTAAATAACAGCACTGTACTATTGTTAAAAAATAAAAAATTAAAAAAAAAAAAAACTCTGACTTTATAAACACTTACCTTGACCTATGGAACGACTTGCAAAATTATACATTTGCATTGCAATTGTAAAGTCTTCTAGGTTGTTCAAGAACTGGAAAAATGATCTAAACTCATCAAATGTGATACCCTAATGAAGAAAAAAATGTGTATTAGCAAGATTATAAGTATCAGCAGTGACAACAAAGAAATAAACTAACCTTGCCTCTACATAAATCTACTTCATTTGAGCTACTACAGTCATTGAAATAAACAAAGTTTGTACTGAAGTCAGAAAAGTACAGAATTTGGATCTTGTAAAGAATGTAAGATGTCTTTCCTATTTTCCACTGCAATGGATAACAAATTCTTATAAAAAATACAACCAGAAATACTTCTTTACTACCTCAGGCCATCTTAAAAATTTCACAAAGATTATCATGATGTGACAATTAATACGAGAATGAGAATAGGTTTGTATAAATATTGCAATAGCTACTAATGAAAAACACTGTAAACCACTGTTATTTATGTGTATGTGTGCTCACAAAAGCATATGGAATTAAGAAACATGACCTAACATAAGTACTGCAATCTAAGCTGAAGGTTTTATATATCAGATTTAGCCATATAAATCTCTTCAGTTGGTACTCTTAATTCTTGCAGGGCCTGTCCAAATTTTAAAAAACCTTTTCCCTTTTGACCAGGATTCAGAATTTCATCTATAAAAGTGCCAAGTTTTCAAAAGAGCATTTTCCCCTTTCCTTCTGGTACTTACTCTGCTTTTCTCTTGTCCTAGCTACCAATCCAAAGATATGATAATTTACCTCTCCATCAATATTGAAAGAATCTTAAACAGAGACTCTGGATGAATTCAGGACTGAATTAATGCTAGAACGGTATTAATCTCATCCTTTCTCATCCTCTGTACATAAAAATGAAAGTGATTTATTTATTTTTTTTATTTTATTTCATTTTACTAGAGAAATCTGTTACATTAGTGCACAAATTCTGTTAAAATTCATGGAATTTCTTCAGAAGCTGGTATTTATACTTATTTCAGGTGCCAGAATGAATCACTAGATGCTTGGCATCCAGTTAGTAAAAGGAAGAAAACATAATGTGAGCAGGCAGTATGCCAGCTGAACATTTAGCATGCCAAATGATTGTTATGTTTCTTTAAGGACTGCTACACAGAGCTCTACGAAAGGTTAACACTGCCAGCTGTGAAAGTAGCTGCTTATTATTTAACAGGTCAGACCCATTTTCTGTTAAATAGAATCCTCTGGTTTGTATTAGTCTTGCAGAATATCACTGTAGAGAAAGAAGTAGTAATTCTACAATGTTGGAATTACAATGCTATTTCAAGTGCAAAAAAGCACAAACATATGAGCAATGCCTCTAGGGCAATGAGAGGCTCAAGCAAGATGGTAGTCACAGGAATTAACTTTTTCCACTGCACTGAAAATGCTTTCACCAAAACAGCGATATGGCATTACAAAAAAGGCCAGTGTCCTGTTTTAATTAATAGATGTACAGCATAAGACATTTGGATATATGGCTGTGGTAAAGTGACAGGATATTTCCAGAATGCAACATAAGCAAGCTTCTAACCAATTGACAAAGCATTCCACACAGAAGTTACTCTTAGCCAATAAGCCCATTAGAGATCAAGAAGAGGAAACTAATGTGGAAGACTTGCAATTGGAACAGTGCTATTGGCAGACATGTTTAAAAGAAAGTGCCTATATTTATACTTGTAATAATATTTACCATTCAAACAAGTATTTCTGTTTATCTATGACTGCTGTTATTTTTTAATTCTTATTATACTCAATTTATCCAGATTTTTATACATACATAAATCTTGATCTTAATGTTAAACAAAATACAAGAAGGAACCATAAAAAAAAGAGCTTTATGCCATTTCTGTTACACAGTCTTGGCTTTGTATATTAAAAGCTGTGTAGACCTTTTACAGAGTACTTGGAATTGAGCTTTTCAACAGATAGATTGGCAACTCAGAGGGGGTTAGTAAGCAGGAACTCTGCTCTCAATCATACCATTGCCTCTTAAATCTAATCAAGTACAAAATAAACAGCTCTGCATTCTCTTTCAATTCCCCAGTCATTAATAAGAATCACACAGCCATTAATAACTACATATGAGTGATCCACTGTTATGACTATAATACAGCCAGATAAAGCGTGTCGTTATTTCTGAAGAGATGTTATTCAGGTGGCAGGGTAAGGAGAAGAGGATTTTTCATATACCTAATTGCTAGAATTCTTCTTCTTTTTTTTTTTTTTTTAAGTCTTCAGTTTTGTGGGGTTTTTTTGTCATTTAAACTGAACTTGAATGTAATATAAAGCTCAAAAAGATTACTAAATCACATAACAAACTAAACTACACACATAATTCTATGTTCTTTACTATTCTACTTTTTAGTCAGCAATTAACCTGAAAAATGTAAAATGCACAGATTATGAACAGAATGAATTCCTGGTGCTACAAAAATTGGTGATAGAATCTCAGAATTTTGGTCCAGCAGGGTTATGTTTCTATCCTGACAACACTGAGACTAGACGCTGTGGCCCGCTGCAGTCCTCCTGTGGTTTAATCCAGCAAGCAGCTAACACCCCACCACCTTTCACTCATTACCCCTCTCTCAAGTGTGGGAGTATATACACACGTATACATGCATGCATACACACAGACAAGAGATGCATCACCACCTGCTAACCAACACCCAGCCATTCCCAGGCAGCAGCAGCCTCCCTAGCTAACTCCCCTCCATTTCAGTTTTATTTTATTTTAATTTTTTTTCACATGATGTCATATAGCATGGAATATCCTTTTGGCCATTTTATGCCAGTTGTCCCTGGTTCTGTCCCTTCCCAGCTCCTTGCACTCCCCCAGCCCCCTTGCTGGCAGGACAGTAAGAGAAACTGAAAAACTGAAACATTCTTGGCTCCCCACACCGCTGCTCAGCAACACATTATCAACAACGTTTTTCTCATAAAGCCAAAACATAACACCATTCTAGACACTGTGAAGAAAATCAACTCTGTCTCAGCTGAACCAGGACACAGTTAAACAATTACCTTCTCCTCAGGAATCCTGCAGCGCATGTTTTCCAAGTAACTTGATGTATTTTCCACATTTGTATATCTCAAAAGAATATGTGCAAAATCTTCCTCACTGATAGTGTTCATCCCGTTAGAATAGGAAAGAAATTCTATCTCTAGAACCTCAGTTTGTAGGTTATCCATAAATCTGAAGCATAAACATGAATACGGAAAATCAACATTTCATATTTCTACTATTCTTCTATAAGCATGTCCATTAAAACACTTCTAAAATATAAAGCCAAATAGTATAATACAAATTATTTCCTTTTTTGTAGCACTGACTGTACATTACAGCTATATGTAAAAGGAAGCACAACTTCCCTGATCCTGCATTATGTTCTAGCTATACAACTACTGACCAAAGTAGTTCTCTGGTCACAATCACGGAACCACTGAACATCCCATACTGGAAGGAACCCACAGGGATCACTGAGTCCAGCTCATGGCTCGACATAGGACCATCCAAACAAACACACCATACTTCTGTCTCATTGTTGCTTTTATTATTTTACTCTATGTGCAGAACAAAGGGAAAATAAACTTAATATACTACATACATTAAATACATGAATACAGAAATAATACGGACAGTAACATAATACACATTAATTAGAACCAGCATTAGTTTCTTTAAAAGTAATTCATAAAATTGAGACTTACCTATAAAAATCTTCAAAGTTCAGTTCAGCTTTTCCTTTCTTGCCAAAAAAGTGCACAAGCAGTGTTGTATCTGACAGTGAACTTGCAATATCATCAGTACGCTTAAATATTAAAATTAAAAAGAATGTATCAAAGAACATGACTGGATTAGTTATAGAATGAAAATTTGAGAACATCTATCAACACAATAGATCTTTCTATAAAAAGATTTTGTGTTTATGTTCATAGTGTTTAAAGAGATTTTAGTATTAAAATTTGTTAAATTAATTTAGTCAGACAAAAGAGCATTTTTCCACACAAAATAGCATTGAGCTGTTAATTGCATTCAGTAGAAAACACTCTAGAATAACAACCTAATATTATGGATACTACAATGAATATGGAAACAGAATGAAAAATAAAACCATAAACCCTTGAGGAAGAAAATGATCTAATCAGATGAGGTAAATCACAAGTATAACTCCCTTTGTACAAAATCTCCCCTCCTTTCTACCAGGCAACTATAAAGATATTAAAAAAAGTTATTTCATATAATCTTATATGTATATTCTATGAATACTCAATAAGGTATACTTTATTTGATTCAGTGTTATAAACAGATGACTGCAGCTCAAATCTTACTGCCAAATATACTAAAACATAAATAAATGAATGAATGAATAAATAAATAAATAAAAGGAGTTATATTACTTTTCATTCATTCTCCTAAAAATATGTTGTCTCTGCATCAGACATCAATTATTACTATTTTTTAACACATAGCAATATTTTTCCCTTAATAAAGAACTATCAAATATTCTCACACAGAATTATAATAGTAGAAAAGGCTAATTTTGCCCATTTTTAACAGCATGACTATTAGATGAGTACATTCAAATTTTTTATGGTATAAATATCCCTACAGCAATGATGCATGTGATCTCACATCTTTTGCCAAAAGATTACTCAGATATTAAAGAGCTAAAAAAAAAAAACAACAGTAAAATAAGGGTCTTAAACAAGGCACAGTATCCCACCATTAAAAGTATGTAGGTATAGACAATAAGAAAAAATATGAGGCATTAACAACACACTCCTTCCTTTTAAGATCCAAGAGCTAAAGAAATAAGAGAAAAACTTTTCTATACAATACTATCATCAGTTCAGGACTCTCAAGATTGTATTTCAATTACTTAAGCTTCCTCTTTATTCTCATATTCTTCTCCAGGGAGAACTAAGATGACATAGTATATATACAGAGAGATTTCAAGTCTTTCAATTAAGACAGTGAGCAAATTAATTCAGAAAACTTACCACTATTTGTCTTTTAATATTGTTTTCCTCCACTACAGGACACAATACACTGAAACACAGATACCCTGATTTCTTATGTCTTTTAAGCAATTAAATCCCTAAGTACATTCAAACAATTTCCCTCAAGTACATTGAAAAGATATCAAATGTTAAATTACAGCCTTTCATCTTGCAAAAACATTTCAAAACCTAAGACTTAGGTTGCATTCACCCATATCTAAAAAACCATTTAACAAATACAATGCGTAAGTCTTTTTACAATTCCCATTTGGTCACCCTCACTAAAAGAACAACAACAACAACAAAAATCCCTAAAAACTTCAGGCCAGAAACTCAACCCTGTGTGCTTCTCCACAGAACTGCAGGCAACTGAGAACTATTTCTTTACTCATTTTGCCTTGATAGCATTATATAAATTCTCTTTCTTAAGGGCAAATAAAAAAGCTTTAGTCATTTAAAGCTATTGTTTATTGTTAATAATAAGTTTTCTATTTTACATCAGTGAAAATGAAGAGTCCACACCTGCTTGCATTTATAAAAATGAGACTATTTTGATCTAACATATTTTAAAGTTCTTTAAATAACAATAAATCCTATTTGATTTTGTATTCTGTGAAATTCACATTTTTGATTAAAGGTAATAAAAACTCATGAGTGATGGTTCACTTGTAGAACCATATTCCAAGAATGAAATATGAATACTATGCTTTAAATTAATGAGAGTTTTCTTACTGCAAGTCCTTGGTTTTCCAATAGTTATCACAGACTTACACATTTCCAGTTTCAGTCAGGAACTTAAGAATAAATTTACAAGCCAAATTCAGTAGTAAATGGAATATTGCAATGCGATGGTATAGTTGCTAAATTAGGAGCAGCAGAATCAATACTGTAAATGGCCCCTGCAAGAAACTGAGTGTGAAGAACAACTTTTTTTTCCCCTAGAAAGATCTTCTAAGTTGATTCTCACAACAAACCATATTTACTCTCCTTTTCAGCTCACACAAAGCCTTCTCAAAAAGCTATGAAACAACACAGACTCCAGTGTCAGCTAGGTTTAGGGTACTTAGTAAGGATGGCTATAGTATCACTGAGATGAGAGAGTACCTTGGGAGAGATAAGAATATGGATGAAAGCCAGCTGGCTCAAACTTAAAACAAGATAAAGACTGTTGTGGTGAGAAGCGAAAAATTCTCAGTGGAACAAAATGAAGGACATAACATTTTTCTTCATAAAATCATGTATAAGTGAGCGGAAAGACCTGTTATCCACTTTATAGACAACTTAAACCAATGTTTAACATAGCTTTTATTAACCTTCTATGAGATTTTAAGTTACAGATATTAGTCTGAGGCATTCAGTGTAAAAATTATCTTCAAATCAAAGCCCTGTAGAGATTAGCAAGTATAAGGGCATCTATACAGGGACTGAATTCATGTCAGCTGTAGATTAAGAAAAAAGAAAATTCAAAAAATTTGTTTCCCCAAGCTCACTAAACAGCCAATGAAATGAGAGACCCTCTGTCTGTCTCCCTTAGCTTCCACAGACAGGAGCACTCATGCTCTGGACTCTAATATTAGGTGGCTTAAATAAGGACTAATAACTGGATTAATAGCCCAGGAACTCATCAGTTCAAAAACAAGGAAAGAAAAAACAGCTATGCTAGTTTATTAGAAGATTATTAATGTATTATTACTATGAATTATTACTATAAACATTGATTTAAAAATGAGTTTGGTAACATTAGATTCAGGTGATTTATTTATTTTTAAAAAATCCAAACATTCTAGCTAAGAGAAGTACAAAGAAGGCGTATTTGACACCTTGGAAATCTATGTTCTATCTTAAGACAACTACCAACTATATTCTTTTGTTTGGCCTACAATAACAAAAACTGAGAACTATGGCACAACAATTACTAAGGACATTGACACTAAAGAAGACAAAAAAGCCCTACTGAAATTAAGTAATGATAGACTGGTATAAAAGGGCTATGAGTAATTTAGCTTGGAAATTAGAAAAGATGCATCCAGGTCCACAGATTATAGAATAGTTTCTGAAGAGGAACAGCAGGAACACTAATTACTTTTAATGTGAAACATACACTGCTTATGAAGCAAAGGAAAAGACTGTTTTACCCTGGAGGTTTTTCTTTCAGGGACATGTTCTTTTGCATGATCCTATTCTATGATTCCATGATCCTGCTCACGAAGCTTGCAACTTCAGACTAGACACTCGACACTCAGTGGGGAGTTGCTGCACATCCATTAGTGCCACGATTAGATAAGGAATTGACTTCACCATACAAGGCATATAAAAGCTTAAAGGATCTGCTTTTCAGAACCACTGAAATGATCAGTACAAACAAATGTCTTATTTAGTTATTTCAAAACAAATCATGAAACAAGAATCTTAACAGGTTAATTCAAAGAACCATGGAAATGTATCAGGCAGCTCAGGGATACCACTAGTCTTCCCTAACGATTCTGTAATATTAAAAAAGATTGACAAACATTTGTTTACTGTAAACATTTCTGTTTCAATCCCACAGCTGAGTGAAACTGTTTTTGTGAGGATAAGCTTTGATAACACAAAAAGTACATTAAAGACCTAAAGATTAAATGCTTAAGAGGCTGCAACTCCCATTAAGTTGTCTCATCACTGGACCAAGCCTAAATGACAAAGGTTTTCTGAATGACTTCTCTCCCTATGAAATTGTGTCACTGCTATGGTTAGAAAACACTTCCTTACAATGAGTTAAGAGGACTTGATTTTCCAACTCTTTCATAATATAACTTTATTTTTACTTGGAGTAATAGCTTTGAGTTATTGCACTGCATGGAACCAAATCCATCGCATCCGAGAAATTTCAGGTTTAAAATAAGAAGTATAATGAAGAAAATAAACAAAATAAATACAATAGGAAAACAATGAGAAGATAAATAGATAAAATAGGAATATATTTATGGACCAGAGACAGAGGTTGCCTTATACCTCCGCAAGGTCTGAAAAGAGAGCTTGGCTTGTGCTACGCCTCAAGGTATCCCAGTAGCTTCTAGGGACAAAGTCCTCTCCTTCTGTTTTGAGAACCTGTAGAAGTTTCAAGAAGGACAATAAAATAACAGGTAAGAGACTTTTTTTCTAATTGATCCTCAGAAACATGGCTCAATTCTCCAACAAAAGGAAATACACATATTTACATCACTTCCTGCAGTACTTTGATGATCTATTATAGCTATTTGATTTTTACTCATATTGCAGCTGTGCCAAAGCTGGCCCCACCTTCTCAAACAAAATAAAGAAAGCACAGATTAGATTTTTTTTTTAATAAGTACATGTGAAAAAGGCTGTCTAAACTCAATATTTTGCTGCTGTTTTTTTTCCCCACACATTTGTTTTACCAAAATGTATTACTTTCTTATGACATTAAATTTGCTTCCTTGTTGGTAAAAATATAGAAGTCAGTATTCAACTGGATATACTAACTTCTTAGAATCATTAGTGAGGAAAATTAAATATCAAACCTAATGAGTCCAACTTTAATTGTAACATACATTTCAAGAAAATACTGTGCACATCTAATGAACTAACTTACCTTATTTAAACAAAAAACAAATGTATAATCTCTCTAAAGAAAAAACGATTACCATTTTGCTCTGAGATGTTCTGCATCATTTTTTGGCAGCCTGAAAAAAACTCTCTTTTTATAATCTGAACTCCTTTATCTTGCAATTGGTCTCAGAAGATCAATGTAATACTTCATTCTTTTTCTTCTCCAAAGAATATAGGGGAAAGTATCATGAAGACAGCAGAGTGCTATCTAAACTTGGTTAGGGTAACTGCAACTGAATGGATTTTCCTCTTTCTCTCTACTAGTTAATCTGAAGCTAGTCTCCTGTTTTCAAGACTACCTGCTCACGTAGAGATGGGCATGCAAGAGAAACTACAATTACAAAATGAGTTAAATCTTCTAAGAAAAAAAGAATCATTTATTTATTTTAGTATCAATTTGTACTGTTCTTTCAGATGATTTACACTGCTGAGCAATGAGTAACACATCATTATTACAAAGAATACCATTAGTATTGAGTTGAAGGTTTACTGTCTCTGTGTATTTCACAATATGCCAAACACAAATATAAATATATGAAATCCTTTAGTAGTTGAAATATAGTATAATTTCCACTCTTCCATTTTCTCCTTATGTTCTTCAGCACAATACCTCAGGGAACAGGTCTTCAATACACTTGCCACGTCTCCACTAGTGATACAGTTACATGACCAAAGGTATTATTTAAGAGCTTCTAATAATGCAGTGGAGCTCAGTGTGCATAGGACTGTCATGTACTAATTTGTCTTAGCAGTATTTTATATATATAAGTAAATGAATACGTATACGACTGATTATATAATTCACATTTTTAAGAAATAAGGCTCAATACTATACAGGCAAGCAATATTTCTGCACTAAATCCATTTGTAACTTTATAAAACAGAAACAGTAAAAATGCATTCAGATATTTAATATGAAGTGTTGGTTGCAGAACATTTCAAAATATTTGCTGAAATGTATTTTTTAACTTGCCTGCTGCTTCTAGAAGTTATTTCAGTTTCCCCTCTATCTAATACCACTCAATTCTTCCATGAATTATCACCAAAGAAATGTGACAAACTACTGGGAATTATACCCTTGCTTACATTAAGTCCTAAATTGCTAAAAATAAAATAAATTGGTTTATTTCAGTATGTACAGGATTAGGTCCTTAGGACTTCAATTTCTCTCTAACACTTACTTATCCCGCTTATATCTCCTAAGCCACATGTAGGGATACCACCTCACTTTTTTATGCATACAATTCTGTAATACATTTATCTTAAGTATTTTCTGAACTTATTCTCTTTAGCCAGTAGAATTAGTACTTAAGGGCATGCATATTTTCATTACATGCATCTCATCATCATTATCATGTTTCAGTTGGCATTTGGCTAGTAAAAGCACTCATGCAATACATGCAGAACTAGTCTCAACATACAACTGCAGTATGCACCAGAAAATGACTTGAAACAATAAACCTAAGCAGATGAAAATACAAAAATATTTAATCCATTCAATTCTGCGCTGCGTGCATTTTTTTTCGTGACACTTCTCAAATAATTACAACTGTTTTCAAAGATGAGAAGGGCCTAATACATCACTTGTGCCACTTCCCAGACAGTTTAAGGCTGCACTTCCTTGGTCTATAGCTATTTCTGCTCTGCAGGACATCAACAGAAACTGAAAAGACAGCTACAGTTCTTGTGAAGACATCCAAAAAAAAACTGAGGATCCACTTACTCTCTTGCCAATTGCATCTCCTACTTTTCAAAAAATGATAAAAAAGTAAGCTTACTGTCACATACATAATGAAAGGGCTTTTTTCTGTAAGATCCTATTTTAGCCCAGCATGAAAGTTCTTATTTTTTGGTTCCCTAAGTGAAGCAGAAAAATATAAAAGCTCTTTTTTCTTTTTGGCAGTAGTGGGATCAGGCGATAAAAAGGCAAAGGTTTAATTTTGGCTTTAATTATTATGTCACATTAGACACAAGGAGGCAAGACAGGCTAATTAAATACAGACCTACAATTCTTAAGACACGCTTTGTCATATTCCTAAAACATACTGATTCCTACATTCTATACAAACAGAGCAACCTTTCCTCCAGGTAGACTGACCTGTTTCTAAATGCATGTAACAAGCACATGCAACCTTTCACAGAGTAAGGATCCACTACATCTTTACTAATTATACTTGTCTTGATGAATAGCAAAAATGTAGTAAGTAGCCTTATAGCATACTATCTGAATTCACTGGTGAAGACTGCGTAAATTAAAAATATTTAGAGTACATACACTGTTAGTAGGAGTATGATATCCATAAAGTTGAAGACGCTGACATACAGCAAAAATGCGCCAAGCCAAGTATCACATGTCAGTGTGAAGACAGAAGAAAAAAAATAAAGACAACAGAATAGGTTAAGATTTATTTTACATAATATCAGGTTTTAAAATTTATTTTTAATGTGACAGTAGACAGAAAATGGTTTATTTTTCATCTTATTCTTTAAATTTTCATACAGAAGTAGACAGTTGAGAAGATTATTGTCAGGTGGAATGTTCCATTTTGCAATCATTACTTTTTCCAAAACTGAAGAATTTTTGCTGTAAATGGAGAATCTCGAATGGACTTTTTTTTCTGCTGTGGATTTGACAGAAGCTGGACAAAAACTTGTCCATCAGTAGAAGTTTCTGCTACTGCTGCCATCCTCCAGACAAACCACAATCTTGTCTGTTTCTGACTTACCTTTCTCATGCACACAATAGACACAAGTTTGAATTAAATGAGTATTCAAAGTTCCACAAAAAATCTATTCACATAATAAAAATTAAAAATATTTGGTATTGGTCACAAGCAGTATTTAATAAAAATAAATACATTTGAATATAAAGTCTAAGTTTGCTTAACACCTTTTTTCAGCTATATTAAAACAATCACAATAATACCAAGCATCAGCATTCCTACATTAACAGTCATCCTAAGTTATGAGAACAGGATCATAGTTTGCTTTTGCTAAAGCAATGTCTCCCTTTTATAGACAATAATACAGAGTCATTACTACTCGGTTTTCTTAGATTTATACATTCCAAATGGAATTCATGCTATATGTCCTTACATATAATGGAATATTTAAATATTCTATTTCCCATAAACCACTTAAGTAATTTCCCGACAACTGCAGTAACTGTTTTTCTTAGGATAAGAATTTGTTTCAGTGATAAGTGAACACATTGCATCATCATTCTAAAGGAAACAAAGTTGACTACCAGCTGCAACTATTCTAATTTTACTTACCAACAATGCACGTTTTTCTTCATCTCCTTTTCTTTCTCTCTTCTCATTTTTTTTTCTGAAAATCTCTTGTAGCTACAAAACAAATAATTTCATTCTTGTATTGCTTTTGGTCTATCTCACATGCATAACAGCCATTCTCCATAGGTAACATAACATGCAGTATGAAAATGCAGTTTTTTAGTAGAAATAAAAAATAAAAAAAATCAATGTTCCGATTACACTTTTTGTTTACATCTGCGCCTTCACATTCTTTCTCTCATCTTAAACATAACACAGAAAGGCAAAAGAATTTTGTTTTTCACAAAATAAAGCTAATAACTCTATTTGGAAGCACAATACTCAGAATATCCTCTTCAGCTTTGTATTTTAGCCAAACTAGGTCTGTACTGGCCTACAAAAAGGGGGAGTTCCAGCCTTTTCCACCTCCTCTAAGCACATCCTTTGTTGTCAGGTACTACTTAATACAGCTGTACAGCTAAGCAGTCAGCTGGATCAATCTTTTTTACATGTTAGTTTCTAGACAGATCAGTTCTTACTCCTGCTGGCACAAGCATGGGGTGGAAACACCTGGTGGGGGCGAAACGTTCTCTGTAAGCAGCAACAAACTACTCCTCAAGAGTAATTTATCAAGTACCTTTGTTTTTTCAAGTCTGTTCAAAGACTTTCAACTCTTGTAAAATACTTCTTTCCCAAATCTCTTTTTATTAAGAACTTTAAACGTGACTTCTGAGACAACCTCAAACAGGATTTAAAATATACATGTTTATTTTCAGAAATCAGAGTCTTCATGTTATGATTTGTACTTATCTTTCTTTGTAAGTACCTACAGTCTTTACATGGTTTCATATAGTAATACTTATTAATATTTCCAAACCATTAGAAAAAAAGTGTCTTGTTATTTATTTTTCACAGCAGAGTACTACTCTGAGGGTACTCTGATGCCATCTACCAGTGAAATTCAGCTTTTCAAAAACTGCATCAGAAAATGTTATACCGCCATTCTAGCATGTGCTAATCACAAAATGAGCCAAAGAGAGCAAACACTATGTCTGAAGATTTGTTCCATCCAGAATATGACATTTTCATAACCAAATATAATGGCATACAAACAGTGGTAGCATAATTACACAGCTGTGGCAGTTGCCTCAAAGACTGAATTTTACCTACTAGAAGCCTGTTAAAAACACAATACTGAAATTACATGCACACCGAACTCCACATGGATCAGCATGTGTTCAGTAAAATGCAATGTGTGATAAACTCCACAAGAAAATTTTCCACGTTCAATCAGAACAAATATTTCAGAGAAGGTAGATGACTAAGATAAAGGGATCAGTAAACTACTGCTGAGGTATGACAGCAAAGAAACAAATGAATACAGCATTTAGAGTCTGAAGAGTAAATGGTTTCAGAAGTAATATTTTATGGATTTCCATATATTTATAAATTATCTGTAGTGCAAACATAGGTACAGTGACAAGCACAATATTCTGGTCTATTTTTAAGTACAGGATTGATTTACAGATCTTGGTCTGTCTTTTCACATTTTTTTTCAAACTTTCAGGCAGAAATAACTGCAATGCACATTGATCAGGAGAGTCACAAGAGGTTATTTACATAGATGGCCTAGAATATTACACAGTTTGCAACCTAAAACTGTGGAAAGAAGAAAATGAAGAGACAGAAACAGAAAGAAAATACCCAGTAAAGAGTAAAGTGAGAAGCCATCAAGTAAAAGAGAAGAGCAGGTAATTGGAAAACTAAAACTAAAAAAAAAAAAAAAGAAAGAAAGAAAATATCAAGGGAAAAAAGCAATGCATCCTTGGATGTATTTCCCCTGCCACTGAAGCAAAGAGAGTAGGATTCTATTGCATTCACCATTAATGCACTTGCTAAACTTCTAGAAATGGATCTTTTGTTCAGAAGGGGTGCTATAGGATACCAGTGAGTAGAAAACCAAATGTGAAAGGACCTAGGAGTACTTTCATAGGAACATTGTTCCTATGGACAAGATTGATTGCTGAAAGCAGCAAACCGAACATCTCCTGTATCAAGGGAACACAATCCTTCTGTTCCCTGACCTCACCCTTATGACATAAGCTAAGAGAAAATCACAAACAAATGAGGAATTAGTTTACAAAACCACTGAAGTTTTTATCAGAAAAAAAAAAAATATATATATATATAATATATATATATATATTATATTATATATATATATAATATACATTATATTATATATATATATAATATATATTATATATATAATATATAATTATATATTATAATATATAATAATATTATAATATTATATATTATATATAATATTATATAATATAAATATAATTATATATAAATATATATAAATATATAAATATATAAATATAATATATTATAATATAAATATTATAATATAAATAATATTATAATATATAATATATATTATATATATTATATATAATATATATATAATATATAATATATATAATATATATATTTTATTATATATATTATTTATATATATATATATATATAAGTATTTTGCAGGTCCTTACTACATGTACACTTTTTCTTGGTATTCACGTAACATCTGATCTCTATACCATTCTCTAGAAAGTATTATCTTGACTTCCAATTTTATGAAAGCTAATTGTCATCAATGGAGAAGTCTTTTGCAAATGCTGGATACAGCTCATTCGTCTACGTTTACAGCCTCCTGCTTCCAAGTACAGAGGAGATTTTGCACACCCATGCACTGTGAGTACGGATGCCAAATGTTTCCTCTGCAGCTAGCTATATTCCGAGCTGCAGCATCACTAACTCAACTTTCATTTTCATATTTTCTTTCTTCTTTTTTTTTTTTTTTTTTTCAGACACAGACATCCTCTCTTTAGAGTCTTTCTTTAGTCTTTCTTACTGACATACTAACCCAGCAGAATTAGAGTTGGGTTTAATCTATTACACAAACTCGTTTAATATGGTGTTAGGAGGAAATCAGCAAATCTAATGTTTGAAAATCCTCCTTTCCTCTATCCACCAAGTATAATAACAGGAAAAGAATACAGAAGAATTTTTAAAAGCTACTAGAGACCATGATAGATATTAAATACAAAGCAGGACTATAAAAGCACACTTAAAAAGAAAGATGTAAATATCCACCCTTAAGCATCCTTACTTCCCTCCTTTATACACAAATTTACTCAATCTCATTTTCAATAGAGGATTTGGAAAGGCAAAGGTTCCTGCTTCAATTTCCTCTGCCATGCTTTTTATTTAAATTGACAGCCCATACCATGAGGAGGTTTGAAGAATCATGAAAGACACTCCCTCCTTTCCCCATGTGGTCCATCAGCCATTAACTGAATGTTGTGTGGCTTTTTTTTTTGAGGAGTAGGTGGCTACCAGGAATAAGCAAATAGAAACAAATGTACATTTACTATTATAAGAGAAAAAATGAATTTTCAGGCAGTGACTTTGCAGGCAGTGGCAGCTTCCAAAGCAAAGGAAACCTATTCTGATGAAGCTATGACAAAAGAAAACAAGCATTCCTGACCTCAGATCTCACTCACTTGGTTGTACATCACATCCTTGAAAAAGAAGACTGAGAAAAATGCAGTGTGCTGAGGACAGTTTTTTCCAAGTTTCCATGTTGTTTAGATTAGCACAGGTTACATGGACTAAGCCTTATGGTTTGAGTTGCTTTTTTTTTTTTTAATTGCATTCAGGCACTTAAAAGTCCACTGCTGTGTCTGTTCCACTCTGCCTATGTATTTTGTTCCATCTTTTTCTTTATTTGTGGCCTTTGACTCACATGTGTTTATGTATATTTATTTGCAAACAACTGCAAAAAAATGTATTAAAATGGTCTCTTTTGCAAATATCCTTTTTATAAACAACTGTTTCTATGATTGTTGCAATTATTTTTTTATTCCATTAATTGTACTTACTCAGTAGAAAAAAAAGGCCTTGTGCAGCCTTCAGAAAGCTTGTGTAAACCACTAACCAAGAATCCATAAAAGTTAACTTCTAAAGAGATATCAAACCTACATTTACCAACACTATCAGTCTCAATCAGGACAAAAACTGAAGTTCAAGATAACACAAAAACATTAAGAGACTGAAAGTTCAAACACTGAAGATATACGTACCACTAAGAACTCCTTTTTGTCCACCATTTCATTGCCATCAGTATCAAACATGTTGAAAGCAATTCTAAAACCCGCATGTGGCTCTGTGAAAAAACACACAAAAAACATTTCTTCACTAATTGGAAAAAAAAAACCCACACACGTATGAAATAAATTATACAGAATCTTTTACTAAAAAAACATCCTCAGCTAATTTAAATCAGTATATTTGTGTACAGACTAAATGCAAATCATAATGTCAATATAAAATATTATTAATGTTATAGAAACTTAAGGGAAGTTCACAAATTCATAGATTACGTGAAATGTACAGTAGAAATAAAAAATCCGAGAAAAAAAACATAGCTGTCAGTTCAAGATTACAGATATGTGTTTTTGTTTTGTTTTAATAAAACAAAGTTGCAGGAAATAAATTTTCTATGAAAACACTGTGTTTTGCAAAAACTTGTCAAAACAAATGATGATTTGAAAGAGTCTCAAATTTCTTGTTTATATGCTTCAAGTCACAGAAATCTGAGATCAGGTTAAATTTTTAATCAGTCATAAACATGAGGACTCTAATGGCAAATGTATGTGAAGTCTTTGGACAACATGCTTTGCAATATGGATGAATTATGGCCAAATTTAGTCCAGATAACAAATAAATGATAGAAGAACTGATGAAGCAATTATGGATGGTAAGTGTTCATGGTAAAGTTCCTGCTCTGTTTCACAAGTATTGAAATCAGTTTGACAGATTTTCTAAAATGCAATAGATGTTATATCACTGTCTGTGTGATATCATTTTTTATACACATGGAAGTAAAATATATCAATAATAATGCCTGTTTTTTGCTTCTTCCTAGACTCAATGTCCTCTATGAACAGTAAATTCGGTATATTCAGTATGTATAACTGAAAATTTTATTGGAATATAAGAAAATAAACTTTAGCTCTTAACAGGGTTTTTACCTCAACTTTCTCAACACTCATTATATAATATTATATATATATAAAATATATTATATATAATATTATATATAATATATATAATACTCATATTCTAAAGAGTAAACAACTTAAAGCATAAGACAAGATTCCTGTAGGACAGGAGAGGTTCAAAGACAGAAAGATACATAATCTTTTCCATATGCAGGAGAGAGCAAAAAATAACGTACAGCAATAAGTTTAGATCTTACAAATTATTCTAAGGAAGGATTTTTGTTTTCCTTTCCCCAAAATACTTACTTGTTAAAATACATAAGAGGAATAAATATTCTGTGTAAGAGATGACACCTGAAAACATCAATAGAAAAAAAAAATGCTTTATTAGTTTTACACTGTCTTCACATCTTAACTCAAGAGCATTAAATCTATGTATAAGAACAAGCATTTTTCATACATGTGGATATGCAAATTCTTTTTTGTCTGCATTAGCTGAATGTTGATGTATTTAAGGTCTATTTTTCTGTTTATAGCTTTTATAGTTTGTTTCTGAGTGTTCTTGGTAGAAAACAGAGTAAGGCAAATAAGCAACTACAATTAGTGGAGAACAGCTCACTAAAGAGAAGCTGGTTAGACTCTCAGAAGCTAATAATTTATTTCACTCTCTGAAAAACTCACCAATAACACATAACAACACTCTAACAGCATGAGAACGTTTATTCTAAAAACTTGAACAGTCTCCCTCCTGATGCATGCTCTCTGACAACAGCTCTTGATTTTTACTATGTACTTTGTAAGTGCATGTCCTGTGTTACTGAAAGCCTGGCCTAATATTACTGACGAAAGCACAGCTTGTATTTTTTTAATTCTCTTTATATGCACACCTTCATAATAATCACCTGAAACTTATACTAGAACTCTTATTAAAGAAATATGTAATTATAACGAATATTTTATTAAACCTATTTAGACCTAAAGGAATCTGTGCTGTTTTCTTCTATGCCTAAGCTTTTCATCCTTCATTGGATGTCAATAGGAAATCACAGAATTTAATAGCACTTCTTTTCAGAAATAAAGAAGGCAAAATTTAAGTTAGAACTTTTAAGTTAGAACTGAAGACAATATTCAAATAGTATATCCAGTACCATAAAAGTTGTTCTACTTCCCCTTCTCTAGCTCAAGTGAAAAGAACACACACAGTACAAATGAAGAAAAGCATCCTAAAGTGCACTAAGAACAGGAAATAGCCACCAAAAGCCCTTAGCTCTTATGATCTTCAAGACTGAACTAACAAAAACCATGTAGTCACAATATTAGATTATTTCAGAAGATTGAAAGAAGTATTTTGATGTCCCAGATTTGACATGTCTAACAGTTGGGATTTTCAAAAGTTATTGGCTGTTTTTTATTTCAGTCCAAATCAAATACAAAAGCGCTTCTAAGAAACCCAGCCACATCTTCAAACATATAACATCTTGTAAAACTGAACTTAAATGAACATGTTACAAAGTATTTATGAGGGCTGGACCAAAACTAATGCCTCGTATTTTGTTATGTTGGCACATGACACCAGTAGGGCATGCAGCCTCTTACTCTTTGCTGGTGAAAATGCATAGCTAATGTTGATGACTATATTAAAAAAAAACAGTGTTTTGTAGCTGAGAACTTGTTCTATAAACTTGTGCTATTGTGCTCTTTGTAGCTGCTGTAGTTTCCGGGTAAATAGGAGGCTACTTTTATAGCAAACAATGTAGTTAGTCTTATGATTTTTTTTCACTGAAACACATAATTCAAATTCAGACACTATTATTTATATGGATTTCACAATTCTTGAACAAAATTAATTTCTATTCTTCAAATGCTGCCAAATTTAAAAAACCTTTTTCTAACAATATTTACTGCACAAAAAATGACACTGCCTACTCAAATCTGTTTGGAGAAGCAACTATCAAGAAATCAGATACCTCATAGGTTCTCATTCAGTGATGTAAGACGTTCTTCAATAGCCAGTCTATAAACGTAAAAAACAAATTTTTGTTTGTTTGATGACACCTTCCTTCTTTTTGTGAAATGAAGGAAGGAAATGGAATTGACAAATAGCCTATCACAGGCATGAAGACAGCAATATGAAAGGACTTGAAAGCATTCTCTCCTTTTGTTTGTACTGGTATACGGTAGCTGTAGACAGATAGTTCTGGTTGACTGCACTGAGTGTTGTGGGAGAGAGGCTCTGTAATAACATCAATTGAACAGAAAGAAAAGCTTATTCCAAGACCTGAAAGAACAGAAGGTCACTCAAGGGTAAAACATAGCAAGACCTAAGGACAACTCACATAAACTTACGTAGTGCAACTAATTCAAACAAATCTATGGCAAAATACATTGATATTGGCCTTTGCTACTTGCTTCATACTAAAATGTGCATGTTTTAAAGAAAATATGTAAATTAATCCAGGAATGCTCATGCCATATATTAAGGAAACATTAAATCAGAATGAAGGAGACTTTAATTCTATTCTCATTCCTTTCACTGACCTACTAAATGACTTTATGAAGGACTTCTCGTCTATTCTATTACATATAGATGATAATTGTTACATTACCTACAAAATGTGATAATTTGTTTTGTAAAGTGTATGGAAAAGCTATGTAAGTACTAACTTATTACACTAGTTTTGAATCCTCTTAATTCCATCAGCTTCTGTAGAATTTTGCTAACATAATTCTTAAGTATTGTTGTATATTTTATTACAGACTTGATAAGGAACATCCAAGTACATTCTTTTAACTAATTATTTATTGATTTAACAGAATGTGAAGCTGAATTTTTATTTATATTTCAAGATTGAGCTGTCCTGACATCAGCTTAGAAACATATGCCAGTATCTGTGTCTCTCCATAGTTCTGGCTGCAGACTCAATGCAAAAAGTGTTAAGTGCAGTTTACAATTAGAGACTCATGAAATTCAAGCCTGTGAGCTCCTCTGAAAGCACGGGGATTATTTAATCCTTTAACAGCATTAAGATGTAGTTAGTGGTTGAACTCAATCTCCACAGGTCCTTTCCAACCTCTGCAACTCTGTGCCTCTGTGAAACAGATTCATCAAATAAACACACACATTTGTTTGGAATCTTCTTGCTGGTATGAAAATTTTATACATCTATATTGTCTTTATAGCAATTACTCATGGTTGCTTTTGAAAGTATTCTAGAAGTTACGATAGCCCTTTGCCATCATGAAAACAAGCAAAAGAACATGTGGTTTATTTATTGTAAACAGCTTTTGAGTGTTTGTACACAAATTATCACAGCTTCTTAAAGTGATAAACCACAATAAAGAAAAGAATAAATAAATAAAAAGATGAAACAATGTATGGCTCTTCCTTTACCAACAGCATAAATGTAAAGGCCAACAAAACCCTGATCTTCTGACTTCACAGGGATACACAGTACTTCTGAATAAATACCTTTTTCAAAACAGTTTCAAATATATCAGGGCCATTACTGTCTAAAATAATCACATCATTGCATCACTTTAAAAAAGTAAAGAGATTTAGTGACTTTATTGGAATATTCCATCTACATTCTAAATATAATTATTCATTGGAACAAACAATGTGAAACAGTCAAAATCAGTTTAACATATTCTAAAATACCAATTCACTTAAAGACGCTATCTGTAAGCTGGCATGATTAAAATATTATAGAGATTAAAGGGAATGTCTCTATTCAGTAAAATGTAGAAAACAACAAACAATTATTGTGTGACTCAGGTTAAAGCACAACACTACTTCAGCAACAATAAATTAATACACATGATAATTTGGTTCAGGAAAATAAATTCTTATCCCTCACCTCTCTCATTAAGGTTACGGAAAAGTTTGGATGATCCTTTCCAAACTGGTGGTGTCTCCATAAGGATCTGATTCAATTCCTAATAAAATAAAATGTGAAAAACATTGATATGTAGATAAAAAATTAAACAAAGATGTGACTGTTTTATTAGTAAGTGCTAGGAAATCAAAGTGAAAAGAAAGGAAATGCACACAACTCTACCATTTAACTTAACTTCAGTTCAGCATACTGACTTTTGAAAGTCTCACATACACAAATTTTGCATACATTATTAATCCAAAAATTGCTCATCTGAGAAAACTCACACAAATACTAAGTGCCTACAGAACTGGAAAGACACATAAAACTTTTATCAAAACTTACTGAAGTCCAGGAAGGAGACTCATCCTTGGCTTCAGTATGTGCAGCAGTGTATTATTTCAGCAGCAAATAAAAGTTGAAAAAACATTTGACCTGAACCAAAGCAAACTTCACCTATGAATATGAATGTACTTTCCTCTCAATACAGGGACACAGACACAGTTCTCTTGCAGTTGTACAAATATTAAAAAAAACAACTGAAATGTAAGAGGCACTTCAACACCACAAAAAGTGGTGTTGAGTGGCATGAGTATTTCAGGCAGCTGTTACACTTAGACAATAAAGAAACACAGTCAGATATGTGCTGAGGAAGAAACTGACAAAGGTTTGAGAAAGTCAGTAAATCCAGCATAGCACGCTTGAGCAGCTGTGCCCGCTTGAGACTCTAGATTTAAATTTGCCCGAAGTGACAGAAAAGTAACAAATTTATCAAATAAAGGAGCTTTAAAGATAAAAACCCCTGTGACTCCAAGTTCACATCATGAAAGTAGGCAACTACAGCAAAATTCATGGCTACAAGATAGCACAGGAATTGTTGCTCACCTGCTTGGAAAGGGATCGCCACTTTTTAGCACCTGCAACAAAAGACAAAGTTACCAACGTACCAAATTCAGTTGTAACAATAGGGTGTCACTAAAATTATAATGTATCCATACCCGATGTTTTCTAAATAAATAAAGCATTCTCCCTACTGTATTCACTGAATTTACAGCCTGGTTCCAAAAAATACCCATTACGTTATCAAAAAAGTAAGTAGTGTAACACATACATGGATTCCTAACTTTCAGTGATCAGTTTAGACATAGCTTTTAATCAAAATCTAGTTCAGTGAGAGAAAATACTTTCTACCACCGTAACAGACTGTTAAAGCATTAAACAGGAAACAGAGCGCACTTGGTTAACCTGTGGCATCAACCCTCTAAACTATCATTTAGTAGCAGTATTATTCAAGTCATAGACTAGATTCTGTCCCTGCTTCACTACTTGTACATTTTAAAGAAAATACAGAAAAAAAAAATCCTTAAAACATCATTAGAAGCTAGGACTCTTTTTAGACACCCCTAATCACTCAGATTCATCCTCGCTTTTATAGCTGCTGACAAGCTCAATTTTTTTCTACAAAAATTTAAAAAAGAATTTCAGAAATTCTTTTTCTGAATCTGAAATTCTGAGAATTTCAGAACAGGAACTGCTCATCAGAACTGAAAGCTAATAGTAGATAATAGTGAGCTGACACTTTTTCCCTAAAGCCTTAAAATGAAAGCATACAAGAGCAGATGAAGATACTGTCATTTGACAACAGTTTTCCACAACATAATCCAGAACTTGAGGTCCATCCCCACCCTCTCAAATCTTTGCAATATTAAACTAAAGCTCAGTGAATGAGAATTCACAAAGCTACAAAAAGGTGTGTATTATGTGGTAAAATGCACAACTTCTTGGTAGGCAAAGGCTCATTATTACAGAGCAAAACACCCTGTAGAATTACAGATTCCTTTCTCATGATGGCCTCCATGCTTCATTTAATAACAATCATGAGACAGATGCCACTCGCTGTGATCTAGTTCATGGTTAGGAAGTGTCTGTAATTGTAGTTTTACATCCCAGCAACACTACTAAGAGTGTCTGCAAACCCTACCCCAACTACGGTGTTATGTTGTTGCTTGGTATAACATGAGCTAACAGCATTTTACATTCTTTTCAGTTTGATTATTTACTATTAATTAAAGCCTTGTCTAGAAATACTAAATAAAACCAAACAAAATAAACACCTTCACAATATTAACTGCTTTGTGTTTACGTCTACCATAAAAATTATTATATCTAGCTTTCCAGTAAGATAATCTTTTATATATGTTTACACATGGATCTGTCCTTCTAAACACATATGCAAAATATTCTGTCTACATGCATACTTGTTACAGCTCAGTATTAGGCTATTTTTTTTTTCTTTTAAGTATCTACCAAGAGCTAAAAGGAGCAAAATATATTTCCTTTTCTTAACATAACAACACATATTCAGATGATAAAAAAATGTAACAAGCATCACTAGGAAAAAATATATTTTTCTCTAATAACAATCTTTATAGTAAAGTCAGCAGCAGTAAGTTAATTATACCATTTACCTGTGTCTTTATAACAGCTGTCCAGAGTCAAAAGTTGTATGTTATAAAGGAAAATATACTCTTACCATATTAGTTAGTGTTTAATCAAAAAAGGAAGTGAATGCCCTCTTGACTTCTGTAGAGTTTACTCTACCTCCAAAGAAAATCAATCACAATAGATGCATTCACTCCATCACAGATCTCATTCAGGTCTAGTATTATTAGCTTTTCTACAAAGCAGATATAAAGAACTACTATTATTACTCTTCAAAGGTTGATTTTGTGTTATAGTCTTAATCCTTAAGAAGCCCAAGTGTATTGTTTTCTTAATTGCAAAATATAGACATTTTAATATGTTGGCCTGCATGGATCCAAGTATTTATTGTTTAAAACAGGACCAAAATGATTCAAAAATGGGTCCAAATAGGTATTATTTTATTCAGAGAAATACTTCATTTAAACTTACTACTTTCTATAGAGCAAGACAGATGATTTAGACTTGCCCAAACTGACAAAGCAGTACAAAGATTAAAACTAAATATTCAGAGATAAGAACTTGTAAGTGGTAACTCCTGCAGGCTGTTCAGTTCACTCATTACTTCTTTTTTGTCAGACTTTTGCTCGAAATTCAGCCCAGTTCTGCCTAAGTATTCCAGATAATATGACTTCCACCATAATGAAGTCCTCTCCTTTTACTTAGTTACTACCTCTTTCCCCATCCCTCAGCCATCTCTGTCACATAATCTCTGCAAATTGCATACAAAACTGTTAGTTTTGTCTTCAGTTTCAGAGAGAACTGGATGCCTGGGAATGATTTTGATCTACACAAGGTCCTCTACGCCGAACTCAGAAGTGTTCCTCACTGCTTGAACTCCTTATCTTTTCTCCTTTGTCAAGACACATACAGAATATTACTGGGAACATAACGCTGTTTAATTATTTTTTGATAATCTGAATATTTGCAGATAGGGAGGAAGAAGCCTAAATTAGAATGGAAAAGCCTTATTGGTCTACCATTTATATGCTGTCATTAAATTGAGCTGTAGAGCTTCCTTAACTGATATCCAGTATATGCCACAAATGTTCCATGACCAGACATGGCTATGCTACGGAATGGACTGCCTGGGGAAAAACTGGTGAAGCCCAATTACATGGTCACAGAAAAAGGATCACATGGAGACCTGGGCTGAAAAAGAAGCTATGAAGCAATAAAGTGTAATTATGTTAATTTCTGTGAAAATAGATTTACTTTTTCAACTGGTGAACAAAAAGAAAAACAAAGATTTGCTTCCTGGTGGGAGTTTTAACGTTTTGCAGGTTTTCACCATCTACGTTCTGTTCTCTGTCTATACTGTTAAAAAGAGTAGTTACATCTTTAGTTAAAAGTTAAGGGAGTTTTGATTCCTGACAAAATCAGCTGAATTATTTCCTCTCTTTCATTGCAGCTAGGAGAACAATGGGAAAAAAAGCTTTAACTTCTCCTCTGACCATTTTACCTGCTTTTGGCTGTTCTCTATGTACTAGTTTTCTTCCTTAAATCTACAGTGAGGTATTATATATGTCACATCTGAGTAAAGATACTCACTTTTCTCAGAAATCGTATGCCGCTACCAATACATTGTATGCCTGAGGGCCCGGAAATCAAACAAGATCAGCAATGGATTGTAATATTCACCTTTCTATTTGGTCACTCTTTGATATTTAAGGCAAAATAAACAGATTAAGTGAATTAAAGTTGACAGTTTATTTTTCATTAACTTGATTGATACATAGGGCAGCCTCTGTCTAATTTTAAATGTAGAAAGTGGATCCCCTGAGGACTGAAACTCCTACGCACAGTAAGGATACCTTGATATGCTTGTAGAATCTCTGTAGGGAAAAAAAAAAAATAAAAAAAACAACCAACTAAACAAACAAAAAAGCCCCTAACAAAACAGAACACTAAACCAAACAAAAACCAAACAAGAAAACAAACAAAAACAAAAAACAAATTACATCAGATGACAATTTAGGATGGCAAAAGCTATAAAATAACAATATTCTAAATTGTTTAGGTTCCTTGCCTCCTTATTTACACAGAAAATTAAAAAATAAGGAAGGAAGTTTCACAGTCCAACTGTCCGGCTTGGATAGAATCCAGAACTGTATCCATGTCAAAGCATATGGTAAAAATGAACTCATCTTTCACACCTACTGAGCTGCCTGTGACCTCTAAGACAAGAACATTCACCTAATTATTTCTGAGGGAAAACAGTTCAGAGCTGTTTACAAAGTAATAACTATCAGGATGCTCACTGGATGCATTTAGATACCATGAAAAATAAAAGGTGAAGAATCAGCATCTTTACACACTAATCACAAACAACTGTAGTAATCAAAAACAAATGGGAAAATAACATAAATCACCATCATCTCCACAGCAATTTTATCATAATAAAACTGCTTACGTGTTGGTTCATCATTTGTGACAGCCTGAATGAAGTCATATGGAGTCATATAGAGCTGTCCTTCAAATTCTAAACTGGCAAATCTACGAAACCGTTGCTCGCGAGGTGTTGCATAAAGGTGCAAATCTTCAACATCTGATCTGTTTTCTGTAGCCTTCAAACAGAGAATGAAACAATTTAAATGCATCATTTTACAATTGCTACAGCCATTCCCTACAGAGAAACTCTAAATTAAATATGATAAATCATTAAGTTAAATCCATCCAAATACTGTTGTGCAGCAGGAGCTTAAATTAGGATTTCACCATTATCTTTTTCACCCTTCCATAGTTTCAGCATCTTTAAGAAGCAAAATTCTTGGCACAAGCTAAGCTCATAGTTTTTTAAAAAAAAAAAAAAAAAAAAAAACACCTTGGGTTCGTAGAAAAGAAAGCAACTCTAACTCACAAGGTCTGTGTAACTTAAAATGACTCTGTTAAAACTGTGGTCTGATGTTTCCAGAAGAAAATGAAATACTTTTTAATTGCTTCTTCATATAGAGTGCAGCTGTTGACAGTAATAGGCAAAACACCTCCACAGTACTCCCCAGTGCAAACTTCCTATGATAACTATTGTTTCAAGTATCCACTACAACCAAAGCTACTCACTGACTATTTGTAGACTTAATAGTGCAAAACTCTAAGTGTTTTCAACTGTTGTATCTTTATTCGATACTGTCAAAGACTTAAACAGAAAATGTTACCACTAACTGAAAACTTTCTTTAGTTCATAACTGGCAAACTCCTCTGTGTGGTCAGGGTCCCAAAGAAAATGCAAGTTTCTTAATTTTATTTATTTATTTAACAGAGATGAAAAATAACAACCAAATTGTTTCATAAAAGGACAAGCAATGATACAGGTAACTTCATCCAGTGTGTAAAACAGTATCTTACCAGTAAAATAACCCATTCTACCAATGTCATCATTATACTGTCTGTAATGACAAGAACATCTAAAATGCTTCATGTATCAAAATTAACCAAGAGACAAATAGTAGCAATAACTTCACTAATGTCTATTTGTCTTTTAACTAAGAAGATATCTAAATGTGTTTTTAGAGAACCTTCTCTTTTAGTTTAAAGCCATTACCACTTGTCCCTCTCTCCCCCATATCTCCTGCAGGTCCCTTTAGGTACTGAAAGGCTACTCTCTACTTGGAGCAAACAAACACTGCAAAAAGTTATCTTCTGACATGCCCATTTACAAGTAAAAACATCTGTGTGCTATCATGTGCTACTGAATAAATGCAGGGTGTAAGCATGAGTAATAAAGCAGTATTTCTGCAAAGTCAGCTTTCAGAGAAGACACTGCTTCAAGGCCACGTTACACATACAGTACTTGTTATCAATCATAATCAATCCCGCATAACAGTGAGAATCTGTAGATAACGCATCATTCAAGAAATACCACCTCACATTTTGTTGACCGTCAGTATTTTGAGTATGTTGAGATTATTCACTCTCAAGAAATTCACATCATCTCAGGTACTTAGTATTGCCTTTAAGACATTTAGAAAAGTATTTAGAAATCCACAGACATACTTCAATGTAACCTGAAATACCCTCCGCTAATATAAACCAACACACTGCAAACATGGAATTTTTAAGGCATGCTTAAGCTTAACTCATGCCAGTACTTCAGTCTCCAAACTCACAGTTTCTGCTTCATTTTAGCCAATTTTGTTTTTCCTCTGGCTATGTAAGAACACTAGAATTTTACCCTCTGGATAAATGACAGTGTCACTCAATACAAATATTGGCCAGCCACCAAAATGAGCCATACCTCTCAATACCCTGCATGCCCTTGCTCTGGCAGTTCCATCCTCTACTTGTTAAGTGTCAAAGTGGATAAGGGAATGGATATGTCTGACAAATTTTTGTTTTGGTGGTGCTATTTTTCAACAGATAAATTCCTGGATCTATCCCACAAGAAGAGTATTACTTCCAAAACCAAGGCCACAGGAATTTGTAGATTAGGGAAAAGAAAATATATGGGTCAGCTGTGCTGAGAGGACAAAGGGGTCCACAGATCCACACCCCGGGAAAGGAAGTGGGTGGAAAGGAAAAAGGTAGGGAGATGGGTCTGGACAAAGGAAAGTGGCAGCAACAAACTAAAGAATAAAAACCAACACTTACTAAATACATTAGCAGAATGGAAGATAACATAACATAATACAATATAACTGAAATTGAAGCTAATAGATCAAATAAAATGCAGAAGAGAAAGTTCATGAAACCAAGAGTCCCTAGTCTAATGCTGCTGGCAAAGTAGCCAGGAGGCAAAGAGGGAAGTCTCATGACACCCAGTTCATTTTATCTTCCCCTCCAAATGGAAAACTGAAACGGAAAAATGAAGTCTTGTGGGAGTTGTAGTTCACTCTTCTCTTCTGAGACCAAGAGACCAGAAATATCAACCATCCATGGGACTGCAACATTAACTCTTTAACTCCCAGTGCACTGCATGATGTTACGATGTGGAGTACTGATGGAAAACCATGAAACCATGACACCTCTTCCAGCAGCAGCCTGCACCTACTTCAGGTTAGCATGACAGAGAAACTACAGGCTTACATGTATTTTTATTCTGAGGAATAAAAACACCAGTACCTGGAACTTTGTGGTTTCAACAGAAAGAATCAGAATAAGCTGTTTATGCTACTGTTCTAACATGGACTCAAATGTACAGAGGGCTTAACTTTCTGTATTAGATCACTAGGCTCAAATGTTCAAGTTAAGGCTAAGCAGGGTTTGTCTGCAGAAGACCTCGGGTACAAGCCTTAACTAACTGCTAAGTAAAACCATCTACAGGAATACTATTTATTTTTTTTTCCCATATAGCAACTTTCTCTCACATAGAATCTGTAATTACTATGAGCTCCTTCATATGCTAATTAAAAAGTCTAACATATTACCTCAACTCATATCTCTCCAGGAATTCCTTTAAGGAATTCTTCTCAACACAATTACAAAACATCAATATATTCTCCAAAACTGGGAGATCATAATTCAGTGAGGCAATTTTAGTGATACCACAATTTGCTCCCAACTGATGTATTTCACATTTACGCCCAGGTTAGGCAGTGTTGTATTGAGCAGCACTACTATCAAATCTAATAGACACAAGAACAAGACACAGAAAGCAGATTCTGGATACTTCAGGGAAGGCACTGTCGGCAAAGTGAACATCATTCAATAAAATTCCAATCTCTATTTGAAATTTCAAGAGCTCACCCAGACTAAATCTCTCTGTAATCACCAGCAATTTTCAAAAACTTTCAAGAAAGTACATCTCTTTAAGAAAAAGAAAAAAAGTTTTTTTTTTAAATGCTTCTATTTATTAATCTTCTTAGCAAACTCGCCTAATAACTACAAGGATCTCGCATCACATTTTCTTCAGAAAACTGGACACAGTCATTTCTTTCAAGCAGAATGTCATGCACCTCCCAGCAGCAGTAGTATCTTCTGAGTAGTAGGTCAGCTCCTGTTTATCTGCACATGTATACTAATCTGCTACACTGAACTTGCAAGGAAAAAAAATAAATAGCTCTGCAACTAACGTCAAGAATGTAGTTGATGGCCATTAATTCCCATCCTTCTACCTTCACAAAGTAAATGGACATAATGGGGCAGACAGGCCTGAAAGCTCTCACAAACAATGCATTATCTTCTCCATAACCTCACAGAAACACATGCACTGAGAGTTGTAATCAAACAACTCATAGCTCACGCCCTGCTGCCCTTCCTCTTTCCAACTCAGTGCCTCCTCACTCAGTATTTGGCCTCCCACACCTTATGCTATGCCTTTTCTCAAGCACAGCGCCAACCCAACAGCAGCGTTTTGAAGTGCTGGTATATACAGTCTTGGCTACTACATGCCCCCTGCTGAATCAGGATCAGATAGATAACAGCTTAGTTTATATCAGCTGAGGAGAAAAAACAAATCTGTCTTGGCCTAATTTCTTGCTGTTTTTAATACTCCCTTTGTGCAAATGTACATACATATGCCTAATACAGAGATATTTAAAAGCACGTCCCAAGACTGACTAAGTAACTTTCACACAAACCACCACCAAAGGATAAAATGCAAAGGATATAAAGGGAAACACATTCCAGAAGTCCGTTTTAACATCAATTTAATTTATATTTAACATGTTTTGATAAGCTGGAGACCAAACTAATTTTGAGAAAGTTTCAAAGACTTCATACAATTCCTAAGATCCATTTTCTAGAAATGTAAGACCAAGACCACCACATCTCACTGAGAAGCAGTCCTTCAGAAGTCTGCAGTCTTCATCATGGTCACCCAACATCTTGAAGTCAATCAGCTTTGAATGCACTCTTTACTCCTTAGAATAATATCCCTCTGTATTTTTTTCTCTTTAATCACAGCAGAACCGTAAGCAGAGCAAATCTAGGCTTTCTATCAAACATAACCGCTGTCTAAAATTCATCCCCATTTTTGGTTCATCTTTCACATACTAACCACCAATAGAGAGATGTCACACAGCCTTGAAAATCCAGTACACTGACCAAAGATGTCCACATACTACCCAAACTCCTTTGAAGCACAGCTGAATCTCCATTTCTGGTCCCGTATCTACCTTACTGACTCTCTTATGTCAGAGCTCTGATTTGTCTGAATTTGGCACAATGTGTTTACCTCTATGGCCTTACAGTGAAATCCATGCAGGAATTCTATCTTGCTGTATGATGGCCTAATACATGACATGAGCTCACGCAGTGACATCAAAACAAATAAAATGTTGCAGTAGATATGACCTCAAACTACTTGAAAATATCAATAAATGGTAATTAAATTGCCCAGGCTCAGTAGAAGTAAGATGTATAAGAGAAAATATGACATAGTTACCTTTCTTAATAAAAAAAAAAACACAACAGAAATGTTCTTTTAGGTTAGAACAGTAATTCAGAAGTTTTATTCCATGGCAAAAGATTTAACTTTTCCACAGAGACAAGCTTAAACAGCAAATATAGGATTTACTGTTTGGAAAAAAAAATAAATTTCAAAGAATCTATTATTTAATCCCAGCATGATACTTCAATACTAAGATCTAAGAATATCTACAATGAATGCAAAATATTTTACAAACAGATAACAACTTACGTACTGAGTATGCATTTATATGAAACAAAAAGCTCTGCAGTATCATAAAAAACCCACAAGGTTCCAAGTCAAATCAGTACTCTTTTGCTTTTTTCCAACTGACATGAAGGTGAACCTATACTAGGTAAAGAAGCCAACATTTGCTATTAAAAGTACCTTTTGCTTGCAGTCAAAAGTACACTATGTTACAGCAGTTTAAAGTAATTTATTTCAAGTGAGTGAGTTTCTTTGAATTGCTGCTTGCAAGTAATCTGTCTTCCATCAATAAGAATCTGTGCAAATTATTAAAATAAAAAGGCTTTCAAAGCACTGCAGTTCCTTACTTCCTTCGCTTAGATTTGACTTGAGGCTTATTTAATATGCTCCCATGTAGATAAAAGTAGCAGAGTTTTGTTTTCATGCTGGGTGGCCAAAAGGTTAAACGTCATGTTCCCAGTGTGGGAAAATCCCAGAAGCAGACAAAACTGTTTTGAAGCTTACAGAAGTTATATTTCTAGTAGACTACTTAGACGTAGAACAACCAACAATTCTGTTAGCTGATCCCTCTTCTCTGAGATAAGGACATTATTATATTAAAACATTTACAAGCATAGGAAGCTGGAATGTGTTTAAAATGTTGAGAAAAGGGCCCATTTCAAATACAATACCATTACAGGAAATTCTTGGGGTAACAGTATTTATCTACAAGCACAGTCATTTTTTAAATCTTCCTAAATAAGTATTACACTCAGATACCCTCCAACAGCCCTTCTTACTTGAGTCTGACCTGTAAATTACTCAAATCCAGAAGTTCTTCCAGAAATTTCAGTTAGTACATATATTCCGCTGCACTTATCCACGTGCTTTGATGCCAGCAAGACTGAAACACACAGTAACCCAAACATAGTGCATCCTAAACATCTTAAGGAACAAAGAAGTAATTCCAAGAGGTAAACATGCCTTATACTTCAACATGAATCTTGCTGCAGTTGGCTGGCAAGCACTAACCTCATTGGGGTGATAACACAGTGAGGAGCTTCAGACAATACAAGCTGAAGAGCCAAGCACTTTCCTGCATTTGGCAACTGATCTGCTGCATGAAGCACACAATGTGTATGGAAAAAAGGTTAACTACAAGTGATCCTTGTGAAAATGATCCTTTATGCATCTCCTACAGCAGCACGCTCTCAGAGCAGGCAAAAGAGCCTCCTCCCTAAGGGAATTTGCCTTACTTTTTGGAGTTAAAAGTCTTCATCTTTAGTTCACAGTGTTGGAAATACATGATGTAATCCACTCAGAAATATGCTGCTACAAATAAACTTGACCTTTTGAGTATTTTCACAGTTTGACACTACTGCTGTGGTAGAAGGGAAAGAAAAACCTCTAGAAACACCCAAAGTATGCAGCTTCTCCTGGAAACAAAGTGTGCCTTCAGGAAACCTGATAAAGTAAATACTCTGTCTGTCTATCCTCAACCACTTTAATTTCTAAATCACCTCTGAAGGAAGCGGTTCTTAGAGGCTGTTTCATGAAGTCTGGACCTGGGATTTGCTACCTTTATGGTATGACAACACAATTACAGAAAAGATCTCTTTGGGGTGCTTGGAAATACATCATTGGTATTTCCAAGAAAATATTAATCAGCTATAGAAACAACAGTGGAAGCAAGGAATATGAAAGCAAGGAAGTGGAGCACAAATACTCTGACACTGAATTATGCTTTTCTGATACCAGAGTATTTTGGTGAAAGAGTGTGGTACACAGCTGTTCTGACAAGGTGAAGACTTCATGAGAAGCACACTGTCTGAAATCTTCAGGATTTACTGGCCCTCTTCTAGGGCCAGTACAGCTCTCAGTTGTCAGTACAGAAAAGCTGTATTAAAATAATGTCTCTTTCAAAAAGTTTCTGTTCCGAATAAGCACCTCCTAGACTGGCAAAGTAGCTCTTCCAGTCTTCACTGAATCCTTCTACCATAAAAACAGTACATTTGAGTATAGAATTTTACTTTGGTTTTGAAATGTTGCATAGAAGTTAACTCGAAATTAAGTAGAAGGCTCTGTGGACTTTGGCAACAAATGCAACAACAAAACCATTACTCTTTAGAATGTCCAAGATCTTAATCCATGTAATTACATATAAACCCCCTGATCCTCAGGACTGATTTTATTCTTAGAAAACTATGTGGGAAAAGGGAATCCTATAGGCAGCTTAGGTTAATGATGCATGCTGCATCTGTAGCAAATCTTACTCTCTACCACAATACCTCCAGTAATTCACTTGGTCAAGCAACTATTTTATTAGACTAACTACGTGAGATTTACCTGCTCAAAATACTTTACCACGTTGCCATATGAACATCATCTGGAAGATGATGGTCTCCAAAAAGAAAGCTGTTCTCAGAAAGTCAAAACAAACCGGATTCAGAACAAACACACATACATCTCTTTCAGTGTCTAGGAAAACAAGAAACCTATTCTTCTGTCTGCTGGAGCTGCCTAGATGAATCGCCACGGTCATTCTGCTTATTACGCTTCCACAAAAAGCCATCTCAAGAAATAAGGAAGACATGTGAATTAAAGACTAGATACGACTGTCTTATCCATATCTATCTTAAAAATTAAAAATGTTCAAGAGTGTTACATGTACTTGAATATCTGAACACATTTTATGATACTGTTTTCACTTACAAATTCACTGTGCGCTATTAAAAATTCAGTTAACTATCACTAATATTGTGACTTTTTTTTTAATGTAACCAAACAGTGAAGAGAAGGACACGTCTGGCCCACTTTAGAAAGTCTGAAATTTAAGAATCACCAGCAATTATGAAGAAACTATTTCAAATTTTGCAAGAGGTGATCACTTCAATGTCAGGATTGTTCTTTCATGTGTGTGTTCTATTAAGCTGTAAGCTTATGCAAACCTTCATCCAAAAGTAATTGTTTTGTTAGCCAAATTGCTTCTGCATTTCTATTTGCTACATGGAGCCCCAGAGATGGAACAAAAATAATTCTCCTTATTTCTCCTAGCAGTTACTGCTACTCAGTAGACCATAAGGCAGCGAGAGCAGAGACATCAGCTGCCCCTTCCAATAGTCCTAGTAAAGAGCACCTGGGAAAAGCATCCTGCTGGAGGGAAGATTAGGAGCAGCATATTGACATTGCACAGTAACACAAATACCACTCAGTGTAATTTGAACATGGTATTTGCATCTTACCTTCCCTAAGAAGGCACCTCTGTAGGTGTTTTAGAAGCCTGTCATGAAAGACACCACAGGTCTGCAGGGCGATCATAAATGGATAACTGATGAATCTCATGGTCAAAAAACACTTTCTATCTAAATAGGTAGGTCCAGTATCAAACTATGACTTTTAATGCCACACAAACCCTTCTGCAGCATATAATCAATAATTTAAAAAAGGAGAGAAATCCACTAACTCAACTCAAGAAGTCCACAGCTACTTGATCTTCGTTTTCAGGGGGGAATAGAATTGAAAGGATGCTTTTTTAGGAATGCTGGACACTCAAGTCTCCAATTAGGAATCAGTGAGACCATTCAAAATAAAAGCTGTAACAAAGTCAGGTATTCCAAGCTTCCAAGCCTTTGCATATTCTGTCCACACAAACTGAGCGAGCACATTTCAACCTATTTCTTTAAATATTGTTGTTATTAAGACTGAAAATTAAATTACAGTCTTTCTGTATGGGAACAGAAGGTTTTTGTTTTTTCCCTCCTGCCCCACCTTCAGCTCCATAACATTCAAAACTATTGTAGAGTACACACAACAGATGCATTCTGTTTTATGCACTGCTTCATATTAATTCAAATCTATCCTTAATTCTGACATCTAAAACATTACACTTTACAGCTTCAACATCTTGGCATTTATGCAACTGAAAATTCCTAATTACATATCACGCTATATTTAGTGATTTTTCCAGGATGCAACAGCCATATTTGCCTCAAAAGAAGTTGGAAACTTACAACTGGATAAATCTAATGACGTAGAGTTTCGTCCAATCAAAACAGTATGAAAGACAGAAAGAGTCTGTTAGGTTCTCTGTGCCTTGATAACGCACTCAAGGCAACAAATGCAGTCAGAAGTGCCTGCTTCACCTCTCCTTCAGGAGTGATACTGCCCACAGAAGCTGCCTCTGGCTCGCAATTTGAGTCAAAAGCATCAACAGTGTGAGGCTTCCACTGAAAAACAGAGCATCTTCCCACACACAATATAAACCTGACGTACCGAAAACAGGCCGCTTGCAACACTGACGTGTGGTCTGAGATGTCATCCTGGCAGACCAACTAAACACTGTTCTTGACATTTAAAAAAAAATACATCACATGTAATTAAACAAGCAAACAAACAAAAGCAATATCATTTGCTAGGAATGGCACTGTGCTGGAGTTTCTCCCTAACTAGGAAATTTCAATTTCCAAGTTCACGCCAGCTGCTTTGAGTTAGCAGGTCAGCCAGGCACCGCTCGTGCAGAACCAGCACAGCCTTCGCATACACCGAGCACTGCCGCGCTGCTTCCCACAAAGCTCTGCGCAAACCTTCGGCAAGACAGAAAGCCTGGTGATAAAAAGATAACACGGAGCCGGCTCCGCAGGGGAGGGAGAGGGACAGCATTCTTCATCCGCGATCGGTCACCGGCTGACAGCACCCCGCGGTCCCGCACCGCCTCGGGATGAGCTCCGGCCGCGGGGCGGGCAGGGCAGGGCAGGGCAGGGCAGGGCAGGGCAGGGCGCGGCGCGCACACACCTACCGTCTCCTTGGCAGCGGCCGCCACGGGGATGGGGAGCAGCGCCCGAGTTCCGCCCGCCTCGGCGGCTGCCGGCTGCCGGGAGGGCTCCCGCCGCCGCTCGGACAGCTGATAGCCCGCGTAACCGGCTAGAGCAGCCCCCGCCGCCCAGCCCAGCTCCCGCCGCCACTTCCTCGGCCCGGCCCCGCCGCCGGCCCACAGCCGCCGCGCCGGTGGGGCTATAGGTGCGGAGCCCAAGCGGCGGCGCCACCGCAGGAAGGTGCGCAGAGCGGCCATGGCCGCCGCTCCGCCCCGGTGACAGGCGGACAGAGCCCCCGAGGGCGGCCGGGGAAAACATCGCGAGAAACGGGGAAGGGGTGGGGAAGGGACAGGCCCCCCCCGCTAGTCCCCGCCCCCGCCACCACCTCGGTCCGCGGCGCTGCCCAGATGTTCCCCTGCCTCCCCTGGCAGCCGTGCGGCGGTGACAGCTTCTGCCGCGGTCCTGGTGCTTGAGGGGCGGCCTCAGAGCAAGGCAGCAGCAGGCAGCCAAGTGCTTTTTGGCAGTGGTGGGCTCTGAGCAAGCTGATGGGGATAAGAGGCTGTTAAGACCGAAGGAGGAGAGCTCGTGTCAGCCCGAGAATGGTCAGCGTAAGCCAGAGTGGTTGGGCCGTGTGTGGAAACTGCCGTGAGTGGGGACTGAGCTCATGTATGTGCCTTATGGCATAGGACCGTGGAAACACAGAACATCCCGAGTTTGAAAGGACCCATAGGGATCATCAAGTCCAACTGCTGGCTCCACACAGTACCACCCAAATTTCAAACCCTATGTCTGAGAGGATTGCTCTAACGCTCCTTGAACTCCAGCAGCTTGTGGCTGTGCTCACTGCCCTGGGGAGCTCGTTACATAACTTACCCTTTTGTTTTCACAGTTACACTTCTGAGGTCTACCTGGATGACCCAGTCATATATCCTAGTAAAAACTTGGAACCAATACGTTCAGGGAAGAAAGAACTTCTGAATATATGTCATCTGGGCAGATGAAGAGATGACAACAGCATCAAATAATTCTGAGTCAAAAACATTCAATGATCTTAGTTATCATAATGAAGACTCCTGTGAGTCCATCAATCCCTTAAAATTACTGATGTACTGATCTGTTTCCAAATCTTGAAAACTCTTGGTGTGAATATAGAAAGTTCTGCAGTCCACTGAAACTTAAAAAAAAAAAAAAAAGAAGAGAGAGAGAGAGATTTCACATAAACTGAAATTAAACCTGTGATACTAACATCTATCATATTGAGTCATCGGTTTTTAAAGTTAGTGGAAACTGCCAAAGTGTCCGGCAGATTGCTCCATCATTTTTGGACCTGTACTATAAAATGTCCATCGGAGGTACATGGCTGCAAGAGGCGCAGTTTTTGCAGGTGAGTTGTGAAGCAGGGATCTAAGCAAATAGCCAGCGAAGAATACTTTCATTGAACCAGGTTGACAGCCAGGTAATGTTCCTTTTCTTTGTTTGTTTATCACTGTTTAGCTGGGAATCAGTTTAACTACTTAATTCCCTAGGAACTTGTGCCTTACCACATCCATCCGACCTTTCCCTCCAGTACTTCTCTCTGTTCCTCAGGTTCTCAGAAAAGCAGAATTCCCCTATATCCTTTTCAAGCATATATCCCATTCCTATCAAAGTGACCCCAGACTTCAGTTCCTCCCACCCTTTCGTAACACTGTGCTTTGAGGCCTTCCCATCAGCTCCCAAAGGAAACCACACACACAATGTATGCAACCTCACCTCTGCTAAATATTCTTGGCCATGGACAGCCCCAAGCATAAGCTTTATGGTATATTGGTATATTATATATATATATGTTATACTGAAGAGTTACTAATAATAAATCTGTTTTGTCCCTAGTTGAGGCTGATGGGCAAGGACCTTGTCAAGCATTTTGTGATACATCATTTTCTATAGCAGAACATGCAATGCCACCTACACTGTGTTGAAATTTCATAGATTGCATTCAGACTTTTCTAGTCTTAAGGATTTTTTTCCCCTGGGATCAGGTGCAGCTTCAATTTCTTTTCTTTTTTTTTCTTTTTTGTCTTTTTTTTTATAAGTATACTCTTCCCAAGCTTCAGTCAGTTTGTCTGTTTTTTTTCCCCCTATATTTTTGCTGTCTTTGTATGTTACTGTGAACAAGATGTGAATTTGTTATGTAATCATATACAGATATTTCAGAGAATATATGAACTAAACCTCATTTAATACATTTAATACAATTTATAAGAAAAACTTCAGTAATTATCATATTGTGTCACAGGAGAATTGTGCATGTGTTTGACAACAGGCAATCTGACAGTTTGTACAACTGCAAGCATATCCAAGGCTGAATTATCTCAGAGGTATGTCTGGAAAGGCAGCTACTTGGAGAGGTGATAGCTAATCCATTTCTGGAAAAGAAGTCACTTTTCATCAATGTAGTGTCCTGAAGTAAATCTGTTAGCTGAATGAGTGATCAGTTACTTAAAAGTGTAGATGGGAACCGTGAGTAATGTCCCTGATGACATTATTTCACCGAAATCAGTTAGCCTCAGTTTAATGACTTTTCAATAACACCCTTAGGCTAACCTTTTTTTCACTTCAAAAAACCCAATAAACATCTGTAACTACTTATGTCCGAGCGCATTAGTCAAAGCTTCTGTGGTGAGGCGTTGGCTTAGGAACAAGAGTGCAATTTATTTGGGCAGTAAGTCAAAAACTGTAAGTTGTCGGCACATCCTATGTTCAGAAGCCATCTAGTATAAGTAAACCTTGGTGCTCTTTGTTTTGTGATCCACTTAGAGAACTGATATAAAAGCCGCCAAATGAGACAGTTAGTTGGAATATATGGATAATGTCCATTCTCAGTGGATGTAACTGGACATAAAGGTTTCTCACTACCTAGGTAGCTCACCACTTAGCTTCTCTATCCCATCCCACTTCAGCGAGAGTTATCCATGTTTATCTACACAAACATGGGCAATATAATAATGAGTCTTAAAAGTCCCTAAGGATATGTTTTTTTTTCATATAAAAAACAAACAATAAAAGTGTAAGAAAAGTAGAACATCTGTAGGAAAATAATATATTTTCAGCACTAATTTTACCTCCTCAGAGGTTTTTCATTATGCATAGATATACATACATATATACAATGTATGTATACATGCATACGCAGTATATCAGTTCTATGTCAATAACTGTATAAGCTTAGAAAATGAAGTTCTAAATGATTTTGAAGACTGTATATTATATTGCATTTAAAAGGTTTTACATCATCAGATTATGACCAAATTTGTGCACGGAGCCTTGATAATTATCTTTTTTTGTTTGTTTGCTTGTTTTGTTTTGTTTTCCTAGTACATAAAGCAAAATAAATCTTATTTTATTCAGATTGGCAGTACTCCATAAAGCTCTAAGTGTAGCTTCTGTATGTTCTGCTCTTGCTGAATTTAGTGGACCATGTTTTCTTGTCAAAATACAGGAATCACAGAATTGTAGAAATAAGAATCATCTGGAAATGACCATGGTACACTGATATCTCCAGATGATCACATTTCTACACTTCTTTATGTTCTGTTGAGTGGATTTTAATCCTCCTAGAGCTTTCTTTCTCATATACCCAAGACCTGCACCCTTTCTTTCTCCTAGCTGTTATTTTATTGCGTGAGTACAAGTTACAGTTCGTGCAGCAATATTATGAGGGAGTTCTGAATTTAATAATGGCATAATGTTGCAGAAAAAAGTTTTAAAGCTAACAACATTTTCTGACCTACTTGAGAGATGCATAGATCTCTTTCTGTATACACAAATGTATGTACAGCCTATATATCAGTGATTTCAGTCCATTGCTTTCTCTGATCCCTTGGTAGCCACCAGGTGTTGCCTATAACAATATGCCATTCTTAGGTAATATACAGTAATTATATTGTCTGTAGAAGCCCCCACTACTAGCTATGGAAATAAGAACTTGACCACATGTGTATTTGTTCAACGACACTGAAAGTGCAGCCTCTAGGAAGTATATGTAGTGCTGTCTAGATTGCACTGTATGCTTTGTGTTTAGTAGCGCACTCTTGTAAAAAGACTCTTCAAAATTATTTAACTTCCCATGGTATAGTCTCAGAAGGCACCAAAAAAAACAAACAAAAAAAACCCAACACCAAAAACCTCCAGTGCTACCGTTTCCTGTCACATGACTAACGCAAACAACAGAACAAATTCTTATCTTTTTGTTTCCTTTTAAAACAGCTAACCGGTTTACTGGCCAGACATTAAAGACTCCACTCTGAAAAGATCGCTATTGTATTTTCCACTCAACATTAAATGTTTCCACTATATAACAGAAAAGCTTCAGTCACAAAGGCCTTCCAGCAGGTGATGGCTGAGAATGTGTTTCTCAAAAAAACCTTCATTGCTGAGGACAGTAGCGCCATCCGACCAGAAGAGCCCTCTACTCTTGGTAGGATGTGGAAGGTCCCACTGGGGCTTGGTAGTACTTTCCATAACGAGGCATCTTTTGGCTAATGAGAACATATCTCCTGTATGTAGCTGTACCATCCGAGTGAATGTCCTGCAACACAGCAGCTGCAGTGAACTAACTGCAGTTTGATCTTGACCTGCCCATCATGTCAATAAAATTGCTTGATGCTTATTTCAAACGTTTTATGTATATTTGAGTAATCAGTGTGCAGGCTACTTGAGAAATAGGTGCCATATAGATGATCCAACTTTGATCTATTTCTTTGATTTAGCACTGCAATTAAGTAGATTTGGTTCAAAGAGAAAGCTCATTGGTTGATGTTTTACACTGATGTGATAATGTTTACACAGATGTGCTTTGAAATCTCAATGATGGTGGATTTTTGGGTCTGACCACATGACAGGCTTCTGTTATCTGAAAGGTAAAATAATATAACATCTATCTGTAACTGCCTTCAGAGTAGGTCTGCCTGTGCTCTCTTCAGAGGTGATTTATCTGATCATTGTATTTAGCACTAGTTTTTTTAGTTTTAAGTCCCTCCACAGTAAATCACTTGCTTTAAAGCAGCCTTTTTATAATTCAGGTGCACACAGGGGCAGTACTTAGGACTGCAATGATGAAAAGGTGTAGCATTACCTGCTTTAAAGCACCTGCCAATTAATTAGCCCTATACTCTCTGCAGCAAATAAAGCTAAGCAGTCAAATCCATTTGATCTCTCAGATTCAGACTGCAACTGAAAGGATCATGAAGCAAGACTGGAGAACTAATCTTTCATGAATCTCTGCAACTTTTTTGTTTAAATGAAACCTTAGACTGCCAAGCAGCTCTCTTGAATTTCTGAAAGAATTAACCATGAAAGATCTTTGCGCTTTATACTCTAAACCTTTGTTTTAATATCGGCAAGATCTGCTTTACGTAGCAAACACTAAGATGTGTCATGTAGTTTGAGCCTTAGAAGTCATAAGATATTGAAGAAAAAGCAGCAAAGCATGCAAAAGTCAAGCTTTTAGGATCAATACACCATCGCTTTATCAATGCTAATAATTAATATTTTTGAATGCGTGAACCATTTTGCTTCAGGATTGAAAAAAAGCACCAGCTCCGTATCCAATGGGACAGCAAGATCCTAAATTGTTTCAAAACTACAGAAAGACACCAGGGAACCTACAGGATAAGGCATTATTTTTGCTTTGTGGTGCTTCCAGGTGCTGGTAACGGGCCTGCTGCAATGCCCCAGCACAGATGGATGGGGTGAGCCATCTCTTGCACCTTTTTCCTTCACATCTGCAGGTTTTGAAAATGTTTAACTCAATCCACTGGCCTGCCCATTTATATTTTTAAAGACTGATGCCCAACTGCTATAGATCAGTTTCGTGTCACGTCAATAAATTAAGCACGGGGGAGAATTTGCAGTGGGGAAAGCACCTCCCTGACTATGCCAATTTCTTTAAAAATTCCCCTCCTTGTAAGTGAAGTGATAAAAGGCAAGGGTAACGCTGTGCATTTTATTAGCGTTTCAGAAACAGGGAGTAGGACTGTCAGATCTTTGTGCTTTTTTCCTTTCATGTATGTCTGGGCAGGCCTCGCCCTCGGGTAACGCCCTATCTCCCGCTTCCTCCCTCCCCCCCCCGCCTCTCCTTGCACCTGTCCCGCGGTGCACATCCCGCACACCCCAACCAGGTCCTGGTGCCGGTCCGAGTGCCCCGCGCTCCGCTGTGCCCGTCCGCACACGCGGGCGCGTATGTGAGCGCACACGTGTGCGTGCGGCGCAGCCCCGGCGGGAGGTTCCCGGCTCTCGCTGCTCCCTCCCTCCGTTCTCTCGCTCCCTCCCCGCCGCCGGGCAGATGGGAAGAAGGTGCGAGGCGAGGGGGAGCGGGTTTACAATTTCAAACGCGGCCTCCCCGCGGAGGGCTTCATTAGCATATGTCAGGGGGACCGCCGTATATATATATATACACGCGGGGCGTATAAACACCAGCCGTCGCCTGGCTCGCACCGGCTCGCCTCGGCTCGGCTCCCCATGCTCGGGGCCCGGCCGCGCAGCCCCACATGCCCGCCGGGAGAGGCCGGCAGCCGCCCGCCGCCGCGCCCTAGCCCGCTCGCCCCGCGCCCCCATGGCTCCGCTGGCCGAGGTGGGGGCCCTCCTGGGCGGCCTGGACGGTCTGGGGCAGCCGGTGGGCGCCCACTTCCTGCTGCCGCCCGCCGGGGAGCGGCCGGCGCTGCTGGGGGAGCAGCGGGGTCCCGCGGAGCGGGCGGCGGCGGCGGCGGAGCTGGCTCACTTGCAGGGCATCCTGCGGCGGCGGCAGCTCTACTGCCGCACCGGCTTCCACCTGCAGATCCTGCCCGACGGCAGCGTGCGCGGAACCCGCCAGGACCACAGCCTCTTCGGTAGGTGATGGGGTGCCTGAGTGCGCAGGCGGGTGTGTGGTTTGCTCAGCCCCTGCGGGGTGTCTTGCCCTGTCTGTGGGCACAGGGTTTAGGGGAACGGGTGAGAATGGGACCCAACTTGTTTTCGTTCCTGGGGTGATACGATAATGTAGCTCTTAGTGGCCCTTACGTGGCACGAGGCTGCTTTGAGGTACAGGAAGGCAAAGCAGAGGTGACTAAAATTCTTCTCAAGTACCTGGAGTACCCGTTGCTCTCTCTGACAGTAAACCAAAACGAAGTGTTGAGCCCCAAATATGGATGTTTCCTGTGATGTAAGAGTAAATCGTAAAGAGTGGTTGTAGGAATGAAGCATCTGAGCTAACCTGCTGTTGTCAGCTGCACTCGAGTTTGGGTGTGTGTTGATTCTGCAGCCATAAAAAGCAGATTAAAGAGCTTCCTATCATCGTTTCCACAGCCAAAATAATCTGCTGGAATGGCTCTTAATTGCTTCTATAACACGTGGATGTTTTCAGAAGTCGAAGAGCAGCAGTCAGAGCTCTTCTCAGAAAGGAGATTTCCAGCAGCATGTAAACATGAAATGAATCTGTGTTTAAAAATAAAAGGAAAAAAAAATAGCCTCCGATCAAACATTTACCAGGCTTTTTAGAAATGCTTTTCCTTTATTCTACCACTGTTATGTGCAGGTTTGTCTGATGTGGTTGCTTTGTGGCTGAATCACCTGCTTATTAGAGCTTAGAAAAAGAGCGGCTTTGAAAATGATACCAGAGAGACAAAACACCTCCACCTCTTTTATGGGACTCCTGTGTTTTAGGAACTGGAGCACAAGGATGATTTATATGCAGTAGAGGGTTGTTTTTTTTTTTGGTTTTTTTTTTTTTTTTAATGATTGCTCTCTGTAGAGGATTTATGCTCTTTGCTCCTTGGTGAGATAAATAAAAAACCTGCCAAACCTCAATTAAAATTCACAACATTTTAAATTATTGTGCAGTCCATCTGCCTTGCAATGAAAAATGGTCCTGAGTGAGTGATCGTTAATACAGCAAATAGACAAAAAGATATGGTCAAAATCAAATATGCTATTAAAACCGCTTTCCTTAGATAAAGATTTTTTTGTACAGTGGCAAAACCAAGAATCAGTTTAGCAAAATCTTAAGTATGATTCTGGAACAGCTTATTTTTGAGGCTTTGTTTTCATTGTTAACAACTCTAAAAACCTGGTTCACACATCTCCTTTCTTTCGTGTTTTATATGCACTGTAATCTGTGCATATCAATTGGTAAAGTGGGCTGGCACACGCTTGCCAAACTGCAGGCTTCAAATAGTGCCTCATCTCCTGAATGCTTTGTATTGTTAACATGTATTATATTTTTGGGGAAAGGTACTATAAGTAATGCAATAATTCAAACGTGACCAAATAAATGCTGTATTTTAATGCACATAAAAGCCTGCTGTGAAGATAGCAGGTTGGGTCAAGAGGTGTGGGCCCATATAGCTTAGATAAGAGCTCTGGCAAATACTTTTTACCTCCCCCCTCACTTTCTTTTTTTTTTTTTTTTTTCCTCCTGTGGGTAGATTCTGTTATATAAAATTCTCATCTGTACTTTGATTTCTATTCAAATGATCTAATAACAGAAGTGTTTTTTTAAGATAATGCTATAGAGAAAAGTAAAGTATATTTTCAGGTAATTCAAACCTATCTCCTGATGTTTGAGCAGGCAACTTGGCAAACAGCATCTAATCGTAGTAGACTGCAACCACATAGTACCAAAGGTTTTAGCCGGAGTGATGAATGAAAACCTTTCATCATTAAAATTAAAGGTGGGGGGGGAAAAAAAAAGCCTTCTTCAAATAAAGCAGGATTCTTTTACCTGGATGAGGCTTCTCAGGCTGCTTTCATGTGAACATGTATACATTTTAATACAGTAGTTAGAGTTTCAGAAAAAGTAAAGTAGGCAGTATTTATTATATATATATGTTTCTCCTCCCCCCCCCCCCTTTTTTTTTTTTTTGATGATTTAATTCATTTTTGTCACAGGCTGAATTAAAACAATCTTTTTTTTTTTCTTTTTTTCCTTTGGATATCAGGTATCCTTGAATTCATCAGTGTGGCAGTGGGACTGGTCAGCATAAGAGGTGTAGACAGTGGCCTTTACCTCGGAATGAATGAGAAAGGAGAACTGTATGGCTCTGTAAGTATTGCTTTCGTGACAGCTCCTACGTGTTGAGGTTTTGATTCACTTGTTAGCACAATGCAAGCATTAAAAGTCAGTGGTCTGAACAAATATGAAACAGTGACCTGCTGACATACTGCTTGCACTTAAACTAGATCGTGTAGCTTAGAAAATGAGGTGAAGGTAGCTTTCCTTTGTGTGGTGCACGGAGTGTCCCCACAGAATGAAAGCAGTCACATTTCTTTTGTTGTGACTAGTCTTGTCCTCCTGCTAAAATATGAAAAGTAACATACCACAAAGAATGTATGCAGGTCTAATCTCTAGAGCAGTAGATTCCCCATGACAGAAATCTATTCATTAAATTACTGTGGAACAAGTGAACTTTAGTTAAACTGTAAATAAGTAGTGAGCGAGTTATATAATGTGTAAATCCAAAACTGAATATGTGCAGGTCCAGTTTTCAGAAGAAAAAAGGGCAAGTTAAGCTTCCAAACTATGGAAGCTAGGTCTATATACTTCTCTTGAATTTGTTTTGTTAACAGGCAGCACAAGCCTAAGATATTAGGACATCTTGTTTATTGTTTTCTTCGTATGTGTGCTGAGGTATATAATAACAGCTTGACTTATCTTTCTATGCTGTTCCTTTGTGTAGGAGAAACTAACTTCTGAGTGCATCTTCAGGGAACAGTTTGAGGAAAACTGGTATAACACTTACTCCTCCAATGTGTACAAACATGGAGATTCTGGGCGGCGATACTTCGTAGCACTTAACAAAGATGGTACTCCCAGAGATGGAGCAAGGTCCAAAAGACATCAGAAATTCACACATTTTCTGCCCAGACCTGTGGATCCTGAAAGAGTTCCAGAACTGTACAAAGATGTGCTAGGATACAGCTGAGGAGAGAGGGACATTTGGAAAGACAATCAACCCAATGCTATTTCATCTTGCCTGTTCTCACGTGACAATACCAGCACAAGGGATTTGAAGAAGCTGTTTTGTGATGGACAGACCTCTATTTTCCCAAGTTTGCATTTAAGAGACAAAGCCTTAAAACTGACAGCTGACCAGCTTCCTTCAAACTTGCTGAACTGTGTGGCAACCAGTAACAAGAGTGAAGTTGGAGTCTGTTTTTCAGAATGTCATACTCTTGGGAATTTTGTCAGGATTACTTTTGGCCCATAAATTACCACAAAAATCTGGTTACATCATGCAGACCCAACAATGGCTGGAAGAAATAAAAATAAACTGTAATATAGTTTAAAAAAAAGTCATAATTCTGAGAACTGCATACAAAGTTTTTGTGGATTCACTTCAGTGATGGACCTTAGATGTCAATGCATCATAGAGCTGGAACTTTTCTTCAGGATGGACCTATTTATATAACTTCAGATAGCATATATTTATTTTATATATTTATTTATTACAGAGTTTATTTTTTACTGGGATATGAAGAGATTACAAGCCCCTAGCCCCAATGAGAAATAATTTACAGTGCCAATATGTCCACAGTAGTGTCGTGATATAGAAATGGCATTATACTATAGTACATCCAAAACCTGAATATTCAGATTTCATTGTCTGTTAGTTACAGATAAGGTTATATTTTGTGCTCATGCCATGACTATCCTTGTTTGGGAAAGAGTATTCAGTTTTTTTGATCTATGAAAGTGCCTCGCAGATCTGTATTGAATTTAAATGCACATTTGAAAAAGGGAATTAAAAATGATTTCACTTCATTTGGTTTACTGTCATTTTTAAGTTGAGTTTCTTTGCATACCATATGTAATGCTACAAACATGAAACAATAATGAAGTGTTTTACAGTTACCTTGAAAGAACAATAGTAGCTCTCAAGATCTTGATTTAGATTGCAGCGCACTTTGTTTTTTGTTTTGTGCCAAATGACTGCTACTTTCTACTGCTTTCCTTTCTACTGCTTTCCTTACTAGCACACAAATTATTAGATGACTGGAATCATCTGCATTGCATCAATTTTTTTTTCTAGGGTTCTCATGACTATATAAAGTGTTTTAACTATATAGCAATAATTTTAAGGGGGAATAGTAACTGAGTAAGAAGTCTCTGATATTGCTGAATGAATGATTTCATGTGAGTGAATGCTGTTTCTTACTGTAAGTACAGGAGGGGACCTGAGGAGATTACTTTTTTACCATAATCCTTCCCTTAGGAAATAATCTGAGCATAAGTTTTTACATACATACAGATGAGATCTGACTTTATGCTAGATACTGTTATGGAGGTATGTCATGCTAATTTAATTTAGGACTGTTAGTTATGAAGCACAAACTTCTTAGCATGTTGACTGAAAGGTGAGCCTCCACTCTGTGTGAGAATACTGAGGACTGATGACAGACTCTGTGTAATTTAGCCCTGCTGCAGCCCGCTGTCAGATGGCTGGCACCTCCACAGGAAAGATGGGTTCAGGAAAGGGGCTGGAGGAAGGGCAGGCCTGGGCAGGGCAGCCAGAGATGTGCTTTGCCAGAGTTCCTCTCAGGTTTCAGGTGCCAGGTTTCTCAATGGGCTCCAGTTCAGAGTAACTCATTTGAGTGCTACATGTGCATCATTTATATAAAATCAAGGTATTAACAAAACAAGTTTTCCAGCATATAACACACTTGCTAAAGCCATCACTATACCAGAACATCTTCCAGTCTATAATGAGAAGTGGATGAGCATATGGTCAAAATCACTTTCTGCCAAGTAGAAATTGATTGCAGATCTGGAAAAAGATGTTTCAACACTTCATGTCTGGTGATGTGTAATGTAATAAGGGTAAAGGTTTTGTTTAAAGATTTCTGAAAAACAGGTAGTGGAAGATCTACTGGGCACTGAACGCTTTTACTGAAACAATGTTGTAACATGCTTCAAGGTACCACAAAATAATGATTCTGGGGGTGATGCTGAGTCTTGTTAATAATAAATGAGCATGTAAAGACAGAAATATATACTTTAAATAGCTAAAAAATTTCCTCTGCATGTTAAAAAATAATTTATTCCATGTAAGTTGTGTAACAAACTCCTGGCTGCTGCTCTGCAGATAACTCCCATCATTTCTGGCAAGTGTGTTCAACTTGTACCAGTAAAGTAGTCATCTTTCTTTGGATTAACAATTTACTCTTAATGTAACTACCTCAAAAGTACATTCAAGATAGCAAGAATTGTATTAGTAATTATTTTGTTGCACATCTTTTTTTTTGCAGATGTAATACAATGTAGAGCAGTAACTGAGGGTAGCTTTAAGTGGTGAATAATCTTCCACTGTAACTTCTGGATCCCAGTACCTAGCCAGTATATTAAACAAGAAAGAAAGTGATATGTGCTGGTCATATCTCACTGCAACTTGAGATGTATGCCAATAATCCTTGATCAAAATGTATTGTGGCAGGCACTGTGGTGACAAATGAATTTATAAAACTTTTAGAGTATTAGAAAGCTGTCACAGCCTCTTTTTGCAGTACTGGCTTATTTCCAGCAAAGTAACATTTTAATATGTTTTCCCATTTCATTTCTAGCACTTACATACTTTCTATTATGTTCTGTCCATCATGATCTTCACATGAAGTTAATGTTTTTTTTTGTTTGTTTGTTTGTTTTCTCAGTTTGAGAATGAATGGTGCCCAAATAGATAAAAAAATGAGTTTGGTTTTATTTAACCAGAAGAATTGTTGGTCTAGTTTGCAACAAATTTTAATTTGCAATAACCCTATCAATGTGAAGGTCAGGTGTTGTTCTAATGTCATGAATTGAGTAATCTGAAGGAAGTGGCATTGTGAAAGTCCGAGACAAAATTTCTAAAGGCAGACTTCCCATACATTTAAGGTAACATGTTTTATGTTGAAATAAATCCCTGTGTAACTGACTTCCCTGTTACTTCTTTTCCATTTTTTTCCTAATGTAGAACAGTTTGAGGCAGTCACACAGCTTACATAGCAGGTGCAGCTCCACTTTCTGCTTCCCACTGGTTCTTACAGAAACTGTAAAACATTTGGTCTTTTTATCTCAGAAGTAATTGGGAATTGGGTGCTTCATGCCAGTTCTATGTTTCTTTATGCATTTTGTTTTCTGCTTCTCTCTTTTCCAAGTTCTGTCAGAATTAACCTTCTAGCCACACATAAGGTTTTCTGAAGTCCAGGCGTAAGTTCTATTTATGAGCATATTTGGAGTGAATTTGTTACTTTTAATGATCTTTGTATTCCTGGTCAGAATGCAGAATTTAGAATTTTTAACAGTCTTTAAAGCTTTTGTGGTAGTCATCTAGCTTGGATGTAGAACACAAATGCCTCTGGAAATTAGTATTTTTTTTATTAGATGAGCTGATAGAAGTGGAAAAAGTGCGCTGCTTGTCTGAAAGGCACATGGCTTTTTCATTGGTCTGAACCACTTATATTTGCATGGAGCACTTCAATTGAGTTTGCATCTTTGTGTTTTCTGCCATAAGCTTATTAGTGCTACTTCTCATGCTCAGATGTGACAGCTGGCTTCACTGGTTGTGTCTGAAATTTCAAATCACTGTGGTGGCCGTGTGCTCTGACAGCACTCCAGGTTTTTGCAGAATTTACTTTCTGATAGGTGAGAGTCATTTAACAAGTGCATTTCATGGTAGCTTTTATTGACAACAATTTTCATTTCTTAATGTGCTTTGTCAAGTCATTTACATAGCTATCCAATCTTCCTTCAGTAGCTTTCTAAAGATTCACTTAAGCACAGATCTTTAACAGAAACTATATGAGCTGTGGATGTGACTTTTTTTTTTAATTGAATTTTATGTAATCATATTAGGACTACTATGTGGCTCTAGTTGTACTGCTACCAGTCACTGGGTTTTCTGCACTCCTTATTCACAGCCATGAACTAAATGGAGATAAGGCATTTCTAGTCACTATAAATATATTTTCAGTATTGCCTTAACATAACGTACCAATTCTGCATTGTAAATACTGAGAACATTGTGGTAAGATGCTTAAATGTTGCCTATCTTTGTTCATAAAACAGAGGGATGCTAGCAGTTAGAATGCCTTCTGGAAATCTTCTCAGTTGCTTCTTTTGCTTAAAATGTGAGGAAAACTATTAACTTCACACATGCAATAATTTGATGCTTTTTTTTCAGTAATATATTCAGCTATTACAGTGAAGTTGTAGCTGTTAGTGTTCTTGGTGGTAGTATATATCTGGATATATATATGCCTCTTTCAGTACGAGGCAATAAATACATTGCTGAAGACAGGAAGAACACATTTTTAAATTGTTATATATCAAGAGGTTCATAAGGAAAGTTTCACTTATGGCACTACTTTTAAATAAGTTTTTGTTTATTTGTTTTGTTTTCTCAGCACTTATTACAGTCTCCTATGGATTCTTAACGCTCACACATTAATGGACTAACAAACAAAGGTATAAAAGCTTGGTGGAACATAATAAACCATGGCAACGTTGTGAATAAATTGTACACAAATAATAATAATTATAATAAAGACAATTAAAAAAAAAAGGAAAAAAAAAAAAAAGGAAGAGGTCAAACAGTTACTCCTATTGCCATTTGGAGAGATATTACATTTCAAACAGAAATTGATTGGCAGCTTGCCAAAATAACTATTTCATCTGCAATGTGATCAGGCACTAGAACCATTCTGGAAGTTCAGGAGAAAGAGAAAATACAGTTACAGGAGTGGTGACACTTGCTCTCTAAATTTCAAATGGATTGAAAGTGCAGTGATACTGTTCTCTTTTTATAGCAAATGCAGTAGTAGTATATATTTTTATAGTAAATGCAGTTCATAGGGAAAGGAGTGAAAGCGTGAGAAAGGTAGTCTTTTTAAAGCGAGGTTAATAACAACTTTCTGTTGTAAAACCTTGTAAAAATAACCCAAATCACATAATTATATGTCATGGATATCACAAATTTTATTGGATATATGAATAGAATAAGTTAACTCTCATTTGCCTCCCAAATGTCATCTCTTTATATATACAGGTCTACTCTAGCATATATTTGCAAAACATACTTTTCAAGTTAGTTACAAGTCTTTCTTTTGTTCCTGGAAATAACAGTCTCAGTGACTGAGACCTTCAAGAAACAGCTTCATGTTTTTATTGTTCATAAAATAGATCTTCCTGACATCTCTAAGTTAAGTTGATAGAAGGAGCCATTGATGTGACCATGGGTCTCAAGGTGGTAGATTTGCCTTAAAGCAGTTTCATCTATCTATACATGGCTGAGGTATCAGGAGTGATAGGAAACTGTTTACTCCTAAATTTTCAACAGTTAACTGACCATCTCATTATGCTGAAGTTTCTGGGTAGGGTCATATTAGCTATCAAGTCATCAATATCCCAATAATGCAAGTTCTTTGTCTTCTATTCTGCTGGAGCTGGAAAGCAAAATTTTCTTTTCTAGTAGAATTATGAATGCATGGCAGTTGGCTGGAACTTGCAGTGATCAAAGTGGAAGTTAAACTGATAGGGAAGAGAATATTCTCAGAACCATTTGAACACTGAAATGTGCTCTGAGATGATCTGCACCATTAATGTCTTTCTTACTAGATAGCTCATGTGAGTTATCAATTTTTGAAGTCCAGATGGAAACTCCTTAGTTTCAGCTGACCAAAATACTATTGTTATTCTTCCCGATAGTCACATAATTTAGTGATAGTATGAAATTTCAGAAATACTGCCTGAACCCTTCCTTTTTTTTCTTTGTTCTTTTGTTTCAAAGCTCGCTTTCAGAGTCGTTTTTTGCAATAAGGAGGCGAGTTGTGGGTATCGGCTCGTGGCGCCGGCATCACTTTGTGGACAGTTTTACATTTGAAAGCATTTCTTTAGAGCTGGTTGTCTTCGAAAAGTAGTGCTCAGGAGTGTTTACTGGCTGAAGATCTGGTCTGTGACCAAATTAGTGGTTCGGGAGATTGGGGGATGGTACCATTGTGCCCTGTGAAAACAGGATACAGGTGGACGCCTCTCCTCTCTCCCTTAACTGCTGGCAAGGCCTGAAGTTCCTGCCTAGGCTCGTAAACTAGAAGCTGCCACTCCAAACAGTGCTGACTAAACCACTTGGGACTCATAAATACAAACTAATGTTTGTACTGTCGTAGTGAAGAAGTCGTCATCAGCCGAATAGCACAACTTCCGAAGACCCATCCCTACTGAAGATCAACGTCTGAACTACGAGCAAGCTGGAACCCCGGTGGTCTCTCTTGCTTTCTACGAAGGCACCTTGCTTTTGTTTCCTATCTCTTTTCTATGGCCCATCTTCCCCTCCCCATGTCCGTAAGCAACTAGAATTTGTAATAAACTGCTCGGGGTAATATCTGACCCATTGTGTCTTAATCACTCTGTTGGGTACATAAATAACAAAAGAACCTCCTTTTCCTCCTATGAAGTGGAGCAAGACAACTACACTCTGCTCTTTGTTATACCCTTTCCTCTGTCTATTCAACACTGCGACTATCTATTAAAGTCTTTATACCTCAATTTCACTTCATATGAGGGAACAATATCTCCTAATTTTAACAATATGTAGAAAAGTCATGTAACTTTAGAAATTTAACCTGCTGCAGAAGGTGCCCATTAAAATCATCAATCTGTTTGGTAACCTTAAACACCATCACAAAACTCCTGAATCACAGAATTGTAAGGGTTGGAAGGGACCTCTAGAGATCGAGTCCAACCCTCTGCCAAAACAGGCTCCCTAGCCCAGGTTGCACAGGTAAGCGTCCAGGCGGATCTTGAATGTCTCCAGAGAAGGAGACTCCACAACCTCTCTGGGCAGCCTGTGCCAGTGCTCCATCACCCTCACTGTGAAATAGTTCCCACGCCCATTTGTGTGGAACTTCCTATGCTTCAGTTTGTGGCCATTTCCCCTTGTCCTATCATCACACACTGCTGAGAAGAGTCCAGCCTCATCCCTGTACTTCCCCCTCCTTAGATATTTATAGACGTGGATCAGATCCCCTCTGAGTCTTCTTTTTTCAAGGCTGAACAGACCCAGGTCTCTTAGCCTTTCCCCATAAGGGAGGTGTTCCACGATGATACCGATATATGCTTTTGCCTACTATATTCCAGATGTGATTTAGGAATGGGTTTTATTTTTAAAACATTAGAGGGTGACTCTTCCTTTTCAGGAAACTTGTCATAGTCTTCAGGGCTGTTATGTTGCTGGCCTTATTACCAAACTTATAGAACTGCAGTTTTTAACAGATCGGCTTGAATATTCTTTTGTACGAACCAGAACTCAGTGCTGGACAGTCCACGAAGTGGTCAGCAAATACCCTTAATTCTGTGCAATTACCTTCATATATAAATAGAAACTGCTGAACACTAGACTACATACTCAGTGGGGCACAGTACTTTCTCACACTTTCTCTTTTAGGTCATGGTTCCATCGGTATCTGCCCACAAATCATTAAGTTTGCTGAACTTAGTTTTGTGAGTGCTAAACACTGTAAAGTGAAGTATGAAATTGTCTCTAGAAATGACTTCTGGCTATATTCAAGTACCACTGCAAGCACCATATTGCATTTGATTTGTTACTAAAAACTGTGTCTAAGATAACCACCTTTGTGTAATGGTTGTGGTTTTGTGGCTTACAACCTCAGTTAACTCCTAAGGTTTACCATACTGAGGAAGTAAATTCTTTTATCTGGGAATGTATCTGTTAATCTTAGCTGTGCAAAGTGTTCTCAGCTGTTCTGATGATGATGTTAAGCCAACAATCATAATAAAAGATAAGTAGATTTTTTTAGTTTGTGGAATATATACCTTGAAAAGTTAATTTTGTCTAATTACAGATTATTAGCAGAGTTTACCTTAGCCATTCTGTCTACTCTGATGAAAATTTTTCATATGACAAGTATGTCTTTTCTTAGCACTCTTACCCTCTCTCACCTTCTTTTGTCCATTCTTTGGCACTTGCTTTCCCTGAGCATCTCTAAGATCCTTTGCAGCCCATCAGTGTAAAAGAGAGTAAAGTAAGTTATATCTCATAACTAGATTTTGCTTCCCTGTGTATTTTGTCTTTGTGGCTTTGGGGAATTAAACACTGCATTCATTGTCAAGAACTAGACCTTTCTTGGCTTTGCACTGCACTAGGTCTTGTTGCCTTTACATATTCAGGCAGCCCCTTGACAGTATTTTAAATGAAAAGGTGACAGATAATAAATGACACATAACACTCTCACATGTTTTCATGTAAAAAAAAAAAAAAAAAAAGAGGTACTATTGTTTCAAAACAGCAGAGCTCTTTTATCTTATGAAGAAACTTCAATAGTTCTACAAACAGTTTTGTTGCTTAAAAAGTTGGTGAGTGTGCCCATATGTTTTCATATGGCTTTTTTATGATGCTGGCCAGCAATGATGAAATTAGCATGTTTTGATCTATATACAAGTTGTTCATAAAGAACTTGAAAGGAGCAGTTAGGAAAATCCAAATGCTGAAACATTTAAGATATACTTTCTGGTCTCACTTTTGTGTGATTGTCAGCCAGGGACTATCATGATCACGGTTGCTTGCCAATTTCCTGCCACAGATAGAATATTTATTGCTGCAGTGGGGATTTCCTATTAGAGATCTGAAGACAGGCTTTTGTACACTCTCTCTGTTATAGACAACCTATACAAATCAGCAGAAGAGATCTGATAGCAAAGAAAAAAAATAACCAAAAGAGGTATTTTTGATCTTTTGGTTTATTTGAACTTCATTTTGTTGTTGTTGTTCAAGTTTTCCTGCAGATTGCTTGAAAAAAAGGAAATTGTCTGGTGTTTTGCTTTTCTATATAAAATCCATAACTGCATAAGGATATTGCAAATGAATCTATTTTGTTACAGACATCTGAGGAATAAAATTGTTTAGCATGCTGACAGTAGATATACACGGCTCACAATGACACTCATCTCTTTTAAGTTTGCTGGAAATACACGGGAATAATTAGCTAATTAATTCAGTAATTGTCTAACATTTCTGCTTCTCTTTTCCAGAGAGTGGTCCAGAGCACTGAGAATAACAGGATGGGCTTAATACAATTTGAGCAAGTTCCCAGCCTCCTGTCTTCTTCGCACAAATGGTGCTCTTTTGAGATGAAGGCTTTGCCACAGACGCTTGCAGGATGTCTTAGCCTGCAGTACTGGCATGATTCTGTGCAGAGATGCAGCTGATATTGATGAAGCAAGGGTGTGAAACACAGCCGAATACCTGACACTGTGCTAAGCAGCAAAGGTGTGCGTGCAGCCAGCAGTGGCAGCAGCCGGAGATCAAACTGATCTACCAGCATTTAGCCCTGGGTGACAGAGCTGAGGAGCAGGATCAGAAACTGTCTGCTCTGAAGCAAATCTCATTGGCTGTCTGTCCTTAGAAGGCAGACGGACTTTTTTCTTTCAAAAACAGTCAGTACAATTACACCTCTATCCATTTTCTCTGAGCTGGGGTATCCAAGCCCCTGTGTGGTCCAGCTCCCATTACCCTGAGTACTAGGTGCTTTACTCACCAACTGAACAGGCAGACAAGGGGGTTTACTGGCAAACAGAGTGGGGGTTTTCTCATGCCTGAAAACTGTATGGGGAACGTGAATTTATCTGATAGATAATACTGATATGGAACAGGTTGCTCAGAGTGGTTGCAGATGCTCTGTGGAGGTGTTCAAGGCCAGGCTGGGTGGTATCCTGTTCAGCCTGATCTTGGGTCACTAGTGTGGCAACCTTGCCCACAGCAGTGGGGTTAGAATTGGATGAACTTTGTGGTCTCTTCCAAAACAAGGCATTCTATAATTCTACGGTAGTAACAGGTTGTTTTTTTTTTTTTGTCAACAGAGACTGATGATACAAGAATAGAAAGGTGTTGGACCATGTCTTTTTCCTGATCTGACACATTTGCTTGCAGATAAAATGTAATATTAGTTACATACTCAGTTTTACCTCTGCAGTTTTTAATATTTACAATTTATAGTTCTAAAATTCCTTAAATCCATTTGTTGCTTCTGTATCACATAAATATTCTTCTAATATTTTCAGAAAATATTCTGCTCAAATATACCTATTTTTTAACTTGATACACTAATATGTTAGCAAATGTGGATGTGACTATGCTACATTTCAATATGAGTTAATAGCTGATTATATCCAATGAAAAGACAGATTTTGCCAGTTGTTTCCAGACAAAGGCATGATATACACGATCCACACATACTGTAGAACTGTTAGCGCTTAGGGTGCAATGGGAACTACAGCCACCAATGATGCATCTTAACAAATTCAGAAAACATTATCTGCAAAGTCTGCAAAGTCTTACTGCTATTACAATAATAATAATTCCGGATTTCATTTTCAAAGTCCTCATTATTAAAAAAAATGTTCTGTTTCTGCTATCACGGGAAAACAAACAGTTAATTGATATGTAAATGAAAAAAACACAGGAATATATTGGAAATAGTAACTTTTAACGTGTATTATTTTGTCAAGTTTTATTACTTTCGCTGCTTCCTTTCCTTTTATTTATTGCAGACTTATGTCACTCTACCACATTATGTGTAGCCTTCCTGCTCCCAGGGGCCCAATGGTAATGTTGGTTTGATGGTTTCCAATTTCCTGGAACAGAGTAACTTGTTGATAAAGTGAAGCAGAAGAATAAATTCTGAGAATTCTATGATCTTAATAGTTTGTAAAGATAAATACGTAGGAAATAATCATGCCATTTTAAATGTGCCAAGAACCAAGGCAGGGAACCAATAAGGCATTTCTATCAGAGAACCTGAGGAAAAATCTGTGATGCACTTTTACCAGTGTATAATGCTGGGATTTTAAAAAGGAAAACATGGTAATTTGACACAGATGGGAAAATCCGGTCAGGTCAGGTCTCACATGATACAAAACCAACCATTAGTCTGAAGTAAGGTTTTGCTAAACATCCACTGAAGCCTTAGAACTCTACCTTTCATAGCAGCACTATCCAGGCCTTCTGGGTAAATGCTGTTAAAGGAGACTGCATTTTGATAACATGACCTTCCAGATGAATAGATGGAATTTTAAAGAACCAGAGCTTCTTAAAATGCACATCACATAGGACAATATTTGAAAAAAAGAAATCCCTCAAGGAATATTGGCAGACAAAAGCAGTCCACTTTAGCACAGTACCTGAGATGTCTGTACATCGAAGGACAGTAGAACATTAGAGAGAATGCTGGTCTGACCAGGCACCTGAAATACTAGTTTTGTAACCTTGAAAAGTATAACTGAAAGAAACAGGACATGAGTAAGTATGCTGAAGGCACACATATTATAAAGTCAGAGAGGGATGTAAAGCATTTTTTAGTTGGGAATGATTTTTTCCCCATACATGTTCTGCTGTTATCAGAATAGCTGACAATAAAGAAATGCTGAAGAAGAATTAGTGAGATTAGTGTGCTCCTTCACCATCATTTTCCTCCAGCAATTCTAAAACTATAGATTCAAGAAAAAAGCGTAGATCTGCATGAGTGTAAATGACTCAAAATGCTGGAAGTGCTTTGTAGGTGGAAAATGGGTTTCTGTGTCTCAGAGGCACAATCATGAACATAGCATGAACAAATTTGATTAGTTGTTTTTCCTATTAACAGTGGTACCAGGTTGCACAAAAGGGTGCATTAGTCGATCTCAACATCCTATCACATGGACTCAGCTGCCCAATGGCAGATGTGAGGGGAATAAGATGAGAACAGGACAAGCAAACAGCACTGTTCTTTCATCCTCCAATTTCTTCCATCTCAAGGATTTTCTGAACCTGAGGTGATGCTTTTTTTATTTAGTTGTTTGTGTTTATAAATTTATCTATACTTTTCTAAGCCTATGTATTTTAACCCATAAAACTGCTTATGCCAGTGAGTACAACTTCTAATTACACAGTTGAAATGTCTCTTGCTTTCCTCTCTCTCTTTCCCTTCTGTCACACAGTCCTTTCCTTCAAAACTTTCTTTCTCCTTCTCCATGGAATTTCACAGTTTCATAAACTGTAAAAAACAGTGAACAATGTCTTATTTTACTTCTTTTTCACATGGGAAGAGTTTAGCATTTCTCCTCTGAGTTGGAGTAAATACCTTTGAGCACCTTTATCACATTTCGGTTGTTTTTTTTTGTTATTGTTTTTCTTTTTCTTTTTTTTTTTTTGTCATTAGTGATGAAACTGTCTACTAAATTCAATACATGTATACATCATGCATATGCAGAGACATAAGGGTGAGGTTTTTTGTTTATTTGTTCTGTAAGTAGAAATTAACACAAAACAGTCCCTATTATTTTCCTTGGTTTTGTTTTTTCTACTGCTCCTGGGAAATGTGCTGATATTTTCATAGTATCACTGTAGTCCAGTGTTTTGTAAGATAGCTTTTACTGTGTTACCTTTCTCAGGTTTAGTGCAGAAGTTTTTGATCATTTTAATGCTCCATCTTCCTCCTTAATAGACACAGATGTACAGGACAAAAAAAAAATGTATAAAAAATTAGGATAAATATGTCCTCAGATTGCTTTCAGTTATAGAAAAACTAGATCTGAAAAGTAACACAGCAAGTCTGCACACTGTAGCAGCACAGATCATACTATGTTGTATGAAGTAGGCCAATGCTGAGAAGCAGACATGAGCACCCCCATTTAACTCTTGAATCATGCATGATTATCTACTGATCCCCAGAATTGTGCAGGTTCTTGCTGCTGGGGATAATATACTAATGTATTTTCAACTTCCTGAGTTGATTCTCAGCAGGACTAAGGATCAAGAAGACATAAAATTTGTTTAAAATTACCATTCGATTTAACACATTGACTTTTGCAACACAAATGCCTTTGACTAGGGCCTTGGAGTTAGAGCTAACAGTAAATAATATCTTATTTACTAAAAATTATAACCTTTTTACACAAAGAATATCTTGAATCAGTTATCAACACAACGTCTAATTGGAAGATATATTTACAGAAAATAGATTGGAACATTACAAAATGTGAAAGCAACTTTGCCTTTAGAAGATTATATTTATCAGCGATCGTTCAGGTTCTCAGTGAGAACTGAAATACATAGAACTTCTGTTTTGAGTGTTACACTGCCATCTAATGAGATCAGTGTAAATTGCATGAAAATGTACTGAAGTTTTGTAGTATTTCTGAGAGCAGATGGTATAATACTTAATATAACTTCAATATTAATAGCATTTACAATAATAGGAGAAGGGTCTTTGTTCATGTGTAGAATTATACTGATGTTAAAATTAACTGACACTATGATGAATGACTGGAAAAAAGCTTGTATGTAGCAGATGCTATTTAAATGAAACTAAACAAATGTGAGCTAAACAAATGGAGTAAATAAAGTTTCATCTGAAGACACAAAGAATAAAATAAATGAAGTTTCATTTCACAAATCCTAACAGATTTTTTTTCTGGATGTAAGATGGTTCTAGGCAGCATTTACAATGCCAGGTGCTGTTTCTGCTAATGAGGACCCAAATGAACATTGGTAATGAAGGTATAGAGCTCTGTCTGCAGTTACAGAATGGCCCAGGTTGGAAGGGACCTCAAGGATCGTGAATCATGAGCTACACAGCATAGTTCCTAAATGAAGTTGACAAGTCACCATGGAAAAATCCTGTCCTACCTTTGTCTGCATGAAAGTACTCATACTGTACTGCAGCTCTTTTAGATGAATGATGAGACAGGATGAGGGGTTCCCCCTGAGGGTTTTCAGTTCTTCATTTGCTACAACAGTTGAAGGCCAGCCCTGGTTGGATTTCTCCCATCATGATGACACTGAAGGTCTTCCAGGGCTCTAAAGTGACAGCTCTGGATGTGGCTGAGAGTCCCAGACAGGAAAGACCCACACCATTCACTTGGCGCAGTGAGAGCCCATGCCTCTGGGCTCGTTTTCAGATGTATCAGATAGCTGAAGGTCTGAGCACAGATATATAGGGTAGTTACAAGAGTGGAAAGTGAGCTTTCTATCTTGATAATGAAACCTAAAAATGTGTGGATTTTTATTTCTAAATGTTTACTTGTGTTTAGAAGAATACATGAAACTAAATACTAAACAAAACAACTAAAGAGCTTGCTTCTCGCTACAATACAAATCTTAAGTGACCCTATTAATCAGCAGGTTTGCAGGACAGACTTCATAATGAAGTACACATATAGGTGTTAAAACATCTCACTACAAACAAATAACGCTACTGACACTTCTATTAATTTGCTACAGTGTATTCTAGCGCAGAGTGCAACCATTAATTTGCATTCTTAGTTGATATTATGCTAACATGGCCAAATACCAATTGTTTGTGTCATAACAACAAAGACTTTGATATTCACTGATGGTACTGGGATCACTGAAACTTGGCAGAAACAAAGAGCGGAAAGGCATGTACACTAACAAACTCACCAATCAACAAGTTCAAGATCTGGCTTTTCAGTGAATGAGAACACCTTGTTGATTTTATGGAACATGGGGATCTTCACACAGGGAAGATCAAAGGGCTGCGGTATGTTTCAATGAATAACTTTATGGGACAGATGGAATCCACTCAGAAAGACCCATGACACACAGGGCCAGATTATCAAAAGTATCAGACACTAAAACCTGTTAGTGTGGTCAAACCTTTACTCCAACCCTGTCAGTACTTTTTAGCTCTGTTTAAAGAATCAATCTACATTTTAACTACTGCAAAAGTTCAAACGGAGGTTAAAAGGATGAGCTTGGGAGATGGCAGTCCAAAAGAAATACTGTTTGCCACTCTTCCGTATTCTATACAGATGTTGTCAAATATTAGGGAGGATTATTTTCTTTTGTAAGAGAGAAATAAATATTGCTGGAAGAATGCCAAAACTTGAAACATATTTCGTCAAGTAAAAACATTAAAATAGTACATGTCCTTGCCTCTGGGATTGTGAAACATGAAAAACACTTTTTGATTTGTCATTGTCCAAAAGAATTGAGGAGTTTCTGTCAAATAACCCAAATATATTCTGTTAGAAACAAGGGTGAAAGCAGCATCTTTCACCAGTTTTCTTAATCTTCCACGTTTGCCCTTGTTTTGTTTGACAGTGTTGTCTGCAAAAGCTCTGGTAAACTCTTTCTTTCTGGGGTACTTTAGGCAGGATTCCTGATTTGAGTTCTGAAGGGCTAAACTCTGCTCTAGAGTCACTCTTGAGTGCATTTTAACTCTGAACATTGAGCTCGTTGAGTGCACTTGCTTTTCTCTGATAACCTTTCAAAGGAACCAGGTTTCTTGTACTGTTGTTCTTTTAGGTCATGTAACATAGAGGATGCTCTTCCAGAACCAACACTGAATGCACTGATTTTGTGGAGAAAAGATGCAAGGTTGTCTAACAGAGATTTTGCAAAACTTAAAAAAATTCTCTGTATTTCATTGTAACTAGTACAAGAATATACAAATCTAGATAATGTAACAACAAATACATGGGGGTTGAGTCTCAGTTATCTTATTACTTTTTGAGCACTTTTCAATGTTTTTTTTTCCTAAAATGAAGGCAAATAGGGGAAAAAAAAAAAAGTAAACAAGCTTCACATTCAAACCAACAGCAGTTTCTGGTAATAGGTGTTAAATGGAGCCACATCTTTTTAAGCTTAAAAACATCTTCTGCTATTCATCCTGCCAAGAAAGTCAAAGACTCTGCTGCAGATATGTTGGTGTGATCATACCCTGTTGTAGTGTGATGTGGGGAAAACACAAAGAATACACAGCCATAACTGTACATGGAGTCCACAGTCTCTGCTTTAGCCCGGCTTTCTGCTGAATGAAGCAGAAGTATCTCATGTATGCAGTATCCCATTTTGCTCTGATACATGATTGCTGGTTTTGAATTCATTTATAACTTTCTGGGCAATAGCTGAAAATACCATAATATGATTTCTACATAAAACAGTGTAGAAAACATAGGCCATCATCAACCTGCAACTACATGAAAGATCATAGCTGCACCAGTTTTCAGACAGATAGTCAGGCAAACTCCTCGTATCCACAACAGCAATTAGCCTGTGTGTATTATGTTAAAAATGATGGAGGACATAATAGATTCACACTCACTTTTAGTGTTAATTAAATAAGAAAAAAAGCTTTCAAATATTCTTCTTTTTGAAGGATTCAAGAATGGCATGTAAAAACTGCTTCAGTATTGGCTCTATTCAGGCTTTTGTGACATTACACATAAATCCCAAGCACTTCAGAATGAATACTCAGTGATTATGGACTGCAAAAGCAGTTCCAGCACATACCTGGGATCAGCTGTAGATAGACAGATGTCCTTTAACCACCTCGCGGCAGCTGCTTGAAAAGCAGGGAGAAAGAATAGATAACTTTTTTTTTTTCTTTTTTTAAGCAGCAAACATCTGGTCAGATTATTGGATATAACAGCATATTAACACAAATGTTTTGGTAGGCATAGAAAACAGTTTCATACAGCTCATATGACCTTTATTTTTTTCCACCCATAATTTCATAGGCATGAATAATCCTGTCAGGTTCAATAGCCTTTTAATATAAATAAAATATTCACATGGTCACATTCACATTCTGGACAATAAGGCAGAATGTACATTCTGTTTTAAAAGTGGGCCTTAATATCTCTTTTGATCACATTGTTCTATTAGAATCCTCTCCTATTTTAAGTAAGGAATTTAAGAAGGAAGAGGAAAGAGTTAAAAACTACACTGTCAGGCAGGTGTGCTGGTTAGCAAACTCTGTATCTTACTTCTTGGCCCTCACACATTGCAGGTGTTGAACATCAGCATTTTCATCCTGTTTGAAATCTAGGCTTTTGTGTTTGTCATCTGGGGACTTTTACAGTAAACCTGTAGGAAAACCCCCCTTGCTTTGTTGTTTTGGCTGAATAGAAGAAAACGGAATATATTTTTTTACTGGTCTTAAGTTTAATAATGCTGGCACAGCTCTGCCTGTCAATCTAAGAGGTGGAGGTCTTTTTTTAACTCAGTAGTTTATAATACATCAGTACTTTCCTTACAAAACAATGGCAACTAAGAGGCAGTTAAAGAAAAGTGCGAGAAACAGTGAGGAAAAAAAATACAAAACAGCAAATAGACGGCACATTTCTGAACTAATAAATATTTGTGTCAAACTGTCAGAAAATTCAATAGATGTGCTCACCAAATGGAGAATATTTATGTTTTATGATATGGAGTAGTTTTTAATTGAATTATGAATATGTTACTAGAAAATAAACAGTGAAAGATGCAAAAAGCTCATCCAACTTTAACATCCTTCACATATGCACATTTTTTTCTTATTAAAGGCAGGTTTACTTTCCTTAAGGGACTTGCTTGAAATTGTTTGAACTTGTCTGATAGTTAGAATTGTCAAAATACTGTAGCAACAAAAACACCCCAAATGATCCCTTCCATATGCTCCCAAACCAATTTCCATGATTTTTTTCTTATTTGTGTTACAATTATTGGCTTGCTGGTTGAGAGTTTTCATGATGATGTTGTGATGTGCCTGAATAACACAGGATAGTGAAAACTAAACAGCTGGTTCACTTTCTGTCCCAGGCACCTGGAGCAACTAGGGAATCTACCTTTTTTTTTTCTCTGAATAAATTCCAGATAGCTGATAAACTTTGTTACTAGGCATATCCTGACAGCTTTTTCAAATGTTAAGCAGTAGTTATGTTTTCCTGTGTTTTATCAGCAAGAGGAGAATATGGATATTTTTCTGCGAGGCATTCTGTTCTTTTAACACCCAGGTATACTCCCTTTATTGAAATAATGTTTGAAACAACAACACAATGTACATTCTTGGAGTGGTTCCACTCAACTGGTTTTGACTTCTTTTTAACACATCAAACTCTTTCAAATATATTAAAAGACAACACTCCAAAAGTACTGCTGTGCTTGATCATAATAGAGCAGAAATTTGGAGCATCACTGTGTTATTTAAGCAGGTACTGCAGAACACACTACCATATTCCTGTGCAAATTCATGTACTATTTTTCTCTCTCTGTGACACAGAGCTGTATGGAAAACTGTTATGTATCTTATGTAAAGAAATTAATTTGCACTCAAAGCCAATCTTGTAGTCTTGACAAATCATCAACCCAAAATTTACAGTGATGTGAAAGATTTTATTAGCTGTGTCATAAGCTCAAATGCTTAGAGGAGTTGAACTTGATTTTCTGTCATTTTCTTGTGATATTTACTGCATCTCATCACGCTAATACTGGATTTGGCTGTGGAAAGAGGGAATTTTATTTATGATTCATTTCCCTATCAAAGTCCTTTTAGTACATACTCTAATTCTGTATTTTCGTGACACTATTTCAGAGCTTAGCTGAAAATCCATTTTATCATCAAGTCAATGATACTGAAGGGATCCCTTATAAAACAGAGAAGTTACCTAGGTACATTAGAGCTTACCTAGAATGCATTCAGATTTTACAGATACTTCATTATTCATTTTGGTAATGTTAGCCAGCTGCAGATTCAATATCTATTATTGGAATGCATTTGGGAATCCTCCTGCTTCTCAGGTAATTGGGAGAGTTTAACGATTGCTCTCTGTTAGCAAAATGTTTTATTGCCCTGTGAAACCTAAACTGAAAGTTGCAAATGTTGTGCTTTGAATTTCTTTCATGTCTGAACATGTTTGACATGGAATGACTTCATTAACTTTCAGTAAAATGCATTAGAAAATTTTAAGACAGAGCTCAGGTGCCAGAAGGGGAATACTGTTTAATCTTACGGCTATTGTAGCCCTGACCTGAGTTTTGATAGAAATCACTACTTCTATTTCACTGCTAGTTTTTGTTCAAAAAAAGGTCTGAAATTACTTTGTTACATTTTGTTATGATTACAAATACTTAGGAATATTTTCTGAATTGCAGATGCTGAGAAACAACTGCAATGAATCGTATTCCAGATTTAAAGACTGAATAAAAATCAATATTTTAAAACAGTAGGAAATCATATATTTGAAAATATGGAAAACTAGGGCATAACATTTGCAGCTCCTAATGTGATCTAAGGGCTACTAATACAACACACAGCTGATAGTAATGAGGATCTGATTGCATTTTATATTTCTAATTGCTGGTTAGCAGTGGGTTTCCCAGTGACTCACAGTCTGTTCTGTTCTTCAGTTCTTTCATCAGACATCATAGAGAAGAGAAATATATGCAAGAGACTGCAATATGGATAATCTTTGAAGCCTTGACAGGTGGTTTCAGCTATACATGAGTGTTCTGAACTGATTAAATTGGTGGAATGATATTCTTCTTTATTCATAACAGCTGAGATAACCAGATTTTTTTTTTAATAGAGCAAATAGTAATCTTTAATGCTTTTAAAATGATTTCTAACTGCTCTTCTTGTGCAAAATCCACAATTGTTTCTCTGTTCTAACATGACATTTGGAATAATAAGTCTGCAATGTTAAAAGTCAGGAAAGGAGGACAGATAGGAATGAACATTTCCTGTCTAATCTTATTTCATCCTCTTGTTCGTATGTGTTATGATATAATCTTTAATTACACAATCACACACAGTTTATCTCCCGTGAGACCTCTGGCTTGCAGTTGGTTATCCAGCATTTCTTTTCATCCTGTTCACTATGTGGTTTAGCCTCAGGGCTTATTTATGTTACACCATCCAAAATCGTAACTGTCTGCAGAAGTGTTCATTTTCTTTTTCTGGGAAATTCTCTGGTTCTCTTATCACACCAGTTAATTTCCTTATGGGTGTTCCTAAAATTATCCTTATTATTCTTCTGAAAGCACGTTTCCGACAACAAATTTCTGACTCTGTGGAACTCAAGTGCAAAGAGGTTAAGGCCAAATTTAATATGTCAATGCCAAGGCTGAGATGTGAGGAATGATTTTTCAGGGAAAGAAATAAAATACATATGTACTATCAATGCATATCTGTGAAACATTCTGTGTGCAATTGCAAAGCTTACTAACTTTATTTGTAGTCTTTCTTGCATGTAAGATTTCTCACTGAGTATATAGCTGGATTAAATAAAAATGCAAAGACAAATCTGTTATGCCTGAAAGGCGTTCAACACCATCGATACTCTTTCTGAAATATCATGTAGTTTGAGCTTTCTAATAATCTCTAAAAGAGAAGGTACAGCAGCCAACAGGTTCCTCTGGTATACAGCCCTAACCTCTGTTAGGGTTCTGTTCACCTTCTGTAGAGAATTAAGTTCAGGGAAACTGGAGCCCAAATATGGCACTTTCTCCCTTTGTTCTAAATTTTAGGTGCAGCTTCCTAATTAAATAATAATAATAAAAAAACCTCAGCTCAAAAACCTCTGGATGTATGCCAGGCAAAACATGGACTGTTGTGGACTGTAGACTTTTTTTTTTTAATATATATATATATTTTAAACACTGGTCTCGTATTTGCTGTCTCAAGTTAAGATGACAAATGGAAGCACAGTAGGATATGTCTGTCTATGGGAATGAGTATCAAAATGGGAATAACTTCAGTGGTTGTTTTTTCTTTTTTGCAGTAGATTATCAAATCCTTTTCCTTCCCCAGCTGCTCAAAACAAAGAAACAACAAAAAAAAAAACCCACAACAAAAAATACAAAAACCAAACAATCAAAACCATGGTTGTACCATGGTTCTACTTTCTGCCTTGGGCTTCTTTTACCACACTGATGCTCCTAAGCCTTTCCCTGCCCACTTTTTCTAGCATTACGCTTTAAATTTTTTTTAATATTTATTATTATTTATTTTAAGTTACTTTGATCCTTTCCTTGTTTTTCTATTCTTTTTTTCTTTTAAAATCTGGTTTCTTCCTCCTTTCCAGTGACTCTAAGTCCCTTAATACTTAAGGAGTTTTTCACCATATTTCTTCTCTGTACGTGTCTCAATCAGCTGGTTTCTCAGTATCTGAATTCAAAAAAATTCTGTGAAAAGAATCAAAGTTTCTTGTAGAGCCCTTATGTTGCTCGAACTCTGGAACTTGATCCTCAATTTTCCCTTTCTGCAAATACTCTCAACCTTGCAACTTGTCTGTCCATGCTTGTCACTCTTCTGCTTTCCCTCCTTCTCTGGGGGCCAGCTGGAAGGCACTTGAGGACAGGAGAAACTATGATTTTGCTTTCAGCTTCAGGGTCCTGTGTCACATAATTAAGCAATTAGATGGAGCAATTATGAAGAAGTCCTATGCTGTCCTTGCATCTTTGGGTACCTGACTGCTCAGTAAGGTGGAATCATGGAAATCTTTATTAACTACGGAAAACAGATGTCTTTGAAAGGCTTACAATTTAATTGCTATAATGAGAATTTTTCAGACTGAGTAAATGGTGCACCTCACACTGCATCTACTATCTAAAACTTTTTTGAAGTTAGAAGCAGAGATCTACTCAGTGAAAGATTTTATTTTATTTTCAATTTTATTCTCAGAAATGGCTGTGCTCTTTCAGCTGAAGTCATCCACTTCATCTCCCAAAAGACAAATGAAAGTATAAAGTAGCTTCGAATTCAAACCTAACCATGAACAATAACAATTTTATGGCGCTAGTAGATTATGGAAATGATTATTACTGTTTTTAATAAATTACATGTGCTCAGTCCTGATCATAGCAAGCAGTCCATTTTAACCAGTCATATCTTCACAGTTGAAGATGTCAAGAAACAATACTGAGTATAAAGTAAAAAAAATAAAAATAAATTCAAGGCTAATCTTGATTGAAATTATTTTTTACACCCACGGTACAGCTATCTCAAACAGTAATCTAATTACATTTATTATCGTTACAAAGAACAATGCTTTTTTGTTTTCTCATCCTGTTCTTCTGATCACTATAAAATCTTCTATCTGGTTCAGGTCTTGAAAATCAATCTGAGAATCTAAATTCCCTTCTCCCTCCCTTGCTTTTACTGTGGACTGCAGTGTTCTTGTCTTTCTCTTTTCCTCCCCTCCTGACTCTTAGTAGATCATGGAGGGATGCTTAGTACTTTGTAACACTAGAAGAAGTTCACAGTTCAGTCAGCATCTAGAGTTTGGTGAGGCAGAAAGTATAGACTTAGAATCTGAACTGCCAGAAACCTGTCAATTACTGGATTAGTAGATGTTTTGATAATTGGAAGTCAAGGAAAACCAGAGAGTTTTTATTGTTGTTTTACTCATAATGTAGCTTTGAAAATCTGGAATTCTGGGGTTTGATTGGCTATTTTGACCTTTCCTCAATATACAGTAGTAGTATTTTATGCTTATCGTATAGTTATGTCATATTGGGATATCAGACAACCTGAATAATAGGTTGCAAATCAGTCTTCTTTTTCTAAAATTACACATAAACAATAATCTAAAATAGCTAAGAATATAAAAATGCAGAAGGTTTTTAATTAATAGTTGTATATTTGCAAGGAGCAAATCTGCTTTTGGTTGCACAAATGGAATTTGCATTCAACATAAATCAAAAGTAATAGTGAACCAAAGATAACCTTCCATCAAGGGATGAACTAGCTGAAAGTGCATCAAAATATAGAAACTTTGAGAGAAAATTAGGCTAATGTGATAACAAATCCTTGTTTTTGTGATAGATGATAATAATTTGTTATATTACAAAGGAATATTAAAACTCAATTGTATGAGATGTGAGAAAACCCAACAAATGAACATTCAGAGACATTGTTTGAAGCATTTTGATATCACCATTTAACTTTTAACATAGTATTCATAGGGGAGGGTGGAAGTAACACTTCCAAACAAGTAGAGGCACAAAGGAATTTGAGATGATATCCCTAATGAAACCCAGAGCTTCTGCACTGTGAGAAAATTAAAGCTTGGGCCAAGAATCAAAGAGAAGCAGAAAATGCTTCAGAAGGCTTTTTATAGTCTAGGATCAAGGAGGTTTTACTTTTAGTGTGCAAAGGGCTAATAATGATCTGCTAATCTATGTGCAGCATTTATATTGTTTTCCTTGTCATTTCTAACAGCCTATCAAAGCCTTCAAGTTAGGGTCTGCTTGCCGGAAATCAGATGTGGCTATGGATCTAGTGTGTGGAAGACTACATTGGCTTATGTGATGTTTAGGAGGATGTGGAATGCTTTTAGGACTGTCTAAAGGTTAAAGATTTTAAATGCTGCTATTCACTTCAGTGACATTCTGGGAGCAGAGAATAGACAGAGAACAGAACAGAAGCACCTGGAACATATTTCCCCTACAAATGACACTTCAGCAAGCAGCTGAAAAGCTCCTAGAGCTGGAGAATTTACTTCTGACTTTATCCTAAACTTTTAAACAAACTTCCAAAATAGCCAATATGGCAGAAAACAGGGAACTTTGAAATGTAGTTTGAAGACCAGTATTTTTGTTTGCAGGTGTCTGAGCAATGGGTTGTAATAAATACTTATGGTTCTTACATCCTTTAAATATTCTCATGTATATCAGTCCAATGGATAATATTTATGTCCTTAAACACGGACAGTTTTGAAACTCAGCTGGGTCCCAGCATACTTGGAAGGACAGTTTTCTTGGAATAGGCACAGAACTAATCCAAGAAATGGGAAGTTTTACAGCTTCTACCTCACTGTCCCTCCTGTACAGTATGCCATGTATTTCTGCTTCCTGTCACCTCTGCTAAAAGACAGCAGGGTGTCATGTTTTGCCAAGATACTATCAGGTAGATATGAATGAGCTTTAATGTTGGTTTTTTTTTTAATACTTCCAAGAGCAGGTATATTTACCTATATTTGATTAATATATCAATTTCTTGCTTGTAAAGCTCTTACTTTTCCAAAAAGGTTGCATTGTTAGATATCAAGAGATGTAATGCCAGACTTGCTGGCATGGATTCCCATAAGCTTATTTTACTGAGAAGTAAAAGAACTGAGAAGTAAAATAACTTCTCAGGCTCCTGGGGCCCTGGGCAAGATGATCTAGTACCTGATCTAGCAGCAGGCAACTCTGCCTATGCAAGAGGGTTAGGACTTGATGATCCTTAAGGTCCCTTCCAAACCAAGCTATTCAGTCTATGATAATTTTTCTTTAATATGTATTTTAGAAACAACTTTACCAATTAAGCATTTTATAACATTATTGGTCTTGACTGGCTGTGAATTTTGTTTTATCAAAATGATACTACTGCAAATGAGAATGTTCTTGACACAGTAAGGAATCTGCTTTCTTTAAAAAAAAAGAAGTATTTGCATTTTTTTTAACAATATTCTGACCATGAATTCTGCAAATAGCAGTGCAAATCACGGAGTACAGGATTTTCATAGACACTCAGAAGAATGCTGTGGGTAAGTATAACATAATATCTCAACTGCAGTTCTCTCTGCTGCTGGCAATTGGAAAAAAAAAAAACTTTTTCAAGTTAGATAGCTCAGATTATTACACTAATTTTGCCTTTTTTTTCCCTTTTCTCTTGAGAAAATGGTAATCAGGACTGTAGCAAAATAAAACCATTAAAGAAACTTAAAAAAACTTGCTTGCAAAAATGCAGGCAAGACTTGGAAATATTTTCTACCTAAAACTTTTCCATTGGAGCAGATGGGTCAGCTAGCCCCATAATTGGAATAAATTCTTGCCCTCTGAAGAGAGGGTGATTCCTACAGGTCAAAACAGGGGTTATTTGTAGGTCAGCTGAGATAGCCATTACTGCAGCTATCTGCACAATGTTTAGGTTTTAAGTAAACCAGAGATGTTATAATGCAGAACTGCTGGTCCTTGGTAGAGATTCCAAAGGTCATTAAGAAAAAGATATATTATTAAGCCTGAAATCGTTGAAGAAAAACACCAAACTTGGTCTCTAAACAGAAGTTGTATGAATTTAAATAAAATTGTATTTTGACACTTTTCCAGCTGTACTCTAATAAACCCATTTAGACAACAGTTCTGTTCAGAGACAGCATTTAACTGTTTTCTTGACTCGGTCATTTCTATTTTGCCTATCTATCATATTTCAATTGAGATTTTTATTAGCATTCCATATTCAGGCCAGTGATACTTTTGAAGTATCAAATTGGTTCATTAAAAGCACATATTTACACTGTGATGAGAATTAATGGCCACTAAAATCAATAATGACCTCTACGCATGTTACGGAGTCTGGTGTAAATGCTTTTGAAAGCTTAACATTTTAATTCTGTGTGTTCTTAAAACAACAGAAAATTCAGTTAAAGTTTCTGGCATGTTTTCCTGCAGAAGAAAACATTTATATATAAATATATGTATATATTTATATGTATATAAATAATATATATGTATAGTGATGCAAGAAGAATTGAAAATGAGAGAAAACTGGGGATTTTTTGTTTCATTTTCAAACAACAGGCAATGCAATTACCTGTTACATGTAAGAGCAACATCTGTGAATTTTATTCTACTGCAAGTCACATAAAACTCAGAATTTAATGTGAGCAAGTGGTTATGCTAACTTCAGATGAGATATGCTACCTGCTTTCTGAATCTTATGAAGAAAACACAAGTATGTTTCCAGACAGGAGCTATAGTATAGTCTTAACAGTGCCCAAGCTGGACAGCTGGGGAACTGTAGCTTCAGGGTGAATGACAACATGTCCCAGCTTGTAACTAAAGATTTAGCTTGGACACAGTATCTGGGTTTGTATGCTTACTCTGAAGCTTAGCTTACTTCAGTGCTAGTTATATCCTTGGAACTTGAACTAAACTTTCCTCACTGTGAAAAACACACATCTCTGCTGATGTAGATAAAAATAGAACTGGGGTCTCATAGAAAGGCTTAGGTTGGAAGGGACATTAAAGATCACCTAGTTTCAATCTGCTGTGGACAGGGATGCCTCCCACTGTATCAGGTTGACTCCATCCAACCCAGCCTTGAAAAAATCTCAGAAAAAAAATTAATGTGATTCTTTGGAAACTACTGACGTGAATTACACTTGGTAATCCCTCTCCTATGAATAAGATTCCAGTTATCTTTCTAGAAAGTATCTCCCTTGTGGCTGTAGGCACTGTGTAACAGTACTACAATTAGAAATTTTGAAATTGATTGAAATTTGATTGTAATTCTTCATCACTGAAACCATGATGAAGAGCTTCTGACTTTTAGGGAATACATCAGAAGATGCAATATTGCCTAGAATAAAGTTTCTCAAGCTACCTGAATTTCATACCACTTAAAAAATAATAATAATAAAAACACAAATTAAGGAGGATGGACCCAACGTATGATAAACCTTTTGTTTATATAAAGCAACTCACTAGCTATGACTTAACTCTCCCAGAACAGTTTCTGATTTTGTGCTGCAATATTACTGCTGTTATATTGCCATGGAAAATCATGCAATTGCTCCATTTTCATTTTATAAATCCATGGTTCCATCTCATGGATTAAATTATGATTGTTTTTAGGGATGAGCGCTCGAGTGTGTGTGGGGAAGGTGAGTATCTGTGCAGAGTGAGCTCTGGTTAGTCTCCTTTACAAGAATCAGAACTTCATTTACAGAGAACATCACAAGAGCTTTACATCAATTCAGTTATGATTCACACTTTTTCCCTTTGTACCAGTGATGTTATTAGGATTCTATTAAAACTGTCAGTCCTTTGTTATATTCCTGAATGAGTATAAAAATTACACGTGACATCTCCTGGAATAAAAGGATCATTCTGACTGTACAAAGTGAATGTAGGTTTATCTGGTAATAAGATTCAAGCTCATGAGGGAAATGTTAATGCATGGAGCAATTACTTAAGTATTTGCATAAGACATTACGGAAACATTATCATTCTTAGGACCTGGTACAGAGTATGGATGGGCTGGGAGTAACATATCCCCTAGGATCTTTCGATAGAAGGTCTTTATACTATGGGATTTTCTTTAACTGCTCGAAGTGATTTCGCCCACCAATTAAAAAAAAAAACAAAAACAAAAGTTCTTAGTGGTTGCCATCACTAACAATAGATTAAAAAAAAAACAAAAAAACAACAAAAACAGAAACCATTATTCACTGTCAGAAAGATACGCATATTACCTTAGCTTTTGTTGCTACATAATTGTTAAACATTTTTTTCTGCGCCTTGACTAGTAATGAAATTAATTAGCAAAAATAGAAGTAAATCTGTCAAATTGCTCACAGTTTCTGTCTAGGGATCCAAATCTTTAAGAAAAAGAACAGAGAGCTCTACTCCTTCCATAAGACACAACTGGAAGTAATGTATGTTTAGTAAATAGTGTAAATAAAAAATGCATTGTGTTTTTTATTGACTTTGTTTTAGCAAAGTGCACTGTGCATATGCATTGAATTACAGAAAGAGAACAACATGCTGAGAGCTCATTTAGGTATCCAAACACCCAGTCATGTGAAATCAGAGGACACCTGAAACTATATACCTTCCTTAAACTCTGTGATCCATCTTTTCTCTCTGGAAAACAAGATTCTACTTTTAGCATACTGCACAATGAAAATTAGCAAAATCAGGAAGACTTTTTTTAGCTTCTCAGATAGCATATGCCATACAGTTACAAACTAGTATTAAATAAATTATTAGGAGATCCACTACAATCTTACTTTACAGTATATGAACCAGCAATACATTCAGAAGAGTATTATTAATTCTGTGAATATAGCTTGGGGTTGCTTCTATAGATAATTCTCAAGTTTAAAAAAAAACAAAAACAAGTGGGCTTTGGTTCAACTTGTTTTTAGTACAATTGCCCTGATGATGTTGCCAGCTCCACATTTCCAATACTTTAATAAGCATCACTAAATTCATAATCTGAATTGAGTGATGTGGAAATTGATTATGTGGATTAATCATTATTGTATGTTTTAGAAGATAAATCCACTAATTTGTATAGAAAACCTTTTATGTACCTGGATGTCAGACATCAAATGTAAGGAAATTCAACAGATTTGCAAGCTGGGGCAAAGCAGCAGCGGTCAAGCAGGAATAGTATGCTGTTGTTTGCACAGGTAATCAGTTTTTGGGAAAATGACAGTAAGAGGATAAGGAAGATATATTCTCCAATCAAAAAGCTTCTATTTGTATTTTTTTTGTATATTTTATATTTTACAAGATAAGGTAGTAGTAGGATAACACAGAAGATTCACTGAGACTGTATGCTATTGGAGTGTTCTACTCAAGACTCCTGAGCATGGTTTTGAATATCCACTGATTTTCTAAGCTTTTTTTTATCAATATAGCGAAAATGAGAACTGTTTGTCACTTCACAGACATGTGAAAGTTCTATAAGTTGTATCTAAATTTTCTATTAATAATAATTATATGTTCAGAAATAATCTTTCAAAGGTGCATTTGAGGTTACCGCATTTTACAGCCACTCAAACATGTCAGAATGAACATATATCAAGATCTGGGATTAACTACCTGTTGATCTGTACTTACTCTTGTTTTTGTATGAATGAAATCAGGATGAATGCACTGCTGCTCTGAACTGTTCGCTTTACATACACCTTGCATTGTATCATTTTCTGTGACAAAATGAGCAAAGCAGTAATGATGAGGACTGTATGATCAATCTGCAGCTAAGAAATACATGCATTAAAGTTTAAGAACACCTTACCAAAGCTTCCCGATAATTACAGATGTTATTTTTAATATTTTAATCAGAGTATATTTACTAAACACTATTTATTTCATCCCACTTTATATTTAACCTGAATTATATCGCAAGTGCTTTTGCATGCAATATACTTCAGACCATATACACCTGTACATGTGGAGCTCAGTAGGATGGAAATGAGATAAAGAGCTTTAAGCAACTTTGGTCCTTGAGCTGTTCCTTGCTTGTTTACCTTCTAATAAAATGTAGATAACATCAGTCTGATCACTTCCAGAATATCCTAGGCTTCATAGGTGTAGCACTTATTTGCTTACTGTGCTCCTTCAGCCTTCCTTTTGGCAGCATGTAGTCTATCCCTCAGCTTTTGAGAGCTGTGTTTCAGGTCAGCACAGCAGCCCCATTGTAGTCCTTGTGCGATAAGACACCAGATCTGAGGAGTGTAGCTGATTCTTTCAGCAGAAAGTAACAGCCAGATAGAAAAGAAGTAAAGACGGCTTATCCTTAACTCTCCTTCTACCACTGTATGCTGACCAAATGTCAGCTTCAAGGATTAGCTTCAGTTTGACAGCCTTTTGAGGTTCACCAGTACTTTGGAGGTTTTGTTTCAGACTCCGGTCTCCTGTCCTACATGCCTATTAGTGATTGGAACACACTGACCTAGGTATGTTAAAAATAACAAGATGCACATCTCCTGCTTTAGTTTCATCTAAAGGAGTCCATTTTGTGTGGTCTTAAATAACCCTGTGTGTGAACCAGGACATATTAATTGAGCAAGTTTAAGAGATTTGCACTGAAAATTTGTTCCTGATCCAAACAGATATGCTAAGGCAGAATTGTCGTCAGATTTCACTTGAGTTATGCGCTCTCACCCCCTTGATATGATACTCTTTTATTCATCTGCTAAATCTCTGCTTTTAAATGTTCTCTCCCCTGAGAAAGAATAAAGTTGCTTCTGCGGAAAAACTCTACCTTTAGAGTGTTCTGCCTCACAAAATCTTGAAGAAAGCTGAACGTGTACCCAAGAATGGAAAAAAGTGAGTGTTTCACAAAGAATTTTTTCCACAGCAAATCAATTGGCTTTTGTAATTCTTTTTGCTTCATGAACATTATATTGATTTAGCGGTGGTGAGAAAACCCCTTCCTGTAACTAGACAAATTAAACAAGTATATTAAAAGTTTATTAAATGGATAATAGTTCTGAAGAACTTTAGAAGGAATAAACCAAGAAAACTTCCCAGGCTTAGGATTTCAGTTTAGCAAGCAGAATAAGTAAAAGCAGATAAATAGTGTTTTGGAGAAGTCTGAAAATAACCTGATCTATTGTTGTGAATGAAGTGATCTGTGTTGTTAATGAAGTGTGCGGATAGCTCATACAAAATAAATCCGTGCAGTTTACTGCTATAACCGTGTTTGCAAAGAGATTATTTTGGGCCTAAAGACTAATTTTCATTCAAAGTATTTTGAAGTCTTTATAGTGAATCACAAGATCTTAAAAACAACAGAAGTTGCTACTATTCTTCGCCTTGGCAAGTAAAGTTTCACTCAGTGAAAAATGTTACATAAAAAAAAAAAAAAACACATTAATCCAGTTTGGAGAGAAGCTCATTGTATTGCCTTATACTTTTTGTTCTGGGCACCTGAGCAGGGAACAATGTGCCACTTTTCAGTAGAACAAAAGATTCCTTCATTGCCCAAATGCTGGGAAAGATGACAGCTGGAAAATCAGAGCCTCAGAGGACAGGTAGCTTGCTTGAGTCCTAATAGGAAATTGGCTATTCATGCAGACTTTAATGTCTAGCCCTATCTACTTCAAAATGAAGTAAGATTATCCTCATTTAAAAGCATGTGTATGTTTAATAGTAATTCTATATGATTATGGTTGTGAGAGATCAGATGTGAAAGTAATGAAAACAAATCGTTATACATTGAGGTATATTAGAAAAAATTCATAGTTTTAAATTATATAAATTATATCCTTTGTATGTGAATTTGCACTGTTTCATCTCAAACTATCTTGAGCAAATTAGCATTAACATGTTTTATTTACTTCATTTCAGACACAGTATTATTTTTAAAAAAGGATAAATGTTAATTGAATGAAATTTACATTCAGGCTTTCTTGTAAAGGTGAAGCGCTCTGTTTGTGGGGACAGACAGATATTCTTAGGCCATAAATATATTTTGGATTTCCTGAAAATTGTAGCAGAAAGTGACATAAAGTGCTTGTGAATGATCAGTATGCACTACATAACAGTTAAAACACTAAATTTAAATAGTAAGGGCGTTCAAGGGAGGACACCTGATTTTTACATCTTCTTTTGACCACAAATCTAGGCAAGTTTGCCATTGTTTTGTTCATCCTAGGTCTATGAATCAGCAAAAATTTAATGCTTGTAACTATAATGCTTGTGCTAAAAAAGCTGAGGAGTATTCTTATTCAGTTACCCTGTTGTTATTATTATTATTATTTAGCTTTGTTGTTTTTCTCCAGCAGTTTTTGCCTGTAATTGAAGCTGAAGTTTAAAGGTAGTGTGAGGTTTTCATAAAAACATTCGTGCTGTCACAAAATAATTGATTATGACATAGTTTCTGTAAATGCTTTAAGATCTGCTTAAAGGTTTATTTATTTATTTGCATATATGTTTGAGTTCAAAGCCTGTCATTCAGTAGGCTTCTTGATTTACTTGGTCTGGCATGGCATGATGTCTCCTTTAGGCTTTCAGGAGGTTGAGCTGTTTCCACTACTGGTAGACAGAACTTAAGGGAGGTTACTACTAAAGTCTTTGAACTAATAGGCCTGTGGGAAGGGTAGCAGAATGATCATTCTGCTTTTCATGATCCTTGGCAAATACATTTAAGAAGTACCTGAAACTTGTGTATATAGTTTTTGTACTATGCATTTATTGAAGCACATTTGATAAAAATAGAGGAGGGAATGAAATCTAACAGAAAGACTAAATACTTTATTCTTCTTCTAGATTTTTTCCATAGCAACTTTGCCCTGCAGTACAGTGGTTCTTCAGACTTCAAACTTTCTTTGTTAGTTCATAAACTGTCTCATAAAAGAACTGTAGATCTTGTACTGAGCATACAATTATCACAGCCTTCTGTTTGGAAACGTGTGTAAGAAATACAGTTTTGGTCCACTAAGAGAGAGAAAAAAATATACTTCCATAATAATTAATGTTTTATGGAACTGGTCTGGAACTGATAACTCTTTTCTGTATGTGTGAAACCAGTCACTTCTTTAGGAAAAGTAAACTCCAGGCAGAAGAAAAGAGAGTTATCAGGAGTAGTCAGCATGGGTTCACCAAGGCCACCAACCTGGTGGCCTTCTATGATGGAAGTAAGAAGGAGCAAAATAGTAAGGCCATTTTAACTAGTATTAGTAATTCTCTAATTTTGCTATTTAGTATTACATCTTTAGATCTTAAATCACTGCTTACTGGTGATGTTCCTTGTGCAGGAACAAAAAACAACAACAACAAAACTCTGACATACGTATCTCATTAGTAACATTTATTATTAGCAACATAAAGTTATCTTGTGGGAGAGTGACAAAAAGCTTTGAAAATTTCTGCACCTACACCTCCTGGTAACAGTGAGTGGCATGAGAATGTATCTTCTTGACTGTTGACTACTTGGTAAACAGTAGATGACATCAGAGGCATTGTCACCACCATTAGTATCACGTAACTGGGTCAGGGAGGAGTTTTGGGTCTCAGGAGGAGACTGAATTATCCCCCTAGAAAACCTGAGAGATTCAGGAGGAATCCCTGAGATATCAGGAGGGCCTATAAGGGCAGGGTTCAAGCCAGCTGCTACAGAAGTGTGATCATCCTGCATTTTTAGACCTACGTGGTATCTATTCTGCGGCTAATGTGTGGTGCCTGTCACAATAAATATATTTCACATAATCTAATGTATATTTTTAGCACAAGTGCATCAATTATTTCTACATTACAAGCGTTTTAAAATCTAGCTCTTTACATTAGACCTTTCAAAACAGTAATGAATGGTCTGTTGAGAAGGTGTTTGTTTCTTGTAACCTCTCTCAGATGAAGTCTGAGGCTCTTTTTCAGTCTTATATTCTTGTGCATTTCCGTAACATGTAATTACATTATGGAGAAAGGAATGAAGGACACTGGTCCTGCATTGTCTCATTTCACTTAATTTATGTGGGTATCATCACATAGAGCTTTTCTGTTGCAGCTTATACAATCAGGAATGTAAGGATTATGCTGAGTATACTGCATAAATTGTACTACTTCCTGACAGCCTAAAATATCTGAGAGCACCATAGCAGTGCCTCTCTCAAAATGACTGCTGACTTTCTTTTGTCAAACCCATGAAGATAAATCACATAAGCTTCTTAAAATTGGAATAATAATCTTTGGTGATTAAAACAGCTCATGAAAGCTTTAGAAGCTGGCTTGTTGCCAGGTGCTGGTTTCTTGTCATTTCATATAATGTTGTTTGGCCAATTACTGCCAAAGTGTCATTCTCAGAACCTTGCTTTTGTTGACTCTTTGAAATAACAAGCTTCAACACTTAAGTTTTAATGAATCTATTAGATATGCTCAATCATTTTTAGCTGTTAATAATTCCCTGCACTGTTAGATTTCCTGTTCTAAAATGAAAAAAATGCCAATTCATTGCAACCGTCTTGAAGACAAAACAATCCACTTGGTTTAAAAACAGAATTTTACAGAAGGCCCACATTTTTTACAGCTCTAAGTATATTCGCTGGCTATTATTAAGCTCAACAGCATTATCAGTCTTGTTCTTATTTATACAGCATTATTTTAAGATGTACACTTTGTAGGGCAAAGAACAGTTAAAAGTATCCATAATAATGTTCTAGAGACTGGAGAATGGTAAGAAATGGCATATATATTGTTTGTGAACTGATCTAGTTTCATGCTTAAGTGAGTGGATTTAACTGCACTAAACAACTCTGAACATTTTACATCAATTTCACAAAAAAAAAAAAAAGGAATATGAAGATTTGAAATATGAGAAGTAGCATCTACGGAGTAGCCTTTGCTCTATTCATTTCTTTTTTTTCTTTTTTTCTTTTTCTTTTTCTTTTTTAACCTTGTGCTCTCTTTCAAAATTGTCAAGTGTTCAAATAATTTTATTTGATAAGAATTTAGATGAAGTAGTTATCAGGCTCTGAAAGTTTGGAAAAAAAAAAAGGGATGTCTGTAGAGGATTTAGGATATTTAAATGAATTAATCAAACCTTAAATTCTGTTAAAATAATACTCTGATGAAAGGTCTGTGTTTTTTTTATTCCAAACTGCTTTTCCTTTAGCAAGAAAAGTTTTGTTAATGATAGTCTGCTTTATATGAGGTCTAAGTTTCAGAATGGTAGCTTTTTATCTGATAGTATTCTGAGTTATCATATATACTTTTAATTCAAATGTAAGCATAACATTTTTGAAACTATTTTTAAAATAGATAAATCAGATGACACCTTTACTAGAAATTCTTTTTGATAATCCTAATTTTTGATAGCTACAATCTAAATAAGATTTTACTTGAGGTTAATAAATATGTTTCAAGAACCAGCAGTTAATGGGTATAAGGTAGGACATACCTTTATTTTAGAGATCACTACTCATATGTATATAGAACTACTGTAACTGTGAAGAGGAATGGGACCTGGAGGTGATGGTTGATGCTCAGCTGAACATGAGCCAACAGTGTGCCCAGGTGACCAAGATGGCCAGTGGCATCCTGACCTGCATTAGAAATAGATTGGCCAGAAGGAGCAGGGAGGTGAGCATTCCCTTATACTCAGCACTGGTGAGGCTGTACCTCAAGTATTGTGTTCAGTTTTGGACTTATCACTACAAGAAAGACTTTGAGGCCTTAGAATGTGTCCAGAGAAGGGCAATGAAACTGGTGAGGTCTGGAGCACAAGTTTTATGAGGAGCAGCTGAGGGAGCTGGGATTGTTTAGGCTGGAGAAGAGGAGGCTCGGGGAAGATCTCATTGTGCTCTACAATTTCATGAAGGGAGGCTGTGATGAGGAGGGGTTTGGCTAGAGGAGGGATTTAGACTAGATATTAGGAAGAAATTCTTTACTGTGAGGGTAATGAGATGCTGGAACATTCCTCCTATGAAGGAATGTTTTGGTGTTGGTTCCGCTCTGTTTTTACACAAGCTGTTATATAGCTCTATAAGGTTATATTTTTGTGTATATCACTCTCTAAGTAGATTTAATGACAGGTGGCTTGGCAAGCATCAGTGAGCATGCTGTGGTGCCAATTTAATAAGTCAAAACTCATCTAAAATTTATAGAGTAGATAAACAGCTATATTCTGTAGACCAGATAGAAAACCGCTCCTATGATGTTTACCTTCAGTTTCAGGCCTCTTGTGGAGTGCCCTAAGACGCTATACTTTGCAGATAAAATATTTCAGTTCCTTCGGTCTTTGGGCCTGGCTTCTGTTTTTCATGTGATTTTCCTCTTGCTATCTTCCCTGGTTTGATTCTTCAAGTGATAAAGATCTCTTCCTTCCCGGGACAATGAAGTTCTCCAATATGCTAATTCACCCATTTTCTGTCAACTATTCTCCCTATTCTACAGTTCTACGGTACTCTCCTTGGACCAGGATCTTTTGAGTTTTTACTGTTGCTGGATAAAGGTCTCTAGAAAATCACAGATTTGACTGTAATTCAAAATATGAGCACAATGCACATATATTGTATGGACAAATTACATGTGGCAAGCATGCACATGCTTAATTGTGCACATGTTGTCAAAAAAAAATAAAAAATAGCCACACATCTTTTGGAGTATGATTAATATGCTGCTTCAGAAAAGATTCGATCACAGTCTCAGAATGCCTGCTATGTCAGGTGCTGGCATCATGAAGAAATGAAAGAATACAGGTTGCATTCTTCACTCTATCAAAGTGTATGTGTCTGGCTCTTAGATGCCAACTGCAAGAGGCCACTGTGAGCAAGTAAAGGATTTTTTATCACATTTCCTTTTAAGTTTCTGTCTGTCAGTGTTGGCTTACAGTATCTATTCACATACTCTGGATCTTGTTTGCTGTCACACTATGAGGCTGAATACCATGCACCTGCCCATTCGGCTTCAGAAGTAACGTTAAAAAAGGAGGCAGATAAAAAAGATGTCACCGTGACTTACTAAAATTTCTATCTGAATTATAATAAATCACATTCGATGTTTTTGTTTTTTTAGGTTCTTTTCTTTTTTCTTTTTTTTTCTTTTCCTTATTATCCAAATGGAACAGAGGAAGCCAAAATGTGCCTGCACTTACCTGCCAGAGAACTGACATTATAGTAGTGGAAAATGTAAACTGGCTTCTTACACATTTTATACCTCAGTACTTCAAAGGTGTTGAGGCAGAAAACAAGAGAGTCCAGACCTAATACAATTCCTTATCCCTAACTGCATTGTGATTGAAAGTAGTTTAATAGGGGCAACTATCATGTGGGTGATGAGGGGTAGAAGTAGTTAAAAGCTGTCTTCTAGGAGATTATACTTGGAATAAGTAATTGGTTTGACTTCTGAGTCAGGTGTCCTTCCACATTCTTCTAAACAATTGGTTATTTTTAAAGATACTTGAAGAACTCATTTGTTTTCTTCTATGTTTAGTGGGTGGATCAAAGTAGAGATTGCTCAGCAACTTCTTCCTGGGCCTTAAGGAAGCAAAGAGTTTTGAGAATTTCATGCTGGCCCAGGAAATTCAGCACATCTTATGCACATGGGTTTGAAATTACAGCCTTTCCACTCAGAGAGGAAATCTTCTAGCACACAAGCCCCGCTGAAGTAGTGTAGATGAAATATTCCTGTTGCACTATTTCCTCAGCAATAAATAGTTAAAAGTTTCTGCTGCATGTACTCTGAGGCTTCTGAAAGAGGGCATCTCACAGTATTTCTATCCGTATCCAACATGGGGAACTGAGGCCAGTTGTCCAATCTTTCCATCAACACTACCATCATTCACATTCTGAGATGAAACAAAACTAGATCATCGAAGAAAAAAATATAAAAGACTTGAACTGCATTTGAGACTTATGTCAAAAATGTTTCAGTTCTCAGGTAATTTTCTCAGTTCTGGCTCCTTTCGTATTTACTTCAAAGCTTCAGTGAAAATGAAAGGATAGAAAATGGTATTTAGGTTTGTAGATAGCTGTAGTCACATTCTTTTGACTTGATCTTGCCTTGTTGAATGGTATCTTCCCCTGAAAAGTCAGGAGCTGTCTACACATTTTGAGGAAATGTCTTGCATTAGGACTAGTCCTGGATACAACAAATCTAGTAGATAATGGAGTTTGTGTCTGTTTTCCTATTATATAGTACACTGCATATTACTATAAATCAATAAATTAAGTGTATTTACCTAAAATTGGCATCTAGCTCTTATGAGAAAATAATTTACTTAATCAAATGAAAAGTTCAAGCATGAACTTAAAATGGAGAATGGGTATAAAATGGATAATAATCACAGGATGCATAAGGTAGTTTCATGTTTCCTATGAGTGTTAGTAATGTAAATTTGCACAGGCAATCTTGATCTACCTTATTTCAGCCCAGTTCTAAGCTTGTAGTTACTCTAAAAATAATAATTGAGCTGCAATATTCTGACATATCAGAGATATTAAATGCAAAAAATGTCAAACAAAATCTACATCTACTCCAATGAGGACCAATACCTTACTCTGTGCAGTGTTCTACATCCTCAGTTTCCATTTTGTAGTCAGCAAGAATGGGATAGTTAGGTTATTTGGTGCTACTTTCTTGTGTGTAAACTGAGTGGCTTAGCTCTCTTGCACAACTTCATGCTATTTGTAGTGGCTAAATGCTAACAAATGTACGTTGTAGATGACTAAAATGATTTCCTTTGTCTTATAAATTTTCCAGAGCGCTGATGAATTTCCATTGAGGTTACCAGTGATGTCTGTATGACATACTCGGTTGCTCATACCAAGTTTATAGCATACATTTCAAAGTCTAGAGATGATAGAATAACTGAACAAAATAGTGTATGTGAAATGGATATATATTTTGTCTTGGAGACATACATGTAAATGTGCAGAAAGATAGTGAAAGAAAACATTGTTATATTAATGTTGTTGAATGGCTATAACTGATATAGCTGAAGTTTTATAAAAAATACCTATTCTGAGGCAATATCAGTTTCAGGCACAAGAGGCCCCATATCCCATGAACTCTATCCAAACTAATCAGACCATACTGTCTCTGAGTTCCAGCAATTACCTGTTTGACAAAATATTCAATAGGAAAAGAAGCATTCTCATTTTTGGACAGAGTTCTCAGAAACAAGAGGTTGTTTGGCATTGAACATCACACTTTTATTGAACTAAATTAAAGTCTGAAACAGAATGTCTGCTGATAATGGGGAATGTCATTATGTTGGTAATATTGTTGACTCCAAATTTTCCTGCTCTAGGAAGGATGCATCCCTAGTGTTAGTGACTCCTTGTTTTAGGAGCAGAACTCTTCCTTTTTGCTGTTGGAATGTGCAGTATTTATTTTACTGTCTACAGTTGTAGCTACTGGAACCTTTCACTGTAATTTACTTTCTATATCCTGCAGCTGATTCTTTCTGATTCTACGTTCTGATTCTTCTGATTCTAAGTTTAAGAACTTAACTAAGTCTTAGAAGCCAGGCTATGCTGGCTCTCTTTTACTGAACTGCCGTGTCTTCCCCTGAAATTTCTGCGTGAGAGTCTCATTTTAAACAAATGGACTTCTCTTCTGGGATTCCGAGAAAACATCAGTACCCTTGTGTACACAGGTTACTTCTTCTAACACAGTGAAAAATCAAGTACAAAAACATAATTTATACAAACCTCTAGTATGTTTTAATATGACAGTTTACAAACGCAGATTTTTTCTATTTGCATTCAAGAGTTTTTTTGCTAACTTTGCTACAGTGACATTCTATTTAAGGAACAGTATAAATGCCCCTTCTCATCAAAATAAATGGATGATGTGAACTGCAGGGGCTGCTTTTCTGGGGAATCACTCAGCATTTGTGCAACAACCTGCACCCTTTGTATCTAGCGCTTTGAATGGAATGTAAAATGAAACTGTTTTTTCCTCCTTTACTATCCCTAAAACAAATTAGGAATGTAGGAAACCTTTCACTCCAAATAAAACAATGATTATAGCAGGTAACAGGACCTCACATTAATCAGTGCTTTCAGATAAAAGGTCTTGACCTGCATCCTTTCTCTAGCCTACTGCTAGGTAGGATGGTAGGCTTTTTTATTTTCCCTCCTTTAATTTTTTTTTGTATATATTTTTTCTGTTTTGTTTTGTTTCTTTCAGTGTCAGGGCATCCTCTTTCTGTGTAATACATTCACTTGGAAAGTGTTTCTCTTTTCAGGCAGTCTTTCTGCATCGATCAAAACCCTTCCAGAAAGCTTCTGTAGAAATCTGAACTTATAATGATGTTCTTTTATATCTTCTTACAATGAACAAAGGCTCTCTCAATACTAATGGCAACAGTACATAGATAGAAGCAAAAGTGCAAAGAGTTGGGGGGAATAGCCATTATTTGCAAGACTTGCTGTTTCATGTTCTGAAAAAAAAAAAAAAAATCCTGTTTTCTTCAGCCAAACCTTTACTGCCTCTTGTTGAAAACATTCAGGGCCTTTGCAAACCAATGCTGAGATGAGGGAAGATAAGAGTGGATTAGAATTTTTCTTTTGGGAAGAAAACATTACTGAAAATTAGATGGCCAAAGATCTTAGTTCTCCATCCTCCCTAAATAAAAAGAAAAACATTCTGCTTGATACCTTTTCTTTTATTTGTTTGCCTTGACCTTTGAATCAATTATCCCTCAAACATCAGGTGAGGAAGTAAATGAGTGTAACTGAACAGGGCTGCACTGAATAAAAGACTCCCTCTACTGTCTGAAACACAGATAGCCAGATGAAACAAAATGTTTGTACAAAGTGGGCATAAAACATAAGAGAGTGTATTTGTTTTGTCAGTCTCATCAGATCTACTAACAAGAAAGATGTGGAGTTGTTGGAGTGAGTCCAGAGAATTATGAGAGGGCTGGAATACTTCTCTTATGAAGAAAGGGTGAGGGAGCTGGACCTGCCTGTTCAGCTTGGAGAAGGTAAGACTTCAGAGTGATCTCATTGTGACCTTTCAGTACTTGAGGGGAGCTTATAAGCAGGAAAGAGACTGCCTTTTTACATGGGAAGATGGTGATAGAAGAAGGGGGAATAGCTTCAAGCTAAAAGAGGGGGGATTAAGATTTTAGGCAGTAATTCTTTATTCAGAAGATGTTGAGGTAGTGACACAGGCTGCCCACAGAAGCTGGGGATGTCCCGTCCCTAAAGATATTCTAGGCCAGGGTAGACAGGGCCCTGGGCAGTCTGATCTGGTGGGTGACATCCATGTCTACAGCAGGGGTCTGGATGTGGGTGGACTTTAAGGTCCCTTCCAATCTAAGCTATTCTATGGTTCTATAATCTTTAAAGTCTTTTTTTTGTTTGTTTTGTTTTAATGTGCTTAAGGTTTGAACAATGCAGAGATTGAAGGAAGAAGAGTTAATACCATTAAGTCATAGTATTTCTTATCAAATGTTTAGAAACAAGACTCAATAAACGTGTCCATTTTAGTGCTCATGAGTGCTAGACTGGCTGATGCTTAGCTCCAGTTGAGTTCAGATTATATGCACTCAGCAAGGGACAGACATCAGTTTTTCATAGTGAAAAGAACATTTTTCTCTGAAGACAAAGAAGCTTTAAAAGTCATTTCATTGGAGAATAAAAGCTCAGAAAGTACAACCAGAAAATAGACTGCTGGAAGAAAGTGTGGAAAGGTTTGAGTTCCAGAAAGGAACTTTTAATCTCTCCCTGGAGTGAGACACCCAAGCCTCCTTCACTGGCTTTACATTTAAATTCTGTTACTTCCATGGCCTAAGTATTTTTACTGCATTGGAAAGTATGACAAATATGCTCAGAAATGGAATTCAGTAGATAGAGATGATTATTTTCATAGTATTATTTCAGTTGTTGGATATATCCTTGCTGCAATTTAAATTGTAAGCTTGCTTGTGGAATAACAAACATGACAAATCAATTCTGTCTTTGTACCGAGATGAATATCAAAACATATATTTTGCTCTAATATTTTTGCTGCCTCAGTATTCTGCCATTTTAGACTGCAAAAAGCAGTATTCAGAATGCATATAAAATTCTAGGTAATTTTTAATAGACAGCGGAGAAAAGAGGATAAATATTAAGTAATTGCTCATTAGCTAAATATAACCTGATGAGCAGATTACTGCTGATACGTATATGCTAATAATGATCTCTGGAGTGTAAGAAAAGGCAATGGTGGAACTTTAAACAGCTGATAATATTGGCAATTTAAACCTTGCATTAGGTTGAACTGTGACAGTGGAACAGGATGCCAAAGTGAGCAGGAGGGGAAACCTGTAGCAGGACTGCGCAGATGGAAAAACACAAATGGAATAGTTCAAGAAAATCAGCTGATACAGCTACTCTGGCAGAAAGGTCTACTTTACAAAAAGGGAGCCAGTTAAGCTATTGGAATTTGTCAGTATTTCTGACATTTTTCCTCTTCTCAACAAATCAAGTGTTCCTGCATAAAATACTTGACTTCTTTTTGCAGGAAAAAGTCTTGACTCGTGAAATTTCACTTAATTAGATTATTGCCAGTTAATGTAAAAGTTTAATGTAAACCTTTATACACTGCCTGGCGTAGCACTGTGGTTAATATGAAAAATGATAGTAATAAAGCAAATTTTGACTATTTTGAGCATTCATCATTTGCACCTTTGGAGTCCATTTCCTGCAAGCTAAGAAATACAGACTTACTGGAAAGCTAAGATACTGATGTTATTCTGGATACAGTATAAAATAGTTCAACTTACAGAAAAAATATTGTGAAACGTGGTGATGGTCAACATAATTTAAAACACTTCTTGGCTTCTGACTCATTTTCTTTCATCCAGTTCCATTGTTTTAAAGAATCTATGAAACAATTCTGTGCCATTTGAATCCTTTCTGTTTTTCCTCTGAAAGCACCATAGAAAATAACTTGCTGGTTATTTACAGGAGAAACCTTGAATTGATGTGTTGTCCTCAATATTTGCCACATAAGCCCTCAAGTGCCCTTTTGGGAAATTTATCCATGCATACCCTCTCTCAGAACTCCAAATCCCTTCCCATCCTTTTGCTTCTTCTGCTCTAATTCTTTTTGTTGCTGTTCTCCTTGCAGATATTTCTGCCTCCATTCCCTCTCTTTCTTCCATCTGCACATTTCTTTTTATATTCAGAAGAATTAAAATGACTGCAGATGCACGTAGCATATGCTCTTGATCATGATCTAAAAGTTATAAACATTTCGTCCCTTTCAATGTAAAGTTGACCACCTTATCTAGCTTAGAAAGGATCTGTAAGATAGAATCAGAATCACCAGGGTTGGAAAAGAACTCAAATATCATCCAATCCAACCATCCACCTACCACCAATATTTTCCCACTAAATCACGTCCCTTAGTATAACATCGAAATATCTCTTGAATACCAATAGGGATGGTGACTCCACATCAAGTAGTGCATTGGGAGTTAAAGAGTTAACGCTCCAGCTCTGTGGATCATTGATAGCTCTGGATATACTTGTCTCAGAAGAAAAGAAAAACTATGTACCCCAGAGGACTTTGCATTGCTTTGAATTTTTATGTTTTTCTGCTCAGAGGGAAAGAAAAAAACTGTTTGCACGTCGCAAGACACACTCTTTTTTTGGGGGGGATGGACCCAGCAGTGGGTGCTCGCTGCCATCTCACCTTCAGCATTTAGTGTAAGGCCTTTGGTTTCTTTGGAGACTCTCTTGCTCATTTTATTTGATTTATTAGCTTCAATTCAAATTATATTGTATTATATTGTATTATATTGTGTTATATTGTGTTATTTTGCTTTCCGATATCTTATCTAGTAAGTTAGCTTTCCTCATCAGATCATTGCCACTGTTTTGTTTTTAGGCCCACCTTTCTTTTCCCTTTTTCCCTTTCCCCTTTCCCTGTCCCTGGGTTGTGGGTCCATGTGGTCCCCTGCCCCAGTCATCATGGAACTGGGCCAAACCAGCCCATAAACCACTGACAGATACACTTGTCATTTCTAGTGACAAAACAGACTAGCTGAAATGCTTAATCAGCAGTTTGGTTACTGCCTTATGGTTTTATGGATTTAACATGAGCATATTTAGTGAATTGCTGATTAAACGTTTAGTGGACCATGTAACATTGCAGTTCAGAGAGCTGCTAAGCAAAGTCAAAATGAGCAGATATCTCTGGGCCAGGTTTGGAACTGACTCACCAGTTAAAATGAACAGTCAGCCTGGATAGAATGAGAGAGTACAAAATGTCATCGGTTGTGATGATTTAAAAAAAAAAAAGAAAAAAAAAAGGCACATCTTATACCAAGATGTGAGACTAGCAGAAAAAGAACAAACACTGAATTCCTCCAAGTACAATTATCAACTGCTGCAAAAGCAAGTATCACTTGCCTGGCTACCTCAACACGTTTCAACATGGACGTGCCCTGAGTAGCATGCTTCTCCAAAGTAAAAAGTAAAAGTAAGCTAAGAAGAAAACACCACATCCATTAGAGAAGTGATTAAACTGTAAGAAGTAAGCATGTTACTTACAGCGTAAGTGGATATAAAAACTATAGATTTTAAGTTTAGGTCAGTAAAGATTAGCTTATTTTTTTTTTATTGCTTCTGTGTGTTTTTGAGCAGAGTATAAGTTGGACAGAGACCCATGGTCATTATATCCCCTGTCTTCCCATTGCCCTTCTTCTCTTACTCTAAGGAATCAGGTTAATTATACTAGGGAAGAAAAATAATCCCTTCAAATTGCTGTTTTTTTTTTTTTTTCTATACAGACACAAATTATAGAAAAAAAGTGTACCTATAGTTAGCAAATGCCATTTTCACAAAAACTAATGGACATCTTATCTGGATTCTAGATTCCTAGATAGATTGGTTTTTGGGATCATCAGGGCAGCAATCAGAAAAATCTGCAGAAGCTGAACGTGCTGCATGTATGAGCTAGTCCTCACCTTACTCAGTGCAGGATTATGAGTAATCTCAAGTGAAACCTTAAAAGTTCTCTATTTTATTAATTCCTAATATGAGCCAGGAGAGCAAGCCCAATACTTTATGATGGTCAGTACTTTTTTCAGACACTGTCTCCCCCTTCCCCCCCCCCCACTTTTAATTTATCCTGCAGTTACTTCCCTTTGAGTTTAGTAATTCATATTTCCAGACTACAACTGTATATTCTTAATTAAAAAAAAAAAACCACCAAGATTCCCAGTTGTCATATTTACTTGTATTTAAAGCCAGAACACAAATCTAGGGAAAGTCAGCAGTTTCTCCAGTAGGTGGAATGCTTGCTCTATCTGAGCAGGTTTCATTTTTTCCAGGGCAGTTTGAAGTGATTTTTCTCCTTAAGAAAAGCTGAAGTCTGTAGTTCTGTATCCAAAATCTCTGTTTAAAATAGTGGTCAGATCACTGGTGCTTTGAGTTTAAAAATTCAGCATGTGCAAGAGGAAGACTGACTTCTGTTGATTTGTGCAGGGTGCATAGTTCTCATTCTCTTCCCTACGTAATTAGCTGTTGTGCAAAAAGCATAATCCTTGCACAGAAATGTCAAACAGCTTAAAGACTAAACCAAGAGATTCCTTTCAGAGTCTTTCATTTTTTGAGAGTTGACATAGTGAAAACTTCAGTGACTGCTACCATAACATTTATTCTCCCACAGGTTTTCATTTTTAGCTGAATCGTTTCCCATCACTTGAGCTGTTCAAAATATTCTGCAGGCAAAACAATATTTATATGGAGTTGATTTTCTTAACCAGTTTGACAGATATACTCTATGAAAGGCTCATTCAAAATTGGTGTGATACTGGTGAATCTTATGAATGATACTAGAATTTAGCCTTGATGAAAGCTTTTCATGATATAAAGTTCTGAAATAATAAAAAAGAACTGGGGCAAATTCATTACTTCTGGATAACATGCTTTCAAAACAGCAAAAGGCTCTAGGCAGTGAAGACTATGCTGGCTCATGCTATACTGAAAATGAGATCTTAAGTGAGTACTGTGTTACGGGAAGTGGGAAACCCTTGCAGAGCACACAGTATTGTTTCTGATTAGTTTTGGGAGATAGCTGAGAGTTACAGGTGTTAGTGGGGAGAGAAGCTGATCATAAAAGGAGAGGGTGAGCAAAAAAGGAACAAGACCTTCAGCAGGGGAGATGATTATTACACTTGTGAAAGGGAAATGATGGTGGTTTAGGTGGAGATACATTCATGCTCCTGAAATACCAAGCAAATACAACAGAGGAAAAGGAGAATAGAAATAAAATGCAGTTATTTCTCAGGTGCAAGGAAATTGAGTAGTAGTTCTTCTGATGGCAGAATGTGATCAGAAAAGTTCATGGTGTCTATGATGGCCATAGCACTGTCAGACAACCAACAAAGCAAGAGCAATACCTCTTTGTAATTGCCACTGCCATTGTCTGCACATAGTCACAGAGGCTATACTTGAGGTTGAAAGGACCAGAAAGGATGTAAAAACAAATCAGCAGAAACTTTCTAGTCTCCTAAACACACATCCTCCTTAAAACAAGACACTGAACTGGAGTCTTAATGCTGGATTTGGCAGTATCCTGACAAAAGCATGCCAGAAGAAGCTGGTATTGCACCGAGGCATCATATGCAATTTTCATTTTGGAAACATCTATCTGCAATAGGTGATACTCACTGCAGTTTCATTTGAGGTCAAAATGTTACCATTTGTACTGTTCTGTTTCAGCTGAAATTAAAATAGTTGAAGAGCTGTTGGGAAAATCTGTTCCTGGAATATGAAAGGCTAAAGTGAGAATTACCAAGGATGCCAAGGAGTATTTCAGAACATTCTGAACAGATAAGAAAGGAATACAAAGCATCAGTGATATGATTTTAAAAAATAGTCTTTAGTTAAGAACTGAATTTTAAAAAGTACATGAAGACTAAACTTGAAACAATTCAAACTGGGCAGAAGAATTCATCAGGCGTTACAACAAAGCCTTAAGACAGATAGAGCCTTGCATTGGCTCTTTCACGCTAGTCATTCTCTAAAGACAGCAACAGTAGCACTCAGGGCCCCACAGCTGTTTTTACAGACAGCATCTGTTTTTGAAACTATAACAAACAAACAAGATCAGAATCTTCTGTCTGCCTGCTGAGCGCGAGTACTTTCAGACACAACTGGAACTAAGGAACAGTGGAGAAAACTGACTTGATAAGAAAAAATGGACTTGACAGCTAAATCTAGTGCCAGCAGTTTCAATGAATTTTGTATTTTGCCATAAGGGACATAAGGTATAGACTGAGGAACTGGAAATGTAATTCATAAAGCTAAAATCATTTCCACATAAACACAGTAAAACCTTCTCATAGAGTTCCAGTGTTTTCTGTGTTGAGAAAGCCTGAGGACTGCTGGAAGAAGGCTCAATTAAAACATTAGAGGAACAGTTCTTGCCTGGCCCTAATTTCAACTATTGCATACTTCTTTTTCATCTTCTGATGTCTGTCTGACTTTTGCCATTATAAAACAATAAATTACTAAAATCATTTAAACGTAGAAATGGTAATAAGAAGCAGAAAGAATTTGATCACACCAGCAGAGGCAGAGGCAGAAAGGAAATGTGAAGGAAGTTACAGCATCTTCAAGTTGAAAAGAGGGTCTGGTAATGGATAATCATAAGAAATGAACTTTGGAGCACAGATGAACAGATATGAGTTTACTGGAAATGTTGGAATACTTAACAAAACAGCTAAGCTCCTGTTTGGCCTAGGAAAATTAATTAGAGGGGATGGCAGAAAGAGCCAAGTAGCTTATAGAAGAAAAAAAGCATATTCATTTTTTTTTCCAGATACTTGTATAAACTTCTTTTTTTTTTCTGAGTAGAAACAGGAAGACACATGTAAAGAGAACAGTACTACTGTAAACTCTAAAAGTAACTAGGGCCTCTAGATGGGACTGGAGGCCTTCCTATCTTGAACTGACAATTTTTTGGTCCTGGAAAAACATACAACAGATTATGGCATCGTTTGGCACATGTGCAGAAACATCCATTACTTACAGGAATCCAACTGTGTTTAATGGGGACAGAGTGATGACTGGTAGCTTTGGGGGACAGACGTCTGTTACCCAGACGTGGCTGAAAACAGGCTTTGGGCATCTCTTGCCCCAGGAGTATAAAGTGTCTATTGCCCCAGGCCCAGAGTACATCTTTCCAGATGACCATAGGAGAGTTGAGACTCTGGCAGAAGTCTTTTAATGTCCAGGTGGTGCAGGCAGTACTGATAGGCCGTGTGAAGCATGAGCCTATTCACCTGCTGGTACCAAGCTGGATTACTAGTGTGAAACAGTATAGACTTCAGGGCTGTGCAGGAATTAAATACACCACCCAGGAATGGACTATCCACATCTGACCAGTCTGGGGAAGACATATGTGGTTAGACGTATGGAACGTGGTTAAACGCAGGACTGTATATGTCTACCATGTATCTGGCCACCAACCCCTACAGTCACCAGGAAATGTTGAAGCTGACACACAGGCCCAAGTTCAATGGACTGAAAATTCACCATCTGAGAACATCACCCGCTGGTTACAACAGAAGCTGCAGCATGCTGCACAAAAGACAATGTGGGCAGCTGTTAAACCATGGGGGCTGCCCATACGTCTATCTGATATCGTCCAGGCAAGCTGTGATGGTGATGCTTGCTCCAAGATGAGACCGACTATTGCCTGAAACAACAGACCACCTTGTCAGAGGACACAATTCTCTCCTGAGATGACAGATCAATTACACTGGGACCCTCTCTCAGTCTGAGGGGACGAGATATGCCCTGATCTGTGTCAGCACCGCAAGTGGGCTAATGGAGGCCTATCCAATGCCAAGAGCAAACCAGGCCTATACCATCAAGGGACTCACCAAGTTGATAGCCGCCATATGGACACCTCAAGTCATTGAGTGACCAAGGGATTCATTTCACTGGCACAATGGTACAACGCGGGGCAGAAGAAAACAACGTTGGGTGGGGATTCCATCTGCCATATAATCTGACAGGGGCAGGTCTTACTCGAAGATATAATAGTATTCTTAAGGCTGCCCTGAAGACAGACTCTCAGTCCCTGCAGAGGTGGACAAAGAGACTCTACAAAACCCTGTGGGACCTGAATGAAAGAGGTAGAGATGGCAAACCAGTGCCCTCAAGATGCTACAAACAGCATGGACCTCCCCTCTTAGGATCCAAATTGCAGGAGCTGACAATCAGGTAAGACTCCAAATTGGTAATGAAAATAACCTTCTGCACCCTTACCCCTGAGGATCTAGAACACAGTACCCATAGAATAAAGTGGCCTAAAAAGGTTCAAGTAGGACCAAAGTGATGTGTCCTACTTGCACCTTGGGGGAGATTATTGAAGGTTGGAGGCTTGGTAGTCCCTCCAGTAATCAGTACTTGGCCTATTGACACTGTGGTCAGTACTCCAGTCTTCATCACTAAGGGGACCATCATCACGTACTTATGGCAGATCAGAACACCCCCTTCGACACCTGATATACAGATGTAGATATCTGGTGAATGGATGGGGTTCAGACAGCCAGGACATGCTGCAGGACAGAAATATGGCTGTATCGTGCCTTGGAGGACAGACCTCTCCCTCTTAGTACCACTAACACATCTGTAGTACTGCACATGACACTATAAGAGTCTCTAGGAAGGAACAAAATCACTGGAAGGAACAAAATGTCATCAAAGCGCACCAGTGTCACTGTGAGATCAAGCATGATGCCCAGTGATGGCCTATGTGGGACTGATGGAGCATAAGATGGACCTGCACCAAACAGATGCAAGCAACCAGTAACACCACTGAGTACTGGCCTGTGAGAGAACATGAGTTTCAATCATGAACTGACTATCAGTTATCTTACATTGTGTCAACCTGCATCACAACAGGATATTGTATAAGCATTGTGGTGTATTGGATCCCTGTACTAGGAAAAGCTCACACTGGAGCAGGCTCAATCTTTGTTTAATTCCATAAAGGACAAAATAAATATGAACAGCCAACACAGGGCCTGGACTACTGACAGAGTACCTGGAGAAAAGACCTGGTCAGCCCTGGGAACACATAAGGCAATTCACCTGGGCAACCAAAGAGGTAAAGCAAGGCTCAAGCCCTCTTAGACCTCATATAAGGGCCCACATCAGGAGTGGAAGGAGTTCTTGTGGGAGATTTCTATTCTGGAGTTAATTCCTGCAAACCTAGATCCTTCACAGCTTTTTGTAAAACTCATTAGTGCAGGAACATTAGCCACTACAAACCCAAAGTTAGAAAAATACGACGTTTGAATAACAACATGGAAAAAAACTTTATTAAAAGGGAATTTCAGTAACAAGATGGAATAATCAAGTTTAACGCACATTGGTAGTGAAGTCCCAAAATGAAAATGAACTCAATTACATTGACAGCTAGAGGAAAAAGAGCACCATTACCCACTCAGGTTAGAAGAGGTGGACACGCTCCCGAGGCAGCCAAAGGAGCAACAAGGCAAAAGGCCAACTACAGCCTCCCTCTTCCACGCGCTGCGTCTTCTTCCTTCTGCAGTGGCTCCCAGTTCCTGAAAAGTAAAGGACGAGCCCCGTTAGACCCGTGGAGCACCAACCCCTCCGCCTGAAGGAAAACGGAAACTCAACATCCCGAGGGAGCCCGGCACACACCCACCCAGGCCAGGAACACCTCGCATCCGCCCCCCTCCCCACTTCACCCCAGCAATAACCACTGAGAGCAGCTTTTCTCACTGTGTTGACGCGCCGCGGAGTTCCCGACGGTGCTGCAGAGGTTCATTGAGTCGGGCAGACTGGGCAAATGGAGCTGGGCACACAAAAAGCAGCGGCCAAAGAGTCAACTGCCCTGCTTACAGGGGACCCCAGGCACTGCCTCCGTTGCAAAGGGCCTGGGAATCCAAGGCGCAATCCCTGGATTACAGGGCAGCCCTGGTCCCAAAGGCCGAGGGAGGCCCCTTCTCCCCCACAGTCCGGGGCACCATGACCCATACCCCCTAACGGGGCGGTCGGCCCACACAGGCTGCCAGCAGAGCACAAAGGCTCCCGCACCCAGACCCTGATTACAGGCGGGGCGACAACACCCATGGAGCCACAGAGCTCAGTTTCTCCCCGTGCAACAGGAATGACACTCAGCCGCCAGGCAGCGGGGCAGCACGGCAAAAGGCCGCAGTCAGGATCCCAGCCCCGATTACAGGGAGGGTTCAAGCCCAACCTCACTTCCCTCCGCCCACTGCCTATGGAAGGCCGGGGCCACGTACCCGCCTGAGTACAGGCGGTCTCTCGGAACACAGCTCAGCAAATACAGGGGGCACACACAGCCCTGCCTACAGGACGGTACCCAACACCTCACCATCACCAGTAAGCCCCGCGGAGCACACGGCTCCCACCAAAGCCCGAGCTACAGGCTGGCGCGCCCAGCAGCACCACAACACCACGTCTTTGAAAGCCCAGGGAGCAACCTCGACCCACCGAGCGGGGAGGTCGCCCCACTCACAACTAGTGCCTCAACCTGCACCCTCTGACGGGACAGGGAGGGGTCATTCCCACCAACTGGATGACTAAAGCAGCCCCCCCAGACCTGATTACAGCGGGGGTGGGCCGCTCAGGGGACAACGGGCAACAAAGCTTATGACAGGAACCCCGAGTACAGGGCCGTCGCAATAACAGGCCGCCAGCAGGCAACAACGCCGAGCAGCCGGAGGAACAGGGACAGGGAAACGGCACTACCCTGTTTACAGGGTGGCCTTGGGGTCCGGTGAGCTCCATTTCCCACTCAGGTGTGGAGAGGTGGCGCTCGCCCTCCTTACAGGGGGCCACGCTCCCCAGGCAGCCAAAGGAGCAACAAGGCAAAAGGCCAACTACAGCAAAGACCCGAGCCCTGTTTACAGGGAGGTCGCCCAGCACAAAGCCGGCCTGGTCGCACTATGGGCCGGCAACGCTCTACTGAAATCTGACTATGCCCCCGATAACAGGGAGGTGCTTTGCCCAGAGAGCCTCTTTCTCCCCCCTATTTGCAGGCTTCTGCTTCCTCTTCTTCCTCGCTCTTGCCTCCCTCTTCCACGCGCTGCGTCTTCTTTCTTCTGCAGTGGCTCCCAGTTCCTGAAAAGTGAAGGAGGAGCACCCTTAGACCCGTGGAGCACCAACCCCTCCGCCTGAGGGAAAACGGAAACTCCACATCCTGAGGGAGCCCGGCACACACCCACCCAGGCCAGGAACACCTCGCATCCGCCCCCCTCCCCACTTCACCCCAGCAATAACCACTGAGAGCAGCTTTTCTCACCGTGTTGACGCGCCGCGGAGTTCCCGACGGTGCTGCAGAGGTTCATTGAGTCGGGCAGACTGGGCAAATGGAGCTGGGCACACAAAAAGCAGCGGCCAAAGAGTCAACTGCCCTGCTTACAGGGGACCCCAGGCACTGCCTCCGTTGCAAAGGGCCTGGGAATCCAAGGCGCAATCCCTGGATTACAGGGCAGCCCTGGTCCCAAAGGCCGAGGGAGGCCCCTTCTCCCCCACAGTCCGGGGCACCATGACCCATACCCCCTAACGGGGCGGTCGGCCCACACAGGCTGCCAGCAGAGCACAAAGGCTCCCGCACCCAGACCCTGATTACAGGCGGGGCGACAACACCCATGGAGCCACAGAGCTCAGTTTCTCCCCGTGCAACAGGAATGACACTCAGCCGCCAGGCAGCGGGGCAGCACGGCAAAAGGCCGCAGTCAGGATCCCAGCCCCGATTACAGGGAGGGTTCAAGCCCAACCTCACTTCCCTCCGCCCACTGCCTATGGAAGGCCGGGGCCACGTACCCGCCTGAGTACAGGCGGTCTCTCGGAACACAGCTCAGCAAATACAGGGGGCACACACAGCCCTGCCTACAGGACGGTACCCAACACCTCACCATCACCAGTAAGCCCCGCGGAGCACACGGCTCCCACCAAAGCCCGAGCTACAGGCTGGCGCGCCCAGCAGCACCACAACACCACGTCTTTGAAAGCCCAGGGAGCAACCTCGACCCACCGAGCGGGGAGGTCGCCCCACTCACAACTAGTGCCTCAACCTGCACCCTCTGACGGGACAGGGAGGGGTCATTCCCACCAACTGGATGACTAAAGCAGCCCCCCCAGACCTGATTACAGGGGGGTGGGCCGCTCAGGGGACAACGGGCAACAAACAACTTGTGACACACTCCCCGAGTACAGGGCTGTCACACCGCCAGCAGGGCAGGCGGCCATGCAGGGACAGGTCTAAACCCTGGCTATAGGGCAGCATTGGCCATAGAACTACCGTGTGGCTCTGACCTCTCCTAAGAAAAAAGGGGCGCGACAGGACACTCACTGCGCTCGCGGGACTAAGGGAACACCCCTTTGTGGCACGCATCAAGTCCTCCATCCCCCCTGGGAAGCCTGAGCTAGGCTGCAGCTATTTTTGTGGAGGCCTAAAGGGAAAGGTCATTCACACAGTCACTCCACAAACTCAAACAAGGAAAGGAAGGGGAACACACACACACAGATATGACTTTCCAGAAGGGAAGGACAACACAGCGCACCCTACGCTAGGGAATAAACCCACAACCACGAGCAACATGCAAGAGCCTGTGGCCGGTCCCTACGGTGCACGGAGGCCACGAACCTCAACGTGCCAACGGGCTTCCCAAGTAAGGCAAAAGGCCGTGACAGGCACCCCGAGTACAGGGCCGTCGCACTAACAGGCCGCCAGCAGGCAACAACGCCGAGCAGCCGGAGGAACAGGGACAGGGAAACGGCACTACCCTGTTTACAGGGTGGCCTTGGGGTCCGGTGAGCTCCATTTCCCACTCAGGTGCGGAGAGGTGGCGCTCGCCCTCCTTACAGGGGGCCACGCTCCCCAGGCAGCCAAAGGAGCAACAAGGCAAAAGGCCAACTACAGCAAAGACCCGAGCCCTGTTTACAGGGAGGTCGCCCAGCACAAAGCCGGCCTGGTCGCACTATGGGCCGGCAACGCTCTACTGAAATCTGACTATGCCCCCGATAACAGGGAGGTGCTTTGCCCAGAGAGCCTCTTTCTCCCCCCTATTTGCAGGCTTCTGCTTCCTCTTCTTCCTCGCTCTTGCCTCCCTCTTCCACGCGCTGCGTCTTCTTTCTTCTGCAGTGGCTCCCAGTTCCTGAAAAGTGAAGGAGGAGCACCCTTAGACCCGTGGAGCACCAACCCCTCCGCCTGAGGGAAAACGGAAACTCCACATCCTGAGGGAGCCTGGCACACACCCACCCAGGCCAGGAACACCTCGCATCCGCCCCCCTCCCCACTTCACCCCAGCAATAACCACTGAGAGCAGCTTTTCTCACCGTGTTGACGCGCCGCGGAGTTCCCGACGGTGCTGCAGAGGTTCATTGAGTCGGGCAGACTGGGCAAATGGAGCTGGGCACACAAAAAGCAGCGGCCAAAGAGTCAACTGCCCTGCTTACAGGGGACCCCAGGCACTGCCTCCGTTGCAAAGGGCCTGGGAATCCAAGGCGCAATCCCTGGATTACAGGGCAGCCCTGGTCCCAAAGGCCGAGGGAGGCCCCTTCTCCCCCACAGTCCGGGGCACCATGACCCATACCCCCTAACGGGGCGGTCGGCCCACACAGGCTGCCAGCAGAGCACAAAGGCTCCCGCACCCAGACCCTGATTACAGGCGGGGCGACAACACCCATGGAGCCACAGAGCTCAGTTTCTCCCCGTGCAACAGGAATGACACTCAGCCGCCAGGCAGCGGGGCAGCACGGCAAAAGGCCGCAGTCAGGATCCCAGCCCCGATTACAGGGAGGGTTCAAGCCCAACCTCACTTCCCTCCGCCCACTGCCTATGGAAGGCCGGGGCCACGTACCCGCCTGAGTACAGGCGGTCTCTCGGAACACAGCTCAGCAAATACAGGGGGCACACACAGCCCTGCCTACAGGACGGTACCCAACACCTCACCATCACCAGTAAGCCCCGCGGAGCACACGGCTCCCACCAAAGCCCGAGCTACAGGCTGGCGCGCCCAGCAGCACCACAACACCACGTCTTTGAAAGCCCAGGGAGCAACCTCGACCCACCGAGCGGGGAGGTCGCCCCACTCACAACTAGTGCCTCAACCTGCACCCTCTGACGGGACAGGGAGGGGTCATTCCCACCAACTGGATGACTAAAGCAGCCCCCCCAGACCTGATTACAGGGGGGTGGGCCGCTCAGGGGACAACGGGCAACAAACAACTTGTGACACACTCCCCGAGTACAGGGCTGTCACACCGCCAGCAGGGCAGGCGGCCATGCAGGGACAGGTCTAAACCCTGGCTATAGGGCAGCATTGGCCATAGAACTACCGTGTGGCTCTGACCTCTCCTAAGAAAAAAGGGGCGCGACAGGACACTCACTGCGCTCGCGGGACTAAGGGAACACCCCTTTGTGGCACGCATCAAGTCCTCCATCCCCCCTGGGAAGCCTGAGCTAGGCTGCAGCTATTTTTGTGGAGGCCTAAAGGGAAAGGTCATTCACACAGTCACTCCACAAACTCAAACAAGGAAAGGAAGGGGAACACACACACACAGATATGACTTTCCAGAAGGGAAGGACAACACAGCGCACCCTACGCTAGGGAATAAACCCACAACCACGAGCAACATGCAAGAGCCTGTGGCCGGTCCCTACGGTGCACGGAGGCCACGAACCTCAACGTGCCAACGGGCTTCCCAAGTAAGGCAAAAGGCCGTGACAGGCACCCCGAGTACAGGGCCGTCGCACTAACAGGCCGCCAGCAGGCAACAACGCCGAGCAGCCGGAGGAACAGGGACAGGGAAACGGCACTACCCTGTTTACAGGGTGGCCTTGGGGTCCGGTGAGCTCCATTTCCCACTCAGGTGTGGAGAGGTGGCGCTCGCCCTCCTTACAGGGGGCCACGCTCCCCAGGCAGCCAAAGGAGCAACAAGGCAAAAGGCCAACTACAGCAAAGACCCGAGCCCTGTTTACAGGGAGGTCGCCCAGCACAAAGCCGGCCTGGTCGCACTATGGGCCGGCAACGCTCTACTGAAATCTGACTATGCCCCCGATAACAGGGAGGTGCTTTGCCCAGAGAGCCTCTTTCTCCCCCCTATTTGCAGGCTTCTGCTTCCTCTTCTTCCTCGCTCTTGCCTCCCTCTTCCACGCGCTGCGTCTTCTTTCTTCTGCAGTGGCTCCCAGTTCCTGAAAAGTGAAGGAGGAGCACCCTTAGACCCGTGGAGCACCAACCCCTCCGCCTGAGGGAAAACGGAAACTCCACATCCTGAGGGAGCCCGGCACACACCCACCCAGGCCAGGAACACCTCGCATCCGCCCCCCTCCCCACTTCACCCCAGCAATAACCACTGAGAGCAGCTTTTCTCACCGTGTTGACGCGCCGCGGAGTTCCCGACGGTGCTGCAGAGGTTCATTGAGTCGGGCAGACTGGGCAAATGGAGCTGGGCACACAAAAAGCAGCGGCCAAAGAGTCAACTGCCCTGCTTACAGGGGACCCCAGGCACTGCCTCCGTTGCAAAGGGCCTGGGAATCCAAGGCGCAATCCCTGGATTACAGGGCAGCCCTGGTCCCAAAGGCCGAGGGAGGCCCCTTCTCCCCCACAGTCCGGGGCACCATGACCCATACCCCCTAACGGGGCGGTCGGCCCACACAGGCTGCCAGCAGAGCACAAAGGCTCCCGCACCCAGACCCTGATTACAGGCGGGGCGACAACACCCATGGAGCCACAGAGCTCAGTTTCTCCCCGTGCAACAGGAATGACACTCAGCCGCCAGGCAGCGGGGCAGCACGGCAAAAGGCCGCAGTCAGGATCCCAGCCCCGATTACAGGGAGGGTTCAAGCCCAACCTCACTTCCCTCCGCCCACTGCCTATGGAAGGCCGGGGCCACGTACCCGCCTGAGTACAGGCGGTCTCTCGGAACACAGCTCAGCAAATACAGGGGGCACACACAGCCCTGCCTACAGGACGGTACCCAACACCTCACCATCACCAGTAAGCCCCGCGGAGCACACGGCTCCCACCAAAGCCCGAGCTACAGGCTGGCGCGCCCAGCAGCACCACAACACCACGTCTTTGAAAGCCCAGGGAGCAACCTCGACCCACCGAGCGGGGAGGTCGCCCCACTCACAACTAGTGCCTCAACCTGCACCCTCTGACGGGACAGGGAGGGGTCATTCCCACCAACTGGATGACTAAAGCAGCCCCCCCAGACCTGATTACAGCGGGGGTGGGCCGCTCAGGGGACAACGGGCAACAAACAACTTGTGACACACTCCCCGAGTACAGGGCTGTCACACCGCCAGCAGGGCAGGCGGCCATGCAGGGACAGGTCTAAACCCTGGCTATAGGGCAGCATTGGCCATAGAACTACCGTGTGGCTCTGACCTCTCCTAAGAAAAAAGGGGCGCGACAGGACACTCACTGCGCTCGCGGGACTAAGGGAACACCCCTTTGTGGCACGCATCAAGTCCTCCATCCCCCCTGGGAAGCCTGAGCTAGGCTGCAGCTATTTTTGTGGAGGCCTAAAGGGAAAGGTCATTCACACAGTCACTCCACAAACTCAAACAAGGAAAGGAAGGGGAACACACACACACAGATATGACTTTCCAGAAGGGAAGGACAACACAGCGCACCCTACGCTAGGGAATAAACCCACAACCACGAGCAACATGCAAGAGCCTGTGGCCGGTCCCTACGGTGCACGGAGGCCACGAACCTCAACGTGCCAACGGGCTTCCCAAGTAAGGCAAAAGGCCGTGACAGGCACCCCGAGTACAGGGCCGTCGCACTAACAGGCCGCCAGCAGGCAACAACGCCGAGCAGCCGGAGGAACAGGGACAGGGAAACGGCACTACCCTGTTTACAGGGTGGCCTTGGGGTCCGGTGAGCTCCATTTCCCACTCAGGTGCGAAGAGGTGGCGCTCGCCCTCCTTACAGGGGGCCACGCTCCCCAGGCAGCCAAAGGAGCAACAAGGCAAAAGGCCAACTACAGCAAAGACCCGAGCCCTGTTTACAGGGAGGTCGCCCAGCACAAAGCCGGCCTGGTCGCACTATGGGCCGGCAACGCTCTACTGAAATCTGACTATGCCCCCGATAACAGGGAGGTGCTTTGCCCAGAGAGCCTCTTTCTCCCCCCTATTTGCAGGCTTCTGCTTCCTCTTCTTCCTCGCTCTTGCCTCCCTCTTCCACGCGCTGCATCTTCTTTCATTTGCATATATAGCAGCAGGGCTAGGAGTCAAGAGCCCTGCTTATAGAAGACCTTTCATTATTCTTTATTAGCAAATTATGCAGCACTCAGTACAGTGTGTTCAGTTACAATAGAATCATACCACTGAAACATGAGATGACATTTGCTTTCATGGTATATGACTATCTCCTGTATGACAGGAGATGGTTTTGACCTGAGTTCCTTTCATCGTCTCTTCTCAGCACTTCTGTCATCTTTTCCCTTATTTGACATTCCAGCTCCTATCAGTTCATCTGGTTTTACTACCTAGTTACACATATTTGGTCACAGTTCATCTTAAATTAGCAGCAGAATTATACAATGAGTATATTACATTTTTCTCTTGGTCCCATACCTTTCCTCATCCTACTTTGCTTGTTGATCATTTTTGCCTTCTGAAACACTACAACACAGTCCAGTGCTTCCACCTTTTCATTGTCAGTTCCCATTGTCAGTTCCATACTCCACTTGTGCAACCCTCTTCCCACCACCCACTTGAGAGAAGCAGATAACCTCCCCGTAATCATCACAACAAACACGAGACAGTTTTGCTTTATTATTGCTGCTTGCAGTTGTTCTGTAGCATCCAGCGCCGCGGGGCACCGCCACCTTCCGTGCGAGGCGCGCCCCCCCCAGCGCCGCCCCCTTCCTCAGAACACGCTCGGCGCCCGCCCCTCTCGGAGAGCACTCGGTTTCCATCTCCGCCTCCGTCCCGCCCCCCACCCGGTCCCCGCCTTCAGCTCCCCTCCCGTCACTCTGTGCCTGCTGGGTGCCCGCCTCCGCCCTGCCCCGCTCTCCGCCTCCGCCTCGCCCGCTCTCTGTCTTTGAGCTCGCTCGGTGCCCGCCCCCGTCCAGCCCCTCTCGGGGCGCTCTCTACCTGTAGCTGTAGCTCCGGCTCCGCCCGCGCACACGGTACCTCTGTGCCGCCGCACTTCCGCCCTCGGGCGCCGCTTGCCGCCTTTCTCTCGGAATTCGCAGATTCTCCTCACACGCTGAGTGGAGCACCTGTTGCTCCCGTTTATATAGGTGTCCCCGCCGCCCGCCAGCCAATAGGAGCCCGGAACGCCTCATTCGTTTCCCGCCGCTTTTGCTTCCCGCCGCTTTCTCTTCCCGCCTAGCCGTTCGCGCCCTTTCCAGCTACCTGAGGCCGGGGCGGGGTCACCTGGAGTTCACGGACGGGGTCACCTGGGGGTCACGGGCTTCTGGCAGGCGCTGCTGCCCGGCCCCTCGGGGCACAGCCGCCCCACAGGTGATCCCAGCAGGCTCAGCGCTCTGCCACAGTGGTGTGTGGGCCACTCGTTTCGGTGTGTGTTTGTTTAATAATCACATAAAGACTAAATGTTCCTTCCAGGGCACTAGATGTCCACAAACAGAATTAAAAATCTTTTTTTTTTTTTTTTTTGTTAATTATTTTTTTCACAGAGGCACCTCGTGTCTCTGTGTGGAAAATGCTTTCTGAGCTCAGAAATATTGTTCTGAAGGTTTAATATCTACTGCCATACCACTGATATCTGCCTCTGGTTTTGTGGGGTCAGCATAATAAAATAAGAGCTTACCTATGGCAACTCAGCCCACATAAAATATATAATATAGTTCCTGTATATAAGTAAAGAAAACTTATTTTAATTTTTAATGGCTTTTATTAAAAGGTGTAACAAAGAGAGCATCAAAAACATAAAACTGGTGGGATACGTGACTTTCTTTTTGTGAAGCAGATGCATTGGGCAGGTTCAGTGGCAGTGGCTGCAGTGCTTAGTGAGCTCCAAAAGTGTTCAGTACTTGCCCCTTCATCCTTGAGAACAGTTGTTCGCAAGTATACATAATGACAAAAAGGGATGACATGAGTAAGGTATGAATGAAGCGAGGGAAGGTTCTCTTTGATAAGAGAGGGCTGGTAGAAGTCTGGTTGAGAGATATGGTTAGACTTTTTTTTTATTATTAAAATTCTACACATTCCATTTTAAAATGTGCAGGTAATGTACTTACATGGGCTGAAAATGAAGTCACAAATAAGCCAAAAGAATTATGGGCACTTTTGAAACTTATTATCAAACTCCTTTGTCAAAACAGAAAGCACAGCTGCATTTTTTCTGTGTTCACAGGACTGTGTTTAGCCGATGTATCAAAGTGCATACACATGAGAGCACGTTACATTATTACAGAGATGTAGACTAAGTTACCAGGTGAAAAAGAAGAAGATGCTCAAAAGTGGAAGGGCTTAAGCAGCAGATATTCACATTGTGACAACCTATGCACTAGTCATCAGCCAGGTGATATACTGACATATATCACTAATCAGAAAAACAGTTTCTAACTCAAAGCATATCATTTTCATAGAATATTCCTTGATAGGAAGGATGGATAGTGAAAATGTCTGTATGTGTAGTGTACAGGTTGTGATAAGAGATACAAAATATTAAGAATTACTGAATAAGATACAATTCATTTATCTACATGGAAAACTATGCTTATATTGGAGGCCAGATCTGTCCTGCTATGTGTCTGGAGCACTGGGAGCTGAGCTGCTCCTTGCCTTACAGATCCTGACAATAAATTAACGGGGAAGATAGAGCTGTCGCTAACCATAGCAACTTCTGGCACATGCTGATGGTTACACTCACTTTTAATTTCCATTTTCTCTGTCTCCTACAAGCATAGAGCTTTCAAGTATTTGTGAAGAAAGGAACTTATACTATGATCTTTCACTAAAATAAGTAAACAGTATATATAAGATTTAGTCACTGAAATTAAATAGAAGCATGTACGTAAGTATTCATTGAGTAAGACAGTGTCCAGAGATACTGTGCGAATGGATATAGCAAGAAGATGGGATGGAAGGATAATATGTAGGTAAGAAGGCAGAAGCCAGGAGGCACTGTTGACTGAATACTAGAGAACTGGGCAAACAGGAGGCCTCTACTCTAAAGAAGAGAAACAGGAGGGAAAACAAGATGCTTTTTCACCAAGGTCTCGGCCTGAAGGTGGCTGCTTTTTATTTGCTGATTTTGCATGGCAAATGAGCAAACCCTTCTAATGATAACACTCAAGGTGGGATTATTCAAGTATATCATAATTTTCCTATCTTTTGCTTCACCTGCTACTCAAGGTTGCCCATTTATTTTAAAGTCTAAATAATTTAGCAAGGGTTATTGCAAACTTTCAAGCTTAACTAAGAGCCTAATTCACCCTGATGATGTGTAATGATGATGTGTAAAACTGAAAGAGCCCAGCATGAAAAATGTACTTCTGATATGAACATTCAATAGCAGACAAAGCTTGGGTTCTAACTATTCCATTTTTATCAAGCCATCCTAAACAAAACTTGGTAAAACTGTTGAAGTTAACTTTTTTGTTCAATTTTTAGTTCTATAAAAAATTTGTAGTTGCCTTCAGAATTCAGCATGTATGTCCATCCTGAGAGTCTAAGAAAATGAAGAGATTGGCAGATGTATATGCGCACTTTGAAATCTGTATAGCTGTTTCTTTTCAATTGAGTGAAAAAAAAAGCAGCATTTTTATTTAAAATGGATATTACATATACTGTTACAGCCCTTGCCGTAATTTGACATTTCATCATCTGGAAATGTTAGTCAGCAGGATTTTCGTTACATAAAAATAACTCATTGTAAGTAAGAAATGAATAGTTTGTTCTAATTAGGAAAAACAAAAACAAAAACAAAAAAAACAGATAATCTAATGAGGCTCTTGGTTGCATAAGTCTAGTTTGGAAAGAACCCTTTCTGTGAGAAAAGAACTGGGAATCAGTTCCAAAGTTTTCACTGCTTTGTATTTCATGATAGTAATGTTAAAAAAAAAAAAAAAAAAAAAGTTAATTACAAGAAAAGACATGAAAGGCAGAGTAGATGACCCTGAGTGTATTTTTACCCCTAAGGCAGATGTGGTAGCACTCTAATCATATTTCATAATGTGGAGTTCTTTTGCTTTACAAATGCTGAGTTTGCTAAATGAGAATCAGGGATGATACATTAAGGAAGTGTTCTTCATTTTCTGGCACTGTGCATGCAGAGATAGCACTCTAATAGCTCATTCTACAGCTGTAATTTAATATGTTTTAATGAGTCTTTGATTTCTGACATCTGGGGACTCCGTGTACAGCTTATGAGAACTTTTTTATTATTATTATTTGAATGAAAACCAAACATTTCTGCAGCATATTTGCAAGGCCAGAAATCACCTTGTGCTAATCACTTCTGCATCATCATCTGCAAGTAGTAGTTAGTAGAAAACTTTCTGATAACCACCCTATTCATATTGATATAACTAGATAATAAAATAGATAAACAATGCCTTTCTTAAGCTTTTTTAATCAATAAAAGCTCAAATCTTTTGTTAAAGTAAAATGGGGTAGGACTTTCCCTTCCTAAAAGTAAATGTAACTCATGGACATTGCATACTATTGTTGAAAACTGGGGATGTTAGTGTGGATGCTGGATTATTTCATAGACATCTAAATGATAGTTCTTGGCAAACTGTTTCATGCTTTCTTAAGAAAGTTACACAGTCTGTGTGAGTGTCACGATTGTACTGTGATGATGTTCAGTACCACTGAGAGTCTCATGTTTCATAGCTCCAGTACTATTCATTGCACATATGTAATTCTGTTGTCTGCTCTACTTCGTCTTCCTAGCCTGGAAGATACACTGCAGAATATTCCCTGGAATCAGCCGAGCTCATTACCTTTCTGCCACACCAGTAGCTAAGTGTAGTCTTGTGCTCTGTAAATTTAAAGGCTCTGATTGTCGCTAATGCAAAAATACAGTTTAAAAATTTAATTGTCGACCTTTGGCATAGATATATGTGACTTTACCTGTGGTGGAATATTAATAAAAGCTGGATGTTCTGGCTCATAGTGACTATTCTATGTACTTTGGAATGAACAAACTTTACAGAAAAGATTCCAGTACCAGTTTATCAGGAGTTTGTCCTTCATGCCAGTGTTTCACTAAACTTTTTTTTTTTTCAGCTAGTAAATGAATCTGGAACTACCAGACTAGTAATAATAAAAGCAGCTTTTTTTTTTGTTTGTTTGTTTTGGGGGTGGGAGGTGGGGAGGGGGAGAAGTTGTTGTTCATGTAATTATTTTATTTCACAGTCTTATCTTCTATGTTTGTTCCTGAAGGCCAGAACTATATTGTTCTCTTCAATGATGATCCCCACAATTCTTGAGGATCTTGTGAGGAAAAAAAAAAAAAAAAAAAAAATTTACTATTTCTTTTAGCAACTAATGATGTTTTATTTTTGATAATTAGATAGATGCAGATGGGGGTCTCTCTGGTAGCTATCTAGACAAGAAATGCATCATTAGAGTGTCATGTAACTGTGACATGATGAGTTTGCTCTCTTTAAAACAATCACATTTAAATACTCCTTTTTCTACTTTATTCAGAGCACAGTATTTTTATACTGCTCCATAAAAAGATATATGGAAAAAAATAATAATAATAAGAAGAAAGGTATTTCAGACTAAGTATATGTTATGGATTTAATATCACCTTGACTAGAGTAAGTGTTTAATGTGTTAGAACAAGAAATATAAGTTACTGACTATATACTTGTTTTAAGACAGGTTTGAGTATTTTTCATACAATAGGCAAGGTATTCCACTGCATGTTCGATAATTCCATATTTCACAGAAAATTTCAAAATACTAGTGCTATTCTTAATTGATCTACATATCTCTGACTTGTGGTTTCATTTAAAACCTTATTTCTATTTCCTCCTACACCAAGGTCTGAGCTTTAAAACATTCCATACTCAGTGCTTTCTCTCCCACCACTCCATATTGTGACACTGATTGCAATCTCCTTTTGTGCCAGTGCCACACCTAGAAGAAAGCGTCTCCTTTCCTGAATTCAAGTGGTCACCTAAGAATTGATTTTAAATAAAGCCATCTCCCCTGATTACTTTTTATACCTGGAATTCAGTCTCGATGAAAAAAAAACACCAAACCCTAAAAATAATAATAAAGCAACACCAGTTAAGGAAAGCTCTTTTAAAATTTGTTTTTAAAGTATTTTTTTTCAGTTGAATTGGTAATTTCCTTGGCTGAAGAGGAATTCTCACAATGGAGAGAATTGTTCCTATGGAACAGGCACTAGGTTTCAGTTTCTCTGTGGATACTTGGTTAAAGTTCAATGTGTTGCATTTAAGAGAGTTGTTTCAAAATATCTGCTTCGTGTCTGCAAGTACTTTCATAGCAACTATGTTTCGGATAGTGATGTGCTATATAACAGCTAAAGGCATAACATTATCTAAGACTAAAACCTGTTTTGAAACAAAATGAAAGGTGCACTGGCTAGGCTGCAGCTGTTTTCAGAAGATTTTAACCAAGCTGAAAATGTTGAATTCTTTGGAATAGGCTTAGCAACCACATCTGTGTGAGGTAAGGATGAGCAACTTAACTGCCTGAGAAAAACGAACTTGTGCAGTTTAAACAGAAGTATTTATAAAGTTAGTTATTCAGTTGTGGAAATAACATTTAAATGATATATTTACAAATTTGATTTATAATTCAAATGAAGAGCAGAATAAAAGGTCATACATTTTATTTTCCTTAAAATCTCAGATCTCTTGAGCATGATGGCCACAATACTCTTAAAATTAGTTATGAGAAGTGTGCACATTTTGGTTGACATGACTTAGAAGTTTGCCTGCTTTGATGCGTCCTTAGCTCTCAGTAGTGCTGACTTTAATTTGTCATCTTTTGTTAACAACCATCTCCTGTATATAGTCTGTCTTAAGCATCTCATTTAAGGCAGTGTCTCTTAGAGACACTCTAAATCTCTCCTTTACCCTGAATCAATTAGTTGTTTTAGCCCTGTTTCCTTTCTCCTCTTCCCTCACTCAGAAAGTGCCACTTGGATCGACTTCAAGGAAAAACGGTCAGACAATAGTTACTAGAAGAGGCATTGACAGCTTTTTTGTTTCAGGATAATACTTACTAACCAGCTCCTATACAACGTATAGGGCTTTTGGTATGTATACAAACTGAACTGAAGTCAAGAGTCCATGATGAAAAGCTTTAGTTCAGTTTAGTTTAGCCAAGATCATGTCAGCAGAGGAAGTAAACAAATTATTGTGAATTGTAGCAACAGTTTTAGTAGATCAGAAATGAGAACTATTTCCATACTGCAAAAATTCTAATAGTTACTCGATTTTCTTAACATTTTACTTGAAAATAAAACTCTGGACAAGAATGAGAAATTCAGCCTGACAGGGATTTTTTTTCACAGCTAAAAGCTAGTGAAAATAATACTGAGTATGGAATTCTGTAGAATATTAACCATGAATGTGTAATATTCTTTTTCACATGAGACTGCAACATTTATGTTTTGGAAATATCTTTACACCTTGAAGTTCTATCTCAATAAAGTTTGATTCTATGCTGCTTCACAGGTTGTTTCTGGCTGCACAGCAAATAGGAGTAGTGTGGCTTGATTTTTATAATGAAGGCTATGCAAATTGATGAGGCTGGGATGATTTTCAGAGGAAGAACTGAAAAATGCCCAGAGATGTTCTTAATCGTAAGTATATATACTTTTTATTTCCAACCTTATGATCTGGTAATTGTCACTGCTGATTTTACATATCTTACTTCATTCAGCTAGCCAAGTAATCCAGATGATTCAGTAACATTTTCATGTCATTACTATTATTTATCACCCTTGTAATACTCTTTCATTTCATAGTAAATACGTGGAAAAGCTAACGAATATTTGAAGTATGAATACAAAAGTGCAAATGGTAACATATTTTAAATGAAAATATTAGTCATAATTAGTAGCCTATTCCCTAAAACCAAATATGAAAGAAGTAGTTAATGTAATAACACTTTCATTTTAATATACTGTGGTTTTTAAATAGGGGAAATAGAATTAACCTGAATTTTGATGAATATTTGAATATTTTCTAAAAGGCTGAATAAATCATACGGACATATACAGTATAAAAATGAGAACAGAACAAACACTAAAGACTAAATATCAGAATAATGGCTGTTGCCTTTATTAATTATTTTGATAAACCATTCAATCAGATTCCATTTAAAAGTGAAAGTTAGGAACATATGTTTTTATCATGCCATACCCCAAAAAGCAGGATCAATGGCATCTTAAAAACATAGCTAAACTTTTTACGAGAGCAAGATTTAATTCACCTTTCTCTTTTTAAATATAAAGATAATGAAAAATTAATAACCTTCTTAGAAAATGTCTTATTCGAGCCTGCCATTGTAACATGCTATGAACCCTGCTAGAGAAGATGTTGAGTCTTGTAGTCATGTCCATGTATTTTATACAATCTACACATCCAGTATCTCACACATTCTAATCAAGTGCATCCAAAGTCTTAATTTTTTTTCTGGTCTCAGAGGTCTACCTCACATGATGTGACAACTCTGCTCACAGATGTCTTATTTAAGGAAACTTAAGTTACTGTTACAGCAACAGATGATGAATGTATTTGTTGTAAATTCCCAATCGTTGTCTGAACAGTGCTTATGTGGCGTCAGAAAGAGCTCTTTCATAGATTCATAGATTCATAAGGTTGGAAAGGACCTACAAGATCATCTAGTCCAACCATCCTCACACCACCATCCCTACCCACCAAGCTACTAAATCAAATCCCTTAGCACCTCATCTAAACGCTTCTTGAACAGTGCTAGGGACGGTGCCTCAACCACCTCCCTAGGCAGGCCATTCCAGTGCCTGACCACTCTCTCAGAGAAAAAATTTTTCCTCAAATCTAATTTAAATCTTTCCCAGCACAACTTGTGGAAGATTTGCTTTTTGCTTTGCTTCCATATTTCTTTGTCATTGACTTGTGATCATGCATAACTTAAAAAAAAAAAAATCTGCATGTTGTATACAGGAATAACAATTTGTTTTCAAATTTTCACAGTTGAGAGCTGTCCTAAGTTATGACGTTGGTAAAATAGAGAATATTTTTACAGATTTCTTGGTCATTCAAAAGGCTCTATTTACCTATATAGGTGGAGAAGTAGGTTGTATTACACTAGTTTTTTTTTTTTTACTAATTTAACACTCTAAGTATTTAATAGTCTTTAAAATGATTCAATCAGGCAGATGCCTCAGAGGTTGTACAGAGAACTTGTATGATCTCCAGCCAGTGCTTACTTTCAGATGATAATGAACAGTTAGCAAAGTACTCACCATCTGTTCAGGAGAAAAGAGAAATGTTCTTTGTCTGAATGAAAAAGAAGGGAAATTATTCAGGGAACCAATTATTAGTTCAATTAAGTAGATCATGGGCCAAATTTTGATGAGAAAAGTCAGAGAAGGCAAATTTCCTGCTGCTGGAATGGACTGATCCTGTGTATCAGCACGGGCAGAGAATCAATTTACAAAAAGATAAGCTGGGAGAGAAGGACCTGAGGCTCCTACTGGATAGCAAGTCAGAAAAACTACTGGAATACAAATTCTGATTAGAAACATGGAAAATTCTTTCATCATGAGGACATGAGGATGATCAAAAAGCTTAGACAGCTTGTGAAACGTTTAGCCTTGGATAGTCAAAACTTGGCTTGACATGGCCCTGAACAATTTGATTTAAGTTGGTCTTACCCTGAAGGGAAGTGGGACCAGCTGATGAACAAAGACTTTGTTCAACCTAAATTGCTCTCAGATTCTGTGATTTAGTTATACGATATCTTCTCTTCAGATTATTTATGTGGATGGTACTGAACTACTGGAATGGCTATCCTATTCTGAGGTGAACTCAGTATTTTACTCTTCTATTGTAGCTGTACTGAAATGTATTGACGAAAGTAACAAGAGATAATATGGTAAAAAAGACATTCTTGCTTCATTTTGTAATTAGGAAAATGAGGTATTTGTTTTACCTGATGTTACCTTTAAATGTTTAGATCTTTAGTTAGAAATCCAGTTTCCAAAGTTATTCTATTGTAAATGAACAAGAGAATGAACTGAGGAACCAAAGTTAAACTCCTGCTCTGAGTCACCTTTTAGAAGAACATCGTTCTCTTTTGCAGTATACTCATTTTAACATTAGCTACTAATATGACTACATTTATGTGATATGAGTAGTCCCTCTCTGTTATGACTATTAATATGTTTCGTGTAGTGAGAAAGGAAACACAGTAGTAGTTCTGAATGGTCGTAAATGAAAAAATAGAAGATTTGTTAGTACTGAGCACTATACAGTTATCATCTGATGCCTCATTTACCCACTGGACAAAGTAACTTCCAGAAGCCCTTTCCAGTCTCAATCATATTGTGATTCTGTGATCTCTGAAAATAAACTCAATTCAAATTCATGAGATCTCTTTTTAGCTTTCTTCTAAATTGTGAGCTTGTAAACAGCATAACATAGGTGTTTTCTGTAGGCTTCTTCACATGATAATTCTATGGTCCCATTTGTATATAATTTTTGAGTTTGTTTAGATTGTATTTTATCTTCTTAGTAAATGACATAAATATTTGCTCTGAAGTGCTCCTTTTGAGGGCTTGTGTGATGGGAGTATTCTGATAATCTGAAGAGGTGTCATTCTCATATTTACATGGGTTTCAGCAACTAGGCTGTTGAAAATATTTTTCGTAGTCTTTTATCTGTCAAATTTGTTGCATAGTCCATCATTTTTAGTATTGCATGGACTTTCATTATTCATTTTCTACTTCTAACTTACTCTGTATTTGATCTGACAGTATTTATACATTACATTATTGGCAGTATATGATTTTGAAAGTAAAATAGTGTCAGAAACACTGGGACCTCAGCCCTTATAGTCAAAGCAAGTTTATAAAACACCCTTTCCCTGGAAGTGATTTTGGGCACTGAGGTGAATAGTTGTCCCAGTTCCTGACTTGACATATTGGGAAGGATACCCATCAAGTTTGTGAGTATCTTGAACCAAGCACTGATACTTAAAAAGCAAACTGTGTCAGCTGCTCATCAGTAATTCTAGGTGCCTATACTGCTTTAACTTGGATTAAGTATTATTACTATAAATCTAAGCAAATCTTTCTCAAAAAATGGAGAAAGTATGGCTGAACAGCATGCTTAAAAGTCAACAGTGTAATCAAGATTCTCCATATGTTTGAAATATTTTGTAATATTTTAAATAGCAAAACATACAGACTTTTGTGTCAAGTTTTGCCTAGATTGGTAAATGTCATCTGTAAGTAGAACTGATAGGTTAATGGCAGGTAAATTGTGCCTGAAGGATCAGGAAGAGAACAAAGCAGGAGGGTTCATTAGCAGTATATATGTTAAAAAAGATGAAAGAAAATCAGGAATTTCTCATCTCAGTTTTGGTCTCTTAATATTTAGAGAGCATAATCTATAACCAGCTGAGGTTCATCTCAAATAATTCCCCACAGGCTGCCTTTGCTAGCTAAGTCGAATTCTTGCTGTACTTGGATGGTAAGGGTTTATTCTGGTAGAGCTAGAAGCACTGAAGCTTTAATGAGTTCAGGAGAATGGCATTCTGTGCATGCAGTCACTGGTTCCCCTAATTTCTTCAGCTTCTCCTCTGACCTGAGGACTCCCATGGGACCTTCTGTCCAACAGCCCCAACTAACCTGCCCTCTGCACTGGCACTGATCTCGAAGACAACTGTGCTGCCAATCCTGAAGTCAACTTGTGCTGTTGTCAGGAGCCAGCTGGTCTCTGGATCCCCAGGAAGTTATACTCTGGTGGTGCGTTCTGTAAAGATGCAATCCTTCATTGACTGTAAGAGCACTCTGAAACGAGCTTTACTGTAAGACAGGTGTTAAAGTCAATTTTACTTTTTTAAACAGGGATTTGCAATAACAAACAGAATATTACATGAAGGGATAATAGAACATAAAAAAGGCTGCACATTCTGAAATAACAACCTCTATTCTACCTCAGATAGTTAATATTGTAAGCTAACGATTAACAACTTCAAGATGGTACATCTTCTGGTACATAGCCAGAATAAAAAGCCTGATTTCTCTTCTTGTCATCTGTTCTTAACATGTCTTGTCTTTTCTGAGACTGCAAAACGAGACCCCACAGGGCAATGTGCATACTTGGCCATTTCTTTCCTTCCTCCTCATTAGAGACTCTAGAATAACATTTTTATTTCATTCCTTAATTAATATGCTTTGTCATTCAAGGTAGTTTCTGTAAAATTATATGTATTATGAAAAAACATTAAACACATTTTCAACGTATTAGATTGTATTGTGTTTTATAATCACGTAATGTTGTGGTTTTGTGGTTTTGATGGCGGTATTCCACATCAGAACATCATGCAAGCAGTGAAGGAGTAAATGCTGTGGCGGGGAGCGGCAGAGGGGCGGAGCTTCGGACGGGACCCCAGTCCCGCGCTCTCTCGGATGCCGCGGAGGTTCAGCACTTGTGCAGCAGATCTTCCCTAACGTAAGCTCTCAGATTTGGTTTGAAATCTTTGTCTCGCTCTCTCTCTCTCAAATGTTCGATTTTAGTAAACTTACATCTCCTCCTCAAATCGTACCCCCCTCGCCCCCCCCCCCCCCCCCCCCCCCCCACACACACACACACACACCTTTGAGCGCACGGCTCTGCTCGGGCAGCCGCGTGGCCACCGACGGCGCAGTTTTTCTGTTTTTTTTTTCTCTCTCTCTCCCTTATTTGTTTCCCTTGTGTCCGGATAACACCGTGACATGTAATCATTTCTTTGCCTAACCTTCTGAAAAAATGTGGCTCCATCTTTGAGTGTAATTGTGAGGGAGACTAAATAACTATATTATGTTGCACATAACTACCTGGACAAGGGGGGAGAGGTTTTTTAAAAAAGGAGATATTTAGATTAAAAATTAGGAGGAAACTTTTTACTCAGATGGTAGTGTGGCACTGGAACAGGTTGTTCAGAGAAGTTGTGGATGCCTCACTTCTGAAGGTGTTCAAGGCCAGGCTGGATGGGGCTTTGGTCAACTTGATCTAGTCAAAGGTATTCTTGTCCTGGTATGAGGAAAGGCTAAGTAACCTGAGTCTGCTCAGCCTGGGGAAAAGAAGACTGAGGGGAGATCTGATAAATGTTTATAAATATCTAAAGGAGGCAAATGGATGATGCCAAGCTCTTCTCAGAGGTGTGTAATGATAGGACAAAGAGTAATGGCCTAAAATTCGAATATAGGAAGTACTGTACTAACATGTGGAAGAACTTCTTTGTGGTAAGAGTGATGGAGCACTAGAACAAGTTGCCCATTGGGGTTGTGGAGTCTCCTATATATTCAAGACTCATCTGGATACCTAACTGTGCGACCTATTGTAGGGATCTTGCTTTAGTAGGGAGTCTGGACTCAATGATCTCTGGAGGTCCTTTCCAACCCTTGCAATTCTGTGATTCTTTAAAGTCCCTTTCAACCTGAACTATTGTATGATTCTTTGATTTTCTTAAACACACTGCTTGGGAAAACAGTCAGGCCATTCTTAGCGTATTCATAGACACTCTGCTAGGAGTACAATGGGAATGAGTACCTCAGACATCCAGTAAACAGTTTTTTGGAAACTGCCTGTCATTAGAGCTAACTGTATTATGTGACTGTGTTTAACTTTCAAGAACATTAAGCTAATAGACTTAAAAAGATGTAATAAATTTTGTCAAAAAATAAAAAATAAAGGAAAGATCTATTGAAATGAAAAATGTTCTGGCTTAAAAATAAGCTGTGGGAAAAAAAAAAGTGCCCTGAAATAATCAAATTTTATAGTGTTCATCTTTTTGAAGTCAGAACTAAATTTGAGTGCCTGCTCTGTATTGCTCACTGGGAAAACCAGATGTTTAGCACAATCTAACCATCAGTTAGTGACTATGTCTGGTGAGTGTTTGTTGTCCATTTTTCACCAGAGAAGTCATGTCAGACCTGCTCTGCTTTATATAGAAGAATATATCAACCAGAAAAACTTTACTGGCTACCTTGGACACATGGGAGCATGAAAAGGTTTTGCTTGAGGGTGTCCAAATATACAATTGGAACATTTTGGAAATACTAAAATTTTTCATGAAGCTCAACTTTAGAGACAAAAGTATAAAAGACTGACTGGGAAAGAAAGTGAGCTGAGAGCTAGGATCAGCTACTTTTAAAATATTTGCATGTGGATGTTATAATATTGAAGTATTTGGTATTGAGCTTATTTTCTACGTCAGGTATTTATATATAGTTCCTCCTTGAACCATCCTCCATGTTGAATGTATCCTCCATATGAACAGCTGGGCAATTCCAGTTGTACCTTTCTTAGCAGTTTTAAATACCACGTTTTTCTGGTGAATATTTATTTAGAACACTAATCATAGATGCAGTATTGTATGTCTAGATCTGCTTACTATGTATTGAATGTATATTGAGCAGGGAGATGACACCTTGCGTGGAAAGAGGGGAGTATCCATAAATAGAATGTTTGTAGAAAGACTCAAACAGCTGCAAGAAAATTACAGGTTTTCTTTATGATTTTGAAATATTATTATTACTAATAATAGTCAATTTTGTATAGTATTATGATTTTCAGTCTCATATTATGTCGATGACAAATATGTGAAGGACAAAGATGAGTCTGATAGACTCTATTTTACGCACCTCATCAGTGAGATCTTTGCAGTGACTCATCAAAGGCAAGCTTTCTATTTTAACCCAGATTCATATTATGGCCTTCAGGTACCAATTACATCCAGCAAACTGTAGCAAAAACATTATCTTTCAGTTCACATGGTTTGAGAACTCCATAAACAAACTCTGCTACCCTGCAGTACCAAGGCCATTTAGATGAAATCATTAGAACTGTGATTAATTAAGAAATATCCAGGCACCAGTGTATTCTCTATGCTTTTATTTTCTGTTGTTTGCATATTATCACTCTTATGGATTTATTTCATGATAATCATCATTGGCATTTTCTGTCATTTTCCTTCAGTGATCTCTAGGGTCTTCCTGAGATGCTACAGACAGACAAAGAACACCTTTATTTTTTTTTTCTATCTTTTCTTTTTCTAGAACTGGATTGTTCTTTCTGTCTCAGTGTTTTAATTTACTTTTCTGATGACATTAATTAGAGCACTCCCTAGTTTCTCACTAGTTTCATGAATTATGATTTATATTGGGCTATTATAACCTTTCTGATTTAGAATGTAATTTTAGAAAAAATACAATGAACTGTGAGTCTGCTTATTATGACTGTTGAAATATTGTTTAGTTTGTACTACTGTCAGCTTAAAATGCAGTAATGGTTAAATGTGTAACATTATCCAATTAGTTTACACTTCAAGCGACAGCACAATACAATAACTGCATTTCTTTCTTCAGGAAATAATGTTTCAGCTTTATGCATCTGAAAAGGAAATGATTCAGCTTAAGCCAATTGAGTTTTGTCTTTTTAGATTTCCTTAAAATCCTATTTTATAGATCTAATTTAAAGAAAATCCAATTTAGAGCATTGGTTTTCTTGAAAACTGGAAAAAGAATGTGGATTAGTTAAGCAAATAGACTTTGTGATTTTCATACTGATTCTTAGCCATTGAAAATCTAATTTGAAAACTCAGTCTCTTTTTCATACCTCCTACTGTGTGAGATACAGATCAAGGATTATCTTTAAGAGGATGTTATACTGTACAGAACAGTTTCCTAATAAGATGATTTATACTGTTTTGTAAAGTGAAAATAAAGAATGCTATTTCTACTTATTAGGATTATTATAACAGTTCTTCAGTTTTCAAAATGTAGTCCAGTAACTGGGATATATTCTTTTCGTATATTTTTAGGCACAATGTTCTGACTTTCAACTGATTTTTTTTTTAAGATTATATTTCTAGCAGGAAATTGTGGTTTAATGGAAAATTCTCTACTTTATGATAAATCACTTTCCTCAGAGTATTTTTTTTTATTTGTGATTACGATGTTCATAAGTTTTATACAAATATGTTGTTAACTGAAGGGCCCAAAAAAAAAAAAAGCCTTTGGAGAAAGTAACAGCACACATTTCCTGAAGTAAATAAATTCAGTCACTGGGATAGAGGCAACTCTGATGTTTATGAAGAAGAGAAGCATCCTTTCCTGCTGGGCTGTACCTATGTTCTGAATGCATGAAATGTTGGGTTTCTAGTGGAGGAGTTGCTGGGAAGGTGGCACACCAGCACATTTAGCTGCTGTGTTGAGCATCTCCTGACTTAGGAGGCATTGGAGAGAATCAGGCACTAGATAGCAGGAAAGCACTGGTAAAAACTGGCATAGGTAGATGCGGGAGGACAGAAATCCTCACAAGTCACTGTGATAAATCTACCATTACTCTTCATATTCCTCCACATTATTATATTGGAACGTGAGACTGCATTTTGTGTTTTGATGCAGTAGAAAAGACTAAGCTAACATCAAAATAACTATGTAAATCTATGTCTCAAAGACATTACTGAGTATCAGCATACATGCAATCATTGTTTCCATTCTTCTTTAAATATATATATTTTGCCCTACATTTTCTGTGTTTATCAGAAGGGTAGGAGCTTAAGATATTTTTGGTGCTGGTTTGTGTACATAATGAGCTCTGGTCTGCCATCAGCACAGAAAAGTGCATGTTCTCTCTCATGTAGAAGATACCTAGCTGCTAGAAACTTGATTTTTGCTAATTGGCGTTACTGAGTTCATACTTGTGTTGAAGGCTGTGACTTACTCATACTGATTGTCTAATCAGCGCATGTTTGGTATAGCACTAAACAGTCCACATTTGGCGTTAAGAAATCAAACCATGAAAATGTTTCATTGTTGATGTCATTCTTATTAGCATAATTCTTGTGGCCCAGCAGTCACTTACAGGGATTTATTTTTCATATTGCTTTTCTGGATAATCCAGTCATCCCAATTTCTGCAGACAACTGATTAGGCTGCTGGAATAGAGAAATGTAAAGATACAAAGTTTGTAAAAAGAGTGAAAAACAATGTTTCTATGCCATTTGTAATACTTACCTTGGTTTGCTTTTGAAAAAAAATGTGGAATTTGCCTCAGAAAATGCTGCAATTGAGGGAAAAGATGAAACAATTACTGAAGATATGCTGATCATCTGATGCTACTGGAGGGTTATTCAAAACAGGAGAATGCATTATGTACATGAAAATATCATACATCTTATTTAAGACATGGCTTTATGTTTTCTTGTTGCTTTTTGTTGTTGTTTTTTTTTTTTTCCTTTTGAATAGTCTCAGCATTGACATATTTCTGAACAGTCATTGTGGGCTGTATTACTTAAAATTTACATTGTCCATAATTGAGGAGAGAATTTTATACCACCTCTGGCAAGACATACTGTTTCGTAAAAGGCTTTTCTTATAAAACATGCCATGTCAATCTGTGAGCTGCATGATAATGCAAACATATTTAAACAAAACTGTCAAATCTTAAAAGGAGATTTCTTCCAATTGAACAAAAAAGGCATTTCTCCTGGCGTTTATTTGAATATTCTATTTTATCTGGAACCAATGGGACAGACACTAGGGATTCGGGGTCATATTTAACTTCAATGCAAAATTCTGGTGTGACTTTGTGTTTATTTCCTATTTGTAAAACTATGGTAATATTTGTTTTCTGTCACCTTTAATCTATTTGTCTCTATGCAACATTCAATTTTCAAGGCTACCCCTTATTTTATGTTTGTAAAATGCAGTAGCACAACCAAGCCCTGATCATGTTTGGGGTGTCTAGCTGCAAACACTTTTTCCTATAATACTCCGTGCTGTATTCTCTTTCTAATGACTTTGTATGTGTTTTCCTTTGTGCAAGTTACTCATCAAAATTCTGGTAAAAAGGATAAAGAAAAATGAATATGAGAAAAAAGGAGTAGCAAATCTGATATAGAGAAACATGGAAGAATAATTTGCTTTATTTTATATTCACAGTTTTAACAGGAGGAAGATTAACGAGACTGTAGCTTAAAAGATTTTTAATGCATATTTTTTTATTCCATTTTGCCTGAAGTAGCTGTATGTGTATAGTGGATAAAGATGTTTTACTTTCCTTTAGCATATTTTAATTGAAGCGTGTTCTCACCATATAATTCTATGCCTTTTGGCATTAACCCAATAGCAGATATCTAAAAATATTCTCTCTCTTTTTTTTTTTTTTTTAAATACTCCCTTCTGCAAGAATGCAGCAAATCTATTCCACTTTGGAGATAATGACAGTGACTGAGCTGTCATTATGAAAGCCTTGATAGCAAGCAGATACAGCAGTTTGTTGTGTCTGCTAACTATTGCAACAGGGTCCTGGCCTAGGCTTGTCCACTTGTGTACCACTGAGTTGTCTATTGTGGTTTTTTCATATTTCTGAAGCTGATTAAACTTTTGGAATGGTGTCTGCTTATCTTTTTCATAGGGTTCCTTTGATGTCTTGAATTGTGGTTCAGAGACAGGTTACAAATTTTCTGGTACTCTGCAGTGTGTAACAAGAAAGCCCTTTTATTTTATTTTATTTTGTTTTATTTTATTTTTTTCAAACTTTGATAATTATTCAGTAAAAAGACTGATAGTCAAAAGCAAAGAATATCCCTTCGTGGTAAAGTCCTGTGGGAGAGTTGTGGCTAAGGCTATCAACACAGGGAAAAGAGGTGGTGCTGCACTTCATTGCATACATGGCAGTCCTGTGTGCTCCTACACATATAACTGGACTGACCTTTGCATCTACATTTTTATGAAATCATATGAAGCAAGTAGAGTTCCTGAACTCATAATTCAGCACGCAATTTACACATACTTTACATCTGGAAGATTGTGAAAAACCAGGGAAATCTGATTTCTTAGCTTGTCCTGATAGTTTCTGATCTGTAGTAGTTCACAAGCTATTAGGAGGAGCTATTTCTTTTTGAATAGTTTTTTTTGATAGACAGCTGTTTTAAGAAAACTGAAGTGTGCTATAAGGAACTTTTTTAATGTTAATTTTTTCAGTACATCTTTTGGTAGGTCCTGGGGTGCATGTAAGGGATCATGGTCAGCATGTCAACGGAGGTGATCCTCCCCCTCTACTCTGCCCTGGTCAGGCTTCACCTGGAGCCAGTTCTGGGCTCCCTAGTACAAAAAGACAGATATCTACTGGAAAGAGTCCAGTGGAGGGCCACAAATATGATAAAGGTCCTAGAGCATCTCCCATGTGAGGAAAGTCTGGGTGACCTGGGTCCGTTCAGCCTTGAGAAAAGAAGACTCAGAGGTGATCTTATTAATGTTTATAAATATCTTAAGAAAAAGGGAAATGACCATAAACTGGAACATAGGAAGTTCTGCACCAATATGTAAAAGAACTTCACAATGAGGATGACGGAGCACTGGAACCGGCTGTGCAAGTAGATTGTGGATTTTCCTTCTCTGGAGATATTCAAGAAATGCCTGGTCACCTACCTGTGCAACCTGGTCTAGGGAGCCTGCTTTGGGAGGGGGACTGAACCCGATGATCTCTGGAGGTCCCTTCCATCCCCTACAGTTCTGTGATCTGTGATCTTTAATGTAAATATCCAGTACATCAACATTTACTGACAGTTAGATTTAATAATAAAGCCAAATGTTATTTAAAACTCTATTTTGGGGATTTATCAATGTGGTAATACTGAATATTCTAACATAAAAACTTGAATAAAATTATAATGTTCTGCTAATATGAAATATCTCAACATTTATGAATAAATACCAGATAAACAAGTATTATAATAAATTTTAATCTAGTAATGTAATATGTTTTTCTTTCTTGTAGGCTTTTCTGTCTGTTTCAAATATAAAAAGTTAGAATTTTCTACATTTTACTTCCAATTCTATATAGATTCTCAAGTTATTGTAAAATATCTATTTATTTAGTAGGCTTGAAGAATATAAATAACCAGTTCCTTTTCAAATGGCAGCATTATACAATAGCTTAAAGCTTCAGAAAATGAAATCACTTGAAACAAAACTTTACCAATTCAAAATGAATTAGTCTTGGTTGATAAAACTGATATATAAGTTGAGAGTTCCCAACTCTCATGGATTTATGTTCCCTCTTAGTAATGGACAAAAGTAAGATTTTCTTTGTGCATGTGTATATAGAGAAAATAGTGCAGATAATACACAACCAGGTGAAAATCCTTTGTATGTCATTTGCCAAGATCCTACACAGTGTCAGCTGCTCTTTTTTCTTTATGAAATCATATTTGAGACATATTGCTTTCACAATTTTGTGCGTCAAAAGAAATTATGAACCTTCAGATAATCATTGTGATTTTTTCATCAGAATGAAGTATATTAAGGTTTAGACACATTAGTTAGTTTGTATTTAAAACACTTTTTAAACATGGCATCTAATTACTATCCTTGTGCAGCATAAATACCTCTGAGGGAATCTGTGTCAGCTGTTTAAGAAATATATCTGTATATTCTTTTCTAGGAAGATGCTAATTGTTCTTAGGGCTTCACCATAAAATTATTTTAAACTTTTAACTTAATGTTTAAAGTCATTCTTTTCATAAAAAGAGAATAAATTATTTTGACTGGTAAGTCATCATTTCAAAATACTTCAGCTTATTAAAATGCATAACATTAGGGAGCAAGAAATAAGTGGCATCTCAGTAAGGTTACTCTGGAATTATGTATGTTGCCCCCAAATCAATGCTTCCTATTTATTTCTATTGAAATTATGACAGATTCAAAGGGCACAGGAATGTTATTTGATAAGTTCTCAGCTACAAAACAGTATTTTTCAATGTAGTCACCACTATTAGCTATGCATTTTCACTGGTGATGAACAAACAAGACTGCGTGCTGCTCTCATAAAAATCTGCAACAGTGGATGTGACCCTCTGTTGCAGAAATGCACCACCAACTCTTCAGACATGCTATAAGATCCCAGCATATGCCAGCATGTTGAAATCCATAGTGGGATATGGAGACCTTCCGGGCTAGTAACAAATTACAGTTGGTAGTCATATGAAAATAAAAGATATATTAAAATATTTCAGAATTGTTGTAGGACTAATCTGAGCAGAGTAGTCTATTTTATTTAGTGTCTACTCAGTGTTAAAGTACACCTAATTGGGAAAGACATCTGACATTGGGTCACATGGTCAAGACCATACATGGTAATAACATTAACATCTAACTAAACAGTGACATGTCCTCCAGAAAAAACAGTTGTGTCCCCTATGCCAAAGTTTTTACACTAACTGACTCCAACAGAAATGAGTGATTCCAGCAGATGTTTGAATCATCTTTGGGGTTTCATAGTGTGCATTGGTTCTGTTCTGTTGAATTCATTGGTCTGTTTGAGCCCCATTCTGGTACCGGGTCTCAGAAAGGCATCTCTTTTTCCTCCTTTTCTATGGAAAATAATAACCTCAATGAAGAGAACAGAAATACCTGCAAATTGATTCTGTTTTACATTCATGTAAGTTCAAGTGATGTCTTTTAGTAACATAGCTTTTAAGCCCTGATTATTTTAGTACCTTTTCTATTTTCTGTTTCTGGTGTTTATATGAATCTACATTAACCTCCCTTGTGACATCTCTGCTTCAATTATTATAGTCATCTTTAAAAATTTTGTTATGCAATAACAACTGACAATTCTAGTTACCAGGGCATCGCCCTCTAATTTACTAATGCCTAGAAAATAGAATCTCAACTCTTCAACTTTGCTAATTATCTAATAATGGTTGACCCTCTGAGCCACAAAACCATTAAATACTTGCTGAGAGGTGTTTAAAGCCTTATTCTATTGAAAAATGTTTAAGAAAATAAGTATCATCTGTGATCCTTAATCCAATATAATTTCAGTTCATCTCATGTGTTTCTTTTGTCATAGGGATTTTATGAAAGATGTGAAATTTTGGCAGTAGTATCCCTAATAATGTTAGTTCATGAATGCTGGCACTATTTAGAACTAAGTTGTTTTTCAGCTCTTTGAAGGGATAAATGTTCCCTGTTTTTTTTTTTTGTTTTTTTTTTAATCCTAAAAGAAGTATCTTCTGGTTTTTCAGGCAAAACTCAGAAGCTATTTCTTGAAGGCTGATAAATGACAGTTTTGTGAAACTGTAAACCATTAAATATAGAAAGGAGTATATTTAACAAAACAGTTAAATCTTGTTTCTCCTCCTCTTCTGTATATTTTTTCTGTGAATATGTCCAATGTCCTTTATTTACAGATGCTTACACGTCGCACAGTTTATGACTATGAAGCCTTTTCTAGCAAAAAGATCTGCTTACACAGAAATTAACTTTTATTGAGATGCTCTGTAGAAGAGTCCTCTGTGCAGATCACATTACAAAGTAGGAACTGTAACTGTTTTTGCAAGTGTAAATTCCATGAGCCAGCTAGCATACAGGTTACCAGCTTAAAGTGATTTCAGAATGTGTACAAATCCAGTAAACTGCTTACTACCAAACTTCATAAACTACTGTATGTTCCTAGCTTTCTTTTCAAAACAAACAAAAGAACAGATATATATATTTTTTTACTCTGACTATAGGGAAAGAATGAAAAAAAGGAAATAGGCTTAATTAGACAACACCTGTGTTCATTTAATTCACCTGTGAGGTGCCTGATGTGGTTCTACTGCCCTGCGCGCTGCAGAGCCTTGCTCTCTCTGCAGTTCTTTTATCTGGTGGAAGATAATTTTGACCTCACTCTGTCTGCTTTTAACCTGTTGCTGTAACTCTTATCCATTTTCTTCTAGAAGGTTAAGAAGCCTGAGGTAAGTAAACACGTTTTATGTCTTTCCAGTATTCCTAACTGTCTCACATTTACTTTGATAAAAGCTTTCTTTGTGAAAAGTCACTTCTCAATCACTGGTAAGGGAAGTAAAATCCTTTCAGTACAGCAGCTTAAATTTTCCTGTTGTTTGCTCACTGTCAGGGCCAGAGTTCAAAGTGAATATGTTGGATGGTCTGTGCTGAGAGCTTAGCTTTTTGAGGGAGAAAATAATATCAGAGGAAACATGAATGCAGCTTGGTTGCTTATGGTGAAATCTAGTTTGGATATGGATTCTTCCTGAGTTTTTGCCTGATATCTAATAATGAATTGTAATCCTTTGAGAAATTGTCCTCTCAAGTTACTGTAACTTGAGCAGTAACTTGAGAAGATTGTTCTTGGGTTTGTTGCCAAATTATAGCAGGTTCTCTTCCTAGCGTTTGATAACTGATGATGGATTAGAAGGTATTTTCAAACAGTTTTAGCCTTCCCTGTGAGAATTTCTTTGGTACTATTTCTACAGAGAAAGATCCTAAACTAAAGAAAAATCTTACCAACTAATTTCAGCCTGTTATCTTGACAGGTTCTATCTCAGCTGGCTGTGCTACTAACTGGTTTCTTTGTCTTAGTGAATTAAAGACATATGCACAATTTTGTCTTTCACCTCTGTTTGAGTGTGTTGTCTGGTTGCAATACTGTGGAGAGCTTCTAAGTTGCAACTCATACAGCTCATGTATGCTTATTTGTTTGATCTGGAACATGAAGAACTAGGATAAGGAGAGAGATGTGTTAAATTAAAAAAAAAAAAAGTAGGGATCAGGTAGTGTTTGCTGCAAAGTGCTAAGACTTCAGATAAATCTTCAGACTTGGTATGTGTCTACCTGAAATGTTTGAAGAAACTGAATTCCCATAATCCTCAGTTTTTGCTTTTATGTACTCTACCTGCTTTCATATATGCCAGAAGTAGTAGTAGACTGAGTGACTTTGCAAAGTCTGTGTGCAAATTATTTTAATGCACAATTCTTACGTTGTCTGTTTGAATCAATTTCCAAGTATGTACCTTGTCTTCTGACAAAATCTGAAAAGGTCTGATGTACTTTATTCTGTCTTTGGGAATGCGGAGTGGATAAAATCATTCCAGGATTACTTTCCTGATTGAAGTGCTAGATTTAAGAACACATAAAACATATTTTTGGAATCTTAAGATAATTTGTGTATGTGTGCATGTGCACATACATGAATGCATTCTTTCATGCAAGTTAGCATTTGAAGAAAATCTGGAAGATTATATTGACTTTTCTCCTTCTGTAATAAAAGAATATGACATTTGCATACACAGATTATTTGTTGGATTTTTAATTTAATATTTAGTTAAGCTTGGGCATCAAAAGAAAGAACTGTATTCATAATGACAGCTAAACCACAGATATACTATGGAGTAGTTATCTGTTCTGGAGCTATTCACTGAGTGTTGCTCAGTAATTTTAGAGTAAACTTTCTCACTTTCTGGAATAAGTTAATTAAGGAATGCAATGGTATTAGCATCGTGACAACTTTATAGTTGTCTTTGAGGTATGTAAAAAAGCTGCTTATGATGCAGCTGGATAGGTTTACACTGGTCCTGAAGATTAATATAAAAAAAAATGTACAACATTCTCTTGTCTCTAAGAAATGGACTATGTGTAAAAAATGCACTGGTACTGCAAAAACACACAGAGAAAATGTGCTTTGCCTGAAGCATTGGTAAACTGTGAATGTGATGTGGGATGATGAATATTCTTCTTCAGAGGACAGATATATAGTGTCTGAATATGAAAAAGCAAAATTGCATGAGAGTGTGTTGCAGCTGTGTATGGTGCTGACTGCTCTTAGTAATAAAACACTTGACTTTTGTCTTTGCCACTAACAGTCTATGCCACTTAAGGGTCTGATCCACTTTCTGCATTGTGTATTGAAGTCCTCATACAGTGTAACATTTTGCAATATAAGTTGCTCAAGAATAAAACTCAAAAATTAATCTTTGTCTTTAACAAAAAAAAAAAATCTATTTCTTTCTGTTCCTTTTTTCCTCCTAGGGAAGCTGGAGTCTTCATTTGATGCTTGCCTGTTGTCCTTGTTTCTGAAATGTATGAGGGTTGCTCCACAAGTAATGCCTTCTATTTTATTATCTCAGCACACGGTGTCAGAGGTGAATGTTGGTGGTAAGGCAGTAAAGGTTGAATTTTCCTTACCAATATTCTGCGCCATTTTGTCGCTATCTGACAGATGGCAACAGAGGAACAGTCTGACAAAATGGTTTCTGATGTGGAAGTGCAAATGAAGCAAAGTAATGTCACTGAATTCCTCCAAGCAGAAAAAAATTGCTCCTGTTGACATTCACTGATGCTCACTGTATGCTTATGGAGATCAAACAGTGGATGAGAGCACAGTGAGGCAGTCAGCAGTGCATTTCAGTGACAGTGGGTCTCCTCTGCTGTTGCAGATTTTTATGAGCATGACTTTCAGGCGCTTGTTCATCACCTGTGTAAATGCATAGCTACGAGTTGTGACTGTGCTAAAAAACACTGTTTTGTAGCCGAGAATTTATTGAGGAATTTATTGAGAAATCATCTGTGAATTTTTTTACATTTGTGTCATGGTTTTATGATTTTTTGGCATTGGTATTCCACATCATAACAACATGTAGTGCATTAAAAGTTAAAGAGTTAATACTCCAACTCCATATATCACTGATATTTCCGGGTATACCTGTCTCAGAAGAGGAGAACTACATTCCCCAGAGAACTTTGCGATGCTTTGCATTTTTACGTATTTTCTGCTCAGAGGGAAAAGATAAAAACTCTCTGCGGTCACGGGACACTCTCTTTCCTTTGGGATCGACTCAGCAGTGGGTGCTCGCTGCCGTCTCGCCTTCAGCGTTAGCGTAAGGCCTTCGGTTTGTCGGACACTCTCTCTTGCTCATTTTATTTGATTTATTGGCTTCAATTCCAATTATATTGTATTATATTGTGTTGTTTTGCTTTCTGATATCTTGTTTAGTGAATTGGCTTTCCTCCTCAGATCGTTGCCGCTGTTTTGTGTCTAGGCCCATCATTTTTTTTTCCTTTTCCCTTTCCCCCTTCCCCTTTCCTGGGGCGTGGGTCTGCAGGTCCCCCACACCAATTGTCATGGAACCGGGCCGATCCAGCCCGGTAAACCATTGACAATTTGGAAATAGAGAAAGGATTTTTTGTTTTTAATCCTGGGAATCTTGCCTGCTTTAATTTACAGAACTCTTTTTCGGCTTTGAATGCTCTTAATGCCCTTTAAAAGACAAACTTGGAGAAGATTATCTTTTTCATTCCCATTTCTAATAGTTCAGTGGTCTGCATGTTTGCTTGGGGTGAAGGCAGGCATTCAAATTCCTTCTGTAAGTTAGACAGTGGTTTTAGGCAGCTCTCCTAAATCACTGTGCATTTATAACCACTAGAGCCATTATAACTCTTGTGATTGCTATGGGATTATTTAGATTTCTGTGTGCAGCCAGAGGGTGTCTAAGCTGTTTTATTTGCCATTTTGTATAATGGTCTTTGTGTTTTCTGTAAAGTAGATCATACTTTGTGATGTAGCTGAAGTAATGAAGACAAGATGTTGTAGGGTGTTCTTCATTTCCAGTCGTAGAATTTCCCAAGTTGGAAGGAACTTAGAAGGAGCACTGAGTTCAACTCCTGGCTGCACACAGAACCATCTAAAAATCAGATCATATGTCTGAGCATTGACCAGATGCTTCTTGAACTCCGGCAAGCACAGTACTGTGACCACTTATTTCCCCGGGGAGCCTGCTCCAGTGCTCGACCATCCTCTGGTTACAAAGTTAGGACTTTCCTAACACCCAGTATGACCCTCCCTAGTGCAGTTCCATGCTGCTTCCTTGGGTTGTGTCACTGTCACTAAAGAGATCAACTTCTGTTCCTCTACTCTCCTACTGAGTAGTTTTAGGTTTTTGAGTACACCAATCTTTACCAAAGCAAAAGATGTTTAAGGTACGTGAATTCAGAGGTATTAAGTGGGTAAACAGAAAATTCTGTTCTAAATATCAAATAGATTTTCAGGAAGTATGTTTTGTAGATGAAGAAAATAATACTAAAATTTTGAATAATGGAATGTTTATCGTGAATCATGTTTTAGGTCATGTAAAGGATTTGTTTATTTTTGTTTTGGAAAATGAATGATAGTAAAGAAATGAAACATGCTTAAATTTTTTTAGGAAAAAAATCCAGATCAAACTATTCAGCTGTTGTAAACTGAGAAAGACATAAAGCTTGCCTTTAAACCCCATCAAAAAGAGTTCTGATTTATTACTGTCTCTAGCTGTAGCAATATAAGATTTATGTAAGCATTCTGAAATGCAAGATAACATTTGTGTGAAAGGTGAAAGACCAGCTATGTACTCAATTACAACCACTGGATGTAGTAAAGTAGTTAATGATGTTTTAGACAGCTATTCATTTTTTTAATGAATATAATCTTAAACAACAGGCACTTGTGTTTGTAGACAGCTGATAGAATTTATGTTGATAATAATTATTATGCTTAGCAGATATCTGTAAATGAACTGACTGAATAGTCTCTGTTAATAGCTTGTCTACTATCTGAAATATTAGTAAGTAAACAGCTGTACCATCTTTGACTAGCAAGGGTAGGACAAAAGTTCCCTGAGATAGGAATGAGCAGGATATTTATTCACTGTTCAAGAGCGCAAGAGCAGAAATGGTGAATAACCTCAGGAATTCTAATGCCTTAGAGGAAAACTAGCATCTCTACCCAAAATCTTCCTTCAAAACTGAAGTCTTTTATCTTCATTGGATAACTCCTGCCCTCTCTCAATAAGATCAAATTTTTAATACTTAAAGACACTTATATTCTTGCAGATAACTCAAAATAAATTATTAAATATCTTTCATTTATGACTGAAAATAATGGTCATTTGCCAGTATATCATCCTTGTATTTAGGAAGCAAGTATCTTTTAAATAACAGTAAGTGAATGATAATGAGTCTGAAAACTTTTGGTGTATTTTATTTAGTGATCTGGTTGTAAGACAAATATATAAGAATATTTTCCAGAAATTGGTGTTTTATAATTATATATATGATGGTACCATTGTCTTACAGTGAAAACAATATAGTAACAAAAAGTCCTATTTGTTATGATTGCTTTAAGTTAGATATTTTACTACCTCTGACATTGTTCATTTTAGCAGTGCTGGAAAGGGATTTGCAATTACCACATCTTTCCAAAAAAAGAAGAAACAGTGTTGCTTTATTTACTTTATGGCAGTAAGGTCAGATGATAACTGCCGAAATAACATCCATGAATATAACAAGGATAAAAACCCACAAAGTCAGAAAGCTTGGCACATCTTCCTAATGTACAAAAATAATTTATTTGGTCCAGAGACTCTCATCATGAGACGTGTTTCTGTCATCTTCTTTGAAAACAAAACAACAAAAAAAGCATCCCACCAAAGCAATTTCCTCAAAAACAAAAAACAAACCAATCAAAAAAAAAAAAAAAAAAAAAACAAACAAACCCCAAACAAAAGTCTTGCAAAGAGAGCTGTTGATGTTGATTGAAACGTTAGACACACTTAGCCATATCTACTTTGTTCGGGGATTGTTTTTTCTCTTTTTTTTTCCCGTTTTTTTTTTTCTTTATTTCATCAAATAATCTATTTATATTTCAGTGCTTGTATTTGGAAAGAAGTCCAAATAATTTTCAAGCAATGAGATCTAGGCAACGTTCAGGGTACATACTAATGAACTATTTTTTTTCCTAGAGCTTAGAATTCCTTCAGCTAGTGCCAAGGAATCATTTTCTCCACAAGCATTACAAATTCACTAACTTTTTGACCTTCTGAATTACATTTTGTTTTCCATTGATCCAAGACTGGAGATGGAAGCTTTTTCTTACTGTCTTTGAGTAGGATTCTGTCCTGTTTTGTGGACAGCTGTATGCTCCATCTGTTCTCAGAACTAGAATTCAGGTACTTGTACTATTTCTTGCTACTGATAAGCCTATACTTGTTCTCTCAGGTGTGCTGTTACACCTTCAGTCACAGTTTTTGAGGACTTTCATTCTCATTCCTTTGAATAAATGTCCCCCTTTAAGAGGTATTTAAGGAAAGCTTGATAGCAGAAATGACAGAAGTTTTTTACTATGAGAACCAGATTCTGATTTGGTGGATTGTAAGCTGTGAACTCTCTTCAGATGTGAACCATATAATGTGATATACAGAGTAATTGTGAATATGTTTTATGTGCTGTATTTTCTCCTTGATCCAGATGGAACAAAAATAATGGAAATATTACTACATCACACTGGAAAAATAGCTACTTATTTTAATCTTTTTAGTTGTGTTTATCTTCCTGATTTAAATTCTTTTTATGGATTAAATTCTCTATCCTTATTTTTACTGAAACTTTCGAGTTGTTGTTAAAATAAGTGAACTTATTTGCAAGGCATTATATCCAAGATGATTGAAAGCTCTGACTGTTAAACTTGAAATAATAGTGGCAGTGGATGCTGTAAATATCACCTTTTGATAGTTTATGAAAGAGTATTTTCTTATTTTTGAACATGAGGAATATTGTTTTAGAATTTTTGTTTATGTTAAATGTACAGGCATATTCTATAGTTATTTTTAGTTGTAAATAAGGAAACAAAACACCACCACAATGACATAGGGAAAATTTCAGAGTAAAACAAAAGGCTGACAATCAGCTTCTGAGTGCCTATAATATACAGACAAAATAAAAAGGGGGAGGGGGGGAAGAGTTTATGATATTTTATATATTCAAAATGTATCAAGATAGATTAAAAAAAAAAGGTCTAATCTTTCAGAAATTATGCAGTGAATTATAGGTATAAAACGTAGATTTAATTTTGTTGATCACATCGGGCCAAGCTTATAGAGTAGTGGAAACAGATATTATTACATTGTTGACAGTGGGATTGGAGCTGAGTATGGTCTGTGATCATCTTATTGCTAATCAATCACTTTTTATTTTCTCAAGCATAATGTTTTGTTACTCTTATTTGTGAGGCTGAAATAGAGGATTTACCAATACAGTGAGTTTTGATTAAGATAATCCTTTGTTCTAATGACTTTTTGTCATAAGATGAATAATAAAATGGGGAAAGTCAAATAACAATGGAACTGTAAAATAAATACTTACTATTAAATAACATCCTATATGATTTTTGGTTTTATTTCATTCCCCATACCCTCTACCCTTCTTTTATTGTATTAGAGTTTATTTTATGATAGTTATCACAACACTATCAGTAAGTGTGTTATGTAATTTTGTAATTGGATGCATGGTCTTCTAATTAGAAATGTCATGATCTGAAGCATTCTAAACAGGGACAACAATGAAAGTATTAAATGTCATGTTTTCACGCAAATGAAAATACTTGCATTAACTGAGGAACAAGCGTCTGTATGTGGTTTTATTGGTGACACTATTTCTTGCATATTAATGCTACTTTCTGTAAACAAACACTGAGAAATTAGAGTGGAATTTTGTAACGTACTTCCTTGAAAGCATAGCACTTTACTGATTTAACTGCGTTATGCAGATCATACACTTCTTTCACAAGTGAGCATCAGCTGCTTAGCACCACGTTAATACGGTGGGCAACAGTTCTGGGTGCTAGTCAAGAGAATATAGGAACTGAAATGAGCTAGGAAGAACAGAAATAAATTGAGTTAACCAGACTTCTTCTCGAGGCTGCACTTGAGTCAGGACCAACATCACTGCCATATTCTGGTGAGAGGAGCAGCTCCAACATTACATGCATGTCTCCTCCATTGGTTTCTGGGGTGCCAGATGTTTCTCATGCCATCTAGAGAAGTGTAGTCCTAGCTGTCCAACTTACATTTCATAGCAGTACTTAACTTTATTGATAATTTCACCTTGTTGAAGGTGAATGTTTTATTCACTTATTTGAATAGCACTTTCAAACACAAGCAGTACTTCTCATAGGTTGATTTCAGATACTTGAAATTTAACGTGGTTTTGCAACAAAAATGATTATATTTATCTGCAATCTGGCTGTGTCCTGTGTAAGACTCATCAGAGGAATGTCATAGCAACAAGCATGTTGCTGTTCAGATTTAACTTCTGTACAAAGTAGAAATACATACTAATACCAAGATTAATATTAAAAAAAAATCTCACTCTCTTCTTTCCAGAAGTGCTTTTACTTTGCAAAGCAAATGGTCTTGTGGATTTCTCTTGAAATAGTACTTCATTTTAAAGGGAAAAATAAAACTTGAAAAACAGCTGTTACTGAAAACCTTACCTGTAAAATAGTAGCTAATCTTTTCATAATTTGTAGGCTAATCATTTTCAGGATGAATATCTATCTATCTATCTATCTAATGAAAAGGCTACATTATCACTTCTGCTTATTAGAACAACTTGTTGAACATGCAGGATTGTTTTAATAAAGATAATAGTATTTTCCAAATGAAAAATTATTTTAGAAGGTAAAGTATTAAAAAATCCAGAAATGTTATTTGAAAATATTTTGATATTAAATATTTGTCTTTTTTTAACTGACAGACTTAATGCCTCAAGTTCATTAAAAGAAAAACAAGGTATGCTAAAGATAACTCACTATTTTTCTAGAAATCACTAAATTGTTAAATATCTCTTTTTCACTTTAGGGGCAAAATACAACCAAAAGTCAAGTCCTTTCACGTGTCCAGTAATCCCTGGCATCTTTAAAACATAATGACCCCATATAGAGGAGAAAAATGCTTAATTCAAATTCACTATATTTGATAACAATATGGAATCACAGAATCCTAAGAATTGGAAGGAACAGTTAGAGGTCATCTGGTCTAGCTCCTCTGCAATGAGACAGGGGCACCCACAGCTAGATCAGGCTGCTCAGAGCTCTTACCAGTCTGGCCTCGAAAGTCTCCAGGGATGAGGTATGCACTGCATCGCTGGACAACCTGTTCCAGTGCCTCACCACCCTACTGTAAAAGGCTTTTTCCTTACATCTGAACTAAATGTTGCCACTCATCACTGTTCTTCATCCAGACATAGAACCACTGGCTACCGTTCTCTGGATTAGATCCTGAAGCCAGTTCTTTGTCCATTGAACAATCCATGCATCAAATCATTATATTTCCAATTTGTAGAGAAGGATGTCTTATATTTGGAGCTAGCCAGTACTATTAGGATTTAATCTGGAATTTCAAATAATCATACCCCTCAATTCTCATTTTCCGCATTGTCTTGTAATCTATGCTGCACTGTTAAAGCTTTGCTTTTCTGCTTTGCGTGGCTAGTTTATGCTGCCTGTGTTCAGCATAGAAAGTCCAGGGACAACCTTCATGGTCTGTTCTTTTGCTCTCTTCCTCTTAAATGAAATATAGCAGTGACATTGACAAATGTTTGGAGGCTCTGTTCAGTGGCCAAAGAATAAACAAACATTAGATGCTTCAATGGGTCACACAGCTGTATTTTTCATACTACTCCTGCAAATAGCCCAAATTTCAGAAGGTTCTTAGGAACAGGACCATATGCTTTTGTAATGAAAATATCTACAGGAATGAGTATGCTTATGTCTAATTCTGGCTCCTCTACTAAGGCTAAGATGGAAAATAATAGAGCAGGCAGTATTAAGGAACCATTCATATTTAAGAAAAATAGCTTTTAACCTTGTACAGTTCTGATGCTTGCGTATCTTTTATGTAGGTCGTTATTGTATTATTAAGATCATGTTTATGGAAATTGACTACTGTGGTTTAACTCAGCAGGCAGTGAAGCACCATACAGCTGTTGACCCACTCCTCAGTGGGGTAGGGAGGAAAATCTGAAAAAATGTGAAATTCAGTGATTGAGGTTAAGACAGGACAGAAAAGGAAGAGAAAACAATAATGACAAGAAAAGAATATACAGATTACGTGATGTATGATGCATTCGTTCATCACCTGCTGACTGACTCTAGGCAGTTACCAAGTAGCTTTCTTTTCTCCTTGCCAACTCCCCCAGTTTTAGCTACTAACATTCTGTTTCCTCTCAGCTCCTTATACAACCCTAGCTCCACGCTGACTTAGAAGCTGTAGAAATAGGAGTAGTGTTCTGAACACTGTAGTAGCACACAGAAACAATTATTTTATGCAGCTCTATTTTAGAGCTGGGAAACAGTCTTACAAGTTCAGATTGTCAAATGTTTAGATTATGGAACCAATTTATGTAGTTTTAAAAAAAATTATTATTAATGAAAAAAAGATGAAGATGAAGGTCCACTCAGTTTCTCAGGTTGTTTTTTTTTTTTTTTTTTTGCTCAGAAATCACCCAGCAAGACCAGGTCAGTAAATTCTGTGCATTTCAAGACTTGTCGTTCTGCCATTTTCCTGGTTGTGTTAAAATTGCCTTTACTTCTGTCTTCACCAGCCTTTACTCCATTTTGTTTTGCTGCTAATAAATACTCTTTAGTGATGTTGTTCTGTCTGGATACACTGTGCACTGTATAGCTTTGGACTTGCATGCTGCTTTCTGTAGCTGTATTACCAAAAGAGTTCAGTTGCTCACTCTCTTGGGTTTGCAAGGGCATTTTAATTAGGTCGTTGAAATGTTGTTTGCATCCAGTTCTAGTCTGCAGTCAGCCAGTTGTACTTTGCAACATTGCAATAAATCATATCAAGAGACCAAAGAGGTTGTGAAGCCTGGACAGTAATTTTCTGAGGTCTGGACAAGCTTTCAATGCACAGGGAATCTCTGTCTGTAAATGTCAGGCTTTAGCTGCTGGCAAAAATTTGTTTCCTAATAGTTTACCATGTGTATTAAGGAGTAAAACAATTAAGAATGAGGCTTTCATGGTCAAATATCCCTCCAGAGAGAGTAGGTTTTTGTTACTTATGAAACAAATACAGTTTTTTATTTTATTTTTATTTTTTTTACTCACTGCCTAGAGCTGATGAGAATGTCTCTACCAAAAGTTTGAGTCAAGAAGAATGAAAATGAAGAAAATATTCCTTTGATGGAGATAGTTTGTGACGATTTCAGCCCTTTTATTAGTACAGAGAGATGATTAAATGATTTCCTTTTTGTTGTCAGTAAAAGTTCTGAGCTTTTGGCCAGATTCAAGGTTGCTATTATTGTCTCTGTCTTACTCTTCCTCTTCTTAGTTATCGTGATGTAACAGCTTTTGATTCAGACTGTTGACATTTTACTACTTGATAAATAGTTACAATGCATTAGGACAAAATGGATGGCAGAGAAGGTGATGTCTGGAAATCTCTATGTGGCAGGAAGTGTTTCCAGGAGATGCACAGCTCTAGAAAAACCTGGAAAATAAGAATAAACAATCCATCTATAATTCTGCTTTAATACAATTCATTTGTAAGAGTTCATTTTGTGTTGTCAGCTTTCTTGTTGTTGTTCCACTCTATTCCACAAAGGGAGTGAGGAAGGAAATCAACAACAAAATACTTGTGCAAAATTCATTTCTGTTATTATTGCCCAGATGAAACATTTCTGGAAAAAATATCAGTAGTAAGCTTGGTAATCTTTGCTGCTAGACAATGGCCTGCTTTAGGTGTGAGCATGCTGCCCAGGCAGAGTCAGCATTGTGTTGTTCTGGGAAATCTGTGAAGCTGAAGTCAGTGCATGAATGTGAAGCAATTAAACCCACATCTAACACATCACTGGACCGCATCTATTAAAATTCAGATAATTTTATTTTGAAAAATATATTGTCCTGGTCAGTGGAAAGATTTCCATATGAATAACATAACTTTTTTATTTGTTGTCATTTATTTGTTTCTTATTTAAATCTAATATTTTCTCTTTTCCTCTTTGATCTGAATTTCACAGAGATGACAGAAAACTCTTCATACACTTGGAGAAGTCGTAATTTCCTTGTGGACAGCATCTACATTCATTAGGCTATACTTCATAATTACACTGTCATATGTACAGGTCCAACCCTTTAAGACAATCTGAACAATTAATGTCTTTAATGACTTCTGAGCTACAAGAATGTCATATCTTTTCATGTATGGCTATGACTGTGATAAAAAGGGCAATATGCAATCAGTTCCTGAGGGTCTTGAAGTAGATGTAATCATGATTCAACTTCTTTTTTTTTTTTACACTGTTAGTTTGTGAAAGACATCTGATCTCACCTTGTAAAAAGATTGCAAGTTGACGCATTTTTTTGTTTTAGTTTTGTTTTTACTTTTTATTTTACTAAGGAAGACACTGAGTTTTATTTCAAGGCTAAAAAGACATTCCCTTCTGCAATTAGGAATTTTCCATATTTATGTAAGAAAAATGAAGAAACTCGTTGATGAGTTTCACTGAATATTACTTTCTATTAAAATGACTGCTAAGAAAAAAAATCCCACCAAAAAGTCCCAAATGTTCTAATTTTCACTTTTCTTATTAAAGCTATGCCTCTTATCATTAACTTGGTCTCACATTGACTGAATTAATTGCAATTTCAGTATTCAAACATAAATAGGTTACACAAATTTGATAAATAATAAACTAACACGAGAGACAAAGGTAGCCCCATTTGAACCTTCTCCCTGTTGACCCCTTTCTTAAGGCATGCCATAAGTTAACAAATACAATTTATTTTGGAAATACACCAGGGATCCTCTAATGGATAACGGTTAGTAGAAGATGGAAGACAGGAAGCTCAAAATTGTTTGGCTTTTTTATTTTTTATTTTTTCCTCCTGAAGGAATTACATTGGGAGAGATGTGCTAATTAATGTAGTTCATTTCAGAAGTGTCTGCAGGTGGCATAAACTTGGAGAAAGAGAGATTTTATTTTCAGAGATTACTCAGAAAATAATAAGTATGACTACTTGTATTTTTCAAAAATATGAGGGAGTTATACAGACATTAAGAATATGAGAGTTATTGTCTTAGTGTGTTGCTTGTAATAGTGATTATCACCATTTGTTATTTATTCACAAAACCTTTCACCTTCACAACCTTATGTTCTTGTTCTGTCTTTTTTGTTGTTGTTGGCTAGAGTACCAGTCTGTTCTCTGGTTCACACATCAGTTAAATTGTTCACTTATATTAAAACTTTCTCCCCCCCCCCAAAAAAAAAAAAGTTTTAGAAATTACGCTTAATAAGGAAAATCAGAGGAGACTAAACATTCAAGGCGCCATTGCAAAAAAAAAATATATATTTTTTTCCTGAAGCCTGCTGTGCTCAGCTGCTATTGTGTGTGATTTTCTTGTTTATGTATTTGAGGTTTAATAGCAGCCAGCTCTGTTACTGAAAGTTAAGGCTTCCTGGACACTTAGTCCAAAGCTTAAATCTCCATTATTATTATTATTATTTTTTCCTTTTGATATTTCTTCATCTGTGCTGCTCATTCTGTATTGAAGTACCCACTGGTATGTGAATCTGGATTAAAGGGCCGGTATTGTCAAAGTATTGTAGGACTCCTTCGAGACTGTTATCTCCTGCGAAGGCAATTCGCATCTCCATTGTCTGCCCCTGCGCAGTTTGACTAACAGATTAGCAAATACAAGTTGAAAAAAAAACCAAAACGTTTGTTTGAAAGGGGGATGAGTACAAACAGCAGTTAGAAACTTGTGTTACCAATTCATGAACAGTTTTGAAGAAAAATTCACGTTTTTTTTTTTTTTTTGCTGTAAGCTCTGAACAGATGCTTTTTTTGTTCATTTGACTTTCCTTATGATTTCCACAAGAAAAAAGGTTTCCAGCATTTGCATTACATTTTTTTCTCTATTTCAGAAATACTTATACAGAAAAAACCTAATAATTCATTGAAAGAAATTGCCTAATCTGACCAATAATCCCACTAAAGAGTATGCTTAACAATTAGAATTATTAATAAGCACAATGAATCTAGTCCAGCAGGGGGAGTTAGAATGCTATTATATTTCCTCTGTATTAGAAATAGAAGTTGTTTTTCTAGCCTAACTATATTTAATATCTATACGATTTTTATCCTTTGAATTATTTCTTTATGAACTGCATTTTTGAACAGCTAGATAGAGTTGGTTTTCTTTTACCTTTTCTATATACTTTAATGTTAGTTTTCCTGTGCAAATCTTTTTATTTCTTCACAAAGTTTATGAAACAACAGCTATGAGGATGATTAGCTTACACAACTGATCTCCAATCTCTTACCTTAATTCATGGGTACATATAAATACCAAAACAAGAAAATATTTTCAAAGCTGTCCTACTTTTATAAGGGCAGTGAGAGAAATTATGTATTAGAGGTTTTGTTGTATCACATATTTGAGACAACATAACATATGTTTTTCTCTATGTTCAAATGTAGTTTATTGGTATTTCTTTGAGTGTTACTAATTTAACTCCTTGGCAAATTATCTGTTTATATAAAGCAGATTTGAAAATCATTTGTTTGAAGTATTTGGGTCTAATCTTTCGCACTTCTAGTTTCATACTAGAAGTATGAACTTGTTAATACTCTGAAGTCCACTTCTCAATGTTTTCTTTAATTATTATTAGTATTTTCAGAGATTATTTTTATGGGTTATTTTGGCATGCAGCTTGGTATTGGAGGAAGAAAATCCATTATTTTCTTAAAGTTACAAGCCCCTTTTGGATAAAAGTCTTGATGAAATATATTACAGTTGCAATTAAAATTATAGTTAAAACACTTTTTCACTTTCATATCGAAAAGGATCAGAAATATTTTTTTTAAGTGTTGCAGAGAGTAGCAATCACAAGAAGGCTAAGGCTTTTTAATTGAAGGCTTAGCTAAAGTTCTGCTGGAGCCTTATATGAAAAATGAGCATCTCAGAATGAATTTGAAGAAAACAAAACCAGTTTTGAGCTGCCATCAGTAGTTTTTGAAGAGAGCATTGTGCTATGTATATTGTTTGCTGTTCTGAATAAAAATTCATCAGTGCTGGATCAAGGTTTTTGGGGTAATGGTGACTTTAGGTGCACTTGTTGAGTAATATCTTCTGAGAGGTTGGAAGGGAAATTTTCTAAACATTTAATTTGCATTCAGGCTTGCGTGCAGCCTTATCTCTTGCACCCTAGTAGGCTTTTCAACAAATACATCTTCTTCAGGAAATCTGTGGGGTATATGCTCATGAAGGCTAGTGCAGATTGAGATTTTGTCCCGTTGTTTAAGTGGTTTCTATATTTTGCTATATATATTTGGCATGGGAAGTCTTTTGAAGTTAAAGCTTGATGTATTAGGACTTGGGGTGTATGCAAGATTGAGGAGTTTTAATGGGAACAAAAATGGAAACAGGAATGGGTAGGAGTTGACAGAAAATAAAATTTTCCTCTTAGCTGGAATAGATCACGAGGAAAAAAAATAAAGCTTTATTTCTGTAGCCAAAGAGTATGATAGACGGTCAAGCTAGAGACTAGATCTGGTCTGTCTAGAAACCATGTGACAAATTATGTATACATAATTGTAATGATGCAACTTTGTATCAGTGGTGAGATAGGAAAGAATTTTCCTGAAGCCTTGCTCCTCTTGTGTAGAATTCTGTTTCTTCTGAGGTTATTACCTTGATGAGTAATTATATCTTCATTTTCTTAAAGCACAATCTCTAAAATTTAAAAGTGAGGCTGGCCACTTACTAGTTTCTTAGTCTTAAAATATGTCTCAGTATCTTTCTTATGTAAAGTAAAAAAAAATGTGCAGCCTATGACTGTTCTTAATTTTGTGTCAATTTCCTAAAAATAACAATTATATAATTATACAAATATCCTTCAAAATACTAAATCAAGGAGATTTGTATAGACTTGTTAAAGCTAGGCCTCATAGTTTAGGAAAGAACACTGAGAGCATAGAAATGCAGGGTCCATTGATGATAAGTGAAGACAAGTAGGGCTGCTGTTTGCAACTCAGTGCAGGGGTGGTCCCATGAAAACACAATGAAATGGTGGGTGGGGTTGCTGTTTATAACACAATGGAGGGTCCAGAAGATAAAGTGGAGTTACTGTTTGCCAACTCAATGGGGGAATCCCTGGAAGATAAGGAGACAGAGTTGCTGTTGAGATACAATGCAACCCCCTGAAGGTTTCACAAGGGTACAACCAGATGGGTCCAGAGACCCTCCCGACGTTGTAGGATGTAACCATTTCTTGGAAATATATACGCATACACTATGCCTATAGACGTGTAGTCACCGCTTTTCCTGATGTTCAAGTTTGGTGAGCGATCGCCATGCACCCAGAGTTGTAATAAAGGGAATACCTACTTGACATAACTTGCTGTGTCAAGTTACTCTGTCGGATTTCTCGGCTTCAGTACAGAATACAGATTTTTTATTTTTTCTCTGAACTGTCTTGATTAGTGGGCATGTCAAAGAGGAAACAGTAACTGCAGATGATAAGAGAAAGGTGTCTGACTCAAAGGAGCATGACTTGGGTGCCTGAGGAGGAAAATATTAAGGCAGAAAAATAAACATGATTGTTCAGAAAAGAAACAATAAGAATGAGCGATAAGGGTGTGATTGGTCTGCCATTATTTGAGGAGAAAATTGATTAAAGGAAAAATAGTCAAGAACGTGAGCAGAAGCTGGTAGTGTGTGGCTAGAAATTAGGAAATTGGAGGTAAATTGTGAGGAGTGTGTTTGTGAAGAAAGAAGAAAAAGCCTGAAGGTTCATAATCACAATATGAGCTCCCACAGTGAATTAGGAATTGAATGTGTGGCTCCCGAGTTTTAATATGTCTTTACAAGTTTGTGTAATCTCTGAAAGATTCTCTTCTTTTTTGAGAAGAGAGAGGTTAAAATAGAGGATGTATAAAATAGAATGTAAAGGGATCTGCAATGTTTCTTACTAGCAAATATTCTTTTACAATAACATCTAGTGACTGAATTGTTAGGGTGACTGTGAGTTTAGAGTTGTAGTGATGAACATAGACTTAGGAAACTGAGAAAGCTGTTTAAACTTTGCATGAGAACATTTAAAGGAAAAATACAATATAGTGATGAGTTTTATAAGTCAAAAAGTGTACAAATTAAGTACTGTGTTGAATAAAGCACAAGAACTGATAAATAGAGATTTTTCTCCATGTGGTAGAATTAATAAATTTACTTCTTTCTCTTTTTTCTTTCTTTTTTTCTTGCAATTTCACAATCCATGAACACTCATGATTTTAATGAAATAATCTCACCTTAAAGAAGTAATAGACATGCCTGGTTTTCTTTTTACTTCATAGACCTACCTTTCTTCTTTGAGCTGATAGTCCTCTGAAAGATAATGACCCTTCATAATTGAGATTAAGCACATTTCAAAAGTAGACTTCGTTCCCTCTGGAAGGAATTTGTATGTTGCCAGAGGGGACTGTTTACTTTTACAGGTGTAAGCCTCCCTTTTATTTAAGGGTTGTTCTTCTGGCTGCAATTCACATTAGGATGTTTTACAGCTTTAAAAATGGCATTAGAGATTAATATGACACTGGTCTGTCAAGTTCATCTCTTAAGACAGGGTAACTGATCTGTCTTCTGGTATTTTTCAGTGATACTGTTATAGTGGGAGGTATTTTACCACGACAATTTTTATATTGCAAGTACTACAGATAGTCATGAAAGCAGTTTTTGATTTACTGTTTTTCAGAGCATACTTTTTATCTGTGAAATTGGCACTGATGTTGAGGTAAGACCTTAAAAGTCAGAGTTATCTTTCTTTTACTTCAGTACCTTTATTTCAGGACTATTGAATAAGTGAAGATTAAATGAGGCTAACTTACAACATACACAGACATCATTCTACTAACTCACTTTTGCTGGGAGACTAAGTTTGAAGGCAGGAGGTACCTAATGTTGCTTTGCAGAATTGTGATGCTGGATCTGAAAGCAGGCCAAGTTTGTCATTGGTTGTTCCAGTATGTACAGAAAAATTAACATGAGACCTGAAGGTACAGAATAAAAGGTGCCAAGTATAGGCACCACTCTTTGCCTTTATAAACTTCACCTGCCTTTTTTTTTTTTTTTTTTTTTTAATAGTAGTGGAGATGGGGGACTTCAACCCTGCTGTTATCTTGTCTTTCCATGTTCTTGTCACTTAGGGTTTTTCTGCAGATTATTTTTCATCAGAACTGATCTTAGAGCTACCCAGAACTGGGAGCTCTGTACAAAGTTTGTAGCCTCTTTTGCCTCACTGAAAAAGAACAAGTAAAATAAGCAAGGATTAGGCAGGAAAGGATTATAAAAGACACAATGAAGCAAAGCAATGCAACGTTGTTTTTCAGAACACTGGAGTGAATACAGTAATCATTGGACAATGTATTCATTGAAACTGTGGACTACTGACAAATGAAACCTAAGCCTCTAGAAAAAATGGCCATCAATTCTTCATACAGTGATCACTTATGTCAAAAAGCTGTTAACTATTACAGAATATGTCAAAAAAGAACATTTCCAGATCAAAAACAATGAGTCATTGTCTGACCTTTGTTTAGCCTGAATTCAATAACTTATTAGATTTCAAATGATGGAAAATGAGTGGTGAAAGCACACTTTTCAACTATTTGTGGAGGAAAGGCAGTATAGATTAATTTACAAAAGAACTTGATTAAGAAAAGTCTTTGTTTAGCAAATGTTCTTCAAATACCACTTACTGAAGCAGTTGAAACTTGATGAAAGTACTGTCATTAATCCAGATGGGGAAAGAAGGAACAGGCAGTTTCAGAACGGGCAGACAAATTATATGTCTTGTTAGAGTTCTGTTAAAAAAAAAAAAAAAAAAAAAAAGTATCACCACAAAAAAGCTTATTATGCTTTTCAAAGTAGATGAATGATGAGCTATAACCAAACAATTGTTGTATCTATACTACAAGCGATAAAGAATCAACTTATTTTCTGCAATAGTCTGTTCTAAACAGAAGCATGTATTTTTGTCCGTGTATGCACAAAATCAACAAAAACATTTCAGTATTTCTTTATGTACAGAACAGGATACAGCAGTTGTATAGCAGCATTTTAATAAATTAAAAACCAAACAAAAAAGGAAAGAGAATGAATGGAAAGGACACTGTTTAACCCTTCATAATTTTATATCCTTGAACCTCTTCCCTCAGTCCAGATATGTACATTTTTTTCTTTCCTAACATTATCATGACCACAAGCATGATACTTCACAACATTCTTGCATTTCAGTACTCTGGTGCTGTATGTTAAATATCACAGTAATCAATGTGATTAATCAAACTCAGTATATTCTTGGTTCAAATGGGTAACAGAAAAAATTACGATAGAAAATGTAATCAGGTTCTTCAAAGTTCACTAAACATAAGCAACATTATGTTTCTGTTCATCCCTGTGCTGGTTCCTACATTCATGTGTTCTTGAGCAGACAGTAATATCATTCTAAAAGATGCTTTGTATTCCACTACCAGAAATCTACCTTCTTTTCTTCTCTTTTTTCTTTATTTATTTTTCCTGCTGTGATATTTCATTCATGTTCACTTACTCAGGAAAAGTGACTCATAAATGACTATGAAATAATGAACAACTAGGAAGAAGCAGTAATTTATGGTGCCCTTCATCAGTTGTTCAGACCTTCTAACCTGAAGATTTGTTTTACTTTCTACTGTCTTTCCCAAGCAATGGATAAAAAGTACTCTGTCAAATGTATTATAGTGAGAGGGATTCCAGGCTTATGTAACTTGAGAGGAAAAGGAAAGGAAGACTTCCCCTCAGTCATGGAGGATCTGGTCAGAGATTGCCGATGTTTCATGGTTCTATGGTTTTTTGTTATTGGTATTCCATACCATAGCATCATGTAGTTCACTGGGAGTTAAAGAGTTAATGCTCCAGTTCTGTGGATCATCGATAGGTCCAGGTACACCTGTCTCAGGAGAGAACTACATACCCCAGAGAACTTTGTGCTACTTTGTTTTCTTCCATTTTCTGCTCGGAGGGAAAGATAAAACTGTTGGCAAGTCATGAGATCTCTATCTGAGATCTCATCTTTTTGGATCACCCCAGCAGTGTTGCTCCCTTGCTGCCTCACCTTCAATGTTATTGTGAGGCCTTCAGGTTTCAGACTCTCTCTTTTTCTCTCTCTCATTTTCTTTGACTTATTAGCCTCAATTTCAATTATATTGTATTATATTGTGTTATTTTGCATTCCAGTATCTAGTTTTAGTAAATTAGCTTTCTCCTCACGTTGTTGTTACTGTTCTATTTTTTAGGCCCATCTCCCTCTTCTCATTTCCCTTTCCCAGGGTGTGGGCCCATGTGTCCCTCTGCCCCATTCATCACGGAACTGAGCTGAAACAGTCTGTAAAACACTGACACTAGGCAAACTCAATGCACACAAATCCATGGGCTTTGATGGGGTGCTGAGGGAGCTGGAAGAAGAGATTGCCATGCCTTGTCTCTAGTATCTTCAAAAGATAATGGAGAATGGGAGTGGTGCCTGAGAAGTGAAGGAAAGCCAATGTCGTTCCCATCTTCAAAAAGGACAAGATGGAGGAGCTATGAAACTACAGTCCAGACAGCTTCTGTCCTTGGGAAAGTGATGGAGCAGCTTATTCTGACTATCATCTTCAAGTAAGTGGAAGAAAAGGAGGTTGTCAGGAGTAGTCAGCATGAACTCACCAAGACTGAGGGGAAATCTTATTAATGTTTATAAATATCTAATGGATGGCAGTCAGGGTTAGTCTAATGGAGTGGGGCCAGGCTCTTTTAAATGGTGCCCAGTGACAGAAGTGGGCTAGGGACGATGGGCACAAGCTGTTACACAGAATGTTCCATACGAACACAATGAAAATATTCCTTATTTTGTGACAGAGCACTGGAACAGGCCCAGGAAATTTATGGAAGTTATAACTCCTTCTCTGGAGCTATTCAAAACTTGCCTGGACACCTTCCTGCATAACCTAGTGTAGGGAACTTGCTTTAGCAGGGAACTGGACTAGATGATCTCTGAAGGTCCCTTCCAACTCTGTGATTCTTTGATTCTGTGAATGAGGCTGTTTTTTACATATATTTAATATTTATTGTATTTATAAATATAATAAGTTTGGATCGTATGTGTTTAAATTCATGGAGAATTTGGAATTTATTGGAGTTATCACAATGAAACAGTGATTGAATCTTGTAGGAATTTATTGTCAAACAAGGGCTTAAAATGTTGCGAAGGAACAGAACTAATCTTCTCAAAAAAGAGCAGTAGGTCTGAGGACAAATGGTGTATATGTTTTGTTGTTTTATTTTTTATTTTTCACTATTTTGACTTCGGACACCATTCTAAAACTGTGGAGCTCAATCCTGATAGTGATTTCAACAGATACTTGTGTCTTACTCCAACTATTAGAGGGAGAGAAGGTTCTTTTATATATGAATACCTGACAGGGAGAGTAAGACAGTGGGTCAAATGTTTGCCAGACCAGTTTATTACGAATCCAAGTCACTTAAGGAGTTGAGGAAGACAGGTCATAGAAAAGAGATTGGAAATAAAATCAAGGAGTCTTTGTTGAAAGCAAGTGGGAGAGACTCCACTGACGTTTCCATTGTAGCTCGTAGTTTTTCCGTTGATCGCTCAGTACCGAGGGGGATGGGAGAAAGCCAGGAAGCTTTGCAGCTAGCAAGCCCCAGGGGGTTCTTCCCTAAGGTGTTTTTTTTTTCTCTCTTCGGGAATTCTTTTGCAGATTTCTTTTCTCAGGGAGTTCTTCACTCCAGGTTTCATTTCTTTGGGAGTTCCTCTCCCAAGTACTTAGTTTAGTAGGGACGTTTTATCTCCTGCTTTTCAGTTTCTTTTTTTTCTTCTTTTCTCTTCGTTTGCGTGAAACACCTGGCCCAACAGATAAGCCAGCAGGGAGTGTTGCCTATGCTGTCATTCACATGCATTATTGCCAGTTTGCAGTGGTTAGATCTTTCAAGCCACGCCCCCGAAACACACTGCTTGTCCCACTTCTGCTTCTCATTACAGTCATAAGCAGAGGTTCAGAAATCCATATTTCACAACTTACTGAAATAGCTGAAAGGATTTTTATTTTACTTCATATGGTATTTTCAGTAGACTTTCAAATACTTGGTTTGTACATACAATGTTTAGCTTGACTCAGTGTCAACGTTATACCAGTCATTTTTAAAGGGAATATTGATCTATGAAAGATGAAGTTCCTATAAAGTGCAAAAGAAACAAATTCTCATAACAACATTCATCAAGTAAAATCAAAGTGTGACTGTAGAGAGGCATGAAAGTCTAGGAAGGGGTTGTATCAACAAATGGTCTGAGCCATCGTGTTAGTATCTGATGTTTTAAAAACTACTTTTCCTTAGATTTCAATACTGATTTCCATATTTTGTTAAGTAAAGTCATCGTAGCTACCTACTCTAATAAAGAATGTATTAATGTATTAGGAGATTTGGAATCCTGTTTAGGTATAGCTCTCCAACCAGGAGAGAGATTACTTAACTCCTGATAATTTCTTTGAACTGCTTACACAATATTTTGCTTATCCAAACACATTTCACTCCCCTCCACCCCCCAAAACTGAAAATCCATATCTGTCCTTTTATAGACTAATGAAACCTCCCAAATCCTCTTTAGAGTCTTACCTATAAGTTTGTTGTAGGCAATATCCTCAGGATTCAGAAGTGAATCTTATTAAGCTTTAGGAACCTGAAACTATCTTGACTTTATTTAGTTATTATCTATTCAGTTCCTTTTCTATCTGTTGTCACTGCAAGGCTGAATATTTCAGCCAGGTTTGTTGGTCTCAAAGGACATATACTATTCCTGCCTGCTCCCAGCATATGCACAGTTTTAATAAGGAAGCAGAATTGGAGATGAAAACGGTAATCTACTCTATCTTACTTTAGATCACAGACAAGTGATACAGATACCCCTCTTTGGAGTCTTGTGTTTCATTAAAACCTAAGATGTCAGGGAGGAAAGGCACTGATACGCCTGGAGATGTGAGTTTTCTGCAGAGGTACTGAGATTACAGTAATTTAGATCACATACTACTATGTCTAGCACTCTGCTGACTTGATTTCCTTTCTTTACATCTCTCCTAATCCTACATTGATGTTTCAAGAAGACAATTAAAAACAAATGCTAAAACTGGAAAAACAAATAAAGGCAGTAGATATACAGATCTTTCTATAATACCTTAGGAAAAGTTTTCTTCTGATTCACAGAATAAATATTTTCCAAAAATCATATGCATGGTTCAGAATAGAAGCTCAGTGAGATGAAAAATACTTCATTTAGTAACATGAATGAAACTTCATACTATAGAAGTATATTAAGTTGACTTAAGGTGAGCTACTGAAAGGATTAAAAACCTGATTATCTGAATGCCTTTTATTACAAAAGTAGCCTGAAGGTGCTAGTCAGTGATCTGCTGGGATTTAATTTTATTATTTATTGACTGTCTTACTGTCTTTAGAGAACATAACAAAATAATATAAATAGTTTTGAAAAACTGCTAGTATGATCTTCCTCTCCTTTTGACTCAAAAAATCTGTGCTGTGCAAATTAAAAGAAAAAAAAATTGTTAGGCTTATTACATATATAAATCTAAGAACTCTCAGCACTCCCTGAAAAACTTGGTAAGACTTAACTACTTTCTAGGGTTTTTTTTTTGTTTTTTTTTTTTTTTTTTGAATGATTTTTAACAGTGGTATTAACGGAATACTCAGTAGATAATCCTTTCCTGAGAACAGATTTCCACATCATCAGTGTGTGTTGGAAGACCTTGCATTACTGAGTCTAGTCTTTCTGAAAGTAATTTCACAAAACAAATACTACTTTCATCTTTCAGTTCCCAGGGCATGCACCATGAAAATGCATGGAAAGCTGGAGTCTCTATTTTGTCATATATCAGGTTATACAGAAGCGACTGTGGAGACTGGGAGATGAAAGCAAAAGTATTATGCAAATTGGCAAACAAAGAATTGTTAAGAAAATCGTTTTCATAAATGGGCATCTCTGTTGTATTACACACAAATTACTGCTAGGCTGCCTGTGAGAGGAAGGCAAATCATTCACAGGGACTGTGATGACTGTAGGAATATTTCATCTTTGGTTCTTTAATAAAATTAGGGAAAGCAGGAAGGCTGTAGCTGATTAAGCTGAAAGACATGAAAAGTAGCCAACCTTTCTATTTGTCTCCCATTAAAATCTAAATTCAAATGTCTTTGTGAAATGATATATGAGACAACCTGCTGTTTATATTTTTATGCAATACTTTTTCTGTTGTCTTAAAAAATGAGTCTCATTTAGCTTGTATACTCATCCACATAATAACTTCTATTGTGAGAGAAAAAAAGTTCATAGAGATATAAGGTTTTGAATATAGTCAGTATTTCAGTTTTGACCTATTTCTCAAACTATATTCATTCCTTCTATTAAGATGTGGACAAAAGCTTTAGATTTTTATATTTGGTTTCTCTGCTTCATAGAGAACAATAAGATGGGAACACTTATCTGAGCATCTTTTAAATAAACTCATTACTCAGGGAATCTGCTTCATCAGTGTGGGAAAAATAAATTGAGAAAATAATATATGCATAAACCAGAAAAAGTTTGTTAATTTGTGTGGGAGATCTGACTGATTCTGTAAGTGTATAGAAATGATAATTGTCAGCTAGGGTAGATAATGTATTCTCAGATAACTTTTACTAAGTATTATTAATGGGTTTAATAGGAAGTTTTTCCTGGACCCCATACATTTTAAGACTTTCATACTATACCAAATACGTAGTGAGGAAGGCTTATAAGCAACATTAGGTGAGCCAAATGTGCTCTACTAATCCCTACCCCAGTTTATCTCACAACTCTTTGGACAAACTGTCTATTTCTCTGATTTTTCAAAACAATCTTCCTAGATTTCTTAATCTGCTTCAGTACAGTTTCTGACCTCTCTGTCCACTGTACTGGAAAAAAAAATATACTCTTTTTTTTTTTAAATTCTGATCATGTCAGTTTTTTGAGTCAGTTTCTAGAACTTTGAATCTGGATTAGTAATCACAAAGAAACATGATTAAAATCATAAGCTTTTGGTACATCAGCTGTTACTTCGAAATTCTTGGAAAAAAATACAAAACATATTGCTTTCCAAACCACATATATGTAGAACAGTTGAAAATGACCTTTCTTCATCAAGCTATGTTTGTTTTCAGGTAGTACTTTGACTTCTTATTTTCTTTTGGTATGTTCAACCTAAAGCCTTAGCTGGATTAATCTAATAAGTCTTCAGATGTTGGGAAGAATAGTACACCTTCTTTTTCTCCTGCTCCAAAAGGACCAAGCATGAGATACTTGCAATTAATGCCATTATTTTAATCAGTTTAGGGTGAAGCACTATCTGGGATGAGTATTATCTGTTTTTTTGTTTATTTTCATTTTAAAATATATCTTAAGTGTTTAAAGCAGTTAGCATCCTTTTTATTCTATTACGTGTTCCTTTCTGCAGCTTTTAAATTAGCTGTTTCCACAGTTTTTAAGCAATTATGAAAATGTTAATGTGATCACCTGTGATTTCTTCCAGCCCTTTTCTGGCCTTTCATGTTCAGGAAATTTTAAGTGATGCTCTGCAAGTGATAATTTTCATGAACAGATTCGTACGTCTGTTTTTCTACGCTTTTAATTACATCAATCTTATCTACTTTCTTTTATGTTCTTGTGATGTAGTAGGTTTTTCCTCAGATACTTTCCTGAGTCTGTTCTCTCAAAATTTCTTTTCCATGTAATAGTCCATGTTTGCAATTTAATCTTCTCCATAACCTGTGTGGGTGTCCTCAAATATACATGGCATTACGTTACATTATATTTATCAAGAACTTCAAAATTTTCTTAATTTAGAAAAATAATTGTCTGATCAATATCAGTATCACCTTTACTTCATTGTAAGTAATAGGAAAATAAAAGACCTGTTGTGACACTGAGGTAGAATGCATATATATATTTTTTCCACTCGTTTCCATCTATGTGACCATTGTAACAATTGGAAAATTAATTTGCTCTTAGAGCATTTGAATAGATAATCTCATAAAACATAGTACTGCTGTGTTTGTGATGATTGAACATAGGCAAGACAAAGTCGGCAAGTCAAAGTCAACCCCTGACTACACGTCTCACCTATTGTATTGTATGCTTCATTATTCTGGATATAATGGACTTCAGAATATGCTACTGAACAGAAAAATTTCCAAGACAATTATTTCCCTAGTCTCACTAGTCAACTCTGAGAGATTTCTTCTTAAACCATGTAAAATATTTGGTAGTGAATATAGCAGCTGTAAATTTAAATGATGAGTAGCTTTGAAAAAATAAAATAATGCTGTTTTTATTAACAAGAAATGACTGTTAAACTGTAAAAGTAATAATCAATAAAGGCTCGGTGAACCCTAACAAGAAGGAATAAATACATTTGATTTCTCCTTGACTATTTTTGAAACAGTACAGTACAATTCATGGTAAGGTTATGTTCAAATTCAAATACATTTTTTTTTTTTTTGCATCAATGAGGCATTGCTGAGTATTATTGTGAGTCCTTTAAAGACTTTCTGATGTAGCATCCACTGCATCCCTGCCTATTTTAAGCAGAAGAATGTAATTTATTCTAGTCTGCTGGGTTACATTTTCTGTAGGTATTGTAATAGGGGTTTTTTATTGGTGCTCTGCAGCTGGGAGTGTTTTCAAGTATTTGAACTGTCGTCAGTTAAAACATGGTTAAACTAATAATGTGAATACCATGTGAGCTGAGTGTGTTGTCAGTGTTTCCTAATGTACTATTTTGGGACTAGATTTTTAAAATAACCATTGAAAGATGGATAGATTTCACACCTTCTTTTATTTTCATGGCTAGCAGTGAAAATGAAATCTAAAGTGTTGGCAAATGTTGCCATGGGTCAGTGTTTGTAAATACTGAGTTGCTCTTTTATCAGTCTTATTTATATTCCAGCAATGGTAGGTTTGTGTAGCTTTTTGAGTAATGTAATTTGTTGATTGCTTAAAACAGGTAGGGAAACGTTACAGCTTTTGCTGATGAGTATGTTTATTGCATTAAAATATCAGTTATCTAGACAGTTATGGAGTCCAATCAAACTTACACTCCTTATTAATTTATTGAAATGTTTATTTTGCCTTTCTGTATTTTTTTGCTTGATCAATTTAAAACAACAACAAAACAAAAAGTGTGCAGACACTGCAGCTTGTTGCTGTGTGATGCAGACAACAGAAACCAATTGAGAAAAATATGTGCATCAAGTCTTAGCCACCAAATAATTTTTCTTAGTTGTTTCTTTGGAAATATAAATGTTGTCTTATGTGTAGAAATTGATGTTCTATTTAATTATCTCTGTAGATCCAGTACAACAGTAAGATTTTAATTAAGAAGTCCTCTGGCTATACCTAGGCAATCTGGTTTGAATAGGATTGTTACTGCCAGGTAACGAAGACTTTGATGACGATGTTGCAACTCTAATGTAATTTTCCTCTCCAAATCTTTGGCCTTCTCTCCCTGACATTGTCATCAGAAGGCTTACAACATGTCTTTTAGATGAAGTCATTTTGACTTGTTAGTTCTTGTAATGATAAACATAAACTCTCAGATATTAGATTACAGCCACAATGAAAGGTGATGAACTCATGTTTTTCATGGAATATAAAGATCTAAAGATTTATTAATTAAAAACATCAAAATAATTTAGTATTTTTCATTTGCGTATTAAAAATGCAAGATATATTCTATAGTATGTGATTACAAAATAATAATTTTAACTGTAAAATTTGTAGCAAATCACATTTGCGGCAGACTGCAGCTGAGTAATCAGGCCTAATGATGCAGTTAATGGTGATCCTCAGTTTATTTCTAATAGCAGCTTACATTTATACCATTTTAGGTTACAGCATTCACTGAAAATAGCCCGCACATAATCACAGCATCTGATTGGTTCACAGCATACAATCGTGCACCTGTTATGTGTGTTACAATTGTCTCATCTAGTTGTTACATTAAGCGAAGCTGCTGTGTGTTACAATTGTTTCATCTAATTGTTACTCTAGCTGAAGCACACATCTACTCCTTCTTCCTGGTGAATTCCTCTCTGCTGATTTTCAGTTTCCATTTTGTTCGTGTCCTACTTTTCAAACAATAGCAACTTTTATAGCAAGGATTACTTACATGTCTTCTCAAAAATTTCCTACTCACATTATGAAATTAGAATATTAATTTAAATTTTCAGTTAAAAATTTATTTATTTTTTTAGTCAGTAGTGTTGTTTACAATGGATTTGATGAGGATTTAATGATGAATTCAAATGAGTGCTGTGTAAGTGCTCTGGATACTTAAGTAATGGATAAAAATGAGGACCATCTTTTTCACAGGAGAGTCTGCTAAGTAATCTGAAAGCTCCAAACCAACAATGTAGTCTAGAGCATACTATAGTATTAAAAATATCAGGCATGAGAATATCATATGCTTTTTGAATCTCTTTATTTATACCACAGAGGTGATCTGCAGTGCTCTTATAAATCCTGTTATCAGCTCTCCTGACAGTATATCACACTGATGGGGTTGCAGCTTAAATGCTTGAATCTGTACTTCAAGTTGTGACTTAATTCAGGATAAGTTATAACTCAACTAATCACCCCCTCAATTTGACATCATTTTTCAAACTCCAGATTAAAATTCTTATATCCTTGCAACTGAAGTAATGCTTGGATAGATCATAAAATACCCCAAATGAGGAAATCAAATCCTCAGATGATGACTTTTTGTGCTGCTGAATGATGGTGAATCCAGACATTTCAAAAATCAGCCTCAGTAATGCTCCTTCTATTATATGCCTCTCAATACATGATTTGCATTTTCCTACCTACAAAAGTGATTCTATGTTTATTTAGACACAGTTCTCTGAAAAGCCCTATCCTCAGAAGCCTGTTTGTAGATAAACTTTACAAGGTAAGTAAGGTCTACTACTGCAATTTTTCTGTAGTTCCTTGGTATCTGACAATTACAATTACTCAAAATCAGAATGTTTCAGAGCTGTCACCGAGCTGTCACCAATCTTATGTTGACTTAGCATGTGGGACCTAATAGATCAAAGAAAAACTGTATTAAGCTAATGAAGTATAGAAAAAATAGCTATTAAAAGAAATGACCCTACATTCCATCATCTCTCCTCATCTACCAGGTGCAAGTTCTCATAACTCTCTACAAACTTCTGGTTATTTTCAGTACTTACTCCAGACTTTAGCAGAGAACTAGCTGCTGTCCTGGCATGCCACAGTAATTACAGTATAACTGTATAATTATAATAAATAGATTCTTAAAGTAATAACCAATGGTAAGCGCACAACTACTAGGTTTCTTACAGCAGTATGCTACAAAATAGAAATGTTTCTTTATCTTGCACATTCTAGTTATTATCTGATGATGCTATAAGTCAGAATAAATGTATCTATTACTAATGGAAATACTAATAAAAGTAGACTAAATTCCCCTGACTCAAGTTATCTGCACTAGTCTCTTAATATTATGCATTGAATTCCTTATCATGAGTCTTATGCTTTGGAATAAGTATATATATCTTGTTCTAATTAACATTGATCTTGTTCCTGATACACTGAACTCTCTCTGTGGAGTTCATAGTTTCTAGATCACTGTCCAGGGACTTAGAGGTGTGCATTGCCCAATTAAACATTAAATAAAACCCTTAAAAATATATTTTCTCTGAATTTCCTTATTAAAAAATGGAGTTCGGTCTTGATCCAAAGAGGATAAAATGAAAAAGGGGTAATGTAAAATAGAGTGATTATAGCTTTTCTGATTTTCATACTCTGAGGTCCCAGGATCTCAGAATGAAATCAAGACAGAGGTCTGAGTCTTCCGTTGGTTACTTCTGCTCTGTATAAATGTAGTCAGTGAGAAATGTGGAAGAATCATGTGTGCGTTGTTACCACCAGTTGCATTACAATTAAACGTACAAAGAATACAACCCTGGCTTTGAAATGCCTGCTGTCTTAATTATAGATTGAATAGAAATAAGTAGGAAGAAAGGGAAACACAAGGAAATTGATGAGCTCTCTTTGATCAGCTTGATGGATTCTGGTGTTAACTATTGGCCTGATGAGATGTAATAAGATTGATTGGATATAAACACTTTTGTCTGTTGGGTTTCTGTTGTCTATGGTAACTGCCAAAGAAAATGCTTATAATTAGTACATGGAGCAATTTTCTCTAAATATTTTCTGATTATTTGTGCAAAGTCAACATATATTTTCAATTACTTAAAAACAAGTATGCTGCAACTTGCACAGAAATAGAAGGAATATTACAATATTCCAGGAACACCTCTAGGTGAAAGTATTTTGCTCTACAAATTCTCCTTTTTGTAGAAGTCTAGTCTGTAGGTCAATACAAGGGAAAACAGCCTCAGATGACTTTTGACAATGCTTAATGTTGAACTGAACTTGTGATGAACTTTTGCTATGTGAAGGAGGGTTCTTAGGTTTTATGTATGTTTTGTTGTATAGGCAGAATAAATTGGACCAGCTATTATTTCAGCAGAGTGAAAAAGTATTTTTTCTCTTCTATTGTACTTATAATTTTTTACTTTTGTACTTAACATTTTTCTGGCTGCAGTTTTTAATGTATATTGCAGCCCTTAGTTAACTGATGAATAACAGAGAAAATGATTTATTAGGTTGAAAAATATTATTTCTACACAGAGGCAACCAGCTGGTTTAAATAAGGATATAATGTTACTTAGGAGGCAGAGTTTTGTTATGTATATAATGACTGCAAAATGCCTGTGAGTTGTATTGTGAGTTAATGATGTGGATTAGAGCAATTTTATAAGCTGGCTGCAAGTCAGTAGACCACTCAGTCCTTACCAAAAGAAACATTATGATGGTAAAGGCAGAGATGAGTGAATTAGACAAAAGAGGGATTGACTCATGGCTTCATTCAAACCAAAAACATGTTTCTCTGATAGGAATAATGCCATTTACCCTTCCTTTAGTTTCAGAATTCTTTCCATGTTCCGTGATCTTATAATGATGACAAATAGAAATGTATTACCAAATAATAAAACTGTTACCTCATTGAAATGCTGACTAGAATTCAGACTTTTTCTACATATATTTTTTCTAGGGCTGCAATAAATAGTGTTCAGTTCAGGATTTCCCTTCAAAATTTGCTACAGTATTCCAGACTCTCTCCAAAATTTTGTCTCTTTTATTATTAGTCTCTCAGATAATGAGCAGTATATAGAAGTCTGCTTTAAAGAGAAAGAAAAGGATCATAACAAAAAAGAAATGGGCATGATGAGACTTATTTCTTCTACAAGCTTTGACTCTACTGCTTATCTTTCCAAATGTTCAAACTATGAACCTTAAAAATGGAGGTGAAAACACTGAGTTAGTAATGCTTTGTTCTGAGTGCTTTTAAAGATTTTTGCTATTTAGTCCTTCATAGCTGTAAATGAGAAGATCTGCTACATCCCAGTTGAAGGTAATAGTGGAACATTTTTCTTTAGTGATATCTATCTTTTTAAATTTGTGTACTAGCCTTTATTCACTGTTCTTCCAAATATAAAAAAACAGCATTGAAAAAAAAAGATAAAATGGAATAGATATTCAGTTCCCACACATAAGGACATTCAGATACTGAAATACAGTTTTTAAAAGAGAGAAAACAATAAATAAGGTTAAGAAATTAGGACAATAAAATACGTCATACTCGAAGACTGAATTAAAACAATGAAGTGTATATTGTTTGTGTCAAGACAAAATATAAACAGGAACATAGAAGCAGGCAAAATAAAATGATAAGGCTGAAATTAGCAATGGCTTATCATAAATTGTCTAAGTATTTAAAGGTTTATTATCAAGTCCTTTAAAATGAATGGGCCTCATATTCTAGAGGTAGATTTTAACTGTAGTAAAATAGAAACATTTGCTTGCAAGATAACATGCTGTATACCTTTCTACATGGATTTTCTACTGTAGTTATTTGATTTTCTTTTCTTGCCCTGTTTTGGGGATGGGGGTGGTGATGGTATTTATTTATTTATTTACTTCTTTAGTTTAGATGAGTGCAAGTTTTGGAGGCAATTTGTTAGACCTGAAAGGAACAGAAAGCATTACTAAAATGCCTTTAGTGAACAACACACAGCAGGTAAGGATCATCCATCCATCATTTCAATACCATGTCTAATGGTATTGTCTAGCTCTTCAAGCTTTTTGACAGGCAAACAATATATCAGCGTCTCAGCCAAGACACTTTCAAAGCAAATTTTCTAATTCCATAAGCAATATCCATAGTGGAAAATCATCAGATTCAAAAACATTTGTGATGATTTTGAGGCACTAATAGTTGCAAAATGAAATTAGAAGCATTTTTAGCTCATATTTTGCAAGCAGTTATTTTAAGAAAACCTCTTTCTTATGTTTATTTTTTTTCCTCACAGTTTTATCAATGAAATAGCACCTAAAAAGAAAATTATCTCCAACTTGGAAAAGGGCTGTTGTTTTGGCTTACTGTTGAAAAAGTGCCTTATTTGTGTTTTGCAATGCATCAAGAGAGAAAATGTCTACTTCATCTGAAGGAAAACATAGTATTACTAGAAGAATCAATGAGCCACCACAAAGGTTATTGTCTTGAGTATAAACTGTCAACTGGTATTGATTTATGACAGGAGTCGAGCCTTACAAATATTAGGTAATGGTGTCAATTTTATGGATAAGGGGTTCAGTACAGTATCTTGATCACAGATCTGAGAGTTCGCTGTCTTCCAGAAACTTTAACAATAATGACTAAAATGCTTTATGTTTATGATATTTTAAATCTTTTTAATACACTTATTTGTGTATTCATATTTAAAAAAAAGTATTTTTTGTCTGTTTTTGTTCTTAGCTTCTTATAACTGGAAACTGCTTATTTAGTGTCCAGCATGTAGATAACTTAGGTATGGGGTAACATAAACTGTTTTTGCTGCTTCAATCTTCTGAAGGAAGAGCAAGGCCCTTTCTGAATTCCTGTTGACAGGGAAAAGTGCGTAGTCAAATGTACTGCTGTAAGTGAACTGATTTGCACACTTAATTTTTTTTTCCTAGATAAGATTCCTTAATAACACCTTTTGATTTCTTTCTGTTGTTAAAGAAATCATGTAACTTTTACAGAAAACAGGTTGAATCACAGAATCACAGAATTGTAGTGGTTGGAAGGGACCTCCAGAGGTCATCAAGTTCAACCCCCCTGCCAAAGCAGCTCCCTAGCCCAGGTTGCACAGGTAGGCATCCAGGCGGGTCTTGAACATCTCCAGAGAAGGATACTCCACCACCTCTCTGTGCATCACCTTCAATGTGAAGGAGTTCCCAAAGACATTTGTGAAGAACTTCCTATGCCTCAGTTTATGACCACTTCCCCTTGTCTTATCACCACACACTACTGAAAAGAATCCAGCCTCATCTCTTTGCCTTCCGCTCCTTAGATATTTATGGACATGGATCAGATCCCCTCTGAGAATTCTTTTCTCAAGGCTGAGCACACCCAGGTATCTCAGCCTCTCCTCATAAGGGAGGTGTTCCACATCATTTATCATTTTTGTAGCCCTCTGCTGGACTCTTTCAAGGAGATCTCAGTCTTTTTTGTACCAGGGAGACCAGAACTGGACACAGTACTCCAGGTGAGGCCTCACCATGGCAGAGTAGAGGGGGAGGATCACCTCCCTCACCTGCTGGCCGTGCTTTTTTTAATGCACCTCAGGATGCCATTGGCCTTCTTGGCCACCAGGGAATACAGGTGGCTCATGGCCAGCCTGTCATCCACCAGGACACCCAGGTCCCTCTCCTCAGAGCTCATCTCCACCAGGTCACTCCCCAGCCTGTACTGGTGCATGTGGTTATTCCTTCCTAGGTGCAAGACTCTACACTTGCTTTTGTTAAACCTCATTTGCTTTCTTTCTGCCCAACTCTCCAGCCTGTCCAGGTCTCACTGAATAGTCGCACAGCCTCCTTGCATGTCAGCCATTCTTTGTAGCTTTGTATCATCTGCAAACTTGCTGAGGGTGGACTCCGTCCCTTTATCAAGGTCATTGATGAAGGGGATTGATTGAAAAAGGATAGAGACCTTACCAAAAAGGCAGGACAGACTGTATTTAAGTCAGACAGCTGTCCAACTTCCTCTAAAACAAAGTACACAGTGATGCAGTTCATCCTCTTTCAACATTCTTACTGCTCAACAGCTTTCTCATGCTATTAAAAAGCTTTCGATGTACAACTAAACCATTCTTCCTACACTCTAATGGCAGAATTTCTGCATTCTTTCTCAATTTTACATATTTGAAAATAACTACCAAGGTTTTGTTTCTAACAGAACATAATCATCTGTTACTAAAATTTCCAAATTCTTCCAGTCTGTTCTTATAGGTTCTGTATTCTGTGCTGCTGATAATTCCTTCTGCTTATTTGTTCTACTTCAACTTGATTCATATTTGCTGTGTCAAAACTGGAAACTATGCAAGTCCATGCTTGTAAGCCTTCAGATAGATAGCAGAAGAGTTATTTCACACTTTGAAATTATACTTCCATATGTGTGTATTTTTACAACAGCCCGCAGTTCATGATTTGTGATCACATTGTGATTCACTGTACCTCCCTTGCTAGGATGGAATTTTGCCCTTGTTCCTAGTAAACTGCATTTTCAAGGTGCCTTATCTATTGTATTGACTGGTTTGAATCCTAATAATACTATCTGGTATTCTTGATACTTCTTTTAGCCTGTAAATTTAATGCAGATATTCTTCAGCCAAGTTAGTAATGTACATGCTGAACAGTACCAGAAGCAAGGACAGGCTCTTGCAAAACCTCACTTTGTCTGTTCCTTCAGTTTGACAGAGAAAGAGTGGTAACTTTCTGAAGAGTGCTTTCATTCCAACTGTTTTACTTTTCTCCAAGAAAGTTGCATTAAAAAATGTCAAAAAACTGTATGAAGCCAAAATACTTCCTTCCTACTGTGTCTACCCCTCTACCAAGTCATCTAGTTCTCCCATAGAAAAAAATTACATCAGTTAAACAGCTTTCATCTTTGATTGTTGCCCATCAGTCTTTTCCTTCTGTGCACTTTTAAATTATTTTTAGGTTTGTTTTTTTTTGTTTTGTTTATTTTTAGCAATAATTTTCCAATATATCTAATGGTATTTAACTGAGTCATAAATTTCTTGTTCTGAATAACCTTTCCTATTTTTTAAGGGTAGCCCAAGTACATTTCCAGTTTTCTGGACCCATATTATCTTTTAATAGTTCTCAAAAGAAAAATCGAGACTGACATAATTCTTATAAGCTGGATTTTGTCAGCACTTTGTAATCAACTGAGAATTGCTAGCTAACTCTGCTCCTTTTGTAACCCAATTCTTGCCCACTGCTGATGCTATTTGTTAGTAAATCCAGTTCTTAACAGATATTTGGTTGAGGCTGATATTGATTAGTAAATGAAGTTTTCACATTCTTGTTGCTGTCTATCAATTACACTTCCTTCTCATTTAATTTCCTGCTTGCTACTGACGTGTTAGTGAAATATTTCTCCAGCGACGCCTTGTGTCTCTTGTGTTTTGTACTTGATTTTGCATAATAGCTTGTGACATTTGTATTCTTACAATAGAAACAAGCTTTATTCAGAGTTTTATACTTCTTTTCCAGTCTCTGTTCAGCCTACTGCATCCTCTGGTAGTGTGGTGCAGGATTCCTGATGAAGCATCATTCTAGCAGCTGGTACCATGTCACCAGAGGACATGGTATCTTGGCACTTGCCCCTTCAGTGCAGGAATCCCACTGAGGTTTGCCTGGCTGCAGTGGAACAGAGAAGTATCTCTGGAGGAAAACAGTGCCTGCTGTTTTTACATACAGTAAAACAGAAAGAGAGAAAAGGAAATAAGAACACAAACTCAATGAGAAGGATGAATTCTTGCATTTAAATGATCGCACTGGATCCATTTATGTCTAGCTATTTAGAAAATCTGAGCTATTAATGTTCCCCAGGTAATAATTCTGTAATAAATACCAACTCACCAGTCCATACCAAATACTAGTAGAGCTCTTTCTATTTTCCAAATCTATGCTGAACAATAACTCTGATAGTTCTGAACTGCTCCATTCATATGTGTGAAAGTGTATGAGGAATTCATTCTGAAAAGGAGAAGCAAAAATGATATATTTTATGGTCTCTCTGAACATTATTTGTCAATTTTATTGATTCTATTCAGTGGCTTTGTATTAGCTGACAATTTGTAGTTCATGCTAATTTATAATATAGAAATCTTAGCATGAAACTACGAACACAATCTGCTTCTTCAGCATAAGGAAATGCTTCTGCTTCCAGAACTGATGCATGTGTTACATTAAATAAAATATATTTAATAAACACTACAGCCATTTAATCACTGAATAAATATATTTATATTTTTGTCATCCAACTGTAAAAAACGTAGTAAGATAAAAAGTGTGTAGAGAAAGAGAAGTTGGATGATTTGAAATTCAGCAGTATGAAATCCTCAAGATATAATCTTCACTTGTTACATCATTTCAGTGAGTTTTCAGTAAAGTTGGATAGTTTAGATCTTTGTGTATTCCCAGAATGCAAAATTGGTCAAAGATTATCTGTTTATTGTAGAAGCTGTGGTAATGGAAGAAGAAAAAAGATAAAATCTGATGTGAAGATAACTTTTTTTTTTTGGGGGGTACTGTTGTAAGCTGTATTGTTTGTGACATTACCTAGTACTGCAGTATTTTTCTCCTTTCATCTGTTAACAAAGCAGATGTATTCCTGACATTTTCCAGTGCTTTTTTAGTTTAACATTCTTCTCAAGAGAGAAGGATTTGCTTTGAGGACAATTAGAAAACTCAGTGTTTATCTGAAGGATTTGTAAAATGCATACAGTCTTGGAACTGAGTATTTCTTCATGTCGAAGGATATCAGCTTAACCACTAAAGAGATAGAAATTAATGGCCAAAATGTTTGTATGCAGCAGAAATGACCAGAATAGTGACGGCTTTGGGAAGCAGCTCTAGATGACCCCACAGGGATTCCTCCTGACCCCTGGAGGCCATGCTCTGGATTTGCTGGTAGTGAAATCACTGCCTTACACATTTAATTTTGTCAGAAGTCCTGTGGAAACTTCAGTGCAAACTCAGCTCTTTGGGGTGCAAATCAGGAATGCTTTCCTGTCTGACACTGAGAACTGAAACCGCCTTTCAGTGATGCTTTCATCAGACAGGTGGTGCATTGGGTTGTGTTGGGAACAGATGAGTGTCTGTCTTTATCCCCTAATGCAGTGGGATGATAGTGTTGGAAGCGGGACAGAAATTGAATAAATATATTCTGCTTTGTACCACTATTTTTTTTTTCTTGTTGGTTTGCCGAAAGCACTAGTGCTTGTTTCATTGTAGAGGTATATAGCCACAGTGGTGACTATGCCTGTGTATCATAGAATGGCCTGGGTTGAAAAGGACCTCTAAGATCATCTAGTTTCAACTTCCTTGCCATGAACAGGTTTGCCAACCACTAGACCAGGTTGCCCAGAGCTACATCCAGCTTTGCCTTGAATATCTCCAGGGTGGCACATCCACAGTCTTTCTGGGCAACCCATTCCAGTGCATTACCACCCTCTGAGTGAAAAATTTCCTCCTAATATCTAACCTGAATCTCCCTCTTTTAGTGTAAACAGTTCCCTCTTGTTCTATTGCTATCAACCTATGTAAACAGTTGTTTCCCCTCCTGTTTATGTATTCCCCTCCAGTACTGCAAGGCCACAACGAGGTCTCCCAGAAGCCTTCTCTTCTCCAAGCTATACAAGCCCAGTTCCTGAACATTTCTTCATAGGAGAGGTGTTCTGTCCCTCTGATCATCTGAGCAGTCCCAAGTGTAGGATTTGTAATGAGAAAAAATGAAATGTTTACTCTGTAGTTTGAGTAATATAGGGAAAGTAGAAAGCTTTTAGTCCTTAATTAAAAGTTATATGGTAAAGACACGAGAATCTAAATTGATTTTTAACAAACCATTGCAAAATTGCTTTGTAAAATAAATGTTTCTGCCTAGCAGCTTCCATGACCTCCATCATCAGAATATTTCCCAAGGAACTATGCAGAGTAGCTTAAATCTTTGTGGTTTCAGTACTTGCTGGTATTTTGATGTCTCATAGGAGTGATTTGGTCAAATCAAATGTAAAATTTGTAGTCACCATCACCTGCTATCCTTTCTCTCGATTTCCTCATCGTTATAAAGACAGGCTGCATCACCCTGTGAGCTAGTTTGTGTGAAAAAGGTTTTACAAAAGAAGTCAAGATGATGTGGTCAATAGTGCAGATTTAATATTTATTTTATTCTTTTGCTGTGATCAGTTTTATTGTTGTATCCCACTGCTGTTAACTTCTTACAATTGGGGTATGTTGTCAGTAGAATTTTGTGTTCTATACTTCAACATATACACTATCTCTGTAATTCTTTGAATTCTGTAACAGGAACTTAACAAACGAAGAATTAAAAATGGCTGTCACTTCCTCCTTCAGCCCTACAGGGGAGGGAGGTTTAAAAAATAAAAAATATATATAAAATGAAAAACAACAAAACTTTGTTATTTTGTCTGTAAATATAAAAATAGCCAAGAAAATTAACAATGATTTTAATTGTTCCAAATGTTCATATAATCAGAGAGAGCTTATAAAACTTTGAACTTTAACCAAATTTAGCTTTGTTAGAAGGAACTGAGTAGAGGGAAAATTTCCTCATCCCTCCTTATTGAACCTGATTTCCTCCCTCCCCACTGCCTGTCATCTCCAACACTGCTGCTCAGGCTGTATTTTAAGCCCAAGCCAGCAGATCTGCCATTCAAACTTTGCATTTACCAATGGTTACTACGGAGTGGTATCTCAGGTACCTTCTGAGTTTTCCCAGGCTTATCTCAAATAGCTCTCAGGATGAGGAAATTATAACTTTAATGGTGAAACTACAGTTCAGCCTGAAAGGTGAAGCTGGCAATCTATGTGAAAGTTGCTTAGTACTTTTTATGTTGTCTGATTGGCTCAGGCGATTTCACATGATCAAACAGAACAATCTTTCTCAGTAGAAATAATTTTCAGAGAGTTTTGCAGAGCTATGAGATGTATTGTAGGTGAGCTATCTTATTCAACTGAGAAAAAAAGAACAGTATTATAAAAAGAACTGTATTTATTTGAAACTTGTCATCTCTTTGAACATGATCTCCTTTTATTATCTACTGCAATTCTCATGAGGATGTTTAATTTGTTAATAGATATAGCTGTTTTCTTTATCTGGTGATGTTCATATGAAAAATGTTTGTTTTACTGAAAATTGAAATTTTTGCTCCCAAAATTGATTGAAAAATGCAACATAGCATGCTTATGGAGGAAGATGTTGAGAATATAAATCTGCAAAGCTTATGCTTTTGTATTCCTGTGCTCTGACTTTAGTTGGGATAAGCTTTCAATTGCAGTAAGGTCTATGCTGTCATTCTCATTTCTTTTCCTTTTTATTTTTTTGCTGTTTTAAATTTTTTTTTTGAATGGCCTCAAAGAAAGGTCAAATAAGTTTTTCTTCAGGTAAAATTTATCTTGATTTCATTGTTGAAATATTAGATAAGAATAGAATAGTTCAGTTGAAAGTGACCTACAAAAATTAACAAATCCAACTGCCTGATCATTTCAAGGGTAATCAAAGGTGAGGGCATGGTATTGAGGGCATTATCCAAATTATCTACACACATAGTGCACGTTCTAGATACTGTCTTGCAATTAGAACAGTTTTAAATTGCTATTTTTGTTTTATAAGAAGTTATGCTCTAATGCCTTCCATTTTTGTAGAGGCATTATAGAAGCAATGCTATAGCAAAGGTGGATAAAAGAAGACTTTTAGGAAGTGGATCTATAGATGTCTGTGATGAAGTCTGTATCCCAGCCAGAACATCCTCTTTTTGGGATGTGTTTACTCTCATAACTCCTAGGACAGAGAATGCAGCAATATTCTGCCCTTACAACTGCTCAGTTTTTTTTTAATTTTTATTTTTAGATATTCAGCTTCTGGCCTTAGCATAATATTTTTCTCTACGACTGTACAAAAGTTACAGTGGTCTGGTAAGAGCAGGTGGTGTGCTTCCACCTTTGTTTAGCTTCAGATCAGTCCAGGTTCTGCTCCTGACATGAGGATCTGTGATATTTTCTAAGCAGAAGGGACTGAAGAAAGTTTTTTGTTAAGAAGCTTTCCATTCGTGGCCAGTTGTACTCTCTGATTTGCTCTCACTAACAAGAAAGAAAGATGGGACAGAGTAACTCTCTCCTTTCCATTATATAGATTTTCTTAACTGATGAGGATATGTAGACATCACTGGCCATTTCAGGGCTTAGCATCTATTCTGGCGTGGCAAGGAATCTGCAATATCCGTGGATAACTTCGGCTATATGTTGTGGACTAGTGGCTGTTTGAGACTTCATAAGCACAAGGACTTGCAAAAAGGGACACAAACAATGGAAAACCACTTTCTAGAAATGGAGGCCAAGGATGACTCAAATTTATTGTCAGTGTTTTGTTTTCCTCTGCCATGTGTTCATTTCTGCTGTATTTATGTATTAAGGAGCTTTACTTCTGCACTAGAATAGATAAAAATACTCAAAGCATCTCAGTAAAATGATGAAAACAAATAGTGCCCTTTATTTCTTGGTAATATTGTGATCTAAATTAAGATCGCAATTAAAAATACATAATTAGTGCCACAATTAGAACGGAGAACAACAGATGGCTTATTACTTAAAATCCAATTTCACAAATCAGACCGTGTGTACTGAAAGACACTAATTGCCACATTTTAATGTTATTTGGCTGTAAAATCTGTCTGAAGTCACAATCTTGTTAACAATATATAGAGAACTTAATGAATTAAGAGGAAAAGTCGTCATGTAGTTTTACTCAGATATCTTGTCATAGAAAAAATCAGAAATGATTGCATTAAGTAAATTTGTTTTCAGTAGTTGAAACTTATAGAACATTTAGAACTATGTGATCAGAGGAGGGGATGAAACTTTGTGTCATTTCTAGCAAATCGTAACCCTTACTAGTTATGATATGTACTTCTAAATAATTGCCTAAAAGCTTGGAGTTCTTTTCCCCAGCTGTTACAGATTACTGTGGAGATTTTCACTTTTTGTAAGATGGGTTGCAATTTTCTTCTTTCCCATACTTATGACCAAATGCCATTAGAGCATATGTTTCCTTTTTCAACTTGAGTCTTAACAGCATTCCTTACAGGGCATAAAAATAGAACTATTATTGTTCTACTAAAAGTAACAGCACACAAACAAAAACCAAAAACCCACCACAAAAAAGCCTAGGAAATGTGGCTGTCCTCAACTTCACAATATGTGAAGCTATAAACTATTCATCAAAGAAATATTCAAGGAAAAAGTTAAATTCAGCTTTTAGCAGTATTCACTCTCACACTAGCATTAGGAGCCAAGGAGAAAAATAAAATGAAATTATAATTGCATTTGTGATAAAAATATGAAAAATAATCACTTTTCCCTCTCATTCTTTGTTGAGATTTAAACTGTTTGGCAACATGACTACAGAAGCCAGACACCAGTAGCACTTCTTGCATTCATATATACGAAATAGTATATTTTTGAGTTGTTGATTTGAGGAGAAACATTTGAAGCTTGTACAAAAAGGAAACAAAACTCTATTTGTGGATAGACTCGGAATTAATTCAACTCTGCCCTCTCTGTATAACCTCTTCAATTCTTGGAGGACTATAGATGAGAAAGAAAAGGCAGAACATGGCCATACATTTTTTTTTTTTTTTAATTAATCTAATGTCCACTTACTGTGCAGTTTGGGAAGTGAATCATGTGACATGCAGAAACTTGATCTAGTTTATGTCTAGGGTGTGCTGTAGCCAGATTTGTCCATTGGAAAGTGAATTATCAGTAAATGAATTGGGATTCAAACTACTGTGCAGCAATTAATTCTTCTACCTTTACAGGCAAGAGAAGCATTGCTGTGTTCACTCTTCTCTCAGGTTCTTAAAGAAGGAGATAGTAAATCAGTTAACAACTGGTGCTACTTAAGCTTTTCAGTCACACTTTCTGGCTAAATGACCACTTCTCAAGGAAATTTTATTTCCATGTGCAGGAGGCTGCCATTCCCAGTCCTTCACATCCCTTTTGAGTGGTCACAGCAGCAGCAAGCCCAGCTCCCTAGCACCTGGATTTTTTCCTCCTACTCTTAATTTCAGACTCTCCTTTCCAGGGTAGCATGATTATAAAGTATTTTGTATTCTTTATGGAAACACTGGAACTTAGACCTCATCTAAGCATTTAAATAGTTTTCCATTTTTTTTTTTTCAGAGATGCCTTCCAAATACATAAACTGTAGATCAGTGCAAATAAATGCAGGAAGAATGATCTATTTCAGAATTGGTGAGTAGCATTTTGATTATTTCTGTGTCTTACAAAATCCTACATTGCAAAGATGTTGAAAGAGAATCATATAGATGAAACCACAGGGTTTTTGTTTGTTTTTTGGAAAACCTGCTTAAAGGCATAAGGTGACTGTAATTTAAATCCTCAGAAAGCCTACTTATGCATGGAGTCGGGCTTAATCTACAGACTTGGTTTTATATGTATTCTATAGCTGTTATACAAAATTTGTACTCATTTTTTGTGGTTAATAGCCATATGCTCCTACTGCATTTTGTGACTATGTGGGCTCCATCTGGTGGTTAATTGAACACCTGAAATTTCTTGTTACTTGATAATTATGGATTCTTTGTAGACTGTAGTATGATTGATAGAATGTGGGTTCAAGAGAAATGAGGACAGCTTTTTGGAATTTATGACTTTTCATTGGAGGTGATGGGAATGTATGAAGGAATCTTTGCCACTTAATTGATTTTCTAAGGAGAACTAAAAGTGGCATACTGTCTGATTGCAATAGAGATGTATACAAATGATTAAAAAACAAACAATTATTGAAAGCATAATATTCTGTAAGGTTAGATAAATGTTATGATTAGACTCAAAGAATTAGACTCAAAAAATTTTTCACCAGCCCCTGATATGTAAACTGTTGAGTGTTGTTGGATATGACATGTTGTAAAATATGATTGTCTATGGAGTTCCAGTCTGTAAATGAAAATAGATAAGCCTATTTCTAACCTTGATATTTTGTTCTCAAGTTTCAACTCGTTAGTTTGATAATAAAGCAGGAATAAAATTTATTGACCTTTCTTACAATATTTTCAGAAGTAAATGATCTGCACTGATTTTACAGGCTGCAATGAAATCCTGAACAATTATTCATTTAAATGCATTTCTGTCAGTAAAGCAGAGGGGAGCGATATGTATAATACTCTGTTTTCTTTGAGCTGCTGAGCTCCAGATACATCTTCATATCAGTCAACCTCAGAAGCAGATTTTTCTACATAAATTAAAAAAAAGAACTGCTCATTTGAATGCTAGTACAGTGAAAACAACAATTTTCCTCTAATTTTTTTGGTTATGCTTCTTGGAAGTAGAAAATGTTTCAAGTATAAAATGTTCGGTATATATAGGCACTTATAATACAACTTGGAGATATTTTCAGCATCTGAGCACCAGCTCTTGCCATGCTGTGTATGTCACTCACTGACTACAAAGCATATCCAAACCAGTATAAAAAAAATCTGTTGGTGTTAGCAGAGCTATCTCAACAATGCAGCAAGGGAAAATAGAGTTGAAATCATAATCACTGACTTCAGGGAACACTTTATTGACAGTGCACTGAATGAGTAACTGAGTGGCTTGGATTTTCAGTGACTTTCCTTACCCAGACATTGTTCTTTCACTACCTAGCAGGACCAATGCCTATATTAGCAGGTGTAATCCAGATATTGTCCAGTGCTGTATTGCTACTGCTTGTGTTATGGTTTAACTTCTGTCAAAGAACTTGGAATTGTTGCTGCAATTTGATCTGTTTCCACTGGCCACTGGCCCAAGATAATAATTTATATTATGGACAGTGTTCTTAGTGAGATGGTAGGCTCTTCAAACTGAGTTTGGTTCATTTAGGGTTTTGGCTTTTTGAGGTGTGGGGCCAAGATGTCTACATGAGTAATCCTACTTAAAAACTGGAGATTCTTCTTTTCTTTGCATTTTCTTGTTAGGGATTTCTGTGCCAGGAAATGGTCCTTTTCCCTTTAAAACTTTATTTGATAAAAACAGATAATGCATATTATTTATCGATGCTGAAATCCACCTCCTTTTAATCCCTATAAAAGTTTATTATTCTGCTATCTCTCTGGTGGAAAGAGAGGTGAAAGTCTCACACAGTTCCAACACTATCTGCAAATGTTCATATTAACTTAAAAATTCTGATATTAATTAGGCTATTCCATGTGCTTTTCAATCATTCGGTGAATTAGGATTTTAGAAAAAAACTAACGATTCACCAATTTAATTTAAAGTGAAGCAAACATCAATGTAGTTTCATTTTTATTACTTTTTAAATAAACTACACATTTTATTTGCTAGTTCTGTTCAATTCTTCAGAGTATACAGTAACTTCCATCTACACCAGAATGTTTTCCATTTTCCATGGGCAGAAAGAACATGGCTGTATGCAGTTTGTTGTTTAATTACACTTTTCAGTGTATGCTGTGCTGCTAATAAAATTGCTTCCTGAGCTGTGATGGTCACAGGTTAATCCAGTTCTACTTTCTGAGTAATTACTGCTCTATATGTATTGTGGAAGGTAGAAAGACTGCTTGGGAAACAATCCAAACAAAATGAAAAGTAGAACTTTGTGCTAAATATGTGACTCTGAAAAAGGGGATAGGATTTTGATGCTTCTGTCTTCCTCCTTTTAAATTTTAATTTCCTATGTCAAAGGAGAATTCTAATTTTTTAGTTAGGATGGAGATGCAGTTTAATAGAAGGTGTATAAAATTGCAGGTCCAGGTAAGATGAGATTTTATTTTACTTTAAATATTAGAAGGAAGTATTAACGATATCACCAGAAAGTGATTATATTTAATGTTCTTGTTGCTGACGTTTGCAAAAATATCATAAATGTTCCTCTTGATGTTGTTGATTATGTACAGCAGTACAACTGATAATAATAATAATAAAACAATTCAAGCTGATAGCACTGAGAAATGTGGTCTTGGCCTTGGAAATTGAAAACCTGCTGTTTAGATGCAATTTTGCAGAAAATTAATAATCTGTGGAAACTTTGAGTTTGGTGATAATCTCCATGTTTGAGTTTATTTTTCTAAGGAAAACTTCAGGTGTACATCTTCTACTCATGAGCATTGTGTTCATCTTTCCTGTTGAAATTGCTTCCTTTGAAACAAAAATACTTAGAAAACACAAAGCTTGTGAGAATGATGTGATCATATGGTTGTATCACTCAGCAGAGTGGTGGGATGCTCATATTTTTCATTCTATTCAGAATATTGTGTATAGATGTCTGTGCAGCTTTGATAGATTTTGAAAAAGTCTCTTAATACAGATAGCCTCAAAGAAGTGATAGTTAAAAACTCTTTGCTGCTAGTCTGGTCTGGGATTAAAATTTTATGGCATTATAGTACCTTTCTTTTAAAGTATTAAATGAAGAAAATGCATTTACTTTTTAATTTAAAAATTACTAGTCTTAAAGAGGGAAAATGTATTTCTTTTTCAGTTTGGCTACCAGACTGCTAAGATTTGTATGTATGTTGTGTTAATTGTGAACAGGTACCTCACAGTCCACAATGGTTCTTTGTAGCAGAAGTACTTAGGGGACAAATTCCTAAAGTGACATTATGAATATCTGGAAGTAAAAAAACCAAAACTGTGAACTGTGAGTAAAGGCCTTATTACATTGGATGACTAATATGTCCATCACAAATGTATACCCAGCCCCGAAAGACTGATTATTTACCAGCTTTGCTTTCAAGCCTGTTGCTTTAGCCAGTGGACTGAGAGAGCAATTCTGTCTTTTATGATATGTGCTCTTTCATTCCATTTACCTTCTAATTTCTTTGTGAATCTTTCTTTCTGACATTATCCCTGTGCTTTCCAGGATTTACTTGAAAGATCTATCACTGTGTACACTCATACTATTTAAATGTGTATGCATATTTTTCTTAAGCTCCTTGACATGGAAATACTTAACACTAACTAAACTATAGAAATCCTGTTGTGTCCATTTTTTTTTTTTCTCATTAATGCGCTTTTTGATGTAAAGGCTTGATCAATTGTAAAACCAAATCTGAACATCTTAAAGCAAACAAGTCTTCTCTCTGCTCATGTATAGCTTCTGGGTGATACAGAACAAAGTTTCAAAGGTGAGAGAACTAATTTTTAAGTAGTCCATATTTTTCCTGCTTTTTAACCACGTAGTGTCATCACTTACAAAAATGGGCAGAGATATTACCAGTTTAAAATGGAGAAAAACTGTTATTATGGACAGGGTGAAAATTAGCACTGTGATATAGTTTTGTGCTCCATTATTGAAATCAGTTGAAATAATTTGATTTGTACCTGCTAAAGAATCTAACATCATTTTAGAATGTATAGAGAATAAATGAGAGAATATTGTGTGAAGAATTGAAGAAAATATTGCATGAAGAACTGCTTTACATAAATTACTCTGATGTTAATATTTTCTGGTGTTTGAAACATTTCAAAACAAATATCCATATATGTATAGTTTAATGTTCTTACAGTTAAATTGCATTAATAATTTCTTAAGTAGTGGAAGCTGGAAGGGACACATTTACCTACTGAAATACTATCTCTAAAAGGTGTTTGTTCATGTGAGACAAGAATCTGTTGCTCTAAAAATTTTAGATCTGTAGATATCACCGTAATGTTATAGTGTGGGTGGAAGAGTGAAAAAATGGTGTATATTTCCTTCACTAGATCATCAGTTACTCAGATTTAATAATTCAATATATCTGAGAATCCCATGTCATTTAGAGTATGTGTATAAGACATAGTTGTTTTTTTTTGTTTGTTTGTTTTTGTTTTCTTTTTTTTGTGTGTTAGAAGATAATTGACATTCTTAGCTTTTTGGCTACTATCAGGTGAATGTTGGTTTAATTCTGAACTTCTTTTCTCTTGGGGTGAGCACACAGATACAGTCAACATAATTACTATAATTTATTTTACTGGGTGTACTTCTACACTGATTGTCAACCCAAGCCATTCTACAACTCTATTAAAAGGTATTTTTTTTTCCTGCCTCCCTGAAAAATTCCATATGGATGCGCACAGTTTGTTGCTGACTTTCTATCTTACGATGGAATAGCTCAGTCTTCTAGTCTCCAGAGATGAGACAAAGAAAACAAATGGATTCCTAACAAGGAATTATTTATCCTTTGAAGAATTTGATGAAGTTCATGACATTACTTCCTCTTTGTTTTTTCTGTTTTATTTGATTTTGAGCTAAGCAGCTATCCTGAAGCTCAGTTGAGAGGAAAACAGGTCAATAATTCAAGAAGTATTTTAAAGAAAGGGGTGTAAATTAAGGAAGCAAGGTACTCATGGCTTCATTTTCAGAGACTGTTATGATTTGTGGCAAAAAGACAGAAATACACATAAAAAACACATAAAAATTAATAGGATATTAAATTCTGAAAGCTATCTTACATGCAGTATTCATCAAATAAATGCATTTTGAAAACCATGATTGGGTTTCCAGAGTGGAGATGTCCATGTCTGTTTAGCTATGATGTGCAAAATGACAACTAGACCAGCTTCTCTGTTTTATGCTTTTAAAGTCAGAATTGCAGCCTATCTGAAATTTAGGCTTTGGTTATTAATTACTATAGAGCCATAAACTGTATGGTCTTGAAAGGAACAGCTGAGTTAATTTACATTTTGAAGGAAGTCTTCAGCTATGTGTGTAAGCTCTGTAAGTACTTCAGTCTGAATCCTGCATGCACTTGATGAAATTAGCAGCACACACGCAATTACAGCTGAGAATTTGGAGGGTGCTTTTGAGTTTAAAGAACTTTTTTGAGACAGTTGTACACACAGGTACACCCACCAAAGTAAAAACTCATGATATTAAAACTTAATTAAAACATGGAAGTCATTGATGTGCAGAAATCTAGTGAAGATAGTGCGTTTGCAAAACCTTATCTTTGGCCAGTAGCAATGCATATCAGAGGGGCAAGTGTGCTGGGGGCTGTCCATGCTCCTCACAAGTATGGAGGCAACACGACTGCTGCCCTCCACAAGAACGCAGCAAGAATACTACTTTTCTTTACTTTTTTTTTTTTTTTTGTCAAAGAGCATATAGACATATGAAAATGTTTATATAATTTTTGAACGTCACGGTAATTTGAACTTTTATGTTCTATTCAAAGAGTAACATTAGAGTGTGCTAATGTCTAAGGTCACCAAGATACTTCCCCTTGCCAATCTCAGAAGCAATCAAATGGTAAATGTTAATTGTGTTGCATCAAATTTTTAATGTACCTAATCACAAATATTCCTAGTAGAAAAGTCCAAGTAAAATTTTAGGTTAATTCATGTTAACTGAAGAGATAAAGAAAAACGTTAGGGACTTTAATGTAGAATCATTTATTAGATCTTCAAATATACCTTCCTATTTAACAATGTTGAAGTTAATTTAGTAGGAGTATAGTTATTTATAGTAAGCAGAGGGGAAAACTATAGACAAACAAAATGTTTATTGTAGAATATCCATCTCTTTAAGAGCTGTGGTGTTGTGGCTGTCTTTTTTAATTTTTTATTTTATTTTTTTAAATCATCTTAAGTGGCTTAGGCTAGGAACCATGTAGTAATCTGCTATATACTTAATAAATCATATTTCAAGTGTTTTAGAAAGTTCTTAACTGATGTCATAGTTTTTCTCTGACAGGTCTGCTGGATGGTACTGTTGGATCTTAAAGCCAGTTTTCCTCTTTGATGATCTGGCTCCAAATTTTGACACTCTGAATAGTACAATTGATTTTGCTCATACTGCTGCTAGTGAATTATAGTGTACGATGTACAGGACAAGGAGGCATGAAGATGAGGGTGGAAGGGAGAGCACCTAGTGCTGTATTTTCCCAGTTTTGTATGAAATGCAAACCATTGTACATGTTAAAATAGCATTAGTTCCACTCATAGACATGAATAGTAGTAACACTATTTAAATCCAACTTCATTTTCTCAGGCACATACTGCTATCAAGGATTCCTGGAGGGGGCTCCCTTGAGACAGTGCATGGATTTAATCTCAGCTTGAAAAAGATTCTAGAAATCTAAGGAATATTCTGCCATTTAATGTATGTGCATTGTGTGCTCACTGGACTTTCCACGTATAAAAAGTTTTATGTAGTTGCCTGCAATTGCAAAAGCTTTGCCCAGGTGGTTTTTCAGTTCTGAACTGTGATAGTTCACTTGTTCTTTAATTCTTTATGAGTGAAACCAGTTGTCTCATCTACTTCTTTCTGACAAGAGTTACTTATGTGGCAAAAGAAATAGAATGACACCACGGTAAATTATTCACAAAGGCAAGGTCACAGTTGTAATACAAAATAGATGATTCTTGGGAGAATAGAGAGTTTAATTTAATTATATTACATAATGAACAGAACTCATTTATTTAGAAAATACCAAACTGGTATGGTGAATGAAGAAAGTTTAGCCCTGTGCTAGATGAGTTTCAAGCTAAGAAATGATAAATAGCTGGAGTATGTAAGCAGAGAGAAATAAGATAAGAGAAACAAAAAGGTAAGACATGGTGGACAAAGTAATTATTTCAATTTTTGCAATATCATAATTATGAGTAAATGTCTCTCAAGGAAATGAATGGACACTTTATAAAATAATAATTCAAAATGATAGAGAAAACTGTAGACATCATAAATCTAAGATCTCTTTGTGGACTCTGGAAGTTTGGCATCACCCTCCAGATTTTGTATAGCTGTTGCATTCTTATAGGTAGTACAGAATATAAGAGAAATGAATTTAAGTAATACTAAATGGATGGAGCAATGATACAATTTATGCATTTGTCTGAACCCTTCTTTTTTTTTCTTGGCTCAAGGCTCATTTTCTGAGGCATTTTTTTGTGACAAGATTGATTTATATAGGAGGCAAGTGGTGGGTGTCACCCTGTGGCAATCAACATGTGGACAATTTTACATTTAAAATCTTTTCTTTGGAGCTGTTTACCTTCGAAAGGGAGTACTCAGGTGTGTTAATTATTTATAGACATGGCCTGGGAGCAGATAACTCCAGTTTAATATGGAGATTAAGAGATGCAACCATGTTATCCTGTGACGAAAGGATACAGCTGGCATCTCCTTGATTCCCCTTACCTGCTGAGGTAAATTTGCAAGGCCTGGAGGATGGGAACAAAGAGTTCCTGCTGAGATCCAAAAGTCAGAAGTCTTTTTTGCCTGGCGAACTTCTCACCAGCATTACAGTAGTGTTTCAGGAATCTTACGAGCTGTCAGATTAGATATAGTTTATTCTTATATTTTTCTGACATATTTACTAACTTGCTTTTCTAGTCAGCTGGCAGCTGTTTGAGGCTTTGTTACTACCAGCAATAATAAGCACTTTAGCAGGTGAAAGGAAACGACATGCATGTAACAAACTTTGTTTTTCAGTGTTTTGCACTTTGACATTCAGCTAAGTTAGTTTGAACACCTGCTAACTGGTTAGATAATAGTTTGAATTCAGTTTGCTTGAAGAGATGTTGTCTTTGGACAGGTAAAGGAAACTGGGTGATGGCAGCTTTATGTAGCCAAAAGACATATGGGAGGAAGGTTTTTTTTTTTTTTTTTTTTTTACCTTTTACTCATTGAAATATCTATTGCATAGTTTTATTTTATAATTTAAAGGTTATACTTAAATTTTCATATGTTTGACTGTGAGTCTGTTAGTTATAGGAACTGGTTAATAGAAATATGCGGAGCTTATCATCTCAGGTACGTGTCTGAATGTATGAATATCATTAAGATTAAATGTACTGGTGTAAGGTGGGTTTTCTAGTTTTTGTTCAGAAATGACAGTCACAGCTTTGATTTACAAAGGAAATGTTATGAAAAGGTGTATTTACAGTTCTATCTTTGATGTTTTTTCTTATTTTTCATCTTGTGTTTCTTCTGTTTCGTGTTACTCCCAAGGAGAATGCATGTGTGAAATGTGAAATTAGTTGCTTTAGTAGGTTTTGAATTGCAGCCTTCTTGGAGATTCATTATATATGAATGCACATGTGCATGTGATTATGTTTGGCAGACCAAGTGTTTTGGAGATAGGAGATGAAGCTGGTAATAGAGTTTTGTTTTCAAAGTAGCATTTGTTTATATTGTTATAATATTAGCTATACTTTTAGTTGAAATGATAGGAACCAATATGTCACCATCTCAAAGGGTTTTGTTTTGTTTGTTTGTTTGATTTTTGATTTTTTTTCTGAATATAGTGACTTCTAGTGATATACTGAGTAGTTAATTTATTCCAATTTTTTTTAGAAATTACTAACTATTTTATGAGCTTCTGCAACGTTACATTGAGTCATTTCTTCTTGAGCTTTGAAGGGCTGATTTACTTATTAGCAACTTCTGAAAGTGAATATGCTCTGTATTCATCAGTAGCTTAATTTAAGCCAAATGAGCAGTACAAGTTGATTAGTGAAACAGCAGCTTATCATAGAATGGTTGAGTTGGAAGGGATCTCTTTGAAGATCATCTCGTTTCAACTTTCCTGCCACAGATAGGGACTTCTTCTACTAGAAGGTGTCATATGCAGTTTTGGACAGATAGATACAGATTCTTCTTTTTAAATCATGTTTGCAGCCTGCAGTAGTTTAATAAGAATGTAGCACAGTGTCTTGTTTTCAGTGTTCCTCCTTTATCTGCAACCTTTTGGATTGGATTATATGAAATTTTATACTTGTGCTTTAATCACATGCTGTCCTGACTTGCTTTTCTTAAGGGATAGTGTAACTAGACAAGAAGAATCAGGAAGATTTACAGATGATGATATAAATGAGCCCATCTACAATGATTGATCTTGGCTTTGAATACTGTCATTACTCATCCTTTGATCAAAATTTTTTGTATATCTGGCTGTGCATAATTTTCCCTGGGTTTGTGTGGGTGATTTTGTTACCTGTGTTAAACTGTTGTTGCTAAAAAGATAAAGCAGAGGAAACACAGAAGTTTTTTTCTCCTGATCGTTTACTATTTAAAAAAAAAAAAAAAAAAAAAAGGATTTAGACTATCTACAGTGCGGATTTTAGCAAAGAAATAAACCTTCTAAAAATTACCCACCACAATTTACTTTTAATTTACTGAATTCAGTGACTTAGTTTGAGGTTGAAAGTCGCACAATACTGAGTGCATCTTGTGGTGTTCTCATTTTGATAAGAAACCGCCTGACATTTTGAGAAATGACCTACTCTGTAATCACAGTCAGAATATAAAAAACTCTGTGATATGAATTGTTTTCTTATTCAGACTAGACTCTCGTTCATAAGCTACTAACTTAACTGTGAATTTCAACTGATAAAGTCAAGCTGAGATTTTTTTCATGAACTTGTTTTGAGATATTGTGGAGTATTGTATTAACAGGGTATTCAGGTGAAAAGAGTGTGAATTCTTCTGGGAAAATGTAAATAAAATGAGTAGCATTATATTATCCCTCTAAAGATGATTTCCAAGACAGATTCATATATTTGATCTTCTTAGGAGGTGGTGTTTAATATTATTGTTATCTTGGTGGTGACATATTGCAGTAAAATATAGTTATGGCATATCTATGATCACCATTTGATGTAAAAACATTAGTGAGCTAGCAAAAAAATCAAAGAATACACTGTCTGAACTGCATAACAAATTCAGTATATTTTGAATCACTGTTCACTTACTCAAATATTTTGATAATGCAGCAGATTTCCAATTCTGTGGTGGTCATTTCAATACTCAGAGATGCAGGAAACTGGCAATGTTAGAGGATGTTTCACATCAGTACAGAAATAGATTCTCCTTTGGTTTCTTGAAGGCATCTGGGAGGAGGAGAAATTTTATCTCTGTTCTGTGTGGCAATCACTGCATATCCATTCCCTATCTCTGCAGTCCTTCTGGGCATGCCATGCAACTGACAGTTTTGATAGAAACTTTTTGTTTCTAGATGTGTAAAATGTATTTCTTGTTTTCTCTTGCATGCGTACATTTACACTTGCAAATAAATCTGATGTGTATACAGAGTGTATATCAAAGCAATGAAACATACCATGTAGCCTTTTTCATTTTCTTGCTTTCAGATCACTTAAAAATTATTTATATCAATGTTTTGTATCTCTTTATCATCTCACAACTTTTTGATGTGAATTTTTTTTTTATTTTAGCTGTGAGCAAAATTAGCAAAGAAATTTTGGGAATAAATAGATTATTCAAAAATTACCTTTTTTGTTAATATAGAAGTTTTCCAATAACAGCACGTATAATTGTTAACTTTAGCATTATTAAACTATTTCTACTGATGATTCTTTCTAACAAATGAAACTAAAACCACAATGCTAACTCAGCTGAATGTAGGACTCAATCTTCCATCACTATTTTGCTGATATTGCAATAAAAAATGCTCAGTAGGTGGTGGAAACAAGGTCCAGTATGAGTCAGAAGGACAATTGCACAATTTATTTTACTTAAGTAAAAGAAATATCACGGTTCTTTAAACTGGAAAATTGCTTTAGAGTCAGCGTATAAGCTTCAGTTTCAAATACGCATAATCAATCTGGTTATGGAAGATCTAATTTAACTCAAAAATACTTAAAATAATTTTAATAAAATAACAGTGTCATCTGATGAAGCAAAAAAATTTTGAAGATTTCAAACGATGGCTTAATTTTTATTTTACTTTTAAAATGTTGTTAAAATACCTGCTCTTCAGTCTTGTCAAAGAAGACTTCCAAGAGTTCTAGATTTCCTTTATCTTTTTCCTTTTTCTTTCTTTAAAGCAGAGATTCTTCAGGACAGGATGGGATCTGTGTACCCTGTCTGGGTACCTGTGCAAAGCTGTGATTAAAAAAAATCAAGCTTTGGTTAAGTCCTGTTACTCAGTAAGAGACTATTTTAACAACTTCGGTTTTCTGATGTAGAAAACTCCCTTCTCCTGGCACAGGCTACTCAGACTTTTCCTTATATATTTCAGATCATTGTGAGACTTGTATATAATAAAATATTATTATTATTATGCTATTATTATACAATTCTTGTATATAATAGATTGTTTAATATTTTATATATATTTTCAGAACATCAATATTTTATATAGTATATTAAATACGATATACATATATTAAATTTGCTTCACATACTGTTCTATAATATAATTCTTCAAAAGACGTTTAAGTTTTTTATTCCAAGCTACCTAATATATCTGTATAAACTTTTGGTAAATGACATCAGGGCTTTTCTTCTGGGACACAAGTTTTCTAATGGTCTTTCAAAACTTAGTTGACGTATTTAGGTATTTCCCTGTTAATCTGAAGGTGAAAATTGGAATAATATTTTTCTAAATACTTCTAAATTTTTGAAATATTTCTATATTTCTGAATGGTTATGGATGTGTAAACCACACAAATTTATTTTAGAATGAAAAAATAGCAGAACAAATTATCAAGGGAAATACTGGTCCTTCTTTTTGATGTATTTAAATCAAAACTGGATTTTTTTTCTGGAATGCAAATCTGCTGAGGACAAGTTACTTCCATAAGCTTTGGATCAGCATGGAAATTCATGCAATAACACGAGGACAGATCAAGCTAGACAAAACCTTGCATTTAGTGCTTTCAGGTTGATATCTACAGTATTTTGATGAGGGCTGTTAGAGTGCTGTGAGAGTAGTTCAATGTCCTGCTACAGGGCAGCAAAATAAAGAAGACTGCTTTCAGTTTTCACTTGTATGAGGAATCTGTATTCTCATGGATAATCTCGGTGAATCTGATGAGCTGCAGAGCCAAATGCTGTATTAGTATGAAAATAGTATGTAGTAAAATGTTCAGGAAAAAAGAATCCCTGATAGGTTGAAACTCTGCTCTGTCATGAACAAAATCTCTTGCTGCAGAACACATCAGGATTAAACAAGGATTGAGGATGTAATTTACCTCAGTCCTTTTCTTTCATGCATTTTCAGAGCTTGTTTATTTTATGTTCTCAGTGTTTGAAATTGTTGCAGGTGATTATCATTACTGTGCATCTTAAACCATGACTTACTAGATATCTGTAAAATTCTATTCTATTTTATTCTATTCCTCTTACTGCCATTAGGGTTGTAAATGTCTTAGTATCACTTTAGCTAATTGTAGAAGCTGAATGATGTTGTTTAATATCTAGTGATGCAGAAGAAAATATGCATGGCCATGCTGCTGTTATTCAAATTGAACTTTAAAGCTAAATAATAAAAAGTCTTTAGTTCACAATATTTTTACATATAAATTTAAAAAAGGTGTTGAACTGTGACAAACAGGGCAAAAATCATATATGTGCAGGTTGCTGAGCTTGTAATCTGAAGTGCATTGGGCATTCTGAGGCCTGTAAAGTGACAATCTTATATCTGGCCCATTTGTAGCATTAAAAAAATTGTATTTTTTAATCTTTGAAGATACTTTTTGATGCATTGATCCTGATTCATTCATTACAGGGCAAGGGAGCACAGCAAGTAGATTTTTCTGCCTTATAGCAATACCAGCCTAAGTTTTCATCCTGCTTCTGTCCGTATTTTCCCTTTCTTTCACCAGCACTGTATATTCTCTACAGGAAAGCTTTACTATGCAAGAAAATAAAATCTTTCCTTCATGTTTTTTGTTAGTTCTTGGAGCACTTCAGACCATGTGGTGAACTTTACACCCCTTAGGTCAAATCCAGAACTTGCTTATGTTTCTTTTAAATCTCATAAACTATCACCCCCTGGACACCATCTCAATATTGATAATGATATCTCTTTCCAGGTTTTTGTTTTTTATCTGATAGACTTATAAGATCAAGGACTAGAAGGAGAAAAAACCAAACAAACCCAGAAACCCAAAAATAAAAATACTAAACGAAAACATTGTTCCTGTGTTGCCCAATTTTTCTTTTTTTTCTTTCTTTTTTTTTTTTTTTTTCCAACAGTGACTTGTCAGTGGGTGCTGTTTTTGACAAGATCAGAAGATAAAAATAATTATTTGTGTGTTGGTGTTGAATTAAAGAGAAAAGTGACTGTGGACTAGAACATTTAGTATTTTCTAAGAGAAAAAGTTTCTCTTGCAGAGACCAAACTCAGGCTTTGTTTCATTTCTCTTGAAAAAATGAATGAATCATCCAGTCTGGATAGCAAACACTGTTTCTAATTTGAGAGAATAACTTTCAGGGATTGAGCTTAAAGCATTAGATGTGAATAATAGTGAGAAAGTTAATTAGAAATCTATCAAAATTTTATCTGTCTTTTCTTTCCCCATTATTAGTCCAGTCATCCAGATCCTATAGCTGAAAAATGTTTTGAATGTCAGTACAAAGGCAAGTGTCATTTGAGGCACAACTTTTTGAATTGAATGAATTAAACTGGTAGGTTTGGCATACTGAATAATTTTGTACTATTGCTTCCACAGAAATCTATACTGCCATAGTTAGGACCTTTAACTCTGCTCAAACTTAAGCTTCCTCTCTGTGTATCGAAGGTTGCTTTTGGAAGATCATTTTCTGTTAAATAACATTGTGACTCTTCCAAGAGTTACAGTTGCATTCCAAGGCATTTGTAAGTCTTCCAAGTATTCTGTTGTAGCTTAACAGCTTGGTGTTTCTGGAGATGAAGGTTGTACATACAGTGCTATTGTGATTTATATGTTTAATAATTTTAAAATAGATTTACGTAATTTGTTGTAGCTAGCTAATTGGTTTTATTCTAATGATTGCTAGAGTTTTGAAATTATTTTAGTTTTTCCAAATAAGCTTTTCTTTATTCCTGAAATAAATATGAAAAGTATGCATACATGTCTCAACCCCTAATTTAAACGTAGGATACATGAACTTTAAGAGAGTTTTACAGAATAAAATGATTACAAGAAAAAAAATTAACATGGAAGTTCCCCAGCATATAGGTTGTGTGAAGATCTGATCAGATTCACATATGAAGTTAAGGCATAGGCCCTGGAAGATTACCTATATGTAGCTTCAGAAACTTGGTTACTGTTGTCCTCCAATCTACAGCTAGAGCAGCTACTGAGTTGTTACCTACCTATAAAATAGTTTGTACTATACCTAAATATTGCCAAAATTATCCTTGGTAATCAGGTTGTCTTGTGGCTCCAGAATCAGCTGTGAAACATTTTCATCTTTCTTCCTATGATATGATCTCAGTAGTTAAGTCTTCATAGAAAGCAGCTCCTTCACAATATGGAAGTTAGCCTCGGTTAACTTTGGTCACACATGCTGCCTAAGAACACAAGCTGTCACGGAGCCTCTCTGAAAGGAAACCTTGGCTGGATCACTGCCAGCTGGCAGGCTGACACCAGAGAGATAGTTGTCTGATTTGATGTAATGCATTGTCCAAGTGCTGTCTCCATAGTGACACATTGCAGTAATGCATCATACTGCCATAATGTATCAAAGCCTTCCTCACTGATGATGTAATATGACTAGCTATGTGTTCTTTTTGTTTGTTGGTTTTTTGTGAACAGAAGAACAAATTGTGTTCATTAAAGGAAGTGCAATTCTGCCATTTACCATCTGTCTGCAAACGTTGATTACACACTTATTACATATTGAGTTTTTCTTTGAGGGGAAAAAACCCACCAAAATGTTGATGGCATCTAAAATTTACTTAAATACTCTATTCAGACTAGGCTGGCATCATATTTGCAACACCCACTCCTACTCCATTTTTAACACACCATGTTCCTATTAAATTGTTTGCCACAGAGCTGGCCTAGATTTACTGCTCCTAGCTATCTTTCTACTTTTTCCCAAATTCTTTGGTTTTGGTTCTGTATGCTAGGCTGTGCTTACCTTAAGGTGAACATATTTTATCTTTTATAATTTTTCCTGTGTTCTTAAGGGAATAATAACTGGATAATTACTACTTCTTAGATTTAGTGTTTTAAGAGATGTAATCACATCAAATCTGTTGAGTGATTCTGTAATTACATTTCCTTTATTGTCTTTACTGAGATGCAGTATGAATATGCATAATCCTGCTTTCCTTGATGAGCTGTTTAACTGATATTTTTTATAATCAGCTGCTGAAATGAGAAGAACTGGGAAGCGTAAGAAGAAAATGGACTGTACATACTTCTTTTGGACATCAGTATTCAAGTGGGGTAGTAGAGAAAAACAAGTTTACAAAAAGCTTGTAACAAGTAGCTGGTTGTATATTGCTGTGCAGATAAAGAAAAAGGTGAAAATGTTTGACAGGGTAAAGAACTTAAAACACATACTTGCTAAAGCCATCTATCATCACAGCATGTTTTCTGAAAAAACAAAGCTAACAAACACAACCATCATACCCGTGGATTATGAAAATGGAGAGCAGAAAGTAATGACTCTTAGCACTGAACTCATCTCTGCTTTCTGACAGAAGCTTGTTTCTGGATTTTGCATACCTGTTAAGCAATGTAGAGGTTACTAAATTAGGTATTTTCTTTTTCTGTACTACCAAACTGTTCAGTCTGAAGTCTGTCAGTAGAAAAAACAATTATGGTATTTCTGTCAGTGTCCCCGTTGTATCTATTAAGGTACCTCTGCTAACTTTTATTTCTGTGAAGAATCTGAAACAGAATGAATGAGGTAGAATTTTAAGATTATTTTAGCATAAGGTAGGCAAAAATTCTGTTACTTAAAGATTTCTGGATTTAAAATTTAGTGTACCTCAGCCTAGCAGTATAACTTTTTAATAAATTAAAGTCAGATCTATGCTATATGAAGGTATTTGGAACACCCTATGTAGCATACTTTGAAATCTGTATGCAGAAATAAACGAACATATACAATATCTGTATTCTTGCCCGCACATGGAAGCATATTTCCTGTTAGCTGTTAATGCAAGACAATATTTTTGATTTGTCAAGATCCTCTTGGTATTTTTTTTTTCTGAGATGATGACTCTCATGCTTTGTGAAATGATATTTAGTTTTTATTTAATTTTACCATGCTTTTAAGGGATTTCTTTCCTGAACTTATATCCAAAATAACTAGCTTGAATTCAGACTGTTTCTATGAGATATAAGGGAATTCTTAATTTAATATATGACCTGGCATTTGAAACAATGTACAAATCCTTTTACCAAGCAGTTAGGAGTATTATCAAGGATGCTCATCAGGAGCTTCCAATTCCCCAAACCTCCCTGTGAGTCATTAGTCATCTACAAAAAATGATTATTAACTGTACTATGGAAGAGAGACCTGTTTCTGTGATCTGTTCACATACATAGACAGAGGGCATTTTTAATCTATAGCACTTTGAATTGGATTTAAACTTATTCAGGTTAGAAATATTCTAGTTGTAGGAAAATCTTGCATCTGTATTCTCTTCACTCAGTAACTGGGATTGATTTGTACCCAATTAAATTTCGATTCTAATACCCAAAGATGTTAGATCTTTAATGCAGTAAGTATGTTGCATGGCATTAGAACAACTTTGTGTAATCACCTACTGTTACTTCTCTTTTTTTTTTTTTTTTTAAAAGGTAGAAAGACAAGGAAAAATAAATTCCTTTTTTGATAATTACCAGCTTGATTTTTTTTTTTTTTTGTCCCACTGAAGATCATGTTTTACTTCTCATGTTTCACTTTTAAATTTCCTGGCCAATATGGAGTATGACTAATTTAATTTTTTTTCTGTGGCTTGTTTCAATGTATAAATTTCTGTCATCTCTTTATAGTTGAGGTTGCTTTCCTCATTGATCTCTTCCACTACACATTTAAATAATGGAAGCAATAATAAATTCTTTCAATTCACTTCCAGAACAAACTTGCTGACATTTTTATTATCCTAACTGGATTTTAAGCATTTGTGTTTAGTTTCATCCTTGTATCTTTGAAATGATATACACTCGTTTTTCATTCATCATGTTTTGTGTAACCTAAATACACTGTCCCAGTTGTAGTTCAATTGTTATAATGTCCGATCATTAATGCTTCATTGCCCTTAAAAAAAAAAAAAAGCATCTTGAATCAGAATATGTATTCTGACATATTGTTCTTTAAAAATCCATGTTAATCATTATCTGAAGTAACTCTTTTCAGTAACAGCAATATTTTTCCCATATTTCCTTTCTCAAATCTAGGTGGTTTTTTTTTGTTTTTTTTTTCCTGAAATAGTAGGTACATAGATACATCCATACAACTTAGTAGTGTTTCTGAGTTTTAGTTTCTGGAAAAATTAAAGATAGTTAATGGACAGTATAAAAACATCAAGCTCAAATATTGCTACAATGAAAGTTGTAAAGTAATTATCTGCAAGTCAGTGAGCTATTTAAATTATATTTAATGATAAGTAGTTAAATCAAGTGGGGAATCGTTAAGGTATCACATACAGCTTCTGAATGTTGTTTGGTTTTAACCTTGAACTCTAAGATAGGAAAACAAATTATTCTGCTTGATCTCCATATTTTAAAGGAAAAAAAGTTTGAAAGGAAACTGGTAATTGTTTCTTCATTGTGTAGGAGAATAATGATGATAAAAGTTAAAAACTTAATAAATTCATTATGTATAAATAAGGAAAATGACAAATATGTACTCAGGTTGGTAATGCCCTATCAGGAATTCTCCTGAAATTTTCAGTTTATAGACAAGATACTATCACAATCAATTCTTGTAGTAGATTTAGGTTTCCTTGCTCAGGACAGAACAGTGAACAAAATAATTGGCCCAAATAGTCCAGAGCAAAGTCTCTAGAGCCAAAATGTATTTCCAATACAGGCCATAAACAGCTAGAGCAGGAAATAACATGAATATTACCACTTTCCTCAGTATTCTCCCAAAGTCTGCAAGTTTTCAGAGCTGGAAATTCCCACAGCTATAAGTGCGAGGTTACGTATCGCTGTTAGTAAGCCAGTTCATTTATCTTTAGCTATGTTCAGTTCTGGGGATCTGCTAATGTTTCTTTTGGCTATTTGTTACCACAATGTCTTCCACAGATGTTTCAGCTTTAAATAGATTTCTGCTACTTTTCCTTTATCCACTTCTCCACCTACCCTTCCCTGAAAGCAAAGAGGACCGGTATCAGAATATTCCTTAAAAGTTTTCAAATTTAATATCAATCTAAATAGTTAATGTTTTTCTTTTTTTTTTTCTTTTTTTTTTTTTTACAAAGCTTTCTGAATGCCTTTTTTACACTCTGTGTACCAGCTCACTCTGCAAGATTTTCTGACTACTTTGTTGTGTATGATGTATTGGCAGAATTAGTTTTGATTCCTTTGGAATAGTTACTCTCCCTTCTAAACCTTCTTTGTTTTCTGTGGTTTCTAATTTTGAAGTTTAGCACAATTGGTCTTTCCTCCTAAAATCTGCTGAATATAAAATTTCGTGACTACAAATTTCGTGTTACAAAGCTAATGCTTTCAAATCAGAAATTTGAAAGTGCTGAGTTTTTTTAACTAGATCCAACATGTTTTTCAGTCAATGTCAATAACATTTAAAAAATTCATTTTTGCACGATGGTGTCCTGGTGTGGTCAGGATTACAGAACTCTGGAAGTTACCCTGCAGAATCTATTTTCCTCTTTTAGCTTTGGTAATTTCTTCAAGCACGTTGCAAACAGTGTGGGTGGCATGGCTGATTAGTTATATAAAAACCAAATCATATATTTCAAATTTAGACTTGGAATTTTACCCTATGTAAGATTTATGCTGATCAGCTCTTGGTTAATTTGGTATCTTAATTTGACAGTAAACCTTAAGACAGAGGAGAACTCTTCCTATCATTTAGGTTACTCTGTCTTCCCTGGATATTTTGTATTCTGCTCTCATACTGTTACATTGATTGTCTGACTTCCACGAGCTTCTGACATGTCTGGTATATTAATATCTTAATTTGGATCACACATTCCAATTTCTCCATCTTATTTCTTAGGCTTCCAGTATTTAAAAAGTAGCAGGCATAATATTGATTAGTTCCATTCCTTGGCACTCTTTTAAAATGGCAGTTTGTCTGTTTCCTATTTCCATATTTGATTATTTCTATGACCTGATCTAACCTTCTCTTGAGGATACACAATTTTTGTCTTCATCCTTATGAATGTTATTTTAAACCCTGTGTACTCCTGTGCCTGTCAGCTTTCCCTCCTTGACTTCAGCATAAAGTTAACTTTCAGCCTTGTTCATTTCAATTGTTAGCACTTTGTTTCTTTGCACTTAGATCACTTCCCTGCCTCTTGTCCTGGAATACACTTGGTTTCTGATAAATTCAGTAATTATAATTAATACACATGGAATAAAAGGATTAAAGGACTCTTACTAAGTGTTTCCAGGCTGACTCCTTAAGTCACTTCTTGCCTGGTAGTTGTATTGTCTTCTCTGTACTCAGAATCCTTATATCTCCAAGTGGATGCGATCAACTCTGCTGCCTGGATACTACTCAGACTGAGAATTGAAAGTATACCCATGCCCTTCTCTGTCTTAGCTTTTCCAAAACAGATGGCGCTAAAATTCTCTCTCTGAGGGCTGTTTGGGGCCTGTACCATTTGTTTCATGAACAAGTATCATTTTCCTGAATGAAGTAACCACTGATTATACTTGACATAAACTTCAAATGTACATAAGCATTTCTCAGGGTTGTTTTCTGCCTCCAGTTCACACTCCTCCAGATGTCCTCCTTTGGCCTGAAATCTGCAGGGCCATATCCTTTCAACTCCAACTTCTGCAGAAATCCCACTTACCTGATCATTCCAATTAGTCCTTGGCCTCTGCTCATTATTCTCTGAAGCTCTTTTTGCTTCAGAGAAGTATGGAATGTTTTTGTTCTGAGCAAAGGAGAAATTATATTGACAATTAATCACAGACTTTGTGTACTGTGAATGACAGAGTACCTTTTTAAGGGCACATTTTTGTTATTCGAATTTCATTTGCATAAATTGTTTTCATGCTCTACTTTATGTTAAGGCATTACTGAACAGGTGATTAATGCATGGCAATGTTGTGTGTCAAACTGGTGCTGAATTTGGGCCAAGGAGAACAACAACGTACTTAACAACGTACTTAAATTTAAGTGGAAAACAAACTTATTTTCTATTGAAAATATATATGAAAGCACATATAAGATTATAGTGCGCAAGAATTTCTATTGAAGAAAAAATAGGTTTCTGCTTTTACTTTGGGAAGGCTATTATAGTATTTACTTTATACTATTACACTAATATATAATTGCATCAAAGCATGCTTTAATTGATGATGTAACCCCCTCGGAATCACAATATTTCACCTTGTATATAAATGTCAGTAAATATTTTCTTTCTACAGTTCTATCAAATATTCTTACTGAAAACATCATGTGGGTCATTGAAACATGCTGTGTATTGTAAGAGATTATATTTGAAGAACAACAGAAGGAATCCCAGGATCTAAATTTAAATATGAAAATGCTTATAATCTCATTATTGCAGTCAACCAAAAATTTTTAGTATTTTCAGATGTCCTCATTCTTCCTACTCATGATTATCAATTACAGTTGGCAAGATTGCTCCTCTGTCAGCCATCTTCAATAGGCAGCCAGAGTACTTTGAACAGCACTTACTTTTTTTTTTAATAACTCAGAAAGCCTTTTGTTTTTGGCAAGAGGCTGATGAGGAGGCATGTTTCCCTTCTCATTGCTTCTGTTGTGAATATTATGCATACACAATCAAATTAATAAGATTTGTTTGCAGCATTAACTAATTATAAAACCAAATACCTCAAAATGTCACTTACGGTGAAAGGTTTTATTCACAAATAGTACATAATTTTGTGATCTTCGACATTTAAAAAGGATACCAGAAGTCCCTAAATCCTATTTGATATACATCAAGTGATTACATCCATTTAATTAGCACAGATGTTAATGGTAATATACACCTTGGTAGCACAGTCATTAAAATACTAAAATGTCTGTAGACTTGTGCTTCCAAAATTACTCTGTTGTAGACCATTCAATATTTACAAAAAAATTCTAGCATCTTAAATTATACTGTTGTCAAAATTTACTTCTAATGAAGACTTGTAGAACAGTATGTGTTCCTGGTATGTGGATATATTGCGTTGTTATGGGCTTTTGTTAAAAATAAGGCTATGTAATATAGCAGTGACTGCTTAAAATGCATACTTGACTTTTAGGAAATAAAACCACTTCTGCCATGTTTGTAATTTTACTATTTATCACCAGTAAAAGAATGAAAAGGATTCATGAAAAATATCTTTGAATGCAAATGCTGTGTTTTGTTAATGAAGGAATTCTGCACAGATATTGAGGCATATTCATCCTACGTATAGGATAGAGATGGACACATCTGCATGTTCTAAGTCCTTCTCTGTTTCTGAATGATAGAACTGAGCACCACAAGAAGTGCACGTAACCTTCCTGATAAGGATGAGTAAATTAAGTGCAGTATCCTCATTCCATATGTTCTACGTTGCTACAGCTGAAAGGCAGGTGTGTCCAATCTCTAAAAGAACAATTTACTTCCAGTGCCATTCTCTCAAATTTACTCTGCACATCATCTGTTGTCTGGCAATGCCCTTTTCAATACCTGCTGCAGTGTGAAACATGCCAGGGATTACTGATTATTCAAAGCTGAGTTCAGAATGGCCTTTCTGATGACATTTCATATTTCAACAAACTTCAACAGTCTTTAGCTTTTAACAGCTGCAGTTGGAGACTCATCAAGCTAATGCAGAAGGAAGGTACATATTGAATTGCACTAGTGAGACACCCATTGATTTCACAGCAGAACTGTTTCATTTGCAAAGATCTCCCAGGCTTTAATCTGCTTCTTCCAATTTATGTTTAACTGTTAAAGCTGCATTGGAGCGCTTTGCAAGAGAAATTTAATAATCTTTTCTGTTTCCAGTAATGGGATAAGGTCTGAGGTTCTGTAGAAGTGAAGAGGAAAAGGAACTGAAAGCTAGCCTTATTTGGTGTGTCATACATACTTTGCATGCTAAACCAAGCTGCTAGGTAATGTGCTGTTGCTAACTAGCTCTGGGGATGCAGATCCCTTTATATAAATCAGGGCGCTGTGAAAAATACGAGAGAGAGAGGAAACAAACAGCTGACAAAGACAACAGCAATTGATTGATATTGAATCTTCTGTGCTCATTTTTCTTTATTTTTTATTTTATTTTTTATTTTTAGTAAGGTGGATTTTTGTTTGTTTGTTTGTTTTGTTTTGTTTTCAATCTAAGACTATTGTCTTGATTGTAATAGAAGTGATACAAAAAAAAGAGGAGAAAACTGATAAGCTCTATTTCATTTCAGTTACTATTCCTTTCCTCACTACAGACTGTTGGACTGTGAATTTCTGTTGACAATGAAGGACAAGAGAAGAATGGTTCTGAATTCGATTTTTATTCAAAGCTTTAATTAACTTGTTCACAAGTGTCTTTTTTTACTTTAATGAGTTTAAGAGAAAACTTTATGTAGTGTTTTCTTCCCATTTAGTAATTGGTCTTTTGAAAGATCTTTTCTTTACAGATATAAAAAAAATAGCAAAGGGTGAGTTTTAAAAATTTAATTAATTAAGAAAAATTATGTAGATTTGCAGTGAAAAATACTTTCTTCATACCACTGTCTGCCATTCAGCAGCTAGCAGTACTGTTATCAAAGTTGAAATCACTAATGGCATTTTTTATCACATTTGTGTGTGGCTGCATAGAGGGAGAGAAGGAAGTATTTATTTCCAAGTGAAAAATAGAAATTGAAGTTCCAAGTTTAAACATCTAGTTGTGTTGTGTGTGATTTTTTTTTTTTTGAAATTGCTTTTTTTACTTTTTTTGCAACTTATAAAATCTAAATACTAAATACTAGAAGCCACTTGTAGAAGCAAATAATTGCTCTTAATGAAATTCACTGTATGTTTTTTTTTAACAAGTATAAAATATTTTTATTTCTGCCTAGAACTTGATATGACTTCACTAAAAAGAAAGATTTCTGTCAAGAACGACATTTTTCAGCAGGAACATTACAAACTCATTTAAAATAAAAGCTCTTTCCTCTATGACATCTGCTCTTTTTCCCAATGCATTATTCTTCTGATCATTCACCTTTTCACTATTCACTCAGTAGTTTTAAATCTTGTTTTTGTTTCCTTGTGGTATTTTTCAGACAGTTGGTACTGTAGCATCTTGGATCATTAAATGCATTGAATCCTCTTTGCTCAAAAAATGCAACCTACTGTAGTGAAAAATTAGCATTCTTTTTTATTACCAACAACTGTAATATATATATATATATAAATTGCAATTATTGTGTTATTTATTGGATAGTCCTTCTTTTGATATATTTTAATAGTATGTTTGTGAAATGATAGAAACAAATGCTTCTAAAATTTTTGAAAATTCCAAGAGTTTTCTCTAAAACTCTAATGGTTTTTAGAAACAAACCCCAAACAGTATAGCACTCCGCTCTTACTAGAAAAAGAGCTTTACCTTGGATATCAGTGCATCTTAAGTGCAAGTTAGAATTTCTCATTTCCAGCAGCCGTGTACAATTTCTTTTCACTATATTCTGCCTACCTTTTTGCTTATTATTTTTGTTCATTTTTTTTTTTTAATCTTAAAATAGAGATAAAATAATGCTGCCTAATTAGTTTTCCTTGCCTCGACTTCTGAATGGTAAAACCCACTGCCTGAGTACTGACCATTCATTTCAGAAAAATTGTCAGGGTGAAGGTTGTTCTATTTAGCCAGAATGAAATGCATACACTGGTTATGGTCAAACACGCAAAAGTAACTACTGCATGCTAGCAGTTCCTCTCAAAACCTTTATGTGACAGCACTAGATGTGGTACTCAGAACATGCAAGCAAATCTCATTAGTACATAAATATCTCAAGAGAAAGAAATGAGATGGCTGGTAACCAGGAAGGCATAAGAAGGAATGTGAATTTCCCAAGGATTTCAAATAAATACAGCAACAGTAACTGGTATGAGTTTGTCGCTGGGAAAACAGCTGGACAACAAAAGAAAACTCTGAAGCAGCATCTGTAGCTGGTATTAGTCTAAGCTTTTGGCATTTGTTACTTCCAGGATGAAGAGTCATTTTGATAAATTGACAAGTGGTAAACATTGATAGAGAAGGTATGGAAATCCTAAAATATATTTTGTATTACTTTCATCTTCATCTCATAATAAATTAAGTTTTTGATAGATTCCATCTCAAAATTCATATTTTTGGCTGGAAACAGTATTTAATACATGCAGGTAACAGGTACTTGTTCACCGTGATTATATACAGGGAGCAGTTTGACAAAATGATGACTGACTTGAAAGTAGAGATGAAGTAAACGTGTGTCACTGAATTCTTCCATGTAGAAAAAATCCCTCCCACTGTAATTCATTAAAGCTTGCTGAATGATTAGGGAGAACAAACACTGGATGTGAGCATAGTGAGATGGTGGGTGGTGCATTTCAGCAGTGGCACCAGCGACAGTGGCTCACCTTCACTTGTGCAGATTTTTCTAAGTGTGGCATACAGGGTCTTGTTTATTGGTGGTGAAAATGGATGGAAAGCCACTGGTGGTGACTATGTTGAAAATAATGCTTTGTAGCTGAGAATTTGCTCTACATAAAAGTCTTATCAAATATATGGGAGGCTTTACTTTCAGAGCAATCTACGTACATATAAAAACATTTGGTTTAGTTTATGTTTCATATTCAGTCTTACCATCAGTTTGTAAACTTCAGCTACCATGTACTGGAAGGAGAAAGTTCCAGGTAATTAAAGTGATAATGATAATGCCATCATATTAACAAGTTAATACAAGTTGAAAAGGCTTTGGTATAATTGAATCGAAAGAGGATGTGGTACCTGCAAACCCTTTATGTATTTTTTTCAAAGTAGTAGAATTTTTTCCAGTAAATTATTTCAAAGTAAAGGATTCAAATGAAAGGGACTAATATGAAAAAAGCATTCAACAGCGTTTGATTAAAAAATTACAGGAAAAATAAGTGCTAATAATGAGTGTTTAGATGTTAAGAACTATCATGTTCGGTAGACAAGTTTGAAATGTGGAGAATAAAATGAAAGCATGGAGTGACACATTTTTTTCCCTCTACATGCTTCAGATTTTTCCACAAGAAATTTCAGTGATTTTTTTTTCCCTGTTCCTTTGTTCTCTATACATTTTCAGCACTTTGACAGACAAATTCAGAAATTTTAAAGATATTAAAATATACATTAAAGCAATTGTGTGAAGTTTTATAAATAAATGCAAATTCAATTTTAAAATGGAAAAATTGCAGTGAACCATGCAAAAAGAAACTAGAAATGGTAGAACAGTAAGTCAGGAGAAGAGTTTCATTTAGTCAAGTATTGATCAATGAAATTTGGCTATAGATTAACAGAAATTTCAGTATTGCTAATTAATTAGTTATTCTATTTTAAAAAGAAAATTTCTTCCATTTTAGGATCTTATCAGTAAATTATTTTCAAACACAGGTACAATTTTCAGAACTATGGCTTTATTCTTAAACTTTCAGTTATGTGTTTAGGTTATAAAGTAGCTATATAAACCTTTACTTCTCGCAAGAAAATCATTCAGTATAAAATCCATTAGAATGAAATGACTATTCAGTATATGAAACTATCCCTTTTTCATGATTTCTACAATGCTACTGGGCAGAATACTTAAATCTCCTCAGGTCAATTTCTTTCTTTAATACTAACACACAGCTATGAACATGTATGATTAGAAAAATGAAGTAATGGAAAATCATCCTGATGTGAAAGCATATTAGAAATTATAAGTGAATAGGCTTGGGGCACTTGAATAACAAAGCAGTGCAACTGAAAGTTGGGAACAATTCAGCTGCTTTAAGGCTTGTAGCTTACATGGATTTTTGTTGTGTTAATGTTATCTGACTACAGAGGTTTAACTTCATGTAGCTTCAGAGATTTGTCACCAGGTACTGAGTTGCAAATATGGTTTTCAGTGTATAGACTATCTTATCCAAGTTGAGATAAATGGTAGAAATAGTAAGAACTTATGATTTGATGATAATTTAGTTATGCTGATGTGAACTGTAAATCTGTGTGTGCAGATTTGAACAACTAATCAAAGCTAATATGCTATCCTTTAGAACATGAGTAACATTCAAAAGCAAATATATTTTTTAAATGTTTCTTAAAGTTCTCTAATGACTGTTTAGAATTTTACCTTGATTTTGAGAACTCTTAATACCTGCCACGTAATTTGAAACCAAAATATGAAAATATCCAAGTATTTATAATATGAATGTAAAACTTCTCTTCAATCTCTTTTTCAGATGATGAATAAAACTGATTTTATTTAAAAATGATGGTAAAAGATATTGTGATATAATATATATTATATAGCAATAATGCTATAATACATTCAGAAAATCAACTCAGTCATAAAAAAAAAAAAATGTTGGTGAGCTATACAGAGCAAGTTCACCTTCCAATCATCCTCCAAGTCATAACATGTTCTATTAAAGTGACAGTGTTGCATGAAAAAACTATGTAAGGACATATAACTAAACTATAATATTGGCCAACAAATTTAATATTGTGGCATTGGTGAAATTGTTGTAGATTCAAGATCCAAGGACAAAGACACAACTGTGACGTTATCCCAGTCTGAGTTGAACAGATACATGTTAGGAAATGCAAAATGAAGCACCAGGACCTGCTTTGGTACTCGAATGGGGAAAGAGAGATATGAGAGGTGGATATAGGATATCCATCACTCCTTCATCTGGCATTCCCACATACAGTGCTTTCCTTCTTTCACAAGAATCTTGTACTGATGTATTAAAATCAATGGGTGCTCTGACTTCTGCTTCAGTGGAAGTGGGATCAAGTTAAAAGTGATTCCAGAAGTCATACAGTGATCCTATGAAAGAAGTTAGTGGCTGATCTAGAAGACAAATCTATTGCTGAGGAGAAAAGTTGAGTTAATGTGCTCAGCAGGGTATAGCTGAAGGCATACCAGCTGAAAGGTAACGAGAACAATGGATAGAAACACAGCATGTTGCTATTCCTTCAATATTTTGAGGTATGAGAAGGTCTTAACATAGTTCCGTGAACTATAGAAAGTGATACTAATAGGAAAGAACACAGATATTAAAAATTCTGATTGAATCAATAACAATTTTCATGCAAATTCTCATCTGGCAATAGCAAAAACAAACAAATGAAAAATCAAGCACTAGAGTAATATTTTTGGAGTGAAATAGCAACGGCAATTTCTCGTTGTTTTCAAACAGCATAACCTTGAACCTGGAATAACTAAAGTGGGAAACTATTAGATCATTTATACAGATCTATAGGACTGCTGAGGGGAATAAGCCCTTTTGTTCCTGCATAGCAGAGTCAGAAATATTTTCCTTCGAACATTTTTTTTATTTCTGGAGCACACTTGAAAAATAAACTGCTTTTGAAATCCTGTCAGTGAACCAAAACAGCTTTCTTTATTATTATTGAGGATTTTGTAGGCCAGAGGTCAGGATAGTTTTGCCTATGGATTGGCTTGTATTGGACTGCATAGATGATAATTTAAGAAAAAAAAAACAATAGTGAAATTAATTTGTCCAAGGGTTACTTCATCCATTTATTATGCAATTTATGTTTGCATACTTTGCGTAATTTGTAACAACATTTATGCACAGTAAATGCTAGGTTATTTTTGAAATGTTGAAAATCTGGTTCTGATCTTCATGAAATTTAGATTTATTCAACTTCATTATTTTCCTCTTTTACCACAATGATTTTGTGAAGCCCGGAAAGGATAATAGTTTTCTCTGCATTCATTATGGTATCTTGTTAAAGAACTATTGAAGTTCCTATAAAGCAGGCACTGTAATACACTGCACTATTCTCTTGGTTGTCATGTCACTTGTATTAAATTGCATTGCACTAGGCTTACTATAGAAATGAGTTCCATGTTTTATAGCAATTATTACTGTACCTTTTTTCTAGAGCTTTTATTCAACATATTGGAACTGAATATACTAATTACTTGATGATCTTGTTACTATTTTTTGCTTTTACTTGTGTGATCTAAATCCAGAATACGTGTGTGATTGAAATCCAGACTAGCTATTTTCCAAAGAGAAATACCATACTAATATTTTTTTCCTATAATATTCAGACTACGATAATTTGATCTATCATAAGAACTCTTCTTTTTTAATATCAGTGTAAGTTGTCACAGACAAATGATGATTTTATTTAAATGCAGATGAACATAGAAAGGACCTTAGTGACCCTGATGTCATGTGTAGTTTCTAGAGTATTGAGAATGTTCTTCCAAACAAAGCTCAGGAAAATCGCTGACTTTGTGCCTCTGCCTTACAAAATGTAGAATTTATGAATGTGACAATAAAAGCATCTTGGTGTATAACATCAAGGCTTTTTTTCCTCATAGAAATAGCTCTAGAGGAATAAGTACTTGTGCTTTATCCTCCAGTGTGTATATATATAATAGTTAATTAGAGTATTGCTTCATTTTATGCTAATGTTCTGATTAGTCTAAAAGCACTGTATTTTTGTTAACCTTGTAATGATCAGATGTTAATTTTCATTTAGATCTGTAGAAAAAGCAACGACAAACAAATAAACAAACAAAAAACTGTACATGAGAAAGAACAGAAAATACTTACCCTGATAAAAAAGATCTGGATCAGATTTACCAGAATTCAGTAAATCTGAACTGGAATGGGAAAGGAGTGTCTGAACCTTCTCTCTCTTGTCTCAAAGCTGGCTTTCTGAGGCATTGTGATTAAGACACTAGGAGGCAAGTGGTGGGTGTAACCATGTTGCAATCACCATCACTTTTTGGACAATTTTACATCTGAAAGACCAGGAGTATTTACTGGCAGAAGATCTGGCCTGTGAGCAAATAACTCCAGCTTGGTGCAAGGGATGATACCACCGTATTCTGTGAAGGCAAGATACAAGTCAGCATGTCCCTGCTCCTTCTTATCTGCTGGCTAGGCCTGGAATTTAGGAACAAAGGAGTTCTTGCTGTGGTCCACAGACCAGAAGCCGCCAACCAAAAGGTACTGACTTGATCACTTCAGACTTATGAATAAGTTGGGAAAAAAGGAAGTTGTCACCAACTGAACAACACAAGCTCTGATGACCCATCACTACTGAAGATCAAGATCTGAACAATAAGCAACTAGAATCCCAGCAAGTGGTGACTATCTATCTTGCTTTCTACAATGACTCTTTGCTTTTATTTCCAATCTCTTTTCTGTAGCCTGTCTTCTCTTCCCCATCTCCTTAAGCTACTAGATTTTGTAATAAACTGGTTGGGGTAAGATTTGAACTAATGTGTCTGTATGGGAACTGTTGAATCACGGCCTGAACCACTGATTGATCACCTGAGGTGAGCACTGGGTCAGCCGCAGGGGCACAAGTGAGTGTGATTGGAAGGGGTGGAGTTTGACTCCACCTCTCCCAAGACCCCATTTAAGGGCTGACCACCACCAGGGAAGGATCTCTGGTTGGAGATCCCTCCCTAGTGGAGTTATCAGTGAGCCTCAACCATCTTTAAAGGTGAGCCACTCTTTTCTTATTAATTTTCTTATTAACTATCTGTACACCATCTACTTAAGCCTATCAAAAATATACCAGCTTTGGCACTATTTCTTTTGGGTGCTATTTTTGGGGGTCATTTGCCCTACAATGTCTTAATCTTGCTGTTGGGTACATATATATCAAAGAATCTCCTCACCCTCCTATTAATTGGAACGAGAAGAGAAGTATGTTTTTTGGTTCATTTAAAAAAAAAGGAATGATTGTGAAGGACTGAAATCAGATAAGTCACTATCGGTATCTAAGCTAACTGGCAAGTCTCCGCAAACAGAAGACAGGCCTGTGGCAGAAGCTGTAATCTGCTGTAATCTACTTCTACAGTAAGTATCCTGTGAGCTTGACGTTGGCAATGTACTGTGTATTAATTTATTTGTGGAATCTATATCCTATTGTGATAATTAGGAAAATTAGTAGAAGCTGAAACTTTACTAAATGTACTGAGAGATTGCTGCCCACTAATCACTAGTGCTGCTCATTAGTTTTTCAGGTTACTGTAGGTAATGGTGGCAAGGTATAGAAATATTCTTAGTAAGAGTCCATAAAGGTGAAGATATATCATGGAAACAATTACTCAACCGTGGAAAATGCTGCTGTCACAGGGAATATCATCATATTTCCTTGCATACTTTCAGATTCCAGTCTTCCATCAGGATCTGCCAGTTTGGCACTATTTGACAAGGATGGCTTTTAGAAACAAAGTATATTGGTGGTGCATGCAGGACAGTATGAGATTTTGACAGCTGGTCCTTTTCTTCTATCAAAATATTTCTTTGAGTTGCAGACAAACACACAAACAATCCTGCTACTAAGTTTCAAATTAGGTTTCAGTCCCTCCTAAAAAATCATTTCTCCAATTCTACTGCTTTGCTATATCAAATGACTCACAAATACAATCTGAAATTTCATTAAAATGTGGGAGGAATTGCAAGGTTATTTTGCATCTTAGGTAAGATAAGAACTGTTATAGTGCATTAAAGGATATCTCTTTTGCCATCTGTGCAGTTTGACACTTCTGTGCAGTCTGATGCTTCATGTAGCTAATTTTTCTGCAGTGAAGTGTGTAAACAGTTGAGTTAAATTCTGTTCAGTGCCTGAACTTCTATTCTGTGTGATGTTATTTCTCCACCATGTCCTTTTTAGATTGTGTAAATCAGTTTATCAAAAAGGACAATGGAAAGACATTTTATGCAGAGGATATTTGGTATGCAACAATGGTCTTACACAGACTAAATGCTGCATAATTCAAATTATATGTTTAGTCACAGGATGTTTCTAATTGAGATGAACAGAATGAAATGTACTCACGTTGCTAAACAAGTGACAGACATTCTAAACACTGTTTGAATTTTAAGAGAGAAATACATAAGATGGAGAGGTGAAACAATAAAATACATCAATCCTTAACAGAGAGGCTGCCATAGTCATTGCCTCCTCCAGAGACTAGCTGAAGAAAGTGGAGGGTGAGGTAAGAATAACATCATTATAGCTTTTACTTGGTTTGTGTTCTTTCACAGAGAATATCACAGGCTTATACTTGATAGTGGCAGATTGCACGTGCTTGTCTATGCAAAAGCACTACAATGTATGGAAAGAGTCTGTGGGCTTTTAGAAAAATAAAGCTGCATACTGTTTCACATATTTTCAGACGATGCCCAGGAAATGTACTGTCTGTACTACAGGAACAATGCTTGCATTGTAAAGTAACCAATAAACACAAAGAGAAAAGTGAAAAGTTAGGATGGAAACAATTCAGTGAATGGCAAATTCCAGCTACTTATAAGTTTTAGGAAATGCCCCAAAAAAAAGATGAAATGTGAACAAAAAACTGTACAAAATTGATGATATTTACCTTGTCCAAAAGCTCATTGTGTTTTTCCCTACTTCTTTTATTTTACCCTTCAGATGAAGATATCTTGAAAGGATGAAATTATTTCTAACTGTGTGTGTAGGTACCCTTATTTCTATGGGGATTTTAATGGGAGCCAGCTGGCTGTCTGAGATTTGGGTCCTGGCATGGAAATTGGTGCTTCCATCTTTGATTTTCTAATGTTTGGAAAAGAAATCCCTGAAGACTCGAAAGAAGTTAGTTCCACTGATTTCCCCTCCAAATATTCTCTAGCCAGTACTTATCCTACAGGTACTTGCACACATTTTTTTTCTTTCTCTCTTCAATTATGTTTTAGGACACGTTTTATCTATTGATTTCTCTACAGGTTTTTGTTGCTGCTGTTGGTTTTCTTTTGTCTTTCTCACTTCCTCATCCAGCACCACCAGGCAACATATCTATGTCTACCTATGTCTTGCTTAAAGTGAAATCTGCTACAGTTTCCATTATTTCTATTATGAGTTGAACAGTTATATCTATAGAGTTACTGAGCTACTTGATGTCAAATTGATGCATCAGGTCAAAGCTGATCCTTGTGGAATCTTTAGTGCATTTCTCTGTTAAACTATATGAGGCCTGGAGATATTATTAGTAAAGTCATATGAAATTCAATATATCTGCCACATCTTTTCAATCCACTGATTGTGAGATCTAGCTTTTGGTGTGTTTGTAATTTGTGCTAGAAAATCAGATATTTTCCCTTAGTGTTTCTATTTCATTTAATTCAAGCTTTCTCCAGAATGCTTTTGAAGTACAAAAACAATTCCTTCTGCTCCTAGGCCATTTTTAATGGTTTGAGGGGCCTCCAGGGCCTCATACAGAGATTGCTGTAAATCCTCACTTTTGTCGGAATCAGAAAATTTGCTAAACTTCCCAAATAAAATAAATCTAAGAACTGTGTTTAGCCTTTGAGGTTAGGCATTCTTTTTTGTCATGTTAAGACCAAAGTTGGGAGCAGAGAAAGAAGTCAGAAGTAATGGTTTTATTGCCTCCACAAACACATGGTATAGGTTTTCTGCTTACCATGTAGACTTCAGACTTTGGATTACAAGTTATTTTCAACCATCTCATTTTGTGCTTAATATTGATGGGATAGCTTATTGCTCGTTTGATCTTTACATTTGAAGACCTGTGGGAAAACCAAAATTCTGAAATGGAGACGAGGCTGTGTGGAGTTATGGCAGTGTCTGTACAAGCCCATGGTGCAGCAAGCAAAATGTACACTGCTTATTTGGCATAGGTTTAAAAGACTGTTTTACTGAGGTACACCAGTATGGATGTTTCATGTGCTAGGAGACTGTGACTGCTTTACTGCACTTGAAGTGAAAGTCACAATGAAGCGGTTCAAGTAAATTTCATTAATCTCACCCAAGAGGAGATGAAGTATTTGTCAGAAATTCTCTACTGATTTTTCACTGTAATGCTTCAAGTTAATCAGAAGCTAATGGAAAAGAATGTCAGCCTCTATATTTGTCTGATAAATAACATGGTACTTTACCACTACAAGATCATCAGAGTTTGTCCTCATGTTGAAAATAAATTCTTGGAGTATATTTGGATCAGGTCTTCAAACAAATAAATTAATAAATAAAAAAGGAAAAGAAAAAGAAATTACAGAGAATATCAAGGTAGTTGCAACAGCCTTTTTTTTTTTCTAAATGATAGATGTTCTGGAGGTCACCTTGTTTAGTCTAAAGTTTTATAAATATTTTTGTACAAAACAAGGAAAGCTATTTCTTCAAGACCGAATTGAAAACCTACTGGGGGGTGGGGGGGGGGGAAACAATTGTTTTTTGATGAATTGTAATCTCTTGATACAGTGTCTTACAGGAATTTATATAGAGAGAAGAATAGTAGAGAACTCCATGAAATTATTGTGACAGCTGAAATCAAAATAGCAATAGCTTTGAAAAATACATTTTTGCAAAATATTTCTTCATTTCAGAGCTTTGTGAATATACTGGCTGAAACAGTTTCATAACTTAATGAGTAATCAGTGAAGTGTTCTAAATCAGTACATTTGACACTTTCATTCTTGTTTACAGAGAGATTACCTCTAATTAGAGACAGTTTAATTAAACAACCTAATTAGCACCAAGGTTTTGTCAAAGATTTGTATTGCACAGTTTTTATTGTGTACTTATTATTGCCAAATCATAGATTACTCCTCCTTTTTCTTTTGTGATCCTGAGGTAATGAAGAAAACCACTGGAAAATTATAAGGAAATAGAGGAGAAAAATGACTTTTCACCTTTTCAATTACTCGGGTTCCCGCTGTGCATTACAGTGCATCTTGAGACAAGAACCATCCGCATTTCTGAAGAAAAGGTTTTTCCTTTTAAATGATGTTTTGGTGGTGGTGGTGGTGGTGGTTGTTGTTTCATCTAAGCTTTAAGTAAAAGGAAAAAGGTAATGACTTGCTTAAACACTGATCCTGACTGTAGGTGAGTTTTTTTTTTTTATATCCTTATTTATAAAAATGATGAAGAGCATTGTCTTATTTCTTGCAACAAGAAATTGCCATAAGCAATTCATCTGACTTTCTTAACTTTATCTGATACTCAGAGTTTGTGGTGAGTTTGTTGATATTCAGATCTTCATATGAAATTTCTTTTGTACAGGGGAAAAATGTTATGCAGGGTATTGATCCTATTTTATATTTGAACACAGAATTAAGTCATTTTGTTTAAGCATAAAGTACAAATGTTTACCTTGGAGCCCTGTGTAATTTTAATTAAAACATTGTCATGCCTTTGAACCTCTGTTTTGAGTTTCACCTCTGAGTAATATAAAATTGAATCTCAGAATTACAATTCCTGTGAACAGTAGTTTGTTTTGCTCTATTGGTAATCTTAACAAACACACTGCATGTTAGTCCCATTTATACTTTTGTCTGATCTTCTTAAAACTCATCCTGTGATCAGTTTTGGTAGTGTTTCGGCACCTAGCTAATTCTGATTAGCATTACAATCTAGTACAATAAAAGCAGCTTAATCAGAAATTGCAAATGAACCTTAACCAAATCAAGTATAATCAGCTATTTTGCTGACATTGCTCCAGCTGAAGGATTGTCAGGCACAGAATGAATTAGCTATATGTATGAATGGCTTTAGGACATGTTTGATACTGATTTAGAGGAGAATTTGCATGAATAGGAGTTAAAGCTTAATTAAAAACATAAACCCTGTAGGTTACTTCTAAGGGCAAGCAATCTTTGCTAAATTTAATGATGAGGAAGTCTGTCCTCTACTAATCCTTTCTACATTCTCAGTCTGTCATAAGAATATTCACTTGCATTGATTATGTATACAACCATAATCTAACCATCGTGATATTTTTACGGTAAATCTAATAACTAGACCACCGTGGTTCAGCGCTTCTTTACATTTTTTTAGAGTTGACAAAGTTTACTTTGTCATGGAGCATCTCTTCCTAATTAAAACTGCTTAGTGCTGATGACCCATTACAATAATCTTATATTTTACAATGCTTGAGGGCCTGAGTTCATTTAGTACAGAAGACTTGAAAGCAAAGAAATAGATTGTTAAGCATTAAAGAAACTCAACAACTTAGATTGATAGGCTAGTTTGATAAGCAACAGATAGTGAGGCTGGGTAAAAAAAATTGTCTCAAACAATGAGGACAAAAAAATACTTCAGATAGTAGGCTATAGAAATAATTTCCTTTACTCCCCATCAATCTAAAGAAATGAATACAGATCCCTTAGTAATATTGATGTTTTAGGCAGACTTGTTAATCCTTCCTCTTGGAGTCCTGAATTTGAGCTGCCCGAGCAAAACATCTGAAAGTAAAATGTTTTCTACCCATGAAATCTTGTAGCATTTAGGGCAAAGTTCCCATGGTGTTTAGTAAATGCTAGTGGAGGTTAACCTTACTGCATCAAGGTTAGCTGAATATACAGGTGGGGATACCTTTCAGAATCTTATGTTCTCTTTGGAGTTGGCATAGAAAGGGAAGCAGAATTCAAGACAGAGGAACAGGCTGCGCATCCTTATGTAAAGCATTAGTTAAAGTCAATAAACTTGCACCAAAATCTCCATTAAAATTTTCATAGCCTTCTTATCATTACCATTCCAAATAGTTCATCAGAAAATCCCTGAAAACAGAATTTTAACATTGACAGCATTTTAATGAAATGAAGAATAAACTCTTTAGCTGTAAGGACATTAATAAATGGGCATTGTAATAGAATTACAAAAACTTAAAAAATAAAGTAACTATGTAATAAGCAGCCTTTTCCAAGGAAAGATTTATATATTTTTATATATATATATATATATTTTTTTTTTGTACTGCAATCAGTGTAGATATTGAAGGTATTCTACACTATTTTAAGCAGAAAATGTTCCAACTGTGCGGATGGATTTCAAAATTTACACAAAATGAAGGCCAGAATTGAACAAAAGAACTGCATTTGGGCCCAAAACCTGAAGAGTGCTATCTCATTCTTAGTTTATTTATTGTTTGTTTGTTTCTAATATATTTTTTTTTTTCTGGAATTTGTTTCCTTGGTGCTCTTCCATGCTTTCTCTAAGGTTTTTCTCATGGTCTGTACCACCTAAATTTTTATATTTGTGCCTAGATTTTTCTTAGTGTTGTCTCAGCTTTTTTCATTGACCTTTGCCTCACAGGTCTTCAAGAAACAGTTTCTAATGAAATACCTAAACCTACATGTTCACTACAAATAGTGTGTCTGTAAAAGACAAACCTGTTCAACCAACTACCAATTATACCAATAAATGAATAGTTCCTTCTCTTCACTACTGAGCACACAGCAACTGATTAGCCTCCTGCTCTCCACACAGACATTTGCAATGGAATTTGACACAACTGACAGCAATATTAACCAGTATGCTATTAACATGAAATAGAATGCAAATTGTAGTGTTGAAATGTAGTATGGAAAAGAAAGCAATTGGGTACTGATTGACTCATCCACTTAAGGTATTAAAAATTGTAAAAAATTTTTTTCCATCTTTTAATTTCATTTTGTTAGATAATGGAACTTTGGACTTCCTTTCCTCTTCCTTACATATTGCAGTCCAATTTCTTTGAGATTTTAAATATCTCCTGCTAATAACAATGAACAGAAATTTTCCTCTGCATACATGTAGTATTTATAACAGAATGTTTTTTCAGTCTATCATGCTTATTCTACAGAAGAATGGAAAATTTGACAGGTAGTCTGCATTGCTGCTGTGTGATTCTAAAGAGGAGGTTTACTGAAACTGTCATTAAGTGAATCTAATTTAGAAATGACTTTTCAAACATCACTATTTATTAACTTTTCAAAAGTTAAAATTTTCTCTGAATAATTGTGTTTGTTTTGTTAGTATTTTGGTTTCATAATAGATCACTAATATTCTGAATTTGAAATTCAATTACACTTACATACACATCATTTTATTAATATATCTGAACAAATATGTTTAAGCCTATTTTTTCTGAATGCTTATTTAATTCTTTTATTTCAGAGTGTTTACTTAACTTTGGAATAGAAATCTGCTTTCTGTTTATCAACTTTTTGGGTAGTGATATACTTTTTTTTTTTTTTTTTTTATGATTTCCATGTCAATAACTTGATCTTGATCATCACTGCATGTTTCTGTGCTAACATTAAATGAATGAAGATACAGAACTTATTGAGAATGTTATATTCTTACTATAGGTATATATGTCTTTGCAAGTTTTATGGGTACTTATATTACAGTGCAAAAGAAGGAATTGAAATTGGTGCAGGCATGGTCTTTAGAAAGGAGTATGGTCTACCTCTGAAGTGTTCAGTGTAAGGGTAGATCCTAGGAGCTCATGAGGTTTTTTCTCTCCTGGAATAGTCCAAACTTGCCTATGTTTTGTTTTTGGAAATAATTGCATTATGAAAGCGTACATCGTGTACCTTCAAATAATCAGATCTTTTCTGAGAGGCATATTGAAAGAAGAGAAGGAAGGCTTTTCCCACTGTGACTGTGAAACAAAATGTGATTCTTCCAGATGTTGCTATTAGATTTGCATTTTATTTGCACATCCAGTCCCTGCTGATAACCAGAAAAAACTAACCATAAGGCAAAGAGGAACAAGTTATTAGACCCAGCTTATTGGTAACTCATTGTGACGCCTTAGTCAGACTCTTGAGCACTTGTTTTCTTCTTAATGAGGTGTTATTGAAATTAAATTATATTCACATTTGAATTTGGCCGAGGACCCTTATTGTTAACTAAATCTGGGCAAATGGTGGAAAAAAAACATTTGTTGAGTAATTGATTTTGGAAATATTTCAAGTGATAGTTTAAAATATGTTTGTAGAGAGAGATTGAAAATTATTTAAGTAGTTTGCTTATTAACCATATCCTATTTTTGATGTTAAATGTAAGGGAAGCATCAGAATGCAGGTGTTTTACATAAAATATGTTGCAAGATAATTCTTTTTTAGTTAAAATTTAACGATGTTTGAACCACTAAATAATTAGTTTTATTCAATTCTGAAGTAGGAGAAGTTGATCAAATACCTTTGGGAAATTTCTTAGTTGAACTTTACCGTCACTATTTAAGTCTTCCATGGAAGTAGTCATTTGAATTTTGTATAGAGAAAAATATGTCTGAATATTTTTCTTGCTCACTTGCGTGTAGGTGTTTTCCTACTCTCTTTAATGATGAGAATAAGCTTAACAGTGAAATAGAAGAGCTGGTGAGTTTGAAGACAGCTTTGAAGCTTATGTGAAATTACTTCTGTGTCAGTTTCAAATGATTGCAAAAACCATTAACTGTGTCTGGAACAAGACATTTTATCTTTGTTAGCAATAATTCAACAAATCTAATTGAGAAACTGTGACAGACATAAACTTGACAAGAAAATAAACCAAAAGTCTATTAAACCAGTAAATCTAAAAAGTCTAAGAAGTGCTACTGTGAAATGAGGAGCCGAATTGTTATTCAGACCTTGCAAATTTATTGAAAGCACAGTTGTAGGCACCCAGGCTTTCTTTTAAGATAACTGAAATTCTATGTATTTTCAAAATTTGTCTGGATTTTTTTTTTAGGTGATCTTCTACAAGACTATTGACCTGATATTTTAGGGAGACTAGAATTTTATGAATAGTATTTCTCAAAATTATAGTTCTTACATCAGAAGGTGCATCAAATGTTTCTTTGCCTAGGCTTAAGAATTCCAGATCAAACATGCTGTATGATATAGTCTTTCGGAGTTACAGTAATTGGACTATGTATTGCTTAAGATACACGCAAAGATGTTTGCAGTGATCAAGTGTAGCCTGATTATTTTTTAACCATTTCTAAAGGCTTTGGGTATAGTATAGCTAGATACTGTTCTTACTAAATTACATTTGAAAATCTGAATACAAGCCATGAATGTGCATCCTATAATATAAAAGAGTTTATTTTTCCTTTTCTAGTTAATCACAGAATCACAGAATTGTAGGGTTTGGAAGGGTGCTCTAGAGGTCATCGAATGCAACCCCCCTGCAAAGCAGGCTTCCTAGACCAGACTGCATAGGTAGGCATCCAGTCAGGTATTGAATATCTCCAGAGAACGAGAATCCACAACCACTCTGGGTAGCCTGTTCCAGTGCTCCATCACCCTCACTGTGTAGTTCTTTCACATATTCGTGTAGAACTTCCTATGCTCCAGTTTATAGCTGTTTCTCTTTGTTCTGTCCGCACAGACTGACGGTTGCCCATGTCCCTTTGACTTCCACACTTAGATATTTATAAACATTAATAAGATACCCTTTCAGTCTTCTTTTTTCAAGGCTGAACAGACCCAACTCACTCAGTCTTTCCTCGTAGAGAAGATGCTCCAGGCCCTTTATCATCTTTGTAGCCCTACACTGGAATTTCACCAGGAGGTCCATGTCTTTTTTGTACATGGGAGCCCAGAACTGGGTACAGTACTCAGGCTAGTTCTGGCTACTAAGTTTAGAAAATATTATTATTGTACTTCAAAATATTTGAGAGTATTGTCGTTTACTTTCTTATAACATGAGAGATACACTTAACATTCAACTTTGATTTCCCTCCTACAGATTTATGATCTCATAATAAATGTATGCACTCATAAATATCAAAAGGGAGACTTGAGGGACGTTAGGATATGATTAAAAGCTTGACACTCTAGAGGAAAAATACAAATATTTATGCTGTTTTTGAATTAAACTTATTGTTGACTTAGCCTTTTTATCTGGAGATTCTGGAATAGATTGGATTTGCCTCAATGAGGAAAAAGCATTTAATGTACAGTAAATTGTCTAAAACTGTTAAATAATTTGTCATTTTTATTGACCACTTAAATCCAGGGCAAAACAAAGTAAATATTTTTTGCCTATCTGATTAAATAAAGGGCCTTGGTATTCTTATTGTTGTAGTCTAACCGCAATACAACTAATTTACGGAGAGATGAGTGTAAAAATGCATTTAAGAATTGTTTAATGAGATGAGTGTGACATTTTTCTCAGTTTTCTGTTACAGCAGTTTCCTAAAAAATAGTATGTTATTAGGTAATTTATGAATATTTTAATTAATTATTTGAAAATAGTATTTTGAAGCTGAGAACAGAGTTTTCCTATTAATCTAATAATGCAGCAAGTGGATGTACAAGTCCATATATTTCCTGGAAACGAAAATTGCAGAAGACTGAATTATTTATGGGAAAAGATGCATGTGATGGATGTACCTGTGTAGTTTTGTTTTTTATTTTTCCATTTGCAAGATGGTACTGTTTCTTACTCCCATGTATTAATTAAATAGATTAAGGCACCAATTAACTATATTCCTATGCACTCTACATTACTTTATCTTAAATAATCCAAGGATATACTGTTCTTTTTTTGATCTTCTGAGTGTAGATTTTGCTAGTTGAAAACAAAAATCACTGATAGAAATTTCTTAGGTAATCAAAGTTAGTCAAATTATTTGGCCAGATGGAATCTTAAAGTTGACATTTTCAAAGCATATAAAGGCATTGAAGGCAAATAATGGCAGTCACATTACATCATGAAATGCTATGTGTTGCACAGAAGTGACCTAGGGATCCCCAGTGTGCTACATTCATGATACTCCGAGTTTCCTTATGCAGAGTCACAGCGTGGTGTCAATCCCTTTTCCAGGTACTGCACCAGGTTTGGAAGCAGCAAATCCACCTTGCTGTTTTTCTGTTGTAACTTCTTTATTACCAGTTTTCTCAGTCTTTCCTAGCTCATACCTGAGGAAGACATCAAGTGGCTAACAGAATGTACAGCAAAAGGCTTCTGAGGACCGAAGCAACTCTCAGCTACTTTTGACTGAAAGTCATGTAACGAATGAGTCTATCTCTGGACTCCTTTGTGCATGACTCAGGCATCTCTTATAATGTTACAATGAGAGGATGCATGTATTTTTAACCTATTTGTTTTTCCTATTGTCTTGCTTTACTTGTAGACATTGCTTTACCTAACTAATACATAATATCTTCAACTTAAAATTTTACCTTAATATACATTTTTTTTGTTAACATAATAATTTTATTCACCCTACAAGTGAACACAAGCCTGTATGAATTCATCTGCACCATACAGTTTCCTTAATTTTTATCTGTTCTTGAACACACAGATTTATTAGCTCTGAGAACCTAAGATGCAGCAACAATTACAAAACGGATGAGTCAGAGCTCTACAGTTTAATTATGTCATGGGATTAAAGAAGATTAAATGGTAAAAGTTCATGTGGACAACTGTGGGAGTTTTCGCCATTTTTGAAGCAAAGCAGCTCTGGACTCTATATTGTTGTGTTCCTCAGAAACCCTAGAGTGAATTACTAATTCTTGTGAAAATGGTCACAATAAGGTCATCCTTCTAGGACAATTAAAATTTGTGCCTTTAAAGAATGAAAGTTGATTCCATTCTGCTGAGCAAGATAAAAAGCTTTCACACCAAACTTTTCTTATATGACTGAAAACATTGTGCACTCTGAAAGCAGATTTTCAACAGAACGGAACTCTCACTAAAGCTAGTGAAGGCAACACAGTTTGCACTATTGTATTTCTTTTAACGAGACACGTATTTGAGTCATCTTAGTTTTCTATTCCTACTAAGCAGAAAAATGAAAGGCTTTCAAATATTGAGGCTAAAAGATGGTAAAGGGTCAGTGCCTTAATAGGTTTTTAGAAACTTATTTTGTGAAAATTTTGTAAGTCTTGATGCTACACATTTGAGCTATCCATCAGTGCAGCTGTGATAATCAAAATTTAGTTGTTAAATGCAGCTGAATTTTTTGTCCCTAAGGAGCCCCCGAAAAAACTCAGTCTTACTGTGAAGTAAAAAATGATAACAGTGGAATGCACAAACCATCTTTAAAAAGAATTCTTGCCTTTAGATGAACTTGTATCAATTTTCATTGCTAAATTTATCTTTCTGAATTACTGAAAGTGGTTTACTGAATTTCATTTAAGTCTAGTCTCTAAGTAATATTATTCTCTGTTCTTATTAACGCCGGACCACAAGCACTATTTTAATTACACTGCTAATGCAGCTGGTATATATCTTCTGTATGACAGTTATATTTACAAAGGAATAGAAGCTTAAAAACATTTGTAGACTAAAATGCTAGATATATCTATGCTTTTGCATTTATTTAAATATCATTTACTTTGTCTCCTGGTCATTAACTATGCGTAAAGTGAACATAACATTTTTGTACACATAGTTATAGCTTATTATTAACTTTCAGTGCTTTGTGGTAGGATGAGGAATTTTAAATCAACCAGGTTGCTTGATGACTCTTTATAGATTAGGAAATTTTGCTGGAACGCTTTATGATTTTTTTCCCTACTTCAGATGCTGATTTCCGTTTTGTACTGTGTAGTCACTATAGTATATGTATTTCCTTTATCACCTAATAGCAACAGCATTATGTTATCTTTTGTTATAGTCTATCAGTTGCCACATTCACAATGATGTTTTGTTTTCCATATTTTACTGCTACTGTGCTCTGTATTACTGGTTAAAATTATTTTCTGTAATAACATTCAGACTGTTTTCCTGATCAGTGCGCTAATTATTGGGCCATTTACCACAAATTGTATAGCTTGTTTTCATGCTCCAAGCCTAATTATTTTGCATCTTTTTCTATAACAAAACATCTTTACCATCTGCTACTCTGCTCATGTAAACAGTCAAAACCTCAATTGCGTTGCACCATTCAACCTTATTTGGTCTATCTTCTAAATGCACTCTTGAACATAATGACTTTATTTCCACGTCTCTATGTTATCTATCCATGTTTAATAAATTGATGCACTAGAAAGCGCTGGAGTCCTAAAAAGACTGCTTCAGTTACATAATTTGGAGGAACATGTCAATGTTGATTTATTTACATACATAAATATGTATGTACATATATGTATATTTATGTATATATGTGTGCATATATATAATAAAATATTTTATTATTTTTCTCATCTTGAAACTAGTTTTCCAATCATTGCAATAATATACTTATTTTGTAATCCTTAACTGGCACTATTATTCTCTGAGAATGAATACTCACAAATAACATTTGAAATAAAATTTGAATATTGTATATTTCAAATTATATATTAGAATGTGGAGCATATGCTTGGTGCCATTTATCATGATAAAATCTCAAAGATCAGTGTAAGACAGTTATGAATGGATATTTCCCTTTACTTCTACCCTCCCTTTTTCTCTCAAAAATTTTCCATCAATATTAAAGATTGAAACAGTTCACCTCTCATTTGCATATTTGTCTGTGAGTTTTATACGTGATTGTAATAGTATACTAACATTGTTTAATGTACTTAGACTTGTGAAGCTAAGGTACACTTGCTTAATGAGATGCATTTTAAATATTCTATGTAATTAATCTATTTTGGTGATTCCTTTTATTACACAATATGTTTGCAATGAAGGCATAAGGAGTATTTTTAAAATACTTATGCTTTAAACCAACTAAAATAAAAATACAAACCAGGTCTTATCATTGTCTGAAATTTCTGGTTACATTTTAAGTTACCAAGTATGTAATTTTTAAAATTTCTGAGTAGACTATGGCATTTTCTACATTAGCATAATAAAAAAAGTTATATTCTCATAAAATTGCGTGGATTAAAAGAGATGTCGTAATGTCATCTTGGGGTGTTTATAGGTGAAGTGGAAATCAGGACACAGTGCATTTAATCTGTCACTAAGTTACATTTCAGTATACTCTCTGTGCTGTTCTAGTAAAGCAGAAATAGTCTGTGCTTTTTTTGTTGTTGATGGATGTGTGTTTATAATTCAGTTTGCTTAAGTAAGAAAAGCTGTAGTTTGTGTGGGTTTGATAATAGAAATCTCATGTTAGGAAGGTAGTCTTTAAGTTTATTTATGTAGAGCTGCCTGTTCTCTAACTTGAAATAATTTTCCAAGGCTTAAGATGAAGGAAGTTGTTGCCTCTTGCTGAAGTTATGCATGAAGTTGTGATGAGTGGGGCTTGCTCAGCCTAGAGAAAAGAAGGCATGCAGGTCGACCTAACTGCAGCTTTTCGGTACCTGAAGGGAGCCTACAAACAGGAGGGGAATAAACTCTTTGAAATGGTAGATAATAGCAGGACAAGGGGAAATGGTTTTAAGCTGAGGGAGGAAAGATTTAGGTTGGATGTCAGGTAGAAGTTATTTATGATGAGAGTGGTGAGGTGTTGGAATGGGCTGCCCGGAGAGTCTGTGGATGCCCCTTCCCTAGAGGTGTTCAAGGCCAGATTGGATGGGGTCCTGGGCAGCCTGGTCTAGTATTAAATGGGGAAATTGGTGGCCCTGCCTGTGTCAGGGGGGTTGGAGATTCATGATCCTTGATGTCCCTTCCAACCTGAGCCATTCTGCGATTCTATGACATCTGATAACAGGTGCGCAAAAATGCAAAAGAATTTGCTGTTTATTGAGGAAAAAAGATTGAATCTGGATAACAGTTCAGCAATCTTATGTCACCAATAAATGATAAAGGAATATAATTTCATGTTCACTTCATTCAAAATGTATGGTGAATGAATGACTTAAGCTGTTAATCATGGGCCCTAAAAGGTGAGCTGCTGAGTACTCTAGCAAATTAACTAAGCATGTCCTTATTTTAAGTACTGGAAGAACCTAATGAGTGGTGATCTATTATTGTGGCTAATAATAAGAATTTGCCTGAGAGCTCTGAAGGTTTGTAGGATAAGTCAGAATCTTGCTGGGAAATAGTCCAAGTGCTTAAAAGAAGAGAGACCTATCTTTTTTCTCATATTTTGTGGTGCTTTACGGCACGAAGGGCCAAGGATCTGATTGCTCCTTAATGTTCAGCTATCTCTAACACTGCCGCCCTGTGCTTAGCTGTGTCCACTAATCCCTAACACAGTACAGCCCTACTCTTAGCTGATGTCATGGTGATAATGACAGAGCATAGACTCTGGTTCCTTTCAGTTTTATTAAAACATTGTATGGATTCATTGTCAGTGGTCAAATTATGAGCGTACTCTCGTGGTAACATTACTATTATAATAGAGAGAGTAATATATTGATAGACATTTAATATTAATTCTGTGGTAACAGCTAAGTTCTCTACTTTTCTACTGAAAAGCTGTGTTGTTACATATATTTATTTGTGGTATTAAAATTTCACCCTTGATTTTATTTGTGATCTGTAGGGCTGACAGTAATTTCTGCACATTCTGCTAAAATAAAACCATTTACAAAGTAGCATAACTCTCACAGAGGGTATTGTATGAGGTAATATTTTGAAAACAAGACAGATTTTTTAATAAAAACCTGAAGCAGAAACATACTTTTAAGAAAATATCTTATTCTACTGCTTATTATATGCTATGCTTTTCCCTCACAAAGAAGACAGTTAGAATAAGTTATCTTTTCATAGCTTCATTATTAAGATGGAAGAGAACTGCTGTTTAGGAGAAAATTTCTGAAGGATTACATGCAAAGTGGTAATGACTAAATACCCTCCATGATCTTCCACTTTCATCTACTCTGGATTCCACAGATTGTTGTTCACATATGGCTCAAAATATACTAGACTCACTGTTTTTAATTCAGAGGTAACCTGCTGTCTCCTGTCAAAATAGTTCCTCTAGAACAGCTGTTTTAAAAACAATGTCCTCTATAAATAATACAGGATTATAAGGAAGAAAACATAAATGGAAGTAGAAATACATGTTACTCTCAAATACGCATGTAGGAGAGTGAGAAATAATACAGATATTTTAAGAACATTTTACATTGACACTGACTTTTTAGAAAAAGAATATTATAATAATGGTGATTTTTCTTGACGATTTTTTTTTTTACTTTTCATTTTATTTATCTTTGACATTATTCTTTTTTCCTTTTCCTTCTTCTCCATCCTCCCCCTCCCCCACCCTCCCCTTCCTCCCCTTCTCAGGACAGAAATTTATGGAAAAGGAATGTTTAACAGAAAACTGGGTAGACATTAGATGGATGAAGTGGTGTTCTGGTAACAAGTGTTTTCTGACAGCAATCTAATACACCAGGGTTTTTTCTCCAAGCTATAAATAAATAAATATAATGGCAATTTTTTTCTTGAAGATAAAAAAAAATAAAAATTATGTCAGGATAATTGTATAATTCATGTAATGTGTAATAATTAATGTATTTTGTATGGTAGTAGTTTAGAATCACTCAAATGCTATACAAAATTTTTGTTACAATTGAATGAGTCAGCAATACGTTCCTTGGCAATAATATGCAGCAGCTACTGATCTTTAGAATTGCTTTTTGCTCAGCCATATTTTCTGTTTGCATAACCTCAGTGGTAAAATAAACATGGAAAAAACTTCTTTGTAAAGAGATTCAGTAATATTAAATGACTTACTCTGAAATGACAGGAGAAAGGAGACTCATGGGAAAATGTTAACAAAGAGTAATGTCACATCTCAGCTTTTGTAACTTTGTCTCAGCACGGGTACCATAGAACAAGTTGTCTGCTAGTTTCACTAAATCATTTGGAAATAGCTTTCTGCTATGCACTAGGGTACATTTTCAGAAAATACTGTGTTGTTAAACCTGAAAACTGCTTTTATTGATTAAGTTGGTATGCAACATGTTACTTTGAGGGAATGGTGAGGTATGAGAATCACTGGAGTCTGTGTATCTTGCTAACCTTAATCCGTCAATGCTTCCATACAAATGATCAGCATCTGAACCAGCTGTCACTATAAAAACTTCCTTTGGAATGAGAAAAGAAATGCATAGAAGAAAGGAATGCTGTAAATATAAGAAAGAAAAAGGTTCAATGTTAACTCTATTTTTCAGATTTATTTAAATCTTGGTATTCCTCCAAAATCTTTCTTATAGTGTGAATCTTTGAGTGATTTTGCCTTTATGTAGTTTATCATGTTATTCTCAGACTGAACAACTGCAGATATCTGCTATTTTCTCTCTTCTGAATTTATACTGGAGTTCAAACTTCATTTCTGTGGACTTCTTTCTGAGTTTCTCTCTTAGAACCATTTTACTTCTGAAGTAGTCACAAAACCCTGAAACTCCTCTGTCTGAGAAAATTGTTAGGATATTTTTGCTGTTGTCAGAGCAACCACTTAAAAACTCATTCATGTAATTATGATGGAGGAAATAAAAAAAAAAGCACAAAAACACCAAAACAGAGAACTGATCTGCTAGATTGTATTTATAATGTTCTATAACCTTTAAACAGGTTTCCACAGATCGAATTTTTAATTAAAACTCGTGTCAACAAAATATGGACTGCATATTCAGTCCCTGATCTGTATCTGTTTGTGAAAAGTATGTTGCCTTTAAGATGAGATAGATAGTACACCTTTGCAAACTCTTATTAATTAACATTTGGAAAATCCTATATAGAAGCTTAGACTTCTTCAAGACTACTGACTACAGCCATGTAAGGCTATAATATACTGACACAGTGAGTGTTAAATTGGGGTCATCTATGACAAATCACATATGCCATTTTAATCATCATCTCATCTGCAGACCTCTATAAGAGGTGTGTGCTATGTAAGATACATACTGTGCCATCATCAGGAACACTGCAGGCAAGTATTTGAAGTGCGTGTCTGGTGTGTGATAGCAAAGTTTCTAGAACTATCAACAGTGCCAGATAATTTTGGACTAGTGTTTCCATTATGTGTTGAGAAATTTCACTTCTAGATTTTTGACATTCATAGAACAGCAGGAGATTTCATTTCAACTAAAACTTAAAAATCGAATATGTTATAAGCAGAGGCACTGTGTGTTCTTTTTCAATTACAATACCAGTTGCTTTGCAGAAGTGGAATCAATATTGAATTTGCTCTAGGAAGCACCTGGAAGTTTGCCAGAGTGTACAAGATAGGCATTTCTTTATTTGTTTGAATACTAAATAATGTGGAGGCAATTTTGAAAACTGTGGTGTTGAGTGAAAAAGATCCATGAGCATTATTAACTTTTCTGTTGTAGCTGTAAAATCAGTGTAATTAGAGAGCTTTGGATGCATTACCAGAGGGCTGGGTAGACTCATACGCTGTGTTAAAGCTTACAGTAATGTATGATGAGGAAAAAATAAGCAAAAATTGTATTTCAGATCATGAAATGGTTGTTTCAAGGCACCATTGAGTATATTTAGTATACCATTGGGTATTTTTTCTTGCCTCACTCACTTGAGCTTAAAATAACAAAAAGCAATTTTGGTATTTTAGCGTGGGTTTGTTTTCTTTTTTTAGAGTGCTTAAGACACAGTCTCAAACTTTTTTTTTCCTGCATATATGATCAACAGAAATAATTTCTGATCTTGCGTAGAACCAAAACTGTCACTGAAATCATTGTGGGAGTGTTCATGAACTTCCTGCTTTCAACCTTAGCAGTTCTTGAAGAGTAGGGAAGACTGTAGGCTTTCTTTGTTGGCTAGAACTGCCTTATCACATATTCAGAAATTTGTCTGCGTTAAAATGCATAATATATCTTACCTTCCAACATCCTGAATCTCTTTTGTTGACAACATATTTAGTGTTATTTTTGTTTGCTTGCATTAGTTCAAATGCTTTGGATAGGATTACTGAATAAACCTTAGAATAAATCATAACATGTTCAGTGATGAAAAAATAGGTACAGCATAATTTCCTTTGTTCATAATGATGTCTGCATTTTCATTACAGGTGTACTCATGTTCTTATCACTTTCAGTTTTGTTAACTATTAAAACCATTTCTTTGATCTACATTATTTTGACTGTTGTACCTTTTCAGATTCTTTGCCATGGTAGACAATTTCTGAATGATGACAAGGAATTTTGCTTAAGTCTAATAGGATGCCCTATTCACAGGCAAGATGGTATTCCTCATACATTGTGTGTTGACTTGTTTTAAGAGCAGGTAAATGAGATTTGACAAAGAATCTGAGAAAATATACTTTGAAAGAATGAAAGAAATGAAGTTAGCATCATGTCATCAGAAATCATAGACTCTCTGTATTCAAATACAATCACTTGCCCCAGTAAAGAAAATGTATTATTCATGGCCTCATACATCTTGTAAAATGATGTGTTTGTTTTTTTTTCTACATTCTCTGACAAGATCTTATGCAGAAATATGAATAAATAAAATAATGGTGCATAACATGTTTAAGTAATCACAACTGATTTTACTGTACATAACTCCAATATCGAAGCTTTTTTCTCTAGCAAACATGGTTTTTCTATTTATAGAATAGTAGATTATTTTTTTACCTTAGTCTTCTTTGAAATTCATTTTGTTTTTAATTTGATCAACATTTGTAATTAACTTTAAGATAAGTTAAAGCATCTTTCCTTGCAGAAGTAATTCTCAATGACAAATCTAATGTTATTTTGAACAATGCATCTGCTTAGTATCCTGTAGAAATCCTAGACTAAGAATTTGCACTTATATTTAGGCTAGCTGAGGCACACAAAGTCACTTGTCCAAACCTTGTAGCGCTTCTCCTCCATAGGCGTGATTAGGACTCAGGATTTTGGACCCTTCCAGCTCACATGTAGGGCTACTGCTAGCATAATGCAGTTACTGTCTGTTCTCTCCTTAAAAAGTAGATAAAGACTCTACCATGTACTGTTTTATTGTATTTTTTTCATACCTAAATGATCAGAAGCTTCATGAATTGTCGTTCCACCATATTCCACAAGTATCAGAGAAAAATCAACACCAATAAATTAAAGATGAAATAATTTCTGCATATTTGAAAATGTTTTGCCTTTCTTTACTGTGAATCTGGTCTCATTTAACATGGAAGAGACGTTTTAAGAAGGAAATGTATTACATGAGGAAAAATGGAGGAAAAAAGTTCAAAATAGTTTGAGAAATGAAGAAAATTGACAAGTATAAATGTGAGCTTTTTAATATTTGATATGGGAAATTCTAGCTAGAGAAAAGCAATAAATGTACCTACTTTAATTGTTTCTTTGTTTCTGATAGTGAAGAATTAGTTGGAATAATAGAGCTGTTTCTGTGAAACACTCAAATATTATAGGAACAGCATTCAACTATGTTATGTAATTTAGTGTTAGAAGTTACGTAGAACTTTAAATGTAAAGCTTCTATTATATAAGCTTACGCCTAAGTAGGCCATGTAAGAGTTATACTTCATATCTGTAACTTACTAATAATACAGAAATTTTAATTTGATATTGTGCAGCTGAAGGTTTGCTTACACTTTTTAATATTAAATTGGAAGAAGTCCAGTTAAAGATAGAGGTCATTTTCATATGTTAAAATTCTTTTTCAGGGTCAATGTCAAGATTTTGGCAGAATATTACTATTTTTTACTCATTATTGAAAATATTAATTAACATTTATTTTTCACTGCTTATAGTAATATTTTGACAATTTGTATATTAGCTCATTATGTGAAATGAGACAGATACTGTGGATGCTTTTGTATGTGAAATGACATTTATGGTATGAAACAGATATCTAGTCATGGATTAGCACATGAAGACAAAATTTATTATGTAAAAATTCTCATTTTACTGAGACATTTTTTCTGTAACACTTCATGAATGTAGCAAACAATAGGATACTTGATTTGTAAGTAAATACAGATATTTAAGTAGCTAAGAAGAACTCTTTGGCAGATTGCAAAGAAACAGAATTTGAAATATTGTTAAGTATATTGTAAAACATTCAGAATGATTTGTAGGAATAAACAGCTATCATGACATTTAGGTTTGCAATGGCCCCCCAAAAAATTGTTGTTAACAGACCTCATAGAACAAGGCTATATTTTTGTTTCCAGATGGATGGGGTCAAAATACCTTTCAAATAGTCTTGCCTCCTTCACAGCTTCCTTCATAGAGAAAGAAAAACTGCTAGGTTCTGCCAGGTAGAACTCATCATCATGTATTAAGATAACTATCTGTGGAAATAACAAAATGATTAAAGAATAAGATTTTAGTGGTTTTTTTTTTTAATTATTTATTATCCCTCCTCCCTAAATGCTAGGCATTGATTTCTATATATTCATTAGTTGGATTTTTTTTCTTTACTCCTTGTGTCTTTGATCGTAAAAGAAGATACAGACAAGAGTTTACCCATTCAATAATTAGAAATATGTAATCTTAAAAGAACTCTGAATGAGTTCTATTGTTGTTTCTTTGTTGTTTGCTTAAGGTGGATTATTTTGTCATTCGTATTATATTATATCAAGAAAAGTCATTAAAGAAATCACTTTTAATGAGATAATATCCTTGATTAGATCTGAGTGTGAAAAGCCACTTGCCTTTAAATGAATTTAACTTGCCTAGAGAAGTTGAATTTAAATTGAAGAAAAATTTATATTGCTATATTCCTGTAATAAGAGTATATCTCATCACATCAGCAATGCTGATATGAGAAGCAAATGTGTAAGTGAGGGTGGGTCTGTGATATTTGTATTAATTTAAAACATTTTTTGATTTACTAAATGAAAAAAATATTAGTAATATTATTTTTAACTTCTGATATATTTTCTCTGCATAGTTACTGATCTTTATTAACAAAGGACATGAATTACCCACCAAATCTTTGTATTCTTAAGGTCAACGATGTAGCTAAATATCTTACTGTCTTTTTATGAAAAATGAAATATTTTCAACAATGATATAAAATGATGACTCTGGAGTATGAAACGTGTTAGGCACAGTGCAAGGGTAAAGGAAATGAAAATGTAAATGTAAACTTTCTTCAGCATGAGCCAAATGATCTTAGTGCTGATATGAGGGATACATTAACATCTCAGGGGATCAATGATTCAGTTTTTAGGTCCCTTCAGCGTGCAGTTATTGTACTGTGGTTGTACTTCTGTAGTTCCACTAAAATAGTGCAAGATAAATGCTAACGTAGTAGTGATTTATGATTGGTTTACCAGCTTGCCAGCTTATATCTTTTCTCTTGAGATAATTATTTACCTTTGGTAGATTGATTTTAGTCTTTAATTAAAACACTTTTTTCTTTCATTAACTAACAAAATCCTAAGTTTCTTTTACCCATGTTCTTATTTATCTATTGATTTTTAATCATGATTTTCCATTTTAACTGTGGAAGAGAAAATTATTTAATATATTAAAACATTTATAATACAAAATAAAACATTCATGTTATGACTGCAGAGAGGCAGTCTGACTAAATGACATCCAATGTGGAACAGTATATGAAGCCAAGGTGTGTCATAGAATTCCTCCATGTGGAAAAAATTGCATAAGGGAGCTCAGTGAGGTAGTAGGTGGTGAATTTCAGCAACGGCAATAGCAAGCTAATAAAATATTGTATATAAATGGTAAACTATTTCAATTATTTTCCATTAAAATTCAGGAGGAAATTTCATGAATTTTCTATGAGTAAGACCTCATATCTACTGAAATTGGGTTAGATTTGGATTTGTATGCAGTAGCTTAGACCAAATAATAGTAATGTTTGCTCAGGCTGCCAGGATTTTTAACTTTGTACAGAAGTTAAATGCTCATAACATTTTCTCCTATTTATTCCTATTTATTTTTAGCTATAGTAAAGAACACATAACTGCTTATACCCTAACCTACATTTATGCTTCTTCTAAATGTACCATAAAATCACTGAATATATACTTGAAGAACATCAAAGAATAAAATTGATTTGATTTTTCATGCAAAATAAACACAGAAATTGTTTGAAGATATTTCACAAGTGTCCAGTGAATGATAGCTATTTACAAACAAGTGGTTTGAAATGCATTTTGAGAAGCTCAGAAACAGTTCTGTTTGAAATATATATATATTATAGCTTGTTATTGCATAAGATGGGCATCAAATCTTGAAAATTACTTCTTCCTGGAGTGTTTCCCAAGCAACTTAGCAACGACTGTAATATTTAAAATAAATAACAATTCCACTTAGCTTTGATATTTATTTATATAGGTGTTGGTGTTCTGGTAATTATCATGACAAACTTAATCTGAATAAAGACAGTGTAGGAACAGGAGGTACAGTGAAGTTATGTCTTAGTATACACCAATTTGCCCGAATTGAATACAGGAACAGTAGGAACAAATAACTTAATTGGAGTTAAAGTTAACTACTGGACGAGATGGCTAGAGCAGTTAAGACTGTAATTCTTCATGCTCTTTTTAAGAATTTGCTGTGCATTTATCTTAGAGAGAAACTGCCCTTAATCTCCTCTTCCTTTTGAAAATATTAGATGTAGAAATAATAATTTGAGGTACTGAATTAACTGAGATTATTAAATAAAATGGTTTATACTCAGCAACTGAAATATTTAATTTGCTTCCTTGGTCATTAAAAAAACAAATCAAACTAACTGGAGAGCCTACTTGTAAAAATGAGAGTTACACGTGACTATATGTACAGAGACCCAGTACAAAGTTCTATGTTCTATGAGGACTATTTGAAAACATGTTTAGAAAAACTGTTCTATTTTTTTGTCCCACCTGCTGATCAAGGTATTATATCAAACATAGCCCTTGAGCAAAACTATCATTTAACAATACCTGAAGGATACTTAAGTCATCAATGTAATGCTTGTGAATCTTGTGGGTAAATATCGACATATGACATTCACAGTACTTTTTAACTTACTTCTTCTGTCAGAGCATCAATACAATTAAAGTCACATTCTAATTGAGAGGTCAAAAAGTTACCTCAAAAAGTTACCTTAAGGATCTCTCTCACTCATTTGATAGAATAGAGATTTATCCCTGTAAGATCAGAATAGAAATTACTTACTGTTTCAGTATTAAATTCACCGCTTACAACAATCTGAATGATAAGCTGGAAAATATATTAACATTGTGGATGAAGGTGATTCTTTCTGCTTTTCAGCTGTAAACCGAAGTGTGCATGAAAGTTCCTTACTATTTTGGCTTAAGAAAAATATTCTAAATTGTGAGCAATGTTTATTTGTGGAACATGTACTACAACCATAAATATGAAGTTTTTTTACTCCTTAAAATTAGAATCAATATTGCTTGTCTGATGAATTAAGAAAAATATCACTAACTAGCCAATTCAGGCACTGTGATTATAACTTACTAACTGAAATCTAAGTGCTGTCAGTGTTTGAATATGTCCCTCATAACTTGGAGACTCAAAAATTTCCACCTACGGTTGTTCTTGAAGATAAACTTCCTGAAAAAAGTGAAACAGTTTCACCCAGTAGTCTCTTACAGTCTCCCAATTGCTTTTTGTTCATCAGGTTGTTCACACTCACTATATGTAAGCAATAAACCTTGTAATCTATAGAAAGTGGATAGTGGTGGAGTTTCTACGTGGCAAAATGCCAAAAAAAATGTTCATCTTCCCTAAGTAAAGACACATTTACTTGACACAAACAGATATGTATATATTAAAATGTCAGTTTGTGATCTGAAGTCAGTTCAAAAGTTGTTTTCATTGTGTCACATATAAAGCCTGGTACAATCAGTAAGATTTTTTGCTTAAAACTGAATAAACCAGAAAAAGGCTGATGAATTTAGCAAAACTATGCTTGGGTTATCCATTTTTGGTTTTATAAAACAGGGCTTACACAAAGCCTGTGGAATTACTGTTATATCAGTGTAAATGAAATCAGAATCACACTCGCTCTGCATTGGTTCTAAATTATACTTAAAGTCTCAAGAGAAGATACATTTATTGATTCTCTAAATCTAGATGACTTTGCAATACCAAATGGTTCATTAGACCTTTAACAGTTCCCTCTCTAGCTTAAGAAATACTTCCATTTTGTAGTTTCACTTTGAGAATTAACTGCCAGAGGATGTAATTTCTAATATTAGGTTATTAACATTTCAGCAATTTCTTACGTAGCACGTGAAAAAAGATTTCACCAAAACACAGGAGGTACTACTGCCTTCATGATTAAGATATACATGAATGAATACATATGAGTTTAACTTGATTTTCTCTTATTTCAAATCATACCTCTCTACCATATGATACCTGTTTGAAAGAGCAGGATATCAAGCAGTGATAATGATAACAAAGCAGAGAAATATCTCACAACTTCCATTAGTAAAATGTACAGCTGATGCAATCCATTCACCTGAACTTTAATGGCATTGATGTATCTTAATTAATTTTTTATTGATGCTGAAATTACAGATATAGCTGTGCCTGCATTTTCACTTTGATGGTTGATTCTGGCAATAATTGCTTTGTCACTGTATCACTGATGTTTTTGCAACCAGATTTATTTATTTCCTTTAATTCTAATTTGTCATGGTTTTATGATTTTTTGGTATTGGTATTCCACATCATAACAACATGTAGTGCATTAAGAGTTAAAGAGTTAATACTCCAACTCCATAGATCATTGATATTTCCGGGTATACCTGTCTCAGAAGAGGAGAACTACATTCCCCAGAGGACTTTGCGATGCTTTACATTTTTACGTATTTTCCGCTCAGAGGGAAAAGATAAAAACCCTCTGCGGTCACGGGACACTCTCTTTCCTTCGGGATCGACTCAGCAGTGGGTGCTCGCTGCCGTATCGCCTTCAGCGTTAGCGTAAGGCCTTCGGTTTATCGGACACTCTCTCTCTTGCTCATTTTATTTGATTTATTAGCTTCAATTCCAATTATATTGTATTATATTGTGTTATTTTGCTTTCTGATATCTTATTTAGTAAATTAGCTTTCCTCCTCAGATCGTTGCCGCTGTTTTGTTTCTAGGCCCATCTCCCTTTTCCCTTTTCCCTTTCCCCCTTCCCCTTTCCTGGGGCGTGGGTCTGTGGGTCCCCCACACCAATCGTCACAGAACCGGGCTAATCCAGCCCGGTAAACCGTTGACATAATTTTTAACATTGCCTCCAGGAAAAGACAATCAAAGCCTGGAATTGACTTAGTTTAGGCTCTGGTTTTGAAAAGGTGCTAATGTTGAGGTCTGTTACAGCAACTGCTATCGCTAGAAAGATGCTATAAACAAGTTTGTAGTAGAACTTCCTGCTGAGGCTGTGCGAGAAGAGTTGTGAGTCCTTGGGAAAAATAAGAGGAATCATAAGTGGCAGTAAGTCCCAAGCTGAATAGGAGAGGAGAGAAAAAAGAAAGGAATGGAAATTGATTACAGCAACAAATGGAAAACAGGCCAATGAAAACTAGTTAGAAAATAATTTTTCTTCAGTGAAAATTGAGAGATGAATTTTGAGTGGAGTGTTACTGAGAAAGAAGGTACATTTCTTTGTCCAAATTTTCATTTACTATTTGACTTAGCAGTGGAACAAATTTCTGTTCTTACATGTAATATCTCTTAACAAATTTACTGCAAGTTCTTTGGTAATGTTGCAGCTGAATCTCAGTAGGCAGAGCAGTATTTCTATGCAATTTTAGGTCAAACTTTGTTACTGAGATGTTATTGTGAGCACTCACTTTGGTGAGTGCTTGCAGGTGTAGCTGTATAGGCCACATAATTTACCAAGCAGTGTAAAAAAAGATATTTATTTTAGAGCTTTAGTAATCTTTGATAATACTTTTATTTTTTTTTCCTAGGAAGTGTAGAGAATATATTAGAAGGACACCTTGTACATAATTTCTCAGAAAAATTGATTCTTTCAGTTATCTCTAATAGTTACTTCTTTAGTTTTACTTCAGAACTTGTTTCTTTTTTAAAGGACTATTTCAATGTGCTTTTTATTTTTTCTATAGAGCAGTTGGACTGATGTGAGGAAGGGGATGGGAATGGTAACTGAAACTGGCTGGAATTCTTTGGATTAAACATTTTGTATGTGGGTTTTTCTTATGAAAAATAATATTATCAAAATGATTGTTTTAATGAGATAGAAATATAACCAGCAGCTACCTAGATGTTGTGTAAATGAATGCACTCAGGAGAAAAATAAGGACTTCTAAATAGCCCAGAAATATGATAATCCTTTTTATACATCATTTTACCTTGAAGAATTTTATTTGTACATGTACTCAACTTTATAGAAATAAATATAAATAATTTTCTTCTGTAATAGCTTTTGTTTTTCCCTATTCTATTATTAAAAAAAAAAAAAGTCTGATTTTAAAATTGATGTTTCTACATACTTTTACACACTTGGAAAATAAATTCTCAATTTAATTCAATTCTTGGCATTTCATATGTTTTACACTGGAGCTGGGAGAGGGTGTGGATATCTGAACATCTTCAGCAATAGATTCTGACATTTCTGGCTCCTAGTCAAAAAGATAGAAAAATAACTGCTGTCTCCATGACAGAGCAAACCATACACTGTACTGTGTGCACATACCAAGATTTCTCTTTCAAAGCAAAACTTAATATGAAACATAACTGGAGGGCAGGAACATATGGTTGTGCCAGAAAGTCATTTATAGGAGCCACTTCTTTTTCCTTGGACATCTGTGGCACTATCAGATGGTCTTGTCTAATTTACTCAGCCAGAAGAATTTATTGACTTTATAATATAATCTCAAGAAAGTCTTCCTAGTTCTCAGAAAAGTTCACTCTGATACAGTGGATAACATGAACAAAAATAGCAAATGTTTTTTAATAATGTTATGATGCTGCTGAACTGAAGGGCAATTTTAGTTGAAAAACAAAAAATCACGCAGAAGTTCCAATAGAAATTTCTGTTGAGAAATTGTAGTGGATATGTGAAGCCACGGTTTGAACCACTGATTGAGCACCCGGTTGGAAGGCAATGCACCTGAGTGACTTCCCAGAACTCTTTTAAGGATTGGCAGTGGATGCAAGAATATCTTGCTGGAGATCTTTGCATACTTGTTGAGTGCTGTGGGTGAGCAAATGTTTTTCGTTTTTTTTTTCCTTTTGTTTCTTTGTTTATGGCTGCTGCGTTGATCACATCTTTACTTGCTGCAGCCTGGGACTTTTCCATTCTGATATCATTGCTGTGCTTTCTGCTGCATTATAGCATTGCAGAAGTGAACCCCGGTTAATGTTAATTAATTACTTTTCCTTAATTCTTTGAAATAGATAACTCCTTACTTGTCAACGGTTTACCGGGCTGGATCGGCCCGGTTCCGTGACGATTGGTGTGGGGGACCCGCAGACCCACGCCCCAGGAAAGGGGAAGGGGGAAAGGGAAAAGGGGAAAGGGAGATGGGCCTAGAAACAAAACAGCGGCAACGATCTGAGGAGGAAAGCTAATTTACTAAATAAGATATCAGAAAGCAAAATAACCCAATATAATACAATATAATTGGAATTGAAGCTAATAAATCAAATAAAAAGAGCAAGAGAGAGAGTGTCCGATAAACCGAAGGCCTTACGCTAATGCTGAAGGCGATACGGCAGCGAGCACCCACTGCTGAGTCGATCCCGAAGGAAAGAGAGTGTCCCGTGACCGCAGAGGGTTTTTATCTTTTCCCTCTGAGCGGAAAATACGTAAAAATGCAAAGCATCGCAAAGTCCTCTGGGGAATGTAGTTCTTCTCTTCTGAGACAGGTATACCCGGAAATAGCAGTGATCTATGGAGTTGGAGTATTAACTCTTTAACTCTTAATGCACTGCATGTTGTTATGATGTGGAATACCAATACCAGAAATCATAAAACCATGACATTACTGCACTATAACTACAGTTATTTGCTTGAAATTCACATGCTATTTTGCAGTTATGGTAGATTTCCTGCGTTTTATTTTAGTAGGTACAATTGGTGATGTAAGGACTGTACTCTTTACAAGCTAATTCTTTTCCTTTGGCTGTAGTAAAGGTCTCCAAACTCTCTATGAGTAAATGAAATCTCTTCTACTAGAAACTTGAATTCTGGTAGACTTGTCGAGAAAAAAAAACAAACCTGAAATCTAACGATGGCAAGAACTGATACTATGATTGTCTGAGAGCTGAGCGACTGTGTAAAATCTCCTAGAGAAGGAACAGAATTAATGTTAATTTCATGGTCTGAATATTAGGTATTCAAAACAATATTACATTGTAGAGATTGAAGTTGTGGGTTTTTTTGTTTTTTTTTTTTTTTGTTTTTTTTTCTGACAACAGTCAGACTGAAGCAATGTAAGTTCCTGGACTATAAAGTAACCCCATCTATCCATCAAACTTTACCAGTTAACTCTGTCTTTGGGCATTTTAATGACTGGAAGCCAGATCCTCTGTGATGTAAATAAATTCTCTTACTCTGACTTCAGTGACTTGCACAAATTTACAGCATCTGAGCCAATTTGCCCATAGGGGATAGTCAGTTCCATGAAATCGAGTATATTTAGGTTTTCAGTTCTCCTCCTGTCATTTTTGCTCAATCATTTCTTTTTTTACCTCCTGATACCTTTGGAAATGAGACAAGAGGGATGGCATACAAGTTTGGTTCAGAGAAAATGTAGACAATGATGGCATATTAGATTTGTATGTATATGACAAATTTGTAGCTTTTAGATGCACATTATCCTTGTAGTCTAAATTATGCCTACACATCCCTGTGATTTTATTTACGATTTCCATTGCATTCGTGTGTCTCTATTTGAAAAAAAATAAATGGTTTTAGCATATTTGTCAGTATAACTTAAATTATATAGAGAGCAGTTATCACAACTCTTCTGCAAATTTAATGTCATTTTCTTCATTTTAAGACATGTTGACATTCTGGCTTTTTTTTTCTTTTTACCTGTTCTGTATGTTTAAAACGCTTTTTGTACTCAGTAATATGCATGAAAAGGGTAATTCTTTCATTACATCTTTTATGTTTTACAAATGTCTTCATAGCAACATTATACAATGAGATGTTAGCACGTATGACAAGTCAGAGTTTCTCTCACCATACGTGTTCAAAGGATTTCAGCAAATCAGTTCCTGTATCCTTCTCTTTAAGGAGCAGTTATTGTCAGTTGAAGTGTTGCAGAATTACAGTGATTGCAAACGACCTCTGTAGGTCCTCCAATATCCCTGAAGAAGGCTCCCTCCAATAGATGACGCAGGAAAGCATCCACACAGATTTTGAGTATCTCCAGAGAAGGAGACTCCAACAGCTAATCTGGACAGCCAGTTCCAATGCTCTGTCACTCTCAAAGCAGAGAAGTTTTTCCTCATGTTAATATGGAACTTACTGTATTCCAGTTTTTGCCCATTGCCCCTTGTCTCACTGCTGTGCACCACTGAAAATACTGTCCCCATCCATTTTACACCTGTCCTTTAGATATTGGTAAACACTGATAAGAACCCCTCTCCATCTTTTCCAGCCTGAGCAGTCCCAGGTCTCTTAGCCTTTCTTCATATAGGAGGTGCTTCAGGCCCCTAACTATCTGTGTGTCCCACCTCTGGACTCTCCAGTAGTTCCTTGTCTTTCTTGAACTGTGGAGCCCAGAACGAGACACATTATTCCAGATGTGGCCTCACCAGGGAAGAGTAGAGGGAGAGGATCACCTCCCTTGTCATTCTGGCTGTGCTCTTTTTAACACACCCCAGGAAACCACTGGCTTTCTTGGTCACAAGAGCACACTGCTGGTTCATGGCCAATCTGTCGGCTGCCAGGACACTTCTCTGTAGAATCTTTTTTCCAGCAGATCAGCCCATTACCTGTAGTGATGCATGCAGTTATTCCTTTCCAGGTGTAGGACTCTGTATTTGCAGTCAATGTGTTAGATCCATATGCTTTCTTCTTACTTTTAGAGAACACATACTCTGCTTTTGCTTTGAGTATGTGTGAAAGAACAGTCTGATGAAGATGTGCTTGCATTAAGCAAACTTTTCCAAATTATACTTTTACAGTGCTTATGATTTCATAAATTCTGTTTTCCTCTAAATGTAGATATCTTCTAGAAGACTGATTTCCTTTCTTGATTGTTACTAGTCTAATCCCTCTTGACTGCATTTTTATGCAGAAATTGTAATCGAACCTATTTGGTAATAACATTAATATACTGATATCTTTTACTGAAAAGAAAAATCTGTAAAATATGATGCATATTGTGCTTTTATTGAAGGTTGCATTTTACAATAGTCCGGTTAAAAAACTGGTTTGATTAAAACAGTCCCTCAAACTGTCAGTATCTTTTTCATGCTAATTACATCTTAGAAATAACTATAATCTGACATAGTAAGTCATAAACAAGACCAAAATACCACTGCATTTCCATAAGGAAGGTAATGAGCAGTGTGGTAGGCAACAGTTTATGGTCATTTAAGCAGTCCTTATCCAGCCTCTTTGTTGGAGCTGATTATGCTTGTGAGTGGTAATAACTGTTTAAACCCATTCATACTGTGTCTTCTTAAAGGTATAATTCTTCAGAATTTCCTTTTCCCAGCCACAGGAAAACAATGTTTATGAAATACGAGCTACAAATATCATGCAGAATTTCATACACATATGAGCAAGCTATTAAATAACTGGGAGTATTCATTTAGCCCATTGCTGTGGGTATGAAATTTCTGCACCATAGTTGCTAGGTGATGATAAAGCTATTAATTCTGGCTGCAATGTGAACTCTGTTTCTTGGGATATAGCTATATTGAGATAAATCCTGCTAGACCACAGCTAAATGTGTTCAGAATGGTCATTATCAGAACAGAAGTTAGCACTGGGAATCAGATTTAAAAGAAACTTTTTTCCTCCTCTCTCAAAATTACTCTGCAAATATAAAGTTGTTAATTTGATTTTATCTTCAAAACACGTAACTTTTCATTATGGAAAGGTATTTTACTAAAATCCATGTTAAAGAAAAGTGATGTTCTTTTCTAACTTGTTTATCCTTAATCCTATTTCTTGCAGAAATTACGGTCTTCATGGTAGTCATGTTTCTTTGCTGCTCTAGCAACTTTCTTGAAATAGATTTAAATTTTTATTTATCCTAATCAGTGCACCACACAGCATGTATTTTTAGCAAAATATTGATAATAAGTATTGCTAGTGAAAGTCCTGAATCATTCACAACTTTTGTTTCTCCAGGAAAAAAACACTTCATATTAAGATAACAGAATCAGACTCAGGTAGATTGCAGGTTTTATGGAAAATTTTTTTGCTGGAGTTCTCATACAATATCTTTTGCAGCTGAGTTTTTTTCCTTCGAATGTCTCTCAAGTCTGCATGCAGTTTTTGATATGTCAAGAATATATTCAGCTCTTTTTCATTTTGTGTTTTTGTACTTTGTTAGCCTTACTTGTGTGTAGTAGAATGATAATATTTCCTCCTGAAGAGAGGAGGCATTTATTCATGGCTGAGAATTATTTAGGTGTCATGGAGATTGAAAGCATCTAAGGAGATAAAAAGCAAGTGGTTCCTTATTAACTGGCAACAGTAACTGCAAGGAAAACAGGAGAACAGAAAAGCCTTCAAGGTTCTTTCTAGTACTTTAAGGTCACAATGAAAACAGATTACCCTACTTCTCTTTGTTCTCTGAATTCTTGCAACCTTTTGGTAATGATAATCTATTATTTGAATATAAATATTTCTTCAAATCTTGAAAATGTAATTTAGAGCTTAGGTTATAAAATAATAAGATGTTTCTTCATAAAGAATCAGATTGAAGGTATTCTGAGTGTACAAGCAGTGATTTAATATTTAGTCAAGATGTATGGTTAGATTTATGACAGCTTGTTCAGAAGCTCAGTTCTTCTGGCTGAAACATTGGTGAATGCCTTGTTGAAATTGGATGAATTGTTCCTTTGAAGCAGATAGGAATTAAAGATTGTTTTTTCAGTAAGCAGCAGACAAAAATGTTTTGTAATGTTTCAGAATCTCATTTTGGTGGCTCAGCAATAACTAGATCATGCCATCACATCCCAACACACCCTATTTCAAAACTTAGCTGATGAATTCAGATATACTTTCATGTTTAGCGAACTCTGTGAGAGCAGGACCTGTTCCTACAGGAGGGATGTAGTCCTTTCTTCCTATGTGGCCTCTAATGGAAACAGGAACTTTGGGGACCACTAAACATCAGACAAATCACAGTGCTACACACAATCATTTGGAGATCTCAAAAATCTTCATCAACCTTGGCCAATCATTAATGCCTTTATTTTATTAAGCATTCTCATCATTTTGGATTAGGTCTTCTGATACTCAGTGGATTTACTGAACAATCTAGTTTTGTTTTTTTTTTAATGTGTGAGGACTCTGGGTTTATATAAAAACCTTGTCTAGCGTGAGATATCTAACTGACTTATGTGTGCAGTTTGTGGAGAAGTTTTAAATATAATTTCTGATGTATGAAACTGTTAGATAAGATTGTTTCACAATATGATCAGCAAACCTTTTTTTTTGTTTTGTTTTTTGTTTTTTTTTAGCTCTGGACTTTTTAGCTACCCTACTACAAGTCTCATAAAATACCAGCAGTGGTGAAAATTTTCAAAGATCTTTGGGGGATTAGGTAAAAAAAACTCTTTTCAACTTCAAGGAGGTGCAAATGTAATGCCTCCATATGATAAATTAATTTTCTGAAGTAGAGCAAAAATAGAAAATAAGTTAATCTTGCTGCTGTGAAACAAAATATTCTCTACATTACTGTGGTGTTAAAGCCTGGTATAGTAAGACAGTTGAATTTGTGTCAACATATGGTGTATTCTGTTTATGTACTGTATAAAACAATAAGGTTCAAGATATAGAATCAGCCCCGTAAATGTAACTGATTGATAAAATTTAAGTGCATGGTAATTTTTCCTTTTTAAGTGGATTATGAAGAAAACTAAAACAATGTAAATTTAATTTGTACTTCAGAGTTTTTCAGACCTGAACAGAAATTATTGTATATATGTTTCAATGCTACTTAAATGACTGAAGTGTAATATTGTGTTTGCCATACTTCATAGCAGATAGTAAGGTACTGAGGACAAGCAATTACTACTCTTCTCCATATTTGAAAGGCTGGTTACAATTTGCTGCTTAATCACTGTCAAGATGAAGGATTAGTTTTGTCTTTCAGAATAGTTGTTCTGAAGATTTTTTCCTTCAAAATGAGATTAAGATTTTCTGGTATTTCTCTTTTCCTTAATTAAGAATAGTCAATGTATGTAGTGTGATTTTTGTCATGCAAGCTGGAAAGAAACTCAAACCATGTTTAGATGTTACTTTTAAACAAAGCAGTGGGAGAATATGTGGACTAAAAGTTGACTCTTGATAATACACGTGATCAACTTTAACAAAAATTCATAGCTGAGTTAGTGTCTTATTTTTTGTTTTGTTTTCTACCCCATCTTAACAATCTGACACCTGCAAATCCATTCTGATGATACTGCTGTTTCCACTGATGATGCACCATCCACTGTCACACTGTGCTTTGCATCCACTGTCTGTTGTCTGTGAATGTTGAGAAAGCATTAATGAGAGTAAATAGGTGTGTTTTTTATTCACACGAAGGAATTACGCACTTCTGCTTCATGTGCTTCCGTGTCAGTTTCACTTTGTCAGACTGCCCTTACATTGCGATCTGTCGTCTGTTGTATGATGACAAAATGTAGCTGGGTGTGAAAAGGTTCAATTTTTACTGCCATATCACCGAAGTCCACCCCTGTTGTTGCTTGCAGGCCAAAATAATAAAATAGGAGGCATTATTTTCAGAGCATCCATTGTATAAGCACTCACCTGTAGATTATGGACCATTTTAATATAGTAACTTTTTTTTTTTTTTTTTTTTTTTTTTTTTTTAGCCATTTGTGGTTAAACAGTATTTCATTGCGAATGACTATGCAGTAATTGTGGTGGAGTTTTAAGTTGTGGTTGTGTCTGTTGCTGGATCCCCGAGGTGGGCTGAAGTATGGGTGTCAACTCAATGATGTAAATATTACTGTTGTCTGATCATGCAAGCATATGAGGATTTTTGAAAATTTCTGGAGTTCATGGAGCTGCAATTCAAAATGTAGGATTTAAGATTGTTTACTGTTGAAATTGAAGCTGAGTATTAGTCATGTTTGGAAAGTGTTCTATTCATGAGGTATTCAACATGACACACAAGACATTGGGAAAGTACCTTGGAAAAGCATCCTCTACACTTATACTGTAAAGAACTGATGTTAAACTCATAAATAAGCATTGGTGAACAAAACAGTTTTCTGTTGTGCTTTTCAGAAGAGTGTTTTTTCTTCATGAAAATGATTCCATAGCAAATCTAACTCTCAAGGCATTTAATCATTTTATGTGGATGCCTCATAAATGTCTGTGTCTTACACTATGAGGTAAGTTATCTTGCAGTAAATATCATGGTGATAAGATGATGAATCTTTGTCTTGATAAAATAACTTAGATTATTTTATTATCACTTAGAAAGGGCATTGTACAAAAGAAAACCATCAAGGTATCAGGAATGTTAATGTTAACAGAAAGAAAAAAAATAAAGTACATATCAACTTGTTTACATTTGAAAATAGAATCTCTAAGGAGAGTATTTGAGAGAGTTACCTATGCCAGGGGTAGATTTGAATGTAAATGCAGACCTTTTAGAAGCATAATTTCAAACACACCTAATAATGTCCTTTCACCCTTTAGGATTCCTGCAGTTCTCCAAAACAGCATCAAAACAAACAGCAGCCAGAAGTCTAGAATGAGCTAGGGCTGTTTAGAGAGGACAGGCATCAAACTAGGCATCAGGCAACCAGATCTGTGTGGTCTGTCTCTGTACTGCTCACCTCGGGCAAGTCATTTGTCATAAATGTATTTTCTTTTCTTTTAAAATGGTAGCAAAATGGTCTTGCTCTGAAGAACTTAGGACTGGATTAAGTTTATATGTAGCTCAGGTCAACTAACAGTGCCAGTTACAATGTGATACTTAGCTACATTTTTTTTCCATTCCAAAAAAAAAAGAAAAATGATGAGTTGAAGGAAAAATTTGACAGCATGACCATCACCCATACTCAGACAGTTATCTAGATTTAGCATTATTTTCAACTCTTTGCTGTAATCCTTGCCAAAATAAAAATTCTCTCTGTAAAACATGCATCATTTTGAGAGCAAGCTTATCATTTTTAATTATTGTTACTTCTAGTTTCTTCCTCTCCCTTCTGGGTCAACAGGACATTCAGAATTATAGAGCAACTGCTACCAAAATTGGCATTTTTACCTACCACTGAGAAAATAAGAAAGATGAGCCTTTAAGCCATAATTTATATCCTCCAAGTGTTCTGTGTTTGACCACACAACTTTCTCAGCAAGAAGAGTTTAAGCTTTTCAAGATATAACAACTTGACAGTGATGTAAGACCTTAAAAACACTTACTATCTTGATTATGTAGCAGTACTTTGCAGTTCAACTACTTTGCAGATCTGACTTCACTGCAATTATAATTTATTGTACAAGCCTGAAGTGAAATGCAATCAAACTAAGGCACTAACTGATGTGCACCTGATTTGCTAAGTTCAAAAACTTGTTACATCAGAACTTCTATCATTAAGCTATTTCATTAAGTGACAAAATCATCTTGTGGGATGGTTTTGAAGTGAACAAATGTATGTTAATGTGCAGGCCAAGATAACCATAGTGAAATCAGGAATTCTTGTCTTATTAATGTATCAGAGCTAGCCAAACATTATCAGAAAAAACCTTTCAAAAAGATGACTAGAGCAAGATGATGGGCCGGCAACAAATCATATTGTTTTTACAAAGCCTTTTCATAGCTCAGTGTCAGTTACTTGATTGCTGTGTGTTGCAAAGTATTCATTTGATCAACAACAATAGGAGGTTGGATGTCATAAGCCACTAAATGCTCACAGCCGATAAAGTGAATGCATAGTGTTACCCTAAAAGTTAGCTTGATCATGCTATTGAAGGCACTTGATAGCAGGTTGCCAGAGGATATTTTATGTAATTACTTACATTTTGCATGTGCCTGGATTTTAAGCAAATGACAAATGTCTTTTTCCAAGATTCTCAAGAAAATTATGGGTTATCATCTTGACAAAGAAGATAAAGATCATAAGCAAATACTCTATCTGACATCAAAGCTTGTTGTTAGACTGGGATAAGTTCTCATTAATAGTTATGGTGTGACAAAATATTGGGAAATTCCACAACAATATATATAGATTTTTTGAGAAGATCTTATGTATGTGTAAAGTACTCATGCACTGAGTTTGCTGCAAGTTGGAAAGTTCTTCATAAATTTGGTGATTTCCTTGGAAATACCCTTGCAGTGTTTCAATTTACATAGTTTATTCCCTGAAAAACTGAAATTACTCACAGAGGTAAGTGCCATCAACTCTAGCCTACTATTTACGAAATGGAGACAGAGTAAGGATAAAATGTTTTCCACCTCATGAAAATTTATCATATTTAAAGAAAGTTACTATTCCTTCATAAAAAAGAAAAAGGAAGGAAGATTTTAGTATTCTGAAGTTGGGTATAGGTTTCTCTGTTCTTTCCAATTCACTACTATTTGTTACAAAATTAACAATATTGTTTCTGAATGTAATGACTGTGCTTCAATTGACACGATTCAAATGCAATGTATTTGAAATAAAAAAGTGAAAAATTACCTTCTTCACAAGATATCTAGCTTAATTTCTGCAACACTGTTAATCTTAAAAATATTGCAGAAGTCCAAAATAATATACCCTGAAAAAAAAGATAATTCTGCCAATATTTGATTTTATTTAAGCTATTCCTCAGCCTTGCCCCAATAGAAAAATTGAGCATTTTTTTCTTTTTTCCCTCTCCATTCTCAAGATTAAGTTTGCATTCTACACAATAGAAAAAAGCAGTGAGAATAGGTTTATTAAATACTTGAATATACGCATGATTATTTTCACATTTCTAAGTCTATGCTGTAATATTGATTGCATGCATCAAGAGTGTGTGCCTTGTCACCTAGAGAACTCAGAATCCTTGATCTACACTAAGTTACTAAGATGTATGTCAAGAAGATGGAACAAAACTTTATCATCCATTGCTATCTATACAATTTCAGAAGTTACTCAAACATTTAAGTTACAATTTGAATTCATGTATAGCGCTAAGCTGCTGTTGTTCCCTGGTGATATGAGGGCAAAAGTGTCTGGAAGCTAAAGGAGGATCAAACTGAATGCTCACTGAACTGCTTCAGAGACCATATTTTTAACAATTGTCTTGTCTCTTAAAGGTGAGTTAATTACAACAAAAGTAATGCCAATTCAACTCAGTAAAACATTTAGAGACAACAGCTAGCAATGAGACTTACTTATGAGTACACAATAGCAATAAACAAGATACCCTCTTTCCATAAGTACTATATGAAGAACAAACATAAAAAGAATCCCAAAGATTGATTTATAAAGTGATATTTCATAGTGTTTAATAATTCTTATGAAGGGCAGAAAGGTCATATTCCTGATATAGGTTTGTGGTTTGGATTTGTTTGTTTTGTTTTGTTTTTGTTTTTTGCTTTTCCTTTGGTGAGAAATGATTAGGAGGATGGCTGAGGACCTAATTGAATTCTACACTAGTATTTTGAAAATAGCTAGAGAAACCTGAAGATACTTTCATTTATTTATTAGTTGCCTCTGCAGAAGTAACATCTAAGTTTCTTCTTCTAAGAGGTGCTTTTCTTTTTCTAGATGGCTTGCTGGATGAGAAGGTGTTACATTTAATCTAACACCTTCTGAGGGCATCTTTCCAGTGCTTGCATGTATCTACAGATTTTGAAGTGGGGTTAACCAAAATTAGGTGCTATTTTATTAGCTGCAGCAAATCATTGTTTCATATCTTCTTAGCATGAGTGGTATGTGAGAGAGAGACTTTTTTCCACTGAATAATGTTTGCAAATTTTACAATGTTTCTCTGCAATGTTTCATGCATTATTCAAAAAGTTTTTGGATTGTATTAATATATTTGGTTTTGAACATACTGAGCATTTATATTCAAGCATATCCAGCTATGGGTTATTCATGAAAGATTTGTTTAGATTTTTATTTTGAGGTTCTGTAGCATGATTGCAGTGAATGCTATTATACTGTTTATTCCTCTTCTGTTCATAAACAGGTTAAATAAGATTTGTGCTAGCCACACAAAACTGTGAACTAGGCGCAGAACAATTGCTTTTCTTTTCTGATAATTAAAAAAAAATAGAAAACCTATTTAGATGGTTTTTAGAATAGAAACTGTAATGAAGAGTGTCAACTGGATTCACAGTTTTTATTTGAATGCATCTAAGTGTAGTTATGCAGTATTTTTTTTCATGTAGAATAGTATCGATAAAAGCTCTCTAACTAGAAAATTGATTTATAACTTAGCCGTACATATGAATTTTATATCTTGAGTAGAAGTAATGACTGTACTTTCACTGAGCTGAAATTGTTAGCTGCATTTGGGAAACACTGGGATCTGTTCTTTCCAAAAAACTGTGCATTCCACAGCAGAGCATGGCAGTGCAGTACAGACTTTTGCAGACTAAGAAAGGAAATGGGACTGCAACCTCCACTATGGCATGCCAAAAAAGCAAAGCAATTTGGAAAACTGCTAAAGTAAAATTTTTTGAAAATTTCCAGGTTTTAAAAAATGATTAAACTAAGAAAGACATAAGAGCATTGCCTGGAACTCACAGAAAATTTATAAATAAGCACAAATAACTAATGAGAAAAGTGGTAAAGCATTTTAAAAGGGATCAAGATAAATTAATAGTTCTATATCTTTTCTAAATCAGAACTAGAATTTACCTTTTAGCTAAATCTACACTGTTGGCTACAGTGTGGATGAATGCATATCTTTGCATTGCTAGAAGAAGTCATGCTACATGATTTAATGGCACTTTCTGACTTCAAAATCCATTGTAGTGTTGGACAGGCTTTTCAACTGAATGAACAGAGGGAAAAGAAAGCAGCCAGGATGTACCTGTGCATCCATGAGAGCTGCAATATCTTTTATTACTTCTTTGTCAGTTGTTCTGCAACCACTTATCTCTACCTGCTTTGGGAAGTCTGCTTCCTGAGTTATTTGTGCTGTCAGTGGAACTAACATCATGCTCATCCAGTTCCATCAGAATTGCCAGCCCCAAGAAAGAATCTTGCAGAGCCACATTGCATTGGTCTGTTACTGACTTCGTTTACAGAACAGGTAGTAGAGAGCAGGCTGTGCTAACAAGTTGTTTTTATATTAGGCAATCTCTGGATCTCTGAGAATATTTTTAGTAAGTGATTTTATGCATGATGTATCTTAATCTCCTCCCCTTAATGTTGCTCGTTCATTTATGAAGTGAAGGCAGATTCTTTATTAATTTTACTAGTATATATAAAAGTTTTGCCATATTTAGAATACATGAAAGCCAACTGGCATATAATATTTTCTGATTTGAATAAAGCCATTCATTTTCTGCAGTGTGGTTCCAATCTGCAGCAAACATATCAAATGACAGGCAGACTTTTAGAAAGAAGCAAAACAATTTTTTTTTCAACAAAGAGTTGAGTGCTAGTAATATGATAAATTGTTATTTTAAGAAACACGAGTCTTTAAAAATCTTATCTGATTGTGACATCTTGCTTCTATTTTGCTGTGCTATGTACATGACAGTAAATATCAGCACAAGACAGTATAAAATTGCAATTCACAGAGTTGATGTACGGCAGCTACAATAGTTGCTAGAGTTATGTTAGAATTAAATGCTCCCATTCACAGCAACTTCAACGCAGAAAAAGAATGTTGTAATTGTGCAAACTGCCTAGACTGCTTCCAAAAAGCTATTGAGGTCAGTGGCCAGTGCTCTGAGTGAATTTCACCTAGGTGCTAAGCAACTGGGGCTGGTGAACCACAGACCTTTGCACAGTCCTTTGCATTCCTTTAAAGGAGGTATGAATGGGATTTTAAACAGAGGTGTTGTGCAAGGTCTCTGCTTTTGAATGCATTTCCTTAAAATAATTATGAAATCATAATCTAGCATCAGCAAGATAATATTTTGCTACTTATGTATTCATTTTAGTTCATTTTCTGATCCTTTCAAGCTTGTATTCAAGGCATATATATCCACTATGGATTCATATGATTATACAGCTTGTCTCTGTAAAGATGAGCGAGTGTGTAACTTGCTAATGGGTTACACAAATAGCTAATTTGAAATAAAAATGAAAAAGAAAAAGAAACTACAGTATGTATGTTTACTGAAAAAATGTCTCAAGAGAAAAATCACTAAGATTGATCACAAATCATTTTAATGACCTCACTAACCCACTGCTACAGCAGGTGATTATGACTAAGGGTAGAAAAAGATATGAAAATTAAACTAAGATGAAAAAAATTGAAGGGCTGACAAAATCAGATAATCTGATCAGCTATTTCTGGATGTCTTTGAATATCGGATTTATAATAACTTAAGTACAATTGGAAACTCACTGCAGTGATTTCTAATCTTGTATTGTGTTACTCTCAATTTTTATTTTTTATTATCAAACAATTGTATGGATTGGAAGGGACCTCCAGAGGTCATCTAGTCCAACTGCCCTGCCAAAACAGGCTCCCTAGACCAGGTTGCACAGGTAGATGTCCAGGTGGGTCTTGAATATCTCAAGAGAAGGAAACTTCACAACCTCTCTGGGCAGCTTTTTCCATTGCTCCTTCACTGTTACTGTGAATAAGTTATTATTTTGGTTTAGTTCAGCGTACATCCACATTGTTCTGACTAAAGTGCAGAAACAGTCCTGAAAGCAGAGTTCAGAATCCAGGAGCCTCCATTCTAGATTAGATTCCCAAAACAAATATATATTTTTCCCCTTGCTGTATGACTTTGCATTTGACATTAAAACAGTTTCCTAAAAATGTAACAAAATAAGACTTGTCATTTTTTGATTGATACCGCTGGGAAACTTTTGGTTTTGTCTGCTGCTTGAGTCAAGGTTGAAAATTTCCTATTGGAAGTTTTCTTGCAGATGAAAAGTACCTAGCATTTAGGAACTTTAAGACACTGTTTATCAAGAAGTAAGGCTGAAATGGGCTAAATAAACAAAAACAACTACAAACAAACAAACAAACAAACAAACAAACAAAAACCAGTAAGGCATGTTAAGTGATAAGCAATATCAAAAGCAGGAAAAATGATACATTTGCTTGCAATTTCTCTGCTCCTAACCTTGCCCTCCAGAAAGAAAGAGTAACAATACAGTAACAACATTGATATTACTTTGTGACATAATGCAGTTTTGTAGGGAAGCCATACCCAGGCTGTCTTTAGTCTGGCTCTTTCTGAACTTTTGAATAGTAATAGTGCCTAAATCACCGTCTCAACGCTTTCATGACTTGTCTTTTAAATTCTATTTCATTACAATATAAATCAATTTCAGAACATCAATAAGGCAGTCAAAGGCACATGCTCCGACTGCACCCACGCTTCCAGCTGTAGTTGGAGGTACCCTCTCAACAGCAAGCACATCCCCCTTTTGTGTTTAACTGTCATACTTGAATCTTAAGATTCAAGACTGAAAACTACAGAGAGAAGTAATCTAACCTGCTCTGTTGTGACTAATCTTAAGAAGCAGTTGGAAGAACGGCTTTTACCTTTTCCCTGCAAGCAGCACAAAGAATATGCAGCCTATGTTTTCAGACAGTATGAGAAAGAACAAAATTAATTGAGGTATTAAAAATATTCCTGATGTTAGTTATATTTGAGGAAATTATGTTTGATATAGCAGTAAAAAGCATGACCTCTAATAAGCTGTAACGGTGATATATCAAGGTCATACTTTCTTACACAGACAGGCAATAAGCAGTGATAGATGATGTCAGTATACAAACAGTGCTGGTTTTATCTTGAGATATTACAAATGAAGCACTTTGACATATTTTAAAATGCATTTATTTACAGATAAATGTATTTATTATCATTATATTAAAAAACAGAGAAATTGATTTCTGAAAGGAGAATCCCCATTAGTCCTAAGCCTGATCTGTGTTTTCTGCTTTTGTTTTGGTGATTATTATTATTTTTTGGGGGGTGGGAGGGGGGTGGGTTCTTTGTTCATTTTCTTAAAGATCTGCTTCGGTTGCACCTTGATGGCTTTCTGGTAATCATCTCATTCTCTTGCTGCTTAATCTATTGAACAAGATATTTAATTTCATTCCACATTCCTGCTAGTAGCATTTTCTCTGCTGATTTACAAATATCTACAACATGATGTGTAGGAATAACACTGGGAATCTCTTCCATATCTGCCTGCTTTCTGACTACTAAGTATACTGTTGGGAGTCAACCTGTCCTTATCCCTTAGAATCATTACTATCTTTTCTGTCCTATAGGAAAAAAGCACATGAAAAATGCTCTTCTTCACATTAAGATGAACATTCTCTGCTTTATGGTTCTTCAAGTAGTAACAAATGAATACCTCTTTCATTTTTTTATATTCCCAGCAGAAAAGTCAGCTGATAGGATTTGTCCAAGGGTACATGTGTACTTGTTACTGCTGATTTAATATATATTGTCTGTAGTAATAAGTTTGTGAGGCTGTATATGTACTGGCACTTGGATGATAACTGATTTCCTTGCACCAAATTTTTGGCTATTAGTTGATACACATCTTTGTACTGAAAGTCCTTCATTAATCTGGAGAAAAGCAGCATCCCATTGTCAAAATTTTACCTTGTATTAAAGCTTATTCTCTGCAAGTTTGTATGAACATTGCTTTGTGACTTCCGTATTGTGTCTTTCTAAATACAGAAAGTCAGTAATAAAGCCACTATAGTGTTGATGTCACCAGGAATCTGTTGGATGGCTCATCATTACAAAACCCAGTGTCATATTTAATATTGCTTTAGTGAATGCTTCAAAAGATTTGATGATTTTCATGGAGTTTCTGTCGCATTTATTTAACCTTAATTGTCTAATTTTTAATCCTCTGTGGCTATATGGAAGGTTCATAGGTCTTGTCTTAAGGTAGATAGATTAACTTTGCTATGTTTCTCCTAGCAAGATGTCAAAAGAGTGACACGAATTTCAAGGCAAATTATGCTGTAATTTTTTACCAAACTGAAGTCATTGAGAATTAAATACTGATAATGGAATATGATGGTGCTCTTTGAAGCAGTATATTGATTGTATAAGGAGCTACAGTCTTACTGTAATTTCAGTCTTGACCTATTGCAATACCTCTATGTTTCTGGTCTTTCATTTTCAGTCTCGGGATATATACTTAACCATACTATAGGCAGCTGGTAAAGATTCAGTCCAAACTAGTTCAGAAATACAGCTCTTGAAGCAGAAATTATTTTATTAATTAACATAGTTTCTTTTGCTGCAAGACAGAGGTGATGACTGTGATGAATCCTCTGATTCTTAACATCTTTTGAATCAGTTTAAAATAATTAGAGGTACCTATCCAGATTTGGAAGAAAATAATGCCACCAAATGAAGAAATCCTGTAGTATTTAAGAAGGATAACCGTGTAGAGGCTTAGGCATATTTAGTATGATTATGCATATTTATACAATTACTTTATAAAAATGTAAGAAATAGAAACATGCTTCTAAATTCAAGGCTATGCATTTCTATGTAGTTGCTATGTATTGTTATGCAGTTTTCTGCTGTACTGGATTACTCTTAGTAGCCATGAAAAAGCTACAACCGTGACAAATCTTTTGATCTTGCATGCTGTTTATGTCAGTAAAGAAAACAGTTAAGTTTTTCTTAAACTGCTACAGTGTACAGTGAGTGGACAGTTAATTTTACTATATGGTTGATGTATTACATATATTAAAGCAGTTATTTAAAGGCTTGAAGTCTACAAAGCCTTTTTTTTAAGTACAGAACTGTAGAAATAGTTTGGCAATAAGTAAGAGAAGGAAGAACAAAAACATGTATGTAGGATATTCTGTCCAGAATGACACTGAGAAAAACAGTATTGAAAATTTTGCTGAAATGTAAAAAGATTACATTAGTGCCCTTCCCTTGGTCAACTAGATGAATAACCTTGTCAGTAAAGGAAATTAAATTCATTATAAATGATTTTCCTCTCAGGAACTTGTGCTGGCTGTGACCAGTGCCATGATAAAAATGTGTTTGGTAAAAATGCAGAAAAGTAGGTCCAAGTTACTGATTAAGGGTACATGGAAAGGCACTGTTCTTTCGTTCCTTAAGAGCTTCATATAATGGCTGGATTTTATTTTTTTTTTTATTTTGAGCTTTTTGGACACTGACAGCTGGTCTGTCAAATCCTCTTGTGATAACTTCCTGAGTCAAGTAATAGATAGCCCCACTGGTGATGTGCAATACTGGATCTTTTGCTCACCAGGGCAAATGAACTGATTGATGACATCAAGATTGGAGGCTGCCTGGACTGTAGTGAGCATACTATGGTTGAGTTCATGCTCTGGAGGGATATGAAAAAGGCAAAGAGTAAAATTAGGATTTTAAATTTTAGAAAAGCTAACTTCAAGCTCTTCAGGATGTTAGTTCATTGCATTCAATGACCTTTAAAGATCCTTTCCAACTCTAAGGATTTTATGATCACCACTACACAGCATTCTTTTAGGTGTCTGCCATATTGCCTGACTACGAAAGGAACATGAATACAGAATGAGGTCTTGTATCAACTCCATAGTTAATTTTATGAGCCTGAGCATCTCTTAGTAGGAGAAGAAAATTTAAGAGTTATTTGTAGAGCAGGCAGTAAGCTATAAAATTGAAAAGAAACGACCACCTAAAGCTGAAAGCAGCTGATCTGGAATTGCTGCATTTTGCCCTGAAATCATTATAAATTGTCATTATTTATAATAATAATATCAACAATGATTTGTACTATTATCTCTTTAATACTTGGTCCCATTGTGAATATTTTACCAGTGCTGAAATTTGAACTGTTGGACTTCATGCTTTAGGACTTTGGAGGCCTTTAATGTTAATTCAGGGAAGCCTCTCCAGTGGTCTTATGATTGGACTCTTACTCAAATATAATATAGTTTCCATGAATACAGCACTAAATTTATCTTGAACCTATTATTACTATTATTATTATTATTATTATTATTATTATTATTATTATTATTATTATTTTGCTATAAGGCTTTCAGAAGAACCTGTAGGAAGAGACAGGAAATGAATTTGTAGTTATGTTTCAGTATATGCAGCATATGGTGATTTTGAAATCCATGTGCCACAGAACTGCTCTATATGCATGGAACTGATCATACCATTAATCAGAATGAAACTTGGGTCTGCAGTAAAACTGATATGACAGGGTTGGTTTTGCTTTGCATGTTATCATTCCTGGGAAACTGTATTGCTTGCTGATAATTCAAATTAATTATGAGTTGACTTTTTAAGCAACTAGATTTTTTTCGCTTCATTATATTTTAATTGAATGTTTTGGGGAGTTTTTATATAGCAAGGATAGATCCTGTGGTTGTCACAGAATCAGGATTTTATGTCTGAAATTATGCAGAACTGATTTAAGATGTGACAAAGCCTCTTCAACTTACAGTTGTCTAGTATATGCTGTGGTAAATTTTGACCTTGTCAGGTGAAGACAGTTGAATTATGAGCCAGACTCTGTGAGAAATGATATGTCTACCATATTAGATTAATTTCCAGCAAACTTTACCGTTTTGCGTTACCGAACCTTGTAAATGTCATCTTTATCCATCATCATGCAATATTTTGATGCCGCCTATGGAGCTGTTCTCATTTCAGTTCATCTTTTCTAAAGAGTTCTATTTCACTATTAAATTACGCTTTTTATGTTCTATATTTTTATTAGTTTTTTATCTGTACAGCAGACCTTAAAAAGTTAATGAATGTGGATTAGTTTCACTTCAAATTACTTGACAGCACATCTCTGAAAAACTTTGGGAGAACTTTTTAAATATTTTTCTATGAGGAAAAAAAAGGAGTGTCTTATTTGTAGTAATTAAAATAACAAGTGAAATACAGAAATTTAAAGATTTAATTTTATATTTTTGCTAACTGGCTGATTTTCTGTCCTGAATGTGTAGCTTTACAGTCTAATGAGGAGAACTCAAATCTACAAAAAAAAAATTAAGTAACTTACAAAATATGAAAATCCAAAGATCTAAATTGAAAAGTAATCTGAGGACCTATATATAGGCCTTTTAAATCTGTTCTCCAGAAGGCTTTCTCTTCTTCTGTGAAAATCTTCTGTAGGTATCACTGATGAGCAGGGTTTCCTCACCTTATAAAATATGTTGGTTTAGCCAATTGAAAGCACAAAGGAAATATCCTATATGTCAAGGCTTACATGAGTTGGAAATTTTGATTCATCTGCTTGAATCCTTCAGCTATTAACAAAGAAGAAATTATGTTCCTAATGAGAAATCAGTGTTGCAGTTGAAGCTAATTTTTATTACTAATTTATCTTTTCCTAAGCTGGATTTGGGAGATGGATTTTTATCCCCCCTTTTTTTTTTTCCTCATTCCAGCAGTTAATATATTTTATTTACAGTGGAATACACAGTCAGTATCTCATTTTACTTAAGTCATTTAAATTATGCTTACCTCTTCAGCCCCCCACTTTTGAAGTTAAGAATAAGAAGCTGTAGCCTTCAACTGAAATTTTGCAAAGCCTTGCTTATATCTGTCCTTACACATGCTCAGTACCAACAGTTGATCTCTACTTCAAAACAATTTTTTATTAAAACTCTCTTGAAACATGTTGATCAAATTGTTTAACCTATAAATTAAGCAAACTGGTCCAAACAAGGTTTTTCTGTTGGACTTGAAGTTTTTTCATTTTCATGAAAATTTCAAAATGAATGTGGTGAATCATTTTTATTGATATGTCAAAATTATATTCACAAGAAGTGTTTCTAATTAAATTTTGGCTTTAATTCACATATCAGGCCTATTCTTGTGGACTTAACCATTGTTTTATTGCCTGTGTCCTGTGAATATGGGAAGCATTCCTTCCTAATGTATTCTACTTCTAACAGGAGCAAACACCACTCATATTTTATATTGCAACTCCAATCTGTCCTTTTCTTTTCATTCAATTTGATATAGATTGTTTGATAATGTTGCTATCTGTTGATAAAGGGCAACTAAGAGAAAAAGACTGCATACTTCTGACAATGTATGTGGTCTTTTTGCTTACAATTCATTTGGCTAAAATCATTCTTTTAAGGTAAAAATAGTCAAGAAAAAAATATTTTTTGAAAGCTTGAGACATAAAACATGAACGTAATACACTGCTTTAAAATTTCACTTTCCCCATATGTCTCCTTCTGCACACTTCTTTATTATTATTATTTGAGTACCTTTCTTGAGTTGTAAATAGGTAGTTCTTATTTTCTGAGTGGTTTATCCAGAAGAGGGAGCCATGGGCATACACACTCTAACTGCATACTGCAGAATCAGATAAATTGAAAATAATCCAAAACTAATGGATGTAGGTCATCTGTGGCCAACGTATTGTAACCTAGCAGGATGCACTGAGACAGTATTCAAACAACCTTGTCAGGACACTGTAAACATCTGAGTTAATGGTACTATGCTAGGAATGCACAAGTGTACTGCAACAGTGGAGAGTTTAATCTGTATGTATCTCATTTAATGCTATTTTCATTTTTCAGATATTGAACTAACTTTATTATTTATCTGTGTGATGAACAAGGCTGTGTTCTATATCACAATGTATTTGTTTTGTGTTATAACTATGTGATAAAAAACATTTTGAAAATCCTTCAGCTGTTTACTGTATTTTTATAGGTCAACAGTACATCCAGGCATGTTGTCTTCATTTTTAAAGAATTTATAGCATATTCCAACTTTAAGATCAACTTCAGTTTCAAAGTGAAAGAGGAGTAATATCAGGGGCTCAGCACAAAAGCTGAGTACCATAAAGGAGCTTTCTATTTAAACCTCTTGAAATGCAAAAATCTGGAGCTCTGTGTTCTCAAAAAAATCAAAACAAAACAAAAACTTTTACTAATTTCTTGCAAGGCTGTGGTAGAGATGGTGTCATTATTCATACATGCATTGTTCTGATATTGTTTTCTCTTTTGTCAGGCAAATTCCCTGAAACCTAAGGTTACTTATAAGAGACACTGCCTTACTGAAGCTTTGACACTCTGTGATGTGTATAGGGGAATACCTCAAAAGTCCAGAATGTGATTATAAAAGCTTTTTTGGATATAATTTGTTATATGGTTATATAACACCCCTAACTAAATCCTTCTTAGACATGTATTCATATTCAGATTTACACGTGCATCAAGCATGAGAGTGCTGACCTTAATAGTATTTTGATTTTCAAGGCTGCAGACAACTAATTTAAAATCAGTTCTTTGCTACTAGTAGGTAGTAACAGGCAATACAACATGAGTATGGATTCCTTGTTTTCTGAAGCATGCTTTACTGTGGCTGTTATAGGTTTTTGTCACTTGAGCAAAAACAACGGGTGTTCCTGTAAGATGTTCTGAAAGAATTTCCAGGATCTCAATAGCAATCTAACCCACTTCACAAGTAATATTTCTGAAGCAGAATTCTGTTAAAGGTCCAGCTCATAACAGTTTGTAAATGAAATCTCTAATGATGGTTGCAGCACAGAAAAAAAGCTTCAAAGACTACTTCTGATGTATTAATTTATGCATAATATTGAAGCAAGTGTTCACCAGTATTTTTGTAATATAGTACTTTTAACATTCAACGTAGGTGTCGTTTTTTATAGTTAATCAAGTCTATAAGATGATTGTAAGATGACTTCTGAATGGCTCCCCATGTTCTTTACTTCATGGTATATGAATGAATAAAAATCTATTATGACGTATGAAGTAGCAAGGGGGAAATCCATTTCCATCTTCTAGTTACGTTCAATCCATTAGAAAATCTATCTAATATTCTCTGCCTGAAACGATTAAAAAGTCAATAGCACACTTCTTTTTTATGAACTGTGTTTTGATAACTTTCTACAGGCATTGTTCTGAACATACTTCACCTCTTGCCTGGATGCATGATCTGTAATTGTCTATTAATAGACTGAGACTAAATTATTAGAAAAGAATTGCATCACCAGGGAATAAGGGTTGTCAGATACCAGTGAGATGTAATACATCAAATGCTGTTCTTTACAACCTTATCTTATAGGCTGTTTGTTTTTGGAAACATATTGGGGGTGGAAAATAAAAAAGCTTTTGACCCTCGCAACCTCTTCTAGTTCAGAACAGGTGAAATAATGAATGTGAAACTGCATGTAGATCCATAGAATTAATGAATCACTGGCAGTAACAATATATCCGATAAAAAGTTCATGACATGAAAAGTAGATACTGAAAAGTTTCTTTTTAGCAGTGGGTATTTTTTTTTGCTCTACAGCTAAAGATAAAGTTCATTTAAAAAGATTTAGAGGTAGAGATATTTACTTTGGTGCTACACATTATTTACTGTGTATTCCAAAGCAATCTACTTCAATGAAGAATTTGTGTGACCAGTTAATCAAGATGCATTTCTCTTGAGTTCCTGGATTTTGAACAGACTAGACCACAACAGATGGAAGTGGCCTTCAAAGACGAAGTCGAACTGCAAGATCACTTCAGGGCTAACAAAGAGTTATAGTATAACAATGAAGCCGTTGTCTGAACTCTTCTCGAACACTGACAGGCATGGAGCGTTTAACAACTTTCTAGGAATCGTGTTCTAGTGTTTGACCATCCTCACAGTACAGAATTTTGTCATGTCCAGTTTGAGCCTCCCCTAGTGCAGCTTTGTGCTATTCCCTTGCATCCTGTCATTGGTGACCAGGGAGAAGAGATCAGCACCTCTGTTTCCCCTCCTTGGGAAGTTGTGAAGCTCAATGAAGTCTCTTCTAAGCCTTCTTTCCTGCAGGTTGAACAATCCAGGTATCCATAGCCTGTCCTCACAGCATGTGCCTTTCATCCCTTCTAACTGTTTTGCCCTCCTCTGGATGTTTTCAAGTCCTTTTCATGTTGTGGAGCTCACTTGCACGCAGTTTTAAAGTTGAGGCCATACCTATGCTAAAAATATATCAGGAGAATCACCTCCATTGACTGGCTGGCTACGAAGAGTTTAATGCACATAAAATGAAATTTGTCCACCTGTTGACCTTACTGTCATCTAGTATCCCCATGCTCATTTCTGTCTAAGCATTTACTTGCTTTGTCATTACAGAAAATATTTAATAGTTTTGTGTAACAAGTGTCTTATCTATATAAAGTTGTTAACAATTAACAGTTATGTGTAGGGTGACAGTATTTAATTAGAGCATTTGGAAAATATTTTGATATCAATCAGCAAAAATCTGAAAGAATTGCATGATTTCAGTTAAGAGTATTAACAACTGCTTCAGTGAATTATCAAAGCAGAGCTGGATAAGAATGGTGCCCCAGATTTACAGTAAACACAGGCTTGCCAGGAAAAAGTAATGGGGCCGGTCAATAAAAAGGAAGAGGATTACTCTTCTGTATGTAGATGCTAATTAAGTCCAGGGTCACTTATATAGTGGAACGCGTATATGAGGAACCTGAGCAGAAGGGAAAGGAATCCTGATGTATGTGAGATAACATGTATTGTATGTGCTGAGGAGCAGAGAGTGGCACTGAGGGGCAGCTTCTCAATCTGTGGCCAGGAATGTTCTTTTTCTTTATGGATAGAAAGGCTCAGAGTAGAAAAATATATATGACTAAGCAGCAAAGCTGTATAAGGCCAAAGCAATTTCTTCTTTGGTAAAAGAAGTAGAAAATATTTGCTTCACAGAGTAGAAAACATCAGATAGTGATGTTTCCTAGGCAGCAGCAGTATTGTTTCCTTTGCAGACACAAGAAGCTAAGCTTTTCTTTTTCTAGTCATCTGTGTGCTTGTGCACTTCAGAGCAGATGGGAAATATGCCTTGCTACCACTTTATATGGATGAACTAAAATGGAAAGCCTCTCCATAATATCACTGGTCCCACAAGTTTATTTTTGGCCTCCAGCTAATTATTTTATTTTATTTTATTTTATTTTATTTTATTTTATTTTATTTTATTTTATTTTATTTTTTGAGATAGTCACTGTGCTTTCATCATCAAACTCCCCATGAATGTTTCCTCTTAGTACTGGACTGATCTTTATTTTAGGAAAGAGCTAGAAAAAATGTCTTACATAATAATGTGATAACAAAGTGATAAATTAAACAGAAAATGCAATTTCTTTGGGATTTGTTGGTGAAGGAAAAGCAAATTTCAGAAGCTGCAGTCTCTCTCCTTAAAGTATGAATCTGAGGGAGAAAATGTATATTCTGAGATTTTAAGGAATAATTAGCTTAATATAGTCACTTCTTTCTACTTAGAAGTATTAAATGAGTTGACAACTGTTTGAAGTTTTCAGAGACTAAGTTGTTTATACCCTCAATCTCACTATTTGCAGTAATTCTACAATGACATAGATATCCTTTGACAAATTCTTGAATATTTTCTTTGCTTTCAAAACGAGCAATTCACACAGCCAGGACTGAAATAACAGATTTGTGTCTATTATTAAATAAAATGTTACTATTTCATTCAACATTCTAGGACGAAGATCTAATCAGCTGTGAAATTCCCATGATGTTGCTTTTGCAAGAGCTTTAAAGAAAACTTAAAGAAACATGAAAACTGAATGACATTATTGTATGCTAAGACAGTGGACCGGGTGAAAGACATTTTGGGAAGCTGATGAAAAATATAATTGTTTTTGTTGTTCTTGAAAGACATTACAGCATTTATATTTTCTCTGCTTTAGTAGTTTCTGACACTTAAGAAAATGCTGCAAAATAAGTTCTGCGAAAGTCTGTTATTTGTTTCAGAAAACTAGAAAAATCTAATGAGAAGATTAAAAAAATTATTTGGTATTAGAAGAGAGAAATACTTATTCACATTATTCACACTGTACTTACTTATTCAATAGAATTTAGTTTTAAAACTAAACTAACAACTCAGAGCTAACAAATAAGTTCTGAATAACCTTCAGAACCTTATGTGTAGGAACTGTTGAATCACAGCCTGAGCGCTGACTGATCACCTGAGAAGAGCACTGAGTCAGCCCTAGGAGCACAGGTGAAGGCAATGTACCTGCGTGACCGGAAGGTGTGGGGTCTGGCTCCACCTCTTCCAGACCCCATTTAAGGGCTGACCTCCTCTGGGAAAGGTTTTCTTGTTTGTGATCCCTTTCCTGTTGAGTTCTGGGTGAGCCTTGACCGCCAGTGACAGGTGAGCCCTTCCTTATATACTGGTAGTCTTTATGCCGTCTGGATAAGCTATACAAAAATATACTGTCCACTTTTATTCTCTTGTGTGGGTACTATTCTTTTTGGGTATTTGCTCTACACCTTACAGTTTGCCTCTTCTATAGATATTGGAGCAAAAATAATGAGAAGTTATTTAGTACAAGTTTGATTTATGTTTCCATTTATTTTACCAGTGGAAAGGTGAGATGAAAGCTGAATGAAACTTGAACAATTAAGTTTCCCTGCAGCCAACTACTTTGAAATATCTCTCTCCTAGATATGGCCAGCTGATTTTATTGCTGGACTTTGTGTGAATATTTGACTGCTAAGAGTGGTTAAAGATTTTGTCCTATACTTCTCTGTAACAACTATAAATAAAGGCCCACTGAATCATGTAATTAAAATAGCTATTTTATTAGTAAGCATTCCATATTCCTGTCTAAAGACAGAAATAGGTTGGTCTTTTTTATCAAGTTCAGAAAAGTTCTTTGTATCTTAAGCTGGTGAACTGAATCAAAGTCTGTCTGCCTATTACTTTTAAAAATTTAAATAGATTGTTCATTGTTTCCTTGAACAGTTGGTAACTGTAGCTGCTGTATGTAGGCTGTCATACTGTTTACATTTGGAGAGGAAGCATCCACTAAGTTTTTTAAATTAAAGATAAGATTAATTTATTAGGTAATGTAATTCCTTCTCTATTCTGAAGAATATGAACTACAGATTAATGTGTTTGCTTCTAGAAGAATATAAAAACTAGTCTGAACATTTCTCGAAACTGAGAATATATAGAATGTATTGTTTAACTAAATAGCTATTCCATATGCTAATTGATTTATTGAAATGTTTGTGTCCTTTCCAATCTGAATATGATTATTTATTTTGCAAGCAGGTTTTTTTTGTTTTGTTTTGTTTTTTGCTTTCAAAGAAGTCCTCAACACAATGATTTATATTTAATTCATTCTTTTGTAGAACACAGAAATGAGGATTGAGTGCATGGAAAGGAACTCAGTAAGATTATGGTTATTGAATTAATGTGTGCATTTATACAACTTATAAATTTTGCCTATATGTTTAACAAAGTTATTGCTTTATTTTGATAAGATTTCCTGTAGAAGTTAATGTTGAAAAGTATTTTAAGAAAGAAAGAGTGAGTGGTGGCACAGTGAGATTTTTTTAGATACTTTGAGATTATAGAAAGATAGGTAAAATTGGTGAAGAAACAAGGGTAGACGTGAAGGCAAGTCTTAAAGTATGCAGGGAGTTAAAAATGAGGCCATTGTATTGGATTTATAAGTCTGTTACCAGTGAGATAATTAGAGTTGAGGATGGTTTAACCAAATTAGAAGGATTAAAGATAGATTTTATTGTGACCATAATGAGTAAGATAACTACAACTGAAAAGCCTTATTAATGCAGCAGGAAACTATTGGTATTCCTTATTTGGGCATTTACAACAGTGTAGTCTAGGGGGAAGGTAAATTAAAAAAATAAAAATAAGATGATAGTCATAGTCTGTTTATTGTAGAAATCTACAACTTGAAGTTTGCAGGCCTGGATACAGGAAGATCGTGAGAGCTGATGACTGGACGATGCCAGCCTGATGAGAGAGTTAAAAAAATGGCAATTTTTAAAGGGCGGCAATGCAATCAGAGTGAAATAGTAGTTTATTTTCACAATCGTGCAAAACTATTGATGTCAATGCATAGAGGCCTCTTTAAATAAAATTTCACAAAGCAAGCATTTGCCAATGGTTTCTTGTAGTAACTTTAATAAGGAATCAATGGAAAATTTGTACGATACAGTGCTTCCCAAACAGATTATAGAAGTTTGCAATGACATAGCTGGAGAGTGGTGACACATCAGATAATCAGTTCTGTGTTTATTTATTTTCCTATTTATTTATTTTTTATTGGGCACTGTAATAATATAACTTAGAGAAGATGCTTTTCCTGAAATATTACAGTTTGAACACAGGCAGACTTGCCAACCTCTAGGTAAGTACTAGATCAGGGTGCCCGGGGCTCCATCTAATCTGGCTTTGAACACCTCCAGGGACAGGAGTTATGCAACATCTCTGGGCAACCTGTTCCAGCACCTAACCACAGTCTCAGTTAAAAGTTATTACATAAAGAATACTTTCTGCTTTAGATTTATTATCTACAATTTGTGTGAATTACTGAGGGCAAGTAAAGGCAATAGCCTTGATTCAAAGTATTATGTGATTAAGAAGCACCTAGCTAAAACTACCATGGACAACTTTGAAAGACTGGTGAAAAACCAAACCAAAACAGAATCTGTGTTAATAGTAAGAGAAAGAATTCCTGTCATGACATGAACTGTGAAGTTTTGTAGAGCTGGCTTTGACTCCAGATTGGTAGATGATTTGTCTCCCCATTTGAGCTACTACCACAATTAAAAAATATATATATATGCCATGTGAAGTACTCATTTTGATCTCTGCAGATTTATCAAGGTGAGGTATTTGATTAGTCTGGAGATATTGTATGGACTGATTTTATCAAGATTTGATCGATTTACAAGGATTACTGCATATTTATTATTGTAGGGATTGTAATTTTAATTATTGTAATGTACTCACTATAGAAAACAGATGTCTGGAGATCAGTATAAACAACCAAATCTTCATAGATCTACAGAGAGACACTATTTTTTGAAGAATTGAAGTATGAAAGAATCTGAAAGAATCCTATGTGCAGGCAGTCATAGACATAGAATTAACATATATATTGTGCCTGAACTATATATTTGTGAATGAGTAAGATTTATTATTTCACTTCTGTTATTTGGAGTTTTCATGCCCCTTTTATAACCAGAACACTCTGTGATTTTCATTTCTGTGGAATCTCCTTTTTCTGACAATATGTTTTAACCAAATTAATGTACTTAACAAGAAATTTCCCTTGAAATCAGGTCACTGATATTAGTTAAACAACACTATTACTTTCCTTTCACTCCTTGGATCACATATTATTACTTTCTGCCTCTCTCCCTCTCATCATGTTAAGGTTTGTTGCATTTATTGCAGAGGAGAAAAGCTGGAGACTGATGTACTGTCTATTAACAGAGGATAATACTATGAATCTTGGTAGAATTCTTTAGATAACTAAAAACATTACTGGAGTTTAAAATGAAGCATCTAAGATTAGAACTGCTGGTTAATTTAGCAAATTTCTTATAAATTGTTTAGAGTGCAAAGACTGAGACTCTTCTAATGATGAAGGATGAATTTAAAAGTAGTTTCTTAAATAAACTAAGAAATTAATTCCAAACAGAACGACAACTCATATAGGTAGCTGATATTTTTCACTCGAGGAGAAGGTAAGAGTATATCTACACAAATTAAAAAAAGGTAAAGTGATGGTATGATGATTATCAGACAATGTTTATACCTGGAGCAATTATATACTGAAGTCAAAACATTTAGGACTTGTAGTATATTCTATTATTCACTGAATGCCTGCAATGCATTCAAGGGAAGGTACAATCCATGCTCCAAGGAACTTTTCTGTCATGTTCATGATTAATGATTGCGGCATTCATGTGGACTTAGGCAGCACTCAGAGAGCTGTATCGTAAGCTTGATATTTAAGGGGAAAAAAGGAAAAAAATGTACTGACAATAAGGCCTTGTAGGTTCTATGGTTTAGCTGAGGTTTGTAAAATACATATCACCTGAAATCATTTTTAACAGGATTTCTTTTGGGACTGAGTAAATTGCTACTGAATTCTAGGCCAAACAAGGTAGATCACAGGCTTCTATTTCATTTTTCAGTTGTAAAAGCAAGTTATCTGTTGATTGTGTCTGTGTCCTTAGTTGTCAGAGTACCATGAGAAAGTTCTTCCTGGGAATTCCATTTTAGCTATCTTATTTTAGCAGAAAGTCCTTTACTTGTGTGCAGAACCACGTTCCTTTCTCAAATCCAGATGCAAGCTAAGCGTCCTTCTTCTGTCTTGAGTCACAGTAGTTAATTATGCAGTTAGCTGCAACTGCACTGATAGGTTAAAATTAAACACTGTATGATTGTGAATTGTCATTTTTATTTGTCCAGTTCTTCTTTCCTGGAACAGCCTAGGCATTTTTCAATGGAAATATTTAATACAGTTCTAAAAGATACAGCTGAACAATGTATAACCCTTACCATGTTAAAATGATGGAGAGATTGAGTAGTGATGAAATCTTTCATTTTCAGATCACAGAAATGAAGATTGATCTGCTGTGCAGTCTCTATCACTTTAATTGAGTCCATCATCTAGTTTCAACAAATATTATTAATAGCAACCATGAATAAAAACTAACATTTCTTGTGGGTAAATATATATCTGTATATCTTGGGTATAAACAGCTACTTTTAAATCTACTGCTGAAAATTTCACAAGAAAAAAGAACATGTAAATAGCTTGAATTATATTCTGGTCTTAGGGACAAGTGACTGTTACAGATTTTATTTTTTTGGATCAGGGGTTTTGTCATTTCAAGCACTAAACTCCTATATCCTATTAACTTGAGAAAACACATTTCAACAGAATTCCTGGCTCTTTTTAACAGGAAAATTTTGACTTTCAAATAGTCCTCAAGGAGGGCTTTTTTTTTTTCTACTTCAGTGAAAAGTGTTTCTGTTGTGGCAAGACCAGTGGTGGGTTACTTTTGCTAACTTTCTTATTTCAGTTATACTTTACAATGAAAACTTAGAATGTTATGGCTCAATTGCATCTGCATACATAATGCCAAGTAGAAAAAAATCAATGTGATTTAACTCAGAGCAGCAGCTAAGGAAGTGTCACAGAAATGATATACAGACTGATCAAAATTTAAATGAAGGAAGATACCAAAGCTCTCATTTCATGAAGCACTGTTCTGAAGGTAATTCAAAGCTTGTGCTGAAAGGCTGGAAACTTATCTGAATAAATTTAATGAGAGACAGATTTCATTAGTAGCGAGCAATCTTTAAAAATATCAGTCAAGCATGTTTTCCTCAAAAACCATTTGACAGATATTTATGTAGTTTAGTGGAAAACCTTTAATCATCAAGGAACAGTGGTTGCCACCCCTCTCCCTTCATGCTCTTGGGTCGACAATTGCACAGTCTTGATGCTGGATGAACACACCACTTCCCTTCTCTTGAGTTTGTGAGGATGGACCATAGTCTATTATGAACAGAAACTTGAGACTAGTTGCCTCTGTTGCTAAGAAGAGAAAAGAACAAAGCTAGAGGGTGGAGAATCTGAAAGCCGGAGAGTAGGGAACAAATTAGTTTGGTTGCTGTAAGGGGATGATCACTTCTTGAGTAGAATTGATGAGCTGCCAAGGACTGCCATCATGAAGCATGCCAGTGCCTCCTGGGGGAGTACGCCATGCTTCCAAGGCATGCTGGGCAGACTGATACCAGACAAACTGTTATTGTGCCATTGTTCCCCTTCCATTGTAAAAGCAGAAGTTCCACATTAGAAGTGGCGTAGGATGGTGGCATCTTTCAAATGTAAAATGGGATGTTTTATTCTGTTCAAACATAGATTTTAATGTATGCCTTATGAATGAAATAACATACATTTTTATGTATGTCGACAAGGCAGCTTGTGAGACTGATTTTACTCTATCCATTAGTCAGATATGAAAAATTGTTTAAGCAGAAAATGCTGATTAAGTACTATGAACACTGTAAAGAAGGTTTTCTCCACTATTTAAATCAGTATGTTTTCTATTTAGAGACACCTCAGGAATTAATTTGCTCCGGAATTTCTCATTAGATGAGCTTTCTCTGTTGGCTAGCATTTTTTATACTTCATATATCAGTTTCAGATAATTTGTGCTCATGTTGATAAAACTTGTCTGTCTTTTTAATTTATGTATGCTATTGGTGCCATGTGCCATATTTTCGAGGTGTAGTCTGGTCATACTTCCCTGCTGTTTTTAAAATTCATGCAGATTCTATCATTCATGTTCTGGTGGCAGTGTGCATATAGACATGTTTTTCTCTTCAGATTTTTTTTATCAGTGTATAGTGAAGTAGTTTCCTATTCAGAGTTTCAATAGTTTACATAGGACATAAGTCCTTGATGGTGATATGGAAGACTTAATTTATTTTCATTGGTATTTAGACTATTATTTAAGTTATATTAATCATCTCAGGTAATTGACTTAAAGGAAAACAAAAATATCACACTCCTTTTTACTTTACAGCATGGTTAGGAGGTTCTAAAAGATAAGAGAAACTGCTGAATTTGAGTCAAAAAACACAAAGTAGATACTGGAGAGACTGTAAGTACAATTATATAAAAGCATGGCTTTTGTTTGTCTCTTTCTTGCAGCCTAAGAATAAAGCTTCGCATAGTCAATACCAGAGACAATATCAGATAATCTGTTAGTAAAGTATATAAAATAACAAGTTCTTAAAACAGATTTATTATTAATTCTGTAATTTCTAATCCACTATTAATTCTGCTAATCCTATAACAATTGAGTATATCATCCCATTATATGCAGAAGAAACAAGCTGCTTTGCCTCCAAAGCCCAAAATCAGGCCTTTAGGTGAGACCTGGATGATCTCAGAGAAAAAGATTTTTGTAACAGATTAATGAGAGATGAAATTGAATTTAGGGAATAAAAATATTCTGTTCTTACATGTGAGCATACGTTATGATACAGTTCCTAGATATTTTTAGTATAATATTTTCTGAGCATCAGATAAGCTACTTTTTGTGAGTTTACCAAAAATAAATGTAATTCATGTACATACTTAATAATAGTCATCTTTGTTTACTTTGAACTATGTTTTTGTGATATATTTTGCTATGATATTATGTTTGATAAAATATTGCAAATGACTACTGTTAATTCCAGAATGCAAGCAGCAACTATCTTTACAAATATGTAAAAACAGGATTAGATACTCCTGGGATTGTGATTTTTATTGCATAGCTTAGTTTCTTATCTACTGCTTCACAAAACTGGTTTGACCGAGTTGTTCTTAATAGAAACAAAGTGGATGTGACGTTTTCTTTTGTTACATTTTTCCTTAACTTTAATGTTGTTTTGCTTAGGTACTAGACATATTAACTAAACTGGTTTAAGCTCCCTGCTTCCAGAAGACGCTTTGAATTTTATATTAGTGATTATTAGCCAGACAGTTGGCTACCCTGACAAAATCTGCATCCACACATCATAAAACAAAGCATTAGAGTTCTGTACATACAAGTTGAAAGGAAATGTTTCTGATGCAAACTAATAAATATCTTATTTTCTTCCCTTTTCCAGTACAGTGCCCTGAAATTGGTTTTGTTTTGCTTTAATGATGCTAGATTTTGGAAAAGCCAACTTTTTTCCTATAGCTTATCACTCAGTGAATTGAGAAAACAGATGTTCATTTGCATCAGTTATTAATGCTTGAATTTTTGAATAAAAAGTATTTGAGTTTCACTTCATTAGTGAGGAGGTTAGATACTGGATGTATCTACTGATTATTATGTTATTTAGAATAAACTATGCAGAGAAACCTTTACAGGCATTCTGCCCTGCCTGCATCTCACTTAAACCTCTATTAATAGGAATGCTTTGGTGAGTTCTGTGGAGAAAACTTCCTAGGAAATGCAAATTGTGCTTTTGGTGGGGGCACTCATTTGTTCACAGAAATTCTAGACAAAAGACCCTTTGTTTTGAAATAAGTGTAACTTTTAGAAAACAAGAGAAAAGAACAAGTGTAAAAACTCATGGAGACAATAGGAATGTAAACTTTTCTTGAAGGTTGCAGCAAGAAAACAGAAACATCATAAGCAGTGAATCTTGAGAAAGGTTTCATAATTATGTAAAACAAGTTGAAGTTTGAGATGAAAGGAACTTGTTTTCCTTTTTTGCATTTTAGAAAATTTCTGCACATGGAAGAAATATACAGGAATTGGTATGTCAGTTTCAAATGTTATTTGGAAGTGAGGTGCACTAATGGAAAATTAAGGAAGAGATGGAGTTTTAATAAAGGTGCTTGACTTTTTGGCAGAATAATTTCTTTTCATGAAAAGAAATAGTATCTGCTGCCGTTGAAACACAAAATGAGATTAACATACCCTCAAAAACGTATGGAAAGGTGAAGCACATGTGAAGGAAATAACTCTTAAATGTTTGGGCAGGGGCTTACATCCTAAACTGCTGTGGCTTGAATTTACTGGAAGAGGCTGAATGAAAACAGGGAACATCTTTTTTTTTCCTGTTTTTTTTCCTGTTTGTTTTTTTTCTTTAGAATGGGTGTTATTGAAAGATAACAGCTATAATATTCCATTTTTGGGGGCCTATTCCTAAACTGATCTATGTCTAAAATTCTTTTGGAGAATGACAGTTGTGAAACTTGAGACATTTGCTCCTGATGCACAAAGAGGATACAGATTATTTATGAAATGACATGGTCTTCTGATTTACTTATTCCTTTTTACCTGCTCCCTCCTCCCTCCATTCCTCCGAATGAATAACTATCAGCTATTTGTATGCTTTAGAGAGCTTCCTAATGCAGTTGATGATCAAAGGATGGATTTTAAATAGTACTTAGGCTTACAACGATGCAGATAAGCACCAATGAGAATTAGATACTTAGATCCTTTTGAAAATCCCATCTGATGCCTCTTGGTAAGAGCTGTAAGTTCTCTTAAAAATCTAGTCATGTATACTTAATACCTATTTGCGTTACTGAAAGGGACTATGAATCCGGATTTGTGTATTGATTTTTTTTTTTCAACTCATTAGTAGGCCTTTGAGAATAGCTCAAAATCCACTTTGATTTTTCTAAAGGGACTTTGAATCATTCTTTTATTATCTACTTATATCAGCTAGATAGTTGGATAGAGAAGAGGTATCCCATTCTTTTATTATCCTGGACAGAAGTGGGAAAGCAATAAAGTGCTGAGAAAAATGCACAAAGAGAAAATAAAATTCATATTTCTAATCCTATTGTTCATCATCTCTCATAGACCAACGCCTAAAAACAGGCAATAGGGTTAATGTAGTCTGGGAAGTGCATTATTCAAATATACAGAGCAAAACTGCAATATAATGAAAAATCAAAATGTTTCTTCTTTTCTCCCCATTATTATGCCTCTCAGTGCCCTAATCGAATTGCACATCCATCCTTTATCCACCTATGTACTGGCAAAGCAGCCATAACTACTTTTATGTTACTGGCCCTTTGTACTTGAAATGTTCAGGTCCTGTGGTGAAGGTGTCTTGCTCCAATTAATAGGGTGTAGAGGATGTTTGTTTTGATATATGTGTACCTAACAGCAAGATTAAGACACAATGAGTTAAATGTTAGCCCAACCAGTTTATTACGAATTCTAGTTGCTTAGGGAGATGGGGAAGGGAGGACGGGCAATAGAGACAGAAAATAGAAGCAAAGAGTCATTGTAGAAAGCAAAAGAGAAATAGTCACCACCAGGATTCCAATGTAACTCATAGTAACATCCCCCATCTCGGTACCAGTTATTTGGTCACAGGACAGATCTTCCACCATTAAACACTCCCGAGCACTCCCTTTCGAATTCAAATATCTCCAAAGAAATGCTTTCGAAAGTAAAACTGCCTACAGAGTGATGGGGGCTGCCACATAGTGACACCCACCACTCACCTCCTAGATAAGCCAGTCTTATCTCAAGGAGTCCCTCAGAAAGATAGCTTTGAGACGAGGAAGAAAAAAAAAGGGTTCAGACAGGAGGTCTGTGCCAACCATGGTGTCAGGTACAGCAGTCATAATTAATGAATAAATAAACACAAAAGTTTTCTCGTGCCCCTTTATTATCCTACTCTATATGAATGCATGATGACAAAATACTGGATTGGCAGCTGGCTGGTTGGATTTTGCTGAGCTTTCTTATTTAAATACCTCATAAATAGAGCTTTTTCCTAACAGCACGTAGGAAGCATATATTTTCCCAAAAGCTAAGTGCTTAGGTGCTGTGGATTCCTGTCCACAGATGGCGCAGTGCTCTGTGAGATTTCTGAAACAAGATAAGTTTTACTTCACGTTATAGGCTGTTTTGAATTATGCTTTGGGTCATAATGGCTTCTGTCATGACAAGCATTAGAAAACTGGAAAATTAGATTAAAGCTAGTCTTCCACTCCTTTTCCTTAAATGCACAGGATTTGTATCTGCAGCTGAGGCTGTTGTCTTTGTGTATTTTTTGATTGCATATATTTAAATATCTTTCACTTTAGCTTAGCTGTAGCTGCAAAAAAATGGAAGTAAAATATCTGAGAAGCAAGCACAACCTCATTTGGTTTAATTTCCTTAATCATTCCTGACCCAGTCCATTGAGCTCTACCAGGGATTTCTTTGGTATTCTTTTTCATGGTTTTAATTATTATTGTATAATTCTTAAATGCTCTTTTATGTAATGTATTTAAGAGATTCTAGACTCTGCCTTCTCTGTGAAAAGTTGAAAATATATGTAATGTAATCAATGAAAAAAGTTTCACTTCATCTTTTCTAAAAACATGAGTTTTTTTGTCTTTGTGTGAAAGGAACATGCAAGGATGTCCAGATCCTTAGAGGCAGAAGTTAGAAGGAACCACACTGTTAGATTCACTCATCTTTCAGGAAATTTTTAGTTTCAAGCTGTTCTAGATATTCTTCTTCTCTCTCCATCTGACCAACAGGTCATGCCTGTGATGATCCTGACTCTTTAATAGTATGCAGTTTGCCAAACCCATTCATCTTGGCTTTTGTCATTCCTATTACAGAGTATGCAGAATGTACCAAATGATGGTACGTAATGGTACATCACTGTTGTAGAAAATACTCACATTGAATGTGCAAAAAAATTGACTTGGTTTAAATCAAGATCTCAGCAGTATAAATTATTTGAAGTTACCAGTATGAGGTTCTAAAGTAGAAGGGCATACTTTTACACAGCACTAAAATTAAAAAAGCACCATTAGAATATACATACTGACTCCTTTTGCTAATTTTCAGGCCAGAGTGAACAAGTGTTTTATTTTAATTATACCGGGATCAATCCTCGGGATTACTGAAGGTCATAAAGTTATAGAGATGTGTAATTTACACAACATAAAAAATGAAAAGAGAAACAGGAAATGGAAGATAGAAGGAAACAATCCAAAACATAAACTTAATAAAAATTGATTTCCCCTCTGATCCTTTTTGATCTTTGGCAATCTTCTGTGAATACTTATCATAGGTTTTGCTGAGGACAGTGGATGCAAAAGTCATTGTATTCAAAACTCTTCTTACTACTACTGTTTCATTTTCATGGTGGCATAGCATCTGAATTCCCCATGCCTGAAGTTGATTTGTCTGAGCAGCACTGCTTTTAACCTTAAACACATCAAATATTAAATGTATTCTTCTTGTAGCTAAAGGAAAGTCACTAATGAACTTGAATAAATTTTCTAGGAATAGAAAGAAGGAAATGTAACAATAACAAAGGCTTGACTCCAGGATTAAACTGTTGGCACTTCTTGTGGATAAAAGTCTGAGACCTGCTTGTAAAACAAAGGATGGAAGAAAGGCCATAACTTCATAATTCACAGCTTAATTCTGCTTTGTTATGAATTTCATTAATATTTTTTTCTTCAGAAGATAGTACTGTGCCCTGTGAGTGTTTCGAAATTATATTTTCTGTGAGCACTTGATTAGTATGCCAGAAATCATGCTAATTTTACTGCTTTCCAGTCCTAAGAGGAAGATCCTCATTTTTATTCTCTCTGCTGCTAAATGTTTCACTCTCATTTGTTTATTTGCTCCTATGTGCTTTCACAAAATGGTCCCTACAGTAATACTTTTTATTTATCTCTATGTTCTTTATATTCTCCATTATCACATTAATCTTTGTAACACATTTAAATTCAGATTCTGAGTATTTCATACTGTGCACCTCAGTACTGGCTTCCGTACTGCATCCATTTCCTGTTGTCAGTGAGTCTCCATGGGAATCAAAATCCATTTTTTTTTAATAAGGGATCTTCCTCATTTCTGAAGTACAATATTTGTAAAATAATATAATTAGTATTTATAATATAATTATTTGTAAATATTTCCTAAGTTCTCTCATGAATTAAGACATCCTACGAATTTTCATATGCATAGATTATTGAGTATTGCTGAAGTTCTTTTGAAAATTAATAAAATATTTCAGCTCCTTCCCTTTTTGAACATATGGACTCTGAGCTGAAATTTCTTAGAACTCAGTCTTCAAACACTCTGATCAAAACATAGATTTTGTTCATTAGCTCATTTTCAAATATGAAATTCCCCAGGCATTTCCATTCCAGCATAGCACAACACAGCAATACTAGCATTGCAGGCAGCTGTTTTTTCCTATTTTTTAAAAATCTTTTTTCTTCTTTTCTTTACCCTTTTTTAATGCAGTGCTCATATACTTTTTCAACAGTTATAACCACACTTTCTAGTTTTCTGATATATTCAAAGTTTAACTGCTTATTGTGAAATTCATCTACTGGCAAAATCCAGAGTTTCCTTTTGACAGTCTATTCTGTGTGTTTATTATATTCGGTATGAAATTCTGTTCCTATTACTCTTATGAATTGTATTTACATTCTCATTTTTTAGGTTATCACTTCATTTTTAGTTTACTATTATTGTCTATATTGAAATATGTTTCCAGACTCTGCGATATTCTTTTTTTTTCCCTAGCATACATTAAGTCTGCGTGGTTTCCTGTGCATTGTTTCTTACAAAGGATTTTCTGTATTTTTCCAGCATCTCAGATAAGCTCTACGAAAAAATGCATGGTACACAAAAACATAACGCACCCTTTTTGCCTCATTTCATTATCTCAGTTAGAAGACATGCTTCTAGCAGCTATGATAAACCATGTTCCTTGAAATGAGATGGTAAAAAACACTTCTGTGTATGGAAATGCTGCCAAGCTCCAACAGCCTGTGTGGAACTGAAAGTCACTACAAGTGTCTGGCTGCAGAACTCTGGCCCTACCTATGTGATTTTTTCCACGGAAAAACTTTTATCTATATTTTAGAGCAACAGCAGACTGTGACCAGTCCCAGGGAAGTTGTTTTGGTTGTATAATGAAACTAAATATCTGACAGTTTCAAGGTTCATATTGTATGAATATTATATAATAGGGATTTGTACATTTAATTCTCCCTTGCCATATGAACAAATTTACATAGTTGGTTCATATTTATTCTACAAAGGTTTAGAGGTAAAGGCCAACTCTGGTTAAATTGCAATATTATGGTACTTACCTTCCTAAAATCTAATGAGCTCTTTTTGGTTTCATTTTCTTTCTTTGTCTATCTCAATAAGACAACAACGACAATTTACTCCCTTCTGTTGCCTTCTGTAGAGACTAAGGGCAACACTTGGACTACAAATGAAAAATGACAATTTCTTTTCCTTCTCATTATCATGTTCATTTTTTTTTCTCCTTGTGGGGTGCATTTTGGATGACATTTTTGCTCAACTGAGAACTGCAGGATTCTCTAATGTTTCTTCATAATTATGACTATCAGAAAGAGTGAAAAAACCCTCTTTTTTTGCAAATGTAAAGTAATATTCAATGTTCTGATTACTAGAATAAATTAATAATTTAATAAGTGCACACTACCTGAAAAAATCTTGACTAGTCAAAGTGCTGTTACTTTTTAAGCATGTTGAAGGAGACGAATCACCGTCAATCCTGCATATATTTTTCTTTCATATGACTGATCGACATCCAAAATGAAATTAAAATTAAATAAACCTTGTCTCCACTTTTAAGTCGACTAATTTTTTGGCCAAATAGTGGTGAACAGTATTTCTTATAAGAAAACAATTTGAATTAAAGACATAGTCAGTAGTGTAGAGTTGATAAAGGTGACGAGAGAAAGGACGTGTTCTGCTAGGTCCATCACCATCTTGAAGGTGGCTCCGGCATGATCTATTCTTCTGACAAAGGAGAAGAATTAGCACTGAACTAGAAAATAAACTGTGAGAGTAATTTTTTTATTTTTAAACTGAGTTTTAGAGATTTTTTTTCCTTTTGTTACTTGGAAATTAATGTAAGCTACAGCTCTATTCTTAAGATAGTTATGGTGATCATGGAATGCAAGACAGGTCAATTTGTCTTGTAAACTGTCTATGCAGTTGTCTCCAAAACCTTGAGAGCAGGCATTAACTGATGTTTGGATTGTCTACACAGATTTTAATTGGCTCTCCTTTTTTAAATTTTTTTATTTTTTGGAACAGAATATATTTTCTAGAGGTCTAGGCAAATAGATTATTAATGTTAGCAGCACTGATATTCCTTCTATCAGTATTTTTTTCTTATATGCTTTTTCACATGTAAAGGCAAGTCAATTACTAACATGGAAATACTGATTACTCTTGAAGATGCACGCAGAGTCACCTTTAACTTAGTAATGATAATTTCAGTTTGCTGTGTTTGTAACTCCAAAATAAATAATTAAATTGCATTTTAGTTCTCTGATAGAAGTAATTAACTCCCCCTGCCCAGTGTTTCCACATTATGTATCTGCTAGTGATTTAGATTGTTTGTCTAGTCAAGCTACAACATGCAAAGGGAGTGGGAAAAGCCATCTGTCAGTTAATTTATTTCTTAATGTATTATGTATAAAAAGCAAATGCTGGCTATGTATTAACATTGGCCAGATAGGGTATCTCTTTGCATATTTTTTTCTCCTTTTAAATTGTTATCATTTTTATAGCCTTATGTTTGGAAGATAAATAAATGCCTTCTGTTCCTTGTACTATGAATTTCAGAGCTATGTTAGAGGGAAAAAAGTTAATAGAACCATGTTCAGTGCTCTGGAAGATAGATTTGTCTTATTTGTCGTGAGTACAGTATGCAAAAGGCTTTATTTATTCAAGTCATAGACAAATAGCATATGTGTGATTCTGTCTTCCAGTCTGTAAAGATTAATCCCAGAAATTTTCATATAACCATAGAATCACAGAATATCCCAAGGTGGAAGGGACCCACAGGAATCATTAAGTCCAACTCATGCCTCTACCCACAAAAATCAAATCCTACATATGAGTGCATTGTCCAAATGCTTCTAGAGGAAGCCATGAGGAGCCTGTTCTACCCTGTCAGTGTCTGACAGATACCTACAGAGAACTGTAAAACCATAGAACAGTTTGGGGGAGAAGAGCTTCTCAAGGTGACCTATTTCCAATGTGCCTTTCATGGGCAGGGGCACCTTCTTCTATAACAGGCTTTCCAAACCCTAATCTAATCTTGCCTTGTACACTTCCACTGATGAGATGTCTACGGCTTTCTTGAGTAACCTGTTTATGTATCTCATCACCCTCATCCATAAAAAAAATTCATCCTTATATGCAGTTTAAATCTATCATCTTTCAGTTTAAAACTGAGAAATTGTTCTGTCAATACAGGCTCTGGTTAAAAATATTTCTCCTTCTTTCTTATAAGCCCTCTTTTATATATTGAAATCATTCTCAGGCATTAACTGGTTTAGGACTGACCTGTGACAATTGAGATGTCATTTTCATTTTTCTTAGTTCTATCAACAATATCATCATGTAACATGACTGCAATTTTAGATTTTGTGAAGTTTCACAATATTTCAAGGTGATCCTTCAAATAGTTCTAATGTGTTCCTTTTGATTTTTGTTGAAGTCTGGTATCTGTTTTGTTTTGGGCTTGCTAAAAGAGAACATTCACATTCCATTTTCTTTGAGCTTTGACAGGCATCTGTCTTTAATTGCTCTGTAAGAAAATTACCAGTGAATTTTTACTGCCACAGGATAATATAAACATTTAATGGTTTTTACAGGATCTTTTTTTACTTTTACCTTGGTACATTTCTAATTTTGACTTTTATATTACCAAAAAGCTAAGGATTCTAAATAAGGATACACTGAGACAGAGTTGTGCTGTACTCTGACAAGTTTATTGTTTGATTTAAGACGCAAATGAGTATTAATTTAATGATTGGGAAGGATATCTGTTATGAAGAAAAAATATTATATGAAGTTGTGTGAATTTAACAGTGGTGTTCTATGCTTTACTTTGAGAATCAGCTTTTGAAATAAAATGGCTGAGCTGTAAGTCTTACTGTTTCTTAACTTTTTCAGTTTTCTCTCCCAATGGAAGATTTATTTCTTTGAGTTATGAAGAAAATCTTCAGAAAGTGGACCTCATGGCTGCCATAAAGTATAGAAAGAAAACTTCCCAGTTACTAACCAGACTCCTAGTGTTTTAATTTTTCTACGAATGACAAGACTTTATGAACTAGGTAGAAGATGAAGGGAAGGCATGTACAAAGATGGATAGGCAAATACAAAGGTCTGATGAACAGTTATGTCAACTTAAATTTCAGTGTCCTCAGTGCCTTTTTGCTACTTCATGTATTTTATTTTTATGTAACAGCATTTAAATAAACCTCATCAGATTTCGTAGTGAAATTATTCCTTTCCAAAACAAGGAAAGATCAATGAGAGTTTCTGATAGCACTGAAGACTACAAATGAATATCGAACTGTCAAGAGAATATGATATGACATGGATCTATCTCTTTCCAAGTAAATTACCCTAGTTCAGAGGGCAAAGCTGATATTTTTTTTGTAACTGTCCTCCTCTTTCTTCTGGTTAAAGGTCTTATTCCTTCTGCAAATCCAGTGTAGGACATCCGAGGCCATTTTTTTTAAACGGTAATATAGGCTACTAGAATTTATAGCTGGACAGCAACCAGAGGCAAAACAGGATAGTGTTTATAAAGTGAAAAATTGAACTTTCTGCATATAACTTATACCTTAATTTATGTTTTGGGCTCCTCATCACCCTATCTCCATCTTTTCCTAGAAAATCAGTGCAGCTATTTTCATTTGTACATCTTAATGTGCTGTTGAATGCTTTCTGTAGTTATATATTATAGAATTTTTGTAAAGAATAGATAAACAATAAGTTATCGCTTCTTATGTTGTTTTGTTCTTTCTTTATTCTCCTCTTCAAGAAAAAGAAGAAATAAAATTGAGGAACTTGAGTAAGATAAGAAAGATTAAAAAAAAGAAGAAATTATCCACCAGAAAAAGAAGTGTAAAGTAACACACAGATTTATCTCTTTCAGAAATCCTCCTAAATTATTAATTTTTAGGCTTTTTGTTTCTGTTTGTCTCAGTCCTTTAGAATTATTCACATAACATATTAAGAAACTTTGATAAATCGTACTACATAATTTTCTGCTTCTATTTAGGGATACTTAACATTTATTTTTCATTGAAAGATTTCAGCTTTCTTTTCTCTTATTATTTAAAATACTCCTTTTTGGCTTTTATAACACACTCCAGCTCTGTTTCCCTCCTTTCTTCAACTCACGTTTCTATCTTCTAGTTTGTGGATCAAATGTTGTTCCCTAGCCTACCATTGTAAATCTTTCACTGAGTTAGTCTGGATTTATATTGAGGGATTGGAGAGAAAATTGTCTTCATGTCTCTGATCTGGTTCTGCCTCTTTTTCCTCTAAAAAACATTTCCAAATATGCAGCAGAATGTAGGAAGTTTTTGTTTGTTTGTTTGTTTTTGTCCAGACCTCTTGTTTAGCTGTTTCTCTCCTGATCGGTGTCTGTTATCAGATTCGCCTCCACAATTTTTGATTCAAGCCTTTCATTTATTTATGTCCTAGTATTTCTTCATTCTCTTGTCCACAGGGTGCAAGTTTTCTGTAAGCATGTTGAATCAAAAGGTGGTGTGATAAATAGTTATGCTGTCACATGTATTTTTCTCCTAATCCTGAAGATGTAACAGAAAGTGTGCACCAAATGCAGAAAGAAATAAATGCAATTAATACATTATTTCTTTATTTCAAATTTTTGAATTCTGCCTTTCTCACAGTACAGTTAAAAATGCATCTCTGCTACAGCCATGCTGTTTCTTCAGCTAATAGAAAAATGTTATATATGACAAAGGACTCACGGAAAGTTTAATATCCAGTGAGATCAGCACAGAAAGGAACATTTTCTGCCTTCTAATAAATCTTTCAAGTCTCCATTAGTTATGTGAAAGCATATTCACTCTGTACAGAATGTGTTAGTTTGTACTGGAGGCAATATTTCACAAAGAAAAAATTGTGGCAAACTGGGTAGATTGCCAGGCTTTTCTGTTGTAATGAATTAGAGGACTGGCCTGTGACTCCTGCGAGAAGAGATCGGGCAAGAGAGTGCCAAGGTTCAGGTGCCAGCAGCAGTCGCTGCCTATGGACAACATCACAAACCCTTTGGTACATCTTGTTAAGGTATACAGAGCCTCAGTGGTTCCTAGTTTTCTAGTGCTGGCAGACTGTTATCTCACTGGCTGTTTTCTTCCTCTTCTTGATAATCTGTCCACACAGCCCTCTAACAAGTAGGATTTATGGATGGCACAGCAAATCTAGAGAAACTTCACACAACTTCTCTGAAGCTGCAACAGGGTGCTAGAAACTCAGAACTGATTAAGTAGAAATGATGAAATGGCATTTTAGTGAAGCCATTCTTACACTTGCAGCACTCACAAAAACTTTTTGCCACTTTTTGTTGCCAAAGAAGACCTTGAGTCTTCTAACAAGATTACTTGTTAAAGATAAAGTTTATATTTTTCCTTAAAAAATAAAATAAAATAAAATAAATAAAATATGCTCTTCTCATTTTCTATTCAATTTTGTGGGCAAGCTGTGCTAGGTGTCTGCTTGAACAGATGAGTTGGACCTCCAGAGGTGACTTCTAACCTTAACCATTCTGTGATTCTGTGAACTTTTACTCGTAAATGGTTTAAAAATTTTATATGCTTCTCTTCTGCTGAGAAGGGTGGGGTTTTTTTGTTTCTTTATTTTTATTTTTATTTTTCTTATGCCACTTGTTTCAAATAGATCAGACACACTCAGAGGTCACTGAAATGCTTTACCCATAATCAGAAATTCCCCATTAAGTCAGTTGTCACAGCAGAGATAGTAGTAATCTCACTTAAGATCTTCATCCTTATTCTGTCTTGTGGTGCTATTTAATTAGCATTTGAGGATTAAATTTTGAAATGGAATGTTTAAATGCATTTGAATGACTGCAGGATCTAAGAAAGCAAACTCAGATGCTACCTTATATTAATATTAGTAAATGGCTTATCATGTAAGGATTGATATATTGCAGTGTAATCTTTAGATAGGAGTTGTTCCTCTAGAATTGTTCCTCTATGAATTTAATTCCTCTAAAGACCTTGATTAGAGTTTGTCTGATATGCAGTAAAACTAAAAATTGACAAAATATTGTTCAAATATTGAACTTCTATAAAATAGCTTAATACAGTTACTTCTCTGTTTTTAAAAGGAAACATTTTAATGTATGAGGGCTGCTCCAACAGTAATACCTCCTTTTTTAATATTTTGGACAAAGGAGTAAGAGGTGGATGTTAGTGATATGACAGTAGAAGTTGGACCTTTGCACCAATACTTTGCTCCATTTTGTTGCCATGTGACAGGTGGCAGCAGAGGGGAAGTCTGTGAAAATGGTGCCTAGCATGGAAGAGCATATGAAGCAAAGGTGTGTCAATGAATTCCCTCAGGCAGAAAAAATGGCACCCACTGACATTCAGTGATGCTTCCTGAACAACTGTGAAGTCCAAACAGCAAGCACAGTGAGGCTATGGGTGGTGTGTTTCAGCAGTAGTGACAGTCATGTGAAAGACAAGTCATCTTTTGGTTGACCATGTACAGCTGTCACAACTTAAAATGAAGAGTACCTTGATCAGCTCATCCACACAAATTGGCAGATAATTACCTATCAAAATTTGATCACAGGTAACCAGGAAAGAAAAATACACTAATGCAATGATTTTCTTATCTTTTGTCCATGTGTGTTTATGAAAGAGTGGAAGAATTCTTGCTTACTGGTGGAAAAATAGTATTTAGTAAAGGAAACAGAAGGAACAGAAAATTAATGCTTATCCCAGCCTATAATGTTATTGGAAGACTGGCTCCAGAAGATTACTGTAGCTCTATAGAGATGCATACTCTGAATATCACAAACAGAAGTACACAGAATGACTCAGATTTTCAGAGGCATGTAATGAATTTTTAGGTGTTTTAGAAAGTAAAAGCATTTTCTATCTGAAAATATTATAAATTTAGTATGTTTTTATTTGTCCTGACTTCAACATTATATTTTGGTATACAAATTACAGTATGGCTATTGTTCAATTATCTGCATTTCTCTGTCTGTGTCAGACTAAGAATTTCTGAATTCTATTGTTGCAATTTTGAATCATGAAAGCAAAAAAACACATATTTAAATAAATTAAATTCCTATTGGGGACAATGAGGACAATCTTTCATGACTCGGGTTCTTCATCATTAATTAATATTGGATTACGTCAGAATTTACATAGATACTGATATTGAAAATCTTTGAGTATGTTTTTGTTGTGGAAGTTTGGGAATTCAAAAGGAAGTGAGTTTTGAGGAAGCTCTTTCATGTGCAATAACATGTTCAGATGAACTTCCTGACTGCTAAGTTTCTTGCCTTATCTGAGAAAACTTTACTTCAATTTCATGCAAGATATTTTACTAGTATCTAAAAATCTGAAGATTTGGGTGCCTGAAATGTAATGTTTAGTACCTTATAGGTGAAGACAATTTCTGTTTCTCCAAATTGCTTTCCGCTTTAGAAAATACATATTTCATATATTGCATTGCCTGTGTTTGTCATTGACAGTGAAGTTCATTTGCCCTACCTGACCCCACATGACCATCTGTTGGTTTCGGCTGGGCAGTGATGCCTGTAGGCACAGAGCTGACCTCAGACATTGGCATGCTATGACCAAGGTCACTAATCCAGCTGGAAGGCTTGCAGGAGTCATTTCAGCTCATGGAAAAGTTTTGATACAGCCTTCCCCAGGAGCCTTTCTGCCAGACCAAATTGTTGGTGAGACTGCACCACCAGTAAATGAGGGGAATTCTGAATGTCTCTGACTGGCTCTGAAAAGTGATGAGTAAAAAAAACTATTTTTTTTTCACTGTGACAATTTTTAGCTGTTCATTTAAAACATCTAAAAGACACTTTTCATAGCAAGACTATTCAGGATATTGGGTCTATAGAAATAGTTCAACTTAATCAGTAAAATATACACTGTTGAAGGAGAACTAATCAATGTTCTTTAAATGTTTTTAAATTCAATTATGTAGAGAGACAATGCTGAACTAAAACCCAAGCCAAATATTCACTCATAATTTCTCTGTTCTTGTTATTTTGAATGAAAAAATATAATTCTACTACATCATTAAAAATACTGCTGATTTATGTCATATATCTACTAAAAATGTATTTTATCAAATGCTGCCTGTAAGCAAGGAAAAAATGGAGGCAATTAGTTTAGCTTACTTATTTGTGAATGCAGTTTTAGAACAATGTATCTTGGGACAATTATAGTATTTTTGAATTTTTGTGTGACTTTTTTAATCATTTCTATATCTTGAATTCTTTGGTGTCTTCATAGATAACATGTCCAGTTCTTTGGAACAGGACAGAAAAAATTGCTTTTAGGGTCTCTTCGCTGATTTTTTCAGAACTGTTTAATTAGGGATACAATTTATAACCCTGTAAAAAGTTCTTCTCTCAGAACAGGGCCCATCTACTCATCTAGAATTTTTTGTTATTTTGGCCTATTTTTTTCCATAGCAGAGAGTTAATTCCTCACCAGCGTGGAAATGTCTTCTGGCAGTTCCACTGAGGGTTAAAGAAGTGTGCTCTTAAACAAGTTCTGATTGAAGAAGGACTTTAACACAAGAAGACGAAAATTCTCGTGGAGACAGTGAAGCACATAATCTGCAGAATATCCCTAACAGAAGGAAATTAAAAATCTGTATCTCCTAGAGAGCTTAGTTGCTACTGGACCTTCTATGAGAATAGGTACTGCTTTTTAAAGTTTTTAAATCCTTGCTGTTTTAATTATTTTGGCTGTTGGAAGATTTTTTTTTTCAAAATTCAATTAACTCTTCCATATGTCCACATCAAGAAATGTTGTAACTAGTGAGTTACATTCTGAACTTCTCTAGTCAGAACTTAGGCAAAATATGCTAAAACAGAAGGAATGCTAGAATTCCCCGTCATCTCTGATTCTTATTATACTCAGAGACATTCAAGAAGGACTGTAGATATTTGCAATATCATAATTTACTACTCCTTTTCTTATTTTTACTCTTAAAACAATGACATTTCTGCAGTTATTTGTCAAGTAAGCTAAACTTTATTTTTTTTTAATTATTAAAAAAAATGGTTTTTAAACTTTCTAAAAGAAAAAGAAGCAAATAAACAATAGATCTTCTAGGTCATATTTATAACAAAGATAATTTTTATAGAACTGAGGGGTGAGTCAGAATGTTAAACCTGAAGCATATCTAAGTTAAGGATAGTCGTCATACTGAGACCAAGCTATGGCCTTATCTCCATCTGTATCACTGCTCACAGAGAGCTCTGCAAGAAGGGAAGTGCCCCTGCCTTGAGACCAGAACAGCAGTGTCCTTCCTGCTCCTGCATGATCTGGTGTCCTGTGGGCAGCTGCTCATGGCAACACAGAGGTGCTGAGGAAAATGGAATGCTCTGTGACTCAGTGAGTCACACACATTTTACTTCTTCTCCACCTAAAGGAGTACTGATGTGAGAAAAAGGGTATTTAACCTCCCAGATGAGGTTAAATAAAGTTTTGAATATGACAAAGGAACTCAGTATCTGGTTTGAATAGAGCTTTGCAAGTTCTGTGGATATCCAAGTTTGGATGTGTAGGACAAGTCATGGGGAAGGAGAAGACCCTTTATGGAACTTCTTGACTCTAATACTGAGCACATTATTTAACCTGAAGGAGTTAAAAAATGAAACGTCTAATGTAGATTTTAATTATTTTTGAGTTCAGAGAAGCATTTTCAGACTTACTTTTTTTTTCCTATCAAGAAAGCCTGCTTGTTTTGTTACATTTTTCTTTTAAAACGAAATTTTTAATACAACTAGTATCTTTAACCTTTTTCTTTCTTTTAGGAAAATGTTCTGAAAACAGCAAAATGCTGACTAACATTCTGTAGCAGTCCTTTCTTTTCCTAACAGGAAGTGAATGGAGACAGTAATAAAGGTGAGTTTCGTTCTCATTCTGGACAGAACTCATGGAGCTGTGAGGGCAGCATTCACAGGGGTGACTTTACAAGGAGAGGATCTACTTAACAGACAGAATGTCCCATGAGAGGGATAAAACACTAAGAAAAGGCAGATGAGAATTCCTTTAAGTGCTGAAGTGGTATCAGCAGGTTGGAAAATATCATAACCTCCAGGAAATATTACCTTACTGTTTTTGTGGAATATGATCTCTGGAGTAAAATTTTCTTGTGAAAAATGCTGAGGCGTACCACAGCACCAGCATCCCTCACAGAAGAAAATATTTAGATCTGCATTTCTGAACTAGCTCTAATAGGAGTTGTGTAACTTTATTCTTAATAGACCATAGTTCACTCTGGTAACCATCTGCTCTTACATGAAATATTTCCTTATTTTTCTCCCTGACTCATGTTCTTCCAAGTGTCCCTCTCACAGTAATGCAGGCAGTTATTTATTTGTTTGGAAGTCCAGAGCCTGTTTGAACTTCTCTGGGAAGAGAAGGGCTAAAGCGAACAGAGGGCTGAAATGCTGTGGAGGAAGTTAAGAGAGCTGAAATTTGCATCTCTTCTTTTTCAAGTATAAAGATAGAAAAGGATACCCTCAACCTGTTAAGAACTGGATGAAAACTATTATTCCTGGATGTTGTACATCTTACGGTGTTCTTTCTCCTGAGCCAGCGACTTATCTTCTACCCACTGAGCTACTGCTTCCTGCATGCCCTTGTAGCAGCAACTGCCTCTTGACTTTCTAAAACTTTGGAGGAATGAAACAGATGGGGCTCTGTCTGCTTCCCTGATCATGGCTTTTAGGTGGATACAGTGCCCATGTATAGGGGCACTGCATTCTTCACAGCTGAAAGAACACAAGTGCAAGAGTCAACTCTGATCTCAGAGCAGAAAGCTCATCAGTCCTTTATCTTACATTGTTTATGAGTACACGCTATAGTACAAAAAATCTGTGAGAATGTCCTTTAAGAAGCTGGCAAAATGGTTACTTTCTGTTCAGAAGTTTATGGGGAAGTTTATTTTTCTGTGATGCCACGGAGCAGAATCATTACAAGGGAACAGATAGCATATTCCATCTGAGATGGTGTCCATGGTTTATGGTCTGGTTTGGGGTGGGGGAACCCAAGGACCCACACCCCGGGAAACAGGAAGGGGAGAAGGGAAATGGGAGATAGGCCTAAAAACAAAACAGCAGCAATGATCTGAGGAGGAAAGCGAATAAACTAAATAAGATATTGGAATGCAAAATAACACAATATAATACAATATAATTGGAATAGAAGCTAATAAATAAAATAAAATGAGAGAGAGAGTGTCTGAAAAACAAAGGCCTTATGCTAACACTGAAGGTGAGACAACTAGGGCGTAAGCAGTGCTGGGTCAGTCTGAAAAGGAAAGAGCCTGTGTCTCATGACACATGAACAGTTTTTATCTTTCCCATTGGGCAGAAAATGGAAAAACGCAAAACAACGCAAAGTCCTCTGGGGTACATATTTCTTCTCTTCAGAGACAGATATACCTGGAACTACCGATGATCCATGGAACTGGAGCATTAAGTCTTTAACTCCCAATGAACTACATGATGTTATGATGTGGAATATTAATAAAAAAATCATAAAACCATGACAGATGGCCTTACAGACATTTTTTCAGCTCTTTTCCAGTTCACGTGTACTATTACATCTATAAGGCAGGAACAGCTCTAGCTGTAATCCCTGCCAATGTCAGTCATTCTTCACCACCAAAAGTTTGGCTAAGCTGCTTTTACATGCTCAGATGGCTTCAACATGCCCTTGAAAATTAAGACTTTCTCATTTCTTTGTTGCTCTTGAGATCAAAGTAATGCATTTGATAAAGTTTTTGAAAGGAATACAAAAAATAGTTAATGCAGCAGCAAACAAAAGAAAGTAAACAAATTTTAATGTCTACAGTGATTGATCAGAAAACATTTCATTTTGTATGTACTGTAATAACTAACTATTAACTCTGACAAACACCTAAAAATGTCCAGTTTTCTTCCTGTTAATATTAGCATCCATTTCAACTGTAATACTGAAACTACTGTGTTTGCCTGGCATGAATAAAAAGCTTTTTTTCAGACTGTCTGCAGCTACAATTAAATACTGAAACTTTGGTATCATTTCTAAACAAATAGAAGCTGAAAATGTGGCTATTTCTATCCTGGGATTTCAATTGCATGTAGTCCACAGGGGGCTAAACATTGCCCCATTGTGCATCACAGAAGGTATTTTAAGCTGCATGACCATTAATTTAATCATCCTGAAGTTTACCACTGGGAAAAGGAGGGTAGGAGGGGAAGGAGACCTGAGAACAACACAGTGATCAGTTGGTTGTCCATGGCATAGTAACCATTATCACAACAGGCATTAATTGACACCCTTGTTGGTAGCCTCCATGGATGACTGAAATCTCTCCAAGTCTGATCTAGTCTAATTAAAGTACTACCTCCTTCCACAGATCTTGAAGTGGCTGAAACAGGCTTTCTCCAATGTGGATGGGCCCTCTATGATGGCCCTGAGACCAGTTGAGAGGTTTATGTGAGGGGAATAAATGTTGAACTTACTTGCTTAGCAGGGTTGTCACTTCAAAGTCTTTCAGGGCATTCAATTTATATATCAAAACCCCATTGTGATTTTTTTTTCTTTCAAAATATATTGCAAATTAAAAAAGCTCTATTTAGAACCTAGATGCAAATTGTATATTTCAACTTACACTAAAATTTGTGTCTTTTTTAATGTCCCATATGTCATCTCATTCTTTTCTTCTGAAGCATGTAGCAGATTTATATATTCTCAGATTATTCTGCTTGAAGAGCAAATTTTCAAAATTCAGCATACATACCAGATATGGTGTGGAAGTAAAAGGCCATGAGTCTCTGTTGAGAGTTTTTCATAAATTTGTAAACCGTGAAGGGTGGAAATATCTATGTGATCAGATGATATCTTCAGATGCCCCACAGTTTCTTCCAATTATATTTGTGTTAAACTGCCTCATTTCTGTTTGGCTGAAATATGTAGAAAAGCAATTCATCTTGAAATGAAGTCCTCAAGAGATGTAGAACTGCCATTTTGCTCAGTCATTTATGCTAAGGGATCATCACTCTACTAATGATGTATCTTTGCCTTTATTTTTAATATCCAGGCATTATAAAAGATTTCTTACTATTAAAATATCAATTTCCTATTCATAAAAAAGTTGACATTATATTTTCTTGGAGTTATTCCAATATTTTAATGTAATAATCTTAGTCCTTTTTATTTTTATTTATTTTTATTTTTATTTTTTATTTTAAATTAACATAGTACACTTGCCTTGTTATTTCCTCTTGCATTCGTTTAGATTTTGGGGTTGTTGTGTAATCTCTCTTCAGTTGGTCAATATTTGTTTTAGAGTGCAGACTTCAGAGTGAGATACAGTACTTCAAATTGTTTTCACTGTGGTTGTACAGATACATAATATCCATTTTCTTCGAAACAATTTGCAGTTCACATCAACTTTCATGAGTGCATTGGTTTGTCAGTCTTTCTGGAAATTGTACCACTTCTATATAAATGACTTGCTTTAGGCATATGAAGTTGAATGTACTGGTATTTGCTCCAAGAAACTAATCCAAAAATTGAGCTTTCTGTGGACAGAATCTAGCATGCCCAGGGACATCTATTGACTTTAATGAGGCTTTATACAAGACCAAATATCTTCCCATGTGGAAATCTATGAATAGAATTTGAATCTATTTAAGACAAGTAACAGAAAAGAACAAGAGTAAGGAAAGATGACTATGCTGATAAAGCTCTCAGGTAGCATTATGATTCTTCAATTTTTAAGATCAATTTTTCTTTAGTTTTCTTGTTCTGTTTTTCTTTTGTTCTTTTTCTTTTATATGTGTCTGACTAGTAAATAAATACTTGTCAACCTTTTGTAAGAAAAATACAGTAGAACGGGAGGAGAAATTCTGTAACGAAATTATAGCTGTGATATTTGTCGCATTGATTTCTGTTATTTTGAAAAATATATGTCAACTAAAGCTATGGATTTAACAGTAACACTGCATTTTCATTGGAAACTTTATTTGAAAGTAGAAATCAATTTGAAGAGTAACTCATCTATTCCTCTCACTATCAATTTCCTGGGAAAAGAGAGCTAAGAAAAAATAATCTGAGGTTGTGTTAAAATTTAAATTAATTTGCTAAACTTTCCAGAACATTTATAAAATCTAAATATAAAAACTGAACAAAACTATTCTGATACTGACTTTAAGCTATGGTTTCAGCAATGTATGGTTAGAGGCAATTGAAAGAAATAGTAAGGAAAACTAGCTTTTTTATGTGGCTATCATTCTTTCTGATTCAGACATCAGGAATGCTGTATGTACTGAAGAGAGCCTGAAATAACAAAGTAAGAAATTGCATTTACTTCACCACAAGATTTAAGAAGTTGCTAAGATTCATTAATGGAAAAAGAAGAAAGAGTGACTTTAACTTCAGGAATAAAGCTGTTTCTCTGGAGTACCTCTGAGGAGCAGTTTCTCTTTCTGAAGCTGCAGTTTATATCTGCTACAGACATCCCCTTGCTTTTTTTTTCCACGATAAAATGAAGCAAATATTGAAATATCTTACCAGTCTGTATTTTTAGTGCCCTAATGAAGAGGCAATGCTATGAATATACCACTGAAGGCAGGAACAAACTGCAGTTTTTTTGGATTGGTTGTATTCTTACAGTTGTAATTTACTCTTAGCTAAAATCCTCAGCTTCATTCAAAATATGCTCAGTGATCCCATGGACTAAGAAGAAAGTAAATTTCTTTTCCCTTGATTTAGGAGGTCTCAGGAGATTTTGCTGATTCAAAGTTTTTTGCACTCAAAGTTTTAACCCAAACAATAACATTTCACTAATAGGCTTATCTATTGAATAAGGCCGATTATTGTTTTTAGGGACTGACCATCAGATAGGACACTGCTGAATTCTTAACAGGACATTGCAAAAGTACAGCTGCAACACATTAGAAGTTGCAACCAGAGAAGTGCATCAGATTAAGCTAGGTATGGAAGTAAGTGGAAAAACTATGTTTTTCAATAATATCACTAGCAATTCACATTAAGAATCTGGGGTCACCCAGATTAATCTTCTAAAATCAGGAATACATGTACAAAACTGGCTAGGTACTTTTCTATCTTCATATTGTCTTATGTTCTTAAGAATGTTAAAGTTGGAAAATCAAAAGTCGTATATTAATGTAAATACATAAAAATAGATTCTGAATTCAAACTTGACTGTAGACAGCTGGTACTTTCCTTTGATAGAGTTATTAGTGGAAATAAACATTTTTAGTGCTTGAGTTTTCTTGATAGGCAATGCAGGAAATTTCCAGGAAAGCTGGAAAACAAACAGTAAGAACTAGATGAAAATGTAACTAGACTTCAAAAAAGAAGATGTGAATTTTTTCATAAATTTGGGCATCTTTCTAATTCCCACTGAATGCAAATGAACTGTTTCTACATTTTAGTACAATGAAATTCAAATTATTGTTTTAGTGAACATGAATAAACCTTCTTATTATTAAGCAGTGTTCCTAGTGAATGGCATTCCATGTCAATAGCTGTACATTGTGCCTAGAAGCAGAACCTCAGTTATCTTTTAATTGCTTTGTTACCTTTGTAAGAGGTTGAGGTTCAGATTCAGTAAAATAAAATCAAGAATGAATGGAATGGAAGGCAAGGGAAATGCTGGTCCTCTTTTCTAGGTGTACTTATTTTCCTTCTGGCAGATATTCTTCTGGCCTGTTGCTGGAAATCTGTAAAGATGAAGACTTTCAGACAATTTATGCTGTGCCTTGCTATCTTTCTCTTCCTGTATGCAGTCTGCCCTGAAATCTAACCTTGATCTTGCTGCAGTATACTTCTTTTTCTATCTTGGAAAGGAGAAAATAGTATTTTCTTTTCTCTTTGAGATCTACTACATGCTTTGAGGCAATTGATCTACCTTTTGTCTCAAATCTGGACAGGTTATATCCAGACTAGCTCTCTTCTGAGTTATGATGTCTCATGACTCGCGTTGCTCTCTTCTGAACTTCACTGAAGAGATTCATATTTTTTTTCTGTAGTGACAGCTCAAAACATGGCAAAGTGTTACTGCCAAGGCTCTTCCATTTCTAAACAGAGAGAGAGAGATTTTCACATATTCTTTGGGTTATCCTTGACGTTTGATGTAGGCATTAACATGTCCAGAAGCTTACATTATACCCTAAATCAGCCCAAATGCTACCCAGAAAGTTATCTGTTCTGTGTTTCTACAATTAAACTCCTAAGAGTAGTCTTCTTCTCTTATATTCTTGTGATTCCCTTACATTCTTAAAATGTGGTGTTTTTTGTTGTTTTTTTTTCCCCCCAATAATCTGTCTTATTCTGTTGGACACGTTATCCGTTTGTTCATAAATGTTCCCTGGTGTAACTATTCTGGATTCCCACTAGTTTATATTTTTTATTTCCTTTTCATTATTACTCATTTATTTTAAAATTCCCCACTCATTTAAGCTATTTTTTTTTTCTTTTTATTCTCAATATGAAAGGAACATTTATATTTTCTCATGTCTATCCTTCTTAAATAAACTATCCTTTCATCTTACATACTATTGCACATAGATTTTGGAATGCAAATTAGATTGTGACATTTTTGGAAAATACACTCTCCTTTTTTATTTCTAATAATTCTTGTATCTAAGTAATTCAGCAATTGACCATTTTTATCCTTCCTAACTGTCCTCTGACCTTACTCATTAATAAGTTATTGCAAAAATAATGAAAATAGCAATGTTATTACAGTGTAACTAACGTATCATATTTAACAAAAGATTCCTAGAAAACATACGCAAGTATGTCTGTGATATTATATACCAAGACATTCTGACATATCCAGGACATATAATCTTTATTGGACATGTCTTATATCCACCTCTTTTGGATTTAAAGATACCAGTAACTTGGTTTAAATGCCCAGGCAAGTGTATACTCTTTCTTTTTGCAAGGAAAAGGACAAACCTTGGTATACAGCAACCCTGGAACTTTACTAGTCCTCTGTAAGAACTGAATAACACTTCAGATTGTAAAATCCAGAAAAAAGGTAGTAGATAATTGCTAATAAATCTAGGTACATGATTTTTTCCATTCTAGAAAAGATAACAAAGATTTTTCTCCCTTTACTACTTGATATCTGTAAATGTTGTACTTCTGTAAGGAAATGAATATATTTATTTAAACAGAATCCCTTTTCTATTCATGACACTCTGTGTGATGAATTCTTTAGATGTTTTTCTATGTAAAATACATTCTCAGGGTTGGCTTTGAGGACCGTTTTATGACAGCATTGTTCCTCAATGTCTTGCACACAGTGTTTCTGCACTTACATAACTTTTTTTTTTCCCAGGTCTTTTCCTCTTCACAAATCCATGGTATGTGTTTAGGGTGGTCAGTGAGGTTTAGAAATTAAGTCCTCCAGTTCTGATAACCAAACAAAGCAAAATTTCATGTTCTATTGCTTTTGCATAATTTTGTCTCCTAGTTGTGTTGACATTTTTAATGTCAACCTGAATGTTTAACCCTTTTCTGAGCACTGTGGATGAAAAATAGAAAATAAGCTTATATGTTAATTAGATACATGAAAACATAGTCATATCCGCATTTTAAAATATATGCAAGAACTCTTGTCAAATTCTCCTAAGACCCTCTTTGTCAGTGGAGAAAAAGATAAATGTGTAGGAGGTGACCAAAAGGTAACGAGAGTTCAAGGACACAAAGGTAGGTTGTTTGTCAGATAATAAACTGTACAGGTGGCACAGTGCATTTATTAGTTGTTTGAATCAACTATAGAATATTTTGCAAGGCAAGGCAAAAATTCCTTGATGAAATGAAAACTGTGCAGAATAAAAATTGATTTACCATAGCATCAGCACTTGATCTAGATTCTTTTCTGATTCTTTTCTGAACATTCTGCTCAGCTGTTTTGTAATAAATAATACAACTAATCAGCTATATATTGGCTTTTGATTTCTGGGGAATATCCATATTGATTATTGCTTTTTAAAACCCACCAGAAAAATGAAGAAATGATGAATGCTCTAGACTCAATATTTTGTACTTTTATTAATTTTACAGGTGCATGAAATGAATTTCAAACAGACTTCAATTTTTATTTCCTCTTATCATGGCTTTTAGTATATTGGAATAGATGTGTATGAATTCAGTGCTTGCTCATATGTATTTTGTTCCACGTATAAGAGAGTACAGATACAGCTAAAATAAATCTAAAAGTTATTTTTATTTTCAACAATATAAAAAGACAAAATTTTAATGTTGTTCTAATTCAATGCTTGGGACTCAAAACATGGATTTGCAAATCCTTGTTATGCTGTTAGGTGACTGGCTAGCTGCAGTAAAGGTCAATTTATTTACATGTAAGTTTCCCAGGGAACTGCCCACAGATGAAGGGCTGTCAGTAGTTCTAAATACATTTACATGATTCACAGTAAAAAAACCTCCAGTACTACAGAGATTTATATTTCTGTTTAACACACTTTTTAGCTTGCCACAGGTACTGATGGATTACTCCCTAATGGTGAAAAGAAATTGTATCAGCTGTATGTGAAAAATGGACTCATCTAAGGAAGGAAAAAAGGGAAGATATTTTGAAAAATTGAAGAGAATAGGAGGTTGCATTCATTAGCAATGTAAAAACAGCCCCTATTTATGTATTCTGAATTAGAATGCCCTTCATTCATATCATTTCTTATAAAAATGATGGTCTAGATCACTACTAAACTGGAGTGTACTAACTTGACACATTGATTTCAACTGAGCTATGGTGATGCAGAGCTGGCAGAAAATTGTCTTGCTTCTGTGACATCAGGAGTAAGGGCCTAGAGCCAAATCAACATTTAATCAGCTGAACTGTAACTTCAGTGGAACTTAGATGGCTCAGCTCTTTATACTTATCCACAAAATCTGTCTGCTTAGATTTCTGTCATCCCAGTAGGCTTACTCATGGCCAGTAGTGTTAATTAGCTCCCTAAACTGTGTATGTATGTAGACACTATAGTTTAAGACAAATGTAGCAATTTACTAACTTTACCTAAAGACGCGAAATCATGTTGCAAGTGTAACTACAGAGATTCTGAGAAAAAGCAGTTTATTTTTGTGAAACAATCAATATTCCTCACAAAGTAAAAAAATCATGAAAACTAAAGATACCCTTCCAAACAGGTCCTTTAATCCAAAATTAAAATGGAAAAAATGCCCACTTGCACCAGCAGGGAGTTTGGCTCCTACTAAAGAAACCTACAGTGACCCATTTCTTTGGTTCTAATAGATTTTATTTATACGTCGAGGGGATGTTGGACATCCTTGTTTTCCTTGAAACTCCAGCCAACAATTATTAAAGGAAGTTCAAAAATAATTCCTTTAAATCCCTTAGCAGGCAATTAAAGGAAACACAGACAATGCTTTAGCAAGTTACATGTCCGTCCTATTTCTGAGGAAGGAAGAGTCCTTAGCAGTCTGAGAGAATTCCTTGATAAGCATATCCTGGAACAATAATCTGAAAAGCCTTCATCACACTCACAATTTATACAGCTCTTACATTGGTAAGTGGAAGGGGAAGAGTATTCCTATGTGCTTGTTAGTTAGAAAATGATAAAAACAGTTATAAAATGATGGTAGTTAGTTAGAAAATGATAAGAAAACAAATATCAAGGAGGTATTTCTGTATCTGTTGGCTTTTGATTTTCTTTGCTTTTCTTTCTGTAAAGTACTGCTGTGACAACAGACTCACATTTTTTTGAAATTTTCCTTACCAATTGTTCATCTTTTTTTCCCTTAGACATTTGAAGTCTCATTTTCTCCCCTTTCTACATACAGGCCATATTAGTCCTGTTTTCTCTGTTGCAATATTTTCGTGATCTGTGATTTAACTGCTTCTAGCTCCGAGTCAAGTCCTTCTTCTGTATAAAGTGTGAACATTACCTATTATATTTAACTTTTGCCTCCTTCTGATGTTTAAGGGTGTGGATGATAGCATTACAGAATCAGAGACATACCAAAGGAATGCGGGGTTAGGGGAATGTGGGATACTGTAATACAATATAATACAAGCAACTCAGAGAACAAAGAAATCCATGCTACAAAATGACATTCTTATCTTTCAATTTCATATTCCATATTTCTTTAATGCCGCTGAGATTATCTACTCACTGGAGCTAAATGTCAGCTAAAGTGCCAAATTATAGAATGCTCAATTTTCATTCATATCTGCATTAGTGAAATGAGCTTGGGAAAAGGATTTCTAAGGGGCTGAGAAACAGTGCTTTAAAAAGAAACTGCAAGTCACTTCTGGGGCAAAGGTGCATATGAGATGTGAAGAAAGCAGGGAGCTATTTTTGTTACTAGTACTGAATGACAGAAAAAATTCAGCAGCACTGTCAATACAGTACGCCACATATGCTCTCTGTAATAAAATTTGAGAGATATTTCACATTGAAATCCATAGCTTCAAATGATTTAATTGTACCATTAACGCCATAACCTTGTTTTAAAAGTAACTTATGGCTTGTTAAATTCATTTGAAAAAAATAATTCTAGAAACTTTTTTACCAGATGATTTTTGAACTTTTCCTCTGGCTATTAATTGTTATTTAGTTCATCAATCTATATGACATGACGCTACATTTAATTATATTAATTATATGTAATAATTCTGACAAAAGACATACCATTTCCATTACTCAACAAAGTCATTTCATCCAAGAAATGAAAAACATCAAGGTGAAAGAAGAGGACATAAAAGAAAAATAAGGAGAAGAGGAAACATGGAAAGAATGTGGTGAGGAAGAGAGACAAAAACATTATAGGAAGCAGCCAAAACTAGAATCTTGTTGTCCTGAACCTTTGAAGTTGTCTTCTTTCTGTGAGAAGTAGTTTGTGTTTTTGCAGTGGAAATTTCCAGTGTTTCTGTACGTATCATAGGATAAGTTGCTGAACAGAGTAAAGTTGGGACTGGGGCATTCCAACCAAGGTAAAATTGGCACGGGCACTAGGTAAGGTAATTATGTAGGGTAGGAGGGAGTCCAGAACAGGACAGGACTGGTGTGTAATTTATTGAAAATATTGTCCTCTTATCATCGTAAAAGGTACAGAACATACCCAAAGAATATGGGATTGATAACAGACATTGTATGGAAGATTAACATAGTAACAGCAACAGAAGATCTCGAGCCTGAAATGCTCAACCAATGAGTGCCAGGAGGGGCTTTACGTGTGTCGGACCCAGGGTGTATATGAATGGACTTCACTGACTAATTATGCAATTTCTCCCTTGTCAGTAGGGGGTGTGCGCCCATTATTGCAATAATGAATAAACTGCTTTTCACAAAGATCTTTGCCTGATTTGAAATTTTTGATCTTGAGCATGTTTCTCACATTTCTTCAACAATATTTTCTTTGTAGAGAGAATCACAACTGTAGGCCATTGACATTCTTCTTATGGAAAGCACTGACATCTTCACACATGTAATTTAGAGTGGAGTGGATTTTTTGAACTCTAAGATTAGCACCAAAATAAGGTAAAAGAATAAATAGTTATTATGGCACACACAGTAGAAGTTTCATATTCTCAGCCACTTTTACTGCAGTTCCAGAAGAAATATAATCAATGTCACTATACCAAGATAGGTGGGTGCTCATTACCTAACACCCTGAATATGATGAAAACTGGCTTGTATGTAGAGTTTCGAGAAAATCTGTCATAGATAAACTCTAGTTCATGTTTTCCAATAATGATGTAACGGCACTTGATTTGAAATTGTGCCAAAATCTATACTTTGGATTTTCCGTTTCCAAGTAAGCATTTCTTTACAACCTTTCCCCATGGCTTATTTTTTTTCCCTTGAGGCAATCACTATCAAAATTAGATATTGCTTTTTCAGATAGAAGTAAATGTATACACCCTTCTTTCTTTTTTATTTATAGCTTTTTTTACTTTTAACAGTATGATGGTGTTTAATGATACAACTATTGGTAACAACTTTCTACCAGGAAATTCACAGTAATGTAGACTATATCTTCCTGAAATGTAGTTTTGATGGTAGAAATGAGATATCCCCTTGTATGGGAACTGTTGAATCACAGCCCGAACCACTGATTGCTCACCTGTGGCAAGCACTGAGCACAGGTGAAGGTAATTCAACTCTGTGACGGGAAGGGGTGAAGTCTGGCTCCACCTCTCCCGGACCCCATTTGGTGGCTGACCACCACTGGGGAGGGTTCTTTTGTAAGAGATCTCTCCCCTGTGGAGTTCCATGTGAGCCTTGACCATCAGTGACAGGTGAGCCTTTCTTTGTTTACTGGTTGTCTTTATATCACCTGGATAAGCTATACAAAAATATACTGTCCACCTTCAGTATTTTGTGTAGGTACTGTTTTTTCGGGATATTCACCCTACACCCCTAAACTCCCAGGTTTCTCAAACTGCCTTCAGGGAGATACTTTACTAGGCTCACTAAATCTACTTTGCCATGGTGGGTTCCCTTAAGACAGCATGATATGGAAACTAGCTTCACAAGATAAATCTTGCTTAATCTTTCACTGCTGTAGCAAATGTATTTATGGAGAATGTATGTTATGAAGTTACCTTGCATACTTTTGCAACAAACATGACATACGATATTTTTCTTTGTTTATATCCTTAGTGTTCACAACTTCTTTAGTAGAACTTAGATCAAAATGAGACCATCACAGTCTTAAAGCAGTTTGCATATATCAATAGCAACAAAATTTAACAATTCATATCTCAGTGGTTTGTTTTTTTTTCCTGATTGTTCCATCCATTTGGACTTGACGAGGGGTGTTGGTAAAAACTGATGCTGTCTTAAGACAGATAATGTATGTGGTTTTTCATCCATAACTTCTGACAGTATCTTCCAGCTTTCACCTTCAGTGATTTAATTTGTTGAATCTGCATCTGCTTTAGAGAAAAAGCATGTCAAGAACTATGACAAACTGTGAAGAAGTATTACAGATACAGTCCTGGAGTACTGAGGCTTGGTGTTGAAGCTGATGGCAGTAGATATAAGGTTTCTAATGGAGCAGTATTTTCATTCAGAGTGAATGAGAGTGTGAAATCTAACTTTGTACACTGACAGAAATGTTTAATAGATATAATAATAAAATAAAACATTAAAATTGATGAATTTGAAAAAATAAAATCACAGTTTCTCTTCATTGGATGTTGTGGCAGCTGCTGCAAAAGAGTAGATAAGAAGGAAGCCTGAAGATATTATTTAATATTGAAATAATCAACCTATTTCTGTGGGATTTTCACATTAGAAAAACTGAAAACCTCCAGTCTATTTTCCACCTGTGAAATATGAAATGTGCCTCTGGCATTTTTTATCTGGGAATTAATACTGAGTTTTCTTTTTTGTTTTTTTTAATTTTTATCTTGACTGTATGTTGAACAGGAGCTCTAATTCACATTCTGCTCTTTCATTGCTAAGGAAATGTGAAATATTATTAGTAATTGGTGAGATGGGTCGCAGAATAGTAATAGCTATTACTATATACCATTCCATTTTACATTGTTTCCTTTGTGTTATTGTTAAACTTAGTTGTGTTTAGTGATATTAGTAGTAAAAAAAAAAAAAAAATTCTGAAAAAATTATGCAAGTGGAATTGAATTTTAACCTGTTTTAAATTCGAATACTGATTTCTGTGTCCTATTCCTGTTTCAACAACTGGGATTCAAGACGAAGAATGTTTTCAGTACCCACTCTCTTTCAAGGTGATGTGAGCATGATATTTGAAGTTCAGAAGTTATGACGCTTGTGTCACCTTGTCTCTAAAAGGATTACCCCTCAAGGATGATTTTAAATATTACATTTATCTGGACTGATTACTTTTAGAAGGAGAATAGCTGTTCTGTCAATAATAATATTCTGCCATTTACTCCTGACAACAGTACAGAGAAGTCTTTAAAAACAATAAATAAATAAAGGTTTTTATTTTGTCTATAGGTACTTTTTACCCACGGTGTCATGAAGAAATTTCAGTTTCTGTCAAAGGTCAATATTTCTTTGCTATAGATTTCCTAGTTTTATTTTCTTTTTTTTTTAAGAGCAAACAGCAGGGAGACTTCTGCACTGAACTCTGTGAATATGGCTGGTTCTGCCAGGTGTCCGGTAGGGTTGTGGCTGGAAAAAAATTAATTCTGTGTTCCTCTGGTTTTCCATCTGTAGGCAGCTTATTTGTGCTCTTGTATAAGTTAGAAGAGTATGAATAATACTTTCACTCACAACTGCAAGGAACCATGAACTGCTCTGTCAGTAAAGGACAGTCGGGGTCCAGCACAATTTTCTTTCCATATCCTCTTCTTCAATACTGTTTTGTTTTTGTAGGAATTCATGTCAGATAATTTTTGAGTTGACTAACTTTACTAAGACCATGTTTTCTGTTGCAAGGATCATATCTGTGCTGCAAAATGCCTTGGTTGTGGCCCACCCTAACTCTACTTCCTATTTCTTTCCATTTTCAAAAATAAGCCTCTCATTCCTTTTATCCTCTGTCAATACTAAGCATTTTGTGTTTCATCATTCAGTTGTGGAATGTCTCAAGCCAGTATTTGCACCAGTCTTCCCCTCACTACTGCAAGTAGGAGTGGAATAATCTTTGGCTTATACTGACATACTCAGAGACACCAGCTGGCTTTTATGACATATGCTCACAGAAATGAGAAGCATTTATGTTGTTCTGGTTACTCTGAGATTTCTAAATCATATTTAGTTCAGCTTTGTCTCTCATGCTGCAAAATGTTTCAGTAAATGCACAGATATTCGGGACATGGGCTACTGTAACTTGTGTATTAGTCACCCTCATTGAACATGTCCAATTGCATTTTTGTGCAGCAGCTTTTTGGTGAATCTTGAAAATGCTATGACCAAAAGCACGTATTTTCTCTGAGCTGGCATAGCTTTTTACAACTCTGACATGTCTGTGGAGAGGCGATTTACCTTCAGCCTTCCTGCTCTTTTTTTTTTTTTTGACTGATATTATCTTGTAAGCTAAATTAATATTCCTATGTATCAGATCATTTTTCTGTGATCACATGACAGTAGGTCAGCAATTGAATTTACATAAACAATAAAAAAAATTAAACGTATAATGTTGGTTTTTTTGAGTCTTCAATACTGTATCAGTTTTATTATGAGACTAGCTTCTCTCTTGGACTCACTTGGAAGGAGCAATCAACAAGGGTTAAAATGTTCCAATAATTTCTGGTGAAAATCCAGAAATGGTTTAGATTCTGTGTAAGAAGAAAATTTCTTGATTTCTTTTGTTAGGTATTAATCTGAATCCTGAATTATGAAACGTAAAAACAAATGAATGAACAAACATGGAAAATAAAAAAAAAATACACAAAACCAAACAAAAAACTAACCTGTAAGTTAATGCAAACAGTTTTTCAAATTTTGAAGTTGAGTTATTAGGGAAGGGATTTACTATTTTACTATTCACTTGAATGAAACAAATGCATTTGAAATATACTCACCTTTCAACAGGTTAAGATTAGGATTCTCTGTAATATATGGATATGTAAATAGTGAGCCAAAAGCTGGAATCATAACTAGGGATGCAGATATACCTCACTTGTTCTCAATACGTCAGATAGAACTTGACATTAGATAATGCAGAACATATCTTAGCGGATTGAAAATCAAAGTGTGGCAATTTGAGCTAGCAATAAAGCAGGCAGTAGAAATCAAAGAGAGAAAAAAGTTAACACTCACAGTGAACGGAGATGAGGACAAAATTTCTACACTAAGCACTAGAAATCATTAAGCTGATCTCCAAATTGGACAAAGAAGAAGTTCACTGTCAAAATATGGTATAAAATCTTGAACAGAAATCCTCAAACAAGTAATTATCTGAAAGAAGTTCATAGAGTTACAAAAAATATAAAAATATAATTTTCCTGTAGTTTTAGAATGAGAACAAAATTGAACTCTCATGTTTAGGAAGGAAATGTAGCAGGAATTTATTTTGCCTTCACTATTTATGACCTTCTATTTTCAAGAAACTGTCCTAACAAGCAAAATATTAGCAAAACATTGAAGGTAAGAGCAGCCTCTGTAATTTGATTATGGTATAATTTTGGTTAATTTCTAAAACCTATTTTAGGTATGTTTGGGACTGTGATTTTGGATTTTAGAAAATTTTGTAAAACTTATAGGGAAATTAAAAAGGGAGAACCTGCAGGGATCACTGTAAGATTAAAGAAGAAGAGTTAAGGAAAATGACATGACTGGAAAGATTTTACCAGACCAGACTAATAAGTGTGGGCTTGTTAAGTGTGTATTCATTTAGTGAGCAGTCTGTAACTCATAAGCCAGAAGTAAAATGGTATAATTTGAAACCCTTTTTTCATTTACTTGGATTCCTTTATGTAGTCTAGGACTGACTGATCTGTTAGAGAAACAAAGTTTGGAATATGTAGAAGAAAGTTCTTCAGGTAAGAATTTAGCTCCGTGGTTACATCTATTTATAATGCTCCACACAACAGTTGAATGATTTTGTGGTGCCTCAGCTTATACAAGTCAAAGCTGTAGATACTGCTTGTGCAAATTTTCCACAATTTAAGTCCATCTATTATAAAATAATACAAAATAAATATTACAGTTGTAGCCATCACTAGCACTATGAGATAAACAGCCAGTTACATACTCAACTTGGCAACTTTTTTTTTTTTTTGGCTGTTCTCACTGTACTATGAGGAGCTGACCTAATATCTATAGGTACCACACTGCTTGTGGTGCAGACATTCTCAAAATGATATTAAACCCATGTGTTTGATTGTTTTATGATGACTGTGTTCTCTTACTTAATCCTAGTACTTCTATAGTCAGTGAGTACATGTGCCTTTTCTCTCCATCTTCACCCTGGAGGTGATGCTCTTACATTGGTCATCTCCTCTTCTGCTCCCTGATTTATACCAGGTGCTGGAATATCATTTTCCCTTACCATGAATCTCCCAGGCTTTCATTGTAAAATTCAGTTTTGCAGAGTATCATTGAACTCTTGAGAGAAAACTTTGGACAGAGCAATGTGCCTGTGTTATACCTGTGTTTAAAAAAAATAATTTGGTCATAGAAGCTATTTCTTTATTGAATCACCTGCTTGTAAACTCAAAGCTTCTTTGAAGAAAATCTGCTCCAAGGATGTGGTTGTTATGATATTAACACTTGATAAAATTCTACATTTCTGGGAAAGCGTAGGATGGGAGAGTGTGCAGCAACATGCTGGGTAATTTGATTTTGAATCTGTGGAGAACAAATCTTTCTATCAACATAAAATTTTCTCTAATAATCTTGATGGGAGGTTTTCTGGCTTCTCCAAAAATAGAGATGGGAAAATAATGGACCTGAGTAAATGGAGTTCAAGTGTAAGGTTCAAGTGTATGCTTACAATAAAACATAAACTTTATTCATTCAGTTTCCAGGTTAATTGTAAGGCTTTAACATAGCTCTGATGATAATTGGACAAATTATTTTTTAATGTGAGTAGAAATGGGTTTGAAAGAGTATGAAATGTACTTTCCTCAATATCTACATGAGACTGGAGGATAAGTAAAATACACTGCATGGAAAAATATCATCATTTGTGATGTGCAGTAAGATGTACCTTCCCTGGGAAAACAGCACATCTTTTACCCTTAGGATGTAAATTTAGCATTTTCCCAAACAGTATATTGTATTTTAAATTTCCTCTTCCCACCCACCTTCTTCAAGAAGTAGAATATTAAACCTGTGGTGATAAATGACAGCATTTTAATATGTACTGTATCATTGACTGAGTGGTGAATGTGTTTTTAGCAGTATACAAACAAATAAGAGGAAACAGAGCTTGTCCTAAGCACTCTGAAATATAGATCAGGCACATTAAAAACTGACTGACAGCACATACCCGAAAAATGGTGAGAATGCTTTGGAATCTTTAAAGTGGTTAAATTTGAAAGGCTTTGCAGGGGGAGAAATATTTTATGGAGGGATTTGAGGAAGATGGATATATTAGAAAATATAGAGGCAGTTAGTAGACAGCTCTTCAGAGACCTGATCCACTCCTGAGGTAAATGAATGTATGAATTGTTTTCAGGTCTGATGGGTTTACAGGACAATAACATAAGAGTTTAATGGACATACAGTGCAAGATGGGCAGGAAAGAAATTCGGGCTACAGGTTAAGTAGTAAGAGAATAATAATGAGGCAATTATGAAGGAATATGGTAACTGATGAGGATATTCTGGACATCTTAAAATCCAACTAAATATGGATGCAATGCCATGCATAACCTCTTGGCTCTTGGACTCAACATGAGATTGAAAAAGAAAAAAGTGTTGCATTTTTATAGGAAAAAACATTCTTCTTCTTTTACTGCGTTGTTTCTTCATGCACTCAACAATGAAACTGAAAGGAGTGTTAAGGTTCATCCTACCATGCATGTTATTAATCTTTTATGTTTCTTGGCTATGTTAGTATAAAACTGTCCTAAACCCACTTACTGATTATTATGTTACAACCTTGTGACATCAGTTAACCAAACCTTTTCAGCAATGTTTCTTTACCCTGGCTAAATAAATAATAAAAATTAAGTATATCTTTAATCTCTTAATATTCTTTATTCAAGCTGTTCAAATTTAATCAGAAAAAAAATCTAACTTTTACTTCATTTTGAGCCCTCAAAAATTCAGCTGTAGTACAAGATTTGATACCACGGCCTAACACGTAGCTACTGGTAGGTATTATTCAGAGTAATAGTTTGTTTAAAGAAATATGTACAGTATTCCTCAGAAAATGAACATACATAATGCTTCTTATCTATTTTCATGGGAACTACAACAAAGAGCACAATAACACTATTTGGTAGAGCAAATACACAGCTACACAATGCTGTTTTTCAACACAGATGCTACCATTAGCTGTACATTTTCACCAGCAATGAACAATATTCTGCATGCTGAGTTTGTAAAAAAAATAAAATAAAATAAAAATGCACCAGTGAAGGCCACCAGCTGTCACTGTCTCCACAGCAAAAGCACACTATCCACTGCCTCACTGACCACATCCACTGGCTGATCTCTGTAAACTTTCAGCAAGTGTTGATGAATGTCAGTTGTATTCAGTTTTTCCTTATGAAGCATTCAATGGCACACCTTTGCTTCATGCACACTTCCATATCAGATGCTATTTTGTTGGACAGCCCCTCTGCTGCCATCTGTCTCGTGGCAATAAAACATGAGAAAATGTTGTTGGGAAGGTTTACCTTTTATTTTCTTACTAACATCTGCCTCTGTTGTTGCAGCCCAGCATAATTAAATAAGAGGTATATCTTTTGGAGCAAACTTTGTATATCTGCTTTTCAACCAACTGTTCAAGAAAAATTCACAACTGGCTAAAATAAGAATATAGTAGATAGAGTAGAACTACAATCTAAAAATAGCCATGTTTTACGAAATAGCATTGTTTCCTAATACAAAAGAATGTATTGCAGATTCATAACACTAACACAGTGAGAATTTATGCGTCTTTCTCATCACGTGAAAACCCCAGAAGAATGAGCTGCCAAAGTCAACTGCCATAGGGTGCATGACTCCCAAGAGTATGCCACTCTGAGTCATAGCTGCTGGAGGCACTGCAGACCCCGTTGTTGTTGGTTAAATCCCAGTCCTGAAATACCACACTGGCCTCATGTCAAAATATCTGGTATCCTTTTCATTATTTTTCAAAATAATGGTTTTTGTTTGTTTGTTTTGTGTGTGTGTGTGTTTTTGTTGTTGTTGGCTTTTTTTCACTATGAGAGAAAAAGGAACAAATAGATATTCCTTTGTTTTCCAGTGTAGAAATGACAGCATTGGTGAGGCTGTTAATAGCCTGAGTCAGACTGTAGTAAGTATGTAGCTCTTTAGTTTTAAGCATGCTAGAGTATAGACAGATGTGTAACTGAGTGTCTTGAATCCTCTAGTTTTGATAACAGAGACATTCTGACACTGTTAGGAAGTACTGCGCAAGTCACTGTCTCTTTTGTCTTTGCTTCTCCAAAGCTACTCCTGTTTGCTACTCCACTTGCTATTCTGAAGTTGCTTGGTGGGTTATTTCTTTTTGCCTCTGGAATCTCAAAGCTAGTGAAGAAATTGTCTCCCTGGCATCAGCACTGCTAGTCAGTGCACAGAGATGTTTTGTATAGTGATTGCTCCTTTGCCAATACTTCAGATTTCAGATTTACTTCTCTACAGCTGATTCCTCTGTTTCTGCTTGAAATCACTAGAAGCAGTAGAAGCCTGGGCAGTACTTCAGTAACTGATGGTGGCTGCCACTACACTGTTGGAAAGAAAGAAATCTCTTGCTTTAAAAGTGACACAGACTTCACATTTAGTAGAACCCCAGAGACAGCGCTGAATTGTTTATTCTTGCATCAGAGGTTGTAAAGTTGAGTAAGACACTGCAATAATATTTTCTGTAGGGTTTGATGCTCCTTGTAGCTCTTTCCCATGGGCTTTTAGAATATCCTGTCCCTTGCCCTAATTACAAACTGAAACTAAATGAATTCTAGTTTAAAGTTGTTTGTTTAGTTAAATGATCTGAATGTTTTGCGTTCTTCCTGAATAATCAACTGAGCTGCATTACTTTCCATGTGATTTCCCTCTGTCTGCTCAATGTGAATTGAGAACCAGGAATGGTTTGTATTAAATACCTCTAAATAATACTAAGGGGTCTTTCAGCTACTTTTGAGTGGCTTCATTTACAAAACCATCAAGAATTTCCCATACCTGGGAGCTACTAGCCAGCATTTTTCTATGGTTTGCTGTGTGAGAGCCATGGCTTAAGTATTCATGGTACCCAAGGTATTGAATGTATACCACACCAGCAAAAGTTGCTTGGAATCTCCTCCAGGATGAGCGGAGATGGGCAAATATGGACCAGAATTGCCTTGCCTAATTATACACAAAAGACAGCTCAAACACACTTGAGACTGAGTTGTACATCATCTAAAACCTGCCCTGAGCTACAGAAGAAGCAGCACACACCAAGTGGTGAGAATCAACATCGTGATTTCACTTATTTAATAGGACCTTGTTTCAATTTATAAACACTGTGGGAAGACATACAGCTGAAACACTGTTTTTCTCAGTTCCTTTAAATGTTCTGCTAAATATTTTACTGCTATGGTTAATCTCCAAATTAGATAAAATGCATGCAAGAAGAAAATGATTATGTAATTTTTAGGGATTTTTTCACTTTTTCTGTCTAATTTTTCTTCTAATTATCTGCTGATCTGTTTTTTTTCCCCTTCACGGTAATAATATGAAGACGTCAATTTGTGGTCTTATAGTATATATGAATTTATATATAAGGAAAATGCAGGTTAGCAGAGTACTAAGAAATATTAGAAGTAATCCTGTGTTATTTCCTATAGTAATGTAGAATGATTTTACAGTTTGACAGTCCTTTTCTAATGAATTTCAGACCATATATATATAGGTGCTTTAGGTGAATGTATCCCTGAATGCTAATAGGCAGCAAGGAACAAAGTGGATGCTTTTAGGTGACTGTCCAAATGCAGAGCCAGGAGGCAGAATCAATTAGAAACCTGACTGTGCTCCCACGCCTCAGCTGGCTACTTAGATGCTCCTGGATTCAGGCTGATGATGCCCAAGAGCAAATGGGAGCAGTAGCAGAGTAGAAAAACTCTTGGGACTTCAGGAATTCGATATTGCAGTGCTGATGAGGGAGAGTGAATGAGTGAAACAGATGTGATGTTAGGAAATCTTCTCCAAAAGAGTGATCAGGTGCTGGAATGGGCTGCCCAGGGAGGTGATGGAGTCATTGTCCCTGGAGGTATTCAAGAAATGTTTAAGTGTTGTGCTGAGGAACATTTTAGTAGGAAATATTAGTGATAGGTGGATGGTTGAACTGGATGATCTTTGGTCTTTTCCAACCTTGGTTACTCTATGATGCTATAATAAAACTGACCGGTTTAAAGTGCTAATCTAATAGGCTTTTTTTTTTTTTTAATGCCAGTTCTAGATCCTCTAGGGGTTGTCATTTACGTCTAGTCTATTACAATAGGGATATAGTAAATTATCATTAAAGTTCCCAAAAGAGTGAAGACTTGGACAATATAGGAGGAGAGAAAATAGTTAACAATGTGCACCTTCAAAATATCTCCTTATATATGTGTGTTTACAATGCAAGATTTTGTCTTTATTATTTTTCTTTTGGACAGCAGAACCATTGAAAAACTTTTCTCATTGTAAGAAGCTTGATTTTGTGGCCATTTGAAATATTAGTTCTGCTCACAATTTATGGGAGAAAAGGCAATAAGTGCAACTTGTATATTTATTCAAAATGGAAACATGACAGCTTCCTACAAGGCATAGAAATGAACAATAACATGCCACTTTCTCAGTTATATAGGCAAACTGAAATCAATTTAACTCCTTTCATGAAAGCTCTTCAAAGTCTCTATTTTTTCCTTCAAAATAATTCTAAGATTATTTATTCAGTTTCAAAATTTGATGTGTCTCCAAGGTTCGTGAAAATTAAACATATTGATACTCTGTGAAGATAATACTCAAATGCATTTCAGGTTAAAAACCAGAATCTGACCTTTAATAACATTGAATGTTGGATGTTCAATTAACTTAAGGTGAAGATTGATTGTACAGATGCCTTTATTTTGAATAGTTTCTATTGAAGAAGCTCTAACTCTCTTCTTCATGAGCAAATAATTCATGGCATCTGAAAACTGTTATGAAAATCTCTGGGGAAAATCGTCAGCCTATGTTAATGGGATATATCTTTAAAAATACATATGATTCCTGTGAGCCTGTATGCCAATTTTATCCACTGTTCTTAGCAACTCCAGTCACAGTAGAATAGATTCAAGATAACAGTTAAAGAAAACCATGTCTCTGAATCTAACATGGCTTTCATCATAACTGAAAACATCAGCCATAATAATGGATAAAAAGGGAACTCTCTGAATTAAATGAACCTTTTTCTAGAACATCCTTGCAGTTTGGCAATGAGCTTTGAGAGAACTTCTTTGGGACAGATGCATTCGGAAAGTAGAATGGGATGATCACTAAATTTTTTTTTTTCCCTGAACTTTTTTCTCAGCATGAAGTGTTTTTCTGCTGATGAATAAGCCACACAATTTAATAATAAACCTTGTAAATGCCACAGTAGCAGAAAGATGCCAAGACTGACTGTTAAGCAACATGCATGCTTTGTTGTTTTTTTTTTGTTTTGTTTTGTTTTTCTCTAAAAGATAAAGCAATCTCAAACTGCTTTTCCTAACAATATATAGAGGATTGAATGGGAGAAAAAAAAAATATTTTCTCTTAATCTCTGGTCAAGATTATTAAATTCCATGGGAATTAAGCATCTCTTTCTGAACTCTCAAAAAAGTTACCAACGACAGACAATTGAGCACCTAACCCTTAACAGACAGGCATTCTACTTGTTTGTCAGTTGCCTAGGGCAAACGCTCAGTGGGGATAAGCTGCATGATAAGCATGATAAAAATTTCTTTTAACACTGTGCTTTTTTGTAGCACCTGAATCTGTTGTGCCTTGTTCTGTTAAATCACATAAGACAAATGCAATATAAGATTTGTGCCAGAAGATTTACATGCTTGTGCCTAGGATTACGTTGCTTATCCTGCTTGATAGTAGGGTGCAAAGCCAGTGTAGTAGCATTAATCAACTCTTTCTTCACATCTGGCAGGTTGTGTTATCTCCATGTCTAAGTTATACCTAAGCAGATTTGTATGAGCTGTTCACTTTGGGCCATAAAAAGTAATATTGGAAATCTGTATTTACTTTAAAAGCCTCTAAACTCAGGAATTGAGTGTAAGCCCTTTCATAAGTCCAATAAAATACATACACTTAGCACTCTTTGATACCATCTGCTACCATATAATTTAGGAGAGAATCAAAAACTTTTTGATGATAATACTGTAGAGAAAAATAATTAGTGTGGATTTTCTTTTCTGTCTTCCCAGAGACCTGAGATCTCTGTGTAGTAGATGAGAAAGTTTTCAAAGAAAACCCTAAAAAGGAAACTGGTTCCATTTATTTTCAGAAATCCTCGATGCAGATTTTTGTGTCAACACATGTTCCTCCAGTTTGGTGGCTACAATAACCGAGAAGTGGAGAGTAAGAGAGGTTAAACACATAGGATACTCTTATATACAGGCTTCTAGTTAAAGAGAAGGAAATAGAAATCTGATTTGGACATAAAGTTTTGTGACTGGAGTAAAAGCACCTCCGAATAGGTAAGCAGACTTTATTGTGCGCACTAAGCATGCATGCACAGGCTGATCTCAGGCTGACACACCTTTCAGGCTGTACGATCAGAGGAGATGAGGCTGCACTTGTGTGTGGAATATAGGCAAGCAGATCAAACCTAAGAGACTGCCAACGTACATTTTTGCCAATAGTTTGGGACATGCAAATCTGAAAAATGCTCAGTTGTTTCTGTTCATGCACACACTGAATTTTACTTAAAGCCTGATAAATGTATTGCATTATTTTGAGATTTGTGTAGCTCTGACAAATGGAACATTATAAAGTCAATGAATTTTGGTAGAATGATAGTTGTAGAGTACTAAATAACCTCAATTTCCTTTTCTAAATATTCTTCTGCTTTCCATTAGTCCTTTCTTGGAAATTATTCATATATTTTGGTTGAATTATTTCCCTGAAAATCATCATAAGGAAGTTATAGATAATTTAACTGGAACAGAGCTTATTACTGAGAAATGTCACTTCAACATATATATATTATAAAGATGCTGAAGATCCTTAATAACATTACTCAAGACAGGTTACACCCAGTAAGAATACATTGCTCTACTGCACTCATATTAGCTACTTATAGAAGATTTGTTACTGGTACTTCCTGTGTTTTATACATACAATTAAGGAAACACTTTTTTTTTTTTTTAAATAAGTTTCTAATACTTTCAGCTTAATGAATGATTTGATGTAATTTTTCACTGTGGATTTACAAAGATAACAAGGTAAATCATTTTTGTATGGACAGTAGACTTCTTTTTAGAGTGTTAATAATGCAAAAGCAAACTGTAAGAAAAATATGAATATTGTTTTCATGACATCAAATATTTCTTGATGAAGGAATGGAACATATCTAAAGTATTGTAAATAATGATGAATGATTTCATAATAGATCAAATGAGATTTGATCATTTTCAATCACATCATATTAGAATCAATCAATTAAGTAATTTCTCTTTTATCTTAGGTTGTTTTCCACCTCTGTTTGAGGGATAAGAGTCTGGGAGGATTGAAATGAAGAGTGAAAGCATCAGTTTATCCAGACTGTAGGAATAGGGTACGGACAGTCCAAAAATGTGAAAATAAAACTCCAGACCAAGATTTTAAAAATAGACAAATGAAAGGGAAAAAATGGACAACACTGTCATTTCTAATTCTTTAGGTAAGTAGATAGTAAGTATGCATATCGGTTGTGAAAAAATCAATCTCCTAAATCCAGTGAATATGCAATTTTCATGTAGCACAGAAGAAATTAAATGTTTAATTCTATGGCTCTGTAATTGGAAAAGTTAAATTCAGTTACCTTTGCTGAAGAAAAATTCTCCCTCTTACCACTTGTATCATGCTATTACATTCCATGCCACTGTACACATTAACAGCATAGCAGTACTAGTAATTTAGGTTAGGAGGTGTGACTACATAATTGGGCAAGTCACAGATATTTAAAGAAAAGCAGTTGTAATCATTCTGTAAATTATTCTCAGGTAATACATAAATATGGAAACACTGATGCTTGTCTCTAGCCTAATCAGGAAACAATATGAATAAAATGCTTTAAAATAAGTGGAAATGCCTTGCATGTATTTCCAACTCCCTATATAATTGTAATGTTCACTGCAATTTTCTACCTGATAGTGAATACTCATGAAGTAACAATTAAAAAGTAAAAGTGATATGCTATCAGAAAAAAATAAAAAATAAAAATTAAAAAAACATTAAAACTTGATACACTTTTGATTTCATTAATGGATGAAAATGTTAAAAAGTAAATATCTTTTTAAACCATTCAGAAGTGTTGAAGTGGTGCTCCTAGAGTCCAGTGTTAGATTCACACCTTATCAAGCTTCGTTGTTTCCTATAGTTTAAGGCCAGATAACTTATCTGATTATCACTATAATCTCTTCTGCACTCTAAAAACCATCAACTCTCATCCAGATTAGTTGTAGAGTTCTGTTAATGAGTAAAGGGCATGTCACTTGTGCTTTATCTGTTTCAGAATATCAGAGAAAAAAAAATCACTGGAAAAAATCCTGATGGTTAAAGAAGAGAACAGTGACCTAAATATATCACACTAATGGCAAAGAGAGTGGCACCACTGAAATTTGATGAAAAGACAGATATTCCTATCAAATCCAAAGAGCAAACTGAGTATTTCATATATATATGAAAATCATAATCATGAAAGACAATACATACATTTTTGAGATCATTTACTTTGGAAACAGAATTATCACCCAACTAAAACTCATAGCATTTGGAACAAGCTGTATCTCACCAAAGTATAAAAGGAAAGTAACTGCTCTATTTTATTTTCAGATACAATAATAGTTGTGTGACAAAGCATTTCAAAAATTATTTTGTCTCAGTTTAAAATACTGGGATAATTCATAATTCAAAATAAGATTTTAGGGCACTTGAGAATGGTGTTAATTTATAAAAATTTATGGAAGACTAATGTCAGATGCCTATGACACAAGGTATTTTAATGATAAAGTGTCATCACTGACACAAGAGATGAACTAGTCTCATGCAGGAGGAGTACTTTAAATTATTCAGAAAGAATTCCATTTCATGTCCAAATCCAGCCATTTAGCCATCACTTCAAGCCTAGTATGCTAGCAAGAAATTTAGCTAAGCATCAGTGAATATATTTATGATCCTTAAGACTGCAAGCTGTTTTTGGCAGGGACTGTTCTTTCTCTGATGTATTTTATTCTTGCAAAGCACTGTAAATGTCCACAGTAGTTGAAAGCAATGACTCTTCGTGAACCATGGTATAGACAAAAAGAAAATGGGATGCTGAACAGGAAGGATGAAAATTTAGGGAAACAGAAGTGATAAATGGAAAAGTAAGGAAGAAGTTAAAAAAAACAAACAGCATGGAACAGAAGGGAATGGTTATTGTCCCAGCAACCTCTTTTAAAATAAGGAAACCAGCCATCAGTATTAAAACATTCCACAAAGTTATTCTAGTTCTTATAGGGTCTTTGCTAGGTGATCTTTAGAGGTCCCTTCCAACCCCTGCAGTTCTGTGAATTGATTGTGAATTGATATTCAAGAACAAATTGACCAGGAATTATGTGTGCATTCTTCTCTCTAAAATAGAAGGAACAGCTTGGTAATGTGTAAGAAAAATATTTGAAAGAAGTATTTTTCAAACCAAATGGATTGAGTAAATTTGGAGTCTTAGATTTTTTTTTTCCAGTATATTCCCTGACTTCAAATGTTATGTACTGTATGCTACCCTCTGTCAAAGAACTCAAATAGTCAATTTCTACACAGCATTATAAATGAGAACTGAGTTAAGCACGGATAACACAGCTCTGCTTAATACGATTACTATTATTCTTTCAGGAGTGTAACCTCTTTAAAGACATTTGTTTTATAGTGCAATTTGACCTACACCTGGAGTCTTGCTTTCCCAATATGCTTAAAACTTTATTTAACCTAGTGTCTATTATTAACGGAAAGTGCCATTTCTGCTTTTCTGTAATGGATGGTTATGTTGGAACAATACACAACTTAGTAATGACATCTCATTCCATAGGAGAGATTATAACAAAAATACATAAGAACACATAAGGCACAATACATTCAGAACTGGCAAATGCATTTTTATTCCATCTTTCTCTTTGTCATCTCTTTATAGCCTAAAAATGGCTTTCTCAGTGAAATCTTAATGGTAACACTTCTTTCTATAAGTTCACTTCTGACCACCAAAGAGAATACATTGTTCAGAGAAGTTGCTGGTAAGATTCACAGTCTGTACACTGAAGTGCAGGTTCAAACATGCCTCTCCTTCGTTTTGAAGACAATTGTGCACTTCTAAGGATTATGAAAATTATGACATATCCCATGATTACTAAAATGTTAAAGCATTTTCTCCCTGAAATGAAAAATTATTGAATTCCTGTCAACTTATATCAAATATTACAGAAGAATAATATATCCTTCATATGTAGATATGCAGTTTATGCAATAGTGGACTTATTTTTATAGTTTCATAAATACAGAGATATTCCCATTGTCAAAACTGCAGAAAGTGATTTATCTTGAATTTATGAATTTATCTCTTGTCAAATTTGTTTTTGACCTGAAAAAACAAACATGCCAGTCAAGTTTAATTTTTTTTAATTTTATTTTTTATTTGTGAATATGTAGCGGATTTTTATTTGGCTAAAAATAAGGTACTTAAAATAAAAAATACTTACCTGTTCCAAATTATACAGATATGGAGTTCTGGTCATTCCACTTCAACAGGATATGGGTTAAGATTGGAATAGGTCCAGGGAAGGACGTCTAGACAGAAAAAAATTGTCTTCTATTTAAGATTTTAAATAATATTTCGTTCAGAGAAGATATAATCAATTGAAAAGTAATATTTCATAAAAGGTACTTTTCCATTAGTGTAAAGGTCTCCAAGGTAAATAATGAATCTTAAAATTAACAAAAGGAAACACTTTCCTACATAGCACATGGAAATACTACTGTCAGAGAAACTGCAAAAAGCAAAGCTACAAACACAGTCAGAAACGATGTTATCAAATTCGTGAAAAATGGAACCTTGGGCAACTATCAACTCAAATTCTCAGGTGAACCTCTGGAAAAGGAAGTCTCTTACGTATGGACTTGAAAATATCGGAAGTGGAAATATCAGGGAGATTATTATTTTTCCCTATGAGATCGCTTGGCTTTCAATTCTGGTTGGCAACAATTGATTGTTGTCAGAAAAAAAGTACTTGTGTAGAGAAACCCTGTGCTGACTCCATTCTTCAACCATCCCATCAGTTGCTTGTTGCACTTAATTTTCAGTAAGGTAAGTAAACTTTTGCCAATTCAAAGCTTTTCAGCATACACTCCTTTCTCAAAGTTGCCCTTTGAATTTATCCTCCAATTGTCAAAGAATTTGTCATACCAAACATTTAGTAAATACTATTTAGAAAAAGCATATCCTGCATGCTAAAGTGATTACTTTTATGACGTAAATGGAAGGTTGATGCTCTAAGCGTATTTTGGACCTCTAAGGGTAGAGCAATACATACAATAATGAATGTGTCACTTTATTTTTTGTGTTAGTAGGAACAAATTAGGGCTTTGTATCAAACTGTCTGTTAGATTGTCAGAATCAGTTTTGACTGTATTAATGCAGACCTAATTTTTCCCCTAGAATCTCCTTGAAATGTAACGCTTTACAAGAACTGCAAACTCCATTTGTCATTTTGATTATATCCAGCATCCTTCACAAATGCTTCTGTTATTCTGAAACACTCTAAAGGACAAATCTTCTGTATTGATTTTTGTTGACATTAACTCTACAGTTAATATCAAAATATTATAAAATTCATTGAAGATTTTTGAGGGATTTTAAACAGTTTTAACTCTATTCTGAAGGTCATAGCTGTTTTTTCAGTGTAACAGATTTTTGTTAGATGAAGTTTCCCAGCAATGAAGCCTTTCTTTAAGAGCTGGAGACAAGACAACAAAGTAAGGAAAATTGAAGCCTCAATTCAATTCTCTTATCTGGTTGGTAATTACCAACAATTTGCTTGTCATGGTTGTGAGAGATATAAAGATGTGCCCTAAAGGATTGCAGAAGCTGTCAAGGATTGCAAACATTCTTTTGACCCTTAGAAAGTTAACTTGTTGTCAACGGTTTACCGGGCTGGATCGGCCCGGTTCCGTGACGATTGGTGTGGGGGACCCACAGACCCACGCCCCAGGAAAGGGGAAGGGGGAAAGGGAAAAGGGAAAAGGGAGATGGGCCTAGAAACAAAACAGTGGCAACGATCTGAGGAGGAAAGCTAATTTACTAAATAAGATATCAGAAAGCAAAATAACACAATATAATACAATATAATTGGAATTGAAGCTAATAAATCAAATAAAATGAGCAAGAGAGAGAGTGTCCGATAAACCGAAGGCCTTACGCTAACGCTGAAGGCGATACGGCAGCGAGCACCCACTGCTGGGTCGATCCCAAAGGAAAGAGAATGTCTCGTGACCGCAGAGGGTTTTTATCTTTTCCCTCTGAGCGGAAAATACGTAAAAATGCAAAGCATCGCAAAGTCCTCTGGGGAATGTAGTTCTTCTCTTCTGAGACAGGTATACCCGGAAATATCAATGATCTATGGAGTTGGAGTATTAACTCTTTAACTCTTAATGCGCTACATGTTGTTATGATGTGGAATATCAATACCAGAAATCATAAAACCATGACACTTGTGAAAGATCTATAGTATAAAGTTATTTTTCTTGAAAAGAAAATTCGTTTGGTGGGTGTATTCACATTCCTCTCCTCTCTGCTCTAGCATGCCTTATATTTTATAATTGGCCAGTTTCTGTCTGCAGGAAATAGAAAATGCTGTAGGGAAGTTTAAGATAAATGCATACAGTACTTTGTTTTGCTGTTGAGACAGTGTGTAAAAATATTCACTGGAATGTGAAATTTTCTAATAGAGCCTGAATATAAATAAGTATATGTGAAAGGCATTTCTTTGGATGTTGCTGTTAATTTTTAAAATATCTTTGTGATCATTACAAATAGAAGTATTTTAGAAAATCTCTAGTGCATTCTGAGATCTTCTGTTGTGCAACAGTAGAGTTATTCCTCATAGATTCTAGGGTTACAGCACAAAAACTTGTCAGCTACCTATTCTGAATTAAGATGTAGCATATAAAAGTATAGTATAAAATTTTTAATCTTTGTTTTCAGGTTTAAAAGAGGACATGTTTTGAGATTACTCTCTCTCTGAATAAAATCTATTTCCTAAAGGTTAAGATGAATTATTATCCAGGGTCTTGTGAATTAGCCATCAAAGATGCAAAGCAAAAATATTAAAAAAAAAATTAATGTTTATGGCACATGGACTTTTAATGGGCAAAATCTGCAGAAACATATTTGTGATGACACATAATTCCCTTAGTTAAAGTCAAGGGTTAATATATTTTTATTGATTTAGATTAACTTAAATCTACCTCTTCATCCACAAGATATTTAAAAATATATATTTTAAACTGTCTACTACTACTACTGAACAGATATTAAGGAACTATTCATCTCAGTTCTAGAGAACTCTAAGCCAGGTCCAGAGCAGCCATATATGCTGTCTTTTGCTGCCTATTCCTGTATTTTTCCTCTTATGGAGATCTGGGGTTCAGCTTTGACAATCTACTTGGCTTCAAAAAAATCTGAAATTCAAGTAGTCACTTGTTTTCCAGTTGTCACTGTTGCAGTGAATCCAACAACCTTTATATTTTAACTGTTTACAATTATCTTTTCACTGCATTTGAGTGTAGCACAAAGATATATGGTAATCATTTAAGAATATGATTAACCTATCTATTCTTTCTAGAGAAATGTTCTTTCCTTCTGCTCTTTTAAATAATTAACATACTATTCAAGTTTAACTAATGCCTTATTTTCCTGCCTTTCTAAATCAAGAGAGGCCCAGCAACACACAGATGCCTTCAAGAATGTTCATTTATTCATGAAGTAAAACTTTACACTTTCAGATAATTCCAAGCTTTACAACTATTTGGTATTACAAATTCAATGAATATACTGTCTCAGCTGATGACATAGATGATTAAAAAGTTTTCTCTTAAAGATACATAAAAAGCTGTTTTAGTTCAAGATCTGACAGTAGATTGAATTTAAGGTCCCCTTCTTTATGTTTCCTTCATGCATAGCCAGTTTTGAAATAGTTTTTCTGGTAATTATTATAAAGCAAATGTTACTGCCATTTATTCTTTATACATCTGCTGTTACAGTGTGAGAGGCTGTGTGTGCAAGTTAAAAGCTTTCATGCAGCATAAAAGAATGACAATGTCACTTTTGTAGCTGTAAAGATGAATGAAGAAGAACAGTTTACAAAAGCTCTGCAGCTGTTTTCAAATAAAGAAACACATCAAGACAGATTTATTAAGCTGAGTAAGAATGTTTGTACTACTGAAGTAGTGAAAAATAATTTCAGATGCTATCTTTGCATCATACACAGTAAATTTAACCAGAGCATAAAACTTCAATGATCTTTTTAGTTAAAAGAATAAAGCTGAATATGGCTATATTTAGGAGTAAATATATTTTGGATAAGTGAGTTAAGTAGTGAACTTTATGAGAAATGTTAAGCCGTTGTTAGCACTATTTGCTTCTACTCCCAGGGATACCCCCCTGATGCAGGGCAAAATGCCCCTCTCAGTAAGCACCAGAGTCTGTGTTGTGAAACTCAGAAAATGAAGAATGGCCTAATTTTTAGTTTAAAGCATATGGTATACATCACCATGCAGCAGCCCTGCCTGAGAAGAAATTAGAACAAATACTAAGTAAATGTCCTAGTTTAGAACAGAACAAAATGAAAAAGCAGGAAACACCAGGCACTTTCTATAGCTGTACAGATGTGATGCAGTAGTATTAATACATGCAGAGTTACCTGAGAGTATGCAGGACACGAGGGAGAACATTCATCAGACCAAAAAACTGTAGCTGGAAAATGCTGCAGGGCACAGAGCGTTTTGTGGCTTTTTTTACCTAGGAATTCAAGCAATACACATAATCTGAGGAAAACTCAAATTCTCATCCTCATTCCTAGCTCACTGCCTTTTTATTGAGATGTGTTAGAGTGTAGCCATAGCACCAACACGACAACAAGCCACATATTTATGCCCTGGAGAAATCCGTGGGGTTATTGGACTCTGTGGTTCACACTGACTTCAGGTGAATCAAGTATTTCCACAGGTTAAATGTGTATGACTTTTTTTTTTTTTAATACTCTTCAAGAGAACATTCTACCAAGCAGAGTATCCACATTTTATCAAATCTGAGCTCAATTTTGGGACAGAAGTTCTTGTGTAAGTTGTCAGTTAAATAGAAGAGGAATAGATGACACCAAAAAGAGAAGGAGGTTGTTTTGTTTTGCTGTGGTTTGTTTTTATTTGTCTTCCAGAGATGCAGAGATGCCTAAGATGCATGACTCATCTGAGTTTCTTTGCTTATCGTCTAGTTTATGACAAGCCAATTTGCTCACTGCCAACCAGATCATCCCATCACAGCAATCTGTGAAGGTGCTATGTTATCACTGGGCCAGCAAATACTGGTTTAATTTTACTTCCTGGTCTGTTTTTATCTCTTAGCTTTAAGAGTACGCTTTGCATTCACTGCCCTGAATAAGAAGCTGTTTATCCTGACTGCTAATTGGGAAGAGAAAAGAGTGGTGAAAAAGTCTCATGGAGACATATTGCTGGAGATCCATATGTACTAAGAAGATGCTTAACACTGAAAGAATAACTTCCAGGAGTGTAAGTGTGGGAAATAGTTGAACTTTTGTGGAGTTATTAAGGACAATCTGTATGTGGTCACCTAGTTATAGGATAGTGGGAAATAGATCCTTTTGCTTTAACCTTCATAATGTCTTAGGAAGTTTAAGTAAGGGAAGATGATTTGCTGCTGAAAACATCTGGCTAGTCCTTTCAGAGTCAGATGAAGCTCCATCTCATTTTGAACTTTGATAAAACAAATCTTGTTACATGTTTCAGACGTGAAATAATATGTTGTGGCAATCTATCTGACAGACATGGAAGAAGAGACAAGACAAAATAATAACTGACGTTATCTGCAACAGTAGGAAGGGAAGATAAGAATGGTTTTTAGTTTTTCCAGCTACATGTGATTGTTTTGAAACAATAGAGCAAATAAGTATTGTTCATAAAATACACAACCCCTTTTTCTTTCTGGAGTGAGTCAAGAAGCCAGAGAAAAAAATATAAGCCATGATGCACACTGTCTGTTCTTTTCTACCTCCTTCCTATATGTACTGCAGTAAGACTTTCAATGGTTCTTTCTCTAGAAAATTCATCTGGCTTGAATAAAGTTGTATAAAGGCTTCTCAGCAATTATTTAAGAACAGATTGCTGAGTTAAGCCTTTATGTAAACAACGGTTCTAAGTTTGTGTTTTGTAGAAGCAGTAAAAAAAGCATAAGCCAGGCATAGTATTTTTACTTTATAATAAAAGTGAACATGTCAGCAAACAAACTGAATTCTTCTGAGCTGTTCTGGGAGTAAGTCTGCCAATCATTTATCTGATAGGGAAACAAATATATCTACCAATGGCTTAAGTAAAAAGGCACCCAATTCAGTATAAATCTGGTTATTAGTGTAAGTTCGGCTGAGTCTTAAAAATAATAGATTTTCAAAGATAAACACAAAACACATGCAAATATGTGAATTATTCTTAATAAATAAGCAGCCAAGCATCTATTCAAATTGGTGCTTTTATTAGCAGGATTTCTAAGGTGCTCTCCATGTTGCATCTACACGTTCATGTATTTTCCATGAAATTCTGCTTGCTTAGAAGTGCATTTTAAAAATGAATTATTTATTAGTTCTATATAAGGTGATTCTTGGATCTGAGGATGTGCATCATCACATCTCTGCTGTGTATTGACATGTAAGCTGTTGTGCCCTGAGTTGTCCCTAGCTGTTTAGCAGGATTTTCCCTTTTTGTATATTCTCTGGGAAATAAAGCTGGGCACATAGTGTATGTAGAAATGTATCCGTTCTGTTTGGAATTCACCTCTGTATTTCAGATGGGTGTTTAATTTTAAGAAATTTTTTAAAAACTGAATTTTTCATTAAAGATGAAACTGAAGCAGATAAAAAGATACAGTTTAAGTACTACAATCATTAAATGCCTTCATCAGCAGCCAGTAAAACTGGTCGTTACACGTCTTAAAACATCATCCTATTTAATTTGGAATAAAACAGAAGACCTGTGCCCACAGGATGTCCTGGTGACGATATCCTAGTTCAGAAGTAGAGTGCAATGTAAATGGAACACCTTTCTGTTTTCACACTCCACTTTTAAATACTTTTGGACTTAATTTCCTTAAAAACATTGACTATATCTTAAAGCAACTAAAAAATTTAAGATCGAAACAGAACTAACTGCCAAAGCATGAGACATAAGGACTAAAAAATAATAACAACCCATTTATTGTGAGCAGTATTTGCTGACAAACCAGATTTTTAAAGATCGCTTTTTGTAATGTGGTACTAGCATCAAGTATGAACACTTTTCATCAAAAGATCTTAGCTCTCCCACATCTAATCTGAGATTGAATGTAGTATTTAATCTGAAAAAAGAGTATTTTATAACCCTTATTTTCCAGAAATGTATTTGTTAATAAGAAAGACAAAGAAAAATCCAAAGGAAAACCCTGCTCTTATTCTTACCTGACTTTATCAATTTGGCATATATTTGAGCAAACATTAAAAAGCTTGCTTAGGTTCTATCTCAGAAGTTAACACTCTAGGAAAAAAAGAATAGAAAAGGAAATTTGATTCCAGTGATTCAACATTTACCTCCACAAATAATTGAATCTGTATTTTGACACAGAGAAATAATTCCACTTGTAATCACTTACAGCATGACATTAGAGGTTCCAAATGATGTCAAACACAGAAAGAGAGGTGGTCTGGAAAATGATAGTGTATGCAAACGGATTGGTAAAGCCAAAAGTATAGAAGCCGGCAATACATGAAAGAACTAACCAGTTCTGCTTCTTTCTAAGTAGGAAATATCATGTGGAGTCTCTAAAAACTAAGAAATCTGAAAGAAGGAAAGAGCGTGTATGCAAGAAACTTACAGAAATAACTCAGATGATGCATCTCTGCAGTTTTAAATTTGGAAAGGATACTCTTATATACAGCAAATAATTCAAAGTATTTTCTAAATAAAAGTGTAGCACTATTTTCAATTGGATTCTTCTAAAAAGGTACATGCAGCATTTAAAAAAGAATATTTGAGAGATCTATTTTTCATGAAACTGTTACCAAAAAATCCCCAAAAACAAAAAAACCCTAAACTCTATTTCAAGACCAAAAAATAGAATTTCAAATGCTTTTGTGACACAGATTTGAAACAGCACCCTGCAAGTATTTAATATTTTGTATTAAAAAAGCACAGTATCACATCATCTGTATTTTCCAGTTTGAGATGTATTTCACTGATATTTTAACTTAATGTCTTAGGGATACATGAAAACCTTCTTCAAAGAGAAGCCCTCATAATCCTTTTGCAAACAGCAAGAAAGCCTCTTTCATGCTAACAACAGAAATTTACATAACAATACACTTAAAATCGTTTTATTATGTGTTTATATCATAATGTTCAACTTGCTGGACTTCCTATTTTGTGTACATTTATGAGCCTACTGGACATCTTGAGCACTACATTAATTAATGGAAAGTGTTGTAAGACCCATTACAACTGATGATTCTTTTATTGGTGTTAGAAAACAGATTTGAACTCAAGATTTTATGCAGATTATGAAATTCAGGAAAAGCTGATTTGGGCTGATACAGGGGCTTTAGGGGATTTATGCTCTGATATGAAGGATAGAAAGTGAGCAACTGTAGAAAATTTTAAGATGTTCTAAAGGGGAAAAATACTTTTGTCCTCTCTACTTGAGCAACTACTTGCAGAACACGATCCCTTATGGTTGTTTCTGTTGTACTTGTTTTGGAAGAGAGGGATTGGAAACACTACCTAGAGTATATTTAAATTTTCGCACTTTTTCATCTTTTTGTTAGTTTGTGTACGATGTTACTTCTCAGCCTCTACAGAGGATTTGTTTATTACTGAATTTATTGTTTTCATTTGTGCAACTTTTACTGAACTACTAGCATAGTATCTCTAAAATAACAAGAATTTTAAACCAACAGTCAATCCAAAGGAACCAAGGAAATTATCATACTTCTATGTCATCTATAATAACATGTTAATTTCCAAAAATTTTCTGTTTTTTCAACAGATATAATTATCATGAGTAGTAACAACAGTAATGATAACGTTTGATAAGGTAAGAAATAGGAAAGCATAGCTTGTAGAGATAGAATTTAAGCTTTAAAACAGTTGATTTCATTCTGCACACAGCAATTACTCCTGTTGTCAGCAGGATGAAAATTTACTACCCCAGGAAGTCATAAAAACTATGATGTATTCTTACACAACACAGCATGAGCTGCATCCAAATGAGAAAGTTCTTTCCAGCAGCCTCCCCTCCCCTCCCCTCCCCTGTACTGCATTAGTGCCTACAGCTGCCACATACTGCCTGAGGCTTTTGCACATTGCAGTAAGATGAAGTTGTACACTGGCTCTCTTTATGATTAATTCAAGCTTGGAAATATTTTTTATCTGTTTTAATCAAGAGTCTTTAATCAAGAGTTTTCACTGTTTTGGAGAATACATCAAGAAGTGCTATTGGCAAGACCAGTTTTCTCCAATACACAAAAAGCCAGTATAGCAGATAAACAGTTTTACTATGTTTCTTATGAAAAATCTGATAAAGCTAAGAAAAGGAAACTCATTTGTCACTGATAACCATAACTATTTTCTTTGTGAAGGTGAAGAATAAGAAAAAATACCACATCTAATAGTTGGGAATTTTGAGTCATTTATGAGTACAACTCTTCAGTGGTGCTACATGCAGATCTGCTTCTCAGGCTCTCCAAGCCATTATGTTTAGTATTACAAAAACCCTGGGTGTAGTCAAACCCACTGGTAGCTAATTTGGACTAGATTTCAGAAATACCATTATTACCTATGTCAAATCAGCTGAATGAATATTTACTCATTGATAGATTTTTAAGTACACACATGGATCAACAATTGAAGACAGGATCACAGACTCATAAAGTAGAATCAAACAATAATTACAATTGAAAAAGACCACTAAGATCATCTAGTGCAAGGACCAGTGCATCACTACCATGCTCACAAAATCATGTTATTCAGTGTCAAATCTACAAATTTCTTGTAAACCCCTCCATTCTCTGAGAATAATTTTTTCCTATTATCCAACCTGGTACAACTTAAGGCTATTACCTCTCATCCTATCACTAGTAATGTTGGAGAAGTGGTTTACTCCCACCTTCTTTCAGGTAGTTGTAAAGAATTATAAGGTCTCCCCTGAGCCACCTTTCCTCCAAACCCTTCACAGCTTTGTTGCCCTTCTCTGAACACTCTCCAGGGCCTCAATGTCTTTCTTGTGAGCTGAACTAAACACAGAACTCAAGGTGTGTCCCCACCAGGACTGAGTAAAAGGAGAGGATCACTTCCCTCCTCCTGCTGGCTGCGCTATTTCTGCTACAATCCAGGTTGCCATCAATCTTCTTGGCCATCTGAGCACACTGCTGGCTAGCACCCTCAGATCATTTTCCACTGTGCAGCTTTCCAGCCAATCTGGCTCAAGCCTGTAGCGTTGCCTGGAGTTGTTGTGACCAAAGCGCAGAACACAGCACTTGATCTTGTTAAAGCTCGAGCGTTTGACCTCAGCCCATCGATCCAGCCTATCCAGATCTCTCTGTAGAGCCTTTACACCATCACTCAGATCAGCACTTCCTCCCAACTTGGTCTCAACTGCAGACTTATGGAGGGTACACTCAATCCCCTCATCCAGATAATTAATAAAGAAATTAAAATATGTTGCTCCCATTTCTTGAACTTTATCCATTCTGACTCAAATTATTGTAAGTTCATGTGTATGGAAAAGACAAATCACACACAAATACACACGAACCCAAGCAAAAAAAAAAAAAATTCAAAGCAACCAGGACACATTTTTGTGTCAGATAAATGCTTCATATTGAACATTTTTAGGATGCCTTTCTGTTTTGACAAACTGAACAACATAGAATAGTTACTGATCTTTTTGAATTAACTGTATAGAGAAATACCCTTGCAGGTTCCAAGAGATCAAGTCAAAGTATTCTGATATGACTCTTCATCAAATGGAATTATAGATTAAACAAATAGTAACAGTGTATTTTTTTTTCCTGTCTTTTTTCCTGGAGAAATATATGTTTATTTGGTGAACACTTGTTTTCTATCCATTGATTTTTCAGCATTTCTTGTAAACTTGTTCATTTTCTTTAAGCAATAAAAGCACAAGTATCAAGAAATTCGCTAAAATAGCAAGGGAAAGAAAGTAGGAAGATATCCCTTTTTAAATAAGTAGTGGTTTACAAATGTATGGGAACTGTTGAATCACGGCCTGCACCACTGATTGATCACCTGAGGTGAGCACTGAGTCAGCCGCAGGGGCACAAGTGAGTGTGATTGGAAGGGGTGGAGTTTGACTCCACCTCTCCCAAGACCCCATTTAAGGGCTGACCACCACCAGGGAAGGATCTCTGGTTGGAGATCCCTCCCTAGTGGAGTTATTGGCAAGCCTTGGTCATCTTCAAAGGTGAGCTACTCTTTCCTTATTAATTATCTGTATATCATCTACTTAAGCCCGTCAAAAATATACCATCTTTGGCACTATTTCTTTTGGGTGCTATTCTTGCCCTACAACAGAATAATTCAGAATGTAGCTATTTGGAGTTAGAATACTCTTGTTTAATTAAAGTTCTATCACCATACCTGAAGGTGAATCCTGTAAATAACTTGTGAACTAGCAGTTAAAGAAATCTCTTCACTCTGGTTATCTTCTGAATTAATTCTGGGACATAAGCCTTTTACTAAAAAATGGTCAGATTGACCGTTAGTGTAACAAAATGACTGATATGCAGGATGCAAGGTTAGGGGGTTTGCCTTATTAGAGACATTTCCATTTGAGGCAGACAAAGAACAAACAGTAAGAAAACCTATCCTTCTAGAGACCTGGACTATCCTCTAAATTCTTTTCTACCATCAAGGTTCATTCACTTCTGAATGAATTTAATAACTTGCTCCATCCTTCATACTTCAGTTTCTGCAACATTTTGAAAGTTTTCCTGTTTGGATCTTCTATTCTGTTTGTTGATCTTGCTTTATTTTAGTTTTTTAATTTATGGTGCATCATACAATCAACCTCCTCCTTCAGAGTGAGTATAATTTTTATATTATTCATTCTAAAATATCTTCATCCAGTCTTCTCAAAACACTTGTTTCTAATAGATAAGCACCTACATCCATGAAGCAAAAAAATATCATATGACCTCAGTATATAATTTTCTCCTTTTCGGTTCTATCTCAGTTATATGTTTTAAAAATAACAATTGGATATGCGTTCTCCAGCCTTGTAACTGTTTCATTCATAGTCAACATTTAGTCTGGCATGATTTATGTATTACATAGCATATAAGCTGTTCTAGGAAAGAATACCAACAGTTTAAAATAATTTTAAAATCTCTTCAAAATTTTTGATTATTGAATGTAAACAATCTAGTAGTGAAGAAAGATCTATAACCGTCCTTTTCCATTAGCAAGTTGTCATATTTCATCCTATTTGTAAAAGAAAGTCTTCTCACTTTACTGTGAAACAAGGCAAGTTACTGCATTGTTAATTTGAGATTAAATGTGTCAAGTTTTGCTTAATTGGTGTCATTTACCCTTTGAATCATATGAAGGAGAACTATGAAGAGGTATCTATGAAATCTCCAGATAACTTTACACTTGAATCCTGATGTTCCTGGGACTGTCAAACTTTGTTACTGCACTGTTTTAACATGGTATATCTTGTAAGTCATGAATAACATCAAAGCCATATTGCAGCCTTTAATTCGAACTAATTATTTGTGATTATTTTCGTACTGATCTTTAACATCACCTCACACAAAGCTTCTCCAGCTTTGCCAGACAAGTAGTCTGTAATCTGAAACTGCTGTTCTTGTTATCAAACTGATTCTGGAATGTTTTTAATTACTTCTGCAGGATAGTATCATGCTCATCACTACCTCATACATTGTATTCAGATTTTATCTCAGCTTCACAAAACGTTAAATCAAAATTTTGAAATTTGTTACACCGTGAAGGCAGTCTAAACTAATTGTATATAATCTAATTACATCTGTAAAGTTCTCAGTAAAATATGATTCTAGAGGATGCACTGATCTTATGTGGCAATGTTGTGACCAGACACCTGCCACACATCAGATCAGAGCCAGCTTCAGCTGGTACATCAGGTATCCATTGCTGGCCAGAGCTGAGCCATGAGTAATGCTAGTTGTGCCTCTGGGAGAAGCAGATTTAAGAAAGGGACAAAATGTTGTGAAACAGCAGCTGGGAGAGAAGGGTGAGAGGTGTAAGAGAAGCAGTCCTGCATCACAAGGTCAGCGGAGGAGGGCAGGAGGTGCTCTACAAATGGAGCAGAAGTTCCCTGCAGCCCAAGGGAGGTTCATAGTGGAGCAGGCTGTTCCCCTGGAGCCCAGAGTCACCACACAGAGCAAATTTCCACTTGCAGCCACAGAGGAGTCCTTGGTTCAGCAGGGGATCTGGCCTGGAATAAGATGCAGCTCATGGAGAATCCCCACAGGAGCAGCCACAGAGAAGTTTGTTGTGTGGCAGGAGGACTGGGGGAACTGCCACTCTTGGGGACTTGTTCTGGAGCAGCGTGGTCCTGATAAATGAGCCCCATAGTATGGAACCACGTTGGAGCAGTGGTTGGAGAGCTGCAGTTTGTGGGAAGCCCATGCAGTATCTATTTGGGAAGGACAGTATCCCACGAGAGGGATTCTGCAGAGCAGAGTCAGAGTGACTATGGTGGAGCAGCAGAGGCCATTCCTCTGCTCCTTTATGCTACAGGCATTTTTAGTTTGCTTTTAGTTCCCACTGCTCTAGTCCATCAGTAATAAGCAGTAATCCACATTAATCTCTCTAGGCTGAGTCTGTTTAGTTCACAGTGATAATTAACGAGGGATCTCCCCATTTTCATGGTATTTTCTTTTGCTGTACTGTTGAGAAAGGGGAATGAGCAGTGTGGTAGAGTTGAGCTGCCTATCAACATGGAATCACTGAAAAGATAGTGGTAATTTTTTTGCGTGAAAATAAAGTTTACATATAAAACTGTGAATTAGTTTTGATATAAATTTAATCTCGTATTTGAGCAGTAGATTATCCCAGGTTTTCCCAGATCTGCATGACAAAAATGCACAGTATTGTCAGAAAACAAAGAAATTGAATATTATTATTATACATTAACTTAAAGAAAAAGGCTTCATTAGCTATGATGGCTAACATACACTGCATCATAGCCAGGCTGATGTCAACAGAACTTCTTGTATTTGTGTTTGTGGGTCAAGGTTAGCTTTGAGAAAATGTTTAAGTCAGAGAAGAAGGGGCGTAGGCATGAAAAGTATTACTCAGTGAGATCAGTCAGTGATTGCTTACAATCTTGTTCAGCTGAGTGTAAAGAAAGTAATGAGAGCTCTGGGTGAAGACATCATGATAACTGTCTTTCTGTCTCCTTGTCAGCAGCAATTCTTTAGACAGTTCATTGGAAAAACATTCTGTATGCACTTAACTAGTCCAGGCTGCTCTCTTCTATTCTTGCAGTATTCATCTGTGTGTAACATCTCAGATCATCTCTAAAATAGTTTTCTTTCTATTAGACTATGTGGCATCAAGTAGATTTATTTTGTTTTACTTCATGTTTATGGTTGCTTAAAAAAACTCAGCCATGTTAGAGGCTTTCTTCCTACATCAGAAGACTCTTCGGAGCAAATGGTTGGAAAATGCAGTATTTTTTCATGCAGCATTTTTTTTTCCTGAAATTGAGATGCAGATCAAAGAAAGTTTGTTTTTGCATTGCTCATAAATCATTACAATTAAATAAATTAATTAATATTCTATATTTAATGTCATTATAACATAATGAGTAATATCCATATATTTGAATGTAAGCCACATAAATATACACAATTTCACATGTAAGCACATACATATATATAATGATTTTGTACAATACCATTTTTTAGTGTGAGAAATGTTTCATATTTAGTTAAATATTTATTTCACACATGCAAACACATAACTAAGTTACTGAGGAAAATGCAATTGAAATAACTTGCTATTATAAGCTTCACCCCTACATGCTGCCTGTCCATTTACCAAATATTTAAAGTAATGATAGGTATAGGCGGGTAGGTATATCATTTCATTATGTTTATTCTCACCTTCATGTAAAAGAAAATATGTTTTACTAGTAAATTTTTTGGCATAATATAAAAATTATTTTCAGTTAAGAATTGATTTATTTCTTGTTTCATGACTGCTATCTAAAGCAATGAGGTTTTCTAAAAATCTGGTTACAGACAACTGGTAAAATAATATACAAATCATCATACCAAAACAGTCCACAGGACCTCAAGGAAATCTTGCATTTGCGAAAAGCAGCATTTGTAAGCAAACACAGAGAAAGCAGGCCCTAAAAGCTGCAATAAAGATATATTAATAGATTATTCTACTTGTACAGCTTCACAGCACCGCAAATCATATCAGTACTGAATGGAGTACTAAGTAATTTCACAACAGCACTGGATGCCATTACACAGACTTCATTACTGGATTATTGGCCCATTAAAGTCATCAATGTATCATTCTTGAATAATCAACATAATGATGAGCTACTGCCCTGAAACATAATATGTGTATATGCGCTGCAGTAATAATAAAATCACAAATTGATGTACAAAAATATAACACAGTGCTAAGTGGAGTTGACAACAATCAGTAAAAAGACTAACATGCCTATTTAGTGTTCCCTAAAGCAATGAAGAACTTACTTTAAATACATGATAACTAAGTGAATATATGGAGAAGAAAAATCTCTCCAGTGTCCAACCATAAAGGCATAAAAAAGCTGTGCCTGTATTCTATATATAACATACTGGATTATTTCATACTTTCTGTATTTTCTTCCCATTTATTAATAGAAATAATTGGGATATTCAGAGATTTGCTTCATGGAAAATTCTGTAACCAGTTCTGTAATTGACCAGAGACCAGATACTGCAGAGCCACTAGATGTGCACATTTTTATATATTACTCTGTCAAAATGCCTTCAACTTTAAAAGACCTCTTTCTAGGAAAGAAGGAGTAGCTCATTTCCAGTGCTCATTCAATTCTTGTCATATCTTCTGAAAGTACCAACAGGGATGCCAATTAGTTGGAGTTAAGATAGATTTTGTGAAGTGTGTTGAGATCATTATTATATTTCATATAGGTCACTGACCCACTGTTGGCCAATAATCCATTTGTGATAGAGAATTTTCAAATTGTCACAAGTAATCCACCAAGTACATTCTTCTTGAAGGGAATTATTATTTTTTCTTTCTTTTTGGTTAAAATTTGGACTGTATCCTGGAATATATGCTATAGCTGTAATGTGAGTTACTGAGCTCAGCTCAGGTGCAATTGGGTATATTGACTTACAGTAAATGACCTCAAGGTTGTCCCTTGATCCTCTCAGGTCTGTCAATCTCTGAAGTTTAGCTGAAGCATTCATTCTCCTTGAATCTGAATGGTTGCATACTATGATGAGAGTCTTAAATAAGTCTTATTACTGTTCTGGAGCAGAAGCAATACTCCAGAACAACATTTATTTTTTGTCCAGGTCTAATGATAGATCTGTAACCATAGGCTGCAGTGCTTGCCAATATAACAATAGTGGAATCTACATTTTTCAGCTGGGAGAAACTTATACCTGGCTAGAATCTTCTTGACCTCTGCTGTTTTGGAAAAAAATGAGACAAAACATAAAGGATAATGAAGAGTGAGAGGCTTGTAGGAGTGATCGTGCTCACAGGCTTCATGGCCTCACTGACACATGCGGTGGGCTAACCCATATGCTCACCAATGAATGCAGGCTTCCTCTCAGTATTTTTATTTGGAAATGAAAGCTCTGCTGTGCTTGTAAAGACTTGGTGTTTTGGTGTTGTTGTTTTTCTGTCTTGGTGGTAAGGTGAGTGCTAGATGGTGAATACAATGAATAGGACATCACAATCCGTAACTCAAAGAAGAGTTTGTAGTTTCCAGATTTGGAGCCTGAAACTTGCTGCGTCAAATTCTGAAATTCTGATTTCTTCTTTCTGTAAAACTTTTGCTGATGAACTTTTTGTTAATAAAAGTTTATTTCATCTGCCCAGAGATGGAGCTGCTGACTCCGCCATACAAGTTACTGATATAACAGATGGAGAGGGCGCACTAAAACTTAGAATTTTTGAATATATAAGGTGGTAATACTCCATCTGGGACTTACTCTGACTTTGTGCTTCATCAAACAGCCCATCAGGCTACAATAGGCATCCAAGCTTTTCTGCTTCATAGAAACACTGTCCCAAACTTCTGAGTTTTCCAACTGCGTTTTGTTTGAATTCATTTAACCCTCGTAGGGAGAATTTAATATTCTTAGCTTCAACTTTTAAACCACACTAAGGCAAATGTTAGTGTTTCAACTCAAGCAAATTAAGCATACACTCAGTAAAGAACTCAAATGTTTAATGAACAAATAAATACTGAAGTGCATTGATCATAAAGCTAGCTTTTTTATACACTTGAGGAAACATAATTTTAGGGACTTAGTTACTAAAATAGTTAATCCTTACAGGATTAACTGTCTGTAAGTTCCTTCTTGCCGAAAACTAGTTTGTACTAGGTAGTGAAAAATATAAACATTCCTCAAATGTTTTTAAACTATTGTTGTTTTCAGCTTTGCATTATTTTATTTATTTATTTTTAATTTCTGTCTTAATTATCACACCCCATAGGGAGCAAAATTGATACCTTTCTGCAAATGAACTTAAATTCTTGCAGCTGTAATGTGTGTGTCCAGTACCCACATACAGCTGTTACTTAGTGAAAAATACTTAATTGAATTAATTGAATCCCTTCTTAATACAGCAGCTTTGTAGAGTGAAATTTCTACAGCTAGAGTAGAGAACAATATGTGTTTCCCCTTCATTAATTTGATTCATTGTAGTGTTTACTCATTACCAAAATATACTATAAAATGTGAACAAAAAGTAGCCTTTGTCCATGTAAACTAACTATAGCACAGGATAGAATGGAAATACTCATGCATGAAACTTAATCCAAGATATGCTTAATTAAAAAATGTTACTCGGTTTCTTCAACATAGAAAATAAAATTATATCTTGCTGAATTCTGGGACAGTATTAGGTCACTCAAATATTAAGATATGCTCCAAATACACATTGTTTGCTGCCTCATCAATCACAGTAAGGGAGGAGTGCTGCAGAGTAGTTGCAATGCTCATCTCAGCAAATAATTGGATCTAACAAAAGCTGTTGCTTTAAGCGTATGTTTTATTCTTTAAGCATAAGTAACAAATGCAGGTACCATGTGAGTTTCAGCTTGAGCACTTGTGTTGCATGTCATCTGACTTACATCCTGTGGAGTCTGCAGTACCTAAGGGAAAAAAAAGGGAGAATCGTGTGCACTGACAGCATTGCAACTCGTCCAGAAATGATTTTATCTTTGTATGTTAGAGTTTGGCTGGCCCAGAAAAGAACTCTCTCTCTGCACAAACATCACCATTCAATGGAATGATTACATCTAAGGGATATGTCAGGAAAAATGGAGCAAGAGAACTGTCTTACATTATATGAGTATGATGCCTCCAGTCACAGACATCTTGGAAATTTTATCCATCATGCTCCCAGGATAGCTCTTCAAATCAGTAGAAGCTGTTAAAAGTGAGATACAGAGATATGAAGTTCAACATAGGGATTTATTCAGTGAAGAATTATATCTTCTCTTTTCAAAGGTGTTAACTAGAAAGTGAATTATCATTGAGATGCTTGCACAGCACCCCAAAATAGCCAGAGCTTCTTGTTTTTACTAGAACTTTAATTACAATGAAAAACTCTAAGAGGAGCAAAAAAAAAAAAAAAAAAAAAAACCCAACAGAGTATGAATAGGAAAAAGAGGAGGAATTTGGAAACAAATCTCTCTCCTTGTGCCAGATATCTCCCTGTGGACCCAGACCTTTCATTTAAGATTGCTTTGGTCCAGCAATGTTTACTGCCTTCCCTGAGTATAACAAATTAACCCTGCCCAGTCTTTCTTTTGCCATAGAGGAGCAACTGCTCACCAGTCTTCCAAGCTCAAATGTTCTTCAGAGATACCTCACTGGCCTACTCTACCTTGCTCTATATCCCCTGAATATTTATCTGCTACCACAAGGGGTTCAATCTCTTTTCCCTTCATCTTTAAAATTTGATTTGACACTGAATGCAGCAACTAGGACATGACAAATGGGGGCCTTCAGGATTTCCAAATTCATCCTGAGAAAGACATATGTTGTACAAGGTATAAACAAACAAATAGAACAGCTGCTACTCACAAAAATACATAGGTCACAACAAAAGGAGTCAGAAGAGAAACCTGAACGGGAAATCAATTTTAAAGGAAAAAAATATTACTTTGATGCCAAGCATTATAAGTAGTCATTATAGTAATAGAGAAAAAAAATTCAGAGAAATTTCATTCATTGTTTCTCAGAGCAGGTTCATCTCCATATATTTCTTAGAAGCAAGCTTTTCTTAAATTATATTATTTTGCTATAGTTGAAATACAAAATAACCATTTCAGTGTCTTTTACAACTTCAATCTTCTTTCTGCAGAAGCTGTATTACATGCAGTTTTATTGTACATAATTTCTCTTCAGTAATCTGATCTTCAGGCTCTGTTTGATGCTTGGAATATGGTCTCATCATGCTTTGAGAGAAGCTGACATGCTCGCTGTTTTTTGATATTCATTTTCATTGCATAGATATATGTTTGAGTGGACATCCAATGTGTTGCTTCAGATGCTTCCAGATGATACTCTATATAAAGGAAAATTTCCACTTGCAGATAAATTTTTATTTTACCGTTCCAAATTTTCAGTTAGCTGCTATGCCAATGGGATGGAGGAAGCCCTGCAATCTCAATTACTGGGTGAACATTTGAATAAGTAGATGCATGAAACCTACATCACAGCCATCACAATATGATCACAGATTAAAAAATAAATGAATAAGAGATGTCTTGTCTCAAGACAAATATATTAAGAGCTTATTGTAAAATTAGAACTTCAAGACATCCTTCATTAGTTATTTTAATGCTCTATTTTCCACAAGAAACACTTTGAGAGTTAAGAAAGAGAAATATTTTCTGACTTTGGTCTCATTATCGGATAGCTATAGAAATATTTGCTTCAGTTCTTCTCCTACCACAAAGACTCCAACTGTTTGCTAACTAATTTGTATGGGATGTGTTCCTTTATTTATGAATATCATCTTCCAATCTAATAGAAAAGTAATGTGATAATGTTGTAAACTCTGATACTGTATCAGCTGCTACCATTTTAAAAGTCTGACAAGCTTTTCCCTTTGAGCAAGAGAAAGTTTTAACGGTTCTACCAGAACCACTGGAGAACGATCTCTGACATTTTATATGCATTTTTGTTCTTGTATTTATGCAAATGTACTAACATGCTTCTAAGTCTTACTACTTCTATTTCACAACATATCATCATCATGAGTTAGAACTTGCATTAATTAAGGAGTTCTATTCGTTTCACACACCCCCCCCCCCAACCTGCATGAGCATTTCTTCTCTGGTTTGGAGATCACCTCTTTCAAATTCTCAAATCCTTCTTTATTGAAAACAGTCCCAGTCACTTTCTTCTGCACGTCACGGCACACGACTTGTAATCTTCAGTAGTTCTCCTTTTCTTCACATTTCTGCTCAATGCTAGAAAGTCCTAAGATAATTCAACGCTGTCTTCAAGGAAAGCTATTTGCTCTTCCTACTCTTCCTTGATCTATTAGCTGAGTTTCATATAAAAGAAAGGGGTACCTGTAACTGCAACTCCAGTAACCAGAAGGTACCATGACATCCAGTCTCTTTATCTGCAATAAAGTTCTATGGCCGCATTCTCTCAGGACAGAGCTTTTGCTCACCCTATCACTTAACTATTGTTACAGTTATGTTACTACTGCTGGTCCACTGCAATCTATCACCTGCTTCTTTTTCAAAGACACAGTATTTGTTCCAGATTACTAAAATCAACGCCTCTATAAGCTTTTTCTTTTCTTTGTAATACACCTCTAAGCTTCAATTTTCTTCCAATTAAATTTCCATATATCTTCCACTTGACTTTGAGAGGGTCTCAGGTTATTTTATCATGTGGAATTCCTCTTTTTCTTTTTTACTGCTTATCATCACTCTACCATTTACTGTGTACATTTATATTCAGAAAGAAAACATTTTAACAGACAAATATGGTCAGTAACCATACTAATAGGGGTAATAACTCTTATATACATTTGGATCTCTTCAGATTTTGTCAGATAAGTCTCCCATCATCTTGTACATTTAATGTGTCATTCTTTATTTAGAGTAGTTCTCATATATTTTTATTTGCACTTTTCAAAGACTCTCATCTCATCTATCTTTATGATCAGTCTAATTCTCTTTCATTGACCATTTCATGCACAATTCTACAACCAGAATTTTTCATCAGCCCTGGAAATTTACAGAATCCTAAATTTACTGATCTAAATTCAGAACTCATTGCTGCTTACCTAATATTGTTTAGCTTTCTCTCCGCAACACTGCTACTTTCTTCATTGATAATTCTCTGCTCTACGTGGGGTTGACAGGTTTGACAAAGTAAGGAAAGCTGCGTATATTAGGGGAATGCATAGAGCATTGGTAGGTAAATTAAGAAAGACAGGCTGCTATAACTGGATATGTTATTATTAGGATTATAGTTAATGGGCTGGGAAAAATACAGGCAACATAATGAAATTACGAGTCTGAAAACCAGCTTGTCAGCATTTAATGAAGGAAATGGTTATAACCTTCCAATGTCCAATATGACTTCTTCCACTAATGTAACTGATAGGTAACATCAAGTTAGAAATTCTCATGTGCTACAAGTTTCAGAAAAATACCTACCAACGTTATTATATCCAATATCAGCAAACGTTAACCAAACTGTAAAATGAAACAGACAAAACAAATCAGCAAAACTCTGTAGAAGATTCTACTAATAGCTATTGAAATACTTTTACTCTTGGTAAAGGTTATTCAATGTATGTAAAACTAAATAGAGATGTTATTTTTGTGCGTATATAATGTTTCTTCAACTAATTTATGCATTAGCAACTTCAGGAAGTCATAAAGATGGATTTTTGTTATTTTTCATTTTATTTTTGGTGGGGGGTTTTATTATTTTTATTTTTAATTTTTAAGAAACAAATAGCTATCAGTACCATTTAAATTTATATCTCATCCATATCTACATATATATTTTTTTTAGCGTAGACAGTAGAGAATCACATTTGGATGTGTAAGCATTTCTAATTTATCACAGTTTTAGAAGCCTGTAAATTTTCCTATCCTGCTCATTACTGCAGTCTTACATTAGCACCTTACATTAGTATCCTGGTTTTAGCCAATGATTTGGTTGTTACTGAATGATGAGAGGACAGGACAGGACAGGACACTCAGGTGGGGCACAGCCAAGACAGGTGTTCTGAATTAGGCAAAGGGTTACTCCATACCTTGTGAGATCATTTGGAAAGCCATAAAGCTGTCAGGGATTGGCTAAGAGTAGTTTCTGCTTGAAAGTTGCTGGGCGCTGGTCGTGGAGGGATTGTGTTGCTCGTGGGCTGTCTGTTGGTGGTCAGCTGTACATCAGTCAGTGGGGGGGAAGTACTTGCATTGCAGCTATTGTTGCTTGTTTGTTTCTGTTATGTCTTGTTTTCCTCTTTTGTCTTAGTAAACTGTCTTATCTCAATCCATTGGTTCTATTTTATTTCTAACATTCTCTCTCATCTCTTTTGGTGGGAATGAGCAAATGGCTGTATGGTGCTCATCTGTTTGTCAAGTTAAGCCATAGCAATTAACTATTTATATTACTTAAAAACTCAAGTATGCTAAAATGGTCATAGAATACCATTTTTGTGCTGAAATTTTAAGAGAGCACGTGTAGTAGCAGCTCTCCCTTTGGATACTATGCTAATTCCTTCTCAAATACTCTTAAGGCTCCTCTACTTGAATTCTCCAGGAGAGTTCTTGGATACAGAAGTGTTTAGTGATTTAGATAATATTTGTAATTTATCGTGTTTATGAGATGCAATATGGAGGTTATGAGATTAAAATCAGTACTCAGCAAATCATTAGAGTAAATAAAACATCTCTAATATATCCTATTGAAAAAAATGCTTTCAGTTGTTTGGGTTTTTTTTGTAGTCACACCTAAGTTAGTAGCAAACATGTATTTAGTTTTCAATAGTTCTAGAAAGAATTTGGCAGTATTTGTAGGATTCCAGTCAAAGTACTCAGAGTTAAAATTAGCTTCACATTGGATCTTGGAAAAGCTTAGCAAAAAACTAGTTAACATGTTACTCAAAGACCCAGATCTCTTTTAGAAATAAGCAAAATGTTTTCCAGAAAACAGTCTGCTAAGTAATTAAGATCTAGGTTCTTAATCTTCTGTTGATAGATGTTGCTTATAAGTTAGGGTAATGGCAAGTTAGCTCAGAATCCTCCAAGCTGTATTGCACTACATTATTAACCAATTAAAAGCAGTAATTAGAAAGAAACAACAACAAACTATCAAACCAACTGCCATTTCTGTGGTGAGGAAGTTCTCTCTGCTTTGGACTCAGCAGGCTACAAAGGGTGAAAGAGTTGCACCATAAGGAAACAAGGAAAATATTGATATGTGTGACCTAGCCTATTTTTGCATTAATGTCACTGTGGAATTCAAGTGTTGCACTATAGCTTATTTCAAAAGGTTTTTTTTAATTAATTCTTATTAATTATTAATTAATTAATTAATTTATTATTTTATAATTATTATTATTATTAATTAATAGCTTTTCTCAGCCCTCATTAGAGCAACCATTACATCATGTTTTCTAGCTCCTACTAAGGTTTGATTTTTGCAGTTGTTTGCATCAGGATTTGTTTCTCAGTAGAAGAATTTGGTATAACTAGATTACCTCTGTATTTCATGTCTAAGACTCTTGTACAATACCCAGTGCCTGGATATTCTTCTATTATTATTTTTTTCTTGGTACCACCATTTTTTGTTTGTTTCATAACTCTTCAACTAGCACTAGGGAGTCAGTTTCAGCCCGAGTGTCTCAAGATTTCAAGAGCTTTTCTCTCCCCTGGAGGCGGAAATGCTTTATACACAAGCTGCGCTTCCCATTCAACAGTTCCTTAGGGGTGACACAGGACTGAAGTCATTCAGGAGTGGGAAATAGATTTCTTCATTTGCTGCTCTGCTGAACACAGTGTCCAGCTTCCCTTGTGCATCTCAGTTTAAGTTTAATAGATGCACATCCTATACATCATATATTTCAAATCAGAAGTAAAAAACTCAGGAATTCCACAGGCAAAATTTAACAGGTGCCTATGATACTTTAAATTTCTCTTGCAGTGTATCTAAAATATACTGGGAAAAACGTACTATATTATTGGGGTAAAAAGCACTTACATAAAAATATTAATAGTCATAGATGTTGAGCAAGAAGTTTTTCTTAGCCAGAAAAAAAATGCTCAGTCCTTTTTTTTTTTTTCTGTCACTATTCTTGTGTTAGTCACTGCAGTAATATTTTTTCTTTTGAACTCCCTTCAGGCCTGCAATTCTGGAAGAGAAATGGGACACTGAAGAAAAGTTGTTTTTTTTTTTTTTTTTTTTTTTTTAATTTAGAGTTGATTGAAGTTATTCAGAGTGAAGGAGTATATAAATTACAGACAAGCAACCTTTCAGAATAAAGCTGAACCAAGTAGTAGTAATCAAATGGTGCATTTTAAAATTTGTGGAGTGCCACATAAGATTTATTGAAATAGTGTTTTGTCAAGTGGAAGAACTACAGAAATCTCATAGAGATGAGAACATAATTTAATAGGAAAGAGTCTTATGAAGTTTAGGTATTAGTCTCTCTTCTCAGGTGACAAATGATAGGATACAAAAAAGGGGACAAGGAGAACTGTAAAATAGACATCAGGAATGATTTACATTGAGGGGGGTCAAGCATTGACAGGGCTGCACAAGGAAGTGGTAGAGATAACATATATGGCGATATCTGTGAGGTACATACATGAAGCATTAGTGATGGGTCTTGGTAGGTCAGGTTTATGATTCTGCTTGAGAAGTAGATGACAGCAGTGGCTAACAGAATGTTAATAATGATGAACATTTGCTACCCCCATGGGAACAGATCATACAGTGAAGTAACTCAAAGTTTAGAGAAACAATTTCTGAACCTCTGTTTCTTAAGAAGTTAATTCCAGTGTTTTTTTATTTGTGGTTAAGTAATTCAGAAAGTACTTCAGGAAATGATAGCAACTGACGCTCCAGAAGTGATTATGGATATAATCAAGTCTAACCCTTTATAAGTAAGTAGATTATCAAAAAGGGACATAAGAACAAGCTTCCAGTAAGGAGGCATGGTTAGTCAAAAAGTATGCTTAGCAAATGGTAAGAGAAAAATACCTAAAACACTAAGTCAGGCGTCTCTCTTTTTTTTTTTTTAAATGGCAAAAAGTATTGAAGGAGAAGTAGTGAGAAAGGCTGGGAAGTTATCTACCTGAATGCTGGGCATTTAAAATAACAGGATACTTCCTGGTGCTCCTAAAGCTACAAGTCTAATTTTCAATGATTTTTTTTTTCCTTTTGAATGTATGAGTTTCTCTTGAGTAATACTAGTAACACCTCTGTGCTATACCACATGCTCTGACATGACGTCAGAGCAACCACAGAAATTACGAGGGTTGAGCTCATTACACTGCACTGTCTCCTGCAGTTGGATGTAAATAAGGCTTCTAGTCTCTGCTTGATCTCTTAGGTCTATGAAATCTGTAGTAATTTAGGATCTGAGGCTTGTCAGAATTCTCTAAGCTCAGATGTTATTAGGAGGGAGCTAACAGCCCTACCATCACAAATCGACTCACAGATAGAAAGTTGGGAGTGCATTTTTTTTCCCTGAGAAAATCAGTGCAAGAGAAAAAAAAACATACACAGCTGAATACTTTATGTATCTAAAGAATCTTAAAGGGTATTTATCTCACAAGTACAATTTTGGTGGACTTCCACAGGATCTTTGATATCAAAGACTTGAATCAGGAGGTTAAGAAATGACAAAAAATGAACAAAAAGAGAATTGTCTAATGGATTAAAAAAACTACTTAGAAATTTCACTGTGAGAAATAAATGTTAGTTGTTTCACCTAAGAACGCTTTCTGGAAAGCAATTTAGTGCTGAGACAATAAATCTGCAAATGATACAAGATTAGTTAGACTAACCAGAAGTAGCTGTGGAGATCATCAGAAAACTATATCCAATCACGATAATTGGAGTAGATGAAATGTGATATTAGTAAATGCAAAGTATTGTGTAAAAGAGAGAAATGCAAATCTCATATCTCAAAAAACGCAAGGTATAAACACTCATTTCAATAATCATTTCAAAAGTACTAGTCGTAATTACAAGGAGCTGGAGTATTATTAGAAATCATTTAAATGTCAATATCGCAGTTTTATTGGAATTTTGATTACTTTGAAAAAAGTTTCAAAATGGAAGGAGCTCATAAAATTAAAATACTGAAGCTGTGGGGGAAAATGTCATATGAAAGGAGACTGAAAAGGCTAGGGTTATTTGCTTTAGTAGAGAAATGAGTAAAAAACACAAGGAAAACATACAAAATAATCAATGATAGATAAGTCACTATACTTACATGCTTGTTTCATAATACAAGAACATGGCAACATTCAATCTCGTTCAAAGGCAGAAACCTGAAAATCTATACGTATGCTTTTTCATATAAAATGTCATTCTGCTGTGACTTGCTTTCAAGAATTTGTTAAATTTAGTGAGGTTCATAAAGGATTTGAGTATTTACAAGGCAATCTCAAATACTCATGAAATTATGCTTTTTTTTTTTTTTTAATTTTATACTTATATTGTTCTGTAATGATTAGAAATCAGCAGGTGACCACTGCGGGGGGGGGGGGGGGGGAAGGTGATGCCATACGTGTGGTAACTGTGTATTGCCTAACTTAGTCCCTTGGGCTTCTTGATTCTGCCATTTCTTGAGCATAAAGCACTGTACAAAATGACCGCTGGCTTTTACTGTAACAGTATGGCACTTGGTTTTTATGCCTCTATGTAGTCTAATTATATATATGACTCTACATGTTCAATTACTTTAGTTTCTTGCAACATTACTTTATAACTCATATCAGAATAGAGCTCCAAGTGAATACTAAAACAAATAAGAAATGAAGCTAGTTACAGATGCAATCTGAAGTACATGAACAACCACTTTATTTAGCTAGTAAAAAAATCTAACGGATGCCTGAGCAAGCATCCCAGAGGAACAAACAAGCAATTAAAAAGTCAAAATCACAAAAATGTCAGTGGTTATTTTGGCTCTCTTTCCCATCAGGAGTGCTCATTGAATAAACATGAGTCTTTTTATATTTTTGTGGTTTTGCCTTTTCCTTGAGTTATTATTGTTCCTTTAGGCTTTCATTTTTTGTCTGACATTTCTTTCTTCTATTTATTATGTATAGCTTTTATACAAGGAATATAAATTGTATTATCTGTCTTACTAGATGTCAGAATTACAGTTGTGTGAAAAAGGTCCCAGGCCAAAGAAATTTGTGAAAATTAGTTTACTGTCAGTGAAATTTTTTTTTGTCTAGGAGAATCTGATGATAATAGTAAGATAACTATATCAGCTAGGATTCTTAAAAAATGTTCCTGCTCTATTAATTTCACTAAGTACCAGGTTCTCAGTGCTGGTTTTTATCAGTCTCTCCATTAATTCTAAGTAGTCCATTAGTATTTTGGTTCTACATTTCTTCAAGAAATCTAGAAGATCCTTGTTTTTCTGGAAATAACTGTGTATCATTAGATATCACAGAAATATGATTCAGTAGAAAGTGTTGTATAGATTTTTCTAGTATTAAAAAACCTAATTCCTAACATCAAAATAACATTAAGAAATCTCATTTTTCACGTATTTAATCAGCAGAGGGAATATTAAGTAATAGCTCTAAAAAAACATTTCTAAAAAGGCATTTTACAGATGATAAAGAAGTGATAAATTACATATTTTGAATGCAGTAAATAAAAATATATACTTTGTCTTGAACGGCAGAATTAGGAAGATCATTTATTATTATAGTTTATATAAACCATTCATCACAAATGTTGAAATACAGGTAACTATTTATCACACAGGTAGTGCTAACTAAATTGTATACTATTCATCTCTGACTGTGTATGGAAAGAATCTTAAAACAAATATGAACCATATAAAATGAGATTATTCTTAGTTACAGTAAGAAAATATTGTCTTGCCTCCCAGAAAAATATTTGGGGCAACCTAAGGTCCACTCGCACCATTACATAAGCTGACTGTGTGGATTTTGTATAAAGTCTTTCAGTTATTCACTACATACTTTCTTCCATCCTTCTCTATAACATTTCTTGCTAAGTACTGTAAAAAAAAAAAAAAAAAGTGTATGCATTGCTAGATTTCTTTACTTGTAGTAGTTATTAGAAAAATTCCTGTCATTATACATAAAAATATGAATTCTAACAATCTGTAATTTTTTTCACAATTTTGTGTTGGGTTCTTTCTGTAGTCAGAAAATATTTTGGTTGCTAATTACAAACATCTGAGATGCTTTTAAAATCCTGTGAAATTCTGTTGATGCTGAACACCTGGTTCTTTCTGAGATTCAGGTGAATGTGTGGCTTGTCTCATTGTTTGTCTCTTAAAAAGCAAGTCTGTCACTCTCTCAGCAATGTTATACCAACCAGACAACGTTGCCTCCACTCTCTCTCCTTTTATTAACTTCTGGCAGTAGTCAAAGTTTTTAATAAATGAAAATGGGAAAAGAAGACCTTGATGAGGTTCATTATTTTTGAATGTGATAATTATGTTATGATCAGAGGACAAGATGTTAATGCAGCAGTTTTTGATAGGTGGAACTTCAAGCATAAAATTATATACTGAGTACTACTACCCATGGTTGTCGCCTGAAACAAAACAATGAGTAGCAGTATTTCTATAAAGGAAAATTGTGGTGGAGGAGACCCAGAAGAGAAATAATGGGAGAAAAAGAATGTATAATGCAAATTGGAAAGATTGTTTCGATTAGTATAGTTGCTGAAAAATAAGAGACCTTTAATGTTGAAAGAACAAGCTACCCATTAAAAATGGTAAAAACTAGAAATGAGATTAGCTGCAATGCTCTTGGGTAATGACCCCTGAAAATGATATGGATTTATGGCTCAGAAATAGGAGAGTAGAGACATTTTCTTATTAGTGATACTTTGTTTGGAACAGCATTCTGAGATTATAACAGATTTTGTTAAAGAAAAGAAACTAAGATTAAAACCAGCAATACTTCTGAGTCAGCAAGTTGTGATTAACCTGCCTCATCTTCTGCATATGCCTTTACCATGGTGGGTGGGGAAAGCAGCTCAAGCTAGCACCACCTATATTAGGATGCGTGTTTATAGGGAATCAGTCAGTCTCTGGTAGAATTTTGTATTCTAATTACTATGAAGACAGAGTAGATGGCCAGGTTAGAAAACACATAATTTAATACTTAATTTACCTCAGTTTAACCCTTAAACATGGGAAAGTTGTCACTGACTTCTAGATGAGCCTATTTCCAACATTTATATTTTCCAGTGCCCCCTGTGGTTTTGACTCAGTTTTTTGTTTTTTTTTTTGCTGTCTTACTAGTTTAGTCTTTTGACTTCTAATCCAAATAGACCAATTTGAATGACTGTGAGATGGAAATATTCTTTATTTTTTTCAAGAAAAAGAAAACTATTTGTTCTTTGATTAGAATGATAGCTTTCTTTCATTTTATTTCTGTTGAGTAATCTGTTGAGTAATTGTGAACAGAATTTAGTTGTGCTAAATGACAGTTAGCACTAATCCTGGAAGCAGGCGAAGAAACATACTGAAAGTTTCTTTAAACATATATAAGCCCTTGACAAATATAGAATAGCTGATGTGGTACTTGACTCTTAAAAGAAACAAAAGTTAGGGGCAGGTAAAATAGGTAAGGATAATCTACTGAATATTTTTTGTATAAGCCTTATTGCCTATTACCCTTATAAGATTGTGATTACTTGCAAGGCATTTAACTTTTTTCTGACATTTTGATTAAGAGTACAGAATGATACAAAGTTAATCTGATGTGCATTGACTCTATTGGATCTGGCAAACCAGCAGTCAAAATGTAATGATAGTTGTCACTGAGATGGGGATCAGTTCCATTTGGGTCTCACAAAGATTGTTTCCCTGTCTCATTCTGTTTAGCATTTTTCGTTGAAGAAAATGAAGTTGGTACTGACAAAGTTGATGGGTGACAAAATTGAATGAATATTCAAATAAGCCAAGCTCTTGGCTTTTGTTTACAGAGTGCAAGCAAATGATATGTACTTTAGTAGAGCCAAATCAAACTTCCGTGGCATAATATGTAAATTTAAATTAAAGGAGACTGTCAGTGGAAGCCTACTGTCTGCAGCATTCAAAAAGACTTAATTAGCTTGTAAGTTTTATGTAAGGGCTTCTATAATATGTATAGATGTATAAAAACAGAAGGGAGTAGGCTAAAAATCCAGATAAAATAGCTAGAATAGCTTGTTAATGTCCTGCTGTGAAAGAAAGTGAACTGAGCTCACCTCTGGTCAGAAACAAGAATTGTAATGGGGAGACTCACTGTAAGGAGTTCAGTTTCAAGAGGCTTTAGTAAAAAATAAAGTTCAGATACGAGCTGAAAGCTCTGCTTTAATTTCTTTTCTTCTTGGCTTCATTACATCTCCTTTCATTCTTTTGTATCTTTTTGTCTGTCGGCTTTCCCTTTTTTTTTTTTTCCTACCATTTATCTAGCCTTAAAAATGGTGGAAGTTGCATGCTGCTTGCTACCACTAAAGTTTGTTTTTATTTTCATTTATTCTTATATCTCGATCATTATTTCAAGTCATATGTCCCTGTTGACATGTTTTATCTCTTTGAATGGGAACCACCTGTCACTGTTCTGTGGCTGAAAAACATCTGGCTCAACTCTTAGACTTTTTTCTTTTTTGGCAGTACAAGACTGTAAATCAGCTTCTAGTTGTAAAAGCTTTAAAAGGAATGATTCTAGCTCCCACTTCACTGGATTTCCAAATATGTTCAATTACATTTGTGTTTTAAAAGAAAACCAATTTTTTTTTAACATTTCACACCTTCAGCTACTTCTGTGATAGTTTCTAGTCTGTGAAGTGAAAAAGGCTATAATATGAAACATACTACTAAATTCTGATGTGAGAAAGCTTTCACCTGCCCTCAGATATTTGCTTTTCATGATCTTATGCTTCCACTACCAATTCTTAAATTCCACCTAAATAACATCTTTTCACGTGCAAGTTTTACTATTTTTTTTTTTTTGCTGACACTTCATGGGGTGTTTTCTTAGTGTAAGCTTGACCACAGATGATTGCTGCTGCTAAGATTATTTTCCTCATATGGGTTTTACTCTCTTCCCAATTTAAAAAATATCAGTTCTCCCATCAAATTTTGTGTCCTTGAGTATTTTGAAACTGACTCTCAGGTTCACATGGATCACCAAACTTGCTCTTCAAGGGAACTCATCAATTAAGAAATTGAATAATAGCCATAGGTACCTTCATTTTGTAATCTACCCTTCACAGAAATTGGCCTCTGTCTGTGCTCCAGGAGATAGACCTGAACTAATGCAAGAAGATTGTGAAGTACAAAGTGCACATCTGAAGACATACTAATGTAAAGAAACAGAAGGTGCTAAATGTAGTTCAATAATTTGTCAAGGTGTCTTAGTCTTCCTGATAATTCCCAAAGCTGAGTTAGATTATAAAGCAGAGAAACCTGCCTCTGTCATCTTGTCTGTCCTCCAGACAAGCTATACTAGATGCTAGGTTCTTCTGCCTTTTAATCCTAGCGTATTAAACAATTTGCAGGCATATAGATTCCCTGCATGAGCTATAGACTATTATGTAAAGGAACTTCTATGTTTCATTGCTGTTTGTGTACTGGTTATGTAACATTAGTCTTGCATGCATACTTCATCTCTTATTCAAACACTGGCATCCTTAGTCTCCCTGACTACTAATATTTTTCTCTGCTAATCTGAACAAAGTCTCTTTACCTTTGGAACTGAGGGGTTAATCTTCTTTTCTGCCTGGCCTGTGTGTTTGCTCTAGGAGTTATCTAAAGGATTTGGAATGAAGTGTGAAAATGAAGTCAAAGCACAAGGGCACACTGTCTGATAAGGCAATGTTAAGAGGCAGTAGAAACTAGCTAAATTCCTAGTTTGTCTATGTTGTGATTGAGGAGTCAGAATAAGGCAGTTAATTTGTGATAGTATAGTAACAAAACATGTTTTTAGATGTCAGTGATTAGAGAATGCCAAGTGCTCTGGATTTCAAAATAGAATATTTTTGTGAGAAAAAGCTGAATCTTAAAGAAAAGGCATAATTGTGTAAAGAGAAGGAATTAAGGAAAGCCTAGTAAGGCTTTTCAGAGACAAGTAATTATCAAACTATTTGATATGCAATGATTTGACAAAACTAGCTACTCCTATACAGGAGAAATTAACTGGGAAGTAGTTGATGAAGAATGAGTTAAAAGTGGTTGTGGATAAGAGTCACTTCCATAGTGTCCAGTATCTTAGGTCTGATACTGTGTGGCCTTGCATTTTGCCTAGTCTTCTTTTATTGTGTATAGAACATATACAAAGTAGATAAGTGCTATTCTGGTTTATGAGGGAGTCTCTCTTTGCACATGACCTTTGCACTCTTATAGGCCTGGATGAAATGACTGTCCATTGTGAGAGAAAGAGAGGAAGGGCAGAGGTGGGTACTTGATGAAAAAACTGGCTAATTCTGTATAGTTCACACATACTCCATAGGATCACTGCTATAAAGGACTTCTAATTTGCTGTTTCTCTGCTTGTGAAAATAACTATTATAAAAGATCCTTGAAAATTCTGCCTGAAGTAAACAATGTGGTATTAAGGTCCAGAGTTACCTCCCTTTCTTGATTTTTTTTTTTTTTTTTTTCATCAGCTGTTCAAGCAAAATGAAAATATTATTAGCCCTGTGTCATGGTTTTATGATTTTTTGGCATTGGTATTCCACATCATAACATCATGTAGTGCATTAAGAGTTAGAGTTAATACTCCAGATCATTGATAGTTCCGGGTATACCTGTCTCAGAACAGAAGAACTACATTCCCCAGAGGACTTTGTGATGCTTTGCATTTTTACGTATTTTCCACTCAGATGGAAAAGATTAAAAACTGTCTGAGGTCACGGGACACTATCTTTCCTTTGGGATTGACTCAGCAGTGGGTGCTCGCTGCTGTCTCACCTTCAGCATTAGCGTAAGGCCTTTGGTTTATCAGACACTCTCTCTTGCTCATTTTATTTAATTTATTAGCTTCAATTCCAATTATATTATATTGTGTTATTTTGCTTTCCGATATCTCATTTAGTGAATTAGCTTTCCTCCTCAGATCGTTGCTGCTGTTTTGTTTCTAGGCCCTTTTCCCTTTCCCTCTTCCCCTTTCCTGGGGTGTGGGTCCGCGGGTTCCCCCGCACCAATCATCACGGAACCGGGCTGAACCAGCCTGGTAAACCGTTGACATCCCGAAGGGGATCTTGGTTAATGGGCACAATGACAGATAATGCAGATGTCAAGCTTGTTACAAGGAAAAAAAGTAAAATAAGTAATTAATATCTATTTCATAGATTCATAGATTCGTAGATTCGTAGATTCATAGATTCATTAGGTTGGAAAGGACCTACAAGATCATCTAGTCCAACCATCCTCACACCACCATCCCTACCCTTCAAGCTACTAAATCAAATCCCTTAGCACCTCATCTAAATGCTTCTTGAACAGCGCTAGGGACGGTGCCTCAACCACCTCCCTTGGCAGGCCATTCCAGTGCCGGACCACTCTCTCAGAGAAAAAATTTTTCCTCAAATCTAGTCTAAATCTTCCTCGGCGCAACTTGTGGCCATTCCCTCTTGTCCTGTCATTAGTTACCTGGGAGAAGAGGCTGACCCCCTCCTCACCACAGCCTCCCTTCAGGAAGTGGTAGAGTGCAATGAGGTCTCCTCTGAGCCTCCTTTTCTCCAGACTAAACAATCCCAGCTCCCTCAGCTGCTCCTCGTAAGACTTGTGCTCCAGACTCCTCACCAGTTTTTTTTCCCTTCTCTGAACACGCTCCAGTGCCTCGATGTCTTTCTTGTAGAGTGGGGCCCAAAACTGAACACAGTACTCGAGGTGCGGCCGCACCAGAGCTGAGTACAGGGGGATGATCACCTCCCTGCTCCTGCTGGCCACACTATTCCTAATACAGGCCAGGATGCCATTGGCCCTGTTGGCCACCTGGGCACACTGCCGGCTCATGTTGAGCCGAGCATCAACCAACACCCCCAGGTCCTTTTCCTCTGTACACTCCTCAAGCCATTCTGCCCCAAGCCTATAGCATTGCATGGGGTTATTGTGGCCAAAGTGCAGGACCCGGCACTTGGCCTTATTGAACCTCATCCCATTGACCTCAGCCCAGCTGTTCAGCCTATCCAGATCCCACTGAAGGGCCTCCCCACCCTCAGGCAGATCGACACATCCTCCCAACTTGGTGTAATCCGCAAACTTACTGAGGGTACACTCAATCCCCTCATCCAGGTCATCAATAAAGATATTAAACAGTATGGGCCCCAATACCGACCCCTGGGGGACACCACTCGTGACAGGACGCCAGCTGGACTTGACTCCATTAACCACTACCCATTTCTTCCAAGTCACAATGTATCTCCTCTCTAAAATTAATTTAATTCTAATAATGAAGATAGCAAAGAAGTGTATTCATTTACAGTTCTTCTAGTACATAGCATTTTGTCATATCCTGCATATTTTCTTAGATGAAAATTCTAAAGATGCTGTGATGTGATGCTATTTTCTATCTGTCACTAGCTTTGCTGATTTTCCACAAGTTTTGTGGTAATATTTCAGATAAGAATAATGTCCTGTTGTCCATTATGCTCCTCTGAAACAGATCTTTCTCTCTGATTGTTAAATATTCTTTAAATATCAACATTAATAGCACTACCTTGTGATGTTGCTTCCATCAGCCTCCACTGATCACATTTTAAGAACCTTACATCCCTAACCAGCATTTCCTTCTGGTCTGAAGAACATTAAACCACTTGACAGTTACGGCAACTCATGAGTGCAGCTTATTTTTAATAATTTTATTTGTTGTAGGAAGTGCAAAAGGCTGAAATCTGAGCAGGATTAAATGTATTTATCTTTCTACAGTTCTATGAAATTAAATGGCACTGTGCCAAACTATATGCTGAGAAGTTTTGCACAAATCTGAAAACAAATTACTTTTTTATAGGAAATATTTGAAGGTTTTCTACATATTACCACTAGTGCTGCTTTTTTATGTGTGGATTTTTTTTTTTTTTTGCTTTGCTTTATTTTGTTGCTTTTGTTTCATATTGTTCTCTGTTGTCTTTTTTATTTTTTTTTCTGGGAAAAGTATACTCTTCCATGTATTACTCAAAGGATTTGCAGTTTGTGGAACTGAGGAAAGAATGCAATGCATTTCTCTTGGTAAGCAGCAAAGTGAAAACAGCATCCATGTATAATACAGAACTGTAGTGTATCATACAAAAATAAAGTTGTAATAAAATATTGCTGTGATTCATGAACCAGAAACTCCAATTGTTCAAGGAATGTAACTTTGAAAATTAAAGTAACTCATTAGTGATATGGTATACAAGCTTTCTGAAGCAGAAGCTGAAGAAAATATGAACACATTTTCTTCACTTGGGTTTATTAGGAAATTGAACAAGAACTCATGTATAATTAATGTTGTTACCAGCAAATCTAAGAAATAGTATCTATAGTACCATCCTCAGTGACAGCTTTTGAAAGCATTACCGTGCATGTGGTTAAGAACAGGGAAACCTTACCAATTGAATCCCACATTCAGGATATTCATTTTCACCTTACAGCAGCATACAATAAGGTTAATGCGGAATTTGGTGCGCTTAATTAAAAAATAAGTTCCCAGTGGTCAAATTCTTAATTAAGAAGATGGCCTAAATATGTCAGTATTCTACTTCTCATCATTATGATAGTAATCATTAGTGCAGTATGAAGTGTATAATGCTACACACAGCACAAGAGTATGGCTTCGGTGTATTTATCAAAACACTCCTTTTTACATATGGCAAAATGGTAACCTTTTCTTATTCAAGGACTTAGGGTTTCATCTGGGTTTATGGGATATGTGGAAGATCAGAAGTCTTGGGCTGATGAATAATGCCTGCTTCTCTTTCTTGGCTGATGAAATCTGCCTCTGCTCAGCTGCTCTGGCATGTGTGCCATGTTCAGGTGCTTGTCTGGGGGTTTTGCACTGCTTCCTTTGTGTGACTTGCTAAGTTTACTTTTGGTTTCTGCCTACACTTTTATTATCAGATTCTACTGTAATACCATATTACTATTTCTCACACCAAATAACTGTGTGGAGGATGTTACATACAACAGTGGAGTATCAGAAATTTATCTTTGAGTGTCAGAGCCTGATCCTTCTTTCTTCCTCAATGAATTGCTTGTCCTTCCCAAAGTGATGTCTAGTGCCATGCTGTAACATCCAGTACCATCACGCATCCTATCTCAATTATGTCAATTGTATACAATATTAAAAAAGAAAAACTGACTCACAAAGCCAGCATTCCAGGCATAAACATTCTAATAAATGGTGAATTAATTCAGTTGATAACTATTTCCAGCTGAACAATTTGCTTAGGTTGAAAGGGCTTGAGTTAACAAAGCTGCAGGCACAACAACATGACTTGCTCTGTAGACTTTGAAGGTGAAATATTATCAAGTATAGAATGAGAACTGTAACAATGAAGCCATTTACACATTTTCCAAGTGCAAACAACAAAGCAAGCCAGATGTGTACACTTCTTCATAGAAAGCAGGGAAGTGGGGAAGTTTTATACTAAAAATCTTTTTCTCATAGTGTTTTAAATTAACCTAAGATCAAAATGCCACTGTGGTGAGTTTTGGAAAAAGGCATCATAAATGCGAATACAAATCCTAAGAATAAGCATTTGTGTATGCAAAGATGGCCCCTGTAATATATAGTATGTAGTCCAAATGAAATAAAAACAGTAGCATTTGTTTGGTACTAGATTTAAAGCAATCAGATTAAAATATTTCACATGTGCAGTTCATCTTTTCTTAAAATAGGTGTATTTTAATGACTGTGTGCTTTTGTACATCAGTGCTGTTCTGGCTCTTGCAACTGATTTTTAACCAATATACCACTCTCCTGGAATCAGTAGCAACTTTGCCATTCCTACCAATGGCTCTGATACTATGTAAGGAGTAGTTAGTCTTGTTTCAAGGATGATAAGGGGGTTGGATGCTTCTGGTCACTGAGCAGCATGGTGATGTATAGTGTATCCCATCCAGAAGAACCTCAGAAATACCTCTTTTTTTGTTCTTTGAAAAGAACATGTGCACTTTCTTGACCTGAAATAAATTGAAACTGTTTTTAGGTCATGTAAGTGAAAATAATCATGGAATTAGTAGCAAACTAAAAATACATTAATATTAATAAGTATTTGTTTGCTTTTTATGGAAATCAAAAGGTTTAGTGTAAACCAGGGCTCATTACCACTACTAGAATTTTCTATTTTGGTTTTTAAAAATAAAGCACATGGTAATTTCTGCCTCATTCTTAAAAAGTCCCTGATTAACCTACCAAGTTTTTACACATTAGATTCTAAATGCAAAGTACCTTCCAGTAATTACAGTAAATAAAAGTAAGAATATATATCTTTGAATTCCTGGGCTTTAAAATTACCTCATTATTACCAAAATGCTGAATGTAAGTTTTCTATTGAATATTAATGTGATCCAGTGCTGGCAACTTTCCAGCTGTTCTTTTCTTAGAGGTTTTGTGCTTCTTAAGGGCGCTTTCATCACATTTCATATTTTTATTAAAACAGTACTAAATCTGTAGAATTGTAGTTCTATACCATATTTATATTTTTAAAAGAAAGACAAAGTATATAATTTCAGATAAGTGATTGTAACAAGATTCACTATTTTTGAAGTTTGACATGGAGAAATGTTTTTCTTCCCTTGCTGCAATATAGTAATTGTGCTCCTGAGACTTTTTTTCACAGCTACTGTGTCAATGCACACCTAAAATAGAACTTTAGAATTAACTGGAGCTAATCATCTGTATACATTTTTTTCCAGAAAAATAAATGAAGAAATAAAAAGGGTATAATATTTAGACTTTAAAAGTTGATAAAAGTGCTAAGCAAATAAAACCACATCATGTTACTTTGTTTTTAGCCCTATTATATGACAATTAATTTAATCATAAAACATTTTTTCTTCACAAAGACAACCTTGTATCTTTGGTTACTCTTTGTTCTGTTATATCTATTCTTGGAAGTACAAGAACTCTCTGACTGTGATTATTTGTTTTCTTTTTGTAATGATCTAAAGAACATTACTGATACTGTTTGTCTCCTGCAGAAAGCAAGCACAATGCTGTAAATGTTGCCTGTACAGCAGCTGTTTGCTTGTTTTAATGCTGGCCATCTTTTGTCCTTTTAATTTTTCTCTATTCCGTATCCTCATTGCTATTGATTTAGCATTTAAAGACAAAAAGGATGAATGAACCAAAATGGGCACAGTGATAGAGTTAGTATTTCTGCTGTGTAAATGATCTATCCTCATGTTGTCTCAGTTTCTTCTGATTGTATCCTTTCTTCTACCATTCTAAAGACATGGATCTTAGTAACAGTACAGAATCTGAGAACAAGCAATAATTCCATCTCGTGGGTTTAGAAAACAGTGTAACTGTCAATCAGAACATGAAGAAAATTAGACTATAGAAAGATTTGATCAGCCCTTACCTTCATGTTCAATTACAAAAGAAAACTAATATTAACAGAAAAAGAGTCACCAATAAGATACTATCAAGTAGATGTTATGCCAGTGCTACTTCAGATTATAGGCATAAAAATATTTGGCCAATTAGCTGCAAGAAAATATTTTATCAATCTCACATGCGGAGCATCACGTATTTCATGGGTTTAGGGGAATAGTTAGAAGGGAGATTTTTGTCCTGTTTAAGAAACTATGAAGCTTATGGAAATCTTATTTAAATATTAACTAGTTCATTTAAATGTTGGATCTGTCACTTCAGGGAAGGAACAGAGGCAGAGTTCAGTGAAATAAAGATATGTAAAACCCTTAAAGTTCTTATTTTAAACACAACAGATTTAAGTTTCTGCCTGCACAGTGATTTCTGAGAAGACTGGGAGATGAATGAGCTTTGATCTTTGCTTCAGCACAAGACTGAGACTTACAGTGCAGTGTAACATACTTGCAATGTAATTAGGCTTGATATCTTGGCTGGCATTGCCCAATACTCCTTTCTGTTACATTTTGGGCTACTCATACACAAGAGATCTGTTGTTGGCCAGTTTAGGGGAGGCTGTGCTACTGCTCATGCTATACCGTAATTGTAATTTAAAAAATGGCTTTAGCATTTCTCTTCTAGCTTGATATGTTATTATTAGATTCATTTACAAGATAGCTAGATAAGAAGTTAACTTCTCTGGAACTATGTTTTTTTCCCTAGAAATCTATTCTGTTGTCACTGTATCTTGAAGTACGATTGTATATATCAGCATTTTTAATACATACTAGGTTGCTCATAAAAATATGAGTATGAAATTTAATAGAATCTGACCTTGTTTTCTCCAAGTCCTCACTCATCTCACTATTAGTGGTTCATGTCCCTCATGGATATTTTCCATGTATTTTCTTATGTGTTTATAGTGCAGAGGTATTAAAAATGCTTTTTATTTCTTAACATGTCTAAAACTGTATTTGTATAAAAGAATATTTTTTGTTGAGTGTGTAGAAGTATGTATAAAATTTCTTTCTTTAAAATACATTTGGGTAAATAATTCCTCCCTAACTTTGAACTGTATTCACTAAAGAGAAAAGAAGCCATGTAAACTGAATATAAGCAAGCAGACACTAAGGACCAGACGCAAGAGTCATGTTCAAACTGCCTAAAAAGTAGATGCAAAAATTTAAACTGTTTCCTTGAAATGGGGTTCAGGGTAATCACAAAATTGAGAAGAGGATTTTTAAATCATCTCCTGGGAAATAATGAGATACGGAGTCTCACTGATTGCCATCTATTGCATGCCAACAAAATGTAACAGAATGTTATCAGGAAGTTTTCAACCTCTACTGCTAAACCAACATCTACCTATAACATGGACTCACATATTAAAATAGAAGGCATTACTTTAGGAGCAGCACTTATTTATCAGTATGTAAGTCGTTGTGGTGAGTCAAATCTTGGTATACCTTGTACCTTCGTCAAAAGTCAGCTGTGTACTTACTACTACACCAAAAAGAATATCTTTAGCAATAAGTAGAGAGGCAGAGGACAGACCACGAAAAATATTATTTTGGATAGACATAGTAGTGAAGAAAATGGTTGGGTTGGATACACTGAAGACCTTTGTTGCAAGAACAATTTATTTTGTCCTATGTGGTAATATCGTTCTTTAAGCAAAATTAGTTCCATCCTAGCAATGTACTTAGCTATGTGCTTAAAATTTAAGCACAAATTATATGTTATGTCTTTTAGGAATAGTTGAAAATGAGTACTCTCTTGTAAATTATTTTTCAAAAATTTTTAAAATAGACATACATAAAAAAACTAGTGAGATCAGTAGAAATGTTAAAATAAAATAAAAAAGGGCCTGGAGGTTGAGGGCACAGAAATCATTCAAACAATCTGCTGAGCATTTAGAATAACCTACTTGCTCTTACTATATTACTCCTTCATGACGTGACCTATTTTTAAATAAATTAGGCTATGCTGTTATTAGTCTGACTAGGAACTTTCTAATTTATAACCTAAATCTACACAGAATCGCTTTGTTCTTTTGTCAAGTAACAATTCCTTTAACTACTTCTCCTTTAGTTTGTCTGTTTTTTTTCCCCTCCTCCTTACAGTTTTCTCTTTGATTTGCTTATGGACAATTATCCTACGTGGCCAAGCTATTCTAATCTTCCCTGTTAAGTGTTGTGCACTATTTGTTACTCATCCCAGAAGAAAATAATTTTCAATATTGACTTTCTATGACTCCCACAAGAAAAAATCACAAAACATAGGTCATGTTTCAGGAACACTTGAGTTGTTCCTTAAATTCACAGTCTCTGACAGCTAGCAGTAAGTTGCAATTTTCATAATAGGTGGCATGTAAGAAGTGAAGCCCAATAAGAAAAAAGCGGTGCAATAACAATGCACAACTTTTGGATTTATTTAATAGCCAAGGACAGCTTTCATGGATCTTTATTGCTACAATCTGAAATTACATTCTTGTTTCAAAAATTAATTGTATTCCCCCTGCTCTCTCTCTTCTCCCTCCCCCCCCCAGCCCCCGACATACGTTTTATTCAAGCTTTGAATTGCTTCTGTTTCTAGCCAACAAAATGGATTTTACTATTCATGACTGAAAAAAGAATGACATTGCATGTAACCTTCAAAATCTAATCCTTTTATATCTTGTGGCTTATAATACAGCCATCTTGGTTTTAATGGCAGCATGTTCCTCATATTTAAATCTCAATTTTCATGAATATAGGAAACACTTATTGTGGTCTCAAATGATACATATTCAGGAATATTGCAGTAATGAAAAAAGGTATTTTTGTGGCATCACTAAACATATAATCATGGTCTCAAGTGTCTATGGTTTTGTGCCAGTGCACTAAGTTACGCTTTCCTTTTGTGGCATTAATTCTATTAGATGGTCTGTATGACCTGATTATTTGTCCTTTGTGCAATGTTTACTTTTGTCAGCTATTAAATATAAACTGATAAAAGACATAAATTAAGAAGAGTGTTTATACAGTCAGCCCCATCTGTCCTGTTAACAATACATTGAGAAGGTCTATATGTCTGTTATAGATTTAAGTAAGTTTCAGAAGACCTCATTGAGTTTAAGACCAAAAATTAATGGGAGATTTCATACTCGTTTTCCACAGCATTAACTATTTATCTAGAAATACTATAACCTTAAATGACATGAAATATAGGAGGATATATTCTTAAATAATATCCACTGTTCTATGTGAAATCTTAGAATAAAGATATAGCTACTATGTGTGCGGAGAAGAATAAAACAAAGCAGGTATATTTAACTCCCACCAATGTCTCAGACTTTGGATGAGGAATTGCCTGTCCACAGCAAAGAGGAAAAAAGTGAATATTGGATACGCTGGACACGCCTTAAGGAAAGGACAGTGGTGAGTACCAGTGTCCAAAATTTATACTCCAGTTCCACTTTTATCAATTACTTCTCTAAATAGTTTCAACAGTTTTGTCTGGAGTTGTCATTCTGATCTTGTTTTAAGGGATGCAGGTTGGACCCCATACAATGACTAGAATATGAAGAATGTTTCTTTTCTGTCAAGGAATCATAGAATTGTTAGAGTTGGAGGGGACGCTCAAAGTTCATCTAGTCTGGATGCAGTACTCCAGGTGAAGTTTCACCAGTGCAGAGTAGAAGGGCAGGGTCACCTCCCTTGATCTGTTGGCCATGCTTCTTTTGATGCAGCACAGGATATGGTTGGCTTTATGGGCAGTGAGGGCACATCGCTGGCTCAGGTCCAGCCTGCCATCCATCAGTACCCTGAAATCCTTTCTGGCAGGACTGTGTTTAGTCCTTTTGTCCCCCAGTCTGTACTGATAGTGGGAGCTGCTGTTACCAGACTGGGCCCAAAGGGTCATTGTGGGTGGTGTTACATCCAATTGGCTGGCAGTCATGAGTGATATTCCCCACAGCTAAGTACTGGGGCCAGTTTTGTTTAATCTCCTTTTCAGCTATAATGATTAAGGAATTGATTGAATCTTTGGTAGGTTTGTAGATTCATCAAATTAGCAGTGTTGATCTACTTAAGGCTCTGAAGAGGGATCTGGAGAGACTGGATCAATGGGCCACATATCATTAGTTGGACTAAGTATGAAATTAATAACATATATTTTCTACTTAACTTTTTCAGAAGTACATGTGTTCCTCCACCACAGAATATTATGCTGTGACATTTTTATTGTTTTCATGTTCCAGAATAATAATTCACTTTTAATGCCTCATACATAGCTAGTATCAAATAGTACATGCCAGTCAAATGTATCCTGTCTGAATTCTTAATTATTACTATTGTGTAACTAAAAGTTGATCCCTAACTACTTGTGAGTAACATTGAAACATGTCAACCTCTATGGAAGGAGGAAGAACTAAAGGATCTTGTCTGTATCAATTGACCCAAATGAATATCATTTGTACAAAGTTTCTGATCTCTTTATTATATGAAAACAAGCAAATAAACAGAAAAAAACTAAAGTTACATGACACTTCTTAATTTTCAGGTAGATAATACTATCAAAACTGAACAGGCATTCTAAAAGTTCTGTATTTAGGAGTCAGGAATATTTACATATAACTGTAGCTTCAATAAACTTCAGTAACTGGTGAAACTAAGAATAATTAGTCATAGCCAAGCTTTTTAAAATTTTTAAAGTCAGAAGTAACTGAAAGTTTCTATTAAGGAGACAATTCAAACACACTACTAATAATTTAAAAAAAAAGACTAAATTTAATGGAAGAAGATATATAATCCATGGTCAGTTTTTAATGTAATAAAAGCAATTGGCTTCTCTGACTTGAAAGAAATAGCATGTTCTGTGCTTAGTAATGCTAATCCTGACAGTTGCTCATGGCCACGGATTTCATATAATTTTGAAAGGTACTAAGACATGAAAAACTTCTTACATGAAACAGAACTCATGGATATTAAGATAAGAGAGGGTGAAGACTGTGGGCTTTGAAGAAAGCAAGGCAATTTTCAAAGCAAGTAACTTTTTATTCTTTTTCTAGAGTTACTCTGTCAAAGATACTTAGCTCAACTGTCATTTCTTCCTTACTAAAGCCATATGTTTCACAACTTAAATCGACAGATCCATCTGTGTTATTGGTGGTGAATAGCAGCGGTTAGGTACCTACCCTGAATACAGATCATTCTGTTATAGAGCTTTTTGATAAAAAATAAAATTAAAAATCTTGATAGCTGTGTCATAGGCATATACAGGTTTCTGATCTAAAATCTGATGAGACCTCTGCTCTTAGCTGCATAATTTGTGCAAAGTAATTTGAAAACATATTTTTCATGTAACTTCTTTAATATTTTCAAAACCATAACAAATCTGTTCCAGTATTTACACACTCTTTAGAAAAGCATATACATCTAGGATGCAAAATATCATTCCATTTGATTGTCCACAATAAGCTCTTATGTATTGGACTAATTTAGTTTTAAATATCACTGGGTAATAAAGATTCAGCAACATCCAGTGGTTTGCATCTTCATCTGAGTCAAATTCAATAAGATATTTCAGCTGATTAAACATGTTTACTTAGGTCTATTACATGGTGTTGCATTTTGCAGAAGCATTAGGATGTGGAAGGGTAGAGGACAGGAAAGTCATACTTCTACTTTCAGGCTGCTCTGCCACTATCATGCAAGTCTATATCACCTGCTTCTATCATCTTTCTTCTAGCAGAATCTAGACGCAGCTGTTTGGAAAAGAAGCTACTCAGAACAGAAAAATGGTAGGTTGTCTTTTGTAGTTTATTTTTAAGTTGTTAGCTTTTTATTTTTTTTAATTTAATAAGAAAGTTCATTCTTTCATGTAACATTTTTGTTCTCTGTGCTCACTACTACCCCTAGGCACGGGAATTGTTTGTAGTCTCAGGCCCTACCTGCCCTAGTGTCACGCTCCAATATGAAGGAGGGAGACGAGGTTCTTTGATTATGTGTATACCCAGTGTGAGATTAAGACACAACAGGTCAAATGTTAGCCTGACCAGTTTATTACAAATACTAGTTGCTTAGGGATATGGGGAAGGGAAGGTGAGCGATAGAAAAGAGATAAAAAGCAAGGAGTCTTGGCAGAAAGCAAGAGAGATATAATCACCACTGTGGATCCAGCGAGGTTCGTAGTAGGTCCGTTGATCTCAGGAACTTGTCAGGTCACAAGGGGGTGGGAGGTGGCAGCAAGCAGGCCTCAGGGTCCATCCTAAGAGTTTCTCCCCTCAGGGAATTCTCCGTTTTCGAGAGTTCTCCTCAAAGATCTTTTCTTTGGGAGTTATTCTCTAAAATCCTTGGTTCAGTGAAGACCTTTTATTTCCCCCATTTCTCAGGTGTTCTTTCCTTTTCACTTTGTGTGACATATCTGGCCCAACAGATATGTACCCCAGCAGAGGATGTCGCCTTCATTGCCATGCAGAAGCATTGTTGTCTTTTTGTGGTGGTCAGATTCTCCAAGCCGTGCCCCCCCAGAAAAGACTATTTGCCTCTATTTCTGCTTATCTTTACAACCAGAAGTGGAGACACTGAGGCATCATGATACCCGTCTGGATAATTGGCAGTTATCAGTCAAAGTCTTGTCACCAGAGAAGGCTTTACAAAGCAAGATTTGAGACAAAAAAAAAAGGGAATCAGTTTCCGTCTTTCACATCTTGTGCCTGATCTCAGCCCTGCAAGACCTCATCTTGACTCTCCCACATCTACAACCCAGCCTTAAACTGATTATGTTCATAGCCAGACACAGCTCTTGTTGGCAGTCCTGCACTGCTCATTCGCTGAGGGCTAGGGTCTGCTGAGACACAACCTGTGCTCCTGCTTCACCCTCCATCCATGGCTCAGCTCCTCTAGGGAGACTTTTCTGCTGTTTATTAGTTTCTGTTTTTATTAGGAAGTTTTCCTGTAACTTAATTATGTAAGCCTAGTGAATGCTAACTATGGCCAACAACCCTTGTCACAAAATGCAGGAATTCTCCATCTCCTAAACAGATGAAGTGAAATGCTACTCTCGTCATTTCTGTTATTCTTACTACACTCCTACTTTTTCTGCTTTGATTTGCATGTCATGGTTCACTTTTTCTTTCCTATCAAAGACTGAATTTTAATCACATCAAGAAAAATTATTGTACACATTTTCAGAAGTGTTAATTAATTTGGCCTGATTGATTCCTGGCAAATGAAACTTCGCAGTCTTCATTTTTTTCACAAAGTTAGGCATCCTCTTCAACTCTGAGTGATAACCAAAGATACAAACCATAGAATATCTGTAAACCAGACGATGATCTCAGCCTGGGCATTCATACAATTAAGACCAAACCCAGAACTCAACTTTTCTTTTTTCATCTACATATCCCTTACTGACCTTACTGAATGCAAGGGGATGTCTTCTGCATCAAAGAGTGAGAGGTAACTGAGTCATGATTTCAGCATTTAAGTTCAGTATTTAAAGTATATTTCTATTCATTAAGCCAGGCAGCAGGGTGACTTCCTAACAATGAAGGATAGTGTGCCTAGTGCAGTAATACACTTGCTCCAGATCTGTCACAAATGATCTACCTCACCACCTGAAATATCATTCCAGAGGACTTTATGTCTTTAAAGTCAAGCTCCTAAACAAAACTTTTCAGCATTTTATTGACTCCTTTTCTGATTTTATTTTCCTTCCTTTCAAATTATGATTTCCTTTCAGCTTGAATTAAGGAACATAGCTGTAGTTAATCTAGGAAAAAAAAAAAGCATACTGGAGATTTTTACATTTTTACAGTAACTTTTGAATGAAATTATTTCTGGAAGCATCCCATTTCTGCTTATCATAAAGTACAACTACAGGTTTAAAATGTGGTTGACTGCAGACAACATTAAATTGTTTAGCCAATGTGGAACAGAAAAAAATGTTTTGAAAAGGCTGATGTCAAGCACTACATAATCAGTTCAAAATGTACTCAGTCAATTGTACTGAGTGATCTCTCTAGTACATTAGGGAAAAAAAAAATTAAAAAGCTCTCACATCACAGGTTTCTAACTAATGTATATCTAAAATATTTCCAGGTGTAATCAATATATTTTTCCTTTGGCAGTGCTTTTTCCTGCACGTTGCAAAGGAGCAGCCAATCCCAGCCAATGATACTTGGCTCCAATAAATGTCAAGCATACCCAGAATGATCAGTATCTGAACTCACATACAGGGTAATATATTTGGATACTTCACTGATGACTGCATGACCCAGTTTCCAAAGGGGATTTTCTAAGGGAGTTAAAGTATTTAGTACATTTTTAGTGTTGCATACTTAACACATTGAACCTTGATTCAAATCCCAGGTGTTTTAAATATATGTTTGGATTTATATTTTTTTTCTGGAGTAACATTGTAGGGCGTGGTATTCCAAATCTATCTGATTTTTACTGTTTGCTGCGTGAAAATTAATCATATAGGTGGAAACTCTCATGAGGAAAACTCTCAGTGGTTCTCTGAATGTCCATTTTTTTGAAAACCTGTCTCTTCTGACTTACTATGCCTGTCTATTTCAGCTGTTGTCAAATTGATGTTTCAACACTTAAGAAATGTAGCTTTATCACACTTAAGTTTCACTTCTTTGCATTTCATTCTATAATTTAAAAATCTTTTCTTCTGCCATGTGTTAGTTAAGCACTAGAAATATACAGACTGTAATAATAAACAACAGAACTACTTATACTGTTAGATCTAGTCATATTGGGGTATTCATTTCCTTTACACTGGATAAGCACTAAGTATATACATATATTGGCTGGAAGAAGAACTGGTGTGTAAATTGTGCCTAGCAACACAAATGTATGAAGGGTTTGGAGAATAAAGATATTGCATAAGAGGCCGGCAACTACCAGTGTAGGTGCTAGAAAATTGCACTATACTTAGATGCATTAGTATATGTCTAGTGACAGAATTGTCACACTTTTAAAATGATTTAATATATTATCATTTTTATATTATTCATGTTTTGCATTTACAGATATGAAGTGATATAGAATGTGCTGCTAATTCAGTCTAGCCTCACATTTACCATCTTGCTTAGATTCAATCCTTAAACTTTCCTTGGTGTGATTAATATCTAGCATAATAAGTTTTATTTTCTTAACATTCTCCCGTGACACGGATATTTATTGCTTTCTTTAAAATCCCATCTTGCTTTCCTGCCCTCAAAGCCAGTTAATTGGTTAGTGTGTTAAATAATTTTCAGTGTTCACAAGAAATTTAGAATTCTGTAAAATCTTGAATGTAAACCCCACTATTTTGCAAAGGAGCAGGAGGAAGATAGCTTGGTGTTGTATCATTTAGCTGTTTCAGCCTCTCCAGATGCGTTTGTTTGAAAGGATGGTAAGCTTCTACTGATACCAGCGTAGCTACAGATGTAAGATACTGTCACAACATTAAGAAAGGGACTATATGTCTAATGACAGCAAAGAACTGCTTGGTAAAAATATTATGTACAGATTACACAATTAATCATACCTAACTTTGTGACTTCAATATTAATAATTAAAAAAAAACTTTTAAGAATGAATATAAAATTAATCATGTTCTGACATGAAACATCGAATTGGAAATTTAGATACTCATTCTCAGCCAAGAACCATCCTCCAGACACACTATGTGCAAGAGCACAATGGACTATAAAGTAAGACTCTCCTGGCTAAGAACTTAATTCTGGACAGGTGGTGACCCAAACTGTGAACTCAGATAGGTATACTACTAGTAATAATATTTGGATTAAAGACTTAGTTAAGTAGACAGTAAGTATATCTGTAGCTTTAAACTGCCATTATTAAACTGCTAAAATGTTTGTTCAATTTCTTCCATTGGTATATATACTTTGTCCTGTTAATCTCATCTGTGCTTGGTGTGAAACAAACCGAACTTTTAAAATCACATACTTTGAGATTGTTTCACTGAATATTCTACATAGCTGTTTATATGAAAATAGCATTCTTCATGCATTGTGTTCGATTATGTTTAATAAGAGTAGTTTAATGTTATTTTTAAAAATGGCATCTTTTCTCTCAAAAACAGGATAGTTTAAGTATTTGAAAACATTACTACTGTATAATAATGGCTATAGAGTGCTTTGTTTGTTTTATTTTTCCTACAAAATAAGTAGAAATCCATTTATTTACAACTCATTTTTTCAGTTTCTGCAGTGTAAATTTAGGATAAATACTGCTACAAAATATTAATTAGTTTATACTGGTAATCCAGTCGAGTATATGTTTCCACTAATATTAGTCCCATCTCTAAATTAGGTGGCTGATGTATAGATGTAGAACGTAATTATGCTATTTTAATAATGCTCCAAAATAGAAGGGTTTCTGTTCTTAGCTCTTAGGCCCTGTAGATTGTAACTGACCTCCAAGGTTTTTTGAAGGGAATTCCATTATTAAAGATTCCATTCAGATCACTACTCTTTAAATAAACAAACTCAGAAGATGTTTTTCTTTATGTAGCTAACACCTACTTTAGAGCTCCTGATCAATCACTATCTCCGGATTATTATTGTTTATTTTACTTGTTTTAGCAAGGGAGTTTTGGAGCATAGGAATTAATATGGTTACAGTGTGAATGATAAAGAAGGACAATAGATCACCCTTGACAACCTTGCTTTGCAATGACTTTTAGAATAATGCAATAAAAAACCAAAACAAAAATAATAATAATAAAAAAAGCTTGTTTCTTTGCACTTTATTGTTTTCTCAAAAGCAGTTATCATCGCATTTATTCAAACATTAATTCTGATGTTCTGCCTCTTTTACAGATCAAATAAATAGAAATAAGTTCTGAAAAATACTAGAAAAATTGTAAGGCATTCTTGCAGATATTAAATTTTCAGCAGGTATGAAATAAATGCCTAAGCTTTTTTTCCTAAACTGATTTCATTTTAAGAATGCCTTCATGTTTGAATAGTAATTGCTACCAGTACAGACTTATTTTTTTCTCAAGAGATTTACAAAACAAATTTGAATTTGTATGAATTTTTCCATGAGCTTTGGAAACTGCAAAATTATTCAATAATATCGAATGAGATTTTGCCAACTAATACCATGTATTAGCAAAATACTCCTCACAGAAAATACCAGGAAAAAGAAATGAAACAGTCACTGATACATTTTGAATTAATTCAATAGAAGTTATATTTTAAAAAGGGTCATTTTGTTGATGCAACTATCTCACTAATAACTTTTCTGTGTATTAAAAACTTGAACTGCACAATTCTACAAGAAGCCCTACTATCTGAAATGTCATTTGAGGAGGTACATACAAGGAGGAAAAAATTATCAGCTACATAGAGAAATACACACTGTATGCATCTTCATTTTGTTTCTATAAGTACACATGTTTTTATTTAGCTTATCTTTGATTTACTCCCATATTACAGGGGTTTAAAATAAACATACACGTTTTCTGGGATTCTACCTATTCTGTAATCTTCCTAAAGACAGCCTGCTTTCCCAGATTGTTGGCAGGCAGCTCAGCACCACCCAGGCTCTTGCTCGCCTTCCCCAGGTGGGAGAGGAGAGAGAATCAGGCAAATATGCAAGAACTCCTGACTTGAGATAGTCAGATTGCTAGGTGAAGTAAAATCTTCATGTGCAAGCAAGGCACATCAAGACATTCATCCTGTCAGCAGGCAGTTGTTCAGCCACTTGCAGGAAAATAGAGTTCATCACTTGTAAAGGTTTCTTGGGAAGACAAACAACATCACTTCAAATCTTCTCCCCTTCAGCTTTCGTTACCCTTGCTTTTATTGTTCAGAGTTGAATAATGATGACAAAATCTCAGCGGCTTGCATAATGATGTCCAAGACCATCCAGCCTCTTAGATAGGTGACATGAAACTAAATATCAAACAAATCCACAGTCATGCTGCAGTTGAAATCACTGGTCAGGGCACTAAAATGGGACTGAATATAAATTTTTTCAATTGAACCTTCAGCAAAAAGTTAAATTTCCAGATCTGGGATCTTGGACGTGTCTTAAAAGAGATTCCTTAGAGGCAGGAGTAATGTTCAGAAAAACTGTGCTTTTAAGGGAAGCAACCCAGGATTTTCAACGTGTGAGTCCACAATATTGCAGAAGGCAGACCTAGAAGGGATAATAAAAACATGTAGGAAAGTGGAATTAGAATGTGAAGGCAAAAATTTGGAATGTTGCAGTGTTTTATAAAAAATAGGGAGAAGGATTTTTAGCAGGCAGAAGTATGATGTACTCTGTGGTATTTGAATATTTTGAGGAATTCCAGAAAAAAAAGATTTACATAAAACTAGTAAAGTCTTTGTTGTTGCATTAATAGTTATTGTGAACATGAGCTCATTGAGAAGAAGTAGACACCAATGTATGGGTTTTTAAGGACAAATATTGAGATCTTACTGGCAATTTGAGAACCACAAATTGTTCTAGGTGGCAGATAAGCCAATGCACCTCAAACCAGTGCCTGTGCCTGGGTCCGCAAATTAAAATATTCAGTGTTGGGATCATCTATTTATTTATATATATATTTTTTGCATATTTTAATGTTTTAAACTTAGACATGGCAATGACTAAATGCAAAGTAGTCTGCTCCTGATAGGAACAGAGTAAAATCTGAAAAGTAAGTCATAGTCGGTGGTTCTGAACACCTTTTTTTTTGTAATTTTATAATTCACCACAAAATTTCGCTAGTAGAAAATGTACGCACTCAGTTGTTTTATGACAGAATTGAGGTCACAGGATACTAATATATTATACAACATATAAAGAGATAAAATGGCTTTTTTCAATATGAAGATTCAAACTTACATGTTTTAAGGACTTCTAAAATACTGCTTGCAACACAGTATTTCAACGTTGGAGAAGTCTATTTTCTCTTTTATTCGCTTATGTACACATAATTTCCTTTAAGATTCACACACAAAAAAACTTGTCTTATTGGAGAAATTCATGTGAATTTTTCCTGATTATGACTATTTTTAGCATTCGTATTTCATGATTATTCTAATTTTGTATATTTCACTAAGGTTTATAGATGAAATCAGTACAAATCAAATGATATCAAGCAAGGCATTTGTCTCTTTAAAAAATGTGCATGGTGCTCAGCTTAAATAAAAGTTAAATCTAGCAATTGGAAGTATTACCACTTTAATTAAAGTGACTCCTTTTAGCAGTTTGAAAGGTTGAACTTCAGAAGGTTAGATGCTGTTTACAAACTGCCAATCTTTAAGCCAGTAAAGTCAGAATGATAACAATAAGAAATAAGAATACAGCAAACATAGAAATCTGCTTATGCTATTGTGCAGTAATAACATGATATTTTTCAAATGGAATAATAATTTCTAAATGAAATAATTTCATACCACTTTAGAGGAGTTATGTTTCTAGCTATTTTTTTTCTTTTTAATGATCTGCTTTAAAGTCAACTTTTGTATAACAGTTTTTTATACCTACAAGATGTAGAGTGTATGTAACAATCTTATATATTGCTCATCCTCATTATTTTGGCTTTAGAATACCCTCAGCCGCCATGGTCTTTTGTGTTCTAATTGGTCATTTTTTGGAATCTTTCTTTTATTCCATGGAGTACCTCTGCTGTGAAAAAAAACTTGAGGTTTGCAGCTCACCTTAACGGCAACCCATAAACAGTGTACCTTCCATCCACTAAAATTTTGTCCCAGATGTTGCAAAACCATAATTTATTTTGATAGAATCCTAACACACCTTTTACAAAGAAAATAAGTCTTTTAATTCTTCAGTGGAATAAGGCAACATAGTTAGCAACTGAATTCAAATAACTGGTAATATTTCCATAACTGCTATTCCACCTATTGTACAATGTTTTGATTCACCACATCAGTGTCAGAAATGTACAGTTTATGTAATAGAGCACAGTTTTCAAAATCTTCACAATCATTTTCAGAGAGATTTCTATTGGATTTTGGTATAAAAAGCCATCAAGCATTGATGAAGTATTAATGAACAATAAGAAAAAATAATGTTTAATATTACTTTCTAACAATAAAATAATCAGCAGTTATAGCTTTGGCTCAAAGTTTTACACATCTTAAAGTTACAGAAAAATGCCAGGAAAAAGTTTCCTACCTAGGTCAGACCGCTCCTTCTAGGGTGATATTTATGAAAGGACTTAAAATTCTCAACTAATTTCTTGCAGTTATAACAAATCACTTTTGTAGCTTTGTCTGACTATAGTCAGACGATTCCAGTTGTTTTCTTGCACACGTTGGCTTCTTTCTAAACATAAAACTTAAAACAAACAAACAAAAAAAACCACAATATCATTCAGAACACAAAGAAAGCACAGTGATGGAAAGGCAATGCTGTGAAAAAGAGTCACTTCTGATCTAATGAATGTAAAGAAGACATTTTAGCCTCAGGAGGTGAATGTTTGGTCATTATCAGTCACACAAAATATTTTAACTGCCCTCTAGAGCTGCGACTTCTGGGCTCTCATAAATCAGATGAGATACTGCTGATCAAACAGTTAGGTCTATATTTCCTAACCCAAAATGACTATTTTTTTCACATTTTCTGTTTGCACTCACCACCATCTAGTCCTACTTTAAAATAAATCTAGAGGTTTGAGTTATTTTTCCACACCTGACTGACTTCCAGCAAAGGAAAACTGGTAACCTAAATTCTATGCAGTGGAAAATGAGAATTTCCTAGTTTATTGCAAACCTGATCTCACATGAAATTCTACCATTTGCCAGCTAGTGGGACTGAGAAACCTAAATCCCCTTGCGTGTGTGATTGTACACCTCTTGTATACATGCACTGGTATTAATGCTGAGAGCACTCCAGGAGATGTAAAGCTTCCCTGCTAGAAATAACATCTTCTTCCACCTTTCAAAGGGCTTTTACACCTGAAAAATTTCTGAGCCCCTACTAGTGTTTTCTCTCTGTAATAACTTCTTGCTGAGAGTTAGCTTTCTCCTTGTTGCTTTCTTCACATTTCAATGAGATGCCAGGCTCTTGGGGAACTTGGAGATCAAATGATTTTTATGCATACAGTGCTAGGGCACACAGAGTCAAAGTACAGATGGCAAAGAAATGGAAATAAAAGAGAAAAATCAGTCTCTGTGCCACAAGAAGACAAATCTAAAAAAGAGAAATATGTCCGCAAGGAAATAGTTTACCATGCCAGTGAAACCAAACGTGGCAAAAGCATTTGATTCTGAATTGAACAGGCCAGTCTTCAACTGTGATCTCTTTTCAGGCCTAAAAATAGAGATCAAAATAGCTCATTCTCAGTTCCCAAGAAGCCTTGACACAAAAAGACACTTCCAGGCATTGATAAATTTATACTTAGGTAGTGGGTAGAATTAAATGATTAACCAATAGACATTAATCGGTTTTATTACAACTGAATCCTATTACTAGTTAAACCAGCAGGAATTTTTAAAGTTAGCTTGAATAGTTGAAGAAACTAGTCCTTTTCTAGAATTAATAAAAACTAGAGCTGAAGGTACTAACTTGGATTGTCTGATCTACAGGAGAAAGGTTTTGCTGTTATGAAGGTATGTAATATTTTACTCACAGATTTAATGACTAACAATACTTCTGCTTATAAGAGTGTCACGTTTTTAATGAAGCTGTGAATTCTAATACCATCTACTTGCATTATGATAGCTATTCTTTTTAATAAACTCTTATTGTTTGTCTTCTTCACAATATAAGGTATTATACTGCATTTAAATATTGATATAATTTCTCTGCACATGCATTTGTATATGAATTATTTACATATACGACACACATCTGGCAGAGAAAAAGAATGTTTTGCATCTTTTGAACCTTTCTTGTATATCTTGAATCTGTGTTTCTCATCTGATAAGTGAAGAACTACTCATATAAAATAATACAAAAACATTCTTCCCAAACTCAAGCAGAGATTCTCTAGAAAGACAGACTAAATATTTTAAAGAACTTAACTGTGAAGTAAATGTTTCCTATTTTTCTTTCTTTTTTTTTTTTAAGTAATTTCTTTCATAAAATGCTCTTTAATACACTCATTTATAATCTAAACGATCTTTTCTAAAGGATGGTTTTATATAAGTTGTGTTTTTCATGCTTGTGAGGTCAGAGAAGCAAATTTAATCAGTATTGGAGCTTGTGTAAAATTCTGAGTGATACTTCTTAAGTTCACTGCAGCATGTCAGAAGATTCTTTCCAGCCTCCTTACCTCTACCTTGTTTCTCTTCCCAAATATCCTAAAACTTCAACTTTGACTTCAAGATAGTACAACTCTGGTTTTAATTCAAAACATATATTGCCCCTTATGCGTATCCTAATTTATTTCATGAATATTTAGTATGTCACAGAGTGAAAGAAATAAGAGATACTACAGTGCATGAAGAGAATGGCTCAAAGGATTGGTTCCCTGAAAAACAGGTTCTTGATCTGAGACAAACTGATGACCACATCCAGAATATTTTTCACTAAAGTACTGGTAGAAATGGGGTTTTCTGAGGAATGGTATAACTGCTGAGGTAGGTTGTAGAGGTGATAAGAATGCCTGATCTGACCTTAGGGAATTAGAGCAAAACTCCTAATTTTATTAAATAGACTCTCTGTGACCTCTAGCAAGTTATTTAGGATACATTCTGCAGAGCTCATAATGAATTCAGATGGCAAAATCCTACTCATTTTCTGAGAAAATTAGAGTACTGGATGTACCCGAATTGCTTACAGATGTGGGATGTGGTCTCTGAAATTGCTTGTAGAAATGAGTCACTGGGGAATTAGAATTGCAATTTTTTAAAGAACCTATTTGTAGAATCATGATGGATGATACTAACCTGTTTAAGAGAATTGCAGGAAGAGCTTGCAATTAACAGTGCAGGCAGATGTATGGATAAATGCACACAAAATGCACGTTTTTGTGTGTGACCCAGTTGCATACACTGCTTTGCTGATCCTCAGTAAAGTTAGAAGGCTTAGCTTGCATAGTTGGATTTGCAACATGAATGAAGGTGCTAAAATAGTGATTTCACTTCTGGAAACTATGGCCAGGTCATTTCAGTTACTTTAAAGTGTGCTGACTCACAGGGAAATTAGGACAATGGATGCTTTGTTTGCGGTGACCCAGAGGTATGATTGAGGAAAATGAATATGTTTTGTTTTCTTTTGTTTCTTTCAGAGTGCTCATTGTCTAGGGAAAAAAAAAAGGCAGATTTAATAGTTCAGTTGATGATCTCACTGATGATGAGGACAGAAAAGAGCTAAAGATTTCCCATTTAGGTCTGGTCCTTGTGATTAGCTTTTTAATACTCTCAGCCCTAAAGCAGTTCTCTCAGAGTCTTGAAGAAATCATAGTCTTTAATCATCTGGGACTGGGAAGGAGAACACATCCTTTGTTGGGTGACAGGAAAGAGTAGCACAGAAACACTCAGAGACTAGTAGCAGTTATTTCATCTTAGCTTTTTGCTCTTCTGAAAGAGCACAGATGAGTACACTGCTACAAGAGGTAAGAAATGCCCTCAGGCTCTGAAGATCTCAGGAGTGCATGTGTCTCTCTGCCTCTTCCTAGCACTGCTGGGCTGAGCAATTCTTTCCCTCACAAATAGCTGACTTCATTGTATATAGCCAAGAGAGTAAAAAAAACCACTAATTTTCAGTTTTAACTGTTGAGGTGGAATTTCCAATGCCCAAGTCCAATGGTTAGATGTTAGAAGACAGTAATATGTTTTCCGAAAGCAGCAGCTTGGGACATTTAAAAAAAAAAAAGTACATTGTTTTCGTTTTTTCTTTTTTCTTTTTCTTTTTAATTCTTCCTCTCCCAGATTCTTAAATACATTCTCAAATATTTATAAAAGAAGCAACTATTTTATGCTTGCAAATACCCCAGCTGAGTAAGTAGACCTTTGGAAGTATGCGACACAGAGAAAACTTTATTCTCTTATTGGCAGTTCGACAAATTGGAGCAAACAGAAGCTAAGGAATAAGTCAGAGGTGAGCTGAGATTGTGCTCTTGGTGTGTATGTTTTCATTTTGACAATCTGTTATTTTTCACACTTGACCTCCTTTTGGGCTTCCTTCGCTTTCCCCAGCCCAGATGGTACTTTTGGCCTATGTGAGGGGCTGAGGGCACTCAGCTCGTGGACCTGAGCATGCTCACAAAGGCATGGCCTCTGAAGCAGAGAAATACTGTTCCTGGAAGCACCTGGCAGAGTTTGGGCATGAGCCCTGCATTCATCTTCTCAGCAGAATGGCAGAGCTTTAGGGCTTTTCCTGAAGCAGATTTGCAGAGATGTAGGGAAAATTAGTCTAAACTCTTAATGTGCCTGCGTTGTCAAGCACCTCTGGGGTTAAACAAAAGCTGGTTTGGGAGACTTTGATTGTGTTCTTGTACACAGTCCTTTTGGAACTAGTTTTGTATATGTAATTTATGTTTTGAGGGAAACACGGGTGCTATTTGAGGGATTGAATTCATGAATTAAAGTGAATCCCAGGATGCGTGTATCCATCTAAATTGAAACTAATGAAAAGATTCCTGCAAAGCCAAGCTTTGCAGCTTCACAGATCCCTGCAGAGAAAGCATTCTATAAAATTAAGTGTGTTAATGCAGTAGTGTGCTGCTGTATTAAGTTAACATACTGCAGCATGAAATGAACTATATTCCCTCAGAAAACAAATTATTATTTAATGTAATACAATTTCATGTGTGTTAGAATAGCAGAAATGAGGAGTCATAGTCTAAGTACAATTATCATTTCAGCAAAATAGTTTTAATTTACAAAGCCTTTTTCCAGCCTTGGACTTGCTGGATGTAAACACTCCAATATGAATTTCAAACAGTCATTTTCTGAAAATCCTCTAAAAGTATAATATGATGGCCAACGAATATGTAGACACGATTGTTCTGAATGGCATTTCTAATGGTGATTCATTCTAAGAAAACTGAAAATCAGCTGCTTTATATTGTTTCTAATTTGCATTAAAATTCATTTTAAGCTAATTTCCATTATTTTCAAACGTAACTGAACATGAGGAATGCTCACTTATTTTAGGGATAATTCATGGAGATCTGTGTCTCTAAAATGAATACTCTCTTTACTTCATTTGCAAGTTGAATCGGTTTAATACAGAAATATAACTGAGACCTACAGCTTCATTTATATATTGATATATAAAGATCTTTAGTTATTGCACTCAGCTAAGTGGAATGCTAAAAGGAATATGATTAGAAAACAACAAATCATTATCTGTTGCTAATGCTCCATCAGAGGAGAAACTTTTCCATTTTTCTGCTGCATTTTAGTTTGTATCATATATAATAAGCTATGTTATTATGATTGCCCAGACAAAATAAAAGATTTGTTTTCTCTTTGCTGATCAAATCAGTTCACCTCGCAGATGCCACAGAGAGATGGCATATTGAATTATTTTTCCTCTTAGAACATTACCTTCCTTATGTGGCATACATTGCCCATAAGAAGCAAGCTTAGCTGGCTGTAGTGACTAACCGGCCAATACTTACGAGTTTTTACAGCACTGACAGATTTTGCAGTTCGTTCAGACAACAAAATTTACAGATGCACAAATGTGTAGGATTAAATGTTGTTTGTTTGTTTGTTTGTTTTAATTAAATGGCAATGATTAAAAAGCTTCAAGTGAAGTAAATGTGGAAAGAGGCCAAGATGAGGCATTGTATTCCAGTGATAATATAGTACATTATTATCTTTACTAAATTAGGCATCTATTTAATGCTTATCTAATGCCATCTTTCAACTAGCCTCTCTTCTGATGTATTTTTCTTTTCAATAGCACTGCAAAATGAGATTAAACTCATTTTAGAGATTCAGAGCCGCAAGCAGTTAGCAAAGTTGCCTTAGTCAGGTTCCTATGTGAGTCAGAGTAGTTAGGAGCCCAGGTAGTTCCTGGAGTTGATTTATAACTTGCCCACATAAATCTGAGTTGATCAAATGATCTGTTTAATCCATGTTTCTGTGTTGTTGTTGTTTTTTTCATCTTTAATAAGTTTCTCTGTAATGCAGAAGATCAAGGAAAGAAAAGCACAGTGATATAAGGATGGAGTGCTGCTGATGTGAAGGCTCAGTCTGGCGGGTGGGAATAAGAACTGGTTATTACTGTGAGCATTTCAGATTTAAATAATATAGTTCACTTAGATTAACTGTTAGAAATCTAAAGAAATAAGGAGGTGTTCGAGCACTCTCTCACTGTGATGAGGATATCCTGTTGAAGGGACATTAGTATCTGTAATACAAAAACATGAATTTAGGGCTCACTTTGCCTGCAGCCATTTGTAGCTGTTCAGTTATAAGACCTGCTGGGAAAGAAAACAGTGATTATAAAAATCAGGAAGTGGCATATATATGTGTGTGTGTATATTTATGTCTGTGTAATATCTCATGGGGCCCCACACACCTGTCAACCTCTCCATATCGAAAGTGCTGTGGGTTCTGGAATTGCAGGAAATTGCTTGTCTATGCATTGATTTCTCCATCATTCACACAGGAGACTGAGATTTTCTCTTTTACAAAGAGAAAAAATAAGATGATTCTCACCTTTGTGCCCCTTCCTCACTTACTTTGAGTGATGCAATAGCAGGTACTTCCTACAGGCTTTCAAAAATGCTGCTACTCATAGGTTTTAACATGTGCCTTTTAAAACAGGAAGAAACTATCAAGGTCATTTCCCAAACAATCTTATTTTCAAGCTATTGATTATCTTTATTTTTAAAATATAAATTTAATTCTAGGGAGAAATTCTAGAAGAAAAATCTGCTGCTCAGGAATCAATTAACACCTAGTAGCAAGATTTGGATATCGTTTTGTTTAGTGTGCTGTGTTTTAGAAAAGCAATAACTACATAACATTCAGATTCCTTGAGTACATTAAAAAAAAGAAGTTAAGTCACTGGGGCAGTCAGTAAACAGCACATTATGAAGAGTGGACAACTCTGTTTATCATTGCTGTCACTCAAGGGTATGAAAATTAAACAGATATTCTCAAACACAGAACCAGGGATCAGATTCAAAGTATGCCTTGTTTGGGATTTACTGGACCAAGTCCTCAGCTTTGTCTTTAAGAACACTTCTAGAAGTTTTGACATCTGATTTCCTAACTGTCACCTGGGCAATATCAATTACTTACTGTATTTGTTTCTTGTAGCATTGTAGCTAAGACGTTACACTAATTTTAGAAGAACGGGAACTTCTATCATCTTGCTTGTTTTCCAAAGTTTATCAGACATGAAAGCTTTAATATCAAATAGGAATAATTATGGTACTTAATTTTCAAATGACATATGGTGTTGAGTTTAAAACATCTGAAAGGAGGAAAAAGGAGGAATGATCAGCAAAGAAAACCAAGTGAAACTAGCAATCAGGAGGTATTAAAACCTTTCTCTCTCGGGGAGAGAAAATAAAAGGGACTAAATGGCAAAGACATTAGGAAAGAACTAGTGCATGGCTCCCAGATTAAATTAATATTTAGCCTTATGGTTCAAATTTATAAAGACTATAACACTGACCATGAGATAAAAAATAGACTGGATAATGCTTGCTCCAAAAAAGTTAAAGTTAGTATCAGATAGTGTAGGTCTCTTATTATTTTTCTTTTTTTTCATCTATCAATTCTGATTTATGACAAGACTGAGGGTAGTCACAGTCACGAGGAACAATAAATGTAGAAAAAGAAACATTAGTGAAGAGAGCAAAATACCTTCGGGCTCTTCCATTGTACATCTCTTCAAAAGGATTCAAAAGGATTATTCAAAGCTTTAAAAAAAAAAAAAAAAACTTGCAGAAAAGCAGATTGGAACCTGGAGATGAATCAAAAGTTGGATACAGTGCAGTATAGTTTCAACAAATGGATAATGCCATAGTAATTCATTCCTCCCTCTCTTTGTTTGTTTGTTTGTTTGTTTTCTGTAAAGGAAATTTTGACTTACAGGAAATGATGGTGTAGTGAGAACTGAGAAAGTGGAAGATGGATAAAAACTCACAAAATCTATTAAATGCAACAATGTGACTTTATTGGTTTAAAGAATAGTATTAATGGAGTTTGTATGAGATAAATTTGGAACTCAGTTTTAAGATACTTTTGCTTTGGTTCTTAGCAGAAAAATGCAGGACATTGAAATCAACTGACATATCAGAATCAGTGGATGTACTCAGAGAGAAAGAAAGATCAATCTCAAACAAAATAAAAAAAGAATAAATGCATGGCACCCTTAGAGTAAGGAAAGAAACAGGATATATTCACCAGAATAAAAGAGAACTTCTGTACTTCAAGTCAAAGTATACTTTAGTTTACTGTGAATACTGTCTGAAAGCAACTAGAAGTGAATACGAGCAGATATTGATAGAAAGATGTCCAGTGGATTTAGAGAAAATATTTAGTGAGCATCTGTATCCTGAAAAGTTTTTATATCAAATTTATGCACATTTCTGATTGGTAGGACTGACAAAGATAAAAGGATTGACTACTAGGGGAACAGAAAGCATAAAATGAAAAAATGAAGACCAGAAAAGGTGGGTCTCAGTACAAAGAAGTAAACAACAAAAAAAAATTATCTGTATAATTTATGAAAATGCATTAGCTTATGAACACATCTTACCAAGAACACCTAGAATTCAAAGGAAGTCTCATATTAGATTTGAAAGTAATATGTGCCTTGAGTCTGAAGCAATAACCCATATGGTCCCTATCTCAAGAAAGCTGCAAAATGATTGTAACAATTTTCATATGTGATAATGTAAATCTAATATTAATTGCAGCATTCTGAAAAGTATTTATAGAATTTAAAGATTTTTCTGATATTCCATGTATAGAGAAGTTAATGGAACTATTAAGATAAGGTGGACATAGCCATTGTTTCCACCTTATCACCTTGCCTGAAGGGGGGAGAAGTAATTGGGATGAAGCCGGAAAATTTCTGGCTATTTTAAGTGGCTTGGGTTTTTTGTTTGAAATACTTTGTTTTATAAATCAATAAAAGAAAGCCCTGAGGACAAGGACTGAATCTCTGTCTCTGGTGAGAACATTATTCATCTTCCTCGGCTGGTTGTTCAGCCCACTGGCATGCAGTCTTACATGGTAAACGATAGCCATGCCTAACAGGAATGGATGATTAACTTATCTAAAGGTTACATCTATTGGGTCTGTATGATTCTATTGCTGTAAAAGGAGCTTTGCAATTGACTCAAATAAAATGGCGATTTGACTTTGAGTGAGATTATTAAATGCAGAATAACATAACTTTAGGTAGTAAAGCCATGTCAGAGATGGGCTAAATATATCTCTTATTAATAAAGGGGGAAGCTTCATCATGTATCAAGCCAGCAGAAATCCTTTATAATAATTTCTATAATTTATAGAAAAAACAGTGAGGAATGGCTCTTGCGTGTGTCAGTATGAGAAAGAAAATGTGATTTATTCTCCTGAACATGCTCATGCACTCTTACACACACAACCAATGTGCATCTAGTTAAGTCACTAATTTCATTGTGTTCATTTTCATTACCCTTAATTAATCTAATATATGTACTAAGAAGGGTTAGGAGAGGGAAGGGACTTTCACAGGCACAGACATTTCCCTCAGCTTATAGTGGAAGAGTGTGTAGATATCGATGATTCATTCTTGCTCAAGTTTCTGAAAATATCCACCTTAGATTTCAGCTTCTTCAGAACAAAAACTTTTCTTTCCTACTGCAGTCAAAAAGCATCTGAAACCAATACATATACCACTATAAAAATGTCCATCATATGCAGTTATTCCATGAATGTTGATTTCCTTCTGATTGACCTGAAAAATCCTTCTAACTCCTTACACTTGTATTTTGAGTATCTGTCACCTCACTGCTTTTCATTTATATCTGACAAAGCTAAAGGTGTTCTGTTCCTTTCATCTTTCCTTTAGCATTTTCTTGTAGTCTTTTATGTTTCTCTGTGTTCTTTAGATGTGTCAACATTACTGATCACAGACAAAAAAAAAAAAAAAAGGAAGACTTCAAGATGATCTGATGGGTATCTCTAAATTAGGAATTGGTTTGACAAAGTAATGTAAGCCAACCTGTTCTGCCTGATACATTGCACCCAGTGAGGCAAAAGGCAGAAATCATCTTAAGAGACAGCTAGACATTTTTATGGTGAGAGAAAATTGAAGGGGACAATGACACATCAGAGGGTAAAGGGTGAGATAAGATTAAAATGTAATGGCTCCTTGGGATAAGTTGGCTTTTCTTGTATAAGTAGTTTTTACCTTCTATGATACCTCTTACTTCAGCTGCTGTTAGTGCCCTATTGTACGCTGAGGTAAAAAGTTTGCTAATAAAATCTGATTTGATTTTTTTAAAAAGCAGCAGAGAGTTGCTTCAGGAGTTCAGGGCAGGTTAAATGTGACACATCTGAGATTTAATATTTGAAAAACTAGCTTTGCTAACCAGAGATACTGCAGATTTAATGTGCTTGATAAATCACTGTCATTGCTACAATGGGGACTGACGTAGAAGGAGTAGCAATAGAAGCCCAAAGGAAACACAACATCTTGAAGATGAATGATATCAAATGATACATTTAATGGAAAACAACTTAGACAGAAATGCCCTGAGCTGCTATGGTTCTTTATCACAACATCTTTTAAAATCATTGCATTACTTCAACAGTAATTCTGAAATTGATGTGCAGGTATATGAATGTGAAAAGTCTGAAATATTTCTGATATAACATACATGGCATATGTTATTGAATGAAACTTTGTTTTACTTACCCATACCACTCACATTGTAAAGCAGGTGGAAATAAAGTTGTTAAAGTTGGTTGAGTTCTAAACTCTGCACACACTGGAATATTTCCAAGTGTTAAGCAAGATGAGAGAATGCAATAAAAAATAACTAGAATGTTATGATACAGACACTTTTCAGTTGAACAATATGGCTACACTGGTAAATGAACAAAGTTTAGCTAAAAAAAATAAAAGGAAAGAAGGAAAGAAATAAAATGCAAGGGAGTTATTCACACCGCTTTGAACAACAAACTATGTTTTCTAATCTGAAAATTAGATTCTAAAAGTAAAATCTTGTAAACTTTCTCCAGACATTGTCATTGATTTTTGTATGAGAAACCACTTTGAATATGCAAGTTGTAAGTAAAAATAGTCTATTTCATTAATATTTTGCAGAACCTTAAAATGATGTAGACAGAAATGCAATGAAGTAATGTGAGAAGGAGGAAAAAATATCCATCTAAAAGCGATCCCTGAGAAGAGTGAACTACATTTAATTATCTTTTATCTAAATCACTCTGTATAATTGTTTTGAAAAGCATAACATGTAAATCATTGGTTTTATGCTCAGCAAATTTGCCTCACAGTGTGGCTGGATGTGCAATGTATGCTTGTCCTTGATTATGTTATTGAAGTTAAAACTGTTATTAGGAGCATGCCTTACTGCTTTTTCTCCTCTTGGGCTACAATGACAATAAACCAAATATAAATATTAGTAATAAGCTTGATAGCAATAATGTATAATGTAACACAATAATATTTTTGAGTTAAATGCAGTGCCACTTGGGGGTGCCCTGAAAAACAGGACCATAAGTGACCATGATATGTTGACTCCAGACACTGTCTAGGCCCTGATTTCACCTCTTGCTCACTTGCAGCCCCTAGCAGCATAGGAGGAAGAAATAATAAAGCAAGATAAACTTGTGAGTTGAGATAAAAGCAGCTTAATAACTGAAGAAAGGACATATACACAAAAATTATGATGCATTCCCCTTCTATGAGCAGAATGATGCCCAGTCACTCTCTGACTATTTGAAACACTTAGAGTGTGCCAATAAGTGAAGGTATAAACTGTACTGCTACTCCTGAATTCTGGTAGCGAATTTCAGTGCTTAATGCATTTATTTGGGCTGAAAAGAATTTAGTTTAAACAAGAAAACAAAAGAAACCCCTGCCACTGTTGTTTTCCTTGTGTCAGTTGACTTTTCTTTTCTCTCTGGTAAAGTCTAGAATATCATGGAAAATTTCAGTCTATAAAGTAGAAACAGTTATATGGAATGTTATTTATTTTCTTTGCGTGATTTTATGTAGACTTCATTCATATTCAGAATTTATTGCTTATTTCAGATACACAACTGAAAGTGCTTGAGTCTTTCCCATCTTGGTTGTCATCTGCATCATTTCCTTGCAGCAGCTTCCAGTTCTGAAGAATCTGAAGTCCTATAAGAACAAATAGTCAGACAATACTTTAACTGTACTAGCCATCAGAACTGTGGTGTCTGCCTTCTAAGGCACAATCTATGTCAGCGGAGACATGAATTAAATTTACTCCTCCAAAGGGATAAAAGATTAAAAATAATAGTCTCCCTGTACAGGGAAATTGTTGTTACAGATCAAATTCCCTATTGGTGCAGGTTCACTAGAGGTAGTTTCTTTAGCAAAACAATGTCTTTATGTGGCATTCTACCAAAAAAAAACACCCAAATACAAAAACACTTACCTGAGATGTATTAAATAGTTAATATATGCTTTTGCAGTCCAAATACTATTTTTAAACTTATGACAACATACACCAAAGCAAGTTAATAAAGAATATATGTTCCACACAATTTGTCAGGTATCATAAACCCTGGATGTAGAAACTATGCGAGTATGAATCTAACAGTCAATGATATTTAGCAGCTTAAAAATTGATCATACTTTGTTTTTTTATTGCTAAGAGACAGATTGCTGAATACATTAGATTTATGACTGCTGAAAAGCTATGAGTGATAAATCTCCCATTAGCAGCTAAACTGTAGTAAGCAGTGCTAAACTGTGAAGCAACTTCACCTAATGGAAAAGTAAACAAAAAATTTAATTGATCCAAGGAGAGTCCTTATGTCATTAAATATGCAATACAGTTTGTAGCAGCTGACTTCCTCCCCAAACTGATAATAAGATTGAATCCACATCAGAATTGCCTGCCCTACTGCTAGGTACATAGCTAATCCATTTTGTCCCAGTTGATGCATTGAATTATTCACTTTCAATATTTGTCATCAAAAATATATCAAGCAACTGAAGTTCATAGTCGGTTGTACTGACATTCATCAACATCTGTCTCAAAGTTCACAAAACTGATAAGCACAAATAGTGGTAATAATTTTTGCAGAGTCATAAACCATATTTTTATGTAATTAAACTTTGTAACAGTATTTGAACACCAAGCTCTTAGCAAGATGCTATTATTTCTTATGTGTGCAGATAGAATAACTGGCATTGTCTGTTGGCACTTGTTAAAAAGGCTCTTAGTAATAACGTTATTTTCTCTGGGGGCACTTTCTGAATTTTTTTCTCACTTCAGCAGATACTTTTAGATGATTCTATAGAATGGAAGGATCATTAGATTTGGAATCATCAATATAATGTAACTTAAAAAATTGTTAATCTTCTATTTTCCTTTTCCAGGGAAATGTCAAATTGCAGGAAAGTCACCCCTGTGAATCTCAGTGGTGGTTTCACACTAATGGGCAGCTCAGCTCTACTGCATCACTCTCTCTGTCCTCCTCCTCAAAGGAACAGGAAGAAAAGTTGTCAGAAAAGGGCTCATGAGTTGAGAGAAGGACAGAGAGATTACTTTCCAGTCACCATTGTGGGCAAAACAGACTCAGCATGAGAGAGGCTAGTGTAATTTGCTGCCTCATATAACCATGGCAATTTCTGACTCCTCTCAGGCCTAATAGACGGAGTATTCATGAACATTTCTGTCTTTATCATAGGCACTAGAGTGAAGGCTAATGCTGACTGTGTCATGTTAGCTCCTGCCTTATTGCTTCTTTAGAATGCCATTTGCCTATATGGAAACTGGTAGACTATTACATTCCAGTGGGTTTATCCTACTCTCTGTTTTCTTGCGATAGAAATCTCAGCTTCTCAAATTGGCTTGGCAATTTGGCTATTGGTTCTCTGACACTGAGAACCAAGACTACAGATTGTTGAAATTCTTCTGGAAGTATTTATCAGAACCATTATTAATGCTTTCTAGCATTTCCAGACACAATTTCAAACTGAAAAAATAGGACAGATTTTAATTCTTTGGATTAAAGTTAAATTTAAGTCTTCAGACTTCTATAATGGAGAAAAATAGGCAAGCAGTTGTTGCACTCTTTGCTTTCTTTAAGGTGATCATCTGTATCACCTCTACATTAGTTAGGAAGGTATACTTTTCTGTGATTCCAACAAATCAGTAAGCATGAAAATATTCAATACTGAATAATGTTTTTTAAACCAGGACCTCTCTGTCACTATATATTCATTTTATTTAAGTTCTCGTACTGATACAAAATTTTATATAAACATGTATCTAGAGAGGTAAAAATTATATATAACCTTCCCTTACAAAGTGAAATACAAAGTGTACTTCAGTGTATGTGAGAGAACAAAGTCTGACTATCTCCTCTAGGCATTTGGTATGATAAGAAATAACCTTCAGGCAATATTGTGACTTTTGCAACTATTGCTGTTTTGGAGATGTAGGGTAATGAAGTCCATTCCTTCAGTTTTAGCTGCCAGCGGCATTCTGCCCACAGAGGACAGCTCTTGTTTTGCATTTTCTACCTTTCATGGATAATGCTAGAACTACAAAATCTTTGACATATTTAAGAAAGTTTCATACAAATCTCTACAGCTTCAGTTTTAAGCATATTTTAAATAGAAAAGAAATATTGCCTTAATCATTTCCATGTTGAGGGATAAAGTTTTTCCAAAATTGTTACAGGATGGAGGATGCACCATCCTGGAATTCTACCACACAGACTGGGTAATGGGGAAAATGAGTAGAACACAGTAGTACTCTAGAGATGTAAATCTCCCCTATAAAAGAAAGATAGAACAAGTGGACAATCTGTAAAAAAAAATATTTGTAGATACTGCCTTATTAGAGAAATACTTCAAGGTTAGATCCCACAGCACTTTGAAAGACAATCCCTGACGTAAGGCAGTTATAATTTTGGAACATGACCAAATCAGTGAGTACAGTGTATATGGAAATGAAAATAGCTGAAATAACACATTTGGGTTATTGCTATTACATTTGTCTCAAAGATGAGCATTGAATCATTTTCCATATAGAAAAAACTGGGGATTGAAAAAAACCTGTAGATTTCTGAAGTATAAAAATTCGTTCTTTTTATGTTAGCGAAATACTTCAGCATTTTCAACTGAGCTCAAGATCCTGGGTGAATTTGTAAATAATTATTTTTTTCAGAGTTAAAAACATGGAATGGCTGGAACATGCATCCAGGTCTTACAAGCTCCCCAGAAAAATGTCTATGGAATTCTGAGACTGTGTCATATGTTGCTGGAAATAAGAAGGCACTGAATTCTTTCTCTGCATTACTGCAAACACAAACAGTGTAGCAGGAAGCAGGCCCAGTGTCTTCAGAGAATTTATAATAAAAGCATAACTCTATTTGCAGTGCTTATTAGTCACTAGTCACACTTTTCCTGCTCAAGAATAACAACATTTTAGTTTAGGTGTAGCCTGCTAAATGCATTTCTCTTTTACTCATTCTTTCAAGAATTAAAATAACCCCAAATGAGCAGAAGTGGGTCAATACATTACCAAACATTTACTGAAGCAGGAAATGTAATCTCATGGATTCCTGATTGTCTGCTCAAGAGACTTTAAAAAATTTGGATGCTATGCATACATGTTTAAGCTCAAAGACACCGAGACAAATGAAATTTGCTTGCATCTCACACACCAGGATTTTATCTCTGAGATGCTTTTTATTATTATTAATTTTATTACAGTGTTTAAATATGACAATAACAAAATTTATTTCTACAGATACAGGCAAACACGAAAACAAATTTTGCAACAGATTGCAAATATTGCATTAGATTTCTATAGCATCACAGCCAAAATACAAGGTTGTAACATTAGTTAAGCTTGACAAAGTTAACATACAGCAAACATTCTTTCAGGAAAAAAAACAAACAAATTTAATGTCTTCAAAGAGTATCATCAGCCACCCAGTTCTGCTAGATAAGAATGCCAACTGTGCTCTGCCTTAAATTACTGGGAGTATTTGATTAGGCAATGATGATTTCAAATACTGAGTTTAAGTATTTGCCAGACAAGCAGTAGTCCAAATATCTCTCAAAATGTTGTCTGTGCTAGCTAAAATGAACTATGAACCTAGGAATCTTAATAAGCTTAGTTTACACTGAAATAGGATTTCAGCTTAATGAGAGAGAAAGGATATTGTTCAGTTACTGTCTCATGAGAGATGTAATCAAGAAATATGAGTTCTCTGTACTCTTTCCAAAGGCACCTAAATTTGCATAATGGTTATGTGCACATTTCTCCATATCTACACACGAGGCAAGTGCTTATGTGATGAGTTGCCAAATTGGAGCAAATTGACTCATATAATCCTAGTACAGTTGTATCTGAACCCGTGAATATTACTAGGGATTAAGGAAGAGAAGCCTGTGCATGAGAATCCACTGAATATCTTCAGTCAAAGAGGCTGCTCTCCATCTATTGTGTCCCCTGGATTTCAACAAAAGATTCCTGGTTGAGCATCCCTCAATTAAGTTACAATAGTGAGCAAAACTGTTTCTGATCAGATTCTGGTATCATTAACTCGTTATCTTTTTCATCCACAACAGGAACTATTTAAAGAAATATCTCAAGTACAGAACATCATGAGTGCAAGTTGTAAAACCTGTTACATTGATTTTTTATTTTCTACACTGATCTAATTTACCTGTGTGGCACTTAGTGTGATCATAAGCATTTTGTGAAACCATTAAATTGGATTAGACTACATGATAGAGATACAATACTGTGTAAAACAATTCACAGGAGACTAGAGGAGTGTTCAGAGGAAGCAAACTGCTCAAATTCAATGAATGCTGACATTCTGCAACAATGCAGTTCTCTAGAGACACTGTGTAACAAAAACCAAAGAAAAAAGCTATGAGAAAAATCCACATAAAAATACAAGCTGTTTTTGCCAAATTTTCAATGGAGAAAAGGGAAATCTAAAGTGAGTTGATAGAAAGGAAAATGTTTTATGAAATACAGTAAGTGAAAATTGGCATTTTCTATTATTGTGAACAGATAACATATCCAGCCTCCTGTTTTCAATTTTTATTTTAACTGAGGTTTGGTCCTGAGAAAATCCCTTCAGCCTTCTGAGCATTGTTATAGCACAATGTCAGTTACTTTACCTCCTTAGAATTGCCATAAAGAGGGACTGTCCAGCATTGATTTGGTATGCTCTGTGGTAGAGTAAAGAAGGGGCAGTCATTATCTGAAGACGATTTTGCATCCTTGTTCAGAGTAGGATTGTTTTTAAGAATATATATAGTTATAATTACATTTCTGTTTTTGTTTTCCTTTTCTGTCTTAGTAAATAGTTTTTATCTTAATCAATGAATTATATTTTGTTTTCAGTTCTCTCCCTCATTACATTTGGAGAAAAGTGAGCAAGAGGTTGTGTGGTATTTAGCTGCCTGACAGGTTAAACCACAGCCAATAAATCCAGAATTTTTGTTCTTATGCTAGAAGCCAAACCATTTCCTGAAGATTTAGATTTTAAATTTAGTCTCTTTGACATTTTAATTTTTATTCTGGCAATAGTCCAAGTGTTATTCTACTAGTTTTTCTCATGTATTCAGAAGATCCACTCAGAGTTTTTCTGTTTCTGTTTTCTATCTGCCATAGTATCTTCTTTGTTCAAGGAAAGTAGAATTTTTTTGGTGAAAGAGGAATAACTGTTTAGTAATGGGAATTGTCTTCTCTTCTCAGTGGCAAACTCAACTAATTTGCTACAGTCTGTCTGAACTTTTATTGCTCACGTTTCCTGTTAATCAGTGAATGCAGAATGGAAAATAACTTACTGGTGTCTGGACACATCGAGATTTAATCATCTGTCATCTGCTGTAAATCACCAGAAACAAGAGTCAAATATATAGGTCAGAAATTATAGGCAAAATGATTAAAAACAGTCAGGTTTCTCTGATTTCTGGATTAAATTTATATATATATATATGTATATATATATGTATGTATGTATGTATATGTATGTATATATGTATATATATATATGTATGTATATATAGCAAAAATAAATATTAAAAATGAAATTAAATTACAGTACATCCAAGGATGTAAAATACTTTAGGGAGAAGTTATAATGAGTCTACACATAAAAGAATATGCATAACCTAATGGTTAATTAGACTTTGGAGAACACAGTGGTCTCAGGTATTTGGTTAAATGGAGAATATTGTAAGTTAACTTCTCTGCCTAGGGTTTTTGAATACAGATAGAGTCAGTCCCAAAAACTGTATTCTTATTCTATTTATCCTCTCTGAGAACAGATGAGTAAGTGCCTGGCTGACCATGTCCTTTCACTCCAGGGCCAGAGTTAAGAAAAACAGGCTGACAGGGGTTAAACTTAAATGGAGTTTGAGTCTTAGTATTTTCTTATTGATGTTAACTCTGTAATTACACCAATCTCTAATTTAAAATGGCATCAGGAGACTACAATAAGGATTGATTGCTTGTGGTGCCTCACTGCCATCTCATAGCTTGCTCTGTGGCATTTTTTTTGGTCTTTCCATCAGGATTGCAGTGGTCAGCCCATGCTAAGCACAATCAGGAAATAATATTTATTCTTGGTCAAGCTACTGACGGCAGTAGATTATTTCATTTTGACAGGTCCATCTCCACTTCTAAGGGCCTTTTGTTCTCTTTCCTTTCTCTGCCATCTACTTTTCTTTGCTCATATTATTGTTGAAATCAATTTTTGTGTGTTTTTAAAAATTTGGATTTGTTGTCTCATTTCAGTCTCTAAAAAAAAACAACAAAACAACAACAAAAAAACAGTTCTCATGGTTAAAGTAATTCAAATAATTTTCCTAAAGGAGACACAATTTTTTAGTTTTCCATTCATGACAGAAAATGAGTTTCAAGTTAAAGCTCAGTTTAATGAATACTGACAATACAATTAAAACTTCCGTGATTAGCAGATCTTGAGGGAATAGATGAGAAACAAAGAAAGATAGTTATGAATTGAAACTCCTTTTTTCTGTAGACTAAGAGTGCAAATTAAGAGACAGAGATAGTCATGAGCAAAACATTCCAGTACACCATCGTGGAAACTTATCTTCATTCTTCAAGTTCATTTATATCTTTATCCTCACTGCCTTTAATATTCTTCAGTAGATCAGTAGAGATGATACTGGAACTGTTTTCTTCTCCTGAGGCACTGAAATAAGTAATTCTGATAATATCAGTGATGGAAAAACCCCCAAAGTGTGGAAATAGAGTTAAGATAAAGCTCAGTGTGCTCCAAAGATCCCAAGGCCTTACAAGATGCATGCAGGCATTAATCTGCCTGTCAGTAAAGTAAAAAGGCCATCAAGGGAAAAAATATCAAACAATATAATGACATCGTGGGATTCAGATAAAATATGGCACATGTAGTTTGATCAGTACTAATATTTACATGTTTAGAAAATAAACACCTGAAAAAGTTATCTACTTCTAGCAGTTCAAAGTAATTCATTGGATGTTCTACCCCTCTCTCTCAATCAGTCCAACCACATTTAAAGGCCTAGAGAAGTGCAAGAATTTAACATACAGCAGAACACAGATGAATTTTTTATATTTTTGCAGTGTCAGAGCAACCAGGTTGGCAAAATCTATATCCCGAGAATTTTTCTGTGAACTCCCAGTCAGAAATCGTGGAATTGTAGAACTCTAGCTGAGAAATAGCAGTGCTGAATTCAGTAGAAATTTTGATACCATTTTTACATAAACTGAATACAGTCCAGCAGTTATTTTATTATATTTAATGTGAACTTGTTTGCATGTCTTAGTTAATTTCATTATTTTCCTTCCCTTCCCTTTCCCTTTTTCTTTCCCTTTCCATTGATTTTGCTGCTGATATTTTTCTTGGTCATCCCATTTTACTGATTTCTTTGCCAAACCATAACTGTGGTCTTTCATTCATTTTCTTGATGTTCATAGAAAAAACTAATTTTTTAATCATTTGGATATCTTCATAGCCTGACTGTCTCTGAGCTACAGAATCAATACAGTTTGTAGGTTGTAAGTTGAGAATTGTGTGCCCTTGGGTGAGGAGAAGTACAAGGGGAGAATGAGAGCAAATATGAATTAGCATGGCCACCAAAGTTTGTGATTTAAGGGATTTAAGTGCTTTCGAAGTAGACAAAAGATGTCCACCGTGGTAGCCTTGCTAAGAACAGTGTAACTGCAGAAAGTCAACTACTGACTCAGCATTCTCAGCAGCTGAACTTGCACTTTTATTCCAACAAGCATTCTGGTCTTTCTTTGAATTAGGAAAGGTAGAAAGAGCTTCAGAACAGGATGTGTGAGGGCAGTAGTGTTCCTTAATATTGTGACTTTTTTTTCTTAATTCTTTTCTTACCCTCGGGAGAAGGAAAAGAATTCATCCATGGCGTTGTTCAGTAGTGTAGCTTCATTTCTCACCCTGGCAGCAAGCACCAGTACAACACATCTCTTCATGAACAGTTACTTTGATGGACTGTACCTGTGTGACAGTGGGCAAGAGCAGTAAAGGTGGATAGTAAGTTCATCAAATGGATCCACATTGCAAAAACTGCAGACCTTGTCAGACGGCAGCCTATGTGCGAAGGATGACCACTGATCTTCTCTTTTGTGATGTTTTCTTTTTTCATTAGGAAAGATTAATCTTAAACACTAGTCATTAGATCAGAGAGAATTAGTTCAGTGATGATGTAAAAAGCTTGGTAAATTTACTGATAAAGTACCTGATATAATATTCTCCCAGCAAGTCTGTGAAATGTGTTTTCTAACTACACATGCATAGCCAGAGTCTGAAAAAATAGGAGCATCATGATTATTTGTATATGTAGATGACTTTTTTTTTTTTCTTTCTCCAAAGACACAGAAACACTTCCCTTTCGGGATTGTCTCTTATGAAGGTATCCATTTATTAATAATCAACGGGAAAGTGGTATCTGAGTTCAGCAATAAATACAAAACAATTTGCTTTTGCTACAAAAATGCATCTCTAGTTAAAAGACAAGTGAATTTAAAGATGATCAAGCAGAAATCTGCACAAAGTTTAAAGATTTGACAAGAGAAGCAATTTTTCTTTGAGCTTGGATTCAGCTTTGAATCTCACTAAAACAGCTTTCATTTTATAGGCAGTCACTCACTGCACACCAAAGCTTTAAAATTTAATGAACGCACCCTTTGCAAGAGGCTCTGGCAATAACTCAGATATATTAGTAAGTGCAGTGATGTCAATCAAAAAAAGAATAAAAGAAAGGAAGAAACAGAAAGAAAGGAAGTGCAAGTGATGCCTTTGACTGTTATGTTACTGATTTAAAGCTCCTGTGTTTTGAATTCCAGAACCATGCTTCACTTTGAATTCAACAGAACTTTAAAAATAAATTAGACAACAAAATAAATAATTTTTTTACAAATTATGCTGATTATATTGTGTTAACATGCATGTTTTAGGGAAAGTGTTTCAAACATAAAGTAGCCCCTGCTAATTTTGATCAAACATGCAGTGAGAGACAAGGGTTAACTTCATGGAAGAGGCAGGGCAGCTGACAGCAGGCTCAGCTGGTGGAGATAAAAGATCAAGAAGAGGCAGAGTAAGGGGAGAGAGTACAGCTGGAAGCTTGCAGAGGGTAAGGAAGTCTTGGAGGGTATGGAGGTATTGATTCTGTGAGTAATAGCAATATATGGCTGTGGTGGAGTACTGTGTTAGGAGGCTTTCTTCTGCATGAAGAGGCTTCTCTGGGGCCTGAGGCATGGTGTCCCTGGCATCATGCTGGCTTTTCACATTGCATTGTGAAAATTATTCTTGTGGGGGTATGCATGTAAGCTTCACCAATTGCTAAGCTTTCTCTGTCAAAGCACTCAGTGTGTGCCTCGTGGACTCAGTACTCTTTGTGTTGCACTGGAAACAGATTTTCTGAGGTTGATCAGAGATAGCTGAAATTGAGCTGATTCTATCTTTTCTTTGAACTTAGGATAGCTGCAATCTTTAAAGGGTGAGTTTTATTTTGGTACTTAGAGGATGAATTCAGACCCATTACAGAAAGTGGAACAAAACATGAGTTATTTAATGCCTGTGGTATCCTTGTTGGATACCACAAGTATCCAGTACACAATACTGGATACTTAGTACCACAAGTACCCTCCTAGGCCCAGGAGTTGCAAAAAGATATGCAGTATTGCTTCTGATTTTTAGATGTGGATATGCTCTGTTTCTCTGCTTAGAGCAATGTAAATCTGTCTTTGCAGGAAGTACTGACTTGTTTGGTCTGTTCTTGGCCTACAGCCTGACTGTAAGGCACGTGTGATGGTGGAGTCAGGTGGAACAGCCCTGGGGGATGTCCTTTCACCACAGGGTTGTGTCTGGTTATGAGAAAATCTGTCCTACTGTCCTGAAATAGATTAGGTAAATAAATAATAGATATAAAGTCAGATATAGTGTAAACTTAGCAAGCAGCCTGTACCATCCATCATAATATCCAGTAAAACTACATGTAGATAGAGAGGAAGAACAGTATAAAGGCTAACTGATTCTGTGTAATTTTCATTTTGACCAATACATTTTTATTTATTCATGCTCCAGTTAACTTCAAAAAAATTAGCTTTGAATTTTAAATTAAAATTAATTTCAAGAAAATTATCATTTTCTTGCTAGAAGTAACAGTGACTTATATTGCATTTCTGACCTGAAATGCTTTGTGTTTTCTGTTTTGGATTGCCTGTTACACTTTTGTTTTAAACTCCATGTGCATTGTGTTGAAAGTTGCTTTCAACTATGAGACTTCTAAGTTTGATATAATTTCTTTATCGGAAATACCATGAACTCTTGTTCTTGCCATATCATCTTTGCTTAGGATTTTGAAGCTGATTCTGGTAATTAGCACAAATATGTGCCCTGTGAAAGCGTGGGTGAGTAAGAACCTAACCCAGCAGCCTTCCAAACTGAGCAAATTGGTAACCAATCAATTATTCCTAAGTAGAAAAGCAACTATTTTACTTAAGAGAAAATTAATGTAAAACATAACTGTTGCTTTTATAATCTAGAATTGTTTGTTATTATGTACCTTGTATAGTTGTAATCCCTATTACACAGGAGGCTAGCCATCAGATCCATGAGCCAGATTAATCCTGTATCCTTTAGCCCTAGAACATTTACTCTGAGGACATGGCTAATTGTGGTAGTGTTTTGTTGAGTTTTTTGTTTGTTTGTTTGTTTTCCCAAACAATAATCAGATTATTGTTTTTTTGAGTCTAAATCGGAGAAATGGCATATATGTTTTATGCAAATAAGAGCAATGTACTGCTTAAGGAATGAGTCATTATGGGGTGTAAGTAATGTTCTCTTGCTGCTGTTGGTGGGGATCAAGTAAAGTGAAGTTTACTGTGTGCTAAGAAAAATACAGTAATTCAAGAAAAAAAAATTAGTACGAATAAGAGATAGTTAACCTTCTAAATGACAAACTACTTAAAAAAGAAACACCGTAAAATGAAAATCAATTTCCAGTGTTTTCGGACTGCACTAGATTTTACAAGGCAATATTGTGCTACTACTAATCAGAAAACACTGCATTTCATTTCAAGATGCTTAAGAAGCTTTATCTTCATGTAGGAGATTATTATTAATAAATTGCTCTCCAATCTTCACATTTTTTCAGCAACTACTAAGTGATTGTTTCCTGATTTGTACCTTACATATGTACATCTAAAAATCTCCCTTAATTGCTCTGAGTAGGCATCTACTCCTCATCAGCTCACCACATCACTGTATTTAGATTTGATTGTGTCTACATCTTCCTTTCATAGGCTCAAGACTTAGAATGTCTGTGTCTCTACATAATTTTTGACCTTTACTTCTGTGTTTGATTATGTATTTGGTGCTGAACTGAAGAGTCACAGGAACTCACACAGTTCTTGAAGAAAAATTCTGTCTGTAAAAAGAATGAGGTGTGCTTATTAATGGGTTTTGATCTAATTGCAGTCAAATCCCCTGAGAACTTAAGACTTTCTGCTGCTTTTTCTTTGGTGTTCCTAAGATTTCTATGTTGAGAGCGACAACTTGTATTGTGGTTCTTCTGCTTCTCAAGTTATTTAGCAGAACTGATTTGGTTTAGTGATTGGCTCTAGATTTAATAACAAACCAGTGTTGAGAAGAGCAGACTGTTTTCTTTACCACATCTACTATGTTGTTTAAGCAGTGTGACCCAGCATCCTGTATCAATTGATGAAATACTTGCATTTAATCTAACAGGGAGGTGATGATGGTATATGTAACAAATACTATGCTGACTGCAATTAAGGAAAACAACTACATTTTCTGCTTTGGTGATCTGAATTAATTGTTTTAGAAAGTTGGTTTTCTTCTCCACTATGGAACATCAGATACTGTTTCTTTTATGGTATATGGAAATGGATAAACTTTCCCTTGGTGAAGGTGGTAAAACTGAAATAGTTGTTTTGTTAAGATCAAATCACCTGCAGCTTTCTCTCCATACTGCATGGTTTGAACGTGAGTTGAATGAAGTGTTCCTAACCTTTAATCAGTATCATGCAAATGCTTTGTGTGTTGGCATTTTCTGCCTTCCAAAACTACAGCACTTAGGTACTTTGTGCAAGTTGGAGCACCGTGTGCTGAATGCCAGCAGTTCCTTGCAAGTGTGTGACTTTCTGCTTTCAGTTATATTAGAAGCATACTTTTCAATTACTTAACTGAATACCATATGCTATTGACTGCAGGTTTAAATGAAGAGCTACGAGCACAGAACATGTCAGAATGCAGATAGTGTTTAGGGGAGTATAAAGCTTAATTTCATCATTTCGCCAAAAGACAAGAATTAGTTTAGGAAGCATGACATGTAGAAACCAGGGAAGATTGTATGAATATAGTCGTTAGTGAATTCAGTTATCATGTGAAAACTGAGAGTCTGGTACATATCAAGAATGCACTTTGTAGCATTCATTCATCTACAATCCAGTACATAATATTATAAATCTTAACACTGATCAGTACCTTTGCCTTGAGACTTCTGCTTGTTTCACCCCAACTACAAGCCATGTTAAAAAAGCTAGTCTATCTGTATCAAGGCAATCTATTCTACATCTTCATTTATCATTAGCTTGTCGAATATTTTGTCTTTATTAGTATGTGATGCACCATTCAGTGCTGCTGATTTATTTAAGTGTCACGAAAACTAGGTCCTGCAGAAAGGAAACTCCCTTCCTCAGAAGGATGATGAATATCCACTTCCAGCTCGTAATGACAGTAAAATGTGTTTTCCTGAAATGTATCAAACTTAAGACGTGTTTGGAGGACAAGTAACCCAGAAATCAGTTTTTTGAATGCACTTCAGGTGTTCCTCAGTATGAATGACATTCAAAGTACTGTCCCACTTCAGAGAGAGAAGTGGTACTACTTGTACATTAGTATCAGTAGTGAGTAGTGAGTAGTTTCTTAGAGAAACAGACTGTTTTGAAAATTTTCAGTATACCTAAGATTTAGCAAGAAAGGAAGCTGGAAGAACATTCATGAAATGTGGCTTTTAAGGAGAAAGTGGGATTAGTATGACACTGGTTATAAATCATACACCTTTATTACATACTGGTGTTGAAGAGATATTAGTGATTGAAATGTGTTTCTAGTTTTTCATACTTTTTTTTTTTTTTTAAATACACACAGACCTTAGGGACATTCAAATGTCCCCTACTATTTAGGCAAGAGATATAGCTTATTTGAAGATGTTTTGTAGAAGCATTTTCTGGTGAGGAAGTGAAAAGAAATATAAAATAAAATCTGAACGCTTAACAGTACATCTCCGTAGTTCCTTGGTTGTAGAACCCGACTGTACTGTTGTTAAGTAATATACTTCTGCAGACCATGAGTGGTAGCATTTGTATGTGTATGTGACACACACACACACACACACACACACACATTCTTTAAATAGACATGACTACCAGGATATGAGCAACCAAAACTTGTATGTGAGAGGACATGTGCCTGGAGCACTCCTGAAACACCAAGGCAACTTCAGATTTCTCCTAGCAGCAGTCTGTATGGGGACTGAGGTCTTGGGACTGCATATCATCTTGGTATGAAGTAATATGACATTTAGATAATGATGTAAGTAGGCACTTCAGACTAGTTTTCTTGTCCACTTAAGATTTGCCTGACCTCACAACAGTTTAAAACGTGAAAAATGCTGTATCTAAAGCTGTGTAATTAATATGTTCCCACTGAAAAAAGGAAAAGCTCTCTCTTGTATTAAAAATAACTTCTGCTAGCTTTGACCAGTGGAAATATTTTCACACAAGATGTAAACTGTTCTGTTTACCTTCATTCTGCAAAAAGAAGCCACTGCTAGTGAAAATATATTCCATTACAAAGCAAACTGTAACTGAATCAAACTTAAATAATCTCTCCTTTACACGTAGCACAAAGCTTTCTGATCTCTGTTGTTAAACCTAGAAAATAAGACTTTTGCATCAAATGCTACTGGAAGGTAAACAAATGTCTGTGGAATTGTGAGCTCTGCTCATGTATTCCTTTTTTTTTTTTTTTTCCTGAAGCACTCCTTAGTACCATGTTACATTGAGGGTTGTTTTTTTTTATTGTTTTTTCTGTTTACACTTCTGAACTGTTTTTAAAATGCAAGACAAAAAGGCTAAATAGAAACTAGATAAATATGCATGTAATCCAAGTGGTTTTAGAGGGACCAATATATAAAACAGTAAATATGGAAGTTACTAATCTTAAAAAAAAAAAAAAAAAGTATGGATCTGTGCTAACCCATAATACAAACCTTCTGTGAAAGTATGGAAGGATGCTTCTTTCCACATCACAAACTTCCTGCAGTGTACAAGGAAAAAGATTTTGTTCTTTACTTATTTTATCTGTATCTTGTATATAGGTGTCTAACTGGCAGGGGGGACAGGTGGATGTAGGGTTGAAATTGTTCTAGGAGAGGGAAATCCTGCATCCATATGGAGGTCTGCTCTTGATCTTTAACGGGTGCCAAGCCTTAATAATGTCACAAAACTGTTGACAGAGTTTTATTGGGCTGTTCTGAAGAGCATCTGGAGCTGAACTGATTGGAAATAGATTGGTGAATAATTTCACTTTGAGACTTCAGTTGCCTGGCTTCGCCACTATAAATCTTTGTTTAAGTCCTCAAGTGCAGATTTTGTTTTATAACATGTTTCTTGGTGTCTACTGCCGCAAATGTGAACTAGTGTAAAATGCCCTCAAGCTTTTAAGTACCATAATCCTGCTCATTTAGAATCTCGGTACTTTAAAAGATACTGCCTGCCTTTCTCCACCTTCAGATTTATATATCTTGCATTTGCATTTAAATAGTCCCTTTAACAATTATTCCAGTTATATCAACATCTAGTTATAGTATCCTAGGATAACAAAACAAATGTATTAAGTATTTTCTCAGAATTCAGTTTGAGCCGTGTAAAAACATGAAAGCCTGTAATACAGAAAAATGACAGAAGGGAGAAGCTGCTGGCACACAATAATGTAAGAAAATGGAGAAAATGCTTTTGAAACTGCTTCATAAGGTCCATAGGAAAGCAGTTAAACCCAGGGGGTTGAGAGTGAGGGTATATGCCAACTAGCATGCAGCAGAGCAAGCATAAGAAATGAAGGAATCCATGCTGCCTGCTTTGTGTAGAAGTGCATTTCTTATTGCCCATAGTACAGCTGTGTTGTTTCTCACTGCTGTAGTTTGTTCTTTAAATCAAACCACAACCAGTCCCCAGACTACCATGAATGACATAGTTAAGGTGGTAAATTCATAGTGCTGAAAATGATTACCTGTGATCTAGGACAGGAAGCTCCTTTTGAGTATAATAGAAAGGAATTAATTCTTACAACAAATACCACTTCATAAAATGTTGTGTGTTAGCACCATGAGAGGATCCCAATATTTTTTGATGCCCTCACAGGAGGAATAATGACAGTTTTCTGTATCCATTTTAAAAACAACTTGTGTGTGTTCTCATAACTGCAGTTATTGAGGTCTAAACATGTTGTTCTGTTTGCTTTCTGCTAAATTTTGTATTTTTTTTTCTCACAGCATTTGTGAGATTGGTGCCTTTCCTCAGTTACCTGAACAGATAAGACATTAGTCACTTTCTTGTGTATGTGTCAATGCTCATTTCTCAACTTTTTGTCCATTCACGGAGCTTTGAGAGGTTTTTTGAGGTTTTTACCCCATCAGTACAGCACTAGAATATCCAGATCTTTGAGTTGGAAGGCTGCACTGCATGTGCCATTTATTGATGAATTAAAGTGATCTCAGCACCAATCCTCTGCTTTTTCTGTCAAGAAATGTGAGTATAGAAAGCCCTATCTCCCACTTGGTATCCTTTAATTGGTTTTCAATTCATGAAAAGGGCATTTCCAAATCCAGATTAGGTTATTTATTAAAGTCTTGCCTAAGGATTTTTATCTACATCCTTCTCTAATACGATTCTAGCCCTGTAGAAACTTTGTGAATCTGTAAGAAGTCCCACAAACCTCAGCTGATCGTTTTAATCTTTACCCTCAGTAACCTAACTTACTCTTTTTTACAGACATGACCATCCTGTCAGGACTGGAAATTGTTCACAGGTTTGCAATACTGAGGCTTCCCTTTAGATTCCTTTTTATACGGGAGAGCTATGCAGGCAATCTGTCATTCCTCTGACAATCTTAACGATGGGTGAAGGCACCTCGGTCAGTAGTTTGGCAGCCTCACATTTGATTTCCCTCAGAATAAACAGCATAAAGCTTATTTATTTAAAGCTGATAGACTGAAGGTGCTTGAATGAAGGGGACCTAGCTCCTCTGACCTATCTGATACAGACAATTCAGCCTCTATGTCACAGCCTTACCAGTGGGTGCCCTCTTCTTAAACCTTGGTCATCAGCCCTCTCACCAGTTCCCTCCCTGCTTTCCTGCTTTTGTTTTAATAATTTGGTGCTACAATGGTGATACCAGCCTGAACATCATCTTATGCTTACAGTTGACCTGTGATGTTCTATGACCGTTTCTGTTCCTCCTGCCAGCATTTAAACACAGAACTCCCTAAGATGCTTTTGTAACTCGATCTACATATGTCTCTTTTACTTCTCTTTGAGTTGTTGCACATGTTTTACCTAGATGTCTAATAGAATATTTAACAGTCTCCAGACTGCCTGTTGGTGTCTTGCTATTTGGATTGTTCCATTATGTATTCTAATTACTTGCCTTTAATGCTCCTTTTTTAAAACTGATTCTCAAATTTTGCTTTAACTGTCCACTCTTGCAACAATACAAAACCCATTTTATTGTTCTTTCTTTTACCAAGTTATTCTCCCATGAATCCTTCTTGTGCAGGTATCCATGCACTGAGCAAGCCGCTGCTCTTGACTGGGTTATTAATTGTGAGATCTATTCTTTGTTCCAGGAAGTTTTCATATACTGAAAAACTTAATCTCATCAGATCTCTCACTACCACTGCCTGAACATTGCAGTTTCTCTTATTTCACTTCCTGATTGCTACCATCATCTTGATCAGAGGTCAGTATCACAGTTCTCTTCTTAAGAATTAAATTTATTATTACAGGATTATTTTTAAAGAAAGAATTAAATTTATTATTACCTCTATGCTGTTGTATCCTACGTCATACTTTATGTAAAGTGACATTTTTTCACCCACATGTGCTATGCTGTTTTGAAGTTAGTAGCCTGTCAACAGTGTCATACTGGTGTGTGTGTGTGTGTGTGTGTGTGTGTGTGTGTATACACACATACATACAGTTTTCCCACCATGTCTCTGAGGCGTGTTATTCTAGGGCTGTGATTTGATGCTAAACATTTTAATTCTTCCACCTTCTTGAGTTGATACAAAGCACTCTGGTATGTGGTACTGTGGGCAGTCTGATTTGCCTTCCCTATGCATTGTGATGTACCTTTCTAGCTAATATTCAGTGCTCCTTTGAAAAGGATGTATCTTGTTTTCTTGCTTCAAGCTATAAACGAGGTTTTGGAGTTTGTCAATCTTTACCCAGTTTCTGCTTTAATTATTGCTCTACAACTTTGCAACAGTTTCACACCAGCAGTTTAACCTTGTCCTTTTCATTTTATGAGGTTTCCCTGTTCTTAACATACCTCCAAGAATTGTAGGAGCCCAGAACTGGACACAGTACTCCATACGTGGTCTCACTAAGGTAAAGTAGAGAAAAAGGAGACCCTCCCTCTACCTGCTAACCAGGCTCTTTTTTAATGCACTCCAAGATACCCCATTGGCCACCTTGGCCACAAGGATGCACTGCTGGATTATGGCCACCAGGACACCTTAATCCGTCTTTGCAGAGTTTATTTCTGGCAGATCATCCCATAATGTGAACTGATGCTCACAGTTATTCCTCCTCAGGTGTAGGACTCTGCACTTGCCCTTGTTGAACTTTATGAGGTTCCTCTTCATCAACTCTCCAGCCTGTCCAGGTCCCGTAATTTCCAGAAAAGGAATAACTACAGCATTTGGTGAAGTGAGTTTTGTGAAACTCATCCTTGCCTTTAGAGACATTCATATACAATACATGAAGGAATTTCCAATCTGATTTCCTGGAAAGCCAGTGAAAGTGAACTGGAACTTGGAAAAACTGTAAGTATAGGGATGTTCTGCAATTCTTGTTTCCTGAGCTACATTAAACATAGTATGTAGGCATATACAGAAGTATATGAGCATTTCATATGAGACGTGAGCAGGTAGAGAAGTGACTTTTCTAAGATTTGATCCTCGTTCTTCTATGTTAGCTATGAAATATGAGGTGGTACTATCTTTAGGAGCATTGCAGCTACCAAAGATTACAGTGTTTTGGAGGAAATCCTGCATGGCACTGTGTTAGCATGATTGCACACTGAGCAATCACAAACTCCTGTGATGAATCCTATTATTCACTAAACTTAGAGTTTCAAAGCAAAGTGGTGGCAAGATGCACACAGTTGTTATACTTCCCACCACAGTATTTCTCTAAACGTTAGTTGAAACAATTATTTGATCATACTCTAAAACACATCTTAGAACCATGTAATGAACTTCAGATTTAAAACCTGCAAAACATTTTGGATTCTTGTACTAAAATTAATATAGAAGCCTTAAGCCCATTATAATGAAGTTTATTCAAATTCTTGAGCACAGAGTATACATAACATTTTAGTACTTCCCAAAGAGATGTTTATGGTATATATCTATAAATTAAGCATTCACTGCATAAAACTATTCATTTTTCTATCAGCATACTATATAAATTATCACAGAAACAGATGAGCCAAGAAAATAGTCTTGAATACGTCTAACAGAGGCAGGCAGATAGGCTGTTACTGATGTTATCTTCATGGTAAGCAGCTCTAAACGAATCTCTCTTGAATTCACTTAATTAAGAAGCTGAAAAGGAAGGAAACATGATTAAAAGCTGAAAAATGCCTGTAAAATATACCATTACAATTATTTCAAGAGAATAAACAAGGAGTTCAAAATATTCATTCGAAAAGCCATTCACTGTTTGTATAATAATCTCCTAAATTTTTATTTCTCATTAGATAATTACTAAGTAAGCATGAAAGTCATCAAATAAAAACCAGAGTAAATGAAACATATATTTTCATATTAAAAGCAGAATGCACTTCAAACATCTGTTCTCTTCAGTCAAGCTCTGCACCTGCTCTTACTACTTAAAGTAAAAGCTACATCTCCTGGGAGATGTTTCAGATTTATTTAATCATTCTTCCCTTACTGTAGAAGTGGCCCCTAGCTGGGAGGGTAGAGAAGGCTTGACAAGAATCTGTAAGGCTCTAGACTCTTACATTCTAAATGTTGTAATAAATTAAGGAGTTTCAGATGACACTGAAGTTTCTTCACCCCTGGAACAAAACTTTGTTTTTAAAGTAATTATTAAATATTAAAAAAACCTTAGACTTTCTTTGTCATAAATTTCATTTGAGTTTTTTCAAGGACTTTATCAAATGAGATATCTTTACAAAGGGCAATGCAGAGAGAAAGAGTTGAGCACAACCACAGACTAAGCTAATTCTACAAACACAAAATAATGACATACTGAGTTGATGGGTTACTCACTGCCTCTAGCTTCACATGAAAGAGTTTTTGACTCCTTAAAGATATATAGTGTGCTCTAGTATACACATTGTATTCTTCATTTTTCAATTCGTGGCATAACTACTCATTACAAAACAACCATGCTTGTGTCATAAGCTTAAAAGACAATACCACTATGAAGATGTTCCCTGCTGCAAAAAGTTGATGTGCTCATTAGGCAAGACATACAAACCAAGTCAAAACAGATGGCAACTGGCTGGGTGCTAGAGGGTGAAGCGATTATAGAAAAGGAAATGCAACAACTGTATGAAGCAGAGAACTGCAAAGCACTGAACAGAGAAGAGAATGCTGCAGGACAGATGCGCAAGGCCATGTACAGGAAAGAAGGAACTAAGAAGAGAAGAATAAAGATACTGGGAAAATTTGGGGCAGGAAGAATAGGCAATGTAAAGGGTAATTGCGCAGGTAACAATGACAGAAACAGGAGGCGTGAAAAACTGGAAGATATAACTCTAGGCAAATATAAATATGGCAGTGTCACTTTGAATAAATATGCTGCTACCATATCTACTGCTCCTTAGTTTGTCCATAACTGAAGTACACATTTAGCAGCTAAGGAAAACAGCTAAAGTAACGCAGAAGTTAAAGAAATCTAAGAAGGAAAAAGCCAAAAGTGGAAAAAACACAGAACACCAAAACATTATAAAAATCATGAAACAAAGAATAGCCAAAAAAGATGGGGAAAGGGTGGGAATTTAAAAAAGCCTGTAAGGACAAGCTGGGTGACATCTGTTTAAGAAAGTTGATCTTAAAAGACGTACTATGGAGCCAGACACTTGAAATGTAGATCTATTCTTTAGAAGACTAGAAACCGCACAGAGAGGACTGCGGAAGTCTGTGGCTATTCATGAACTCAGTATGCTGTCTGATGAGTTAGAAGAACAGAAGAAACTGGGCCGTTTTCCATTTCAGTGGGCTGAAATGGGTTGCTCAGTGGGTTGCGTTTTTTTTTTCTGAAGAACTTGCTGTCCAGCCACAATAAGAGAATATGGAAAATGGTAAATGTGTACTTTCATTCTCCTGTCTTTTAAAATTACCATGAATCGCTCAGTTTTGAAGGAAGTAGTCTATTTTGCTAAGTGCTACACACCTGACTGTGAATCTTAGTGTTCAACAGAAATATATTTACCAGTTCATAAACTTCAGGTGAATCAAACTAATTAGGTGTATAGTCAACATGGAACACCTGAGAAGTTATTTGTAGCAATCACATTTACTAATATTTTAATTTTATTTGTCTGCAGACACTATTTATTCTATTTACTTACATTTTACCTACTTTTAAGAAATAACTTCTGTTTTATTCACTCGAATTTAATCTCAATTATTCTAGATTTCTTTACTGAAACTAATTTAATTACATCGAAGGCAGACATTTCTTACATGGCATATACAGTTAAGTGCAAGGAGATCTTCAGCTTTGTACCTTGTCTGTTCTTGTTGCTCTGACTGTTGACTTCATGTCTGACTTAACATTTATATTTATTTCATGAAAATAAGGCATCTTTTATTTATCATGCTTTCTTGCCGCTTATTTCTTTTTCTGTGTTAGTCATTTCAGAATATGTATTTTTTCTATTCTATTAGTTTGTAGTTCTGAAAGCTGATTATCATTTATGATTTAACTAAAAAACCTTAATGTTTTTAGTAATACACAACTGCAATTGCTTTAAAGGCTTATCTGATATTGAAACTCTCAACTGCAGGTGTCAAAAAACTCTTAAAGATACATAATGCAAGAAACTTAATAAAATATTATATAAAACCTTCGAATTTTCTGTTCTTCATATAGTTTAAAATCATATTAAAACAACAGTAAGAACTAGACTTGAGGACAATAAAAAATGCCATTAATAATAAAATGACCATAAAAATTTCAAAAAACTTCACTATATAATTTTCAGCCAAAGATGAAAAAAACCAAACAAAAAAATCTCAGATAACCTTTTTTTTAACATCGTTAACACCAAATAAGACAGAAGTGTTATTATTTGGTGTTCTCTTAAAGAAAACAGTATTACAAATATTTTTATTCTTACTACTCACAGTAATACACTATGCTGCTAGTATACTGATGTATTCTCTCTTGTTCTTACTGTCCTTCTTCATTCTTAATATTTAATGTAATTTTTTGTACTGCACCAACCTAAAGTAAGGTTTGCATAGAACTTTCCAAGCTCTTTTCTGAATGCAAAAGCTAACTTAGATTCTTTTGGCTTACAGTTAAAGATGTTCTCTCTATTGTTAGCATGTATCCTAGATACAGATAATATGTTGATGTAGTGAAACGCTCAATGACTGAATACCTGATGCTTAATACATCACTTATCCAGTTTAAATGCCGGAGTGGGAAGGATTCTAAAAATATTCCTTTGAATATATCAGCACTCCCTGTCTTATCACAGAACCACAGAATTGCAGGGGTTGGAAGGGACCTCCAGAGCATCAAGTTCCAATCCACAGCTAAAGCAGGCTCCCTACAGAAAGTTGCACAGATGGGTCTTGAATATTTTCAGAGAAGGAGACTCCGCAGGGCAGCCTGTTCCAGTGCTGTGTCATTCTGACAGTAACAGAGTTTTCCCTTGTGTTATTACAGAACTTCTGTATTCCAGTTTCTGCCCATTGCTCCTTCTTCTACTGCTCCTCCCCACTGAAAAGAATCTGCCCCAGGAAGTATTATAAAGGGGAAAATGGTCAACAGTGTGAAATAAAATCAGTGCATAATCATTCAACCATTAAAGGCAACAATTAAAAGTTCTAGCAAAATGAAAAATTCTATCCTGTTTGCACAAAAAGGTGGTTTAGTAATAACAAAAAAAGCCCAGACATGGTAAAAATGAACACAGGAGAGAAATTTACCACGTGCTTACTCATCCCTCATGATGATCTCAATTTTGCATTCAATCTCCTATTACAAAGGTTTATCGTTTGAGCACATTCTACCAGCACATTAAAACATTATGTTTGCCCAACCCTAAGCTTCAGGAAAAAAATTTCTATGGAAGGGAGAATCAAAACCTCATCTGAAAATGTTCAAAAAAATATACCAAAAATTCTGTGTATTTGGCTTTTCTTACAGTAAGACAAAAATTAACGCTTGTGATAGCATACATAGCACTTCAACAATTTGTTTTCTTTAAATGTCACTTCAGGTATGCCAACATAAGCATTCTTTCTTTTCTCTAATAAATCATTAGTATGCACTATTTCTAGCACTGTTAGTTTTACTAGCCCGAGGCCAATCTGGCACATGAAGACTGACAGTTTCAAGGTGAAATTACAAGCAGTGGAAGTAAAAAGACAGACATATTTCACTTTTTAAGATATAACTACACTGGGATCCATTGATGAGACAATAAAATTCTTGGAAAGATGCTAAGAAATTCAGAAATAAAAAAGCATGTATCAACGTATATGACTAAAATTAAAGTGTAGAATATGTCATGAAAGGGAAAAAGAGAAAATAAGAGTTTACATACTTGGTCTTCCTAACTATTCTGCATGCTCACTTCATTAGAATTTGTAACTATGCACATAACTAAAGAACTCCTCTTCAGAAAGTGGATGTCCTGAAGATGGTTGAGACAACTGAAATGTCAAAGGCAAGGCTAAAGGTAGTTTCCATAGAAGATGCTGACAAGCTGCACTGACTATTCCATGATTCTGTAGTTCTATGATTCCAGATGACAAATTACCAACCCAAACTGATGAAATCTCTTAATACTGTACTATAGGACGCTTACAGACCACTTTCTTTAGCAGAACAGAGTAAAAACAGGAAAAAGATCTTCTGTGCATACTGGAAGTGGAAGCGTTTAACTATGTTCAGTGGTGGTACCAAACTAAGAATACAAAGCTGGCTGCTGCACTTACTTTCAAACAAGACCTACTCATGGAAATCAACACTAAGCAGTATCAGAAAAAAATGTAGCATTCCCCATCTGACTCATTAAATAGTGACTGAAAAAAACCCAGCTCTATTGATAATATTAATAGACAGTTCTTTCGTTCTCTACTTACTTGAATATACCGCCTTTTGAATCTGCTTTGCTAATTCTTCCATTATGTCCATTTTGTACATACATTAGATGACATTTCATCATGTCAAAAGATCTTTCAGCAAAGTGTAACTGTACGTGCACTACAACATGAATGTGATCCACTTACTCTTTTCAACCACAGCAAACAGTAACACAGACTAACACATAATACATGACTTATTAGTCTACTAGTTTAAAGAAAATGATTTCACTGGAAATAAAGCAAATCTCATCTTTTTAAAATGCATTCTTGCCACTCAGGGAAAAACAGCTTTTATGCATCTTAGTTGTAAAGCCTTTCATACCATGTTAAGACTACATCAGTTGTATAAATATGCATATATATGTACACACACACACACATATATATATATATGTATACATATATATATGTACCTAGAAAAAAAATGTTAAAAATGAGCAAAGATTGGAGCAAAAGCAAAAGGAAGAAGAGCACAGTTTCAAATAGGATCAAAAATCAATTGAGCAAAGTTATTAATCTCGGAGTTACCAGGAACAGCAGAAGGCTGACTTTTTCTCATTAAAAATATTTTAGATTTCTTATATCACAAAGCTTTGGGAGAGAGAAATCGATAGATTTCTCGGTTTTGTTCTGTAAACTGGACAACTCAGGAAATACCACTGTACTGCTTTTATCTCAATAGTGTGGTTCATCATTACTATAGCACAGAAGACTTTTGCATGCTACTTTTTCCTCTAACTTGCCTTTAGATTTACATCTAAAAATGATATCAGGATCATGAAATGGGTTCTTGACAGGCTACTAAAGAATAAAAAGGTGTAACAAATGAGCAAGATGTAAATCTGAAATCTAGGTAATCTGCAGGTGTCTCACAGCTGAATCACAGAAAGAAATGGTAAAAAGTTTTATAAACTCAAGCATAATTTTTCATGGGGCACTGTGTAAGCCATGATCTGCATTCAAACATATGTAACTGGTCTGCATTAACAGTCATTCTAACTCCACCAGCTTTCCATCCCTTTTTGATTTGCTTCAATTGATCACCTTTCTTCCTGCTTTTTCCAGTTCCCACAGATTCCAGTGGTAAAAATTAAATATTTGTTACCTAAAAACTGTTTTTAAATGTAGACAGTGTTATTAAAATATATAAGATAAGAATTTAATGAGAAATTACCTGTATGGGTAGCCATGGTATTTGGAACGGAATATAGACAACAGGAAGCTGAAGAAAAAGACCACCAGACCCAGGCCTACCAGGCAAATTACTGGAAAGAAAATAACTTTGTTTACTAGCATATAAAAGATTTAAAACTGGAATCTCTACAAAGAATATTATTTACGTCAATCATTTATATAGAATTTTGACAGTGAAATGCAGAAACATTGCTGCTTGCCTACTGATGTCGACTATCTTCTGATAGGATTTCAAATACACATGGAAATAATATTTATGGTTATTAAGAAAAAATAACTTGTCAGTATAAATGTACTTTCAAGAAAAGAGAGCAGCAATTTGCAACTCAAATGTTTTTGGATGCAAACACCTTACAGCTGATAACAGATTTAATAACCCTGTAAATTTTACATATCAAGTAATGTCATTTCAGGTATTTGCTTGTTCTTCTGGAACACAAATTACATTTAGAAAAACATCCCTGGACTAATGGAGTCATGCTGCCCCTGATCAACCATCTAAGGCTAAAGTAACCACAAAGGCTGTTTAGTAACTGCTTTATTAAATTCCTGGTGGCTAAAACATTTCACTGTATTAAGTTCCAGGGCTAGCAGATAAATTACTCTTAACAGAAATATTATAATGTCTTTGGGTACTGAAGATAAGTAACACAGACCTTCTGAGAGCATCCAGATGCAAGCTTTTTGAGCCTTTTCAGGCTAAGAATGAATTAGCAAAGTAAATACTTACCTAAACAAATCAAATCTGAAACACCAGTTGATACTTTATTAGTAATAGTGAAAAAACTTTTCAATCATCATAGCTCACTCAATTGTGTGCAAGTCAAAAATAAAAAATAAAAAGGGAAACATTTCACAGTCCGATGTACACAACAGAGATGGGTCTCATCCATAAAGGCTGCTCTGAAAGTAATTTCTCAAGACACCACAACAGAGGTGGATGTTGGTGGTAAGCAATGGAGGTTGAACCCTCCCAAAAGTATCCTGTTACGTTTTGGTGCCACGTGACAGTAGCAAAGGGGCAGTCTGACAAAATGGTATCTGACAAGGAAGTGCACATGAAGTAAAGGTGTGTCACTGAACTCCTCCATAAGGAAAAAGAGGCATCCACTGATATTCACTGATGTTTGCTGAACATCTGTGGAGACCAAATAGTGGATGTGAGTATAGGACGTGGTGGGTTTTGCATTTCAGCAGTGGTGACAGCAATAGTGGGTCACCACAGGCTTTTGTTCACTGCTACTGAAATGCACAGCTAATGAGCTAACAACACTGAACATGTTGAAAAACTGTTTTGTATCTCAGAATCTGCTCTTTCAAATAGTTGGTGCTCTTTGTATCTATTGTAGTTTCCATGGAAATAAATAGGAGGCATCAATTTCAGAGCAACTTAGATATGTTTGGTTACGTTTTGATTCTAAGTGAGCTTATTTGATTTTGAAAGCTTTTCTTCTTAGACCATTCCTAGTTGAGGCAAACCTTTGCTATTTGATTGGAATATTGATGCTTCAAAAGTGGCTGGCTTTGGGCAAAGAATAAGCAACCATCAAGTCAGTGAAGCTGAAAATGGATGCAGTTTGTCATTAAAACTGACTATGTGAAAACTGATATATATCAATTTAAATGTTCAAATTTCTGCAGCTATTTTGAGAAAATTAGCTTTATACAGATATTTCACACACACTTCATCATACAGAGACTGCCAGTCACAAACATGATTTCAAACCATAGTGAAATGAATTGTTAAGCATAAACCATGCAAGGTACACAGAAAGCACTCAAATGAAGGCCACATGCAGAAGCAAGTTTGAATTTGTACTGTAGCCCAATGTCACTACACACATTCTCACAGAACCAGCTGCGATCTAACAACACATGCTAATTAATCTGAATGCTAATTAGTTAAGACACATGAAGGATACACAAAATCAAGTTATACCTTTACAGCACACTGAAGATGACATTCAAATCAGTACAGATAGCCAACATTCAACCTACCATTATGAAGCATTATTAGCTAGCCCTATCTGCAATGCTGTATATTACATACAAAATGATAAAGAGTGGATTTTAAAAGAACCAAATAGATAGCATAGAAATGATGGTATCCTTCAAATATCTTCAACCTCTTATGTGAGAAAAAATAAATGATTGTTTGGTAAGAAGTTTAAATCTGAATAAAATGCTTTCATATTGCGTTCTTATGCAACTGACTGACAAAAAAAAATTTTTTTAAATACTTTGAATGAGAATGAAATTCAGAAAAAAAAACAATAAACCAGCACTTCTGGCTAGGAGTCTTTAGACATTACATGTCAGAATATATTCTGCACAAAGTGTAACAAGAATTTTTTTCATTCTGGATGTTGTCACAAGCATCTTAAATGCCTAAATTCATTTTGAAAATATTTTGAAACTTTGTTCTTTAGCTCACAGACTTTCAATATAATACAAAGCCAAAAAGTAATCACACTATGCCTGACTATGTCATAGAGATACCATGTCAAGTTCTAAGTTCACTGGGGATGCTTAAGACTTTCTTTTACTGTTACAACATGTTAATATAGTTTCATCTATTGAAGCACTATGCTATACTCTTCTGCACTCCACAACATGTAAAAATTACAGCTTTTAAAAACTTAATCAGATATTCATTTGTAATCTCTCAATATCTTCTTAATTGTGATAACATTTTCTTAATTGTATGATGTAACTTACTTCTCCTCTTCCCAACATCCCCTTTGGAGGTAGCAGCTTCATTCAGGAGTACCATTCCCATCGTGATAGCAGCATCTGTATCACCATTGTCAAGGAAAGAGTAGATGCGTGGATACCTCAGAAAGCCACAAAGGCACAGCTAAAAACTAAAACTTTCAAGTTGATTAAAAGTATTTCTATATAAAACTGCATATCACTATCTTCCATACCAATAGATTCACCTGGGGGATAAGTAACAACATTTTTCTTTGAGCATACTACAAAAAGGAGGAAAAAAGGCTCATAAAGCTCTAAACAATAAGTCCTTATGTAGAACATACATCTTTTGGATAGTTATGCAAACAGATATTCCCCAATATTTTCCAATACTTTGTACACTGGAAGTAAAGGATTTTAGAAAATGAAGACTAAAAGAACAAGAAATCATTTCAATTCCACAGTTTTTTAATCAAAACTGAAGCAGTTGGACTGCTTTATCTGCTTCTAGATAGACATTTGCTCAGGTTTTAGTGCCATACTGCAGAAACATCCCAGAGGAAAAGTCCTCAGTCACTCTTTTTTCGCCTAATTATTACTGTTACAAATACAAACAACTACATAATGACAAAACAATATAGCAAGATCTTAAACCATACCATTGACTCCTTATTTTAAACATTATTAATAAAAAAGAATGGTCGCTACTTACTGTATTTAAGATCAGCTCTGAGGAAGCACGCATGAATGCCACACTGAAGCAGGAGCATGTCATGTGAACTATATCTCACAATTTCAGAAAATATGAACTTTAATAGACACAGCTGAATCTTGAATAAGGGAGAGATTTTTAAAACTTACTTTCCCCAGGGCTAGGCAGCAGGATGACAGACTAACTACCAACTTTAAGAATGAGACATATTTCAATTTACCTACACAGATAATACATGAGATGCTTAAGCTACAGTTCATAACTACAGTTATGAATAATATTTCCAGCCTCTGACATTTTACCAGCATTAATGTTATCAATATTAACATTTTTTTATGTTAAAAATGTTCAAAATTAGACCAAAATTCTCCAATATACCTGAAATTTCATTTATATGAGTTCAGTTAAACTGAGCTTGGACAGAAGTACTTAGAAATGCCAATGCTAACATCTCACTTCATAAGAGATTCAGTATCCTGATTCAGGTTTGAGAGTTCTGCGTTTCATACATGTAGAATGAGAAAAGTCAAATGAAGAATAACAAAACTTAAAAAAGCAAGCACTAGAGGCAAAAGGAAGTACATGTTCTTATCAGCCAACAGGCAATGTCAAGGCAGTGTAAGTTAAAACAATTTTTCAGGCACAGACATCTATCTGTGGTCCTAAATTAAGACATTAGCAATACATGCATAAGGTAGACGGCATAGGCTCAATTGTTGGAATAAATTCTTACAGCTGAGTTTTGCAAAATATCACTGTCTGAAAATGTGAAAAACTGGGGATCTACTTCCTCCTGAAATTAAGGAATTTGCCATCTTTCTCATCATGCTGTACCACTTTACTAGAGAGAAAGAAACACAATATTTTTAGTGGCAGAGAAAAGCAAGGGAAAGACTAACCAAAGCCCAGTAATTCTAGGGAATAATCTTAGATTCCCATTCTAAAGGTTATTTATAGTTTGTTGTTCTTCATCCCCCAAGGCATCAGATAGTCAGAGTAAATATTCAAAGGAATTTATTACTAAATCTATGTTAGAGAGATATCAGAATCACTAGTATTTCCTCTTTGAAAGAAGAGCTCTAGAATTTCTTGACGGCAAAATGAAGCTGGTAATACTGTGAATGCTTCAGACGTAGACATTATATTACCACTGGGAACACCGTAGATGAAAGATAAAAGGAAAGCAAGAATAAAATAGTAGGTAATTATACAAGGACTTTGGAGGTTAAGATAATGAAAATTTTGTTTCTCAGACCACATTGAAACACAAGAGGTTTCCGTGTGTTTCATCAGGAAACACTTCTGTACTGTGATGGTGACAGAGCACAGGCACAGGCTGCCCAGAGGCTATGGAATCTCCACGGAGATCTTCAGAAACTGCCTGGATATGCTTCTGGGCACCTGCTCTGGGTGTCCCTGCTGGAGCGGGGTATGGACCAGATGGATCCAGAGGGCCCTGCCTACTTCAGCTACTCGCTCTATAAATCTGTGAAAATGCTTTAAAAAAGGTCATTAGGACCTGTCATGTTTTACACATATAGCTCATTCATCACACACTTATCAAAAATCTTATAAATGGATATTTAAAATACGATACTTCAAACATCTTTTCCCTTATGTCATCCTTGGGCTTAATCATGTTTTCATTAGAGCCACAGGCTAAAAAAACTTTACACATTATTTCTTTAAATGTTCATATCAGGCCTAGTGTCACAGATAATATATAGTACCTTTTAATGCGGAGTTCATGAATGGGTTTTATCTTAATTCAACAACAAAATTCAGTAAAATACATATTCCAATTTAAAAAGTACTCACTAATAAATTCAAATGAGCAATATGGAAGACATAACAAAAACATCCCAGGAGCTTATCTGTAGGCATCACAGAATATTTTAAAATCTTTACCAAAATATCTGGGGGAGGGAGGAGGAGGAATGGAATCCACGGAACTATACAAATTGGAAGAGAAGGTAAAAATAACCTTCTTAAATTTTTTCCTGCTTACATTCCAATTTGTGAGCACAAGAGACAGGAAACTTCTTGTGTTGCTCATAACCAGGACTAGAAAGAGTGTCATGAAACTTAATTCATTTCTCTGCTTTCAAAAGTTAAGAAAGCAAAACTGAATTGAAAAAGTTGCAAGAAGGGCTGAAAGAAACACCACCCAGATTCCACATATATTTCAACTCTACCAACAAAAACCCCTAATACTGAATTATCCAATAAAAACTTTTTTCTTACCAATCCCTCATTTAGATTTTTAACACTAATTTTGTTCTTAGTTTAAATGAATCACAAGGAAAAAATAATGCAAACAACACATGACTGCAGCTCACCAGAGCATCTCAGGGAAATGCTACATTTTGTAAAGCTTTTGTACTGCAACATAAACAAATTTATTTGCCTGATTACCTTATGTGATATTGCACATAACATGGTCCTTTGCCTTTTACATTACCTTACCTGTTGTTTCTGTGGAAAAACAAAGAACCAAAACAAAACATTAAAACAAAGTGACGAACAAAACCCACTAAAAAGCAATTTGGCAGATATGAGTTCCAAATTTTTTTAAAGAGGCAATGGTTTTTAATTCACTTTTCCTATTACTAAGAAGACCAATTTGACAAAAGCAACATCTCCTCTGCAACTGAGAGCAGATCTGTAACCAGCTGAACTGTGCTTTCCTTTTTCTTTCTTTTGGAGCCTCACATCATTACCCCTCCAACTTCTGTCATACTGTCACTACTTTTGCTTCAGTTGTTGCTTTCTAACTTCAGTCATCATTGGGTTTTCAGCCTCACTTGGTTGATGTCAATGACACTGGCTTTGTAACTTCACACTCTTACAGTGAGTGAGTCACTTACTTTAAATCTGTGTTGTTGAAGCAAAACTTCAGTCAGTTGAGTCCATATTTAATGCAATCATTAGCTTTGTACTATAGAATATTTAGTTTAAATTACTATTTTGGGCTCTTTCTAGCATTGTAGGTTATGTCTTTACATTATTTTGATATTCCACAAAATAAAAGCAACAGTCCTACTACAAAAAATAATCTTTTATTGTATCTCATTTCTTCATCAACACAGAATTTAAAATTCTGTCAAGTGGTTACTTTGACAGTCTTCTATCTTCAAAAAATTTAGTAGCATGAAAAGATGTACTTGTTTTCTGATTTCTCTTGATCTCTTTCACTATGCAATATGAAACTACTCTGAAAAGATAACAGAAATGTGGCACTCAGGTAAACCATAGCTAGCAAATGTTTTAAACCCACGCTCATGTTTTCTGGTAGACATAACCTTCTGTAGCAATTTTGCAGGGGTATGTACAAAGCCTGTAAAATATGTTTTCATTTTCAAATTTGGAATTATTTCAGTTTTACCTATTAAACTTCTGTTACCCCTTTTCCCAGATGGCACATAATCCTCATGGAAATTGACAAGTTATTTAGTGCTTTTGAAAAGGCTTTTAATACTTCAATAAATGAGGGGCAGTTTAGTAGTATAATGAAAAAAAGTGATGATCAAAATTCATAAGATTATTCACAAAATGATTAGCAGAGCATTATGTTTAGCTCTGCAGACACCAAGATGTTTGATTGAAAGTACTTTAAAAAAAAAAAGATTAATCAATAAACTCTAGAATGATAGATACCTTACCTAATGAAAGCGATCACAAGTAAATTCTGGATGCTTTTTATTAGCATGCTTTGACTGAAAATTTAATTACTACTAATTCCAGCCAGAATGCCCCAAAGAAAAAAACCTGTCAGTCTGTAAGTTATTAACGTGGTATGTCATTTATACCTTTTCTTCACAAATTCAGTCCTAATCGCTACTGAATGGGGAACAAAAGGAGAGAAAATTAATTGAGAGAAAACTTGTTAACTTTGTAAAAAAAAAAAAAAAAAAAGTATAGTGGTCTCGTTCATATTTTGCTGGATTATCACTAGGAGTAAAAGTCCTAAATCAACATTATTCATACTAAGAAGTAATTGTGTTACAGCTTTAACAATATTTAACAATATACAAGCAAAAATAACTAAGGGACAAAATCTTAATTCGCTCAACTCTGTTCAGTTTATTGTTAATTAAAATGGGACCAGATTATCTTTCAACTTTTAAAAACTTCTTGTTCACTTTATCATGCATGGAAGAAACAACACCAAACATTTTAGTGAAGGGGTATCAAGATTAACAGGAAAATCTATGACTTGCAATATCCTTTTTTTTTCCCCCCCTGAGGAATAATAAGTGAAACATGATACACTCTCCACTTATGAGAAGAGGGCACATCCCACCAACATAGAGAACTATTTGCCTTAGCTTCTTCCTACTAATATTTAAACCTCTAAAATTCCTACTATAGTTTTGGAAATATTGAATATGTATTAACTATATTTGTTCTTTAACTAAGAAATTTGAAAACGTATTTAACTTTCAGCTTACCTTTAAAAAATGCAAACTTCAAATGCATTCCAATCATTCTACTCAGGAAATACTCTAGTAACGTCGAGTTTTTGAAAATGAAGTGTTAGTAACTTTTCCAGCTTGAGAATCTGTTTTTTTTTTTTATGACAGGGTGAAGAAAGTAATCAAGAAAAATTACGGTTCTGAAATGAAAGCGCTCTTGTGGTTTCTTTTATGACATTGTAGCTTCATTTCATGAACAAGTCTGATGTTTCACTTCTACTCTTCAATGTGCCATCAATTCCAAATTAGACCATAACTATCGCAGTGGATGATTCAGCAAGGCCTTAGGGCTGAGGAATGAGGTGAGTTTAAGGTACCAATCTTCATATGTCTGAACTCAGTGAAGGATAACTCCATAGGCTGATAAAATGAGCATAGTTCAAAAATCATTTGTTTGAGTATAAACATCACTTATTCATAAATTGTACACAATCAGGTCAAACATCAATATATTTAATTGTCTGAACTGTAGCTACACTGACAGTCTGAATGTTCTTCAGACCAAGACATTCTGGCTTTAGCATTTCAAGAGTTTTATGAATTACTGCACTAGTTTTGGCACTCAGGTTCCCTTTGACTCCTTGAAACTAGCAATTCACAAGAGTAAAGGATCTGTAAATGTGCATTTCATCCATTTAAATGTCAACTAAAGTACAACATTCACTTTTTTGATGCTTTTCCATCAATTTTACAGAACAGAGAATCAATTAGATAGTAATATAAAATCTGCTATAGTGAAAAAATTCCCTTATTATTCATTTGATTACTGTCAGCTTCAGTTCATGAGATTTGCACAAAGACTGTCATTTTAATCCAGAGATAATCTGATGGAACCTGCCTTCTTGTGATGCTCTTAGACATTTTAAAATGGAAAGGCTATATAAAAGCTTTAGAAGAAGATAAAGATTCTGGAATGTATTTTAACTCAACTGCAGCAATGTAGCACAGATATATCTGACTAAGCTTGTGCTAAATCACTAATCAAATATTAATAGCTCCAACTCAGGGTTTTACAGCCTGATTTACATCCCAGCTATTCATACTGGTGTTGCCTTTTAGAATCATATTTAAAATTAACTTTGTGTAGATTAATTTTACATTCAGTATTAAATCTTTTTGCTAGCACACAATCTTTCAGCACACATATGCTCTTTTTCTTTTGCTCTCTCAAAGCACCTTTAGATTTTTTACAGAATATCACATATTCTTCTTCTGTATCACAAATCATCATCAATATGACTCTAGGCGAGTACTGTATTTTCCTCCACTTTTAAAGATCTCTGCAGTACCATAACAGACAGAGTTTATCCTTAGCTGAACGCAGTCAAGGACTATTCAATTTAGTAATAGCTGTCTGGGGATACAGAAGGTAAAAAGCTTAATTTTGGACTATGTTTCTGTAACTCTCAGCCAATTATGTCACTTAACAATTAAAATACCCACTAAAACTGTAAGCTGATGGAGAAATAATGAAAAATCCTGTTGTCTTCAGCCTGCAGATAGTGAATGCTTTTTCATCTGTGTACTAGCAGTCAGATATTTGTAAAATGCAGATAAGGAAAATCAGGCAATTGCCAGAGCAACAGCTAAATTTGCTTCACAAGGTTTTGCACTTCCACTGGAAATTTACAGAAAGTCAGATATTGAAAATGGTTGAAAACCACTGAACTGCAGAGTTAGCAATTTCATACATGGGACACACGCCACATTTGAGAGCAATTCTTCAACTTGTCATTCAATGAGCTGATGAAAAACACTGCATATTGTACTGACAAATACCCAGCTACAAACATAAAGTCGTTATGCATCTCAGTGGCATCTAAGAGATTTTAGTATTTTCCTTCGAAGGTCATAATTACGAATTATTTTGAGATAAAATCAGTTGGTAAATGCGGTAATAGAAAGAAACATCAATCACAATACTATTGATTTGTCTAATTACCATCTAAATATACTTATATTTGGTAGGAGGCAGGCAGCCTCCAAAAGAGCCTACAAGGTTTACAGACATTATTATTAGTGGATAAGTGCAAGTAGAGCACTGAAAAGACGCAGCATATTTTTTTACACTGGACATTGATTTATACAGTTAATTAAGAAAAACGTTTAAAAATGCTATAATTCTGTGTGATGAGTTCCATATTTTTCTACAGTGGTAATCTTTTTGTTTCTGACTCTTAGGATTAAACAAATAGAAAGTCTATCTCACTGCTACCATTGGCATCTTTTTACATAATTTCTGGGGGACATAATTTGATTCCATTGTGAATAACTGATAGTGTCTTGGAACAGAGATCTAAATAAATGCATTTCTAGGACTAATTTCAAGTTCCTACACCCAAGTGACTACATTTGCACAAGCTCTACTGACACATGGAAAGGCAGCTTCCATTTAAATTCATTCTGTGCTTAAGTTTCCTTAAACCACAGAGGCACTTAGTATACTTCATTAAATTCACTCTGTAGGACAGGAAATGTCTTTCTTAAAAGGTGTAACTTAACTGCTATGGAAAAGATTTGTCTTTTTCTTCATAACCAATCAAGTATCTTTTTCCTTTCCAATCAACATCTCATATCCACCTACACAGCTGTCACATTCAATTCTGCTTTGGGAATTCAAATTAACAAACTGGAGAGATATGGAGAGATATTTCTATTTTCAATTAGGTGCATGTGTTTTTATCACCATTAAAGTTAAGCAGGTTTACAGTAATAATGAAAAAGATTATCATGCTAAAAGTAACTACTAATTCCTATCACAGTGCCTTTGGATTTACATCTTCTATGCAAATTATTTGCTTAATAACTAAAACTCTTGAAAAAGCAAATATTTATGGTAACTTTTAAGCTTACTCTGCATTATAAAGATTTAATGTTACTGCATGAAGAAAAATATATATTACATTCAAGACAGTTTATTTCCCAAGGAATGACAATGGGCATTCGTAAAAGTATTGCTTAGTGAAATGAACAAATGACTCTTTGGATTTCAACAAAGCTCCTCCACCCTTACTGTTCCTTACCTTTCTTACTGTACCTTCACACAGACACACAGTTACAGCTCAGCACTGCACATTTCAAGTGATTGATACAGCTATAATTAATACCAACAACAGCTCAGATTGTGCAGTTTACTTCATATTTTTCCTTTCTTAAATAGACAGATTTTAATTCCAAAGTTAAATCTCTACCTACAGTTTTTTGTTCTTTATAAATACCTCATTTTTATTTCTGAGTCATTGCCTGTGACCCTTTTTCTGCCAGGAAAGGGCTCAAAGAACAGACACCAGCAGTCTGGAACATCATTGCCATAATGGAAGTGTACAGTTTTTCAGCTTGGAGAGGAGAAAAGAAAGATAAATCTATATTCAATTAAGCCTGAAATAGATTGAAAAATTAAATTAAAATTAAAAAGGCACTAAACACTATTTTCTGTGATTTAATAAATGCACAAAGTTTCATGAAATTAACAGTGCAAAAATTCATTGCTATAGAATCCTGTGCCACTATCAATCCAAAAAAGGATTAAAAAGAAATAAAAATGTATTCATTAGTGGCAAGGAGCTAAAATATTCTGCATGTTAGGTCTGGTTACAAAATCCCTAATTTGCCAATTATGGTTTGATGTTTTAAACTCATCTAAAGATGAGGTTAAAAGTCACTGCTGCACAAAGATCTAAACTATGACAATAACTTGAGAATATGCTAAGCGTTACTGACAAAATGTAACATGTACAGATATAACCTCTTTTTTTATGTAGTAACCAACAAATAGTATGTACACTGTCTTTGCACAATTGCTTGCGTGAATTAATGTATTCATCTTGCATAACTTTCCAAATTATTGTGTGCGTAAATTACACACAGGAGGGATCATCAGGCTGATATCGGAATAAATATCACAATGTATTACATGAAAAATCTACGACTGCAAATTTTAATCAATTTTCATTGCTTCTGGGAAGGAAACCCAGAATGCATTGAAACTCAACGTAGGCTGAACTTCATGCCAAACCAACTAAACTGGGGCAGAGTCAGCAGAAAAAAAAAATTAAAAATCTTTTTGCATAAAAATATTACTGAAGATCCCACTACAAGGTTGGCAAAAAATCCAAACAGAATCAAAGAACTTTAAATCATAACCAAACAAATTCTTTCACTGTTCTGCCAAGTATTCATGCAGTAGGTCTTATTAGCTTAGAGAGTTTTGGTTTCAGTTCAATATATTTGATCCATACCAATACTAACAGGCTGAGTGCAAACTGAATGACTCAACAGGCATCCATGTGTGCGCAGCAATACTTATTAATTCTGAATCAGCTTAAGCATTGGCAACCAGATACCTTGTACTACATTCCTTCTAATGGGAAAACTGTATTGGGATGCTAAGTCAACTCTGTAGATTTGGATATATAGCAGCTTAGATGCATGAGACCTCTGTCTGGACAGGGTGGAGATACTGTTCTGGACTAAAATGCTCTCAAAGTATAAAGGCAGTGAAGCTGCGCTGTGCTGGAGTTTGATCAGAGATACTTTATCTCAGGTGTCATGTGATCCATGCGATGTGGACCACATGACCATTTGATTTCAAACAACAGAATTAGCATGTGTGATTCTGACAGACCTATTAAATCCCCATTTCATAAAGTAAAGGAATATCAGAATTAAAAGGGCTACCTATTAAAGAACAGTTTATCTAATTTTTAAAAGTTTATTCAAATTTTTATTTACTGTCCTGCAGCCTGAAATTAAAATGCCAATGTCAGAATAAAATCACTTCTTCTTTTCTTCAATTACTGCAAGGAATCTTCATCCAGTTTGCAAGATACTGTGAACTCCAGCCTCAGCAAGATGGCCCCCATCAACCACCTCTAAGGAGCTCCAAAATGAATCAAAACCTGGATTTTAGAAATGAAATAATGCCTCCTTTATTGTTCTGAGGAGCTTCTTATCATTTTTAATGCCTTCAGAAAGGCATTAAATCAAATATGGCAGCTAGTCTGATCTGCTGGTAAGTGCAATGCCAGTATTTAGTTGATGTAAAACATACATAACATACATACCATACAAACATACATAACAGACAAACATACAAAATTAATTTCTACAAGTAATCAAAGTGCTATTTTTCTTTAGTGTTCTACAGATTTAGCATCCAATGTGCTTCATTATTACATTGAATTTACTTACTTCCAGTGTGTTACCACTAAGATGTAGTAACCATATTTTTGGACTAAAAATATTTGTTTTAAATTTTGTAATAATTTCAGGCATACTGCTGGTATGTAGTCAGTAATACTGTACACATGATACTGAATTTAATTTGGTATTATAATTGAAACAGAATGTATGCTATATTTACAGGTCTTTCTTAACCAGCACTGTTCTTAAGCAGTTACAGCTCTGTCAAAAAAAGCATATCTTTTTACAGTAGAAGTATAGAAGTGGAACAAAAAATCCTATTTTCTCACCAAAGATATTAAAAAATCACTGTATAGAGAAACAGAACTTAGAATTTCAGCAACTAGCAGGAAGTGACAACCTTGTCCTTGTTTTTAGTACTCTGAAGTAAAAAGGAATGAAATGAAGCATGGACATTTCCAGCATAGTAGTGTCTTCCTCTGAAATTCAGTGCACCTTTTAAACTTTAAAGAATGCAGTGAATTACAATGGTTTATCAGTTTGGCAAACTTTTTATGAATTCTCACATTTTCTACCAACATTTCTTGAATAAACAAGTAATAAGGATGCAATGAAGCAGCTAATAATTACTACCAGCACTGTAAGGACAAAGAAATATTAATTCTTTCATGCATAAATCTGTTAGGACTCCATGTCTCTTGTGAAATGCCTGTGTCCAAAATCCCAACTCAATAGTGCTGAGCTATAAAATGAAACCTTAGAGAATTCTTTTTGCAAGTAGTAATGAACAATCCTACTAAAAGTATTCTTTCAGCCAGCTTTTTTAATTTAGTTAACCAAAGTCTCAGTTAAAAGACAGTCTCTTCCAACAAAAAAATACCACTCGGGTCTCAATCAGACAAACAAAATATATTCTTTTATTTATTTTTAATCTTAGATGGTTTTTGCTTTTAATTTTCCCATTCTCATGCAGCAAATAAGATTTGTTTTAGGTATTTTTTTTATTTCTTTTTCATTGTGGCAGTTTTGGGGAAGCAAAAAGGCATTAAAAAATTGTGACTATAATAAAGAAAGCTTAAAGATAAGATGCATACTATTTCCATCTATCATGTCTGTTTAAAAATGTATCATTACTAATCACAGAGTATTGACTTTGGTATTTTCAGATAAAGCTATCTTTAACGGTCTCTTCCAAAGAAAAGGAGCCCGTGAAAACATGATAAAAGCACCTTTAAATCTTTACTAAGCATAATGTTATTTTGACACAACATCAACTAGGGTATGATACAAAAACTACAGAACTCACAGAATAGCAACAGTCGAAGTTGGAAGGGAACTCCTGAGATCATCTAATCCAACAACCCCAATCGAGTAACCTGCTAGAATAGGTTGTCCAGAATCAAGTCCAGCTGGATTTTGAATGTCTTCACAGATGGAGACTCTCATACACCTCTGGGCAACCTGTGTTTTATCACTTTCACAATAAAAAGTTTCTTCTCACCTTCTGATTGAGAAACTAGATGTTCTCTCTGGCTCCATTGTCTCTTACCCTGTCAGAGAGCACTACTAAGGAAGTCTGTCACCATCAACTTCATTTCCTCACAGTGGGAGTAAATCACACATACTGACTGACAAGATCCTCCTTGAGTCTTTTCTACTCTAGGTTAAACAGTCCCAGCCTTTCCTCATATGAGAGATGCTCCAGTCTTCTAATCATATTTGTGGTGTTTTACTGGATTTGCTCAAGGAAGGCTGTATTTATCCTGCCTTGGGACTGGGAGTGGACACAGAACTGGACATATTAGAATAGTTCAATAAGGAATACTGCATATAATCTGAAAACTATTATCATAACTTTTAAGTTAAATTTCCCATGGCTATCTGTGGAAGTAGGTATGTAGCAAAATTCATGCTATGTTAATGACACAAATTATGGAAAGAGGGAAGCAAGAAGACACAATGATGGTGTTCTCTTTGGATACGAAATGCCAAAGAAGGTGGCAGATGGGAAAGCCAGATGAAGGGCAGGATATGTCCTCAGGTGTCATTTCAGAGAGTGGACAAGGGAGTAGCTACGATCGAAGAATCAAAGTCTGAGATCCAGTGACTACTTCACAGCTTGGGAAACACCCATTTTTCTCTTGTTCTTCTCATTCTCTGAATAAAAATACTTGTGAATGAATAATTCTACTTAACATCAGTTAATAGTGACTACAGTTTCCACTTGCTGAGCAAATCTGATCAAAACTAAGTCTTAAAGCGAAGAGCATACACACTTTTCTTAATTTTTCTTACATGTTCTTAAAACATATTTGTGCAAAAAGTGTAATTTGCTCTGACTCAGTAGGACTGAAAAATTGAAGATAATGTCACGAGTTAATGTGAGAAAAAAAAAGACTTAGTTAATTATTCTCCTAAAAACAGGATGCAAATTGTTTAGACTAGGCAGTAAGAAAAACAACAACAACAACAAACACCACAAATATTACTGTAAAACAAAACATCTCTTTATACATTATTATTAAATTTCAATTTAGGGAGGTAGCATGTTCTCCTTATCAATTAAAACAAGTAAAATAACCTAAAATATCATGTTTAACTTTTAAAACACAGTGAAAAAGAAAATTACTTTCTGCCATTGAAAAAATAACAGTGAAGGGAAAAACATTAGAGGTATAACCAGGCATTAAGAGTTAAAAAGGAGATAAGGTACATGTTAGCAAAAAGCAATACTGGGTTTCCTTGGTAGCAAATATAGAAACAACACTGCATATTTATTTAATCATATACTAAGCTAAAATACAATACCTGTTCAAAAGTTGAATGATTGCTGTCAGAGAAATTTCATTGAATAGGTCAGCTTGCTTTTTTTTCTATTCATCATGATTTTGAAGGATACTCAGTAGAAGAATGATGTGCGATTCTGCAACAAACTGAGCTTGACTACTTCCGTGTATGTAACTCTGAAAAACAAACAAACAAATCCTCTTAAAAACAAAGCATTCAATTGAAAATGATATAATTAGGTGTATGTGAATGCAGATAAAGACTTGTTTCGTAGAAAAATAGACTGCAGCAGACATAGCTGAACACATACATATGTATCTAAGTTTAGTCAAAAAGAATGTTAAAAACAACATTTAGAGAAATCATACATATACACAAGATGTAATACTTAATATACAAACACATTATGTTGCAGTTATTTTCACACTGCTAAAGGGGAGGAAAGTACATGCATTTATTTGCTCAGGACATACAGTGTTTCAGAAACAAAGCTGATGAAATCAAGGACATGCCTCAACACAGGTCTGAAGTTAAAATACTGCCTTTAAAAAGTCAGTCTTATTGCTCTTATTGCTCTTTGAATGAAGTTACTTCCTGAAAACTACATTCCATCCTTTGCAATGAAAGTACTCTTGAATCCATAAAAATCATAAAATTTATACGAAATATATTTTTTTTGTATGAAATTGTAGTAAACACAATCACAGGTACTAAATGTGAATAATTCCAAATACTTATTTTTAATGAGTTCATTTTGTACATTTCTTGTTAATACAGAATACTATTCAGAAACTTTTACTAGCTATGAAATCGAACGAGAAAGCAAATATGTGGAAGGACTGTAAATGCACAGAATGAACAAGGTTCTCTATTTTCCTCTACTGTATCATAATTATAATCAATTATTCAAATACAGTTTGTTGTGCCATCATATCTGAAATTAAATATACTTTGTTCCCAAAGTATTTTTACACATATTCTTCTGAAGCACAGACACAATTTTCACCCCAATTAAATAGAAAAATGCTCGCTCCTGATAAGGTAAAGAAATAGGAAACTTTTAGCCCTCCTCATGGTTTCAGGGTTTTGGTAGTTTGTTTCTTCTACCTCTAATGTTTTGCTTTAATTCATTTTATTCTGAATAGTTCTGCCTAAATACCATTGATGTTGAGAATGAGAACAATTCCAATTTGAAATGCTCTGACACTTCAGCATACAAAAGAATGCCTTCAAACACACAGGTTAAATTCTGGTTAATTTGCTGTCTAAATATGTAGTTGACAAGATGTTTTAAAACATTTTTTTCCACAGTGGTTGGTTATCTACTTTTTTTTTTAAATTTAACTGTAGTATGCTCATTCAAATTACCAATTCATAGCTAAAGCACACAAGAACTTCATGTACCTAAAGACTCAATTTCTCAAATAAAATGTCTTTCTTCTTTAACAAGATAAATCACTGATCTCATATGATTACCTCACTGCAGTGTGATTATGACAATAAGCCAATCTATATTTCCTGACTTTTTGTCAGAGCCCCTCATAAATCTCACTGAGGTAAAATAGAGTGATATAAAAGAGGAAGAAAATGCGAATATTTCACAGTAAGAAAAATTAAAATGAAGCTAAAATGCTCCTTAATAGACTGATCCTTAATCACTGTCCCTTGCTGCCCTGTGCAAAGTGATATAAGAGAAGCTCTTAGCACATAAAACCATAACTAGAGAACACAATCCCACTGTCAGTACAAACACTCACATTTACTCCATCAGCTTCATCTTTTTATAAAAATATAGGCTAAATTAAGATTGTTTTATCCATGATTTCCTCCAGCATGGTGATGAAAAAACTGTACAAAAATTTTCCTCTCCAATATACACTAATTCAGTTGTGACCACAGTGCTGCAAACGACTGTCACTATTTCTCATGGAACTAAAGGAATACGTATATAGTTATGTATAAATACATTTGCAGGATCTAGATTCTAGTGTGCTTAACAGCACATATCTATTTTTTTTTTTATTTCTGTGACACCAAGTTATAATCTAAACCTTCTAATAATTACATATATACTGTATTTGATAATATGAGGTGAAGTAAAATAAGCAATGTACTTTCTATCAGAAAAGCACAACATAGTCTACTAACACTTTGTAGTTAATTACTATCTACATGCATTTTCACATAATCACTACTGGTCTCTGCCTACACATAAAGTAAAATGTGCAAAAACATAGAGTGGGAACTAAAAGAAATACATTTTGTGTTGAACAGAGAACACTGTCTTCATTTAATAAAAAAGTCTTTCACATTACTGTTAAGGCTATAAATACCTTTTGTATTTGTAAAACATTTAGATAAGAGCCATCATTTTTATTGACATGCTTTATATTCATTTTTCACTTTTATTGTAGCAATTCAAATCACTGAAATATGACTGATGGAACAGAAATCAAAGCATGCATACATACATGCATGTGAAATAAGCACAGGAACCATTGTTCTCTTCAAACAGTTTCTTGACATTAGACTGCTTAGTTTTCATCCTAAGTTCTCAATCAGAAATCTTCACCTGGCTATTCATTAAATTCCCCAATAAACAGTTTTTATGGCATAATATAAAAAATGCATATTTATCTCAACATTTAATTTTTTTTAATTTCAGGACTTTCCAGGAGCTGTTTGAGAAGCTTTCAAAATACAAAGCACACCAGTAGATTAACCTCTCTAAAGATAAATCATTAAGAACAAAAAATTATGAAAAGAGATATTCTCATCATCACTATATAGAGTTAAAAAAAATAAATACAGGGACTAGACAGAGTTTACTTGCAAACAGAAAGTTTGAATCAAACTAAAACAAACAAAATGGAACACGGAAAGAAACCTGCCTAGAAGACCTAAAGCAAAGATTCTTCTTTGAAAACTAGATGATGAATATGAATTTCTGGTTAAACATCTCAAAGGGATTAATGTTATATTTATAAAATGTTAGTTGCCAAAGGCATAGCCTTGCTTGCAAGGAGGTAAATGCACTTTGATTTAGTTCTGGAGACTTTACATGTATATTGTTACCTACTGCTCCCTCCCTGGAAAAGGGATAAGAATGGATAAAAGTAAAGCAAGTAGGCTATCTTAACTGAAAAACACCTCACCATCATACCACTGTTAACTTAGAGATCAAAAGATGTCAGGTTAACTTAAAAGAGATGACGAGAGAACATTAGATGAAATGTTAAATAGATGTTTACTGTCCATAAATATATATATATATATAATTTTACGTTCTATTACAAATGTGCTTAGATAAGCTACACTTTACAGATATGTAGTAATACAGTTAAGGTAATCATGAGGCTCCTCACACTTCTTCCTCATGCTGTTATTTTCCAAACACTCAAAACAACAGGGTGGCACATCTCCACACCAGCAGCACGTCAGTCCGAGTAATGGTACTGTAGAAGCTGAGAAAGTAGAAGTCTGATGCAGTGACAAGGATAACCATAATACCTTGCATTTAACAATATAATGTGAATTACCTGAGTTTGACTCTGACTGAACCTATATCAAATGAGGAATAAGTACTGCATGTAAGGAATTACTTGTGCTTTTTCTGCAATTAACTTTCATGTCCATATGGTTATGTGAGAAGTATTTATTTTCACACTTCTTTCCCTTCATAAAATTTCTGAACAATCTACATGTAAGGTATATATTTTTGTGAAATTTTATTTGAGACTACAAACTACTGAGGGACGGAGAAGGAAGATTTCCATTTTTGCTATCTTTTCTGCTTTTTGACACTTAATCGACATTTGGAAACTGTGAAGTCTGTTAGGCTGAGAAAGTTCTACGCAAATGCTTTAAATACACTCATGAATAAACTCAGTATTTCTCTTTCATTTTAGAAGCATCCAGGGGGAAGTCCATATCAGATGTAAAGCTGAAGTCCATCAGAATAGATGCAACCATAACTTAAGCAGAAAAGCTGTACAGCCAAAAAATGGCTACAACTGAGACAACAGCAAATGCTGTGCTAGAAAAATTAATAGCAGAACTGAAATACGAGTGGCTGACTCTATGAATGTGTCCTTTTACAGTTTCAACATTGTCCTATTTCAGAAGCAATTTGAATTGCTAACTAAAATAATAATTTAGCTAAATCAGTCCATAATACTTGGCAGTGACAAACAATTGTTTATTGCATGCAAAATTCTATAAAGTAGTGTTAAATATTTATCTACTATTTGTAAACTCATTAAATATTTAGTATTATAGGACTGCAGATGGTACATACATATAATCCCTCACTAAACTATTCAAGGATAACAACAGTGTAGTATAATTTTTATATTTCCCTAAGTACAGCACATGCTTGCGATTCCCCTTCAAGACTGATAATTGTCATATTCAGTAAAATACTTTAGTTAAATGTAATGTGTGCTCTACCTTCTCTTTCTGTTAATGCAGTATAAATAAAGCAATCAGGAAAAAAAAAGGAAAAAAAAAAGGCATCTTTAAGCTACAAATCTTAAGACAGTACAATTAACTTCTGGAGTTTTCCACTCAAGCCAAAACATAATTTCAAGTTTTCTAGTACTCTTTCCTAAGAATAAATGCCAGGGTTGCTCTCAAAGTAATGCTTCCTGTTTTGTTATGCTGACCCAAAACTTTAGACACCAATACCGGTAGTAAGGCAGTAGAGACTGATCTTTTCTAGCTTTATTCTGTTACGATTTGTTGAATTGTGACAGATGGCAGCAAAGGAGGAGTCCGACAGAATAGTGTCTGATAAAAGCTGCCAGCAATACTATGAGGAACAGCTGGATTTCACATGTGGCTATGGTGAAGTTATATAAGATAGCCAATGCTCACGAATTAACCCTAGGGAGGACTTTCAGGCTCTTCTGGATAGTTAAATCTTGTAAAACCAGCAGGACTCACAGAACAGTATCAATAATACCATGTTACCAAGATGTTACTGTATCAGAAATGTAAAATGTGGTGATTACGGATATAATGAATGGGGCAGATTGCTTGTTTGGGAGGAGAAAAGAGAAGAAAAAGAGATGGCATAAAGTGGATGGGTGAAGAACAAATATGAGAAAAATGCAAGAAGTGGCAGGAGGAGATTGCTGAGCGTAAGCAGGATGCTAGTTAGTCCTTTTGTCTAAGCCCTGCCTCATCACCACAGCCTGATCTTGCTTAGGCAGTTCGCACTAGGACAATTTTTGTGTGTTCTGTATTTTGTACATGTGACTGCTAGAGAACTTCAGGCTGGAAGAGCTGCTGAGCAAAAGAACATGCCTGGGTGCCAGCAGTTGGAGTTAAGAGCCATGGGCCAGCAACTGGAGAGGACTGGGAGCTATGGCTAGCTACTACTCCAGGTATCTATACAGTATGTGTGACCACTAGTGAACATTTATCGTGGTGAAAAGCAAAGAGCAGGACTGGGCTGCTTGTGGTGGCCATGTGTACATGAGCTTTGCATTACGGCAGGTGCTGGTTAGGGCACTGATCTCTGTGCAGATTCACACTGGCAGCAAGTCAGTGCCATATGTATCTGCATTTTATGGTACATGCTTGGCCAATGGACAGGAAGCTTCCCAGGGACTTAAGAACCCTGCTGGCTCAGCTCTAGCAAGCTCCAAAGGAAAGATGTTACAGGGCCCACTCACTGGATTTGGCTTTGTGGAATAATTTCATCTTTCATTATTTCCGCAAAATCTATACTGCACAGAAAAACAAACAGGTGACAACATCAGAGGAGCAGAGGACTAACTAGCTGATCACCTCTGAAAATGCGTGTTGATCTCCTGAAGTGGAGAAAAGAATGCATCTGCATTCTTTACAGATGTATTGGAGGCCTGCTGTGAGACAGCTGCACATTCACATGTCAACAAAGATGGCACAGAACTTAGCTACAGGCAGATTAAGAACAAATTCCAATTGCACCTTGCCTACATTATGTTTTATTACCCTATACCCAATCTAAACCTATTTTCTACCAGCTACTTTCTGCAGGCTAAATTCTATTTGATCGCAGTTTTGACTTTTTATGATTTAACAATTCATACATTAATACATCCGATTTTTTTATTGCACACAGAAGAAATCTCTAGATGAAGACTATCTCCTGGAAGAAAGAACAAGCCAAATTGAAGCTAATACATCTAGAAAGAGGTAAAGTTACACACTAGATAATTACTCTAAAATAAATTTACAAACTCCGCACAGACTGGATAAAACACTATCAATTTGTCTTAATTTAGCACATTAACATTCAGGATGAAATTCATCAAAAAGAGGAACATTATGCAAAGCTATGGATTACTTAATTATGAGTATGTCTTTAGAATGGCCTACTTCAATTACAGTCAATCAATTTTGCCAAGAACTTAAATTAGCTGTAATAATTTGTTATTTTCTCTTAAACTATAGAGCAAATAAACCATAAAAAGAACTTTATTACATCAGAGTTCTTTCTGTTTTCACATTAACATCCAGGAGCACCATGACTTGATTTAGTAGATTAGTGGGTAGGGATGGTGGTAAGAGGATGGTTGGACTAGATGATGTCGTAGGTCCTTTCCAACCTAATGTATCTATGAATCTATGACTGACTACAGTACTTAAATACTTCAAACGCAAAAGTATTAAAATACTCTCTCATAATACTGTTCACATACTTTATCATTGTATGTGTGAATGCAGAAGAAGGTCAAACACGTTACGGAGAAATACTAATTCGTTTGGTAAAGAAACACTTAATGGGCAAACACTAGGATAAACTTTTACTGTTTGTTTTCATGATTATGTAAGAATTTCTCCAGGAAGATCAATTTTTCCAAGTCAAGTATGGAGCAGTAACGCAAGATGAAAAACAAACTCATGCTTATAGCTTTCAAACTCCTCCACTTCAGCTTCTTATCATGCTTACTGAAGAACAGCAGAATTTCACTTGGAGCATGCTCTCTAAAATATGCTTATTTTATTACTCTGTTGAGTTCAAACATACAGATAAGAATTTTAACTTGTTTAAGAATCCAATAGACTACAAGTTTATCTTAAAGAGCTTAATACTGAAAAAGTAGATAAACAGTTGAAGTATAATCTCAATCAAAAGTAGAAAAACATAAGTTGTAACTCCATTTACTAAAAAGATCAAAAAAACTTTAACTAATCTAGTCATATATTTATTTCCAAAGTTATGATAATGCTCAAATGTTTAATATGGTATATATATACATTTTTTTTACTGTAGCTATGTAGTAATTAAAAGGTATATCTGCAAATGATGCTTAACTGCTTCACAACTGAACGTAATATTAAAACAGAATAAATCTAAACTCAGTCCTAATTTAAAACTTGATTTAATAAATTTGTTTCTGGCAGACTGAAAACATATGACCACAGCAGGAAATGTGCAGCAAATACTTAAAATAGTTTTTTCAGGGACCTTTCTTTTATGTGACAATGAAATAAGATCAGTTTAATTTAGCTCTACCCACAGGAAACAAACCCTTTTAGAAAGCTGCTAGCTCTGTGAACATCTCCAACTCAAATGAAAGCCAACAGAATGCCACAATGGTGAAAACTTTATTGTGTTGCTTGTAAGTACTCTTTTAAGCAATGCCTATCCACTACATGAAAACTAATCCAGTTTAGCTACAGATCAACAAGATGAGGACTAAGAGAACAGTAGCAGTGCATACACAAAAACTGTGAGACATAGAAGAATTAGTAGAGGCGGTGACAACGTGCTGTTAGTGAATTTGTTCAGCTTATGCTCAAGCCCTGCACAGTACAAAGCAGTCAGACAATCTAGAAGCTCAGCACTGGACTCCCAAAATAAAACTTCCAAAACACGTATCTGCCCCAGCATCCTTGCTGTGACTGTTAGTACAGACACTGAGATGACCTCTTATCTAGTAAGTGAATAAAACGTATTATCTACATTGGATTAGACAGTTTAAATGCTATGGACAATTTTCTCCTGAATTAAGAAAGATTTAATGTTGACCATCTTAAAAAACTGTGTTCTGTAGCTAGGCATAACAACCTCATACAGACTCCTTGATTCACTTGTTAATTAGCTGCCTGAGCTCTCTGCCATATTCTCTGTTGCCTCAAACCAAAACACAGTTCAGAGAAAGCAGCCAGCTTTCACACGACTGGTTAGCTGAAACAGACTGTGTTGGCTGACTTCCACAGAGTCCAGCTGGCAGCAAGCAGGAATATGATTTGGGTTCCCACGCCTAGAGCAAAAGTGAAGAGGTGCTGCTCAGTTTTGCAATCTAACTGACTGGGAAAGGTAATTGGTATAATTTAAGATAGTATACAAATCCTGGTTTATGCTACATAATTTGGTTGTGTCTTAACAGCTTTTTACTGTATTACTTGGAGTGTCTAGAAGTGCTTTGAAACAAATTTTTTAGTAAAGGTGATCTTGCAAATCCAAAAACTGAACTCTTTACTCAATATATAGCTTTAATACTGAATTAGAAGTTATCCTAATGAGAGAATTCTCTCACATTTATTAATTACTAAATAATGAGACAGAAAATACAGCAATCCTTTGATGAATCACTGCTTCATGAATTTAAGAGGAAAAAAAACCAGACCTGAACTCCCATTAGGAATAAAATAACTGCTACTTTTGTGACACTGAATTCCCAAGTTACCTGAAAGATTGGCATGCAGTTTATCTTCTCTGAAAAGGCATTACGATACACAGTACGCATGTGAGAGACTTTAACAGAGATGAAAAATTATCAGCATCTTTGAAATAGAATTCTGGTACACTGAGAAAGGAAGTGAGAAATACTAAGCAGGCATGACCATCAAAATTAAACATAAAAAAAACATATAACAGTTGTTTTTTTGCATTAACAAAACTAAATATGGCTTCTTCAACTAGAATGGTGTGCACTGACCCTCTCTATTAGTCCACATAATTGACAAATTAGATAGGACAGGAAAAACAGACTAATCATTCACGCCAAAGTCACTTCTAGTATCAACTTTAAACATATTAACACTTATTTTAAAAAGCAGTATCTGAGTGAATATAGTATGAATTAAAAAATCCAGGAATTTGAAAAACTATTACTTAACTGCTACTGTGGGTCTCTGATCCCCTTTCAGCTTCATTTTTTAATGTAAACACTAGATTACTGAGAAAAAGATTGACAGCTAACTGACTTAAAATGAACACTAGGGAAAATAGCTCCTGTTGCCAGTAAGGAACAACAGTCATATTAGTATTAATGTATTTGTTTTCAGCTATTTGCGTTTATTGTTTGATTGATGGTCACAGACAAGCAAAGGATGCCTGCACAGAAAAAAAGAAACTGTTTCAAAAATTCTAAATTATCATCACAGTTTTATGAACAATTTTTCACTACATGTGTTACACAGTCACATAAATACAAGCATGCACTTGTATTTCGTAATTATGTGACAGGAAACCAGAAAAAACCTTAACTATTTTTCTTTATTGTAGCCAATTTTATATACCAAACTATGTGAGCACATGAAGTATTAGTGTTTAAATCATTAAAAAGAAGGAAGTATCGTTTCACTACCGCAGAACTTTTATTATTTTGTTATCAGTGCTTATAAATATCTACTGGGCTAGAGTCAAGCATTTACAGCCAGGTTCTTTTAATGACGTCAGGCAACAGAAAAATGGACAATGGACACAAACTGGAACATAGGAAGTTCCATGAAAAACTTCAATAATTTTGAGGATTACAGAGCACTGGAACAGGTTGCCTAGAGAAGCTGTGGAGTTTCTTCTCTGGAGATATTCAGAACTCAACTGTGCAGCCTATTCTGGAGAACCTGATTTAGCATGTGAGTTGGACTAGATGATCAGATGAACAGAGATCCCTTCCAATCTTCACAACTCTGTGATTCAGCTATTATAATAAGATACCAGTTTAATAATCTAAAGCTCTAAAATACTGAAACTTAAACTTTATTATATACTACAGCTCCACAGCAATACACATTAACGTTACTCTTGGGATAAAGGGAACATATCTAATCCAGCTTTTAAGAAGTGTGAATTCATGCAAGCAACACTTGAAGAAAACTTATTTACTTTTCTTCTTTAACTTTTTTTCCAAGACTTACTTTTTTTTCATTTAATCTCTCTGGTCCCTTCTATAAGCTTCCTTAGTAACTCCACCATAACAGAAAACCCACATTTAAACTAGAATTTTCTCAATGGAAAAAAAGGTGCATTATTGTTCTCTTCCCAGTACAGTCTCTCTTATTTAGTCTTTGTTTCAGATAATTAGCACCTCTAATCTGAATACAAAATTCGAAAGAGAATTGAATCCACTGAAAAATGGATCAGAACCGAGACCTGCTGTGCTGCTTTTTCACATTCGCATCAATATTCTAGAATAAGCCTATATTTTATGAAGAATTGTACAACTGAGTTATTAAAATATTACTCTGTATTGCCCAGAGCAATTTTATGCATGGGATTTTAAGTCTAGTTAGCCTATTTCAGAAAGGACTGTTGACATGACAAGAGCAAAATGAAGCCCTTAGTAGAACAAACTGAGAACAAAGGAATCACCCCATGTTTGAAATATAAAATTTGAAAGTAGACAGACTTGACAAATAGGAATTTATTTCACAATAACAAATGCTTTGAATCCATGATTTATGAAGGCAGCTATGGGAGTCACTTATTTAAATTTGTTGTTTAACACACTGGCAGATATTACCTAATTATTAGAATGGAAGAGAGAACTTTTTTCAATAGATGTGTTGGAACATTAAACATCTTGTACTTCAGCAATGATCAAATTCATAATGATGTATTTTATACAGTCGTCTGTTTAGCATTGCAAGCATTAACTTAATATACTATAAAAGCCTGAAGGTAAAAATTATGTTATGACACAAAACCTCAGACCTATCTACAGTGCTATACTTAGCAAGTATTCCAGCCTGCAATGAATACAAATCAAACATTGCTGTCAGTAAGAGAAGCTGCAGTTCAAGTTCCTTCTGTCAGCAGTCTCTAAGAAAAACAAACCCACAGTCAAGAACCAAAATGTTACCACTGCAAAATACAACAAAGTTCAAAATGTTCACTACATTCAAGATTATACAGAAATATTTAAAATGCTAGCTTTACTAAAGAAGTCATAACTAATAATACCTAGAAGAAGAAAATCAATAGACGATAGAACACACTCACATACTCAGGAAAAAGTAACCTGGGAATTACCTGAGGCTAAATGAAAGATTCTTGTAAGACATAATAACTACTTGCTAATGTGAGACTTTGACACCTGCATACAAGGAAGTTGCAAGTTTTTTCACTGTTAGATTGTGGAATTATAGTATATTTTCAACTCAGGAGAGAATGACCTTAGTCATACTCTACAGCTATCAGAAGCTGGTGTTTGAATCAAAGTTCAACTAGGTCTGTATTCATAAAACTACTCAAATTTTATATTTTACTTTCATGACCCATTTTGGTTTTGAAATTTGTAAAAAAAAAAAAAAAAAAAAAAAAAAAAAACCAAAGCAATTATTAGGCCTCTACTTACTGCTGGGTGATGGAAGGGAGCAGTACAGGACCAATTATTTTACTTTAGATAGAAATCTTCTTTTGATTGTACTGAACTTCTCAGTTGTAAGCTATGGACAAAGACTGAAAATTTCCCCAGTAATTATTTTTTTTGCCCTGCTTAAGTTTGAGTAAATCTTACTGCGACTGCATAATTCTAATATGAGAGAAGTAAACATAGTCCAGATTACAATATATTAAGCATGCATAATCTAAATTCCAAACCACACATATTTTTGAAGTTACAGTCAAAGTGTTTGTTACATTTTTAAATCAGACTGTGTAGTAAGCCCTCAGTAGTTCAAAAAGAAATGCTATTAATTTTGGTAGGGTTGTTGAAATGTAATAACTTGGTTCGCTTTTTAGATATTGATCTGCCCATTAAAACATTAAATACAGATGACAATAACTGGATGGGGCTCACATGGCCATATTTTGCTAGTAGGGGGCTGCAGAGGCACCTCTATGAGCAAAGTCCAGCAGCTAACCATGTCAGATAAGAGACATTTCCAAACAGTTCCAAAAGGGACCCACCACTGCCATAGCAAAACCCTTCAGCAACATGCATTGTGCCTTTGGGAGAGCAGATTTAAGAGAAGGAAGAACTAGTGTCCAATGGCAACTGGGAAAGAAGTAGCTCTGCAGCCCAAAATGTCAGTGCAGAAGAAGAGGTGCAGAAGATAGAAGTTTCCTGCAGGCCAGGAGAGGTCCATAGTTTAACAAGATATTCTTCTGTAGCCTACGGACACCACACAAAGCAGATCTCCATGTGCACCCACTCGTGGTGCAGCAATGGATGTGGCCCAGAGGAGGCTGCATCCCATAGAAAGCCATTCAGGAGCAGCCTTGGGCTCAGGGAGAGGAGCCATTGGTGGGGCTCTCCCACACATTTAGTCTGTTTCGCCTGTGACTGGTGATAGCCCTGTCCATATCTCAACCCGTGAGCTCCTTTTCTTCCCCTGTTATTTTGAGGATGGAGATTGAGACAACTCAACTTCATCACAATCACAGAATTTTAAGGGTTGGAAGGGACCTCTAGAGGTCATTGAGTCCAGCTCCCCTGCCAAAGCAGACAGAATAAAACCACTAGCACAACACATTTTTTGTAATAGCATTGGTATGTTAAATACAAAAAGAGGTTGATGAAGAAAGGACAAAAAGAAAGACAAACATCTAACCTGACAGGGTCACTGAAAATAGGAAAACAAACAAAGAAACAAACCCAGAAAACAATAACAGCGCCAAAAAAGCAGAACAGGACTAAATGAACCATTCTCCCAATTAAAAATAAATAGAGAAAATAAAAACTCGAGGTCTGAAAAGTATTTCTGTGAATTTCCTCAGGCTAAATGGCAGGGAAAAGATGCTTTCAGTCTGCGCAGCCTAGGTATCTGGATAAAACTGACATACCTCCCCCAAGAGATCTTACAAGTTAAAGAATACCTTTTCAGCACTTTGTATTTGATGCTTTATGTTGAGAAAAGAATTTATTCTCAAAACTTTGTTCTGAAAATAATTTACTATAAAAATAAGAAATATTACTTGAACAATAAGAAAAAAGAGATGAGGCCAAATATATCGTGTCATTTTTGTATACAATAATACACAGAAATTAAAACTTCTTCACTAGCTGAACCTGAATCAAGGCTTAACACTACCCTCAACCATTTCTTTTACCATTTTCTTTTAAACAGCACAGAGCTTTCTTCTCTGTACATAAAATAATCTGTATGAAATACTGATTTGAAAGAACTCCCTAGGTTTTTTGCTGTTGGTTTCCAGAAAACCAGTATTTCACACTAACAGTTTACTGGACACAATTTATGGACATCAATATTTAAAAAGATATTCACTATGCAATAAGCCATGTAGTTGCACATAAACTGTTAAGTAAAATCATTCACTGTGTATTAAAGAATTTCATTTTAGCATTATTTCTACGTAACATTTAATTGAGCTTCAGAAGACTAAACAGGATGCCACAAGAAAAAAGCATACTGAAGTGTGGGTACCTTTTAATAGTACCAAAGAATGGGTTCTGCAAGTAAGTTCAAGATAGAGGTTCAGCACGTGAACTGACATCCAATTTCGGTTGATTAGAAATGCCTCTCTATCAAGTTCCTTCTAAACTGATCTAAGAGAGAACTTTTAGTGAATTAAGACATGACTAAAAGCACATGAAAAAAAATCTCTGAGGAACTTCATGACATTCTGACAATAATACTACACACAAGGTCCAGTATTCCCTCTTTAGCATTTGAAGTTCTCAGAATTGAGCTCTGTCTTCTGGTCTTTATCATGTATTTATTTTTTACTCATGCATGAAATGCTTCTTGTTTACTCGGAAAGGGATACAAAGGTAAAGCACTGATTTTTACTGTAATACCCAACTCGACAAAGAAAAGAACTGTGATGGCTAGAAGCTACTATGTATGTACTCGTTCTTGTCAACAATTACTATCACACATCAAAATGAGAACAGCCAGTACTACACCTCTACTATTTCTGAAAAATGTTCTTGTGACTATATTTCCAGCATTTTCACATTTCTTTAAGTAACCACATTAGAATTATTTGCAGTTGACCATTCTGTAATTCATGTTTTTATTTTATTAAAAGACGTTAACAAAGACAATAACAACTTTGTATGTGATAGTTTAGATAGAACCTATTAATGAAATTACAGCTTAATATTTAAATCCAGGTTATGATCCAGAATCATCTCTGTAAACCTCTCTGAGAAACTGTCTCCCAAGCCATATTCCTAGTTTTAGGCAGACTATCCTGAAGCTACCATTCTGAACAGGTTTTTCTAGCTACAAATTTGTGCAGCAGCATTTCAAAAGCTGTAAATTTTAAATACCTGTAATAGCCTGAAGCAAGGAGTTTCACAGCTGTCTATATAATGTGTAAAAATACTTCATTTAAAGACACTCCCTTCAAATTTAAATGGAATAAACTGAAAACTTATCCTTCTTCCCATGTCATTATTTAACCTGACCTCACTCAGATTTGCATGTCATCTGCTTTCCTACTCTACCATTATCATTTCATCTACAGCATTTCCACAGTTAAGCTCATCCTGTGTCCTTTCTTGAGCTTTTTCCAGAGTGTATTAAACTGTGCATGAAACACAATTTACAGTAAACTGTCCTTATAATTCCAAACACTGTTCACTCTTTTTGACTACTGCGTATTTAAAAGTAATTTTGATTTGGCTATTATAACCAAAAGATCGCACTCCTGAGTAGTCTGCTAAGAGTCAATCATTTTACAGGCATTTAATAGCAAAAACATACAAAGTGCTTTTTCCATTCAAATCACTTCATGATTATTTCCAACAAAACGGTACAATGTCAGAAAACACTATTCCAGAGTTCTTCTGCTCAAATTGCTTACCACCTGCTGACTGAGCCCCCTCCCTAAGCTGTACCCCACATCCCTGGCCAACTCCCCACTGCTTTATAGTTTTTTCACATTATGCCATATGGCTTGGAACGTCCCTTTTAGCCAGTTTAGGTCAGCTGTCCTGGCTCTGTTCCCTTCCAACTCCTTGTGCTCCTGCAGTCTCCTTTCCTGCAGGACTGTACAAGAAGCTGAGAATCTGAAATATCCTTGGCTCCATACAGCAATGCTCAGTAAAAATTACATGTGATAGCAACACTGTTTTTCTCCTAAAGCCAAAGCACAGCATTATACCAGACACTACAAAGAAAGTAAACTCTGTCCCAAGTGAAACCAGGACAAGCATATGGCTGTGATATTCTACATGTCGTTATCCTTTGTCTCATGCTTTTAGAAGCTTACATTGCCTTTTAGTGTAAATAAAACATTTCATTCTTAGTTTGAAAATCAATTCAGTAAAAGCAAAGAAAGATTACATGATATCTTTAAGACTGAAAGATTTTATTTATAGTATAAAGTATATAAATGAGAAAAAAATATCAAATATAATTGCTAGCACAAAAGCTTTTTAGTGACATGGGAGAGACTCCGCAATGTTTCCACCTCTCATAAACAATTTTCCTTTGCCTTTTTCTAGTTTCAAGTAGGCTCAATCCATCAAAAATATGCAGCCTACTTCCTTAGAAAACCAACTGACTGGAATTTGTTGTTTTTGTCTTCAGATTTTTGTTACAGAGAGACTTGAAAGAGGCATGTCTTAATTTTACCCAAGTATTACTACAAACTCTGTAGCCTAGAGATTTCAGTTTTCTAAGAAGAGTTACAGTCTAACTGTATTTCTTGAACTGGGCATAACCAAATGTAACCAAAATATGCATTATAAGCTAGTTGAAAAGTATCTTTAAATGTAACAAATAGTTTTGGAAATAAAAAAAATATAAACATCTAGATAGCAATGAGAAGATATATGAATACTGTGTAGCAGATTTTTTCATTCAAATTTAGGTTTCTCTCTTTTGTCATAGTTGCAGATCAGTCAAGTAAGATAATTTCTTTTTAATTTCATTATTCTCTTGTCCTGCTCTGCGACAACTTCAAGCTATTCCTGACTAGCTACTGCCAGCTTTTGATTGCACTGACTTTTGATACAAGCCTTTTACACATAAATCTCTTCCCAATGTTGAAAAACATATGACTGACTTTGCAGACTTTTCTAGAAACACTTGTTCCAGGTAGTCTTTAATCCATGGAATCAAATTCCATGTCCTATTTTCAAAAAACACTTATTAGAATCACTGAAAAATAGTATTTCTGGAAGGAGATTATTCTAGATATTTCAGTAGGTTCCAGGCTCATCCTAATAGAAATTCAATATTCACAACACAAGTCTCTTGAACTACACTTGCAGCGTGTCTTTCAAAAAAGGTAAGCAAAGCTGGTTAACAAAGCCAGAGAACAACTTCAAATACAGATGCCAATTGTTTAGATATCTTAAAGGTGAAACAACTTTACGTTTGAAAAGTTGGACTGTGACATTACAAATATTACAAGTAAAGCTGTGTATTTGTTGCAGCATTTTAAGAAATTTTCTTCCCTATGTGTCTGGAACTTCGAAGACAAATTGCAGCATACACTTTGCAAAAGATTTACCTCCCATAGAATTGATCTACTGCTATCTGAATTGGATCTCTCTAAAATACAATAGATAGTATTTAACCCAGTAGGGTATGCAGACCAATATGAAAATACATATATGCTAATAATATTGTGTTAAGTACTGGGTGTAAGTTTCTTACCTATTTTTATCTAATTATCTAGTATTTTCTTCTTTTTCTAACCCAATAAATTATTCCCTTGGCAGCATGAAAACTGGGAAAAAAAAACTGTCCATTGCTTCAATTACTTTCACTTTTCTGAAGACTTGCAGATTGACAGGATAAGAGAAAAGGAAACTGAGAATAACTAAATGGAAATGAGAAAAAAAATCAGTCCTTGCTTTGGATGATAAGCACTATAGCCTGACCTTTCACATATTAGAAAATATATTTAATCAGTGATATAAAATCTCCAACACTGAAATTCTCCACTGTCAAGAGTTCTTAGCACAATATCCTAAGTTGATTTAATGGCCACTGTATGAACTCATCTGGAGTCATACATTCAAAAAAAGTGTGTTTATTAGCAGACTCCTGAGTGACTATTAACAGGGAGACACAGCCAACTTTACAAAACACAGGATACTGTTAATACCAAATGCAGACCTATGATCACTACTGATTAGTTCCAATACTTATAAAATATGGAATCTTTTTTCTCATACTGAATAAAATAACCTGACTTTCAGCTGACATACAGCTTTATCTGCATATAATTTTCTAGGCATTTAGTACATTTGATTTTAATATTTATAATGATGGGCATTAGGGACTATTTACATACACCTGACATATGAGATTTTTACTGATACCTAACAATTGACAGTTGTATCAATGCTTATTTGCTCGCCTCTACATTAGAAGGTCAGGGATGAGAATTTACGTAAAACATAATTCTTACTTCAGAATGAATACCTAACTGCAGTAAGGATTTAAGAATACCTAGATCTGATAGTGAAGATAACACAGAATTCTCATTGAAATGATCTTAAATGAGTTAGTTGACATATGGCTAACAATAACTTACAAATGAAAGCAAATGAAAAGAAAATTTTTACAGCTCTCTGTCCACTAGCAGTGATTAAGCCCTCAACTGATTTTAGTGCAAATATTAGCAAGTTTGTAGTGAGCGAGTTATAAAAGCTCAGTTATTGTCTTATCAAGCATAATTTGCACAGTGCACTAAAACGCATTTGGATTTTGTGCATTAACAAACACACAGAAACCTAGAAATCAATACATACAAGATGATAGTAACAAGTCCATTAACTTCAGTTCAAACCAACTCATGCAGTCAGTGGTTAAAATACTGAGTTTGCATGCATCACCAAAAAGAGCATAAAACCCTGGCCTAGTCATCATAGTTTTTAATGCTATTTGTATATTAAACAGACGGCTGTTATTTATTTTGAATGTTTATATATGATATTCCAGTGCTAGACACTAAAGTTCCAGCTGGCTGTTGATTCAATCCAACATCCACATCCCAGAACTAAATTCCATTAAAAAAATAAAATGAAAATAAAAAGGAGCATGGAGGTCAGCGGGGGTAGAACTGTGTACAAAGATCACTTCTTTCAGAAAATATTCACAAATATCTATGAGACATAAGAGCAGAACTTTATACTGAAACACTCCAAATACAGTTCAGAATTCAGTTTTTAAAGTCTAATGTATTTATCATTATACTAATATTTAAACTGCATTAAAAACTGCATTCTAGTACATGCAATGAGAAATTGGCTACACTATAAGAACACTGATAATAGTGTTATCTCTTCTGTTCCAGTGAATATAACCTCAAAGAGGAAGCTTCATCTATTGACAATTCAAAGCCTTTTTGAGTATTCACATTATGACTCTGACACTTGCATGACTGATAAGAGAGAAAGTCAAAAAAAGTTTGAAGGTTAGTCTTTTGTCTCCCTTGAAACTATATTTTAATACTATCTAGCAATCCTTTTCTAGCAAACTCTTCTGAGAACTACACTGTTTTTTGATAGATATTTAAATGTAACTTCCCTGAGTTTGAAAGTGCCCTATTTCATTTTTTTTTTTTTTAAGTTGCACAAATAAAAATCATCAGGAATAAGACAACCATCTTTTAAAATGAAAGAAGGAATATTAATTTATGAAATATACATACTTACCTATAAACGAAAGTATTTGTTAGTTCTGTTAAAAGACAGAGCTTTTTGGTTTATGTCTATGAAAGAATGTTTGTTTCTCAGAGTAACAAGTGTCATTCTTTTATAGGGAGGGAACTGTGCGTCTTCAGCTTGAAAAAGAAAAGGCTCTTGGGAGACCTGGTTGTGGCCTTCCCGTACTTGAAGGGAGCATACAAACAGGAGGGGGAACGACTGTTTAAGTGGGTTGATAGTGATAGGACAAGGGAGAATGGTTCTAAACTAAGACACGGGAGACTTAGGTTAGATTTTAGGAGAAAGTTTTTCACTCAGAGGGTGGTGACTCACTGGAGCAGGTTGGCCAGGGAGGTTGTGGATGCCCCATCCCTGAAGGCACTCAAGGCAAAGCTGGATGTGGCTCTGGGCAGCATGCTCTAGTGGTTGGCAACTTTGCCCACAGCAGGGTGGTTGAAACTTGATGATCTTCAAGATCCTTTTCAACCGAGGCCATTCTGTGATTCTATAGTTTAGTGTAGTACACTGTTTGTATTTAAGTCTAAGAACTTCTCATTAGCAGCAGTTGTTACAATCTTTCCTGCTCAAGGACCAGGAAACACTATTTGTCTTTGCAGCATTTGGTAGTTAGCCCTCCATCAGGTAAAGTCAAGACCAAAAATAACACCCTAAACGAAACACAATTGGAGAACACAAAATATTTTTGTCTGCATCTCAACCTCAGAGATTCAGAGGAGCAGCTCTGTAAGAGAAGCCTAACATAGATGATGACAATAGTAGCTGCTAAGACAAACATAGGCACATCTTGAAGTTACTTCTAGCTATATTTTTCATATACACATATATCAGCAAGAAATAGATGAACATTCATTTAAGGATCCATTATCGGAGTGTATATAGCAAAATGTAAGACACACCTTGTCTCAGGAACAGGGGTACCAGATACAAAACTGTGCTTGAAGTATCTTCATGGAACTGGGGCCTTCTGCTCAATATATCACCCTTCATATCAGAGAAAATATAAATACTTGAGTGGAAGAAGACCATCACAACAGATGCAAAGATACTTATGTTTAGCTGCTGAAGACTCCCAAGCTAATTCTACTAGCAAGTGGTGCCTACTGATTCTCAAAACCCACTACCCATTCTACATATTTCAAGTGGTTTTATTTTATAGTAGTTCCTCTCTGGTTCCATGGACTGACAAAAACAGTAGCAGAAGGAGGCATATAGAGTGAACTCCTGGAGTCCACATTTTGTCTTCATTCAAAAGGAACACATTCCATGAATCCTGTGTAATGACAACCAAATCACGTGATTTGGTCGAAATTGAAGTGATTAAGGTTTTCCAAAGAGTGTTCCTTATCTGAACTAAGTACTGATGCAGCTGAACTCACAGAAAAATGGAAGTGAGAAAGTAATAAGCAGAGCTTCAGCAAAACACTTCAGGCCCTGGAGAAAAATTTCAACAGATATCCCAGGCTCCACTCATGGTGGATGATACTGCAAAACTGAACTATGGAAAATTATTTAGAAAAAACCTCCTTATTATAGATTTAAGACTAATTTTCCAGATAGAAGTTGAAACAGATAGTAATAACATCAGGCTTCACTGATGAGGGTGTGACAACTGGCAGATTATATCTTCAGTCACTCACTGATTCAACAAAAGCCATGCTGTTTTCATAGGAGAAAAGACGTTGTAAAGCCACAGGAAGTATAAAAAATTCAGAGATAATGACTCGTGAATTTAGTAAATTAGACTAAAAATTGAACAGTAACATATAAAACTTTCCATTTACGATTTCATAATTCAAAAGAGTTCAACTGAAATGAGGGAAGTCGCCTATACTAGAAAATTTGGTGAACTGAATGAATCACAATATTACAGTTTGTGATACTAACTTGAAGTCATAGTTCCTTAAGCTATCTTGGATCTGTATCTGTATAAATAAATAAATAAATAATCCCAAATGGAATAACAACGGACCAGACCTTAGAAAGAGTAGAAAAGAGACTGACTGGAAAATATATTTCTCTCTTAAAAGGTCAGAAAGCTTACAGATAAAATGAAAGTTGTCAAGAAGTATGCTGTGCTGACTCTGCAAATGGAAGGAGATAGCTCATATTTCAGTCATTAAAACAGAGTAAGCAAAGAAGGTAATCTGCAGCAAAGTGTGGTAATGACAAATTTTCTGAATTCTGTCATTCTGTCTTAAGCAATGCTAATGATGAATAAAAGGGAGGTAAGGGTTAGCAGCGGGAAGAATGTATATATGCCACACTAATGGCAAACTCAAAAAGCCTAATTTCAAAACCAGTAGATGAATCCTAAAACCTGATGTTATTTTTTATACATTTATCCCAACTGAGTCTATCAGAGAATGCTTGTACGTATCTACAGATTAGCACATGGATTCTGAAAGCAAATTTAGCTTTCATTAACTTGAAATGCTTTTAGATGAAATCTGAAATAAAGAACAATAAAATGTATGAAAGAATATGAAAAATGAGATGAAGCAATTATTCCAAAGAGATTGAGACCATACTGAGCAGAGAAAACATTTTTCGTAAGGCAACTAATCCTCCTGACTAACAAATTGGTATTATCTGGACTTCAGTAATTCATTCTGCTACGTTTAGAGCTGGAAAAATGGTTTTAAAGCAAACATTACAGAACACTGAATAACTGGCTCAATTGACTTCTAGAAATATTTTACAGAAGCCCACATTTTGGGTCTAATTTATTAAGGATCAAGTTGATGACTTACATACAAAAATAGATACTAACAAAGTCAGCCAATGCCAGAAAAAAAAATCAGATTTAAAAAAACAACACTACACTACACGGGAAGAAATGAAAGCTATCTGCTTGTGAAATCAGAAAGATTTCCACAAATAATGTTCTCATCTGAAAAACAACTCAGAAGTGTAAATAAGCACGTTCTTCATTAATGTAATCTGTCCACCATAAAATTAAGTCAGATTCAGGATGCAAATCACACTTACAATATATTAATAAACTACTCATCGACACTAGTCAGGATTTGTCTAGAACGGGCAGGGAGCAAGTCAAAAGAACAGAATGTTATTCTATTGGAAGGAAGAGCAAAAGAGTTTGTGTAGGCTTCAGAAAATAAAGGCTTACAGGAAGGATATCAGTAAATATACACAAGAGACAAGAAGGAAATCAACTCAGAGGCAAGCAATGACAAATAAAAGGCAAATCAATCAATTAATAAAAAGTTTCATTAGAGTACAAAGTGATACAGTGGTGCTATGAAAACAAAATCTAAATAAGTTTAAGATTTTGATAAGATGCATTTGCCCATGACTGACCGCACAAGGCCCCTCCTGCTTCTGAATCCTTGCATATTTAGAATTATAGAGCTATCTGAAATGGTGTCACTGGTCCAATGTTAAAAATATTGAGAAGGAAAAGAAGAAAAAACTCAAACCAATATTATATATTTGGACTGCACTTGCTAACTTGGTAGTATACTTATTCTACAGGAAGTATCCTTTCCCAAGTCACTGTGTGTTTACAATTTCAGTTGAGATGTCTATTTTCAGGACTCCATCCTACCCCAAGCTCTATCTGCTATGCCTTTTTGAAGGTATGTTCTTCGATTTATACAGAAAAAAATCTCTAAATAACAGTGGTTTTAATGAATATTTAATCCACTACTTCTAGAATTTGTCTTCTGTCTTTAATTGGAGGGACTTTAACTGTTTGTTCTTCAAGAAATGAAGCATTCTCAAATGTTAATAGGGAGAACAGGAAATAAATGAGGCAGAGGAAAACAGATAGAGCAATAACAAATTAAAGCCTGCTTTCTGTTTCTGTTTTTCAAAATATTCAAGGTTTGTAATATATTACTGTAGACCTGGACTTAATAAAGTGTTTTTAAGGGATGAGGAAGATTTTTATTTATTTCTTTATTTATTTTGAGAAATTCTTTACTATGAGGGTGATGCAACACTGAAACAGGTTGCCGAGAGACATTATGGATGCTCCACCATGGAGACATTCAAGACCAGGATGGATGGGGCTTCAAGCGACCTGGTCTAATGGGATGTGTCCCTGCATTCAACAGAGGGGTCGGAATTAGATGATCTTAAAGGTCCCTTCCAATCCAAACAATTGTATAATATGACTCCAAGATAGTGGAAGGACTATATAGCAAACATACTACAATCATTCTGAGTCCCTACAGTAGCATATACATTCTCACAATGTAGCTGTGATTTTGCATTTTCCAGAGAGAATTAATTAGTGCATTTATTCTGTATTGATCTATCACTCCGTCTTCTTACCTAAAAATGTTTCACAACTTCACACAGATGAGGTTTATCTAACTTCTGATATAAAAAAGAACTGTTCTGCATACAACTGTTCATTTTCCAAATGAAACTGAATTACTTCTAGAAGACTATCACACATAGTTAAAATGAAGGGGGGCAGTGGGAAGAACTGATTATTACTTGAAAACACTGATCAATTAAAATTGAATTTCTGTTGTTAGGATAAACATTGAAAGTTGTTCTGTTTAGAACATCTACCAAAATACATAAAAATCACTTCCTAATAACACACTTTTTGTTATGCGTGAACAGTTTTAACAAGCTTTTAAAATATTAGACACATAGAAGATAATCCAATTAATATAGTGGCAAACAAAACTATTATCTATTTCACAAAGGATCAGCTTGTATAGGAAAGTCATCTAATATCTGACAAGAAAAATACAGCATCTCCTACTCCAAGCAAACTTTCCAAATTCTAATCATTTCTTCTAAATAATGAAGGAAAATAAACCATTTTCATTATTTTCTGATTACGTTTTTCCTTCAGCTTGTTATCCAAAAATACAAAGATAACATCAAGAGAGACTAGCACAACTAGTTTGGTCAACCTAAATCAAAACTGAAAGATAATATACGAATCCCAAAACTAAAAATATCTGAATGCAGAGATAAATATAGGAAGCAACTCCAACAACCTCAGTAAGAGAGCATATCAACTCCACAGAAAAAATGAAAATTACAGAATTACAGAAATATTACTTAAAAGCTTCATTCCAAGAAAATAATCACAGAATCAAAGTAATGTATGCAATCAAGCAAGGAATTATAAACACAGAGCACAATTTAAAAATTTTAAGAAATGATAACAGTACTTCCACAATAAAATTATGCTAAATAGTGTTGTTCAAGGAAAGCAAACAAATGCCTTTTCATCTTTGGAAAAAAAAATAAGGAAATCAAGTGTCATCTAAAATTATGACAAGAACTAAGCAAATAAATGAAGATATCTGAGGCAAGAAACTGTTTATGAAGACAGAATATTACCCCTCCCAAAGTCTGGTGGCATATTAAACCCTACAGTAAATGAACTACTAACTCCTATGAAATCCAAAAAAATCAGAATTGTGAAGTTTGAACCTAACAATAAAACTACCAAGCTTTGTGAGCTATTCTGTGCCTTTTCTTGAAAACAAGAGTTCAAATGTTAAGATCACTGAAAATGGTTTGTCAGTCCTAAGTATATGAAATCCTTGCACAAAATTGGCATGTAAATTTGGAAATTGTACTAAGTCCTGGACACTGGAAAAGCAGAGAGCTAAATTTCCTTCTATACAAAGATAGCAGTTGCAAACAATGCAAAAACAATGCTTCGGTTTCTCATCATGGCTGAATACACTTTACAGAAGCATTGTAGAAGTAGTTTTATGACTTCAGATTCAGAGGAACATAGATAAGTGTTAGAAAAAATTGAAACAAATACTCAATAATGTTCTTTGAAAAAAAACGTCATGTAATGGTCAGCAGATCACTTAAGCTTCTAGCACTTGTAAAAATCCAAACTTTAAGCTGCAACAGTACTGGTCAGTAATACATTAATCTGGGGCTTGGTGATCTTGTATCTGCCTACACCTTTTTTAATTCTTAGAATCAGACTTTTTATTTACTGACAAAGGCAGCTCCAAGGAGATAAAAGCACTGACACACGAATATGTGGAAAGTGAATCAAAGAATCAAAATAATTTACCTGAAGATATCTACTGGAGTAAAAATATGTAAGTATACTAGTTGACTAATACAGCAGGTTAGTAACTAGAATTTAAGATCACCTTTATGATAGTTTTCATTATTTAGTTTCTTGTGCTTGCATTACCAAATAGCAGCTTTTCAGACACTCAGAGAATCTGAGTTCACACTCTGAAAACCAAAATGATAGCAAAGACTGAGGAATAATAAAAGGGATATTTTTAAATGATTTGATCAAGATTATACTTCAGAAACAAGACTTTAAGAAAGGCACTGTGTATAAATCTGGGTATGGTAAAAAAAAAACAAAAAAACAGAAACTGAGCTTTTTTCTATGCAGTATTTCTCTTTCTGACACTCAATAGGAAAGCTTCGTAAGTTTAATTCCGCACAGCAGTAATGAAAAATTTTAATCTTTTATAAACTGTGTTTTACAAAGATTATTTATTACATCACCAGCTCTTCTGCATAACAAAGTTGACAGATTGAATCACATCACTTTATGATCTCAGTATGCTGTTATATTCCTGATACAAAGCAGATCAGTAATCAAACCATCATTATTTATTTTTTTTGCTACTCCAAGTAAGATAAGACAAGGAGAGAATAAATTTTCTCCTTATTTCCAAGACATCAGCCAATCTCTTCTAACTAGTGATGGTCAAAGCTGAACATGGTTCAACATGCCATACATACATGGAGAAATTTCACAACAATTTATTAGAAAAGTAGTAAATAGGTAAAAGTACCAGGAGCTACACAAGGTCTTCTTTACACCCCACCCCCACACCCCATAGGCAGAGTTTCTCCTTGTGAGCTCTGATGAACATTTGTTAATTTATGAGTAGAAAGAAGCAAGAATGAAAATTCCTTCAAAGAAAGCACAAACAGCATATAATAGCAATTTCAGGAGTGCTCAATTAATGGTAACTTCCCAAGAAACCAATAGAGAACTTAAATTGAAAGAGTAATGAAATACAGGAAAAAGCATTACATAAAGTCCTGAACATTCACCAGAAATCTGACAGGTACCATGGAAAATATTTTAATGTGCTTCTTTTGTCATATTTTCTAAATAAAGTGCTCAAGAGGAAGAGGTTACAGATCTCAAAGGTAAATTAAAAAAAATTGCTTTTCACACTGGGAGGAAATATATTTCTACAGAAAGACAAAACCCATTTATCACTGAGCGGTGGAAACTGTGCGCTATGAAACACTTTATAGTATGTTCACTGCAGCTGAGAACGTGATAAAAGAATTTCGAAATTACATTGTTCAAATCAAAGGCAGTAGAATTTTCTAAAACACCAAAAATTCTGTAACAGAATACACTATGAATTTGAGATTTCAGACTCTGGCCCACTGTCATACCACACAAATACCTGTAGCCACAGATTCAGTGTAGGAAGTGAAATTCCCCCCCCCCAAATAAAATTAAAAGAATTCACTTACCACTTGTCCATTCTGAGGATTTTTATGAGCATATGGAGGTCCACGGATGTGATTCCACATCTGACCAGATGTCATAGCAAATACAACACACTAGAAAAACAAGATACCAATACAGTCGTTTATTTACAAAGAAATTTTCAGAATCTGACTTGAAACAATCATTGCATTATGAGCACTTGGAATTGTCACATTTATACATCCACATGGCAGAAAGCACTTGTGACTGCAGAAGGCATCCACTGCAAATATTTTGAAAACTACAAGACTTCTGCAACCCTTCATGAAGTTATTTCTGCCTCTACAATAAATACTTAGTTTAACAGTTTGCTATAAGGCATATGAAACCATATAAAAACACGTGAAAAAAAAACTGTCCATCCATTTAAGAAATTCCTATTGTTAGTCCTAGGTGATTGTGACTCATTTTAGCCATGACAAAGTACAACGGTCAACAAAAAAGTGAAATTCCCTTTATGTGGAGTTAGGTTAGGAATCTATGAAAACTGTGAAATACTTCTCTGCAGAATCTACATGAAAAAAAATCAGTCATAGCAGAAGTCATTATGACACTTTTAGGAGGAAAGTATAATATCTTCAGATTACCAAATGAGAAAAATTGATATGTTTCTTATATGTTTTTAAATACCTAAATACGTTTCTGATTTATTAGTACAAATAATCCTTTAAAAACTTCAGTATAAATACGCCTAGCTTCTACATATACTCTCATATTTACTGTATCTGTACATTCCCACTAGCATAGTAAAGTCAGACAAATAAGTAGATCAACTGCAAGTATAAAATTTTTATTTATTTTTAGTGGGATGGCTTGTTAAGCAGAGAAAGGAAATTTATTTTTTTATTAAAAAGGTGGGGAAAAGCTCTCAAGCTTTTCTGGAAATAATATTTAGCACTGCATTTGTGAAATAAGTTTAAGCTAGCATAGCTCTGTACCCCAGTAAATCCAGTATGGACTCTCTAGAAATAAATTTTGAACCAACTTTCAAACACCAAAGGAATGAATCTTCACAGGTTTTATAGAAACAGACCAGATAGCTAGGCCTAATTTATATTACTTTTGAGGATTTCTGTAGTGCACAACCTTTGTTTGCTGTTTTTCTACTCTCATTACAATGAATTAGCTATGACTAAAATAATGGTGTAGTGTAGGCATGAGATGACAACAGAGATATCAAAAGCAGTAACACAAAATACAGTATGGAATGGTAAGAGAGAGGGCACATGATGGCACTGGAGATTACAAGCCTATAAATATTGCACTAGTGGTAAAACACAGACAAGGAAGCTGGTGAAAACCTGCCCTGGGGTAACAAAGGGAAAGTATACATACCCTTTTATCCAGTAAATTATGAATTAAAGTGTAATTACAGATCATTCAATAAAGGACAAAATGTTAAAGTATCCCCAAGTAGGTCCTAGGGCAAGGAGGAAGAAATTATCTTCCTCCCAGTGAAGAACCTAGGACGCAGAACTTACCATAATAATCCCTTTTCCCATGCTAAAGCCAAAGATCTTGTTTCAAAGAGAACCAGAAGAATAACTATGACAATCAAAAAGGAAAGATAGTAGGAAGTACACGCATAACAATTTTAATTGCGTATTTGCTATTAACTGTTTTCAATCAATAGGAACAGAATAGGAAAAATGTTTTTTTCCCCCGTAATCATCATTTCTGGTTTAACAATAACTAATAAAATATGCTGTTAGATTTCAGCTACACTGAGAACAAATTCTTGGTTCTAAATATAAGGTGTGATTCCTGCCACATAATAGGACTTAGAGTATAACACTATTGTAATTAATATGACAGATGAAAGCATATTGGTAGTGATTATCTGCAAACAGATTATATTTTAAACATTAATATGCAATAAAGTGAAAAGACTATACGCTTTGATTGCTGGCAAAGAAAAGCATATCTTGCAGATCATTCTAGATGAGAATTTATACTGTAATTTTGGTGATGAATCACACAATAGACAGCTTATATGAAGGTAAAAGTGTAGAAACTGAAGAGGGTGAGAAAAGCGAGGTGAGAGAAACAAAAATCAAAAGTTAGACAGTTGGAAAATAAAACATCAAAAGAAAACAGTTTTCTATGAAAATGATAATTTTACTTATTCTTAAATTGATGTATTTGACTCACAATCTCTTGAGCCAAATATGTTGGTCCCTTCTCACTGGTGATAGGATGAGAGGAAATGCCCTTAAGTTGCGCCAGGGTATGTTTAGGTTGAATGTCAGGAAACACTTTTATACAGAAGGGGTTGTAAAGTACTGGAAATAGGCTCCCCAGGGAGGTGGTTGAGTCACCATCCCTGGATGTGTTTAAAAGCCATTTAGATGTGGTGCTCAGGGATGTGATTTAGCAGAGGACTGTTAGAGTTAGGGTAGCATGGTTAGGTTGTGGTTGGACTCAATTATCTTTGAGATCTTTTCCAACCTGAGTGTTTCCACACACAAACATGAAAAAAACCTCAGTTTTGGTTAGTGATGTATTTTCTAAGAAAGAATTCTCTCAAATTACTGAAGCTGTCTAGCGTTTGTTAGTATAAATTGCCTCACAGCAAGATAACATCTAAAAAAAATACATAGGAAGACAATACATGGAAAAACCTTTTAATCTATTTTAAGTACATCAAGAAAACAGCATTTCCATCATGTCCCTTAAGCAAACATTTGGTATGCTATAGACAGTAGCTGACATTCAAGCTTATTCCACTCCTTTCCATATTCTCTTATTGCTATCACTGAGGTATTGTTCTACAGTATTAATTACTGGAATCTGCAGACTTCTAATGCTCATAAAATTTAGTTGAAATATACCCCATCATTTTTAGAACAGATGCATGTATCATAAGATACAACGATATCCTGTGCTAAAGATTCCAAACCCCTTAGCTTCCATGTGATGACAAGCTTTGTGATCCAAACTTTCCACAACTTTTATCATTACTGTGAGTTGCTGTTTCTCAGGATCAAGCTTTTATAAACTCACTTCTATGAATGAACTACAACATGTGATTAATAACTTCATATTTTACTTAAGGGTTTATATGGTATTGATTAAAATGAAACAACTCATATGCAGAAAAACGGACCCTCTCCAGTGTTCTTGGATCTTGTCAAGGTAGAAAGGATTAAAAGCACAGAAAGTAGATTAAAGCTGAGGCATCTTCGTCTGTGCACTTAAAAGGATTTACAACTCCACTTGCCCAGACAGAGTAGAGTCCCTCCTTTAGCAGTTCTACAGAGTACCGTACCACATACAGCTTACCAAGGGCAGCCCTTTCATACACCGTCCGCTTCCTTCTTTTCATTATACTCCCAGAATATTTCACCAGCTGTATGCTATCTCAATTATCAGGGGTGCTCAGGATTCGGCTATTTTAGGAGCTTCCTTATCTAGCTAGCTTGTTCTTCATCTAAATCATAACACTGAAGTGTGGAACTGTATAATCAATTCAAGCAACACAGAGAGGGAAGGACCAATGATCTGCTTCAACACTTTACAGTCCCAGGACCAAATATCCACAGGATGGCTTCAACAGTAATGAAGCATACCTCAACCACCAGTCCTAAGTACACCAAATGCCTGTATATTCAAGAACCTTGTGAACAAATTGCAAGTAGGGGTCTTAATAGTTTCACAGTGAAGAATCTCAGCCTTAGTTCTGATAAAAGGGAATGGGTAACATATGAAAAATAAGAAAATTCAAGATTCATTTATAAATTTAGTTAAATAGACGCCTAATTTCAAAAATGAGGAGACCCAGGCAGCCATTTCTGTAGCTAATTCCTATGATTAACTCTAGATTTGAAAATTTCATCCAACTCGCAACTACTGTTCTAAAGAAATATAATCCATTCTACCCAGTTTGGATTTGCTTTTGAACTCAAAGGCTGCAAGATTTGTACTCAATTTCTGAAGAGCAATCCATCACTTATTAGAATCTGTAGCAGGGAACAGACATTTCAAGGACAGGAACTACAGTACACAAGCAAAGAGAAGGCATTTCTTTATCTTTAAACGTGATATACAACTCTAAAGCATCTAACTATGGGGAAAAAAAGAAAATGCTTTAATAACTCACATTAATTGCTGTTTTTTGAAGTTCCTATGTAGAAGAGCCTGATTTTTTCCTTCTGCATCCTGGAATAAAACAAATTGCTTATCTACCCCCATTTCCAGAAGGAGTTAATGAATCCACCAGTAGCCATGATATTCTTCATGTTTCTTTAGAGCTGAAACTGATGATGACTATACTGTGTGAAATGGGCACTGTTTAGTGTATTGGCACAGAACATTTCTCTCATAATCACTAACTGATAAAAGAACAGTAAATACATGCTTCATCTCCTCATTCAAGGAGATGGGCAGACATCCTCTGCCCAGAAGAATCAACCCCTAGGCATTGGGATCTGAACACAGACTTTGCCCTCACAGATACCATAGGCAACACTGAAATGAAACTGAAAATTACATGCAGAAAAGCATGGGAGCAACCAGGTAAATAACTATTTTGAAAAACTCTTCCATTGCTACATCCTATTCAGTTGAACAAATATTTTCTCAGCACTAGAACTGTTGTCTGAAATGTAGTAATTCCTTATCTAAAATGTTAGAAATTTGCTCAGCTTACACCATCTGACCTTTTACTCTCTGCTTAAGAAATGAAGAGTCTTGACAAGAAACTGAATTGCTTTTTGTTATCAGTATAAAATGAATGACTCTGCAAATATCTAAGGACTGAAGTCTAAATCCCTCATCTTTGCACTACACCTAGAGTGAAAAATATCCATAGATGAGTAGTAAGAATTGAATTAAAGTCTAAATTAATACAGGGGATAAGTTCTGGGTGTGATTCCAAAGGATATCTTCTGTAATATAAAGTACTAACCCACCACTGTTTTTTATTCTGGAAGTCTTCTCATTAATGTTGCAAGTGAAAATGCTTAAGGCATACAAGGTACTACTGAGTCTGCAATGCTTCCACGAGGGGATGAAAAAAGCTAATTGAACTGCTACTGTTCAATTTAATATTTAGGACAAAACTAATTTGAGTCTTGCGTTAACTGAATCTGCTATCAATGCATGAGATGAAAAGTTCCCTTAATTCTGAGCCTATCAAAACCATTAGATGTGCCATTAAAAGTGGCACACCAGTTTTGGGTTTTTTTTAATTTTATTTTTATTAAAATACTGCTGAAAATATTATTTCTAAGACAACTTTCTAATGATGATAGTCATACCAAATGTAAATCTACTACACACAACTGGTATCCCTTTTTCTCCTATGAGTAGAGATGCTTTATGCAGTGAATTTTTTCTATTTTTTAAGGAAGAGATGCGCTGCCAATTTTTAATTAAAAAAAAAAAAAAAGAAAAAAACAATTATCCAACAGCTAGGAGATTAAAAGCTCTTCAAAATTAGAACAAGTTTTAGTAGATAAAGTACCATTCAGTGGTAAGAAAAAAAACACCAATATATGACAATCATAATTACACAATAACTTAAAATGAATATATTACTGACTGTCCATTTTCACTCCAGTGAATCCTGATACATTCTGGTCATTTCACAGAACATACAGAGGATCTGAGATCATCTGTGAAAAGCCTGCAATCTGGATTCCCTGCTGACTCCACCAAAAGAAATCTCAATGTTAACCTGTATGTCCATGTAGATCTGATTAAAACCAGGACTCACAATAACTGGATAAACTTTGCTCAAACATCACTTTTCAGCACGGGGCTTTGGAAACATTGTGAAGGGAACAGTAATGAAGATTTTTAATTAAAAAATCGCTGAAGTCATGGTTAATTGCTATCTTATTTACTTTCAGATATAAGATGTTTTTCTAAAATATCCTTTCAAGTACTTTACATCTTTAAAGTAAACATTTTACAGTAAGTAGTATTAGAAACAGCAGTAAATCACATTGATGCCATTTTTTCCCTTTTAACTCTTATTTACCTATTAATGCAGTCAGTAGAATGACAGGTACTGAAAGGCACAAATATTATGTTTGGTTTTTTTTTAACTGTCTGATCACATTCAGGCAGTGACTCCCTGCAAAGAAGCTTGGTTCACTGTAATTAGAAGTTTTCTATGCTGCAGTTTATAGTCATATTCAGATGTAAAATGTCAATCAGCTGCAAATATTCTGAGAAAAGAAAACTGCTGCATGAACTTTCTCAATTTAGTTTAAGTTCATTCAATATTTAATTATTTATTTAACGTAGATTGCAATAGAATGATTCTTCATTTGAAGAACTGAGCTTTAACCTGTGCAAGATGGAAAAGGAGTGCTCCTGCTTCCCCCTTCCCAACATAAAGCTTCTGGTCAGAAACACTGAGGCATGAAATTGTAATAAAACTGCTGCGTTCACAGAAATGGTACATGGTTAAACACAGGAAAACATATCAATAACATTTTTATTTGATTTTTTGACACAAATATCTATTTTATTATGCTAATTATTGTTTGACACAGGTGATCTCAAAATATTTAGTTAAGATTCCAATAGTTGGAACATATACTTATCAAACAAGCTTTCTGGTACTTTCTAAATCATAGAATCATAGAATGGCCTGGGTTGAAAAGGACCATAATGATCACCTAGTAAAATGTAGAAAAGTATTATCACTGATAAATACCAGTAATCTAGACAAATACATGGAACTAACCAAATGCAATAGCTTTACTTTGGAAGGGAATTCTGAAAACTCTGTGCTGGAGTTCAGTATACTCCAAATGACATTCTGGAACAAGGAACACATTCTGCCCTCGTCTCTCTAAACTGAAAGAAAACTTTAATTCAGTCCTTCAGGTGGTTTATTTGAAATCCTGGATTTCAAACTTTTCTTAGTGTATGGGGTAGACTAACATGGTGTTTCAACAAAAGATTGTATGCTATGTTCCTATGTGAACTAGAAGAAAATGCTACTATAGCATTTTCTGAATAGCAACCACTATTCAACAGTGGCATTCAAAAGTCAAATACTAAACAGACCTGAACAGTGACCCCACTTCAAGATCTTTTTAATTATTTAGATATCAAAATGAATCACAACCTAGCAGGTACTAGATAATTTCTTCCTTGAACTCATGTAATAAAAGTTGCCAGTGAGCTCATAAGCTGAGTGTCGTAAGGTACTGCTGAATCACAGAACAAACCACCAACACGATGATCACAGAATCGTAGGAGTAGGAAGGAACCTCTGGAGATCATCCAGTCCAACTTCCCTACAGTAAGTTGCACAGAAAAGTGTCCGCGTGAGTTTTGAGTATCTCCAGTATCTCTCAGAGTAGCTTGTTCCAGTACTCAGTCACTCTCAAAGTAAAGTGTTCCTCTCTCATTTTCACACAGAACTTTGCTTTCACTGTGCAAGTAACAAAATATGCTAAAATGGGGAAATAATGTAAAGCATATAACTATGGTAAAAGCGCATACCAGAGCTGCCATGGCCCAGCCAGTTTTGTTGTAGATGAACTCTAAATTATTTCTTCGTAGATACAACAATCCGCCAACAAGAGATACAAGAAGAGCCAGAGCAATTGTACCAGAGTAGTTTGGAGGCCTGAACACTCTAATCTGAAAAAGACAAATGCATACATATAGATCATAAATAAATACAGAAAACACTTTCCATATAGACAAATAATGAGCATCTGAAGACTGGTGTTAACAAAGACTGATCACTGAATGTATCTATAAATAAGAAGAAACGAAACAGTACTAGCTTAGGTAACAGAAAAACAGTTTTTAAACACTAATAATTTGCGACTAATCTGAAAACTTGAATACAGAATATTTCCATTCTTAATTCCTACGAAAATGAAACTGACATATATAAAAAAAATTGTATATATAATATACTGTAATAATTATAATTTTAAACAGATGTGCATGTTGTGTATGAATTAGAAGCAGCTACCTTTGGATTTATTTATATTGTATTTTCTTAAAATGCTGTCAAGATTCCACGTTTGAGGGAAAAACAGGTATTATGGAGAGATTACATTTATCATCTGCCTGTCTCAAACTAACAAGGTATATACATTTGGCTACAACTTTTAAAATTGTTGAAAGACTTACATGAACATCTGTTCTGTCAGCTATCCATTTCGCTAGCTGTTCAGCCGCAAATCCGATTCTCTGCAGGTCAAATGTGTCAGCTCTCTTGGGTTTACCTTTTGGAGGAAAATGCATGAAAGTCGGAGCAGAGTTCATATTAAGCTACAAAACCAGGAAAAAATAGCAAAAAAAAATTAGTAACTTCATACCTAAAAATTTATATCTTTTATGTACCAGACATTATCTCATCAAGTACAGAACTAGTACTATCATTAGAAATTACCAGATATTTAAATATTTTTCATCTAAATAAAAAACAACCCACTTCAAAAGTGAACTAATATCTAAATAAAAATACCCTTAGAATGGCTAAGAAGAATTGAAGAATATTTTCTTATATAAAGGCAAGTAAACACCTTAAAATACTTTTCCCTAACGGAAATCTTTAAATACAAATATTATTTCTATTACATTTACCTCCAGAAAACTTTAACAATGGGCTGATGAAATTTCGCTATGTATCAGTTAATTTATAAACAAATATTATGAGCAACACAAGGAAAATACCAAAAGTGGCTACTTGCATAAGCAACCCTTGTTAAAGTCATTGAAATTCCAGTGTCTGTTATTTGTAATCAGAAATTTACACATGAAGCACATACAGAGTAACTAAAGAAACAGTTTTCTAGCATCGTTTAGAAAATAATATTGTTTTACAATATGCATAATTTACCTGTTGAAAAACATCTGCCCCTTCATCATAATCCACCACTGTGAAAAACAGCTTGTTTGAAAAAGCAGATGAATAGCGCCATGAATTAGCCAGCACTTGATACTCTTCATTAGCTTGCCTAAAAGAAACAAATATACATCCAAGTAGCATTCACTGGCTAAAGAGACACCCTAGCCAGCTGCAGCAGATAGATAATTACTCTTGCAATATCACTCTTAACGTCCATGTTACCAATTTTAAAAGAAGTTTCAGCTCATTATGTATCTCTGCTTCATAACTCTTCTGTAAAATTACAAATGTTTTATGTCAAACTAAAAGCAGTGATATTTCAGATGCTAATCTTTTTCACATCTAAAAGCCTCAGAAAACATAAAAGCCTCAGGAGCTGTCCAAGTGGCAAGCGTCTCCAAAATCCGCAAGCACATCTATGCAGGGGAATACCGAAACTAGTGTAAAAATCATGAAGAAGTATTCTTTCTAAAACAGCAAATGCACAGGAAAAAGCTCTGCCCACACTATGCCAAAAAAAAAAAAAAAGTTAAAAATTGGGGAAGCAATTAAACTGACAGGAGGTTTGTAAGTAACATAAAAAGTCTCAAGATTATTCCTATAAAACATGTTTTAGAAATGATAAAGGACAGTTTTTGACAACATACAGAGTTAAATAATCCTTTCCATAATCATTATGAAGTCATTTTTATTACTACTTGTATTTGTAAGAAAGGCTTCTATTGGCTTTCTTCAAACTCTATATTCAGGGTTGTTTCTGTTTTGGTTTGGTTGCTTCATTTGTTTTAAAGCTTGTCATGTCTGCACTGAGAAGAACGCAAAACAAACACTGGGGACCCATACCCACAGAGAAGAGCCAAAAAACAACAGACAGAAACACAGGACTAATTCGTATCAACGAATAATTCAATAAAAAGCAAAGGAAAACAACCTGGAAGGGTCCCTGCAATATTTTCATCTTTACATAGCCTGCTTCACTGAATACTTCTATTTTAGTGATAAATCATGTTAATTGCATCTATCATAGATCCCAAACCAGCACTCCAATATTTGTCAACTTCTAGTTGCATGTAGTTAGATGCAGAAGCAGCATAAATGTATTCTGCAGCTTTTCTCAAAACACTATTCTATAACAATTTTTTTCACGTATATAATGGCACAGAATACTGTTTAATTAAAAAATGTAGCTTCAAGACAGAAACTCTGCACTGAACACTAAAATATCATACATTGAGAGCAAAGAGTTAGAAGATGATAGGTATAGTAAAAAAACACTTTTCAGTTTCATCTTAAGCAAGACCAGCCTTAGGTATGAGATACATTACACAATTCCAGTAGAACTGTCTTGTATGTAGGAATAATTTTTTCTTTTATAAAATACATCATGAAAAAAATATCCACCCCTTAAACAACAAATCTCACGAAACACCCAAAACTTAAGAAAAAAAAATTAACTTTCATCTTTCCTGGCCAAATACAATTTGCAACTTAAAACAATTATTCAACAGGTTAAATTTGCTATTACAAGAATGGATTATGCATTGCATTGGTTGCTTCTAGATCGAGATACCAGTATTAAGTAGACTAACATGTTCACCGTCATCCTGAAGAGGGCAGTCAGACAACATCAAAGGAATGCTTTAAAAAAAAGTAGCCTCTGTAGGGCACTGTTCTATTAAACCTGTTATATTAAAGCAGGACCATTTTCATCATAAGAACAAGATGAAAATAACTTCATCTTGATTCTAGCATTCTCCTTAGTCTGCTTTTTACTTGTGATGAAACTATTTCTGGGAAATTTGGATACTTCAGATATGCCACTACTATTTGACAAAGGCCTCTTGTTCCCATTGATCTCCATGTATTTTTACATCTTTAGTCTACTTTGAATAATATAAAATGTAGAGTATATCTTCAGAAAGAAACATTTTGCAAAAAAGTCTTCATAAATTCTGTAACAACGCAAAAATGTTCTTTAACAAAGCACTTCAGACAGCAAAGCATTCTGCAGTTCACCCTTTCACCCTCATAGCAGCTCTTAGAGAAGGTGGAAGGGGCAGACAGCAACAAGGAAGAGTAAGAATACACAGCTAGGGAATTACTACTGAACATCCCACAATTACTATATTAAATTACAAAAACTACATCCACTGTATCACTTCCGTGGAATACACCACTGATTAAACAAATCGCATTAATAATTTCTGAAATGTTTGTTACTCCTTTTTAAACACATTATTAGTTTAAGCCCTTGGATGTAAAAAATTCATTCTCCAATTAAAATCAGTTAATACAAACTCTTAACATTTATCTACTTGTATACCTCTACTGTTAGTTAATATCAACTCCATTGTATGTTTACATTAAGCAACATTATAAAAAAAATTATATAAAATACTATATAGACATAGGGCAGGACCACAATTCGGATGAACTCATCAGAATAATGTTAGCTCTCTTCTTGTTAAGCTTGACAGAATTTTTATTAGAGAAAATTTAAACTTTAAATTTAAATTAAATTAAAGATGAATTCACCTCTTAATTTTGTAATAATGGGTAGCAACTTAAGAACTATCAATGCCATTAGAAATTCTAACTAGGTTTAGAAAACAGTTAAACAGACCAAAATGGAATGTTACTACTAGGTTCTCCTAGAATATTCAACACATGGAAAAGAAAGATGCTAAGCAAGTGCTCTACAAAATTTTTCATTACATTCATTAAATATTTTTATATTACACTCATTAGATACTAAAGTTTTATTTAGAAAAATTAATTATGTGTCTATGGCAGATGACATTTATATAGTTTTAGTTACATTAAATTTAATTAATTTTATTCAATTAGTCCAGCATTATAGCATGGAAAACACAAAGGCAATGTTCTTGAAGGAATCAAACAGCGTGGAGTTATTTGCCAAAGAAAGCACTAGAAATATTTTTTGTCACCTTATGGACTGTAAAAAAAAACATTAAAGAATGTACAATTGCCAAGGAATGGACTAGCAGGTGACTTCCCAGTTCTTACCCATCTGCTTAAGTACACTGTGATCAATATAGTAATTTAACTCCAAAGCAACTCTTGTATATTATTTGGAATAGTTTTTCCTAAAAGAAGAGAGGAAGAGGCTAAAGACATACTTCTAACTACTGCTACTTAGTATCAAAATAACAAATTCAGAATGTTTATTTGATTCTGTTTTTATTTAGAGTGACTCAGTTTCATGGTGGAAAGCATGAAAGAATCTACCATTATGTCCAGAACATTATTTTGTGCTGTGTGGGGAATACAGTATGGATAGCAATTAAAAACAGCACTATTTATGCAATCTAAATGTTAGTAATAACAGAAAGCAAGTTAAAATCAATACAGCATTCCAATAGTCAAATATCCTGCAGATAAAAGGATGCACTGAAATCATACTTTGTAGAATCTGAGAAGCAGAAAGGAAAAAAAAACAAAAACAAAAAACAAACCCAACCACCACCAACAAAAAAGACTAAGGATTCTCTCTCAAAAATAAGTACTGTCCCTGAAAAACAGGATTCACCCATACTTCTACTGATAGAAAAAGGGGGAAATGGTTTTGAACTAAAAGGGGGGAGATTTAGATTAGATACTAAGATATCAGAGGGTGGTGACTTACTGGTACAGGTTGCATAGTGAACCTGTAGATGCCTGGCAGCATTCAAAGCTAGGTTAGATGAAACTGCAGGAAGCCTGATCAACTAGGTAGCAACCCTGCCCACAGCAGGGGATTGGAACTAGATGATCTTTAATGTCCCTTCCAATCCATGCTATTCTATCAAGATACTAAACTGTACTGGAAAAACATATTTAAGTAGAACTTTTAGTGACTCCTTCCACACCCCATTTCTTTTCTGAACAAGAGCTCAAAAGGTAACTCTCTCCCAGTACAGCTAAGACCCGTGGCAACAATTTTCTCACTATTTGCTTTTTTGCTCTTGATCAACAAGTAGAAAACTGAAAGGCAGAGAGACCCTGTCTTTTCTTTCTAGTAACATCTCTTTGACAATTTTTTTAATTTTTTTTTTTTTAACTATTGACTTGTTTAATCAGCTACTTGGAAACAGTTCTCTGATATTTTCCTGAACAGTGAGACTAATTTTCTTTCTTTTCCAGATTAAAAAAAAAAAACTCTTAGATGTCTCTTATTGATAGAATAAATGATGATAAAAATGTGGACTCTGTTCTTTTGTATACTTTGTCATTTCCTTCTACACATCGTGAGTATGAAATACACATTAAATTAAGCTCAGCACCTAAATTCACACAAGCTATACACTGAATTATAGCATATCTATTATAATTCTGAAACAAACGCAAAAAGAAAACCTATAAGCAATTGACTTTTAGATCACTCTGCAGCAGGCTTTCCACAATAGCTACAAGCTTCTTGCAAGAGCTACAATTATTTCTTGATAGAAATCAGCCTAGTCACTCAAAATGTAACAAGTCTTCAAAAAGGATGTGCCGTATCTCCAAAACATTTATTATATCATATTTTTATGTAATTTATAAGACAATTATATACTTTTACACACAGACACCTATTTATAGATACATATGCAATTTCATCTGATAGGAGAAATCAGTGCACCTTTCAGTGCAATCCAACTTCAAAAGTTTTTAAGAAAACAATAGTCTGGTCAATACACAATGGAAAAATCACTGACTACACAAGCTTCTCTCCATTACCAGTCTTTTAAGGCTCCTCCTTCCTAAACACAACCTCAGGAAAACAGCGTGGGAAAATGATTCATTCAGATGAACACCAAATTGATCTGTGTCTCAAAGATGACAAATTGGCTATTTGTTACCTTTTCATAAATACCTGCAAGTTAATCTGTTTTGGACATAGAATAATTCAATACTGCAAGCTTGTAATTCCTAACTTTTAAATGTACCTATCTGTAAAATTTTTTAAGTTACAAATGAAAAAAATATAAGCAAAGCAAGCAAAACTTCATAAAAATCATTAGATTTTTATCATAGAAATCATTAAATACAACAATATGATGTGTATCAGGTATAAAGAAGCCAAGCAATGGTTGAATATGTAAGTTTGATTAAAATGACAAGAAAGAATCATTCAATATATTCTTTTTTCTATTTGACTTTTCTTAAGCTGATGCACCACATCATGTATTAATTTCTTACAGAAATGAAAAATGCTTCACATTCCACTAGTACAAAAGATCTTTGTTAACTTTTGCTACAGAATGGCTATTAAACACTAATTATGCTTTGATTTTAATGAAAAAGATTAGCTACTCTGACTAAAAGGTTAACTTTTACACACAAGTTTCACTCAAACATCTGAATTCCCAAGGATTCCTTTGTATGCAGCACTTAAAGAGTTAAGTTGGTACTGTTTCCACATGTTTTTGCACACCCGTCACTTTTACCTGACTGATGTGACAATGTCTTCTCCTCTGCACACAGAATAATAACTTTTATTTTCTGAGAAAAAAAGGGTAATTTCCCTACATTCAGATTCTTACTATACAGATATAAAACAAAAGAGTTTTAAGATCTGGCTATACTACGAAGTTTCATCTAAAATTTGGAACTTCCCTGGTGTTTAAAAGGAAGGAAAAACATCTTAATATCTTTTAGACAATGACCAAACTGCAACACTTCAGCAATGTACAGACATAACAACCTTTAGTCTGGTAGAGAACACGATCACCGAATTGATTTTACATTCACTCTGAAAGAGTGCTGAAGGTGATACTAACTTTCGGGATGAAAGAAGCTGCCTCTTCATCACAGGTGGCACAGTCATTCAAAACACTTGCAAGGTAAGTTGCATCAATTTTACTGTAAGCCTGGGCTCATTCAGACTTTATTCATTTGTCTGTATTTAGAAGGTTTATTCAGGTATATGAGGGGTATAGGTTATTTTAATACAATAGGACACACAATTTCTTATGGCCTCGGATGGGCACATCTACAGCGGCCTGCTCTGATGATCAGCTTTTACTGCTCTTCTCCAAAAGAGGAGCACATTATCCACCACTGTTTTCCCCTATCTGCTATTAATCTTATTTTTTCTATCATGCTGTATTATTCATGCTTAGCTTTTGAGGTAGCTCTAAGCAGCAGCAGTACAGTACATTTCCCTTTCAAAAATACTGTTCTTTAGAAACTAGACACTTAGATGAAATACTGAAACGTCAAATCTAGCCAAAGACCAAAGAACCCCCCCTACCTTTTTTTTGAAAAGGTAATAAAACGGTGCATAAGCCTAATTTTTAGGGGGAAAACATACTAATTTTTGGGACAGTTATTCAAAGATTTCAGGTATTTTTTAAATACAGCACTGATTTGGGGTTTTTTGTATGCAATTGTTTCGAAAATATTATGAAGAGTAACAGTTAATTTAGATCTCAGACAGAAGCATCATTACAGAACACTAGAGATTTACTTAAAATTCTATTTTTCCTTTAGGCAAGCTAGCTACTGAATAACTAACAATAAAATAGTGTGTGCATTTCAGTTCTGTATATCCTATCAGTGTTCCTACATATTAATTAGTCATTGATTTGAAAATGTTGATTTTCCTGATAATGGTTTTATGTGCAGTATGATCGACCTCATTAAATTCTTTTTATTCCACATAAAAGAGAGGATCTCAGCTTCACAATCATTTAAACAATCCTAATCGAAGCAGTATGTTGATTTTTTCTCATATACTTAAAGATTTCCAGTTGCTTCTGTACATAAATGCCTAGACTAGCATATTACAGTATAAAGCTTATGAGAAAATTAACTTCCTTAAACAATATGCAGTTGTAAGCAAAATTAACTTCCTTAATAACAGTAATATTTATGCTGTTTTCACATGTCCTGCAAAAAATCTGTACATTACATAGAGAATGAATTTGCTACTACCATTATAATGACAAATACACAGATCCCTTATAATGCTGAACTTCTGTATGTTTATCTACCTGTTAAGAAAATAAGGAGCAATTTAACTTATGGTAAACATTCAACTCCCAATTTGTCTTCTAAAGATGAACTCTGGCAACACAGAGAAATAGAACCCATGTATAGAAAGTGGTAAAATAATATTCCTTTGACTTAGGAATGTTGGACAGCTTCTGTACCTACACCTTGGACTTGAGATTTCAGAGTTCATGGTGAACCAATGGGAATGCAATTAACACCAATAAAAAAAAATCTATGACAAAGTTCAAGGAAAAACATATAGAACTACAGACTTAAATCTTACAACTCTACTCAAATTGAAGTTTCTATTGTTAAGAGTCGCATTCCATCACCTTACAAATTCAGCAAGGTTCTGCATTTATCAACTTTGTATATTGTTTACAGTGCACTTGCTTAAAACCAAGAAGTATTTCTTCCTATAAAGATTATCTATTTCACAGTTCTATGCAGCATTTTGCTGCATATTTAGATACTGTTTAGAACATCCAGCACAATATAGCCACATATTACTAGACTCAATAATTTCCAATGGATGTTTTGGCTGAAGAAGGTTTTATTAGCTCAGTTTCTGATTTAGTAAGGTAATTAAATACATGACTAGCTTTCATTTCTTTGGTCCCATTCCCACATCTATCATTAATCATTTTTGGATTAACTCAATTGAACTACAAATTTTCAGAAAAATACCTTGTATTAGAGGAATGCCAGTACTACTACAATATATACTCTAAAAGAAGCTACCAGCACATATTGAATTGCAGTGTCAGACAATATTCGTCAAGAAGTACGTCCTCATGGACAAATATGCTTACGTTTTTAAGAACTGTTCAAATCCATGAAATCACAGACTCACGTCTGTACCAGAGCCCTGGATATCACTTAACTAAAGAAATTAGTGGGATGCCATGTTATTAAATAATGATTACAGACTTTATAATTAAAAAAACACCTTTGGAGAGACCAAAGCATAAAGCAATTTCTTATATGTGTTCTTCTTTTTTTCTTTTTTTTTTCTCCTGTCGTACATGTTATTCAACTGTAATTTAAAAATGCTGAGAAAACTCCTAAAAATTGTCATACAGATTAAAAAGTTGAAAAAGATTCTGTAAAGAAACACATGAGGGTGTTAAACAGTAAATATCTGCCCCAAGCAAAGAGCAACCCTACTTGTATTGAACAATTATCAAAATGTTAACTTGTAAACTGAGGTGAGAAACATGGGAAAAAAATCACTATAGTATACCTGCAAACAGAGCATTGCCGTTGTGGCTGAAGAGCAGTGAACATCACTATCACAGAGTAGTTACGAGGTGGAGCCTTCACAAATCTTCGAAATTTGTCTCCATTCATGCGGATGACCGAGCGCCTTGAGCTCCACTCCATTAGCTGTTCCACCTTCTCAGCCAGAAGATTCTGTAATTGAGGTCAGATAAGAGGAATGCTTAAGCTTAAACTTCAAGCACTCAGTGGCTATATTCTAGTTTTGCATCCCCTGAGCACCCACTGACTTAACCTGCAAGTTATGGGGCAACTCTACAGCACAGTTTAGCTTTGTATGTAGACAAGTAGATCACAAGTATCTTAAAGTAACTGTTTGGTCTTTAAGAGAAGCGATACATAAAATGAAATCAGACATATAGCTTGTTACCTAGACAAAAGAGTAAAGCAAGCATGAATAAATGAAAGATACCAGTATGGATGTCACTTAACTTCCACGCAACTTTAGAAAATGAAACATTACATCACATACTCTATTTAGTAAAAAATAAATTACAGGAAGATACTGTCAAATATTATAATGAAATAAAAATCTGCTAAAGAAAAACTAGATGAGAAAATTGGATAATATGACTCGCACAGAAGCTGAGCACTGCAGGAGGGTAGGAAGGACAAGAAGATAAACAGAAATGGAGACAGAAGGTGAAGGGGCAGCAAGCAAGATAGCAACTGAGGTCAGAAAATTGGAAGGTGAGAGACCTATGACAAAGCAAGCATGAGTTAGCAACGGGCAGACAAACTAATGAGGATCTAGGAAAAAGAGAATGCAGTGACAGGCATGAATGAATATGAACCCAAATACTGTGCAAGAACCATTCAAGGAGATGAGGTTAAGAAATAAATAAATAGGAGAATCAGTATAAAAATCAGTAAGGATATATTAATACATATAATACATACAAGGGCTGCTCCAAAGGTACTTCCTCCCATTTTATCATGTTGGCCCATGATGTCAGAGGCAGTTGTTAATAGCATGGCAGAAAAGGCTGAACCATTTGGCAGTCTGCCAAAATGGCATCTGACATTTAAGCGCATATGAAGCAAAGATGTACTGCTGTCAACGGTTTACCGAATTATTCATGTGTCATTACCGATGAATTCCTCCATGAGGAAAAAAAAGAATTCACCCATTAACATTCATCAATGCTTGATGAATGCGTATGGAGACCAAACAGTGGATGTGAGCAGTGAATGATATGAAAGACAAGTCACGCTGAAGATGGCTATATAGATTTTTACAAGCTGAGCATGAAGGTTCATCTTTACCATTTGTGAAAACAGAGCTAACAGCGGTGACTATGCTGAAAAGTAATGAAAAGTAATGTTTTGTAGATGAAAATTTGCTCCATCAAATAGTGTTATTGTGATCTCTGTGTGTGTTACAGTTTCCATGGAAATAAACAGGAGGTATTACTTCCAAAGTGACCTACATATGAGTGAAAGACTAAAGCACAAAAATTAACAGAAAATTACACTCTTTCAGATCCATCAGTTCCATCCTAAGAATTAGAAAAAATGCATGGCTCTTGTACAGCTCCTTATAAAACACAAACTGTAACCAGAAGCTTCAAGTTTAAAAAAAGATTTGATCAGTGTAAGTCATAAATAGTTTTGAAATAGTTTTCGTCCCTACTAAGCCTAAAAATAATGCTTTGAATTTTCATTGACATTCTCATATTTTGACTGAGATCTATAATCACCAATCTGAATGAGAGACTGCAACCGTTTATCAGGAGAATTTCAATGAAACAATTAATACTAGAACTTTTCTTTTGCTAAAAAGCTTACTAGTTATTTGGTAATTTCATTTCTAAAAGATACTATGAAACTTCTTTGAAACAAAACAAAAAAAAAAAGAAAACAAACAGTAACAACTACAGCAAACAAACAAGCAATAACAACAAACAGCAGGCTTTTTCTAAACGCACCAGATAAAAAGCTATCAAATAAACTTAGCAAGTATTCCTGAAGCACTAGCTTGACTGTCTAGTGAGGTATATGAAGCTATCAGGTACAATTTTACTACTCGCTTCACTGGATTCTGAACAATATACTTTTGTTGAATATAAAACTACGATTGAATAGATGGTGGGTAACTACATACATCATAAAACTTCTATAGATCAGATTACCTAATTTTAGGTCACTGATGACACTTTATTATCCTACCACTTTTAAAAGCCATTTCTACTCCAGAAAGTCTCCTTCTGCAGAATTATTAATACGAAAGATCTTCTAGAGGAGCTCTAAACTTCACAATCAAATCTGTATAATGAACTATATTTTAAGGCCTTATGGTTTATAACACTGTGCAGACAGTTGAAGGTCTGATACTGTCCGGCCATTTGTAAGATCTTTACACCATGAATGTTGCTCACCTCATTTAATAATGAAATAAATTCATCTAGTGTTAAATGAGCTTCTGCTGTAGTGATGCGTTTTACTTTAAAGTCGAGTACCAATGTTCAGGAAATATGGCAGATTTCAGCATTATAACTGTCTGCTTTAAATTAGTATCAAAAAGGCACTAACTTCAGTCAATATGCTCCAAAAATGAGCAGTCTATTCAAAGGGAAATAAACGTATGTTTTAAATGCTGAACACAGCAGCAGACTGAATTTCACAATCCAGAATGTATCCTCAATATTTTTCTAAGAAAACTGAGTTTTTAAAATAAAATTGTATAAGAGAAAATGATTGTTTAATAAAAGCATGACTGAGTTGTATTTCCAACAAAAAAATTTCTCCTATATAAATCAATACTGTTGAAAAATGAAGGAAAGAAAACTTGATAGGAAAAAGTGTACTGATACACAGGAAGGCACTATTAGAAAATAAAGTGATCTATCCAAAATTATTCTTGCAAAGAAAATAAATATGTCCTTCAGCATATTTCTTTCCTCAGTTACCAACAAACCACACAAGTACAAAAACTATCACCATGAGGCTTCTGGACTTCTGCAAGTATGTCAGTAATTCACCTCTTCCCACCTGACAAACTTCTCTGTTTGACAGAATCCTTCACAGGTAAAATAACACGACTGAACCTGATCCACTCATTGTGAATCTAATGAAATTCAAAAAGGCTAAGTGCAAAGTGCTGCACTTTGAGTTGGGGGCAATCCCAGGTACACGTACTGCTTGGGAGAAAAGCACACTGAAAGCAGTCCTGACAACAAGGACTTCAGAGTCCTGACAGATGAAAAGCTGGACATGAGCCAGAGTGTACACTTGTAGCCTAGAAGGATAACAGTATCCTGGGCTGCATCAGAAGGATGGCCAGCAGAGAGAGGGAGGTGACTGTGCCCCTCTACTCTAAGCTCGTAAGGCCCCAGCTGGAGTACTGCATCCAGGCCTGGTGCCCCCAGCACAAGAAATACACAGAACTATTAAATCAGGTCCAGAAGAGGGCCACAAAATTATGAGAGGGCTAAAGCACCTCTTCTATGAAGAAAGGTTAAGGGAACTGGTCTTGTTCAGCATTGAGAAGAAAAGAGTCTCGAGGGGAGCTCATAAACAGGACGGAGACCAAAATTTCACATGGGCAGACACTGACAGGACAAGGAAGAACGGCTTTAAACTAAAACAGAGGAGATCTAGATTAGTTATTAAGCATTTTTTTACTCAGAGGGTGGTGAGGCACAGGCTGCTCAGAGAAGCTGTGGATGCCCAGTCCCTGGGGATGTTCAAGGCCTGGTTGGAGAAGGCCAAGTGTAGCCTATTTGCTGAGTGACTCACAGCCTTACCTATGGCAGGGGATTGGAAATGGATCATCTTTGAGGTCCCTATGATTCGACAATTCTCTAGACAAAACTCATCTAGCAATGTCTGAGATACAGTAACAACTGTATTGTTACTGTACTGTTAATCATTAATAAGAAATTCACAGATAGTAACTCCTTTTGCTCCTTTCTGTTCCATAGAAATAAAGACCCTACATTTGCTTCAGTTGATTTATTTACAGAGTTGCTATAAATATTTACTAGTTAATTACCTCCTTTAAGAAAAGAAATAACTTGGAATTTTGTTTTATTTAGGACAGGAGTTTTCCCATGAAGAGATCACCTATGAAAATCATTTTTGCTGCTTCAGTAGGGACAGAGTAATTCACGTTTTGGCCTCAATCCCATTAGGCAGATGAGCAGTCCCTACTGAAATCAGGTTACTAGAAGAGCAATTCTGCTTTTGTCCCTATGGCTAACAAAAGCATTTTCCCATGTGAAGTTGTCTGCATCACTGAAGCAAGAACAAAACAAGCAAGTAAAGTTAGAGTTCCTCGGCTATAAGTCTCAGTTTCCATTGAGGTGATGAAACACCTATGCTACCTATCAAAACTGAAGGCAAGCTGTAGCAAGTTACAAAAAAAAAAAGATGCTGGCAAGCTTGGCTTCTGGCATCTGCAGCTGATTAGAAGCTTCCAACAAAATAATTCCCTGTTAGGGACATTGCTGGGAAGCAGTCCCCATCTCTTTGTTGCTTCTCAAAACAGCAGAGCTTGGCATCTACAAACCTTCTTTTTAGTACTCTGTGACAAGCAGATTAGCAACTATAAACACACCTTTATTTATTCATTCTCCCTAAACATAATGTCTATAAGATAAACAGCAATAACCACAACCTAATATATACAGATGTTTCCCCTCACTTGACTTTTAATCTTCTGTAAATTTCTCTAGACTCAGATAAAATCACTCATGGCTGGGGGAAAATAAAAAACTAAATAATCAGATTTTCCTGAGTGTTTCATATTACATAAAATTTATTTTGAGTTCTTTTTGTCTTTAAACCTCCTTTGATTTATCTTGACTACAATTAGAACATCACCACACAGGTGACTTACAGTATAAAGCACTATTAAAAAAGTGAAAGTTGAAATGAATTTTTAATTAAAAGTTACCCCCTATGCAAAAGGTAGTATAAACATTAACTACAGTTTTAAAATATTTCTTAAATGACTACTTTGCCGATCAAAAACATTGAGATGGCTTGATCCTCCTGTTTCCTACTAGCTAGTGTAGACTGAAAGACCATACTTCATGAAGACCACTTTATTCACTTCAGTGATCCATGTTCCCGAGAAATGTTAGTTTCACAGGTAATATTTGGACAAAGTTCACTGTAAAAAACAGAAATACCAAGGCTGATAAGACACATTAGACTCATATTTATGACTCTTAATCTGACATCTACCATAAATTACAACCTGTTTTAACTTTTTTTTAAACTATTACTCTTAATGTAACTAGAAAAACTACCTTTATTAATAAATGCATTTCATTTTTACATTGTATGAATAGTTAACTTCTCCAAAAATCACAGACATAATTATTGGGTCCATTAGGCTAACAGCAGAAAGACAGTGGAATTAACAAAAATAGTGCTTAAAGTCATTCATTTCTCTGCTGTCTGTTGTTCACCTTGTGCCCGTATATAAACATATACCATCTATATCTGTTTTCTTGATTATACTCCCAAATATTTCATATCGTTCATAAACCTTATCCAAAAAATACCTACATTTAATTAAGTAATTTTATGCAATTGTTTTATGCACTTTTTTCCATTTTTTTAAACGTAAAAGTTAGATGATTACTTTCCCCCACAAACCTTCCTGAATTTTCTGCAAAAGCAGGAGTTTCTCTAACTATTCCCTATGGTTTCTTTCTCTTTCATTAAGAGGTAAAGCTAAACTAGAGCTCACATGGCATATGGATATCAAGTACTTCTGAAAAAGTAATTACTTTGATCCTTGTTCTAAAGGTAATAAATTAACTCCTTTGTTGTGAACCCATACTGCAAATGTTTCCTTCCCATGTCATCAGTTATGTTTTTTTGCTTTTTCATTTGGTTGAATTTGTTTAATAAACGAACATATATTAATGAAAAATATAACTACTGATACACATAGAAATCTTTTAAGACAGTAACTTCTCTGAAAAGAGATAAAAGTATTATTTCTATTTACAAAAAGCCATTATCTAAACATAATAATGAGAACCCACGTCAGCTGGCACAGTACAACTGATTCAATATTATGCTCCACTGAGTTGAAGTTGATTTATTTCTGATGGTTTAGACAGGATTTGTTTCTTCAAGTCAGACAACTGATTTTCATCATTATGCAAAATAGCCTAGATTTTGTGGAAATAAATTTAAAATGTCCTTTTAAGGTCTGAGTAAATAAAGTACCTACAAGTACTGACTTTTTTTACTTTAGCCCACAAGACCCATTACTAGCAATTAAAGAAAAAACCTTCTTGATTTCCTATTAATATAGCTATTATCTGATAATTCTACAAAAGACAATGTGTACATTAAGATACATTTTCTTTTCCACAGTAGAAAATGCAGGCTAGAAAGTAACCTACAGGATTTTTATATGGATTTATTTGATCCAGTATATTTCTATGAATTTCCATGAAGTAAAATCCAAATTTGACTGCTTTTAAAATACAGTAAATTAATTTTCTGTAGTATTTTTCATCATGTTCATAATCTGTCACAAACTTTATTTCTTGTGGATGTAGATATTTACAAAGTTCATCTAAAATAAAGTTAACTGTATTAATTACAGAGTATGGTTCTAGCACTGCGAACAAGCACAAATTCCTTCCTTGGAGATGCTCAAGATGAGGTTGGATGGGGCCCTAGTCAACCTGGTCTAGTACCAGATGAGGAGGTCAGTGGCCTGCCTGTGCTACGGGGGCTGAAACTTTATGACCCTTGGAGTCCCTTACATCAGAAGCCATTATCTGATTATATGACTTCATGATCTCTATTGTACTGCATTAAATACCACGTTCAATTCTTGCAGATTATACAGAAATAGGCCTAGGTAAGATGCCTTGTACAGCGTAACTATAGACTTTTCTCCCTACATCATTGTTGTTGCATTGCTTTGTTGTTGTTTTTTTCCCTACAGTACGAAGGTAATTAAAAACACAGTGAGGAATATCAGAAGAATGAATTACGAATTTGAGAAAAGACACTAAAACAAAAGCATTTGCTAAACCTCATAGTATATCTTGTTTAGATCATCTTTATACTGAAAGGATGTTACAATTAGGAGAGTGTAATATAGGACAACCAGGATGATTTTGAGACTAAAGGTTTTAGAGGAAAACTTAACAAGTTCCATTTATTCTCACTGGAAAAGATTTCAGGGTGACCTAGCAAGAAATATTATGAAGTTTCTTGACCATAAGATGGGGGAAAAAACACTGCGAAATATTAAAATGAAGCAAAAAGTTGGAAACTAACATAGATATGCGCTGACTGTCCATTTCACATTATAAATGACTGCTTTTTTCTGTATTTAGAACTCTTCAGATACCTGACAACTTAATATGGCTGATCTTTGTAGACAGGTAAACTTAGGACTTTTAAACAGATGTTTTACGATAGTTCTATGCACAGCTATCATTTTACAAGTAAAACCTTCATTAGTCCACAAACACACCTCACAGCTACAGACCATCGAAACACACATTGACATTCAATCATACAGACATTTTCAAATATTTCACAGTTCTAGCCAAGCCTACTACATGCTTGCTTAGCTAAGAGACCCTTTTACATGAATTTCTATTAGTATTTTCACTAGTTTCAGGAATTCCTCCAAACATATTATTAATTCTTCTAGTTTACTAGATCTCTTTAAAATAGGAAAATTATGAATAAAACACATTGTTACAGAGCAAGCCATTACAATCAGGTAATCCAGGATCTGTCTGTTTGTGTGTTAAACAGTTCGCAATGGAGAGTGTATCTCACATACTTTATACACAACAAAAAATGCTACTCATGAAGAAAGGTAAATATCAGTATGATCCTCAAAAAAAAATCCTTCAAGACTGTCCACTAATATTTTCTGTATCTGCGGCAGAAGAACAGGGAGAAAAAAAAAAAAAATCAACATTAAGTTGATTTGATGTTTCTTTGGAATGTACTATAGGCAATTAGAAACAAACTAAGTCTGAAGTTCAAGAAACAGTTTGCATGCCTGGACTTCATCCTCCACGGAACGATGCTAGATTTCACAAACCTGCCTAGCTGTAGGTTAAGTCCACATTTCTTCAACAATTTCAGAGAATTCCCAAACAGTTGAGGTTGGCAGGGGCTTCTGTGTCCATCTGGTCCAACTCCTGCTCAAGTAGGGACACCCACAGCAAGTGCCAAGGCCCACACATCCAGGCAGTTTTGGAGATCTCCAAGGAGGAGACTCCACTAGCCAGTGCTCAGCCACCCAAAGCAAACAAGTACTTCCCAACGCTTAAACAGAACCTCCTGTGTTTCAGCTTCTGCCCATTGCCTCTTGTCCTGCACCAGATGCCGCTGAAAAGCACCTTCTTTATCTTGCCTTCAGTACTCCCACACAATGATTAGTTCCCTGTGAGCCTCCTCCTGACTAAATAGTCTCAGCTCTCTAAGCTGAGTACCTTTCCAATTTAAAACACTAGATGGAAAATATGATATTTAATGGATATACATGAACAGTACTGAACAGCAGCACCATGCTTCATGCATGTGAAGCAAATTACTCTATAGAAAAAAATAGCACTTCCAGGAAAGAGAACTTGAATGAGCACAGACACTAACAGTATCGCTCTTTTGTTCAAAGTGAATGTTGTGACCATTTGCTCTGTTTTTCATGATGAAGTAATTTAGAAATCTACATTACTAGAAGGACCCATCCTTTCTTTTCCAGAAATATGTACACAGTTCTGCTAAATTCACAGGTCATCACTCCCCCTTTTCCCCCCCCACACTTCCTGTACATTCCTGAGAACATTTGCAAAACTATGAATTTTTATGTTTAAAGATAATACAGCAGTGATGGTGATAACAATAACACACAAAGGTAAATCACTCTCGTACTTTTGCTTTGGTGAAATGCTGGCAATAAATCATCATTTAAAAGGGGGGCAAAAACTGAACAATAGTTCAGAGTATTACTGAATGCTGAGACAAAAAGAAAGAACTAGCTCAAGCAAGTCAGTCAAAATATTGTGAAGATGAAAGAAATTACACGCATATGGGCAAGTGCGTCGAGACTCAATCTTAGACAACTGTTTAACAGCATTTCTGAAAAAAAATGAAGAACTTAAGCGAAAAGATTTGGCTACCATTTTATAAACAGTAGTATTACAGACATTTTAAAAAAAGCCACACACTGCTGAATCACCAGAGTTCTAAACCCTTAAAGCTGTTGATTACTGTACCACCACTTCAGCTAACTAGTAATCAGATAATCAAACCAAATTACAGCAGATAACCAAACTATGGATAACGACGAAAAGGGACTTACTTCATCATCATCAATTTTCTAAGTAACTTCAAATAACATTCTAAAATGCAAATCCCGTAGGTTCTATTTTGCATCACGGAAAGACCTGCTACAATCAAATCAAGTTTTAACAAAAACACCTTCTTATAAACTTCTATCTTTGGGAAAATCAACAACACTTTACAGTGAACTAGATTCTAAAGGAAGAATGGTACAAAACATTCTGTTAAAAGAAAGGCTGCTAATTAACTTCACTTCAAAATCATAATCAGACAGTGAATACAATACAAATCAGAGATGCTTTGGTTCCATAAATGATTGAAAATCTACCACAACAAAGGGGAATGAAAGGGCAGAAAGTAAATTGTTGTAAGGGTACTTAAGCACTGCTTACTAATCAAGAAATATACTGCTTGAACAAGAAAACAATGACAGCTCAATCAAAAATGCCGTAATAATGTTGACACAATCCCTTAAATAATGAATGCAAGATTTACTTATTTTTTAATAGCTCCATCAAGGAACACAGCAGTACTTCCAACTTATTTTGTTACTATATAACGGGCATTTAAAATGAGAGAAGACAGTATTAAAGAACATGAAAGACTTTTAAATAAGGCTAAATGACCTTTAACGAAATACCTCAGCAGAATTCTTATAAAAAAGGTTTTCCACACAAGCAAAGAAAGATCAGTTAATTTGATCTACAGGCCATGTAAAACATCTGGCTGAAAAGCATTCTGGGTATGAGCACACTGGCTACTTAATCTCTCCAAATTTATAAACAGAACAGGCAGAGGTCATGGATTTGCCTTTTTAGTATTACTGAGTGAATTCACAAGTATGTTCTCTATTGGCACCTTTACTTTTAATAAAAAAGAGCAACCTTTCTTATTAGAACACAGGGAAATTAAGCAACAGTTAAATTTCTCATCTGCTTCTTCACAACACATTGAACAGTAAGAGAATTAAAAGGCTAATCTCAGAGCAAAGATGCAGTGATAAACAACACATGAAAAATATCTTAAGTCAAGATAGATAGATAACTATTTTCTGAAATAGGATATATAACTATGCACAAGTTGGTTTACATACAGAATGAGAATTTCAAAGCTTTTACTCTGAAAGTTGTGATCAAACTGGTTATCAAGCTTTGAAGTAGAAAAAGTTAGTATTGTTACCAGAGACACTGAAACATCTAAATACCCACTGCAGTTATCAGCTGCATTTATGCCTTAAAATTCTAAATGACAAAAACATTGAAAGAATATTAAAGTTTGAAAATTTCAGTAGTATCATAAATAAAAATTTAGATTGCACAGCAAGCATAACTACTCAGGGTACAACCTGCAGATCACTGTAAAATGGCAATGTGTTAAAATATTGTCTGTATTTGGCCTCTTGGGCTGCAAGTGCATACTGCCAGCTCATGCTGAATCTTTCATCAACCTGCAATCCCAAATCCTTCTCCTCAGGGCTGTTCTCAAGCCACTCTCCACCCAACCTATACTGGTGCTTGGTATTGCCCTGACCCAGGTGCAGGACCTTCCACTTGGCCTAGGTGAACTTCATGAAGTTAGCACAGACCCACCTCTTAAGTCTGTCCAGGTCATTTCGGATGGCATCCCTTCCCTCTAATATCTCAACTCTACCACTCAGCTCAGTGTCACCTGCAAACTTGCTGCGGGTGTACTTGACTCCACTGTCCATGTAGCCTATGAAGATGTTAAATAACACCAGACCCAACACCAATCTCTAAGGAATGCCTCGGAATACATGGATAGTATATGCATCCCACCACAATGAGTTGTATAAACATTTGAAGAGATTTAACAAAAGACTCAAAGTTTTGGGAGGAACTAATGGAATGAGTACAGTTTTCCTATAGCTCTTTGCCTTAAGCTTACATTTTAGTGTCTCATAAGACATGAACAATAGTCACAGATCTTTATGCAATGGCAATATTCACATCTTTTTGCTCAAGAATTTTCAGATAATGACTAATGCTAGAGTTGAAATTGTCCAAGATATGGGGGTTGTGCCTTAAGAATGGAAGAAAGACAAAGTTTTGTTGCTCCTAAAAACTATGTAAAAATAATTTTTGTTGTGTCATACGATTGGATATCCAATTTGAATTTGTGTTTAAAGAAACACAACTTCTTACAACATTAGTAAGAAACTTACTGCTAATATTTGTTCTTGTCTTCTGAGCATAAGAACTTTAGTGACAGAGAAGAAAATTAAAAAAGTATTTAAGCACAGTTTAGTATTTTATCAGTGGTGGAATTTAAGGAGTTCCCTGATGGGAAAAAAATTAAAAATAAAACAAAAAAGAGGAGGTAAAACTATAAAAGAAAAGCAGACATAACTAGAACTTAAGTCTTCAGAGTAATCAGACGGGGTTTTGTTGTTGTTGCTGTTTTCCTAGCAGACACCTGTCTCTTTGATTACCTGCAGGCATTCTGATCCACCCTCAAGCACAGTGAGCACTTTAACAGCAATTCTACCTGGCCAGGCCAAGCACCAGCCTAGTACACATCAATTCTGGACATCTACAAAACACTGCAGGAACTGAGCACATACTACTATATACTCTCCTGGTCCTCATGATTTGTATGGAAGAGACATGCTGAAATAGAAAATGCTATCTTTGTCTTTAAAATAACCTCACAAAGGATGAATATTGAAAAATTACTGAAGCCAAAGGCTGTGTTATCTTTAAGGAACACATCCATATGTGCATGAATAAAATGTATGCAACTCTTCTTGGTTAGCAGCTAAGTGAAACGATAAACTACAGCTAATTCAATTTATTATCTCACATTTAAATATCCTACTTTAGAAATCTGCATTCTGTAATATCAATATTAAAGCACCAGTTAACCACACTACCTTCCAGCACTCATTCACTTTTCAATTCCTACCCAGTGTGCAAAAAAAAATAAATAAAAAAAACAGGCACAGCAGAAACCTTGCTTTACAAACTCAACAATGGGCAGAAAGAATCTTTATGCAAAAGTCTCTCCTTTAAGAACGAGGTCAGCAGTGCTGCACTTTTTCTCTGTGTGACCCTACAGGAAATCACCATTTCCCCAACAAGTGCTAATACAGTTTTTGCCATTATAATTAGATGGCAAAGTTAGCTACCCCAAAGATCTAGTTGCTGTGACAGAACGATGACCTATGCCCACACCTCCCTGTTAGAAAGATAAACCGTAAAAACTGAAGCAGCAACTGAAGCTAAGAACAAAGTTCTGACCTACTCATCACTCTGATGTATTCATTTGCCAACTTAACATTACAAAGATGGGTAGCAAGTAAACCAACTAGTCAAAGACAAAGTGAGAAAAAATGGTTTTTTTTTTTTTTTAGGGAGAAGAGTAAGTGAGGAATACCTTTGATAAAAGAAGAATTTCTATTGAGAGGAACATTACAGATACCTAAAAACAAAGGCAAGATCTCATCAATATGTTTAACGTCAAAATGGTTACGGATTCACTGCACATGCACAAACATGAACCAAACCGCCTTATTACATGGAAAAATGCTGATCAGGAACATTCACTCCACATTGGTTGCAAAGCTTTAAACACAATCTATTAGGGAGATTTAGTCTTAAGAAATAACGCCGAGGAAGAGCAAAGATAACCCTGACTAGTTCCCTCCAATTTTAACCTGGCACAATTAACCATGCTGTTCAAAGGAGCTAGGGTTTTAGATTTTGTGTCATAAACTAATTTCATGAATGATTAGATTTCATACTAATAAATACCATTTCTACAAAACTTTACTATTCACAGTCACAAAATGCACAAAATGTACCCTCAAATATGAGGGGGAAAACAAACAAAAACAGAAATACGTGAATCATAGTATTATGTATGTGCAACAGGCCTAAATAAAATTGCCAACTTACACAATAATTTTTCCTCTATAGACAGAAGAGAATTATAGGGAGGTAGGGCCGGGAGAACAAAACTAACTCATTCTGCCATACCTAAAGATCAAACATAAACAACGGGGTTTACATCCAGATTTAAGAAATCCACAATGGATACTTCAGCTTTTGTTTTCACTGAACTAATACATCAGTGACCATACGGAGGAGAAATGAATTACCAAAAATTAGATGCAATTACTGTTCCTAATCCCTACAGACATGAAGACTGAGAACACACTTTATCTCCATTTGACAGAGAGCTATCCTTTAACAAGAACACTATGTGATTTGCTGTCAACTTGCAGCTCTGAATCAAATTTAAAAATAAGTATGAGGCATTATTTTCCAATTTATTATCCTCATGAATAAGTACTTATCTCCCTCTCCAAGAATTTAGTTCAGCTGAATTGAATTTGCTATACAGAACAATAGTTTCAGTGAAGAAATCATTTGTAAAACAAATAAAATGTATATAGTAAACAATTAACATTCTGCACTATATACACACACACAAAGTTAAATATAAAGAACTGAAATTGTATGATATTATCATCCATGCAAATAGGTTTGTTTATACACAGAATCCAAGTAATACCAGTTACACTGAACTCATCTGTTTTCCATGCAACCTATTAGTGTGGCCTATTGTTTTCGGACAAATATTCAACACTGTATCAGTTCTGTGGTACAACATGAAAAGGGAATAATATTTTTCTGAAAACGTATTGCCATCAGAAACTACATGCACATATGGACAAATAAGTGTACAGAAATAAAAAATATAAAGATCCCATAAAATAAGGGGGGGTATGTAGCCCAGATGGCTTTTTACCAGTTCTTCATTTTAAAATAAATAAATAAACAATCTGTAAGTTATTAAGTCACTTGCATATCCACAGTTCTGCATTCAGGATAAGTTAACCAAAATCTGTAACACTAAAAGAAAACTTTGCACTTATGCTTTAAAAAGAGTATTTCTATTTATGTGTATGAAAGTCTCCACTTAAAAAAAAAAAAAACACAGTTCACAAGAAAATTTACTCTTCTGCTACTTGTAAATAGCATTTAAACAGTCTGTCATGGAGATAAAAAGTGAGGCACATGGAATAATCTCTTGACAATTACAATTTGAAATTTCAACCAACAAGAGAAATTTCAGGAAAGGGTACACTTTCAAAACACTCCTGCCAGAAGATGTACACAAGAGGCAATCCAAGGCTCTCACAGAGGCTTTGGCGGTGCTGGTGAGTTCAGCTCCTGAAACATAACAAACACTCAGAGAAAGCTCAGTTACCTGTTCTCTCTCTTCATGGTCCAAAGTAGATTTAACAGCTCCTTTTTCTTTTTTCCATTTTAAAAATAACATGGGATCAACAACAAAGACTAACGATGAAAACAAGAAGCAGATTGTGAAAACAGCCAGGAAAGGTGTAAGCACAAACGTGAGCTTCTTCTACACTCACAGCACAAGGACAAACAGTATATTTAAATACGTTCTGTAAAGCTTAAAGAAAGAAACTTTTGAGACCTTACACACTTGAAAGAAAGGGAAATATTAAACTGAATTGGATTCTTTTTTTTACAACTCAGTAATTCAGTATTGAACAGACTTTTTAAAACAGTAGAACAACACATTTCCTCTACTCTAAAAGATAAAGATTTTTGTAGATAAGATTAGCTCACAAGCATAACATTGTTCTGATTTATGCTCTTAATTATTCTGTGCAAGGAACTATGACTAGTTGACTATGACTATTTCACTATAGCTCTTTATATAGAGTCCTGCGAAATCCAAGTCAAGGAGCAGAATGCAACTGCACAAGGCACTAGACAAGCACAAACCAAAAGAGAACTCTAGCCCTTGAAGCGTATAAGCTATGAATAAAGGAAGACAACAGATCTCCTTTGTTTGTTTACATACAGCTGCATACAATATACAATAGATCAATTAAGAATGCAAGTGTGCACAATCTACAGTTGCTTCACATCTACAGTCTAATCACAGTGAGGGTTTTGGAAGTAAGACAACAAAAGCCAAAGCAACTTAAGGAGGTGTCTACAAGAACAAATGCTTTACAATGCTTTGAGATGCTGCTTCAATAGTAAAATATTACTAAACTTGATTTAGAGGTGGGTTTTCTTTGTTTTTTTTTTGTGGTTTTGTTTTGAAGAGTTAAACAGATGGACAATAAAGACACTGCAGGATAATAAAGACTAGAGAGATGGCAAAAAAAATCTGCTTATGCAAAGAACAGTAAAATGAAATACGTTCTGAAGCATTTGTTTACTACCAATAGTTGCAGAAGTAAATGGTATGTCATTAGTTACAAATATTGAAGGATCAGATCTAGAATACAAACAGAAGGCAGATGGGATAAATAAAATGCTGTCATTTTTTAAGTTTTCAGTGGAGCCCTTGCTTTAATATTCATTAATTGTAGAGACACTTTATTTTAACCCTGAAGCCCTAATTATTGTGAACCCACACTGTCATCTACATTTTTTGCAAGACTGCATCCTCTCCCTTTTTAGAAAACTTAATTAAATCTTTAATAAGTTAGTATAAATGTAAAGGATGTGGAACACAAAATATCACCTTATGCATATTTATTAAATTTCTGGAAACCCTAAAGCATTTCTTCCTAAATTAATGGTATGGTGAAAACTGATTTCAGTTTACCTGTCAAAGTATTTTCTTTTAAATAATTTCATCTGTCAGTTCTTATGACAGGGACTTTACTATTAAATAGTGTCTGGATGGACTCTTCGAAATTTACTATCATGCCTACAGACAAAACCACAGCTGATCACTTCCTCAGGTAATTGATTAAAATAATGTTACTAATCATTGTGTGAAATTAAGTGTGAAATCTAGCCACCCTCAAGTTGACAGTTTTGTTCTCATCTTCTTGTTCAGGTGATAGCACATAAAGTAGATCAGCAAGGAACACAGTAGTGTTCACAGTGACATTCAAATTGGGGTTACCAACTACAGATAAAAGACTTCAGGATGAATTCAGTGACAGTATAAATGCAGTTTCTGTAAGTACTTAGTCTAGTATTTTTACTTAGATAATTCATTAGACTTCTTCTGACAAGATGGTAAGATATATTAAAAAAAAAATTATTCACTGAACTGAATACTGATGGTTGCATATATGCAATTACTAGTCCTAACAGTAAACGCTGCTTTCACACAATGGTAACATATTCAAGTACTTCAGAGTACCAAAGAGGAGGAACAGAGAGGACAATTATTTCATTTCCTTAAGAAAAAGAGAACAGCTCACCTTTTTTTTAATTTTATTTTATTTTTCTTGATAATATTACTTACATTAGCTAAAAAAAAAAAATCTTGATTCCAGCTCTCAGGCTTGTGATGAAAACTCTATGATCTATAAATGAATTGACTGTTTAGATATCAGTGTAGTGTTGACTTCCTCCATTTGTGGAAAATTCAACAGCTACATAGCTGCAGACAGTGTCAAATGCCTTGCTGAAATCAAAGTAAACTGCATCCGCTGCTCTCCCCCATGCACCCAGCCAGATAGACTGGTTGCTAATGTACTTCAAAAGCAGCCATATTTTACAATGGATAGATCTCCATCACAAGTTAATTCCAAATTCAAGAGACTAGAGCTGAAAGTACAGCCTTGGGCTATCATACCAGCCATCCACAACACCAGAAAATAAATAATTTACAAAACCCCTACATTTTTCTATGTCATAGGTAAACACAAAATAAAGAAGCCTGTTCAAAAAGTGTATTTTTCTCTTTTTCTAAAGTTTCAGAACTAGTAGCTAGAGATTACCATACATGTGACAACTAATCTCTTTACCAAAGAAACCATATTAAATGTTAATTTTTCCTCTGTAGTCACATCATTCCTACAAGGCATTTGTCATCTGTAGTCCATTCCATTAGGATTTAAATTAAAAAACAAACAAACAACACATAAACTAGTCACACTTTCTCTAAAAAAGTTTTCTCCACAGAAACATTACCCAGGTAGATATAGAAACTTTCACATTTCTATACATTTCAGAAATGCTACGTACAACAGGAATCCTAGGTGCATTAAGCATAAACAGATCCAATCTGCTTGCATCTCTCCATGTATCCCCTTTATTGTCATTTTTTTCTATTACACAAACTGAAAATGTCATACTTCCATACATTTTGCGACCCTCATCTCTCTGTCCTTTCACTGAGCCAAGCGCTAGACAATGACAAACTTGCCCATAGATCATATTTTTGGTGAATAAGAAACAAACAGAATAGTATGCTTCAATTTTTCAGCAATTCAGAAACCGCATGACATCCAGGACAGCTATCCACAGGCTTTGAGCAAGAATTGAATTAGAATTGCTACTAATAGTGCAATATCTGAAAAATTGGCTCCCCAATATGTCACATTAGCAATCTGTGTGTCAGGATACTGCACATAAGAATGAAACATACCTTTATCTCAACAGTAAAATGCAGTCCAACTTAAAATATATTTAAAGACAAAAAAGTGCTGCCAAATAAAAAAGCCAAAAAACTGCTCAATCCTACTTATGTACTTTCAGTCACAGAAAGCTGAAAGACTGCGTTCACGGCCTAAGAATATTAGTAATAAGAGGCTAAAATATCATCCCAATTACCCTGAAGTAGATGCGTCTTCAGCAGAAAAATGGGCTCTCCTGCTTCTTGAATGGAGGACAATATTTCACTACATTCCAATTTCAACACTCCCACAACAGAGGGCACACAACAGCACAATTTACATCTGATTAGGTACTCTTAATTTGGGGTCAGAGCAATCCTCCCCACATATTGCAGATCAAGATTCTGTATAAACTCTATCAAGTAAAGTACAGAACATTATGCAAGATTCAGGATTGTTGAATTTATCACAACAGAGCATTCCTCAGAGAGCATCATTAGTGGAAAACATCAGACTTGAGAAAAACTAAGCACAATACAATGGAAGGGTGGGAGATAATGGGCTGGCAACGCGGTAATGCTTTTCCTGCTACTAGTCTTCCCTAAGCATTCTTTTCAGGTCCTGTCTGAGAAAGAATATGGGGATTGAATGAACTCAATCTGAATGATTTAAATCATTCTTATCCATGTTATATTGAGATCATGGCTGATTTAATGTTAAAAAGTACTGAACGCACCAGTACTCAAGAGGAAGGAGAAAAAAAATTTCCTCTGATTTATCACAGTATGGACAGCAGTTTGCTGTTCTTGAAATACAATAGTGCACAGTAACAGAACAAAACTCACTTCCACAAGGTCTTCTGTCAATAGATAGGTAACATGAGAGGCAACGATTAGAGCTTAATGAGTGAGAATCATCCCTTTTATAGATTAGTGCAGAGAATGATCACAATGAGAACAGAATCCATTACCAGCCTTGTACACGTCAGGATATTGCAATCAGTGGAGATGGGGGGGAGGGGAAAAAGAAAAAAACATCAAAAAGATCACATCAGGTTTGAGAGTGTTTCATACAGTACCTTCCCTATTGTGTTTTTTCCTTCAAGTAAACCAAAGGAGAAATTTCTTCAGCTAATCCATGTTGCTTCTTTTGAATTTTCAGAAAGAAATACAAAACAAAGATCCAGAGTTACAATGAAGACCTTTTAGTCAAAAATAAGAATGTAATATATTTCTTAAGATAAAAGGATAGCAGTCTCCAAGAAACAGAACTGTGTTTCAGAACTTCATTTCACGATTACACAAGCTAGCTGCAGAGGAGTCAATACAGTATTTCATTTTATTAACTATGTGTCAATTATTTATAAGGCTAAAACATTACTTCGTTCCTTACTGTCAGGAATAGTAATAATGGTCTTTGAAGGATTTCTACTTGCTCTTACTTCATAGTGTTCAGAGGCAATAGGAAAACATGAGATTATAAGTATATACTATCAGATCAGTGTTGCCATCAATTTCTCAAAGAAAATCTGTATCAAACTATTTAGCATCTGGAAAACAGATTTTGAGTATTTCTTTCTGGAGTGGAAGCCAAAGGATAGCTTTTTATATGATTTGATTAACTCAGAAGTAAACTGATGTTTCGGTTTCAGGAAAAACTGATTCCTTAAAAGCTCAGAAACAAAATAATAATAATAATAAAAAGAATCCTTCAAGGTGTCTTCACTTGAAAGGGACTTTGAAGGAAACATTACGTGCACTGCTTCTTGAATGCTGTGAACTGAATCTACTATGGTCCTGATCAACAGGACTTGCTTGCAAACATGTCAAAATTAATTTGTACGTGGTATTCGATTTTAGGACTGTAGGGCAAATAACCCCCAAGAATAGCACCCAAAAGAAATAGTGCCAAAGATGGTATATTTTTGATAGGCTTAAGTAGATGATATACAGATAATTAATAAGGAAAGAGTAGCTCACCTTAGAAGATGGTTGAGGCTTGTGGTAACTCCACTTGGGAGGGATCTCCAACCAGAGATCCTTCCCAGGTTGTGGTCAGCCCTTAAATGGGGTCTTGGGAGAGGTGGAGTCAAACTCCACCCCTTCCAATCACACTCACTTGTGCCCCTGCGGCTGACTCAGTGCTTGCCTCAGGTGATCAATCAGTAGTTCAGGCTGTGATTCAACAGTTCCCATACAGGATACATCATACAAATAGAGAAAGAGATGAGAATTTCTTTCATAAATAATGAAATTAAACCCCTGTTTCCTTGGTACCCTTGTCCCCAGTTACCATGATTACAAACATGCCTTTCACCACCACTCCGAATAAGTCTAGAGACATGACACTCAGATTTTTGGAGAAGAAGAAAAAAAAAAGTACTTCTTCCAATAAAAGTGCATCAAAATCTAACTCAACGTACTTTACTTCATTAAGCTCTTGTCTTAAAGGAACAAAATGTGACAACTGTCTTAGTACATAAAATACAAAAAAAAACAGAGTGCAGAGTAACCCCTTTAAATTCATCCATAAGAATTAAGCAGTACACTAGTATGAAGAAAAATGATAAAAATTATTGGGAAAAATGTTGAATATTATAGAAGAATATGTACATGATGAAACCAAAGCCTACAAGGAAAAAAACACAGATAAGAAAATAAAAAAGCAATAGCTATGAAAAAAAGAAAAAGGACGAAGGAAAACTAATATGAAGAAAAAAGTAGGACCACTGGAAGTTACAGTATGAAAAAACAATGGAAGAAAATACTACATTCTAACATTAAAGAAAAAGAAAATACAATGTAATGCAGTAAATGAATGGTGGCAGTCTTAAATTTGACTGTGAACAGACCAGGAAGTCAATTTTTGGCAGAAAATAACACCAGTAACTTTCCCCACAGCAGCCATAAACATTCCAAGATGAGCTGAGCAGGCATCAAATGTCCATCAAATGAATGAATATTCTTAAAGAAAAAAAGATGCTAAGAGAATAACAAAAATTAACAGAAAGAAGAAACAAGTGATATGAATTGATACATAAAAAAAAAAAGCACAGAATACAGGAAGGAAACAGGTAGACTTCTCGGTTAAGAATGAAGCCACATGTAGCAAAATAAAACTGCTTTATGTGATGACTTGAGACTACAGCTAGTTACTCTTAAGTTTCATAACAGCTCAGAGGGTTTGGCAGGCAAGTAGAAATCTATCTTGAAAAACAAAAGCAAATGGAAAAAGTACAACGAAAGTCTACTTGGAAAGTTAGAAGTTATTTCTAGAAATGTGTTATAAAGAACTGCAAAATCTGTGGAAGAAGAAAAAAAAAAAGTGAGGTTATAAAGGACTATCTGCTATTATGCTGTTTCTTTATTTACAGGTTTTATAGACAAATATACAAAGACAACATAGATACCAAACTGCTCCCCAGGAGAATTACACGGAAAGAGATAACAAAAACAGAGGAAGATGGCCAACAAAAATAGTCTCAGTAATGAAAAGATAAACACTCTTCTGATCTGAAGTCATTTAAAGTCAATGCTAGCAGCAACAGCTATTACAGAAAGACTGCATTCCCTACCAGACATTTGGGAAATAATTTATTCTGCCTATATAAGGGAATTTCAAGGAGAAATGATAGGTCAGGATGACTAACCAATACATAAAGACAACTACCTGCTGAGATGGTAAACTTGTTTTAAAGATCAAAATAGCATTCAGAGAATGAAATAAACTGGATGTGGAAATACTATTCCATAGACAGAACCACATCTGACATAGACACCTTATATTTCCCCCATCCCATTTCAATTAAATCAGTTTAGTAACTACAGGAGTAATCAACTGATCTGATCACTCCTTAATTTATCTGTCAGAACTGAGCATCCAAAAATTGAGGATACACAAGGACGGACAGCAGGTAAGAGAGAAATCAGATTAAAAAACAAACATATAATGACAGTATTCCAGCTTCTTTAGGATTCCTTACTACTCCTACTAAATGTTGCTATTTCTTCTGTTTTGAACCATGCTCTTAAAATAGGACACATATTCCAGTCCAGTAAAACTAATTGCATTATGTGGGTTACTATTAAGCAACCTCTCTGGAAGACAGACAGGCATGTTACCAAGCAGCAGCTCCTTATGTTTCTAAATTAAAACATTTACACAGCAAAAATAGGTAAATGGGGGGGGGAGGAAGGGAAGGGGGAACAGACAATAACAGACCAAATAAAGGAAGGACAGGGGTACACTGAGTGTAAAATCCGCAGACCTGACATATAACGGAGAAGATGGTAAATGGTTTATTACCATTTTGGATCACTCTTTATGAAAGATATTAGGTATGAGGCAGCTGACAACACCTAAATAGCAGACATTCTAGGAGATATTTAGACAGTTGACTGAATCACAAGGTTAATTTCCATTTAGAAAAAAAAAAATCATATAAAACTTCAATATTTTGCATACTGTTTTTTTCAGTCACTACTGAATGACCATTCTTCCACATGGATGGATAAATATCTCCTACATATATATATATGCAATATGTATTATTGTCATATACAAGAGAATTTATACCACTTTGGATTAAACAAGTGGTAACTTTTCATTAACGCCAACTTTAGGCATAATTATATTAAAGCACAAAACTACTTGAAATATCTTCTTCTGTGACAATTTATGCATTTCCACAAAAAAGCAGTATACCTGAATAGTGCTTAAAGAACACATTCATTTTATTTGAAAACACAGTGCATAAAAGAACTTTGAAGGATAAAAACAGATTACAATCCTCTTACTGCTGAAGTAATAAATTACACATCTTCCCACTAGCTTGTAAAACTTAAGAATTTAATCCCTTCTCAAAGTTTAAACATCCAGACTGAACATGAAAGAAACAACACTCTACCTTGGTGCACATGCTATCTGAGAAGTCTTCAAAAGTATTTAGAGTTTGCCCATCATTTTTATGGACGAAGAAATTTAGGGGAGGAAATAGTTCCACTGCAGTCTGGGCTGCCTGTCTCTTAGCAATGGTAGCTGCAAGACATGGATGCAGGTCTCAGTCTGTAGTCAGCACAGAAGGAGACAGTTCAACAACCAATTCAAAGCATGGTGGTGACTTAAAAGATTATATGTATTTGAAATGTATCCTTGGAATATATCCAAAATTCTAATTAGGAAGATATTGAAAACACAGAGGAAAAGGAATCAGCAGCAGCCCAAGGTCCAAGACACCAGTAAAACAGATCACAGCATAGATTGAACATTGGGACATTTGGAAAATTTTTTGTCTATTCAATCAGTTCAATGAAATTTTCAGCCAACTCAATACATCTTTGAATACCAGAACATTCACAAAGGGAAGCTTTAAAAGGTCTAGCACATACCTTCTAACAACATAACCTCAGATGTACACTTTTGTTTCAGAGGGGATTCACGAAGCATGCTTGGTTAATTATTGCATAATACTAACTCATGGCTATCCACTGTCCAACCACACCTTTTGGGCCAGGACTGCAGTAGGTACACTCTTAAAAAATGCATCAGTGAAGCACAGAAACCTTCTCTAAAACGTCTACTAACAAGGTTTACAAGTAAGGACTTCTGCTGATGTTTATGAGTGTATACACAACTGCCTTATGATTTCTGGCGGCTCAGTATACACAGCAGTTATTCGTACTGACCCAAGATGTGAGATCTAGCCCAATGTTGATGGTAATGAAAACAAGGAAAAAAAAATGGGCAATATGAAATTGGAAAAGAGCGTAGACACTTTTCTACTCATTTTATTCCTATTCTCATAAGAGTCTAGGCAAACGTAACATCCTCTTGTGAATGTAAATAAACAAGAACTACTGTTATTCATTTAGATGAAATACTGGAGTGTAGTGGTATTTCTACCTGCAGAAAATCAATAAAAATCTACACCTGCGGGTGAATTAAAGATAAGTTATTCCTGGTTTTGCATTATATCAACATCTTGAATAACACTGAGATATAGTTCTACAATATTTTTATTGTATAAAATGAAATATAATACCATTATTAACCTCTGAGCAGGAAATAAATTACATTAAAATTTAAAATATAAAATAAATATAACAGCACTGACCAATTGGAGATGAGTTTGAATGTTATTATACCCTCATATTCTAAAAAAGCACCTGGAAATCATGTACTGCATCTCATAATGCATAGTTTTTCCTCACACCAAGCAAGGCATGCTTTAACTGATGGTACCTAAGCAAAAGGGAAATTAATTCTATGTTGATATTTATGCATACGTTATAGTTGCTGTTTTGGTGATCACCTGAATAAATTAATAAAAGCTGTCATTTTACAGCTTTATGGTAATGTGAGAGTTCTTATCTTGAAGTATGCTGCAAGCTCTGCATCCAGAAATTAAGAGCATCAGCCAATGAACTATCCCAAAAGCACGTGACTTTGAAAAAATAACTATAACAACGCTCATTCATCTTGCATTCAGTTAATTCCATGCCATCAAATCATAAATCTCTCTCTGTACCTTAGACAACTGAAAGTCTAGGCCTCAGTCAGAATACCAGTGATCTAAAAGAGACCAAATGTCTTTGAAGGTATTGAGCAACAGAAGTTTCAACTAGTCTAGGTTCTTAACATAGTACTACGTTTTACCCTCCTGCTTACTATCAACAACAAAATACTTATAAGTCAGGACGCCTAGATGCTATTCCTATTCTAGGTATGAGAAAAAGTAATATATAGAAAAGAATTGGCAATTGGTCTGATCACTCTGAAAGGCAGTATGAGACAGCATGTAAGACTTGGACAGACAATTGTTCTTCAGTCTTACATCATTTTTTAATATATATTTTTTTTATTTTGAAAATACATACATTCCTATTTTCAAGCATGATTTTATTTTCTTGTAGTCCACTAAGTATGATAAAAAGTTGGTGGGAAAAAAAAGTAGTATTTTTGTCCTCTTTCCTCCACATACTTATCCAAGAAGATATCTATATCTGACCTATGATAGATACGTAATCAAAATTCACTGGACTTATCTTTGCACATGAATTCTCCATTGTGATGGGGAAGGAAAAAAAAAAAAGCTACCATCTACTCCATATAATTAACTGCATATATACTGCATATATATGGATCTGGTCAAACAAGACTATCTACTATGTAGCGAAGACTGTTTCAGAGACTCAGAGAATGGCTTAGGCTGGAGATGACTTTTACAATTATCTAATTCCAACTCTCTTGTCTTGAGCAGGGCTGTCAACCACTAGACCAGGCTGGCCAGGATCCCACTCAAACTGGCCTTGAATGCCTCCAGGAGGGGACTTAGCGCACAAACAATGTTATAAAAACAAAGTAAGCACTATGGTTAAAGTATGGGTAGGAATAAAAATATATAAACATTTCTGTATCAATAAATTTTCAAAGCAGTGTAAAAGATTCTGATATCAACAAAGTTTAATTCCTGCACATTATTTTTTTCACTTCAAAGAGATGCGCAGAGAAAAATAACATCTGTTACAAGTGAACTCCAAAAAAGCCGTAAGTGAGATGTGAGACAGATATCAGATCAAAAATTTGATGTAATCATCTTGTAATTTCAGTTTTAAATGCATTAAACTTATCCATAGGAAAGGCTACCTCAGAAGGCAGGTGGGGGAAAAAATGTGTAATTTTGGCTTGCTGAATACATGCAGTAAAGAGTTGGAAGTGGCAGGAAGGCAAAAAAATAAATTTAAAAACAGCTCATAACCAGATAACATCTTGTAGCATTTGCAGCAATTTCACATCCAACCAAGAGCAAGAAGGTTAAAGACAGAAATTCAGTTTGAAAACTTGCCAGGAAAAGGACTTTCTGAGAAGGGCTTTTCCCTAAGTTCTTGTTTACGTTTATGAAAAAAGACAAGCTAATTCTACATTAATTTAATGCAGGTCGTTGTGTCAGTAATGGGAAGCACAAAATCTTCAGGGAGATGAAAGAGAATACTTGTCATAAGTCTTCCTCTGCTAAAAGAATTCCGGAATATAACTAACAAGATACCAGCATGTCCTTTGCATGCTGCAGTTTTTTAGAGAAGTTCAGGTCCTCCTTCAATTTTTCACTCCACATACACATTTTTTCATAACTGTTATACAAAAGTGATGACAAAAACCACTTATTCTTTGGACTGCTGTTTTAAGTATTCCAAAGCATCTGATAATATGTAGTATTACACATTTCCTAATAGAGCAGATAATAATCTGGTTTTCTTGCATGGCCCAACAGAAGTCCATTGAATATACAATTTCCTCTGCTTGCAGCAATTTCAAAACATGCAGACTTCATAGAAATTCCAAGAAGTTTGCATTCAAGTTCTGACTACTGATTTTTCCTTCCCACCTTCCCTTGTACAGAATGCAAAACTCTTCCTTTTGGTATAAACTTCCAGTGAAAAGATAAAACAATCAATTAAACGATGTTAGAGATAGGCGACAAAGTTTTAAAAGCATCACCATTAACTGAATGTAAGTTTACTTACAAAAATCAAGCAATTTGCATATTGTATCCATTGTCAGTGTTAATGCATATTTCAGGGTAGCATGCCTCCTAAAATTTTTTCAAACTGATTTCAATCATGACTCATGACTAACATTTTCATTGTGAGAAAAATCACCTATCCCCACTTATATTATCTCAGTGTCATTTTATTCCTAACTTTTGCCCACATATTCTTCACTGTCTCTGACATTTAATCTCCATGATTTTATTCTACTACGTCATCCTTTCACTGGACAGTTTATCATCAGTTTCTTATCAATTTCTATCTCACATGAGGAAAGCAACCCACAAAAATACACAAGATTCACAAGAATCTGTGAATTTAACATTCTTCTTCTCTGTGCCTATTATCTCAACATTTTCTAACAAGAATACCTTTTCACAAAACTTTCCTTCTTCCTGTCAGTCATCTGGATGAAGTTTTTGCATACCTGCAATTATCCATATATCAACAGAGAGCAGTATTAAGCATTCCTTGAGCAGGATTTCCTTTCATCTGAACACCACCTTTGCTGATAGCTAATTCTTTACAAGACAAAAGACATATCATGGTGCAAAAATTAATGGACAGCCTCTGGTCATGTCTCATGATAGATAAAACTCCTAATCATTTCAAAACGAAATAATGATTCTGTATTTTCAGATCTATTTCTGAGCAGTTTAAGGAGAGATTACAGATACCAATGTGTAATTAGATAAGAAGTGCAATTAATAAGACTAAAGAAGTTTATTTGCTGTTCAATGCTATATCAAAACTGTTAAAAGTGATCAGCATGTTAAACCTTTAGCTGTGCTCATGACATATGCTACTGTTACTGAAGTCTTAACTTCTACCTTCTGAAATGAATTTCTGAAATGTAACTGAAGTCTAATTTCTAAATGTGTATGCATTTTTTGTTCTTATATAATCAAAACCAATTGAAAGAATCTCACAGACCATAAACTCATTTTTAAAATACTTTTGTTAACTCTTTTTAGATTCAAGATTCAATGTAGAATCTTGAAAAAAAAAATGCATTTCCTCAAACATTTTTACTATCATCAGTTCATTAAAATTAGGAAAAAATCATTTTGACTTTTTAGGAGAAATACACTTTAAATTACTTCTGAAAACAAAGCTGCTGTATCAGCTAATGAACTTATAATTTCCCCTCTCAGCCATGAACATGAGTTCTGCATCACAGCACAATGCATTCATTGCTAAAAAAAACCGATGTTGCCATAACTGAAAATCTTCAGCTAGACTTTTGATACATTTAAGATACATGCCAAGAGACTAACATACTAACATAATTGTAATTACATTACTTGAACACAATGGGATGAGAAAAATGCATCTAAAGATGAAAGTTCTACTTTCTACAAAACTACATTTAATCTAAGCGTATAATACATACTTGAACTTCAGATCTCTCCAGTTCACATCACTCAAGAATATTCTAAAACAAACACGACTAATGGAAATATCATTCCGATACTATGTGCATGGAACTGCTTTCTCTTCTGCCACTGATGATTCTACAGGTTGCTAAATCTCCAGTAAAAATATTTCACCTAGAAGTCTCCAGTGGGATGAATTCAAGTTCCACTGTGCTTTACTGTAGCCCTATTGCTAATATGTTTTATAAAACATTCTTCACTAAAATAAACCGTACCATCCTGTATTCCAATAAAAGAGTCATATATCACCAGATCTATCTAATAAACTAAATCAACTCCCACTAACTTTGTTATTGCTATACTCTCACTAGCCTGGTATCCGATCGTAAAAGTTAAAGTGACACTTTGATTAAGTCACACAGAAGCAGTTAACTAGGGTACTGTGATCTACAGCAACCAGGGAGTGAGACAAGCTAGGAATTTCAGGTTTGAAGAAGCTTCTCCTGGCTATGATGGGTACTTACAGCCTAAATGCACATTCTTCCTCTCCTTCACATTCCTGTAATACACAAGGAAGCCTAGAATAGTGAAAGGAAAGTACTGATTGAACACCTTTATACTCCCTGTTTATTTCTGGATGTTCAGGGAATGGCATTTAGGGCACTGGGCGTAGCGTACTGTACATTTCCTTCCTTCAGCCACCTTCACTGATAGCAGCAGTTAAAACTGCAAATGCAATGGCAGCTTGCATGGAGAAAGTCAGTGTGAAGGGCTTATACTGAAGAACTCACTAGAAACAACCTTGACATCTTTCACTGCCCTCTGTCTGATCCCCAACTAAGAAGTCTGGCAGCAGTCATCTCCAGACAGTGGAGAAGTAAAACCTACTTGAACAGATTGCATTACAATATTTTACATTAAACAGTTATTGGATTATGTGTATAAACAGTTCTGGGAAGTCTAAAACTCCCTCTCCTGAATGCTCATAATTCAGCCACAAAATTATTTTTCCTCTTGTTGTTCATCACTGGATCAGCAAATGCCTCTGTGCCAGTGCAAGAGGATATTTCGAACTACACTTATATAATCTAGTAGTCCAAGTCTAAACAAAAGATCAGCAGAAAAAATACCTAGGTCTTCAGTCCCAATATTCAAATCCTGTATGTTTCAAGGATTTTACTTCAAACTAATTCTCAACCAAGGACTGACTGAAAATTAGCAGCTAAAGTGCAGTACCTGCATTTCTGGAGGGTACGTTTCAGGTTAAATTCAGTATGAGAATCCATACAATCATTTCAACAAGAAAACTGTGCCTCACAGATGGAAGACAGCTGATTCACTTCACTCTTTTTTAATTTAAACAGTAAGACAGATCACCTTAAGGGAACTGAAGCACCCAGAACAGCAGACAACCAAGCATTTATCCTGTGAAGCAGGATAATTGTTTGATTTGTGGAAAATGGTATCAATTGCTTTCACTATTTCAATTTCCCAGACATGCTCTAATCACAAAGCTACCATTTTAAGGGACAAGATGTCACGTTCCACTGACAAATTAAATCCCATTGCTGAACATTACACAAGTTCACAGCAAACAATGACAGAAGTTTAAGAACATCAAGTTTCCGTGCACAGAATTGGCTAAAATACAAGCTACCAAACTAGATGAAGACCGTCCTCGGTATGTGCAGAAGCAGAACTTCATGTGCCTATTACTTTTAAGACAAATTTAGTTAACAACCTCCAGAACCAATATGCAGTTACACAAGACTATTTTAGATGAAGACTTCGGACTCCAGAAGCTACGTTCTCCATGAAGTCTGGTTTACATGTTTTCATCCCTAGTAGGAGATACTTTTAGACTTCTCGAAGACAAAAACTCAGCTGTCAATGCAAAGGTAAATGCTATTTCATATAGGCCAGGGCAAACCACTATATATGCATTTTGCTATCTGTATTGTCTGATTATCCAGCTTAGACAAAACAACTAGAAAAATGAAAAAGTATACCACGCATTTTAAGTGGAAAATGATCAGCAGCGCCTAAAGCCAAAGAAGCAAAGAGGAAATGAAAAGGAATGATAGCATCTGGAGCTTCTCCAGTGGATATTAATAATGTTTTATCTTAGTTTCTAAACAAATTGCCCACTAAAGAAGTTAGAGCATTGCTATCAATAAGCAGAGATATGAAGAAAACTTATAAATATAGGCAACAGCTGCTATCCACATCTAGCCTAGGAGAGAAAATGTCTCACAACAAAAGAAAAATATTTACCACAGTAACTTCAGTATTTAATGCGCAACTTCTATCCAGCTGGACAGCCTAAAACTTCTGCCTCATCCTCTGCACAGACATATTCTCAGGAAGTGAATCCATCTGCTGTGGATAAAATAAAAGGTGTAACTGTCCTACATTTTCATCTTGGATTAGTTTTCCAAGGACTGCTGACCTCCATAAAACTCCAACAAAACTCCTACCATTCATTTCCCACTTTCATTGGAAGTTTTCACAAAAAAAAAGCATGGAGTTAAAAGATTAAAAACCTTCCAGTGAAACATATTAAAGCTGAACCATCATGTGGTTTCCCAGAATACAAATAATGACTGAAGTGTGATGCAAAAATACGAAAGAATTCAAACAACTTAGCAGTACCATCTCTACCCTCTAGCAGATTTTTTAAAGTTTGAAGAACCCACACATCTGACAGCATTTGATCACTGAACTGCAGTATTTAAACCTGCTGACCATTTCTGAAGGCAAGGTTACACTGTAACAGTGTGCTTTAAGGAACCAGGGCAGCTTCCTACATCAAACTACCAAATGGAATCATCTGGATTTGGTGAAAACAATCACTGCTGAGCTGTAACAGACGGACAGATCTAGGTAGAATGAACAAAATATTTATCACAATTGAAGGGGCTGGAAGGGACCTCTAGAGATTATCTAGTTCAACTCCCTGCCAAAGCAGCTCCCTAGCCCAGGTTGCACAGGTAGGCGTCCAGGCGGGTCTTGAATGTCTCCAGAGAAGGAGACTCCACAACCTCTCCGGGCAGCCTGTGCCAGGGTTATGTCACCCTTACTGTGAAGAAGTTCCCATGCACATCTGCGCGGAACTTCCTATGCAGCAATTTCCCCTGATGGGGGGATAGGACATATCACCACACACTGCTGAGAAGAGTCCAGCCTCATCCCTTTGCCTCCTGCTCCTTAGATATTTATAGATGTGGATCAGATCCCCTCTGAGTCTTGTTTTCTCAAGGTTGAACAGACCCAGGTGTCTCAGCCTCTCCTCATAAAGGAGGTGTTCCATGTCATTTATCATCTTTGTACCCCTCTGCTGGACTCTCAAGGAGATTCTGTCTTTTTTATACCGAGGAGCCCAGAACTGGACACAATACTGCAGGTGAGGCCTCACCAAGGCAGAGTAGAGGGGGAGGATCACTTCCGGTGACCTCCTGTCCACATTCTTAATGCATCCCAGGATGCCATTGGCCTCCTTGGGCACCAGGGCACACTGCTGGCTCATGGCCAGCCTGTCATCCACCAGGACACTTAGGTCCCTCTCCTCAGAGCTCCTCTCCAACAAATCTTCCCTCAACCATTACCAGTGCATGTAGTTATTCCTCCGTAGGTGCAAGACTCTACACTAGCTCTTGTTAGACCTCATCTGATTCCTTTCTGCCATTTACGCTAGATCAAAACAGTATTTTATTAGATGATCAAAACTTCATTTTGGAAGAGCATTCTTACTACATACTTTCTTATTATGACTATAGTCCCACACTACTAAGATAGATATAGGAGACAGTAAGAGCATTACATTTACTATGCACCTGATCTTTGGCATAATCAAAAAAAAAAAAAATCTAACAAACTCAGAACCATCTTACTGAAAGGAGTCAAAGATTTACCTTAAAAGCTACTTCAAAACAAAATCCATTTTCTGATGCGTGTATTCATGTACCCTTCTAAATTCTTGGCTTGGCCAAGTGAGGAGACACAAGTTCGGTACAGTCTTCAACCTGAAAGCATTTAAGTCTCATATCTCAGAAGAAACCCTTGCAACCATATCATATATACAATCAATAGTTATACTTGACCATCTTACACAATCGGAACACAAGTCAGAGCAGATACCACCTTAAACATAATTACATCACTGCCTGAAAAAAAAAAAATCACAATACCCTAATGTAGTGATTACATTCACATTTTACTTTTTTATTGATTTTTTTTTTTTTTTAAGGACAATGAACATAATCGTCATTGAAGAATCAGTGTACAGTCATAACCACAACTTCCTACTCTTATAGCTGAAGTTCACGGAACACTTTATGTAAGTGAAACACCTATGTAAGTAAATGATACCAAATTCTGAACAGCACAGGAGACGGTGCAGCCTTACAACACTGACTTAAGCATCCATGCTCCAGAAAGATATAAGGTTTCAGAAACACTCTTTTTCATTTCTTATTCTCCAGTTCAACATCACTGACAACACAGAGTGAAGGTATTGCTCGCTGATAAGATGTCCTATTCTTACTAAGATCCTCTTCAATTACCTCACCTATATGCAGTTTCAATTTTTCTCTTTTGAGAGCTGCCTGAACACATGCTGGTATCGTTACTTCATTTCTTCACTTTATCTACACAGTATCTTCCACATTATCTGGAAAAACATATATCACCTCTTTCAGTTAAAACAGATTTCTGCTTGTATTCTTTATATCTCCAGATAACCTTGATGAAGCAGAGTATAGAAAGGAGCCATATTTAAAAGCAACCTGTCTGCTCAGTTTTATTATTTCACACATTAATCTTCCTTACAGAGTCTGAGTCTCTAGCTATAACTTTTACAGAATGACAAAAGATTCACAGAAAACAGGTTTAAAAGTAAAACTGACTTCATATTTTTAGTGTATCGGTACTTCAGTGAATTTACTAACCACGGTTTCAATCCAATTTTGTTTTCATTCTAGTTTACTACTTAAAGTAGAGGAAGGAAAGCGATATGGAGTTGGTATTAAGAAAAATAATATAAATGTGCTAAGTAACAATTTGGACCACTAGACTCAGCAACAAAAGTAAAGCACCTATAGTTACCAATAAATGTTTGAGAGACAGTGAATAATATATACCTCTCACACTTTACTTAAAATAAACATATTATTCAGCAAAAAAAACCCAAAACAATATGAAAATAATAATTATTCTAAACAATTACATTCAATTTACACTGAAAATACTTTCTATCTTTAAAACAGTGAATGTTACAGCCTATAATCTTGAAGAACACTAAACTCAGGCTTCTAATCCACAGAGGCAGAGCACAATTCTAATTACCATTTACATTATGACCTTCATATACAAGTGTTTTATGAAATACAGCCTAACTTTACTAAGTTTAACGTCTAGCACATATGAAATTCAAGAATAAGTTGCTTCAGATTTCAAAGAAAAAAGTAATGGAATGGCATAATTAGGTTAACAACTCGAGCTGCAGTTTTGGAAGATGAAAAACTGAGGGCATTCCAAAGTATTAGATGCAACAATCAGATTAAATCAAAATCTTAATCTTATTAGAAGGGAAAACAGTGTTCCCAAAGAAATGATGAAATTTGCTTCTGTTTCTCAGAATGTTAAGGACATGATCATGCTTTCTGTGCTATTACTGCAACATAGTATCTCAAATGCAGCTTGGAGGATCATTATAGAAGTAATCACTTATTACAGATCTTTTTCCTCAATTTATTAAATTAGAAATACATATCAAATATTAAAAGTAACTACAGTACCTAAGTATATTAGATCTAACAGCATTAGATTTTTATTATGCCTGCTTCCAGATTTATTAGATGAAAGATTAAGTTGTATTTTTTTTTTATTTCTGATCACTAGCTTAGCCAAAAAATGCAATCTTCAGAACACTTTCAGAAATGAAAATAAATCTGAAGATCCAAAATATTAACACACAATACGTAACAAAAGAGAAATCAAGCAAACATTCTTTGCCCCTCTAATTATACTGATTTTACCGGAGCACTTAGAACCCAAGAAGATACTAGTTGTATTTTCCGTGTGGATACAAACGATGCACTGTATAATTGATTAAGGAGAACAGGGGAAAAGATCAACTAAGCCACAGATGTGTCTTATGACAGCAAGGATGCCAAATGGAGATATCTGGGCAGAAAAAAGTTTCAGGAATCTAATTACAAAAACACTGTCAGGCTGTTGTTATAATAAAATAAGTATTCCTTATTTTACTTATTGCACGCCATCGCAAGAGGCATTAAATTTCTTTACACACACTTGTTAAAATAAGAAGTGCTAGCTAATTTTGTTAAGTTTCTCCAAAATGTCAGTTAATTAGGAACAGGAGCGGGAAGGGATATAGAGGTTTTGGCTGCTTGCAAAGATCAGCAGAAAATAACAAATTCTTGCAATCACATCCCACCTCTTACAGACCTTAAAATGCTTTAAGTATTGAATGAAAATGCCTCTTCTCTCCCTACTGCAACAAAACAAAAAATAGGAAATAACCCAAAAGAATACAAAACTTCCCCTTTAAATACAGCTTTAAAATTAGTTCAAACTGAATCTATAGATAAGACTGCATTTCCCTTCAAAAACTCAACCCTAGCCACATCTTGATTTTTAATAAAGCTAAAGAGGAGTCCATACTTCACGTAAGTGACATTTGCCTGCATGTGGTTTCACAAGCAAAGGCATACAGTGCTCCACAGCCTAGATACCAAACAAAACATTCCAATGATTAAAAGACAAAAAAGTCTTTAAACTAAAGTTGAACGTTAAATAAAATTTCAAGGAAGAAAGAGAGGAAAGGGTTTTAATTATCACTATTTTTTTTCGAAGTATCAGAGATCCTGAGAGATAAGGATCCTTTATACCACACAACCCATTGAATGTGTTGAACACTCCTTCTCACATCTTTTTACTTTTGTTCTTCCAACACTACTTGATCCATGCAGAAATAACAGAATGCCCAAGACAGTATCACCAACTACTTTCGCAGAAGACTTTCCTTCTAATATTTGCTTCTTTCCTTTCTTCCCCACTGACTTTGCCACACATTCATTACCTTTTTTTCCCTTTAAATTAAATAGGCAAGCAGAATATCTCTCAGAAGAAAAGAAGTCTACTGACAATGAGACGACTATCAGGAGATGAAGTCCCATAAGGCCCTTTCCATTCTGGAGCAATAGTGACCAAAGGCAGCAGCATACTGCTGTAAACTGGGCAGGCCCTAGCTCTGCCAGGGTTTTTGCTGCATTTATGACCACCACCAGAAATAAGACTGAGAGGAACGTTAAGATAAAAAGACTACAATATCTTCTACTTCTTTCCTCAGCAGCAAAAGCAAGAGCAGAACAGAAGAACAAAGAACAGGAAAAAGGGAAGAAACAGGAATGTTTATGTGTTTACATAATCTTGGTGCTGTTCCAGAAATCTAACTTCAGTGATGCTACACAGCTAATTATGAACTAATTCAAATCCATTCTCTGACAGTTCCCCATATATTTGCAAATATAATCAAATTTAATGTGGAATTCAGCAGCCTTCTGTAATACACCACAACAAAAAGTTTCTGATGATATCAGAATTTTTTGCCACCTATTTCAGCAACTTAATAACATATTTTCCACTCTAAACAGTTATTACACAGTATTCCACAATCAATACAATGTATCTGTGACAAAGTCACACCAGTTTTCACTTGTTTCCTGTATTCATTTTTCCCTGCTAGCAATAAGTTCTTCAAAAAAACATTTAATAACTCAATTCTCTCCTTCTTGCAGTCATTATTTCCAGCTTCTACACTCAAACAGATGATCCAGACACCAGCAATGATTCACACTTAATGCATGATTTTCTATATAGTTAATGCTTTAGAAAAAAAAATACCGTCTTCAGCAAGGTTCCTTTTTGTGTTTAAGCTTCTCTTCTAACTCCTGAAGTCCATCTCAAGTATTTCATTATAAAGTACTTTTTCAAGTACACAAGGTTTCCAAAAAAGCTGATTGGGAAAATTTCATTTTTCTACTACTTAAACTCTCCCTCCATACAGTCACCTCAACAAATCAACACACAAAGCAAGGAAAAAATAGCTGAGATACCACATGTTTATCTCCCAGTATTTAACCTTTTGAACCTCACTTTGAACATCCCACTTTATGGTTCACTTCACAAAAAATCACTGTACATTCAACCATTTTTCCAACTTCCATATAAGCTATGGCAACCTTCGTATGGAAAAACAGGTTCACTTTATTCTTAACTTTTATAACCTTTGCCTTCTGCCACCACCAGTGTTCTGAACAGGAACCTCCTGTAACAAAAGGTTCTATTGTTCTTTTTGTGCTTTTTAATTTTATTCCTTCAAAATATTCTGCAGAGGTAATTTCCAAAGTACTTACTCTGAGAAAGTTCAAATGTCACATTAAGCATACAGATACTTTTCAGAAGAGGACGACCATCCTGAACAGTACTAGCAAGTGGCTAGGTAAATGCTATGTTTCAGTCCTGTTAAATAATACAACTCTGCAGTAACACCAGTAAACTTTGTAGAAAGTATTTGCAGATGGCCTTTTTAATTTGCCATTATTTACTGTTGAGAAAGGATTCCACTTAAAAAGAAATAAAGATTATTTCAGCTATCTTGGTAGCACAGCTGCCACTCTACATGAAAGCGTCAACAAAAGTTGCAAAGCCAGTACGTCACAGCAAAAGGGAATCAATAGTGATAAACATTAAACACATTTTATTAAATGAAAAAACATAAGGATTTGAAAAAAAATACATTAATGACAGGACAGAGCAATACATTACAGTCTATGCATTCCAGCAGCACAAAGCTGTCCTGCAAACAAAAAAGAGGGGAGAAAAAAGAAAAAAAAAGGATGGGGGGGGGGGGGGAAATGCACAGATTTCAGGTGTTCACTTCCCACACTGATATCCAGATGACTTACGTGGACAGGCAATACGTAACCTGGTAGGACCACAAAGTCACACCACCACTTTGATGATGAAAATGCGATTTTACAGACTACATTAGTTCCCAAAACCTCTGAGCCTTAATAATTCATGTACTTAAAGAAAATGAAAACCATCCAATGTTTGTGACCATTCTGCCTGTGCAGAGCTCAGGGAGATAGCTTGGTAGCAAAGTGGCCTATCACCCAGGTGGGCAGAACATCACCTGGAACTGGGGGGAAGCTATTGCAGTAAGTACTTACACTAGCATTAAAATCTGGAAACGGGTAAATATTTACACATTTCCTTTATGCTGAAGGCAGACATTCTACTGTCACCAAAGGAAAGCCACCCTTTCCTCCAAGGCTCACACAACGAAGATGCCCTGGGCCGGCAATCAGCATGTACACCACACTCCCGCTGCAATCGCTTCGGCATTACTTATTAGCCGGGGGCATTCAAGTGGCATCGCAACACACGCTTTTATTTCCTCCTGCTGCGGCTCAGCACCCCGGCGCGCCTGTGTCGCCGCAGGGACAGCCGGCAGCCGGCCATGTTCGGGGGGGCGGGGACCAGACGCTGCCCGGCGCCCCGCGGGTGACACCCGGGGCCGGGGCAGAGCGGAGCCGCGGGGCAGGAGGACGCACACGCCTCGCCGGGGCACCGCAGGGCATCCCCGGCCGCTCAGCCGGGCGCGACGGCGAAAGAAGCAAAGGTTCTACCTCCTTCTTTTTCTGGCCTCCCCCGAGCTGGCCGCAGAGAAAGAGGAGGAGCAGCAGCAAGAGGAGGAGGCAGTTCCCGGCCGACAGGTGCAGCAGCCGCCGCAGAACACGGCTACCCGACGCCATGTTCCCCCCTCCCGTTAGCCGCTGGCCTCCGCAGGACAGCACCTGCGGCGCCGCTGCCCACCTCCCGCCGCCGATTGGGTGCGGGCCGGGGCCAATCGCAGCGCACCGCGCTGCGGAGGCTCTTGGGAAACGTGGTCCTTCTCGCCCGCTGCGGCGCACGTCGGCGAGTGTGCTCCGGCGCCATTGTGGCGGTGCTGGTAGAGGGCACGCCGGGCACCAAGGCAGGGGCCCCTACGCGCAGTGATGTGCGGGGAAGGCTTGCTGGCAGCTTTATCAGGGGCTGCGTTTACCAAAGCTGTTGCCTGAGGGGTAGCAGGTATCAGTGCCCAGCTAAGGCCTGGTGAGCAACTTTATGCGCTGGAAAAAATTCTCTGTCCCCTAACAGCTTGGCCACCATGGCAGCTACCAGCACTGAGTACAATCATGAGCTGAGACCGCAGAAATAAAAGGGAAAAGACCCTTAAGTCGGCGCATACACTTTTCAGATTTCACTATTTACACAGAAAATCAACTTTGTAGAAATAAATGTTCATGCAATACACTAATGAAATTAATTTTATTTTCAGAGCATTAACCACACTGCTTTAATTTGATATTAATGTGCACAGTACACTATTCAAATCACCGATCACATTTCTTTTCATGGAACATATGCTGCAGTGCACAGGCTAAGTAATGTTAAATTAATGAGTACCTGCCTTTTTTTTTTTTTTCAGATTTCACCTTATACTTTATTCGCTATTTACACACATCTGTGCTAAAGGCTCTGCAGACAGAACTATTTCATTTCTTTAAAGATTTTGCTATGTCGCTCAAATATTATGAATTCTCTAATCAAAACACGAGATGAAAACAGAAAGCTGAGGCACTGAGAGAGTACTCAGAAGAATATTTATTATGGGCACAGAATTTTTAGATGGTATTTTAATGATGCCATTGGATGACAGATCAGTGATGCTACAGACATCTTAGCAATATGTGTTTAAAACATTAAGTAGGGTGTAGTGTTCCCTTCTTTTATATTTGCAGTGTGTCTTCAAAAAGTTACTCATATCCACGGGAATTATGGATCATATTCATATATAGTCTACCAGACACTTAAAATTGATCTAAGTGTCTTCAAGAGAGCTCTGATCATGTTATCCACATCTGTCAGGTTCTGTCACTAGACAGTAGTAAGCATAAGGGGGTCAGTAATGTGGACTGTGCTTCTCAACTACCAGGAAGGCTGTCCCCAAAGCTTTTCATCATAATTCTGAAAAACAAAGTTATATCCAGTGATATCTGTATGTTTACACCCACTTTCTAGGCTATGGCTGAAAAGAAAACAGTTGGAACAACCTACTGGAATCTAATACAGAGGCATTCATTGAGAACCCTGCAGTTCCAAAATAGTTTCTCCGATATCATTTATATTAGGAGTAGTAATACCATCAGTACAAATACTACAACATGACTGTGATTTGTAACTGTGAAGTGTCTTAGGTTTGCTGTTATCAACACTCCAGTACTATTGAAAACACTCTATAATAAGCTAATTGACCTGGAGAACAGAGTATGATACCATATAAAACCAACAGCATTAAAACTAGGAGAACGTGAAAACCACTGGAAAACTCTTGGTTCCCTGAAAACGCTAAGAAATTGTTCTGATACAATGCAGCTCTTGTCAAGGATCTTAGATTTACTTTTAATCAAAAGTCTCAATTTTTGTTTGGTTTGTCAACGTGACAAACCAGCATATCAGATTAACTCAAATCAAACCTTGCAATTCAGAAACATTAAAAAAAAAACAAAAACAAAAAACAACAAAAAAAAAAAAACTTAATGAATGAGTGAGGATAGTTGCATGAAGGAAAGAGTAGTCCCAACAGTTTCCTGAAAGAAAAAGAAAAAAAAAAGTAAACTGTGAGCATTTTAGTAACGCTTTAACAAGTAGTTATACTCTTCCTATCTTGCTTACCTTCTTTGTTAACATTCTTTTTTCTTTCCTCGTAATAAGAATATTGTTTGTATGCTATGTAATGTTCAGTTGTTTTGTTTTTTGTTTTTTTTTTCAAGCTGTGTGTTTGGAAAATTATCTCATGCAGACTTACTGGAGGAATAGGTGGAACTGAAACAGGCATGAACTTTTCTTTTGTTTTAAATAATCCCCCCAAAATCCCCTTAAATTTTAACTTGACCTTTTTTGACAGAAGAATTAATATGAGCCAGGCAGCCATTTCCATACATACAAAAAAAAAAGAAAAAGTTATTGCTCTGGTTGCCAAGTTTCCTCTACTACTTCCTTAGTTAGTTATGTTAGTTTGTCTTTATAACTGTGTTTATATAGGAAGAAATTTCCACAAACGTTAAATATTTCTGCGGGTAGCTTTTAAATCTATTGGTTTTTTTTACTTGGTACATACATGTTTTCCAATTGTCTGTAATTAGCATCCATTTCAGCTGAAGAGGTCAGTTTTGTAATTTATTCTTAACTGAATATTTAAACTTTTAGTGTTTAGACGTCTCAGATAGAGTAAGCTTAATAAAATATTAACTTCACTTAATGCTTTTACTTCAGATCCTAACATTTAAAAAAAAAAAAAAAAAAGGAGGAATAAGTAAAAAGGAGGGGTGTGGGAGTGAACACAGTACTAAAAAAAGAAAAGTTTTAGGGAATATCCCCTAAAACTACACAGCCATTTAGTAATCTGTTCTCAGTTTTTGTCAAGTCCATCACTGGAGCATTATGACAGCAGCAGCCCAGCTTAATGAGAATTGTGATATGAGACTTCCATGCTACTACTTCAAGGAAACAAGAATTGCAATTACTAAGTACGATTTAATATTGCCCAGACCCAAAACACGGTAGTTTGGGCATTTTATTAAGTTATGATGAAACATCTTAGTTCTGGAAATGTTTGCATGTTTCTTTAAAATTAATGTGCTAAAATTCTTGGATTTTTCTTGATTAAATCTTCAGAGTTTTCTTCATTGTGATTTGGGATCAGAATGAATAATGTTGTGTCAACTATTTGTAAGAAATTTGTATTAATGTAATCCTGTTCTTTAGGAGATGGATATTACCAAGTGTCAAAGCAAGGGCTACTTCTGAGAAAAAATTACAAACTTCTGACAAAACACAGTTTTTTAAGGACAATCTTTTTTTTTACATCTGCATGGTTATTTAAGAGCCACAGGTCAGGAGATGCAAACTTTTATGCTCAAAGATGGATTTACTCCTATAATCAAATAGAATGATACAGTCTCTTTTAGATTTCAGACTTCAGCCTTCAGGGAGCCTTTTTTTATTTTTTTATTTTTTAATTCCTGCCCTGTTGATATCTCTTTAACCAGTAGGTCGCATCATTGGGGACTTGGTTTACTGAGTTATGTTTTTTTTTCTCTCTGATGTTAAAGATGAAGTGTACAGAACAAAACTTGGAATGTCTGCCTCCCAGAGAGACAAGCTGTCATTAATCAGTTGCTGTCAGTAAGTGGCATTGTGAAGCAGAACTATTCCTATATTTGGAAATCAGTAGGAGTATTACCTCTCACAGATGTGCTTTTCAAGATATTGAGGCTCTTGAGTTTTTTGGCATTGGACAGATCCTAATGCATGCCATTAGAAAAAACCTGCTCATGGGGTGTGGTCAGCAGTAGATCAGCGCTTGCTGACTCCTCATCTGAACTTTGTTTAGTCTGAGTAAAGATAAAACTACCTAGCTACCTGTCATCCATCCAAGCTCACCAGTTTACTAAGTGTACTGTTAGGTTTCTGTCTCTCACTTCCCTATTTCCACATCCTTATCAAAAGCAAGAAAGCAAGGTGGAACTTGAGGCAACAGTTGACTAGGCTGGCAATACTAAAAATTTTTTTAGACCTGAAACTGTGTGATTTTTCCAGCATCTTATATTTTCTTTCTGGGTGAAACATTGATCCGTTCCTTGAGAATATAGCAATAAAGCACACTGTGTTCATTGTTGCACATAAATTATATTAGCATGCTCTTTTGCAGTATAATAGAAAAGTGCTATGAAAGCAGATCTACTACAGAACTTTTTATCTGTTTTTTTCTCTTTAGTATTTTTCGTTATGTTTAATTTTAATAAACTACTTATGTATACAGATTCAATTGATATATTTTTTTCTATCGTTGTCCTATTTCATTCATTTCAAATAGAACTCAAGAAAGTATTATGCAAAAACATTACTGGATGAAATTGGACAACAAAGTCATTTTTCGTGTACGTCAGCATCACAGAACCACAGAATTGTAGGGGTTGGAAGGGACCTCCTAGATCATTTAGTCCAACCCCCCTGCCAAGGCAAGCTCCCTAGACCAGGTTGCACATGTAGGCATCTAGGAGGGTCTTGAATGTCTCCAGAGAAGGAGACTCCGCAACATCTCTGGGCAGCCTGTTCCAGTGCTCCATCACCCTTACTTGAAGAAGTTCTTACGCACATTTGTGTGGAACTTCCTATGCCTCAGTTTGCGGCCATTTCCCCTCGTCCAGTCACCATGCCATATATATGAAGTTTTTTGTTGATATTTTGCAAACTTTCATTTATATTTGTTGATAAATTAATTTCATATTATTATATTGAATGCATTGTATGTTGTCTTAGGTGAAGAAACTCATAGAATAATCCATGTATTCTGGAAAACTCAGAAATCAAAACATAAGGAAGGACTTTCTTTATAAATAGCTTTATGCTTTTTTTTTTGGCCCTGATGTCTTTTATTGTTTAGCATGGTTTTGGGTAATGTTATTCTAGAAGTTCCTTAATCTGTAAGCAGTGGTATGTCATCCATAAAAACACAAATGTATTTCTAACCTTAAAGAAAAGTTACAGATATACATTAACAGAACCTGGCTGTGAAAATGCGAGCTAGGAAAATGAAAACAAAGCCATTCAGAAAAGAAGTTTCAGTTCCCCAGTGAATGGGAAAATCACTCACAGTTCATTTATCCATTTTTAACTGTTCAATAATAAATGCAGATTTATACAGTTTTCCAATTAAAGATTTACATTTTATTTTGTCTTCAAGAAGTGCATGTTTATTGCCTTAAATAAATTAAAATAATTATGGTGAAGGTATAATTTATGGATCAGCATGGTTCTTGCTTTTGAATATCTGGACTAAAAAGCTTTTTGAAATTTTCCATTGTTGTCAAACACCAATAATAAAACTTATGCCAGTGGGCACCTGTACTTCTTAAAGAACATCACCATAACTCACTACCGTGCCCCTAGGTATGTTATTTTTTGTATGAAACTGAAAGTTTGGCGTGTGATTAAAGAAAAAGAAAGATGTCTCATGAATATGAAACTGCTCATGCCTTTTAATATCTCACTCTGGAATCTGGAGTAAATGTTTGATACAAATGTCAAACTTATCCTTACTGGTGACATGTGGAGGATTTGTGTCACCACATTATGTTTGAGTAGAATTTTTATAAACTACTTTTAAGTTACCAGCTATTTTATGTTACAGTGAATTGCTCTCTTGAAACATTTATCTTCATTGACTATATAGGTGACATATTTAAGAGTAGGCATCCAAATGTTGGTTGAATTTGGGACAAATTAACACTACCCAAGGAAATTTAATCCACAAATATAATACATTGGCTATTAATGGAGAGTGGAAATGGAATTGAAAGTGGCTGAATTCTCAGAACCTTGAATTTTGCATTTTCTAATGGTGCCCAGAATAGGTAGAAATAAGATCACATTGGTTTTTATTTAATTTTTACAATATTTTGAGGATCACAAAAATTAAGGACGTGTAAAGTATTTACCAGTCTTAGATATTAACACTTCATCAACAAATGAAAGCAGTATGAAAAAAAACATCCCAAATCATGTGGTTATTTCAGTAACAGTCTCTATTACACATCTCCCCGTGGACATGCCTAAGTTAAAATGATGTCTGTGAGAATCCTAGTTATTTCTTCTCTAGGAAAGTTAAGACAGACCTACGTTATTTTCATATCAATAATGAGTTTTTTTATTGCATACAATAAGGTTTAATTTGTTCCATTAATAATTGTAGTAGAGTACTGGGAAGCCATTTACTTTAAGATGCTAAATACTTCTGTTAAACACCAGTTTGGATTGTAGGCTTTTAATAGAAATGCAAGTTAATGTTTGGTTAGTTAAAATAATAATAACAGTAATAATAATAATAATAATAATAATAACAACAACAACAACAACAACAACAGAAAATGTTTTAGGTTATGGTAGATTGTCAAAATTATTTTTAATTATTAAAAGTGTTAAGAATATCAGATGTAACTGAAATAAGTGTTTGGTTACTTTAAATAAACCATTACAAATTTACTTAGCTAAAATTGCAGTATTTCAGTTATAAATAAAATCTTAAGCAATGATATTAAGAGAGAATTAATGAGTGCTCTTGCACATACTTATCTAAGCGTACTTTTATGTGAATGTTGATTGTGCACAAAGTTTTAATTTTTCCTTAATTTTTTATTATATATCACTTTCAAACTTTTTAGTACAAATATAAAAGTCCATTTTTTTTACTCTACGGTTTTGCAATGAAATAATATATGACAAGAAGTCCTAGCCTGTGAGAGATGAATAGGCCAAAGATATAGGCAATATGTAAACTTTTTTAATATCCCAGAAAAACAAACAAACAAACAAACAAACAAACAAATTCTCACATTCTTCAAAGAGGAAACAGGATTCTGCTACATAAAAAAATATGTCCTCTGTGCTGTTCGTGGCTTTAACTGTCAAGTCCTGTGTTTTTCAATATGTCTCTATGAGACAGAAAAATCAAATGCTCCTAGCAAAACAGAAAAAAAACCCATGACAACTTACAGTAAAGTGCATCTTCCTGGCATAAGGAAAATAAACTTATATATTGTAGGAACTTTTAGAATGTAACATTTTCAGAGGAAAAGGATTTTTTATGTATATTTAACTAAGGAACAACATAGATGTGTAAATTATAAATTATCAAGCTTATGAAGATAATTTTTAATATCTGATATTAAACAATAGTAATGAAAACATTTTAATGATCTATATTAATCAGATTAAATTATTACAGTTTTCTTAATGGCTTCTCAAAACAGCTTACTATAATCAAGACAGCCTAGATGAGATTTTACTGTTATGTGAAGCACAGTGATTTGACCCAGTACCCGGTTCTGTTATTGTCAGACTGCTGCCAAAGCGGAGTTCGTATGCTTACATGATTAAGCAGAGTCTGCCAGATGTATTATTTAATAGGCTATTAGGTTTGTGAACTGTGTTACATCTCATGTCATTGATAGAATCAACTTCACATCGTGGGAGGAAATCCTTGTTTAGAAGCTCCATTCTGAGTCTCCATGCTTTTTAAAAACACATAATTTACATTATTTGGTTAACCTGATTTACAACACTCTAACATAAATAAATGAAAGCCAAAACATAACAGCAGTAAATTTAGGGAACAGTTAGAGGATGGAAAAAATGGCAGTTATTATTCTATAATAAATAATTATATAATCAGTGCTAAAGGGAAAGCTGTGTAGCTCTTCTGTGTAGTAGCCAACCTATTGCTTGAACACAATTAACTTCATGTTCGGCCATGATCTTAGCTGTTACTTTCTTCAAGCAGTCAGCCAAATATTCACCAACAGCCTCACAGCAGTGATGCAATGATTGGGAATTCTAGCTAAGAGTTTCTCTTGTGAGGTACTTCTCTATAGTATCATCTTTTATATGGTTTCTTTTCTTATAAATCAAATTATGATACTGAAGAGCTGTTACAAAAGAGCAGTAACTGTTCAAAAAGTTCAACATGTCCTGTGATCAAAGATTGGAAATTACTTGAGTACAAGGAGCTGGGCTTCGTCATCTGTAGGAGGGAGTCATGCAAGCACTGAAGTCTCAAAAATATGATGCTAGAATTAATTAATAGAATTAATGCTCAGCATTAATTTTAAAAATCATAAATGTATGGCTTGCCTATTTCCAGATGAAAAGATAAAGCAGAAAGAAAAAAAAAAAAGTAGTTGGTTTAAAAGCCATTTAAACATCATTTTATGTAAAATGTCTTCAACCTGTATTAAGTTCTGTGGGTAGCATTCTTCAGCTATTGTTTAAAAAATGCATATCCATACAACAGTAAGTGCTCAGAGCAAAGCAGTTCCTCTCTGGCTTAGGGAATGCAAATCAGTTCCAGAAGTACAAGCAGCACTGCTAACAAGAGACTAGCACAGGAGCTAGAAAGCTAGCAGGGGATTAACTTTCAGAAGAGCTTTCCAGTTTATCACTATGAAAAAAAAAAAAAAAAAAAAAGAGAGAGAGAACAAACTAACCAGGAAGAAAAGTATACAGAGTAAAGCTGCTAAGCTGCCCTAGAGCTGCAGTGGATGTATTTTAAGTGCAGACCTGAGTCTACATTTCACCTCTAACCTGACTTGGATCAAAAGTGTGTACAAGCCCAAGGTAAATCAGAGTGCTTTAAATGAATTTCAAAGCCTCATCCACATTATCTAGTTGTTGTACTTAAAGCGTGTTTCCATCCAGAGTTAGATAGAGTCTCACTGTAACGAAGTAAAATGGATCTGCCTTAGAAATTATACAACAGTCGGGCATAAACCTTGGCTACTTGGCTGATACAAGTTACAGTCCCAGTACAAAACAGTTTTTATCATATTGTTAAAATGTAGTAAGAATAGTAATTTGTCCTAATGTTAAAATGTTTCCTAAATTTTATTTTCTTTATAGAACGGTAGAAACACATTGCTTCTTATTTTACATATGTCTTATTTTTATAGGTTCGTGGAATGATTGTATCTCACTATTTATTTATTTATTTATTTAAAACTAGATAGCCTTAATTGTACCATCAATCTGTATGGAAAACTTGAAAAGACTGAGAAAACTAAATTCAGTTCAGAGAGAGCCTTTCCCTAGAAGCAGGTCTGAACTCTTACATCGAAGTTCTGCTTCAATGAGAATGAACATTTGCTTTTCTTTCTTGTAAACCGGGTAGCGGATTCCTTCATGATAAGAAGCTCAGAAGAGCTTGTCTTTGTGCTTGTCGGACACACTCAGCCTAACTTCCATTCTCTCATTTGCACTGATTTTCTTTCAGAATTTGTTTAAACTGCTTTTTGAAGTTTTAGCTCTCAGTAGTTCCCTACTAGTTTCCATTCCAGAAGAAGTAGGAAAGTTACAAGACGTAAGGGATCTGAAAGTTAATTATAGTGAACTTCAGGTCCTTTCCCAGCAGTCAACAAAACTACAGACCTTTAGAAAGTTAGAAATGGGAAGAAATGGTCTCCATCATGGTGAATGAAGAAATGAGAAAGAAAGAAATTATCTCCATCAGGAGTTTTCCCTTCATATGGATGGGAGTATAGCTACAGCATAATAATAGTTATGAAAATTACAGGAAGTAATTTAAATATTTGTTAAAGATCCAGTGCAAGTACTACGGGCTTGAACATGTCAAAATGGAAAAGTACACGTATTTAAAGTTACTGGCATTCAGGCATATCTGAGTACACATTGTCTGATTTTGATGGTTCTATAGATTTGACTTCTTGTAAGAGAGGAAGTAAAGCGAAGGAAACAATAAGAAAAAGTAATATGACTTTGCTCAGTTTGTTTCATAAAAATAATGCCAGCTTTGCATTATCTTACTGAGGAATGTTCCTCTCCACTGCACTATTCCCTACGCCTCTTTCCACTTAGTGTACCACTGCAACAGGGAATAAAGGTGAGACATTACCTGTATTCCTTTCTGTGCATCTAAAAGAACAATTCTGTCTTTAATTGTACAAGGAAGTAGCATACTTAATTAAGTTCATTTTACAACTACTGAAAAATATATATGTGTATATATATGTATATATGTGTATGTATAGAGATAGATAGATAGATAGATAGATAGATAGATAGATAGATAGATAGATAGATAGATAGATAGAGATATCTATATCTATCTATCTATCTAGTTAGATATATATAGAGAGAGATGAGGTGCTAAGGGATTTGATTTAGTAGCTTAGTGGGTAGGGATGGTGGTAGGAGGATTGTTGGACTAGATGATCTTTTAGGTTCTTTCCAACCTAATATATCTATGAATCTATGAATCTACACATACATGTATTTATATAGATATATATGTCAAGGTCTTTATACCAGTCTTGTCTCTAGAGTGCAAAAAATGCCAGTTGATAACAAAGTTCTATAATGTTTGGTAAACCTGTACTGCATATTTGTAATGTTCTAGACCAAACTCAAAAATATTTGATATTCTCAAATATGTTGATGAATCATACCTGTCACAGATGAATTAACAACATCCCAAAAGGATACTGTTTGGAATCTAGGTATGTAGTTCTCCACTGGCAGCTTCTTGCAAAGACATCTAGAATGGTACAAGAGAACAAGACAATATCATGTGTTTTCACCATGCTTGGGAACTGTAGGTATTAAAGAAAGGAAAAACAGGCAATATTCATCCCAAAGGTCTACATGAAGAAAAAAAAAATTGTGATGACAAGCCTAAAATCACAAGTTTCCTGGTGAAACTGAGGCTGGTGGCAGTGATGTCTGTTTCAAAATCCATCAAAATCTTTGGGACTTTTGAATTTTTATGAATATAACATACTAAGTTTTATACATTTTTTGATCAGATTACAATTGTGGTGAATAAACGTAACTGTAAATGTAATAAATGTGGTCTTTGACAGGTTTTTGACCTAGAATAAAATGCTTTCTTTTACAAATTGTCATTAAGTAACTTTCATAAAACAGATTTAGAACAGCGACCTGTCATATATCAGAATATCTTTAAATAAGGAATTGTCAAATCAGAATGCTTCTCTGGGGCTCTGCAGAAAGCAACTGACTGCTACTGTTAAACATTTTTATTACTGTTCTAAGTAAAAAATCCACAGGCACGCTGCTGACAAAACCTGAAGATTGGCAATGGTAACAAAAGAGTCTTGTCAAATTGCTTAGATCACATAGCAGGTTGAATACAGTCAAGAAAATCATTTTTTCTACATCTATAGATAAAATTTGAAATACTCAGTCACAACCATAAGAATCACTTAAAAGTTTACAAGAGAAAACCATAATAACCTTAGATATATCTGGTCCTTGAATATAAACAAAGAAATGGACATACAAAGAAAGGCTGAGAGAGCTGGGCTCATTCAGGTTGGAGAAAATAAGGCTCTTGGGAGACCTCATTGAAGCCTTGTTGTACTTGAAGGGAGATTATTATTACAGGAGGGAGACGAAGTGCTTGGTAACTGCAATCTGGGATAAATAGAACAAAGGGAATGGCTTTAAACTACTATTGACGAGATTCAGATTAGATGCTAGGAGGAAATCTTTTACACAAAGGGTGGTGAGGCACTGAACAGGTTTCCCAGAGAAGTTGTGGATGCCCAACCCTGAAAGCATTCAAGGCCAGATTAGATGGAAACCTGGACAGCCTTATCTTGAGGGTGGCAACCCTGCTGACAGCAGGGGTATTGGAACTGGATGGTCTTTGATGTCCCTTCCAACCCAAGTCATCATATGACTTACTCTCACAGGATGGTATTACTGGCTGCAGTTTTGGAATACTACATACTCTATTGCAGTTCACATTTAAGAAGTTAGAGAAGGCAGTTAAAAGAACCAAAAATCAAGGGTTGAGAAAATGCCTTAGAGGAAGAGTCTTGAAAACTTAATCGGTTTAGCATGTCAAAAAGAAGATTGAAAGGTAATTTGACACAAGGCATAAGTATTTCCTTGAGGAGCAAATACCTGGCCCTAACTGTCTTCCTACATCAGCAAAGAAAGGCATTAAAAACTCCAGTAATTAGAAATCAGGCACAGCCAAGGTAGATTCACCTGCTACAGCACAAAATTTTTTTTTTTTTTTTCAGAAAAAAACCTAGTGTATGAAAAGGGAGAAATCCTTCAAGAAGCTACCTTGTGCATCTATTAAAGAGGCTAGTAATACTTTACAGATCATGAATGAATATTGCAAATATATCAGGAGTCTGACATCAGCCATTCCTGGCTCCCTGGAGCATATTCAAAAAAGGGCAATGAAGCTGTGAAGGATATGGAGCACAAGTCTTATGGAGAGTGGATGAGGGAACTGGGATTGTTCAGTCTAGAGAAGAGGAAACTCGGCGAGACATTGCTCTCTACAATTGTGGAGATACCATCAGAGAGCAGAATTGCAAGTTCTGCTCAGCTTGCAACAACTGACATAGATCTGTTAGCCATTCTAGGCCACAGGCCTTAGCAAGAGAAAGCAGGATTTTGAAGTGAGAATGAAGTGAGAATAAGTGTTCTGTTCTCATGCTCCAACTAAAAGGAGCATTTAGCATGAAGTATACTGTCCATACTTGGTTGGCTTAGAACCAGGCATTGCATCCATGTCATTTAATCACGATGTACTTAGTTATAGAAGTGAAAACTGTAGCCCCCTTGCGCAGATACCATTGTATATTGTATAGCTACATCTGGAAAGGAATATGAGCTTAGCTTCATGCTTGCATCAAGCTGGAGACTCCATCTCTTTACTACCACCGCTGTCAACAATGACCTGAATAGAGGTTGTGGTGAAGTGGGAAGTGGTGCCTTTTCACAATTTCTACAATTTAATGTTTACAATTTAATGTTATGTGAGGGTCATCCTGAATGAAAAGTAGAACTGAAAACAGTCTAGTTAAGAACAAGCACTGTGCAGAAAAAACAGATATGAATTGCAGCATTAGCATCTACAAAACAAAATATGAATTCAAGCCCTTAGCGTTCCTCACTGTTTCTATTTTACACTGTAATATGTGGGTAAGATGTAGGATTCTTTTAATGATTTTTGAAACATTTCATTGAAATATTTTATGTTTTCATTTCACTTAGAAGTAGACAGTTTTAGAGAAATTAATTAAAAGTCTATGCAATAAACAATTTTCCTCATGTCCGTGTAGTAGGGTTTGGAAAATCTTAGTTTTTGAAGGGAGTGCAAAACTTCATAAGTAATGGCTAAATTTAAAGTCAGTTACACAGTTCAGAAACTGATGCAAGGAATTTGTCCTTGGAAGTGAATTGAGACATCGCTTAGTTTGTTTCCAGTGGTAACTTTTATTAACTTCAGGTCTTTCTCAGTAATGCCACAAGGGCAAATGAGTAAATCAAGTGTCTTTCGACAATTTGCATATAAGGTACTTTCTTAATCGTATTCAGCCATAAAGCCAAGACACTTGAATTCTGCTTGGGTAATTGATCTCCAAGATGCATCACCTGTGATATCTCCTATACGTATTTCAAGTGGACACAGATGACTTAAAAGTAGCATACTTCTCCCACTTCCCTCGGAAAAGTGATAAGGAAGAAATCCCTATGCTCCATCATGTCCAAAGGTTACAATTATACAAAGTCCTTATTTAAGCCTCACGAGCTCAGGATGAAAAGTTGATTGCCCTTTTTCTCTGCATACATCTGCATAATTTCTGGGTACAGTATGGCCCTGTGTGAGATAATATGCATCTCTTTTGCAAGAAAACCATCCTTTCCAGCTTTCCAATGTTTTTCAAGATATTTGCTAGTGGCAGACGGGGGTGTAGCTCTTAAAACATGATCGCTATGATCATTTCAATTACCAGGGGACTGCAGCTCTAGAAAGACTGATCTCATCTTTCCTGAATTGTCAAGTCTTCATTGTATACTATACAGCCCATATTTCTACATGTATAAAAAGATAGTGCTGATTCAGAACAACATTCGTGCTTGTGCAACAAAACACCTTGGCTGTCATGGTTCATTCCCAGGCCTGTTATGAGTATGGGAATTATTAGTGCCTTACTTCCTTCTCTAAAACCAGTAGGCTAACCTGTCTGCTACTTCCAAAAACAACAGTAGTTGAACAAAAAATAATAATTAAAAAACACTCCTACAAACTGTCTCGAAAGACATTTAAAAGGTGCAGGTTTTGCTTTAAGATCAGTTTAATGCTGTCCTCTGACTGCCCAGTCCTTAGTACTGTATTGAATAATTCATTTTTGGTCATATAATAGAAATAACAGTTTACAATTTGAAGTAAATCTAGACTAATAAAAAAGTAATAGTCTTTAGGTAATTAAGTCTTTGCATAGTTCCTTTCTTCTGTGTTTACTATGGAAGATACTGCAATTGGCTCCTAATAAAATGGCAAAATCTGTCTTACAAAGATCACTGATGTTGTGTTTTTAATGGCTTACTATTCGTGATCCAATAGTTCTTTAACATCAGCCATAGTAAAGAGGAAAGAAAAAGATCAGTTCACATTTAAATATGAGAATGGCAACCCTTTTAGGACTCATTTGATGTTAATTTCTACTAGTTTAGGTTGTAAGTTTATAGTTCTGCTGGCTAAACTATACTGAAGGCAGCTACACATCAGAAGGTGAAATAAAGAACTCATCTGACCAATGGACACCGCAAGTATTAAGGCCACAGGGTATTAACTAATGTCTAGATGAATGTAGTTTACTAATCTGTAGCATTAAAAGATGAACCTTTCAACTTGAGTGTCTGTTTTTTCTTGCACTTCTGCTATGTTTGTCATGTAGGTAAAGGTATCTGCTTTCACCTCGCTCATACACCCAGGGCAGAAAAATTTTATAACTTAAGCTCCTGAGCAACTAATGATCATCATGAGTACCACTGCATGGAAGTGGTAACAAATAAGAAGTGCTGTGCTGTGAATTACAGCACTGAATGCTAAATAGCCACTTGCAGAGAAGCTCATATAAATCTTTTAATATTGTTGCTAGTGTAAAAACATGCTGAACCACCATATTGTTTAAAATGACTTTCCACAAGATTTTGGACAGAGGACTGCTAATAGCTAGGCACAAAAGAATACAGGTATCTACATATGATCTCAAAACATTGACACCCATTGAGTAACATCTAGGGTAGCTCATATGAAGGCCTGGAAACCCCTTTCTTTAGCAGGTAAGTAGACAGTCAGTTAAGCACTGTCTTTTGTTGCACTCAGTTGCCCAAAATAACTTCCTAGTGGGTAAAGCTATTCAGCATGTGAACAATTATCTGCTTATAACGTTCTTTATATTCGTATATTTAATGCTCTCTCTTCTAGGAGAGCAGGGCTTGTCATGTGCAATGGCTGTTTGGGAAAACAAACATTATAACCCCAAATACTCTGCCTTTCTTCTCCTATTTATGAGGTTTTCTTACTGAACATGTGTAGTGATGTGTGGAATTTCTCAGACAGATTTGGGTCAGTCCAGTTTGGGTTCCAAGCCAGCATCTTGCAACTCACAATCCACTATTATGTTACATTATGTGTTTTATACGTATATTTCCATCTGAGAAGCAATACATTCATTCTGTGGGTGCACCATGAATCTCTCAAGTTTAGAAGATAATTTCTTGTTTAGGTTTATCCCAGAACATTTTTCTTCCTTTGTAGGATATAAGCTAATATTTTGCTACCTTTTGAATCTGTAATAGCTGTCAATTGAAAAATTAAAAACACATGCTTCACTCCAGATTTGCAAATGAACATGAGGAGATTAAAATAAAAATCCTTTTTTTAAAGAAATGGGAAACTAAAGTTGAGTAAATTTATCAAAGACAGTAGATCTGTACCTGCTTGTGCTCGACTCTATAAAAGTTACTACTGAACAGATAAACCCATGACTATCTGCAGTGTTTCAGTCTACAGAGTTCGATAAATGATTTTGTCCTGTAATTTTTAACTGTCCTAATGAGAATTAGATAAAGATTCTAAATAAAAAGACACCAAATCCTTTTATTAATGTGCAACTTTAAAGAATTCTTGTAGATTCTTTACTTATTTTTAAAGGTCAGTTAAACTCTATTTTTTATGATAAACTTTATTCTTTTTTTTTTTTTAATTCTTGAATATGTATCTTAAAAAGAAAAACAAAAATTTTTGATTAACCAAATAATCTGTTATACTAATTTGGGAACTTTCTTCACAACATTGTGATTTCTTAACTGTCAATCTAGTTCATAGTAAATTAAGCAATCATTTAAATAGTGACTGACATTTTGTTATAAATATCCTTATCATTTCTGGACAGGATAGCTCACAGTGATAAACTTCAGGCACGGATACTTCTATTAAGTATGCTATATTTTTTTAATTAATGATTTGCCATTCCTTTATTTTCCACAGAGATACTTGCAAGAATAATAGTCCTTTTATCCACAGCTAACTCTGGCATTATAATTTACAGGGTAAAAATACCATTTATAAATTCATTTTATTGTCCTCATTAATCTTTTGCTGAATGTATGCCAAAGAGTTTTCAAAGAAAAAGTTCCCTATTTCTGGCTGGGACTCTTCTGAGCAGACTTCTATGCATAAGCGCTGTTTAGCATGTGTGCAGGGCACTTTAAACCCTCAGGAAGAGTTAGATCAGCTAGGCATGATCTGCAAATGAATGGAGAACATATATCTCCAGAAGCTTGAGCAAGCTGGATCCTTTGTGTAGAATATGCACAGATAGTGACATGTAGACCCTAATGTAGATTTGCTGTACAGCTGAACTGTTAATCTCTACATACATGGCCAGGTGTCTGCAAATCTCAGCATTCCTAGAACATATTAGAAAAACCCACATGCCAGTGCTTCACATTCCTCGTTGCCTCACACTGAACTTGGAAGGTCAAGTGTCAAGTATGAATAAATACACGATAATGTCTGATTTCCAGATTACAGACCTTGATCATTTCCTAAGTGATTGATTCTCATCTGTAATAATGCAGTTTCAGATGAGATGAGTGTATAAAAGAGATATAAATTAAAGTGAAAACTTTGTGGAAAAAAAGATGCTAATAATGTCACCCAGCTTATGTGGACAGGGTTGCTATAAACTTTAACATTTTTAGTGCTATGCAACTTGAAAAAGTACCCTTACTTCATGCAGCTATAAACCCAGAACTACTGGGCATGTTCTACAACTTCTGTAAAATATTTTTAAGTGCTTACAACCTTGGGGAAAAATAGAATTGAGTAACAGATCAGAGGAAGCAGCAATAGAATTGAAGAAGAAAGTAACTGTTTTTAAGAATGGGCCAAAAACTGCCCAAGATCTTGTCACACTGTTGTCAACACTGCTGGAATGCATCACCCACAGCCACTGTTTCGCCTCCATAAACATTCAGCAAGCATCATTGAATGTCAGCAGGTGCCATTTTTTCCACATGTAGGAATTAAACGACACACCTTTGCTCCATGTGCACTTCCATGTCAGACTTCATTTTGTCAGATAGTGCCTCTGCTGCCACCTGTTGCAAGACAACAAAATGTAACAGAATATTTGTGGGAAGGTTGAGCCTCTACTGCCATACCACCAACATCTGCCTCTTACATCATAGCCCCACATAATAAAATAGGAGGCATTACTTTCGGAGCATCACTCATATGAAGCTTTACACAAGTATATGAGTCTTCCTGCAGAGAACGTACAGACATTTTGACACATAACCATGTAAAAATTAGGCCTTGTTATCAGACATCAGAAATATTTCTTGCATCACTGTCTGCAGTCTGGTTCCTTGGCTGCTTTGTGTAAGTCTAGGAAACAATGACACACCACCACCTTCCCCCAGCTAACTTAGAATGAAGATTGCACTTTGTATTTGAAAGGCTGCTGGAGGAATCAAACACTGATCTGCAGCTGATATTAACAGAGAAGCAGAGGAGTTAAAGATGGGAAAGCTATCAGTTAAATCTCCTCAAGTTAAAGCAATATATACAGCTAACTAAAAAGCAGCTTGCAAGATCTATACCTCTATAAGTTTAGAAATAAGAGCTGCTGAAGTTTTTGTTTGTATTTTTTTTTTTCCTGAGAGGGTGTTAATGCAGGCACATCACAAGAGCTGTCAGAGGATTATATATAGGCAATGAAATTTTCTGCTACTCTGGAGAAACCCAGTATTGTAAATAGCCTCTCAGACAGAAGCCTCAGTCTGAAGATGAAGGGCTTCTAGTAACAGCATGGCTTCAGGAGTCCATGCCTTAGCAAGTTGTTGAAGCATGCTGTTCCCTTCATTCCCCTTAAAACTTATGAGTAGATGGAGAAAAAGTGATACAGGAGTTAATAAAGAAAACTATTTACCAAAGCATATAACTAATATATGATACATCGTACAGATATTTTTACAAATGTATGGATTCCATATGCAAGTTCAGGATTCATCATAATCACAGAATCACAGAATTGTAGGGGTTGGAAGGGACCTCTAGAGATCATCAAATCCAACCCCCCTGCCAAAGCAGCTCCCTAGCCCAGGTTGCACAGGTAGGCATCCAGGCAGGTCTTGAATGTCTCCAGAGAAGGAGACTCCACCACCTCTCTGTGCAGCCTGTGCCAGTACTCCATCAACTTGCTGCAGTTTGTGGCCATTTCCCCTTGTTCTATCACCACACACTGCTGAGAAGAGTCCACCTTCGTCCCTTTGCCTCCTGCTCCTTAGATACTTATAAACATGGATCTGTAAATTTAATAAGATCTTATACAATTACATTAAAGAAAATTGATTCATTTACATTTTCATGCTTCAGGATGTGTGTAACTACTAACTGGGTGAATTGAAAAGAAACTTCTAAAGGTATGTTACTGCATTTGTTCATGCGTTTTTTCTCTGCCTTATTGTCAGGAAGAACAGATTGGATTAAAGTGATCAATGGTCTCATCCAGAGCCTCTCTTTGATTTCTACGGAGTAGAAACAGACTTGCCTGCTTTTGTGTTATCAGTGTAACATTACTAATAAATAATGGTGATTCTTCTAGTTTCAGTGATAACTGAATTATAGCAGTCTGCATAGAAATGTATCTCCAGTGTCACCCACTTTTAAAATGTTGTGGTCTGTGGTGTAAGAACGGGACAGAGTTCAATTTCAACTGAAGTTAGCATTAGTCTTTTTGATGAATTAAGCATAAGCTTAACCCTGCTCTAAACCAGCCCTATAGATTTCTTACAGTCGTTTTGTTTATGGCTTCTTATATGACTTTATTTTGCCTGTGAAATATGTGGATCTACTCTCAAATTTAAAGTATATCTAAAGACCCTATTTGTGATTTCTTGACAATCTGTGCAAGTCAAACTGTTGCCCATTCCAGTTCATATTTATATAGAGGAAAATGGATACTGTAATGATTGGACCAAAACTCTGCATGATGCATGATGACAGTTTCCTAAAGATTTCCTATGAACAACGATACTATTTCTACCACTAATCTTAATGGTTACTTGTCATCAAGGAAATCTAGCAACCTTTAGTGTCCACTGAAGTGTGTTCAAAAACTTAAACAATTCAAACAAGGTCCAGCAAATAAATAGTTGCTATTGGTATGGAATACAATTTTTCCAAAGTACTAAAATTACACGTGGACACAGAATAAAAGAAATAGTGTGCACAAAATCAGAATTTGGAGGAAAATATTCTGGTAAATAAATGGGACATGCAACCTAAAATATTCTGAACAATCAAATGGTAATGAAGTCTGAGTTTCAGTGCAAGACATATCAAATATAATGTCAGGCAATATCTCTAGGTCAGACATTCAAGAAAATTGTACATAACCTTAACGAATTGCAGTACATGTTCTGAGCTTGTCTACTCAAAGAGCCTTAAGCAACTTAAAAGAAATCTTACTGGCTTAGGGATTGTCTGTAACGTATTTTTCAGTTGCTAGTTTGCAGAGATGTGTAGTTGCATGCCAGCAGTATGAACATAAAAGCCCACACTTGTGCAAAGACAGAGGATTGTTATGTCAACAAATTAATTGCATTTTTATATCTGCAAATAAAATTTCCTACAAGTGTAACATACACAGGTAAAATATTTTCATTGCACACAGCTTATAAGCAGAACAGCTTTACTTTTAAATAATATTTAATATTTAATAACTAAATTTATTTGAGAGATTATGTCAAAATTCTTTACCATACTTTTTCCCCTATGTGTACTGAACTAAAATTTCAGGACTGCTGAGTGGCTATTTTCCTTAATGAAATTATCTAGAGGATCTTTGAAATTTTATGGTTTGTATTTCTGCAGCATAAGAAATCAAAACCATGCTGTATTCCTAGTCCTTGACCAGAGTTCCCAAAGGGAAGAATTGATTTCCCCTGAATCACACGAGTGTTTAGGTCATGGGTAGGAAAAAACAGAGAGCATCAAACTAAGGTTTGTTTCTGAAAATGCTAAGACTCATTTGATGTCTCATGCTTTGAAGAGAAGCTTAGCTTTGTTGAGGACTGAAGCAACAATGAGGAATGACAGCTTGTTCGTAGGTGCTTTGAACCAAACTTCAGCACTAATTACAGTAAAGGCCAGACAGAGACTCAGGCACTAACATTAATGCTAAGGAGGCTCTGCAGGAACTAAGGATGAGCTAGTTTTGAACTAAAACTGATTGCTAAAGCATAGAATTTAGCCTTCCCTTATGTAGTTTCTGATGTTTTCAGTTTTTGCCATTGTACGTTGAAGGTGGCTTGTAATAATTTCTAACGTATCATGAAAAATACTGGAAAAGAGCAATGAACAAAGTGTATAACTCAAGGTCTATAATTGAATCCACGTCTTCCTCTTCCTCCTTCTTTCTTCACAGCCATATTCCAGAAGTAGTTAGGGCATCTTGAACCCCTCTAGGACTCCAGGCTCACTGATGTACCACTCAACCACATCTACATCCCACTTGTTTCACTCTAAAGGAATAGAGATCAAAGCAGGAATAATAAATGCATAAGGGGTACCTTGCATTTTGCACCGAATTCCATTCTTTGAGCACATTCTGTGCAATTTCTCCATGCTTCTGCAGACTCCACTTCTTAGTGACATCTGCATCTTTCATTAGAAACCTCTCCATTTTTCTGTGAGGATTGTTTTTAAAAAATGCCAAACTGTTAACGTTTCTGTTAGCTATGTGCACACATGCTGAGTCACATGGTACACACTTACCTGCTAAAAGTCCTTGCTGCCAAATCTGATATTTTTCATTGCTGCAGTGGATATTTTCATTGAATTTCTTAGTAAGAGTTTATTTGGGCTAAATAAATTATGCACTGGATCAGTATCATCCAGCTGATAATGACCTGCAGTGTCTGAGGCACAGATTCTGATGTGAATTATCCAAGTCACTTATTACAGGTTCTGACAACCCTTACACACATTCACAAGTTTTCTCTTTTATTTTTCCCACCTGCCTTTACATGTCAACAAAATACTCCCCAAACATTCCTTAACCATGAATTTATGCATTTATCCAGTAGGGTCCTGAGTTGTTCCAAGCCAACACTCTTCCTCCAGTCAGTGTCTGCCATCATGCAGCTTACTTGAACTTGTTTTTCTTTTCTTCTAAGTGTCCTTGGTTCTCAGCCTTCCTTTCTCATGCTGTTTATCTTGATCCACTGCTTCTGCTCTGAATACACCTTCTTGTATTCCCACAATGCACTCTTTCCTTATTCTGCTTTTATTTGTGTAGCTTGGTGTGGTTTTGTTTTGGGGATTTATATTTTGTCTTGTTTTAGTTTTAAATGTTTACTCTTGATTTTAAAATTTTAAGATCAAACTTGGTCCCTCTTCAAGCTATGGTTCTGTGAAAAGCTGCATACATCCCTCTCAAAATTAATCATTTTTAAGAGATTTTCTTACTGTTTCAGACCAATCTAAGACCAAGCAATGTTACTTCTCAAACAGCAAGATAAACAAACTGTACCCTATTCTCATTTTGAAGTGCTCAAGCTTTCCTGAACCTCCCTTGAAGATTTATTAACCTTTTATCCATTTGTTGATCTTCCTTGCTGTGTTTTCCTTTCCATCATTTTTAGCCTCAGATGCATATCTTATAACAGGAGATTTCGTGCTATGATTTCTTTCTGTTCTTGGCATTCAAGATGATGACAAATGGACAGATGTATCTTAAGGTAGGAGCGTAGAAATCTCTCTTCCTTCTCTGCTGTAGCTAAAGAGATGGAACTTCTCTTCAGCTCTGTGCTGGTATCTTACATGCAAGGCTTTCTACTGGTGAATACACAGCAAAACTAGCACCCTGTGGAATGAGGCATACTCTTCTCCCATCAGGCACAAGTCCCTTTCACATTCTGTCTTTCAGATTTCAAATTCATCTCACAAGAGACAAAAGCTCATTAAAGCCAATGAGAAACTTTGTCATCTCTTCAATATGGGATTGAGTCCATACCATCTGTGATGCTTCTAATTTAGCATTTTCCTGCAAATATACTTAGCCTTACAATGTTTTGTCTTTCAGTTTCTTAAAATGTTCTTTTGTTGTGAGAGAGGATATGGGTGTGTAATTTACATCTCCATTTTCTTCTCTATTCAGTACACCTCTTACATGCCCTCTCATTCACCTCCTGTCTGAAATAACTTGTCCTATGAAATAAATTTTATAAGAAAATTTGAAAACCTGTATGTTTATTTTCAGCTATCCTGTTAGTCACAGGTTGAAAGCAAAGCTGATGAAAGCATCTAAGAGACATTTCTAACAGCTGTTATGACTGGCAGAGACATATGAATTCTTCACTACATCTTTCATTTTTTCCTACAGATTTATCTAACTTGATTATTAATTTCCAGAAACTAATTCATCCTCAAATATGCAGTCCCTGGAGAAAGGTACAGATGAAGAACTTCAGTCATACATTGGTCTGACACTTATTTCTTATTTGGCCTTTACAAATTTATGGACTACAAATACATATTTTTTTCTTCTGACTTGCTACTATTTAAAGAATAATTAAAGAAAAAGTTTTCACACTGTAAAACTTGTAAGCTATCAAGAAAAATATGTATATATATGAAATGCAGAGACCAACAGGTAAGTAGTAATTCATCAACACACAGTATGCCAAGCAAAGAGCCCCGATCTTTATATGACTCTAGAAATATTAGAGAGATCAGTAACAGTAGTCAAGTAGGGTGAAGGCTAAGTAAAATTAGGTGGACACATTCTTCAAATTTCTCCTAAATTGAGTTATCTTAAGTTAATTATAATGGGAAGCTACCCAGGAATGAAAGATGCAAACAGAATGTTCTTAAGAAACTACAGAACTGTTACTGAAAACAATGCCAGATACAATCTTTGATGAGGTATTAAACAGTCTTTGTTAATGAAACTGCCCACATTCATCCTGTCTAAATAACTGTACCAGAAATTGCAGATTTAACCCCCTTAAATTAAACCCCCCTGTTATTCCTTATTTTACATCATATCTTCTGACCAGTTTTTTTTTGTCTGTAGGTAGAGTCAAAATATTTTCTTGCCATCCTTTCTCTAAATTGGAAGTCATAGAAACTTCACTGCAGCGTTCAGCTGTTGCCAAAATTAGTTAACTGACATGTCATTTCATCAACTGAAGTAAAACCAAAGACACATTCAAAAACAAACAACAACAACAAAAATTACTTGAGAATATTTTTCTGAGCTTTAGCAGGAGAAAAAGATTTTAATGGCTCTTGAAAGAATAAAAGCTGTTTTCTTAACGAAACAATTTCAAATGAAGCCAGTTAAGCACAGCACCTCTTATAGTGAACTTACATTTCAATACAGAGCCCAAAGCGAGGATATAACTATCCTGCAAGCTGAGTAAGCAGCAACTGATATGGTAGGAAATACTGGGTACAAGAATGATTCTTCAAATCCCCGTAAGCATCTTATTTCAGAGCACTAAGGAAACCCTCCATCCACCACCCAAATAATCCTTTAAAACAGAAAAAAAATTCCTTACTCTTACTCCTTCTCAATTCCCCACCCACAGGTTTGACCAGGGTATTGTTTTTCCTTTGCACCTCCCACATCGCTGAAGCTGCCTCTGCTCCCTTTCTAGCAGTCTGAATTAGGAGACAAGACTTAAGTTTCAGCTTTCATCTACCTAAGCCACTTTTGTAGGAGGGCTCTAGGTGTCAGATGAAAGGCTCTTTCAGGGTGCAGAAGAGAAGAAAAAAAAAAACACACATTGGCTTTCAAGTCTTCACCACTTTTTCTGAGTTATGTTTCAACTGAGAACACCATGCTGTTTTTTGCACCCATTATAAGCTGTCAGTAAGCATGGTCTTCTCTGGCCAGTCTCAAGTCAGTGAGTCTCTGCTGATGTATTCACTGGCTTCCAGGTGTCTAAATAGCTCTGATGTGTTCTTTTCTTGTCACAGACTCATACTTGTTATTGTTTTGTTCAGTCTGTTCTTCCCTCTCTTCTGGATGTTGCTTCTGTCTTTTTTTTCAGACTCTATTTTTCTGATTTAGGCATACTGAAAACCTCATGTAGATATGTGGTAATATTCACTATCTCCTGACAGAGATAATCTTGACTGTTGTCAGCCTTAGTCTTCTACGTTTCCTTCACTGCTTCCACACATGGACATTCCTCTTCCTATTTCACCCTTCTGACCTTTGTCTTCCATGTGTTTTTAATTGTGTAGAGGTAACACATCTGAGATTCTTAAATATGCTATTCAGAAAGTTAACTATTCAAAAGCAGCACGAGTTAGTCGAATAACAATAATATGTTGTGGGTTTTTTTAAAGCATTTTACATTGTTTCATGATTTTGTAAAGTGCCAACATATCAAATGTTGAACACTAAACGTTTAGAAACATTTAGTTTAGAAAACTTGGTTCTCAGCATATTCTTGTGAATAAATTTTCTTTCTGTCATGTAGAGCTGAAGGACAGATCTGATATCCTTCAGGATTTTAGTGAAACTCAGATACTGTTTGGGGTTTTAACAAGCTTTCTTTCTGGGTCTGTTGATTCAGCAGAGCCCAATTTATAACAGGGAACTTGTACAAGATCAGCTTTAAGTTTAAAATGCACAACTAATATTAGATGGTTTGGCAAACTTTCCTGTTTCTTGTTTCTCGTTGTGTCCTCCGCTTTCTTTCTGCCTCATCCTTTCAGGCTCAAAATCTACAATAAATTCCCCCAAACCCAACTCATGTCTGATTATCACTGTGTTATTCATTTAGAAATGAGAAAAAGGCTCCAAGAGTGCAAAACTCATTGTAGCATGAGCTGTAGACAGGATTCACATTTTGTCGATCTGAGCATTCCCCAGATCTAGTCAGTACCGTCAACTATTATGACAATGAAACAGCAGCAATAGAAACAAGCAAGGGAAAAAGACAGTAAAATACATTTTGTCCTACTTTTCTATATTCCTATTTCTAAAAATACTGAACTGCTTTACAAAATTGTATTATTTGAATAGACATGATCTTATGTTAACTATATATTGTTTTTTTACAATGTAGGAATTAAAAACTATTGTGCTATATGTATTCGTAATTTTTTTTTTTGCACAGCCCATGTAAACCTCAAAAATTGGTATGTCTGTCTATAAGAATAATCTAATATATAGAATATTATAGATAGAAAGAAATTTAATATAAAGAAATATAAATAAGTAGAAATATAAAGAAATTATATAAACTGGAGACACGCTTATCACTTTAAGAAAGTCTCAGAAGTGATTTTGGGTGTTTTATGATTTGATTCACCGGATTTTAAATATCAGTTGCTCTGTCTAGTTATAACTTCTCATAGTGTATGCCCACAGCCTTCTATGTTAAGTGGTTTATGTAAAAGCACTTTTATTTTGAGCATCACCTTTTCTGAAGCTGAGGAATTTTAGTTTGTTTAGCAGCTTTGATTCCAGCTTCACCAGCTCAGCTATGTATAAATGACTGCCTATTACGTTAAGGCTGCAGTTACAGACTGCTGAGCAAATAGCCTTTATTAACACTGTAATTCTGCTACAGTCATGTTTGTTTTTCTTCCATGAGGAAGAGTTTAAGAATGTTATGATACATTCCTTAAACAAGTGTAATTGTATCAGTGCATCAAGATTGTTTGCAGAGACCTGATTCTGAAGATACTTAAGCTACTGTTTTGATGTGCTGACAACTTATAGGGAAAGACATGACTACATCTAAAAACTTGCAGACTGTTGGGTATCTTCAGCGTACACTGTTCTTGGTGGACTCAGATGTGACTTAAAATAAAACAGGAGATGCTAATTAAATAAAAAAAACAATTTCAGATTAATGTCTCTACCAGACTGTTTTTCCCTCTACACAATGACTCTGAATGGACATTTGTATAAATGGGTAGAAATGTTATATTTCTGTTTCACTAAGTAAAATGCTTCAAGGAAGCATCGGCCATATTGAGATTGCTTTGCACAGATGGTTTGTTCATGCACAGTAATTGGAAACTTTTGGGACATGTCACTCATTGTGCATACAGTGATAGGGAAATAAACCTAGAAGGAACCTAAGGAGCCCAGCGTCCTCTGTAAAGCAGGATCTGTATCTCCTGACAGGTGCTTGATTAATTTGCCATTATGTATTCCAAACAATAAAGATTGCAGTCTCCCTCAGCTATTCATTTCAGTGCTTTGCAGTTTTTACACATAAGAAAACATAGCCACATTCTGGTGTCATTTAAGACCACTTCCTTTCATTGTTTACCACAGTCACAGAGAAAAGTCTGTTCTCTCCCCTCAATGATATCCTTTAAATGCAGGAAAATAGTTTAACCTCTTCCCAGTTTCACAGGTACGAATCATCACAGCTCATCTGCAGTGCAGTCTGTTGAAGGATTTCAGGTTGTTAGTCACACTGTGCTTATGCAACACATCAACATTTCATCTCACTCTGAACAGCACTGCACCACAGAGCAACCATCCTCCTGCAATGCCACAGTTGGTGCGGCAGCTCCCTATGGTATCCCTTGTGCTGTTACATGTCATATGGCCAAGCCATGAATGGTGAACACATGCAAGATTTTCTGAAGGTCCAGAAGCTAGCTGAGGACAAAGAGCTATACATTTGGAAGTCCCAAATACAGTCTTCCAGATCATCAAGTCTTGAAAAAGTGTCTCGGCTCCCCCAGATACCTGGTAGTTCTATCAGTTGTGTCAGCAATTTTAAGTCATAGTTGTTTAAACCCTGCAGCCATAAGTCTAGAAGAAACAACAGCAAACTTTCTAGTGTCCATCAGTGATCCCTTTTGCAGTGCTCCAGTAGCAGCACTGAGCAAAAATTAGCAAGAGAAAATGACTCCATATACATTATGCTGTAGAGAAACAACAGCTTGAAAATATAGTTTTAGAAACAGTGAGCAGCCCTTCCAATAATAGTTAATCAATGCATTCACTAGGAACCTATATTCAGCCTCTGGGAATTCTAGGTTTAGCATCTATATGGTTTTATCTCTTTGATCAAGAGATAAATCCTTCTTTCCCATGCTCCTTGCCCAGTCCACTGAAATTTAAATGAAACTTCTTCACATTAGTAATAAAGAGGAATGAAACTAATTAGCTTATGTTCGCATGATAGCAAATATTTTTATTGCAACTCAATATTTAATGGGGAGAGAAAGAAAATAGGGGTTCTTACATGAAGAAAGATGCATAGGCAGGTGACTGATGCCACAGACACACCAGTTTGGTATCAGTGTAATTCAGAGGACATTCACACGTAAACTGGAGGCCATGGTTTAAAATAATAAAAATTAAAAATAAATAAATAAAAGAGAAACAATCACAGACTTGTTGGATTTTTTTTTCCCCTCAGACCTATCATGTTTATGTGGGAAACTTTTGAGAGGATATGATTTTCCATTTCAGCAGGGCAAGTGTGTTTGAAATTGCTAAAATCTGGAGCATGTGGAAATGAACCCTCCCAAGTAGATGTCTGAAAAAGGTACATTCAGAGAGAAGTAGAGATTTATAGGGGAGAGACATGCTCAGCTCTTAAGTATGTTTCAAGACTTACAATGCAGCTATCACAAAGCAAGTCAGGGTTTGCTGAAAGTATGGCACATGGTAGAAAAAATATTATGAAACAAAAAGAACTCTAAAGAAGTTAGCCCGTTAAAGTAAATTTTCTCTAAGATTCTACATCAAGGATATTCTTTCTCAGAAAGTTGCCAATGTTCTAGTTTTATGAGACAGAAATAAAATAGAATAAAGGTGATGTATTCTCTACTATCGATGAGCTGTATCACCACTAAATATTTGTCTAGCACTAAAATTATACAAGGAGAGATAAAACACTTTCCTAAGGTTCCTGGTTAAGTACTACACAAATCAGTGAAGAAAGATCTACACAGAGAAATTCATATGAAGCTCTAATAAAGGTATGCTAAGGTAAAAAAAATCACTTTGAAATGGTAAGTTTGTGTTTCTTTCATTTGTTTTTCTTCCTTTCTTAGCTAATGTTTGTCCTCTTTCTTGTTTAGTCTCCACCTTGCTTCTCTTCTCTGAACATTTCTTCCCTGTTTATTCCTATAATGCTCCTACCGACTTTGGAGCTACTAGGTTATTACTAGCAATTTTACAAAAATACGTCAAAAGATGTCCTGAGTTGGATAACATTTATCTAGTTGAACTAAAGATGCTGGGTATCATCTCCAGACTTTATTTAGTACTACAGGATAAGGAAAGTTTGAGGATACAATCACCAAGAGCTGTTTTGTGTTACAAATTCCACTTGGAGTTCTTGAAATAAATATCACTGAACAGTTCTATCAAAAACAAGCACAAATGCTCTGCTGAATATGGAAATGAAGAAAACTAAGTCTGGGATGCCCCACTTCAGCTCTTTTTAAGTACCAGCTGTTGTGTTTGAGTCTTTCAGAATGGTGTTGGTCTCTAATTCCATCTGTCATTTCCTAACACTGTCAGTGACAGTAGCTCCTTCTGAGTCTGATGACTGAGAGGAAGAAGAGGGGAAAGGAAGCCAGACTCTGGAAACGGGAACTGAGCCTTCACAAAGAATTCTGGTGAGGGAATTAGTGCTTGGCACTGGACAACAGTTTCACCATTGTTCCTGCGCAGCAAAACTTCTTTCAGGGAAATGATTGCTGTTCATGGATTTTAAAGCACAATTGTGTCCTATGTGGTTCTTCCTCTACAAAGAGATGGAAGTCCTTGAAGAGAGGGACTGTAGAACAATTTTTCTCCCTCTTTTATTGATTTACATTACAAAAAGCCTTCTTAAAATTCTGACTTCACTATCTAAGCACTGCTAGCTCTCACCCAATTCTTAGATAGTAAAACACAAATAATATATTTTCATATCCCCTCTTTGTATTCAGGAAGAGCAAGAATGCAGACTTCCTCTCTAAAGCATGTGCTTTTATGCAGAAACTTCTTTTTCAAATCCAAAGATAATTGTTTCTAGGGAGAACAGAATTCTGAATGTGGCCCCAAACCAGGCATTCAGTTTGGTGAAATTTGCATTCATATTTCCAAAGTTTGTTGCTATGTCTATCCAGCACATCTATTTAATAACCCTTAGTTAGAGGCTAGCAAGATACAACAGAAGTCAAATACGAAACTTTCAGTCATGCCCCATTAAACATGTAACTTGCCTCATGTCAAGTTATATGTTTAAACAATATTCCTGTGATAGCCTTTCAGCACACATTTTCTCCACATATTTCAGAATGAAAAACTCTTGCTCTTCATTGCATTCTTTCAAGCACAACTGTGGACTGAGTATTGCCATTTGGACTGCTCAGAGTGAACTTTGTAATACACTGTAATACTTATTCTGGAGATCTATCCACAATTTCTTTTGCAGTCTCTATCACTAACACTTGATCTTTAATTGCAGCTAGTAAGTAGCAAAGGTCTTAATTATCAGTAGGAAAGAAACTATGGTAAGTTATTTAACTGAAACCAGAGTCTTGCATTTGCTTGAAGTTCAAGTGACTCCAGATTTGGAGCTGGAGAGCTAGTATGAGCACAAATAAAAAAAAAAAAGTAATCAAATCTGCTAACACAAATATAACAGTTCTTCTTGTACTCTCCAAAAACTGAATAATTAGTCATCTAAAGTTCATCCAATCCATCAGGTTAAATTATAGAAGAAAAATGTAATAAAAGGTTTTTAACGGGCTTTTAACTGTTTGAATTCCATTAAGCTTGTATCAGAATGTGAGAATTTTCTTTGGGATAAGAAATCTACTTAGCACCCTTCTTTATAGAAAAAGAAAATGCTTACTGTTCTTCAATACCCAGCGACTCACTTCAGACTTTTACAGTGTTGTATTTTCCTTTCTTAGAATCCTTAGAATCAGTGTGAAAAATAGTTTTATAATATTTTAGTTAAATTCCTGAGATAAGGATTAATAGAAAAAAAAGTAGGAAATTGGACAGGCGCAATCTTTGAAACTAACAGAAACAAGTAGATGTGTATTAAGACAAGTGTCTTTTGATCCACATCTTATTCCAAGCAAGTGGAACAAATATATGTTGTATAACAGTGACAACTGGTAAGAGCACATTGCCATTATTTACACCATTTTTTGTTGTTGTTGTTGTTCTTTCTGCCCTCACAATATATACTACAGCATGAAAAATTATTAGAAAGTCCTGCAAAAGTAGAAGGCAGTCTCAGCACAATACATTCAATTATGAGTCAAATTTTGACAAAATCCTATATTGAAAAGCATGGGTAATAGTGTAAAAATCTATACAAAATGATTAGATTAATTCCAGAGAATAACCAAAGAAAATGAACTCAATAAGCAAATACTTAATAATGGATGCGTTTGACAGGTAAGTCAGTCCCAGTAAAGGGAATAAAAATAGAAAGGTCCATACAAAATAGGAAGTTCCGTGTCCTGGGGCATTCTATGCATCAGTTTGTGGCCATTTCCTCTTGTTCTATTACCACATATGGCAGACAAGAGTCCAGCCTCATCCCTTTGCCTCCTGCTCCTTAGATATTTATAGACATGGATCAGATCCCCTCTGAGTCTTTTTTCAAGGCTGAACAGACACAGGTCTCCCAGCCTTTCCTCATCAGAGAGGTGTTCTATGCCCTTTATCATCTTTGTGGCCCTCCGTTTGACTCTTTCAAGGAGATTCCTGTCTTTTTTGTCCTGGGGAGCCCAGAACTGGACAAAATATTCCAGGTGAGGCATCACAAGAGCAGAGTAGATGGGGAGGATCACCTCCCTTGACCTGCTGGCCACGCTCTTCTTAACGCACCTCAGGATGCCATTGGCCTTCTTGACCACCAGGGCACACTGCTGGCTCATGGCCAGCCTGTCATCCACCAGGACACTCAGGTCCCTCTCCTCAGAGCTCCTCTCCAGCAGCTCATCCCCCAACCTGTACTGGTGCTTGTGGTTATTCCTCCCCAGGTACAAGACTCTCCACTTGCTCTTGTTGAACCTCATCTGGTTCCTTTCTACCCAACTCTCCAGCCTGCTCAGATCTCACTGAATGGCAGCACAGCCTTCTGTCATGTCAGCCATTCTTTGTCACTTAGTATTTCTTTTCCACCCTTTCATCTTCTATAATTTCCAAACAGAGGTTTTTGTAATTATGTTGAATGTTTCACTTTTGATGACAAAAAAAAATAAAATAATAAAACTAGCTTGCATCTTGTATTGTTAACGTTCAGTATCTTTTCCTTTTACTTCTGCAAGTTCAAGGGATAATGCCCTTCATACTGAAACTTACAAAGGTAAAGAAAGTGTCTGCCACAAATATTTCAATTTCAAATAAAAAATATATATGTACAGAGTAAGCTCCTTTGGCTGTTAATTGTTTGAAATACTGTTTTAAGGTTGCTTTACCATGAAGCATACCATACTAAATTCTTGAGGGGAATGTATGCCTCTGAGGGATACAATTACATATTAACATGTTCACTTGCAAGTTCTGCACACAGAGCGCATGACATGGAGAATTACGCTCCGCTGCTGTGAGAACCATCTACCCAGCCTGCTGGTGAGAAAATAACATCACTTTTCTCTATATCTGTAAATCTAGCCCTGGCTTTGATGAAATATGTGTTTATATATGTAGAAAAATAAATTATTGATTCAATTCCTGAGCAGAGACCAAAAAAAAAAAAAAAAGAAAAAAACTGGCAGCACCTATGTTTTGTGTGTATAGTGTAAAAGTTAGAAGCTTAATGAAGGCATATAAACCAGAACTGCCTCTCAAAGTTGGCAGGCATAGGTTTGGGCTCCAGTCTGCTTATCCAGCTGAATGCCAACATAGATGTTAGCTTATTCCCGCAGCAGGTTTGAAGGAATTAAACTCAGTGTGCCTCTACAAACGTGTACTCCAGCACTAGCGTAACACAGACACCTCTGCTTATAAGTATGGATTCAAATTTCATACAGGGTTCTGTAAGACATACATAACTGCAAGTCTCATAAACAATTATGAAGGGAGTTGTGAGAAAACACAACAAAAGAAAGTCCAGAATATTCCTTCCTAGGTGATAATTCAGGTGTGGGGTACATACATGACAGTGAGGGGTGGCACTTCACTATATTCGTTAACACATTCATTGCCAGAAAAACTGAAATACTGTGGCAGAATTTCGTTAAGTCAAGTGGCTGAATACTTTCATTCTTTCTGCCAGCAGTCATTTTTCAGTTAACCAGTATAACATAACTGTATTTATCCTTGTTATATAAAGGCCAATTATTAGCAAAAATATAATATCAGTCACTCTAACTACTCATCTCACGAAAACTTGAAGATTTGTTAACTGTTGTAGTAAAGCTCTTTTTTTTTCCTTCTTCCTCCAGGCTAACAGCTTCTGGATGGAAAACTAAGTTTTAAAAGAATTTTTCCTAATGCACTTAGTAGTTTTGAGATTCAGCACATTTCTAATGTTCTGAAAATCTTAATCTTTCTGGTAAGCAAATAGTACTTATGCTGACACCAGTACTACCTAACTAAACAAACAGGTGAGAAACTTGTCATCCTAGCTTATGTGTTTGTTAAGAAACCAAGAAACACCTATCAGAGGATAGATGGGTTTCTAGATATCATTAATTCAACCTCTATACTGATCAAAAGCTATGCATCTAGAAGTCCCTAAAGTTGTTTTCTTTAAGGGAAAATGTAAAGAAATAGAGCATGATAGTGCATGATCTTCAATGTTCATATGTAACCAATATGCAAGCGAATGGTGGGTGGCCTACAGAAGAGCAACAGAGGCACAGATGAATGAAAAGAAATGTCAGCTGTAGTTTCAGCCAGGTGAGTACAGGCTAGTACTGTTATGGCTCTCTCAGCTTGCTTTCTTCTGTTTTAATGATGACCAATCCCTATAATTCCTTAACCAGAAGCAAAATTCAGCTGGAGTATAACAAAAAATACTTGCAGGGACTATACACAGCTTACTAGATTTTTATTTCCCTTTGATTTTCATGCCTGTTACTGGCTTACACGATCTTATTTAAACTTAAACTCTCTGTTGGAGGACAGCTTTAACAGACACTGGTGCTTCCTGAGTCTGAGCATCTTTCCATTTAGACTAAGAGAACTTGCAGGACCTGGAACGTTGTAATAGATCAGTAACTAAACAAAGTCTCCTCCCATAATAATAGAAAAGGAAATAGCTTCCAAACTTTACTGAATAATTATTGCTGCAGTCATTATCACAAGTCACACAGGTCAAATATAACTATTAAAAGCTTATAAACTGGTGACCACACTCTTTCCCTTCAATGCTCGCAGTATTTTCAGGCATAGTAAGAAGTTTCCAGAAGAAAATAATTACGTCAGTCTTTCAGAATTTTCTCTTTGTGACTGCAAACTTCTCTCCTTTGAGACATATACTGTACTGCTGATAGCAGTTTCTAAATGTTTTATATACAAGTCTGTTGCTATTTGTTTATTAAGTCCACAAAAGACATAATCTGAAGTGTTCTTAAATGTTAGCTTTCATATCCTTGCATATTTAAGCATTATTTGTTCTGTTTATGTATACATCCTTATAGACCTGTGTAGCTCTGTAAATGCATATTTATTAAGATAAAAGCTGCTTTATAGTATCTACTTTCACTAATTGTAGTAAGGTTATTGTTTTGCCCCGCTATAGCTTTGTATAACTAAGAGAATAAACAGAGAACTGAAATCTCACCATATACTCCTGTTTAGCACTTTCTCTCTTGAGGCATGTCTTATGTACAAGACCTCACTTGTTGACATTTATGATACTTAACAGCTTGGCAACCACAAAAAGTTTCTACATCCACATTAAACTATACTACAGAACTAAAATTTTAGTACTTTCCTAGTCATTCTGTGATGCAGTTAGCTCCCCACTTATTCATCTGGCTCAATAAAACCAGTGCTGCTTGTAATCAACTGAAAGACATAACAGGAAAGCTGATAGGTAGCAGCCAGGGTTGCATCTGTGGATTGCTCCTCAATGGAGAAAAAGCCAGGAGCTGAGAACAATGTCTAGGCAGACACACTGACAAGGAGTGCAGCCCTTGTCAACGGTTTACCGGGCTGGATCGGCCCGGTTCCGTGACGATTGGTGTGGGGGACCCGCAGACCCACACCCCAGGAAAGGGAAAGGGGGAAAGGGAAAAGGAAAAAGGGAGATGGGCCTAGAAACAAAACAGCGGCAACGATCTGAGGAGGAAAGCTAATTTACTAAATAAGATATCAGAAAGCAAAATAACACAATATAATACAATATAATTGGAATTGAAGCTAATAAATCAAACAAAATGAGCAAGAGAGAGTGTCCGATAAGCCGAAGGCCTTACGCTAACGCTGAAGGCGATACGGCAGCGAGCACCCACTGCTGAGTCGATCCCGAAGGAAAGAGAGTGTCCCGTGACCGCAGAGGGTTTTTATCTTTTCCCTCTGAGCGGAAAATACGTAAAAATGTAAAGCATCGCAAAGTCCTCTGGGGAATGTAGTTCTCCTCTTCTGAGACAGGTATACCCAGAAATATCAATGATCTATGGAGTTGGAGTATTAACTCTTTAACTCTTAATGCACTACGTGTTGTTATGATGTGGAATACCAATACCAAAAAATCATAAAACCATGACAGCCCTAAAGCACCTAAATAAGGAGGGAAAAACAAAACAAAAAAATGGAACTCCCACAGTAGTAATTGGATCAGCCACAGCTGGGAAAGCCAGAAGCAACAAGACAGATCTGAGGAGAAGCAAAGAGGACAAATGTTCAAGTCAATGTGAAGTGAAGTGATAAGTTGAAAGGCCAGGTACAGGCATAGCTACAAGGTAATAAAGGTGGATCAAGCAAGGAGTTTAAATGCATCTCCCAAGTCAATGAGAAGATGCCGTGTGAGTGGAGAGTCCTATAGTAATTCAGTACCTGATAGCTGCTGCCACAGGTGCTTGTTTCAGGATTGTGGAGTTGGGTCATGTCAGGAAAAACCTTGTATTAAGGTGCTTCCGTGCCCTGGGGAGGAGGGCAGAAATTGCAACACACAGAGCACAGGTAGAAGGTTCCTTAGGCTGGGTTGCAAGCAGTACACACTCCTCTCCATGCACTTTTCCCTGATTGTGATGGATGTGAATTGCTCTACAGTATTGATCATTTGTGAGTGCTCATTACTTGAATATTTTTCCCTGTGAGTTGTTTCTGTGTAGTCTTAGTGCTTACTGTTCAGCTTCCTATTTCCATGTTCTTTTTTTTATATATTCCACAGAGCTTACTACTTTAATTCTATTATTGTATGTAATTATCTGTTTTTGCATGACGTTTGTATCAATGACTACAAATGTTTCTGTAAAATAAAATTGATTCCTAGGAAATAGAAGAATTCTGTTTACTCACTGCTCCCAAAATTATACGCACAAAAATAACTTTCTCCTAAAAATAATAACATACAGAAATCCTTTTTATTGCATGCTAAATGCTCGGGATTTAGATTTACAAGGTTTTTGCAATGAGTTCTTAGCAACTGTCAGTAACAGTTGATGGAATGTGTTTTCTTTTTGTAAGTGCATGCTAAAAGTGTTACGGAATCATTGGACTTCAGGGCTTTAAGAAAAAAATACAAATACTTCAAAACTTTCCTACAGTACTGTCATGGGCGTTTAATACAAAAAAAAAAAAAAGTTAATAACTTCACAAATAATTTCACTAAGAAATATTCCAGGAAGAGTTAATAAAAAAATACATCAAGAAACAATTCATCCTGTACAGCAGAAGCCATTTTCATTTTCTTTCTAAGAAAAATGCCTGATTTAGCAGATGTTGGATTTACTATACAGGTTCTTATTTAATGGTAGCACAGTGGTCTTTCACTCTTACCTCTGTGAGTTTCTGAAGTATACTCATCAGATGTACTTCAGTGGAGTTTCAAAATATATTCAGGTTGCCATTTGTGATTTCTTAGAAACAGCCAGCTTAATCCTCCTCTCATCTAAAAAACCAAGCTTGAAGTGATGATGGAATAATTAAGAAAATGCAGATTCTGAGATGCTAGATGCATATGTGATGCATATAACATACTTCTTTTCCTGAAGCTTTATAATTTAACTTAAGGTTGAATATAATGACAATAAAGCTATCTCTATTTCCTGAGTTGGAGAAGAATCTCAACTTTTGTCATTACAACAGCAGCACAATAGGACTATTTTTTATAATCAGTGACTTTATATAATCTTTATTCAGGTTCTAGGTAAAAAAAAAATCTCCTATCTGCATCTCTGTATCTTCTGCCTGAGATCTCAGACATGATATACCCTTCTATTTACTGGTAAATAAATAAACAAACAAATGAATAAATCTTCAAGGCCAAAATCTCTTTGCACACACAATTCTCTTCACTAGGTCTCCCAGATGTAGTTAAAGGCAGAATTTGACACCATTAAATGGAATTTAGTTAACACTTACTCAGTTTGAAGATATGTGATTCATAAGCTTCATAAGACAAGAAACAGATCATGTATGTCAGGAAAATCGGGTGCCTAGAGGCTGGGTTACAGCCTTAGACTTACAAGAATTCTGATACATGCAATTTCCAATACCTGTAGAAATATTTAGACTTTTGATTATGCTCACCTGGAGACTACTGAAATGACCACCAGTCTACCAGTGGTGCCTCAGGCTGAAATGGCATTTGTGTTTTGGATTTTTGGTTATTTTTATGGTTCTGGGTTGTTTTTTTTTTTATAGTTTTGGTTGTTCACCCTCTGCGTACACTCAATTATCTGCTAAATGTTCTCAACTTGTGCTATTTTTTCGTCTATGACACTAAATCTATGCAGTGCAAATGTACACTGAAGGAAACATTTGATTGTTGAACCCCAGAATCAGTAAGATCTTCAAAATTTTGAAAATACAATCGAGTTTTTCATCCTTATTTTAGTGTCAAGACAACTATCTGCAGGGTCTGAGGAACCACCTTCAGAAATCCTAAGATAAACAAGGTACTGCAAATCAGAATGTTGTATTGCACGTACTACGGCAGATAATACATCACAACTTTTTTAATCCTTTCACTGGAAATAGATCAGCATATAACAACAGTAGTTAGAGTAATTCTTATCTATTATTGATAAAGAAATGAGTAATCAGTTTTTTTTTTTTTTTTTTTCTCTGAGAAAATAAATTACTGTCCAAAGTCTTTTGAATTTATGGTCATGCAGGGAGAGTTAGCAAATAAATTTTCCATAGGGAAAGGGTTCATGTTTATCATGGTACTATTCTGAAACAGTGGGAGACACAGAAGACATATAACAAGCAGCCTATTTCAGAAGCAGCTGGAACTTCAGAAGTCTGATGAAAGGATCAGAAATAACGTTTGGGAATACTCAGCTTTTGAGCAGCAAGGAAAAGGTAGATAGCTAATTAAAAGCTTTTTCAATGTGATTACTTCTACAGCAGATACTCCTTAACCTGAGAGTTTTACAGATGACTCAGATTTTAAATGGTAATGGGACATAGTAAAAGGCAAATTACGGAAGATTCTACAATTAGTCATTACAACATTACACAAAGAATATTATAGCCTAATTACATTAGTTCCGGAACCTTACCAGCAAATTTGATTTTTTGTATTGATTTTTGGAACCTAAATGTTATATCTGGTTCAGATGTACATCCAATACCTCAGATTAATGAAAAGCTACTGGCTTTGGGTGATGGCCAATATGTAAGCAAAGTTGACTTAACCAAATGATATTTGCAGTTTCTTTTGGCTTCCCAGATTCCATAAGCCTAATGTTTTTTCTACACTCTATGAAGTATGCTAGTTTTAGTAATGTTCATTTAATTTATATTGAGCTCCAGCAGCATTTCCAAAACTGAAGAAAATAGTTCATTTTAATCAGAGGTGCACATGCTGATGCAGTAATCTGTAGCAGTCACTTGTCTAGATGCAGGTTGACCACCTACAGAAGGTGAAGATGGCCCTGGAAACTGTTAAGATGTTCATATTTCATGACTAACCTAACTAAATGGTAAAACAAATGTGTCTACTGGGTCTGCCTGGGTAGTAGCCAGTGTGCTGCTCTATTTTGGATATGTTGATATAACTGCTGATAACACTTCAGTGTTTGGGCTATTGCTGTGAAGTAGTGGTGGTGCAGCTTCCCCCTCCCCTTCTCCACCTTCTATTATGCCTCTTGGTCTTTGATACAATTCTCCTTGGATGAAAAGCTGAGGACCAGTATGTGAAGGTACTCTTTCTTGTGTCTGGCTCCTACTTGCTTGTGTTTTTCAAGGAGCAACAGATCAGAGCATTAGTACACCCTCTTACTGTATCTGACTCCTGCTTCTCATCCCATTGCCTGAGAGCAAACCTGGAGTCCGTCATCTCTTGACAGCCTATTACATCTATACCTAGACCATAGCCCAAGGGGATCGTCCCAGCCTACAACTGTCTCCTTGAGTAGTCCTAAGACTAAGTTTTCGGAATAACTGAATGTTTGAATCAAGAAACAAACAACACGTGCACAGATACAAATTACTCTAACACCCTGTAGTTTCTGATATATTCCTAGATATGTATATTACTTCTATTCACTAGTAATTTCAGAAAAGGTAGAAACAAATAAATGTGGATGTAGATCTACTACCATTAAAGGCAAGGCCTGTGCTAAGCAATTGCACAAGAATTTTAAACTGACTTATATGTACTGAAACCCTACGAATCCATAACTATTCCAGGGGTTAGAGAAAACTGAAGTTATACTCAATCCGATGTGAATCACAGCCAGTGTAACACAGAACAGCAGTCGACAGATTTTATCAGCCTGGGACTAGATATGGTTTAGATGCCAAAGTCCACAAAAACATGAAAAATCAGTTAATGTATCTTTGTAAACAAAACAGTTCTGTAATTGCATTAATGCAGGGCCATCCAGAGCTAACATTGCTTTCAGAAGAGTAAATAAGGTTGCTTTTATTTGATTCTGATGTCTCTGAGATCAAGCAGGTTCTTGCACTTACCTCAGCTAGTCTTTTTCAGTGGATGCTGAATCTCCATTAAATTTATGAACATAATTTGTTCAGGTTTGACTCAGATCTGCACTGCACTTAAGAAAATCCTTTATTTTTCTATCTGTCCACATTTTCATTAACAGCGACTGCTGCTGTTTTCACATGCATAAATACATGACTATTTTTTTGTTTGTTTGTTTTATTAAAAAAAAAAAAAAAAAAAGGATAGCTCTGAACAAAACAGGTGACAAAAAAATGCATCTGGTTCTGCTGTGGGCAGTCTCTTGGGACCATGCATAAATTGCACTGGATTGGAAGACACAAAAGAAAGAATCTGTACATAGCAGTCTTTTTAAAATCAGACTCAGCTCATCTATTACATTTTCTGCTTTCACTTCATCAAGCACCTGAATGGTGACAACATAACAGGTACTGTACTAGAAATCCCCTCTGCACAAACTCATTTATGCAACTACAGCCTTCTGTACAAATGTTACCTATCAAATGCCTTTTCTCTTCATTTGCATGTATAAGCTGTGGGGCAGATGGTGCTCCTTATCTCCCATTTTTTTACGAGACCAATGTTTAGACTTCAAAGTGGATGCAATCAATTCCTATATATGGCCATCCTCAGTACTGATTCTATCATGATCAAGAAGTCATTGTGTGTGTCCTTAAGTTTTTGTAGGATTACATTCTGTGAGCTGAACAGAACTTATGAGATGCCATTTTTCTTTTCCCTGTCCTAATTTTTTTCAACTTCCTTCTTTTCCGTGAATTCATTTCACTCTATCATGACTGTGAAACAATTACTTTTGGTCGTGAAATATATGTCCTTGAGCAAACTATCTTAAAGTTGGTTTCGGTAAAAGAAATCCTCATTTATTTTAAGCCTGAATTCCAGGGAGTATTCCATAAATAATTATTTCCCTAAATGATAAGGCTTGATTGTAGAAGTCCTTTCATAGGACTGAGACTGTTTTTCAAAGACAATGGAAATAAAGTTGTTTTGAAAGGTCTTTGGTTGGGTGTTTAACAGTTGCACATACAGTAAGCATAATAGCTTATATTCAATATGGTTGTGAGAAGTAAATACATTGCAAGCAATTTCACATACTTTCATTCCTGAAGGAAACCTTGATCTTGGTATTCCTTGTTATGTATTTAAATAAAAATAAATGAAAATGCTTTGTGCTGAGCTGGCTAGCAGATTTCAGAATAGCAATTCAGGCCTATATTGAATCAAGGTGTTGCATAAACCTTTAATTTCCTTGGGAAAACAACAACAACAACAAAAAAAAACACACATAGTAATTTGTTTCATGGTAATCTCCTTTTTGTTGAACAAGTGGCTGCATTTTCTCAGTGGCAAACTAAACCAGCTGGAAATGTAATGTAAGGAACTAATGTAACTCAGAACTACAAAATCCTGCGTGTGCAAAGATTTTTGCAGCTTAATTCAGAGGTCAAAAGGCATGTTGCTTCTAAATTATATTGGATAAATAGCTTGGAATTATGCCCCTTTTTTAATTTTGTGCAGTATAGAACAGAGTAATTAAAGTGTCAGTACGCTTTAATTAATACCGTTGATTTGGAATACAATTATATTTGGAGCAAAATATTTAAGAGGCAATATTGTCATTGGCTAAAAAAATTAGCAGTTGATTCATAGCTTTATCTAATACTTCTCAGGATAAACTTGTTCTTCTCAGAAGAGTGCCTGAATACAATATTGGGATAAAAATACAGCTGTCAGATGACTGATTTTTACATTGCTATGCTTTCTTTACTCCTATTTTTGTACTAAACTCAAGCAGTTGCAGCTCCTACACCATTTTACCACTATAAACATTCATCCTGATACTAGCTTTATCTATTCAAATTCAAATAATGAAACATAAAATGTACTGCATTTTTTTTCTCAGCAAACGTGGATGTTCCTTCAGGATTTCATTGCCTCAGTTCTCTCAGGAGCTTACAGACATCTAAAAGCTCTTACAAATTTGTTCTAAAATTTCTAGTCCTAGTAGTATCTATCTTCAAACTCTATTTACTTTAGAGAGCTAAGAATTTTCTCACATGCTGGACTCATTTGGACTCAGAAACCCCAACATAAATACTTCAATACTTCTACACAGAAATGGCTCCACTTCGAAGCCCAGCTTTTAGGAATTCTCACTTCATCACATTTCATTCTGTGTATTTTTAAATGTTTCATCCAGATAACCTGGTATTTCAAAGTGAAAAGTTCCCATTTCACTCTCACAGCTACCAGTACTAATAAAAATACATGCAACTACATCAATACAGAGAGATACTCTCATGCATTTCTGTCTGTCTGGATACAAAAGGCAAAGATGCAAGTAGGAGGAGAAGCAGCTACACAAATAGCTACAACAAAAGGTTAAAACTTGAAAGAAAGTAATGGAAAATATTTAATGCTCCAATAATGCCTCTCCGTTCTTTTTTTCTTAGGATATGGTCATCTTCCTAATGGATAGATTCAGCATCCTGCTAGCAAAACACCATTACATCTCAGTCATACAGTTCTCTTGAATTGTCTAGCAGTAAAATGTGTATATAAGACATCACGTGTTTATACTATGTAGGATGGACTAGAATCAGGAAGAACTTTTGTCATTAACTGAAAGCAAAACTTCTATTCTGGGACCCGGAATTCTTGTAGGAATAGTTTGCCCCTGAATCTCCATGCATTACTTCTCTTATTTTTCTCTTATTTTTGCGTATGGGTGTAGGAGCTTTTATATTTTTCTAAGCTACTTTTCTATGCTCACCTAAGTGATATTTTTGAGATAACAAATAACTCAGTAAAGTTCTGTTGTATTTTCTAACTTAGAAATTCTAATCCAGAATGACTATTCTTAATAATCATCTCTTATAAGGTCTATAGGCTAGTATAGAAAATAATATTTCTGTAGAAAATACATTGATTTCTTACATTTGATATGGAACTGATCTCCATAAAAGCATAATGATGTAAAAATAAATCTTCTAAATCAGTATTTTTAATGTGCTTTGGAGGAATATGACTAAGAAATAAATGTCTGGAAGGCCACATATCTTGTCTTGTGACCATAGCCTTGCAAGCTTTTTCTCTCACATAACACCAGCTGACTGGCAGTGCTTGTTCCTTCTTTCCACCCACATGTGAATATTTCTGTTGGCAGATTAGCCAGTTTGCTAGCAGAGCAAAAGAGAGTAATACATGTGTAAGGCTACTGAACATAAATAATTTCTGCTGATGACAACATTTGAATTTATGCTGCTCCAATTTGGAGTTAACAAAATTCCTTGTATACTACTCTCTTGAAACTGCTAGAAATTGCTGAATCTAACAGCACCTGCATTTAGGTAATGTATTTACAGAGTGCCCCAGGGAACTGTGGCCAGACAGGTGTTCCACTGCTTGTCTTTCAATGCTACCCACTCAAGGAAACAAGCAGAAAGAATATCTGTGCTATACACTCTTTACCTTTGTCGTCTATTCTACAATTTCTCAGGGTAGCTAGATATTAACGTAGCTTTTGGTTCAATCCCTCAGCTGATCTGTATGTCTAGGAAAGGCAGAAACAAACATACTGTCCAAGGCAAAAAATATCTTAATGGTGTTCATACATAGTATACAGCAGACATTCTCCAATGTTAGGAATGTAAATGTCGCCTCAGATCTGGAGTGTTACCATTAGATTTCTTCAGTATATAGGTAAATATATTTTTCCATTTGCAAAATGTTGGCATTCTTGTGAGGAAATGGCCAGTGGTGGTAAACACAGTTACTAAATACTGTTTTCTATCAAGTTAAATTCTTTTTCATTCAATCTCTGTTATCATATTTTAATGGAAGTTTTTTTTGTACGGACAATGTTGGCTCAGTATGGCATACTCTGACAATAAATGAAGTAACACACCCATGTAGGGCTCTTTTTCAAATCAGTGCTCAGCAAAGCAGACATCAGTTTAAGGTATGTATTTTGATCCTTCTCAAACTCAAAAGCTTGTATTAAAAGTCTGCATGCCTTGGTTTCTAAAATACATAGCCACCTGATTTCTTGATTAAAAATACTAATCCAATACTAATTGTTTTTTTCTTTAGTTCAAAATATTTTATTTGTAAAATTTCTTATTTTTTTCCATATCCGATCCTTTTTCCTGTCATTTAAAATAATCCTATCAATTTGGTTTATTCATGTAACTGTTTTCTATGAGGACTCACATGTTTTCCAACTGAGATGAAAAGTTAGCATTCAGAGATTAACCCTAATATGATTCAGGAACCTTCAGAGCTTTCTTTTCCCCCGTTTGATCAGAAATAAGCAAGAATATCAGTTTGGCTCCATTAACTGCATGTGGATTTGATAGAAGAACATTAAAGGAAGACATGTAAATAGTCAATGGATCAATAATAGTATTTTGGGGCTTAAAAAAAATGCATTCACATTCCTTTTCATTTCCACATTTGTTCTTCTTCCAGGGAAAGCAACTTGGAAAGATTCAGATGGAAGCACGAGCCACCAAATTGAACTGTGGAAAAGCAACAATGAAAGTAGTTACTGCCTCTACTCATCATGTTCTAACTATAATAAGAACTGCCTTTGAGAAAGAGGGGTGCATTATTAAGCAAGCTATAAGATATGTAAAGAAACATCTATTAAATTTCTAAGTAGATTTTCTGCTGTCTGAGGCTCAAGACCATTTTACTTGTTCACAGACTAACATATGATCGATATTAATTATCAGAGAAAGGAGTGATAATGTTCTTGTGATCAGATCGGCACAAAATAATGAACTAAAGCAACATAAAAACATTCTTCCAATATAGTGACTTCATAAGTGACATCAGCATTAAAGAAATAAGAAAATGTAGTTTTTACCAGAAAACTAGAAACATTTTACTCACTTATTTTTTCCTCTGTGTGCTAACATTGGCACAGCATGTTGCGCAGTTATCTCAGGGAATAGGTAATAATGGCACTTTGATTTTTTCTTCAATAAGACTATATTCAGATAGAAGTCCAATTGAGGTTTTAGTGCTAATTCCTTATGAAGTACCAAGAATCTGAGGGTTTTACAATGTGGCATTAACAGTTGTTTAATCAATATGCTGTGCCAGATTATGCTGTCATAAAAGATATTTTAAATTAAAATGAAATATCCTTCCTTCAGTATGCATTGTTAAGCACTAGTCTGCTTGTTTTCTTTAGCTGTTATGCACTGCATAGCAATATGTTAATCCATTTTACTAAGTAACAAAATAGATTTGGCGGGAGTTGGAAAAAAAGGAAGTGGAAGAATGTAATTGTTCAAATTATTTTCCTTTGTTTAATATTAAACAAAGGCTGATTAAACAGTCAGCTAATAAAAGGCATTTCAAAATTTATCATTTCTGAGCCTGATCCTTCCTACTGCTTATAGTTTTGGACTACGAAGTTGTGGAATCAGTAGAACTGCATTTCTGCGTGGAATTTGCCCACTCATTACAAGTATTCTATGAGTGAATAGCATGTAGTAGTGAGTCAGGAGATTTGGACTATTCACTCATTCTACAAAAAGTACCCAGTGCAACTGCCAGAAATATCTTCCTCTACTTTGAAAACTGTATCTCCATCTCTAACATTCAGATCACATTTTTATATCAGAACTGTTATGTACGAATTTCATAATGTGCTTGTAGCAAAACTAATGCCACAATTCTGAAACCTTTGGGTGGGTTTCCACAAGTGAGTTACTGAAGATTAATGCTAATAAGATAATCCATCCAACTAGAGTACTCATAGGATAAGACTACACTTAATCCACGATGTAATGATCCAAACCCTGTATTACAGAAACCATTTTAAAAGCCAGTATCTGCCACACAGAATCACAGAACTGTAGGGATTGGAAGGAATCTCGAGATGATGCAAAAACAAGTTCCCTACAGTCGGTTGCACAGGAAGCATCCGGGTGGATTTTGAATATCTCCAGAGGAGTCTCCACAGCCTCTCTGGGCAGCCTGCTCCTGTTCTCTGGAACAATGCTCATTTGTATCCATTGCTCCTTGTTCTGTTGCTGGGTGCCAGTGAAGAGCCTGGCCCCATCCACTTTATACCCCTCCTTTTAGATATTTCATAGAATCATAGAATCTTTTAAGTTGAAAAATAACATAAGGTCCACCCATCAACCCATCAGCACCTTACCAACTAAATCATGGCCCTAAGTGCTACATCTACACTTTTCTTGAACACCTCCAGGGTCAGTGACTCCACCATTTCCCTGGACATCCTGTTCCAATGCTTGATCAGTCTTTTGGAGAATAAATTTTTCCAAACTTCCCCTGGTGTAAATTGAGGCAATTACCTCTCATCCTATTGCTAGTTACCTGGGAGAAGAGACTGACCTCCACGTACCTACAACCTCCTTTCAGGTCACTGTAGAGAGAAATAAAGATTCCCCAAGCATTGTCTGAAATAATCCTATTTCCCTCAGGTACTCTTCATAAGTGTTGTGCTCCAGACCCTGCAACAGCTGGGGTGGTTGTGTCCAAAGTGCAGAACCCAGCACTTGGTCTTGTTGAAGCTCTTAGAATTGGCTGCAGCACATTGTTCCGACCTATTCAGATCCCTCTGTAGGGCCTTCTTCACCCTTAAACAGATTAACACTTCCTCCCAACTTGGTGTCATATGCAAACTTACTGAAAGTGTACTCAGTTCCCTTGACAAGATCATCAATAAAGATATTAAACAGAAGTCATATTCATACTTGCATGACTTGCTAATTTATATTTTAGATATGGCAGCTTCTGCTTCCCTGTGTGTTTTTCAAGGGAAGCCATTAAGCAGAGAGAGGGAGGATACTGTTCATGCGTCTTGATGAGAACTTTATCAACTGACCAAGGCAATCAAATTGGGGAGTTTGTAATAGTTTTCGGTGATATTTTAGAACTTTCTCGCTAACATAAACCCTTGTAAAGGATCTTCTATCAAACATGCAACAAAAAGTTTACATTTTCTCTCTTCTCCTCTCGAGAGGATGTGGAAGGGACTGGAACTAGAATTGGCCACCCGATCCCTTGGAAGAGCACACGTCTTGAGGTAAAATCTTCTGTCCCTGTGCTGCCCTGACTATGACTACAGCAGCTGGTGACAGAGTCACAACAAGCTCTTAACAACTGTATCTTATGGCTGTTCTCAGTGTATCTGTTGAAGAGTATTATATCCTTAATGAAGCCAACATATTTGGCAAATGTGCTGAGTCAAAACTGAGACATAGATCAGAAGTTCAGCTCCTAAAGTAATATAGCAATAATAATTATAAATATAATTGATGGAAAATTTATTCACTCACCTTCAAGCTGTAGAGTTCAAACAGCATATATTGCAATAATCTTGTAATTCTGTCCTTACAAATAGTATTCATTATACCTCCCTGAATTTCATTTGAGGAGTGCCTGAAAAAGACATGAATAATATAATTTAATTAAAAAGACATTAAAGATATTAAAGGTGATAAATGTATTTTATGACCTTTAAAATGATGTCAAGGAACATACATATTTATATTTTTGTAAGCCATGGTAAAAGTATGTCTTGAGTTTCAGAAAAAAATATCTATTTTGATAACTGATTCTTATTGTGCATTCATAGGAGATTGCATTGCTGATGCTATGAATGATAGATCAGTTTTACAGCAACTGCTCAAGATGCTCAAATAAACTTTCTATCATGTCTGCCATACAAAATTGTGTTAGAACAGACAGAAATTAGTATTTTAATGACAGACTAAAATTCAATAGTGTAACATTAGAATGTATTGTAAGTACGAGGAACATTTGAAATTAACAGGAATTTAAAATATAGAATGCTAGCAACAGGTGATGCTGATACCTGTGCACATACTGTATGTAGCAATACTGAAGTATATGCATTCTTTCTTATATCCAGATATTTACAGTTTCACTGTCAAGAGAAATTATTGCATAATCATTTCTGCTAAACACTAGAAAAGATCATCAAGCTGAATGACTTTGACTATAAAATAAAGGTCATATTGAACATGCCTTACGTTGCAGCAGAGCATATAATGTTTATTTTGCTTCCTTTTTTTTTTTCTTCCAGCACAACTGCATTCATTTATACTCAGAAACTGGAACCACAATTTCTTGGTAAAGTGAACAAAACAGTGTGTTGATTTATATAAATCTTAAACAAGCTTTGAGCTGATCTGGATCTATACCAGAAAATAATTTGAGGCAGCAGTCTCCATTTTATGATTGCAGAGCTTATATTAATATACAAATTAAGTATAAGTAATTTATTAACATTATTCATTACATATTTTTAACTATTTACTCCTTCTATTTTACTGATCTCCATCACAGAGGTATCAGTGGTAAGAGTTCTAAAATACTTTTGTATATTTAGCAATTATTTTTATTTTTGACAGTGAGACCACCTGTTTTAACTGATCTGTTTGCACTGATCCGTGGATCATGTCACACTGTATGCAAAGTAAAGTAAAATTACAATATGTACAAATTCTTCCCTCATAGTGGTCTGCAAGCTTGTTTTAACACTTAGAAAGTTGAGTCAACAGAAATTTAGAAATTAAGTTCTGTAATGGTACCTTTCTGCAGATGGTAAAATCAAGACCACACAATAATTTTTAGCTCTGAATGTCAGAGTAGAGATAACAGATACACTGTACAGGTAAAAGGCAACAGCACTATATACATATATTTATTTATTTATTTATTTTTCCCCATAATTTCCTCTTTTAATGCAAAGGAGCTAGTCTAGTACCAAAAAGAGATTAACTGCTACTAGAGCTATTGGTAGCTGTTGCCATTAGAGAAAGGTCTTGGATTCTTAGTGTGGCAAGGGATTATACAATATGCAATTAATATTAATATTAATTTTAATTTTAATTTTCTTTTTTTTTCTTCCTTTTTTTTTTTCCCCCCAAAAGCCTGATCGGCATTCAAATGAGTATGAGAATTTACATGGCTTAGAAGAGGAAATGTCTGAGTGTCTTACATAACACACTCAATAACTGCTGGCATCCAACTTTATTTTGGCCACTGCGCATATGGAATTTTGATTGCTGTGAGAATTACTTCATTTTCTAAATAAAAGTTGCTTCTCTCTTTTGCATATATTATCCCTGAGTCAGTACAGATTTTTTTCCTTCTTTTCTGTGCAAATCTGTATTTACCTTATTATTTCTGCAGACAGAAAACCATGTGTTGATCATTTCTTTTTATTATCTCTTTTTTGTTATGGCATAAGTATATTACCTTCACTCTCTGTGGATAAGCACTTCACACATGAGCTTTCTGATGATGTGTTGTAACTGCTTAATTCTCTTTAGAACCTACTTCACGGCTTTTAAATCTGCTTGCATATTCATTTTCACACTGTTAGCTGAAGATGTTAACTGATGCTTTCATCCTCTATGTCATGGCAAGAACATTTTTCTCTCATACTGGCCCTCATCCTTCCCAACAAGATGTAAATTTCCTCTCCAGTGCACAAGGAAATGCAAGAAATAAATTCACGCAAAACAGTAGTGGCTCAAAACAGACATTAAATTGATAATTCCATGTATTTCCAACTCAAAGGATATTACGGACAAAGTAAAAGCAAGATATGACTGTAATGGGTTTGGACACATGTAGTAGTACTAGTGGACTCCCCAGTTTCCCTAATTTGATAGTCTTTTTTTTTCTTTTTTTGCTATTAGCTGTCCTTGATATTCATACATATCCTTCCTGTTGGTATGTTATTTCCTTCTCACCTTTCCAACATTTTTCTGTCAATAGGAAAATGCATGCTTCTTGAAAATACGTGAATATAGTATACCTAGCACAATGGCCATCTAACTGGGGTACTAGGGTGTTACTGGTGTAAAATAGAGGAGGAGATACTATTGTCCATGGAGTAATCACTGAAAAGCAGATCCATCAAAATGCAAAATTTTAACTGCTATCCCTCTCCTAGAAATAAGTGAAATGTTAGATTCCAAAATGGAGAAGTCATTTGTAGGTGGGAGTTTTAGTTCTGCAATTTTTTTTAATGTGTGGAACCAAAACTCATAATCCTGGCTAGGATTAGAATTCTTTCTACGCTAAAGCAGCTATATGCTGGCAAGCAAAGATCATAAAAATTGTGACCGAGTCTGGATTCAATGGATTTACTTGTTACAGTATTTCCAAAGCACGTAACAAGCCCTATTCTTATTTTTAATTACTTTCAGTCAATCTGTAGTAGTGTTAGTACAGTGCATTAAAATCAGCTCTCTCTTGTACCTTCTTCCATTTCCAAAATTAATTAAGCTGTAGCACAGTAACTGGAAGAAAGAGCCCATAGCTTCATTTATGCAGAAAACAATGAAAGCATAAATTGAGAGCAATAATCCTAATGTTTTAGAACTGACCTTCTGAAAGGGCACTTTGCTACATGGCAACAGTGTCTTTTCAGACAAAGTAACCCATACCAACTAAGTGAATCATCCACTCCTCCCTTAAGCATCATGGAAATGTTGCTCATTTCCGACTACCCAGGCACCCATCAAGAAACTACTTAAGTACTCATCATCCACTCCACTGTACCATTACTAGTCATATTTTCTTTTTACTGTGTACTTTTCATCCATCAAAAATCTTAGCGCCTTTAGATGAATGTAAATATATAAAATGTAATTACTATAAGTAATTCAATATTTCCCTTCTTTGTCTGATAATGGTTTTAAAGGAAGTAGTATATGTTGCTATATAAAATATTTATTCCTGAACAAAATCAGAGAATCTTTATAAAACATCTACAGAAATTTGATACATCAGATATTTGCAGATTGGAATAGAAAAGTTTGTCAGTTTTTGGTTTGTTTTTTTTTCTTCTTTGTCTTGTTTTGTTTTCTGCAGCTGTTTAAACAGGTGGCTATATGTACAAGAGAGGGATCTCTGTGACTGGTATTTTATTGGATTTTAATTCAAGTGGTGTAGGTTAAAAGGTGAGGTGCCTTTGCCTGTAGGCCGACCACTACCAAATCCACAGCTGCAGACAGCATTTTGGTATTGCAGGCTGGGAGTAGAAAACTCCCTTGTGATACACAGAATGTTATTCTGAGGATGACTCATTTGGTACAAGGTGGAGAAAGCTTTCCATCACAGAATCACAGAACTGTAGGGGTTGGAAGGGACCTCTAGAGATCAGGGAGTTCAACTGCCCTGCCACGGATCACAACCCTCTGAGCTCTTCCATTCAGCCAGTTCTCAACCCACCTAACTGTCACACGCTGTGTGGCACTGCACAGCTGCAATTCCTCTCAGTGGCTCATTGCGCATCTTGACCTGCTGCAGGTTATGAGCCACAGCCTTGCTGAGACAGCATCTCCCAGAGGATGTACAACAGATACTGAAACAATGTCAGAATCTCCTAGTGGTCCTCGAGTGGCTGAGTCTAAGCACAATCTGAAGGTTTTGCAGAGGTCCATGAGCTCTCTCTGACCTTTCCTCCTGAGGCCAGGGACCAGGATGCAACTAATTCTGTGTTCACTGTTGATTTTTCAGAATCATTTCCAAAGGCAACCTGCATCTACTCTCTCCCGTTATCCCTCAGGAAGAACAAACTTTCTGGTTTGCAATTAAAACACATAAAATGCTGTATTAGGTGAATGCTAACAAACATATGAGGATTGCCTATGCTCACTGGTTCTGAATACACTTCTAATTACTGTTTAACAAAATCATTTGAAAGGCCCTCTTGCGCTCAAGCTTACAAGTCCTTGTAGTTTGTGAGCTCCATTTATGATCAGACTACTTTTTGTGATTTTGTTTAGGTAAGGAGTTAAACTATTCCTCCACGCTTTACAAGTAGACAGAACTCTCTCCCCTTTGCCACATGCAACCTGCCCAGTGTATACAAGCAGCCCTGATGCCTGGCTTTCTGAGCAGGCCCAAGATCCTACTCAGTTTCTCCTGTTCTGAAATGAAAATATTGATGATAGATATCTATAATGGAAATAATACAAAGCAGGTGTGACATTTTGGACACTTCGTTAGCAGAAAGTATTTGACAAAATTGTCACTGTTACAAGATAAAACCAAACCCTTCAGGACTCTTTTCTTTGTAGGGTCTTGTATGACCTTTAGCTTTCAGCATCAGTAATATCATTTAGACCAAGACCTGAGTTACTATTGAGTTCCAATATGAATTAATATGAGTTTTAAGGCTTCCGTTTAAGGGTTTCCTTTCTGGAGCCTGTGGCAAAAGTTGACTGAAGCAGCTAATAGAGCTTTTTCCAAATACAGCACATTCTGTTGATTCCTCAAACATATAAAACATTTAAAATAAATAAAGAGAACCGACACTTTGTAGTATTTAGACCTTTTTATGCTGCTGTCAGCCTGACTAACTCCCACTCTGGCAAATCCATCCCAAAGTGCTTATAGACTTCACTCCTCTCAGCACCTTTCAGCCTAACAGCCTCATCTACCTCAGAGAAAGTAAAGGGTTAGAGATTGTGCTTGGCTCCCTGAGTCTTGAGGCTAAGAGGATTGGGATGCAGCAGATAATTTCTAGTTTTGACTATTTGAGGACACATTAACTCGCTTCTGCTTTGACTGAATCTAGTCAGACATTCCGCTGCCTCTAAAATGATACAAGGACTACTTTCAGCTCAAAATCATGGTTTTACTTGAACAAAAACTAAAATGGTATTAGAATGATATATCACAAAAGTTCACTGAAAGGAAGCCTTTTTCTTCCAGGGCTTCCTCCAGCCTGGTAGCTTTTTGGTGATTTCCTGTGCCAGGAGCACACATGCCACACTGAGGTTCCATGGATTATTCTCTGCTTCTGGAGTTTTTTCCCCATTATGTCCTAGAGTTGTCCTTCTGTCACCCTTTACTACTGTCATTGCTTTCCTAGGTTTTGCTGTGCTGTTCATCTGAAAAGACTAAAGAATTTGGATCTTTTCACCCTGGAGAAGAAAAGACAGGGAGTACCATCAGTTTATCAGTCCTTACAAAAGAGCTGCAAAGAGAACACAGTCTCTGTGTTCACAAAGATCCACACAGAGAGGATGAAGGACAATGGGTGCAAGTTGCACTGGGAAGGGTTTCATCTTGATATAAGGAAGAAATTCTTGACAATGAGAACAATGAATTACTGTAACACACTCCTCAGGGTCTTGGTGAAGTCCCCATCACTGGAGGTTTTCAAGACTTTACTGGATAGGGTGCTAGACAATCTCATCAAGGCTTCCTTTCCCTGGCAAGGCCAACCTGGGTTTCTGTGATCATGATTCCTTACTTAAAGGAATCTGGCAGAGCAAAACACAGCAAACAGGAATAAGAATGCCATCTGATATGGTTAAAAAAGAGAAAAATATCTATTTGAACTTATATGCACACATATTCATAAATATCTTGCAATCACATCATATATACATAATGTACACATGTATGTATGTATAGAATCATAGATACCTTAAAGTTGGGAGGGCCCTTTAAAGGTCATCCAGTTCAACTGCCCTGCAATGAACAGGGACATGCACAGCTAAATCAGGTGGCCCAGGGCCTTGAAAGACTCCAGGGATGGGGCATCAACCACATCTTTAGGCAACCTGTTCCAGCGTCTCACCACCTGCACTATAAAAGAATTTTTCTTTATACTCAACCTAAACCCTTTAATCTTTAAGATTGAAACCATTTCCCTTTGATCCATCACCACAGACCCTGCTAAAGAGTCTGTCCCCTTGTTTTCTTATCTCCACTTTAGATATTGAAAGGCTGCTATCAGGTCACTTCAAGAGCCTTCTCTTCTCCAGGATGAGAAAACAGCCCCAGCTCTTTCAGCCTGTCCTTGTAGGAAAGGTTTTCTATCCATTAGATCACTTTTGTGGCCCTCCTCTGGATTTGCTCCAACAGGTCTATGCCTTTCCTGTAGTGAGGACTCCATATCTTGATGCAGTACTCCAGGTGAGACCACATCAGTAAAGAGTAGAAGGGCAGGATCACATCCCTTGACCTGCTGGCCACGCCTCTTTAGATATAGCCCCAGTTACGGTTGGCTTTCTGGGCTGCTAGGGCACATTGCTAGCTCATGTCCAGCTTCCCATCCACAGTACCCCAGGTCTTTTACTACAGGTCTGCCCTCAATCCTTTCATCCCCCATCTTGCATTGATAGTAAGAGTTGTCTCAATCCAGGTGCAAGGTCTTGCATTTGGATTTGTTGAACCTCATGAAGTTTACCTGGGCCCACTGCTCAAGCCTGTCCAGGTCCCTCTGGATGGCATCACATCCCTCTGGTGTGTTGACCACAGCCACAGCTTGTCATCATCAGTAAACTTGCTGAGGGTGCAATCAACTCCACTATCAATGTCAACAATTAAGATACTAAAGAGTATCAATCCCAGCACTGACCCCTGGGGGACACCACTTGTCTCTGATCTCCATCCAGACATTTAGCTATTGATCAGTATATTGTGGACTCAATCCTGCAGCCAGTTCTTTGTGCACTGGACAGTCCACCCATCAAATCCATATCTTTCCAATTTGAAGAGAAGAATGTTGTGGGGTACCATGTCAAAGGTCTTAGTCAAGTCCAGTATAGATGGCATCAGTGGCACTTTCTCTGCAGTGACACCACCATAAAAGACCACTAGGTTGATCAAAAAAGTATTTGCCTTGGTGGAGCTTTGCTGGTCCTCCTCCCTGTCTTCCATGTGTCTATGCGTACATATACATATATATAAATATATACTAGTTCAGAAGTGAGATACAAAATATAATAATATGAATACAATATGAAATAACTTTATTTCTATTTTGGAAAAATTTACTAAAAAGTTCAGTTATGTAGCCTGATTAAATAGCACCCACAGAACTAAAGGATATATAGAGTAGTACTAATGGCAAACATTCTTTCACATCCACCAGAACCAGTGATTTTATATTCACCTGTATCTCTCCTATCATGGTGGCTGACCCATATTCAGTGTTATCCTCTGGCTCATTGGATTTCATCTACCTTCAGAGTGTACTAAGTACTATATAATAAAACACTCTGATGTATAATGATTTCATTTTCACCTGATAATGCTTTTCTACTTAAATATTCTTGTTCCAAATAAGACTTCATTTCAAATCAAATTACAAAGGCAGTATTCCTTCTATATCTGTAGTTAATACTTTTCCACTGGGCTCAGAAGACAAAGTCTGTCAAACATGGGAGAACAACTGAAACACTCTTAAGACCATGTCTTTTTGATGTACACTCAATACTTGCAGGGTCACAGTCAATGGGAAATATTGAGTGGAGTTCACCTCAAAATACTTTCCAGTATCTTGGGAAGGACTTCTTGTTACAATATGGGATTAATTCCTTTCAAGCAAGGGAGAAAATTGATTTTGTGTCTTCATCAACTGAGATGAATGCCCCAGCCACTGGGTGGGAAGAGAAACAGAATCTGTATCAATTTCTTACAAGTTTCATTAATCTGCTATTTCCCACTTTTTCCAGAATAAACAGTTGAGCAATTTAGGTCAGGTGATCTATTTTTAAATACTTATTTTATCAAGAAAACAAGCATTTCCTATATTTCACTAATATTCTTATACTGAATGTAGGCAATTAACCATTTTCTCCCCCAAATGTTCTTAAGCTATTCTTGTTTCACAAAGTTAACACTGATGGTCCCCCAGATAATCTCAGCCACGACTAGCAATTCTACTTTATTAAAAAGTAATCCGTAAACCTAAAAGTTATGCATTAATACTTGATATGGTTTTGCACAAAATTTTATAGAGTAATGAAATATTTGAATTTCTTTCTTGCCGTCTAATGCTAAGTGTTAATGGAACTAGCAAAATAACGTTTGAAAATCTCATTTGAAGTTACATTTGAACTGTAATAGATAAAGTTTTCAAAAGTTTAATATTATCTATGACTTAAGTTTTCAAGTGACTTCTAACACAATCACATATATACAGACTCCCACTCACCACTTAGGATCAGATCATTAGGAATGATAATTTCTCCCTAAGACAACATGTGGGAGAAAGATGTCTAACGCCTATCATTTATGAACAGAAGGCCTCATTTAAATGAATGGAACTACAGTCTACAGCAGGCGAACACCTGACTTTCATGTTTCAACATCTTCAAGTCCTCTGTGTTCTAATCAAAACTAGATTTGAAAATAGATGTTTTGCATTTTCACAGATTCTGTATTCTAAAACTTGTTTTGCTAACTGAAAAAAGCAGTTGAATCAACTTCAGTCAACAAGTCAACCAAAATTTTCCAACTTACCATAAGCATGAGATGTTTGTGCCCAAAAGGAGAATTTCAGAACATCACAGTAGTGAACATGGAGCTGTAAACATGCAAGTCAATTGTGGCTAACAATAGCTTTTGCTGTGGTAGAAACAGCAATAATGGTAAATTTCATTTGTGAAGTGCCATTTGCAGTCCCAAGGAGTTTTGAATTTCCACCAAGTAAAAGAAGCACAGAAGTATACGTTGATCAAATTCTGTTTTAAAAAGCTAGATCCACAAACAGCTTTCCAAATACAAATAGGAATTTCATTTCATTGAGAAAGCACACAGTAAAAGCTCTGACACCACAGCCTCTAAATTATATTTAGGAAAAAAACATGAAAACCTATAAAAATTCCAATAGGCAAAGGAAGAAAAATTGTAGAGTTAGGGACTAGTTTTGATGGAGGCTTTATAAATAAGGACAAATAGTTGAAAATAAATAACGTATTCAAAAAAAATAAGGGAATGAATAATGTGTTTTTATACTTACATGCATTTTATTACATTTTAGTGCTCTGAAGAAATATATATCACTCAGCAAAACAAGATACCAGATTAGAAAGAGAGAAAGAGAGCATTGTCCTAACTAATATTCCTTAGCACATTAAAATATAAATACTGTATTTCTTGCGATGATCCACAACATATAATTATCTTTAAGAACAAACATATTAAGGAAAAAAGCTGTGTTCTTTCCTGTTACCAGCAAAATAACACAGATTTCTTGTGCTGCACCTGCATTCGGATTTTTAAATTGATTTCATTAAGTTAGTTCCTTAATATAGACGAGAATATTTTGCAGACAGATCATCTCTAACTCTTGAGAAGGTTACTCTGGAAGTCCATAGGAAAGCTCTCATAAAACTAAAATGTTCATCAGAGTTCTCAAAAGGTGAAGAGGGTGACGTCTGGCACATGAAGTTATCATGTACAGTCAACCCATTTCTGTGTACTTTTTCTCTATAACAACGAAAAGTCACTTGCTGGAAACAACTCCCCTTTCTTCCTTCTAGAATATGATATGTCAAATGTGGCTACAGGTTGAACTAATGAGAACATATGAGTCATTACAGTTTTTTGTATAGTTCATTTTTGACTTTGAATGAATGATAAAGAATAGATAAATGTTCTTCCCCCAAAAATTAGCACTGAAATAGGCTACTAGTGTTCATTGATATGTATTTTTCTCCTTTTTTTTTCTTTAAGAAGAGATGCTATATTAAATAGGTAAACAAGAAGGAGAGAGTATATTGTACAACCAAAGAGAAGGCTCCAATGGAAGTGGTTATTACTTAGTATATCAGTGTATGTTAATTATATCTGTTAAGATCATGCTAGTATAGTGATTTCTCTGTTTTATAACTGAATTGGAAATTGACATTTCCAAATGTGACAATGACATAGATCATCTGTTATGTTAATGAAGCATATATATATATATCCATATGTGTCTTATAGCTACATGAATCATAAGCAAAAAATAGAGCCTCCATGACCATTCAGCATCCAAAAAAAACCCCAAAACAATCAGTGATCACTGATAATTGCAATGGCTAAAAACTCCAACATAATGAAACAAGGAAAAGAAATGAAATGCCAAATGATAAGGTTAAGGTCAACATCAATACACAGCTGTGTATTATATGTTAAGCTATATTATGATTATACTGCTTTATAGCAGGCTACAGCAGTTTGTCCATGATAAACATTTCATAGGAATTCCAATAAACATGTCAACAGTTGTTCAGTTACCAGTATATCCTGCTACAGTCATTTCTTTCTCTCTCCCATTTCTTTAATCTCACAGAAATATAACCAGTGCTCAGCTGTTATTACTTGGAAAATTGTGTCTACATCTGTCCTTTTGCTACATTTAAAACTTCTGTAGAGAGTCTTGGCAATTTTTCTCAGTATGCTAATTGAAATCACATTTCTACAGCCATCGTCTACTTCTAGATGAGAAATAGTTCTACTGAAACAGTCCTGCAAAGCCATCCTTACAGACATTTGATATTTAATTTGCAATGTTCTTATAGCTGAGCTTATACAGAAAACTCTTTAGAGTGTGGGTAGTTAACAGTAAAACTGCAGAGTGATTCATCAGCACTGGGTGATGAATGTAGAAGTACCTGTTTCCCTTTGAATTCTATACAGTACTTTGAGAAAGGGTCTGTCCATTTTGAGTAAGGTCCTACGTGACAAACAGAAAGCCAAATGCTCTAAGGAGATGAATGTCACCAAGTGTTGCCATACAGTCTCCAGAATGCAGCACAAAGGTTTACTCCAGGTGTTACACACCTTTTTGAGATTTCTTGTTCAAGCATATTTAGCCAGAGGAAGGAGACTCTGCAAGTGGTGTATACAAAACGTTAAGGTATAAAGTGGCTTTACAAAACTAAGCATCATCTTATTCAGCTCCAAGATACTGTACCAAGATCCCGTACCACAGCATATGACCAAAGATGTCAAAGACTTGGAAAGTGAGAAAGGTTGGCCTGGCTATCTGAAACTAGCCCAGATGTTGCTGAGCTGCTCTCTCCCATCAGCTGATGGCACTGACAACTCAACCTAGAGGTGCCCCAACAAAACTAACTGGCTTTTGCTTTCCTTTTAGATTTTTGCTTTTCTTTTAGACTTTTACCACTCTTTGTTGTTGGTTTTCAGAAATATTGTAATCATTACTTTTACGGGATCTCTCTGCAGTCTGAGTCAAGATAATATGGCTGAGCTACATAAGGGTTGGGTCCTGCACCTTCACCTCATCCACAGTGAAAGTTCTGGTTGGGGCAGAGTTGATAGCAGGGATTTTAGAGAGAGGGTTTCATTGGAGACCTTTGAGATCTGCACGCACAGAGCTGGCATGGAAAGTGCACATTTTGCAAACTTCATTGATAATGAAACATATTCTTCTTTGGTACCTATGTGTACTTTGATTTATTACCTAATTGTTTATGTATACTTAGACATTTTGTTTTACTATCCAGACACATAATAGCTATGCTCCACACAAAGGCCAGGAAAGAATCACTTGCAGCAACTGAGATCATGAATGCAGCTAGAACAGATTGCACCGCAACTGCACTCTTTACTCTTAAAGATTTTTCCTTGTTAATGTTATTCTAAAATCTCCCACAGTCTTCTATGAAATGTTATAAAACTGTGTACCTTCTTAACTCAAAAACATTTTTCCTTAGTGTTCCAAGAGACTGGTATAAGGTTAAATCTAAACTGATTATCCAATTAATTATTAAAAAGAAGTCATTAAGTGCTTCTGAAACAAGAAGTTGCAATGCTTTTAATAAAAAAAGAAAAACCAACCGTAGCATACATTTAAAATAATAATAATAAAATAACCTTTTTTTATGGAAAAGTCTCTTTTGATCCTTTTCAAAGCCACCTGTTTTGTAATTGTGGTTTAAGACAGAAAGAATTACTGATTTCCAAAGATAAAGTCAAAACTGTCAGAAGCAGCAAAACACCCATTGTACCATACTGTGATAATGGTGGCTTTGATTTTCCAAAGCAGCACAGCAGTTGTTCGTTTCTACATCTGCATCTTCATCTGAATAATGGGCAAAATGTACACTGACCTTTTAATGTAGTTCTCTGCCTGCAGTCGTGGAATGAAGATCACATTGTATTGAGCTCTGTTTCACAGTGTGGTCAAGGTTGGCTGCCAGTGCACACATTCTAAACCATATTACAAGCATCTATTTTAAGACATGAGAAATACTGTTTTATATAAGATTAAGCTTTCTGAAACACTACAACAGAGTTCATGAGATGAATAACAGATGATTTTATGTCAGTAATGGCACTACTCCATGAACTGCTGAACTCATGTACAAAATGTTCTCCACATGCCTCATTGATATAGTCCATTTGATTGCAAATGTGCTCTCTAGTATTAATCAGGTGGTTGTTAATCTTAATAGCATCATATATTATCACTATGCATTTCAAGGAGGTAAGTTCCTCTATGATAGCAAACTTTTCACATAGATACAACAATAAATGTGCATCAGTTGTTTCCACATCCAGTGGATAACTGCAATATATAAAGCAGGGGAAAACTTATCTGGCAATATTACAGAAATCACAGCAGCTTTCTACATAGCCTCTGAGTTTCTGCTATGTAGTCTACTTAAACTAAAATTTGCACTAGGCTTCAAGCCTTCTCATTGTAGAATACAGATTAGAATATTAGTAAGTCCCCATTTTCCACATAGCAGTATATCCTAAGGAGCCGAACACTTCTAAGAGTTTGCTCCATTTCTCTTCTGCTTTCACCAGTAATTCACTGATTTGTGCTCTCTGTTTAGTCCAACATTCTAGATTGACAGTTCTGGTTGTCTTATTACCCTACCACGGTGCAAAAATCAGCTGAAATTTCCTCTTAAATTTGAGCGTGTTGGAATTCTCTGTTGAATTTTTGGATGACATCTGTCATCAATGACATTAATACTATCCTATCTCCAGCAAAAAGATTTCTTTCTACAAGTAGGTTCTTTCAGGATCACTTTTCCATTGGCCACTGGCCATTTTGGCTTACTGATCACTGCTGGCACTGCAAAAACTTCTTCAGTGACCTCATTTGACTGCTTAGAAGCTATTTCTAACATCAGTCCAGAGAAGGCACTCATTTATCTCATCTAGCCACAAAGCTTGGTCAAATACCAAAGCTGTCACTCACTGCCCTTTATCCCGCAGTCTGGCAAATAACAAGTGTAACATTGTATAGCAGTGATTAAACAGCACGGAGAAGGTTTCAGAAGCTGGCATCCAGGGACTGTAAGTAATAACTGTCCCTTATATTCATGTTTTCCTATTTGAATCTAGCATGTATTTTAACAGGTATTTAGATAAGCCAAACATTAAGCATGCTTTCAAGGTCAGGTGCTAAATATTTAAACCTTATAAATCTTGTAAAACTTATTAAATCTTATAAATCTTAGAATGCTATATTTGGCCACCCCTGGACTGCATATTGTCACATGATATCACATCTGCCTTACGTAGATCCTTGTTAGTTCTTCAGTGAACCACAGACAATCTGCTCATTAATGTACTAGCGGCTGCACATCTTCAGCTGTTTTTAATGCTTTTTCAGGTCTTCATAGCCATACAGTATTGGTTGTTCATATATATGTTTGTTTATATATGTACATATAGACATACGCACATATTTCAAATTGAATAATGCACTATGAAGTGTTCATCAGATTAACTGAATATTATGAAGTAAATTCAGTATTTAAATTTTTACAATTTTATCTAGTTTATATTTTGCAACATTTCAGAATTTTCCACTGTTTTCATGCTCACCATCTTGGAGTTGTTCTACACAATCCTATATGCAGTTTCATGTAATTTTTTTTCATTCTATCCATGTAAAGGTTCTCATTGAAAGATGAATATTCATAACTCAACAACTATATTTTTAATAGAGTCCGTTGTCTCAATTTTACTTTTTATGCACTAAACTTGTTTCTCCCTTTTGTATTAGTAGTCTCCTAGATGGTACCACGTACGAAGTAGGTACTAGAGAGAAAAAGTTTCTAATTACTGTGAAAAAATAATTGTTCTTTAAAGGTCAAAGATTATTATTTCTAATATGAATTGCCTTTGATAAACTTGTACACTGAGTTGTTTTTACATCTCTAATGAAATCTTCAGTACTTGATTTTTACTGCTACTTGGAGAATCCAACTGTTAAAACTGTTATCTTCCCTTCTTCCCCACACCCTCCGCCACATATAAGCACTCTGTTACTCTTCAGTCAGGCAGCCTCATGAATAATTAAAAATTCTTCCCTTCAGATTTTCATTTTTAATGCTATATGCTTCAGCTCCCTGTAATCAGCAGTCTGTTTTTGTCAATTTGAGTAATATAGCTCTCGGATTTTTTTTATCCAAACCTGTCACAATGCCTTCTATTCGTCTCAACAATTACCACCAGTGGTGACTTCTTTCATAAAGAAACTTTCATGAACACATTTGCCACAAAACCTACAATTCTTACCAAAATCGTCATAGAACCTTTTACTATTCATCTCCAGAGCGACCTTGACCCAAGCAGGTCTTAAACACATTACTGATTTTTAGACTATTTGTTGGAACAGTACTAATTTTACTTTCATACACATATACTTAAAATTCCTATTTTATTCATATTTTATCTGTAATGTGCTTTCATTAGTTCTTTGGTATCCACATTACTATAACAGGTCTTGCACAATATTTCTGTTTTCATTCCTAATTTTTTCAGTGCATCCTCATTTTCTTTACGTCTCTTATCTTGATCATTACAACCTATGTGGAAATCATTAATTTATCTCGTCCTATTTTTTATTCTTTAATTAAAGATGTTTTTTCTTTTTTTTTCAGGCTGAATCAGTACAGTAAAAAAGCTTCTTTTGTTCTGTCAATTGCCCCAGTAGTCATGTATTCCTCACAATACCAGTCCTTGAGATGCTCATTCTTCAATTACCTTTTTCAGGACTTGAAAAAATGTGACTGAATAACATACAAGTTATCACTTTTTGATAATCTGCAGTCATTGGACATAAGCATTTTATTGCTTCTCATCTCCTGTGCTACACCTAAATACATCCTCCTGCATCGTTTTGTCTTCTGTATTTTTTTTAGATAATCAGTTGCCAGTAAAAGATCTCAAAATGTATTGCACAGGACATGTTCAGTAGATGCCAACAGATATTTTATCGTAGAGTATGAACTGCATCACTTCCTCTTACTTCTCCTTAATAATGCCTGAAAATTACAGTATCTCTAATTGAATCACTAGTCACTGGATGTTCTCTTTTATAAGACTGGTCACATTATATTTTCTGTATACTTAACTTTTACTCATTTTTATCAGATAATAATTTTGGTTATTTTCTATCCACTGTTCCTTATATTCAGCCTTTCTGTTGCATACTTTCGTATGATTTTCTATTTCTCCACTCCTTTTTCTTTTTTGTATCCAGAAACTGCTCATTTCATGACCACTAAGTACAAGAAGACAACCAGTATCACTATTCTTTCCCATCTGTCACATTAAAAAGAAATAAAATTCCCAACCAGCGTCTCAAAAACAAGGAGAATGAAGGTTAATGCTAGACCACCACACAAGCCTGATACGATATGCCCACTTTGTTCAATATAGCACTAATTTCAAAGTCAACTAAGATCCATTTTCCATCTCAGCCATGCAATTATAGTAGTGAAACTTACAATACATCAAAATGCCTCTCATGCATTCATCTTTAATCAGAGATAAATTCCTGGCATTGTAATTCTGAATATACCTAATGGCTCCATGTGACACTTAACCAACCTGTGGCCCAGATACTTCTCTTTATAACAAACCAAACAGTGAATAGCTACAGAAAAAAATATATATAGATATATATATATATAATTGTATATCTAAGCCACGTAAAAATATAAAGCCAATTACTAAAATCAAAGTGACTAAAATAGATCTATGGGAAAGACTAATTTCCTTTTTTTTTTTTTTTAAACAGAATCACATTTTATTTTCATCTGTTCACTTCAGAAATCTGTTATGTAATGAAAAATTCTGATTTTATTTTATTCAATCCCAGATATTGAATTTCTTCAGAGAAGACTTAAGATTTCTGGAGTTCATGATGATAAGGCATTAATATCTGCTACCGCTTTTCTGAAAAGCAAAATACCTCAGAACAATGCACAAGGCCTCCTTTTAGCAGTCTCCTACCAAGAAGGAAAAATAAAAAGATGGCTAATAAGGATTTGTCTGATTCAATTTTCATTTCTGTGAAGTCTATACCTTCATGGAAGTTAAAATAAAATCCTGAATGTAAAAATGTAGAGAGGGACTTCATAGCTCTTAAAAGTTACCCCTCAAGGATAAGACTATTAGTGGGAGAGCATGAAAATCTTGATAATTTTATGGAAACATAATTTTCTTTCAGCCTATACTTTCAACTTAGTCTAGTCTGCATTTTCAAAGCACTATTTTGCCTGGTAAAGAACTGCAAGCTGACACTTTTAAAATATGAATAGCAATTTATGAAGTTCAAAAGAACCAAACTTTTAACTCCATGAGCCTTTCTTAGTTTAGGCCAGTGAGGACGTGTACTACTAGTATGCACAAATATCATGGTGGAAAAAAAATAAACTGAAAAAAGATTTCATTTGTGGATTTGCTTGGAATTAATTTTTTATTGTAAGAAGATGGAGTCAGGAGACCCAGTGGAGGCCTCAGTTACTGCTTTCTCATTTTCAAGCTCTGATCAGAACGAGGGAAACCTCAGGCCAGCTAGAAGTATTGAATATTTTTTGTTTCAGCACAATCCTTTTAAAGATTATCAGCCAGAAACTGAGCAGCGTTTTGCAAGTCCAGTCCCAGTTATGTTTTACATCTTATCAGAATCTCTCACCTCTGGCATAAAACTACGCATTTGAATATCCAGAAAAACAAAACAAAACCAAAAACACTGAGGCAGATCCACATAAAAATTAAAGAAAGAAAATACAGGTGCAATCAGGTGTATTTTCTTTGAAGATTTCTTTTGAGAAAAATCTTTTCAGAAGGTGAAAGCTTCCTGCCCCTTACTCTCTATTCCAACTATGATGTAGATTGCTGACAAGTTTGCTGTGGGAAATGACATGCATTTACTAGGAAACTTCCTAAGATTATTTTCCCTGCTATTTTTCTCCCAGAACTACATGATGGAGTTACCATCTAGCCTACCTTAACATCTAATTCATTGACCTACTTAGACTCCTTGATAGCACTAATAGATGAATTAGATATAATTCAATATAGATATATATATATAGATATATAGATATATAGAAATAGATAGAACTAAAACTAATAATTTTAGTTCAAATGGAAAATAAGCAGCAAGAGGAAAGGAAATATTACTACAGATTTCTTTTTCTTGCAATAAAAAAAGAGATAATGATCACAAGATAAATTAACAACCACAGTGCCTAAATCATCATAATATCCAAATACAAATAATACAAATAACAACACAGTCCTTTAAAAATACAGAAGTAACCCAAATCTGCTAAAACTTTACTGTTAGGAATGAACCATTGGAGCTTATCTTTTAAGAAAGTGAGATTACTTTTGCATATAGAACAAGTCTTGAAATGCAAGCATAGTAAGATAGATTTTGTTACCAGACTAACAATACTGGAAGAAAAGGTGAAAAGACATTTAGTATGATGGGCTAGCTGAGGAGATAAAAATTATTGTCAGCAAGAAAGATAAAAGTGCATGTGAAATGCATTTTTGTAATTAAATAGATGTCAGAACACCTGAGTTTAATGATAAAGTGAAAAACTGACAGCTGCATTCGTAGCATGAATAAAATTAATTCAGTCAGGATAACATTGGAAATAAATTCTCTGAAGTCCAAGAACTATTCGTGAGATTTGTTTACTGGGAGCAGCAAATATTTCTAGAGCATACAAAGCAGTTCTCAAGTTTGGTTTAAATTTAAATATGAACAAAATGTACATGTGAAAGATAATGGAAAAATGAATAATGTTTTAAAGTGTGGAAAAACAGATAAAGTAGATCAACATCCAAGAACATGTTTAAAAGTCAAAGTATTTTAAATGTGAAAAACTGAACAAAACACACATGCTATTAATGAGGAATTCCAATAGAATAAGTATAATGTACAAGCGAACATAAATGCTAGCTAGTAGTAAATGCAGATCAAACATTAATTTAAATTACAAGAGAAAAAAATGTCAGTGGGATATATTTAAATCAGACTGAATACTTGTCACGTCTGTCACAAGAAGATTGCTTGATCACAGAGGGGAGAGTTTACACAGAAGGCAAGGGACAGTAGGAATAATGATCACAGATCACACAGGTCTATTTTGCACTGAACACTAAGTATTACCCCAGTGCTTCGCTTGAAAATGTGCCTGTCTCTTTCAGCAATTAAACTAATAACAACATTCAAAATCTACCAATATGCAGCAGCTGATAGACTCAAGGGCAGTGCAGATGGATCTTGAGGGAAGTACAGCATAGTGTTGAATACAAATATAAATTTCATATGTATGCAATATAAATATTTCAGTAAGTCATCCCTCCTTCCTCCCACATGTATTGTTTTTACATGAGTTCTTCATGCGGGGAAAAAAAAAAAAAGAGTTGTGAAACAAACTGTACAATAGAAAAATATTCTACAGGAAACCTGATGGTGCATGAAATCACAGAGCAGTGAAAACATGAGATGATGTAATGAGCTAAACCATTTAACAGTTAACTTTCCTGTGTACAGGCACGGGAAGATAAATTCAGCAGCAGATAGGAAAATCAGAGGTTATGTGTAAAGAATTATAAAAAAAATACATATACACAGAAGTATGGGATATGAATCTTCCTTCAGTACTGTAAATTCATGTTTCTGAGTTCATAGTATCATAGGTTGGAAAAGACCTAAAAGATCATCTAGCCCATCGATCCACCTATCACCAATAGTTCTCTAAACCATTGTCCCTCAGCACATTTACACGTTCCTTGAACACCTTCACAGTCAGTGACTCCCCCACTTTCCTGGGCAGCCCATTCCAGCACCTGACCACTCTTTCAGAAAAGTAGTACTTCCTAACACTCAGTCTGAATCTCCCCTTGAGCAACTTGAAGCCATTCCCTCCCCAGTTTATGTGAAAGAATATGACACTCTGAAGAATACCATATTGAATGATAATGGAGCAGGGAAGATGCATTGTCTAGTCAGATACAGCACCATAGCTAAAGAGATTAAAAATCCAATGTTTTTACATTAAAAATGTTTTTTGGAGAATAATAACAATCAAGTGTTGATGAATAATCAAGAATGTTATATTACCTCAGATACAGGATCACATGTACCCAAGAGCACTGCATTTGCATTGTTTGTATATATACATACATTTATATATAATTGTATGTGTATATATGAGATCTTCTATCTGAAGGACTGATCCATCTATCTGAGATTCTGAAATGATTAAATTGTATCCTGCGTTATCTTCTGGCAGTGCTGTAGCATAAACTTTTAGTACTGTTTTTTGCTAACGTCATGAGAATTTTGGAAGCCATGCAAATACCCTCTTTATACTTATCCCATATAATCAATTTTATCATAACCAGGTGTTTAGTGAGGGCAGGCAGAAAAGTACTGGAAACTGCAGGAGTTCACTTCTTCTTTCTTAGTTGTTTGCTATCCTCCTGTCTTCCTACTCAATGTACTGTAATCTATGCATAAATTTATACATTTATTTTTGTAAAGAAAATATTCTTTTCTTTTACATTCCCATCAAAGCAAATATCTTTTCATTTTCTCCCTGGTCTTAAGCCTACAGATAGAAGAGAATAACTGTGTGAATAGTTTTTGTTAAAAAACATTGAAGATCCTCAGGAAAAAAAGAGTTGTAAATTTCAAAAATAAAGATTTTTTTCATTTGAAATCACATGCATAATGCATCTACTTCAAATGAAGGTTTTTTTGAAGTAGCTTTGTATCAAATGTTCCTAAATTTAATTTTTCCTATTGTTTGACCAACTCTCTGTTCTCTAATAAAGTTGCATTTTAATGTTCATTACATTTGTTCTACAGAGAAGATAAATTAGAAGGTATTAGCTATATCATTCCCAGTCTTCTGTTACATAAATACAAACATAAGTAAGCTTTTGATCTGTTTTTTCATTCTCTCTCTGCATGTATATGTACCCTCAAAACATACAACGAAACAAAAACACCCTCAAATTATCTTCAGAAAAAATATAAACTCTGTTTTATGAAAAAGGTTATATATTGATCACATTCACATGGAACTCCATTTTAAATTATAAGACTCTCATACAAGCTCACAAAAGTAAAATTAGAGTAAATCCTCCCTATTTAACAAAAAATAAAATAAACACAACCAATGAATATAGTCATATGTTTAACATTTTAGAATGGTTCACCAGAATAAAAAAAGTCTTACACACATGACATGCATATACTATTATGGCAGCACTCCAGTAACTGCTTTAAGACAAAGGTAATGTGAAGTATTTGCAGTTAAGGATAGAATAGAGTTACTCCAAGGTGCTGAACCTATTTTTATCACTGGAACTGCCCTTAGTAAGCTCTGAGACAGTATTACTATAAATGAATAAGCTGTCCTCCTGGCTCCAACAAAATGGATGTTTCTCTTAGGTAAAGAACTGGCTTATATTTTAAAAGAAATCTGCAACACAGATTGATAACAATTTCTATTTCCTTTTCCAGTTTTTTCATATATTTTATTTCCCCACAAGTAAAAAATTGAACTGTATTCTACCCATTGTTATACGCATCTCCTCTTAAAGTATTTTACATAGAAGATATTTCCCATTTTTCTTACAGGATAAGACACATTTTGTTCGCTCAGAAGCAGGTCTCGAAATCACAAAACGTTTTACAAGTATTACCATACTCTTCACAGCTGACACTAATGTGAGAAGAACGCCTCCATCTCTTTAACTGTTTCAGCTACAGCTACAGCAAATGTCAAGAAAATTATTATGAAATGCAGATTTAAAAAAAAAAATTAAAATTGCAGCAAAAAACACTACTCATGATTGCCCCTCTGGAATCTTTATTTATATAAATTTATGTTGTGGCTTCTGTGTTCCACTGTATTGCTTGAAATGACATTCCACCTGGGCAGCTGATTTAACCAAGTCAGCCAGGCTCATGCACATACTTCTTAAATCATCTTTGTTCTTTGGTGCCAAGCCCAGAAGGAGCACTGAGCTAATACAGAAAGGAACAAGATCAGCAAATAAGTGAGTCTTTTGAATTAATAATCTTTCTCAGAAAATTGAGTTTTGAGAGAATGTAGTCTGTCTCAGTTATCTGTGTGCTGTTCCATGAGAACTTAAATGGAACAACAGATTAAAACCATTCCCCTTAACACAAGATTTTAAATTTCTAAGGCCTTGATGCTCTTTTCTTTCTGTCGCCATATTGTTATGCAACTGTCTGGGTTGGAAACGTTTTGTAGAATATAGGAGTTCCAATAACCAGCCAGCATGACTGAACACACTGACAGCACCAACAAGAGCATAGGAGGGAGCAGTGTCCATACCAAATGTTTCATCTACTGAGGATGCTGTTTTATTTTCAGGAATTTCATAAAATGGCACATTATCCTAGAATTCAGAAGCATTGGCAAATAGATGATGATGTCCACACTCCCAACAAGAATTTTTGGAAGTAGCGTTTTAAATCTAGGTTGTTTGGATTCCCTTCCAGGTAGACCTAAAGCATCAAGATATCTATGTGAAATTTTGTCTTTATCATGATCATTTAAAGCATAAAACAAAATCAAATGTTAAGACTTTTTAAGGAATTTTTTTTATTATTCTCTGTCTGTATTCCAAGGAGAAAGGAAGTTTGAAAATTAATATCTTTCCTTAAAAGTATTCAGGAAATTTCATGCATTGCAGACATAACCATACCAACATCAAGGACTTTGTTGTAATTACTCTTTGCAATGAGGTGAAGCAGTGACTGAATCCACCTGTCTCAGGCACCAATTACCATCAAATTTATACCCTAAACAGGGGAGATTATGAGAAGTATGGTCCGGATGTCAGATTTCAAAACAAGGTTTGTGCCATCTAGTAAGAAAGGTAATGTTTTTTCTTGTTTACTTTGCAGTACAAGCCAAATTGTTTTAAAGCTCTAAAACTAAGCACATAAAAGCAGCCCTCTCAGACACTAAAGCCTATGTGATGAACATCTACCCCCAGTACTACTGATGAGGTTCTCAGCTTGAATGATAAGTGGGCTTGATTTCTACCACTAAAATGTGAAAAACTTCAGCAGTAAGGACAGAAAATTCTGAAATTTTCACTTATTAGTTACTGCTTGCGTGCAAAGTTAAATCCTGTTGTGCACAGTTGTTCTATGTTAATAAAAATAATAGCCAACACCAATATATACTTGAAATAAAGCTTACATACAAACATAAATTGTAGTGAACAGGATGAAAGGAACCATGAATTTCATGGGTTTGAAGCAATCACTATGGGAATTCAAAGTTCATATTAAAAGTGTATAGTGCTTTAGAAAACATGTATTTTATGTAATAGTTCTCATTTTTCTGTGTAATGTATAAGACACTTTAAGTGTAGAGGAACCCAAGAATAATTGCATATACAAAGAAGGCCTATATAATTAGGATTATTTATCTGAGTACAAAAATTCCATAAATCTGAACGGCTTCTTTAAGATCTGCATTATTTCCAGTATCTAACAGCTTTGATTACCATGTATGAGAAATTAGTAATCTGGAAGATACGATAGAGGTTAAAGAAAGATAGCAATAAAAGAGAAGTGTACTGTATAATTTCACCATGCCATACCAAAAATTAAAGTACTGACTCATCATTACAGCTGTAATCTCATGTTAACTGAATAGATTTGAATCAGTTGAGAAAGAATCAAACAGGAGTTCATATCAATTTATAGAAGTAATGGTGAGATTTTTTTGTATGAAAAACTACTATCAGAAGGTCCATTACTGAGTTTCCTTTTGGTAATTAAAGTGACAGAAAATATAGCAATTATATTTTGTTACCCTTAAGCATCTGGCTCCAGTGCCACTAGTGCTATAAAATAGGCCTACATTGTATACTAGTGGAGGTACTATATTATAGGTGTCAACTGTTCAGCTGATATGAATATAACATTAAACTTCAATAGAAGGACAATTGCATAACAGTGGCTCTTTCCAAGCATGTTAAACTTTGTTTATAAAAGCAAGACTATGATACCACTTGAAAGGATGGAGACATACTTGATTTTCATTATTTTAATAGAGCATACTGGGTCTCACTGTGTTTTCCGAAATTGTTTCAGTGTTTGGTTTTGTCTTTCATGGAGAGCAATATTACTTGAACTCTGATTTTCTTAGACTTTGACACTGTTGTCTTTACTGTTTCATATTCATGTGGAATGAAAGAAATTAACTTCATTTCTGTTCTATGGCAAGAAAGAGAAGACTACAAAGCTACAATTTTTTGCATGACTTTTTCATCTGTAGAGATGATATACAAGATAGATTTTACACCTTCTTTACAGTGTAGCCTCTACCAAAGTGAAATCCTCAGTTTCCTTGGAAACAAAATTTCATGCTATTTATGACTTTCAAGTAAAAAAGATTCTTACTCTTTTCTCATCCATGTTGTTTTCCAGAGTCAAACATGACTCTTTGATATGACATCAAAGTTCCAAATGCAACAGAAAATAAGATAATGGAAATGAAAATATTAGTGGACATCTGTCAAAAACTTGTATTAACAGAAGATTCCTGAAATTGCTTTTTTTTTTAAATTATATACCACAGTATCTTTAGTGTGGATTCAATAATGAACAGATAAATAATGTGGACTAGAACACTGAAAATCATATTCTGTCCCTACCAGACTTATAGGGAATAAGGTTATTTCTCACAAAAGCTCATGACAGTTCTTACCCAAAGCTTGCCACTTAGAGGTTGAATGGCTGAAAATTTTCAGAAACATAAAAATGGCTTATGATGACAATTTTGTATTCTTTTCTAAGAAAGTGAAAGAAATTCTAATTTCCCAAAACAATTAGTAATGAAACCTCATCATTTATAAAACACACAATTTTCCTGGAAATTATTGGAGCTGTCAATCCCTTCTTTATTCTGGAAGACTTTAAACTCATCCTTTTATTCTGCAGGATAGTACATAACATTTTGGTGTAGATGGCTTTCATCTACTTTTACCGATTCCTTTATAATTTACATGGAGAACTTGGGTATCAAAAACAGTTGGTAGGGTTTTTTTTTTTGTTTTGCTTTCTCTATGTTGAACGAAACACACTTCTCAATGCAAAATGGATATTCTTAATTTTTTACCCAAACAAACATTTATTGTCACTGGGAATGCTTTTTTTCCCTTCAGTCATCCTCCAGAAAATATTATTCACACATTTTCTCAGTCTATACCTCAGCTTCTTGTCTTTAGTATGCTCTTAAACAATTTTTCCTTTTGTCTGCTATTTCCCCCTACATTTTATTCATATTTATTTGTAACCTTCCAGGATTGGAATACATATTTATTTAATTAGAGCAATTTATAGCAGTCTTGTTTTAGGACAGCTAGACACTACCATAACATGAATAGTGAAATTCAGAAGCTATGAACAGTGGATTGTGGAATCCAATAGAAATTCAATCAAATAGAAATTCACTGGGACAGATCATAACATACAAACCCATTAAAATATGCAGACTGCTCTGAAATAGTGGGACTGTTGGTAGGCAGTGTTCATGTGCAGCTCCACTTATTTGCAATTTCTTGTCCAAATTATTAAGACTTGGTGAGAGGAATACATTTAAGAAGATAATGCTATAGGGACTACTCTGGAACATTGGCTTAGTGGGAGACTAATCAAGCCAGAACAACAGTAACGGAATTATGAAGGCAAGAATCTAAAACAAATCATATTCTAACAACCTGCCTTTCTTCATATTTATTTCACAATAATACTCCTTCATAGGTACTCCTTTTTTCTTCTTTCTATTTTGCAGAACTGCTGTTGACTCTTTCTGTTAACTGTCTAATAATTGTTACCTTTACTAAACATTTTCTCTAAGATCAAAATCATTAATTAAGGTATTTTCTGAGGCAGTCAAGATCAGACCTGTCAGGTCTAGGATGGAGTCAATATACAGCAATAAATTTGGTATTTCGAGTTAGTTAGGTGGGTTTTTTTACGTTGTTCTATATCAATTTCCTAGCAATTTTTGAGAGTTTATATGATTCTTGAAAAGAAGCTCATTCTCTCCAAACATTCTTAACTGCTGCTGGGTGCAAAGGTGGAGGTATAAATGAGGATGTAATTAGAAAAAGTAGCCACTGGTCACACAAACACACAGGAAAAAAATAAAAACAGAAAGCAGAAAACAGAATTTTACAGGAGGGAAATAAAGCTTTAAAATCTTTTAATTTCCACCATTTAGATTATGAGCATCCTAAAGTAAAACTTATTTGACTTGCCAAAAAAATAAGAACAAAATGGGATGTAGTTGAAACAACAAAAAGAAATAGCAATGTACACATCTTTCACAGTAAAACAATATGTCCCATTGCAACTACATCTCTCTGTAGCAGTGTTATGAATCAAGTTGTTTATATCTAACAGAGATTCCTAAATAACGCGTCTTTGTTTCTTGCACATCAGACACCTTTCCCAGTTGTCACTAGCAGGTACCTATTCCTCTCCTGTTCTTTTTCATTGCTAGTTGTTAAAAGGGCTTGTACACATTTTGTAGAGTCTATTACTATCAGAGTGCACAGAAAAATGAGTGCAATTTCTCCTGATGTGTCAAGGTCTCCCAATATTATGAAGTTGCGTTTATCCCTTTGCTAAAGATGTGTGCAGGGTTTTAAAACCTTTTACTTCTTCGTAGTCTTCCAAGACTTCTATGCAGACTTGAATTATTCTCCTTTCCACATTAAATACATATATATAAAACTTCTTGTATTCGTTGTTTGTATTTTTACCCACCATATTTCCTACCTTCCTCTGCAATAATTGTCTCAGCCGATTTAAACCTCAAAGTAAAATAAATGCACGTAGGTGATTGTTAACTCTTCACTGAGAGCAGAACAAACAGTAAACTGCTCTACAAGCTTTGTACAAACTAGAAAAGATCAATAAGCACAAAATACCATGCCTTTCTTTTTTTTTTTCTTCTTTCCAGGAGGCAGGTATAAGTAGTTAAAAGTAAAAAAGGGTGGCCTGTGTAACTATCCTGAGATGAGAATGCATATTTCACAGAGAACTGTATAGATCACAGTTTAGCCATGTCTTAGGTGCACTTACTGTAACCTCCTCTACAAAAACAAGTGTGTATATAGATTATTTGCCACATTTGCCTTTGTCTTTAGGCAAGTGCAGAACTGCTAGGTGTTAGCTTAGAAATGTAGATTATTTTGCACGGTGAAATCACAATAGGTGACAGGGTTAATTACATGAACTCTCGAGAACAAGCTGTAGTAAATTAGAATTTCAACCAGATATTTGACAAGACACACAGTGGCCAAATCCCACATCTGATCAACGAGATCATTGCATGATCTCTACACACACTTCAGGCACTTGAAGCTGAGTCCCAGCAAGCCAATTCTCAAAATGTTTACTAATCTTTTGAAACGTTCTGGCACTATAGAAGATGTGTTGAGAAGTAATACTTCCTACACTGGTGAAATGCGAATCACTAATCTTAAAAACCCATCCCAACTCTAGAAAGTATCTACACGTAACAAACTTATCCAAGCAAGGAGTGGAGAAATCAGGAAATCATTGACATTCTTTCTTGTCCTGATTGTAAATAGCACTGTTATTAAAAAACATTACTTCAGAGCATGCACTTGCTTTAAGATATGTTCATAACTAGAAATAAGGCAAGGTTAGAGAGCAAGCCAAAGCATAGGGCCACTAGATCTTCACTCTGTTTAGTTGTTACCATACCTCTTGACTCCAAGACAACCATTTCCATTTAAAAATAATGGGATATCCAACACTGTTCTCTTTTCCTTTTATAGAGTTATCTGTATTATTCCAGCAGAATTTCCAGCCTCAGTTCTCACAGAGCCTCAGACACACCCCCAGAAAATGCTATATGGCAAGTAAACATCACTCTGTGATACTGAAACACAGCTTTCACATTGATTTCAGGCACTCTGAACTGGAAATGCTCATCCCTAGTTAAACATCAGCTAAGACTCCCATTGGGATGTGGACACCACTTGGGGGTAATAGAAAGAGAAAAAGGTAATATGCCATTAATTCATCCATCTAAGGCCACTTGCACACAAGGTCTGAAAACATTCAATTTGTGTTTTAAAGGACAAAATTAGTTAATAAGAGTCAAAGTTGCTCCAGCAGTGATTCAGTATGCAACAGGCTAGGAAACAAGGATATGGAAGTACAAACAAGACAGAAACCAAACTACTACTACTACACAGAAAAATTCAGGAAAAATAATAGCATAAATTTACATTAATTTTACTTTTGTTGAATGAAAAAAAGAAAGGAAAGTAAATATTTTCTCTAAATGCTAATAATGAAGTAGAAGAAGGTTCTAGTATAATATTTGGAATTATGTTATCAAAGTATTAATTTTTTGGCATATGTTGCTTCTTCTGCAGGTGCAGGAGGAATGTATTCTTTCATTAGGTTTAGAACTTATTCAGCCAAATAACAACTTCATACAAAGCTGGAAAATCAAATAAGAGCAGAAAAAGAAAAAAAAATTTTCCTTGTTTCAGTCTGAGAATATTATGAGGTAACTAGTAGTGAAAACTCAGAGTTAAAAAACCTTGAAGGAACTGGCAGTGACATTTACCTTAAATTATTTGAATCAATTTATTTATTTTTGTATGGTCTGTTGTCAAAATATAATTTGTTGTGTTGTTGGGAACCTATTCCTGTCAGATGTTATCTTTCTTGCAATTTTTCACTGGATGAATCAATGGCCTTCGAGGTGCTTCAGGGCATCCTGAACTCATGCCCACACTGTGACTGAGAATATTGCAGGTCTGATTTTACACTTGGATTGCTACTCTTTGACTGCATCTCTGATGAAAAAAACATATAGGAAGCAGCAGCAGGTATTCTCAGTCAAAAATAGCCATTTCCTTTTTGGCTTCCAACCAGCGTTAGCTATTTTATCAGGTAACAATTACTCAACCATATAACCTGAAACTCATGATGCCTTTTTCTATTTCATCTCTTACGTGCAATGGAAAAATAGAGATGAGAAGTAGTAGTAGCCTCAAGTTTAGAAATTTGTCCAGCACTACCACAGTAGCATATGAGAGCTCTTAGTTTATCTGAGGAGGATGGGTGGCACTGATTTTGTGTAGTACTTAAAGGTAGTAAAAATGAAATTAATCCCACCCTATCTGAGGTTTGCTTTGTCAAAAATATTTTCTGAAAGTTTTGAAACTAGAATCAAGGAAGGGAAAGAAAGAAACAGTATTAATGTTGTTTGAGGAAAGCAGTTTCTTTGATGACAAATCACAAATACCACTTTTTACCACTTTAAATGGAAAAGCTGGTGGCAATAATCATTTGGGAGCAAGAGTTTCCCCGTGTAGTTCAACATTTGTTACCCTTCTGGAGCTACCACAGCACTGTGTATGCATAGTGTACATACTCTAGCTGCACTTTCTCAGTAAATTAATGAGCATTATAGCATGAGAGAGCTCTTACACACGAAGAACGAGACAAAAGATTTAAGCTAGACTAGACACGATACATGTTAGAAAATGAGATTGTGTCTCATCCTCATTGACCAACTTCACAGTGCTATTCTGTAGGAAGATTAGATTCTCTTCTCTTCATACACCCCAGCATCTGCTCTAACTGTTACCAATTTTTGTGTTTATGGACCCACAAATGTAAAATGCTTGTTATTGCTATTTCTACAGAAGTACCATCATATAAGCAGTGAAACTAAGTCTGATCCCTCCTGCTGTTTCACTGTGGATCTGTTCATTCTGCAGGTGAGAGCAGGAATGACTAGCTCTTCGTCAGGACTATGTGGATCTTTTCAGCATGAATATTTCATTTAGCAGCATTATTTCAGAGTACCCTCTAATATCTTTAATAGCAGTAAGCTACCTAGCTACCAGCTAAAAATATCTATGCTGATCCAATAGACTGATCAAACACAAACAGTGAAGTTATGAAGAAAGAACTGAAACATGAGGTAAAGGATCTGGAATGTGTTAATTCAAATGAAACTGCAGCTTGATTTAGAAAAAAAATTATATATTCAGAAAAAAAATGAAGAAAGATTATTAAAAGATCAAAATTTTGTTAAATAGTGGAGAATTCAATGCAAGTGCAGAAATGTGTGAAAGTGGTAAAAAACAAAGCAGCTGGATGTACATGTACTTGGTGTTGTTCAAGGGTAGCAGAAAAAATAAGTAGTTCCATAATTGAAGAAAATGCTGTTTAGAGTCACTGAAAATCCAATCGCTGAAAAGCCTTCAGACAACTTCGCAGCAGTCAAGTGGAATTCCAACTTCATATCATTTAACTGAAAGTATTTTCATTTGTTCTAATTGCAGTAGATAGGATAACTCTTCAGAAATTCAAGAATGAAAAATATGCTTGTAGAGGATAAAAACAGATAACTAACATTATATTTATTTACATGAATCTAAAGACTGGAACGTGACTTTAAACTGCTGCATACTGCAAACATACTGGAGTTCTTTGAAGGTTCTAATGCATTTGAGGACAAGCTGTGTTTCTATAAATCAGGATACCTTTATTAATTTAACATGGGAATCTCAACTCTGCTGACAGAAGTTTAAATCAAGACTTTTTAGATTGACAGCAGTGCATTGAAAGAAGAGTAAAATATGAATGTGTGCTTTACCTTCTACCTTCTATATATTTCAGGATTCTTCCAAGAAATTCAAGTTGGGAATGTGTTGAAAAAGTTTCAGAGTAAATGCCTCCTAGTCATCTATGCCTTGTTTTATAGCTTTAGAATTTCACTGTTTTCTGATGCATTAATTATTGTTTCAACTCTGACAATGTCAACATTTTTCAAAGTAAAATTTTATACAAGATGGGGAGGAAAAAAGCAAACATTTAGAGGAGACTATTAATAAAGTTGAACTCGCAAAGTGAATTTTAAAACCATGGTCCTTATTCACTTCAAATTCTAGTTTGATTGAGCATCTGTTACATCCCAATGGTTACTTAAGCATGTCTTAATCAGATCAGAAAAAAAAAAATCAGTATTCTCACAGATATATGGGAATGGACTTACATGGTATTATCAGAGCGCAGATACTAAAAATATCTGATTGGCATCAAATTAGTGTTCATGGCAGAGAAAGCAGAAGATGATGGACACATGATGCATGAGTAATTATAATACCATAACTAACATGTACAGTTATTTTTAAATACTGTGTACAGGTTATTATGCCTGATAGACAAGTCAATATGCATAGAAGTGCATGAATACATAGACCTCTACATAAAGATATACATTTGACATGACTTTGAAGGAACTAGTTGACTTGCTCGTGTGCAGGACTGTCAATTGAGGACCCAGACAGGTTGGAAGAATTGGGCTGAAAGGACTTATATAGAATTCAACCAGAAAACTGCCCTTGGAAAAAAACAGCTCCCTCTAATTGTACAAACTGGGGACTGCTGGGCTGAAGCAGCTGCGTGGAAGAGAAAGCAAGGATCCCCCTAGTGGTTTGAGCTGAGCATGACGTCAGCAGCGCCAGGCAGCAGAACGGACCATCAGCTTCCCGGAATTTATTAGCATGGGCACAGTCAATCTTTCAGGAGAACGGGTTACCCCCCTCTACACAGAGCTAATTAGACAAACAGAACATAGGTAAAATGGCAGTGAAAGGGAGAACTACTGAGCTGATTGGTAACTGGATCATTCACCCTGTGTGCAGAATCTGTAGAAGTAGGGCTTGTTCAGCCTGGAGAAGTTTTTATTGAGGGGAACTTAAGAGGAACCTCCAAGGACCTTCAGAAAGTGCATTGAGAAGATGGAATGAGGCTTTCATGTTGTTGCATGGGTAAATGACAGTGGATATATACTAAAATGAGATGTTCAGACTGCATGTAAATAGGAACATTCTTTCCTCGAGGAAAGTCCAATGCATCATCCAGAGGGGCTGAGCAGGCAAGTTCTTGTTGGTTTCAAGAACTGACTGGCCAAAGTCCTGAAAAAAAAGGTGTGATCTCACAGTTGGCCTTCCACTGGTGCCCAGTGACTTCCACTGGGCTCTTCCCATCTGAGTGATATCTGCCATGATATGCTGTATATCTAAGCCATATATACTGGAAAAGCTAACAGACTAGATTAGACAGTATTTTAAAAATTATATGTATAATTTAATTGTAGGAATACTGTAGGAGTTGACCTTAAAATATGCTTCTCCCTCTGAAAGATTCTCTGAGCTGGAGAGTAACTTACATTTTCAAATCATTTACTGAAATCAATAATACATCAAAAAATGGAAACACTTGAGAATTTATTGGTAGTTTATGATCTGACTGTGTTCTTGATTCCACAGAAAGTACAGTAGTATGGAGTCCAATATTTGCATAATCAAAAACTGAGGAAAATACTAATAAATACTGCTGAAAAGTGCTTACTTCATCAAATTGCAAGATTTTAAGTATATGGAAACAGAAGTTTTGTACTCTGATTAGAGCATTTAATAAAATCCACAAGACAAAAAGGAATTCTGCAGCTCCCTTTTCATAAACTAATGAAAATCATCTTCAGAGTTTTTTGTTTGGTATTTTCTATGTAGAATTTTAAAATATCTCTGATAGGAAAATCAAAACTGATTTGCATGGGCTTCACAAATAAGAAATTCCACTTTCTTCCAAGAATGATAATAAACAGGCAGCCAAGCAATGCTTAGTGGAAAATGCCATAATGTTTTTCAATTAAAAATAACAGTTGTAAATAGAATAAATATTCTCAGTTCTCCTATTTCAGCAGTTCACTTAAGCACTGTTAACAGGTCCAATATATTTAAATATTTATTTTGGTAGGGACAAAAACATACAGGATAATTTTTGAAGCAGAATGTTATTTTGTTAACCTCTGCATTTTACTTTTCATTGCTTTTCTAGAGTCTCATTTATATACCTTACAGTTTTTGTTTAATGGCTGAGATAGTACATCTCACCAGAAGGTGGCTACTAGAATATTTAAATTAACATATACAGCTATGTGTACAAAATCAATTACTAAATGTATTGATGGAAGATATCTTTTACCAGAAATAGAAAGATAAATTGGATTTAGGGAAAAAAGACCTTAACCAATATGTTCTTATCATTATGGTTTCAATCTTATGAAGACAGGACAAAGCCTTACTCATGGGAATAACGCTCCATCATTTCATTGGGATTACTGAGAACTGACATGAGCAAAGGTGTGAAGGATTGTGCTTTGACTTCATGAAAAGAAAAAAGTTCACTCATCATATAGATTTTCATCATGGGAATACTGAAAACATTTATTCAGTAATGCAAACGTATTGTGATCTATCTTGTACCCATATTGCTGATTAAAAATAATCTAAATGACACACTGATAAAGGCAAATAAGACTTCCTAGTAAGAATAGCCTGTATCAGGCAATGCATCACGAAACTACTTCCTTCTTTGCTATAGAAACCTAAAATGACATGAAGTACTAAAACCATAGTTGGTCAGAAATAGATCTTAGAAGTCTGGTCCTACTCTGTTGTCTTTGTAGTTCAGAGGGCACATTTAACCTTGGAAATATTATGACCTCACAGATCAGATTCAGATTTTTTTTTTACTTTTTTTTTTAAGGCTGCTTCTTGCAAGCTTTTAGATTCAGCTTGGCTCATTTCTCTCTTCCAATAAGACACAAAGCACTTGAAATAAGAATTCCATCAACTTCAGTTTTGAGCATCAAATGACTTTTGTGTGTGTCCAATCCCTTTTTAAACTGAGCATTAGCACAAACAACATGTATTTTAAAGGCTGCTATTTTTCTTTGTACGTGACTTGTTCCCTGATAGCTTATAATTGGGTTCAGTTACATTTACACACTTAATATATGTTCATTTAGCTCTTCCTGAGCTGAAGAATAGAGAGTGTTTCTTCCATCACACAAAAAGCTTTTGAAAAAATCGGAACTTTTTTTTTTAAATAAGATATTTATTACTCTCTTCACATTTTCTTTCAGAGTAAGCAAGAAATCTGTCATAGACCATGTAGAAAAAGCAGAAAAGGAAATGGATGGGGAAGACAGACAGGATCTGGCAAAGCTATATCGTCAAAGATGACACAAGTAATTTCAGGTTTGAAGAACACACTGAGAGCAGGAAGAGTCAATCCCCCCATTCTGGAAGAGCAGGGGTGAATGCTCTGTGTTGGTATAACCAGTAGCTTAATTTCCTAGGGCTGGAGTGAAATCTGCACTCCAAGGTTACTAGAGAGAATGTGCATTCTTGTGAGTATGGCAGAGAAGCTTCAGCTGTAGGTTCAATGAGAGCTCCTGATCCTCTTAACTCATAATGCAAATAAATTCAGTTATATACTACGAATGCATCAGAACTGACACAAACGAGTACCCTGAACAAATAGTTTGTGACAGTTTTACATAAGCACGTGCTTTCTGCTGTTCAATAGTCATTAAAGATTTATTTGCTAGGCTAGAGAATTAATAATGCTAATGAATAAATAAATGCCCATGAGGCATATTCATGACAGCATGCTTCTACTTTGTAACTTTTTCAAAATTACAGTTTTTGGCTATCCAGGATCCTTTAGTTAGATGTGCTTATTTTATCTGTTTACTGATCATGCAGAGAAAAATCAAGTTTGCAAGAATCACTGGCTGTGATGTAACAACAATACATTAATACAGTCAGATGCAACCAATCTATATACATCATGCATAAAACCACAGATTTTCCTCAGCCTTCACCTACTCATAGTTTCACTACATCCACTGAACCAAAATGTGTACAGCATACGCGTTCAGTGATGTTTTCTACTGCCTTGTATGACAAGGAAGAGGCAATGACAGAGCTTTAGAAATTTTAAATGTTGAAGAATTTCTGTTTCAGATTTCAAAGGAGACAAAAAAAAATAGAGATGTGGGGATCCCATCCATTTTCTCATCATTCTTATTGCCAATTATTATTTCTTATTACTCAAAAATCTACTTTTAAGGTTTTACAGGTCACATGTGATGACCCCTCCATCGCTAAAACCCACCTGGTGTGAAATTTTAGTGCATAAAATATAATAGAATCTCTAAAAGACAGGTTTGAAATAATATACCTTCTTGTAGAGTCAATTAACATTACTACTTGGAAACTATGAGATAACCATATGTCACTACCTGACGTATGGTACTGAGCAAGAAAATACTTCCCTTGACAAGCATAAAATAGGTGCCTATACAGCTAATTGATCAGCTAAATTTTAAGACCTGAAACTTATTTTCATAGTCAGGAACACATTCTGGGAGACAGAGTATTTTTAAGAAATTATTTCCTATGTCCCTGTACCGAGATGGAATAAACAACAAAAGTCAATATTCATTTTTCAGAAGCTCGTGCCAGCTTTTCAGTCAGATGTCTACTAAAAAAGATTTTCTCATTAGCCCTTCCTTTATTTTAATTCATTTTCTTCTTGCTTTTCATTCTTTTACCCTTGAGAATTTCCATACAACTTGACATTTCCTTTGCCATAACATTTATTATCTATTCCAGAAAAATGTTTTGCTATTCCCAGAGTTCTTTTTCTAGCAGCCTTTACAAAGATCAGTGCCTCTAACAGTAGCTTCTATTATTTCAGCTATCTTCAAAGAGGAATCATAAGATCACCAAAACCCATAAGAAAAGACCTCTAAGATCATCCAGTCCAACTGACCACCAGTCACCACTAAGCAGCGTGCCTCAGTACAATATCAACTTTCCTTGAACAACTCCATCAACTCCCTAGCAGCCCATTCTAGCACTTGACCACATTTTTGTATCTCCCCTGGCACAACTTGAGGCTGTTCCCTCTAGTCCTGTCACTACTTACATGGGAGAAGAGGCTGACCCCTACCTCACCACAACGTCTCTTTAGGTAGTTGTGGAGAAATATTTATTTATTCATGTGACCTGAATGAAGATCAGTACATCAGATACATGCTTATTAGCAGCCAAGAGTTCCTCCAAGCAGTTTAATGACAGAACAGTAATTTGATCTCAGTTTTCTGCCTAGAAACCAGTATGCTTTTCCTCTTTCTTAGCTGTCATTCTAAGAAAGGAATAGGACTAAAGTATAACAGAAAAAAGTAGTTTAAAAACTGACCTACAGGTACACTTAGTAAGAGAGGTAATTATTTTGTATTATTATGTTAATAAATAACAACATACAGTCCATTCCAAGAGTCTAACATGTCAGCAGCCACCTCATTCTGAAGGCTAAATATGACTTTAATTAAATAGCTCACTAAATAACTAGGGAATTGATTTAATTATATTAGTACTAATTCAACTGTTTTAACAGGAAGAAAAAAAAGGAAAAAGAGTTTTAAAAAATAAATAAATAAATACTTCCTCCCCTGAAGCCTGCTTTCTTTTTTTCTCAGAGTAGCAGATTTAGGCGTGCCCATTTTTGAATAGATTTAACAGGAGCTCATATGGCAAGGTTATTATGAGTAGACAAGGTTAAATGCTTTCTGTGTGTCAGATAATACTAGTTATCATGGTTATTTCTTCGTGAGTAATAATAGGTGTCAGTTCTTGAGAAATGAGTTTTCTTTGTCTTTCACATGAATGGTACCCGTGTATTTACTCTTAAGAGTAAGAATTTGGAAACCTAAACTCAGTATTGTCCACTGACAACACAATAAGGATTCACTCAAGAGAGCCTCGAGGTTTATGGCTGTTTGTGTTGGAATGCAAAATACATTTTTGAGAACAGCTTTTGAAAAATATATATATAAATAAAGCTTGATATTACTATGAATTGCAGAACAGTGGTACATGAAAACCATGGTTATTAGGACGCATAAACCACCAGTACATATGGTTCACACAGTTTGATTGCCAAACCCTGTGTCAACACAACATAATACTTATGTTCTTCTCAAAGATTAGTGTGCATTATTTAGAACAGTTATATATTCTGCAGAACTCAACAATACTCAGCTTTTTTTTTTTTTTAACAGATGCTTCTCTATATATTTTCAATTTTTTTTAACCCTGCCATTTTTCTGGCAAAGTTATGTTACTTTCTCTAAATAGGGTTTTAATGGTGGAAAAGTACTTCTCGGCTGAATATATTGATACTTTCTGTGAAAAAAAAAGTTATGAAATGAAAACAGTAACATTTTGAAATACTTGGAGATCAAAATGCTTCACTGATTTCAATAAACACTTATTCTAGAATAATTGTTTTGCATATCAGTATTGCCATATTTCAAGATAAAATAAGTTTTTCCAAAGACTAAGAATCCTTTACAGAACTTGAATCCTTTTTTTTTTTCCAAAGCTCTCCTTTCTGCTTTAGATCTTTGTGACAAGTAATTCCTTGTGAGTGCTTTCCACCTTTTTCATCCCAATATTTATACTTCTCCATCAATTAGCAGTTATGCTTACAGCTTGAGTTCTATTTCTTTAGATTCAGATAATAAAATCTCTAATATTGGTAAAAGACTGAAAAAAATCATTCTCTTACAGAAGCGACAAGACAGAACATCTCCAAATATACTATTTCATAGGTAGAAGTAATTCCATTCTTGTAGTAATTTCCATCACAACAGGTAGGATTTCTTGTCTCAGTGGAGTTATGCTTTTGTGTACATGCAGTACTTGAGCAGTTATGCAGTTAACAAGTTCATGTCTGTAACTGAGAAATGAGGAGATTCTTAGATTCCAGTTTTGATGTTTGTAATTTTAAGTCAGTGTAATAGGACAAAAAATGAATTTATGTATTTACTTTCCTTACACTTAAATATTTTGTAATTTGTGTTGGAGTGTACTGACAAAAATCGTAGAACCAAACCAAGGTTGGGAAAGGCCTCCAAGATCATCTAGTCCAACCATCCGCCCACCACCAATATTCCCCCAATAAATCATGCCACATAGTGCAACATTTAAATATTTATTGGACATCTCCAGGGTTGGTGACTCAGCTACCTCCCTGGGCAGCTTATTCGAGCAACTGACAACTCTTCTTAATATCCAACCTAAACCTCCCCTGGGGCAACTTGAGGCCATTTTAGACTTGTCACTACTTCCATGAAAGAAGCCCTCACCTTGCCACAACCTCCTTTCAGATAGTTGTAGAGAATAGTAAGGTCTCCCCTGATCCTTCTCTTGTCCATACTGAACAATCCCAGCTCCCTCAGCCACTCTTCTTAAGACTTGTGCTCCAGACCCTTCACAGTTTCACTGTCCTCTGAACACACCCTAGGGCCTTGATGACTTTATTATACTGAAGGGCCCAAAACTGAACAAAATACTCAAAACATAGCCTCAGTAGACCTGAGTACATAGAGACTATTACCTGCCTGCTCCTTCAAGCAACATCATTTCTGATGCAAGCAAGGATGCCACTGACCTTCCTTGCTGCCTGGAAATTTTAAGACTGATGTACATGAAAATTCCTTTAAAACACAGGTTAGCTCATTCTGTTATAAGATTTGTTATCAAGCATCAAATCATATCAACATAAGGATTGTAAGAAATGAAAAATTTTTAGCATAGAATACATTATTATAAAGAAAGTATTCAGAAAAAAAGACAGTGAAAATGCTCCAAACACATATTTAGAACTATATGACGTTGATTGTGCTTCATTAATTATTGAAGAACAAATATATTAATTTGGTAGGGGTTACTGATATTTAAATTCATGTTTTGACATATTTATCATTCCCATTTTCCTAACAATCAGCAGGCAGCTCAAGTTATTTATTTAATTGAGAATAAGAGAAATCAAGAGCTCTAAAATAAACTCAAGTTTAAAACTTAGTCTTCATGGACTCTAGGTACCTTATTAAGAAAGTATTATTTCTGTTCCTCAACTGAAAAATATTAGGATATTTCTTTTTCTATATAACTGAAAAAATATATATTTTATTAGAAAAATTGACTATTTATACTGTGATTCATATCTTTGAACTATGATAATAACAAATAACAGATAGAAGCCTCAATGCACAGAAGCACAGCCCCAACTAACCACCTTAAAACTTCATTGTCTCTCAATCCAATAAGGGTTGATAAAAAAAAAAAAAAATTAGCTGCTTACGATTACTTGCCTTCAGAAATTTATACTGCTCAAGCAAGAAACAGGACAAAGATCTTAAAGCACTGTACACTACTCTAGCACTAAAAGAAATAACAAAGCCCTCAACTGGTACTTACCATTGCTAGGTGCCTTTCTATAGGGGAAAAAAAAAAAAAAAAAAAGTAAGGAGCTACATGAATGACAAAACTTTCAGCACATACTGTACAATGAAGTGAAGCCTTTAGAATGCACTTAAGTTCTCTGAGAGACAAAGATTTCCTTACAAGAAAGTTGCATGTAACTGTACTTACTGATAGAGCACTATAGCATATGTCTTCTTCCTTTAAATCTGGAACTCTGATTGGATGATGAGTTAAAAGAAATAACCCACAAGAGAGAACAGCTGTGAGAATCCTAGCCTTCAAAATTCTGTATCTTTTTGCACCTGGTCTGATATAGAACTACATGAACAGATGTATCTTTCCAGGGTATCCTAGGTGATGCTGATGTGAATAGCTCTGACAGAAATTGAAGTAGATTTTTTTCCAAGGTTGGTTTGCTTGTTTATATTATGTGTTCTCATTGCCTGAATTAATTCTACCTTATTGCAAATTAAGGAGCACTATGTTTAGATAAAAAGCAGATTCTATTTGCATTCCTTTCAAGGCAATCTCATTGCCATATATTGGATATCTGTGCCTAGAGCAGACAGAGTCAGTGACCCATGATCTTCAGTAAATGAAGTTCAAGTTTTCTGCTGCATTCTTAAGAAGGAATGCATTTCACACTTGACCTTTGTCATTTGTTCTGATCCCAGCCCTGAGCCTTTTCTATCCAGACAGTGACAGTCATAAATAATATGCAACATTTTTTAACATTTCTTCCCTTTGAAAAGAATACCATATGAAATGAGATCAATAGCTGTATTTCTATTTGTGGTTTACAGAAACATGCTCTCAAATCTGAAAAGTGAGTGTAGTCTACCTTTTCTAATCTATTATATCCAAGTCACCGAGATCAAACACACCATGGCTTCACAAATATAGACTCTTCAAATAGATAAAATGTCATTTCTTTCAAACCAATGCAAAGAACATGAGTAATAGGAAAGTTAACCATCTTTGTTGGTATAATTCATAGACAAAAGGTCATAAGGCAGTACCAAAGGGATCCCTGTATAAGATGCTGCTTCTTTGAGAGCGGTAACTCTCAAAAATACAGAATGGTAGCTCTCAAGGAGGTCTTCTGTATTATCCTAATGCTCTATTCTGGAATCTATTCCATAAGTTGTAATCATCATCTGTATTTCCAATGGTAATATGAGATAGTTTTGTATGGTTGTGATCTTTCTCATATTCACTCTATAGAGTGTGCCTCCTCCATATAGGTTTTCAGTCTTCCTCGACAACTTGTGTGACTTCTTGATAAAGAAGAGATAAGTTAACTTTACATTTGTATGATGTAAGTATACACAAAGCTGTATAGTATATTTTGCCCCTAAGCAAAAACCATAGTATTTATACGGGTATGTACATGAGGTACTATGCTAGACCAGGTCCTTTTGTCTCTCCTTCTCTTCATTTTCTAATTTTTAATTTTTCCCAAGATACCTTCAGCAAGATCCAATTAAAAAAGAAAAAAATATCTGTGATTACTATTTTTCCCAGTGGGTTTGCTACATTTGTATTAAAAATCAGTATTTCTGGAGGTGTTCCCTAGGTAATGTCAGCCTTACTTTGTGTTGTTTACCAGTAGAGCTTAAATAGTAATCTTGATAATACTGATTGGTTTTGTTGACATGCTTACCTTGGTACTGCTGACAACACAAGTCTGCATTCCTTAAAAGAACCTCCATAGTCCCCAGTAGTTATACGTGAAGATTAGCTGCTTTACACATGACCACTTCTTTAACACTCTATGACAGTTGGTCATTTCTCATAACGCTATCTGTATCATTTGTCAGCTTCTCACTTTGTTATTTTTTCTGACCAGCAATATCTGCCTAATACTTTATTTTCTGTTCAGGAAACTTCAGGCTATGGTCAATTGCCTGCATACTTTAGCAAAGTCTACCCATGCAGATGAAAAATGAGTAAATGAGTCAGCCAAAGAACCGCCTCTAAGGACTCTCAGAAATATTCCAAGGAGCAATTAAGTCTAGTATTCTGTTAAATTTAGCTTTAGATAACAATTTTCCACTTAGGTAACAGCATTTCATGCATGCTTTTTTTTCCCTCAAAAGAAGAACGCTTTTGCTTCTATTCCTACCATTACTGCGCTTCCTGCTGGAAAGTCTGACCTGAAAAAAATCACCCATCCTCTCATATTTTCAGCTACCCAGTGCTCAGTCTCTTAAGTAGTGAATGAAGGGCAGTGATCAGGAGCTTCCTCTCAGCCAGCCTGGGATGACTGGGCTGACTGTGGTTCCTCAGTGCTTATGCATGGAAATCCTTTACTCCCAAAGCCAGGCTTGTCTGGAAGATACAGATTCTATTTCACTTGTAACAGATGTTCTGCTTTCCAGTCTTGTCCACCAACGCCATTAATTTAACTTTGCGTGAAGTTGCTCTATTCACCATTATTAGGTATGGAAGTGATTCAGCTAACCTTAAATACAGCTCTTGAGGGCCTCTGCCTTCCTGGCACACCAGTTAATGGCAAATTAAAAGTGTAGGTAATTCCCCAAAACAAAGCCACACAGTGACAAGGAAGGAGAGCTTTGAGGGATGTAGAGAAAGATGTGTATGGGAAAGCACTGAAAGGGAAAAAAATTGTAGAAAACAAAAAAGACAGGGGTTGTAAATTCAACTATAAATTCAAAATCTATGAAACAATTAAACTAGATTATTTCAGAGGTCTTTTACAACATTAATTATTCTATGATTCTATGAAATAAACAAGCAAATATTCTATAACAGAGAAGAAAAAGAGCAGGAACCTTTCAAGAAATGAGGATGAGAAAGACTGTGATGAGGAAAATCATAAGTAAAGAAAGAAAAGAAAAAATATTCAGAATAACTCCTTATCCATCAAGAAGGAAAGCTCTTGGGTGAAGTTAGGTGGGGGAAAAAAAAATCAAGTAGAAGGACCTATTTCTACGGAGATTATAACTGTCACATTGGTCACAAAGATTCCAGTCAAAATTGTAATGGAAAATATAGTAGGAAATAAAGTCCTGCACAGACTGTCGGTAGGGGTGTAAGGGTGAGTAACACTGAGCAAGCTTGTGGCAGCATATTTGGAGCCATGCTCAACATGTAAGCGCATGTCTCAGGCATAAAGCAAAGAGCAAACTTGCTGGATGGTGGACATCACAGCAAAATTATGGGCTATTATTGTGCCTCCAGCTGAATTTCCTTTTACTTCCTCATTAGTAACTTATGCATTCAAAGGGATTCTAGCGAGAGACTTTTTGTGATGTGCCATGAATAAGGTTAACATAAAGAAGTGCGCAGTCCTCAGATGAATTTTTCCAAATGGTTGCAGATCCCATTGGAGTTGTCTCCCAGGATGCTCGGCTGGAGGCATTTGCACTTTCAAGTGTAGTGTATTTGTTGATGAGATCTAAATCATTAAGAGTATCTATTTAAAATCTCACTCAAAAACCTTTTCTAAGAATCAATGTGTATCCAGTCCATGATTTGAATTATAAGCTACCCTCAGAGCTTAGTAGTATTTACTAGGTAAATATATACTTTAATAGGCACTTTGGGAGTGTGTATACAGCCTTGCAGCATTAGAACAGAAATTACATTTAATTGGCAAAGTATTATAGAGAATAGGAGGAGATTTTTTATTAGATCCGCCCTGCTAATTTCAGTATCTGTGGAATGCTGAGGAAGTATTTTTACTGGAATATATAGTATCAGAAAATACTACAGATTTATCACAATTATTTGGTAATGAGAGGTTTGATATTGGATTCTGAATAGTCAGGAAACTAAAGACAACAGCTTTAGCACTTGCTAGAATTATTTGAATTGAAAATTATTAAGTAAACAGAAATACAGAAGAGTTTATAAAATGATAATTTTTTACATATCTTATGATTATCATTTATAATAATAAAATAAAAATGTCCATTTAAAGATGATGAAATTGTGGAATCCAGCTGTGTAATCAGTGCATGATAAAAGGTAATAAGGTAATGTGGACACAATTTACTGGGGAAAAGAGTCATATTTTATTTATAACAACTCCACTTTTCTTTAATAAAGCATGATTTAAACACACACACACACAGACTTTTATTGATACTGAAACCTAGCTCCCAGCCTAATTTCTCTGCCAGGGTTCCAAATGAAACCTAAAAGCTATTCTGAGCATTTAAACTGTAATTGGAGTTAGCAGTACTCTTCTAGCTTAACCTGTACTCCTCCAGGTGGCAGCGAATCGCAGGAATCACAGCACCTCAGGGCATCATTGAAAATCCTGTCAGAAATATATGGGTCATATGTGAGACTGCACAAAACTAACATTTTCTTGGCTTGGCAGACAGTCTGCTTGCCTGCCCGCTGAGCAAAGAAATTTGGGAGCCTTTGAGGTTCAGTTTGTGTATGGAAATTTTGATTACCTAGCATTGACCATGCTTCTGTTGCACCAATTAAAACTCTTAACAGCTTTTGGACATTGATGGCTTGAACTGAAGAGAAGACAAGCACTCAAAGTCTTGTGCTGAAGAGCAAGAGTGGTATGTGTGTCGGCTTCACCACCACATCTTGGCCCAGCAGCTGGCTGCAGAGCCTGCCAAATGGCCAGCAGCTGCTGCTGCTGCAGGAGAAAATGTTTTCTACAGCTGAGCAGCTGGGGCCTATGACTGCCATGCAAAGGCCAGAAATAATTCAAAATGGTGAGTGATGGGTCATTGGGAATTGTGCATTAAAAAATTTGGTTGTGAAACAAAACATAAATGTTTAATCAAAGACAAATTGGCTTGATAACACTAAGCAGTGATTTATTTGAAATAATAGGAGTTAGGAGAAATGAATTACAACAAGGATTTTCTTTAGCTGCATGCAAGAGTAAAGGTTAGGTTGGGAGACTGCTCCCCAGCAAATTTATTTGCTGTTAATATGCCAATGAACAAAAGGAATCTTGAAAAAATCAATCTTATTCTTTCAGTGATAAACTGAAGAAACTGCTGGATGCTGTCTTAAGTATTCAAAAGATATCTAAGACATCCACTGCCAAAAAAGATTTTTTTTAAATATGCTTAATGTCTGTTTTCAGGCCCAAATTTTGGTGCATAGAGCCATATTCTGAGTCCAAAAGTAGAATAATTGCACCATCTAAAACATTTTAAAATAAATCCTCCAAATGTCTCTTTACTAGGCTCTTAAACATGGATTTAAGAATTGAATTCTAGCCTTTTTTTCCCAAGCTTTTTGCTTTTGGCTTGGAGGTGCAGCTGCAGTCAGGAAATGAGAATGTAAAAATAGCATCTTCTTAGTCAAGGATTTGGCCCCTATATGTATGCATTTCTTCCAGCTCACAACTGCTTACTTCATTATTTAAAAAAGAAGCTTCTCATTTATTTCTATTGAATACAGTTCAGGATAAACACTCAAAGAAAGCACCCACTGCTTTTTATACTACTTGAATCATGTCATATCAGAGTATTAACTCCAGACATGCTGGAGAGTACGTTTTTACTTGTCTGTTTGGTTTGGGGGTTGTCGGTATTTTTGCAGAAGTACTGTGCCTGACAGCTGCTTTCCTTAGGACTGATGAAACTGTCAATCTTATGTGTGAAGCCCATAAGAGCAGAAGATGGGTTGCTCAGCAGCAGTACCTGGATTTGGGAACTCATTACTGGTAGAGATTAGGATGACCACAAATCTCTCTGGCTTTAAAGCAAAGTGAAAAAACTTACTTAGCTCTCACTTTTCTCCAAAAGAATGGAGTGAAAAGGAAGACTGAGAGAAGAAGCAAGAAGACAGAAGAGATGGGAAGATGGTAGAAAATGCCCTCAGATGGACCCTCACTGAGAGGTAAAGAACATGAAATATTACTCAGAAACCACTGTTGCCTATAATCTTAAAGCATATTTTAGTATGCTGGGAGATATTCAGAGATCATAAGTCAAGATAAGCTAGAAAATCTAAACAGATTCCTGCATATTTCTTTTTAGATCCAACTTGTTTATGGGTTTAAAGATTGGAGGTGTGTATTTAACTGTTAGTACACCTTCAGGGTTTCACTTGATAATTCCTGTATCAGGTCCAGTATTTTGATGCGATTGGTAGGATGACTTTTTGGAATGCATCCAATAATGGAAGTACATATATGTACATCAGGTACAATTTTGAGCATTTTAAGAATGAACCATTGTAAGCAATTAAGAGACTGTTCTTTTATTTGAATTTGGATCCCACTGGGACCCAAAAGTGGGATTCAGGATTTCCACAGCTATGTGTCACCCACCATCTCCTATGTTCTATTTGGTTTACCCACAGCAGACTGAAGTCCAGCACTTCAGTTCATTAGGGGGAAAGGATTTGTATTTTTGTTGAAACATTCAGAGTATTTCAAATTCTCTCTCAAGTATTTGCAGTCATTATTAAACTATCAATCATTCATATGGAGAAAAGTCCTACGATTTCCAAGTCAACCTTATTTCATCTATTTTCTGATTATTGGATTTTCCACCTTAGTCTGTTAACACTGTTAATGGAAAAATTTTCTGAATGTAAGATTTTATGTAATATTAACTAGGTCTTGAAATTCTCCATCACTAGTAACACCCTGGTGCCATGCAGATAAAATGGTAGCATCTTCTGAATTTGCTTCTTTACATGCTCCAATTAACCTAACACAATCACCAGTGAAAATATCACTGGCTTGTTGTACCATTTGTTAAATTGGAATTGAAATTAGGGAAGGGCTCAGATTCAAGAAATATTAGTGTTTGTTATCTGCAGTACATCTGCATCTTCATTGAGATGTACAATTTCATGATTTTTCCACTAACTAAAAGCTGGCTTTTCTTTGAAAATCCTGAAATCATTTGGAAGACTTACATTTTAAATAGTTTACTTCCTTGGAGAAAGTGACAGTATATCTCCCACTGACTTTTATGAAGATTAAGTGTTTAATAATATATGCAGCTATTAAATTAAGTTCAGTTAATTTAATATTTTGTTTTATTTTACATTTAGTTTGAATATTCATACATTATTAAGATAACAGGAATTGTTTTATTGATAAGCAGATGTACATGCATATGTACAGTTGTTTAAGGCTGGGACTAAAGTCTCTGACAGGATTAAAGCTTTTTCCACAGGGATTGCAGCATTGAGAAGGAATCTGTGCTTGTCAAACTGCATTCCCAGAAGTTACTTTTATTCTGTCATGTAGACTGTAGCAAGGAAGTTTGCAGTATGCTGGACTGGTCAGCCATGAAGTCTACCTATAAGTTGGGTTTAGATCACGTTAGCTGATGTTGATTTACTGCCACAAAGCAAGGCATCAAATACAAAATAGCTACAGGACTGGTGTTTCCAGAGTTCTCACTATTCTTCTTTCAGCTGCATTGTTTTTTTCAAGTTAGGTTCTGTGAAGTAATATTGCAAGTAATATTTGACCCAACTTCGTGAAATGTAAAGTGATTAGATATTTCTATTGCTGTATCAGAACTTCATTTTTACTATATCTGTGAAGATGCAAGGACAGCCTGGATAAAATACTGACTCATCAATTAATCATCAGTTAATCCTAGGCAATAGGCCTCTAATGCAGAGAATAAACATAGCTGAAAAACTTCTGTACCCATGCCTGTGATTTTATTTTCAGGCAAGATTTTTTTTGTAAGATATTTTTCACTAAGCTAACTATAATTAAATCAAAAAGTCATACTGAGCAGCAGTGTTTTCTTCATGCAAAGCAGCAGTGTAATTCAAGCTTTTACTTCTTCCAGCAGTGAATCAGCGTATTTGTCAGACTCTGGGATCTTACAAAACAAGTGAGATTAGCAGTTTAAAAATGTCCCTGTCTGTCCTTCTTATCACAATTTTTTTCTTCAATTTTCTCTTCATGATTACCTACAACCTTTATTAAAGTACTTTTTATTGCATATTTTATTTGAGTATCATTCATGGAAATAGGTCAGAACAGACAAGTCCCTTGATGTAGATAATGGTCAGAGGAATTATTACTTCCTTAAAAACCCAATGTAAAGAACAGTCTAATTTTATATTTTGGCTTTCCTAATTATTTTCGAGATTTAGAAAAGGAAACTCTAGATTTCAGAGAAAATGAAACTTCCTAAAAACTGAGACTATTATGCTTCACTGGAAGTGAGAACTAGCTAGCTCGTAAATTCTTCTAATGATCACCTCTCAGACAATTGCATTACCCTTAATATTTATTTGTATTTTAGGTCATATAATAATTATATCTGATTGAAACAGGCATGTTTGAATATGTAACTCTGTTGCTAAGGTTTATAAAGGGAGCGTGAGTGATACCAAACCAGAATCTATCTGAAAGTACATTAGTATGGTTACTTCTACTGTAACAGGAATTACCCAGAAGTTAACCCGTGGCTTTTGTCAATTAAATTAACCTTACAGAAACTGGGAGACAACTCTCAGAGAAGGGAATGAGTACCCAGATCACAGTATGTTTGAAGCATTACCACCCAAAAAACTACAAGCAAACACTCTTCAGGACTTCCAGTGAAGAAAAGCAGAAAAACAGTGCTAACCAAAGTACCCTAAAAGGAAACAATGAGGAAGATCTCTTCAGAAGTGCACCACTAAACAAAAATAAAACACTAATGATGAAAACCTGCAGAGGGAGCATTGGTGTGAATTTTAATCCTTCCTGACAGATGAAGAGACTGCATTGTGGTCTTCCCAGCTTGGGGGAGTTATCTAATTATATAAAACATTGGTAGTAACAACAGTGCTCCATCTGGCTGCCATTTTCTGAAAGAGAACCTTCTGTGGGCCATAATGAAGTCTACTGTACAACCACTTCGTGTGCTGTGTGGTGCCTGTTATGCTTCTGCTTGAGAATACCTGCCAAATCTGTTTATTCAAAGGATTAAGACATATGTTTTGTAATTACATCCTGAGAAGAGACTCTACACATTTCCTTTGAAACTGACTTTGGAGGTCTTCCAGTTGGTGAGCAGGCTCTTTCTGTGGCCTTTAACAAGCTACCAGCAGCGTGGATGGTGTGTATAGCACTCTTTTAACCTATGACTGCACATCCATCTGTAAGTTGCACCTACACTCAAAAAATGAACAGGGAAGTTTTTTGGGTTTTGTTTTTTGTTTTTTCCTCAATGAAACATTTACTTAAACTGTCACCATGGGTGTTGGAATTAGGTTGCCTAAAATGCATCAGGAGAATGTATTGAATTCATCGTGTAGCGTTATCAAAACCTCTACCTAGACAGTTAGGTTTGTATAGGAGGAACTTCTAGATCATTTGGGCCTAAGTTTTACCAACTACAAATAAAAGAGAAAAGCTGGAAAAAATAATAAATAACAATAATACTGAAAGAGAAGTAAACCTTGTCCAGTGATTTGGCTTGGAACTAATGAAGTCATCCAGGGATACGCTTCTGTGTCCATTATTTCAAAAAGGGAAAGCATACCTTAATTCATTAATTCTTTTCATGCTAACCCAGTACTAGTTGCGTCATTACTATAAGCAAAATCATAGTGTATCCAGGCAGCCCAGAAATCTAATCTTTCAAACTTAGCATTTGAGAAATATAAAATGTTGTATCAATGTGGTGCACTGAGTGCAGTGAAAAGATTGTGCCCTGCATGTCAAGGGAGGTTATCCCTTCTACTCTGCCTTGGTGAGGCTGCAGCTGGAATACTGTCACCAGTTCTGGGCTTCCTGGTTCAAGAAAGACAGAAATCTCCTAGAAAGAGTCCAGTGGAAATTAGGAAAGATGATTAAGGATAAAGAGCTTCTCCTTAATGAGAAAAGGCTGAGAAACCTTGGACTGTTCACTCTGGTGAAGCCTGAGAGGGGATCTTGTAACTGTTTATAAATATCTAAAATGCAATAATTAAGACAATGGTGGGGCTCTTTTTGATAGTGTGTAACAATAGAACAAAGCACAGCAGGTAGAAGCTGGAATATAGAAAGTTCCATTCTAACATTAGGAAGAACTCTTTACTGTCAGAATCACAAAGCATGGGAACAGGCTGTCCAGAGAGGTTGTGAAGTTTCCTTGTCTGGAGAAGAACCATCTAGATGTCCACCTATGCAACCTGCTGTAGCGAACCTGCTTTAGAGGAGAACTGGACTCAATGATCTCTGGTGGTCCCTTTCTATCTACACAATTCTGTGATTCTGTGACATACACTGCACAAATATTTTCTTAACACGTTGTATTGAGCCGCTATATCTGCAGCCAGCTTTCTTCCTTTTGGCTGCTTGCTGACATCATAATTAGAATTCAAAATATTTTTGTTATCACTAAGAAACAGTATGTAAAGTGAGTGATAATCCAAATATATTTACTATTATTACTTGCTCATGTATATTCTCATATTGACTGAATTCTATGTGTTACGAAGATCCATGGAGAACTCTATTTTCTCAGTAAGTCAGACTCAAAACCAGCCCAGAAAACTTTATAAACATGAAGAATTTTTCTTTAGTTACTTTTTACGCTTTTGTAGATACTGAATTTCTTAGAATTATGTATTAGGTTGTTCTTAGAACAGTTTAAGGAGACACATTCAACCCAGTGAGTAAAATGTGCTGCACAGGCAGAGAAAATCCTGTAGTCTAGTGATGTTTATTTTTTTCAAGAGTTTCATTTTGTTTTGTAAAAGCCATAAAATGAGCACAGAGGAATAAATGAGAATTGAATAAGGTTTGAATAGGTATAGGTTAGCAAATAGGGTGAAGCATTGGTAGATCACCCTTTACAGAGACCTAAAGAAAAATAATATATTTTTACTCTTCATTTTGATAAAATAAAAAATGCATTTCATATAATAGCAGCTGAGCTTGCAACTCTGAACATATGTGTAGGAATGAACAGATTATATTCTTGTACCACAATTATCCTATGGATCTTTCTATTGTATGAAATATGTAGCTTTGCAGAAAAAGCTCTCTTCAGAGTTTCAGCAAATAAAATATCAAATACAGAAATGCTTTAAGTAGATATGATTTATGTTATTCAGCTGCAAAATGTGGGCACTTTATGTTATTTCATTGGTTGAGAGTCTTAGTTGATATCAATAAGCAAAAGAGTTCATTTTTTCTCAAAATAAGTGGAGATTGAATATCTAAAGCTTTCATTATCAAAAGACAATGAGGATATGAGGCTTGTTTAGAAGACTGCAGTTGAATTTGTTGAATTGCTAGTTTTGTTTCAGACAAAACTGAAATATTTTTAGTTTTGATAAGAAAGCTTGTTTGAAGAGCACTTGAGACCAAGCAAATGCAGAAAAAGAAAAAAGTAGAAACGCAGCTATGTGGTACTACTGGGTAGTCACAGCATGCTCTTCTGATTCAGTAGTTTTCATTTGATGGGACTCCACTAGAAGAAAGTTTGTAGCAGTGTAGTCACTCTCCTTGATATGCAACTGCTTGGTGGGTTTTAAATACATTTTGCTTGTTTGTATCCAGTTTAATATCAAATTTCCTGTAGCAATTTTTTATCACCAGTGATGGTAAGTTTACTGTTTTAATGTGACACCTTTAAGCTGCATTAGCCATATTTTTATATTTCTTTGAAGTTATTGATGAACTAAACATGAAGATACAATAACAAATTTGATAAGAACCTCACTTTCCTCTAATGTGCAGTTGTACATTCGTGCTTTGAAAAGTGTGATTCAACTCAAAGAATTCCGTGCTCATCACTGAAATTAAGCTATCTCAAAGGCAGTGAGACAGCCATTTAGAAACTCATTCTAATGCTACACAAAAGATCTGGAGAAAGAAGTCACATATGAAAAACAGTCCAACCTCATGTAAACATGCAGTGTTGCTGTACAACCACTAAGAAAAGTTTTGTTAATTGATGAAATCTTTCCAGGTTAAATTTATTATCTCAATTCATTCTTATGTATTTCATAAGTCCAATGAAACAAAAGAAGCGTGTGCTTTTTCAGTGTCTCAGGTTCCACCATTTATGAAAAAAAACTCACTGAGGAACAGGATAGGCTTTATGTAATGTGCTCAGTAAATTTTCTGTCAAACTAAATTCTCTTCTAGATGCTTCACAGAAGTCTTTTTTAAATGAATTACAGAAGTTTATTTCTTAAATGTTTATTTTATGTTAAATGCTGACCAAGCTGAATGCTTCATACAGTAAGAGAAGTTGTGACTGATAATAGAAGACACTGAAGACACTGGAGATTCCTAATGTTTAAGGCAGAAACAACTTTAACCACAACAATATTTTTGAAAATTCCTGTTAATCAATGCATCTTTTTCATGAGGAAACTCACAATAAAATTATGGTTTTATACACAAGTCAGTAAAAAAAGAATATGAATGTCTCAAAAAATTTCTCTTTTGTATCAAACCTGCCAAACCTCTAACCAGGTCACTCATTGATGGTAGTGGGTGACCTGGGGGAAAAAAGTGAAGCATTTAAAACATTTTCCTGGTACAGGTACTTAGTTGTTGGTAACCAAAATTCAAATGATTGATTTTTGTTGTTTTCTGAGATTGACTCTAGACTTTTGCTTTTATTATTTCTTGCAAGACTTCTTGTACATTAATTTTGTGAGTCCTTCTTTGAGCTCTTGTCTTTCCATAGCAACTGTGACTACGCTGTTGTTTTTTTTAATAATGAATAATACCATATATTTAATTTGTTTTAAGCCTATTCCTGAACAATTTTGCTATGAGAAGTAAAGGGTGAACTTTCCCTGTCTGTATTATCTGTACTGTTCAAGATTTTACATAATCTCATCTTATACCTCTCCTATCAGTCATCTCTTTTCCAAAGTAAAGTATATTTTAATCTCCATATTTCTGATCTGATTTATCTTCCTCCTCTGAAAGTGCCTTAGATCTGCTACATCTTTTTAACTGGGATGATCAGAATCACACCTAGAAGTCAAGACATAGACTCACCAGACATATAGCATCCTATAGACAATTTCTGTTATTCACTGCTTTCTTAATATTTCTCAAGTTCTATTTACCACTTTAACTTTCTCTGAACATGGAGCTAATGCTTCCAGAAAATTACTCATATTGACAAGAAAGTCTTTCAGAGCTCAATATTCTGCATATGTAGAAGGGTTATTGTGGATTTTTTTCCAGCAAACACAGTATTTTTATTGACATTGAATTTCATCTGCCATTTTATTTTCAACTACAGAGTTAATATTATAAGATATTTCTACAGGCCTTGACAGCCAGGCATGGGTTTTAGCATACATATCTTTTACCCACATCACTGATTTAAAAAAAAAAAAAAAAAAAAAAAACAACTCCAGAAGTTCTCTGAAGCAAAAACAATGTTGGAAATCACATTCCTTTTGCATCAAGCACATTGACATTTTCCAAAGCAGTGTAGTTACTTGCAAGATAATATGTCTAACTTTCTCATCACATGTACTGGTAGTCTCAGTTTTGAAGTCATACTCTTGTTTCAAAATACCAGGATATCTCTTGCTGTCCTGCCCTTTGGTGAGTCTGACTGAGTGATAGACTGCTTACCAGTTTCAGCAGTTTAATATTTTAATTTCCTTATCTCTCTTAGTTAACCAATGTATTGTACTGATGCTTTGCTACAGTGCATTCTACTGAATCATTCTGACATCTGACACTTTAATAGGAGGCAGTTCCCTCCCCCTCCTCCTCATTCTTTGTGCATCTCAGTGAATAGAATTAATTTAACTTCTATACTATAGCCGTGTCTTTCTCAAGATCAGTTGGTATGTTTCAGTTGTCTATTAAATTTTGTTTCTGGTTGGATTACTGCTTCTGATGCATTTGAAAAAATGGTGGTTTTTTTTTTTCCTATTTCTATGCATTAAAAAAAAAAAAATCCTGAAATCTCTTTTATCCTTCATTACTAGGGTTCTGCATTAAAAACAAACAGACTAGTGGATGAAATATTTTGTTATTTCACGTTTTTGTTCTTTTAGCACGAGGCTTTAATTTTTGCTTTTTTTTTTAGATTCAAAAAGCTTCTTTTACTTTGCTGTTTTAATGTGATAGGCTCCTTGCTTGATTGCTTGCTTCAATTTTTAAGAGGAATTTTAATAAGCAATGTGTAGGATAATACATAGTCTTACACAGTGTTCATTCTGCTAATTAGCATTTTACCCTTTTGCAAGTCCTTTTTCATACCTTCATGTCCTTAGCTGCCTTGTAGCCCCACACTGCATGCAGGGATAAAAAAAAATAATATGCAAAAATCAAAAGAATGCACCAACTTCATTCCCCAGACTCCAACAAGTTCTGGATATTATAATTCTTGAGAAAAATTGTCTTTTTTATTTTACACCCTTCCATGGATTTTCACAACATGTATTTGTCAAACAGTTTTTGAACCCATGTACTGCTTCCTTTCCTATGCTCCAGGTCCACATATATCAACTTCAATCCCCAAGCCCTTTCATAAATAAAAACTAAGGATTTAGACACTGAGTAGATATACCGTAGTTCTATTTTTTATGAACATCAATTTTTACAAAAATATCAGTGAATGGAATCTTCTGAAGTTCCTGTTAGGGAAATAGGGATGGATTATTTGACAGAATTTCATTTCTGTTTACTTATTTATTTGCATCATCCTGAGTAAATAATCAGCATTAAATGAAGATATTTGATCTAGTGATTGTATCATATTCAATCAAGACTGTAATTTACTCAGTATGATGAAGGGAAAGATAATGACCATAGGAATTGGGAACAGTTAAATCAGATTTCCACTAGAAGATATATTATTATAACACCTTTTATCAATATCACAAGATATGATTATTTTGACTGTTACAATTATAGGGTCATTAGGAATGTGATAGAAAGATTACAATAATGAAGACTACTTTTTATGCTCTCCATTTCTGCCTATGTCAGCTCCTTTGACTTTGAGGCTACAGACATTAAATCTTTTGGTTACACTATTTGTTTCAATTTTAGGAGCTGAAGGAGTAAAAATATAAGCCCATGAATTCTGGCTGATATATAATGGCCTCAAAGGCAAGTTAACATATAGAAGAATCCCTATGAAATAGACATAAGTGGCTTTATTTTGCACTTCTAAAATGGGAAGCACAGTACTCTTATTAATTAGGCTGAGACACTTGCTAGAATATCAAATTTACACATAGTAAAAATTTAACTACAGTAATAAGGCAAAGTATTTGCTCAGTTCTCACAAAAACAAAGAATATGTACATATGGTTAAACAGTAGTCTTTAAATGTTTATAAGATGCTTATAAATAAATGCATAAAGTAGGTGAAAAAATAATAAAATATTAGTATAAGAGAGAATGCCTTGCATCTTGCCCGTTGGTTATGGGCTGTTTTTTATCTCATGTGGCATGATACAGTCCCGCAGTATTTCTCCTTGGGCATACTGGATGAGCAACACAAAGCCCTCCAACTAAAAAATCTGAATCCTACTGAATCATGAGAACAGCTTCTCTACAGTAAAGACAACTGTAAATCATCCAGAAACAAAGGTGCTACTCCCTGCTGATTTATCTGTTGGGCCAGATGTGTTACACAAACAGATAAGAAAGCAGGACAGACATCCTGGCGTCCCAACAAGATAATCAAACAGATGCCATTCTTAATGGTGAGGAGCTCTCCCCCTTTAGGGTTTGAAAATTTACAACAAAACAGACCCTTAGGTTTAATCCCCTCAATAACCAGAGTTTGGAATGTGATGAATATGTATGTGCTGTACCTTTAAATATGTACTCGTTTCTCTCTTTGGTGTGCATGTTTGGTGGAGAGATCCCCCATGCACCCAGCGCTGTAATAAAGGGAATACCTGCTTGACATATTGCATTGGTGTGTCAAGTTACTTTGTCGGATTTCTCGGCATCAATTGGCGAGCCAGGCAGGAGTCTCTGCTCGACTGCAGGATCCGCTGAGAGGGGGACTCCCCAGGCGCCCACCAGCCGCTTGTCCGGAGGGGGACTCCAACTCTCAGACGGATCACCACAGGAGCAGACAAGATCCTCTGGACAAAAAGGTATTCCCTAGGTCTGGATTCTCTTTCTCTTCTCTTTCCTTCCTTTCTTTGGTAAAGGCCTTGGGGAAAAGGCACTCGTAAGTCGGGTTGGGCAACGCAGAGTGCGCGGCGTAAGACTGTGTATCAGCCCTGAGGGCACTGAACCGGTTTGGCACGGGACGGAAACCGTGACTCTGCCTGTAACAGGGCACCGAGCTGGTTTGGCACGGGACGGAAACCGTGACTCTGCCTGAAAGTTAACGGGGGTTCCCTTACGGCACCGAATTATTTCGGCACGGGACGGAAACCGTGACTCTGCTTAAAAGGGAATTAGGCCCTGGCACAGTAGCCGCCAGGAAGGACATTTACAACTGAGGGTAGAACTGTCATTGTAACGTTGTACTGTCAGGAGGAGCTTGCCATGAAAGTGACTACTGAAGAGAGTAAATGTCTGGATTATATTTCTTTTCTGTACTTCTAGGAATTGTGTTTGCTATCATTACTGTCTGTGTAATTGTTAAATGTTTGTGCTGTGAAAACACTGCTTGTGGAATTCCACTCCCTGTGTAAAACCCCTGTCTTGCTGAGAGATATTGGTCACAGCTCTTGCCCAGGGAATTCGGTGTTCCCGTGCCCTGGGGAAGCAGGCAGATTCCATTGCTCAGCAATACAGAAGTAAAAGCCCCTGTCTTGCTGAGAGACATTGGTCACAGCTCTTGCCCAGGGAATTCGGTGTTCCCGTGCCCTGGGGAAGTAGGCAGATTCCATTGCTCAGCAAGAAGATTCTTATAGTAAATCCCAGAATATAATAAGAGCAACTGAAGTAAACGACCAATATGGGACAAAGGATTTCTAAAGAAATCCCGAAAAAGACCCCCCTGGGTTGTATTTTGGCTCACTGGAAAAACATCGCTGGGGAACCAGGGGGAACATTGAATAAGAAAACACTCATCAAGTATTGTAATCAATGGTGGTTACTGTATAAATTGGGGGATGGGAAGGCTGGGTTCTTAATGGGACACTGAATTATAACACGCTTCTTCAGCTAATGTTGTTTTTAAGAAGGGAGAGTAAATGGGATGAAGTAGCATATGCAGATATGTTCTTTACCTTGAGAAATCACCCAGAATGGCAAAAAGAATGTGGGATTAACCAGGCTCCACAGGATCCTTTGGTATTAGCTTTGGAAAAAGAAAAAGGGGAAAAGAACAGAAGGTTGAAACCTTGCTGTTCAGCATGTAGCATTGGGGAAAGGTGTTTGAAAGTAAAAATGGAGGAGGAGAGGCTGGCAGATTACACCCCCCCTCAGGAGGAGGAGGGAGGGCAAGACAGTAAAGATAATGACAGGAAAGCTGAAACTCAGGAAGGAATCTACACACCTATTACATCCCGTACTCGGAGTAAGGTGGGACCGATTATACAAGCTCCTCTTAGACAGGCAATGGGTCCTAGAGGACCCATGAGAATTAAGATACCGTTTACAACAAGTGACTTAGATAATTGGAAGTGTGTAGTTCAGGAATATAGGAGTGATCCGATAGGGGTTGCTAAACGATTTGAAATGATACTAAAAACACAGGATCCTGACTGGGCAGATATAGATGCAATGCTGGATGCATTCACAGAAACAGAAAAACAATTAATTTTGAAAACAGCCAGGACTTACGTCCAGGCCCAGATCACTGCCCGAACCTTGCAAGGGCGAGTAGAAGATTTTGTCCCTACAGAAGACCCCAACTGGGACCCAAATGTTGCAGTAGAATATGAACATCTGAAGTGGTATCAAAGATGGGTTAAATTTGGGTTAGAAAATGCAATACCCAAGGCTGTAAATCGGTCAGCCTTGTATGAAGTTAAACAAGGACGATCAAGTCCTTCAGATTTTCTTGATCGATTAAGGTCAGCAATGAGAAAATACACTACCTTGGATCCAACAGCAGATATAGGGCAACAACAATTGAACAATTAAAGGCATTAATAAAATTTCAGGGGGGCAAAATAGAATTTAAAGTAGGAGAAGATAGGTTAGTAAAAATTTTGAGCCTAGCTCATATCCAGGAGAAAGGGGAAACAGGGATAAATTAGGAGATCGAAGAGGAGTAAAAGCACTAATTGATAAGTATATTCAAGAGAAATTAAAGTGTGAGTCAGAATACAATATAAAACAAAAAACAAAAAAAAAAAAAACAATGGGAAGGATCATCGACTAGTGCAAGATCTTAGAGCAATAAACAGGATAGTGGAAGACTTGTACCCAGTAGTAGCAAATCCCTATACACTGCTAACCAGGCTTAAAGCAGAATGGAAGTACTTTACAGTGTTAGACCTGAAAGATGCATTTTTCTGTCTCCCTTTGGCTGAGGAAAGTCAGAAATTGTTTGCATTTGAATGGGAGAACCCAGACACGGGGAGAAAAACCCAGTTAACCTGGACAGTGTTACCTCAAGGATTTAAAAACAGCCCCACCATATTTGGAAATCAGCTAGCCAAAGAATTAGAAGAATGGGACCCTCCATCTAGCAATGGAGTTCTACTCCAGTATGTAGACGACCTCCTGATTGCAACTGAGACTGAAGAAGAATGCTTTCAGTGGACAGTGAGCCTGCTCAATTTCTTGGGGCTGAGTGGATACAGAGTATCAAAACAGAAGGCTCAAATAATACAGACTCGAGTCACCTATTTAGGGTACACTCTGTCGGGGGGACAGCGTGAACTAGGGAAAGAAAGAAAGGAAGCAATATGTAGAACTCCTGAGCCATCTACTGCAAAGGATTTACGAACTTTCTTAGGGATGACAGGATGGTGTCAGCTATGGATAAATAATTATGGACTAATAGTGAAACCGCTGTATCAGCTGTTAAAGGAAAATCCAGTGAAATTAACTTGGAATGGGGAAGCCAAAAGAGCATTCCGGGTATTAAAACATAAACTGATGGAGGCCCCAGCTCTGGGGCTTCCAGATGTGACTAAACCATTTCTTCTGTTCTCATATGAGAAACAAGGAATAGCCCTGGGAGTCCTGGCACAGGAGCTGGGACCATACAGAAGGGCAGTTGCTTACTTCTCTAAACAATTGGATGAAGCAAGCAGAGGCTGGCCCGGATGCTTGAGAGCAGTAGCAGCAGTGATCTTGAATATACAGGAGGCACGAAAATTCACTATGGGACAACGAATAACTGTATTAGTATCACATACAGTTACTGCAGTCCTAGAACAAAAAGGGCACCATTGGCTGTCACCCTCTAGATTCCTAAAATACCAGGCGATTCTGGCTGAACAGGATGACATAATGATAATGACAGCTAATGTTGTGAATCCAGCTTCTTTCCTCAGTGAAACGACCACAGAACCAATAGTGCATGACTGCCTCCAGACGATCGAAGAAGTGTACTCCAGTCGCCTAGACCTAAAGGACCAGCCCTTGGAGGATGCTGAGATAACCTGGTTCGTGGATGGGAGCAGCTTTATACAGCAAGGTCAGCGCAAGGCTGGATATGCAGTTACTACACATCAGGGTGTAATAGAAGCACAGCCATTGCCGGCTGGGACGTCAGCACAGAAGGCAGAAATTATTGCCCTGACAAGAGCTCTGGAGCTGGCCCAAGGCAAGAAGGCCAATATCTGGACTGATTCAAGGTATGCCTTTGGTGTTGTACATGCTCATGGAGCTATATGGAAAGAAAGAGGACTGTTAACAACTCAAGGGAAAGGAATTAAACATGCACCTGAGATCCTGAAATTATTAGAAGCAGTTAGAAAACCACAGAAGATTGCAATAATGCATTGCAGAAGTCATCAGAAAGGTAACACTGAACAGGAAAGGGGAAATAATTTGGCTGATTGGGCAGCAAAAAGGGCAGCAGAACAAACAGCATCAGAATTATCCCTAGTTCCACAGAAACAGGCAAGTACCCTACTAAATGGAGTAAAACCTGTATATTCAAGGGAGGACCATAAGTTGATAAAAGATTTAGAAGGAAAAGAAAATAAGGACTGCTTCTATACACCAGATGGAAAGCTGGTAATTCCATATTAGCTTGCGTGGTTTATTGTAAAACAGGAACATAATGCTACCCACTGGGGAATAGAACCATTTTATAAATACTTAGTTGAGAAAATGGTTTGCCAAAACTTATACACCATAGCAAGTCAAGTGACAAGGCAGTGTGAAATATGTCTAAAAAAAAAATAACCCAAATACAGTAACTAAGGTGCTGATAGGGACAGTAGGAAGAGGAAATTTACCAGGCCAACAATGGCAAATAGATTTCTCAGAACTCCCTAGAAAAGGGGGGTATCGGTATATGCTGGTGTTAACAGACACCTTTTCTGGATGGCCAGAGGCTTTTCCCCAAAGGACGAATAAAGCAAGGGAAAGGACGAATAAAGCAAGGGAGGTGTCAAAGATACTATTAAATGAGATAATACCTAGGTTTGGGGTGCCTGATGTGATATCATCAGATAGGGGCACACATTTTTGTGAAAAAAAATAGTGCAGCAAGTCAGCAGGCTTCTGAGAATTGATTGGAAATTACATACCCCTTATAGGCCTCAAGCAAGTGGTCGAGTAGAAAAGGTGAATCATTTACTAAAACAACAAATAGCCAAAATATGCCAAGAGACTAGTCTCCATTGGTATCAAGCTCTTCCTATAGCTCTCCTGCGGATAAGGGTTAAACCTCGAATTAGGGAAGGATTAAGTCCCTTTGAAATATTGCACGGCAGGCCTTATCAAACATCTGAGAAAGGGGACCTCAAGCAGATAGGAGAGAGTACAATAGGGCAATATGTGCAGGCCCTGGAACATCAGCTACAGAAAGTTAGTAAAGGGGTACTATCCACACGATGTAGGGGATTAGATCATCCAATCCATTCTATTAATCCAGGGGACTGAGTATATGTTAAAAGTTTTTCAGGTGACCCGCTTGCATACTGCAATCAAGATCAAGGAGGTACATGCGTGGATCCACTACTCCAGGATTAAGAAGGCCCCAGGCACTGAGTAGATAGCCACCCCAAAGGACCTCTGAAACTTATTATAAGGAAACAGAATGTTTGATATTTATGTATCCTGTATAACTCTAACTTTTGCTTTAGCCTGGCCAGAGAATACTTACATTAAGTTAACTGAAAAGCTCAGTCAAGCCTTGAATGTTTCAGATTGTTGGGTATGTACAGCCCTTCCTAGAGGGGAGGGAAGGGTGCCAGTTTATGGAGTAGCAGCACTAAATTGGACAATACCAGATTGGGTGACAAATCAGATGGCAAAAGATGGGGGAAGCTGCAAGTATGGGGAAGAAAAGCAGCATAAATTGGGTCCAAAATTTGATTTATTGGTCATTAATACTACATCAAGTCTCATTAGATGATACCTCATTTGGATTTACAGACTTATGGAATAAGCTCACTAGCTGGCTCCCTAATTTAGCCTGGCTAAAGCAACTGTTTGTAGCAATAGTTGTGCTGTTTGTTCTCATAGTGATAACTTGCATAGGTGTGCAGTGTTTTCTCTGGTGTTGTCAAAGGAGCCTAGATGATTACGCCACCTGGAAAAGAAATCGTATAAACCACCAAGTAGAGTCTGGGAAGTATTTCAGGAAGGCAATAATGGACAATAGTATGTTATAGGCAAAAGAATTTGCCTGTTATATTGAAAAGGGGGGATTGAATCATGAGAACAGCTTCTCTACAGTAAAGACAACTGTAAATCATCCAGAAACAAAGGTGCTACTCCCTGCTGATTTATCTGTTGGGCCAGATGTGTTACACAAACAGATAAGAAAGCAGGACAGACATCCTGGCGTCCCAACAAGATAATCAAACAGATGCCATTCTTAATGGTGAGGAGCTCTCCCCCTTTAGGGTTTGAAAATTTACAACAAAACAGACCCTTAGGTTTAATCCCCTCAATAACCAGAGTTTGGAATGTGATGAATATGTATGTGCTGTACCTTTAAATATGTACTCGTTTCTCTCTTTGGTGTGCATGTTTGGTGGAGAGATCCCCCATGCACCCAGCGCTGTAATAAAGGGAATACCTGCTTGACATATTGCATTGGTGTGTCAAGTTACTTTGTCGGATTTCTCGGCATCACTACATTTCTACTTCTGTGCTGGTAATGCCTTAATGCCTTTGACTTTTTGAAATAATTCAACAAACAAATCAATTAAGGGTTCATGAAGTAGGAGCTGTTTAAATTCAGTCTTGTAATTGCAGTTGAGGAAGACTGAAAAGTTACACTCTGGTACCCTAATATTGTGTAAGAGCCCCTCCTCAAACCCAGATGTTCATGAGCTTTTGATTTCTCAGTACAATAATGGAAGGGTTAAAAACTCAATATTTTTGTCTTTGAAAACAGCCACAGGATGGCCACAGTTGCCAGTAGCAGCTGTGCACTGCACCTGTGGGGTCTGCATGAAGGTACTGGATTCCTCCATCTCAGGAGATTTCTGTGCATGGGAAGATGAAACCAGAAAGAAAAAATGGAAATAATTCTAGAAATACTTGCTGCTGCATGTTTGGTGTGCTGGGCTTTGTTTTTAACTGGTTTATCTCTTGGCTTCCAGTATTTGGGCTGCAAGCTGTCAAGGGATAGTTGTTAGCAGTGCATTCAAACTCAGACTTTCTTCACCTTTAAGTTTAAAATAATGTGTTCTGCTGCCAGGATACATCTTGTATCATAAAGAGATGGTATAGGGTTTCAACAGCAAATGACAGTAAAAATCAGTTCTGTGGAGGTTTAATATGTGAAACGTCTGAAGAGCTTTTGTGGGGATTCACAGGCAGAATTAGAGGCCCTCTGAGTACTGGGTTCAAATATTTAACGACTAGAACTATGGCTTCTGTAAGGATGACTTGCTTGAAAACCATACTGAGGTTGTCTGACCCATAGCTTAAGCAAACGGTTACCTCCATTCTGTCTGTAATGAGCCTGATCCTGCAGCCATGATTAATTCAACACTTCTCCCACACACAGACACAAAAAAATGTTATCTGTTCCCAATTCCAGCAAAACAGAGTGAGAACCCAGGCGCTGCTGTTTCCAGGCATCTGTAAGCTTCTGCTCCAGGAGACCGTGGAGAACAGAGAGCTGAGTTTCCACTTGTGAGCTGAAAGTTCTTGCCTCCTTGCCTGGACTTGATTATAATTAATCTGACGGGGAAAAAATAGTTTATTTTTATAAAGCTTCCGAGTTTATTTTCTTTTGATCTGACTTTCCAGCTTTAAAATACACTTTTGTACTGCTGTGGACGGGTTGGCCTTTCTGTTTTGTGTGATTGTTTTTTTTTTTTTCCCACTGAAAATCCATCCTTCCTTCCAGCTATTCGACCATTGCCAAGGGCCTGTGTTGGTTTTTTTTGGTGGGTTTTTTTTTTTTTTTCCACTTTTCAGCAGAGTGGCTTCTGTTTACCTCACTGGATTGCAGCCTGTTTCCTGGCAGCTACTTTAAATCTGGATGACTGGGGTGGCTGGGAGGATGAGCCGGAGTGAACAGCAGCATGTGCTGTTACAGAAGGAAAATCTTACTCAAGTTGCAAATGTTTTAAGCATTAACTCACTGGGAATATGACTAATTAATTTCATAACATACTTTTGCAACAAAAAATGCGCTTTATTTTCAACAAGCTACCAAAGCAGGTAATATATGTAGTCTAACTTGCTTATTAAAGAACAAACATTACACAGAGAGTTTACAACTCTTATCTAAGCTTTTACATATGTATCTTTTTCTTTTCATAGTTTAAATAAAATAAATTTACGTTTACACATATACATATATTTACTGTCGTGTCAGGGGAAAGCACTTTATCTTTTCATTCTACTCCAAGAAACTTGAGTAATTTTGCGATGAATCTTCATGGCCTGTCGTACAAGACCAAGTCCAGGACTCCACACAAGTAGTTTGAGCTCTATTTTGAGAATAATAAAGAACCACTGCAGAAGCACAGAAGCCCCGCGTGTCTAGGTCCGGGACAATGAATTTGAGCACATAATGTGGGACACTGGGATGGATGTCTTCGTGACAATTCTTCTGCCTGTCCTGGGAGAAGAACCTGCTAATTTTGCTCTTTTGAACCTGAGAGCATAATAGGTGCCTAAACATCCATTACGTACCTATTATGTCCCTATTAGGTACAATAATAGGCAGTTTGAATGTGGCCTTAATTGCTTTATGTAAATGCTCTAGAAATGTGTGTGTTAACAACAATAAAGACTTTTACTGCCAGAAGAAAACCTACCAACAAAGTCACAGCTTCTTGATAATGGCCCATTATCCATTAACTGTGTGAACATAAAAGAACATCTCTTTTGTAAAATGCCCTTGCAATGGGTCTGCAGCTGAGAGGTGATACTTCTCATAAAAGCGTTGTCTAATCAAACGCCAGGAGCAATTTGCAAAGGCTAGGAGGGCAGCATGGAAAGGATTCTGAAAAGGCAAAAGACGAGGAGAATGCAGGGGGACACCGGTAAAAATAAGGCAGGAAGATCAGAAGGTCTCTCTGGGCGGGAGGTGGACAAGGCAGACAAAAGAGCTGTTAGGGAAATGCAGTCAAAAGCCTGAAGAAGAATCTGAGAGAGGAGTAGTTGTAACATAGGGGAGTGTTCAGCTACAGCCCCTTGCCTCCAAAAAGGACTACGTATTTTCATTCCACTGTGTTGTTCTCATAATTTTCCTGAACAATAAAAGAATGACCCAAAGGCAAATTGAAGCCTTTTTCATTGGATATGAAGGAAATCCATTTCCTTTTTATGTGGTTGACATTCTTCAAATCGGACTACATCAAACACCATCTTTACAATGTCCAAAATCACTGCAGTAAAAATTTTGTTTTTTTTTTTTTTTTAGCATGTAAAATTTGAACTTTCCATTTCTACACTGACAGAAGAATGAGCAGTCAGAAGAACCCATGCAAAAGGGTGAAAGTAAAGGCCAAGGTAGCAGAATCCCAGTCTCATGCATATTTTCATACACAAAGATGGCGTAGCATTTCTGTATGATTTTGATGTGGTCTGGAAGCAAAAGAGGCACAAGAGGCTGCCATCCTCCTCACTCTCATCCCTGGAGACATTCAAGGTCAGGCTGGATGGGGCTCTGAGCAGCCTGATCTAACTGTAAGTGCCTCTGCTTATCGCAAGAGAATTGGACTAGGCCACCTTTAAGGGTCCCTTCCAATTCAAATGATTCTATGATTCTATGATCTTTCTTCTTCCAGTGAAATGAAGAACTAATGAAGAACTGCTGTTCTGGCTAATGGTATGTGAACAGCACAGGAGCTATAACCAGACCTGTGATACAGAGTCCTGGGACTCTTCTGTTGTTTGGAGTGCCTTGGGGAGCATTTGGATTTGATAAAGGGGCATCTGAAAATTCCTGCATTCAGGTGATAAGCAGCTCTCTGTGTGAGCAAAAGTATTCTCAAGCAGTTTACTTATCCTGGTAAATCCCAGAGAGGTATCATGGCTTTGAACTATGAAATTGATTATTTTGATCTTTTGTCTAGGGACTCCAAGGGACAAGAACTAATTAAACTAACCTGGGAGTGAGATTGACAAGCATAACCATTTTTTCTTTTATTTTTACCATTATCAAGTGGAATTTTTTAATTCTTGTTGAAAAATAAATAAATAATTCTTCCACTAAAAATGCCATAATTAAAAAGACTCTTTATGACAGTTGGGGTTAAAGAACAGTAATTTTGGCAGCTTTATCACAAAGTTGTGGGACTAGTATGTGTAGATAATATGGTCAAAATAACAGACTATAGTCTGTTGTTAATAGTAATAATTATTTAAGGGGTGTGCCACTTGTTTTCTTAAATTTGCTTATGTTATCTTCAGCTAACTCATAAGTCAATACATAAATTTCCAGTTCTTATTCACACAGTATCCCTACAGTGGAATGGAACCCTTACTTTCTAACAGTGATGCCACATAGCTCTTGCAGGGAGTATGGGTTGAATCTATCCCGCAGAGTACTTGCAACACTAAAGTTTGTTTGTTTTTTGTCCCCAGACAACTCCCTGTAATAAAATCTGTCCATAATTGCCAAAAGTTGAGCAGACAATTATATATGTACATACTAGTTAATCGTTACAGAAAAAGATAAATCTTTAAAATGGCAAATGAAAATATTTCCTTTCCATGTCTAAAGAGATACCTCATTTTTTGCTGATTTAGCACAGCTATCTTGCACAGGAGCAGATAAGGAACATGCAAAGAAGCTATTCTCCTCTGAGGTGGGGAATGACCAGCCAGGATAGCCAAAAGGTACATCACACCAAACCATCACCCCTGTTTTTCTTAGTAGAATGAGGTTCAGAAAAAATACTCAGAGAGAAAAGCGTATCTTTTCATCATGATCTCTTTTAGATTACGTTTTCCAGATGAAAAAATTTGCTTTACTTTTTATTATTTCTATTTTTTAAATAATATCTCATATATTCTTCTAAACTTGCATATCTTATTCTTCCCTTTTAAAGTAAAGGGGTACAAAATTGAATTATTTTCTTTATTCAGTATGTCATACATGGAATTGAAAGCAGCACGGTTGTAAAATATTTTCTTTATTTATACAGCTTGTTATTTATTGTTATAAATATATATCATATATTATTATTGCAAATATGTATTATACATTTATGAGAAGTTGGGACTTACATCTGATTATTTTGTTGTCCGTTTACAAATGCTCTACTTTATGATAGCAACTAGATCCTCACCAAACAGATTTTGTAGCCTATTTCACATGTATTTGTTGCAGCTCAGACTGAATAAAAACTAGTAAAGATGATAGTCACTGATTCAGCAAACTGTTAAAGCCTAATTCCTGTTGTGCAGCAAACACAAACAGTGACCTGACTTCAAGGTTGAATCAGGCTTTGCATAGCTGCTCTGGAGCAGGGCAGTGGGAAGGGAGGTCTGGGGGAAGATGCTGAATGCAAGTTTTATCAACAGGCCAAAATATCTCATAAAAGAGATTTCTTTGGGAAGGAAATTCTGGAGCTTCAAGCAGGTGAGCTGCCCTACGCGTTCTGTGTTGAAGAAAAAACGAAATTATCTATCAGTTGATGTTAATGGTAGTAATGAAGAATAACAAAAATTTAAGAAATTCAGTTATTTTTGTTATTTTTTCATTGACATCAGGTTTTTTTTTTTTTTTTTTTTTTTTTTTTTCCCCCATCCTAATCTGTACCTGTACCTGAGCCAGCAATGCTGGGTCCTGGCAACTGCTTCACCTCCTAATTGTTTTGGAGGCTAATGTCTCCACTTCCAATACATATGTGTTTCCTGCTCCCTATGCCTGGGTGCCCCTTCTCCAGGCTGTGGCACAACAAAGTGTGGCCTATAGCCATGCCGGCCTTCCTGAGGCTTTGCAGGCCAGCAGGATGTCTTTTTCACTGCCAACCATTTCAGGAGCTGGAAGAGCATAAGCAGGGGGTCCTGCATTGCCATGTAGGTTGGAGGTGATGGATGAGGCTGGGTTGATGGTGTGGTGAGGAGGGGAGAGAAGTATTGCAGCTTTTGGAGCAGATCCAGGCAGTGCCGGGTATGTGAGGCAGAGACGGTGCCTGGGAGACTTGGAGATCTCTTCTTGAATAAAAGGGAAGGTTTCCATAGAAACTTCTCTTTTATTTTAAACAGATTTTAAAAAGGAATTTAGCAAACTATAAAATCAAGCTTCCAGAGCCCAATTTCAGCTATTCCTTATTGATTGCATTACAAACGAACATAAAAGCCTGCAGCCTGGAACTGAAAGCTAGAGACAGGCTTCTGCCAGCTCCCTTGTTCTCTCTACTAGTGTGTAACCTCCATTAGGTGATAGTGGCAGCCACACACGCTTTCTAGCACCCTCCATTTTATAAAAGGAGCTTTCTTAGAGCATCTCATCAAAAAAGCTCTTTGTTCGTTAATGAAAACACATCTCCTGGACTTAGCATGCAATGCAGGCATCACCCATACACTCAACACCCCCAACTTCACGTGCAGTAATGTACAAACAAGTAGAGCAACTGCAAAATGAACATTTATCTCCCACACTACATTTCCCTGAATACCAAAAGCCAAAGTGAGGGCTCACTTCACTCCATCAGCTGGAGGTAGGGGGCAGGCTGTCTGGCCATCTCTCCTTTGCAAGGGTCTCCTAAAGTGAAGAAGGCATCCAGAGACAGCAACTGAATCAGTTAGCATCTTGAACACTGGCAAACACAGAATTTTCTTCACTAAAGGAATAGTAACATACCCCTATGAGAGTAATTCCATCTTGCAATTACTCGTTTTAAAGCCACATCCAATTACCCTCCCTGTTATAAGAGAATTCCTATGGAAAATCTTTTAATATCCAACATACACTAAAAACAGAGATTATAAAATATTTTATACTTATTTCAGAATACATTCATCCTGTCCTGGCAGGACCTTAAGCATTACTCCAAGCAAAATGAAACAAGTTTGTTGGACAGAAATCACTGCAAACCCTTGCACAATGTCTTACAGAGGCTTTCTATGCTGGCAGTACATAAAAATTGAAAACAAATGTTCCTTAAGAGATGGGCATGTTCTGATATTAGCATACCCCAAATATCAGAGATTGGCACATTTGCCCATATAGTGCTGGTTTGTATCTGCCCTGACAAAAAAAAAGACTCTGAATTTGTATCCTCGAGAGCAGCACAGTGCTCAGTAGGCTGAAAGGGCAGATGGCACAACCTCTCAGCTGCGGAAAGAGAGTGAAGGATGGGATTGTCTGTACAGCCAGTTCTTTGTAATTTGGCACCACTATGCTGCCACTGCGTTCTTTCTTTCATCTTGTGAAAGGACTCTGAAAATTGGAAATGTTCCCACTTTTAGCAAAAATAAAATAAGATACTAGTCCAAGCATTTTTTTTTTTCAATTTTATTTTAAAACTGGACTTCTACCCTAAATGTCTGCTGCCAAGTTTCTGATGTGAGAATACCCAGAAATAGCTGAAAGGTGGAGTAGCAGCAGTGTAAAGAAGATTGTGATGGCACATCATACCTGTGTGTCCCTGTTCAGGAGTTTTTGACTTACCTGTCCATCAGCCAAATGAATTTAAAATCCCAGAGAAGAAATGTACAGTTCATACTGCTGTCCCTCTCTCTTTTGTCCTCTGCAAGCTTAAATCTAGATTTCAAATTATAAAATATAGAACAGGTTGGAAATCATATATGCTGACTCACTCTGAATTGTTATGAGTAACTTAATAGTTTAGTCATTTAACAAAGGCACATTTACAAAAATATTGAAATCTAGAAAGAGGAATGAAGTGTAACAGAACATAAATAAAATGCTTCTGTGTTTTTCTGAGAAGAATGTTTTGATTTTATTCTGATTGCTGCCAATTCTTGGAAGCATATTACCTCAAATATTAAACTATAGTAATGACACAAAATAACTTTCTTTTTCTTTTGGTTTCCCCCAGGAAATGAAAAAAAAAAAAACACTCTGAGAAGGAACTATTTTCTCATATTTCATTTACATCTCACATAATTACAATTTTTACCTATTTACAGAGATAGCATATTTGCAAAGAGTAAAAGTGAATTTACGTAATAATCACAATCTTTTTAGCCTTTTTTTTTAAGTTGAGAGTTAGGAAATTAATATTAAAAAGTCACGAGTGTCTGTTGTGCATAAAGATCTCCTTATGTTCATGTTTATGATGAACAGATATCTAAAGATGTTGACGGTTTCTGTTTTTGTTTATTAAAGTGTGTAATAGTGTAATAGTGTAATAGTAGTGTGTAAATATCTAATAGGATCATTTCACGTTTTCTTGTAACATATTTCAGTATGTAAGCTTGTATAAACTCAGAGAATGTTTCAGAGCACAGATTCATTACTAGTATTATTAGTTTATTTAGTAGTTCTAAAACATGTAAGAATACATTCCTGGCTTTTTTAGCGCACAGAATTTAATTATGACACAAAAAGACAGAGTAGCAAAGAAGTGTGTTGAGAAGGATTTTAAAAATTTGTAAACAGGTCATGCAGATACATAGTTTAGACGAGAGCATATCTTGCATTGAAAAAAGGTTTTGTTCTGTTGCTTTTTGAAATTTTGTCCACTAGAACAAAACCTTCCTTTAGAAATGTCTCACAATTTCATTTCTTGCAATTCCTAGCCCTCGTCAACATTCCTCACACAAAGCAGAATCGATCACTTGGAAAAGTGAAAAAAAGTAGGGTAGGATTATGGAAAAGTATTAGCAGCAGTAAAGAATTTAGTAGCGCAGTTAATATTCTGTCATTCCTGGATTTAACTATCAAGTTTGTACTGTTCTCTTTAAAAAAGTGAGTGAATACTATCAGCCTTTGCTGAAAAAGATAACCTTATGCACACTATGCATTAGGAGCTGAATTAATGTTTCATAAAAGCAGATAAAAGAACTGATGTTAATAATTTATTTAAACATAGCCTTCTTGAAAAGGTTAACTCATCACATTTCATCTTAAGTCATAAACCCCCTACATAAATAATCACCAGTATTGATTATCTGTTTTCCCCTTCATTGAATGAAAATATAATGTGTTAAACATAACCTAAAAATAAGGTTTTTGCCCTTTGTGGAATGTGCTGGACTTGACTCTCCTGGGAAAAATTCTTAACACAGAAAGACACTGCAGTTTCACAACTTTTACCACCTAAATTTCCTTTATTTCCTCCTTTTAGTTCTACTTTTCCAAATCCTGATGCTCTTAAACTGATATGCATTGTGAACAAATTTCTGAATACTGTAAGGGTTGATACATGCTAAGTTCTCCTAAACTATCCTGAATTATTTTATTTGCACAATCACTGAGGCTTTATATCATTTGAGCACAAAAGGGGGAAAGTCTGAATTGAAACATGATACTCAGTCCTAGACTGCCTATGTCACTTTTTTCAAAGAGAACATCGTCTTCTGTGCAATTGGTTATATGGTAGTAACAGATGAAAATGGTTAGGCTTTTTAAGTCATTATGTACTTGTCAGTGCACACCACATACCTCTCTGAATAATCATCAACAGTCATTTACTAAGACTGGGCTGGATTTGAGCTGGGTCCTGAGGAAACCCGGCCTGCAGTGATCTGATGTCCTCAGAACACTCACGTCTGCTGGTTTACTGTACATTAGTCAACAATGGAAATGAGTATAGAAACTTTCGTCTGTCTTGAGATATTTAAGAAATTTTCAATGTGCATGTGAACCTGAGGGGAACAGTGAAACTGCAGAGCAAATGAAACTTAACGGTATTGCCTTATCGAGATTAAGCAAAATGGCTTGCTTCCAGACTGCATTTTTCAGAACGAAAAGTATCTCCCTCTAGCCCTAGGACTTGATTATGCACAGCACTGAAAAGAGGAATAATATATGCACTGGAAGGGCTAGCAGCAGCCTCCATGACAAGTTCCTTAGGGATAATGTCTTCCAAAAAATGGCACATTGTACCCGCTCTTAAATATTTCCCCAAATGCAGAGTAAGATTGATAAGAAGCAATGTTAAGTCCCTGTATTAAAGTGCTTTAAGATGCTATCTGAAGGTTATAGAACACTTTTTGATCTTTCTATACTTAAATAGAAAATACCCAAGATTTCTCAATGAGATTCTGTTATTGCACACTTTAAGAAAGTTCAGATTTTAGGTTTCATAAATATGCTGGTGTACATACCCAGCAGTAACTTATATCTATAATCTTATATATTTAAATGTATACAAACCTTATATAAATTAGGTATGCACTTTCTATATTGCCCAAAATGACAGGTATGGAAACTCCAGGCTAAGGACAACGGGATTGATTCAATCCAGTAAAATAGATGCTATTTTTGATAATCTGTATTGAGAAAAACAGACCTCCTGGAAGTGTTAAAATGAATATGATAACACATATTTGTATATAAAGATTATGTTTGTACGTAAACAGCATATAATTAGATTTTCATATATAAATATAATAAACATAGCATCAAAAAATAAAAATCCATGTAGCAAGTTGTTTGAACACAGTATCTAATAAAACCTGATTTCTTTTCAATTTTTCTTACATTTGATTGACATTTTAATTGAATTATATTAAGGTGTAGCGTAAGCTTACCCCTGATTAGACAACAGAGACTCTACTTGGCAGAAAAGCCTAACTGCAGAAAAAAGAAAAAGAAAAAAAAGCTTTAGACACTTGAACTAAGACCAGCTTGACTGAGTAGGGACTGCTCTGATGTTTGATAAATACAAATTTATGATTAAAGTTTTCTAAACTTACTTCTTTTGTGTAGATTTTTTTGATACCTAAGAAGGGTTTTTGACATCTAAGAAGGGTTTTTTGACATTACCCTGCAGTAGTCCTCTTTCTGAATGTATTAACATGGTCTTTGTTCTTTCTTGTTTAAAGTTTATATTCACAAATTAGTTAGAAGACCTATTTGAAACCTATATTAGTGCAGGTTAAAGTTGGTCATTATGTTCTGAGATTACTAATTGGGTTTAGCAGATGTCCATGCACACATGCAAGCATGCAGTTAATCGCGCAACTCCCAAGCCACCCAAATCCTGTACTTGCAGAGAAATCTGACTTGCAAACACGTACAGACTGCAAATTCACAGCACTCAGATATTTCTTGGTATTTGGAATATCTCTAGTCACTGTTATATTTACATTCATAGTTGTAATCTATTCTGATTTTGTGAGCAAGTATGCTTCTTGCTCAAAGGTTTTATTAATATTTGTGTATTAAATATTAATATATACATGTACCTTTGCATGGTACTTTTTAGTTATTAAAAATAAAAGGTCTCTGTCCTCAAGAGCTTACAGGCTAAATGCCATTGCTGTGTAAAGCATTTATCTCCTGATGAAATTGAACATACTGTGAAACTATGTGTTTCCTATGGAAATCACCAACTTCTGTAAGCAGTGCACTAGAAAATGAGCATTTTCTCCTACATAAAGTGGAAATTTTGTTCCTGAATTGTAACATCTAATTTAATTATAGCTAAAGTTTTAAAGATTTTTCAGCCTAATTATCTATTTGCGTATTAACTTCTTAAAATGCCCACTTCAGTAAATGATATCTCTGAGAAACTTAACTGTTTGGGAACCTGTACACATTAAAAGGGAAGAGATATTAATTAGAATATCCTCAATTCTTTATGTTATAGAAATATGATACTTTGTTGAGCAGAAAGTGAGTACAGAGAATATCCAAACCGGGAGGCTGTAACTATATAACAGTACTTAGTGGCTGATCCTTTTATTCATAAACTTACACAGACAGATAGGTATTTTCTTCATCTCAAACTTGTGTAGCAATAAAGGAAGTTAATTACTGAATTGTATAATATCACAGAGTAGATAATTGGCAGAGCAAAAGTAGTATTCTAAACTATGTCATCTCTTAGTTGGACTACTCTATGAAAAACTTGTTCTCTTGGAGTGATTTGGTAGAAAATGCATCATTTCATGATAAAAGCTGTGTTTTACAAAAAATAAAATAAAACAAAATAAAATAAACAGGAAACAACAACCACTGTTTTTATTGTCATCAGACTATATTTTCTCTGAATAACAATTTACTCATTGTGTATTAATTTAATTGGCAAAGTAGGCATTATGATGATTTTTTCCGACAAGCGCTGTCATTATCATACAGTTTCCAACACATCAGGGAGCTTTATGCTTGATAGGCTATATTTGAATCTCAAATCCTAAGAGTGAACACAATTTAAAATTGTATTAAATAGTTAAGAAGTGCTTCCCCTTAATTAACTTACAAACAGACCTTATAGTGGTGTCTTCTTATGTAACCATATGGTTGCAAGTAGTTAATGGTGGGTGGAGTCTTTGAATAAGGAACAGGGTAGAGATGGAAAAAAAGAAGTGTTACTTGTGTTGGGTGGACTGATGAGAAAGGCAAGCCCAAAAGCTTGGGGAAGCCAGTAAATGAGCATTCCAGATTTTCTTTGTTGTTGTTCAATTTTAAAGTATTTCTGCAGGTATGTAGAAAAATAATTGGTATAAGTCTTAGCCATTCTCTCTGGCAATACATTTATTTGCTCATGTAATAAAGTTAAACATAATAACCCATTGTTTTTATTTTCTCTCTGCTGTGTTTCTACAGTCATAGTTCCTCTTCCTCCCATAAGCTTTTGGGCTCAACAAAGTTTTGTGGGCCCCTTGCAGCTTAGAAGCCTTTACTAGGCCAAAGAAAATAATTCTTTTTGGATTGTGATGGATTCTGAAGCATGGAAGATGTATTGGTATTCAGTGACTTCTGCTCAAAGGTCCAGTTTTGTGTTTCTCAGAATACACTTACTAGGACGTAATTCTAATATACATTTACTGTTGTTAGCCTGACATCTTCTATTAAAAAAAATTACATACTGAGCAGTATATCGATATTTTCAGGAATATGTGTTTCCCCTACAACTTGGGAAAAATGTAGGCATTCTGTTTGAGAATTATTCTAGTGATTATTTATTTTTACCCATCTCTGATGCTGAAGTCTGTATCTTCATCTTTAAATAATGGATTTGTGGAGGGTTTTGTTAGATTTTATTTTAGTGTTATGAATGGAATATAATAATTAACTGTATCAACTGTTGCTTAATTATGAAAGATTCCATCACTTAAAATGATTTAATTATGATTGACATCTTTTTTTTTTTTCAGATGCATATGTGCAACTCTGGCATGAGTTCAAGTAGTATCTATTAAGCGACTGAGCATGTGGTCACAGATTCAGCCATCTAACTCTGGGTACTCCCTGTACAGTCAGAAGGAAACAGTCACTTCCAGAGATTATTCAAATGTATGAAAAATAAATCACATTTTGGAAATGTTTATTTTTCTGCATAGGCCACACCATATTTAAAGCAGCCCGGAAAAGTATCTATGCCTTTGAAAATACAAATGCACCAAAGATCTTCAGAGCAACACTGTCTTGGAATCTCTTCAATCTGAGAAAAATTCTCTTTCAAAGATTAGATAAATTGTGCTGATGAAAGGATGCAGCACATGTTGTTTGGGACATACATCTCTGGAAAGACAAAGCAGCCATGAGAGCTATCTAGCCCTGGGTCTACTGTGTCTGTTTAAGAAGCACAATGCGTTGCTGAAAAGCTCTAGCTTCTCACAGCACAGACATAAACTACTCTTGTTCATTGTTTCTGTGGACCACGGGGAGAGTTGGCCAAAATCCTGACATTAACTTGCTTATACCTTATGATAATAAAAATGGGTTTTTTTTCAGCGTTTATTTAGGAAAATACAATCTCTTGCTGTTTGCATGCAGTCCTGAACGACATCAGAATTTAATTTTTTGAAGCCCAGCAGGCAACTTTTCCAGATTTGTTAAAATTCTGCTCTGGCCTGGGCTACCATTACAAAGTCCAGCACATACTCTATATTCGGCTCTTGTACTCCAGAGTTCACTGCACTACAAAAACATTCAACAAGAATCTGCAGAAATGAAATCAAACAAAAAGCTGGAAATTGTGTATGAATGAAGCAGATGAATAAAGATAATGTAACAGCTAGGGCAGATTTATACAAAAGAACAGAATTCTGTCATTGGTGTACCTCGCTCGTACTGACCTGCTGAACAACGGGCCTGAGGTAAAAAACACTGCTTGCTGACAGCAAATTTCTCCTTCCTTTGTGTTCTTCATTCACGACTATCAGACTCAGAGCTCCTTTTCAGAGCTAAGATACTGATTTGCTTAAAGATTTTCTTCTTCTTCTCTAGGTCTAGCCTCCTGGCTTTGTTTCAGTTTCCCTCTCTATTAATGATAATGATAATATTTACCCTTTCTGTAAAATTTTGTGTTGACACATGCAGAATACAGTTGGTAACAGTGTTGGATGAAACAGAAAGCTCCCTCTAAGGACTCCACACTGTATGCAGTCACTAAAACATAGGACTATACATAAACATTAAGACTGAAAATTATGAATATCTGAGTCATCCCTGTCTTCCAAATGAAGGCCTTGCAGTAAGAAATGTCTTACTAACTACACACAATATAAAAAAAAAAAAAATTAAGATATTGGAAGCAACTAGAAGCTTGATATTAATTAACTTAGATGTGCCTGACTTGGCAACAAAAACCTCGTTTAAAGTCACTTGATGAGGCATATCACCTAAGAACAGAGAAACACATTTTAATGCATTACCCAAGAGACTGAAAAAATCAAATTTTTTGCCTTGTTTTTCAAGGCAATGTGGTTTACCTTATTGCCCTGTCAGTTTTCCTTGTGTCATCCCTAAACTCTTGACCAATTTCAACAAAACTCAGCAGTGGATTCTCAGTTTACCACATCCCCATGTATTTTGTGATGTTCTCAGTAGAAAGTGTGGAGTGCCCCATTCAAGAATGCTTGTGGTGTGACAGCAGCAAGACAGTAGAAGGTAACTTCTACTAATGCTGCAGACCTCTTGTTTTTAGAAAGCTGCATTTTGTGAATCTCCCTGTTGACCTACTAAGCATCATGTGACCATGCTTGCATGATGGAAGGGGGCTTAAGGGTCCTCTGGTTGCCCAACAGTCCTGGCCAAGGCTTAGAGGGCTTCTCAGACCATGCTGTCTAGTAGGTGTCTCACAACAGGGCAATCTTCTCCTTTCCCCAGGATTGCGTATTGGCACATTTGGGGATGCATAGAGGTGCCTTCTGAGAGAATTTTTCTTTCTCTTACAGAAGTCACTGATTTTTTCGTTTGTCAGGGTGGGAGGGGGTTTGGGGGGGGAGGGTATTAGTCAGGAAAAAAACACTGTATAATTCCTACAGGTCCTACAATATCTTGATTCAGTGTCCAGTTTCGCAGTGTTCTATTTGGACATGAGTCTGTTGGCTCACATGGGAGTGCCAGATCAAACCTTTAATCTTAACAAATTGCTGTTCTAGATTAATGATAATGATATTTATAGTACCTTCACAATGAATCTGAAAGTCATGCACAGTTTGTGCTAAGAAGAAAAACGTCATTTGCCTGTGTTTGCCTTGCATCTGCAGAGTTTTCTAGAAGATGAGTGCTGTATTCAGTCTTTGGGAATGGCTATCACTGCCCATCACCCAGGGCTCAGGCTTATGTTAACTCTGCAGTGCTGGAAGCTGAAAATAAATCTGTATGGAACTGGAAACAGTGTGTACTTTGAGCTATTAGATCTAATTTATATTGAATTATCAAGAATGCTGTTTCTAACTGAAGTAGCAAAGGAAATGCCTAAGAGGAGGAGGTGATAGTACTAGAAAGTGATAGTTTTGAATTTACCATTCATGGAGTTAATAAATAAAGTCCCCCAAAGACTGAAAGCTGGATACTAAAAATCACAGCCTTGTTCTCCCAAACTGCAAGTGACAGCCAGATTTATGATAAAGGAGCTTGATAAAATCACCATCTCGGTGGGGATCAATTTGAATTTTAAAATCTAATTTTGGCTCTTTTTTTTGGTGTAACACGAGAGCCGCAAATCAGTGAACCCACTGGAAAGAGTGATTAGCAAATTACACCCTATGAGAGGCTTTGACTTAACCCATGTGCCATCAGAAATGCTACTCCACCGAAGCTGCAGCAGTACTCAAGAGACAGCAAAACCCACGCACCTCAAGCCTCACGATGGGAAGTTTCATCTCATCTTGTTAATTTAGGCACACACAGAGCTATCCACGCATATGTGTCTATATGTGTCTATATGCATGTATATCGATATCAATATACACGCACAGGGAGCTATGCGTAACACGTATAGATAGCAGCGGCCGTTCAGATGGGTTGAGTGACACTGCCCAGACACACGGGGACAATGCGGAGCCCTCGGGCGGGCGGCCCCGGACTGTGAGGAGGCGGCGCTGGCGGCCTCGGGCGTTAAGACCCGGGGCTGCAGCGGGCGGGGGAGGGAGCGCTGCGCCGGGAGAGCCGGAGAGATCCCCCGCGGGCCGCAAGCAGGGAAGTCAGGCACCTGGCGGCGGAGGACAGTAACACAGGACACGAGGGGAAATCTCCGTCTCTCTCCCTCTTTCTTCTGCAAAAGATCCTCCTGTTTTTCTCCCAACTCTTGGCATAACCTTCGAAGATCAGCCCCTATAGACTTTCTTATCTTGTGTGTTTTTTTTTTAAATTAATTAATTAATTTTTATTTTATTATTATTGAGAGAATACTGCGAAACAATCTTGGAATCTATGCAGTACTTGGAGGGTTTTGTTATCTCGCCGGCGAAATCGTTCATCGCTGCTGCCTTGCTCTCGCAGGGTGCTCAGCTGGCCACCGGAGTGGGCATGGCGAGAGCGGCTTTTATCATACACTCTTCTCTCCAGTTTGAACACGTTTCTTTGAAATTTGCTGCATGATGCCGCCCGAGGAAGCGGGATTTTTTTCTCTGGATGCAGCGTCTCGTCGGCATCTGAGCTTATTGCAGAAGGAAAAAAAACAAATCTTCAACTGAGTGGTTTTTTTTCTTTTTTTCCTGTCTCCTCCTTTCATTGCCGTAGGACGCGAATCTATTCCACCGGGGACAGATCACCTGTCGCTTTAATCCTTAAGGGAGGTTTTTTTTTTTTTTTTTTTTTTGTAAGGAAAAAAAAAAGTGAATTATTTTATTTATTTATTTATTTAAACCGGTGGAGGCGTGATCGCGGAGAATGAGACTGAGGGGAGCTGCCGGGCTTTGGAGGACAAGGCTGAGTTTAGGCTGGAAACTGAGAGACTAGATTAACCCCCTCCTTTTTTATTCCCTTAATATTTATTTTTTAAATTTTTGGAGGAAGAGGGGCACAACTTCCCCTCTCCCCCAACGCTCCGCGCTCAGTTTCGCCTTATGGACAGATCAGGCAACCTAGCCACGGAGGAGCTCAAGGTAGGGTGGGTGTCCGCGGTCACGGTGCTGCTCAGACCTTTCGCCCGAGGGCGTGCGCTGCGGGGATCCCGCAGCCCCGGGCGAGGGGTGCGGAGCCGGGGGACGGCGTGGGCAGCCCCGCGCGGCTTCCTCGGGCATCGTCATACGAATGCGAATAATGGTGATGATGGTGGTGCTCTCGGCGTTATATCAGCGCCAGGCGCAGCAGCAGTCTGGCCCTAGGAGGAGGGGATAATGGAGCAGCGGGTTTCCCCGCAAAGTTGCCTGTGAAACCTTTCTCTCCCGGGCGTCTCCTCTTCCTCTGCCGCCAGAAGCGAGGGGAAACCTCACGCTCCGCCTGCCCCCGGCACGGCACCCGGGTTCCTCCCCGAGCCCGGGTGGGAGCGGCGGGCTGTGGGTATGGGGCGCCGCATGGAACCGCGGCCCCAAACTTTGCGTTAGGACGGGGCCACCGCAAGGATTCCCCCCGGCCCGGCTCGGGCTGCCTCCCCGCAGAAAGAGCATGCCTGAAAGCGCTGAGCATGCTCCTTTGCGTGATGGAAAGCCCGCCCGCACCTGCTGGTAGCCCCGAGCCCAGCTGGGCTAAACTAATAGTAATCATCATCATCATAATTTTAAAACAACCTCTGTCCGCCGATACGGGGTAAAGAGGGTGGGGGTAAGACTGGGGTAGGGAGTGGCAGAGGTGTCACTGCATGGCTGAGGAAGTGATGGAGAGGAAGACGGCCTTCTTCGGACAGTCTGGCAAAGCCCTGTTTCCCCCCTTCCCCCCCCCCCCCCCCCTCCCCCTTCTACTGAGCGTGGCTCTTCGCCGGGGAGGGAAGCTCTGGAAAGCACCCAAGTGGTGCGGTGGGGTCCCGTCCTGTCCCTACGAGGCAGATGGATCTCAAAGCATGTAAGATGAAAAGGAAAGACCCGAGCTCCTCACAGAGTCTCAGTGGCAACTGCTATAAATCCCCAAAGAGAAACGTAAACCAGAAATAGCTTGCGTGTTAGATGTGATGAGCTCAGAACGGAGGGGCAATGGCTCTGCTGGAGGAGCAGCGGGCTCAGTGCTGCTGCCTGAGCTGCCCCGCCTTGGCCTGGCCGGGTTCCCGGCGACGGCCCTCGGCCAGGGGCAGTTAATTCTATTTTAGCGGATTGATTTTAAAGGTTCTTTACAGAAAATATACGCGTGCTAACTTTGCAGGAAGGCGCATCCCGCTGGGAGAGGAACTGCTCTAGTCGAAGTGGCTTCCATTAGTCTCACAGCCATCCGCGCTGCAATTAAGACTCGCGTTGCAGCATGCACAGGCAGCTCGACCTTGAGCGAAGCAACATAGTCAGGAAGCGGTATGCCTCTGAGCATCAGCACTTTATTTATTTATTCATTTATTTATTTATTTTCTTGAGAAAAGCTTCAAAAGAAGGCATTTCTATAGGTGCTACTGAAATCTGTGCAACTTTTTCGGACTAGCCGCTTTTGCACAAAGCTCCCCATGACTCTCCCGAGTGTTGCTAATGCTGCGGGGCTGCCGGGGAGCGATTGCCGCCCAGAGGGTGCCGTGCCCGGTCTGCTCCGGGTGCCCGCGGCCGGTAGGGGGTAGTGCAGGGCCGGCGGGACCTGAGCATCCCGCCCCGTGCTGCACCAGGTATTGGGGATCTACCCGAAGAGCCATATTCCCACGAACGGGAATATGACGAGGGCAAAGGACTTGGAAGGCAGTGCTCTCGCAAATGACCGCATTTCCTAGCGGGTCACCCTTCTGGTTGGGCATAGTGAAGATAGTGCCAACACTGCTCAAAGTTGTGAAAAGCTTTCCACTCGTTTCTGGATGGTCTCAGGGGAACTGAAGTCATTTCAGAGCTCCACTCCTTCCCTCTGGGTCAACACAGCCGCCATTCTATGGTGTAGAGTGGTGCTGCACACGGTGGTGACACATTGTGCCGCGCAGAGGGCTCACAGGGAAAATGTCGACTGCAGAAACAGGGTGTCATAGCAGAACTTCATGGAGAGTTGCGGAAACAGGCTACACAGTGTCTTTCAAAATAGTGGGTTTCCTCCATGTATGCAAATAAACATCAAGAAAACTTAATATCTTCTCTGCTCTACTGGAAGTCAAATGTGCTGACTCTCATGACAGTGAGATAGGTATATAGGTATAGCTATAGGTACTGGAAATATATACTGCATGGTGTGCAAAGATTTTATAAGTCTCAAGTCAGACATTAAATTTCAGTTTGAAATATGTGTATGTTTATTGTGCTGATTGTAATGAATTCTGAATTTATATAGAATATTTTTAATGGCTGTATGTTTTGAAAGGCCAATTAGTGAAAATCTGCAAAGTGTAATGTGTGCGACACTTGCTAATGAGTGAGGGTAGGTGTGCTTCTCTTCACAAGTCCATGCATGAATTCCTGATGAAAGAGGTCAGTACCAAAAAGAGAGACTCTATTTGAGATTTGGAGCTGTTCTCTTTTTCCTTTGATCTGTCTCGTCTGTCTCAGATATGTACATGAACTTCCCTCCTATTTTTTGTCACAAGCCTGTAGGGCTTTTATTTTGAAAGGAGTAGGTCTGAAAACAGAATACACAATTCTTCCATAGTTGGCTGTAGTCTAAGTGTAGTGTCATGCTGCACTTTCTCTCACCTAATGTAGTAAATACCTACGTTTTGAACACACATGAAACAGTATGGCTGTGTGAGTGTATTAAGTACTTTATAGAGTTGTATTTTGTATACATTGATAAATTTTGTAAATTAACTTGTGCGCTTACATGTGTATTTAATTGCTTGAAATTGTCTGAGTTTGTTTTAGGAAGCAGCATGGAGAAGCCTTTGCGTTTCCTGATGCAGTGTTGATTTGCAACTTTGATTGATAGTGATTAGAAGCTTTATCCTTTGTGTTTGTCCAGTTGTTGTTTGACTTGAAATTCTTTAGTCTAATTCTCTTATTTTTCTCTTATGCCTTTTTATCAATCACAATTTCTGTATGGTCTTAGGTTGCAGGAGATAGTAGTATTTTCTGTAATCTGCATGTCTGGTACTTTTTCTGGAGGAAAGTTGGTTTGTAGTTGAGTGTATGATAACAGTGGGATGCTTAGGATGAATAAAACCCATCTTGGAAATCATCTACTTCTATGTGAAATGCTGGTCCAGTGAGAATTTTTCATTACAGTCCCAAGGTAATATTTTAAATGGGATGTTCAAGTGTATGGAAATTATAACGTTCAAAATGCCAAAACATTAAACCCTGTACTCTAATTCTGAATCATCTTGTGAAAATGAGCTGAATTTCTTTATTTGCTTCATGAGAGAATATCTGTAGTCTATTTATAGTTCTACATTTCCTAGTGAAAGAAAACTGCTTGCTTAACTTCTCTGAAACTGAATGCAAACAAGGTTTTGCAAAAATAGTCATCCCATGCAATTTATGTAATTAATAAAATATTTCATGAAGAAATTCACAGGAACCACAAGAGTTTAAACAAGATGATTCAATACTTTTGTGTTCTTAAATGTAACCATGTTGCAAATAATTTCACTGTTTAAATCAAACAGGAGAACTAAGAAGAAATTTGTAGGTATTTTTTATATTTTAAAGAGGGAGTCTGAGGAACTCATGTGCTTGGTGTGATGTGGGAGGACTTCTGATGAGCCTTGGTAGGAGGTTATATTTCTGTTTTAAGTTAGTCATTCCACTATTAAAAGTATAGTACTCTTTAACAGTCAGTATATTCTTAACATTGTCTACCTCTTTAATTCATGTCTCTGGGACACAGATATCTCCATGAGAATATTAAGGCATTTGTCTTTTTAATTCCTCCCCTTCTCTACCTGTATCCCTCTAAGAAATTACAATCTTTTACTAAGGACCTATAAGCAATGCTCAGTAAAGACAAATAAACATTTTATCCACAGCCGAATAATTCAGTCTTTAAACCCTCCTTCATGAAAGGTCAAGATGAAATGGATTTAAAATGATGTAATTGCAAATTCTTTTTATCTGTGTTCCTATTGTGGGATAAAAACTAGACGTATTCCAAGAAGCTGTAGAAAATTCTGTGCATGAGATATAGTTGTTCAGTAGACATAGAAAAAGGGCTGAGGCAACAGCAGTGCTCTCAGTATACACTTCAGGAAACATTTCCATGCTGTTGATACTAAGTGACTGTACTAACCCATGCCTTAGCTTTTTGACATTGTTCATTACAACTGTGCTAAGCTCAAAGCTCTTTAAATGGAAAATACATCAAAATCTGAAGGCTTGGTAAAAAGGAGGAAAAGCACTCTATCTTCCTCTTCTCCATGGTTTGGGGATGAATATTGTTGTGTCTTCCTCTGCCATTGTATTTTCTACATTAAAGAATAGATGTGAGAGGTTTACATAAAGAATAGCAATACTTTATTTTTCTTCCTGAAGTGGAAGAGGTTAGTGTGTGATACTGCTGCAACATGGGTTGATTCTATAGATCTAAATTTAAGTCCTTGAGAGAATGTATACCTTATGCTAGATCCTCTCAACAATAAATCACTGAAAATTTATCCAGGAGACTCAGTCATACTTTTTTGGTATGTTCCTTAATCTTTGATGATTGATGTTGCTTTCTCAAGTTCCTGAATAGGCTGTGAGCAAAACTATTTTTAAAGTGTTATGGCAATAATGTCACTAGAGACTTTTCCTGTGAAATCATTTCACCTTGCACAATTTTGTATAAACTTTATAAATCCATGTCCGACCTAGTTGTTTCTGCATCCTCTAAGGATCCAGCATTACAAGGGACAAATATAAGAATTCAGATAAAAAAACAAAAAACCAAAAAAACTGGCACAGTTGCACATAACTTTTCTCACTCTGACATGGAGGTTTCAGTGGCCTTTTAACAGAGAAATCTCTTCTGTTTTCTTCTCCAATGAATGGAAAACATGGAAAGCACCATTCTCTTTAGTTTGAAACATTGTACGCATAAAGGGTTTACAGAAAACTACTTAATATCTTGCTATATATTTGTCTGCAGCCACACATTATGCCATTGTAAAGCGAGTATTACTTAACAGTCCAAGAGCAAAGACTAATATTTATCTACAAAGCCATCAGAACCTTTGCTAATGATAAGATATTGCATTTCAATGCATCCCACGACAAAACCCTTTGTGAAGAAAGATGTTGTGAGCTTGCTATCCACCTGCACTGGGTTTGCTTTTTTCAGTACCTGTTGGCTCAGTCACAGCAGTGGGAGAAATAAAATGTGAGGCTTTCTTCTCTGTTAGCTGCATTACTGCAGCCACACAAGGCCAGATTAGCTCTATTACTTCATCATACAAGGGCAGATTTATGGGCACATTGAGAAAGTCAAAGAAAGCTTATGGTGCCCAACAATTTTGTTAAAAAATATTGCTCTGTCCATACCTCCCTTCTTATACCTCTAGACAGTAGAGAAAGGAGGATTGCATGATTTAACTCCCAGAAATTGCTCTGCTCGAAAAGTGCTATATAGGGACAGAGTACCTTTCTTCAATTTTAAATTAGTAGTGCTTTATGAAATCAATCTAGTTACATCAGCAGCAGTATAGCAACGATACATCTCAAAATCACTGCCACAAGCAGTAAAATGCCTCAGGCATGAAAACCTGACCTTTAGCCATACTTCACTGTTTTATCAGCCCTCTTCTGTTAATCTGGGCAGCGTAGTCTGGAATTTATACGTTCTACCTTCCTGCTCCTACAACTCTACAACAGACAAATTAGAATGTTAGTGAATAGAGCTAAACTGAAAAAACTTTTCTTTGCTTTTAAGAAGGTAACTTTGCACATTGAATAAAAAGCATAGCAATTAAAGCCACAAATGATTTTGAATGTGTGCATTCTAAATGCATTGCTTGTTATAATGTGACCCTGTGTAGAAGAAATTTATATTTACAGTATCATGGAAGCTGCATACAGATTATTAGGCTTTATCATCTGTATCAGTGTGGAAAGTTTGGGTCATGGAACCACATCTCACTTTTTTTTTTTTTAATTTTCTCTTTACGATATTCTGCTTTCATTTATGTAGGCCCTTTCCTACTCAAAATTGTTTTTAAGGCATTTTGAGTTGTTGTCAAGAAGGGAAAAATCCACACACTTTGTATTTAACACAAGGAATGTGTTACAAGCAATGTAACACCCCAATTCAGTAAATACATAGCACAACAACTCTTTAAAATCAATGTAGATTGTAATTCATGAAAACTTCTACGAAAATTCAATTATCCAAATAATTAGTACAATTATTAGTACTTGGAGCTAAGAAAAAAAAATACCACAAACCACTGAATTTACAGGTAACATTTTCTCCATCTGAGGTTATTCAGTAAAACAAAATTATATTCTCTCTAGTAAAAGCTAGTCCACATTTACAAAGCACTCAGTTTAAGACAAGTAAATTAGCTGCTTTATAGGAGGTTTTCATGTTTGCTCAACTTAGAAATGCTTTTAACAAATCACTAATATACATAAACCAATCAAAACCAAAAAGTATAAATCTTTTCTTTTGCCATGCGTCTGATCATAGATCACCAGGTATGACCAAAGTTAAAAAGCAATTTAAATTTTCAGGAGTTATTTATCTATAATGAAGGAGGAAGAATGAAACCTCCGATCTGGGCTTCACTTTGCATTCATTTTAAAGTTTTATATTTAAAATGACGTTGGATTTGAACTCAGAAAATTACCTAACCACTGCACATGCACTATTTCCTGGGAAGGGTTCTGGCTGAGTGCCCTCTCTTCACTCTCCTTTTCTGATTGCTCTTCTTGTTACTCTGGCATAAATGTGGTTTGACAGTAAGTAGCTTTGGAAAGAGTCAAGCCATTAACAGCCTCATTATGAGAACTTGAAATCCTGTGTTTTCCAGGATTGGTCATCATTTCCTTTAGGAACTGCTACAAGTGAGCTACCTCTGCCATACCCAGAGCACCAACAGAGACTCCATTCTGAAAAACAGCCTTCAAAATCCTTTTTCCTCCATCAGACATCAGCAGTCTCCAGATGCCTCAGTTTTCCCTAATAATGTTACTTAGGCACGTCAATTACATCCTACTAATGATTAACATTTGCTTATTCCATCTGAATGGAGAAGAGCATCTTATGATTTGACCTGCTTAGAAGCACTGAGATTCACCTTCCAGATATGTCAATTTCTCTAGAAGACTGATCCAAAGATGGTGCTCAAATTATGAATTCTTTGCAAGCATGAGTTCAGCACACAATAGGAAATGGATGGCTTTCACTTGACAAATGGCCAGACAAGATAAAATCCCTAGGTATTGCCTTTATTGGGAAAGCGTTTTTACTATTAATTTAAGCTAATTTTGTTTCTTAATGATTAAAGGTGATAGTACCATAATTTGTTTCTGTTTTGAAGAAGAGCCAGTTTTCTGCACTCAAAGTGATTGCTTGGACATCAGTAGAGTATTTAAGAATGTGAATCTCAGTCTAATAGAGAGACTCCTGTCAAAGTTATAAAGATCAAGGAAATATATAAAGTATCTGCGTGAATTCTTTTTCATTTGTGGTTATTTGTCTTGGCTAATTCTGAAGTCTCTCTACTGAGCAGGCTGGCTGTTTTAAATCCCATTCACTGGGTAGTATATGTATGAGGAAAGAAGTTGAATGACCTATGCCTTAATAAATAGTACAGTGCATTTCAGAATGCATTACAAAGAGACTGGAAGTTTTTCCAAGAAGACCACTTGATCTTAAAGCTGGAATTCATGCCATTTTTTATTTCATTTAGCAGTTCAAAAATTAGCTATGAATAATTGCAGACTAGGAGCCTGTCACTATAAAAATGAAATCTTTGAAAATGAAAAACATCCTGATCACCTGTGAAGTTAGAAGAGTTCAGGGGGAAAAAAAAAGCATAATTTGGGACTAAGATCCATCTGTGCTTTGTTTTGCTTGAGTCATCACCAACAGATGGCAAGTACTCTGTACAAATCACTCAGCTGAATTACTCCAGTTTGTGGGGTACCTAAGGCACCATCCTTAGTTGTAACATTATGCTATATAAAAATTCTGTTTTCTTTTGGAATTCAGGCAGCAACCAGCAGGGAGGTTGGTGCATTATTATGCTCTCAGATACATAATATTATGTAAATATTTGTAATTAATATCTTCCCTTTTATTTATTCTGAAACAATGTGTTTTATTCCTAGCACAAGACTGCTGAGCTCTGTCAAACTTCATAGACTGTGGTTGCAAAAATATCCAGCAACAAGCTGGTATCGACTGTCACTTCCTATAGGGTTCTGAAGTTGATGTTACTATTTTGGATAGATTCTTGTTCTGAAATATATGCTAGCTGCTCAATGACTTTGCAGTTGAGCAGACATGAGATGAATGCAAAAGCCCTCTATCACGCAGACTCATGTTCTCACTTAATCTCCATGCAGGGAAAATTATTATCCCATTTCATCAATTTTTTATTAGATTTTCCTGAAAAAAAAATTGGCAAAAGAATATCATACTTCAGAGGCTAAAAACAAGTTAGTTAGTATGTGCTGTTTCCCCAGTACTGGCATTGTCTCATTTCTGTGAGTAGATCTTGCTTTCAGAGTAGCTAGATACTATCTTGAGAATTGATCTCATACCTTCCTTCATAAGCCTCCCTCAACTCGTTATGAGATGCAAGTGAGTATATGATTGGAAAATGATCTATTTGCCCAGAACAGACCTTTACCTAGTTAAGCTCCCTATTTCATTCAGCATTAATTTAGATGAGGTAGATAATATTCACTGTTCATGTAAATATGCCATCTACTCAGTCTACCGAGACCACTTGCACTATTGCTTAATGAAATTATGGCTATGTGAGTAATGTCTCTGTGTCTCATCATAAAATCTCCATCATATTGCTGACAGTCATAAAACAGAAGACATCCTTTGCCAAGGTGCTGTCTGTCCTATTGAACTTGGACTTTTCTAAGTGTTGATCAATGAAGGAATGCACCTAGTAGGCAGCAAACTGCTGTATGATAAACAGAGCAAAGACGGAGTGTCTTGGAGAGCTGCACTGAAGCCTAGCACCTGCTTTGTCAAGAATTATAGATTATATTGGGTAAAATCCATTTCTGTTTTGAGCATATGCTGCTGCATCAGACTACAGAGCTATTATTTTGTAACAGACATGCATAGCTTGCCAATGCAGTTTTAGAATAGCCAAATGGAATGTGAAGATTTCAAGTGGGAAGGGAAGGCTGAATCAAAATGGTTGTACAGCTGTCTGTACTATTGTTCATTCTGTTGCATCACTGGGATATCTTGATTGTTCACAGATTTAGTGCTGTGTTTTGTAGTTTTTTTAATCCAAATGTTTCATGCTAATATTACCACTCAGTACAAAATGTGTGTGGTACGTGCAATACATAAATACACATGAAAAAATATTGGATGATGCTGTGTATTTTCTTTAATCAAAGTCTACATAAATTGTGGTTTTAATGATGGTAATATCACATCTTTCATAATGTATGTGCATCGGAGAACTCAATTACATTTTAAACTATAGATATTTTAATAATTTATCAAAATGCAAAAACATTATATAACTTTAAATACAGACAGCTCATGCATCTTCACATGATTCCCTCCAGATAAAGTCAGTGGTATAAAGAAGGGAACAGAAGAGAATGGCAGGATTTAAGACAGGAAGAAGGCAGTAGAACAACGCGAGCTAAAGGAAGGTGCCTTCCATGTCTTACCCAAATCAGTAAAATACAGTTCTGTGCTTTTTGTCACTCTTAGCTGACCTGCCAGAAAGTTGCACAGATTAACTTCTCCAGGAGTGATGAGTTGCCAGACATTTAGTTTTTGGGAACACATGCCCTTCTAAACCAAGATCCAAGTTCAAGTGCAGCTGTATCAGGTAGTAAGTTTTGATGGAGGGCTGGCAATGGGCAAATTTAGATGCTCAAATTGGATCGTCACTCACAAAGCAGAACAGAAGAACCACAATGTTAATTGCCTCTTCTGCATATGATATTTTTCAGAGTGTGTGTAAGCTGTGAATTACCACTCTTCAAATTATTCCAGAATTTGGCATGATTATGGCATAGGGGCGGATGGTTAGTACTTTGTACTCCAATTACAACATATTACCAACCTCCTGAAGAAGATTAAGATGGAGAGTTTGTTTCTTCCTTTTCTTTTTTTTTCACCCATTATTATTATTATTGTTAATTTTTGATATCAGGTTTAAATGAAGGTATAAATTTGCCTGCTTTTTTATGGCAAATTAAAAAAAATGGTGGAATTTTCTCTCTTAAAATAATGTTTTTCTATATCAGGAACTTAAATACCTATTTCTAGCCCTGTTTCCGGTACTTTGCAATGATTTGAAATTCACTATGTTTTTATCTCAGTAATACTGAAATAATTGTCTTTTGAGAAAGACTTTACCTGCAACAGATTTAAATGTAATCTTAGAGCACAAAAATGAAGAAAGAAAACTTCTTCACATTTATAAGTGAAAATTTTATTCTGTACGCAGCAATTACTTCTGCTGTCAGCAGGAATAAAGTTTACTGCTGTAGGAAACTTGTGAAAAGACAGATGCGTTCCTGTAAATGCCTTGTCAGCTGGAAGCAAACAGTACAACACCTTTAGAGAACCACGAGTCTTCCTACTGTAGCACAGATAAGGTTTGCATCCTAAGCACCTGCTCAGATTTAGTTACAAAAATGTGATTTGAATGAAGAAAAGGAAATGGGGTACTCCTATGTGGCAAATAAATTCTGCTTCGTGACTTTCTGAGCTGGGGTCTTCAGCCAGAGTATGTGAGAGATGGCTGTTCATCTGCCAGTAACTTAGATATGTCAGTATCCAAAAGTCAAATTGGGATTAATATGGATGTCTTTGTGATCATTATTTTATTTCATTAAAATTAATCCTGATCTTATTGGTGCAAGTTTGTATTGTATCATGATTAAGTGGAATAAAAGACATGATTCCTGTTTTTTATTAAAAAAATACCTTGTGTGAACCTTCTAGGAGGAGACAGGAGGAGCTATTACCTGAACTGTTCAAATTATTATATTTTAATCAAGAACCAATTAAAACAGTTTTTTCCCCAGAAAAAATAAAAATAAGAATATATATATCTTTTAAAAAGAGTTAATATTGTAATGCATCCCTCATGCACAGTCAGGATCATTCTGATGAATAATTTGCCTTATTGGTACCTTCTGAAAAAAACGAACAAACAAATGAAAATCCCCAAACTGTATATTTTCACAGGACAGGACTAAGAATGAGATGGCACTGCTGTTTACCAGGATAAATCTGGAACTACTAATAGAATTTCAATATCAAAGGTTAATAATATCATCATTGCTAGCTCTTGAAAGAGACCTGACTGCCTAAAGGCAACTTAATTTTAAACACTGAGACGAGTCAATCAGTATATACCTAAAAATATTCATCAAGGGATGCAGTTTGCATACATTACAGCTTTGGTTTTTCTTTCTAACCTGTGAGACCATAAATTCTTTCGTTCCCTTATTCAAGAATCCAAGAATGCTGGCATGCATACTTCCCCGTATGCTCACTGGGTGGCTGGTCACTGAGTAGAGAAAAATTGTTTCTAGGGGAAGGGCAGCACACAGACAAATAGTATTTCACTCAAAACTCTGCTCTTCCCATGCTAGTGTTAAAACATCTCCCTCACTAGGAAATTTGTTCAGTGATGGGGGATGCTGATGAGCTGAAAATGGAAATGTGAACTCAGCCAATGTACATTGACCATGGCGAGGTTAGAATGTGGGCCCATTTTCTCATTTGTATGTTTTACATTATCAGAAGTGATAGTCTATAACATTTAGAGTGGTTAAGGGCAAAATGGGAAGGAAAATACAGTGATGTCAGTAATGCCTTCTCAGCGCTCTTGGGAGTAGTACACTGGATCATGGACAGATATTTCTGACCAGGTGCCAACAGTTTTGGCAAGGCTACATGAAAGATTGTATCTATGCAGTTTAACTTCTTTTAAAATAAATATTTTTAGAAAATAACAGCCACAAGCTTCAAGTGTATTTTTCTCTGTGTTTGGAACCCAGTGTCAGTGATGCAGACAGAAATCTGCTTTCACTTGGCATTTTTACGCTTTTTCCTCAGAATGTGTTATGATCAGTTTTACTGCATGAATAAATATCCACATATTCTGGTAGAGAAGATATTTCTGTTGATAGTCATAGGGGTAAATTAAAAAAGATATCTTAGTCATCTGCTTTAATTGTCATCCTCAGAAAGAAAATAGCTCTGTACATTTTGAGTCATATGAAAGAATAACATTTATGGACAATAATATTTACCTATTGACTCCTGGAAAACAGTGAAGCAATCCTGATTTTAGGTGTTGTATGGGAACTGTTGAATCATGGCCTGAATCACTGATGGATCACCTGAGGTGAGCACTGAGTCAGCCACAGGAGCACAGGTGAAGGCAATTCATCTGTGAGACTGGAAGGGGTGGAGTCTGGCTTCGCCTCTCCCAGACCCCCTTTAAGGGCTGACCATGACTAGGGCAGGATCTCTTGTTGGAGATCTCCCCTGTGTAGAGTTCTAGGCAAGTTTCATCCTTCAGTGACAGGTGAGCCCTTCCTAATTTACTGGTTGTCTTTATACCATCTGGATAAGCTATTTGAAAGTTATACTGTCTTCCTTTATTTTATTGTGTGGGTACTATTCTTTCAGGATATTCACCCTACAGGTGTGATGTTCAAAATAATGAATTCAAGAATGCCCTAGCTTAATTGAACAGCCATTTTTAAAACTTATCAAAACTTATCTATAGTTAAGTCCAGTAATGAATTGCAGCGAGATATCAGTGAGGAAAAATGGTTGTTAGCAATGTACTTTGTCCATTTTATCAGTCCCAAGGCTTCTTCTAGTTCTTCTATATGTGGGTTGTACCTCTCCCAGAAAGGCCAACATGGAAGAAGCAGACCTATGTGCAGCAACCATCAGATGGCTCTTATCTCCACTGTAAATGTGTTGCACCTTATAGATCATCTTATCCTCTATGGCTGTATGAGTCAGTAGTTTCATTTTCTGCGGATGTCCCTGCACCACAGAAGCTTCTTTGGCGCAATAACTGGCATGAAATTTAATACACTGCAACACATTTTTGGGACAGTTAACATTTGCTTCTGGAAGGACTTCTGCTTCCTATCCTTTCTATAGAAAACAAGATCTGCGTGAAACGTGGAATGCCATCATTTTATGACTTTTGGTATTGTTATTCCACATCATAACATCATGTAGTGCATTAAGAGTTAGAGTCGATCCTCTAGCCCCATGGGTCATTGATAGTTCCAGGTATACCTGTCTCAGAAGAGAAGAACTATGTTCCCCAGAGGACTGCGCAATGCTTTGTATTTTCATGTGTTTCTGCTCAGAGGGGAAGCATTAGAATCCAGCAATGGAATGATTTATCTGTGTGATTAGAAAGGAAGATCATGTGCTGTTTTATAAATACATGAGCAGAAAAAGACTCCTCCAAAAGCTTATAGCTGATATGGAGAGAGAGAGAACTGAACATAGTAAGCATTATGCAAGATCTTTGATTCCGTTTACTTTTATTTTCCATTTCTTCTTTTGACCTTACTTTTTGAGTTAGTGTTGTGGCCTTTTCTGAAAAACAGTTGTCTCTAAGAAAATGATTTCTGCTGACCAGTTTGCTCCTATCTTGTACTCTTAGTCGAACCAAAGCTGCTTAAGCCAACTGTCTCTTTGAATCTTGCTCTTCTCTCAGTGTAATTCTTTGACCCTTTTATAAATAGTGTGTTAAAAGCTGTATATATGTACATATAGGGCCATATGTTTGTACAGATTTTATGGGGCTGTATAGATTTTATCCTTATTTTTATAATTTTTATATTGCTTTTTGGCAACATTGCTTTAAAAAGTATGTTATTGTAGAATTAATCTCTGTTGGTTTATGCTTCATTTTATAAGAAGGCATCAGAGAAATTTCATTAATTTCAGTAAAATGTGTAAAATGTTGCTGAGGTTCATACTTTCATATCTAAAAACACTGTGAAAGGATTGCAACAGAAGAAATCTTCACATAGAAGGTGGTAAAGCTTTCTGGCCATGGGTAGGGTGGTAGGTAACAGATTTGTGCTCTCTGAACTTGTTGCTGTCACTTCTTTTTGTACTACACAATTTTATTAACCACAGTAGAAATTCAGTCAACATGTAGAAGAAAGGCAGCGTGTGGGTCTAATTACTGCAGCATTTGTTTGTACTTGATGGGCATTTTGTAGTTGAGAGTGTAACAACAAAGACAGTAGGTGTCAAAATGTGAAGTTCTCCATGTTAACTGGCAAGGACACCTTGGTATTCCATAACTGCTGTAGCAATTAGTCACTGTGAGGATCTTTTGATTGACTATTGTTCCTGAAGAGGCAGAGGGCACAGCTTCACATCCACCCTTAGCAAGGTAATGGAAAATTAGTATATATGGACTCCAATTCCCAATGACCTTGCTAAGAATGCTTGACCACCTTCCCTTGCTGCAGTCTTCAACTCAGAAGACCAAGCACATTCTTATACTTTACAGCTCATCAATACTTGTAGGAAATGAAAGCATGTGGAGGCTCTTCATAAGAAGAAGGGGCAGTGCTATAGATTTTGCAGCTATCATCAAAAATATTCTTCCTTTGTTTGCTCAGAGCAACTTGCAATCTGTACTGCACAGAACAGATTTTATCCCTTGCCAGTTTCAAGCAAGGAAAAGTGCTCTGCTTCAGCAAATGAATCCATCCATACTTGTGATACACACACTAGCTGTGTGTGAGAATTATACCAGCAATTACTGTTTATTTATGCAATTACTGTTTAGTTATGGGAAACACAATAGGAATCTTTCTGCAAGTATAATAATTGTATTTTAGCCATATTGGAACCAAACAATCTAGCTAGCTCTAACTCTTTATTCACATGTAAAATGATCATTTATGTATTGTGATGTACTCTCATCCACATAATTGTGCTGCAGTATCATGTGAAAGTTCTTGTACAGTTCTGTAATAACCATACTGTTGGATGACAGCAGAATAATTAGTTGCCTGTATAAGTATTTCTAATAATGTGCAAATTCACCTTTTATTCTATGCTAATGTATCACATGGTTTTCATCTTCCACATATTTGAATAGAAATTAACTGTACTTGAAATAATTCCCAAGCCCAGTCAGCTCTTCCTGCAAAGCCACACATTCTCAGCAGAGAGAGCTGGATAACTTAATGTGGGTAGAGAGCATAAGGGAATTTTGCTGTTCTAAGGCCTACATCTGGATAAGGCTTTTGGTGGCTTAGAGGAGAACCATAACATGGGAAAGCTTCTCATTCAGGGTCCTTTTATTTGTTGAGGGATGGGTAAGGTAATCTGAGGCAGTCTCCTCAGGAATCTCTGGTTGTGACCATCCATCATACTTTTAGTGGTCCTTCACCACAGGTTCTTAAAACAATGTAGTGTAAAATCCACAGGAGGTAACTAAATAAAAATGAAGATACATATAATCAGTGCCACTCCTTTGCTGTTAAAGGCTCCCTAAATAATTGTGCTGTGTATGTGTGGTTTTGAAGCCGGTATTCTACATCAGGACGTCATGCTGGGTGTTAAAGAGCCAACGGTGTGTTGGGGAGCGGCAGAGGGGCGGAGCTCCGGGCCGGACATCAGACTCTCTCCTGGGGCGCGCGTTTTCTCTGCTGCCGCGGGGACGGGGGCGCAGCACGCGTGCTTCCCTTGGAGTTTTTCTGACGTAAGCTCTCAGATTTGGTTTGAAAACTTGTGTCTCTCCCAATTGTTCGATTTTGGTTAGATTTAGTAAATTTACCGTACCTCCTTAAATCGCTTCCTTTTTAAATTTTATTTTTTGACCTATCTGTTGTCCCTTCCCCTTCCTCCCCCCCCCCCCCCCCCTCCCGGCGATAACGTTCCCCCCCCCCCCCCCCTCTTTTTTTATGAATAACACCGTGACAAGTTGTCTTGTCTTAGTGTGATGTTCCTGAGCACCCTCCTCCAGTGACCCATTATTGGTCTGATCCCTTATGGCTGTTTTTGTGTTCTTAAATAACAGAACAATTTTGCTTCTAATACCTGCATTAACTCAAGTAGCTTGAAACAGAAGCATCTTGAAAAATACCCTCCAGTGAAAATCTGAATGAGTCTGTTTAACAAACAAACAAAAAAAGACTTGACTTTATAGAATGAAGATTAACTTCAGCATATTAAAAGAGAAAGGAGCAGTAATATATGCCCAGAGTGTGGACCTAAACACATCCCTTTCAGGCACACAAATTTATAAAAGGGAGCACAATTAGCAGCTGCAGTAGGATCAATAAGGAAAAAGATGAATTGTCATTCCCTCGATGTTTACAGGTTGAGACTCAGTTCCTTTCAAGAAGACATGCCTAAGGCAGTCATAAATTATGCTTTAGTCTCATTTATGTTACAAGCTTAATATGAGTAAATGAAGAATACAGGTGAAATAAACACATGACACTGTGAGTAATATGATTGTTCCATAAGACATTAAATATCTGGAATAATGGAATGGTCTGGAAGTCTCTGATTTAAGCATTGACAAAGTAAAGCAAGTAATTGTCATTATCGCATTTTCAAATGAGCAGTGGGAAGTAATTTTCTCACTTTTTATTTGAGCTGATGTTTTTTGTGAAAGAAATATAGCCTTTCCAAAAGTAGTTTAGCCATTTCTGGATCACCTGAATAAATATGGTATAGCGCCTTTCCCAAGTTTGTGTGTAGTACACAAACACAATGTGAAATTGGTTGCATTCATTGTGGATTCTTATTTCTTACTGACTTTTTCAAAGTTTTTTAGTAACACAAGGAAGTTCAAACCCTCTGCCAAAAAGTCAAAGTATTATTCAATTGTAAAATCAACCCCCTGGCCTACAAGAACTTGATAGAAAGTATTTACAAATGCTTTGTGGGTCACTGAATGCCAATGGGTCAATGTTATGTGCATTTTTGTGTCAGACTGCCCCTCTGCTGCCACCTGTCACACAGCAACAAAGTGTAACAATATTGGTGGAAACACTTAACCACTACTTCCAAATCACCAACCTCTGCTTCTAGGCACTGCGGGCCATATTAAATAATAGAGGAAGCAATACTTTTGGAACAGCACTTGCAATTGCATTTTAGGCAGAAATTCAGAGTACTTCATTTTCTGCCAAAAAAACAAAATTTAGGAGTTGTAATGTATTCTCCAATTAAAAATATCATGTATAGCAGTGAATGACTTAAGTGCACACTGGCTCATTGTCATGTATGGTAGGATACAGTGGAAAATATGAAATATAGAATATATGGTATATAAAATAAACTATCTACTTTCAAAAGTTTTGTTCTTTCTCTATTGTATTAATTATGTGGCACAAGAAAGATAATTGTCTGTCCTTAATCATTACTGATTAAATTTCTGTGTTTGTTCTCCAAAGCCCTGAAATGAAGAACTCTTCATGTTAACAAACACACAGCCCATTTTTAGTTTCTTAGTATACTGGTGCAGCACAAAAAAGTAGGACAAAACATTTGGAAATCCAAATCTGAGTCCTAGAACTGCTTCAGTGGCACCTGAGTTATAATATTTCCTGTGTAGGCCTCTAGATACTGTAGCACCTTGTGGTTTACTAGGATTAAGACAGAACACTAAATGTTTTCAAATCTCTTCATTTTAGAAAGTAGCGTTGTTTGTATTCTTATACATATATCTGCTCAATTCATTTCTGCTCAGTTCAGGTTTTCTTCCTATTGCTGTTGTGATGTGATATTTTCTACAGTGTGCTGTTTCTACACTTTTTATAATACAACCAAATTTATAAGGATGTTTATGCAGCTGAATTTTAATTTTGATTTTGTCTAGCTGAAGCCAGTGCAAGCTTCAAACTAATTCTTACAGACTAATTGTTTGATTCATGCTAAGGCATAGTGTTGAACAAATGTAGCATAAAATGTAAGGATTATGTAGACAAAGCTCAGAGGTAAATTCGGTGTTCCACTCTGCTGACAACACTTGCTTATTTGTCATAACACTCTGAGCTGTTACACTTCAATAATTCTCTTTTACTCCTGAAACTACATCTGAAGTATTATACTGAGTTTCCGTGTTTCCTATCAAACACAATACGGTACTTAGGTTGCCCTTTTTATTTGCAGAGTGCTATGTTCCAAAGAAGTAATAAGGTACGGAGAGAAGATAACCAATAACTGTATCATAAGTTTCAGGCAATAAGTGCTTTGGTTTTTCTCAGCTTGAGGGTTTCCTAATTTGCATATTAATTGATGTACACTTATAATCACTCTGTCAATAGGAATCCAGTCACGTTAAGGCACAATATTAGGAAGACTATCTAGTATTTTCTGTTGCCATAGCGCATTTTTCCTATCAAAAAGCAAGCGCAAAGGAAGCTTATTCAATATTGGAAAGCAAATGCCAGTTATAAAAATTATATATATAGATGTGTAGAATTGTAAAATATTTTATAGCTCGTATGCTAATAAAATTACATAATAAACTAGTGTACATATCTCTTAAATCCACTACTGAATATGGCTTTGCCTTCAGAGAAAACCAGATTAAGTGTTGTCTAACACTAGGTCACAAACAGCAATTTTTTATTTGATAGTAAAACAGCTTAATCCATTAATCCTTACGCAAAATAAGTTTATATTAGACAATTAGAACAAGGATATTTTGGGGGGTGGGGGGGGCTTTTGTTCTCTTTTTCTCTTGCTATACATCTGATTTATTATTCAGTAATGTTTGATCTTTCCTATATTACTTTCTGCACTGTAACTGTTGCTTTAAAATGTATGCTGTAGAAGATACTAGGAAAAAACTGGTTAGAGATCTTAAGCAAGTTTTTACCACTTTTAGATCAGAATTTGTCCAGTTTGGATTCTTCTAAAGAAGTTTAATATCCTTTTTGACCAAAATATGTTAATTGTAACTTTATCTTCATTATGTGCTCCAAAATACAGAATTGTAATAGAAATCAATATGTCTGTGTAGAAAAGTGAAAAATTCATACATGATTCTTAGTAAACTGAAGGAAACCAAGGCCAGTCATCTTATAATAGTGTTAGATGATATACTCTTTTATTTTTATTAAAAGTGAGAATTGAATGGGGCATATCTGCAAGCACTTTGGAGGAGAGGTTTAAGATTCAGAACAATGTTGTTAATTGGTCTGAAAAAAAATTTGATCTGAAAAACAAGATGTAGTTCAGGCAGGACAAATACAAATTACTGCATTTCAGTAAGAATAATCAACCTAGCAATGAAAGAAACTGGCTGGCTAGGCAAAAGTTGCATAAAAAATATAAGGATGTTTTATTAAAGGGAAGACAATGGTTGACAGTTACACATTGCAGTAGGAAAAAAAAAACAAAAAACAAGCATCTGGTATTCTTGTTTGCATTATCATGATTCAGACAGAATACTGACCAGCTGTAGAGGCTGTGAAGATAAATATGGAGAACATTCAGGTATCTAGGAAGCATGAGCTGGGAATCAGCTGGTTTCCTTTAGCCTATTATAGAAAGTAATGAGCTAACATTGCAACAGGGATTGGTAGACATTAGGAAGAGGATAGGAATCCTATCTCCCATTTTTAGATGGAAGATAGGATTTTCTGCAGAGGTTTTTCAAACTATTTGTCCCTTTTTTTTTTTTTTTAATGAATGGAATACAGAAAGGCTTGTGAGAATGTTTGATAGTGAAGTTGGTATTGACATAGGAGGAAGTAATAGGTAAAGGTATTTTGATTTACTTTCAGATCTTTTATATAGGGTTAGTAAATACTAGTATTCCAATATAGAAAAGAAAGTTTAAAAGGAAGCAAACAAACACTACTACCTCAAAATACTTATCTTTTTAAATCATTGTAAATTTGTAATGGATTGAGACTCTCTTTGAGTATCTTTGCTGTATATAGTAGGCAGTTTAGCTGCTGCACTGCCATTTAAAACAACATCAAATGTCACAAGATTTTCCTGCATAGCCTCTTGTGCATGTAGGAAACTACCTACATGCACAGCATGGATCTACCAAGATAGAGAGAGATCTATAAAGTCATTGCTTTCTCTTCCCTTACATCAGCCCTTAAAACTTGCTGTGGCATTGAGACTTGACCAATATTCAGTGAGTTGCACTATTAAAAAGTTGTAACGGAAACTATTATTTTGTGGTTTCCATGGGGAGAACCTCTTTTTTTTTTTCCCCTTCCATTCCTCTTTGCTCATTTATTACTTGCAACACAAGAATATATTTTTAGATGTATGAGGAACCTGAGAAATTTCTCAAAATACTGTCTCTCTGGCCAAATTCCAATGTTTCAGCAGGTATGCTCACTGCTTTGTATCAGTATTGCAATAAAATCCAAATTTCAGTTCACTTGAGTTTATTTCTGTCAGCTGTTTTATGTTACCAGTCAAAATGCACTTTAGGAGGAGGTCTGTTTCTCTGGCAATTCTTGAGAAATTATGTTTTCAGATACTCTATTGCAGTGCACTCAAATGGCGTTTAGAGATAAGATTGCCTATCATTTACAATTGTGAATATTGTGAAGAAATGAAGTAAAGGGAATTTCCATTCTTATCTTCCCTGATGCCACTGCTGATATCTAAAACAACCCTTACCAATTTTTTATTTTATTCTGCTCTCCTAAGGTCACAATAGCTCTTCTATCTCAGTGCTCTACTCCTACAGCTCTGAAACCAAAATTGCCATCCAATACCATACCTGTGATTCATCACATACCCAGCTCACATTTTCCCTATTTTCTAAATCCTCTCTGTCCCCATGTGCTCAGGCAGGACATAGAATTAAGTCCCTGTGCAAGTAACTTGCTCCTGTACACATCAGCACCTCCCATGTTTGCTTTTCTCTTCACATATTTTGTATCAGGAACAACTTCTTCCACACAGATGTGCTAAAACCCTAGACAGAGAAAATTTACAGTGCCAGTAAGTCTATATAAAATGTGAGCTGTAGAAGAACATTTCTAAAAAAAAATGTGTAGAAGATTAAGGAAAAAATAGTGTCACAATTTGCTGATGTAGAGTAGGACTTCAGTGTTATATCACACTTCCCCGCTGTCTTGAATAAGAAGCCAAAAATGTTTTTCTTCCTGTGCTAGTGGGAATATGCTATCAAAGACAGAAAGGGAGAAGAACATTTTATAACACAGTTCTTCTTTTATGGAAGTCATGAATTACAGTACTCCACAGGACTGAATTTCTCATTTATGGCCTCTGTTCCCCACAGATGGATGAAAAGTGGATAATTGTAAATGAGGAAGTCAGAAGACCTGATGCTGTAAGTACTATTCCCATGAGTCACGAGTTTGGAGCAGATTTCTTTATGGCAGCTTGGTATCTCTTTCCATGAGGTTATTCATTCCATTTCAGTAACGGGCAGCATATCCACCCAGTCTTCTTCCATATGTATTCTTCCTCAGTGCAGAAGATGATGTTAGCATACGGCTACTCTTTGACTTTGGAGATAATTTTAAATAGTGATCATTAGTAGACTTTGTTTTTAGACATTAATTGTGAGAGACTGGAGAATGTCTGATATAACACCAAGCTTCACTGAGTCATGAAATTATTTCCTTAAATGGCAACCAATCAACAGACCATTATTATGCCCCTGCTGGCTACTGAGGCACAATTTGGCAGGTGGCTGATCACCTGCTAGAAACTGATTTTTTTTTCCTCCTCTTAACAGATTAGTGTATTATTTTTCATAGTCAGGCATATTAAACTAGATTTCAGTAATGTGTATCCAAGTTCAAAAAGTAGCCAGTTTCTAGCCCAAGAGAAACATTTTCCTCTTCTATTGGAGAAGGAATGACTGCTCTTTGGTTTTCAGTATCCTTAAATGTTTTGGGCTGTCTACAGTGTTATAATTGTCTGACTCTAAAATATGACTCTGGGTTCTGGATCCAAACCTGCAGATTTCTTGAGTTTGTTGGAGGTATTATTACTGACTCCATAATACTAATCAATTGAACTTTCTATCTAAAGGTATAGAAAAAGCCTTTCTTTCATACTGTTCTTTTATTATTTATTTATTTACTTTTTTATTTACTTATTTAACATTGACATGTAATTTGTTAACCTCAAGAAAATAATAGTGATAAAGATCGCTTCACAAATGGCACGCTTTGTTGTTACTCATGCTATTTTCTGTTTCACGCAGTTCTCTGGTTCTTAGACTCTAGGCAAGAGAGAAAAGCAAGCAGAAGACCCACAGTTTTGCAGCTCTTTTTCTTTGTATAAGAATATGTGCAATTTTTTGCTAATGCAGGTTTTGACTGATGTTCACTGTTGGCTTCCTGAAATATTTGGATTGTCAGAATCTCCACACAGCCAGGCAGCTTCAGGGCAGGCACTCTTGAGCAACAACGAACAGTTTGACTTTTGTGTCAAACAGTTCATTGACTGCATAACTCAAGAAAGCCACTGGAATAAATGGCTGAATAGCCATGAAGTCAAAAGTTCATGGAAGTGTAAAACTTTTTACAACAAATGTGAAGTGAAATGGTAAAATTGAATTCTGCAGTTAATTTCTAGAGTTTACACACTATCATTGAAATTTCTTTTGCCTTATTTACAACTAAAAATTTTTAGATGTTGTGCATTTGTGTAGTCAAATATAGATTCAAATAGGGGATGTGTTTAGTTTATAGTAAAAAGAAGGAAGGAGAGTAATACAAAATGGATTGGCATATCAATATAATATGTATCTCATGGAAAGAGACAAAAAAGGCTGTTGTTCCTGCTGTTGTTGATAGAACAATATTAATCAGGAAGATAAATTTAGTCAGAAATAGTAGTACCAAAATTAGTAAGGAAATAATGAATTTTACAATAAATAAAATAGTACAACCAGCTTGCTTAGGTTTAAATTCTTTAGTGATAAACTAAAACTAGGAAACTGAAGAACATCTCAAATTCCTTCGTATCCATCTTTCCATGGTTATCATACAGTGAATGGCTAGTGAATAAAAAATTGTCTGCTCTCCTGTTCTTTAAAGAATGTACTTCATCAAATTACTGTAAGATTCTAAGACTGCTTGCAAACTAGAAAACTTTTAGCTAGAATACTTTAATGTATTACATTACTTTAGATTTGGCAGTTGCCTTCAATTATTATTCCTGTTACAATTTTCAGTGTAGGATATAATCTGTTAATGTTATCTGAATACTATTACTGAAAGCTTGACTGTATTTTTTTTTTCCAGTTTGTTCAGACATTGGTTTTTAGGCATTTTGTTATGGTGTCTTTTGTTAGACTCAGAATGAGAAATGACTGATACTATGTGGCAGAAATCTTTTTATAAAAGAGGTCAAGAGTTTGCAGCTCTGGCTTTGAAAGTACTGAAATCAAAATGTACTCATGATTTCAAGAATGCTCATATGGACTTAAGAATTCTAAACTACAATGTCTCAAATCATAAGCACCTCAAAATTTGCGACTTAAACTTATTCTTTCCATGGGCACAGCACTGATACAATGATGGACTTGTTTGAACTATGGTATATCTAGTATAACTTCTGTTAAGTTTGCATTTCACCCAGTTGCTGGTTCTTCTGACAAAGGAGGGAAAAAAATGGCATTCGTCCCCTCTGTCCTTTCTGTAGTTGTCTTATTTAATCACTTATTTTAATTCATAAGGAATTGTGATCAGAAATTCAAATATAACTGTTTCTGTTCAAATTAGAAAAAACGCTGTTTGAAAGGCATCGATAGTAAAAGAATTTGTCTGTGTACATGCTAATTGTTTGGAGTAGAAGTGTATGCCTAATTTTAAATTCTAATATCTGTCATTTTAACTTCTAACCTTTGTTTCTTGTTTCATTTTCGCTGCTAGATTAAAGAGCCCTTTATTACCTATTTTTTTCTCTCTGAGGAGATACTTCCCTCGAGAAATCAATTTGTTCCTTATACTTGTTGTTAAAAGAGACAGCTTGAGATCTTTGAGTTTTTAGTTGTAAAACTTGTTCTCAGGTATTCAAATTTTGATATTGGCTTTTTTTTTTTTCCAACATTGCCCACAGTCCTTCAGTGGCTGTTTTGAGAAGGGAGGTCCAGAACTATTGAGATTTTTCTGATAAGCAGAAGAACAGGATGTATGTAAGAGTATGTACAGATAGATATTTATCTGTATATATACACATACATAAAGGTTATAGTATACTTGGTAGTTCATAGATGAATTAGATTTCTGATCGTATGTTTTTGGACAGTGTTTCCCAGAGCAAAAGTCTTTTTCAATCTGTTTATATTTACAGAGTATCCTTCACTCATGGATATATGTATGCATTCAATACTCACTCAGTAAGGTCTCTGTCTCTTTTTTGGTAGCCAGTATCACAGCTGTTTAGGTGATATATCAGGCTGTGGTGTAGAGTGTGCCATGTCCCCCTGTGCTTCATTTATCTCCTTGTTACTGCAGACTAGAAAGGCAGGTGATAATAGAGAGTGTTAGACAATCTCATGTCCCAAATCTTGACAGCAAGAAAGCTAGAAACAGTTAAGTAATTTCTCCTATACTTAATAAAAACATTTCTTCCAGCTCATTTTTCCACAGCGAGTTTACATTGTAATATCAGTAAACTGTGTACGTCTTTGTGGAATGTTCTAGTAATTACTTGGTAGCAGTGGTGTATGCTGTATGCCCATGGTATATTCAGTGGCAGATCTTAGAGAATTCAAACTTCTTAGTACTTCAATAAAACTACAAAAGCTAAAATATCAGTGGTAGACAAAGGAGTGTTACTCCCCTAGAATCTGGCCATCAGTAGAAAACTCATGAAGACATGCTATAAATATGTGCTTTAACTACTAAGGGATCTGATTTTTAAGTTGCTCCTATAGTTTTGTAGTATTTCTAAAATGGTGTATAAATTATGGAACCTGTCCCTGTACATAATATATTCACATCATAGATGTAAATTATTGAACCATAACACTGCATTTATCATCTATCTTGTCATAGTTAATGTAATGTTTTCAACTTGAGTTGAACAGAGACCTGTTGAATTTTTGGAGGGCAAGTTTAGATACTAAAACACTGTATAATTTTAAGGGTTCTTTGTATAATTATTAAGGTTTTTTGTTTTTTTTCTTGTACTGTGCAGATTTCAGCAATAGTAGGATGTATCCTTTAATAACATTAAAGAACTGTACAATGTGCTCCCTGCAGTACTATGCAGCTCATTAGGAGACACTTACTGAATGTCTCTTTGCTGCAGAGCTAACAAATTAAAACACATTAAGTACATTGAAATTCATGAAGTACTGTCAGCCTGTGTCCAGTGCATGACAGATAAGCTTTTATTTAGGCAGGTATAAAAGCATAGCTAGAGGAGTTTTGACAGAATGATCAGTTTAGATTATTTAGGATTTGGTACCAGATTGATGGGCTCAAGCATAATTCCTCTGCCTTTTAGAAGTCTTATTGCTATCAGAAGAACTGTATGTTTCTGCTAGCTTACTTTCAGTATTACAGTCTGCCTCTTAATTTTTGACATAAAGTAGACAAACAGATTCCCCCCAAATAAATTGCTGTAATGCTGTCAGTAAAATACAGAAACCATGCAGTATGCTGAATACCCTGATGCTAATGTCTGTGGCTAAGCTGTGAGCAGTGTTTCTATTCACTCTTATATATGCTGAAAATAAATTTCAAAAAGGTATATCAATCTTATGTTGAAATTTCTCTGAAAGTGGAGCACATATAAAAAAATGCTCAAAAGAAAAGCAGTGTTTTCCTCTATTTTTGTTTCCAAATCACAGAATCATAGGATAACCTAGGTTGGAAGGGACTTCAGGAGCTCTGCAGCCCCTTCTGCTGAAAAGAGATCAGACATGCTTAGTCAGTTGGGCTTTCAGCAGCCTTGTTCTCTGCTGGATGTTCCTCACAGAGGAAAAGGGTTGTTTTTTTTTTTTTTTTTTTAATCTCCAATTGGGTTATCTCTTAGCATGTGTTACTCAGTTATGTACTTAATGCTATATTATTATTATTATTATTTTTTCAGGTAAGAGAAATTGTTGCTTTCTGGGGAAAAGTAAGTACAGAAGCCAGAATTCAGAGTCCTGGGACCTCAGTATGTAGGGCAGTCTTTGCTTTTAAAAAGCAGACAAAAAGTCTAAGGAGTCTTACTTCTCATTGCAGAAGTAGAAGTAAAGCCATTAGTCTTTAAGTTGCTTTTAGTTTGTTTAAATTTTGCCAGGCTTTGGAATGATTTGTGGATAATTCAGACACACTGATACCTTCAAGGATTTCTTTGTGTGTGTTGCATGTAGAAAAGCTACCGACAATGGATCAGATCTACTACAACGAGATTCTCCAGTTACTTTGTCAGAGGTGTTACCTATTCATTCTGAAACAGTGATTGCAGACGTGAGCTCTATTGGTGGCTGAGCTTATGAATTATTACTGAAGGAGCAAATCACACTAAAGGAACTGGAACATGGAAATAAAAATAGTGATGACAAAGGAGATACAAAGATAATTAACTACAATAAACAGCTTTAAAAATATTAGTAAGTGGTAGGCAATTTGCATTAATTGGTTGCATGTTTGTAAACCAGGACTATGTATTTATGTTATTAATTCAAAAGGCTCCTGGACTGTTTGCTATGCTATCCTATTGTATTTTTTTACAATGCATTGCTGCAGCACTTCAAACACAGCGGGTGGTATACTTAAGCCAGTGTAAGAGCAAATTAAGCACGGGTTTTTTTGCAGAATGTCTGCACAGTGTGTCTGAGCTGCAATTTGCCTATGTAACTATGTAGTGCAAACAAAGTAGTAAGTAGATTCAGTGTCCATCTGATTCATATATCCACTGCGCTAATGATTTTGCCTATTTCTATTTGCATAGTTCTAATTATGTGCTTAAGTATAGTTGTGTTCCTCATAATATGTTGGCTCAATGATTTCTCATGATTTTTTTTCTTATGATTTTGAATGTTTTTGACCCAGCGTAGTTTCAATTAGTCCTTAACATCTGTTCTGTCTCTGACATACTGCTGCTGCTACGTGTTAGAGGTCATGATCGACAGAAACTCTCAGTATAGTTGAACAACTGAAATAAAACCACCTGTGCAAACACAATGAGAATTTTTCAATTTGAGGTTCTACCTTCATCTGTGAATTAATGTATATTTTATCTTTGTTATTTTTAATTTTAAATGGAACCACAACATTTGGGCTTTGTCCTATTAGGCTCTATCAGTTTTTCTTGAAAGAGCAAGCAACATGATGCGTCTGACTGCCAGAGGATTAAGTCACTTTGCCAGCTCTGGAGAAGCACTTGAACTTGAATAGTTCTGCCAGAGATCTGAATCTGAAAATTCCACCTGATTTAGTACTTAGAACTAAAAACAGTTCAATTATGTATCAAGTCCTATATACATGTAACAGCATTATATTAGTTAGCATTCTGTGGGATTTGTTCCTGATGCGGAGTTTAATGTTTTCTACTTTTAAAAATTTCAGGTACAGGGAGATACAAGAAAAGAGTTTGAACAATGGTCCTATACTCTCTAATGTTAAGTCACTAAGTTATGCAAGAGGTCAATGTGAACATTTCTATTCCCTGGGCACCAGTACACTTTTCTCTGGTTAGAAATGCAGGATTGCTTTATTACAGGTGACTATTTGCTAATTACAACATTTCTGTGTGGTGTATCATCGCCACAGATAAAGAACAAATGAATACTGAAAGCTTTTTTGCAATGTGCAATGCAGAAAACAAGATACAATTTATTTATGACCTAAAAAATTGGTACATACTGTTAATCTGTACCAAATCCAATTGTCTCTGATTTTTTATCCTGGATAAGAGAATAGAGATTTTATCTGAACGGAATTTTTGTGGTTTTCTGTTCACTAGTGAGAAGATGAGAGATTTCTCTTTGGAAATATTTCTCTCTGAGAAGGAAAGCATTGCAATACAATATCAAAAATATATAGATTTAATTTGATCCCTTAAAGAGAAAAGCATCACAGATTTAGTTACATCATAATCTTTAATAAGAGGTCCCTAAAATAGCCATAAATGTATAGGCCACATTAATTCCTTTGTTCCTTCCAGTTTATGCAGGGAAATATGCTCTGAAATACCATGTGTTTTCTGCTAGATTTCTTCTTTTATACAAGTGGAAAACTGCAGAGGGGCAGTCTAAATTTTCCCATGAGGAAAAAATTGCACCCATTGACATTCATAGATTCACACTGAGTTTTTTTGGAGACTAAACAGCGGATATGAGCACAGAGGGGAGGAAAGTGTGTGGTGTATTTCAGCAATGGTGACAGCAGCAGTGTCTGAGGCTTGCAGGATCTTCTTCATCAGTGGCGAAAATGCATAGCTAATGTTGGTGACTGTGGAAAAACTTTTTTTTCCAGCAGAGAATTTGCTCTATCAAAAAGTGTTGTTATTCTCTTTGTATGTGCTGTCGTTTCCACAGAAATAAATAGGAGGCATTACTTTCAGGGCTGCTTTTATATATATATTTATATATATATATATAATGTATGTTACTTCTCAGTTGGTAAGCATAAACGGATATTTCTAAAGGAACATTTTATACTGAAAACTGATATGACAACTTGAATGCATTATTTTTATTCCTTGTATTAAATAAAACTCATTTCATTTTGAAGTTCTGTATATTGCTTTAGCTGAGTTTACAAGCTTCCTGGTAAGCATGCGATTGCTTTTATTAGTAATTGCATTTTCATCTTTGCAACAAAATAAGTGAAGTTCTCAGGGCAAAAGGATGAAGTAGGTTAAGAATGTTATGGCATAAGAAGTCGCACCTGAATCAGATCAATAAGCCATTCTGTTCAGTATTCTCCAGCTGTGAGAAGGGTTGTGGAAAGTGCTAATTAGGGAAAGCACCAGAGTATCACTATTTCCTTCATCTTCCTCCTTTGCTTTGATATCTGAGCAGCCTTGTGCTAGAAGGTAAGATCTTACTTTGCCTTTTTTGATTTCCCTTTATGTACTCACTGACTGTGAGAGTTTTATTTTTTTTTATTTTTATTTTTTTTCTTCTTTTGGATTTACTGGTGTTTGTTGTCTCTGTATCCTTCAGGTGTAGCAACAAATTGTAGAAATCCTTATTGTCTGTATAAGGGACTTTATTTTTCTGACTTTAAAATAGCTTTTTGCTAGATTTATCAAGTTCAGCAAGTGGTTCTTAGTTCTGATACCACAGATTATAGCATTATGCTTGTTTAATCATTACCTTCAACAGTTTTTAAAACTTAATATATTTTCTTTGTATCTTTCTCTTTGAATTAGAGTTCTCACCATTTGTTATATGGCAACTCCTGTAACCTCTTAATCATTTTAGTCTGTAGTTCCGTGAAACCCAGTCTATTTTATTGTTATCTGGGTCAAACGTGTATTTTGTGAGATGCGTGGGCTGCTCAAGATGTGAGGTTTCCAAGGCTTTCTAGAGGTGCTTTTTATAAACGTGACCCACGCTTTATGCTTATTACCATTTTCTTTAGGTGCTCAATACCTAGTTATTTCAATTTGAGTCCTGCTGTGTGTTAATGGTATCAGAGAACCATCAATGATGACTCCAGGTACTGTTTCCTACAGAGGCACTTTTGGTTATGCATTTGAGGTAGAGGATTTAGATCACTATATTTTATGCTTTAGGAATCTCATCTGCTACTATAAGAATTCAGCTTAATCCGCATATTCTGTGGTTGTCCTGTACCTGCCCCCTGCTTGTCACTGATGATGATGTTGAATACAAGTAGTCCTGGCAGTGAACTACAGTGGGCTGTTCACCTTGCTTATCTCCATGGTCACTGAGAAGTGATCGTGAAGTTCTGCCTTTTGCTTTTTGTTTTTCAATCGGTTTTAAACTTCTAAAATATCTTAAAATCTAAAAATCTATTTATAAATCTAAAATATTTTAATATTGGAAAGTGTTCAATGAAGATGTATTTGTCAGTTTATAAGTTAGGTATTTGGCAGTGTTGTAAAGTTTAGATGTTATTTATGAAGTTTATTATTAGATGACTGAACTGATTCTGAAGAGCACCTAAGGAAAATCTTTTGGGGGAAGTTATTGTCACTGTTAAAGTGTACTTCATAGCTTCTGCAGTATTCTTGGTGCTGCCTGTAAAGATAGGAATACTCCTTTACAAGAAATTCAGGTAACAGATGGGAGCTGAAGGTGAGATATCATGAAAACCTGCAATTGTCAGCTGCATGTCAAATTTTCATCACAACAAAAGCAATATGTGGAGAAAAATAATTTATTTAAAATCTAAGAAAAATGAATACAGAAATGTAAATAGAACTTACATTTCATTAATCTAATGGTAGCTTCTCTACTTGCTTGAAACATTCTGTCAAGGAGAGAAAGTTCCTTTAATAAAAACCTCATTCAAACAAATTATTTCATGTTAAAATTATCGTGGAATTCAAGCTATAAACTTCCAAAGGTATACTGCGCTCAAAAGACTGGAAGAAACTTCTAAAGGTAAACAAGAATGTCAGCCAAGGGAGTTTGTGCTGTTTTGGTATTTTAAAGCAGGTTGCCAAATGCTTGGTTTTTAATCCCCTTCTTAGCACCCTATGCTGCAATTGTACTTCATGCTTTAAGCAAGTTTTCGTAACATACCTACATTTTTGAGTAAAAAAGAAGCAAACCTTGAAATACATAATCTATAATAAACTAGCCCCAGAATGGTAAGAGAAGATAAGGACTCTGACAAAGATACTGGGATAATATGAAATACTGGAAAGTGGAAATCAGCAGGAACCATCAGGCTGACATAACTTTAAAAACATCTAGTAAATAGCTGAGAGAGTGAATGCAGGAAATTTCACATACTTAGAATTTAATGTTGCGCTCTTAATAGTATGAATTAATAATGCTGTTTTGCAAAATCTCATTAGAAAAATTTATGGAAACTATCTTGATTAACACAAGGAATGCAAACTGTTGGAAAGACAGTAAATGAAAGGTCATGATAAAAGCATAATGAGCTGGGATGTGAATGGCAGGAGTGCGATGGGGTGTCACAGAGATCAATTTTATGCCTGTTCTAATTTAACTTATTCATTAGTAATTAGCAAGTGATTTAATCAGCATGTTTATAAGTTTCTTCAGAAAAAGATGTGCTTGGTAGCAGTTCAGACACCAGTGAAGTCAGTTTAGAGATCTAGAGGTTGAAAATGGTGCAAACTATTTGACCTGTGAGCTTACAAACTTGCTTATGTGGTGGGAAAAATTATTAAAAAATAGGTAACTGTGGAATTCCTGTATTAAATGCACACCCACTGCTAGGCATAACAGGAGTACCAAGTGTGCAGGCCCTAATCAGTCAGTGTTATCACTTGGTTGTGATGAGGTAAAGAACTTTGTTCTGTATGTGCCTTGATGTACAAACTCTCAACATTGATATTGGAGAAGACAAATTGTGAAACAGTTGAGAATAATTACATTTGTCTAGGATACTGTTAGATTCTAAGCTAGATTTCCTCTGTTTGCTTTTTTAATTTGTCTGTTCCATTCCTTAACTGACTAATAAGGTTAAACTCCCCCTTTGTTCTATAAACTGGAAACAGGCAATAGATTGTTTTAATGAGTGGCTCTCAGGAGGATTGCTGCAACATGTGTATTGTGCTGGATCTGAATAACACATACCTGTGCTGAGTATGTAGCTTGAGAATTCTGTATTCTGTATTTTGTCTTTCATTAGATGGAGTGATATTGGGAACATGAGCCATATGGTGTATTAGAGGTATATTTACTAAAGAAAACTTCAAGCTCATGTGAACATCCTTGTTGCTCCTAGCTTGTATGTGAGGAGGGAAGCTGGTGGTCTTTTGGATACTTGAAGTGGAATGCAATCAGTGCATTAGATTACATCTTCCTCAGTTTTGCTTTTATTTTGTGTGTATGCAAATGTGTATGTGTGTGCAAATTATGCAGTCACACACAGCATTCAGTTTAATCTCTAAGTGTATTTGAATGCATATGCCAAGATTGCAAAATGAAGATACCTAAGCTTATGGTAAACATGTCTATTTTTAGACATACACTATCTTACAAGTTTGCTTTGATACATTTCAGTACTGTGAATGTTTCCAACACAGCTAGAAGTTAAGAATCTTATCTACTTAATCATGAATTGACAGTCATTTATAAGCCATATTAATGTGCTTTTTTTTTTGCCATTCTAATTGTTTCTTTCACATATAGATAATCAATATTGATATTATAAGCCTAACAATTGGAAAATATATCTTCAGACTTGGAGAAAAAAGGGGTGACTTTTAGTCTAAATCCTACTTGAAAATGGTAGTACTAAAGGTCAGTAATTTGTGTTCAGTTAGTAAGAAACATCTCTGAAGAGGAATTAGCTGTAAATAATGATAAATCTCTACATCTAAATTACAGTTTGATATGTTTTATTGAATTATCTGACTGGTGCATTTTAGTCTGTGTAGCTAGCAAACTTACAATATGAACTTGCATTTTTTTTTCACTTAGGACATATAGATACAGTGAAAAACATTTCAGCACAAGACCTTTTAGGTGCCTGGTCACAAGTCAGTCATCTGAACTGTTCCTTGAATGAACTGGAGTATCATCTTACATCCAGAGGAGGGCGCTTTTAGTCCTTCAGTCAGTCCATTCTGACAGACACACTGTTCTACCAACTTCCTACCGGCTAGGCTGGGGGAAGAGCTTCAAAGTATTACTCAATTATGAGTAATGTATGACATCAGTTTCAAGGCTTTCTAGCAGGTTTCTGCAGTTAATTAGTGTGTTCATCACAGAAGCTGCAATTACAAGAAAAAAACAAACAAACACCTTTCAAGGAACACCAGAACTGCAGCTGTTGCCTGCAGAAAGCTATGAACCAAGAGAGCCAAAATCATTCTGTACTCTGCAACTGAGTCCAACTTATTAGACTTCATAAATGTTTATACAGTGACTTATTCCTTTCTGCTTTTCTTTGTCAAGATGATTTGTTTTACTTTGTGTTGGGGAAAAAATGATTGAGAAGATCATGGAATGTTGTCAAAATCATGCAAATCAGTGTTTAAGATCTCATACAGAGTTGAATTTATTGTAGAAAGTGGTTGTACTTCACTTTGGTTGTTAGTCAGTAAGGTCTCCAAGAATTATGCCTGTGAAACAAAATTAGTTGCTCAAGTCTCATAGGTGTTACTTGATCTGATTGATTGAGCAACGTGTCATAGTTGTGATGTTATGTGAACACAGAAGCCAAATTTACTGTGAAGGATCTGTAGTTAAGGTAGGAATTCTAGACTAAAATGCTTGAAGAACTGTTTTGTCTAATAGATTAAACATACTGAGGTCATAATAAGGTCTTTGAGATGATGTTAATGTGTGTAATTTTTAAGAAATGAGACTTAATATGTCCTCAAATATGCAGGTTTACTAGCAGAAACAATATTTTTAGAATGCCCATGTTGCAAAAAAAGAAAAGTCTTCAGTAGACAAAATAAAATTGTTCTTGCAAGTTGTTTCGTGTTAAATCTTTTTTTAAGATTTTTCTTGATAAGAAGTCAAGATTTAACTAAGATCTTGAATCACTGTGCAGGTTGAAAAAGAAAACCCTAAATTTAATAAATTAATCTCGCTGAATAGATGAATTTATCATCTGCATTCTTGACGATTCTTCCCTCTGTTGCTGCAGTTATGATTTGACTATCATGATTTATGAGGAAAGGATTAGCTTTCAGGAAGATTGCTGCTCTAACTAATAAGATTTGGAGAAAAGGGAGATGATTTTGGTTAAAGTCTTTGATCTGAGAATTTTCTTGTGTATGTTTAACAATATTACTTAAGAAATAATGAAAAGTCTCTTCTCCCTGTAAATCTTGTCTTGCTTAGTGTTTCCTCCAAGACTTCAATGTATCAAGCTAATTGGATAGTACTAAATGTAATTTGTACAGTAGTATCATCAAATTCATTCCAGTTATCCATCTATACCCTATTTCTCAGCAGTGCCCTCTTGAGTTCTCATTAAGTGAAATTTGATGAGCTGCAATGATAGCTGGGTCACCTTCCCTGATTCACAAAGAAGCTGCTGAGCTACAGTATTCTACAAAGGATTACAGAACTAATCTTCTAATTTCTCTCTCTCTCCAAAGACTGTCTTGCTTATCTGTTCAGGCTGGCATGACAAGAGATAATGACAATTTATATTAACATATCCTTACAGGACCTATGGTTGAGATGATCTTATGTTTAAGCTGTCATATACTTAACACTGACTAAAAAATAAGTAATAAAAAGTAAATAGCTGTATGTGTTTTCAGACAATGAGAGAACTGGAAGACATCTAACTGATGTAAATGTCTATTCCATTTGAAAACAGATACCATATTAAAGAATCTAGTTTGTCTCTGAATTCAGTTTCTGTATTAGAAAAGAGTACAGACCAAAGTTTCAATAATGGCTGTATGGAAAAATAGTGGTTACATTTTTCTATAAAAAGAAAGGGATAAAAATTTCTTTGCATATTTCTGATGGATTTTATGAATACCTATGAAGCCCCACACCTGTATCTTTTAATTAACTTTTTTTACTTTTTTTTTAAAGTATCAGGCAAATGTTCACTTATGTATTTAACAGTTAATTTTCTGTTAAGTCTAATGGGGTTGTAATTGATTAGTGTCTGTGTTTGGACTTCAAGTAGATCAGTCAGAAGGCATTTAGAGTATTGATTATGCATTCTTGGTGGAAGGTGTTAAATAGCTCCACTAGACTGCAAACAAATTGTTATAATTGCATCCTCATTTTTCATTTGTGAGTAGTTGTTAGTTGCTCTTCTGTTGTTGGATTATTGGACAATAACACTAAAAGCAGAAGAAAGCCCTAGTAGCCCAACCTGATGGAAAGTATAAATTGAACCAAATCATTTAGTTATCTCAGTATTCCCATGTGTTGACTAGTTGCAGTGTCATAACTGAATCTATGGATGAGTCTTCCCTTGGTTTATAATGTATATTATTAATAGAGCTGATACTAATTTATATATCCCACAGCTGTATTCTTCAGTATTCAGTATTCTTCATCTTCTGGAAAACTAAAATTTCAGAGGATGTGAGCACTGAGGATACCTATAGATAGCAAAATTAAGGATTTAATAAGCTTTGGAGGCTCTGGAGAAACATCTTAAAAGATTGAAACTCGAGAGTGACAGAGAAACCTTTGCAGAAAGGCTAGCCATCCTGTCAAAATAGGATGTCATAGTAGAAAATTCATAAGTTCGCTTTAGGCTACAGAGACTTGATATAAGGACAGGTGGGATTATATTAAGTTCTACTTCAAGTATGAGTGAATGAGGAATAGTGAGGAAAAGTGAGAAGCATACCCTTGTGAAAAGGAAGCATTCCTTCTGATTGTGAAGACCTTGGATAGAGGCTGGCTGCTTTAAGTTCTGATAATGCACATCTGATTTCTTTCATCAAAAATATTCCTGAAGAATATTGCCTGTATGATTGCCAAAGGCTCCAATATATTATTTTTTGCATTTGGACTAATGATTTGCCCAATTCCCTAAAACTACTTCTGATCCTCATCTGAAAAGAGAAGTTTTTAGTTTTACTAGATGATTTGCTGCAAAAACATGCCACCATGTGAATGAAATATTTGTTATGGTTTTAAGAATGTTATATAGCTCATTCTATTAAGATGACATTTCTTTACTAATGTAAATATTATCCTCTTGACGCCTGTGCATTTTTTTTGCTTGTTTTCTTAAGTATTACTTTGGCATATTGATTTGATGGACTTGATCAACTTCATCAACTAAACTGATGTGCTCAAGGAGGTCTCTTTGGTTTAGTCTTTTCTGGAATCTTTTGCTGTCAGTTTTTGATATAATTACTGAAAGTTTACTCTCTCTCTTGATCAGGAGTCTTCTACCTGGAATCCAATATGGTTTGTTGGTAGAAAGAAACTAACCTTGAACTGAGGTTTCACAGAATTGCAGAATTTTAGGGTTTGGAAGGGACCTGTAGAGATTGAGTCCAACCCGCCTGCCAAAGCAGCTCCCTAGACCAGATTGCACAGGTAGGCATCCAGGTGGGTCTTGAACATCTCCAGAGAAAGAGATTCCACCACCTCTCTGGGCCGTCTGTTCCAGTAACCCTTAGGTTTGCTATTTTTTGAAACAAATAAGTGTATTTATTCTGAAGATGACTTCTCTTGGCTTTGCATTTGTCTGAGAAATTAAATTCAAATTAACCATTTTAGAAAGACGGCTTACATTTTTAATTTTGATGAAGTCCACGGTTATAAAACAAAAAAGAAAAAAACAACTTAGAACTGTTTTGATTGTATTCCCTGACTGGTGGTTACTTAATATATTTGTAATTTGTGTTTTCAGATGTTGATGCAAAAATTATCTGATTTCCACACTCATAATGCTGACAATGCTTGTTAAAGTCAATATTAAGGTATCTAAATAGCTCTCAGTAAGAATAAAATAGGAGAACCCAGAAGAATATGGGAGGCTATGCTGTGATTGAATATGACAGCATTTTATCATTTCTGATAAAGCTTTCTGCAAATTAACTGGTCAGAATGGAAATAGCATATGCAATCTACAACTGCAAACATTTGCAGTGAGAGATGGTCCCTTCAAGTGTTCTTACAACTAGTATTATGCAGCTTCTGGTTGTGCAACTGAATGATAGATGAATAAATGACTACTGTTATACTACTGTATCATTATTAATGTATGAATAAAATGCTGTTTCCTACATATATTTGTTAAGATCTGGCCTTTGCAACTGAAAACTGAGCTCTCACATTTTCACAGGACTGTATATATGTGAATAATCTGAAAAGATTTAATGGAATGATACCAGATAGTCTGCTGAGACAAATTATGTGGTCCAGGATATCCCCATATCTTCTTCCTTCAATGTAAAACTGTTTTTGTAAAAACTGTTTTTGTTTGTTTGTTTTATGTTAAAGGGCAGTGAGTGAAAACTTCCTTTGGAACAATTATCTTCCTTCAATTATCTCTTATTCCTTTTCCTGTGGTCGGATTTTCTTTGCAAAGATTCAAAGTGATTAATCCTCCTGTCCTGAGACAGAGCTGAAGAGTGAGGCTTCCTTTTGGATAGCTGCTGAGAACCTTATAGAGTAGACTAGCTTTGGATGCAATTTCTGAAAACTGAGTGGTTTCCCCCCTTTTTATTTTTCTCTATTAATAACAAGTAGCAGACTTCAGCCTGAATAGATAACTTCAGTGCTTTGGTACTTTGTGTTTCTTTTTGTAATCCTGTAGAATGTTCAGAGCAATGTTCTCCTTTTCTGCCATCTGCTTCTTGCCAAAGGACTGCTGGTCTATCTACCAGAGAAGAACTTTTCCTCTGTCTGTTGCTAGAGAAGACTTACCCCAATACTGTGATCTTTCAGATCTGCTTTAGATTTGTGTGTATGTGTACATATCTGTGTGTACTTGTCTCTGTATACATATACACCACTTAATAGGATTCATGAAGGCTAAAATAAAATCAACTTCTTGTGATTAGCTAGCTTCATGTGGGCTTGCTTTTTGTTGCAACATTATTAAAATGTAATTTGTGCAAGTTGCTAGTAAGTCTTTGATTACCAAGGCAGAAAACATGGTCGTAGAAAAGAATCATAGTATATAGCAGTATAGCATTTTCAAATCATACTTATTAAGATAAGAATGCATTATATTATTGTTTGCCTTCTGAGAATCTTCAGGAAGTTTTCAGCTTTCAATGCTGAATGCTAAGCAAAATGACATATCCAGTGTTCCTAAAGTGTATCTGACACCGCTTTTCCACCCAAACCCTGGAAGATGACCGTGTTACCTCTCTGTCCTGTCTCTTACCATCATTTTTCTATTTTGCTTTGCTGTTTCTCCTAAGGCTTAAGAAATAATTATTTTGTTTTTATAAATGCCCTTGATTTATAAATGTTTGTATTGCAGTTGATGTGGTAACTTTGTGTTTTTCCTAGTTATTTCTTATTTTGGGATGCTTTTCATGCATGAACACCTTTTGCCTTTAGGAAATCTGTGATCTCAGAAGTCCACTGAATAGATTCAAAGGTAGCATTTCAGTCTGTACTTGAACTGAATTTTGTATTGTTCCAGAGGTAATAATGCTTATTAAATCATCTTCAGGGAGGACCTTGGCTTTTGGAGTTCTCTGAACTTGCTCTGATTGTCCTGTCCTGTTTGATCTGCTGGATCTGTTGATATCCCATATTAACAAGCAGATCATTTGTGCAGCAGTTGAGTAAAATTTGCCATGCTTTTAGAGTGTTTACAGTGATGTTTGTGTCAATAGATAAATGTTGATATATTTTGATATGTGCTAAGCTTTACTGTTTGTTTCCTATTGTGAACTTCTCTATTCTTACTCCTTTGGAGAGTATGACAATAGAAATCACATCATGGATTATATTAGTGTCAAAGCTGAAAAATATTACTGTCAGCAAGGCATTTTGGTTTTAGTTGACTGTGCCTCATTATTTGTATAAAAATGATAGGCACAAATATTTGGTATTTCTAACCTGCTTGCATCAATCATACCTTAGCTAATGTATAAACAGTGGCATGTGGAAATGTAAATGTTTTGGAGGGAAAACCCATTAGCAAGCCATTAAAATAATAGCTGCTTTCTGAAGAAGGCCTTTTAAAATACAAAAGAAAAACTATTTCTGTTAAATTCTATGGCAGATGAGGTTGAAGTGAAAACAGCTTTGACAGTTAGGACCCAGAATCTTGCACTTTCCACGTCTGGAAAAAATGATGCAACAAGTAACTGGCTGTTTGGCTTATCACTGCAAAACAAAGCAGTGAAAAATAATTAATTGTTCTTATGCTAATTCTTGTCCAAGAAACAGCACTAGAAAAGAGGATCTGAAGAGAATATTCCTATGGATGTGTGTCACATCTGTCATAAATTTGTAGTAGTATTTTTATGCCTTAACCTAATTACTTAGATTATGCTTCAGTAACTTCAGAACTTAACTCTTTTGAGTTTATCTGCTGAGAGTTGCATTAAAATCTCTCTAATTTCATAAACAACGTTCATCACAGTCAGTAGATAAGGTTATCTTCTTTCCTATTTTTTTCTGTAGTTTCTTTGGTACCTTAGATATCACTGATGAACTGAAGTTTCTGGGCAAACAAAGCCAAACTTATTTTAATCTGTTGCAGATAAGCCTGTCAATGATTCAACTTATATGAATAGTGGGAGAAGGATTTTTGCATTAAGGCTGGATTGGAAACTGTCTGTCAGACACAAAAGAAGGCACTTTACAAGTGACGGATATTTAAGAATAAAATTGAAGAAGAATTACAAGTTAATACTGATCTACTTTTTTAAGCATGTAAATATTCCAACAGGAAATCAAGTGACATTTTCTGTTTGAAAACTTCAAAAAAAAAAAAAAATCACGACTATTTTTTTTTTTCAGAAGCCATTTGTCACCTCAGACCTGTTGCTAACAGTATTTAAATAAATAAGTTAAAGCCACTGCTTTTTTCCCAAGCCGTTTTAAACTTTGGGAGTAGAAGAAGTCCCTTTGTGGTTTTAATAGAGCAAGCAAATCGAGGGAGGAATAATAAAATATGTCTCCAAAAGATGCATTAGGATATTATTTATCTCACCTTAATTTGTTAGTGGCATGTTTCCTAATTGAACAAAAGCACATAATGGCAAATGACTACTTCATGTTATAAAATACGCAAGTGTGCTTAATATTACAGATTTCACATTAGAAATTACAACTTTATTTAGAGCTATGCTTGCTACAGAAGTGAAATGGAGTTATAAAAAGTGCTTAATGTGGATTTCAGGTCTAAATCAACCTAAAATTCTTGGTTAAAGAGGTTGGAGTACAGCAGGAGAGTTGTGAGGGGGTCTTGAATTCCTTCTTGTCTTCAGCAAGCTCTAATGAGGCAGACTGAGATAGTTGGAAGAACGAAAGTATACCTTATACATGAGTTGAGTGGTTTGGGGGTACTGATTCTGATGGCTCTGTGGATCATGAAAGCTAGAACTTGCTGTTTGCTATTTATCTTTGAAACCTTAGTAAAAATGCTGCTTGCTTGATGTCCTGTGCTAGCTCACAGTGACTACTTGCAGTTGCTAGAGAATCCTCTTTGTACTTGCACAACAGAAATTCATGAAATTGATTTTAAGGTTTTAATTCTGGATCTGAACTCTGCTCACATTTCATAACTGCTATAGAATGGTGTATTATTTCAATTTTTAATTTGGAAATGAGGCTGGATTTGTACCGAGAGCATTGATTTATGGCATCTTTCACGTTTTGAGAGCCTGGTTTTGCAGCCTTACCATTTCTCAAAGTTTTTCTAATCATGTGTCAATATGACAAAATATTTCATGTTTGTCCAAATATCTCCAGATTTTTCTGCTTAGTGGAAGTTTAATGTAACATCATTTGTGGTCTGATGCTGCTTCAAACATCTAATGCCTCTAAAAAACAAGTCCAAAATTCCTTAGGTATCATCTCCATTCCATAACTTGTTTCAGCAGTTGAATTCATCCTTTGCTGTAGGCTTTCAGCAGTGTGTCAAAATATATCTGGTTTTTAATTGAATTGCTCAGTAAACAAAACTGCTGTAAAATGCTGCCATGTTGTTAGAGCTTCTCATCGGGAAAAGAGATATGCTACTTGGTGATTGAGTTGTCAGTTTCCCTGCTAAGGAGGAAGAGCAAATGCCGATTGCTGTGGCTGTTGGTAATTAATATATTAAGGTTGACTGCCCTCTGTTAGGACCACTCTTTAGATGGTGGCTGGGGAGCGATACTACTGGAGAAAATGAAGATGAGTGGAAAAGGCAACTGAAGTATATTTGGCATGTAACAATGCCTGAAATTAAAGACTTCTCTGCTGCTGAAGTCAGTAGGAGGTTTGCCACTATATCCCCATGCAGAGACTCTGGCACAGTGGGAAAAATTTGGGGCATGGACCTGGACAGCATGGCTCCATATTAGACACTAACTATCTGAAAAAGAAACAGTGTCACTTCCTAGATTTTTAGAGGATCCCCACCTGATACAGTGTATTAATTCTGCAACCGTTGAAACTTTTCAGCCATCAGTAGAGGAAAACATTGGCACTTCTGTTCTCCAGGGACCTCTCTGTGACAGCAATTAAAGACTTCCTATTAACTACATACTAAGTGAATCTGCTTTTTTCTCTAACTGATATTAGCGATGGATATTAACTAGCATGTTACCTCACAGACATGGAAAAATCTTCATTTTCATGTCTTCAGGTTAAGCTTTCTGGAGTCCTGCTTTCAACACCTTTTAATATGCATTTGTTTCAATGGAAATGAACACAATCACAAATTATAAACTATTTCTCTCTGGAGAGAAATCAAGTGAAACTTGATTCTTAGTTTCTCAGGATGCAAGTCTAACCTATCTGAAATCATGAAGGCCTATTTTTTCATTTTTCACTTTTCTTTCAGGAATTAGGTGTGGCTTTATTTGTAGAGAAAATGCATTCATAAACTGCATATTCCATCTTGCGCATATATGTAGAGAAAACATTTTAATATAAACTAAAAAATTGTTTGCACATTGCTTGAATTCCATCCTTACAGCTTCTATCGTCCTGAATTATAAATAATATTTTTCTTGCAGCTTTTAATTACATAGAATATAGTTTGCAGTGTGAATTAGGAGAGATCCACCTGAGAGCAAAGGAAGTTGTATACTCTGATTCCACTTAGGACAGCCTGAGACTACCAGTTTCTATTTCCATGTACCTGTTTCTGTTTGACATCTGTTCCCAGATGCAAGAAGTTCAGGTTTGCTATTGTGGCTGGAAAGAACCCATTTTCTGTGTCCTGTGAGTAGAAAAGAAAGTGTAGTTCATCTTTCAGGTGGGCCCTTCCATTATGAGAGAGAGGTTGTATCATTTCAAAGCACTTCAGTAGTTATGAGGTCAGTGGTTTTGTGGAGGTCATGCCCATTCCTTCGTATTGTAGCTGGTAGAAGTAGAAAAAACAAAACAAACAAACAAACAAAAAAACAACAGAGCCTTTAAAGCTTTTATCAACTTCAGAACTTCAGTAGCTTTTTGTGTGTCTCTCCCCTGTTTTCTATTCCTCAGTGTATGTGTTTGCATTATTTTTGCTGAAGAAAGAAAGATATGAAGCTATGAAGATAACAAGCATTATTTCTCGTAGTTACTGCTTAAGGTGAATAGCCTCCATGGCATTTTAAGGTACCATCAGTCAGGTAAAGAAGAAAACTTCATTACAATCCTTTTTGGAAGGGGCTGTTAATTTAGTTTGCTTGAATACATTCATTTTTCACGCTTTCTAAGCTGTGTTGGTGATTCAGGCATTATGTGAACAAGCAAAAGACCTGAAAATATTTCTGCCAACATCAGTCTGTAATGTCTTCATATTTTGACATAATTTTGTGCAGGCTTCTACATGCAGGGTAAATAAATATGACAGTTTCTGCTTCTTAAAAAAAAACAAATTCTATCAGCTTTGTATAATTGCATTTTTCACAGCTCTGTCAACTGGGGAGTGTCTTTGACAAATGAGCAGTGCTCAGATTAAACTGAAGATCCAGTATTCAGATGACAACTGCTATCTGAATAAAGGAAAGCAAACAAATTAAGCAAGAAGGTACTGTAGTACTTTAATTCAGTAATTAGTGTAATAGGTGTGCAGAAGATAAACCATTCCTTGTTTTTGCGGTGACCAGCCTGACAGCACTGGAGCAACTCTAAATTCTTAGCTTATTTTAATTCCACTATTGTGTATCTGACTTCTAGCAGCAACATGTTTCATGTGGTTAGAGCAATATTCTTTTCCCTCTATGCCTCAGAAACAGAAAATATAATTTGTCTATTTATAGACTGTGGGAACTGGAAAAGCTCCCATCCAATGTCTGTACTGGAAAAGTGAGGGTTTTTTTTTTTTTTTTTTTTTGGAGAAGCCAGCATTATACATTCCAGAAGAGAAATGTCAAATTAGCATTTCTATATGGCTTCAGGAACACATCGCTGCTGCTTTCTTGCAGAATAGGCCCTTCACAGAGGTTAAAGTTGCAAATCTGTTTTTTATGGGACAAACATTGTTGTGACTGATGTCAGGAGCAAGACTCTAGTAGTGCAAGGTATGTTTTTTTGCTTTTTTTTTTTTTAATCCAAGAGGCACAATTTTAACTTCTTTGGGAGTAATGCTCTATGCTGTTGTACAGCATTTATCATTCTGCTTCTTGCTTTCTGAGTGATTGTTGCTATGATTTCTGACCAAAGAGTGGTGGAATGACCATTAGTGACATGGCTACTTCTCATAGCCAACCTGTGAGAAGGACCAAGGAGGGGCAGCACAGGATTACCCAGATGATATGAAAATGGTAGAATCACAGAAAACATAATGACTGCCTAAGAAAATATTGTTACTGTGGGCTGATATGTCAAAAATCCCAGAGCTTTCTGAAACTTATGGAAAATGGAATGCCAGTTGTAACTAACACCTGAGACTGATCAAATCACACCTACAAATTCTTTTACTGTCTCAAGAAATACTTTATAGTACTTCCACTGACTTTCTTTCTCTGAGGTATATTTATCAAAGAGGAAAGAAGACAACAAAGTGTGTAACGTCCCTCTGTTAGTAAACAATATTCACACAAACGCAAGCTTTGATAGAGAGAGAGAATTTTCTGTAGTTGAGAGCTCCTAAGAGCAACCATACAATGACTTTAAGAAAATCTGTGGTTTTCTTCAGACTAGTTCTTATACAATTGGGGGGGAACCATAAATTCTTAGCTCCTTATTATCTTGTTTTTTTATTTTTTATTTTTATTTTTATTATCTTGATTGTGTTAAGATTCAAGTCTTCCCTTTAACTGACCCATGGTAGTGTGTGGCTTCAACCTCAAGTAGCGAAGCCAACCAGTCTGGGGGAAGGGATGACTGGATTTCTTTAATGATAGAAGTAAAAGATGTGCTTGCATACTTGGATCTCAGTACTCAGATATGCAGTGTGTACTTTGTGTCTCAAATTATTCATTGAATTTGCAATAAAGTGCATCAGTTTATTGTTCAGAGATACCTAGAAGCAGCAATATGCATAATTTTACTAGGAAGGTGGATTAGTACATTGGGTCACAAAAAACACAAATGTCAATCTATTTTTTTTTTTAAGAGGAAGTACTATCACATAGGGTTTCATGTTTTTACTGTAATAATTATCATCTCTTTCTTGAGACTTCTATTGAAGATCTGGAAAATGTGACATGAAAGTATGTATTTCTTTATACTTGACAGCCAGCAATTTGCAAGCCATTCCTAAAAGACATTTTACATGTTAAAACTCTAATTTGTAACTTCATTTTCTTTGCGGCAGATACTGTAACAAAGAAGCTCCAAGCAGGTCTATTTGAAGTGTTTATTTTTCTCCTTTTGTATAATTCATTTAAATATATATAATTATATATAATCTTCTATTTAATTTCACCTAGACAATCTGTTGGAGCTGTTTTATTATTAGCTCAGAAACATCTGAAGTTGAAAAACTGAGGTTGATGATTTTATAAACATCTCAAGGTTTCAAATAGCTTTTTTTTCACTAAGAGAAACGTGTATGTTTTCTGCATTTTATTTTTTGCAGTGACTCTTCATTACTCCTTAATTTCAGAGGGAAACTTTGAAAGTAAAATACATATTTCATCACTTTCACTTACACCTTATAATAAGTACTGTGAGGTAACACAATTAAGAACACATTAAAAAAGGGAGTTCTCTTGCAGTAATGATGAACTGCACGAATATTCATATTTCTTTGTAAATGTGATTCTCTCCATTGCTTATAAGGTATGAGAATTTCATTAGGTATGAAATGATACATTATCCATTTTTCCAAGTACATGTTTATACCAAAGTACTGAGAAATTATTTTAGCCTTCGTATGTTTTGCAAACTTGGAAACTGAATTGTGGTGGTTGGCTTATAGACTGCTACAAATTGCTAAATTAGGATATGGTAAAGATATTGTACTTCTGATTGGGTTCTCTGTCTAGCAGTTTTTTTCATCCATCTGCTTTGTTCTGTGTTGTACTGAGAGCAGATACATTTTGAAGTCTGTTAATGTAGTATATATGCATGAGGGATTCTTTTTTTTTTTTTAAACCAGGCAGTAAAAGCAGTACAGTAATGAAAAAGGAAAAAACTATCCCAAAACACTTGGAAAAAAAAAATTGATACTAGTCAGTCTCATCAGAACTGTTTCATTTAACATGGTGAAAGCTTCTGTTCAAAGTACATAGGTGGATAAAGGGTCTGCTCATTTGTATCCTTCACAATTATGCAAATTGGAATGGCATTCTTCTGTTGTTTGTTAACTCCTGTACCTACTCTTTGAGATCTATTAAAGGCTTTGCTATAGGAAAATGTTTCCATTTAATTGTAATTGCATAAAATCAAAGGTGTCTAATTCCAATTATTGGAGGAGATGGTTTGACACATGTATCTCCAAAGGAAGAGTAAGACAGCAAAAGAGGGCAAATGCTGTCATTTTATTGCAAATTCTAAGCAGCTGGGGAATGTGGGGATAATAAAGAGAGAAATCCTAGTTAATGTTTTGTAAAGTGGGGATAGTCACCACTGAAGATCCAGTGATGTCTCATTGCTCTGTAGGGTAGCAGCAAATTGGCCAGTAACAGCAAATTGGCCAGCAGTGTGTTGTTTACCTGCATGGTTGCAGTTTTGTGAAGGGGGGTACCTGTTCTACCTCAAAACTCTTTGAGTTTTTACCCTCTTCATAGCTGTTTTGGTTGCTGGGGCAGCAGTTGGTTGTCAATGGCATTTCTGTATGGTTTGCCAGGGCAGTGGTAATTGCCAGGAGTACTTCTGTTTTGTTTATCAGAGACAACAGTATGTTTGCAGTACATAACCCTCCTGCTGGGTAGTCAGCAGTTGATCATGTAGTTGTCTCATAGTGAGCTGCTAGGTATTTGCACTGACTTTGTGGTGGTCTTCTCCTCTGAGGTGACACCCCCCCCCCCCCCAAGTCAGCTTGAGTGCCCAACAGGGACAACACCAGGAAACAGTTTCTCCTGGTTGCCCAGCTGCATGTTTCTCTTACTGCCCGTGGTAGCCTTTAACCCCCAAAACTTGTAGAGCAGGTTATGTCTCGGGTACCGCTGAACAGGCGTTGAACCAAAAATTGTTCCAGCTTCTCACAAGGGTTATATATGTTTATGTTTTTGTCACTGAGTCAATCCAGTGCAAAACTGCAATAGTTGCAAGTGGTGACCAGTGAATGCAATAGTTCTTAAATTCATGTATATGTTCTTTAGAATTTGCATCTGTTGCAAACAGTAAGCATATGCATCCAAAAAAAGACTGAACTCGATGTTTAGCAAGTCACTGATGTTCTGTTAATAGTATGTCTCTGTTCAAACCTAGTACATAGCTTCCTGTGAATTACTATTTAATTTGCACTCTATCAGACGTTGGTATTATAATCACATTGCTTGGTTGGTGGTTCTGAATCACGTTACTGCTAAGCAGCAAATAGACGAGTCTTTTCTCTGTTAAAACAGTGAATTTCAAAAAATAGCTTCTTGGAAAAATTAGTAATTCATTTGGAAAGACTGAGGAGAAGTCGTCTTCTGCCTTCAGATCTCTCTGTGAAATGGTTTTGTTCTCTTGCTGAGCCTAAATTATGTCTGAAAAAGGCAGAGGAATAGGGTAACTATAGATAGTCACATCAGGTGGGGCCAGCAAGAAGTATCTTAAAGAAGTCTGAGGAAGAAAAGAGAATTAAAGAGAGAAAAGCACAAAAATCAAAGGAAAAAAGGATTAAAGTGAAAACAGATGTTACAAGGAGAGAACAAGCAAGGAGTACAGAAAAGAATAATAGTAAGTCAAAAATGATACTATAGGATATAGAAATTCTACCTTACAAGATTTTACCATTCTACTTCATTATGAAATTAGAAAGACTGGAGAGTTTCTTCTTCCTTCAAGTGAATTACATAAAGTCTGCAAAAAGGCAGATTTGATCTCAATTTAGAATTAGCGCAAGGATACTTAAGAGATAAGGGGAAGTGCTTAGAAGCTTAATCCCAAATATTTAACTCAAGATTTCAGTAGTGTTTTTTTTGTTTGTTTTTTTTTCATGTCCATTACATGTTCAAGAGAATAGATTTAATCTTAATAGTTAAAAATTCTACTTTTCTGATATAGTGGGAGAGGAGGATGGTCTGTGTATCAGTATACTTAAAACATATTCTCTTGATGATCTGACCTAGAATCTTTTGTGCCTGTTCTCTTGGAGCAAAGGATTGAAAGGTGAAATCTCATTGCTTGTTCTGCATCTAAAATAGTGAGGTGGTATTTGGGGCACAACTGAAGCGCTGCTTTTGGCCTTCTACAATTCACTTGCAAGCAGCTCCAACGCTGCCTCTGCAGGAGCTGCCTTGGTACCATGCAAACCAACTTGCCTCCCACTTTCTTTAAACTGAAACGTTTCTCAGAGTGTTAGCCAATTTATTCCATGTGTATTAATGAATTAGAAAACTGTCTTTGCGAGAACAGGAGTAATGGATGCAACAGAAGGAAGGGCAATTTTCAGAAAGGATGGTATTCCTCTCACTTGATGAGATTCTGCTGGTTTTGGACACTGATGCTCAGGAGGGCTGAGAGCAGCCTGCTGGCAGGAAGGGAAGGACAGGACAAGGAGGCAGGTAAAGCCTTCCTGATGGACAGTTGGAAAAGGTGTAATGAACACAGCAGAGCTGTGCACTTGCTCTGCGCCTTATATAAAAGATAAAATTCTCCCCCTTCCTGTGTATCAGTAGATTTTCATTTTTGTTCCACTTGTTTTTGCTTAGTACTTAAGAGTAGTGAGAAGCCTCTAACAGTGTTAGTAGGATCTGTGTCAGGGAGCTGATGTAAACTTAGTGCCCTGGTACACAGCAACACACACAGCATTGCGGTTTTTGCATGTATTAGAACTACTTAACACTTTGATGTGTAATCAGAAAATGCTTATGCAACCTTTTCAGCAAAGATACTTAAGAGAAACAAAGACTGCTAGAACTGCACAATTTGCAGAAAATAACTTTATGCCCTTGTTATTGCCTGGAAATGTGAATTTTCAAAGCAAAAGCTACAAGGATGAAAGAGAATAGAAGGCAAAAGGAGTATGCATTCCCCTAGCAAAAGCTATGTGTTAAATTTCTGTTAGGGTTATTTACACACATGGACATTTGACAACTTGCTTATTGTTTCCTTGTGTAGTCCGCAAATTTATCTACAACTTAAACAAGGATAGATAGAAATGATCATGTTAGAAAGGAGGTGATAAAAACAAAGAAAACCATAAAAAGCCAGCTATGCTTGGGAGAGTACAATTGTCTCTTGTGGCAAGACAATGCATACAACTAGTAGACAAAATAGTGATTGTGGAATATTACTGAAAAGACAGTAAGAATTATAAATCAGGCCATAAGTTATAAAAAGGAATGATTAGTATGCAAATGGATAATGACGAAGTGCTTTAGTAAGTAGCTGTACAATTCTGTGTAACACACAAAGTAAATATTGTACCTCTAAACATCTAAATTTTTAGTGCCAACAAAAGCAATAGGTGATTTTTATAAAGGCCTGGAAATGAACACAGCATTTTAAATGTGGCCTCACCAGGGCAGAGTAGAGGGGAAGGATATCCTTCCTTAATCTGCTGGCCACGTTCTTTTTAGTGCACCTTATGATACCCTTGGCCTTCTTGGCTACAGGAGTGCACTGCTGGCTCATGACCAAATTGTTGTCCACCAGAACATCCAGGTTCTTCTCTGCAGAGCTCCTCTTGAGCAGGTCATTTCCTAACCTGTACCGATGCATGCAGTTATTTATCTCCAGGTGCAAGTCTCTATACTTGCTCTTGTTAAACCTAATCACCTCCCTGCCCAGCTCTTCTGTCTGTCCAGGTCAGCCACTCCCAGCTCTGTATCACCATCAAGCTTGCTGAGGGTGGACTCCATACCTTCATCAAGGCTGATTAAGATGTTGAACAAGATCAGACCCAGCACTGATCCCTGGGGAACTCTGCTAGTTACGGGCTTCCAATCAAGCTGTGATACTGTTGACAAACCTCTGAGCTTCACCACTTAACCAGTTCTTAATCTGCATCATCTTCTACTCACTGCTTTCTAAGCTTTCTAAAAAGATGCTGTAGGAGAAGGTGTCAAATCCCTTGCTGAAGTCTCCTCTCGTCCCCAGTCTACTCAGGCAGTGATGACATCACAGAATGCAGCCAGGTTGGTCAAACATGAATTCCTCTTGATGTATCTGTGCTGACTACTCCTGGTAAACTTCTTTTATCAGAGATAATCAGCTTGGGTACACAAAGTGTGTATTTTTCTTTCATTTAATGTACATTACAAAGAGTTTTTAGAAAGTGAATATTTTGTGTACCTTAAGTACACTTCCAGTTAAGAGTCTCTTATATTTAAGTTGATAGCATGTGAGGCATTTATCACTATTATTCAAAAATGTTGCACAGATAACAACTAGTATATAATTAATGTTTCTCTGATCCTTACAAGTAAACAAATAATCTTACCAGGCCATAAGGAGTTGATTTGATTTTCACAAACTCACTTTTGATACGGTTAGTTGTAATATGAAGCATTTCTGCTCTACTACACTAGATCTTTAACTTGAACACTTTGTCTTTTGAATTTAAGGATTGTTTCAGTAAAGAAGTAAGGATGCAGTACTTCCCAAAAGTAATGTGCTGAAAGTTATTATTTTTTTTGTACATTAAAGCTTTCAAAGGACTTTAGTTATTTCATTTGCACCAGAAAAGGATCTAAAATAGTAGGCAGAGGAATTGCCAGTGTGTAGCAACATTGTGGAGGGTATGGAGCAAGTGTGCTCCCCCTACATAGTATCCAGAATGAAAAGTGAATTGTTTTTACTTATGTGTTTCTATAGACATATGTTTATAAAGAAAATTCTCATCAGGGGAGACCAGGCTTTGGTTTCATTGCTGTTCCTGAGCACTCTGCTGCAGTTTCTATAACACTTCATTGTCTTTAGTGCAGGAGAATAGGAATTTCTATCTTGACGGAACTTGCAAGTCTCTGTCCCTCCACCTTTCATCCTCCTCCCTAATTCCTCCTCTTCTAACAACAGTAGCATGCTTGTTTACAGCAAATAACAAATCTTCGCTGTTGTATAATGACTGGTGCACCTAATTCTGTTCCAACTGTTGTGTTTCTGCAGTAACAACAGATAGCAATTTTTATATGACTGTTGTAACGAGTAATTGGTTTCTCCAAAGCAATCAATAGAGGAATGACATATAATGATGTTACATTACTGTACAGACTCATGCAGCTTTTGGACAATAGCATGCAATTCTTAATAGTTTTTGAGCATATCAATTTTATTCTGTTTTATTCAATTACTTTCAAAGGCTGCCCTCAGAGAGTGAAGGACTATGCAGAGAGAGGAAGAATAATGAATCGGTCTCCAAAAATGGCTCAGTTTTCTGATAATATTTCTTAAAAACTGTTGGGCTAAATGTCTTAAGTTGGTCACTTTCTGAAATTGGCCTTTTTGTGCCTTTGTTTTGACTGTTGTTCATAGATGGAGTAAACAAAAATAATTCAGATTGAGTAGCCAAATGAATAAATGTGTTAGATCTACATTGTTTAAATATTAGAAAGGAATATGGTATCTTTTTCTTTACTGCTTCAAATGAAATCACAGAGCAGATGAATTCCTACAAATCTTTACTTTCAATGGAACTAACAGGCAGAACTATGTACTACACTTTTTTTTTTTTTTTTTTTTAATTTGCAAGAAGAATACTTATTAACGCCAAATACAAAATATTTAGCAAATTAATACCTGTTTCAATTAAAAACCTGGAAGGGTTTCAAATAAACCTTTCCAAAATTCTTTGTTCCTGAAGTTATGACTTGCAGATTTTTTTTCAAACATTGCCTTAGTTTATTGTTCACATTTCTCACATGAGCAGTTTAAAGGAGTGAATATTTTATCTTTGAAGGAATACTTACTGCCCATTTATTTATTTATTTATTTTGTTGCGGTTGTTCAGAATGGACTGATATATCTACATCTCAGAATGAAAGAAAAATTATTTTGAATGAGAAATGTTTGAATGCTTTATCCAAATGGCAAATGTTTGCATGTTCTTTGAATTATTTAGCTATTCTGTGAACTTTGAACTGCTGCAGTTTATGACATGCCATTCCAAGGGCACAAAATTCTGAATTTGGCTCTGTTAAAGAGAAATCTCAAGAAACCTGGATGTGGTTTAAACTCTGATTTTAGTGCTGTATGAGCAAAATCCCCCAGTGACAACCTTTTGTTATAGAAAGGATTTCATTCCTGAGTTTACAAAGGCGGGGAAAAAACATGCTGGTGCAGTTGGATATGCACTGAAAAAAAGAAATGTCTTAGCATGAAAAGCTAATCACAGTGTTGGTGGCGTGAGATGATTCTACCTAGGCAATTGATTGCTCATGATTTGCTCTGTTGTTAATTTAACCACCATTTGTAAATATCTAATAACTCCCTTGCTTGCTTTTTTTTCAGCTGTTTATTTTTTTTCCTCTTTAATTGCTAATTTGCAGAGTTGTCCTCACTTGCAGTTAAAACTGTATGTCAGTGTTTCAGAATAGGTCCATTGATGACTGAGAATCTATAACTTCTGTCACTTCTCTATAATAGCCTTGTTGCCAAAATGTTATGTTTAGCATAGCGTATAGGGAATGAAATGCTGCAGCATTACTAGATATAAAACAGATAGAGAATACCCTAGTTCAAGGGTTAACAATAAATGCTGGAAACTCAAGGCCGGAGACAACTTTAGTGAGCCTGAAAAATAAAAGATTTTTAATCAGAGTGTAAAATATATCTTCTAGTATTCCAGTATGTCTGCTTAATGTGCTTTAATTATCATCTTTTATTAACTTATTTGGGTTGAAGACTAATGCAACACAAATGATTATCACTTTCAATAGTACTAGACATTGAATGAACCTCTAGGTTAATGTCTCCTTATATAAATTAGTAATTTAATTACTAGAGAATTAGAACACTTGACTAATGCACAAAGGGCTAGTGAGTGATTTTAAGACTTACATTTCAGAGGAAGTATTTTTCTGATTGAATTCTCTCAGAATAGTACATCAAATGCACAGTGGCTTTCATAGATTCTCCAAAGTTGGAAAAGACCTCGAAGATCATTAAGTCCAACTGTTCACCTGTACCAATATTTCCCAATAAACCATATCCCACTGTACAACCTCTAAACACTTCTTGAGCACCACCAGGGACAGTGACTCCACCACCCCCACAGGCAGCCTGTTCCAGCACCTGAGCATTCTCTTGGAACAGAAGTACTTCCTAACATACTACCTGAATCTCCTCTGGTGCAGCTTGAGGCCAATCCCTCTATTCCTATTACTAATTATATGTGAGAAGAAGACAACTCCCACCCCACCACAGCCTCCCTTCAGGTAATTGTAGGGAATGATAAGGTTATCCCTGAGCTTCCTCTTCTCCAAACTGAACAATCACAGCTCCTTCAGATGCTTCTAAGAAGGCTTATAACAACTTCATTCCAAGTAGGTAACAAAAGTGAAAAGATGGTCATAACTTTTGTATGTTGATGGACTGAGATTGAAGGAAGTCACCTATATTAGGATATGTCTGGAATAACTTAATTCTGTTGGTCACTGTCTCTCCTGCATGAATTTTTTTTATTAGGAAGAATTTGGCTTTTTTTTCTTTTAAAAGAACACTCAATTGAATTACATTAAATTGAATTACATTATTAGCTACTTTTTCAGCTAGTTTCCATTGACAGTAAAGTGATTAAAGTATTTTTCTATGAAGTGTCAGGTTTTCTATAATGTTCATAAGGTTAATAAGGAACAAATCATACAGAAAAAAATTACTGCAATTTTCAAATATACAAATATAGCTTCTAGTTTTCTGCAGATGAATTTAGTTATTTTTAATGTCTGAATCTTTTTATGTATGCTTTTAATACAGTGTGTAGCTGTTTATGAAGTTCAAGTATTAGTCATCTGTATTTGAGATACGTTGATATCTCTCACTGCAAGAACCTTAGTGTTTAATTAGCAAATCCATCTAAGTTAACAAATTTCATGAAATATTCAGTAATGCCCCCAATATGTCTGTTTCATTTTCATTCATTATGCTTTTCTGTTTTTTGTTTAATGAACTTTTTGATATACATACTTTCCCAAATGATTTTATCAGGGTAAATAAGTTTGGGTTTTTTTTAACCCTCTTATTTTTAATTATTTTAATTAAATTGACAAAAATTATGCATATCACCTATGGCCAGTGTAAATGTGATGTAGATGGCCACTCCTGATTCTTATTTTCTTATGCACATGTAGAGCTGAATTAAGTTATATCCAGATAGTAAAATAACCTTGGTCTCAGCTGCCCCAAAGCAAACATTTCAGCCTCTTTGACCTTCATACATGGTTAAAATTTATATTCATTGATTTTTTTGAATCAATGCATCATCTGTTCAATTTCACAAAAACATATTTAAATGCTCTGATTTAATACTTCTAGAATACTTCTAGAGAGGAAGGGAGTTAGGCTCATAAGCCTTGAGCCCATCAAAGCAAGCATAAATAACTCAATTCCTTCTTAGTATGTGAAGAAATCTACCTGAATCACCTCACTTCTTTTTTCATCTATCTTGCATACAAGTTCTTCAGTGTCTTCTTGAATGAAGAATCCCTCTTCATCCACCCTAGCAATTTGGCAGACCTGAATATTCTGTCAATAACTGACAATAAAGATGTGAGAAAGACTCAAAATACTCAATAACTGTTTTAAGTACCACTCTGCCCCTCAAAGAACATCTCTCTTGTCTCTAAATGTCTAAGCAGGGTTTGGGTTGGTCCTTTCCACTGTTCAAGACCACCTCCTGATACTAAATCTATTCAAGTCTATGGGGCCTGATGACATGCTTACCAGGTCCTGAAGGAACTGACTGTTGTAATTGCCAAGCTGCTTTCCATCATATTTGAAAGTTGTGGCTGTCGGGTGAAGTCTACAGTGACTGTAGAAAGGATAACATTGCTCCCATTTTCAAGAAAGGGAGGAAGAAATATCTGGGAAACTTCAGGCTGGTGAGCTTCATGTCTACCTGGGATAATCAGGGGACAGGTCTTCCTGGAAGCTGTTATGACACATGCAAGATGAGGAGGTGATCTGAAACAGCCAGCTCAGCTTTAGTAATGGCAACTTGTGCCTGGCCAATTTGTTGGTCGTCTTTGATGTAGTGACAAAGGAAGAGCACCTGATGTTAGCAAGGTCTTTGATGTATTCTCACATCATATCTTTAGTTCTAACTTGGGAAGTTGTGAGCTATCTGGTGATAAGAAATTGGTTAGATGGTCATAGCCAGAGTGCTGTGGTCAGGCTCTATGACCAAGTAGGGGCTGAGTGGTGCAGTTGACCCTAAAAAAGAAGGGATGCTATCCAAAGGGACCTGAAAAAGCTTGAAAAGCATGCTTGTGTGAACCTAATTAGATCCAGTAAGTTCAAATGCAAGATGTTGCACTTGGGTCAGGGCAATCCTTGATATTTCTGCAGTCTGAGAGAAGAACTTGAGAACCTGCTGAGAAAGACTTGGATGTCCTATTGATTGAAAAGATTGACATAGGCCAGCAGTGTGCACTTACAGCCTGGAAGGACAGAGGGGCATGCTTGTCCCCTCTCTATTCTCCCCTGTTTTAAGTCCCATTTGAAGTACTGTGTCTAGGCCTGGGGCCACCAGTGCAAGAATATGGAGCAAGAGCTGTTGGAGTTGGGTCAGAAGTGAGCCATGAAAATAATCAGAGGGCTGAAGCATCTCTCTAATAAAGAGTGGTTGGGGAAGCAGGGCTTCTTCAGCTTGGAGAAGGCTCTAGGGAGACCTCATTGCAGCCTTCCAGCACTAGAAGGGAGCTTTTAAACAGCAGGAGGACCAACTTTTTACATGGTCTGATAGTGATAGGACAGGAACTAAAGTATCTTAAACTAAAAGAGAGGAGATTTAAATTAGCCAGTTTAGGTGGGAGGAAGTTCCATACTGAGAAAGTGCTGAGGAGCTGGAACAGGCTGCACAGAGAAGCTATGGATGCCCCATGCCTGGAGGTATTTAAGACCAGGTTGGCTGGGACCTTGAGCAGTCTGATCTATTGGGTGGCATCCCTTCCCATTGCAGAGGGATTGGGACTAGGTCTTTAATGTCTCTTCCAAGTCTTGTCATTTCACAATTCAAATAGGTAAAAATAAATCACTCAGTGGTTTGTACTCTAGGAAGAAATTTGTCACATACTGCATCTGCAATCCATGTCTTTTCCATCTGGCACAAATTTTCATTAGCCTCAACAGATGTAGCACTGTAAGTCAGCACAGGGCAAACTAGCACATCAGACCAGACTACAGTATTGCTTCCTTTTATGGCGATATCAAATTACGATTCTTGCAGTATTCTTGAACTCTGTAGCTGAGCAGTGATTTGGTGCATGTTATTGTGACTAAGCATATTTACAACTGTTCTATGGATAGGTTACCAAAGGTTTGTTTCCATGTTTGTTTAAACCTAGTGCATTATTCAGTTACTACATCTAAGTCCCTTGGATGTTTTTCCTCCTCATTAGCTGCATGCAAGTCCATTAAGCTTTGACCAGTGTGGGAATGAAAAAAATCTAGATGGTGAATGTTCAGTTTATGCCATTATGCAGTGATTCTTAAACAGATTAAAACTACTCAGGCATTCAGTATTGACAATGTAATGCTAAAAGGTTAATGTTTTCTAGTTCATTACAGTTGTTAAAATTATGCAAAATTTAAGTATCCTAAGAAGTTCTCTACCTTCAGATATGTAATAAATATCTATTTTCATAACCAACATATGAATATGTAAAAACATGCTAAGTTTTTGAGATAAAATGGTCACATTCTTGGATCTTTCATGCCACCTAAGGCAATAAGGTAGCTTAATCTGTTCCTACATATATCTGTAAACTTAGTTACTCTTCTGACACTTTATCAGATACAGAACAAGGGATTATTTGGCATTTTAATTTTTCAGATATTTAGAATCTAAAAAATTATAAGGAATCTAGCACAAAAAATAAATATGAAAGCTCAAATAATACCTTTTTTCAATTTAATCTTTTGAAAGTTGCCTTCATGAGCTTCAATCTGTCAGAGCATCTGCAAAAGATTAAAGTAGCTAAAAAGAAGGAACAAAATATTTTTTGTAAATAAAATTAAAATAAATGTTATGTTACATGCTACGGAATGACAGAGGGGTTTTAAAAATATATATTAATAACTACAAAACAAATGTCAAGTAAGCATCCTGGGAGGTATGATACAAAGTTTTAAAATAAATTTTAGAAATTCATATATGATGAGGTTCTCTGTCACTGCCATCCTTTACAGACTCCTTGTGGAGCATGGACTAAATATGTTCCCAATACAGTAAAATCTGAAATCGTGTGTTCTGAATTTCAGAGATGTGAAATTATTTTCCAAACTGTGAGAATTCTACTGTTATCAAAGGGTGTTATTGGACTTTAAATATCCTTCCTTTTTAAAAGACCTGCTTGAGCTGTATACTGAATTGAGAATGCAGGTTACCTTCTTCCCCATGAGCAGAAAGTTTAAAAGTAGAGAGAGAACCTATGCTTGCCAGTTCTGTAGCTTTTGGAGATGTAGGACTGGGATGGAAATCTAGGAAATGCTGCACTCTTCCTTTATGAGATCCTAATGTTTCTTGAAGATATTAGATGATAAAATAGCATAGTAAAGTAGAAATCTAGCTGAAAAAGGCACTCATGTTTTCCTTGTACGTGTATGTAAATGTGAAGAGCAGTGCACCAAGGACTGGCTTTGTAGGATCTTCCTTACCTTAACCTGTCTGATGTGTTGAATGACTGGTTGGTGAAATGCAAGTAATGTCCCCAAACTGCTTTACGTGTAGACTTGCAAAATAGATTGCTATACATTAAAGATGAGGAATTTTCAGACAGTGCATAAAAAGTACCAAGATTACTTATATTTTTTTTTTTTTATCAATTTCACCTGCATTTCTCATCTGTCCATCACCATATGCTTACTTAGTTTTTATGGTATTTGGCAGTTATTCACAGCCTGAGAGTCTAACAGAAATTGGCTTCATTTTAATAAAGCATTTTATTTAGTATCTAATTGTTTATTATTTCTTCAGAGTGCATCTGGTTCTACTTTCTCTTCAATATTCAGCTATTCTACAATATTATTTCACAGTCAAACATCATCAGTGATAATGATTAGCAGTGTAGGAAACTAAATACAAACTGTAAATAGCCGTATCTCATGTCTAAGAATGCTCAGTCCATTTCTTAGGTTTTTGAATCAGTGAAGAAAATCCTGTTTTCTCTTCAGGAATCAGAATCTGTTGCAAAGAATAAAAGCTCTGATGTTTTGGTTGTGCCTTGAGGGATTGTTCATGGGCAACTCATAAAATGACATTTGATATGCATGTACGTTTATTTATTCCTGCATTGTTTCTCCTTTTGAAGATTTGCCTCAAAGTCTCCTGATGCTGTGATCTAAATGCAATTTTAGTATACAATCCAGCAGTTGAGGAAGAAGAATAGATATTTAGGAAAACAGCATAAGGAGAAATCTTTTTGAAAATTCTACTCTCCATCATTTAGTGCTGGAAGCTTGTCTTAAATTTTAGATTTCTCTAATTTCAGGACTGAAAAATATCCAAAATAAGGTGATGGGGGGTGGGGGGAGGGGAGATTAATCTATCTAATATTAACTAATATTAGTTCTGTATATGTATCTAACAACTGTGGCCTATTGGTATCTCCCATCAGGCACAAAGCTGTAAATACAAATTTGACAAATATGAATTTTGTTGCATACAAAAATGAACTATTTTCTGTTAAATAACTTTAATTCTATCCAGGACATCTACCCAAAGAAAATAATTATTTGTTCATTGTTTCAGGTACTTTAAGATATTTTACCAACTGAAAATGTATCAGACCTCAAATTACTTCTCATTAATTTTTTAATATGGTTGAAGAAAATTTGGAAGTAACTGAACATTAAGTAGTAAAATCTCTTCTCGTACTGATGAGGCGAATCGTAAATGAAATTCTATTATAATGTGGGTAATGTAGCAACTACAGTTATTTCATTACAATGCGGAAATTTTTTTGCCTTGAAAGATTAAAAAGCTAATTATTGAATGCTATACTGAAACAAATGGAAATCTTTATTTCCATTGCAGTAATAGCTGATTTGCTACTAAGTATTTCTTCAGTAAAAACATCTTCTAAATGGTGGTAGGTCTGAATGTTTCTATTCAAGCTCTGAATTTTTTTTTTTAAGATCCAGCATTTTTTTTTCCTGCAATAAAAATCTTTCAAGAATAAAACCTCCACAGAATAATGCTTTTGACAGGCAATAGAAGAGCCCATGAGCAAATTGGGTTTTAATGTGATTTATAACACAGAAAAGAACCCGCTACCCATGTGTAATTTTGATATTAAGATCGGCTCTTAATATTTAAATCTACATAAAAGTGAAAAAAAAAAAAAGAATGAAATAGCATACTATGGATTTTGTTTATCCTATGGTAATTTAAATTTAAAAATAACCTTAAATTATCTTCAGGGAGAGTAAGTACTTGAAATTATATGTTATTTTCTCAAGCAAGCAAATAGAAGTGTTTCCACTTAATGCATTTTGAGATTAGATCCTCCTTTAAACAGTGAGTATAAGTATTTACCAGGGACCTTTCAGAAGCCAGTATGTGCAGCCTAAATAGAAATCATTATTTCAGCATAGGAGATTGTTCTCCAAAAGCAGAGAGAGGCTCCAGCATCTGCTTCTGTTGTCAATGGCTCAGGGAGTTTTCTGATTCTCTCATTGCACTAAGATCCTCATAGTGCCAGAAAGAATAATTTTTTACTTTCCTGGTTAGAAGCAACTGTCAAAAGTGTCAATGCAATATAGAAATGCTTTACAGTTTTCCCAAGGAGCAAGGCACACTTTCTCATCGTCAACCAAAGCAATTGTAAAAGCAGGATTACAAGGAGTTAAGGCCCTGTCTGTTTTCGCAGCATGGATGACCCTGTCTTTAGGGTGTGGTTGTGATAGGGTAGTGTACAGTGTCACAGCAGTGTGTCTTTTGGGCATAATGAAATAGGATGTCCATTTTAGAATGTCTCCTCCTCCTCATGAGGAAGTACTAATTACTTGGATTTAGCTGATTTATTTTGGAAAGAGGACAGACATCAGGCACCTCATGAAAATAATCTTAAATTATCTGCCTGTAAGGTCTCATTGTGGTGGTCAGGCATTGAACTGGAAGGATTTCAAGAGAAAAGTAATAGTGCAGAATTCAGGATTTCATAGTGAAACTAGTGCCAAAGCAAGTCTGTGCTCTTGATTAAATTGCTTTGGTATTTTTCCATAACGACCTGCATTTCTGTATAGGAATGTTCAGCTCTCATCCTCAGAAACCCACATTGGTTGCTCCTCCATTCTGGAAAGATAATGGGAATTTTACCAGCAACTTTGATAGGGACAGGAATAAGTCATTCACTCTCTAGCATCCAATCATGTAAAAGCTGTCAGTATATGAGGAAGTAGTCTTTCCCTTTTTCTTTTTGATTTTTTTTTTTCTTTTCTGTTTTTGCAGTCTATTTTCAAATGTTCAGACACTGAATATTCAAATGAGAAGACTCACTGGGCTGCTTAGAGACTTTGATACTCTAACTCTTTAAGTAAGCTATTTGTTTTCTGAGGTTAATATTTTTCAGTGGTAGTAATACAGACAGTGTTGTTTACAGGTTTTCTAAAATCTAAACTTTTAGACTAAAAATAAATAACCAGGGCATAAAACATCTGCAGTGTGTGCAACTACCTCAGGAGAACTAGACTACATGACCCTGTGAGAGTTCCTTCATCCTCTATTGTTCTGCCTTGCAAAGGCTCATTAAACTCTGGTATCTCAAAACAAGGAAGGAGAAGCATTGTCAGCAGTCCTAGGTGGAAATGTGTTAACAGGGAGCATTCCTAATCAGTCCTAATACTTACAGTAAAGACATATTGATAAAGGAGTCTTCTCTGATGTAGTGTTTTTAACATTATCTGCCGTTATTGTCTTAAATTTTTTTCCTAGGCAAAGATTTATTTGTCTTCTTCTGCTATTGTGTAGTATTTCTTCTTGTCACAAGACAGGTTCCTGAGTTGGAACCTATATTTTTTTTAACAGATAACATCCATCTACTTTGGTGAGGCCACTTTTAGAATACCATGTTCAGTTCTGGGCTCCTCAGTTCAAAAAGACAGGGATCTACTAGAAGTAGTCCAGCAGAGGGCCACGAAGTGATCAGTGTCTCCTGTTTGAGGAAAGGCTGAGTAACCTGCGTCTGCTCAGCCTGGGGAAAAGAAGACTGAAGTGAGGGATCTGACAAATATCTTTATAAATATCTAAAGGGTGTGTAAAGGGTGATGGGAGGCAAATGGATGAGGCCAGGCTCTTCTAGGTGTTGTGTGGTGATTGGTCAAGGAGTATTGGCTTAAATAATGGTAAGGGTGATGGAGCACGGGAACATGTCTATGCTGCCCAGAGAAATTGTGGAACCTCCTTCTATGGAGATATTCAAGACCTGTCTTGATGCCTGTCTGTGTGACCTATTGTAGGGCACTTGCTTTAGCAGGGAGCTTGAACTCGATGATGTCTTGAGGTCCTTTCCAACCACTAAAATTCTGTGATTCTGTGAAGTAAAAAACAGAATAACTTAAATCATCATATATAATTTTACAAGCCAGCTATAATGGGGAATGTGTCATTTCTTAAGGTCTTTCCTGCTTCTCTGCTTAAACATGGAACTGGTCATACTCTTCAATTAATAGAATTAGGTTATGATACAGAAAAGTTAAAGGAATTCAGGCACAGAAATGCCTTAAAAGAACTTTTCAGAAGAATATCTGTAATATTTAAATTGCGAGTTCAAATGCATTTTCACTTTGAATAATCCTTGCAGAGTTGAATTTAATGAAAGAATGAACTTGGTTTGCAAGACTCAGGAGAGAAGATTATTAGCTGAACAGCTTTGTTTCATTATACCACTGCTAATTTAATATTCTCTTGCAAGCTTAAAAATAGTCATTTTTCTGTCATTCTCTTTAAAATCAAGCTTTTTTGATTTCTCTGTCTTACGAAGTACAAAAATACTTGAAAGAGCAGTTCTCCGTATCCTTTTTTTTTTCACAGAGATCTTGTAATGTTTGGAATGTTTTGCATTTATATTTTTTTATAAGGAGGTGTTTTTTGTTTTGTTTTTCTTGTATTGTAGAACAAATGAGGTTGTACAGGACCTCTGGAGTTGATCAAATTCCACCCCCTACTCAAAGCAGGATCAGTTAGACTAGGCTTAGCACTATATGTAATTCAGTTTGTGCCCATTACCTCTTTTCCTGTCACTGAGCACCACTATAAAGAGCCTAGATCCTTCTTTTTTATGTCTCCTTATCAGATGTTTATGCATATTTATATATGTTGATGAGATCCTTCCTGAGCTTCTTCCTGAGGCCAAAAAATTCAAGCTCTTTCAAGGCCTTGCAATGTTCATTATATACTCCAAGCCTTTAACAATATTAGTGGCTCTTTACTGGACCCTCTCCAGGAGGTCCATGTACTTCTTATATTGTAGTGCTCAGAACTGGATTGTGTGCTCTAGAAGTTTTTCACCAGGGCAGAGTAGATGGAAAGGATCCTGTCTTTGACCTGCTAACAATGTTCTGATGCAGCCCATCCTGTTAATAGCCTGTTGGCTTTCTTTGACTGAAGGCCACATCGTCTCATGGTCAGCCTGATTTCAGTCATAGCCTTTTCTTTCAAGTAATTTTCTGTGGAAAAAAAATTAAATAAAAGAGTCACTGCAGAGACTGAATTTTCTTCCCAAAGAAGATTTCACTCTTACTTATGTACCTGTAATGACAGAAATCAGTCCGAAGTGGAAATTTAAGCATATGGTTCTATTTAATCTCTTTAATTCTAATTAACCTCACCAGTTCAAACTGTAGAGGAAAAGGTGAGCCAATCAGGTTTTTAAAAGATGTGTTGGGAATAGAGTTTGCTGGAGAATGTGTCAAGTATCTAATCTAATAAGAGTAATGAAATCACTGTGTTTAAGGTAGCCAGGGCTTTTGAAGGGAGGAGAGGGAAATTTTAATTCCAAGCTGCTGCTTGAAGTTTTGGTGGGAGGAGACAGTAGGGAACGAGCAGGTAGGAACATCAGAGAATAAATTTGTCAACTGCTCCTCAGAATATTAAATATGAAGTACCAGAGCTATAGATGTGGACCTGAAATAAAAGGATTTGCTTGCAAACATAACTCAAAGTTATCTTGTATTTGACAGTGATTTTTTTGTTTTGTTTTTCTGTTTTCTTTTTGTTTGTTTTGTTAGTTTTTCTTTCCTGCTGTTATTGTTTGCTTATTGTTTTCCTTCTGTAATTTGCCTGTGTATGCCATCTTCCAGTTAGCTCTGTGGTACTTAGCCAAGCAGAACTTCTGAAACATGTTTTCTGTGTAGTGCATGTGTAATTGTGGTGCATAGATGCAGTGGAATGAATGCCTGTGTGATGGAGTTTGAGTTTTGGTGATTATGCAGATGAATGATAATAATTTACTCAGGGTACTCATCCAAGTAAAGATGCAAGTATCACAGAATCTATGTCACTGTTACTGCAAGCATAGATGCTTTAGATTGCTGCCCAAAGCAACAGTGGAGGTACATATAGGTTTCCCTCTTGTAATCTGCAGGGTGTCTCTGCATTACAGCTGCTTTCAGACTTCCAACGGCTGGGTAAAATAGAGACATAAGTCTTGTATAGATAGCTGTGACTGAGTAATTTAGTGCTTGTAATTTCTAGTCTTTTATTTGCCTTAAGGTAAAGTTTTAATGTGTGTCAGTAGGTCACTAGGCTGTTTGCTATCAATACCAAGTGCACAGATCTGTGAGGGTAACTGCTATGTATGAGCTGAGTTTAGCAAGCTATCTCCTACTGGTCTGCAGGAAAGCAAAGTTCCATATTAAATATCAGCTGTTGTATTTGATTTTTTTCAACAGTATTTTCAAGTCCGGATAGTGAAGAAAATAACAATTTTTACCTCAAGTGGAGGATTTTGTTTTTCATGTTTTTTCTCACTAGATTATAGTGATAGACTTCTTCTAACACTTGTCCACTTCTGCCTATATTCAGTGTCTTCAGAATAAAAGCACTAACCAAATGAAGTTAGGTGATAGTTACAGCAGTCAATGGTGTTTATATTGTTTTCTGCTTTGTGGTTTGTTTTTTATTTTCTTCCAGTTTAGGGATTCATTTAAGTAGCCTTAAACACTAGCAGTCTTTTCTTTCAGGTGTGATAGTATGTCTCTGAATATCTTAGATAATGGTCAAATAACATTTTATTTTTATTTTTACTATGCTACTCAGGAGAAAGTGCCTTCATTCATTAACATTCCCTGTTTCATGGTGACTGTGGGTGTTCTGCTGTTGCCTTGACTTGCAATAGAATAGTGCAGAGAATGTGTCATGGGTTCCTTAACGCTACCTAGCATGTACAACACCTGCTGCTGATTTTTAAGCCTTGGATCTGAAATAGGAGTAGCTGCAGCTGGCAACTGATGTTACAGCTTACTTAAGGCAAAGTTTTGCTTTGTTTGAGACTTTCAGGCTGCCATGGCTCTATCTGAGAAGGCTATAATGAAAGAGACAACAGAAGAGGAAATGAGGAAGAGGAGGCACAAATGACCCATTGGTGGTCAAAGTAAAATAGTCCTAAATCCAGAGCATTGAAGGCATCTGCTGTTCATTCAGCAACAGGTCACAGAAACAAGTGGATTCTTATTAAGTGTTCATGTAAGCCTGTACCCCTTCAGAAAATTTAGTAAATTGTAATGTAAAGTGTCAGCTGGAAAGAAAAAAACACTGGATTTTGTGTACTTAAGTACTTAAGAGGGGCTATCCAAACCATGAAAGTGAGCATTTTTATATCTCACCTCCCTAGAATAGTTATTTCCAATGCAGAAGACTATTGGCATGACTGGAGGCGCTAAATGAATTGCTAGTGATATATTTAGAGTCTGTTTTCTGAATCAAGCTAGCAGCAGTACTTGACTCCTGGCCTTCTGACTTTGTGCCTTAAAAAAAAAAAGCCTTATCTGAAAAAATAAAGAATTAGAAAATCAGTCTCAAGTATTTATCCAAATACTGTTTTTCAGAGGAAAGCTCTTCCTCATATTTGATCAGAAACCGCAGTGTTTTGAAGTGTGTGGAGTACCATAATTTTAAAGTAAGAAAATATTTAATTGCCTATGATCAAGTAGGAATGAGGAAGGCAAGATGACTTGTAAGAGACAGCAGAATTATTGGTTTCAATGACGTGTCGCTTAACATTTACAGTGTTTTGCTGTTGTCTTGAGCTGTGTGATGTTATTGCTCCCAGCCTTGTCCCTTTCAAAGAACTTCCAATGAACTGATGTATTTAAAAAAAAAAAGATCACGGTGGGTTTTACACAAATGAGACTCCATAAAGAACTGTTAAATAGGTATTGTAACATGAGGTATGAGACATTTAACTAGTTTTGCTGCATGATAGCTACTAGATACCAAAGTGCTATATTCTGAGAAATTCAACAGTAAACTTGGAAGTGACAAACTCTTGTGCAAAAGGGCCAACCTTCTTGCAGTGGCAGGGAAATTGGGGAGCCAAGGACTATGGCTTCTCAGTACTTGCCTGATAAATTCCGTAAATAGGTACAGGAAGAAGCTTCAAAGAAGCATTCAATTGAGTGATTAAAAAAAAAAAAAAAAGATAAGTATTTGTTTACTTTGTCACAATGATAATATTGAACTTTGACAGTCTAAATTGTCAGTCAAACAGTTTATCAGCTCTTTGCTAAAATCTTAAAGAAAACAAAGCCTAGCAAGAAGGGATTCATTTGGAGAAGCTACGCAGCACTAATTATCTGTGCCATAGAAGACTGGAATGGCAGCAGATGCTGAATGGTCCTTGTGGCATGGCATGTTACTTGTTCTGATGTCCAGAATCATAAGCTGTTAGTAAGGAAAAAAAAAAAAGACACCTGATGCCATATCTGAATTGTAACAGGCTGTAACAACAGTGCTTTATGCTACACACTAGGGAAAGATAGAGCACTCTAGCAAGTTTACATGATAAATGCACTTTGACATGACAATTAAAGATCATTTGGTTCAAGTAATAACTGTCATATTCAACAAGTAGGAAGTGTTTGACTACCAATTTGGCATGTGAACATGTGGCTGGATTCCATAATGACTGATCCAGTGGAAGACCCTAAATTTGCAGCTGTACCTCATCTAATGAAGCAATTTAAGTACTGTGAGATTAGGATATATAAACATTTCAGATTGCCAAGATGCTGTCTGTGTAAAATGTGAAATGTGAATGTGAAAGGGATGCCTGTAAATATCTTTTATATGTAGAAGGTTCAAACTGGTCTGTTATAACATATATATATGGTTCCTACACCTAGTCAACAGAAAATGTGCTGTTATTTCTTTCAACTGTATAAAATGCATCAAATAATTTCAGCAAGTTTTGACAGACTACACTTTCTATTTCAGTAAGACTTACACTCACTCCTCTAAAATAAATTCTGGCCTGTCTGATGAATGCTTTCTGATTGTCTACAGGCAAGTATTTCTTGAATTTATGTATTATACTTCTTGGCATTGGTATCAAAATGCCGATCTAGATGTCAATAATTTATGTAATATTTTTTGGAATTTCAGTGATTTTTAACAGCATTAGTCAATTGCTGTGGTAATGTCTTGAAGAGTCTAGATTAATACAGCAAATTGATTCTCAGTAACTTAACATAAAAGCCATACTGCATATTTCTCTGATGGAAGGTCCAGAGAAGAACATCCTCAAGCCTATGTTGTAGGTGGGGGGGTCTAAGAGTCTGTGTTATTCATGGAAATAAGGGAATATTGCTTCAGAATTTAGACACAGCCAAAATTTAGTTGAATATACTATTTTAACTCATCCACTGTTTCCAGAAGTGGCAGGAAGGAAAAGATGAAAGTTTTAACCCAAGTACAAAATGTTTATGTGACTCTTATATAAAGTTGCCAAGTCAGGCATGTTTATTGTGGTCTGGAAAAGTATTAAGGCCAATAATGTGCCATTTTGCCATATTAGGGAGTGGTAGGTCAGAAGAAACTGCTGAGTTCTGAGCTTAAACACTTCTGGATAGTTCTATTTACTGGAATGTATAAATGGTATTTCTGTAAGGAAAATGCATTTACACCGAAGTAATTTTTCTTCTACTCAGTTAAATAAAAAAAATTAAATACTTAAACACGGCTGAGTGAAGATACCTTATCTCAATATTCGAGACAACGTGCATTGCTTTAAAGTGCTCTTAAATTTTCACTGTGTGTGAAATGCTTGATAACAGGGAACTCCGTTTTGTTTCATGATTATCTGTTAGAAGCATCCAAAGAGATATTATGTCATGTGATTTAATCATTAAAAAATAATAGTTAGGCCCAGTACTGAATTGTCACTTCCCTGGATTACCTGCATTAGTTTGAAATCACATCTTGAAATCACTGTCTCTTTCAAAGCTTAAATTTTTGAAGGCCAGCCTGATTTTGTTGTTCCTTTTTTTTTTTTAAATGGCAAAGTGCAAGGTTTTGCACTTCGGTCAGGTAATCCCAGATATGTGTACAAACTGGGAGAAGGACTCCTTGAGAGTATCCCTGCTGAGAAAGATTCAGGGACTCTGGCTGATGAAAAACTTAACTGCACCGTGCACTTGCAGCCCAGAAAACCAATAAAATCCTGGATTTCATTAGAATAGAGATGGCCAGCAAGGTGAGGGAGATGATTGTCCCCCCTTTACTCTGCTATTGTGAGGCCTCATCTGGGGTACTGCATCCAGGTGAGGGGCCCCCAGCACAGGAAAGATGTGGAGCTTTTGGAGAGGGCCCAGAGAAAGGTCATGCAGATGATCAGAGGGCTGGATCACCTCTCCTGTGACAGACTGAAGGAGCTGGGCTTGTTCAGTCTGTAGAAGGCTGTGGGGAGACCTCATTATGGCCTTCCATTATTTAAAGGCAGATTACAGTTGGGAAGGAAATCAACTTTTTACATGGGTAGAGAACAGTAAGACAAGAGGGAATGATTTTGAGCTAAAGGAAGGGAGATTTAGATTAGATGTCAGGGGGAAGTTTTTACTGAGATAATGGTGAGGTACTGGAACAGGTTGCCCAGAGAGGTTGTGGATGCCACTTCCCTGGAGAAGGTCCAGGCTGAATGGGGCCTGATCAGTCTGATCTGGTAGCTGGTCTAGTAGCTGGGAGCCCTGCGTTTGGCAGGAAGGTTTGAAGGTTCCTTCTAACTCAAGCCATTTTATGATTAAATTTCTTTAAGCTTTGTCACTCCTTTGGTTCAGGTATCTCCATTTCAGTTCTGACATATCAGCTTACATCCTGTTCATAATGCCAGAGGTTTGTTTAACAGAACGTATGGGAGCACTGGGCAACCAATACTGTAATTATCCAAATGATTACCCTGCTTACTTCCAAGTGTACAAGATCAGATGGCCAGTGTGTGCTTGGATAATCAAGGCTCCTTTCTTGCAGGTTCCTCCTTCTGTAGTTGGGGGTGTTTTCTACAGTTGACTTGTAACTGTTCTTTTCTATTCCATTAATGCTTTTATAAAGATTAAACAAAACTGTAAGATTACAAATAAAACCAAATGTTCTCACTGCAAACTTCAAACATTATTATGCAGTTAACATTTTTATGTGGGGAAAAGAAAGACATGTCTATCCTACTTCTCTATTTTATGTCAGTATCAGGGCTTTTTCAGTCATTAAAAGTGCATTTTTCCCAACAGGGCTACACTGCTTTGTCCTACAGGTACCATTTCATTGCCTACTTGAGCAAACAAAGTTTTTGCTTCAGGGGAAAACACTTCTCAGCAGAATTTTAAGATGGTACTTGAAAAATTCTACTAAACAGTTGGAGAGTTAGTTTCACTAGTAAGTAGGCCATTTAAAGTGGTTAAGAAAGAATGAAATGAATCATGAAATACTTTCATGCCAGACTCATCAAGGAAAGATTAAGCCCAAAATGCTGTCATAAATATTTTGTATAAAAGTGTAAACTTGAATGTATTTATATGTAAACTGCTTCAAAAGTAATGTTTTCTATTTATTTCTATGGAATCTCAAATAGACACTAAGAGCACAATGACACTACTTGATAGAACAAATTCTCATCTACAAAACAGTTTTTTCAGTGTACTCACCATCACCAGGATTTTCATCAGTAACGAATAAGAACCTGCATGCCATGCTTGTTAAAATTCATACAGCTGAGAGCACTGCTTGTCTTTCATATCTCTATCATCACAGTTGAAACAAACCACCCACTACCTCTCTATGCTTACATCCACTTTATGATCTCCACAAATGTTCAGCAAGTGTCAATGAATGGGTGCATCTTTTTTCCATAGAGGAATTCAGCAACACACCTTTATTCCATATATTCTTCCATGTGAGATGGCACTTTGTCAGACTGCCTCTGCTGCCATCTGTCTCATGACAATAAAATGGAATATCATTGGGAAGGTTCAGCCTCTACTGCTGTACCACCATCTGCCTCTTGTTGTGGACCAACATCATAAAGTCTTTACTTTTGGAGCAGTCCTTGTGTATGTGCATACATTACATGATATTAGTAATTCTGTGATAAGTTCTAATTATTTTAAAGTAACATTGCTGTCTTAGGCTCAAGTGATCAGCAGTGAGGGAAATATTGGTTCTAGCTGTCAGTATAGCCTTAACCCTGCCTCCGGTTGGACATAGTAATGCACACTGGGCACAGAAGGGAATACTGGTGCTACATTGCTGTCTCTTCTGGACCTCCTTAGTGCAGTAGTATGTACGAAACACAATGAAGCCAGTTTCATTTTTTTCTGGTGGATTTGTGGTCTTAGTTATACTTTTGGCTTTAACATGGTGTGTTTCATTTTAGTCAATGATTTTACATCTCATCTTCTCTTCCCCCTTCCATCCCCCCACTCTGGAAAACATCTCATGCTGTCATTGAAATACAACAGTATGTATGAAGCATTTTAACATGTTTTTTATGGGACTCCAGTGAGTTGATATTGAACCAATCAAGTTACTACTTGTGCAATGAACAGTGAGCATTTGAAGCATAAAATATGTATTGCAGAATAGCATTTGATTTAACAAAATCTAAAGCCTCCATGTGTGGCAGTGCAGCCTGTGGTATGCGCATCAAAACATCCACCTGGTGTACAGCACTGGAAAATCTAATGTAAACTATGAAGGAAGCATTTCATCCCAGCAGTGCTTGGGAATTTCTTCTACTTATTATCAAAGAACTGTGGAAATATGTTATGAAATTTGTGACATTATTAATGATTACTTTGATGCCTTATTACCCTCTTTTGGTTGAATCCCTTAATTCTCTGTACTAGAGCATCGTGTGTCTGTCCTTGAAATGGTCAGTTTATTATCTCATTATCATTTCTGGCACTCAGACCAAACTATTAGATCTGAGCAGATCTAGATTATGGACAATACTTCCCAATAGGAAATGCCTTATTTGGTGATATATCTATGCAGCAAAGATGTGAATTGCATGCTGATGCAAGAAATTGAGGATAATGGTGATATAATTAAGATGGGTGAATGCTGCCAAGAATAAATCTGTATTGGCAAACTGAAAAAATATAATGGCATTCAAAACTGTAGACTGTTAAAAAAAATGTGTGATAATCCCTCTATTAAGTAAATATTTTATGATTCACTCTATTTTTTTCTTTTAGGAAAATAGAGCAGAGAAGTATTTTTAGTCAGTCTTGCTTTGAATACAGTTCATTTAGTATCCAGTAAGATGGTAACATTTAAATAAGAAATTTACTCAGTTTACATAAGAAATTAACTCAATTAAACCCAGCAGTATAGGCAGGATCTGTCAATATTTGAAAATAACACATAACACAGAGTTTGATTATACCTATAAAAAAAGATTTTCTTGATTTCATTGTATTCTGTGAAAATCAGGAGCCAACATTTCAGCTGGAATATGCCAGTGACCTGAAGTTGGGTGTACAAAGCATTACTGCTGAATGATCCCTAGGATGTTTCTGTCCTGAATATAATCATGCAATTATTGCACTATATCTGAAAGTAAGAGTTTACAGAATGTGACATTAACTATCTGTGAATGGGAGGACATTTTTGTAGTCAGTACGCACACACAACATGCATATAAATGTATTTATATAATTATATATTTATATATATATATGTATTTATTTATATAAATACATTTATATGCATGTGTATATGCGTACATATATCTATATAAAAATATTCCAATAGTGATTTACAGGAAAAGAAGCCTGTTTATGAAGTTGCGAATGTGTTCATTTTTTTTTTTTTCTAAGGATGCAGTTTACAGGATATTACTGAAACAGATGGTAGTTTCTGTCAGAGACTGGAACATAGTGACATCATGGTCAAATGCATCCTTGTGTTAATTGGTATAGGACGACTTATGGCATAATTAACAAAATTCCAGTATTTCCACTTTCTGAAGGGAGAATGAAGTAAATGGGAATCCTGTAAATCAGCAAGTCAGCACTGACAGCTGATGCGGATAGCACTGTGCTGTTTCAGATGGCTGATGTATTTTTCTCAATGCACTGAACCTCAAAATTCAGATCCAGAAAATATAAAATTCCATCCCTTAACAAAGAAGTATAGCAAATCCATATATTGTGTCTAAGATTAATGCTCAGTGTATGCTTATTTATGATCTCCAAAGTCCTGCCTGTATTCAAGCACAGTTGTAACAATAGCTGCTTTTCAGGCTACCTGTCTGCTCCTCCTTCACTGCACGCCTACTGTCTTCTTCCTTCAGAATACAGATTCAGGTGATGTAAAAGAGAAGATAGCTATCAGTTTGTCTTGATAGCTGCTCTGTTAATTAGTTACAGCTGTTGTTAGGGTGAATCTTTCTGACTGAAAAATGTTATTCTAGCAGTGGTTGAATGTGAAGGGTCTGCTATGATGCTTGTTATTTCAACAAATCTTTTTCTGTGGATATCATTAGTTTTGGATTGTACCTGAGGATACCAAATTAATGTACAAACACGCATCATTAATTTGGTTTTTGGGGAGTCTTACTATTGTGATTGCATTGCAACCATTGCAGATTACAGTCTTGATGCTACTTGTTCTGAAAACCCACTACTGATCTTTCACATACTGCGTGTCCTGTCCAGAAAAAGGTTACAGTGACTGTGTGAATGCTAGAATCAGCTTAAAATCTATCTAATGGAACACAGACAATTTGAAGACCTCAGCATGTGCAAACTAGTGGGAGCCTCAGTGGATGCCTCTGCCAAATTGCACTGAGTTAACAGCCGTGCTTTTAAATCAAAGGCAAGTATGTAACAGCTGTTCACCTGGTAGAGGAGGGCTGTGTTCTGCTCTGTGCCAAGCTGAGACTCTGAGGTTTGGTAAGGCTTTTCATTTCTTTGCAGTTATGTGTTTTATGCCTTGCTGTTATTATCTCTTTCGGTTTATTTCTCATAGTGGTGCCAGGAACATGATACTATCTTTATCAATGTATTGGATTCATAGATTCATAGATTCATTAGGTTGGAAAGGACCTACAAGATCATCTAGTCCAACCATCCTCACACCACCATCCCTACCCACCAAGCTACTAAATCAAATCCCTTAGCACCTCATCTAAATGCTTCTTGAACAGCGCTAGGGACGGTGCCTCAACCACCTCCCTAGGCAGTCCATTCCAGTGCCGGACCACTCTCTCAGAGAAAAAAATTTTCCTCAAATCTAATCTAAAACTTCCCCGGCGCAACTTCTGGCCATTCCCTCTCGTCCTGTCATTAGTTACCAGGGAGAAGCGGCTGACCCCCTCCTCACCACAGCCTCCCTTCAGGAAGTGGTAGGTGATGCTAGCAATTTCGAGGTTTCCAGTGTGTGTTTTCTCAAAAGTCCCTTCACTCAATCTTATGGTACCCATAAGGTACCAGCCGATACCCATAATTGGTGGCTGGCCAAATTCAGTATTCAGGCAATTCTGCTCCATTTGTGCATGTCTCCATCCTATTTTTCACTATAGCTTCTTCTGTCAAGTTGTCTCCTGTGAGCTAAAAATGTCTGTTCTTTATCAGGCTGTCTTGATCCTTCTGCTGTCGCTTTGTATCTGTGCCATACCCCAGCATGGGCTGTTTGAGAGTTCAGAAGTCACCATTGTCCAGACCAGAGTCTTAAGATACTTCTGTACTTCAGGACAGAGGTGACTTACTTTTCTAGAATGTAGGAATTGAATATTTAGTAAAATAAATCTAAATAACATCTGGGATTTTAAAATAGCATCAGAACAAAGATGGAACTGTATTTCAACAAATTCACAATTCTAATGTACTTATTTGTGTATCATAAAGTATCAGAAGTAAAAACAAAAGATGAAAATAATAAATAAAGGCAATTGGCTTCAGTCACTGAATCTTATTTGTGCCTTCCTTTTGTCCTACAGTACAAAACTTGCTCAGTCTCTGCATTTTTTTTTCTCTGAACTGATATGATATTCAAGGACAGTTTCCTTAAGATTCACTGTGGAAAGTGAATGTTATCTAGTTGCTAGGAGATAACTTTATTTCTCTAAGAAGAGATCACTTTAGCTCCCTTTTGTAAGAGACCCCAGTTACGACTCTCTTCTGTCATGTTTCTACCTGGAGATAATAAGTTAGAAAAAGTTTATGCAGCAAATATATGTTTAGATGTATGTGATAAGCAATTCTAATGGAACATGAACTCCTCCTTCAGACTTCTGCACTGTCTTAGGAAAACAATGACCCAGCCATCTTGAAAGAAACAAATGAGGCTTCTAATTGTTATAAACATAAAATTTGTGCATGTGTAGTCCTATATAGCTGAAGCTTGTATATATATATATATATGCAACATCAATAATTTAGGTTCAGAAATCAGTGAAGTGTATGACAGATTCAAGAAATGGGGAAGTTTTTTGGGTGGATCAAGTTGTTCATCTATTCAAGATACTACTTTCTATGTCTGTGAATAATGTTGTTCAGTCTTTATCATCTGCTGAAGAACAGTTTTCTCCTGCAAGATTTCTCAGGACTGAGAGACTAAGTTGCCTTTGTACGGTGTTCTGTCTTTGTGCTGAACTCCATATATTCAAGGACAGCACTGCATCAGTATTGATATGCTATACTGGATTACCAGGAAACTACAGACCTACATCAAAAGGAGGAAATTAATAACTGTATTATTGGAAGTTTAGGGACAGAACCCCTTTTGGGAGTTTCCTCTCCACCCTATGACACCAGCTGTGATTCTTTTTTCACAGTATTGTGTCTTGAAAGCATAGCAAAACCAAAAGAGGACTGTTAATTACTGACTATTACTCAACATAGATCTGAGTGTTAATATTACAGTGTTTAGTGGAAAGTAAGGTGCTGCCTTGGATTTCACAAGGTAAAAGCTGAATTACTGTTAACCTCGTAGATATATCCTCTTACGGAAGACTTAGTTTGAGACTGTTCCTGTTAGTTTTGTGTAATGTGTGAGAATATGCTTCTGAGAATAGTCGTACTGACTGTTTAATTAATTCAGAGAACAGGGCATTAACTAACTATAAATATGCAAAGATCTTGCCATCATCTGTGGATCATGTGCTACATAATGCTCAGCTGAACACAAACAAGTAGTGTGCCCAGGTGACCAAGAATACCAATGGCACCCTGGCTTGTATTGGAAATACACTGGAGTGGGCTGTCCATGGAGGTGGTGCAGTCACTGTACCTGGAAGTGTTCAAGAAATGTTTAGCTGTTGTACTGAGGGGGACATGGTTTATTGGAAAATATTGGTGATAGGTGAACTGTTGGTCTGGATGATCTTTGAGGTCTTTTCCAAGCTTGGTGATTCTATGATTCTACAGTAAGAATCCCTTGTTGAGTATGGGGCCCTGCACCCTCCAAAGTAACTCTCTGCAAAGTTTGTTATATAGTACAATAAAATTAATTTGACAAAGATTGGTAGTGAATCATAAATTGTGAATGTAACTAGAAGTTACATACACTAGTGTGAGTATGCATGTTTTTAGTATATAATATTTCTCTAGCATTTACTGTTACACTTTGAAAACCTTGAAGATCCAGGGAGGGGAAACAAAACACCTTAATTTGTACAAATGGTATGGTCTGCTTGCTTGACTGAAGCAGAGGTTAGTTTCTATAAAATATCTTAGACCTTTTTTGCAACAGGCTTCTGTTTTTATTGACGGGATAAAATTAATTTAAAAAAAAAGTCTTAGTTGGATGATATGGTAGTAAATTGATAATTCTGCCATCATAATGTAGCTTAAGAGATAGAACAGATGCTTGTAAACAGTATAATTCAGTTTCATGCCACACTGATGTTTATGTTCGAAGCTCTGCCGTGGGGGTATGATTTTTGTGGTTTGTCTGTTTGATAAAGAGCTGTATACAGAAACTGTAGTTTTAAGTTGATGTGAACAAAAAGCAGAATACAAAATTAAGTGTCAGAACTTTGTTTGAAAGATGTGTGGCAGATACTCTCCTTAGCTGCTAGATCTCAATACCTGAGAAAAGAATGGAATGCTGATGTTGCTGACTAAATATTCTCTATCAGCAACACTAAGGAATTTTAAATGAAAATCCTTAGTGTTGGTTACTGTGGCCTCTGTATGAATGTGCACCCCATACAGTAGGACTGGAATTTTAAAGGGTGCTTTTAAAGTGCTCTTTACAACAGCAGAAGTACCATACTGGCTGAGATGCAGTGTTTATTTTCTACAACATACTGTTAACAGGTAATGCAATTAGCGCTAATAGAATTTTTGTAGTAAAATAATTGAAAGTGAGTGCTCGACTACTTGTGGCTAAATATTGGTATTGTCCATACCAGTGTTAATATCTGAAATACAAAGAGTTTTGTTCTTCCTTTAATCTTGTGTTGAATCTAAATACTCTGAAAACAAGACAGAATGATTTGGGATTTGGTACTGTTGAACTGTGTAGCCCATCATCACATTCAGTCATTTGGCAGTCTCCTTAGCAGCACAGCTCAGCTATTCTAGGAGTTATGCTGCAGATTTAGGAAACAGTGATGTTGGCATATGATCTCAGTTTCCATGTTGTATGGCTTACGGTGGTATATGAGATCAATAAAAGATCATGTATTTAATATTTTTTGTCCATTACACTTTTAGGTATCTGCTAGATATTGTGAGTTAAGAAATGACAGAGACACCATAAAGGTTAATGTCCTCTGAGTATTTGTGAATTTAGGAATTGCTACAGATAGAACAGATCACATGCTATATAGTTAGTCAGTCTGTCAAACTCTACCATGATGCTTCTCAATATTTTAAAAATGTCGATTTTGGAATTGGTCCTCATTCATCTTTCTGTAGGTAATCTCATTTTATTCTGTAAATATTCTTTAACGTGTTCGACTTCAGCACAACCTTCTTTGAGGTGGGAGTGGGAAAAAAACATTTTGCTGGCAAGTGTTAGGACTGTGCTGTTGATGAAATTCTTTAGATAATATTTTCTTGTTATATACTTTTTTAACAAGATTGTGATGCTGGACAGTGGAATCAATTACTGCAACACAGTGCTGTTTTGCTACAGTAATATAATACTAAAGCTCTTCTAGGTAGCATTTTAAAGATGAAAAGAAGCGCATTAGAAGACAAACATGGTGAAAGAATAAAGGTTCAATGGAAAAAGATAGTGGGAGAAAAAGAAAAAGTCACCCTAAAAAGAAACATTCTGAATAAATAATGATGGTCAAACATTATACAATCTATCAACTGCAATATTGACATAACTTATTTTTCACAAACATTTGCATTTAAAGATTATGTTTTAATATAAAATTCCTATACACTAAATGTTTGACTGTAGAATGTAAACTATGTAAAAGTATTTGAGGAATGACTACTTATGGTCATGGAATAAATCAGTGTTTGTGACTCAGAAATTTGTTGTAATCAGATTTTAAATGGAATCTGAAATGATGATGTTATAATAACCACAAAGTCTCTTGTATTGGGTATGTGCTCTGAAAATTATTAGAGAGTATAGAAAAGTAATATAATGTTTAGTGACTGAACTTTACAGATACTTTATAAAGTTCATGCAAGGGGTTTTTAAGATACAGTTAATGTATGAAAACAAAAGTATGTTGTAAGTTTCATACTTCTGGCTCTGCTACCCCCTTGGCCACAGAAATTCTTTTTTTTTTTTTTTGGCTCCATAGTCTTCTCTAAACTAGATTAAATACTCACTCATTTCTTATCTATGTAGGAGACCAAAATACTTTGGTTAACATTCAGTTGCTATGTGTTTAACATTTCAGTAGCAGACTTCGCTGCTCTTATGTAGAATTTAAGAAAAAAAAAAAGAAAAAGAAACAGCATGCTGGTCCTTGCTGGTCCTTACTGTTTGGTCTGCTTGACAGTTAGCAGGGTGCTGGTGATACTATTTTCCCAATGTACATTAGAATTAGCTCTTCTGTTTGAAGATGTTATAAGGAATAAGAACTCTTGCAGGGAAAGAAACATTTGTTGTTTTAAATGCTAGCTAGTTTACTCACTGCTGTATTTATTTTCTTAGCGAATTGAGCTGATAATCAGAATGCTAGATATCAAATTCAGTTGTTAGTTAGGCAGAGCTGTTTCTTAATCAGTACTGAAAACATGAGGAAGATGATGTGGTATAGATATGGAGTTGTTGGCTTAGACACACACTGCTGAGAACATTCATGTGAATGGTAGTTGTATAATTAGGATATACAGACACAACCAAGGCACAGTTGGTCAATAGAAGTAGTGGTAACTTTCAAGATCCTCAGTAGCAACTAGAAAAAGTAAAGGCTTCTTTAGTAGCTCCTACTTCAATTGTCTTCTTAGAGTTGAGCTGGCAATTAGCTCAACTGTCATTTAGAATTCTGACTATTGATATTTCTAACACCAAATCTTGTTACAGCATAGTAATACAATATTATGGAAGTTTCCCATGACTCTGAACTCATCAGCTCTATTTCAGAGTATTTGAGGAGAAGTCTGAGTTTCCACTTGTCATACACTTGAAAAATATTGACTTCGGGGGCATCTTAATGCTTTGTTGTCATGGCAGTGATTGATTATGGTAAATGTACATTCTCATTTAGTCCAATACATAAGTACATGTCTGTCTGTCCCCAGCTAGATTTCATTGATTCCTTCTGTCTTTCTCTGGTTCCATCACAGTTTGAACTTCAGAGTCCTGTGGTAAGCTCACTGACATTTAATTGGGGGAAAAAATGGTCAGTAACTTCATGCTAAAGCATCTGCTTTCAGAATGCTATCTTAAGAGATCAGTCAGTGCTAACAATTTCATCCAGGTATAGTAGATGCAGCTGCAGTCTCAAAGCTTTGTCCTGACACCGTTTTGTTTGCCCTAAATGATCCACAGTATTGATGAGAAAACACTGTTTTATAAAATTCATTATGGAAATCCTAAATCCACATATTTATATTCATGAAATTTTTACTCTATGACAGGGAAAACTGCAGTAACAGTAACTGTAGTAATTTTTCAATTACAGTCTTTTGATCAAGTGTAAATTTTCCTTGACATGTATCTGATCCCTAACAAGCCAGTTCTAGAGACAAATATGGACAAGTACTATAGCACTAGCTATATTGTGTGAAAGTACTTATCCACTCCCTGTACCTAACATATTACCCGATAACTTAGTGTTTAAAGAAGTCTATTTAAATAAATTGAGATTCAATGTAAAGGAAGTCATTCTCAATTCAAAAATGTAATTAGAAATGAAAAGTAGTATTTCCTTTCATAATTAAGTATGAACTAAGGCTATTTGACAAAATAATTCATGGACATTTGGGGTTTGTTGGTGTCTTAATTCACTGCACTGGTTGTCATTTATTATATTTCATTTTGAATAGAAATGACAAGTATATAAGAAGTTGAGAACAGTGGTTACATTCAGATATGCTCAAAAGAAGCACAATGAAAACACTGATCCTTGAGCAGTCATTAAAATGATTGCAATTGTTTGAACAGTTATGTATGCTTGGTAACTAAGAATTCTGTGTATGACTAAGAGTGGTGGAAAGCTCTCAAGGCCTGGGATAAATTTAGAAACTATAAAATGATGGTTTTTGTTGTATATCTGCAAACTCAATTTCACTGTTTATGTTGAATTTTAAGCCTGTGTTTCTTTCCCTGAGAGGGAGTACACTTTATTCGTTTCTGTGCACCACCCAGAACGTTAACATAATTAGATATATTTAGATTATAGAATATATATATATATAGAATATAGATTATAGAATATATATATATATAGATATAGATATAGAAAAATAATTACTATAAAACAATATTCAGTAATATATTTGAAACAAAAATAATTTCTATTTACTGTTTCTTAAGGTCTTGAGATCAAAATAATTAAAATGCAAGTTGTTATCAAGATTTCTTAAAATAAAATCTGAAGTGATCATTATGGCAAATATTTATATGTTATTATTTCAGACTTGTTAGCATCCTTAAGGTTAAATGAACAGATGAGCTTAATAAAATTAAGTTTTTGTCAGTGAAGTGGCTTCTTAACTGGTATATTTTTACAGACATATGGATGACTTTGATTTACTTAACAAATAAATAGGATAAAATAAAAGGATCCATTGCGCACTTCTCCCTATATGAGTTTCTGTAAAATAAAGCAGTTGCACTGATTGGTACTCTGACTTGAAAATGATTAATTTCCTGTTGCTTTGGATAAAAGGGTGACAAAGGAGATCTTGACTTCTGCTAATGCTCTGAACTATAATATAAATCTTCCTTTTGCTTTCTAAGTCATTTTAAGCTCTTACAAAATCAAGTGTGTTAAGACTGGAATTTTGGGTTTATTTATAAGCTGTTGTTATGTTAAGCTATTAATAGCAATGTAGGTTGCTCTGAAATTAATGCCTTATTTATTTCTGTGGAAAATGCAACAGATAAAAAGAACACAATAACGCTACTTGATGGAGCAAATTCTCGGCTAAAACACTATTTTTCAACATAGTCACTACCAGTAACTATGAATTTTTGTCAGCAATGAACCAGAGCATGTATGCCACACTAACTGAGGTGGCCCACTGTCACCACTACTGAAGCACACCACTCATCACCTCACTGGGTACACATACACTGTTTAGTCTACATAACCATTAAGCAAGTGTCAATGAATGTCAGTGAGTGTCATTATTTCCATAAGGAGGAATTCAATAACATACCTTTGCTTCATATGCACTTTCATTAAAGATGGCATTTTGTCAGATTGTTCCTCTTCTGCCATCTGTCACATGGCAACAGAATGTAGTGGAATATTGGTGGGAAGGTTAAACCTCATTTGCCATACCACCACCATCTGCCTATGATGTTGTGGGTCAACATTACTTTCAGAGCAATCCTCGTGTTTTGTTGCTATGTATTTATCTACACTTAACTTGCTTCTTAAAATTGTCCTACAGAAAACTGGAATGTTTTAAAGGTTTTACCTGATGTAATGACACCCTTGTAGGTGTAAAAAGCAATCAATTTCATTAGTAATTGCTGCATTATTTCATCTATGATTCTTGTGGACCGCAAGTACACGTCACGTAAACTACTCTAAATTTATGCATTGAACTCTATGTTAGTGTTCATAAGTCTTGTGTGAAATGTGGAGTGAAAATATTTTGATTGCTTTTAATTTCCAGAGAACTAATGAGCAGGAAGGAAAGACAGCAGATGCCATTTTCCTTAAGTGGAAGTGCTAGAGAACGAATTTACTACAGAGAATCCTACATTCTGCTCTGAACTTGTTGTATTAGTTTCACAAGTGCTATAAATAACAAAAGCAGATTCTACATCTCCCTGTGGAATGTAAATAGCAACTGTTGTTTACATGCTTACTGCCTGGAGCTGCAACATGAAAATCTTCTAAATAATATCCATGCCATAGTGAGAGTTCTGCTTTCTAATGTAAGCTTTATGCAAAGACTGATGGTGTCTCCCAGATTCAGAATGAATGAAAAATATTACCATTACAGAAGGATTGAACCACTTACCTTGAATACTCCTTGGAATAGACATCAGGCAAAACATACCTTGAAACACAGATCTGTTTATCAACGGAAATTGCAACACCTTTGCTATTTTTCTTATCACATACATTTCTGAATCTGGCTGCACAAACCTATGTGACTTTTTTGCATATCCTTCTACCTCCTTTGCTTCACAATAGCATGCTATTATGAATGCTCTGTGATCTAATAAGAAAAAGTCTGAATTTGTTCTATTTACCTGCTACGTTGCTTTATTTTATGTGTAAGGACTATGAATGAACAAAGAGCTAAGTTGGATGATCATTTCAGGTGGAATTCAATGCTATGTAATGAAATGTCTACCAAGAGCCCACGGGTTCAGGTGTTTCTCTTGGGTGTAGTAGGACCTCTGCCCATATATCCTTGTAGCTGCCAGGCTGCTGGCTGAAATAACCTGAGCACTGTCCAGAACTGTAATGGCCATCAGTATGACATAGGAGTGGGTATGTGGAACAAAATTGTCGGTGCTAACGCCCAGATGTCCATGCCATACCATTAGGCCTAGCCAGCATGGGTTTGTGAAAGGCAGGTACTGCTTCAGCAACTTGATTTCCTTCTATGGTCAAGTAATACACCGGTTGGATGAGGGAAAGGCTGTTGACAGTTTACCTAGACTTCAGCAAAGACTTCCAACACTGTCTCCCACAGTATTCTCCTGGAGAAGGTGACAGACCATGGCTTGGACAAATACATTCTTTGCTGGTTAAAGGACTGGCTGGATGGTCAGGACCAGAGAGTGGTGGTGAAAGTTAAATTCAGTTTGTTACCAGTCACGACTGTTGTTCCCCCCAGGTGTCAGTACTGGGGCCTGTCCTCATAACCTCACAGTAACCAAACTTTTAGAACACAGAAATAAAAAACATTTAATCTATCAGTTAGATTAGATATGTGATCACAGTACTATAAATTTGCAATACTCTATTGTTTATATATTCTGTTGCGCTAAATGTTATATCTTGAGTCAACATGTGTGTGTTTGGTTTGCTTTTAAGAAAAGGTCAAGGAACTTTTCATATTAGCTTTCAAGGATTGTTTGTAAATAGCAAGATGATGAGTTTATGTGAATAAACTCATGAATATTCTAAGTACAATGTATTCTGCCCTATACAGTGTTTAAACTTGTTAGACTTACAGCTATGCTGTAGTCTTCTGGGGGGTGTCACTCTTCTCTGGCATGTTTTCATAACTATCTTTCATTGGAACCTCTTTGCATGCTTTTCTTCATGCAGCTATTTAACACCATTACACAGAGGCAGTCAATAGAGCATTCATGCAGTAATGAATAAATTTTTGTCAGCATTCATTAGCACATTTAAAGATACAAAATGCTTAAACTGAAACTATGTCAGATCTTTTCTAAATACTTGTTGCAATCTAACAGTAAATACATGCTGCTCTTTCAGCAGGCATGTAAATGAAGGCTGATGGACTTTCAATGTGCGCTGTAGGGGGATATGGCACTGTATGTAATACTTTAACACAGGCTGAATTTTCTTTAGTCTTCATTTCCTAACAGTTCGCAATGCATGTACTTTTGTAATGCAATAAAATATATGCGCAACAAATACACTTTTTGAACAGGTGCACTCTAAAATCTCCACCTACTATAGAAGGTATTTCCTGTTCAGAATGGTTTAAAAAAAAAAAATCTGATGCAGGAATATCTCTACAGCAAATACAGTTTTTCAGGTGTGTCTTCTGTAGTTGTGCCAGTAGTTATTGTGTTGTTTTCTTAGCTCAGTAGGGAAAGAAAGAGGTTTCTTGTAACTGAATACAGTTATTGATACACTACTTTATGGCTATATATCTAGTATTCTTGCCATAGGTAAGCTGCGTCTTCAAAAATGGGTGCTTTAAGAACCAGGTAGAATGATAAGAGCTACTGCTCTGTGAGGCAGTGAGTGGAAGAGGGATTGACAGCAGTTGGAAAGACAAAGCTTGCAATAAGGACTGTCAAGTGGAGAATCCGCTCTGCAACATTGTCTGAATAAGAGGTGCACTTTGTCTGTAGGAACCAAGTCAGGGGGAAAAATAAAGAATATGGAAACTCACTGTATGGGGTAAAAAAGAAAAAGAAAGTCAGATTATACTGACTTGAGATACGATCCCCAGTATCTAGGGGGTTGACGAAAGAGTAACTTGAAAGAGTTTGGCGTATCGATTGCTTCTTCCTTATTGTCATCTAGTGGTGACTGGAATGGAAAAAGACCAGTGCTGTGGTCAAACTGATGAAATAGTAGGGACTTCCATTTAATTTTTGACTTTGTTTTTACTCTTACTGGAACTTGTGGGATTACTGAATTTGGTTGCCATACTAGACTGTGTGGTTACTTGTCAACGGTTTACCGGGCTGGATCGGCCCGGTTCCGTGACGTGTTATGTTAAGGTGGGGGAACAATGCTGAGAGGGGATGAGGAAGGAAGGGAAATTGGAAATTTGTGTAGTTATGTATGCTTATCATTCCTGTGTCACTCATATCATAATTATCTGACGTATAAAAAACAAAGATCGATGGGAAGAGTGAAGGGTAGAAAGAGTGTAAATGCAAAAGCAAAACACAAACAACAGACCTAAACAATTATATTGCAGATGTCATAAGAACACTGGTTAGAGGAGAGATCTTGCTCAGTTTTCTTGTGCTAAACATTAAATATAATTATAATTAAATATAATTATTCATTGATGATACGGTGTGACATCGATTCTGTGCCCCACCTGTAGTGTACTTCTCCTAGAAAGGAGCTCATTTAGTGCTTGTGTATTTACTTTTATCTCTGTATGGTAAGTGGAAATCAAAGCTTTGACATGCTCAATACATAACACTGAATAGAAAGCTTCAAAATGTAAATTCAGTCACAGCACATTTAAGAAATACAAATAAAAAATAAAAAATTGAAGGATATTTGAGAGGATGAGGTGCATGGAGCTGGTGAAAGCTTGTTAAAAGATGAAAGAAAGAGCATAAATGGCACTTGAACATAGAAAACAGTAAAGAGCCAGATGCAAATGTTTTTTCTAAACACAAATGACTTTACATGTACTGATCTTTCTGTATACAAATTTTAGCTAACTTATGCATGGTGTGGAGTTAATTCAAGGGGAGATTTAGATGCCTGTAACAGGTCTGGACAAGAAGTAGCTTTCCTATCCCTTTATGTTTTTTTCAACTTTGTAAAAACATTACATTCTAATGTGAAATCCTATACATTTATTGTGTAATGACCCCTTGTATTGCATGCCTCAGTGGCAGTCAGCCCTCACCCAAGAGAGGAGAATAAAGAAAAAACAGTCTTATTCCTTTATTTAGATTTAGAACTCTGAATCATTCTTATGCTGTGATTTCATTTGCTCTGAAAAATAGCATAACTATAGATAATCTTTGCTGAAGATCTGCTTTGGCGAAGTATGCTCCACATTGCTTGAATATTATTGAGGGACAGAGGTGATGTGGGAGAATTTAAGTGTGACTTCCCAGATAACTTAATATATTGAAGATGAATGTTAAAACCAAGTACAAGACACTCTCATCTAGACAGCCAATTAAAAATTATGCCAACACATTAAAAAACAGTTTTTCTTTCTCTAAGTTAAAATCTTCTCACTGATGTTTAGGCAGTTGTTAATTCAGATGAATACGAAAGAAATATGCCTACTATTACATTCTGAAAATAACTAAGCATCTGATATGACTCTGAAGGTTTGCTTTTGAAGTAGAATATTTTCACCCAAAAGTAGAAGTCAGAAGACAAGACAAATTTTGTTTTAATTTCACTTCCATGTGTAATCATTGTATGACATTTGGGTTGATCATTCAGAACCAAAAAAACCGTAATGGCATTCCTGTGAAGGCTACCAGGAATATGATTCAGTAAGACTGTGTTTCTGTACATACTTAATGGGGTCATTATGTGGCTTAGAATGCAACTTTGGAATATTTCAGCATATTAAGTAAAACGCCCATGAAATTCAGGTGCTGTAAGAAACTTAAGTGAGCTACTAGCTGCAGACAACAACTGCTTTACCTAGAATGTTATAGACATTTTTCTGCCTAGAAAATAGAACTTCAAGCATAGTATAGTATTAATTTCTGGAAAACTTTTTAGCTCAGTAACATATTTTGAGTATCTCTTTATTTACTTGAAGTCACCTTCCTGTACTGGAAGGGGTCATTTTGTACAAACAACTTAAAGTGAGAGAAACTGCCATATAAAGACCCAATTCCACATATGATTAAAATTATAGCTACATGTAGCTTATCTGAAACAGTTCCACAACCCACGTTATTTATACACAAATGTTTCTGGGACGATACAAATAGAACTGAGTATTGCAAATTTCTGTGAATCGGCACATTACTCTTAAGAGCTGCTTGTCTTTCTTATTTGAATAGCTTTAATTTATATACGTGCAGTGTTTGTCATCTGTGAATTTTGCAGTTGGAGATTCACTAGTCAGAATCAGCATACCTAAGTAAAACGATTTAAACCTGGTCTACTGCTCAGCTGATACTGCTTGCTAATTTAATTTTATTTAAAACTTCTGTAATAGAAAATGTTGGCAGTATTTCCTTCAATCTTGGTATCTTTTAAAATTATCAGATGTTAAGCATAATTATGTTAACATATTTATAGGAGCAAAAGAAAAGGCATTCTGATAATACAAACAAGCTACAGTCTACTAGGGGAATTACTGATGAAACTTGCTATAAGACAAGCAATGTATCATGGTAATTGAATCCTTTAACATGAGCGTAGACATCATCTTTATAGTAAAGAAGTATGTAGGACATCATATTTCAGTATCAGTTTGCAAAAAATTAAGGATAAATCATCCTGAGAGTCATGGCTTGTTTGATGGAATGGTATGCTTTCCCACGTGAGGTGCACTTAATATTGACCAGCACCTTGTAAGATGGAGAATTTTGAGACACCAACATTTTTCACATTCTGTCTGATCTAATTATGGATCTTCATGTCAGCAATATTCACCAAATATTCGCTGCTCTTTCTCCTAGAGTAGAAAGTGTATGTGCATTCTGCTACTGACATTTCTGGGTGAGTAACAAAGCAATTTTTAAACATCACAAAGACTCCTATTTGTGTCCCCCATATTCCCCATAAATAACAGAACCTAACAGGAGTGTGTTTTTACATTGTAGGAGTAGATTTGGATCCACTCCTATAGACTGTGATATGGTTACTAAGCACTGCTCTTCTTGACACTAGGTGAGATTCAATCTGCTGTGTGAATTAGATGTTGGTTTGCAGCCAGAGTAAATGGATGTAGCTGTGTTGACAGAGCTACAAAGGAAAGCAGGGTGCGATAAAATGTCTGGTGCAGTGAGAGGCCTTAAGATTTCTTTTCAAGCACTGAAGCAGAATGTGATCTGTGGTCCCTGGAATAATGAAGAGTACTTCTGGCAGCATTCATACTCATCATGACTGGGTAGAGTTCTTCTTGTTCAGTTATGAGAAAAGGCAAACTACGCAGAGTTCTGCAGTGCTTTTGCGAGAATTTTTTAGTACAGTTGACATCAAGGACTGTGGTACAAGAGAACTGTGATAAAATGGAGGGAATATGAATATGGAAGTAATGATAATATTTGCTGGAGGATAAATCACAGTAGTAATTTGCAAGTTAGTAGCAATATTTTTGCATGAACTACTGTATATAAACCCATGTCAGATATGGGAAATCACTGAACCACTGAGGGGAAATCATCATTTTTCAGTGTAGAACATAAGAAGGAGTTCAGGTAAGGAAATAAATTCTGTAATGAAAATAATTTGTTAAATAGTTTATCAGCATATAAACAAATTACTTTAAAAAATACAACAGATGCAACAAGTATTTATTATCATTTTTTAGTATAATGCATACAATTCAAATAGTGTCTCTAGTTGGGAATACTGCAATATGCAGTCACAAGGAACATCATTTGATTAAGAGGAAGTTACTTGCCACGGGGGAAACATTGTGTTTTTTCTCTTTGCTTTATCAAATCTGTCCCACAGAGCATGTACACGTTCATTATTTTTTTTAATGATATTTGTTTCTATATGTACTCTGACACTAATCTATATTCATTTGGCAATGCAGCATGCAGCAAAGTATCATACAGGTTGTGTGAAAGCATTTCTGTCTGAAAACTTAATGCTTTGGGAGAAATCTGCGTATCAGATATTTGGTGCCACTTTGATATCTGCAATGTGTGAAAAGTCCTTGTGGAATCCTTCTGGTGTGGGAGCTGAGCACCTAATGAAATGACTTGTATTAAAATATCACCAGACCCATGTTAGGGACCTGTAACCCAATATGTAGGATTTTGGAACAGGATACTCCAACGCTCCTGAAGAAAATGAGTCTCAGCACAAGCTACTGTCTTCACTCCCTGGAGGAGTGTGTGCTATACTTTCCAGTGTGGGATGTCCTGCTCATGACAGAAAAGGTTACTGTATATCTTACTTGATTTTCTTCCCCCTCCTGAGGAGATGTATCATCGTGATTGATAAATGACAGCATACACTGCCTTTAACTCAAATACCTTTCTGAGTCTATCCATTGTAGGAAAACAAAAAAAAAAAAAAACAAAACCACAATTAGTGTATTTTAAGTATTCTCTAGGCATTTGAAAATCACCTCCTGAGCTCCTCAATGCATGCAAAATTGTCAGCTTTTAGTATCCAGTAATATTCTTTGGAATCCTTTCTCCATCATGTTCTGTAAAGCAGGAGAGTAAAATTACCTATCAGATTATGCAGGATATAAAAATGAACCCACATATACTGAGAACAATAATTTTCGATGGAAGCTGCTGTTCTAATCATAAATAAAGGACACCCACAATTTGTTTACCCAACTTGGAGATTGGGAGATTTACAAGATTTTTTCTTGTTAACTAAAAATATGGCAGTAAAGCACTATGGTTTAAATTGTCGCAAATCATATACTAAACTGGACATTAGCCTCTTAAACACAAACGCTTAAAAAACATTTTCCATTCTAAGCAATCATGATATGTTTTTATATGTAATGAAATGCATTTCATGAAAATTGAAGAAATTCGTGCAGACACTTTACTAACTAGATAATATCCATCCTCTAATAGGGAATCTTAAAGAAGATTGCGGTGTTTATTTTGGAAAGGAATTTTATGAAAGGTCATTCATGTATCTTATGTAAAATTACTTGAGGATCAAAAAAGTAAGTGAAAGATTTTCCTACTAAGGATAAATAAACTAGTTAAAGAGCTATGAGCAGGTCTTGAATGGAATATAGTATTAACTTGTTAGAAAGCTAATAAAGATGTCTCGTCAATTCTGTAAAATATTATTTATTTTTTTCTTGACATTTATCAGTTCAGTGCAGGCTTCTTTACAGAGAAGCATAACTTTATTATTCTAAGACTTTGTAGCTAATCAGATGAGGATTCTACAGTAAGTATATTTGGGAAAATTAATGCAAAATGAAATCATTTCAAAATATACCTTCCTTTGTATCTTACCATTGGTAGGAAAAACAGCAGTGCCTGAACAGATAAGATAATTAGTTGCTTGAGCAGGGCTTACCTTACAGAGTTCAGATATTCTTTTACGTTTTTACATGGAAGATTGTTTTCTTTTTTATATCCTCTTAGAATAATTATATAAGCTGCATCTCTGTAAACAATAGATGCAGAGCATAGTGCCCTCAAATTAACCTACATACCTAAAAACCTATCTTTTTTTAAGCATGCTTCATGTGTTCTAATTCTGAAGCACAGTCCAGAAATGTGTTGTAGGTTCTAATGTTTGCTGGGGATACGCAACCAGTATGTAAGTGCACAATGAAAAATTGGGAGAATTTCAGCTGCCAGAGCAAGCAGTGACTGACAAGATTGGAGTGCTCGTGGGACCACTAACATGGCAAATAGTACAGCACACATCTCCATGCTGCATGGTTGTACTCATGTTTGTGGTGTTCTTTTTTTGTAGAGCCACTAGTGTGTCAGTTGACACTGTACTGTAGAACAGGTTAGTCCACTGTGTGTGAAGGACTTTGTCTTTGAACATGATTAAATTCCTACTAGACTGCTAGCTCCCTGGTTGCCAGATCCTCAGTTGGGTCAGCCATGACTCAGTACAATAAACAAGGCAAAAAGAAGAAGACAGTACTGACAGCCCTGATGTTTTCCACTCTCTTAACAGTAGTAGGAATAGCAGTAGTGAAAACTGACAAAACTTTAACCCTGTCTTGGTACCTTGGAAGAAACTTTTTGTTTTTGCTTTTGTATTTCTTAAAATGTACCCGACTCTCTATGCTTCTCCAATGAGCAACCCTGGGATCCTCGTGTTACCTCCTAAGCTCTTTCACAAAGGGATCCTCGTTCTCTTCTGTGACGGTCACTGTATGTAGATAATTAGAGAATGTCAACAGTCAGTCTAGAACTCAGACTTGAATAATGAGTGATATTTGACAGGAGTTTATTTATTTCATATTCTGAGTTTGAGTTTTAAAATTCCCCATGTTTCATATCTGCTTTGATTTCTGATCTAATTTTATGGATAGGAAATGATGTCTCCTTTCTTTTGAGATATGAGGTATCTTTCATACTAGTTACTTCTGTTGATCAATGCTTTTTTCCCCTCTGAATTATCAATATCTCAGCATATTTTCTTAATTCTTAATTTTGCTTAATTTCTTTGGGAATTGTTTATTTTGGTAGTAAAAGAAGCAACACCAATAGTATATGCCGCAAGAATGATAAGTTCAGATTCTCGGTAATTTTTTTTTAAGACTGAGTCTCTGTCAAATCCGTGTTCTTTATTTTCAAATCCTGAGAAATTTCCTTAATGAAAACGGTGTGTTGCTTTCTTTGGCTGAAAATATAATCAAGAGTTTATGATCACTGCATATATTATACTTAGGTCTATTTCATATTCACTAAAAAACAGATTCCTCCAGCAGCCAGTCTTGCTATCCTCACTGTGTAATCATCATTTTGGCCCACAACTGTTCAAACAGAATTAATTGTATGTGATTTTTCTGTTAAAGAAGAAAACAAACATTGTCTGAAGCTTCTATTTTCTTTCTGCATTTGTCATGATCTCTTGATTATGCTTTACCTTTTCAGACTGTTGTCCTTTGTTACTTGTAAAAGTCTTTTCTTGTTCTGATAATAAAACAAGTGATTTTATTCCTCTTATAAACTTAAACTTTTCTTCTTTTTGTGTATTTATTCCATGTATAATGATGCAAATTGCTACACAAATCACATAGCTGTCAGGTTCTTCAGAGATGTTTGCTTCTATATTAATGCATTGTATTTCATGTATCATCTCTTCAATAATCTGTTTCTTTTTTCACCTTCAGTAGTTTCTTTGGGAACATGATCTCCTGTTAGTGATTATTTATCTCTTGGTAATTTAAGGTAAAATATATATTCATTGCTTGGCTCATTTTGGAGCATATGTTAGGGAGTTTTGAATAAAGTGTTAAAGCTTTTATTACCTGTCATTTCATATTTTCCAATTCAGTTTCTTACTTATGTCACTTTCAAGTGTCAAATTTGTGATGAAGAGACTGAATTTTGTATCAGTGATTCTTTTGAATATATTTTTTCTCGTTTCTCACTTCTTTTTGTTTATTATTTTCCTCTTCGCATGTGTAAATAAGCAGTTCTTTTATTAATCATATAGTTTTTAAACACACTGGTTTTGTCAGAATTTGCAAGTCTACAGGCAATATAGAAATTTGGGTTTTCAGTGCCTTTCATTTGTTTTCAGATGATTGCTGTTACTGTAATCAACTGAAGGTTTATTCATCTCAAGATAAATACACGCTAACTAATTGCTTCAAGTCTAACTGATTTCTAAACAAGGTTTTATGGATACATGTTTTGTAGACACTTATTGAGTAAAATAATCCCTATCATAACACCTGAAGAACACCTTTCCTAAAATGTAAGATTTATTACTGTTAAATTCTTGTATTTCCTAGTTTCTTGCTACCTAGAATGTTTATAAACAAGATTAAAAATTGTCACTGATCATTTTAACCCTTCATTAGTTTTAGCTTGAAAAAAATTGTCTCAGTTTATCATGAAATTTGATCACTCCTACTTAGACAACATGAATAGTTCTCTAGTTATTCTTCATGATAATGTAACGCATTTCACCATGGTAAGATTTTCCTGTGGATGATCCACTTTCCAAGTCATCATCATGTAAATGCATGGATCCTTGGTTCTCTTGATTGCTGAGCAAAATATCCACAGGTCTAAATGTCTCCCGTAAGTGTAAATATATAAATGCATTGATTTTGGTGTAGCAGGAATTTATAAGCCATATAAGTTTTCATTAACTTAATAATTACATTTTTTGTCTATTTTGAGATGTGTTGAAGCATCAAAATAGCATAAAATAGCGAGGGAACACATATATTGTTATTAAAACAACAAAACAATCCTAAAGATGCTGTCATTGTGTCATCACTTCTTTCTAAATTTGTAAGGTACTGTTGCATAGACTGGATAGCTGCATGGACATGAAGGAATGTAAAAACTGCTGTTTATTACAGTAATTTTATCTATATGTGAGTTGAGTTGTGTCGTGATTCAGTAAAATCCTAACTTCTCCAGAAGAGAGATGTTAAAATGTTTTGATTTTTTCAGTGAACATGACTATCCTGTGAATTTATAAAATCATGAATTTGCAGACCAATTTCTGATGTTGAATGTTTCTAAAGTACTTCACGAATGCACTTTTGGGGTGACATTTCATATATAGAATTTGCTAGCTTAAATATTACTATTATGCCAATTAGTATGTTCTATATGTTGTCTCTGTTCTATACTTTCCTATTCAGACGTTGTAGATAAAGCTGTTTGCTTACTTAACATATAAATCATATTTTAAAATCCTGTATTATCAAAATTCTGTATTTAGTTTGTGATAGCTGATATTTGGGAGCATTATGAGGTTACATATTGTTGCCTTTTAATGTTTTACACTGAATGATGACTGGGATTGCTCTCATGCAGATTAGTATTTTTTGCAGTCTCATTTTTTAAATTATATAAGTAATTTCTTACTGCTTTTTGGAAGGCACTGTACTTCAGTCATAATAACTCTAACCTCAGTGTGAGCGGAAAAAGTAAACAATAGTTAATCAAATTCAGTAATGATGCAAAGCTTATTTTCTCCTGCATCTAATCTGTCTGTGACAAACTAGGGCCTTGTGTAGGTTAGTGATTGGCAGTTTCATTTCACTTTGCAATATCCAGTTCAGAAGTTCCTTATACAGTCTTATACAATTGAAGAATTACCTTGTTTTTGTTAAAAATTTGGAGATAGAATTATAAATTATGTAAATCACGTTTTCCTTTCTTCCATTCTCATATCTGTGGTTGATTATTTTTACTCATTAATCAAACAGCCTCCTCTCAGATGACTAGTACTTAGCAGAGCCATTAGATAAATATGATAGGGAATCACATGAAAATTATATTGCTTGTGTGCTTGCAGTAAATACTGATAAAATACTATTGCATTGTTAAGATGTAAAGCAGCATAGAATAGTTTGTTTCTACAGTTGTATGACTGAATAAAAGTTAAAAATACTATCAGGAAAGTGATAGAAAACCTGTCAGCATTAGAAATACAAAATTTAATTGGAGAGCATGACAGTTTCCTCTTCAAAAATATTTCTGGAGAAGAGGAATTCAGACAGGAATTTTACACCCCATCCTGCGCCTTCTGGAAAAAAAAGTCCCTGCTGGCACACTCAGATTTGAAGTTTTGGTGGTTTGCCAGGTGCTGTGCTTGCTTTCCATTCCACTATCCTGTTCTGCTACCATCTTTCTGCTTTCATTGCTCTTACCTTATGCTCGTACACACCCTTCCTATCAAATTCCTGCAAATATCTGTGGTGTTTGGAAGTTATTAATCCATTTTTATGTTTTGTGTCTGTTTCCAGTATCCATAATCAGAGTTGCTTCCTCAGACTGTAGACCTGTGGAGATAAGTGTCTCTTCTTCTGGCATTGATGCAGTCTTGGTTGGGTACAGAGTGCTACTGCAGGGCTGAGTGATAGAGATGATTAATGACTCACCAAAAATCCTATTACTACAGCTGGCTTGAACTCTCCCAGTGAATACTTTAGCTGTAGATGCTGATTTACAGAGCTCACAGTGTGTCATATGTCAGATCAAACTGTAAGCAAATCGCAGGTGAGAAGGCCAGAGCTGCTGTTTGGGCTTGGCCAGTCTGTTCTTTCTCCATCTGCAACGGCTATCCATCTGCCTTTCCCCAACAGTTTGACCCTGACATGCACTCATCTGCTCAGCTCTCACGGTGTCACGTCAGCTCAGACACCTTGCTGACCAACCGCTGAACCCTGGCATTTTTGTCCAAGAAAGGCGGAGTACTTTTTCTCTACTTTTTTTTTCTACACTACTTTTTAGTGTGCCCAGGTAACCAAGAGGACCAACAGCATCCTGGCCTGCATTAGAAATAATCTGGCCAACAGGACCAGGGAGGTGATCATCCCCCTGTACTCTGCACTGATGAGAACACACCTTGAGAATTTTGTTCAGTTTTGCGCCCCTCGCTACAAGAAAGACATTGAAGTCCTGGAACGTGTTCAGAGAAGGGGAACAAAACTGATGTGGGGTCTGGAGCACAAGTCTTATGAGGAGTGGCTGAGGGAGCTGGGATTGTTTAGTCTGGAGAAGAGGAGACTCAGGGGAGACCCCATTGCACTCTACCACTTCCTGAAGGGAGTTTGTGATGAGGAGGGGTTTGGCCTCTTCGCCCAGGCAATAAACAGGACCCGATGAAAGTCCACAAGTTGTACCAGAGGAGGTTTAGAATGGACATAAGGAAAAACATTTTCTCTTAGAGAGTGGTCAGGCACTGGAATGGCCTGTTTAGGGGCGTGGTGGAGTTGCTGTCCCTGGCAGTGATCAAGAGGAGTCTGAATGAGGAGCTACAAGATACGGTTTAGTAGTTTGTATAAGCAATGGTAATGGATGGACAGTTGGACTAGATGACCTTGTAGGTCCTTTCCAACCTAGTGGTTCTATGATTCTCTCCTAATGACTAAGAGTGCATCTTCCACTGGAAAACACTGTCTCAGCTAAACTGTCTACTTTGTACCAGTCTGTACATGGTAAACCTATCTAATGCAGAGGATAAATATGCAATGCTCATTACTGAAGTGACAGTGGTCTTGCACAGATTCCTAGTATCTGTCATCTAAAGATGCTATACAATCTAGTGCTGGATCATTCACTGACATTCATAACCACACCAAGAATACCAACCTTCTAGCTGAGAGCAAAGTCTAGAGCATCCCCAAGAGCCTGAGTCGAAAGACTCATTAATTCAGACCCAAGTTCCTTGCAGCTTATCTGAGCCAGATGGAAAAAGGAAGGTAGACAAGGGAATTTAAGTGTAATGCAGTGTTGTCCATCAAAAAATAATGTGTACTGAACTCTATTCAGGACAGTGTGAATTCGTTCATCCTATGCAAAACAATGAAACCAAACAAAACCAATCAAACAAACAAACACAGGTATAAGACATGCAAATCACACAAATTTTGTGCATAAATTTGTTTTGAACATTTTGTTGAAAATAAAACATAATGCATGTAGTTGGAGGAGCTCTGGCAGACCACAGCTGATGTGCTTTAGGACTTTTGGCAGCTGACCCAAACTGAGAGGTAATAAATAAATAAATAATGTCTGAGGAGGAATCTCTGTGACTTCACAGTTTTGTTCTAGAATGAGTTTTGAATTTTTCTAGAAAGACTGACCTGTTTCCTTAGACAATAATTATTCCTTGATGACACTTTATGCTGGAAAATGTTCCAGAATCATTTGCCTCTAAAATTAAATTTGTCTGTTGCATGTTTAGAATTGAGCAATAGAGAGTTCTACTGGCACTAATGTTTTGATAGGTGAAAGAATCTTTTTGGTCCTAGTATTTGAAATTCCCTCTGAGCTATGAGTCAGATTTCAAAGTTAACTTCTGCTGTTAATACTAGTGTAAGTAAATTTTGGATGTATTTTTGCTCATGTGGATTTTTTCATTCAAATAGAAAGGAGAAATTTAATCATATCTTACAGATGAATGAAAATTCTGGAAGTGGAAAGCTCAGTGCATTATTTTAAATCAATCCTAAAATATAAAAATGAATAACGTATATTGAATCATTTTAATTTTATATGTTAAAAAATATATTTTACATTCATACACATTTAATGATCAGGAGAAACACTGACTATGAATATTCTTATTATTTCCTTGTAATTGAGCTTTAATATAATTTCATTCAGAAAGCATTGCTTCTTTGTTCCAAAGAAAAAATCTGTGAGGACAGAGTTAGGCTGTTATTCAAGAGGAAAAAGGAGATAGACAAGAGGATGGTAGACTGATATGAAGGAGCACAGAAACTTCAGCCTTAGGTTTAGGTGTTTCTTGACCTTCAGACATGATGGAACTGATATATTAAGATACTTATTTTGTATATAATTTTTATAACGCAATCCCAACTTATTATTTAATGATGTCTATTTAGATGCTAAAGGCTATCTATCCATGAGAGAGCCTGTAGAACAGACATACAATGTATAAGAGAGGAGAACTGTTAGAAGTGATCAGCCTGATGACTTCTTGGTTTTCTTTGCTAAAGCAGTGCATTGTCTGCAGAGCAACTGCTTAGAGTAATGGAATAAAAGATTTTCAAGGAAAGTTTCGATCCACAGGAAACATTTATCAATACTACAATCAATGAAGCTGTGCAGCACTTTTTGTGAAAGCCTTGTTCAAGCTTTTTTATTAGGAACGGTGAATCAAATAAAAGATGTGAAAATGCACATGAGAGAAAAAGGTTGTTTCAAGGCATTTAAGACGACTTGTTCTCAGCAGTTCTGAATTTAATATTTGAATGAGAATCAAAGTAATATTTTGAGTTCAGCAATAATTCTGACTTCTTTTCCAATCTGCAATGCTACTGCCACCATTAATATACCATCTTTTACTAATACTGTCTGTCACAAACTTGTATGATAAATTCACAAATGCCAAAACACATTGAGGGCCTTTTTATTATTCTGGTTTAGGTACCTTTTTTCTGAACTAATGCACAATTATAGTCTTATTTATGTTTCCCCTCACATTTTCTACAACAACCTTTTCATTATTTTTTATTTTTTTATAGCCATGCTGATTTAACAGCATGTTCTTTTTCAGAAATGCATTCTGCAGGGAAGGGCACTTGCTGTTGAAATGCAAGAATTGCAACATTGCAATTGTTCCATTTAAAAATAAAATATTTTATTTTAAATTATTTTTAAAAATCTGATCATGGTAGGAAAAAAAAACACAACAAGCATTTTAAACTGAAGTTCATATTTCTTGTTGGGGACTTCCCCATTTGTCTAGACAATTCAACATTAATAAAGTCATGCATGCACACAGTTGTGAATTAGAAATGACAGTTGATTGTGCACCAATCACATCATATTTTAATTTTCTGTATTATGTTATTTATTCTTCTTTTATGTATTATTGTGATATTCATTTCCACATGTAGTTTTAATGTGCGCTCACAAAAAGGAAGAACTTATAATTCAGGAAGCATCCTTAACTGTTTCAAAAGGGGAAACAGATGACTACAGACTACAGTATACTGCAACAAGGTGGCCTTTATTTGCAGAATTAGTTAGAGGCCTTTTATGAAGTTAGACTTGTGTATCAGAACTGAATAGGGAATTCAGAATCACGAATCAGTGGAAGTCTAAGGACTTCATCCTCAGCAATTCCTTAATGTAGCTTAAATTTTATAATGGAAAAAAAACCTGTTTCACATTATAAAACAAAGTGTTTCATTTCTTGTTAATGTAGTGTAGAGTTAATGAGATTTTGGGGTATCACATTTATTTAATAAAAATAATGTAAACAGCTGCTCAGCTGTATGTAGAAATGTTATATTAGCATTAAAATTCATAAATGTTTTCTTCTGTTATATGAAATCTATTTTCTCTTTGATGTATGTATATACAAACATGTCCAACAGAAAAAGCTGAGAGGGCAGATAAAGGAAAAGGGAATTCTGACTTGAAAGTGAGTGCTACTCATTTGCCACAATATGAACTAAACTAAGTGACTGTATGGTTTGACAAATTGGAAAAGCAAATAATGAATTGAAACTGAGTAAGAAGAAAATTTAATTAAGGGGAAAGAAATCTTCAATTCCTCCAAGCTACACTATGGCGTAGAGTTAAGAAGCTTTCATGTCCAATTTTTTATCATGCCCAGTTTAGTATTGTTTTGCATGGTCTACTTCTGGCTTCAAGACAAAGAATGTAATTTAGGCAGATTTCTTAGAAGATAGGTCTAAAGTTAAGGCTTTATTAACCTGCTAGTTGATAGAATTTACAGTTGAAAACTGCAAAGTTTCTGAAGGTATTTGCATGTGAGCCATGGATACATTACTTGTGAAAAGGAGAGGGAATGAAGGAGTTAGTCCTTCCAGTCTCAATAGCAGTCATATGAAAATAGTTGCTGCTGTGTTTTTCAAGAATTATTGCTTCTGGTAGGCATAACATGCAGCTGTCAATGTCTTAACGTTATAAGTAGCAAAAAGAACACTCCTGGGAAAAAAGTTTAGATCAATTTACTAGTTACAGTTCTTGCATGCTCTGAATTACGAGCAAGAGGCATATTAACTTTAAACTGTACAAATAATCATTGTTTTCCTCTTCATTAAGGGATTGAATATTGTACTACTGACAGCAGTAACTAACCCTCTTCTGTATGGCACTCCTCCTCATTTTTTCTCAATATTATGTCTTCGGTTGCTATGTAATTCTGTTCTTCATTAGAGTTGGCTTGAAATAGGAAATTTCTTCTATGACTAAGCCTAAATGTTACCAGCTCTACCATTTGCTACATTCTGAACTTTTATTCTTTTTGTAAGATATGAAGAATTAAAGACTGTAGTTAATGATGGCCTCATCATTTTGCTGCCCAGCTGTGACAGCCAGAGTCAACTGTGGGCAAAATCAGAACCCAGAGAAACACAGGTTCTGTGGCTTCAGAAATTTTCCAGTCCTGAAATGCCTGTTGCTGATATCACAGTATTTGGATTCTATCAAATCCCTAGAAAACTGTAGAACTTTTGAAGGTGCCATGTCCTTGATTAAAGGCTAAAGGTCTGCTGAAACATTCATTTCATGCTGGAATGTTGAACTAAGTGCATGTCCAAGCCTGTGATGATTTGCTCAGTGAATAATAAGAGGATAATAAAGAGACAGCTTTAGACCTTCTTTTTTTCTATTCTTAGAAATTTGAAAGACAAAAGACATTTTAAAAAGTTTAGGTTCTTTTCCACCATAATGTTTTCTACACACTTATAAAACTTATGTACAAGTTAAAATAAAGTTTATGGAAAAAGTCAGTTGCATCACAACATAACATCTAAGCTTTTTCAAACTAAATATACATCTAATATAGTTAATGGAGTGCATGAAGATCTTACTGTAGATGTGATTCCTTAGGAAGATTAAAAAATGTTAGAAAAATTACAGGCAAGTTGAAGTGTTTACCATCAATATGATCTAAAGGAATTAACAGGCCTCAGGGAATCCTTTTATATATACATTATTAAGCTGCAGTAAAGAAAATATAAAGAATAATATAAAAGATAAATAATAATAATATAAGAATATAAAGAAATATAAAACTATATTGTGTATTGTATTATTGAAATATAAAACTAATTGTGTGTTGGATGTGTCCATAACTGAAATAAAATCATACCATACCTTTGAAACAGTGATCAAGTTTGCCCATTCCTCCAAGCCGAATGGCCTGTGTTGGTTTCAGAAGAGTAGTCAGACAACTACTGCAAACCTCTTGGGAACAATGGCGATCAAGTGACTGGTAACTTACCTGCCCTTAGGTTTTTTTACAGCCTGAATGGTAATTGGTTAAGAATTAAAGTGTGTGTATGTACCCATATAGAGGTATAAAAAAAGATATATAAAAAGGTGGAGTAAGGAAATAAAAGTCTCCTGTAGACACAAGAGGAGTGGCAGACAAAGAAAATATTAAAAGTAGGTATCTACTTCTTTGAACTGAATAGAAAGGTGATCTCCCTAAATTGTATAATGTCTAATAAAAAGCAGCACTTCAGTGTTTTCTTAGCACTGAAATGTGTGTATGCATATAAATAATTTCACTCACATGTCTCTGGACTGGGACAGAGAATGTAATAAACAGTGCCAAACACATTGTATCATCCTGTGGTTTGGAGAAATAGTACTGATTTTTTCTTTTACTAAGTGAAATTGTGCCATTCATTATCCGTTTTACACTACATTCTGAACAACAAAAAATATATTTTGAAAATTACATAATAATTAACTATATAAATGAAAACATTCTTCTCAGAAATTTTAATAATCTTGTATTTCTTTATACTTCATAGACAAGGTATTTGTTCCAACAGATTCACCTAGCCAAAGATTTGCTTTATAAAGGTGCACAATTATGATTTACAAGTCCTCTGCTTACATTTTCTGTGCCAAAATCCAAGTGCAGAATATTTCCTGATTTAAATATATAATTTGTACAGGAAGAAAGTAATGTAGTGAATAATGGTTTAATGACAATATATAGTGTTTAGTATAAATTACTGGATAGTGTGAGTCTGTTAGATTAATTTCCGTTGCTGAAATTGAAAAAAAGACAGACTTTTTGTACGGTGTCTTGCCCATTAATGTACTTGGTAGATCAGTTCATTCATGTATGCTTCATATAGGGATGACTGCTGAAATACTCTGTAAATTAAATCTTCAAATTTGCTAGTTCTCAGAAATTCATCAGTTTTGGCTGACTTTTTCTGCTGAGAAGGTCAGTTAGTGTTCTAAAGCACAATGCTGTTTTCAAAGTTTAGATTAGGAAAACATCTGTTTTAGTGGTAGCAGTAGGTGGGATCAGTGGATGCCCTATGAACTGAACATACAAAATTAATAATCTTAATTTATTCTGCTAAAGGGGAATGTGTGGAGGACTCAGAAGCCTTTTAATTTCAGTGGTGTTCTCTGATGGGGATCTGCTTATCTATAGCTCAGCCAGTTCCCAAAAGACTGAAGCTGAGCAAATTCTATTTAGATGAAAGCTAGAAAAAGGAGAGATTAATAGGATTTGAAGCATTTTATTTTGGTTTCACACTGCATTGATAAGCCAGCTGATAGAGTCAGAAAATTCAAACCTGTAAATGAGTACAACAGAAGTCCATAAATGCTACTGTAAACATCTAGAAAGTTAAGTGACTTCCAACACTAAACAAAATGTGTTTTTTTGAGCTATTACAGTGTAGCTTTATGCATGATAGTAGGGTAAACTATAGGGCTGGCTATACATCTTTACATGTGCAGGAATCATCTTGGTTTGAGATGGAATTGTCTGATTAGATCCTGAAGGACAGAGACTAAGTAATTGGACAAGGCTAATTTTTGAAAGTTGGAATCAGTGATGGGAGCATTTGCTTTGTAAGGAGTTGGGGTTCTTGTGTTTTTCCCTCTGATACACCTTCCATATCCTCTAAGTCCCCCAGCTCCCGTCTGTTGTGAACTGCATACTTTCCCAGTGATAAAGAATTAATGCATCGGTGCAGATCAAAGTTTTCAGTTTTGGAGAGCTCAAAAGAAAATGAATAATCTGGAGAAAAGTTAACTTTGTGAGGAATCGGTCTTCAACCCTAAGATGCTTTCTCTAAGAATCCAGATAACCAGAAGCGTGGAGCATTGCTCGTCATGTTTTAGAAATGAGTTGATTCTTTTTTCTTTTTTTTTTTTGTGTTCAAGTGCAGATATTTACCAGTTTGTTTGCAACAACTTCTTGAAAAATTCCTGGAATACCAATAGTTCTAATAACTAAAATTAGCTAAAAACCCACAGAGGTGACAGTTTATGATATAGCACGGTCGTTTTCAGGTGAAATTACTTTTCATTTAAAATTTTATTTAAGTCTTTTTTAGTCCTAATTTACCTTGTTTTAAGCTTTATCCCAATCATACAGTCTACTTCAGTCTACCAGATTTTATCTACATTCTTCTTTCTGAAGATACTTATCTGTGTGTTTAACCTTGCTTCTAAACTAACAAGATCTCCCACCTTCTTTTAATCATGAAAGAACCTGATATCCTAACAGTGGCTACCTGTAATGGGAATGGTATGGAGGAGTTAAATTTAAATTTAAAATTAAATTTAAAATTAAAATTAAATTAAATTTAAATTTTAAAGGAGTTAAATGCTAAACAAAAAAAAATGTGTTTTGCTGTTTCCTCTATCTCAGTGAAGTGATAACCCAGAATCTTTCTCCATTGTTTATGCTGCCAGAGCACAGTGTGTGACCAACACAGCAAGGACACATGGACAGGACAGTACCTTCCTGTCTACTGTTCCTCTTGCTTAACCCAAAAGATTATTGTTTTTGAATGTTTGTGTCTTAGAAAGAAGATGGATGCTTCTTTCTGTTTTTGAGGTAATGGTATCTAAAATTGCAAAGTAACCTTTACGGTACAGTTGGAGTAGATTTTTTTTAGGTCAGTTACATAAGATACACTAACTGTAGCTGTTATGGTGAAAGTGACATAAGGTGAAAGAATAGTTCTGGTCCTCATAGTAGTAAAAGTAATAAATTTGAGAGGAAAAAATTGTATTAAAAAATCATATGCAATGCTTAGCCTTCAGATTTTCTTCTTGAGATTGAAAAGTTTAATTAATTAACCTTTATCAGTTGCTCATCTTGTTAATGAATAAACTTTGTCTTGTGGTGCTGTGCAAATTCTGTCTCCATAAACTGTTATATTTAGTCCCAGAGTTTAGTCTCCTAAATTCAAATAGAAAATGTTTGTTAGGATGAAGTGGTGAGGATCAAAATCTGTTGATAGAATGTAGCAGTGGTGATAATGAGTCATAATGATGGCCATGTTATTGAACAGCATTGGTGACAAATGCAGCGAAGAATCACAAGATCACACTACTGCCATAGTCAAAAGTTGTAGTCATTTTGAAAACATATAGATTTAATGACAGAAATCTTGAATTGCATGCTTGATGGCAATATGAAAGCAATCCATTAGGGGAAAAAAGAAGGAACACTCAGCAAACAAGTTAGCATAATTGGAACTCCAGTGACAAAAACCAAGTCACTGCATAGCAGATCACATTAGAGAAATCAATAGCTCTCATAAGTCACTGACAACCAGCATCTCTTAGGAATAATATTAAGGACTATTTCTTACTAATATTGTGTTCTAGTTTGCATAATCATCTTTTTATGTTACCATGAAACTGATGAATGGTAATTTGAAATAAATGATATTTGCTGGGTATCATTCCTGATTGGCCAAATTTCTTTGTTATCTTTCTGGAATAAGCTAGCTCAACTCTGAATTAATGGATCTGATCAAAATTCTGACCATCCATTCAAAAAAATTTTAACTGTTGAGTAGAATTCACCATTTACCTAAACAAATTCAAATATTAAGTTTGACATAGAACACCTTTTATTTGAATGAAAGTTAATCTAGGCAATGATTGTGAACATGTGTATGAAATGATAACATAGAAACTTAGTAATTTGCACATATTTTAGTGATGTGCTGTTAATTCCTTCCTGAAACAATTTTGGCTTAATTAAATTAAAACTGTTCAGTCACTGTCTCTGTGGGTGCTCCTGCACTGAAGTAATCTCAGTCAAGACACAGACCTTCATTTTAATATAAATGATAAAAGTAGTGCCTTTTTCAGAATATAGGTTAAGAGACTGTTAGAAATTTGTGGCACTCATTCCAGAGGACAGTGACTTCAAAGTGAGGACTTTTAGCAGCCTGGTTACCCGTGCATTCTGTTTTAGACACTTTGGATACTTTTGGGCATTTTACCACTCACAGATGTGTGTCTGTTCAGATTTCTCTCAACTATAGCTACCTTTCTCTTCTCACATTCCTTTTTCAACCTGTTTTTTTCTAACTTGCATTATTCTTCATTCTTATCTGTTCCTCCTCTCCAACCTTGCTAGTTACATTAGCATTACTACTTTTGAGGAGAGAGAGAGATATTCTCATAAGGATTTTAACACCTATGAATTTGACCTTTCAAAGTCTGTATTGTGTTCTGTTTTTTCCTTCTTCGTGCTTGTGGTGCAAAATTCAAGAGCTGTTTCCTATCTGCATTCTCTTGGCTGTAAGCACAATACTGTGCAAAAACAGAACCTTAGCCATGTGTGCCTTTGTAAGCAGCTTATTGGAATCTGTGCACACAAACCAAAATTGTAATAAATGCTTATTATTTTAACAGCATATTATTTGTCTATGTTCAAACACATCAGGTGAATTCTTATCCTTGTTTAGACTAAAGAGGTACTTTTTATAATTATAAATTTTTATGGGATTTGCACTGGTGGAATATAAGTTTAATTTTGTACAGCACAAACTGCTTCCATGGAAATGAAGGAAATCCTTGGCAGACACTGCAACAAAGAATGTTAGAAAGAATAGAGGAGCTGTGTATACAAACATACAGATTCAGATTTGTTTTCATTTAAAGCTTTTGTTTTACTCTTGCTTAGAAATATACTTTCAGTTCAAACATTTTCTGGTGCAGTGAAATACCTCATTCAGTGATTATGCCTGTAAAGGCCAGTAAGATTTATTAATATATATGCACAGATATGCCTCCTACTGAAAGCATTTTGTAAAGCTTTTCCTTATCTCTGACTTCCATTTGAAGTATTTGCCTTTGGAGTTTTTTATAGCAGAAAATTGTTAATGAGGATTTTATCATTCTACTGATAGTGATAGATGCTTGTAAGTTTTAAAGAATATGCAAGTTAGTCTTTCTCAGACTGATTTTTCAGGGTCTCAAACAGTTCCATCTTTAAAAATATGTATATTTATGGTTCTCTATATTCCTTCATAAACAGCTATGGAATATTACATTGAATACAAATGGCAAAGTATTAAAAATTTCCCACAACACTGGAGATAAGTATTCAGTGAAGGATCAATGTTTTAACTGCTGAGACATGTTTTTTGTTGATATAATATGCATAACTTTGCTCCCTCTTCAGTTTTCTCTCTATAATTCATTCATTTCCATTGTAGGTATTTAAAATGCTGTATTTTTGTATCATGGTCAGGAAAACATGTAGTTCAGCCCCATGGCATGTGCATCTCTTGCGGGGATTCAGATCTCTGAACAATAAGCAAGTTAGGATAAAATCAGTTTGTGAATTCTCCATGATATTGTCATCGTGGTGAACACTGCTTCATTTGCAATGTTTCTTTCATCCACCACTTAAAATACTGCTAATTTTTTTTTCAGAAATTATGTTTAGTTTTACATTTCTAAAAAGAAGGGATTTTCTTTCCTGCACAATATGGTTTATTTGAGAAAGAAATTATAATCTGTATTTGGAGTTCATTTTGGACCATGAGTTTATTTTTTCTTGTATGGATGTATATCAATCATGTGGATCAATCATATGGATGTATGTCAATCTTCTAGGATTTTTATTTATTTTTTTCTTTTAAGATTGTGCACGTAGGTTTATTAGATTTCTTTCCCACTGGAAATTTGATTTTGAAACTAAAAATTTTATAATGAAACAAAATGCTGTACCAAAACTTATAAGAATTAATAGATTTATTATCACTGGCTCAGGTATGGTGTTGCTCTGTGTGTTTGTTAGTGATGGGTAAGACTTAGATACACAGATCATTTTCACATATTCCCTGTCTCTGTAATGATTAATAATTATAAAATAGCTCACATATTATAATTTCTCTAGGATGTGTATTAAAACAAAATATTTACAAACAGAAAAGGAACTTGGGTAAAATGAATTAAATAAAGTTAAAAAATCTGTCACTCAGTCCAAGAAGATAAAAGGTCTGAAAAAAAACTTTAAATCATTTTAGCAATACCATAATAAACTAGTGTGAAAAGGGATACTGAAATACTTGCCAAGTACCATTTTCATTTGTGTCCACATGATTTAAAATTAATTTTCACTGTTATCCTTCTCATAGCAGGTAAAATTGATTGATGAACAAAAACGCAGCTGTGTAGCAAGTGAACAGGTTCAGTCATAGTCACTCTAAGAGGGAAAGAATGATGGAGGTTGGTGGTTATGAGTTTTTGTTGTTGTTGTTGTTTTTAGAAAATACACACTCTGTTTACTGATGTGTAGCTCTTTTCTAATTTTTATGTACAGTTTATTACAACTTAATGTGTTTAGTATTCATAAAATTATCAGCTAGAAAAATATTAGTTTTAACGTGAGTGAAAATGAAGACTATATAATTTAGAATTATGTGTGTTATCTAGGTTAAACTGCCAGTACAAAAGGCTCCCTAGGAAATAGACTGATGAGAAAAAGCTCTCCAGTACTGCTTGTTTCTGAAGAGACAGTAAGAAAATATGAGAATATATGCATTACTTTTTTTTCGTTTTGAAAATGCTTTCAGTTTGTCTCTAAACGAGATGAAGAGGAATTGACATAACTCAAAAGGAATGAGAAATCTGGCCAAATTTGATGATGAAAGAGTGGTGTTTGTTTGTTTATTTCCCAATGGTGAGAAACATTGTTTCTAATAGAAAAACTCATTTTACTCTTTCAAAACAAAATGATCCACCTAGGTTCCTTAAAATCATAGAAGTCTTACTTTATCAAAATAAATATGAATTTCCACTGCAAAATTCTTGCTTACATACTGACTTTTGTACCAGGAATTGTGAATCTATTTTTCTTTTCTCTCTTTCTCCTATTCCCCAACATTCTCTTGGTGTCAAAGTTACCTTCATATGATTACATGGATGCTTGGTTTCGTTTTGTTGACTTTTCAATATGAAATGGAATTAGAAAAAAGCCTTAGGACATCTCTGAAGTTTTGCTGCTTCCACTGCCATCTCCATGGCAAATTTGCTGAACAATTTACAACAAAGTATGAGTTTACTCCACAGCTAGATGGCAATAAGAATTTGAACATGAAACAATAATTCTTAAAATACTGAGATATTAAATTAATTTAATTTTTTGCAGCTGCTACCCAACATAGTAGCATGATTTTTAAAATATTAATTAAATTGTAAAAGGAAAATGCAGGCTGACTCTGGCCTTTTTTTTTCTTCAGGCACTATGTGGTCAAGTTTTCTATTTGGAAAACTGCACTCTGAAACTCCCTATGAAATAGAGCTGTCAATCTGAGTTTTCATATATCAATAGAAAATATTCAAAATATTTGGACAGAGAACCTGTACTGCTCAGCAGGATCTGAAGGGCATAGCTTAAAAAAAAAAATTAATTTATCTAATTTTATGGTAAATTGAAGCCATAGATTGCGAAGATGGAAACATGCAGTAGTAGCTGATATTAGAGAATTTTTCTTTTGCCTGGATTTATTTAAAGTATAGATTAATATACTTAATGAATCTGAGTATAGTGTTATTTTTTTTCTTTTCCTTTATTTAGATTCAGTGCAGCAAGATATACAAAGGTGCTGAATATCCTCTAATCCTAACAAAGTCAGCAGGTGTTGCACTTGTTTTATACTGCTGGGAATAGGGTCTTAATGTTAAATGAAATGCACGTAGCCAACCTATTTAAAAAAATACAGCATGAGACAGTGTTTACCAGATTCTGATAGAAATAGCTTGCCAAGAGTCTTATTTGGGCTAGATCTACACTAATCTCTCATAATTCTGTTAAATTCAGAGAAACTACTGTATGATTTATCTTAGTTTGTATGGTTTGCAAAGAGCTAAATAAGTATTCTACAGCTAAGAATTTAGACAGAAATAGCTTAAGAAATTCTGCAGGCTTCTTCCAAAAGAAAATGTTTAGAAAATCTTTGAGCTTTCCTATTCCATGTCTGTGTTCAGCACATCAGGGTTAGTCCTGCTCAGTATTTGTTAGAATTACTTTCTTCATTGAATGTGTTCTGCACTTCAAAAAAAAAATAGTGCATTCTGCACTCTCAGTTTTTCCATCCATGGCATTTGTTGAGTTGCATCTATTCTCATGTAAGGCAAAAATAAGCTTTTGATCCTTTTCAGTATACTTTGCTGTACTGATTTGGCCATCTTGAAAAGGAGAAGCACATACTTTCTGTACGTTCACAATACAGTTTTCTGATTTTTCTCAGGAACAGAGTGATAAGAATTAAGTTACTTGGTCTCCGCAAATAAAAAAAAGACAGGTCTTAGCTGTGAATATTCTTTGGCCTGCATTTTTGATGATGTAGTTTTTTTCTTTGGCATTGCAGTGGAAGTGAAAAGCTGATGACTGAAGTGGTTACAAACAAAGTGAGCGAATGCTGTTACAGGGGAAGGACAAAAGCAAAGTTGGATTGACTTCATTTTCCATCTCCATGTTCAAATGAAAGTAAGAATTATTTCTGCAGAAAGGCTACTGCTGAACTAAGTCTAGGGCTTTTTTCAAAGAGATAATAGCGTTTAATTGAGTTTCTATTCATTTTAACGATATCTTGCTAAGCTTTCCCAATAAACTTGCCATCTTGCTGTTACTATAAATTTCAAATAAGAAATATCAACATAGTACTTTCATGAGTGGAATTAATAATTTAAAAATATAATTATAATTTAAATAATATAATAATATAAAAATAATAGAAAAATGTAATAGAAAAAAAAACCCTAATAGTTTAAAAATGTATGCTCAACAGTAGAAAAATGTTCTCAAATATTTTCTAGCTAAATGTCAGCCTAAGTAAGAATTGGCTTTTCCTTTTTTATGATGTTTGTATCCTTTACTTAAAAAAAAACAACAACAATCAAACAAATAAAATCTCCAATGACAGTAGTTCTATAATCGATCTGTATAATCTATTTCTTTATTTCCTTGTTCACTCCTTTAGAAATATGTTTCTAATGCCTATCCTGTAGCTAAGCTCAATGTTCCATCCATTTCTTTTGTTGCTTTAATGCAAATATTGACAAGAGTTAATTTTGTTTCTCCTTTCAATTTCTCTGTATTTAAAGACTCTTGTTTGGTACCCTGTCTCATCTCTTCAATTCCATTTTGTCCATATAGGGACTCTCATCATAGCACAGTCAATTTGTGATTCTTGTGATCTATACTAATGTACAAAAGTAACTATCAATATGTTATTGTTCCAGCAATTATACTACTCCCAATGCCCTACTAGATAGCATCCAAGTTACATACGTCTGTTTTGCTGTCATCTGAAGGAGCAATGGAGCAAAAAATGAAGATAAGATTCTTGCATTCTCCCATAAATAACAACTTTTTTTCCCATATATTTATTGAACCAAAAAGTTTGCACAGAAGTTCTGAGTTAATTACAACCCGATGGCAAGTTGTTATGGTGCATTTCTTCTTCATCTTGATTCTCAGATAGTTACCCAGAGACATATCAAAAATCCTCTGTGGTCCTGCCTTAGGAAGGTACAAAATATATCCAAGTTCCTGGCATAAATCAATCTGATGGGAATGTTATCACAAATAACCATATCATAACAGAACATATGTTGATGTTTCTGCGGTGCATGTAGCTTCCTATCAAGCATAACTTCCTTAGTGTTTGCAAGATAAAAATGATATTATAACCCTTATGTTTGTAGGTCTAAGTCTGGTAATAGTTATATTCGTGAATTTTCCAAGGAGAAAATTTACCAATTTCATGGAAATATGTTGTTTATCGTGATGGAAATACATGCCTTTAGTGCAAGAGGAGTTGAGGGGAAGGGGAAAAATGAAAAATAAAACAGAATTTTCTGTGCTGACATACTAATAAGCTTTTCTCTGTGTTTTATTGTGGGAAGTATTTTGCAGAGCTTAAATACAAATCTAAAGCTTCTTTTTCTAAAAAGATTCTTGTCACTTTTCTGGAAATCTACTTCAGCAGTTTGACTTTATACCATGTACTTATTTGAAGAGGATTTTCCTTGGGTGATTACTATAAAAAAACCCTAAAAAGCCTACACGTGACAAAGATGAGCTTGCATTTGATCAGGTTATTCCATTCCTTTCTAATTATCAAAAAAACACTTGACTGCTCAACTGTTTAGCAAATATGTAGTTACCATTTGTTTAACCAAAGTTGAGAGAAAATAAAGGCTGAAAACTGGTATTTATCAGTATTCAGAATGGACAGTGCATTCTCTTCCTAAGCTTGACATATCAGCTATCTTTAACATACATGTATGTAGGAAAAACAGGGAATGTCCTCACTGGACTGTTGTAAGGAAATTGCATGCTTCTGGGAGGCTGTTTTTGGGCTCTCCCATGTTCCATTGGTTTTCAGCATTTTGTTCTCTTCTGCATTCTGATTTACCTTTTTTGTTTGTTTATTTTTTAATAATTAAAAATAGTGCTCTCAGATATTGGAAATGAAAAAATGTTCCTGGGTAGTGGTCCCAGATGTTTGCTGCTTTCAGTTTCTATGTGACAGGAAAGCGAAACACAAGTGGCTCCATCACATTTTCTGTTCCCTAAACTACTTCTTCTAGGTCATATTTCCTTCTAGACTACCATGATGTTCTGTAAGACTGCAATATATTGGGGAAATAGTGATCTCGGTAGCAAGAAGGGGGAAAAGCACATACAACGGCTTAGAGCTTTGTTGTTCTTTTCCATGAGATTTGCTGAAATAGCTGCTTCTGGAGAGCATTGCTCACTGGAGTGCTTTTTCTCATCCTAGTGGAAGCAGACTTATGCCTTGATTACCCTGGGCCTGGGCTCATGATGGCCCCTGCAGCTGTGAGACTGTAGGAAGGGAAGTAGGCTCCTTGGGTTTCAGCTGTGCTACTGCCCAGATTGAACCAAATACTGTTACCTCCTTCTGTGGAGTTACCAGGGACAACAGCATAACCCTCAAGCTTTTCTAAATTAAATTTAGTTGGGTCTTCTTGGAGTTAATTCCTGTGCTTAGGAGGTATGATATCTCTTCCATTTTCATACGTTTCCCTTTTGACTGGAACAAATTATGTTGTTCTCACTGCAAAGAGAAATGAAAGAAATGTCAGGGCTATCATCCAAGGAGGAATTCAATTCTTACCTTTTCTATTATGTAAATGTAAAGCAGAACTATTATCTCTTTGATGGAAGCTGTACTTATTGAACATAAAGTAATACAGTTCAAAAGAAATCGCTACTGATTTTATATATTACTACTGGTAGGGAAAATAACTTATTGGCAAAATATGGCTTACTAAAAGTTGATTCTCACCTTCACATAGAAATGTAGTTAATACTGAAATAAATTCCTCTAGGTCCCCTTTCTTCAGATTGTTTCAGTTTTAAACCCAATTGTTCAACTCGTCTAACAGGTATGCATCTGTCTTGCAGATTATTTCTTGAAAACCTAATGATGCATACATATAGATAAGGGCTGCTCTAACATAAAGGCTTCTAGATTAAACTTTTAGATAGCTAAATGTATTTCATATTATTTCTTCAGCATCTTTGCCTTTCCACATCATGCTCTGACTCTTTGGATTTGTTGTGCTCCTAACTTCACTAGTGTAACCATTATACGCTTGAAACTATCTGGTATGTACACCTAAATACTGAAAAGCAGAAAAAGAGACTAAAAGTTTACTGGGTAGTATTTATTCTTTTTTTGTATAGCATTGCATACAACTTCACAAAAGTTTGTATGTATAACATTCGGAGAAAGTTGGATAATATATGATCTCAACATTTTCTTTCATCTTGCAGCGTGTATTAGCCCAATTTGCTGAAAAGATACACAAACAGTCTTAAACTAAATACCTGTATCTAGCCTGGAAATTATTTATTTCTCTATCTCATTTGGGGAAGAGTAGAAAATATCTGACAAGTAAACTCTCATGGCTCTTTTTTTGTTTTGTTTTGTTTTCTTTTTTTCCCTACTTTTTTTCCAGATTCTGATTATTAAGGAATTTCTTTTAGTACACTAGGATTAATTTAATAGAAAATATAGAGAAGTTTTTCCGTTTTGTTTAGGTATTTTTTTTAATGGTCTAAATGCAGAGGTTTTGGGTGCCTAGTGCAATTTTTTACCTTCAAGAGAAGGAAAATCAGGACTTACCTGAAAAGAAGGTGGTAATATTTAGGTAGTAATTTTTAGTAGTACTTGGATAGCATTACTCCTGCACTTGGGGACAAGAGAAAAAAATTGATTTGTTCTAATCCTAAATTTGCCTACTCCATCAGTCATCATAACTTATCTGAAGCCAAGAATATTTGAGAATCACTGTCCACTTATTTTTAATGAAATTAAATATTTAATGACAAAAAAGAAATTCTTGTTCTTTTGATCCTTCAGCACTAACAGTCAATAGTCTTTTCAAGAATGGAAATTAATTTTCAGAACATGAATATGTATACTTAAATTTATGCTTCATATGATATCTAAGAAAAGTAATGAAAGAAATTAATTTAATTGTAAGTAGCCAATATTTAAATAAACTACTGCAGTTATTTGCCTTTGAAACTGAACAGCTTCTAACTTGCTGTAGATTGGAGGAAGAGATTTAAAACAAATCATGTGCATATGATGAGCAGTATAAATTTCTCACATGTCCTTTCTGTAAGCATGGATAGCTGCTTTCTTCTAAATAACTTCAATTCTGTTCATTTAGGAAGTGTGTGGTATCTCAAAGCAGACTTCATTCCTTCTCTAATACTTCTCTAATTTTTTTACATTATTAAAACAAAACAAAACTGGCATCTCCCCAGTTTTATCAATTTTCTACCATAATGCTGATTGTATACATTTTTTTTCTAAAATATGCACATAGGAAAAACAAACAAACAAAAACACCTCATGCACAGAGGTCCACAGTTGTCCCAAGCCTGCTATTTCTCACTGTGCTTCTGATTAAGCTGTGCATGATGTTACAAACTGTAACAAGTATAGCAAGTTTAGAGATACAACACTTGGAAGAAATCCAGTGTTGTAATTGAATACACTGCTGATGAAAATAGTTGTTCATAATATGACCGAGTGCCTTCGCAAGCTTGATAGGTACTTTTGTTAGGAAGAACTGTTTTCTAACCTCACAGCTTCTTTATGCCAGCATTTTTCTTTTTTTTTTTTTTTTTTTTTTCGAGTTCATACATAAAGGTGATTTTTTTGGTCCCAAAAATGGACAAAGAGTCTGCAGTCAGGAAAGACACTGTGAGACCTTTAGTTATAGCAGTGCAGAAGTCCAACTTAAGTCTGTGTATAATATGTAATTAGTGTGATCACTAATGTGTGCTGCTGGAGAGAATAGAGAAAATCATAGAAAGTTGGAAGAAAAATAAAAGAGGAGATCATATTTAGATTAAAAAATAAGTATATTAAATTGTTTTCCTGTCCTTCTAAGAGCACAATGACTTGTTTCTCCAGTACACGTTTAATGCATATGACTTACTGTAAAGCATGGACCAGATTAACAGTAGAGATTAGGAGAGTCAGACGGCCAGTTCACCCATTCCTACTGTTTTACAAATGATATGATGTGGCAGCTCGTGGAGAAAAGATGATTACAGAAATAAGACCAAATGCAGAATCACTGAAAAGACCCTTTTCAGTACTTTTCCTCCAATTTAGTCTTTTTTCTTCTTCTCCGATGGGTGGTTCTGAGAATTCCATGCATACAATCTTCATGTCTTAAGAGGAGATGTATTAAGTCTTTAATCAACAGTGTACAAATACAGAGATTATTTTGCACTTTCAGTCAATATAGTATGAAAATTAGAACATGTTGTTCAGAAAGTTAAGGAATTACTTTCCAGTGTATTTGAAAATAGTAAGATTTATCTATATTGTGGTATTGCATAAAATTAAAATATACCAATGTCTCTGAAAATTTCCAGTGATTTTTTAATACAGTAAACTTTGTTTATTTCTTCCTTTTTCTTTTTGAAGTAGTCTCACAGGATCAAATAGTTGTGTCATCTCACCTAAAATTTTGACATCTATACTTTCTCCCTTAAGAGGAAGAAAACCATTGTATGCATATTTGATCTAGTTCATACATTTGTATATGAAATATTTCTTGCAGTTTAGATAAACGTAAACAATATTAACCTATGTAACAGTAAAGGATGTGGCTGTCTTAGAATAAAATATCTGATACATGAAAGTGAAATAATGTACAGTTGTTGTATATGTCTAGGAACTTCCTGAAAATATTTTTAACTGATTTCTGCTCTATCTCTAAAGGAGCATCTGTTCTTATTTGGAAGTACTGAAGGATTGTAGACCATGTAACCTTGATTATTTCTATGCCAGTTTCTTGCAATGAGAGTGTGAGCAGGAGCTACCTATCTATTGCATGTTACCATGAAAAAGAAGTGTGAAAGTGACTGCTTTATATCAGTTGACCTATAGAATCATAGAATCACAAGGTTGGGAAGGACCTACTAGATCATCTTGTTCAACCATCAACCCCTTATTACCACAAGCTACTAAACCATTTCTCGTAGCTCCTCATGCAGACAAATATATATAGGAACTTGAGGAGTAGGATGTTATGTGGTGTCTCTGAAACAACAACACAAAAACTCCACAAGGTGAACGAAGACTCTTGTTTCCTAAAGCAAAAAGAAAGAAAGATGATTGTTGTTGCCACAACTTACCTACACTAGGTTGCACAGGTAGGTGTCCAGGCTGGTCTTGAACATTTCCAGAGGAGACTCCACCATCTCTCTGGGCAACCTGTTCCAGTGCTCCGTCAGCTGCACTGTGAAGAAGTTCCCACACACATTTGTGCAGAACTTCCTATGTCTCAGTTTGTGGCCATTTCCCCTTGTTTTATCACCACACACTGCTGAGAAGAAAGGACTCATATTAAGATAGCTAACTCAAAATGGTCACTTACCAGCATCCTATGTGACTTTTCATTTTAAAATAAAACTTTGTTTGTTTGCTTTATTTTTAAATAAATCAGCACAGAGAGGATGATGGAGTTCTTTTCTGGATATTCTAAAGCATTTATGGAAGACATGGAAGACCTAAATTTAAGTCCTCTTTCTGTCTGGACAGTGAGGATTAAAATCAGATTTTCCTGTCCTAAAGTGTTAACTATTGTGTAAAGGTCAGTAAGAACAATGGCTTTATCAGTATAGCTAGCTGTTCAAAAACTTACTCCAAGTTAATAAATGCAAATCAAATCCATAAATAGCTTCTGGCTAAGAGCAAATGAACATTCTTTCTGAATTAATCTAATATAAGTAGAACAGGATCTCGTAATGTTATTTTTATAGAGCTTTTAGATAGTAAAATACATATTAAAATGTTAAACTTGCTCTGGATATCTCATTACTTCTGTTTTCTGCTAGTGATAAGAAATATCAGTGTCATTATTGTCCCTCTGCTGTTAAGAAAATGTTGTTTATATGAGCAATGTAATTCTCTGTTCATATGAATACCTATGCATATTTTATAGCACAACTAGTTTTCATTTGGCAAACATATAACAGTATACTGTGGGAACAGCAGATTACTTGTGAAGAATTGGGAGCTGTATAATGTGGCAAGAGGCAAAGTATCATTTTTCTTTGGCTTAATTATTTTAATTTTAATAAGACATTAAAAATGTGCATAGAAAAAATCTGATGCAAACAATACTGTTAAAATCAGTTAAAGAAAGGGTCAGAAGTAAAAAGAAACAAAATATTTGTTAAGGGAGATGAGAATCATAAAACTATATATTTTTCCACGTGCACAGACTTTGATATGAGAAAAACAATATTTTATTGTTAAAAAAAAAGTTTGAAACAGTTTGTGTTTAAAATTATCACATTTTCTTTAAGTATTTATTCATTCAAACACTTCAGTGATCTTTCATAATTTTAGTTTAAGAGAATAAAATCTCTATATGCTATGAAAGAATATGAAACAGTAAATTATTCATGCCTTTAAAAAGGTAGCGCTTTGCCCTTCATTTTCTAGTGTCAAAAAAGTCACGCTACATTAGATTCATACCAGAATGGAATAAGGGAATGATGCAGTGAGAAATCTTGCTAATAAATTTCCATGTAGAGAGCTAGAATTAATTCAGATATCCAAATATGAAGGAATTTTATTTTGCTTTTTAATTTTTTTCTAATACTGTACTTGAATACTTTATTAAAAAAGAGTCTGTAAGCTAAATACATCAAACATTTAGCTTAACATTACAGGGTATTCTGTCCTTGCCCCTATAAAGTAATCTATTTTTAAGATTCTTATTTTCTATTCCAAGTTCAAAACATAGGTTTTTGTTGTTGTTATTATTTGTTTTCTTATAGTGTGAATTAATGAGAAGAGAATTCTTATAGATGAGGTGAACTATGGCACTTAATTTGAGTTTGTGTACTTTTCTTTGTTTGCTTTGTTTTTACTCTGCACTTAGTTAATAGGAATTCAAACTTAAAAATTCAAAATTGAGTCAGTCTATGAAATGCGTATTAATAGAACACAGATTTTATTACTGTCATCCTTTATTTTGTCTCAAAAAAGCCATATTTTCTGCAAAGGAATTGCTTGAAAATGTTGTTACATTAATAAAATTTAATACTAAAATTTGGATAGTAAATAGCTGATAGACGCGACCCACTTCAGTGATTAACTGGTTAACTGGCCAATGGCTTCACCTTTAGCTTGTGTCAGCCACGACGTCGGCATAGCTTGAACTATTTTCCTGATTTTTTCAGTAAAAATTGGCATTCTTAGTCTTTTTTTTTTCCTTTCTTCTTTTAAGGGAGATTATTGCAGTCTTGATCTATTAGGTTCTTCTAAAGCTACTTCTTTATATCAATATTAATAGTTTCTCTCATACTGTGCTAAGTATGCTACATTTCTGAGCAGAAACTGTGACTTTCTTTCATTGGATCTTAGTTAATCTCCTTCCCTGAAACTGACTCTCTTTGCCAGTAGTGTTTCCTTTCTTGCTGAATGCATGCAATTGTAATTTCACCATTGATCTTTGGCAAAATAATGTCTAATAAGCAGAAGAGAGCGATACTTGGGATAGAAAATAAGGAATATGAACAGCAGAGGGATATGGTTTTGATTTTTTTTTCTGTTAACTTGTTTTTGCTAGCTGTTTAACACCACATTTGCCTACAGATTAAATAGTTTATTTTATTGAAATTATAATAAATCCCCAAACTGTAGAATAATGTTGAAAAAGGTAGCAGACACTTTTATGACACCTTTCTGTTATGAGGAGAAAATATATTTTGTGCAATAGCTTCTGGAATTACAGGAGCAAATGAAGATCAGCATTTATTTATTTACTTATTCTAAATTAAACCATAAGATATAGCAGCAGGGTAGCTGCTTCAAGACAGTCTTCACAGCTGGAGTGGAAAGATGTGCATGCAAGCATTTCTGTATTGAATGATTAAAAATTCCATGGAAATCTCTGATCTTGGTAACAAAAGGAACCGAAGTTCGAAGTCTGAAGTGCCAGATGATAAAATTTAGTTTAAATTTTCACATTAAACTGCCTACAAAGCACATTTCAGAAAGCTCAGAATAATGTTTTACTTCCATTTTGTCCTCCACAGCAGTTTTTTTACATAGTTCAGATAACTGCCTACAGTGTTCTACATCCACACGTACAAATTTACAACTCTCTTGTCTTTCTGCTAAAGAAAATTTTCCTTGCTGTGGATTCATAGAGAATGACAAAACTTGTATTTATAGCATTTTCATTACCTGCAGCCTTCAGAGAGACAAGTGAAGGAAATGAACTAGTCCATACAGCATGGAAAAGAATCGGAACCCAAATCTCCCCGTTTCCCCCTAAAAGTGAGCTAACTGCTGGGCTGACTAGTCAGTCACATTTCTACCTTGTTTTAAGACAAGATAACTTATCTTTTTCCTCAAATCAGACCTGTAATTTATAGTTACTAGAGGTAAGATAAAGGTAGACTTATATTAGACTTCTTACTGAAGAACAAGGTGATCTGATCTCCCACTTAGTGAATAATTTAACCAATGCAAGAGATGTAGCCTCCTCACTTTTTCTTCAAAAATCACAGTCAGTTGTGCAGAAATTCAGACACAGCTAGACACTTAGATGATTAATTCATTTTATGAGATCTGTCTAACCTATTCTTGAGTTAGATGCTGAAGCCTGGGGGTAATGAATTTCAGAAAGAGTGACGGTTATTCCCTAACAGTTACTGCAGCATGCTGACCCTGTGAGGCTTCCCCTTAGAAGCTTGTATTCTGCTGTTCACTATCTCTGAAATCTAGGGCCTGACTCTGAGTTTATTTCAAACCAAGTAGCTCGCTGCAATACTGTTTTTAAGTCAGCAACTACATGCGCTTTTGAAACTGAAACATGTTACTACCAGTCAAATGTTTAACATTGAATAATGAAGCAGAAACGTAAGTTATATGCTACAAAAGTGAGCATGATGTAAATTCAGCATCAAGTTCTGTATTGATTACTGGCCTATACTTGGATAATTACTGCTGATTAAGTGGGCATTTTGCCGTAAGAATAGTGATTCTATATTACCCCTAAATTGGAGTGGCAGAATAAATCTGGAGCCAAAATGCTTGCATCATATCTACAGCAAATGGCTTTTATGTGTGTTTTTGTGATTTTTGTTGTAGTTTGTTTTCTTTGTACAGATGTGAGCTTATTTCTTGCATAACATACAGATTAGCTCTGAACACTTCACAGTACAGATAGTCATCTTTGACTGTCCTTCCTCTAGCCCCAGTAAAGATATAGTGCCACGTCATGTATTGCATCTTACTAATTTGAATCAATACATAAAAAGAAATGTAAAAATTATGCGTTACATTAAGGTTCAAATTCAGAATGAAGGAATGTTAGATTTTAAATCACAAAATTAATAAAAAATGCTTATTACACAAAATGTCAGAAAGTTGTTTTTTTTTTTTTCTAAAACAACCCACAAGAGTTATATACTTTTGTTATAGTAGCATTTTTAATCGTGTGAATCTCGTTTTGTTTTGATTGCTCATGTTTTTCACGTAATATCTGCATAATCTCTCTCTCTCTCTCTCTCTCTCTCTCTCTCTCTTTTTTTTCCCAGTAGACTTTAAGTAGTCTTAATAGTAGTTTAGTAGCTATAATTTACCCCCAAAATTTTATGGTAATTATTTCCACATTTGATAATTGTCCAGAACATACAATTAATATATAGAGATGTTCTGCTGTTATGCTTTTAACTTGATTGCATGCATTTCCCCATTTCTAATTCCTGCCCCTGAGAAATTGTCTCTTTGCAATGTAGATCAGGAATTTTTACTTTGGAAGCAATAACAGCCTCCTCATTTAATTTCCTACTTGCTATTATGTTACTATATATATATATTTATATGTATGTATGTATATATACATACATATATGCCGCTTTTCAGAGTCCAAAAGGCTGAGGAAATTCCTCAGCTGATGTCCCAGAAGCCTTACATAAGAATGCCCCTACAAACTCAACCACACATCATTTTAATATTTTTGATAACTTTGCAGCATTAGTTTGTCTATGGTGATAAAAAAAAAAAAATCAAGTTACCCAGGTTATCTTGTGATCGTGAGGCCAGGAAATAACTTTCCTGTGTAAGGTATATTTTAATCTACACTGTGAGTGTAAAACTCTTGTACTCCTAGGGGAAAAAACAGTATAAAATAACTGAAGGAAAGAGATAACTAACAGTACAGTGATGACATTTCTAAGAAGCTCTTTATACTTGAGTTTGATGAAATCTGAAGTATTGGTTTAAAAGGTTAGACTCTTGGCAAAAATCAAATCAGTTTCTTCAGTATTCCCTTCACTATTTTTATACCAAATATGGAGCAGAGTGTAGTATTTGATCTCTAATGATATTTATTTTCTTTCTATAGAAAACATAACATACTGTCTTAGAGCAGAAATTTTTTTGAAATACTCTGTTATTTTAATCTGTTATTAGTTATTAGAAACTTAGTAGTTTTATGGTGCAGTTCAATAATTATGTTACAATGTATTGGATGTTGTATTGTAGAAAAAAAAGTTACTTTAAAATTTGCAAATACGTAATTGTACTTAAACATATACTGAAATGACTGACAGCTCATATGTAGATTTCTCATCCATTAAATTTATTGTACTTGGAGGACATACCATATGAAACAAAAATATACAGTCGTTGCGCAGTGTCACGCTCCAATATAAAGGAGGGAGACGAGGTTCTTTAAGATTATGTGTATACCCAGCATGAGATTAAGAAACAACGGTTCAAATGTTGGTCCAACCAGTTTATTACCAATATTGACCAGGGACATGGGGAAGGGGAAGGCGGACACTGTTAAGGTTGATGGGGAAGGGAAGGCGAGCGATAGGAAAGATAGGAAAGAAGCAAGGGTTTGTACAACGCAGGGATAGTCACCAGCCAGGATCCTAGGGGTGGTCCGGTTGCAAGTCCGAGGCGGAAGAGCAGGGGTGACAGAAGCGGGGAGAACAGCAGCAGCGATGGGCAACCTTGAGCAGCAAGCAGTTGTCCGGAGAAACAGCGAGGGGTCAGCACTGGGTCTGCACTGGAGAAGCAGCGAGGGAGGCAACCCCAAGAGGGGCAGCAGTGAACAGTGATCAGCTCGTGAGGTCTCTCCTAAGAGAAGGCCTCTCCAGGCAGCAGCAGTGATCAGCTCGGGAAGTCTCTCCAGGTAGCAAAGAAAACCCCCCAACTTCGTGGCTGCAGGACCCCTATATTTATCTTCCAGATTCCTCCAGTCTACGTGACAAATCCCATGCAAGCTTGTCAGGCAAGCGTCTCCTGAGATGGCTATCTCCTCACGGAGATGAGTACCAAACAAAAGAGTGTTCGGCGGCCATCGAGCTGCCGCTTATCTCTCTTTCGTTGTCCCAGGATGTGCCCATCTGCCCATCCTTAGACAAAGGATTTCACAACCTTGTCCAGGACTAGCTTGGACATGTTCGGACATGTTCATCAGCAAACTTTGAGTCAATGGTATTAGAATAGTCTCTTACACGCAGTTCTTGGTAACAGAAAGAAATGCTGCTTGCCCTGAGGCGCAGTATTAATTTGAATTATTGGACACTGGGCCTTGAATCCTATTAGGAAAGGAAACCAGCTCTTTACTGCGGACCACAATTACTTTGAGCTCCTAATTATTATTTTTTTTTTCTGCAGATTTATCTTTCTTATTTAACACTGGATCATAGAAAGTCTTAAAGATCCAGCACTGTCATATTATAAGCCATATATGATAGATGATGATGCATTAAAGCAATTCACAAAAGGGCAAAGTAAACTGTCTGGGGGCTGGAATACTACTTATCTTTTATAATCTGTCTTTTCATCACTGTCTGTGTGTAGCAATCAGAATGGAAGAGAATCACCAAGTCACCTGCTCCTCAGATCAGAAGGTGATTGTGGCTTTGAGTAGATATTGAGCAGCCACAGCACTGCCTGGTCAGAAAGAGCAAGTGTACTAGCCTTTTACTTCGTAAAGACCTTGGTTCTCATCAAGTGCTAAGGTTTGAAAAACGAAGGAGAATTCTTTCACTTTCCTGTGGACATCACATCACCAGCGGTATCTCCACGTCATGTTGTATTTTTCATCATAACATCTGCTCAGAAGAACCCAGGAGTAAAATATCAAGAGAATACAGGTGAGTGGAACAGTGCCAGTCTCAGTGATGGAAAACATTTCTTTGCTGTAGGAAAGGAACTTGATCTCTTTGTTTGTGTGAATTTCATATTCATAATCACTTTTGCTATTTAAACAAAGGCATGCTTAAATAGGAATATTGATATGTGAAGACAGTTTCTCCCTAAATGTGTACAAGTGCAAATTTTGTGTGGTTGGTACCAAATTTTATTTCTGTAAGAGAAATTAAAATTATGTGGAGGATTTGAAATTCTAAGAATGAAACTAATGCCTTGGAAGAGGAGCTCTGTTGCTTCTGTGGAATAAAGGGGAAATGTTATTGCTTTTACTGCAACTAGATTCTAAAGATTATGGATGCTTCACAGTGGTTGTCTTGCATAAATACACTTTGATCTTCAAGGGTATCAGTGAGCAGAATGACAGGAACATAAATCAGTTTAAAAAATTATGAAATGATGTGGACTGCCTAGGCACTAGGAATCCTGCCTGGATCATCAGCCAACAACTGTTCAGAAAAGGCTGATTTATTTAAATCTCCCACCAAATTCTGGGTGTGTCTTATCTATTGAATTACATTCTTTTTTAAAGCAAAAACTAAGTGGCAGTAAAGCTGCATACTTGATAATAAAAGGAAGTAATCAAATTTATTCTATGTGATTCTTATACTACATATAGTATGTTATTCTTTGAATTACATATTGAAGTTACGGAAATTTCACATGATGTTTATTGCCCAGTGAGAGATGTTATTCTGTTAAAAAGTCTAAAATTGATTGTTTAGGGTTTTATTGGGAACGTAGTTTATAAAAGACAGTCACTATCATTGAATAGGAAGCAACAAACTCAGTCTTGGAGCTGTAGTGGAAAACATCATAATCTAGGACCTGGACTGGACAAAATTATGTTTAGAGTCAAATGCTTTACAACACTGTCCATTCCAACTTTACTTGGATTCTTGTAGTTCAAGTCTTTTCTTCAACATATTTTCATTCTTATGTATTGGTTCATTGTGGGTAACAATGAGTAGGCTTTAAAATTGCATTTGCAAATGACAGGTTTCAGTTCTCAACACTCAGCACTGGTCAGTACTAAGAAAGAATTCCCTAAGAGAAGAGAGAATGTATCATACAGATATAAGGAGGCTTCCAATGTATGCGGTTACCATCTACCACTATGGACACAGCAAGCTTGACTTCTGCACTGTTGAGAATAGGGAATTGTCACCTAGCAGTAAAATAGTGCTTTCTGGCTGGTGTAAAAGACAGGGAACAGAAATGGCATCAAGCTGTAAAGATGTCAGTGATTTTGACTTGGTAGAGGTAGTAGATGTTTTGTGTGTGTCTCCTACTGCATAAAATTTTGGTTGAGTGATGGTGGTTTCTACTCCCTCACCTCCTCCCATCTTTCGAAACTCTATATGTATTTCATGTCACTGGGGTCAACTGTTGCATATGATGCTTTTTTACAGCAATGAAAACAATCATCCTCATGCCACAACATATAGCAGGATAGATATCAGGATTAATTGTAACATTACATGAAATATTTAAATGCATTTCATAAAAGGAAACTGAAGTCTGCATAAAAATAGATTTCTGGAGATGGAAAGATTTACATACATCAAAACTTTTAGCATCAATGCTTCCTTTGAGATTAAATAATCTGAGTGAATCTGTTGAACATGAAAATAAAGTTGTCATTTGTTTGTTTCACCAAAAATTGTCACAGCCAAGGCAAAAAGCTTTTGAAAATTTGACACAAGTCATGGAGAATTAGATATAAGGAAAGAAAAGAAACATGAAGCTGTTATTTTACATTAATACTTGCTCACATTAGCTGGAAAAAAATGCCTAAAAAACTTTGATTAAACAATGTTGTAATTTGTCAAAAAGCTGTTTCTTTTTATTCTGTTTTTGATAGCTATTGTTGGAAAGCAATGTTGAAATTGGCTACTATTAGATATTATTCCTATCAGTTGTGTAGCTTAGGGCCTAATGAAGTTCTTCAGCTCTAACTACATTTGCAGTGGTATGTAAGGCAAGCATCCTTAGGAGCTAGCTGGTCAAGAGCTGATAAAGTTAATTATGGGTGAAATGCTGAAGACCAAAGAGCACAGTAGATTATCTGTGCCTCAACATTTAGACATAGATAACTGAATATGTTTTTAATTGGAAAAGTACACCGTGATACTCTTTCTCTGTTTGAAACTGCAAAAACTGAATTAGCTGCTACAGAACAGATCAGAAGAGTCAGGTTATGGGACATTGATATGAGGGAATCTGAGGCTCAAAGGTTCAATCAGGATATATAAAGTTGAGGCAGAAATAAAGAAGTGTTCACAAAATACAATATTACTTTGCTAGAAAAAAAGATCTGAATCTTTCTCTCATCTCCTGCTACTAAACAAGCTGGGGAATACATGTTCAGGGGGGAATCAATAACCAACAACTGTCATACCCCACTGGAAATCATAATCAGTTCTATGTGCCACACCTTCAGGTTCCTTTAGTACTTTCCTCTGAAAAACAAACAAACAAACAAAAACAGAGTATGGAATTTTCTTTCTTTGCACTTCACTTTTTACTCTAAGAATTTTAGATCATATTGCTTCACTATCGATTTAAATATATCCATACGCTAACAGTACAGCCTCAGCATTTATAATACTTCTGGGAAAGCTTCATTTCTTGAATTCTAAAACCGTTCTGGTGATACCACTGGATCCACACTGAAGTAATCTAATTGCCCCAAGGAAGGGGCAGTTTTCATACTCTCTTAAAAATAAGTAAGTATAATATAAACAAAGAAAAATCCAGTCAAGTATGAAAATTATAAGGAACTATTTAAGTAAACAAGCAGTAACATAATTTTTAGAGCTTGAAGAAGCTCTTGAAAATCTCTTTGCAGAGCTATATTAGAGAACTGACAAAAATGTTTGAACCTCTATAATATACTCAGACAATTAAGTCTTCTCTCTCATGATATCAATCTGTTTTGTTTTTCTTCAGTATTCTTTTCTTTTACTATACTCTAGAATACTTATTATTTGCTGTGGAATTTCACACTATCAAAATACTTTAGACTGTCTTTAAAATACATGCCTAGAGGATACACTGATGCTTTGGAATAAGTAACAGTGTACTGTTAAAAGAAGAAATCTTAATTCTAATTGCAAATGAAATTTGTTCGCTTGCTTTATTAGTGCTAATTTAGAATTCATACTTTTTTATTTGGGAGTATTTTTTTTTTTTTTACTGTTTCCACACTACCTTTGCTTTCATTGATTTCTTTATTAACCATTTTTATCACTTATTTTGGTTGTTTAGACTCTGTGCAATATCATAAAAGGTTTCATATTATCAACCCATTTATGCAGCAGTTTTCATATCATCTTTGATGACTAATATAGTTTTTGTCTGAAGCTGCTAAGGATAATGGGAATGTATATCTTTTAATTAACAGTAGGAGGTTGTTTTCTTTTTTTTAGAAACTAGTCGTAGTTCCAATATTTTAAGATGTAGCCTAATTACTGTGGAACTTGAATACACTGAATGACTTATTTTGAGTTTAATGGTAAAAGTCTCTTCTTATTTAGAGCACTGAATCCATGAATCCTGTGCAGAACTCATCTACAGTAGCTGTTCAGTGTCTGTCTTCTTGATTCTGATCAAGCATTTTACTAATGTTTATTAATTGCATGCTATTTTCTGTATCCTTTACTTATGACTTAGATAACAGTGGCTCCAGATGTCTAATGAAGCTAAACAATATGATTTTAAATGTTGATGCTTCATGTTTTCATAAAAATAGAAATTGTAAATGTGTGAAAGCCTGGAAGTAAATTTGGTATCAAAATAGAAATATTCAGAAGACTGTGTAATTTCTTTCCCAGTTGAACACTGATGAAGCTTTTATTTTAAAGTCTTGTATATTTAATTGGATAATATGGGATCAGCTTTTATATTAAACTTGATTATATGTAAAAGCCTCTAGCACATCAGATAGAAAAATGCTGCTTTCAATCACTATGTTCTCCTTGTAAACAATGTAGTGTGAAATGAGACCTATTGTGTATGTTGACAAACATGTTTATGGGCTGGTATGCTACAAACTATAATTATTTGGTACTTAAAAATGTCAGTACTGTTGCTTCCATTTGTATGTTAAGTTTCAAGCTATTTTTTTTTTCCACACATTTTTCACTTTGAATGATTTTTCCTTCCCTTTCAAGGTGATCTTCCTCTCAGTAGAATTTTCCTTCTTTGTCCTATGCCTATATCAGAATGTATTTTCACTTTAGCCTTCCTCCATCAACTCTTCCTGTCCTTAAAGAGTACTGCTAATTTAATATGCTGTAACTCACTTAGGGAGAGTAACTCACTCTTCTCTACTGTCAGTTTGCTTTTTGTTTCCTCTAACAGAAAGTAGTGGCTTTGCAATTTTTTTCATTACAAAAATCACATCATCCATGATTCGTTTAAAAATTCTGTTCAATTTTTCACTATTTATTACTGATTATTTGCCCTCTGAAAAGGTTTTACTCCTTTCTGGTGGAACGGAATCTCTCATCCTGTATCTCCTTTCAGTAATGTTGAAAGGAATAGAGGCTACAATCAACATTAGTGGGACTTAAGTAAAGCACTGATCACTGTAATTATGAGAAATCTAGCACCACTCTCCAAAGGCTAATCTTAGACTTCTGTGAGTGTTTTATATTCCCATGCAGTGAGTACTCAGTCCTTCTCATATAAGTTGTCAAAAAAAAAAAAAAAAAAAAAGAAACAACAAAAAACCTACAGCTATCCTCCATACTTTAGGGAGAAAGAGCCATTAGAGAAAAGACTACAACTTTTGGAGTAATAGCATTAATATTTGGTTCTGAAGTGTAATAGACACTAATTTCTGTTCAACTTGATAAAAAGACACTTCAAAATAGCTAGTAAATTTTTCTAGTTAAGTAGATACTCAACAGAATGCTTTTGGTGACATTGATTGTAAATAATACTCCTCTGGTGACTACTGAGCAGATAATTACAGTACTGTTGTGTATATTTTTTCCCATTTCATAATAATTCTAGTCAGGATCACATATAGTGATATATCCATCCAGAACAGAACTTTAAATATAATAACAAAGGTATGAAATCTGGAATCTGTCAGGATTATAACACACCTCAAACAGGGCTACATTCTTGGCCTTTCATCACTGCTGTTATGTGGTTTAAAAATCTTCTAACTTCCTCATTCGTGTTAACAGCTGTTTTACACCGTAGGCACAGTGGTAAAATATCAGAATAGTTCTATAAATCTATGCTGCCTTCTAGCTGCGTACATTCATTAGGGAGAGCAAGGAGATCCCCTACCACAGCTCCAGTGGTTTGTATAGTCAACTTCTACAAGTACTGTACTAATTTATTTCCAGTCCTCCAAGGCTGGAGAGAAGTTGAGGTGCTGTGGAACTGCCAGAAGTGTCTTCTGTCTTCTCTTCTTCCCATTTATGCTCTAGCAGATGTGTTTATCCCCCAGATTTGACATGGTGCAGTGCAGAGCTTGGGAGAAAAGGGCTGGTCCTCTACTTTTCAAACTGAGTCTGTATTCAAGTGCAGCAGACTCTGTAAAGTAAGATAACAGTCTATAGCAATAAACATGAACTTTCTAATCCACCAGCTCCAAATGCTTTCAGCTGACCCATCTGCTATGAAAACAATATAGTTTGCCACAAATATTTGCACATATTTGATACTGTAAAATTACATGTGGCTCAAGAACTATTGATTTTCTTTTTTTCTATGCTTGCTTTGATTCCCTAGAATAATACCTTGTACATAATATTTTTGAGTTTCTCTTCTGGGAGTCCACACTTTTTCAAATCTGACTGAGTAATTTTAAAAGTTGCTCTTGCTATATTGATTTTCTGCCTGAATCCATTTTGCTAAGTAAACTGATATAGGAAGTAGGCCTGGGATCATCTCATTGGTGCAATAACCAAGTTCTATCCCTTTCCAAAACACCAAACCTTTATAATCTTTAGAACTCTTTTTTATTAGACCTAAGTGAACTGTAAAATGGGAAAACATCAGATCTGCTGGGTAAGATGGAATGAAATTAAATGAGTCAGTGAACCAATTTTCCTTCTCACACTGTGTCCTTGCAGGGGCAAATACTTTTCTGTGGGCTTCCTTTCAGTCCAGCAATGCTCCCCTACTGCACAGTCCATTCTTATGCCTCAGGCAAGGCTTTTCTCTCCATTCCCGGGGTGGTTGTCAGGCATACATCTCCTCATACAGGGGCTTAGGGACCTCCTTCTGCTCTGGCTTTGGAAGAAACACTGAGCCTTTCCTTATTACTCTGGGGCTCAGTTGCCACAGCGCACCATCCTCTCCCCTCTCTTCTGCTCCCTTTTAGCCTCAGTAAAACCCCTCTTGCCACTCCCTCTTGTCTCCGTCACTCTCTGACCACCTTTACATGAGTAGCAGTGAATTAGGATGGGGGAACAAAATTTTTTTCTCTTCACTGAATTAGCTTGATCTTGTGACTGGTTGCCAAAATGGATACTAGGGTGGCAAAGTATCCCCCACAGTGTACTAAGCACCTGCCCTTCTAGGCTAGTTTGTACTTTTGTAGTGCCTGCAGTATTTTTTCTTGCTGCATCTGCAGTGGTGGAGCTGGTGGTTCTTCAAAATGTATGTGGAAAAGGGCACCTGACTGCACAACACCATGTGGATGTCAGGCAGAGTAAGCAGAGCAGCATTTTCCCCAAGCCTCGGTAAGCAGCAGGTTTTATGCTTTATTTACTTGTTTATTTATAAAATGTGAGAGAGCAAATACCAATCAGTTTGCAGCAGTTGAGATCACATTGATATTTTTTCTGGATTTCAGTGACTTCTACTGAAGAGGTAGCTGGTAGAGTAAAATAATCTCTCCACTGTTTCCTAGTAGTTGGAGCCTGTTTTAGCACCATTATGAACAAGAAATGCTTTTACAAAGTAATTGTACTGTTTTTATTAATCCTCTTTTCAGGATAATGCAAAACAATTCAAAAGGAAAGAAAATATTCTAACATCTCTGGGATAAATATTCCCCCTCCCACATAATGATGAGCTGAAATGAGCTTTGTGGTTTATTCACTGAGGTTTATAAAAACATGATATAGTTAATTTTTCTTTTTTCAAAGCCAGATGCAAGTTCTATAATTTAAATACACTGGGTCATTTTAATGATAAAAGCTCTGTTAAATATGTGCAAGTTTTGTAATAATGTTAGGTAATCATTTCTATGTTTTACATGTTCTGTGTAACTATCTGTTTCAGCCCTATAAAGTACTGATGAATTATATTTTGCATATTTGTGATATTTTCTATGCTTTCTTGCATGGGTAGTATTTCTAATTTTTGAAAAGTTACTGCGTCCCATGAATAGTGGATTAGGAGTTTCATGGACCTAAATTTTATTTCAGTTTTATTTTAAACCTTTAAGAGAGTTGAATTTGCTTTAGGAGTCTTCATTCATTTCAGAGCTTCTTGATTTGGGAATAATACTGCTGTTTTAAAATTCGGCTCACAGAGGAGCCGTTACTAAATTTTATAGTGGTGTTTTTCTCTTAAAGTAGTAAACTGTATCATTAGAGATCCATTTGATTATATTATCTGTTCTCTTGTATAAGAGACTGCAGTCTTCTCAGAGATAGCTTGTCTAAACTAGTGTTTGTCATTTTCTATGAGATCTTGATTTAGAATGGATTCAGTATTTTTTAATCAATTCATTAACTTAAAAAGGTAAATTAACTTTCTTTAGCATCTACTAACGGAAAGCACTGATATGTTTTGTATGTGCATTAAAAAGCTACAACGTTACAGTTCTTTCAATCTAAATGTTCAAGTCCTATTTTTGGAGGACAGAGAGGGATACACAATAAACTGAAAGAAAAGAACAGACTGGAAGTTATTTACTGAGTACATAATGAGGAAAAATAGTTTGGTACAGCTAAAATACAGTTGGACTGTATTTTAGCTGTACAAGGCTACAGCTTTTATCTAAAGTTATCTTTGTTTACTAGCTTTGTGTAACTTCTAGGTCATCTACCTCATCTTCGGAAGTTTGATGTCTCATGCTTAGTAAAAGTGAACCGCTGACTGTTTATTTTCTCATTTTATAAACCTGTTAACATCAATGTTTTGTCAGTATGTGCATGTGGACCTCATATGAGAGACACTACTAATTATTTATCTTTTGTGGTCTAGTCAAATTAAAGCCTCCTTTTATGACATAAAATTAAATCATCTATGTTGTGTAGTAAAACAAGCCCTTAATTTTTATTTGATTTTATTTTGCCAAATAAGGATAGTTTCCTCCAAAATAAGTTGTTTTCAAACTTAAGAAAATGCTTCAATGAACTTCTGTTACCCAGTGTCAGTGGTAATGTAGTTTCTTCCTTATTTACAACTGCTTGCTTTTTGATGTACTTTTTTTCGTGCATCTGTGGCTGAGATACCAGTAAAGTTCTGTGGAATAGCCTTTGAGGTCAGTAGTCTTATGCAGTTAAGTATACACAGTTGAAACAAATTGTCATTTTCTCTACATTAGTAGTTAACTTTATAAAGAATTTTCCTGAATGTTGCTGTCATACAAATGTGTGGAAGAGCATACAAAGCCAAAAAAAGATTTTAACAATTCATGACTTTCTTGTCTATGTGGACTTCCAGTTGGCCAGTGTACACATTTCTATCCAGAAAGCTGCTAACTAATCTGAAGCTAATTGAAGCCATTTTTAAGGTCAAATGTAAGGTTATTGTAAACAAAACAAAAACACAACCTGAAAGGGGTATTGTATCTTTGAATATAGGTTAGAGAAATCTGACTGGAATTATAATAGCTGCTACTATGTGGAATGTGACAAGAGCAAATGAATATAAATTACTGTTAGATGAGCCATATTTTACTTGCTATCATGGATGACATCTGTAGTTATGAATTTTTTAAAATGCATGTTTTCTTTATTTACAAGCTGTGTAGAATTAACAGCCAGGAAGGCAACAGAATATTATGAAGTACTTACACTTTTGAAATAAAAGAGACAAGGAAAGGACTGTATGGATTTTTCACACTGTGGATGGAGATACGGACCTGTATAAATTTACTTTTGTTTATGAAGTTTTGGGTTTAGGTGATTTCATAATTTCTTATGGCAGTCATTTTGGAAAGGGCTTCTGAAGGGGAGCTAGTTTCTCAATTTCCAGGCTATCCTGTCATATATCTGCCATGCTTTGTTTCCACTGGAAGCTGCGCTCAGACTTTGCAAACCAGCAAGGAGAAAATCTAACTGATAGTAGGGCAGAGGCAGAAAAGTTCATTTTCTGTCCACTGGAGAAGAGAGTTAGAATACCCCAAGGTAGTGGCTTAGAAGCTTCTCATTTCTCTTGAACCCTAAACACAGCATTAGGGGCAGGTTTTGAAGCATTTGAATGGAACTGGTCCTTTTTTGATGAAAGTATATAAAGACTGCACTGTATGCCAATTTTACATTTTGACAAAATAAACTTATTTTTAAAGGTTTAAATTATGCAACATCTTTTAACAAGAATAGCCATAACCTGCTGAATTTTCTGATCTTCTTGGGGATGCAGTCTTGTATTCTGTTGAAACTCTGCACAAAGGAGAAACTAGATGGTGTCCTCTTAGGGGACCAGGTTGTGCCTGTGAAGTGCTTTTGAGTGAAATGTTTCTCTCTAGGCCAGGAGCACTAACTAAGCTTTGCCAGGCATAACGACACAGCTTGGCCTGTTGCTTTCAGGCAGAAGAAAAGGTTCCCTTTCACGATCTATTTCTGCCCCCTTTGCCAAAAGTTTGTCATAGCACTCACACAACTTTTGTGCTGCAGCATTACTGAACACAAGTGCTCCTATCACTCAGGGAGAGGGGGAATAGTGAAGAAGGCTGATGCTGGGTGAGACTCCTCAGCATGTCAGGTAACCGCTTAGCATGTTTTGCCAGGCAATCCCTGTGACATTTAGAAAAAAAAAATCACTTGATCATGGATTTTATGTAAAATTGTTAAGGAAACGAAAAGGAGAATCGCATTCTTCATTTAAAAAGCATATATATTTAGGAAATAATGAAGTCTACTGATATACTTTTAACTATAGTTTTTATAGAAGCATGGGTTTTATTCAAGAATCCTGTAATATACAAACTGTTTTTAAGCATCACTTAAGTTTTTTACGAGAAAGTCAATTTAATGAGTAATTACTTTATGAAAGCTTCAAAACAAAGCAATATTTTCCTCTGAGACCTGAATTCTAACACTTTCTATTTAACAATCATATGGTATCAGGGCAGTATTCTGCCAGACACTTTATGCTTCTGTAAGATTATTTACAATTATTTGTAGTATTTGTCATAAAATCCACAAATTCTTAAACAAATTCATATGATTAAATATATTTTGAAAAGCGTAGTAATATTTGTTTGTAAATACTGTTAACTTGCTTTGGGAATAGTGCTGCTAGAGCATTCATTGTGTTTTGAACACCTGAGAATAGCAGGTGTGTTTGTTTAGGAGGTCACTCATGTGATGCCAAATTAAAGCAGCTGTTCTGTGCGTGCTTACTCTTATGTGTGGCAGTGGAAGTAGCTGATTGAGTTTATAAAAGAAATACTGCAAAGCAGTGGTTCTGATTGTATTGATCCAGCATATATGGCTTGGAATTTTGAGGTGAGTGGGAGAATGTGTATGTTGCTGCATAAGCTTTAGAAGTAAAGCTTGTGATGGAAATCTAATTATGGATATTTATGTCAAGAGTTGCCATTAGGAATGTTCCACTGCTCTTTTTACAGTATTACAGCCTTACTAAGAGGCTGTCTAATCCGTTTATTTAAGAGTTTTAAGTTGTACTTTTTAAGGAGGAGAGAACTTAAAAATAGTCACAAGCAAATTTAAGATCTAGAATTATATTGATGCATTAAATTTAATGTATGACACTTTTAAAAATGAGTAGTGCTATATTATGATTAATTAGAAAAAGAAAATAGCATGAAAATGTTTTTTCTTGAGGAAGTGAGGCTGATGCTTAATGCAACTTCTAGGTGAGACAGGTCAGTTTATTTTGTATATCATTCATGTTTTGTAACAATTAGTACACTTGAAAAATAGGAAATCCTTGAGACTGCTTGTGACTTATGTTTATCTGTACTAGGCTTTTAAGCTTTGTCTTCCTTTTTTATTATGTCTTTCTTATTTTTTATTTATTTTTTAATCCTGGAAGGACTGAATGTGAATTGTTTGGGTTTGTTTTATTCACCTTCTCTATGCTTGTGCTCATCAAGGAAGAATATCATTTTTACTTGCAAATTGAGATTAAGAAATAATAAATGATTAAGATAATTTTGATAGGCCTTGCCTGCAGACGTGGGTATGTTATTCATTTCAGTGTATACGCTAGTGGTTGCTAGTAGTACTTTAATCCAAAGGGAAGCCAGCTTTATGTTTTAAAAGACCAAAGTAAGCCTCTGAATTTCTTGCATCTAAATCTGGGCCTTAACAACTAGACAGTATTCCTTTCTTGCTAACACACTGTGTATACTGTTTTGTTTCTAAACTGTAATATCTATTATTATATTAAATTACTTGCAGCAGCTTTTGGAACGGGCTTATTTTCTCTCACCTGATAAAAGCACTTTAAAATTGCAAGTGATAAAGGAAATAAGAATGGTAGTCTGTAAAAAAAAAAAAAAAAAAAAAAAAAAAAAAAAGGGGGGGGGGGGTGCTCCATGTTTATGCTTCATTCTTCCATTGAGGAACAGGAATTCGTAACACTAGACTACTTCAGTTTCAATTATTTTCTCCGTGATGTATTTTACTATTCAATGAGGATACTGAAAAAAAAAACTGTACTTTATGTTCAACTTTAATTTTATGTAAATTATTTTTCTATTTATTAGAATTGAATTGTTCATTTGGAAAGGACCTTCAAAGATGTTGAAGTCCAATTGCCTGACCACTTCAGGCCTAACCTAAAGCTTAAGGGTGTTGTTGAGAATGTTATCAAAATGCATCTTGAAAAATGACTAACATGGTTCAAGTGATTAAAGTTAAAATAATTTTATCTGCTATTAATTTTGAAGTGAATATTTCAATAACGTAAAAAAAAATCAGTTGTTAGCACTAAAGAATAGGGAACATAATTGAAAAGCATCTTAAGGCTGAGCAAATTTGAATAATTGAAACAAAAAAAATGAAATAGCAAGTTAGTGGCATTTTATACAGCTATTTTTTTTTGCCACAGATGTTACAAAATCTCTGCATCCTCTATAAGGTTTTATCTGGAGCAGTACTCTCTGCTACATGAAAGAACTTTGAAGCATTCGTGGGTGAGCCTTATGACTCTGCTATTTTTATTATTATTAATATTATTGCATATCTTTCCTTCACTTCAGGTACTCTGCATGATACTATTGCAGGTGAACGCACATCAGACTTTAAAGCAAACCCTCTTGTTCTTTGGTATTTCTACTCTGATAAAGCAAGATCAACATGTATGACTAATATTACTCAATATGAAAATGACTTATCTCTAAGTATAAGGAAGGTTCCATGACTTTTCAAATAACTGAATTTTCGAAAAAGCAGTTAATGTGTGGTGCAGAAATTAAGGCCAATGATTTTATATAGCATAGATTTTGCATAAGTTCAAGATGAGTGGTCTTGCCATGGCTTTTTGATGCAGAATATCTCACATCATCGTCAGCATTTCATTAGATATATTTATTTTAAGATGAACATTTTCTGCTTCCTTAAAGAAGACATTATAAAGTATTTCTTCGTTGTCTATACTTCATGTGATCTAAATTATTTTAAGTTGTGTGTTGCTGTTTCTTGTTCATATTTAACTTGGTCAATGGACAATTGAGGATGGCAGATGAATGTAGTATGTTCATAGCTTATGCAGATATTTTAATAACTGTTAGAAAATGAATGGAAAGTACAAAATTCAGTGTACTTTTAATTGTCTTTCATTTAAAGACATCCAAAATATTAATTGGAGAGTCACTTGAGGAGGCAGGAAGGTATATTTATTGTACTTCATCTCGGAAGTATCAAAAAATGTTGTGTATGCTTTCATGCATATCATTCAATATGTCCTGAGTCATAAACCTGGTAAATCTTACTCAGTCCCTGGCTGATTTATTGAGATTTAGAATTTGTTTTCATCAGAAGACTTACCTCCCTGCCTTTGTTCACAGCGGAGAAGTGTAGATATGTCATGTGGGTGCTTGCCACCATTGCTGATATATGAACATAATATTAAGAAACAGAACAGTATTCTACCTAATAAAAATCACTAAAACTGGTATGAATACTTTAGAATTTGCGACTATATTGCATTTATTTGTGACCAATTGGTTACATCTTTAACTTCAACAACGTTTTCTTTTTTATTTTACAGTTTCTTTACATCACCTGAATTTCCTCTCCTTTGCTTACACTTGAAACTCTTGTCACACAGCACTTATTTTTAGCTACTTCAAGTTAGTTTTTTTGGATATTATTGTTAACATTTTATAAGCTGCTCGATGGGGAAGATGGCATGCTACAATAGCTGCTGCTGCAGATGTTATGGAATTCACACTATAACTTCAGTACGTGGAATAATTATATGGAGTGTATACATAGGTCATTTTGAAAGTAATGTCTCCTACTTATTTCTACAATACAAATACACGAGAACACTGTTAGGGCAAATTCACTGCTACAAACAGTAGTTTTCAACATAGTCTACTATTAGCTATGCATTTTCAGCAGGAATGAACAAATGCCTGTGTGTTGTGTTCATAGAAGTCTGTGCCAGCAGAGGTGAACAACTTTCTCAACTGCAATGATGATGTCAGTGCTAGGAAAATGTTGCCCACATAGTTCATCTTTCACGTACGTTCTCATGACAGAACTGAAATGTCTGTTTGGTAAGGAAGTAAAACCCCCATGGGAGGGGAAGTAATAACATCCTTGAGTAAGACTGGAGGCCTTTGGAGTGGGTAAAAATTTGCAGTGAAATTGTTGAATGTAATTTGTAAGCCAGCCTTTGGAATATTAAGTTAAGCGAGCATATTTATCAGAAAAGCACTTAATTTCATAGTATGTCATGTTAACCCTTTTCATAAATTGTTGTTTACAATGTTTATTGTATTTCCAAATATTTTTTCATGGACTTCCATCAAATAGATGTATTCTGCCTAACTTTCCAAGCATTGTGATAAGCTGCTTAAATCTCCTTTACTACCAGCTGTGAGCTGCTGGACCACTGAATGGCATTCTGTATTTGGAGAAGTAGGCTAGAGGAAAACCACAGAGAGGTGTTCTGTCAAATCACTGACTTAATTATTGCAATTTATTTGTTTTTAGTGTACGGTTCTTTCTTTTGTTTCCTACTAGATCATAAATAACTATAGTGGCAGTAGTAGAAACTTTTCCTCTAATTTAGTGCATAAGACCTGTTTCTCATTTAAGATAAATCCTTGTGATCTTCCAGGTGTACATTGCTAGAACAGTAGGTAAAACTTGAAAGGGGTCATTTAGAAAATGTCCAGCACAGGACAGAATCTTTACGGTCTTTATTGTAGCCCACTTAAAATGGAAAATGTAAGTTAAAAGGAAAGACAAATCAGTAAGAGTAGACACTACTTATACAAAAAAAAAAAAAAAAAAAAACCATGATTTTCAGTTCAACAATAGCCTATCTATCAGTAACTAAGCGGTAGTTACGTTTCCTTTTTCTAGTTACTTAACACATTTTCTTGCTTCAACTTTTGGAGCTTCCTGCAACAAGGCATGTAACTTAAATTAGTATCACTGGAAGGCTTCAACTGTGTACAGTGTTTCAGGTATTTCTCTCATGTTTCCTGATTTTTTATAACCTTATTTAATATTTCTGACCTGTTAACCATGGGAAACCTTGTGTAGTCTATCTGTATTTTGACATGAATTGAGCTAATCCTTTTATGTTGGATTATCAATTAATACTTGTTTTTACTACATTGATAACTAAGTACCACAGGCAGCTGCAGAGCCAGAATGCTTAAAGTCTGCTAGAGTAGCTAAAGCCTGTGTCTGTTTTATCTTACCAGCAGGGGTTGTGCACTAACAGTAATTTCTCTTGAGCCTTCAGCATTGTGCTGGTTTTTGTTTGCTGCATTCAGTTTTGGAGGCAATTTCACCCATTTCTCTTTAGACAGGCAGTAGTTCCTCATTATGATTCTTCCATTAAATTTTTCCTTAGTGGCTCCTCAGCCTCTCTGTACTCTTTTTCCACCATTCCAGCAATTTTATCTTCCCATCTTGGGCTTGAAATATTTTGGTGCAATTTTCTAGTTTATTCACTAAACTTGAATTTAGTGTTTAATCTCTTCTTACACCCAACTTTTTAATCTTACTCCTGCACTTAAATACACATTAAACATCAAACCCTGTACAGTAGGTAACTGATTTTTCAGCTTTATGAAAACTGGCAAGGATGGCTGCTAAAAATTGAGGGTGTGGTATTGAATTTTGATTCTGTATGAGAATTTCTTTGAAGATGAACAGTTCAAGTGAATAAAAGTGTTTAATTTATACTGTAAAATTAATGCTCTTTAGCTCAGTAGGTTGAATGTAACCTCTGTATATTGGAAGATTTCTGCTTCCTCTTCTGTGGTTAGGAACTTGCAAGGGAGATTCAGGTTACTATCTTGTTATTTTTCTCTGGCTGTTGGTAGATGGCTGGAGTTTTTCTTTCTTAAAGCAGTGGAATAGGTGCAATGATTTTGATAGTTGAACTCTGGTTTCTGTTAGGTTTTAGATAAAAATTCATTCAAAAACCTTATAGTTGGGTAACTTGAGATAAGGCTGTCATAAAGACTTGTAACATACTTTCACAGAATCACACAGAATTGTAGGAGTTGGAAGGGACATCTAGAGATCATCTAGTCCAATCCCAAGGGAAGGCTGATACTTCATTTAAAAAAAAAGCTAGAACAGAATTTTGCTTTGTGAAGTATGGTCTTTTGGTATGGTATGCTATTTATTCAGAACTTTATTGTTTATCTGAGAAAAAGGGACACCAATTGCACTGCTGTGGTTGCAAGAGCAGGAATTAAAAGATTTATCTCTTGTTCTAGCCTATTGTTACTTTCCAAGGATGGCAACCATTTTCAGAGATAAACTTTTTTGTTTTGTTTTGTCTCGGAAGAGACAAGCACTAATTCTTGTGCCATGCTGCTAGTGTGCTGATTGCTAAAACATTTTTATTTTAAACAATTAAAAGTACTAGTAACTAGATATTCTTCATAAATGGAAATCATTGTTGGCATTAAAAAAAAAAAATTGAGTGGGAGATTGGATTTACCCAATCCTTATGTAGATTATTGGGCTGACTTAAAATGTGGTAAGAATGACAGGAATGTGTCACAAATTAACACATTCAACTGGAAACAATAAGTTTTGTTCTGCAGGCATTCAGTTTTTTTCTAATTAATGTCTCAGATTGTGATTTGCTCACAGCTATATATGGTTATCATAATTCTTAGTCATGCTCTGCAAAAGTTGACACCACTGAATTATTCCAGTATTGCTCTGAAAGCCACGTGCAGTCTTAGATGATTTTAGTAGCGCTGTAAAATAAACAAAGTTCAGCCATCTCTTTTTCCAGTATGTTTGGTGTACAGATTACATTTTTAAAGACAAAACGCCATGCAGTTACAAACTTCAGAGATTAATTGTCCTCAAATGCAGCATTACAGTTCTATGTAGCTGAACTGAAAATATCATTTATGAAATACTTTCTTGGAGAAGAAAATGTTGTAGTCAGTCAAAAAAAAAAAAGTTAAAATTTTTGCTGAGGTAGTTGTGTACTTTAACTGCTGTACTTCAAACTTACTTTTTCTTACCACTGTATAAATGAAAAAATAATCTGTGGCAGACAGCAGCCGAGTAATAACACGTACTAATGTAGTTAATGGTGATCCTCAGTTTATTTCTAATAGCAGTTTACACTTATACCATTCTAGATTGCAGCATTCACTGAAAACAGCCCGCACATAATCACAGCATCTGATTGGTTCACAGAATACAGTCATGCACCTGTTATGTGTGTTACAATTGTCTCATCTAGTTGTTACTTCGAGCGAAGCTGCTGTGTGTTACAGTTGTTTCATCTAATTGTTACTCTAGCCGAAGCATGCATCTGCTCCTTCTATCTGGTACATGCCTTGCTGCTGATTAGTTTCTGTTCTGTTCTTGTCTACTTTTCATACAATAGCAACCTTTATGGCAAGGATTGCTCACGCGTCTTCTCAAAAATCCCCTACAATAATCATGTTGCATGAATGAAATTAGGAAATCTTATGCTTAAGTGGGTAGGATACTAGTGTTTTGTTTTGTTTTGTTTTTTTTGGTTTACACTTGTAGAAAGAATTAAATTTTTTCATGATTTGTGTACAATCAGGATCTATTTGTTTTGATCTTAAAAAAAAAAAAAAAAACAAATTAAAAAAAAACCTGTATGAAATCCACTGCCTTATCATGGGCAGGAACTAGAATCCAAGTAAATCATTTATTTTTTACAAGATTAAAATGTGTGTGTGTGTATAAATATAATATATATTATACATATTAATATATATAATATATATACATATAATGTATGTAACTGTGATAACTTGTTTATACAAAGAATTTGTAGCTTCAGAATCTAAAACAGTGATTCTAAAGTGACTGGGTTTGACTACTGATTGTTTCAGATCTGTAAGTGTATGTTTAAGTTATCTATTTTTCTGTAAGGCTGTATATTACCCTAATCTTTCTACCTTTTTTTCTCCTGCCTCTGCCCTCAAAAGAAATGTTCTCTGTAGCTACCTGAACCCTGTCTATGGCGTTTAGGAACTGAAATTTTAATGGTGTAGTTCCACTTGAAATAGTACATTTAAGAAAAAATGAGATTCTTTCTGCCAGAACTGTGAAAGATTAATTAAAATGTGAGAAGGGCAAAACTCTGAAAATAATTAAGATTTTATAAATTAACTTTTTAGAGTCTTGGTAATCGCATTGGTAATGTGAAGCTTGTGTCTGTGAATGCATATGATTTTGTATATGCTCAAAACATTAACTGTTTGAGAGTATAAGTTGGGTTGATATAGTCTTAAAATAAAGGAAAAAGAGGTTTTTAAAGAAATGTTAAGCTGAGCATTAAGGAAAATTAAATGTTATGATTAAATGTGACTTTTGAGTACATTTTGATAATAGTATCATTAAGACAGTCTTATAACCTTAATTCTTTTATAGTACTATTCACCAGCACTGTAGTTTTGGCTGTAGTGTTTCAGTATTACTGCAGATTTTTTTTTTTTAATATAAATGTAACAATTAAAAAGTCTCTTCCGCTCACTCACTCATTTTGGAACTATTTTCTGTAGGATGTGTCATTGCTATTCCATATCTATTGTAGAGATGCTTTTGAAAGTTGCTGATTTGTTTTGGGCAGAAAAGCTCTTGTTTCTAGTGGATTAGAAATGTATTGCCAAGGTTACAACGTGCTTTGTAAGAATTATACGTGTGTATATATATATATATGTGTGTGTGTATTTGTTATTGAGGATGTGTGTAAAAAGAATGTATTCTCAGTTATTGTGGTCAGTCCTGTGTATTTTCAAGTGCATCGCTCCTTAAAGCATTTTATAAAGGATATATTTTCTTGAAGGGTTTACATTCTAATTCAGATTATGATCATTATTTCATAATTACATAGTTTCAGTTGAATGGGAAGTGATATTATGGATTATATAAGTATTTTGGTTAACGTAAAAAATAATTAACAAGCTAATGTAAAAAGTAAACAACTGTAAGAGGTAACATAATGTACATTCTGCCTGCAGTCTACATCTTATTTATTCTGGGATTCTCAGAGTGAAAACTAATGCTTGATATTAGAGCAATAGTATTATAATCTTAAGCAAAGTAGCAGTTTCATTTCCATGTTACAGAGGATGTTTTGCTAAATAAATGTTATTAGACAAGCAGACTGATACAATGTAACTTTTTAAACTATCCTGACAATGAAGTAATATAATTAAGAATCTGGAAGTTACCAAATATCTGAACTGTGTTATTATACATTGCATCTCAACCCCTTTCACTTGTGTAACTTTTCATTTAGTATGTATACAGTGTTTCCATTAAATTTTTTTTCTATTGTTTTATTAGATGGAAAAAGTTCAAAAAGTAAATGCTAAATGTTCTTCACTCTGTGCATGACTTCATTCCTCATTCATTGCTGAGTGTTATATCATGCTCTAAAGATAGAATTCTATTTTGCTTTTTTTTTCTGTAATGTTAAGATATCCCAAAGCCTTTACAAATCATTTTTATAATACAATGAAAAGTACTTCCATGAAAATGAAAGTGAAAAGTGTTTCCATTTCCAGCCTGACTCTGCTAGCTAGTGACAAAGTTGTTGGTGGTAAGATTTTAAGCTTGATCTCTCAAGTAATGTTATCTCACTGCAGTAAATATTTGCAGATGGGTATCATTAAGCTTAATTCAAGCATATTTCCTTGACTGTCTCTCACAGACAGCTTTTTCGATTCTCCCTTGTGTTATTAATTGAAACACACCACTATTAGTGTCTGACATCCCCAATATTTCTGTTTCCAGATTCATTAAGGTACTTTAGTCAGGTTCTTTTTCTATGTTGCAGAAATAGAAGGATCAACAGTAATGGGAGACTTCAGTAATTGCTGCAGCCGAGAAACTGTTCTAAACTGCTTTTATGGTAAACAAAGTAACTTAGTCTCCCAAGAAGCTGAATTTATATTCTTTTGTTTTCAGAATGCACTTTTTCAAATTAGTATTTGAAAGTACACTAATAAAGAGAATAGGTTTTTTTAGCAATTGGTGTAGATGATATCACATAAATGACTTATCTATGATTGATACATGTAACTTAGAAGAAATTAAGGCAATATTGTTAAAGAAACTGAAGTGCTAAAAGCACCTTGATCTTTGTTCTGAACTTTCACTTTGATGTATGTGCAGGGTGAAAGTATAACCTGGCAGTGTTTTCCAATAGTAGATTTTCCTGTAGTTTGAATCACACATTGAATCACCAGGTTATTTAGACTGGGAGTGTGGTTTTCTTGTCCAACCTTCTGCAGAAAGCAGGTCCAATTAGATCAAATTCTGTATGTCTTGCCTCATCAGGTTATAAATATCTCTAAGGATTGAAATCCTATAGTTTCCTATTATTTGCCCACTCTCCTGTTAGTCTTTTTCCTTATGCTTAGTGTTTCCTGTGTTGCATTTCACACCAGCAATCTGTTCTCTTAGCTCTGTCAGCCCCTTGGAAAAATCTCCTTCCATTGAAGTGGATACCAAGATCTCTCCCAGTCTTCTGCTCTTCTGAAGTTCTCCTACTTTTTCCTAGGCCACCATGCACTCTGGTCACCTCTTAGTGCTGGACTTGACCCAGCGTGTCAGTGATTTTGTGTGCTGGGGAGTACCATACTGCAGCCAATCTTGCCTGCAGTCTTGCTTCTTTAGTCCAACATGTGGCTGAAAATTCTTGCCTTAAGGCTGCTCTGCTAATTCAACTTGTTTTCCACCACCATCTGTAAATGACCCATTTTGGGGCCTACTCGTACAAGCCATGCTGGAGAAGCCATGGTTATTAGCATGATTAGAGGTAGGGCTGAACACTGATTGAGGAGACAGAAAGGATCAGATTTGGTTCAGAGTGGGGGAAGGAAAACTTAGCATTTAGCTATCATCTTTGTTTCTAGAGGTGTTCAGAGAGAAGATGGAGGTACACTTTCCTTAATGATGCCCAGGGAAAGAGCTAGAGGCAGCAATTACCAGCTTTGAGGAGAGTCGTAATTGGACATAATTAGAAGATTCCTCATGATAAGAGTGCTGGTGGTAGGAATGGACTACTTGAGGAGCTGGTAGGCACTGTGTATGCTAAAAGGACTCAGCCAGATGCAGCTCAAAGGTGCCTGCTCCAAGGAAGGAGGTAACCCTACTTTAAGCAACTTTGAACTAGATGAATTCCAGGAGTCTACCATCCTCAGTCAGATTATGATTCTTCCTTAACATATCTCTCAGGCTAAAATTTCCTCAGTCATGTGCTCTTTACTATACATGTCTTCTCCTTCAGTGTGCATCTGGTATAGAAGGGTATGAAAATTGTGTCATAACTTTTTATATGATGAAAACTACTGCTAACTTTTTATGGATCACAGTACTCTCCTTTTTAGATTTACTTTGTTGTGCTCTTTATTTGGTCTTCTTTCTTTTTCTGGTAAATATGGTGTACCTAAAGGGAAGAACAATCATTCAGTGATAGAGAATGTCATTGGAAAAGTGAGAACAGTATGGTGCATTCCTAAATTCATGACAAAGCAGTCAAGCTTGCAAATGAATTACTGGGATACTGGTCCAGCAAGGTCAGGAATTTGTGTCAGTATGTATTTTGAGAGACTAGGAGTCACGGAATACTAGCACTAACTTGAGAGTGACTGCTTTAGGAATGTTCTAACTTTTAGGTAAGGCAGGATAATGTTATGGTGTGCAGTAGCATTTTAACAAAAGAAAATTTAGGAGTAAACTAAGCCCTCTACTAGTGTGCATCAGAAGTTAAATGAGATTTTAGAAATTAAGATAATCTGATTTTTAGGGAATTTGTTTTTGAATATCCTCCGTACTAACTGCAAAGATTCAAATATATGCACTTTGCTTTTTCATACTAAGGGAATTACGAACTTAACATTTAATAAACTTGGGTTTTATATGTATAGCATTTAGAGTTATTATATAAGGGCATTAACATTGATTGTGCCCACTAAATGCTTGTACTACTGTTAAAATCAGTCCATTACTTAGACATACCCAAACTGGACTTGACATAACTGTGCCAATCTAGATTTTTTTTCCCCCTATTTACTGTGACTTTTTTGTTTGATTGGAAATTCAGATCGATCTCTGTGGGGGAAAAATTATACATTTTGTTGATTAACCACCAAAGCATAGCATTATTACAGTTTCATGTTCATTTGTTTGGTGTTTGTGCTTTCTATGTTTAGATGCAGTGCTTCCAATCAGAAAGAAGTCATTGGAAATAAATAAATATAAAACAAGCCAGAGTAAACAAACTCTTATTCAGCTGCATACTAGAGTCAATGGATTTTTTCTTATTACAAATTCATAATGATTTTTTTTTTTAATTTAAAACAATTTATGAAGTTATATGCATATATATAGAAATCAGCATTTGCAGTTAGTTTAGTATTACTACAGGTAATAATATTGAAGGAAGTCTTTGTAAGTTACTTATATCACAAAGATTAGGAATGTCCCTGAGTCACAGAGTAGTTCACACATTATTCAAAAATATCCAGGGAAAATTATTGGTTTGAACCAGAAGAATAGCAAAATTGAAGATACAGGATCTCTAAACCACTGATTACTCTGTTCAATGCTCTGTGCTTTGTACAGTGTGCCACACCATATGTCTGTGATACTAGCTGCAGCTTACTTCTAGAATTCCTCTAAAGTGACTGATATTTGTAATTTAGAATAGCAGAAGTCTACTAAAAATCAGTGTAGTCTGAAGAGCTGTAAATCTGCAAATGTGCATAAAGACGGTAATATTTGGAATACAGGCCTGATATCTAGCATTTATTTAACTAAATGTCTAAAATGCAGACACATAGAATTGAGTCAATGAGCTCCAGAACTGTATGATTTCAGTAAAGAGAAACAGGACATTCTGTGTCATTGTTCCTCTGAATTGTAATTTTGTATGTTTGTTTATGGAATCCGAAGTTTAATACAAAAGTAGTGGCCAGTTGTCTTGTTTCAGTGAAAAGACTGCTGGTTGGCTGATAAGTCTGTATGCTATTATATTACCATTATTGCTCTTGTTCTTTCCTTTTTGTCTAAAAAGGAGTAAGGGAGAAATTGTTTTCTACATCTTTTTAAATTGGGGTGCCCTGTACCACATTCTTCAAGGGTTCTTTATAGAGATTGGGGAAGTCACCAAGATAAGTCATAAAGAAACATTCCAAGTTATAATAGAATGGGATAAGATTAAGTGCATTCTTCGCTTCATTGCTTGCACTTTGTCTTTCTGCTTAATAGAACATGAACTGAATAGAAGAGCAAAGATCCTGCAGTAATTTAGAAATAGAGTATTGGTTGAATTCTTTGCCAGATATGCCAAACCTTTTGCTGTGATTGATAATAGGTCCTTTTATGCATTGTCTGCCGGTTGGAATTAAGTCTGGCATCCTAAAAGTGGCAGTTTTGACATTAATGCAGCTTCAAAAAAAATTAGATTTTCTGTAAAGCTTTAGCAGCACTGAAGATAAATACAAAATGTAATAAGCAGTGTAATGATCTTTGAATCTGCAGCTTCATTCTATCTAGCATCCCAGAAGGCTGATGTAATTTCACAGGAAAAGGTACTATGATGTATCACTTATCTTTTTTTTTTTTTTTCCATGCTTATGCTATCATCTCAGATGTAATACATTAACATTTGAATGAAAGAATCCTCAATCAGGAAATAGAAGGGTACATTTGAAGGTAGAAAGAAAGGAAAGGGGAAATACAAGCATGTTGATGTAGAGTTATGTTACAAATTCTGACACACATTTAATATATTAAAAGTCTCTGCTTTGAAGTAGAAATAAAAAGTGCATATTCTGTCACTGATGTTATCATACTGATTTTGATAGACTTTTATTTACGTGGTGTTAATGTGAAGACTTTTCTGTAATGTAATTGTGGAATTCTGAGTTAATCAACATGATTTAGTGCTAAATGTAAAAGGAAAAAAGCCTTGATAGCTTTAGAAGCTGTGAATAGATTACAACACTGGTATGAATTAATTGAAATGTAATTTTTTTTACTATGAAAGAAATGAGCATCAGTTCTTGTCACTCTCCTTATTCTACCAACTTTACTGGTCTTGTTTGGTGTTTAAAGAAACTCTTTTAAAACCTCAAATGGTTAAAATAGAATTATCAGAAAATGTCCCACTTTTATTTTTTCAATTAAAATACAGCTGTAACAACAATTAATATGGTTCAGGGGAAAAAATTATTTAATACCCTATTTAGAGTAGTGTCTCATGTAACTGAAAGTTTAGTATGGCAATCAGTAAATAGTTTTCTCAGCATGATTTTCTTACGTTGCAGATAGACTCTGACCTGAAGACAATGAAAATTCTACAAATAACCTAAACAATTTTGCAGCAGAAATTATTTTCATAATAAATTAAAAACAAATAAACAAGCTTGAGCCTGTTCTAATTTTTTTTTCTTTAACTTATGTCCTTCCTAGTTTTGAATTTCTTTCCTGTTAATCTTTTTTAACCTAGCTCTCTGGGTTATTCCTTCTTTCGGTGAGAAGCAGATCCTTCATAGTCTTCAAGGTAAAACACAATTCTGAATCATGTAGGCACTGTGGTCCTTGGAGAGACTCAGCAGCTGCCAAACACTTGTTAAGAGATGCCTGGCTTGCTGTAGAATTTTCACCTTTTCCTATGATATTTTACAACTGAAAATACACTGTGGTATTTCTGTCAAATAACAGTTTTCTAGTGCTAAGAAACACTTAAAATGATTTGATAGGTTTGACAGTGTGGAAAATAATGGGAGTGAAATTCCAGTTAAGCAAAGAAACTTTTCAAAATATTCAGCATAGGTATATTGACCTTCTTGATTGTCTCTACTGAAACCTTTGGGGACAAAGGAGGCTCGTCAATTTGCAGTATATAACAAAACAGTGACTCCTTGAATAAATTTCAACACATTTTCCAGAAGGGAAGGCTTATTTCATTTGGGAGCAACAGGGTATGCTAATAGGGAGAATTAAAGTTCTATAAATGTTTAAAAAAGTAGTAGAGAATAAGTAGTCTTGCCAGTTAGCTAAGGCTTATTGAAATTTCCTGAGGATTGATTGTTGTAACATTCAGTGGACATACCTCAGTGAGGTATTAATAAATGACTGTGAACAGTAGTGAAAATGGAGGGAGTAGAAAGGGTAAAAGAGTGAGAGGAGATGAAGAGCAGTACCTACTCAGGATGTAAAACAACAATGAAATTTGTACAATACTGAAATTCATCTTAACATTTTCTCTGGGTACGTATGAGATATTAAAGGTTATAATGCCATCAATAATGCAGTCTCTGTGAATTGCTGGCTTTACCCTTAGAATGTGCAATTCTGGGTATTGGTAATAGGCTATGTTTGGTAGTGTCTCACTTGATTCTATTGCTTGAACATATAAGAAGGAGAAAGAAATTGTGGATATGTGACAAGGAGTGAGGGAAAGAAAAGGAAAAAGAGCAGGAAGAAGAAAAATTAGATAGTAAATGGAAGTCAAAGATTAAAAACTAAGTAGAAAGACCATAAAAATAAGAGAGCAAAACAAAATGAAGGAAGGTGAGGAATTGAGAACTGCAATTTGAAAAGGAAGACTATGTGAATGTATGTGTCTGTATTTCGCTATTGATATAATAAATAGTGGATGTGGTCATCATTATTTTTCTATGACCTCAAGAATCCTTTATTAGAGTTGGTTTTGAGGGTTTGTGCTGTCTTCTAAGACAGTGATATAAGGGGTTTTTATTTTAAAATGGACCTGTATTTTGTAGACTTACTCTCTTGTCTTTTTGATGACTAGATTTTATCTAAAATAATGGTATTCTTCCAATTTTTGCTTAATGCAGACAAAGCTTTGAATTTATTTACACTTTTCTTGTAATAAAGTACCAAATCACATGAAGTGTGACAAAAATAACTGCTGATCTTTTTTCCCAGACTCTGTGGGAATCCAAACTAAATCATACTTTCTTAAGTCTATTTAGATTGTACATTTTTCTCTGATAATTAATATAGCCATTTCTCTTTTTATATTCTGTTTTTATTTTTTTCTAACGCTATGAGAACTATGGTGTGAGAATAAGTATTGAACTTTTAAATATACACAAACATTCAGAGTAAATAATGAACTGTTTTAATACTATAGTAAATAGGTAGATGAATTTCTGCATTTGAACCCTTTGCTTTTAGATCTTTCATTAGTTCTGATTATAATTAATTTATTTAAATTCCCATGAAAGTAACTTTAAGATTGAAACGACTATATTGCATGCAGTTGCTCGTTTTTACTAAGAAGTTAATAACCAGGCACAGAATAATAGCAAGTGAATGCGTTGCTCTAAAATCATATATTTAAATTTTGATTTCACTTGCCCATTTATGAATTAGTTCTTATATGACATTTTGGAGCCAGGTCTGCGAAAGCAAGCTCGTACGGTAATGTGTTCATTAAAGCCATACTGATATCTCTATTAGGAAGACAAGTCAGTGAAGCTGCTGAATTTGGAGCCTGTTAAATTTATCCTTACTATTGTAAGCAGAGCTGGTATGACTTTTCTGGGAAGTTCACGTAAAACATTTCTTCAGCAGCACTGTTCTTTCTCAAGAAAGAAAAGCATAACAATTCTTTGATCAGTAGGGAGGAGTTGTTTCATTTCTGATCCAAGGAGGGGCAAAAAAGAAAAGGTAAAAACCACAATGGAATTGTGGTAGCTTTTTCATACAGTGAAAAACACCTTTCTGAGAGTGTCTTGAATGTATTAAATAAAGCTTTGCACAGTCTAAAGAATAGTTAGCTATTTTTATACAATTGTCAGTGTTAACTTTTTTCTTATTATATTTGATGAGTGATAATTAATTATACTCCCTCATTCTAAGTGCTTGTCACACAAATTAATCTTTAGTCTGAGACTGAGAAAAGATTATTTACAGGATAATAGGCAGGCTTGATCAGGAAAACATAAACAAGACCTACAGAAATTACTGTAGACCTCTGCCCATTTCTTCAATGTGAAGTCTTCAAATTAGGTAGCAAACTACTCCAAGTTGTTTAACTATATTTAGCCAAAACAAGGAGTTTTGATGCACAAAATATTAGCTCTGTAAAGACCATCTTGATGTTTCTTTTTTTCTTTTGTCTGGATGGCGCATGATTCTAAAAACTGTTAAATTTTTCTTGGAACTGTTGTACAGCTTTGCTCTGTATCTCTGATATTGTTTTCTTTTTATTATGATGCACATTCCTTGATCATATTTTCATGCTTTTTTGTTCTGCAAGTATAACCAAGTTTTTTGGTTTTTTTTTAATTTATTTTAATTTGTCAAGTACCGTAAAAGAAAGAAGTAGTACTGAAGTTAGTTGGGGGAAAAAAATTTACATGTGTTGTCTTTAAGATTCAGAAATTTGACACAGAATGCTTGAACTGTTTTCTGAGAATGATACTATTGAATACAAGGAAAATTCATGCTGGCGAATTCTGAGTTAAACTACCTGATAATGTAGGTACAGATACAGTTTATTTTAAGCAAAGAGATTGAATTGATGGTGAGAACTAGGACTCTAATTTATGCTCTGCATTCAAATTCAAGATCTATTAAGTATAGAAGAGTTCTGCAGATGAGAAAAGGAAGATAGAAATTGCATCTAAATTGCTATAGTCAGATTCTATTGAATTCTGCCCGTCTCTAAGTAGACAATAATATTCCTCAGCTGATGAAATGGGAAACTGCATTAGTTGAGTTAGTTTACTTTATAATCCGTAAAAGGAAATTGGGAATAGTATGTCAGGACAGCAGCAGAACAACATGGCTTTTTTTTTTTTAATGACAAATACTGTATCAGGGAACAAATATTTTGACTATGGTTACAGCATCCACTGTTATACTGCTCAGACGCTCATTTATTTTATTGCTGTTGCTTCATAATACTGCTAATTTTTCTACTTTTGAATGAGTTACCTAGTTTCATAATCTGTCAGTGCAGAGAAATGGGGAATTGTTTTGACATGTTTCCTACTAACGTGTCCAGCAGTAGAATGGTAGAATTGTACGCTTAGTTTTTTTTTCTTTCAATCGTTGTAAAATGAAGGGTTCTTCGATAAATGTTGATTGAATTTTTATCTTTTCATTTTCTTCACCGTCTTGTGTTCATTTGTTGAGCTGTTAGTGGTGAATGGTCACAAGGGAAAGAAATGTTGTCGTTGCTAACATGTGGTAAGATGTTAGATAAAGGAGCATTCTTCATTCTCACTTTGAAAATTATGCTTCATAGATAAAAGGGAAAGAAGGTAGAGTGCTTTTAGGACTTTTACAATTCCCTTTTCTTTTCTACTTTATTCTGCTGGTAGAGATAGATATGCCTTCCTGGGAAGCCTAGATGATTTTGTCTGTGTCTGTATACATGTAATTTTTAGTTCCCTGAAGAGAGGCTAAGAATGTCTATTTTCCAAGCTAGTTATAGCCTGAGAGGAATTACAACTGTCTCTTGAATGGTGAGAGCTTTAACCACAGTTCTCCTAAAACAAAATGTATTGGTTTTCACATAAGAGCTAACAATATTATCCTGTTAACAGAGTTTTTGAAAGCAGCTCCTGGACAGAGGCAGTCTTTTCCACCAACCTAGCTAGAAATAGTTTGGTTGGAGGTGAGGAATCACTTCAATGTGCCCTAACAATTACTGAGCTTTCTTAACAGTAACAAAAATTCCTTTGAATTTAAAAGAAATAAAAGCATTTCAGTGATGTGTATATGCCTATTGTACAAGTTTTTGGAGACCTAACAGCATGAGACATCCATTCCACAAACTTTTTAAATGGGGCTGTTTATTAATAGTCTCTTGTTACCTACAGTAACATAGTAGTCTGAATGTCTTTTAGCAGCACGTTTGCCTAGCAACAGATTTCATAGGGATACCTATGCCAAGGACAGTTGTTGATATGTGTAGTCCAGCTTTTGTCTTGCAGGCCTCTAATAGTTTTATTGAAATATGCAGATACGTTACTGCAACTAGGGAGAAACTGGGGAGGAAAAAAAAAGTAGCAAAATATTGACTGCTACATTAGATTTGATAAATGGCCCATATGAATCCAAGCCTTAACTGAAGGACTAAGGGAGGCTGCTCTTTGGGTGGTTTTGCCCTTTTTTCTTTTCCTGGATGTTAGACTTTTCAATAATCATCAGTTCAGATGCCATATCTTCTTGCTTACAGTGCTGTTCCTCTCGCCATCTACTTTTCCTACTCTGAGCTCTAAAGATAAGCATGTAACAGTTATTTTATCTAATTGCTATGATTGTGTACCATGGGTGGTGGTAGATGTTAGTCTAGGGTGAATAGTCTCTTAAAGCTTCCCACTTGCGCTTTCATTCCTTTGTGTTATCAATTGCAGAGAAGAGCATATTTTTCATGAACTTTGGCACTTCTCCAGATCTTAGATTGATTTCGTTTTGTCTGTTTTGTTATGTTTCTGAAAATCCTATGGTGTCATTGTCAGATTTTAACATTTGAAGTTTTTTTTTGTTTTTTTTTTCTTTCCCCCCCTGGTTTCATATTGAACAAAATGTCAATAGGTGAATGTCAGGTACTTCACTGATACGATTCCATTATGTTAACTGCTAAAATACAATTTTGTCTGCTGTCTCTGAAAGAACAATTAGTCCTGATAGTATATAATTCTGTATATGTGGATGGGAAAGAACTCACATATTTGCAGTGAATGGTGACAAGCAAGACTGGTGAGAGCTGGTGTCATTTATGCTGGTTGAGTCTCAGGTTATCCTGTGCCGTATCTAGGCCAATGTGCATCACTTACTGAGTATGTCCCTGCAGTTTTTTGCTGTCCTGTCATGTTTTCTTTAATCTTTCCAGTTTTACTTTTGTTACTGGGAACCTGATGAAAAGATTGATTCACTATGATCTAAAATATTTACATGTCAAGGGTCTGTGTTTTAAGTATGCTCTCCTATGAGTATTTGGTCTCAGAAAAGATTACTGCTTTACAGTGGTTATTTTGGAAATCTGATCTATGTCTGAATGCTTACCAGGGAGCATTCATTATTTGCAGACATTGAGTTGAGTATCCCAGGTGTTAGCATAATGCTTTACAGTCTTTTTATTTAGATTCTTGGATTCAACAGGATGTAAGCGTTAACCTACTTACTGTTAATATATGCAAAATAGCTTTCTTTCAGTAATGAGGTGTAAATAAATAGGGTCCTAGTGTTGTGGCCTTGTGTCTGCAGTAATCTAAGAATGAATATTGAAAACTCTTGAAATAAGCATCAACAACAAAATAAAAACAGGAAAAAAAATAAAGAAAACTAGTCTGTGGTATAAGACCAGCTGACAACTAGTACTGCTTTCTCCTATGGGTGGATTTATCAGCGCAGTTAGTGTTCTTTACCAGCATTAGCAATAATAAAATGAATTTGCAGTTTCAGTGGTATTGTACAGATGGGTGACCTCTGAAGAGATGACATATGAAATTCAGTACTGTGTTTTGAAGACATCTTATCAACTGATAAACTGGAGATGACATTCAGTTTTTTCTATCTAAATGTATTTTTTAAATCTAAATGCATCTTTTTTTATTTGGCATAAGTATTAATGGAGACAATAATGCTTTCTGTTAGCTCTGAAGTGGTAAGGCAGTTGAATTTGGTGATCAGTGATGGTCCAGTCTATCCTTTTCTCTTTTTTTTTTCTTGTTTTGTGTACCTCCTCTAAAAGCAAGGGGAACAGATATAATAATCAAATGAGCATAGTCTAGTCTGACCTGGAATTTCTCCAAGGACGAGGCTTTCACCACCTATCTGAGCAACCTGTTCCACTACCTTGTGATCTTCATTGTTTAAAAAATAAATAATTAATTATTTAAACAAAACTTCTTCCTTGTATTCAGGCTAAATTTTCTCTCTTTTAGTTTGAAACAAAATTCCCTTGTCCTACTACAAGGAGTCTGTCCCCTTTTTCTTATAGTCCCTCTTTAGTTACTGAAAGGATACTATCAGGTCTTCCTGGTGCCTTCTCTGAAAAGCCCCAATCCCCTCATAAGCTAGGTGTTCCATACATCTGATCACTTTTGTGGTCTATCCTCCAGATGCTATCCAGCAGGTCTTTCTCTCCTCTACTGAGGATACTGCACTGGGCACGGTACCCCAGAATTCTCACCAGCACAGAGTAGCAGGTGAGGATAACCTTTGACCTGCTGGCCAGGCTTCTTTTGATGCAGCTCGGGATAAAGTTAGCTTTCTGGGCTGTGAGGGAACATGGCTGGATCATGTCCAGCTTCCTATCCACCAGCACCATGTCTTTTTTTGACAAGGCTGTGCTCTGCTCTTTCCTTACATCCCCTAATTTGAAGTGGTAGTGGGGGCTTCCACAATCCAGGTTCAAGGTCTTGTTCTTGGATTTGTTGAACCTCATTAGGTTCTCCTGCCTTCTACTTAAGTCTGTCTAGATATCTCTGGATGTTATCTTATTCCTGCAGTATGTCCACTGTGCCACACAGCCTGGTGTAGTCTGCGAATTTGCTGAAGGTGCTCTCTGTTTCACTATCAGTGTAATTGATAAAGATTTTAAAGAACACTGGTTCCAGTATTGACTCCGGAGGGACACCAATTATCACCTGTCTCCATCTGGACATTGAACAGTACACTACTCTCCAAGTATGATCTTGCAACCAGTTCCTCATCCATTGAATGGTCCACTCATCAAATCCATATATTTTGAATTTGGAAAGAACAGCATTGGAAGGGGCCACCGCTGATGCAACTATGCCGTTATAATAAGTGACAAGGTTGATCAGGCAGGACCAGCACTTGGTGAAGCCATTTTCAAATAACATTAAGAGTGGCTTAGTGGCTACATCAGCCTGTTCGCTCAGGACTCTGGGATGTGTTTCATTGGGACCCGTCGGCTTATCAGTGTTCAGATTCCTCAGGTTGTCATAAACGTCACAGTTGGAGGGGCATTGCTCCCCCAGTTCCCACCTTCTGAACCATCCAGAGCAGCTTGCTCTGGTGGGTGGCAACCCTGCTTATGGCATGGAGGATGGAACCAGATGATCTTATAGATTCCTTCCAATGCAAACCATTCTGTGATTCTACTGTTAGTCCCCTTGAGGTGGCTTTTTGATAAATTTGTGTTTCTGGTTACAGAGAAAGAAGAGAGAAATTGCAGTGGGTTCAGTGTGTTTAAGATATAGAAGTTATAACTGTGAATGTTGTTTTTTTTTTTTCCCCCAAGTGGTTTTCAAGTGGAATTCATGTGTATATGAAAATATTAAACTAGAAACTGAAAATGGACTAGAATTTGTCTCATACTTGTGAGCAACATATGTCACATCATCCCTATCCCATGTGATATGGATGTATGGAGCTTTTCATAGAATTGATTTACTAGCACATTTCCTAACTTTAGAAGAGGATGTTTCCACCTAATGTTCTCCCCACAAGTAGTTTCACTCAGTTCAGTGTGCTTTCTTGTATACATATGTTTGTAGGTATGTTTCGAATCAGTTGATGGAAGTAAATGCTACAAGTTTTCTTTCTAAGTCTATGTGAAATATTGGTCTCCCTATGGAAATCTTTTATCAAATGAAAAATAATTTTAATTGCTTTGTTGGATTCAGGTTAGCAGCTCACACAATAGAGAATTTCATCTGTTTTTAGATTCCATTCATTGAAAATCACCATTAAAAACAAATTATGCTTTGTATAAGTTTGTTTTCATATGCTTATCCAACTGTGGTACTTAAATTTATAATAGAAATAGGTATAGGATCCGTATAAAATCGTGTCTCTTTCATCTGGATGAAAATGTGTTTGTTTCTTTGAAAAACTGTGGACTGGAACTAGCAGTTTGTGAGTAGATTTTCTGACACTTTATTAAGGCAGTAAAAATATTTTTCATGGAAAAATTTAAAGAGTTTACAGCCCTATTTCTAATTCAGCTTAACTTCAAATATGTCTACAAAAAATGTTCTCATGGTTTTATTTATTTGTGTACATTTTTAATTTAATGAATGTACCAGGATTTAAAAAATACTTTGTAATTAGATTATTATTTAATAATGATTAGTTAGCAATTACTGTATGTTAATTAATACTTATCAGTTATTAATTATAATTACAGACTCTTCTGAAAAAAATTAATATTAATAAAAATGATAGCTTCAGTGCTACAATCTAATGTTTTTTAAAACTATTTAACTTGCATTAATACTCAATAGCAGAAAAGGTGAGTTTTTCAGAAAACAAGTAAAGTTGAAGAAGGCTGATGTTTTTCATCTAAGTGCTGCTTTATTGAAATAGTAGTCTAACGAATCACAGAAAAAGGAATGTTTCCTACACCTCTCAGCTCTTCAACTGTGCAAGTCTTTGCATGTGTGTGCTGAAGTTATTCACAGTGACTGAACAATTGTTTAAAAAAAAAAAAAGACAACTTCCTAAAATAAATTTAAAAAGTGGAAAATATGTTTTGAGTTCTCAGCATGTTAAGATAATCTTACTACCATCTTGCTTGTTAGGGCTGAGCTCTGTACATTCTGAGTCTTTCTTTTAAAAGAGATCAAAAAACAACAAACAAACATAGATTTTTATAGCTCAAATAAAGTCAGCAGGGGGTGATTATATCAAACTGTTATTGTTGCTGAATTTAAAATGTTAATTACACTACCAAGGAGTTCGTTTTCTGTGCGTTTTAACATCTGATCTCTCTGAAGAAAGATCATACTATTTTTTTTTTCCTAGTGACATGGAATTTTCAATAAATGTCAAAGCTTTCTTTCCCTCAGTAAGTGGAATGGACGGATTTTTGTAAGCAAAGTGAGTTGTTTTTTAAGCTATCACTAATTAGTCAGGTATAAAAAGGCGCCTTAAAACTGAGAATAAAACTTCATAACCAAAGTCTTTAACTGTCTCATTAGAAGCAGCTTACTTTAATTATATAACTTATTTTTGGAAGATCAGTTACAGACTATTTTCCTAGAAGTGGAACGATATTAATAGAAAAATTGAAAGCATATGGGAGAGTTAAATAATCAATCAAAATATTATGAAGATCCAAATATGATCTTGTGTTTTTTTTTATTTTTTAGCATTTTTTAGTTTTTAGCGTGGTGTCAGGACTTTTCAGAGATGCCTTGTTAAATTGCAAGTGGAGAGAAGAAAAAGTATGAATACAGGATTTGGAAAAGGTGTGAAAGATACAATAAGCTAAATATTTACCTTCCTCTATTTTATCTATCTGAAGGGAGTACTCTAAAATTCAATGAGGAAGCAGGCAAAACTTTAAATGATAAGATTAAAGATTTTCTTGTAATTTCTTTAAAAGTTTATTTATTTTGGAGTGAATATTTAGAGCAATATTTTCTTTTGTTTTCCTTATCGACTTTTCATGTTTGTGTCACTTTACAAATCAGAAGATACATGAAGACAAATGCCAGTTCTTGCAAGGATTTTAGTTATAACTAAATATGCAGAAAAGTATATGAAACGTGTGAAGCTGCTACCTGTTTGGCTAATATTAAGTTATAACAATTCAAAAATATGCTGAATTCTTCATTTAATTTATAATGGTATAAAAACGCATTAATTAAACGCTTTGGGGAAACTAAATCTCTTTTCCTATCTGTTGGGCCAGTAATTATTCACCTATTAACAGTACTATGTAATAAATAATAATTAAAAGCCTTTTAAATGCTCACTTGAAGTATGTGGAATGTTTCATTAAGAAATTAGGAACAGTAATGTGGGTAAACATCTCAAATGCAGTACTGCCTGATCTTCTTTAACTTAAATACGTTTAATTTGTTTTATGTACTTAAGTATTTTCAATTGTGTGTTACTACTGCTGTTTGACCTGGGTCACATCAAGACTTCTAATATATTTAAAATATTTGTAACCTCCTGGCTAGGAGAACGGTTTTATGTTAGCTGATGTTACCTAAAATCAAAATATATAAATCATTTTATAAGCAAACTCCAGTTAAATACTTTCAGAATGTTATGCCAAAGTGACTATGAAAAAGTGTCTTGAAGAAAAATAATATTTTGGAAAGTGTTTTCCAGGATAGTTTTTTATTGAGTATATACCTAAATTTTGGGATGTTTTGTAATTCTCATCTGAGAACGTGCCCATTCTTCTTTCAGCAAAAATAAAGGCCCAATCCTTGTTTTGTTCTGTGAAGGAAGTGCTTGTCTTCTATGTTGTGGCTTCAATTTTGTCACCTGAGTAACTGGCACTGAACATAATTAACACAATGCATTCTGGAATCATGTTGTTTGTTTTTAAGTTATAATTAATTAAAAATCAGTTTATTTTTAGGAAAAGTCTTATATTTGTGATTCCACTAAGTATTTTTTCTTAAATTTGAGACTTGCAATGTAATCACTGTTTTTAATGGATCCTAATAATTTAAATCTGCATTTTTTCTTCTTTTTCTGGGTCATCTACAAAAGAAAATAACTACACTGTGAGTCACCATTTTCTGACATAAATGATACTTCCAGATTGTTGAAAATATTTGTTGTAAGATCAGTTTATACAATCTCTTTTTTATGTTAATAAGTTTAAAATGAGAAACATCTGTGAAACTTCAGTCTCAAAGTAACAACATTGCTACTGAAGGCCCAGGTATCATTATCATTATCTAATATTAAATTCCCTAACTCAGTGAATAGTAATGTCTGTGTGAACACTGTCCTGCTTGTAGTTTTAACTGATGAATTTTAAAATTATATATCTTTGATTGAAATGAAACTGATTTTGTTGTCATAAATGTAACTTTTCTTAACTGACATTGTTCTTTTGCTTGCATATTTGATTGGCTTTTTTTTCAACTAGCCATATCACCTGTTGAAGTTCTTAAGTTCTTTCTTTTTTTTTTCTTGCTTGTTTTAAACTTGCATAGAATTGATGGAAAAGGTATTCACCATGTTTGAATAAGAAAGAATTTAAACTATTCAGGGAAGGACAGGTATTAACTTTTCCAAGATATGAATGATAGATTGAGTATGTAGTTTTATTATTTTCTTATACTTGGATGGTAGAGCTTGAAGGAGATGTCCACTTGAGTTACAAAAGTAGGAGAGCATTTAATCATTACATTAGAACTAAGATCTTTAACAAGTAAGCACTTGCACATGAACTTTTTTTTTAATAAGTATTTTGAAGTGTACTTAATAAAAGATGTTAAGCTAACACTATCTGAATAAAAATGAGAAATAATTTTACTTGAAACCTTATGTTACTACTGAAATGGTGCTTCATTTCACTCAAATTGTGTATAATGAAAAGTTAAACATTGTTATTTTTTTAGCTTCAAAATTGAAGCTGATACTATTCAAGTCTGTCTGCACTGAGCTTTGAAAGTAACAGCTGAAAAACTTAGACAAAAATGATGATTTTGTTGGCTTTCCTGTTTCTCTAGAATTCATTCTGTCTAATGGCTTTTGATAGACATACAAAAAATTCCAAAAGCAAACAGTAGTTGTACTTTATTAGTTATGATGATAAAAAGCATTCAAGGAAAAAAGTGTTGACATATACAGATGTTTATTACATATTCTGTTTTTAAGTGATTGAAGTTTTGTTTTTGTGTAAATTACAAACAGAAATTAGGAGATTATGGTCGCCTAAAAACAGGTGGAAGAACTGAAGGTTAGTATGCAGGAGGACTTTTGCATATGATGTCACTTTGGGAACCTCAGTCAGCCTGCTTAGAGTCTTGAAAATAACTCAAGGAAAGTTGGCATGTATGTGACTCAGGCTTGATTATTCCTATAGGCTTTTCATTTTGTAACAGTTTTGTCTGCTTTGTATGTCTTTTTACTGGTAGCCTGAGAATTAATTTAAAGGGAGGATGTTGCATGTCAAAATGGTGATTTTGCGTTTTATTTTTTAGTGTAATTTACTTGTTTTTGTTGAGGAATCCCAATGGGAGTTGTAAAACTGCATTTAGTTTAAAAGCTATTTGCGGATTTCAGCCAGGTAACTACTGACATAACTGTATCAAGATGAGATCTCTGTAAACCAGGTAAATGAAATCTTAGGTAGTATGAGCCCTACTTATCCAGTTCAGGCAGGTGGACTTGTTAATACGCAAATGTTCACATGTTCATTATATTGCTGAAATTCTAGAGGATAGTGTGAAGGATGGGAGGTAGGTAACAGCTAAAAGCTGGTAACAGCATGACTGTCTATGGAAAGCAAATCTGGAGGTGGAGGAAGAAACCAAAGGTGTGTAGAAACAAGAAATGTCATCTCGGATCCATGTAATCTGTCCAGATAATTTCTGTGAGGCTCCTGGCTGTTTCAGGCATACTGCTGATGGTTTCAGTTCTGTGAATAATTTGATCTGTCTTTTTTTCAAATGAAATGCATAGTTGATACCTACTTTGTCCTGTGATTTATAGTTCATTTTGGAGCAATTTTAGCATATATTAGAAAACATGCTGATGATGGCTCCATCAACACATTCAGGAAGAAAAATATGGAAAAGCTATGAGAAATGTTATTATTCTTACTGTTGGAGCTGAATTCTGTTTCATTTCATGACTGTAATGCAAATCAAGTAGTTTAAAAAATGTGCTGCATTAAAAAACTCTTTTGGACTAAAAATATTCACATTCCTCAGAATGAATTCAGTGTAGTGTACAAATGTTCATGAAAAAAAATGTAATGGCTTTTAGACTAAGTTTTCTGACTTCCTCAACATGAGCAGAAACGTTCCCTTTCTCCCATAAAACAAGGACCACATTTTTTTTGTATTTGAAAGAGGACCTGAAAATTATTCACTGAATAGTAACTTGCCTGTAATTTTGACCTGGTGAGTGTGTTCCAGCAGATTTTCCTCATGAATTAACAGCCACAGTTTGAATTTCATATAATTACTTTAACACAGGATTTAACAGCAAGCTATTTCTAATACAGTCACCAACATGTGATCAGTTTTAAATAGGGGTAAAATATATGCTTAATTTTGGAGAAAATTCCTGCCTTACATCCTATATATCTTCATCAGTGACATTGACAGTGGGATCTAGTGCACCCTCAGGAAGTTTGCTGATGACAACAAGCTATGAGGTGCGGTTGACACATCAGAGGGATAGGATGCCGTCCAGAGGGACCTAGTGAGGCTTGAGCAGTGGACCCAGGTGAACCTCGTGAGGTTCAAGAAATCCAAGTGCAAGGTCTTGCACCTGGTTCAAGGCAATTCCAATTACCAATACAACCTGAGAGATGAAATGATTGAATGCAACCCTGACAAAAAAGACCAGGGAATAATGGTGGATGGGAAGCTGAACATTTGCCAACAATGTGCCCTTTCAGCCCAGGAAGTCAGCTGTATCAAAAGATGCCTGTCCAGCAGGTCAAGGGAGGTCATGATATCTCTCATGATATCTTTTGCAGTGAGGGTTGTGAAATACTGGAACGGGTTACTTAGCATTGTGGTTGATGCCCCATCCCTGGAGACTTTCAACGCAAAGCTGGATAAGTCCCTAGGCAACCTGATCTTGCTGTGATGCTCTTGCTCATTGCAGGGGAGTTGGACTAGATGGCCCTCAGAGGTCCCTTCCAACTCTAGGACTTCTATGATTGTGTACTAATTTTAATATTACTTTGGTAGATATATGTTTCTCCATATTACTTTTGCATTATTATTAACCATTTCAGTTGTGAAATATTAAAAATCTTCTATAGCTTGATCTACTATTTGCTTCCATTGGTGAACTTCAGTCTAACTCATTTGGGTGAAGAAAAAATTACCCCAAAGTTTTACTTGTAATACTCTGCATAGAATTCAGTGTGTAATAAAGCATTACAAGAAAGTGATTACTGGTCAGCTCATTGCATGCGTGACTCACTGTATTTGTCACCAGTAACATTCAGAACTGGATTCTACCACTGAGGACTGGGGTATAAAGGAGGAGGAGATGTAGGGGCATTTGTGATCAAAAAGAAGTGGAGTTGTCTGCTTCTATTTGCTGTTTTGTTGCTTTACTTTTTTTTATTTATAAGTTTCAGAGGGATCCTGCTGTTGAAGTTTGAATGGTTGAAAAGTTTGAATGGAAACTCTTGCTTTCATGGCTGTGAATAATAAAAGCTGTTGTATATTTTGCATGGAAGTAAATATCCTGTAATTGTATTCTTAATTAAATTTTACACTTGCCTCAGTAACTGGTGATTAAATGATCTATTATATTAGGTGAATTTTAAGGTTTCCTTTCAGATCCATCAGCTGTGATATGTATTATCCTCCATACGTTCATATGTAGGTGGGTTTTTTTTTTTTCAGTTTTCATCTTAAACAGAGCTTCAGTGCAAACAGCTTTGTGTGCTTCAGCATATCTGCCACTTTTATTTCCTAACATCCAATATAGTTTATAACATATGGTTTTGCAGTGTCACTCATCTATATTTTAAAAGAACTTCAGTTTAATAACTGAGTGCAGCCTTATCATGGTCAGAATAAGAACCAGATAAAATTATGCTGAGTGCCAGTTCAGTAGTTCAATGTTTTTGATGGAATGTTAAATATAGTAAACAGAAAAAGAAATTCAAATAGGAGTTTTACTCATCACAGTATAAATCTAGTCTAGCATTTGCTTGTTGTTTAGCAAATGAGCATGAATACCAGAAGGCAAACTTGCGCTGGGCAGTAGGTTCTGTAAGTCTGATGACTGGTTATCCAACTATAAGTCTTGGTAAAGTACCAAAACGATAAAAGTAATGATAGCCCTGGTGTACTTCGAACCTAATCATGGCTCTTCCTGCTGTTGAAGTTTTGTCTAGTCGTCAGCTTCAGCTTCATTGGTGTAATTTCAGGCATTTATCCCAGATTGTCAGTGCTGAGAGAAACTTAATTTCTCTGGGTTGTTCATGTTATGCTTTGGACAGTGAGTGGCTTTTCTAGAGGGCAGTTCACTCTGGTTTAGAGCTGAATTAGTATGTCAAGGTACTTATCTGAAGTGTTTTATATTACAGTAGTAAAAGCTAAATAGAACTCATGAGAACTCCTTTAAATTTACTCCTTTAAATTCCACTGCTCAATTAGATACATGCTTTGATATGAGATGTGTGTGGGAGGATTTGTGTTGGTTTGTGATGGTGCCCTGTCCCCAACTCCCTGAAATATTCTCCAGTGTTTATTGTGGATTGTACTTAGTGTACTTTCACCACTTCTTGATTTGAACAAATCAAGAACAGAACAGTTCTGGACCTGTAACTTCACTGACAGGAAAAATTCAGTACTTGAATTCACTTCAGAACTAAGCTTAGCTAAAACAGGGGATAGAGATAACAGTAATACAAAGCAAAAAAAATGTCAGTAATTAATATATTTTAGACTAGATAGTTACTGATTAGTATTAGTTATTTAGAAGTTGTAAATTTGGCCTTTTAATAATGTATACAGAGAAAGCTAGAAAACATTACAAGTAGATACAGGAAATGAACACTGAATTAAGAGTTGCCAGCTTTTAATTATGCAAATGAACAGTACTGCAGAAGAATGATTAATATTTTTGTGCTTAGAATTGCAAATCTATCTCTGTGGCTGTGTTTAAAACAAACGAAAAAACTGGATTTGTGTAACCTCTTTTCTTTAGATCTTTTCAATTAATGAGATAGAGCAAAAGTACCAGCATTCTTAAGAGACCTTGTGTAATATGCAATTGTTATGGATAGTAGAACTGAAATGTACCAGTATTCTCCTTGTTGGGGACCTTGTTATATTGTACTGTCTTATTTAAGAATCAACAGTTATTCATTTTATACTAATTTGTTTATTGCATTTTATTAAATGCTTTATTAACTTTTTATATCGACATGTTTATGTATGCTTTGTTTTCTTTCTTCTGTATACCCCTGTTGGGTACCTGTGCTATGAGTCTTCCTAAGCAGTAGATTCTATTGGACACTCATCTGCATTTCCCATACTCCGAATTATTTTCCTGTGTTGTCCCTTTTTCTATCTTCTCTGAATTCTGCACTCTGGTGTTACTGGTAGAGTACTTTGCACTATGGCACTGACTTGCTAGGTAAAGAGCCCTGAAAGAGCAGGCCAATATTTATAATCTATTCACATTACCCTAAAAATATATCTAAACTTCAGAAATATTGGTAGACAGCAGGAATTAATTTTTAAAATGAACTGGGGAAAGAAACTCATCTCAGAACCCTTGCAAAATGGTATTAATGCTAGAGGGATACCCTATATATGAAGTCAATTTAAGAGTTTGTGTACTAAATGATGGATAAATCCATCTTTCCTAAGCAGGGGAAGAATATGCATCAGAAATAGAGGTAATTTATCAAATTCCTATACCCGGAAATATTGTTTCTCACATATCAGTTATTTATGTATGTTACACAAACAGAACTAATGTGAGATATTGTATAACACTGTGTAACATCAACCTTGTGGAAGAGATTTCTTTTTTGGTGAGGGCCTAGAACTTAGAGTTAGAAATGTGGTTTTTTTTTTCTCCACATTATCATAATTTTAGAAGTGGGAGGACTGAAAACCAGAAAGAGAACTGTGCTAACTCTTGCCTGTGGGCACTTTGCAAGAGATCTGCAAAAATCTGGAAATACTGCTACCGAACAGCCGCATTTCCTGGAATATCAATCAAATACAACTGTCTGATGTTTTATGCTTTTGCAGGTTTTCGGCAATGCCAGTTTATGAGCAGAGACAAAAAGCGCTGACTGACAGGCCAGCCTCAGGTTTTATTTTTGTCTTCAGCAGTGAAAAAGTATACTTGTTTAGTTTAAGTAAATTAACCTTGGTATAAAGTAACATTCTAAAAGTAGAGTTGTTATTTTTTTTCATCTTTGTTTTTTTTTTTTTTAAATCTACATTTACATCTAAAGAATTATTCCAGAATTAATACTTCTTGAAATATTTAACAGTTATGCATAGATTTCTGTGGAGTTCAGCAATAAAATTAAGCTTATATTTTCTTAAAATTTATCTTTGGTTAGTGTGGATATGAAATTTTAGTTAACAGTTTCAAAGGCGAGAGAGAGAACAAGCTGTTTAGAAATGAGGAACATATTTTTATTATTATTAGAAAGATTCCAGGAATTTAACGAATCTGATACTGAAACTAGTGCTTTATCAAAAAGAAAAGTAAAATTTATTGAAAGTCAGTATCAAACACGCTGTGAGCAAAATGCAGCAGAGGAGTTTGGTTCGCCAGATGAAGTATTGTGTTATCTGCAATGTGGTTGGAAAACTGCGATGTGGTTATGTTCCAAATGTCACATCTAGTGATTTTGACAATTCTCAGATTTGTTTTGTTTTATTTTAGCTTAAAATTAATGCTTGTTACAAAAATATAAACAACTGAAATAAGGTATGTCTCATGTGGACTCCATGTTTGTTCAGTAAGCATGAAGATGACGTTACAAATAACCGAAGTGTGTTCATCTAAACAAAAACAAACCAGCACATACAAGCAGTTATTTATATTTGCTTGTATTTTCTTGTTAGTTGAGGCACTCAATTGCAGTCTTGCTTGTTATCCTGATAAATCGTAATTTTCAGAATAATGTTTTGATCTGCTTCTTTCTCATTTATTTCTCCTGTCTCATTCATACATAGCTTTCATTCTTTTGGACCTTTGTCTACTTCGTTGTTACAATTTTTCAACTTGATATGTTTATTTACGCATTTAAATACAGCTACTACCTTTCTGTTACTAACAGACTAACAGACTTGCAGCACGCTCTTCAGTATCATCAAAGTAGTCTGAAAGCATTAATGCTTTGATTTATACGCAGTTCAGAAGTTTAAATGAAGAGCAGAGGTTGTGGTGTGTCCACTCTCTGAAAGCTCTGCAGGGATTGGGTTATTTTTACAATTAGTTTTACATTCAGAAACTGTTCTTACAGTTGTTGATTATTGTCACCTCAGTCTTACTCAAGGAGAATTAATAGGGATTATTTGTAAATTATAATACTTGGAGAAATAAATATAAGGAAACAGACCACAAGTTTGTTCTGAACATGAGAGATTTATGAAGACAGTAAAAAGAACTTACAGGAGTTTATTGTAGTACACTGTTAATTTTGAATGGTTTTTCTGAGATTATTACTAAAGTAAATATTAGTATGTCCTCTCAGTCATTCAAGTTACATTCCGAGAACAGCTTCTACTTGCCAAAGAGAGTACATTGTAACATGTTACAAGAGATTACAACTGTTTAGTATTTTTTTCACGTTTTGACATGTCCATAAATATAATTGAGTTTTTTGTTGTGTTTTTCATGCGAGGGCTCTAAACCTTTCTTAAATTCTTTATCCATGCAGGAATCAACAGAAACCAATATCTAGAGTCATGCTTGCATTTAACTCTGGTCATGTGAATATAAAAAGGAATTTTCCAGGGTGCTAGCTCTTGCACCCCGAAGAAATAAATCTTCACTATCCCAAACACTGATGAGTGTTCAATTTCAGCTTTGATTGTCATTATCATTTGTTTTCTTACATTTGAAGAAATGAAATGCTTAAAGCTGTAGGAAAAAAAAAACCAAAAAAAAAACAAAAACAAAACCCTAATTGTAACATTAATTCTGCTATATTCAGGTTTTAAAAATAATGAGGACATATTCACAGTAGACATTAACGTATTATTGTTGCTATGGGGTTATTCAGCACTAGTATTTTGTTTTTCTCTTTAGGCTATTACAGCTGAGATATTGCTACTTTTTGGAGAAATGCTGGCAGAGCATTGCTATGTTTTGCACATTACCTATTGATATATCTTGTTAGGATAAAGAACTGATATCAATAAAGGCTGAAAAACTGATTACTTACTTTACCAAAATGTGAAAATAGCAGTCATTAGAATGAAATTTTCATACATAAGTCATTATTATTTCGTCACTTCTGCTTGGAAATGTACTAATTTAGTCGACAATGGCAATTTGGGCCAATTATATATATATTTAGAAATACTTTGGAAAGATGGAAGGTACTTCCAGAAATTGAGAGTTTTATGATTGTGAAGTTAAAATAAAAGCACTATCCTCTTCTCCCTCATAGTTCTAGTAGAACTAAGGAAAAAAAAGAGAGTTTCTAGGCTCAAAGGGATAGCTCATCTTTTATATGCACAATGTAAGAATTATTTTTTTCATTAAAACATGATGAAAAGTATTATTACAGAATACTTGTGCTCCCTATCAAGGTTTTGCTTGCTGATAGTTAAAAAAAAAAAAAAAAGCCAAACAAACAAAGCCTTCTACTTGTCATTGTTCGTTGAGCATTTTTTAATTTGTCATCCAATGTCAGGTTATTTTTATGAGGAAGAACAGAAATATGCCATTTTTAGAGCTTGTTATCTTGAAGACAAAAATACAAATTAAATTTGTGTGAATGACATAAAGGCATACACACAGAAAACAATTAAAAAGTTTCCCAGAGGACTTTTAATTACAAAAAGATCTTATCACAACTTTAGTGTGATGATAACGTGACTTTTGCTATAGATAAGCAGCTTAACTCTAGGGTATGTTTTTCAAATATGCAAAATAAAAGCAATGGCTGCCTCTTATCTATTTTTTTTTCTTATAAATTAATTTAAATACCTCTCCAAAAAGTGTGTTCTTTATGTAATATTAACTGTTTCTTTCAAAGATTTACACTGAAATATAGCATCTGTGGAAAATTCTGAATAAATGCTATCCACTTTAGTTGGTAAGAGAGAAGATTGTCTAAGAGAACCCTTTTATATCCTTTTAAATTTCTTTGTCTAATTTTTATTACTTCAGCTGTCAGTATAGTAAAATCTCATGTTACCAGCTCCATAAATATAATTATACTGGGGAGGAATTTATATATGTATGCGTATATATTTGTAACTTCCTCATCTAGTATGACGTGTCTTGGTATTTCAATAAGATATGGAACTAAGAACTCAGACTATTTTCCTTCTTAGTTGATATTTCTACTAGAAAAATTCAAGGCTAGGGACTATTCTAAGGAGAATGACTGCAGGGCAGTACTGGTTCATCAATATGCCTTTGTTTTGCTGATGAATTTCTATTAAAATTTTCCCAAATTCATTCTCAGAGTAGAGCTTGCTTTCATGAGTGTTGCTGAGATTCTTGACACTGTTTTATTGCTATGTTATTTTATGAACTTATTTTCATATTAAACTCTTCATTGTGTAATCAAGGAGCTTTTGAGTGTTTTGGTAACTTTGTTAGGTTACTTCATTTTCTAGAAAAATGTTGCTACTTCTGATTGTAATATGCTAATCATTGACTTCATTTTGTATATAACATCAATTTTTAACTTTTTATTGCAAAAAAATAAAGATGGAAATTTGTACTTGTATCGCTTAGAAACACTTATGCTTTTATAATTACTTGCTCACTTTTCAAATACATAGTACTCTTGTAACTGAATCTTATGTACTATTTAGTCAGCTAAGATTGTGACTTGAGTGTGAAGACTTCCTTAAAGACATTGTGCTGTTTTGAAGAATTCAAAAATTTTTTTTGTGTGTATTGTTTCTTGAAATGAATAAACAAATAGAAAACAGAAGGATACAGTAGTCAGGAAAATAAGGTATAAAAATGAACTGATCCTGCTGATTTGTGCTCTTATTCTCTAAACACGCGTTTATGTTTAAGTACAGAGAATGAATTTGGATGCGTAGCATGAGTGTGTTTTGGAATCCGTTCTGCAGTTTATGCATTCTAATGTGGTGATAATCCTTAAATAGTATCGGGCTGTTGCCCCGTCACATTAGTGATGTTTATAAATACAATAAATGTAATGTTAGTACCATCTTGAGATTAAATAAATGCTTTAATAAATTTTTAGTTTTGAGGTAAAGGAAACTCTATCTCTACATCTGAATCTAAAATGATTTTTTTAATAAAATACTTCACTGTGAATGTGATATGTATATGTGTTTATAAAAAACGTATTTCCTCAATATTTATCTGCTTAATCAGTTTAGTAAAATATCTTAAATATTTATCTCAAGAAGTCTGTGCAGAACGTAACAGTAACAAGATGACTCAAGCATAAAATGAATAGATAATAATGATTGTTATACTAATGGTTAGTGAATAAGAGTTTATGCAGTTGCACCAGATTTCTCTTGTTAATTACTGTCCTTCTAACATTAACGCTCATCTTCTTTATTGCAGTAGTTCTGTTCCTTTAAGTGGCTTTTTAGATATTCCAGCAAATTGAATACTAAGATTTTTGTCTACATCTTTTTTTCAATGAAAATTATTTCTTTGGACATGTTAATTCACATCAATATTAGTTTCCTCTGAAGACATCTAACTCTGTAATTCTTGCAATTTTATACTAGTTAAATCCAACACCAAATATTGGACGATTTTTACTTTTTTGGTAAGTAGAAAAAGAATGAATAATAGTATTATAAGAAAGTTACTTTAAGGAAGAACTTACAGTTTAACTTAATTTCTGAGAGTTGATTCATTTTACTCTTGTGATTTTTTTTATTTTTTATTTTTTTTAACTTTTCCATCTGTGGAGTCATACTAAATAACATAACGTGGAAGTATCTGATGATTTATTTCAAAACATCTGTTGTTTATACTTAAATCCGTGGCAAATGGCAAGTTGTAGGAAAATGTTAATGAAAAATTTTTGGCATTGTCAAAATGACAGTTCCTTTTCAATATCCTTCCTAAAGGATTCTCTCTGTTACAGTTTCTTTCATTGTACGATAGGCTGGTGATTTCAGAGAAATACTGCTAATGAACTTCTAAGTCCCTTTCCTTTGTTTTGGCTCTTGATTGTGAGTTCATGGTTATTTAGGCACAGTTCAGATTGACCTTCCCTTCAGTACATGACTTAATTCCAAAAGCCACCTGCTCCCATGTTGTTCACTCACTTATTTCAGGCAGTTTAGAGGAGTTACCTCACTGCCCAGAAGATCTGTATCATTTGCAAATACAAACTTCACAGTGTGCTGCCTTCTCCACATCGTTGTGAAGTAAGTGAATAAAGTTGATACCATCCCTTACCAAAAACATTTCCTTCATCTATTGGAACTTTTATCTGGAAACTTCTTATCGTCTTCATGAAAATCCAGAGAGCTTTTGCTCACGGTTTGTTTCCCCTTGTCCCTGTCCTAACCCATTTCTTCCTTGAATGATTAGTAGTTTTCTTAGCATTTCCCTCTGGAGAATTTGTACTAACTCTTTCCAATAGATCATGCTTCATCCGTGTACCAAATCGTATTATTCTCTGTAAGACTCTTAAGAGCTGTTAGCCTCTTTTGTCATGGAGATCATGCTGACAATCTGCTTCAGACAGGCTGCCACACCTTCGGTCAGTGACGCCGCAGGTCTTTGCCAGCAGTACCACATCTTCTGACTGATACTCTTCACTGAAGGCTATTCAGTCCAGGTGACTTACTGACATCTAATTCATTGATCTAAGTCTATTTAGACTGTCAAAAACCTTTTTTGTGCGACGAATTGGCTGTTTATTCTATTTTCCCTGTTTGTTTGCTTGGTAGGATTACTTGAACAGGTACACATTATATTTAACAGGATGCCAATCATGTGCTTTACTTAGATGGCTTCACAGAATGGGATTAAGAAATATTAGGTAAAGTGAAGAAATAATATTACCGAGGGGTATTTAAGGTTATCAATAAAGTATAATAGTATCTATTTGCATATATGTATATAGAACAGGTGGAATACATTTGTACAATGAGAAATAGTAGTCACAGTTAGATGCAAGACTTAATTTTAAATATCTAAGATGTTAGGTATGGGAAAGACAACAAGATGAATGGAAAGAATTTTAAAGGAAAGTGTTCTTTGAATCTGTTAGTCTTTATTTTTTTGGAACCAAATGTGGCTTAATATTAGGACTATATTTAGTGCTATGTTATCTTCTAGGGCATTGATTAAGCAATATTAACCCAAAAAGAATTCCATCTGAGGCCTGCTAGTATGAAATACCTAAGATTCACCAGACATATGGATGTTAACCAGTTTTGAATGTTCTGGTGATAGATTTTAATTTGTACCTTTTTTTTTTTTTTTTTGGAAAAAAACCCAATAGTTCTCTACTTAATGATGATTCTATTTAACTGTCAGATAGTCCTATTTGTACAATAGTGCAGTTATCAGTAATATCTATACTGTATGAAAAAAGTTGAATGGCATCTGGTCACACTGATCATCAAAGAACAATCATAATTTCTCAAATCACTACATAATCTTTTCGTTCATATGTATGTTTCAGTAAGTTTAAAAGCACTTAAAAAATTGTTTTTCTCATTATGTCCTGGTTCATAATAGATGTGAATCACTAGATTTGTGTGTTTGTTTTTCAAATCATGTTCATAGGTGTAGTTAAGATTGTTAATAGCCTATTAGGATTCTCCACTGAGTAATTTTTTTGCCAGCAGATATTGTACCTTATGAAAATTCTGTTACAAAGTTTCCCTTTGTTTTTGTGAAACAGGGCATGTGTGTATCTTAGTGGATTGTGCCTGGATTTTAGATGTACGTATTCATGATTCATTATTAAGTTTTTTACTTCCCAGTGGATGTAATATCTACTTCATTCTTTTTCCTGTAGTCTTCCTAATCCATAGTAGTGCAAATCAGTGAACGTTATCAGTTTTGGAAACTATAAGGAACTGACTGAATTATTTATTTATTTTAGTAGAGAGAGACAAGAAACTCCAGTGTGTAAATAAAAACTGAAATGCAGTGTTTAAATTTCTTATGGTAGTCTTTTATGAAGAAATTTGCGAAGAACAAGGTTTATCCTTTTTAACAAATAATTCATTTTAATTCTATATTACATATAAGTTTCGAAACATTTTAAGATTAATCATTTAATTTCAAAATTACCAGTATTTAATAATGCTAGCAAAATTAATACTTGCTTAATTAGGCATGTTTTAAACTTCGTGTAGCTTTCAAAAACAATCTGGATATGTGCTGTTCCTAGAGTTGTAAAAATTAGAGTTTTGTACAATGGCTGAGAGCCATGCGCTAGTTTTCCTTTTTTTTTTTTAAGCTTGCTGATCATAATAAGGAGAAAATAAGTATGGATCATAGTGGCCTAAAATGCTTATTTGTACCATCTGATCTATATAAAGTTTCAAGTTGTACTGAAGATGATGAGGGAGAAATCATAAATTATTTCAGTTTCCTTTATACTTGCTGTATAACTTCCTAAAAACTTGAACGTGTCTGAAATGTTAACAGTATGAAAATGGAGCATAAATTAAAAGTTTGTTTTTACTAATGACAAGAGCCAGTTTGGTTGTCATCAAATGCAACACAGCACAATTACTCAATCAAGGAAATACTAATATAGCTAGAAAGAAATGCTTTGCCTTTCATGTTTCTCTTTGAAGTTTACATCAGAAAACTTAGAATGAAGAAAGATTTGGTGTGCAGTAAGTACCACATGACAGAGGAATAGATGAAGTTCCTCCTAAAAATACTGTTGGAAATTCTTAGGTTCCTAATGTGCCATTATATGATGCACATCACCAGTCAGTTTTTTTTCACACTACCTAAAAAAACAACTTCAAAATACAGCTTAATTTAAAAAAAAACAAAGCTCCCACTTTGAAATCTTCCTGCAAGAATTATAAAGAGGCAGGAGTTAATATTATACTGCAAAAGAGCTATGACCTTTGCTCACATCACTCATCATTTTTTAATATCTTCATTATTGTTCTTAGAAATAAATGTAAGAATAAATCAGTTTCAGAACAAAGTGATCTACAAATTAAAAAGTTGAGAATATTAAAAAGTATATTTAAAAAAAGGATTTTTATTTTAACACAAAAATTATCTTAAAGCCTTGAAATCATAGAATAGCTTGTTTTGGATGGAACTTAAAAGATCATCTAGTTTCATCCTCCATACCATGGGCAGGGTGCCACCTACCTGAGCAGGATGTTCAGGACTACAACCAACTGTGCCTTAAATGTCTTCAGGGGTGGGATGTCTACAACCTTTCTGGGCAATCCTCTTCCATACCCCACTCATAGTGAAGTATTTCTTCCTCATATCTAATCTAAACCTACATGCTTTTAGTTAAAAGCCTTACTTTTTGTACTATCACTACACTCCCTGATAAACTGTCCCTCCCTATCTTTCCTGTAGACCCCTTTTATGAACTTGAAAGCAACTTTTTACCACAAATTTCTTCCAGTAATACTTGTGTGTAACCTATTACATAATCTTAATTTTTTACAGTCAAGTACAAATATTTCAAAACCGTTATCAGGATTGCTTAAAAATACTACCTTAGCATTGCACTGTATCATATTACTTTCTTTTCTGAACAAATTGTATGTATTTAATATAGCACATTGTATTTTCATGTATTTTCAGGTATTTGGGAAGGAAAAAACTTTTAAAATATGTGACACACTCTTGTGTTGAAGACCTTAGGGAAGTTTGTTCTGCTGTTGAAGGGTTTATTCCAACAATGAAAAGCTTTCTGCAGAAGTAAGGAGCATAGTCTACTATTGCAAAGCCTCTTATTGGATTAGCATCAAATTTCTCTCATTCCCCCCCCCTCCCCCATTTTATCTTCACTTATTTCAGATAGTGTAAGGCACTCCACCACCATGCCAGGAAGTTTTCAGCATTAGCTATGTAGAATAGAATACTCTCAGAACAAAGACCTTTTTAATGAGCTGCATTTAGAAACCTCTGTGCTTTTGTCCCCATGTGGCTGGTGCTGCATGTTTTAACATGCAGGAAAAGATAGTTGAAAATGGAAAGAAATTATTGTGCTTTTTTTTAATGACCAGTTTCTGTTCTGAGAAGTTCTGATATATTGTTTATTTTAGAAAAGGGCAATTAATCATGGAACTTGTTTTGTTATGTGCCCTATAGATGTTTGTTTCAGAGGTAGTTATTAATAAAATTCCACCATTTCTTCAATTCAACTTGACTTAACAGAAATTTTAGTAGATTTTGTTTCCTCACTGGATGGTACATATTTTGACATTTCAGTATGAGAAAAGAATAAAATACTTATTATTTAAGTTCATGAACATATTTATAAAGCTTTAAAAATTAATATCAATTATTAAAATATTCAAAAGCTCTTTAGAGAGACTTGATAATTGAATTTGGAAGTTTCCATGCAAAATTGAATTTTTTGAAACACTAGAAATGGCTGCTGTCCCTGAAGTAAAGCTATAGATGAAGATTAGATTTTCACTTCCAGAGCATTCTAAACTTTATATTTGGTTGGCAGAGATTATTAGGGGTTTATATATTGTAAATCAAATCTGACAACAAATTAATTCATTTGGGGCACACCGTTCTTTCCTATTCTTCTTTTCGCTTCCTTATTTTCACTGTTTTGCTTGTTTTGTCTTGTAACAAATTGGAATTTTCTGTCCAAATGACAAAGACAATGAGAACAATATGACTAAGAAGGGATGGAGTTGGCATGTACTGCTTAAGAATTTAAGTAACCTCGTTCCCTCCTACCAGTAATATGTATTGAGACTAATCTTACACTTTTGTAACTTAAGTCTATCAGAATCAGAGATACTAAGAAAATAATTGTTTGTTCCTACTCTCAATTTTTGCAGCAGGCGTGGATAGAAACTTGTAGATACTTTTGAAGTCTTCCTCTCTAGCAACTCTAAGCAATACTTTTAGAAAACTTTTTTTTGTGTTTTCCTTTGAGATTATATGTATTGAATGAAAAAAGTGTTTTAATTGCAATACTATGGTGTAATGTTATCTGATGTTTTAACAAAACTATTACTGTGTAAAAATATTGGTATCTGCTTTTCAAATGGCTACAGGTCAATAGTTCTAAATTCAGAAGCAAGCTTTAAATGAAATCTGTTCACAGAATGGTGACGTATCCACAACAGTGTCATTATAGTCAGCTTTTTGAGATCTCTCCCAACAGCTTTCATGAGTTGATTGTCCATAGCTCGAGATAGATTGTATAGATAACAGAACACTGTGGAGGAGTGGGTGCTGTGCATTGCTAACTTTGCCTCTTGAGCCCACCATAAACACTCAGTTGAACTGAAACCTGTGTTTATTACATGCACTTTATGCTGTTTGGTGAGTATAACATTTATGTGAAAAATACAACAGCTATAGAGAACACATTCTCAGCTACAAAACACTGTTTTTCCACATAGTCACCACCATTACCTATGCATTTTCACCAGCAATTAACAAGAGTCCGCATGCCATGCTCATAAAAATTGGGAGGTCCTTTAGAACGTGAATTGTATTTCAGCAGATTCTTTTCTGTTCTCACTATATTTCTATCACCTTGTTTTTGCTCACTGAAAATGTTAATAATTCCTGTTGAGATGCTGGTAAGAGTGTTCATGACTGACTTTTAATTACTTTCAACTTTAACTAGATTAATAAACTTTGAAGTATAACATTAGGTCTATCATTAATGTAACAGACTTTATGTAAAGGTGACTGGGGACACTTTTGCTTATTGATAAGACAAGTATAATGAAGTGAAAAAGGAAGGCATTTCTTCAATAGTTTGTATTTATTTTGTATTTTATTGTGTTGCTGCTTACTTTGTCTGCCTCTGGAAATTTTGTGAATGTTCTAGATGGTACTCAGAAGGATTTACTTTTTGCTTTTGAAAGCCACAGCTCGTTCCTAGGTTATACTAAGGTGTTGTTTTTTTTTTTTTTTTTTGGTGTTGCCCCATCTGGTTCCCCAAAATACACAGGGAATTAGCTTAGCCTTCCCACTTCTGACAGTGAAGATTTGGCTTATCTCCTCGTTCTTTGTTTACAAAAAAAATAGTTACTTTTAAAAAAATCTTTGATCGTCTGCTTTTTTAGTACTTTTCTTCTTTCCATACAATCTTCCCTTGCATAACTACACTGATTGGATCATGAGAATATTCCTCACTGCTTATTCAGTTTTACCCTTGTCCATGGATATCTAATTACTTAGAAATTCCAGCATGAATCACACATGGGACTAGAACACACTGCTTGAGGGCATCTGAATGTTGTTCTCTCTTTTTATAGCTCTTAGCTGTTTCCACACTAGTGTATATTCAACTTGCTTTTTTTCTCTTTTTTTTCTAAACCAGTAGAAGTTCTTGATTTTTTGCTATGCCTGATTTCCTTTTAATATTCTGTTCTCATGAACTTACTGACTAATGACATCTGAGTACTCCAGTTAATCAGTGTTTCATCTTTAGTTTTCCATTTTGCTGACCCTACCCTCTTGCAGTGTGCAGCTGCACACTGGCTATTTATAAACCTGGTTCAATATAGTTCCAGAGGTTTACTCTCTTTTTTAGCAGTTCTTGGTGGTACCTCACAAGACCAAATGGTGTAGTCACTGGATACTGCTTCAGTATCTTCTCAGTTTTTAGAAAAGAAAAGAAACTTCTTTTATTTTGTTCCAATCAGTCTTTGTCAAGCTGTATTGAGTTGTCTTCTCTTCATGGAGGGGAGAACCCATTCTGTATGGGAAGACTCTCATTTAATCTTCATTTCTAGTTTCAGGGAAGTAAGGAAAAATCTCTACCTGCATTACTATTTCAGAAAACTACCTGCCTCTCTGTCTTTTCATGGAGGCATGTGCATTTGTATGTATTGACCTAGTTTCATGTTCTGTCCCTAGTGTTTCTAGTTTCGGAGCTACATGGTCTTACGCTTCTCTAAGAGCAACAACTGCAGTGGGTGCAAATAAAAGGGTTTATTCTGGATGGAGGCCTACTCCGTAGAGTTGTTTCCTGGAATCTTTCCATGTGTAGAATCAAGCATGAAGTATGCACGTATGTGGAAGGTTCTAATGTTTTGTCATATGTTTTTTTTTTTTATACCAGAAAATCAGTTTTTCTCATTTAGTATTCTTCATGTTGATTTAACATGCTTCTTTTTACTGCCATTGTCTCCTCATATCTTGCTTATACTTGTTTCTTTCAGTGGCCTTTACAGAGTTAAGAATCTCAAATTTGCCTTGACTTCCCTGTTGCCACTTAGTCCTTATCTAGATACTTCCATTACACCTTAGATTTTGTCCACATAGGTCTTGTTGGAAAAGACTGAATAAGATTGTTGAATTTAATGGGCTAATAATACTCCTCCAAAGCAACTGTTTCTTGTTCAGAACAGTTTAGGGGCATAGTTGATTAAGTGTGAGTAGCCAAGGGAAGGAAAAAGGTCTGAAATGCCAAATATCGAGATAGGTATAGAAATTTAATGTACTGTGAAATTTTGGCCTTGTTTCCTTTTGCTTTTCATACTATTTCTTCATTCTTTTTTTTTTAAATACATGAAAATTCATGGATGTATAAACCACACTTTTCATACTTGCTGTGTCAAGATAAATTTAAATTATGTGATATATATTGTATGAGCCATATTCTTAAGTAGATATTCTTACTGACCTAATACTGCAACCTACTTCATTAATCTGTCTTCAGGGATACTTTTAGCTGATGTCAAGGGAAGACTGTAAGATTAAGGAAAATATGTTGTATATTGGTCTTAATTGTTTTTCTGACAAATTCAGTACAGCATTTTACTACTTAAAAATGTTTCATGTCACAGAGTAGTAGGGAAAGTATGATTCTATTCATTTCAGAGTATTTATTCTTGCTAACATGCTGTGAACTTTATTGAGCAATGTTACAATTAAACGTGTTAAATACAGAACAGCCGTAAATGTTCCTACTAAATGATAGTAGCAATAGGACCAGCTCATTTTCATCTGTTTTTGTGAAATGATGATTTTATTGGAGAGCAATATTCAAGATGGAAACAGTTATTCTACTTGCATATAAAATTATTCCAATAACTGTTTATTGAGGACAGACATCATAGGGAGAAAATTGGGTACCTCAGCTGTAGTCCTGCCTGTGGCTGTAATGAAGTCACTGTGGTAATCTAATTCCATTGACTTAGCAAAAAAATAAAAAAAATAAAAGGAATTTTAATTGAGAACATAAAGCAAAGCAAATTGTCACTTTAGACATGCTGGCTTAACCCTTGTTGATGCTGATGTCAATTTTTTTTTTTCTAGCCAAGAAGAAAAACAGACTTTTGTGAATTATTAAACTTTCAAAGTAATTTTTTACTTTTAAAAGTCTTTATGTCTCTAGGATTTGGCATGAGTTCCTTGTAGAACTAATCAGAACATCCAGTGTAGTTAATCTGGAAGTAAACTTTTGTGGGTGAATTCTCTCATTGTCTTTCACTGAAATTCAGTATTGATATGGATGTGAAATTGACTGTGGAACATGAAATTTCCAGAAAAACTTTTAGAGGTTCGTAACACTTAACTGGAGTAAATACTTTTTGACTTTGATAGTAAATGACCAATGGAATAGATTTCCCAGAGATGCTGTAACGTTCATCTTTTGAGATATGTAATAATTTTTGAACAGGAAGGATAGACCTCCAGTGGGACCGTTTCAACTTCAACCATTCTGTTTTTCTGTTGTGGTTTTTAGATAGATCATACTCTCCAAATGCTTCTGAGTTGTTGTAAAAGTTTTATTAGCAATTGATCCTGATGATAGTAAGCAGAACAAGTAATAACAAGACAAAAAGAATAGTGATGCTGATAAACATAAAGTTGTCTATCAGTGCAATAAGGATTTACTTTATTGTCCTTTGTCAGTGATGAGTACAAAACTGAAATGGTTGTTATCATATGGAGCCAACCATTTGCATCCTAGATGAACCATTCATACCTGGGTCAGTTACTGACATACTTTTGGGTGCCTTCAGGAATTCTTGTATATCTGGTAGATTTTGCAAATCTTTTTAAAGATCTCCTACCAATATTTAGCTCCCAGGAGTGCAGCTGTACTGCCTTGTCAGTCTATTCACAGTTGTTAGTATGTTCCCCACTAACCACAATGATTTTCATCCTTTTCTGTTTTTTGTGCTTTTTTTTTTTTTTAATATGTAACAATTGTAGTATACCAAACTCTTGCAGAGTATTGTTTACACCCCAACTCTTAATTTTAGTGTTAGACTTGGGTGTACACACACTAAGTATTTCTGTATTCACTGTTTGATAAATGTTACAGTACATTTTTCACTATATATGGTCAACTTACAGATGAAATCTGTAAAGAAAACAATGAAGTAATATTTTAGTTGTAATCTTAGCTAATGTCTCATACTGTTTAGAGTGGAAACAAAATGAATGAAATGTAGTGTAAAAGGGAGAAGTGGACGCATCAAGTGGGAAGAGCCAGCTGGTTCTGATAAATTTGTCTATGTGATGTTCTGAGCTATGGCTGATTATGAGCAGTCTGCTTTTAGTGTCTTTTTTTCCTCTCAGTTCTGATGTGTAGATTTTTTCCCTGCTAACTATATGCTGTACTTTTTCTTTGCTCTCTTTATTTGTACAAGTTATCTGATTGCAAATACATTCCTTACAACAGCATAAAATGACTTGATCCAGACATAGACATACTATACTTATATATTTTAGAATTCTTGTAAAGAATTTTCATCTTGTCTAAGAATTAAGAAAACTATGCACAGAGAATTAATCAGTAGTGGAAATACTAGAACCAGAGTCATATTACTGACTACAATTACAGTATTGGAGGTAACAAAATTCATATTATGTTTTTTTAGGTTTTTCTCTTCCATGGTATGAGTAGCAAACAGTTTTGTGTTCTATATGTTGAACTGGAGATTTAGTTCTTTGGTGTTTTAAATTTAGCTAAATAATTGCTGTGATAATATTTTTTACATATATGAAAACTGCTTATAGTGTAAAAGAACGTTTCTATTTATTATTAAGTATTAAATAATTCCTAGAAATGCACTTCTACAGCTGTAAATGTTATTTTCTTAATTAAATCTTAATATGCCTGTGCTGGTAATTCCTGTTAAAAAGTATCATAAAAACTTGAATTCTCAACAGTAACATATGAAAAGTCATGCTTTATTTTTGTTTCAAATGTAAATATAGCAAATAAAACATGTTGGAGTTCTTAATGCTGAATGTTCTGAAATTGTTGAAGATTTATAGAAAGGACAAAAGAAAGAATAAAAGGAAGGGAGAAAGGAAGAGGAAGTAATTCTATCAGTCGTCCAATGTATGTGTCAGTGTCTGGCATTTCATCTCCTGTTTTAATGGGAGTTTATCAAATGGATAAATTCCAGTGCTTTCAGAAAAAGCAGTCTTCGCTGATAATTTCAAACTAGTTTTGATCATTGTAATCATGTTTCAAACATTCAGTACCATTGTTAATTCAGTTCTACACCTTTGGGTGTGCAGGCCGGCTTTTTAAAACACTTTTTAATCTGCTTCTGAGAAATTATTTTATCAAATATTGGAGTAAAAAGCTTGTTTAATAGGTAGGACTGCCAAGTCAATTCCAGTAACTGATTCTAGCAGAAAATCTGGTTCAGATCAGAGAACTTTCTGTCTCTAAACAATCAGCATTTTTTCTGGTTAAATAAAAAAAAATTCCCTGGTATTGGACGGCAACTAGTTGCCTGTGGCCTTATGTTGAAGACATTTGGATTTAAAATATTTATTTTATTTGTTTGTTTGGATTGGAAAAGCATTTGACTGATTTGAGAAAAAAAGTTATTGATATTTCCAACTAAAATAAAATTTATTTTGGAAGAAATGCATGAATTAAACTTTTTAGAAAATCTATTTCTGTATAATGTAACAGAAAGAAAGGTCACGATTGCCTTAAGAATGGCCAGGTGAAGTTTGGGGTCTTAAAATAGGAATTTGATAGGATTTTCTTAATAGTGAAACGCTTGAGCTGTTCTCTAAAAATTTCTTTACAGTAAGTATATTGGTGTTTTTTCATGATGTATTGAGTTGATAGTAACTGTCAAATAAAACAAGGACTTGACAGCAGATAACTACCGCTCTGTAAAGGGATCAAATCAAATGTGAAAATAACACTCAATTGAACAAGGTACAATAGGTATACTGACTAAGACCTGGCTGTGGTGATGAAATAAAATGTTGTTTTAAAAATCTTTCTTAAGAAATGGATGTGTTTCATTTCTCAAATTGGTTTAACTTGGTTCTTATTTCACATCCAAACAGCTGACTGATTTTTACTCAGACTGTTCCATGATATTTTAGTAAAGAGATAATCCTTAAATAAAGAAGTCTGAAAAGACTAATACTTTAATCTGTTTATTATTTATCCATCTATTTTGAACTCTCTGCTTATAAAATACATGGCATAACTTTTTGTTTGTTTGCTTGCTTGTTTTTTCATCCTCATAAGCTCAAAGCCCTTTTATTTTTTTTTAATGAACATATTTCCAGAAGAAATTGTTTATAATTAAATTTCAGTCATAAAAAAAAATCCAATACCTTCCATTCTAAAGGCAATGTGGCTTCTGAATGTAGTTATAAGTATTACCAAGGGAAAGATGATGATTAGAAAGAAAAAAGGTTAAGAAAATGTAACATGATGTCCTATAAAATGCTTTAAATTTTTTTTACTCTAAAGAAGACTTAGTGTTAATTTTTAAGTAGTCTGCAAACAATTTCTGCTTGTTTATTTGCTAGAAGACCTTAGGCTCACCAAAAAAAAAAAACACTCCCAGAAGCCGTTGATATATCTTAAAATAAAATTAAAACTTAAAAGGGTTTTCTTATTTTTCTTTCTGTAAAATAAGGTATATATGATGGCATACGTCTTTAAACACATATAAACACATAAAAAAAAAGTGCATTTATGATGGTATATTACATTTATTTATTCTTATTATTTCATTACATGAAATAATTTAGCTTTTTTTTTTTTTTACATATTTGGAGGGATAAGTTTGTAATAGAAATCCAGTCTGAAACAAAAGATTTACTTAAAAATTATATAGTGAAAAACACCAGATTACCAGATTCTTTCTACGTACTTAGTTAATATTTATATGGCTTATCCCAAAGTAATGTATCCCTTCTCCCTTCTATGCCCATAGAAACTGATTGATATATGTTCTCACATAATGTTCATGTAATAAAATCTGTAAAATACAGTGCTCTCATTTTTTGTTACTTAAATCTTTCTTTTCCAGATGACACGGGAGCAGTACATTTTAGCAACACAGCAGAACAGCCTTCCAAGGACTGAAAATCCTCAATTTTACCCAGTAGGGATTTATGGATGGCGAAAGAGGTGCTTATACTTCTTTGTACTTCTGCTGTTGGTTACCATGATTGTTAACTTAGCAATGACAATATGGATTTTGAAGGTTATGAATTTCACAGTGGTAAGTATCACAGTGACTTTCTGTATCCTATTCCTTCTAGTAAAAACTTGTAGTTTCATTTATCTTTGTCATCTTATACACAAATTCTGAATTTTTGGATTAGAAACGGCACATATTGCTTATGTTTATACTTATTGTATATATTCTGATGTAAGTGCATCTTTGCCCTATTTTAGGCATTGGAACAGGTTTCTCAGAGAACCTGTGAGTGTCCTGTTCCTGAAGGTATTCAAGGCCAGGTTGAAATGTGGTCCTGAGCAGTTTGATCTAGTGGGTGACAATCCTGCCAAATGGGAGGGAGGTTGGAACGAAATTGTCTTTAAGGCTCCTTCAAACCAAAACCATGCTATGAGTCTTTGATACTCTGATTTTATAATGTGTTAACTATATCCTCTGAAAATATACTTGGATCTTAGATTTTGCCATGAAAAAGTTAGCTGACCCAATTGTCTATTGGTTTCTTGCCATCACTGAAAGTAATCCGTAGGAGTTTGTTCTGTCTGTTCTGTATGGTATTTTCTCTAAAGAGGAAAGTTAGTCACTCGTGTTCAACTTGGGAATGTGCTTTCAGTTTAAGTCATCACTATTAAATTTACTGGTTCCTTGAACTCTCTTTCACCTAAAATACAGTGGACCAGTTTTGATGTTGGTTTGATCAGGTTTGTGGGTATAAAAGCGAAACAGTTTTGAGACATACTGCGAACTTCACAACAGTGAAGTTTTATTGTGTCTGTACTTCAAACATACACCTACCTGATCAAATGTCAATGTTAGTTGAGACTGTGTTATCTGCCTATCTGTTCCCAAAGCTTTATTCAATTAAATGCGGTAACTTGAGCACTTCTGGGAAATTTCTGTCAAGTCTGAATGAATTATGTTATTAGCCACAAACGTTCTGAGAGCAAAATCATTCTGTTTATTGAGCTTAATTTCATGTATTTAAATAATGCAATAGCTTTGAAATATATGTACATTTCTTCAATTTGCCTGTGTTTATGTAGAAATAGATGCAAACTAAGAAATGCTATTATTGTATCACAGCAGTGGTAACAAATCTGAACTACAGCTTGAAACCATTTGAAAATGAAAATACTTTTGTAGAACTGCTTAAAAAGCAGTAAAGAGGAATCTAGCCATGATGAAATAATTATCAAACTGCTTTGATATTTTCATATTGTTTTAAATTTGTTTCTGTTTTAGCATCAGTCAATACTGAGCTTTTCATAAAAATAATAGGGTACTCCTTGAAGGAATCATTAAAAGCCAGGGCATGGGTTTGTCATTGCTGGCTGACAATTGCACCAGTGTCAGCATTTTTATTTTTAACTGTTCAGTTGAAGGTACTTGCTAGTTGGCAATAATTGAAGCCCTTCTGAGTTAAAGTTTTAGATTTTTCAGTAGAGAAATTTTATGAATACACCAGCCTTGCTTGTAAAATTTATATTATGTCTCTGAGCTTATTGTCTCAGATTCATTTTATTAAGAAAGAGGGATAAGGTATTACATAAGACCACTGAATTTGTAGAAAGGCAGTGTAACTGAAATCGTCCTTAAGACTTGTATGTTGAAAAACAAGCAGTTTTCCTTTTTAATCTGCTTATTGGAAATTGGGTGAAATATGAGCAACCTGGTCTAGAAGGAGGTTTCCCTGCCTATTGCAGGAAGGTTAGAACTAGATGATCTTAAGTGTCCCTTCTAACCCAAACTTTTCTGTGATAATATGGGCACATTTGTGCAAGTCTTTTTGTCTTGGATTAACTAACATTACTGGAAAATTTAGATAAGCTTTCATGTATGCAATATCTTCTTCCAGGGTACAGTAGAAGAAACATGGAGAGTATGTGCATTGATTTAATATTTATCAGTTAAGGAAAAAAAAAGGAATTAGTATCAGGTTGTCAGTGTAACACATGGGATAAAAGATGTAGGAATTGCAGATAAAATACTTTTTTGAAACCTATTCCCCTGCTGTTAGTTTAGTGGTACTATCCTTTAACTTCTAGTCGAGAATGGTTACTTCACTGTTCAATTTTCTATTTTAAGTGATGCAATGAGAGAACTTTAATACGAAGAGCTTTAGTAAAGAGAGGTCCCCAGACAATTACACATGTGGATACATCTTTTTGTAACATGCCATCCTATCCTGGGTTTAAGTAGAAAGTAATTATTTAGTAGGAGATTATATTAGGTCAAGGTTTGAACCTCAAGAAAATGTTATAGAAGCAGTCATGAAATAGTTCTTAGGCTTAACTCATTATTGGAATAAAAATCTCTGTTTAATGCGCATCAAGTGTATCTACTCTGACCTTAGTTAAGTATAAAATAGATTTATAACCACTACTATGTGATGATTCCCCTAATGAAATCAAAATCTCTGAATCACAGTTGATGTGCTGATTATGGTGGAGTTCTTTGTTGTATTTTTTTTTTTCGGGGGGGGGGGGGGGGGGAAGTGGAGTTGTTTTTTGTTTGTTTTGTTTGTCTGCTTTTGTTGTTTGAATGCAGCTTTTAAATATTTTATTCCTGAGATGTATGTCTGTACACTTCATGTTTATTGTTAGAAATTATCCGATTAAAAAAACATGGATTTTCCATTTTCATATTTGTTCAGTTATGCAGATTTAATGGAGCAATATTTGTAAAGTTCCCAACAGAAAAATAGACTAAATACTTTTCACTCTGCTTAATGCTGTAAAAATTGCATTTTTATGTAGATACAATTTTTTAAAATAATTTTAATATGGCCTTGTACTTATAGATTTGGAAAACGGCGCTGTGGTATCTAAAACTTGAATGCATGGGGAAAACTGCCCATATAGAATGCATGTTTTTCAAAGAAGTATTGAGAACAAAAAGAGTAATTTGCCTATACAAGGTCACTGTTTTTTTTCATTTGTATTATTGCTTCAGAATTGTTTCATGAAGCAGCGTGGCTTATTAAGAGTCAGCACAAGGAGCATACATCCATAACATCACTTTACCCTAGGTGAGCCATCCAGCATGCCAAAGATAAATTGTCTTATGTTTCAAAAAAAAAAAGCGAGAGTTGGCTATGATATCTTATACCATTCACCAGTGAATTTGTGATTCTGGTATCAGTTAAAGTGACATTCATGCAACTTCTTTGGAGAGTTTTAATATTTAAAGTGCTTAGTGTTACTATAGAGAGTATAAAATAGGGCAACATCAACTGCAAGTTTTGTGAAAGGTTAGGTGAGAATGAATGTTTTAAATAAATGAATATAAATATAATAAATATATTGATATTCAGTTTGTGGAGGTTTACCTTCTATTAAATAATAATGTGTTTTAGCTGAGTGTACAGTGTTTACTACACAGCAGTTCACTGAATAAATAGGACAGAACAAATATCTCAGGAAACTTTACCAAATATTTGCTTTTATGAAAATGGAATTAACCACATTTCCATTACTGGCTTTTATCAGTGTTTCATGTGTATCTGGTGTGACATAAAACTGAGTCTTCCAAGGAGTGATAATTCTGAATTCTTAAAAGTTTATCAAAGAAAGAAGACTTGGATCAGCTCAGTTTTATTGCTTGAATAGCAGATACTTTGTAGAGAACTATGGATGTGAATTCATTTTTAACTGGAACAAAAAGAAAAACTGTTAATTTTATATGTTACAGTTCAGAAACATTAACAAAACGAAATCATTAGATGAAAAGGAAAAAAGCCTGATGCATCAGCAGTTGTCTTTGTCACATATAGGACAAATAAAGCAGTTTAAGATAATTTTATAGTTCCAGGCAAACAGTAATGCTTTGTTATTTAGCGGTGATTAGAAAGATATCAAATCACTTACGCAAACTAGTTTCTTAAAGAGAGTAACTTTCTGTATGAATAATGAATTGCCATGGTATCTTCTTTCCCTTTTATTTTTATGATTTATATGGTTTGCGGTATGATAATAAATTACAGTCTGTGTCTGGGATCCTGTATTCATTTGTACACAGCATCCATCCTGAAATCAATACAAATCCATGTACAGAAGCAGACTGGCTCGTGTAACTGTGATTGGAATTAGACCTAGTACATTTACAGTTGTAATAAATAAGAAATAGGAAGATAAGAAAGAATAGGATTTATCTATTATATTTTTTTAATGTGGCAGAGTATTGGATATGAAATTTGAGTCACATGGAGATTTGAAGAAATAAAATGCTTTAAGCAGAAGTCATACAACAGTACCAAATTTTATCAAAATAGTGAGTAATGTATTTGTGTGGTCTTCATGGGACCAATAGAAAAATAAAACTTTGTCCAAAATATGCGATACTAGTGGGGTTTGATATATGTGTCTGATGATCATAATTTCCTGTATTTCTAGATACAGTTGAAAAAAAAAATGTACAATATGAATTCCTAAGGATATAAAAATTTACCTGTGAATTTGAGCAGATTGGTATAGGCTGATTTTTACATGGTGATGTAAATTGTTTACATTTTGTTTCCTACTGCATAGATATCTTTTTGTTTTTCTTTCCTTTTGCATAGTTAGAAGGCTAAGTATGAAGACAGAGGGTTGTTTTTAATGCTTAGGTCTATATTGTCTTTCTCTAATTTTTGAATTTTATAAATGATTTCAAAGTGTTTTCAATTACTGTATAATTGAATAACTAGCTTTAGAATTTATTTATTATCATTACGTTGAATGTAATTTTTACATAAGTGTATTAGAATACTTAAAAGAAAAAACAGTTTATTATTGAAAGAGCCATATGATTTTTAAATTATAAGATGATCTGAAATTACTCAACCTAGAATCCATTGTGAATCAACAAACTCATTTTTTTGTCATCTCAGAAGGAAAGAACCAGGAAGGCAGATAATGCTTTGTTATTTTCCATTTCAATGGAAAATATTTTGTTCTGAAATTGTTTATTGAAGTATTGCTTCAGGATTTAACAAACAGGGTACATATCATGTATTGATACAGAAAAATTTCCTTATATAATGATTTTACATAAAGTGTTCTGTTTCTTATAAAACATTTTTAAATTTCTTATTTGACAAGTTTGTGACTTCCTAGACTAAATACCTGTAGTACACTCCATGAAAATGTTATAAGCATTTCAGGAAATTGTTTCACACTTACAAGTACATCTAAGCCGAATTTTGTATGCTCTAAATCATGGTGTTTTGTTTTTATTTTTTTCTCTTACACATACAGTCTAAAAACATCAAGTGTAAGGTTAGTAGTTATTGTTTTGGTTTACAGAAAGTAATGGTAAATCATTCTTGATTATATGTATGCTATTTTAAAAACAACATCCTGGCCAGCTTTTTGCTTGTTATTCTTGGAAACACATTTTTTTTTACTGACATTATATGTGAATTAAATCATTTTCAGCATTAGGAACATAATACAGATAAAAACTTGTTGTCATGTGCAGTACACTGGATAGGCTTTGGTAAATAATAAGACATATGATAAATAAGTTCTATGTTATAAAGGATTCTGATGAAGATTGTGATGGACATCTTCTGAAGCATGATTGTGAAAGTACTCATTCATGAGAAGTTGGAGTAGTACAAAATGCAAAACCATTATATCTGTGCACGGGAAACAAGAATTTTTCAGCTTTCTTTTTATTTACTGCCAATGTATCAATTCTAGGTAGTAATAACAGGGAAAGTCCAGAAAAATAATGTAAAAGGTTCCATAAAGTGGAGAGGCAGGTTGAACATCAGCTACAAAGTAGACACTTAACCTGCACAAGGAAGGTGCCTGTGGTCTGATTCAAGTGATAAGAAAAATGAAAAACTGAAGAAAAATTCTTAGGCTGACAGCATCTGTGGTTAACATGTGAAGCACTTAACCATAAGTGGATGTGGATACTAAAAGTTTAAAAAGTTATTGTAAAATGCATAGAAGAAATGTACCAAAGGCTATCAAAGACAAAATAAGTTAAAATCACTGAAGAATGAGAGATTTATCAAAAATACCATCTGAATATCATATTCTTCTCACTGCATGCTGTTTGCTGATGTCAGAAATAAAATAGTGAACTAGCTGGATGTTTTGTTTCACCCACAATGAGACCCACACTGTTTCTGTTGCTGTTGTTCTTTAACAAAAGTAGTACTGAACAAGTGGTTCTCAGCTTATGCACTATACTGATAAAGCAACAGTTTATACTGCACATTGCAATACCTTGCAGCGTGCAGTAAAATTAAGAATTTAAGGATCATATTTTGACAAGAATACTGAGTTTTATCTTAGTCTCTGGCTCAGTTTGAAATTAGAAATTATTTGGGATCTTTTACTTTTTCTCATAAAGGGTAAAGTTAAATGACATGGTGAGTGGCAGTGTTATAGTACAGGCAGAACAAAGCTAAATTGAGATAACTTTTAAGCTCCTAGATTTGTTTCTCCACTATAAAAAAAAAAAAAAAAAAGTGACACTTCATAAATTATACCTTAGCAATATTTGGGTGAAGCTGGCTGTATTGAAAGCAGATAAATTCTGGAAAAAATAATAAAAAGAAAAATACAATTTTTTCAAGTAATTGTATATGGATCTATTTTGTTTATTTTCATAGCATTAATTTTGAGAATTTTTTTACCTCAAGTTTACAAATGTAATTGTTTGTATTGGTTGCATAATTTCTGAAGATACATCAAAATCTACAGTGAGGTTTCTAGACAGAATTAGAGAAACAAGAATAATTTACCAGAATTTTAAAGCGTGTATTAGAGGGAATGAGTGCAAGATGGTTTGATTGCAGTGAAGGAGTATGATTTAATATGAGGGAGAGGTTTGTTCAAATCCCATGTGCATTATTTTCTCATTCACGCTCTTTGAATAAAAAGAGAAAGTCCTTTGAGTGGTAAGGTAGAGACATTTTTTGTTTTTTAAGAAGGTTAATTATTTAACAGTGAAGTCCTTAATTTCAGTATTGGTAACAGGCAATTTTTGGCTTTCAGAAAGCACTTGATTTTTGGTGATATTTCATGGATTTTGTCATACTTTTTAACTATACTCTGCCTTTGAGAAAAATAAACACTAAATTAAAAAGCTTTTTGGGTATTAGTAAACTTAATTATGGAAACAAGCTTGTCTTAATTTAAAGTTCTAGAAAATAAAGAAAAGGGGATAAGAAACCAAGGGGAAAAAAAAAAACTGTTGAAAAGAGCAAAAAAAGAGAGGAAAATGCAAAAGAGACTACACTAATGGGAAGGCAGATCACATAACTGCATTTCCTTTTAATTCAAGTGCTCTTTTGTGTGATTATGCATACTTTTATTGACATCTGAGATAAATGTAGAAGTGGATTTTTGAAATGGTTATTACACTTTATTCACACAAAATTATACTGATATACTTTATTGTATCTCAGTAACAGTAGCATCTTGTTTAAACTATCCCTAAGAGACACTTCTAGAAGAATACAGGTATATTCTTATCAGTTATGATTACTTTCCATGTCTCTTAACAGATGAATTCTAACATATTTAACATACCAGTAATTAATTATTTCTGTGAGTTTTATGGTGCATCTATAGGAGCTTGTGTGCATGCATTAGCACGGAAACACTGAGTATTCAGTGCAATTGTTTTTATATGATTTATGGTTTAAGTATAGATTGAAATACTTAAGTATGCTAGAAGTGCATGAAATATCTAGAAACCATTCATTAGTCGATCCTTTATTACTTTGCCTAATTAATGAAAGGCTATAAATTTTATATTAATTTAAAAATGCATTTGGCCTCTAACTGTTATGATCTTTCATAATATTATGGTGACATAAAGTAAAAACGATTGCTGGATGCCTGAATGATTTTAGAAATATTTATTACTCATAATAAAACTGTCTCTAAACTTTACTGTGGTACTGTGAAAATTACAGTACCAAAAGAAAAAGGTGTTAAACAAGGACTGTTTTCAGGCTCATAGCAATGAAGAACAAAAGAGAGGAGAATGCAATCTGAGTCTTTAAAATGAGCAGACTTAGAAGAAAAGGGAGAAAAGAGAAAAGAAAATGATCTGTTCAATTTAAATGAAATTGACAGTTTCTAGGTCTTGATCTGAGGCATATTAGTTGGATGTAGACTAATTGAGACAAAACACAGGTTGATGGATTAGCACAGAATTACTGAAGGTGATTGCTTTATGCTTTCTCGAGAAACATTTATGTGAATTTAGGAACAGAGGTTTATCAGTATAATACGCCTGATTTTCTTATGCAAGATGACTCCAGGCATTCTACATGAGGTCAAAGGATTTCTGAAGTTTCGGTCAGCAGGAGCAGAAGACACATAAGTTGATGGCTCAGGTCAGGTGTGTGTCTTGCATTTCATTATGTCTCAGTTCACTACAGGTTTGAATTAAAATCTAAGGCTCAGTAGAGAACACCTGAAATGCTAAGTGATGTATAATTTTGATGGTTTTAAGATATTTTGTTTAATTTGTAGTAATTTATCATTCTCTTTATTTGATTATTCAGGGTAAAAACTGTTACTGCAGCTTACTCTTACCACTGAGAATTCATTTCAACAAAACAATTTGTAATGTACATTTTAGGGACATCTCTAGAAATTTATTTCAGTATAATTATAGTTTTTATTACCTAAGAAAAATAATGTTTCATCCAAGTAAAGAATCAATTTTCATTTAGAAAATGAAATCAGTAGAAAATGAATAATCGTTTTCACTGTCCAAATGATTTACATACTGATTTTTAATATTATTATTATTATTTAATTCTGTTATTTGACCAAACCTTGTGTCTTTTAGGATCAGACAGTTATGACACATTTGTCTATAAATACTTTATCATGTGTACTTTTCTATAGATATGGTGGAAAAGATTTAATACAGAAGAGAATGGTTCAAAATCCCTGTTCCTTTCTAAAACTAACGTTAGTCATAATTTATCACATTTTATGTGAGACAAAAATGCAACATATTTGTTCTGAAAATGGCAAGTAGTGCGTAAGTGTGCATGGAAATAATGAAAAACAGGACAAACCTATGGTAGTGCTTCCCCAGTGATCTCTGTGTTTTAAGACAGAAGGTTCAGAAATTTTGAGTGAAAGGTGATGGTGTTTTCTTAAGAAGCTGTAGTTGGAGCTGGAATTTAAAGATTAAGACAATATCCCACAGTGAATTAAAAAAGCAGAAAAATTTGGCTCTAGTCCCTTTTTTCACAAGATCTAACACTTTTGAATCATGAATTGTCAAGATAAAATACAAGTAGAACAGGCAGAAATAACATGCATAGAAAAATGGTGTGATTTCTGTGGCGGCAAATGGATAAAATAAAGAGGGTAAGCTGCCCCTCCTCAGTGTTCCTCCTTCACCCCCACTCCTTTCTCCAGAAAAGCCTACAAGTCAATATGATTACCAAAGTTCATGCTTCTGTGAAGGCTTCAGCTGGCTAATAAATGTGATGATGCTGTTTTTCTTTGAAATACCATCCCACATATTGTGAAAAGGTACGAGATTATAAGCATTATACGTCAAAATTAAAGTCTTCAAATTGAATACAAAGCATCAATGTTCAAATTCTACCCACATTTATAAAATCATAAGTTATGATAATGAGGCTTAATTCAGCTATGGAAAGATCTGTACTGAACTCCAACTCTGGATCAGAATGCTACTTCCAGAGAATTTAAAGGAATGAGAAAGCAATTGCCTGTGAAAATTGATTTGTATACTGCATTTTTTGTAAAACTGTATCTAAGATTGTCAGAGTATTGCTGATCACCACAAACTGCTTTTGCTCAAGTACTAGATAGAGACTTTGATTTGGACTACCTTGTACATACTACATGGGCAGTATGATTATATGATTACATTTGATGGCAGTACTCTGGGATAGCAGTTTTCCTTTCTAATAAGAGTGGTTTATTTATACTGCTTAAATCTTTTGCCAGAATTTCTAGATTTTGTTTCTCTGAAATAGAAAAGACATTTGTGTAGATGCAGTAAACATACCACAGACATATTTATCACTTGAAAAAGCTACATAAAAAACTTCATTAATTTGCCATTATGGTGGGAGAAAAGAAAAAAAAAACAGCAACAAAGATATTATTTGAAACAACATAAAGTTGCACAGAATATAATCAAATACTAGCAGTTACAACAAATTTCATTAAAATTTACTGGCAAAAAAGAAACCAAAATAATGAATTTTAATGCTGGATAATTATATAGGGATCCATTTATTATTACAAGTAAATAAATCTGTCAGTTTATTCTCAGTACTCTCTGAGGGAAAAACTTGTGTGCGCTTGTAGATGATGATGAATTTGAAGTCATTCATGTTTTGGAGTAACTGCTACAATACTAGACTTCTCTTAAAATGGTTATTTTTCATACGGTGCATTGTGTTATTAAAGGACATACAGTATTTAGTATGCTGTAAAGGATCACAGAGAAGAAACAGCAGAAGTTGCCAACAAAATTGTGCTTGTTGCAGTGAGGTTCCAGTTAATGTTACAAGCTATATGGAAAGATCTCTTGGGTTGCCAATCTAGTTATCCAGAGCGGCAACCTTGGATACAAGACAAGAGCCAGAAAGCAGACCAGCAGGGTAACAGGAGCTTTTGAGGAGCAAATGTGGTAGTAGTTGAAGTTCTAGGCCAGAAGCATTACCTTTTGATATTTTTATGTTCCCATTTTAATAACTGTATGTAAATAGACCAGAGCAATATTCTTGTCGTTTTTTCCTGCAGAAAATATTTTGCTTGGGTTTTTGCTTGAGCAAAATAGAGAAAGTCTTCAATTTATAAAGTAACTGTAATATTTTGTGTTTTTATATACAGCGTGTGCTTGTTAAGTCTGTATTTGCAATACTGATTTCTGTGGGGGAAAGAGATTATTATCATGTTGTATAGGGAATATATTTTTCTGTAACTGAAACTGAAAGTCCACTTCAAAGGAATGATCACAATTAGTGCAGTGAAAATAAGGAGATTTTATAAATACTTCAAGTAAGGGGAAGTCTGCAGTGACTGCACTCTCTTTAATAGGTTTGAAAGAACTTTATAGAGAATCCTTCAATATGCTTAAACAAGATAGGAAAACACCAGTCATAGCTCATGCCTCACTTAGCACCAGTGTCAGTCATAAGCAAGACACAGGCTACAGGGTACCCAGAATTAGTGGGAGTTACTACAAAAAAAAAATAAAAAAGTAAAAAATGAAGGCATGTCCATGTTCGGATCCACTACACTTTTTTCCATGTGTATAAGAACTGAAATAATCTTGGTGAGCTGCCTCGGAATCAGAAGTTCAGGGCAGAATGGTGAGATGACATCACAGGGTTTCGTGATTTGGGCAGAAAGACATCTGTGACAGTGGTGCTGGAATAACAAGGGGTATTATTTCTTGGGTTGATCTGTGAAGAGCAGTTTGATAGAATTTCAAGACACGTGGAGGAGAATTCAGAGAGTTATTTTTCTGGTGAGGTTTTATTCTTTAACACTACATCATATGTTTTTCTTCTGTATAGTTACTCTATATAGCTTCTCTGCCTTTTGCACTGTCTTCCTATGTATTTTACAGACAATATCCTACACATTTGTTAATCTTGAGTTGACAGTCAACACGCAGTGAAAAGCTGCTACTCTGTATTTCCTGAGTTTGTCATGTGGAAGATTAATTAGTGGGTAGATGATATTTTCAATTTCATTTCAGTAAAACTAAGGGTGATTACGAGAAATAACAAATGAACTAAACACACTAGAGATTATAATTTCACAACTGTAGATACATTTTCACATGAATAACAGTGTAATAATAGCAGTGACAAAACTCATGTCATAATAGGATTTTATTATTTGAGAAATAATCTGTAGAACATACATTACAGGTGAATCAATAAGCATGTTTGATGAAAGTATTTTCAGGATAAGTAAAACTTACTAAGCAAAGAGAGAAAAGATTATGCAACAGATTAGTGCAGTCTGGATAGAATAAACCTAATAGACTTACTTGACTGCTTTGCTTGAAACAATCAGTAGGAATACATTAGTCACAGAAATGTTTGTTCTGAATTTGAAATAGTTGTTTTTTAGCGAGTGACCATTACTTTTTACAAAGGATTCAGTCAGTGTTTTTGTCTCACAAGTATATATATATAAGAAAAAAAAAGGGAAACATAAGTATTTTATTTACATTGATTTAGAAAAGGAAAGTCTAATTAGGTAATAAAAATAATACACAGGATAGCAAATACTCTGTTTTATGTAAAATCTAAGGTAGTAAATGGAATAGAATAAAGTAAAAGGCTAATTACTCTTCAGTTTCAATTTTATATAAAAGGTGACTGATTTCATGGTTGCCAGTTTCATTTATGGTAATCTTTTTTTTTTTTTTTTAAAGTGATGCAGTTGTATTTATTTATTTATTGAATGCATACTGAATATTTGTTGGAAAACTATTTTCTCTTGTTAGCTTCTGAACTTACTATAATCTCTACTTCGCCCTGAAATCTTTTATTTTATTTTTTACTTTTTTATTTTGGCATTGCTGTGGTTCCTATTTGCATCAAAATTTTAACAATATTGTAAACTTGAGGAAATACAATCATGAGTATTTGTATTAGTAGCAGCAGTATCTTAGGGAAATGTTGTGGGTATTGGATGGCATTTTGGGTTTTTTGGATTATCCTTGGTGGCCTTTTGATATATTGTCCTGTCTTTTGTATCATGAATCTATGATGATGTCCTGTATACTCCTGGACATCTGAAACAGTGATAAATGCCTGCTTTCAGCACCTTGGGTTATTTGTTGGTTTGTTTCCATTTGTTTCTGTTTTCCAAATCTCTATTTCAAGATTATTATTTCTTTTTCTCTAACACACTGATAACTGAGTGAATCAAATGATTCCAAGTGTTGAGATTCTTGGAAATAGAAGAAAAAGTCCTTGCATGGTAGGATTTTGTAGGAGCTGGCAGGTCTAGCTTACTGGTAAAAGGTGCCTTATATATCAGGGTGCTGTACATTTACTACCAACATGATGAAGTTGAACAGAGATTAAGTTACTTCCTTCAGAAAGCTGATATGTGTAAGGAGCTGTATGCCAAGAGAGGCATAAATTCATACAGGCTCACAGCTTTGGAATAATTTAGGTTAGAGGACACTTTAAAATCTTGTTTGTTGTTTCCACCAAAGCTGGGCCAAGTTTTGGGGACTTTCTTCATGTTATCTGTCCTGTGTGCATCGTAGTCCTGAGATTGCAGAGCACTGTTGCGGCCCTTCAGGAGTCATGATGTGCTGTCCTTTATGAATGAGACCAATCCTTTCTGCCTGTGTTGTGTCCATACAAGATGAACTGATTGATCACTTCTGATCTTTGTTGATACTTTCTGGATGTGAGAAGAAGGTAATTGCAGCCTTCAAGGAAACTGAAATTTTACTACGTAATTAAGTCTGTTCTCTTATTTCTCAGTTATGCTGTACTTGCCCTGAGAAGAAACTGGGTAAAACAGAGACAGATTCTAAACTGAAGAAATGAAGTTTGCAAAACTTTTCAACAAACTTTGCAATGATCATAATAGGAACAGTATGTATCCTTAAGAAAGGACTATGGCAACTTCTCCTTGGGATGTTTCTGACAGCTTTTCATTGATATAAGTAGTAGGTTTTTTTTTTTTTTTCCTACATGGACATGTGTGGGATTTGAGAACATGCAAATCCAAGTGGTTTGTGTAGCTCTCTGTTCTTCCAGTCCCCAGCTCACTGTGATGAAGTCAATTTCCACTCACTGCAGAGGTGCAAGCTGTCTATGTCAACAAATTACTCAGTTTAAAATTTACTAAAGCTTTCTGTCATCGAATAAATTATCTTAGCAATTAAAAGATGATGAGAAAAATATATATCTTATGAATCACACAAAGCTGTTGTTAATTCATGTCACTCAGTATGTCCTGTTTATACTCTCTCTTTTCTTTATGTTGAAGTGAAACATTGACAGGTACTTTCTGTGGCTTTATCTCAAATGTGTTCTTTAGAATGTGCATTATGACATGCCTTGTTCTTAAGCTGTCAGTTTGTTGAAGATCGATTATAAAATATTTGTTGATTTTCCTAATGGAAGAAAGTTTTCAATAGGGAAAATATACTTTACCATTAGGAAGGGGAATTATAGAAATGCTAATGTTGGAAAAGACCTCTAAGATCACCTAGTCCATCCATCCACCTACCTTCAATGTTGCCCAATAAACCATGTCCCTAAATATTAAATCTTTATTTTCCTTATCTTTTTCTTACCATCTTTTCCTTCTTTTCCCCTTCAGTCTTCCCTTCTCTTCCACTCATTTCAATTTAACATAATCAGCTTTATTTATCATTTTGAAGTTGTGGCAGAAATTCAACAAGCAAGTGCCCTTCAGATACATAGAGGGATAATAGGATGTGATACCATATCTTTGCAAAACTTATTTTGGACTTATGCAGTGTTTGTGGAATGACAATCAGAATACCTTGAGCAGGCAGTTCTTACCATATGTGGTAAAAATACATTGGGAATCAAGAATACTCTACAATTAATGCCATTTTTATGCAGGCACTAAACTATGTGAAATATATTTACAGTTATGTCAATTAAGTTTTGTTTGTCAAATCAGGTCACATAATCACCATATTTCAAAACCATATAGACAATAATGGAAGTGTTAAGTTCTGTCTGGGAGAATGATTGTCACAGAATCATTGTTCCTTTTCAGACCTGCATTCTGATTCCTAGTTCTAAAGGGAAACTTGCAGAATTTCTTCAGCATACTATTACTGGGAATAAAACTGGCAGCAAAAAAAGATGCAGAAAGAATCAACTCAAATGAAATACTGGGTTTATGACACTAAAGATTTTCTCACATCTCTCTCTCAGGTTACCAGTAATTTTCATAGATAACTATTTTTCTCTCTTTTTCATTTCCTCCAAAGTGTATTAATCTTATTCCCTTGATAAAATCTTTTCCCCAAGTACTAGCTATACTTGTCTCTTCCATCTTCTTGTTCATTGACATTCACATTGACAATAATGTGATTTAACTTTGTGTTAGTCCTGAACTTTTCAGGCAGTTGGACTTGATCAAGTTGAAAGAGGCCTTCAAAAATTATTTTCTTTTTTGGAGTCTAACAGACCTTGACCAGAGTTTTTGTGCTCTCACAGCTGAAGTAATATTAAGATTTCTGGATCAGTTTTGGAGTTTCTGTGGCCAACAGTGAACAGATCTAACAAGTCCAGCCAATGCTTGTATAGCAGGCAATTTATGCCTTTGTTTGAAGGATATTTGATTTAAAAATTAAGATCAAGTATACTATTGTCAGCCTAATACAAGTTTTACAAGAAGGACTATAGGCTCAGCTTTTATTCATCCCCCTTGTCAGTTTTACAAAACTCAGAATCTTCAGTACATATTTCCTGTAATTCAGATTAATTTATATAATTGGAAATGTAAAAGAATCGAGTGCATATTTAAAAGGTCAGAATTAAGCACTGTAATTTTTATTAGTATCACATGACCTTCTCTAAAGTACGTTAAAGAGTTCTCATTTATCTTAAATTGCAACAAGAATCCGTTCCATAGAAACTTATTGGCAACTGTTCTGAATTCAGTGACTGCAGGATTCTCCTTGTAAAAAAAGTTATAACATTTTTTTTATAGACAAATATGGGAAAATAAAATGCACCGACTCTCCAATTGTCTCACTTCTTGATCTGAGAAGACATTAAGTAGTCTTTATTATCTGCTTTAGAAACAAAGTACTAGAGACTTAAAAAGAAATCTTGTAGTAACTGCCTAGCAGTTAAAACTAGGTAGGGTAGGCCTACTGGAACGAATTCTAGGATGTTTTGAAAAATAGGTCTACGGTATTGAATCAATGAAATGTTATCATATGGGAAGATAATTGCAAATGAAATATACCAATGTAACAGAAACTGTTACTGAGATACAGTATAATATTTTCAGTGGACGATGCACGAGACAATTTCAGACAGTTCTAATTTTGCCATATAGGTGTTGTGTTACTTATTTTTGCTAGATATTATTTGTATAGGAGCACATTTGAACTATGTTGCTTGAAGAAGAACCAAGTGTAACATATGGACTAAACATTAGTTTTACTTGCCCTGTAGGTTCTGGAAATGAAATGTAGTACTTCCTGATTTTTCAGATTCTTAGTTATTCATGCCCACAGCAATTCAAAAAGTAAGAAAGAACTGAGTAAGAATGGAATGAGATTGTTTGCTAGTTGCACAGTTTCAAAGCCACTATGTTATCATTCCGCAGTTTCAATTTCAGGTTATTTTTATATTATTTATATTAAGCTGCTCATTTGCAACTTTGAGGGACTAATTCTGCTACAGAAGGTGCTGTATTCTATTTTCATAGGGTTTAGGTTGAAGGAGCTTCTTCTTTTGATGCTGTTCTATCTGTGTTCTTTTCATATATGCAATTAACCTTTTATGAGAAAAAATTGAGGTTCTGAGATTGAAACTGAGAGGAAGGATCCATGGCTTTGTATAGAAAGAACACACTAGCATTCAAAACACTGCCATTCTTGAATGCTGAAAGAAAAAGGAATGTAATGTGCATGTAATGTGCATTTTTCAATCAGACATTAATGGAAAATAGGACAAAATCAAGAAATTGCTTCAAAAAATAAAATAATAAAACATTATTAGAAAATTATCAAAAATATCCAAAATAAACAAAGTTTTGCATTTTGGTATGGCAAGATTCATTTCCCAACGATTTGTAATGTTTGCTTGAATAAAAAATATGTAATTTCAATATGCATGGTGATAATAGGATGGGTTTTTTTGAGCATTGCATTGTTATGTATATATAGTTTTATAAACTATGCTTTTGTGCTTTCTGGAAGTTTTGCAAAAATCTATACTGAATGAGAGTGTGTTCTTAAACTTTCTGTGGCATTAGAAATTTACCGCAATGCCTTTTATTGAATTATTTCAGTTTATATAATTTTAGAATTCGGAAAAATTAAACTCAAAATCGTAGATAAAGTTGGATGTTGAAAAGACAGGGACTTTAAGCTAATTGATCTAATTGAAGTTCTTATATTCAGCCCAATGGGTGCTTTGCTTCAGTGAAATAATAATGAAGTCTGACCTTAAAAATCTTTGAATACCTGGAGATAAGGAAATAGGATACTCTTAGATTCTACGGTATCAGGCTTTTTATGATTTTTACTGTAATGGTTTTTCAGTGTATGCAATTTATGTGGCAATTATCTAATAATGGGAGAAAATTTGCTCTTAATTAAGCAGTCATAAATAGTGATGCAAGATGTGGTAAAGTAATAAATGGCTAAAGAGAACACTGTCCTTCATTTTACAGTGCTGTTAAATTACTTTTGATGCAAAAATATCTAACATTTCCAGTGCTTTTTGGCTGTTTGACAAACTAAAGAAAACTGCACTTAAAATCCCTAAACTTCAACAAGATATGTGAATGAGCAGAATTTGCAGCTAGAGTTACATGCTATGTCTAAACATCAGATGATTGGAAAAGATTAAATGTATTCACTCAGTGAATATGTGCGTGTATTGAAGTATTACTTATTTTTCTTTACTCTCATTTATACTTCCTGCAATTAAATTTAAACTGTGGCGTGAAACAAACATTTAAAATATAGCTTAATAAGTATGGAGCTTTTTTGGTAACTTAAAGGGCACTGGCGTTTTTCAAGTGTATTAACCTTTGTGTGGTCTCTTCATGGACTTTCTTCATGAACATGCTTGATGAGTTTTTCTGAACGTTTATAAAGTGTTCATAAATATTAATCAATGTAAAATCCAACGAGATAAGATGTCCTCTTTCATCTCTTTAAAATAAAACTATTATTTAGATTTGAAAAGAGTTATTTTTCACTAAAAAGTTCAGTAACAATTTTAATTGGCATTTTCCTTTCAGAAATATTTATTCTCCCCTCAATAGATTAAAAATTATGTATGGGGGAAAAAATGGTAAAACCTTTTTTAAGGAACCTGTTTTATCCAGGATTGGTTGCACTAGATGGTCTCCAGAGGACCCTTCGAAACCCGTGATAATATGATTCCATATTATTACATGTAATAAGCATACGACAATTTACAAATCTCTGCTTTACTACTGCTTTATATACTCCAACATGTTTTGTTACATGTGAAGTAATAAATTAGTAGGCTTATATATACTGTCTGAATTAATAGTACAACTCTGCAGATGCATTAATGCAGTGTATACTTAAGGAAAGATCAAGTCTATAACCCCTTCCTCTATCTGTTGGAATTCTGTGTCACTTCATGATTTTGTTAATTGGACAATCACTAATGGTTTTAAACTAAAGGAAGGCAGATTTAGGTTAGACATTAGGAAAAAAAACAACAACGGATTATGAGGGGGGTGAGACACTGGAACAGGGAATTTGTGGTTGCCCCGTCCCCTGAAGAATTCAAGGCCCTTGTCAGCCTGATTGTGTGGAAGGTGTCCCTGTTCACAGCAGGAAGGGTAGAACTGGATGGCTTTTAAGGTCCCTTTCAACCCAAACCATCCTATTCTGTGACTCATAGCAATAGTGGCTCCAATATTTGGCCTCAATCAATTAAATTTGCTTAGTCAATTGTATTTTGTTGGCTATGAGACTTTTATAGATAATCTAGACTGTGAGAGAGTTATAGTCTGTGAAAATAATTTCATAAAACCTCAGAAGTAAACCATGTATTTTATTAAGCACACAAACTCATGCTGTTATAATGTGAATAAAAACAGAATGCAACTTTTCAATGCAGTGTCTGTCAGTCAAAAAGTTTAAGATATGTTGATTTTGAGTAAAAAAAATGTCATCTTTATTCACTTGGTTTTTCTTATTACTGTCTTTCTCTCACTTTTCTTTTTCTCCCTGATTGCTCCTGTGATACTGATGATTTTGATAATTTTTCTGTTTTCTCATATTGTCTACATGCCCTTATTTTGGCTACTAGGATACACTGGGAGACCACATCCAAAAGCTCTGCTACAATCAAAATAAATGACATAATTTGTCGAAGCAGTCTTTTGATAGTAGAATCAGTTGCTTTGGTCAAGTGTGATTTACCAAAAAAAAAAAAAAAAAATCCTTTTTTGTCCAGTTTGTCCTTCAATTGGAATGTTTAATATAATTGTTGCTACAAATGAATTTAACATGTAAATTTAAATTATTAAAATAGAGATTTAATTTTAAATCTCTCAACAGACAGAACACTGTTTTGCAAGAGAACTTATTGTGTTTACTGTTAGCTTTTGACATTTTAATGAGTTACATTTAAATTCCCCCTCTGCAGGAACTGGGGTTTGAGGAATAGATTACAAGTAAATGAGAAGTAAAGTAATATGTTAATAATTAATGCCTGTGTGTTGCTTCATAACTCTTAAATTAATAAAATAGCCTCAGGGAAGCCTGTTTGTTATAGTACATTTTAAACTCAGATTGAGGAGAATCAACAGAGTTGACCATGTGCTTGATGTGCTTGAGTTTGAACAAATTACCAGAAACATTGCAAATTAACAGCCTCTAAACATCCTCCTACATATGTCCAATGATTTGTTAATTTATGAGTACTGTAAATCACCAGAGTGATAAACATATTACATGATATAGCCCATATACTAGAGAAGCATATAGGAGGTCAAATGATACCTATCTTGTATTAAAAATATGAAGAAATTCAGGGAAATGAAAGTCTCTTGATCTCTTGAAACAAGAATACAGTAAACTACATTATTAAAACAGTAAAGTCAACTGTAATGCTTTTAATATTTATTAACTATTAGTTGAAATTGAATCATTGGTCACTTATTTTGGAAGTGTCTTAATATGAAATTTAAGCATAAAACATACAAGATATGACTAGATCAAAGGAAAAAGTATGTCTTAAAGAATAACTCACTGTTTTAGGAATATGAATCAGTAGACTATCTTAGCAAACGAAGACTTTGCTGTGGGCATTAACAGTAACTGTGCCTAATTTATGTAATAATTTTTTGTGGATGGGTTTTTTTTTTCAGGTAAATATTTGTTTTCATACATTATCATCAGCTTTGTTTTATTAGTAGTATTTTAATAAGATCAAAGTTATAAGAGGATTTTCTGATCACAAATGAAATCACTAATGCTTTACTACTTGTTCAGGGCAAGCATTTGAAAAGGTAAGCCAAACTTGTCTTACATGGAGGCAGAGCATATTTATCCTAAATGAGACTGTAAGTACCTTTTTCAGATGTGATCATTATCTGCTGAGATTGTCTTTAAAAGCACTGTTGCCAATGAAAATACTATTTCAAGATAAAAATAGTGTTTCAGTTACTAAAAAGTTATGCACTGAACAACTGCTAGAGAAATTAATTTGTTTCCTATCTCAGAAATTCTAAATTTTTTTTCATCACTTAAGTGCGGTATTAGCTGTAGACACTGTTATCTTTATAGTATATTGTGTGTGGAATAGTAGTAATACAGAAGTCAATACACTCGGAGAAGGGAAAGCTGGAGTGTAAGGAAAAGTGCAAGGTGCAGTGCATGTTCTCAGGTTTATATACCTGGGAGATTTGCCATGCTGCTGCATACTGCTTTTCCACTCCTACTCTCTTTTCCGTTGCAGCTGCACAGATTTGTATTAGTTTAGTTTACAATTCTGAGTGTCTTATGTTGTATTTAGAAACATTTAAAGCACAATGATATCAGTGTCAGAATAATTTAGAACTGTTTAAGTGGATAGAGGAAACTGCCAAAGGAATTCTTCCCTTGGATTGAGGAAGATAGGTCCTGGAAAGCTTTGGCATAGACTCCAGTTTTCGATCAAACTGTACCTGTAAACGTTATGAAAACGTTATGCTAGTATTTTCTTACAAAGAGAAAAAATCCTGTTAATTATCTATGTCTTTGTCATCAGAATAAATCATGGAGTGACAGAATATCTTGGGTTGGAAGGGAACTCAAAGACCATTTAGTTCCAATCTCTGTGCCATTGGTATAATAGTCACCAGATCAGGCTGTCTAGGGCTGCATTTAAACTAACATTGAGCACCTCAAGGAATGGGGGCATCTTCTCTTTGCAACCAGTTCCTTCTGCTATGTTCACTTACCTTTTCTGCTTCTGGGGTATAGAGGCGACACTCAAATGAGTATATTTGTGTATTCTGGGGAGGTCTTCCTATAACCTATTTCACCCAATTGTAGCAGGGACTGCTTATTCTATGTTCTCCAGTCAGTCTTCAGGACAGTCTTCATTCCTCCTTTCTTCTGGACTTTTTCCTTTTTGGAATGAGTAGAATTCCACTTTCCTGTCTACATTTAAGGGGGACCATCTGAAAGAAACAATATAGACCACAAGGAGAAACTACTGATGAATAGAAAAGCAAGAATGTATGTGCAGGCAAGAGGGATATGTTGGATAGCACAGAAGAAATTTGTGTAGCTAGAAGAGAAGGTGAAACAGTGGTATATTGGAACAAAAAGTCTCAAGGTACCTCCCAGAATCCCCAAATTGACTTAACAGTCCTATTTTCTGTACACTGATTTCACTACTCGTGAGTAACTGACATAGCGTTTTTCTTGATGACATATGCATTTCAAATTGTGAATGTGATACTCCTTCATTCCTTATTATACTTTCTAACAGGGATTGTTAATAAAGGCTACAGTATTTTAAAGGTTACTAAAATTATATTTTGTGCCACAAAAGGTTATTATACTGGTACAGTATTCTCTCTATTTTCAGGAGAATGAGTTCATTATAAAAATAATTTATATTTGGTGTCTTGTTCAAAGCCACCAAATATCTACAAGTATTTGAGTTAGAATTACATCTGCAAGTTAGAAGCAAAAGTAAATGAACCTTTAAGAATATATAAAAAGAAAAAAGGAAAAGGTAGGAATTAGTGGTATTTCCACTTTTTGGTTTTTCCTGATTCTTATATATAAATAGTAATCCTGTCTCTTCTCTATCTTGGCAAATGCTGCAGTGGCAACATAGAGTTCTAGTGCAACTGCTAAGAAAATAAGAAGGTACTTAAGGTACTTGCAGATTACTGTATTTGTCATGCAAGAACAAAGTGTGACAGAATATTGGTGGGAAGATTGGAAATGATTGAAAGAGAGAGTTGGGTATTCTTGTTTGTTTGTTTGTTTGTTTGTTATGAATGAAAAGGCATCATACTTTAAGCTGCACAAGGCAGCTCGCAAAGCTCCCTTTTTTTTTTTTTCATTTCTGAACAGGTTTGTGTTTTCAAAATTATTTTTTTATGAGAAATTAGCTGGGTACTTGCTAGAACTATTCTGATAAGGTAACTATACTTCCATTTTCTATAAAATACCATATTATAGTGGCAAGGAGAAGAATTTTATCTATGACGAGTTATGAGGAATCCTAAGCAGTTATTTTGTCACTTGTCTTAAGTTCATAGCAGGAGGAAGTTCTATTTTTCGATGTTTATCATTTGTGTCCTAGATTAGAAAGATTTCTCCAGAGAGTTTTTGTGGTTATGGATATTATTGCAGAGCAAATAACAAGATGATAGATGCATGTTCAATCTAGAATCTAAATCAATTAAAAAAACATTGTTACTAAATGCTGCCTTCTCTTAGTCTCCTCTTGATTGATACAGAGGATGAAAATGGAAATTGTGAAGTCTTGGTTTAGCTGATTAATTTAGATCATCTCATTTTAAGCAATTTAATTTTTCATTTTTTTTTCCTTTTGTGAAAATTAAGACAGAGGAAGACAGCTGTGAAGGTTTTAATAGATCACACTGCTCTTTCCTCAAATTAGACTGCATGAAAATACACAGTTTGATTGAGTAACCTGTATGTGGATTTTGAATGCCAAGTGTTTAAGCTCAGTGCTGCTCTCAGTGTTTTCTCATCTGCCATGCAGCTGCCATTCAAGTATGGAAAGCACTCAAAGCAGGTAGATGAATATTTCTTATGTAAAATACTTTGCATTTCTTAAATCTCTGTTAATTCTGGGGAGAGGCTAAGTATTTTCCAGTGTATTGTTCATGTGTATGTGTGCATCTCATTGGTAAATGTTATGCTGAATTTACCTGATGTTGATAGTGAGTACACTTAACATGAATTCCTTTCATATTTATCTGATAGACATAACTATTTTCAAAGGGACAGAACTTCAATTTAGTACCAGAAAGAAGTTGTTGCACATGTTCATAGTATTTGTGACTACCATTAGAGTTCCTTGATAGTTCTTAATCACTGTTAAGTAATTTTGAAATTCAAGAATAGTTGGATGTAATTAATATAGGTAACTAAGCAGAGTGTGTTTGCGTAGCATTATTTATATGCATTTTATTGGTTTTAATTAAAAAATGACTTCAATTTAAACAGTTAGAAACAGTGGGCTTTGTTACTCTTCAAAGTATAGATAACACATTACATATGTGCATGCCATCTGTATTTGCTCTGGTTATGGAAATTGCTTGCGTAAATATTTACTGAACTTATATATAGAGAGAGAGCATATATAATATGAATATAGAGAATGAAGGGAGGGAAAATGAATATAATCAAAAACTTTTTTAAAGGAAAAGTCTTGATATTCAGTAGTTTAAAAGGGTCTAATCAATTACTAAGTAATGTTACTGCCCAGTTAAAGCTAAGGAACTGGACTTCATCAGCCTGCATATTTCTTCTAGACATATATCCCTGTTTTGAATCACAGTTTGTATTCTTCTCTTAGCAAGTAACAGTATGCGATTTAAAAGCAGTAAATTTTTTATTAAAACAGACTAGTATTCTTTACATCTGTCTATTCTCAGATGGTATTTTGAGGCTTAAATACCAGTCTTCTGCTGTCCTCTCTTAATATGCTATCTAAATTGTTTTGATAGTGATAACCCCTGAGAAGTCTTAAGATATTTACCAACTCTGTAGAATTACAATTACTGGAATACTCTGATGACTGCATGAATTATATGTCAGTTTCTTTTGGTGACTGACTCAGTTCATACAGGTTTGTGCTTGTGCAAACCTAATTGAAAGAGCAAAAGAAAGCATAGTATAGACGCTATGGTATAATATGTCTGCACTGTTTTATTTGCATTTATTGTCTAAACCATTAGCATTTGGTATATGACCACACACAAAAGCTGTGTGTAGATAATGTAAATATGCTACACTTGAAAGGAAAATAAAAATGAAAAAGGTATAAAGCACCAGCAACAGAAGTATTACATTGTTTTCTCAAATATTATTGCATTTTTAAAAGCTTAATCCAGATAAGATATCCTAGGCTGCACTTATGTATATGGAAAGCTGTTTACTGACTTCTCTAGATTGGATTGATGTATGATAATTTCAGTTCTTCCTGTTTGTAATGGAGAAGTGGCATTCTATAGTACTTTGTCATCTTTAGGTAATGTGCCTCAGCAATGGATTCAGTACCATTGACTACTCACAAGATGTGCTTGGCAGCAGTAGACTCCAGATGGTGAACTAAAATCTGCCTTTGTTCAGCAGAAGTAGCATCTGGGTTTGTGGCTGCATTTTTTGCTGATATCTGCTCGACCTCCTGGGCTTGTTTACTTGTTTTATGTCATCATAAATTTAAAGCTGGTCTTAAGAAAGGCTTCTTTTAGGATGCATTTTCCTGTTAATGAGGAAAGATTAACTGCTCTGGTCTATTTCATGAAGTTAAGTTTCATCGTGGAAATAGCAGAATAAGAGCCATGCTTTTACTGTCATGAATCATATCTACCATGGACTAACTACCCATTAGTAATTAGAGCAAATTAAATGATTTGCTGAAAAAGATTCTAGTTTACATGTGGTTTCAGAATAAACAGCATAAGTGGAGACGATCAGGAGATTAATTCCAGAACTAGAACTGTAAGTTTGAATCTACATTTTGAGTTGTTCCCAAATCTTATGTAGGCCTGTAAGAAGTTTAGAAAATCAGTTTTAAACTAGATAAGAAAAAATGCAAACATTTTTTAGAGAAACTTTAGAGAAGAAATTTGTAATGAGGAAATCTTGTCAGATGCACTGATGGGTCCATGCTGTAAGAGAAGAACTTGATTATATGAAAAAAAAGTATCTTTCTCTACGATAATGAAATTAATCTCTGGCATGTCTCATCTTTACACACCAGAGTGAAATCTAGTTAAAACTTCACCGTGTTTTTGACAGGAAAAAAAGATGCAGGATTTAGTTGTTGCTGTATGGCACTGTCTAAAATGATGGAACTTGGATGTTGGTCAGTCAGTGAACTTTGGTAAAAGTCATTGAAAACATGCTTATTTGTCTCTGCTGCTTTTGTCTACCTTCTCCAAAATACTGAACTGAGGAATGCAGATTGCAAAAAGGTCATATTATTTAGGGTTTTAATGGCTACAGTATGCCTTCATGACATGTTGAAGACCATTGTTTTAGTTATGCATGCTCATGCTAGCAATCCAAGCTATGGCTGCCTACATTTTTTCACATATGCAACAATTCAGATCTTATATAAATCAAGTAACTGATGCTTTGGTTAACTGTAACTGTAGAATGAGAACAGTCAGAATACAGACTGATATGTCCATACAGCACCCAGATGTGTATATGGACCCATGCAAAGAGGCAATGAACATTTTTATATTCCACTGTTGAACACTTTGGTAGTTTGGATTTTACTGTGGGTTAAGAAAAAATTATTTGCCACAATCGCATGCTACTAAGTATATCATTAGGAACAATACGCTGAATTTTCTTCACAGCAAAAAACAGTATATTCATACTAGGTTTTTCCTATATTAAAACAAGAATGGTATCTTATTAAGTTAACCAGTCATCTACTCTTGAGTTTTGGAAGTGAAATTCTACTTTCATTAAAGGAAGAGTTATTCTGGAAATAGAGTTTTACTTATAAATTTTTTCAAACAGAGCTTGACAAATCAAGGCATGCAGAATCTAGTTTTAAAATGAAGTCCAAATTGAACATTGAAGTAGGATTTCTTCTGCCTCTCACAGATGTAACTGAGTGGCTGTGATGACTAGTTGAGGTGCTCCTCCATAACAATTCATAGAAAAGATTGAGACATAAATGTCAACACTTCCAAAATTAGAAAAAAGTGAGTTTTACCTAGCAAATGAAGCTATAAAAGTTATTACATGTAATTGGTTTGAAAAGCCTGTCTTTGATAATAGTTCTCTGAAAAACCATAAACCATTTCTGTTACTAAACGTGCTAGATTGTTTTGGTCTTGTTTATCCATTTGCCTATTGCACGTTTACATAATTGTGCATTCTGAAAATGACAGAAAAATAATTCCTGTAAGTATTTGACTTTACAGTAAATTTTTCTGTTTCTCATTTATTCTGTGTGCTGAACTGGCTCAAATACTCCCTTTCTGAAAAAGTTTTTTTCTCTACAATTTTATCTTACAAAGTAATGTAGAGCAGTAGTAATTTTTAAAATTTAGCATCTCTGCAACTTAGAATGAATTTAAATTATTTAAAAGTCCCTAATAATTGTGTTTTATCACCACTATAACTTAATGTTCAGTTCTGCTAAAGAACAGTTTATACAGTAGAAACTTCATATCTTTGAATAATGAAGGCAAGATTATTTAAGATACTTTTCTCTTCCAAATGGTCTGTTTTTATAGTGACACCTTTGCCATGCAACATTCTTCTTCACAATTTTATCTTTGTAAAAGGGAATCATGAACAATATGTATGTGATGACACATGAATCTCATGAAATTTACTTACATATATACTAGCATAAATTTGGATACGTCTTGCTACTGTAATCAGACAAATAAGTTGGCAGTAGTAAGATAACTGAATTTAGGACTAGAAAATGGAGTCTGATAAGGCAGTGGTGCATATGCATTTCAAGCCTTAGTATGGACTTCCATGCTTGGACTGCACAAAAGAGAAGAATTAGGTGCTAAGAATAGCTTATGTATCTGCATGTCTGTGTCTGTTTTGCCATTAGGGGTTTTTTCTTTGTAACACTGGTAAACATGCTTACTCTAAATAAGCATCAACAAGATTAGCAACAAAAAATGCTCCTTTTGCCTGTTCAACAGAAGAATAACTGGAGTAATTACCTACAAGGGCAGGATAGACTTTTGGACTTGTTATTCGTTTGTCTTACTGGGAAAAGAAGTTTGGGATTCCTAAAGAGTGCCTGAAATTAGCAGCAGCACTACTAAACCTCTGTGAAGAATGCTGAGTAATGTATGTAGCACTTGGCAGCAGAAACTCAAAGTCACATTCTACTTTTCTCCATAGCTAGATGCCCATACAATTTGTGTATATTTGATAGCACTGGTAGATGCTGGTGCATACTTTTAATTACATTGCTTAAACCTGACAAACATCTCTATGTAATATATACAAACTTACTGAAACTACTTACTCAGTGGAAGATTTGTCTGTTCAAAGATAAACAGTGTTTTCTTTTCAACCTTCTCGATCTCCTAATCTGGCTCAGGACAAAGACTGCAGAAGTGCTAGCACAGGAAAGAAGAAGCCAGGAATCCATTGCCAAGAGAAAGAATGAACAGATGCCTGTCTCAGCAACACCCTACAGTTAGATTAGCTTAAACATAATTTCACAAAAGGAGAAAGAAACAGCAACAACAAATAAAAACATCAAGAATTGAAATAAAACATTCACGTTAACGCCACTGTGAAAAGAAACAGGAATCTCCTGTGTAACCATTAAGACCGAGGAGGTAGATTTCCACACAGCATGAATTTGTCAGTATTGTGGTCTGAAATGAATTTAGGCTAAACTGAGATCAGAACTGCATCCAGATATGCTAATTTACTCAAAAGATTTGACAACCAGTAGGGAACTCTGTAGGAGAATGCGAGAAAGAGCAGTCTGTGAATATGCTCCTTGACCTTCGGCTCCTAATTTAGGAAGGCTCCTTTTCACAAATGAAGTATTTTTCCACTCTTTCTGCCCATACTAATTTGCTTTGTTTAATGCTTGCATGTACAGCTTTTGTAAGGATATCATTCAATTTGCATTCTAATTGTCCAGTTCAACTGTGGTAAGGGCAGATTTGAAAAAAACAAAAACAAACAGAAACAACTGCAACAAAAGAAAACAGCTGAGCTGTACAGCGTCTCAATTAGTCGTGAGTTTGGTCTTTAGTGCTTCATTTTCATAGGTAATGAAAAGATCATTGTAAGAATCATGTTACTGTTGATTTCATTATGAAATTGATGTTTGCAATCTCCTTTTTGAAAAATAATTTTTTGGATAGTGCACATCTAAGAAGAGCTTACCACTTGTACTTACTAAACCTTTCCAGAGGTCTTCTCTTTATTAACTGCAATAAGATTCACCTAGTATTGTTATATTAAATTCAACCTCATTAAAAAAAGATTAAAATTGTCTTACCATTATCTAACAATTCAGTTTTGTTTTTTTTTAGGAATGACCACCATGCTTTTTGGAATACTGTATTTGCAATTACAGAATCAGTGTTTCTCATATTTCATACAATGTAAGTCATTTACAAAAAAATTAATCAGAAAATTTCCCCCAAAAATAGCAACTTATCCATATTTTATGGATATTTTAAACTTAGTATTTTATTAGTTTAGCTGTTGCTTGCTGATTTTTCTGAGATGCCTTTCTAAGATACCCTGAACTTAGGGAAGGATAAACTCCTTTCTTAAAGCTGAACTGAAGCTATCATTCTGAAGTACGTTTTGCGTTTGTAATAAATACTCAGGGGGAATATTTCCTGTTGTCTGAGAAAAAGATGAAAAATAATTGCTGTCATATCTTCATGTTTTCTGTGATTTTTTTTATGAGACTTTTCGTGGTGGTGTTGTCATTTTTCTGTATGACAGAGACCAGCAGAAAACTGAACCTAATTGGATATATTGAGAATCAGTCAAACTTCTGTAATTATGTCTTGCCAGACAATCATAAAAAAGGTGATGGTTGCTTTGAGACACTTCTCCTGGGGCACAAGATGGATCCCATATGATCTCTCCTGATCAAAAATATAATCACTATTATTAGTTTTAAGTTTCATTTGTCTGAAATACTGTTCTCCTTGAATACTTTTTCATGGTATGGAAATGAGGCAATTTTTTACCATGAAAGTTAAGGCATGTTTAGTTTGAGGACGCAATTTGCTTGACTGCGCTGAAGTAGTATAACTGGAGGATATAAAACTGTTTTAACCTTGTCCACACTGCTTATGGTCCATGCAATATGTGCATCTCTCTTGTCACCCTGCTTGTGTACTTGTGTGGAAAGCTTGGGAAAAACTGTGCCAGGAGGCATAGTAAGTTATTTAATGTGGAAATTGGCAATTCAGTTCTTGTGTTATCTCCCTAGCCATACCACAGATGTTGACGTTTCTGAATTTTCTTAGTATATCTCAGTAATATAATATTTATCTTTACACTTCACAGTCCTACTGCTATTACGAGGGTCACCTGAGTTACTCATTGAAGATGCTTTTTGTTCAAGATTTTAATTCAGTACATGGTTGGAATCTTTTAAATACTATTTTTTAAAAAAAAGTTATGGGATCTAAGCTTCATTTGTGAGCTTGGTTTTATTTAGAAGCAGTTATTTTATGGTACAAAGATAAAGTTTTTCTTTTACTTATTTATTTGTGTATCATGCTGAATCTCATTTGTATTTTATATAGATATGTACAGACAAAGGCACGCATATATTTCTACATACAAATTATAGATGCAATTTCAGGACTTATTCTGCTTAGAGTGAATCCAGTCATCCAACCAACTTTTTTGCTCCTGTATTTGCCTACCCATCCAGGCTATAACTTCCCTGTTTGGATACAGGAATATTCTGTGAGACAGTTTAAGACTTATCTGATATTTACATAGAATGTGCAACTTCACCTTATATGTAAAATTTATAATATTTTTAAGATTCCAGGTAAAATGAATTGCCTCTAATCAAAGGGTTTGGTTTTTTGTCCTTCTTTTTCTCTGTCATTGTATCACCAGTATTCATGAAGCACCATCAAACTTCTGTGTAAAATTTAACATTTACTCTTAATATCTGGCATTTTGCAGCATTGAAAAATTCCAATTTTGTTGTCTTGTTTCATTGAGTTTCTGATGTAACTGATAAGTGGAATAACTTGATGAGTAGAATCTAAGCTAAATTAGAATTATTACTGTTGTTTGTAAGATTACACTTAAGAGAAATAAAGAAGAAAACAGGTTTCTGGTTTGGGTAAAGTTTTTTCTAACTTTAGCAATGTAAACCCTCATCAAAACCCTACTGTTAGTGATTGCCAATTACCTGCAGCTGCAGGAACTCTGGTAAAACCACTGCCTTAATTACTAAGGCATTAAATGCCCTTGGGAATTAAGCAAGCAAAGTGTAGCTGAAAGGTTTTACTTTTTCTTGACAGGTATCAAATTCTGTTCAGAAGTCACAGAAAGACATTCTTAAAAATGCCTTTACTGAGCTGCTATCACAGAGCTTGCTATTCAAGTTAGGTAAATTCACCATCTTGATATCAAAAAAATAATGGTTATGATGTGGACTTTTTAATTCATATTTCCGGAATTTTTATTTTGAAGTAAATTCGTATGGATGTAATGATGGTTATTCATGTACAGATGAATAAATAAGAACAAATTTCCTTAGAATTGAGAATATAACAGTTTAGTTTTAGAACCATCAAAATCTTCAATATGATTTTTTTAAGTTTCAAATTTAAATGTGTATTTTATTGTCAATATTATTGCCATATTTTCACTGTCTTCAGGCTGTAATTTTTTTTTCATGTGTACTTTGATCTTGCTCTTATTGTACAAACCCAGGCTATCCCTGAAGTTGAAAATTTGGGTGACAAAAATTTCAGTATGTATTTTTTTTCTCTTTTATAAATGTGCATATATAAAAATTTTTTATATATATATATATATATATAAAAACACGTCCATTTTTGCCCATTGGTATTTGTCCTAGAGTATTATTATTACATTATTATGAGCCCTGACATGGAATGTGATGCGTTTAATCTGGTGTTAGGGATAGGTATCTTGTGCAGGTTTTGGTTTGATGATTGTGGCTTTTTTATTTTGTTCATTTTTTATTAACAACTCAAGTATGTCTGATACAGATTAGAGAAAAAAAAGCACTCAAGAAATTCATAGAAGAAAACTAACAGGGACTGTGTCACCATCTATCCTTGAGACAACTTACATTTGGCTAATCTGCTCTGTGATTTGTCTGAGCAAGATAATCTGTTCCTCTTTGAGGCTGTGATGAAAGGAACTTGTTAAGATGGTATTTATTTTCTTTCACTTTAAATATCAAGTTTTTTACTCTACAGAGTGGTATTATTTTCTGATAGCCTGGTTGCCTGAGCTATTATGTCTTTTACTTATTAATGGAAAAAATGCATTTGGTATTCAGTGTTCTTGACTTTTTCCATACTGAGATCAATTAAGTCTGGCAAGTCTGAAGGAGGGGTGAGCCACAGTATGAAGCCATGTGGAAGATACAGAGCATTAAATGCATGAGAACTCTAAGAATGAAACAAAAGAGAAGATAAAACAAAAGAGACTGCAGAGAATAAAGGTGCAGCTTCTAGTTGAAAGAAAAGACTGTATATTTTTTATTCACTCTATTGAAACTTTGACTTCTAAGCACCAGAATAATTTTGAAAGTGAGACCCAGGGCATATAAGTCATTCAGGCATACTGGTTTTACTCTAGGTTTCTTCTATAGGACAGGAAAGAGCAAGGTGTCACGCTCCAATATAAAGGAGGGAGACGAGGTTCTTTGATTATGTGTATACCCGATGGCGAGATTAAAACGCAACGGGTCAAATGTTAGCCCAACCAGTTTATTACAATTACTAGTTGCTTAGGGATATGGGGGAGGGAAGGTGAGTGATAGAAAAGGGATAAAAAGCCAGTAGTCTTGATAGAAAGCAAGAGAGATATAATCACTACCATGGGTCCAACGAGGTTCATAGTCTCAGGAACTCATCTGGTCACCGCAAAGTGAGGCCTTACGAAGCAAGCTTTGAGACAAAAGAAAGTAAAAAAAAAAACCAACAGTTTCTGTCTTTCACACAAGGGAGGTAGAGAGTAAAAAAAACAAAAACATTCTGATCTGCTCTGGGGGGACTGGATCATTTCACTTGTCTCTTTCGTAAACTTCAGTTGAAGATATTCTCAGAACATATAGCAAGCTGTGTGTTTTGTTCATCTGGAAGTATTCTATGATTCTATAAGTACTGGAAGTCACTGGGCCACACAGAGATTACATTTTTATCATAGCTGTTATGACACATTATTTTAATTTATTAGTATGTGTGATAATGTCAGAATTGGGTCATGTGTTCAAGGGTATAGTGTATCACACGTTACTGATAAGCCCTTTTCTTACAGAAATAGCAGCTACTTGGGAGTGTTGTGACTGTTCACTTTCAGCCCCTGCAATTAAAACTGTATCAAATTCTATTCAACCATTTTTTTCTTCGTTTAACAAGATTGGTTAGAAGTTGAATTTATTATTAATTATTTAGAATTAATTATTTGACAGGAACACTATGGTTTTTCTTACATTTTTGTTCCCAGAAGAATAAACCAAAATTGAGTCTAGGACATAACTGTGGACATGTATAATGATTTGAACATGTTTTTTTTTGGTTTTTTTTTTTTTTTTTTTTTTTTAACTTAAGGAGGTCTAGGGAGCCTCCTTTAGCAGGGAAGTTGGAATAGATGATCTCCAGAGGTCCCTTCCAACCCCTAAAATTCTGTGGTTTTGTGATTATTTTCCTTGTATTAAGGGGGGTGCTTATTTGCTGGTTAGGTCTACCTTCACCCTTATTGAAAGTTGAGAGATAATATTCCATCTCATGGAAAATGCCCTTAGTAGTCATTGTGCAAGATTGATATGAGCTCTTTCCGCAACAACAAAAAAATAATATAAAACCGTACACAAAATAAACAACCGCTCATGCTTTTCTTAATATAGTAACTATGTAATCCCTGAAAGTTTTACTTGTTAATTGAGAAATGTCATTTAATATTATTTGAGCTTTCAGACTGTGTCAAAGCCATTTATTGCAGAAACACGTATTGTTTTTAATTGCTTTTAATTGCCTCATTTTTCTTATAACTGTGTCCCCTTTAATAGGGCCATAATGTCAGTCAGCAAAGACTGTATACCTTACTGTCAGATGGAAAGGAATAAATTTCTCCAGTTCTGAAATGCAGATACAACACTCCAGCTGAAAGAATAGCTGTGGTTTCCTCAGATTACTGTCATCTGCTAAGTGAAGTAATTTAAACATCTACTTTGCATGATACTACTCCCTAAAAGGCATATTATTGAAGAATCGGATGTTATTATAAAATGAATCTAAAACTATTATGTTGTCATGTCTGTGCTATTGGAACCCCCGTTGTATGCTTTTCTGCCTCCAACTTGTTGTACATCTCCAAAATAACATACCTTTCCTATAAACTTAGTTCATGGTCAGTTTATTTCTTGATATATTTTACATGTTTTCCCCCTTCCCACTTAAACCTGCCGTGTCTCATTATATACAGTGCTACCATTAAGATTTTAGGATACTTGAGTGCATCCATTCCACCAGATTCAGAGTCTGTTCATGTATTTTTCTCTCCGTACTTATTTCTATGCAGAAAATAGAATGACACTTAGAAGTTAATTTAAAAAAAAAAAAAAAAAAAAGGATGATAGGGTATACTTATAGAAGTAAGTAAAATGTAGCAATAATGTAATGTAATAGGTATGATATAGTCTTTGGATAACTTCCTTTTTTTTTTTTTTTTTCCTAGGATTTCTTGTTTTAAAATTATTCTTGATTATAATTACTGTGAAAACTAAATGTTAATCACTAGATAGTTGGTTTTTTTTCTGATTATAATTCTGCTTATTTAAAGATAACACCTTCTAGAATTATTTAAACATCAACCCATCACCTATCCCTATGTACCAGCCAAACTGATTTTATTTTTTTGCCAGCTGTGTATAATATTCTAGAATGCCAAACGCTTTATGAAACCAATCTTTTTAAATTCAAGTGTCATCATTTCTGTACCTATAAAGAGAATTTTATTGTCATGATCTTGTTTGTGGATTTTGACTTTTTGTTTTTGTTCTTTGTTTTGTGTCGACAATACTTGCAAGCGTAATCTTCATTTCAGCGCAAGAAGTTCCAAAACAGCTGGTGATTCTAATTTGTTACAAAATGGACTAAAAATTAGGATTATAATGTTGCTCTCTGTAAATTGCAGATACTTAATCTTGGTGCAGAGCATGTTGAATTACCTAGTGAATAGGTATTTTGCTTAAATTGAACAGCAGAAAGTATTTCTGTAAGCTCATATAATTTGATGGGTTTAAAATGGAAAAATATTCAACTGGAAGCTTTTTGCCACATTAAATTTCAAAGCATATACATCAAAGAAGACTTTGTGTCCTTATTTTACATCTTAAGATTTGTATTGGCTTTATCATATAAATAATTAATACCACTAAGAATCTGGAGTGATAAATAGCAGTTGGCAGTAATAACGTATTGTTTTGAAGCTCAGAGCAAGTTATTCTATCAGCTGGATTTCAAAAGTCATAATAGAATAAATTGTATCATCACTTGATTTATTATGGGGAAAAAATTACAGATCAAACTCCAGGGTCTCATCACATAGGTACTTCTGCGCTGTCAGCCTTTTGAAAGGTAGAAGCTGCTTCAAATCTACATTCTGTTTCTGTGAGCCTTTCTTCAAAGCCAGGTGCAACATTGTACTGTCTTGCCCAACACGCTGGCAAGTGACCAGCATCAAATACTTCACAGGATATATTTCAGAAAGTGAATGCTCAGTTATTGAAATCCTGTCTATTTTTCCTACTATTTTTCCTACACATCTCTATTACTTAATCTCTGGGTTATATTTTGAATCACAAAGATTTAACACTGAATTTGTGACACCCAGTTCTGTTGTTTGTTTGTACAGGTAGGCATTAAGTTTTACTTTTGCTTCTGTCTTTCATTTTCATATCAAATGACAGGTATTTGTGGCAGTCATTCATTTGTATTCTATTTCTGTCTGTTTTATCTATGCTACATTTCTTGTTATTTTTGCCCTCTGTAAATTAAAAACCTCTTTTTTCAACATTTCTTTGTATGCAAAGTTTTCATTTCTGTAGTCAATTCATTGTTCCATTTGTGAACTCTTACAATGTATGGATTATTTTATCTTACAGGAAGCAACAATTAAGTAAATAGGTACAAATATGTCCAATGTAATTTCTTGATTACAAAGACTTGCAACAATATTAGTAGAAAGGACCACTGGGAATGATCTAGCCCAGCCACTTTCATGAAGGATTATGAACAAGCTGGGGTCCTGACAGCCTCTAAGGATGAAGCTGCTACAGTCCCTCAGCATCATGTTCCTACGTCACCTTCCTCTCCTGGGAAAAGATGTTCTCTTGATGTTTATCACGAGACTCCTAAACTTTGGCATTTGTGGTGATGGATGTTTCATTTCTGTTGCTGATGCTCCATGTCTTTTTAACTGCTCCCTTTTGTGTTTTCTTCATCTGCCTGAACTGTTCTAGCTTCCTCAGCATCATCCTGTAAGTCCAAAGCTCTGGGCTTTAACCATCTTAGCAGGCCCTATGCAAGGCTTTCTTTGATTTTAAACTTCTTTTTTCATCTCGTGTAAACATAGAGCAAACATTAACCATGTATTCCAGATGAGGGTTTGACAGGACAAAGCAGACAAAATTAGAAATTTCCTTCACTTTGTCTAGTGGCTTTCTTCCCAATACTGCACAATGTGCATTCATTTTGGCTTTGTGAGTTTGCTGTTTTCTCATGTTCAGCCTGAGCAACCTCCCAGTCTTTTTCAGCACAGTTGACAGCCTGGGGTCACACATGTTTTTATGTTATGCTTGTCCTGGTACAAACTGTGGGGTTGTTGGTGTCCTCAGCACCAGGTTTCCTCGGGAAGCTCAGCTGTTCAATACTGTCTGCATCTTTTTCTCATTCAGCATTATCTGTAGATTTTTGAACTAAACATTGAGCAGTTTGGGACTCATTAATGCCTGGAACAATCTGCTTGTAGCTGGCTACCGTCTGTTCAGCAGACTTCTAACTACTACCCTGTTTATCTGGTGACCAAATGGAGGCTTCTTGTTTATGTTTCCCTAGATCACACCTGTCCTAACATTATCTCTTCCTGTTAATGGCTATCTAGACCTTTCCTTGCATATAGAATTGATTTAGAATTAGACTATGTAAAAACATTTCAGATCACTTTTTCTGAACCTAGTTTTAGGCTACAGACTTATTGGAAATGTTGACAGTGCCTTTCCCAGACCTTCAGTCTGGGAGCACAGACATTTGTGAACTTACAGTATAGTAAAGTAACTTTTTTTTTCCGTGGGGAAAAAAAAAAAAAAAGCAAATGTGTATAGATAGTGGTTTAGACAAATTTCCCAACTTAAATCTTGAAATTAATTGTACAGCTGTGAGACCTTTTTGTTCCAGTAGTTAGGAATGTTCTAAATCCCTGATCTTCCTAGACAATTCAGTCACATTCAAAAGCTACTGTGGTGAATATTTTGAATTACTGTCTAAGAAACAATAGTATAAGAAAAAGAAATGTTGTAAAACCTGTCAGAAAACCATTTGACTGGAAACAAGGGTAGTCTCCTCATACTGGAGGGCCTTTTATTCTGAGCAAGAATTTTAAGGAAATAAAAATGAAAGGTTTTTTACTAAACTGTGACTGCAGTGAATGGTGATGACAGACCAAAGGAGATGTATGATAACTCATGTTGAGGGGTAAATATACAAACAACTAATCTTCCTGAATATTTTTCTCAAATAAATACAGATTGAATCAGTTTTGTTCTTCCCTTGTTCACCCAAACCTTCTCTTTCTTCATTCCCCAGACTCTGACTACGTAAGCAGGTGGATATGTTTCTTTTAAAGTGAATGAAGAAATGTCTTCACTACTTTTTTTTCTTAATTGCTATCGCATGTCCTATCTCTTGTAGTGGACGTTTTCCCACAGAAATCTCCTTCATGTTACTCCCAGTTTCTTACTTTGATCTCCTTAAGTGTCTGTGTTCATAGAAAAATTTTTGTATTTTTTTTCTTGGTGTGACACTATTAGGGAGCCCAATTTTATAGCTAAATCTGGCATTTGTACTGACCGTGTTCTTCAGATAGACTATTCCATGTTTGCTTAACATAATTTATCTGTCTGTGACTGTCACTGCATAGGAGGGAGACAACAGCTTTATTGGTTTTGGTCTGTTATCTATGGTTAGCTCAGTTTTTCAGGAAACTTCTTTATCTCCTATTCTGTATCTAAAAAAATAATCATGCTCACTATTCTGTGAGTTATGAGTAAATGAATGTATTACACTGTTGGCATGAATAACCTATTACATGTGTAATTGCTCTACAGAACATGTGAAGGCATTCTCAAACCACCTCTATGTGCAATAGAAGTCATGTTGATTCCATTACTAATTCTGCCACAAACAAACAACAAATTCAAACAACTGTATATGAGTTTTGTTACTAAAACCAAATACTTTTTGTTTTTGCAATCCAAAAAGATTATCAGTTTATCACTTTACTGATACAGCAGGGCAAAACATTTGTGTAGGTCTTTAATAATCTAAGTGTATATACATTTTGCTGATCAATGAAATAGGCATATACAGCCAACATGTAGTAGCCTGTGCATGGAAATCTTAAAATAATTATAGACAATGACAGGAATAGACTTCTAAAAGCCACCTGTTTCTCTTCTACAGTAACATAACTTTAACTGTACAACATTCTTCAGAGATGCATATATAAAAAGTTCCGTCTTGGTTCAGTATTGTAAAACCAGGCCAAATCTTTTTGTTCCAGTTCTTAGAGTCAAAATGTTCTACTAATACCCACATGATTCTAGTTTCCTCATTATAGTCTTACTGTTTGCTATCTAATCAGTGTGCATGAAGAAAGTATTTTCATATTTTAAGGTTCTTTGTTATTATTTCTATATTCTATAAATATTATATATTTATAATATATAATATTCTATAAATATTCTATATTTATTATTATCTTTGTTATTATTCTTAAGGTTATTGTGTATGCTTCCTTAATTCCTGTTCTCCAGACTAATTATTGCCATCAAATTTAGACCTTCCTTGTAGGCCATTTTCTTTATTGTTTAATATGTGTCTGCATTGCCCATTGTTATTCAGTTACAGAAAAAAAAAATCATGGCTTTTTTGTTGCTTTCCATCTCATTGATATCGTGGTCAACTTCCAATTGCCTACAAATGGTTTAATTATCTATTCAGGTATACAGTTCATAATATTTTAAGAGTTCAGGGTAGGTTGAATTTATTGACATTGTTTTGCCTTTTAGAAAATATATACCAATTCTGCCTTTTTTGTTTTCACCTTTACAGGTTGCTTTCATTCATCATTTAAAAAGACATTGTGCACATAGTCTGTGTAACTGGAAGTTACGTAGTGCAAACTAATGTTACATTAGGAATGGATCCATTAAAAACACCAATTTGTGCTAGGGACCTTACATCTAAACTATAGGTATGCATATTTTTTTATTCATTGTTAATCTGGTCCCCTTGAACAGGCATCCATGTTGCACATGTTGTTTGAAAATAAAAATAAAAGCCCAAAGAAAGCTATCCTATGAACTCTCTTTCATGTCTGTAGGATTCTCAATATTGCTTCATCAAACACCAGAGAATCCTTTGATTTATTTCATAGTGATAACAATAAAACACTAGTACTTTCATGACCTTTATCAGGGAAGTAGGCTTTATTTTTATTCCTGTTGAATTACAAATAAATTTAGTATCTGATTCTGAATTTGGCTATTGGCCACGCTAGGGCTCAGTCTGGGAGAAATGTTGTCTTATGTCTTGTGACAATGCTGGCTGCTGTATCGAACACCATGAAAGTGATTGTGGCCTGTCAGATCTTCATTTGCATGAAGAATAGGTGGAGTAAATGAGAGAGGATATACAGAGTTCAGACAGATGGAATTGATGAGTCCTGGAGTTGACTGGTGGTGGATGCAGAACCTAAAGAGGCATGGGGAGCATAGATTAAACCCTTGATCATTATCTGGCATAATATATGCCGATATTATGATACTGAATCTTTTGCAAGACTGAAGTTGATTCTTCCACTGGGAAGGAAAACTGTAAAATGTTGTCAGTATTTGCTTTAAACAGACAAATAAAAACTATTCAGAAAAGTACTGATGAAAGGACACTGTAAAAGAAGGAACAAAAAGAAAGGTAGATGGTCTGTAGATGGTTTTGGCATTTATGTGACCTTCTTGCTGAGCTCAAGACCTTCAGCTTTCAAGTGGTACAAGTAGGAATGTGGGAGTTCTCTGTGGTTTGAGAGTATTTCAGTGCATGTGCACTTGTTACTTGCTGTGGGGCTTGCTTGTGCTGCAGATCATACATTGATTGGGACCTTTTTGTTCCTTTTAGAGACTGTTGCTGCACTTTGAACAGAACTTCTGGTTTAAATTCATCCAAAAGGAATCCCCTTCAAACACAGAAAAACTGCCCCACAGTCTGAGCCAGCATGGAGTAAGTGGGGAAATGAGGGATTGATGCACTTGGCTGCTTTTACCTTGTCACTATTTAGACATATTTTAGCTAATCATTTATGGCTTGCAGATTTTCAATTCTTAGAATTAAAAAATTGTTTTACTTAGCTGATTTCAAAATACCTAACATATGCAAGTATTCTCAAACACATTCATTCCTTCCCTGCAGGATATTAATCCTTTATCTGTCATTGGTGCACCAGTTAAAACAGGGAAGCAATTATGCTGCCCTTTTGACTGAAGAAGAAAATCAAAAATGATGAAAATAAAAGTCAGTATGCTTCAGTGTCTCTCAGGAGTTTTATTCTCCTTTGTGTAAAGTTGCTCATTAAGGAGATACTATTACACTATAGTTCCTTTTTTTCCCTTAGGCAAGTCTCCCAGGAAATCTCAGATTCCACTTACTGAAGTCTACCTTCTTGAAATACATTGCATTTAGTTTGGTTATTTTTCTATCTAATCTAACTTTTGAGAACTCTAACCTTTTGTGACCAATCTCAAACACATTACCTCTTAATCTTCACATTCTTAGCTGTTTCTTTTCTATTAATTAGGGTAAAATTTGAAGCAGATTCTACCCTAATTGCTCTTTTAATGAAAGTGTTTCAGGAGTTTCCTAATCAGCTTGTCTCCTGCTGTATTCACAAAGGGTGTTGGCATTCAGTGTTGTCAGTGAGATCTGTGCTGTGGCTTATTCTTCACATATGTAATCTATGTCATCCTTCTTGCCTGGAAATGAATTTTCTAATTATTGTTATTATTTATTTATAACCATGATTTACATTCCTTTAGAAATTCATTCTTGCATTAATCTGAATCTCAGAATGGAGGTATTCATTCAAGGTCCCTTATTACTGGTTCTAAATAGGTTATATTACACGAGTTTGAGTTCTTATCTCCTTTTCGAAGTTTTTATTACTGTAGTTACAAATGAACAGCGTGAAGTAATAACCAGATGTCTGGTTATTCTCAAATACAGTCGAACTCAGAAGAAATCTAGTGGTTATCATACTTTTCAATGTTAAAGGTATGTAGCTTCTTTTTTTCCACTACTGAGATGTGTTCTTCATTTTCACTTAGTAAGTGGTTCTTAGTGTTTTCCCTGGTCAGTTGCTTCTCTGAAGACTGTCCAGTTTGTTATCCATGTCAAGATACCTCTACATTCCTTTCCAGCTAGCCACCTTCTTTTTCACTGGAGAGCCTCATGTCTGACACATTATTGACATTGTTTTGTTCGTTTAGGCTTCTTGGCTTCACTACTTCTGCTTCTTGATCTCCTATCAGTTTTCTAAAGCATACTTGCTGGGACTGTAGCAGTCCTGGTCTCTGCTTTTAGAGGTATATAAATCTGTTTTTCTCCAGAGCACAGAATCTTCATTGATGAATTTCATTCTAGGATTCATGTAGGAACACCATTGCAGGTAGCCGCTCTCTACAAACCCAGCATCCTCGTAGCTAACAACTGAGAAAGATTTGATGACAGAGTGAAATGTTATCTCTCTTAATTTATTTTTTTTTATCCAATCATTTTCTTAATTTGCCCTATTTGTGGAACTAGTTCTCAAATGCATAGAGTTCATTTTTATTCAGTGATCAGGAGTTCATCTATACTATAGGAAGTTTTTGAAGTGTGAGAAAGCACTATATTCCTTCAAAATAAGGCAGTTATATATATATATGCGTGTGTGTACACGTACAAGACTTCCCCCATTTGGAGACACAATTAATAGATCAAAGTGGTAGAAAAAAAATAAAATTGATAAGATATTTGCAAGGAGATGAAGTAGATCCCTTGGTCATTGTGGTTATAATACTCTTTTAAAAAAAGTGAATGTTGCTTTTTTTTTTTTTTTAATCCTTTTTGATTGAAAAACAGAAGGAACTTAAATGTATCGGTTGTGAGATGTTAGTTCTGTTGAGTAGGCGTTTACTTAAAAGAAGAGTTATTCTCAAGAAACCTTGTGATATTCCTTACACTTCCATTTCCATTTCCCTGGTAGCATGCAGTAAGCTACGTCATGTTTAGTCTCATATACTTTATTGAATGTACCAGCAGAGTGATGTTGCTGATTGAAACTGTTGTAGCTGTTTTGGAAAACATGCAGAGTTTGCGTGGGAATACTAAGTAATGCCTTAGATACTATGAGGACTGCCTTATTAGATTGTTACATTTCTTGAAAAGCAAAAATATGCAACTGCTAAAGTTATACAGTTTTTTTTCCCCTCACATTTAAATTACTTCTGTTATGATACTAAACGTGTTGTTTGGACTGCCTTAAAAAAAAAATCGTTATTTTAATGCTTTTAGCTGCAATGTGATTAAAGAAACAGTATAATCACTACTATCTAATGATGTTTGTTCTGTGTTACAAGAAGAGTACACACTTTGCTGAACTTAAGTACCAGTCTGGGGAGTTACTGAAGGATGTACTGAGCTGTAGGTAGTTCAATACATTAGCTTTATTGCTCAGTGTTTTTTTTAAGTTTAGCCCGTGTCATTTTTGAGACATTTTGGGTAATTTCACCTATTTAATACCACACTACCTAGAGATGAATACAGATCATAAAGTTGTTCAATTGTATCCTAAAATTTTTTAGGTGCCTTATCTATTTTTATCAGATTCTGAAAGTGCAGATGAATTTCTTCAGATTCTGGAATCTGAAACAGAACATTTTAAATCTAGGACTCTACAGACAAGAGTCTTAACTTGAAAGACTTATCTAAAAAGTCATTCCTACTCTCTACTGCTGAAATTGCAAGGATTTTCTGGTAAGACTTTAAGTTCTGTTGGAGTGAAAAATCATGGTATTAAGAGTACAGACTTGGGAAATTACTATATATATATATATTTTTTTCCAACTACATGTCCATTATAGAAGGACTCTTATTGAGAAGAGAGCAATTGTTATGCTGATGTTGTCAATTGATTCAAGTTGTCTCAAGCCCTATCACAGACATGGTGTAAATAGTTTGCATACAAAAAAAGAGGAGTTATTTTCTAGAGGGTTTGTGGAACCCAGGTTTTCAATTCATTTGCACTAATAAGGAAAAATTAGATTCCAAGTGTACTGTGTATCAATAACAGAACAGTATTGCAAAAAAACAGGTACTAGACTACATATACGTGACAATTCTCTTCTTACAATAGAGATATTCATGGGTTCACATGTTATGGTTGTTCTGCTTGTTTTATTTTACTTACGCATGGGAGCAAAAGGAAGCATTAAAACTGAAAAAGACAAACAGGGATAGACAATGAACTGACTATTTATTCTAAGCAATAATCTGTCTGAATGTTTAAATAGAAGTCAAGCATTACACCTCTGGAGTACCAAGTAATGTGTTAAAGGGTATTTCTAACTATAAGTATGATTTAGACTATGGGTGTCCAACTTTCTGGCTTGCCTGGGCTGCCATTAGTGAAGAGGAATTATCTTGAGCCACATTTGAAATGCATCGTGTAGCTAGCATATATAAGGAACATATATAAGTAACCGAAATGGCAAAAATATGAACTAGTGAGATATTTAATTTTTTGTGAAACTTATAGGTCAGTCTGGTTTTAGAGAACTGATCGCAATTCTTAGTTCTCAATGTGCTTATCAGAGTTTTTTTGCAACAACTTGAGCTAGCACTGTCCTATGCCCACCCCATGCCATTTCAGCTCAGACAGCATTATTAGTGCACTGATATTTGGCTGTTGCTGAGTGATGGGTGTGCACTTGGGGCTGGACCAGGCCACTCAGTGAGGAGAACCACCTCCATGATAGAATGGGGCGGGAGGCAGCTGCAGGGAGGGTGGGACTGGCCCACAGGCTGCCTGCAGGTTGGAAGTGACTGTTGTTTACCATCAGTCTAATGCTAGCTCAGTGTGAGGACTAGAATACAGTAGTTTCTAAAATACACTTTGTAGTGATTCCTAGAGAAATGGAGGAGCCTCTGCTCTAACAGTTTCAGTGTAAGCCTCATATATACAAGTCAAATTGCTTCATACATGTAAACATTTCCTATAGGTTCATCAACAAAGATGACCACTTTTGTAAATAGCATGTTCGTTTATTGTCATCCAGTGTCAGCATGCTAGACAATGTGTGGTGTTTCACTGCTGTTTTTGAAAGCAATAAACCATTTATCCTTGTATTTTATTATTTAAATAATGTGTGATTAAATTTTCAGCATGACTAAATTAGCTTCTTCAAGATGTTGTGTTGAAATTACAACCAAGCCTCAAAGGCAGGGAGGCAGACTGAATAACTATACGGTTCATGTAGACTAAATAAACTCATGCATACACACACATCCAGTAATTTATTATTAGTCTAATTAAAACATTAACAATCTTGTCAAAATACTTCAGTTACAGTAATATTAACACTTGCTCAAGAGTATGCAATTATTAAAGGTTCTTCCCAATAATGATATAATTAAAATGAACACCTGCCTCTGCTATCCAGACCTTTCTTTGGTATTAGGTTCACCCTTTCTATGTTTAGTATCAAGTCTTCTTAATTCTTCAACAGCAGCAGCATGATTTTAATGGAAGGAGGTTTCTTTCACCTTGCCCTTCAGCCCTGCTTCTGTTAGTTTTACCTGAGCTGACATAATTCATTTGGTTTATTTGTATCTATCTATTTATTTATTTAACCTATGGTGCTCAATAAGTTACATATACCCAAGTGACTAAATATTCAGCTCAGACTGAAATAGGTATCATTTAAATATGTTTTCCAGAACTGAAGTTAGTTTAAATAATGCATCTATTACTTGATCAACTTATTCAGTTTGACTTCATATATAGAAAGGAAGAGAGAGGAAAAAATGAAATCAGACTTTGAGTAAAAGAAACCCAAAACCTTCATTTGATGTGATTGTCTGCTCTTAAGATGTATATTTTCTGTTAATACAATCTCATGTAGACTTTTATTTTCAAGTTTACTTTCACAACTGGGGAAGCCAGACCATGCTTTATACTTTTAAAAAGCAATCTAATTTATACCATAAATTCAGGAAATTCAGTTTCACTTATACTGCATAGTGGTCTGTCTTTCTCCCCTCCTACAGCTTTTCTAGTTAAATTTTCTTTGTTATTGCTTCCTTTCCACTGGCTATTATTATTATTTTTTTTACCTCAGTCACAATGTATCCCTCAAACACTGTAGCACATACTACTGTAATTTCTTCCCCAACTCTTCCCTGTTCTTGGATGTCATTGACGAAGTCATAGCCATTCGTTTCAGCAGAAAGATGAAGGTGGATGTTTACATCAATTTTTGCTATTCAATTGTTTTTTCTTGATATCTTGCTATGAGTTTACTGTTACTGAAATTCGTAGTAACCTTTCCTTGCAAGCAAGGAAAACTGCTGGTTCTGTCCCTCCCCCCACCAATCCTTTTTCTATTTACACAGGCCTGAAGCTGACTATAGTTTTTCCTTTTATTGTCTATACCCATGCCCAAATACCTTTTTTCCTCCAGCTGAAATTGTGATCCATCTCTGTTTATGAAATTCATTCTTTTGAGTGTGTGAACACAATACAGATAATTTACCTTATCATCTTCCTTCTAACCTTTTGCATATCTACCATTTTATCATCAATATAGCTAATAGTATATTTTATCTTACTATTCATCCATATCATCTGCCGCTCTACACGATCTGTTTTTTGCATCATCATAGCAAACAAAGTTATTACTTTTAGAATCCTTTTTTTTCCTATTTTCAATCCAATTCACCACTGTATCACTTTTTTTCCACACACCTTCCGATCTCCTGGCGCCCTATTTTCAACTTTTTCATAGTGTTTTCATACACTTAACATTTCTTCTGTACTCTTTCTTATCACTGTAATCATGTCATCTATATTTCTTCTCCTGTTTTACTCTGCTCTGATGCCTACAAGCAGCAGTCAGCTTATCAGTTTGTAGAACACTGAATTTAGGTGCTTTGTTTAAATATTGTAGAATTTTTTTGCTCGTTCTCCATGTTTTGAGTGGTGCTTTTCTCTTCAGACTAGGAGCTAGAGACAGAATCTGAATTTAGATATATCACAGAATTGTTTGACTTGGTAAGTACCTTTAAAGGTTATCCAGTCCAATTCCCTTGCAATGAATAGGGAAATCCACAGCTAAATCAGGTTGCCCAGGACCTTATCCAACCTCTCCTTGAAAGTCTCCAAGGATGGGGTGTCCACTCCATCTCTGGGCAACCTGTTTCTTTGTCTCACTACCCTCACTGTAAAGGACTTTTTCTTTTTTCCAACCTGAATCTACCGTCTTTGAGCTTGAAGTCATTTCCCCTTGTTCTGTCATCACAGACCCTGCTAAACACTCTGCCTTCCTTCCAATATTTCCCCTTTAGATATTGAAAGGCTGCTATCAGGCCACCTCGGAGCCTTCTCTTCTACAGCCTGAACAGCCCTAGCTCTTTCAGCCTGATCTCATAGAAGAGGTGTACTGTCCCTTGGATCATTTTTATGGCTCTCCTTTTGTTGCACTCGAACATGTCCATGTCTGTCCTGTACTGAGGACTCCACATCTGGATGCAGTATTCCAGGTGAGGTCTCACTGGTGCAGAGTAGAGAGGCAGGATCATCTCCCTCAACCTCTTTGCCACATTTCTTTTGGTGCAGTCCAAGACAATGTTGGCATGTAAACAATTTTACAGTAGTATAGTCCTTTCCTGTGTAGTGATGCCCTATTTCATGAGAGATGCACAATAAATTACTGGAGGTTCTATCAGGATTCTGTTTTCAAAGCAATGAGATGTGTAATTCCTGAACTGTAGTACCACAGTTGCCTTCTTGTTATCTCCAGATTTGAAACTTTTTATTCTCTGACCTTCAGTAGGATCTGTAGGTGTTTCTTTCAGTTTTGCATATGAAAATGTAAATGAATAAAAAAATACTTAGTTTTCTTATTTTAAGAATTGTAATAGCTTATTGTTTACATTTATGACGATGACTTAAATGTAATGTAATCTAAGAACACGGTAAAATAATGATATTGATATATTTTAAGTGTCTGGAACGTAAGTATATTTCCTAGTGTAAATAAGATGGATTTGTTCTTTCCTAGTGTGTCATGGTGAAATGAAGCAAAGGAGTATCCATGTTTTTTATAACTAATATGCAAAAGGGAAAGTTTCACGTGGAATAGCAATCTGATAATAATCATAAATAAAAGCCATAGTCATAAAGAGGAAGTAAACTGGTGCAAAGACAGATACCACCACCCAAAAGAAGTGGCAACTGCCTTTGGAAACTGTTCTCTTTTTTCACCACCCCTCATTCATGTCTTCCTTAAGGCTCACTATTGGAATAGAGTTTTGGGCAGATTGATCTGATGTGCTGGCTGAACAAAACCCTTGCCCTTCAGTTTACTTGCTGGGGAGCAGAAAAAAAGAAGAAAGCTTTATTATGTGCAAGCACTGTTTGGGAAGAGCCAAAACACCACTGTGTTGTCAACACTGATGTAGTCATAAATCCAAAAAGGTATTTACACACAAGCTGCTACAAAGAAAATTAGATCCATCCAGGCCAGATTTGGTACTGTAAATTAGTATTTTTGTTGTGAGAATGTACTTGGATCCTCCATTCAGGTGTATTTTTGTACTAAAATGAAATCCAATCACTAATGCAAATGATAACTTGAGTACATATTACCTGGAAATCACAAAGTAAATTGGGCAGTTTACCTAGATGATTAGCAAAAGAATTGTCAAATCCAAACTATCACCATAATATTACATCAGGATCCGATATACAGAAGGTAGCAAGTATACTTTAAGACAAACTCTTCTCTAGTTCTGTTTTAATATTATTTTTCGGCTTTTGGGGAGGAGCATCACAGACTGATCTTTATAGGAACTGGTACATTAACTGGACTGGGAAGACTGGATTTGATGCTAATTAATCTTTTCAGTTTTAATAACTTTTTATGTTTGACTTTTTTATGTAAGTCTAATTCTAGCTCAGTGATACAGAAAACTATTTATTCCAACCCTCCTATAAACTGGATGGGAAATTTTTGATGAAGAAACCTAGTAAGCACTGATTCTGTGAAAGAGGAGAGCCTTGATAAGCACATTGTAATACATATCTTAACTACTTTCCTTATTTTACTATTCAGTCTTATTTCATGACAGATATTACATGCTGTAGAAAATTGCTTTCTGGAAGGTTATTGCATTTGTCAAGCTGTTAAGGTCACAGGTACCCGATTCAGTTTATATCTTGTCCCACTATTTGTGGCTCTCAGTGCAGAATACCTTGTGTTTTCATACTGAATAGTTTTACTGAAAATGAAGTGCTTCTGTATGTCCAGAGTTTTTCTGAATTCAGGCTGTTGCACTTGGGTAGGTGGGTGCCTGAATTTTGAAAAAAAATGAAGGATGTGGTCTCAGGAAAAGAAAAAAAACAAACAACCCAGATTGACATTGTAGCTTTTGTTTTTAGTTTGTTTGAGACTGTGTCAATATAAATTTTGTGTGTGCATAAACTTTCTGTTGTTGAAAATAAAAAGAGAAAGTATGATAAACACAAAAAAGAAAAGAACAAATTATTTTTTGTGTTTCAGTTCCTTTTCTGTAACATAAGAAGATTATCACTCAGTGTAAACCTACCAAAAATATTTTGAAAATTAATTAAGAACTGTGAAGAACTCTAGAACTTAAGTAATAAATCCTTAGGAAGGCAGAAGCCAAGATGGAGACTGACAGTCCCATTTTCAGGGTGGTCTTTTAGCAGATTACGATAAATCAGTAGTGAAGAAAATAATGACGTGGCGGGAGAGAAGCAAGTAGCTTGCAGCAGGGGACTGGAACTATGTGCTCTTATAAGTGCTTTCCAACCCAAATCATTCTGTAATTCTAGCTCTCTGCTAAAGGAGTTGTGTAAAAGTTGTGTTTAGCATTTCCAGTCTTCAGAATTATTTTGTTTCAGTTTTATTGTGAATAGTATTTTATGTCTGGCAATTGCAGATATTCTGCACAAGCAGGTGTACCAACATGTTGAATTTGCCTTGTCAGTTCTAAAATGTGTTTATACCTAAAAAAATAAACTGGTATAGTTCTTGTTTATTATTTATTCACTGTCAAACTATAACATGGTTGTTCTCCTTTCTCAGGTTATGAGAAAAATGAGATTTTTGAAGTTTAGAGTTAATGGATATTAGTGAAGATTGTTCTTGTAAAAGCACTGTATAATGTCTTTTTCTATTTTCTCAAAAATAGACACCACTGCTTTGTATCCCACCGTTTGTAAAACATCAGCCATTTGTCACCTTTCTATAAGAAATTATCCTTTTATAGTGATGTGATATATATATATTTATTTATTTATTTAAAGATCAAGATACAACATAATTACCTTAAAGAACATTAATTTATTATTAAGATGTCAAAAACTGAATACAAATAGCACTTTTGCTACAGAAACAAATGCAAAGGCAGTTAGATAGACCATTACAGAGTCTGCTATAGCTCTCCTTACGCCACAATACTTTAACAAGTACATTTTGTATTATACATAAGTTTAGTGGTAGCTTTGTTATTCTATATTTTGTCTGTGTTTTATTATTATTATTATTATTATTAATTCTGTGTTTTGTCTGCTTTGGAGTGGAATTATATTTAGTCTATTTCTCTGGTGGTAGTTTCTGGTTTTGTAGTCAGACATTTAGATTCACACTTTCATATCTAAAATGTGTAGGCCTAATTCCCATAAGTACGTTTTTTAAAGATCTATTGTAGTTTGAAAAGTTGTCTAACACTATATACTTGTGTTTTGGAAATTATTTCAGTCAAATTGCATTGTATAAAGTATAATTTTATTTTCCACTCTTAAATTATTAACATTTTCAGAGTCTTACTTCAGAAGTAGTTAACAATAGTATCAATTGAATACCTCCCGTGTCAGCATCATTATTTGCTTTAGGAATGGAATCATAATAGTGTCTAGACTATCCTTAGATAACTGTAAATGTAGTTACAGTGGTGCACTCTTCCAGCTTCAGCTTTATCAGCTGGGAATGCTGCTGTCAGGCTGTGTAGGACTGACCAGCAAGTCAAGGTTATACAATTCAGCCAAAAGCAGAAATACAAGTTCTTGCTTTTCTGCTACAGTAGACATAGTGATGACTTGTAAGCATTCAGCATCAGGTTACATTTGCTAATTTTGCACTTAAGTTAATCAAGTTGCATTCCACTGGCTGCACAGCAAATAATTATCTTCTGTCAAGAATGTATTAACAGGTACAGTCTTGAATTTCTATCAGTGTGCAAAATGATCCTGTCTATAAGTATCAAACTGATTTCATTGCTTTAAGAGTACAGCTAAAGCTTTGTTCTACTGTTTTAATTTGCAGATATTTTGTTGTGCATTGGATTATTTTGTTGACTTGTTTCATCCAGGCTTTTAGAATGACCCTTTTCTTATTTCTATCCAGATTAAAACAAAACAACAACAAAACTTTTCATTTTGAAGTTCTTTTCACTAGCAACATGCTCCTAGTAAAGATGAGCAACTACAATTTTTTTTTTTTTCCTGTAGGATCTTTTCATGTGATCTGACATAATATTTTCTAATATTACACTACAAAAAAAAAAGTATTTACTTTAAATGTATTATGTACATTTTTTAGAGATAATTGCTTAGCAGAGGTAATTCATGATCCAGCTTCATCTCCACAGTGAAGGCATATATATGATCTTTTTTTGCACCCTTGAATTACATCCAGCCAAGGTAAAATGTGTGCAGTTCACCATCAGTGTAGGGCGTGCAGTCAGTGCCCCAGTCCCAAGTGAGGATTTACCTCTGAGTCCCTCTGTTTATCTCCTGTCCAGATCAGAAGAGCTGGGGACAGTGAAAGCTTTAGGACACAGTTCATGTGAACTTTTTCCTTATTCTCATTGAAATTCCATTCCTAGACACCAGACGGTAGTATTTCAGAGAAGCAAAAGAAATGTGCTGTAGAGAGAGAGTTCATGGTATTTTTATAATGCAAATCATCAAAGGTCCAAGAACTTAACGATGAAGTAGTAATCTTAAAACATACTAGAGTTCAGTTGTCAATCATATTTGCCTCTATTTTACTCAAAATTGGGTATTGACTGGACTTTCTGAGCATCTTCAGTCATACTCAGTTGGCCAGCACCACAAACCTTACTGTTCTTTGTCTAATAACCATGAAAAAGCATTGATTTTCATGAAAAAGATACTACTGTTTCATTGTTTGACAATAACACAGAACTGAGACATTTTTGTTCTTGTTTTTCCTTTTTCAAAATTCTGTCTGTCCTTCCTGTTACTGTATGGCTGAAAACTTTACACTTCATTATTTTGTGGGACCATTTGTATCCTAGCACTCATTTCTTTTAGATTTTAGGCCAGATACGTTTCGTTTTACCTTGTTCTTAATAAGTTTATTTCATAAAGTGAAATGTATATATATGTTGTTGATTGTAGGATGGAATGGGGAATTTGAGAGTCACTAAAAAAGGGATACGACTTGAAGGAATATCTGAATTTCTACTTCCACTATATGTGAAAGAAATCAATTCCCGAAAGGTAGGTGGTTTTTATCTTTTTTTCACTTAATTTACAGCTAATATAAATGAATCTCTTCAGCCTCAAACTACAGTTTCATTCTTACACCTTCTAAATTGCCAATCAGTAGAGGTTTGTTTTGAGAATACCTTAACAGTGAAATCTTCCTTGTCTTTTTTGTTTCCTGAAACCTTGCTTGCCACTCAAAAGAAATGCCTAATTTTTAACAAAAAAGATTCAAACCTCTATATTTCATACTTGAAATGACATTGGCATTGAGAATGGAGCATTTTAATTCTTCATCAGTATAAAATGTATTGAAATTGTAAATGGTTTTATGTACGCTGTAGTTCTTTCTGGTTTTAGCTAGTGAATTTTCTTTTTTTTTGTTTGGTTTTTTTTTTCATCCTCGGTAGGTACAAAGAATCTTGTTGAAATGTCATGTCTATAGCTTGTAATTTTTAAGCCATTATTAAACGTTATATAAATGCAGTTGTTTTATCAACTAGCAGATTATGAAGAAAAAAAGAAAAACAAAATACTTCAGAAACTCAGTGTAGATCATTTCGATATAGAAGTTTTGACTCATTCATGCTGTTTGTTCAACATCTCCAATGTAGTATAAATGATTTAGAAACAATAAAAATCTCTTAAATTCTCTTCACAATTCATACAATGATCTATAATCAGAGAAGAATACTACAATAGTTTTCAATCAACCTTGTGCAAAGAATTGTAATACACATAGAGCTAAAGCTGGCAAGAATGAAATTATATTTGCCCTAAGCGCCTTTATGCAAATTTTTTTTGACTGTATAAGAAATGTCTCAAGTACATTCATAAATGAGATCATGACAGCTTCCCATTTCTCTTAATTAGTTCACTCTTGATGTATGAGATGAATGACAAGTCTGTTGGTGATTTTTTTTCTATAAAACTACTATATTTTAATATTTGTCAGAGTAGCAATATTATTCTAGGTAATGAAAAGCTATTTAATAATGAAATTAACAATCTCATCCCCAACAATGATGAATTTTTTTCACTTTAATAAACATGAAGTCTTTGATTTTTCAATTTGCCATACGTCCACTTTGTCACAAAACTTTGTTCATAATATTTCTTTTATATTAGCAGCTTTAAAATACTCACTACTAGGTAAGATTAAAAAATAAGTAAGTAATGAGTTATTTCTGAACTACTATAAATATCAAAGCTATGATACTGGTTAAAATGTTTGAATGAAAAACAAACAAACAAACAAGCAAAAACAAAAAAAAAAGAAAGCACCTACCGAAGCATGGCAACCTAGAAAACAATCAAATCATAATTAAATAAATGATTAAGCATTAATCAGTAAGATCACGTTCTGCCTTCCAAAACTGGAAAGGTGTCTACAAAAGAGAACACTGGCCATATTTTTTTTCCTAGACTTTCTTGACATGAAAATATATGGATGTCTTTAAAGTAATTTCTAAAATATTCTACAATTTCCTTGACAGTTTTGTAATTTTATAATTCTTCAAATCAGTTTTTAAATGAACAAAATCATACAGAGTATTAAACTGTTAGACCAAATGCAGTAAATCCTTTTAAAATCATGCCTTAAGCATGAGCCTTGTTGTATGAATATTCCAATATGTAGACTGTATGAAATCTGCATATAATTCTCAGACTTCGTAGCTTACACTCTAAACCTTCAGGGAGCATAATGTTTTCATAGAGACTGCTGAAATATGTCATGATTTTTCTTTCTTCCTTGTTACATTCTACAAGCTAATCATGTCTGTTCCATGTCCAGTAAATGCACACGAGAGTTATGATTTGGGATATTTTCTTTCACAGGGCTTAATTTTGCAGAACATTTGTTCTCTTGAAGTAAATATGGAAACTCCTACTTCAAGTGAGTAGTGAGGGCTTTGAATATGGTCCTAATTTCACTCAGAGCTGGTAAACAATGTGCCAAACTAAGCATGTATAAATAAGTATATAGGTTGTAAAGACTATCAGTAACCTGACATGAGATTACATCAGTACTGTGAGGCTCACAAAGCAGATTGTAAGTGCCTTCAAATTAATATCACCAGGACGAAACTAATATTTTTAGTTTTGCATATGTACTGATATCTTTCAACATTAATTCATTCATTATCTAGCAAAAAAAAAAAAATAGTATTTATGTACATTTTGTTCTTGCCTTACAGAGCCCATCTCAGCACTTCGCCACCTTGCCTCAGTAGTTATTTCACTGAAGTTTCAGTACCTTTTGGTGTATGAAAATGTGAATGACATAAGAAAATTATGAAAACAATGTTGTGGTGGGGGGTTGTGCTATCTCTGCTTGGAGTGTCCCCAGGTGTGTGTCTTCTGCATGTGATATTAGCTATTTTTTCACTTACAGGAATGAACTTGCTGCTGTAGAAATCTGTGTGAGCCATGTTTCTGAGGTCTCCTTACATTCAGTAGAGACATAATCAGTACAGACAGTGGATTCTGAATAGCTGCCTGGATGTTAGTGCTTTTATCTGAATGAAAAAGAGGGGGAATGCTACCCCTCTTTTTATAGAAGATTGAAGTTTCATGCATACAGGAGTTAAAATGTTCAGTGTAATCCAAAACATATCTGAAACTGACAAATTTGCTCTTTACGTGCACTTGCTGCTTACTTTCTGAAGGGAAAATTTGTTAGCTAGACTTGGAATTGTTAAAACATTTTCATTCACTATATCTAATCTAAGTCCTGTAATCCTATCACTACTGAGGCATACAGGTATCCTGGATAGGAGGCTTTTTTCTATTATCAAAAAGTCACAAAGACACCTAAAAGCCTGCCACCTTTTTTGCCCTGTGCAAAGTGCAGTGTTTGTTTCTGCAGTTACACATCACGTAACCCTCTGGTAAAATCTGCAGTGGTCCACAGTTCATTTTTCTATTATCTACTCTTCTGCCTTGTCCTTGGGATCACCACTCACCTGTCACTGAAAATAAAGCCATTATTATTGCATAAATAAAAGGGCTTCTTAGGTCATCTGGATCTCAACATGAGCAGTTCCAGTGTACTGAAGGCTCAGTGTTGGTTTATTGGCTATGAACAAGATACAAAGGTTTCTTAATTAGAAAATTTTCCAAGGAACAAGTCAGTTGTATTTGTTGGTGGTCTCTGTAGGGACTGCCACTCCAAAACTGAGTTGGCTGTATTTGCTAGCTATTCACTGACATCTGATAGACCTTCATGATTCATGATTTTGCCCTTGATTTGCCATACTTCACCGAAACTTGTCTGGGGGTCATCCGATTGTGCAAGTCTATCTTTTGAACACATCATTTTTTCATGTCAGTCTGGACTTTTCTTGTTATTACTGTGATTTGTTGTTCGTCCAAGGTAGATGTCTGCTTGTATACTGAAAATTCTGATGATATTATTGAAGATCTTTATTTTGTTTGATTACAACTAATGAATAGAGTGATGAGTGGCTATATCCATACAATTTTATGTGAGCCTGAGGAACTGCATTTGATTTTGGAAACACTTCTTCTTAAAGATATGGGAAGTTAATTAAGTACAAACTGTTTTCTTTTTCTTGTTGTCATTGTTGTCATTGTCATTTTCAGTTTTAAAATAGTTCCTTGATGTAATGCATTTGTGTTCCACGTAGACAAATGTAACTGAAACTACGTGATAATTTTGGTGATCATCACATCCTGTATGTGATCTCATTACCCATTCAAAGTGAGTTTACTTTGAACTGTTTTAACTGTGTGAATTATCTGAGTAATTACATTATTGTTGTTTTTGTTTCTTTTTCCCTGAACAATTTAAAACTAATGCCATTGGAATTTGCAGAGGCTAAGCAAACCCTTAAAAATCATGCATATTTAAAATTAAGAATTATTTCTATTAATATTTCCATACAAATTATGATTCAAAACAGGAATGAAAAAAACACTTGAAAAGGAGAAAATTCTGCATCTTCTATAACTTATCTCAAGTCAGGAATTTATGCACATGCCTTTAGGGGAAACAATATTTATCCTTTCCATTTTATTTTACAAACTAAAGGTAGCCTTTAATTTTTGCACCTCCACAGAAACCGTAGAACAATGAATGCACAGTTTTTTGTTTTCTGTTTTTTTTTTTTAAATATGGAATGGGGCAGGAATAGGAGATGTTAGGGGAAAAATATCCTTGTATGCCAATAAATATAAACAAAGTACATGGTTTATCTATCCCTAAATACTGCCAATCTATTAGCCATGATATAGGGACTACTGAGATAATTTGAAATGAATTTCTTTCAAGACAGGCTATATTCTCACTTGTAGGACTTTAGAAAACAAAGACAAATTTTGGCAAAAATCATTATAAAGTATACATTTTGGCTTACTAGGAGATCTACATCGTATCTGAAGTCTCAATGTATTGACAGCAATAAATGCACATGTGAGAAAATTATGCTGGAAGCTGTCAGCCTTTCTTTTATTCATTCAGAAACAGAAATTGCCTCAAAGATAGAAGACATTATTTAAATAAATGTAAGTTGAGTTATTGAAGTTATTTTACCTTGTAGATATAGACAAATTTATTTCATGTTTTGAAATGAAACAGAACTATTAAAATCTTCTTTTTTTAATGTCAGCTTTGTTTTCAGTATTTTATGTGATGTTTTTCACTTTAAAAATATCTGCAGACAAATCATATAAAGTAGATAAACCATGCTATCTGAAAAAAAAAAATAAATAAAAGCGGTCAAACTGGAAGACAGAATCTGCATGTTACTGTAAAAGTGTTGTAAATGTTCAAGTAGAAATTACAAAGCAATTTTTGATTTAATGACAGTGGATATAAAGTCACAGAAGTTTTCTTCTACAGTTTTATGAGCCAGTTTAAAAAAAGATAGTTCTTCCATCTGTTTATGCAGCTTATCAAAGTTATGTTGTATTTGATTGTGGTCTTTTTTTCCCCGTTATTGTTCTCACAATTTCTGTATTCTGTTGGTGTGGGGGGGAAGATTCAAAATGAATCTGGAAAATTCAGATATTTTTTGGAGACATATAATGGCTCTGGGACACTGGTCACAATTTATCTTGCATGATAATAGAAAAACTGAATGTTCAGACCTTACCTTTACTTGTACTGAAACTTTGCGTACAAGCTTGAGCATAAATATCACACCTATTTTGACATTCTGTGGTTAGGACACCATTCCTCTCTCTCAGTAAAAAAAAAAAAAATTGCTTGTTCCTCCACAGCCTCTGGCTACCACTAGGAAATACAAAAAAAAAATGGCATATATATTACTATATCCTGTTTGAAGTGTTTTTTCTGTTTTCAGGGAGATCCAGGTTGGATTTTACTGCTTTCAAAATCTACAACATTGGTTAATTTTTCATTTTTCCAACACATGAGCAGATATTTGTAGTGTACATATTTTTATACAGCACTTCACGTTTACTGATCGTTGTTAAGAATTGAAGACTTCATTCAAGATACTAAGTGTGCTTTTTGATTTCTTTTTATATAGCCTTTTGTTATCATAAGAAATATATAATGGTGTAAACCTACAGTTTCTGAAATAACTTACCACCAGCAATGGAAATGATGATGAAATGATAGAGTAATAATTTTTGTTTAAAGGTGTAAAATATTATAAATTCATCATCTTACATGCTATGTGGTAGAATCTTTGGTACTGTTGTTACACCAAGGAAATTTTGAATTTATTATTTAAGAAATGAAATGGAAGCATTTTTTATTTCAGAGCAAGGACAATGTTTGGACTCTGTCCTCCTGTACTGCATCCAACAGTGATAACAAATAATACTAAGATTAGTTGAAAGCATCACTGACTTGAAGAGCATCTTCATGAAAATAACTGCACAATGCAGAACAATTTTAAGTCTCTGTTACAAAGCCTATACTGTGGAAGCATAATCATGCTGTCAACTGTATGATTTTAAAATCCAACCAAAGCAGCAATATGCAGTGTAGACTAGACCACTGTCACATCTAGTGTTTCTATAATAAATTAGACTATAAAAGTTCAATATTGATTAGATTCTGCTTTATTTGATAAAGTTTAGAATTAGCCATCAAGAAAAGTTTAAGAAGGCAATTAGATGTAAATTTTCTAAGGAAAAATCTTCAAGCTATAGAAAAAAAATTCAAACGAAAAGAAGAACAAAACTAACTAGTGCACTGCTGTGTGATGTATTATATGCGTCTTAAAGACACAAACTAAGGGTAAGAATATTTTTTAGAAATTCAGTAGGAAGTGAATACTGGAAAATACTGGGAAGAACATCAGACTATAGATTTTATAATTCATCAGTGGCATTAGAATAAAGAAAACTCGCAAGGAAAGCAGAAGTATTTTAACAGAAGTAGTGAACAAGTTAGAATCCTGTAGTGGAATTGGTAATTACAATTTCAGCATTATGATTGTACAAGAAACATCCTGGGATATACGATAAAGCTGGCTCTCTTGGGTTCAGGCAGAGTCTCATTTTTACCCTCAGCTGAATTCATATCAGTTGTTCATCTAAGAAAGTAACTGCATTTCACAAGGTTTGTTAATTTAGGGCAGCAATCTGTCGTGCACAATTCTGCCAACAGCTGCTATGGTATGTGCTCTTGCAGAGGTCTATGCAAGTATAAATGGTAATTGCAGTAACATGGGTGTGTGCTGATGCTGGTGAAATGGTTTTTGGTCTAGAGCCTAGCTAATTTTTAGAAATTATAGAATCATAGAATGGCCTGGGTTGAAAACAACCTCAAAGATCATCTACTTTCAAACCCCCTGCCATGGGCAGAGTTGCCAACCACTAGACCGGGCTCCCTCACATCCAGCCTTGCCTTGAATGCCTTCGGGGATGGGGTATCGACAATCACTCCGGGCAACGTGTTCCAGTGCATTACCAACATCTGAGTGAAAAACTTCCTCCTAATATCTAACCTAAATCTCTTGTCTTAGTTTAAAACTGTTCCCCCTTGTTCTATCACTACCCACCCATGTAAACAGTTGTTCCCCTTCCTGTTTACACATTCTTTTCAAGCATTGGAAAGCCAGAATGATGTCTCCCTGGAGCCTTCTCTTCTGCAAGCTAAACAAGCCCAGTTCCCTCAACCTTTCCTCACATTGGTGCTCCAGCCCTCTGATCATTTTAGTGGCACTCATCTGGACCTGTTCCAAGAGCTCTGCGTCTTTCCTGTGTTGGAGGTCCCAGGCCTGGATACAGTACTCCACATGGAGCCTCACAAGAGCTGAGCAGAGGAGGACAATCACCTCCCTCTCCCTGCTAGCCACCCCTTTTTAAATGCAGCCCAGGATATAGTTGATCCTCCGGGATGCAAGCGCACACACTGACTCATGTCCAGCTCTCATCCACCAGGACCTCCAAGTCCTTCTCTGCAGGGTGGCTCTCCAAGAATGCGTCCCCCAGTCTGCATAAATTACTGGGATTTCCCCAACCCAAATGCAGCACCTTGCATCTGGCCTTGTTGCACTTTGTTAGGTTCACACGGGCCCACTTCTCCAGCCTGCCCAGGTACCTCTGGATGGCTTCCCTTCCCTCCAGTGTATCAAATGCATTGCTCAGCTTGGTGCCGTCAGCAAACTTTTTTTAAAAAAGAAAAACAGAGAGTTATGGTACATCATTTTCATTAGTAACAGTGAAATATCTGTTGATACTGAACTTGGCGCCTCAAGAGTGACCTGCATGAAAAGTGTCACAATGATCTTTAGTGGAAAGGAAAGCTGAATTTTATATTGTGTATAGAATGACTATAAATGTTTTTTGTTTGTTTGCTTTGTTTTGTTTTGTTTGTTTGTCTTTTTTTTTCTTGCTAGAATTGGGATATAAATATAAGGTGTCTTAAAAGTGTTTCTCACTGTTTCTTCATTGGTATATGTGCCAGATTAGAATCTTCTTGTAAATCTGTGGTGCTTTTTTTTTTGAGTAAACTACATATCTACAAAATCCCCAACAAAAGTTGTTGATACCTGGGATGTCATTTTAATCAAATGTAGGCACACTGAAATGCCAGTTAACTCTCCTGGCAGACTGAGCCAAAGCGCTTGACACAGAATACTCAAAAAGTGAATCAGCTTTTTTGCATCTAATATATATTTTAGAAGTAGAAAATCTGTTTTTAGAAAATTTTTAGTGAAAGTATGAGTATCAAAATCTGAGGTACTACAGTTCGTTCTGTTAAAATGCAGGAACTGCTTTTGTATTAGTGAGATACACTCCTATAGCATGTGCTAGTGTTTTGCATCACTGATTTGTATCAAAAGTATACTAACTTCTGGAGTAGCTTCACTGACTATTCAGTACAAATAAGGTGAATATAACATTGTTCTTAGGAAAGTGAGAAAAATTATATGTCAGAATATGAATACTTACTGCAAGTGTAAGGTGTAGAGAATACCCAAAAGCAGTTAATATGAGAATTAAGTGGTGCTTCTTTATCTTACATTAGTGGGACTTGGTTGAGTAGTAGGAAAGAAAAGTACATAGAAAAGAACAGTAGGTAGGGGGTGAAAAAGTAGACTTTATACTAAGTTTTGACACTGACGTTTTACTTTTTTATCCTCCAAGTTTTTCTCCTATTTTTTGAAAAACAGAAACTTGTAATTCTTCATAAATTTTTTGTACATACACACGCCCACATACTCACACAGAAATGTCATATGAATTTCTAAACTATATTCAGTAGAATATGCAAAAGAATATGCATACTTTCCCAAGATGTGCTTTTTACCTTAGAACTTTAAACTTTTTTATCAGATATTCTTCGTACCATTAGAGGAGCATTAAGAAAACTGTTCTCAGCTACAAATAGAATCAGCATCAGATTTTTGTATTTCTGTCTTATTCTGTACATTTCTAAATTTGCAGATGTTGATTAGTCTGGACTTTTAACTGGATTTCTGCAGTTTGGTGTAATTTCCAATCCATGTATTGGAAGTGATAACTGGTGAGCATGGCATAGATGCTTCGTGTGAGTTTAGTAGCCTAAATCAATAACTACTTCTGTGTAGGAAATTTTGTCACATGCATATATTACAGGAACAATAACAGGCATAAATCTGTTTTTCACTTTGAGTTTAGTACTCAGATGACAATATCTGTGTACAACTAAATTAATTAGTATCTTTGCTCAGTTTACAGTCAGGGACTCATTCACCCATGTCTCAATCTTTTAGTGGAGTGTGAACCACATAGGCACAGATCATCTTTTTATCTCCTATATATCTCAATTTCTACGCAGGACCCTGTATGGGAACTGTTGAATCACGGCATGAACCACTGATTGATCACCTGAGGTGAGCACTGGGCCAGCCGCAGGGGCACAAGTGAGTGTGATTGGAAGGGGTGGAGTTTGACTCCACCTCTCCCAAGACCCCATTTAAGGGCTGACCACCACCAGGGAAGGATCTCTGGTTGGAGATCCCTCCCTAGTGGAGTTATTGGCGAGCCTCGACCATCTTTAAAGGTGAGCCACTCTTTTCTTATTAACCATCTGTACATCATCTACTTAAGCCGATCAAAAATATACCAGCTTTGGCACTATTTCTTTGGGGTGCTATTTTTGGGGGTTATTTGCCCTACAGACCCACCTGAGAATACGTGGAGAACATCAATCTGGTATGCATGGCATTTGAGTCAGGATACACAAGTTGTGCTGCTTAATTCAAAGGGAATTGCAGATGCATCCAGCATAATATACCCTTGCTTTAAAATTCCTCCAACTGAATAAACCGAGTGCAAACTTAGAAAAAATACTGAAATCAAAGTAAATAAACATAAACCAAGCTTTAATTGTGGGTGATTCCCAGCTGGAGTCTAATGCTTTTCAGCTCTAGCCTGATAAAGTTTTCCTGTCCAGGCAAAAGTGTACAAAGCCCTTCAGAAGTAGAGACATCCGAAGTCTGGGATGAAATTATCCTTTATGAGAAACTTACTTAAAACCAATTGAGCTGAGATTACTTATTTCTTCTCTGTGGTTTTCTGTGTGTAAAGATGAGAGTCAAATTTCAATTAATAGAAAACATTTGTTGCCATATCACTTAAACAGACTATACCTAGATCCAATAATTGAATATATTAAACATGTGAACGTTTCCCATTTTATATGACCTTAAATGAAGGTCAGTAAACACTTCAACTCTTATTTTGATATTCTGCATATTTTCTATACTTTTTTTTGTAGTATTTTAGTATGTAATAGAATATATATATATTTTAATAGATTAAGTGAAAATTTTCTCTTGAATATGAATTCCAGTGAATTGCTGGACAGACCTCAGAATTTAGTCTTCATCTTACAGTCCTTTTCAAATGTAATTGTAGCTTTTTAAAGCAGAATCTCCTCTAATCCATTTTATCCCATCTATCGTTTCATTTTGCATCAAGAGTGTACATTAAAAGTATATCTTCTGGTCTTCTTCTATTACTCTTCTTTAGTATGCGTTCTGGCATGGTCTTGGCACATGTAAGCCAGATTATTTTCCTGCAAAACTTAACTGGAATATGCTGACATTATGAACGTAGGGAAAACAAAACTAAAGCAAGCAAAACAAGCAACAACAAAAGCCACCAGAAAAAACACTAAGTACTTCAGCACCAAAATGTTTACTGTATAATTCAATTCAATAATTCAATTATAACTCATTGTTAACGTAGGTACAACCCGTTTCTTTCTTCCAGTTTTCAAGCTGTCACTGTAGGTTTAAGCAGAAGGTTTAATTAATGTCTACAGCTGTGATCTAAACTATGTACTCCCTTACAGAGCCTTTGGATATATTTCTGTGATTATAAAAACAAGTAAGAGTGATAGAGAAATCTTTAGTCTGGAAATTCCAAGACAGAAATATTACTGAAAAATTATTTATCTTAGAATAAAAAAGAAACCTTTTTCAGTTTTGACTTCTAAAAGTTCATTAGTTTCTATAAGGCTCTCAATTGTATTATAGTTTAAGTATCTGTTCTTTTTGCTAGTAAATATATTGTTCTTATTTGTACAAATAAACTATTTTGTTTAATGGGCAAAGAATCAGCACAGAATTAGAATTCACTTATTCATTTGTAAATACTTGTATATACATTTGTATATACTCAAACATCCACAGAAACGTCTTTCCTTCTTTGTTCAGTATTTTCTTTCTAATGTATTTCATCTTTCTGTTTCTTTCTGTGTTTTATTTTTATTTTGCTTTATTCAGCCTATTTAGGACATTTAAGAGTCTAGCATGTGTTTAAGATAAATATTTAGAGATTATTCTACATTTCAGTGTTGACAGCTTGCCAAAACTAGCAATTCTTCAGCTACATTCATTGTTGGCATAGTTTCACCTTGAATGTGTGTGTTTTTCTGAGCTCCACGATGTATAAAGTACTAAGGGCATCAGATCTGGTAACAGGACTGAAAAGTATATCTTGTTCAAGAGGATGAGTGTAACTGAGCTTTCTGGTCTGGAGGAGTCTGAGAGGAGACCTCACTGCTCACTGCAGCTCTCTGAGGAGGGGGAGAAGAGGGAGCTGCTGGGCTATGCTCTGGGAACTCGTGACAGTATAGGGATGAAATTAAATTTCACCAGGGATGGGTCAGGCTGAACATTAAGAAAAACTTCTGTATTGTGTGTAGAATCACCTAGAGAAGCAGTTGATGCCCCAAAGCTGTCAGCATTCAAGACAGCTGAGACAGCGACCTTAAAAACATGCTGTTATGGTTTCTTCTGAAATGGTCAGGAAAATGAACTTGGTGATCTTCATAGGTCCCTATTCCATTCCATTCTGTCAATGGTTTACAGGCTGGCTCTGCTCGGTTCCATGACAATTGATGTGGGGAACCCATGGACCCACGCCCCAGGAAAAGGGAAGGCGGAAAGGGAAAAGGGAAAAAGGGAGATGGGCTTAGAGACAAAACAACAGCAACGATCTGAGGAGGAAAGCTAAATTACTAAATAAGATATTGGAGAGCAAAATAACATAATACAATATAATTGGAATTGAAGCTAATAAATCAAATAAAACGAGCAAGAGAGAGTGTCCGATAAACTGAAGGCCTTAGGTGAGATGGCAGCGAGTACCCACACTGAGTCGATCCCAAAGGAAAGAGCACGTCCCATGACATGCAAACGGTTTTTATCTTTCCCACTGAGCGGAAAAACGTAAAAATAAAAAGCAACACAAAGTCCTCTGGGGAATGTAATTCTTCCCTTCTGAGACAGGCATACCCAGAACTATCAATGATCCATGGAGCTGGAGCATTAACTCTTTAACTCTTAAAGCACTACATGATGTTATGATGTGGAATACCAATACCAAAAATCAGAAAACCATGACACATTCATGTATTATCAGAATATGCAGGGAGTTTTTTTATTTTCACTGTACTCATGAGATAACCCTTTTTGCTTTTGTTGTGAGTACAACTGTCTTCTTGATTACCTTAGTCATTTGATGTGAGAATTATTTACTCTGCAGCTCATTATAAGTGAACTTAGACAGTAGACCTTTGTTTACTTTGCCTTTAACTAAGCTCCATTTAGTATCTTGGAAGAATCTTTGGTAATATAATGTTTTAATAATTTGTTTTTATATTTAGCATGTTGAATTTCCAATCTAAACATTATTTTACTTTGTCCTAAATTGTGAATAAAATTGGGCAAATAAATAAAAAAAAACATTGCACAATGCTGAAAATTTGAACTAGTATCTGCATAGACTTTTGAATGCTTTTTTCTTCCAATAAAGAGTAAGGTTGCTGAGATGCTTTGTGAGTAAACAAATTCATCTTTTTAAAGATAAAAGATTTCTCAGAAGATTGTCTTGCCCCTACCACCTTTGTATTTCATATGAATTTTAAGACAAGGGGATACTGTTTCTAGGATATATGTGAGTGCTTAGAATCTATCTATCTATCTATCTATCTATCTATCTATCTATCTATCTATCTATCTATCTATCTATCTATTGTACTGCAATGGGTACAATCCTAGAAGAAGCAGAACCAGGATTATTCTTTGTTTCTGAAGGTCAACAGGTTTTTTCAGGATATTGAACAAGATTACCTCTGTGTATCAATATCTTTTCTGTAAAACAGCGATAACAGCACTTTCCCATTTAGTAAGGTTGTAAGGCTAGATTCTTTAAAAGATTGTGTGAGCTGTTAGATTGCTGGATGTTGTGAGCAAATGATAACATAAGGGCCCAGTGGTATGAGTACAGTGAGAAGAAATATTTAAGTATTATGGACTATCTTATATGGAGCATACTGAGATTATCATTAATGTTCTGTGCCCTCCGTTGCTATTACTACTATTATTTTGGTTCTTTCTAGAAGATCAAGTTTCTAAACATTATCTTAAGCTCATCCTTCTAAAAATTATTTTCAGTGCGTTTTGTTACTGGTGACCCATAAATTGCTTGTGAGCTGTGATGAATATTTGTTTCTAATCAGGAGCTATAAAGAGTAGATTTTGACCTTTGAGATGCTTCAGAAGCAGGAGCGCTAACAATAGCATTAGAGCAAATGAAAGTAAACAGCAGCCACACTGTCATGGTAAGATAGAAAAATAGGAAGATATAATCTATCCTGCTTGCCAGAAATGTATCATTCCACAACAGTGGAATCTGTGTGCATGTACTTGTGTGCAAGTAGATATATGAAACAAAAACACAATTATAGATTAATTTGATTAATAGGATTATTTCCTCAGTAGCAAATGCAAATTAGTAATTTACTCTAGATGTAGGGTAAGACTTTTCAGACTTAGTATCAAATCAATATTAATTGTCATAATATTCACTGACAATTCCCTTGAGCACAGCAAATACCATTGTAGTTAATTCTAGTGACTATTTACCTATTCTGTTTGTTGTTGTTGTTGCTGTTTCTGGAAATGTCAGATGCAGAAGCCTTGAGAATGAATCCAGTAAGGATGCATGATGCTCCTTCAGTCCTTCCAATTTCTGCCACTTTAATGCCTGATTCAGAGTACACAATATGAAGATCTTAGATAGGTTGTGGTTTTTTGTTGTTCTTGGGATTTTTTTGTTTGTTTTCAAAGCCATTATCTATTGTAGCAGTAGATGTTCTGTTTTCTTTGTGTTTATCTCTTATTGATTCTCTCAAGTCAATAATTTGAGTAAGTTTTTGATTAAATTAATAAAAAATGTTTTTAATTTGTTAATGTTATGCTTTATCAGTTATTTCTTGTTCATTTATCAGGACAGAAGGGAAATACAATCCATAACTTTCAACATACTGCACATGATAGTCTTGATTCTGTTTTCAAGTAAATCAACTAGGCTCTGAATGATCTATCTGAACTAAGCTTTTGTCAAAAGGTGTACAAAATATTGGTTTCATTTTTACATGTTTTTAGTTAAGGGTATTAACTTTAAATCTTTAAAATAGGATTCCTGTGTAAGCTGGTGTTTTTATCAGAGTTTTCACACTGTGCTGCTTATACGGTATCAGTTCCAAAGCCTTCAGACAACAGTTGTTTTTTCTGTGTTTGTTGTTTATTTTGAACAAATGCTTCTGTCGATGTATTTGGATAGATCTCTATCAGTGCAGATGAAAATCCCAGCTATCATTTAGCCAGCAGGTCCAGTGTCCAACTTTTTTGGGAACTTCTGTGATGTAATTCATCTGACACAAACTTTATAAATTGAAAAGCTGAATAGTCTTTGACACTCTAAAACACTTCTTATTTATCAGCCTAACAACTCAAAAAAAAAAAAAACAGATGCTGTAATTTTAATTTATATTTAATGCAACCAAAGTCATTATTAATTACACAGTAAACTGCAGTGAGATTTCACCAGTTAAGTAGAAGTGCTTTTGTATCTGAGAGCCTGAATAAATAATACAAGTTCATCAGGTTATGTTCAATGGTCGTTTAATGTTGAATCTGAAACAAAATCAATAGCCAGCAGACTTTTAAAGATCTACTGAACAGTAAAAGCCATACCCTTTAAATGTGCTAGTCCTGCTGGGACACCTTGTATATCATTTTTACTTAAACTGCAGACCAACTTTGATCTCAAATACATGTGATCAGATATATTGGGAATGGTGGAAATACGTATTCAAATCTGTCTTTGATTTGCATAAATTAAGTCAACAGTCTCTTTTATCTTATGCAATTATTCTGCTTTTATGCTAATAAATTTCATTATCGCAATGAGCAAATTTCTGAGTCAGTGTTTCCACAGCAGTGTACACTGATTGCGCACCTGGTCTTTAAAGTTTCTTCTACCATTATTTTTTATCTGTATTTATGAAGGGCAGGGGAGGCAATCAAAACAGCTGTGAAGATAAATTGTATTTTTTCTGACATGGAAGAAATGCTCTGAAATACTCTTTTAAGTTTCAAAACTTGCAGAAATAATCTTTTTAAGACAGATAATTCATAGAACCTCAACACTTTATTACTCTTAGGCTTAAATACCTAATCAGAAAATGTAATCAGAAAACCATTTTTGTTGTTTAATGTGTAGTCAATTAACATCTACCAACAGGTAATTAAGACATTTGGTTTCATTCCCAGAGTATTTGGGTTTATTTGGGACTTATAGTGACCTCTCTGAAGCACGCTGTTTCGTACTTTGTCATGCTCCATGAACATTCATCACTGAGGCAGCTTAGAAGACATATGCTTTGTTCTATATACGTGATCTATCAGGCCGCATATAACCGAAGTCTTCAGAGAAGTCCTCCAAGGTAATTATTCTGAGAAGCCCAACCCTTAAAGAAATTGAATATTCAGTATATTGTTCCTAATCCATACCTTATGCTCAGTCACTGATGTAAGTTGAGCTTGTCTTAGAAGTAAAGCTGAAGACTGAATGGACAGCACAATGATGTATATACAGAACACATTTCCTTCAGATCAGAACACATATTCATTGGATGAGATCCCAAGCCAAAAAGCAAACCCACAAATGCACCTCAGTAGGACTTTAATACTTTCTGAATAGTTGCCAAAAAATAATAGCATGAAACCTGCTCATCTATATTTTTCCCCTATTTTTGGCCAAATATCTGAAGATTGTTTGAATACTTGCAACTTAAACATGTTTACTCTTCAGTACATATCACTTCCAGTTCATATTTATAGCTACAGTACTTTTACTGAAAGAAATAGTTTATTCAGTACATAGACGTAAAAGTACCTTCAGGCTCGTTGCTTTCAAAGAGCAGTGCCTTGATTTTTGCAAAGCACTCACCTTTCTTCATTTGCAGGATGATATGCAAGTAATGCTTCTGAGTTTTCTCCAACAGAAACTTGGTGATTAAAACAGATAAGCAGATTCTATTTTTTTTTTTTTTTTTTAGTCCAAAACAGTAGAAATCTGGAATGGGATAAATAATATGTATCAACAAATTAATAAATCGAATGAATCTGAAACAAAAATGTTCTTTCACTTGCATTGAAAAAGGTCTAAAATGGATTATTAAGTGTTATGCATTCCTAGCCTTTCTCATGTTTCAGCCTAATTAATTCAATTGCTGTTTGTGCAGTTCACTGTTCTGAATAGCATAAAGTTGTATTTGATATTTCTGATTTTGCTAGCTTTTGTCAGGACAGAGGTGCCTAGGTATTCAGTTCAAATAAGATACTGTGATGTTTGCTTACAGAGAGGCCTAAATCTTCTAACTAATTTTTGTGGGTAATGTGTAATGTGGGTATCAATTCTCAGGGGTTAAAATTATATTGATGAAATAGGTTTGATTTCAAATTATTCTTTATAAAAGGCATCTTGATGCTTTTCCTTGTACCTCACCTTTAAATCCTTAGATGGTTTTGAATAAAATTTGTCAAGATTTGTATTATTTTAATGTGCTTAGGATCATTTTAAGAATAGAAATGTATTTTATACTGTAATATTTCCAATAGAAACCTGACTAGGATGCTTGAGAACAAGTGATTTTTCCCTCCATTTCTTTTGGTTCTTGCTTTTCTGAAGCTTGTTGCTTGTTATTGCCTCCATATTTTGCTTTTGTTAGGTTTGTCTCAACATTTTTTTGTTTACTGTTTCCCCTTATTTTCTTTTTATTATCCTGATTTAGAAATCTTCAATGACACAACCATGCTTGAATCAACATTTTGAATGTGACTGACCAGACTTGGTTCCCATCACTGCCTCCTGTTATTATACCTTGTCTCATTGAAAAAAGTCCTTAATCAGATTGATTTCAAATGAACTAAATAGTAGAGAATATATTTAGAAATGATTATGAAAATACTGTTCTTCTACAGTTTTTATTACAGTAGATTGTTGGATGCTTTCCTTTCACTGCAGAAAGATGAAGAGATATCTAGAATGTTCTTCAAGAATCAAATAAGACAAAATAGAATACTAGTATAAAATGTACTAATGATCTTTACCACATTAGATAATATTTTGCAGTAAAGAAGACAAAAATATGACTCAGGAGATGCTGACAGAATTTCCCTCCAAGCACATTTCTAATGTTAACATCAACAGAGAAGAAGGCCATCTGTCCATGTGTTTTTCTGTAAGGATACTCAGACTTGTTTGGAAAACAACCAGGTCCTGTCCTTGTAGATGTCAGCAAATATCTGATATACATTGGAAGCATTTAACAGATAGAAGGATTTTAAGCAAGGGATTGGAATAAATTGGGAAGGCAACTGCCTCAGCAGTTGAATTGAGTCTATGCTCTGTCCTCATCAAATAATAATTATTATAATACTTAATGTTTGATGGCTTTTAAAATGTTAATATGTACAGTAAAGGCTGAATTAAGGCAATATCAGCTGCTGCATTTTCCTCTGAATTTCTTCATATATACAGCATGAATTGCCAAGAAAGGATGCAGATTTTTTTTATTTTCTGAATTACTTTGGTGCTTTCAGTCCTTCCATGTTTCTTGAAAAATGTTTTCTCCATAAAGACACTGGAGGGGACCATCATATATGGTACCTGTAGTTAGTATATTAAATCTTGAAGTTGCATCAAGGATGAATTTGGGCTGTAAAACAGATACAGATATCTTGTGCAGTTTGAATACAAGTAGCATGTTAAATGCAAGAATAAATTTTTCTCTTGAAAGAATTTCACAGCAAATTTCTTTATGAGAAGAAAGAGATATTCAATTTAACAGCCAGAATTTCTCTCACCTTATACCTCTTAAGAGTTTAACACTCACTATCTTACGCATCCGTGAAAGTGTACAAGAATTTTACACTTTACTACTAATATAACTAAGGTTGATATATATAAGGAAATCTTCCAGGTTTGAACTCTGAATGGCCTTTGTTTTCATATATTTGAAATTAGTTTAGAAATCTGTGTCTGCATTCATAAATACCTATATATTTATGTAATGAGATGAGCATGGTGGTTTGCTTAATGAATAGATGAGGAAGGTAAAATGTTTCAGAAATTACTGTCTTAAAGCCCTGTGTTCACATTATGTTGAATGCCAGATTAGTCATTGTTCTGATCTGTAAGCTTACAGTTATAACAGTTCAACATTTTATTTTTTTTTTTTTTGTTGGAGAGATAAGACTTGTATTTCATGAGTATTATTGGACTGAGATAACTCTCAGACTGCTGAATGAAATTGCTTTCCCTCATTAGTAGTTTTTGGCTTACAAATTCAGTGTTTTCCTTGGATAGCCTTGGTGATACGGGCTATTATCGCATACAGGAAAGTAAGCTGTACTATGTAAAATTTAATTTTGGTCTCTAGATTATATAGAGCTTCACTGTTTGACAATACCATGTATCATGCCTGGAAGATGAGAGTAAACCAATTTAAAATTAATGCTATGTTATGTTTTTAGAAGATAAAAGGAAGGGGAACTTCGATCTGTTGCTATGGTTTCAAATGTGTGACCTTGTAGAGCATATACATCAATAATATCATAAAATGCAAACTTGTTTCGGAAAGGTCTGGGCCTAACTAGAGAGCTCCCAAATAATAAGCTCATGAATAAGCTATCTTTAGCTAGTTATATATGAAAGATTTGAGCACTAAACATATGTCTAAGGAAGTTTCTCTTAAAAAGGAACAACTGGATGAAGGCTGAAAATGATTTTACAAGGACTGAAATTCTAAGAAAATATGTTCTTCAGATTTTATTTTAATCTCTCAGACACTGACGCTCCAGAACAGAAACAAATTTTCCTACTAATGAGGAATTCTTAGCATTTCAGTTTATTAGGTACAAGGGCAGCTCTGAAAGTAATGATTTTTATTGTATTATAATAGCACATGATGTCAGAGGCAAATGAATGCGTCATGGTAGTAGAGGCTGAACCTTCTTGTCTATATTTCATTACATTTTGTTGCCGTGCAACAGACAGCAGCAGAGGGTCTGTCTGACAAAATGGCGTCTGACATGAAAGTGCACATGAAACAAAGGTGTGTCTCTGAATTCCTCCTTGCAGAAAAAATTGTGCACAGTGACATTCGCTGATGATTGGTGAATGCTGATGGAAATCAGTGGAGAGCACACTGAGTTGGTGGATTGTGAGTTTCAGCAGTGGTGACAGTAGTAGTGGGTTACCTTGACTGGTGCAGATTTTTATGAACATGACACACAGGCTCTTGTTCATCACTGATATTAATGCATAGACAATGGTTTTGTAGCTGAGAATTTGTTCTATAAAATAGTGTTATTGTGTTCTTTGTATCCATTGTTTCCATGGAAATGAATAGTAGGCAGGATTTCCAGAGCAACCTACATATATACTGCGTAACGAAGAGATAGCCCAAAGATACATGCATATTATGATGTATACAAGATATTCAACTATTAAAGCCCCCTGAAATTCCTCAACATATGAAGCAACAATGACACATAAGATTAGTGTTTAGCTGAAGGGAAAGGACAGTCAGTGTGGATTTGAAGTACTCAGTCCAGTAGGAAGTAGCAGCTTGTAGCCAGTTGTATAACTTAGGAATTATTATTTTTTTTCCCCCTAAGAGAAGTGAGGCAGGATAAACTTAGATAAATTTTTGAACAGTCATCCATTAAGAAAATTATTTCCATTTTTAATAGATAAAATAAATGTACTAGTCTATTGTTACTGATAATATTTCATGATCTTAAAATACTAAGTCCCAAATTAGAGAAATCTATGTGCAATAGATGTGAAACACTTGTACTGACTCATCACATTATGTGTATAATGAAACAACATCTTGAAAGCTATAAAGAATACTAATAGTAGAAATTGGTACTTGGTATTATTTTTGTGTTTGCTTTGTTGGACAGATCAGCTCCTATGCAGGCAATGACATTTTGGCTTCTATACATCCAAAGTATGCATCTTTAAAGAACAAAACATCCCTGACAGCTGGCATTGTGATAAAGCTTGGCTTTGTCTGGAGAAAGAATGTATGAAAGTGATTTAATGGCCAGTGTAATCTTCTACTAAATTATTGCAATTAGAATAAATATGAATTGTCAGTATGCCATACAATTTTGTCTTAACCTTTAGAAATCCTTATACAATTTGCATATGGAACAGCTGTAGCTATGGCATCTCAGAGATGCTGATTCATATGATTCATTATTATTTCCATTTCATTTATGAAATTATTTTAATAATTCAGTGTTAAGTGTTTGTGTGGATTCTAGCAATTTAAATTTAAAACAATTGTGAAAAGTTTTCATTATCTTTATGCTTTAAATGTTCCTTGGATAAGTCATTGGCTGAACAAATAGAGAAAGAGCTGTCCTCAGGAGATCCAAAAGGACCCTGGACACTGCAGCCCATGGGAACTATGAGACTGGAACACTGACAGAATAGATACTTTTTGTATCTCCTTGGAATGATTCTGAATGGCTGTATAAATGTTGCCAAAAAGATCACTGAAGAAGTTGCAAAAAATCCTAGAATTTGTTCACATTTAAGTCCATATACATGCGTCCACAGCCTTATCCATTCTTTCCTTTTTTTCAAATACAGGAGGCCTGTGATTTTAAACACAAATATGTTTTCTCCTTAACACTGTCTAAAAATTCTAAATGAGATAAATTTTGCTATTTTTTTAATTTTTTAAAGAGTAAGTCTTTCACTGGGTTAATATTTGGTCAGACTTTTGATTATTTTGTTTTGTTTTCTTTTTAAACTGGATATGAATACTTTTATTCCTAACATCAGCAAAGCAAAATTCTTTTTCTACCATTTTTGCGATTACAGCATTTAAGTTAATATAATGTATGCTGCAGAATAGAACAAAAGACTGAAGAAAATATTTTAAGTTATAAGCAATCTGTCATTTGATTACTGTCCTTCTCATGTAAGCCACTGTGATCTTACTGAATTAGAAAATTAGACTTTTGTAATCCATAGTTAAACTGGTTTCGTACGTATTTATATATATTTATACATGTTTATAAATATCTAAGGGGAGGTAGAAGGTTATTTGATGAGGCTTTTCTTGGTGGTATGCAGCAACAGGACAAGGAGTAATGGCTTAAAACTTGGAACACAGAAAGTCTCATACTAACTTCTCAATCACTCAGTCCTGATTTATATCTTTGGAAGAGCCTTCAGATGCTAGATACAAGGATTCACTATTAGTTTGGTGAAAATGAATGATTCAAACTAAATTTCTGTGCAGCAGAGAGTACCATTATACATTTTATACAATACATTAAGAAAAAGATATGGGACAATGCAAGTTAGAGATATTTCAAGCTTTAAAGGATATTGTGGTATTAAGGGCATTTACTTATAATGTTAAAGCAAGTTAAAGTAGTTGATGCAAGACAATTTTGCAAAAGAAGATAAAATACCTACATCATTTAGATTTCAATCCTCTTCACTGGAAATCTGTTTTAAAATGTTCTCAGATAAAGCCTTTTGCAATAGTATCTAATAAAACCTATGTAAGGTCCTGGCAACACTGCAAGTGAATTCTTAGGAGTGTGGCACTACTGTAACTGAAAAAAAGTTAAAGTCTGAAATGTCTAAGACATAAGGGAGAAAATAACCTAGAAAATACACTTGTTGGTGTTTCAGATAGCATTTGAGATTGGGAAAACTTTTTTGTCTCGTTCTGTAAATTTCACCTAGAACATGAATTTGACTTTTGCTTCTTTATGATAAGAGTTCTTAAGTGTTAGTATTGAACTGGTAATGGAGGATGTTGGATTAAATGATTAATGAAGTAAAAAAGATTGCTCTAGACAATAAATCATTTTTTACTAAAAAGAAGTGAACTTCTATGACTGTGAAGGACTTCATCTTGAGAGTGAAGTCTCTACATGAGTTCTCTGTCTAGCTTATGGAACTGAAAGCTTAGTCTTGGTGATGAGTGGTTAAGGGTGTAAAAAGTGGACAGAGTATTTTATCCTTTTTTAGAACCTTGAGTGAAAGGTGCTGAATTGCATAAATCATATTTTTTTAGAGTCAAAAAATTCCATGCAAGTCTGAAAAAAATTTGTAACCTGCTCTAGAAACATACAGATCAACCTTGCAGCCCAGTTTTTCAAGCAAAATACTGATAGAGAAATCTACTCAGGAACTCAGAGTATTTTCCAGGTCCTGTGTGTTGGTTTTACCCATTCTTTGTTTTATACTGGCATGAAAACCAGGTGCACAGCATCTGTCCCTCTCTGGTTTTCCTTAAGTGACCAGAAGGATATCTTGATGCCTCCAACACACTGCATGATGTTATGATGCAGAATATCAATAACAAAAATCATAAAGCCATGACAGCCATGAAATGTGTGACTGCTTCTACTGGTTGCTTAAAATGGAAGTCGGGGCTATGATGCCTTCTGCATAGAAGACATACCATATTGTTCAGATTCAGGGTTCTTGCTCCCAGAAGGGATGCTGAGAGATGACACTGTTAAAATCCAAAACTTTGTTTCCAACTGCTTGTTCAGGATTTAGTTAGGGCAATTGTTAAAAAACACAACTGTAGAGATTATACAGGAGAGCACTTAACATCATTATATTTTGATTTTGTGTACATTGTGTTTTGGAAACTTTTCATAGAAACAACTTTGTTTTGTAAATACAGCCTTCTTGGTTTTGAAATGAGATATTCTATACCGTTTGTAGATATGCTGTACAAGAGAAATAATGAAATTGCCTGTCTCCTCCTGGATGTTAATTGCATATTAACATGACAGCGGTATAGAAGTCTGTTTCATGTGACGCAGTGGGAAGAACATGAGTTCTGAAAATGTCCAGTCCCCTCTATGTGAATGCTGACTAGTGTTTTTATACTTCCACTCTCAGCAGTAATTTTACATGATTTATGGTACGTGGGGATGATAATGTAGGTTATGGTTACATTTACCTTGCCTTTTGCATACTTTTTAATACATTTGTTTGAGCTTTTTGTACAAGCTACACTAATGCTGACTCAGGGTAGAAATATTCTAAATTAGAATTGTTTTTCCCTAAGGGTATAGGATACATCAGAAGTACTGACCTAGAAAGAGAACATTGTTAAAATACAATTCCATGACATACCACTTGAAAGAAATCTAATGGATGGCTAACGTTTGAAGACTGGCCGAGGTAGGAGCTTTTACTGATAGTTTTACAGGAAACAAATCAGTTGAATTAAGGCTCAGCATACTGAGAAATACAACTGTGTATCATCGTGGCTATTGTAATTGGACTGGTTGAAAGGAAGATTGACTAGCAAATATTAGTCAGATGAAAGAAAACTAATTTTGGTGTGTTTTTCCCACATCTGATGCATTACTCTGCATGTTTCATTTTTTATTATAGACAGATGAAAGCATCGTATAATTGCTAGCAGGGTTACTGAACATTGGTGAAAAAGAGATCTGAAGAGAACATATTTAGATTTATTACCAGGCTATTAAAAAAAATCAAAATAATTTTAAAGATTTATTTACATTATAGATAGTTTGATTCAAAGGTCTCCTGGTGCAGGTTTATTCGCCTGTTACACCATCTATATGTATATATGTAAGGATAGATTTCAAGAATAACTGAAACAACCTGGATAAAAGATGAATAAATTTAAAACATAACACAAATATTCTCAGAGGGTGAAAATTAAGCAATACAGATTTTGTGAATTAAGGGTTGCAGATTAGTGGAAATCGAGCTGAAATTTATTTCTGCATTGACATTTTAGCAGAAAATATTTTCTAATATCGTTGAAATAATGCACTTTTGTCTTTATGCTACGTCATTTGACAGAGTGGAACGGCAAGGATGAGTTAAAAAAAAAAATAATATATGTGTCAGTCTGCTAGGATTGTAGTATTTTTTACATAGCTTTTCACTTTATTGCCTGGCAATCTCATGTACTCATCTGCATAATCCCCCATGGAAAAATGGATAAAGTTAAAAACAAAAGCAATGTGCTCTTCAGGGGTGGAATTATCATGCAGCCAGTTGCAAGTTAAGAGGCTGTTAAACAGATTACAACAAATCTGTGTTTGATTGACAGGGTAGTTTGTATTATAAAGAGTGTGCTAAAGTTCAGACAGCCCAGAAATATTTCCAAATCACTAGTGAAAAATTGTTTCTTAAACATATTTTCTCGGGGGTTATAAGGGCTCAACTATAAATGTTGCCCTGATACAAAATATCAGAAGTATTTTTAGTTTAAACTGATGTTATGTGTTGTTTTCTGAAGGGAAACTGGAATTTTTTTAAGATCCATTATTATTTGGCCTCTTCTACTTTAAGTACTTAACTGAATTTGGTTTGAATCCCTAATGGATGTGACAAATGAATGTATGGTTAGATTCTGAACAAATGAAAGGTATCTAGTTTTTTCAGCTTTGCCATAAATCATTTGGAGACTAACAGTGTAAATATTGGAAGATATATGTTGAGGTTTTATATTATTATGTTTTTTATGTTATTAGGTTACAAATATTTTTTAATCTTGAAGAAGTCTCTGTTCTTTGCTACCAGTAGTTGATCAACCCTGTCCTCTAATTCAGAACTTCCTTCTTACACCAGTTCAATTATTTTAGTCAAGTTGTATTTTAAAAAGCAAGTAAAAGATCTACGTAAATATTTTATATTATTTATTGGTTATTTCTTGCTTCTTTTTAATTTGGGAAGTGATATCACTTGAGGGACTGGATGAAGACTGGAGTTAGAATCAGTGCAAACTTTTTATTTGCTGAGAAGCAAAAAATAATACCAAACTGCATCCTGAGAGAAGTCAAAAACAGTTCCTTTCATTGTTGAAAAAACACTCTTACGTTACTAAAATGGGAGCTGGGAAATACTCAGTACGTGGCTTTTATTTTCATTCCGAGATGGTGTATTTCTATTTTTGTTTTCTATGTTATTTTTATTTTTGCAGATGCATAAATAATAAATTATGAAACATTTTCTTTAGTGTTCTGAATTATGTTTAAGTTTCTAATGACTATTTCAATCTTTGTTGTTATCTTAATAGAATTTATTTTTGGTTATATTTTGTCCTTAAAATTCTTCAGACTTTGTATTCCTTTCAGTAATCTTTGTTTTAAAAAAGGAATCACTGAGCCATTTTTGCACAACAAATATCCTATGAGAACCTGCTCATAAGGGAAAACAGAAGGAAAATTGGCTCTTAAAATCCGCTAATATTTATTTGTTTGTTTATTTCAGTGTTAAGCAACATCAAAAACAATTAAGTATCTGAAAAACTAGTAAATTCTTTTCATTGCATTTTATGATCAAATGGGAAGATGCAATGACATAATTACAATACTAAATGTAGGAATTTAATATTTACTTAAATCAGAATTGATAGACTGAATAGTAACTTTGCATAGTTCTATATCAGCTCAGTGCTTATGACAAACTTGAGTTTAAGCATAAAATGTTCTAAGCTTATAGTTTTCAGTGAACAGAAATCCTGGAAAGGACAGCAAGATTCAAGAAAGAAAATAATAACTAGACACCCTCATAAGATCCTGAAGAACATTCTGTAAAATTAAAATTAAATATCTTAATTTATTGTACTGTTGCATATGCAGCGTTTAAATGAGTTTGATATTATTCATATATATTTGTACTTTTTGAGTATTCTAAGCCAAAGACATTACTCTTCATGGGAGGCATTCTGTGGCATGCACAAAACAAGCCAAAGCTTTTTAGTGAACTTTGCTCAAAACTCAGGGCTCCAAACACGTAATGGAATATTTACTTCACTGCTTTTAAGGGTAAATATGGGTGAAGAAAAATCTTGTTAAATTTCTTTTTGTTTCACTAGAAATATTTTGCATATATTTTACTAAGATTATAAAATAATATCAATAAGATTAGAATAGAATAATGTCAATAAGATCAGAATAGAAGCTAAGTATAAAAACTTGCATTGACAATTAATGTGGTATTCAGATAGACAGAATTGCCTAGAGCTGTCTGATTATTCCTTTACCTGTAGAAGAGCCAGAAGCACAACAGAGCACTATACTGTCAGTATAAAGTATAAGGAATAAAAACAAAGAATCTTTTTTATAACCTTTTATAATCTTTTTATGTGCCTCCATGTTCCTTTCTTTCTTTACACAGAAGTACTCACACAATAATGCAGTTTTTTTAGTAGTGAAAATAGGAAATAAACTCATTTTTAATTTCCCATATTGCTTTACAATCTTGAATTCAAATGAAATTTGTTCTTCAGAACATTACTGATTAATTCTGCAGGTTGAGGAAATAATCCAGGTCTGTGGCATTTCTCAAGGTTTTTTAATCTAAATGTCAATGTGGAAAGCTGAAAAGTCACAGGACAGTATTTATTGTAGCTTATGTCAGTGGAGGCAAGATTTCTTCAGTATTTTTGATGTCTGTAGCAAAAAATTAATCTGGTATGGAAAAGTTAGCTAGCTGCAGAAATTGAAATAAATAAAAAGTTAAAAAATTAAAACTTAAAAGTTTCAAAGTAGAGAAGAAAATTAAATTTTTAATTATATCTTACGGAAAAGATCATAGAATCATTATTAAAGTTAGCAATTATTAGCAAGCTTCATACTAGTGTTGTTACCACTGAAAAATGTTTCCCTAAAGGGACATATCTCTTTTCCTGAACCATAACTCTATACACAGAATTTTATTATCTTATTTTGACTTTGAATCTGTGATTGGCAAGACTGAAAGCAAATTTTAACAGAAAAGCAATTAATTGAACCAACAAGTCATTGTACTACAATAAAGGTGGGGCTGAATATCTTCTATCCACAGGTCACAATTTTTAGAGGAGACACAAATTGTAAGCTCAGATATGAGCCAAGTTTGTATTACATTAATTACAAAGCTTTTTATTGCTTGTTTTACAAGGTCAAAGAACATACAAGTACAAAATCTGAGTTAATGTTTTTCAGGGTCAATTTCTAAATGTTAGTATGTCAGAATTAAAGGTGAGTACATGGTGTTCATGGGATGTTTTCTAAATCATGAGGCAGTCTTGATTTAACAATCTCAAGATTACACAGTTTTGTTGAAAACAATACATTCTTTTGTTTTGATTCCTTGCAATATATGGTGATAAAAACTTTTATTGAATTATTATTTCTTATGAGGTGATGGGGAGTTGCTCATGAGAGAAGACTGGAGCGACTGTGCTAAAGTGTAGGCTGTGGTTTTCTAATTGAGATGGAAAAGTTACAAGTTAACTTCTCTTTGAAGCCAAAGACTATGTACAAAGTTATGTGGTTGCTATAGCTAGATACCCAAAGGGACTTTTCTCAGTAACACCACAGATGTTATCCTAATGCTGCAAAGATCTTTTTGTAGTAAATCGCAGTGCTTTACAGCTGATAAAATACATGCTGAGACCATTGCCATAAATGTTGATGGACTCAGCCCCAGCTATGATGATAAAGAAGCTCAATATGTAGAGAAGTATACTTTTCATTTCAAATATGAGATATTATCAACAAATTGTATTTAATTCCTGACATTGCTGTTCTTATTTTAATTTCTTTAAGTAATAAGTGCATTCAGTGGAAGGCTCAATGAAGTAATAATAACATTCCTTATTTTTTCCCCTCTTTTTGGTAGGGTGTTTCAAAGTTCATTTGAGATGCGTGTACTTCTGTTCATTTAATACAGGGGTAAAGAGAACTTCCAGTTCTGGAAGTATTGACAAGGTAATTAAGATCCAAAAGTGTCTGATTCTGCTTTGAAGGAAGTCTTATCAAGAACTATCAGCATTGTAGAAACAAATACAACTACGTGAAGAAACAAAAAATAGAGATAGCCATTTCAGACTTTCTGCTGAAGCTGCTGCTAATACTGGTAGCATCATTGGATCATAGGTTACAGCCACCTTAACTTTCTCTAAAACATTAAGTGTAATATTCATTTAAAATAAAACTTCTGATAAAATGCTTTTAAAATAAATTGCTTATTTTGCTACATTTTTGTTATATTTATACTTTATTAATTTTAATGTGCACTAAATAGAGTTTTTAACAGTTCTTTTTGATAGCAAGTTTTCCTTTGCTGCTTTGCCTTACCTATACTATTTATTTCAGATCTCTGTTACGATGTATGTAATTCGTGTTTTTGCATCCTTCTTAAACTTAGGACTTTGAAATTTTCTATCATAGAGAACATAATGAAATAGCATATTTTCCAGAACTGTTATGTCAGAATTTGTATAGAATCAGGTGAATATATCATAGACTAGGTTTAATTTGAAAGGTGTTTTTTTTTTTTTTTTTGGTCATTTTACTTTGGGATTATCATTTTATTTTGTGGAAGCTATGTATATTTAAACTGACACATTTTCTGTTGTACATCAAGTGACTTGGAGTGACACTCCCTTTCTTCAGCCACAAACATCTCAGGATTGGGAAATCATCTAAAACACATATATCTGGGTTACCAGACTGACTACGGCATTATTTTTTTGTCTCAGTTATTCAGTCTAAAATAATTTAAACTGTAGAGAAGTAATTCCTCAACAGGGAATGCTAGGACAGAACTTGCAAATGTGGATACACTTTGATCTGTACTTTTTTTTTTCCTAAAAAATCTTCAGCTTCTTACTGGAGTTATCTGCTACTATCATTCAAATTCTAGCACTTTAGGATGAAAAGGCATGATAAATACATTCTTATTGCAATATAACACACTGACATGTTTCACACTTACACACAAACAGGAAATGGAATACTGCTTTCCAGCGTTCAAAAAACTGTAATGGACAATTAGGTTACTGTTGGATTTACCTTACAGTCAAAAATCCATTCAGTAACTGATATACCTATATAATAAGAAATGATGGCTCGCAAGGATGGACAGTCATTCTACCCTTACAGTTTTGGGTTCAGATTTTAAAAATTGCATTGGTTTCCTATATTTGTCATAATTAAATCTTTCTGGGGGTTTTGCAAGTCAGTAATATACAATTTTACTCACTGCTTCACAAGCTTAATGACTTAGGAGTGAGCTGTGGGCATTTGTAGTCTTCTTTTATTTTTAGTTGAAATGTTTATATTTGAAATTCATTTGAAATTTTGTTTGACGTTTAAATCAGTACCAGAAAACTAGCATCTTTTTTTTTTTTTTTCCTGCTTTTTAAATACCTGCTTCTGCTTTATCGCTAAGCTCTTCTATGCATGACTGAGTCCTGCCATAATAAAGTTTCATGGCGCATTATATGAGGAAGTAAAACAAGGAGGTTATTTTTGTCTGGAGGCTATAGGAAAAGTCAGTGTGCATCTTTACCAGTACATGTGGATCTCTGGAGGACTGTATATGACTCTATTTAAATTACTATACCTAACAGGTATTCTGTGTCTTGAAGCTAGATGGTATATGTGACCAGTAAGAGGTCAGAGACCCAGTGAGCATTCTGAAAGGTAGGAATGTGTAATTATCTTGGTCAAGGAAACAGATTAACAAGAACATCCCCTACCAGCAGAATTGAATATCTTCTCCACAAATTTTGTTGCTACAGATACTTTGCTGATGCACTGTATCTTCCTTCATGCTGTGGAAATAGCCCCAGAATATTAAGGTTTGGGTTATATTTTTTGTGGGTTTTTTTGTTTGTTTTCTGTTATTATTTTTTTTGTTGGTTGTTTTATTTTGCTGTTGTTGTTTATTTCTTTGTTTTTCTTACAAGTAATTTCCAGAGTTTGTCTCCTTTCCTGTTTTCTATAAAATGATAAAAGAGAACTAATGATACTTGCATGATACTTGCAAACATAAAAGGTGATCCTGGAGGTCAGTACTATAGGGTTAAGACTGACAAATTAAAAGCCATTATTTCCTAAACTGAAACTGTTTCCACTTTAGAATTAGATTTTAGATTAAAAAAAAAAAAACTGAATATATAAGGGTATGGTTTTATACTAGAAATTAAGAAGAATTTCTTTACTCAGAAGGTGGTGAGGCACTGGCATAGGCTGCCCAGAGAACCTGTGGATGCCCCTTCCTTGGAGGTGTTCAAGGCTAGATTGGATGGGATTTAAGCATTCTGGTCTAATGGGAGGTGTCCCTGTCAATGGTGGGAGTGTTAGGACTAGATGATCTTTAAGGTCCCTTCCAACCAAAGCCATTCTATGGTATTATCTTTGCCCTCTTTTGATGTGTGATATTTGTTTGTTTGTTTGTTTTTGGCACCTATTATCTAGAGCTTTTTACATTAACTATATGAAATCATTTACTAATATACTAATATAGTTTTTATACTTTTTACTAGAAAGGAACTAATTTCCTAGGCTTATCTGTCTACAGAACTAATCTTTATTCATAGTATTTGGAGAGCTGAATTATCTTTATTTATATATTCGTCAGAACATTTGTTTGAACTTCCAATTTCCAGGAAAAAAAGTATGATGATTAACATCTAACTCCCTACCAATACCTGAATGTAAGGCACTTTTTAGATCATCATCGTGTCCTTTAAAGTGCAAGCTGAAGTTCACATTAAGACAGCAGCAGATCTAGTGATTCAGACATAATCATCCGACATGTTAACAATGCAGTTATCTGTTAATTTGCATTCATATGACAGACACTCATCTCAATTTGTGGTCATCTTGTTGATCTAAAATTCCAGTGATTTTAACAAAGTTTTCTCTAAGTAGCTAACTCTGAGTAGTCTACATGTAAACACTTCAAAACTCTGTTTTTTTTAAGCACTCCCCATGGAACAGAGGTGCAGCACATGCTGTAGATAAAATGTTGGACTGCTTAAATTGATAGGAGTTTCATATTTGTTTTATTTAGTCCAGACATTAAGCTTACAGCTACATATTTGATATCTAGGAACTAAGGAATACAGATTAAAGTTCTTAGGTTCTCTCTCCCTCTTTTTATTTTTTAAAGAAGAAATAGAAAGGACAAGAAATGCTCAGTTCACCTAACCTTTCATTATCCTGTGTTTGGAAACAGGTCTTTATTTACAATTAGAGCCTGAGTGTAAGGAAGCTAAGAGGAAGGGTTAGCTTGAAAATCTATTTAATTATTTCAGTAAGGTGAAAAAAAGCCCTCAAATCAGAAAATGGACACTGGAAGTGTAAATTGCCAAACCCTTAGCTAAGAAGGCAAAAACACATTCGAGAGCACACCCCCCCCCCCCCCCCCCCCCCCCCCCTTGCTAAGAGTGAAAGTATTCTAAGTGAAAAGCCTCTTCTCTACTGACTATAAAAAGTGAAAAGGGATCCTGAAAAATATACTCTGGCCGTGCAGCTGTCTACCAAGACAACCTCCTTTCCCAAAGCAGAATTTTCCTGAGCTAATGATCTTCAAAGGACCATAAGGAAAGTGGAAATCAAATCAAGTGTTGAGAAAGAAGTTCTAAGCAGCTGCTTTTGTTGCCAGAAACTCCCTTGATTGCATCACGTGCATAGCTCAAACCAGTCACACTGAACACAGTGTCTCACTGATAATTACAACTCTTTAACTGAAAATATGGACAAGTCAAATACTGACTTTCATCTGCCAGATTCCATGATGCAGAGGTAATTAGTAGAACATGAAAATGGTCACAGGGTCCAGTGAGTGAATAAGCACACCTGAGCTCTTAGAAAATAGCTCAGAATAATTTCAGACATTCCAGGGAACTGAGTACCAGCTAAGATTCATAATTATTGTGAAAACACCTGGGAAGAGTGCTACTTGCAGTGGAAAGACATGGATTAAAAGGAAAGTGTGTAGAAGAACTCAGTGCAAACTGAATGCATCATCCAGTTAAAAATAAATCTGTTTATGTGGCTCCTTAACTCCTTTATTCCTCTTCTTAAATATCTTTCAAGAATGGGAAGAATTTATTTATTGTCATACACCCTCACAAAAAGAAGCTAATTTAACCTAATACGTTCAATACAAGAATGTCCAATAATGGCTGCCCAGGGGAAAAAAACTAAAAGCAGAAGGATTACATAATAATACTCCAAAATATTTTCCTAGCCTATCATTTCTATCTAAGGCACTTACTCAGCTGTTTCTGTGAGGTATGTACTGGTACTGGATATACTATTCTTACATCGGCTGCTGAATAGATTTTCCAGGAGCTTTTGTGGATTGTGAAGAAGTCCCTACTATTCTGGAATATATATTTCATGAGCTGCAACAAAACTTTAATGTCTGATCAAACAGATATAAATAAAAAGCTGTTAAAATAAATAAATTTAGATATCTAAAAAAAGTTCTGTGAAAGTGCCTTCAAAAAATAATGAGAAAACAAATGATGTGTTATATGACCTTGCCTTATAGTGCTCTCTTTTTTTTGCTTTTTCACAGTAATGATATTTGTTACCTTCAAAAGCATTCATGTCTATGTATGTAACTTGTACAGCTTAACAGAATTATGTAGAATAGGGTTGACAAGGTAGTTAGAAAAGTATTCAAAAGTATTCTTAATGAATATGTGGAAAAGGATAATGAAACAGGTTTGATATAGGTTTTTTGAATTTTTGACTTTGTCATACACTCAAGAAATAAAGCCCAATTTGTATAAATTAGATTCAACTCTGATTTCAAAAGTAGGAATTCTATGCTCTCAGGACTTAAGCTTAAAGAGTATATTATTGTGATACATTTTAACAAAAAGTTAAATTCTAAAATAGCAATTATATTTGACACAACTCCCCTCTCTACATGCATGTTTAGTTTTAACTTAATTCTACCTCAATTTTTTCCTCTCATTTATTGTCTTATACATGTTTCCCAGGATAGCCCACTGGTCTTACAGTCTGACAGAAATGTAACAGTGAATGCAAGAAATCACATGGGACAGTTAACTGGACAACTGACAGTAGGTGAGTGTTCTTTATTGACTGTTAACATATATCAGTTTAGATTTATGAATAGCTTAATTAATACAAAGAATAAAATACTGGAATGAGAAAAACACTTGTCACCATATTCCAAAAAGAAACAGTGGATCATAAAAGTATAATTCAGCATTAGCTTAAGTCAGTGAAAGTAGGAATGGACATACGTAGTTAAAACTTAGCTTAATGAGAAAAGATTATTTTTAGACAGCTGTAACAAAACAAAACAAAAATGTCAGCAAAACATGTTTCAACAACAATTTCAAAGGGAACATAACCATCATTTTCTTACAAGCTATGTCGTTCTTCCTTTATTTCAGTTGAAATTGTTTCTTTCTCATTATTCTTATAATGTATTTGTATCAGCATACATTGAAAATCCATTTGAAGTATAAGAACAGAAAAACAAAAAACCAGGAACCCAAATGCTTTCTTAGTCACCTGAATATTTAAATGGAAAGTGATCATTCTGCCTCTCATCAAACAGACTCTGGTATTATATTATCCAATGAACATTCCAAATGGAAGAGAAATAAAAAATCTCTACCTACCTATTTGTTTCCCTGTAAATTCTTTGTCTTGATTCTTTTTTAAATGCATTTATTCTCTGCCTTTATTGCTTTCAACAATTTATAAGCATTTTTATCACAAATTCTACTTACTTTTAATAAATATGTTTTACTATGGAAGTTGTATAGTATGTACTGAAGATATTCATTGCTTGTTAAGAATACCAGTACAAAGTCATAAAACAATGCATATTGACTGGGAACAGGATGAAATATATACAGATGTAAGTAACATAATAATGTATGTATAAATTTGAGGAGATATCCCTTAGACTCCACGTTTGTTTTTTTTCCCACTTCTTGGTTCAGACCAGTTTATCTGCCCTTTTTTCCTCCTGAATCAAGGGTACACTGACTGGTAAAGCTTTAATTTATACTCCAGTTGTGATCTACACTGATCTTTCACATCAGCTGAAGACTGTAGCTTCATGTTGCAAAAAACCTTTGGCAAGCACCTTGTAGAGCAAGACACCATCTGCACTGATTTTCCTGAATAACCACATCAAATGAGTGTACAAAGGTGAGCAGACTAGCTAGCAGATACAGATGAGGAAACTTAAGCGAACACCTGTTCTAGCCATATTGTACTTGCCAGAGTGTTTATGGAACACAGTTCTGTTTCTATCTGGTGACTGTATTATTAAACCTTCCACTTTATCTAATTGCTAAAAAGGAGAGTTTCCTGTGGCAGATACTCACATTGGCTGAAAAATGTAAGATACTCTATTATTATTCCTGGCACCATCCTTGTTGAGTGAATCTGACAATGAGCATGTAATTTTATCTAAGGATGTCACAATAGAAACTAATGAAGGCCTGAAGGAAACATGTTCTTATGTTACAATCATCAGAGTGAACACCTGTAAGCTTCTTGATGGGTTTGGAGACTGTGCAGTGTCGGGGAAGTAGGAGTTTGCTAAATTGCAATATTATATTTACGCTATTCCTCATCCTCCTATTTTTCTCATAATAATTGTATGGCCCCTATTCTTATTTTTATGAACATTCTTTTATATAAACTCCTCATACAATATTGAATACATATAAAATTATTTCTTATTTTGATATTTATAATCTAATATTTGTTAGTCTAGGCATTCATATCTACCAGAGTACAGTCTGTTAAAGCCTGAACATTCTGGTACTGGAAATCAAAAAAATTAATGAGCAACTGAAATTCAAAATACGTTATTCCTATGCTCCCTTCCAAAACCTTTTGTTGAAGAGAAGAGACCGGCAAATTCTTGATTTTATATCTAAGCAAAAGCACAGAAGTATCTGCTGAGAGAAGGGGAGGGGACTTGCCTACAACTAGTTTGCAGACATCAGAAAATATGTAAATATGCTCTGGAAGTCTCTGCCTTCTTCAAAGCTGCTTTTTGTCCCTCCACTGGTGCTTCATAGTGAATTAGGTATTTATGTGACCACTCAAGTGAAAGAGGTGAAAATAAATAGCAGAGAAAGGCAAAAAATGTTCTTGTTGATTTTTTTTGAAATGTTAGTATCTCTTAATTCTTTTAAAAACTCGAAGAAAACGAAAATTTTTCTTCTTCAAAGAAGAATGGAGGTGCTATACATGAGCCATATGTTCCGGAAACTGCCAAGTTTGTATCTGTATCTCCAAAAGGACTCCAAAGCCATCAGTTTTTAGACATGCCATTAAATATCAACAGAACAGAGGTAGTGCAGACATAAAGGCTATCTTCAGAATAAAGATGTGTTGATTACTTTTCATTGTGTACCTAATCTAGGTCAGAAAAAATCACCTCTCTGCTTTCCCAATTCTTACCTTGGAAAATTTTTTGCATTATGCATTCTGCTAAGTTACCTTGACACAATCTTTTCTCTCTGTTAAGTCAATATTTGCATAGTTAAAAGCTGTATGGGAGATCTTTTCTGCCAAACTGTGAAATACAGAAGCTGCTCAAATCAAATCACAAATCTCTTATCTCTATAATGTCTGCACAGATCATGTTCTTTTCCCTATCTTTGAGTGAAGGATTAGGCTAGCAAGTGCTAAAGGGATCAAAATTAAAAATGATTGAAAGGAAAATTTGGAAGACCATTTGTCTACTCATCAAAACTTAACATTTTTTTATTACTCTGCCAACTTTTATTGTTTTCTTTGCTTCCTTCTTTTATGACTTCTTTTATGACAGTGACTTCTTCTGACATGAATTTCTTCTGTTGCTTGACTCTTTTCCATTCATTAGAAAATTTCCTTGTTTACTTGCTGTGTTCCATCAAGACTATGTGGGTTATTGGGCCAGAAATAATTGTGCACTCAAAGCAAGAGGTGTGTAACCTTGTGGAAGTGGAAATAGTCCCTTTCATCCTTACCTAAATTACAGATGCCAGTCACCTGTGCTCAGCTTTGTCTATACCATACCACGCAGCAAACCCTCCTACCCCTTCACTTCCAAAGTGACTGAAATAACTGTGACATTGCTTTTGCAAACCCCTCAGTACCTTTTCCCTTTGTAAACACCTCAGTCCATTTTATTGCAGCGGTCTTTCGGCATCATTGTTTTTTCCCTTAAAGGGAAATTTGCTGACCTGTAGTCCCAAAACAAAAGTGAATTTTCAAAAATCTAGAATATATTGAACAATACACCATTATTATTTTTACATTAAAAAAAATGCTGTGATAAAAAATTCAGTCCAATCATATTATGAATAGTTGTTAAGGAGACATATTACCCAAAGTTTGTTACTGAGTATCCCTTTCTCAGAAATCAGAAAGAAAGACAAGTCACTTCTGCCATATCTGGATGGCATTGTGACCAAGCATTTGCAATGATGTACAAACAGGAGTATTTCATATTGGACTTCAGACTGAGTATGTAGTAGCTTAAAAATTTTTTTATACGGATTTTCTCATTAGTCAGGGTCTTCTCATTTTAGCAAAGGTTTTTATACTTGTACATTTATTCTCTTACTTTTCTAATCTAAATAAACAAACACAGAATTCCTGACTTCTGTGCTAAATTATTTACATAGCTTACTATTGTTCAGTAGTTTTGTAATAATTTTATGTAATGATTTAGTAGTAATTTTGTGATAAACAATACTCTTTTGTCCAGTGTTTTCCCTTGGTTTACCAGCCAGTTACCTGTTGATTGAGAAACTAATTAGATAATTTACATAGCCTAACATTAGTAACTTTGAATATATAATTGTTATTGTGTTTCTTACCAAAGTTTATGACTAGCATTGGAAGTATATTATTTACATTTCTACACTTTTTAAATATAGAAATATAAACAATTGATAGTGAGTTGAAAATATAACTCATCTGTTATTTTTAGAGCTTTGAAACTGAAGTAAATTTGTGATTTTCTAGTACAGGATGGCTATCTTGTACTTACTGCAAAGGAAAATATCTTACTCAACTGTGGACGTTACCACATGAGGTAGGATGAGTGATGCCTGAGAGGCCATATGGCTTTAAGTGTCCTTCTGGCAAAACATGTGAGGAGAGCCAAGAGCCAGTCAGAAAGCAAGGCATGTTGCTCCTATCAGTTGAAATGTCCAACTGGAATCTGAGTCTAATCTCTTCTCATAATTCACCGGGCAATGTGATTTTGTATGTGCTTCTGTCTGTCTAATCTCTAGGAATGCCTTAAAAACCATATGGGCTATTTGAAGTTTTTGTAATATCAGCTCACATAAGGTATGTTTAGATATATTATTAATGTATTTAGCTGAGGTATGAGAATCTGCTACCATTAATTAATTGAATTGAAGTCTGGGAATTAGGAAAATAAGAAGGCCTGAAAACTGGTCAAAACTACCCTTTCTCCAGACCATTTATTGGTCTGCCAAAGTAGCCTTTTGGAAACAAACATGTTATTTGTTTGAAATTCATCTGTATTCTTTTTCTGCACTTCTGTGTTAAAGTCATTTGGCAATAATTTTAAGCCATTCACCCTGTTTGTTTTGCTTCAGCTTTAAAAGGTAGTAATTGTTAATAGAAAAGTTAAGGAGTTGATAACTCTTCCAGTTTTTACTTCTGTTTCATTTGTAAGTTTCATGTATATCTGATGTTCAGTATAGACTCTTGTGACTAACCCTTTCATTAACTGATTGGAAAATTATACTTTTTAAAATGTTCATTACATATAAAAGTTATAGAGGTATTAAATACACATTATCAACAGTGGTTTGTATTTCAATTTGTATTTGAGTAAGAAGATCTATTTGAAAAAGTCAGATATTTCACGTGGTATTTTAGAATGCTTTTAGTCATTTAGGTACAGCACCAATTTTTGGGTAATATCTTTCAAATCTTAGTTGTATATGATGTGCAGACACAGCATGACATTAAACATTGCTGTTTAATTTTTGAAATAGTCTTTGGCTTAAAATATATCTTTCATCTCACTTAAGAACTGTCAGATGAACACATGCTATAAAAAGTGTGGTGAGCTTTTTCTCTGTTACTTATTAGGCCCAAATACTAATATTTTCTGAGAAGCATTGCCATTGTCTAAACTAGAAGCTCCTTCCTGAGTACAAGAACATACAGTGTCAGTTATGTCAGGAATTCAACAAATTCATTCAAATGCAAGCTGTAGTAAGACACTATGGAAATTTTGTGCAATTTTTGCTTGGTAATTTCTGAGGTGAGAGCACACATTCACTGTTGGTTCTAAACAGCAGTAACAAAGTTCTTCACTATGCATAAGAGATCCATTGCTTTAAGTAGTATCATCTGTACCAGAACAGTTCACAGTATCTTCTTCAAATCTTAAAAATAGTAGTTTTCCTGTTGAAATACTGAAACTGTAAAAGTTCTAAAATTTTCCATATTAGAGCTATGAAGCAACTTCTTTTCTTTACTCTGAGATCAGTATGTCTCATTCTACCTAGGATACAAAGTACGGAATATGTTAGTTGGTATCTGAAGTTCTGTTGATCAAATGAGACAACATCTTTTGCTATCTGCATCTGAAAAACTAAAAGAAGAACATGCCTTGTAATTTTCACAGTAGTCTGATACTTACATTTACAATATTTGTGATACATGTATATACTATTTTTCAAAGACCTGGTCTCCAGTGTGTTTTTCTTTCAATAATCTAGATTTGATATGAGAATGTCATGCACATTGAGAAAAGATGCATTCTCAAAGTCGGGATAAGTTCCTAAGGTCTGTCAGCCTTAAAGTCATATGCAAGGAGGTTTATCTTTTTCTTCTGCAGTTCTCCTTGGTTCTGTGCAGCGCTGTTATGAAATAACTACTATATTGATGTGCTATCACCACCCTCTTCATAAAAATCCTAAACACAGCATCATATGAGCATTATATTCCAACCAAAGCCATTACATTATTCTACCTCATTGCAAGTTCATTGCAAGGCTGACTATTTCCACAATTTCCAGTTGAAAATCAGGAAAAAGGATATTTTGAGTCTGTTCTTAAATATCTAAATTCTCAGTTTTATGAAAAGAATAAAAACTATTTTCCTGTATGTTATCAGAGGATAGGCAATTCTGAGCAGTGGTCGGGTTTGATTGTAGAAGATGTGTTGACTGGAAAGAAGCCATTAATGGTTTGCATAGTGATATAGAAGTATTAGTGTTTAAATATTAATCCATTGCCATCTGTCATGCTGTTTTTACCCACACACTGTTGGCCAGTATAGAAAGCATAACTACTATCCAAATGTTCAGGGCACTAAAAAGTAATTTTCTTTTGTGAGAGAAAATAATAGACATTATTTGTAGGTATCTAGCTTTTGAGGGATACAGTGTATACCTTCAAAGGATGGCACTAATTATTTGTCCTTAGCTATATTAACTGCTAATATATCATTTAACTGCAAAAGCATGTGCTGTGCTTTTGTCTTGACATTCACAAGACTGCTGCTGTGTGCTAAGCGTTATTAAATTACTTATAGCATCTGGCCTTTTAACCAAGTCCCTGACAGGACATTAAGATTTTATTTTAACTTTTTTTTTTTTAAACTTCCCCTGATGATCAGACAGCTCATTAATATTAGTAAGAATATATTATTCTAACTAGGAATGACTTAGGTGAAGAACAGAAAAAGGACGAAGAAATGTGAAGTCATTTTTTACTTAATTGGAGAAACATAACAAAAAATAAATAGAGAAAAATGTGAGATATTTCTGATGTTCCTCTTTACATTATTGTGATAGAGAATATTTCAAAGAAGAAGGTCATTAGCATGCTGCTGTTGTCAAAGGTGTTGATTGGCAGCAGAAAGATTTATCAAAACATGGATGAGGAGTAATTTCATACACAATTTGAAGTCATAAGTCATTGTTCAGCTTAGATTTTTAGCAGTTGTCTTACTGTGTCAGCTTTGGTAAATTAGCCTCAATTTCCATCTTTAAAATAGATTTATATAATTAGATAGAAAAGTTTGGAAATGTTTGTCTGATCGTCCATATGAAATGACAAACCCTGGAGATATGAAGTCCTGGATAATGGCTATTATTAGATGACTATGGAATTTCCAAATCTATATTATGCCAGTAATAGATTTTTTAATTGTACAGAGTGTCTTGATAGTATTTATCACAGGCACATAAATTTTAAATGCATATGTAGTATAGACTTTTAAAATTTCTGTAGCAAATAAAACTCTGAAAAGATTTTTATTTTCCTTGGCTTATTCTTAGGGAGATAAATACTGCAGTTGCACCTGAACAAATAAAAAGATGGCATTAAATGGTTAGCTGAACATTCAAAAGTTTCACTGTGGAGTGAGCATATTTTACAAATCAGAATTAAGGACTACATTTACCTTAAAAGAAGTTATTCCAACTTTAAAGTCCTAAAACACCATGAGTTTCTATTTGTGAATGTTAGGACATGTTTGGGTAAGCTGTTTTGTTGCTCTTATCTCCCATTGGTTATTGAGGTATTTAGGACTTAAAGCTGTTAGACATTAAAAGCTTCCTACCTATTTTGCTTATAGAAAGGAGAAAGTACTTTTCTATTAGGGAAAACAATGTTGTGATGACTCTGACATTCACCTGTCTTGTAAGAAGTAAAGGGAAATCTGCTAATCCTCTGCTTCTAACAATATTTTCTGGATTGAGTTTGGTTTTATTTTGGTGTTTGTTTGTTTGTTTTTCTCCATATTTTACTTCATGTGAGCTTCCACTTATACTAGTAATTTAAGGTCACTTATGAGCCTCTAGATAATGAAGATGGGTGTACCAACATCCAACTTTGGCACTGTGGGCCAACAGAATAAAATGAGAGGCATTATATCAGAGCAGACCTCATATCATAGAAGAGTCATTAGTTCTCTTTACTCATTTTATGGAAAACTGGAAAGGAGATAAACTCTGTGGATATTACCCAGAAAAAATAAATTAAAAAAATAAAGAACCCCAAATCACCTTATACCATTGTCCACAGGTGAAAACATGATACCGGGCATCACCAAGCAAAATATCCATAACCACAAAATCTATGGAGAAGAGATATAGCTCTGCTGGTTGGGGAAATCTGGACTGGGAAGCAAGCTGTATGTGCTCTCCATGCAGTGAAAGAAATGATTGTCTGCTACCCAAGATTTGCGTTTCCACCTTGAAATTTATATTTTAATCATAATATCTAAATCTTCAGCTGTCTGAGTTCTTTGTAGTTCTTACTGTAACTCCAAATGCAGATTGTAATTTATTTTCAGAATAATAAGTCATTATTGACTTTGAACAGCAAAAGTTTAAAAACATGACAATTCGCACAGTTTCTGTTCTGAAATTTAATTCACATTTTTCTTAATCCTGGTTATAGTAATATAATTCTCTGTATCCATATTGTATATAATGCTCAACTTTTTTTTTTCACTTGTTACCATTTTGGTTTTATAATAGTTTCAATTATGCAACTGTTGCACAAGCATATGTTTATAACAATATATATGATGTATGGATGAGTATAAAATATATATCATCTATACACTTTAAATGAATTAAATTTTGCAGAATTGTAATTATTTAATGCAATTTCATAGAACTGAAACAGCAATTAAAAAATTCTTCTTGACACAAATCAACATAAGAAATTGGTGTAGTTCTACCTTAAGCCAGATTAAAAGTATAGAGTAGACTTCATTTTGAAGTTGATTTATCTTCAGTGCAGGTAGAAAGTTTTTCAGGTGATCAAATGTTTGAGAGAAATTACATTTCCAAAAATAATTTGGAACTCAGATTTACGTACATGTTTCTGTGAACTGATGTATTCATTATTAAAGGAGATACAATCATCTGGATTAGCTGAAAATAGGCATAGTGGATAGTGTGGTTGTTCTATAGCTATAAAAATTCAGAAGGTTTGCTTTCTTCATACGCAGAGAGATGATTCTCTCTTCGTTGGTGCTACTATTAAAAACTCTGATTTTTTTAAATATGTCGGTTTGTAAAGTGTTTTTGGAACAGCAATGTGCGCTTTGGCTGAGAAGATAATACACTAATACACTTCACGTGCAACTGATTACTCTTATTTCAACTGGGAAATGAAAATGTAATGAAACAGAATTGTATTTTGATAGCATTGATTACTCTGTAGGCAGTTTAATTTTCTAAAACCATTCCATAACAGTCACACCTGGTTCCACATCAAGGAGATTTACTAAACATGTATTAATTCTTTTAGTAATCTCTCAAGCGGCTTGAATACACTAACCACTCTTTCAGCAGTAATACTAAGCGATGCACTGTTAACACCTGATTGCAACTTAAATTAAAAGCATAAAAATGTAGAATTAATCTTGTAGTGGTGGTTTGGACTTATACAATGCAATTGTGAGGAAGCACAAATTAAAATATATGCCATTCTTAATAGAAAGATTATTTTTTTAATAGCTGATTCTGCAAATTCAGGGCTGCTATTGCATTTCCTCACCACAAATTAGCTATCACAGCATTTGTATTTCTTCTTACATATTTTCTTAATGTACTTTTACATATTAAACTGAAAAATTCCACAAAATGAAATTAAGCCAATGATCCAAATTAATTAAACTGAAATAATAAATGTGGATTTCTTTGTCACTAATGCCTTCTGCAAAATTTTTACCATCATGTATTGATAAGTTGTTCCAGGTGTACACTTTAAATCTAATTGAGAATTAATGAGAAAATTGTTAGATAATTATTTCCTGAAATGATAAAATTTTCTTTAAGCTGGTTATGCTTTATTCCATTCATCAATTTTAAACACCATTTTTAGAATTAAGGTTTTGATTTTACTGATTAACAAAATAAAGTAATTTAAAATGTAGTTTAGCAGACAAAACATGAAGAATAAAGATAATGCCTATAAATTGTAAAGCACTTGAGATTTGGTACATGCAGTTTCTACACTGCACTAGATGTCATCTCAAAAATCTATTGGATTTCATGATTATTTTAGATATTTTAAGGTTGAGACATTTAGCACTTTTGTTTCATAAAATCTGATAAATTGTGATCTCATTTTTCTGTCGACATTCCTTTTTGTTATTCTGTTGTTCAAATTTGCAATAGAACCGAATGAAAAGTATCATTATCTTCCACACTGAATATATAATTTTCATGAAGTAGTCTCCTCTTTTATTTATCCTTTTTTTTTTTTTTTTTTTCCATTGTCAAGAAGCTGCACTTCAGGGTGAACTAACCTCTGAGATCTCGTCTGAACTGACATTTCATCAAGTTCATGGAGTTTAAGTACATTCTGAATGTCATACCTTCCACATGACACTGAAATAGATTTTCCCCACATTTATTTTGAATTTCATCCTGGTTTAAAATAATGAAAAGTTTACTCTATAAATTAATTTAACATTACTTTATAAGATAAACTATTACTGGGCTTACAGAAGGAAAAACTATTTGACAAAATCCTCATATAAATATTTAGGGTACTCTGCATGCTGATGGATACTTTTGCTTTTACAAAATATCTCTGACAAACAATTCACTTCCCTGTTTTCAGGAGCTGATGCTGTGGAGGCCCAGTGTAAGAGATTTGAAGTGAGGGCGAGTGAAGGGGGAAAAGTATTATTTTCTGCGGATGAAGATGAGATAGTCATTGGAGCTGACAGACTGAAAGTAACAGGTATGTTAATCGTAAGGCTTTTAAATGAATGTTAGCCCTCTCCCACTCTCCTCTCCTCTTTCTCTCCTCTCGCTCTTTTCTCATTACCTGACCAACAAAAAGATATTGGATAATCCAAAAGGTGAATTCCTATAAAGGCAGATTTGAACTCAAACTCTGCTTGACCAATCATGGTAAAAATGACCCTTAACAGTCATTTGGTTTTGTATGTTACCATTAATAAATCATTTTTTTGATTACTATGTCATCTGATTACGTAATGCTGTTTCACAGTGCTAAAAGCTTTTGCTCTCTATCATGATTTTGATTGTTCTGTATTTGAAATACCAGGTCTCTGTGTGAATTAAGGGTATATACCCTGCTTTACTTTAGGAGGCTCAACAGAATTGTTGTATGCAGAAAACTTGTCATGACTGTTGTTTAACAGAACAAAAATATAATTCTCATTTATATTTTACTGTCATCATAACATACATACAAACATACGTGTTGGTTACACATTTGATATTAGAAATGTGTTAGCTTGTGAAAAGTCAGACAGATTTGCTTTAGATAAATGCTTTTACTTTGTAATAGGTAGACCTACTTCAATACCAGGAATAGGACGAATGTATACTCAGGAAGGTCAGGGTCAAGCTGAGACAGAATTTTCTTTATAAAACTTAGAATAAATTAGATTGTTGCTTGCCTGTATTTGTGGATAAATTTTCTTACACAGAATCACAGAATTGCAGGTCTTGGAAGGGACCTTAATAGATCATCGAGTCCAACCCCTCTGCTAAAGCAGGTACATAGGTCACATAAATAGGCATCCAGATTGGCCTTGAATACCTCCATGAAAGGAGACTCCACAACATCTGTGGGCAAACTGTTCCAGTGCTCCAGTACACATTAATTCCACTCTGATCTCTGTTTATCTTCTCTGGCCAAATGATCTTCTTAATGCTAAACCAAAAGAAAAACCTTTCACAAGCAGACAGTTTAATGATGCTGTAGTAGCTAATGCTAAACTTTATCTATTTTCCAAATATTTATTTATGAATAAGGATAAATGAGTGTTTCTTGAATCAACAGCATTCTTCATAGTTAGTAGTTATTTTATAATAAGTTTTTCATAATAAAATGACAGAGAATAGTGAGAATAATGCGAGAGGGAGAAGAGAGTCATATTGGAACCCTATCAAGACTCAGGCTTGATTAGAATATTAAATTCTGTGAAGGCTGATGTTAAACATACTGTTGACTCAGCAGATTTCCAAGTGTCTCCTGTAACTTACAAAATAAAACATTTAACATATGGCACAGAGTATTAGATTTCCTGACATTAAGAAGTATGGTTGTATGCTGTGGTTGTAATGGCAACTCATTGCTCAACTGGTTTTAACTTCAGAGTAGTTTGGGTACCCACAGTGCCTGTTGATTTCAGTGGTTTTAGAAAGCAGAGGAACTAAAGTAAACTGGTTCCGTGATGCTCAATATGGCATATATAACAGCTCCTTGTAAAAAGAACAGGATTTTAGCCTTAATTCCAGAAATGCACCTGATTGTATGTACATCTGTTTTAGGCACAAAATAAAAATAATAAAAAAGGAAAGTTTAGGAAAATTTAAGTTAATGTTGCTTTGGTACATTCATCTGAGTTTCAGGGATTACTGTGTACCTGTCAACTTGCACCAAAGATCTCACTGCTGGAGTTGTTTTTCATTCTGTGGCTATGGTGAAAAATAAAAAAAGCACTCGGATTATTTCAGGGTTATTAAACTGATTTTGACATTAATTATTTCCACATAGAAAAAACAGAAAGAAAATGAAATACATGAAAGATTTAGTCAGCTATTAAATATCACATAGAAAAGGATGGCCATTGCGTATTGAACGATTTACTAGTTTCTAAGCATTTTTGTTTAGGTCTGGGAATTAGATACAAAGTATGCATTGTTAATTTTCAACTTTTGTGACAGTATGTTTAGAAATATATGTTCAGGTATTTTGTAAGAGAAATTTATTTTTAAAAATCCATTGAAAGTCATTGTCTTCTTAAGTATCTATTTGGAAATAAAATATTGAAGTTGGGATCATTTTTTCTAATCTCTGGTTACAGACTCAAAGAATTTTAGGGGTTGGAAGGGTTCTCTAGAGATCATCTAGTCCAACCCCCCAACAAAGCAGCTCATAGCCCAGGTTGCACCGGTAGGCGTCCAGGCAGATCTTGAATGTCTCCAGAGAAGCAGACTCCATCACCTCTCTGTGCAGTCTGTGCCAGTGCTCCATAACCCTTACTGTAATGAAGTTCCCATGCACATTTGTGTGGAACTTCCTATGCATCAGTTTGTGATCAGTTAACCATATTGTTGTCTTAATATCTTATAAAAAGGTTAGTTTCAAAATGATGTACTTTAGATCCCTAAAGCCAGGTTTATGTTAACCCTTGTGTCATCTTTTTAGACAATAAAAATATTCTACATGAGGAAGAGAATAGTATAAGATGGAAGACCATTTCTGAAACACACACACTGAAAACCCTCATATCCCAGTTTCTGTATCTCTAAAAGGCTTTTTTGAAGCAGAATTACTAATCTCCAGCCAAATGATAAAGCTGTAATGAGCTGTAAAATGCTTTACTGTTTACTTTAGTCTAAAGCTAAAATTACTGAAAATAGATATGCAGGAGAAGAAAAAACATTGTGTGATGCATGCAATTTCAAGAAAACATTTCCCAGGTTTGTAAAATAAAATTCCTATCCCTATGGTAAATAAAATAACCAAACATTTATTTTTTGTCTCTCTGAATTCTGTACAAAGATTGTGTGATATCTTTGCATCCTTTAGCAAACACATGAAATGTGATGAGTCCCCATGAGTTGCGTCAATCCTACTGTATTACTCAGTGCAACTATATGACTGATGAAACTTGGCTAGGCATCATAATGTCAAGCACCAACCAGAATTTTTTTCAGTGCATTTTTCTCAAGTGTGTTTGGGGTGAATAGAGGAAAGGAGGCAAGGAATAGCAGAGAAAACAAAATATGAGCATCAGAAAGCAAAAATAAGCTGTCCTATCATGCATATTTATTAATATGTAGTACTACAATGAAAACTTTATTTTCCTGTCTAGCTGTGAGTAGTGTCTCTTTGGAAACACTTCACTGTCAGTTATTCCAGTAAATTATGTTTTTTTTATTTTCAACTAATTTTCTAAAGTATGCCCATTCTGTAGACATTTACAAACCACTGTAGCAATGTCAGATTTATCGAACACAAATATATATATATATATATATTTTATTGTACAGCTTTCAAATACAAATTGTTTTTAATGCAGTATAAGATTTTATTTCTTTTTTTTTTTTTTTCACATGATGTCATACGTTGTGGGACATCCCTTTGTCCAGTTTAGGCCAGCTGTCCTAGTTCTGTCCCCTCACATCTTCTTCTGCTTCCACACCCCCCTTGCTCACAAACAGTACACAGAACAGAGAAACACTGTTTTTCTCCCCAAACTAAAACATAGTATCATATCAGACAATATAAAGAAAATCTATTCTGTCCCAGCTGAAACCAGGACAAAAAATTTTCATGGTATGTAAACATTACTAAAGATTGCCTAATAAGTTTTTTTTTTTTTTTTTTTTTTTTAAACAAATCTATAGTTAGCAGTTTAATAAGGTGCACTAAATAAAGTAGAGGTAGTGGTAGTAGGAGAAAAGCAAAGAAGAGGCATGAAAAATTTGCAGGCCACTGAGACCTACTACGAGGCTTCTTCCTTTCAAATAGTGAAGTTATGTAAATAGGTAGAAGAGAGAGAAGGACAGTAGGAGACGTTCTTCATTTTTAGTGGAAACATTCTCACACTAATAGAAAGACACATGTGGGTCAAATCTACTTTTATACTGGAGCTATGTCAAGGAAAAATCTGTGATGTGCTGCAAATATTTCTTCATTACCCTAGAATTTATCATTATAGGGAGTTCAGCGTGGCTTTGATCAAAGTTATATACTACACTGGTGAAAGATCAGAGCCTAGATATATTGAGGAAACTCCAAAATGTACTTCTACACTTTTATTCTAATAATATTCTAATAATACTTTTAACATTGTTGTAGAACTGTGAGTCTGGAGGTGATTGAAACATAGAAAGGTCTTCCAAGTTAGTTAAAATGAAATGATTAAGTAGAAATATAGTCTATATATATAATTATATAAAAATATATATTATAAAGGTAATACAAGAAAAAATATGGGGAAATATACATGAATTACAAATTAGGTTAAGAGAGCAGAATTAAAATATATATCAAGTACTGATGTAGAAAAATAAATGCTTATTTGACATACATTGTTATGACAGTAAATATAAATCTAGTGCCTTCAGAGACTGACTAGGAATTTTAGTATGAAGAGGAGAAAAGATCTTGTATTTGACATGTTCAGTTGGTAGGTTCTCATCTGAGACGAATAGTTTGGATTGTGAAGTTGCAAGAGATGAAGGGAAGCACCTCACTTAACCTCACTTACTCAGCTAAGTTATAAGTGATCATAGCAAAATTCCTGTATTTAATGTTGCAGTAAAAACAAACCTTTGAGTAGATGTGCCAGACTCTCAGAATCATGAGCTCTGAATGAACCAGGACTATTACATTAGCATTCGTCAGTAGAAAAAAATGCATTACATATACAGAATTTTGTGTTTCCCAAATGATGAGTAAATAATATGTAATTCAAAATGTACTGAGTGAATAAGATTTCGATGAGCTTATTTAGATGTCAGTGAATCTCTTTATGTCCAGAATTTTCTGTGGAAGAACACTGATTACTATTACAGGAATCTGACCACATTACATCAGAGCAGCTTTTCAGAACATTCTTCTTGAGAAGTATCTGTGGAGTTGATTACAAGCATGCATATGTGAGTACCAAGCTATCTCCAAACTAGAATTTTTGTGAGCAGGTTAAAAATTGTGAACCTAAATAAACTAATTTCTTATCCAGTAAGTTGCACAGAATATTTATGTCTTCTTGTTAAGGATGGAACGTGTCCCCAGCCAGCTTAAACTGTAAGCAGTGTGTGCTTACATCAGCCTGCAGGTGAATATCTAGGTTGTTGGAGGACTACAGTTACCTAAGCATAATGGCAGTTGGTTTGCAAAGGAGAAAATTTTTAATTTTGACAGTTTCAGAAAAACATCCATGTAGTGACTGGAATTGTGAATATATGCACTGAGAAAGTAGCCTTAATTAAAGAAGTTTCTCTGTGAAGTAGTAGATTTAGAAGGAGAAAGATGTGCAAAAGTTTCTGTACTACTGCTAGCCCAGGAAAATATGTTCAGTTTGCCACAGCATTCCACTGAGAAGTTCTCAAGATGGTTGTTCTCTACAGCCAAATACAGACATAAATAAAATCCTATCAAAATGATGCTCTTCTGATGCTTAGGTAGAGGAAAATCATCACCTATCTGGCTGTCATTTATTCTATAACCTCTATTTTCTGAATGGCTTTCGTTCCATATTCAGCTTTTTTCTTTTTTCTTTTTTTCTCTAATTTGAAAGCAGAGGTGATATCACGAGTTATAAGAAAAGACATATTTGTATCCACTCTTCTCCTTCTGGGCTATCACCTGTTTAACAAGTTTTTCAATATGTCTAAAGTTTTTGAGATGTTTATCAACTTTTCTAAGCTGTTCCTTCAGAGCATAGCCTGAAGACTATTTGCTCCACTCTGGTACAGAACAGTATTGATCAAAAGACTGATTGTAACTTCCAGATTTAAATTGGTTTTCTGGTGAAACCTTTCATAACAAGATGAAGATATTAGATTCTGTAGCAAATCTAAGAAGCATTTTTAGGAAAAAATTCTGATATTTGCTTCGTATTTCACATTCCCAGTTGAATGACTGTGCCAGGGTGCAGAGGCATAATTCAGAGTGTTTCTAGTTTTCAGAAGTCAGAATGGCATGATACCAGGAAAGAATGACATGATGCCATAACCTTTAGAAGCATTGGAGCCCAGTAGAAAATAGACCCATTGTTTGTAAGATGAGCTAAACCTTAATCCAAATAAACTTGTTTTGAAACTACAGTAAACTTTCAGAAGGGTTTGATACAGTAAGTGGATGTGAATTGGATTCAGATTTTGTAGTAAAACTCTGACTCTTATGAAATGAACTAAGATTGCTGCTTACATGCCCTCAGGCTTTGTCAGATTTGAAAATACACATTTAAATTACAGCGGTCAGTCCCATCTCTATTTTTGAAAAACAGCTATTCACAGGAGGAAATGGTGAATCTAAAAGGAGCTCCTGTACTCTTACTTTCTCTCTCTTTTTTTTTTTGTAGATACTTGCTTGTGTCATACTAATGCCTGGAAAAAAATGCTATTGTTGGAGATAAGGGTCAGGCTGCAGAGCACAGCCAGATTTAGTTTCAACAGAGAGTATTTTGCTCCAAACACCCACACTATAATGATACTGCAGGACAAAAATACCTTGCTTATTCCTATTAGAGTTTTCAAGTTAAATGATGAGAGATAAGATCATTTGGATTTCAGTTTGTCACACCTTTAAAAAAGAAGGAATGTTTTTATATTTAAGAAAATAGCACCAGCACCTGACTTAAAAAAAAAAAAAAAAAAAAAAAAAGAAAACACACAATAGTTCCTCTTACTGCAAGCAAGCACTGTAATGTCAGAACTGCCCTTCATTTTCTCTAAATCCTGTGTGAAACCACGACTGAGTAGCTTTTTTAGTTTTATCTGATATTCAGGTGCGTTTTTTACCCAACTTTCAGTATCAGCTATGATTTAGTAGGCATATGTGGCATAGTGAGTTTGTACAAGAAAATATCATGACATGCATCACGCTTACAAAACTTGTGTCAACAAACTAAATATGGGAATCATTTTTAATCTAAATTTAGATAGAAAATAGCAGTAAGAATACGGAAATTTATCATAATTTAAACCAGAGAAGGAGATGTAGAAATCTGGAAACATTCTGTCATTGAATAAGCACTTTTTTCTGCCTTCAAAGTTTATTCCAATTTTTACTTTAAATATTCAAAACATGGCATAGTGCAGCAGTATTTCTTCTTGCTTCTGAGATGGAAAAACTGTGAAGAATAAACAGGTAGCAGCATAGTCTGTAATTTGTATTTCTGACTTTGGATAAGACTCATTGCATCACATTATTAAAGTATTCACAAGGACATACTGTATGAATACTTGGCAAAGCGTTACTCAGAGAGGTTAGTAACTTTCTACCACACTTTGGACTTTGTTGTTACCCATAGAGATATTTATAAACCAGGTAGGCAGGCAGAACTGTGAAGAATGTAGATTCAAATCATTTCTGCTCTGCAATACATCTCAAAAGCTTATACATAGCAAAAAAAGCTAGGAATAATTTCACCCATAGGAAGCCACTCCAGAGAAAAAAAAATCATCCACAAGAATATGGCCTGCAGCCTTCAGCCTACATTGAGAATTTAAATTCCTATCCTCATTGTGGCTAATGACAAGTTTACATTTCACAGTGTCTGACAGCATTAAATTCAGCACACCAAGACACAAGAATAATAAGCCATCGTTTTGGCTAAAAAATAAAATAAAATCAGAAGTATTTACATTTGAATTAAAAGCACTTAGATCACTCCAAAAATAAAACTTATATAATGAGCAGGAGTCATGTGGATGGTGCCAGGCTCTTTTCAAAGATGCCCAGCAATAGAACAAGTGTCAGTTGGCACAAACTGGAGCACAGGAAATTCCGTACAAAAATGAGGTAAAACTTTGTTCTTCTGAGGGTGACAGCACTGGAACAGGCTATTCAAAGAGGTTATGGAGTCTCCTTCGCTGGAGAAATTCAGAAGCTACTGGATGCTTTTCTGTGCAACTGCCTGTAGGGAATCTGCTTTAGGAGGGAGTTGGACTGGATGACCTACAACAGCCTCTTCCAACTCCCATGATTCTGTGATAATGTGACTTAGCTAGAAACTTCTGATAACATAGTGTGTGATTATCACCAGGCTCACATAAGTTTCTAATAATAGCGCTTATATACCTTTTCAAAGTTGTGTTCAGCTGTTTCACTGTACAAATGTGTGTTTTCAGTTGTGAAACATCTGTGAATAAAGTACGTGTCTCTTGTATTTCACTGTCATTTGAATTTCAGTAAATAATTCATGATAGTGCTTTGGTTACTTTGTTGTGACTTGTTAGGATTTGAAATCCATGCTGTTTTGACATGCATCAGAAGTATGTTTCATTATTGGATAAACTTAATTCTTGGAATTTAGTTGCCTATTCAGAACTTGGAATAAAAATACCAAGATGTATTTGCCATGTTAATTTTCCTAACATCACAATAGCCATCAGTCTTGTCAGTAAATTCATTCTATACAAAGTTTGCTGAAAGCAAACATAAAAGAAATGACTCTTCTCCAACTTTGCCAACTCAAAGCAAGTGGAATTCAAAATGAAATTTGAAATCAGTTTAAGGTTTGTCTTCTAATTGTATAGGACCACGAATTAGCCCTGAACAAATACATTAAATTGTCACTGAAGTTCATCAAAGCACTCTATTTATCTGAATACATTAATTAAATAGTATTTTTGCAGTCTCTTTTTTGTTGTTGTATTTTTCTCTCATGCAACTAGGAATTACGTAGGTTTTTGTAATATACGTTTTATCTTATTCATGGTATGTCAATACACTTGTCTGATTGGTTTAAGCACATTTACAATTCCAGAGCTCTACTATTCATTCTTTGGATTTGAGTCTGCATAGCCAAGAGCTAAGCATTCTGGCACTAATCCTACAGTGCATATGACTGAGAATTTTGGTGCTATGAGTTGTACTACTCTAGCTGAAGCACAACAAATAACTTCACAACACTGGAGTACTTTATAGCTGTTAGGATCTGGGACTGTGGCTTGAGTCACTTGGTTTTCCTTCTGCAGTAATTATAATCCTTATTCTATTTCAATTTATAAATAATTTAGAGAAGACTTCTTCCTATTCAGTATTTACGTTCTTTGAAGAAAATGTATCTTTATTTTCCTTCTTTGCTTGTAAATGAATCTATTTTCACTAGCAAATATTTTATGCTTAGCTCATTTCTTAAAATCACTCTCATTGATTTTCTTGACTGTCATTTCTGATCTTTGTTATTTTTTAAATTATTGTTTCATATCATATAATTCTACATAACACAATCACACAAACACAAATGTCTTTCAGTTTTTCAAGGCAGCCTTATTTCTTTACAAATGTCAAAATGTCATTTAGCTCAAGTGGAGACTTTTCCCTTAAGACTTTTCCTACCATTATTCTAAAACAATCTGATAAAGTCTGATAGAAGTGATGGCAAGTGCTATAGGTTACATCTCTTACAGTGTAACTAGAAATAGTGCTCTTTCATGTCCGTTTTCTTCATCTCTTTCTACAGAGCAAGTTGTCAAAGATCTACATACAGCAACATGTAAAGCTTTCAAAGTACCAGGCTACCTCATGCCAAAACTCAAGATGAATCCAAGATAAATAAATCAAAATACTAGTGGTAGCGGAATTTCAAAATATATTTTCCCAGTTTATGATCAAAGGCATGAGTGGAATCAGTAGTTTCATCTGAAAGAATTTTCTCATTAAACATTAAAAGGAAACACCTTTTCTTGAAATATTCATTTTCATATGAACCAGATCATCTGTATTATATTCACTATTTTTATCTTACCAGCATTACCAAGTGATGGACAATTTTTTAAATGTGTTTCTACAATCTCAGTGTGGAGTAGAGAAAACCCAATAGACAAAGCATACTGTGCAGAAAGAATATTTATCAATGAGTTTATTTCATATTTGAGCTGTCAAGACTGTTATCAGGCTTTTTATAATTACAGGTTTTTTTCTTCTCAGTGTCAGTCTTGCCTACCTAGTTTATATTTAGATTTAGGATTAAAGCAACAGATCAATTAGAGCTTCTGAACTTGAATGTTTAATGAAAATAGTCCTTTTTTTTCTTCATGATAACAAAACTAAGTGTAACTCAGAAGAATGTAATGTTGGTAAAGTATTAATCTGAAAAATTGGTAGAGACATTAAGAGGAACTTAAGAGGAATAGAGGGGAGTATCCTACATAAACAAACAAACAAAGAAAACACTATTTCTTATGCTAAGATATCTGGAATGCAGAGCAAGAGTAAAAGACCAGAAAGTTTGAATCTAAAGGAAATAAATTTCTTTGGAAGTCTTAAGAACATGAGAACACGTCTTTCCTTATAAAGATCTAAAAAGCTGAAAAGTTGGATTGCTAAGCATAATGATAGATTGTTAACTGGACAGCGCAGAAAAATCTCTTAGGTATAGTCTGAAGAGCAGAGAAATTTCTGTTTTGTCTCTTAAACCATCTTTGAACTTGGTCTTTTGTAGATAACTGGACAACAGAAAAATATAATTTCTGTATTATTAACTTAGCAAGTGCTAAATCAAAAAAGTGTTTCTAAGACAGGCATCAAAGAGCATGATATTCTGTGCCACAGATATGACAGTTCTGGTACCTGATGTTCAGAATTCTATTCTGAAAATGCCTAAATATGAAGCAGTTAAATTAAATAATTTGAAAAAAAGATGTTTCAGCTGGGACACAGTCGACATTTTCTTCACAGTATCTGCCGTAATATTATGTTATGGCTTTAGGAAAAAAACAACGGACGTTCAAGTTCCTCAGCTTCTTATACATTGTCTTGCCAGTGAGTGGCAAGGGGACTCAAGGAGTTGGGAGGGGATAGAGCCAGAACATCAGGCCTAATCAGGTCTAAGAGATACTCTAAATCACATGACATCCTGTGGAAAAAAGATTTAACATGGGGGATTTGGGACTGGCTGGGCATTGGGTGGTGAGTAATTGCTTGTGCATCACTTGTTTTGTATATATATATATATATATTTATATCTATATATATTATTATACTGCTTATATATATATTATCATAACTGTTATTCTTTTTTCCTCTTTCTGTCTATTTAAATAGTTTTAATCTCAACATAGCAGTCCTAATTTTTTTTTTTTTTTTTTTGGGGGGGGGGAGGGGGGCTGGTGCTGAGTTCCTGTTGAGTTAAACCACTACAGGTTTCAGTAGCAGCTGACATCTCTGAATTTTGATGTGGAAGTAAATCTTCCCTTTGCTGATTTTAGAATGATACTCCTTAGTAGCAAGGCAATTAATAGTGCTTAAACCTTGCGGTAAAGTTATGGTAGGTGTATGGCAGAATGACTGAGTCTATTCTGACTCACCAACAATAAAAGAGCAGTGCCAGACTAGCATTATCCATGAGACTCACAGCAAAGCTAGACTGTTAAGAGGTTTGCAAGATAATATGAATACTGGTTGCAATCCAGTTCATGCTAACTGCTCCATGGTGACTGTTAGGACGAGCAGTGACAAATTACTTTGTGACCAGTTCAATCCCATCTTGAAAATGGAAACCTACCAGTAAGTTACTGCTATATACCCTCTTCTTACATATTCTGCAAGGTATATGGTAACTCTCTTCTTCTCCTTGCCTGAAAAAAATGTTCTTACCTTAAGAAAACACGTGTAATTTGGCCATCTTTAGTGTATTGCAATATGCTATGATATCTTGTTCTTTGTAGAAAATAAGCAACTTTTCTGATGATTAGTACAGATCATACACAGGCATGTTTGCTAACATGGCCTTTGCTAGTATATAGTCATTGTATTTAATGGATGAAGTACACCTGCATCCATTTTGCTGCTAAATTGAAAGCCTTGCTTCACTGTTCTGCTGACTAGAAGTTGAGAATATTCTTAAAAGACAACAGTATTATGAGACATTCACCTTATCCCAAGTAAATTCAGAATTTCTCTTTGAAACTGCAGCAAAGGCATATCTAAGTAAGTCATTTGCTCTTTTGCGTTTTTGTAATGCCAGGCTGGAATGTGCTGTATTCAGCTGTTTAATTTGTTTCTAGAGAGGATCACAAAACATCAGTAAAGCACAAGACTAAAAAGAGGTCCTAATAAGTGATAAGCAAGATAACTGGTAGTAATATCTAACAGAAATCTGTGAAAAATTTACAATATATTTCTCATATTTCCCAAAAATATAAATTATGACTTCCAGTATTTTTAAGATGCTAATGTTTGTTTCATTTTGGTTAAACAGGCACAGAAGGCGCTATATAAATGTATCTCTTTTTCAGCATTGTTAAAATACATATCAGGATTCTTCTCACATTTTCATGTTTTCACAAATTCAAAAATATTTAAAGTCATTTTTACAGTGACTTTTTAAATACATACTATATACTCGTATACAGTGGACATTTTCTGTGTGTGTTAGTGCCCTCTACAGGATAAATAAATACACTTTTTAAATATTTGATTACAGTTTATCGAAGGCATATTAATTGCTATGAAGTAAATAAAAAAAAGATTTAGTGGATCCGTTTAAAAAACGTGGATAATAGTCTTACTGCTTCATGGTTTCCTTTTGCATAAATAAAACAAGTAAATTTGTAAGAATGTAACAATAATTATCACATAACTCTAGCAACTTTTCATTATGCTGTAGTAATGGTAAAGTACAGAGCACAAGTAAATGCATATTAGAAGTTCACATAAAAAATCTTCCTTTGGAAATGCTCTTCTTCACTAGTTGTAGATTCTTGTACTAAATATCTATTCTTATACGTTTGTCAGATGTGAACAATATTTCTAATACTTTATCCTACAGCTGGGGATATTTCAGTTAATTGTATTTAATAAAATCATACATATTTCTGATTACAAAATTTTTGAAGTAATTTCAAATATATATGTAATATTAACATGTATTTGTGATGACATAAACATACATTTAGTTCATCTTCAGCCTGTACTGAATAGCTGCCACATATGACATTAAGAAGTTATCACTAAAACTTATGTAAACACAGTGTTAAATAGTTCCGATGGAAACTTATATGACTCAGTACAAAATGAGATTTCCAAACAAACTTTTCCAATATAGATAAAATTCAGTTGTGCTAATTGATGATCAGATGTTGAAAGCAAAAGCTGAATTAGGTTGGGTATAATGGTATTCTACTCTCAGTCTAGTATCAGTAGTTAACTAAACCTTAGATACGCTGTTTTGTCATTTTTGGCAATGGACAAAATATAAATCATTCCTACTCAGGCAACTATTGAGGTGTCTTGAACTACAGGAGAAATAAATTCCTCTGAGCTTCGTATTTTACAAAAATTAATTTATTTGCGGAATATCTAATTGGAGTGCAAGTATCCTTTCCTTTAGTCAAAAAGCTAATTATTAGTTCTTTTATTTTTGAAATTCTTGGTGGAAACTGTATAAACATTCCTGGCTATATAGGTGAGCAGCAGTGCGTAGTAAGATTTTTAGGACAGTTAAAAATGGGAGAATATTGCTAATTGCTCTTGAAGCTAAGAGAGAAGTAGCTTTCTCATTTACACATTTACCTCTGCAGGATTCCAATGTTTACTTAATATTCTGTGCAAATGAGAGACACTTTACTTTTTGTGAAGATTAAGTTGAAACTATTAGGTAATTTGAGTAGACTTGAAGGTAAGGCCTTTATTTTGTATGTGAGACATCCATGTTCATATCCCATTCTTTCATATCCTAGGTGAGTCCACTGGTTATTGAGCTACTGACTATTTGATAGTCCTCTCATTCACTGATTCATTCATTTTTCATCAAGGAAACAGCAATTCTAATTTGTAACTGATTAAGTATTTATTACAGTACAAGCCTTTGTTTTCCAGATCTTAGGGATAACTTCTAAAACCAACTAAAAACAATTATTTTTTTTAATCAATTAAATACATTAATAATACAATTTAAAATTTAATATTTGAATACTGACAACGACAAATTCTGCTTTTTTCTACTGTTGCGAATCCTGAATACTTTGCACCATCTTAAGTAAAAAAACAAACAACACAATAAATCCAAGGTTAATTATTATTAATTATCAATTATTTCCTGTGAAATTTAAACATAAGGTTTAGAACTATGCATATGACTAGCTCTTGTAGCCTTTGAAGGAGACTAACAATTCAAGCAGAAAATGGTTGTTGTCAATCATTTCTATTTTTGTATTTATCTCTATTTGTTTCCATGTATAGGAAAAATTGAAATTCAGTTATGCTACTCTTATGTTACTTTTTTTTTTTCTCAAAGTTCATTATTTCAGCATAGTAAACTATGTAAAGTGTTGGCCAAACATAGATTTTTGGTTGTCAGCTTTCAAGTAAATATGCATATGAGTTAACTGAATACACGGACCTAATATAGTTTCATTTGCAGTGCAAGATCTACTGAGTGAGGCTTACTGCTCACTGTTAGGACACAATATGTTAAGTATTTGTACTTAATGCAAATTATGATAATTTTAGAAAATGTTTATTGCAATTTTAGATGTACTCACTGAAGTGTGGATTTACTTTGATCAGAATTTATTACACTGAAGGCAATGAATGTATTGAAGAAGTTATGTTTCTTACTTAGATTAAAGGATTAGTACGAGTCTTTATATAATTAAGGTTTCTATGTAGAAAATATGCATCAAACATTTGTCATGTTCAAGGTCCTTGAGTAATGACTCTAAATCATTCATTCCGCAAATTAGTTTTAAGTAATGGCTTATCTCTGAAGCCTTCAGTTCCTAAGTGCCCATGCTTCAGTTTACATGTGAAGAGCTGCATCTAGAGTAAGATGCCTAAATAATGCAGCTTTCTATCTGCATTATACCTCCAGTGTGGCCATATCAATGTCCTACATGAAATCTTTGCTTTTTAGTCTCAGACCACTTTGCTACTGAGAGACTGAGAAAATCAAACCAATCACGTTGTCACAGAGCAACCCTACCTGCTTTCTTTACTGTTCTATGTTCCTATAGGAAAAATCCAGTTTCATCATACTTTTTCTTAGTAAATATTATTATTATTAGTTACAAGTACTTAGTTCAGTTACACTTCAAAACATTTATTAAAATTGACAACCTTGAAGAGCTAAACAATCAAGATGTGATCCAGAGCATTCTGATTCTTTTGGGTCTCTAGTTTGCACAAGATAGATTGAAATAACTGCAGCCTTTTTATGATTGTTAATCTGTCTAGACAAATATTTCTGGGATTTGTTTTCATGCTGGCAGTGAGCCACCCTCACAGGATCTTAGTGGTGAACAGTAGCTAAGTAATCCCACAAAGATATGTTTAAATTTTTGATATGTACATGTTGTAAAAGAATTAAGAACTGCATGGTTTTTTTTTAATAGCAATTAAATTTTCAGAATATAAAGTCTGTTACCAAGGTCTCTGCAATGGTAAAGCAATCTTGATTAAGAACTCATATTTTTCTTTGAAATGTGGTTACTTTAACTTAACAATGAATTTGCAATGAGTTAAATTGCAAGCCTCAAAAATGATAAATAATTTGCAAATTCATCTTTAAAACCTGTAACTCTGAGGACAAATTGGCATTAGAGTCTAGCACTTGCAAAATTGTTGCACCTCACCATATTCACTTGATGTTTCCAAAAAGACTAGGGGAAAGAGCAAGGCAGTAAGATTCAGCTGTGCCTGTGACACTGCTATGCTACATAATCTGTGCATTCTGTACGGATTCATTGTCAGTATTCCTGCAAGCAGATCGCCTCAAATGTAATGTGAGAGGGGCAATGGTAATATATGGTTGATTTTTTTTTCTCAGCAAAATAATTTATTAGTGTTTTATTCTTATTCTCAATTTTTTAGCCTGTACTCTTTTTGCAGAATGCACAGGCTGGTCTTTTCATTCCTGTCTGTTACTAAGTCATTAAAAAGTTCCACTGTTGTTCTGTGAGCTAACTCATAAATCAAAAAGGATAATTTGCTTATTACATAAATGACAATGTTGCCTCTGTGTACACATACATAAGTGAATAAATCTAGCAGCGAGTACCAACAATGTAATTCTACTTTTTATGAAATTTGTTATTTCCCCAAGGTTGAATTTCACAAACCAGTAAATGGAGTAGAAATTAGTAGTTTACACTGGTCTCTGAATTTTGAATATTTAGTTCCAGTTTCAGTGGGGATGTGTGACTAGTTTTGCTTGTACTGAAGTTGTTACTTTGATCTGCTTTTTGATTTTTTTTTTCTTTAATGTATTTTAAACATCTGGTGTGTATAAAACTGCCAAACTTAAAAAAAAAAAAAATTCTCTATAAATACAGAACTGAAGTTCTGGCATTTTGGCTTTTTTGTCCCTGTAGAGGTTTTTGTGCTTTGACCAGTAGTTTGTCTTCACAGATGCTTCTCTCTTAGCTAAGTCTTAACTTATTCTTTCCAATGGGAACTGGAAGTTGGAGTAATTTTATTCAGTTAGAGTTTTGATTTTACATCCTTTGCACATACTCAGTGCCCTTGCTATTTTACTTCCTCTGAAAGGTTCACTACTATTTTAACTCACATTTCTTTGAGTTCAGTTCCCTAACTACTTCCTTTTGAGCTACACTTGAAAGAGCTTGAAGGTTCAAGTCTTTTCTTTTCTCTTAATCTCTGTCTAGAATTCCACTCATCTCAAAGTAGGTCTTGGCTATGATTCTGTTAAGTCAGGGAATACAATTATTATATTCGTTTTTTATTTCTGTAAAAAAAAAAAAAGCATTTTAATGCGACTAAAAGCCTAAAATACATTTCTTCCATTGAAAAACTATGTTATTCACTTTGAATCCTGATTTATATTGTTATATAAGTACTATTCACACACCAAAAAAATCACATTTTTTCTAGCACCATTTCCTAACTAATACTGACCTATATGATCTAACTTCCCACTGGAGCACTATAAAAGCAGAGTTGCTATATAGCAAATTTAAAAAGTACCTTCCTAATGGCTTCTCTCATGTTCTGCATTTTTAAGTAATGCTGATCCATGTCACCCATTTGCTCTACAGTCCCTTTCCATGTTTCTTGATCACAGTGTTTTACTGCAGTAAATTCTAGTTGGATGTTTCTTATTTTCCTTCCTAAAATGGAGATAAGTTACCTGCATTTCTTTCAGTGAAAAGAGAAAGGCAAATGTTCCTTGAACTTCTTGTTCAGAGCTCATTTTTTGAGCATAGGCTATTTACCATGGGAACTTTTAAACTTTTAGATTTGGTGGTGAGTGAGGAGAAAACAACGAGTGGGATTATGTCTTTGTATAGTGCAGTCTGCTTGAACAAAACCATCTTTCTTTCCAAAATTCAGTTTTGTAAGGTGAAAAAATGGCTTACAATTTTAAACAACTGCTGCTGAATATAAAAAATGTTAACAGTGCCTTAGAAACTGTTGTCATTTATATTTTTTTCATCAGATTTTGCCAATTATCTTTGACACTTCTGATTGGTTTTGTCTGACCCCGCATTATTTTATTATTATTATATATTTTTGCATTATTTCTCCTCTTTCAAATATTAAAGATGTGGTTTTCTCATGAGGCTGACATTCTGCTCTGTTATTTGCATCTCTGTATCCCATTTCCACCTTCAAAAACACAAAGAACCACTGGTCTTTTAATTATTCAGTTTTGCTGATTACAGTGGTGGATGGGATCTAAAAGCACTCAAATGCTTCAACTCCGTTCGAATTTTTTGCATGCTATTATAGGTGGGATTTCAACTTAGAATAAAAGGAATTCAGGCTATATAGACATGCTCCTGTCTCCTGAAGGAAGCAAAATTTCCAGAAAATGTCAGGTTTGAAATGAAAATTCTTCATAGCTTGTACATAAATACTTTTATGTATGCTGCTTGTCCTGCCTGTGGTTATTAAGAACACTCAGCATTTTTTTTTTAGTAGCACATAGATTTGTTTCTTTTCTTCTGACATCTCCAAAGCTTCAGCTGTAATGAAATTGCTTTCTGTATGGTTTGCTAAGATATTTATAATATGCATTGTTTTCTGGAGATTAAATCCTAAAAATTCATTTCTTTTAGAACTCCTTCCTCTCTTGAATACTCCATACTAGTAGAGAACTTTACAATGATGATTTTTCTTTATTATTTTACTTATGAAAATTTGTCTTAGAAGAGGAATAATAATGATGACTTTCTGCCTTATGTACTTTCACATTTAATTCTATTCTGGGACTTCTTGTTCGGGACATTTTCTCTTTAACACTATAAAACTGTATTAAACGTTCTGTGGATCTACTTCCAGCTCCTGGTAGGATTAGTTTTCCAAAGGTTATTCATTAGCTGCCAAAATTTCTAAATATTTATCTCATTTAGAAACCAAGATATCTCTTATGAAATATTTAAATAATAAAAAATATTGTATTGTATTTAACATTTTTAAACAATTACAGAAGCACCGATCATATTGACCACTATTTACACATCCATTAAGAGATATTGTTTGTATATTCTTAATAGAATTCATCACTCAGAGCACAGGAAAATGTTCTATCCCTGAAATTCAGCAATTGTTCTTAGCATACTTAACAATCAACTATAATTGCCCCAGAAAGTGTCCTTTATCCTATTTGCAGAATGTAAACAAATCACTTGTTTTAGATATATTTCTATTCAATTATTTTTTTACTTATTTTTAGCTGAAAAGTCGTTCACATGATAGTTCTAGGCTATTTTCATTACACAGTGCACATGCTCTCTTTACGGTGTTTAAATTTACAGTTGACAACGGTTTATGGGCCGGATCAGCCCAGTTCCTTGACGATTGGTGCAGAGGACCCGGGGACCCACGAACCCACGCCCCTGGAAAGGGGAAGGGGGAAAGGGAAAAGGGAAATGGGCCTAGAAACAAAACAGCAGCTACGATCTGAGGAGGAAAGCTAATTTACTAAATAAGATATTGGAAAGCAAAATAACACAATATAATACAATATAATTGGAATTGAAGCTAAAAAATCAAATAAAATGAGCAAGAGAGAGTGTCTGATAAACCGAAGGCCTTACGCTAACACTGAAGGTGAGACGGCAGCGAGCACCCACTGCTGAGTTGATCCCAAAGGAAAGAGAGTGTCTCGTGACAAGCAAACAAATGTCAGAGATTTAGGCTAGCAACTTCAGATGGAAAGTTGATATTTCAAAACTTTTGAAAGGTCTGGGATCTCAATTTAAGTAATCAAAATGAGCATCATGCAAAAAGAGTAGTTACTTTAAAAATGTGTTTTTTTTTCCCAAACGAAATTAATTTACTCTTTTCTCTGTCAACACTGATAAGTGTTAAAATGGGCATTCAGGCATGTCAGTGCTGAGAAGCTTGAATGTTTAAATGTTTTAAGATCTGTATGTGAAATTCAGCTACTGATAAGCAGAGAAGTCTATTATTTCAAGTGATCAATCCAGATTTTGAATAGAAATGCTAACATATATAAGAAGAAACATTAATAGCCATTAATACAGGATTCAGTTATATGTTTTATCCCAAAAATATCAATCTGTGATCGTTTATTTTGATTTGTTTTCATTTTCAAAGTAACTGTACTTCATTTTATTTGTGTGTTTTAGGCACGGAAGGGGCAGTGTTTGGGCACTCCGTGGAGACACCTCATATCAGAGCAGAACCTTCTCAAGACCTCAAGTAGGTGTTGTTCAAAGAGTTGTTTTAAAATCAAGTGTTTTTCAAAACTAATTACATTTTAATTATAAGCAAATAGTTGTATAGTAGTCTGTACTGCCTACTTTATGATTCTTACATATCCAAAACACTGGTAGACTCCAATTTATTCTAACTAGTCAAAAAAGACTCACACACTTCTGTCACACAAAGTGGAAAATACATTTTGAAATGACTTCTCTCCTATGGCAGAATCCTCAACTATACTTTCTCCAGGATAGTCAGACACTTTTAGAATTAATTGACAGCCGCACTGTTTAATAGCATCAGTTGCAGATTTTATTTTCTTATGAGCTGCCATTGAGTATATGTCTAGATAAGCAGCTTATTATTATTTTTAAATTAGTGTTTCAAGGTTGATGGTTTTTTGAGTACTTCGTGCACACACTTAAGAAATTCATTGTTTGTCTTCGCTTACAAATCTAAAGAACCCAGTGTTTCCTGCACTTATTCACAAAAGTACTAAAATAAGTAAAAAAAAAAATTCTAAAACTTATTAAAACATCTCTATACCAAGAAAGATACAATTTAGAAAGCTGTATGGTGAAAGCTTTATCTTGAAGTGGATGCAATTGCCCCAGTAAATACTGATCTGTAAGTTATACAGTTAAGGGGAATACATGACTATCAGAAAATTGAAGGTCTATCCTTGTTTTTCTCTCTACAGATGTGGTAAGAAAAAGTCTTTATTTGAATTCTGATAAGATTTCTAAATCTTACTTATTTCTCACTTTACTTACCTAGCATTGATTGCAGGGAATTGCTACAGGGAAGTACTTGTTAAAATATCCTAGCTAATGTTTGCTAAGGTATTTAGAGTCCTTGATCAGTAAGAGCCATTGCAGAAATCATACGCAAGAAGCCACCCATGAAGAAAGATTTTTTGAGAGGGCCCAAAACTTTGAGAAAGAAGCTAGAATTTCATTTCAAAGAATGTGAAGACCATGTTTTGCCTAATTATTTCAATGTTTAAATAATGATATGAAAATGTAAATGTATGGTAAAATGGAAAGGCCCATGTCTTCAGGATTAATGGTGTTAAAAAAACACATGTTGCTTGTGTATCTTCAAGCAGAACTAGCTTAGGTGTTTTTTTATTCTTACTATATTTCATATGTAACGTATTGTGGAGGGTTTTGTACATATGTGCTGCTATGTGTTAGGATTCAGTGATATTCTGTTTTTAAAATGAAGACAACTAGTATTAGGACAAAGATTTCTTGGCTTCTGGCATAAATCTTTCTAAAAGGTAACCTGCAGACCTTTTTTAAGCTTGTAACTTAAAAGAACTACAAATAATTGTAGCTTTGTATGATCATTTCTGACAGTAAAATGCAATTAGACACTCAGTTCATATATGTCTTTGAAAACTCCAGTTACCACATATTTTTATCTTACTTCAAATTATTTTAAAAAATCCTTTGAAAAATAAAAATAAAAAATTCAAGCCCTGCAATTCCTTTCTCAATAAATACAATGACTTTTTTTGCTAATGTTACATATGTTGTCAGAAAACAGTGATTTAATATTGAAATAATTGTTTGCCAAATATGCTGAAATGAATCAACCCAAATATAACACATCCCAGTGGCCTCAGTGACTCCCACTATTACAGACAAAACACTGTCAGAGCCCATTTTCTGGCATCAGACCCAGTTAATAAAACTACACTGATATTGTGAAATGATTTTATCTTCTAAAATAGAACAGTTGCATCCTAAATACAACTGGTCTTCGTCTCATGTTACATGAGAAAGAATGCCTGCAATGTATAGATAATTGAATTCCAATGTTCTGTTTTGGGTCCTTGTGCTGTGTAAGGTTTTGACATAGACTTAGTCAGAGTCCAGCAAATAATACTGGAAGTCTTAAAACATAGTACTTTTTTTTCCCAAATAAATTATCCCTGAGTCTTGGGACTTTTGAAGTTAATGATGACGTCAGAAAGAAGAGCTGAGCTTACTTTAAAGTTCATTTTTTCAGTAGGTAGAGATGTTTGCAGTTTGTTAGCAGGATTCAGTATATAAATGCAAATATAACATGTTCATTTGAATAGTTATATACAGGTCTGAAAGGCACCTAAATTTAATTAATTAAAGTAAAAATGATCCTTAGTTTTTCATTTGAGAATGTTTTTATGCTCAAGTAATAAGCATCGGACATCAAGATATGTATATAGTTAAATAACAGGTGTGTAATTTCATCATAAAAGAGGCAATGGAATAAAATTCACAACAGTGGATATGTAAAACAATTAACTGCTGAATTTAAAAAGTGGACATTTTTGTCAACCTTGATTACTAAGAATGAAGCTGAACTATAAATTTTCAACTAAGACACAAGAGGCACAGTGTTTGAGCTGAAAGTTCCAAAATTTTAGCTCAGTCTCTTCTGGATGAAGAGCCAGAAAGATGATGATTTATATTAGATTCAAATTTCTGAAGTTTTGCCTCTCCAACACTCCTTGTTCTGTATCCACAATTTGAAGTTTTCAGACAAAGAACCATCTGTAATGTATGATATTAAAAAACGTTGTGTAAAAAGAAAACTCAGATAGGAAGGAATTTTTTTTTTACCCTTTTAAATCCTATGTGCTCAACCACTTTATTCATTCATATATTTTTCATATTTTTTTCATATATGTATTTTCAAATAATAAGTAACAATGTTTCGCTTTCAGAGAATATTTTATACAAAATCCCTTGTAAAAGCTGGTAAGCCCTTTTGTGTTGAAACCCAAAGACTAATTAAATCTGACTTTCATTAGCTGGGATAAGCAGCATAAAAGAACCATGCCTTAGAAACGGGAAAATTACTTGCATCTTAATAGTTTAATCTTCGTATTGCTCTTGCTAACTTTTCTTGTAAGAACACAGTTAGGGCAACTAAACCACCAATATGATAGGTCCCCAAATATTAGTTTTAGGCTACATTAAAACATGGTGCAATAATAAGTAATATTTATTGATAAAAGTGGCAGACGTTTCTTAAATGCTGATAGCTTTGACCTCAGTAACCTTCTTAACAAGGGGGTAAATTACTTTGTTGTTGCTCTCTGGGGATAACTGCAAAATCAAATCTTAATAGTTTTTCTTCTTTTCTCTGTCAAGCCTCGCATACTATTGAATACCGGCTAATCCTACAAGCTAATGCTTGGCATAATGAGGTGGAAATTGATCAAGCACTAAGGAAGAACCCAGGCTAGTAGGATCCTACTTTAAGTCTGATAAGAATTCAGAATCTTGTCGCAGGGGTCTGTTTCACTTAAGAGTTGCCTGATGGTTTGTTAAGGGCCCTCTTTTTGTCTCTTTAGGAGTAGTTTAATAATAAGACAAAGTATCTCTTCTATAAAACCTGAAACCATAGAATATATTAGAAGGTAATTTCGACAATAAATTGAGAATAGAAAGTAACAAAAGAGTAGGGACACTTTTGCTCATCTGTTTTATCCGGAAATCACCTAATAAAAGAAATCAAAACTGTGGAGATAAAGTAGAGTGAAAAAGCACAACTTATTTCATACATTATTTTTAAGGACCTCTGCTTCTAGCTACCTTCTTAATGTTAGTTTTTAATGAATTGATAATATTCAATTTGTATGTTTTTAGAGTTTATGGTTAGTATTCAAATAGTTATTTCAGTGTTTGGGCATATGTATTGCAAAAATACACATTTGATTAGCTGAAAACAACAGTTGACTAGCTGTTGAAAATACAATATTTTTTGACACTTTTGCACAAAATTGAGATGCCTGTAAAAACTGAGAAAATCGACACAACGTAATTAACTTTTTTATACGTCTTTATAAGTGATTTTATATATACATATATAAAGCAAAATACATTGAAATAAAAAAGAAGGAAATAAATTATGAATGTTAGTTTCTATTCAGATACAGTAGACTCTTAAACTAGAAAAGCGTCTTGCTCCAATTTATAGGAGGGAGAAGAGGTTCTTTTGTTAAAAAAATATGTATATGTATACACAAGGATGAGATTAAGTCACAAAGGGTCAAATGTTAGACCAACCAGTTTATTACAAATCCTAGTTGCTTAGGGATGTTGGGAAGAGAAGAAGGGTGATAGAAAAGAGATAAGAAATAAAAACCACGAAGTCCTGGGAGAAAGCAAGAGGGAGAATCACCACCATGGGTCCAGCGAGGTTCGTAGTTCAGGCACTGATTCTCTGTAGGAGTGGGTTGTTGGAGATTGTGTTGTTTGGTTGACGATGGTGACTTCTCTCTTTCTCCTTTTTTCTCTCTTTTCTTTCCTCTCTCTGTGTGCGAAGTGTGTGCATAGTGCCTTGGGTGTGCTTGTGCCTAGTGCGTGGATATGCTTGCTTGTACCCTCTTAATGAAGGTATAACTTTTTTTTATAAGTACAAGGTGATTGAGTCAGCTCTTTTTGGAGAGGCAGCTCCTGGCTTTTTTGGATCTCCACAGGAACTCTTTTGTTTTTTCTGGGCCTTGCCAGCAGATAAGAGAAGGGTTGGGAAATGACAAATTATATCTTGCCTTCACAGGATACAATGGTATCGTTCCCCAAACTCCCATACCACTAAACACTCCTGTCCAAAACACCTCCAAAGTGCTTTCAAATGTAAACACTGTAGACAAAGGGTTGCAGGCTACATAACACCCACCTAGATAATTTGCAGTTGTCAGCTAAAGTCTTATCACCAGGAAAGCCTTACAAGCAAGCTTTGGGATGAAGAAAAACAGTTTTTGTCTTTCACAAAAAGTAATTTAATGTTCAGTGAGGATAATTGTATTTGACTCAGGAGAAGGAAAAATGCTCCAGAGGGAGATGGGATATGAAGGAAGAAAGTATTGCTGTCAATGGATAGGAAAATTCATTGAATTTCATTTCATTAATTTGAGATGCTGAATAATGTCTGTTTCTTGTCTTTTTGGTCAAATAACCAAAATTCATAAAGTTTTCAAATGGGGAAGTAAGTACTTTGAGGCTGGTGGAGTAGCTGTTGCAGTGAAATGGATGGAAAAATAGGTGAAAGGATTCATCTTGTAGGTCTTTCAGTCTGGATTCACTGGTATGCAATGCTTTGCAATATTATTTTGAAAGACTCTTAAAGGAAAGAATTATTAACAACTTGAAGATTAGTAAAAATTGGGGTGAAATAGAAGGTGGATATATTGTGCTAATCCAAAGAAATATTTTTCTCTCAACAAGATATTTGATATTCTACAACACAGTTGGAACACAATGGAACTCAAGAGTATGAATGTATTAGATAAAATACTAGATAGAAATGAGTCTGGTACCTGTCAGATGCCAGAGATTCTAGAACAGACTTTCAAAAGAACAACGGGGACTATTAAAATTCTTTACTATCAGCAACTAGGTTATGTTTGCTGAGTTAATGAGCAACAAAGCAACTTTAGTCTGGCAATCAATGTGAAGTGAGATGAGGATCCCTATTTATATGGAGCTCACTCAGATCTGACAGCAGCTGTGACCAGCAGAGACACCTCATTTCCCAGTGCAATTAGAACCTTCCTGGAGCATCAAAGGTTGTCCCATGTCTGCTTCACCAGTTGCAGACCTAAAATGCCACCAGGTGTTCAGGAAACTCTACGTCCACGTAGTTTCAGAATAGGACTAGAAAAAAGCATATGCTTTGTTTAAATATTTCATTTTCAGAGGTATCCCAAATAGAAGTGTTGCACTAATTTTTAAATGGAAATTAAAAGATGGCTATCACTGTTGAGGGGCTGATCCTAGTAAGGCCGGAACTCAGTTCTGAAGTGGTTTGGACTCCAGATCAAATGCAGTCTTGTAATACCAGAGCTGCAAACTCCTCCATCTTGTTTTTCTGATTTGATATTCTGTTTCTATAACACAAAACTTGCACATGTACATCATTAAGGTCAATCATTATTTCTGTAACAGCTACAATATTTTCATTTCTTATCTTCCTTATGTTTTTATTGCATTAATTAGAAGGGCTATTTATATTATTTTCCATTTGGGCAACATTTCATTTCCACAGTCATATAATAAATTTTTCACCAGAAAATTTTCTTCTCTATTTGTTCTTTTACTCCTTCCCAGCGATACCTCAGTTTTCTATGCCACTCTTTAGCCACTTACCCCCTTACTTTGTATTGCAGAAAGTAAAAGGAAAATCTGTCTTTCTGAAATAGTGCTTGCCATAAAAATGTGACAAAGTAAACTCACCAAACCTTTTCTGAGTTACCATATTTTTTCTTATCTGGTCTGTTTTCTTCTGCTGCTGTTCAGAAGCAGTTCAAGTACTGCCCACTGGAGAGTGTATTGCAAGTTCTCTTCTGTGCTTAGTCTGCGAATTCAGCAGAATAATTTTTCACACGGGAAACAATTTCAAGATAAGAAACAAAGCTTTATCTCAGCTAAAATGTATCTACCTATGTCAATTTACAGCCTTTAGGGGAAAAAAATAAATAAAATTATTATTCAAGAATTAGAGATGGTCTGGATTGTCTCATCTGAGTCAGTGGAAGCTAATGGAGTTCAAAATGAAGACCTTGTGTCAACAATTTCTCACATGTTTCCAGTTGTTCAAAGAGCCCTGTTTGGTTCTTCAAGCTCTTCCAGGCTCTTTATATTCAAATTCGGCTCCCACAGCCTCTTGAGAATTATCTGTGGTCAGATTGCTTCAATCTCCTTCTGACAAGGTGTATTTCTATTTTAAGAAAATATATTCTGAAACACAACTTGGATAATGGGACTGTCTTGTGGTAGAAAACAAAATAATATTTAGAAAGAGGGTCAGCATAGTGGTTATGCAGGTGTAGGGAAGATTTCTTCTCAAAACAAAAGCAAGGAAGATTTTGGGAAGGGAAATATTTTGGGTGGAGCAGAGATAGCTCTAAGTTATCAGACGTTAGGTAATATTTTTTTCATATTTTTGCTTAAGGATGTATCTTGGTTTGTCTCGTATGCAGATCTTTGTCCCACAGCCTGAAAGTTTAGACTTTCAAACAGGTTGTTGTACTTCTCTAAGAAATGAAAGCTCACATTCTAATCCCTACATTTCAAACTATTTTCTTGATTTCGAGAAGTTTGATTTTTAGTGAACTTTACATTCTAAAATGCATGAATTTTTATTCCCAGAAACCCAAGTTAAGTTTTTATTTTATATATTTTTAATATTCTGATTTTGGTTTCTTCTCTGTCTTTAGATCTATGCTCTCACTCACTCTAAGAAACAAGCATGTGTGTAGTCCTCTTTAACTTTCCTCACGACATCTGATTATTTTGTCAAGCTCTTGCTTTAAATATTTGCTTTCTTCAGCACACCTCACCATTTATTTATGCTTCTTCATTTTTTCTTTAATAACATCACTGAAAAAGACTCTCCAATGCCATTTTATTCCTCTCTTTCTTTTCTTCCTCAGTAGCAATATATATTATCAGTTGACACCGTTTTTTTTTGCCTCCATCAGGATTTTTTTTCATTTGTTACATAAAATTAAAATACTCTGTTATTTTGTGTGGTGTTATTATAATGCAGACTCACTGAACTGAGGTCAGTAGCATGTATGGAGCAATTAGAACTCAGATTTGAACCCAGCAAGGTGGTTTCTGGGTTAATGAAAATTCCAGGAGCTGTAATAAAGTCATGCTGACACAGTGATATGTAAAGAATAGATAAAGTAGCAAACGAAGTTCTGAATGCTGGTGTAATTTAAATCATGAAAGTTTCCTCTTTTTTTAAGTGTATTGTCTATGAGTAGCAAAACCAATTGATATTTACTAGTTTGTGTTATTAGCTATTCCATAAGGTGTCTATTTAATTTACTCTTATTTAAGGTCTTGCTATGAAGTCACAAAATACAGAAAGCCAAACTGTGCCCTTAAAGGTTACTTTCCCACATATAGAGAGCTTTCTGTGAAGATATGAGAATTTTGCCTTTTGATAAAGGTTATCTGATGATCAGTGAATGACATTAAAAATTCATGAGGCCTGCACATCTTCCCTTGCATTTCAATAAAATCTTTGATTTCTTCCTGAAAATACAAACATTTGGTTAAAAACATTGGAACACAGTAAGCTTCAAAAATAAAATAACTCTTCCAGTAATCAATCGCATGCAACTTGTATAGGGTGAAAAGTTATCAAAACTAGATATCCAGAATCCTCTGTTTCAATGGCTCCAATATCTATAGAAAAGGTAATCTATGCTCAATTTAATGGGCATAAAATTTCATGGCTATTGTGTTTGAAATTGTTTGAGGCCTCTGGAGAACTAAATTTTCTGAAGTTTTATAAAAAAAAATCTTAATTCTACTTTGAAACAAAATCGTTTCAATAGGGAGTGAGAAAATGACTGAATTCTGTGATGTTTTAGGTTGGTAGTGCCATTTTATAAAGAAGTGAGAGAAGGGGTAAGAGTAAAACAACTGTTTGGAACAATAAAATAAAAAAAGACACCAAGTTGTGTTGGCAAGCCCATTATCATATATTAAATACTTAAAAGCATTGAAGTATCTCTTGACCCTTACACATCAAGATGTGTAAGAGGAAATGCGCACCTGCTTTACATGTGCATTCTCTAGTTGGCAGCATATTTTTTAATCCTCCTTTTGGATTACAAATTCCAGATTGCTAACGGCTCATATTAGTCATTTAGCTAAATAGTGTGAACTGGATAGACGTGAAGCAAATAAATTATTCACATTTGCACATGGGAATCTTCTATTTCTTTCTATTTTAGGAAATACCTTCTGCTAGTCAACAGAGCAGAATTAACATAGATTAATTATATCCCATGTGAGTTTGAGGGATGTGCAAGAAATAAATCTAAAATATTTATTAAAACCTAAAATTAAACCTTTTGTTTCTTTTTTTATTATTATTATTATCCTCTAATACAATCTAGGTCAACTTGTAAACAAAATAAATGAGAAATAAATGTTTCTATATTTCTCATGAGAAATATTTAAATACCTTCAAAGGAACATACTCAAATTTTTGAAAACATTTTCTTTTTTAGCAATAATACTTCAATGAATTCTGCCCAAGTCCATGCAGCTTTGATCCTCTAAAATTCATCTTTCAAATTAATCATTGATAATTAAAAAGGAAAAAAGCTCTTTTCCACTCTGGATAGATCTCTCTGCATCATATGTAGACAACCAACAGATTGTATTATTTGAAAGTGTTGTTTCAAAAGTCTCTTCATCTTTTCTTAGAGTGTTGTAGATTCTGTTTACTAATAGCACAGTTACCTTCTCCATTGCAGCTTGCTGTTTAGGAAAGAAAAATTATATTCCACGATTAAGATTCTCTCACCAAGCAGATGCCAGTAAGATAGGTCATTAGTAAATCTGAAAGAAAAGGAAATTCTTGGTTTGCTATTCTAATAATGTACTTTTCCTTAGAGGGATGAAATTGCAACACGGGGTGTTACAATCATATTGTAATAGAGGTTAAAGCATTCAGAAATATAACAAAAATATTTTTAAGAAGCTGCATATCAAATACAATTTATCTCAAAAGATTGAGGAAGTAATCTCTCAGTGCACAGGCTTTTCCATTTCCAGAAGCATGCAGCGGATTGCATAACTAAGTCAAATGTACATTTTCTGAAGAATGATAAAAAGGAAAATAGATTAGTAACTGGAAAAGATATACAGGCACTCAGTTTATTAATAGATGAATAGAACTTTAAGAGGTACTTTTCTGGCCATCAACCATTTATTGGTATTTCTACCAAAATATTTTATTTCAGGAAACTGCTAAAAAAAAATCTATTGCCTGGAAAGGAAACTTCTTCTCCAAAGTGTATAGAACTCTGATATTAACAAGTTGTTCTCAATTTCAGAAATTAATTTTCCAAATGTCTTCATTTTAGACAAATTGGAAGTTACTAAGATTGACATAGATAATGAAAAACAATGATGAAACAGAAGGGAAAAACTCAGCTACTGTTGTATTTAAAAAAAATATGTTGATTTTTCAAACAAATTAGACATTTTTTGTTTGATATTCCAAAATAATTTTTTCTGTATTCCTACTAGAAAATTTCTGATGTCTAAGAGTGATTTCAATTATATGAAACCAGAAATATTTTTGATTTTGCTAAAACGTATACATTCAGTATAATAAATGTAGTTAAGGAACATTTTTTATCCTAATAATTATAAAATGGGAGCTGAAAGCAGTGAGAAATCTTAAGATTCTGGTAAATTAGTTTATAAATCACAAAAACTGAAAATTATGGATTTGATGGGAGTATCCAAACATTTAAGAAATATGCAGTTCAATTTCCTGTGAAATGCAATGTAAAATTTCATGAAGCCAACATAGTACTCTGAAAAGCCTCATTTCTAAACATTCCACGAAGAGATGGATGTTTTCTTAATGCCAGACACATTTTGTATTTTTTTTTTCATCAGAGTGTTAGTTTACTTCAACACTACCTGTGCAGTTTACGACTGTGTATGCTGACTGAGATGCTGAAGTTTGACCTAAAATGTCACAGAACTAGGAAACCAGCTTTCTCTGCTGCACACACCCTTTCAGCAAATTTTTAATATACATTTTAGATGTGCCACAAGAAATAGATGTTTGTTACATAGTATGCAATTTGTACATAATGAAGTGTTCTTGAATGCTTAAATTGGGCTGATATCAGGAAATCAGTCATGCACTCTGTATTAGAATTACTCAGTATTCTGTGAGCAGCAGCATTCTGTACTACTTTCCATTGCAAACAAATGAATGATAAGTTTTCTCTTTGGATGTTTTCTTTTGCTGTTCTTTTGTTGGTTTTGTTTGTTCATTTGTTTCCAGTTATGTATGCGGCTTCTAAAAAGTTTTGGAAATTCTTTGTTCTGCTGTCTTACAGCCATCAGAAGTTCACATCAGACTACCACTTGAAAATCACTGAAGTTCATGATTAAAAAAAACATGATATTTAGATACTTTCCCGTTACTAAGAAGCTCAAAAATCTTCTGTTGTTCTTTTCCAATACAGACTGTAAAAAAAAAATTTTGAAAGAAGATGGGTTAGCATGTACAAAATACCGATTTTTCTACTACTCATATATAGTTATATGTTTTTTTGTTTTGTTTTGTTTTTTAGTACATGTAAATACCCACAAAAAAATGCAGTGCTGTTATCTGAACACCTGCTTTTAACAGTCTCATTTTGGGCTACCAAGTTCTTTTTTTTTTTCCATTTCTGCCTTCCCCCCGTTGATTGTTAGTGACATATAATGGACAGAAATATTTCACAGACATCATCTTGGAGACTTACTTTGCATGCAGATACAGCATTTCAATTTCAAATTATCCATCCCTACTCTGGACACTTAAAAACAAAAAAACAGTAGTTGAAAGATGCTGAAAGTCTGTTATTCCATTGGCTGATAGTACTTTCATTTGGCTTTTCTTTAGCAAAATTCTTTGATGAACTACTCATATCTATAACATGCCTAATACCTCATTATACTTTTGAATAGATTTGACCTAATACTCAAAATACAATTTGTTAAAGAGGATAATGCAAAATTTTCTTTTTGCTGCTCACTCTATTTCTGTCACTAATGTATTTCATCATACAAAAAACATTTGTTCAGGTGAGGAGAACTCTGTTCTGTGATTATATTACCGAGATAGAAATAGATTAAAAGATTTGTCTCATTCTTAACAGGGCTATGCAGTAAGTAAGTCTATCCAGAATCCATTTTTTTGTTTTCCATTTCAATACATCTGATCACCTTTCCTATTCAGTCTGTGAACACTACTACTATCAAAACCTTGCAGTGGTTCTTCCCATTCAAGAGAAATCTGTAGCATACTGAGAGAGAATAGAGATGAGAAGGTATCTTAGTTCTCCACTAAGCTTAATTGAGAATCTTGAGTAAGAAAGAAAGGGAAAATTGGACAGGAGTAGAACAATAGTTGCATTGGGAAGAGATACCAAGACCAAGACAGAAAAAGGGCATGCAAAAGACCACAGTAGTGGAGATGTGGTATTCTTTTCCTTCATGCATAATGCTGCTACATCTTCGTGAAATACAAATAAGCCTGTGAAGGCAAAGTCAATCTATTTAGGATTACATTATTATTTAAAAGTTTTGAAGTGTTTTGCTGGATTTTTATTGAGATGAACACCTGCACTTAGCAAATTTTAGTTATTAATCTGCCATTACAGTAGCGCTCACAGACATACATGGAATTGTAAGTACCTGTATTTCAGTTTTACTACAAGCAAACATCAGCATGCAGGCACCCTATATCAGTGTATGCCTAAATGCTGTCCCAGGCAGGAATAGATTTAAACACAGACCTTTATTTTTTTATTTTTATTCTCTAGGCCATAGAGAATAGTGAGAGAATCGTGTACGTATAATAACTTATCTTGGCTTCATTAACTTTCCAAATACATTTGTATCTACATACACAGTGGTACTGTACCTTTTAGGTCTGGTTGATTTTTTTTGGTAGCTTGATTAAGTGTGTTTTTTTCTCAATTGTTGTTTTTGTCTTTTAGACTTGAATCTCCAACTAGATCTTTGGTGATGGAAGCACCCAGGGGAGTGCAAATCAATGCAGCTGCAGGAGACTTAAAGGCTACATGTAGAAAAGAACTGCACTTACAGTCTACAGAAGGGGAGGTAAGCTCAGCTGGTAGAAAAATGCTCCACTGCTTTGTTCAACTTAAAACAAATAATGCAAGGGTTGTTTATTCATCAACGTGGTAAATCTAGAAGCATTCTGCGTTTGCCTATATTAAAATAATTTTTGTTTGGCTTGCTCAATTATTATTACTTATTTTCTTTTTTCAAATATTTGAATTACTAAATTTCACGCACGCAGAAAAAAGTGAAATGGATATAGATAAAAGTATTCTTAATGTAACACTCAAGAAAAAAGCCATCGAGTACTCCAGCATGCCCCTGGGAAAGCCACAGCAAACCGATGATTGTAAAAAAGTAATTTTGTATGAATCTGACAAGCTGAAAGAGAGAAGTTTGAATTAATACCTTATTAAGCTGTGATAGCATGTTTCAATAGATTTGCTCTGCATACTGCTTATTTTACTTTCAACTGTTAATACCTCTGAAAAATAGAGAATTTCAGTGCTACGGTCAGTGTATAATTTTAACAGTATTGTATTTCAGTGATAAAGATGACCAAAAATTTGGTATGGATTCTTCACGCTTAAACCTGTGTGAAATCAAGAAAAAAACATGTCAGATTGGATCACTAGTTCACAATCCATGAATAGCGCAAATATACTGAGTATATAGTATGACTTCTAATTTTTCATAAGTATCTACTAGTGTTGACTGAAAAGATAATTTTGGAAAGAATTTCTTATGATATCAGCTAGACTGTCATAACAGGAACTTGAGAAAAGTTATAATAATTATATTTTGCCTTGTTGGAGTTGGAATTCAGTTAAGAACAAAATGCCTTAGAGAAAAAAAGACAGCATACAACAGGCTTAATTGAAATTCATTTGAAAAATATTTACTATATTCCTGGGCATGGTAAATAAGACTTTACATTTCCCATGTAGATGTTAGATTGATAGTTATAGAATAAGATATCAACCTTAACCCACCCTTTCCCTAATAGCTCTTGCCTGCTAAAACACATCTGACAAAGTTCAAGGTGTCTAAATATGTCATGAATACTGGCAGTTCCAGTAAGATCTGTAATGCTCTGTCCTCTAAATACACAGAGAAAATCCATCCTGAGATACACTGTTTCATTTCTTACACTGTAGGGGGTCAGAATAAAGTGCGGAAAGATATGAGTACAGCATATCTGTGTATTGTTACCATGACCCCCCTGGAGCATTACAACCGAGAATGAAGAACCAGGTTAAACATTTGACTGACAAAACGTCTAAAGCAACAAATTGACTGAGGTCAGTGATTGAAGCCCGAGATACATCATGGATTTTCAGACAATAAGGAGAAAATTATAAACAGTTAACCATTATTATAATTCTGAAAATACAATTCTGTAAACAACAACAACTACTACAAAATTTATGTTAAAGTAACTTTTATTTTATCCTAAAAATGTATATTTAATCACTCAGATTTTTTTCATGAATAAAATAATATTTTCTTTGTTACCTGGTTCTGGGAATCAATGAACCGTGTTTGTGGAAAGACATTTTTTGTACTAGAAAAAAATACATGTTTTTTTATATCGTTTCCATACTGGTTAAATTTTATTTTGTTTTGTTTTGTTTTATGAGCTTGTTTACGAAGGCACCAAAGATACACTAGGTAATATTTTCCTTCTGTCTGCTCTGTCATACCAGGAAATAGTTATATGGAATCTGGAAATAATCATTATTAGTCATATATATATCTTTCTTTCTTTCTTTCTTTCTTTTTAAGCACAACTTCAGAAAATATCTTCTACAGAATAATTTTCCTCTAGCCTTATTTCTCACATAGTGTACTCTTTAGTCTCCTACATCACAAAATGAAAGCCTCTGCAAACATTCTCAGTTCTGCTGTCTGATACATTTTCTTTTTATTTACTACAGTATTATAATAATCCTTTTAGCTATATTACATATTATAATGCATGATCCCAAACTGAATACTGGGGGCTGTAAGTTCCATTCACATTCTACTGCTCTTTATAAAATTCTTGAGCTGCACCCTTATGAGCCAAGGCATCAGCAGAATCCTTTGATTCAATTGCAGCTTGGCATTTAATTGTGAACTATGCTTTATTCTATAAATAAACCATAACTAATGGTTTGAAGTAGCAGCCATCTACAAGCAGAATGCAACATGAAGCTCTGAACACTAGCTGAATCTATTGGTTCACATAAGTAGAAAATTAACTTCTCTTGTCTGGAAATTCAGCACAATGACTGCTAGCTGGCTACCGCTTCCTTCACATATAAACACATTGCAAAAGTACAGATCAATTTTAAATTCCACAGATATGAGATTTTGCATGCGTAAATTGTGATAGGACAAGGGGTAATGGTCAGACAATTAAATGTCAGGTTTGTCATGGTTTTATGAGTTTTTGTTATCAGTATTCCACATCCTAACCTCATGTTATGTACTTGGAGTTAATGACTTAATGCTCCAGCTCCATGGATCATCGATAGTTCTGGGTATACCTGTCTCAGAAAAGAACTACGTGCCCCAGAAGACCTTGTGTTACTTTGTAAGAGGGAAAGATGATACTGTTGGCAAGTCACAATATCACTCTTTTTCCCTTTCAGATCACCTCAGCAGTGGGTGCTCCCTAGTTGTCTTGCATTTAGCGTTAGTGTAAGGCCTTCGGATTTTGGACACTCTTTCTCATTTTATTTGATTTATTAGCTTCAATTCCAATTATACTCTATTTTGTTATTTAGCATTCCAATATCTTATTTAGTAAATTAGCTTTCCTCCTCAGATCCTTGCTGCTATTTTATTTTTAGGCCCATCTCCCTTTTCCCTTTCCCCTTCCCCTTTCCCGGGGTGTGGGCCCATGGGTCCCCCCACCCCATTCATCATGGAACCAGGCTAAACCAGCCCATAAACTGTTGACACAGGAAGATTTTCACTGAGAGGATGGTAAGGTGCTAGAACAGCTTGCCCAGGGAGGCTTTGAATGCCCTGTCCCTGGAGGTGTTCAAGGTCAGGCTAGGTGGGGCCCTGGCCATCCTGATCTAGGTACTGAGATCCTAGTACTAGCTGGCAACTCTGTCTGTAAGAAGGAGGTTGGGACTTGATGATCCTTGAGGTCCCTTCCAACCCAAGCCATTGTATGATTCTATGAGTTAGTCACCCACTCTGTGATCTTTCTCCTGTTTACTTCTTTATCCCATTTTATTTCCCTGTTAGATTGCACTCCTTCATTGCTTGGTTTGCAGGCAATATTTGGTTGCTTGTAGCATGAGACTGATCCCTTGGTGAGACTTATAACTGTCACATTAAAATGAGCAATACTCTTTAACAGAATATGTTTACTCAAAATTAGTGCAGCAGAAAAGAGACCGGGTTTATATTTAACATTTGAGTGCAACTCAAACGTACACCTCAGTTTATATTGTAGAGACATTATGCATTAGTATTAGCTTTTGCTATGTAATCTTAAATCCGTAAGATGTAATTAATACAGAGATTAATACTCAACACAAGTGAAGTAAACTTCACTTGTAAACACAACCAACAGTAACATTTTAAAACTTTGGCAGGGATTTGTAGCTGTTATTTTGTTCTTAAACAGAAAAAAAAAATTAAATACATTTACTGTAATAGAGCCAACTTGTTCTGCATGCTACTTGGCATTAGTATGGAGAAATGGCTGAGCGAAGAAACAGCATTCCCTAGATCCGTTTGATTCAGCTGAGTTATATATACTTGATATTAAATCTTTGCAAAAATAAATTAAAATGTTTGGTATGGATAAAGTGTGTTCAGTAAGAAATAAGCTATGGCAGAATATAGATCTCAAAAATCCGTTAATTCATAAAAGGTATCTGGGTGTCAAAAAGGTATCTATCTATTGCTGTTTGTTTTTTGTTTTTGTTTTTTTCATGACCTTAACCATTTAACTTGCAACTGCTGTATGGAAAGAAAGTAATTTGTGAAAATGAAAGGAAAATATTCTATATTTTAATAATTAATTTTTATGAAATTTAGTTTCAAAAATTCTGTAAAGATATTTTGACAGATTTTTAAAATCATTACAATTCCATGTTATTTTTAAACAAAATATAAAAATCATTCATGTTTAAGTAAATTTGAAGTAATTTAAAAAAACTTTATGTTGAAATCTATAACTAAAATTGTTCCAAAACTATTTAAATAATTAATTTATAGCTTCGATCAGAGCAAAAATATTTCAAGCATGTCTTTTGCTTTCTGGTTTGGAGGGGTATTTATATCACAAAGAAGTCACGTCTGTCCTCTGAATTTCTTCTTAGTAACATTTGGAATTTTACTCTGAAATTTTTGTGTATGAGACTGTCATTAGCATACCATAAGCACTGGACCTTGTAAACTACTGGTCAGCATTGACAGCAATCCCATTTGATCAATCCTGATATGGAAAGAATAAATATACTAGAAATGTTTTGTTTCCATAGCCACCAGTATAAATTACAGTGGAGTTATCATGCAACACATGATTGTGACTATCTAACATGAATTTAGAAAAATATGTGCTTAAAATGAAGCATAACTCTCATAAACATCACTTCTGTATTGAAGTTCTTCCATTCTAGCAAGAATTGCACACTTTACTAATGTGCAACAGTATACTTAATGTATATATACATTAGCTTTCAAATCACTTGTAGTTAGCAGTGATTTCAGGAATATTATTGAGGAAGGAAATAGAGCAGAATTAAAGAAGGTGGCTCCATCCTTGTGTGGCATTCACCACATCTGACTACAGTTTGGCCTACAGCTCTCCTTTCTTTGTGGTCAATTGCTCCTACTTCTATAGAGAATACATTTTGAACATGCAGATTATACTAGGTAATTTGTCCCTCTCTTGAATGTTCAGTACCACCAGTTTTATCCCAGCCATGAAATTAATTTCATTGTTTAACTTTTTCCTGAATAGTAGTGATTCTTAAGACAGATATGGTTCTAGATATTGTGCCAGTGTATGTTAGACTTGCAATGAAAGCTACTTTTGGTAAATGTTTTTAAAATAAATGTCAAAACCAACAATAGTTACTAGAACAAAAGCAGTGCAGTACATGCTGTAATTCATCTTCAGCTAATGAAAGCATAACAGCAAATAAAACATATGTAATCTGGCTATTCAACTTATATGATCATTTTTCTACATATGCTTCTGATAGCATATGCAATAGAGCAAAAAGTCTAGACAAAATCTTGGATTTTACAATTCAAATTAATTCTGAAGAGCCTAAGGGAGATCATATTACACTGTCTCTTCATAGTGATTGATGAACACCAGCCTTTCAGCTTTTCTTCTTCTCTTCTACACTTCACCCAATTTCATATTACTTCTTAACCACACTAGTCCTGAATACAACTTGAAGCTCTTTACAATAATCTTTCAAGTCCAACCACAACTTAATACAGAACATTCTTCAATATTTATAAATCGTAACTCTTTCATTTGGCTGTATCTACTCAGAGTATAATCTCTGTTGAGAGCATTTAGTCAGGGACCCAGGGGAGAAGTTTTATACACGGCATGGCTGATTCATATCTCTATAGAACATGGCTTGTATGAATACTTGATTCTTTACCTCATGCCTATATCTTACCCACTGAAAGTAATTTCCTTCAATTTTGCTCTATTTTTTGTAGATAAAATTTATTTTCTGTCCTATCTTCCTCTCCTCCTTGTCCCTGTTCAGACAGCTTAACAGCACAATCTGATGAGTAGATAACTTCCAGATCTCAGTTAAATAAATGTCACAGGTACCATTGATATTCTAAACACATTCACAAGCCACGGGCTAGGACTAACTGGATTTGTTGGGTTGGTTAGTCTTTGACATTTTTTTAAAGCTAGTGTCTTTTACATGTTCATGTCTGCCAGTTAACAGAGCTATCATTGCAGAGGCTTTTGCTAATTTATAGAAATAATTGATTGCAAGTGTTCTAAGTAGAGAAGTAGAGGGATCGAATATTTATATATACTTTGCTGTTTCATTTAATATATTTTGGTATCTTGCTAAACTGACAATTCTTTCTTTCTTTTTTTTTTTTTTTTTAATCTTCCCCAAAATACTTAACTGGAAATATTAAAATAATTTCAATCTTCTGCTTCCTTCTCATGGTCTCCCTGTCTCTCATTCAGTACTACTCCTACAGCCCTGGTGAAAATCAAATCCTGTGTGGAAAATGTGCAAGTTGAAAGTCCACATAAGTCACATTAAATAGTACAGAATATAAGAACTTATGTTAAAGTGTACAATTTTTCTTTTAATTCTGCACCCCCTACAGGCTGATCAAGTTTGCTATTTTAATTAATCAGGAACAAGTCTACTTAAATAATAATAATAATAATAATAACATATTTTTCTTGGCATTAAGATACACAAAACTGATCAGTGATCTACAATTTTTAAAATGTAAATATGTAAAGGGAATGGTCCAGCTGAATACCGTGCATTCCGATGTGAAGCAATATTTCACTGAGTAGCTGCTCCATTTTCCATTTGTAGTTTCTCAATCTCCCACAGTGTTTCAAGAATGGATATAAGTTTTTGGTTTTCTTCTTGCCTATTATCTGCTGAGGTGTGAGTATCAGGAAGAGCATAATGGGTTTGCATAACCTTCATGCATATGAAGTTTTAAATGGCTTATCTCCCACCTTTGGCCGCACTGATTAGAGTAAGACTGTTCATACAGTCTGTTCCCTGATGACTTCCATGTCATCTAGCAGTGGTATTCTTTGGGAACATGATATACTCTTGGCACTTCTCTTCAAACACCGCATTACGGCAGGCAGAGTAGTTTTAAGTTTTGTTTGAAGATTTTTCTGACAGGAATTTCAGCTTTTACCTAAAGATAGGAGGGAAGGGGCTGTATGCTCAAACATGAACTGTGTTTCTCTTAAATTCCATACAAAGTGTGCTTTCTTGCTGAAATAACTAATAATAGACATCAGTGTTGCATTAGTAAATTTAGTCTTTTATATATAACCCTGACTGCATACGTACAGAGAAGGTTTTAACGTTGGCTTTAAGCTACCCTTATTAAACTTCTTCAACTTGGGCTTTTCTAGAGTATAGCAGTAGGATTCTGTCTAAACTGCGCTGCTTTCCCAGCTTTCTCCAAAGGCACCAAACTTGTCAGACTTGTACATTTTGTAGATTGTAGCAGATACACCTTCACAAGAATCCACTTCAGTTTCTCTGCAACACAGTACTGCTCTAACCACATTGCTCGCTAGATGTTGTTGGATATTTGTTGGGACAGGACATTAGAGCTACCACTCAAGAAAAATTTCTGGTATCAGAAAAATCTATTTCATCTACATCACAGTGTGAAATTTGAAAGCACCGGTGGCAATACATGTACAGCTATACTTAAAAAGATCGTTTAATTTAATGAGCAAAATAACTGAGCCACATTTTGTTTCAGGGTATTCTGGTGTAACGTGCTTAGGGCAGTACACCACAGAATTTCTGCAATTAGGAGTTACAGAAGTGTAGCTGCCCTGATAGAAACAAAGACATAGAAATAATGACATATAATAAAAAATAACAAAACTCAAAGCATCCAAAAGATTTTAATCACCTGGCATGATCTGCTTTCCTTCTGAATTCTTTTCTGAGCCAAGGCATCTTTTAGAATTCATTTAGTTTTGATTTATGTACTTCTAGCAATCATTTCCCACTACTGTTGCAACTAAATTGTTACAGTGGCCAGTCATTCTTGCTTTCAAAAGTACATGTAGTATTTTCTTAAAATTAAAGTCTTCTATACTCTAGTGTGTTATATTATCACATATATAACATTCTAATTTCTTATTTTTCTTTTTTTTGTTATTGTTTCAAAAAGCAGATAAATAATCTTTTACTTATTTTCTATGATATTTCAAGTATACTGAAGCTTACTGAATAAAGGTATTAAATGTCCAAAAGACTACTCAGGTTTGTTTGTTTGTTTTTTTAGAACTATTTTCAAGCTATCAAAAGCTATTCATTACAAGTATATGACATTCTAGGCTCCTGTTTAATATCCGGCAGAGGTACTGCTGAAATTGAAAGCATTTTTTCATGTTCTGACATCAGTTTTTGATCTTTCTCTGAGTAAAGAATGATGCTGAACGCTATTCAGTATAAAAGTTATGCTGATACTTACGTTAAGCTTACATTGTTGAGTGGTATTGGATTTTTATTCAGTGCTGTTGATAACTCCACCATTGCTGTGATAGCAGTGAACTTGTTAACATTTATTTCTTGCATGAGAAAATGAAAGTGTGCTTTTTATTTGCTTCAACCTCTCTGACTGACAATTAACCTTTTCTTTCCTTATTACATTTTACCAGTTCTATCCTGTAGTTTGCTATCAAATTCCTTGTTTCCCTCATCTCTTATTTTATTTTCTTACTACACTTTCTACAGTTACTTTTTATGTGTTCCTATCTGAGCTGAATTTTCACATATGCAATCCCCTTTTACAGTTTCAGTTTCAGTAGAACAGTATTAAATTGTTCTCTACACTGTCCACATTTCTTCCATCTAAATTATTTCTGCTGGACTTTTTGATTCCTAATTACTTCAGATTTATGAAACTGGACTTTAAAAACAGCTTCTATGTGTAAATGCATCATTCTTTTGTTATAATTCTTACAGAACAGAGATAAAAATTTGCTTCATTTATTTTTATAATGACTTCCTGTCAATAAGGATGAGAATTAAGACGTCATGCCATGCACTTGTCATCTGTGCCTCTGAGATTCTTCCTCCTGTCTCTTTTAATGTTATTTCCCATCGAAGACAGCATCTTCCTCTTGGAGAAGGAGGCTTTGACAAGGTTTACATTATTTTGAGCTGCTTTCAGCCTGTATTTCCTTCGACGATCCCAGTCATTTACATTACTTCTGCTGTGGATGGTAACATGATTGTGTATCAGTCATTGCATGGATTTTCATTCAGCTTTCTCTCCTCAGTTTTTTTCCCATCCTGCTAACAGTCACTTCTCTCCAGCAGGGGTTCAGTAGTGCTTCTGTACTGCTTTTCTACTATATACCACTGGTTTTATCATAAACTAATATGTATTTACAGTTGGAAATGTCAAAAGTCATATTTTCTCAGTTTCGTTAAATGTACTGCTGACATTGTGCTATAGTGATGTCAAGATAGCTCTGTTGATTTTCAGTACCTTATAAAAATCACTCACCTTTCCTTAAGCTTCTGCAGTCATTTGTGGAGCTAAAACTGTTTTGCTTTTTTTCCATAGTCTACATCCAAGGTAATGGCTGATCTTCTTTGGCTCTCATTTACTCCTACCATAAATAAAAAATGAACTTCAAACAGCTGGGAGCTTATCTGTTTGTGCTAGTGGGAGTAGTGGGGAACTTGCATTTTTTTTTCTTTGTTTACCTGATTTTGTGGCATCCTGGAAATTTAACAAAATTGTAAATATTAGAGAACATGATACAGATTCATTACCATTCATTAACATTATTTGAGTTTCCTGTTTAATACTGTCTCCTGTTGTTTGCAATAGAAGGAGATTAAAAAAACAAACAAAAAATTTTGAAAGTCATTTCGTATGTTCAGAAACAAATGGGAATAGCACAATGACCTTCTTATTAAGACTTTAACCTCAAATATTCTATCCTCCTAATTTGGGTCAAATAAGCTTTTTATTTTGTGTGCGTGACTCCGCATCCTTATTTAATTATTCTCAGAATGAAGCTATTGTTAAGCCCCTACAGTTTAGCACAGTTCAGCACATATTTCCTGCTGCTTACAGGAGCACACTGGGGAATGTGCTTTAATATCTCTTCACACTTATTAAAATAAAAACTTTTCCACAACAAGGGTATGCTACTGCCATTAATGAATAAATTTTAATCACAAATTGCTTGAGTGAAAATTTGAGCTGTTTGAGAATACTGTCTAAATGTTTCTGTATGACACCACTTCCATCTGAATAAACATGTTGGGGGAAATATTTGCATATACTGCAGTAATAGGTATTAATGGGTATGCAACTGCTCAGTCGTAAAACAAGAACTGTTGACAGCTTATATATTTGCAAAATCTCATTACTTTGTCTCACATACATTTTTTTAAAATATGTCACAATGCTGAAAGAAATGTACTTATTCTTTTCTTTCCCCCTTTTGTAGATATTTTTAAATGCAGATACAATCCGCCTGGGAAATCTACCAGTGGGTTCCTTCTCCTCCTCTTCACCAAGCTCTTCAGCTCCTCGCCAGACTATTTACGAGCTCTGCGTCTGTCCCAATGGTAAACTTTACCTGTCCCCAGCAGGAGCAGGCTCCACATGTCAATCCAGTAGCAGCATCTGCTTGTGGAGCTAGAAGGACTCCAATTTACCCTCACACCAGAATAGCCTTTTGTTACTATCCCTCTGCTTCACAGTTCCGCTCGGTTTCCCTTGTGACAAGTTCGACGCTTCAAATGGCCTGCAGAGCAACTTCTTCCAGTGTAAGCAGGAATACAGAGCTGCCTTCTCTTGTGGTTTGTGTTACCACTCAACGTAGAGATGGGAGTGAGATATTCAGAAATCAATGTATTCTTCATCAGGAAACCTGGAACATAATATCACCTTTTGTCAAAAAGGGAGAATAACACAGGTGCCTTTGCTACATGAAGTGAAGCACATAGTTTTAGATTTTTGCAGGACCTGGATGTGAACTGCACGTATATATACAGTACATAAACAAATTTGCCCAGAATCTGATGGTGAGAATTGGTTACCCCTGTATGATAAATAACTCTACTGTCTGAAAGCACAATTTTCCATTCATCTTTTTTGGATGTAAACTTTTATCCCTGAATTTTAAAATTTTGAAGCATTGTGTGATGCTTGCTTTACTAAACGATTAAATTCAGTAAATGGTTTTTAACACAAAGAGACAGAATCCCTCCCTGAGTTTGGTTTCTTTAGAAGTGTGTTGTTACTCTTTGTCTACTTAGTCTAGGGTTTTGTACACTAGGTAAATTTTGGAAGTGCTCAGCAATATTATCTTTCAGAGTGAAAAAGACATCTGCTCTTATTTGTCTGATCTGAATGGCCTTATATACTAATTTTGTGGCTTCTGCATGTGAAGTGATTGCTTTCAGTAGAACGTACAGGTCTGGGGAAAGAAGAACAGGGTAAAGAGGGAAATACTGATGATACGTCTTTTGACCAGTGCATTGCTCCTCACAAGATAATTATAATTGGCAAATGAAAAAAAAAAAAAATCTTCAAGGGTACATTTTGTCCATTTTCTATCTAACTGCTGCCGTTTGTACACAGCATAAAGATTAGTATTCATGCAATGTGTAATGCTGAGAAGCAATGCACTAACAAGTAGTATGACACTCATATTTATTATTCCCTTTTGTTAACCATCTTCTGCTAAGGTTTCAAAGTAATAGTAATACATATATATACAAACATATCAAATTATATTAAATATGAAAAGGTACATAATATAATATAATATAATATTGACTTCATCAGATCTGTGTTTGAAATTATGCAGCCCAATTACACCAAGATCTCACTGCTGACTTCCTATTTTTGACCAGTTTGATATGGGGTTTCTTACTTGTATCACTGTTCATACTTTATTCATTTGATTTGAAATTGAAATCTTATAAAAAAGCTTTGGTATGCTGCTACATGAATTTGTCACAACATTGATTAACAAGAGTATCTTGAAAATTACAGAACCCAGGAATGTAAAACAGTATAAAAATGTTTCCTATTGTGGAAGATGGCTTGATTATATAAGGTAAGTGTGCTTTTTAATACTATCGTTTAGATTGTACATCACCTAGCATGTAGCTTTAGAGGCTTCTGAATACAAGATCATCAATTCAATGACAGCTTTTGCAAAGTAACTCTGAAGGGCAAAGAGTGAAAGGTGAGTATTTCTACAGATTATATTTTTTTGTCTTTGGAAAAAAATACGAGAAGAAGTAAACTATTGTTGTGATTACCTTTCTGTTTTATTAGCGCCTAATAAGGTTGATTTTGTTTTCACTTCAGGTGAAATTCACTCCTGTGCAGAAGACCAGCACAAGATGCGTTTTTGGCTTAACTGGTGCTTGTCTTTCCACTGGCTCTCTACAGAGGCGTGAATTTCACTCATAGCAAGAAAGCTATGCTTGTGTTTTCTAGCAGTTAAATTAAGATCATAAATTGGTTTCTTCTAAAGAAGGCTATTAAGAAATAATTTGTTATTGATTTAATAATTTTATTATTTCACTTGAAAGAAAATGCATTAGAAGTTGCCAGAAGATATATTTGAAGATTGGGGATTTTTCGTAAGATAGACATAAACAGATACAAACAACAACAAAGATAATAAAACATTTGGAAGTCCATCCGTGCAATATTCCCTTAAAACTAAAATGAAATAGATATCTTTTTCTACTTTTCCTTCTACTTTTTGCTCAAGTAATAGTATCTAGGTGTGAAAATCCAAGGATGAAATGATAAATTATATTCTAGGAGTCAAAGATACGTTATCTCTGAGCATCCACTGATGCTGGCTGTTACAAAGATGAAAAGATTCTAATGACTTACCTATTCAGTGAATAGGTAATCTTACAAATTACATACAAATTGACTAAGTTTTATTATTATTATTCTCAAATAAATGCACAGAAATGGCTTGCAGATACTTTGCCATGGATTTTCCATTGAAAATTTCTTATTTGTTTGCTCTTCACCTCGTATGATAAGTTACCTGTAGTAGATTTCTAGTCACTGAGCAGATAGACCGAAACTTTATAAACTCTACACAAACAGAAAAAAAAAAGAAAAAAAAAAAAAGTACACATCTTTGGCAACTAGATTAGTATATACAGGGCTGAAATATTTTACCACTGTAGATGAGGGAAACTTCGGACAGATAAGTAGATGGTACATTGAACAAAACCATGCTAGTAACTCCACAAAGCTCTGCACTGTAAGGGTTTTCTTGCTAGCAGTCATTTCAGTCTGCCCCATATATTTATGATACCAATAGTAGCACAGGTAAATTTGGGAGCTTCAGGAAGCTATGAAATAGTTCTCATAACATCTTAATATTCTGATGACGTTCATAATATTGATATTTACATCCACTGAAAGCTATAAGGGGAAAAGGTCAGTTTTCATTTTTAAGAATATTTCTAGCCCACATGATTTCAAAGAGTATTAGAAAAGAGATTTTAGTGCATCTAAAGAATGGAAAACATCAGAACACCAATAATACATAAGCAGTGTTGGTGTTTATGAGTGGGAAGAGAAACAGATCTGACATTTTTCAGTGTTTGGACCTGACAGTAGTAGAGCTCTTTGGTTTGTAGTGTGCCTCAGAAGGTGACATAGTCCTACCATGTCCTTTCAGATGTAAGAAAACTGAAACATCACAGTGGAAATACCATGTTAAAACATGGAGCTGTATCTTTACTATTTCAGTCCCTAGGATTTGTAATGTCAAGGCATAAAATAAAGGTCATTCTGTGCAGAACCATTAGGAAATTTTCAGTTACTTTTTGTCATATTCCTCAAAGATCCTTGGCCTTTTCTTCAAGTTATTTCAGTCCTTGTTAGCCATGTATAGTGTTCAATATTCATGTTATATAAAGCTCCAGCTCTATCTCTAACAAGAGTGCTTATTTAACTAAAATTTTTGATCACTTATTTCAGAAAGGAGATGTTGCCTCTTATTCCAGCTAAGGAAGAATTTCCCATTAACAGTTCACTCTGTTGTGACAGTTGTAGAGAAAGACTGAAGACCTCAAGGTATTTTAAGCATTAATATTAGAAATATTAAAAAAAATAATAAAAATACTTTTTTGAGGCTCTTTCTAGTATATGAATACATGTATCAAATAAAGCTTCTTTTTGTACTCAAATGTTTGGTAACCACTAAGATGGTATTGCAGCAGTTTGACTTTTCCAGAGCTATCCCTATGGCAACAGTGAAATATACGAAAAGACCTTATTAGCTACATGTATTTAATGCATAGAAGAGATTTATCTTCTGTAAAAATATGTGTCATTATATTATAGGATACTGTCTCTTTCATGTTTCAAAAAGAAAAATAAAAGCATCAGCAATCTCTCTGAGCACTGTTAGCTGTATGATTTTGTACTGCAGTTCATTCATTGGTTAAGTGATAAGACCAAAGACTGACACTACTAATTTATCTAACACTATGACACTGCTGCTTCTACTAATTCTGTTGGAATGAAGAGTTGACAAGTTGTAATTACAACATGAAATTGTAACATACTTTAGATTTGTACAGCATTTTGAGCTGTAGATTGTTCACCTTTTCCCAGAGGGTCTTTTTTTTTTTTTTGCCAGCATTGTGCAGTAATGTTGCTGTTCATACTTAATATGAATTTTTCAGTGTCCTAAAAAAAGGAGAGTGTATTCCAAAATGTTTCAACTGAAGCTATACTGTTTTCTTTGCAAAATGGTGTTTGACTAGACAACACTATTTCACTTTAAAACTTTTTTGATGCACAGGGCTATTAAGTCTGGGTTGAAGATACAGCCATAAATGTCTAGAAAGATTTTATGAAGGATGGTTAAGATACTGTTACTAACACTTTGTATCGTTTTTTGACGGTTTTGGTTTAAGATTCTAAATCATTGTTTAAACAATAAAAAAGTAAAACACACTATGGAGTTACTATCAGCTGATTCATTGTAATGCATATGTATGTTGGATCAAAGGTTGATTGTCATATTGTTTCAATCAGTACTTAGTAAAGGTCTGTTAACCATTTTTGTTTTGTAATTTTCATGTTAATGATTTTCTTGTGTATATAATATATAAAAAGATGGGAACTATTTTCTTACACATACTATGCAATATGTTTGTAAAACTGCAATATTACCAAAATTACAAAAGCTGTGCTTTTGTACTCTTGCTTTATGTAAAACAAATCTTTTTTCTATTTAACAGATTGACTGTCATAATTGTAGATAACGTTATTCAAAAGCAGTACACTGAAAATTTAAGACTTTATTTCATTTTCCTTTGTTTGTTTGTTTTTAATTTTATGAAAATAATGGCAAAGTTTTGGAAGATGGAAATTGTCTTTTTTTTTTTTTTTAATATAGAACTTTTACATCATGTAATTAACACAGTTAGTCTAAAATCTCTCCTGTACTTCTTTCCTTTGTTTTTGCATTTTTATCTGGTGCTACTGTACAACCATAAATAAATGTGATTTGTAAATTAGAGATCATATCAGAACTCACGTCAGGAACAAACAAGTGGGAAACTTTTCTAAGTGTGAGAGGAACATGTAGAATAACTAGTGAAAAATTGATGTTTTTTTCTGGTTTGTTTGTATTTTTGTACTCTTCGGACTACATTAGCTGAAATGGAGTAGCTTTTCCTTTCAAGCTTTTCTCCTCGCACAACATAATAGAGTTTTGATTCAAGCATATTTTTGAAAACATATACCACATTTAAATGGTAACATTTGTGTAAAGAAATTCAGAGTGTAAAGAAGTATGAATTTTATTTCTATATCAGCTTTAATAAAGTTAAAATTAGAGTCCTGCATCTCATCTACTGTAAAAGCATATTATACTGCAAAATTTCATTTGTAGCCTGCCAGAATAAACATAACATCTATGTTTAAACTACAGCAACTTACAGACCACTTCGCAGTTAAACAGTCATGGGAGGGGCTGTGGTGATCCCATCAATGAGAACAAGTCCTACCTGCTTTAAAATTGGTATCAATTCTACTCACCAGATAGCCTTGCACATAGCACTGGCAAAAAGCAGGGTAAACATGCAGGTGGTTTGTTTGCACTGAGCTACTCTACACTATGCTATGGTTTTAGCAATATCCACAGTAGCCAAACAGTAGCTAACTGTATAATGCCTAAAAACTTCCAGTTTCTGCATATGAGCTAGAGTTGTATAGATCTGTCAGTAATGCAGGTCCTTCATAGTCTCATGTGACTAACAGACAATAGCTGATACAACAAGAAAAAAATACTCTTAGCCATTTTATTCCGGTTTGGACTAGTCCAATCCAGGAAAAGCTAAATGACACAAAAGGAAAATGGAAGGCTTAGTGAAGGAGAACAGAACAAAACAACATAAGCGTTGCGCTGGTTCTACATAGCCCACTTTGAAACCAGAATTTAATACAAGCTCTGTGTGTAAAAAGAGGGTTTCCCCTGAAACACTGAACTGACCTAAGGTTATGGGTTTTTTTTAATTTTAAAATATTGTTTGATCTTTAAACAATACATATCTTATACAGACCAGAACCAGGACAGTTTCAGAACAGCCAAGGGAATAAAAACCAGAATATTATGATCCTGGTATCAATACTACACACAACAAAAATAAATGTAACCTACTTATCTGTGACAATAAAATCATCAGAACAAGAAATTTTCCCTCAGTTTTGTGAAAACTAAAATTGTTCAGGATAGTTAACCTAGGGAGTGCCCAGCTTTTCCAAAGTCTCAGTTTCTAAAGTGTTTAAACTATTAGAAGCATTTCTATTAAAAAAAGGCTCGCCTTTGGCTTAAAAAAGTTCACTGAATACATTACTTGATCTGAGCAAAAAGGTGCCTTTTTATCACACATATACCTCTCGTTTGTGAGGCCTGTGAGGGAAAGTTCAGTTTTCAGCATGATCCGGAGCATATTAACAAGTATGATTTACACACAAGAGAATCATTCCTGAAAGTCAGATGTTGATTTTTTTGTGTGTGTGTGCTTTATGGAATTTTGGAACACTGCCTACAGCTATCCTTCTGAAAAAAAAAAAAATGGAGAATGCATCATTATTTTCTTTGTAGGTGATTTTTCTTCTTCTTTTTTATTCTTTTCTTACCGCAAATACTGAAGCAGTTAGAGAAGGTAACCCCCCCCCCCCCCCAATCCTTAGCCTCCGCTCACTGTTTTCTCTTCAGCTGGCCTTCAGTTTTTGCTTTTAGCCTCCTTCTTGGTCCTGTACAACAGAAGAATAGGCAACAGAAAGTATTTTGCTAAGTCTATATCAGGTTCCTGTGTAGTATACTATCAAAGGGGAAATTTCTATCAAAGAGGAAGTTTGTTTGCTTAGTGGAAACAGAATTTATATACGATGGAAGCAAACTCAGGTAAATATCAGTTGGAATCCAATTTACTAAAATGAATAATGAAATATTTTGGACTATGAAGTCCTTAATTTTTTATTTCAAATAGCATTTATCATTTAGTGAATGTATTTAAAATACTTAAATTTAAATTGTATTAATTAATTTAATTTGAAGTGTATTTAAAAATATGTAAAAGAAATTTGCAAACTATTCTATCCAGTTAACGTTTTAATTTTTTGAAAATATGCTAGAAAAGTAATCTGTGAACTCATGTCCCTCTTTTTGCACTCATTTATTTTAATAAATTTGAGTGAATAAATAAAGCCTAAAATTTTACATGGTAAAAATATATTTCAAAATATATTAAAAACAGAAGATAAAATTATTGCTCCTATAGGTCATAGATAGGTCATTCATCCTACATAAATTAAGAATCCAATTTCTTTTCCAATCGCATTTCTTTCTGTTGTTTTGTATGACTTTGGGGAGATTGGGAACCCCCGATGGAAGGAAATATTGTTATCTATATAGTGGTAGAGGCAGTTGTGGCAGCTTACTGTGGCTCCGAGCAGGATATGAAAGCACATATGCTTATGTGACCAGGGAGGACCTCCTACAGCAGCTCTCCATTTTGAAAACAAAGGTCAGGAAGATTTCCAATCCTGTGTTCATCAGGGTAAGAGATGGCATTGCAATAGCTTGGGTAAACAGGCAGGCTGTGTTTGATCTGCATAGGAATTGTGAGAACAGTAATGCACAGGTAGGGAGTCCAAATTGGAGTAGATAACAAAATATAATTGAAAGTTGTTTTGTTTTTGTTGTTTATTTTTTGTTTTTAAGTAACAGAACAGTGACTAGGCTTTTCCCTAAGCCTACTGATAACTCAGAAAAATTGACAGAAAGCCAGGCAGAGATGAATGTCTTTATATCTTTGTATCCATGGAACTCTCCTTTTACTTTCTTTCTGGACTGTTTTAAAATACCAATGGAAAGGAGAAAAGCATGAAAAAGATAAATTTTGTAGTTCTCAAATAGAAAGTGACATTGAACTCTGTATATGTGTGTCTTTGTTTATGGCAGAAAGAGACAAAAATAGCCCAGTGGATTCAGATACTTTTAAAGGCAGTAGGAGCACTGACAAATTCCATGTCTTTGGATTAGGATTTAAACGTTAATTTAAAGTTTATGCATGAATCAAATCACACGTTCCATGGTTTTTTACACTGCACTTCTAAAATGTATCATTCACATTAATACAGCTTTCTGTGAAAATTGTTCCTACTTCTAATGACTGGTGCCACTTTGATTTCCACACATGGAAAGTTTTAAACTGATTGTCCAGTCTTCACTCATTTGTCTAAACAAAATTAACAAATTACGAGATGTCCAAGATAAGTCATAAAAGGAAATTGCTGCCTTTTCATACTTTATCCTAATATACTCTTAGTGGGTTGTATTGTTTCTGGAAGCAGTATATTTGATGTTCTCAGTGTACCACCAGACTACCCCTCTGCTCCACAGAGATTTTAGGGAAATGACTTCTTATCACTGGGGTATGGGTTTGATTTCCACTGCATTGCATATCATTAGAATTCCCTTAATCCTTATTTCTAAGTGTGAAGGGGAGAGAAAAATTTGATAGCAGCTATTAAAGCACAGGCAAACCTTCAGGGTACTGTTGATTTGGAAATCATTTCCAAGACCAGAAATAAGCCATTCATAACAGATCACTGAATTGTTAAGTTGGAAGAGGCCTTTGAAGACCATCTAGTCCAACTTTCCTGCAATGAACAGGAGCACCTACAGCTAGATGAGGCTGCTCAGAGTTCTGTCAAGCCTGACCTTGAATGTCTCCAGGAACAGGGCATCTACCACCTCTCTGGGCAAACAGTGTTTCACTACCCTTATAAAAATTTTTTCTTATATCAAATCTAAAACTCCCATCCTTTTAATGTGAAACCATTTCCCTTGTCTTGTTACAACAGACTGCTAAAGAGTCTGATCCCAACTTTTTTATAGCCCCCTTTCGATACGGCAAAGCTGCTATCAGGTCTCCCCAGAGAGTTCTCCAGGCTGAACATTCCCAGCTCTCAGCCTGTCCTCTCAAGAGAAGTGTTCCATCCCTTGGATCATTCTTGTGGCCCTCATCTGCATGTGATCCAGCAGGTCCATGTCTCTCCTGTACTGAAGACTCCACATCTGGACAGTACTCCAGGTCTCACCAGCGCAGAGCAGAGGGGCGGGATCACCTCCCTTGACCTGCTGGCCACACTTTGTTTGACACAGCCCAGGATACAGTTGGCTTTCTGGGTTGTGAGGGCACATTCCAGGCTCGTGTATGGCTTGCCATGCACTAGTAGCCCCAAGTGTTTTATTTGGCTGAACTGTGCTCTATGTTTTCATCCCCCAGCTTGTACTGATAGTGGAGGTTGCCATAATCCAGGTGTAAGCCCTTACATTTTGATTTATTGAATATGTGGGTGATTGTTATTTTTTTATGCAACAGGACCACTGCTGGATCCAGATGGTGACTATCCCCACTTAACACAATTCTTGCTTTCCTATCCTTTCTATCACCTGCATCCCCTTCCCCATCATCCTAATTGGTAATAGTGTCCCTTCCCCATCTCCCTGATAAAGATTTGTAACAAACTGGTCAGACCAACATCTGAACCATTGTTACTTAATCTCAGGCCAGGTATACATATATCAAAGAACCTCCTCTCCCTCCTATAAATTGGAGGGAGAAAGAACCTCGTGAGGTTCTCCCACGTCCACTGCTCAAGCCTGTCTAGGTCTCTTGGGACGGCATCCCATCCCTCAGGTCTGTTGAGTGCATCACACAGCTTGATGTCATCCACAAACATGCAGAGGGTGCACTCAGTCACTGTTTTAATTGATGAAGGCATTAAAGGGCATCAGTCGCAGTACAGTACACTGAGGGACATCACTTGTCACCGATCTGCATCCAGACACTGACCACCACTTTTTGGGTACAACCTCGCAATCAGTTCTTCATGCACTGAAAAGTCCACCCGTCAAATCCATATATTTCCAATTTAGAATGAAGTATGTCATGGACGACTGTGTCAAAGTTCTTATTAATGTCTCTATAGATGCCATCAGTATTTCTTTCCTCCATTGATATAGTTATGTCATCACAGAAGACAACTAGGTTGGTCAGGCAGTAATACCATCAAAATTCTGATGCTGCTCTGGCAATGATGAGAAAATTTTGGACTTCACATGGAAGCTATATAGAGAATAGAAAGTTGTATCTAGAAAAAGACTCTCCTGGGTAAAGAAGGGAGTCAGAGAGACATATGTTAGCTTACAGCAGGGCAAATGGAAAACGACTGGAGGATGAGTTAGGGCATGGAGACTAGTCTGTAGTTTTATTTTGGTGGTGGAATTTTGTGAGGTAAGAGTCGAAACTGTATTTTTTTTTCTTTTTTTTTTTTTTTTTTTCTCAGTCATTTTTTAGTAGCATCTAGGGACAAGCATTAACTTCTACTTTGATCCATTTTACTCACTCCAGAAATATATATGCATATATATAAATATATATGAAAGCAGACCTACATGGAAGCATTTCAGAGACAGCAGCAGCTTTCTTGTGTTATGGAAGGTAGAGTCACCAATTAAAGAGCTGGCTTGGTGAAAGGTTTTGTTTGTGTTTTTGTTTGTTTGTTTGTTTTGTTTACACATAATATGTCTACCCACAACCTATTTCACAGGTTTAAAGACCAGATGTGTCTTCGTATGCCACTTTGTAAGGAAATAGTTTATCTCTGTGGTTATGAATTAGATCATATACAATGCAAATTTTACATAAGAATATTTATTCTCTATGGTGATTATTGCCACCTCATTACCATGTGTCCTGGCATGAAAGGCTAGATTATAGTAGACGTACAAAAATTCTGATATTAAGCTATAGTTACTTACAGTTTTCTTCAGGAAAGTCTAGGACACTTTGCTAGTTCTTTCTACAGTGATGTGAAAATAACCATTTCTTTTCATGCGTGTTAGCATACATTTGTGAGAAAGTCACCAAATGATTAAACCAGATTACTGGAGTTACTTCCCAAAATGATTTGGTTGTTCATCTCCAGTTTCCAAAATCTTGCATGGCTTTAATATAATCTGAGTTTCATGTTTTTGTTTAACTATAGTACATTATGTACTTTTAAGAGGTTTAAATTATAAATGTAAACCACAAAACTTTATTAATGCCCTATTTTCTGAGAACTGAAAGGGAAAAATACATTTAAATCACATTGTCTCACATTTTTCAGAAAGGTATAATTTTGGTTGATATAGGAAATTTTCCTATCTATTTTTAGGAAGCTTAACAAGCAAATATTTAATTAAATTTGTCACTATACTTAGCCTAGCAAATATTACTTCATTTAGATTATTGTGATGAAAAAGTATTGACATTCCAAAGAAAAATTTCTAAATGGTGTATTATTCCCTTTTAAAAGTATACAGTGTATCATCATGTTGTGAAGTATGACAAATTGTTATATCAATTTTTAAAAGAAATGTAAATAAAGATCTTTAATATAAATTTCTGTGAAACATGCACTTTCAATTTATTGAACTTTTCTGTTAACAAAATTTATATCGAAGTTATTTAAGCTGCATGTTAATCCATGCACATCCTTTTCATATTTTATCTTGCTTTACATTGTCTCACATATCCATGGTATGAGTGGGATATAATTTTTGATGCTTGCAATATGATTCTGTGCAAAATTCATACTTTTTTTAAATGTAGTGTCAGTTTATCCTTTAGCCCTGTAGGGCTAAAAAGTACTTACTATGAAATAATGAAGGTTAAAGACTCTACTAAATATTCCACAGTACTTCAGTTTTGCTTAGTTGAGTAAAGCTGCTCTTGAGAAGATAACATTAATCAGTATTTCTCTTTCTGCACACTGTCTGCATCATCACCATTTATTTATTTATTTATTTATTACTTTTGATTTAAATTGTTTCCATATCTATTATGTTGAAAGTGTTTTGTGCAAGTCCTAAAAAAGCACTGCTCATTTTATATGAACATACTCTATTGCATCTCAGAGGATATGTGCCATCAATCCACAGAGTAATTTTTGGCATTTAGCTATACCTCACATACACAGATCTAGATATGATCTATATTTGAAACCTTGAAATATGGCTAAATATGGCTTTTACTCTGCATACAAAATGCAAAGGCAGCTTACTTCCACAGCTCATCTGCCACAGTGCAGTTTGCTCATGCTGATAGTGGTGTACTAAAATTGTCTTCCCAGCTCCATAGGGTGGTGTGAATGCACATCATCAGTCAATGAGCACCCCTTAACTCCACATGCTAGGCTGAAGAAAATCAATTTGAAATCTCAAAAGATGAAAGAAGTGCAGATGGCCACTGTATATTACCAGCTGTTCCTGAACACTGGAATCTTGGAGAGGGATTTAAAAAACAAACAAACAAACAAGAAACTGGTTTGTAAATTGTGGCAAGCTACTGAGCTGCATCACTGCCCTATTTATTATCATGGGATGTAGAAGAGCTCAGAGAAGTGAGAAAGGAGTTTTCTTCACACCTGCAGTAATCAGTAATCATGGTTTGGTGGAAGCAGGAAGAGGAAGCAAATGCCAGGTTTCACAGTCTTGGCTCTCTGAAAATGTCAGCTGTAATACAAGATTTTATATGGAAGGATCTGGCTATCAAATATGTAAGGTAAGGTTAATTTTCTGAGCAAAAATTTTCAATCATTGTAATTACTCAGCTTGTGCCTTTTCTTTTTCTGCTCTTCAGTCTAGTAACTCCTTACCACTCTTTCTATAAGAGTCTGTAGCAAATGCTAACATAGTAACAGTTCTGCAGGCTAACAGGCTTGCCTTCTGAAGTTCAGTGGAAATAGCACACATTTTCAAACTAAGCATAAAGATCTTGCCATAATTCCCAATCACATGATCATAACCACGCCCAAATGAAATACCTTAGACATCACACTGGTCGATTTTCCTCTTCACATTTTCTTTAGAGTTATGTGGACTCTACAGGAGCAATGGCTAAGCCTAGGTCAGACCAATTTCTAACAGTGGCAATGGGGGTTGTCTTTAGGGTCAGCATGTGAGTTTGCTCAAGTTATACAGCCCTGAAGCCATAAGTATATTCCCCACCTCTACCTATGGTATAGGTACCTATATATATACATATAGTATCTGTTTATGGATCTGTTCTCTGTGAGTTTCTCAAATCCTTCTTTGAAGCTGCCTCTTATAGCGGCAAGTTCCAAACAATGATCTCCAGCTGCCCAAAATAATTTTTCCTTTTATCTCTTTTAAACTGCTATTCAAATAATTTCAAAGATGGACCCTAGTTTTGATACTGTGGGATTTAATGAAGCCACCTTATCCACCACCTTCATGGCACCATGAAGGTTAAACATATCCTTTTTAGCCTTTTCCAAAGACTCTTTAAACATAGCCCCAATCTCCTCTTAAAATGGTCCAGAGCTCTCAAATAAAACCACGCAGACCTGGTCACTTACTTACACCTAATTAATTGGATCCAATTCTTCTGTGTTAACCCCCTGATGATTTAGCCCACGAAACTTATCTGCTACAGCAATGCACTGCATATGGTAACAACCCCAATACAATCAATGACAAAGATTTTTCTGTCCCCAACCTCTGTGTTAGGCTTGCAGCCCTCAGGCAGAACCGTTTGTAAATGTTGCCCTTGCTCCCTTGTTTGACATTGCATATGCCAGTCAGCCAACCTGGCTGGCAGCCTGATTTGTCTACTCTATTTATAGTGACTGTGATGTTTATTCCCTCCTGGCCTTTCAGAGACTTTGAACATTAACCACATCCTCTCAGGGGTCATATTATTCTGAACCAGGTGCTCTTATGTGCCTGTTGGCTTTCACCCAGCTACTAGCATAAATACTTCTCTATAACCTTTTTAATTTTCAGTGCCAGCAGACTGGCTCTATTTCAATTAAAGTGCAGTCTTAATAGGCCCACTGAGGGCTTTTAAAATCTATTACTCTCAAAGTGTTGGTGAAGAGGGTACATGTGTCCCTCTGGCATTCTTAGTCTCTCCTAACAGCAAGGGTCACACGTACCATAAGATCCTTAAAGTTCTGTAGAAGCATGTAGCACCCTTCTCAAAGCATGTGAATCAAGTTTTGTGAGAAAGCAAGAAAACTGGAAAGAAAGAGAGCTGGAACTTGTGATCTCTTTTTTCCAAACCTTTGTTAAAAACACACTGCTGAAGTAGCATTTTCAATTTTGTTTGACCATTCCGTAGTTTAGCAAAATCTAGTTTTAAATAACTTCTGATTGTAGTTCCTCCTTTCTTAGTAATTACTTTTCTAATTTTAGTTAGCTTTTCTTCATGTTCTTAAAATATTTATTGCAATAGAAATGACAGTCATGAAAGCTGTCATACATATTGAGATAGCATATAATTAAGTTCCTTCCTGAACAGTCAGCAAGTTAAGATGCAATAGAATTTTTTTTTTCTGGGAAGAGAAGGGAGAGGAGATTTTTAAAAAAGCACACTACATTTAGAGAACATTAAGTGACCTTTAGACAATATTAGAGGAAATTCTGCATTCTGGGCAGCTTGCTGAATTTTTCCAAGTGCTTGGCAAAGCATTTGCATTGTGATTGATCCACTGTGGTTTCTAAGCCCATCAAGCTTAAGGAAAGCGCCTTTCTCTGATTAAACCAAAGTCTCCCCACCAATCCAGGACAGATTTCCACTTGTTCCTAGAGCAGCTTTGTGTTCTCACACAAACAATCCTACGAAGATCAAAAAGTACTGAAAAAGCCTCTGAGATCCCAAGTGCTGCTGCTCAGTGATTATTCGGTGATCAGTGCTTGGAGTAGCTGCAGCAGCCTGTGGCTCCTTCTTCCTGGTGGACTTTTGGCTTCCCGGCTAAGTTCTGGTCAAGTCCATTAGTTTTTGAGGAAGTCTGTACTGTGTTAGAGCTGATTTCTGAGGCAGGCATCACACCACATCATGGCATATATTTTGTACTATTGGTGTATGTGATGAAGGAATGTGAGAACCACTGAAGGGAAGAGAGCTGAGCCCAAGCTCCTGACCCCTTGCTGGTGTCATCTTAGGGTGACTGCTACTCAAAGATATGAGCAAAATTGGTGCGCAAAAGGTCTGCAGTATCAGATGTTAATGTATGTGGGTTTTTCTATCTTTTATGTTCTCTCTTGTGGTTGGTTTTCCATTTGGGCATTAATGGGGTCTATTATTTTGCCATGCCTTAGATCTACAGGCTTAAAAGCAGTTCTGAGATATATTTTTCAAAGTATAAAGAAAACAAGACTAAGAATTTTCAGCAAATTGAGTCATTACAAACACTGAAGGGAAGAATGTTGGTTGTTTTTAGGGATGTCAACCTGATGTGTCTTGTGCATTAGAAAGAGAAAACAAACCTTTTGAACTGACAAACTAACAACATTTAAGGTTATTAAAATAATTAATATGTTAAAGTTTATTGCATCCTCGGAACCATATTTTCAATATCCTATGTGACTAAATTCTTTTTCAAAATCTTCTTTTTGTTTCATGCTTGGGAAGAATAGTTCTGAAAGAGTGGGAGGGAAAAAACGTTTGTCAGAATCTTTTCACATGGATGTTAAGAGTCAAGTATTTATTTTCTAGCTGTGGTTGACTTTTTAAATTCAAACTGTGATGAACAAACCTTAAGAGTTTAGGAATTTGATTATGATATTTCAGATTCTAAAATTCAGATATGTTTTCATAATTTATCTTGACTTTTAGAGGCCTGCTATTTTTCTACATTGAGGAATGCTGTATCAGAAAAGACTTTTTAATAACTTCTTGTTATTGATGTATTTGAAAGACATCTGCAGTAGTCATTTTTTTCTTCAATACATAAAAAATAATTTGATAAACCACTGAATTACTTACTCTATATAAGGAAAAACGTGTCACTCAGAGAAAGTGTAGGGGCAGATAATTCAATCAAGGTTATCATCACATCTAGGAATATGCAGGAAAATGCCCATATGGTCAAAGGAAGTAAAATCTAATAATAAAGCTCCCTACATGCATACACATTTAAGCCTAAGGCAAAGATTTATGCTTATCTTCTTTATACTCTTAAAATCAGCTTTTTCTATAATTCTCCCATTTAACAACTAGTTATTTTCCACAAAACATACATGCCCTTATTTGCAGTGGTACTGATCCCCTACTTCTGTATTTAGATATAAAAATGTACAGTATAGAACGTACTTCTTTTACATGTGGCACTTGGTTTTTATGAACTTGGTATGGGTCTGATAATTGTACATAGTCTGACAGTGAATTTCAAACAGCTTCTCCTAAGAAAGTTCAGAAATAAATGCTGTATTGCTGTTAGCTCACCATTATTTATGAAATCCAATTTCTTTAGGTGTCTTAAATTGTATTTTCAATAATTATGATGAGTAGATATAAAAAACATAGGGATTACAGTTTAACAGGTGTCATCTAATACCATGCTTGAGTGCTGTAAATAGCCCAAGGAGTATATTCATGTCTAATTGTCTACACTCCAGAGCACAACAGCTGCCACTTGTAGCAGATGCATCATCTGACTGACTATATACTCCAGTGTGTTGACAGGCTCTTCTGGTGCAGCTGATTATATATGATCATATTTGGCATAGCTGCATACCCTTAATAGACACTTCTATCATTGTTCACTGAACACTGGAATACTTTAGTCAGCTGTTTATTATGCCAGCTATAATGGAGTATTAGCCAAAAAAACTTCATTAAGATTGCTGTTTACTGGACTATGTAAAATGAATCAGTGACCTTAACAAACTAGTGTCCACATGTCAAAAAACACACTACAGTGGGCAGAAACAGCAGCCTTAGCCAGAATTCTTTACAAAAAGAATGGAGCTTTTTCTAATCCTAGCTGGACATAGGTAATATAAGTAATTTCACTGTAGGAAAAGCATTCTTTTACAGTTTTCAGTGTCCAGGAAGGAGCTTTTGGAAACTATTACTGTTCACCACGTACAATGTTTCGGTTTGTCTAGGTCTACTCAGTAAGTGGAACAAAGAGTAGATCTGGGGTATTTATTTTCTCTATAATACTGCAGTGGAAGGAAAAGATCAAATCACTGACTTGACAAGGTCAAGAACAGTTTGAAATAAAAAATAATTGAATTAACATATTTTATACCAGAGTGATTTGGGGAAAATTGATTTTTGGAACCTGCAGTAGGTAAGCATAATGTAATTGTTTGCAGCCTCTTTGCATAGGCATCCAGGGTAGATCTCATGCTGTGTAGTCTGGTTACCTGATTCCTAAGGATAGATTAAGTTTTTCCCTTAAAATAAATAAAAGATACGTGAAAGAGATGAAACTTTTAGTGCTGGCTGCTAAAGAAGTAATGATAGGTAATAAAGCAATGGGTTTTGGAAATAAGGTAGTAAGGAATTATAAATCTTCATTTAACACGAGAGTGATTAATTGTAGAATCGTCGCCAGCACTATGTGAATTTTCAGACAGTTAGTAAGGTTGAAATCTTATCTAGTCACAAGTGTTTGTATCTTTTTCATCCCTTGAGAGCGGGGAGTCCTCTTGAACAGATGCAGTAGTAAGGCATGAAGATTATATTGGCATCTGGAGAACACAATACTATGTTAGACCAGCATGGTTTCTTAAAATTAGTTAGAGAAGGCTACCTGCACAAATAACTTTGCTTAATCAAATTAAGAACTCATATAAAGAACATCTACTAAAATTTTTGTAGTTAGTGACATATATCAGTACATAGAGTACTTCAGATCTCAGTAATACAGCCTAGTGGAAGTATGAAAACCTTTAAAATGCTGCAGAGTATGTGGTACTTGGTTGGCTTGTTTGTATTTTTAAAGGCAAGTCCATTATTTTCTGCAGCTGTAAGAAAAAGAGGTGGGAGAAGATGTCTCATTGGGAAAGCCCATATTTGTGTGGAAGATGAGTTTCTAATCCTAGAATAACTCTGGCTGATAATTTAAGGAGAATATCATATTTTAGATGCATCAATATAAAGACAAAAACTCTCTGTAAGGATGGTTCAAACTAATTTGACATTTATTTTTTCCCTATATTATTTATTACAACTATCAAAATGTTGAATTAATTGAGAGGAATAGGAGTGCCAAATGCATGTGCTTTACTACAATGCACGAATACTGCACCAACACACTAGATATATTTTCTGTGAGATAACAGGTTCTAAGCAGCCAAAAGGATGAAATGTCAACTTTTTTTTTTTAGACCTGTCCTTACTATTGTTTTTAACCTGAAATTCTGTAGATTATTCTTTATGCTTAACATAAGCTGCCAAAGAAGTCAATAACTCTACCATGCAGACTGCACTCAGTCACTCAGTTTGCTACGCTCTCATTGTGTTTTATCTAACAACGACAAGCATGTGAAATATTCAGATTCTATATACTAATTATTATGTGATAAAACTGAACTTTTGTAATTTTCTATCTTACAAAAACTAATTATAAAGAGAATTATTAGCTGCTCACATATTTCGTTGCAACTTGATATTCTCAGCAATAATGGAAATTGAAGCCCCGTCAATCAGACCAAACTGTCACTTACTGATGGGTTAGGAAAAACTGTCTGATACCTGACATAAGTAGGTATCTCCGATACCCAAATCTAGGAACTGTATGGTTGTAAAACTCTACCTTGAAATAGCATGAATGACATGTAGCTCAAGAAGGGAACAGTAGAAATACTATTGTGAAACACAAACATTTTTACTACCATATTCTATACCATATTACCCTTCATTTCTGAACTAGTTTGCACACAGACCTAAACTGGCAACTCAGAGCAGGATCTTCTGCTTAACAGAATAGTTATTTGTTAATGTCAGGCTCAACTACGCTGAATACAACGCTAGTCATTTTTGCATCAAAGCCTTTCTTTACTTTTGTTATTTATACTTGACAGTCTTCATTGAAAAAGGACTGGTGTGTTTATCATATGGAAAGACAGCGCAGTAGATTTACAGGACAGCACCACTTCCTTAAAAGTTATTCATTCTAGATCGTTTGCTATATTATAGAAGCTTTTAAGGCTTTCTGTAATGCTGTGCAGCTTGCACTAATTTTATCAGGATACTCACAACTGCCTTACTGAAGCACAACACATCCCTTTCAACAGAGTCTTCATTGTGCAATACATTGTGTGATGCAGAAACCACAGAGGTATTTCCCCTGCTGAGATCATGAGCCATCACTACAACTGTGCAACCATCCAATTTGCTGCTGTCTGAGCAGCTTGCACCCCAGGGTGTACCTGCTGAAGAACTGGAGGTATATGTCACACGGCTCTAAGAAAAGCCTTTTTTGAAAGGTCTGAAACAATGGTGGTGTGTCTCAGGTTGACATCCCAGATCTGTGCACATAGCAAGGCGTTAACATGCTGAGTTTGCTGTGAAAAGGTTTTCAGAAATCGTTTACAGAGACTGTTATCTTCATATCCTGTCATCCTGCTTCTTTGCTGTCTCCAACACTTTGTGTGGGTTTTGAAGTACAAAGTATTCTGCCTCCTGAGAAAGCTCAGGAGTGCTGAAACTGTTCAGAGCCTGAGTTTTCAAAGTTTGGAACATGGGATTCCAAGCGAAAAATACACACATGAAACTGGGGTGAAGGGAAAGGACTGTGGGAACATGACACCCCACTTCTGCTACTGAGATGTCACAACCCACCTCAGAGTGTACTCCATAGCATATCCCCTGTGCAGCACCTGGGCTGCAGAGGTCTTACTTCACAAGGTAAAGCACCATGAAGGAGCTACCTGAGAATAAATCTTAAGATGGTGGCAACTTCTATAGGGAAATGAACATTGAAGCTGGTAAACAGCACCAGGGTGGCAGCAACTCTATTGTCTGCAGTAGAGTTAGCTTGTATAGAGACAGTGCTGTCCCACAGCGCCTGGTGCAGATCTGTCTGCACACCATAGGGCTGTTGCTCTGGTACCTCTTATAGGACTGAAATCATCAGAAACGCTCTCTGTGTGAATGCAGGCTGCGTGGAACAGCTCTGTCAGGGGGAATGTGCTGACAGGACATTCCTCAGTAGTGCTTTATGGTTTATATAAGATTTTAATATTGTTCCTTCCATATAGTCTCATATCCCTTGCTTTAGTCTATCTACACTCCGTAGGTGTTTTTAGCTGTTCAGAATTGCAATAATATTTGTAGGTCAGGGACCTCCTTATTTACTTAATTGTTTATTTATTTAACTTGCCAATGGTTTGTAAAACATGGTTTGTAAAAAAGCAATTTTCCTCTGCTGAACACTAGTGCTCCTAGCTGTCTCCCACTTAAGCAAACTTGGGTGGTTCCATCAGCCTGGAGGCGTGTATGCAGGCTATCTGGTTTCCCAACTGATAGGAGGCCCGAATAAACAGTTCTTGGATCACTGAAGTAAACTGGTCCTCACACTACCCACCTGATGGACCACTGCCTGAGCTGCTTACTTCTGAGATCTCTTTGATGGGAGGAAAGGCACACTGCTCATTTTCCTCAGGTGTTTGGCTTTGTTGCTGGCTGTCTTTAACAGTTATCTGAAGAAAGTTGGAGTGGTTTAACAGCTACTGTACTCACAGTCCTATCTGCCTGCCTGCGGGGTGGTAGGAGATGCACTACACTTGCTGGATTTCTTGATGGCAACCTCCCTGGTGCTATCCTGAAAGCCAGACAGCTCAGCCGGTGGCCACCCAGCTAGTGAGCTACTCATTGCTAACGATTTGGTTGAATGTCTCGTGTTTGATAAACTTGATGCATGCTTATTGCGGGAGCTCTCTGGGCTTATCACCTTCGGGTTTTGAGGATATGCTTCAGGATTTATTCTCTTACATGCCATAAGTAATGATTCTTATGACTAATGTTTTGATCTGATTTGGTAAAATGAAAATTGTTTTGCCATGGTTGCTCATTAAGTTCTGTACTATAAAGTACATAAGTATTGCAGTTGTTGTACAAATAACACCATCACTGAAAGCTAAATTTCAGCTGTAACCTTCAGTGCTGGCTGCAAACAGGGGAAAGCACCACACTGCAGCAGTCAGAGAGGTTTTTTTCAAATTGTGTTTGTGGCAGGACCATAACTAACTAGAACTAACTAGATAGATAAATATACATATAAAACTAATAGGAAAAAGAAATGATACAAAAAGTACTTGTTTTGGTCTTTTTTTATACAATTTTTTGAGTGATTATATCTAATGTTGCTCCATATTCATGATGAGTAAGGAAAAGGATGATTATAAAGAGTGCACACTTGGTAGATAAAAACGATAAATCAGAAAGTATTTGAAGAAAATGCACTTTGTTTTTATTTATAAAAGTTACAGTTTCTGTAGTATTTAGAAATCTTTAGAAGTAATATTTAGAAAACTTGTCATATTTAGAAATTGCATAATTTGATAGACAAATCTGTCGTTACAATAAGGAAATATAAAGTTGTTGTAACTTTGAAATCCTAAATGTCTGGATATAGATAGATACGTATCTATTGAGAGATAGACGGCTGATATCTATGCAATAGATAGATGAGAATTTTCCCCCATCCATTTAGAGCATTTCATCCAATTTGTATTTCTCTACCTGTTACCAGTGTTGATGATTTGTTTCCTGGAGGAAAATGGCAGCCTACTTTCTAGTCAGCAGTTGGCAGACTGTTCCAATTTTGAGGCAGGAATGGGGGAGATTCACAGGCATAAAGCCATCTGAGCAACACCAGTAAAGGACATGCCTTCTTGTGTGACAAATGTAATACATAGTGTGGTGACAGAGAACCTAAGGTGTGGCACTTCACATATTGATTGTGAAACTGTCAGGAGATCAGACATTGAGATGCTAAGAATGAAGGAAATGAAAGGCAGTCTATACACACACACATACACACACACACAGACACAAGTTGGTCACATTGTCCTCAGTCACAGCTCAATATCTTGGATGGGAGATTGAATACTTTTGTCTCACTGCGTGGACTAACCAGATATTGGGATATAGAGCCTTCCTAGTATGTGCAAATTTAATAGCTTTGAAACTCCAAAGTAAAGAACATGCCATGAAAATATATGCACTCATATGTATGTATGTTTTGTTACATATCTAACGGAATAAATCGGTATCCATGAGTCTACCAAAATCCCTTCAGCCTTTCCTTTATACGTACGTTCACATCAGTGCCTTTGATTTTTGTGTTGATACATATACAAGTAGGCTCTGATCCCCAGACCTTTTTCAGTAGGTCCCCTAGATTGTAAAAATCAGACTATTTTGTGCAAGTCCTTCTTTGCTAGGTTTCCAAAAATTATATAGCTTAGCACTGTGTAGTGAACCCAGCACAGTAATTTACAACACTTCATTTTTTCAGGAAAATTATGGATATTTATAAATGTACAGGAACACTTCTAGTTCCTTTGGATTACTGAATAAATATCCAGAATTGGAGACTTACATCTTTTCATTTGCACTATTCTTTCACAAGTTATAGTTGTCAAAACATTGAAAAAAAATGGGCTAAGGATGGTTTATCAATTTTAATTAATCCACTGTTTCATCAGCTTAAAAGTTGAAGGTGACACACATAGCTTCAACTGTTCTTAGATGCTTGTTTTCCTACTTCTTCTCCAGAATCTAACAGACTATGATCAAAATAGGTCAATCTTCATTAGTTTCTTACACTGAATATTAAATTAATTTATTTTGAATTTTGCTGTTACTTTTAAAATCATTTTTCATTTAGAATATAATGTTATTCACATCTTCATTCAATCTGTATTTTACTTGGATTAAAATGGATGCCCAAGCCTTTCAAACCTAATTGAAACGATTTTTGGAATCACATGTCTTTTGGGCATTTGTTAGATAACTGTAGGTGCAGAAAAAGAAAGAAAATGTGTTTCTAAATGCAACTGGAGCACCTTGTTACTGACTGCTTGTATGAGCTGGGGTGCTTTAACATAACTGCTGCTGTATTTCTCTACTGCAAGTATAAAATGAAAATACTGTTAAAATGAGCTACTCATATTAAATGTTCATCACTTACTATTTTTACTTAGCTTTTACAGGTACAATCTTTTGGGTATAGAACTTATGCCGCAAGTATTTCTGACTATCTTCTTTCTTCAGTTGTTTCCAGTCTCTCTACCTCTTTAGAAAGTTAAAAAGTTGCTGAAACAAACCTCTTGAAAAAGATTAAATCATAATTTGGACAACAAACATTGTGGAAAACCTCTGGAATTTATTTCATATGTTTAAAATTTAATCATAGTTTGTGAACATGTAAAAAGTATTTAAAGTATTTAAATGGAATTTTACATATAATTTTAGAGGATGTAAAAGTTACCTGAGAAGAAAAACTGTAAATCCTCTAATGTCCTAAAAGGTCTTTTAATCTAGCAGTACTCTAGAGATGATGAACTGAAGCAGCAAAACTGAAGCAACTACATTTTATTTGGAGATTCTTCAGTATTACTCTCCCATTATTTTGAATCTTTTCATAGACGAAAACAGAATGAAAAACTTACGTATTAGTATCTTCAGTTTCTGCCTTTCATCATTACATCTGTAATTGATAAATGCTGCCTGTTTATAAACTCTTGTAAAAAGTCAGGAAGGACTTAAAAGAACTTGAACTTTTGTACAAATCTTAATATTTCTGTCTCTGACATTGTCAAGGGAAACATCATATCTTTATCCATGCTTACACAAATAGGCAGTTGAAAGACTCTTTAACAATAGCATTGCTCTTATTTACCATGTATTTTATATTCCATTACAGTTAACAATATCTGATTCATTTCCCTCTGGGAATTATTCTTTCAGCATCTGGAAGGAGCATAGTCAGAAATGGTTCATAAAAATGAAAGCTGTATTCTAAAAATATCTTGGAGTAAATTAATTCTATCTTCAGTTCTTATTACAAGGAATGTCATCCCTGGAATAGATTTTTCTGAGTGCTCAGACTGATGTGGGTTTTTTTGTTTGTTTGTTTGTCTGTTTGTTTTTTGTCTGTGTCATACAAGTATGTGTATCCTTTTAAAGTAGTTTATATAAAATACAGTACTTTGGGAGCAAAGAATATTTTCATTGTAACTTTCTGATTGAGTGCTAATCTAATTCTGAAAATAATTAATCCTATATATATAGACTTAGAGATCTCATTTGAGTCTTTTCCCAGATCTAATGAATTCACTTATGCCACACATGGATGTCCAATGTAGGTGATATCTGACAAATCAACTGCTGATGACATGATTGAAAACATGTTATATTTCATGCATAATATCTCAGGAGGAACACAACCTTCCCCATATAGTTCTACTTTCTACCTGCATAATGAAAATCTTACTGTCCATTTTTCAATACGCAAATCCTGTCCCTAGAAGTGGAAACGACCTTAGTAGAAGTGACAATAAAGTGTGGTATTCTCAACTATTCAGTATTGGCCAAATACTAACAGAGTATTATATTTCAACTTTTTCTCTTCTTAATGCTCAGGTCTGCATTACAGTTTTTCCCTTGACTTTACAGGCAGTATCTGTAAAATACTAACAGATTCCTTGCCTCCAAATTCACACAAAAGTGTTCTCTTTAATAGGGATAGTACATACTACTCACTGTGAGCTCATTAATCTGTTTCAAGTCTGTTGTACTCATGATACTCTATCCCTGCACAGTCCCTGGCTTTTCTCCAGTTTTTCTTCCTCTTCAGCTGTTCACCCCAGCACAGAGGGTGGATAGAACTGCCTGATAAACCTCTAACTGATGCTGAATGCAAACAAGAAGCAAATAAGTAAAAGTCCTTGGCCTTTGAAACAAGTGAATGCTGTCTGCTGAGAGACTCATGTTCCCACTGGACTCATCTGTCCTTTGCCCTTTTCCAATGGGCTCCATGAAAGTCAGTAGCTCTAGATTAGGGCTTACCAGTTTGGACAGTAACACATTTACAGTATATGCTCTACTATTTGAGCTGTTTCTTTATATAGAAACAAAAGTTCCTGGTGTGTGACAGCTATTTGTCTCTATTAATAAATAAGCAGCACTTCTTACATGGCCTTTGACACTGTTTAGAGCAGGAGTACTTTTACAGTAAAACTGGCAAATGGTAAATTTGATTCGAACCATACATGACATTTGATTTTGTGATTTTTATATCATAGACTCATTCAGGAAGGAAAAGACCACTAAGATAACCTAGTCCTAGTCAACCTATCACAACTATGCCCACTAAATTAGGCACTGCATCTTTACTTTTCTTGAAAACCTCCAGGAATGGTGACTCCACCACACCCTGGGCAACCTATTCCAATGCCTCAGCACTCCTTCAGAGAAGAAATTTTTCCTAATATCCAACCTGAATATGTTTTTATTTGTCTGCCACAGCTCATAGAAATTAAGGGAGAATGTAACACCTGGTAGAACAAGCACAACTGAAGCCAAATACTGGTTATGAAGTTTTGGTAAAAATTATCTGACTTCAGTAATCTATCCACAAAGAAGTTGAGTAGACTTATTCTGGAGGCTGCAATCTATGTGTTAGTGAATAAAATACTTAGATGCATATAATAAAAGGAGTTTCTTGGCTCCAAATATTTTATTCAGTCAGAGTGGCAGTCAGATTTACAGAAAAAGAAAAAGGTAGGCAAACCAAACGAAGATGATAGACAAACCTCTTTACTCTGTTGATAGTAAAGAGGAAGACAGGAACAGAAGGCACTGCACTAGTCATTTCACACTCTTCTGTGGAATTATACTGAAAGGAAAATATCATTGAACAGAAGGGAAAATACAGCTCTTACCTGACATTGCAGTATCTTTTGGGATTACAAGGGAAATTCAAAATTTATTTAAGACAGATCTATTATTGTTCACGTATATTTTCCCTATACCAACAAGAACTCAATTTAAGAACTTCTGAAAAATAACTTATTGCACAGAGTCAGTAGGACTTGTTAGGGAGCTGCTGCTAAGTTACCTCATAGATGGCAATATGAGTCCTGGTCTCATCTGATAGGTGTTACTGTGATTAAAAATTAATCACGCTTCCTGATCTTTCTCTGCATATTTTTTTTTATTTTAATTAATAATGGCCATTTGAAAGTTAAATTATGCAGTTACTTAAGTGCTTTTTCATTAAGTAGCTATCTTTAATATCTTGCTGAGCTATGTGGTTTTCTGTTTGTTTGCTTGTGGGTTTTTTTTGTTTGTTTGTTTGTTTTGTTTTGTTTTTTTGCTGTGGAAGAGTGGAAATTCCCTATTTCTGTGGCACTATAGAGGAAAATATGGACTTCCATACATTTACAGCTAGTCTGATGTTTTGTGCACACAGCATTTAATGATTCTTCTTGGAGGCTGGTCATACCTTCACATCTTTCAAATCCAAATGCATAATACTGTTAGTTTACACCAAAGCTTTTTTTTTTTTTTTCTGTAATGAAGGCTACTCTGAAAGTAATGCCTCCTATTTTATTATGTTGGTCTACAAAATTAGAGGTAGATGTTGGTAGAATGGCAATATGGTTTGAACCTTCCCATCAATCTTCTAACAGATTTTGTTATTTTGTGACAGGTGGCAGCAAAGGGGCAGTCTGACAAAATGGCATCATGACATTTATACCTATTGACATTCATTGGCACTTACTGAACGTTTATGGAGATAAACAGTGGATATGAGCACAGTAAGTGGTAGGTGATGCATTTCAGCAGTGGCAACAGTGACAGTAGGTCACCTCTGCTGGTGCAGATTTTCACAAGTGCAGAATGTAGGCTCTCATTCATCACTGGCAAAAATGCATAGCTACTGATGGTGACTGTGTTGAAAAATTGTATTCTGTGGTTGAGAATTTATTTTATAAACTACTGTGTTTTCGCTCTTTATAGCTGTTTCAGTTTCCATGGAAATAAATAGGCATTACTTTTGCAGCATCCTATGTAGATATTGAATTCCCACTTTTCTTCAGTGTCTAATCTTTTGAAAGAAAGAGTTAGCCTAGTGAGAAAACACAGAAAAACCTTCACAAGAAATCATGCATCTGTCTTTATAAATAAGATCACCAAGTGACTTAAACCTCATCAGCTTACATGGCCTGAAATGTAACCACAGGACAGATTTTCTTGTAAGAAAAAGGACTGTAAAACAAAGACTACTACTTATTGGGAGAAAAAATACTACTTGCTCATCTGGCTGTTTTGCACACTTTCATTTTTTAGGAAGTAGTTAAAAAGTAAAATGTGGCTATGTTAGCAAGTTAGGATAATAATAAATGGCAGGAAGTTCAACTCCAGTGGGAGATAAACAACCACAATGAACATGTGTGTAAATGGTAAATAATAAAGTCTCTGGCATTAGGTGTACAGTAGATAGCTTGAAATTACCTTAATTTGATGCTGCCTTTGAAATACACAGCATACAAACCTGTGCAGGTTTATTCTGTATTTAGTATTGTTAATTTAAAAGAGATTTCATGTGGTATAGTGCTGAGTCAAATATAGCTAAATACACAATATTTTTTCAAATGCATGTCTATATTCAGTGCTGTTCCATGTATTTGTCAAAATACTTAGGAGTTGCTGAAATACTTTTTATTGATAGCTTACTGTAAACAAATGTCATATAATCTGACCTTGAATCACTATTGGAATCTTTTTTCTTTACTAATGTGTCAAATATACATACTGTAAAAAATTCTCATTATTTCAACTGATCTACAGTATTCTGATCTACTCTAGGGGAACAAGGGATAAAATGTAGATCATAGAGATAGAGATATCTATCAATAGAGATGTAAACACCTGCCGAATGTGCCCTTTCTGTAGTGTTATTTTAATACTGTTTTACTGTTTTATTTATGTACAAATGATCATGGTATGGAAATTACTATGAATAATACATTACTTTTATGGTTTTAGATAAAAGCAGTCTTACCGCCAGTGCCAACTGCTCGAGTTTCATATCATCTCCCTTGTCACTCAACGATATATAGGTACAAACATTGTGTCTTGTCTGACACAAGAAAAAGGAACTCAAATGGGAAAGAAAATGTCAGGCATGATCAGTAAGAACACTGGACAAATGTGCTGTCTATTTAGAAACTATGGTAAAATTTTATATCTTGACTTCTAGTGATATTATAGTATATGTGAAAAATGTGTGTGATTTAATGAGACTAATTTCATCACTAGGTGATTAAAATTATACAATCTAGTATGAATTTTAGAGAAAGTTATCTTGATTCAATATAGAAGGAAACAGTATATAATCAGTCTGTCACTGCAGAGCATCACTACTTAGTCTGACGCAAACTAAAAAGCTTCAAAGACTCTTAAGAGAAAACCCTTTTCACAGATAAATTGAGTATTCTTTGGGAAGATAAATAGTTCTGGGATGCTAGTCATGGCAATCAAAATCATCAGGGAAAAATTTCTTTAATCAGACATACTAAAAAGGGAAATAGAAATAGTTGATACAATTGAGCTATTGAGCAGCCCTTCTGCTCACTCTAAAACATATATTCACTCTAGCATAGGTCAGCAATCGGTTGTTAAACCTTTCAACACTTACACTTCTCGAACAACCCTTGTCTTGTTAATTCTGGGAAGATTCAATTTGGTCATTGGCAGAAGTTTTTAGTATGACTTGAAATTCATCTAGTCTACATTCCTGACTGTGAATGCAGACGGCCAAGAGCAGTGCCATCATTTATTTATTCTTATATATCATGAAAATATATATATGAAAATATATTTCAATGTCATAAAAAGCCTATATACCCAGCCGGTCTCTCAGGCAGCACACAATTGTTACCATATTTCTAGTGGGTTCTTTCCCTAGTCTAGGTCAGGAGATTATATCGTACCTTGTCACTGACTATGTTGATAGAAAGGGAGGGGCGGATAGCTGTTGCATATGCTAGACATTCCTTAATTTGCTTTATTTTATATAAGCAGCCATAATGCAGGTATTTGCTGAATTCCTTGTATGAACCTCCACTATTATTTCTGAAGAAACTGTACGTTAATCCCAGATACAAAAAGAAACCTAGTCAAAATTGTACCCTCCAAATGCTCTAAAAGAAAATGACTGATAACTAAAAATTCTTGTATACCATCACTTTTTCTGTGCTTTAAAGGTCTTAACATCCTCCCAAAGAGAATAGAAGTAGGATATTTAAGTGTTTCAAATAAAAATCAAGTACAAATTATCTAACAAAATTCAGCGTGTGGGAATATTAAATGTGTTTTTTCCATTCCATTTTAACCAGGATTGTAATATGTTCCCTTTGTGATTGCTTTTCTTTGTGATTGTTTAGGCTTGAATGATACTCTAGAGGTCCAGCCTTGCTCAGAGCAAAACCAGCTTCGAAGATCATATTGATTTGTAGATAGAGTCAGCAGCAAAATCAGGTTTGTGAGCTATACTTACAGTATTTAGATGCTAACTCAAGCTGTATTGCTTACAGAGAGCTAAGAACACAGTAAGGATGAGAAGAGATCTGACTAGGAGACTGGGTCTTCTTGATGAGGTGTTTTTTTTTTTTTTTTTTTGTGATTTCTAAGAGGGAAACAAAGCTCTGCTGTTAACCAGATTCCTGCTCTGTTTGCACACGCATCCTGGGATTTTGAGATGCAGTTTCTGAAACATGTTGAATCTAAAACATTTCTTGTAAATTAGGAGAAATGAACCACATTTATTTATGACTAAATACTGTGTTGTTCTTTCCAAGAGCTTTGGGCAGGTTTTTCTTTAGAAGAATCTCAGAATATGCTCTAAATTATTATAATGTTTATTTCTACACTGAACTAAATGCAGTACAGTGATACTTTATGGTAATATTAATGTATGGACTATCTCTACTACTACCACTAGTAGAGGCTTTGTCATCAGCAAGAGTTTATTTATTTATTTATTCATTCAAAGTGGGATCTGTTTTGTATAAATTGTCTTGCTTGCAAAAGACTGCTGGAAACAATGATAATGTTTTCTAATGCAATCCACATTGGAGAGCTTAAATATTTCTAGGAGAAATTTATAGACTGTAATTTCCATGGTAAAAGAATCAGTCTTCTTCACCAGCCAAAAATCATTCACCTTTGCTGTGTTATTAGTCTCATTCGTTTACCTTCGACTATTTCTATAAGCAGTACTTGGCATGTGTCTCACTCCAATTACTAGTAGGGAGTGCAGGTTCTTTTGATATATGTGTACACAACAGTGAGACTACGACACAACAGGTCAAATGTTGGCCCAACCAGTTTATTGCAAATCCTAGTTGCTTAGGGAGATGGGGAAGGGAAGATGGGCAATAGAAGAGATAGAATATAAAAGTAAGAAGTTTGTAGAAAGCAAGAGAGAGAGAGTTACCACTGGGTTTCCAATGTAGCTCAGATGCTGATCTCCAGTAGTGATGGGTCGTCAAGTCTTTGGAGGTTGTGTTGTTTGGTTGTTGACAACTATTTTCAATTCTTCTAAACGACAGCACAAACTTAATAGGTACAAAGTGGTAGAGTCAGCTCTTTTTGGAGTGATGGCTCCAGGCTTTTGAATCTCAGCAGGAATTTCTTTGTTCCCATCTTCTGGGCCTTGCCAGCAGAAGAAGCAGGGAGACACCAAATTATATCCTTCCTTCACTGGGTACAATGGTATCAACCCCTGTCTTCAGTACCAGTTGTTTGGTCACAGGCCAGATCTTCTACCAGTAAACACTCCTCAGCACACCCTTTCAAAGGCAAACGTCTCCAAGGAAATGCTTTCAAGTGTAAAACTCAACACTCACCTCCTAGATCGGCCAGTCTTCTCTCAAGAAATGCCTCAGAAAGCAACCTTTGAGCCATAAGGAAAAACAAGTATTGTCTTTCACAGTATGACCACCGAATATTGGTTGTGTTGCTCCATTCCAACTGTTTCACATCACTTTGCTACATAATCTTAGTTTTTAATATTACAGTCTATTCCTGAATCTTTGGAGCTACAAGTAGGATATTTTGAGAATCAACTGACTCCTGTCAGTTGACCTGAAGTGTCAACACATTACTTAAAGCCACATTACTGAGACATGCAATGTGCTAGTGTTACCCACCACCTCTGTATCAAAAGCCTGTACTTTTGTACAGCCTTTTTAACCTATGTTCCAAAAAAATTCTAAGTCTGAATTTGTGGAAAATGTCTGGGTATTCCATCCTGTGCATAATAAACACCTGCTAATGAAGGTAAATATATAATAAACTGACCTGTTAAATAAAAGATTATTTAATAACCCTGAAATGCAGTATGTTTCTGGACTTCACCCCAGTCTTGGAAATAGTGCATGAAACAGTGCTTTGCACAGTAAACAGGCAAGATAAGAGGAAAACAAAGAACCAGAAAAGTACTGAGTTAATTCTGCCTTGAAACTGATTTTGATATGGATGAGTATGGCCCAGTTACTGGATAATGTAGAAATTTTGGTCTTCTCTAATATTTTGTTCCTTGGCAGATTTGCAATTAATTTATTCACCTGTTAGCTTTATATTTTTCAGTATCCCAGCAGTTATTTCATTATTCATTGCGAAATTACTTTTTTGGACATGAAAGGAAGGAAATGGGTTGATAAACAAAGTCTGCATTTCTCCTCTGGTAGTCTGAAGGTGTTGCTAAGAAACAATGGAGCAACGGTGATTTTAATTTTGTGAATACATTTTTCACTGAAGCCTGAGTAAAAACTTTCAGTCTTGCTAATGCTACTGAAACTAAGTGTAAGGTGTTGTCGCAGCATTCTAGCATTCTTCTCACTTCAGAAATATAATGGATTAAAAAATGATGATTTCTGTGAAATGGTATTCCTATGCTCCATTGCTAGGAGGAAATTGAATAAAATTAATGCCTCGAGTATGATATGAAAAAATAGCAGGCTTAAAGCATACACATCTTTTATTAAACTGTATTCTGTTCTTTTCCTGTTCACTTAGAAACTGCTTGATAAGTCTTTTCACTTATTGTATAGGAGACCTCTGACATAGCTTAGAATAGAAAATCCCCCTTTATTTTATTGCTTTTGAAAGTCTAATTTCCCTTGATAATAATCAGATTTGTCAAATGACAGAAAAAGTAATTAAAGATGTTTCTAGTTAACTCATCTGTCTGCCAACAAACTAAATAGCTAAACTGTTTAAGAAAGGCAACAATAACTTCAGTTTCTGAAAAACAGAAAATTCATCTCATATTATTTGTCCCAGTAGACATGGTGGTGGCAGTATTGATTTCCATATGACCAAGCTGCAATGACTCAGAATCATAGCTGTTGTTCCACTGAATACTGATGAAAGAATAAATACAGTCAGCTTTATCATATTACACCATGTTCATCTAACTGTTTTGGTCTGCTGCACTGAAAATGAAGAATTAATCCCACCATGAGGTATCTTAACAACCCCACACCCTTTTTTTTTATTCTTTTTTTAACGGAATTGAGTACTGATTTCTTCATTCTGAAAGGAAGGAGTGGATAATTAGTCTATACATCTTCATTCCTGTAGAAGGAGGAAGGAAAACAAGGCTAAGAAAACTGACTTCTTTATCTCCATATAATCATGAAACCAGCTTCTATTTTTTAATATCTTATTAACATGCTTCATCAAAACTTGTTATGAGAAAATTTTGGCTGTGTTTTGTAATATTGTTAGGGATTGCAGTAGTGACAACGATGAATACAATACCTTAGTCATTCTCCAGACTGGAGAGGAGCAGTTCGGTGAAAGAAACAAAAAAATATTGTGCAGTAGACAATGTCAATACATATCTTTTAGATTTACAGTCATCACAGAAAACAGAATTCTTGTGTCTCACTGAATCAAATATGTTATATATATATGATTTGCAAACAAATAGTGAATGCACTGCTTAACTTCTTGATGCATACCAGTGTGATTACATTTATCTTGTTACCTGAAATTTTAGCTTTCATTATTTGTTCTCCTCAGAATTCTAATCTACTTGCTCAAAAAGTTGGTAGCAGTTGGCAGCCCTATTTTTTTTTCCCCAAGCTATGGCAATTTATGACTGTATAACACTGCATAATATACCTGCTGTTTGTTGGTTTCAGAAAACTCACAATTCTGTCAGTAAACACCTGCTATTCCGTCTCAAAATAAATATGATTGTCCTTAGAAAATGGTCATTTGTTTTCAATTTTTCTTTGGTAAATTTACATTCCTTGTACTAGCTTCTGCCTGAATTCACTGGTGTTATCTGCATATGTCCTTATACACATATATATAGTTTTTATATATTATATACATAAATGCACACTTTTATACACTGGAAATGTTTGTAGTCATTCAGACGAGACAGATATACTAGGGACTTGAATATAGTTGATTAATCGTTGAGAAATGTTAATTTTAGTTTAAGTTTCCAAAACCATATATTTTTGGAGCATCTTCCAGCATTTAGTTGTAAGGTACGAATTGAAAACCTCTGAAATAATAAAAGAAAAAAAAGATGATGTCTGTCAGACCACTGTAACTTGTAGGAAATTAGAGACAAAGCTTTATTGCCATCTGTTAGAAGAAAGTTTATAACAGCAAAGAAGAATGCCATGGAAATTTAGAAAGCAAATGATATCACTAGAAAAAGATTTGTCATTGTAAATACATTTTTATTTTCCTTTCTTCTTTACCCCACCTCTTGAATTTCAAGCTTTGCTCAGGACAGACTATTGTTACTCAGGTATCATCTGAAGTCTCATTTAATAATATATTACCACAATAATGAAATGAACAAGTCATGCCTTTCTCTGTTCTGTTTGTAAAGTTATAAGCCAGGAGTGCTATTAATGTAATGTGGCAAATGTAGCTATCAGTTTCCATTGACACTAACAAGATCTATTGCCTTTGCCAGGAGCTTGGCAGCACACTCAGCTTAGCAGATATCTAGTGTTCTTTAGTTTCTTCTAGAATGTGTAGATTCAGACTGGTCCCAAGCTACTGTGCTGTATAACGTTTCTTCTGCTTTATCCCCTCAAATTTTGTAGTAAGTCAAGGATCAGAAAAGGGCTGGATTTTCAGTGGAAGAAGGTCTCTACACATGTTGCTGATGTGATTTCATATAGTTTCTATATTAAAAAAAGTTGAATACAGTTTTTATATGTTTTATTCTACCAATTAAAGATTTCCTCATCAAAGCAGATATCTAAGTAAATACAGTATACTTACTTATAAACTAGCATAAGCTAAACAGGAAATAAATGAAGAAATTTCCATGGGCAGAACTTCTCACTGACGTTTCAGCTGAAAGTATATAGTGACTATTCAGAGCAGTGTTTTACTACTTACTGTATTTATCAGTGTTTGGTGCAGTTTTGTAATGACACCATCTTGCCTGTCCCCATTTGTAGAAGATCAGTGTGGACAACATTTTGGGGCTTTGGGTGATGAATGCTGTGTTTTCTGGTATTTCCAATCTTTAAGAATACAAGACTGCCAAGCATAAAATTTAATTGCTCACCATCACCTTACCTGAATAGATTTTCATTTTACATATCTACACTAAAGGAGACAAGCCCAATTTGAAAATGATGAGCTCTCATGCTGAAAAAAAAGGCCACGTGAAATTTCATAACCCTAGTATAGGTATGAAGGACAAATCCAAATTACATGAATATTCGTGGACACAGCCCTGAAGGTCAAAGCATGAAGTGCTGATCATCAAAGACATTTGTTAACTGGAAAACCTTCAACCAATTTCTGTAAATATAGTAGAAATCTAGAATGTAAGTAACAACTAAAATTATGCTATTGAAAGTAAATAATGATCCCAGTTTCCTTCTGTGTTGGAATGTGGTAGATTTTGTGTAACTTTTTCCTAAAAGTTTTGATAACTTTTAGACATGCTATTTAAATACAAGTTAGGTAAATTTCTGCAAAATGAGCTTAAAACTGGGCAAAAAAAATGTTAAAATTTCACTCTTTCAAAAGAGAAACATGAAAGTAGATTTCACAGGGATTTGTGTCTGGTATTATTATTCAGTGTTCAGTGAGAGAAAGGTTATAGGCAACATGAAGCAGGAGAGGACTAAAAAGTACAGAAGATAGATCTGAAAGCAATTTTGAGTTGTGAAAAGTGGACATAGTTCAACAATGGGAAATGCAATTGGAGACAGATCTGTAACAATTAAATACCTAGAGAATATAACCTATAGAAAGACCAAAATAAATGATGTTACTCAGTCTAGAAGTCTTGGCCTAAGAATGAGATGACAGATTATAGTCTACATGTAAATGTAAATAGAGAATAAAAATATACTTTTTTATCTACTGTAGAAAGGAAAAAAGAAAATCAGGAAGGATACGTTAGTGAAAATCCAGCTAGAAAGCCAGCTAATCTGGATGTATGCCATTATTTACATGTGATAAATTTCCTTTTAAAGACATCTGGTGAAGATAAGTTTACTCTGTGGAACAGGCTGCAACCAATTTTCTCTAAGTTCTTGACCCTTCCTCTTGTTTTTGGCCTGTGTATGTCCACTGATAATTCTGAAGCACTGCAATGCAAATAAAACTAATGCTCTGACTTCCCAGTATGCTACATAACATTCAGATGATGTTTTTTTTTTACTACTATGTAAGTAGAAAGCAAACTGTGCTACAGTCAGTAAAGCAGACTAAAAATCAGTTTTGTGTGGTGCCCTAAGTGCTTACCTTTCACAGTATAGTACTTTAAAACCACCTGAAAAAAGATCTGTCTAATTCTTTTCTGCTATTTCTCAACTTAGAGGGAAAAAATTCTATTTCATTGGTACACAAGGACAATAATATCACCTCGCAACATCCACCTTTTCCACCGTTTCAACTCTACATAGTGTTAAACTTTCAAAAAATTTGCAAAGGTACTGATTTTTTCTTTTTCCTTAGTCTATTTAAGGAGCATGTTAGTCACAGCAGCAGGTCAAATGATACAAGATCTTGAGTGCTGAAGCTAGAGAACAAACTGTGCTGTACAGTCACACACTGTTGTGCTGTTTATGAACAGTTTGAATGTAGCTAGAAAATCACCAATAAACATACACAAAAGTGCTAATTAACAATTTCTGCAGTGTTTTTTGTTGAAGAACACATGGTATTCACTTCCCACCATCAGTCCTTGCTCCTTACCTACTACAGCTTTGTAAGGAGAGCAATAAGAAATTTTCTGCTGGAAGTAACAGCATCCAGGAAATTGCCCCTTCTCTCTTCTAAGTACTCACACAAGTATTAGCTAATATATTGTTCTTTTCCCTTTGCATTCCACCATAAATTGCCACTATACCATGGAACCTTGAATAGGTATGGCAGTGGGAATTAGATGTTGACTGTTCCTTAAAGTCTTCCCTCTCTTCAAATACAATACCTGATTTTACTGGCAGGTAGCAAAGATTTTTATGATCTAAAGTAATAAGTGATTCTACATGATGCTCAAAACTGTATAGAAAATCTTTTTTTTTTTTCAAGTACAGTTATTGAGACTTCATAGAAAAAAAACATGGAGATTTTTAATTTCATAGAGATTATGAATACTTTATGGAAAATACAGTGGAAGTTGCCTCAATTTTGAGAGAAATCTTATTGTGGTTTATGTAAGTTTTGCTTGGTTTATCTTTCACGAAATCATACTTTGTATAAAACATAGAAATATGCATCTTTTAGTATTAATGTTCAGATATAAACAATCAAAATGCTTGCCTATACTACTTATGAATAATCTTTGTTGTTTTTCTAAATAATTTTGACTCCAGTTTTATTCAGAATACATAGAAAAATATAGCTTTATTTGTTCAGATACTATTATACATTAGGTGCCTAATGATCCAGTAGGTTCTTCGTGTTCATAACTATGTGGAGGTAACTTTAGCATTATCAAATATATATATATATATATATTTTTTTTTTTTTGAGTTAATCCGTGTGTGTTCTGTAGCTATAACATACTGGGACAATTTATTCATTATCTTGGACCAGCTTTTGGAGGATAAGAAATAGGTTGTATATAATGAAAATTTCTTTTAAAGTGAGGGTGGTGAGGCACTGAAACAGGTTGCACAAAGATGGAGTGGAAGTCCCATCCCTGGAGACATTCAAGGTCAGGCTTGATCAGGCTCTGAGCAACCTTGTCTAGCTTTGGATGACATATAAACCTCCCTTCCAATTCCAAGGATTCTAGGTCTCTAAATCAGCCAGTCTGCCACACACCTGATATGGTTATAAACCGAAAACTATTTTTCTCTTCATAAATATTGGTATTAAACTGTGAAATCTATTTTGAGAGCCCAAATATATTACCTAAATCCACACATTTCATGACTTATCAGTTAAAAGATTTTTATGAATCACAAAGCATTCTGTGTACATTATCAGAAAATACTTTTGTCATTTCTTTTATCCAAAATAATCCATTTATATGTTCTTACCGCTGGGAGTAGTTTCTTCTACTTCCTCTATCTGATAAATCTTTTGTCGTAAGGAGAGGAGAAATTTTTCAGACTTAAGACATATAGCACAGAAATCTCTGAGACTAATAAGAGAAATGTTTAATATTTCAGCTTGATTCAAAATTAATTTGGCATACGCACTTGGGAAAAAGCCTCCTGAAGGCAGACAGTATCATGTCTTTAATTAAGAGTTATTGTGAAGATTCAAAACTTTGAACATGCAGTAACTGTTTGCATTCTGTAAAACACTGCTTAATATGAGATTTTAATATCCTCTTTAAGAGATCACATTGGTTTACATTATTTAATTTACACAAAAGGAGCATCACTTTGTTTTGTGTCTCCTTTGAGTATTCTATATCAAAGGAGACAGGAGGGCATTCTCATAAAGATTGGAGCTCCATTCTCAGGGAAACCTTATATGTAGATCTTTTAATTTAGTTTTGGTAGGTGTAAGGGAACTATTATGCCATGGCCTGAACTGGTGATTATGCACCTGGTGAAGGGAGATGCTGGCCCGGCAAGTACAGTGCAAGAAATTCACCTGTGCTTCCCATGTTACAAAAAAGGGTGAACCCAAGGTCTGCCCCTCCCTAACATCCAAAAGGAGAACGCCTCCTGGCTAAAGGCCTTTTTCAGAAAAGGAGTCTTCTGTACCTAGAAATCCTATCTTGATTTGGCTGAGTTAACTTTTTTCGTCATGTGATTATTAGTGTTCCCAACAACACTTTGCCCAGTATTGCAAATAATTTATCAGAAGCAATTTGACTGCTTCCATGGACCAAAACTGAGTTATCAGAAAAGGAGGACTACACAGTTCTTTTATTGTATTTGTTTAGATTTATCAGCCGTCCTGAAATGCAGTAATTTCTTATGGCGATCAGTACTTACTCATGGGGGAAGAGATTGAGCAGCAGCACTCAAGCACAAAACATTTATCTTTCACCCCTTGAGCATTCCCTTCAACACTTCTTGAATAGAGACAGCCACAGGGTACCAACCACCTCTCTAGGAAGTCTGTCCTAGTGTTCAAGCACCCCCATGTTAAAAGAAGCGACTGGCACCTCCTACTACAATTCTCCTTGGAGTTGCTGAGAGCTAAGCACAAGGAGAGGTGGTGCTAGGAATGTGTTTGGCTTGAGACTCTGGAAGGAGGAGAAAGAAGATTTTTCTGTGTTTGATTGTTTATGTTTTCTTTCTGTCTACATCTGAATCAATTATTTTATTTTTAAATTTGCAATGAATTAAGTTAAAATTTCCCAAGACTTTTTTGGGCTGTGAAGAATTTTTTCTCCCATTTCAGTGTATACTGCTGATAGAATCCACATAGCTTTATTCTTTGCCTTGCTTCCCTCCACAGATCCTCTTGAATATATATGAATAGAAGCATTTCCTTGATTTGTTCTCAGAAGCTCTTTTTCTTCTCCAAGTGATACACTATACGTAGATAAGCTCAGTGTATGCTTTGATTTGCTCCTACTTTAGTGAAGATCAAACTCCAGAAACTTGTTTTAATTAAAACTGTAATATAAAATAACAGAGGTGTAGTAACATATAATTCATGAAATGTTTCCTAAAACTACCATTCATATAGAAAAAGATACTTTAAAGAATAGACTTTATATGTAAATTATCAAAGTAGCAACTCTGACAACAGTTTTCTAAGCTCTTACAGCTTTTTCTGATCCTGTTCTGGCATTTATTTTTTTTTATTATGCTATTAAAATACAAAAAAATCTTATTTAGCCAGGAATCTCACCATCATTGGGAGTGCCTGGTGTTTTTTTTTTTTTTTATGCTACAGTAATTAAATAAAGTGTTGAATTATCTGAGCTTTGAGAAATTCCATGTTTTCAGTCAAGAAATCCCTTCCATTGGGAAGCACAGTGTGTTTTTTTAGTCTTGCTTGTGTTATTGCCGTTAGCGGTAGCATTCTGATGATATCTATTTGCTCATCATTTTCTTCTTTATCCATTTTCCATTCTGGCAAAAAAAAAAAAAGGGAGCTCACTCACAGCATCGTTTCACAGAATCCTGCCTTGGGGATTTGCTTTTGATTATTGTGGCAGATGTTGTTCTTGAAAATACAGGTCTGCTTGAGCTTTCTAGCTGCTCACAGTCTCTCAGAACTTCCTTTGCTGTTTGTTTTATACAGCGTTCTTCTAGCTGATAAACTTTATTTGTGGTTGACTTTTAGCACTTCATTATATGGTGAGGAATGTCTGAGCACTCCTTATCTAATGTAGGAGTCATTCATCTCATGAGGAGAATCAGAAGTCCACCTTATTTGCATGAAATAGCTGACTGTTTCTGCATACCATCCTGTTTTGATGACAGTGGCAGTTCTACTGAAAACAATCAAAACCTATTTTTTTTTTATTAACCAGAACTGCTTCTTTTAAAAGAAACCATTCCAGACTGAGTAGGGCATGAAGTGAATGATAGACAAGGGAAGATTGATTTGGGAGGATGCAGGTTCATAAGAAATATTAAAAGGTTCTGTTGACTAAAACCCTTCTCAGATTATAGGGTGAAGAATGTTTGGTGTGGGTTACAGCCTCCTACTGTACAGCTAGTGCTTTGGGCAAGCTTCCCTTTAGTCTAATCCTGTATGAAGCTCCTATGTTCTCATTTCTGTCCCCCTTCCCCTTTCTGAAGGCAGCATGCTGCAGGTAGCAAGTTAAGCAGGGAATGCTGCCCACTCTACAATGCAGGTGGTTTTCTCTGAAGATGCTTCACTTCAGCTGAAAGCTGCCTGGAAATCTCAGATTTTACAACTTCAGTCTGTGCCTTGGTGGTGAAGTCAGGGAGCTGAACAACTTTCCCCTTATTCCTACATGCATCTACATCTCTGAAATCACTTGACAGTGAGCTGAAGTATTGTTGTTTCTGAAGTAGATCATATGAGTGTAATGCTTACAATGTGAAACATTTAAACATTCTCATCTTGCAGTTGCTATCTAAACAGGATATATTTATTTAGTTGTCAGAAGATGTAGCAAGAAATCTTGGCATGAAAACAGAATACACAGTCCCCTGTTTCATTGAACAAACATGCAAGTTAGAGTATGTCCACGTTGTTAATTGTTCCTGCTTGCCAGAGTGCCTAATGCTGAGGTATGTATAGATAATACCTCTGGAACCTTTATCACAATATTAGTGCAATGGGCATAAAGGATCACCCTTGTGCTGTTCCAGCTGGTGATGGAACTAGGAACATCTCCTCAGGAAAACCCTGATTATTCCCTCTCATTTCGTTATCTCTGTTCGTTGATGTTTGCATGATTTGAAAAATGAGCTATACTCTGTTTCCTTTGTTCTCACACGTGACCATCTAGCTCATATGACAGCGATCTTTTCTTTCAGGATTTAAGTCCAACCTATAGTCAAGAAAATGTCTGTTGCTTTCTCAACTTCACTCATAATGTTACCATTACATTCTCTGTTTTATCAATTAAAACCCAGAGCATTTTATGCACTGGTAGAATACTTCACAACCATTCCTTTCAGACTGGCATTTCTGGCATTAGGATCCTCCCAGGCAGCTGTGAGACCTATGAAGTGTGTTCAGGCTTCTGGATACACGAGAAGACTTTACTCCATGTCATTCTGCTAGAAAAGAGGTAAAGTTCTCACCATCATAAATCAGACGCATGTCAGATTTTCTGTGTTAAAACATAGGAATAAGATCATTTAAATCTGCTCCAAGGGGAAATAGGAATTTACATGCTATACAACCTGCTGATGGGGCTGTCCCGACTGCTGACAGAGTATTTTTGGTCTTCTGGGAATGGCAGTCTGCAGCTGGGAATTGTTCTTTGGCAGGTATTAAAATCCATGTATTACAGTATTGTAACTACAAGAGGTTTCTGTCCACCTTTGACTCTTGCTTTTTTTTTTTTTCTTTTTTTTAAGATGTTATCATTCTCCAGCTAAATATTTCTTTTCTATCACAAACTTTATGTAGAATATTCTGTGAAGGTCTCTGTTGCTATGCATTCACCAAAGCCTGACAAAAAAGTAAGATAAAAAGACACAGAAAGCCTTTAACTTAGTCCCAATTATTTTGCACCAATAACAAACCTCAGATTTAATTCTTCCCCTCAAGAAGTAATCCTGTGCCATCCCTTGTAATCAAGTCCAAATTCATTAGACTTTTTCAATAAATGTTTTCTGTGTGGTCTCTTGCATACTGATGGCTGCCATGGCAACCAGAGTTTGCCCATTTAGGTTATTCTCCCGAAGTACATAACAAAATGAGCTCTTTTGCCTCCAAAATTCCATGATATATTTAACTCTAAAACCTGGTGTATAGCTCATCACGTTTACGCTTTATTTCTTTCTTTGTGTTTTGTTTTGCCTCTGATGTGCTATAAACCTACCACGCACATGCTGGATTTTACACACACCTAATCTAGCACTACAGATCTCTTTGATTGTTGCTTCACTATAGGTGGCCTATGCTAAAAATATTCCTCTCTTAATTTTGGATGTCATCATTTTCACCAATTCAGCACAGAACAAACACTCAAACTCTCTGGAAGCTGTGTATATTTCTTTGACTCAACAGTTTCTTACACATTAGTGGAATTTAATTTGCACCATTTATTTTGTCCCACTGTAATTCCCAAAATATTTCAGGATTAGAGGAATTGTCCTTCACTAGATCTGTTGGAATTGATTTGATAATTTTCACTCATGAAAATAGCACCACATCAACTTAATGGGCAGCTTCCCAGAAATGTGCAAGTTTTGCCATGTTGTTCTGCCTTAATTGTTTTTTTGCTTTTCATGTTAGCATTTTCTAAGCAAAAATAGATGTGTTTGGTAAGAAATATAATTTTGAACAGAAGGTACGGAGCCTTCATAAACAAAAATTTTTATGTAATTCGAATATTGCCATATCCTTTACATAAAAGTTATTAGATGTGCTGAATTTAAGAACATTGCCAGTTTTGGTCGTTTACATTTTTGACTTTCTGACCTTTTCCACTTCCCTCAGAATTAACAGTAAAAATTTCACAATCTCCGATTTGTGTAGATTTTCTGTGTGAATTAAGTTAATGTAAATCACCTAGCCTTACTTTTCTTTCACTATCAGGGCATTTCTTTCATGTGTATTAATTAGCTGGTGGTCAAATGCATAATTTTGGACCAACCAGTCAATGTACACATCATTTCAAGTACATTCAAAGAAGTTCCTCTCCCAGTCTCTCTTGCCACTAACTTTGTGTCTGTATTCTCTTCAGAGCCTCCAGCATTGCCCATTAATTATTTCTCATCCTCCTGCTTGCTCTCCCTTCTCTTGAGTCTGTCCATGTATACTTGCTGCAACCTGCATTGGCACAGACTAAGTTCAGCAGAAGTCTAGCTACAGGGCAGTGTAGTTACCATTCTGAGGACTGGATGGGTGACTTGAGATAGAAATAAACTAACACAGTACTGAAAGTGGGATCCTTTCATCCAAGTGCCCATCCCTACTCAATTATATAGAAAAAGCCCCACAAAAAGTACCCCTTCTTCCCACTTTATTTTTATTCTCTCCATTAAGCAGTACAGTGTCACACCATGTAGAAGTTCATTTATCATGTTCCATGACAAATAGAACAGCTTGAATATAACCTGGTTGATGATAAGAATAATTTTGAAATACCAGCTTTATGAATTAACTTCAGATGATTGTGAACCTTCCGGTTATGTTCTATAGATATTGCAACAAGAAAAAATTTTTTTTACATATTTTTAACTCCTTTGGGTATATGTAATCATCCCTTCTTGTTGGCATAGAAATACTCTTTCTTTTCCTCTGACTATGACTCAGAATGTTTGCTGTGAATTGTCTCCTATATTTTTCTATTCACATTTCTGTGTTTTAGAAATGCAGCTTCCTTGTTTCTTCTTATGTTATTTCTTTCCACATTAGCTAAACTCCTAAGTATTTCTATTCACTTTTAAAATCACCTGTTAATCCTGGAACATCTTTATCATAATTAGAAAGTTGTTTTGCATTCTTTCCTCACTTTGCATCTCAGAATACCGTAATTTTTCATTTTCCTTTTGGTTAATATAAGTCTGCAGTTAAGTAGGACACCAGTCATAAGCCTCTGACTTCCCAAATATGTGGAAACCTTCTAATCTGAAAGATGACCTCATCCCTACTTTTTTTTTTCTTCCCCAACGGTCATTTTTTATCTTTATAAATTGCAACATTTAACTTGCATTCTCTAACTGAATTAGTTATTACACTGTTTGCTACCCAACATGGACGACCAATGTCAGGTTGTCATCAAACCCAGACAGAATAGCTGCAGTGTTACTGTTGTGAATCTCTTGCTCTAAGAGGATATTCAGAGAAAAAGAACTGCACAGTAGAATCACAGAATCAATGTTTTACTCAATTTTTATGCATTCAGATATGTGTGCAGCTGGGTATGAACTACAATTCACACATTATTTATTATTTAAATCACAATTGAGGGAGACACAGTTTAAGGTAGCCATTTCTCAGCTGATTTTTCAATCCACTTTTCTCTATGAGGTATAGCCTATTTTCTAACTGCTGTATTGCTAGACTACAACAAGCTGGTACCTCTTGCTGAAACACTTTTCAAAAGTGTGCATTCTGCTAGTCTGAATTCAGTTGAGGCGGCCCTCTTATAAGCAGTTATGGACAGATGACTTCCCCCTCAGATGGCTTCACAGATAACCAGTTAGTTAAGTTTTCCAGTTCCAAACTCAACTTACTGTTTTCTCTTGTCACTGTGCAGTAATTTTATTATTTTTGTTTTAATTGGTATTCCACATCATATTATCATGTAGTGCACTGGGAGTTAAACAGCTAATGCTCCATTTCTATGGATTGTTATATTTCTGGGTACCTGGTTCTCAGAGGAGAAGAACTACACATCTCAGAAGACTCTTCCTGTTCCGTTTCATTTTTCCATTTACACTGAAAGATAAAACTGCTCACAAAGTCAGAAGACTTCCCTTCTTTTACTGCTTGTTTCTGTGGTGTATGCTCCCCAGCCATCTTCCCTTCAGCCTTAGATTAAGACCTATGGTTTTGGATACTCTATTTTATTTGATTTATTAGCTTCAATTCCAATTATACTGTATTATCTTGGATTATACTGTCATATTTAATAAATTAATTTTCTCCTTCAGTTCATTGCCACTTTTTTGCTTTTAGGCCTATTTTCCTACCTTTTCCCCTTTTTTCCCATACCCCTCTCCCAGGATGTGGGTGTGTGTGTCCCTCTGCCCCAGTTAGTCACAGAACTGGGCCGAATCAGCCCTTGAACCATTGACACACAGCTAAAGACCAAAAAGAAAAAACAACCAAGAAAAGGTAGGAAGGACTCCCTGAATGTCTTGATCTTCTACATTTTTAGGTTAGTTTGTTATTTTTAAAATATAATGCATTGTTCATATGTTTTTCCTTGCTTGAATCTGGCATCCTTCTACACTAACCAGGAATTTTTCATTGAGAGCAGATGAAACAACTCCTTCTAGAAGATGTTGAGGAAATGCTGGAAAGTTTATCTAGGAGAATAGTCTTATTTTCTCATGCAACATCTTCATCTTTTATTGACTGCAGGGTAACTCCCCATTTCAAATTCCAAGATAAAATGAAGAGAATAGCAGACCAGCTACGGGAAGTGTGCTCTGCAGTCTCAAATTCAAGCCTAAAAAAGGAAGTCTGAACCTCATAAAACTGTTACTTTTGAAAATGAGCTAAAGTCAACAGGGTAAACGTATTCAACCTTGAATTTATTCATGCTGCAATGCTTTAGGCTAGTGTTTCTCAAATACTTTCCCTATCAAATTGTTCTAATTTTCTGCTGCTGCACACTTCCATTAAGATGACTGCTCAGCCTCCTCAGTACTTTTCTGTCAGTTCATAGATTATAATCTAATTGCTTATAAAAAACTTCTCTACAGAATTAAATTACGTAGTTATTAAGTATTTGAAAATTAGCTTAATTGCAGCTGTGGAAATACTACAAACTTTACTGATCTCCAAAATGATTTTTGTAACATTGCAAAATGTCAATAGTAATATTTAATAAATAAGTAGAGCGTATTTTATAAATATGTTGGCATTCCTTGAGTATGGAAATCTTCAGCTTCTAGTATTATTTTAGATGAAATTACAATACTCACAGATTTTAGTTCTCACCCTGATTAGACATGCTGTACACACCTGCTCTAAGTAGTAAAGCTATTAAGCATACCTGAATACGCACAACATTAAAGTTGCTGACACAGTGGTTTAGGTTACTGCTTAGGCTAGTGCATGCAGATGCTATTTGAAGTGACTGTTATGCTCCCTAGGAATTTCTAAGGTCTTAGGCTTTGTGTGACCGTAGACAGACTCAATTTTAATTCCTGCTACTTCATTTCCAAGAGTATTGGTTTTGCTATGTTTGCATAAATTATCTCATTGGAGTAACAAGGGATTAACAAGAGGAACAAGGCGTAGGGTCAAGAACAGTATATGTATTTCTCTGTTGGAAAGTCCAGCAGATTTACTTGTGAATTCTCAACTTCTTTTCACTATTTTGTTGTTCTTAAAGTGTAATCTTGAAGTAGAATAAGGAATCTTGAAATAATATAAACAATCTAATTGATCATGATCCTATTAAATTCTCAAATTCTTTTCATAGTATTTAGATATTTAATTGTCTAAAACACTTTGAGTTGCAAGAGATACTGACCAGATTTATCAGGAACTGCAAGTCTAGCATGAGATATCACACTTCAGTTGCTACTGTTAACTCTGCGATATGATTTGACAGGAGAAGCAGAGGAACAGTCACCTCTGAGATTTGTGCCACTACATGAGGCAGCCTAGCTGAAATGAAATGTGTGAAGAAAAAAATCAAGAAGCTTGCTTCAAGACTACTCAAGTTGTGCGAAAGTTGGTGGGTTACTTTTCATGTGTTTAAGTATAAAGCTTTTGTTTCAGGGTATAATGTCTCAATCAAAACTGAAAGTGGAAAGAAATAGTAATAAATGTAATAAAAAAAAGTAATAAATAAATAGATTCAGTCAAAATAGGTGGATTGAATATTTTTGCAGTAAAATATTGTGTCTATGAATAGAATTTGAGACTTCATGTAACAACTACGTGCTTTTGTTTAATAATTTAAATTTCTAAACTACTTAAATCTTTAAATAGAGTTCTGTTGATGGAAAGAATGACTATGGGCTTAGTAATTTTCTTTGAAGGATTAACCTTTTAAAGCAAAAGAAGGTATTTTCTTAGTTATTTTAAAATACTTTGGCTTCAGCATGCAATGTTCACTCTTGACAGTGTTCTAAGTCAAAATTCAGAGTAATCTCCATTGTATCTCTTTTAGGGAATATATAGGTAATAAATAAATTACTTTTTACCTTTCCTCTCACTAAATTAAATTACTTTTGTTTTTCATTATTTCCTTGGTCACTTTTCCCATTGTTTTAGGTTTTGTGGCTCTCTTTTAAATTCTTTTCATTAAAAAACAAACAAACTAAAAAAAGTGATTATGAAAACCTGACTTATGAGCTACTTTTTCTTCAGTATCCACTTAAGAAGCACAGGCTCATAATTTTTGTGTTTAAAAAGCTGATAACGTCAATGTCCCCTACATTCTTACACCTGCAGTCTGAAAATTAATTTAAAATGACCTCTTTATGGAAATTTTGAAAGAAAACAAATGTAAGTTTTTTTTGGAGTTCTGCCAAAATGAACAAGATACTAGAAACTTTCACGAGAGAGATGCATAGTGATGCCTGGGTAAGCCTCTGGGATCCTACTAAGGTTTATGAAAAGTGCACGTTGAAGGGACCAGTTCAGCCTTCATTGAATCACCAGGAACATTTTTATTTATTATTATTTTTAATTAAACAGTTCAAAAATACCTCAACAACAGTGACCTCCAGATACCTGTGAGACTGAGAGGATTACTTTAAAACTTTCCAGCCAGTGTAGCAGGGAAATTACAGAAGCAAGACATTTCCATGGAGTATGGATACTTTCCATCCTCCCTAGAGGACTTTTCAGTGGAATTGATGTAAATAACGATATGTGCTGTAAGCGAGATTGATTGAAAAGGCTACTCAGGGAATTCATTGAAGATTTCTATCCCTTTCCTGCTCCTCATGTTTTCTTAATTCCTGGCCAAAGATGTTAACCTTTACTATGGTGTTTAACCATTTGTGAGGATTTTATGAAGAAAAAGATTGTAGCTACTTTTATTTCCAGTTAGAGGACATATGGAACTGGGAAAAAGCCTGAAACCAAGTCTGTTTTCACTTCATTCGCCAGTAAAAAATAAAATATTACTGGCTTGAAAATTTGGAAGAAAATCTCTTGATAATAATTTACTGGATTGTTTTCATAGTGTATTTTGTCAGAAACAAGCTCCCATTAAGAAATGTTTATTTTTGGTAGTGTTAAAGAGGCAGAATGCGAAATTCAAATGCTAAAAAAAATCAGATGCATTATCTCTTCAAATATTTGAAAAATAAACAAATTTTAACACAAATATAAAATATTATGTGTATCCATTTGTCTATGGATATTTTGTATTGATTTTGAAAATGTATTTTAAAATAAGAATTATTATAGAAACTAATTTATTATTATTATTATATTCACTTATTATTGAAATAGTTATTGAAAACTAATGGCAGTGGTTTGTTTAGAATGGATTAATGATGAGAGAGCTCTATCTGATCAAAGAAACAAAACAATGTTTTAGCATTTAGTAATAAAAGTGGATTTTTTTCTTTTCTGCCTACCTATTTTGTCAGATTTCCTTATTCCTAAGATACCAGTGAAATGGCAATTATTTATCACCATTACATGCATGTAGAAATGTTTGAATAGCTTTCAGTTACTGGAGACAACTGTATATTTATCGATCACTAGGAATTTATTTAAAACAGAAGCCCCAAACGTTTCCTTAAGCATTGTCTACTTGTAGAGCCAAAATCCAAAATAACTTTGTTTGTAATGAGAATATGGAGATTTTATAAATTATGCACCACTGAGTACATGCTTTTTGTCTGGATCTTTAATCAGATTTGGACAGGATTTCTGTGATGAGAAAGGCTTCTTCTAGAGCAGATTTCAAGACAGCTGTTTTTCTGGGCTTTTGATTCAAAATTTTAGACCAGGAGAAGAAAACCTGATTTAACAATTAACTCCTTTGTATTGTATGAAGCCAGAGACATTGAAAAGCTTAAACACAAGTAAGGATTACAATGGTTCTTCAAACTACAACTCTATCTCACAGATCTTGTAAGAGCAAAGTTTTCTGTGCACAGTAGTCTTATATGAAGCTGGTATTTGAAGCTGGTATTTTAGACTGATGATTGTTGAAATAAAGTGTAAAAGAAATAGAGGAAAATACTCATTACTCAAGTGCAAATGAACCACCTGGAAATAACTGCGATATATAGCTATATTACCTTCCCCCTCAAAGGCAAAATCCATCTGAGCTTAATCTGTATTTTGATCTAAACCTAGGGAAAAAAAAGTATGTGTGTATATGTGTATATGTAATTTTTTTCTATGCTTTTAAAATATATATGTAAATATATAAAAATATAGGTATATATATATATAACCAATAATGAAATAGGAATAGCATTCATATACCTGTTAAGAAATCTTACCACCTATCTTTTCTCTCCCTAGTATGATCTGTCAATATAATTTTTGTGTTTCCATGATATATGTAATTCACACACATTTCCAGGTGAACTTTTCATTTCCTATGTATTGTTAGAGCACAATTTCTTTTTCTTTGAAAAGAACAGAAATTGTCACTGCATGGGGAGTAAAGCAAAGCACAAAATAGATCTACAGCCACACGTTCTGTCTGACATCAAACTGTGCACGAACAACCTGCTAACAAGCAGGAAAATGAAGAAGGGGCCTAGAGGTCACTTCACAGTTCAGCTTTTTACTCGTCATTGAATGGTCCTGTGGGAACCCACTGGATCATGGAAGACAGCTCACAGTTCAAGATGTCAAGCTAGAATGGAAGGCAAAACAAAAGCTGGATAAAAGCTCTAGGATTCTGCAGGAGATATAACAGCTGCATAGAGATGATCCACAAAAAAAAGACATGTATTTGAGTTTCTGAGTAAATAGGAAATTTTTGACCACACGGAACTGCAGAAAGGATGTGGTAGTCACTAATTCTACCTGTAAGAATAATGGATAAGAATAATGGATAAAGCTTTTAGATTTTCTTCTCATCCTTCTCTCCTCTATGAAGAATGGAGGATGGGTTGTAGAAGTTGTTGAAAACTGATGTTTTTCAAAGTGTTTTGACTTGACTAGTGAGTGAAACTTGATATATCTGATGGATGGCAGAAATGGTGCAGCTGTAACCAAATCAAAGACTGAGTAGTGCAAAGTGTGCCAACAAGCCTATCTGTCCTGGAATAAATCTGTATCAGTTACGACATGTAATGCACCTCAGCAAAGAGCAGAAAGTGCAGCAGAAACTGCATAACAACATAACAACAGAGATGCTATAACTCGTCATTTATCTTAGTAAGTAACTCTTCATTTATTTCAGTAAATCAGTAACAATGCCCTATTCTGCTCTGGGTCTTTTTAGCCTTTCAACTTGCTCTGAGAGGAGCTGGAATACAGCATATAGTGTCACAGTTTCTTCCCAAAACTTACAATGCTGGTTTTCAGTAGTTTGAACCAGCCTGAGTAAGAAATAAAGATCTCTCAGCCCTCCCAGAATGGCTGAGAGCTGTTCAATGTTCAAAATCAGCAGGGAGAATGAAATATTATTTTCAAGGCTTCAGGGTTTTCAGTAATGCAGAAGTACTGGGCTACAAAGAGCAGCAAAAGCACAAAGCTGTTTGCTGCAGTGTGGAAGAACTTTCATTTGACAATTCATTTGCATAATATATTTCCAGCATCCTGTATGGCTTTTGCATATTACTTATGTATTGTAGTTAGTTAGTCTCTCCCTTCTAAAGTTTTTGTTCTTGTCACTTCACAACATAGAAATACTGCAAAATATTATGTACTGAAACTAATACAAAAATACTAAGCATACGTATGCTGTTTACATATAGAAACCAGAGTTGGTTTTTTTTTTTTTTTTTTTTTTTTTGTATTCCCGACACTCATGTGTCATTCCCTGATTCACACTATAATAAGGGTAGATATGTTTGATTATTTGGCTATGGCTAGATTCTCTTCCCAACTAGTGGCAAAGTAGTTGACAACTTAATTACCTCAGATGTGCTACAGCTACACCTATTAAGGGTAATAGGGTTAGTTATGAACCCTGCAAAAAAAAAAAAAAAAAATCCATATTGCTTAAAGAAGATATATTGTAGATTTAAAAGATATAGTTCAGACTTTTGGGAGAGCTTCTCTACATTAATTTCATGGCAAGACACAGGTTTCATCACCATTCTTAAGGTGGAACATGAGCGTACACATTTTTGCTCAAATGGAAGCATGAGCCTGTATGTCTTGGAAATATTTTAATATAATCCTTCTCTGGTATGCTTTCTTCGCTTGTTTTTCCTTATTTCTGATGCTGTTTTAGCACAAGACAGTTCTCTTTTCTGTGCCACTCATCATTAAGTCCTAAAGATGGGTAGAAAATTCCTGTATTTGGTCTGAATTCAAGATTCACTCTGAGGAAACCTGGCATAGAAACACACCAACACAGATTAATTAGGATGATGCCATTTTTAAGAGGTGTGCTGTTTTTCAAATATTTTTTTGGTATAGCTTCAGGGGATTGAGGCAAGAGCGTATTCATCTACCTTATTAATTTATATGAATTCAGCTATAATTCTCTCTGCCTTAACCTCCCTGATTAGGTTAGCTGTCTGTTATTTAAATGCGAAAATTATATTCCCCAAACTGTGAGATTAACAGTGCTGAAAAAAATGGTACATAAGGAAACAAAAAATATAGGATACTTTTTTTCTGTACTCAGGTAGTCTTTTAAGTGTGCATACTGAGGTATGTATGTTTGAGGACTTTAGCTATTTTTTGTTGTTTGGGTGGGTTTTATTTTTTTATTTTTCATTTTTTAATTCTTCTTTGTCATTTGACTAACTTTGCTCCAAATACGTTCTCCAGTGAATCAGAGGAATGGGCTGGCTTTGCATATTACAGAGGGCCAAGTGTGTGCCTATTCAACAGAATTCAGTAAAACAAATTATGAAACTTTCTTTTAGTGTCTTGCTGAGATAAACAATAATATAGTTCCATGTTTTTAATAGTTCCTTTAAAGAGTTGTTGTTGTAAGTTTAAGTCTACAGGGGCTTTGATTCTCTAATAGGCTTTAATCAGACTGAGATTATATCTGTGATGGACACAGTTATTTATTTAGCACCAGGTTTGGGAGCACAGTGAGCTTTCTTCAGTATCTCGGGATACTGCAAGCTAGGATTGGTAGCAGGGCTGAGGGTGCATGCTACTGTGAAGAGAATAGCTCAAAAGTGCACTGCAGTGCCCTAAACAAAATAACAGTTCCCTGACATTTTCCTGTGATTGCTTAATCTTCTTCTGTTCCCTTTTAGAATTAATCTGTTGTTCACAAAAACAATTAGAAAATTCTTCAGCAACTGTCCGGTTTTTGCAAGGTCCGACAGAGTTGATCTCATCCTAACCTATGGAAACTAAACGGAGACTCAGGACACCTCTTTCTTTGTGAAGTGATTACAAGGTTAGTGTCTTCTTTATATTCATCAAACAGGAGAAATACATCATCTCTTAAAGACATTGGCAGCACAAAAATAAAAACAATATATCCACTGATGCTGATCAAATAGAAATTTTAATTAACATGGTTTCTAGAGGTCACGTAGCATGTAGCTCAGTTATTTATTTATTTATTTTTAAGCAGGACGTGACTTCCAGCAACCTGTAACAAACAATTAACAAACCATGGAGTTATAGCATCCCTCATGCCCTGGAAAGTACTGATGTGGGATTTCAGCTTACTGAGCTACAGTGATGGCATTTGTAGGTGTCTCTTGACATCTTAATTTTGGTTGTACTGAACATCCTTGCTGAACAGTGACAAAAAGCTGTGGTTAACTTAGAAGGCAGTAAAGAACTGCACAGTCCTTTGCTCATTTTCCCCTAGTGGGAAGGGGGAATCAGAAAAAAAGGTAAAACTCATGGATTGAAAGGAATACAGTTTATTAGGACAGAAAAGGAAAGGAAAATAACAATAGTAATGATAACAGAATATACATAATGAGTGAGGCATAGCACAGTTTTTCACAGCCCACCAATTGATGCCCAGCCAGTCCCCAGTCAGTCATCTCCTCAGCCAACCCCCCCAGATTTATAGCTCACCATGTCATCATGTGATATGGGACATCCTTTTGGCCAGTCTGGGTCAGCTGACCCAGCGCTGTCCCCTCCCAGCTCCTCAAGCACTGCAGCTCCTCACTGGCAGGGCAGCACGGGAAGCTGAACAGCAACAGCTAGAATACTGGAGTTACCAACACTGTTATTATCCTAAATCCAAAACACAGCACCATACCAAATACCAGAAAGAAAAATAAAATTAGAAAAATTAAATCCTACCTGAAACCAGGACTAATCACAGCAAATACAACATTTCAGTCAGCATCCAAGCTTCCACATACAAGGACTTGCATCAGTTTAAGTAGCATTTTTAAACTCTGCTGATCAGCACATTCCCAGATTTGAGTTTCTTTAAAGGTATTTTACATTTTTTACTATATTTAAAATATACTTACAAAGATATTTAAAGGGTTGACAAAACCATACATTTTCATTTTAGTTACAAAATAGAATGTTGCATTAAAAATGCATCTAAGGAAGTTCTATAGGAATTTGATATCATGATTACTGCAGAATATTTTGTAGATTTTTTTTCCTCATTATAACAATAAAATCAACTCTGTACTCACTGCCTGTTTTTCTTACCAGGTTGACCCTGTATAACTTCCCTGGTGTTGATTAGGAGATTAGATAAGTGCTGGGTCCTTTCTACTGATGTTTAATAACATGAGAGATCATACTACGTTAGCTCAATTTGAAAGTTTTCTTTATGGACTGGTTGGTTCTAGAATGCCAATTATCCACACTTAAACCTTTTGGATTTTAAAGATTTTCATCTGTTACAGCTATATTCCCATGACCTGTAAGTTCATCAGTACAAAAGAGTGAAATAATGGCCAACCATTGTCAGTATTTAAATGGGGAGACTTTCATGGAAAATTTCTGTCAAAGAGTTAGAGCTTCTCTCAACAGAATGCTGGGCTGGAAACTGCTTAAACTGACTCCAGGTACATTTAGATCATACAGCTATACATGTTCTTTGGAAGAATTTTCATTTCCCTATAACAGCCCAACAAAGCAACTGAAAAATTCTAGCTGATGAATGCAATGCAGCCTACAGCCCAATTTAACATATGAAAAGTCTATATTGTCACATACTGTAGAGCCAAAGAGCAGGGCTCAATGAAATCACATAATTATTATAACCCTGTGACTTTAGATAAGATCCTGGCTGATCCCAGGTGGCTTTTGTCAATCATGTGAACAGATACATTCTCTGAACACTTTATTATCCCAGCTATACACAGTGTTAAGGAGTTATATTTACCAATTCCCCAACTCGCATATGGAGACCAGCTAGAAAACCCATATATCCCAGAGCAATTGTCTTATCTATTTCCATTAATGTAACTGAAAAATTTGACAAGGAAAAGGTTGTTGTGTTGAATGCAGCAGCTGCATCTAATATGCACTAGTGCACGTCAGAATCATTTTACTAGACCAGAGATCAGATGACATGATCTTGACAAATCCATCCTACCTATATCTCTGCATGGGAACTGCTGAATCACAGCCTGAACCACTGATTGATCACCTGAGGCAAGCACTGAGTCAGCTGCAGGAGCGCAGGTGAAAGCAATGTACTTGTGTTACTGGAAGGGGTGGAGTCTGCTGAAGGGCTCTTACTTAAGGGCTGACTAAGGCTTAAGGGCTTAGGGCTGACCACCACTGGGGAAGGATTTCTTTTTGGAGATCCCTCCCTTGTGGAGTTATTGGTGAACCTTGACCATCTGCAAAAGGTGAGCCTCCCTTTATTTACTGGACTGGTTGTCTGTTTGCCATTTAGATAAGCCTAGCAAAATATATCATCTTTGTCACTATTTTCTGTGAATACTGTTCTTTTGAGTTATTCTCCCTACAGTCTCTCACTCTCCAAAGCAGGTAATTCATAGAATCATAAAATAGTTTATGTTGGAAGGGACCTTTAAGATCATCTTGTTCCTACTCCCCTTGTATAGGCAGGGTCACCTCCCTCTAAACCTGGTTTCTCAAAGCCCCATCTAGCCTGGCTTTGAATGCTTCCAGGGAGGGGCATTCACAATCTCACTTGGCAACCTGTTCTGGTGTTTCACCACCCTCACAGTAAATAATTTCTTTCTAATATCTAGTTTGTATCTACTGTCTTCCAGTTTAAAATCATTTCCCCTTGTCCTGTTGCTTCATGCCCTTATGAGAAGTCCTTCTGCAGCTTTCCTGTATTCCCCCTTCAGGTACTAGAAGGCCACTATAAAGTCTCCTTGGAGCCTTCTCTTTGCCAGGCTGAAGACCCCTAGCTCTCTCAACCTGTCCTCACAGGGGAAGTGTTCTAGCTCTCTGGTCATCTTTGTGACCATTTTCTGGACCTGCTCTGACAACTCTATGCCCTTGAGTGGGGGGCTCCAGAACTGGTTGCAGTACTCCAGGTGATTTCTCATGAGAACAGAGAGGGGGCAGAATTACCTTCTTCAACCTGCTGGTCACACTTCCCTTGATGCAACCCAGGTTGGCCTTCTGGGATGCAAGTCCCCACTGCTGGCTGACACTGAATCTTTCATCAACAGATTCTCACAAGTCCTTCTCCTCTGAACTTCTTTTTAGCCATTCTCTCCTCAACCTGTATCTGTCCTTGAGATTGCCCTGACCCCTGTACAGGCCCTTGCACTTGGCCTTTCTGAACTTCATGAAGTTGACATGGGTCCACATCTCAAGCCTGTCCAGGTCCCTCTGGATTGCATCCCTCCCCTCTAGCATGTAAACTGCACCACTCAGCTTGGTGTCATCTGCAAACTTGCTAAGGGTGCACTCAATTCCACTGTCCCTGTCACCTACAATGATGTTAAATAACACCATTCCTAACACTGATCCCTGAAGAACACTACTTGTCACTAGTCTCCACTTGGACATTGAGCAATTAATAAGGATCAACCTGCTGATTCCTAAATCATGCTCAGGAATTGTCCATCAAAGAACTAATTAACTTGGAGAAAATAGCGATCACTCAGTTCTGCACATCTAATGAGTTGTTTTACTGTTTTTGTTGTGTTATCTTTATCTTTGAATATATTTCATCCTCTCACCAATTTTTATCCAGTTGGTGACTTAGGCAGTGGTGAAATTGTTTCATAGGATTCTGATGCCAGTCCCTGTCCAAAATAATGTGTCAAAGAGAGATACAAGATGCTGCTTGTTTGGTAACTATAGCACCGAATGCAAGATAGCTTCACCAATGTAGTACTGGCACAGGTACTCCCTATAAGTTAGGGTACAGCACCTTACCAGTGCTTTAAGAAGTATGCTTGCAGTATTTCTGCATGTTATTGTACTGCATCTTGGATATATGTCACACATCAGGCTATATCTACTCACCTTCACATGCACTAGCAGACCATCAGAAGTTGGGATTCTTGAAGTTTCTTACTACCAACAGCATGAGACTTTGCAAGCTGTGTTATGGAGATTCAAGGCATATATAAACTATAAAGATAATGATTTCAGCCTTGTAATGTAAAGGAGTTGTAAATTAAATGCACTGCAATGCTTTTGTCAATAGCTTGCACTCTGTTAGAAATGTCAAGTATGGATAATGTTATGTGTAAGTTGCCAAAAAAAAAAAAAACAAAAAATATGATGTTTTCTTTTACTACTCAAAATCTTTTATTGAAAATTATTTTTTTTCTCCTGATGGATGTCTAAAGAAGTGTATGACTCAAAGATGTATATGTGAAGCAATGTATGTTCACCCATCACTGCACTCTAGTAATTACATGAAGGAATTTTTACTGGATAATGTGTTTCAGTCAAGCTTCCAAAAGCGCAGCAGTGCTAATAATGTCATTTAAAGTCATGGTTACCTTTATGGATCGTAGTGATGCATATTTTTTGAGTAGCAAGCAATTCATTAATGTCATTTCATAGCTAAAATACTGAGCAGTGCTTGACCTTCTGTTCTATAACCTTGTGACATTACAGGTAGACCGGCTTTATCTGGCCAGGTTGTGGTTTGCAAGCATTTAGCAGCCTGTCAGTGGATACCAGGCAATGAAAGGATTAAATGTCATACTTCTGAGAACTACAGGAAGGGTTTTCTTGCTGCAGATCAGAGAATAAAGTGTCATCCAGACTAAAAGCTTCTCACAAGGTAAAAAATAAAATTCCGTTTTATACTGAGAGTTGTAAGGAAAGAAAGGGATCTCAAAGCTTAGACATGATTTACAATGAGTTTGAACAAATGCTACAGAGGAATAAGAATATTCATCAGAAGACCTTTTTTTAATAAAACAGTGGTTATATAAAAAATGCAGAAGCTGAAAAATTTGAGATGAGGTCAAATTGGTCAATGCAAGGTGGAAAAGAAGGGGTATTCTCATATTTTCAAAGACAAACCTTGTATATTTGACAAGCAAACACAAAAAAAATCTGCTAGTGTGTTATATTCTACTAAAGTGCAATGTTGAATCACAGCTCAACTGGAATTGTTCATCTAGCATAAGTTGCTATTGAGTTGAAGCACTAATTTGCTATGCAATGGAGTTACTGGGAAATTGTCTTGCCTATAACATGTCACTAGCCAACTGAGATAGGCATACATAGTGACACAAGGAACAGGAGACATAAACAGCAATAAATTGTTGTAAGAAGAAAAAGAAATCGTAGTTTATAGTTTCCCACATCTCAGAAGCATCGAGGCAGTCTGGAACAAATTCATTACTGATAAAAGCAGAAAAAATAAAAATCCAGACAGAAAATCAGTGAAGGTACATCTGCTTGCACAGCGAAATCCTGTAGCCCTGTTAACTTCGTTGTCTGAGACTTGAATTCCATGTGCCTACCATTTACAGCAGCAGTTCCTGTTTTTCAGCACTTATGACTCCTTAAATTAGCTACAGCTGGCCTAGCTTGGGGCCTAGTAGCTTCCAGTCCTCAGGAAACAGCTGACACAATTTTTATGAATCAAGCTGGCAAAAGCAAGCAATTGCTTGTTCTTTTCCTCTCTTAGATGTGAGGGTCCTTACTATCAAAAGCTGGCAAGAAGAGAGGGGGGGAAAAAAAAGCAGGTTTTTTTCATGTTTTGGGAAACTTTCCACTCCTTGCTATTTTCATCTCTAATTTTCTAAGATACAACCTTACTACTTTTCTGTTGCGTCCTGAAACAGATGAGGTGTTTTGTTTGTTTGTTTTCTTGTAAATGTTGCCTTACAAAAAGGGAACTTCATAAGGGTTGTACAGCAACCACCATCGTATGTGTGATGGTTTGATTTAAAGCCCTCAGCTGAAATCGGATATGTTTTATAAGACTAGTTTGAACAAAACTTCTGAAGGTGTTAAGGAAAAATTAAATGGTTATGGTTAATGGCTTATTTTGTGGGAAGGTTCTATTAATAGTAGTTCTAGTTCTAGTAACCTAATTTGTTAATCAACCTACAAAGCAAAGGCACTATTTCTTACTTGAAAGTCATGTGCAAAGTTAATGTTACAATAATAATTTAGTCATGATAGAATAGGTGTTAACACACATTTGACAGAATTCTGAAGTGATTGTGTGCCCAGTAAGATATAGGCAAGTGTCTGTATTAACTAGAACACGCGAGGAATGTTTGAAATATGCTTTAAGCTTTGAAAATCAGTTAGAAGATGCTAGCATTAGTTTTTTTAATGGAGTTTTGCTGATAACAGGCCATCCTGGTGGCCAGCTTTTTTGGACAAATTTTAGTGTGTGTGCTAACTTTTGTAAGTAACAGTAATTCATAGTTCTCTAAAATAAAGAAAAGTTTAGATGAAATAATTTAAATATCTATCTCAGACACAGGGGAACACTAAGAAATGGTGAAGCTGTTGATTTCTTGGGGAACTTAAAATATTCCATGTGACATTTTTATTGTCATCTTTTACTGAATTATGAATTGACTGTTATGCTGTTTTGACTACAGTTGGTCCCTGCATTTCTCTTACCTCTGGGTTGTGGCAGCCATAAATTTATACAAATCTGTAGATTTATAGAAAAAAATGTGATATAAAAGTTGTTTCCCAATTTTTGGATTGGGCCTGCTGGATAAAGTTAAGTGATCTCAGTACAGGAGAATGGAGCTTTAGCAGTGAAGACTGTGTCTTGCTCAGCTCCCACAACTCTACCACTGAAATAACTGATTTAACTTTGATATTGTCACAGGAGGCCCCATTTCATTCTGTTTACCCATAATTTAAATACATGGTTCCTCTAAAGTTCTAGGATTTCCATGAGAATAAAAAACACTGAATGTGAGGTCCATGATTGAACTATACCTATTACAGAAGGTTTTGAATATACTAAAATACGGTGAAAGTTTAGCAGAAGACTGGGAACTGGGGCTGTTTAGTCTGGGGAGAAGGAGGCTGAGGGGAGACCTTACTGCTGTCTTCAAAAACCTGGAATGTGATTGCAGTGAGAGTAGGGTTGGTCTCTTCTCATTGATGACAGGACAAGGGGAAATGGCCTCAAGTTGTGCCAGGAGAGGTTTAGGTTGAATGTAAAGAAGAGGTTCTTTACAGTAAGGGTTATTAAGAATTGGACAGGCTCCCCAGAGATACAGTTGAGTCACCATCGTTGAATGTGTTTAAAAATTGTCTCAACATGGTGCTCAGGGACATGATTTAGTGGTGGGTTGTTAGAGTTAGGGTACTATTCTGATGATCTTGAAAGTCTTTTCCAACCTGAGCGATTCAATGATTAAGTACTTTATTAGCAGTGCACTCTCCTACGTGGATGCATGAATGATGAAGAAAGAATACAGTGCAAATACAGTAACATGAGCCCTCTTAAATTGAGAATTTCAGTAGCTCTTAATGTCTTCTTTAGCTCCGAGTACCTCAATGTCAAAATTAGTTCAATTTCTTAAACACTTAGAACTGTTCTGCAAAAAAAATAATTCTCTTTTGCTCACAAAATGCTAATATTAGTACATTACATTTTTCTGTACAGTATCATAATGATTTTAATTCCAAATAAAAGCTAAATAAACTCTGCAGTATGATGTTAAACATTCGTAGTTGTTTCTTCAAATAAAAAATGTAATAAGACCATACCTTTGGAAGTGCTAAAATGATTGCTGTTCTTAAAATACGCATTAAATCTGCATTGTGAGTATCAGTAATTCTCAGAGTAAAGCAATTCTGCTTAAACTGTAGGGCTCAGCCAGGCTTTATAACTCCCTTTTATAGTTCTTGAAGATTATACTAATGTCTGTGTGACCACAGAATTCTCTTTTAATATTGAATTTCATGAACTTAACTGATTTCTGTTGGAAAAATAGGAACAAAAAGACAAACCAAACCATACTATGTCTTACTGTATTTTTTACTTAGAACTGTGTCCAAGCTATCATCATTTGAAAATTAGAGGGATGTATGGTAAGGTAACTTATCAAAAATTTTTAGTAAATTACGGCTTCAGTTTTTACCTTTTATTTTTATTGTATTCTGACTCTGTTGGTAGTGGCCTGATTAATCATTAACTGCATCTGAAAGAATACTCTAAAGTGAATTACAGCCCTATTAAGCCTTCTAGGCTGCAGCATATTCAGCAAAATCATATTAAATGCTTCAAGCTAAATTCTTTTACATCACTGCTAACACTTCTGATAAATGATGTTCAAAGGAAACATCCAGCAACTAAGTTAAAATAAATCAGCATTTGCAGGAAATCCATTTCCTCAAGTCCTGAAGTTTCCATTTAGAATGAGGTTTTTTTTTTGTTTTGTTTTACTTTTAAACCTGTCCTGATTTATCAGCGTCTTACTTAAAAAATGGCTCTAATGGTTATCCTGTCAAAAATTGCTATCTTCTAAGATTGTATTGCACACTTTTTATAGGTGGCAAAAAATGCTGCCTAATATTTGACTAACTTAAAAACTAGCTTTGTTATTGAGGCAAAGCAGCTACTTCTTTTTGTTACCTGTGAGTTCTATGTTTATATCAGTGCAAAGTGAAGTTCACAGACTTATCATTTATATCATGCCTCATGTTGTCCTGGGGGAGACATAGGGGTTCTGGTGGATGAAAAACTTAATGTGAACCAGCAGTGTGTGATTGCAACCTGGAAAGCTGGTGGTGGTCAAGACTTAAGTGAGTTCAGGGAAAAGCTGGAGCATCTCCCCTCTGAATGCAGATTGAAGGAACTGTGTTTGTTCAGCTGGGAAAGGAGAAGGCTTTAGGAAGACCTCATTGTGGCCTTCTGATATTTAATGGGAGTTTATAAACATGAGAAAAATGAAATTTTTATATGGGTGGGTAGTGATAGGGCAAGGCAGAATAGTTTAAAACTAAAGGAAGGGAGATTTAGATAAGATGTCACAGGGAAATCTTTCACTGAGAGAGTTGTGGGGTGCTGGAACAGGTTGCACAGAGAGTCTGTGGGTGCCCTGTCCCTGGGAATGTTTAAGGCTAGGATGGATGGGGCCCTGAGCAATCTGATCTACTGCTTGATCTATTGGCTGGCAACTCTGCCTGGGGCAGGGGGTTGGAGCTTAATAATCTTTGAGGACCTTTCCAACACAAGAAATTCTATGATTCTATGAATACATTTGCTAGGATCATTGTAATGTGATTAATTAATTAATCTCTTTATTTGCTCAAGACTATCTTAAAAAACATATCACTCTGTTACTTTTTAAGGGGAAAAAAAAATATGAAGACTCTTAAATGTTTGCTCTCAGATTTTTTCCATTTCTCAGTGAGATCCTTATGAAAATAGATACTTTGCTTCTTTCCACTGTTCTTTTTGAATATCGCAACTTTGTCCCCAACCCAAAGTTGTTTCAATCCACATGAACAATGCCAATTTTGAGTTAGAATTGGAAATGGATACATGATGGAATATATTATCCTCCTTTCATTATCCTTAAGCAATAAGCCAAAATGCACATTAGTGTTTAATTACAGATTTACAAAATAGAGTATGAGACTGCAATTATATAGAAAAAAAAGTTTCTTTAAAAGTTTGTTTCAACTTTTTAAAGAAAATCAGTGTGACATATATGTTTTTACTTAAACACCTGAGGCAGTCTTCTTTACAACAGTTAAGTCAAATCCTGTTCGATTCAAAATTTCATATTGCATTGTCCACTGGAAGTGAATTGTATCACACAGACTGCCTATACTATGGATTTTGGCAACCAGTTATCTAAAAGCTTGCAAAACATTTCATACCATGAATGTTCGTCGTTATAAAACAAAGCAATATCATAGGGGACATAGTGTGAAAGATTTTCTAATGGTATTCCAGTTATTCTATCTGAAAGACTTGATGTCAACCCTTGAGACATATTAAAATTGTATGCTATTAAAAAGAGTTAGATTGTAATGTACCAAGCACCACTACAGCTATTTTCAAAGCAAGCATAAATATGTTGTATGAGGGCTGATCCAAAAGTAATGCCTCCTCTTTTATGATGTTGGCCCGCAAAATTAGAGACTAATTTTGGTGGTATGGTAGTAGAGGCTGAACCTTCCTGACAGTATTCTATTATATTTTGTTGTGTATGACAATGTGGGCAATATTTTCATTGTAATGATGCTGTCATAGCAGTGGGTCACCTCCTCTGGTACAGTTTTTTACAGGTGTGGCATGCAGACTCTTGTTCATCACTGGCAAAAAAGCAAAGCTAACAGTGGTGACTAGGTTGAAAAATAATATTTTGTAGCTGAGACTTTGCTCCATCAAATAGTATTGTGCTCTTTGTACCTGTTGTAGTTTCCATGGATATGTAAAACAGACATTGCTTTGGAAGCAATCTATGTGTCTGCTCCCAGCAGCTCCTAATTTGTGCCTCGAATATTAGAAGTGGATCAAGTACACTGGAAGCTGAGTTTGTTTCTGCTCAACATAGCCATAAGGAACTGTGAAAATGTTGGCAATTGAAAAGGTGTAATAGAACCTTCAGAAAAAGGATCTTTAGATATCACACATGATTTTAATTAGTTCATTATGACTTTCTGAAATATTATTTCTGAATACCTACCACAATTTGTTGTGTGTTTTATCATAAAATCCTTATGAACAAAACTTTTTTACATAAAAAATTCTGCTTCCAGAGAGGAAACTACTAATTAATAAAATCTATTTTTTTCTGAATATTGGAGAAAACCACACTAAAGAAGTTATGTATAATTATCTTGTTAGTCTCTTATAGTCTCTTTTTACTTGTGGGAATAGAATGGGCATACTAGTAACAAATGGAAAATTGTTAGTGACAAGAATTGTTTTTGTAGGACAAACTGAAGTTCGTGCTAAGGAAGTAAAAAAATCTATGCTATGCTAATATAAGTTGGAAAAATCATAAGAATTTCTGCATTATTGGCAATATGCATTCCCAGATTAGTTTATTTTTTTCCTCACAGTCTCTCTTTGAAATTTTCAGTTATAAACATTTTATAATATCTAATGACTATCTATACCTATGTCAGTTACTAAAGAGATAATACATTTTTTTTTTATTCACCTGACATTTCAGTGGTGAAGCGACAGTGAAATACATAAATAACCACCAGGAAAGATTATCTCGATCAAAAATGACCTGAACTTGATTTATTTTTTCAGTAACTGTAAAGTTCATAATGGACACTTAGAAGGTATTCTTGCAATAGAAGCAAAGTAAAATGATATTCTCCGAAGTCACATTTGAGGATAGATAGATGTCCACCTAACAAAGGTTTGTTTAGAGAAGTGTAACTCCATAAATTGTTTTATTCCTTATATCAGCATGATACTCTAGCTGATAGCAGTCTTGATTTATTTGTAGTTGTGACCTTTCAGACTGAGGAACGTTGTTCTACAGGAATCTGAAAAATAGCTTGAAAACATGAGAATATTTTTTTAAATATTTTTCTTTAACTATCCTTTAATGATTCTTTCAAGTATTGCATCAAATGTTGCAAAACTTTTCTTCTAGAAAGAAAAAATGTTTAAACACTATCTCTGTCCTTAAATCAAGTAACTTAGATCTGTGTTATAGAGACTAAAACAGTGATGTCACATCAACTCCCACAGTACTGTAGAGCAATCAGACTGAAATTCTTGAATGCTGCTATTTGATTAAAAATGCTTTGCTTCCTTTCATTGTCACTAAGAATATATATATATACTTTTTTTTTTGACAAGAAGTAAATATGCAAAGTGGTAGTCTTGTAGTAGTGTGACTGGTAACAACACTTTTTTTCAAACTTCAGGGGAAATTTTTAATTATCTGAACTTGATTGTATTCCTTAGCTATCTCCAGAGACTGATATGTGCTGAACTGCACGTACCATGATAGAGAGCTAAAAATATCAAACAAAACTCAACCTTTAGCATGTAACACTGACTTCAATGTCATAGATTTCTGGTGTGTTTGCAAAGGATGGTCACTGCTCTGTCTTCACTACTTGACATTTTTTTTAAGATTTTCAGTGCCATTAATGATCCATACTCTATCAATCTCAGTTCCCAGATATTCATTGCATATCTCACTCTCTACCCCCATTAGTTCTGATTTCTGTATATGAAGGGTAGCTCTTGGATGTTTTAGTCTTGTCAAATTGTAGTATACCAAGAAACATGGAAAATGTAGATTGCCACTCTTACAACTGTTTATGCCCTCACTATTTGCAGTTAAAGGAATTGTAACAAATATACACCTGTGAAACAGGAATACAAGTAGACTGAATTCATGCAAATATTAATACAAACTGTTTAGATTCTAATACTGCTATGTTTAGAAATTATTTCCTTAAAAGGAAGTTAAATTTGTCAGCTATAATTTAGTTAATGAAAATCTTTGAGTTGTTTTTGAGCAATAAATAACTTTTTAAATGTAAAACTATCATTAAAGCTTAATTATAGGATGCATCAACAAATAAATAACATTGCAATGAAATCTGACTGACAATACAGGTCAAATTATTAACTGTGGAATTCATAATCAGAAATTTCATGTGAATGAAAATCTATATAGTTCAGATTAATTTGTAATATGTTTTCAAGAAGAAAATTAGGACTTAATCATGAAATTTTGTATACTGGTAGATATTAAGAATGAGTGAAATCTTTTTTAAGAAAGAGGTGGTTGGCTATAGAATACCATTACCTTAAAAAGAGAGTGCCATTTATTGTCTCTTTCCTTTATTTTTATTAAAAACAAGCAAATAAAATAATCCCAACTTCAACTTACTTTTCTGTTTTAGTGATACCTTATCCACCTTGAGGATGGGCTGAATTAGAATAACTTCCCTTTGGAGTCATCAGGGTCAACCATGGGAAGAACAAGAAACACTAGGGATCACAGACACCCATGGCTATGAATAACTATGGGATATGGAACATGTCCCCAAATACACACCAGTATTCTGGAGGTGGGGCAAAAATTCAGCTGAAGAACTGCATGGATCCTTGGTATTCGCACTTGTTACCATGACCAAAGGATGAGTCAGTGATAATTGCTGAAAGCTGAAAAAGCCAAGCATACATACAAACTCCCTGAGGTTCATGCCAAAATGTTGAAATATTTTTTATTTTTATTTATGGCTTTAAATAATAACCTGACCAATTAATTCAACACATCACTGTTCACGAGTATTTGTTTTAGAGGACATTCAGTCTAGATTGAAAGAAAATCTATGGAACCCAGATAGAAACACCTTAAATAACTGAGTAATTTGGCAGCCTCAAGATGCCAGCAAAGAGCAAATAAAAGCTAAGCACAGTTATTATAAACTAGAAGTACATATGAACACCAAACCTGTATATACATCACCTAGGTAATCCAGATACTTCAGTGGATTGGATGGTGGTTTTCAGGGAGGGAAAAAATGTACCTATATCTGTTTAGTTGGCAATACTTGAAGAGCAGTGTTGCTTTGTCCTAACGTTGTCTTATTTCAAAGTGATTTGGAGGTGTGTATATATGCTTAATTTATCCTAATAGCTTAAATGGCTATACTGAGACAGTTAGTGTTTCAGTAACCAGCAAAGCTTTTCTTCCTATTGAAAGCAGGTATTCAAGATAAATTTTGCCCACAGTTGGATTTAATTTCAAAGTACTGCAAAGATCTTAAAATATCAGATTTTTTTGGAAAAAAACAAACTCCATTTTGATGATTTTGAGATGGCACAATCACTTTTTTTTTTTGATCCAATAACAATATATCAGGAATGCTGCAACCCCCCCATATCAATACAATATCCTCAGTTGGACTTGATGATCTTGAAGATCTTTTCCAATCTCAGCAATTCTGCAATTCTGAGCGTTTCTATGAATCTATCCTGCTGTCTCTCTATACTTTTAATTTTTTCTTTCAGCTCCTAAGTCATTCATCTTTCATTAACAATCCATTTATTTTCATAGCATCTTGCAAGACTTTGCTGTTGGCTTACTTCTACCTCATACTCTGCAGAAACAAGCTGAACATGAACCAGCTTTACTGTGCTACCCTTCGTAAGGAAGCAGAACTATATTTGTATTGAAAATGTAGGTTGAGAGACATATTGTTGAAAGAGGCGTAGACTTCTTTCTTGTGTGTCAAAGTAGTAACTCTTATGCTTCAAACTTAACACTTGCTGATGCTGTAAAGTAACTGTTTTCGTATCACCAAAAATCCTGTAGATGAGAGTGGGTGATATACCAGTTTTACAACAAAAAGGTACTTTGCAGAACTTCACACAAAGTCAGTTAGACTTGATAATCTCTATTCTTATTTTTACAGCTTTCTGTGTATATGTAGTAAGTGTATTTTTTATAAAAAGTAATTCCATTTATATTGCCCTTACATTGAAGGAATAGACTACATCCTTATGTAACTGAGGGGTAAAATTAAACCTGAAGTTCCTCTGGAACATTGTTCTTGTGAAAGAATGAAAAGAAAGAAACAAACAAAAACAAGGAAGTCATTTTCTATAAATGACTTACAAGTACACGCTTCTTGTAGCAATAAAATATTAGGTTATGGTTTTTTATTTAGGTTTTTTTTTACTTGTGAAAGATTGGATTTTATGGATTTTTTTATTTTTTTTCAATTTGTCCCCTAGATCTTATCAAGAATAGCACCACCACCAACAGAAAAGCCCTATTTGGCAGGTATTCTAGGATAAAACACACAAAGTAGATCAGAGTTGCGAGCCACATCAAATAATGCCTTTTGTTCTCTTACTCTCCTTGTGGAGCTCCAACTCGTACATTCTGTCCAGTACAGGGCACTGTACTTACAGTGAAGACATGAATCTCCTGGGAACATCTAGAAGAAAGTGAGAATAATCAAAGTTCTTGTTTTCAGTCTCTTTGAGAAAAGACTGAAAGAACAGGGAGAATATATATATATATAATGTCTCAAAATAGATCAAAATTGTGTTGGCTCTTCTGAACTCAGTCTCTGCTCTCTGTAAGAATGTTTTGTGTAGATTTTCCTTAGGGTGGAAAAAATAATGAAAAAGAGAAGCTGAAGAGTTAGGATTTCTTATGGTATAAAATTCTCTCTCAATCAGCTGCCCTCTGAAGAAGTAAATAAAAGTCAGTCCACTCAGGTGCAAGAGAATGGGAGAGGCAAACTTCATGTGTCACTATAAATAGTACCCATAAAGTTTGCTTCACAAGTAATGCTTCCTTCTCTATTATGTTGACCCACAACATAAGAGGCGATGTTGGCAGTATGGCAGTAGAGGTTCAACCTTTCTGCCAATATTCCATTACATTTTGTTGCTGAGCAAGAGATGGCAGCAGAGAGACATTCTGACAAAATGGTGTCTGACATGGAAGAGTGTATGAAGCTAATGCGTTCAATGAATTTGTCCACGTGCAAGAAATTGCACACACTGACAATTATCAATGCTCCTGAATGTTTCTAAAAACTAAGATGTGCTTATCACACTAAGGTGGTGGGTGGTGCTTTTCAGCAGTAGTGACAGTGGCTCACCTTTGCTACAGATTTTTACAAGCACCACAAGCAGGCTCTTCCTTATTGCTGGTGAAGGTGCATAATTAAGGGTATGTTGAAAAAATAGTGTTTCATAGCTGAGAATTTGCTTTGTCTGGAAGTGTTATGATGTTCTTTGTTGTAGTTTCCATGGATGTAAGTAAGAGGCATCACTTTTTGAGTTATGTATGTAGATTTGTTATGAGAAATGTGTTCGTATTTTATTTCCCTAATGTCCTTAAGTTAGGTTACAGAAAATTCTGGAAGAAAATCTTCTGCATTGTGCAAAGCACTTTTGAGTGTGTTTTGTCACTCAGTCATATATAATGTTATAAATTCTGTCGAACCAGCCTGTAAACAGTTGACAAGTATCTAGCTCAAAACTAAATTTTTATAGAATACTATTATGTTTCTTTGCGCAAGTTGTGATGACTTCCTTGATCTCATGACTCTAGCTTGATCCTATGACAGACCATTCTACTCAAAAAGCAGCTTCATCCAGAGTAGGATCATTAATAACTGTAGTGTTTACTCGAAGATGAAATTTATGACTTAAAGATTAATTTAGTTAAATGGAATGATATAGCTTTCTCTTTGGCTGCTGACCGCTTGGGGTCTCAAAGGAGGTGTGCCCTCCATTTATATCTCCTATCTTCAAGTTCTTTCCTCAGTAAACCATGTAAAAAACTATTAACTACAGAGTTTGCTTCATTATTCCCTCCATCCAGTTTAAATTAATGCAGTGTTCAGATTATCAGTCCTTCATCGAGCTCATAAAAGGATAAAATAGATATTTAAATTAATTACAAGCAAGACTATTCATAGCTTAATATCTTAAAGCCCTCTTGTGTAATATAATGGAAAGTATGAATGCTTAGGAGTAACCGAAAAATGTGATGTAATATAGGTTACTCACTGCAACTCACTGTTGTTATTGTAGGAAAACAGTTACCTAGTGGTTTGTTTTACATTATTGATGCTTAATTTTAGTAAATCACTATTCTAAAACAATGGCATTAAAGAATCAGTTTTCATTTAAATACTTCCATATTCATGTAAGTATTTTTTAAATCAAAAACCCTCAATATGTCAACGTCTAGAGTGCTTCTAGAAGCTTCATGATGTATAAGAGAAAAAAGTCCATGCTTGCACATGCATTATGTATATACAAAACACTTTTAAACCTAATTTCAGTGCAGAAAGTCTTGAATCTAATGGTGGTGTGTGTAAATTTCAGGATAAGAGGGTAGCAAAAGATATGAGGTTATACTTTTTTTACCCTTTGTCTTTCCTGCAATTATTAGCTCCTTCCTTTATCTATGAATGTGTATATAATTCTTATTCATAGCAATAGGATTATGCAATTTTGCACTCACATGATTTATTACTGAAATTGATACAGCATGTTTCTTCTTCACTAGCAGATAATGAAAGTGAGCAGGTGAGACTGTACATGTAAATTACTCTGGGAGCTAGTTAATCCACTTTTATTCATCGGTCTGATCAGAGCTGTCACCTGAGTGCTTTGCCATTTCAGTTCAAGCATCTTGGATACTAAGAAACTAGATCCTATCATAATCCTATTCTAAGAATTAGAACTCAAGTATTAGCTTCAAAGGGGAGAAAGGAGCATAACAGGAACTAGACCTGTCAAGGGCAAGTAAAAGTTGTTACTTTAGTTGTAGTGACGACTTCCAGAATGCAGAAGGTTTGCTTGACTGAGCATTAAATGTGGAGTTCAGACACATCTACAAAACTCATATACAATATTTTTCCATTTCTTTCCATCCAACTGATGCATAAATGAGGTTAGAAAGCCCTGTTCTTCCATATTCATGACTCCTTGAGCGCTGTTCTCTGTTGGAAACATAGTTATGCCTCTGTTGAAAGTTAATGTGAAAAGAAATAGTTGACAATGTAAGCGTGCCTTCTGATTCCAGATAAAAATGAAGGAGATTTTATTATGTTCTAGTTCACCAACCGTGAACCATGTACTCTGCTGAAGAAAACAAAAATGAACAGTTTAAACTTTTTATCTTACAGAAAGTAAAACAGTTTATAAAAACAAGTTTTCATACTTTAAATAAAAGCATGCGGAAGTATATGCTTAGTCATTTATAGTGAAATGTTTCCCTTTGCTATACCTGCAAAAACAAATATATGACTGTTTGTAGTATTTTATTCAATATATAATGAAATAACTCCTTCCCAAACATCAGGTGTAAACTTCCTTCTCTACACAAAGGAAAAAAAAATGGTAATCCAACAGCACAGTAAATCTTTGTGATTGCTTCTATAGTGGCAATGAAGTGTTTTATGCAACAACTTGAGGCATGTGCTTAAGAAAATATTTTTTTTCAGAGTACATAATGTTAATTTTCTCCTTGTTTCGCAAATACAAAAGATTTCTCCAGAAAGATTTGTGGAGGTTTTTGTTTGTTTGTTTGTTTTTCAGCAAGTATATGTGTAGATCTTTTTTTTTTTTTTAATATGGATATTTTTTATTTAAATGTTTCTAGACTTATTTCAGAAACTCCAATAATTCTATGGAGCAGCAAACTGAGAATAAAATCTTAACAGAGTTCTTAATCTCCAAAAATATTATATTGCCCATGGGTACTGGGTAAGCACTTTTCCTTGTTTGCCCTGAAAATCAAGAAATTGATGCTTTTTAAATATGGAAGTTTTTGTAATTACAGAGGCTTAAGTCCCATGCCATGTTGCTTAAAATATGAGCAGATTCTTTGCTGAAGATTTGCCTGTATAGATGCCATCAGAATAAACTTGAACTAAATCTAAACATCTTGATTCTATATGAGGTTCTGCACTTTACATCTGGATTTATTCCTTATTTAAACACTTCAGAAATGAACTAATTGAGTTGTACCACATTATCAAATGGAAGGTAATAATAGTGGTCCAAGAGATTCTTAATACTCAGAAGAGACCTTTTGTGTAGTCGTAGAAGGGACCTTAAAGATCATCAAGTTCCAACCTCCTGTTTTGGGCACTCCCTGGGTCAGGCTGCTCCATGCCACATTCAACCTGGTCTTGAATGCCTCCAGGGATGGGGCATCCACAGTTTATCTGGACAGTCTGTGCCTGTGCTTCATCATGCTTTAAGTAAAAATTGTCCTCCTGATATTTAACCTAAATCTCTCTTCTTTCAGTTGAAAACCATTCCCCTTGTCCTATCACTATTTCTCAGAGCAAAAAGTCAGTCTGCCTCCTATTTATAAGCTCCTTAAGTACTGGGAAGCTGCAATGTGATCTCCCTGGAGCCTTAGATATAGGTTTCTCTGACTAAATCTAGTAAGTTCTGGTTTCCTCTTAGCACAGAATATGTGATTGTATTGCACTAGTATTTAACAAAAATAATGACTATTAGATCAGTTCAGGGTCAAGTGTTTGACAATATTTATTATATGAAAATCTTTGTAATTTCTTGATTACTTTGCGACAGCTAATATCTCTTCCATACACACTCTGACAGAATTTAAATATTAATATGTTAAGATTGTATAATACCCTAATATACATAAATATTAATATTTTATGTAAATATTTCTATGATAAGATTATCTCTGAAATTAAAAAATACTTTATTGCTTAACACTACAGATTTGAAGACTGCACATATTTAGATTGTTTACTTCTTTTTTGATCTTAGTTTTTTTGGAATAAACAAAATAAAAGTACATCTTAGCCTACAATTTTAAGTCAGATTACCTGTTCAATAGATGATATTTTTAACTTGTTTCTGAATATTCATCATAAAGTATTGCTACTCAAAATACGTGACTAATATATTCTACATCTATTTTGCTCTAGCCACTTATGTCATCATCATATAGATGTCTCAACAATTGTCTGCGGTTAACTAAGATACAAAAATCTTTATCAGCTTTCTGTTGGTGTAGATCATTTCATATCAGAAATCTTAATTTTCCTGACTGCTTGACCTATAAGTCTATTTCTTATTTTCTTACATCATTTATATGTAATGAAAATCCACAATTTTTCAGTCTTGCAAATAGTAGTTTTAACTGTAACACCAGTTTTCCATGCTGTTTGCTATACAGTTTTCTATTTTCCCTGACTTGAACGCAGGCTTGTTCTCTCTCGCACACTTTGAAACTGTGACTTCAATTAGTATTCAAACTTTGCAGCTAATTATTTCTAATTTCCTTAGTACTGTTGCTGTTTGGGGTCAAATCTTTTCATTAACCAAAATGTATTTTGCAAATTCTGTTTCTACCAGTTTTGGAGTATTTTTTCTTGTAAAAAGACAAAATGCCATTAGAGTAGATTTAAATTCCTAGTGGCAGCAATCTTCATAAGGCAAAATCTTTCTTTGTTCATAGGTTGCGTACTGTGTTTTTGCCATAGAGAAACAAGCCCTTCTTTGACTGACGCAATAATATAAAAAATCTTTTAAGGTTGCAAACGTTACCAAGTGAAAACAAGAAGATAAATTTTTCAAGTGATAAGGCACTAAATATGGAAGGTTATTAACATCCTAATAGTAAAAAGCTCAGACAACTCAATATTTCACTTGGTTTATGACTTGCATCTTGTACCTTGATTTACATCTGAAGCTATGATAGTCTTGGAGGCATTTACTGCTCAGACTTATTTGTATTTGAAAATATGTAAGTATTGCAAAGAGCTGCCTACATTTATAATTACCAAATTCTGAAATCAATTTCTCTTCAATTTAAATCAACACAACAAATTACATATCTATGCATGAAAAATTATGGTTGGATAAATGGCGATAGATAAATATGCTTCAAGCAAAATAATGTAGGATTATCCAATTTTTAGCATGTTGTAGATCTCATAGTTGATTCACACAATATATGAGAAGCTCACTGTAATCAGCTTTTATACAGCAGTGAAATTTTAGACTCTGAATCAATTTTTACAATTTATTCAAAATTAATATGAGAAAGGAATTGTATTTTATCCGTCCTCTTCTCCTCCTAGATCAAAGCTCTATGTGCATAAAACATCTTGGATTTTTGTGGGATCCAAAGTGAGCAACTTATTTTCTCTTTCAGAATTTCTAGTTTATTATACTGGAGTTTGGAATAAATGTCTGCTTACAGCCAGGATTCTATAATTTATAGTATGAAGGTCTCTACGTGTTTCCCATTTGTTCCCCCACCATTCCTGAACACAACCCCACCTCTCCCCCATAAAATAACACCACAAAGTTTTTCTTTTATAGATGAACAGAGCATACAAACAAATTCTATATTCCAGAGATCAGAGATTTTGCTTGAGATAAGAGTTTTAGATCCTTTTTATCTGCACATCACAGATATCTGTGAACTTATTGCCCTCCCAAAACTAATCTAAAAGCAAAGATCATAATTCTGGTAACTACACAAAATAAAATAAAAGGCAGTGAAATGCATGAGGAACCACAGACACACACGTACAAAAAACAAATTAAAAAAAATACAACAACAACCCTAGGCTGCTGCTGTTCTGTCTCATTATGTAAGTTCTTCAATTCTATGTTGAGTACCTTAAGTACAGTGAGATCCTGATCACTTTAAATAGTGATTTGCTGAAGAATTAAGTTTCTTCAGTCCTAAACACAATCCTCACATCTTTCAGGGCAACAGTGCATATACATGAAGATTCTGTTGTTTCTCTACTCAAATGCTGATAGACTAACCTGGGCTGATTGTGTTACTTAAATCTCACCATGGTTCTAACCCTTTTTTTGTTCTTTGATAGCTGAAGCTTAACAGTTTTCTGTGTTTTATATTTAGTGTTTGTATGAAACCATGCTTGTCTAAACATTCAGAAAACTTGAGATCTGAGTTGTCAACAGATACAAAGTTATTTGAAAGCCTGTTAATGAAAACATAGACTGTACACTGTTTAAATGTAGTTGAAAACTTCTACTTTGATTTATGCGTATAGGGAAGATTTTGCATGTAAACCAAAGTACTGCCATACGACTTGTTGCTTTGGTGCATTAGTTTTCTTTCCTACATACTGGAAAATGTGTTAACTTACTATGAAGTTATGAAAATACTTCACAGACACTGTGAAACAAACCCAAAGACAATAGCCACTATATAATAAATAAATATGATAGGGTGAAATCAAGAGAAGAGAAAGTTAAAATTTAAGCCACAGTCTTCTAGATTTTTGCATGGTGAAAGTAAAAACAGTGACTTCTTAGCAATAAGTGGAGTAGGTAATTGTTAAGGCTATTCTGTGTCTGAATTCTCAGTTTTATCAAGCTGACCGTTTATGTTCAATAAAAATGCCAGGAAATGTTTAGTGGTTTAAATCATGGGCCTTCTGTGATTTTGGTCTTGGAAATGTCAATCTGGTTAACAAGGTTGGGAACAGTTTCTGAAGAAAACATTTGTAACAGTTACTTTGGACAAATAGATCAAGCACAAAAGAAAGAAAATAATGTTAAAATGGATCTTGAAAATGTGTGTATAATAATAATATCATTGCTAAAATGTTGGGAATATCCTGCCCTATGTTTCTAATGACACTATTAATCCTTAAAACACATTTTTTTCATTTATATATTTGTAAATTTGAAGGGGAAAGAAAAAGACATAAAATAAGACTAGAAAATACAGACAGAAATTCTCTGAAATGCACTTAACGTCTTAGAGTAAAATCAAGTATATGAAGTCTTGATGGTATTAAGTATAATGTACAATTAGATGTTTAATGATGAAGAAACTCAGGAAATTTGAAAGCTTCAAACCATAATTTGAGTTTTGAAAGAGTACAGGAGACTAACAGAGTAGTCTTCAATTAGAGCTACACAAAAAATTATTGGAGTTTTGTTCCTTTTGAAATGTTGTTAACAAGTGAAGCCTTTCTGTAGGCAGCAAAAGTTGGTTTGTACTTTACTGTTACAACACTGAAACTGTCTGCTCTTTGCTTGCACACAACTGCTTTGTAGAAAGCCAAAGATCAAATAAATGTCAGTGCTCAAACTGATTCTAATATAAAATATACATATCTTTCTCCGCTGCTGCTTTCAGATGGTAAGAGGTTTCTGCTGGCAGAATTCCTTTGCATGTTATTTCTTAAACAATGCACTAACCAAACAACATGTCAAGATCTTCTGCAGTAGAGATCCTCTTTTATTTACGTGTGCAGATCTGACTACTTGTTTATCACTATACTATGTTCACATCATGTGACTACACACTCATTTTTTTTTTTTCTTCCCCCTCCGGTAAGCAGTTGCTGCAGAAATGGTCTAATATCACTGACAGTGAATTGGGTAACTTATTTGATTGAAAATAATGGGCTCTGTAATTTCCCATCAAGGAATTTATCTAGGTCTAGATGTTTCATCTGAAAGTATCTGGAGATTCAACGTTTATGGAGACAGAACAGGTAATTTGGTGACAGAATCAAGTTTCCAGATATGTATAAAGATAAATTGCATCATCCCTCATATTAAAAAGTCATTGTTTGCTTAAAAATTCAGTTTAAAGCTATGACTGTTTTTCTCAGTACTGCAAATCTTTATCAGAAATCCACTTACATCTGCATTTTTCAATGTCCTTTATTCATTCTCATTTTATTATTATTTGCATTTTTTCTCAAGATATTTCCTAAACATTAATATTTTTCCGACTTATACTTTTAATTTCCATCTTATTTTGAGTTTTACTAGGTTAAACAAACCCTACAGGCCCTGATTATCCAGTTCTGTGCAACTAATCTTTATATTTCCAGTGTGAATACATCTTTTTCACGGATAGATGACAGATATCACCTGTAAGTGTACATATGCGTGCATAATTATACATTTTACGAAGTCTTTTATAACGACACTAGCATAAAATGATTATTGTTTGCTGTTTTACTGTGAAACTTTAAAGTACATTGGCAGTTTTTAGTGAACTGTTAATGTACTTTATGCAGTTGTTCCTTGATGAGCTATAACCTCTGTATCACATGTTGCAAGTGCTGGAAAATTCATAGTTGAATCAACAGCAGGTTTGGGGATTTTTATTAAGGAAAGAAAATTCAAGTCCGAAGATATGAAACTTTCATCAGGGAGGTTTATTGTCTCAGAGTTATTCTTTTAAGGTAGCAGTAGTAGTATTTTATCACTTACATTCAAACACTGAATTCTACTAAAGCTGTTAACGTGCTGTATAAAGCTTCAAGTAACTGCAGTTTTTAAAGTAAAGCACTTCTTCTGTCTAGAAATGAGTTGCAGGAATAGAAATCTAATTTTTTTATTTGTTTCCATCAGTAGGAAGTTCTGAGTTTTGTACCATATTATTCTCTCAGCAGTTGCTAAGCCAACATATTTTGTTAGTTATAGAATAATAACTGCGTGTCACAAATACAATGCTTTACGTGTAGATTGCCTTGACATTTGAAAGACAATAATATGAAACTGTGCCAAATAGTAAGAGTTTGAAAATTGAGCTGTGTACTCACTTTTGAAGTAGGTAATAATTAATTTAATACTTAATGGAACAACTAGTACTGTATGTGAGAATTTAACTGTCTTGAACAGCTGTTTCTATACCTGTTGCATCACTGCTAATGTACTGGATGATCTGTCAGAATTTTCCAGATCCTGTATTCAGTAAAGTAGATAAATAATGTTTATTTTTGAGATTATTGAGGCATTGTAATATCTACGAAGGCACATAGAAACGGGGAAACAACTCAGCTGTGGCAATTTACTGCCTCTTTCAGAAAAGGATTCTATCTATTTTTAAAATACAGACATTCAAATTATTTTTTGTGAAAAAGAAGCAGAAATTCCACAGACATCAAAGAGCATGTCTCTGTATCGCTGACTGCATTTGTTCCCTGTATTGTAGAAACAACTATGCATGTCATGTATTTCAAATGTTTACAATATCTGAGAACCTTCTAAGTTAATATTGAATGCCAGAAAACTTTCCTTGAGCATTTCATAAAATCACTGTAAGACCTCCTGATAACGGAATCACTGTAATTCAACAGCAAATCACTGTAAGGCTTTTCTAGATGCCCAGTAGGTATATTGACAATATACTGTGGCTAATGTCTCCTAGCTCAGGGTAAGGATGATGTTCCTGTGTTCATGACAGAACATGCCTCCTTGCCACTCCCTGAGGTGCTTAGCTCTTTGAAAGGATAAGGATTCATGGGCCTAAAAGGTTCAGTGCTTTTGCAGTAAATAAGTTTCCATTGAAGTTGGTAATCTGTGGCCCACACAGACATGCTGCAGCATCTCTCTATGCCATATGTGGAAGCTGCTCACCTAAGTGAAGATGCTGATATCTTTTTACCTTGCATCTAATATTCTAAGTGGTTTTGTTCCTACAGTTCCTGTCTTTCTCTAGAGTTTGGTACGTAGTGCGTCTCAGGAATAAGCTTGATTACCATATTACGCCACTAGAAAAGGAGATGTGTAATTAGAGAATAAACTAACCAGGTGTTGGTACACTGAATGTTCTAGTTTTAATTTTGTTTGCAAAGTTCTCAAGTGCAACTGAATTCACAGCACTTTGTTAAATAAAGCAAGAACAGCTTGAAGTATAAACTGTATTTACAGCATGCAAGTATTTCTTCTTAAGGGACAAATAAACACGTGAAGACTAACAGTCTTTTTGTTACCTGTTAAAACAGACATTAGTTATAGATTATTTAAATAATCAGTGGTGATATGCAAACAATTATAGTAATATCATTTAAGGATGCTGCGAATTCCAGTGCAGCATTTTTTTAAAACAAAAAGAAAAGAAATTCTTACTTATTTTCCTCTTTCTCTGTGTCCCTTTCTTCCACCAGTTCTTTCACTTTAATTTTATTTTTTGCCACTTGACTGCATCCAAGGTCAGGCAGGATGAGAGGCAATCTTTAAACAGATAAGAGGTGACAGAGAATGCATTCAAAACCAAATAATGCAATAATCTGTTAGTGCTGGTGAAGGAGACATTGACAAGCCAGAAATAATTCTGTGCAGAATCCATTTTTGTCTGTAATTTTAACCACTTCTAGATACCTAATAATCATTAGGAAGATACTAATGGGAAAAACAGATGAAATTTAAAAATGCTAAGATTTGACTGATTGTTTAAACTGAAATGATGTTATAATCCATGAAAAGGCACAGAAGTTTAATTCCCTGGCTAAACTGCTTCATTATAAAACTTAAAACTCAATTAATTATAAAGCTAAATTGACTGTAATCTTCACTGCTATATGTACTTACACTGAACGAAGAAATTGTTTTCCAAACTAGTATACGATCATAGCTTAAAAAAAAAAAAAAGTAATAATGCCTTCAGAAATTTTGTTTGGAAACAATATAACAATATATTTCATTCCTCTCCCTCCCCCCACCCCCAAAATTGAAAATTAAAAAAAAACTACAGGAAATTCACCGACCAACAGATAATGGAGTTGCATAATGGTTTGACAGACAGACAGTTTTCTAGAAAACTATTTGTGAATTAATATATATTTTAACATGATTTCATTTCTCTTTTATTCCAGTGTTCAGAAGAGACATGCAATGAGGCAGAATTTCACTGTGTATGAATATCATAATACTGATATTTTCTAACTTAAGACTTATCACCTTTGCAGTCTAAATTAACAGAAAATTATTTGCAAATTACTCAAAAGGAAAAAAAAAAAAAAAAAGAGAGAGAGAGTAAATGAGGCAGAAATAAAGGCTGACCATAAAGTATACTTTGACAACCTACTTAAAAGACCAGATGAATCAGCCAAGGTCACCCAACAGGCACTGCTTCCTTGGATGCCCACTCTGCCGTGGCCTCTGGGAGAACCGCACTGGTTTAGATGGGAGATAAAAGAATAGAGAGTAATTAGCCCTACTGGGAAAACTTTGAAAGTAAAGCTAATTAGTAGGTAAAGCGTGGAGCTAAGTTATCTATACTGTTACTAGATTTGCAGACTACCCTGTTCAGAGCTAGCTTGGGAGTCGTGGACTGTACAATGCAGTTGCTATTCTAAACAACTGTCAAAGTAGGTTCTGTGGAAAGTTCCTTTTTTTATTTTCAGTTCTTTGTATAAATGTGACACAATACCCTAACATATCCACAGTGTCGGAGCACCTGATGTTATTATCAGTAATGCTGCAAGCCATCTCTTAAAACTAGCGGTTTAATTTAATGAGCTTCAAATGGAAAAATGGAAAGACAGTGCATGCATTCCCTCTAGTTTTTTGTTTTTTGTTTTTTTTTTCCCAGCATAAGATTGGCTTATTATGGTTGCAGATGCTTGTAATTTATAAAATTATGACTAAACTCCAAGTTCACGCGTGGGCACACACAGGAGTCACAAATCTGTTTGTCTGAACCTGATGGAAGAAGCAAAGCATTTTAATATATTACTGTAACATCATTTAGTATTTTCACAGAGAACAGGATTGCAGACTGTAGCTGCACAACAAAAAAACACTTTCTGTGGTAAATTCCAGTGCTCAGCCTTGGTCTGGTTCCAGAAGCAGCCAGTTTTATGTTCCTTCCTTTCATCACCAGTGACAGCTTCACCACAGTGAGCAGCCCAGACCTTGTCCTGAGCTAAAGTGTCGTTCTTGCACGTTCTGAGCAGAATCTGATACCAACACCAAATCACAAAGGCATGAAAGCCCAATTGGCAAGGCTGCTAATTCATTGCCTTTGCTGTTCTACTTCCAACAGTGCATGGGAAAATGCAATTTAAGGAGAATACCTGAGCATGCTTCTTAATATAGGTTATTCCCTTCACACCCAGTACAAGAAAGACATGAAGCTGTTGGAGCAGGTCCAGAGGAGGGCAACAAAGATGATCAGAGAGATGGAGCACCTCTCATACAAAGAAAGTCAGAAGGAGGTGAGCTTGTTCAGCTTGGAGAAGAGTGGGGTTTGAAGAAATTTCACTGCAGCTTTTCAGTACCTAAAGGGACCTTCTAAACAGGAGAAAGAGTGATTTTTTTTTTTATATGGTCTAGTAGTGATAAAGCAAGGGAGAATGGTTTTAAACAAAGGTTGATGAAATTTAGTCTCGATTTTAGGGTTAAATTATTCAGAGGGCAGTAAGGCAATGGTACAGGCTGTCCTGAGAAGCTGTGGATACCCCATCCCTGTAGGCATTCAAGGTCAGTTTGGGCTGGGTCCTGGGCAGCCTGAGCTGGTGGGTGCCGACCTGCTCATGACAGGAGGTTGGAACTAGATCCCTTCCAAATGATGTTCTTTTTTTTTTGTTCTTAGTTTTTTTCTCCTGGAATTACTATGTTTACGGTATTATTTGCAATAAGCATTAAATAGTAACCAAGGACAGAATAAACTGGTTAATATGCTAAGGAAATACTGAGGTCTGTCCTACCTCTGTCAGCTAAATTAATTCCTGGTTGGGATTTTTTTTTTTTTTTAATTTTATAAAAATGTAATGTAACTGAAAATAAAATCAGTTGCATGGGTATAACACTGGTATAATGAGACAGCAAAATAGTCTTGTATTAGATATTCCCAGAAAGCTTTTTAACGTATGCCCTAGTGCTGCTTTTAAAGAGATTCTTGATGAACTTCTACTAAACATCATTTTTTGTAATACTTTCTAAGTGTAGTTGGTGATCCCCTTAGGGCTGCATCTTGACTAGTGAAGTGCAACAGCATAGGTTGTTGTAGGTAATTCTAAACATCACGCCTAACAGCTTGATGATAAAACAAGCAAAATATTTAAGTGCTTCATATTCCAAAGGGATAAAATGAGCTGCTTTGAAAACTCAGTGTTCATTTTCCATTGCAGAATATGTACAAGCATCCATGAATAAGCAAAGCCAGACAATACACATTCAGTCTCAACTGAGCACTGTTTCCTCCAGAATATTTATTTTCCAGCTTTCTCTTTCAGGCTGGAAATACAGCCTTTGCAGAGGCTTACAGCTTTTACTGCCGGATCTTTGGAGACTGACTTGGGCTTGCTCCTCCTAGTCTTGAAGGTAAATAAATAAACACTAATGCTGATCCGAAGGCAGCATGCATGAACTAATACCATAATCTCTGCTGAGAGCAAAGTGCTTTTGGTTTGGAGCTGGCAGGCACTCAGCCAGCTGGAAGGGACGGTGGAACAAGGGCAGGTCTGTCTGCCAAAGACAGTGATGACAAACCCGTGGGCTAAAAATTGCCTGGTCCTCTGGATGAAATAGAGGTCTGAGCAGAGTCAGGGACTAAAACTCAGGCTGCAGCTCTTGTTTGACCAGTATTTAAGTGCAGTGTTTATGTCTGCCATTCTTAAGGAGCATATACATTTTACAGATTTATTTTCTGCAATGAGACTTGGTTATTTAATGGGTATTGTTTGGAGAAGTTTGCATTTTTAAGTCTAAGTTGACACAATTTTATATTTACGTATGTCTAAAAAGAGAAACAGCTTTTCTTTAGCTTGTCCATTGTTCAAAATGAAATGCTGTTTATTATATTCACTTTGCAGTAGGTTTGACGATTGTGCAAGGGGAACACCAAAATGAAATTAGGCTGCTGTACTTAGTTACCCAGTATTTAAAAGCACTTCAAGGGTACAATCAAGGGTACTCACATATTTGAATGTTATTAACATAGGGCTTGTTTTGAGTGAGATTACATTTTATTTAATACCATTTAATACCACTTCTAATGATAATCAAAAGTGAGAAGATATTATTTGGCAGTGAACAGATAAGCGGAGAGACCAGTCACTTTTTTAAAGCAGATAAAAACAGTTGTGCAACACAATAAAAAAAAATGTTTTTATTCAGTTGATTTGGCTGCAGTAACTAGTAATAAGTGTGTGTAAAAATATTTTAAAGATTCTAACATTTAATCTTGATTAGACTGCTTCATATTAAGAACAGTCACATAGTCATATTTCATAGATTTTCATGTCAAAGATAGTCTAGGCAATGTCCACGAATAATCTATTAAATATCAACTGCAGCATATTTTATTCTCTTTTTTAGGAAGAAAGTAACTGTGTTTTAATAAAACTGTCTGGAAGTAAGAGCAGATCAAATATGGCGTAGCGTGTCATGTGGATTTCTAGCAGGCAAAGTGCCTATTCTGTGGAATCGTTGTAGGTCCAAGGCAAATACTGAGTGTTTTTAGATGTATAGAACATTTCATCTGAAAGATTTTTTTACTTAAAATTTCTGTCTTTAATTTAAGCCTTGGTTTGCAGACCAAAAATCTTCCTATGTTTTTGTGTGCATGTGCACACAAATTCGCATATGATTGTATTTCTTCAAGAAGTTTCCTCCTATGTAAGTCTATATGACAGCAAGCAGAATGCTGACAGGTAATGACAGAGAATACATTACATTGGCTTTTCAGTCAGTACAGTGATGAATTATGCTACAGAACAGCTGTGGCAATGTAACTAACTCGTTTGTGATGGAAAATGGTGTAGGTTTGCGAGGGAAATAATAATTCATAAAAGGGATATAACCTGCACATAAATACAAGAGGTATATGTGGAAGGAAGCAAAAGCATGATGAAATTCTCCACATAAAAGGTAAAAATGATTTTAAAATCAGAAATCCAGTGCTTTCAAAGAACTCTGGAGACAGGACTAAAAGATTTTTTTAGACTAATGGACTGAAATACAGTTAAGTCTTGCAGTCAGGAGAGTATCTTTAATGTCTCTGTTGCCAGAACCTTTAGAAGGACAGGAATAATCTACAGAAGTAATGGTACATCAAAATTTAAATCAGAATAGGAAGTTTGTTACCAGAACAGTAAGGTTTTTTAGCTTATAATTCTACTGTTTGTCTCAGTGCTGACTAAAATTTATCACTCTGTATAGATTCTACAGCTCAGTTTAGGTCTAGGAGCAACTGAATGATTAAGAAGACTTGTTGATAGGGCCAGTGTTTCCAGCCTCCTGTATTTTATCACTAAAGCACATTCATTGTGACTTGTATGAATCTCAATTATAATTAAATATTCTCCATGCAGTTTGAGCTGAATAATTTGTTAAACCTATTGCCTTTTTAATACATCATGATCACAACTGGAAAGTGTTCAGTATTAATCAGAGAAATCTTGTCTAGATTACGAAATTGAGGCCACTGTGTTCTTTGGCATCAATTGCTTCCTATTTCAATTTAACAGTAATAAAGTAAAACTGGCCTAAGTTTTTGAAGTATTGTCTTTGTACTAATTTTTGTATTGCTTTCTTATTACTATTATTATTCGTGTTGTCTTCATAGAATATTCTTGCTTCTTCTGTATATGCATTTATTTTTAAGTTAGCATCTCTGATGTAAATACAGTTTAAAGTTGAAAACGATATTTGTGATCTAAAGTTTGTTGTATAGTGCTAAAATACTTTCAGGAAACCGTACAAATATCCTGGTTAGGCTAGAAAATGTAGAGGCAGCCAGCATTCACCTGGTAAATAGTAAGTTACATAAAAGGAATATGAAATTTTATTTTTAATATGTGTTCATTTACAAAAAAAATTCTCAGTGGACTATTATTTGGGAATCAAAGTTTTCAAGGTAATTTCAACAAAATCTGTGTTCTTCACAGTGACAGATTTCAGGTAAAACTTCTGTTTTATTTGATAGAAAAGCATCAACGCAGAAAGATATTCAGTATTTTCCTAATAGATTTTTAATGGAAGTCAACTTAACTTTTAGTTTCCAAATCAGTGAATAAAGTTTGATATGACTAATATGATACTTGGGTGTTTCTCATGGGTATATTTAAACACCGTACTAATGTTGAGACAAATTTCAGCTATTTGCGTAGAAATGAGAGGGAGATGTTTGAATTTCTGTAATTTCAATCACAGAATACCTAATTAAATTGTGTATATATATTAAACCATATATACAGATATATTATTAAGCCAAATTAAACTATATGTGATATATATGTATACACATATATACACTTTTTTTTTTTTTTTTTTTTTTCAGAAAAGGACTTCCTAACTCCTTTTCTCCCCTCAGAGACTTATGAAATGAAAGCCTTGGATGGCTCTATTGTAACAACGTTAAAGGAGATATGGGGCTGAAAGCAACATTCTAAATTTCATGTTATATGAGAAATCATATAAAAATATTAAAGAGTTGTGACAAAAATTTTTTCACACGAGGCATATTTTTATTTCTGCAGCAAGGGTAGATTTTGTATCCACTTTTATCTGTATAGAATTTCAAGTAATTTGATTGTATTAAAGACTAATATCAATGTACATAGTTATGATGAGCTGTAAACCTTTTAGACAATCTTTGCTGCTACTATTATATTAAATCTTATTTAGTTCTTTCTTAATACACTTATTGTTAGAAGCCATTACCCTAGTTAGTTTACTTATTTTGGATTTTGTAAATATAGCTTGTTTAATATGCTTTTGGATTTCTTCTGTAAATGAAATAGCTCCTGGTTTTAAGTTTTTAAGTTCACATTTGTGAGATTTATTATATGAAATAGTAGTGCTGGACTTACAGTAAAACATTTATTTCTACTGTAGGCAGAAGAATGCCTGAGTGACTGCAACTTCCACATCCTCTTTCGGTTTGTGTATCACATGACTGTGCCAGATGTTTAATGCCACAAGCAGGAAGAGGAGAAAATAAAAGTGGAGAAAATTAACTGCTGGGAAGTAGAAGGAGAGTTTTCTTTATCTCATTCAGCTCTTCAAACCAAGAATTCGAAAAGGAAGGACCTTGTCATGCAAGGCTGTTAAGGAAACCTGGCTTAAAGTGTAAGTAGATCAAACATTCAGCAGAGAAATTAAGCAATTATGTTAGAAAGCCAAATGTCAGCCCCTAGACTGGAAATTTAATGCCAGGAGATAGGAAGCTGATCAGTTGCTGCGTACATGTGATGGGAAGGGGGAGCAAGGCTTCAATAACTTCACCTATGTCACATCAGTTCTCTTTCATGGCATGACTACGACCATGTCCTGGCTGCACTCTTATGCATCTCCAGGACACAAAGGATGTCAGCGGGATTTTGCCCATAGTTCAGCTTCAAGGCTAGCAAAGTCAGATGGTAAGCTGCTTTACGTTTTCTACCTCTCCTGCTGCATTCTAGTTTCAAAATATTACAATCACAGGTGCAGTAAGATTAAGACTTTTGTAGATCAGTCAACTACATTTTATGTATCTTAGACTGTTTAAATCTCACATTATATGTCAGAACCCAATAATTCGTTTGTTCTTAACCAAAAAGATCTTTCAGAAGAGCCACTAAGTTGAAGAAATAAGTTTGTTCTAATAGCAGAGCATTCCTACTTTTTCCTGAATAGAAAGTGTCTTCCATAGCATCAAATTTCAGCAATTTGTTCTTGTTACCCTTAGAAACAGAAGCTAATTAGTACTTAATTTAGGCTGCCTGGTTGGTGTTGTTTTTTTTTTCGTTGTTTTTCCATTCTAAAGTGGAACACTCTAGTATATCTCCTTCAGAGGTTAAATGCACTCATCTCTTTAAATGTTTCCATTCATTCCATGGTCTTTGTTTGAGAGCCAGTTCTCTGCACTTCATAATTTCTACATTCTACAGCTTGCTGCCTATAATATTTCCATTATTTTTTTTCTAAATTATACATGATATCTGCTTTTCACAACTGTCATATATTTGCTTTGAAGTCAAAGTATTTCATTTTATCAACCATGGAAACTTTGGTTTGGAGAGGTAAAAACATTCTTAAAATATTGCTGATTTTCAGTTTCATTTCTATCCAGTTCTTTATATGTATTGCAGATAGAAAGGAAAAACAAAGAAACAGACAAAAAAAGAAAAAAAGGAATAAACAGCCAGAAAATAACTCCTCACTTTCAAATACAGTGATCAGTCAGTGTAAACTTTAAAGAATCAAGCTGGGATCTCTGTCCAAGACAGTTGTGACAAGAAAGACAAAGGGCAGCCACCAGCTGCCACTGCACAGAGACAGGAGAAGTCTAGGAGCACAGGAACCAGCAGAAAAGCAGTGCTCCCTCTGAATATAAACCTTTAGGTTCAGTGATTTTCATCATGAGTAATGGATCATGGAGAAGCTTGAACTCATGAAATAGGAGCGATCATCTCACCAACTAGAAAAGTGGGGAGAGAGAATTACAACACTAAATCAAAAAGAAGACAGCATGGACAGAGTAGAGTTGAAAGAAGTTCTATGTGAAACCCCAGGTGCTGATGAAATAAAGAATATATGTTTGTTTGGATTTTTTTCCTGGCAAATGTCTCAATTACATTTCCTTGGGACTCAGAGTCCACTTAACCAATTAGTATTACTTTACATAGGGGTGAACATAGAGTGTGGAAAAAGCAACCACTGTCAAGACCTGGAAAAGGATCTCAGCTGGAGATTTTCTCACTACATTTACAGAGTAGCTACTGGCAGCTCACAGTTTCAGGAGAATGAGCAGGAGAACAAATAGTCAAGCATCTTTCTTTGTCTAATCCCAAACAAAAATTTCTGTTTCCAGCTAGCCATTGGCTGAAGAAATCTGCCACTGCAGCATCTGAAGGTATATGTGGTTATTGCTCTCAAATGGGAAAGAGATTCTAAGCTTGGGTGCTCTAGGGTATGTACGTGTGGAGGGTGCTGGTGCTCCATAAATGATGTTACAAGCAAGAACATTCCCACAGAGATAGTATTATCCAGCTAAATGCACAAAGCCAGATTTCGGCAGGTAAGCAATTAGAAAGTGTTGAATTACTCTGTAGCCAGGAACCTTTTCAGGAACCTTAAATGAGTAATTTAACACCCATGGTAGACATACTGTTAACATTGCATAGACAAAACTTGGAAAATAGTAATATCAGTAATATGATATATAAGATATAACACATTTATATCAGAAATGTATATCGTACATATATGTAGTATCATATATATTATAATATATTATATATAAGCAACATACAAAGATTCCCTAAGTCGTAATGTAAAAGTCTTGTGGAATCAGTTGTTAAATCTACAGTAAACTCTAATTCACTATATTTAAATAAATATGGATTTTTATATTTATGATATTAAGATATTATGTTATTTTTGCATTAATATATTTTATATAAATATCTTTATGTCTGAAGTATATTTTTAATGTTTATGTATACTTAACCTGCACATTAGTGTTAAATTATTTTCCATGTAATTTGGTCTTTGAGCAGAATAACAAAATTTGGTTTACCTCCCCAGTGTTACTGCCCTTACTCATGGCCTTCACTTATTTCTGTCACCACTACAGCTTTACTTCCTGACATTGGTACAGGCACCAGCAATTCATCGTCTTTTTCCCGCTTTTCCCTTTCACTTTGTTCACAGGACTGTTGTTGTGGAAGATCCAATCTTTATTACACTTCCTCAAAATACACTGTATTTCCCTCTTTTTGTAAGGATAAACTTGATTCATTTCTGTAGCACAATCTGATGTTTCATTAAGTTCATAAAAATGTAACAATTTATTTCAGTTTTCAGTAAGTTTTTTTTCTTTTACATTGTCTTTTTGGAAACACCTTACTCTTCCGTGTAAATATTTTCATATTTTCCTTTCTGCTTTTTATTCTTGCTGTAGGCCTCACTTCCTGTTCTTTTAATTATTAATTTCTATTTTTAAAATGACACACTTTCCCAGCCCAGTCTAGCAAGTATAATTTCCTTCCCATTTCTTCCAACAGGTCAATATATAGTGTATATATTTACATAACTAAATATATATTATATATATACATTCTATTTTTATTTATAGATCTTATTCTTAATACTCATCAGAAAAAATTATTTTCCAAAGTGTTTTGATTGCATGCTTTATATAAAATCAATTTTTATTATCCATTTTTAATATTCATTTTATACACACTTGGACAACATACATTCTTAATCTGTTCTTTTAATTGTTTTAATTTTGTTTGATAGGCAGAGGATCAGACAACACAAGCTTAAGAGTTCTCTTTCATCAAGACTTTTTCAAATTCAAAGGCAGACGTGATTGCTGATTCAGAACAAGTAAGAGATATGGTTTGGTCTGTCTCAGCATTTGCTATGCGTATTCTGTTATTTGAAAAAATTCCATGTTCTGTGCCTTTAAGGACTCTTACTCTCTCAAATTCTTTCACTTATAGCAATTTTGTGCTTTTTTGAGATAAAGAAATCTCAACAACTTTAAAATTAATTGTAATTATAATTCTAACAGCATATTAACACTTGTGATCAGAGATAATTAATAATCTTGCAAGGAGTTGTAACGAAGAAGGTATTCTATGCTGTTCTTAAATATTGTATTAATATTCATACATCCACGTACTTTAAATGTGTCATAAATCAGCTCCCTCTATTGGTTACACTTCTGTTATGGATTCCTCTGTGACCACAACCTCTCTTCAAAGCCTCACAACAAAATCCTCGATAAAAAGAAATTTTGTAAGACATCTTGCTAGTGCATTCACAGGGATAGCAAGTTGGCTTTGACAGCTTAGTCTTATCTGCAGAAGCCTAGGGAATTTTGTCTTTATCAACTACAGATTAGATAGAATCCTGCATATTTTGAATGTCCTATGCTTCTGCAAAATGCAGGAGCTGTATAATAGTGATTCAGAAGACAATTTTCCCCTAGCAGAAATCATGTGGTTTACAGAGATACTTCCATGACTGGTAAAACTAGATCAGTACATTTAGGCAGCCTGTCAAATGAAAGCTGTTCAATGTTCTTTACAATCCACTCATAGACTCTGAGGCTTCCTGTGATTTTTAAGATCACATTTCACCTTTCCATTCCCTCACTTTTTATTAGGTTACCTTTGCACACCTGTTATTCTGGCTCAATCATTCGACCAAACAATTTTTTTTACACAGGTAGGCATGCAGCTCTGGTAGGAAATAACAAATAACACAGAATATAAATCATGTATTGCATGTTGCAGGTAGCTAAAACTGTGATGTCAGTTTGATGTGATTCTATCACTTTTTCCATGACCTGAGGAGGACAAAGTCTTAATATCTACAGACCTCATGGAGGCAGTCTGATTTATGTAAGAAAGCAGCGTTCTGTGTCAGTATATTTTTATACTATTGATGCTATCTATTTTCAGAGCTTTGTTTTACATGGATTTTAAATATCTGGTATAAGGTTTATTAGATCTGGTGCACCTTCTCAAATGCCAGCTGAGTCTATAGCAATAGGTTATTTCAAAAATCATTTTAGTTATTTTAATAGAGACTAACATCTCCAACATAGTATCTGAAAAGGGATGAGTGACTGCTTCTTTATATTTCATTAACCAAACTTGGGAAACTAACCTCAGGACAAAAACAGATTGTAGTTCTCACAAATGCAGACTTGTAAGTTAAAACCAATTTATTATTTCTTTGAATTTCTTTAGGCTCTGTATTAAGACCATTCTGATGTCTTGAAACCCTTCAGATATTGTGAACTGTGATATTTAACCCTAGGCTGTAAAAAACTGCTACGAAAAGGGGACAGGTTCTACTCAGTATTGCAGCACTGAGCTTCTTTTCTGGAGGTACCTTCAGAAATTTGCAACTGTATTTATTATACAGTGTAACAAATCTTCAGAATGCAAACATAAAAGAGAGCACATGAAAAGTGAGAATAGTGTTGAGATAGACCAAAAAACAGCGAATGGACTGAGCAGGAGCAATGGAGACCAAACCATATACTTCTTCAGTTTTCAACACCTAATGCAGAAATCAGAGAGAAAGAAATACAAATTGTCCACCTACATATCCATAAACTCACTTACTTATGTATGTGTTAAGCGTATGCTGCATGTCAAATTATACTCTAACATGGTGGATGGGAAAGTGTTTTGTTAGATATTCTCTGAAGGTACTATTAAATCTGTGCTCCAGCACCACTAACTACTTTCAGACAGGAAAATTCTTCTGGGAATTATTGTAACCATACAGCTGTAAATTGGTAGATAGATAAAGGTCACTCAGAAAAGGTAAATAATCCCTGTGCTCCAGTATAGAAATAAATCGGAGTAGGATCATGGTGTTTCCTAATATAAAAACATTCTTTATTATATATAGTACCATTGGACCGCTTTAAAAATCCTTACAGGAAAGCACAGAAAAAATGTATTCACGTGTTATGTTATGAGCTAAATTTGAAGACCAAGGTAGAATTTCCCTTTTCCATCTTCAAAATTTCATAATCTTGTTAAAATTTATAATAACAATATTGTTATTTGCTTCAAAAAAAAAGAAAAAAAAGAAAGAAAAAGGAAAATAATGAAAGAAAAATCTAAAAATCAATCTATAAGGCAGTAATTTTGTTCATAATGTAATAATAAAAGAGAAATGGACAGCAGAGTAAGGATTTATTGCAGACCTCCTGTATAGAAAAGCATAGATGAATTTATTTTAAACTAATACTTTGAGAGATTTTCACATAGCAGAGCAGTCCAAACCTTCTTGAAATATTTCTGGCACAATATTATCTTTGAAGTTTCAAGCAAATTTGATTTTAGTGCACAGGACAAAGGAAGGTGAACATTTGAGGTAAGTTAGTAAGCAGACTGAGTGAATGATTAGGAAATAAGTTTTATAGAGATAGAATTATGAGAATAACAGGCTTTTGGTGGAAAAAGGTGGAAATGTCCCTTGAAAAAAACTGTCAGAGGCAAAAGTAAGAATACAGATTTGACAGCTTCTAAAGAATACATTGCATATGAACAGTCAAAATGCATAGGATGCAAGTAAAGATTAGAAGTAGACAGACACATCTGTAATCTTTAATGAACAAACGTTTAGGGAAATTAACAGTGGGAATAGCACAAAAATACTGAGAATTTTAGGAAGTTGAAGCTGCAAGACCACTTACCATTACCAAACAATGTAGAATGGAAATAAGAAATTTTATCTTTGTTTCTACACATTCATGTATGTATCTGTTAGAAGAGATAGAAGCATCAATTCTTTACTTTGGCAGGCAGAAGTGTAAGTAAGGGATTTATGCAGTAAAGAAGAGTTAAACAGTCTTATTTCATCTGGTAATAAAAAGAATGTTAATCACTAAAATTACATTTTCAGAACAGAATAGAAGCATGGATCAGAAAATGGAATCGGGAGGTAGGAGAACATTTAGACAAATCTGAGATGCTTTACTTCAAGGGGATGAGATACATTCATCTCATAATACAACAGGAACTGGTTACAGCTGTTAAGCTATGCTAAGCTAAGCCAGCTGACATTATCAGTAGCAGAAGAGGATGACAATACAGCAGTCTTTCTGTAAAAGATATCAAGGGTGAAGGGAGAAAGTTGTGGAAGAGCCTATTCCAGCCAGCCAAGCTTTGTGTGAGGAAGAACACAAGAATACAAAACATCCCATTTGTGAATATCTAGCAAATAGTAAGACAAAATTTGGTCAGTGTGGACCTGTCAAGAATGAATCCCATCAAAAACATTCCAATTTCTTTCTCTGACAAGGTAACTGACCTAGCAGATAAAAGGGAATTCACAGTTATGTTATACCTTGACATCAATAAAGCTTTTGACACTGTTCCACATGACATGTTCATAAGATTAGTGTTAACAACCTGGATCACAGAACTGAGAGTACACTTATTAAATTTAATGGTGACAGCAAGCTAGGAATATTTGCAAGCTATTTGGAGGACTGAACAAAAAATCTAAATGTTCTTGACAAAGTGAGCAAACTGTGTAAAAATGTCAATGGTCAAATTCAGTACCAAGTAGAGTAATTCTCTCATTTGAATCTTTTTAATAGAAAAGAGAATTCTAAGGAAGTACATGATGTGTCAAGAAGCTTCTAATCTGCAAAGTACTAACAAAGAAGATAAAACTATTCAGTGTATAAGTATACATAAACTATTCTCCTTTGTAATGTGTTAAATACAAAGGAAGGGAAAAAAACAGTAAAATAAAGGAAATGTATACTAATTAATCGTTTTCATTTTTAAGGAAAGCTTTCTAACTGCAACAGTCCTCCTCTTTGACCATTCTGGTGCTTTTAAAGTGTATAATACATAAACATCCATAGGGAATGACATAGGTATGTATGGACTAGATATTCTTGAGATGTTTCTCCCTGTTCTGTCATAAGATATTACAAAATAATAATTTGAGTATTTTGCTAGTTAAGTCAAAATGAAAACAAAACATCTGAAGATCTCTATCATATCTCTTTTTTGTTAAAGGTAGAAATACCATGACAACATTCTTGCTTGCAATTTTTTCCCACTTGCCTATCACCCCAGAACGTGAGAATGAACAAAATAACAGTTTAAAACATGTTTTTAAAAAATTATTTTAAGTTTTTGAAAGTTGTAGAGTTTTTCCTTCTATTTCAGATTGGTGTTATTTTTTTTTTTATACTTCTTTCTAGTGTTAACATCTTACTCAAGCAGCTTATCTGTTATCCTCCCTAGTATATATTAGAAAAGAGATAATTTTACAGAAAAACTACCTCCAAGATTTATATCTGGGCATGTATCCAGGTAGTTTGGGGAGCATTTTTCAGCACATTATTAAGCAGTCTATGTATTTCCTTTCTCCTTTCCCTCATTTTTTTTTTCCTGAATAGAAATGGTAGACATGGAAAGAACTAAGGCAGAACTTGGAATAAAATGAAACAGACAGCTTTAACAAAATTTTCTTGTGGTCACTCTAGTCACAGGAATATAGAACAAGCTCAAGCAAATTGTTCCCTTTGGAGATTTTTGAAAGAGAAAACTTCTTTCTTATACAACCGCAAGTGTTTTGGGATATTGGATATCTCCTTTTTGGAACAAGAAAACCAGGATCAAAAATATTAAAAAAAGGAAAAAATGCAAGAATTTGTATGGGGAAATAAAGGCCCTGTAATAAGCTAAATCAGTATGTTATCTTAGCAGGTAATATTTTAGTTAAACATAATAACTAAGATCTGCCTAAGCATACAAATGATAAATAGAAATTAACACTTCTATTGTGATTATTACAATGCTGAGTAATTGTTGCCAAGAGTACTGTGGTTGAAGTTCTTTCCTATTTAATAAATTAAGGAAATGCATTTTAAAATGTTTTGAAGAAAATAATTAAGTTTCAAAAATGCACTTCCAAAATTAAATAAAAAAGCATAAGTAATATTAAAACTTTATTTGCTAATTGAATACTTTGACTTATTTAGTAATTTGCTAATTATTTGCTAATTTGCTAATTATTGACTAATGTAGATTCTTGCCAAGCATGAGCGTCTGGCTACTCTGCAAAATAAAACCAAGTCCCCCACAGCATATAGGAAAGTACCTCACTACTCCATAATTTTATGTGAACTGGGTGGGCTATCAATGGTGCAAATTCAGTAATTATGCTTTTATATCCTAAGCTAATGTTTGAATCATTGTAGGATGCACAGACAAGACTGTAGGGGCACACGAGCAGTAGGCTGCAATTCTCTGCATTGAACTGTGTTAGCTGATCTAGATGTGCTCTTTACAAAGGATAATTAGTGACTGCTAGCACTGGAAGTGATGGAGCCATATGGGGACTTGCTGCGGATGAGAAAGAAATTCAGAGACTGAGATTGCCTAGTCTCAGGTAGGAGGTAATATGTTTGTGATTAAATTCAATACAGATAAATGATTCAGGATGTTTTTCTAATGATTTGGAAAAACTGTGAACTGAATGCAGAATATTTATGAACTTTGATAGTTATTGTAGAAACTTTGATAGCTATTGTAGAGTTCAGAAGCTGTACTAACCAGGAAAGCCTAGCTCCTGGGACCGTCAATCTGCAGGTCTGTTTCTTGGGGGTATAGCTTTCTCTTGGTGAATTTTTTAACCTCTGTACCCTGAAAATACAAGTTCTGAATTCAACAAGCTCTTCAAGCCCTCATAAGTCTGAAATACTACTCAAAATAACAGCCAGGTCTCTTGCCACTCCTAGCCCATATGGCCTTTCCCAGATGTTCCCAAAGCGCATGTTTGGGTGCAGTAAACACAGTTCAGAAATGAAACTATGAAATAATCCATCCAGGTGTGTTTGGGGAATTTCTAAGAGTCCTTTCCCTAGCCTGGCTCACTGTGGGGCTAAGTATCTGCACTCTGCTACTATGAGGAGAGTAAGGATGAGGAGATTGCAGGATTTGTTCTGTGGTACCAGCAGCTGTCTGAAAACATGTTCGAACCTACAGCTTAAAAGGCTTTCAAAGCATCAGTTGGTCCGCAAATTCTGCCTTGAGCAGAAATGTCAGGAGCGATCCTGCTGGCTTCATAAATAATGCAGTTGCTGCCTACCTCGCCTGGCCTGCAGTCCTTGTCTGGGAATCCATATTGTGGCCAAGAACTTGTGTGTTTGAGTCACTCCCATCCCAGTGCTAAAAAGCCTGAAAAATAAATAAACAAATAAACAAACCAGGAAGTATTCTTTCAGAATAGGAGCAAAGGAGTGGAACAACAAATAAAAATTTGCTTTTTTATTTGTTTTTTTTTCTTATGTTATAGAAGTCTAGCAGAAAGATTACCATATTTTTATGCACAATCATGCAAGTTTCAAAATTAGAAAACAAGGCAAACAATTACATTAATAAATAAGCCCAAGGCACATATGCAAATAAAATAAAATTCACCTGAACCACAAGACAAGCTTGCAGAACGGGATTTCAACCATGCTGCCTGAGTGTCAGGGAAAGAGTGCAAATGACAGTTCACACTTCAGTTCATAATTGTGGATTGTTATGGGACAAACTGCCCAGATCTCAGGCATGTTCTGTAAGTACATCTGCCACAATGGCTAATTTGTAGTCTGGGCTCTCTTGAAGCAAAGTCTGTCACACCAAAACTTTCAATCTGGAAACGTACATACCACAACCACTATTTCAAGGAATATGTCAATTTCTGCCTACTACCCATTTTTCAAAAAAGTCAAATGCATACTGTGTCCTAACACTGGATTAGAAAAAAAAAATCCTTTTTGTTTCAGAATGTGAGATTGTAGTTTACCCATGGACAGAAAAATATATTAAAATGAAATATTTATTCATTATACATATATTTATAACTATTAGTCTCAAGCAGAATTCAAACATAAAGCCTAATTCTTTACACATGTGTTCTTCTGTCTAATTTTGGAATTTTGTGTTTCACCTGAGCAGCACCTCAGTGCCATAACAGAAAAACAGGATCAGTTCCTAAGGGTGGCTGTTTCTGGATGCCCTTAAATGTGAAATGTGAAATGGGAGTCATGCAGGATTTATGTGGGAAAAAAAATAAGAAGGGCAAAAAAAAGGTAAATTAAACTAAGCATAATGCATATAGCAATTGCAAAGAATATATTAATTGACATTTTTGTAGTCTGTGCAACATTACAGTGTTTGCGTGTGTCTATGAACTCATGCAGACAGATGTATCACATATAGCTATGCCTTTCAAATTTTCAAAGTTTTATCTCCTCATGTCTTTGCAACAATAAGACAAAATAGCTTCTATTTCAGACCTATCTAGAGCAATCCTTTATATTTATATTCATTCTATTTAAAAAAAAATATTGTCTTCAATGCAACTGCCTACTCACAGAACTCAGAAGCTCTGATTAACTTTATATGTAGTGGCATATGTAATTAGCTTTAGGAAAAAGTTACATAGATGATTCAGTATTGGATTAATTATTGGATTAACCTCTCAGCTCTTTGTAAAATTAGTTAATTTTTTTTACAGTGATCATTGTCATAAAGTCAATAGCATCTGAAATTTCATGGGTTGTTAGAAGTAAGGATTAACACAAGATAACACTTGAAAAATCAACATCTTATTGCACTATGATGTTTTGTATGTCAAAATACTTCCCAGATTTTGAAGTCTTAAACCAAAGACTGATTCTTTTGTATCATTTCATAAGGAATTCACAAAGGAGAAAACTGACTTGGAAAGTTTTCATGCTCTAAATCATGGAAAAATATCTACCTTGTTGTTTGAAGGGAAAAAAAAAAAAAAAACTTATCAGTTTTGAAGATGAACTGCAATGCTGAGAAGTGGCAAGATACCAAAAAAATTACAGAACACAATAAAACATTTACTTGATGCTTATATTAAAAGGTGCTCCTATTTTCATAACTATCTGTGCAGTCTTCAGGTCAGAAACCACTGTCTTGTGCTGCAGTGTTGTCAAGTATCACTAAAAGGAAAAATAATTTATTACTGCTTCATGGCAAATAATCAAGAGTAATATTAGAATATTTTGTATTAAATAATCTTAAATTGATAACACAAATCTCATTTATTTTTTCAGATTTTGAATTTTTAGTGTGATTTGAGTCATCTTTAATCCTTCAGGTAAGAAAACCTGGTGCCTTATTAGGATAGAAAGTAGTGCAGATTCCTAGTCCCTTGCTTCTGATGCACTGTTCTTATTGTGCTGCCTTCTGATCTTGTAACATTGTAAGTAGGATTAGGCAGAAACATAGCAAATTAAGAGAAATAAATTGTAATTGCTGTAATGTAAATTCATGTTTGAGGTCAGATAAACTTCCATCTCCAAACAGAACTTTGGAGAAGAGGGATTTGAATCAAATAAGAACTGCAGGAAGTACTGGAATGATGTTCAGTTTGGTTGTTGTTATAAAGCAAATACAAAAGGTCTGGTTAAAACTATGTGATACTTAAGTAATTGGTGGAAGTGCAAAGATCCATTAAAATTGAAGAGAAAAAAAATTTTTCAAGTTTAAAACAGACACATTCAAAAAGGCAGTTCTGATTGTTCACCTGTCCGAGCTTCATAAGGACAACCTCAGAATTGTCCTTCTCCTTTTAATAAAATGTAGGCTATAATGCTCCAAAGCTGGTAGTCATTCACAGGAATCAAACAGGAGAGCCATAACCATAACAGTCTTTCAGCTCATCTTGGCACAATTTCAGATTTAGTTCTAGGTTAATTTAAACAGAATAAATCTAACATCTAGATTTAATTCTGATCACAGTTGAACTGGATATTGGCATGTTCTCCCTTGTAAAACTTTTCCCCTGGAAACACGAGAATTGATCCAATTTTTTTTTTATAAGATAATGCAGATAAGCTAGAACAGGAACAAAAAAAAACATACCCAAATATTTGGGTATAAATATGCACTAGGGAATCTTTCCGAACTCTGGGGTTGGTCACAGTAGGCACTAAATTCAATGCACTTAGCTAGTTAAAAAATGGCATTTACGTCCCTCTACATGGAGGGCAAACAGTGAATCTCTTGAAGAAATCAATCAGAATTTTGCAGTCAGAGCCTGCACAAGCATATGGTTTTCCTCTCATCAAGTATACTCAAATCATGCTTTTTCATAACTGGCTCTAATATCCTCAGGCACTGTATGTCCTCAAGTGCTCTGGAGTTGGTCCTGGAAATATGGGCAAGGACAGGAAATAGTGAAGGTTGAAAGCCACGTTTTGATCAGATCCAGGAGCAGTCTTTACAGGGTAGGCTGGAAAATATGCTCCTCCTCAGCCACCTGCAATCTTTTCTCTTGCCCAAGATTAAAGCCTTTTAGCAAGGTAGGCTTAACTGTGTGACTGGCATTGTGTACAGGGGAAAATTGTAGTCTTTCTGATGACATATATACGGAACTTCCATTTTGGCCACAAAAATAAGTGGTTTTTAGCAACTTTCAGTAATGGATTAACCAGGTGTATATACCTTGACATGGACTATTAATTTGTTTCTGTGGTTGTTCTAATGTTATACTTGTTTTCTACTGAATAATCACTTCTTTTGTGACATATGCTGACAGTATTACTGAAAAATAAGTTTTGTATAGCAGCTCAAATAAATTAATAGCAAGATAGATTTCAGTCATAGTATTATTGGATGTGTTGCATGTAACTTCTTTCTTTAGACTGAACCTGCTCATTGTGTTCAGTCTTTAATTCAGGTAAGGGTACTTGCCTTATGCTTTAAAACAATTTTGACAAAAAAAAGATCTATTAAGATTCCTGTCAATATTTATTTAAAGTAATTATTATAAATAATAATTATTATTTTATAATCTTTTGGAAAGGTATGTAATATTTATTATAGTACCTGTATTACATGATCAGTAAGTTGAAAAATATTATTTTGAACTTATCAAATGAGCATTTTTCAGGCAAACTACAAGTTAATGTTTTCTCTAGAATAGAGATAATAGATCTTAATAACAGAACAATATTAAACTGTCATAGGTTAAAGAAGAAAAACGTTGTCACCAAAACCCAAGAGAACTTGCCATCACTATTAAAAATAAATTTTAAATGTTATAAGGTTCAAAACCTACAAGTAGGGCAATAAGCATTTGAAATTGCTTCTTAAAGCACTTCTTATTTCTAAATCATATATGCTTTAGATTTTATTACTAATGCTTCAGAGAGCTAATTTCAACACTAAAATTTAGAGTTGGCTGCCACCTTCTGGGAGTCTGGACTTCTTTCTCTTTTAAGGAAGTTTTGAGGGGATAGTTTATAGTTATAGGTTTGCATTTTAATTTCATAAAGACTGTAATATAAACTATGTGTGCCAAAATATATGAATTTATGAATTTAAATGACTTGAAAACAGAAAGTACATGCCAAATATAATATGCTTAAAAGGAAAAAAAAATCCTCTGCTCTGGTACTTGTTGTGTAGGGCTATTATTCTCTGAATCAGCAGATACTGAAAATATTCCCCCTAAGGCACTATAAAACAGCTAAAAGTTCCATTCCTTTTACCAGCATGAATAAACTATATATAAAATCATCTATTATTCAGTACAATTTACTTCAGTAACTACAAAAGCTCTGCATTGTGACACTGCAAGAAATTTTTCCAAGAGCATCTCCAGAAGTTGATGAAGACAGGAAACACTACAATTATATAGCTCTTGCTTAATTGACACTTGCACCCAAAGCATTAAGGAAACTATCAAATGCCCAGCACCTTGAAGAATTATGACCATAGTTATGGAGAATTTTTATTTTATTTTATTTTATGAAGCCAATTATCCAGTATTCCTGAAGTTGACAGTACCAGTGTGGGACCCAACAAGAACTATTCTTATGTTATTTTGTTTAGTTTTCTGATTTTTGTTTGGTGTTTTTTGTTTTGTTTGTTTTTTGTTTATCTTTTTGCATTTTCTTGTGTAGTAACAGGACTAAATCTTAAATCACTTCCAAACCTATCAAATTTTTTATGCTTTTAGTGCTAAACCCAACTATTCCAGCCCACCAAATCTATCCTACCATAGCCTTCTTCCAATCACTCTGTAATTTGTGGGGAAAGATTTGCATTTGAATTTACTGTTTCAGTAAGCTTCTTGAAGAAATCCTTCACAGGACAGAAAAGCACAGAAGTGAGAATCAGACTCTCAAACTCCAGCCTTAACAAAAATGCCCTTAGTGTGTAAAGACCGCCCTAAGGAAATAAATAAATCTTTGGCAAGCTAATTTATTATCTTCTCAGTGAAGAGTAAGGCAGAATGTGAGAAGTAATGCGTTCTGCCTTTCTCTTGGTTAATCAAGACAAATCCAGAATACGAAGTTTGAAAATGCCTACCCATCTCAGAGGAGAGAAGTTAAAACTCACTTTCCTTGGCTTAGTTTCTAGCTGTGGGAATTCATCCCAGCCACAGCCTGGCTCCATTATAGACCTCTATGCTGGAGCCTCATTTAATTCTGTTTTCCTAGAGACACTGCCAGAAAACCACAATGTGCCTGGAAGGTGTGTTTGGATATGTAGAGGAACATTTCAGCTTAGAACTGCTATTTTTCTATATTCTATAAGTACGGAAGTTTTAAAGTAATTAGTCATGACACCATGACACTTACCTTCTCTAACCAGGGCTATAGAAAAGTGAGAAGAGATTTTTCAGTCCTTTAGAAGCAGGAATTATTTACATATGTTTTGTTCAAAAGAGAGATTAAATTTGATATTACAAAGCATGATTTTGTTTTATAGGGTGACAGACTTCTGTAAAAAACAGATGCATCATATAACCAGTAAACAGTGGAGTCACTTAGAAGAATCATGGACAGATACACTGTGTCTTCCTAGCAATGGTGTGTTTCAGCCTTGTATCTCTGGTACAGTCCATCAATGAGGAAGTATTAAGTAGTAAAAAAATACATATATGAATCCACTGAAATAAGGTAGCATAGTTAGTCTTACCAAGATTAAAATACAAAAAGAAAGAACTCTGAAGGTTTCCTTATGCTACTGTTAGAAATCATAACTCAGAATTAAAAGGACAGTGAACATTGGAAAGCTCCTGTTGGAGCAAATCCTAGACTTGAACACACTAAGTGCCCCTCCTACTGCTTGGTTCAAATCTAACAAGCCTCCAGCTGCTAGTACAGGCCTTCTGAACAGATGAGCAAGTTGGTCTGTGTCCTGGCCTAAAGCAGATGGTGCATTGCTGCATATAACAGGGGAAGCACATTGAGATTATTACTGAGACATCTTGCAAAAAGCTTCACAGGCACAGCACAGACTCGGTGTAGATGTGAATAGAAAGTAGGCCAGCTGTCTTGTCAATGTGTGGACCCTGCAGCAAGGTTATTCCACAGAAACTAAACTGATCTGGGTCACCAGTGTGGCACAGGTGGTCTGGGCCAGGGAGGACAAGGATGTGGGCTTGTACAGCATGCTCTGGCTCTCTTCTTTTTCTCTCTTTTTCTCCTCTCTTTTCATCATGTTCACTTCAGAAAGGGTAGTCACTTTATGTGACCAAGGTAAATAAATATTCATGATCTGTCCTCAGCCTTTGCAGCTGGTTAGTAGGATTTCTTTTCCTGGACACTGTGATTCTGTATCAGCTCCCCGCAACATCCTTCCTTTATAGTCTTTTGTCATCTCTCCTGAGATATGTTTTTATCTGCTATGCAAAGGTGACATGCATTAACTGCATCTCCCTAGTGCAATGGTTCTAACATTGCATTGTTAGATAATAGAGTTGTATTATGCTGCCATTTAATTCTTACAAAAAAGTAATGGTCACAAGTTGCGCTGGGGAAGATTTAGATTAGATTTGAGGAAAATTTTTTTCTCTGAAAGAGTGGTCAGGCACTGGAATGGCCTGCCTAGGGAGGTGGTTGAGGCACCGTCCCTAGCGCTGTTCAAGAAGCGTTTAGATGAGGTGCTAAGGGATTTGACTTAGTAGCTTGGTGGGTAGGGATGGTGGTGGGAGAATGGTTGGACTAGATGATCTTGTAGGTCCTTTCCAACCTAATGAATCTATGAATCTATGAAATAAAAATGAAAATAAAAATAAAAAGCAGCAAAGGGTAAAAAATAATAAAAAAAAAAGCAGGAAAGGGTAAAATTGAAATTCCTTGTAGATAGTATTTTCCATACTGAAGGCATTTCAACACTGCAGATTGGAGCAGAAATCCCTATACTAGGTTCAGATAGTCTAGCAGCTGCAACACAGTAACTCCTAAGACAGTCTGATTTTTATGCTATTATTTAAATAATCCAAAATTTTAATTTTATGTTAAACTCTTTAGCAGAGATATGCTTCTTGAGTTATGATGGCAGACACACTCAGGTGCATAGCAGTGCTTTCTACAAATTAAAAAGCAGCTGGCAATCTAGTAACTCTAAGTCTATAAAAATTCTCACTCTACAAGGTCTTTTTTTTTTGCATTTTAGAAAAGATCAGAAATTACCATAAAACTCCTCTTCCAGCATGAGTTTGTGGCTTTTCTCTACTTACCTATTGTATGCACAGTAAATTATCTTGTAGTCAGTCAACTAACCCGTCTGAGAAATTAGGATATTTTTAGTAGAAGTAGGCAGCTAGTAATTGATTATGTTCAGCTCTGCAGTCTTTGATTAAAGACAGTGTGCTTAGGGGGGAAGTCAACAATCGTTCCTAAACATATACAAGCACTTAATTGTAGTAATTAATTTACCTATGCAACTCAGTGTACTTTTAAAAAGCTTATTGCCAAAGAATGAATGCCTCATCAGTCTTAAATATAACAGCCTGGAAGAACAAGTGAAATCAGTAGAATAACAAATAGTACTGCAGAAACCACAGGCATTTTCAGGAAAAAAACAATAGATTTTCAACTCTGCAGAGCGAAATTATGAAGAATTTGACAAATAAATGCAACAGAAGGAACATCAACGCACCATGCCACAAAAATGAAGTAGATCATTGTTTACACTGCCATGTAAAAGAAATGAAGAAGTAGAGAAGCCTTGAGCTGTAATTATTGAAGTGATTTTGTGTGTGAGCTTGAAGAATGCAGTACTTAGCCCATTTTTATAACTGTCATGTTCCCTATCAGTTTATCTGTTCACTATAAACAAGTATGACTGTCAGGATGCAAGTCAAAGAAAGACAACTAATGTAAAACAAACATCCAGGGAAAGGTGGTAAAGACGGATTAGCAGCTTCTAAAGAATCAGTGCAATGATGACTGTGCCATTGGTTTGGAAAGGTAGTCGAGCCTTTACCCTCTCCACGCTTGCATGCTTCTCGTATCCTAAAGGAGACACCCTACACACTGAAGGGGAAGCAAACTAGTATACTAGTCTCAGGAAAGTGGAAGAGTGACCAGGTTGTCACAAGGAGACACAAATTAGAAGGGCCACATGGAGGAGGTGCTCCTGCAGCAAGGAGGTTTATTTTTCACAGGAAGAGGTGGAAAGAAAATGAGGTATTGAACAGCAGAGGTCTTACAAGGACTCTGTAAGAGAGACTGAGGAAACAAAGCCTATGCGGAATGGACCATCTTGAGTAGAAATAAATTACTGCCTGTTTAAGAGAGTTTTCAATGATTTTGCTCAGCATCCTGATCCCAGATGTCCAGACATGGGTGGCAGATAGGTACTAAATATCCACTCAGTGTGGATAAAAAGAAGAAAAAGCTACACTGATAACTCACATTCAAGTTGTCAAAAAATAGAAAAGACAATAAAAACACAGTGAAAAATACAAAATTAATGTTCTATTAACTACTTTTATGCTTTCTCTAGCTTCTCAGTTTCAACAAGCCCCTTGATATTTCAGTTATTTTAGATTGCAGTGGTGTATATGCTTATATATATTCGTAGTCTTTTTCTTTCTCTTGATATCATATTTATTAGTATTTATAACATCTGTTGTAAATATTCAGGGAAGTTCTCCCAGAGGAGAAAAGAAAAAGGGAAATGTCTCTTTTTTTCTCGAAAGAAGCAAAACTGCTGGTACAGACAGTTCCCTGAAATTATTCCCACAGTCTTCTGAAGAACAGCCAGTCTCAAGATGAATCCCATCACCTGATGCAAATGTGATGCAATTCCAGGTTGAGGTCAGATTTTTTGAAATGCATAAATTCAGGATTTATGAATGTGAAGTGTAGACTTCATTGAAAATCTCACTGCCTTTTAAAAATTGTTTTTGTTCTGTGAACTTTTCTAGTATTATGAAAAATATTAAATTGTTGAGGTCTTTATTCCTTAGTGTCATCATTGTTTAAGTACAGATCTAATGGTCCTTGTCATTGCAGGTTACATTTGATGTAAAAGTAGGCCAGAAAGTAGTAAGTGTGCTTGACAAGAACAGGGGAAGGTCTCCCCTGTGTGAAATTTCATGTCCATATTAAGCTGCAGAGGTAGCCCAGTTGGAGAAACTTAAAATAATAGTGACATTGTAGATGTAACACATTAACCTAAGTAAAAAGAAGCATAGCTCTGAATGTATCTTCGAAGAGAACTGGAACTAAAGCTTGTATGAGGCAGATCAGATTTTGTTAAGGGGAAAAAAAACAAACAAACAAACAAAAAAGAAGCAAGCCTGATTAGTTGTATTCCAGGCAGTCTGGTGGATGATGATGAATACAGGAGTAAGTAAATGTCTTCAGTTATTTCAGTGGGCCTACAGGCATGTGATTAGAGATTTTGTTTTACTTGTTCTACTGGATCTTGGTTGTACATAAACCATAATACTGAAGGGGATTCTAAGGCAATTAACCATGGATAAGATTGTCAGCCAAAGCATGAAAAAAAATAAAGAAATAATTTAAATACCAGTACAAAACTTAGCTTGGCCTTATACCGTCTCTTATGTATTGCACTAATAACAGAAAGGTAGTAGATAAGAACAACCAACCTACTTTTTTATATCAGGAAATATGTAAATACAGCTCTTACTAAATTGCCAGTGAGAAAATCAAACACTGAATAGATGTTTTCTTTTCTTTTTGAGTGAATAGATGTTTGATGTAATAGCAGAACAAGAGAGCAGAGACATATAAATTGTATTGAAAAAAAAGAAAAAGCTTGATTTAGATCACATTTATATTAGGGCAAAACAAAAATATCTCTGATAAAATCTTTAAACAGAATAAAACAAGTTGTAAGGAAATTGTTATCCATTAGCCAAAGCAAAGAAAATCAAACAGCAACACAATAACACATTTTATGAAACTAACATATAGTTAGCAAATTAATGCTATCATTAAAATGGGGCCTTAGTCTGTGGAATGATTTATACCATCTGAATTATTTTACAGACAAATTATTTATGTTGTTTCACAAATATATATATTTTTATTTCCTTGCTCTGCATTTTAAACTATGCTTGGATTTCTGGAGCACACTGATAGAGGTTAAAACAAGTCTTTATTTTTTCAGTAGTTACTGAAAACTCCTGAAATGTCTAGATTAGAAGCTTTTTTTTAACCCTTATGTTCAACAGATTTGGTTCTTAATTCTTTTGTTTTCACATTTCTGTAAGTATACTGTGAATTTTTTGCTAACACATTCTCTACACAGATCTTTTTCTCAATCCATTCTAGAAACATCACAGTATGTTTTGCGATATAACTTTAGAGAGGGGGGTGCAAACATTCCTTGACTTGAAAAAGTTAACCAAAACAATAAAGCCATTAATGAGCTCCAACAGCAGTTAGGCCTCAGCTGTGAGTGGTTTTCAGCTTTGGGTGAAAATGTTTTGAGTTCCCATAGAAGGCATAAATGTCAAGAAATGAGGGGAGAGGGTCTAGTTGGTTGTTTTTACCATTGTTGATAGCACTATGGATGGTAGTAATGTTAGTGCCAGTGATATGGTCATACAGAGGCATTTCTAAGCAGGAAAAACTCCTGGATGTAGTTTGGAGAAATTATAAGACTCATGGGAGGATGCATTTTGTTTGTGAAGGCATCTTTGAGTCTGAATCTAAGCCTGGATTTCTGGTTTAGGTACTAGGAAAATATGAAGATTTTTCCTGAGGACACAGAGGAGAGAGAAATGAAGTTTCTAAACTCTGAAGTTGAAGAGGTGGTATGAGGCTTCAGAATATCTGTATGCAGAAAAATTTTAGTGTCAAAAGTCATTTTGTCTCCGACAGACATAAGGAGAAGAAAACAACTGTTGATGAGTGGCTGCAGTGGGAAATACTTTGTGATGTTCAGTTCTCATGAGACATACAGCGAGTTTTCTTTGCATGGATCTAGATGTGCTTGTTATTAAAACTGATGCAGTTCTTCAGTTCATGTCTTTTGTAATGTAGTTGGGATGATGTTGGTTGCTCTCAAGAGTGGGATGTGACAAAAGGTAGGTATTGATATTTCTCCTAATGTTTTAGTTGTTGGTGGTGGTTTTGAAGATAGGTGACCTTAAGAGGTTATCCCTTCCTGAAGGTGTGATGTTGAAAATATTTCTACTAGCTGTTGATTGTTTGTCTGTGATCCATGTACTGGTGCTGTGCTGTTGATTATTGTTCAAAATTGTCAGTTTGTGCAATGGAAGAAAACTTTAATATAACAGAAAAGTCATGAGAAATCTGTAAAAGACTGAGAGGTCAAACTTAATTCTGGTTCCTTTCAGTTGGCTTCCCACTGCATAATCAGCTGTGAGAAGTGTTCCAAGGATGAAGTTTGGGACAAAATTGAATGCTATATGCATAGTATGCACAAGAGTTTCTAAGCATATGCAGTGCTCAGATTAGAATAAAGATAAGAAAACAGATAGATGTGAAACTGCTGGTCCATAGGGTATGATTAACACTTGGTATCTGCTTTGCAGAAATTAACGAATGAGAAGGTCAGTGCAAAATGAATGTCTTATCCTGTGCACAGATGTTGAGATGTGATGTGTTAATAACAAAATATGTGAATTTCTTATTGTATGAATTTCAGATATAGGTGAATTTTTACCTTAAATATTGAAACCATCTGAGAAGAAAAAGGAAAAGGAGTAATACAGTTCAGTTTGGTGAAAACTTGTTACCCTGGAAGCTATAAACTTGTTATTTGGAAAAATTTCTATGAAGAAGATGAAGGAAGATTTCAATAGTCTTTCATATCTGTGAAAAGAGTCAAGTTGCTTAATATATTCAAGAAGTTTGAGAAGAATACGGATTATGTCTAGCTCAGTTTAGATCATAACTTGCAAGAACTGGTAGACTCCTTTTAATGTTTTCAGAATAACTGTGTATACCAGTATCTGTTGAATTACTGATTGAACATACCATTGCTACAAGTACAAGCACATGATTTTTTTTTTTTTTAATTCAAGATGATAATTTGGATGCCAAAGGTCTTATATATAATATATGTTAACTGCATAAAAGACAACTCTAGAATTTAGAGGCAGTCAATATTTTTTCTACTGAATTCACTTTTACCAGCTGTTCGTATATGCTTCATTCTCAGAGACTATCAGTATTTCTGAATGACAATATTGTCCCTTCTGCTTTTGATATCTGGCTTGGAAGCTCCCTGGCATGGCACAGTTATATGACAATGAGGATTAAGCATCAGAGGGGAGGAAAAACACAACAAAACAAAACTAACTGTGTTTGAATGGGTGTTTTTCTTATGTGTTTCTTGAGCTACAGAAACCTGACAGAGGCAAAGTGAAATAAGATTTATTTTCTTTGTGTCTCTTCTGATTACTTTGACACAACAATTAGGAAATCAAATGGAAATCACCTGGTATAGAGAACCTGCTTTGGCAGGGGAGTTGGACTTGATGATCTCTTGAGGTCCCTTCCAACCCCTATGATTTTATGAAATGAAGTTTGGCATTGTCTGTCTTGCCTGTCTTAGGAGCCCTTATTAAACAGCAGTGAGCTGTGAGAAGGAAGCACTTCATGGAAAACTAAGGGTGCAAGAAACTCAAATACCTATGCAATATGTGACCACCTGATCTGTAGGAGAAAATATCACTGTAGAGAAGAGATTCTATGGACAGTGTAGCTTACTGGAGTGTAGGAATATTTGGTTCGTGCTGCATATGAATTGTCTAAGGGTACTAGTTTGGTAAATACTGAAAGCATAGCATTCTGTCATGCAAAATGACATAGCTTTTCAGAGTGAAGTCAAAGACTGTGTCTGTGACTGTCTCATTAGTGAGGTATTTCAACTTTCTTTAACTTTTGTTTCCCTTGTCCCACTTGGTGTTCAGAAGGGCATGAGTGAAATACTCATTTTAGATCAGTTCACTGTGTTTTCACTGAAATGCCTTGTGTGCATGCCCTCCAGAAAGCTCAGATTAAATTTCATAGCTTACAGCTCAGAAAAAATGGTAATACTCTTGCTAGTGAAGGACCACCTCTTCTCTTCCAATGTTTTTCTCAGGATTGTCAGAATCCAGCTGTGTTCACACTGTGAAATATTCAGAAAATATATTGCCTAAGACTGGTGGACTTTATGAATAAACATCTTTCTTTTCTTATGCTGTAAAATAACAAAAATCCCCTATGTGCTAGCTAACATTCCCTAGGCAGTAAATGATGCTGCAGTCATAGGAAGTGAGAGGCATCTTTGTTCTGTATTGAAATTCAGTAACTACACACTTGGGTATTACAAAGTTCTAGGAGGTTTCAAGCTATCAATATAGCACTTATCACATGATGTAAGTACCTGACAGCAGATTAGAAGCTGTTAACTCTGGAGTGTTCTCTAGAAAGAAACTAAAAATAATAAAAATAAAAAATAAGTATAAATAAAAATAAAGATAAAGATAAAAATAAAATATTATTTTTAGTCTTTTATTATTATTATTAACCTATATCTCATTTCACAGATAACTGCCTGATAGGGCAGCCTTTGTAAGGTAGTTCAGCATGCATGTTTTATGACATATTTTAGAACAGTACCAAACATTGTCCACAAACTTTTGAGCTTTTTTAATAGTGATTTCATTGGAAGAACACTTTTCTCCAGGGCTGAAAGGAAGAAACACTTAAGCACACCTAAAATCTGTAGAACTTCAACTCTCTGGTACTGCCTTAAGAGTGAAAGCTGGATTTGATGGAGTATACTTATTGCTTTTATATATATATATTTATAGATATATATATATTTTTTAAGCACAAAAAATAGATTTTCCATGACTTCAAAAATGTTATTATATTTTCAGAAGAGAAGGCCTTATAGTTACTTCAAATGCTGGATTTTCTGGTTTTGTCTTTTTAAAGTCGCTGCTTGAGACTTAAGTTACTTGTCTTAATTGAAGTCTGTTTTTAAATTCCTTTAACCTCACTTAGGAATACTTTAAATGAAAAGCTGAAGATTCAAGCATACCACGCGAGACCAAGAGTAGTGTTTACATTTTGGTTATACTGCTTTAAATGTTGATAGTTATTAATGTTTAAGAGCTAGAATTTCTACAGTGGGCTGTTGCAGACCTTTCTCGTAGACGCTCGAAAGTGTATTGTAGGAGTCCTGCCGCTTGATGTCACTGTTCTACTTTTCTAATGGTATGCCGTTTATATGAGTGCTAGTGGCAGGGATGTATTTCATGAGACAGAATGAGGAACTCTAAAGTGCTACGCAACAATAAGGATGGCAGACGCAGATAATCTATTTGTAGAGTGAGAATGAAGATTTCTCTCATTTTCTTGTCCATCTGAAGTGTCAGGAAGACAACTGCCTCTTCTCCTATGCAGAGCAACAGTGCAGGTCTTCCTTTTAAAATCAGCATTTTTTGGTCAATTTTTAAATAATCCACACTGTGTACTGAATGGTACACAGTCATCTGTATGTTGTCTGTGTCTGTGAGTTTATGCTGTTTGCCAGAGAAAGTGAAAATGGCGCACATGTTCTGCTGTTTCGTAGATGACAAATAGAGCTTAAGTGATTTGTCATCATTAATAAACATTTTTACTTCTCAGAACTTTGAGCATTTTTTCCTCTCTTAAATAAGTGCTTGTAAACAAGTTTGTGTCTATTTTGTTAACTCTTATCTAGAAAGAACTGTGTAAAGAAACTGCTTGTGTGGGGAAACCTAATAGCTTCCAGTTGTTGGTTTGTTTTTTTTGTTTGTTTGTTTTTTGTTTTAAGCTTTTGTATCAGTAAAAACCTTAAGCCGTAATTAAAGAATCAAAACCTAGGGCTTCGTAACTATTTATGTTAGTATTATATTTATAGCTGCTACCATTTTTTTCCTCTGACCACCTCTGTAGCATGTTAACTGCTCTACTCTTGCCGGTCAAGTCTTAGTAGAATTAAATGTATGTTATATCATTTGATCAGAATATTAGATGTGATTTTTCAACCTAAACGGAGTTATTTTGTTAAAAAGCCTCATAAGGAAAATACTATTTTATGAGAAAATAGGTTTTTAACACTGTTCAGCAATGAATTCCTGTTGCAAGTTCCACATGCAGGAGCTTCTTGAAAGTAGTTGTTTCTTTAGAACACAGACAAGTCATAGGTTAGCACCTGTATCTGATGTTAAAACAAACTTAAGTAGAAAATATCCTTTCTAATCTCTTGGACTATGCCTATGTGAATTTAATTTATCAGCTACTTCATCCTAGGTATGTGGTCAAATTGACCACTTTTGAAATTCCTTGAGGTAACATTTTGTAGTAATTATAATTATAGGTACTTAATTGTATAAGACTATATTCATGGTGGATAGTATGAAAAATACTATATTAATATGAATGAATCACTGTCATAGAGAATTAAATGTATGCTTACTGTCAGCTTGGGTTTGGTCATATAATGTTAAAAAACTGGACATTAGTGCATCCTGGTAAGCATCTACCTGCTGAGATGTGGTTCATAGACTATCCAGCCTTCAAAATGTGTCACACTAGCTTAGTGTCCTGCTTCTGTATTTCAAAGCAGGAGATGTGAAGTAACATTCTCAGTGCAACAATCTGAGCAGTTTGAACTGAAAGGCGTTCTGCTGTTAATTCATGTGTACATCATGGAGCTTTCTGTAATAATACTTCACAATGAAAACTGAGCCATGGGACTTTTGATAACTTCACAAACTTTTTTATTTTAGCCAAGGAGAGATTATGAAATTTGTAGTTCATTTCTGATTTTTGTCAGTATGAAATGATATCAATGATAGTTAATTTCCAGATGTCTTCTGATTCTCATCCAGAATACCTTTTCTGCACAAATATATATATATATGTTTTAACTAGAGTTTGATAAAGACGTGTACAAACAGCATTTGTGGTTGTATGGTTATAAGTGTTGTTCCATTTGGGATAGAAGCCTCAACTCTGTGAGCAAGCTGTAGGTGTGACTTGACTCATAAAATAACTTCACCACTTAAGTTCCGCTCATACAACTTATTTCTTTTTTCCTGAGATTATAGTGTAATAGGTGAAGAATATATATATATATTTTTTCTAATCCTGTACCTAAACAGTAGGAACGTCTCAGGATGCCACTGTTCAGTAAAAATCTGCTCTCTCACTTAAGAGGAGCGAGCCTAGAAATAGTTGGAGGATGATAGTTAATCTTTTGACTCCAGCAGTTGAGAACAATACTCCAGTTACTTATTTCCTAAATAACTTTCTGAAAACTGCCTTGTGGTAATAGCCAACCTGGTTTTACATGAAGGAACTAATCTGCACCTGCTGCTCTTACAGGGATATTTCTCACCTCTGTTTTATGGAACGATAAATAATATGAGTTTCTTGTGCCATGTAAGCATCGGGGCTATAAAAACTCTAAGTTAGTAGAGATGTTTATCAGCAATTCTAAATGTTATGAAGTGACTTTTTTTTAAAAAAACAGTTCTTAGATCAACATCAAAATTCTGGTTTAAAGTAAGGAACAGATATGATTTTGTTGTGCAGTTTGGTGACTGAAACAAAATGATATAGTCAGTTCTATCTTACATGCCTCAAGTCATGTGTTGTTTGTGACTCATTTCGTTTCTACAACTGGCTCTATTGTTCTGCAGAACACAACAGTATGAAGTTATGCCAATTGAAATGCAAGAAACAAGTATTGAATTGTTAGGAGGAAAAAAATCTTTTTAGAAGACACTCATGACTTCATCTTTAGAGAGATAAGACAAAGTTGTTCTTCTTTCTCTTCTTTCTAATGTGGATGGAAAATACAAGCTTATATTTTAACTTCAGTTTTAACCATTTCCATTTTAACTTCACCCCTATGTATAATTGCACATGTAAGAGTTCTTAAGAGTGTGACAAACCTCCCTACCATTATTTTTGTGATCAGCAGCTTCTTTAGTTTCTTTAGTCCTCTGATAGTCCCACTGATGGATTAAAACACTAAAAAGGTGTAAAAGAGAACTGTCTTGTATACTTATGTTACTATAGTCTTGTACTGCAGAGGAAGAATCTCATCTATGCTCTGCCTTCTCCTAGGCATTTTACAGTTTTGATCAGAAACAGTGTTTCAGGGGTGGATGCTGAGGTGAATTTGGCTTGCATATTCCCTTAAAATTTGTCAAATATGTATATCTCTAAAGAATTTACCAGAATGTTGACAATTTTAAATAGTAATTGCTTGATTTTCTTTTAGTTATTTCTTGCTTAGTTGCTGGTTTTAGTTCGATGTAACTGGTGTCTGGCAAAGGATGGTTAGGCTTGTCTTCAAGTAACAAAGCTGTCTGCCCTGTTAATCAAAAAATTAACAGAATCTGAGTGTGTCCAATACTGTTAATAATAACGTATGAAAGATGGATAGTTGACGTGGGTAGGTGGGTTGTTTTTTTTTATTTTTTGTTGTTTATTTTCAATAGCTGTAAATAAATTCTTTAAGAAGGGAAACTATGAAAATGACTAGTGTGACTGGAAGCGATGCTACTCATAGAAGGCTCGGGGACCTGTTTCTGGGAGCTGGAATGTCAAGTACTGTCTACTTCTTGTATATCAGTTCTTGCATCTGTGAAGTATTAGTGGGTGTATTGGAAATGGTCTTTGTGTTCTGAAACAAGCAACAGTGATCAAAGAGGTCACTAAACACCTCGAATTGCTTTTGCTTCTCACTATACACAGGACTGGAGGATTTAGGCTGTTGTGTGGAAATGCAGGTAAGGGACCACAGAAGAGCTGGGCATAAAAAAATATCTTAGTGTTTTTCTTTTTAAACCATGTTTTAGTACTATAAAAGGCTATTCTAATGTCTCTGCATGATTTTTAAGTGTTTTATATGTTGCTGAAGCCTGTCCCAGTATTGCTGATGCTTGTCATTATCTGTATAGATGGCTATTTATCCAGTTTCCCTGAATGGCTTTTCAATGTGTTTAATACAAATGATTAACATTTTTACTACCTTTTTGTTACATGCATCTTAAAATATCAGTTGGACAGCGCTATTTTCAAATGAAGCTCAACAGATTTCAGCAAGAGAAAGTTATTTCTTTTATAATGCTTGTCTTTTAACTAAGAAGGAAACTGATATGGTAATGAAAATACTTTCCTCAAAGTGAAGTATAACATTAAAATGTTGTATGTTGTAATATTGTGTTGCCAAGAGTACCGAAGATTTGGGTCCTATTAAATGGCATTCCAGTATGTGTGATTTTCACAAATATTCAATGCAGCTGTAAGTTAATATCTTTGAACTGATGAATGAAAATTCTGCAAGATATATCTTAGGTACTTCACAGAATTCATTTAAAATTAAAGAAATAAATATTAATTCCAACAGCTGAATGAACTTGAAATTACTGCTAAAAATGATTTTTGCATTTGTTTTTAAAACAAATCTTTCTTCTCCAGGACAACATGTTTACAGTAGATAAATTTTAAGGAAGCTAAATCTAAGATGTATTAACAACATTAATAAACATTCTTCTATTATTACGTAGGGATTTTTTTAAGTATGTTTTTTTGTTTTTTTATTATAGAAGTGCAAAATATCTCAGCCTGTGCGTCAGTGTTTATAGACTCAAAAGAAAGAGAATACTTCCGATCTTTAGTTCTGATCTCGGGTGATATAATGTAATTACCCTCCAAGATCTTTTCTAAGAAAAAAAGGTAGGGTGCAACATCCTGGGATAAGAACTGAAAATACCTAGAATTATAATAAGTGATGCATGAAACAAAAGATCTTTCCACTTTTACATTTATTTCTCCTATTAGAAAACTCATTACACTGCAGTAACTTCATTCCTTCAGAATTCTCTAACAGAGACCGCGTAGTGTTATTTTCTGTTACTTGAAAACAGAGTTGTGGAAAAACTGCTGAAATCTAGGCATAATATGTACATGTGAATACCATCTGGTAGGAGCAAATCCTCTGGGAAAAGGAAGCTCTCTGCAGAGCTATGTGAAAATACATTTGGAATAAATAGCAGGACAAGTAACAATGTGGTCGAATGGACAAAGTCCAGATGAAAATTTGCAACACAGATCTCTGAGTAAATTATAATTAGAATATGTAGGCCAAGTAACTGCTGAATCGAGCTTATTACCATTCTTGTTGCTAAAAAATGTTTTCTTTTCTTTCTATGCATCCACTTATGCTATTTATCTTGCTTTGTCTATTTTTCTCAGTCTCACACGCTCTGAAGTTGTGATGTTGCTTTATTATAGAGCCCCCATAGAGCACTTGAAATTGTACCTTTAAAAAAATCCTTTTTTTTTTTTTTTTTTTTGTAGGTATAACTTCCCTGTCTCTTCTTCTCCCCTTCCCTTTCCCATGAATACCAGGTTGATATTTTAGGTTTGGTTTTTTTTTAATATTAAAATATTTCTGCAATTGGGCACATATATATGAAACTTCTGACCTATTCTTTCATCTTGTCTCTCCCCAAAAGGTAAGGATAGAAGTGATAAATTACCACATTTCTGCCATAGCAATTTATTTTCTCACTACTTATTGAGTTAATTTCCTTCTATATATTCATTTCTTTTAACTGTAAAAGACAGTGTGGTGAAAACCCATTAACACTTCTGTCTTGACTAGTGAATATGTGCAGCGTGAAGATCTCTTAAGCCTTTACCTCAGGTTTTATTATATATGTAGGGAGTAACTTGAGTCCTAGTCTTGTATTCTTTTCTTGTAAAGGGTATGTTACAGCTGCTACCTATTGCATGTTTGTTAGTTTCAAAGTAGTTATGCCAGTACTCTCCTTGATCTCCTATATTTCTTTGATGTCAGTGCATTACAAGGAAAAACCTGGTGTTGCATTTTGATTAAAAATGCCAACTCACACCTCTGTGATGAGGTAAGAAAGCATTATTCCATTTGTACTGGTGAAGCCACTGGAAGTGACCTGCCAATGTTAACTAAAACCATATTATTTACTAAATCTCACCTTTAAGTATCTAATTACATTTTTGTTCTCCTACCCCCCCTTTAAAGTAGAAGTGAATCCTACATGTTAAGGAGACTTCTCTGTTCCCAGTATATATAAACAAGGTGAATTTTTCCAGTCTGACATCAGATTATTTCTTAGAAGGGTGCTGAGATAAGGCATGCATCATTTAATCAGTGATTTATCATGTTCTGTGTTAAGTTTGTATGGCTAAATTCAGGTGGATCTCCCAGCTCTTGGAATAACCATGTGAAATATCTTCTTAAAATGTTTCCTCATAAGAAATATACACTCAGACGTTCCAGCCGAGTCTCATATCTTTCAGTTTAATAGATGGAGAGAAGACAGCTAAAAACAAGTAATCGAGGCCATAGTAATTACTCTTTCTGTGTGATTCTCTACAAGTATTTGTAAAACCTTGACTTCTAAACAAGACAAGAAGTGCATCCAAATATTAAAAAAGACAACAAAAATAATTCACAAAGAAGTATGGGAAGAAAAGTGGGGTGAGAAATGGAAGAACAACAAAATAGTTTCTAAATTTCAGTCTTAAGTCTGCCATAGGTTACAATCATTTTCACAGAAACCGTGAGAGGAAACACCCCCCCACACACACTCCCCCCCCCAAAAAAAAAAACAACAAAAAAAACAATCCTGTCTCAAGGGTCAATAAAAAGGTTGCAGATGGAAGTCATGGGAAACAGGAAACTTAGGAAATGTTGCAGTATTTTGATATCAGTCTATGAATATCAAATTGAAAGTATTTATAATCCAGTTATTCATGAGAAATGCAATAAATATGTGCAATCAAGTGTGAGGAACGCTTTCCAGTGTCTTTGAAATAAGAGAGCAAAACTGTAGTCTGCACTCATTTCTACCACAGTAGCCACTTACGGGTTTAGGTTTAATCCTAGAGAAAATTATTCAGTTCACCTCTGTTCCAGGTTTTGGTTTTTATGGGATGGATGGAGAAAAAGAGGCTTTTTTGTGTGTGTGTGTGTGTGTGTTTCATTCAGAATGAGTTCTTAGTCAGTACTTAGTTTTTAACATAATCCTGGAACATACAAATCAGTGATAAAGCTTTAATTGATATTATGAGATCATGATTTTATTCAATAGCTAATGCTTCATCTTATACTGTCTGTAGACATATGAGAAGTGAGTTAGATTTTGGAAAGATGGGCTCTTTGAGTTTAATCTCAGTCTCTCCACAAAATGTCTGGCCTGTTTGACTCATACTTCTGTCTGAGTATTCATTTTTGTTCGGTGCTTGAATAGGATTCTTTACCCAGCAGTCCTGAAATTGTTAAGGTTGGGAACAGTGTCCTTAGGTAATCATCTCTAGTGTTTTACCACCTTGGAGAAATTTTTTTCTGAATTCCATGTTGAACATCACAAACTTCAGTGTGTGGTTGTACTTACTACATTTGGTGCCTCTTGCCTGAGAAAAAAATCTGTCCTTGATGAGAGGAAAACAGGAAATTCTGATGCTTATCTAAACTGTATCCTTTGATCTGAGCTCTTCACTACTAAATGTTTTAATGTCTAGATTTCTAAATATTATGAAATGAGTATTTGTTCAACACTGGCCTTGTTAAATAAAAATTGTAATAAGAGAAATTTCTGCATATGAAAACATTCTTCTCTGTAACTAGCAATTTTCCACTGAGTTCTATTTCTTTTGCTATAATGAATTGTTCTGTGTTGAAATGTTAAATCATTATAATCAGAAAAGCACATCCAGTTTAATTAAAAATCAGCTTTGCACAAATAATGAAGGCAATTGAACCAGCAAAATTCAGTGTTCTGAATAAATAAGGATATTTTTCAATATTTTTATCTACTGCATTACTTTCAACATTTTATCTATTATATTTTTGCACTACAGTACTTAAATGATGGTGATCTCCCTTAGATTTCAGGCTAGTCGAAAAGTAACAATTTTCTTTTAGTTGGTAAGAAAAGATGAATTCTGTGGAAATCTACACTTGAAGAAAAGCTATCCTCTTCATTTTCATGACTACTGAACCATCTTACACCTCTTAATTAAACATAGTGAATGCTGTTCTGAAATTCCTCTAGCACATTAGATTGTACTCCTCTGTACAAAGAAATTTCAGTGAAATTTATTGGGTTCCTTTCATATCAGTTCCTAGCCTTCAGAAGAGAATGGATGCAATTATTAATTTTGCTTGTCATACAGATAAAATGCCAGTACAATGCTTCTGATGCTGGCAAAAGCCAATGCTGCCCCTGAAGAAGTACACATGATACACAGAGAGGAAGCACTGCCCACGCATGCAGGGCAAGAAGGTTAGAAGTTATTATTTAGTGAATGAAAAATTCCAGAATATTCTCAAAAATATGAATGAGTGACTTCATCTGAAAGCTGTAATCAAGCTGATCATAGCAACAGGAATGCATTAAGAATAGTGTTGGCATAAACACTGCAAACTTTGAGGCTTAAAAACTATGTGTAGAGTAGAAGTGAGGGAAGTAGCTTGTTTGAAGTGGTATACTAGTGCACTGATGCATCTCCAGAAGAAAATTGTAGAATGCAAGGCATATCTTGAAGTTTCCAAGAATCTTAGGCTGACTAAAAATCATGCATAGTCAGTTATGTAAGTCATCTGTAAAGTACTGAAGACTTTGCCACTCTTCTCTGTAACAGCTTTTCTTACTGCAGCCCTTTATTTTTTAAACTCAGATGTTGTCGGAATATAGCTTTACAGTTTAATTTTAATTTAGAAGAGATCACAGAGACTCTAAACCCTTCATGGAATAAGTATGCACTATGGTATTGTGAACTGTTTTCCTGTGTAATACCGTTATCCAGTCTTTGATGTATTCAAGTGTACTTGTGTATTTTTTTCACTTTATTCCTTACAAATCTATACATTGCTAAATTACAATACCTTTCTGAAATTAAAATATCCTTTTTTAAAGATACTTATTTATACTATGGAATAGGTAAATAATTCTTGAAAAGGCTTTCTTAAATCTCTTATGTGTGATTCTGCAATCTCTTGAATTAGAAACAGGAGGTGGTTGGACAGATTCTCCATGCTTCTTTCCTGAAAGCCCTGAATGCAAGAAAATCTCAAGTGGGCATCTCAAAAAAGTACCCATACTTTCTTCCCCAGAGAGGCAGAAGAACTGACCCTACATAACGTATACATCACCAAAACAGAGTGACAGCTAATGGCAGAAGACATGCCATCAACATTCTATTGAAATAATGTCTGTGGCAGTTCCATGTAGGTTTCAAGTCTTCCATGCTGCCTGATGTATTTCAGCTTGGAAAATAAAGAAAACTGTCAAATATTTTGCATGTTTTTATATAGATGCATATGCAGCTCCTCTTCTAGCCAAAGAGGAAGAGAGTAGTTAAATGCAGCTGACCAATGATTCTACTCAAATTTGTTTGACTGATTTAGTCTCTTTTTACAGTTTGTAGATGAAATGCACTTACCAGTAAGTTAATAAGTATGAAGCATTCATTGTTTCCATGCTGTTGCAGATACTGTTAAATGCTGGTTATGTTTCTGCAACATAATACCTGTAAATGAAACCAATGTTCACAGAAAAATATTCTATGAAATTTATCTATCAAAGAATATGTTCCATTTACAAAATGCTACAACTTAACGTGATTTAAGAACAGCTATACAGGAGACTTGTATCCGTTACTCACTAGCTATCAAAGATCAAAAGTGTTACTGAATGTTTGGCTATCCAACAGTAACAAGGGAGCTGCATGCAATTTTTTCCGTAAAAGACAATACCTGTGCTGTCTGGGGCCACTTTTCTACAAAGTAATCTGTAAAGTAGATGAAAAACAGTCAGTAATTTAATACAAGCAACGCACAAGCCAGAAGGTGAAATAGTATTTCAACTGTACCGTAAATCAATAAAAGAAGGTCTAAAGTAAAATCAATCTGCTAAGTCAGAATAATTAAGTTCTAGGATCTACTGGGGTGCAATTACTTTATACAAAGAGCGAAATCAAAGTACGGACATGAAGGATTTGTTCTCAGAGCTATGGGAAGCAGTCTTAAAGTTTCTACTTATAATTGAGAAGAGAAGAAGGTTAATTTAGGTAAACAGCTTGCATTTTTGACTATTCTGAAGTAAGAGTAAATTAATGAACTAGTGTAGTATTGCTTTTAAGATTTTTATCAGAAGGATTAAACTTATACTTCTGTGAATATAATCAAAACTTATGAAACTCTTGTTTGCAGTTAGAAAAGTTACTTTGGGTGAAATTATTTCTGATGGAACTGTTCTTCATTTTTGCATGCTCAATATATTAAACTTGCAATGGAAGCTCTGTACAGACCTGCATATGACTTGATTTAGCCAATGTAAAGTCATTGTTTCTTACTGTTTTGTTCAATCTCATTTTAAAGCTTCCTAGACAAGACTGCAGTATCTGTCATACTGATAGATCCACAACAGATGTTAGAAAACACTTCTTCCTGCAGTTTATACTCCTTCCTTGTCTTATGATCTGCTCTAATGATGGGAATAAAATATTCCTTTTTCTCTATTCTGGCTTTTGCCTAGCTCAGTGTTCAGAGTGTTCTCTGCTATTCCTTCACCTTTGGCCTTTTAAGTAACTGTAAATTCTTTTCACCACTCTTGAAATAAAATCCTAAAATTTTACTCTAGATAAATGTCATCACTTGCAATTCAGGTTATGTTCATATTTGAACTTTCTAGTATGCTGTTTATTCTTTTGGTTTGTGTTTTAAGTACCTCATAATTTTGTGTGGTGTCTTCACTGAGAAAGTTTCAAAAGAAGTTGTGGTAAGTACACAGGCCACTTCATGATTTGCTGATTAGGGCACTTGCATAGAGTTGGGTAATGAAAATCAAAGGCAAGGGAACTGATTCATCTTCCAAACCTTGAACCAATGCTGAAGCAGAGGAATTCATAGAGAAAGATATGACTCTCAGTACTTGTAGTGAAGCAGCAAACAAGAAAAGTTATGACAGGGTACAAAAAAAGACAGAGATCTGCTTGAAAGGGTCCAGTGAAGGGCTACGACGATGATGAAAGGCATGGAACACCTCCCTTATGAGGAGAGGCTGAGAGATCTGGGTCTGTTCAGCCTTGAAAAAAGAACACTCAGAGGGGATCTGATCCATGTCTATAAATGTCTAAGGAGTGGGAGGGAAAGGGAGGAGGCTGGACTCTGCAGTGTGTGGTGATAGGACAAAGGCCACAAACTGCAGCACAGGAAGTTCTGCACAAATGTATGTGGGGGCTTCTTCACAGTGCAGGTGATGGAGCACTGGCACAGGCTGCACAGAGAGGTGGTGGAGTCTCCTTCTCTGGAGACGTTCAAGACCTGCCTGGATGCCTACCTGTGCAACCTGGGCTAGGGAGCTGCTTTGGCATGGGGGTTAGAATAGATAATCTCTGGAGTTCCCTTCCAACCCCTATGATTCTGTGATTTTAGGGAAGGAACTGTCTGTTTTCTTGGTCCACTTTCAATTTTGAAAGAGCTAGCTAGGAATGTTCTCAACCCTGTCCTCAACTGAACATCCATGAATAAAAAATCAAGTCTAGAGGCATACAAGGATGTTTATTTCAATATATACTATGTTGATTCCTTAAGAGGTTCTCCTGATTTTAGACGTTAGCAAAAATTAAGGGTGTAGGTTGGTTACAATTTGGGCATCTTAAAAACTATCAAGTTCTATCTTTAACTTGGTTTTGTGGGTTTTAGATATAGACATAAATTGTGCTTTGTTTTGCTTTTTTTAATCTGCAAATGAGATGAGAAAAATGCTGGATGATTTAGCTTCACTAAAATGGTTGGTTGAATAGTGGAACACTTGTTCAGCCTTTGTCACATGCAGTGTTGTAACCTTGTCAGAAATGTCTCTTTTAGTAGCCATGTAAGTCTGCTGTCACCTTTGTCTGTTTCATGTGACCACACGCACTTTTCACAGTTTTTTCACCCGTAGATCTTAATAATGGCTATAAGCATCACCGTTCTCTATCAGAGAGCTTGTAGGAAGCTAGTTTTGATGTTATTGAGTTAAGATATTGCAGGGCTTCTTCATTAGAGCTGTGCTGCTGTGTTACAAGGGAAATTAGTGGTTGCAAGTGGGCAGATGTGCATCTGCTTTTTATACAGCTCATCGTTTATGATTAAGATGCTGTAAAATATAAGTTTTGAAGTATGAATCTGTACTTTAAAGTATAATTTTGAATTTAAAATATGAATCTGCATTTTAAAATATCTTTCTGAGTTTCTGCTTCTCACATTAAATGTTTAAAACTACTAAACATACCAGTCATGCAATTATATTACACCCATTCTGACTAGATAAGTGATTTTCTCATATTTATTTTCTTTATGTGCACACATTTACAATTCCTCTGAAAAGCATAATGCAATTTTCAGTCTTTTTGTCAAAGTGTTACCATATAGAAAATATTTGATTCTGCGTCACTGAATATATGTAAGTGTACTTATTCCCTGTGTCTTAACCTAATCATCCAAAACCTTGTGGCAGCAAATGCAGAGTGTGTTTTCAGCAGCAGTGTTCTTTGAACAGGATGATTCCCTGGTGAATTCATTATTAGACAGAAGTCCCACCCCTATGAAACTGCTGTAGACACATAACAAGATTACTGCTCAAGAGTTTACAAGCATGCAAGTAAGATTGCTCCAGTCAGAAGCAGGCATCTTTTACTAAGGTAAGAGAATTATCTTTTATACACCTTTTAACAAATCAAGAAAGCATTTCTAATAATTTTTTCTGTAAATAAAATTACTTCAGATATTACAGTATCACTTCAGCTTCTATGAAAAAGTGTTGCTTTAAAAGATCTGTAACTACCTTCATTTTTAAAAAATAAATCTTGTTAGAATTAGTGTATTTCGAATTCAAGCCGCTAGTAGATGTGAAGGTTGTTCTGTTGAAAAAAATATGGTCCAAAAAACATGTAAAAATTCTGGAGATGGCTTTTGTACTTCCTATGTTGATTTTTATGATTTTGAGAGGACACTTAAGATTTTTCTTGTTTAGTATTGCTTCCTCTTCCTTTAGTATTTATTTCTATTTTATAGTTTCATGGTTAACAGAATGAAAATGACAGTTTTAAGTCCTTACTCATATTTACCTTGAAGAAATATATAAAATATCTAAGTTAGTGTTTTGAGAATAGTAATTTGTTATACATGTAAAAAGGGCTTGATACAAATTTTCTAACTTTCTTAATTAGCTAATGTAGGGTGTATTCATGTAAATCTAAGAAAATAAATTAGCTAGATCTAATAACCTAATGGTAAGCAGTCCTCAAAATGTAGAGCAGCCAGATCAATGTGATGACAAATGAAATGATCTGTGGCCTTCAAGGTTGAGAGCTAATTGAATGATTGTACAGCATCTTTTTTAAACAGCTGCTCATATAATCCTAATGGAGAACTTGATTTTATTCGTTCTTAAAGTAATTGCACATTCATCCTTAATTGAAATCCCCTGGTTTTATTCAGCACATTGCTTTTAGACAGGGCAAGGGTCTTTGACATTTATACTCTGGAGGTTTACTTTGTCAATATGATGTATAGAGCACCTACTTGCAACTGTAAGTGAATCAAAAATCATTTTGAACTGCACTTAAAATGTTCCCCTACTCAAAAATTCTAAAAGCTGAGTTAGAGAGTGCTCAGAAATATCTCAGTTTATGAAATGTATTTCATGTTTTGGGAGCTGCTTGCTGCATAAGGAAATAAAACAATTTAATTTTGTCAGTTTGTTTTCTTTATGTACATAATCAACTGTGGCATAAATTACTTCATTTACAGATACATAGGGGAGACTATGTAATGAAATTTAGATATGTATAAGTCAGTTTCATTATTAGGACTCAGACTTGCAAATAGTCATAGCAATTTTTAATGTTCGTGGGATCCGTGTCTCCAGAAAGTTTGGAAGGACAGCTGCCTTTCCTGTACTTCTCCAACTGCTCTGTTTCTGAGGACCGTGATTACAAGCACCTTAATTTTCAGCTGCTAACCCTGCTCATTCACTAATTAGTGGGAGCGCATATCTGTCACAGATCTGCATCCTGTTCCTTCATTGCTCCTCCAGCAGCAAAATTCTAAGCCCAAATTTAACCTTTTCTCAGAGTGGAGAAAGGAGGGAAACAAATATTCAGGAAAGACTGCTTTATAGATGTAGTCACTAACTCCTGTTTCTCTTGCAACACCCAGTAACCAAGTTCAGTTCAGAACATGGCTACTGGTGCAGGCATATTGATTGTGTTTTGGGGGTGTGTGAATTTGAAGTTTTTAAAAATAATAATAAAAAAAATACAACTCAGTGTTATAATTGCCAGACCTGGCTTTGATCTCATATGCTCATGATCAGTATCCTGTTGCATTTGAGCTACTTAGTTGCAGAGAGGTACTGAATCACGCAGTAATATTTACCACATTCTCCACTGGTATTTGACAGTAACTGGGCTATCTCTTAGTATATTAAGCAAGTAGTTAATCTGATTTCTCAGTTACATGGTTTTGGACACTGACTGATAGCTCTAGTAGTCTTTATCTATATATTTTGAGATTTCTAGTTTGTTTTCATAACATAAATATTAGCATAACAAAGTATGAAGCCATGAACTTCCGATACCTCCCTGGAAGTGAGATTGGATGGGTAACAACTCTGCCCATTATAGGAGGGTAGGAACTTGGTGGTCTTTCTTAAGTCTTTTTGAACCCTAGACATTCTATGATTCAGATATAAATACATACTTCAATGGAAAATTGATTAACTAATATATGTAATGCTTCCTATTTTATTATATTAGCATCTGCTGTCAGAGATGGGTGTTGATTATATGAGAGTAGCACCTCCTGACAGTATTCCTTTGCTTTTGGTTGCCATGTGACAGTGGCAGCAGAGGGGCAATCTGACAAAATGGCATCTGACATGGAAGTGCAGATGAAGAACAGGCATGGAATAGAATTCGTCCACGTGGAAAAAATGTCACCTATTGCCATTCATCAATGCTTCCCAAATGGTTATGGAGACCAGCCAGTGGTGTCAGCACAGTGAGGCAGTGGAGTGTTTCAGCAGTGGTGACAGCAACAGTGCATCATGTCTACTGGTGCAGATTTGTACAAGCATGGCATGGAGGCTCTTGCTTGTGACTGGCAAGAATATATAGGTCATGGTTATGACTGCTGGAAGGGTATTTTGTAGCTGAGAATTTGCTCTGTCAAACAGTGTTATTGTGCTCTCTGCATCTGTTATCATTTTCATGGAAGGAAATAGGAGACAATACTTTCAGAGCTATATACATATAGAATAATTTTGACATATGTGTTTCATAAAGTAAAATTTATTCCATAGTCTCTTGAAATGTGAAGATATCTTTGAAATGCCACTCTACTTAAGTGCTACTTTAGTAAGATGTGCTTTCAAAAGGGTAGTTAAATAATGTATCACTCTGTATTGATATGCAGGAGCATTAAGCCAGCTATTTATTATGTATATAATAATGTATTTTATGTACTTGCTGTGTTTCACATTTTTTTTATTTTTTTTTTTTAACCGATAGCTTCCTTCTGGAAAAGTCTTCTAACAGTTTTAACAGTAAGCTTTACAGAATCACTCTGGATAATATTTCTGATAATATTTCTAGACTGTTCAGTCTATTTAGACTTCCCTAATGCAGCTGAGATATCCCTTAGTGCTACTGTGAATACTACAGCTTTAATCAATCTTAGACTGTTTCAACTGAGAGCTATACTGAAATCAGCAGGAGTCACACAAATATAGATATATGTATATCACAACGAGCTCTCTGATACTGTGGGTTTCATACCAGTGAAAGAGCTTGATCTCAGATGAACACTCAGAGGTTCCAAGGATGCCTTGCCTGCTTAGAAAGACTACTGCTCCAGAAGGAACACGTGTCTCCTGGAGAGAATCAGATTCCTTTTGTCACTGAGAAGAGCAGTAGATACCTAGTATAAGCAAATAAATCTTGAGAAGTTTTCAGTAAATGAAGACATCTGCCAGCTTTGTTCACAAAATTGGCCTAAGGTGGCTCTGTGCCTCAACCTCAATTTCCTATTTTATTTTGGATTTTTAAAAGAAAAGCCTCCAAAAGTATCGATGTAAACATAACTACAATTTCCACTCTCACTGTAGTAATTTTTGGCTGTAAAACAGCAATATTATCTTCTATAGTGATTGTAGCTATGTATAAGATTAGGAGTTTGTAATTTGAAAATATTGTGTTATAATTTACATATTTTGCATTTGCCAGTCATGCTATTTATGAGTTTTATCCAACATAGTTACTGGATTTTAGTTTGAGAGAGCTCTAGAACAGTATAGGATTATTGCTGGCACTTTCTGACATTGACATTTCAGTACTCAAGTCTTCCTTCAAAGATTTTCTGCTGTTTGGTTCTATACTTTGATCTGGCTGAGAGGCCAATACTTTGGGCAGGCAGCTGAATTTCCAATGCTGAAAAAATGTTTCTGACCATTGCTTAAGAAATAACTGTCTGCTCTTGCTGCTTCCATTTTCCTTCTCACTCCTAAGCATGAACTTCAAGTGTTATGCCCCTTTTAGGATTCATAGATGAAACCGTCAGATTTTGATCTGTGGAGTAGGCTAGTAACTTCTATAGTACCTCTGGCTGAAAAACATGGCTACCAATATCATTAAGAAATATTCATATACTAATAATAAAATTCCACAAGTCAAAAGCAGATTTCAGCCTTTGTGTTTGGAATTTCTCTTTATATCTAAATTGTTCTAACACTAGAACAATTTGCATTTGCAGCCACTGAAAAAGTGCTGGGAGAAACTTCTGTAGTTATTTTCTCGTATGTTTACCCTTTACATTTACCCGTATATTTCAAGAGTAGGAAAAGGACTTTGAAATGAGTAATAAAAGTAGTAAGAATGATTTTGATTCTTGAAATAAATAAAGAAGGAAAATAATATGCCATTAATGTACTTGGTAGATCTTTGTCTATTCCCCTTGATGTCAAGACACAGATCTCACACAAAAGAGAAGAATTCTTTTTCTTTCTCATGCCAAGAGTCATCAAGTAAATCTCTGTCAGGTATATCTCAAGTTTGCAGAAAAGCAGTTCCTGTAAAAAGCATCCAATTAGCCTACTTATGTCACTTAGTACTCTGTGCTTTAGTGTTCTTTGACTATAGATTAGTTTCTGTGTTCTAATCCCTGCCATTAATATTCACTCACCATAAGCTTGCTTTGCTATGCATTATTTATCAAGTTTAGAGAGTGTTATAACAAGTTCTAACTAGGAAACAGATAAAAATAATGTCCAAAAGAGCTTTTAACCTAAACAACCCACACACTGTAGAAGAAACATGAAAAATACTATGAAAAGTAAGGTAACTGGGTATATAGATACTGATGTCATGCTGCTTGCAGTTGTGAAAACACAAGGAAACAAGTATACGACTTCACCCCTATATACTTTCATGTAACTTCTGTGTCAGCCACCTCCTGAAAAGGGGTAGAAGATCAGGCACAATGTGAAAGCTTGCAAGAAAAAAAAGTGCTTCCTGTGTGAGTGTGATTTAAAAGTGAAATATTTGATTATTCAGACAAATGTGCCTAATCTAGCTAAATGGATTACCAGAGGGTTTGTTCTATCAAGTATCTATTTTATGTCAAGTTAAGAGCAAGCTAGATGCATGAATTTGGGAAGGCATTTTAGAATAATTTGATTGACTTTTGTTCATATCGCATGGAGTCATATGGCTATGCATATTCGTATGTATGTATTCACATGTACATATTGGGCAAGTCATGACAAACTTGATGGCCTTCTATGATGAAGTTACAGTGACAGTGGTTAAAGGAAGAGCAATTTATGTCATCTACCTGGATTTGTGCAAAGCGTTTGATACTATCATGCATAACATCCTGGTCGCCAAATTGGAGAAAAATGGATTTGATGGATGGACCACACTCTGGATAAGGAATTGGCTGGATGCTCACACTCAGAGATCTGCTGTCAGCAGCTCAATGCCCAACTGGAGACCAGTGATGAGTGGAATTCCTCTGGGATTGGTGATGGGACCAGTGTTATTTAACATCTTTGTAGGTGACACAGACAGTGGGATTGAGTGCATCCTCAACAACTTTGCAGATGACATCAAGATGAGTGGTGCAGTCAACACTCTAACAGGAAGGGTTGCTATTCAGAGGGACCTGGACAAGCTTGAGAGGCAGGCCCATGCCAACCTCATGAAGTTCAACAGGGCCAAATGCAAAGTCCTGCATCTGTGTCAGGGCAATCCCAAGCACAGATACAGGTTGAATGGGGAATGGCTTGAGAGCAGCCCTGATGATAAGGATTTGGGATTGTTGGTTGATGAAAGTCTCAGTGTGAGTCAGCAATGTGAGCTTGCTGTCCAGAAGGCCAACTATATCCTGGGCTGCATCAGGTGTGACAAGCAGGTTGAGGTGATTCTGTCCCTCTACTCTGCTCTTGTGAGACCCCATCTGGAGTACTACATCCAGTTCTGGAGCCCTCAACATAAGAAGGACATGGAGTTGTCAGAGCAGGTCCTAAAGAGGGCCATGAAGATGATCTGAGACCTAAAGCACCTATTCTACAAGGGGAGGCTGAGAGAGCTGGGGGGTTTCAGCCTTGAGAAGAGAAGGAAAGCTGGGGGAAGACTTCTTCTAAGGGCATGTAGCAACAGGATAAGGGGAAATGATTTGAAACTGGAAAGGGGTAGATTTAGACTAGATATTAAAAAGAAATTATTTACTGTGAAGGTGGTGAGATACTGGAACAGGTTGCCCAGCAAGGCTGTGAATATTCCCTCCTTGGAAACATTCAAGGCCAGGCTGGATTGAGCAACCTGGTCTGGAGAGAGGTGTCCCTGCAGTGGGGATGGAACTGGATGATCTTAAGGCTCCCTTTCAACCAAAACCATTCTATTCTATGATATAAGCAGAGACAAAAAGATGTAACCTTGCAGTTGTGTGGGTAGATCTCAGGATTTATGTTAAACACCTCAAAAAACAGATATGTAAACATTTGAGAAATTTGTTCAGGAGGAGCTATCACAGTTGGATTTAAGGTATAACTGCTGAAGGCATAATCTTATCATTCCTAGGAAACAGCCTAAAAATTAGGATGATAAACTAAGAAGTTGCATATTTGTGTTCTGTCTCGTATATTTGCTTTGACTTAAAAATATTTTTGCCATTCAGAATATCTGGCATTTGGGATTTGAGTAAAAATACATTATTTGGAGAAAGTGAATAACTCTCTCTGGTCATTAGTTAAGCTTTAACCTCCTATAGGAATGTCTTAGAGCTGATGTAATGCATGAGTTGAGGGAAATTATAAATTGCTGGAGGATATTGTCATAGACTTATCCACAGTTGTGGTTTAAGAATACATCTAATGTTGACTTTCAAAAGCTGGTTGGTTTCTGTGAGTCATTTTTAGGGCACTTCATATCTGTATGAAAGTGAATGTAAATTTTACTATCTGATTTCTGTGTAAAGAACAATTTGCTTTCTTTAGCAAAACTTATTTACTATTTTGTTGATTGATAAAGTCATATGTAGCCCTGAATCATCTGGTTTTGAAATTATAAAATTAGGTTGGATTTTTTGTACCTGCTGGTGAAACAGACTAACAAATAAACTGAAGTGTTATGATAATATACTGTCAGAGCCTTAAACTAAGCAAGAAATTAAAAGGTTTGTGTTAACAAAGATCATATGTTCTGTGCAGAAACTCATCGTATTTTACTACTTATTTTACATCTGCTTTAGGTGTGTGAAACTTCTTTAAATGCAGTGTTTAGTGCTTCAGCTATTCAAAATACAAAGTTTTAAAAGATTTATATATAACATCACAGAGCACAAATGAAAACAAACTGGTGATGCCTGGAAATGAAAGACTTCATGCTTCATCTGTACCTTGCAGTGCACCCAGTGAATCAGTCGTGATTTCCAAGCATTAAACTCCATTTTTTGTGTAAAATATATCCTCTTTGTGCTTTTTATTTGTTATAAAGAGTAACAGCATGCTTTATTTTTTCCCTGTGACACTGACATTCTTAACAACATTGCTAGAATTAAAATAGGAAGAGAGATGCTGTGCCTGGACTGGTATCAGCCTCTGTAGTTATAAGCTCTACATTTTTTTTTACATTTCCAAGGTATTTCTACAATTTTCTCAGCATCCACATCTGTCATAAGGGTAAATATGATGCTGTGGTATGAGACCAAATTCTGTTCTTTCTCTTCTTATCTCTGCAAGATCTCACATGATAGCATTTTCTGTCTCTTTTCATAGCTGGCAGCCTGGAAAAATTGAAATTCTAAATTTAATTTCCTTATGTTCTTCATGATATGCTTAAAAATAACTGTAGCCTCAATGGTGAGGAAGTATTTGGCTCAGCATTTGAGGGGACAATCCTTTGGACCATCCTATACAGTGTTCAACATTGTTCTGGATGCAGAAGGGTTAAGCGCTGTGCCTGGGAAGATGATGAGTATCGGTTTCAATGCTGTTTCCAATTAGGTTTGATAAAGAATTGTATACTAGAAAAACAGTCAAGGGCAATGGGGAGCTGCTTTAGAAGAAAGAACAGATGGAGAGGATGACAGATTTATGCTCCAGGTGATTGGTATAATAACCTACAGGAAATAATGTAGGAGAGAGCAACACACTTTAAACAATATTTTGCATGTATTTTTGCTGTGCTTTCTATGTGTGGACAGCATCATTCTATGGAACATCTGACATGCTGCAGTTCTGACTGTACCTGCACACATTCTGGGTGAGGAGATATGGTTGACTGAAGTAACTTCAGCATTAGCATTTGTTTAACAACAAAATAAAGAAGGCCTTTCTTGGTCCATTAGCACTTCATTTGTATGGTCAAGTTATGAGTTCAAGCAAAACCTTTCTTAAAATAAATATATGTATCTTCTAACCCTAAACCCCTTAAAAACATGGAAATAGTTTCAGCTGTCTGCCTCTGCTCTGCCAAAAGCTATTCAATACAGGTGAGCTGGATAGATAAAAGGGTAAGTTGGGATGATTTAATTAGCAGCGTGTTAAAGGGTGTGGAACATAGGAGTGTGCTATTCTGCTCCCCAGCAGTATGGGGAGAGAACTGGAAAGACAGAAGTGAGAAAACTTGTGAGCTAAAACAATAAATGAGGCTACGTGCCCAAACAAAGCAAAATAAGGAATTTATTTATTAATTCCCACTAGTAGGCAGATGTTCAGCCACTTCCTAGAAAACAGAGACTCAGCAATCATACAGGTTACTTGGGAAGAGAAACACCGTAACCACAAAAAGTCCATCCTTCCTCCTCTTTTTCCTAAGTCTTTATTCCTGAGCACATTAGAGCAAGGACTATGCCTTTTGCCAGGTCAGATGTCCCAACTGTATCCCCTCTCAGATGTTTGCCCACCTTCATCTCACTCAGTGTCAAGAGAGAACCTCAGTGCTGTGTAAGCACTGTTTAGCAACAGACAAAACACTTGTGAGTTAACTCACTTTTAGTCACAAAACTAAAATACACCAATAAATAGAAAGGCTGCTACGAAGAAAAGCAGCTCAGCCAAACTCAAGGCATTAGTTTTTTGGATTTTATTGTTTCTTTATTTTTTTCTTTTCCTTTAAGTTTCACTTGAAAAATATCAGAAGTTGGTATGTTGGGGGAGTAACATTTCTGAGCAGGAGGAGTGACAAAAGCTATGGAGTTTCCTAATGTGAAATGAACAGGGACTTCTATGCTGCTTTATATGTAAGAGGTAATAGTAGGTATGATGGGTGGCTATTCCTTGATAAAGTAATTCTCTAACATCTGCTCTATGTAAAGATGCTCTACATTGCCAAAATAAAGATGAAAAGTATGGCAGAGAGAGGTACTTTGGTGCAGATCCTTTGTAAGGTGATAAAATAATGACCGCGAATTATTCTCGGTTTAACAGTTTTCTCAGCCTGAAGATGTCATACAGAATTTCCTACCAGTAAGAGAGACTACAGTCAATATGTTGTTTACCATGCGCTTTCAATCTCTGATGCTGTAAATTCTGTGCATAGTCTGACCATCTTTGTAGGCTACTGATACAGTACCAGTCAGTTTGCCAGCATTGCCTAACAGTTCATCAGCAAGAATTTTCTTTAGGGAAAAGAGAATAGGGAATTAATTTTGCACTCTTACTGGCAAACTCATAGTTAAAAGAAACAGAATTGTTTCAGTAAGTAGTTCAACTGAAGTCTTCAAGAGTTATGAAGTAGACAGTGTGTTCTACTAATGGTTATTTTATGTTTAGGACAGAATCACAGTCTATTTTTGAAGCAATTAAAAATTACATATGCTCTGTGTTTTTTATGTTTACATGCATCATGACAATCACGAAGTTACATTGGTGACATCTGAGAGCAACATGTGAACCATCTTATGATGTTTGGAGTTTAGTGGAATCTGATCTGTTGTGGTTTTTTTAAACAGTTTAATTAGAGGTATAATGTGATGGAAATGCTACACTCAGTGGGGAGAATATTATCTTGCAGCTGAAATGCTGAAATTATAACACATAGAGAAAATATTGTTTGAATATATTCTGTTCTGCTTTTAGTATATTGTCAAATATTAGTCTACAAATCTACTTCATAAAATTGGTTTGTGCTCTGAACAAAGTAAATTTTGTGTTCCTCTGAGTAGATGCAACAAAGACAATGCAAAACCTATGTGCTTGATGATAAGAAAAAAATGATGGGTAGGATATGAAATGCAGTAATAAATTATTACTATGAATTTGGTCGGTTTGGGAAAGTGGAGAGGAGTAGTGAGTTGCTGTAGATGCAACAAGATTAGAGGGCTTTATAAAGCTAACTGTTTTGTTTCAGGAAGAGAACTTAGTGTGCACAGGAAGAGCACATTTATATATAAAAATCCTAAAATATGTGACTATTTATACCTTGCGGAATCTGATGTGGTAGTTTCCAAAGTATAAACTGGAAAAGTAAATAAGAGGCATTCCCTTAGCAGAGGCTACCACCTACTTATAATGCAATTTAGTAAATCAAAAGATAAATAGCTACCTGCTGACACATCCAGGAAGCTGAGTAGTCATGTCCACTTTGGGCTTTATGATACAACTTCTTGCACAGAAAAGAACTATTGGCACATAGTCAATTTTTCCTCTTCAGAGTCAGCAGAAGTTGTCTTCATGTTTTCTTCCTTTGCCTAAATTGGTAATATCTGCTCAAATCTCAACCTGGAGTGTGTCTTGTAGCAAAATCTTAATGTGAGTGGATTGTGTGAACATTTTTAAGGCTAGAATCTCATCCTTCTTCAAATCATTGCTTTTGATTTGACAATAAAATTATAACCTAGTTGTGACCCCATCCTTTTCACAGTTCTCTCAGTCTATTCTGGTTGTTCTGTTTCATTTCAGGAGCTTACTTAATCTGACTGTTCTTAGACTGTGTGGAAATTTATCTGTAGTTAAGTGTACAATGTGCAGTTGCAGAGTAATCTGAAGCATAATACTCACTTTTGGAGGTACCCTTATTGCTTTTTTGTCTTGACTGTAGACAAACATAAAAAAAGTGTGACTTAATAATAGATATTAAAACTGTGTGATATCTGAAATGAGTATAACCTGTGTGGCACAAAGCTACTTAAAACTTCTTGTTAATTTAAAATATTAGAATACTTTTCATGACTGATTTCATGTTCTAGTGGTGGGATGTAGATGCAGAACAGCTGAAATGTTGTACAGTACAAGTAGAGAATCAATTAGACCTTTCTGCTGATCTCGAGTTAACTCACCTTCAAATGCAAATTGCTTCATTATGGTGCTAATAACTATGACATGTCATGATGGACTATCTAGGTTCAGGATGCAGCTTTGATTTTTTTGTTCTATCTATTTATGATAGGTGTCTGCCTTTCTGCTCTTGACTTTCACATTTTTTGAGTTTCTCATCCTTAATAATAAATTGATGATCAGTAACTAAATCACTGTGGAATATTCCTTTAAATATGCTTTCTTAGCTTTTTGTAGCCAGTGTTTATAGATATTTATGTTGTCGATATAATTGTCATGTAGCAAAGGAACATGTTTAACTCTTATTTTCTTTTTATATGTCCAGTTCCCTTTTTCTCCTCTGGATTCCTTTCAACTCATTAACAATTTTTAGACAGCATGCTATAATATGTAGGTTGCTCTGAAAGTAATACCTCATATTTATTTACACAGAAAATACAACAGGTATAAAAGTAGAAAAATGCTATTTGCTTAGAGGAAATTATCAACTGCAAAAACTTGTTCTCAACAAGGTCACCACCATTATGTAAGTATATTTACCAGTAAAGAGCCCACTTACCGTGCTCATAAAAATCTGCAACAGTGGAGGTTACCCTCTGTTTCACAGTTGCTATGAAATCATCAGAAAATATTGTCCATGCAATTCATCTTTCATCAGCTCAAGCAGATGGGAAGACAGAAGGTGCCAAATCTGGAGTATATCATGGGTGTGATAGGACAGTCCAGCCAAGACTGACAATGTGCTACACACTCTTCAAACTGGTATTGGGCCTGGTGTTACTGTGTTGCAACTGAAAGGTTGTCTCCACTGACCTGACTCTGGAAGTTGAACCTTCAGCCTAGTCCTGACAAATTTGCATACCGTGCTCTTTCTCTTCATGTGTAAGAGTTTTTGGGACCTACCTGGAGCACAGTTTGCAATATTCTAACATTGCCACCATTCTTTGTATTGCATTGAAGCTTATATTCAGCTTCATACACAGTTCCTTGGTTTTAATCCAGTGATTTTTGAAGTTCTTTACAGAGAGAATGGTGAGGTGCTGGAACAGGTTGCCCAGACATACTGTGGATGTTCTGTCCCTGGAAGTGTTCAAGACCAGGTTGGATGAGGCCCTGGGTAACCTGATCTAGTGCCAGATATGGAGGTTGGTGGCCCTATCTGTGTCAGGGGGGTTGGAAATTGATGACTTACAACCCAAGCAATTTTAAGGTTCATTGATTTGCGTGATGATGGAGATGATCGAGATGCCCTTCATTTCATGGTGTGAGAGCTATTCATGGCCATCTAGAACATGGCTTGTCTCTAACATCAATGTAGCCATTGCTGAAATGCATCACACAATGCCCCCCTGTGCTGACGTCTTCTGTGTGGTCTCTACAAACCTTCAGAAAGGATCAGTGATTGTCAGTAGGAGCCATTTTTTTCTACATGAAGGAATTCAGTTACACAGCTTTGCTTCATACACATTTTCATGTCAGATGCCATTTTGCCACACTGCCCCTGTGCTTCTGTCTGTCGCATAGCAACAAAGTATTGGCAGGAAGGTTCAGCCTCCATTGCTATACCAACATCCACCTCTGACATTGTGGGTCAACAGACATAATAAAATAGGAAGCAATACTTTCAGAGCAGCCCTCATAGTCCTATTCTCCATTGCTTTGGCTGTAAGACTTTTTAGAAAGGTTATCAAAAGTAACCTGTACAGGAACATGCTCAAAATCTTTTTTTTCCCACTTTTTTCTGTGCTGATCACTTGCAACTCTGACCAAGTAGAGACTCTCTGAATGAGCTAGGAACTGTCTGTGTCTTAATCATAGTGACTTGCCACCCACAAATCCTCAACAAAATTATTTAAACTTCACCTTCCAACTTTATTGTCTTAGGTCCAACAGAGTAGCAACCTGAATGCTACCCAGAGATCTATGAGCTGCTTCATGGTGACTATGCCTGCATTTGACTTGTACAAGAGCTTTTTGTATTTCTGTAGTCCAGTTTTTTTAGTGGAGGGAGAAGAATATATACATAAAGTTAATTTGTGAGTGAGTTCATCATCTAGTATTTATCAGTAATGGACTTTGGAAAGGTTTACTGAAGCAGCTTTATTTGCATATATTTAACTTTCTTTGAGCATACAGGCAAATATTTGCCATAGCTCTATTTTACCTTTTACATGCTATATGATATTAAAGCACAAAACCACACTGGCCCAGATAAAGGCTGGATATTTAATATTAATCTCTACTTGGAATTAATGTGCTAGTGGAGGTGGGGAGTAGATTTTTGTGTGTGTATTGTTGCACGTGTCAGGTTGTTTTTTTTTCTTATCAGCTGTGTGTGCCTGATAGAAGCTACTTTTCATCAAAATGTTGAAATCTCATTGCCAGCCATGCACCACAACTCAGATATTCAATTAGAATGGACAAAATTCCTAAATGGCTTATTAATCCTTTTATAGTCATTCCAATGATTTGTGGTAATACATCAAATATCTCTTACACAATGCTAGTTTAGTGCAAGCAATGTAATATACATCACTCCAGGGTTATTTACCTTTGTATTGGATGTGAACATTATTCATGATGAGTTCCTATGAACAACCTGAAAAACATAGCAGGGTTCAATATGAGTAAGCTATATCGCTAGCATTCTTTGTTGTTACTAGTTGCTGCAGATGTTAATAATATGTATTTGAAGTTGACAGAATTTGATAGTTAATGAATATATAACCAAGCATTTATTATATTGCTATTTCTTTTCAACCTGTGTCTTTGATTCCTGCTTCTTGAGTCAAGTGTCTTTTATAGATATGGGAATCTGAGAGAGAAGAGAACCTTCAGTCTAGTAAGAGGGGCGTCAAATCAGACAGTGATCTTTTCTGAAAAACTCCTACTTTTGCTGCAGTACCAAGCATTCCTAGAACGTTTGCTCAGTTTTGCTTTTTTCTTTCTCGTGACTGCCTATACTGTTTCTATTGCTTTTTTCAGGCACTTTTATAAATCATTTTCTCACCAAACTCTCATGCCTCCTTAACGTGCAGAAATATCAACTGACACTATTCGAGTTTCATAAGAGTCACTGAATCCTATTGTCACAGATCTCAGTCAGCAAAACTTCCTGTCTTTTCCAAGAAACACATCAAATACTTAACTCATGAGGCAGACATATAAACCTTATTCCACACAATGTGCCCATTTGCTATGTGTACTGTTTTTGTGTAATAAAGAGCACAGGTCATAAAGATCATTTTGTCAGATGTAAATTTTTAGTTAATTTCACTACAAATGTCCTTTTGCTTCCACTAACACCTTATCTTCCTAAGTGGCACAGGAACATACCTTTCCTCCAGAAAATTTTGGTTAAGTATGAAAGATGGATGAAACTTCTGCTGTGTATCGTCAGCACAGTTAAACCTTATGGTAGAAAATGTTTCCATTGAAATTACCTTTTTAGGCCTGAAACATTGCTACTAGCATCAGAATCTATGTGCTTATCGCTCTTACTTATCTAAAGATTCCAGCAATAGAAGAAACTATGAAGCTGGACAAGTCACTGAAGACTATGTGATCACTGAGCTCTGTAGATTTCGTATCACTTTGAAAATGGTGATAATATCTTACTCTGTAATCTATGTTCATAACAGAAGACTTTGTAAAAACATTGTGAAAATATATTTTGATGTGACACAAGTGCAAACCATGCAGTGATGAGTTAAAGTGTATAATATAATATTATTCTATTATTGCACCTTATTATTTTCTGTAGTTTCATTCATATTGAATGTTACATCACCACATCTGCTGCTGCATGCATACAGCAATTGGGCAAATGGTTTCCATAACAATTCATAAGCCTCACTGCCAATGTTTGATTCATGTCAGTTTAAAATAGTTTAAAATATCCTTTGCTAGCCACTAGAGACCCTGCAAGAATAATTGCAAATTAAGAGTATAATGGAATGTTTTTGCCATTGATAAACAAGGTAGGCAGTAGATGTTATGTGATTTTGTTAGTGTGGTGGTCATGCCCCTGGTAAGAAACCTGAAGCTCCTTTTCAAACATGGCAGTTATTGAGCAACAATGGGGAAGTGTTGGTCTCTGCTTATTTAACAAATTGATTGTGTTCTTGAGATGTTCACCTTCTGATTCTTTACTTCCTGTAGGGTTTTATCTGTTTTCAGGTCAATATTTTTCTTCTTCAGTCCTCAAGCTGCTGAATAGCATAACAGTTGTGCTTCTCAGTTTATATTTTTCTTATCTTGCATGTCCCCAATTTATGCACTTTCTCATTCAGCTACTAGTACTTTCACAGCAATTTCAACAGTAAAACTGAGCCAGCATTACAGCTGTACTGCACCAAACTAGGCCCTGAATCACAGCTGAAAGCCTAGGCTCAGCTTTGTAGCTCATTTAATTTAAAAAATGCCACTGCATTTATTATTGCGTGTAATCCACTGTAGCTCTGCATAACTTATGAATATCTGTGAGGTCTGCTAGGAAATTACAGCACCCAAGTTTTAGTGTAGGGGTAGGCAGCATATTATATGCAGTTTGAATCTGGAATAAATTGGTGATTTCAAAGCATGATTGTGTTAGATGGATAAAATGTCTAGTGAGGCCTTGTATATGTTGCTGTTAATTATGGTCTCCTCTCCTCCATCTATATTTGCTGTATGAAATGGTATAATTGACTACAGGAAATTATAATCTACAGGCTTCTCTGATAGATGATTGACCTGATGCCCTATCCTCTACAGTGCTTCATTAATCCTTGGAGTGTCTGTAAAGAGCAAAGATTCTACCTCTGCTCATTTATTGCTAATTAACTCTGAGGATTTGAAGAGCTTCTTTACTGTTCCCTTGTTCTGCTTAACCTTTATGCTGACCCAGCATCTTGCTTTGTCAGGCTGTAGAAGCCACTCACTGATGGAGAAAGATCTCCATCTATTTTTTGATTTATGATAGGCAGGAGAGAGTAAGGGCTTATTTTAACTGGATAAAGGAAGCAAGCTGCAGAATTTTTTATGAATTTCATGAACTTTAATTGTTAGAAAAAGCAGAGACTTAATGTTCCAAAATGTGAATAGTGGTACCTAGGAAGAAAGATAGATTAATGTGGGAAATAAATCTTTTGGAAATGGCTAATTCTAATTTGGAATTAGAAACCCCAGAATTTTATTTAAACTTCTATATATCTGTCAGGATGAATTTACAGTTCTTCCAGAAATTTCCCACAGTAGACTGCCTTAATATGTACTGATTTCAATTTTGAATTCTGTTGGAGTCATAAACTTCCACTGTAGTGCAATTAAAAGTTCATGAACTGAGAAATTGTTTGGACTCTTACATGGAGGTTGTAACAGATCAGTTTACAAAAATTTTCATCCTTCAGACCAGCTCAATATTCAAGCTGCAAATTCAATGGGATATACAACTGCTTCCATCTGTTTATGAGTTTAAATTTATGAACTGTACATAGGCATGGAAGGGGAAATAAGTTGTGTGTGTTGTTAAATGAATAGGTATACTTAACAGAGAAAGATGGGGTTTTTTTTAAGCATTTTTGAGTAGTCCCTGTAAATCACTGCATTAATTTCTAGTTGTGATATAAATCACATGACTGATATGAAGGTTTTTCTGTTTTTTCCTTACCGAGAAATATAGCTTAATGTACTAAGATTGAGAAATGTATTATTTGGAGTCCTTAGCTCTCAAAAAAATTTAAGTATTTAATTTGTCTATTTTCTTTGAATTATTCAATTTTATATTTTAGAAAACACTTTAACAATGAAATATTTGAGCTTTTATGATAAACCCTAGAGTAGAAGACAATGCAAAATGTAAAACATTAAATGTAAATTGTGTTTATCAAGAAGCTGCAATATTTCGGTTCAGTTAGAACAGAACTTTTTTTTCTGGTTCTTCTCCAGTAGGATCACTGTTTTGGTAGCCAGAGAGCTGTATATCAGACTTGGCTAAGACTGTTTGCACATCTCCCCTTCAGTTCTTCTGAATTATAATTTTCTTCCTTTGTTCCTTAAAGTTCAGTAAGGAAGCATGGGAATATAAAAAGGATGTTCAAGACAGCTTAGAGCTGACTGAAGTGAACAGTTCATTACTATTATGCTTTTACGTTGATAAAATTTTTACGTCATTTGCAAGACTTAAATTACCTTATCAATCACATCAAGATGTATATTAGTTGTATACAAACTTATCTACACTACAGAGTGCTTTACATTTATTTTCAGATGTACTTTAGCTATTTTTTCATTTCAGTAAGGAACCAGGCTGTCAGATTTCAGCAAATTTTAAAATTCAGTACAGTGTGAAGGGTGTGAAAGTAGAGCTCCTATCAAACTGATGAGCTTACATTATTCTTTAACAACTTAGTTGACAAAATCTGCTATCTAAAATTCTACTTTTGGTTTACCTCTTGGGAAGGTGTATTACGTTGCTACTGTTTCCTTAACTCTCAAGTTATGGGAGGCAGAATAAAAGCATCTTCTTTCCTTTACCTTGAATAGGTCATCAGTTAAATCTTCAGGTTGAGTTCAGACCAATTTTAGGTGGGTATAGCTCCTGCTGAAAACCTCAGATCTTAATACAGAATACACTTTTTTCCCCTTAATTTCATTTTACCAATATCTTGCTTCTTTTTAAAGACATGTAATGTATGTCTTTTTGACAATGCGTTGCTAGTCTTTGATTTTCCTTCAAATTATCTGCAGTTCTTAATCTTTTCTCAGGTATCTTCTCCAAAGCCACAGGATACAATATTCTTTTGCTATCATTTACCCACTTCTACTACAAAATATTTTTCCTTTTTTATAGTTGCCTTGCTCCTTTATCCATTAGAAAAATCTAATTACAATAGTTCCTAATGATAGGCTATATAATAGGATTTTACAAGCAATGCTGAGCTGCATTTCATGCCCGTGTCATTTCTGTTCTGCAGCTTAACCAGCATAAATTGCTGTCTGAAAGACCAAATTCTACAATTACCTAATTAGTTCAGGTGGAAGGTTTCTTGCAAGTTAAATGTTCATGCTCATATAGAAAAACAAGTTGGAGCTGCTCTTATAAATGATGAAATACAAATAAAACAGTTTTTGTTCCTATTTGTCTGGTTTCTATTGCTTTCAGAATAAGAAAAGGGGGAGGGGAGGCAGGAAAACCAGCATGGCAAAGACCTGCTGGCCAGAATGAGGGAAGAGATTGTACCAGCTGTGGAAACAAGTGCATGTCACCTGGGGAGAGAGGGAGGGAAGGGATTAGGAAAGCCAAGGCACAGATAGAACTGAACTTGGCGAGGGATGTTAAAAGCAGCAAGAAGGGATTCTATAGGTATATTGGCCAGAAGAGGCAGACCAAACAGAGTGTACCTCCTTTGGTACATGAGAATGGAGAAATGTCTGCGACAGATATGGAGAAGGCTGAGGTACTAAATGAGTTTTTTGCCTTGATCTTCACTGGCATCCCTGGGCATCTAGATGGGACCCACCCCACTGTAAGGGCAGAGCAAGTCTGAGGCTGACTCATGAGAATGAATGTACACAAGTCTGTGAGGCCGGATGTCACACATCTCAGAGTCCTAAAGGAGGTGGCTGATGTGATTGCTGAACTGCTCTTTTTGAAAAACCATGGCCGTTAGGCAAAGTCCCTAGGGACTGGAAATAAGAAAACATCACTCCCGTTTACAAGAAAGGAAGAAAGGAGGACCAGAGGAATACAGGCCAGTGAACCTCACATCTGTGCCTGGGAAGATCATGGAACAGATCCTTCTGGAGGACGTGTTAAAGCACACGAGGGATGAGCAGGTGATCTGAGAGACAGCCAGCATGGCTTTACCAAGGGAAGGACATGCCTGACCAATCTGGTGGCCTTTTGTGATGGAGTGATGGCATTGGTGGACAAAAGTGTTCAAGATCAGGTTGGATGGGCTCTCGGCAACCTGATCTAGTACCACATCGGGAGGTTGGTGGCTCTGCCTGTGGCAGGGAGGCTGAAAGCTGATAATCCTTTGGGTCCCTTCCAACCCAAGTCACTCTTATGATTATCATAATGAAAAGCAAATTGGAGATAATGCTATTACTTACCGTGATATGTTTTATTTATTCTGTCCCTTGTGCTATGAGTTCTGTCCTGTCTGAGGAATAATTATTTTTTCTCAGATACTACTGAAATTCAAAGCCTGCTATTGTGGTTATCCTTGTTTAGCTTGAGCTAAACATACGATCTTAGAAATAAAACCTGTCAAAACACTCCTTATCATTGACAGTTTTGCCATTTCTAGGTCTAGCAGCTGGGAAGCTCTGAACAATCATAGTAGTCAGAGTAAGAAAAGTATGAAATCTGAGAGAGAGGAAATAAATGTCTTACTTAACTAAATTTGGAGAAATGTACTCTATTTTAAAATGCCATGCAAGAATAAAATATTGCCAATGAAAATATCAAGAATGGAAAGAGAAAGAAAGCATCAGAAGAGGATGAATAGAATACTTATTCTGAAAAATGAGAAACGGAAACCCTTCAAGAGGAAAGCAGTATGTCATCTCCTTTTCTTCACAAAACCAGCAATGCAATGCACTTTTAGGGGAATAACTGTCATAATGTAATTATAATGGATTCAATAAATTCCATCTTGAAAGTCAGATCAGCAAATCACTGTAATACCTAATCAAGGTCAACAGCAGCTAATCTATTCACCAATGACCAAAAATCTTCAGTTGAGACTGTTTCAGAAATGCCTTTAATGAAGTTCTTGATCTTTCTTCCCAAGCATTTAATGCCCATAGAGCATCTACATTAGCAAGTAAGTACAAACCAGGAATGTATTTTGATGCAAATCTTCCATTAATCCCTATTTACTAAATTTTTGGGTTGCATTACAGAGCAGCTTCAAGGAGCATCCCTGTCTTGGGGTGTGACGCTAAAGGCACTGCATGAATACTAGTACATTCAGTCTAGGGCAACTGAACACCATTAGTTCCAAGAAGCAAACCTCTGAAATGCACATAATGTAAACCCCACTTCCTCAGCTATTTCTGTTCACAGGTTCACACTTCTGTAAGTGTGCACTACTTACCAGTGTAGACATAAGAACTGCAGTCCAAGATCAAACTAAATAGACTACAAGATCAAGTAAGTGCTTTACATGCAAGTGCTGCACGTAAAGCTCTGTAAATAGCTCATAACCTTAGATCAGTGGCAGGATGTATATATGTATATTTATTTTTTAAAGGTTGAGGACTTGTCTGTACATAACACTTTGTAGTTAAGTAATAAGAAAACACAGTTAAGTAATAAGGAATGATGCTTTAAAAATAATGCCATTTGGAGTAAAGGAACTTAAAACAGTCATTTTTGCCTTAGTAAGGTATTACTTAAATATTATTTTCATTATGAGTTCTAGGGGTAGGTTAATGTGGAAAATACCAGTTCCTCCAATTTAAATTTGAATTCTTTGTTTGTTTTTCTAAGAAATACATTGCTCAGCATATGATGAGATGCATCCAATGTGGTTGCTCTGGTATGCAATATATGGCTCTAATCTCCCCACTCACTTAGCATTCATGTTGCTGATATGTCTTTGTTCGTATTTATAATAGTGAGCATAGGCCACAACCCTCTAACAAAGTCTTCTTTAAGTGATTGCACTGTCCCCATAGACTCCTGTCCAATTCCTGGATGGAAGACACATCTGAAAAAAGAAAAACAAAAAAAAAAAAAAGAAGAAGAAAAAACACATGCTGCAGCTATTGATGGCCTTGCATTCATCACAACCTGGTATTTCAGTTTCTGATATATGAGCCAGAATAAGGGTGGTCTGATGTGGAGTCAGGAGTTGGACTCAATGCTCCTTGTAAGGCCCTTCCAACTCAAGATATTCTGTGATCTGTGATCTTTCAAATTACAATCTGAGCAACTTTATGGCAACTACTGTGTCTCAAGCTCAATCTCTGATTAAGCACATGGAGAAAAGCCTTGGTCAGTCCTGTGTTGTAGTAGTAGGAGTGTACCTAGCACAGGTGAGGGAAATTCCTCTGTGTGACTGGAAGGGGTGGAGCCTGGATCCACCCCTCTTAGACCTCATCTAAGGGCTGACTGCCATTGAGAAAGGTTCTCTTGTTGGAGATCCTTCCTTTGTGGAGTTTTTCCTGTTAACATAAACCAACAGAAATGGGTGAGCATTTAATTTCCTTCTTTCTTTGTAACGCCTTCTTGTTGCAGTGGTCCTGTTGTCATTACAGCAACTAGAAGGATTATAATGAAAATATTTTTGCATTTGAGTCATTGAATTCTGTACTTGTGGTTTAATATGTGCAAACTTGGATTCTGAAATTGCTCTTAGCTGTCTTTATGACAACTTATCTCACACAGTGCCGTAGCTAGATGGTGAGGTATATGAGGCAAATAGGTTTGGATGCTTATCAATCTGAAATTTCAGTATTAACAGTAAGTTGACATGAATGTGAGATGTTTCTTTAGTCAGTTGCTGTTTAATACCTGCTGGAGTTAGAAGAAGAGGAAGGAAAAAGACAGATATTTTTCTTTCAGTATTATCCAGCTGATCCCCAGGATCTGTTGAACAGATCAGATACTCCATGCAAAAGAAAAGACTAGGGGTATCCTTCCCCAGATAGTGTCATGAATCCCTTAGGGTTAAAAATAATCTTTAATTCACATGCTGAAAGAGGCAGGAGTTACCTTCACTGCATCCGTGATGCCCAAGCACATTCCTGCTCCCAAAACCTTTTCCACAGCTCACAGCAGCATGCACATTTGCCTGTAAATCAATCTATCCTTTCAGTTCCTGTACCATGTTTTCACAAAGATCACTACATAGTGTTAATAAATGGATGCTCAACTGAAATAATAATTAAAATTGCTTTTATCCTCTCTCTAAAGTAGGTATAAAAAACAATCAAGCACTCCCCCCCCCCCCCCCCAAAAAAAAAGACAAAAACAAAACAACAGAAAACCCACAGTGGAAAGTGCTGTCAAAATACTGATTTTTCTTGAACTATGCATATATACAGATATTCTATATAGGAAGGTGGTTGTCATAAAAAAAAAAAAATGATTTAAGAATGATGGTAACATATAGCCAAACAAAGTCAAATGATCGAGCACCTCTGTGTCAGTACCCTCTCTTGGTGGCCAAGAGTAGCAAGTGGCAAGTCAGAAAAGAACACGAGAACAGGACCATTTGACAGGAAGGATTCCTCTGGTAGCTCATTTTAGCTTTCCAGTTTCCTTAAGTATCTTCACTATAGCTAGGCAACTCAAGCCAGAGTTTGTATCCTCATGTTTTATAGCCTTTGATATATCTAATTAGTATATATCTTTAGTATGCTACTTTGGATACAATATATAATATATGTATCTTAATACACATTAAATAAGAGCAACATGCAATTTCACATTATACTTTTGTATGAACATTTATATTATGCTTCAGTATCTACCTTTGCTTACATCCTGGAATTTTTTTTTGTTTGTAATATCCATACTGTGTTATATTAAAGTGGTTCTGTCAAAAATATATCTTTACAGCTACTATTTCCAATGGAGTTTTTTTTTTTTGTTTGTTTTGTTCTGTTTTTCTTTTTGTATTTTATCTGCACGTATGGAATTCCAAATGGAAGTAAAAAGCATGCACCTACACCACGCTTTTTTTCAGTAATTTCCTGTCTGAAATCTATCTCATGCCTTGTAGAATGTCAGTCTTTCTCTATGTTGTATAATCTGCATGATTTCAACTCGAAGTTTGGTGCTGAAAGCAATTTTATATGCAGCTGGGAAACTCCAATCTATAAATAATAGTAGTTCTTGGAAACAAACCTGTTCCGATTTATATGGCTGTTGATTTGGATTTTCTTTTTTGGAAAACATAACTAGTAGGTTTTAGAATGCTGTAAAAAATATTCATACAACAAATAATAAGATTGTCAATAGAGAATTAAATGGCATTTCTGAGACTATTGTACATGTCATCTGGAATTTCCGTATTAGAATGCTTACCAAAGTTTCAGGTTAAAGCAAATTCTTATTCTGCATCTTTTCTATGAGTAAAAACCCCACGTAAAAAAAAGGTCAAAAATCAGTGTTATCAAAGGAGTGACTGTTCCTCATCAGAGTCATAATTTAAAGAGCATAACTTAAAGACTGGAAAGCAGACATTATGGAGTCTAAAATGCTATCCAAAATGAAGTCTGGAATGCCAGAGTTGCTTTTGTTTTCTGAACTCACTGGCTAGTTACTTTTATATTTTGATCTAGACCAAATTTTCGAAAAGCAAATCAAGTCCCTGAAGGATGGAAAGCTGTTTTCTCTGAGCTCTCTGGGGAGCTATAGGCTGAGGGGACAAGGACAGAGCAAGACAGAATCACAGTCTAGATGATCAAATTATTATTTACTCTTATTCCACTTTCTAAAATCATCAAGGAAATTGATAGCAGTGAAAATGATTTCAAGAGTTTGTCAAATATAAGATTGGCTCACCTATGTATCACAAAAAAGATCATCAGCATGTGTGAACCCTCCCAGAAATATTCTGTCTCCTAGCCCTAAGCTAGTTTAAAACTCAGCAGAAAATTTCTGTGACTCTTTCCAGTCCACAATATTTGTGCTGTGTGAATATACTCTATGTATCCAAATTTATCCAAATTTCTGTTAGCATCCAAATTTATCTTCGCAGATCTTTCTTCTTTGCAGACCTGTCTTCTGATACATTGAGAGCTACTTTTTGTTACTCAGAAATGTGAAGGTCTTTCGAATACTAACTTATCCAGTGGTAGTGTTTTAAATTTAGATTAAAATAAAAATCATATTCACATTAAGAAAACTACCTTCTGAAGTATGCTCAGCTCTGTAAAGTAAGTCAAAATTTATCTTAAATCTTAACTGAATACCAGATTAAGAATCTCACATTTTGTTTTTTTCACAAAAACCAGAAATTTTCATCATTGAAGCAGTAACTCTGAAACTCGATTCTGTAAGGATAGCTTTAAAAGCTATAAATATACTATAGCTATAAATGTAATTGGCCTGAATTGAATGCATTTCTGGAATGTAAGTTTATCTAGTACTGTGACTCTTGCTGAATGTACTCATGAGATTCTTGCTGTAATCAATTTTGAACTGAATGAATGGTATATGATGATAGAACAATCAATATGTACTAAACATATTATGATATATAGTGTCATTCAAATGACCACTTATCAAATACTGTATTTTTTACGATGATTGCACAAACTGCTTTAAGTCAGTACTGCACAGCTAAGGCTAATGACATCAAATAAAATGACACCAGGAAGGAATCTATCTGAGATAATCCAATAATTCCCTATTGTTTTGGAAGTCTGCATGTATTTTGAGTAATCATTGGCTTCTACAAGAAAACAGTGATAATTATATTTATGTCTCCCAAGTATTTTCTCGGGAAACAGACAAACAGCCTTGCTCAGTTTGTTTTAAGAACAAACACAGTACCATTATAAGTATTTTCTTGTTTATTCTGAAGAAGAAATGGATTAGTAATGGTATGAAATGTGATACTAAAGAGTAAATTTTTAGGGTATCTTTTAAAGAAAAAATAAAAGTCTGTGCAAACTCTACCTTTACAGATTCTGCAGGAATGTTGAATTCTGTGTACATAACCAAATGCAAAACAAACAGGTCCTTGTCATTTTATACTATATAGCCTGTGTCCAGTCTGCAGACCATGTGAACAGTTAGTAATGTGGCCCCACATGATCATAAAATTTCAACATTTTAATGTGATTTTTAGTGGTATTTTTCATGAGTTGATCGTGCATAGCTCGAACATGGACTGCACAGGCAACAGCAGAAAGTTATGGAGGAGAGGGTGCAGTGCACAATCTATATACCAAGCCCACCACACGCACTTAGTCACAGCTAAGCTTGCGTGTATTGTGTGTTGCATTATAGTTTTACAATATACACAGATGGGTGTGCAATAACTGAATAAACTAGAAATTACAATTATGACCTAATTTCTTGATGTCTTTTATTCCATTATGTTGTATGTTACACTGGCAACAGTTAAAAGAGTGTGATGTGTTTTCAGTATAAGAGTCAGTTTAATGGCTACAGTCACATATAAAACTGTTGGTCCTTACTTTTCTATTTCTGAAAATAGTTGCATTTCTGCCTGACTTAGACACTTTGCAAAGAAATTTCTAAGATTTGGTGAATAGTTTAGTTCTCTTGTATATACCCGTTATAGGCAGCAGTGGTAAAAATTTTACAAATTTAGATATTTGTCTCCTGGCATCAACCAGCATTTCTGAAATACAGCTGTCTGAGCTGGATTTGATATAATAGTTCATAAAGTTTTCTACTGAATATTCACTGTACTTTTTGTACAGCAAATCATTCCAGTGATTGATTGATTGATTGATTGATTTACATGCATTCCTAGGAGGAACTCCACTGACAAGTTTCTCACTACAAGGAGAAGTTTAGGGCAGTTTCTCCATCCACTCAATGCAAAGAAACAGGTTATTACACTAAGAAAGGAAGATAAGCTGCCTGGATGTTACTGAATGCCCTTGTGGATCCAGCCTCAGAGGGCTAGAAAGTGGATTAACAGCTTTTTATATTCTTAGATATCTTTTTAAATAAGTGAACAACAACAACAAAAAAAAGCATTAAATATAAAAACACAGACAAAACAACAAAGAAAAACTTGTTTTAAAAAGTTCTTGCATAGGGTATGCTTAACAGACACAGCCATTGAGAGCCTGCATCATTCCACAGGTCTGAAAACAATTAGGAAAGCTGAATATAAGTAACTTGCAGAAGTCTGGAACAAAAAATGGACCACATCCTCAACTGTTGTAAATTGAAGTATCTCCCTGAGTTTATTGCACTATTTAGATCATATCGCAAGATCAATGATAGCAGCAAAATGTGACTTTTCAAGTAAATGTACTTCAATGTCCTTTCAAGAGCATTCATTTAATAAATGAGATTTAAAGAATTGTTCTCACCCACTGTTGAAGACTTCTAGAGAACCTGACTGTATCTTGTCTACTCATACTCAATTTTTAATGGTTTTACCCTTTACATCTACTATAAATAAGCTTGTACCTTGCCATATCAGTGTCTTACCACTGGAGAAATAAAATATACCACCCACATCCATGCAGTCATTTTAATTTGCTTCACAACCACAGTAGCTTTCTACGCTACTTGAAAACAGATATTTGTGATTCACTTTTACTTGAAACTTAAAGTCTATGAAACAAGAACTGTGGCTTGATTTGGAAATTCAAAAGTGTTTGAATGACATCCCCAGAATAGAAAGAGTTGTTACAACAGGAAACATAAGATACAGTTCAACAATACCCAGCATTCTGAGTATCTCTGATGGCTATGCTGATAGATTCATAAAAGGTAGAAGTAAGGCCAAAATCTGGATAGGATATCCCAGTGAGACTGTTACCACTTATTCTTTGATTAGTTCCTGAAAATGTGATTTACTTTGTTTACATCATCATGCAACTGTATCAAGTTATTAGTTTTGCAGTGTCTTGGTGAACTTTACTGTAGCTAATCTAGAAGTTGTAGATTGCAACAAGTTTTATTTCCTAGGGCACTTCAGCATTGGTACATTTAATTTTTTTTTCCATGACTTTTTCTTAATGCTCCAAGATAAGGAAAGGAGCATACTCATGAACTAATACTGGAACATTCATTATGAAATGTAAAGATATGAAATACTGTATGAAATCTGGTGTTTCTACCGTGAAGCAAAAACAAACATTGAAACTTTAAGTATGTTTAAAAATAGAGCTGTTTGTGTCTGCTTTGTACATTCAGCAACAGCTGGCTGAATTTAGACAAAAATTTTTTTTTATAATTATTAAGCAAAATATCCATGCTCTGATTATTCTTCTCAGAATAGAAGGAAATTTTTGAAAACAGAGCTTTCTAGTGGAATGTCAAGTGATATTTGTCTGGAGAAAATAATTTGAAAATAAACATTTTGATTAATATTTTGCCCTGAAGTATCTGTTTATTGTTTTGGAATATTGTGTTATAAGTTCTAATCCCTGTTTTGGTATTATCTGAAGCAACATTTGGAGTAAATTTTAACTGTAAGTAAAAACTGTAAGTAAAAATTGTAACTGTAAGTTTTTTGTTTTCATTTTGATTCCTATAAAGACAAATTTCGAATTGACACAATTTGTGCAACTGCGTAATTACAAAGAAAACGTGTCTCTTCATAGCCTTTAATTCCAACTGGTATGGCATTTCAAATTAGTAATTCTTCAGGAAAATATAAATCACAATTTAGAGTGGAGTAAAAGATTTCTATTTGTATCTCTGGTTAAACAGATCTAAAAATTATTCTGCAAAGTTATTTACCTTTAGCTGTACTTGAGCTGTACTTTAGCTTATACTTTAGATATGACCAAGATCTGAGTTTACCACCACATATGCCATTTCCATGTATGGGCTTCGAAGACCTCTCTTTGAAGGTGCAGAAGTTAGACTGGTAAGCTCTTCCACTTAGGGCTGTCTAACTCCACTATCTACATACATTAAAGCTACTGGGGAAAAAAGTCAAACCCACTTTGATTTGGGCCTGCATAACTTTGCAACTAACTTTCTAAATTAATACTGTAATTTTAAGGCTGGAAAATACAGTTATAAAATTACATGGATGACAATGAAGACCACATTTGGCAAATTTAGCAGACTTTAGCACAAAGTTCCACATGCTGAGGAGTGAATCTTAACAAATTAGCTCCAGATATAACCATATTAGTGAGAGCTGGAGACAGCCTTACAGAGCTGGCTTTTTAACTGAAGTAAATGCCCTCAAGATGATACATCCCAGCTAATGAAGGCATTACATAAAAAGTTAAAAGACAGTTGTTGGAGGCTGGTAATCAGCTCAAATCTCAGCAGTTAGTAATTATGAAGGTTTCCTATCTCATTTCAGAATAAATAGCCTATTCTAATTGTGACAGACCTGCTGAATGGACACTTTCTTGTCACTATGTTCAGGCACTATTATGTGACGTCTTCCACTATATCTCCAGCTCCTTTTTAAGATCAGACAAATGCTAAAGGTGCCCATCAATAATCTGAACAGAAACAGTAAAATAAATTAATCAGATTGCTCATTATTACAATAATTTTGCAACAGCTGAAGGAGTTGCCAGAACATAAAGGATGCATGACTGACCCACCCTGAATGATAATTAAAGTTACCAACACTACTTCTTTTGTTAAAGAAGAGGTAAAAAAAACTGTTGGCTTTGACCAGCAGTTTGGAAATTATGCATGGTTATTATGATTCACACTGAATTCACATTTAAATGAAATAAAATTTTGTTAAATTATTTCACTTAAATATGAGGCCAATAACCAAATATGTATTTTTTGTGTTTTTATTAGTAGCATTTGTTGCATGAATAGCTAGCATTTATTATTATTTGATACTCTAATTAAAGCCATACTAGCCATTTCCATTAGCTTACTCAAACTTCTCCAGAGCTGTCTGTCTGGTTTTAATCAAAACCAAATGGTAATCCAAGTTCTCAGGCTGGAACAGCTAAGAGGAAGTCATTCGGAGGAGGCAGAAGAAAGCAGAAAAGATAAACAGATGATATTCACTAAATTTTTGCAGAGCGAAGGATGTAGATGCTGTTGCATCTGAAGGTCACTCTGAAGACGTGATTCAGGCACTCTGTCAAATTGGAATAAAGTAGTTACAAGTGCTTTATGTCAGCAAAATAATAATATGATCAAGATGGAGTCTGTCCTTTTGCTTTCGCAGAGCTGGATTTGTGTGACTCTGGAGGATTCTCAGAAGAGGTAAAGCAACGTATAACATTGCCTGCTATGTGATTGCATTTAAACCATAGCATTCATTCTCTCAGATCCAGATAATTCTCTTGAGTAGGAATACAATTTTATTAGCAATATGCATGTGCATGGTATCTATTGAACTGTGTGTATGTGCAGATCAGAATAGCACAAGAGTGTTTGTAAGCAGAATTGTGTTATTCTCTGCCTTTTTCCTACCACCTGGTAACAAGATCAGGCATTTCAGAGACATACCCCCATTGTTTGTGTTGACTGTCATCTTTGCCTGAACCCTGGAGATGAGCAAAATGTATGTATATTTTTAAAGAAAAGAAAACATCAGGGAGGGGTTTGAAAATAAGTTTACATTATGTAACTGTAGCAGAGACCTTCCAGTTTGACAGAAATACCTCAGCAGTGTGTTAAGCTTGAATGTCTTGAAATTTTCAGTCTGGGCGTCTTTTTCCCTTTCCCTCTCTCTGCACGCTCACTCCCTTTCCCTCTGCCTGGCGCACGCACACACGCTCTCCCTCTCTGTCTCTCTCTCCCTCTCTCAAAGGCAGGAAATACTTTTCAGGCAATCTGGGCCTGGTTGTTGAGGCCCCCTTCACAAAACATCAGTCTGAATTTAGTAGACAGAAGTCACTGGGAAAAGCTTGACAGGCTCGTGCTTAGCTAAGGCTCCCTCCAGCTGCAGAGGGTGTTTTTGTTAGAATCACACATTGAGAAAAACTGCTTATAATAGAGCAAGCATCTCAGAAGAGAAATCTGAACTTTAATGTTAGCAGGAGCTAACTGGGACTGGACGCTTTTGTTTGTTGGTTTTTTGATCCCTTTTTTTCTTTTTTTTTTTTGCTTTTTATTTTTTCTTTTTTTAGCAAAAGATTTTAAGAAGGTCGTGTCCAAGTTTGACATTCTCTTCAGTTAGGTAAAGCTGTCTTGGAATCTTCCTATACATTGAAATAGGACTTTTTTTTAAGTGAGGGAAAGAACAGAAAAATCAGGAAAGAAACAAGCAGCAACCAACACTGGAGCTTTCAGCATTCAGGATCCCAGCACTAAACTGAAGGTAAATAAATTAGTAAAAGTGAAAATGTAAACTTAGTTGTACACTGCTAATTCTGTTAAAATGTGCCAGAGCTAAAACAAAATCTTGTGCATTTTAATTAATCTTTAAAAAAAAATTAATCTTAAAAAAAATATGCTTGATATGCTGAACTTTGGCTTTCTTGCATTCGTATATAAATAGAAATGCATGGTCTTGCTTGCATGTTTTTAATACACATGAAATATGAAAGCTAGAGGTGTCAATGATATCCTTTTTCACCTCATTTGCCAACAGGGAGGGCATTTAGGGCTATGTTTTTTTTCTCTTCCCCCACCTTCTCCTCCCTTTCCTCTCCCTTCCCCTCCAGTAGTAATGATGATGAGAAGAATTTTAGGTAGATATATCAGTTTTGGTATCTATGACTTTGGTATCTACCTTTTACTTAGTCCTAAATGAAGTTTGCTGTATAACTGACAATACAGTATTAAATGTGAACAATCTAAATATGCAATTTCAAGTTTTCCTTGTTAGCTAAAGCAGGTTATTTTTAGTAACCTTTAATTGGATATGCAGTTTGGGGTGTGCTGTGCTAACATTTAAAAGAAATAAAGCAAGATGCATTGAATGTCAGCAAGCTACATAACTTTGGTGAAAATGTATGAATTCTTTTTTCAACATAGTTAAGTTTTAACTATTAAAAGTAAAAACAGTCTGCTGCTTAAGTGTTTAGGATAGGATTCATTATCAAGTTAGGATATCATTTTTGATTGTCCGAACAGAGCTCAAGCTATTGAAGTGGTGATTTAAGCATCTTTCATACCTTCATTTATGGTTTTCTATGTAGTATCCTTTGTCATCCTGAATATCTAAAAGGACAGCTATTACTTTTACATCATTAAGACTGCATATATTTATTGGCTTGTTCAGTAAGGAGTCATCTGTTCACGTACACTGAAGAGAATTTCATGAAGTTTTTTAGTTCTGTTTTTACTAAATACTCTTCTGAAATTCTTGGTGAGTTATGAAATGATTTTGTGGCTTGAAGGAAAGGGAAGGAGCTTTAAGTACCCTGGAATGGTGTCCAGTATCTCCTCTGCAATAATAGACTGAGAATTGTGCTTTACTACCCAACCCATCTTGTAGAGAATGTTCTCTGTGCTGTTCAGAAGCTTTGGGCCATAAAGAGCATGAGTCTGAAGGAGACAGGAAACAGCTGGTAGGCAGCAAATTATTCCTGGATGTACCCTAGGGTGAACTTCAGAGTATTAGTAACAACTTCCACAGTTCTTTTTCCTGAGCTGGGAGAGCTGTGGTAGGGTGGTGGTGAGACAAAGTTCAGAGATGAATCTGACCAGCTGAGTCTCTGTGTCTCCCTTGTGAAATCTGTGCTGGAACATTTGCTAAGGGATTTAATATTAGTGCCTTTCAGTGTACTCTATTACCATACTTGCCCCTGCAAATGTGCATGTATGTACTCAGTATTAGTCAGGACTGTGTTTAAACAAAGGAGAAAATATAAAATGATTTAAACATCTATTCCACATCAAGGGGCATCTTCTGTAGCATCTTCTGTCTTTTAAAGGATATAATGAATGACCTCACTTGAACTCACTTGCAAATAAAATACCTGAGACTGTTGAACTATAGGGTAGACAACAGAATAAACTCCAGAAAATATTTTTCATTTAACTCTAAAGATTCTCACAGGCCATAAGAAAATATACACACATAAGCACCTTACTTTTTCACTGAGAATGTCTATTGAATAGTTCTGAAGACAAATTCCTGTTGTTATTCAAATTCTAGTCCTACTTAATTTAAATTTTGTGTTACATTGCCCTGTTGTCTTATTAAAAATAATAACAATATATAACAAAGAAAAAAATAAAGAAAAAGTAGACTCTATAAACCTCTCAATACTGTATGACATATATAGCAATAATGAACATGACAGCATAGTATACAATCTAACACTGAGCATCTGAAGTTTTGACCTGTTCTGTTCACTCCAAAACACACATACAGCCAAAATAGATACATGAGATGATTACTTCAAACATTTAAGCACGTGAATTAATATCTCCACTCTTGAGCAAAACTAATGCAGGCGAGCAAGTTCTTACAACTGAAAAGATTCAAAGAGGTCTCCTTTGGCATACATTCATATTCTTGCAAACTCTTTTGTACCTTGTACTGTTGACTTTGATGTTAAATTATGCAATCAGAACACCTGAACTAGATAAACTGGAATATTTGAGTGAAGGTCTTTGTGACTCAGAGCAAAATTTAATTCCTTGCAAAAGAAAGTGAAAAACAAAAGTAACTGTTTGAGTAGGCAATTTTTGAGTAGGCAAGACTTGTAGTAATTCTTATGAACTGACAAGGTTATAGTCTGTTTTTAACTTTCCCAATAATGTAGTAGAAAAATAGAAGAATGTCCTTTTTGTCTCTTTTTATAAATCTAAAAATGTAATTCCTTTTTATTTCCTTTATTTTTCTGAGATTTTATGTTTAATTTCATAACATATTTTTTCTGTTGTTCTTAACATGAATTTTGTTGCTTAAAATTACCAGCTTTGATATAAAGCTACCTTGAGGAGATCATTATGAGAATCAGGAAGAACTTAGGAGCAGGTTTTTTTGTGTGGTTTTTTTTCTTTTCATTTTCTGTCTTATTTTTTTTAATGTTGGTGTCCTATTCCTTTTACAAAAAGAAAAATGTGTGAGAAAAAAAAAGAAAAAAAAAATGGAGGAATTGAAGTAGCGTAACCAGAAGAGCTAGACCTTGATTTCATTCCTCAAATCAGCAGCGTGGATGTAGTTACTGGGGGTCTCTGGTCCTACTCCTCGCTCAAATCAGGGTCAGTTAGAACAGGTTGCTGAGGGATTTGTACTTGAGTTTTGAGTATCTCCAAACATGTTAGTCAGTGTCAGTATTTAGTAAGGACTTTAAACTTGTGTATCGACACAGGTATGCACTTAAAAAATATATATGTATATGTGTACAGGTAAGCATGATGCGTGTATGTATAAAACTTATTCTCCAAACCAAAAGGGTAAAATCTATTTTGCATGCAAAATAGGATTGCAATTGTTAGGTTTTTTTTTAATTAACTCTATTGAATTTAAATAATTTATTGGGCTGCTGACTGCATTTCAAGATGGTATTTTTCCCTCAATTCCCATTGGTATTTTGATGCTTCTAGATTTTAAGTGCAGTCTTTTGGTAGAGAACTTCAAATCCACTTAAATTCAAATTACCATAATTAGTTGTTTCTTTGAAAGGAAAAAAGTCTCTTATTGAAATTACAATTTGAAATTACAAATGCCTGGACTTTTATCTCTGGTATATTGTACATTACCCACTGAAAACAGTGGTCTGCCCTGTGTTCTATGTATCTACATGAAAACTGATATAAATCACACAATGTGTTCTTCTAGTTTTCACTTTCCTCTGGTCTCTCTCCTTTATTTTCCACTCTGTTTTGCAATATTTTCTGCTTGGTATTTTTTTTCTTTTTTATATCTTGTGTCAAATTCCAATACGTTTAGATTAAATGCCTTTGAAAAGGCATTTTCAGGAAAATTCAGTTACCTCGGAATCCTAGGTTCTACTCCTTCCCTCTAGCTTTCTAGTTCAGTTCTCGACTTTCCAGGGTAATTATTATGTCATATTCCTAAGAATTCTGTAATCTGAATCACTTGACCTCATCGGTGACAAACGTTCCTTAGCATATAAATCTTCCAAGTTGAATATAAATACACTTATGAAAAGTTTGTGATCCAAAATTTCATTTTGCATAAGGGAGATTCAAAATTACAGTGTAATTATACTAAAAGATGAGAGAGGCCTAGAGTAGAAAGGAAGATTATTAAGAACTATAATTTTGCTTAGTGAAGTAAATGAAAACGGAAGAGGCAAGATAAACCAGGAATATACCTGCTACTTTCTTTCATTTTCTCTTGCAAAACACAGATGTGTAACTGGCATAGAGAGGAATTACTTTGCATTCACTGGTGCAGTCCACAGCCATGGACTCTCCACTTCTGATCTGCCCTGAGAGGCCCAAGAGGTTCAACACACTGAAAGTTGTACTGTTAGAGTAAACACCTGCGTGTAGGGAATGTCAGTGCTTTCTTGGCAACTTCCAAACCCAGAATCTGTGTCAGCTCTGTTGGGAATATAACTATGGATTTTTAAAAAGCAAAAAGCTTTCTCATGTGAGAACTTCTAGGTGGTAAAGAAAATTGATCCAAGCAGTCTTCAAATTGAAGGAGGGTAATGTGTTTTATTTTTTGTGTTCTGAAACAGTAATTTTCAGAGTTTAATGTATATTCCCAAGCAGGCTACAGATGCTGAATAGGAGAATAGTATCACAAAACTGAGAAATCAGCTGATGAGTCTGGAATTGAGGCCCCTATGTAAAATTATTTTCAATGTTTTATGTATTAAGTATATGCGTAATAGCATCAAAATTACTTTTTAGTCCTGTGCTCAGCAGCGATGTATACGTGCTTGTGGTCTACTCAGTAAGGGCAATGGTTGCCAGCAGTCATCACCCCTAGAGCCTTAAGCTTCACAGTCTATAACAAGCTCCAGCAACTCTTCTTTAAATCTACTAGAACCTTAAATCTAAAAGGCAGCAGGAAAACAATCTGGTTAGTTTATATTGTTTTCCAAATAACCCACTCTAGCTAGAAAATTAGGTTTTTACTAGAGTTGGCTAGAAAATGGCATTTCTTCCATTATGAGAAAGACAAAAACAAACAAACAAAAAAACAGCCTTTTTTACTTTTGTGTCTGCTTGTCAAGTTCCTCCCAGTCAAGGGGAAGAGGAAGAAAAGTATAAGGAATCTGCCAATAAAACTATTTTTTCTGTTCTCCAAAAGTGGAGAGTGGAAAGAATTTTGGAGAAGGATTGGTGAGACAGACACAAAAGCACAAAAATAAAATTCCCTTCTAATAGGTTTCATTCTTGAAAAAGGATTTTCTGTGTTAAGGCCTCCTATTTCTCTTGCAGATGGTTATATGAAATGAAGCTGAAATGATGGTGTCGTGAAGGAGAACATTCAATTTTCATATCAGCTAATAAGAATTCAGTGTTCATCATTAATATAATAAAATATCATTAAGGTTATATTAAAGAAAAAAATTGCACAATAATACTTTAAAAATATTATTCCTGTTTCCTTAAAAAACAGAACAAAAATCTAAAGTTAGATATTTTTTATTGTTATTTATATGTTATATATGTTATATTTTATTGTTATTTCAATTGGTTTTGATTTGATAATTAAATTGGGTGTAAATAATATAGATCTTAAGTTAGCCTGGATAAGTATGGATCACTTTGGATCCTGTCATTTCCCCTTTTTCATCCTCAAGGGAGAGACTCACCTGATCTGAGGCTAAATGTTGGAAATGAACCAAATAGAAATGTAACCAAGCTAAAGCTCGGTGAAATCACGTGTTGGCTACAAGTAAAAGCCCTTCTTTGTAAAGATGATGAACACTTCTTTGAGAAGCAATAGAAAGTAAAATAGCTCAATACTGTCTTTTTCTAACAACAAATAAAGATGTACTGGCAAATTTTGGCTTCATATCTTTAGGAATCAATGATTTTTGCACTAAACAAGTCAGACTTTGGAAGTATCTGAATAAGCAACTTGCCAACCTCTTATAGTTAGTGGCATCTAATGTATTGAGTTCTTACTATACTGCACGACTATACAACATTTTCTGTACTATGCTAAATATCATTTACATCAAGGACTTAAACAGCCTTAACTATAACCTCCTACTCTACTGCATACTTTCTAATTTTAGAACTGAGTTTGAAATTTGGTTCCAGATTACCAGCCACAACCATTTTTAGTTCTTTTATTCTGATTACTAACAGATAGCATGGAGGCTATGATTGTACATTAAGCTGGAGTTATTTTTTCCTATCTGCATTCCAATGTATTTACTGACAGGGAATTTTACACACACTCCTAGATGGTCACCACAATAGGATCCCTCAGTAGTTCTTTAGATAGATTTCCAAATAAACATTAAATTAACAAACTGTCATCCTGTCATCTTTTCTCCTTCTGAATAAAGTAATTAGAAAGTATTCTAATAGCAAATTTATTAATAGTGTCCCTCCTTTTTTAAAACAAAGCAAACAAAGCTCATTTATTCATTTATACTTCTGTTTTTCTGTGTTCATTTTTCTTTACTTTTTCTTATTTCATTCTTCAGCCAATTTACTGTGCATAGTGAATAGAAGGACATATAGATATATAGCTCAAAACCAAATGGATTTGATTGGATTTTGAAACCAGCTTTTGGCATACCCCACCATTGTTCCCAGCAGCCCAAGGCTAAATGCTGGGAAATTTCTCCTGTTCTCCAGTTTTTTCATTTTTAGGAGATATACCCAGGAGGCTTAGTAAGGAGCTGGAGATTTCTGGGTCCAGCCTCCTTCTGTTTCCCCATCCTCTTCAAGATCAGCAAGAAAAAGAGTAGAACAAGAGTGCCCCAGAAAAGCTGCATGTCTCTCACCCAGTCAGTCATCCCAGTCAGGATCATGGAACCACAGAACTGTAGGGTTGGAAGGGACCTCTAGAGATCATTGAGTCTGATCCCCCCCTGCCAAAGCAGCTCCCTAGACCAGGTTGTACAGGTAGGTGTCCAGGCGGTTCTTGAATGTCTTCAGAGAAGGAGACTCCACCACTTCTCTGGGCAGCCTGTGCCAGTGCTCTGTCACTGCACTGTGAAGTAGTTCCCACACACATTTGTGTGGAGCTTACTATGCTGCAGTTTGTGGCCTTTTCCCCTTGTCCTGTTGCTACACACTGCTGAGAAGAGGCAAGCCTCGTCTATTTGCCTCCTGCTTCATAGATATTTATAGATGTGGATCAGATCCCCTCTGAGTCTTCTTTTTTTCAAGGCTGAACAGACCCAGGTCTCTCAGCCTTTCCTCTTAAGGGAGGTGTTCCATGCCTTTTATCATCTTCGTAGCCCCAGGATCCCATTGCCCTTCTTGGCCACGAGGGCACACTGCTGGCTCATGACTAGCCTGTCCACAACCAGGACTCCCAGGTTCCTCTCCTCAGAGCTCCTCTCCGGCAGGTCATCCCCCAGCCTGTACTGGTGCATGTGGTTCTTCCTCCCTAGGTGCAAGACTCTACACTTGTTCTTGTTAAACCTCATCTGGTTCCTTTCTGCCCAATTCTCCAGCCTATGCATGTCTCACTGAATGGCACCACAGCCTTCAGGTGTGTCAGCCATTCCTCCCAGCTTTGTATCATCAGTAAATTTGCTGAGGGTGAACTCTGTCCCCTCATTAAGGTCACTGTTGAAGATGTTGAACAAGACCAGACCCAGCACTGACTACTGAGGAACACTGCTAAGTACAGGCCTCTTCAGGATCTATTCCGGCTCTGTGCATCTCCTTCTCACATAAAACTCATATCTGGTTCCAAACTCATTTGCGTTTAGCTTGGAAGAGCATCTCTCTTGTAGTTTCTCACTTTACCTCTTGTGGATTGCAGACATCATTTCTGTCCCCTTACAATTCCTATGTACCTAGTGGGCAACTATCAGAGTTACAAATTCCACGATTTCTTCCTAGAATGGGTTACTCAGTCCAACCATTTCATTCCTGATCGCTATTTTCTTGCTCTGAAAAATCTTCTAACTGATGTTCCAACCTGAGTCTTGTTATCTTTTGATATTAGTGTTGTGATCTGTTTTCACTTCTTCTTTCGTTTGACCTCGAGTTGGTCAGAAATTGCTGGTGCGTTGAAATAGCCTACTTCTAAAACACTATATTATAAGGTATGGACTGGTAGGAATAATCGTATATTACACTAGGATCATAAAAATATCAATCTTAAAGCCACACTGACCATAATAAAGAATCTTCTTGGTGCATGTTAAAAGCATAATGCAATATATTTCCAATATTGGTGTTTGAGATTGATTTTTGTTTTATTTTGTTTTTATTATTACCTGTTGTTCTCTTCAAGCTTTTTTACAGAAAGTGAGGAACAAGAATAATTCTAGAAAAGTTTTTATTATGGTTCTTATGGTAGACTGTAGGGTTTTTTGTAAAAGAAAATGTAAAACGAAAATGTCCCATAACTGTCATTCATTCTCATTATTTTAGAAGTATTTTAGGATTGGCATTTGTTATGCGATTAAAATATGTTATTGTTATTTGACTAAAAACCTATGGCTTCTAGAATCCTAAAGAATGCAATCTATCAGTCAGTACATATGCACCTACCACTGTATTAGAAATACATCAGAAATTTTCTCAATCTGTTTGGCTTTATATGCATCAGTGTCACTGAAAAATTTCAACTGTGATAATTCGTGTCAAGACAAACTTATTCTTAGCAGAATTCATATCTATTATCCTGCAGGTGACTGCAAACTCTTCAAGGTTTCTGAGACAAGCTATGCTATTAAATGTTATGTCTGCAGCTATCACTAATTTATTAAACAAAAATATATCAACAAAAAAAAATAAGGAAAGAGGGGAATTTTTTTTTTTTTTTTTTACATTTTCACTTCTTATAGCTTTTACTGAAAAAAAAGAGTCTGGAGAAAAGAAAAAAAAATAGGTAGACAGTGTCTAATAAGCTATGTTTTCTCTACACTCACGTACATTGCACTGATTTATTTGAGTTCTCCAAAATTAATTTTTAAAGAGGTGGTACATATGGAGTGTACCTGAGATAATATTAAATCCTTGTTTATGGTAAACCTAGACAAGATATCTTCAGCTTTTTTGTAGAGAAAACAAAAGAGATCATCAAATATGTATCACATACTTCTTCCAAAGTCCTGAGTTTTTTGTTTTAGCCAACAGGACATAGGTATGGATTTTAGTTGAGTATTACTTCCTTATGACCTTTCACAGGTACCCAAAAGCTACTTTTATTACTGTCCTCCAATTCATGGATGAAAATGTACAATGTTTGCCACTATATCTTTTACGTTTAAAAGAAATAAGGGAAAGCACATCAGGCATTCAATCCTGCAACAAATATTCCTTATGTTTCTATTCTTAAACATCAGGGTTTAGAATGAGCCATACAAATGTACTACAAAATCTGTTTATAAAAACTGCAGACAAGGTGAGCCCCGACTTCAGTTAAAGGGTGGTATGTATCCAGTAAATTCGAGATGGAAGGACCACAATTTCTAAAACAGGCAATTTAAAGTAACTAGCTGAGAAAAGACCTAGAGGCTCATGTTTTATCTCAAATTATTTGTAAACAACATTCTGCCTCAGATCTTGGTATGGAATTACTGAAAGAGCTGCATGTAAGCCAGACCAGGAAGATGTGAGATGAGTTTATAGGAAACAGATCCCATTTGCCCAGACTTCCTTAAACAAAGCTTGCTGACTAGGGTCAGAGACCAACAAAGATAAAATAATGATAACAAATACTTCTGCTTCATCTCAGTTCCTTACGTATGCCCACTGCATAAAAAATTCAATGAAACAGTCTTTCATCTCCATGTAGCTTTATGAGCAAATACTTCGCTTTATTATTTTCCAAATAAGATTTGCATCCTGTGCAAAGTATTAGCAAAAACTGAATTACACTTGGGATGGTAACAGTTGTATTCCTGGGGATGTTGCAGGGGTGCTCTGTGCATGGCCATGGTTCACAGTGTCTGCTTTCATCATATAATTCCCTATGTTCTGTAACTGTGCAGGGTATGCTGTCCCATATTGTGAGGTGGCTGTGCTGCTGGATTCTATGCTTCTCCTCTCACCTCTTTATCTACCATGGAAAAAAACAGGGTGTTCTTCACTCCTGTGATCAGCAGAGAGCCCTGATTTTATGCCCCACTTTTGAAACCAGGAGGTTTCAGCATCCCATTGTGGTTCAAAGAAGGAGAGTTGAGTCTCTGACAGATCTCAGTGCACACAGATATGGACTTTGGGAGAAAATTTTCTTTCTTCCCTTTCTATTTTCACTCCAGCACCAACTTCTAGGTCTTGCTGCTGCTGCAGGCTATCAAGTCTCAGTTTTGTGGCTGTTTCTTTTCAGATCCTTCATGTAGGCTTCTTTGAGAAGGGGTAGAAAAAGTCATTTTGAAAAATGGTCAGCACAGCTGAACATATGTGGAATTTCATGGGATAAAGAGAGGGAACTTCTCTGTCAGAATTTTGAAAGCCCCTTGAAACTCTTTAATTTAGCTGCTGATGAAAAATCGCAGGAATCCTCCTTTAAGAAAAGTGTTAGACAATCTAATTATAGGATGGCCTGCCTGTTCATCTCATACAGGTTTTCTGTTGCAAAGTAATTATTTGTTCCATGAGAGTTTATGCAAAACTTCCAAATGTAAACAAGCATCAAGGCTTGTCCTATTTTTATTTCCATTATAGCTCACAGTGATCAAAGATCAGAAATAAGTTATTAGAAAATCTGTCAAAAATAGCATCTTGTTCTTTAAGCACTGCAAAGCATCTCAAAGGGTGCTCGAGGGAGATTATGCTGCAGTGTCACAACCCCCTGTCATTTTCTTAGGTCAGGCATTGCCTATCACATCAATATTATGAATCTTCTTTAAATCATACCCTGGTACAAGAAACTTTGTCCAGGAGAAGTCTTTATCTTTCATATTTTATTTCAAACTTTATTCTTCAGGAAGTTAATAGTACAAAGCAGTATGGTAGTGCTACAGAGAAATAAAAGCCAGCTGTATCCCACTGGTATGCTTTGACTAAAAGAAAAGATCTTATCATTCTATAAAACATTTCAAGAAAGACTGTAAGTTTCATAAATATTTAAATATTTATTAAAATGTACATAAATACTTATTAGAAAATGAGAACTTTTTTTTAAATTTGAAAACTGTGGAATTACAATGAAAAAGCTGTTATCTTTTAGTGATGTCAGAACAACAGTTCTATTGAAAATGTTTGAGTTTTGCAAAATCCTTTATGATAGACAGGCACTGAATGTATACTTACAGATCTATGAAATTAAAGGGAAAAGAATCAGTCTTTTCAAAGTTGTTTCCATACTGATGTTTCTGTTATTCTTTTGGTCTGTTCAAAAACTTAGTAATAATGACTCTTGCTAGCTCAAGATCTAAATTCACTGCCACTTGTCACTCTCTGGATCTGAAAGGCCATATTGCTGTGATTGAAAATTAGTTAAACCTAAGTGTGGTTAAAGAAATTAGGTGAACTAGACTGCTAGACTTCCTCTGCCTGACTTGAAAAATTGGAAAAAAAATTATCTGGTTTAAAGTTATCTAATTGTGATATGGTAATGGAAAAGAAGAAGGGGTTGTGTCTTCCGTTGGTGGAGTACAAATGGACTTGAGAGCAGCATTTCTCAGATGGCAGAAGATACCACACATCAAGGAAAAGAGAGGCAGAAACAACAGAAAAAAGTAGCAGCACTTTTTATGTCTGGAGGAGAAAGGAACATGGTTATGGTTCCTATTCAGAGATTTGTAGTGATGGATCTTCCCAAGCACTGGAGATGTGATGAGTGCAAAGTAAATAAGCTTGTTGGCATGTGGCTATCACATATTTATAGCAGGGAAAGAATTTCTGAGCTGAATTGTAGCAGATAATGCAGCCTTTGGGGAGCAGAGGAGGAAGAGGAAGAAAAGAGAGGTTCCATCAGACTGGTTGATGGAAGGCTTCACATTCCAGAGGGGACTTCGGGGAACTGGGGCTGCCCAGATAGCAGGCATCTGTAAATATTTCATACTTAGTTCTAATGCAAGCTCATATTTTAGAAAACAATGAAAGCTCCCTTGTCATGTATTTATTTCTCTTGTATTTCAAGCACAGTATTTGGTATTCACCTGTTTAATCATTTTTTTCTGCAGTCTACTAAGCAGCCAAAAGTAGTGATAGTGCCAGTAGAACAGAAGGGTTCCTCAAGTAAAATTTATTTGTTTTTCATCCCCCATGAAATATAACTCTCCACATCCAAAAAATGAAAAACAGTGAGGGATCTGTTCTCCCCTTTCGGCACACATGTAACTCCATTTAACAGCAGCAAGATTAACACACGCCCATTAACTCCTTGAATGCTTGCATGCTGCATGCCACCAGCAGCCTAAAGCTGAGATATGGGGATGCATGGATTTCATTAGGAAGCTGCAATTGTTAGCTTCTCACGTGGCTTTTATTCTTCCTTTTTGTCTTCTTTTTTCTTCTGTTTCTGAATTCTCATGTATGGCTGTAGCAACCGTTTTTGGCTTTTTATAAAGGAGTTGGAGCTTAAACAGAGTTTTCTAAGAGGGGGACAGAGGGAAGACAGAGGGAAATGAATTGCAACCAGCTGCAACTCATAGCAGCGGTAATACAGGGAGCAGAAGCCAAAGAGCCCCTCTTAGTAAAGCTTCCCCTATTCAGAAGTCAAAACAAAACTCTGTGGTACTGTAATACCAGTTCAGTTTTTCCCAAACTACTTAAGGATCCCTCAGTGAAAGATGCAACAGGCAGTAATAGCATTGCCTTTATTGATTTCCACACCATCGTAATTTTGAGGTATGCACATTTAGAAGCAGTACTAAGGAGACTAGGAGATTAAGAATCTGAAATTGAATCAGCAAAATAGTTCAAATATACTGGAAATTTATGCAGTAATTTGACTTTACACTTCAATAATTAAACTTACTCTCATATTCAACCAGGAAAGAAACGGGAAACTTAAAGCTGTATTAACTTCTTACTACCAAGTTTTGCCTCTGAAAGCAGATCATTTTTTTTTTTTGGCCTGGCTGCATGAGTTATTTTCCGTTTTCCTCTGCCTCCCACACGCTAATGACTTGTGCATGGAATTCTCTTACACTATGAACATATTTTCTTTTTAAGCACAGTCTCCATGGAGGTGGAAAATGTGAATGTGAAATGAAACTTGCCATCATCTAAGAAGGTTAAAGATCTAGGAGTGCATACAGATCAATCCTAAAAGTTGCTTTGTCAAGACCTCATTTACTGAGTTTTGGTTGCATGGCATTGTTCTGCATTTCCCTGAAGATGAATACTTTTTTTTTTTTTTTTTTTTACCTTTGGGAATGTGATTTGTCAAGGCAACTCTGTGCCCTGGTAGGCAATCAGAATTTGTCTTAGTGGATTGAAGTGACCCATAAGCATCTTAGTGCTCAATCTTCTGTATTGTTGAAATCAATAAGCAGGTCTGTGTGAACTGTTGACAGTTCTTCTGTACAGAGTGAGAACCTGCTCCTTCAACATCTGATGTTTTATGCTCCAGAAGTTATGTTTTGATATTTGATGAAGAACCTGTTGATTTTGTTTTATAATCAGTAAATCATTATGAGGTATTTTCTTTGTGCTAATTCCATACCAGCAATGTCGTGAGATTAAGTATCTCAACTGTTGTTATGCAGAGATCCTAATAATGACCATTAATGAAAAATATCTGCATGGATAGGTAGGTGGGCTGGAGTGCGGCAGACCCTGGCAACCCAGATAAAATGTGCAGTTATTGCTGACAAGTTAACCTTCTGGAGAGTCCTGTCCTAAGCAAAGGTTTTGTTCCTTCCTTATGTTAGTAGATCTTGAATATTTTTTCCAAAGTGTTGGGCTGTTTTTTTGTTTGCTTGTTTGTTTGCTTTGGTTTTGGTTTTCAAGTTTTAAGATATTGTTGTTTTGGTGTGTTTTTCTTTTTTAAGAAATGCACCAGAAACTAAAATTAATTTTTGTACTGCTGAATTTTTTAATGTCACGCACCAACTGATTCTCCCTGCATTTTCATGATGCTTGTAACTATAACTTGTCCTAATGGGAAGGAAGCAACCAGAGAAATGAGAGCTACTGAATGGCAAAAAGTCTAGACCAAATCTACTTGTAAGAGGAATGGTTTATAACTTTGGTAAGATTCAGAATTACCCTCAAGTTTTGCTTTACTTCTTTGAGAAATTGCCAAAGTGCTGCACTCCAAGGGTATCTCTGGATGAAGAAGAAATGGAAAATAACTGCATGCAAAGCAGTCATAAGACATAATGTAATTTACATTCATCAAAATATATATCTTAATGAAGAGAGACTCATTGTTTAATTTTGACTCTTGAGCTGCTTGCTTATCCATGTGTTTGTTTATAACATTTTTGTTTATTTGGTAATGGAGAGTAATTAGAAAAAAACTTCTACTGAATTATGAGAACTGTCAACTTTTTTATGAAAACTATTAAAACTTTAAACAAAACAGCCTTCTGAATTCCTGTCCTTCTGGTCCCACATCCTTATCTTGCTTTTCTTTAAAGTGTTTCTTCTCTCTCTTCTATTTTTACTATTTATATTTGGAGTTGATTGAATAAACTTGTCTTTTTCTTTCTTTTTTTATTTTTATTCTTTAATTTTTTGCAGATGTTAGAAATATGAAGCACCCTCTCCATCTGGAGCAGCACACAGCAGCCATGACATCTCTGCTGCACTGTGGAAGGTATGCCGCAGCCTGCTGCTGAACTGTTATGACATGTCTCTAGCAATCAGAAAGAAAAGCTGGGAAGAACATGTGACCCAGTGGATGGGATTGGCTTTGGAGTCTGTGGAGTATAATACAGCATGTCGTCATGGACTCGTAGCTGATAAGTTGCAGACAAGTATGGAAAAAGATGAAATTTTGAGTGTGGACCGGAAAGAAAAATGTGCTTCATTTCCAGAGTGTTGTCATGGCGGAGAGCCAAGTGGCTTCCCTGCAAAGCAGCTTGGAAATGTGTCAAAGGAATTGGATGAGAACGAAAACCATGAAGAAGAAGAGCATTTTCTGGAGACTAGCACAGAAACTCTAGTCCATGTGTCCGATGATGATGATGATGACTATTCTGCACTTAACCTCAATAGTGTTAATCAACACATCACTGCTGTTGGAAGGGAACCAAAAGATGAAGAAAAGAATTTAAATGGAGCAGGCTCCTTAAGACAGGTTGTAAAAGAAACAGAGGATAACAAGGAAGCTGAAACATCTGGCATAATTGGAGATGGTAGCAAGGAACCTAATTGTGACACAGTTCCTAAAGAGAAGATGGAAGGAGATACTTGTGGTAGTATTGGCCAAAGCCTGGAGCTTTGTAGTTATGAAGCCTTAAATGAGGAATTACATGTAGAGAAAGAAAATATTTTTAATTCTCCAAATGTGAAAAAAATTATAATGCCTGGGAAACAGCTGCTTCATACTGCTGTAATTGCACAACAGCGCAGGAAATCTGACGCTTTTAAACACAGCCTTGGAAAGTCTGAAAGTAATGTGGTACAGAGTGAGATTTCTTCTGATTCATGCCCCAGCAGTGATAGACAGACATGCTTAGCAGTGGAATCCAGCGAGTGCCTTATGCAATCTTCTCCTTACTCTCACATCCCAGCCATGGAAAATGGTCTGGATGAAAGTGGTTTCACAGAACCTCAAGTGGCCCCTGAAAACAAATGCCTTTCAAATGTCAGTTCAGCAGAAGACACTCAGTGTTTACATTTAAGGATTGATTTGACCACACAAGAATATTCAGACAGTCAAGTGAAACTGCGCAAAAAAAAGGTAGGATGATCATACAGAGGCTGTTTCCAATGTTTTCTCTTAGCTTCTTACAAAGGTGATTATGTGTCATATTTTTTAGAGATAATTTTCTTTCCAGCCTTTCTCATTATCTTCTCAGATTTTTCTTCAAACAGTCGTGCAAAAAAATTTGCTATATAGATTAGTTTTCAGAACACTTTTAATGGTTAAAAAATATCTGGACTGTGAATTTGAGGTGCATTTCGTATCCACCTTATTATATAGATGTGGTTTTGTATGTGTTGATCATGGCTAAATGAAAAAACACCTTTAATGGACTTGGTTTTGTTATTAATTTATTTTTTTCTGCACTTGTCAGGTATAATTAGTTGTCTTGCAAAAGAAATTGTGTCTAATGTCATGGAAACCTTATTTTAAAAAACTGGGGGGGGGGGGGAGGTTGGGAGAAAGACAGTGAAAAAGTGGAACTAAAATTTAAAAGGAAAAAACGAAATAAGAAAAAAAAAAGCAGTAATTCTTTACCTTTCAGTTCAGCCTTGTGAGAAAATGTTCTTACAAAAAGAAGTATGAAACAATGTTTTGTAATTTTAAAGCAACCAGAGAGTTTCTCTTTCCACACAAAGTAAAGAGGAGCATCATTCCAAAACTTTTAATGGACAGATTCTCCAGCAATGAAACTTCCACTGGCTTTTGTGGAAGGAGTTTTGCTGGCTGTGGCACTACAGGATACATTCTAAAGTCTGGCGTTCCCAGGTATACTGCTAATTTGTGCAACTAACCAGTGTCTAATTGTTTACTCCTCCCCCCCCCCCCCCCTTTTTTTTTTATTTGACATCATTCAGGCATTTTTTTACTTTTTGTTTTTTACTTTTTGTTTTTAATCTGGTTTCTATTAATCTTTCCTTGTCCTTTTCTTTTTCGTTTCCCCTTTCTTCTTTTTCCCCTTTCCTTTTCTCCCAGCAGTTAGTGCCTCAGTAGAACTGCAACTCTTAGAGAACAAACTCACATATCTAAAGTACTGTATGCCAACACAGCATCCTGAGTTGCTGGCAACTGCTCCCGTATGGTATAACTAACAGCCAAGTTACATGATTGAAAGCTATAACTTTCAATAGCTCAGAATGCCTGTCTTCCCTTAGTAGTTCATGCATTCTTTTAATGTAGTAGTTCTTCAGCTGACTCTGCAGCAGCTATGACTGATTTACCATTGTGAAACAGGATGAACCACCTAGGAGAACGATAAATGCTGAACTTAACCAACGGGTAGATAACTGTTCAAATTTATACAGTATTTGAGAACTAATTAACTATATAACCATACTCTCAACTGCTTTCTGCATTTATTTTTCTTTTTTACTAAGCATATTTGTTCATATTGATGCATACTTACCATCAACGAGTTTCATTTTTATAGTGTGGCTTCAAATTCTCAGTATTTGAAAATAAGGGTTAAACTTCTTTTTATTATGTACAGATACAAAGTGACTCTATCCATAATAATATTCATTGTAATGTATCTTTTAATCGCTTTGAAATGGTAGTTACTGTGTATCTTAAAATTGAGAATATATTTGTGCTTTAAATTTGTGCCTTTAAATATTTAAATAGAATGTAAAGGTTCCAGTGAAAGTAGCTAAGAAAGTAAAGTAACCAGAGAAAGAAGCAAAATAAGTTGTTTCTTTGGGAAAGGATGAGAGTTGCATGGCTGCAGCAACTGCAAAGCTGCACTCACCATCAAACCTACAGACCTGGAGAAGTCACCTTGTAACACTTTGGTTAAAGAAGTCCACCAACAACTGGCTGGCAAAAGAGGAAAGATGTGTTATGCTGTTGCTTCTGGTGTTATTTATCTCCAAGTCTGTAGGACACTTCTACAAACAATGTTTCTGCTTGTAAGATTTTATCACTTATAGCTATTCATGTTATTTTACAAAAAGGCCTATCTGGGCTGGTAATGATTTGTAATGAAAAATGTGCCTATGTTTACAAACTCTCCCTGAAAAGCCACTTTTGTAACTTTAACAAGACATTAGAAAAACAACTGACTTGAAACTGAATCCATTCATAAAAGTCAAGTATTTGCTTTGCAGTGACAGGAAGACTTAAGGAATTGGGAATGATATATAAAACCTTTTCTCTCAAGGTCAGCAGTTCAAACTGAGCAGTCAAGGCCTAAAATGCACCACTGTCTGATTAATCCTCAGCGTCAATTATTGTTGCACCTAAATATATGCTCACAAGGGTCAGAATACTGGCAGAAGAACATGGAGATTAATTGCTAGAGATATTTGGGCACTCACACCTTGAGGTGGCACCCTGGAGGATCACAAAAAAGTGCTGACTGTCAGGTACCTCGATGACAGCTAAGATCTTAGGACTTCTGAGTAGAGATCATTCCACTCTTCCTGGTACTAAATTCTTCTGAAAACCTGTTCCTCGTTAACATATTTTAAACTGCTTTTAATTGTGGCAACAAAGCATGACCTCTTCTCTTATCTTTAGATCTGCTGCTTTCAGACCAAATCTGAGGTGAGATAGCATGGATCTGTGATGCTTGTTTTGCAGATGGATGTAGTTTTGAGAGCTTAAGGTCTTAAAGTTTAGTACCTTTGACCAACACTAGCTCTGCTGCTGTAGATAACTTTAGTCTTGATGGATGTACTGACGCTGCAGATTCTTTTTGCAAACAGGTCCAGCTGTTACAGCATTCTTTCAAGTTGCCAGCGTTCGTATGGTTGATGCACAGCACCCTCTTCTCATTTGTTTTCTGAAGAAGACTTCAGAAATAGGAAAGGCCTGAATTTAATTGTGAGAAGTTAATGATGTTAGGTCTAAATGAAAGTTACTACAGTAATCTAGCTTTCTATCTTCTGTATTGACAGAAAAACAGTTATGTTTATCCACAATATAAAACCAATGGTTATTAATGGAACAGAATAGCAAAAGCATAAATTAATTTATTAAATATGGTTACACCAGTTAGTCTCTACTGTATGCTGTCCTAGGTTAAATAAATTTTAGTTTTAATACAGTTATAATCATAAATTCTTGTTTTCCAGTGACTGGAATAATCCTTGAAAATCATGGTTGCTCTGTAATGCTTTTAACTCACAGGAATTCCAATGGCTTCTAGTATGTTCACATAGAGGGCAGTGAAAGTGTCAGAAAACAGTATGCAAAACCAGAAAGTATTATTTATTCTCAAGTGAATGCTACAGAAAAAAGAGGAGAACTCAATACTTTATTTGATTGTAGAGTGGGGGAATATGGCCATTACCTTATAAAGAATCTTGTGAATATTTTCTTATGCCCTCCAAGCTGCTCATTTCTTCAGTTTTAGAGATAACCAGCAAAATCCCTTCCAAGGACTCTTGAGTAGGTGCACAAATGCAGCAGAATTTTAACATGTTTGTTGAATCCATTTTTCAACACAAAATAGTATTTTCCAATATTCATTCTCACTTCCTATCAGTTCCTGACAGTTGTGTTGTTACAAACCATAGTGTTCTCCCAGGTGCTGTTTTTCACATCCAGCCCAGGCACTGGCACACTCATCTCCACCCAACCTCTCAGTGAGGCCTGCTGCTCAGCTGCGCATCTTGCCTGTTCTGGAGGTAGTGGAACAGTCTTGGTTTTCACTTGTGCATTCTCTGTTATGAGCATGGTGACACAATGATGTGGAGGGAGATTTTACTGGGAGGTGTGAAGTTGGCTGAGTCTGAACAGGTATAGCAAATCTCAGATTTCTCCTGCTTCTGTTGACACTCCTGCCTGTTCTCTTTGTTAGATCTGATTTTTATCAAGGGATTTGCCTTGCCCTGAAGGCTGGTGCAATCTGTTGTCCAGCTTATATATTTTTAATGTGAACATATTGACTATATTGAATGTGTGTTCTTGATGGCCTATAATACATAGATTCTGTTTTTAGATTGCTTTGCTATGCAGATATTTGACAAACAGTATTAATAAATTTTGTAAGAGTGGTGAAAAAGCATGGGCACATTTAATGCAAAAAGTACAAAGAAACAAGAAATCCATATACGATGATTGGTTTCAGGAAAGGTAGTTGATCTATTGTGCCTGGTGATTTGGTGTTTCTTATGTCAGCTCTATTCCTTCCAAGAAAAAATGTCCAGGGATATTACTTCTGGAAAAACCAATTGAAGTGTCAAACTATATATCTGTAGCATATTTGTATACTATATATTTGTAGTATATTTGTATCTATTTTACAGTATATTTGTAGTATATTTGGTGAATTTTGATCAGTTTATCTTCACATGTAATCTTAGTCTGCATTTAAGCTTATGTGATTCTGAAAATTAAATTAGCAATAATTCCATGTATGATTTCCTCATTGCTCTTTTATCAGACTTTTGCATTTTGTATTTACTACTTCAAACCCTTCATGGTGGCCTACTGAAAAGCTTTTCAGTTTCAAGCAGTTGATGTTATTTCTCAGACACTACAAAAAGGCTAAAGAATATAATAATCAGAGCTATTTCCTAATGCTTGTTATTATTTTTACTGCTTTAATCCAGATTTCTAGATATTTCTAGATTATTTGCTCTGTGATTTGAAAAGGATATTTAAGGATATGACCATTATAAGCCAATGTTTATAAGATGCAAATTAATTTAAGAGAAATGTAATAAAAAGAATGGCGCTAAGTGAAGAAAAAAGCACAGGTATAAAAGGGAAATTATGTTCCATAAAGAAATGTCATTTTCCCATGCTAGAACTGTGAGCACTTGAGCACATAAATATGGTTTTGCATTTTCTGTACTGGCACATAGAGCTTGTTCCATCATTTCATCAATTACTATTATATTAATATGAGAAAAGAAAAATTTTGTTAGTTGATTTCAGACCTTTCTGTCTACATTTGCTGCTTGAGTTTGTGAGTTGTGAAGACTGACTCTCTTCTGTTATAATCTGTATTAAATTTCCTTTTATAAGACTAAAATTTTTCTTCTTATGGTGAGTTAGAAAGCATTAGATTATTTTCTTAAAAGTAATGTGAACCTGTTGTGAACAATAGTATCCGACATTTTAGGTCTATTTCTTATTGTATTGCTGTAAAAATGCCAGAGATGAGGTTTCCAGAATTGTCACAATGTCTTTCTGAATTCTTACTACAATCCTGTCTTTGTTGAATTGGGGTAATTTAATGGTACTTCCATTTTCAATTCAGTTTTTGCATTATAATTTAGCACAGCTACTACAGTGTATTTTTGTATAGAAACTGTTTTATTGATGTTCTATGTTAAATTATTGCTACATATGTCATAATGGGTGACGTGGACTTGCTAGGAATGCAAACAAGGTAGAGTTGTATTCTAACAAACTCAGGTTAACTTAAGCACATGTCCTGGCTTGAAACTGCAACAGCACAGAAGATGGAAGTACAAAAATGAATAACAAGAAAATGCAGAAACAATTAAAAGTTGGAATGTGACTTTTTCTATATCCTGATTTGGCTACAGGAAATTGAATTTACTTTATTCTAAGATTCAGTCTGCCAATGTGGGTCAGCTAGAGCACTATGATTTAAAGTGGAGCTACAGAAAAGAATGGGACAGGCTCTTTAGCAGGGTCTGTGGTGATACAAAAAGGGAAATGGTTTCAAGCTCAAAGAGGGTAGAGTTAGGTTAGGTATAAGGAAAAAACCTTTTACAGTGAGGGTAGTGAAGCACTGGAACAGGTTGTCTAGTGTAGTGGTTGGTTCCCTTTAAATGGAAACTATCAAGTTGAGGCTGAATAAGGCCCTGGGCAACCAGATCAAGCTGTGGTTTCCCTGTTCATTGCGGGGGAGTTGGACTAAGATGGTCTTCAGAGTCTCTTCCAACTCTAAGAATTCTATAATCCTACAGCTGTAAAAGTTAGTTGTTTTCTTTAATTGCATCTTTCTCCCCTCCCCACCAAAAAACATAGAAACATGTTTTGCAGTTTGTTTTCCCATTATGTGTTTTCTAAGAAAAATAATTCTCTTGCAAATATTTTAGTTCAGCCATCCAACAAGAAGAACGTGATCTCCTACATTCTCAGATTATGATGGCTATCAGAAATTCCAAACATGTGAACAACAGCAGTCATAGGAGACCAAGGCTTCACTGCCTAAGTCCAGACATTAGAAAAGAATTACTGCAGACAGTGGAATGACTGTGGTTTTTCCGAGTATTTTTATGTGCCTTGCTAACTTGGGTGTTAGAACCTTAGAACAGAAGCTAGTAACTGTAGAAGCACGTCACAACAAAATTGCAATCAAATCATATGGTTCTTTTACTCTGTTTCTTGCATAACTGAAACCGGCTCTTATGCTAAAATTGCTTTGTTTTCACTCAAGAATGAATACCATCTTAGCATCTAGGGAATGGTTTTGTGAAGGACAACAGAAAATGCAAATATTGGAAATCTGATAATCTCAGTTTTAAAAATGACCATTCAAACAGTGTTTGGATGTTTTCCCATGCTTTTATTGCATCTCTACATCTCTTTTCATTTTTAGACCTAGTTTCTAAGTATTTTTGGTGAGAATATAGATCTGTTTTTTCAAACTTGTAATGTTAATACAAACACTATCTAAAACTGATGAGAGTTCTAAAGCCACAACAGCTTTTGAAAGGTTATTTGCAACCCATGTCTCAGAGCTAGTCTGTAGTATTAGTACAGTGAGCTACTGAGATCAGCAGTTGCTTCACCACAAAGAATTTGCTGCATTTGCGTATTGCTAGTAAATGGTCGTAATTTTAAAGGAACCAGGAATAATCTGGCAATAGCTGCAAGTAAAGCAAAACGAGTAGTATGATTTGTTTAAAAACAAAACCAAACAAAAAATTAAACCATCTAGGTTGTCCTGAATATTTCTCTTTTCTGCACTGAAAATCTACTTCCTAAGTTTACCATTTAATAATAAAGATGTAATACAAAAATAGAAATCATCTAAAACAATTGGATTTATTTTTTTTTTAATCATGCATACTAGCTATGACAATTAGTGGAAGTAGTGATCATAAAACATTCCTATTAATGTGATTAGATGATTATTAATTTTCTCTATCGCTCTCACAAAAATATGTATTATAAATATTGTCTCCATCTGGGAAGCTAAAGAATGCTTTCCCACAGACTTCCTTTGTGTTTGGACTGAAGTATGATGTATTTCAAACAATCTGAAAAGTATTTAAAACAAGCTCAGAACAGGATGGGATGATTGCCAGGCCATTACAGTATAACCTTTATGCAAATTTTACTTTGGCACATTTTTGTGACAGTGCTCAGCAATAAATTTTAGAGGCTGCCAACGTTGTCTAGACTGCAAACCAAGAGGCTGTTGCACATCAAGTTGTGCATTAGTTGGATTTCAGCTACCTAAAATGGTCATGAAAGTATTTATACACAGCTCACAGTCGCACACAGCCGTTTCACCAAAGTGATATTAGACACTTCCAGAATCAAATTATTTCATGCAGTTAATACTCAGAAATTTCTGATTTTGCCTGAGTTTGAAATAATTGGTAGAAATTGAACTTCTAAAACATTTTGGTTGTTTTTAAAACAGATCTTTAGGAAATTCTGATTGGTAAAGGATGACTGTTTGCAGTCTGTAAATTGTTATTTCTAGGTCACAGTAAGTGGACCAGTGACTGAGTTCCTAAAATGGCATAAGAATAGTAAATACACAGCATTCTTGTGGCTAAGACTTTGCAGTAGTAACGGCTTTACCACTGCTGTCACAGAGTGTTTGGTCATAGTAGTACAGTGGTGGGTAAGTTCACAGGTATCTGACTATTTCCAGTTAGTATAAAAAATAATTAAGCCCCCAAAGGGATGAATTGTAGCAGGGTGGGAACAATCTGCAATATTATTTTTGCAGCTTTTCTTATGCTTAATTCCCAAAGTGGCAGTACTTGTTGAAGGCTACCTAAAAATGTACTCCTTGTGCTTGTGTCCTTTTGCAGCTCACTCTCTCTCAGTGGCAGTGTAAGAGGTTTGTGGTGACGAGAGGGTCTATGTCACAGGGTATATTGAACATTGCTTTGCAAAATGAAGTAATACTGCTTCTGCTGCCAAAAAAAATTCCAAGCTCCAGAGGATATGTCCTAAAATGGTTATGAATTCAAATTTAGAAGGATAGAAGAAAAAAATCTGAGCAGCAGTGCAGCTCTCTATATGTATGTGTGTGCGTGTGCTGGGGTAAATGTATGACAAATGTAAACCAGATCCTTAGTCTCCTTCATAAGTCTGCTATAGCTGATGTCTCATGCTTCTACAATAGTAGAATACAAGGAATTTGGCTTATACACGCTCTGTTAATGAAAAATTGGCTCTCTGTAACCTGAGGATGTCCTTTGATAATGTACCCTATTACAGTAATAACTTTCGCATCTTGACTTTCATATTGTTTTAGCAGACTTACCTTACATAAGAGTTAAAATAGTGAATGTGATATGTAAAATATTTATGCTAAGTGGAAATTTGTTTATCCTTTCCTGCGGAACATCTCTTTCCGAAACATTTTTGCACAAAACAGTTTCAATTAAACAAAGGCTCCTATCTGGACATCTTGAGTGTCTTATTCATTTGGGTAGATTTCATTTAACCTAAAATATATTTCTCAATATATCCATTTATAACAGCAAAGAAAAAAAAAATTAAGGAGCTGATTCTGTTCTTGTACTACAGGTGTTTATATCTTGGGTGTTATTATTGTTATCATTAAAAAAAAAGTTTGCATGCACTGATAATCACTGAAATGTGGTTCATGGCTATTTGGTATGAAGAGAAGAAATGCATGAAATGCATATGGCCTGCGAAGCACATTTTTGTTTTAAAATATGTTAAAAGCTGATATCTTTCACTGTTCTAAAAGTGAAAAAGCATGACCACAAACAAAGGTTTGAGATCATAAACTATGCTACTTTCCTACATCCAGATTTTTTTAAACACTCTCCTTTATTCTGATAAATGCTGAGCTATATTTGTCTCATGGGAATTTAGTAGCGACTGTATCCTTGTGTGATGCTTCACTATATCCACTGGATTTATTAGTGTACTGTAAACTCGCCTGTTGACAAAAATTCTCAACTATTTGCTAGGTGATAATTTGATGTGGTAGGTGAGCAGTAGCCTGTTAAGGCTTTACAGTTACGTTGGAGGGAAAACAGTAAGGAAGTAGATAAGAAATGAAATAGGACAGAAATATTGAAAAACTGTCACATAGATAGATTTTCACCAATTTCTTTTTCCAGTTTTCTCCTACTTATTTTCCACATGGAGTGATTATTCAACTGTAAATTGCGCAAAGCTTTCTCAGCTCACAGAAACAACTCCTAAACGAATTGTTTTCAAGCATTTCTCAGTACTCTCAGTAAAATTCAAGGATGATTCTGGGAGACATTCCTTCATAGCTGTTCCTTGATTGACACTCTTGTGGATGATATTCTGCAGGACTTGTAATTTAGCAAATTTCACCAATATTCTATTGAGCATTTAGAAAAATCATATTGCATTGCTGCAGGTTCTTTTGCAATGCGTGTTTTACATGAATCAATTATGCTTTTGCAGAGTAAAGCCTGTGAATAGTTACAACTGTGGGGGAAACAGCTTTAATCTGACTCAGAAGAAAATCTTATATTCCTGAATTCTGCTCTCTTGGGAACAGAAACCTCAGATTAGAATGTCTTTTCTGTAGTGTCAACCACAGCCTCAGGCCAAAAAATTTATTCATCTTATATGTACTCTTTTCGTCAGCTTGTTAAAAATCACTGATTCTTTCCCTTCACTCCCGCCTTTCCACAGATGATGTGATTACTTTTTTTCTTCCTTCATGCATTAAGCTCAGTGTGGCTGTATTAAACTTCTTATACTTATTTCTTCTCATGTGTATGTAAGCAAAAGATCACTCAGTGATTTAAGAGTGCTGTATATTTTTCTGCTTGTGAGTATCATCATTTCATAGGGTTCCATTTCAGGCTCAATGTAGCAGTCACACAGAGCCACACACTCAATGAACAGGTTAGGAAGGGAATATGAAGTTGTTGGGAGTAAGGATGTGAGAGGTTTCCATGACTTCTACTGAACATTGTTGTGACAAGAGAGTTCTGTTCTAAACACCTCGAGTATGATTCATAGTCCCATTAACCGGCCCTCATTTCTGTAGTTGGGCAAAACCTCTGTTCAAATCCTTTTTCAAAGACTATCTGACAAAATATATACACACGCGCACACACACATATATGTACACACACATATATGTGTGTACGTATATATACACTTCTCATAACTTGGTCAGCTGGTGTAGCTTACAGTGTCATGGTCCCTGGTTCTGGACTTCCTCCCCTAGTCCCTTCCATTTCACTTTCTAACAGCTTGAACCCTGAGAAAATGACAAAGAAAGCCTATCCTCTGTGAAGCAACAGCACTGCCTCATGGAACATGATAATGACAGCTTAAATGTCAGCAGAGTTAGTCATTGATGATTGTCTCAGGATTTAAAAAGATGTTTTTTATTTTCTGACTGTGACATTCAGCAGGAATGTTTACCAGCAGCAAAGTATAATTGTGGAGCTTTGATCTTTGCTTTGAAACATCTTTTAAAGTGTAAAGGAAACTCAGCTATGCTGAGAGCAGCATTAGAGGCTATTTCTGAAATTAGAGCAGAATTCTGAAGGTGAAAGGACACTTCTGCAGTTCTCTCAACATGTCCCTGGGAAAGTTAAAAATAAGCCTTAACTTAACATAAATAAATAAATAAAAGTAAATAAAAAATTGGCACTTACTATTTGAGAAAATTTCTTTATTCCAGGAACTGCCTCATGTAGAAGAAATTTATTTACCATCTGTGTAGACTTGAAAATTTTTCCATCTTACCAGATACACAACTGAAATAGAAACAGATTTTCCATCCCTATGCTTTCCACCAACCTTTGCTTTAAAAAGGTGCTGTTCTATAAAACTTACAAAAATTTTGTTTTGACCAAAATGGGATAATGCAATTATGACCAATCTGTCAAACTCTGAGCTTCTGCTTGTGACCTCACATGATATCACCTTACTAGTGCTGAAGCAAGGCACTTTAAGGTGGGAAAGGAGGCTTTCACGGAGCCAGTAGCTGAAAGTATGTTTTTGTTTTAATTGCTGTTACAACTCTTTTAGTCAGTTACAGTAGTGACTCCTAATAATAAATAAATAAATAGCCATTTGTGAAATGAATTGTTTTCACTTAACCACATGTGTGCTTCCTTAATATCATAGCTCTGCAACTATAGGAGGAGAAAGAAAATATTCAAACAAAAATAAGTAACCCATCCTTTAAACTATGGATAAACCCGTCTGTTTTTAACTCAGCATATTGCTTCTAAGTAACCACATACACAGGCCAGAAAACAACACAAGTAATTCCTCTAAGAGAAAAAAGAGGAAGAATGTCAGAGTAGGAAAGTGCAGTTTTGTTTTTGTTTGCAGTTCTTGGGTTTTTATTTAGTTTAGGTGTTTTTGTTTGTTTTCTTTTTTTCCCTTTCATGTATTCTTGTGGGTACGCTTTACTTTAGCGCATAGAGAATCAGCAAGAAACGCAGTAACTGATTCTTATTTAAGGCTCAGATGTCTTCATTGATCCCCTCTGCTTAAATAATACGAGTGAGTAACGAGCTTGATGTGAAAGGCAGGTGTCAAAACTTCTACTTTGAAGTCCAGTGTGCTGATTTGCAAAAGAGTAAACTATCAGACATTCTTATTATTTGCACACTTTTTTTCTGCCTTGTCTATTTTTACCTTCCCCAGTGCTCATTCTGTCTGGCTGAAGGGACTTATCCTGTACTGGTCCATGACAGATGCTTATGCTCTCATTATTCTGAGTCTTTGAACTAGTAGAAGTGTATGAGATGTGACATTGCTTTAATGGCATGTATTGTGGAACCCTATAATCTGACAGTTTTTAATCTGTATTTTAAACTGCATTCTATTTTCAGATGTTTGTATAACATTTCTATTTGTCTGCACATGGTAAGGTACATTATATATGACCAAATTCACAATACAATTGTGAAAATCTAGATGTGTGAACTGTAAGCCATTCTGTGTTCTTTCTTGTTGTGTATAAATAATGTATCATATCAAAATAAGGAAATGAAAATCTATAGTCTCAGCATGCAACAGTGCATATTATTCAGTAACTATAATTATGAAGCATGATTTGCAGTTCCCAAAGATGCACAAGTTTTTTCCATCATTTTCAGCAAGGTTTGTGCTGGTGGGTTAAGACACATATCTGTTGTAGTATTTTACATTAGGCAAGCAGTGTGATTTTTTGAAATGAGTTTGCTAACTAATGTAATATAGTGGGTGAAAAGTGACATTATGGAGAGAGTCAAAGCATGCAAACTGGATTCTTTTCGGTGGTTTACATTGCATCTTCCTTTAAGTTCATGTCTGATTTGATAGACGGTAATGAATTACTTCAAAAAGAAGCAGATTCATGTCTGCACAGTGCATGAGATGTGGCTTGAAGGAAGGAAATACAAAAGCTCTGCTCCATTCTCAGCACAGGTGATAGTATTGTACACCTCAATTATTTGCAATGCGAGGGTACAGCAAAACTTTCCAAACTGTCCTCTCTAACCCTGGCAAAACTGGCTGCATGGCATGTAACTGTTATGACTGGACAAAGTGAACTACCAATAAATCTTTCAAGACAGACTTCTAAATGAAGTCAGTATGCTGTAGTTTCCTATTAGGTGTATTTGATAAATCTTCTCTGGTAGGAAAATATGGGTTCCTGTCTTAAGATCAAAATTTAGCTCCTAAGCAAACTTGACAGTCTTGAAATTTTTAGACTGTTTTTTAGTTTCAGCTGTCTGAGGTACAGTAGACTGTATGTACATCAAAATGTCAAGCTAGAGAAGAATATTTTCCTCCCATACTTGTGCTTTCTAGTTTTCTCACTAATTCCCAATAGTTTTGTGGTAATTTGTTCATTCTGTTGGCCAGCTGTTCAGTTCTCCATGAATGCATCCTTCTGATTTGCAATTCCCAGAGCATTAGAAGTCAGTGTCCTGTTCCACTTCAAGTTAAAACTTATTTGAAACCTAAACTGTAAATGGTGTAGATCTAGACAGGAGACACAATGCAAGAATAATCCAACTTCTGTCTGAAGAAATAATGAGAGAAGAAGTAACTAATACTACGTAGTATGAAGACTAAACTACTCTTAATTTGTGTCTGGAATGAAAATAAAGTGACACTGTGTCTTTTATACTAGGATTTTTTTGTGTCTGACATAGCTTTCATTTACTTTCTTAATTACTGTCAGTAGCAAAAGAAAATGATTTGCTTGTCTGTTACTATTCTGTTGGCCTTAGATAGTAGGACCATGTAGTAAGGTAGTTAACATCCCCCCACCATAGCCATTAACATTAGCTCCAGTCCTCGGTAAGGAAAAAATTGGGTGCTACAAAGTTAAGGTTTGTTTGTATAAGGGAAATATAAGTAACTAATTTGTTTCTGGATGCTCTTGAAACACTTTTTTCACAAAAAATAAAATAAATAATATGCATATGGAATTATTAAACACCAAGTATTAAGGGAGAAGAAAATAGAGTTAGCTTTTCCTCTGGTATTATCCCAGGTTTTTCAAGACATAAGAGAAATTCAGCAGCTAGAGATTATTACTCTCTTGTATTCTTACTTATGCTTTCATTTTACATTTGGTATAAAAAATGCAAAGGAAGTGTTTGTCTACAGTTTATTTTAAAACTCTTCTGTTTATTGTGAACTCTAACATTTGATCCAGTGGTACGCAGTAGTTGGATTCAGTTTGAAATATAACTCTGAATAGATAGGGGAAAAAAACCCTCTGTGCATAAAACTGTGTAATATGAAGTGTAATTTATAGTGAATATTTTGGATTTGGGTTATATATCTAACTTGGGTGCTCTCTTTTATTTAACATTGCCATAGATTTATACCCAGATCATAATACCAGTAAGTGCAGAAAGGGCTGACTATAATGCACAAGGAAGCTGCATGTAGGGAGGAATGTGTAGCATCTACTTCATTACCTTGTTGGTCATTGTGTGTGTGAATGGTTCCCATTACTCCATGAGAAATAGTGAGATTTTTTGTCTCTACCATGACCAAAGCATAAAGTCTTCTACCTTTCTCTGGGAGTCTTCGTGTTGTGTGCAGATGTATTACATGGCAGAGGTTTGATAATTTTTGGCAGAGTGTGGAACACTTGCTTTGTGATTATATCACTTTGCATGCTCTATGGGGAAATAAGATAAACATTCATTTGTTCTAGTTCAGTTTGTCCCCTAGAAATGATCTCCATCTGTGTATTTCTTGTGCTTTAAAAGTCAGTATGAGAATTTCTAGAAATATTCATTATTGAAGCTCTCTGAAAAACAGTATATAACGTTTACTGCGTAATTTACAGTAAAAATTTTGCCTTGCTGAGTTATTTTTAGAGGTTCTAACTCAAAGTTAGCACACTGTGAATATAGTTAATGATAGCAACATCAGAGCAAGCGTGAATAAATCAAAACAGAGAAGTCATTTATTCTGGATCAAAGGCAGAGCTGGTATTACAGCTGGGGAGTTCCTTGAATCCCAGTACATCATTAAATCTTGAGGGTATACCATGCAGGCAAAATGAACATTTCATTATGCATATTTTCAGTAACTAATAGAGTCCTATTAAATAAAATACAAAAGGAATATCCTAGTTTTAATGACATAATATACTGAATCTAAGATATTTAAGACGAAGAAAGACAGTAAAAAGAGTTTCTGGGGACTTTTGCGAGCTTCAGCCTGATCACTGGTAGCCAAAAATTCTGAAATGTCATTTTTCAACAGATTTCACTGACCTTTTATTTATTTTTTTTAAGTATTTCTTCCAAAATAATACACTCCATTCATATTGGGACATACAAAATTTTAGGAATGTTCTGATTACTTCTACTTCTGATTAATTCTTTAAGGGAATTATCTTTGTAGTCACCAGAACCAACCACATTTCTCTGATTTCACTGAATGTCAGAAAAGATGCTTTCTCACTAGTGATGAGACATTTTTGCTGAGTTGTATTTACTGTGAAATGAACACAGGCAGTCCTTTGGGGAAGCAATTGTAGTGCAAAGGTTGGGTATATTAGCAGGGACAGAGAAAATGACAAATCAGGAATGTTGCCTGTTTGTCTGTTACTTACTACTACACCCTCTCTATCCATGCCCACAGAAGTTATACAGCAGAACTCTACTTGTCACGTGCTGGACTGCTTGTGCGTGATGACTGACCTAACATCCTCTTATAAACAGAGGGTTTAGTGACTTTGAGAAAATATACTGATAACAGGACAGAGAAAATGATAAACAAGAAACAGATCTCTGACATTAATGTTCCACTTCCATGAATTGCTTTATGTGAACTAGGGCTCCTACAATTAGACAATCTTTGCTAAGTTAATGCTGCCATGGAATTTACTAACTGGAAAGATACTGCTTGTTCCTTGAAAGAAAAATTCAAAAGATTTGATAATTAGCTCTCAGAGGAGTCCATTGGTTGTTTTACAGCTGCGGAAAAAAACAGTAGAGACCTTATTAATTGACCCAGCTATCTGATAAATCAGGAAGAGATCAGTGTTGTGGAATCTTTTTGAACAGACCACCTCCTGACACTGGGAAAGATCCAGATGAGGTCAAAACCCTCAGCTTCCTGTCTCAGAGAGGAGAAAGAAGAAAAAAGTATGATAAACATAAAGCTACACAGAGCTACTTTGGAAATCTCTGGAGATGAAGGGAGGTGGGGGTGGAACATTTAAAATAAATAAATAAATCCTCTTGTTAAATGTAGCAAGACAGTGCGTGCATTCAATGGATATCATGAACACTCTGATTTACATATTTTCCAGTTTGATTATGCTGTCAGAACTCAGCCTGAAACATGAGAACCAGCAATGAAACATCCCTCAGCAGACATAATCATAGGAAACATGGTCATTACCCCACTAACCAGTGCATTCAATACACTTCCAAATGTTAACACTGCAGAGATACATCAGAGAAGGGGAGTCAAAAACAGAGGGGAGCTTAATATGGAGACCAGAACTGCTGCTTAGCTTCAAGTCCTGCTTTGGCCTTGGGAGAAACATCTTTCCTATTGCTATCTGTTTGTTTGTTTGGCTGTTGTTTTGGTTTGGTTTGTCTTTTTTTTATTATTATTACTTTTTATTTTTTTGCAGCTTCTGTGCACTGGATCGTGTCTAGATGAATTTCTGACGCTTGCAAAGTCCCATGCAATGCAACTTTGTAGGTGTGCTCTTGCTCATTGCTACATGCTTACTGATGTCTCCAAACCATGCTTCGAGGAAATTTCATGACACTTTTCCCATTGCCTTTTTGTGTCGTTCTTATCCATAAGTAAGGGTTTCTCTTATCTCTAGCAATTTGTTTTTAGGAATTGCCCAAAAGTCCAGCAATTTCTGTGGGTGTGTAAGTACAAATATGACTATTAAACAGAACCTCTTATTTAGGGGCATTTATCTTCCTAGGCATAAACATCTCCAGGGGCAGCAGAGTCACAAACGTTCTCTTAGAATGGGAAAATGAGCCCTGGAAAAACAGAAATTCTCAGAATGAAAAAGCCTCTCCTAGGCATGCTTGTCATGGATGAGATGTGTAGCAGACAGAGTGCAATCAGTGTGCTGAAATCCTAGTTTTGTGGCTAGAAAATTCCCAGCTACTTAAAAAAGACCTCAGATTTCATCTCCAGTCATTTGGTAATCTGGGCCCAATGATAAACTGTACTATTTTTTTTTTTTTTAATAAAAAAAAGCCAAATGGTATTTTACTCTTGTTAACAAACATACTTGGTGAAACAGACATATTGGTATTTTTGTGTCCCACTGATATGAGTCAGAGGAAGCAGGATTCAAATCAAATAACAATGGAACTAGAATTTATAAACATTTGATTGACAATTTTTAGAACAGCTGTAAATTTCTCTTTCTTCCACACATAGAAAGAGATGTTTGATATCAGTAATGTTCATTTTAACACTTAAATTTCAACATGGTAAGAAAGACTTTGAGATTCCAAATGTCCTGTTTTACAAACCCAGTGCTGCTTGCTATATGCTCAAATGCTCTTCAGATCTTTGATATTGGTGCTGTTCTTCCTTGGGGAGGACAGCTGGTGCTGACAATAAATTTACTGCAGCTTTCCTTGGCACTGGCTATAGATTTGATTGGGTTCTTTCCCCACATGCATCTTTCTTTCCTTAAGGTTGTAGCTTTATGCTTTTGACCCCACCCATGAAGCAGTAGCTGGAGCTTTCATATGATGTTATTTTCCAGATTCCATCATGTTGTGTCTTCTGTTAAACCAATAGAAGTTGTCATACACCTCTGATAAAAATCAAACCCAACAACCTGATATTAAATACATGTATGCAATTGTGTAGGCTTGGAAATACTTCAATTCTATGGGGATAATGCAGTCATATCTCAAGAGATAACGCTTGATTAAATTGAAAAAAAAAATACTGGAGTACACTTAAATGCTCTCAAGCTAGTTATCTCAAGTTCTCTAATAGAAACATTTCAATTGTATGAGGACATAGGCTAATCTGTGCCAGCTGCTCTGTAGTTAACTATTCCAAGTCTCATTCTCCTTCCTCAAGCATTTTTTTTTTCCTCTGCAGACATATTTCATGCAAAAGCTATGCCGACCTTTAAAGATGGCTTAGGTTTTTGTCACAAGATGTGGTGACAGTGTTTATTTATTTTGATGTTAGGAAAACCATCATCTAAAACTCTTAAAAGTGTAGCAAAACATCTTGTTTCCTTCTTTATGTATTGAAATTATGTAGTTGGATGGTTAGTCTATGACATAAAGGGAAAGGTTTACTGTTATTACTGTTACATTACAGAGAAGATGAACTATTATTTCTAAAGAACATAGTAAAGCTTCAATCAATAATGTTTTCATTAATTTAACTCATTGCCACCTTTGCCTATTAACTGGAGAGCTATTGTTTTTCTTAGAAGGTGCCTAGAAATAACAAACATAGAAGCATGTTGCCCTATTGCCTTACACAACTGTTGAAAAATTCAACAGACATTATTTTCCCTTTGATTATATTCTCCAAAATTTACTTTGTTACAGTAATATTTTTGTTTGTTTAATGTGCTTTTGCAAGGGTAAATAACCTGGGTTTTAGCAGCTTTGTGGTTGAATTTCCAGCTAATAATTCATAGTGCTCACACTGTGTTGTGTGAGAGCAAGGCAACATTTTTAAGTATGGGGTGCATGTATATGTACAGTTATGTTTGAAAAAAGATATTTTCAAGAATATCCCATTACCAAAAGTCACTGATTGTGTTGCACTGGGTACATTTTACAAGACAAATAATTTCTGAAGTGTGAATCATAGTAAAACTAGTCAGATTTTAATCCTGAAAAGCAAGGGATGAAGTCTAAAACGAAGATTTGCATTTTATTTTTTTGCGAACAAAAAAACCCCTTGATTTCTGAAAGAGGAATTTAAGGGTAAACAATATACAAATGCTTCCATTTAGGGCAGATTTTGAAGAAAACATTTTTATTACATTCCTTGGTGGTTTTATACCTTTTGCTTGGGGACATGCTATTGTTACTACATCACTGATTCATGATTCATTAAGCTTCTTTTCTGTATATGTAAGCAAACAATTCTCAGTAACATACCATAGGATATGTATTGCATAGTCGCAAAGGGGAGTGAGTCACCTGGAAAAGAAGCCTGCCCAGCTGGAAACTCTGGAGGCAGTCCAGATGAAGTAAAAGTGCGCAAACATTATTATTATTGTTATTATTTTAAGGAAAAAATAAAAAAAAAAGATTGATAATTACAATGGCATGTATTTATGCATCTTAAAAAACTGAAAAACCTAGGTTGATTAGAAATTTCCATACCAAAAAAAAACCTAGAATTTGGGATTTGTTTATTTATATGACATAGCATTTTGCTTAAAAGATTTAGCATTTAAACTGTGTTTTACTGGAATCCAGATAAACCAAAATATGCAGACGTCTACATGGGAAACATTAATGCATACAGTCTGTTTTCTATCCCTTTCTAATTCCTAGTCATTAGCTGGTTTACCAGCACTCACCCACCACATCCTGACATTTTTACTTTTTTTATTTTTTAATTTTTATACTAGTCCTACAAATAATAGTTGTCCATATGGGGGGGAGGGGGATGGGGAGGAGGTGGAGGAGGGGGTGTGCAGGAAAGATGAGGGATTCTTTGTAAAAATGTGGCAATAGGATAAGGGGTGATAATGGCTTTAAACAGATTTATGAAGAAACTCTTTCTTATGAAGTTGATGAGGCCCCGTGTCAACAGTTTACGGGCTGGTTCGGCCTGGTTCCATGACAATTGAGGCAAGGGACACACACAACCATGCCCTGAGGAAGGGGAAGGGGGAAAGGGAAAAGGGGAAAGTGGAAAAGGGAAATGGGCCTGAAAACAAAACAGCAGCAACGGTCTGAGGAGGAAAGATGATTTTCTAAATAAGATATTGGAATGCAAAATAACACAATATAATACAATATAATTGGAATTGAAGCTAATAAATTAAATAAAGTGAGCAAGATAGTGTCCAATAAACTGAAGGCCCTATGCTAACACTGAAGGTGACACAGCTAGTGAGCACCCACTGCTGGATTGGACCAAAAGGGAAGACACTGCGTCTCATGACCCGCAAACAGTTTTTATCTTTCCCTCTGAGTGGAAAACGGAAGAATTCAAAGCAACGCAAAGTCCTCTGGGGCACTCAGTTCTTATCTTCTGAGACAGGTATACCTGGAGCTATTGATGATGCACGGAGCTTGAGCATTAATTCCATAACTCCCACTGCACTACATGATGTTACAACATGTAACACCGATAGCAAAAATCCTAAAAACATGTTGCCCTGGAACAGGTTGCCCAGAAAAGCTGTGGGTACCTGATCCCTGGAATTGTCTAGGCCAGCTTGGATGGGGCTTTGGGATCTAGTGGAAGGTGTTCCTGTCCTTGACAGGGTGGGATGTAACTAGGCAGTCTTTAAAGTCCCTTCCAGCCCAAACCATTCTGTGACTATATTTATGCAGAATAACATCTTGGTGCCTGCCATCTTCCTTCTTAACTGATGGATTCCATAAATCTTAATTCACCACACAATATTCATAGATTCAGTAGCACCAATTGAATAGAAAGGGAAAGTCAATTATTTTAGTCCATTAACTTGAAAGCTTGAACTACTGAAAATGCAGCCTAAGCAAAAGTGAGCATTTGTGAAAATTAGATCAAGCTAGCTGATTGCTGGTCTTTCTCTTTGTACTCTAATCTCATAAATTAAATTAAATTTAGGGTATCAGATTCTTGATATAATTAATTGAATGCCCAGAAGGCACGATCCTTAATCTTACTGATAAACCCAAGAATTACAATAGTTTCACCAATTTCAGTTATCACTATTCTCAAAAAGCATTGAATTTCTATGGTACTGTCATTGTTATTGAGTGATACCACAACACAGGCCTGTCACACATCATGGTCAGCAGTTGCACAGATTTTTTATTGCTTACTGTTCCCTGCATTAACACCAGTGGAGTTGAACAGAATTTAGTTAACACACTTCACTGACCATAAGTCAGAAGGTTAATATTTAATGCTGTGTCCTTAATTACAATCTAGGTTTGCAAATGCTCAACAGGTAACAGTTCCAAACAGATACTAACAGCCTTGGCAAAGCATACAACAAATAGCATGCTAAAGGGGGAAGTTGTGAGCAGAATGTGTTGCATGCACCAGGCACCCCCATAAAATCATTCAACGACTCATGGAAACTCCAGTACACACCACACTCCACAGATTTGCAGGTAATGGAGTCTGCTGATTCCCCCAAGGCATGGTATGAATTCCTCGAGAGAGGGCCATAACCAATAACCTATGGCAAGAAGATTTCTAGATATTGTTAACAAGGATATAACAACTTGATTTGATTGTCAGTCCAGACATCAGTGCACATGCTGTGGGGGTCTCAGCCCAGCTGACAGGGAATCTCACCTGATAGCAGTCTCTGCACTGGTTTTATACTCTGCTGGCATCTGGTTTCTGCTGATATCATTATTTAATTGTTGCATTGCACACTGCTTCTGCTGTACAGGTTTAGTGTGAGAAGCTATGTGTGGCCTACGTCACAAAAGAGCAAGGAAGGCCTCCCCTGAGTCCTACAGAAGTTGGTTACACTTCTTTTGCTTAAGCCTAGAGCCACAGAACCACATCTGTGGGTGTTGTCCCATGTTTTTGTGTTGGTGCAACACCACTTTCACACAGAACAACGAGACAACAGAGTGGCACTACATTCAGGGGGACATTTCTGGGTCAGGCTCCTGACTGTAGTTTAGGCAGTGATCGGGAGGGGCACAGTCAGGTTTATTAGTTCTCTCAGCAACACAATTGCTGCAGACTATGTACCAAGAGGGTAAACAAGATGACCAGGCAGAAAACCCCTACCAGATCTTCACCTGGTCTTGCTTTCCATCCGTCACCCAATTACGCCTTACTCTTTTTTCAGCATTCCTTTTCAGGAGAATCCCACAAGTGCTAATGTAGTGGAAATGCTAAGTCATGGCCTGAACCAGTGATTGAGCACCTGGTGGGAAGGCAGGGTCAACCAAGGAGAGCTCAGGTTCATTCAATGTACCTGAATGACTGGAAGGGGTGGAGGCAGGATCCACCCTTTCCCAGACTTCATTTAAGTGTTGGTGGTGGAAGTGAGGGTATCTTGCTGGAGTTCTCTGTACACTTGAGGCCTTCTAAGGGTAAGTAGCTTTTTCTCTTTGGTTCTGTACCTATGGTATTACATCTACTAATGGTGCACTGCTGGTTCAAAAGCATAATGTAGTTGTCAGTGGTTTGCTGGCTGTTCTGGCCTGGTTCCATGACTAATGGGGTAGGGACACCCACAGACCCATGCCCTAGCTAAAAAGGAAGGGGAAAGAGTAGGCGGGTGGGCCTAAAAACAGAACAGCAGCAACTATATAAGGAGGAAAGTTCATTTTCCAAATAAGTTACTGTCATGGTTTTATGATTTTTGTTGTATTGTTGATATTCCACATCATAACATCATGTGGTGTATTGGGAGTTAGAGAGTTAATGCTGCGTCTCTATGGATCATTGATAGTTATGGATATGCCTGTCTCAGAAGAGAGGGAGAACTACATTCCTCGGAGGACTTTGCGATGCTTTGTATTTTTACGTGTTTTCTGCTCTAAGGGAAAAAGATTAAAAACTGTCTGTAGTCACAGGACACTCTTTCCTTTGAGATCGACTCAGCAGTGGGTACTTGCTGCTGTATTGCCTTCAACATTAGCATAAGGCCTTCGGTTTATCAGACACTCTTTCTCTCTTGCCCATTTTGTTTGATTCATTGGGCTCAATTCCAATTGTATTGTATTATATTGTGTTATTTTACTTCCTGATATCTTATTTAGTCAATTAGCTCTTCCTCCTCAGATCATTGCAGCTGTTTTGTTTTTGGGGCTCATCTCCCTTTTCCCTTTTCCCCTTCCCCTTGTCCGGGGTGTGGGCCTCCTTCCTCAGTTGTCACGGAACTGGGCTGAACCAGCCCACAGACTGTTGACAGTTACTGGAGTGCCAGATAATACAATATAATTGGAATTTAAGCTAATAAATAAAATGTTCATTGCTAGCAAAAATGCATAGCTATTGGTGTTAACTGCATTGAAAGAGTGTTTTGTAGCTGAGAATTTGTTCTAGAAACATTGTTGTGCTCTTTGTACCTATTGTACTTTTTGTGGAAATAAACAGGATCATTTATTATTTTCAGGGTGATCTATGTGGCATTTACTATAATCTGTTCTTAGTTGGTGAAGATTCCAGTAACTCTTTCATTATTTGAAACTGAAGTTGTACTACAACTAAAGCTGTTTTGCAAAATATCCTGGTTGCTAGACAAACTATACTGTAACCCTTACCACAGCTCTACTTACTGATTTTTCCACTCAGTCTTCTATGCTTAGATCAGAAACTGACTTTTAACTGCATTATAGCTATGACTTCTCAACAGGTCTAAGTAAGGCTGACTGGATCTGACAAGGATTTCCATGTGGTGCCTCCACTGACCGTTGTTGCTTTTTTTTTTTTTGCGCTTTGTTTCCCTCTGCTTTCTCTGATTCCATTTGCATCCTATTTCCTTGGCCTGCTCAAGTTTTGTCTGCTTTTATTATTTACAATGCAGCTTTTTCAGTGCTAGTAGCATCCTACTTGAGTGTTTGTAGTTTTGTGTTTATCCAGTTAAAGTCTACCAAGAATGTAGTGCCAAGATCATAGGAAGATGCTCCTTGACAATGCTGTTGTTTCTTTTTTCTTGTGTGAAACACTTTGAATTTTTTCAGATCTTTTTCTCATTCAGAACAATGAGCTTTCTTTCATGTATTCTTTTTCATATTTTTTACAAACTAAATTGCTTGCCAGAGTTTTTCACGTTTTCATTCAAAATTAGTCTTTTCAATGTAAGTTTATACTGCAAATTTAGAATAGTTCTAAATGTTACGTTTAGTTTCAAAATTTTCTAGTGTTATCTGAGATTTTGTAATATTTCTAACTGTAGTTACTGTAATTCTCCAGGTAATGAAATCTTGTCTACTGGCAAAAAAAAAAAAAAAAATTAGGTGAGGGGGTGAGGGGATGAAAAGAAATGGCAACTTTACATTTAAATCACTTAAAATATTTTCAGAGATCTTTAAGAGTAAAATTGTTTGCCCCCAATAAATTCAATCCAAGTTTGCTGAACATTAATTAAAGCATCTGGGTTTTTTTTTCCTGCACCTTTAATTTTTTGTCTAATTTATTCTGTCTAATTTTTGAGTGAACACCTTGAACTTAAACCTCTGATTTGCTGAAGACACATGTAGAACTGAAATTAAATTTTCCATGTGTATGTATCATAGAATCATATAATAGTTTGGGTTGGAAGGGGCCCTTAGGATTGTCTAGTTCCAATCCCTCTGCTATAGGCAGGGACACCTCCCTCTAGACCAGGCTACTCAAAGCCCCATCCAGCCTGGCCTTGAATGTTTCTAGGGAGGGGACATTCACAACCTTGCTGGGCAAGATGTTCCAGTGTTTCACCACTCTCATAGACTAGATAAAAGAAAAATTTACTAAATCTACTCTCTTCCAATTTCAAATCATTTCCCCTTGTCCTGTTGCTACATGCCCTTATGAGAAGTCCTTCCCCAGCTTTCCTGTAGGCCCCCTTCAGGTACTGAAAGGCTGCTGTAATGTCTCCTTGGAGCCTTCTCTTCCCTAGGCTGAAGACCCCCACTACTCTCAGCCTGTCCTCACAGGGGAGGTGCTCTAGCTCTCTGATCATCTTTGTGACCCTTTTCTGGACCTGCTCTGACAACTCCATGCCCTTATGTTGGGAGCTCCAGGACTGGGTGTAGTACTCCAGATAGGGTCTTGTGAGAGCGGAGTAGGGGGCAGAATCACCTCCCTCAACTTGCTGGTCACATCTGATGCATCCCAGGACATAGTTGGCCTTCTGGGTGGCAAACTCACATTGCTGGCTCACACTGGGACTTTCATCAACCAACAATCCCAAATCCTTTTCATCAGGGTTGCTCTCAAGCCATTCCCCATTCAACCTGTATCTGTGCTTGGGATTGCCCTGACACAGGTGCAGGACCTTGCTGTTGAATTTCATGAGGTTGACACAGGTATGCCTCTGAAGCAAGCCTGTCCAGGTCTCTCTGGATAGCATGCATCTCTATGGCCATATTTAGAATGTAGATACACTGAGACTCAGTTAAAACTGAGACCTGGATTCAGACTGCCAGGTTCCTGAGTGCTGACTACCTGGATACTTTGTGGATTTCTAAGCTGACCAGCTGAACTTGATTTGAGCAGCATATTGTTTCTGAGAGAGAAGTTCTTTTCTCCTTCTCTTGCTGGGAGACAGCAGCTGTGAAGAAAAACTGTCAGCCATCAGCTTCACAAAATGGAGATGTGCAGAGGTGTAATTATACTACCAGTTGAGCTGGGAGTCAGGAGCTTGTCTTTCTACTAGGACCAGCTCAAACCACCATGCTTTTCCTTCCTCTTTACTTGTCTGTAAGTACTGTATATTGACATTGTTACCTGCTGCAGCCTAATTGAAACTCTGAGAAGCGAAAGAAAGTGCTCCTTCCATTAAGCCCAGCCCAGTTAGGCTCAAGTCCAGCTATTACACTGCTCATTGCCAACTCGTTGTGTGTAAGGAGGCTCAGGTTTTGGCTCATTAACTGTTCACTACTGCTGTGATTTTCAGTGTAAACAGCCTGTATTTTTTAGATAAGTGTGAGTATTCAAATACAATACTACTGTAGCAAACAATCACACCAGTATTTCTGAGCAGTTTTATTAGTATGTTTTTGCACTTTATAGTAAGAAAGGTATTTTGAGCAATTTACTTCTTCAGTGTCTCACTGTAAAAGCACATCTGAAGTAGATAAATAAGCACCACAGAAGAATAAAATCTAGATCTGGTTTTCCACCTAATATCTTTGCATGTAATTTAGGAATAAAGTGGAGGGAATAATCCTCACCCAGACATGGTATCTGTCATGCAGTGCCCTGTAGAATACTATTGGAACTGAATTTTCACTTCAATTGTAAGAAATTATAGGTATTAGTTTCAAAGCTATTTGTCTTACTTCCTAAAAAAAAAAAAAAACAAAAAGTTATCATATAGATACTAATTAGTTTGGGAATGGGTGTGATTCCAGGAAATTACTTGAAAGCATTTTATATGAAGCTATACACAACAGTGGAATTCATATCAAATAGCAGTATGAACAGTGAGTGAAATATAGTAAAGAGGTAAATGATTGAGCATGCTGCTTTGCTACATCTACTCATAATAACAAAATTTTCTCTCTAATCTTGCATTACCAGTAATTTTTGTAGATAATATTTTAATTAGTTCTTGCACAGTAATGGAAAAAATAAGGGCATCCTTACTAATTGGTTGGAAAGGACCTTAGGAGGTCTATGGCCCAACTGGAGCAGGAGGTTGGATTAGCTCTGAGGTCAGACCAGGTCACTGAGAATCAGTCTTGAAAACTCTGGTGAGTATCTCTGGGTGACCTGCTCTATAGCCAGCCTGTCCTAGGGAAAAAGGTTTTCCTATATATTCATTCTGATCTTCTCTTGCTGGGACTTCAGTTCCCTTTTTCCTTGTCCTGCTTCCAGGAACCTTTACAAAGGCAATGGTTCTACACATTTCATTTTAGAGGCCTCTCTGAGGGTGCTCTGGGGCCTAGCAGCACTCTGGGTATCGATGAATTTCTGCCAGGCCCAGAGCCTGCAAGGTTAGCTGTATTTCAGCTGTTCCTGACAAGCATTTGTCTTACCTGCTTCTTGTTGTCTAGAGGTCTCAGTCTGCTGCCAATATTTTTCACCTTGCAAGTACTGGATATTTGAAATGTCTTTGAATGACATTTATATGCAGTAACAGAGAGATGCCCTGAATGCTGTGCCCTTGAGCATATTGGTCTTTTCCACTTGTAGTGATGATTTTTCACTGCAGATGTAACCTGCATGAAGGCAGGGACTTTGCAATCAGGAAGTAGGTCCCAGATGGCTAAAGAGAGATGTCAGAGTGGTAAGAAATGGGAACAGCTCCTGCCATTGCTGAGTGGCAGGTGAGTAATCAGCATAAACAAGAGGCCAGGAGAATGTCATATCAACTTCAAGGGGAAAAAATATATATCTGTCACAAAGAGTGAAAATTGGCAAAAATAAGAATTAATGAGTTCAAGCTAAAAAAGATTGTGATTCTATATTGGAACTACTTTTTTTTTTTCTAGTGCTGGGGAAGGTAACAGCCTAATAAAACTTCTTTTGCTTGGGGCAGTTGTATTGATTTGAAGAAGAGCTGGACAACCATCTGTCAAGTATGACAGTGCTGGTGATTGATAGGCAGACAGATGACATGACATTTCAAGATCTTTTCCAGTTTTTTTTAATGAATCTATGACTTTCTATTGTTAGCTCACTGATACTGTATATGAATGTGTAATGCTTTACATTGTGTAATGCTAAATGCATTTGGAATCTACTGTGTTGTTTCTGGGTAAAAATACTCACTGGATTTGGGAAGCTGAGCTTACTGTTTAAAAGGTTGTATATGCTTAAATCTAAGTATGTGGAATTTTATTCATTTAAATGTTTATGGAAAATTGCTTTAGCAGACATTATGATCTGCATCTTTGGGTGTGCTTTTTAGGATGTTGGATAGAAGTTCTGAAAGAAAATAAGTACTGAAAATGGCTGGCAGAAAAAAATCTAAGAAACTTCTAAGGGGCAAATAAATTAAAAATAATTTCAGAAGAACGAGAATCTTCAGAGTAACTTTGTCTTCTGTTTGTGTTACATGGGTTATGTCCTTTGATGTGAATGGACGCCCCACCCTAGGGGCTGGTTTTCAGGCCAGTGTGAGTGTCTAAGCAAGTTTTCAATGCCATGTACTGTCCACACATCAATCCCATTGAGAAATATTTAACAGCTAGAATAATTCCAGTGTGCATGAACATATTTCAAAGGCATACATGAAATAGCTGAATATGTTATTAAGAAAAGATGAATAACTTGTCTGAACCACAGACTTCTACGAAATTCCAGTCAACCACTTACCACATGATCAGACATCTAGCTTTGATGAATTTCAGATGACAATACACAGAATATGTGATCAGTGATGTCTGAGGTAAACAGTTTTTTTTTTTTCTTGACTGCAGCATCTTGGCTATTTAATGCAGGAAATATCTTAGTTGTAAAACATGATTGGCCCAGTTTCCCTTAATTCTGTAGCTTTTCAAAGCCTCTGATTGCTGTTTATTACTGTTTTCTAAGAACTCAAATTTTAAGGAAAAGTATGCTTGATAAAACCTTTTAGGGCCATCTAGAATATTTCTTGACATTTAAGGGATAGCTGTTCCTTGGATGCAGTTTCCTTTTCCCGCATATTTAGTTCCAGTGACAGTTTAGTGGTCTTTATGTATGACTAGTGTTTCATGTAATTAAGATGTGAAATCTGATATCAACACCTGATTTTTTTTTAATGGTTTTGCTGAAGTTTTGAATATTCAAAGGTATTGGGTATTAACCAAACCTGAACTCTTTAATTTTTGTTCTATTTTCTTCATGAACTTTATCAGTCTTGAAGATCAAGATTTTTATCTGCAGTTCTTCAATCACCAGTAATAGTTCTCAAAAATGTGCAGCTGGTTGCGACACAGAGCTACACTTAATTCAAATTTCATTATGCAGAAGTAATTTAATAAGAAAGTAGTTGTTAACAAGTCAATCCAATTTTCACATGGGGGGAAAAAATGAGATTTTTACAGGGTAACAAAATGCCTTTCAATGAATATTTAAAAAAAATAGTAATGGATTTTCTCATGCTATTATATTCTCTTTCAGACTTGCACATTAAAAAAATTTTATCTCTGGCTTTTCATCAGCTGTATAGATTAGAAAGCTGAAGAAGGATGCATGTGTGAATTGAGGGATAGGGGACAGCAGATGACAACTCTTTGTTGACAATACTCTAGTATTTAAAACCCTTTCTCAGCTATGCTAGAAATTCCCATAAGTTCTTTTTAGTGGTGTCCTGAAGAAAAACAGATCCTACAGTGCCTCTGAAATCAGCATAACCTTATCTGTAAAAACAAGGTTACAGTAATATGGTTGCTTTGTACCAACGTAAATCCAGACTGTTGCAAAAAAAAAAAAAAAAGTCTGTATGGCTTTATCTCCTGCTTTCTTGGCCAGCCCTGGCATTGAATCTGCATGATGATGCAGGGATCCACACTAGTGAAGTGATCCTGCTTACCACTGTCCCTCTTCTGGGGGCTGTGTTCAGCTGGATCCGTTCTGGCTCACTACTGGGGACTTGGCTGGCATGAGGTGAGGGGTGGCCAGGGAGAACAGATAGTGAAACTGTAACTTGTAAAACAATGATTTTCAGAAAAATTAAAACAACTGTGACATACTGTGATTTAGCTATTGGTTTTATAAAGCTAAGTTTATGGCAGAGCTACAAACAGAACACACTGATATAAGTAATTTTGTTTAGAATGAACTTATCTGAGTCTTGAAATACTGAACTGTTATTAAGATCATGTAAGTTGAAATATCATATAGAGCAAAATTATATTTTGTCATTGACTATTGCTAGGTTTTGTAGTGGACTTAATAGTAAAAATCCATTAGAGTTTGTCTTGGTGCTCAAAGTAATCTTTAAAAAAAGAGATGAACAGACTCTGCGACACACGGAAAGGTACAGATGTCTCCTTGCTAGTCAAGATGAAGTGCACTTACGTAGTTCAACATAGGTTCAGTCTTTAGATAGGAAAATATAAGAAAGGTAAGTGGAACACATGGATTTACAGCAAAGCACCAGTCTTGCAGCAGTGTGGAAAGGCAAAAATCAGAGATGGGCAAGTAGATCTTTGAGTTTTGGGACTTTCAAATAGTTTATGACCACAAATCTTTTTTTTTAATGTTTCTTGATTGTAGGAAGAGACAGTTCTTGCAGATACACGTCTCATAATAAATACTCTCATTGTGATAAGCATTTTATGGGATTTCACATTGCTTAAGCTACAGGTCATTCAATTTTATAAATGTTGTTCTCTATATACTGATAACTAAATCAATCCTACCATGCATGTCATGTGCAACCACAAGTAGCATTCTGAGAATCTGTTCCGATATTTTTGTTGCAGAAAACATTTTCTCTAAAAGAAACAGCAATATTTTGAAGTTAAGTATTTCTAAACAAATTCAGTCTTACTGGGTAAGAGTTTAAATTCTCAGCTTCCCTCCTCTATTTGTCATGAAATTCCTGTGCTGGAAAAACATGACTGATACAACTTCTGGAACTTTGTTCTACTGTTACATCTGCCATAAATGTAAGCCTAAGAATATATTTAAGCAGTTCTTTCAGACCACTTGCATGACTCAAAATCTTCAGTCAGTGCTTTTATTTTTTTTTTCTGATGAAATGAACCATGAGTGACAAAATATTTCAATGAGATATCAAAGTAACATTGCATAGAAGAAATATTAGCAGCACAGGGAAGGTTTTTTATATTGCAAAATTTCTATGACATTTGCTCTTCTAAATTTGCAGAAAATAACTCTAAACATTTTTTTTTCCTGTACCACAAGTGTCCTAATTTGAGTTTTGAATTTGCGTTAATACTTCCTGGTCCTTTACTTATTGCCTTACATTTTTAATACTGTTTTCATTGTAGCTTTACTAATTAGTTCCTTTTTTTTTTTCTGTAAGCATTAGTATCTGATCTTTACTGTAGCCAAATAGCAATCAGATGGAGAAATATGTTATGTCCTTGGTTTTGCCCATTTGGCAGTAGGACTGTAAGCAGCCCTCAAAGCACATGCAGAATGTCACATCACATTACTCTGTTCAATTGGCATCCTTAAAATTCTTGTTTGAATACATTAGTGTTTTAATTATCTAGGGCATTTTTATTTTTCACCTTAAAGAAGATGGGTTTAGAGTGTGGCTTATTGGATTTGATTGCTCTGTCATGCTGTGATACCGTTGCATAAAGTCCATTATGCAGCAGAGCAGATTAACTAGCAGTCCATTTAAAATCTATCTTGTGACTTTTAGTTTCACACTTTCTGGTTCATGGTCCTGGGGTGTCCCTTCAGACGCAGGGTTTCCTGAACTCCCTGAGAGTCGCTGTCGTTGATCCATACCTGTCTATATTATATAGCTTTCTGTACAAGAGTCTGAGCTCTTTCCACAATGATTCCCTCAGCTCTGAACTTTCTTTGCAACCTCTTCAGAGGTCTCCACAATCTAGTTGTGCTTCTTGGTACAAGAGAGGGAGGAAAGCATTTGTTGCTAGATGCAACAATTCTTATCTTTTCCTCACTTGCTTCTCTCCTAGTGGCCTCCAGAAACGAGAAGAATTGCAAACTGTGTTTGGATGGGATAAGTGAGTTTTCTATGTGATCTGCCAACATAAGGAAGATTACAGAAAAGAGAACGATTAATCTATTTAGATTTCTAAATAAATGACTGGATACTCAGATGCCACGAGTACTGGGTTCATTTCAGTGAGCTGCAGATTATTTCAAAATATTTCTACATTTTGCTATTCAAGTAATAAAAATTCTCTGGCAAAATTGATATAATAAGCTAATGCAATCTATGGTTTTCATACCCTCTCCAGGTAAATATTTATGCTATTTGCTTCTATATTTAGGTTTAAATTTGGCATTCATTTCTATCATCAACGCAAAAAGTTTCTTTGCTATTCAAATCAGAGTGTGCATGCGTGTGTTTGTTACTGTATACAAGGATATATAAATAGACCCAAGGGACTTGGATGAGTAACAAGAAACTAAAATAACAGTCAGAAGCAGTTAAATATTTATATTCTTCCTACTCCCCCCTTCCCCACCACCCTCCCCGCCCCCTGCCCAAAATAAAACAAAAAAACTACTTGGATTTCTTCAAGCAAGCCCTCATGGAAAAATTTACAAGATTAAGTAACTAGCTAAACCTGCTTCTCTCATATGATAATAGTTATTTTTTTATATATAATGGCACATTTCTTCCATAGTACCTTTTAGTTTATTCTGCTCAGGAAAAAAGTAAATACAGAACATATTCTGCAACCTCTTCTTTTGCTAGGACTTCATTCATTGTATAGAAACTTCTCCCCACACACAAATAATAGACAGAATGAACAAGAAATTATTAGCAAGGGGATTGTGTTGTGTTTGTTTCAATCAGCTTTTTTTTTTCATTCACTGAAGTCTTACTCAAATTAATGAACATATATCTATAAAGACTGAGTTTATAGTTTATCCTGTATTCTTTTGTACTTTTTCCTTGAAATGTTTGTAACTGTTAATTAATCTTAATCTGTAGTTTGTGAGAAAAGGACAAACTGAAGAAATTCATTTATAATATTGTGGAAATTGAAGTCTTAGGAAAATCTTTACTTTCTAAACTTTTATACAGAGATTTACCAATTTGAAGGCATACAAAAAATTGTAGATAACTGAAAGAGATTCACAATGATTTGTGATTAATCTATGTGAATTTCCTAATCTCCTGGTGTGTTTTTTTGTTTTGGAATGTACATACCAACAACAGATATGTCTATAACCTAGCAAGATTTCATAATATCAGTGTCTCTGCTTAGTCAGAAATTAAACTAAAACCACTGTTTAGTCTTGTGGTGTGATTATTTTCAATGATTTATTTCATAATGGTAAAGCAGTATCTTGTTCACTGAAATATTTTGTAATTGACTTTGCACAGAGTGACCACATCTGAAGTGTTCTTGCAATATCAAAAATGCAGCATCCCTCGTTCTTAACTCATGAAGTTCTACATAATGAGAATACTTTTTCCATTTGATAATAAGTGCTCAGGTTGCTGTCATAATATAATTAAAAAAAACCTGAAGTGCTATCAGGAAAGGTAAAAGCTTGCTTTGTCCTTAGTTTGTAAGTTATAGCCAAGTTGAACATGTATATTGCCAACTTATAAAATACAGAATCAAAGAATCATTAAGGTTGTAAAAGACTACGAAGATCATCTTGTCCAGCCATCACCCCATAGAAGAAAGAAAACTCATACAATAAAACCCATATTTTTTATGTTGGGAAAAGCACAATTAATAACTTGGCTTTCACTATTTTATTTTCCTCCTAATGAAGATGGATTGTGTTCATGCTGTGCTCTGTACCTGTATGAAATTTTGTTTTGGCAAGTTTTTATAGGTATAGTCCTGAAATTATCCTAAATCAGAAATGCATACTGAGACTTTGGTTTCATCTGGTTAGCTACTGTAAAGAAGTTTAAATCTGAAGAAAGAACTGGATTTTGCCTGTTGTCTGAAGCTTATGAAATTGTATTACCATAATTATGCATAAACTATTAGTTAAATGGGAAGCCAGTTGTTAGTTTTAGTTTTGATTTTTGCCATGTTTTTTTGTCTGGAACCAAAGTAAGTGTAGAATCATTAAATTATGGAATTGATTGAATTGGAAGGGTCCCCCAAAGGTCATCTAGTCTAATTCCCCTGCAATGAATTGGAACACCTGCAGCTAGATCAGGCTGCTCAGAGTCCTGTCCAGCTTGACCTTGAATGTCTGAATGGGGCATCCACCACCAGGATGGGCAACTTGTTCCAGCGCCTCCATTGTTTTTTCAAAAGAGTACGTCTCAAGGAGATAGACTTCTGGGTGCTATTGTAGTTATTATCTTTGTTTTACTGGATACAGTCCTGAAGATGACAATTATTAGATCATATAGCAATCAAATGCTTCTGAAATCCTCAGTTCTGCAAATTTCTTTGTAGGTATAATGGGAATTTAAAAGCTCATATTATAGAGGTGTAGCAGAAATGCTAAGTCATGGCTTGAAAAAGTGATTGAGCACCTGGTAGGAAAGCAGGGCCAACCCAGGGGTGCTCAGGTGCTCACAATGCACTTGAGTGACTGGAAGGGGTGGAACCAGGATCCACACCTTCCTAGACCTCATTTAAGGGTTGGCAGTGGAGGCAAGGGTATTTTGCTGGAGATCCCTGCATACCTGAAGCCTTCTGAAGGTAAGCAGTTTCTTTTCCTTGTCTGTGCCCGCAGCTGTTGCATTTGAGCAAACCCTCACTTGCTGTTCTGCTGTTGTTGCTGCGCTTTCCACTGTGTTACTGGGAGAAGTGACACTGTGCTATCCAGTATAGTTTACTTGGAAAGACTTAGCTATTGAAATTACTTTAAGAATCAGAAAAAAAGAGTTACTTTTACCAATACACGAGTGAATATATGTGGACGTTTGTATGCCTGAGCACATCTGCGCACCTGTACACTAGTGTATGCTTATTTTTTGTTTCATATTCAGTCTATTCTAAATATAAATCATATTCTGAGCAAATAATAGAATAGTAACCTTACTGTAATCTTTACTGGTGTTTAGACTTTGTATCTTCTGTCAAAACGGAATGAAGTGCTGAAGTTTTTTCATAGTATTTTAACATTCTCTGCTTGCAGCACACCTCCGATATGATGAGAAATAGAACTCCATTATGGAATTTCACAGCGTGACGCTAAAATTTAGATGAAGATTCATTTTCCAGGCAGTTTTCAAGGTTTTTGACCAGTGAAGTACAATAAAGAAAGAGTAAAATTTAACTTCTGGTTTGTACATTTGCTAGAAAAAAAACAGTATTCCAAAACAGATTTAGTCTTTGTGCTTGTTTTCAGTTCAGAAGATCACCTTCACAGCACAAAATCAGCAATTTTTCAATGTTCTGATTTACTTAAAGAACATTTTTAGCGAAGAAAAACAAGAATTGGTAATTTAATGCCATCTAAAATGTGTAGTTCATCATGCCAGTGCTGCAGCAGAACTGCCTCTGAAAATCAATGTCTCCTCTTCAAAGAAGCTGCAGGCATTTTTGTATGCAAATCCCAAGAAATGGGCAAGGATGGGAGGTGCCTTGGTGGCCTTGGCATGGGACTACTTGGAGCAGATCCTTTCTTCTCTTCCTCAACCACAGATAACTATGAGCATTAATGCGGTTTCTGCTCTGGTCAGAAAACCAGAAGGTGATTCAAAAAGGTGTCCTTACCCACATTCCCTTGTATATTGAGACAAAGTAGGATGTTTTATGTACTACTTCCCAACAACAACAAAAAAAAATTGCTGTGCAAATTAATATAGATTTTATACTTAACACACTTCTTTTCAAAAGGTACGCTTTGGGTCTATTCTATCAAATAAGGTATGTGGGAAATGGGCCTACAATAGGGAACATAAATGTGTCTGATGTGATAAAGTTGCAGCTCACCCTGCCCTTACAAGAAATCAAAAGCTAATTAGCGTTTAGTACTTGGCTGGTTTTCTTTGTTTTTGAGTAGGTTAAAATCATGAGGAACTGATAACGTGGGTATAAAAGTTACAATCTTAAATAATAAAAACTTCATATTTTTAGAAATACATTATTAATACTACCTTTGTTCCATGTTTGCTTTTAATCTGTGAAACGTTCAAAATCAAAAATAGAAAATTATGTACAAATAACTTTATGGTCATAATTTTTCATGTGCTCTCTAGGCAGTGTCATTGCTGTAGGGACAGCTATTAAACAATCTCAGTTTGCAATTGCAAGCAGAGGTGAACTTGGTAGTAAAAAGTCAAGCAAGCTCTTAAAGTATGTAAGAGGAAAAAAGGTCTTATTCTTTTCAATGGGAATATAAACTCTAAAATAGCAAAAAATAAATAAAAAAAATAAAAAAAATCTAAAAACATGGCTGAATCTCATTTGTAACTTTCCTTCCCAAGATATTTTCACTGAATTAGCATTGTGTGCCAATGCTAGTAACAGAGTTTGTGAACTTTCTTGTAAAAAAAAAATATCAGGATTTCTTTTAATGTGGTATTAACTTTTGGAATTTTAATACTTAATTTAGGAATATTTTCTTAATTTTGTGGATGAGTACAATGTATTCTGTTCTAAACAGATGAATATGTTCAAATTCAACCAACTCCTTTCTCACAGCAAAGGACATAAAAATTAAAATTACTACAGTTTATGATCGAAATATCTCCTCATTGTGTAAAGAAAAGTTGAAAATAAAATTGCCAAACTGATAACATCTCAAGTTTGACCAAGCCTATACTTTTGTCATATGTTCTTGAGCTGCCCAATACTGACAGACAGAAATGAAGATTGTAAGCATCATCTTCAACCAGGAACCTTGTAATGCTTACATTCTGACTTCATAGTGCCAAAGATAGAATTTGTTTATAGAATTATACAGAAATCCTATAAACATAATCTGTATACTTTTGTTCTAGTTTGAAAGGTAATAACTAGCTATCGGGGTAGGAAGATATGAGAGACTGAACTTTGAGATATTGTGTTTTCAAATGAAAACAAATTTCTAATATCTAGTTGGCTTTAGATCAGATTATACTTTAGTAATAAATATACTTTAATAATAAAATGTCAGAATATATACACTGGAGACAAACTATGAAGCTGCTGGAAATTTATTTAAGAATATGAAGGTTAAATCTATATAAAAATAAATTAATGTTATATTTATTTAGTGTTGTATTAAATGTCCCACTCAAGATTAGTCTTTTTCTATTTGTATATGTTATTTTTGGTTTAATTTTTAGACCTATATACACATACAAAATGAAATAGTGACATGGCCAAACAGAAGGTGTTTACTGTGATATTTAGTAAACTGTGAAAATAGGAAATATATTTAAAATGTTAAAACTTTCCATGAAAAGGTTTATGTCAACAGCAGTCAGGACCACAAGTAGTTGCTAAGACTACTGAACAAAATAGCTACATACCATGCTGATAATGTTATTGTTTTCCTAAAGAGGTGTTTACTTGCAAAAACAGCCTGTTGTGTCAAACCTGAATATCACTTTGAACAGTGTTTGTGGCAAACACTTCATTTCAACAGATTCGTTTCCAGCATTTTCAGTTTTTAACACGCGAACAAGCTTCTAATTTGTCTGCCAGGAGAAGTCTAAAAATTTGCTTGAAGAGAACACCAGTTTTGTCTGTTATTTTATTTATTTTTATTTTCTTCATGGAAAAATGCCTATTATCTCTTCAATAAGGAAAATGAAATAAACAAGAAATAATCCCACCCATTCACTAGCCCTCATTTTTTTTTTGTGACAATGCAATTCACTTTTTTTATCTGTCAGTTACAAGTTTTATGCTGATTAACATTTTCTGTGATATATTTTCAGCAAATGTAATAGAAATAAATATTTAAATTAAGTTGTGGAACTATCTGTGAGGATCATGGTAACAGAAGCACTAGTTCTCTCCGGATTAATATTTTACTGTGTACGAATTGGTTACATGAGTAAAATGGCTTCCACATCACCCAGAGTTTTGAACATAACCCCACGAGATAAAGAAAGCCTTGTCTGTTTTCTTAGCAGACTCTTGCTCTGCTGTGCTTTCTGAAATCCCACACATTAGATGAAATTACCGTTCTTAGTTTTAAAGACATTGAACAACAATTTAAAGTCAGTTGGAGAATGGGTGGCCAAACTTTTGCCTTGCCTGGGCTGCGTTTTTGAAGATAAATTGTCTTGGGCTGTACATGAACAATATAATATAGCTACTATAAGTAAAAAAACTTTTTTTAATGATTAAAACATAAATCTAGTGGGATATTTGTCCTTGTTTTTGTGAAACCAGGCCAGGTTTAATGGAAGTGGTTGTACTTCTCAGTGACCATTCAAGATGTTCATTAGAGATTATTGATATTTTACTATTCTTGTGTTTCATCTTGGGAGAAATTATTTGCAGATGTGTGTAATGCCAAAAATGGGTGACATTAATAAGGTATGGAACAAGATATTTTTCTCTGTTAAGAGAAGACATATAGAAGTGTAGTGAAGAGACACAACTGGGTTTTTGATTGTCTATCTGATTATAACTCCATATATTCTATTTGAAAATGTGCAGGTAATGTATTTATCTCAACTGAAAGTGGAGTCACAAATATACCAAAAAACTGTTTTTTCTTTAATGATGAAAACTGTACTGACATTCCTCTAGCAAAAAGGAAAGTATGCATGCATATTTTTTGCTGTTCACAGGACTGTGTTTAGCCAATGTATCAAAATGCCTGCACTTCTTAGCCATAACTCAAGTTACCACTGCACTCACCCTATTCCCTGGTTTCAGCTTAGACAGCATTAATAGCAGTCTGTATGTAAAAAAACTGCTAACAGAATCCTAACTAAATAGAGAAATAAGTTTGCCTGAAAAACAGTTGAGTGACTATCACAACTGGCTAATCTGGGCATTTACATTCCCTAACGCTTATGCACAATGAAGCAATTATAAAATCTTTTTTTTTTTCCATTTTTGAGGAAAAGAATTTGTGAAAATATTATTTTAAGTGAGTTAGTGAAACTTTCTATTTTCTAATTTCTTACTGTGGAAATCCGTAAAGGAATCTATAGATGTTCTCATGTACCTGGATTTTGAAACCTGCTGGCTGGCCAGTGTTTGTGATGGCATGCTATTTAAAGCAAAAGGAGAGGAACTGTCTTCGACATTATGTGCTCTTGAGAGCATTATTTACTTCATCTAAGTGACCATCTTGCTTTGAATTGCTCTTCTAAAGATCATCCTTGTCTCTATTCGGTGCAAATGGAGTGAAGGAAAATAAAGTGTAAACTGGATGTTCAGGGCTCTCATTTAATATCCTTCAACCTTCTCTCTGATCAGAATATCTACTATGCTGTGTTTACTATACAGTTAACATAGCTCATCTGTGTCAAAAATTTCCAACCAAGACAGAATACTGCAAGAACTGACAAAACATTATGCTGATGAGCTCCACAAGGAGTACTTGCAGTTATCTTCAGCTGTAGAATAGCTTCTTCGAAATTCTTTCTTTCCCATTTCAATCGTGCATTAACCTTTATCATTTGAATTTGTACAGCCAAATTACTCCAAATATTCACCCAAATTAACTAATGTTTAGAATCAATAGCTCTTTAAAGAGTGTGTGTACTAAGGAAATAGCAACAATGGATTTCTATTAAACAAGTGCATACACTTGTTAAATTTAATTACTGAATATATACTAAAAGTAATATAAAAGATATAAAAATATATGAATATAAAAATATACAAGCTGCTTCTTAACATGAAAATATAATGAATAATAAGCAAAAAACTATTTCATATTTGGCAATTTTATGTTCTGTTCCTTAGGAAGTAACAGAAGAACGGGATCGATCACGGCTGGATTCAATGGTGCTGTTAATTATGAAACTGGACCAGCTGGATCAGGATATTGAAAATGCTCTCAGTGCAGGTTCTTCCCCATCCGGCACTCCAATGTACAAACGAAGACATATACCTGTACGCTGGTATTTTTATTATTGTCCTAAGTATAATCTTTCCTAACTTTATATTTTTTTAATAATTTATTATTTTACTCCTCCCACTTTTTAGCTCCTTGGTTTCAGAACTAAAGCTGTTTGTAAGTAATTTGTTTGGTTTTTTTTGTGTGTGTATGTGTGTGTTTGAGCATGTGTTTCAAAGGCAGTGATAATGGCATCCAAGATTTTCTTTTAGCATGTTTTCATTAAGGAACATTGCAAAGGTTCCCCATCGCAAAGGCTTCTGAAAAGGAAGGTCCACAAGATTCAAAAAACGTGTGACAGTCTTTTTATCACTTTCTGTAAATGCAGGGTCAACACAGAGTCAGGATCACCCCAGTTTCAGAGCACATGTTTGTGTGACTTGGCATTAAACAGTCTGATCTGAAAGTAGTAATGAGCTTCCGGTCTATCTTTTCTGCTTGTTGGATGGTCCTGGAAATTTTTTGGCAGGGATATACTGATAAAATCCTCCACCATTTAAAATAAGATGTTCAAAATTGTACACATTAAACAAGTAAAATAATTTTAAAATATTAATTAAACAATTTAAATTCCTTGCTAAGAGTAGGCAGAAGAGACTATACAGGTCACAGATGTGATGGATATGTTCTTTTTTACTGAAAAATGTTTACACGTGTAGCTGTGAAGAACCTGAAATGACTGACTCAAGGTGTTCTCATGCAGGCTTCCTGTTAATTTTATCCACGTGTGCAGCAGCTGTTTTTCAATTTAAGAAACCTGAGAAATATTGCCCCAAAAAGTCTAGGTTAACATTCAGGTTGTTTGTTTTCATTAGTAATATTTTCTTTTGATTATGAGGGATTTTTCCTGTTAAAGCCAGACTTCGTTATTACAATGTAGTCTAGTGACTGGCCTATAGATGAGGTATAGAAGCTGCATATAAGTTTCTGTGGTTTTTATTGAATATTACTTAAATGTACTTTTAGTAGTTAACATTTTCCCTTTTAATTTCAATTTATTCACAACATCTCCTTGGGCATTGATGGAAGAGGAAGGCTCAAATATGACATAAATATCTTGCTAATGAATGTCATCATTTTAGGTAATTTCTTACAACAAAGTTGGGAGTTGGGACAATCCATATAAGTAATCCTGCAAGACAATCAGAAGTGGTGCCTGTTTCCATGCTGCAAAAAGCAGTCCACCAGAAGAAAGAGTAGAAGCATCTGTCTAATTGGCAGCTTCTTTTTGGTGGTCACTGAAGTGGAATTAATGAATCAAAAGATTGCCATTTCTTTCCAGTTCAGGAACCTCTGAGATATTTCTGCCCTTTATTTCAGCTACTCCAGGAACATGATATTAGGAAACCGAGCCTTTATCTGTAAATAGTTGGCTGAGGTTCATTCAAGGGGTTCAGGCTTTTTTGCAAGCAAGTTATTCTCGGACTGCACCTCAGCTAATAATCTGGGCAGTATATAGGGCAGTTAATATCGATGGCCAGCTCAGTCCCAGTTAAGTGTCACAATTTATATGTAAGCAATACAAGCTCCTGTCTTCACTTTATACAGTAAATCAGAAATGCGCTTCTTTTTACTTCCTTAAAAATAAAACATTTCTTCTTTTTATTAAAAAAAAAGAAAAAGAATGTAACCAGTGTCATTAAGTGTAAGAGCATTTTAACTAGAAGTAACATGGCTGATAAGCGTTTACTAAAGTCTGAAAAACTAGGGAGCTGTACTTCTGAATTGTGTAAACTGCTGCACAGTGATGTCATTTCAGCTGTGTAATGGCTTACAGATGTTTACTGAGCTTGCAGTGCTGTGGAAGACAGGAGGTGGGAGCACACAGGAAATGCTGAACATCACAGAAAAATGTCAGACTTCTGCAGCCCTGAACTGATGTTTCTTCCCCTGCATTCTACTATTTAGGAGAGTTATAGCTTTGATGTTAGTGATTTATAATTTCATAACAGCAGTTAATGTGAACCACTGCATTGAATAGGAAAGCAAGGGAATGTGTAAGTGATGGAAAACAATAGGAGAAATTACAGTTATTCAGGGAACTCAGCATAAGTTTCAGTGGTTCTGTACAAATATACCCATTATTTAAAATACATAGATTTTTATTTCATATTTACATTTACTAAAGAGTTGTAACTTTTTTTTAACAGGATGGAGAATCTGGTTCTGAAATTGGAGCAGATGCAAATCATTCACAAACAAGCTTGTCTACTAATGTTCATGCTCCTGACCAAATATCATCCTGTTCAGCAGCCACTTCTGGAGCTAAACCAAAGGCTGGGGTGAGTACAAAAATTATGTTTTGACATCACACACGATCTTAAGTTAGGAATGAAATAAAGTAATTTTATACAATTCTTTACATTGGTCAATAGAGAACTATGTATGTGTCACAGAAGAAAAAAGACTGCTAATACCAGTTGTCTCAAGGTGCTTCGTGAGTAGCAAAGAATCCTTAGGCAAATCAGAAGTCTGACACTTAGGAACACACTACTACCAGGTGATGATTATAATAAGTTGAGTTTTTTGAGAAATTAGCATAATGGAGCTATTTCATGTTACTTTGGAAGATAATGTTTCCTGTAGTAGTGTCACTTGGAACAATTCCTCTTGAAGGATGGAGACGGGGGGGGTGGGGGGGAGCAGCTGAATCACATAGCCTGATTTATGATGCTCAAACTCTGTTCTCATGGCCTTCTTGAAAGGCTAAATTGTTGCATACTACAAGAAGAGATATTACCCTGCTGAAGGGAAAATGTAATTCCAAGGACAAATCTGGCAAGCAGTTGCATACACTTGGGAACTGAGGGAAACCTCTGAGCAGGCAAAAGCTTTCCTGCAGGTGCCAGTGCACATGAGCTGGAATTACGTTTCCTGAGCTACAAATCTCAGAGTTTAGATGACAGAGCTTTTGTCAATCAGTTTCAAAAATGCTAGAACATCATTTTGTAGGCACTTGGGCTAGCCTTGAGTAACATAATCAAAAGGAGTTATTTCTGTTGTATCACACGTAGGCAGGTATACAGGCACTCTTTCCACCTTTTTCAGAGAAATTCTTGTAAGCAGATAGTGGGATTGCTTGCATATGCTCCTTCTGTATTTAATGTGCTTTCCTGTATTTTAATCCATTCAAGTAAGAGAGGATTTGCTGATTTCTCTGGCACTCTGCTGTATAGTTTACTTCTCAGTTTGTAGGCAATGGAGCTCTCAGCCTTCTGTGTCCATTCATGGCTCTCAGAAGAATGGTTCGGTCTTTTACCATTGTCCATCTGCTGAAGAATCCTTCTTCATTAACACTTGTGCAGAAAAGCCTGAACACTGAAGAAACTCCTGGCATACTTTCTGCACCCATTTGTACTTGCTCTTTCCACTATCTCACAAAGCAGAGATCTTCAGCTGGAAAGTCTCAGCATAATGAACACTCCATCTGTTCATCAGTACTACCACTGCTGGTAACTGGACCAGCAGAAATTCTGGGATAAAATATTAAAATATAAAGTGCGAGTAACATAAATATATATGTTTATAGCAAGTTTATAGGAAGTAAAATAAAGGCAAACTGTCACTTACTACATTGCAATAATAGCAAGTTAATGAATGCCTTTGACTGAGGTAGTAACAAAAGTTCTAATAAACATTTACATTCAGGATTGTTCACTTGTACAAAAATAAATTCACTTGTAATTCATCATCAGTGCATAACTATAGCAAATAGTGTGCTCTGCACTCTGTCACTGCATGCAGTGCAGCACAAATTCTCAAATAAGTACACATGTCATGCTGGAAGGTGATATCCCATTTTGCCAGATCCAGAGAAGAGAGAAGACGTTCTCTGAGGTATTAAACATTGCTTTTTAAATTTTGGTGTGTTTATGGATATTTGGGGAACTTTTAATCACCTGGCTTTGCAGAGGTGTGGATTATTTCCTTTGAAGTTGGACAGTATGTGTTAATTCTCTTTATTTATTCTTTGTTTTTTTTACTGTGCTGAATATATTGTGCTGAACATACACGGGAGTATTATTTTATGATGTACATTTTAATGTATGTGATTTTGAAGACATCTTTTATTTTTTCCTTTGTAGAGTAAATATTGTGTGGGTTGTAGAGCTACAATCCAGAGCCCTGTTTTGTTACCATTTATGATAAGTGAATCTAAATTTCCTGTAAGCGACTTCCTTTCCTAAAGTTTTCCTTGATGCAGCTTACCACACTCTATATTAGTATTTTGGGATGGGATCTCTTTACTGCATGTGTTCAGACAAAGACCATATTTTCATTTGTATCACACCAAGATTGATGAGTGCTGAAATTAATATAATTTTTGAGTGTAGCTCTCCTGAAAACTGGGTAAAACAAGATCCCTTCAGATGTCTTCTATTCCTTTCTGGTTGCTTTGACTGTATACCCTTCAGGTCCACAAACTCTGACTGTTAATAAGTTTGTGGTTCAAAGTGTGCAAAACATTAGCTGCCTCCCTGCCTGCAAACCATATTTGAAAGCATATGCTTCCTTTGAATGCACTAGGAGAAAATAATTCTCAGTCCTTACCCTTGGGAATTACTAGTGCTGTTGTTCATCTGGACCATGCAGCTAGACTGCGGTCCCATACTGGTAGAAAAGGGGCTTGTTTAGCATTGGTCTCTACTTGGGATGTTTTTTTAAAAAGGGTAAATGGCATCACTGTGAAATGCTGCTCAGAAAATATATCAGGGTTAACTCTGATATCTGTTGATTTTCACGTAGAGATCACGCATGAAAATCACTAAGTGTGGTGTTCTCTTTGTAAGGGACATTAGTTTCATAGTTTCCCTTTTTTTAATTGGAGTAGTTAACGTAGCAATAAATTTATTCTACACAGGAAACTCAGCAATCTATTTTATAATCCTGTGGAATAGTTTTGATGATTTTTACTTCCCTTTTGCTGTATGCAACTGCAAATCTACAAGGATTCCAGATGCTCAGTCTCCAATGGCAACTTACTTTGTTGTGTGTATAAATATGTAAACAAGAGTACAACTGCAATTAGTTATATTATGGAATGATATGTGGTATTTTTAAACAAAATGCATAAAACTCTTGACTACATTGAAAACAGAATGTACAGTTAAAACAAGGAATCTTGTGCAGACTGCGGGTGGTGAGGGTGGGTGGGAGTAATGAGAGATGCAGATGCAAATCTAGTTCTTGCTGAAGAAATCTGAAAAGGTAATAACTTCACAAGACTTAATAGATAGGAAAATTGTTTAAAGGCTGACTATATCCATTCAAGATTATTAAGATCTATATGGATTTTAAAGTAAAATAATCCAGAATATCACGGCATTATTAGAATTTGATGTGATAATCCTGGTGGAAATTATTCACTTATTGATTAACAAAAATAAAAAAAAACCCACAGGTCACATTAAATTTTCATTGTCAGTTTTTATGAAATATTCAGCAAACTTTCCAGTATTTAAATTTCAGTACCAATTAAAATTTTAGTTTAAAATTAATTTTTTAAGAGAGCATGGCTGTATTTGCATACACATACAGAAGTTATTTGACACTTCATAAAAAGTCATTGAGAACTAGTCAAATCCATACTTGTCAGTGTATGTGTGTACATAACACAGAAACATAAGCATACACATGAGGGCACACATAGACAATATTCCTTGCTCCTGATACAGAGGCGTGAGAAGGAAGAACAGGGTTCTCCCTGCAACATTACAGGAATGTTATTTATGTGGGAAGATGTTTCTATGATTTTGCAGGATGCAGCATGAAAGCCTTTACTGTACACATGTATGTACATGGTATTTGGGGCTTATGAGAAGTATATGTTCATATACCTTTTACCCTTAGTTTCAGAATTTAGCAGTATTATATTTCATGGTTAGGGTTTGATGTGATCAATGGAGACGATTGGTCAACCGTATAAAAAGTCAATGATTTGCATCTGGGGAAGTGCACAAGTGGACAGTCTTGTGAAATATGGATCCATGTGATGGAATATAGATATATTGCCACATAATTTAGGATATTAAGAAACATTAGTGCCATTTTTACACTATTTACACAGTAAAGAATGTTAATGTTTCTGTAATTAGTACATCACTATGTTTTTAGTCATCAGACTCCAAAATAAACAATGTGTTTTGAATATTAACCATATATTCAGCAAGCATGTGTCACATGGCAGTTGTAAATCACCCTAAAAAAAATAGGAAATCAACATGCTTTTGCCCCAGTGGTCATGAGAAACACTGAAAAATAGGAGTGTCTGGTCTGGATTTGAAGAGAAAAGAATGCAAATATCTGTGTTGTTCTGCAACTAATGCCTCACATCTGGATGCGTAATAACATTGTTCAACAATTAAGACCAGAAATAATTGAGTTTTAAATCTATTATGAATTATTATGATTATTATGAAAATATGTAGCAATAAATCTTGAAAATATTTAAATAACAACAGATAAGTTACAACAGATTTTTCAAGTGTACGGTTAGAAGTTAAGTAGTTAAGGAAAGGTAGAGTCAATCATAGTTGTCTTTTATATTCAGAAACAAACAAAAAAACAATTGGACAAAGGTCAGTAGCAATGAAAGTCTAGAAGTTGCGGACACTTTTGTCCTTGAACATCTGCTCTTTGAAGCCTATCTGTTTTTCTGTTCAGGTGGAAAAAAAGTAAAAACAACAAACAGCTGTGATTATTTCCTACTGCTTTTCTTAGCTGTCCTATCTCTCGTTTCAGCCATTCTGATCTAGCCTTAATCACTCCACACAGTGGCAATCAGGAATCTATTATCCCCAGAATAGGTAGTATGTAGGAGATTGCTTTTCAGATTAGCTGTAATGGCTCACTTGAAATGCATTCATTTCTCAAAATAATTTTAGACACCAGATGTGCCTGCAAGTACAAAATGACCTGGTCTGGCTTAAGCACTAGAATGGGATTCAGGTGCAGCTACTGATTTCGGTGGAGCCCTGGATGAGCTTGTAAATCCTTTCTCACAAGCCTTGTTACTGGATTGAGAAGGAAGCTTCTGTTTTTTAGGTGACAGTTCTGCAAACTGATCATTCATACATACAAAAATGGTTTTGCTTTTCACAAATGCATTTGATTTGTATTGCATTTTAAAATATCAGTTATTTAGGGAAGGACCGTTCATTCATTCTGTGAAGAATATTTTATAGTTTTATAGATTAAAAATTATAGTTCAAGTTCCTTGTTAGTCTACCGCACTGCTTTATAACTTATGAAATTGAGCTAAAATTTATGCTAAGTACCAATAAGCTTTGATTTCAGAATTATATGTAAAAGGTGAATTAACACTTTCTGCAATAAGATTTAGATGCTCCTTGAACATTTGCAGAATTTAAACTAAAAATACTCCAGTTAGGACATCTACCATGCTACACTGGTCAGGGATAGTCTCTCTCACCATTTCTCAGTACTAATTCCTGAGTGACCAAAGTGTATGCGGTAAAACATTTGCTTTTTTTTTATGTAGTTACAGTATGACCCAGATATATATTAGGCTCTCCACACTTTTTTTTTCCAAGTTCAGTCCTAAAACAACATTGGGAATCTAGGTAAACACCCACCTTGTGAGTTGCTAGGCTTGATGACTTCTGAATTCTTTCCAGTATATCAAGATGTATGTCTGCATTTCTGCCTCTTGCAACATGTTTGTGGAACCTAAGTTTGTACTCCTTTTTTTTTCTGTCATGTCTTCCCCCTTTCCGGAGTGTCGCTGACACTCTCCTACAGTGTGTCTGTCTGGTTATGCATGATAACTGTTTGCATTGTCGGTTTGTTGCTGGTTTTGTTTGTTTGTTTGTTTGTTTGTTGTTTTGGTTTTTTTTTCTGTAAACGGAAGGAAAACTTTGACTTCAGCAGTAACTTTTTCTTGTAACTTTAATGACTTTTGTTTTTCCACTGTATGCTGCCATCTGCTGCCTACATCTTGTAAATACACTACAGTATGGATATCAGATGTTAACCCTGTTAGAGGCAATCAGACTGAATAGAATAACCCATAACTGAGCATATTGACTGTATCATGATTTAAAAGCTTTTCATCTTGCACGGAAGTACTCTACTGCTTATGAGACATCATAAACTAAAGGTGGATGCCTTTCTGTGGGAGTGAAGATTTAATGGAAGTTAAAGAGAGTGGAGATACTTTAGAAATATTCCTTTTTAAATTCCACTCTGTCTTAACTAAAATTGAAGAATTGAGGAAAAACTCATATTTTAATGAGCATAGGATGTTGGGAAGATTTTTAGGTGAATCTCTTGAGCTTTAATTTTCACATTAGGAATACCTCATTTTATATTCACATACGCAGTCATTTATTTGTACATTAAGTGCTGGTATCCATAAAAAAAAAAATCTTGTCCTGTTTTAAGCCTGCTGCATAATAACTGATACAATGTAATATTGTATCTCCATGTGTATCACTATAGGAGGCATGTGGCTTTGAGAGTATTAAGTTCATTATGTGAGAGTGCTATGGTTCCTTGGCATGTTGCTTATTGCTTAAAGCGTACCCAACTGTGAGGGAAGAAATACTGAATGCTACCAATCTTTCCCAGAAGATAGCCTCTGTTTTGCAAAATCCTGAATGTTTTTCATTTTTCTCATTTTTTTCAAGCCTCATGTGTTTGAGAATAGGGAACTTATTCTTCCCTAAGAAAAAAAAAAAAACTACACTACAGTAAAAACTTATCGTTCTTGAAGCTTCCCATATTGAAATAGCTTAGAATAAAAGCATGAGCAAGGGTATATTTTCATAGGAAGATATCATGCCTAAATGTTTTATAAATATTTTTACATTGTACTTATGCTGGTCTGTAATGCAATGGTCAAATTCAAGAGCTTCTCAGGCCTGCAATCACAACTTACATCTTTTTTGCATGAGCAAAGAAAAATGAAAGTATTACCATTTCTGGTCACATATGGGAATTTTGTTGTGGTAGGGAATCTAGAAAATGCAGTCTGGGCTCTCTGACATACTATTTGCTATTTGGTCTGGGCAAGAGAGCTCCCAAACCCTTCAGAAATGAAGGGTATCTCACGCTTGGCACTCCTGTTTCTTCAGTACAAGCCAGGCTTACTGACATTTGGGACCAAATGTTTCTGCACTTCAGCTTTGTGTTTATTAGTATTGTGGTGTCTAAGTTTGACAAACAGAAACTGAAATCAATGTAAGGAAAGCATGGCAGATATAATGTATAAATGTAGGGGAAAAAAAAAAGGGCATTTTTTTTGTACAGTCAGTTCTCACCAGACTATAGCCAGATGAAGTGAAGAAATAAGAAAGACTGTAAAAAGAAATCTGGAGAGTAAAGCTGCTAATTTTCAAATTTTATGCTTTGGCAATAAATGAAAGTACTGATGACGCAGGAAGAGCTCTGTGACGTTTTTTTGAGAGGTACTGATAGCAAATATAGTGTCACCAAATGTCAGTGGTTTGCAGGCTGGTTGAGCTCAGTTCCACAGAGCAAATAGAGACTTGTTAATATAATAGAAGATAATTCAGATGTCACTAACAACTCATATTTTATAAAATATCATTGCATTAGGTATCAAGAAAATCCATGTGTGAAAGTTTCAAAAATGGTTACTGTTATGCAAATCGTCATCAAAGCTGTGAATTTCACAGAGTCCAGGGAATGGAATAATATGCAATTCTAGGAGAACCTTGAAAGTATGGATGCTGATTAAGGAGTCATCATTTATTTTTCTGAAGGAAGATGGGTAAGCTGGGATTAAATGCTACATAGACTTTGCAAGGTGAAATCAAGTTCTTCATCGAATCAGAAGGCACAAAATTTGTGCCAGAATGTGAAAATTAAAAATGGCACACATATTTAGCATTTTTTGTGAATTTGACTTCTCATTTAAATCAAGTAAACGTGCATCTTCAATGTGAAAATCAACTTGTCTGTGCTATGTGTCAGACAATAACAGCATTTAAAATGAAACTTAAATTATGGCAGCTTGAGTTACAGCAAACTATTATATGCATTTTGATACAATGGCTAAACACAGTCCTGTGAACAGTGAAAAATATGCAGCTATGTTTTCCATTTTGATGAAGGAATTTGAGAATAGGTTTCAAGATTTCTAAAAAAAAGTCATCAGTTTTTTGGTACATTTGCAACTCCATTTTCAGAATACACAAATACATTACCTTTGAGTTTTCAAATGGAATGTATAGAGTTTGCAATCAGAAATTTAATTCAAATAAAATTTTGGTCATGTCTCTTTATTAGACTTTTATATAACCTTTCATATCAGAGAAAAATATCCCTCATTTGACAGTCATGCCTTATTTGTGTCATTACTTTTTGGTGGTATGTACACTTGTGAACAACTTTTGTCCAGGATGAGGCAAAGGAAGAGTAACGTTTCATCAGAACTCTGATGAACACCTTGAGAGCTCAGTGAGAACTTCAGCCACTTCCGTCAGACATGTCTGATACATTAGTTTCATCATAGCAAGGTCAAACATCCTGCTAGTTTTATGTTTTGTTCTGTTTTTTATGTTTTAATAAATCATAATAAGTTTTGATACTTATACACATTAACTTTATTATATATTTTATATGTAGTCCAAGACAGTTTCTATTTGATCAGTGTGACCCCTGCAAGCCAAATGACTGGACATCTGTGGACTAGAATTTGTAGTGTACATTCCCTTCAGCTGCCATTGAGAATGCTATGCTTATACACATTCTGTAATCTACTGCATCAGACAGTTGAAAAAATCTAATCTAGACTGATGTAGTGAAACCGTAAGCATACTATGGGTGAAAGCCATTACATGGGTTGTTTCACTTATGTGGAAGCTATTTCTCTTGTCTAGCTCTTTATCTCAATATAACTTGTCCTAGTGAAATGTGCCATCTCTTCTTCATTTATTATTTCAGAACAAATAATAAACACCAGGCTTTACTGGGAAACCGTTGAAAAGAAGGAATCTGAAATCTCCTCTTAAAATGGAAGATGTATTGCATCAGTTACTGCATTTATACATCTTACCATTTTTAGAATACTGTCACTGAAAGGAAATAATTGGAGAATATGTTGGAGGAAAAATTTTACCACATGTGGAGTAGGAGCATAAGGATATTTAATAATGTGAATCCTTAGAGTAACCCTGAACAAGATCTTAATGCACTGAATTGAGCAGAATATGTTCTTCATAAAAGCATAATAAACAGCATTAAAGTAGAAATCTTTATAGTTTAATGACTGTTATCATCCTGTCCAGTAGTAACAGTATATTTCAAAATGTCCCGAACAGAAGAGAGAGTTCCAGAAGTGGTGAATAGGTCCTAATTCCTAGACAGTATGAAGCAGTGGAAAGGGAGAGTTACTCGGGGACTTGATGCAGAAAGATGGGTTGCAGATTTTTCTGGGCACTGAGACTAAAGAGCTTCAAAGCTGTGAATAATTTTTAGTTTTTGCTAGTAGAAGACAACTGTAAAGATTGCAATTTTATTCTTTCCAACAGTTTTGCACAAAACTTGTAGCTAGGATCAAATGTATGTGCTTATTATATCTTGCTAGGAATTAGTGGCATGGAACTGCAACAGTCAAACTAAACAGCACAAACTGAAAATCATCCTGGAACTGAGAGCTGTAAGACCCTTACTTTTTCACTGAATCGTTGAACAATTGGAGTTGAAAGGGACTAGTGCAATCATTGAATCCACCCACCCTGCTTGAGTAGTTTCCCCGCAGTAGGTCACACAGGATGATTGGAAGCCTTCTAGATATTACACAGAGGTGTTTCTTAATGTAAAACTGTTTCAACTAACCTTGTATACGTATGCAAAAGTTCAGTGGTTGATGAGATATGATCCATGTTGGGAAGTTATGAAAACTGAATGCCTTTGGCAGAACTGTGTATATAAAAACAGGAAAGAACAGGATGATTTTAAAAATGATGCTTTGCTTTAGCCTAGCTATGAATCTTTGAAGTGGTCTTTCTTTTTTGTTGTTGTTTTTTTTCTTTTCCTTTCTCCTTTTTTGTTGCTTTTGTTCTTCTTTGGTTTCCTTTTCATTTTTTTCATAATTTTTGTGTCTTTTTTTTATATTCTTTTCTTTTTCTTTCTTTTTTTTTTTTCTTTGACTTGCCCACCCTCCTAGCTTTTATTCTAGATTTGTGTTTTGCATTAAAGTCTTTAGAGTTATTAACACCAAATCATGGCACACTGCCCTCCAGTACGTTATGTTTTCCCCATGATCTGTAGCTCTTTCACCAGGCCCAGCAACATGACTGGCCCAGTTGTGCAGACACAGTTTTGCCTTTCCCTCTCAAATTATTTCTCTTCCTCTGGATAACATGGTTGCCTGTGACTTGAATGACATGGACAGATTGTCAGTATTTATAGCAAATATAGATATTAGCTGTTTTCCAGGCCATGTGCCACAGACCTGTGGCTTTTAGGACAAAGTAAGTCAGTGATTAACTCTTGTTCAGTCTGAATTCGCCCCCCATGAATCTGTCTTTCCACTTGCAGCTGTGGCTATTTTAAGTGTACTTTTAGCTTAGTTTTGTTTTGGAATTTCTTTTTCTCCTGTTCTCTCTTCTCTTCTCTTCTCTTCTCTTCTCTTCTCTTCTCTTCTCTTCTCTTCTCTTCTCTTCTCTTCTCTTCTCTTCTCTTCTCTTCTCTTCTCTTCTCTTCTCTTCTCTTCTCTTCTCTTCTCTTCTCTTCTCTTCTCTTCTCTTCTCTTCTCTTCTCTTCTCTTCTCTATTTCTGAATATGCACTGAGCCAAAAAGAGACTTTTCAAAATCCCAAAAAGAAAAACAGTATGAAAGGGGAAAGAAACAATGTCATATGTAAATAAGCCTTTTGGTGAGAATTTCCTGTGAGATTTATCTAAGAAAGAATTTCAGGCTGGGATCCAAGACAAGCAAAGGAGCACAGAATGAGGGGACAAAGACACAGAATTTGAGATGAAACAGTAGCAACAACAGCTTGATGTGTCAAGAGTAAATGGAGGAGAGCACAGGAAAGTAGAAGCGTGCACATTAAGAATTAGGAAAAAATCTTTGTATTGGTTTCTTGAAGGGGCTGAGAAATGTAGGAGGAAAAAGGGGAGGAGAAAATTGCAGGTAGGAGGAAATTGGAAAAACTGTGTTTTAAAAGGTAAAGAGGAGATGGTAGGACCTAAACACCAACTTGCTCACTCTGATTGGTGGCAGTGAATAAATATCTAGATTATCTACTTTCATGCTGCACATACGGTATTCTTTACTCCTGGAATATGGTTTGAAAACGTGGCAGGAATAGTTTGCATCAGTGGAATGGAAGAAATCCATGTCTGCCTTTTCAAGCACTTTTCCAGACACAGGCATGCTGAGAGTGACATCATGGAAAACCATTTCTTCTTGCCCTTTCAATATGCCTTTCTCGTAAGGGATTCACTCACTCCTGTGCTCTCTTTCTCTCTGTCTCTTTTCTCTGTCTCTCCCTCTGCTATTTCTTGTTTTGTGCAGTCTCTTTTTCTTTCTTTTCTGCCTCTCTTTCTCTCTCTTTTTTTTTTTTTTTTTTCTTCAAAGCCAGGGTGGAAGCAAGGGAATTGGTTAGCGTCTCTGTTTAATAGTTGAAAGAGTTTGGTTTGGGGTTTTTTAATGCACAAAATTCCTCTCAGTGAGACATGCCACACATTCTGATCTCTCCCCTTCAGGCAGTTACACACTATTAAATATGGGGTTGGAAATGACACACGTCTGGAAATACAGAAATGAAAGCACCTACCATTTTCTGCAGTGCACTATACAAGGAAGGTGTTGTAAATTGTTAATTCAATGGCATGAGCTTCTATTTTGTTGTGCTTTCTGTATATAGAAACCAAACATTTCAGTACGTTGCCACTTATGATTTTTTTTTTTTGGTTGATGTTTTTTTTCTAGATTTACTACCGTATTTTAAAATACAGTGTTCTAACATTGAGATTAGCAGTTTTGGAGCATTTTTTTCACCTAAAGCATAGCTTACACTCTGAACTTCTGTTCTATTTTCCTTCATTTACTAAGAAGTCTATATGTGGTTTTGCTATTATCCTTATTTTAAAAGAAAATTAAAGCACAACCAGTATTAGTGTGTATGCGTAGGAATCTTCTGTATTCTACCTTGCAATAAATACTGAAATAACACAATTATATGAATGCATTACGTAGAGATCGATGCATAAAGTGTATTGCATTGCAATACAGAATGTCAGATGCTGCTCAAAAGTGAAAGTGAAGAGATTCTCCTGTCTTCTGGAGTCATTCTGAAGTTTCAGGTTCCTGCCCTGAGTAGACAGTATCCAGCACTGGACTAAGTTTATTGCTCTATAGTGTTTGTTAGGTGAACAAAAACTGCACAAGAAGCAGTCAGTGAAGAATTTCAAGACAGCGAGACTGAAGGAGGATTCCATCTAAGAGAAGGGAGTGGAGTAGATGACAATTAATGTCTCAAAATTCCAGAGTGCAGAGTGCTAGCACAGTCTTCATAAAGCTGTAGTTCTCAAACAGTATTTTATATTACAATTGTATGTTCTTAGGAGTGTTCAGAACACTATGAATACTGATGAGTAGACACAAACTTAGATAAATGTGAGATTAATAATCTGCTTCTTTAAAATGTCTGAGTTTCAAAGAACCTCAAATGACTGGTAAAAGTACATCTTGAAAACCTGAAGCTAACAATATTTAAAGTTCAAAATTTTTTGGAAATGACACAGGTTTTTTCCAGAAAAATAATTAAAATGTAGGGCTTTGATCTGAACAGGAACAATGAATTTATTTTCACACACTTACAGGCTTAATATGAAGAATGAACAAAAAATCAGGAATTCATTGTCTGCATGGCAAATTAACAGTGCGATAGGGATAAAGCAGATAGCAAAAATGTGACAAAGACAGTTTTATTTCCAGCTTACACACTGTTAAAACTGAACTATGCTGTCTCATTGTGAAACTTTGCTACACAGTCACATGTGACTTTTTTTTTCTAACTCTTATTTTGCTACTTTGCCAATACAGAACTTGTTCAAGAAAGATCCAATTCCTTTGGTTTGCCAAAGGAATTTTGAAGACTGAGGACATTTGAAGAGGGAGACCTTGAGTCATAGAGACAGAACCAATCTGTCTTGTAACTTTATTCAGAATTTCACAATCCTTGCTAAACTACAAGATAAGAGCCAAAGGCAACAAACCAGCAAGAGTCAACTCAGAATGTGCCAAAGTTCAGAGCATGGTTGCTTCAGGCTGAAGTTTGGTGACCTCTAATCACTTAGGGTCATCAGTGGTTCTGCTACAGGGCCCTGCAGAACGTGAGCCTGATCAGATCTCCCCTGCTGCTCCCAGTCTGCCAGCAGCAGCGAGAGCAGGAAAGCAAGGATTCCAGAGCAATGTTTCAGGGGTGCCTACCCATCAGCATGCTCTTTTGGGCTGTCATACTTCTGTAAAACCTGTGTTTGCTAATTCCAGACATCCTTACTGCCTTGTAAATGGAGAGGGTGGAGCTTATCACAGCATGTGAAGAAGATTCCTTCAAGTTAACACACCTTTTACACTTTCAGTGCTGTGTCATGTCATTATTTGATATAAGCGTAAGAAATTGCTTTTGTGGTTTAAGTTTTAAATAGCTTTTTTTTTTTTATGTCACAGTGACAAAGTTTTCAAGAAATTCATTTTCCTTTTGAAGTCTTCTTTGAATATTAGTATTATCTTTAATGACCTATTTGCTATTAGTATGCTGGACTGCTGTAAAGTTGTAGTGAGAAAGGTTGGTGCAGGGAAATAAATAGCATTTCAGACCCTAATATGACAACAAATTCAAAATGTAAGCATGCACTGACATAAACTGGTAAAGAGTAATAGCTACTAAGGAACATTAATTTAGAGATGATGCCATTCATGGTGTAATAAAATCTTTAATGCATATTTTTATGGGCTGTGTCATGGATCTGGGCAGTTCACAAATTTTGATATGTCAGTTTACGACAATGATAGACATTTAGCAATTATCTCATCTCTACACACCAAAGAAGCATTTGAGTATGGTCCTTCCAGCATGTGAAGTACATTAACATGTTTTGAGCATTCTTGAACCATCTTCAAATGTTCCAGAATTATCACTGTTTCTCGTAATTCTCATAGCTATGAAGGAGGCAAAGGGGAAGAAGTCATAAGAGCATATTGGCCTCTGGAGCAGCTGTGTGCTGCAAGAGCTGAGCATTTGGGAGCCTTCAGAACTTCTTTGACAGGAAAATAGAAGAAGGAAAGGAAAGGATCACAACAGCTTCATGGCAAATGGGGAAAGAACATGGTTCACAAAGAAAATAATGTGGTCACTGCAGGGATTTTTAGATTTTTTTTCTTTAAATCTTTCTTTGGAAAATTATTGTAATATTTTTTTCCCTTAAAATATTCTAAATTTGATTGATATTTAGGATTATGAGATGTAAAGTGCTTCAGAAAAATACTTATAGGATAAAATTCACAATTTCAGGTAAACTTGGAATACAGGAGACTGGATACCGTCAGATTTTTCCTCCTGAGGATCCTTTCCATATACATCAACAAAGCCATCTTGACTACTCCATTGCTTTCTTTAGTGTACTCTTTTTCTGGAGTTTCTGAAAAAGTTTGAAATGAGTCAAGACCAGAGTGTTCCCAGACTACTCAAAACACACATACTCCCACATCAGTCTCCATAAGGATTCCTCCTTTGGACTAGCTGCATTCTATTTTCTGTATGGGTAATTATTTTGCCCTGTTAGTATAGGATCTTGCACAGTGAGGTTGTGGTCCAAGTCTGTGGGTTTTGAGTGCTTTAGTAATGCAAATATTATTGTCACCACTTAAAAATAGGTTTGTGAAGCATAAGCTGGCTAACCTTATGAGAATGAAAGCAAAGTTACCACCATAGCCATTATTTTTTTTTAAGAACAATTAACACGTAAAACATTTTTTTATTGTCTTGCTTCAAATAAGTGAGCTAGGGACAGTATTTGAAGGAAATCTTCTAAGTGTTGGAGGAAAAAGAACAATTCAGATAAATAGGAATACCTGACAAACCAGGAATCATACTTGATTCTATAGCAAGAGAGGGAGACATGAAAAAGCTTGTGTAAGCATTTTTGTCAGTGTAGCGGAAATGCTAAGTTGCAGTTTGAACAAGTGACTGAGCACCTGGTGGGAAGGCAGAGCCAAACCAGAGGAGCTCAGGTGTATGCAATGTACCTAAGTGACCAGAAGAGGGTGGAGACAGGATCCACCCCTTCCCAGATCTCATTTAATGATTGGCAGTGGAGACAGTGGTATTTTGCTGGATGCTCCTGGATCTCTGAGGCCTTCTGAGGGTAAGCAGATTTTTTTCCTTTTTTCTGTATTTGTGGCTGCCTTTTTAGAGCGTATCATCACCTGCTGCATCCTAGGACTTTGTTACTGCCCTGTTATTGCTATGTTTTCCATTGCATTGCGGTAACCCAGGAAAGAAAACACATTAAGGGAAAGAAACAAATTGATGGGATCAAAATCCCTGTCAGAGTATAGATCAGAAGCAAGGTATGAAAGAATAGGAATGAGAATAGTGCTTTGTAAAATCAGATGATGATAAATGAGAATTTCCATCTGAAATTCATGTGTCTTGACTGTCTTCACATATGAAGATGAAAATGGTTTCAGACAGCAAATATGAGTAAGATTTTTATGAAATATGGAAAATGTTTTTGACAATGTTATTCTAGGCCAGGAAAATATAGGGGATGCTGCAGAAAGGAAGCTTGAGTCAGTAATCAAGTAGGAAATTCAAATAAAAGACTATTATAATTGTTATGAAATAGACTGAGGAAATTAAAAAGAAAAAAAAAGTCTGCCTGTATTTTTTTGTCTAGTTTGCTCTTTCTTTGTAATGATTTTCTATCTCCTATCTATTAAATACTGTATTTTTATTGTTATCCTTTTTTGTTTGTTATTCTTATGTTGTTCTTCAGTTTCACATCACTGTCATGTACTAGCAGATAATCTTTAAGATGCAAAATATTGTCTGTTTTTACTTTCCCTGATATCTTGTAATCTGACAGTATTATTAGCTAATTCTAACCCCCCTCCCCTTCCCCCCAAAAAAATCCAAAATAAGAAAGGAACTTGGTTCTTCCAAGCAGTTAGTCACCATACTGTCTGAATCCATGTGTATTATTTGTCCCACAAAATGCATGGGAAATTCTTTCCTGTTTCCCTGCTGAATTCCATGTGGTTATCTGAAGTTCCCTCAGAGGTGGTTCTAGCTGTTAAATCGCTCCTTGTTTTAATTGATGTTCTAGTAGCTCAGCTCCTCAGACTATTAATCTCGCTGTTTATTTGCATCTCATGGGTTCTGTCTGTGCATGCATGAAGTTTCTGCTATTGCAAGTATCAGTGCAGTTTAACCATCACATTTGTCACTGGGAGCTCTAATGTTTACATAGCATTTGTATTGTTGCCACTGCAGATCTGTTCCAACCATCAGATTCTGGGTGCTCTGGAACTGACTTCCACTCAACTGAGTGTTTCTCTATAATATAGTTGTCCTTCCATTAAAAGATAGTCCATAAGGAAAATTGTGCTAGTTCCATCTGTGACTCTAAGTCTTGGCACAATTTGCTTTTCATTAAAGCTGTTCCAACTGCGTTAAAGAGCTGCTCTTCACCTATGTGATGAACTCATCCAAATGAGAGAGACTAACAGAATATTTCTTTGTGGTACCCTTGCTCTTCTGCCTATCTAAGTAATTTTAAAAGATTCTTATTGTCTCTTAAGTAGGTAATTCTTAAACCGTTAATACCAAAGTCTGTGTAAGTGATAAAATAATTCAGTGTAACAAGATTTTAAGTTAGAGAAAGATTTTAAGTTAGAGTTTAAGTTTGAGAAAATTCTTCTTGAGAATCATGGTACTGAGTTGAATAATAATTTATTATCATAGGCAGAATCATGTCAGAAGGCACTTTAAACAGTTTCAGTATTCTGTTTTATATGGCCTTTCTAACTAAACACTACAGGATAAATCAGAAGTCTTGACCCCTATTATTTTACATTTACTACCTGGAAAGTATTGGAGGATAATTGTTTTCTGAGTCCTTTCTATAGTTGTCAGTGAGGCATGGGCTTTGTGTTATCACTGGATTTATGAACTAGGTGACAGAAGACCCTTGGAGCATGAGGTAACTCAACAGCTCCTCTCCTTCCTACAGGCACTACTATGTGGCATAGTTGCAATGGCATCACCTTTAAAGAGGTGCATTCAGTTGGTTCCCAGGTAGCTACTCTCTCAAGCTTTATCTCAGCAATAGTTTGCAAACCTGAGAAAGCAACCAAAGTACCTCATGAAGATGAGATTGAATTGACCAAAGCAATATCAAGTGTCTTAGTGTTTGAAGTCAGAAGAGGTCAGATGAAAATATTGTCTTTATTGATGTAGGGTGCAATTCACTGTTTGCCAACATTGAGGAAGGCTTCCTGTTGATTTCTCATACATTTAATTGGTTTTTATTTTTTACAAAATTTGCTGTAGCAGAGCTGTAACTGTGTTCAGGGATCATGCTCAGTGATTATTCCAGCAGAATATAATTTATTCACATGTAATTCAAATTAAATACACAAACATTTGCAATTAGAATTAATTTTGTCACTTCTAGCCAAGTTGGACGCTTTAGGTGAAGAGAGTACTTTGATAGCATTATCATAACTTCAGTTCCTGGTAAGCACTTAAGAATCAGCCCAAAGGATAGTGAGTGGTTTGACAGCTCTATATAGGAATGTGGAAAAGATATCAGAGTGGATGACTTTTAAGTCTTGCCAGCCAAGGCAGAAGAAGATTAATTTGCAACAGAATACAGTTGAAGTTCAACTTTGCAACAACATTAACTTTCATAGCAAAAGGGTAGTTAATTGTTGATAAGTTTTACTAGATGGCATTGATTTGAATTAAGTCTTTAAAACAAATTAATGCCTAGGTAACAAGGTTGAATCAGTTCCTCTTGCTTGTCCTTGGAAAGGCGTGACACAGTTGCAGAGAGATTTTACTCTAATGGTCTTGGTGCACAATCATTTCTTTACTGGCATATTGGTAGATCATTTGCCCCCAACCAGGTTGCCTGGAATATTCTTGGTTTAGTTCTTTAGCAAAACAAGAAATAAAATGTAGTAAAATAAAACCACATGTTAATTTGATCACCCCTAGCATCACAACAGAATGATGTTCCCTGACTTCCAATGAATAGTCTGAGAACTAAGGACCTGCTGTACTTTCTTTTTTTAAGCATTCATCTCATTTGGAGATAACATGCAGAATAGAGATTACCAGTGGTGGCATGGCACCTCTTCTCTGCTGTTTGCCATATATATATTTATACATATATAATTTTCAGGATGAATCTCTAGGCATAGCCAGCGAAGGTACTGATATTTTTTTTCCCTTCCTCACAATGCACCCAACAAAATATGCATTTTTTAATCTACCTGGGTTATTTCAGATACTGTTTACTAACTTAATTTACTTCCGGAACACCTAAGACCTGTAGCATGACTCTCTCCAGACCAGTTCAGACTCCTGATGATTACTTATTTGAAGATGATATATAGCTGCCTATAAAACACAGAAATCAGATTTGCTGTTCTGCTTTACTTTGTTCCATGTAATTTCTGTAATATTGGGTTTATTCACATTATATATATACGTGCAGGTGGAAATTATGATTTTCAGCATTTTTTATTAACAGGAAAAAAACACAAAATAGTAATTTTTTTTTAACTCTTATAGTACTTAAGTATCCTAGACAACTTGCAATAGGAACAAGAGTAAGAAATAATCTTCAGTATTGTGTAATTAGCAGAGGTCTTAATTTAGTTGTGATTACAGCATTGAGATTTTCAACAGCAGCTAGAAATTGTTGTTTCAACAGACTTTATATAGTTTCATGTAAGAAGCTATATGAACGGGAAGGACTGTCTTCCTGTTAGTTGTGTTTGGAAACTGACCCCAAGGTGTGCTCTGTGGTCTTTCTTGGAAAAAGTTGATTCGGCAAGCTTAAAAATCTTTTCATCTTCCCCTCTTTTGAATATGGGGTATGTCTTGCTCCAGCATCAATGTCCTGATTTTTCATGGACGTTAACAGCCTTGCTATCAGATCAGTCTTCTCAGCATGCTTGAGCAGATTTCATTTAGCCTCACGGGACTGAGGACACCCAGCTTCTATTAGTAGTCTCTAGCCTGTTGAGTTCCCACTTCTCCATTCCCTCTTTTTCAAAATTATGCTAAACTCAAATAGTGGGGAGTAGCATTTGCCTATCAAAAGTGAATCAGATGATCTTGAATTTTGATCAAACTAGAAGTGAAAAATAAATAAAGAAATGAATGTAAAAAGGCAGATTGAAAATTATTGATCTAATCTTCTTGTAGCTTGGCTGATTTTTTTTATTTTTTCTCTCCCTGGTTTTCTCTTTCAGTGGCCACAAGGTAATGACTACCCTCTACTCTTGTCATTACTTTTATTCTACAATCAAAACACAGGAAATGTAAAATAGAACTTTAATTCAAAACTTTTGTCATGAGAGACATTTTTGTAACTTTCTGTTAATGCCATATATCCTTTCCTCATGAAGTTCAGCATGCAGTCATTCCAGTTAGAAAGCCTGAAGTGCGTGGGTTGTCAGGGGCTGTTGAGTTGTTTCCAATGGAGAAAAAAAAAAGGCACCCGTTTTCTGCTAGAAGGATTGCTACAGTGTTACTTAGTTGATTTTTTACTAAGCTGTATTTCTGTTTGCTTACCTTCCAAGACACAAGAAACTAATTCTTAAAAAAAAAAAAAAAAAAAAAAAAACCACCTACCCTTCCTATGGCAACTTTCTGTTTTAAATTTACATGTGAAACCAGAGAGTAATGTGGATGAATTTTAAACTTTATTCTACTTGTTAATTACATTCAAACATCTTTTTTTTTTTTATTCAAACAGCAACTGTTTTGCTAGAAATCTGCTTTGCCATTATGCAGACTGCTTTCAAAAAAACACCTACTTTTATAGAATTTGTGGCTTTCTAGAATACTTTGCACAACTCTTCATGGAGAGGAATATTTTTAAATGCTTGTGAAATATTGGTTCTAGGAGAATTGAGTGTGAACATGAGATTCAGTTGAAATTGTTGTTGCAGAAAATGTTTCATACTTGTAATAGTCCCTATTAACTAAAATATGGAATAAGTCAAACTCTTCCCAGGGGACTGGTATTGGTATGAAAGCCAAGAGTACACTTGGACTCTTGTGTGCTGTTTCCTGCAGGAAACTTTTGAAAGCTCAGAAACCATTAACAGTGTTTTTGTAATATGCCACACAAAGTTTGGGAAGGTTGTAACAGTTCAGAAAAATTATTCTATTAGGGCATGATCCTAGGGAAATGCAACAGATGCCCAGCACTTCACAGAATTGGACCTACTTGCTACTCTTAGGATCTGTGGTACATCCTTTTATAAGCCTGGATGAGATTTTTATGGGAATAGCGTGGGAACACAAACTTTGAGGAGACACTTCTTTGCTGAATGCCTGCAGAAACAAAAAAAAAAATTCAAAACAAATTAAATTAAAAAAAAAAACTTGAAAGAGGGCCAATTTTGAAACTTCTGGAAAAGGAAGGATCTTAACTACTCTAAGTAGTAGATGTAGCAATTAATGAGACATTTGAAGTTTCTAGCTTCTAATTGTAGCACACAGAATATATATATACAAAACTGTGTCTCTTAGAAGGAAATGGGCACAGTACAAATGGGAAGGTTCTGAGTCAGATGGTGTTGTGTTGAGTCTTTGCTTACTGGAGTACTTGGCAAACATCCAACTGATTTCAGCAGAATTCTGCTCTGTATTAGTACCATTTTTTTTTTTCCATTAAAAATATATCATCAAAATGGAAATCTATATAAAATGATAACGTTTGGAATTTATATTAGATGAATTAATTCCAGTAATGAATACCCCAACTTTTAACTGTCCTATAGAAGTTTATAAGAAAAGATTTATGCAAAGAATATATCCTTTACAAACTGTTGTTAACTACTGTCTGAATAGAAAAAGATCATACCTGGTAATTAAGGAAAAAAATAGCGTCATTTCTGTTAATGAAGCTTAAGGTGGTGAATGTAACCTAGAGTTCACTGATGTCAGCTGCAAAACACCTCCAAGGTGTAAAATGTCAGCAGCATGAGAAACTTGGCAGATACTTAATTCTGATTGCTTCTGGATTTTTATGACGTTAAAGATCCTAGCTTGACTGATAGCATTACTGCACGGAGATGGAAATCATGTAGTTTGCATGTTCTCCGTGTCTATTCATGTGGTATATACTACAGAAAGTTAGCTTATGTGATACCAAGTTAAGCAAGGAGCTGAAAGATCTTAAAGTGTAATAGGAGAAGAAATGTACAGCAGAGCTGGAATAGTGCTCGTACTGGCAATACTTCCAGATGAAGAAACTGTACGGCAGATGAAGTATGTATTTGTCTGGTTTGTTAATAGGGGAACCAAGCTTTTGGCTACGTGAGCCTAAGAAGTTTGACACTCAATTTGACTGGAGTTAAGCTACTAAAGTAGGAATTTTTACATTTTCTCAAACAAGAAATGGGAAGTTGGTTACAAGCGCTTGAGCATAAAAGAGCTGTGCAGATGAATGTTTTGTTTTCCAAAGAGGTTTTTCAAGGGCTTTGGGTACTTCTTAGAACTTCTATTGTTACAGTTGGATTAAAAATACTTCTATGCATCATCTTCGACCCTTTTAGGAGGCAAAGCTCCTGTTTCTTTTCTCAGTGGTAAAGAAATCTCATCTTTGCTTGTTACGTATTTCTGCTTTTTTTTTTCTGCCCCATCCTCAATGGACGAAGGGGAGGGTTTTCTTCATATAAACAATATCTTTCCTACTTAAAAAAAAAAAACAACAACAACAAAAAAACAATTTCTGTGAAGAAAAGTTCTTGAATGGATTAAGAATGAAGTTTTCTTTCTAACCTTTTTTTTTCCTATTTCTGTCTGTGAGATACAACCTCCACAAGTACTTAAAAGTTTGCACATTGCTGATGCAGTACCGAAAATAAACATCCATTTCACCACTTCTTCTTTTGTATGACTTAGAGAAATACTGTAAAGTCACAGTAGTATTGTTGATGATTTATTTTTTTTTTTTTAATTCACACTCATTATGAGTTGAAGAGCAGACAAACATACCAAGAATATGATCAAGTAGACAAACAAGATCCAGTTAGCATATTTTAGCATTTACTTTCTTCTTCTTTCCCAAGACAAAGCTACTGTCTTGTGTGCTTTTGGTCATTTATTCTCTCCTTGTAAAAGCAAATAGGGTCATTTATATTAATCTATTTAGCTTTATGCTTTAGTGAACCAGGAAGATATGCATCAAGGTAATTGGTAACACATCACTCAGAGGTAACAGAAATGTATTAATTTTGCACTTCCAATCTTCTGCTTTCCTCTGATACCCATAAAAACCAGATGCTCTTTATTTCACAATGAAACATCCCAATGATTCTCCCAAACCTATCACTGATTCTGTCTGGCATGCTATCCCCCTCTTCTTTCTATCATTTCATTATTATTGCAATTATTATGTGACTCTTCATCTCCTTGAGTGAAGAACTGTGATATTCTCTAGAAAGCAGGGGTTTAGCCATCATAAAAGAGGTACAGTGAGGTGAGAATAAAGATTTGTGCCAATGTATGTTGTATGTGTTTTAAAATCTAGTTTATTGGGTTTTATTTTTTTACTGGGCGGAATCAATTCTAAGCTGGGGTTACCTGCAGATACTTGGGAATATATTCATGTGGGAGGAGTGTGGGTAGGTTTCAACAACTTGCTTCTCTCTCAGTATCAGTCAGTTGTAGCAATTTTTTTTATATATTATAAAGCTGAACACAGTAAGATGTTCCTCAAATAGCGTGAATCCCAATCCTGTATATCTAATATTCAAGAAACTTGAATATAATTTTATTTCTCCTCACCCCAGAAAGATCCAAGTGATGAATACTAGCATAGTTTAAAACTGTAGATAGCAATCAATTAGCAGATTTGGACTGACCTCATGGAAAGAGCATTAGAATCAGATAGCTCATTTACATATATGATGATTTATATTGCTAACCTTCTCAGCTCATTAATAGAGAGCTTCTGCATTCTGGTGGGTTGGCATTTGCAGGAATGAGACATGCTTCATGATTTTTCATATCTCCAGCCTTCAAAATTAGTAAGAATGACTTGCTTTTCTTGGGATAACGGGTAGGAATTGCTTCTTTGTTTCCTTGGAGGAGGCCAGGAATGATAGTGTTGTTTTGTTGTTTTTAATTTCCCCTTTTACTCTGGAGTAGATGCTCAAAGGTATTCAGTAACTTACAGTTGTCATGTAATTGATTTTCTATCATTACATGATTAAAATTTTTTTTAGTATTCACATGAAACATAGAGTGATTCTAAGGTTGCTAGCTTTGTATATAAAGAGATGAGAGTACTGAGATCAGCTGGGATTTCTGTCAGCCGTGCAGAAGCCGTCCCCAGATTTAAGAGCTTTAAGGCAAAACTCACATTTGTACACATTACATGATGTGGAAACAAATAAGAAACATGAGACCTTAATTTCTTACAGTTGCGTTGGAGCTGAAGTACCCTTTGGTTCACAGATAGTTCAGATTTGCCTATGCTTCAAGGTTTGATGTGTTTATTGTAAAAGGTTTTATAAGATAAATATTAGCTAAATAAATGACTTCTGAGCTTGGAAAAAAAAGCTCTGTGTGTGTAAAGTAACCCTAATAGAAACTCTGCTTACTGATTAAAAGAATGAGCACTCTTGGAGTTGTTCCATCTCTAGGTAGTGTCACATCTCTGCTTCGGGGTTAATATTTCAGTTATGCTCCCTTTAGGGAAGAGATGCATATGTTTGGTGGAACTGGATGAAGCATGCGTCATGTTACTATCGTAAGCTGTATAAACATTCCTTAACATTAAATTAAAATTTAGATGACCTATCTTTTAATGATATACATCCTGTCTAGCAATTAAAGAGTGGCTTAAATGGAAACAGAATTCTTCATCTGGGAAACTCCTTGAAGTATCAGAACCAAGGTTATTTTATGTATTTGTTTTTATTCCAAGTCCTGATATACAAATAATGTGAGGTCTGATAACTGCTGTTCAGAAAGAATCATAGCCATTACTAATTATATTTCCCAAAAAGTGTGATGGTAACTCTCAGGTTTCTGAGCTGCTCACGGCCACTGCTCTGAAGGCTAGAGTCTCTAGAAATACACCCTTAGAATAAGGACTTAATTATACCGACAAATTTTCCTCAATTGAGAAGAAGCTGCAAATAAACTGCTGCCATAATCAGTCATATAAGCCAGTGGGATGCTGACAGAATTCAGGGCACTGGAAGCTTATCCTGATCTATGGCAAGTCCATAATAACATCAATGCAGTACATGACAATGATCGTAAATATCTGTTTTTGTACTTCCAGTCTCACAAGTGTAGCAGTTTGGTAGCTGAGTGATAAAGATGTAGGAAGCTCCCAAACCAAGTCCTAGTGCACACTTTTGACTAGTAACTCAATAGGAGAGAACTGCCAAGCATCTCACTCTGGCTAGATGCTAGTGAATTGGTTGTTTGGACAGAAGGAAGATAACAGGTATAATTCAATATACACGGTGATTTCTGGTCTCAGAATCAATAATCCTATTTAAATGCTAAATAGAAGTTGTTTCTGCTTACAGAATTTGGAGGCTGGTCTTGTATATTATATACATAATTACAGATTTTTTTTCTGGAAATTGAGATGGTGATTTGTATTTAAAGTAACGCATTTCAGTGAAAAATATGGTTCTGTTTAAAACTTCTGTATAAATTAAGCAACCAGTAAGGTGAAAATTTAGACCTTGATTTTTGATTGCAGCAGTAAAAAGTGATTAACATAGAAGTGATTCCAAAAGATGAGGTGCAGGATTTAAAAGAGCCTGACCTCAGCAAAAGAAACCTGCCCACATTTATATGAAGTCTGTGTTTTCCCTTCCTAGTCAAATCCTAGTATACCAATGGTTACCCTGGAGTCTTCCTTTCACTCTGAGCAGCAGAAGACATTTCTTCCATATACAAAACTGTTTGCAACCATTGCCTACATGTGAGAGAATTATTTGAGAGAATCTATAAATCTTTGAGGTCATTTTTGAACCTAAACTTTTCACTGACTGTTGATTAGTTGTCAGGAAGGAGATCATTGACTTCTACTTAATTGTAACTTTTCTCAATTTAGTTATATTACCAAAGTAAAAAATAAAAAAGTGTATCAGAAACTAATGGAAAATGTGAGTGTAGCAGCAATTTGCATTCATCAACAAAATAAGCAAAAAAAAACAAACAAATAAAAAAAAGAAAACCTAAACAATACTTATTAATGCTGAATTAATTCGAGAAATGGTTTTAGATCAAGATGTGTCTGATCTTCCCAGCATGTCTGTTCATATGCATACCTGAAAGGCTGTAGAGCTGACAGCATTCTGTAATGGAAAGGCATTGTCAAATATTCATCATGAAAGTTTGGCAGCACTGAAAATATGATTCATGTAGTCATAGATGAACTTTATCTTCTTCAATAAAACATAAAATTAAAAAAAGCCTAAGAAATATTATTCTGGGGAAAAAGTGTGTGATTATTGGATGAGGGGAGTAGTGCATGTTTACTGTTTGGAAAATAAAGATCAGATATCTTGTTTGGAAAACTGAAGTGTAGACCCATTCCAATTGGTTTATCAGATAATAACAAAAACAAAAATATGTCAGTAGATCCTTATTTCAGAAATTGCATGTTGCATACTCGTCTTCAGTAACTTTTCCAGGTTATACAGAAGTTTCCTATTTATTATGGCCTTTTACAGAAGAATTAGTCAGAGCTTTTCATGTTTTGTGAGTGCAAGGAAACAAAAAGAGAGCTTTCATAACAGCTTTATCTTCAGGTTTGGGATAATTATGAAAAAATGTATTTTTGTACTAGAAGAAGAGACAAGCTGCTCCTAAATATGCTTGCTCTTTGTTGATAATGTATGCCTCATTAATAACGAATGCACTGTACCCACTGAGTAACTAGCTGTACTGCTCCTGTTCAGGAAAGCTATAATGCTAATTATTTTGCCCAACTCAAAGATAAACTATCTTAACTTTGACTATATTAAAGAAGGAAGCTAATGCGACAGGAATTTTTCTTTCCTTTTTCAGTAAGTAAATATTGGGTGCAGTTTGTGCTGCTATACAGAACAATCTGCTCAAGTATTCATTATCTCTGGTCTTCTCTCCTTCTCTTTGAAAACATACGGAAACAGTATTTTGTGTCAACATGCCCACTTGAAATTTTGGGCGTTTTTTTAATGTATTTACATCTCTTTCTTGTTAAAACATTCATAAAAGCTTCAGAAGTTTAGACATTCTTGCTTCAGAAAAACAAAATTTTCATTTGATCATAAACTTTTAAGTTTTGATTTACCAGAAATTCACCATTTTTTTTTTTCCAATCAGAGGACCACTGTCCACCTGTATTCTAATAAAATCCACAGGAAATGCTTATTTGACCCAGTACTGCATGTAATTACTTATATCTGAGCAGACCAACTGCGACTTAAAAGAAAAATGTCCTATCAGTATAGTAGTTTATGTGCACTTTACAGTCAGATTTGCAGACAAAGTATTTACAGTTGCAATACAGCAAGAGTGCATACAGAAATATTAGATATGACATTTGAAGTAATCTTTTCATAGTCTAAAATCCTGCTTTTTAGTGTAAAATATATGTACATGCAAGTCTACGGAATGTTTCAGCAATTATCTGATAGGCAAGTCATACCTGGTTACCCTTCCAGAGGGGTTTCTCCCCTAACTGCTAAGGGCACATATTGTTAAAAAGTTTGTCATTAGGAAGTATTGATATCTGTGAGGGAGTGTAAAAAGGTTGTATGCCTTGACTTTTTGTTTTGGAGTGGGAAAAATCTTTGTTGGTTTGTTTTTGTTTTTTTGGTGTCTTTTTAAATGACTCAATCATGTAGAAATTGCTAGTTGAGTTCTTCCTCTGTGTGAGGAGTGAGAAATAATGTGAAGTTATAGTGAACCCATCTGGCCAAGCAAGAAAATCTGGCTTAGTTGTTCTATTGCCAGAAATGTTAAATCACTCCCTGGGAATGCAGTTCATTTGGACCATATGGAACTCGTTGGAAGAAGGTCCCAACTGAATTCAAAACTGTACTGGAGATGAGAATACTTCTCATAAGTAACAACCATGTTTTCCCACTGGGCTGCGTGTAAGCAGTATGTGTAGCCATACTAACAAAAAATAAACCAATAATAGTACTAGTACTGTCTGCGATGATGCTGAACAAGTCCTCCTTACTGCTTACATTATTTAAAGGTTTCAAGAAATGTTATGTTAATTTAGGGTTTTGTTCTCAGCTTTTAAGTAACAATAGACTATTTGGACAGTTCTTAGCTAGCTTTATTTCTTTGCCAAGAGTAAAAAAAAAAAAAAAAATAGGATGCATCTTGATTTAGTAGATTTACACTCTATTTAGAAACCATAAATATTTGAAAGTAGATTAAACGAAGATTTAAAAAAATCAGGGCCTTTGTTTACTATACATTTTAATAAAATAGGAAGTTTTACAATTTTTCACTAAGCAAATCTGAAAGTTTGTCTAAGAAAACTCTTAAATCTAAACTCTTGACTAAAACCATGTCACAGTTCTTAAATTCTAAAGAATTAATGAGCAAGACTTGCTTATTTATAATCCTGAGTTTAGGAGAAAATTGTTCATCTTTCATAACTGTTTTAATGCATTCGGAATTTATAAGTTTACCACAGTACCATGATCAAAGACAAACGATCCTGTTACCATAGTCTTTACTATTAAAAGAATGCTGATATTCTTTGGAAAAAATTGCTTTCTAGTCTGTTCTAAACAAATCCTTTGCTGTTGGAATAAATTTTGTAGACGCTTTTTTTCTTTTTTGGTAGCGGCATTCTTGGTGGTGGTTGTGTTTTTTTGTGTTTTTTTTTGTCTTTTGTTTTTTATGTTCACATGAATTGGAGAATACATTTGGATCGCTTCCTTGGTCAGTAAGACTAAATAAGAGAAAACAAGTTTTCTGGCCTTTCAATATTTAAAAAGAGATTGTAAACAGGATAAATCAATTTTTTTCAATTGTAGATAATGATTAAAAAAGGGGGAATGGTTTTAAACTAAAGATGGAAAGATTTAGATTAGATGGTTGGGGGAAGTTTTTCACTGAAAGGGTGGTGAGGTGCTGGAATAGGTTGCCCAAAGACGCTGTGGATGCCCCCTCCCTGGAAGTGTTCAAGGCCAGGTTGGATGTGGCCCTGGGCAATCTGATCTAGTACTTACCTAGAGCTTGGCAACCACTGCCTGTGGCAGGGAGGCTAGAACCTGATGATCCTCGAGGTCCCCTCCAACCCAAACCATACTGTGAGTTCTGACTTTAAAAGCACTTAAAGGAATTGGAACCATGTTTGGCTGAAAAAAGAGAGGCAAATCTGATATCAAGAAAAAAAATGAGGCAATAATACATTTTTAGGTTTATGTAAGTAATGCAGTATTGTGGACCTGGAGTAGTGAAAAAATGGTAGTTGTAAGTTGCCTCTACTGTATGAGGTCCTTCTCGTAATTATTTTATGGAAACATACTTCACAACGATACCATTTTGAATATTTCTTTGTGTTCTAATATTTTTTTTCTCTCCACCCATATGACTCTACTTTAAAAGTTTTCCTTTTGTTAGGGTGTTTATTCCGTATTGGTCTCTGTACTATCAGTCTTAATTGCTACAGGTTTACTGTAGTTAACATAGAAATTACTTTCATGTGCAAACCTTAATGTCTTTACGTTACTTGTGGCATATAGTGTTTCCTCATTCTCAGTAACAGAAATACTAATTTTGTGACAGACACAATTGTTCTGAGCCATGATAATTCTGTATGTTTCCAGCTCCTAGGCCTACCATCTAACATATTTACTGTAACTTGTTTGGCTGTAAATCAGTGTTTTGGCAATCATCAATTAAAATATTCTGGGGAGAAGTAACAAATGACAAGGTTAACTATGTTTTAAAATCAAAGATTACTACATGATAATATGAATAATGATGGAGATTATTACTTCATCTACTTCCTTTTTTGTGGCTATAGCAATTCTGCTATATATGTACAGTGCTCGTTCAGACCAAAGACGCTGACAGTGACTTGCATTACAACTACAGGCAACATTATTACAAGCAAATAAGTTTGCCATAAAGCTACCAAAAAAACTATCTTTCAGAGTCATCACTCTTTCATGGCCTTGTTGAGTCCTATACCTGCTTCACTTAAGTCCACTGAATGAAAGCCTTTCATCCTGACCTTAGAAAGTCCTCCCCAATCAGTCTGTTGCCTCTTCCATGCTGATACTTCTTATTGTCACATCACTTCTCTTTGTGAATTATTTATTAATATATATTGTCTAAGAATTTTTTTTCAAAATGTCATCCAGGAATTGTTGTAAAATATTCTATAGAGTGGAATAAAACAGCTCTTATAATGGAATTTTCAAAAACTACTTCAAGAAGTCTGAAACAAACTGTCTTGTGATTTCTATCCATCACTCACTCTGGAGTCCACAGCAGGAAAATTTTACTGGATTTAAAATGCCATGAGCAAAAGGGATGTGAAAGTACATAGGTCTCTTTGGAAGTAATGCCTTATTTGTTTCCATAGAAAATTCAACAGATACAAAAACCACAATACTATTATTTGATGGAGCAAATTCTCGGCTACAAAATATTACTTTTTAATGCAGTTATCACTGTTAACTATGCATTTTCAACAGCTGTAAAAGAGCTTGTGTGTTTCACAAAAAAAAAAAATTCTGCATGGCCATCTGGAATGTGGCTTGTCTTTTACATCGCTCCCATTACTGCTGAAGCCCTCCACCTCACTGTGCTGACATTTACTGTTTGGGCTCCATAAATGTTCAGCAAGCATCAATGAATGTCAGTGGCTGCCATTGTTTTCTACGTGCATACTGTGATGTGTCTTTGTCAGATGTCTTTTGTGTCAGATGTTGTTTTGTCAGGCCATCCCACAGCTGTCATCTGTCACACAGAAGCAAAATGTAACACAGCAGTGGAGGAAGATTCAACCTCTACTGCCATACTACTAAAATCCACCTCTGATGTTGTGGACCAACATAGCAAACTAGGAGGCATTACTTTCAGAGCAACCTTCACAATATCTTAATTCACATGGTAATTCTGTAAACATTGCACACCCAATCCTAAGCCCTGATTTCATGATTTGTAGAATTATTCTGGAATTCTTCAGTAGAAAGATTTTGTGTTTTGTCTCATCTTCAACTACATTTTCTATCTTCACTCCTTCAGAATTACTCCATAAGTTCCCTCTGGAATTTAGTAGGCATGTTTTCTAGAATGATTATTTCACAATGAAATCACTGAAATATCACATCTCCTCCCTCCTGTGCTCATCCATTTATTTATTTTGTAAGTTTATTTTGGAAAGTTATTCAAATGGCAACTGTATGTTTTTAAGTGTTTCTCACATTGAGACTTCTGATCTTCTCAGACTTTCTGGACCTCATAAATTCTACATTGATATTTTATGTTTTCCCTGAAATTCCTATTTTTTTTAACAGTGACGCTATTTTTTTTCCTTCTTTTTTCTCTTCAGGCTATGCCAGTTATTTCGGAGAAGGAGAAGGCTGGTGAGTAAATGTTTGCTTTGCTTTTCTTAATATTCTTGTATTTGCTTTCTGAAATATAGCACTATTTAACTAAGTGGTAAAATACTTTTTTTATCTATGGGATTTTGAATGTATAAGTTTAGAGATCTGATAAGTAGCTGTAAATGTTACTATTATTTCTTGAGTAGGGCATTTCTCTTTCTGAACACTGTTCAGATTTCTGTGAGAAATAAAAAAGCCTGTGTTTTATGTTTTCCTGCAAAGCGCCTCATTGAACTGCAGCTGTACTTCACATGGTAGTCATACTCTAGATGCTATTCTGACTTATTTGGTGTCTTGTTTAGCAAACACAGATAACAGTGTGTTGGTTCAAGTTAGTGGGATTTAATTGTTTTGAACTTTGTTGTCTGTCAAGTATGGAATGAGATTTTGTTTTTCTGAAGTACTTCACTGGAGAAAAGAATATTTTTGCAAATTTTTTCGCAATGTTAAAAGGCTGGTTTTCTTATCTTATGTGTTCTACAAATGCCGTACTTTGGAGTTATGTGAAATATATTAGTGAGCTTAGTGAAAAATATAAGCAGATATTGTTGAATGCATGTGATGTTCTGATAAACGCTTAAGAGCACTACAGCTTTAAGTTCTATGGACCTCTGTAGTCTCTATTGGTTTCTTCACCGTGCCTTTTAATTGACAGTTTGCTATTGGAGTTGCAAAAGTACCACAGAATAGTCAAAAACCACCTCTCATTCTGGTGTTTTGCTTTTGTTTTTTTCTATTTTTATTTTTGTTCGTTCTGTTTTCTTGTGTTATGCTGGTATAGATTATTTATTATCACTGGCTTATGAAATGGAAGGAATAGGCTAAAAAATGTTTCAGGGAGGATTTCACTGTAAAAGCTATGGAGCTGTCTGGTTGGAGTACTGCCATTTTAGCTGCTGAAATTCATAGAGTTCCCAAACTGTGATCAGTGTTTAGGAAGTATTCTCTATATAGATTTCACAGAATTTTTTTTTTTTTTTTTTTACCTCAGTGATAGAATGTTTTTGTTATATTGTTATATTGAATATTGCAAACATTAAATCAAACATCATGTCATGTGGAATCATCTTGCTGACATGTTCCTGCACCTGAGCATAAACTGTGCTTTGAATGGAGATGTGATTGCCCATTTTTTATTTTTTTTTTACTCAGTTTTTGCTTTCTCCCCCTCTGGAAACTCTTTGCAGCTCTGGAGTTTTTGAGATTATGATGTTTTTTGGAAATATTGAGCATGCTTTAGGGAGGAAGTTGTTTAGATCAGATCTATAGACTGAAACCACATGTCTAGTGGTAGCTCATACACTATTTTTGTCAAATGTGAACATCTGAGTCTTGATCTGATTGCATCTCGTGTTTTGTGATCTAAATAGCCTTTTGCTGCTTATAGTTCACCAGATAGATGACACTACACAGAGTTCACGAAAGACAAAGCCATAAGTAAGGTGTGAAGGCGTTCACAAAAAAAATGCCACATTTGCATTCCTAATGCAAAAGAACAAGTACTTATTTTGGTATTTGGAAACATGAACAATTATACTCTTTTTAGCTAACATTATTACAAACCAACTAAAAAAACTTGCAGAACAAAAAGGGTTTTTTTTGTTTGTTTGTTTTTTGTTTTACTAGTGACAATGCCAAGACCTTGAAGGTAATGAAATTAGATTGTGGATTATTAGATTGGTTTTAAAATGCACTCAAAATGTCAAGTTGAACATCTTTTATGATTTTGAGGATTTAATGTAGTTAGTATTTACTTGTTTCCTCTTTCCTACCTAACGCTATTTGGTTTCATCTAGAACTGGAATGAGAAATTCAAAGAAGTAGAAAGGCTGTAATCTCAATTTTTTGTGGCTCAGAAATTCTAGATATATAAATAAAAACCTGTTTTCAAAAGGCTTCCTTTTATATAAATTCCAGATGGTTTTGAATGCTTTTCCAATAGGCAGCCAAACCTGTAGACCCTTAAGTGGACCAAGCTGCTTAAGCAACTTACTTCACATGTTACTGACTGCTTTATAGTACGTTTTAATACTTGAAATAAAGTATTTTCTCACTATTATGCACTTTCCACCCTGCTCTAAATTCAGGCTACATCAAATGCAAAGTTTTGGGAGGGGGGAAATCTCATAAACCAACAACTTTGCTACTTTTGTAACATAGTAATTCAAGAGTTGCATGAGTTAACTGGCATTTTTTCCCTCATGGAAAGTGCAGTAAAACCTGGAATTGCAGAGTCCCCTTGGCAAAAATCTATAAATGACCAGAGTATTGAGCAGAACATCAGTCATGCCTGATGTTATTGCTACATGTTGTGTGAATTAGGGCACTGCAAATTATGTACAACAGACATTTTTCAGAAATGCTTTTTTAAGAGGTCTCAATATTATAACACTTCTGGCAATGGTGGAAAAATAAATCTTTCAAATTAAGATCAAGAGACAAGCACAGTCAGGGAAAATGAAGGTTGAAGCCAAAAGATGACTCAGGGCTGGGACTATTAGCACCCAAATCAAAGTTGTGAGCCAGCAACAAGGTTCAAAACACTGTTTCTTTCTGATGCATCTCATTATTTTGGATAATTTATGTATTACCATGCCTTTACTTACCTTGTTTACAAATTACTGTTGTAATTTTTATTCTCAAACTCTGTCCATGAGCTATAATGGTATTTGAGAGATGAAGGTTTCATTGCCTAAAATTAAGGTGTCCGAATCTGTAGTAGTGGTCTTGGCTTTATTTTTATAGGCTACAAATCATCAAGCCAATCTTTGGTTCACCTGGCTGAATGTCAGCATTTGTTTCACTGATGTGACTCACACCTTAGACTATGTGAATGGTATCTGCCAGTTCTCTGCTAGCAGGATAGTCAGGATGGATAGTTTAAGAGACACCAATAGTCATTAACAATGAATCCACTGTGAGGCCCTATTAAGGGCTAACTTCACTTTCAGGAGCCATGTTCCCAGACAAAGGTGAGCTGACTATAAGTGTTGCCTTGTCTGTGTCTCTTTGCGGACCTACTTAATGATTTCCCAATTTATCCTCAAATATTTGAAGGGAATAATGAACTCTGTTTGTGACTTACAAACATAACTGTTCCAACAGAGCCAGCAGAAGGCACAGGGTGAATATTCACATCTGGTTCAAGACTTAACACAGCTTATTTCTCTTGAGGTAGTAAAACTATGTGCTATCACATAAACAAGAGAGAAGGTTTAGTCTAGCCCTAAATAAATATTAACACCATAGGTCCATAATGTTCAGTATTATAACAAAATTTTCCTGTGCATAATACAAGTGCCCTGTGGAATTCTCATGGAAAAGATTTTTAGCAGATTAAAACAAAATAAGCTTTTTGAAGGCATTGAGTTTTAGCTCTTATATACAAAATTAGATCAGTATAAGAATGCAGAATAGAAAATCTTCATGAATGTGAAATTGCCACTACTCATTTGTAGCAGTAAATAGCCCATAGCAGAAAAGCAAGAGACTATTAGGAGTTTAACTGATCCTACTAACATATTCCCTCTCTTTTAAATTCTTTCTGGAAAAAGTGCACATGCTGTTCAGGTGATTCACCCTTCACCTCAGTACTTGTAGCATAGGGAGGTTTATTTTGGCAAAAATAAAGGCATCAGTCTTTGAGGTTAATTAGTAAAGTTTTGATAACCCACTCTATGGTCAACAAGCAAAGAAGAGGATAAAGTATTAACCATCACCAAAGACAGCAGCTATATCAAATCTCTGGCTGATGTGAAGAGTTTGAAAGTTTATCGGTTAGTGTTTCAATATGGGCCTAGCAGTGAAGATTCATTTCTTTTTCTGCACCTCCTTTAGATTTCTGGTAACAACCCTATTTAATAAAATGTAGGCCTGGTGTCTTTTGGTGTTCATTTCCCTCGTTGCCTTTGATTTGCAAGGAAGAAAAATACACAGATGATAAAAAGCCTTTAACTGCAGGGTGTTTCCTCTGGCAGATTCTAATAGCGTTAGGCAGCAGTGGACACTTGGTGTTTGTTGATCACGTAGTGAGAGGAGCTGCAGAGCACAGCATGACAGAGTGATGACAAGATGGCTTAGGCCTGTATGTGAGAACTCACAGCAGGAGGACCTGGAAAATACAGTAGCAACAGGTTCACTGTTAGTAAACAAAGCTTGTAAAGGATCAACTGCTTGGCATACTACTAGAGATATTTAATTTAACTACTATTTAACTACTATTTAATTTAACTCTAATTGAAAAGGAAAAAACTAAAATCTCTTCTAGATTTTATAAACCCTCTATATTCAGAGACTGGTTTTCCTCACTTGCAGTTGGTTGTGATGGAGAGTAAAATTTTATTTTATATATTTGCCTCCTCCTATCCACAGTTGAGGCTTTTAACAGTACTTTTGTGTTTATTTTCTAATGTGCACCAAATTCTCTCTTATTAGCAATACCCACTGGATGCTCTGTTTTCATAAAGTCATTAGGTTTCATCTTTACACAACTTATTTCAAACTTAGATCACGTTTATTGCCAATGGGACACCAGTTTCCATATAAACAGGGAGACACACAAGTCAGCTGGCATAGTTATTAGTCTTCTGGCTACTTTAAAATATCTCCAGCCAATATTCACAAAATACACAAAATGAAGTATGTTTTTCCGTTTCATAAGTATTGTATCTGGTTTTAGTAGAACAGTCTTTTATTAATTACTGTTCTTATGAGACCTTAATGTGAAGTACCTGTTGCTGCTAGGTGATTATTCTTTTACTGTTGATGTTAAAACAGTTATATGAATTGCTTTAACTGAGTGTTTGCTTTCTAAATAAAAATGTCAGGTGAGCACTCATGCTTCAATCCGTCATGCTGAAAAACAGCTACAGAAATGCTGCCAGAATATGCATGGGTGTCTGCCAAACGCTAACAAATGCCAGTAGATATATCTCTATTCAACTGTCCCTTATTTCATTACTAGAAAGAGGTTAATGGTACCAATGTATACAGAAAGTTGGCATTTCCTTCTCAGGTTCCTGACCAAGTTTAGTTGAATTTTCTTTATTTTTCTCATTAATCTTAAGTTGTTGTGGCAATTTCCCTCACGTTTTGAAGGGAATTTTAGATCTAGGAACATGTCTTTAATAAAAAAGTCAATTTAAAACCATGCTAAAGGCAATGGAAATAATGTGGCCCTAAAGCTCCTCGGGACTGTCTGTTACGTATTATTTGCTTGAATCGTAAGAAGCAAAGTGTAGGTTCAGGTGGCATGATGTCCCTTTAAGGGGGACCCAGATTTAAAGATGGCTGTGAACCCACTGAGAACAGGGACATATACTCAGGGCCCAATCCTGAATGGGCAAGAGACTTAGCCCTTATAGCTGTGCTATTTTTCTAGGTTCTCTGATGGTTGATATTGTTTAACTCTGGAAAAAATTAAATATTTATCCAAAAATACTCAAATGTGGGTATTAGTTTAGAGCAATTAAGCAGTGCCTCAGTGCCTTATGTTCTTATATTCCTGTTGATTTCTTCATTAATTTCCTGGGTTTTTGGTTGTGGTTTCCTTTTTTCTTTGTTTTCTTTTCTTTTTTTGTTTTTGTTTTAGCTCTATCGTATAACTATTTTATTCTAATCAAAATATTTTCCTACTAGGAATAAAGAAGAATAGGGACTGATCACTAGCTGTGTGATCACTGCAGTCAGCCATTGTACGGAATCTTTCAGCTCTTTTTGTTGACCAATTCCATGTGTTTTTAAGGCAATGCATGATTCCCATGTCATCATGAGTTATTTTTTCCTAGAAATTATACAATAGGAAAAAAAAAACAAGTACTGACACTGGAGTCTTTTATGCATATTTATTCATAAATATCAGTTTTATCACAGACTGATAGCCTGTAAGAATGTCGTAATACACTGTGTCACCTATTACTTTAGTACAGGATGAGGGATAACCCAGGGCAAATCTCTTGAAAGAGACCTTCGGATGTCTGTCATCCAACCTGACCACAGAGCCAGCTGTGAGATGGGACCAGGCTCCTCAGAGCCTTGTCCAATCTGGTCTTGAAAGACTCTGAGGATGTATCCTGAGAATCCTCTGTAGGCAATCTGTTCCACTGCTGAACTGTTGACATGAAGTTTTACTTTAAGTCTGATCTGATCCTCTCTGGTTTCAGTTTATGCCTGTTGTCTCTTGTACTCTTTACATGTGCAAAGTGCTGGTTCCAATTTTTTATATTCCTGTGAGGTTCTGGGGGCTGCTGATAGACCCATGAAGCTCCCCTCAACTTGAATGCTTGCAGCCTCAGTTCACTAGCCAATACACTCAGCTCCTGTCCAGCATGGCAGCCCTGGACTTGTTCCCTTTTAATGACTTTCTTATTTTAGGGAGATCCCCAAACCGGTCTCAAAACTGCAGACATGGTTTAACAAGCACTGAGTGGTATGATTCCTTCCTTCTGCAGGCCCTATTTCTTTTGATGCAGCCCAGGATGCTGCTACCTCTCTATGCTGCCAGGACACGCCGCTAATTTGTATTCAGCTTATAGTCTGCCAAGACTCCAGGGCCTTTTCCACAGAGCTGCTCTCCAGCAGTTTTTTTTTTTTTTTTATCACTTGCTTATTCACCATTCCAGACTGTAAAATCCCAACTTACAAGCAAAAATACTGGGAAAAACAGTGTTTTGTGATTGAGAATTGTCACAGTGGAAAATACAACAGAAGAATTATGAATTTGCTACCTTCAGCAGTCACTTTTAATTTTATATTAAACAAAATCCTGAGCTCGTTACAATTAGGGCACCATCATGCAGACTGCAAACTGACATACACTGTATTCTGGATAGTGTAGTGTGTTTAATCTAAATTAAGTTGCCTTTCTGCATAGAGTTATCCATTGCACAGTGCATCAGTTTTGTTATCCAGCTCAAATTGTGGTTTCTTATTGTATTGAACACTAAGAGAGTCCTTGGCTAAAAATAGCTTTTAAATAAAAGGAATAGGAACAATTTGCTCTTCCTTTCATTTTTTGGATTTCAGTTAGAAAAGCAGAGAAAGGTGATAATTTGTTAATCAAGTTATTTCTAGCCTTAATTTTGTTCTGACTGGATTGTGTTGATTCATATAAAACATAAACCAGTTCACTGCAACCTAACTGATACTGACAAGTAATCATTAGGTCATTGTTTCCCAAATCACTGGTCACAACCCTGATTTGGAATAAAATGATCAGCTTGATTTTTTTTCAGTGTCCTGTTCTGAACAGCTGAGATGCCTAGAAGCAAATTTTAAGATGAACCATTAGCAACATTGTCATAGTTATTCAAGGACATGAAAATGAAAAACAGGCTTTCTGTTATCATACCTGTTATTGGACACTGATTTGCTGTAGAGGTTACCTATGGGTAACAGCTCAATTATAGAAGATAGGTAGTAATTTCTGAAATATTGATAATCTTTTATTTATCTCCCTGGGTTTCTAGACAACATTCAAAATATTCCTCAGATCATACTTTGGTCCCATTTGAAAATAGGACTCAAGATTCAGAGGTTTATTTCAGAGTAGTTGAAGATGAATTATAGAGATGGACAATTTTAAATCATCTTTAATACGCAGATCTTAAAGTACTTAAGGACGTTCAACAAGATATCCTTCAGCTTTAACTGATGCTAGAAGGGAAAAGTTAGGAAACACTTTCAGATGGAACATGAGCTTTATTTACTTGACAAAGCCAGTATCAAGTGGTGGTGTTTATATGTTTGGGATTTACGTGCACACTTGAAACTTGTCTTACTAGAATAAAAAGCTTAATTCCACAAGTCCTTAGGGAAAAGAAAAGGGCTCTTTGATGTTGGATGAGAGTCACACTTATTTACATTCCTCTGACGTGCTGAAAACTCAGATGTGACACCAAAAAGCATTATTCAGACTAGGTGTGCCTGGAGACAGTGTTTTCTTGATGTGGAACCATCCCAAGTAGTGCAATGATATATGTGGATGTACGCAATAGTAGCAGCACAGGATGCTAATGCTTATTTTTTTTATTGAGAGTTGTTGATTTGTGCTCTGAATGACTTCTAGTACAGTAAGTGAAGCCTGTGGGAATTACCTATGCAGATGTAGTAGTATGGCCACCCTAAGGAACTTTTATTGTCTATGAATTCAAACACACTACACATCTCATTAAAAATGTTACTATTTTCTTGTAGATTTTGAAATACTTTGTCATCTTGTCATCAACTTTAGGTATTATCATCACTTTTGCAAATAGTCATGTAAAATTATATATTTTTGAAAGTTTTTTTTGCAACTCTCAAGAAGTAATAAATCAAATGCTGATTCTTTAGATTAACAGAAGTTTTTGCAGGTTTTTTTTTTTTATTTTATCATCTCTCCAAAGTAGTTTTCCATGCTTGATTACTCTATGTTGATAACCACTTGTTTAGATACAATTACTTGTCTCCTCACATAGAGGAAACCAAATGAAGGTAGTGAAAATTAGAATAGTGAGGTGTTTCTAGAACTACACTACGGGGTTCCTTTCCTGAGGATATTGTGGATGGTAAAGGTTCACAAGAGTTTAGTACTCATCTAGGCAAATTACTGACAAAGAAATTGATCAGTAAAATCCTTTCATCGCTGAAATTACTGACAGCCCTACCACTGATTTTCACAGGTCAGGGAACACTCTAAGATACCAATTCAAACCTTGCCCAAAGTGTCATATTAGTACTGTAGCATCTTCAACAGATAAGATGCTATCCAAATTGGATTATTTGTAATGTATCGGGTGTGGTTTTGGATATAAAAATGTACTAAATATTCAGCCCAAGTAGTTTTAGTGAATGCGATTTGCTAAGCGAGTATTTCTTCTATTTTGTAAAAGGCATATATTTTCCTCCAGATGAAAGTATCACTCACCTATCATCAAATTTAGATACTAGATAACTTACACAGCAACAGCAAAAGTCCTATAACTTTCTAGCAGTAGCTGGAGGTACCTCAAAATTTGCAAATATCAATCCAAGACCAGAGTGCAGAAAACAGGAAATTCCCAAGAAAAATAAACTGCAAAAGGAAAAAAAAAGTAAAATAGCATTTCTCATATGAACATAAGAACACAAATACAACCAAAAGCTATACTAACAAGTGCAAAGATGTATTTACTGCAGTTGCAAGCAAAACTTTGGTATAATTTTGGCTTTGATGTGGAAGTATAGCTGGTAGTTAGAAAAACTAACCAAACTCTAGACTCAGAAGTTGCTAATGTATTAGCTTTTGCAGTACATTTCAAAGGCATTTCCAGAGAGGGAATGTATGTGGCATACATACATAGACAAACTAAGAGGAATAAGGAACACTTTTTCTTAAAGTAGATCTAGATTAAAATCATTAGCAAAGGGAATTTTATTTAGTTATATTAAAAGAATGACAGATAAAAAATGAAACATAGTTGTTTGGTTTTTGGGGGGGGTCTTTTTGTTTGTTTGTTTTCTCCTGGAATAGTCTTTATATCTTATGTAAGTTAAGCTAGCTACCAATCTATAGAAATAGTTTCACATCTGGAAAACCTTTCCTACATCTGTGTTCAGGTTTCATGCTTTTTGGTGCTTTGTTCACCAGTTCCCATGACTCTAACTTAAACCTCTGTCTTATTTTCTTAACAGAAAACTGTGTTGTTTAAGTGCATTCCAGTTCAACTAAAGACATAGTGGTCACTTCTTTTCCTAAAGGGGGGGGGGAGGGGAAAGCTTATTTAAACTTCCTTACCTGCTTTCCTTTAACAAAGCACCTTAAAAATAAAGCATATAAGATAAGACAAAATAAGTTCCCGTGGAGTATTTTGCCATATGGACAAAGGTTTTAATTGATTAAAGTGAGACGGAGAATTGTAATTGTCAAAAATAACAGGCAAGGAAATATATTGTTATCGTAGGCTTCCAGCTGTGTTCAGTGAGCAGCAGCAGCAAGTACAGTGCTGCAGGGTGAGAAAGAAACTCCAGCACCAAAACTCCTTCTTTGTCATGCAGCAGCAGCATTGCTTGAAACCTGAACTCTATTGGACAAACTATGTACACACAGGGCAGTGAAGACAACCAGGAGAGGTTGGCCTCTGATATTCCTTTATATTTGCTTCCTATATAGTTATTCATTTATTTACTAATGCTGTTTCCTTCTCCATTTGGAAATCCAGGAGATGGATAAAAAAAAGTATTTCCTAAAACTGGGAATTTCCATTCTTAAAAAAGTGTTAGTTTGAGTCACATAGATCCATTTCATTTGGATTACCTGAGGAATGTATGAGTTAAGTAACGATCTGATTGGGGTGCATACATCCAGCAGTGAGTCATAAAGACAAAGGGGTGTCTGGATTGAAAATGCCCTCAATTCACACAGCAGCATCAGAGCAAGGCAGGACATGGGCTTAAATGCAGACATGCTGTTGAGGTTTTATCCCAGGACTTCCCATGCTTCTCTAAACAGTTAAACAGTCCTTCTTAACAATCAGGGTAATAGCATAGATCAGGGACTATTTGAAGGAATGGAAGAAGTTATAATGAGTTGCTGCCATTGCATAATCTTGACCAAAAGGATCAATCACATTAATTCATTTTTATATATTTTGCGTATTCCTGTTTTTTTTCAGTGCTCATTCTTGCTTGAAAGATTCAAATACGAATTTATGAAGCAAATCACTTTCTCAGCGATAATTACTTTAGCCTAGTTTGGGAAAGACAATATACTCTGTTGCATGTGGAAAATTGGCCCACTAAGCATTCTAGCACAAATATTTGTACTTCTTTCACTTAATACTTTCTTCTACTTTTTTTCTAAAGGACAAATAATCTTTCAGGTTATTTCAAGTTTTACTAATAAGGAGATTCTGGAAATTCTTTTGGTTACAAACAAATGGGCCCAGTTAATATGAGCTTTTTCCATTTAGTTATTTAGCTGCCATCCAGCAGTAATTAATGCAGGAGGAAAAATGAAAAATAGACAAAAAATTAGTTCTCCAGCTGCCCTATTATGCATATACCTGGGGCATGCAATATTAATGACATTCAGATGTTTTGATGCTTCCTTAAATTCCTCAGCTAGGTAATTTCTGGTCATAGCTGTTGAGCGGAAGTGTGACAGACCATTCTCTGTTAGACAAGAAGGGCTGGGCCCAGCTCATTCTCCCTGAGGAGCAGCTCCTTGTGCTTGGCAAAGCAGCTGCTTTTACCAGATACTGTTTCATTGGATCTCCTTCTTCTCTGAGACCAGCCTTTGGAATAGGCAGAACAACGCCAAGCTACTACTAACATTTTGCTGCTAATGTGTTTTGGATGGTCAAGTTGTTAGTAAAGGTAAATGGCAGTCACTGTAGCCATAACTGTAGCACGATCACTAAGTTATCTGTACTCATGCTTACTTATAAGCAACCTAACTACAAACTGATGGAACTGGAGTAAACTTCACATCTGTGTAACAGAATAAAGAACCTCAAGAGCTAGACTTCACATTAAACAGAACTTGTTTTCTCTTGAATTAACATCCCAAACCTACCCATCGTGAGCAAGAATTGTTCTACCAGTGTACTTATGCATCAGGAGACAGCATTTACTTTTAACGCCAATGGACTTTGAGCAGTATATTGGGTTGATAAGGAGCAACAGATTTCATTGATTCAGTCAAGTGGGCCTAATACTTTCCTGAGCCTGCAGCCATTAGACACTTAACTCATTAGTAAAACAGCCCTTGAAGAAACAAGGAAAGTGTGGTACTGAGCAACTCTGGTTTATGGTATAAATAACACAAATTTCAGAGTACAATTTTATCATAGAAATATAAAATGTCCTCTTTCCTTGTACGTACCTTCCTTTACAATTTTTAAAACATTTCAGCATTTTAAGGTTAAGGAATTGCATTATGTATAGCCAGGCATGTTCTGGTCTTAACACTAAAGAAGCGGCCATCAAATCTTGCCTTTGCTCTAAGCCTCTAAGCCACTGTTGTTATTTTTGTTTTTTTGTTTTTTGTTTTTTTTTAAACTGAGCAGTTTTATGTAGAATCTGGATTTTTTTAAATAACGTTTTGTTTGCTTACATAACACAAAAATAACTAATACAGCGCTCTTCTTCATGCATCAGGTTCTTCAGTGTTCTAGTATATGGTTTTGCCTCAAGTCTTGTCATTTGGTCTTGGATGCCATAAGATCTTACTGCAGGTCATTTGATGTTACTTGAATGGGGGAGTCTGTCTGGCATTTTCCTATTCACTAGCATGATCACAAAAAGTGATGATTCAGTGTACAGCAAGCTATCATACCAAGTCCATAGCTACCATTCCCTCTTAAATTTTCCTTGACTCTCCAATAATTAATTTCCTTCATTGTTCTTTTTAGATAACTTTTATTTGTTAAGCTTTTTCTTCATAAATAGGAAGGAAATCTACTTCTTGCAGAGATATTTTTCCAACTATCCAAACCACAGGTACTGAACAAAAAGCAATTACAATCTGAGTTAGCGACTGCAATCAAACTGCTTTATTCAGTAACATCTACAGGTCCCACAAGCCATGTGCAAATTCCTCTGTTAGCATATATACTAGCTGGTAGATTATAACGTTTCTTGTAAACTGTATGTCTTAGTGCTATATACTCACATTCCTCATCTTTCTCATCTACATTCTTTTAGGGCATTTTTTCATTGTTCTTTTAACATTTTCATTAAGTAGGGGAACGTGATCAATTGTCTCATATTTCATAAAGAAAAGCTACTCACCTGCAGAACAAAGCAGATCTTCAATGGGAATTGAGTACTTTCACCACTTTTTTATTGTTTATACTTCTTTTTCCATTTCTGACTGCATTACAGCAGTCAGATGGAGGATGCTCAGCCTCCTGTATGAGATTTACCTACCTGAAATATTGAGAGAGCAGTGTGAATCCCTGAAAGATTTAGAAATTGTTTAGCTGGAGACCTCAGGGTGGATTTGTGTTTAAATACATGACATCAATTTTTAAATGTGATTTATAGCCAGGCTTTCAGGTGATAATTCCTGTTTTCCCTTAGCATGAATCTGCTGTGTTTGAGAATTTATCTCCTTTATGTATTCTGTGGGCCAGCTTGGGATTCATATTTGCACAGATACACTGAGGGCTGGAATTGCCTGAGAGAGCCTTGTGTTGAAGGTGTGCCTTTGTGTTGCTACATCAAGCTTTCCCAATTGCTGTTCACTGCCTTCCAAGTTCAGCAGTTTAAGGGTTTGCTGTAAACTGGAACACTGAAATTATTCACACCAAGTCCACCTATTTTTTAACCTATGTATTTTTAGCAAGCTGGCTTTCAGTGAACTGTGCAAACAATTACCCCATTACAAAATGAGAAAGTAGTGAAGTGTAGTAAGGGACACAGACAAAAAATACAAGGAGACAAAAGCAAGACTTTCTGCTCCTAGTGTCTTAAGAAATAAATCACTTACGAAGACTACACTTATGCACACAGGCATAGAGAATTTGGCGCAGAAAATGTTCATACATGCTAAGAAGGTATACTTCTAACGGACCTAGAATTAAATCTTGAACTAGCCACATAGCTGTTCAAAAGCTGCTACAACAGTTTCTGATATTTAAGAGCAACTATGGACTCCCTCCAGAGATTGGGACTGTTACAGTCTGTCCATTTACAGACAAAGCAGCTCCTTTTGCACTCTCATGGTAACATCCTCATCAGGTATCCTCCACATAGTGGTTCCCGTCTAGACTTCCCTGATTCAAGACACATGACTCACCTCATTTCTGCTTCAGTTTGGGGCTCACCCAGCTGTACAGCGTCCATTGCATGAGTACCCTGAGCTTTTCTGGCTAGACTAAATTTTCTGTAGATTGTTTGTCATTTTCAAAAACGTGCCACGTAAGCACTATGCAAACCTTGTCTTTACATAGACTGTTGATAACATGATCTAGTCCTTCCTCTTGCTAAGGGCCTTTGTTCCTAACTCAGTAAAGAGAGAGCCCTGCTTTTAACTGTAAGAGCAGCACATGTTTACAGTACTGCAGAACACCATTTTCAGTTATCATTTTTTGCCAAAGAGGAATCCAGAATGTTGGTATTTTTGGCAAGGGTAAGCAGAATGAGCCCAAGGTCATCACAAACTTGCTATTAGCGCAGTGGTTTTTGTGGGCTTTCGCAATTCCAGCTTCTTCCTGCACATACTATTCCCACTATTTTTTTCTGAGAGCTCCTTTCATGGGATGATTTTCATTGATAAATAGCACAACTTCAAATGCGTCCATGATTCTCATGGCATTATATACGTTCCTTCTCACACTTACATGTGGGCAACAGTGTGAAAGTTAGAAAAAGCCCCTTTTCCATAAAATGATACAAAATCAAGTCAAAGAACTTACATTAAAGCCTAGCTTTCCTATGTGTTTTCATATACACTACAGATTTAAGTTCTGACCTTTAAAATATATATTTCCATTTCATTTATGAATTTTAGGACCAGTTAGTCAAGTTCTGATTCATTATCTGTACAAACTACAAAAAAGCGACTTCGGATCAGTCATCTTTTAAGAACTGTACAAGAGCACAGGAGTATACTTGTATGAGTGTACTTTTTCTCATATAAACTATGGTGGAAGTTTTTATTGAACGTAAAGAAGTATTTTATTTTGGCTTATGTATGTAATCTTTTCTTTTATCTGACTAAATATATGCTTGGAGTGAAATAAACTTTTCATTATCCTTGTAAAAAACACCATCCTTTTAAAATAACTTTAATATTTCCCTTTAATTTGGTTCCTTATGAAAAAAAAATATTGAAGAACATCTCTGACTAAGGAAAAATCTCATGGCTTTTCCTGCAGATGTCACCAAAAGACACACTCATTCCATTGTAGTGCTTTCAGAAGGCTGCCACCATGTGCAAATAGAGCTGAGCTCATTCAATCCATGAAAAAGCATGCAGTGGGTATCTCCTGTCTTTTTCCATGGTTTATTTTGCACAAGGAATGATATCTGTGTTTAACCATAAACACACTGGCCTATAAACATACTATGCAACACTGAAATTTAGTACAGAGCATACCCTATCTAACCGTATTTCAGCTGTAAACCTGAAGTTTCTATATGACAAATTTGTCATCAGAATAACAGGTCATTTTCCACAGGCTGAGATATTATGTAAAGGGGTAAAAGGTCATCAAGCAGTTGTGAAATTTACTGAACAAAGCAAACTTACTTTCAGGGTCAGTTCTTTCTAAAGGTAGAATGAGCTGCTGTATGTACTTTCTATAGTACTATTTTCTGTTTCTTTAACCTATTATATCTTGCTCTTTCAATTTTAATCTTGTTAACTTGAATGTTTAAATACTTTCTAAGTTGAAGACCTGTGCCATAGCTGATATGTGCATCCTTCTGTTTCACTTTTGGCCTTTTCTTCTCCTTGAACCTGTAGTCACGTATTTTATTTTTTCCTTACAGAAGCTCCACAGTGAGTTAGTCCTCCTACTTCGGAGGAAAAGTAAAGTAAACACAACACTCTTCAATTAAGTTCAGTATTTTGGAACTTTAACACTTCCACCCTTTTCTTGGTATGCTCACCCTTTAAATACTTGTAGGCTATAATCGTTACTCTCCCCTTGTATTATAAGCTGTTATTTGGCTAAGTAGAACATGTTTTAATCTTTCTTCATAAATCAAACTCTCCATACCCTTAATCATTTATGTTGCTGTTATCTGAATTCCTGCAAAGTTTGTTGACATCTTTGTGATACTGGAAAGGCTAAAACTACGAGCTGCATTTGTAAAGGGATTCATTTGTGCCAAATGGAATATAACTACTTGTTCCTTATGGACATACTGAGAATGTAAATTGTTTTTCTTTCTAATAATAGATGAAAAAAAACGGTATTATGATTAATATATCAGGAATAGTAAAGAAGAAATACTTTACATTTCTACCACACTTATCTTCCCTGTCAAATATTTAAGATATATAACTTTCATCAATAATTAAATACTTGAAATAAATATATATTTAAAACATTACTTTAAATTATCAATCTTAGATGTAAGCTTTGTCTTCTTCTGTTTTATTTCTTCACTGTCTTCTTTGGGGAGTGCTTTATTCCCTTCATCCAATTAACATATATTTTCTGCATCATCTACTGATAATTATGAAATACTTTCTCCACTATTTCATCATCAATTTGTTTCTCTCACCCTTTTTGTTATGAAGTACTTAGAGAGACATTAATACTTACCTTGCTTCTTAATGCACATAAAGAGATTTTTAAGTAGTTTTTCCATCTGTGTGATTGCTGAGGTTATTTTAGATATTAGTTTTTTCAAGGCCTAATATGTATTAATCCAAAAACAATACTGTTTTGCATTGAAACTGAAGGTGAGGCTTGTTTGGTTTTTTTTTGTTTTTTCTCTAAGATCACTATAAGTTTAGTGTAATGATGGCTCTGAAAACTGAACATTTAAATTCATGGAATCAACGTCACTTATAAATAGAACATAAGGCTTTTCTACATGACTCACCTCATCATCTAGACATCTCTTTAACAACAAATGACTAAAGTACTTTTAGACTGAAGTAGATACAAACAGATAATCCTCATTTCAAAACCAGTTAATATGCAAAAGCCACCCTTTGAAAAAATTTACTTGAATTGACCATAAAACACTATTAGGTCAGATACAGAGCCATAGCAAAACAAAGGTCAGGGGGTCAGTCCTGAAGACACAATGCTCTTCAGTCCATGGAATGTACAATTAGCTGAATATCAAATAAATTAGGAGAACTTGCCTGCCAGTACTGAGGTACCTAAAAGTTAGGCAAAACAATACTGTGTCCCAAAACGAATATCTCAAAACCTACCACCTTCCTTAGACAGTCCACGGTACCAGGGCAGTAACTTAAACCTAAGTGAGGATTTTCCGTGGAGCATTTGTGATGCTTCAGAGGGTAGATAAGCCTTGTCTGAAACCAGATGCCAGCAGGAACAACAAAGTGCATGCAGAAGCAAATTTAGCTGATTAGCTGTGAAGTAAATTAAGGAAAGTTATGAAGAAATCCAATTCCTAGAATAGCAAACCAGATCATGTCATTAAAACCCCATTTCACAGTGTTGTTAACTTTATGGACTAAATAACATTCACATCTAATAAGAACATTAGCTGCAGTTTTACATTTCCTCTGCAAGTGTCTGAGGTATAGTGTACACATTCATTATTCACAAAAGCTTTATTATGGATAGCAAAATGTATCTTTCTGTAGATGTAATGACTGCTTTAGTCTTCAGGGTAATTATTTTTGACACTACCCATAAAGCTTTAACCTGTGTCTGTGATACATTTAAGCTTACAAAAGGTGAACTGAAACACTAGATTCTTTATCTCTGAAAGATTAGGTATTAGAATCTGCAATCAGCAGTTACTGCAAGACATCAGTTGAAATAACAAACCCCAGAAGAAAAATATCCTCCAAAGTAACATGTAACAATTCATTTTTGTATAGACATAGAGGTATCTATTATTTTTTAAATAATAATAAAATTGCAGCCAGTACCCTGAAAAGAACATTTACAGTAGAAAAGACCCTTAAGAATGCATTATATTCTGTTCAGAGTAAAGAGGACAACCACTTAAAGCAGTCTGTTCAAACCCACCAGAGAATTACATAATACAAGCTCTCGTTAGCTACGTAGCAGCAGAATTGTAATTGTCAATACAAGTCTACGCAAGTAGAGCTACAGTAGATCACATACATTTGCCCTCTTCTCCCATTGCCTCTCTCTGCCTCTTCCTGCTTCTGCTTCACAAATCTGTGTACACCAACCTCAGCACAACTTTCTCAGGCCTTATTAAGTTTGATGAGAGACCATCTTCCACCCTGCAGTGAGATGAAGCACAGGGGTTGGTAAAAACACAATGAGATGAGTTCTCTTACTTGTAACACCTGGTGTAGGGCTAGCAGCAGCAGCCCAGGACTGTTATTGCAAAGAGTTCCTAGGCTGTACATACCCCAGGTAAGAAAAACATATTTTGCCTTGTTGGCAGCTAACATCCAATGCTGCTAAGCTGCTGTGGATTGTTGTCAATAGCCTTGCTAAATAGACTTTCAGATAGGAGAAAAAAGGACTACTTCTGCAAAAGAGCAAATTCCCGCACAAAATCATAATTGGGTACTAATTGGGAAACTAGCATGTTCTTTCATTTTCCTCTAAGAACTGGATTTAAAATAAACACATAAATAAAGTATGTCAAAGAAGTTATGTCACAAAGAAAGCATGGCATAGAAGCTGAACTAACGAGTCTAAGGAACTGAAATAGTGTGAAAAATAAATAATTTATCTTGCATAAAAAATTGAGCAAAGAAATACTACCATTTACAAACTGTTCCTCAGTGCTTTAATTAGTGAAATCTCAAAATCTACTGAGAGTCTGCTACAGTGTACATCATAAAGCTTAGATTCAGTTGGGATCCTACTTGCAAATGTCATCACTTCCTATGAAGATCTCTGATTTCTCTCCCATTTTCTCTGACCTATAAGCTACAAATGTTCAGGCAGGGATAGATTCTGTCTGTCTTCACGTGACAAACCGAGTTTCTGCAGAGATCGTGTTTCATAGCGTTGCTGTGGCAGCAGCAGAAATGAGAAGGGAGGAGGACAGCTCAGCCTCTTTATATCACTTAACAAAACACACGTTACACAGGGCAGTACTAAGGAAGAAGACTTCCATGAGTCCCCTAAACCTCACTAAATCCTCTCGGGAATGAGCCTTTTCCATCTTACCCTGCAAGCACTGGGACTTTTTCTTTAGTTTAAAGTTTCTTTCTGCTCTTTGATCTCTCTGTTCAGGGTGATCTCCATCTGCAGCCTGAATCACCTCCCTGTTTACCCCCTGGCTGAGATGAATTTGGCTTGCATAACACCCTCTGTGCTATGCACCCGGACACCAGCCAGTCGCTGCTGCTACAGCATTTTAAACTCATTGAACCATGTTTTACAAGAAAATTGGCTTGATTCATAATCAGTGTTTGTGTTAGTTACTGCTGACCAGCTAAGTTATTTTATTGCTTTTACATCTTTTTTTATATTGTATCATTTTGTACAAAGAATCTCTAAACAGGAAATCATTTAACCCAGGGAGCTCACTGTCTTTGTATGTCACAGTAGATGTGAACAGGAAAGAGAAACAAAAACATAAGGCAAGGAATAAAAACAGCTAATTGTGAAAGAAGATTATAGAGACCAATTATAACAGGGAATAACAATAGGGATTTGTTTGGGAAGTATTGAGCTGTTTGTGCTCTTCTCTTTTTTTTTTTTTTTTTCATTACTTCTGTGGAATCTGTGATTTCATATTATTGCAGTTTTGCATGCTGATACATTTTCATTTCCACTGGAAAGAAAGAAGTACCATAGACCATGTATCTTGTTCTGTGAGACTTTATCACCCTGTCCTAACCCCTCTATGAGACCACTCAAGCTGTACTGCCTTAATCAGCTGGCAAAAAGACATTGTGGTATGACCCATTTGTGTATCAGGTCACTAGGATGGAGGCAGAAACAATGCTATTTGATACTGTTTTGCTTTGGTAAGGCATAACAGATGGCTAATGCTGAAAACTTGTCCTTGTTCACAGCCCACTGCTATATATTATTCTGCATTGGCACATATAATCAGGTAACTGGAGGTGTTTGGATACTCCTATAGATTAATGCTTCCATGAATGTCCCGAGGCAGATGCCTCATGTGGCTAAACACAATAAGGCTTTAACACTTTTTTTCTGATCTGTATCTAAAACTATTGCATGAGTAGTCACTAAGTGTACAATTTTTTCTCAATAATGTGCAGTTTTTCGAAAAACAGTAGGCATCAGGGACAGGGGTGGATTTTCTATAACGTAAGGGTAGGTCATAACTAGTTACATTAAAAAAAAAAAAAACAGAATAATATGGAACTGTGTACAATGTATATCTGTATCTTCTTTCATGTTACTCAGTAATTTCAAATTATTTTGTATTTATTGCTGTGGTTAGAAATGTTTCCTGTTCTCCTGCATTGGACTAGTTACTATTTTTGGAGTGTACAGTGATAGTGAAACCACAGTCCAGAAATCACCAGATAAGCTTACACTTTGAAGTCCACTTAAGCTTACAGGGTTCTTTGTAAAGCAGGGCCCTAATCACACTGTTCGCTCCAAAAGTAATTCCTTATATTTGTTTCCACAGAAACTACTCTTGTTTTCATAGAACTACCAGCATGTACTTGCAGGACAACAAAAGGCAAGGATGTTGGATATTTTGACAAGATCTCAGTGTTACACCAAAATAAGTCTAATTGTTTAGACACTGAAAAATCCATGATGACAAGACTGATGACAGTCACGATCAGCATCACGGACTGCTGCTGGTGTAGGCTGATTTGGGCATTTCCTTCCCAACTACTCAAACGTTATCTGTTGTTTAAAAATACAGATTTGGGCCATGGTATGAGGGTACAAAACATGGATGGCTTACAAGAGCAGTGTGTATAGATGACAGCCCCCCGGAGAAAGGCAAGATGCCTGAGGGCTTCCCCACACCTCTGCTGCCCTGGAGAAGTAAGCAGCGTGTAGTCCAATCCAGACAGACAGCTCAGGAAACTTTAACAGTTGTGTGGTTTATTCTCTCTTCTCCAGACTGCATCCATTTAGCTCCTAGGCTGCTCAGAGGTTAACTACTGGGTGACAGATGGCACAGAGCACTGTTCTGAGAGCCAAATATCTCTGTCAGACGTGTGATAATATGAGGGTGAGCTGTGCTCTCCCATTGTCAGCACCTTTGCGGTAAGCATCACCCAAACATTTGTTGTTATGTCAGGTGCAGTTCCAAGTGAGTTCAGGACACTGAGCAGCTCCCACCTGTCACGTCCAGTGCTACACTGGTAGGAAACACTCACCCAACCCACCAGGGAGGAGTCAAGGGAGCAACACTGAGCAGAACAGCCATCAATAGGGACCAGAGGACAGACGATGCAGAGGGCCACTGCCAGGACAGGGATGGGGACGAAACTGTACAAATCATGGCGGAGCAGGATTTAGAAGGCAGAAGAGAAAAACAGCAGTGAGGAGTATCTTGTAAGGGTGCTTAGAAAGGAGAAAAAGAAATGTACAAGGTTAAAAGAAGAGCCGTGATTCAGAGGGCTTAGTTCTCAGTCTGGTCTCCTAGATAGCATTTGGAGATATCTGCTGAGAAATCAAACAATGACATGTACCCAGCAGGCATTTTTATTAGACCTGTTGATTACTCTTGATTTGTGGTACTTTTAGAGAGTTATGGCTTTACTTTTTTGGTTCTGTAACATAAGAAAAGCTGGTTTCCTGCATCAGATCAGGGAAGCTCCACAAGCAATTCAAGGAAGATGGTCTGCATTTGCCATATCATTTGTTGCAGGCAATGCTGACGTTACAGAAAAGCTCAAGCTGGCAAGAGGTTTAAAAAATGACATGTCTCTGGCTATGCATATTTTGGAAGCATACATCCTTCCAGACTCAAGAGGCCAGAACTGCATAGATAAACCAGAGATAAACATAAAAATCTGCCCATTCATAAACATAGAAGGGGAAGTTGATGCACTCTGAACAAACCTGAAGAGAGTGAGGCTTGCATATCTGCTTACTTCCTAGAAGCTGGAGGTTGCCAGAATTCAAAAATGAGATCACCATCCCACTCCATCCCTAGTACCTGATGCATCTTCATTTGCTCTTTGCCTTATGGAGTAGAAAGGATGTGGCCTCAGCTGGTTTATGGATTATGTGTTTAAGAACAATGAGCAGCATTTTACAAGTAAGATCCAGCCTAAAGAACGACATTAGAGAGGCACAACATTGTTTTTATTACAAACCCAGTTCCAAAAAGATTCCTGAAAAGCGGAAGCAGCCTGGTAGCTGCAGACCAGAGGCAGACTGGGCTGGGTGAGAAGAGGATGCTGTACTGGAAGCAGTAGTGTGGCTGTCCTGGCTGGAGAGTCAGAAAGCAGGTAGGGTTCTGTCTGTATAAATATTTGCCTCTGGAATTCTACAGAAGCTGTTATTAGGCATGCATGCTGCTCTGCTTGTGTGTTCTGCCTTCTTCCTCCACCAGGCCTGCTGTATCCTTACTCACCCAAACACTGGCTAACACACTTCTCTCTTGTCAGCAACAGACTGCTCTCCTTTACATTCCCTTCATATTTTTTTCAATCCAGCACGCGTCTTTTCTGGCCCATCCAATTTACCTTTTGACTGTTTCTTTATATTTTACATGTTATTTCATCAAGTAAAAAGAAATTCTCTAGGACAGTTGGAGTACTGACAGCACTATGATCACCATGAGCACTACTCAATTAAAAATCTGTGCCTGCTGTTGGTCTTGTTTGAATTTTCAAACAAAAAGATTGAGCTTCATCATACATTTTGCATAGATAGTGGTTGTGGGATTAGGACCTTGCTTATTTTTGCATGCATTTTGTTGCTATACTTGTGTATAGATAATTGAATTGTGGAAGTGACATGTATCAGGGTGCATAAGCCATTTCCCAGTTAACGGAGGATATCTGCTTTCCAAATATTCCCCAGCATGTTCCCCAGCCAAACATTTTGCTGTTCCCTCTGAAAACTTTTTCTTTGCCACTCTGTCAATTTCACCATTAAAACCTTTTTTCTTTCATGTCATTCCCAGTGCTTCAGTGTAACTGCTCAGATTAACAGTTTTCATCATAAATTAATAAGTTCATGTTGACCTCCATCAGAGATTCACTAGCCAAGTTCTGTACACATACACTTGGCACCAGGGGCATCCTCTCTTAGTTGAGTCTGTTAGTGTAAGATCAGGAGAGTAATGGGGTAAGCTTTTCCATCCAAACAACTGTAAGTTTATTACAGGTGTGTGATTTGGGCAGATGTCTCCCCACAAACAGCTGTATTTGTGAGGAGAGAGAGAATATTTCTGAGCTGAAGGGGAAAATATCTCTACATCAGCAGTTATCGTTTGGACAGGATCTGACATTGTGCAGTTTCTATTTATTTAATATCTATTTATTGAAACCTCATTTAAAAATGAACTAGTATTTTTTCTGAGCTAGTCACTGATAGGAACAATGACAGATGTCACTGGAGCATGGTGTCTGTGTTTTCTGAGTTTCCAAGTAGACAGATTACAGTGCAGCCATGATGTCTTTATTTGCTTATGGAAGCACTGTCACATTTCACAGGGAAATTTTGCCAGAATAGAAAAAATAAAATCAAAATGTATTTCAAGACTGTGTAATTTCTCCAGAGAGTTGGCTGTTTCTTTCCCCATCAGGCCTTGAAAAGTAGGAGGGGCATAATGGGGAAAGTAATTGGAAACTCTGGAGATTCCTTGTTGCTATTGGTTGTGTGCAAGGATATTCCATAAAGATAAAATACAAAGATCTAGATTGGAAGAAATTATGACCTGCATTAAGTAGATGGTGAGAGGGTTCTTTCCTCAGTTACGCTGCTTCAGATCCTGTACATTTCTTTGCACTGGCAAAATGAGATCATGATTTGTCTTAATGGAAATGAGGACTAGCAAAAACACAGGGAACTGAGAAAGCATGAGAAAAGCTGCAGTAAGTAAGAAAATGTGAAATAAATTATCTATTACACAATTAAAAGAAAAAACACTTTTGTTATTAAGAATGAGTTGATAGGGACTGTAAATCCACAGGCTGAAACTTGCTGTTCTGAAGTTCAATCTGTGTTTGCCAACCTTGTGAGAAGTTAATCAATCAATTTAATGAAAACGTAACCCTTCTCAATAAAATAATGGTATCTGACTTTAAACTGCAGTTGCTGCAGCAAAAATAAAGGACTCCACCTTGAATTAACACGAGGACAACTTTTTTCTACAGTCCTTTCTCTCACTGATGTCAAATGGAGTTAGGTTTTCAGAGTGGGACCTCTCACCTCTTCACACATTATGAGAGGCACCTCACACATATTAGGATGGAAAAAAAGAGTCTCATCTACCCCCTTATTCCTTTCTTCTTCCCTCAGGGAAGTCACAGGACACAGTAATCAATTTAAAAGGTCAAAATAAGGAAGGGCAAATGGCTTTTTACTGTGTCTATTCATCTGATTTACATGCATAAACTTACAAACAGAATTTTATCTTTGACAGATACGCAGATGCCTAGTTCCCTCTTCCTTTTTGCCTTCCAAATTTTCCTCCAGATTTTGTATTTTTATCCCTTCATTACTACATAAAGTACTATGTAATCAGAATCAGGCCCAATTCAGTGCCACAAATAGGGTGACATGCAGGAAAAATCTGATTAAAATATAAAATGCCTGAACCACAGGTATTTAACATAACTGTAACTCTTTCCTATAATTTACCTTTTTCATGTCAAAACATGAAAGATTACCTGAAATATCAGTTAAGCAGGGAAATATTATCCTAATAAATGACCATGCAAGTATGTGTCCAGTAAGTTATTTGATTAAACAGGAAGCTAGAATCCTATAGATATCCACAAATAAAGCTCAAAATCTAAATGACTGTATCGTTAGCTCATTTGTAAACTGTTCCAGATGTAAGATTTTGGCAGCTTTCCAGTAGGCTGGCTGCAGTCTGAGCTTTCCTGCATCCGCAGTGAGAACTGCAATGCCTGACTCTTCAAGGGAAAGCTCCGTAGGGCTGACGACAAATTCCATGAAGTAACCTGCCTGCCTACTGGAGAGAAATTCAGACAGAGCCCAGGGCAAAGGATGCCCTTTCTCCTAGGGCCAAGCTGCAGCTGTTCACCTGTGGATGAGTGATCGATCTGCATTATGAATCACCCCGCGAAAGCCCCTCTGAGGAGATCATTCAGTGATCATATCAGGGACTCCACTGCTAGAGCCTTGGATGTTATCTGGAAAAACACGCGAGACAGACGTCTGGCAGGTGAGAGAGGCATTAAAATAAGCATGCTTTAAGATTCACAAGGCAGTGTAATCAATAATGATAATTAGCCGTATCATTTGCATAATGAATTGGTGACGCTTCTAAGTATTTCTCCAGTGTTTTGCTTCTGTGTCATGTTACTTCGGTGCTACGCCTACAGTGGGAGCTGCATGCAGTGCTCTAACAAGGCAAGATAAACAGCAGCTAAAAGAAAAGAATATGAATCTGCTGTTGTGATTTCCAGAGCTGAAGAATGCCGAAGCGTTTTATTTTGCTGCTAGGTCAGAGCCAGCGCTCTGAGGCTGTGCTGTACCTCAGCGCGTTCCATTCCGGAGCCAAGCAGTGTGTCAGTCAGAGTAGCGGGGCCACGCACTGAGCCATGGCTGGTATTTCCTCTGGCCGGGCTGCTAGTGCTGCAAGCTCCAAGTGAGCCTCAGATATGCCAGAGATGGGCTGCTGAGACAGAAATTAAGCACCAACGACATGGTCGCAGTTCACATTTTTATTTTGACCTGAAAACCTGAGGCAAACTAGCAGAGGGCTGAAGGAGGGGATAATTTAACTCATTCGATTTTCTTCTGCTGTTGTTGTCTGGGTGTTAGATCTAGTATTTCTCATTCGCCCTGCTGGGGCTGTTACTTTTATTGTCACGGCATTGAGAGGTTTCAGAGCAAGGCAGTGGAGCTGCACAATGGGTGTGACCTGCCAGAGGGACTGCTGTGGTTTGTTTGTTTACTTACAGCGGGGGAGGAGGGAGGAGAAATGTGAGCAATGATAAGATCAGGATGAGATGACTGAGAACAGATCTTGTGGCTCACAAATATAAACTGAACTTTTATGTCATTCTCTTACACTTGACGTTTTAGAGGAATGAGAGCAGCTAGGTATGTCACTGGTGCTGGTAATAGCGTGCTGATTACTGAACCGGTTACGGGAGGTAGTTAGACTCAGTGACCATGACCAATAAAGAGAAGCAGAGTCAGAAACGTGCTTCAAATCAGTGGAATTTGCTCTGTGCCGTGTGCTAGTGGAAAGATGCATTTTGTTCCTAATCAGGGATAATGACTTTTCTGAACTGAGGACCTCAGCTTTTCTGCTCTGACAGTAAGGCCTCATGCTCTTACAGTAAGACCTCATGATCACGTGTCAGAGATGAGGACAGCATATTTACTTCGGTCTCAGCAGTTCATCACCAAGGTGCCAGTGCTGTGAAAGTGCCAGACATTAATCTCTTCCATGACAAACTGAACTGGACAGATGTTTCATATTTCAGAGGTGTTTTAAAGTTAAAAAATGGGGATCTTTGGTAGCTCAGAATCTGCATGACATGGAACAGCAGTCAAAGCACAGGCCCTGATGTTTGGGATGTTGCTGAACCTTCAACAGAAGGAGCAGTGAGAAGAAAGTAAGTTTTATAAAAAGGCATGGATGTTGCACAAATCTATAAAAGGGAAACTAGTGGGGCCACTTGAGCCCTTGTCTGATCTGTGTGTTGCCTGGTCAACTGGACACTTGTTTGCCCTGGTATGTGTTTCCATTCCACCTGCTTGAGATGTTTATGAGAGTGCTTTCAAGTAAACTTTTTTAATTTATGGTTAAATTCAGGATGGCCTTGGTATCAACAGATTCCAAGTGCCTCTGGCCTGTGTCCAGTGGAGACAACTACTACCACCAACTGTCTTCTGTAAAGTTGTTTTCCTTTTGTTGACTCACATACAAAAGCATTCAATGATATGTATATCATATTTATACCCACTATATGTGACCTATATATGGAAATATGTAGGTTTTATCAGGATATAAAAAGTCCTTGATAAATGTATATATTTAACCTTCAGTATTTGGGGGATAGACAACAGCTAATTATATTTCTTGAGACTGTCACATTCCTAGAAATGAGGAGTGAACATGAACCCTTTAGCCTCTTTAACTGTGCTGATAAGGGTTGGCATGTTTTTATTCTGCTTGGCAGATGGTTATGAGCCATCACAGTTTTTATCAAAACAAGACTTAGATGTTAGAGGACTCTAAGAGTAGTGACAGTTCTATTTTCCAGGCTCTGCCAGTGATGTAGTGTTGTCAGGCCCTTAGCGTATTTGGGCTTCTGTTAGTCAGAAAGTCAGAAAATCATGCTGAACACCCAATAAGCAGTGCAGTAGGGCAATTAGAGTGCAGATATCAGGGTGTATTCCTGAAAGTACTTCATAAACAACAGAGATTCAGGAAGAGAAACAAAACAGCAATAAACCATGTTGCTGTTTACTCTCCAGAATATCAGCAGTTTAAACTGCTGACAACTGAAAAACGGGAAAGTGTCATGACTCTGAATTAAGAAATCCACTTAGATCAGCAATTTGTGTTATCAGGACACACCTTTAAAGAAAGAACTAGATATGAGCAAAAGAAATAAGAAAATGTAAAGTATGCAAGCTTTGTGGAATATTCTAGATAAAGTAATTAAAAAAATAGGTTGCCTTTAAAAACAACCAAGTAGTCTTTACAAAAGGATAGCAAATCATGCAATATAGTCTGATGTAATCATCAAACAAGCAGTTTGATAATTTATATATAGGCAGGTTAGCCTCTAAAAATAGCCCAGGAAAACATCACCGAAAGTTTTCAGATACGTCTTTTGCGTTAGACTGTGTAGTCTGAACAACAAAATGAAAGAGCATTACTATTGGAGAAAAAGTATTCAAAGGGCTATTAATGTTGCATGAAACCAAAAGACTTTATCTGAAGACCTCTTGGTTTTTGAACTGATGTGGTAAAGGAATGCAAATTAACAGGGACTGTCTTCTCAGGTCCTCTCTGCATGCTGTCCCACTGTGACCATGGTGGAGTAATACAGTGCAACACCCTCACATTGGTTCTGAACCCTAATATAAAGGCTTAGAAGCCACATGTTCCTCTCTTCATGTGGCATAATGGCCTCTGGCCCAGCAAGGCATGGCCAATCAAGAACAGTTGTATAAATGTAAGGTGTTGCAGTGGAGTAGCATGCAAAATACCTCTCCTGAGCAGCAGTGAGTTGCAGTTCAGTGTGGTCACATCATGGTTAGTCTTTTAATGTCAGCTCATGGTTTTGCACTCAGCGTCTTTTGTTCTCCTTAGTTTGCACAGACAAGAATCTAGACACATGTCTACAGTCATGTCTGATGATCTTAAAATGTAGAAAATGAATATTAAATAAATCACTAAACACAGTGGAAGCATTTCTATTGCAGGGAAATCAAAAATGCTCAGTAGAGTTGGGATATAATTTGGGGAAATTCGATCAGCAGCAAAGAATAAGAGGACAGAATGAGATCAAGTTGCTAGGTTCTCTAAATGGATGATACAAAAATCACAGCGTTACTATATACGCGAGAAATAGGAACATGTCCTTGGGAATTCCAAATGCAGCTCATTCCCCTTACTGATGTCAGACCACATTCTCAGCAGGGAAGGGAAGCACACTGGTTCATTTAGCAGACAGACCTCCCAGTACGGAACAGGGCTGGATGTACAAGAAGGAAAGCAGTATTGGTGAACTTCCCCAGAACTCTCAGCTCAGAATCATACATTGCTTCAAAATGTTGTAGTCACTTCTCCCAGTGCCTCCACTGTTGGCTGAATTATCTGCATGATAGATTGTAGCTCACCTGGTATGACATTTCTCTGCACTTTACTAAGACTTATTATGTCTAAATTAAGATATGATCCTCGGTTTTTTGCATTTTCACTAGCAATTTTCAGCAATCGCAATCAGAAACTGAGTACAACTGATTAATTCTATACTTCTCTTAATGAGAAGGCTAAACTGTCTTCTGAAACATCCAATATTACAGACAGACATAATGTATTAATAGAGTAGTGTTGTGTGAATTATTGCCAGTTCTGCTGTATTAACTTAGTCAATTCAAGTCCCTCCCGTCGAAAAAAAAAAGTAACTTATTTGTCATTTTAAAAAGTAAGGCTGCAACTTTTCTATTTGAACTTATTTATTTAGCTACTCACTGTTTATACTTTTTATGTCATTCATTTCTTAAATTTCAATAAAAGTTCACAATGTGTCATTAACCTCAGAATTAATTTTAGTTTTCTAATTTTCATTCTCTAGAATATTTTAATTTTAGACTAAAATAAATGTGAAGTGATGTTTTGCCATTCTTCTTTTAATATGTTTTGTTTTGTGTTAAGTGCCAAAAAAATGAAAATTCAGTCATTTGCAAAGATCTGTTACAGACCACTTCTCATTATGTCTACTTTAACAGAGTTTTAATCATCTGGAAAGATTATATGTGTCCTTGCAAGTTCTTGCTAAAGACAGAAATAGAGGGAACTCTGGGACTGCAGAAAAATAATGCCATTAAATCATACTCCATTTAGGTTCATTTCAGAAGGCCATCAGACAGCTTTCATGTAAGCTTCATGCTTTTAATAAAGACTGGCTTACTTCTGAATCTACTTATGAAGATCTTGTTGGCAGCCTCCTTTGAGTAGACTTTTTATTTTTTAATTTATGATAATTGCTTAGCATTATATCATTATATAGTTTTTCCTATTACTAGCCATAGCCAGTTCTTTGCATGATCTTTTTGGGTTCATTGACATCACCTCATACACTATCTTGTCCTTCTCTCCATTACATAATTTGTTCTTCATTACAAAGTATGGGTTGCAAAATCTATGAGAATAGAACTTCCTCATTCTTAAACAATTCCTATTGTTTACTTTACTTTCTAATCCATAAAACTATTGCTTATACTCCAGGCTTATACATACATACATACATACATACATACATACATACATACGTACATATGTATGACAGACTGATGCCTTATCTAGAGATAGTTTCATAGAGGTCTGATGTTTCATTCAGGTTATTATATAAATATTCAAAACAACCCCTTGCTATGAAGTAGACAATGACTGTATATAGATGTAATTTCTTGTAAATAGGTTGTAATTTTCAGAAAGTGAACAGAAAAGCAGTATACAGGAGTTATAACAGAAGAAGCTATTTGTATAATAAAGCAAGCATAGCGTATACAGTGCAAAACACAGTAATCATTAATTTTGATTAAATGGTTAAATAATTTTTATCTTGGTAAAGTTTCCTCCCTTTGATGGTACTCAAAAGCTTTGTTGTTATCCATGGAACTACTTAACAAGCTTGTAGTATAGGCAAGTTTTGGAGAAAATACACATTTCAAATGAAGACATGGAAATACAAAGTGAAATAATAACCTTTGTATATAGCATACATTTGTCTATTGTTTTGTATTTTTAATGGACATTTCCTTATGGAACCACACTGTTACAGCAGTGATGGGCTGGGCGATCAGAAAGTTTTATTTATGACTTTCACATTTCAGTTCCATTAGTGAAACTTAAAACATTTGTTTCATGGGGTTCCACTGTCATTTCTGGAATTAGAATGCAACAATAGCACTATTTTGTCCAAGTTTACAATAAGTACGCAGCACGTTAAGCTTATTGTAAAAGTGGTTGCTACAAAATCCTCATGCATTCAAGTTGCAACAGCTGGAGGGGATTGTGGAAATACACTCGTTCTCAGCATTCTGCTTTTCCACAGTCATCTTAGCCATTTCTAGGACTGCACTGAACAGCCAGCAACTCTGCATCCTGTCCTGTGCTGGAGGGGTTAGGAATGTGTAAAGGAGGAATTCAGTCCCAGGACACTTAAGCAATTAGGAATTTTTAGAAATAACTTTACTATTTTCTCAGAAACTTCTAAGCACTGAACAAGGAGCAGGGAGCACAGCCTGAACAGCCCACAAAACATGTGAGGGGAACTGAGCAGTAACACTGCTCTGTAAGCAGAGCAGTTTCCAAATGTGGAAAATGTCAGCAGTCTGCTTGAACATGAGGGGAAAGCAAAAAGCAATACACCTGGCAGCCACCTGTTATGAGACCAGCCTCATCATTTATACCTTTCAGCATGCAAGGCTTGCATGAGGTATAGATTGTCAGACAGGGATTAAAAATGAGTGAGAAAGATTAAAATTATGACCTGCTCTCTCAGGGCCCAGTTCCATAATTTATCATTGTGGATACTGTTAAACTCTTCTGTTAAACGTTGTGTGTTGTGGGACGAGTGCTGTGTCCCTGCTAGAAGTGTCTCCTGGTGGCAGACAACTGAGCAGCTGCCTGCTCTCTGGCTTCCAAAACTGGGGGCTTCTGAGTTCCACACACAGTTCCCCAAACTCTGTCTTCTTTCAGCACCAAGCAGACATTTCACACATCTGAAAGATCATTATATATTCGAAACATTCCTTAAAAACTGCTGAAAGTGCTGAACTGCTTTGCATTTGACTGTTGGAAGAGCTTTGCTCAAAAAATATTTCAACTGCTCCAGTTTTGTTAGCATCTGGACATCTTCCTGACGTCAGAGGGGGATGATGAGATCCAGATGCCATGACTTACTGATGTTTTCATTAACTTCTTAGCAGTTTTGTCTTTGTTTTGTTTACCAACTGCAACTTCTTGACTCCAGCTCACATATGTGAGCATTACTGGGGGGAGAGCAGGGAGAAGAGCTAGAATGGAGGGGAGCAGCCACAGAAATGAAATTAGTGCTTGGCAGAGACCCAAGGTAACTGATTTCTCTTATTACCATGTGCTGTTCCAGGATATGCAGCCTGTGGGAAGGTCAGCCCCAGACGATAGGAAACATTTTGCCGAGTTGCTATTTTCAGTAAAAAATGAGCTATATGATTTGCTAATTATGTTCCAATTTAGTAGTAAACATGTTAAGCTATGAAGACAACAGGAAATAAGAACATAAGATAATATTAATGGCAACCTCCTGAACTTTACGTTTACAATCATGCCAAAACCTAATTGCCATGTAGAGAATATTTATTACTCTGAAGGAATGCCACTATTGCAATAGACACAGGGGGGAGCCCAGTTATAGTGTAGGTTGCATATTAGGAAATAGCTGAATACTTCTTTTAAAGGAAATGTTTGCAATAAACAGAGTACAAAAAAAGTACACATCCAACCATCTGTATAGCATCTCTATGGCAATAAATGTTTTATATGCTTGCTAATTCTATGTGATAGAATTCCATTTTTAAGAATTTCAACAATTTCCAAAGGTTAGTTTCATCAGCTTTTTCCCACTGAAAACAGACTTCTTGCTGGCAGAACAGCTTCAATGATAGTCTACATCTTATTAAGAGGCTGAATCAGATTTTTAAAACCTCCGACTAAACATGCGTTTTGCATTTTATGTAGCTGCATAGTTCAGTTCTGGTGGAAGGGGTGAAAGGGAGAGACACATCAAAGCACATTGACTGACACTGTTATGCACTAAACCTTGCAGCATGTTTAGCATTATCAGGAAAGTCCTATTTTGAAGGGAACATAATCCATAAAACAATCAGCGTTAGAGCTCAGTGGGAGGAGATAAATTCAGAACCTATACAAATGTATATTTTATGTATGTGAAACATGCTGTGGTTACTCAGATCAGCACAGGCAGAGAACTCACCAGACCTCAAGTTCCTCCAGCAGTGCCCAGTTTATCATTTTTGACACAGTCCAAGGGGACTGGGGTTCTGGTAGGAATAGAGGAGAGACAAAATGGACCACATTCTACTTACTCAGCAAACAACTCCTGTTACCAATGCTGCTTGTTGGTATCAGTATCTCCAGAGTGTGAGAAGTTTATTTAGCAAGTATAGCTAATTTTTGAATTAGGGTTGTGTTTGAGCATGCTTGATGTGTCAGTCTTATACAAAGGCATCTCGTAAGAATAACAGGAGAGGAATATTTAGGCAGATTCTGCTTCCAAATGTTAAATCAAGCATCCAAAAAGAAATGAACAAAGTAATGGAAAGCAGCTAGCCAGTCAGTTAGCAGAAAAAAATACTAGTGCAGCACTAGTGGGAAGTAAGATCTGAGAAGAAATTTGCAGTATAATGTGTTACAAAGTTGTGACCAGATGTGCATAAAGATTACTTTTCTGCGTTTGTCCTACTTCATTCCATATCTTTCATGCGGTCTGACTTTAGTTGCATCTCATATTCTTCTGCATTATGATAGAGTAGAGCCCATCCACTGTTGGAGCTCTTGAATTGCAATGTAATATAAATTAGAGCATTTTATATTTTGCAGTTTCTGTCAGGAAGTACGAGAGTTTTGCACAATACTTTGAGGGAAATTATCCAATGAAAATGTATAGAGACTAAGGAAAATCTACATTCTGTTTCTCTTGTGCTTTCACTTTTTAAAGTCTCTGTTGGGTACCAATGCAGCTTCATTTGGTAGAGGAGATAACAGAACCTACACCATACTCTGTATGTTGTCTCTCTCTCACTGAGGATGCTCTCAAAGGCTTCTAATCTCTATCTGAGAAGCTCATGTTAAAATGTCACAGCATCCTTTCAGAGTTTGTGACATATTATTCTTACTACCTGATGTTCTGAAGCTGTACTTTGGCAGCTGGCCTAAGAAGGCAAAGTACCTGCCACCCAAGTTGAAGTAACAACTGGCCTGCCTTGGTAAGCCACAGACAAGAAGGGTTTGGCCCATGCCATTGCATGTTGCTGCCAATCACAGCAGAAAATCTCCAGGCATTGAATCAACTCTAGTCTGTAGTACTGAAGAAAACAGAAATTTTTGTCACCCAGTGTATGCTTTGTATAACATTAAATGTAGGATATACTCCTGTTGACTTTTACTTGCTTTATTAATCTGACGTTCTTTAAGGCAGCTGAATCCTTGATATTTATAAAATAGTTTCACTTTGAAAAGCTAGATCAAGGAGTTTTGCTCCAGTCCTAGTATTTTCTTGTCATGTTTTCTTATACACATCTATGCCATGCAGTGCTATTTGCACATCTTTGCAGTCATTGATCAGAGGGGACAGAGGAATGAGTGTGAAGTATTCTCAAATGAAACCTGGCCTCAATCTTTGTTTACTCTGAATATCTATAATTTTTCAAACATTTTGCCCTCAGACATGCACACAGCTTCCTGGTCCATTGTGTTTGCCATGGTATAACAGCTTGAGCCATGCCTCCTTCTGTTCACCCTGAACTTTTTCATTAGAAGATGATAAATTAAAGCTTCAAGCATGTGAGATTCATCTGCCATGATGTTGCTGCTGCTTAGTAGTTAAGTAATTTTTTTTTGTTTCTGTTGAACAGCAGAGTTGAACCCCAGTGAGTTCTGGCATACACAACTATGTACTAAAGTAGCTAGGTAGCATGATGTTTTTAGTGCAAATAAAACATCTTTTTTTTTTTTTTTTTTTTTTTTTTTTCCTGAGCATGGTAACAGGGAGTGCTTTGTTTTGTCCTCAACTAAGCTGATGAAGAGTAATCAATAATTTGTGGGGAAAAAAAAAAAAAGAATTTTGAGTGATCTGGCAGAAAGGAATAGAGGAGAGAACCAATTGAAAGTTTTCAGGTTTCATAAACAGTAAAGATGCCTCTGACAGAGATTTTGAGGGCAGTTGCAGATGTCAGTCAGAACATTATTTTGTCTCCTGCTGCTTTTGACCAGTAAAGCAGTAATTGAGATTCGCGTAACAGATCTGTGGAAGAAAAACAGTAATCTTATTCCTCAGTCTCTTTTTCTGCAGAACCAGAAGGAACTAGACTGCAATCAGGCATTTATGTTGATGAACTTGTTTGTTTTCGTGCTATAAAAATTTGCTGAATGTACATATTGACATTCTAGTTCTTTAATGCGAAAGTGCTGGCAACATATACCACATATTTTAGAACCCTAAGAACGTAATGAGATTTACACTGTGGATAAAATCCTGACATTCAGTCCTGTCGCTAGCGTCAGAGTTCTTTCTTTAAGTTGTATCAGTTAAGAAAGGGAAGATGATATTTCTGTGTGATTTTTTTTCTTAATCTAATATATATATATATATATATATATATTACTATATGCAGTAAACTTACACAAATGTAAGTATGCACCATCGATCAGACTTTATCTTTTGAAAATAAATTGAAGTGAATGTGATAAGAAGCATTCTTAAGCAAAAGTAATTCTGTGGTTGGAATTTTTAAGGTTTTCTACTGCTGATTCTTTCTTTACCTTTAGATTTAATTTGGACGTCAGTCCAGAGTCCACTGAAAGCTCTTAGATGGTGGACTGCAAGTTTGTCTTTTTTCTCTCAGATTTAATGGAACAACCATGGTTCCTTTTCTAATGCCAAAAGATTATTATAATCAGTTTTAGCCTTCTGCATTTTAAATGTCCTAAAAACTCATGCAAAAACTTCCATATTTTTTGAGAAATCTGTATATTTAATTTTTATTTAAGGAGTTCAGAAATCTGTTTTCTGAATATTCATACACCAGTAATAGCTTCTGTAATCTGATTTTTTCAAGTATTTTTTTCATTGGAAGATAAAATTTTCTGTGGTCAGCTGGGACCCTCAAGCAAGCACTCAGATATTTCAAGCAGGACTGCACAAATATTTATCACTAACATCAGCACAAGTATTACAGAGACACAGACTCCTTGGCTTATTTCCCAGCCATGGCAGTTTAAAGAGAACTTGAAGCAACTTTTCAATTTGATTTCTTTGAAAGTACTTGGTAAAATATGTTCCATTTCTTATGGCTCCATTTTATCATCTATATGCTGACATAGTAAAACATTAAATATCTCCTCTTTCTCGTTACAAAAGTATATGTCTTTAGTACCTAGAAGAAATTTGGAAGTGTCACAAAGTATATGCATGGTTCTGTTTCATGATGTTTTAACTTTATTGAAGCTAATCATAGATGATAGAATCGTCTGAAGATTTTTTTTCTTTGACCAACGGATAGACAAAGCAGTTGAAACAGCCAGTGAAGCTGATTAAAAAAAAAAAAAGTGAGATTAGAAATGAACCACCTTGATTTTTTCTTTAATAATAGATATTGTTAACCTGAAATTATCTTGGGAAATGTTCTAATTATTTTGTAACATTTTACTGGACATGAAGTAAAAAAATTAGATGATCTCAAATGGAAATATTTTTTAATTGCAGCAAATTTAAATAGCTCACGTCTTAAAACAAGCAAAGAATTTTGCTGATGTGAAACTAGTAAAAACTTTACTAAGGAAAGAATGTTGTCCAGCAGAATACGAACAAGTTGAAGATAGGCATTTTCATGAGATCTCAAAGGTCGATAAAAAGATAGTCCACATATCTCAGTCTGTGCAACTACCATGAGAAGTAGAAACATTCAGCAAGCCTACATAAAAAGCTTGTAACTCGTACTCTTGTATTGAATTGTCACTGTGAAGTTTATGGGTGACCATAAAATCTAATTCTTTTCCTGGTATCCCATCATGTGAATTCCTATATTGTTCTTACTATCTACTCCATCAGAGCTGTGTGTTTAAAAAATAGAAATAACAACATTTTTCATCATTTTTTTCTCAAACTTTTAAAAGCAAAAATGATTAACAAGAAGCTTTAATTCTCTTTTCATAAGTGTATATTCTTCTTCCATATTTTAGTTAATACTATATATAAATCTTATTTTGCTCACGTGACATCTTATGTTTTAACGTCACCGGGGTTAGCATCCTCAGACAGCCCGTTTGAAAGTTGAAACGAGTAGCTTCTGATCCCTGAGCCCACTACTGCTTTTAATAAGATCTACTGAAGCTGTTAGGAATTAAAGGTCATTACAGCTCTGTGTATATTTGGGCTATTTGGCAAAATTAGCTTGCCTTGGTGGCCTGATGGGTAATGATGAGCACATCTGGTTCCATTTCTTTGGAGCTACCACAGCAAGATGTAATTTCAAACATGAGGTTTCAGTATCCACCACCTGGGGAAATCTCCACAGGGATTTAACTCTTCTCTGCCCCTCACATTTAAGATCATTCCCTCCAGTGCTCCTTTTGTCCTCGGTGCATTACACCATTTCATTCCTGTCATTTTTGTTTGCTGCTAGCAGCCAATTCACAATATTAGACACAAAATTATTCAAGACAAGTGCTGGTGACAGCCATATGTTCATACAGTGCCTGGAACAGGTGCTGAGCACACGCTAATGTGGCTCTGCATGCAGTGATAGTACTGCTAAGATGAGGGCTTATTTGAGGAGAGTGGATTCATACCAATGAGCAGATAACATTTTTCCTGAATAGCAGAAATAGTGTACCTGCTGGTTTCCTCTTAATTGCTTAGTTAGAAAGCATAGAGCACCATAATAAGATATTACTCAGGAAAAAAACAGGAGGAAAATAGAAAACCAACCAACAAACAAACAAAAACAACCAGGAATTACTTCTTAGAGCCAGAACAAATTTACTCCAGTTCTTGAAGAACAGCCTACATTTTACACCCAAAAAGTGAGTGTTTTTGTCTTGTTTCTTTCTGCTTTTGTAAATCACCGTCAGACATGGTTTTTGGCGTCTCCCATACATTAGGCAACAGAAATAAAGCGTCCACTTGGATTTGTTCACACTCTATGCATTTGTGCGAACACTGGCATATAATTAATTTAAAAGCAAAATGAGAACACACACTTAGGAGCACTTGCTCTTGAAGCAGAAAGAGAGAAGGCTTGTGATCACTCTTACAGGAAATCCCATAAAACTATTTGCAAATGTCAGGTTGTTAATTGCCATCAGCTGTCTCTTACAGTGCATTAAAAGTCTTCTGACAGCATAAAAACTGCTGGGCTGTAGCAAAAGCTTGATGCTTTGGAGGGAAGGTGACCCACAACAACTTTGTGAAGGAAGCCAGAAGAACAACATAAGACCAAGGACTCTCTCAGAAAAAAATATATAAAAGAAATAAAATTCCTACACTGAAACTGGTTCTCATCTGTCTGAGTGAGATATAGTCTCGCATTTAAGCAAAACTTTTCAAAACAATTCTCAAGAAGCATTTGCAACCTTGCAGAAAACTGCTCTTAGTGGAAATTAAGTCATCCTGCAAACCCTGCTTCTGACCAAACTAAACCATTGCTCTGAAAAGTAATTTTTAACCAGAACCCACTATTTTTTTCTCTCTTTTTAGTGTTAACTTTATTTACTAGATGCAGGTTTTTTTCTGTCAAAAGTCCTGATACATTATATCAAGGTAACGGTTTTATGGACATAGGACAATGCGTGCCTGAAACTGGTGAGTTATAGTTGGCAGAAAATAAGATTAAAACAGCCTTTTCATAAACAAGACCAAAATTTCATTCATATTTGAATTTTCTTCAAAAATAAGGAGATATTAGTATAATTCACAATTTAACTGTATTGGATGTTGCAGAGAAGAATATATTCCAAAATATATTTAATTTGCTCTCACACATGGTCAGTATGCTACATGCTGTATTGAGTGAACTGAAACTTTCAACCAAGAGAGCATCATCCATTTTAGTGGAGTTGCCCTATATTCACTGGTAAAGAGCTAATAACATTAGGAAATACAAGAATTCTCCTTGTCTCTGTTTCAGAATCAAAAATAGAAAGTCCTTTCATGTTTGAAGCTCCATCTGTTTTTCTGCTGCTGTTCCAGCACTCTGCATAGGTGCGCAGAATAAAACAATCCCAACTTTGGTATGCAGCTGTCCGTGAAAAGGTGAAGGAGAAAAATCTGCTCAGCCAGTAGTTTTGATCTCCTAAAGCTAACATCAAACTGCCCTTTCTGAAAAAGCCATGTTGCTCATGTAGGACAACAGGATCTCCTTTCTTCCTGCTTTTCAGCAACATGCATGTGCAGTAATGTCGTCCCAGTAAAGTTCTCCCAGCTCTTGGTGGGTGTGCGCAGTATCTGAGTATGGTCTCAGATGGGAGTAGAGAAAATTTTCTTAATGTTTCTCTCTAAATCAATCCTTAGTGGCAATTACACAAGCTGATTATGCTAAATTTTTGGTGTTATATATATATGTGTGGGGGGGGGGGGGTTATGATAGTGAAAGGTTTCTGACATTATTCTCACTTGCAGTTGAGTTTTCTAACAGTGTATTGGTTACGTTTTGGCTCAGTTGAAGTGCCTTTAACTTCAATGGGATGGTATAAATAGCAGTAAAACTACATGCAGCTCTAGAAGTCACTTTGCCCAAGGTGGTGTCAAGTTCTGCAGTGGTAGCAGTGGGCAGGGACATATTGCTAACCACCACACTTTGGACAGGGTGGCTGTTTTCAGGGAGAGCAACTTGAAGCCTGCCCAGCCATCCATAGGTTTGCCCAGCTGGCAGCAAGCACTGCAGCAAACTTAGCTCTCACTTTTTGGCCTACAACTTTTTGAAGGTGTGGTTTTCAAGTTTTACCCCACAAACTCAGCATGAGCAGAGCACTGAATTTCTTACACCCAAATGTGTATATTCACATTCTATTGCGTGTGAGTACAGATGAGAAATGAAGGGTGGGAAACAGTCTTACATGAAAAGGTAGAGAAGGGTCAAAAATCAGGTCTGAATTCTGTTACATGACAACACAATAAATTTCCAGGAGATTTAAGATCAGTTTTCTGAGTTATATATCCCCTTTGCCATTTGTGGATTAATGTGAACTAGGGGCATGCTTTAGACATTTTTGTTGTGCTAGAAAAATTACAGCAAATTGAAATGTCACTAGAAGTAAATAAAGAAACATACAAACTGTATATGTTTTTAGCAGACAGGTACATGGGATTATAGAGGGAAATTAAAAGGAGAAGCTGAAAATTGTATTGCAGGTATGCAAGGCGCTTTAACAAAGCGATAAGGTGTGGCATTTATTGGAAGACAATGAAAAGAGCTCACTTTAAATTCTTAATGTCTGTAAAGCCTTGTGAATCAACAAGGAAACTGAGAATCTAAATAGAGTATTTCAGCAATAGCTAATAAATTAGGCAAAAAAGCAATGCAAATTAATTTTATTTTACCTGTTTTTTGGCACATCTGTTCATAGATTCTTACCAGCTGCTACAGAAAATAACACACGTGAAACTGGCCTTTAAAGCTCTGCAAGCATCTTTCTGAATTCTGGATCCTAAAAATAGCAGTATTTAGGCACTTTTTCTCCAAAAAGCATTTTTTATGCATGTCAGTATTGTCACAAATATGAGACACTGTGTGTATAGATCTTAAACTGTATGATCAAGTGAGCTAAATACACGCTGTGCTGATCTTGTACATGTAATAGGAGTGTATAGGAACCTCTTGACTTCTACAAATAAGACATCATTATTTAGCCATCTTTTCTGATTTTTTTAATTATTTATACCAGAAATCGTACTCAAATTATGCTTAGTTTTCTCCAAACAATTCTTTCTTTCTTCTTTCACCTGAGTTCATTCCTTACAGATAAATATCAGTTCATCAAACAATGCATTACCTTTGTTCTTTCTCACCATTCATAGGCTTTAAATACCACCAAGCATTCATACCAGCTATTTACAAATGTGTTCTACTTACAGCATTAAGTGACATGAGTGCTTTATGACTCTATTTACAAGATGTCAAAGTGGTTTCTTACAGAGTAGTGCTCTTTCCCTCCTGCACTGGGCACATGAAATCAGTGAACCTAACAAACTAGAAAAGCCTCATTAATGGAAGCAACTGTCCTTTGTGAGCCAGCAGCAGAAGGCAGCAGATCAAAGGTGCCCCATTTCCTTTAGCAGAGTCTGCACATCTGTTTTCTTTATATTGAACGTGTGATTAAGCTTTCTGGTTAACAACAAAAAAGCTTTTTGCTATTATTTTTCTAACACATGCTGACTTCAGTTTTCAACCTGAAAAGTCTGATTGATATAAACTGTCTAAGTTTAACCAGGATGTTGAGAGATGGAATGCTCCTTATCTGCCTATACTAGATGTAAATAGAAAGATCAGATAGCACTGCTCTAGAGTTAACTTTCCTCAAAATAGTGCCAAAAGCTGGTGTTTTTCACAGCTATGCCCAGCTGCAAACAAGCCCAGGAATGGATCTGCTGTTACAACAGTAGGTTTGCTCTCACTTTTAAAAAAGAAAACTAAATTGTAAAGGACATATTTATTTTACAGTTAAAAGGAAATAAATAATCACTTTGTGAGATCATTATTAACTGGAACCAAATTTGGAAAGCCAAGTATTATTTGACAAAAAAGATCTCATTGATTTCTGAATCAAGACATCCAATTTAAATATTTCTTTTTCCAAAAAAATAACGTTCTTTACAGAAAAAGTTTTAAACATTTTTTTTTCCTAGCTTTGTTTTTCAAATAGGAAAAGCTTTATGGTGCTGAATTAAACTGCTTATTTAGCAGCATTCTTACTCTTGTATGTATATTTTTCCACATTATATTTTGTAATAGATTTTTTTTCCTCCTTTAAATGTGGTATTTTGGATTTTACTCAAGACAACTCCTATGGTATTACATTAATTGTATTAAGGTGGCTTCTGTGCGTGTGCACCCAGATGCATGGAAAATGAAGTTCTGAAAAGCTAAATCAGAGTCTCATATATCAGTCTAGATAGATACAGCATTGCCATGGGTATCAATAGGAAGGAACAAGAGCAGGAGGGTGTTTCAAGCACAGGAGGAATCTTTACCTCAGCACTTATTGCCCGTTTGCCATTAGCAAATACTTCCACATGATAGTAGGCTGGTAACTAGGCAAGGTACCAGAAGACAGTCTGTGGGCAAATTTCTTAGTACTGAAAGTGGCTGCATGCCTGTGGCTGAGCAGCCCATCAGAACTGTAAGACCACTTCTGGCTGTAACGAGCAGTGATGGGAAATGGGAGAGCAGCTCAGCTCACCATGCATCAAGCAGAGCTGCCTGAGAGGACAATAACAGGAGTTCTTTAAATTCTTTTCTCACCTCCTCTCTGGTATGCAGAACTGAGGCAGTAAGTGAAATGCAATGAAAAGTGCTCTGTATTTTTGCACAGCACTACACATTTGTGATTAATGACAGTGCTCAGTGCCTGATGGTGGTGTCACCCAGTGCCTGCTGCAGTCCAGCTGATGGGTTCAGTGGTACTTACAGAATGGTGAAATGTTGCAGATCTTTGTGTCAGCACTGCTCCAGGATTTCATGGTCAGGCTTTGCAGTGTATTTATTTCTGAATAATTGCAGCATTCACCAAAAAATACTCTTTCTTACTTCTGAGAATACAGGAGAAATCTTCATATCTTGAGAAAAATAAATCTCCGTCTAAAACATGTCAAGAAACCTTTCTTTCTTCTCAGGAAGGAAAACAGATAATTTTAATTCTAGTGTTTCTATTTGTAACTTAATATTTCTGCTAAAGAGGACAAGCAGTGACTTTAAATAGGTCTCCTTGTTTCCTCTTGTCCATATCACTCCCTGAAGTGCTCTCCACCCTATCCTTGTTTGAAAGATATCCTTATTCATTCTTATTTATGAAGGTCGGGTCATCCAATTCAGTTACAAAGTACACAAGACAAGTTAAGGGCTTTAGACCAATAGCAAATGCTGCATATTTTATGCCATAAGTACAAACTGAACAGTCAAGAAATAGCATAAACATTTATTGAAATGTTCCAGGGAAATGGATGCATGAAGAATGCTCATTTGTTTATTTCACTCTCTTTTGTTCATATATGCATTGATTCACACATTCAAGAAGACTACACAGTCATTTGATTAATTCTGACTCTGGTTAGCAGAGTGACTGTGTATACATCAAGTTCAGTTTTCCTTCCAAAGACAGAAATAATACCCAAAGACTTTTCTGAAGGAGAACTGTAACTCTTAGAGAATTTATCCTTCACAATACAAATGAAGAATTGAAGCTACAAGTATGAAAGCTTACATTTTGCAAACAGTGACTCTAACTGTACCTCATTTTATGTCTGTACAGTAGGGGCTGGGCTATGTGAATCTGAATACGGAATTTAGAGTAATTTCCTACAAGCACAAAGCTTGTCCTACAAATAAAGTTGAGCTTGCCGTACATGTAAATGCTGATCATAAACAGTGAAATTAAATTTGTTGGCAAAATCAAGCCAGAAACTGAGGGCATGAGAGGAAGTCAATTGGTCATCTATATGTTGAAAGTATACAGTTAACAATCAATTTCACCCAAGATGTTTCTTTTCAGATATATAATGAGTTTTACATTAAGTCCATAATATTTCTGTAATCTACATTTTCTTTTCAAAAATTATCATTCTTATTTAAACTTATAAAATAGCACTAATGAACTTCTTGTCCTTAGACTAACAAATAGCAAGATATTTTTGTCATGAAGCTTTTGATGTAATTGTTTTTTATGCAATTTAGGCTACTAATCTCCATGACAGAGTAGCAGTATATGCTGGCGAGCAATATAGTCATAAATGAGAAACAAAAGGTGAAGTCAGACTGACCTCTGGCAACTCACAACTCCTCTGTTAGTAGCAGTCTATAGTATTAAAGCTTATAGCTCTTGTTACAAATAAAAAGAGTGCTACATGTTCATGATGGAATAGGACTTTGCAAATGCCACCAAGTTGATTTTTCCTAAAACCATACTGCAGAGCCACAAGTGCAAAAAGATGTGCGCAACTTTCTGGGGTAGAACTTGAATATTACTCTAAAGAGCTTGCATTTTAGTGTTGGTAGTTAGAGTACAGCTTTGGAACACCTGTTTTGATTTCCTTTCATCTTATGATACTGATGTAATTGCAAAACAAGAATCAAATCTAAGGAGGATCCTAAGCCATGTTCTTATAAATTTGGTGACTGTATGAATGTTTTGAGAAAGAGTCATGAAAAAGTATCAGCTGAGCAGTCCATCACCTGTGGTCCTCTTTCCACTTGATTCATTGAACCTCAATGTGTTTATCCCATAAAATAAAGGATAATTCTTACAGGCTTTTGCTGAGGACATAAACCAAATATTGAGTAAATACAGTGGTTATGGCAGAGAAAGATTTGATTATATTTCACTTAATAGATTTCAGACATTAAGTAACTTCTTATCCACACTGTCACACTAACTTCGAGAGCTTTAACACCTACATTAAATGGATGTGAACAGCACATCCTCAGGCAAGGAGAAAATTGTGTCAAGCATTTATGACTTGCTAAAGTGTATGTTGGTGGTTATATAAAGAGCATGCCTGTCAGTGCTTTCTGATAGGTATTTTGATAGCATTTGAGAACATGAAAACTGTAGGTGACTTAACCAACCTGTGGGAATTCAGAACTATTGATTGGATTTTGGAGAGATGAAATGTGATTGTACATACTGGATATATGAAAAAGAAAAGGTTTTATTCACTGCCTCTTAAAACATAATTACTTTTTTTAGTAAATGAAACTTACTGCCAGTATATGAGATATGGTGAATACGTACAACTGATAAATCATCTGTTGATTTTTGCCTTTGTTTTTATATGTAAAATAGTAATGACTAAATAATAACTTTCTGAAAGATAATTATTTCTGGAAGGTTTTTGACATAAATGGTTTTATGATTTTTGTTATCGGTATTCCACATCATAACATCACGTAAGGCCCTGGGAGTTGAAGAGTTAAGAGTTCTGAGCCAGCTAGGCCCATCTCCCTACCCTTTCCCTTTTTTCTTCTCCTTTCTCAGGGCACAGGTCTGTGTGTCTCCCTGCTCCATTAGTCACAGAACTGGGCTGAACCCACCTATAAACCATTGACAAGTATCCTCCAGGTTGTTGGTCTCATAACTTGTGAATAAGTAATTACTTTCCAACAAGAAATGAGTGATTAACCATTGTGCTGGCCTTCCTACAAAAGCATCTGTAGTGGGATGTGTCTGTTCCAGTGCTCTAGTCCTCACTCAGCCTTCTCTGAGAAATATTATTCCAAGATAGTTTAGTTCAGTATTTTATATGTCTGCCTAATGTGGTTTCGCTACAGCCCATTCTCATCAAAGGAATCTCTGTATGCCACCTTCTGCTTCTGCACATCTGCCAGCCTTTACACCACCTGTCAGCACTGATTTTCAGTACTGATTTTTTTTTTCCCTTACTCTAATGAAACACTTTGTTTGAGACCCTGTTGCACTGAAGGAAGTGGGAATTTTGCCAGAACTTCATCCTATCTGCTTTCTGAGAATACTCATGAAAAAGTGCTATGTCACATGACATTCTTAGCAGAGTGTTGGGTTGGGTATATCCTGCAGAAAGACTTCTCTTGTAAACAAGATTTAGCAATCTTGGAGGGAATTTCCTGCTGTTGGTCAGATTGTTTTGAACACCACTGACCTTGCTGCAGCGTTCTATTCTAAGAGCAACTATTCATCTGTGTCCTAGGATCAGTTGCTTTGATGACAGTAACTGCTGGGGAGGTGGATAAGGAAATCTAGAGACACTCGTTCCAGTTGTGAGGCCTGCTGATAACCAGCCCAGACTGTGCTCTGGCTGGTCTATACCAATTTAAACACCATTTGGAAGGAAATAGCTTCACTGAGGAAGGAAGCAAGTGAATGCGGAAAACAAACCAAAAAAATTCCAAGTACAGAATTAACCTAGTCTGCACCATGTTACCATCATAATACCAATATCCCTCAACAAAATACATCAAGGACCCCTCAGTTTGCACTAAAAATACACTTCTAAAATGCAATAGCATTTGCAACGTTCTCAGGCTCCCTTCAGATTGCCAGTCCTTATTAAGCACATGAATCTGCACCATTTGTTTCTAATTTGAAAAGAATGTCACATTCGTCAATAAGAAAAAAATATTCCCTACACTTAGGATTGTAAATGACAGTTTCATGGACAGTATTTTCTAAACACAAGGAGGAGATCTAGGCACAAAAGCCAAAGCATGGGAAGCAAAACTGATTTATTTAGTTAGCTTCTTGTCTACTAAGACAAAAACTCTTCTCCATTTTAAATCTCTTCTATAAACATATGATATTTTTATAAAAATTGTATTTTAGTAGATTTAAAACAATTTTTGAAAGTAATTTTTCCCTTGGTCTCTGTGAATGGTCTGTCTTCACACTCCCCAGTATGTTTGTAACGTGTATCCGTAGCCTTCACAGCCTGTAGCCATTCCAAAATAGTGCCTAATCAGATCATGGAAATTTAAGATAAAACAGTGAAAATTATACTAAAAAAAAAAATCTTTATTGATCATACTGCATGAAGAGCATCTTCTTGGTAGGACTGATTTCTTCAGACAGTCTCAACTTTTTACAGGGTTTCTTTCCATTTTCTGTCCATTCTGCACTATATAATAAAGAACAGGCTATGACTACAAAAAGCACAGACATAGTCTGAAATATTCTGAAATGGTTGGAAAAATTTAAAAAGTTGCAGATTTTGCATAATGAGTATTAACATTTTACCTACAGTAAGTATTTGATATCTTTATTTGATACAGAATCTACAAGTGTATGGCATAATTTTCAATAATTTGGATTCATATGAAAAGAACAATATAAAAAAAGGTTTTTACAAAGTGATTTAGCAAACAATTGAAAAAGGCTTTAAAGGGACAGAAGGGATGCTCAAGGTGTCAGTTCATATAGGTGTTTGGAACTGGCGTTCAGTCACATAAACTAAACCCTAATTTATTACTTCTTTTATGATGCATAGTGATTCACTTAGTATAAATTTTTCAGTAATTATTCAGTAAATATTCTGAATTTTTTATAAAAGATATGACTACAGAGTCTGAGTCCCTTTATAATTCCTGATTATTTATTTTTTTTTTTTCCATAGAAAGCTGCACATTCCTTCTGTAGATAGAACAGGTGATTAATGCATGATTTGCTTGAAATTAGTGCTTGGAAAATGTGAATGATTTTCAGAATTTTTAATATATTTCTCTAAAAACAGCTTATTTTGACCAGATCTGATCATACCTAAACCGTCATAGGATTCTCAAAATATAATTTTATTTTTCAAAGTGCCTTATAAGAAGAATTAATGGTTTTACAAAGACCTGTGCTTTAGGGGTCTTTCTTTATGTCAGGCTGCTGAACATTTAAGCTATTTTGAAACACCTTCTGTTTGCGTTCTTCATGTGCGGGACTGAAAAAAAAAAAAAAAAGACACTCACTTCAGTTTCTCCTGTAACATTTCTGCCCTGATACGGTGTTCTCTATTAAGCTTACACTGCAGTCAGCCATCACCTTCCCACATGTTTTTGCATTTCATCACTCAACTTCTTTTTGGTCTTGCTGACTCTCTCCATCACATCTTCCTTGCAGTCACTTGAATGTCAGTCAGTAACTGCATTCTCACATCTCCCAGCCTCAATGACCAGCTTGAGAATTATTAGCAGACACCACTGTCTGTCCTTCTTTAATTATTATTTTAAGCCTTTCTGAATTTTAGAAAGAAATTTATTAATATAATCAATCGGAAAACTCACACCTGAATGCAATGTTCATACTGAATTGCTCAAAATTAAATAGCTTATTTAAAGTATTCAGGATGCCTTTCCTGTATCATTGCTATGGGAAGAAAAAAGTGAAGAATATTGAAACTTCAGAAATTCTGTACAATGGTACTGAGAGGTGTTTCTGATTTAGGAGGTGCCTAGAAATTGCCAATGCACAATTGCAAATCTGAACATTTACTATATTTGATTATTTCAGTACAAATAGAAGAAATAAGATGTTACACATTTCAGTGTCATATTGATCAAATCCTGGGATTATTATTTGTCTTGAGAGCTTTGAGAAAATAATGCACATAAAACACAAAGAACTAGGGTAGCAGGAAGCAAGGATTTGGATTTTGGATTTGCTGTGTAAGGTGCTTGCTCACCTCACACATCTTTGGGCAGTTCAATCAGCTAACTTAAAAAGCTGGTTCCCTTAGTGCCCCTTACTCAGTAGAGAGGCAGAGACTCTCCTCCAAAGGATCATCTGTGTCCCATTTGTGAGGTTTGCCCCCAGAACCTGGAGATGTTTCTCCTCATTTGCATCCAGCATCTCTGAGTTACCAATGTCTGTTCCCAAACGCACCCACATATCTTATTGCAACTATGGCTATCTTTTTTAACTGTTTTCCTCAGTGCTGTGCAGTTTCTGGTCTCAAGAACTCTTTTCTTAATGTATTTTTTATCTTTATTATCGTACTATTATTAATTCTTTGTTGAGTTGTATCTCATAATTTCAGGAAGAATCAGAACATTTCATGCCTAAGTTTACTAAAAAGTCCTTTCAGGTTGTCAAATGTGTGCTCAAAAGTAATCCAGCAAATTCAGCTGTGTGTTTTTATTTTTTCTGCTAATCTGTTTATTATTTCTGCTACACTTGTTTTGTTCCACATAACCAGATTTTGACTTTTCCTTTAAAATATTTATTTTAATAAGTACCAACTGCTTCAGCTGACTAGTCAGAAAGAACGATTTTGCCTAATTTTTCCTTATCCTTTTCTTCCTAAAAGACTGCCTGCATATTTGTATACTCCTCCCTTCAGCACAGATTAGTAATTGTTATTTCTGCTGAATGAACTTAGATGGTAAGCCCAGATGTGGCAGCTGAAAATGGTACACCAGAGCACATATGTTGTAGTGCAGGTAAGCCACCATCTGCCTGAACCGCAGCCAAGACACTTCCTGGTCCCATCTGCGGGTGAGAGGAGATACTGGTGGAAGCAGCTGGTATGAAATCAGACTGCTTGATCTTGAAAGATGTTGGCCTGAAACAAAGAAGCATATGTTTGTGTATTTTATGACAGAGGCTTTCACATTATCAACAGATACTTATTTTGTTAGATCTACGATAAATACCATAATGATGGAGGGCATTCTTACAAGATACAGTATTTTATGCTTTATTTGATTGTGGCTCTTTTGAGAAATCTATGATATTAGAAAATTAAGGTTTTTGAGGGAATTTAATGTCTACTTCTTAAAGGAGATATAAAACAAACTCGAAAGTCAGGGATAGATATGCATACAAATTAAAAACATTAATCAAGAGTGTTTAAGCAAAAGGGGAACACAGTGACAGTCTCTTGAATTACATCCTAATACATCCTAATGACCAATGTCATACGGAGATAGCTTTTGTAACAGAAGAAGAGATGTTAGCTTAGAGAAGGAGGGAAGAGAAAGGAGAATCTTACATCTCTATGTCCATCAAGAAGCCTTTCATGACAGAAAGACGAAAGATGTATTTCTAAAAGTGGGGAGGATAAGTAGATCACTTTACTAGCAAACAGATATGCAGAAGTGGTTAAAGATCTTAGCTGATATACATAATCCAGGGCAGTTTTACTGTTGTAAATTCACATGCTTTCTTGGCTAATGTTAGCTGGAGGAGCAGGAAAGTGAAGAAACGGCCTATAACTCACCCCAGAATTGATGTGCTGTGCTTCTTCAGAGTCCATTGACTTGGAAGATTAGTAATAGTGGTAAATCAAAGTCTGCATCCTTCCCATTCCTGCCTTTGTGCTGCTGCAGTGTTTGTGCTGCCAAGTGCTAAAAGCGGAAGCAGGCAAATGAGTTCAGTGAAAATTGGTGCAGATCTTTGGAGGCAGAGTTGATTTGGCTTTTTGTTTATTTGTTTGTTAGCAGATTATTTTTCAGCCCTAGTGATTCCTGATCCAAGTCATTGTGTGGCCTTGTGAACTTCTGTGGAAGAACAAAGGCAGGAATGGGAGTACATAGGTGGGGATGGAAAGCAGAGGAAGGAGGCAACATTTTGGTCCAGATCTCATTTATGTCAGCTTTAAATGGCCAAGAAACCATAACTTCCTCTACACAGGTAGGAAAAAAAAAATGCTCAGGACTTGAGCACAAGTGAGATGTTGAAGCATCTGGTCAGAAGTACAAAGGAAATATCTCCTCCCTTCCCCAGCTTACTGTGCTGCCAATGGATCTGCAGCAGTATCTGTCATAATGAAGGACCATATGCTTCTGTTCTCCGTGTCATTTTTATAATTCTTGTTGTCGTCTATGTAAATATATTACTTAGCACCTCTGTTCTACAAAGTAAAGTCTACGGTGCAAACTGATCCACAATTACTCTGCCTTGCAGTTAAAATATTTGAAGTGTATGTTGATAATTCTATTCCAAAGCTTGTCAAAGTTGATTTTGCAATGTACTGTAATATCTGAGACCTACTGTCAGTCAGCTATGGGCCCTGTCAGATGAACCTAGGATTTTTTTTTATATGATCTATGCTTCAAAATGTTCTTTCTCCAAGAAACAAAACAAAGAACTCCTTTCCCTTTGAGACTGCTCATGAGCCATTTTTAAGATAATTTGCCAGGCAAAAAGGATGATGTAAGTAGATACAAAACAAAGTATTCATGATTACAATCCCCATCTCCCAGAAGTGGCCATTAATCAGTTGTCTGGTACACAAGCATTCTGTGCTTATATTAGAGAAACTGCTGCCAAAGATGTTCTTCCAAGGCACACCAAGCAGCAAAGGGAACTTCAGATTCAGTAAACACACACAAACAAGCACTCTTGGTATGCCAAGACAGGAGGCTGGAGTATTTGGGACACGGTAGCAGTGCCTTGCAACAATAGCATAGATTTTACTGCTGGCACTGCTGGCATACCACTGGCCAGCACTTCAAAAGCGTCCAAAAGACCAAAGAAAGGGATGCAAACAGACAATTATTTGAAATGTCCATAGAGGACTTTGAAGTGATTATTAACAATGCATCTCATAGCCTGAGGCAAACAAAAAGTATGTCTGCACACTAAGCTGCTGAATGGAACAGGATTTGTTTATCAGCCTCTCCATCAGACTACAGAGACTCCCTCTGAAATGATTTATTCTTCTCTGCTCCTGCAGCTCAGTGTGCCACAGGCATGTTCTGAAGGACAGACTCAGCTAGCAGAGGGTCAGTTCATCAGCACAACAGCAAGTCCTGTCTGAGCTGTCTTCTACACAAGTGAGATAAGGACCCAGAAACAACCTCCTGAGTTGGTGTTCCCCTCCTTGCAGCACTGATTTGAGGTTTGGTGGCCAAATACAGCCTCCCTATAAGCACTGCCTCTCTGGCTGTTGCAGGGGATCCAGGAGAGATCATCTACACTGATGATCTGAGCAGTGCAGGGTTTCCACTAATTGATGTAAGACCGGTGCAAACCATTTCCCTTCTGCAAGCTTCTGGTTTCCTGCCTGACTTTCACAGTTTTACTGCTGTCATGCAAGCCCAAATCATGCCTCCGTGATTTGTCTGTATGGTCTGTCTGTCTCTTCCTGGTGGTGGCACAAAAGGCTTTCTGGGGCATGAATGGATGCTTTGTTTCCATGCTCTGAAGAGGTCTAACCAGAATTCTGTCCAGGTTTGTCGCCCTCAAAACCATAGCTGACTACTTTGAAGTTAGGAAGGAATTTTGCCCCACATCTTCTGTTCTCTGTGAAAAAATGACTTCAGCTTTGTGGCTAGGAAGAGCCAAGCATGAAATAAGAAAATGACCATAAAGATAATAACTGAGGTTCTCATTCAAAGTGAACATATCCCACTCTAAAGCTCAGTGATTCAAGGAATGAATATCAGAAACGAGATTTATTCCAGAAGCTGCAGTATAAAATACTAGTTAATGTCGATCTCTGCTTTTGTATGCATCTTGAATATGTATTGGCTTTTTGCACTATGGAAAGACATGCTATTAAGATACTTTTGGCTAAAAGATACAACCGAGCCACAGAGTTACACTGCAGACTTCAGGAAAATTGGCTTCGTTTAGCTTGCAGAGTTTGTCTCTTTACTCTTTAAAACTTATTTAGTTAGATAAAAACTAAACCATGATTTTTATTAGCAAACTCTAACTTCAGCTATTTCTCATCTATTTGTATATGTTTCCAAGAGAAGTGAATAGGAAATGTTTCAGCTTTTCTTGTTTCTAAATAAGAAATTTTTATTGATTGCCTAAACAATTTGCCTGTTTTCATCTGTGCTGCTACACTGAGTTCTGAAGTACGTGAAAAGATTAGCCAAAATAAAATGTCAGCATTTGGTTTCGTTCACTGAATACTAGAAAACATTTAGGAGTTTAAATTGATTTCACATGGGAATGTCAGCTGCGTGCTCTGGCTAGGAATGAAGTTCTGACTCAGAGGGGTAGAAAAGATATGATAATCAAAATTTCTCAGATTCATTTCTTGTAAGTATGGGAGTGACACTGTGGTGGAACTCATTCTGTATCCATTGCAGTAGTTTGTTTTAACCCCAAATAACTGCTAAAAAGTAGCAGATACCATTGTGAAGTCTTTCTCCCTGCACTGTTCTTCTCATGCCTGCCCTAAAATCATCCCACAACAATTTTTTCAGGGTTTCCCGCAACCTTGAAGACTTGTATAATTTTTAACCATAAATGCAAAGCAGCAAGGGAATAGATTTTGAATGAAACAAAGTAAGAGTCTGGGGAAAAGTATCTGTTTTACACTAAAACAGAAAATCTTTCTTCACTTTTAATCAGGAAATACTTTTACTTCTGATGTAGGTTTATTTTAACTATGCTAGTAAACCTTTTCAGTCATCAGTCTAAAGGAAAAAGCACCACAGGATACAGCAGTGGTGTTACTCCAGAGTAGCCAAGCAGTTATGGTATAAATTCAAGATAATTCAGACAAACATACTGTTTCTTGCACTGTACCATGTATAAATAATAGCTCAGGACAGCAGTGCTCTCATTTCTGTGCCACCTCCCTCCCTGTTGCACTTCACTGAACTCCCTATCTATATGGGTAGCACACAGGTGGGTCATAGCACTTCAAAGACAATGAGCTTCTACATGTTTTGTGCAAGTTTAGTCTTCATGTGGGAAATCTCCAATGGGAAACCTCAAGCTCCATCACTGTTAATCCTGAAAGGCACAGGTCTGAACCCCTTCAGGTGGCACAGAGAAAGGTATGAATAAGTGAGCTGATACACCATCAGGCCACATCCATTGTAATGGTGCAGATGGTTGCTGATGAGTATTGCTGAGCTGCATTTTTTTAATGCACTTCAGTCCAAAATATGGATTAAATATCTCTCCTGAAATATGGAGGACTAAAACACAGCTCATTAGTTTTTTCTCAGATCAGAAAATTCAGGAGTCTGTGACTTCTGTTTGCAGGGAGTCAGCATAGCAGCCGCAACTGCTGTGCTTTGACTTCATTATTTTATGTTAAGACTGATTATTTTTCTTTCAAAATGGATATTGGGCAAGTAGGAATCTCTAGGTTTGTTCTGTGTCTCACAATCAGGCAAATCTAAAATGACTAACCAGCACAGGGTTTCTTCATATGAACATGTTGTGTGAATCCCCTCTAAGGACACTGTCTTCCACAGCATCCTTATAACATCCTTGTAACAAAGTTGAGGAAGTGTAGAGTAGATGAGTGGACAGTGAGGTGGATTGAGAACAGGCTGACTGGCAGAGTTCAGAGGGTTGTGATCAGTGGCTCAGAGTCCAATTGGAGGCCTGTACTTAGCGGTGTTCCTCAGGGGTTGGTGCTAGCTCTGGTCCTGTTCAACATCTTCATCAATGACCTTGATGAGGGCACAGAGTCCACCCTCAGAAAGTTTGCTGATGATACAAAGCTGGGAGGAATGGCTGACACGCCTGAAGGCTGTGCTGCCATTCAGCAAGACCTGGGCAGGCTGGAGAGCTAGGCAGTCAGAAACCAGATGAAATTTAACAAAAGCACGTGTAGAGTCTTGCACCTAGGGAGGAGTAACCACATTCACTGGTGCAGGTTGCAGGATGAGCTGCTGGAGAGGAGCTCTGAGGAGAGGAACCTGGGTGTCCTGGTGGATGACAGGCTGGCCATGAGCCAGCAGTGTGCCCTGGTGGCCAAGAAAGCCAATGGTATCCTGGGGTGCATTAAAAAGAGTGTGGCCAGCAGGTCAAGGGAGGTGGATCCTCCCCCTCTACTCTGCCCTTGTGAGGCCTCACCTGGAGTACTGTGTCCAGTTCTGGGCTCCCCGGTACAAAAAAGACAGGAATCTCCTGGAAAGAGCCCAGTGGAGGGCTACAAAGATAATAAGCAGTGTGAAACACCTCTCTTATGAGGAAAGGCTGAGAGACCTGGGTCTGTTCAGCCTTGAAAAAAGAAGACTCAGAGGGGATCTTATCCACGTCTATAAATATCTAAGGAGCAGGAGGCCAAGGGAGGAGGCTGGACTATTCTCAGCAGTGTGTGGTGATAGGACAAGTGGAAATGGCCACAAACTGAGGCACAGGAAGTTCTGCACAAATATGCCTGGAAATTTCTTCATAGTAAGGGTAATGGAGCACTGACACAGGCTGCCCAGAGAGGTGGCGGAGTCTCCTTCTCTGGAGATGTTCAAGACCTGCCTGGACGCCTAGCTTTGCGTCCAGGGAGCTGCTTTGGCAGGGAGTTGGACTCAATGATCACTAGAGGTCCCTTCCAACCCCTACAGCTCGGTGATTCTGTGATTTTGTGACATCCAAGCCTTCTTGATTCTCAGGGCAAACCCTCAAGGGCCAAGTCACGAAAAGATGTTGTTGTCCTTTATTCCCCACCCTTTTCCTTTTTTTGCCAGTTCTAATCAGCCATAAAATATCTGCTACACACTTCTGTGATGCAGAGGGAAGAATTACCAGCCCTGGGCCAAGTCACGTACAGAAGCAATAGAAGAGTATTTTAACTGAGCAGGAATGTTATTTATCTCCACAGTACTTACGTTTAGCTGTGTTTAAAAAAAAAAAAAAAGAAGAAGAAAAAAAAAGAAAACTCTTCTTTTGACCAAAACAAACCTCCAAACACATATGTTCACTTAATATCCAAACATGAACAAAACATATTCAGAGAAATTTGGGGGAAAACACTAAGAACCTAAATCCCAAAATCCTTACGCAGATTTTATTCAGTCAGAACTCTCTCTTAATTAATTGAGGTTAAGCAATGAGTAAAGCTTTCAGAATTTAACTATTTACATAATTGCTTTTTTTTTTAATCAAGCTTTGCTAGTTCTTGTACCTCTATATAGAATTGCACACAGAATATAACCAATCTCCTAAAAGCAGTGAAATTAAAGCCAACAGCTTTTCACAAACTTGAAGTTTGCAGTCACAAGGCACAAATGTGCCAGATTCCAGTATGTGGGTCACTTGCTTTGCCAGATCATCCAGTCTGTTAGTGGACTTGCATCTTTTATCCTGAGGGGGGAGGAGAATAAATATTTTGACTGCTTTCAGCTTTTTGTGTTTTGTAGGCAAATGTGTTATAATGAAAAACTGGAATACAGAATGAATTAGATTTCAATCATGTGTGTGAATTTGCTTTCTTAATACCTGTGTTATGAGATTTCATTCTAACAGTTTGGTATGCACATTGCAACACCTCCCTACTGCCAGAACAGGCACTAATTGGCTGAAGAAGTATGAATCGGTAAAGTGAATTACTGCCAAAGCTCATCAAAAAGAAAGTATTTGCAGGGCATTTTGAACAAATGTGCATAGCTACTGTCTCTGCTTTTCCTCTCCTGTCAACAAATACAGAAATTCAGATACCAAAGATCTCTAGAAATTTCACAATCAGTCAAATAAAAAAAAATAAAAAAAAATAAAAAATTAATTACTCTTCTTCTCATGCATCATCCTAGCACATCATCTGATCTTCCAGAAAGTTCCTTATCATTATGAATTACAGTATTTTCATTCTGTGAATCAATAATAGAATTTCTTACACATGTAATATGTGTATGGCAAGTATATTCTATAAATCTAGTACATCATAATCAAATAATGATTAGACTAAAATTCTCCATAATCAAGTTACATAGGTAATTTTGTCATTTGTGATAATACTAATCCTAAGTGTTGGGAGTACACTGTATTAAGCACTTTAGTAATGCAAAGTTAGAATTAGGGAATAACCTATATGATATGATTAGGAACAATGAACACTGTGAAAAAATGAAGGTCTGTTTAGTTAAGCATATTCTTGTAGCAGGTTTTCTATTTTATGCTTTGTTTGAGTGAGCTTGTTCCTTACTGCCTATCATGCCTATGACATCTGTTTACATCAATAGTTCTTAGGCTGCATTCTTCAGATGTGCAGAGCTTTTTGTTTTTAACTGCAGCATTTCTGTGTTTTGGCTTTCCAATGTGCAACATGTGATCTTTGTTAAAACCCTGCTGTGGAATGCTGACATACATACAGGATTATTTTCCCTGCCAGGAGTTCATATAGATTTATATGAAGTTTTAAAAAATGCAGACTCAACTTTTATTTTCCATTCAGAAAGAGACACAGCTGTCATGTTGGTGACAAATAGCTTTTAATTTTAAACTTTTGGATGAAAGGAATAGACATCTTTCCTGACCATACTGTGTCAGGATATATCTTCATCCTATGAGTTAAGAACCACATACACTATCAGTTAACTACTGAATGTAACATTTTACCAACTTTTGGAAAAAAAAGAGCTATTCCTAAATTAATCTTACCTAAAAATAAAAAGAAATAAACAAGATAAGGAATCTGCTTTCTCCTACAATTGGAATTAATGGCATTTCTGAACCTGAGCATCTATGAGCGCAAAGCAGCAAAAATGGTACCACTTTCCAGAGGAATGATGGTACAACAGGAAAGAAAAAAGATTTCTGCAAAGACTGGAAATAAGTTGTGAGTCTTTTTGCCAGGGGCTGGTTAGTATCAAACACTTTCTTCACAAAGTCCAGACTTTGATACTGTCAGTGGAAACATTTCACTGGATAAAGGGAAGGAATAACTTTTTCAAGCCTTGTATTGACTGCAGAGACAGACAACAATCTTTGCAGAGAACCGGCTTTGTGGCAGCATATACCCTCTCCAAGTTAACTGACATGATTTCTCTGCTAATCTCAAATCTTACCCTTGCTGAGAGTTTGCACCTGTAGAATGCAATATTTCCTTCTTTTTTCTTCTTCTTAAACCCTTGCTCATTCTATTTGCTCAGACAATGCAGTGGCAAGCCAACTACAGCATAGTACTAGGCATGGAAGTGGAAAACATGTGTGAGCCATCTGTGGGGCACTCAAAACCCCAACATCTGCTAACCACATTCCTGGGTTGTATGGCCAGATCATTTCTTGAAGTCCACCAGCCGGCTGTGCTGCCTTTCTTTGCAGAAAGAAGGGACAGCAAATGCTACTGGTCTTCTTGAAGCTGGAAGGCCGCAGGAGATATTTATTCTCTTCACATCACAGGGAAACACTGTCTTTGGTAGTTGGTGCTGTTTTCTATTTTGTCAACTAAAATCCACTTTGATGTGGTGGCAATGACCACACCAGGAGAGTCTCCGGCTGGGTGGTTCTTGGGGGCCCCCAGGAAGAGAGGATAGCTGGCCATAAGCCTAGCAACTCTGCATGGAAGAAGCTCTTTGTTGGGGTCTTCTCTCCCCAGCACATATTCCTGTATTGTTAAGAGGAATATCTGCTTACTTGTCCACCCTCACCTGTGTTCAGTTTCATTTGCTGGTGAAGGAAATCAAAGATTTTCTGGCTCAGAAAGTCAATTATCATAAATAAATGTGTTTTCTTTTATGATGCTGGCACTTTGTCAGTTCACAGCAGCTGAGATGTGAGCCTACTACTCAAGACAAATACAAATGTTTACACAGTCTTTTCCCAGGCTGAGATTTTAAAATAGAAAATTATGAGTTCTGAATGTTAACAATCGTATAGAAGATGTATTGCAGGGAGTTAGTCCTCTGTTGTCTAGAAAAGATTTATCTTTAGAAATAGTAAATACTATTTTCCTTACGTGTCATTATAGATTCTTCCTGTCTGATAAATAAATACAGTGCTATTAAGGAAACTGTTATTAAATTCCACTGCTACCATATATACCTTAGGGGAGCCAGTCAAGCACAAGATTGAGAAGTGAGAACAGTTATCTTCAGTCTTTGAATAGATGACCTTTGCCTTCATTACAATGTTGTGTTCCCAAAGTTAAAAAGCTGAATTTCCATAACAGAATGGAAATCATCATAGTAGTTTACCTATCTCAGAATTAAAGAACACTAAGCAAATTATCTACCAGAAGTCAAGTAAAATGTCCCACTGGTCCCTGAGGCTGATAAATGAGTTTGTATCTGAACAATTTAATGTGGTAAACAATACAAAATCCACAAAACATACCAAATAGCATTTTGAAGTCTTCCCAATTTTCTAAAATGCCATTTACGAGAGCAATTGTTTTAGTTGCAAAATATTATATTAATATTGGAATAGGAGCTTCAAATCATTGTACCCTTTGTGTAATAAATACTTTCTTCTAAGAACTGAGTTGAGTATCTGCAATGAGAGGAAAATATTTCTCTGAACTTACTGGGTAAAAAGTCAAAGGAAAGGAGTTTGAGCTTTACCCTATCTAAACTTATCTGCAAAATATACTCAGATGTAATTTGAAAGACAGAGACAAATAGTGTGTTTAACCTTAGGAGTTGCTTGGGTTTTCTCTAATCTCGACCTGCCACATAGCTGAAAGTGGAAACCTTTGAAATGTTTTTACAAAAATATTTACTTTTTATTAAAATTAGGAATGAAGATGATTAACAAGGCTTTTCCTCTCCCTTTCTTTTTAACCTTGCAAACAGTTTAGTCATGAACCTCTGCAGGTCAGCATGTTCTGTTGTATTTATCTGATAGTGACAGAACAAACTTCAAATATCTCAAGGGCTCAATTTAATCTGATGATCATAGAAAAGCCTTTTTTTTCCTAAAGATATCTAATTAATAGACCACTCATTCAACAGTGAGCTCTGCATCATGTTAGTTTCTGTGAGAATTTTTTCATGACAATTACATTACAATTTACATTAAAAAAAAAAAAGGGGGAAATGTACACAATGAGTCAAAGTTGCAGAATATGAACATCCTGGAGTCATTCACTGCTTAAATTCTAAATGTTAGATATTTTGTCCATCTGCTTCTCTTGCTGATTTATTGACTAGACTTGCAAGATTTATTTTAAGTTGAGCTACAGAGATGGGGAAAAGTACAGGATACCCAATCTAGCAGTCTCAAGTATACAGAACTCTCTTTGGTCCCAGTCTTGCTGCTCATGACATTCACTGTAGATTTGCTATCGAAGTCCAGTAATGACTGGAAGAATGAAATCCCCCAAACTGAAAATGGTGGTTATCTTGATAAATAATTAGTATTAAGGTGTTATGCAACAGGATGAAAGATTAAGGGCAAGAGTTTCAGAGCTGGGGTACAAATTAGTGATGTCTGTAAGACTGCTTCTTTACATGAGAAATACACAGAATGTAGTGATTATTTGTGGTGAGCACTTTTCTAACAAAAGGTCAGCACCTATATAATACACTTAACTATTTGTAAAATTTAGAATTCTTAGAACTAATAAAGAAAAAATCAGAAAGAGGGAGGAAAACATTTCTTTTTTTCTTTAAAGGTATCAAAGGCAGAATAAAATAAAAATTTCTCATTAGTCCTAGTTCATCTTACTGTACAATAAACTCACCGCAAATTAATGAAACACTGAATATTTTTTGTGTTTTCAATTCTTTTTCAGAGCCCTACTGACATTTCCATAAGCCTCTCAGCTGCAGCATAAACTTTTCTGGATGCATTAGGCCTAGTTTAAAAGTGCACTGTCGTGTTTCTAATCATCCATAACATTCTATAAACCTCATTTCCTATAGCAGTCTCCCAGTTAGCTTTAGCTGCTGATGACAGTGCAAAATGTATGACCACATCTCCATGCTTCTCATCCATGCAAGAGTCGTGTTGTCTTCTGGCCAAAACAGGAAACTTTAAAGCAGCTGACTGAAAATGATGAAAGAAAGGGAGGGTTTGATATCTGGGGAGACAACTGATCTTTGAAGCTGTGGTGGAAAGTTTGAAATTTCTAAAAAACCTAATTACATTTATTTTACTTAACATTATTTTCTGTTTTAATTCCTACTGATACATAATGATATAATTATTTGTGAAACAAGGAAAAGCTGTGTAAGGCTTACTTTTCCTCTGAAAAGGCTTGATTCTCTGTTCAGTGAAGAACATGCAGATTGCTTGCGAGTCACTTGGAAGCACTATTAATTTGTCCTGAATTTCTCCTAGGACCCTTGACCTAAAGATTCCCAGCTCCAGTAGTCTGAGAAGGAATGCATTTTCTAATGCTCTTTTGCTAGTGCTCATTTTGTTGATGTGTCTGTTAAATTATGGAGGACAACTTACATTGCAAATAAGCCATGGAAATGCTTGTTTTAAACTTGTTAACTCATTCCCACAGTCTTGACAAAATCCCAAACCATCTGCTAATCAGAATTAAATAAAGAAAGTAAAAGTGGTTGAGATTTGTGTTCAATTTATTTGTGGCTTTAAAGTCTGAGATTAAATTTTGAAAGGTTTTGTCTCAATTACATGGATTTTAATACTAAATACATTCCTTTCGAACAATAATAGCAATGATGAAATGCTGTCAAGTTCATTCTACATGCCACTTATATGAAACACACTGAAATGAAACCAGTTTATCTGGTCACAAAAGTGAGTATGAATTCTGTGGTATGTCATGGAAGCAAAAGCACCATTAAGACTTAGTCAACATGTTATTTGGACAGAATGTTGTGATTGCAAGTGGAAATACTAGGCATATACTTTTTCAGTTCAGTTCTCTAAAGGAATGAAGCTAATGACTTAAGACTGTCCCTTAATTTATTTATCAGCACCCTTTCTTCCTGTCGTCAACAGAATTGGATTATGGGGCAGACATTTCTAAGACACTAGAGGAGATTCTTAAGTCAGAACGAGCCTTATGATAAAAAAAAAGGGAGAAAAAAAAAGGGAAACAGTTTTCTATGGAGGAGTCTCAAACAGGTATCCACAACTGAAAAATCTGTAGCGTGAGTTGAGCAGCAACTTTGGCTTGATGACTGGCCAAAATGGGTGCTGTCTGTTCCCTGTGTGGTTAGGAGCAAATCGAGGTAAATGGAGGTAGAGAGGAAGCAGATGTTCAGTGGGTTTGTGTTAGCTGAAATCAAATGCACAGTTCTCTAAAGATGCCTACTGCCGTAACTAACAATTGATTTGGTCTAGTTGCATTGGTATATCAAGGACAGGTCTTCATATGCAGATACATTAGCATTTGTATCAAGCTTAGCCAGGTAAGGATTTGTTAGACAAAAGCAAAAAATGCCTTCAATGATGAGTTTTCAGAAACTGGCCCTGATTTACATCCCATCCCTTCCTTTACTCTTACTTTATTGTGTACAAGTCTCCCTAGAGGATTAGAAGGGCTAAATGAGGATTTTGGCTAAGTACTCTAGGCTAAGTTAGGAATTCTGGACCTCTTCCTTGGCCAGTCTGGGAGCAGCACTGCTGAAGATTTTCCACTGTCAGGTTCACATGATATCTCTGAACTGTCTTTTTGCATTCACCATGCACGTTCATTTAGGGATACCATCAAGTTTAGGGCCAGCACTTGGATGAAAGGTTTCCAGGGAATACATTAACTACTGTGTAAGGAGTATGAAGGTCTAGTGTATAGTGAACCAAGGACAAGGCAAGATATTAGAGGAGTTTTAAGCAAGACACAAAGAAAATCTTGATACAGTGACTAAGCGTACAACTATGTTTTTACTTGTAGGATATTAAACTCACAACTTACTTTCATTTTGTATATCCGTTGTTTTCTATATTTAAGAAGGCAGTGTTTGACTTCTATTCTGAGACGTGCCTTCTCTCTGTATTATTAGCCTTCTATTCTTTGTTGTGGCATCCACTGAAAATTATAATCTAGTTTGGCAGGTTATTTACAAACATTAAGAAATGTTTCCTGTTCCAAAGAGCTTATACTGGGCAAGACAATGGAAAAGAGAAATGATGCAATGCCATGACTCTCTCAAAGTTACACATTATTCCAGGGGTGAGATGGAAAGAGAAGCCAAATCTCACAGTGCTGTGGACACTGTTTTCATTTAGTCTCTCTCTCTTTCAATTTCTACTTTCCTTCAGCCTCCTATCTCACTTTTTCTCTCTACCTCATTTTTTCTTGATTTTTTGCTGTGTCCAAAAAGAGTAAAGAAAGAAAGTATCTTTGGCCTCCCTCTGAACTCAGCTTCTCTTCTGGGAATTTTTAATTCTCCTTTGGTGCTGCATGACTACATGGGTTGAAATGCCTGAGCACGCTACTTACCTTACTTACAGATGCCCAAATGAGTCACAGCTACTATAGTGTCTGCAATTTAAACATATCCACGCTGGCATGTTATATATTTAAATATTATTCTTGATAAAATCATCCCTTGAGTACCAGGGAATCCATATTCCTCAATGATATACTGAACTCAAGCCTAACTGATAGTACACTGGGGGATTTTCATAGTGCAGTTTTCTGTGTTTTTGTATGATAACACATCAGATGTGTAATAGTCTTAGAGAATTAGAAATCCTTATTACCTTGTTCAAAATGTTTCATAGGAAATAGCATGGACAATACTGCCTTTGAATAAACCCCATAGAAGCTGTGCGATGCTTGTCTAGAAATCTAATGAAAGTTAGACTTTTATTATTAAAGGAGCTGCACTGTATTATTTTGGATAAGTAAGTGACTCCTTTCTGCATCTGTGATATCAATTTACTCTATTTTTAAGTCAATTCTGTTTTGCAACATTAAATAGTAGATAGCATTCATGAAGAGAGTTGTACTCGGAGAGTTGTGGTCAATGGTTCAGTTTCCAAGTAAAGACCAGTGACAAGTGGTGTTCCTCAGAGATTGATGCTGGGATCGATGTTATTTAACACCTTTGTAGGTGATATGAACAGTGGAATTGAGTACACCCTCAGCAAGTTTGCAGTGGTGCAATTGATATGGAAGGGATGCCATCCAGAGGGACCTGGACAAACTGGAGAGCTGGGCCCATGCCCATCCTCAAGTTCAACAAGGCCAAGTGCAAGGTCCTGCACCTGGATCAAGGCAATCTCAAGTATAAGTACAGGCTGGGTGGAGAATGGCTTGAAAGCAGTCCTGAGGAGAAGGATTTGAGATTGTTGGTTGATTAAAGTCTCAACATGAACCAGAAATGTGCACTTACATATCCTGGGTTGCATCATGAAAAGCATGGCCAGCGGGTTGAGGGAGGTGATTCTGCCCCTCTACACTGCTCTCATGAGACACCATCTGGAATACTATGTCTAGTTCTGGGGCCCCCAGCACAAGAAAGGCATTGTGCTGTTGGAGCAGGTCCAGAGGAGAACCACAAAGAGGATCAGAGGGCTAGAGCACCTCCCCTATGGAGACAAGCTGAGAGAGTTGGGACTTTTCAGCCTAGAGGAGAGAAGGCTCCAGGGAGAGGCTCCTAGGGGCCACTATAGGGGCCTACAGTAAAGCTGGGGAGGCACTTCTTATGAGGTCATGTCATGACAGGGCAAGGGGAAATGGCTTTGAACAGGAAGAGGGTAGCTTTAGATAGAAATTCGTTTCAGGAAGGAGTTATTTACTGTGAGCATGGTGAGACACTGGAACAGGTTGCCCAGCGAGGTTGTGAATGCTCCCTCTCTGGATGCATTGAAGGCCAGGCTGGATGGAGCTTTGAACATCCTAGTCTAGAAGAAGGTGTCCCTTCCGATAGTAGGGGCATTGGAACTAGATGATCTTAAAGGCCCCCTTACAACCCAAACCATTCTATGATTCTGTGAAGAGCTCCATATTCTCTATTGGCTTTGCAATATGGAGAACTCCATCAGCATAGTGGTCTAGTTCCTACTGTGACCAAATAAGTGGAAGGACATGCAACAGAAGAGAGAGATTATTTGAGCAGTTTCCTTCAGGAATTGGGCGAAGCTTATTTGGCAGCCTCTCTCTTTGAATGAGGATAAAGTTGGAAAATTGTGGATAAATTGTGCCAATAATCAAAAGTTTATTTTGGTTGGCTGTGCAAGAACATGCAGCTCACCAATTCCAAACCAGCCTGCAAGTGAAATATCTGCTGGTAATAACTAGATCATAGCTCTGCAGTGGGCTGTGATGATTTGCACATGTATGATGCTGCCCATTCCTAGACACTGCAACGAAGATTTCAGAGGAGTTTGTTTCACCTGTATGCTAACTTTGCTAGTGTTACTGTACTATAGTCTGTACCATTCTACTTCTATAGAGGTTGGCAGCAATTTTATTTTAAAGTCAGAAAACCTACACAATGATGTGGTCCTTCTGATTCTTTGTCACAGAGTACAAGTAAGTTCCTCAATTAAAATTCTCCTTTTGCTTTGTATCTATTAAGAAATCATGGAAAAAATCCCATGAGCTTAGCCCTTCACGACATTATTCATGTGAGTTCCTTCCTTACCTTTATTGAATTACGCATGTGAACTCATTCACAGAATATAGCTGTACCACTGCTGAGAAAATTTTGCTAATTAAAAAATAACTAAATTAAAAGGCTGTTTCTTGCCTCTCAGAGTAAAAGAGTTTACTTGCGTTTCAGAAGTAACATTTATTATATTTTTCACAAGAAAGATTAAACATTTACTTAAATCAAGAAGTGGTTTTACTTTCTTTCTGCACATCTTTTGGGAAAAGAAAAAGCTTTAGGTCATGAAAATTCCTCTAGTATCTTGCATTAGAGGCGATAAAACCTGAATTAAAGAACATAATTCAGATCAAGTTCTAGCACCCAGGCCAGTGATGACATCGCTGGCTGCTGGCTGCTCCAGATTCTCAGAAGCAGGTGTGTTGACTCATTCTCTGAGAAGCATGATGAGAAATGTTGGCCTCACTCCAGCCCTGTAACTCAGGGTGAAACAGTTCCATGGCTGCCCTGGGACTTAGCACCACTGTCAGGCAGAGCAATCTGCACGGGAATGCAAAGTGTTGCTTTCACATCACATTCAAGAGAGAGCTGTCCAAAAGTTATTGCATGGACAATTCACAACCATATATTTGTATCCTGCATTTAGTCATCCAAGGCTAATGCAGCTTTTATGGGGGGAAGGTTTTGGGGATTACATAAGCAGGAACCCCTCAAATAGTGATTTTTCCTGAGAAAGTCACTGGATGCTTGGCATGCAGTCTTTAACTCATTATGGTAAAGACATGTCTTTCCCAGTACATTTTGAACAGTTTTGCAATTTTTATCCTGGAGGATATAGTTGCTTGCTTTAGTATTTAACATCACGGTATTTGTAATCTTGCTAGTTGCTTCTTGGTTACCCTTTTTTTTTCTCCCTAATGATTTGCAATATTGGAAAATTATAGAGTATATTAAGGATGCGACATCAATGATTTTACATTATGATGTATTTCTATTTAAGTAAATGTATTCTTTTTAGCAATCTGAGGATGTATTGATACAACTGAATGGGGAGTTCAGAGAAAATATAGACCCAATTCTTTCTCCCTTCCCCTTCACCCTTTCTTGAAATCTCCCACTGAAGTTTAGAAGAACCTATGGGCTTTGCAGAAATATCTCAAAAAGTATACAAGCTCTTGACTGCCATCAAAAGAAGACACCTTTCTGGAAAGCTTTTTCCCTACAGCTCCCATACAACTAAACGCAATGGCTATTAGTATCTCTATCTTAATTACTGTAAAAAGTAACTTCCATCTAACAGAAGTGCTAGTGTTTGGGATGTCCAGTGTCACAGCAATTAAAACCTCGGAGGTTAAACACACGCTTCCATTCGCACACAGAAATCATGTGGAAACCACAGAGCCTCTCTCCAGACTAGTTGAAATTTGTGGAATACATTTCTGCAAATTGGAAAACACAATCAGAAACTAATGAAAGCCACAACACAATATTATTTACAGTTCTCTCTAGGCAGAAAATGCTTTTATTTGTGCAGCAAATAGAACTGTGGCAGAATAAAAGCAGGACTTAAAACAGCAGATTTCTCATGGTTACAGAACTCAGTAGCTGACGTTGTTGCTAGCATCAGAGTGTTAGGGAGAGTCTGGCTATGCTCAAAAGGTTCAGTGCAAATATGGAGCACCTCAGTGGAAGTCAGTAGAGTGATGGCAGCCTACATTTGCTTTGCATAGCAGAAGCTATTTCTGTCAGACTCATGATAATGACTGGTTAGGAGTGGGTTCTCTGGCGAGAACTCTCTCCATACCTGTTGGGAGGAAACAGGGCTTTGTGTGGTCTTTGTAGGCATTTGCTTTTCACAGACCTCTAATCTTGATTATAAAAAAAATCAAAGCATCTGCAAATGTGCCACTATAATCTCTAGTCATTCACTTTGAGAGCTCTGAATTTCGTAATGGAAACTGTCCTTTGAAACAGTTTTAACTGCTGAATACCTGTGGTTGTTTTCTTCAAGGCATCTATTTGTTTAAAAAATGCTTTCCTACAAAGTTTTCTATTTTTTGTAAAGCTGCATGATTTATTTTTTTTTTTAAGAATTTCTTTAACAGGCTGATTCTATGCTGGACTAACTTCAAGTGCTGGTCCGGACTCTTCTCTCTTTTGCTCTCTTTTGCTTTCTTTGGCTTCAACAACTCATTTTCTAAACTTGACAGGGATAGGAAATCAAGATGTGAAGGAAGATGCTTGGTGTGGTTACTGCATGGCAACAAACATTCCAGCTCGCAGCTATTTACAGGCAATGTTGACATCTGAGAGCTGGGAACAAACTGGGATGTTAAATCTGCTTATTTGTACAGTAAAATCTTTTCCATAAAGTATTACTTTACTTCTCAGAGCCAAGGGCAATCTGCAACATCAATGTTAGTAGAATTTTAACGTTATGATAATAAAGGAGAGTAAAAGATGACAGAGCTTTATTAACTTAGCATAGGGACAGACCATGGACCAAAATATTAACCATAAACATTCCTCTATTGACCTCCCGAAGGGCCAGACTCCTCCAGCTACACTGATTAATCTCCATGGGAATAATAATATCCCATTTCAATGGTGAGAAAGAAATACTTGTCTTGGTTTTAGCTGATGGACGATCTATTTTTATTTTTTATTTCTTTGAGAGAAATAACATCCCACTCCTTTTTGAGATCAGGCAGCATAGTAACAGGCAGAGTCTGAGAATCTCTGCTGGGCAGGATCACTGATGATGAATTAAGCACTCCCTCTCATAAATACCAAGTTTTCTTTCTCTGGGCAGTTTCTTTTCATGACACTATTTCCAGCATATGGAAAGTTCATTGCTTAATATAATACAGCTAATGTTTGCCTCTTCAGTATGTTGTATCCAAAAGTGACATAAACACAGTGAAATAATAACCTCACACCTATTAGTAAGAATATCAGCCAGCTGCAGCAGATTTTCCAGAGGGTATATTGACAACTTGCATATGCATTTGCAAGTGTACTCTTTTCAGCTTCTCTAAATTACATGTGTTCATGGCTAAAATTTGTCTGGAAAGTAATCATGGCCTACTTCTTTTTCTCAGTATATAAAAGGAGAGAGTCATTTGCTTTTCTGCAATAATTTGGCTGTAAAAACTGGAGAACTGGGCTCTGCTTCCTCTGGAGCACTTACCAATACATCAGCGAGGAATAGACCAGCACAGCTCTTCAGTAACTCATTTTCATTTCACTTTTTCCAGCATCTGTCTATTTCATAAGATAAGAAAACAGAGCTGTGGGAAAGGGATATGTGCTGAAGCACTTCACATCTCAGTTCTTCGCTAAAACAGTTCCCTTGTTTTCTCTTTGGAATCTTTATTCCAGAAAAATAAATTCATGTTTGTTTGTCTGTTCCTGCTAAATATTTCTGTTTGGTCTTGTAAAAATAGTACAACTGAGCATATGCTACAGCATAATTTTAAGGTCAACCTTTTCCATTAGCAATTGCATTCATTTCTCTCTCTCTGAGTCAAGTAAAAACAGTATGAGCCAGATCCTCTTCTGAATCAATGAAAAATAAAGAGAAGTGAATCTAAATACCTTACTTCTGGACTTATTAACATAAATTACAATTATTAATAAACCCACATGCATTTTGCGTAGCCACGGGAAGCCCGTGACAGTGTGATTCAGCAACAAAACTGGCTGCAGATTTTTTCTCCTTCCCGATCCACTGCCGTTCAGTTCCTAACTTCTGGCCATCTCCCTACCCATGACAAGAGTTCAGTGCCCCCCTCCCCCCCTCCTCTAATTTCAGCTGCACTTAGGAGTGAGTGGAGTAGAACCATTTGGGGCAGAACATGGGAGTACTGCACTGAACAGCTGAATAATAGCAGCATATATTATGTTCTCTCTGCCTTTTCCAACTCTGTTATGTATATGCCCTCTGCTGCTAAATCCAATTGGAGAACAGACACAGATGTATTGATTTTCATGGATCAGATTCCACACAAGACCAGCTGTGCACCAGTCCCAGCAGAAAGTTCTTAATTTTGTTCTCTCCTTAAGCGGGAGGCAACATTTTTAAAAAGTGTTTAGCTATGTTCCATGAAATGACTTCATGGAAACTGAATAGCCTCAAGTACAACCTTGAACGCACACAAAGTAAGGAAGAAAAGCATTCCTTCTACAAGCCAAGTCTTAGGAGGGTGGAGAGGGAAGGTTGTGGCTCCAAGATTAGTAAGGCAACGCTCAGTAAATCAGTCAGACATGCAGCGTATCTTCCTCCTTGTTCTGCAGCCTGCTGGCCAAAGCGTTACCTGAGCACTCAGACAGCTGCATGGCTCTCAGGGCCCATAGCAATGCTACAAGCCCCCCTGTGGGAACTGTAGGTTGTCAGTAAACCTGCTTGGGAAAGTGTGAGTCAGACCTCTGACAAAGGAGAAGTCCAGAAAGAAAGGAGAGACCACTTTCTAAGCAGGTGGCTTAGAAAACAAGCTCGGTGGGGAGGCAGGACCTAAAGGCCTAGAGGCAAGGGAGTTTGAGCTCAGAGCAAATTAAAAGACCTGAAGTCCACAAAGGATGATGGAGGTAATGGAGGCAGAACTGCTTACTCCCTCCAGAATTTGAAGGTGGAGTGAAAGGGTAAGCAAAGAAACTCCTCTATCTGAGCCTACACCGTGTGTGTCTATAGTACGCCTAGCAATAATAGGAGAAAATGGACACTGCTTGTAACGTCCCCAGTCGCTTTTTCTTCTGCATGCTGCCTGCATGTGTTTGGTGCAGGTATCTGCCTCAAGAAAGCACTGTGCAGGTGATGTGTGTGACTGATCTCATGGACGCCTCTTGTATGCTGTCTCCACAGGCAGTGCAACTGAGATAGGAAGCCTCCTTGTGCTGCAGGAAGTGCTATGTGTGCTTCCTGACACCCTATGAACCCTCATCAAAAATGCCATCTGTTGTTTCCATCATGTCTTTACTCTGCAAAGTTTCTGCAGTGTTTGCTCTGATTACTGTACTTATGTTTCAGCACCATGTTAAGCTGTTACTTTCATTTGTTTCTCCATGCTTCTTGATGCTTTTTTTTTTTTTTTGTACGAGTTCAGGTCCAAGAAAAATTAATTATTTGTGACTTCACCGAAACTTATGCAATCTCTTCACTAATTTATTCTCATGAGACTGGCCCTGCCAAATCTTGTAGCACTAAAGGAAATAAAAGTGGTTCTCTCTGGAAACCTCACAAAAAATCAAGTCATACACAGATTCCTTGAACAAAATAACAGCTGCAAAAAAGCAAATGACACTGGCTGCAAAATGTTACCATTGCAAAATTATGAAGAAATAGTAATTTAATAGTGCTCAATTATCTCCCATTAGGAGGAAAAAAAAAACGTCTATTATGCAGCATTTCAAATATTATTGCCTCAATACGGAATTTTTTCTGAGCATCAAAATGTTAACTGTACATTCATACACCTGTGCTGAAGTACCAGCTTATCTATGTTTAGCCCTTCAGAAAGGTGCATTATAATGTGCAAAGGGGATAAAGTCATTTAAAACAGATAAAATTCTTTTGCTGTCCCACTCTCACAAAAGTGATTTTTCCTAATATTTGATAATGCTGAAGTTGTTAAAAATAAGTCTGCTTTTGCAACCTGTGTTTCTCCCAGCTGATATCGGTAAATAGTAAATCACAGGAAGTTTTTTTGTGACTTCAAAGGCTTCTTTAACCAGACTCCAAATGAAGTCCCTCCTATTCAATTGCCCTCTCAAGAAATATTTGATCGGGGTAAATTTGAAATCTGTATGTCTCAGACATTTCTTATTTTATTTCAAAACAAGCTTTTACATCAAAACCTCATGCAGGTGTAAATGAAAATGCATCTTTCAGCTATAGTCAGACTTGTTATGTGGAATTAGCTGAGATAAAACTTCATCCCAAATATGAAAAAACAGTAGCAAATACAGGGGGTGAAAAACAAGTTAGAGAAAGGAAAAGGAAAAATAAAAGGAAAAATAAGGGAAAATTTCTGTTGATTTCGAACTGAACCAGGACGGCCCTGGAAAATATGAAAAAGCTTTTCTCTCTCACTTTGTGAATGGTACCAGTACTCAAATTATGTAACTAGCCTGGTTTTGTTGTCTGAGAAAACTGAGTTCTAGGAATCAGATTTTTGGATAGTTAGCCTAAGCTAAATGGACCTATAAACCATTTGGAGGTTTATTTATCACTAAATGCCAGAAAATATGAAAGTGAACTATCTTAGAGTACTTTGTGTTCCTTACACATGGAGTTCTGGGGACTCGCTGTCTTATTGCATAATGTTGGACACAAGGAACAAAACATCTGGCAGCAGTGAATGCAAACTGTAGACAACTATAGTGTTAGAATGACAAAGAAATAAATATCCTTGGATACTTAAAATTACTTTGGTAAGGTGGTACAGAATGGTACAGCTACACTGGCGAGATAACATCCTGCACCAAGACCTTGAAATAACATAACCACAAAAGTTGTTCCCAGAAAAGAAAACTATGAATAAGGTGATAAGTGATAAGGCAAAAGTAAACTACATGGGATGCATACCTGAGTACATACCATTCACCAAACACAAGTTCATACATCACATGCAGTCTGTGCTGGGGCTTTTTGTTCTTTTTCCTCTTGTGGCAATTGAATGAAAACAAGGCATGAACCAGGTGTATCCTGGAGAATTATGGGGCACTGTGAGTGGTGCCTAAAGGTAAATTCCAAAAAAGGGAAAATGGCTTCCAGGTTTTGTTCAGTTTTCTTAGCCAGTTCAAAATGTGGCTGTGGAAATGCCTATCCTCTCCACTTGCTTCTGTTTCTCCTACTGTAAAATGAAAGCCTATCCATTAAAATTACTTGGAGATCAAATAAATTGTTTGTAGCGTGTTCTGCAAACCTCCACTGAAAGGTATCACCGTAATGCAAACAAGTATGTTTCTTCACACAGATTGCAGGCTCTGTAATCCAGTAATAGCACAGATAGCCATGGCCTTTTTTTATTGTGTTTAGCTTTGAATTCATAGCTTACACTCAAATACAGAGCTACTCCATTGTATGATCACAAATTATAGCTATAAATCAAAATAGGTTTTTAGTTTGATTTTTTTTTTCTGCTAGGAAAGCTGTAAAATACTTAGGAAAATTATAGCAGTTTGACAGTTAAATGAGAGAAGTTACTTGCAATAATTAAAAGTTAATGTTTTCCTGTATCTTACAATTAGTAATCAAAAACTGCTGGGAAAAACAGTGGTGATGTGAAAACGCCATAATGTGTTTTGACAAGTCTCCTCATTAAGAAAATAATTACCCAAACTACTAAGTATGTAGGAAAAATATATTTTGCAAAGCTGTACATGATGAACATGTTCCTTTTATTTTTCATCCTTTTTTTTCTATGAAATGGAACAATCTTCTGAAACATATTGGTAGTTGCAGCTGAACTTCCAAAGGGAGGTATCTAAGACCAATTTCAAGTACCAAAACAAAACAGATAGTTGGCAGTCAGAGCACACCCACCCATAAGTACATTTTGGTCCAAAGTAGGCAATTCCATTTCAACTCTAAGGCGCTCATCTCATCCTCAGCTCATCACAGACGGGTACCTCATCTCTCACAGCTGTCTGAAACACAGAGATATTTCAGGCACAGTGGGGGGTGATGAGATCACATTCTTTGCTGATCACTATAAGTTTGCTTCTGTTGATATCTGTATCCTATCTTCACTTGCACTGACCCAATTTTCTAGAGTTATTCAGGATTATCGCCTTTTAAATGTGGGAGAGAATCTCTCACTTTCACTGTCTCAGTCACCCCCCAAATGAGAGAAGATCATCCACATGGTTTGAAATTCTTTTGTGTTGTTTTCTTTTCTTCCATCTTCACTACATTATTCTTCACTTATTGGTATTGTGAAAAATCAAATGTTTACAATAAGATTAATTCCAGTCTGCTCTCCCACTGTTAGCAACTTCACATCATTTTAAAGAAAAGCTGAAAAACCTGCAACTCCACAAACATTAACAAACCAGAAGATAGTAAAGACTGGTAAAAACAAACCAAGAAACCAACAAAAAACCTGGGATCAAAAAAATCAGGAAAAAAATGCCAACAATTGTGCCAAACCTCAGCATGAGAGCAAAAAGGCTCCCATCCACCCATGTACCACTGAACAGAGCTCCATTCTGGAAAGATTTAGAAGATGCAAATTATCAGGCTGGTGCAAAAGCTGATTCTAATAAGATGAAATGTCTGTGTTCAAATGTGAAATAAACATATTGCACCAAAGGCAAGGGTAGCTGATGGGTGGAGCATATGCCAAACCCTTGGGAACTGCGTAGCAGTTGCTCCGGTATGGATGGGCCTCTGGCAGCCCTGTGGATATTCTGTTTGCTGCTGCTGTGAGGGCTATGGTCACAAACACAATTTTAACGCATTTTCCTGCTGTCTTGTTAGGAGGAAAGAAGGAGGCTATAATCACAATGCCTCATTTTCCTGACTTGCATTTAAGGTACTCTTCATATTGGCTGTATTTAAAAGTGTTTATGGGTGATGAACTTGCGGAAGCTAGATATAGAAAAGATTTTTGACATTTTCCTTTCCATTCTCCCAGTGGCACAAGGCCATCTCTCTTGCTCACTTCCAATTAATGTACCAGGTATTTTACACAAGAAGTTTCACTTTCTCTGTGGGTTTATTCATACTTAAGTGACTACCCCTGTCAGGAAGTCAAAGTGAACTCAAATTGAACCAAATGTTTTCTTAGGGCTCAAAATAGTTCATTTGTTTTGTTTTTCTTTAATTTCCATGCATCTCTGACTTGCTGATATCTTCCAGGGCCAGAAGTTCCAAATTTACTACTGAAAATACTCTTTTCCTGGCCCACCTAAAGCAGAAGATACAGGAAATTGCATGAGAAATGTCCATGTTGTTGTCACCATGATTTCCAGGCCAGAAAATAAGAAGAAACTTTATAAAGTTTTCAGAAAATTGAGTTGTTTTTTGGACTCTTCTCAATATTAAGCATGAAAATGATACTTTAAATAGTTTTGTGATTTTTTGCAGTTAAATGTTACAAAGGGCTACTTTGACATTTTTACATTCTATTTCAATTAACTGAAGAAAAATCTGCTCTTCTGAGTGATTCATTTATCCTATCAACCTTTCTATTTTTGTAAGATTAAATCAGGAAGTTCTCATTAAGCTTCCTTTCCTGGAATTCCAGTCAAACATTATTACCCTTTGTTTAGACTGCATCACTTATTCAGTTGATGAGAGCAGGGTATATTTCATTGGAGATACAAGGATTCTGCAATTTAGATCACTTAAGGAGAATTCTGTATTTTCTAGTAAATAGTTATACCTTTAAATATCTTGTCCTTGGCAGTAGGATGTATGTTGAAGCTCTTCATCTTGTAAATCTTATCACATTGCCAGCTTCATCGTGATGTTGAAGATACCTGAGCTGGCAGACAAAGGCATGAAAATATCAAAAGGGGCCCACACATTTGCTGCCCAGATAATCTCCCAAGAGAAATCTGCTGCCTGTTTGGGGCCTGCATTCAGGACATCAGGAAGTGACTACCAAGTGTGATAAAAACAGGACTGCTATCAGCTCCTGCTCTTTCAAGCAGGGTCACAGCTTGAACTAGTCAGAACACAATCTAGTTGGAACTAGACGGTCTTTAAGGTTTTTTCCAACCTAAGGCATTCAGTAATTCTATGAATCCATGATTCATTGATTCCCATCTAAATGAATGGTTGTAAGGAGTATTCAGAGAACTACAGGCCAGTCAACCTGACCTCAGTGCCAAGAAATGTTATGGAGCAGATCATCATGGGTCAGGAGCACAAGTCGTATTGAGAAGCAGCTGAGGGAACTGGGATTATTCAGTCTGAAGAAGAGGAGGCTCAGGGGAAACTTTATTGCTCTCTACAACTACATGAAAGGAGGTTGTACCAAGATGGGGGTGGGGATTTCAAAAAAAAGGGTAGTTGTTGCACTGAGCAACATGGTCTGTTTCTGACATTGTCACAGATGTATAGATCTATACATTTTTGTATGTATTTATTTTTATACATTGACATATTTATAAAATGAAGCAAAATGAATTCTACAGGAAGAAATTACTCCTCATGTCCAAGTCGATCCATATTCTGTTAATTTGCGTATCAGTTATAATCTCCTTAAATTAAAATAAGTTCATTAATGTGCTTGACAAATAACTCATAACTCTATGATTCTATATTCGTGTTAACTTAGAGAGGCCTAAATTACTTAAAGAGTTCATAAAATAACTTAGTGTCTAACCCTAATTATTGCAAGCAGAGATCAAAAGATGAGCTTATCAAAAGTGGAGACAGTTTATTTCCATCTTGGAACAAAGCACAAAAGACACAGTGTCTTGTCCTTTCCTTTGAGGTTTCTCTGTCTGCTCCTTTCCACTCCCTTTCCTGATAGGCTGCAGCTTCTTGCTGGCTGATCTGTTGCCTGAAACACAATAATCAATTCTGGGGAACGTCAGCTACCTATTTTTATAACAGGAACAATGGAAATAGCATCACATTGTTAATAGAGGTAAAAGCAATTAAAAATACTCTCTTGAGTTTTCCTTTCTAGCTCCCACAGTCACAATGCACTGGAATTGATCCAGAACAAACTATGAGGGTAGAGGCACACATTTTTACAGGAATCAGAGAACTTTGATTCATCTTCAGCCTGTGAAGGAATGCTTGACTTTTAAAACTGCTGCCATATGAACCAAGAAAAATGAATTAGCCTTTTGATGCATGCATGTATTTTTTAAGATTACAGTTTCAAATCTAAAGCAAAATACAGATTTTCATTTCTAAATTGATCTTATTGTATATATTTGTTTCTTTACAGTCTATGTCTTAATACTACAAAGAAATCTGACTGAGACCCTTTATTTGTTAATACTGCAAATTGCAAAGCAACATTCAGACTGAATTTGTGAGATCATATAGAGTTTGCCTAGTATCATGTTCAGAAAATGATACCAGGTATTTAAGTTTATAATGGAAAGAACATCAAGCTTTTAGATAACATCTTCATAAACATAGACTAACCTTGAGCAAAGATAAAGTTCTGTTAACATTTATCTGTCTTAAGAAAGCAACACTTAATTACCTCTACTAGCACCAAATTCTCCACAATTTTCAAAAGACACTAAAAATTTTGTTCACTGTATAACAGAGAACTATTTAGAGTATCAATTCCAATTTCACACGTTTTTATTTCCTCAATTAAAAATAAGAATCACTGTGTTGATTTTGAGATTATCATATCCAGTATAAGCTTCTTGATATGAAGATGGCTAAGGCAAAGATAATTCAAATTGGTTAAACCTATTTCAGTCTTACAAAGATCAAATAAACAGTGCTTGGTACACTCCTTTGAGACAAGCCACTCATTCAGTGCCAAGTATTATTAGAAATTCATTTTCTTAGCTGACACATGGACTTTTCATGCAGAGAGACTGTTATGAAAAGCCTTGCTGTTCTGAGTATCTGTACTTTCATTTCTGGCATTGTCAGCCACATCAGAAATAGTAGATACAAGTGGACAGAGGATAAAGCATCAGCTTTTCATTCTTGGGAAGCTATTCTTAATGGCATAGGTGTAAGAGTTTCAAATTGAGTGTGGTTGAAATCATAAAAATGATCTGTGAAGGAGCCTGAAAATCCATCATCAAAAAAATAAGACCATGTTCCTGAAAGCATTTATATACTCAAATTTCCATGTACCCTTCAACCCTAAAAGAATTGCATATGTTAATTTATAGGAACAAGGGTTGAATTCCATTTTAACCTAAAGTGAACAGTTCCTTTCTAATCTAGAAACAAGATCATGCAAGATGAAAAATACTGTTTTAAGACAAGTAAACTATCTTAATTGTCTGAGCTTTCCGTTATGCTCTGCATTATGTTATGGAGTAGCTGGAAAATGCCTCTCAAATTTCTTTACACTATGCTCTGTGTGCTCTGTGACAATTCCCACTAAAATAACTAATTGCTTTATAAAGCAATTCTAGCAGAGATTCAGCAGTATGCTTGGAGCCCACTCTCTTTCCTGTTTCAATATCTGCTCATATCCAAAGATTCTGAGCACTGGATATTAACGAGCTCTGTGGAACATTTAAATTGATTAAGTTTGCATTAGCTGTATAATTGCAGACACGAATCACCGAGTCCCTGTTCATTTAGACTACCATTGACCTCATGTCTCTCAGTATTTTCTGTTATTTCTCTTTTGAGTCATAGATTCACAGTTCCTCCTAAGAACTACCTCACTTTTTCTTTTGGTCTGTGTGCTTTTCCTTCTTTGTTCTTTGGAGAGTACTGATCAGCAGCCCTTGCTCTAATGTTCCACCTGCTCTTTACATACACTGGGCAAAGGAAGAGAAGAAGAGAAAAGGAAACTAAGGAGGATACCCCTTGTAATTGCTAGTAGTAGTATCCAGTTATGATGAAAGAAGGAAGAAGGAAAAAGGAAGAAACAGTGAAAGAAATACCCAACACAGGTGCTATAAGGATTAGACAATTCTATTATTACACGTGCATGGCTCTTTACATGATTTATGGGAAAAAAAGGTGCTATCCGAAGGAACAGAGGGAACATCCCAAAACCCTGGTTAGCATCTGCGAGGCTGCAGATGAATTATCCTTGTTCTCATTCTGTACAGTAAGCAGGAAGTTTCCTGTGTGGCCCAAATCCCATGATAAAGTCAGTTAACTTCCTGAAAAGTGGTGGAAATAGCAATAAGAGCAACTGAACTCCTAAGACACCTGTCTAAGATAGAGCTGAACAGCAGTTTTTCGGTTTCACTCAGTTTTTCATATTGGCAATCAAATAAAATTCATACCTTAGATATACAAAAAAAAATCAAAACTAATGAATAAAAAAATGTTCAAAACTTACTGTTTTCAAAATATAGCCTATATGCTTTTGGAATACCTGGCTCATAATTTTTGACATGAGATTCACAATATTCAGATGTTATTTGCACCCTGGGCCAAGTGGGATAAAGCATTTACTTCCAAACTATTTGCAAATAATTCTAGTCACTCTATCTGCTGAGAAGTTCCATATTCTGACCTGTTAGAAAATTTTCAGGGTGTTTCGTGTTATCTTGTAGGGTTTCTTCTTAGTGCTATCACTGATTTACTTTAAAGAGCTAAGAGGCAAGCATGTGGTTTCTTAGAACTTAATTAAGTTTGTAAGGTCAATATGACATGCATGACAGATTCTAACGAGCTACTGGTAAATCAGATGGAAAATTCTGCACGTGCACCTTTCAAGACATTGTCTATACTTCCTGACTAAAAATCAGATGCCAGAAGTACTGTTAATCTTAAGATTTAATAGACTTTGTGTATCTGGAAAAAATAAAGATTGATCACAAGGAAATTCAACAATATTTCCATACTCTAGTGCAGCTCACAAGAGCTGTAATTCTACTGAGTGATGTAAAGGTTCTTATTTCAAAGGAGAGAAGGTCCTGGTTTGAGCATGAAAGGTGCACAGTGTCCTCTCACTGTTTACCACTTGCCTCATTGATCGTAGTGCAGGTATGCCCCAGCTGCCTTGAACTCTCTGAAGCTGTGATCAAACAAAAAGCAGGTTAGCTGAATCAGACTTTTTTTTTTCCTGTGTTACTTTTCTCATAAGAGAACTCTGTCATGTTAGAACCACAAGACCAGAAAGGATCCATAGTCTTGTTGGCACCATGTCCTATAAATAAAGTTGTTCTTACATTTAGGTAGGATTCATAAAGAAATAATGAAGTTCTGTATCAATTTAAAGCTGACCATAAGGCACACACTATGTTTTGTGCTATGCATCGTATGTGTCAATAGAACTGTCAGAAACAAAAGATTCGAGGAATCCAATTATATAAATGTTTGGAAAACTTCAGAGATGTACCTGTTCCCTGTGTGCCATGTGTCAGATCCCAGTGGGACAATTTCTGTTCACAGGGCAGCTGGACACTTGGTGATTGAGGGAGAAGTGGATTCTTTAGAGAGCATTTGTTGATGTATTGAAGATTCTATATAAAGCTGAATAGCTTGCCACAGTATGAATAAACCTGCAGTGGGGAATAAATTGTGTTTTAAAGAATTACAAGTCAGATTCTTGGCTCTAGCAAATTGCTACGTAAATACAAGTTTCAAAAATGCCCATCTACAGCAGCAGAAAATCTTCATTGTACTTTGAGTTTAAAATAATAGGAAGTTTATTGTTGCTTTAGTGAGATAACTGTTTTAAAGTTAAAAAAAAAAACAACAACAATAAGGTGAGCTCAAATTGTCAGGTGTACTGTGCAAAGAGTGAAAGCATCCTCCAGTCACTACTACCTGTTCTTGCAATTTAAAGTCCAATGAAAAATACATGGCATTTCAGAATACTAGAGGACTCTGACTTTTTTGTTGTTGTTGTTGTTTTGTTTTAGTAAAAATTGGATTCTTAGTATATTCCTGGGGTGTTTTTTTTTTGTTTGTTTGTTTGTTGTTTGTTTTTTTTTCTAATTCAGACATTAGGTATTTAAAATTTGTGCAGGTAAGGTTAGATATAAAGTGATTGCTCTCAGATCTGCCATATCTTTTTTAAAAATGATATGAAGGCTAAACTAAAACCTCAGAAATAGGCAAGCTAGAAAAGGTAGCCCATCATACCTTGACATAGCTGAAACTTTAAAGCAAACTAACTGCCTTACATGTTTCTTTTTCTTGTGGTCATGTAACATAATGTGTCTTTGTTTTTAAAACATGCAAGCTCACTTCTGTGGAACATATCATGTTCACAAATAATATCATACTCTCACTCTGTGTAACACATTGGAATAGAAAGATAAATGCAGCATAGAGAGAGAGGAAGAAACATTTTTCAGCTGACCTGTCCATCCATTTAGAGTTCATAATGCTAAATTTTGGAGTGAAGAATGAACACCCCAAAAATTCTACTCCTCCTCCTAATCCCTGCCAGGTCTTCAATCTGTTGATGAAGGCCAAACAGCCACTTCTTTCTGTCTGACCCTCTCCCCTTGCTATTGCTGGCTCTCATTCAAGTCAGGATCACATTCATCACGGTAATATACACCTAATAAATCTTGTCCAACTCAGTTTGTTCTTACTGGCAAGACAGCTAGCTTCCCCCTCCACTTCTCTCGTCTTTCCTCAGATATCATTATGGGTGTTGACACTCCAGTGAGTTACTTAAGGTGCCCTTAAATAACTGTCTGCATGTGTGCATCTACCTCACTCCCAGTAAAACTCAAGGTAATTGCTGCTGTAAGCTGTTTTTCAGTTACAATAAGCAAGAACTTGAGTGCATACAATGAAAGAAGCCGTCAAACTGGCAATCTGCAAGACGATTTTTATTAAGCACGGTATTGGCATAATAATCTCATATAGCACTTTTACTGAACATCTCAAGGGCTTTGCAAAAGAGGCACGTATTATTCTCCCAGTTTTTCTACAGGAAAAATGAAGTATGAGAAAGCAAATGGAGAGACCAAGGTTTCCACAGGACAAAACTGCATATGCTTTGAATCTCAGACCAGCATGCTCTCACGAGCAGGACTGAGGATTACAATCTGACCTGACTTACACCAGGCCTCAGATTGTTCACTGGTCTTCTTAACATGTGTTTTCCCTCTTTACTGTCTCTGTAGCTTCACATTACATTAACAATGGCCACTCTCCAGGTTATAGTATCAAGCCAGTACCTCCCCTGACGAACACTGAGGAGCAATTAGACATCACAGTGTATGCATTCCGGTTGCCATAGTTATTGTGCGTTATTGATTCATGGGTTTAAAATGATTTCCTGAGTCCTAGAGATTCCCCAAGGCTAAATCAGCAGCAGTCTTTCACATAATGGGTCAACTGGTACAGGTGGATGCATATGCCTATTTCCTCTAGAGGAAACAAGCTTAATTAATATTAAGTTCATTTAGCTAAAAAGATTTGGATAACTCAAGATGGAAGTAAGAAAAGCATTCTTGAAAGGAAATTTTTCATTGTTCATAATGTTTTTAGTTACTGTGAAAAAAAAAAAAAGAAGAAAGAAAGAAAAGGGAAAAAAAAGATCTCTTGTGCTTGTTGCAGCCCAAGTTGGGCACTGAGTGGCTGACACGGTCTGTTCAGGGGGTCCTGCTGAAAAGTCAAGCATCTCATTTGTATTATAACAACACAACTGCTTCATAAACCAATTTTTAACAGTTTTGACATATTTAAGGCCACAGTCTTTCCTTTTTCATCTATTTTAGCGAGCAACTTGCATCACACAAATTGTTTTCATGGAGGATGCTGTTCTCTCTGTGAAAGTTGACCTCTTTTCTTCACCGGACTGGACGTCATGCATGAACACAGAATGAAGTAGAAAAGATGGTTCTTATCATTGAAATGTCAGCAAGAGCTCCTGGTGTTATGGAGCTCTGTTGCCATGAGGCCACCAAGGCAAATGCCACGTAGGGATGATGTTTCAGCAGGCATCAAGTTGTGTTACAGCCATCTGTTAGGGCAGGTCCCCTGTGACCTGCATGCCCATCAGGTCTCACTGGTATGACTGCTTCCACCACATCCATGCAGAGGTGGCTGGAAATCAGGATTTTATTCCTTAGGGTTTAATCCTGATTATTTCAGTTTCAGCAGTGATCAATTATGAATGCTACCTTCATAACTACACTAAAAGTCTTGTGCTTTTAAACTAATCTTTAATTGAAGGCAGACTCAAAAACACTAGATAATCCTCTGGACTTCAAAGAACAATCACCAATGGGAGTGTCTTAAAAACAATATGGAAAAGATATCCCTCATCTCTACTAATTCCTGTAAGCCAGCAGTATTCCATGGAAGCTAAGGAGTTTACCCTCCATGTTTAAAATGAAATGAAAGTATTTATTTTCTCCCTTCCTCATTTCTCAGCTTCTCTGTATTTATACTTTACCAACTTGTATCTGTTTGTTGAACTACATCATTGGTGTTATTTTTATTTCTTATTTCTTTTGTGCATCCATATAATAGACCCTTTCTTCAGCAGTGCGAACCTGCTAATTTCATTTTCAGCCTGAACTGCTGAACTTGTTCTAAGACATTCAAAAGAGACAAAAATATGGAGCTCACTGATCATTCCCTTTAAATGGTCAGTTACATGTGTCACAAAAGTGTAAGACAAGGTTATTTCTTTATTATTTACGGGTAAAATAAAAAATAAAAAATAAAAACGAAGTGTTTTCTGGGATCAACAGAAGTAACAGCTCCCCATACATGATAAGCTGGGAATATTTCTAGATCTGGTTATTTCTAGAGAAAGATTTGTGGAATAGAGGGCCCATCTATTGCAGACAGTAGAGTAGCACCTATGTTTATGCCCTGTGTTGTAATGTACACTTTCTTGAGTATTTTGCCAACAAGTACTTTGGGAAGAAGCCTTCTTTCATATTGTGATTTACTCCTGTGTAAAACAGTAGCTTTCCTCCATGGAGAGCAGGGAACGATAACACTGCTTATCTCAAAGAAGTGATAGTGCGAACACTCTTTGTCAAGAGATCTGAACAATTAAAGACTCCTTTAAATTATTACTTTTCAGTAAAGTCAAGTGCTAGAAAATGCAAACTTAATTATTTCCCTGACAATAGCTGGAACAGGGAGATCCTTGGGGCTGTGGAAGTGCTGCACACAGACACCCCAATGAAACCCAGTCCAGAGCCAGAGGCCTGGAAACTAGAACTGCACTGTAATCCATCATGCTGCTGCTCTGAAGACATTCACAGCAGCTCAGAATGGCCACTGCAAGTCCAACAATCCCACGGTTGTACCAGGGCTGCCCACTGTCTGCCAGCTGCTGGGGAGCACCAGGAGGAGGGCACAGTCAGCTATTGAGGTATCCAGGCCTTGAAGGGAAAGAACAGACAATCAGGCCCTTCTTATGAGATGCTGTCCTGCCAATCATTCCCTTATGCAGTTACAACAAAAGGAGAATTCACCTTTTAAAGTGAATAATTGCGCCCATTGGGCAAGCCTTTTCAATTGCTTTAGCATCCAGCACGAGCTTATTGATTGCATTAAGGATAACAGTGCTGCACAGAAACAATCCTAGGTAGGCTGCCTATGGGGCCCTGCCTCTGTCAGAAAGCTGCCTGCTAGCTGAAGAGGCATAGTTTGAGAACGAAAAAAAATTACAGACCAAAGCTGTGCTGATTTCACAATGCAGCCCAATGAGTGATTGGGGTGGCAGCTACCCGCTGACACCCATGCCTCAGGTGGAATGCTCCTCTGAGTACGTTTTACAGTGAATGCCAGACTGGTGCCTTGCTTTTCAGTTGAGAACATGCCTGTCTAAGAAGCCCCATAGAATTCCGAGTTAAAATGCAAGCCAGAGAGACTGCATGTCTTCAGGGGTTGATAACGAACTAGAATCAAAGCATTTCTCTTCCAGATTAGCAGCAAGAATCTAATCCAGGTCAGTGATAATCCTCTGGCGTCTATTGAGCCATATACCACAGACACCACTCCATTAGAGGGCTCCCTGGCTCCGGCAGTGCTGAGATCATCCTCAGACCCCTCACAAGCTTTGGCTGGGGGAGCTGCTGAGCTCTGCATGCAGAACAGGAGAGCACGTGGTCTTCTGGCATCATCACCATTCATTTGCAACTTCATGGAGTGGTGGAGTTGAGGCTGATAACCCTGAGCTGAACTCCTGACTGCTTCCCTTCTCCCTGCGCCTGCACCACATTTGCCCATACTCACAAAACCTGTATGCTCATCCTCACACAAAACTCTGTTGCTTTCAGTTTTCAGTTCCCTTGCACATTGCCAAGTCCTCCAACCCCTTCCCATTTATTTTTGCTGCAAAGTAAATGACCATTTTCTCCTTCAAAAGCTTCCTGTGGATCCTGTGCAGCAGCTCCCCATTCAGGGATGCAGGTTTAGGCCAGGAAGCAGTGTTTACAGCAACAGCTCTGCTTTTTACCATGGGTATTACACTGATGTGATGTGGGCTTCTGCTTTCAGCTCTGTCACTGCAATGGAACCACGTCTGCACGAGCACTGCTTTCCCATGTTTTGTGCAGTGTGGTCGTGTTCAGCTTTTTCTTCCTTTTGAGGATGATTTTAGGAAGAATGAGTGAACTTCTCTCTTTTCCAGAGTTCAGACTCTGAGGAATCACACACAATCCACAGCCAGCCTTCTCCATCACTTGCATTACTATTCTGTCACTTCCCAGTCTACCAGGTGCCTAAGAGCAGAGACAATGAGTGCAGCCTCAAAGCCAATTAGGTGGGATTACCCTGTCTGTTAAACAGCTGGGGCTCAGCGTGTGCCTGCCCTCCCTGTTAGCCAAGAATTCCCATTGCACGAACCCCACCAACCTTGTCAGCACGTAACCGCTGCCTACAGCAGGCACTCAGGTAAGCCTGCTAGTGCCAAAAGGAGCAGACATGAAGAGGTGATGGATTGAGTGGGTAATGTATGTAAAGTCAGGCTTGAAGATATAGTGCAGCTCCATCTTTTTCAGGGCTATTAAAGTAAATTAATGACCTGGAGCCGTGTAGGGGTTTCCAGAAACAACACTGCTATGGCCAACTGGCCGCCGCTCGCAGCCCACAGGAGGGGGAGATGGTTATTTTCAGGCAAATTGCCCTCTTAGGCACTACACCATACATACTCTATATCTGAAAAGTAATAGCACAGAAACAACAACTGGAAATAACAGCAGAGTGTAAAATATGAAGTTGTCTTGCAGGAAAATGAACCAATCATAATCTTTGACGAGGCCCAGTTATTTCCAGAAAAATCACAGCACTCTTTTCCACGCTGATAGTTTCGCAGGCGCTCAGAAGTCGCCGTGCACATTTGCATTTGCTTTCTGCCGCGAGCATCGACCCCGACAGCAGCGGTGGGGCAGCCCCGAGGAGTGGGACGGGGCGGAGCGGGGCGGGGCCGGGCGGCGGTGCCAGCTGCCAGCAGCCGCCGCGGAGGCAGCAACGAGGGAGCTGCGTGCCCGCGGAGGTGCTGCGGCGGGCGGGACACCATGATCCTCACTCGTAAGCTCGGAGGGGTGATGGGGTGCTGTCGGGGTCGGGGCTGGGTTGAGCTGAGCTGAGCTGGGGCAGTGCTGTGGGGTTTGGGGCTGAGGGGCGTCCTCTCTTAATGCAGCGCAGCTGTACAGAAGTCTCGCTTTCTATGCTTCTCTGTCCCCTTTGATGCTTTTTTTGCTTTTTGCTTTTTGCTTTTTCCTTTTTGCTTTTTCCTTTTTGCTTTTTCCTTTTTGCTTTTTCCTTTTTGCTTTTTCCTTTTTGCTTTTTTCCTCTTTTTTTTTTTTTTAACTTTTCTTTCCGGATGTACTTACTAGCTGGGAAGCGCTGCGCTGCCTTTGAAGCCGCGCGTCACACGAGCCCGGTGGCCGCCAGGAGCCCTGTGGCCGCCCGCAGTGTGTCCCACAACCAGCCGGGGCTTCGATCCCCGGGATACATCGCCCACCGCCTTCCCCGGGCAGCAGAAGGCCCGAGCCGAGGGCGGACACAGCCTCACCCCCACCTCGGTTGGCAGTGACTTGATTTGCACCGCTGCTGCGAAGCTGTTGAGAGATGAGCTGCCATTAGGCCACTGAGTGCTTTTTCCAGTCAAGGGCACTTACCTGTAGATGTGTACGCGGTATTACAGTTCATTCCCCCTCTTCCCTCTACCATTCCTCCACCCCCCGGTTCTCCTTGGGAAAGTAAAAAGTACTGAGGAAATAATTGCATGAGAGCAGTGTCTGTGGCTGGGTCGGAAGTGTCTGTCCAGTGTGTCATGCTGCATAGGACATGTGATTTAAAAGACCAAGGAATGTATTTCTGTCTTACTCATCAGTCAGAGATGGTTTTCATTTTTGCAGGAGTAAGCATGATCTGTTGGAAGTTCTCAGGATCAGACCAGTGGCACTACTCTGGTCAGGTTGTATTTTCATGCTTTTCCTAGTAGGGAGGCAATGGCCAGGCAGAGTCCCCATGAGCACTTGAGTGTGGACAGGGTCTGTGTCAGATGATGAAGCACCCATTGGGCACATGACGTTGGTGCCACACTGCCTCCCCTCCATGTGGTATGGACAGTATCCTGCGAGCATCTGCTCTGCCCAAAAGGTTCCAGGTGGATGGGAAGCAGAGACTGTGTCCCTCTAACATATGGGTTCAGGTTACTGCTCCATTTTGCCTGCGAAATCCTGATTAGGGCTGAGGCTCTTTGATTGTGGAGCAGAGCAGAGCCAAAGGAAGACGTTGATGCTGTTTGGGAGAACTCCTTTCATCTACAAGGTCAAGGAATCAAAGCATTTGGCGCTACCTTTGTAACCCCTGGGACCTCTGATCTCTTTATCTTCCTTTAAAGTAACTTGGTTTGTTAATCAAGTTATTATGAAAGGGAAATGCAGATTTTTTTCTTCTATTTTTCTTTTTTAACTGAATGGAGCTGTTGTTAAATTCCATTTCTAAATAGTAGTTAAAAGCAAGAATATCTTGCCATCTTTTTTGTTTTTCTTTCTGAATCTGTTGTGTAGAACCAGTCTAGGATTTGTTAATTCTTGAGCCAGGATCTCCCCAACCCATGCTGCTGGGTCCATGGAAAGGCAGTGCTGGCACAGAGCCCCAACCCCAGGGACCTTGCGTGTTTTGTGAGGGTGGGAGGGAAGAGCTGAGGTTGTCCTTACGGATTAATCTCAGCTGTTTATGTTGGGGTTCCTAGGAGATGAGAGGTGATTTGGTTTTACTTTTCTGTTTTTTCTAATCCATTACATTCTAGCAATGATTTGTTTCAGGCATGGGAATTTGAGTTCTGCAAATATTTAGAGATGGAGTTCACGTGATAATGTTTTTCTGTTGTTTTGGTGGCGTTTTGGTGTTTTTTTTTCTAGTCGGAATGCTCCCACTCTCCCCCCCCCCCCCCAGTGTATTGTATTTGGGTTTCTTCAGAGATTCGAATTACTCTTATAAATCCCCTTATATTGGAATTTTGCTATTAGTTTCAGTATAAACACAAATGCACCCTTGTCTGGTGAAGAGATGGAGGAGGAGAGCTCATGTGCTTAACAGGATGGTCCTGTACTGTAAACAAGCGCTTTTCATGCTTAACTATCCTTCCTAGCAACAGGAAGAAGGAAATGAGGCTATGCAAAAGGACCCTGACATGTTTCAGACAATGCCAGTCCCACCCTCACATTCATACAGTATAGCCAGAAGACTTGGGGAAATAAAAATAACTTCAGATGTTTCCCTTTCCTTCCTGCGCGTATTACAGAAATACAGCTATTAAATGATCTGCAGTTCACAGAAAACATGCTGGTTTGATTTCCCCTAAGTTAGGAGATGATGCCCCCATATAATCCATACACCTTTGCTGAGTATCATACTGATTGGCATACACTGCAATTCTCAGTGTTTCATGAATTGTAGAACACTGTCCTCTCTTGCTGTGCAATGAGTGCTTAACTTGAGTAATTGTAATAATTTCAGCAGTTCCAGGTGTATTTCTAAATTTTTCCTTCCTTTCTGTTTTCTCTTTTGTTTTCCTCTTCCCCCTTCTCCTGTTTTAAAGGAAAAAAATAACCACCATGAGCAAGTCCATGAAAGGAGCATGGCTGGAACTTTCTGGTTCTTTTCACGGGACTCTTACCTGGTGATACCAAGCGATAGCCTTTCCTGCGCAGGAGACCTTTGAAATCCATTGTTTTGTTAACACAGTGTGATGCCACTTGACGTAACTGGCAGCAGTGAAGTCATTCTTGAGTTAACTAGTTAGCTGTTATTTTCTGGTATTCATTATCTGTCAGTTACTGATAATACTACACACTTTTCTGAAGCACCTCTTCTTTAGAGAAGCATGCTGAGCCCTGTTGTTCATGAGAGGGAAATTGTTTCAAATCCTGGCAGTTGTTTCCTTTAGAAGTGCTAGACTGGATGGGACCAGGAACAATATTATCCAGTCTCTCTCTCCTAATGACTCAGTATGATGGCCCACTTACTGCTGGTGGTGAATTTTTTTTTAAGTACAAAATGGTGCAGAGTTCCTTAGACTTGGTTTTAAATGTATTTGTTATATATATATATATATACCTCTCTCTCTCTCTATATATATATACCTCTCAATTTGCATGCACTTCTCAGTCTGTGCAAAGAACTTCCTGAGGAGATGCATGGAGGACATTCTCTTAAGCCAGGGATGGGCACAAATTTGACCTTACCAAACCCATTCTTGTTTGTTATGTAAGACTTGAAATTAAGAAAAGTATACCCTCTGCATTTCTGTGTTTTGGGGAAGTTCTTTCTGTGAGCCTGGAGGTGTAGATGCTTGTAACTGTCAGATTATAGTTGTAACTAACGATTATAACTGTTTTGTGAAAATCCAGTTTTGCACCTTCTGTGTTGATTAAGGGAAATGAGCATTCAGCTGGGAGACTACGAGCTTTAAGCTTGTCTGCGTCACTGGCACTGGAGCTTCTGGCCTTTATATCTAGTACTGTACCATCCACATGGGGCTCATATGGGGTCATCGTTTGAGTGGGCACTGAATTCTTATGGTGCAAAGGAGGTTCATTTCTCAGATGGTTCTTCTTATGCATACTGATGATTTAGAGATGGAGTCTTAACAATCTGAAAGTAACTGAATAAAGCCTTCTGTGAGCCATTAGGCAGCTCATATCTGCCCTCATACCTTCTATTCTTTCCTTGATCTGGGAAGGTGCTAGTGATGTGCTTGGGAGTCACAGTGGTTAATGCCTACCCTTATATCCTCCTTCAAAGGCCATTCTCACCAAGACATCTCTGAGGGAAGAGGAGGTTAAAGTCATCTGCTGTTTCCCAGTCTTTGGAGGAGGATTCTTTTCTCATTCTGGAATCTGTCAACATGACCTCCTTCAGAGGATTTGGCTAAATGCTTTCTGTGCCCCAAATAATCCTCCTCCAAGACCACCCTGTGTTAATCAGGCCAGATAAATAACCCACGTGCCCAATTATTTCTGAAGAGTTTTTTCTAAGTTACTTAACATCTTATTCCTCTTCATTTCTGAACCTTTTAAAAATGAATGGAAGTAGACCATCTTTAATCTATAAAAGTAGTTGTTCTTTGTCAGGAAGCTTTTGTTTTGTTTTAAACAAAGTTAATTTTGATCTTCTATATATAAAAATAATTTAAAATAAATGGTGGTCCTGAATTGCAGTGCACAGTCCTGGTTTACAGTGTACTTGATGGTGAGTGCCATGAGGCACTGCTTTTCCTCTTTTTGCAATGAAGACCTCTTTGGTCTGGAAAAAATGTCTCATTTTAGATATTTAGTTATTGTTAAAAATAATTAAAAGGTCTGTGAACCTGATTTCAGTACACTGAAGACTATGAAAAGGAGATTCAAGTTAATTAGGTTTCGACTCACAGAAGCGGCTTTGTGTTTCCTGGGCTTGCCAAGAAGATTGATGTGCAGTAAAAGCTACTATGTTATGTAACCTGCTGCAGTTGGTTGGAAGGAAAATTAAGTGTAGCCAACAGACACCTATGCAGATATTTTGGAAACCAGTCACACAGACATATAAAAAAAAGTATATATTTTTTAAGTCTGTTTAAATGAATAAACAAACTTTAAACTCTGTAAGTAGAGTTACAACATTTACTCTTTCAGAAAGATGAAAAAAAATGTTCAAGCTTCCTGATTTTTTTCAAAGAAAATATCAATACATGATCTTAAACATCTGTTTCCTTACTCCTTCTTCATGTGTTCCCACACAAATTCCAAACATATTCTGTTTCTTCTCCCAGTGTCCTATGGTTTACACATAACATCAGCAGCGTAGTTACTGTTTTGCTGCAAGGCTCCCTAACTTGAAAAAGCCATTCCCATGTTTAACTCAAAGCCAGCAGTAAGACAAGGAGAGTGTTTCTTCGATGATCATCACATAGCTGAGAGATATTTGAGTAACATTCCCCACTACCACTTCTTTCCAGGGCTTCTGTGACTGGAAAGCAGTACGTGTACTTGGTGCCATATATGGTTTCTTTCAGGAAGTTGTTTTTTTCCTCCCAGAAACTTCTTGGTAGGAAATACTTTCTTTAAATTCTGTGCATCCATTTTCACTTATATTGATTATTGAGTTAAAGTGGAGATTACAGCATATGTAATTTGACTGAAAAAGATAAATTGAAGCATGAAGTTGTATAAGAGCATACCAAAAAAGTTGGCTGCTACTGCAAAGTGCAAATTGAGTTTTAAAGGTGAAAAGAAGAAAGGGACTCTCTTAGGAATGTGGTTAACTTGTGATTCAAAACCTTCAAGCTCATCATCACTACAAAATCCAAGCCTGTTATGTATTTTCTGTGACTCACTGTTTCTTCAAGAAATGACTACTTCATTGACTGAATGCGTCTGAATAATATTTTAGAATAGCGATGTAAGTAGTCATGTAGAATAAGGAGATTCCAAATGTATTAGAAACTTGGCCAGAACTTTTAATGGGATTCTCATAATGCTCTGGCTTTCAGTTGTTGAATATGTATTGACAAACTTACCAAATTACACTGTTTTAGGGCATTATCCTTATAAAATGCTGTCTTTCATTAATTGTTTGCTTGCTTCAGTGAAGTGCTAGTTTCCTGAAAGGTGTGAAGCAGTAACTTAGTAATACTGCCTAAAGAATATTAAACTGTATATCTCTTGAGAAGAAACAGACTTGTAAAATGGCATTTAATTATTATCAACCTACAGTAGTGCATCTTCAAAGTGAAAGTCATATGGGGTTGTGGATTCATTGTCCCCATTTTAATGAGCTGCAGGCATATGACAAATTAAACCAGTTTTGTTTGTAGACAGTTGCTGTAGTGTTTGTTCCAGGTTTGTCTCAGATTTCACATCCATGTTCATGCATCACTCAGTCATGTTGGCTGAGTGGTTGGACTAGTTTGATTAAGTCTGGTGCTGGGAATGCAGTTTGCATGTCAGGGATGCAATTCAAGAGCTTGGAAAAATGATTGTTTGTACGTGGGCAGTGGAATTCTACCCAAAGAAGGAAATTTATCCTATCTGAGGTACAGCTGACCTTAAATATGATACTGAGTGGTCTTGGGCTTCTTGATAGCTCACTTAGGACAGTGTTTCAGAAGAACATCAGTTTTGTGAAGCACCAGAAATTTCAGGGGGATGTGATATGTAGGTGCAGTTTCTGATATGAACATAAAAGGAATGCAAGCCGTTTTGTAGCCATTAAATGGGAGCATTGGGGAAAAAGTGGGCAGTTTGAGATTTTTGCATTGCAGCAAGGAGCAGATGGGTTCATTCTGTCATTCATTGTAAGAAATCAAATTGTCTGCACTGCATAGGATAGAATCACTCCCGCAAGCTGGTGCAAGAAGATGCTTTTGTATTCAAATTTTGCCTTATTTTTTTTTTTTTTTTCTTCTGGGCAAAAAGAAAAGAAAAAAAAATAGTGAATTTCAGTTAGAATGACCTGGTCAAATTTTAAGACCAAGAAGAACCCAAACAAACTGGTTCTTAGGTATGACATTGGAGAGGGACCTTCAGCATTGGAAGTCCATTTCAGCTTATATTTTATTTCAACAGTATTGATTTGACCAATCTAACCAGAGACTTTTACAGTCCACTCTCTTAAAAGAGCCAAAAGGTGAGATAAGTAGAACTGATTCGTGGAGGTGTTAACATAGCCATAAAGGTGTCTGAATTGAGGCAGGAGGAAACCATCTGCTTGGAAGAACTGTTCATGAGATGTTTAGCACTTAGGTGAAAATGAAGCCAATTCATGACTGTACAAAGATGGCAGGGACTTTTCCTCAAGACCCTGAAAGAGCTGTTGCTTAACTTGCGTGTTGTTTCATGGAAGCACAAAGCAAGGAAGAGAAAGAAAAGAAAACAAAACACTTTTTTAACTGATGTCTTAATCTTGCTGGTCCTAGCTATACTGCTGTGTTTTTGGTTTTTTTTCCTTTTTTCTCCTGAATGGACATGATACCAGTAAACTATACATATTTTATTTTCAGTAGGAAGGGAGATATCATCCAGTGAAAGATGATGCACATCTTAGATTTTTCTCTTCTGCAGTTGCTGTATAAAACCAGGTGTGAATTGAGTTAATTTTGCTTTAAAGCTTTGAATCTGCACATTTGCAGTATCAGTAATCAGGATTTACCAAGAGAAATGTAAACTTCTCATTTTCATTCTTTGGAGAAGAATTGGATCATACTAATCCCCCAGGAAGTGGCTAAAGAAGGACTGATGGTTCCCAACCATACACAAAAGGAACTCGGACCCTTGATTTGAACATGGAGGCCAGCTTTGTGAAGTGGACTAGCAAATAAAGCTGTTTCCAATAAAAATTTCCTGTTTCCTCTTTAACACATTTGCCTGCTGTTTGCTTACACAACACCGAGAATAAAGACTTCATTGTATTCCTTTTTTTGTTGTTTTGTTTTACTTTCTAAGAGAATTTCTTGTGAATCAGAACATTTAGAAATAGTACAGTTTCTTTCTTGACAGCATTTCGTTGTACCAGAACCTCCTGTTGTTGGAGGTGGGAGGCTGGACAGGACTTACGTCTGAAAAGCTGTGTGGATGTTTTTGTGTGGAATGCATACTGAATTGTAGGTTGTTGTAAAGGTTTTAAATGAAGTGGGTGTTTGATTTTGTTGTCATGGCCAGCATTAGACGGGAAGTGGCCCTGCTGGGCTGGAGAGGAGGGTGTGAGACCAGGCTCTTGCCCATACTAAACTATGTCAGTTTACATCTTCAGATGAAAATTGCTTCATCTGAATCATAGAAAGGCTTAAGTTGGAAGGGACCTTCAAGACAGTGTAATTCCAACTCCCCTGCCATGGTCAAGTTTGCTGTCCACTAGATTGGGCTGCCCAGGGCCCCAAACAGCCTGGCCTCAAACAGCTCCAGGAACAGGACGTCTACAGCTCCTCTGGGCAGCCTATACCAGTGTCTCATCACCCTCTGAGTAAAGATTTTCCACCTAGCATCTAAGCTAAATCTCCTCTCTTTTAGTTTAAAACCATTCCCTTTTGTCCCATCACTATCAGACAGTGACAGGTGCTCACGAAATATGCTTGTCATGGGAAATTATGTTTACCTAGCCTAGCTGATGGACAGGTGCACTGGTGTTTTATTGCTCTGCAACTCTTGTGGCCAGCCAGGGGGGACCTGCGTATTTCATTGCCTAGATGGACTTCCTGGGGGATTCTCAAAGGCTTTGAAAATCTGAAAGGTACCTGAGAGGTGGGTGACCCATAAAATATGACTTCCACCTAACTTGCATATTTTAGTTATAGATATACTTTCCAAATCATATTCCTGAGGTGCTTGTTAAAGAACTTAAGATCAAATATTTAAACACAGGAAAGTGCTGCTGTAGTATTAAGGAATCTGACACTTCTTTCAATTGCATTATAAACATATAGCTGCATTTTTAGGCAAATATTGGTTATTAGAGATTGTTTACTCAGTTTTTAATCAAGTAAAATTCTCTTTCAATCTAGTCACTTCTGCAAGATGCGACCTGCTGTGTTTTATTCTAAATAGTCTTAAAAATTAATCTTTTTCTTCTTTTTTACTTTAATGTTTTTATTTCTGTATGTTTTAAATAAATTTTAGATTATTTCTTTTTACCTTTGGAAGTACCTCCCATGTACTTCCCAAAGATGCCTAAATTAAAATACCACTTCAAGCAAAGATTTACAATTCCTTGCAACTGGAGTTGAAGAATGCTTTTTCTTAATGAGTAGCTAAGTCAGTATGTCTGTACGTGCTTGTTCTCACGTGGTTCTGTAACCCAAAGGTGAAGCAAACACAAGTTACACAAATGCCTGCTTGTCCTGACTCCAGTGAGAGTAGATTTTTAGCTGTTTATTTATATGGAATGCTGTGCTTTGGCTCACCTTAACCCCTTGATTTGGATATGTATCTTAGAAAAGCAGTCTGGCAAAGCACAAATATTTTAACCCTGTTGTAGCTGTTAGGAAAATCAGGGGGATGCTGCCATCACTTTGAAGACCCTAAAATGTGTCTGCTCTTTCATCTGATTTTAACATTTTATACCTGTATCTCACAGGGAATATTTTAGATCATAACAGAACGTCAAGTTGTTTTGCTTGTGTTGCATTAGGCTCTTCAGCTGTGTGCAGTAGCCTGTATTCTGAATAATTGTACTGAACTAAGTACTGTGCTAAGTTTCTGCAACAGGTAGCTATGATAACCTCTCCAAGTAGGTGGCAAAATTGTCTACTCAGTTGGACATAATGAAGCTTTTCTTTTTTGGTTCATCAGAAAGAGTGATTTTAATTAAAGCCAGATGAACGTAAAGAGTTTCTGATTGCCTGCTGTCTGCTAGATCTAAGCAGGGAACTAAATTCCCGGAAGTACTTTCTTGAATTTTCAGAACAGAATTAACCCAATCTCTTTCCTCAACATTTGGTAAATACCATAAGTACCCTGTATATTTTCCTGGTTTATGAACTAATGAGATAATATTTTATTTATTTCTGTATCTCTTAGCTAAGAAATGAATTAATGTACAATTTATTCATAGCCCTGTATGGCCTATATTTGGAATGTTTCTTTTGGTGTTATATATGTGAATAATTTCATTTTGCAGCATGCTGTTTTTGGCAGTGAGAAGGAAAGTTTCACTGACTTTCCTGTAATAGAGCAAGGCACTCACAAATACTTTGAGGACGTCCAGTGAAAATAAGTTGTTGCTGGGCTGTAAATACCTGCTTCAGTACTGTGTTTCAGTTGTTCCTGGGCTGTCAGTACTATCTATGAGATCTTAAAGCACAAGGCTCAATGAGGAATTTCTATCAAGACAGAATAATAACGCCAAGAGGATCATATGAATAAAACCCCATGTTGATTGCTATGCTTCTGCCTGTAGTGTTTACAAAATCTGTGCAGAATGATCGCTAATTCCTGTAGTTTTTTCATTTGTGCGTTTCTCTAACTGCTAGAATGATGGCCTTTCAATAAATTGCAGGTGAATGCTGGGATATGTTTGGTAATGTGAAGGGAAGCAAGCTTGGATAAGCAGACTTGAGTTTCAGTTCAAAGTTCCTGAGTGGTGAATCTATCTTTACACCTACTTTGTGACAGGAGCAACAAAAGTGCCAGGGAGGAGGTTTTTGCTCTGCAGATGACATGGTTTAGTGGGTGTGGTGATGATGGGTTGATGGTCAGACTAGATTATTTTAGTGGTCTTTTCCAACTTCAGTGACTCTTACGATTCTGTAATTAATGGGAGGGTGCTTTGTTTCTGTTCTCTTCCAGAAATCGAGGCCAAGGAAGCTTGTGACTGGCTGCGGGCTGCTGGCTTCCCACAGTATGCACAGCTTTATGAAGGTAGGCACCTGGGCTTGTGGGGTAACTCCTTGTGGCACTGATACAGAGTAAGCATGTATCTTTGTTTTAGGACAGTGTGTTGTAATGTCAGGAGTACAACTGAAGTGCCAGTCCTTAAGAAATTTCCTTAAGACCAGGGTGCTTTATGCTACACTCCGCACACATAGACATAGCAAAACCATTGAGACTCACACTTGGAGTTTTAAATTTGTTTCAAATTCCTCAAATATCTGCTTTAGTCTGACTCGTCCTTTTTTTTTTCTTTTTTTTTTTTCCTTCTGACCCTTTTTGCAAAGTTTTCTCTCAAGTAGAGCTCTCATGTCTTTCTTCTCTTTGACATGCTGACATGGTAGAAACTAGCGGTTTTACCTGACTGTTGTAGCTCATCTGCTCTGATGCAGAGTGATCTACAGAAGTTTGATTTTTAAAGAAGGGCATCCTGAATATCCTTCTTAATGTGTATTATTTTTTGGAGTTGTTTTCCCTCCTTGCCCCATCCCATGAAATTGCTTGCATTCTTGCAGAACCGAATACACGGTCTTGTGAGTTTCATGCTGTACTGAGCTGTAAATCTCCTAAAAATTACTTGCATTCAGAGAGCATCATCTACCCATGGTTACAGTTGGACAATGTAGGGACTCTAAGCTTATATAGTTTCTAATTTAGAATCAGGTTCTTGCCCAACAAAGGGACTGCTGAGGGTGAGAGCAAGATGTGAAAGCAAAGCCAGCAATACCGATTGAAAAGACATATGAAAACAGTATGCCATTGTCCTTTTTAGACTCATTTGGTAGCACCAACACCAACAAAAACAGCATCAGTGTAAGTTCGGTGTAAAAAAAAAAGAAAAAAAAGGACTTAGAAAGACCATCAACTTCTTCTAGACACCCCTCTATCTTATGTTCTGCCATAAGTTTTCTTGTGAGCGCACGAAGTTGTATGCAACTGCAGCAGTACTTTGGAGTTTGTCCTTGTATTGTATTATTGCATGTACTTAACAGCCAGTGGCTTTGCTGGAAGTTTTGGCTGTTCAAGGAATGCCAAATCAGGAACTATATGACAGTCAGGAATCTGTGGAGGTCAGTAAATAATATATATCTTGTTGCTGCTTCATTAGCTGTAATAAATTTTCAGCTCTTTGCCAGTATGGTTTCCTCCCTCTCACTCTCACAGTTGTTTATCTAAATAATCTTTTAAGGAAGGGAGGCAGTATGAGCTCCATGCAGCTTGGCGCTCCTTCTTTTCAGCCTCTATCTCATTAATGTTGTAACAAACACTTAAACTGCTTGATGAACAGCCAAGGAGATTCTGTTTTTCATTCCAGTGATTTTTTTTTTACTGATCTTATTCCCATAAGGTGAGATACTTTTACTTAGATGGAGGTTGCTCTGATTTCCATGGAAACTACAACAGATACAAAGAGCACAATAACACTATTTCATAGAGCAAATTCTCAGCTAGAAAAACTAGAAAACTATATTTTTCAACATCATCACCACTATTAACTGCGTTTTCACCAGTGATGAATGAGAGACTGCATGCTACACTCATCAAAATCTGCACCAGTTGAAGTGACTCACTGTTCCACAGCTGCTGTGACAGCATCACTGCTGGGAAAACATTGCCCATACAATCCATCTTTCATCAGCCTGAACAAATAGAAGTCAGAAGGTGCCAAATCTGGACTATATGGTGGATGTGGTAGGACAGTCCAGCCAAGACTGGCAATGTGCTCTACAATCTTCAGACTGCTGTCGGGCGTGGTGTTATCATGTTGCAAGAGAAGGGTTGTCTTCTTTCTTCTCCGGCCTGATTCTGGAAGTTTGAGCCTTCAGCTTAGTCAGCATCATGTTATAGTGGACAGAGTTGATCGTTCGTCCAGGTTCCAGGAAATTCAGAAGAATCATTCCTTTCCTATCCTAAAAGACAGTGCATATCACTTTACCTGCTGAGGGCTGCATCTTAAACATTCTATGTGATGGGGAATTCACACATCACCACTCCATGGACTGTCATTTTGACTCTGGCTCATAGTGATGATACCACATCTCATCACCAGTAATGATGCAGTCCAGGAAACTGTCACCTTCAGACTCATTTTGTTTCTATAGGTCCTGACAAGTTCTTTCTGTTCCTGTGTGAGCCACCTGCACCTGGCTCCTGTGTGACGCTGTGGAACATGCCTGGCACAAACTTTACAATATTTTAATGTTGCCATCATCATTTCCAGTTCATTAAATATACTATTCAGCTCTGTACGCGCATGACCATCCAGAACATGGCTTGTCCTTCATGTCACAGTTGCCACTGCTAAAACATGCTGCCCGCCACCATACTGTGCTTGCACCCACTGTTTGATCTCCATTAGTGTTCAGCAGATGTTGATGAATTTCAATTGGTGCCATTTTTTTCTCCATGGAGGAGCTCAATGACACATCTTTGCTTCATATGCACTTCCATGTCAGATGCAATTTTTGTCACTGTCCCTCTGCTGCCATCAGTCACATGGCAACAAAATGTAATTTAATATTGGCCATCGGACAGCCTCTACTGCCATACCACCATTTGCCTCTGACATTGTGGGCCAAGATAACAAAATAGGAAGCATTACTTTTGGAGCATTGCTTGTATATTTATTTTAAATGAAGCTAGCCTGAACTAGTTTCAGCTTCTGGTATGGGATAGGGAGCTCACCTTTTGTTTCTTTTCCATTCTTTCATCATTGACTTGCTCATTTTTTTCCATCTATATGTATCAGCCTTCAGTTATCAAAGCTGCACATAAAAACAGGTACATGGAAAGTGAGCATCTGTGGCATTTAAGCTGGTAATTGTTTATGAGAATCAATGACTTGCATCTTGGTTAGCTCATCTAGAGGTAGCTAGTGGGCTTGAAATACCACTGGAAAGAAGAGATCTTGTGATTTCTCATCTGTCTGTATTCCTACAGATCTCCTCTTTCCGATTGACATCTCTCTTGTCAAGCGAGAGCATGACTTCCTGGACAGAGATGCTATTGAGGCCCTATGCAGGTAGGTGGGAAGAAATCACACTGCATCTTGAAACTAAACTCTGCCTGTGTAATAGGATGTATAATCTGGGAAATGCATAACCACAAGTCAAATGTGTATTATTGGCTTAGCCATCATTGTGAGACTATTTTATTTTCAACTATATGCATTTTCTATGGAAATAGTATATTGGGCTAAGAAATGTTTGGGGATCTTATTTAAAACCTAGCTGGGGGGAAAATTGCAGTACTATTTGTGTTAAGAGTCTTTATACCCATTTCATAGGTATACTTTGTACTGTTATTCTTTACTTGCTCTTATTCTCAAGTTAGCAAGGCACGGGGAAGCAGAGCTGTGCAGGCAACGGCCATCCATAGAGTGCTGCTATTGCATCAGTTCTGGCAGCTTTCCAAATTACCTTCAGAATGAATACTTTTGGATTCTGTATGCATGATGGCCTCAGCTCTAAATGTCAGTAACGCTAATGAATTACAAAACCCTTTTAAGAAAGGCTTTACATTTATACTGTTCTCTTGCCATTCCTGCCATGCTTGGAATGGAAAGAGAGGAACTGGAATTTTGAAGTTGCTTAGAAATATCTACAGGATTGTCAGACTAAGAAAACAGATTTGTTGTCCAGTCATTAGGAGGGGAAAAATTCCACTGTTGTTAAATTCACACTCTGGATACAGGGGAAGGCACCAATTCCATCAATATTAAAATGTGATACATCAGTCTGCTTATTTGTGTGCTCTGGAACTTGTGAAGAGATTGAACAGAAAGTACAGCAATATGAACAAATGCTGTTTCCCAGAAGCATGGTCTTCCTTTGCCAGGAAAACAAAATATAGTCAAGTCAGCGTATTTTGGATCTAGTGTTCTCCTGAAAGAATACTTTTTAACCTTATTTAGATGGGAGGGAAAAGACAGCAGGTTTTTTCTCACTGTTACAAGTAAGAATGTCTTCTATATCTCTTCGAAACTTGCTGCTAACGTAAAGAATAAAAGAGGTTACCACTTTTTCTGAACTTAGACACCAGCAAAAGTGCTCTGTCCTAAGAATGAAATCTTATTTTTTACGCCAGAATGATGTGAGTAAGCATATATCTTGTGAAACTAGGAAGTCCTTCACAGATCTGCTAGTTGTAAAATAACCTGTTTGCTTCCGTCTTCAAATTGTTTTCTGTGTAATGGGCATAAGAGGCCACATGATGTTCTGCAGCTTGAGACTAATTTTAAAGGCTGAGCTACATCATTCTGAAGCCTCTGATTTATGTATCACAGTTATAATGTACAGCATAGCTTTAAGACTGAGGCTAATATTTATGCAGAAGCTTTCAATCCCAACTTAAAATAAAACTGAAGTAATTCAGTTAACCATCTCGAACGACTGAATTTGACCCTTTGTCACATGTGTTAAACAAAAGCAGTGCATTATCATGGCATTTCTACCTTTGAGTTGTTTTAGTTTTTGCTTTTGTTTTTTTTTTGCATCTCCCTGTTTAATTTTGTAAAGCTCATTTAGAAACATGGAGAGGGTACGTTATTTGCAACGCTATGTTTCTTCCTCAAACCCAGGTTTCTTTTGACTTAGGCCGTGGTCAGTGTGTAAACAGTAAAGGATCTTACTCAGTAAAGGACTTAGAGCTGTTTCACAGCCATAAGTCTGTCATTGTTTCTTGACTGAAAATCACAGTAGATTTTGAATTATTTACATTTTCATCATAGAGATATATTAATGCTGTATACTTTTTAAGCGTGAAGCATTTTAAATTATAGTTTACATCTAAATTGTACTGTCAGTTGTTGTTTAATAACCATGTTAAGCACAAAAAAATTGTAACTTAATAACAGCTTGCTAATATTCTATAAAACACCTTTTTAAATGGAAAAGGTTTCAACAGCCAGCCCCTTAGTGATATTCTTGAAAATCTCTAAGTGAAAAGTGAGTTGAGACTTGAATTATAGAGATAGAGTATGGTACCTGGTAACAGTAGAAGATAAATGGTCAATAAATGTCATTTAGTGAATTTGTCATGAAATGTAGGGTTAAAAATCTAGGAGTCATGACTCTGCTTTAATTTGCTAGGATGTTTCATGTAGTGATTGTGCCGCTGGCTGTGGTTTTGTAAGATTCTATGTAGATTAATGATTGGGTATTTATCTTCAGAGGGTAACTGCCCACATAATGTGCTCATGAAACTAAGTACTGAAATACACTTGTCCTAAAGGCTGTGGTTGCTAAGCACAAATTACATAGCAAGCTGTGATGGAAATCCTGTTTAATCTCCTTACACATAACCAGAAAACTGCCACACTATCTGCGTAAGAGGTTTCGTAAATCTTTTACCATCCGGATTTCTCATCCAAGAAATTGATTGTAATGGATTAGCGTGAGCAGTGTTTGCTGCTCATGCAGTCTGGTTGGTGGAGAGCTGGCCTCTATTGCAGGTTATAACATGCAGATGATCTCTGGGAACGAGGTACGGACTGTCCAGTGAGACAAGACAGTAAAGCTCTTATGTCATCTCTTAGCTGCAGGTATAACGGAGCTGGAATTTGCTCTGCAGTGAGGAACAAAGTATTTAAATCCATTAAGGAATTATTTTAAACTGAAGCTTACAGCTAGATCATACATTTATTGAGATGGAAAATTCTAGTTTAAAGTGCTTGTATCTCCTACGCTGTGTTGCTTTCACTTTTCTTGACTGTGTGGAATGAGGGTTTTCTCCTGTTGAGGAGAGCAGAATGAACTAGCAGCGATTAGGTCTGATGTAGAACTGATTGGTCTTTAAATTAACAAAGACTTTCTATAACGAGGCCATATTTTAATGTATAAGTTAGCTGAAGTGAGTCTTGCAAGTTGACATTTTTGATGTGTGTCTTATTTGGGGTGCCTTTCTTAAAAGAAGTTAAAGCTAAGCTAGCTTGGCCATTTTTTGAGAGGATGACTGGGAAGAGTACATTGTTTGCATTGTTTCCTTGAGAAGCTCCAGTACCTTGTGTTTTGTGTCTAGCTAGTACAAGGACTGAGACAGGAAGGCAGGCATTGCCGCACTGATCTTGGTTAGGAAGAAAGGCTTTACAAAGCAGGGATGAAGGAGGCTGCAAGCTCAGGTAAGGGCTCTGCATTCTGTTGGGTGAGGAGGAGAGACCAGGTAGAGATGGAGCTCTCTCCTGCAGTGCACTCTCTCTGGGTATGAAGACTTGCATAGAGAAGGCTGACCCAAAGGCAATTACATTAATGATGGGAAAGAATATTATCTTGTAATCCAGAGAGACAGCAGTTAGGGGTAGGAGGCCTTGTAGTGAGGGAAGTTGAGATAGCAAGGTGGTCTAAGTGGGTGCAGCCACTGTCTGCGTGAGTTCCGCCCTGTCCTGCTGTTTCACCAAGTCCATATGAAGATGCCACTGAGGTAGATTAGGGCAAAAATCAGATGGATCTAAAGAGACAGGTCTGTTGCCTGTCAGTGGAGAAATGATAAGATTTATACCTGGGAGTGTACTTAGTGAGAGAAAGTCCAGAGTCAGAAGAGAAAATTGAGGTTCATTAGCCAGCATCAGTTTGATGAGAAGATCTGCAGAAAATGAATGTGTGCTCTTAAAGGCTTAAGAAGTATTTCAGTATGCACAGTGAATGTTAATAGAAGTTACCTGTATAACTCTCATGCTGGCAAAGCCTGGACCTTGCCTACTCAGTGACTTGCAGACTCAGTGGCTGGAACTAGATGATCATTGAGGACCGTTCCAATTCTATGATTCTGATTCTATGGTTCTGTGATTCTGGCTCTTCACTCCATACTGTGCTTTTGGTGTAGTGTAGCGCGAAGAACTGGGTGCTGGTGAACTCAAGTAAAAGCTAAAGCAGGTTGTGGGATGTACGTAATGAAACTCACAGACCTGCGGCAATCACTGCCGATCATTGACATTTTGATGATGACTGATTTTGTGATGAAATTATGTCAGGCGTGTAACACAGCCTTTGTTTCCCTCAGTGCTCTTGTGTTTAACCCTCCTCACTGGGGTTCACCTTTTCTTGCCCTCTCAGTCTTTTTTGTGAGGTGTGTGCTGGGGTATTTTATATATTTTTAATTACTTCTCTGGAAACAGAGATCCATCCTGTTCTTTAACTATTTCAGGATTTTAATTTGAGTAGAAGAGAAGTCTGTGATGTAATCTTTGTTGAAATTGGAGATGGTCTTTATCAGCTTTTAGACAGGCCGGAGCTAGATGAAGCCTGATGCAGGGATTCGGTGGTATTCTCTTCCCACATAAGTCAAAGGTTTTCACACTGTGAAATTTGTAAATTATTACACAGTGTAGGACTGAAACAAACTCAGTACTCCCTGGTATTGAGGTCCTGGAGTTTGGAAAGCAAATGATTGGAAAGCAGGAGAAGAGAAACAGAATCCTTGTGAGCATGTAGGTGGGACAGGCATTCATGGCGTAAGCCCAACTGCTGTAAGGTCACGTACCTGCTCCACAGTGGGAAGGGCTGCGCCTGCTGGGTTAGGTCAGAGCAGAGATGGAAATTGAGAGATCTGGACAACTTTCCTAACCTGCCACTGGCCTAGCTTCTGACCCTTGGCAATTCTCTTCCTGTTTCTCTTCTTTTCTGCTGTGTTGTGGCTGGGTCTAATTATAGATCAAACTGTCCTCTTTTACCCCATGACTGCTGCAAAAGCACCAGTAGGAGCTTTTCCATTTTCTTTGATGGCCTCAGGATCAAGCCCTGTGTAAATACCATCTGCAACCAATCCTGTGCATAAAAGGGTAGAGGAAAGAGGAAACTAGTAATCCTTCCTGTGCACACATTTTCTAGATTCAAGTTACAAGTTTCAGGAATCTGAAAAGACTCATCTGAAGCAACTGACAAGACAGCAGTTAAATTTATTTTTTTTTTTTTTTCAAGTTTTGCAAGGCTTCCAGTAAGGGTTCTTTACATTTTTCTGGAAGGAATTAGGTGTAAATTCTACCACTTCCTTCAGAATGAAGCAGGCCTTTTAAAGCTCGGCCTTACCCCTGTTGAATTTGTATGAATGAGGCAGTTCTGCTTCTCTGCCTCCCTCCTGCACACGCTATCGTTGGTGAAATCCAACCCGCTGAGGGATGAAAGATGAGTTTGCAGCTTGCCTAGCCCACGGTGCAGCCTTGCAAGCAGAGGCTTACCATGAGGGAGGCAGGAGGAGGGCACGGAGGACGTGATGCCTCTCACGACTGCCGAGCCACACTGATGTTCTGGGGGACTGGATAAGAAAGAGAGCTTATTTTGTCTGGGGGATGTTGGATTGTTAGCTCATCAGAGAATAAAGGGATGCTTATGTACATTCATGCAGCACTTCAAGATGTGCATGCAGACTGCTCTCACATGTCACAGGGAGCGTGGTTAACTCTTGCCACTGCAGCAATTTATTTTTGCTGTTTTAATTTTAGTCCTAGAATAAAACATTCTTGATATAAAGTAAACATTTGGTTCAGAAAGAAAAATCTGGTACAGGGCTTTTTAAAAACTGTGGTCCCAGGGCTATAGTGAAAATAATTACACACTTCTCGCAATCAAAATGGGCCCAGTAAGTTTTCCTGTTAGAGCTTTCAGTTTGTAAAGTACAATTTTAAAGGGTCAGGTGATTTCACATCCATACATATTTGCAGGGTCAATAAGAAGCCTTTTCCTGTATTTGCAGTCTGCCAAGATTGATTGTTTCAGGGTTAGAATCTTTCATATTCAAATAAATGTAATTATTACAATTCATCGGTCACAGTCTCAAGTACTCTAAGTTTCTGTTTACTTCTGTTGACTTTGATTCAGGTAATAGTGATAAATAGTCATCAGTCAGTCAGTTTGTCTGTCTGTCCCTCCCTCTGAAGTTAGAATACAGCCAAATGTAATGGGTTAATGGTTAAGTATAATTAGGGCTCTAATTGAAACCCTGCTGTTGGCTATTTGTATGCAAAGCAGTTTTAGGATAGCCTTCACAGAAGCTTTTGAACTGCAATAGTTTGTGCCAAAGCACTGGAGTTTTCTCTTAATATGGTTTCCTTTGCTTTGCAGGCGCTTAAATACTTTAAACAAATGTGCAGTGATGAAGCTAGAAATCAGTCCCCACAGGAAAAGGGTAAGTACCTTTGACATTTTCTGTTATGGCATTGTGCATTAATAAAACTTAAAAAACAAAAAAAAAAAAAAAACTTAGAAGATTGTTTAGCTGTGGTGTAGGATGATGGCTGAGTAGAACCTGCTAATGACATGTAGTCACAACTCTGCTTACATTTCAACTTGTGTTGTCACTTAGTGAGAACTGAAAGGCTTGGCTGCAGATAAAGGTTATTTGTCTAACTAGCTCTTCCATGGGATTCTGTTCTCAGTCTGAAAAGCACTGTGCTTCTCTGCCTTCCAGCAAGGCTGTTTGTGTTGTAGCTTATTACCAGGCAGGATTGTGGAGTAGGCATGATGGATGGGATCCTGATCAGCCACAATTAGCTGGCTTGAATGTTAGAACATCAACCTTGATTTACTCTCCACAGTTCTGGTTCTTAGCCATTACATTGGAATTATATTCTTTTCTTAGAGTACAAACACAGTCAATTTGTGCTTGGCTGCAAGAGAGACATTCATCTGTAGGATTAGGCATTGTAGCTCAGAATTAAAGCAAAATGTTTACAAAATACATTTAATACCTATTTTAGAAGTATGCACATCTCCAGGGAGTTTAGCAGGAGTTTAAAGGGTTTCTTGGGTCTTCATGGTCCTTGTGGAGCATGGTGAGAAAGAAGAGAGGACCTCCTGTTACTTCAGTGAGGCAGTGCTGACAGAAAGCTGAGTTGCTGGATTTTGCTGCTGAGATGCCACTTGAGAGCTGTCTTAAAATTGTGTGTGTCCTAGGAGAAATCAGTAGTTGATACCATCCCCTGGGATATTCTGACTGCAGATAAAGATGACTAAACTAAGGCAATACAATGCTGCCCTGCCCTTAACAAGAATGCATACAAATGCTCTGGGGTTGTTTACCAAGAATTAATCCCCTCTTTCCCTATCTGTTTGCGGTATGCTGGAAACAGCACCCAAGCTTCAGAAGATAACACTGAGACAGCATGTATAGGAACTCTTTAAAAGAAGGGGTAGGCCACTGGCTTGCTCTTTATAACCACCAGAAGAATTCTCCTTCTTTCTGAACCTCATTAACAATGGAATGATCAGTATTGCTGTTAGAGGTCAGACCAGATCTGACTTCAGGTCCAGACCCCAGATCTTCCAGAGTCTGGGTGCTCCTTATTTTCATTTACCTCTTGTGTTCTGAGACATTGACTTAGATTCCGTTCCTTTTATTGTTGGTTTCATTAAGTCTTTGTAACACTGAGGAAAAATTGTCTCGACAGAAATATATGGTTCCTTACATTTGCACTGACCTCTCTGCAGATCATGATTGCTTTACTGCTCCTTTTTTCCAGTCAAACCACATTCACCATCAAACCATCCTTATTATCCACTGACAGTTTTAGGTGACGTTTTTCCTCTGGAAAACATTAAATAAGCAATCCAGTCTTCTTAGGTTTTTGTCTGAGTCATGGACAGAAACGTTGGTTGTAGTAGTTGGGAAGCAAAGAGAATGACACTTGCTCTGTTTCCCTTATGCTTTTGGTTATAAAAAAATAAATACGTTTTTTCACTTACTTTCCTGAGCTGATGAAATGTGCAATAAAAGGAGGAGAAAATTAAAAATAATAATAATAACACTAGGAGAGAATTAGGAGCTGAAGTATGCAGAAATAAAATACTAGAAATATGAATAATTTACTTATTTTTCAGACTATAAGTGTTTACGTTCCTGGCACACAGATAGTTACAGTTTAAGGCACGCTTGTATATTTGTTTTTAAATTAAAACAGTCTAAACAAATTAAGTGAAATTTCAGCAGTCATTAAGCTGTGTGGCAATTAGTTGTGCCTACTCTTTACACCAAAGGTTATTTTGTGGTTTCATGGTGTCACATTAAAATATTTCACATTGGTTTTACTCTTCCAACTGCGCGGAACTTAAAATTTTCCAGATACTTGGAAGACGAAGTATGTCAGTCCCAGGACCGTTCCCTTTCAGGATTTAGATGAAAAGCTTGAGGCATAAGTGATGTGCATGTAAGTGTGCCCTCAGGCATTACTCATACATCAAACATAATCAGTGGAGATGCTATTTACAGTTTACTTACGTGCTATACAGCAAGTGAGCTTTTGCTGCTTGCTATCTGTGAGTGTTAAAGTCTGCCTGGAGCAAGACTGAAGTAGAAAGAAACTTTGCAAGACATTCTTAAAATGTTAGCTGTTAGCCTGTGGGAGGAAGAGTGGACCAGGTAGGAGCCTGGACGCATCAAACTGTAACAGTGCAAGAGTTTCTTTTGCTGTCTCATTAGTCACAGTGTGGAGAATTTTTAAACTTCCTGAGGAGGAAAAGAATTAAGCTGCTACAATTCACAACATATGAGAAACATCTCTTAATTGCAAAAAGGAATATAAACGCAGAGCCGCTATCAACAGAGTGTAACTGGAGAGTATCCAGGGGGACCCCAACCCCGGACTGACTCCAGTTTATAATTTTATGCATGCCAGGAATTTCCATTCATCTGAAGGCTATGCACTGTGACCAATTAATTAAAAGCCTATGGATACTAAGGTTTTTAGAAAAGAGCAAGTTAAATCAGATTGCCTTGTTTGTTTCCTTTAACAAAGCATAAATCCTTTATATTTAAAAACTGTTAAGATATATTGTCTGTCTCATGTAATCTTTTCTTGTAATAGGCTTTATGGTCTAATCTTCTCCCTGAAGCAAGAGACTGTTTTTGCTTTAAAATTGGTGAGAACCAGGTCATGGTTAAATCAGTTTAGCAAGCATTGTATTTAAATGCAATTTACTGTTTGTCAGTTTGCAAGCATCACTTTCAGGGCTGTTCTTCTTTGCAGAGTGAAGATTCAGATGAAGATGAACCATGTGCAATAAGCGGCAAGTGGACTTTTCAGAGGGACAGCAAGAGGTGGTCAAGGCTTGAAGAGTTCGATGTGTTCCCTCCAAAGCCAGATGTTAACACCTCCTCCTCCCCAGAGGCTCCTCTCCTCCCAAATGCGGCCAGCCGTGAGAGTGTGCTCACCGACCTCAGTGAGCGGCAGGAGGTGGCCTCTATTCTCAGCACCAGCAGCACCAGCAGCCATCAGCCAGCCCTGCAGAGCGAGACCTCTAGCACCAGGACAAATTCAGTTGTGAGCATTTGTTCATCTAGCAATTTTGTAGCGAACGATGACTCCTTCAGCAGCCTGCCCTTGCCCAGGGAGTTGAATAGCTTCAGCTTCAACACAAAGGCAAATGAGAAGAACACTAAATCTAAAACGAAGAGCCTGCTCAAGAGGATGGAGAGTCTGAAAATCAAGAGCTCTCACCATGGCAAGAACAAAGCTCCTTCAAAGCTCGGCCTTATTATTAGCGGGCCCATCCTGCAGGAGGGCATGGACGAAGATAAATTGAAACAACTCAACTGCGTGGAGATTTCTGCCCTCAACGGCAATCACATCAGCCTCCCAATGGTACGAAAAAGGAGCGTCTCCAATTCCACCCAGACCAGTAGCAGCAGCAGTCAGTCAGAGACGAGCAGTGCTGTCAGCACACCCAGTCCTGTCACACGCACGCGCAGCCTCAGCGCATACAATAAAAGAGTGGGCATGTACCTGGAGGGCTTTGACCCCTTCAACCAGTCAACATTCAGCGATGTGATGGAGCAGAATTTCAAGAACAGGGGAAGCTTTGCAGAAGATACTGTATTTTTTATCCCAGAGGATCACAAACCCGGCACTTTTCCCAAAGCACTCTCCAATGGCAACTTCTCCCCAACAGAAACCAATGCTTCTGTGAACTGGAGGACGGGGAGTTTCCATGGACATGGCCATCTCACTCTTCAGAGGGAAAACAGTGGAGATAGCTCCAAAGAGCTGAGCATGGGGAAAAGGCGCAACTCCGCTAGCTCACTGAGCAGCCGCCTGAGTATTTACGACAATGTGCCAGGCTCAATCCTGTATTCCAGTACAAGTGACCTGGCTGATCTTGAAAATGAAGACATATTCCCAGAACTAGATGACATCTTGTACCATGTAAAAGGCATGCAGAGAATAGTAAACCAGTGGTCAGAGAAGTTCTCTGATGAAGGGGACTCTGACTCAGCGCTCGACTCCATCTCCCCATGTCCTTCCTCCCCAAAGCAGATCCACCTAGATGTAGATAACGATCGAACAACACCAAGTGACCTTGACAGCACAGGGAACTCACTTAATGAAACAGAAGAGCCCTCGGGGATGCAGGACAGAAGGGACTCTGGAGTGGGTGCGTCACTGACACGGTCCAGCAGGTGAGCTTGTGGGACTTGGGTTTGCCAGCGAGGCCCCTCTTGGACCAGGTGCCTCTGTAGTAGCTGTATTGTGCTCATTTAAAGCCTTCATGCAATACCGTTTGAGACCACTGGAGCATATACGTGCTGTTCCCATCGCTTCCAAAAGCAATTACAGCCATGGAAAGTATTTGTACAACACTTCTAGATAAGTGATTCCCACACTTCATAGCTATATGTTTATATGTTCAGCTTGAGTCGTCCTTGAAAAACAGCTTGCTCAGCAAGTCAGCGTTAAAGCAATTTGAGGGGATGGTAATTTTTCAAACTGAAATGGTGTGTGGGAAGGTGAGGGATCTCAAGTAGGATTATTCACTTTTAAATTGGCTAGGAGAGCCTGTGGAAGTATGATCTGTTTCTTGTCAGTGTGTAGTAAAAACTTTTAGTCTGTCTCAAAAACTGCACTTTTCAGTGGCAGGCTGTTTCCTAATAACATGCCTGGGCATTAAATCTGTGGGGAAGATGGAGAGTGTTTACTTTCCTTTGATTGCTGCAGCACTGTTGGGGTTTGAGGAAGCTCCAGAGGCCCCCCAGCTCCTATTGGGAGCTTTACCATGGGATGGAAGGCTGTATCATGAATGGAGCATGGGGCTGAACTCTTTCTAGCTGTGTTTCCAGTTCTCCTTTAAATAATGTGCAAATAATTTAGGGCATGGTTTCTGCTGTCATTTAGTCACCTACAGTTGCTTGTATAAATTTAAGGAGACTTTTAGAAGAGTTTTTAGTTTTCCATTTTATGTATCTTGACATCTGGGGCCTTTTATTCATGGAGTTGTTTGATTCTGACTCTCTTAATGCTGAAAGGTCTTCTTTGGGGGGCGGGGGGGGGGGAGGGGGGAAGAAACAACAATGTTGTTTGAGCCCTTGGAGGGTATCTGATAGGGCAAGTTCATGAAGAGTAGCTCAGCCCACATGTTCCCATCCACACACAATGGAGTGCGTGAGATAGACATCTTGGTGACTAGTCCTTCATCTCCACAGGCACAGGCTGAGGTGGCACAGCTTCCAGAGCTCCCATCGGCCCAGCCTCAGCTCAGCCTCACTGCAGATCAATTGCCAGTCCGTGGCACAGATGAATCTGCTGCAGAAGTACTCGCTGCTGAAGTTAACTGCTCTCCTGGAGAAGTACACGCCTTCCAACAAGCACGGCTTCAGCTGGTAATGGCACAGTGCCATGTGTAGACAGGCCATCTGTCTGAGCACAACAGTTTCACTAGTCCTAGGCAACTTCTAGAAACATATGAGTCTTGCTGTTCTACTTTTTCCATATTTGCCTGTCTTCCTACAGTCTGTGTTGACAGTGATTTGTGGTTTCCTTAGACAGTGCTAATGTCATTAACCCTTTAGGTAGGGGTACTCTAATTAGGATTGAGAAGCATGCTCATAGGAACATGAGGGAATAAAGGCAGTGATGTAGAGGCCAGCCTTCTGTGCAGGAAGATGTCTGCTATCCATAGCAAAAGAAGGGTTGATGGTATGATGAGGCACTTAGTGAACGCCTTGTTATCTTATTATCCAACAACTATCTCCACTCTTCAAAGCACAATAAATCCAGTTCTAATAATCCTGTTAACTTACAAAAAAAGATGAGCGAGAAAAAAACAAAGTTTGGGAGAACTGTTTTTTTTTTTTTGTAGGCAGCCCTTTCTACTGTCTCCAGGTGTTTGTAACCAAGTTGAATGTGGGTTTTTGGGTTTTGTATGTTGGAAGAATAAAATAGAAAGCTCTTTTATTATTCTCTCTGCAGTGCAGCCTGTGTAACTTTTAAGCTGCAAAAGACGCAATAAAATTTTTCTTCTCCCTACCACAGGCCAGCCTCCTCCCTTCCCCAGGAGTCATAGAGAGTATTTAGCTTCAGCATCAAAGTACCTCCTGTTCAAAGGCTGTTATTATGTCAGCCTTTCTAAATACAGAAGTTGTTTGTTCTGAAAGACAGAAATAAGTATTGACCAGTTATCCCTGCATGCTTCAGATTCTCAGTGGAGATCGCAATGTGTTTTTTTACATTCCTTTGGCATGTTTTTTGACAAAGCGAGTATTATTCATACATATATCAATAATACTCTAAACTTAACTGTATGGCAATACAAATTGGTTCTGTTTTCATATGTTACCGATTAGTCAGCTGTAAATATAATGCAGTATTTGTATAGCTGTACTGTGTATCAAAATGTTAAATAGTTCTCCCTGTTCACCAGTGCTACCATGACCTACTAGGTGTTGAACCATACATTAAGTTTTCTCCCTGTTTAGGAAAATGAACTCGATATTTTTACATTTTAATAGTTTTGTGGGATTTTTAAATTTTTTTTTTTTTCCTTCATGGAAGCAGCTCTTGGGGACTCAGGGGTAAATCATTCTTCTGTAGTTGTTAACATTTTCCTTGGAGTCAAGTGCAAATGGAAAGGCCTCTCACTGAAACTGGAGTGGGAGGTAGGGGTAACAACAGTAACTCCCTGACAAGGAGGGGGGTCCCTCAAAGGGGTTGTTTATAGAGCTGGAGTTTTTAGCTGACAAATTCAAATGTATTACATCAGTTTCCTGCTGTTATGCACACTGGTGGGTGGTGGACCCAGTTTGAGGACTTTGTGGAACAAGTAGTTGACATACAAAAGCTCATTGTACAAATGTCCATCTTTCTTGGAACCTTAAGAAGCAGTGTTATAAGGGGTCACTGACCACAGGATTTATTTTGACTCCTTTGCAGTTCAGTCTGGCCCCTGCAGTTTTACTCTGTAGCTTTTGTCCTACTAATATTGATAGAGTAGCACCACATTAGTACTTACAGGCGACATACTGTCTTTCTCTTAGAGAAACTGTGTTTTCTGTTCTTTTCCTGTTCCTATACCTGAATGAATTAGCTCATTTATATTCTCAGGACTTTTCATATCATTCAGCGTACTACAACATTTCACTTGTTTCACTTCCAGTGTTTCTGGAAATCCATGAGATAAATGGTTGACAGAGATTTAATTTAATTTTGTAATTTCTTTTACTTAATAGGGCGGTACCAAAATTTATGAAAAGGATAAAGGTGCCAGACTATAGGGACCGGAATGTATTTGGAGTACCGCTGCAAGTCAATGTCCAGCGCACTGGGCAGCCCCTACCACAGAGCATTCAGCAAGCCATGCGTTACCTCCGTAACCACTGCCTGGATCAGGTGAGTTTTGCTCTGCTCTCATCCCATACTCACTCAGCACCCATTCAGTGTTCTGCTAGTTTTTTGTTGTTCCTTGATTAGACTGAAAAGGTGGACTCAGAATAAAATGAACAATTCAAGATAAAATTTTTCCGTGAAATGACAACGCATATATAAGAGGTTAAAGAACATACTTAAATCTGCCAGACTCGATGCAAATGTGTTTACTTTTCCATATACAAATATGTTTAGGTTGGACTATTTAGGAAATCTGGAGTAAAATCAAGAATCCAGGCTTTGCGTCAAATGAATGAGAGTTCAACAGACAGTGTCAACTATGAAGGCCAGTCTGCCTACGATGTAGCAGACATGTTAAAGCAATTCTTCCGTGACCTGCCCGAGCCTCTCATGACCAACAAGCTCTCTGAGACCTTCTTACAGATATACCAGTGTAAGTACTGCGATTTCTAAAGCTAGATGACAAATTGTCATTTGTGTAGTAGGGACAGAAATTTCTGGACACTACTCATGTTGCGTATGGCAACCTTTGTCTTTTTGTAGTGGCTATTATATTTTAGACTACCACATAAGGAACTAATTTTTTATATTCTGTTTGTGTGATGATTTATTGGACAAGTTCTAATCATTTCAGCTTTCTTTGGCGAACAGATAAATTCTCCATAGCTTGCTATAGAGTTTCCTTTCTTCTTTGAGTTTCCTTGTTATTACAGTTTGAAAATCTACTTAGCCACATCAGATAAAGTATAGGAGATGTGCAGTCAGTACATTAACAGAATCTGGAGATGTTGAGGGTGTTGAAATCCATCAAATAACTAAGTTGTTTTTCATTATTTTTCTAAGAGTGAGATTGCTCTGAGTTCTGTTTTCTTATAATTCATATACTATTCTTCACTATCATTTTTGAAAACAACCTTTTAAATTGAAACCTTTTCTGTTACTAATTTTTAGCTACTCTACAGGTAGTTGCCATAAACACAATGTTCTTAACGTAAATAGTATCAAAACAGGTATTTTATCAACACATCTGAAAAGAAATTATTCATCCTTCTGGGATGACAGGTCCAGCTCCAGAAAGGAGATATTCTGTATTGTGAGTCAGATAAATCAGGTTCTGTACAGATGGCTGTTGTGTGCTTTCCAAACACATTGCCCTTCAAAAGCCATTTCAGAGTTGTTTCATAAGGAATATTTAAATGCTTTTAAAAAAACATTTTTTAAAATGGCCAAACATGGATTAACGATTTGTGACCAGGACCCCAAAGCTTCTGGAAATAGTTGCAGAGATCCAAACTGATACACTGCAGGCACTGATCCTGTTTCTCTTTCTAAGGCCACCCCAGCTCCCTCCCCATGTATTCTTCCCATGGTAGCCTAGCTACGACACAGCTCTCTGCAAAAACACTTTCCTTGAGCCACTACAGTATTTTGTGCCTTCCCTATGAAGATGGTGCAAATGGTTTATATCATTCAGGAACTTCCCTCAGACCTCCGGAGGTGGAGGTGACAGTTTAAAATAAAAACACACATACTGTTATTTCAGAGCACACTTTTGTGTTGGTGTTCCTTCAGTTCCCAGGAAAGTTTATGGAAAAATTGAATCAGACTTCCCACTTCCGTGCATATTAAGCAGCAACTCTTTCTGGTTAGTGCCAGAAAAAGTTCGACACAGAATCGCAGAAGTATCTGTTCCTTTCCTTTCACAGACAGTAGCTCTGTACAGTCCTCAGAGGTGGTTGGGAAGTGTTCTCTCTGTGCAAAGCAAAATGCCTTAAAGCAACTGTAAATTTTGCTTCCCTGCAAAGGTCAGAATTTCTCTTTGCTGTAGAGTTACGCACCAGGCTGCGCTCTGGAATTGTCCATACATGGCTTACATGTGGTTTGAGCTCATTTAGGGGAGAGTGTGGAGAACAGTCGATTTTTTGCTTAAAACTGCTTTCTGAAATCAATTGCCAGCCTTATGAAGTTGCTGAAGCCCGAAGCAAATACCAATTAAATATCTGGTTAGCAATGCATGTATTATGAGACATGCAGTCAGGGCAGTGTGGTGCTAATGATGATACAAGTGCTCTGGGAGTCAGACTCTCATGTTGTCTTCAGAAATGGATGGCTTGTTGGAAATCCCTTTATAAAAAGCAGATCTGGTCTGGATTATTTCATTATTTGTTCCCTTCACGTTTGGAGGAGAAGGCCTTATATAAAGACACACGTCAAATTTTTCCAAGGGATGTTTGTTGTTAGTAACCAAGGAGCTGTTTAATGGTATGGGGCTTCACAGCATTGACTTTCTTTTTCCACTGCATGACTTTGAATGATCTGCTCGATAAAGCAACCCAGTGTGTTTGGTAAAGCACTTTCTGGCTATTTTGTGACATCATCGTTGAAAAGGTTTACTAGCCAATTTATTCAGTCAATTCACTTTTTCTAAAATGCATTAATGCTTTTAATTTCTTTAAAAGCCAAAGAATTTCTAAATCGGCTGGACTGTTTGCTTGTTCGCTGCCCGAGTCCAGGATTCTGTCATTTTAGTGCATCTGTGGGAGCAAGTAGCTGTTGAAATTAAATCTAAAATTAACTCTGGCCTAGGCACAACTTCTTCTTGCTTGCATTTTTTGTGAGGCAGGAAATAACTGAGGGTAGTTAAACTAGTGGGTTAAAAAAAATTCCTTCATGTTTCCTATGAATGGTATGCATCCTGAAGGAAATCGCTTCAAACTTGAGTTAAATATTTGAAGCTGGAGTTTGCTTTGGGATGTATTCATGCTGTGTGTGTGGAAAATCAATGGGCTGATGAGAGAATTACTAATATTCTGCAGATGTGCCAAAGGATCAGCGTCTCCAGGCTATCAAGGCTGCCATTATGCTTTTACCTGACGAGAACAGGGAGGTCCTTCAGATTCTTCTCTATTTCCTGAGTGATGTCACAGCTGCTGTGAAGGAGAACCAGATGACACCAACAAATCTGGCTGTGTGCTTAGCACCTTCCCTCTTCCATTTAAACACTCTCAAAAGAGAGAATTCCTCCCCAAGGTATGTCTCTGGAGGGCACAGCTTGTTGCTGGCAGTCCTGTTGACCCTACCCCTTCTGATCACCTTGAACATCTCAGGAGGCCTCAGATATAGAATGGTTCCATGACCCTACTTTTTTTTAATGGCTTTGGTGAAATACTACCAAATTCACAAAAGGGCAGTAATAGGAGGATGGGGAGGACACCAAAGGCAAAGTTTAGTGGCAATAGCAAGAGAAGTCAGTAACAGCATCTGGTCCCAAACAGCACTGCTCTAAACCACCAGAAAGTTCTGGAATGTGGCTATTTTCTTACCAAGTATCTCCTGCTCCATGTTAAATAACTGCATTTGTTTGTGTGTGTTTTCCTTCCTGTGAAGGGTGATGCAAAGAAAACCGAGTCTGGGAAAACCCGATCAGAAAGACCTAAATGAAAATTTGGCTGCAACCCAAGGGCTAGCTCATATGATTGCTGAATGCAAGAAGCTCTTCCAGGTAAAAAAAACATCTGCAGAACCAGTGGGTGCAGTATTGATCAATATGGCTTAGGTCTGCTGTATAATGGAAAGCTAGGAATGTTTCTTTATTTATAACATACTAATCCTTACTGAAATAACCTTTTAAAAAAACTTTGCATCCTAGTCTTAGTGCGTGCCTGAATTTGAAGGAGTGCCAGGAGAGTTGTTTTGCAGGCATGGGTGCTTAGTAGACACAAGCTGTTGTGGGGTCCAGGGCATTTTTGGTTACAAATATGTTTCATCTGAACCATGTCTTCCATTTTTTATTGTGTGGCCATGGTCTGTGAGCTTCGGCTCTAGTTGCAAAGCATGAAGCTATTTATAAGAGTTCTAGTGTTTGCTTTATATTTGAATTCCCAAGAGAGAGCAAGTCTAGGCCACAAAAGCATCCTGAACCATAACACTCCCAGACCATCAGTTGGAAGGTCCGTAACAACTCAGGCATGCTCCCTCTGGGGCCCAGCATGGAGAACTAGACAAGTCTGCGTCCTGGTTTTCCTCACTGTCATCAAACTTTTTCAAAGCCCACAACTGAAGGCATGCCTGTCTCTCCTCTTGTAGTTGACAGTTTCCCCTCCTTCAGGGTAAACTTTGCTGTGGGAGTGAGTCTGAGCTGAATGGAAAAGAAAGGATACTTCTACGTGGGTTGGGAAGAGGCACCCTGTGATTGAGAAACTAATTTGCATCACATCAAGGTCACAGAGACACAAACTCACCTCTGGTATTTCTTCGCATTGAGTTCTTGTCCTGACAAACATATCTTTTAGATGACAGTTGGTATGCTAGCTCAGGTAGCTTACAGATATGTGTGTGTAATTATACTTACACAAAAACCTCTTTAGGCATTTCATTTTCTACCGCAGGGTGTGACTACTGCCAACTTTAGAGTGAAGGGAGTAGTGAGCATCTTATCAACAGAAGATGATGCATACACATCCTTTAGTGACTGTGAAGCTAACAGTAACTCTGGGATTTAGGGAGAGAACTGCAAGACAATGGTTTGTCCTTGTCACCCCTCAGATACCTGAAGAAATGAGCCAAGGCCGGAACTCATACACAGAGCAGGACCTTCGTCCCCTCAGCCTGGAAGAGCTCCGGGGCAGCAGCAGCAGCACCATGGAGCCCTCTGACTACCACTGCTACCTCCAGGACTGTATGGACGACTTGCTGAAAGAAATGAAGGAGAAGTTTAAGGGCTGGGTCAGCTGTTCCACCTCAGAGCAAGCAGATCTGGCCTACAAGAAGGTATGCACACTGTAATTCACTCCATCGCTCTGCTTTTAGTGCCTCGTCTCAAATACAAGCCAGCTTTTGATATAGATATAACAGACGGTTCAGTGCACACCTTTATTTTGTGGATAGATTTGAGGAAAAATAATAATCTTTTGACATAGTTGCGCAGCATCTAAGAACAACTCGTCTTTCAGCAGCAGTCAGTGAACATGCATTGAATTGAGTTCTTGTGTTTGTACAGCCCAGGAATGTTCACTGCATTGCATTTACATGCCCTCACTCACTTGCGCAAAGCCTTGACAGGCCGACTTTCGTTAAACAGACAGTGGGAGCAAAGTTTCTCTGCTCTGATCTTGCACAGCTTGGATCTAGCAGGAGATGCATTTCAATGAGATTTTAGCTAGGATAATTAAAAAAAAAAAAAAAGAACTGGGAAAATTAGGGTATTTTTTTGTAGCACCGCAGTTTCATAGTTACATTCTTCCGTATAAACTATTCTAACTTAAAAATCGTTAGGAAGTCAGTGTGAAGATGCCTTTTGCTCTTTGAAAAACAACCTCAATCTGAACTTACGACAACTTTAGTACAGTATATGTGTGTATTTACGTGTGTGTGCATGTATATTTAATTTTTTTGCATTTATCCAATAATATAAAATATGAAGGAAACGTAAAACTGAGGACTGTGCTCATTTTCCCCAGGCATGTGAAGGTCCCCCACTCCGGTTATGGAAAACTACCATTGAAATTACTGCTACACCAGAGGAAGTTTTAAATCGTTTACTTAAAGAGCAGCATCTTTGGGATGAAGATCTTATAGACTCAAAAGTGATTGAACCTTTGGATAGTCAGACAGATATATACCAGTACGTCCAGAACAGCATGGCTCCTCACCCAGCCAGGGACTTTGTCATCTTAAGGTAAGAGATTTATATGCTGTAGCCTTAATATTCCACACACACAAACCTTGTCTGCAGCATTTCTGTAGAGAGCACATTATATATTTAAAAAACCTGTGATGATTTGAAGTGAGTCAGTCTGTCAGATGTTTGTCAAAGACAATGTATTTTTTTTTCCTTTTTCATAGAACGTGGAGGACAAACTTCCCCAAAGGAGCTTGTGTGCTTTTAGCAACTTCAGTGGATCATGACCGTGCTCCAGTGGCAGGTGTTAGAGTCAATGTGCTCCTGTCTAGGTATCTAATTGAGCCCTGCGGGTCAGGAAAATCTAAACTTACCTACATGTGCAGAATTGATTTAAGGTATGGATTTCTATTTTGTCCTTTTGTGCTGGTAACATGTCTTTAATAGTACAAAATTTAGACAGTGCAGCAGGCTGCAGCTTAGTCTGTAACGTATGCACATAAGATTCTGAGAGGTAACATAAGATTATCTTTGGTACACATCTAACAGCAGGGAGGGTTGTTACAGTCCCCAGTTTGCGTTCCACCACAGCTGTTGATAAGTAATCCCACTGCTTTAACTGCCAGGTGTACCTAGTTGAATGTAAGGACATGTTAATGTTCAGTAAGTTAGTGAAGCAGACAAAATTCTCAATAAACTTCAAATAACTTTTTGCTCACTGCAGCAAATTCATTTTGGAGCAAGTCTATGTATTAGCAAGGCTGAGCTGAGCAAGTAAGCAGTAATAAGGGGGTTTCACAGTCAGGTGTTGAACCAGCTACATCTGTATTTGATTCTGACTAAGGAAAATGTATGCAGTGTTGCTTCATTGTTTGTTTTTTTCCCCATCCATTAGGGGTCACATGCCAGACTGGTACACCAAGTGTTTTGGACACTTGTGTGCATCTGAAGTAGTTAAGATACGAGACTCTTTCAGTCATCAGGGTCCTGAGAGCAGGGAAATAAAATCCAGGTGACTACTGAAGAAGAGGAACAGCTGCGCACTCCAAACCTCAGCAACATCAACGTTACCCAAAACAGAGGCTCATCTGCTGCAGACCATCTGCAAGTCATGTCATGAAGGGATGACAGCATGAGAACTTGACTGTGAGCATTACTATAGGACTGTGGCAATACCGTACACTTTAAAGCTGCTTCCTGTCTGTTTAAGGCCTATAGTGTAGGCCTTGACTGGAATACATAGGAGGACTGTGCAAAAAAAAAGAAAAAAATTGTACTGTTAGGTGGTTTGAATTGCTTCTGAGAAGCAAAATTCTTTAGATGCAAAATATATTATGAAATATGGTGAAGGCTCATCATTCCCATGTGAAATGCTTAGCTTTATGTACATACCCATGTCATTTTATTTGTAGTGCGTATTGAGGGACTTACGTATCCACTGGAATAGTTGGTACTCTTCAATGTGTTCTCACTGAGATAAGCAGAGAGAGGTCTGCACAGAGATTAAAGAGTGAATGAGTGTATTGATGGTTGAAAGGATAGCAGAAGTTGAACCTGAAACGTGTCTGGTACACTGATAGGCAGCCAGGATGGATTTTAGAATATTGGATACAGTCACATCTCCTGTGGACCAGGAGTAGCCATCCTTCCCATATGTCAGTTCTGCATTTTGCTGAGCTCTGATGCTGTTTTAAAACCCTATGCAGATGTTACAATAGGCTTGCTCTGGCTACTGTTCACTCCTTATCCAAATGATCTTTTGGGAGTGCTGGCAATTCTATAGCAATTTTAAGTAAGTAAATATGCTTTTAAACAACATAGCAGCTTAGAAATGAAATGCCTACTTATCAGGCAAGAGAGCCAGTAGTGTCAATCGTTATATTGCCAGAAAATATTTGTAGATTTTACATGTAATTAATGAGGTTAGAATATGTGTTTTAATGAGCTGTTAAACATTTTACCATCTTCTAATGGCTCAAGATGAAAAATTAAACACTGGAGTCAGAGGGCTCTTGCAGCAGCAGATGGAGCGAGTTGGGTAGGAAGATTTTTGTAAGAGTTTGCTCCCTTTATCTCTCTCTCTTTTTCCTGTTTTCTTAAAAGCTGCACACTAACGTGAACAGAACCTGAATGTGAGCAATTTAGAGGGGGCGAGGTGGTAGAAAGAAAGGTGTGTTTTTGTTCTTGGGTTTTATTTGATTCTAAATCCTTCGGGATATTCCCCTCCCCACCTCCAACAATCAAAGTATATGAACTGTAGGAAGTCTTGAGGTCCTCCAGGAAGGTGTTGTTGAGTAGGTCTTACTGTAAAGGTGAGGTGCAGTATTAAGTGATAAATGTATTTTGTGGCTAGGGTATGAATGAGTTGCAAGGTGGAATTTTGGGTGAGGCTTTGTTACCATTGACAGTATTATTTTTAAGCGTTCTGATGAAGATTTTTTTATTAATTATGGCAAATAATGTAGTACTTCCAGTAATAGTGTTCCTCATGAGTAGGAAAACCTTGTATATTCTTCTACATCAAACACTTTTGAATTTGTAAAATTGTATGTTGTACATACCATTCTCTTGTAAACATGTATACTTGCCCACAGTGTACTGTCAAACATAGATAAAGCATGGTAAAGATTATTTAAAATATACATGTATTTATACCTCAGATATTCTTTTTGGGTTTTTGTACCTCGAGTATGTTTTCTATTGTAAATGTGCTTTACACGACTATGATCCAAGTGAGAGAAAGGAAAATGTTTAACTTGCTATAGATGTCTGTACAGAATATATCCAATAAGTGCACTATTAAATGTTTAAAAAAAGAAAACTGTAACACTTCTTTTCCCACATCCTTCTTTCTCCTCCTGCCTAGAGGAGATCCTGCAAGCAGGAGCAACACCCTCACTGATTTCTCCAGTCATTTCAACTCCACTGCGATCAGCTGGAAGTCCTTCTTTCCTCCCCCCAGTCCCACAGCTTTAGAAGTCCCAACTAATCTTTCTTGTCTACAAACACACACACACACAATTGTAGTCTATGGACTATCCATATAAACTTTTCTTTCGTAGCAACCTTATGCTGCATAGATCCAGTTTGCTTTGTGTTTCATAATGCTGAAATTTACTACTGCTTTCTAAAAAATTTGTTTTTATAATAATCATTCTTCAACTGGGTAGCGTAAATAGTCACTGGCCTTCATCTTACAGGCCAGAAAGCCACCTGACTAACACACAGTCTAGGACCTAGACTTGTCTAGCACAGTCTAGCAAAACTGATAGAGTCAGAATAGTACCTCTACAAAACAGTACCAACAAAACCCTGGGGAGAGCAGGATCTGGTACACATTCACACCAGTTTATTTGAAGTGATTGTTAGTAAGCATGTAGTACCCGTGATTCAGGCTAAAACACTCTCAGCTTAACACATCTAAAAACCTCAGTGTTATACACAAATGTTCCTCATAAGTAAGTGCCAGAAGCATACAAAGTGTCCACTATCTTCATTTCATCCCCAACAATTAGGTTTAATTAATTGACCAATATATTTAATTTGCAAAGACAAAATGCTAATTGCTTTTACCATGTTATAACAGTTTGGCATTACAGCTATTGACTACATCCTTTCCACAGTATTTCTACAATGAGATACTAAATATTCCTGAAAAATTGCTTTCAGGTGTTTTTCATCTGTCAGTCTAAAACTATTTCATTTCTCTGGGAAAAAAAAAAAAAGGCTTACTAGTCTAAAAAGACGTTATGCATTGGAGGTGAAGTGCTGTTCTTACTATAGATAATAGAAAACTTGCAACCATTCTTTGTTCGCATTGAGCACTATCCAAGACCTGAAGCTTGCTTACTTCCCCCTCCCCACTTTTCAACTACATTTTCCCGATCTCTTGAGGCTTCCAGAGTTCTTGTCAGAAATGAATTTCCAAGCTGAGGCCAGGGATTGTAAAGAGCAATGAAGGATGGGAAAGAATTCAAAGCAGAAGATCCTATGAAAAGAAATTAAGGCACTGAAGGGGTACATTTATGTGTATTGAATCTTTATGCATAATCTGGCCTCTAGACAAGAGGTAGTAAATGTCTACTAGCACTGGAAGGTCATAAAAACACAGAAGAAGAGTTCAGACTGCCTGAGTGGGTGTACAAGTTAGGATAAAAAAAATGTTAATGGAAAATCTGAGGCAGGAGGAAAGGAAAAGGCATTTTCCACACAGCAAGAGGTCTTTGAGGCTGTGGGACAATCTCTCCCTGAGAAGCAAGAGCATAAGTCATTTAGAACTGTGCAGGCTAAACCCAGGAATGGTTTACTCACTGACTTCCATAAAGCATTGTGAAGACCTAAGGGAGATCATCTGATCATTCATTACTTGACATGATTACAGGATTTGCAGACCACCACTTTTCATCTGCAGGTGTTGAGTAATGCTGTTCTCCTGAGTAAGGAATAACACAGTGTCAGTAATAAAGTCACTATGACTTAATTATTCTGGTAGTTGCTAGCAAGAACTCCTTTCTTGCAGCTTAAGTTCTGCAGAAGTGGATTTTTGTTTAAGAACAAAGATACAGTGGCTCAATTCTACATGCCAGGAACATAAAGATCAGCATGGAACTCAGTAGGTCAGATGGTTGGTCTTGATCTTCAAGGTCTTTTTCATCCTAGATGATTCCTTGGGGACATTACCTGAGAACTGGGACAATCTTTTTGTTTTCTAACATTTAGTCAAAGCCCATCCCAGTTAGAAAGATCTCTTAGCATGTTTTGTTCGTGCAGTGCCTGTGGGCGAAAGAATACTACTATTCAAATACTATACATCAAGTATTCAAAAAGTAGAGTGCTGAAAGTGCTAGTGCAATTCAATTGCACTGCGCACATTCCAGGGAGCTAAATTAAATAACATGTTCCTCAGTATGACTGCCAGCCTGCACAATTTTTTGAGATAAGCCCATTTTAAGCATAAATTTAGGACAGTAGAGAAGACATTGGTAAGGTTTGAGGGTGCTTTTACCTCATCATTAGAACTGCTAGAAGCAAATGAAAGGGTAATTTCAAGAAAGAGTAGCTCTAGTTAAGTCATCTGAATGTCACTCTACACATCTGTTATCTTTTAAATACACCAGCCAGAAGCAGAAACAGATTGTGTTCACAGCACAGCTCAGAATAAGATGGTGTGCAGGGTGTCAGTAACAGCAGAGGGGTTCTGCTAGAAGGAAGATGAGACAGTTGCCCAAACATTGCTGATAACTTCTAGCATCCCAGTAAGTGACAGAGAATTCTGAAATATTTATTCTTTAAACAAACCAAAAGGTGACCTCACCAGAATTCTCTATTGTGTGAAGAAAACAGTTCAAAGAAGATATATTTAGGTCAGGGTACAGTTGACATCTGATTAAACAGAGTCTTTACCTAAAACATAGCTCAAGTTTATACTAACCCTCACAGCACAGATAGGGAACAAGGTGGCCTACAGAGACTTTGCTATTTGAGACACTTGTACAATCAAGGATATTTTAAGTACTCCATTTAAACATTTGAAAAGGAGCACAGAGATAACAAAATTCTCATTGTCTTATTCATATCCAGCAGTATATAATCTTTTCATTTCATTTTTCCAAGTATTTGCCAGCACCGCAGCAGTGAAACATTATCTCTGAAGAGCACCCATGAGAATTTCACTGGTCTATAAGAATGCTTTCTTTTTTCTTTTTTTTTTTTTTTCTTTTGTTCAGAATTAGAAAATTTTTAGGTAATTATGCAGTCTTTGCCCTTAACATTTCCACAATGTGAAGTTCTTACTAGCATTGCCCATATGACAGCAATTCTTACTGAAACTGTTTTTACTTAGACTTTCTACAGGATAGTACAAGAAAGGATACAAATTATAATCCAAATTATTTTTTAATACCCCAGCTGTATGACACCTCTACAAAGGTGGAACTAAATTAAAAACAGTAGTTAAGTAACAGAAAATGGTAAAACATTATATCCATGACCAGTTTTGTTGACCAGCAGATACTAATGAAAATTGCTTTGTGATACACAGAAAAACAGTTTTGAAGGCCTTCCTTGTTGTTTCCTTTTTTTAAGCAAAAGGAGATCCATTAGGTTACCCTGTCTGGAAAACAGCACCTGCTCTCCCTCTACACAGCCACTACATTCTACTACCTAAAGCCTGCGAGGAACAGATATCAGGTACTGAAAATGCAGAATTCTAGTTCTGCAGCTACAGCAGTGGTGAGGCATCCACCTTCCAGCAAGGCGAGAAGTAAACCAAAACAGACGATGCTGTCATATACAGTGAGAACAGCAATTGCCATCCCCAAGGGCATCCCTTCTCTGTGCCATACTCCTTATCCAATCAAATGCCACATACACAATAGAAACAGAGTTCTATTAACTTTGGCATAGTATTCAATTAAGGTGGAAATCAACCACATTTCAAAGGGGACATAACCACTTATGCATGGATTCCAGGACTGTCACAGAGTGCTCAGCAGCACTGATATTACATACCATTTGTTCTTCTGTCTCCCTGATTTGGTTTTGGAGGTGACAGCAAATACTGTGAACTGTGCCTAGAGGCCTTTTAAGAATGACATTGAGCAAGCAAAGAAAGTAGAGATTTTCTAGCTTCTAGTTGAATGCCCAAGTCATTGCCTAAATAAATAAAATTGTGTTTGATCGCTTCCCTCTTCCAACCTACAACAAGAACTAATACTTGTATATAATAACTGCATCTAAACATCATGGCAGAGCACAGACCTCACAGCACTAGTTACAAACAAGATCAAGCAGAAGAGTTATCAAACTAAAGTCAGTTCAGACTCATTGGACTGGGAACAGAGGAAAGACTGTGCCCCAAGCATCTCCTCTGATAAGGCAAGGTAGACAAAGAAAGGAATGAATGACCCTTCGATGGCAGTAATTGGGTTTAGAGACCCCACCACTGAGGGCCACAGAGGTCTCAGCAGGCCAGTCGTGGCTACCAGGCTGATGGCATTTCTTTGCTAAAAACTCAAGCCACAGGCAGGCCCTGGGGAGCTGGAAGTGTCTGAAGTATCAGGCTTGGATAGTGATTTATCCAGGTTTGTGCTTGGAGCAGAGCAGCACAGAGGGCTGCACCAAGGTGTCTCAAGAACAAAGGCAGTACACCCTGACTTCTGGAAAGGTCAGCCATCAGCTCTATGGAGGTAATCACCTCTGGAAAGGTAATGATTTTCAGTATATCGTTAACACTTCTAATTCACCATTTAAGTCTTCAGGAGAGGGGTTTTTAGTGTCTTTTTTCTTTAAGTACTTGGAGACAAGCATGTTTACAGAAGTGCTATTTCTGTATGCTTCGATTTCTTTGTAATCACTTGCTAACAACATTATATAGATAGATAGACATAGTTGTGTGTTTTGAGTTTTGTTTTTTTTGTGTGTGTGCATGTGTATTTTTTTTAAACCTTAACCACATCCTACTCATTTGAAGTTTTTCTATGAGACTTTACACAACCTCCTTTAAGCTCCTTTCCTGTGCCTTCTCTTTCTCTGCTGCTAAATGGCCAAAACATTTTCCAGACCCAGCCACTCTGTGCAGCCATTTACTGACTTCTGATGAAAGAGCTGCTGCCAAATTTTATAAAGAATGTTCCCTGGGGCACAGAGGGGCGGGAAGTACCCTTCATGGCCTCTGTTTTCTTCCCATATTGTTTAACAAACAAGAAACCCGCCTGCAGCCGCTCTGACCTCTATTTAGGCACATCCCTTTCAGGCAGTGACTCAAATGCACTAGGAAGGAAGTGTTGTCATGGCCCTTAGAAAAGATGCAGGGAAATAAAGGCCAACACCGCATGGCTAAACAAACAGGCTCACTGTCCTCTGTCCTCCTCTGCTGCCTGCTTCCTTCAGAAACCATGCCCAACAGCCTGGCTGAGCCTATTCCCCGGATTTCACAGCACCCCACCATGACTTGCTCCTGTCTTAAGAGTTTTAAATGAAGGAATAACCCAAAACTCTTTGGCATAAATAGGAACCTAGCCCAGGATCCTTGCATGGACCAGTTTCAGATCGGTTTCCCAACTGGACCCCATGTACTTTGTCTCATTTTTTCAGATTTCACCAGATCTTCAAGGTAAAAAAAACCAAAAAACTATAGATAGATTTTGGGCATCAGTTATCACAAGTAGAAAGTGCAGGTTTTTGCAAGAAGTTGAGACAAACGCCTAGAAGACACACTGAGAACAAGTTCCCCTTTGAGCTGCCTCTTTTTTTACACACAGTTCCAAAGGAATGCCAAATCAAATTACTTCTGATAGACAAGAGATGAAACAGATGTACTACTAACCCCACTTTATGGTAGGGAATATAAAGATTTTGGAACCAGAGATGTGATCACAATATTTGAAAACCAGGTTCAGTAAAACATGCTGATCATGGGAAGAAGTTGTAACACATCAGCAACAACAAACTTTGCTTAAACAATGCTTTAACTGGGGCAAAGAAGAAAACAAACACAAAAACGCACATAAAAATAACAGTAATTCAAAAGATTACAAGGATGAGTTTTGAAGTATTTCCATATTTCTCTGGTAGATTTCATTGATAGTTGCATCTGCAAGGATTTGTTGAGAGTATTGTCCTGTTCTGCTCATCACTCTGATAGAGCCACATAGCAGAGCAGACAGAATGCAGGATGGAGCCTGGTGGGTGTAACGCACCAACAGCATTATTCACACTTTTGCCTGAGCAGCATTCATCAATCACAGCTGATGGACAGCAACACATCCAGCCAGCTCCAGGAGGAGATAACACTCAGTAAGCTGTTTTCAGTTGTGCCCCAATCAGTATTACTGAGAGGAAAGAAAAAGACGTTTTTAAGCAAATTAGATTTTTGTTTGTTTGTTTTTATACTTATCCTTATGCTCTAGGAGTTTATTAACTGGGATAAAATGAAGATATATACTGATCACAACTGCTTCAAGCCTGTTTGTTTCATGGCCACAAGACACCCTTTGTAAGGAAATGTTTCCTAGGCTGCCACTCCTTAGGGCTCACTACCCTATAAATACTGTTCTCTTTCTTCAGAGAATTGTTGATCAAGCATACTTAGCGTGATTTAGACATGCATGCTTCACTAAAGCACTAAAAATCCATAAACGCTTTCCAATTGAAAATAAGATTCTCTGTTTACTCCCTGAAATATTGCAGCAGCAGACAGGAGGCTGAGCAGCAGCAGCAGCTCCAGGAATCATTTGCTGCTGTAGCCCTGCTGTCTCTTTACACTGGCACTTTTTGTTCTGCATACATCCCCATTAGAGCCTGCAGGCTCTTGTGGGTCACTTTCCTCACTGCTTTTGTGCTCCTTCTGGTGGCAATGATAACTCCATCCTCACAGGGCCAGCACTGCAGCTACCCCAGGCTCAGGCTTGACACCTCACTTCCTTCTCCTACCTTGACCTGATGAAAAGCCTGCCACAGGCAGCTCAGGCTTGGTGGCCTCATTTGCTTATAGATTGCATCATCTTTAGCATTACTTAGAGGTAAGAGGCTTGTCATCAGCCTCTTGGAAAGCTGAGTTCTGAACAACCATCCTTCCTTCAGAAACACATGGGTTTCTGCAGGAGTAGGAAGGACCAGCCATTTCCCTGTCTGGGGCAAAATCAGAACTAACTAGCAAGACTGATTTATTTTCAAGCAGAGTGAAATCACCAAACAAGGTACCCACAAGCTCAGGATCACCAAAAGGTATTTCAAGATATTTGATTATTTTTCTCCAAAATCAAATAAAATCTTTAGCTGATGTGCCCTACACCAAGTCTCAGCTGCTCCTGATTAACTGAGACCCACTCAGGAAAAGCCCTATCATTCCTCAGGAAGCTTGCAGATGACAACAGACTGTAAGGTGTGGTTGACAAGCCCAGGGGACAAAATGCCAACCAAAGAGAAGTACACAGGCTCAAGCAGTGGGCCCAGGTGAATATCATGAGGTTCAATAGATTGAAGTGCAAGGTCTTGTACCTGCATCAAGGCAATCCCCTCTCATACAAGCTGGGGATACAGGGATAGGCCATGGTCTTGCTTAAAAGGACTTGGAGGTAATCATGGATGGCAAGTTGAACATGAGACAGCAGCATGTCCTCAGAGTACAGAAAGCCAACTGTATCCTGGGCTGCATCAAAACAAGTGTGGGCAGCAGGGTGAGGGAGGTGATCCTGCCTCTCTACTCTGCACTGGTGAGGCCTCACCTCAAGTACTGCATCCAGATGTGGATTCCTCAGTACAGAAGAGATGTGATTCAAGGGGTGGAACCCCTCTCTTATGAGGACAAGCTGAGAGAACTGGAGCTGTTCAGCCTGGAGAAGAGAAAGCTCTGAGGAGACCTGACAGTAGCCTTTCAGTATCTAATGGGGGCTGTAAGAATAAAGGGAACAGCCTCTTTAGCAGGGTCTGCTGTGATAGGACAAGTGGAAATGGTTTCAAACTAAAAGAGGAGGAATTTAAATGTGATAAAAAAATTAAATCTTTGTTTTTATTTATGATAAGGTGGGGTTCTGACACAGCTTGCCCAGAGTGGTGGTGAATACCCCATCTCTGGAGGCATTCAAGGTCAGGCTGGACAGGACTTTGAGCAAACTGATCTAGCTGTAGGTGTCCCTGTTCATTGCAGGGGAGTTGGACTAGATGACCTTTAAGGGTCCCTTCCAACTCAAAAGACAATTCTATGAGATAAGCCTAGCTGTTGCTTCCACTGCTGCTCTCCCTGCAGCTCCCAGGTGATGCTTTGCCCCATGAGGCCAGCTGTCCTCAGGCTGCTAGCTCCAGGACAACTGCAGGCTCACCCTGGAGAACAGAATTAACCATGGAGGAAGTTTCTCATTAAAGATATTTCAAACTGTCCCCCTTGGTCATTTTTCCTCACTGCTGCTCCACAGAGAATAATAAAAACGTCCCCAAGAGAGTCCAATGCAACACCTATGAGATAATCCCAGTGCAGATAAACCCACTGCACTAGCTCAGAGGGTATTTTTAGCTAAGAAATGCTTCCTCAGAGGATTACAGACTCCAAATCAGTGCAGTTGTTTTTAAAAATAAAAATAAAATAAAAAGATCAGAAAAGCTGCTTCTTTCTCAAGTACACCAAGTTCCCTTCACCACAGAACTGCAAGTATGAAATTCACTGTTAAACGTAAACAGCCAGCTAAATAACTTCTTGTTTCTGAAGTTCTAGGGCCACATCCAAAAACCCCAATAATCACTAACACAGACATATTCACATGATAAAAGTGTGGTAGCATTAACAACTTGTGCTGACGTGTGAACAGTCATCAGGGCTATCCATATATATCAAACTTAAGCTACAGATTTGTTTCAGAACTATTTTCTACCTGATCAAGGCTCCAAGAGGCTTATCATCTGTACAGACAAAGTAAATAACGATTGGTGATTCAGTTCTGTGGCCAATATTCCCTACAGGATGAGACATGGGGTTGGTTTTCAGCCACTTGGCATTTCAGATGTCCACTGAAAATCAGCTACTAGAAAGCTGACAAAGGAGAATAGCCAACAAGCATTCCCATTTCAGCATCTCAACAGGGGAAAGTGGTTGCCCTGAAGATCTCAATAGGAAATAGTTTTACTTACAAAACTCCACAGATGCTAATGGAATGCCACTGATTCCATCTGCTTACACTAAGGGCATGCAGCAGGAAACAGTACTTCCCTCATGCCTCCATTTCAGAGGAGTACATTCCACTACTTGGTAACAAGCTGAATACACGCAAGAAAACAAAGGAGGGCTTTTAAATCTCTGAAGTATGTGTTACAGAAATAGCAAATAAATAAAACATTATAAATACATACATTTTTCTGAAATGATTACAGAGGGGTGGGAATTTGAGTAGCAAATCAAAACTGACTGCAGTGGATCTCAAGATTTCTTTCCATATAATCACAGAACTGTAGGGGTTGGAAGGAACCTCTAGAGATCGTCTAGCCCAGCTCCCTTGCCAAAACAGGCTCCCTAGCCCAGGTTGCACAGGTAGGCGTCCAGGCAGGTCTTGAACGTCTCCAGAGAAGGAGTCTCCACCACCTCTCTGGGCAGCCTGTGTCAGTACTCCATTACCCTTACTATGAAGAAGTTCCCATGCACATTTGTGTGGAACTTCCTATACTGCAGTTTGTGGCCATTTCCCCTTGTCCTATCACCACACGCTGCTGAGAAGAGTCCAGCCTCATCCCTTTGCCTCCCACTCCTTAGATATTTATAGACATGGATCAGATCCCCTCTGAGTCTTCTTTTTTCAAGGCTGAACAGACCCAGGTCTCTCAGCCTTTCCTCATAAGAGAGGTGTTCCACATCCTTTATTATCTTTGTAGCCCTCCACTGGGCTCTTTCCAGGAGATCCTGGTCCTTTTGGTACCAGGGAGACCAGAACTGGACACAATACTCCAGGTGAGGCCTCACCAGGGCAGAGTAGAGGGGGAGGATTACCTCCCTCGACCTGCTGGCCACGCTCTTTTTAATACACCCCAGGACGCCATTGCCTTTCTTGGCCACGAGGGCACACTGCTGGCTCATGGCCAGCCTGTCATCCACCAGGACACCTGGCTCCCTCTCCTCAGAGCTCCTCTCCAGCAGGTCATCCCCCAGCCTGTACTGGTGCATGCAGTTATTCCTCCCTAGGTGCAAGACTCTACGCTTGCTCTTGTTAAACCTCATCTGGTTTGTTTCTGCCCAGCTCTCCAGCCTGCCCAGGTCTTGCTGAATGGCAGCACAGCCTTTCAGCACGTCAGCCATTCCTCCCAGGTTTGTATGGTCAGCAAACTTGCTGAGGGTGGACTCTATCCCCTCATCAAGGTAACTGATGATGATGTTAAACAGGACCAGACCCAGCACTGACTCCTGAGGAACACCGCTAAGTTCAGGCCTCCAACTGAGCTCTTTGCCACTGATAACAACCCTCTGAACTCTGCCAGTCAGCCTGTTCTCAACCCACTTCACTGTCCACTCATCTACTCCACACGTCCTCAACTTTGTTATACGGATGCTGTGGGAGACAGCGCCAAATGCTTTGCTGAAATCAAGGTAGACTACCTCCACTGCTCTCCCTTCATCCACCCAGCCAGTAATGACATCATAGAAGGCCACCAGTTTGGTCAAGCACAACCTCCTCCTGGTGAACCCGTGCTGACTACTCCTGACAACTCTCTTTTCTTCCAACTGCCTGGAAATGGCATCCAGAACAAACTGTTCCATCACCTTTCCAGGGATGGAGATGAGTCTGATGGGCCTGTAGTTCCCTGGATCCTCCTTCTTGCCCCTTTTGAAGACCAGAGTGGCTAGCCTCCAGCCTTCAGGCACCTCTCCCATTCTCCAGGACCTCTCAAAGATGATAGAGAGTGGTTCAGTCAACTACCTCAGCAAACATGGATGCATGCCATCGAGGCCCATGTATTTATGTACAGTGATGCTACATAGACTCTCTTGAACCATCTCCTGCCTCACCAGAGGGGAGCTTTCTGTTCCCCAAACCATCTCACTCACCCCCCACAGTCCAGGAGTCCTGAGGGGAGTTCCCACAGTGAAGACAGAAGCAAAGAAGGCATTCAGCATCTCCACCTTCTCTGCATCCCCTGCTACCAGAACACCTGCCTCAGTTAGTTGGGGACCCACATTTTCCCTAGTAAACAAAACAATCAAGGTTTCTGTCAGCTAGGAAGAAAATAACTAGAAACCATGGATGTCTGTGAACAGCAGAAAGAGAGCAAAACCTAAGAGCAGCACAGAATCCAGTACCAAAGACATCAATCTTGATTAGAATTCAAGTTTTAGCACCTTAAACTAGTTTTTTTGATTTTTGGCTCACATAGGTTTGTCATAGGCTAAAGTTGCGTGTGATAAGATAGTCATGATGTCCCATATGTGCCCTCCTGCCTCTAGTTGAGCATCAGCCACATCTTCCAGCCCTACAGTGCCACAAAGCAATGCCCCTACACAAATGAGCTCTAAGAAACTTCCAGGTGAAAAACCTGTTTAAAATCACATCCAGACACATCAGACTACAGGAAATGAAATATCTCTAATTCAAGTCTTAGGCTTAAGTAACTCAGCTACATATAACTAAATAACAGGGGGATGTACGGAAAGGTAGTACTGAACTAGAGTCTACAGCACATACAGAAGAGTCTTCCCTAGGACACATACACCACTCAGGTTCCAGATTGCTTACATTTACCATACCAAAGAAACTAACACAGCAGTTCATAGCTGAGCTATTCACATCATTATCTGAGACTCACATCTTGGTAAAGGGTGGCAGAAGCCAGTTCCTAGTGGTCTCTGAAGCATCATCTATATCATCATCAGTTCCTCAAAGTTACATTGTGTGGCCCCCAGAGCTGGCGGTTGAAAGCCCATTGTGAAGGCAGGAGCCAGTTTTATTCTCATTTTACAAGTTGGGAAGCTGAGCAAAGAGAGTATCACACACACTGCATGGAGGAGATATGGCTGGAGATATTTTAGAAGAAAGAAGATCCAAGCAAGGAATCTGCAGTTGTTTTGGGGAGATCAGCTATCTCAGAACAGAAGTGAAGGACACAGGAAAGAAGGGTTTTCTGGATTCCACTGCAGTAAGAGACCACTATAGATTACTGGAAAAAAAGCAGATTGTCAGCAACAAAAAAATAAGTTCTGTACCTGAAGAACAGAGACAGAGATAAGACAAAACTGGTGTCAGTATAGAAAACACAGGCTGAGCAACAAAATACCACATCAGCTGTTCCTTGTGGGTCTCTGCTTTGCCAGATCACACAGCCCAAAAGTCACAGGTACGAAGAAAGGTAAAGCCTAAGCAATGGGCTCTGAACAGCCTGGGCAGCCTGTTCCTTTCCCTGCTGCCTCTACTGGCATTGCTCTCCAAACTCGTCAGCCAGAGCTTCATTTCACCATAGCATAATCAGTCTGCAACCCCTCCTCCATGTACACGGGCTATAAACTGAATTGGTGTCACAAAGCTGATGCTGTCTTTTAAAAGATACTTTTTTTGCATTATTCCCCTTCATCAGATTTTCTCCACCCATTGAACTTGGAGATCTGGTGCAGTGGATCACATTCAGCTGCCATTACAGGCAGGGCCACTATCAGGGGAAGTTGTGTCTTTTCAAATCTATATCAATACACTACTCTCACTGCATCGGTCTTTTCTTCTCTCCCCCCTTTAACAATAATTTCCTGGTTTATGCTGCTGCACTCTCTGATCTTTCCCAAGGACCTCTCCTTGAACTGATTGAAAAGGCATCACCTTATCTTAAATACAATTGCAGTTCAAAGGCTCAATGCTCTAAGCCTCTTTGAAACATGCTGGATTCAGCTTTCCATCACAGCAAGCAGTAGCTGAGGCACCTTCCCCTTAGTAGGAGGAACACTGGCCCATGACTGACATTAAGTTACAAAATGGTGGCTCAGCAGACCAGCCCCTGCTCTCTGCTTTCCACAGCACTACTTGCTCATGTATGGATTGTACCAGGCTTGGAGCATGTGGGCTTTCCCTTGAAGTGGCTGGTAAATAGAAAATGTAAAGCAAGTAAGAAAACAGAGGCACAGGTAGAATACAAGATTGTCTATTCAGTCTCAGTCTTTCAAAATACTCCTCATTACTACATACATAAGTAACTGTGTTTGGATTGCTTCTGCATTTTGCTGTTTTTGTCTGACAGATCCTACTTCACCAGAGATTAACTGACACCTAGTGGAAAATTGAGGCTTATTCTGTTGAGCAGAACTTTTTAGGCAGTATTTATATGGACTTCATGCGTATCACCATTACTGTAGAAATGGGAGATCTGAGAGCCCCTGAAGTGCTTACAAACAAATTTATTCTCAAAATAATTGATCTTCTGGAGTTGTTGCTTCCAGTAAACCAGAATTATTGATTCCCTGGTTAATGTCTTATGTATAAATATTTAAGAACTGAGAAGCGTTTTCTTCCAAAATTTTGATTTTTAATGGCCTCAGATAAGCTCATCATACGGTATCATTAATTCCAGCAAATGACAAGAATGCAAAGATGATTTTGCCTTGTCCTTAGGTTTACACATGCTTTAGAATCCTTAGTAGTTGCTTAATGTTCAGCATCTGTGAAGGGATTTTGCAATACAAGACAAATGCCAAATGCAGCTGAGCTGACTGCAGAGTTCCCACAGACTGATGTAGGTAACATCACCCCTATGTTCTCGTGACTAATAGATTTGATTGGTGCAGTGCTGTGCACTACAAGCCTTGCTGAGCAACCGCTTTACAAGGTCCAGCTGGACTAAAATTAAATAGTGGAAATTCTTTTGCAGGCAAGACCTCTAAATATAATTCCATGGTACTGAGAAGCTTCTGTATTCACTTCCTTAGAACAACACTTTCATTATTCTAGCCCCTCTGCCCACACTGTTCAAAGTTATCTAAACTGTCAGCTCCAGAATCAAAAAATCCATGTTCCTGTGACTTGATCCCTCTGTCTCAGCCAAGGGGGGCACATAAGTGTTTAAACAATCTTCCATGCAATTGTTAAAATAAGGTCTGAGCTTCTTCAAGTAACCGAGAATACAACTTGATAACTACCAGCAATGCCACCCAAATCCCATAGGTGTTAATATTAGGTTTGATCTCAAGAGAACCAATGCAGAAAATTACACAAACATATTAAGGCCTGATTATTCAGATCCATTAAGTTCTGAGACACAATTCACAAGCCAATCCTATTTAAGGCACTAATACTCAAAAAGCTTATTTTTCTACCTAACTGTCCTGAAAAAAAAGTCCTGCTGACCCCCAAAACCTTCTACTCTAAAAACACAGTGACCTAGATCTTCTAATTTTGCTTGTTAAAATAATTAAACATATTGCAGAATCAATCTTCACATTCTGATTTCAGTTTGAGAAATATAATTCAAATATATTCAAAGAGATGCATTGAGTAATATTTAAGCAACTCTTAAATTTATAAATAAGCATTAAACACTTCCAAATTTTTCTACTCATACAAAGGGAAACAACGACTTTAGATCATAGCTGTAGATCCTCTGTTTGTGTTGTCTTTCGTAATACTTAACTACTTTGAAAGTTGGCTTCTAGCTGGACATGGGAAAGTCATCTTCTTCTAAAGGGTTATGGGATTTTTTTTCAGTTTGGCTCATTTATGAACTGAATTTCCTCTGTCCCTAGTTTTGTTCTCTGGGAACAGCAGAGACCACAAAATGTTTTTGATTATCCACTTAATCCCTTCAGGCAGTGTAGTGTCTTCAGTGAAGGCTTCAGTGAAACTACATTTATTTGTTGAGCTTTTAGTTCTAAAAAAAAAAAAAAAAAAAAGCCTTGAACAACTGGAAAACCCTGTTTGGTGTTTTGCCATCTCTCCTCACTCAGTTTTCAGTTTCTGAATTCTTCTGACACACTCATTCAAACCTTTGCAATTGTTCTCCAGGAAGCTGGCACACAAATGCAGGAGACTGCTATGAAATTGCTCACGATGACCTCGGCATTAGCAGGAAAACATCACATCATATGCTGTTCTCTGTGCGCATCCAAACAGCACAGGGAAGGAAAGCTTTGGCACGTGCAAACTGATGGGGTCAAACCTGCTGAAACTTACCCCAGACTGCATGCTGATATTCACTGAATGTTACCTTTATAATCTGGTTGTATTTAGGAAAACAAAAACAAAAACAAAAAACCCAGGTATATAGATACTAGAGGCTATAGCAATCATGCTCATACTGTAAATCCAAGCTAGGTAATGCAGTTCTTCAGTGAGATAACATCATGAAGAAGCCCAGACTACCAAATATCACTTGCAAGAATGCAACTCAGCTTTGGACCATACCAACGACTGAGCATGGTCATCATCATTCACCACTTCATTCCACTGGAAACAAGAAGGGGACTGTGAGTGTCTCAGATCTGTGCCATCCATCAAGAGAGACATCTCTCTAGATATGCCTAGTGAGTCAAGCTTGGGAGAGACCATTGTTTACTTGAGGTTTTTTAGTCCACTTACATTGGAAATGAGTCTTAATTGTCATCTCATGGGCAAAGCTAACTTGTGGGCAGCCCAGCTCAGGCACACCAGGACTTCTAGCAGCAGCAGTTCCCCAACAGTACCCAGCAGCAGAGCTCACTTCGTGCAGTACCATAAACTGGGAGCCAGAGGCAAAGCATCTCACAGAGAAGGCCTGCACAACCTGCCCAGGACTCCAGGCTGCTGCCCTGCTACAGTTCACTGCTATCATCCCTCAAGGCTACACTGAAACTAAAGCCCACAGGTTGATTTTCTGATAAGGACAGTGACAGAATTAAGTACAACTCAGATAATTTCCCTGAGTGTACTATTGGTTATCTAAGAGAAAATACATAGTTAAAAAACATTAACATTTTCATGCCTTTTTCATTAATTTTTTTCATGAACTATTTCCTTGTTTCTGAGAGCGCGTCCCTTGGTCTCTGAGGCTGTCACACAGCTCCTGAACAGTACCCCTACAGTTGACAGTATTTTGGAAGGTGCATGCCTCCACACCGTGTTTGACCGTCCCTACATCTCATGATCTCCTGTAGCCTGTTCCAAATGGGAACAACCCTTCTGATCCAAGCACAAACGCTCCCTGTACAACTATTCTACCTGCCAATCATCTCTAACCAACTTTGACGTCTCTACTTTTATTATCAACTGTTGGCTATTGCTGCACGCAACTTTCTCTTTATTCTAAACTTCATTGTAGGAGTGTTAAAACTGTTTATGTATCCTTTTTATTTAATCTCTTTCTGGTGATTTATCCACTTAAATGTGTTTTATTATAGCCTGTCTCTAGTGAGCTCTCATTTGTGCTTCTTTTCTCTTAATAAGCCAAAGCCTAGTAAGTTATCTCAGAGACGTGAGCCAACGCAGATTTGAGTGCCCATGTGTGTGAACTGCCCAGACACACTAATGCTTTGTTTAATATTTCATAAAGGCATGAATTATACATTCAGTTCATATTTGAAAGATTTCTTCACACAACACTAAATCACTTCATGTTTCCAGTGGAGTCTCCACATGAACTGAAAAGCAAAGGTGAATCTGAGGACACAGGATCATATACAGACCTTACCCTGTACTGGCCAGAAAAATCCCTGCACCTCAGCTGTACCCACATGCTCTCTGCCTCAAAATTCTCAATTTAGGACTTCACCCAACATCAGCAAAGCCAATGGATGTAACTTAAAGCAAATTCAGGTACAAAAATCACTTTTTTATTGTTACACTTCACACATTTCCTTTTTGATTTGGTATCTCTGGCTGAGCTTTAGGAATTTTTCAAAGTAACTAAATTATGAATGCAAGGTGTTCATCTTTGGAACAAGTAGATGAAGAAAGATCAGAACATGTCACAGCCCCACCATGGTCGATCTCACACAAAGGCTGGAATGAGAAACAGAGCCAGGAGTGCCTGTGGCTCCTTCCCCAGGCACCAGGAGCTGGGTGCAAGTTCAGCAGCCTTGGACACACCACCTGGATCTACTAGCCATAGCCAATGAAACCTGCACAACTGCACTTAGATGTTTGCTTGCTCTTAGGCTGACTGGATGACCAGACATTTAAGCATGAAGTAAACTTCCCAAGGATATAATTTCTCCTCTAAATCAAAGGAAGAAAAATTCCAGGGTAAACAGATATTTCTGAGAACAGACAAGGATGTTCTAGATCAAGAAAGAGAACAGAAACCTTTGAGTGAGGTACAATTGGTACAATTAGATCACACTCTTTTCTTTCTTATTTGTGTGGGTGTTCTAGGGCACCCTCCTTCCCTTCTACCTCCATCCCAACAGACCCATCTGTGCACTCATCTTCATCTGTGGTATATAACCCTTTCTTCCTTGTTTTCAAATGGTTTGTTTACTTCTCAGAAACTGCACCAAGCACTAGTCCCACTGTAGTATAGGCAGAACATTCCACCCCTCCCCAACCCCCCCAGATTTCATTAACCCAGAAAAAAAAAAAAGTACAAAAGTATTGGGTGCCTCGAAAGTGTTCATCAGGAGTTAGAGTAACTTTTTAAGTGGCCCAGTGATGAAACAGCTGATCTTCTTAAAATGGATAGGGCAGGTCCCAGGAGGCTGTGAACACTCTGACCGTTATTAATATTGATGAGAGCTGCTACTGCTCAGTACAGGCAGTGCCTTCTCTAGGCCATGGCACTGACTACAACATCAGTTTAAAGCAGCCTGGGGATACTGTGAGACCTGACCTCTATTAATGTCACCACCATCTCACCTCTAGCATCCTTACATGTATGTTGGAAAGTGGCTTTGACCAGTGACTCAGAAAACACTCTGCTTTGTCTCTTTCTAAATAGAAAAGTTTAATGCAGTACTGAAAGGCTGTACTTTCTCTACACTAAAGCATTTGTTCAGTTCAGGAGGCTTACTCCTCCTTTCAGAGGAAAAATTGATTTGCCTTCCCCAGACACTCATAATTAAATCTGACCATCCTGTCAGCCTTGCAGTAAGGAAACAGACCAGTGATGGCTCAGTGTGTTCCCTGTAGTCTTGACGTAGCATAGCCTCTTCTATAAAGATGCAGGAAGAGACACAGAGAAGGTTGCTGATACCTTACTGTAAAGATTCCCATGAATGGGAGTCCTCTCTATCTTATGGAAGAGAAAACATCAGTTTTTAACCTGACTGTACTCAGGCACATCTGTTAGCACACTGACATCAAGTTAATGTTTCCAGCTAGATAGTAAATATCTGCTTATTTCTGTCTCCTCTTATTTGTTTCTTTTCATGAAAAATTCAAAATAACTGAGAGTCATAGAGCACTCTTTTTGTCACTCAGGAAACTGCATTTTAGACGTCAAATAAACAGTAAAAAGCAGCCAACGTTTTACAGAAATCAACGTACTTCATCACGACAGAAGAGGGCAACCTAACACCATTTCACTGTTCCCATCCCACCTACTGACTACTTTGCAAAACAGCATTACATCCCATCAACTGCAACAAGTAGGGAAAAGAAATTATACCCAGGAAGACTTTTAAAGCCAGGAGTGCCACTCACCTGTTTTTTTTCTTCTACAGTTCTAGTTCAGTTTGATCATAACTGCTGAAGATCCTCCCAGTAGCTTTGCTGATGCTTAGTCAGATTGCTTGAATTCAATTTAAGATAACCTTTATCTGCGGGAGGAGATGAAGAATTCAGAGAAGACAGCTAGGCTGGGTGCAGGTGCTGCTGGTTTCCCTGGAATTGATACAACAGCATTGCAGACACCTGCTGTTTTCAGGCACACCAAGTTCTAGGAAGATGTGAGAATAACCAAACGAGCTCAAAAGTCACCCAAAAGAAGACAGTGATGAATAAATAACAACTGACATTAAAAAAAAAAAAAAAAAAAGAGAGAGAGAGAGAGACACGCATAAATGATACCATTATCTGTTGTACTACTGGAGATGTAAAGTTTCCTTAATTCTGTAAATTAGACATTGTAGAAAAATTTGGTATAGTGCTTTGAGACATCAAGAAGTTATTTTCTCAATTTTATCTTCAATTGTCAGAGATAGAGGTATGGAATACCCTGAAAGTGTCATCCTACATGCAGATTAAAGGGTAAAAAATGAGAAATACATGGAAGGAAATGCTCAGAAAAAAAAAAAAAAGAAAGAAATAGAAATGAAATTATTAGGAATAATGGAGCCTTTGGTAATTAGCTTGTCGGGGGGGGGGGGGGGGGGGATCACTTGCATCTGAATGCAAAATGCTAAATACATTTACTACTGTAGTGGCAAACCAAGCAGATAAAAATTCATCTTATAATCATAATGGAATTACTTGAGTCGGAAAGGACTCTTAAAGGTCATCTAGTCCAACTGCCCTGCAATGACACCTACAGCTAGACCAGTGCTCAGAGCCCCATCCAGCCCAGCCTTGAATGTTTCCAGGATTGGGACATCTACTGCTTCACTGGGCAGCCTGTTCCAGTGCCTCACCACACCGATTGAAGAAAACTTATTCCTTATATCCAATCTAAATCTCCCCTCTTTCAGTTTGAAAGCATTTCCTCTTGTCCTGTTACAACAGACCCTGCTGAGGAGTCTGTCCCCTTCCTTCTTATAGACCCCCTTTAGACACTGAAAGACTATCAGGTTTGCCTGGTGCCTTCTCTTTTCCAGCTGATCAGCCCCATGTTCACTCATGGCACATTTTGAAAACTAAGTATCCAAGATGCCTACACACGTTTGGTACAGTTTTCTACAGCACACTCATACCTATTGCATTAAGGGAGAGGCTCAGAGCAGTGTTTACTCCAGGTAACATTCTGTAACTATATAGATAATACAAGCAAGAACTGGTATCTCTCAGCAGCTGAAAATACGCACCCTTTTTGTGCCTTAATACTCTTTTAATCTGTTTCTACAAACCTCTCTACAAGCAAAGCTTTTACCAGTTTCACTATACTGGTAGAAGAGGAAGCTCTTCTGTGCAAGGTCATGTTGACCAGCAAAAAATGAAGCACCCAACAAGAACAAAAGGAATCAAAACACAAGTTACAATGAAGTAAAATGGAAGGAAAAACTTAATCCTAACAATCTTCATCTATACATGCCTAAGCCTTGGAAATGCACAGGAAAGTACAAACTCAAAAAGATACATTCATCCCTCTGCATGTGCAATGAAGACAGCAGGAGGACATCAACTAGACCCTCTTGGAATTAAGAATACCCAGTAGTGCCAACTGTGGTTTCTCTGCTGTGATTACAGTCACCTTTGCCATTCCCTTTCATTTATCTGTGTACTTCCTACCTTTGCTCTTTTTCCTTAGTGCCTCTCAACTCTACATCAAATTTCATTCATACCTTCTTCACAGGGACTGATCCATATCTGCCTACAATTACATCTGTTACCATCCCAACGCCCAATCTGTATTCATACTGCTTTCCCATAATCTAAATGCCACATGCTCTGTACTAAAATCCAAAAGGCTACATGATCTGTTCTACAGACTGTGTATTAATACTCACCTGGATGGTGCTTAACTATTTCTAGGTCCTTAGTCACTACTATGATAAATTTATCAGCACAATAAGAAGTGATTACTGTAATTGTAAAAGCACAACTGATAATTGCTTTAACTGTAAAAATACTTTTAATTCAGTATAGCTGCAATCTCAACTGGAAATTGAATAATTTTAATTACATTATGTTTTCAATTCTGATTTAAATTGGTGCAAAAAGACTACAAACGATGTTTAGACCTAGAGCACAGTAAATAACTCAGAAGGGGCTCAGAAACGAAGCTCAGTAGTGGATAATACTGCTGGACCATCAGCTACACCCTCTTTTATCGTCAGCATGACACACAGTACTGATGTGGTTGAAAATCACTTTTCATCACCTTTATTTATCTAGTTCAAATGAGCACATTTATGGCTAGGTTGACTTTGGAAGTCTAAAGTAAAGACAGACTCTCTGGCTTCACAGAAAATCAGGCTGCTCACCTGCTCTGCACTGTGCTATGTGGTCTCACTAAGTAAATAGCACTAACAGTCTTCTCAAAATTAACATTCATCAAGAACATAATCATACACAGTTTCCAGTGGCTACTATATTTATTAACTAATCCTAAAGCACAGAAGTTTTTTATGGAATCATATTTTATCCAAGTAAGATTTATTTTCTGTCAAATACTAGATAATAGGTTCTATCTACAGACAAATAATTGATTACAGAGCAGTACCTAAGCATGGCTGGGATCAGCAGAATGGAGGATAAAATCACGGGTAGCAGCCAGAATTAATGTACTACAAGAATAGGAAATGCTGAATGCACAGGACACAAAACTGTATATATTTAACATTAACACACTTCATTTTCATAGATCACTAAAGTAGCCACAACTCCTGTCAGAGAGCTGAGCGAGAAAATGGGTAGCCCAATAGGTTCAACACAATGGCAACACCAACAGAGCCCCACAGAGACATGAATGCAGCTTGATATAGCAGAGATGGTACAGGCTTAGAGCCACCACCTCTCTTCAGAATCCACCAAAGTGGTTAACTTAAAAAGTTCTGCTGGTATAGAATACACAGCTCTTCATTCAGCATGATTTTACAGTGTGCACATAAGTAACTCATACACAAATATGTGCCAGAAAACGATCTGCTGTAATACTTACAGCTTTCATACCTCACCTGTGCTTTTAAAGTTCCTACATAAAGATCACGGAAGAATGTAAATTAGTTTCCGTTAGCAGAAAAAAAGAATGTTTTTCCTGCACTTCTGATATAAATACTTCATCTGTTAAAAAAATAAAAAAATGCCATTTATCAAAAATTACAATTGTATTAGTTGTCCAGAAATAGATCTGTTCAATTGCATCCATTTTATTGCAGTCGTGTGTTCTGATTACAGTCGGTAAGAGTTAACACAGCAGCAGCTTTTGCTCAGCCAGTTCAGACCAACAATGATTCCGGTAAATTAAATTGTAAAAAATCAGGCCATGTTTTCCTGTGTAATCAAGACATCTCCATGTGCCACTTCAGAGCAGATGTACTGAGGTCGGCAGCAGATTTCATACCGGTATAACAAGGGTGAGAATTTTGCCTTAAGTCAGACAAGAAATACAAGAACATATTTGCCTTTAACCTTACAGCAACCAGATCTTGTGGACGGGGCAACATTGAGAATGCAGGGGGAAGCGAATTTTATTTATTTATTCATTCACTTGTTAGAAAGTTTTCAAGGGCAGACACACCTCACTGAGCATGTTAAGGATGTCTGCAAGCTATCAAAAATTGGAGTCACATGAGTTCTTCTGGAACTAATGTCTTGCTCGATGACTGTCTTCATCAAAAGGGAAACCAATCCAGAGACACTCACTGTACTCTGAGACAGCTAGTCTGGCTTCTTATGAGATGATAAAGCTGTTACAGAGATGGGCAGGCTCTACAAGTAGATGGAAGGCTGAATATGGGAATAAAAGCCTAACTCACATGCTTGCAGTACAGGCCTGAGGCTCCTAACCTTAGCTGCCTGTTTCCATCTACAAAAATCATCCTTCATGGTAATTAGAGGTCACTCCAAAAGTAATGCCTTTTATTTTTTCCAAGGAAACTACAACACTAGCACTGTTTGATGAAGCAAATTCACAGCTACAAAACACTATTTTTCAACATAGTCAACACCACTAACTTTACATTTTTGCCAGCAATGAACAAGAGACTGCATGCCACACTCATGAAAATCTGTGTGGCTGTCCAAAAAGTGGCTCGTCTTTCACATCACTGTTGCCACTGTTGAAACACATCACCCACCTCACTATGCTCACATCTACTGTTTGGTTTCCATAAACGTTTGCCAAGCATTGATGAATGTCAGTGGGTGCCATTTTCTCTACATGGAAGATTGCAATGGAACACCTTTGCTTCACACAGACTACGCAGAATCACAGAATCACAGATCTGTAGGGGTTGGAAGGGACCTCCAGAGACCATCGAGTCCAACCCCTCTGCCAAAGCAGCTCCCTAGCCCAAGTTGCACAGGTAGGCATCCAGGTGGGTCTTGAACATCTCCAGAGAAGGAGACTCCACTCCCTGGGCAGCCTGTGCCACTGCTCCATCACCCTCACTGTGAAGAAGAAACTTGCATGTCAGACACCAACCAGTTTGTCAGTATACCCCTCTACTGCCATCTGTCATATGGCAACAAAATGCAAATCAATGCTGTCAGGAAGGATCATCCTCTATTGCCATACCACCAACATCTACCTCTGATGTCATGGATCAACATAATAAAATAGCAAAAATAGGAGGCATTACTTTCAGAGCAGCTGTTCTCAGCGGAAAACAGAGTAGTGGGGTGGGGTAGGATGGAGCAGAATAGATCATCAGGTTCAACTGCAAAAACAAAGTCATTTACCAAACACACTGCCTCTCAAGAATTTATAACAATGCAATCCGAAGTTTAATTTAACACTACTTAGCAATACCTCAAAACAAGAGGAATGGAAATACAGAAAAAAAACATATGTCTAGTAATGGTGGAAAATATCCCCAGTCAAGAATCTCAAATTAAACTATGCACTGAAAGTCCATAAACAGAAACATGATTTCAAGTGACTTAGTGGCTTCAAGCCATCACCTCTGATCTGTACAACTGATGGAGCTAAGCGTTTTTAGCAGACCCTGAATCAGAGTCAGCCTTTTACAAAGACAGTAAATCTCTGTCGTAAAGAGAATGAAATACTCTTAATTTCCTCAAACCTTATCAGTTTGCTTATCCAGACACTGAATACTGCACGGATAGAAAGCAGAAGCACAGATAAGAAAATTATAATGTTGCTTTTCCCAGGTGAATAAACTTGTTTTCAGTTTAGACCCTACTTTTAATGAATATTTTAATGTATGTGCAATGGAGTTTCTCCATGGCAGACTGTAGGAACAAACCTTCAAGACTGGATATAGGATGATAAACAAATATCTCCTTTCCACATAGGACCCACATGGGTGCTGAATAACCCCTAACATATTTGTCTGGAAGAAACTGAGTTTGCTTCTAACTCTCAGGCTCCTCCAGAAATTCTCAGGAAATGAGCTAAGCCTTACTGGTCAGACATGAGAACATTGCAGATGAGGTGTGGAGCCGATCATGATCCCCGCAGGCTCTGAAAATTCACCAGCACAGGCATCTTTGTACTGTGCTTCTGAAAGTGGAGATGGAGGGTGTGGCTGGAGCAGCCCCTTGAGTAGGGAGCAGCTGGACCCAGTCATTCAGGGAGTGTTCCAAGGTTAGGCTCAGAAACAGTGGAATAATATTTCAGAAGTTTCAGATGGATAGTTTTTATTTTCAAAAGGCAGTAGGGAATGTGAGGATTTGCCTCTGCCACTTGGTACAAACCTGGGAAAGATAAAGTACAAGGATCCCAAACTAAGAGGAAGACAAAGATTATTCTTCTACAGGCATTACTCCAATAAAAAGATGTGTAACACATTGCCAGCAGTAAGTACTCCTGGGCAGCAACTAGTCAGAACTGCCAGGACTTTCTACTGATCAACCCAAATTCCACCCAGTTCAAAATCCATCCACCTACTCAACACAGACTGGAAAAGTTATATTTTAGATACAAAATTCTACTCGTATCCTCTTCCTGCCTATACTGTTTAACACACCATTTCATACATATTCTCATGTCAATGAATTTGAGCAAATATGACAGCTGACCCAATGTGCACCAGGATCTTATTAATCTTACCGAGTATTAGTTATCTTAGCTACACAAGCTAATAACAAAAGAGATATGGGGTTTTGTAACCTTTACTTAGTACTGATATTCTCACTAATCCCTTTGACTTGTATATACATATAACCAGTGAAAACCTGCAGCAAAGGAAATAAAGTGAGAGTTAACATGCAGAACCTACCTTGCAACTGAGACACAAATTAAATTATTTTCAAAATAAAAATCCAAATTGCTGTTCAGAATTCATTCTGCCATTTACTCTGAAACACCAATCACAAATGACAGAAGATGCCAAGCTTGCTCTGTACATAGTATTGCCCACTAACAACTCTACTCCAAACTAAGTAGCACTATCACCATGCTTGCTCCCAGTTCTGCAGCTTGCACTCAAGCAGTATCCAGTCAAATGTCTTCCAAAACATATCTATGTCTCTATTCATATGACTTCAAGAACAGGGAATAATGTCACATATTTTAAGCATTTCAAGAACAAAACCTGAATGTCCTACTGCAAGGATATTTCTCATAAAAGATGCCCTGATCCTTTCCTTGTCTTATAAAAAAGTTTTATTTTTCAGTAGAAAAGTATATTTAAAAACACAATTATTTGCTAAAAGCAATATAAAACTCTTCATTTTTAACTTCATAAAAGTTTAACAAAACATAAATATTGTTTGCCACTTCCTATATATAGGCTTTGCATTAGATATTTACATACGTAACAAACTCAGGAATGAATGGCACATGACTACAAGGGATTCAAATTCCATGTCACACTGGACAATCACAAGAACACAAGGAGCAGCTTAAAATCCTCAGTCACTGAAGTTTTTTGTCCTGGCTACAGCTACTGTCCTCTTTTCTCTGCAATAATGCACCAGTTTCCATGGTCATAGCAGGAGGAAACTATCAGAAGCTCAGGCACATTCTCTTCTATCAAAGAGCACAGCTCCCCTTCTCGAAAAACATGATAATAACGCATGAAGGCTTTTGTATCCAGTGTGTCATCACTTTGGTCCCCAACAGACACTGCTGAATCCAAAGCAGAGTCAGTGGAGTCAGTTGTTGAAGTTCTTTTGAAAAACTTGCTGGCATTAGACTTAACAACATCATCTTTATTACAGCTGCAGCTGTAGTCCTTGTCTTCCACTGGGCCATTTATAAATGCAGCTTCTTCACTCCTCCTCTGAGCTGCACTTTGGTGTCCTCCATTTAAATTCAAATCCTTCAGTGCACGTATGGCTTGTGACCATGGTAGTTTTTTGACAGGTGAGCTTTCTACAAACACATCATCATCATCTAAACTTTGTTCTTTCAGCAGTGCCCTGTGGTGACCTAAATCCAAACTACAGTGTCGTGAGTGCTGAATGGGCACAGTACTGTTTGTCCATTCTCCCTCATTCTTCAGAGGTTTCAACTTTTCAGCTTGCTTTCTGAGGGCTGATTCGTCAAGGGATCTGGAGAAAAACCACGAGCGGAAAGATCTTCCAAGAGCACTGTAAAATCTATTTTCTTCTTCAGAAATTTTCATGCAGCAGGCTCTGGACAGACAATGGTCTGTACTGTGGGGATGTTTTGAATCAGTTTCTGGTTGCAGATTTGTTTGGTAGCTGTAATCAGAGCTCAGTACCTCTGCAGGGTACATATCTTGGCTCTTTACTGCATGCACAAACTCTCCCTTATCTCCAGATTGATTTGATTCTGAAAAATGCCGTGAGCACAAGGCCTTGTTCCAGGGAACAAATACATCTTGTTTCTCAAAGCGACGATTCTTTTGTTCCATAGCCCAAACATAAACCATCATCTGGCCTCCAGGCATCAATACTCTTGCCATTTCCTTTATTGCTTTGATTCTTCTTTGTTTAGTTGAGAAATGATGGATTACTATGGAAAAGGAAAGACATGTATTGAATATGAGTAAGGGCAAAGCATTCTTTTCCTCAACTTGTTCTATGTGTTTAATCATTTTAGTTGCCATATCACAATCATCACCCACTGCAAGTCAGCAACGCTGCAGAATTTATTGGTTCTGCAGTGCAGATTTACCCTAGAATGCTCTCTTTTATGTTCATGTTCAATGGATAAAAACAGGCAAATCGCAAAGGAGGACATTCATCTGATCACAAAATAGGAGTTTGAGATAAGTCAGGCATATAAGCCAGGGTTTCCATTTCTCTGCATCATCCATAAAAGGAAACACTAAGAATAACTTTCACTTAAATGACTGGCCTTTGGTTGAGTTAGGTAGTATTAAGTTTGACTTTAGGGTTTCGAGCACACTTGAGACTTAACAGGAAACACAAATTCTTTCTTCATGCAACAAATATAGCAAAAAGTAATATTGGTGAAAAGATGATCATGAAAAAGATTTTCATGTCAGTGTGTTTTCAAAAGAGCTAGTTGGAAAAATTAAACAGAAACATTTTCCAGTGCATTAATTCTATAGAAAGGCATTTCCTTTACATGTTCATTTTATGTTACTCCTTATTCAAAGGAATATATCCTATTAATGTTTATGTTGGAGGAAAAAAGATGAGAAGAGGGAGTCTCAGGCTCCATTTTCATTCCCGAGAATTATGATTTTTCTTTTTTTCTTTTCTTTTTTGTTTTTACATTGTTATGATACTTAAAAAAAAAAAAAAAAAGAAGTCACAGTCAAAATAAAACTATTGATCACTGTGGCTGAGTTTTCTTTCCAGGATAATTTCTGAATTTTACTGTAACATGAAATGAAGCTGTTTCAAGATTTCCACATTGTTTATAGATTCCTACTCACCTGAAAGAACCATTTCAACAGCCAGAGAACAGCTAAGTGAGCTGTCTGCTCTCTAAACTCTCAAAAACATTAACTTGGTCTGAGATTAGTCATGTTGGTGAAGTCGTTCTTTACATCACCAGATCGCAAGATGTGATTTAAATCAATGACATATGGACTGATTCCACAGTTTAGTTCAAGTGGACCTGGAAGCAGCTACTTCACACAAGCATTCAATCTACCCATTTTTCAAAATATATTAACTATTAATATTCTCAACTTGAAGTGATCTTCATACCTTCAGAAAAATTAGATTGTGTGCTGCTTGAGAATAGCCAATTCTTGTAGAAAGATTATTTCAGTGTTGCAGTTACGAAAAGTGTGTCCAGATAGCCCTGATTTCATTCTAAACAGTGATTATGTTACCAAGGGGAAAAATGAACTTTTTTTTACCATATGCCAAGGAAAACTTTCTTGGCAGTTGATATTAACTAGGCCTTCAAAAGCATCTCACAGAAAACTCTGCAGAGAGTTTTCCATATGTTCAATGTTTCTTTCCAGCTCCTCCTAACTGGAAAAAAAATCAACACTATTAAATAATATGGGGAGAAAGAAACATGTTTTCTCTCATAATGGAGGTAGGTTATATGCCACCACTGAACCTCCTGTAAAATGGTATCAAACTGACAGCACAAGCATGTGAGCTTAGTTCATCAGAATAAAGGGCTAATCAGCAAGCTCTAGCTAAGCAATTCATTCAGCAGATTGAATATTCTTTATGGTTAGAATTACACAGTCATTCTGGTGCTTCTACAGAAATAGAAATCCTATAAAGAGGAGAATACCAGTGAAACCAAGAAGGGTATTTGATTCTGCACAAAAATACTTGCCATTATCCAGAATGGGATAAAAACAACTTTATTTAGAATTAGTTGGATGCAGACATATCATGTCTCTGTTCAAGAGGGACTGAATTCCATTACTGTTGAAAGTACAAAAATACTACATGAACTTTTAATCTTGTCAGGCCTTTAATTGGTATAAATATTAAATAAGTAGGCTATCCTTTAAAGTCAGCTGATCTGATAGCATTGAAATCATGCCACAAGACCTGATATATAGATAGAGCAGAAAATTATTTTAAATAGTTAATATAAAAGCAAATAAGTACACATACCAGTCACATACTGGTTTATATTTCTTCCCTTAAAAATTTTGTGCTTATGTATAATACATATTTTAAAATACATATATAAAATATATATTTTGAAATACTTTTCAGTAATAGACTAAGTACTTTGTTGATTAATACCAATAATAATTTTCCATTTTATATTTTTGCTCATGCAGCAAAACAACCTGAAGAAAGTTCAAGGTAGAATTTAGTCGAAAACTTAGATTGTATCCGGGTACTCTGACTATTCCTCTTCATCTACCCTTTTCCAGTTTTTACTTCTCAAATTACAATCAACATTTTCACAAACAGAAGTCAGAGGAGATAAGACGTTAAGATTCTTCACTTGGCAGGCATTTGAACAGTTCTACATTTTTATTTCATGTCTGTTCTAAGAGAATACAAATTCGTATTCCTAATACATAATAGTTAATATGAGTTTCAAGTTCTTGCTTTCTAACAAGTTTTTTCCATTTCAATGTATTTGCAGGTCAAAACAGATCTTAATGAAAAAAAAAAATCAGATCTACACTTTTATGCAAAATACGTTTTGAACATGTAGTATGTTTAAACTATAAACGGCCATGTTTATATACTTCCTTCCAGTACATAAAGGGGGTCTACAGGAAAGCTATGGAGGGACTTTTTGTAAAGGCAGGTAGTGACAGGATGAGGAAACATGGTTTCAAACTGGAAGAGGGTAGATTTTCCCTGATATTATGAAGAAATTTTTTACTTTGAGGATAGTGAAATACTGGAACAGGTTGCCCAGCAATGTTGTGGATGCCCCCACCCCTGGAAGCATTCACAGCCAGGCTGGACGGGGCTTTGGGGAGCTTGGTCTAGAGGGAGGTGTCCCTGCCTATACCAGGGGGGTAGGAACTAGCTGACCTTAAAGGTGCCTTCCAACCCAAACCATTCTATGATTCATTCTATGATTCTATATTTTCACTTGTTTAAAATGCATTTTGGAAAGAAATTTTTCTTCACAGAATGATCAAGACCACATATAAACAAATGATACACAATACTTCCCTGGTCAACAGCACATCTGTGCAATGGACCTAAATTTTTAAACTTTTGTTACATTAATTTCAGTAACATGTGCTGTGATTCTTAGGGAATTTTTTGAAAACAAATTTAACTGAAGACAGTCAGAAAGAAAATGATCAAAACCAGTATGTACATGCTGAGAGGCACAATGAATGTATACTGTCTTACCTCCAATGGAAATGACTGCATTGAAACAGTGGTCCCTAAAGGGAAGGTTAAGGTTGTCACAAACCAGAACTTCTTCACCTCTCTTCCTTGCGATTTCTACCAAAGGTCCACAGTAATCACAGCCGAGATTGTACACCTGACTGTTGACACTGAGATACTTTCCAGTTCCACAACCTAAAGAAAAGAATACTCTTTACTAAATCAGAAGCTGTATGTTTGAACACTATCTGTTCCTCCCAAAGTGGTGAAAACAATGGGGAGTGAGGCTGAGAGTGGTTTTTCTTTTCTAGTTCTAAGGTTTCCTGAAAACATGTGTCCAACTAGCCCAAATCCTGCAAGATTCGTTTGGACTGTTTGAAATAATTTGTTTACACCATTGGGAATATAACAGTACAACTATCATCAATAAAAATACGCATTACGTAGCCCTGTACAATACTAGGCTATGCGCAGTTATCTGGGAAGAAAGTTAATTCAGGTAGGAGGAGGAAAGAACGGTCCCCTGCATTCAATACTGTATATCTTAGAGCAATGACTTTTTAGTGACATACAACAAATCTCTCTGCCAAGTAATTCCCTAGTCTCTGCTAAATACCACCCAGTACCTCTCCAGAACATCTCCCTCAAAGGAAGCTAGGGAGAAGGAGGAACTCATTGGCCCAGACCCAGCCAGAACGATATTCCTCAGAGATTGGTGATGGGTCTGGTCCTATCCAACATCTTCATCAATGACCTTGATGAGGGGATAGAGTCCACCCTCAGCAAGTTTGCTGACCATACAAACCTGGGAGGAATGGCTGACGTGCTGAAAGGCTGTGCTGCCATTCAGCAAGACCTGGGCAGGCTGGAGAGCTAGGCAGAAACAAACCAGATGAGGTTTAACAAGAGCAAGCGTAGAGTCTTGCACCTAGGGAGGAATAACTGCATGCACCAGTACAGGCTGGGGGGATGACCTGCTGGAGAGGAGCTCTGAGGAGAGTGTCCTGGGTGTCCTGGTGGATGACAGGCTGGCCATGAGCCAGCAGTGTGCCCTCGTGGCCAAGAAAGGCAATAGCATCCTGGGGTGCATTAAAAAGAGCGTGGCCAGCAGGTCCAGGGAGGTAATCCTCCCCCTCTACTCTGCCCTGGTGAGGCCTCACCTGGAGTGTTGTGTCCAGTTCTGTCTCCTTGGTACCAAAAGGACCAGGATCTCCCGGAAAGAGTCCAGTGGAGGGCTACAAAGATTAACGGTGTGAAACACCTCTCTTATGAGGAAAGGCTGAGAGATCCGGGTCTGTTCAGTCTTGAAAAAAGAAGACTCAGAGGGGATCTGATCCACATCTATAAATATCTAAGGAGCAGGAGGCAAAGGGACGAGGCTGGACTATTCTCAGCAGTGTGTGGTGATAGGACAAGTGGAAATGGCCACAAACTGAGGCACAGGAAGTTCTGCACAAATATGCCTGGAAATTTCTTCATAGTAAGGGTAATGGAGCACTGACACAGGCTGCCCAGAGAGGTGGTGGAGTCTCCTTCTCTGGAGATGTTCAAGACCTGCCTGGATGCCTAGCTTTGCGTCCAGGGAGCTGCTTTGGCAGGGAGTTGGACTCAATGATCACTAGAGGTCCCTTCCAACCCCTACAGCTCTGTGATTCTGTGTCTGCATGGCAGAGGAAAGGTTTTCTTTGCAAGAAATCCTAAACCATATCTGTAACTGGGACGAGCCAGGAAGGAACATTTCAACTTGAGATACAGACTTGAAAATAACTGATTCATAACAATACTTGCCATGGTGAGGGCACATTCTCTTTCTGCCTTTGTTCTGTTGCACTGTAACACATGTAAATGTAGAGAACAGTCCCAGAATAACTTCCACATAAATGCATATGTACTAAAGGACTGTGCTATATTAAGTTGAAGTTCTTCTGAGTGTTCTCCACTACCATATGCATGAAAGGAATTTTGCAATATTAGATTTGAAAACATTCTTTGCAGTTATGGGTCAGTAGTGAAGAATAATTTCTGGAAGTTGACAGTCAAGCAGCGGGGTAGCAGCTTGGCAAAGAGAGCTATCTCTGTACCGGTAATTCAGTTTAAAGGCCCAGAGTTATCTTTAGAAATGTCACTGCTTCTTGCAGCACTGCTGCTGTCATTGATGTTAATGCACACTATTATCTGGAGAGACAGGACAGAAGCTGCTGGAGAACAGCACAACACTTCTGTGCTGAAAAAAGAGCAAAATCAAACATATTTGTAGAAGGAACACATTAAGTCAAATGTGTATTCATTTAGAAGATTCAGTTGCTACATACATGTTTTTCAGTGGAGTGCTTTTTAATCACAGTGTTTTCTGAAGTACTTTGCTCTGGAATGAAGCCATAGAGTGATAACACTCCTAGTACTCCAAAAATCTACATTTACTGCTGATCCACTTTTAAATGAGTCACAAGGAGTGTAGATTCCTTCATGAAGCTGTTAACAACAAGCTGTGCTCTTGCCATTTATTCTGATGAATGAACAATAATAAGACAATTATACAAAATGATATTTCATTCTGCTACTGTTACCATGCTTCATAGAAAACAAAAATATTTTAATAAAAGGTGGTATTAAACAGAAAAAAGAAATTACCAATTGAACATCTTATTTTCAAAATGTTGGTGCTACTGTTAGACCTCCTTTCAAAATGCATGGTAAAAATAAACACTGCTGTCAGATTTCTGTCAGTCTTATTAAATCCCATGAGAGGAGATACCTTGAGTGCCTTCATGGGAATGCTTTTCTTGGCAACTGTAAGCATTTGCTTTCTGTCCAGATGTTTTACCTGCATTCAAATTATTTCACATGAAACTGTAATAGTGTGATCTTAAGCTTTCAGCAACAGTCATGACACCTGCTGATAAAGCCTCAAAGAACTTCAGCAAAGGTTTCAATGACTTTTATTGATGTGACAAAAAATTTTGGCTGAGAAATACCATGTTAACCCAACTGTCAAATGAGTGGATGCCACATGTATGTCCTGAGATTATTAGTGAAAACTGTGCCAATGCACAAAAGATACATATCCAAAATAATACAAGTCTAGTATTTTTTTGAGGACTGACTGACATCAGTAGAACTGTATATTATCTTTTTATTATGGTAGACAAAATCTTCAAAGATATTTTTCTCTGTAAGAATAAGGCAAATATATAATTTATTTTGCACTGTGCTGTGTTAAATGCCCTTTAACAGTGAGAAAAGTCCAGTGATGCAAAGGAGCATCTAGTCTGCAATGACATATACACAAAGCAAGTATCAGGACCTGGTAAACCTTAATATATCTGCAGGTGCAGCAGAAAATCAAGATATAGACTGAACATGTAGGAAAGACAAGGCCATAGCAAAAAAATCGAGATTTCATTATTCATATTTAGGAGCATAGGTATATTCTCATAACTTTTGTTTCTTGTTTGGTTTTTTTTGTTTGTTTGTTTAACAGCAGACATGCCAGAATGTTTCTCTGAAGTTAAAGCCGTGATAGGAGGAGTTCTAAAACAAATGAAAAGTTACACATTGCAGACCAGCAGTATTTGGGGAAAAGGAGGCTGCTCTCTTCCAATATCTAGCTTACAGCAAGAGCTGGGTTAGTCTCTTCTCACTGGTGATAGGTGACAGGACGAGGGGAAATGGCCTCAAGTTGTGACAGGGTAAGTTTAGGTTGGTCATTAGGAAACATTTCTTTAGAGAAAGGGTTGTTAGGCACTGGAATAGGCTCCCCATCCTGGATGTGTTTAAAAACCGTTTGGATGTGGTGCTCAGGGACATGATTTAGCAGAGGGTTGGTAGAGTCAGGGTAGCATGGTTAGGTCATGGTTGGACTCAATGATCTTTAAATTCTTTTCCAACCTGAGTGATTCTATGATTCTGTTTAAACCGAGAGACCTAAAGAAACTGAAACATAAAATAACTGAGCTATTGATAATTTTTTTTTTTTAAATGGTACAGGGGAGTGAGTGACCACTAAGTCTATGAGGAAAATGGTAGATTAAAGCTTAGCTCCATCAAAAAAAGGTAAAAACTGTATTTACACACTGCCTGATACACTGTCAAAGAAATAAAATAAATGGCATATCACATCTAATATGGTTTAAAAACAATTTCAAAGCAATCTCTTAATATTTTTTTTTTCTGTAGAGAATATATGTGATTAATGTATAAATTAATAAAGTTTATGGACAATATTTCATGCTACCCCAGGGAATGGCTTACCTATGTCAGCAACAAGACTGCCAGGCTTTTGCTCCAACAGAAAGTTTCTCACACGAGGCCATGCTTTGGTCTGCAGATCATTAAAGTAGGCAGCTGTATTTTCATACACACTATGCACATGCTGCTTTTCTAGCTGGGTAGCCTCATGTTCCATCCTGAAAGTATAACGAAGATTATATACAACAAAACATGAACTGCTTTAACAGTTACATTTTATAGACATGCATAATTCCTGACCTTGTAAGCTTAATTTCTAAGCCTTGTAAGCTTATTTTTACAAAATCATTACAACCATCTAATAGCTGTCATATTTATAAAATGTTCTTTAATCAAAGGGTCTAGTTTTATTTCATAAATGTCAAGAAAAATTTTGAATTTATCATTTTCCTTCAGGAGCATTATATAACTGCATATACTGTTCAACAATGTGCAAGTTCCTAAGTAATTTGATCAGTGTGGTAAAAGCTTATTTGTTGCCAAACAGAGCACATATTCAGCAGGAACAGAGAAACAGGAAGTTAAGAACACTCTCCAGCAAGTAGATAGGCAAGCTGTTATTATGGTGGCTTTTTTTTTTTAAATATAGCCTGGACCCTGAAACCAAAGTCCCTAAATCATGTTTAAATCAGTTGTGATGTTTATCCACATCTTAGAAGTGGTAAGATGGCTAGGATTTTCAGCAAATAAATACATAAATAAATAAGGATTTCTCTACCCTTTCTTGTCCGTCTTCATTCCATTCAAAACACCTCTCCTACAAACACTGTCTTCTTAATTTAGAGAATGGAAATTAATTTCAGTGACAACAAAGAAAACATGCATGGGCTTTATGTTAAGCGCATGTGAGCACTTACAAGAATAGTATCAAAGATTTTATCCGTCTCACTGGTTTATGTAGCCTGCTATGTCAGGACAAATTGTACCAGTGGGCTATTCAAGCTATAGTACCCATATACTAACTCTCTATACTCATATAATAGCTGTCTTCAAAACATTTATGCTCAATGTCTTTACAACACCTATTTTCATTTTTCTGGCCTGATCCACACTTTTCTTTTATGATGCATTAGTCGAGCTTTTACCAGCTAAATATATACATATATAAACACACGCACACATGCATACGTGTATACATACATGTGCAAAAAATTCATCAATATAATAGCAAATTCCCAGCATTACTCTGAGGAGCAGAAAACTATAACAGACTGAAGAAGGAAGGCAGATACTACTGGAAATACAGACTTGAAATGATATCACGTGTGCCAGAAGTAACTGAGTAATAGAGTTCCATTTCAAGTTATGTTATTAAATAGGCTAGGTTAGTTGCAGCAATTTCAAATAATTATTCCTTACAGTCTAAAACCCATTCTTTTTTTCTTATTTGATTCTTAAATAAAACAGATTGGGTGTTTCGTGTTTGCAGTTATCTTTCTTCTCTACCTTGAAATGTACTCTATTTTGTTGTTCGGTTGCCCAGAAATGCTCTATTTATAAGTAGAAATTCCAAAGATTAGCAATTATTTATCTTCTTTTGTCATTTTGTATGCTTCTTGCTCTAGCTTGTATTTCCTGTTGACTACAATGTGGTTCTGTGTTTACAGGTGTTTTTATCGTTCTACTCAAAGCTGTTCATTCAGTCTTTGCAGTTCTTAAAACAAACAAACAAAAAACAAAAACAAAAAACAACCAAACAAAAACAGCAATTCAAAGTGATTTCCAAATGCTACAGAAATCTCAGTTTATGACAACTACAGAAGTAGCCGTCTGAACCAAAGCTTAATTTGGATATGTTAAACACAAAAGTCGACTTGGACTTGACATAGAAGATGGTAAGCTGTTCCCTATTGATGCAATATTCTACTACATTTTTTTGTGAAACATCTATATTAAATCCCACTATAGACTGAAATTTAGCTTTGTTTTCTACAGAATCACAAGCCCATTACATTTTTGCCTGAACTTTCTCATTCACTGAGACTGCTACTGAGTGTTCGATAATGGACATGCGAGAGAGTACCACAGCACTGTATTAGAGATTATTATTTTTAGATACATTTCATAAATGCTATCAAGATAATAATTTGGCTATAATCTTAGAATAACATTATCAAAATACAAATAATTTCACTTATCATTTTATTACAATTTCCATTCCTGCTGATTACATATATTTTGCAGACAATTAAGTCACCTGATGAAATCAGACTTGCCAGTTTGACTTTCCAGTCAAAGCCCTTAACCCTGACAGGATTTACTTTGCAGCACGGCAGGGAAATGTCCTAGCAATAGACCTCTTCATTTCACTGTTCACAAAAGGCAAGAAACCTGAGGAGACAGACTTGGCCCACATATGTACCAGTATTACACAAGCCTGATGTCAATGAAGACATAAAACTTTGAACTACTTTGCAAGCCAATGACAGTACCTCAAATTTTTCTTTGTAAACAAAACCAACCAGTACAACCTTTTTGCCTTAGAAATATCAGACAAAATCTCTGCTGCACATAAACTGTAAAAAATGTTCAGTCTATCCAAAACCTATCTTGTGACTTCCAGGATAATGGGAACAACTGTATGGCAAAGGAGGTAGTGAAAATGTAAGATTTCCAGAAATCCCACTGCTTCAGCATCTGCTCTACTCAGGTTACTGGGAAGCTATCCAATTAGCCAGAGAAAAAAAGAGCAAAGGAAGGGAATTACGGACACACTTTCCTCACCCTCAATTCTTTATTTCCTTGTGTGGTAGCTCATACAGCTGCCAAAGGGCTCTTGCAGAGACTAGGTGCAAGAGCAGGAAGGGTGCTGTGAACTAGCAGCCAGTTGCTCAGTGACTGCAGGAAGTCCCCAGAACAGGAAAGCAGCTCTAGATACACGGGACTCTAACAAACTGGATAATGAAGAGTAGGATCTTCTCCTCTGCCAGGGCCTCCTGGTTCATCTGTGTTCACTCACAACAAGACTACAACAGGCCCTTGTTGTGTGTGACCTATGAAGATAAAATAATAGATGAAAGTTGCAGTGTAGTTCTCGTTGATCTTGCAGGGAAACAGCTCATCAGCCCACCACATGAACTGTGGCATTTGAACAAAAATGACTGAAAGTAAACAAGTTCTTTGGCTCTTTCCTACATAGCTGGTTTGTTTTTCTTTATTAAAACAAATAAAAGCAAAAAAAAAAAAAAAACACACCTAAAACATACCATATATACTTTTATAACTGCACATCTCTCACTAAAAGTTTTCCAAGTCCAAGGGAATCTAATTTCTTCCTCTGCCATCAACATTTTTAAACTGTTTAAACAATTAACTTCTCAAGGGCATAGCTTTAAGGAAAAGCATGTTGCTTGGACTTCTTTAATCGTGAAATAAATGCATTTAATCATTAGATAAATGCATTTAACTATGTGACTTTGAAATGAAAACACAGAAAATTAATGATCCCAGCTTACAAAATTTTAAAAAGTCAGGATTTTTTTTTCCTAGTAATTTTTGTGGGTTTTGGAAGTGATTTGACTAACTGCATTAAATACCTTTGCCTCAAGAGGCCAAAACAGTTGCTGCATCTCAGATACAAGAAGTGACCTAATACTGAAACGCAGGAGGCAGTGTTCAGTCCAAAAACTCTGTCTGCACCCAAAGTTTTCCATACCTTCCTTTCTTCTGAATCCCATATAACCCTCCTCATTCACTTCAGGTTCCACTTAAACCAAAGATTTTCATATCATTCTCTGCTTACCTTACCACATGTTATTTCACCACTGTTTTAAATTGATGCATAACACTGTGAAGTCTTCAACTGTCTCACACTCAGTTCTTCCCATGACTACCTCTATGACCAGGACAATCACAATATCCAGGCCATGTTACAAACTTTTTGTCACTGGCCTTTTGGAAGCATCCTATGATTTTCATTCTAGGCATCAAATCCTGCATCTCTCCTATTTCTCTTCAGATCAATTGCTCTTTATTAATTTGAATCACAGGCTTTCCTTCTGTCTCTCGCAGCCACATGTTTTTTCTAACCCTCTGATGAACAGCAGGAACTTATTCAGTTCAGCCTGAGCATTCTATATGAAATATTTCAGTCTCTTAATGAGGGCTCCTCTTAGTTAAGCTCTTCACAAACCGATGGGAATTATCAATCCCACTTTGGATTAGGAGACCTCCTACTCCAAAGATCTATGAAATTCAGCACAGTTGTCTCTGTGTTGCTACAGCAACACAAATCTTGGTTACGCATGCAACAGCAGCTAGGATGTAATAATTTAAATAATAACTTTAAACACAGAACAGTATAACTACAAAGGCAGATCTATTTCCCACACTACTCTGCTCTCCAGCAATAACAATAGCAGTTATAGCCAATACTAACAACTGGGTAAAGAGTGAGAAAATCCTACTGACTCCTGTGCCCCCACCTACAGGACAGGGAGAACTGTCCATAATGATGAGCAATACTTCCAGTTAACTGCCAGCTTGCTTACAACTTACCAATCTTTTAATTCAAATATAAGTAGCTATGGAGAAGCTACATGTACTGCCAATGGAAAGAAGCAAATGCAAAACATCACAACACTCCTTCTCAAAACCTGACCAGTTTTTTTTGTCAGAGCTTTGCCTGCTCTTAAGACAGATCTTATAAATCACAGTAGTAATGACCATTCTGACTTACAGAACTTTATTTCATTAATAAAGGCAACAAATAGGAGTATGATTTTAGATATGAATCATTATGTAAAACAGACTTATGAGTAAATAAAGGATAATGAGACAGAATAAAAGAAATCCTGCTGTGAATTGTTAAACTAGATGCAATCCAAGTTAAGCAAATGGATCCAGTAGAAGACAGACAGTATTCTTAAGGCTAACAGCTCCGGTAATTAAGTTCACCCACGCGTGAACAGCAACAATCCCATGAAAATGCACAGTGTGAAATCAAAGCAAGAGGAAGGCCATGCAGTGTGTTTAAAACCTTACTGAACTAAACTCCTGATTCAGTAGCATTGTTCCAGTAAAATTTGGCAAACTGAAGTGAAAAACAAGAGATCTGAGACAAGCTTAGAATCACTGTCATTCAAAATGCTCAGTGTGAAGCTAGAATCTAAAACAACTTCATCAATTGAAATAAAGTCACTCTAATTATACTTTCTGACAACTGGAATCTTGCTCTAATTAAGACTGAAAGCAGAGAGACTTTTCTTTCAAGGTCCTGAACTAAAGAAAAAGTTTATGATTCGAATTCTCATTATTCCAAATGGCAACCATTCACCATCACATTTATTTTCTGTTAGTTTTATTCTCCACTCAACATCTAGTACTATTCACTCTACATGCTGTTCTTTGATCAGTCAATTTAATATTTCCCTTACACTTTTGCATTTAGGGTCATAATGTAAACAGCTGAATTATTTCATTAGGTACAAACTCCATTCTGTCGATAGGTAACATTCTGCAAAGACAACAATGGACAAACACAAACCTGCTATTTAAAAACACTGAAAGAAGGAGTGTAAGTTATGTCATATAGAAATCCCTTTAAATGTCAGTCCATCTTTCCTACTACAGGAAAATATACATCCCATCTCCAGGCAAAGAAGGTACCTTCCTACAAGGTTTCCAAAAAGTCAAAAATTGATGATGCTAGACTTGCAATTATGTACATCTTCATACCTTCCAGGGCACATCGATACACCACCTGTTCCCCATCTGGAGAGCACACTCCGTCTTGCCTACGGCAGTCCAGCTTTTCAGCAGCCACAGACCAATGTAATGGGAACAATATGAAGAAAGGGATTAAATTGGAGGGAAAACAGGTGATAAAATGAATTGCAGCTTGGAAAGTGAATCTTGGAATCATTTTCAGTTCTCTGTAATTATGCAGAACAGTGTATGATGTATTGAGCTTGTACTATTTTACTGTTAAGGTTAAGTGCAAATTGCCTTGCAAGCTTTCTTTGCTTATGGATCCATCTCTGGCCATGATTAGCTATGCAACAGAAGCACATCTGCTACCACTCCTGTGGTAGTAAGTACCGTGGACCAAAGAATATTTTTACAAATAACCAATATGATAATCTGCATAATCCGCACTTGTTAAGTCTGTTGATCACTGTTTACATTAATGAACTGCAAAATACATGGGTTGCAAAAGCTAGGTGCCAACGGGTTTTTCTAGGCAAATCCTCTATTGCCTTTTCATACTGATCCAGCAACAAGAAAGGAGTAGGAAAGCAGTAAAAAAAAAAAAAAAGCTGTTTTCCACAGCGAAGACCAGACAAAAATAGTGGATTTAAGCTACAGCAAAGAAGATACAGATGCGACATTTAAAAAGCAATGAGGAGGTTTAACAACAATAATTAAAAGCTGAAAGTATGTTTCACATACATTTACTACTCTTTAACAAGGAGGTTGATTTTGAAACTAAATTAATAAAGATAATAAACTAATTTTCACTTGGAAACCATTACAGCTACAGTTGGTTTGTTTGTTTCTTAAGAGCTCTGCATCAACATCTCAAGCTCCTTGTACTACACTACTTAGAAGCTTTTAAGTGCAGTTAAATCCTGTTCTTGGTCAGCGTAATATCTCATATACTTTTAAAGTTATCTTGTCTTCTGTCCCTTTTTTACCAACAGCTAATGCTTGGGCATTAGGTATTTAGTACTTCTCACCCTTTGTGATGAATCAATCTCAGTGGTCTTTCATGAGTACTGTTGTCTTTCTCTGTATCCTATCCACGTCTCCACTCTTCATGCCAAGCTATACTTACAGACATTTGACTCCCTAATGTCATCCTATAGTTCTGGAATTAGAGCCTTTTAAATTCCTTATGTTTCCACAGGGTTTGGGTTGATATTTGAAGTACTATTTCCAGATGGATTAGTTTTAATTTATGCAGTACAATTTTCCTTTCTCTCCCATTCATAATGCTCACCACTGTTAGTATTTAAATTGTTCTTGGGGCTAAATGCAAAGCCTCCCAGATTAAAACAGTTTTACAAACCAATTTAAATAAGACATTGAGTTACTCGGAGATACATCTTCTGCTGAATCGTAGTATTTCACTGACAGAAAAATAAGCAGCACATTGCCAAACTGGATCCCCAACTAAGGCCAACAATGGTTAACTATGATCCTAAAATTAAATATAGAATATTGCATAATCAATTAAAGTAATTACAAAATTATGATGTGGATTCTTTCAATATTTTTAATAAACTACTCCTGATTATTGCTAGTTTATTATAGCTGAAAATATGATTTCATACTTTGAAATATTCCTATTCAGTATACAAATGTATTCAGTATTCACTATACTGTCTAAATAAAGTTTCAAAAGAACAGGTCTTGCGGCAGAAAGAGTTTCAGGTATTCAGCTATTCTTAGTTCATGACCATCAGAATGAGAGCAAAGACAGCACCACACTTTTGTTTTACCACAATGCTCAAAAATCGGACAATGACTGCTTTGTGCAACCCGCCCTAAGGTGCCTGACCACTGTCACAAACACAGCCAGTAAAAGCTGTAGTGGGCTGGGCAGTGTGAAGGCTTAGTGTCACACTACCAAAATTCCTAGACACAAACTTTCATTTACATAACTCTCCCGAGTTTTTTCTGGAATATTTTTCCATTTTAAAGTCTTTATGCTCTACCGATACTGTTTTATCCAGCTTGGTTTTCCTAAGCCTTCTATTTGAATGCAAAGAAAAACCTTTACTCTACGCATTTCTTCCTTTTCAGTATGGAAAGGAAATGATGTGGTGATCCCTGAGGGAGCTGAAATTCCCTATACACACTGCTAAAGTTTTCCATTAGGAAAATATTTGAATACCATTGTCTTTCTAGATGCAAATGGCTTTTTTAAATAATTTTTAGGAAACTATTCTATGATGGAGAACAACAGTTAATATCTACAAAAAACAGCGTAACACCATTAGAAATGTTTTCTTATAAGAACATAAATCTACAAATAAATTATCTTTCTGAGATGACTATATGTGTATATTAATATACAAATATTCAAAAATAAATACTTTTCAGTAACACAGCTCAAATCAAAATATACAGAGCCTAGCTCACATTAATTGTGTTTAAAGTTTTCCAGGAAAAAAAAAATGCAGCATTCTGTCAATGAATTTCAGTCTCTAACATAAGGCCAAGCTTTGACATGATTATGTACTCAATTTTTCAATAATTAAACTTTTCTCCCAGTAATTCTCTTAATACTTTTGTCTCCTCTTATGAAGGCACATACTTAAGTTTTAGAAGAGCTACTGTCTCCACTCCTAAGTATTTTTAAATAAAAGGAGTTTCTTTTTCATTTGAAAAATGAATAAAATTAACTTGGTGAGCATATAAAAGTCGGAAGTATTTATTCAGTGTCTTAAATCTCTACAACTTACAGAGTCATGCAGACCCTCCAGCCATGGTTTTCTGCCACACAGGATTACTCTGTAACTATTATTAGTTATAAATATGCCCACATAGATCCAGGTACTGCAAAAACACAGATAACTGCTTAACTTTGTGCACCGTAGTCATCTTACTGACGTCAAACATATTGTTAACAATGGCTGAAGGTAAGAATGTGAAAATAACTTTTTGCAGGACTGAGCCTCATGCTGTTTGTGCTGTCCCATATTATTCTTCTGCATCATCCATCCAGAATGGATAGCAGGATATCCGCAAACCAGAATGTTTGTATGGGAAGTGTTTATCATTTGCCCCTTGGCTCATGGCTGATCTCAGTCTCAGGACAGACTCTATAACTTCTGGTATGGTTTTATGTTTGTTTTACCTCAGAAAATGCTGAAGAGTGACTTTTCTTCTCACCAAATTTAGTTTAGCATTAAATTTATGTTTGATAATGTTTCACCCATTTGAAATCTCCTTGCCAGAGGCAATATTATAATGCAGAGCCACAGCTACCTGCATGTGTCTGTTTTCCCCAAAACACACATCTCTGTAAGCTACACAATAGCAGCACCACAGAAGCACCTCAGTGTACAGTCAATTACAAAAACACGGTGTGAGAGAGAAAACGGTAAATAAAAACGCGCTCCTTCAGAGAGGGCAGGCGCTCTATAAATAGCACATAGACAGACGTAAATATACCAATATTATCAGATTGAAAATAAATTACCAAAATGAAACCCCATCCCCCCATTGGCTCTATTACAGGATATTAAGAAGTCACGAGAGGACTTTTACGGTTGCTCATCCGGAGACTACTGCCTATTTTCCTTATCTCTTTCTCGAGTTTCATGCTCAAAATCACAAACTCCAGTAGCACGCATCGCCCAAGTAGTTCCATCAGCAGGAAATATCCTGTGCACCACACACAACACGCAGCTGTATTGCTGGAAGAATTCTGCTCCTTCTGTCTTTGCCGAAGAGCAAGAGTGGATGACCCGGCTCCCCGAGCATCCGCTGCTCCCACCGGCACTCAGTGGGAATGAAATCCCTTTACAAGCATTCAGTAATCACGGAACACTCAGCAACAGCGAGGTCTCTGCGTGCATTTACAAAGGCGACGCTTAGGTATTTTGAATAACCTGGGAGTGGAAAATATGTTAAAACTATTAAGACTCGGGATTGCCGGAGATCATCGCTTAGGACCGTTTGCCAATTCGGAGCGCATACTTCATTTTTAATTAGCCCGGCAATCACAGAGAAACTTGTTATTTCTGTTGCAAATTCCCCGCACGTCTCCTAAAAACTACCCTTCCCAAGTGCTGCTGCCAAGCCCAGCGCCAGCAGCGCTGCTCGATGCCAGGGCTGCCTGCACCGCGGCCCCGCTCCGCTACACGGGGAGCATGGAGGGCGGGGGGACAAGTTAAACCTGGAAATCTCGAAATCCTTTCGTCCCGGGGAGGGTCATTTGCTCGGCGGGCGCAGGATCACCTCCGTTCGCCGACATCGAGCTGCCAGCAATCAGGGCGCTATTTTGATATTTTTCATTTTTAATTCTTCGTTTTTGTATTCCTTTTTTTTTTTTTTTTTTTTTTTTTCCCTCCATCCTCCCCTCCCTTCCCCCAGAAGCCATCCCTAGGGGCGAAGGGCTGCGGGGAGGGGGTGGCACCGGGGATTCCTGTGCTCCGAGCATCCCACCCTGCGGCCCGCCCCGCTCCTTACCTGCACCAGCGGGGCGGCGGCGGCTGCATCCCGGCGCGGAGGCGGTGCTTGGCCGTGCCGTGCCGTGCCGGGCCGTGCCAAAGGGGGGGGGGGGGGGGCCCTCGGCGGAGGGGAGTGAGGAAGGCTTGGCCTTCCTCTGAGAGCCCCCCCTCCCCCCTTGGCACGGCCCCAATCCCCCCTTCCCCGCCCCCCGGAATGCCAAATGTTAACTCTTATCCTTACCCCCGTCGCATCCTGCAAATGAAAAAGGGGAGGATGAATGCTGCTGGAGCTGCTGATGCGAAGAGGGGGAAGCGCCCAGGAAGGAGGGGGGGATTAACCCTCGCTTAAAGGTTAAGCTCGCACTGAGTTTTGTGGGTGCTAGCCAGGTTTTGCAGCATGAGTGTCCTCCCAATGGTTGTGATGGGAGCTGGAAAATGGCAGGTTGTTTCTATACTTTCACACGTTTAGCCATATATGTCAGAATGCTGAGTGGGGACCCCAATAGTTGTAGTGCTGCATAAACACAGGACATAGATCATCCTGTCCCAGGAGCTTGTAATTTACATATGAGGTTACACATAAATATAGAAAGAAGCACGAAAAATCATCACAAGCTAGTGCTATGGGCACAGAACTCAACACAGCATCACACTGACCCACTGAAGGTACTGAACTATTAAAAGATCTTTGTGGACTACTAAAATCAGCTTTGAAGGTACCTGGAGACAGGATTAAAGGAGAATAGTGGGAATATGACTGTGTATAAATGGGTTTTTCAAAATTGCTGAAGTGTCTCAAGAACATGCATTGCTTTTAGTCTGACAAGCCCACCTAAAGCAAAAAAAAAAAAAAAAAAAAAAAACCCACAGTACTGCTGGAAGAGAAGAACCGACTGAGGAAAACTACACTGGAGACATATGAAGCTAATATCCTGTTAAATATATCAAAGCCTTGGAGAAATGCTGGAGCTCTTGATCTTTATTATGAAGACATCCAGCAGTTAGGGCTATTGGCTAAACCACAATTAACCTTCTTAACTTCTTCAAAGAGCTTTGACTGATTTATAAGATACAGCTGAGCTTTACAAAGATTGCGTTGACATGTATCCTGTTATTCCATTCTTCCAAATGCATTTGCTAATTTTGTCCTGTAATGTAATGTCGGCTTAATTGACTAATTGACTGGTAAAAACAAACTAGGGTCTGATATTCCTGAGGAATATTTATTTTTTATTTTTTTCAAGATGCCATTATATCTGCTGTATTTCTGTCCTCAGGTACCAAAGATGATTCCAGGAAAAGATTATGTAGTCCAGCACCACCTAAGTTTCCTAAAAAATCACTTAAGTGTGAATACCATCTGGTCCAAGTTATGTATTGACATCATTACTGACTTGTTTTAAAATCTTTTCAGCTTAAAAAAAACTGCCTCTTAGAAAAAGATTCTGATGTAGACTCTTCCAAAACTCTACTGTAGTGAATTCACTCAGACCTTCCTTTAGGACCTAATCCTTTTTGGGCACTCTGCAGCCAAGATTATCTACTGGTCCTATAAACTCTGGCAGACTTCCTGCTTCTGATGCATTTGAATTAGATGATAATCATGTAGCTTAATGGGGTTTAGGAAAGAAAAAAAAAAAAAAAAAGAGAGAAGAAAAAAACCCCCACCACACAGGTTCTATTGACTCATCATTATTTACAAATTTATGCAGAATAAAAATAGAATACTTTTTCCTTTGAAGTGCGAGGCATCTGTAATTGTATAATAAATTGCACTCCTTAACAACTCCCCCTCTCTAAACAATTAAAAGACCTAATCAAAAACAATTTTTCTGTATTAAAAAAAGATTTAGGTCACTAAATTAAGTGACTAAAGGTTGGGAAAGCCAGAAGGCTACGCATGAAACCTTAATTCAGGCCTCTTGTGCGTGTGCATTACAAGTCTGTACTTAATTATGAGCTTGTCTGCAGAACACCAGGCTCCATTTGGAGCATTTGAAATTATGTAGTGGCAAGCATGTGAGACTGGCTAATTAGGTCTCCTCCTGTGTTTCATCCATTTATTCCTTTGCTTTCTAGGGTACCTTTTCTGCTCATCCCTTATCATGTGGAAACTCCTCTTTGCCAGATCTGCCTGAAACTCTTACCCTTAGATAAAGAGTTTAATAATAATCAGGCAACACTTTTTACCTTAGGGTCACAGAGAATTCTAATTATTCCTTCCATAGCTGTCATTTTCTGCCAAAGGTGGAAAAAAAGATGAACAAATAAAGACAAAAGGAAGGAAAACAAAGATGAGAGAAAGCAGTAAAAAGTAGGGAAATTAAAGTCTCCACACTGAAGCAGAAAGGAAATTAGAAATTGAGGTCAGCCTTCACAATATCATAGAGCTTCTTTCTTACAAAGGACCAGCTTTCAAATTAACAGCTTTACAGAGAAGATAGTTGGAGATGAAAGCAAAAGGAAGGCATTCATTTCCCTGATGCCTTGAAGGGAATATAAATGACACTGCATTGACTCTATACCCATTCTGGAAAACTGAGGAACTTTTGTTCTAATTTGTGACAAAAACTGTAGTTGCTATCTGATTCTCTTGTAATTAGGCCTTGCCAATCAAAACCACTGTATCTTTTCTGAGCCAAGTGTTAGAAAGACTTTTCACTTTTTAGAAGCTTCTTTTTAGTGGAGCAGTCATGGGCTAATAACTTCCGGGTTTGCTTGGTGAATTTGGTCTTCACGTGATTATAATGTGACATTCAAATTATAATGTTTTTAAAAAGTTTTCCGGTAGAGCTAACAAAAAAGAAAAGAAGGAAAAAAAAAAGGCATTTGTGTAATTATCAGATGTAGAAAGGTAGAAAGTGAACATTATTACTGTGAAGTTAAGGTGGTATTTCCATTTTATAGGAAATTTTTAGCCTGAAAGAACCTAAAGCAGTAACTATTCAATATTCTTTTTTCTGGGATATGATAATTCAAAGGAAATTTGAACTAGGAACGTATACAATTTCCTAAGTGAAATGGGGTCTCTGAAGCCTTAAGTTCCCTTAAGTATAATCATACTTTGGCTTGATAGTCAATCTCAATAACATAAAACTCACATTCTCAAAAATGGTACCTACTCCCCTGAGAGTTTCGGTGTTGAGAGGTTTCCTTTGATTTCTTTGCAATCATTAGCACTTGAGTGAAAGATATTGTCTACATTGTCTGCTTCTTATTTGTTTCCTGGAGTTTTAGTAACAATAAATAACCTTAAAATCATGGTAATATTTCATGTTGGGTCACAATACAGAGCATAAGAAAGCAAGCTGATGTACTAGAAGCACAGCAAGTTACAGTGTTATGGTTCAGTAAAATTAAACACTCATGACTTCAGTGACATAACTGTGCAGATATGTTTTCACATACACTGAGTATGCAAGCAGGCTCACACTGTGGGAGATTTTCAGTGCATTGCCTTCATAACCTACCACACAGATTTGTTGTAATTAACTAGTTAAGATTTGTAAAGTGCTTTGAAAATTACAAAGCATCAAGTTGTGTAAGTGCTAAGCAGTATTATTTAATTCTTAAATATTATAACCAAGCTTTACAGGCCTTCACCTTACTAGCACAAGTCTTTGTGATTTCAGTACGGATGTTGCAAGACATAAGACTGATCACAAGAGAGTGTAATTTCTTTCTTAATTCACTATCAGATTAATGTGAAAAATAACTATAAAGGTGTTAAAGGGAGGACTAACTGAAAAATAAATATGAAAAGCAATATTATATAAATCAACGTAAAAATATAGTACTCCTTCAAGTGCCAGTTCCTTACTTATTCCATATAATATCTTAACCAAGTAAATGTATTGACTGTTTTCCAGGACACGCAATTCAGAACACAAATACATATATGGATCAAATACAACACTGATACCAGCTGAAATGTTCCCAAGAGACAGTAAGAATGGACAAAATCTATGCACTGATGTACTTCATACATATTTTAGCTTTGACTTATATCAATTAAAAACTAGTTAAGTAGAAGTTTTGAAAGAAAGATGAACACAGAAAAACTTGTATTTATCAGTCAGACTGGTTTGGTGTCATCCTTCCTCTCCCTTGTTTTACGGTGTCAGTTTTCAGAAGCAGAAGTTAAAGAAATGTGGATGGATTTTGAGGTCGTTATTTGATTGTCTGCTTGTTATGGGGGGTTCTTTTCATTTGGTTGGCTGGTTGGTTTGGTTTGTTTGCTGAGTTTCCTTTTGTTTTTGTAGTATCAAATAGACAGTGTTTCTTAAGAAGATAACAATATCAAGCATAAACAACATTAAATAATTTGGTGCCTAACTACCTTGAACACAGATGAACACAAGTGTTTTAGGACTGCTGGCATCAACACACTATAGATGTTAGGATGGCATATTGTCAGACACTGAGCTGCATGCCAACATCCTGAAGCAATAACACCCTATTTGGCATGCAAGGAAGGAGAGTTGGATTTATTTATCTTACAAGGACTAATTACTATTCATTGACAGTCTCCTTGTAGGACAAAGCCTTCAGTACTTAAATTTCTTGCCTCTGCAAAAAATGATGTAGACATTCCACAAGTATATGATTTTCAAGCATTTGCATTTCCTCTCTGTGGCTAAGAATAAAGATTACTTTCCTTTAGCATTTTGACATTTCGATCTGAATTGAAGCATATAATAGAAATGCACTTCAGTGAAGGTTCGAGTATTAATGGAAATTCAGTATCAGAGACAAGTAAAGGTAAAAAGGGGCAAAGAGAGAGTGAAAAGTGCACTACTAAAGCAGATGCAGATCCTTGCCCTTTCCTGGGTGGAGAAAGTTGCAGGTCTCTATTGCATCTACATCTCTTTGAAAAACAAGCTTTGCTCCCTGCATTTAGATATTTACAATCATCGAGTCACAGGAGTCAAATTGTTTGTCCCCAAACACATAAAAAGTCCATGAGAAAGCCAGAGTTCAGCTTAACTTTCTAGACACCAGTCCTGATCCCCTTGAGATCTAATAATCTATCTAGTAATAGCTTAAAAGTAGACTTGAACTGTAGGTGCACGCTGTTCATAGAAAAGATTGGCTATGTAGGATGGCAGATTTCACCCTACACGCTTTGTTACCAGCGCCTTATCAATCCTTTGTCCAGATATACCAGGTGATGAGGGAAACCAGAGATTATGTACATTATTCAGACTCAGCTTCTAAAACTCAAAAGAGCTCACCAAGAGTTTTAGGGGTTCTTTGTTCTGATTCAGACTCACAGTTTTCCAGTGATATGTCCTTTCCAGTTCTTTCCAGTCCTCCACTCACTTCCACAGTTGCTCTTCAATCTCAGTGTCACAGCTGAGGCAAGAAAAGCAACTCAGCTGTAACATTACTTTCTTTTGTCTCTCAAGAACCTTTTTCTTAGATTTCCTTATTGCCTTCTGTTTTATTTATTGAGTTTTAAATCATATTGTGGTGGCTTTTCATTCACTTTGGATGCAAATTACGAGTTATTTATGCTGTTGCTCATACTAATAGCAAACCTATATTAGTATTCTTAATGCTGATTTTGGCAGAAATAAAATGATTGAGTTTCTAAATGGGCAGGAATTTATCAGTTGTATTACAAATCAAGTTAGAATTTGAACAAAATACAGCTGGGTCTTTTAATGCTGAGCTAGGGGTTTGAAAGATACAATGACTGCTTCAGTTTCATATACAGCACTGACACAGTTTGGAAATAGTTGTATGTGGTCAGTTTTCACATGATCTTAGTACACTGAGAAATACTGAAACTTCAAAAATTGAACCATTAACAAGTAATTTTGAATGTTGCATAAAACCAGTGTCTAGAATGCAAAACAGAAACAAAGTCATTTCTGGTAAGCTGACATTTATGAGGAATTTCACTGTTCAAATATGCTGCAGCAATAAAGATGCTGTTTTGTCTGCTTACTAATTTGTCTGTTCTCATTGTAACATCCACTAAGCCAAAAATAAACAATGAATGCTTGTCTTTAAAACTATTTGATGGCAAACACTGGAGTTTTTGAATGAAAATTGTGGTCCAATCTTTGGCCAGAAAAGGTAAACAATTGACCAGAAATGGTAAAAAAATTCCTAAAATTAAACTAAAGCAGGTTTTCTATAATTTTTATGAAATCACGCTTACTGTAGCTGCATTACTAGTCCTGCTAGTTTATCCATAGTGAATTTGAAAATTGTTCTACAAAATGATTTTAGTCAGTGTATACTAAAATCATTGATGTTTCAAGGAGACATTATAACTAGCAGGGTTACATAGTGCATACACTAGACGCTGTTGACTGTATTACATTGCATCTATGTTTTGAACTGGCCATTTTATTTGTCTGTTATAACAGACATGAGTGCACTGATCTTCAGTGCACTTCCACAGTTTTTAATTCACTTCCACAGGGCTTAATTCAGTTCTCTGAAGCTGATCACCTTTTGCCAGCAGAGATGACGTGCAGTATTTTGTTTAGGTTCATGTCATTTTTGAATGGCTTTTTGAGTTATAGGTGCCCCCAGCAGTTTATTCTGACCTAGCCAGGTATCATCCAGCACCTAGAATTGATGCTCATGTAGAGAATTCTGGAAAAACTACCTTCATCCCATGATTATTGAACTTTTATCAACAGAAATGCTAAGATTTTAATGAAACTATTGCGAGGATCCCTACAGCTGTACAAACGGAACAGGTATCCTTAGACTAGACTAGACACCAACCCCGTGTTTGCACATGCTACTAATGTGAGGTATTCACTGATATTTTTACATTGTTTTTTGTTTTTGTTTTTTACTTAGAAGTATCCCAGCTAGAAACTTTACTTGTTTTCTTCTTACCACGTGTATATTAAATGTAAATACTTGTGGAAGCATTTAATTTGTTGGGTATAAGTACAATTGTAGCCATCTCTACTGCACAATTATTATTTCAGTAGTTCAGCTGTATTCCTGTAGCTTGCTTTATACCATTTTTTAATTCCTAATAGGAACACACACTTATCAGAAATCCCCACATCATGGTAATTTGCCTAGTATCTGTTTGGTTATGTTGAAAATAAATACTTCTGTTTTTTTTTTCATGCGGCTTCCTTGTTCATTTCACTGTGTTTTTCTGTTCTAAACACGTTTTCAATCTGTACACATTGTTTAACCATCTGAATCACAGAGCAACCCTTCTAACCATCATTGTAGCCTTTATAATATCTTCATAAAGGTTACTGCAGCTAGCAAATTTTGATTCTAGCCATTGGCAAATTTTATCCATCTAGTCACTCTTTAGCTACTAATATATCACTACTGTGCTGCTTGCCCTTACTGACTACCTTTGCTTCCACAAAGAAAACGTTAAGTGAAAGTGCTAAGCCTCCTTTCAGAGATAAGGGGCCTCCACAGAGAGGAAGATGACAGAGGAAAAGCACAAGATCATCAGCTAGGAGGATAACTACCATTCCCATAATACCCACAGCAACTTCTCCAAGGTGAAATATCTGACACCTCCATCTGTCTGCATCTTCGTCTTACGGAAGGAGACACTTTTTATCAGGGGATACCTTAAATCATCATGTAGTCAAGGACAAGTAAAGTATAAAATTATACTACAGACCTGAGTTCATTCTTTCCTATTTGTGATGGACGAGCTTGTGATGACTGTGTTCACTTCTACAGGAAGGAGCAACACCTTAAATGTTTCACATTTTGTACAAAATCTGGCAAAAAAAAAAAAAAAACAACACATTTACATTAAACACATTACACACTGCTTTCTCTCTTTTGTAAGAAAGCCTTGTTTGCAAATGTTTTTGTTTGTCTTTCTCAGTTTTTTAAAACTGTAACCCTTCTACATTTGAAGACTCTCTCTATAATGAAGAAAACATAACCCTTAGTGTTTTTCTCTATCCATCCCACACCAATTCTCAAGCCTAATATTAAAAAACATGTTTATTAGCCTTCTCATTCCAGGAATTTCAGATAAGTGATTTCAGAAAATTAAATCCAACAAGCACACATCAAAAGATATTTGATTTGTCATCTTGATAAAAGTTTTAATTGATAACTAGCATCTTCTGTTTAGTTATTCTGACAATAATTTTAACTTTACAATTTTAATCAAATACCAGCAGATTCTTTCATTAGCTGTTTATTTCCCAATATATTATCATTATAACAAGGTAGGATCCTATTTATTCCTATTTTATTTCTCAGTGGAAAAGTTAGTATCTCTGATGGCTCTGACTGTTCACTAGGTACCTAAAGCTACTTGTCAGACCATACCTAACACTCTAGACTCATGACACAGATACAAAAGAAACAAAGAGATAGACATCTGACTCCACAGGGAAATGTGTCCCATTCTAAAAAAGCTGGGATGATTTGCATTTCATAATTACCTACTAATATCTGCTAATAGGCTAATTTACCTGACTGAATTGGAGTACATACAGAATGCTCAGCAGCTTTGATCATCTAAGAGGAATACAGCCCCTATAAAGCAGTGTGATTCAATTAAAATAAATAATTAAGAGGAAGATTACTGTGTTATACTTCTTCCTAAACCTGAAAGACAGCAAAGAGCAAATGCATCCATATTTTACTATCACTACCATTCAGTAGCACTTACTGTTTGTCTAACTTGTTACTGGCTAACAGTTCAAACCTGCCCGAAGAAATTTCAGAAAGTTAAGCAAAATGAAGCTGTTTGAAGTGAATATAAATTACTGCCATGCCTTGTCTCTGGATGATTAAAGGGAGAGATCAAGATACTTATCCAAGTACCAAATTTAGACTCTGAGTTGGCTGTGTATTACATCTAATTATCTGGACACAAGTCCCCAGTCTTCCTTGCTGTATACAGAGCTATATAGCTACCTGTTTACAGGCCTTAACAAGTGTTTCAGATAGTTTTAATTTTATGTATTTTAAATGAAATGTTCAAGTGAGTTTTTTATATGCCACTTAAACCTGGGTTTCATTAATCATTTACAGTAACACACGACAGGAACTCTGTCATCTCTGACTGATGTGTCCTTAAGCTCAATAAAAATCCCTTCAGAACCTTGAGATAAGCTGAACTATGTGCCTTTATAAAATAAGTCTCTTTAAAGGTCCAGAAGAGCTGGCTCCACTCTTTTAAAAAACCTTAGGGTACTTCATATATATGTCTTAAGAAAGATGATTTAAAAACAGAAGATCTACCAACCATAACAGCTAGATAGAGAAGGTTATTTTTATACACACTAAGAACAATGCTGTTGCCCAACTCAAAGAAAAAAAGTCTTTGCTGTCCTTGTTGTTCGTATGCAAGTTTACCCCATTCTTTTTCTGGAAAGGAAAAAATGCGACCAACAGGTGTTTCTGTTTATAAAGTATATGTTAAAGTACCACCTTCTTTGGTCATCACTGATCAAAGCAGTTCAGTGAGAAAGATGTCACCTGTATCTAAAAATGCAAGAGCATTTTCAGTCTAGACAGTTATGTTCATTAAGTATAAAGCTATCAGTGACAAACAACAAGAAAACTATGTGAATTTTCATCCTTTAGCAAGTTCCCACATTTCTCTAGGAGTTTTCAGCAGTGTTTCTAGAAACAGGAGCAATTTCAGTTGTAGGTAAAAACATCTCAGTGTAGTCTCTGACAGAACAGCTCTGTTCTAACTCTCCCTCTCTCTCCTAGCTTCTGAGGGATACGCTCTTGTTCTGTAGTCTCAGGCTGCTTTCTTTTACCTTTGCCTCCTATCACAAATGCTCAAAGTTGCATTTTCAGGACCACTTACTGCTGCTGAGAGACATTTATTTTTGTCTTGCCTGCCTGTATATATAACATTATCTGGTCCCGAATTACTCTGACATCTTTGTTGACCATCTTCAGCAGAATTTCAGGACAGGGGTCTTAATTTACCTTCCAAAGACTCACATTTACAGGTATATCACAGTCAACACTTGAGTTAGCTCAAATAAATACTAGTCTAGATAATTTTTCACTAAACTTCAGCTGGCCTTATCAGCATAGCCACAATGGTTCCTGTCCAGCTATCGGTGGCCAAGGAGAGCACTGAAAATCAGCTTTACTGAATATGAAGCTGAATTTTTGAAACAAAGGGACTAAGTTTTTCCAGGAATTGTGAGTGGATAAAAAGCCAAATAGTTCAGACTTAGTGAAGTAACTCCTATAGAAAGGTAGATGCTTCCCTGAAACCACGCAACCCGTAACTCAAATTATCTAAGAGTTAGCTGAAGACAAGATATACATGCTACAAATACCATCCTTATGTGCTTAAATCTTACCATATGGCTGAGCTTTGGCAGAGGCCAAACTGTTAATGCCAACAGACAGATGAATGTCTGAAGGAGCGGGACTTTCAGTGACGAGTACTGCAACACCTACATCTGCCTCAAGGAAGCAATCCATCTGTATTCTTAGCCAAAGTCAATTTGTTAAAGGACACTGCCTTCTGTCTTGATTTCATACCACTCTTTGCAAGAGGATTAGTCTAAATTTCCTGTCTTTCTCTGTTATATAAGCTTCCTCTGACTTAAAGCTTACTTCAGCTTCTTAGACAAAGATACGTCTTTTTATAATTTATATCCAGAAATTAGTTTTACATTTCAGTCTCATTTAGTCATTTCTGTAAAAGTATTTGAAAAGATAAATAAGATTAACATATTTTAGATAAAAATAGGAAGCATTAATTATCTGCCATATTTTATGCTAGAAATTAGGCATATAATTACAATGGAAAATTATCTGACTATGTACCTGACTCGTTCTCCATGATATTATCAAAGTTAGAAACAGCCTTACTAAGTGACCAGGGAAGAAGAAATGCTAATTATATTGTCTGTCTCTAAGTGCTCCGGTAGTTCTTTACAAAAATAAAAAGCTATTGTATGTAACCTATTTAACATAACTGAGCTGCGTGAACAGAAATTTAGAAAAACTCTTATGTAGAGTCTTCTATTTAAAGAATCTTTCTGAACTCAACAAAGAATAATCTTTTTATGTGTTTGATTGTTTTTCAAGCTTTACTGGTTGATCTGGCATGCAAGAGAATAATCTAATTGTTACCACTGTAATGAAGATGTTTTGAATAGAAACCAACATTCTTGATAAATCCTCTTGCTTTTTTTGGTTTGTTTTTTTCCTGATTTTCGACAGATTTTAGCTTAAAAACGTAATTTGCTGCAGAAGAATTGAAAGCCTTTTGATTTTTAAATCAGACTATCTTGGAATTGATGGGCTACTTGGACTCTATGATTTATTTCCCTTAAACAAAAGAAAAAATCATATCTTATTCAAGCCAGAATTTTCTTTGCTTAGTCTCAACCAAATCAGATAGATATACTAATCTGGCTAATGCTTTTTTTTAATAATTTACTTGCTGCACGCATGACATTTTTCATACACAAAAAGCAATTAGGAAAATTTTAATTGCAATGCGCTATGTCTTTGTATACCAGCAGTGAGGAGGACAGCCTCTTCTAGAGATACTCAAAGACTTCTTGACAATAAGCATGACATTTTAGTAAATAAACTCAGCAGCTGCTTCTGAAATGGAAGAGAGGAGGCTATGTCCCCAAAGTCCTCTGAATATGAATTAAAGAGCAAGCAGGCAAAGAAGGCTATAAATAAAGAAGGCAAAGAGGAGCTAGGTCACAGTCTCAATACCATACCTTAGGTATGAGCTATACATTCCTGTTTCTTGGCAACTGATGATGAAGACTACAATTCAATTCTGACATGAATATATGTCACGGCAAGAAAGAAGGAGGTCAGCTTGGCTCAGATGTTGTTTTTTTTTTAAATCTTAATGTTCTTGGTAGTATTTCAAAAACATTTTACAATATGTCATCCTCTTCTCTGTGCAGTACTTCTATTTTAAGAAATCCTGTGGTTCTCTTTAGAAGTTGGCTAATGCACTGTTATCATTTTTTTTATAATATGCCCTTGAGGTTTAGTGAAAGTTCTGAAGGATATTTTGGCAGTGCCCAAGCTAAGTAGCAAAAAGAACATGTAACAGCTATGTGTTAGATCTTCAGTGCTCTTCTTCACTTTTCCGGTCCCTGAAAGTATAAAGAAACCCAAGAGCAATGTTGTTACCATAGCTTCTAATGCCATTGATTTCAGTAGCTAGATCTTTGAGAAGAAAAGGTCTCCTGTACAGCCTTTACACAGAACCCAAATTTACTTTCTCATACTTAATATACTGTGCTTAAAAAGAACAAATATATTTATGTTTTATCCTGTTCCACAAACAATATAACCAGCAAATACTTATTCTCAGTTGTTGCAGTATTATTGCCTCTTTAATCACCTTTTATTCCTTATCTATGTAGGAAAGTGCCTGAGTGCTTTCAGCCATTCAGGATGTGGGAAAGACATGCATGAGTGACATGCAAAGACAAAGCTGTAGAGTCACTTATGCAATCCTCCACTGTGTTTCCCAGCACACTCACTGACCGGGCTACATTGCTACTTCAAGCCTGTTCTGTGTGTCACTTTTTAAGCAAAAACACAAAGAATAAAAAAAATAGATTGTCATTTACTTTCCCTCTGAAGGTGTGGGAAGAACCACAGTTTTGGTCCTTCCCTCTCTCAGCTTCCAGGCTGTCACTGTCCAACACAATATAGGCATGTTTACAACGGCCACAAGCAGTAAGCCAAGCTGGAGCCAAGCTGCTTTTGTTCAAAGACGTCTTTGTGTCTCTGTGCTGCATCTCCCAATATATCTAGCTTTGAATAGGCTTTTGAAAAGCGTGCATCCAGCTGTACTTCACTGCTCAGCCTCTGGTCCAAGTGAGAGCATCTGCTCTCCTCCAGATGAGCTGTGCCTCAAAGAACAGCTGGACTTCTGTGGCAGGCATCTTAGCTAAAGCACTTGCACAGATATACAGAAAGCCAATCTGCCAGTGAATAAGTCAGCTGTAATGCATCGTGCCACCTCAACTCCTTACCATCATGTATTTCTGACATATATTTTCTTTAAAAAAAAAAAAAACAAAAAAACAAAAAAAACAACAACAGGCTACTTCATGGGATTCAGGGATTTCACGGATTGTATCTAGACTCACTCATATACAGACTGTAGACTCTCATGACCCCTCTCAGAAATGAATATATCAGAGTACTGCTTCCTCCCACTGATCCAAGAAAAGCCTCCCAGTTAAAAGGAGGAAATTCACAAACTGAAACGAATTACTATTTCAGGCTTCAGAATGCCTTCATTCAAAAATGGGCACGAGGCATCAGCTTTCTTCCCACTGCTTCTCTGAGACATCAGTCTGTGCTCCTGATAAATATACTGTAGTCCTACATCATGGATCGAAAGCCACATTCAGAGATAACAGGAAAACACTACATTCAAAATACATCATCAAATACTTTTCTGCTTTTGTATTTGAAAGTATTTAAGGAGTAGAATTAAACTTTGGAAGTTTAGATTTACTCTCTGTTCATGGTCAAAAACCCTGAAGTCATAACTACAAACACTGAAGAAATAACTACCAACTTTAAAGAAATAAAGCTTTCTAACTGTTGAATAGTAATCACTGTTACAGTGAAGCAACTGATGTGCATAAAGATTTTCCTGTGTGTACATTTTGCAGAATTATTGAGACAGTATACTGAAGAAGTACCTCCTGTTAAAATCTTCATTAAGCTGCTGTGTGAATGGTTATTTGCATGATTAGAGGACTATTCCTCCATGACTTATCTTCAGTGTTCTGGAAAACATAAATGATATTACAAGAAGATAGTAAAAGTATTATAAAAATGAGTCATGAGACCTAGAGCTGGAGGTTTTATTTGTTATGAAACATTTTAATATATTTCTAAGGGCTACATGATGATGGCTGCTGCTTGCTCAGGGGAAAAGGTGAGTTTTGAGCAATAATTATAACTACAAGAATCTTAAAGATACTAGTTCTTAAATTACAGTGATTCTCCCACACAAGTTTTGAAAATACCCAGTATTCTACTCAGTTATGTAAAATTTCATTTTAGATGGCAATACTTAAGAGATTTCAAGGTAAGAGGGATACTCTGATGTCTACTTACAGACCTGAAAAATGTTTTGCCTTAGCCATGATGCTTAATTTCAGAGCTCAGTGCTGTTATTATCAACTAAACTGCATATTGCATCTACTTTAATAAAAACAAACATTTTGGAGTGGAAGTATTCAAGCACTTCAAAATTATCTGGGGTCTTTGAACTCATTATACCCTCATGGTTACCTTAGGCTTCCAAATCCTAAGATGTAAAGCCTAATGCTTCATAATCCTGTAAATTGCTCTGGTGTATATAGCACTTGAATCTCTACCTATCTCACTGTAAACTGCACTGAGACCAGTGGGGCAAGTAAAAGAATTTCCACAACTGTAAGGTTAATTAAGAATTTATCTTCCGAAAAAAAAAAAAACAAACAAACAAACAAACAAAAAGACCCTGTATCTGTTCCACAGGTGTTTTGCCTTTGCCTTTGTCAAATTACCTAATAAATTTTGCACAAATATATATTTTTGAATGGCAGATGAATAAATGCTGCTATTAATGAGCTCCTGTCAACTCAAAATGCCCTGAAATCCAAAACAAAATATATCAAGAGGCACCCACTGCACAGCAATTTCTCTGTACTGCAGCTGACAGAAAGTGAACTGTCTTCAATTGTTCTACTGGTAAATGATTTGGTTGTTTTTATTGATGTACCTAACAATCTTTGATAATCATCACAAATCCTTGAAATCCTCAAGGTTTCTCTGTTTTTAGTTTTTATATATGATAGTATTGATGATATCTGTAAATACAGTAATCATCAAGTAGAACTCAGAATAGCATGTAGTTTTTGCAAACAGCTTAAAGAGTGAACTAACAGCAATGATAATCTAGCATTATTTATTATAGCTGAGGAAAGCTTGGTCCTTCCTTCTTAAACACTGAGGTTCTTGGTGACTGTAGCTTATGATATTTATTTTCTTCTGATAGGCTTCACTTCACATTCACTCCAATAAACTTAAATCCAGGCAAATCAAAGATTTAAAATTAAGCAGATTGTAATGAATTAATCCCTTCTAACTTTACTGTTCTACTGGAAAATTCTGCTGATCAAAAATTCCTGAAACTACCCTTTTCCATCTCAAAACTACTTTCACGTACCATGTCACGTGGGGTGACTACCAAAAAAAGGAAGCTGCTTTATATATTCATGATTCTACATATCTTCTAATTATTTAACGTAGCTTTTCATTAGAAATGCACATGCTGCCAAGAAGAGTTTAATTTCTCCTTTTAATTTAGATTGTGTCATATCAAAGTTGAGGAGATAATTTGGGCTTCTAAATACTAGTACCAGCCACTCGCTTTATATCCTGAAATCATCCTGTCAATTCTTGTCTACTGCAGAGTTTTGAGGTGCCCTAGATGCCTAAGGAGAACCCTACTTTTAATATTTAATTATCTGTAAACAATGGAAAAGATCCTACCTGCATTGGAGTAAACCTCTTTTGATTTTAAAGGACACTGACTTTACCCCAGCTTGCAAGGCAGGGCAAGTAAAATCATAGTAATTCCTCTCCAATATAAGTATACACCTTAGAGAACACTTACACTCAAAATCAGTGATTCTGTGATTCTATGATATGGAAATATCCTGTATTCAAACAGGAGGTAATTTAGTCCCAAGTTCTGCTTTATCCAACCAACCAAATGACATCATTGTAATAGTTCCATTGCATTTCTAATTCACTCAAATATAACTATTCTGAAGTTCTCAATTTAGCTGCTGAAACAAGTTTCATCTTGAATGGGAAATTTCTAGGCAAAAAGCCTTGGCTAGAGGAGAGCACTTTAATACCCAGAATCACAAAATTATTCTTTTTTCATTTAGGAATAATCATCGTGGTTATGTTGCTTTAAAAATCACAAGCAGAAAAACCATGAAACAATGAAGAATATAAATTTGATGTTTCCTTATTTATTTCTACATTTTTGAAACTATAAATCCACCTCAGAATTTTGAATAATTGTGTGAAACAATGTCTAAACTTGCCACACGTCATAATCTGCCAGATATGGCAATTTTAATAAAAATTTTAACAATTTTTAAGTGGGGAAATTTAGTTTCTAAATTCAGACTGAGATTTTGAAGATAAAATGAATATTTTATACTATACAGTAAAATGTGGATACAACCGTACTTTCCTATTTTTAATAAGAGATATTAACTCACTCTGAACTTGTCTCTCTTCAACATCCTGTCAGATAGTTTTCACCCTCCCTTGGTGTACGAACCCTAACAGTTTTTAATCTGAAGCATGAAAACCTAGTCACTAGAAGTAATCTGATCTTCCTCTTGTATCCATCACAGGCTAAATAATTCTGACTCTGTCTCTCTAAGAAGATAATTCTCTCATGTTGCACAGATCTCACTTCACAAAGCATCCAGCTCTTTTTCCAACAGTTTATCAACAACACTGTAAAAAGTAAAAATGTGCTTTTACATCTGATTACAGTTTTGCTTATTTTTCATTCCCAGATGTTTTTTTTTTTTTTTTTTTTTTTTTTGTGATGCCGTTTTTCAGGCTGAAAATGCATAACTAACTGATGATGTTTTCCTGGCAGTTATATGCCATAATTAAGTCTGTTGTCTCAAGTTCTTTAATTTCAAGGTATTTTATCTAATTTTCAAATAACTTTTGCAGATCTTTCATGAGGCCTCGCTATTTTTTTTCCCATGGAAACACAATAATTCCATTATCAGTTTACAATTGTTTTGCCTGACAGGCAGACTTATTGACTTTGCCTACTTGAATTTTTCTCAGCTACTGCATGAATCCCTGACTGAGAAACTGTCATGAACTACTCTGAAATAATAAAAATTCACTGCAAATAAAACAATATATGTGCAAAGATAACATAACTCAGTAACGTTAAGTTGGTGGAAGATAGGCTGGATATAAATGCTTCACTATGAATACTCTTCAGGAAGAAGCATTCATGACTAAGAGTCCTTACACAGAATTCAGATCCCTCTTTCCTTTTTGGAAAGTAACAAATGTCACATACAGAAGTCATATCACCTCCCTACTTCTACTCTCTAGTTTTGTACTCCAAAACACCAGTAGTCCTTTTATACAGTATCAGAATTAAGGCATACATTGTATTGCTTTTCTAATACATCTTTTTAAGAGTTCATAGAATCACAGAATTGTAAGGGTCAGAAGGGACCTCCAGAGATCATCTAGTCCAGCCCCCTGCCAAAGCAGCTCCTAGGACCAGGTTGCACAGGTAGGCATCCAGGTGGGTCTTGAACGTCTCCAGAGAAGGAGACTCCACCACCTCTCTGTGCAGCCTGTGCCAGTGCTCCATCACCTGCACTGTGAAGAAGAAACACACATCAGGCTGAAAAGACAGTATGAAATAATATGAAATTATATACTGTCAACAAAATTCAAACCCCTTCTATTTTGAACAAAAATTGCATCAAGATAGACTAATAAGGCTGGGTAAAGTAGCTTTGAAGAGATGTATTCTGAGAGGTATTTTTTAAATATATAGCTTTGTCACATTGTAGAAAAGCAGGAAAGGCATGGAAGGCAGATTGTGGTCTAGATTTTGTTCCCCTGGGCTTTTAGTAAACTTTAATAAAATGAGGTAAGCTGACATTAAGGCTAAAGTACAAAGATACTGTTTTTTGCTAAGAGCATCAGTATGCAAAATGGAAAATATGGAGTGAAGTAGGGGGAGGAAGTCAGCCTCGTTCTCCTGCAATGCTCATAGGTAATTGAGGAAAGTAATGCTTTTGAACTTACAATTCCATTAAAACAACAACAACAAAAAATTCTCTGTTCCACTATCCTCCACATTCATTATCTCTCCCTCTCTACATTTTAAAAACTTTTCATGTATCTATTTCCTGCAAATTGTTCCAGATTCATTGCCTATGTGTTGGGCTCTGAAGTTTTCTTAGGGCTGGGAATATTTTAACTTGAGAAATCCTTCTACATCTAGTTTTTGACATATGTACTACTATCTGAAGAAAATACCAGTATAAACACTGGCTTGATACTCTGCAAAGGGAGCTAGATAACTTGTCAACTTATAAGAACTAGTCTGCACCTCAGTTGTGAAATTGATTGTGAAACTGATTAATGTTGCACAGTTAAAGATTTGCCTTGAATATGTCCTTGTAACGTCTCATTGGTATCACTATTACTTTAAGGTCAGGGAAGATTATTTTGGCAATCTGCTTTTTAGCATATGTAGCAGCATAACGAGCAGATGGCCTAACCTGGAAGAGCCTGCTGGAGCATTATTTTTATGCTGAGATTTTAACAATGCCCTAAAACTTTACTCTCTTAGATTTTGTCAGCAATAGAAAATTCAACAGCATGCTTTTTTTAATTCCAGTAAGGTAGTGGGGCAAATCCTTTTAAAAGATAAGCACGTGGCTATGGAGCATTAGATTTTAGTCTGATCTAGAACGATGGCATTACTTGCTCAGAGGGCATTACCTTCCAAAATTAACTTATTGTTTCCTGGCAACCAAACTGCTCTCACTAGAGTGCCAAAGAGCCTTCTGCAGTGACCTGACAAGAGTAGGTAATACTAATTCTGTTTATTTCCATCTTGAACTAAGTCCAGTGGAAATACTGTAAGTACTTCCCCTATTCTTCTACCTGAAAAAAAAAAATGTTAAAAACTTTACACAGATTTTACTGTATCGTAATGCAGAGGCAGATCTCTTCCTTCTGTTGCTCTGTATTTAAAGATGCAATGTATCTCTAACTGTATACAGTCCTAACTGTATTAAGCTTGCCAACACCTGCTCTGATGCAGAATAAGGCTCGCTGGTTTTGATCCCACTTGCCTTCAAACTGACATTCAGCATATGTCCAGGTTTTCTCAGTTCCCTCCCCACAGATGCTGATATCACACATCTAATAAAATCTCTGAACTACTAGTAACAAAGCTAGTAGTCCTGGAAGGCCAGATAAAAGTTGCTGAGTAGCAGGCAGAAGGCGAGAAGTAGCTTTTCCGCTGCTTATCTTGTTGGCCATTTTGAAAAACTGCTGAATTTTTGGTTGGTCATTTTGGATAACCCTTCATGTTCTGCTCTCCTGACCAGTAACAGCCACAGTATTAAATATACAAAAGATACTGAGGCCTTTCTGGTGTTGTACAAAGTCTTAGAGGAACAAAACAAACTAGGGATGGGAGTAGATGATCTCTAGAGGTCCCTTCCAACCCCTAATTTAATTCTGTGATGAATATGTCAGCAGTGTTTACTTACATAATTTCATTTCATTGCCAAGAGTAAGCTTTAAAGTAATCTCACAGGCCTGAAGCTTAAATACTTTTTCTGTGGTGGTAAAAAGAGGGGAATTGAAAAAGTCTTCCTATAACAAAAATTTGAAATATACACACAGAAAGTACACAAAACCCTAAGGAGTTAATATATCCTGGACAACAGCCAGAGTTACCAGAACTGAGCAAGTAGTTACATAATTTTCTGAGAAAAGCTCTGTAGAGTTCATGTCCTAAGGCTACATCAGATACCACAGCAGCCAGAGATAAGGTGCTACTGATGAGAATAAAATTCTCAGCATCGGTATTAAACTTCTCTGTTCTCATTTTCCAACAATGGTATTAATATAGATTAAATTGAATTCTACTACTGAATAACTGGATGTACATCTGCTGAAAATAAAGTACCTCTGTGCTACAGAAGATAAAAAATCAAAATATATATTATTGTGCTATAGAAATAACTATTATATTTAACAAATCTTTTCCATAGAGGAAAATACACTAAATGGACCAGAAAAATATTTCTGTAACTCGCCTTTGTGAGTTTATTATCAAAACCCAATCTCTATTGCTGAGCTTTCTTTACTTTTGTGGTAAACAAAAGAACTGACAAAACACATGGAAATCCTAAGGATAACTGAAAGTCCATAAACTTTAGCACATATAAAAATGATGACTTGTAATGCCAGTAGGAAATTATAGCTTTGCTAATCTTCACAAATTCCCCAGAAATCCAGTCACGGAATCACAGGATATCCTGAGTTAGAAGGGACCCACAGGGTCAGAACCCAACTTCTGGCTACACACAGGACCACCCAAAATTCACACCTTACATCTGAGAGCATTGTCCTAACAGTCCTTGAACTCTGGCATCTTAGGACTGTGACCATTGCCCTGTAGACTCCAATCACTCTCTGGTGAAGAACCGTTCCCTAAACCCCAGCCTTACGCCCCTCAACTCAGATCTATGCTGTTCCTTTATGTCCTGTCATTGTCACCAGAGAACAGAGCTCAGCGCAGCCCCTCTTGTTCAACTGCACGTGGTTGCTAATCGCCGTGCCCCTCAGTTTGTCAAGCTCTCTCTGCAAGACCTCTCTATCCTCAAGGGAGTCAACAGCCCTTCCCAATTTAGTATTGTCAAACTTTTATAGGTTGCTTCCTTTTTATTTCCACGGGAATGATAACAGGTAGAAAGAGTGCTATTTGACAGAGCAAATTCTCATCTACAAACACTATTTTTTAACACAGTCACTACTATTAGCTACGCATTTTCACCAACAAAAAACAAGAGCCTGCATACTGTGCTCATAAAAATTTCAACCAGCAGAGGTGATCACTGTTTCACAGCTGCTGTAACAGCATTGTTGTTAGGAAAATGTTGGTCACATTAACCATCTTTCATTGGCGCAAACAGATAGAAGTCAGAAGGCTCAAAATCTAAACTATGCAATTCCAGCAAGTTTGTGGAATAGCAGTCCAGCCAAGATTAGCAATTTGCTCCACAGTCTTCAAACAGATAAGGGGTGTAGCATTACTGTGTAGCGAGAGAAAGGCCTTCTTCTCTGGCCTGACTCTGTAAGTCTGAGCCTTCAGCTTAATCAGCATCACAATGTTTGTCTAGGGTCCAGGACATTCATCAAGATTACCCTTTTCCTATCTCAAAAGACAGTGCACATCACACTACCTGCTGAGGTGCGCATCCTGAACTTTTTCTCTGCTTCACGTCACCACTCCACGGCTTGAATTTGGCTCATAGTGCTGACAGCGTCTCATCATCATTAATGACGCAATCCAGGAAACTAACTTTCAGCCTCATATTTGTTTAATAGGTCTTACCAAACTTGCATATGATGTTCTTTCTGTTCCTGTTTCTGCGTGAGCATTTGTTAGACCCACATGGATCAAACTTTGTGATATTCCAATGACACCAGCATTGTTTCCAGTGCATCAAAGCTGGTATTAAGCTCCGTACAGTTTCCTGTCTTCACAAATTCCCCAGGAATCCAGTCATGGAATCACAGGATATCCTGTCATAATCTGCTAGTTTGAATGGATGACCTGATCAAGACAGCAGCTGTGCACGGCTGTCCAGAAAGTTGCTTAGCTTTCAAGTTGTTATCCTTACTGCTGAAACACAACATAGACTGCCTCATTACTCACACTCCTCCTATTTGGTCTCCTTAAGCCTTCAGCAAGTATTAATAAATGTCAATGGGTGCCTTTTTTTCCCACATGAAGGAATACAGTGACACATCTTTGTTTTTCCATGTCAGATTCCATTTTGCCAGACTGCCCCTCTGCTGCCAATCTGTTGCACAGCAACAAAATGTAATGGAATATAGGTGGAAATGTTCAGCCTCAACTGCCATACCACCAGCATTCACCTCTGACATTCTGGGCTAACGTAATAAAATAGGAGGCATTGCTTTTAAAGCAGCCCTCATAGTAAACATTCAAAATCCTGAATCCAAGCCTTTAATGAAAAGATTGAAGAGAACTGGTCCTAAAATGGAGCCCTGTGAAATCCCACTAGTGACTGACTGCCACACTGATGTAATCCTATTCACAACAACCCTTTAAGCTCAACTTGCCAACAAACTGTTCACTCATCATATTATGGTTTTTCCTACCTGCATGCTGGACATTTTTTTACAGAAGGATATTGTGAGAAACAGTATTGTTCGGCTTCAATTAAATCCAAAAAGATTACATCAAATGACTTCCCTTGGTCAACTAGGTGGGTAATCTTGTCCTAAAAAGGAATTACATTTGTTAAACAGGACTTTCCCCTCATGAACCAGTGTTGGCTGTAATCAATGACTGCATTGTTTTTCAGGTGTTTTTCAACATCTCCCCCCAAAAATATTCTCCATAATTTTTCCATGCACTGAAGTGAGACTGTCAGGGATGTATGAAAAGATTGGGCTAAGACACAGGCTGAGTACCTGCATTTTAAAAAGTATAGAAATGGAACATGCTTCATTTCTCTGATATAAAGATTTTCCTACTAAGCCACAAAGTTAGATGATAGTACACATAGGAGTTTACATTTGCTCTGTGTTAGGTTGCCCAAATTCATATTTATTTGCAAAATTGTCACTCACAAAAACAGATTAATAGCTTGAAGAGCAAATCATTGAGAAGCCATTTAAAAGACAAGATGTTCTAAATTTTTAAAAGTGAATCTGTAGAGATGAACAACACAACCATCCATTACCTGCCGTTGTCTAGGTAACAGCTGCTTTAGGATTAATGCCCACAAGATAGTTTTAGTGTTTCATCACAAACACTACAAATGTTACATGTGTTAGCTGGATACTTGCCAGTCTTTTCTTTCTTGGTGCTCTTCCCACAATGGTTACTCTATTAGCTTTTCAAGAGCAGTATAGTACTGGCCCCAAATCAGGAGGGAGTTTTTTAATTGCATGTTTATACATTATTTATTTATTAATTTATTCTCCAGCAGACATAGAATAATTGCCAGTTCACCTCTCAGTTTCCTCATCCACAAGGCTTCATTTTCCTTCACAGAATTATAGGGTTTGGAAGGGAGCTCTGGAGATAATCCAGTGCAGCCTTCTGCTAAAGCAGGATCCCTGCAGAAGGTTGCAGAGAAAAGCATCCAGGACATTTTTTAATATCTCCAGAGAAGAAGACTCAACAAAATCTCCGGACTGAGGTCTCCAACTACACTGCACCGCTGATCACAACCCTCTGTGTTCTGCCAACCAGCCAGTTCTCAAACAATTTCACTGTCCACTCACTATCTCATACTTCTTAAACTTACCTAAAAAGGATATTATGAGAGACAGGGTGAAAAGCCTTGCTGAAGTCAAAGTAGAAAACATCCACTTCTCTCCCCTTGTCTACTCAGCCAGTCCTGACATCATAGAAGGCTACCAGATTGGTCAAGTATGATTTCTCCTTGATGAACCCAAGGTGTTACTCTTGATAACCTTTTTTTCTTCCACTTTCTTGGAGATGACATCCCGATAAGTTGTTCCATTATCTTCCCAGAGACAGAGGTGAGTCCAATTAGCCTGTAGTTTCCCAGGTCCTCCTTTTGCCCTTTCTGAAGTCTGGAGTGACATAGGCTTCCCTCCAGTCTTCAGACACCTCTCCTATTCTACATCACCTGTCATAGATGATAGAGTGATAAATATATAAATAAGTAAATAAATCTCAAATTTAATTCTGGTAAATACATTGCTTCTGTGCATACTGAGAAATTTTAATGAATTTTGTAAATCCTTCAAACACGTCTTTTTTTTTTTTTTTTTTTTTAAATACTGCTAAGAGTGGGCTTTGATTCTTTTCTTAAAGTGGGACATATTTTCCCCAAGAAAGGATTTCTGGTGCTAAGAAATAAGACTTGCTGCTAGGATTTTCCAAGCATCCTTCAGGGCATGGCCCTGACGACTGAACAAAGATTTAGAGGAAATTGCCTTGGAAACAATGAACTCATTTCTGTATAAATATTAAAAGGACACCTCTGGAGCACAGTCTTTGGTGTGCGTAATAGAAAATCATTCATCAAACATATTAGCAGTTGGTGTGAACTCTGCTGACTAAAATGGTAGTCTCAAGGGATTTCAGTGCAGTTGTTATAGGCATATGAAAATATACAGTTCTTTATTTTATTTCTCCCCTGTAAGAACACTCTTAGTCTCAAACAGAACGGCCATTCTGTGCCATAAAAATTGTCAGTGCTAACCAACAATGAAATCCTGTGTTCAGGTGACTTTGTTTCTTGTTACGTAGTCTCAAAAGAACACCCTAGACTTGATTTATACATGCTAACATCCAATATCGCTCTTGAAGTAAGGGAGCATCACCATTGTTTTTTCTAAATATACAAGCAGGAGAAAGACATTAACCTCTGCAAGCCAAAATAAGAGTTGCTAAATGAATGTATTTAACAAGGATTTTCCAATCATAGGAAACATCAAACTTGGCACACAAGGCATTTTTTCCTCTTTCGGGCAAGTATCATGCGTTCACTGTTTCTTTCCCAGCTGAGAAAAGTAAGTGTTTAGAAAATTCTGGCATTTAGCAAAATTCCATCCTCGGACCATTTTGTCTAAGCTGAAATGCTGCATTTACCTGGAAGTTACTAGCTGCACTTCAGGTCAAAAACTCTACTGCTAATGGCAGATCTCCACTGAATTCTTGGAAATGTTATCTCTAGTAATTCCCTGAAATAATCTTAGCAAAAACTGGTCTGTCACCAGTATCCTTTAGATACAGAGAATTGCTCTGAAAGTTTCTTCTGTTTTCCTTCTCTTTATGAATGAAAACCTGTGATAATACATTATTTTTTAATCTAAACTGCTCATATGTGCTACAATAAGTTTGGGTAGAGCTCGTTTCTCTTTCCGCCTACACAAGCTGTAAAACCATCATGTTGATATAAATTTATACAAGAGCAACAATTACAATGTTTGTAATATACATTAATTAATCTATTTTATCATTAATCATATTAATGCTATGTCTCAAACAATTTGAAAGGATTATGCTTATCTCTTAGGATATATTGTAAGCAATGGTGAGTAAATCTTGGTGACATACAGACAACTTGTCTGAAAATCATGCCAGATTATTATCAATTACTTTTCAGGATATGGCATCAATAATTCCAATGGTTTGAGCTACTTCTTGAAATAATATAATTAATTATAACCTCTTTTACCTTTCTTTAAATTTGATGACAAAGAACATTTCTTGGGGAAGCTGATTAGAACAGAAAACTCTCTGAATGAATTTCACAAGGCAGTAAAAAAGATGGAGAATGTTTTAGGCAACCTACAGATGCCCTAAATTTCAATCTGCTTGAAAAGATAACCTTCATAGTCTAGTTCATCATTCTGTTGAAATTCTTCCACACATCTTGGAGTACACTAAATAAAATACCACATGCAATGGCACTTCTAGAGATTTATATTCAGAATTAATACTTTCAGTTATTTGGTCTCAGTTAATACCATTCAAACAGGAACATAACCTGTGAATATGTGAGCACTGCAACATTCAAATTAGCCTGTTGTACTGAACTGTATGCTAGGGTTTTACTATTTGTGTTATGGTCTGATTTTAACAAGAAACAAGTCCTTTAGTATGCTGTAAATCATTATAAAAAGATCTCCTATTTTCAAGGCAGCCTTCATTTAAACAGAAATTCAAATACTGCAGTTATGAGGTCTGCATAAACCTCTAGTTAAACAGTATTTTGTTTCATTTATGTTAGTTTACCATAATGATCAAAATTCTTCTTCGTTTCCTATATTTGAAGTAACATCCCTATGTTCATAGCTGTTTTATCTGGAATATGAAGGAGAAAAAAAAATTCAATTTCTCATCATCAAATTTACATGATTTCTGAATATGCCTCTGGGTGATGAATTTAATGAAACAAGAACAAGAAGTACGATACTAATCTTCACAGGGAATTCCTCATTAAGCTGGTTTAAATAAATCAAGTATTGAGATAAGCTACACCGCACAAGCTGGTACTGCTCTAAAAGTAGGAAACAAATTCAGGTCTTCAATTTATTGGTTTGGGTTTGAGTCTGGACATTTGTTCCTGTTGAACAGGTACGCTAATTCACAAGCTATAGCTATCACAGAATTGCACTTATGCCTGCATGACACACAGTCATATACTGTTAGAAGTAAAATGGGGCCCAGAGGGTGGGAAATGAGGACAGCAAAATGATGTGTTGTCACTTACAGGTGTAGCCAAATTGCTGATCTTTCTTTCATACAGTAAATCTTTACATCACATTCTTTAACTAATTATAATACAATTTCTCCTTTCAAAAGAGAATAATCAAAGGCTGAAAAAAAATAATATTGAATTATTTCAAGATGAAACAAAATATTTGTTATTGAAAATATGCTCAAGAAGAATTCTCCCAAGAAGAAATGATCCCCAGACAAGCGTGTTTCAAGATGGATTTGAGAAAGAGATATGAGTAAAACTTAGAATGGAGGTTGGGGTAAAACTCTTTTAAGAATTAAAGGCATCACACCAGGAGATTCAAAATCAAGATCACACAAAAATCAGATGAAAGAAGCTCCCAGCATATCCCTGAGTCCCAGGGTATGTCTAGTTTGTTAACAGATTTCTTCTTTTAAGGTCTTGTATGTATGACTGTGTATGCATAATTTATTTCCTATGGGAACATCCCATGTTATTTCACACTGTTGTGCTCAAGAATTTCACCTGATAAGTTAAATCAGCGATAAGAGAACTAACTTATCCTTTTTGAAAAACAATTAGAAGGTTGTTGGAGGGTTTGCAGATTTTTAGGTAAAGTGAGCTTCTTTTAGCCTGCTTTATATAGTTCCACTGGAGTAACTTAAACAATATTGAGTGCTTTGTGTAGACAAGACCCTAGAAAAGGCACACAGGCATAGAATAAGTAAGGACACAGAATGGCATATGCATATAAAAAAAAAAAAGATTAACTGTTGTTTAAAAAGAATCTTTAAACTGTTATTTTTTACTTGCTATCATTAGCTTTTAATATACATTTGCTTTCTTTTTCTGATCTGTTTGAATGTTGTGCTGTCCATCTCAAATTGAATTATCTGCTACAGTGCTGATGATCTTATAGATTTCCTGTAACTAAAGGATAAGAAACAAAGCGCACAGGATGTAATCCTAACAGCACTGCATTTGGCTGCTCACTTAATCTAAGGATAACATTTTGCCTTTGTCTTAATAACAGCTTCTAGATAAAACCAGAAAGATCAGATTAGATAATAACAACCCTGACAACATGCTACCAGACTTCCTTGGGACAGTTCCCTCCACCCTTGGCTACAAGCTGAATGCTGGACAATGCCAGTAGTAAGCTAACAGAAACTACGTAGCACAGTCCTGATTAGCAGTCTGACAACTGCACAAATATTCTGTTTCCTTCTACTTTGCTCTGGACACAACAACCAAAAGGAAGTATGTGATGCAGAGGAAGATAATAAGTCATAAGTAATATCACTATTTCATTTTCCTGCTACAAAAATCACTCTGGTGATTTTGTGCTTATGACTCTTTCTAAAAGCACTGTGATTACATGATTTTTCTTTATAGCGAAACAGATTTTTATAAAGAGACATTAAATCTCTAAGCTGGAAAGGAGGTAGTAAGAAAAAATAACTCTTACCGAAGTCTGCTGACTTCCTGCTTTTTTATAATAACAACCAGGAAGATTATTACCATTTTCAACCATGGCAGAAATTTTAGCACTGCAACAGCAAAAGAATGCTGAAAAATCTCAATAAGCTTCACAGTGACTCCACACATCAAGAATTATTTCATTCTGAAATGTGAATCCCCTAGAGGATAATACATATAGTGTTTGCAGGTCACTGGTGATGAAAAGCATAAAAAGAAGTGACATTAGACACACACACATTTCTACTAAGTTACTATCAAATATTTCATCAAGAGAATCCAGGCTATAACTTGCTGCTGTTAAAATCCTAGCCCACAAAAGCAGAGAATATTTGTAAGCTTAACACTTTTGTTTTTAACTTCATACTAATGTCATTAATAGATGATACATGAGTATTAACTGACATCAGTGACATTTTAAAATGTCCATGCTGATGTTCCTAACAGTCATGTAAGGCTGTTCTTCCCTAGCAGATAAGGTTGTCACAGAAGCCAAAGGGTCCAATTAAGATCAAGAGCCCTTTTGTGCTAGGTATGGAGCAAACACATCCTGCTCTGAATAATGTAAATGCTGAAAAATGAGAGATGCCTGATGAGTGTTGATGACAGAAAGATATAACCTAATGTTTACAAATTATTACTGGTACATTAAATGATTGCAAAACATTAACATCTGCTCCTCTAGCTGCCACCATTCATTAACATAGAAGCATTTGAAAAATGAATTTTAATTTTTTGTTGTCCTACGTAACATTGGTTCATTTGTTCCACTTCAGTTTGATCAAAAAACGTTAGCTGTTCAATCATATTTTTGTTTTGGCACGGTACTATTCTGCTGAAAGCATGGCAGCAAAAAAATCAGTTTATCAAAGGCATTTTCATTAAAACATGAAGAACATGCTGTGAAGACAATTATATACATAAGAGTGAAACAAACCCTAAGTGACTACTATGTGACAGTAGTGAAAATTAAAATATTTGCAAGTTTCGCTGAATTAGAGCCTTAGTATTACACAATTATAACTTGACAAATAAATCCAGAAGTGCCATCTAGTTCCATATTTTTTATCAGTACAAACCTAAGGTGCTCCCACTTCGCCCAAATCACTATACAAGAACAGTTGTTTGTGAGCTGACATGACAAATCAGATCAATGAAATAACTCCCGTTTGAAGGTAGTTCTTTTTTATAATTTTAATTTTATTTTTAAGAGTTATTTTGCACTCAGATCTCTTCTTGTGTGTAAAAAAAATGTTAGGATCAATTGCATTACTCAGCAGATCTATGAAGTATATAAACACTTCCTTAGTAACTACTATCAGCAGCTGAAAAATGTTTAATTTACTTCCACAGTAGATTTCCAGTTTCTATATTATGCAAACATAACTTTTAATTTTTTATGCACTCAAAGGTGAAAATGAGCTTTTATTAATGGTTGATGAATAAGCAAGTTATATTAGAAGTGTCATTTTATGAATTATTTTCCAAGACAGCGCTCACTGGAGTAGGAGAAAACCTTGTATTTATCCTTCATTCATATGCCTCCAACGATTTAATAACAATAAGATTTTCAAGATTTTGTAATGTTACAGTGTTTATTTATCTTGGCTGTGATTGTGTAATAATAGTATGCAATGCAATAACAATATTCTATACAAGTTTACATTTATTAATTACATAATAACATGGGATAATCTCAGTTTTGGCACACTAGCTCCAGCCTCGTGCTGGCAACCAGTCCCAAAGCCATGCCATAGTGGTTCTGATTTTGAATCACGCGCACACACTGGTGGGAATACTATCATTGTCCACATGAGGAATAGCCTTATGCCACATCTAAACCCAAGAGGCCAGTTATTGTCCTGAGGAATGAATACCTCATGGAGTTCAACACCAACAAAATTAAGTTCCTCACCTAGAGGGGAATATCTCCTGGATTACTATAACCTTAGGGCCAGACAGGTGAAAAGTAACTTTGCAATAAAAGATCTGGGGATCCTTGTGGAAAAGAAGTTGAATTAAAAAAGCAGTACAGCCTTGCAACAAGAAATGTTGCTAAAATAACTATGCCTTAATAATGTGGCCAGCACATAAGGGAAGAAATTATTCTCTGCAATTTGTCACTTGTGAGAGTAATGCACCCAAGAGGATATTCCAAATGCAGAAAAGATATTGGCAGCCCCAGCAATGGGCTCTGCAAAACTAGCTGTAGAGCTGGAAAACCTGACTGACAGGGAAAGGCAGATAGAGAAATGTTAGCTCAGCTTCAAGAAGGCAAAGGGAGACCTCACTGCTGTCCTAAACTAGACAATGGGTGAAACATTCTTTTCTCAGAGATGCAGAGTGAAACAACAAAAGGCAGTAGCAACAAGTTACAGCAAGGAAAATACTAGTTAAACACATGGAAAAATAAATAATTGGTGAATGTTTTAATTGGCAATAAATCAAGTAAAATACCCCAGGCTGTATCTGCTTGACAGTACTTGGTAAGTGATTTCCCTGTCTTTACTTTGACCCACAACTTTTCTCCCTCCCCTGTTTTCTCACTTCATCCTGCTAAAGGTGGGTGAGTACAGTGAGTTAGGGTCTACATGGGGGCTTGGCTACAGGCTGGGGCCAGCCCATCACATAGCAAAGTACAGTTAACTGATATGTTCAGATGGGCTTTAGCATAACTTTGCTAGCTCTACACAAACATATTTGGCATCACTTGTAACAACACAAGGACTAACCAAATGGTTTGTCACAGCTATGAGACCTTAGTGTTTCTACAAAACCAAAGAGGAATTGATGAACTAAGATAAATCAGTTAATATAATTCCTGATATTATGCCATTAATAAATTACAGAATATTGCAATAGAGGTGCTGTTAAAACAGCTGTGGAATGAGGACAAAGGGATGGAGTCAGCACTATACGGAAACAGCTGCAAGATGAAGACTTGCTGACCAAACACCATGGTGACCAGTTGTCTGTAAAATGAATTAACTTAGCAGAAATAATGAATAAGCTCTTTGAGAATTCAAAGTATGGTACATCATAGGTCAGAGCATCTTGAGGGGACAAAAAGACAACTTAAAGACTACTGAAGAGGGATGAGCAAAAGAACAATGCTGAAGGATCCCAGCACCTAAGAGTCTACTCTTACAGAGATGAATATCTAGGCCTTCTCAGCATAGCAGGCTAGGCATCCCTGGAACATCATGACAGGAGTGTGGGCTTCATGGGCCAAAAGAGGATCATTGAGGACCTTAGTGGACTGCAACAGCTCGGGGATTTACCACCATAACCATAACACTACACTGCTAATGGCTCAGTTACTAATGCTGATAATGTTTGTTACATCTATATCTACTGCCATTATCACACTCATTTCTTAAATTGTTATAGATAATATCATTATCATTGCTTTCTCACAGTTATCTCTTTTTTTTTTTTTTCTTAAGAGTTCATTACAGAATTATATATTGCTAGATGCGATGGCATCTGCTATTGCCATGCTCAGGTTACAGCACTTTAATATTGCTATCTACATAAGAGGTTAAAAGTCATATATATAGCACATAGTCATTGTCTCTTTCCATTCTGGGTATTGCTGCTGCACTTCCCTGTTCTTCCCCACTGACAAAGAAGCATAATTGTGTGAAAGAATATGGGCACTGGTGCATGTATGGATGGCTGAGGCAGGTGCTAGAAGACTGGACATTCTGGGTGAAAATATTTAGGAATACAGATCACGAGCACCACACATAGCCCTGGAAGACACATCAAGGGTTTGAGATACTTGAAGGTGGGTGCTGTCATGGAAAACCTAAAGATGAGCATGTGACTAATATATTTGGAAAGCTGAAGAATTTTGCCTTAAAAAGAATGATAAGGCTACAGAAGATGGGTACAGGCTGCTTACCTCACATAAAAGAAATTCCATTCCTGTAAGTTCATATCAGAACAGACAGCCATGAGAACCATTTTGTTAAATAGACACATTTGCATGCAGTTACTATTTCATGAAGGCCAGTCTTCCTTTGTTTTCATGGATCTTGTTGTTGTTGCCCAACATTCTTATTTTAACATCAGTTCATTTCCAATTATTATACAGCCAGTTATCTCAGACAGCTGTTTTTTACCACATTATGCAGTGTGTGCAACGCTTTTAAAAAAGCAGCACGTGTGGAGGAAGGAGAAACGCAACACTTCTGACATCTGAGAATGCTAATGAGACTAGAAAATAGAGCTGTTTGTGTAGGCAGCCTAGTGAAGCACGTTTTTCCAAGAGCGTTTGTTTTGGATCCAACACTAGCTAACAGTAACTAGAAGCTACTGTCACCCAAATGCTCTGCTGTGATCCAGATGTGGCCAGGTATTGACTTCAAATGAGTTATTTCCAAAGTTCAGAGATCCAGATGATCATGCAGAATACTAACCATCCCATTTTTAACATCTTGGAGTAGAGCAACTGGGAAAAGCATCAAAAATGTGTTCCTAAGCCAAACTTGACAGGAGAGCAAAGCGATGAAAAAAGGGAAATTTTGTGGGATTCTGTCTCCAGAATCTAACATTACTTATGGTCATTTCACTGAGATGTACATGAACTTTTAAGAGCTTCATATTATTCCATTTTGCATATTAAATATATTTTCCTTTTCTGTGAAAATTCCCAATACTTCTATTCATGCTGTGTTGATGAAAAATCTGTATTCTGTACTGATAGAAAATTTATTTCTGAGAAAGTCCTCTTAAATTGACAGCCACTAACAGTTCCCAAATGCTTGGTGTTCTCAATGCCTTACTATTTCATGTTGAGTTACTATTTTATAAATATGGAATGACTGTTTTTATAAATAATTTAAAATCTCAGCAAGATGGAGAGATAACATAAGGCTAATCATGACATTTTCTTTGGAAAACTGCTTCAAATTGTTCCATTGTTAGTTGTGTCATTTGAAAGAAATTCTGCTTCAGAAAGTAAAAGAATTATTCCTATTTTCATTCTGGATTGAAGCTTAAATCTTCCTACATATCTCCCACTTCTCAATGGCAAAATTTGGCAGTGTTGCTAGACTTAACATTACAAAGAAAATTTACATTCTACCTAGAACTAGAATTAAATTTAAAAATAACTTAGTTGATTTCTTTTTGTGTCTCACTTTAAAAAATAAAAAAATAAATAAGCACAACATTCTTCCCCAGAGAGGAATCTGTGGGATACAGAAGATTACTGAAAGCAGGAATTGAGGATGAAATTTAAAAAGTAGATTTTTTTTTTCTTTTTCATTTGGATAACTCCATTATCTAGTAAGTTATCATTTAGAGATTGTTTTCAAAGATACAAGTATCAACAAAATTAGTGAGAAGTACTGTAGTATCCAGGCAACAATCTGGATTCAAGATATAAGAATTCATTCCCCCTTCCTGACATAGATTTTCTTGTGTGATTGTGTGCAATTTTATTTCTAAGTACCTAATGTGTAATAAACAATGGGCTGAGGAAAATGTATTAATGATTCTGAGAAAGAGAGGAAAAATCTATACAGAAGTTGATGGCTGCATGGCATATTTATTATTAACATCTTTAAAAATATCATTTTTCCTGATTAAATATATGCTTTCAGCACAATAGAAATGTGCTACCTTAACAAATAGTACTAAGCCTTACTATACGCGTAGGTCACTCCAGAAGTAATGCCTCATATTTATTTCCATCGGAATTATAACAGATGCAAAGAACGCAATAGCACTGTTAGATAGAGTAAATTTTCAGCAGTATTTTAATGACAATCACCACTATTAGCTATGCATTTTTGTAAGCAATGAACAAGAGCCTGAGCCACAGAGGTGACCCATTGTTGCTGCTGCCACTGCTGAAATGGCCACAAGTTGCGCCGGGGAAGATTTAGATTAGATTTGAGGAAAATTTTTTCTCTGAGAGAGTGGTCAGGCACTGGAATGGCCTGCCTAGGGAGGTGGTTGAGGCACCGTCCCTAGCGCTGTTCAAGAAGCGTTTAGATGAGGTGCTAAGGGATTTGATTTAGAGCTTGGTGGGTAGGGATGGTGGTGTGAGGATGGTTGGACTAGATGATCTTGTAGGTCCTTTCCAACCTAATGAATCTATGAATCTATGAAATGCACCAGAGCTTCACTGCGCTCACTTCCACTGTTTGGTCTCCATTAACATTCAGCAAGTGTCAATGAATGACAGATGTTAGTGGGTGCTTTTTTTTTTTTTTTCCCCTGTATGGAGGAATGCAGTGACAAAACTTGGCTTCATACACACTTTCACGTCAGACACCATTTTGTCAGACTGACCCTCTGCTGCCATTTTTTACACGGGACCAATGCAATTCAACCTCTACTGCCATACCATCAACATCCACCTTTGATGTTGCCGGCCAGTGTGATAAAAGAGGAGATGTTACTTTCAGAGCAGAGTTCTTAAAAGAAATATAGTCATTATCTGCTCATAGATAGGATACATCAGTTATTAACTACAGAAGTTTGAATGACTGACAGAAACATATACAAGACTTGTGACACAAACTGCAGAACAAATGTCCAGTGGAATAGTAAAATTAGTCTCTTGCTACTTACACATAGAACTGCTTTTTTGGCACAAATTCATTACTGTAAATTGACACGAACCAAGCTGTTCAACTCATTTAACATTTGAGCTTGAGAAATTCAGGTTTTTATCCTCTTCCAGTTGACCCAATAATTTGCTTACATATGGCTGCCCTGATCTCTGAAAAGGGGTGGATTTATTGTGTATCTAAGGGAAAAATGTATCTTTGGGTCTCAAACTCTGGATGTATTTAGATTCTATCATAAAACCACAGAAAGAGTATTTTTGATACAATAAATATATTTTTAAATACAGATACGCACACAAATGTATACATAAGTATACCAATGTATGTGTATTTTTATATACATATAAGTGTATGCAAGAATTTTATTCATAATAACAACACAAAAGTATGAAAGGTGGTATCTGTAACCAAATGCAGATGACAACAAAATATAGAACATCATTTTAAAAGATTGCATCCAAGTAGGCTTAAAAAATAAAAGCCCAGAACTGCTGAAGGAAACTGATCTATCCTGTAGCTTGTCAGAATATCACTGAATACTGATACAAGCATTTCTGTCATTTAAACAGCATAAATGAATAAACATGTGAAGGGAATGATCTGAGCTGAAGAAAATTATGTATTATTCATGAAGATAACATTTCTTACTCACGCCTAGTATAAATTGAAACCTAAAGTGCAAATCTAGGACACTGAGAAGATTTTTCAGTCATGCTGAGTTATATTTAAATTTAATCTATGCCAGTAGTTATGAGGTTATTTCATGTTTTGACATCACCACACAAGCTTTTCACAGTGTTAAACTTCCTCTCACTGTCTACACTATGGGGAACAGCCTTCTTCAATAAATTATGAATGTAGCAGTTTCTGCAAATGAAACAGCAAAGTTGGCTTAACTGGAGATCTAATGAACATGAAGTGAAATGTATAGATAAGGTGACTAGTTTAGTTCCACATGACATGCAGCTGAGGAAAAATATTTAAATCAAAACTGAAATACACTGATGTTGCCCAAGAGAGAGAAAAAAAAAGCTTGTATTTGTAATTCTATTTAATGACATATTCATATAGCACTGTTTCTGATATGCTGTGTAAACTTGAAGCTGTGAACAGAAGACATTAATTCCTAGATTATGATATCTAGGTTCTTATAATCAATGGTGGTCCTAATGTCTCAGTAATTACTTTCAAACTATGGTAATCATGCTGAATTCCTAAACTAAGTCACTGCAAAAACTTATTGTCAGACTGCAGTCAAGCCTCTGTAACATTCCCTTTCCCAAAGATGCCTAAAAACTTCACCTACAAACCACCTAACTTTAATGACCCAGAACTGGAAAAGAAATGAGAAAAACATATATGTACTGTGTTGAAAGAAGAGATTAATTCAGTGGCAAAATCTGGACCTACAAGTTAGGGCAAGTAATTTCATCTTAACTGGAATTTAAGAAAATTTTGAGGTAGAGATGAGCTGTTAGAGCATCTGTATCTCTTTTCAGTTGGATTCTACTGACATAACTACAAAATAAGTTTTATCAAATACAAGTAGTTGAGTCATTTTCTTGCTTCTTCAAAGCCTAGGAAATAACAGGACCATGCAACCAAGAATTCTAACTCAGCTTTCATTTTTATTACTCTAAATGTATCACAGATTGCAAACAATCTCATAGGTGTTCTCTTTCTGTATTAATTCCTGGATGTTTGTACATAGCACAGTGGAGCATTCACACCTAGCTAGATGAAATGTGGTATAAGTTATCTAAGCATAATATTGTACCAGAACTATCTGATCTCATGTGAACTATCACTACCTCTATAAGAAGAGTTTTTCCATTGGCCAAGTTGTATGGAATTGCCATTAGGAAATAATTCAGCCTGTGAAAAATTTGCAAAGACAGAAAAGGAGTATTATCAAACTGGATTTTTTTTCCTTCTCTGGGCTTTTCCAGCTCTTAAAAATGAAAGTAGTTGTAATTGAGAAGTTATTTTACATACTACTACACTGTCATTCTAAGAAATAAAGAATAACTCTGAAAGATCATGAATGAGACCAGGGTTCCTGAGGCTGGTAAGGATTCACACTGCTCTGGAAGACAGAAAACATGAAGCTTCTTCCAGTTATCTAAAGAAAATCTTATTTACTACTCCTTCCTGATTAGGTGGTCTCTAGCAGAAACCCACCAGAGAGTCATTCATGTTGCTCTGTCCTCTAATCTTCATCTATAAACTCTTAGCTGGCACATCATCCATCCCAAGGCAAAACTTCATACAATCCAGCTGCTTCTTTACACAAAGGAAACCAATCCCTCCATACATTAAAGAGCATGAACAGGAAACCCTGAATTTATCCTGTATGGACAATTCCTACATTTCTGAACATATTTCTGATTGGAAAGGATGTGATTGAAAACATCATGTCTTGTTTTGCTTTCTGAACAGCTCCTGTACTAACCAAAAAACCTTTACTCAAGATCAAATAGAATACTAGTGGGTCTGAGGCACAAGGCTTTACAGCTTGCTCATGCCCCAAGAAAAGCACACACTGTCATAATATCATTACAGAACTTCCGGGAGTAAACACAGCATTCAGATAAACATATTATTGGCAGCAGCTGCTCAAACGTACTCAAAGTAGATCAGAAAAAGCTGTTTATTTGTTATTACTCACAGCAGTGAATGGAATTTTAAGATTTCGTTGTCCTTTGAGATACTCGTGTAATGCTAGTACATGCCAACAAAGTCAAGCTGCTCATTAATATCATTCAAAGATCTGACTGTCAAATCAGCTCTGAAAATTCAGCAGGTCTAAGCTTATTCTTTTCCACTGTTCATGGCTGTCAAACATCTTAACTGCCATGTTGCAAGGCTTCATCGAAAACATTTACATACACCATTCCTCAACCAAATAATCACTGTTGTGATGCAAGAATAATGGCCAAAACAGAAAAATGACTGTGACAAAAGCTTCATTGATAGTTTCGGTGACCAGCAAGGTACATAGTTAATTCTGTCAGATCAATTGGAAACCTCAAGCTAATCCTGAAAGTGGTTTTCTTAAATTAAACTTCCGAAGCTTGACCATTTTTCATTATAATTAACATAAAATCACTTTTCAAAGCAGTAATTTTGTAAAGGAATTGAAAATTTAATAAGTCTAAAAAACAACCCAGTAGAATAATCCTCTTTCACAAAAACCTTTGGATTTTATGACTTAGTATTATCTTGTGATAAAGCATTTGCTGCAGAATTCTGTATGACAGGAAATTTCTATAATGTAGTTCTGTTATTGCAGAGGAAAATACAGAATGACAGAATGCAAACTAAAACTTCTACGATCCATTGCAAGATACCGTGGGGATCAGTTTCTTTTTAATCATCAGGTGATGACGTCTTAAAGCTAATAAGCAGAGAAACAAGAAAATGGTAACTTTAACCTGCTGCTCATTAGGAATTTTTTTTATTATTATTATTTCTTTTTCCTTTTTCCATAAATGTAGGCACATACAAAACATTAAAACATTTAAGTTGAAATCTTATATTTTTTTCTAGAAAAAGAACAAGCTGCCAGTATTGTATGGCAGCTAGAAATGCTGACTGTTTCCAACATTATCAACATTCTTCTGCTTCAGCAATAGCCAAATTACTTTATTAAATTTTCCTGGCAAGAGTTTACTGTGTATGAAAAATGGATGTTCTTGATCTCCTTCCAAGTTGTTAATCAACTGACATGTTCTTTATGTCTCTCTAAGAGGTTTTAAAGAACAAATGTACAGTAGAGATCTGGAGAAGGTAAAAAAAAAAAAAAAAAAGCCAGCAGAATTTTCATTGAGTGAAACACACTACCGTAGATTATACCAGAATACCACGATTTGTCAGATGAAGACAAAGGGTTGGCCTATTTGGCTTGAGGGAGATGAAAAAGAGTACTTTCTCTATTGGCAACAAATGATAGTTAATAAATCCTCAGCACACCGGCATTTTTTTCTTTAATCTGCATAGAACACTGCAAGTATATCCAAGTTCCATTTCCATTGGATGTATTTCATGCAGAACTCCTTTTGGAGCTCATATTACTCTTTCAGTGTAATAGCAATAACACAATCAGCCGAGGTGAGCCTATGGGTGGTTTTGGATTAGTTCATAGGTTCATATCTATGGAACTAATGTAAAAACATTCATAAAACATGCCCTTACTTTATAGGATTGAGGCACTGTTATCATTTTATGTTAGAGACAAAGTTAAATTGTAATTTGAAATCCTAGTTGGAAATTTTAGGAGAATTACATTCCATCTAATAAGAATTTGAAAGCAGGTAAGCAGGAATCTCCTAACTCATTCTGACATTGTCTAAAATAAGGAAACTGCACAGTCACATCTTTTTCAACATAATTATCTAATCTGAAGTGGAAAGGTCAAACCTTTTAAATAATCTGCAGGCTAATCAGCTAATCATTCAGAACAGAACATTTTAGCAGAATAATGTTCAGGTAGTCATGTATACACTTGTATATTACATAGAAATTCAAAGTAATTTCAACCCAATAGCTCAGGATTCTGACTTCAGTTTTAGCATGGTTACGCCTGTACAAAGTATGGTACATGGAAAACTAAGAGAAGAAATTTTTTATCCTTACTATTCACGAGGAAAAGAGTGGGGAAAAAAGTGATCAAGAAAAACAAATTTGTAAACAATAAAGATGATTAACTTAAGAGAAAATTGACTACAAAGATGTATGAACACAGCAAATAATTTCCAAAATAAAGAGTAATGGCTTCCTTTTCTGAATTTTTGTAAAACAGGATCTACTAATTAGTCTGAGATGTAATTGGTTACAATTACAAAGTGTTCCTAAAAATAGAGCTAGTCGGCACTTCACATTTCCATTTCACAGGAAACAAAAGTGTTTCAAAAATCTGGCCATTCTAATTCACAGTAAATCTGATTATTCCTAATATTTCCTATTAAATAAAATTAAAATTTTATGTTAAAACTGAGTATTTTATGCTTATACTTATTTGGGGTTTTTTTTGTTTTGTTTTGTGGTTTTTTGTTTTTTTTTTCCTATCTTACTCTACCACAGATACATACAAGTTACTGGAAGATATCATAGCCTAATATGATTTATCATAAAATGACCTGGGCTTAAAAGGACCTCTAATATCATCTAGTTTCAACCCCCCTCCTGTGGCCAGGGTTGCCAATATTTACATTATAACATGATATATTATGGCAACTTGACATACCAAAAAGTTGATTATTCTCTTTTTATATTGCATCCACATATCCACATAAAAGTAAAACCAGCTGCTACATTGTTTATTTTCTTAAAATATTACACAGTCTTGATATAGAACTGTGGCATGATATGAGTTTTGGGACTCCTAAAAAACAAGTTTATAATTTACTGGAAACTGATGGCCTTAGCAGTAGCTTGCAGAAATAAGTGGCTAGCATAACCAAAGTGATCGTAGTTATACAGGTCTGAGAGAAATTTATCCATCAGGTTGGAAGGATAAATCCTTCAGCTTAAACAGTTTGCAGACCAGCAACTTTGCCGTAAATCAGATTGTTTTTCACTCATGCTGCAATGAGCCATTGTGATACTTGAACACAGAACATATCTCTGGAGTTTCAGCGCTGAAGAGCATTATGAAGAAAACAGTCTTCTGATCTTTCCAAATATTCCCTAAGTATATATGTGTCGAGGTTTTCTGTTTTTTTTTTTTTTTTTTTTTTTAATATCCAAGTCCTTGTGAAATTATCTGTTATTTTGTCAGGTATTCCTTATTAATCAACTCTTGTACTCACATATAAAGAGGAGATTAGAGATATTTCTCACAGTTAAAATGTATGCATAATGGAAAATTGGAGGAGTACATGGAGTTCCTTCATATCATCAAATGATACAAGGACTCAGCTCATCCTTTGCTTACTCATACTGCATGCATCTGACTTCTGCTTAGGGTCTAATTTAAAGCAAATTAGCTAGTTCCTCTAAAGCAAATCTTGGGTGCAGTCCAGAGGTAATTTCTTTTCCAAAGACTTCAATCTAAACATAGTATGGATGAGAGTACACCAGGGCTCTTTCTTCCATACAGTCCTCTAACACTATTCCAAAAGACTCATCCTCAGTAGACCCTGAATGCATCTCTAATGTCCTTACCTACTGTGTTCCATGCATACAGTACATAACTCTCACATCATCTTATAAACACGCCACTCTAGCAGCTATGACATAACTCTTACATGTCAGCACACACTTTCAGTAGAAAAAGCACAAACTAAAGGTGTGCCCAGAAGTATACCATCTGTAGACAATCAGATTCTGAGCAAATATGTGGCTATGAACAGTACTGTCTACTCAAAATTACAATACTATCATTACCACCATATTCACTATTTTTTATTTTCTTCCAGAGACGTCATCATGTTACCTATTCAAAATTCATTTTTTTCTCCTCTAGCATGAATATTTTGCAAGGTACAGCTGGAAATGAGAGATGCTCTCTTTTGGCAGACCAACGAATCTGAACAGTAGGTACTAGAAGACTGCAATCTCTACTGGAAAACAGGACCTTTTCTGTGAAAGGCAATGGTAATGCTGGCAGAGAATGGATCTTTAATAAAAGTGCACAGGTATGTTATGTTAAAACTCATTAAATTAAGGAGTCCTTTCCAGATATTACTTCAATGAGAGGAAGGTAAGAAAAAAGAACACTGCTATAGAATTTTAAGGAAAGGTAACATCAAAATGCATTCATAAAAGCATTCAGACTGCAGTTTCATACCTGCCTTGTTACTGCTGCCCCCAGCTGCCAATTCCTCTAAGACTGTGCTCTTACTGGATTATCATAACAAATGACCTTTTCTCAGTGCATTGACTGAAAAATGAGTTTTTCTTCTTGTGTAGAAGAAAACAGATTTGCTTTTTCCTCTACTCCCAGTTCTTTGTCAATAAATGGGGAGATTACTCTTAACAAATATGATTGCATTTTTCTTGACAGAGATGACATGCATAGACCTGAATTTTGCTTCAAAATAAGGTAAAAGCTGATAACGTTTGATTTATCAACTTATTTGCCTGCTTTTAACATAGATTAACTATTCAGTACATAGAGGAGCCTTATTTTTCCACAGAGCATGGTGAGTTTTATGAGTAAGAGCCTATGTCTAAATGAACTTAAACATTTCATTAGTGCAAAAGTAGTTTTGTACCATCTACAACATATAGCTTTGTTGATTGTAATTTTCAATATTAAAACATAAAATTAAAAAGTAAAATAAAATAGTGCAAAACAAACTGTGAAACTATATATATATAAAACAAGCACAAAAACTTATTTTACAGATAACTTCAAAGAGAATAAAACAAGCAGCTCTCCTTTTCTGTGCACGTCTACATCATACATAATTGAACAATTTCAGGAGCATATATGTAAATATTTCAAAAATAGAAGCATAGTGCAGAAAACTAAACTGAAGCTATATTTGCAATTCTAGAACTGGAAAAATAGTATAATTTTGCTCTAAGTGCAATACAGCCACCTTCAGCACGAAGAACATGCTAGAAAATTTGAATACAATTTCTGTGTCAGTTGACTCAACATCACCCTTCTTGTTATCGGTTTTATGCGGAACTTATAGATACTGCCCATAAATGTAATGCCTTTTAATAGGCTTTGGTATAATATACTGATACTTCTATCAGCTTAGCAAAGCAATCAGAATCTCAATTTAAATAATATTTTCTGCTAGCAAGATGGCCAAGACCAGTCAGAAGCACTAAAAACCAACAGATATAAATCATACCTTTCCACACAGAGAGGCCAAAAGCCAGCTTGACAGTAAATATTCAATATATGTATTTGTTATCTTGTACAGAATAATGTATCTATTGTAACTGTTTACATCCAAATATTTTGAAGACCCTGATAACTTATTAACAATAGCCCCTATTTCTAGAATGGCCAAGTTTTTGTTCCTGATAATATTCACTTCAATATTTCTAATATTATTATGAATGAGAGTTTTCCTGACAAAATTATTATTGTTTATAATTCTGAGTATTGTGATCTCCTTAAAGGAAAGAAAAAAAACAGTGGGAAGGGGATAAAATCAGGCCCATTAGAGATGAGCCTAGGGGAACAATGACAGGATTGGAGGCGAGGCAAGAGGCTCAGCTGACATGCATCTAAACCAGTGCACATAGCATGGGCAACAGACAGGAAAAGCTGGAAGCCATTGCGAGGCAGGCAAATTATGACTTAGTTACCATTATGGAAACATGCTGGGATCGTTCCCACGACTGGAGTGCTGCAATGGATAGCTATAAACTCTTCAGAAGAGATAGGCAAGGAAGGAGGGGTGATGGCAGGGCTCTTTTCGTTAGAGAGTGTTCCGATGTTGTTGAGTTCAGGTCTGGGAATAAGGTTGAATCTCTATGGGTATGGATCAGGGGGAGGGCCAACAAGGCAGACATCCTGGTGGGGTTCTGTTACAGATGGACTAAGCAGGATGAAGAGACAGAAGAGGCATTCTATCAGCAGCTGGCAGAAGTTGCATGATTGCCAGCCCTTGTTCTCAACCTCCTTGATATATGCTGAAAATACAATACAGCGCAGAAGAAGCAGTCTAGGAGGTTTCTAGAGTGCACAGAGGATAACTTCCTGATGAAGCTGGCAAGAGAGCCTAGGAAGAGAGCTGCCCCACTAGATCTTCTGTTCACGAACAGAGAAGAACTGGTGGGAGGTGTGGATGTCTGGAGTTGTCTTGGACAGAGTGATCACAAAATGGTAGAGTTCTTTATTCTTGGTGAAGGAGGGGGACCAGCACAACTGTTACACTGCACTTCCGGAGGGTGGACTTAGAACTGTTCAGGACATGGTTAGGGAGAGTCCCTTGGGATTCAGTCCTGAAGAATAATGCAGTCCAGGAAGGCTGCTTGCTTCTCAAGAGGGTACAGGAACAGGCAATCCCCCTGTGCCGCAAGATGAACTAAAATAGAACTAGAGGGAATGGCCTCAAGTTCTGTCAGGGGAGATACAGGTTGGATGTTAGGAAAATCATCTTCTCTGAAATAGTGGTCAGGCACTGGAATGGGCTGCCCAGGGAGGCAGAGGTTGGAACCTGATAATCCACGGGGTCCCTTCTAACCCTAGCCATTATATGAATCTGTGATGAAGAAAATTGTTCGCCTAAAAGGATTGCACTTGTCACTGAGAAAAATTGTTTTTAATTAAAACAGAAAATAATAATGTACCAACAGTATCAATATTCCTGTGACAAGATACATTTATTTTCATTTTAGTAGAAGAGCAATGTAATCTGCAGCAAACAAATGTGTTTGCTTTATCACATGCTATTTCCCACTGGATGTATTTGATCAGTTGACTGGACCAGGGCATGGTGGGTTTAAACCAATCTGTACTTCCTTCCAAACAGTATTCAAGATGAAGAGCTACCTAATGCCAGATTAGTTTGGGGATAGCACAAACAGTGGGTAAACAAATTAAGGCAATACTGTTGAAGTATCATCCTTAATAGGAAGTGTATCTGCGGAAAGTCAGAATGGCCCAGGCATGCTTTGGTAGTAGTACTAGTTAAGCAGACAAAAATTTCCCCTACTCTGGCTACTAACATGAAGTTCAATCAACATTAAAAAGGTGCTATTGAGGTTTCTAGTTTCTATGATGCTGAAGGAAAACATCAAGGACATGGCATATCATTCGAACGTGCACACAAAGATGAAAAAGTCACTCACAATTTTTAAATCCTAAACATGGCCCACAGCACTGAATCGCTCACAATCACTGAAGCTCTCAAATACTGGCAGGATTCCAAAGCAACTCAAGTGCCAAAAGAACAACTGGAATTACTTTCGGATCATTATTAAACTCTGAAAGCATTTACAGAATTCCTACTGCCTAATCAACAACAATTTTTCCTCCCCTGATATTAAAACAACTGAAAGTATATATCTGATGAAATATGTGACCTACCTGGCTGAAATATCTAATTGACTAATAAAAAAAATCATTTTTCTTAAAAAAAATAAAATATATTGAAAAAAAGAAAAACCAACAAAAAGCCAAAAAAAGAAAAAAAAAACAAAAGTCCATATGACATCAGATCCATTTTGAGTCTTGTATGAAAAAGTGGAGGAATGGCAAAGCACGAAGAAAAATATTGATTGACACAGAGAACAAAGGAGGCTGACAATCCTGAAATTACTGTAGGGCTCAGTCAACTTCAGAATATGGTAGTGGCAACCAGATCAGCAGCTAACCTGTTCTAGTTCCAGCACTGTTACTGAGCTCTAGAATAGTACAAATCAAATGTTCAAAAGATACTTAAGAAAAATATAAGAAAGAATTAAAACTGTCAACACTTGTTATCAGGCATTCTGATAGACGTGTTCTTCTGAATTTCATACTACCAAATGCCGTTATGAACGCATGCTATTTTGGGCAGTAATGCATTTCTCAGTGATAGGATGAAGATGAGTCAGTATTTTCATGCTGTATTTAGCTACCTTAATGACATACATGTTCTTATAGCTAAACAACTAGTGTAAATCAATCAGAAAGCAAGACAGATAAACAATAAAACAAACATTTTGAAAAATGAGTAACCTAGTCATACTTGTGACTTAGATTCTGCTAAATAATTTAAGGCAAAACTATCTTGTTAAGTTATAAAAGCAGTTTATCCACAGTTAGATGACACTGTAATGCTACCAATAAAATTGAAATGTCTACTGGCTGGAAGATAATGAATGAGATGCATCTCATATATCAATTCAAGTTTTATCAGAAAGGCACTTTGGTTTTTACAGAATCCACTAATCATGCTTAAGACTGATTTCCAAATGAATTTTAGTTCTCTCAGTAATACCCTTTTGGTTTCCCAGGTTGGATATTCTGAGTCTACAACAAGCACGCTCTCAAAAGGAGAAAGAAAAAAAAAAAAGAATAAAAAAAAGAAAAAAACCCTCAAAACCCTAATCTTGGAAATGTACAAAGGTTTCTAGAGTTTGTTCAGAGCACTCATGTAATGAATGCCCTCAGAATTCAGCACAGACTGAGGCAAACATTCTGGTTATTCATCAGTGTGGAAAGGACTATAAAGAAGTTAAAAATTATTACGTGTACTAGTATTGCTATTACTACTCTTTCTAAGGAAATTTATGAGGTTGGATATGTTAGAGATAAGCATAGGGCAGGGAAAGAATATTATGCTGCCTTACATAACTGTTCTTGGTGCATTTTTTCATGTCTTCTGGTAAGCTTATTTTTGACCATTAAAGCAGAGAGTTGTGATTATGAACTACCAGCAGTCCATATTCAAATTCTATTTGTTGCATGCACGGAACAAAAAGATATCAAACCTTAGAAAGCTGTAAATAGTAGTCTGTGTCTTTTGTTCCACAAAGACAATACCAGTACATCAGCACTATGATGTGCTCAGGGAGCCTCTCTGTTTTCTGCAGGCAGAGATTATTCAGATATCCAGCCCACGAGGCTGCAGAGCTGGAATCAACACAAAATGTCCTGCATGGATGGCAACTTCTGGCACTGAACAAATGTCAACTCTGACACTCCAATAGTAAACAAATTCCTGAAAAGAGCTGCAGGTTCCTTTCCCTTTGACAAAATTTAGTCTTAGCTAAAACAGGATATTGTTATGGGAGAAAAAAAAATCATATGTAAATGCCTAAAAAATATAAAATACAGGGTTCCCTATTGTCAATTACTATGTAATCAGCTCTTCAGCCTGCTGCTGAAGTTATGATTATCTCAATTCTGCTCTGGTGTTTGTTTTGCCACACTCTAAAACAGATCTCCCAACATGCATTTGGACAACATTGTCAGAATTTTCTGTTTTCTCAGTTTGAATTTGGGGTGGTCCTGTGCAGAGCCAGGTGTTGAACTTGGATGATCTTTGCAGGTCCCTTCCAATTTCAGATGTTTTATGATTCTATGAATTATCCCTAATTTGAAGCAGAAGAGCGGAACAAAGAACGCGCAGTAAAATCCCTACCATTAAATAGATCATTTTATTTACAAAATTATAGCATATAGAACCATCAAGTAAATTGCTGTCATAGCAGAATAAACAACTAGGTGGTCACTGTCAGAAAGGAGCTGGTAATATGAGGCTGAGAGCGTGCCAGGGCTGGTATCTAGATCAGCCACAGGTAAAGTCATGTGTAAAGCCACAGCCTCAGGCTGACAGAGAGAAAACAAAATGGCAGCAGCCAGAAAATATCACTGTTACTGCAAGGGGGAAAAAAAATAATAAAGTGGTAAAGCTGCCAAAAAAATGCTTGAACTTATCCTGAAACTTTTACACTCTTCCAAGTTTAGATTTATTGATTTAATGTCTATCCCCCCCCCCAAAAAAAAAAAAAAAAAAGGAAAGTCAACACATCAACTCATTAGTGTTGTGACCACCAGCCTGCCTTTTCCCAGGGATGTGTAACATAACGGAATAATTTATTGCAGATGAGGATAAAGCTCAAGCAAAAAGAATAGCCAAAAAAAACCATTCCTCCTGTTTATAGCAAATCATTTTCTTTCGTAGCCTATTCAAGACTGTGTTATCAGACCTCGATGAAGGGTAAGTCCCAGATCAGCGGAGCAATGTGCATCACCAGCTATGCCCTTCTGCCCGTGTCAGCGGCGGGACACCACATCAGCGCGATGAGTGGCTTTCCCAGCACCACACAGTGGCAGAAACGCAGAACTGCAGCTTTCCATTGGCAAACTACGAGGAGCTTGCAGCTGTTAGCTTCTTTCTTTCATTATTTTTTGCCTCTTAGTGTGAGTGGCTTCTTCCTTTTTTTAAATAACAACAAAACTATGTCTGTTCAAGACATACTGAATCTGTCTGCCCTCCAGGCACAGCTTGTATTAGGGGCACAGCATGACCTGCAAGACCCAGCATCCCAAAGTACCCTCCGATATGAAGGGGGTCCCTCAGCTACTCCTTCCTACTGGCGCAACTGCAGTTGGACTGGGGACTGCCAAGACCTCATGTCCCCATCCCCAATCACCTCTCTGCACCATTCACAGCAGTACACACCATAAAACTACACGAGAAATCTCAGTTCCATCAGCAGTACTCGTGAGTACAGAAGTTCCAGTCTTTTCTACCAAGATGTAACACATTACAAAACCCAGAACCTGAGGCATTTATTTTGGAGAGCAGCAAGTCGGCACCCACCCATTTCAAACTCTCCTTTCTCATAAGCTGGGAAAATTTAAAACTCTTGCTATGATACACACTGAAATGAGGCCAAAGAGCTCATTTCAGTGGAAACTGAAAATGTAATTTCCATCAAATGAAAAATTCAATAATTTATCCGCTAACCTTCACCTCTGCTTTAGTTAGCTTCCAGAAATGAAGATAAAGGACAGTAACCTCATTCTTGCAGCAAGCTTCTTCAAGAAAAAAGAACTCACTCACACAAATAGCTACACTGAATTGTATTCCATTGTCATTCTAGCCTTATTAGATCAAAGTTTCCGAGAAAATAGGCATTCTGTAGAGAATTAGATTTCCCTTTCTTTGCTTGAATAGAAATATTGCTTTTTAGCTTCCAGAAAAATCTACTGTATGTAGATCATGACTGTCTCTTCCGGTAACAATTCATATAATAAGAGAGTTCTGCAGACCTGTAACATAAGCCTGTATCTGAAACAGAGGATATGGCTCTGAAATTTGATAAAGACAACAGATGAAACACTGAAAACAATAAAGTAGATTTCTAATTACATCCTGGCTGTTAATAATTATGATATCTAGTACTTCATGCTTCGGAATACCCTGTATCTTAGCCTGGATAGACTTTAAAAAAGAAAGTGATACCTTAAAATGTGGTCAATAATAAACGGTAGAAAGCCACAAAACTCCCACACGTGCTGAAATTAAAAAAGCAGCACAACTTAGTATTATATCATTTGCATCCTAACAAAAATTCTTGAGCATAATTAAAGCCTGAAATGTTTCCAAGTGTCTCTATGCTGCAATGAGGTCAGTGCCCATACAGATCTCATTCATCCTCCAAACAGTGGGACATCCTGGCAGGATGATCTGTACCAATGTGCCCTGATTTTCCAATACTTTCACTGCAGTTTGGAAACATGGTATCTCGATTACATGCTTTCAAGCTCATGTCCAAGCCACAGGCTGCCAGGTTCTGCATGAGAATACTGTGGGAGACAGCATCAAAGGCTTTGCTGAAGTCTAGGGACTATATCAGTTCCCTCATCCATCACATAACTGAAATGAACAGATTTGAATAATAAGCCTTTTGCAAGTGAAATATCACAAGCGCAAATATATTTCACTGTCAAAAAAAAAAAAAAGAGTTGTTATAGTGACAGAGAAGAGGGAAAAAAAGAAAAAAAAAGTCACTCTGGAAGTTACATCAAAGTAGCAGTTTTCAAACAAGAGCATAGATGCTAAAGTTTTCTTCAGACAAATCGTGCCTATTTTCTGTACAGTTTCTGAAAAATCACTAGCATTGCTATCACTTAGCTTTGCCTCAGGCCTTCAAAAGTTATCGTCCCCCCATATTAATCAGAAGCACAAAGTGTAACTGGAGCTGTAGCAGGACTTGCTGGAGCACTCTGAGTAGTGACGCCTGACACAGCCCCGCGGTGACAATCGCCACTCGCCTCCAAACGCCAGCTGATGGCAGCACCGGCACAGAAACTGGAAACACGGAGAGCTGACTATCGCAGCGAACTGGATTCTTGCTTCTGGGACAGCTGTCATAATATAGGTATACTAAGGTTCCCTCCTTCTCTTTGATTATATCCTCTTTCTGAAGTTTCAACAGGAAATGCCTAAGATGCACGACTGTGCACGATGATTAACCAGAAGCTTACATGATTTTTTCCTTGACTAAGAAAACTAACCATATAATGATCTGGACTAAGTACTCTGTGTACCACTACTAAAATCACGTTTTCAGTTACAGGGCAACATCATCCCCTGAGTAGGAGGGGAGGACGGGAGAAAAAAAAAAAAAAAAAAAAAAGACATAGCTCAGCAAAAGGAATTTTCATTGTGTTGAAGTGAACCTGCTGCTAATTACCTTGCAAACAAAATAGACAAGTCCAATTTACTTTGCAAACACTGGAGAGAGATTTACTATGTTGCTCCTGTGAAGTTAGAACAACATACAAATTTCTAGTAGGTTCATCTCATTCAGTAGCCATTATTTTTTATTTAATGGCATTAGTTGAATACATAGTGTAAATAGTTTCAGTATAAGCAACTAAAAAGTACAAAACGAAGCACTTCATTGTTCAAATTCCAGGAAACTCTTATATGCATTCATACACACACACACACACACTTTTAATTTAGAAGAAATTTGAAACAGACACAGAATATGCCACTTGCATACATTTCTAAGCATTTTTAATCCTTTAATCACTATCAAGCTAAACCATCTTAAGAGGAATACTTCCTTTGCACCATAAACTTGCCCTAACCCTTCTATAAATATCTGAATCACCAAATCTAAAACTAATATATTTTCAAGTGTGATTAAAGCTATTTTCTTACATGTGCGATTCTAACTCATTGTGACACACTAAAAATTAAATAAGTATAATAAAAAATCAGTTTAGTCAGTTACTTATTAATTAGATAGCTACTTATCTGAACATATACCAAACTCATAGCTAGAAACTTTATTGACAAATTCAACATAATAAAAAAGCCTTCTACATCATGAACAGTAATGAAACTGCCAAATACTCCAGATATCACATGTTGCTAATGGTTCGGATTTCTGCAGAGGGTACCAGGAGGGGAAAAAACAAACTTATTTGCCTATTACCCCTTGAAAAAAAATTTCCCAATTTAAAGGACTTCATATCAAACAAAGCTTGAATTTCTTTGCCAGGTTTGAAGGCCGCTTGTTATAAAAACCTTTATTCAAACAAAACTTTTTTAACTGGTTAATGGTAAGAAATCATACAAATTTTAAGGTATTTACTTTTTCAGAGAAAATCCACCTCTTCATTAAACCCAATAATCCTTAATTTTCTTTTGGTTTCTATTTGTGGCATATTGGACACGGCTGAAATTCTTCATTAGGATTCCATAAAGAATCTCAAGCAAATTTCTGTCTGTCACAAACAATAACTACCTTTATGGCTATCATTAGTATTTCTCTTCATTAGAGGCACTAAGTCACTCCTTTTCAAGGGACTGAAAAATGTCATGGGTGCCAATCCCTTTCTTAAGGGTACAGACATTAAATTATATTCATGTCTTTCTATTTTGACTTGCATCCTAACAAATATCTGAAAGTGACAACAATATGATAATACAAAATCAAAAAAAACTGATATTTTTTTGTCATTCTGTATAATACGAAAGAATCACAGAATTCTCTGCATTATGAATTAGCAAATTTGTTGTTTTTCTAGCAGTGATAATCTATTAAATATCTTCTTCCATATTTATCAGCAGAACTGAACTGCTAGTCACTTAGGAGTTCATTGTCCTCATCTTCCTGCTGACAGGGATGGGCATACCCCATAGAATTGCTCAGGTTGGAAAAGACCTTCAAGATCATCAAGTCTGACCACAAATCCAGAAATCTACTTCAATGTTTTGCAAACATGAACTGAACACGGAAATCATGCTGAAAACTGATGAACTAGGGTGGGGTAATGCACAAAAAACACATTAATCATTGGAAATATTCTACTACGTGCACATTTAAACCTCTCTGAAAGGATCCTGAGGGCATACTCCTTACTCAGAGGTTAGGTTGTCTCAGTTAGGGGCCAGCTCATATAATGTGGTCATGAGAGTCCTCCAGACGCAGCTTGGGGAGACTGCCACCAAGGCTGCCTTCCCTTCCCAAAGCTGCTTTTAAGATGAACCACTAACATTTATCTGAATCCCAGATGACCTATGGATCCTATCACACTGCAGTCGTGCCTGCATCTGGCCAGCAGCCATGCTGAGACTAGCACACAGCTCTGCCTCATCACTGCTGGCCTGCCTGACATTGCTACCATGCTCAGCTTCAGGCTCACCTCCCACTATGGAGCAGCCAGCCAGTGCTGCTCTCTGACAGTCTCATTAATCAGGAGAGTATGACAAACCAACAAGTCACAGAGTTATGCAAGTTGCCCAATTTTATTCATTCCTTGCATGGGAAGGAAGTCAAGCAAGTAGCTGTAAAACAATATACAAAGTTGAGAATCGCCATAGTTCTGGTTAACACCAGAAGAGGAATTGCTGAATTTTTTGTTTTCATGAAGACTAGTAAGAAAGGCTGAAGAAACAGCTGAGGCTTGGAAGCTTTATGTCCTGTCTCAGATATTCCTTGTCAGACACCCTGCTTCTGTCTCTGACGTTCACAGTTTCTGTCCATGAAAACAAAAACAGACCTAGAAGTTTTGGCTCTGCCTTGAAAATGACCACAACTAAAGTTCTGAAGAATGTCTTCTACAATCAATGCGTAATAGGTCCATAAAAACGAGTGATTTTTTTTGTTTGTTTTTCTTCCATAAAAAAAATCCTAAAGGGTTACCATCAATGACATACAAGAGGACACACAAAACATTTTCTCACTGATCCTGGACAGAGCATTGTTGTAGTATCATTAAATGTGCTTTCTAAAGACAGATTAGTATTTCCTCCCTAACAAAGTTTATGAATTTTATGAATTAATACAGCTTCCTATTAAAAACCAAAAACAAGTAATAACTAATATCTATTTGAATCCTTTAAAAACACTGCAATGAAAATAGGTAGAATATTAATGTTACATATGTCACACAGTTAGCCTGATAGACTGAAAGGAACTGTACACCTCAAAAAAAATAGTTATCCATTACTTGACTAAAATCCCTTATCATTTATACTGAGATTTGCCTGTTGTCTTAAGTAAAATGAACCAAAGGAGTAACACAGGTTACTATTACTGTACATCTTTTCCAGATAGCTTGAATTTAATATTTCATCATGTTTTTTTCCACACACCCCTCCCCCCCTCCATCCAGTTTAATTCTCTGATTCTATTAGGCAGTCAACTTTTGCACTTGTTAGTGTGTGGAAAAGATTATATGCATAAACCAATTAGAAGATTGGAAGTGCTTTCCTACTGTAAGCTGGAAAACTAGTTTACTAGTGGTGAATGAGCTAATTGAGTACTAGCAAGGTGGCAAGCTTTTTATATACCAGCAGTGGCAACTAGAATAGTCAGGCAGAAAATCTAATCTATTACACAAGCATTATGCAAGGACATTAACTGGCTCCTTCCTGCAGCAGTGCCACATTTAATTCAGATAGGCTTTGGATTTCACTCTGTCACATCCTTTGTTAGCAGCTAATATGCAAGATATAACTGACAGATGTAAAATTTAAGTAGTCATGCCAAAGAAAGCATAATTAAGAAGTTGTTGTCAAGGCAATAAGAGCTAACATTGTAGTTCAACTATTACTGAGTTTTAAAAAAAGGTTATCACTCCCTCTATTAAATATTTATTAATATAATTATTCAAACATCCTAAGAAGCAATAAATACTATTCTAGAAATTAGAGAGCCCCAAAACATTGAGAGATTTAGTTTAGATTAGAGTTTATCATCAAAGATTAGCTGGTATATCAAGCTCCTGGTTAGCTCCCACCCAAAATGAATCCTTCTGTGATACATCATCAACATTAAAAAGTAGCTCTTACACAAATACTCCCTCGTGGCCTTTTCTAAGCCCTGCTTATCTCTAGGGCATGATCCTGATGACAAGGCTAACCAGCTGGACATATTATGTATCTGTTTTTTCCACCTAAACAGAAAGGTTTTCAAGGAAATAATCAAATAGTAAGGCAGCCCACACTTGCTGGGCAAGATTTTCTGAAACATATGGGATAAAATCCTGACTCTAGCCTGTATCAAAAGCTGGGCTTTCTTGACAGGAAAAAAAAAAAAAAAGATAAACAAACATAGCCAAAAACAAAAAACAAACAAACAAACAAACAAACAAAAACACTAGCAGCAAGCATAGCAGACAGTCAGATTCAAAGAAAGAGGTAAGGAGGGGAAGCAGCCTCTCAATATGTTCTCAATGAAAGAGAGACATTTTCTCCCATCTGCATACTGTCTTTACAAGGAGTTCTACTGAATGAATTGGGTAGCCATGCTTTAAGGGAAACCAAAGCTACCAGAGGGTATCATCAAGGCTGAATGCAGCTCTGGGCAGCTTGGTCTAGTTTGGTGACCCTGCCCAAGGCATGGGGATTGAAACTAGATGATCTTAGAGGTCCTTTTCAACCCAGACCATTCTATGATTCTATGAGTAGCAATCATCATTGAGCTTACTTTTTCCTTTCATTTTGTCATATGTAGGTTAAATCCAATTCATTTATGAATCAGGCTTCCAAAGAAAGAATTCAAAACCTTAATTGTGAATAGTGAACTGCTCAGATTGAACATTAGGCAGCATTAATAGTGACTTGAGCCTCTAATCTTCATTTGATATTGCAAATATGAACAGACATTCTATCAAAAGGGAACAGGAGAAAATACAGACAAACAAGGAAATCAAAGATGCAACAAACAGTGAGCATGGATATGTTGCCAAGGCCAGACTCAGTCAGCCTGATTTCTTAAGGAAAAACATCACTGGCTGAAGGCAGCAATAACTGAAATGGCCATGTTAGCTAACCTCTCGAGTGATGATCATGCTGGATAAGCAAATCCCAGTGATTACATCTGGTTTAGATCAACAATAAGAGACAAAGGAATACCCTGGTGTATCTAATGGGATGCACATGAGAGGGCATAATCTATTCCAGAAGCCTTACAGCTGCTTACATAACTTCAATAGAAAGTAAACACCACGCCACGCTGCAGTGTGATTTTTGAGAAGGCACAATTTCACTTACACAGCAAAATAAAGGTGAATTAGCAAATAGTTTCAGAGCAGCTTTGTACAGTCAAATCCTAAACTGTGATTAAGAGATGATGAAAAGAAGTATTAACATAAATGAGATAGCACATTGGCCTAAGGCATAAGCAATTATTACAAAAATTCCCAAGAGATTCAGTATACCAGGGAGAGATAGTAGCATGATTCTCTGAAGTTGCTGTAAAGAAACACCATCTTCTGAGGATGCCCAGATACAAGAGAAAAAATGTTCCAGAATGCCTAGAAACAACACCTCCCTAAAAGAGTCCAAATGAATAGGGATCCAGAAAGGAGGCTACAACATTTAGTGAAGAAAAGAAAAAGAAAAAACAAGATAATCCCCATAGTATTTCAAGTAGTAACAGCTAAAGGTTTTGTCCAGTAAATGACATGTCATACCAGAAATGCCTTCAAGAAAAAACAGGTGTATTGCAGTCTGCTTGTATAAGCACCCCACAGAAGCTCAAAATGCACTTTGCATTTTCCTTCAGTCATCATGTATGATGAGTACAAACCAAGCATCTTGGAAAAATACAAATTGGATGTCAAAACACAATTGATTATAATACTGTGAGACAAAAATCTTTCCACAGAAAAACAGAAGTGCCAATGCTACCAAGCCAAAAGCAGATAATTAAACTATCCATCAAAACTGAAATCAGAAATATGGATGTTCTACACTTAGAATAGTACATTATATCCTAAAACATTCATACATACTGTGGGTGCTTTACCAAGATGTTGAGCAATCAAAACATTAAGCATTATTACAAGAAGAGAATAAGCAAAGAGGGCTCTTAAAATGGGATGAGATTTCCAAAATTACTCTTAGGTTTGTGGACCCTGGAGAAAGAATTAAGTAACCTTTTATTCTGTCATCATGAAACAATGATTCTTTCTTCTGTTGCTAGAATGAAAGCTGCAATTAGCCATGTGAAACAAATATGACAGATGTGTTATATTAGGGACATGCAGGCATGGTAATAGTGACAGCAGTAGGACTGCATTGAATCAAAGATAGCTAGGCTTCCTGAAAAACAAAATCAAGCAATGTCTGCATGGTATGTCTGTTCCAAACATATTAACAACAACAAAAAAAGCAACATAACACACAGCTTCTTCTAATTTTTCACACTACAGACTTTGTATATCATCTAGCTACTGCCTAATACAAACTCCTTAACACTACTCACAAAATAGTATCAGTGAGCATAGAAGTGGTCAAACCAGACTGTGCTTCAGGTATTTTCTGTTAGGAACTGAGTTTCACACAAAGATTGATAAACTAGCAGTCTCAGGTGACTCGTTACATTGGATTTTAAATATGCTACATACAAACACAACTTTTCAGTATTTTCAGTAGATACAAACAATACAACAGCATCATCTATACGTTATTTTCATTTGGCCCATCTAGATCCTTGTCTGATTTCTCCGCCTCTAAAAAAAGAAGAAAGATTCACATTTGAAAGAAAGACTAAAGAAAAAAAAAACAGCCCACAAGTGTTGCATTATTTTGTCCTCCTTGATTACCAAGCAAATGAGAATTATCTATCAGATCAAGCATTGCTTTGAGGCATCCTCAGAGAGATTTTCAATTTCTTTCTCTCCCATGATAACACTGGTAGGCAGTGTGTCAGCTGCCCACACAGAACCACCAGCATGCCCTCCAGATCCACTCCTGATAAAAAGCTGTCCCACTGAAGAGAAATAACCACCCACATTCCTGTGGTCTGTTCATACTCTTGATAAACCAAAGTAGAAGTAACTAACTTTGAAGAACAAAGTTTTATGCAGCCTACTCATACCTTTGTAAAGCCATTGGTTTTGTGTCACGCTTCAGTGTTTTGTTACTCCTTCATCAAAGATAAATATGTGAATAAAGTAAATAAGCATTAAACAGGGATGTTTAAAATCCTTCTGGCTGCAGAGTAGCATTGCTCTTACAGGAGAGAACTCAATGAAAACAAGAAAAGCAGCCTTACATTCATTCCAAGCATAATGTTTTTATACAGTTCCCAAACAAAACTGTTCCATCAGTCCCTCCAAGCCTCACTGCTTGCAATACTCTACAGAATTTCTTCTTATTCCCCTTCTGTCCCTCCTCTCATTCATTGGCTGCAAGCTAAACTTCAATTTAACCTCCAAGTAATTTACTCAGAGACATGATATAAAAATCCAGAAATTTTAGAATGTAGATGATTCTAAAATAAAATGAGTAGGACCTGCAAGTGCAGGTGAACTACATAGTAACAATTCACAACCATAGGAAGGTGATCAAGAAAATCTTCCTGATAACCATTCCATAGATCATACAATTATTTGAGTTAGAAGGGACCCTTAAAGGTCATCTAGTCCAGCTCCCCTGAAATGAACAGGGACATCTACAACTAGACAAGGTTGCTCAGAGCCCTTCCAGCCTGAACCTGAATCTCTCCAAGGACAGGGCATCCACCACCTCCCTGGGAAACCTGTTCCAGTGCCTCACCACACTTAGAGTAAAATGTTTCCTCATTATATCCAACCTACACCTCCTCCCTTTTAGTTTGAAACCATTTCCCCTTGTCTTATCACAACAGACCCCACTAAAGAGCCTGTCTTCTTCCTCACGGCCCTCCTTTAGGAAGCAAATGCTGCTACTAGGCTTCCCTAGAGCTTTCTCCTCCTGGCTGAACAGCCCCAGCTTTCTCAGCGTGTGTTGCATCATTGTATCATTTCTGTCCGAGCATGTTCAGCAGGGGACCACAAGTCACTCCTATGCTCCACATGTGGATGCAGTACTCCAGGTGAGGCCTCACCTGTGCAGACTAGAGAGGCAGGATCACCTCCCTCAACCTGCTGACCACTATTCTTCCGATGTAGTCCAGAGCACAGTTGGCTTTCTGTGCTATAAGGGCACAGTGCTGACTCACACCTAGCTTGCCATCCATCAGTACCTCCAACAGCTTTTCAGCAGCTTGTACTGCTTGTAAGGCCTTGCCCTTGGATTTGTTAAACCTCATGATGTTCACCTGGGCCCACTTCTCATACCTTTGTATAGTAGTCTCTTTGGATGGCATTCCATCCCTTGTGCGTGTTTACTGCATCACACAGCTTGGTGTCATTCACAAACTAGCTGAGGGCACACACGACCCCAGTGTCAGTTCCATTGATGAAGATGTTAAGGAACACTAGTTCCAGGCCTGACCCAAAAACATGAAGGACAAGAAGATGATTGTAGTCAGCATGCATTTACATAGGGGAAATCATGACAAACCAATCTGAGACATGTAACAGTGAAGTGACTAACTTGCTGGGTGAAAGGAAAGCAACTGATGCCGTTTACCTAGACTATAGCACAGCTGACCCCATAACATCCTCACAGACAAGCTTACATAATTACACAGCAAAAAAGTTGAATCAAAGTCCAGCTAGAGGCTAGTGGTGTAACCCAAAGATTGATACTTGGGCTAATACTGTTTAACACCCTCATTAGTGAGCTAGGCAATGTGATGGAGTACTCCTAAGCAAAATCATATATAGCAGGAAGTGGCTGGTGCAATACATGGTTATGCTGTCATTCCTATGGACCTTAAATACAGGGAATGTGAAGCCCCGAACTTAGATAGGAACAACTCCGGGTACTGAGAGCTGACCAGCTGGAAAGCAGTTCTGCAGAAAAGGCCCTTGGGATCTTAGAGAATAAAAAGATCACCAATTTTTCAAGCAGAAGTCAGTGCAATTGCTAGTGCAAGGGGGATAAGTTGCTAGAAAATATGCTTTTCAACTTGTATATTTGACATACAAAGGTGAATAAAGGAGCAACATTGATGAGACAGAGCAATATTTGTTCTTCAGATGCTTTTTAGATAAACCCTAGGGGCATTGTCCCTGCCCACGCGAAAGAAAGGACATGTTTTGTGGAGTTCTATTACAGTCCACGTAGTGAGTGATAATGTAAGTTGTATACTGCACTACTACATTTTTAATAGGGAGCAGGCTGTCACCACCATTCTTTCAGGCAGCAGAATACAATCCCCAGACAAGATGCAATCTGCTGTTCTCACCAAGTTTCTGCAGGTATTGTGGAGCAATCTGACTTGGAAACTGCTGCCTAGTGCCTAAAGGAAGGAAATTCTTTCAGCTTGCTTCACAGGTCTGATAACAACACAGCTAAACTATGGGAGGAGTTAGAAGCTGCTGATTTGCAGATTTGTGTTTTCTTGCCTCTTAGCTTTATGTTATGCATTGTCAGCAAAGCAGCAGATTTTAAAATCAAACCCAGCTTCTCTCCCAAGCCTTTGAAAACTGTGATTTTGATGGCCTGAGTTTTGGCAAGTTTGAAAAACTGACAAATGCTTGATATCATAACTCCAAAACATTATCTGTACATATCTAAAGTATGAATTTATAAAAGACCAGCTGTTATACCTTATGTAACTCTTACCCTATATTTAATAGCATCTAAGGAATTTTGTGGGCAGTAAGAAGGAACAAACTAACCGACGCTTACCTGTACAAGCAGGTTTTGCAGCCAAGCAGCTAATGTACTATAAACTCAAACCCTACTTTATCATTTAGCAGGTAAAGAAATAATTATGGCAAAAATATTGCCATTCTTGCCTGATCATTTCTCGTATGCTGTTTTACAACAATGACAAATATTAATCATCATTACTTGTAGATATTTAGGTGGAGGTCAGTTTCAAATAGTCAAAAGGAATTTCACAATTAATATGTTTAGAGGCGTGCATGAATCTTGACACTTAAAAATTCTAAAGTGACACGCACAGGAAAATTTGTATATTTGCACATTGTGTGTACAGGTGATGAGGCACTCTCTTCTTAAAAATAGAGATGAAAAGCTAAAAAAAAAAGAGCTAAAAAGATCATATAAATAGGTTAGAAAAACTGTGCATTCCCCTCCCATCTGTTTTGTTTGCTGATTTTACAGCTCCTCAATAAATCAGAATGACTCTGTTTAGCCTAATTACTTTCTTATGCAAGGACAAATCCTTGTTAACTATCTCAATGCAGGGCAGAACACAGCTAAGCACCACTGCAGCAAAGTATCAAGATAAGGGGTGGATGATTTAATACATACAGTGTAGTCTGGCAGGAACTTCCAGTGTCTGGAGCTGCATTTTTTAACTTTCAGGGTGACATACAGCACACCGCCCCATTCTGAAACTCCCATTCAACTCATACTCTGGAGTGCCAATGCCAGATCAAGCTGTCAACTGTGGTTTTAAAATCACTATATTTAAAAAGCAATGTAAAATAAATTTCACTTTGACTTCAGAGTAAGACGATATGAGAAGTCTTTCTAAAATTGACCCTTTATAAGCATCAAAATATTTTACGTTATGACAGTTCTCACACATGCCTGAAGAAACTGTATGGAACCTAACTTTTGCCCTAAGAGGGTGACAGGAAACACAGAGAAACAGATTTTTTTTCATAATTACTTTCATGTGATAAAAAAGGCAAGATGAAAGACAAAGATGAAAGACAAGCCATGTACTGGACAGCCATACAAATTTTTATGAGCACAGTATGCAGGCTCTTGTCCATTGCTGGTGAAAAGGGATAGTTAATGGTGGCGACTACATTGAAGAATACTCTTTTGTAGCTTAGAATTTGCTCTATCAAATAGTGTCATTGTGTTCTTTGCATCTACTGTAGTTTCTAAGGAAATAAATAGGAGGCACTACATTCAGAGTGACCTATATGGCATTACATTTGGTGTCATATACGAAATGTGCAAAAGAATGTTTATGAGTTGAACAGAAGCAGTTCAGCAGAGGAGTACACCTGTTATAAGAGGAGTATTTTAATTAGAAGCCAAGTTTTGAAGAGAATACAAATTCTCCTGGCCACCACTGTATCACCAACTAAAAGGCATGCCTAGCGCTCAGGGAAATGGTAGAAGCTGAGGACCACTCCAGTTTATCTGTACACAGATCAAGAAGGTTAAACTATAATGCACCAAGATATCTCTATATATACACTGAAGTTTATTTTTGACATTGTGAATTAAGCCTCTTGAGCATATCTGCTCCCACAGCTGGAACACTTCAGATCATGAACTGCTTTATTTCAAGCTAATTTAGGTACTTTACACTATATTGCCTTCTAGCAAAAGTTATAAAGTAGACAATAATAACAGTCATATGCCCTCAACCTATGCACAGCACTTAGTGAAAATGTCAGCTGTTAGTTACTATAGATACAGAAAGCAAACTTGGATGCGAAAAATGTTCAAGTCACAGCATGTGGCTGTAAGATTGTAATGTGGCTCACTGCAGGAGAGACCGTTGTGGCATGATTAAAATGGTGAAAAATCACACTCATGAGCACAGGCTCATCCAACATAAACTTCCTCACAGCAGAACTACTGTATTCTAGCCCTACAGAGTGTCTGAAGGATGTCAGTGTTGCATGAACGCTAATAACTTATCACAACGAAATACACACCCAACATTCTTTCCTTTCCCAGTGCAGGTGACTCGTTCAAACCAAGACGATACACCAGAGTTGCGTGTTGTATGATGACACAGTACCTTCGGTTATTTCTTTGCAAAAGGCATTCTTTGCCACCCTGCAAAGGAGTGGCTGGAAAGAACTTATGGTACTATACAGCCTTTGCAACTTACAACGTGTTCTTATATCACTTCCATTCTATCACCCAAGAAAGGATTTCACAGACATTAACAAAACATAAAGCTATCTTTAGAGCTCTTTATCACCTCCTGTGGTTTTGTACCTAATTTCCCTATACTGTTCTGTTAAGGGAAGCGTGTTTCTTGGGAACTCTGCCTAAGAACATTTCCTTAGAACGAACTCAAAGTAATTTACAGTGTATGCTAAGCCAAGATAGCTGTACTTAAATGACAACTACTTAACTTTAGCAAGCATCAGTACAGGCTAACCTTGACTGGAAAGCAAAGATACTGTAGGATTGTAGTATTTTACTCTCCAGGTACAAATTTAATCAGCAGACCCAAATTGTAGCATTTAACTTAATAAAACATAGCTGAATTCACACAGAATTCAGCAGGTATGACATTTAAACAGGTCATCCAAATGAAAGCTATTATTATTCTTTACTAGTTGTAAAGTTTCCAAATGATCTCAATATTTCACAAAAAAAATGGGAATAATGAATTCTCTCAGGTTAAAATAAGTGGGAATATATAAGTTTACAGACATTTAGTTTCTTTTATTTTTCTATACTGCACAGTAACTCCTGATTTTTCATTCATTCATCTTTCACTCTTCAGAGATTTACAAAGCCTCTTCAAAAATAGTTTTATGATTTTATTTATTCTGTCTGTTGAAGAAATTGACCAGCCTTTAATAGACGGGCTAACTGAGATAATGCTGACAACATTATATTTCAAATTAGCGGAGAACTGTAAATCTGAACCACAAATTTAAAGAAATGGAAGTTGCAGATACAGGAAGTACAGATAGGCTGGGCAAGGAATTAAATAGTTATTGGGACAGTAATGAAATTATTCTAAGGGACCCAGACCATTTAACAGGCAATGGAATTAACAGTATTTAAGGTATCGTCTGATACATCACTACCAATGAAATTATCCAGTATTTTTGATTAATCAGACATAGCACGATTGAACTACTGAAATAAAATGAGAAGTTCTTAGAATTGACAATTTAAAGTTATATCAGACAAAATACACATCAGACTTTTGAAATAATCCATAAATAGTTCTTAACATTGATACTAAAAAGCTATGCATGCTATGTGGAAGGTCTGCCACAGTGCTCTAAGCATTTTCTGTAATAAGCAAGGAAAATCATAGTTTCGTTTAGTAATGTTGCATGGCCTAAGGGGAGCAAAAGTATTTTCAACTGAGAGAAAATATCTGCAAAGGCATTTATTTACAGAGGCACGTGATAAACAGATTCTTGTGTTCGTGAAGTGAAAAAAGAATAACATTCTTTTTTGACAAATTAACAAAGCTAACATGTATCGTAAATTGTCATTTGACTGTTGGTTTTCTTATTTACATATTTGTTCTGCTTTGTTTTATTGTTGTGTGTCAACTTTCTCAGTGCTGTAACATAATCCAGTAACATGATTCAAGAAGTATCTGCCACTTTTGAAATTTCTATTACAAGTAAACTAAGTTTCATTAACAAGTACACTTTCTTCTGCATAGCACTTCCTTATCAAAAGTTACAAAGGCTATGAGAACTACCGAGGCCATCAGAGGACAGAAAAATCAACAAATTGTTTATTTAAAAAGAAAAAATTTCCCATGTAACTAGAATAGTGGAGAACCAGCTCTTCTCTGTCAGCAACGTGGTAGACACTTTGGAGAGCAACAGTAAACCAAAACTACAAATTCTTACAGATACCTTTTAGATTGTTTTGAACTTTTTACACCAACACTTCTCTCCCATGACTGTATAGCAGAGAGCTACTGGATATAAACTTTGACTCATCTCCCAAGTTTAACAGAGAATTCAAATCAACTCTTGACTTATCACTTATCAGTTCTTTTAGTCACACTGCTTTTCCAGATACATTTTAGTTTCACCATAGGACTGGTGAATGAATATTACTTGAGAAGTAAATAAGGTACAGTTTGTTGGACCAGTATGTGCTCATAATGTGAACTCTGGGTATATTTATTTTTTGTTACAATAAACAACTTTTACTCAACATGAAAAGCTGAAGCTTTTTTGTGACCATTTTCTTCCCACAGAGCTTCTCTCAGGGCATAAGCACGAAGTACAAGCAACTATGGATTTGCAGAGAGGGTTTGAGCTTCCAAAAAAATGGGTTCTAGTTTTCTACAGCCTTTAGGGGAAATCGTGAATAGGACTTTTATTTATTTATTTATTTTTAAGCAGAAAGAAACATCACTCAATGACCGAAAATTTGAGTTACTGAATCTGAAGTAGTGATATATATTCTCAAAAAGCATTCACTAAGTCTTGGTAATGTTAAAATATTTTCTGAGGAATAGCTTAGTTACGATTACTGCTTTACTATGATAATGTATACTTATGTTTTATAGAGATTATACATTGACTAAGAAGTTCTTACTACAATAAAAGAATACATATATTACTCAAACACTAAACAAATAAGGTTATTTTTCTTACTGGAAGTAGGTTAGATGTAAAGGTTCCCCATAAAGTACTATGTATACCTCAACATCTTAATTTTTCTCTTTATTTCCTTTCAATAGTTCTCTGAAATGCAGAACATTCTCCTATATGCCATTGTCCAACAGGCATAATAATAAATGCACATTGCAAAGATCATCCTGAAATTTGTGTTTACTCATTTCCACTATAATGTGCTGAAGTAGACATGTGAAAATAGTTTACTCACTTAGCACAGAAACATATGATAAAACCATTCATCAGAAAAACATACAGATGGCATTTGGGTCATCTTAGCAAGGGTTCATATTCTGTACTCCCCCCCCCCCCCCCCCACCAAGTAGAACTGTCCTGTTTGTTTTTCATGATTCATCTGGTACTGTAATAGGCAAACTAGAGTGCTAAAAGCCTAGTGAGGACAGCAAACAAAGCCTAGCAGGCATTCCAGCACTTCTCTGATGTCCAAATTCCTGCTTTGAGCAAAGGCTAATACATTCACAAATGCATTATTGCAAATTCTGACTTCCTTTCCTAAGATCTGTGATATCTTTCATTCTATTGTCATCTGGAAACATTTTATGCTTCTGTTTGAACACCAGATCATAAATTTCTTTTTAAAGAAAATCATTCTGAAAACAATTGTTGAACTCACTATATCTACTCTCTTGCTTCGGGTATGTTCAATATGTGATGAAAAAAATTTCTCTAAGACTGACTGATTGACAGACTCACAAGCCCTACCTAATTAGTGCTCACCAGATTCAGCCAGAAATCTTCAGCACTCCAAGAAATGTTCTATTAATGTAAGACCTTGCTTTTCCAATTCTATTATGTAAAGATTTTCATGAGTCAAAGAGAATTATTCAATGATATTATATCTCTCACCAAGTTTAAAGGTGCTTCAAACCTGAAATGTAGAAGTAGCATGATATGAACTGCAGAAAAACTAAGAGATCAAAAAAAAAAAATGTGGATGTGAAAGAAAATGCTTCATTATAAAGGCTATCTTGGAAAAAAAAAAAAAAGCATTTGAAAGATTATTACATGCTAAATAGAACATTTCTATTGTTTGGTAGGTTTTTTAAGATGATTCACTTCAAAAGTGGAGCTAAAGAAAAAGTATACCCCCAAAAAATCTGAAGACTTTCTATATCTCCAAACTGTACAACAAATACTTAATGTACCTACTAATCACCCCACCAGCACTGTACAGATTGAGTATCAGACATACACAACCACAATATGTTTGTTATGATTAAGACAGAATTTGAGCTGTAAGAATGGTTTGACCCATACAGTAAAGGCAGGAATAAAATTAATTTCTTATAAGTCCCATGTAGAAAATTTCTGTAGTAAAGACATTTCTTTCAACAAAGATGTTTTATTCTTTTCCAAAATAAGCTCTAACATAAGTGCAAATATGGTCTCTGATTTTCTGATGTGCTTTCAGATTTAGCTGGCTTGAATGTGAACAGAAGTTGCCCTATAAGTTTTAGAAATATTTGGCTAGACACCAAATGCTGCACTTACATAAGGCCATATAATCACCTGACAATTGTAGCTGCCCTGCTGATTTTCCAAGAATTTTAATCCTCTTCTCATGAAACTATCCCTTCAGCGAGCAAATGTGTTTAGTCAATTATTTAAATGCTTATTTTGGAAACAAAGTTTGATTTATCAAACAGGAGAATATTTTCCACTCTCAAACATCAGAAATCAAAAGAAATCTATTTGTACAGAGAAGTACAATGTGTAGCTTGTCATATAAAAGGGCCAGTTACTCAGCTGAGCACTTGCAGGCTGCTTCTACACATTTTAAAGCCTTTCTACAGTAAAGTTTCACAGCTCTTCCTTCCTGATGAACAGAAGGATCATCTTGTCAGCAAGTAACGTACATAGTTAGCACACAGTAATTGTTACATTTTGCACAGGGCAGACCAGAGATAGCTGCCTGATGTTTGGGCACATGATCTTCCCACTACTATACATTTTATTTACTCCATTTACTTTATCTTTTATGTCAGATGTAAAATTAAATGCATCAAATCCCAAGCCTCATGGAAGCAATGAATGTTTTAACTATAGGCTTCAAAGAAACCAAAATCTCATTAGTACTCGAAATATTTTTACTTGCTGAGTACACAAGCGGAGCTATTTATTAATGATGACTTTGGTGTATGCGTAATGGTGATTTTTTTTGCATGTGTAATTTACACTTATATGCTTTGTAAAAATTAAGGGTTGCTAATGTGACAACAGAATAAATTAAGCTCTGAACCACAAATTGCGGGAAGCCAGAACAATACACTATGGAATTACCGCTTTCTGTGCACTTTAATATGAATACTTGCATGCTCTTCTTAGAACAGCTTGAAAATAGTGTCTGGGATGAACCACTGACAAGTGTGCTTGCAACTATCATTTTGTTTGCTCTAACACTCCTGCCTCAGTATAAGCAAAGCAGCAAGAGTGTGGGGCTGCAGGCTGCACACAGTGCTGCGACTCCAGCACTGATCACAGAGTCACCTAGGTTGGAAAAGACCTTCAAGATCAAGTCTGGCCATCAACCTGACTTCATTGAGTCCCATCAGTAAGACACGCTACCTACTCCATCACTTCCCTTTGCAGCTCTCTTCAATGCTTGACTGCCCCCTCTCTGTGGAGAAATTCTTAATGACTTCCAAAATAAATCTGAAATGCAACATGAGGCTGTTTTCTACCACAAGTCACCTGAGAAAAGAGACTGACATCCTCCCCAGTGCGATCTCTTTTCAGGTAGCTGCAGCAAATGATGAGGTCTCCCTCACACTCTGCTTCTCCAGACTTAATAACCTACATTCTCTCTGCCACTCCTCATAACTCTTGTTTTCTACTCCCTTCACGCACTTAATTCTGTTCTCTGCACACAGTCAGGCAACTCAATATTCTTGTAGCAAGATGCCACTAAAAACTAAACACAGTACTCAATGTGGACTCACCAGCACTGCATACAAGGGTACAACCACTTCCACACGCCCATTGGTCGAAATACAAACAAAAAGAACAAAAAGCATGAGGACTCTGTCACTCTCTCAACTCCTTTTATTCTGATGCAATATTACTGGAGGTCTCCAAAGGAGAGGATATGTAAGGAGAAAAGCCAGTCACCAATAAGCCAGCACAACATCAGGAACACTACTCTGTGCAAGTACAAATGATTCTACACTCTTGCTTGATGAGCCCACAGTCTCTAACATGAATGAAACTTTAGTGATTGAGAACTCAGCTGGCTTTCACAGGGATTATACAGCTTAAGCGTGGGAACAATGCTGTGGTACGCATGAAATTCAAACTCTGACAACAAATCAAATGGAATTAAATATTCAGCTCTCGTTTTGTTTTGTTTTTTAAATTCCTGCCTAATCAAAATAGTTACATGTGACTGAATGAAAACATTTTAACTACCTTTTTCTCCGTTACTAAATTTTTGTTAATTTTCATAACTACACCATTCCACTAAAAAGTGAATTCTATCAATAAAAAACAGTTTTAAGACTTAACTACTGAACTTATGAACTAAATAATTTTAAAGATTGGCAGCAGTCTCCATATTTGTCTTTATCTTCATTTTTTCAGAAGTGCAGTTATCTTACATCCACGCATATATTCCTTCTGGGATGCATTCCGTGATAGGAAGTAATTAGAAAACTGCTTAAAATCTTGGACCATGCATTTAATGCAAAGAGAACTGACTTCAGTTCCTTGCTTGAAAGATATTTTGACATATAAAGCAGTTTGTCAAATGTCGATTTTCTAAGGGGAAAGCAAAACAAATTCAAACAATATTGCCTTCTTCACCTCATGTGAAAGACTGTTTCAGACTAGTTTACCAAGCACTGAATGTATCTTCATGTCAGCACATTTACTAATTTAAGCCAAAATTCCAAGTTCCACTCCTCCTAAGGGTCAAGTCTGCAGAAAAACAACATCTGCCTGGAGAAATGTGAATTTTCTTCAGTATCATGGGAAGCATTTTCTGGCCAGAGAACGGAGCTTCTACAGCACAATAGGCACATCAAGCCCCTCTAAAATTCCTATGAGGTAATGATGCAAAATGGAAAATGCTGAGAGTTTAATCTACATGGGAGTATAATTGTTTATAAAAAATAATAATAATAAAACAGGGATACATGTTTGTGTATGAATCTGTATCACAAAAATCCTTCTAATTTCATTCAGCACTACTGGCCACCTTCCACAAATGAAAACAATTTTTAATTCGTATCATTTGCTTCACAATTTTTAAACCAGTCTCAAGTATAGAACCATAGAATCATTTGAGTGAGAAGGGACCCTTAAAGGTCATCTAGTCCAACTCCCCTTCAATGAACAGGGACACCTACAGCTAGATCAGGCTGCTCAGAGCCTCATCAAGCCTGTCCTTGAGCATCTCCAGGAAACAGGGCTTCCCTCACTTCTCTAGACAACCTGGTCCAATGCCTCACCTCCCTTATACTAAAATCTTTTTCCTTATTCACGTATCTAAAGCATCTTCAGAGAGTTTTGCATAAACCCTATTCCTAACTCCAAGGAACAAATAGAAACTTGTTCCTCTACAGGATAGCGTCTCTACTACAGGAGAAATAGCAGCAGTTTCTCAAAGCAATATGTATGTTTTGAGTGGTGCTGGCAGCTCACAGAATAAAGTAAAGCAGGTATACAGGAACACACAGCTAAGGCTTGCAAATGAAACTAACACAGATTTCTTAGGAGAAAAGCTCAAATAATATGAACAGTTTGAAGGATCCATTAATTTCCTTTAACCTGTATTAAGCTATAGTGATCTTGATAATTGTACAATGAGGAGCTAGTAAGCCACATCAGTTATCCCATGCTGCATGCAGTTTGACCACTAAGCCCATGCTGTGTATACCCTTGGCTGCAGGATAAACTCAGCCAGATCACTGCAACAGGCATTACTTTCAGGGCATCTATCGTATAACATAAGCCACCATTTTTCAGTGGGAAAGCCATCCAGACAAATCAGATTGGAGGCTGCTCTCTTGACAAGCTGACTGATACATTTTAATCTATCTGCACACTGCTTTCTTCAGAAACCTTTCATTATTATGTGCTATGGCTGACATATCTGAAATAGTCTTCCTAGTTAAGGCAGATAACCTTAACTAAGAATTCAGCTCTAGAATCATTATAACCTGCTTTTAAGTCTGGAATTAATTACTGGCCCGACTATTAATCTTGTTAACAATGTTACAAACTTCATGAATTCCAACGTCTGTTAGCCCCCAGGCATTGGTACTGGAAACATCAGGTTATTCTGCTTACAGTTTTTATCAAGGTAATCAAAGTATCAAAAAAAATTCTTAAAGTATTTTAAAATAAACATTTAAACAAAATAGCATTGCATCCTTTATTTCTATGATTAAGAATTAATTTAGTCTACATAGTTTTGGCTTGGATTTGAGGCTGAGGAATTAAGGTGTTAAAGCAGTACGAGTGGGAGGAAGAAATATTACAAGAGTGATGAATGTTGACACAGTGAATCCTACATCAAATCTTCACAGTTGAGAGCCTCAACATACAACCAAGTACTTCATAACAAGACACTGCGATGTATCACAGAGGAAAATGACAACAGCTTGTCAGCTTTTTCAGCTCTTCAGTGAAGAGTAGGAATGCAGTGGGTAAGAGGTAAGGTTGTATAAACCAGACCTAGCTGGCTTACTTTCTTCCACAGTTGAGAAACCAGAACACGCTATAACTCCTGCGTCAACACAGTTCCACTGCCAGATATGAGAGTCTACCTTCTAGCACATGTCAGCCATTCAAATAAGAAGCTACTGCAAAATTTACTGCGTAGCATTAAAAACAAAAAATAAAACTACAATAAAAAGAACAAAACCAACCCATCTTCACAAACTTCAGTTTACCCATTCAAAAAACACACTAATGTTAACTTATCTAACACAAGTGCTCGGACAACTACTAAAAGATGCTTTCAGACACTCTAATGTAGTATCTAATTTGTAACACTGAACAGATAACGATGATTGAATGTGAGAACTTGGCTGTATTAGCTACTCACTCGAAAACAGTTTCTACAAGAGTACTGAAACCTCTATCTAGTGCCTATGTTCATTGCTACGATACTGTATTTAAGTATTATGGATCCCTTGTTGTCTAGACATCAGACATAGCATGCTTTAAGAGACTGAAAATTGATTTATTCAGTGTATTTTAGTCTTCTGTAGGAATACAGAGAAAACGGATGTATTAAGAATAGTGCTTAGGGAGACTGGATTGCATGAAGCATCACAATGAGATACTTCTACATCACTTGGTCAACTAAGCCATTGCTCTTTGCTCTTCAGCAGGCTTGTGCTAATAGTCTTGCATAGAGTTACTTTGCTTATTACATGTTTTTGTAATTCCTGAGTTATTTCACCTTTTTCAGATAACCGAATCCTGAATATATTTTCTATTAAACATATTACTAGTAAAGCTGTAATGATAATACTCTATTAATACTATTAGCAAAATATTACCCTATTTGTGACCTACAGCAAAGACAATCTGATGGCATGTCATTAGAAAAGAGGTGCATGAAAAACACTGAATAATGAAATATCTGCACGGAGATAACATACAACTTAGTTTTAAATTGCTTCAGTAGGCTAAACAGATGCATCTCTTACCACTCATTCAAAAATTAGAGCTAGCCAGATCTTGAAGATACTGTTTGAACTGTTATTTTAACACAAAATTAATGCGATGAAGCATTAAGCCAACTGACATTCAAATACTTTAACAGAGATTTTTGAGAACTCGCTTAAATTACTTTTTGCATGGCTACAGTGTGGGATTGTAAAGGTTGAAAAAGCAAGACCAGCGTGAACAAGGAGATGTTACAAAAGGAAGAAAAATGAATGCTCACCTATCTCTGAAGGTCTAGGCAGGGAAGGAACCCCAAAAAGGAGGGCTCTCCAACAACAGGTCCTTCCTCAGTGGCAGTAGCCCTTAAATAAGGTCTAGGAGGGCGGAGGCTGTCTCCACCCCTTCTGGTCACAGATTAATTGCCTTCACCTGTGCTCCCAGGGCTGACCAGATCTTTCATTCAGGTGCTCATTCAGTGGTTCAGGCTGTAACTTGTCAGTTCCCATACAGGGATCTACTTTGAAATCTGTTTATTATAAGCATGGAAAATGTATGATTCTGAAAATCACTTCTTATGGAGGCAGCACTTACCTGTGTAAACAGATCTGAACTTTCAGTGTGTTAACTACAAATACTTAAATGATCCAAGTTTTCTTGACTGGATTTTCAAAATCTTCAGGATAAAAAAAAAAAAGGAAGCATAAGAGAACTGGAGAAGTGGGACCATGAAAACCTAATGAGGTTCAATAAGGCCAAGTGCAGGGTACTGCACTTGGGTTGGGGCAACCCCAGGTATTTCTACAAACTGGGGGAAGATTTCCTTGAGAACAGTCCAGAGGAGAAGGACTTGGAGGTCCTGGTGGACGAGAAGCTGGACATGAGCCAGCAGTGCATGCTTGAAGCCTGGAAGGCCAACTGTGTTCTGGGCTGCATTAAAAAAGGGCTTGCCAGAAGAGAGAGGGGGTTGATTGTTGCCCTCTACTCAGCTCTTGAGAGGCCCCATCTGGAGTACTGCATCCAGGCTTGGGGGCCCCAGTACAGGAAGGATATGGAGCTCTTGGAGCAGGTCCAGAGGAGGGCAACTAAGACGATCAGAGGGCTGGAGCACCTCTCCTAGGAGGATAGGTTGAGGGAACTGGGCTTGTTCAGCTTAGAGAAGAGAAGGCTCCAGGGAGACCTCACTGCAGTCTTTCAGTACTTGAAGGGAACATATTAACAGGAGGGGTAACTCCTGATTACAAGGATAGATAGTGACAGGACAAGGGGGAATGGTTCTAAACAGAGACAGGGGAGGTTTAGGTTAGAGATTAGGAGGAAGTTTTTCACGCAGCGGGTGGTGATGCACTGGAACAGGTTACCCAGGGTGGTCGTAGATGTCCCATCCCTGGAGGCATTCAAGGCCAGGCTGGATGTAGCGCTGGGCAGCCTGCTCTACTTGTTGGCAGCCCTGCACATGGCAGCGGGGTTGAAACTAGATTATCATTATGGTCCCTTTCAACACAGGCCATTCTATGATTCTGATTCTAACAGTACAGCTTTATTCCTGCTTCAAAAAAGGTTCTTGCTTTCTTTGTCTTGTTTCATAAAAAGCATATGAAATCAACTGTCTAAAAGAAACTTTGCAAGGTAGACAATAAAAACAACAAAAAACAACAATTATACTTCTGCAGGGAATTACAGAGGAAAAGTTCAGCCCCGTTCAGTTTTAGGTTTTTCAGAATCTTCAATAAATTTCTTTTACTGCTGTAGAAGAACACAATTTTTTATTATTTCTGCACTGAGAATAAAAGAGATGATTAGAAGGTACAGCATTCACACAGATGAGCAAGTAGTTCAGGTAACACCTTAGTTCAAGTAACAGAAGCAGTGTGCTCCTGTTAGGTTGGCATTTTGCTCAGGGTTGTTCTCAGAACAGTTCACTAAATGGAAACACCATAATAAACCTACACTGCATTCACTACCCAAGCTGGCTAATATTGTAGAGAGAAAATATTGAAACAGTGAAGTACATAGTTCACTCATCAGATATTACTCTACGGAAGATGATAAACTGAAGTGTGACAGAAACACCAAACAATATTTACATAAATACAGTAAGTGAAAAAGACATCTTAGTAAAGTTACACTATAATTATGTTTGATTTTAAATATTTCTTCTGTACTGACCTAACATAACTGGAGTTTAGAGAAAATAAAACAGGAAATGGACAGAGTGTTAAAAAAAAATAAAAAAACCCTGAAGGAAAAAAAGTTAAGCTGCTCTCTTAAAGGACTGTGAGATTTTTTTTGTGGGATTTTTTTTTTATTAGAGATAGAAATACAAAAAACAATATAATATCAAGTAACATGCTTGAAAAAGATACATTCATGCACATGGGCTTGTAATGGTCTTTCAGCTATTTCCATATCACTTTCGGACAATCAGGATTTGAAGGACAGATAATTAAACGTGATCCCTAAAATGTAATGCTGATGTAATTTGTGGGCTACATACTACAGAGATACCTTAAAAAAAAAAAAAGATTTATAACACTGAAATTTTGTACCATCACGTAGACAGATCTGCATATAGTGGGGAAAAACAACACCTGTGTTCTTCGATTCTATTGCAAAGAGAATCTAGTTGGGAAATGAACTGTTCTTTTGTTTCTACATCCATTATTCGTAGGCAACAGCCTGAGTCCAGAAATTGTTTTATCTTGTTGTAAAAATACAGCAGGAAAAAAAAAAAAGGTAGGAGAAGAACTGAAATAGTAAATATTCTTTACCAGTTCATGTTTCATTTACTCTAAAATGAGCGCTCACTTTTCTGCTGCATGATGCAGTGCTGTTGGAAAAAAAAAAAAAAAAAAAAACAGCAATCAAAAAGACTCTGAATTCAAATCTGCAAACAACTGTCTTTGTCAGAGGCGATATAGAGGAATACATTCCCTGCATTTCACTGGACAAACCATTACTCCTTTGAACCTTAAATAGTTACTTTAAGGAGAATAAGTAAATCCATGTTTTGCACCTGTATCAACTGTTTTTCAAATTTCGAAGACAGGTAACTTCATCAACTATCTGGAAACTCAACAATTTATCTAGAACTAGCACAACCAGCTTACACCGTAGGCAGAGGTACTTGACAGTCCCCATTGTTAGTTTTACACCCTACCCTAGACTGAGGTACAATACAGTAGTAATAAGAAAAATGTGGGTTTTTTGCCACTCACCATGTGAGTAGGCTGCAAAGTAATTTCTATGTGCATTTCTTAAAATCAATACACTGATAAATTGAATTTACGTACGTAACTATTATTGAACACCCAAAAATGTTTTTTTTTTCTGAGATAATGAGTATACCAAGTATCACCCTTAAGCTGGAAAGAAAAAAAATCTTGTATAGCACTGGTGTGTTTTCAACACAAATACAATATAATGACTGCAATTTCTTTTTTCTTTAATGGTATAAGAATGAACATCAATAATTGCTAAAAATTAAAGTACTTTATTTGACAATGTATATTCAAAACTAAGTACCTCAGAGGATGATTATAACTAGATGCAAGACATCCAAATTGACAGGAATGATGTATTAGAGAATATACATAAGTATATATAAAAAGGAACATACTAGAGAATATTTAGACAGACATCAAAATCATTTATTGTTTAAATATCAAATCGTAGCACAAGAACACAAATTCCAATCATTATCTTGAGCTTTTGCTCTATATTCATTTATAAATAACCACCTTGTCCTTTTTCTTTGCTGTGAATCAACACCCCCCCCCCCAAAAAAAAAAAAAAAAAAAAAAAACACTTCAGGGTATTCAGTATAATCATAAGCCAGTAGCTTTCAGCTAATAGAAAACATTCTGATACACTGAAAATAGGTGCTGGCTAAGTTAATTTTTCTTGCGCACTTTCTTAGTGAACAATTATTGTAAAAGCAATATCTTCCTTAATGAAAGCCTTTCCTTCCACTTGAACTGGTCTTTTTTTTGTTCATTATTCAGTTTACAGTTCTGCATTAAAGCACTTTAACATCAAGAATAACTGACTACTCAGGGCTCTGTATCTCTTTAAATTCATTATTTAAAGCTGTTAAGCCACTGCAATTCAAATTGTTACAATATTTATAAATCTATATTAATAGGAGCAAAAATAATCTTTTCCACTTTAAATTTAGCTATTTTATAAATCAGTTGATTATTTGAATCTCCTACCAGGCAAGAATAGCAGAACGAAGAAGTCCGATCAGTCCAAGGATTCTCTTCCTAAAGAGAAGACAAACATTACTTGTACCACATCCAAATCAAAATAAGGTTTTCAAACCAGAAAAGCCTAAAATAAAACCATCGCGATGACATTTAAAAATATATTGTCCTGCACATGTAGAAAAATTCTGCTATTTTTAGGAGTGCACAGCTGTATACTGTATTTCATATATGGGGAAAAAAATCTAACCAACATGAGAACAGGGAAATGAGCAACTCAAATTGGCGTCTTCAAGGCAGTTACTGCATTTTCACTACTTCAAAATATGATCATCAGATTTCTGAATCTTGCTCATCAACAGCAATTGATTTGATGGCAGTACCAATAACAGAATGAGTTACCTGGACACAAATTATGCAATTCCGAATTTTTTATTTTCGTTTTCCCTTCCCAATAAAAGTTTAGAAATCCACACGAAATACCCAGTACATACAAGGAGGTGGTACCACTCCAAGGCATCGCAGTTACCCAGCGCTAGACTGCAGGAAAGGCAGCAGTGTTGTTGCAAGCCCTTAGAAACTTAACTCAGGCCAAGGCACCAGTGTGTCCTCTGTAACCATAGGATCCAACTACCATTCTGTTAAATCGTGGCCAAGGTAACAGAAGGAAGAAAAACACCTCTCATACAGCAACCCATTGCTACTGAATGCCCCCATTACCCCAAAAAGATTCAAAACAACATCAGAAAAGTGATACCACCCTACAAGAGATAGGATACAAAAAACAAAGATGACTGATTTGTTCCTGTTGAAGTTGTGCCACTCAGAAGAAGAGGATTCAAAGTCTATAGGGACAGAAACAATGTGTGAGACTTATCCTGAAGAATAGGGCATTCAGAAGGAAGTGACATCTTCATCACTAATTTATGGTCACAAGACAATTTAAATTCACAGTCACTCTTTAGGTTAAATTACTTGGAGAGAAGAGAAGTTCGAAAACTCTCGGATAGAATCAAACTGAATCTTCCTGCTCAGATATGCAATTGAAGATAGGTAGTTAAATAAAAAGTTGCCCAATCTCACCACCCTTCACATAAATGTGAAAAGCAAGCAGATGCACCTAACGTTAAGAACATTCAGTACTTGAATTCCTTGTAAATCTTGCTCTAGGTATACAAGAACTTTCGTTGGATCTCACCAATAACATCTCTCTGTGCCTCTGTACGTCTTTTGCTGATATTTTCAACCCTGTTATGCTCTGCCTCCCTTTTAAACGTCATGAGATTCTTTCCTAGCATGTAGTTAGCCATTTATCCTATCTGTAGTCGCTTTTTTGTACTCACTAGTGTTATCATTATTAGCAAGCACAATTAAATCATTTTGTGAGCGTCCTTTTTCAGAAGTTAGTTAGAAGAGAGGATTTCTTGAAAAATCCACATTGCAGCACTGCACAAAAATGCCAAAGACAGCAGCAGCAGCCCAACTCTGTTCAGCTTACTTCAACATTCAAGATCGAGCTACAAAAGCATCTTTGTTGCAGCTCATGCAGAAATGCAGAGCATTTTTGCACTTAAAAGTCTGCCTGCTGGAGCTACCTTATTACTAAAGCTCCAAAAAGCAGACCAAGCAACAAAGAACAAACCGAAACAAAACAAAACTGAGATGCTTATAAGGATTCAACGTTCCTTAGCCACATCTGAAGTGATTCAAACATCCCTAAGGTCTTCAGAAGTTCAAGATTTTTCTTTTACTAAGTACAGTTTGGTATACTCTTTTAGATATATATAATTTTATTGTATTATTATTATTGTTATTTTAGGATATATATCTATAGTTTCTTAGCAGAACAATTCACTCTTAGGAACAGTAGGGTTTAAAAATGAAAGAAGTATGAACATTATCATACCTAATTGAATCTACAACTAAGTTTATTTTGCTACACATCTTCGCTAAATTCAGAACAGCTGTATAGGTAACTACCTTTAAAGAAATAGGACAAACAACTAGAAAGCCATTATCACATTTCTAATAAAACAGAACAACATTCCTTGGATTAAGTACTTTTTATTGAGATATATGTCAAGAAAGACTGTCAGACTCAGCTCCAGATTTCCAGGCGTTCAGGTTTAGGTTCACTGCATGCTGCTGCCTGTTCACTCAGCCTGCATTGGTTTTGCTTCGTTTTGTTGATACTGCTGTTTATTTCTGAAGATCTTGAATGAAGATTATTTTGTATAATTTGCAAGAAGCATGGTTAAACAAAACTTAAAACACTATCTTATTGTCATTTTGTGTTTAATCAGGCTGCACACACGACTTGTGCAAAGAAGAGCTTACAGAAACATAAAATCAACAGCTTAAAATCATAAGTAACATGCTTCTAACTCACTGTATTGAAGGCACAACACTTTGTAGGTATCTTCCTGAATGAGGACAACCAAGACTTACACAAGCAGTTGTAAAACTCTGCTCTACAGAAGGCAGGGAAAAGACAGTCCCTGGAGTCTTTCTTAGAACAGCCCACACAAACTGTGCAACTGCAGGGATATGTGTTGTTGTCTGAAAGTATTATTTATCTCATCCTACAGCAAGGAAAAAACCTCACGCGTGTTATTTTTAATCAAGTGTTGGTGGAACTATGCATGTTATCTAATCTAGTAAAAAACTGCAGGTTTTTTTTTTCCCTTCTTACATAACTATCACATTCTGATGGTAATGCAGTGAAATATGAGAAAACTGGGTTTTTTCTTGTTCAGTTAAACATGCCAGTGATAGAATACTGCACCAAAAACTAGGCTTAAAGAAACAACTGTAGCTTAAATACGTAAGAAAAACCACACCGGATAGTAGCATGGTTTAGCTAGGCCCAGTACTCCATTTCCAAGTGTGATCAAAAATAAGCATCTAAAAATTAGGACAAGGTGAATATAATCAAATTCGTCCTCAAGTAATGTGCCACATTCCAGAGATCCGTGTCCTGGGGATTTCCTGACAAGGAAGTGATTAACTTTATGTAAGAGATTCTTTACTATGAACTTCTTTCGACACATCTTGAGCCCAGCCCTAACGTGCCATGCTCCTAAATTATCTAATATCCAGCAGCTTCCCTACCTCCACATGCCTTTGACATACTGCTGATGTATTTAGTAACACATTTGAAGTCTTTCATGAAATACTTCAGTGCCTTTCTACAACCTCACAGGACAAGGAAAAAAAAAACCAAGAAAACTTTTGACTATCTAAATCTAGACAATGTTTTTTAGTTGCATGAAGTCCTGAGCTTCCAAGAGAAATGAGGACAACTACAAATGTAGAACAGAATGTGTCACAAAAATCAGTAGACAGTAAAGGCTTACAGTGGCAGTAAGTACTACTCACATGAAGAGTAAGCTCTGAAGGAAGGTACTAAAGATAGATTTCTAAAACTGGTGGGAGCAGGACAGTATCAGGCTCCCTATCAATCCATTCATCCCTCCTATTCAAACTCTTGCTGTTCACTGATTTTAATTGATTTCAAGTGAAGAACGATGGGATAAATCCCAAATCTTCTGCTCTAACACACCTCAGCTAGCAAAGGTGTATTTTATTCTTGTAAACTAGGAATGAAAACAAAACAAAAAAGCTAACTTGAGCTGATGATACTGTTCAAATGATCATTATGATTGTTAACATATGATCTTTTAAGAAGCTCATTGGAAATGATGGTAATGTTTTTTTCATTCATGTCAATAATTTATTATCTTATAGTCCTAACTTCAGCTTTCCAATGAGTTTCCACAACCCCTTGAACACTGTCCTGTTTTTCTACCTCCATGAGTAATCTAATCTGAAATGAAAGACAAAGTATTGCTCTTTGATGATGACCCACCCTATTTCTTTTAGAGTTCTACTACTGTTCTCCACTGGTCTCCCTGACACTTTGTCCTCATACTTCCTCGTACACCTAAAAAGGAACTGATAACCACTAAAACTGCTCATGATGGTTCAAACAGTTCCACTTTATCCCATCACCATTCAAGCCCATACTGCAAGCATTTTTAATGCAATCTTTCCTTAGGCTGACACTTCCTAACTCACGTTGACGACTAAATGAAGAATTATTTTAAGATTCTCTTATCTCTTCACGTTTAAAAGCCATCCACGTTCTCCCTTGATACTTCAATTACCATAACATCTTTTTAACTTGTCTTTAGGAAGCTGAACGGCACTGCAAACGCGAAGGATAGGCTTTAGAGCAGGGAATGAGTACTGACAACACACCTAGACGCCATGCCGCAGCCTGCACGCTTTCTTTAAGGGCTAACAGAGGTACGGAAGCCCCCAAACATTCCCCATTCACTGCACTGCGAACTAAAAACCGGATCGAGAAAACCGGCTGCTCTCCCTCCCTCCCTCCGCACCGCCCCCCACCGCAGCCGCAGCATACAGAAAGCACGGCGCGAAGCTGCGGGGCAGTCCCCCTTCCCCGACAACCCCTGACCCCGCTCCCGGCGAAGGGACTCGCCGCGCCCCGCTCTCAGACCCGGAGGAACGGCGTGCGCTCTACCCGCGGCTCGCACCCTAAGGGCCGACCGTGCCCACCCACACGAGCCCGCCCTCCCCCCCCCCCCGCTTGACTCACGCCAGGTCCGCCCGGCGCCAGCCCCGCCCCTCCCACCCTGTTACGGAACGCGCGCGCGGCGCGGCGTTTTGTAACCTCCTCGCTCCCGCCCCTGGAGCGCCCACCAATGGGGAACCGGCCCGGCGGTCAGCTGACGCTGGTCCTTTATGTAAGCGGCGGGGCGAGGGCGCGCGCCGAGACGTTTGAAAGGGGCGGGAGCGGGGTGGGGCAGGCGGAGCGCACACGTACCCGCACCCACTGCTGCCCCAGGTCGCGCGCGCGGAGGCGCGCACGTGACACGCCCCCCCCGCCCCGCGCGGAGTGTGCCTCGCTTCCTCCCCCGCCCCGCGCCGCCAGTGCCTCAGCGCCGTGCGCAGCGCCGGGCCCGGCGGCCGGAGCGGCAGCGCCACACCCCCCTCGGCCGAGCCGGCAGCCGATGGCGTTCTCTCCCGTGGCCGTGGGCTCGGACGCGTCGCCGCAGCCAGGAGGCAGCGGGCGGCTCGGCGAGGAGGCGGACGGCGAACGGAGGGGCCGCCTGAAGGAAGCGGCGGGCTCTTCCCTGGCGTCGCTGTGCCTCGGGCCGCTCGCCGGCCCGCGACGCTTCGGGACCCTGGTGGAGTGCCTGGTGCTCAACTACCGCCTGCGGCAGGGGCCGGGCCGCGGCCGGGAGCGTGGCGCCGAGGGCGCGGCCGAGGGACCGCTGCGGTGCTGCGGCTGCGGGCGCTTCCTGAGCGAGCCGGTGACCGTCCCGTGCGGGCACACCTACTGCCGCCGCTGCCTGCGCAGGGAGCTGCGGGCCCGCTGCCGCCGCTGCCGGGACCGGCTGCTGCCGGCGGGCGGGAGCACCGGCACGGCCGCCGCCCCGCTGCGCACCAGCGTGGTGCTCAGCCAGCTGGCCGAGAAGTGGTTCCCGGCGGAGTGCGAGCGGGCGCGGGCCGGCGGGCGGCTGGAGGAGCTGCTGGCGCAGGGCCGCTTCCCAGAGGCGCTGGGCGCCGCCGGGCAGGCGCTGCGGGCAGGTGAGCTGCGGGCGGCGATGGCGGGGGGGAGGGAAGGCGGTGTCCCGTAGCCTGGCGGAGGGACGGGATGGGATGGGACGGGACGGGACGCTGCCCCGCAGCGCTCTGAAGTTTTCCAAGTTTGCTGGGCGGACCCCAGGAGCCTCCCCGTGGGCTGAGGTGCGCTCCGCTGCCTCCTTCGCGCCGCGCTCGGTGCGCCGCGTGTAACCCCGTTTCCCGACACGGACCTATTTCCAGTGTCACCGCGCGGCTCCGGGCCCGGTTGCATAAGCGTGAGGCACGGCGGGGACAGGTTGTGTAATGGCGGTGACATCATGGCGGGCGGAGCCGCGCCCCGGCTGGTGCCGGGCGGGCGGCGGTGCGGGGCTCGGCCCGCGCGGGGACGGGCACGCCTGGGTGCTGCTGGCACAGCCACTGCGCCGTGCTGCTGTTGTGCTGCTGTGGGATTTGGGCGCTTCGGCAGCCCCGCAGGTCGCGTTTCCTATTTGAGGCGTTAGAACTGTCGGAACAGGTTTATTTTATCTTTTTTTTTTTTTTTTTTTTTTTTCCGTGGCGTGTTGTGAAGTGCGACGTGGACTCGTACGGGTCGTAAGGAAATTTCTTGGAGCAGCTGAGAGAAGTTGCTGGTGTTCACCGCCATGTAAAAGTTACTTTTGAGGGACGGTAATGCTCACGGAGATAACGTGCCCCGTGCAGGGGTCGGAAGGAGTTACCTTACGTAGAGGAATGCACCCCAGTGCGCCCAGCTCACGGACCCGAGGTTGGGCGCAGTCACAGACCCCTTCCTGCTGCAGGTCTGCTCACCACCCCTCTGCTTCAAGCGGGGCAAGTGCTGAGTTAGAGCAGTTTGCTGAAGGCTTTGTCCCGTTGGACCGTGAAAATGCCACCGGGATGAAGATTCCCTTGTTGCTCAGGGCAACCTGTTCAACAATTAATTACTGTCACAGTGAAACATTTCCTGCTTATATAAAGGCAGAGCTACCCTTGTTCTGGTTTATACCCCTTGTCTTTTGTTTTTTTCCCCCTGTGCACATCGGGTTCTGTGTTTGAGACAGGGATTTCAGGTGGCTCTTGGGTTCTCTTGCTGCCTCAGGTGTTTCCTCATTAAACAAGACTGGTTAGCTCAGCCTCTTCTCAGTCCCACCCCGACCATTGAGATGACCCTGTGTCCTACGGTTCTTCTGAACACTGGTGTAGAATGCGTATCTTATTTTTGAGGATTTCTGTGTATTTTTAAGAACCAGGTGCAAAATGTGTAGGACCAGACTAAAAGCAATCAATTTATGATATGCCTATGCTGAGAGCAGGCAGAAGCAAATGCTTTGAGAATAGCGTAAAGAAATGAACAGTTGTCTAGTGGGGTTTGTTTCTGGTGTGTTTGATAACCTTTGAGCAGTTATCTGCTTATGCAGTAATAACCGGTGCATGCATTTCTGCGCTGAAGTTATTCGGGACCTTTATTTTAATTAAAATAATTGCTATTGAATGTGCTAGGAGTGGCTGCTTTCTGTGTGTATGCTATATGGGGCTGTTAAAATTGATAGCTAAAGCAAATGATTTCTGCTTTGTTTAATACCTGAAAACTGAATTGAAATATGAGGGCTGCTCCGAAAGTATTGCCTTCTATTTTACTATATTGGCTCGTGATGTCAGAGGCAAATGTTGATAGTATGGCAGTAGAGGCTGATCCATCCCGACAACATTTGGTTGCATTTTGTAACCATGCAACAGGTGGTAGAGCTTGCTGAATGTTTTTACAGACCAAACAGTAGGTATAAGTACTGTAGGGCACTGGGTGTTGCATTTCATCAGCAGCGATGGCGACATGGAAGACAAGCCATGTTCTAGTTTGCCATGCAGCCTTTAAGAGCACTTAAAGGCACTTGTTGGTTGCTGTTGAAAACGCCTAGTTAATGGTGGTAACTGTGTCAAAGAAAGACATTTTGTAGCTGAGAATTTACTCTGTCAAGTAGTGTTGCTGTACTTGTTGCAGGTGTTGTAGTCTCTGTGGAAATAAATAGGAGCCATTACTTTCAGAGCACTCTACATAATTTTACATCATCTCATTAGGTGGCAAACATTAAAATGCATTCTGCAACACTGTAAAACTTTTTGTTGCAGTACAAAGTCTAGGAATTAAATTCTCATTTTAAAATTGCACATATAAATTTTGGTATTTCGATCTTGCCAATATTTTAGATAGTCTGTAATCTGTGCTGAGCATTCGGGCATGGAACAGCCTCCCTGTGGTAGCCATCATGGCCCCTAGCTGCCAGAGTTCAAGGAGCTTTTGAACAACTCTCTCAGACCATAGGGTTTAGTTTTCGTGTGGTCCTGTGTGGAACTGAGTGTTGGACTTGATGATCCCCATGGGTCCCTTCCAGCTTGGGATATTCTGTGATTCATTGGCAGTGTTTATGTAGCAGCAGAGTTGGGATCTTTCCTTGATTTAGTCCTTAACTTTGTACCAGATCAGTTTACAGCATGCTCTGTGATAAAGAAATAAGCTATCCACCAGCTCTAGACTTAAACTCATTTTTTTATCTTCAAAATACAACTGTCTCCACCTCCCTAAGGAAGGCTTGGAGTTTCTAAGATCATCTTCTACACTCAGAAGGCTGAAAAAGATGAAATCCTTCTGATCAAGTGCAAAAAGGCTGGTGGCTTATTAGAGAACAAAGACCCCCACTGACTGCTGCCTCTGAAGAAAGGAATTTAGGTTAATATTGACTCTGCTGGACACCAGATAGTCAAACACAACAGAAAAACTGAGCTCCTGCCTTAGTAGGCTACAATAGGCACAAAGCCGCATGAAAGCAGGCATCGGAGTTCTTACACTTGCAGGATGATGTTAGGTTAGACAAAGGCAATTTTCAACCCTGTGAGGGAAACTGTGGAGTACAGCTGAATCGGACACTTCATTTTCATCCATGAAATCTGTTGTCAGTTTTTATTTACTTAACGAAAAAGAAATGGCTAAGGTCTTCTACTATGATATCTAAATATAAAACACTATGTTAAAATATGCTGGTTCATTGATCAGTCTGGCTTGCTGCTAAAGCAGGTAGACTAAGGCAATACAGAATTGAAATGATTCCTGTGCATCCTTTCAAGGGAATCTTGTTCAAACAAACTTAACAGAACTTAATTTGAGTGTTGTGTATATTGCACCAATGTTTAACTTATTTTGGTGAAAAGCACAGGTGCATTTTAAAGGAAAAAAAGAAGTCCAGGACAAAGTGATGTGCTGCCATTTTTCAACGCAGTGACTACAGTTAGCTGTACTACAAAAATCATGGTTTAGATGACATGGAGATTTTGAAGTTCCTGTTCTAAAAGTCCAAAATGCTGTATTTTGGGCATGAGAATTTGTCTTTGAAGAACTCATGTTAATGTTTTTCCTTTGTGGAGTTGATTCTAGCATAACTACTTAGAGAAGGGCTGCCAGCTGGCATCAGTGAAATTCTAGTGTTGGCTCTTTTCAGCCTGCACAGGGGTAGAGACTCTCTCTGATAAATCATCAAGTGCTAACACTGTCTCCAGCTATTGCTGGCAAGGGCTGGGCATTATCAGGACAAAGGACGGTCTAAATAAAAAGTCAAGTGTTTGAAAGCAAGCTTTCCAATACTTAGACTTTTTAATACTTGGAATTCACTGCATTTGAAAATTGTCAGATTTGTTCGGGTTTGAATGGAAGCACTATAAAACTAAAAGCAACTTAGTTCTCTACTTCTGTTGTCATAGCAGTATTGAGCAGTACCTTATTTTGTCAGCTTTGGTGTTAAATCTTTTAAAGTATAAAAGGGTTCAAATGTTAATCTTTAACTTGGAAGACATAAGCTTGGAAGTATTGCTACTGTTTTTAAACCCAAATACTGCTGAAAAGGCAGGAGGAAAGTACCTCAACTGTTACAAGATACAGTATGGAAGAGTGTATTAAGTGTTGTCATATAGTATGGCTTTGACATATCACTATAAAAGCATATCTAACTAAAAATTTAGTTTCAAATTACTAAAAATGTTATTTAATTTTGTCTTCAGATTCCAGTAACTTGATGCTAAGAATCTACAGAGCTGAGTCATACGCTGGTCTCCAAGAGTATAAATCAGCCATAGAAGATCTAAACTTTGTTATTTCTAAAATGCCAAATTGGCCAGAGGTAAGTTGAACTCCAAATAAGTACATGAAAAGTACTCAAAAGTATCTTCAAATAGTTATTTATATCTGAGACAGGCTACTGGTCAACAATGTTAGTTGGAGCTGTTGATTCAGCTTTCATCAACAACTTCAGGTGTTTTCATTTCCTATAACAATATGAGTTAGTGATGGTGGATGAAGGGTGATGTGGAGCAGAACTGACTTCTTGGGTAGTGTTATGAAGAATGTTTGTGCTATTTACAGTTGCTTGCTAGGAATTGCTTTATTTCCTTTCTGTGTTTATTTATTTATTTATTTATTTATTAAGACCAGTGCTTTTTTAAGCTTTAAAATATTCAGGTGAATTTAAGTTTGTAAATGTTATTTGGCTGGGAGGCTGGGTGAAATTGTGCAGCCAGCCTTAACTATTTAAAAGCAGAACTCGAGCCAGAGGTGTTTGACTCATCGGCGTAACTGAGATCTGAAATTTCTTACACAATATAAAATTTAGTCCCTAAAAGGACTTTAAAAAGCTCTGCATTTCTTGAAGTGTTTATACGTTGACTATATTTCCCAAATTTGAGAGCATTCTAAGCTTTATTCTTTAAATATCACATGAGATAAGTGAGCATTGTTTTCTTTTGCAGTTGTTACCAGAGTAGAAAACAACATGTAGAGTGAGCACTAGATCCTCTTGCTATAGTACTTGCAACAGTAAAAAATGTGTTTGTTTGTGACCTTCATTACTGGCTTCAGTACTTGAAGTTGGGTTAGTTTGTGGTGATGTAACTTCTTACAGTTGCCTTTTTTTGTTTCTTTGGTGAAAAATAGCTTGCTGTTTGAGCTGGGAAAGTTTTTCTTTGAAAAGCACAGGGAAACTCACTGGAAGCTGAGCTCTGCAAACAGTGCAGGCAACTGGAGAGTCACTGGCTTTTGGAACTGTTACTATTTACGTATTGCTTATTGCAGCACCATCTGAACTTGCAAGATCTTGCTGCACAGGGAAGATAACTGCTTCTGTCTTCTTTTCTCTTGTGTTGAGCAATTTCATGGCTACTGCGAATTCAGAGAACATTGTGCTTTTCTTTGTTTCTCAGACTTCATTTAACGGAGCTTGGTTTGATAGATTAAAATTCTTGTATGTAAGGAGATGAAGTATCTGTAAGAGGATGATTAGCACGCTTTCCTTCTTAATGAAACTGCCCAAATCCGTCAAAGAAGATGCACACCCTTATCTGACAGCCTTGTCTAAGATTACTGTTCAGTATTGGCAGTCAGTCTATAGAAACTGCGTTCTGTGGTTTGCTTGTTTGCTTTCCTTCTTCCGGTTCAATTTTCTTTCCCATTATCCAAGATGTAGTTTAGAAAATAGGGTGTTTTTTTCTGATTTATTGAGCTTCTATTTATGTTACTGCAAGTGCAACTTTTAAAAACTGAGATGAGTTGAATCCAATTTTGTATTTCTATAAGTTCATCAAAATTCAGCAGTCTTATCTCTTTCTTTCCTTTGTACCCTATATAAAATAGTAAGTTTTTAAAATCTAGCGTTCAGGAATAAAATGTAGTTGGAGAAAGCAATTCCAAAAGTGCGTTGTTTTGTATTAGGAATCTATATTAATATTTGTGAAAAGAATGTGTGGTTGTGTGGATGGATTGTGTTTTCTTGCAGGTTAGAGCTATTAGACTTCTGACAAAGCTGAGGGCAAAAAAAGGTGCCTTGTGAAAGCTGCTTTACGAGGATACCTACTAATTTTGGTTTCCAAAATCTCACAGAATGGTGAAATTAAGGCCTGGTGTGAATTCAGCACAAGCCAGGATTTTAACCTTTTGTCTAAGCCAGAGCAAATTAACTGGAAGGAGATGAATAACAGCCTATGCCATAGTTATTTTCTGTGTAGGGTTTTTGTGTTAGGCAAGACATATGTATCGTACATGCTGTGCACAGCTGATGTTTGCTGAAGGGGTGTGCTCCTTTGTCATCGAGAGTTCTTGTTCTAACTCTGTTGTAATGCCTGTAAGGTGAATGCTACAGTTCTATATATTCACTGGAAGTGTAATAATGTTGTCTGTTTCTCAGGTCTACTTCCGGAAAGGAAAAGTGCTGCATGACTCTGGCTTTGTAGGCGATGCCTTACAACTGTTTCTACAGTGCTTAGCCCTTGATGAGGATTTTCTTCCAGCCAAGCTAGAAGTAGAAAAGGTAATTTGATATATTGAACTGAATTACTACCTCTGTTTTGATCACTTTTTGAAGTTCCTGTTAATGGTAGACAGTTAACCATGGAAAAGCCTTGTCATGCATACAGAGAGGGTTGAACTGGCCCTTTGGTTAATTCCTTTCAAGACGTACCATGCTGTGTTGAAGAGAAAGTTTTAATGTACAGGTTTTGAGGTCACATGCTTCAAAGTATTTATGTTTCTGAAGTTGTTACTAGGTGACTGGAAAGAGAATGGCAACTTGAATATGGTAAACTGAATTATTAAATGCGTAGGCTACAGCAACTTTGCTTCAGTAATGAAAACCTGCACTGAAAAGCGTGTGTAATACTGAATTGATAATGTCGAACTCTGAAGAGGTCACTTCTTATGGAAGAATTTCTAGTTGCATTTTCCTTAATAATAAAAACTGCATTGCAAAAACTGTATAGTGTTTAATTGGTAATGTCTAAATGTTCTTAGAGGTCATCCAGTTCTAGCAGAAGTGATTCCTAGGTAAATTCTGCTTAGTTATACAGGCGTATAGATTTCTGCTTGTTCTTAGCTGTTCTTAAGTAAAGCTTTATTCAGGATGTGACTTCATATTAATCGAGGTCTTGGCTGTGGTGTATAGGTTTATAATGAAGCTATACACAGACCCTCTTTTCATTTTTATGAACAGTTAACTGTTTGTTTTCCAGACATTGCGTGAGGTACTGTCACCAGAGAAGCTAGGAGAGAATTTGAAGGAATCCACTTGGAGTTCACCACATACTCGAAATAAATCTTTTGTGCTTGGTTCTGAGGTGACTGAGTCTTACGGCAATTTACAACTTTGTCCTGAGCAGGTAATAGAAATCATAAGATGAGATTTGTTCTTTGCCTAATATGCAAGTATCAGACATCCTGATATCCTTATTTGTCATATGTGTGGGAACTGTTGAATCCCGGCCTGAGCCATTGATTGATCACTGAGTCAGTCCCACAAAGCTGTGGGAGCACAGGTGAAGACAGTTCACCTGTGTGACTGGAAGGGATGGAGTCTGGCTCCACCTCTCCTAGGCCCCAGTTAAGGGCTGACCACCTCTAGGGAAGGATCTCTTATTGGAGATTGCTCCTTTGGAGTTTCCTGTTGTGAGCCTAGGACACGGGTGAGGATTTTTTTCCCTTTATTTTGATTGTCTCTTTTCCATTACGATAGTCTGTCTAACTATACTAACTATACAATCTGTAAAATACCTTGGCTATAATACCATTTGGTATTATTCATTCTGTTAACCTCACACCTTACAGTCATACTTATCCTCTAATGTAAACGCCAGCCCTATGAACCATGATTTGGGAGTAATGTCTTCTCATTTGGAGTATTATATGTATCATTCAAATGAACTGCTTAATAGAAACTACTGGAATTTTATATTAGTTTCAAAGCAAAAAATACTTCTTGATGTTAGTTTATTAATATTTTAATATTTATATTTACTTTTTTTAATATACAGAGCAAAAACTATAGTTTTTCTCCTCTTTGAGATAAATATTTTTTAAAATTGTTAATGATAAGCAAGTTTGAGTACTGTCTTGACTTAGCAAATTCTTCCAGTTAACTGATGAGCTAACTGGATATCAGTTTGGATTAAGCATTTTTGCATGTTCACATTTTATATTCTTATATTTGTGTTATCCCTTATGTACAGTTCTTTTGTCTTGTGTAGAGTTTAGGAAGATCAGAGGTATTGGAGCCTGTGATTGGAAGCCTAAGTCGTGCACAATCTGCCCATGCTCTTAACTCAACAAAAGCCCTTGCCAAGGAAGATGGCTTAAAGAGAGTATCTTCTGAACCTCTTCTCTCTGGCCAAGAAAAAGGTGCTTTGTTGAAAAGAAAGCTTTCATTTTCAGAGCAGGATACAGTTATATGTGAAGACGGAAGAAACAAACACAAAAAGCAAGGAGGTAAGCGATCACTTAATTGGAAAATTTGAAGTGTTTATTGTCTTGTGCCTTTCTTTGAAAGGTGTGTTTTGTTTTGTGTTTCTTTAGAAAGTACAAACAGGGACATGAAACTGGCTTATGGAACAGTTCCAGGGAATTTGATTGATGTATCCGATTTTGAGTGCTCTCTGTGTATGAGGTAAGATTTTTCTCATTGGTTCAATATTTTCATTACAGATCTTTGACCACATGTCTTTGGCACGCATTAACTGAGATATTTATAGGTTGTGATGAGCTCTGATGTCACTGAAGAATTTTTTTAATGCTTTTCCTATATCCCTGCATTTAAATGCTCATTTGTGTTACATCGTAATTGTAATCAAGTTGCCTATCAAACTTGGTGGTGCTAGCTGGTAGCTGAAAAAGGAGGGGATCTTCTGTGCTACAGTGCTAGGTAGGGTTTTTTTTTTTTTTTTTTTTCCAGCCAGTAAGACTAGTTAACTTTTTAATTTGGGCTGTCTAATACCAAGAAAGGTAGCCTGTGCATCTCAGGTCAAGGAAATGGTTTCAGAATGTCATTCTACTAGACGCAGTTGATGGATATGAGCTCTTGTCAAGTCATCTTGAGCTCTAGAATAGAAATTTTAAAACATGGTGTATATGCTAAATTGTGTGCAGTTACATGAACAGCATAAAGAACTGCTTTGAAAGCAACGTAACTCTTATAATTATTTAATTTTGTATATTTTGAATATATAGTAGGATTAAATCTTTTCGTATTGGAGTAAATGTTCAAATATTTAGAGCATAGAAATGTGTTCAGATTGATCATAAAATACACGGAACTAGTGCAGTGGTGAGTGGAAACAAACTTCATAGGGGAAAAGGTAGAATAAGGAGACATGGGATTAATTTTCTCTGCTTTAGGTATAACTAGCGGGGGGAAAAAAATGTTGATCATTGAGTTGTTTGTTTTTCTTTATTAAGGAAGATACAAATTTGCCACGATATCTTAATTTTTAATAACTTTCTTTCAGGCTGTTCTTTGAGCCAGTGACAACACCTTGTGGACACACTTTTTGCAAAGGTTGCTTGGAACGGTGTTTAGACCATGCTCCTCAGTGTCCACTCTGTAAGGAGAGTTTGAAGGAGGTACTGTTGATGGGTAGAACTCATATCGACAAGCATTTTATCATTGTAAAGGCTTCTTAAATGCAGGGGGTTATGGTTATAGATTGCTGCTAGAAATAAAAAAAACTTGAGGTAAATGTCAATACAGGTTGACTAGGTTTGCCTCAGGTTCTTGGGGGTTTTATGCGTCTATAATCACCTTCTTTATTGTTATAATTATATCCTAAGTATTTGTAAACTGATAACTATACACATTCCTTATTTTTGTGGCTATAAAATGTGGAAAATAAGCTGTCATTGGTAAGTATAGTAATACATTCTGAATTAGACACTAGGGTTTTTGGACTGTAAGAACTAAAACAGAATTTTCAGATATTAACATTGGGTGTTAGGTATAAGAATTTCAGAGCTCTTCGTGTCATCAAGTTTTCATGGTCATAAATCTCATTTGTCACATTTCGTGTATTATGCTTTTAAACAAAAGCTCATTTGTCTCAGTTCTTCTATTAATATATCAGTAAAGAAATGTTTTGTCTTAAATTGCTTACAGTACCTTGCAAGCAGAAAATACAGCATCACAGAACTGCTAGAGGAATTAATAATGAAATACTTGTCTGATGAGCTGTATGAGAGAAAAAGAATTCACGCTGAAGAAACTGCTGAACACTCAAAGTAAGTTTCCTGCCTTTTATCCTAGAAAACCTGAGAGATAAGTATGGGAATAGCATTTGACCTGGACGTGCTTGAGAAGCAGGCCCAGGTGAGCCTCATGAGGTTCAATAGGTCCACATGCAAGGTCTTGCCACCTGGGTTGTGGCACCTCCTGCTATTAGTACAAGCTGGGGCTGGAAGTATGGAGCACAGCTGTGCTGAAAAGCTCATGGGGGTACTCACTTCTAGTGGAAGAATTCTAGATACATTTTCCTTAATAATAAAAACTGCATTGCAAAAACTGTATATTTAATTGATAATCTCTCTGTTTATAGAGGTCATCGAGTTCTAGTGCAAGTGATTCCTAGATTCTGCTTAGTCTTTTCAGCCACTAGGCCTTGCTGAGACATTGCAGGGGTAAAAACCAAACCCTACGTTGCATCACTGAACTTAATCTGAATAGTGAGCTGCTTGTTATGCAGTTATTGTGGTAGCAACTAAACCAGAAAGGAAGAAAACAAGAAACACCCTTTATCTCATGACAGATTCTGTATTCACTGACTAGACAAGTCAGCTCCCTGTCCATTGTGCATTCAGATCAGTACGTTAGTGTTCAGTCACTGTTCTTACTGATAATGGAAGTTATTGTAACATGGTTATTATTAAAGATTGTAACAGACTTTTTATGACCTCAAACACATGCTATAAAAAAAGGTCTTGTAATTACTGAGCAATGTCAAGACATTTTAAATCATGTATTTCTTCTGTTATTCTTTTGAAGCTTGACCAAGAATGTTCCAATGTTTGTTTGCACTATGGCATATCCTACTGTGCCTTGTCCCCTACATGTGTTTGAGCCAAGATATCGACTAATGATTCGTAGAAGTATGGAAACTGGGACTAAACAGTTTGGAATGTGTATAAGTGATTCTCAAAATGGGTAGGTTTTACATTCTAGTAGTAAGCTTCTTTTCTCTTCTGCCTTTTCTTAATTAAATGAAGTGTCCTCACAGGAGTGTGTAATTGCATTACTGATAAAGTCTTTTTTTCTAGTTTTGCAGATTATGGCTGCATGCTGCAAATTAGGAATGTTCATTTTCTTCCTGATGGACGGTCTGTTGTTGATACAGTTGGTGGAAAGAGATTTCGAGTTTTACAGAGAGGGATGAAAGATGGTTATTGCACTGCAGACATCGAGTATTTGGAAGACGTTAAGGTATGCAGAATGCTTTCCAAATCTTTTAGCTAATATTTTTTGCTTGGTTTGTTTTGAGGGCACTGTCAAATTTTTAGGTCCACAGAACTTTGGAGGTTACGGTGTCAGTATAAGGAAGAAATAGCTTATTTCTATTTTGCTTTTTATTTGAACAGTAGTTTATGAAGCTGTAACTTTAAGTATCAGAGGATTTCTTTGCTATTCAGCCACTGGCAACTATGGCTTAGGAGTGTGCAAAAGCTTAACTAAATAGTGTTGAAATTAAATGGCTTTTTTATGTTAGCTTAAGAACTATGGTGATTTTCTTCATCTGTAATGGTGTTTTCATAATGTTCCTCTTCTAGGTTGCTGATGAAGAAGAACTAAGGAAACTGAGAGAACTTCACAACTTTGTTTACAATCAGGCCTGCAGTTGGTTCCAAAACTTAAGAAACAAATTCCGCACTCAAATTCTTCAGCACTTTGGGCCAATGCCTGACAGGGAGGAAAATATACAGGTGAGACATAGTTTAATATCAAAAATTAGGTGTCTATTTTTTAATGGTGATGATAGGTGAGGAAAACCAAAATCCAGTTGTTAGAAAGCTGCTAAACATTAAAAGGAAAATACTTTTTCCTCAACTTAAAAGGGAGTATTAGCTTCACCTTGCTCCTCTTATGGAGAGCAGCAAAAGGCAATTGACATTTTTTTTTTCCTACAATAAGGATGATATGCTATTCTATATATAGAGTTAGTGTGCTGATTACACTTTATGTTATGGAAACATTTTAAACTATTGGTTTGTGTAAAGCTGTTAGAATTCAAGTGGAGAAAAGTAGAGAATGTTTCAGTATTTTCTTTCCTGTGAAAGAAAGGATTAATCTGTGACAGAGAGGTAATCACAGATAACACTTTCCACCTTTCTGAGCTAGTGCTGTAAATTGGTGTAGCAGTTGGGGTTTGGCAAAAGTTTGTCAATTTCTAAGGAACTTGATTGAGACGTGTATTTTGATAGTTACTGCGAACAATTGTTGAAGATCAGAGAGATCCTGAAAGAGTGGGAGGCTGGAAAAAGTAATCTCCCATCTGCTACGTGTTTTTATGAGATCGCATAAACTGATCTTGGAAGACTGTGTAAATGCTTTGGAAGACATTGTATCATTTCAGAAATGATTTTAGAACACTTTTAATTAAAAGTCTGGTTTAAAACAAGTTAGCGAAGAACAGTAAGTGTACTCAAACAGGGTAACTAGCTGGGTAGCAAGACTGAAGGTGTTCCTGAGGCTTACAATGTCAAGTGTCAACTGTGTGGTAAAGATGAAAGGGAGGAAGTTTCATTTGGGAGTGTACCACTACTGAGACTGTTTTTGCAAGTATGTGAGGTAACTAAGGTAAGTCTGCTCTGCAGTGATACATCCTCCGCTGAGTATTACGTCCTGGGCTTGGTGTAGGGAATTGAATGAAGTACAGAAAAAGCTAGAAAGTGTGTTTTATAAAATTAGAAGAAACAAACTAAGCAGTCCTGCTCTGTCTAGAAGGTACCAAGATGTAAGTGGAATAGAATAGTAATGGAGGAGTCGTTCAGATACAGCAGCAGATAAATGCAATCTATTTAGGCATCAAGAATATTCAAACCTGAAGAGTAATGTGACATATATGAAATTAGTTCACTTTGAGGAGGTTTATTAGGTGACTGTCCTATATTTAGCCATCCTTTTCTAAGGAAACTGAGATACCTGTGTTGTCTTGAAAACAATGGATTGCTTTATCCAACATAATTTAAGTGCATTTTATTTGACTTCTGTGGTGAAGAGGGATCAGAATAGATTAATTCAGAACACTCTTCATGTTACAGATCTGTAGTTCTCAAGTCGATAGCAAAATTCAAACTACTGTTTTTGACACCTCTGCCTTTTGATGTCTTCACTGTGTTGATCAGCACTGTTCATAAGTAACGTGCGTTTCTCTTATTTTTAGGCAATGCCCAATGGTCCTGCTTGGTGTTGGTGGCTTCTAGCTGTTCTCCCAGTAGACCCCAGATATCAGCTGTCAGTTCTCTCTATGATGTCTTTAAAAGACCGTCTGATAAAAATCCATCATATACTTACATATTTTTCTAGGGACCAGTCCAAGTGACTAACCGCGTCGGTCTTCCTGAAAAGTGAATCTGTTCTGGTTGTAGTAGCAGCTGGAATTTTTGCTGCCTTTGCACATCTAGCACTGGTTTGAGAAGTGTGATGGAACTGCTTTTTCTCTCTCCTTCCTGCCTGCCCAGCTTCTTGAACCGTACGGTTCTTTGAATGCACACTTTCTTCAACGATGAGAGAAGACCACTGATGATTGCACAAAGTCAATCCAGCTAGATACGTTTTTCACATGATCTGTTTTCCAATTTGCACTATGTAGAAGAGAATGTTTTTGAGACTTGATAATTTTAGCCACTGACTTTTTAAAGCTGTGGGGAGTGCAGGACTTAAGGCTGACAGTCTGAGTTTACAACATAGAAGAGGTTTTAAAGATCTTGCAAATAAGTTTGCCTCATACAACTGTTCTTTTGCTGTTTGCACAAATATTTGAAATATAGTGTTGAATATCACTGTTGGATATTACTATTGTTGTTGAATTATCTTGACCATGAATACGGCACAGATTTTTAAGTTATCTTGTAAACGTATGCATCACAAAACAGGTGACATTATGAACTGTATGCTGAACTGAGAGCCAATTTTAAGGAACAAATGCAAAAAAAAAAAAAAAAAAAGGTACTTCTGTATAAAAATAAACTGTGAATATGGTTTACATACCTAGGCCTGTACATGTTAAAGAGGAAACTGAAAACTAAATGCTAGTACCGGTTACATTTCTACTGGGCTTTTCAGGCTGGCTGTTCTTCCAGAGCACACACTTAGTTTATAGAGCTTTTAAGGAGAAATCTTAGAGTGTGCGTGTGTGTATTTGGGATTGTGCATCCAGGATTTAAAAGCTTAAAGTTTTATTTGAACTCTTTAAGTTGGTGCAAATGTGAGTTCTATGCCTTATATCAATAGTAGAGCACACTGCAGTGGCAAGGTAAGCATCGTGCTGCCATTAGGTACTTTTTGTAATTAAAGGTTTGCATATTTGTGAATATGTCTGATACTTGCTTTCTTGTATGTAAATGATTTGTAAAATATTTCTTAAATCTTGCTTTTGCTAATATTTAATTTTCAATAAAAGCTAAAAGTTTGTAATATTTTAACTTTATCCGAAGCTAAAAGTCGCTTTCATTTACCATATATTTCTGTTGAGAAGCTTCTGCCAGGAGTAGTTGTTTAACCTGGATCAAGGCTGTGGACACTTCATGATGTTAGTGGTACGTTCATAATCTGTTTCTGTTTGCAGTACCACTCTGGCTGATCATTGGTCAGCCAAGTTTGTTGCTGGTGTCCTTCCGTTGTACTGTTCTATCTACTCAAATTAAGATGGCTTGAACTATGAAGTTTTCATGTCACAGAATTTGAAAGTTGTGGGAAGCTGTTCCTGCTGAACAACATTTCACAAGTTTGCTAACCAGTTGCTCTGGCTTTGTTCTCTTCTGGTGTATAAGGTTTGAGATACCAGAGGTAACTGAGAATGTGCTGAATTAGTTTTCACATGGGCTTCAATCCAGGTTATGTTCTGGGTTAATATTTGGGAAAGCTTTCTACGTGTAAATGGAAGGAGGATCTTGGATTCCTCTGCTGTGGTATGTTAACAACCTTAGAAGCTTAATCTTCGCATGACCATTATCTCCTCAGGAATGCAGGTGATGGGGTTATTATTGTTTTTTACAGGAAAAATGATCAAGTGGTAGATTTGTTTGTTTGTTTTCATGCAGAGAGCCTTCAAACTGAGCGTTCTCACATCTGACTGAAGATGTGGCTTCCAGCCTTATGAGTTTTTAACAAAAATTCTGCTAAGTAAAGATTAGGAAACGTCAATTGGTTGGCACTGACCTGTGCTTATCTAAGGTCTACCTCTGGAACTGGGAAAAACATAAGAGAAAATATGAAGAAACAGCAACAAAAACAAACAAACAAAAAGTTACTGAGATCAATACGTACTACGTTAAGACTTTAAGCATTACTGAGCTATTCCACAAACATCATCACCATAGTTGCTATTGGAAATAAGAAATTGAGAACAAAGAAAATATTGTTGAGGCCTCTCACGTTGGGATTGCTTCAGATGTTTGTGGATCAAACTTCGTGCAGTTAGAAGGGAACAGCCTGGCAGGATAGACTGAAGGCTGGCATAGACCAAGAGTGTATCTTAAAGATATGTACAATGTTGTGCTTTGTACATAGTGTTTTGAATTTGGAAAGGTCATCCTTATTTTTTTGTTTTTGTTTTTTACTCCACTACATCTTGGAAGTGGGGAGAGGAAGGTTGTTCCAGCAAGTGAGTAGATACAAGGTATCTTTAAGGATGGTAGCATCCATACTGAAATCTCTCTAGAGAGACAAACAAAGTGCTGTTCTACAACTGGGAGAGGAAAAAGGGGGGAAAAAAAAAAGAAAAATGTTCAAAATGTTAGATGCCGGGATGTAACTTATTCTAAAGCCTTTATAGAAGCAAAGCAAAACAAAGTGCCCAGTGAGATCTGAGCCTTGATTCTGGTTCAAGTTGTGCTTTCCCAGATGTTACTGACAGTAACTTTTCACAGATAAAGGCCAACTAAATGATAGCGCTGTTAATTTGAAAGTAGATTTACGTCAGTGATAACCACAAGTGCTGAGTTCACGTGCAGTCAGCGAGCTTGCAACAATGCAAGAGGCACTTTTAGGTAGAACAAAGAGGAAAATGAGGACTTCATACTTCCAGTTGATGACTGGCGTTTTAAGATGAAAGAATGTCTTGTGTTAGAAATAACTTTTAAAAGGCTGAAAATTTGCTAGGAAGCAAACCATTTGCTAGATGTTTAGATGTGATTAAAAAATGAAATGATTTTTCTCTCCAGCTGTCTTCCTACTGGCAGTGACATCTGGCCTCAGAAGAGAGGGATGGAGAGAAGTCGTTTATTGTTTCTGGAATTAAGTCTTTCAGAAAACTCAAGGTATAATTGAACTGGTATTTCTGAGTCCTAATCTTTTCCATTCAGAAAGAGAAGACAAAGAAGAGAGAGCTAATGCCTGCTACATGTCTGAACAAGAAACCCAGAGCTCTACAGGTAGTTGCAGAACTGTGATGTTCAACCTCTGTTGCAGTTTTTAAGGAAACAAACTGAAACAGAACTAAAAGAGGAAATAATGACCTTTCCTTAGTATAGGTTTCCAGACATAGCTGAACTTTTTTTTTCCAGTTGAGAAGGGATTTAATTGCTTATAACCTGAGTGACTGTTCTGACCTGTAGGATGTGTCTCATATCTGGAATGAATAGGTATGCTTTGATATCTTGTTGTAATAGTGATTTTGTGTATCCTGATGTCCCTTAAATGAGCAAAAAGCTTAGCTGTTCTGTCCTGCCAAGACCTAAGATGCTTCTGCACAAGCACAGCAGCAGATGCTTATTTGGTAGGGAAACTTAGCTACCAAAACCAGGCCCAAAGTCTTCAGGTCCATCTCAGGCTATGCAGTAGTTGCATAATCTTGCAAGTACTTAAATCTGGAATTAAGTATGGAGCTGGGACTGCAACTCAGTTCTAGATGCACTTAAACTATGCAGGAGCTTTATATGTAGGGTTTGCTTTTGTAAATTAATTATACATGTGCTCCCTTGAGTGAGGAAATAGATCAAGTTTTCCTTTGGGTACGAATTAGTCGAGTAGCTTTCAGGGGGAAAAAAAAAAGCACAAAAAACAGTATGCTTTTATGCCATCCCCTTTAAAGCAAGGACATTGCTCCAGTGACATCAATTCACTCATTTTACAATTCTATAGTCACTTACAATTCTATATTCAGATGCTACTGCCTTTTTCCCCTTGAATGTCTTCACAGAATGGGGTTTGGGATTTTTGTTATTTGTTATTGAAGACTAAGCAGCAGGTGCCACTTATCTGTACCTGAAGCAGTCACGGATGTAGTATGTGTCCTACCATCAGTACTTCTCTCTGTTAACTTAAAGGTAGCAGCAAACAGCTGTTTAAGAACTACTGCAGTTGAACAGGTAACTGCTAAAGATGACAGATCTCACGCATGTCTGAGGTTTCACAGATTTTTTTACTGTTTTTTTAAAACTAGAATCTCTACATTAGTGGGTTTTTTTTAACAAAGATACAAGCATTTAAGAAAGTTTTTCGTTTTTAACCAGTGTGAAGTATTTCATATTAAACAGCTGATATGCAGCACTTTAGGGAAAAATCTAACATCCCTGCAGCTGACAATCAGCAACACACCATTAATGCTAACTATGCTGATGAGTACTTGTCTTCTCTTTGCAAGGCAACTTCACAAACGAGCCCTCCTGTTTGAGGATTTAGTACAGACTGCAAGAAAGAAAGGAAAAACACTCAAAAGCTGAAGAATGACCTTTTCCATGGCAACTAAAGCACTTAGCATGCTTATGCCTAACATAGGATGGCCCGATGTTTACAAATGAAGTTAGTATAATCGGAGTGAAAGTGTGGCCCTGTTACTAACTTTTATTGCAATGACATTCTGCTATGAAGTTTCAATCATTTTGTCACTAACTATGTTTAAGTATTACTAGATCATTCATTGTGTGTTTTGAGTATTAAAACAAAGAGGGAATTGGCTTCTCAGGACTACACAAAGAGGTAGGGTTGTCTTGCTGTAGTGCAGACTTCGATCAGTTTAAGAAAGTTGAACTTAATGATGTCATCTAGAGATATCTGGAGCTTTGCCATAGCTACACAGATGTACTCCTTCCTGTGAAGGCAGGCCAACAGCAGAAACTAATCCAGTTACCCTCATTAAGAAGCAAATACAATCTATACAATAATAAAACTATCTTACGAAAAAACAACAGGGCTTCTAGCAGTAAAGCAGCATAAAATTGTGGATGTCTCTTATGCATTAAGCTTGTACAACCATTTAAACATATCTTAAGAGCCGATGGATTACTTTATGAGTATCTTCTCAGATATCCATGAAGCAACTTTGAATTAAATAGTTTATTTAATTAAAAAAGCATAAATTGTACATACATAGAGTAATTGCATATTTCTTGGAATCAGTACCTACTTTGAAGAATGTTGTGTGCAAAGACAAGACAGTCATGCTTAGGCTTCCTCCTGGTATTTTGTTGCTTTACTATTTATTCCCACCTTCCCATAGAAACACTGAGGGAATACAGATGCACTGAAGTGTATGAGGATAATTTGACAGTGTCACATATGTCCACAGGGGATCTGCCTAATACTTAAAGGGCAAAGACTGGACTAGTCAAGAGTCATACAGCAAGAAGGCAACAAGCCTAGTTCTGGTTCCATTCAAAATTAGAACTTGTCACAAATGAGAACTTCATCACATCATTTGAGAAGTTATTGATGGTGTATATGCATACACACATACATGTGAAAAAATATATGTATGTTTTTTAAATAAGGCAGTTATTTCTTTCAGGCTCTTAGTTATTCTTAGCCTATTTTCTTGTATTAATACAACATATGTTGCCATTTTATTGCTAAAAGAAAGCATACCGTCATTACAAGCAGAACAGTATCAGCACTAGTTTTTAGTTAGCAGTCCCATTGAGTTAATAAAGCTTTAGGACATTAATACTATGGAAGAATGTTATTGTTACAGGAAAAAACAAAAACAAATGGATTTCTATTTAAATCGCACCAAATCATTATGTTGACATAACCATCATCAGTAGTTAACAGTACACTAAAGAGCAGAACCAGCACTATTTTGGAACAACAGAAAGGTAACGAAAATATTATCTTTTACTAAGTGGTTATACTAAAAAAAAAAAAAAAAAACATACACAAGACAGCGATGAGAACATAGCAGACTTATCTGCTGCTTTAAAGATGGGTTTTTTTCCTGTGTGAAATGACTTCTCACATCATCCAACTGCAAACCCTGATACAGATGCATATGCGTGCCATTATCTTTGTGTAGCTATTAAGAGTTACTCATGGGTCGGACTCACAAGGTGCACTCCCGCAGTTTTTTGTCAGCCTGCTTCAAGGAGATCCACGTATTTAACATGTTTGCTCGCAGTTTGGCCCACACCAAGTGGTTGTTTAACCCAAATATCTGGGCAGCAAACTGAGCAGCTCCTTCAGGTGACAGAGTAGTAGGACAGCCAAGACCTGCAAAGAAAGCAGAATGACACTTCAAAAAACATGTTTTATAAGTGCAGGTAAAACGCCGCCTCTAAATAACAGTTTAAGACAATGCTTGTTTCAGCCCTCCAGAGCCACCTGATTTAGTTTTAAAGCTACTGAAGCATCAAATCTTTCAATTACTTCTCTCTTCATGGCATTTGAAACCCAAAGCCAGCATAGCAACAACTTTGAGGAGAAGTAACAGCCTTCTGGCCTGTGAGTTACCAAATAGCTGTTCTAGTCATTAACAGATTAGAATTCATACAGGTAAGCAATACACAGCTGTAGAAGAGTCAAGCTAATTGTAGAGAAAGATGTTAGTTGGTCTTTTATCACAGTAAGTTTACTGAAGTAAAATGGAGTTCTATGAGCAGAAACAACAGCTTCCCGTTATTACTAACTCCTGTTCTAAACTCAAATATTTAGCAGGATAAGCAAAGGATCATATCTTTCTAAAGAGCATTTGTACATAATCTCTTCGACTTCTCAGCTGCAAAAAGCCCAGACAAAGACTGCCTGCAGTACTGTTCAGTACTGATCAAGCCACTGTTCCAAACAGTGCATGTACACGTTTACAGTCAAATAAGTATCGCTAGGTCTGTGCTGAAGATCATCTTACCACTGGGTAGTCTGAGAGAGGACCACACATCCTGAGCACCCCAGTCAGCTGAGAGGGGAGGACAGTTGACAACAGGGTAAGCAGTGTTGCCAGACATCACTGGCCCCAAACCATTGCTTCTGCCAGCTACTGCAACAAACACAGTCGGGATTCCATCTCCTTGCAGGGGATGGGGGAAGGAAGAAAAAAAAGATAAGCAATCGATCTTGTCTGAATATACAGATCTTCAGTTTGCAGTTAATTCTTTTCATTCTGTTACACAGCACTAAAATTTATGTTGAATTTTCTCATTTGCAGAAATAACTGAACTTAAGTTCTTAAGCCTTAAAACCCATATACTGTTTACTATAACTGAAGAAGTTGGCGTGTCTTACTTCCTGTCAAGCAGAGGCAGAGTAACAGAGGAATGGGTGCTGCTGAGCTTTCAGAAAGAGCAACGTTTAACGATGAAAGATTTAAGTCAGCTAAGTTCTGGCTGAAGTGTTAAACTATAGCTCTTTTTTCTGAAGTCTTAATTCATCTCAAAACGACTGAATCTCAGCTGTGATTCTACATTTGTACTTCCAAGTCCATCTAACTGCTTCCCCTTCGCCCCAAACGCCATTTTTTTTTCCCTCTGTATAAGGAATACTCCTACAAGTTGATTCTTATCTTTCCTCTGCTAGCATATAAACCCTTTCAAGAAGAAGTCCAAGTTTTTTTTTTTTATTTAGTAAAAATACGAATTGAAATCAAGTATTTTTCTCATTGCATTAGAGAATGACTCAACATCTTCAACAAATGGGCAGGATGACGGCAGTAACATCTGCACTGTAGGTAACCAAAGCACATTTATAGTCAGCTAGAGAAACTATCACTCTTCCCTGTTTCAGAAATACATTTACTGTAGTAACTTGCTACTGACGCAGGTATTAGCACGATCCAGGCTTGGGCAAAGAAGTTCAGGTACTGAGAGAAAAGCAGAGCTCCAGCTTTTGAGTAACAGAAGCTCTGAGACAATACATTACTTCATAATTGCTTAGTGCAGTCTATAGTTTATCATTATGTAATTAAGAGTAGAACTGCATTGTAACTGCTTATTGTTATGTTCAACAAGCAAAAAACTCCAGAAAAAAAAAAACAAAACAACCTACATAAATCCCCAAGCTGATAAATCATTTTTGTACACATATTGTTCATTCTCAATCATTAGTTCTGATATTTACCTTCATATTCCGCCTTGATCCTCAGAGTTTCATCTGGCCCTTTGTGAGCAGAGGTTACTCTTAACTCACAAGGAATTCCAAAGGTTGCACATGCCTTCTTTATTTTCTCACAGTGGCCAAGGTCAGAAGTAGATCCCATCAGCACCACAACTCTACCTTGGCTCTTTGTTTTCAGAAGCAACTACAAGGAAGAGTTAAGACAGAAGGAAAACAAGAAAACAAACAGTCAACAGGACTGAAGACACAGTTAACAGAGACTAGATATGCTGTTCATTAGAAGAAAACAAAAGCCAACACAGAATACCTCTACTCTTTCTGCAACCCATTCGAAGTTTCTCTTAACCATCTGCAATGCTTCAGGAGTCACTTCCTTCAGGTCTCGGTATGACTGAAAAGGGAAAAAAACCAAACACAAGCACACATTAAAGCTAATGTTTTGCTTTAGGTGAACAAAGAATTCATTTTGCTACCATACCTGGTACAAATAGTCCAAGTTAAGTATTTATGCTACTTCTGGGAAGGAAGAGGAGCTGACAGATACAGGAGAAAGCTTCTAAAGTGACTCCTTTTTCTTTACATAGAAAAGGAAATGTAAAGAGCAAGGTCTTTAATTCTATGAAAATAAGAAAGTGGATGTGATTTTTTTTTTCTTGCATCCAAAAAGGAAGCAAACAAGTGTCAAACACTCTCAGTTAAAAATAAACCTATGTTAGAATTCATGGCTATTTGTAACATGGAAGGCTGTCAGCCACAAAGCTGTCAAGGTTTCAATAGCTTCCCGATGGGTAAGCTTAGGGAAACACAACTAATTTAAAGTTAGAATTCATAGTGCCCTGACTGCCCGCAGCAGCTCTGCACTAGCCAACCAAGGTTCTGCATGATGTTATCGTGTACCTTATTTTAGCTAGATGAACAAAAGTACAGTCAAAACAATTCACTTGAGGATGACACTACGTGATCCATTAAACAATGTAACGAAGCAGTTCTGCTCTCTGATTTAAGTTCAATGATGATCAGGTAATACCCCTGCTTCCTTACTCTCCCCCACTATTTAAAGATAACAGACTTGGATGCTAAATATCTTACAAGCTACTCTGTAACAACGTAAGTATCTATAATAAAGCCACTCTGAAAAACAGGTGCTTAGCTATAGGCAGAGGGTTACTTTTCTTAACCCTTCTCCTTTCCCACCGACTTTAAATTTAAAGATTAAAGTTACCTGTTTGTCCTTCTGCTGGCTTCTGTCTCCAGATGGCCACAGTCTCCACGAATCATTATCAATAACATCAGCAAGAACAATTTCTTTGGTCAAAATATTAACACCAAATTCAATCTATAAAGACAATAAGAACCCTCTGTAAGGAACGGTAGTGATACGTTTCCCGTCAAAACTAGGATCATGGGAAATCAGATTTTCATACCTTCAAATCCACCAGAGTGCAGTTTTGGGGCTGCCACGATTTTTCCAGAATCTCAAAAATAGCTTGAGTAGAACGGGCCATAATATCCACTTCAGTCTTCCCAATAGTCAGTCCAGCAAAACAGAATTTTGCCTCAACTAGCTGCTCCTCAGACCACTGTGGATCATTGTTAGCATCATCCTATTAAGGAAACCAAACAGATAAAGCATGTAAGTGCAGTATGCTAAGAGGGAAAAACAGCCATTAGAAAATAACACTGTTAAAAAAACCTGTATTAGATATACTTTTACCATTTAACATTTTCAAAAGCTCTTTTTCTGAGTTACCTACTTTATATGCTTTAGGTTGTTATTCTTTGATGGCTTTCTGAGACAGCGTTGCATCACATGAACTTAAAACAACTCTTGGATGTGAACACAAGAAAACATCAGGATGACAGAACTGACAGCTCCTTACAAGGAGGTCAGTCACTAGTGGAACCTCTTATTCATTAGCATTTTTAATAAGATACTACAGAGTTTTAGCTTTAAGTTTGATTCTTGACACAGGAAAAAAACAAAAACAAAAACAAAAACAAAAAAAAACTTACCTTGTAAAACATCTCAATTTTGGGTGGGTAAAACTTATAGCCTTCTTTGACACCAGGGTTTCTTTTGAGGAAGGAGCCGGTAGCAATTCTTCTGCAGACCCATTCAATTGGGATCATTTCACAGTGAGCTGCTATGAAAGCTGTGTCACTCTGTTTCCTGACAAAAGCTGTTTTGATTCCTAAATAGAAGGATGGCAGCTTAGTTCCACTAGTAGACAAACTCCACAGTTAAGAGTCACAAGCAACTTAAAGCTTAAGCACAATAGAATCTCGCTCTTTTCCATACTTAAGGGATGCACTGAAATCTCTTTAGGGTATTTTAAGCCTAAGAAAAGGGCTTCATTTTTGCTTTGTAGGTGTGCTTTTATAATAGAACCAACGTCAGCCTTTGAAAAGAAAGGAAAACTTTAACAGAATTTGTTAAATTACCACCTTTGAAGAAATCAAGGTTAAGAAGAATTGCGAAAAAGCAAACAAACTTCAACAATAAGGCATTCATGTTATCTGCAATTTATGCCCTCAAATAATCAAGCTAGAGCAAAAAGAACCCTGGAAGTTCTTTTGTTGCTTTAAAATGCAATGCAATTTACTCTGCATAGTTTTCTATAAAGCCTGAAGCCACTTCAAGATCTTCGAGGCACTTCTTAGCATTTAAAATCCATACTATATCCATAGGCTACTGGATATTTAAATTATTAGGTGAATTACTGGCCACATAGACAAGATAGCTAACGCATGCGTCAACAACAGTCTTTCCAGGGAAGCCAGCAGCTGGAGGTTATACTAAATTATCCAATCACACACTCATCTTCAGCAGTCTGTTTGTATGAGACCTCGATCGCCACTGATACTTGAAGAACTACTTGTAAAGAAGTAGACACAATTCTGCAGAGGCCTTCTTCCTCACACATGGAACCATGCTAGCTATGATTCTGCTGATGAATTGAGATCTATTACTTTTTATAATAGATCATACAGTTTTTAGAGCAACCGGGACTCAGCTGGGACTGACCAGCAGAAAGGAGGAGCAGGGCTACATCCAGACCAGGGGAGAACCTGTAGCAGTGAGACGTACAGTGCGATTACATCAGATACTCCAGTGCTCCAAATGACTGGGCCAAACTCATCCAACTCTGTAGTACCAGAGGGAAAGGGTGAACTGGAAACTAAGGCTGAACAAAACACGTGAGAGCCTTTTGGCAGTGTTGGGTAACAACCTCCGCAGCACGCAGGCATTAACCCGCGCAGTGCAAACCTGCTTCCTGCAGCAGCTGGAACACGCAGCTGGTGGTGGTGTTGGAGATGGCAGCCTTCCCCTCCATTCGGTCCTTCCTGGCGGCATTCCCCGCCGTTATTTGGTCCTTGGACTGCATCAGAACGCATCCCGGGATATCCGGCAGCTCGTACACTTCTTTCGTTTTACCCTCATTAACTTTTTTACCAAGTTTCAGTTCTAGAGGAAAAAAACAAACAAACAAACAAAAAAAAAAAAACACAAAAAACCGATTCCGTGAGCTTTAGATGCGAAGAGTTTTTGGTCAGCGCGCGTCAGGGGCTGCGGGCGCCGCCTGGAGGGCTCAGTACAGCGGGAGTCCTTCTCGTCCCCGCTCGCGGGGCGAGGGAAGAGAAGCGGTGATAAAGGCGGCCCCGCAAAAGGAAACTTTCCTGCAGACGGCCCAGCGCGGCTCTGCTCCCCGCGACCGCCACCCCGTCAGCACCCAACGGTCGCGGAGCGCTCGTTACCTGAGGCAGCAGGGGCCATGGCGGCGGCGGCGGCGGCGGCGGCGGCAACAGGCACCTAGGGCACAAGAGAGAGGCTGAGCGCACGCGGCCCGCCGCGGGGTAAGAAGGGCCCGACGGAAGGGGCGGGCGGGCAGGGCGGTGGGGCTTGCTCGCCAATCGCCGCCCTGCACGGCGGGGCCGACCCGCGCCCCTCCATCCCCACCCGCCCCCGAGCAGACGCGGCCCCGTCCCGCGCCTCGGCCAATGCCGGCTCCCCGCGGCCCCGGCGGGGGGTGGAGAGGGGCCGGGCGGGGAACGGGGTCGGAGCCCCCCCCGTATGTAAATGAGGAGGCCGCCCGGCTGGGTACCGGCAGCCCCGCGCGGCGCGGCGCTGTTGGCTGCGCGCGGCGCCCGCAGGAACGCGCGGGAGGGATCCACCGGAGCGGGCCGGGCCGGGCCGGGCCCCGCCGCCACGTGCCGCCATGGAGCTGGAGGAGCTGGGCATCCGCGAGGAATGCGGCGTGTTCGGCTGCATCGCCTCCGGCGTGTGGCCCACCGAGCTGGACGTGCCCCATGTGATCACGCTGGGGCTGGTCGGGCTGCAGCACAGGTAAGGGGGACGCGGCCGCACGGACGGCGCTTGAGAAGGGGAAAGGAAGTTAGCGCGGGACCGGGGACGTCCTGCCGACGGCGGAGGGGAGAGCGGTGCGGCCGGGGGCCTGTCCTGCCCGCGTCAGCCGGGCAGCCTCCCTGGGCCCGCGGGACCAGCTCCCGAGCACGCTTCACACTGAGCCCGCAGCGGACGAAGCGGCGTCGCCCCGGCCCGACCCGGCCCGGCCCGGCCCGGCCGTGCGCTCCTCCCGACCTCAGTGCGCGAGGGAAGGCGGCGGCGATGCGCCCCGGCCCGGCAGCACCGCGACCTGCTGCTGCTGCCCTGCCCATCCCTGCCGTGCCGTGCCCGACGTTGAGCGAGATGCTCGTGTCTAACTGCAGTCCCGCCTCCTTGAATCTACAGAAACAGAACGGTTCCCGAGGAGTTTTAGCAGTTCAGATACACCGCGGTAATAAAACAATGCCTGAGGTACATATGGCTGTGTAAAGCGAGCTGCGTTCACTGTCATTCATTGTGAAAAGTGTGATCTCGTGGCAGCGCCCGCACATGCTGGCCTGCAAACACCTGCATAATGTTGCTTAACTTCCTCTTGGTGAACAGCAGGCAACGTTCGCATGCATGGCAGCTCGGGGAGGCGTGCTGCTCGAGGTACACATGCACAGATTTGCTCTCTCTGGTTTTGAGGTCACAAACATGTAAGGGTTGCTCCGAATTTGTTTTGGACCAACAGGAGAAAATAGATTCCGTTTTTCTGTTAGAGCTCTGTTCTGTTAAGAGTCTCATATACTTTTACAGGTGGAATGTTGCACCCCTACATCACACATCCTAACAGTTTGCTTTGGGTTGCAGGTGTATTCGTGAACTATACGTATTTGCCAGTGTCTACCAAAATTACTTTTATTGGGAATGATAAAGCTACAGAATGCAAGGAATGAAGCCATGTGATGAGTGCCCTCATTTTTGGTTGGGTCATTTTTCTGTAAAGAGCCTGGGAAAACGTCTTAGTTCACTTATGCTTACAGTCAACACTGCTGGGCTTGGATGAAGTTTCTTAGTTGGAAATAAAATGATTGATGTATTTTCATCACTTTGCAGCTTATTCTCTCAATTTTTACTGCAGACTTGTTTCATGATTTTTAATGCATAGTTTTTTTCCTCTCTTTTTCTAATGGAACTTGACAGGTCTGTTTGGTTTCCGTGAGCTCTTTGATATCAAATATGTACTGGTGCACTTTATATGATAGTAATAATAATCTTGTGGCTGAAACTGTAAGCAATTTTCAAGTTAGAACTACAGAATAAGCACCTAGAGGTGTTCCAACCCTACCTCTGATTCTGATCTCTTAAATCAATAAATGTCAACATTTTTAAGGGATGCTTTTTTGGAAACATAAGTTTTGATGCGTATGTAAAATGAAAGTTGTTTACTTTCACTGTAAAGTGAAAGTTCATTCAACTTGATACACATTTGCAAGTAGTCAATAGAAGTCTATTATATAGCTGAGATGTTAAGATTCCCATTTCCTCCTTTAACATTTCTCTCCAACCTCTCTGTATTTTTCCTTAGCGTCCTACCGTGAGAAGTAGTGAAAGGTGACATCCCTTTCTGTAGGTAACAGGGTACCAAATTTGTTCTTACTTCTTTTTAGACCATCTCTTGAAAAACAAGGATAAGATATATGACGTTAACTGCATTGGTAAAATTTGTTAAGTCTGTTCTTCTAAACTGAAGAGCTAAGAAGTGCCTTTTGGCCCTATTCCTTTAGAAGGGATTAAATATGAAAGAGAGGTGTGGTAAGTATTAATGGATAGTCCCAACCATGCCCTGAGCAACTAAAAGAGGTTTCATTGTCCATTGGAAAATATAGTCCTTAGGCCTCACATTGAAATGTGAGGGGATGAAAGGGATGTTTAGGTAATGACTACTGGCCTGAGGTTCTTTTACACTGCTAATTACTCCCGTGATACGCGTGTCTGAAATTGTCCTTTAATTCATCTTAGTTTTTAAAAATTAGGATATTCAGGCATTCTTGAGATGATCTACAAAAAAAGAGAAAGCTATTGGGAAGTTGGTGTAATTTCTGGTCTTTGAAATCATTTCCATATGCATAAAATTGAGTGTTTGTTACGTGACACAAAAACACGTGGCATGAATTCCTTGTGCTTTATGTCCCAATGCAGTTATTTTCAGCAACGTGAGGGGCTTTGCTTTTTGTGCTTAGTGGCCTAAAATGGGGTGAAATTTTTACAGTGTTAGAAAGATAGTCAGACACTGGAGAGATTTATTTCAGTGAGGATATTTGCAGCTGAAAACTTGAAACTCGGTACACTGGACTGCTCCAGCAAAATATTCCAGCATGCGTTCAAGTGCATGTATTTGAATGGTGCTCTTTTTGCCACCAAAAGTCTTCTGCATGAAGTCAGGTGTATGTGTCAGCTGGGTTCTGGAGTGGGCCCACAAGCAGGTAAACCATGAAAGATAGATGGGATCTCACTGTACTGATATGAGCAACAACTCAACAACTAAGTGTTTTTCTTCCTCTGATCAAAAAACAAACAAACAAAAAAAACCAACAAACCAGCTGCCTGAATTTTGGGGCTTAAATTTGCACTCATTTGTAGCAGAAGGCAGAATATAGCTTTTACATTATGGTTGTGTACTGTGAATTGAAATAAAAACTAAGTGTATTCCTACTTAAACTCTAACTAAGGCTTTCCCTGCACTAAGAACACAGTACGAATTTAACTTCAGACCATTTTTCAGTGATTTCCATCTGGTTTTGGCGCATTTTACAGCTGTCCTAGCAGTGAGTTCTCATTATGCATGAAACTTTAAAGCTGAAGAAGTTAAAACTGTTAATCTAAGTTTAACATTAAGAAAACTTCGGCATGTTGAAGTCAAGTTAAAGGACATTGGTAAGGAGAGGATTTTCTTGGGGCCAGTGAGAAAGAGAGGAGGAGCAGTTTGAGTTACAAATCTATTAAACGTCATTGAAGTCCTTGACCAGGACAAATTTGCAACGTTAAACTTGGAACAAATGTAATTTCTGTTAACTTTTTGCAAAATTCTCTGGAAAATATTTTTGGCAGTAATGCTGTGTACTGAAACTGATTATTTTTTTAGCAAGGTCTTTGAAAGTTCTCTTCTGTGCAGGTGGAAGCCTGGTTAAGTCAGGGAATACTGCCTGTCCCACCTCAGCTGGGTCTATGCATGGGATCTGTTAGGAGAATGAAAGTAAATGGAGAAGAAAGATCTATTTTTCCAGTATCTTCCCTCTTACTGTCCACTATTAAAACACACATAGTGATGCCAAAATTATCACCAATATAAGTTTAAAATTTTTACTTCATTTTCTGTCTAGTGGAATTGCTTGTTGCTTCCAATTAGCTGCTCTTTCTACTCTCCATACTCAAATATCATTATTTACCTTTGCTATGCGTCCTGTTCACTGCAAGATATATTTTTTAAAGGCTTTTTAGCAAGATATTGGTGTCCTGTCTTATACTCTGAGTTTCACTGGAGCAAAGTGGACACAGCAGTATTTGGATGGGAGTTTTCTGAGTAGCATGGGTGTGTTACAGGTAGTGATCCTTACAGTTTGCTGTGTAGTATATTTAACTTTCATTTAATCTCAAAAACCTGGTATGGGTTTAGCAGATCCTCCATACTCAGAGACAAGAGTAGTATTGTTAATGTTTTAATTGTCTAAATGCTGGGTTTTTTTAAATTAATCATATTCCTATATACATTACCTGTGGAATATACTTGGAAAGATGTTTACCTAATAATTATTGGAGCCTGTATGATATTTTACCAGCACATTTATGCTGCATGTGATGGTAAAACGTTCCCGTGTACTTTCAGAGATGCTTATTGCATGTAGATGTACTAACACTTTATCTTCAGTTGAGATTGGTGTAAGTTTATAGGCCACTCTGTGCTCCTAGGTGTGGACAGCCCTGTTCCGCTATATGCCCCAACCCTCACTACTGCAGGTAGAGGAGGGTGGGAACCTTTTGTTGTGGAGAGCTGTTGCATCTGCTCTGCTTTTATGTAACTTCCTGCATGGTAATTTCCGGAAAGTGAAGGCAGATTTACACTGAAATGTTTATTAAAGGAAGATCTTTCAGAACGCCCATTATGTTTATTGTGGCCAATGGACTTTAATTCCATCACATTTACCTAGCCACAGAGTGAAACTGTTAATTGTGATTCTTATCGATTTCAGTTAAGTTGTGCATGTAGGTGTGATACAGCTCTCCAGTTCTTTTCACAGGGTTGCTCTTAATTGGCTTGTCTGCCCATACTTTGTAATTGAGCCTGATGCACGGAGGGAGGTTTGTGTCAAACAAACTATCCTGGCTGCTCTCTCTGCCATGTCTCACACTCCTTGGTCTTTGTTGGGGGGGGGGAGAGGGGGGGAAGCAACAACAACAAAACAACAACACAGAGTTGTTTGGAGGGGCTTTAAATAAGTTCATGTCCTTGGACAACTCAGTTGAGCATGAGTGCTTGTGCCAGCACAAAGGTTACTTCGCCGCAGGAAAAAGGTGGGAGTCTGGAGGAGAGTGCTTTTTAAGCAATGGTGGTGATTGTGGTTCCTCCAAGAATGCAAGTACTTCTGCTCAGTGAATCCCATTCTCCATGCATTTGGCCAAATAAAGTTTGGCCTACCAGGAAATCTAAATGGGGCATTTAGAGGACCTTGTAGAGTAATAGCCCTATCAAAGGCGCATAAAGTGAGCCATTCCTATCAGTGAATAAGTGTGTTTTAGAGGTGAATTGAATGTTTAATATAGATCAGAGTGGTGATTGTGCTGTTTATTTGCTATACCTCAATAATTCAGTATCCTTATTTGCAAAGTGGGGAAGAAACAAGATTTGTCCTTATGCTAGTCTGAGTGGTCCTCTGGCAATAGTGCAGATATTTGAGGACAGAGAGGAATAAAGATCTTTGTTTTTTATAGGATTAATGCTGCTCCTGTCATTCCTTCATGTTGGTTTTGATTTTTCAGCTGGATCAGGTCCCTGATGTAATTTATATTGGAGTATCAGCAGCAGTTATATGTGAACAATTTGGTCTGGCCATACTGCTTAACAGGAACCATACTGTGATTCCTAAGAACGTGCTCCTAAGAATCTGTACTTCCCATGCCCTTTCAGTTTTTCTGCAGAGCTCTCACACCTAACATTTAGCATGTGTCTGTACCCAGGTTCCATTCAACTTGCTCCTAAGCGTGCCTAGACTACGTATTGTTTGGCTATTACAAGTTTAAAGTAGAGCAGAGCCACAGCACAAGCTCAAGTGGATGTAATAATAATCTCAAAGGGTGAGAGTATTGGTTTGAGTAATTGTTATTTTCAAGGGAATTTTCTGAGAAGTCCTTCATTTTAGTGATACTGGATTTGGCCCATTGTTGCTACCCGGGGCAATACTGTCTGAAGAAGATAGACCATAGCTCTAGGCAGATGGAATCCTAAATGCAATGTTCATGTTATTTTGTCTCTAACATGCCGCTTGGAGTTGTCTGTCTAACCTTCCTGTATATTCAAGTCAATTAACTGTTATGAATAAGTGGGAGTATCAGGTAAGTATTAGATAATGCCAAATGCCCCTACACATTTGATCTCTTACCACTACTGTCTGAAAATAAATGTGAGTGGCAAAAAAGAACAATAAAGAATGTTAAAACAATTGTTTAAAAAAAAAAAAAAAAGCTGTGCTTTGTAGTCATGAAGTAAAATGCACAAAAGCAGATCCACCTTCTTTGCACATTTGTTTGTTAAGTAAATCCTGCTCTCTGGCAAGTGGAGGCATGTTTTCTGAGAGGGGAAAAAGATCCCATGTTTTCCTTAGAAAGCCATGTGCTCTTTTTTTTTTTCTTTTTGTTTTGTTTTTCCTCCTGTCAGTTCTTGCTTTGTGCCTACCCTCTAGTGTTGAGTTGAACAGTTTCCATATATAGATTGCAAACACATTCTGCAATTACCTGCTCTGAGCTACTAAGAATTTGGACAGTCACTTGCCTCCATGCTTTTGTGCAGTTGTCATCTGAACAGTTTAAATTTGTGTTTCTTGAAGGATCTGCTTATTTTAATGAATAAGTTTATTTTTTATTTTCCGTGAGAGGAGAAAGGATCTGGGGGTGTACGTGGGGTTGTTCTGAATGACAGCAAAGCTTTGGAAAGACTGCAATCCTCAGAGTGCATTACTCAGAATTTTAAGTAAAGTTTGTCTTCTTTGTCAAAGTTCCTTCCCAAAGTTACCCTTTCTTCTGTGAAGGCAGACACAGTACAACCAATCTAACATTTGGGCTGCTCCAGGTGAGGGCTAGCACAGCTGATAACCTGCTGCTGGGCTGCTTCTGTTCACTACCTACACAGAATATAGTTTGCTCTTTTTTTGTTTTTGTTTTGCTGGGCTAGTTCTCATGTCATACTAGCAAACTGAACTGATTTATGGGGGATCCAGTAAGAATAAAGAGAGGATCTTGTTGCAGTGAGTTATCAAATCAGCTTCAGTTTGTTTATGCAGTGTTAGCCTTGCACTCGTGGAATGGTATAGTTACGTAAACATTTCTAACTTGTTAAGATGTTCATGTTTGATGGGTTGAAATGTTAAGTGTAGATGTTTTATTTAATCAGAGTGGTATTTGCTTTCAATTAAGCCTGTTATTTGTGTCATGTAGGTGAGCCACGGCATACAGGGAGAAGTTATATTTTTTTATTAGACTGATGGCACTCGTAAAATCTCATTGTTAAGGATTGTGATAAAAACTCATACCTTTTTCTGTTTAAATAACTGAAGGTGAATAAATCAGAAAGGAGCAACCATGTACTCATGTAAGTGACCTTCCCTCACAAATAAGTCTGTTTAATTTCTTGCCATCTGAGAGAATTTTTTGCATGCTAATTTGGTAGAAAGTTCATTAAACCAACCTGTTGCATGGCTGATGGATGAGCATACAGCTGTGTTCTGTTGAGGTCTTGCATTTCTTCTTGCTTGCAAAGCCTTTCTAACAGTAACTTTTTGCCTTCTGTTACTGTGTTCACTCTCTCTGTTAATAGTTTTTGAAACTGGAATATGGTGTTTTCAGAAGCACTTTTCTTAAGTGGAATGGGTGACGTCTCTGTGGACAAAAGCAAAGTATTTAGTTAGAGTGCACAAGTCAATTAACTGCTGACTCTGAAGTTTAGTACATGCTAGTTTTTCCTAATGCTGGCCTTGTAGAACCCTCTTTTGGCAGGCATTATCCAGTGTTGCATAAGGGGACTGTGTCATGACTAGTAGGAGAGAAGTAGACCTTGTAAAAATCCTCATGCTGCTCACCTGTATTTGAAAATTTTAGCGTTGCCTAACTGTTGCCTTCTGCAAGACATAGTTATCTAGGTGACAGTAAATCAAAGTGTATTTAATCACATAAAATTAGTCCTTTTAGGGTAGTTTGTAACAGTGCACCGAGCAGCTTAAATTCAAAAATTTTATAGTGTTTGGATCTGTTTGTGTTTGTTTCTCTGCCGACAGACGATGAGGGGGAGCCTCCTAAAATCTAGCTTTCTTATTCCTCATTGTGGAAGTTTTTAATCATTTAGGTCTTGCCAATGTTGGCAGGAATGAAAATAGTTCCTGTCCTTTCCTATTGGATTGCATATCGTATATTTTTGTCCATCTCTTCATTTTTCTCTCACAGTTTATTATCTAACATATTTCTTTGAGAATAGCTGTCTTAAAACTGCACAAAAGAAAAGTAGATTAAGCACAAAATGGTGACTACGTATTATAATGTGGAGAAACCACAACTATGACTGTGATATTATCATTATTTTCTTCTGAGCAGCACAGGTTATTCAAACAGCTTCCTCTTTTTAATTTATCATCTTTTTTTTTTTCTTACATTTGATTATTTTAAATCAGAAAATTACTTCCTGATGTTTTCCTCATTTTTATCATGGATGGGGACTCAAAGGAATTGCACTTTTTCCTTCTGGCTCATGTTTTAATATGGAGTTTTCTTTTACAGATTGTTGATGGTACAAAAAGAATGTTTAGGGGATGGTGTTAAGTTCTAGGATTTTTTTTTTTTTTTAAGTGTAAACTGGTATATGGCATTCAATTCAACAGTAGTGCATAGGTGCTTTACAAAGTCAGAGGCTCTTACCATCAGTCCATGTTTTTCTCTTGATACCCAAGGATCCTGTGTTTGTTGTAACATCTCCCACTGAAACTTAAGAGAGAAGCAAGTAGACTTAAGGATTTTGCAGAGATGCTAAAAACCTAGTCAGAAACCAAAATACCTTAATACCATAAAAGCAAATGCACTGGGACAAGTGACTTGGAGCAATAGGATTCTCCTAGAAAAGTTAGGACTAGCACACAGGATCACGGTGAAGACACGTTTGCTTGACAGGTGCCTCAGCAAAGCTAATAATTAAAGCATCTTTTATAAATGGTTGTCACTTTCCTGTGTTCTGCAGCAGCATTCACAGCATGGGTTACACAGTCCTGTTATAGCGTAGTAAAACATAAAGCAATCAGTTTGGCTCAAATATTCTTGGTGCTGAAAAAATGCATTTAAAAAAGTAGAAATGAATGGTAGTGTCTGCAGTTTCTAGATTTGGAAGAAAGTGGAAGTTTTAAGAATATCATTTATTGTAAGAACAAGGGAGGTGGGTAACAGTGTTATCTCATGTCCCTGTGGACTTAATTCCAGCTGCAACTGATGGCACTGCAAGATGGTGCCACTGGGCACCTCAGTAGGGCTGGGATCCGTGAGTGAGGACAGTTGCCTTAAGGATGGTTTCAGCCATTTCTACTCAAGCTGTCCAGCTGTCCTCTGCTACCAAACTGGTTCAGATCTTCAACTAATATTTGTAACATTGCAAATTATTATCTAATATGTTGACAGAAATCATAGTTATGGTTTACCATAATTCACTGAGCTCTAAGATGCTTTGGCAAACTTGCTGTATGCGTGCATCTGATCTACCTGGCTGCTTTCACTCTCAGGGGCACCTACCGCTGCTCCAGTCAGGTAATAATTACAAGAGCTCAAATATACACAACCCTGGATTTTTTTTTCTCTCCTGGCTGGTGTGAATTGAATTAATGAAGTTTGCTTGTTTGGAGCCCTTGCAGCTCTCTATCCATAAATGCTTTAGGTGCATGTTGGATCACCTCTAAAAACCTGTCATGAAGTCATGAAGACTCTCCAATAACACTGAACACTTCATGTGTTCGTACTTTTTGGTAATCTTCTTACTTCTGAACTCCTCCAAAGACCACTGCTGTTCTTCGAGTATTATCTTATTTGACCATACATAGAATCAAATAATCATAGGACCATAGAATATCTTGAGCTGGAAGAGATCCACAAGGATCATCAAGTCCAGATACACGTTCTGTAGTTATTTTTCTTCCTCATTATGACCGTGTATTTCACCCCTAGAACATGGGTCAGCAGGCAACTTTAGCATTCTGTTTAAGTACTTTATCTCATTATTGAAGTTTTTAGTACCTGATAGGAAGCTTGAACTTTCACATCCCCAGCTTGATGGACCTAGCGGCTGTCGTCTTAAGATGCAGTCAACTTCATCGTAAAATCTCATTTTTCTCCTGGGATTACCAAGATGTTCATTTTCTTTCTGCAGTGCACGATATTCATATTTTAGGTTCTTGTACTTTGTGCGACATTGTTTCCAGTCTCTGTCTATTCCACGTTTCATTAACCTTCTGGCAATTTCCTCAAATATTTCTTTATTTCTTGTTGCCCCTTCAAGCATTTGCTGTATCTTTTCATCTGACCATATATTTATCAGAGCTCTGACTTCATTGTCACTCCAGTGCTTTCCTGCTCCAGTATCATTAACTGTAATAACTTTAAAGTGATTTTGTGCTTCTTCCAAGGGGATATGATTATCTGAAAATATAATGAAGCAACCAAATACTGCTGAGTTATACATACATTAAAATGTTAATGATTAAGTAACAAGCTGAAGGATTAATTAACATTTATGATAATTCTCTGTCTTAATAGAATAGAGATAAGAAACTAAACTGTATATGTAGTGCTAAGACTAGACTGGAGACAAAAGCAAATAAAGTGATGTAGTGTTTATGGTAGAGATCTGATTGATTCAACTTTAGTACTGAAATTTAGATAGAATTTTGTTTCAGAGTAAATGCATGGAAATTAATACTCACCTTTGTCGACTATCTGCTTTGCTAGTGGCGTACACGATCTGTCTTCTGAGGTAGAGCTTATAGAATCATCGTCTATAGACACACGGGTTTAAAGAAAGTGGGCATAGGCAAATTAATCACTGAGACTACTCCCATTTTCTGTAAGTAACACCTGTCTTAATTAAAAGTGTCACAACCCATTAGTCTTTAAGAGTTATAACAACTCTTCTGCTATACACCTCCCTAAATCAAATAATCTATTAGCACATCTCATAAGCCTTATCTTTCTTTCTGCTACTGTGTTCCCCAGAAGGTAGCTGTAGATTCTGCACACAAATTTAAATACTTAATTAAACATCTAGGTGTACATCAGTGGTTTGTATCTCTCATATGGGTCAATTTGCATACCATGTTTGTGTACACTGACTGGCACAGTTGTGCTATCCATTTTTGGATGCCATTTGTATAGGCGTGTTCCTGCAGATTAGCTCACACCTGGTAGGGCTTGAACTTCTTGAAAATTAGAATCAGAAATTACATTCTTGAAAAAAATGTTTGTGTGGTTAACTTGGGATGCTAGCAAGAAAAAATCTGTCATAAATATCTATTTCATGACGATGTACCCCGTAATTCTTCAGAAAATTCTTGCATCTTCAGTTATTGGAAATACAACCTTGAACCCAAAGGGAGCACTAGCACACCAGATTCAGAGGGACGTATCCCTGCCTATAGCAGGGGGTTGGAACTAGGTGGTCTTAAAGGCCCCTTCCAACCCAAAGTGTTCTGTGATTCTACTCCTGGGCTCTTGAGCAGTTTATTTTTTATTTCTTAAACTACGACCCAAGAAAGATGGCTTTCCTTTCATCAGATGTTCATTCTCTCAGCCGTACACTCTAATCCCATTGTGCTTTTGGCAATGGCATTTGTGTATGTCTGTCCTAAGTGAGTGCTGTCTTCAGTGGATATTATGTGACAAGAAAAGGGAATTGGTGTATCTAAAGCAATCATTTGTATTCTGTCACTGTGTGAACTCTCCTCTTTGCATTAGGGTGGCCTTGCTATGCCCCTGAACTTTCAGGGACGTGGTCTTACTTTATCCTTAATGTAATCTGTGTTTTCTGTGTCGTTGCTGTGATGGCATTGCTCAGGTACTGTCCTCTGTGTCATACTCCTTACAGTTATGTAAACAGTTGTAAAAGCTGTGCTGGACAGGGCGTCTGAACAACCAAATTCAGATAACGTAATTGCCAAGGACAGCTCCTTGCCTGGATTGCAGAAATACTGATGCATACAATGGAAATATTCTTATGGTATAAACTTTCAGTCTAAGAGGGCAAAGAATTTTCATTTCAAAATCATTGTAATAGATTTCTTTATTCTTTCATTTAAATTCTGGATATAATCAGTAATACTGTAAAAGTAGAATTTGATCCAGGATATCAGGATAGTAGATTTCAATGTCATTGTTATTCTTTTCTAATGCCTTTCTTCCATGACCATCTATGGCTTCTGTGTTCAGTGCTTCCAGAAGGTTAATATCCTGCATGTATTTCTAATGGCAATTTTAAGTGAGTTTTATAAATTTCCTGAATATTTGTCATTGAATGTACAGCTCTCTGATTTCAGTTTTACAGGTAAGATAATGCAGAGTATTTATGCAAACTGTTGGATAGTGAATAGCCTGAAATTTAATGGACTGTCATGAAATAGTTTGAAAAGACAGACAAGGCATAAAATGTTTAGTGTTTGAGACAGCTATTTAGTCTGCCAGATCACCCTCTAGTAGCTGGGTATAAAAAAAAAAACTGTATTTGTGTCACAAACAAACACATATTTATCACATTTAGCATAAGAAATATGCTGTCAGGTGAAATACAATCTTTTTATTCATGGAGGAAAGGAGAGGTAACTGCTTATGCATTTTTTCCCGCTATGAAATCTAGCAAAAAACAGGTTTTATCATAACCTAGAAGTAGAATGAGTATAACGTGGGAGTAACATATGAATCTCAGGAATCTGCAGTTCCCATTAAAGTAGAACATGCCGTTTTAAGTGTCAGAACACAGTCTTCACTTACCTATATCAATCGTCTCCTTCTTTATTTGTGTAGCTTCCAAAGCTGCCAGGGTGGAATTGCTGAAGTCCTCCTCATCTTCAAAGGTTTCTGCAACAAAGATTTGGAATTGTTATTAACTAAACAGTCCGTAAGTTATGTCTCTAGGACCACCAACTTGAGAATGTTGGTAATGTTAACTACTGCTAGAGATTGCATCTCTTAATTTAAGACTATCACTTCTTGACAACGCTGGGCTTAAATGCCTAGTGTAAGCTATTATAAAATAAATTAACTCCAGAACATTCATGTAACAACTTGTCAGGGTATGTTTATGGATGAAATGTATTAACTTTTAAGTTAGTAAAATTGTGATCAAAATTTTTAGAATTGTTCTCTATTCGTGGTTGTAAATAACATAGTAGCTGATTAACCTGTATGCAGCAGAATGGGCAAAGATGGTGGCTTTTGTAAGGGGCATTTTGATACACACTGAAATATTAAAATACTCCCAGGTGGCTGATGCCAAGTGTCACTGAATTAGCTCCAGCTGGAGCAAGAGTCCTTTCACTGACATCAGGGTACTCTTGCCTGGATAACTGATCTGCACGACTGATTGCTTGCTTGATAGAGACAATGTATTACAGTCCTGTCCTCAGAGCATCCCCCCGATGCAGTTGTGGCAGAGCTTACCTCACACTGTTGGGGCCCCTGGGCACGCTAACAGTGGGTCCATGGGCTCTCCTCCACGGGGAGGAGAGCTCTGCACCTCTGTCATTGGTTCTCCCTTGTTTAATGGGGAACTCCACCCCTGTGCCCTCGGACAAATTGGCAGATGATGCAAGTGGTCTCTCCAATCATCATGTCTAGGTGAGGAAACCGGTATACAGAGATTACATGTTGAAGGCCACGCTGCAGATCAATGACAGCAGCTGCTGACTCCCAGCCTCAGTCCATTCAAGAATATTGCCCACAAACATTGAGCAACGACATGCGATCTATAGCCGTTTTATTAAAAATTACCCCCTGAATCAATACAGACTTGTTTGCATCAGACGTTCTTTATGATGTGACCAGCATCATGTGCTTTTCTTTCCTTCTTTTTTTTTTTCTGGTGAGCCAAGCATGTGTGCCTAGATAGCCTGGCTTTTTTTCTAAGCCACTTGTTTGAGTTTTTGGGGGAGGGCATGAGGAGAGCACGACTGAGCCAAACAGAACAAACCGTAGTCTGTTTCTGCCATGTATAAAAGATGCTGGCTCCACCCACAATGTTTTGTTAAGATGTGGATGATTGCCAGCAAATATGCTTAATCTCTACTTTGTTTCTGAAATATTGCTCACAAAGGCACCTGAAAAATGCTGTAGCAATCTTTCCTTTTACTTCCTCAGACTGATAACAAGCTATGTTCTCTTTCAGTGCTGTGCTCACTATTGCTATTTATCTTCTGTCCTGGCTCATGAGGCAAGATTAGTAATGGTCTCCTAATTCTCACCCTCATCTGTGTTGTGTATTGTATAAAAGTACATCTACTTAATACCAGCCTAAGGCACATGCACTAAAATGTACTCTTTTGACTTTATATCTGTACATTTAAAAATTCTGTGCACATAACAGTCAATATGCAGAAGAAGCCAACATGAATGCCTTATGTTCTGACTTAGGTCTTAACTTTAAACAACCATTTCAAAAAGGTGTTTTCTTAATAACATACCTTGGCAGTGTCACAATTTATCACAAATTTGTTCCCTAGAGAGACATACAGTAATGTAAGCAGTGCATCGAAGAAAAAAATAATGAGAAGAAAAGGAAGTTGTTGGAAACAAAACACACAGATGTTTTTACATCAGTCTGATGGCATTCCTTAGAGTCTTGTCTTTATTTTCACTGTTGTTTCCCGTGGTACTTCAGATTCAATCAAATACCTGTACACTGTCTGTGTGGTAATGCTGCAAAGTGACACATTTGGAACATGTGCCTATGCGTGGAGACTGATTTGGCTCTTCTACATAGATTTCTGGAATTATCTGCCCTTAAAAGCAATCTCATGTTTTACAAAGCAACAGTAAAAGTGACTAAATATGTTTTTATTTCCAGGTTGTCTTAATATGGATAACTGCAATCAGGGAAGGAAAAAATTTGCAGTGACCTCGGGCTTTCTTCGGCTGTTTTTTGCCAGGAGAATGGTTTTGTGATTGATGCGGGGCTCTGGCGCTCTCTGCTGGCCACTGTGTCGGGAGGTCTTCCAGCACAATGCTGTGAGATGAACTTGAGTTGCAGTCTGTCAGGGAATGTGTAAGGATTTATTTACCTCTGTCTATTCCTGCTCAGGTGAACATTTGCTACTCTTTAAGTAGAAAATACATTTGTGCAGAGGTGAAAAATAATGAAACCTAAATAACTGAGCGCTTGCCCCAAACTGGTGTGTTTGTCTTCTGATTGATATCATCTTGATCTTTTTCCTTGCTGGAGCATGGCACACCTGACTGGACTGTTTATAACAATTGTCAGTGGTGACAGTGTCACAATGGTTGATAACTCAGAGTGCACATGTAAGATCCTGAGAAGCACATGCAGGAATCTTGTACACCTATGCATTTTTATGCTACTGCAGTTGCCAGAAAGCAGATGTCTCTAGTTCATAGAAACAAATGTGCAGTTAACACTGCCTGCTATCTCTATGTATGAATTAGGAAGATGCCCCAGCATGAAAACCCAGAGCAAGGTTAACTGAATTTCTGAATTCATATTTATGCTCATTTATTTATTTTACAATTCTTTAAAGAAAAAAAAAATTAAATGACTGTATATAGACTACAATTATATACTTGTTGAGAAATGGTTTCCTGTGAATGTTCTGTTGAATAGGTATTAGTCCTTAAGATGTCACATCCTAAAAGCTATGGACTGCCAAAACTGATACCAAAGAATCCCTGTAACATGGTTTCCCTGCCTGCTTGACTTTTTCACTATTTATAATTATATGAATTTATGAATACTAAACTATTTACTCTCTACTTAACAATTTTTGACTCTAAATTCACTTGAACTATCAGAAAGGCTAGTACCACAATTAGAGAATAAAAGGTGCCCATGATTATGTGATGTAAAAAGTAAACATCTGTTCTCTGCTTTATATTTATATGATGATGGTACCATAAATAACATTAAATATGAAGTAGTTTTCACCACCTGTGATAAAATAGGATTCCAAGGATTTTGGAAATTGAAACTGCATCATATCAAGAGTGGGTGCTGTTTTTTGCCTGTTTTTCCCCACAGAAGTTGGAAGGGTTGTCTTCAGAGTGGGTAGACTAAGCTGGAAAAACATACAGTGAAATACCTGCAACATTATTAGTTGCCTACAAAATGAGACTGCAGTTGCCATTACCCAGAAACAAGAAATGCTATTAAAATTTGTGTATTTGAAAAGGTAAATGTTAACCATGTTAAGCTATAGATGTCTAACTGCTACACTGTCTAAAGGATTGTTACAAATGAGTGAATAGAAATGTCCCAGGAGTATACAGTTAATATTCTCCTAATGGAGAATATTTCTGGTTCAGAAATTTGCAATCCAAGAAGGTTACAATATTACGCAGTGAGCAGTTGAAAACTAAGCCTTATGACAGTTCAGTAGCACTGCTGAGTCTATGTATTATTACCAGTAGTACTTTTACCTGCTGATGAGGGAAAATGGAATTTGATGTGCTTTATAAATTGTCTTGAGTAGATCTCACTGAATAGTAGTTATGATTTCTTATATATTTTGTCTCTTTCCAGGTGAGGTCCCTTTAGAATATGCACTTTCTGTGACAGCCTGTTTTTTCCCTAATGTGTGCCTCAGGTGTCCATGGTGATCTTGTAAAAGGCTAGTTACTTATTTCCTTGTGAGTAAACAAATTAATAAATCTAATTACACTTGAGTGGCAAAGCAAGAATGCTGTTGCCCAGAATAGCTCAAATAACCTCTCAAATAACTTCTCATCATCAACTGTGTCTTTACTTACTTGTCATAGCTGTTTCTTTCCTTGTATGAAAAGCTGCCATATTCTCTGGAGAAGTATTTACAGTAACATCATCTGTCAGAAGATTTTTGACATTAAAACCTTTCAAGTTTACTTTAGACCATTTTAAATTCTGTTACAGTACTGCTTAACACCTTTTTTATGAGCACATTCTGCCTCATGCTACTGAAGGAAACTTTTAGGTCCTCTCTGCCAAGGAGAGACACATATTTCAGCCTTTCGGACTTTCATGCATGCCCCTAGATCAGTGCTGAGCTCCCACTTCCCCAGAAGTTATGCTTTCAGAAGTAAGCTGTAATGTTTCTTTGTTAGGAGCGTATAATTTTCATTTTCAGTGGCCACCATGAGATAGAAAGTGATACTCTGAAATGAAATTCTGCCCCCTGGCATGAGTGTTGACAGAATTCTGTTAAATACTGACCAAATCATATCATGAAAATGAGAATTCTGTATTAGCCTACACACAGGCGACGAATAATTGCGTGCCTTGGAGATGTACTACTTAAGTAAATGCAGTAATAATTTAAGCATAACTTTCTTGAATCAACAGCTTCTTTATTTCTTGGGCCCTAACTCTTCAAAAGGATTATTTACTACACTGTTATTATCAAATTTATCAGAGCACTCTAAATGTGCATGCGTGTGCCTGTAATTATTAGAAGTATGGTTATCACTGTGGTGTTTTTTGTTTTGAAGGCCTCTGCATTTTCTGACTGTTGTTACAATGCATGCTTATCTTAGAAATCTATCTGAGGTTACTAAATTTAGGAATTTATATAAAATAGAAGATTTTTCAGTTTACCTGAGTCAGAAACTTTCTTTATATCTGCAACCTGTAGGTCTTCAGACACATTACTAACAGAGTCCTCTTCACCTGTGTCTCCGGGTATTTCTGTGTAAATAATGCTATGTTAATTAGGACATTGTGTTTGTGTTCTACAGAACAGCTGTTCTACATCAAATCAAATGAGCCATCCAACCTATGATTCTCTTTATGCCAGCAGTCAGTAGATGCATAAACAAAGAGTTTAGAAACAGCAACGAAAAGGTGAAACTTCTCCAGAACGCTCTCATAGCTTTTGATCAGACTATGCGCTTATCTTTACATTTTTCTTCATTGATTTCTTCCATTAACCTGCTAGGCTTATATTTCTGGCAGTAATCTCATCCACCGTGTAGGATTTTTACTGTGTAATAAATGGTTTTAATTTTAATTTTGCTATTAAACAACATGCCTGATCCTGCTTGTACATACATACAAAAAAAAAAAAACAAACACAAAACTATTGTGCAGTGTACTTTCATCAGTCTTCTCTAATTCTGCATTAGTGCATTCAGTATGAGGTTATCTATCAATTAGCACACAAAAACAGTTAACAGTTCTGCCAGGATTCTTTATGCCAGTCATTCTGCTCTTTTTACAATAGTTGTCTTGCTAGTTGGGGAACCTAGCTCAAAAGGCCAGTAAAACTGGATTTATTGGACAACATAAGAAAAATAAACATTATTTTTTAGCTACAGCCTTTAACTATAGATGTCTTTTGTTCAGTATCTTCATTTGTCCAGTAGCAGTCAGACAGTCTCTCTGACTCTTTCTCATCTAAACTCCAACAGTCTCAGACTAGATTTTGATTACAATTGTCTCCCTGTATCTCTTTCTCTTCATCTTGTTTTCTTCTTTTTATTTCCTAGTTCTAAAAAAAACGTTTGGAGGCAGTCGCTGAACAATATTAAGCGAACTACTGGACAAAACAGTAGATTTATGCTTCATGTTCCTTCACCACCCCACCCAGCAAATTGGTTCATCTACCTGTTTGGTTTTTGTGATTCATTTTTAAGACTGCTGATGCAAAAAATTTTAAAACTAAAAATTTTAAATGTTAAGTGGGTAGCTGGAGTACTTACCCGTGGAGTCCTTTCCTGATTTTGCGTCTGTCCATTCTGGAGGCCTTTCACTTTCCTCATTATCTGATTTACTTGCTTGTTCCATGGTACCATGCCCCAGAATAGCATCCAGTTCATTAAAAAATTTCATGCTTCTACTTGTACTCCCTGAGTCTTGACCATTTTTTATGCTCTTGTATTCATGTTTCAGGTTTTTATATTTTGTCCTGCACTGCTTCCAGTCCCTGTCAATTCCGAACTTTTGAAGTCTAGCAGCAACCTGTTCAAATATTCTTTTATTTCTCACTGTTCCCTCCAGTTGTTGCTGGATATTTTTGTCTGACCATATGTGTATCAGAGCTCTGACTTCATTAACAGTCCAGTGTTTTCCTCCTTCATTTGCTACTGTTGGAATGAAAGCCGATGTTTTGGAAGCCTCTAGTGCTGGCGGTGGATTACCTGCATCACGTGGGGTACGGGAGAGACACAGACACAGGTTACCTGCATTAGGTAGGTGGGGTAGGGAAAGGACAGAGAGAATGAGGATGAAGTGTGCTAGTTCCTAATGACTTTTCTAGCATAAAGGCTTAACTTCCTGCATTTATGTCATGCTTCTGGTTTTACATACATGCAGAAGTTCAAATTGGGCATGGATCTGAAGAATCCAATTCTTAATTCCAAGCAAAGCACCCCTTTTGAGGGAAGTGGATAGATGGAGAAGTTGCCTTGAGTCACACAGGGAAATTGGTGTGATTATGAGCCTGGTTCTTGTGGTACAAAACTGCTCCCTTTCTCAGTACAGGTCAGCCTAAATATCAAGATTTCAATGATTTAAAAATGTATTTATATTTTTTAAATTAAAAATGACAATTTGAGTATCTTATTCTGTAGAACTGATTTTTTTTTTACTGTCTCCAGTCTCCCACTTTTTATTTTTTATTTTTATTTTTTTTAACATTAGGAGATGTCATACGATCACCATAAACACTGAAATATGATCTCTTGCATTTAAAAAAAATCCATATTTGTAATCATGAATTTACTTAAAGGCTTCATTTTGATTGATTATTGTATTAGTTTGAGAAGTTGTTTCTCATGCATTTTACAAATCTTTTCAAAAAATAACTTAAAAAGAAAAAAAAAAAACTCCAGTACTTTATCAAAGAGTGCAAAGCTGAAAGTCCATGGTTACTGATGATTTTTAGCAATCATACTGAAGTCATAAATGCTTTTTGCAAGTGTATTATTCTAACAGGGCAAGCAAGACTATGGGGGTTGGGTGCTTTATAGTCAGTGGGCTTTGTGTGATAGCAAAAACATCTGACCTTTGCTTGCACATACAGCAGCAGTGGAACATAGTTGAGTATAATAACCTGTCTGGGGACAAGCTTGTCCTAGATATAGGCATTCTTTGCTAGTCTCTGTAATTCATTCTAGTTGTGAGAAAGCTGTACTAAGAAATACCAATATTATTCCTGTTAGTCCTGTGATAATTGAAACTCTGCAGCAGCCAACTGACTGACATTTTATTGAGAAGTGTAATTTTCAAATGACATATGCCTTCTTCATTTCTTCCTGAGGGAAAATGCTAGCTCATATACAAATGCATCCATAAGAATTGCTGTGGTTGTCAACTTTCAGCACTCGGTAAGCTTGATATAGTCTCCATGCTCAGTGTTACTGAAAGTATTTCACCTCTGTTTCCAGAGTAGTCTTCTTCACTATCACCACTGTGGACACCAGAGGGAAAAGCCCCAAGAGAATGGGGTACTCAGTCTATTGGCTCTGCATTTCTCAGTCAAACCTATACAGTATAGGGTAGTTTGGGAGGGAAAAGGTTTCTTTAGTTCTTGTGTAGTTTGCTATTTCTCATGAAGATCATTTGCAACTGAGCTCACTTTCAGTTGTGAACATTAGTTTGAATGAGTTCTAGTGACTCAGTGGATTGCTTATTCATTCTACTGTATGCAGAGCAAGTAGAACAGAATGGAAAATGGTTGCTCATTCCCTTTCAAAAAAATGATGAATCAAAATATTTTACCCTTAAGCAGGGCTTTGAGACAAAGTGGTTATGATCACTGTATTTTTTTTTCTTTTATTTCTAAACTGTATTTCAGCTCAGATTTGTTTAAAAATGCTTGTTAAACTGTTAAAACATGATATCTATTTTTTTTTTTAATCAGAAAGCTGTATGTGCCATATTTTACATTTTTCTAAGCTTCTTCAACATAAAAAATGAGCAAGCCAAAATGAAACAAAAATATTAAGCAACATTGTTATGAAGGGCTCAGTATTTTTTTTTCCATCTGTGTCTGAACTAGTGTCTGAAATCTAAAGACTAAGAGAGGCAGCGTAAAAGACATTTTAGTATCAGTACATACCTGAGAGCCTATGCAATTTAAGTTATTATGCTTTGTAGAAAGCAGTTTTCCCAGAATTAAAGTTATGTAGCAGCCAAACAGATCTGCTTGGCAACATGCTGTAAGAGCACTGATGAATAACACAGACCTATTCCTGTAAACTTTGTTTCAAATATGGCACGATAAATTTTGGTTATATGTATGTGTATACAGTTGCATGTGGTATTCTTGTCTCACCCTTAATTTCTTGTTATGCCAGGCAGAAGGAGTGTAGTGTACCATATGTTTAGTTGGGGCTCTGTTTTCTTTCAGAATGTTGCGCCTAGGAGATTATGTACTGAAAGTTGACCCTGAGCTGGGATGCACACTAGAGCATAAAGGGCATGTTAGAAGTGAAAAGAGCACTTGAGGAAATTTCAGAGCTGTTCATCCAGGCATGGAATGAGCTCATCGGTTCTCTCTGATTCTCCCCAAAATGCGTTCAGGTCTCTTCATTGTCTTCAGCAGCCCCTTGAAGGGGCCCACATGTAGGATATTCATCTTCCTTATAGCTTGCCAGATTTGTACTTTTGCTCTGTAATGACTTTCCTTAGCAAAACTGTAGAAGTCCTACTGGACAGTTTCAGGTTGTGTTGTTGCATGCTTGGTTGGACTAAAACATTGTTTGCCACCCTTTGCGTGAAGAGAGGACACAGTTGCTGTGAAGACCATTGTGAATCTGGATTACTCAGTAGGAGAGGTCAGACCTCTGCACTGCTCTCCTGGCTCAGGCCACTCACTCATACTACTTCAAGCAGAAGTTACGTGAGTTGGAGAAAATCCACAAGTGGGTATATGGATCATACACTATCATTTGGCATGCTTTCCACTAGCACTTAACAAAACTAATATGGTTAATACGATTAAGCTATAGTAAGGGATGTCTTTTGAGTGGGAGTGATGGTCAAGCAGGAGGCGTATCATGTGCAGTGAACAGTATTTAGTGATGATGAGACTGCTAAGTACTAAGATTAGGAAGGAGAAGGTGCAGTAGTGTGGTTATTTTAAAGCTGTGTTGATCAGAAATGAAATGATGGCATATTCAAGCTATTGAAAATGCTCTGAAAGCTTGGAAAGCTATATACTTAATTTTGGGTCACTGCTCCATCATACTATACCTAGTTGAACTGGTCTGACATGTGACATAAAAAGTAGTGGATCTCCTGGAGCATCCTCATCGTCTTCTAAAGAAACTGATAATTCACCTGGGAAGGAAAGAGTTTTCAGATGAAAAATAGGTATGGACAAAATTATATTAGTTTAAGTGAAAATGTCCATACACAGTGAAATCAATAACTTTCTAATCTCCACACTTAATTTGTATTTAAACTAAATTTAAACTCATTTGGCCTGTCCCCATAGAAGGACAGGAGTTATAGGAGGTAAATTAAATTACTTTACATCTACATACAAAGCCTGCTAAAATATATTTTATTCTAAAATTCTTGTAGAAACTGACTGGATTCTAGTGACCCATATTCTTTTCTGATTGTAGGTATTTGAGGTGGCATGTTAAAACTACAGTTGGGAAGCAGAGAATGTAAAGACGTACAAAGAAGTAGACTTTGCACATCGGTTCAGATAAGCATATATCCATTTATATAACCAAACAAAAATTTCCAAAAAGAACATCTAGAGAAGAACAGGAAAAAAATAACAAGGTTCAACAAAGAGTTCTAGAAATCCAGGGATTAACGGCACAGGGAATGCAGGAAAATACTTTGACTGGAGAACAGACCTACTTGTAGCCGACAGGATTCAATGTAGCTTTTAAAGTATTGCATTCCTACATTTCTTTAACAAGCAGCACTATAGCAATTGCTGCATGCTTTTGGAAGGCAGCATATGTAGCTCAAGTTATGAGTCAGCTTAATTTTCACAGAGAACAGACTTTTAAACTGTGCTGTATTCAAACACACTGTTGACAGGAAGTTTGAAATGATGATGTTGCGGTTATGCTGAGTGAGCTGCTGTCATTTCCAACCAGGTAGGTCACATCGATCAAAGCTACTTGCACAGCAGTATTGCAGAAATTTGTAACAGCGAGCAGTGACGAGGCGCAGTCCTGATGGAATGTGGCATCCCTGACGTAGGTGAAATTGAAAACTGCACTTAGATTAGTTCGAAAACATTATCCTAAATCCTTCCAATTTTCAGCAAGACCCAGAATGACTCGCTGATGCTGTGGCCTGATCTCTAACTGCTGCCAGCTGTTTGCTGTGTTTCTCTGGCAGAAGCTGTAACCCCCTGTGGCTGGCTTGACAGAAAGAAAGGTGCGCTCCTGCCTCCACCCCTAGTGCCAGGCCTTGTGCTTTATCAGCCTGAGAGCTGCAAAGCAAACTATCGAGAGGAAAACGAATTCTTTGTTGGAGCCCCACTCAATGGGCCATGCGTAGGCACTGAGATAAGCAAGTTTATTTACATGATACTCCTTAAAAATAAACTGTTCAATATCGTAAGCAAATAAGAACAGAAAACACAAAATATGTTCTATTTGAAAGAAAGAATATTTGATGTAAAAAAAAAGTATTTGATGAGCAAAAAAGTTTATATACATTTATTACATTCTCTTATTAATAAATCTATGTGTATAGAATATTTGTGAATGGTAAGTTTGATGTTAAAATTCAGATGTGGAAAACTATGTAGGAGTGGCTTTTTCATGTTGCATTTCTGTAGCATCTTCTTGTATTTTAGTAGTTGTCCAAGTTGAGTACATATGATAACTATTTCATTGCTGTTGCATTTCTATTCTGACTGAACAGAAATTAGTTTTTTTCCTGCATTTGTGAAATGAGGGGCAAAGAGTGTGAGTTTGTCCTCAGACACCTCTCTCTAAAATTTAGTTCTGTTATTAACTATTAGCTCATCTAAATTACTTTCAAAGACAAAAAAAAAAAAAAAAAAGAACCCAGACTTTATAAGATATGAAAAAAAACACGGCAGAAACACCATTCAGTCCCAAAGAAGTAGTCTTTTTTTTTTTTTTTCCCCCATTTGCTTTCTTCTCCTCCCCAACAGTATCTTAGTATTTGAAAGAATCAAATAAAACTTGCTTTGTAGCTTTATATGAAGGATAAATATGAATATTTAGTCTGAGGCTAAGCAGAATGGTAAAAAAAAAAAATGGGAGCATGTATTGTCCATGTCTTGCATTTTAAATAACACGTTCCTACAACTAAGTTCTCAAAATAAGATGTGCATGGTGAGTGTTATTACTTAGTACAGGTTTTAGTTTTCTGATAGCCTTTTGTTGTTGCTGCTCCTTCTGTGCAAGACAGAAGCCTTGGGTTACTCCAGCTGTTAAAATAAGGCTTCTCAGCACATTTTGAATGAGACAGGGGTAGGACTGTACCTCCCTTCTCTCCTGTAACTTTCAGTGGTTAAAGAGGATAAATTCAGGAGGACACCTGCAAGGACACAGATGTGCATAGGTCTTACTTGCAGGAAGCAGTCCCTTTCCTCCTGAATGCAGGGAAGGTTCATGGTGGATAGGCATGGCGGGCTGTGCAAAGTCACATTGCCATCTGTGGGAGTGCCACACTGACATCTGCCTCCATGAGACACTTCTGATGTGCAGCAGCACAGCCACTAATGCCACTTTAAGCCTTAGAACTGAATTTGAAAACACTGAGCTTGGCAACTCATCCTTTTGTAGCCACTGCAACTCAGATGGCAGTGGGAAAAGACTGCCCCTAAAGCAACATCATTTGCTTGGCTTGCATCCTTAAATGAGGAAAGTTGATGCAGTCATGGCTATTTGCTCTGTCCCATGGTGCAAAAGTATGTATGCAGCATAGCTGTAGGACACATTTATTCCTTAGTGTGCTTCCATGCTGGCTGAATTAACAGTTGTGGCAGTCTTTGCATTTAAATTGTTATCATTTGGGCTACGTTACTGCAATTACAATTATTTTTATGGTTTAATAGTTATTATTACAGTTTCATTTACTTTCTATTTATTTTATATTTTATAAAATATTTATTTATTTATTTATTTATTTTTGTAAAGGAATTTATAGAAATGCTCATGCATTTCAGAAGTATATTTCATTATATCACCTTTAAAACCAGGTTGTGCCAGTGCTCCAAAATGAAGTGTGCTTCACCTGGGGGACAAAAATTTTCCATTGTTTGTGTTTTTTTCCAGTTTGGGATTCACAACTGCAATCAGTCTTCCCTGATTTAAACTCGCTAGAGGTCTAAAGCAGATGAGAATTGGGATTAACAATTGGTGCAAATTGCATCAAAACACAGAGGATAACTTAAGGCCAGATCCTGAGAATAGGGACCCTGGTTTAGCTTTGTGCTCTCCTCAGAAGTGTAACAGCTTGTATCAGCCACAGATTTGCCTCTCAGTTCTGCATATTTAAAAATAAAAAATGGATTGTAGTAGCAATGCATAGCGCAGACAACACATGTTAAAATAGTATAAAACTGGCATTTTATTTTTAAGTGACTTGTGACAGATTAGAGGCTTTTTGCTAATGATGACAAATTAAGGTCAAGCTTTTAGCGAAGGTAAACAGTGGCAAGAGAAATGTTAATTTCTTTTTCTCAGACCTGTAAGACTGGATTGTAGGAAGGAGCCTTGGAAGACTGCAAGGGCAAGCTATATGTCCAGTGCTTCTCTGTGCCTTTGGCAATCTCCTCTAATACTATTTTAGTCGGTTTGCTGTTTGCTTTTCTTCAGAAAGACTCACAGTCTTAATTAATGTAAATTGGTATATACTAAGGGAAAAAATGAAGCTAATCTTTGAATTTTTCTTTGTAGCCATATTATTTTGATACTATTACTGGAGCTTCTGCTTCAGTGACATTCAGAATGTGATGAGGAGATCTGAGTGCTGTCAAATAGCAGGTTGATCCTAATGAAAAGTTAAGCACAGCTTAAATGCAGATGTAAAGAGTGCTGAATCAAACAAAACATGCAACTAATTGTGTAAAAAACCCTTCAGAATAAGAGTAGTTGTATTCACATGTTTTGCCTCAGAATATTCAAACAAACATGATTTTTACTTTCCTTGACATGATACAGTTTTTAATGAGAAGTTATTAAACATCCCTCTGTTTTTCAAAAAAATGAAGTGAATCACTTACAGAATGATTTAATTTAGCTTTAGTCGTCATAGCTGAAATTTCAATTACAGAGAAATAAAACTAAAAATTAGAAATTTCAATTGTGCCACAAGTAACTATGTTTGAAATAATCTTGACATTTTCCACATCTACTTTCAGTTTTCTTTAAGTTTAGAACTGGAGCTCTAAGAGTCATGGTTCCAAAGTATTGCAAATGAAATTAAGGGGAAAAAAAACCAACACACAAAACCATCTTTCCTTAATCTAACTCCTGAGCTCCATGCAGGAGCCTTGACACCAGCGAGGTACTTACAGAGGCTTTACTGCAAGCAGTTAGCGTGATTTGGTGAGAATTACGCTGTATTTACAGGCTTCAACACTGGTGGGTGCTAACATGTTCTGCCCTGCACTGGAGCGCATCCTGTCTGGGGCTGCTCTCACAGCACTGCCGGGCTAGGCAGCCTCAGTGGAGAGCCGGCAAACTTAGGCTTGTTAGCCTGGGGCTGGGCGCATTTGGTTCGGCAGTTTTTAAACAAAGGGAGGAAATAGAAGCAGAAGGAGTTTTACCTTGACTGCTGTCTGCAGTGGGGCTGGCGTTGAGCTGCACCTCGCTGGCGGAGCACCTGCCGTTCCCCTCGGCAGCCAAGTGTGCGACAGGTTCACATCGCAGTATGGCATCCAGGTCATGAAAAAACTTCATGGTCTTAGTGGCATCCCCGGAGTTGCGGGCGTATTTAACCGTTCTGTATTCGTACTTCAGGTTTTTGTACTTTGCCCGGCACTGTTTCCAATCTCTGCAAACTCCCAACTCCTGCAGCCTTTTGGCAATGTAGATGAATATTCCTTTATTCCTCAGGGTGCCGTGGAGCTGCTTCCTGATGCTTTTCTCTGACCAGATGCTTAGCAAGGCTTTAACCTCCTCCTCAGTCCAGTGCTTCCCCGCTCCACTCTCCATGTTGAGAGTGACCTGGAAATGATTCACTATTTCTAGCCAAGATCTGGTTCCCTAGGCAACCAGGCGCCTGCTTCTCAGCAGCTCTGTGCGCCGCCCTGAGCTCCACGGGCTGCAGGCCGCCCTGAGCTCCGCACCGGCACCCAGAGCCCCAGCGGACCCTCGGCGTCTGCATTGCAATCAGCCGACCCTCAGCACAGCCCCTGGCGTGGCCTGTCATGTGAAAAATGCTGGCGGTGTCACCATCGCGCTGCCATCAGGGCAACAAAGCCGCTTCGGCTGTCTTGCTACCTTGAGGAAGTGAAACACGGGCACAGAAAGAAAGCTGTGCTGCACCCACCCCATGCTGGGGACAGGCTGCGTGGACGCGGTGCGTGGGTGCTGTGTGTGAGCACCGCGGCAGCTCCTCTCCGCCAGCAACGTGATGCTCCTGCCGGCCGCTGCGTGGGCTGCCACGCGCTGTGGGCGGTGTGGCAGCAATGTGGGCATGATGCAGAGCCTCACCATCGCGTGGCCAAGTAGCAGTTGCTGTAAAATGGGTGGGCATGTGTATGCATTTTTATGTGCTTTTTTACTGTGCATTTACTACCAGGGGTGAGTTAATTAAATGCCTGCATACTTAAAAATCACTAGATTGGTAAAATGGCGTAAGTTCCTTGCTTCCTTTTTGCTCGTGCTTACTCTTATTCTGTTAGTGCTATATAAAAGATGTAAGCTGCCTACTTGCAAAGGCCTTTGCTTCTCTCCTTCTGTTTGATTTTGGTGATTTTTTAAGGAACAGTATCAATATTGAACTGGAAATCATCTGTAATATTGAAATATGAATTAAGTTGCTGAATGTGGTGTATCAACCCTTAATGTTACCTCCAGTCATTGTATAGAGAGGACATCTTCCTGAGTTAAAATTAATCTAAGAATGTTCTTATCTCCTGATTTTTTTTCCTCGGGGATCATTCGTGTCAGTTGTAGAGCATATTCGTTCAGATGAGTGTTAAGTTTGCTTTGTTCTGCATTCTTTGAGCAAATGTTCGTTAAATGTTGCTGTACGTGTAACTGGGGCTAGCAACAAATATAAGGATTTTAGGGCTTAGAGAAAATCTTCAGTTGTAGATTAGAATCTGTCATGTAGCTTTTTATTACCACTTTTACAGTCTAATGGATGAATAGCTGCTTCTAGTATTCTAAAAATATTCCAAGTGGTTCGTTTTTTAAGGAAATGTCTTTCACCCCTTATTATGTATGAGAATGCAATGGGATCTGAGCAGGCCAGCACAGTGGGGTTGTGCTGCTTGTGGTCTGGGGCAGTTGCTGTACAGGCCCTGTGCGGTCAGGGAAGACAGGTGAGAGGAGAAGCAGCAGGCTAGGGAAAATGCTGTCACTTAGCTGGTAGGGCTCTTCTACTTAGCAGCTGCCAGCCTGAGGCTGGTCCACCATAGTGGAAGCATTTCCATTTTCAGTGACGCTGTACACCAAGACTGTTTTGCTATGGTTCAGAAGCTACAGTGCCCAATATTAGGTTTATGCTCTCAAGCACTTCGTCAGAGCGTTCACACAACAGTTAGCGGTGTAAATGCTAGTTTGATTGCTTGAGTGCAAAAAACTTGCATAGGTGATCAGTGGGAGAAAAAATGCATTCCCTTAGGCAAAACCAGCAGGTTCTTTAAGACAAACCCCAACAGAAATAGAGGAATGCTTTAGAGATAACTGCTAACTAGAGCTAGTACTCTAGCTAGTGTACTAGCACTGCAAAGTGGCTTTTCAGATTAAACATCTGCTGTTATTTTATGCCTACGCTGAAATTGGACTGCAGTAAGAGGCTGAGCCAGTGCTTATTAATGGAAAGATTTCCACTTAATTCAGTGGGCTTAGGCACAAACCTTATGTGACTGTTTTGAAAAAAAGAGCACAACATGGGCAAAAAAACGCCGTTTTGATTACAAGCGTGTAAAATGAAACAACAAATAAACTTAACATTAAAATCTCATGTTGTAAAGAATAGATGAAAAACCACTAATCCATTGTGTAGTATGGTCTTTCATTCTAAGCATTTCCGACGTTTATGTTTATTTGTATTTTTTCCACAGGGGCCAGGAGAGTGCTGGAATTGTGACAAGTGATGGAGAGTCATCCCAGGCATTCAAAGTGCACAAGGTAGAAACTAAATGTTTTGTAGATGCCCAAGGGAGATGCATTTTTCAGCAAGGAAGCTGAATAATTAGAAAGAGGGAAAGCAGCATGGTTTCATTGGCTGTTTTGGCTCTGTCAGAGTGATAGTAACTGTGTTATTTGGGCAGTCTCTGTCTTAAGCTCATGTTTAAACAAGATCTGCCAATGTTATCCCTTCTGGGTGTAGCCACATACACAACGTATCTAGATCAGGCTATTATTATCTTAAAAAGTGCTTTCCAAAATCCACCTGTACATAAAGTGTTAACTTCAGAGATGCAACTTGAGAAAGAGGAAAGAAAAATAGGTATAGGTTTTGCACAAGCACATGGATGACTAATTCTTAGCTTACTGAGAATCAAAAGAAGTGGCAGCTACTTTACACATAGGTAAATATGTATTTTTTTTTTTATGTTCATTAAATAATTTATGGATTGACTGTCGATCTGAGAAGGTCACCCATTCTTTCTCAAGCTGAGAAAATCCCAGGGGAAGTTAAAGTCATTAAATAGCCACAGCCTCAGGTAATATGCCAGGAGAATCCCTGCTCAGGAATTGGTTTTGCTCATCCAGAAAAAGATAATGATCATTCTGTTAAATCCTGGAAGACCCGGGGCCTGGAAATAAAACTGTTTCAGCAGACAAAACTGTGGAGCAGTTCTTGATATAAGTCTGCTCTCTGACCACCATCGGAAGGCAGTTTGTCTTTATGTTTAGGCATCCCTGAGAAAGATTAATTAAGCTGTTCAAATCAGTTTGAGTAAGAACTGTTTTGGTGTAGCAGCATGTGTATCTGTGTGACTGCTCAAGACTGTGCCTCGTGCACCGTCTTGTCTCTTGAGGGTTGTGTTTGTCACCTCTTCTGGAATTTCCCCCCTTCCTATCTGTTACTTGCAGCCTCATCCTGCCCCCTACACACTTTTAAATGCCTATTTTCTCAACTTCCACACTATGTTATCTGTTCTTCCTTCCTGCTTCTGCTTGGGTTTCAGCTTATCATAAAGTTTACAGCAGGAATTGCAGCTTTCTTTTAAAGTGAAATTTAAAAAAATAATTAATCCTGCAGTAAAAATTACTTATCAGAATGAAATTCTAGCAGGCAATTAGAATAATCTGTAGAGTTTCCATGTTACCGAGCTGACATACGTAACTGTCACGCTAAGAGTTTGACTTTCTCATCATATCAGCTTTGATATTTTAAGAGTTGTGGAGCATGTGATGTTTTCTCTTATCCTTGAAATACCTTTCTTGGCTTCAACACTTTTAAAAAAACATAATAACCACAGTGTAATAAAGAGCCTGTGGAGTACAACAGATATGACTTGTATAATCCTGAAAATGATGCCAATGTAACGTACATTTGTGTCTGTTACACTGGTTTCAGGATTCTGACTAGTAAACTACACCATGAAAAAATGTCAGCAGTGGAGACTCTGCTGTGTCTGTTTGTCCTCCAGACACCAGCTGCATATACTTCATAGCAGAAAAAACAGAATGGAAAAGCTGCCTGCTGCTCACTGCATCGATTTACAACAGTGTACATTAGTGCAAGCTCACCTTTGTCAACAGATTAAGCCAATAGATTAGAGTACAAACTGGACCACCTCAGGCATGGGTATGTGTTTCTTTCTGATCGTTACCAGCGTTTGACAATGGATTAATAGCCCCTGACAAAGGTTTTTAATCCTTTGTTTTAAACTCTCCCAGAAGACTAATGCAGATTTGTCTGTTAGAGCCTTTCAGCCTGATATGTGCAGGAAAAAACTGGTGTCATAGCTGTACTTGCCCAGAATGTGAAAAAACTTACATCTCTTATATACACGTAGTGATACCAGTAGGAGAAGGACTTTGTTTTACTGTTGCATGCTTGAAGATGCAGAAAAATCTATGTTAAAGTAGATAGATTATCATTTTCTGGTATATACCAGACTTGGAACATACAGAAATAAGATTGCATTCGCTAGGAATTCTTTACTCTTGTGTAATTCAAGTTTATTGTCCCACCTACACATTCTAAACCAGCAAAATATTCCAAGATGCATCTTAAGGATTATGTACTTGTGTCACCAGATGTGTTTTAAAATAGCATTGCTTGTTTAACCTATTGCAGTGCTTCAAATAGCCACATCCTGTAACACTGGGCCTGTGAGGTGCCAGATCTCCTGCTGGGATAAGTAGGCCTATGTAAAACAAGAACACAATTGCATTTCTGCACATGGTACAGACTTCATGTCATCTGTAAGACAACAGGTGATATTTGATTTGTCATAAAGTTTGCTGAACCATTAAAGCTAAAGCACCAGTTTGAATGTTTGAGGCAATAATTTTTCGACATGACAGCAAGCATCCTAAAACCATGTATTCAACCACAATCTTTTGTTATTTTGGCTCTATACCAGTCAAAGAACAAAATACTCTAAAGCTTGGCTTTCTTTAATCTGCTTTGGTTGAGTTCTGCAAATAGTTCAACATATTTCCTTCCTGCCTGTGCTATCCCACTGTGTTGTTATTGTACCTGCAGCATGGGCTGTAAACCAATCATGACTTTCCAGTCTCCCCCATGTAACTCTGCAGACCCTAAAAGAGTGTTATCATGTGTGATTTCATGTACATCAGTTACCATACATGACAGGGAAAAAGAGGCTTAGAGGGACATATATATTTTCCACAGGCATCACAAGAAGCTGGAGTGGTAGGAGGTTTTGGAATCCAGTCTTAATTTCTACTGTGTGCAGGTATTTTTTCAGGCTATTCTTTCTGTTAATTTGTCTCCAAGTAGCTCTTGTTGCCATAAGAGGCTCCTGACAGCTGACTAAAAAGCTTTGACGCATTTCTGCTTTAAATAGAAAGCAACCTGGATGTATGAAACGTTTGTTTTAAGTAAACAAGAAAATCCTCTAGAAAAAAGCTTTGCTCCTAACATTGAATGCAATCTGATAAATGGGAATGACTGCAATCTGATAAGTGTTATCATGGACCAGTATAAACGGAAATCATATATATTGCTCACTTGCCAATAGTATTCCCTAAGCAGAGAATCTTGCAACTTTTTTCTTTTTTTCCTTCCCTTTGGACATACTTTTTTTCTTATATTTTTAGGCACTTCGGTTGTGTTTTTTGAAGGATGCATTTTTAATCAGGAAATAGACTGTTCAGTGGAAATCCTCAGAAAATGTATAATGTTTTGTCTAAAAATAGGTGTAATGGAATCTCACCTATCATTGTGACACCTATTCAGCTTCTTTCTTTCCTGTGGATTTCAAGTTATTTCCTTTTCTAGCAGAGTATTAATGCAGTATCAAGAACAAACACAAGGATAAATGAGCACATTGCCAATAAAACAAAGCAAGAGAACAATATTTTTTCCCCCTTTTCTCCTGAAGGGAATGGGTCTTATAAATCACGTGTTCAACGCAGACAGCCTGAAGAAGTTGTATGTTTCAAACCTCGGTATCGGGCACACCAGGTACTCTACATCAGGGATCTCCGAGCTGCAGAACTGCCAACCTTTTGTTGTAGAAACTCTTCATGGAAAGATTGCTGTGGCACACAATGGGGAATTAACGAATGCTGTACGACTGAGGAGGAAGGTTAGTATCTCCCGGGAGATTCCAGTATCATTCATTTCTTGAGAATGAAACAGCAATGAGCAAAAAGTTTGCTATGATGAATACTTAATGCCAAACTACTGTGTACTGTGAAAGAGCATCATAATCAAAACAGACTGGGAGGAGGGGGGACAAAAAAAAAAAAAAAAAGTAGACCTTTGTAATTGCTCTAGTGCTTAGCTCACCAGTCCTCTTGTCTAACTGTCACACTCCTATATGTCAAGTGAGAAAACTAACTCCTAACGATAGTATATTTAGAGTTAAGAGAGAGATAATAATTAGGTGAGGTATTTGTAATATGAAATGTTCTTGTTTGGAATATTGTCTTTACTTGTATTTCTGGCTTGCAAAATTAATCATGAGCACTGTCAGGACATAAACATAAGGAGATCAACAGATTTTATAGCATATTTGGCTGGAAAGGTATGTTTCAAAGAACCCACTTAAAATTTATCAGGTGTTTCATTATGAAATCAGTTCTATTAAGTTCCATCCAAAACCAGGACGTACTCCTGCACTGAAGCAAGACAAAGGTATGACATGACAAGTACTTTACCACTGGTAACCCTTTTTTTGTGTGTGTCTTAAAAGCTTATGCGGCACGGTGTAGGACTGTCTACCAGTTCTGACAGTGAACTGATCACTCAGCTGCTGGCTTTCACACCTCCTCTAGAAAATGATGACACTGCTGACTGGGTAGCAAGGTAAGGATTACAGGTTTCAGAAGCAAGAACAGCAATCTATTTTCAACATGGTGTGCAACACATGATTATCTTCACCTGTGTCTCATTGCAGAATTAAGAATTTAATGAACGAAACTCCAACTTCATATTCATTGCTAATCATGCATAAAGACATAATCTATGCAGTACGTGATCCATATGGGAATCGCCCACTCTGCATTGGTCGCCTTATTCCAGTAGGGGACATGAATGGAAAAGGTAAAGCATATATCTATACTCATGTTCATTCACCTATATATATGTGATTATGTACATACATGCATTTAGTGCATGAAGTCATCAATTAAAGCAATTACAGATGCATTTCCTGAAGTAGAAATAACAACACATAATGCAAAAATCAGTTTTGTTAATTCCGAACAGAAGTGGTATAAGGAAAAGTCTGCAAACATCTTCTCTGTTCTCAGTAAAAGCGAATCCTGGTTGCCTGATGACAGTGTTGGAATTAGGCAGTCCAACCGTAATTGAGTATTTTGGAAAATTAAACTAAGTTCTTTTCACCAAAGTAGGAAAAAAAGGATGAACGGAATCACAGCTGAGGTTGGAAGGGGCTTCTGGAGGTCATCTGCTCCAACCTGCTCACTCAGGCAGAACCTCATGGAGCCATTTACCCAGTACAGAAAAAAAGACAGTTTTCTCCCTTTCTCTTGTGATAAGACAGTCAAAAGCTGTTGGATTACAGTCAGTGTATTTCTACTTTCCAAGTGCTCACATCAACTGATGGGAATTAAGTCCTTTGAGTTCTTATTTAGTCTGCAAATCAACATTTGCAGTCTCCCTGAAGTGAGATTAAAATCTGTTCATTTCTATAAAAATAAAGTAATTTAAAGGCAAACAAGTAAATGATTTTGTAGCATCAAAAAATCCATCAATTTTAACCACAAGAAAAAAAAAATGAAGATTTCTAAAGCCTACAAACATTTGGTTTGATCTGTTCTGTGTCTGTACTATCCTTATTGGAGTTCATTTGTAGTCAAAAAGCTCTGTCTCTTGATACAATTAATGTATGAAGAAATAAGAAATTTATTGTGCAAACAAAAGTAATTATGTATATCTAGAGCAATTCAACTCTAAAGGGAAAAATCTGAAATAGTGCAGAGAAAACATTTCTGAACCACGAATACAGTGCTGCTACTACCAGTTGTGCCTGGAACAAGTTTATTGTGCTTACATTATTTAAATAATGTTATATAAACTTTGGAATGCTAAACCTTACAATTTGAAATTTGGGCACTTGGCAAACTAAAACATAGCAAGACAGGTGTTGCATTAGAAATGAAGTGTGGTAGCAAAAATTGTGGAATCTAACTATAACAGAAATGTTTTATTTCAGGAAAAGATAACAGTGAAACAGAAGGATGGGTAGTCTCCTCTGAATCCTGTAGCTTTTTATCTATTGGTGCAGAGTAAGTGTTCTGGTTCTCACTTGATCTGAAAGCTCTCTTCAAGCAGCAATTAAACATTAAACCTCAAATTGCCAAATATCTAACAATGTGAAGACATGAAGGATTTGTTTGTTGATTGTTTGGAGGGTTTTTTTGTTCGTTTTTTGTTTTTTTGCCAACTCTGTCTTTTGAGAGTTTATTTTCTTGATTGGGTTAATGTAAGGGAAGTTAAATAATTTTGTGTTCAGAAAGTGAGAGTAAAGAACCTCAAGAATGCCTCTTATTTGTTTGAAATCTGGATATCCTTATCAATTTTAATTTTAGCCTAGTTAGCAGTGGAATTCATGTATTATAAAGTAATACTTCAGCTACAGAAAAGGCTGCAGTGGTAGCTTAGAGGTTGTACTAACTTGAGCAATAGCACGTGCTGCCTATCAGCCAGCCTCCTTGCTTCAAAAAAGTGACAGGCACTTGAAACTATTTTCACAGGTGCAAACATGTTAGACCCATTAAAGCCAATACATGAGATTCACATTTCCTCTCTACATAAGACCATGTAAAAAGAAGAAGGGACGCTTTCTCTGAACAAAAAGAGATTAAAGGTTCATTGGGAGATGTAAAAAAAAAAAAAAAAAAAAGATGTTACATTTAATTTCTTAATCAGATATTACAAAAATATGCATTTGAGTAACACACTACTAAGTAAAAAGAAAGTAAAGCAAAAACCAGAAAAGAATGTAATCACTTTAGTAGTTCTGTTTTGTATAGTATTTCTGTGTGTTCTTTGTGCTGTATTACATCTCACGCATTGGAAGATTACCATAATTCTCTGGTATTGGAGTATTAATGTATTGCTGTTAGGTACTAATTCAGACTGTTTTAGTAAAGGTCACATCTCTCACCATGTTATTCATAAAACAGGTCAAGTCCTAAGACAAGAAAAGTTATCATGTTTTAAAGTTTTCCCACCAATAGGATTTATGTTTTTAAACTGTCATTCTAAATGCTGCATATTTCTCTTACAAGGTACTATCGTGAGGTACTTCCTGGAGAGATTGTAAAAATATCCAGGTATGATGTCCAAACACTGGATGTTGTACCAAGACCGGAAGGAGATCCATCAGCATTCTGCATCTTTGAATATGTTTATTTTGCGAGACCAGACAGTATCTTTGAAGGTAAGAAGACGTAATGTACAAAGCTTCTCCTTCCTGAAATAATGGGAGGTTATATTCTGGAGGACAACTGACTCTAGAAAGGATCTGGGATCATAGCAGGTTAGCTTTCACAACAGCACTGGGACATGATGGGCTGGCACAGTTCTTGAGGATATAAAACTCAGGAGGAGCATGTAGCATTGCCTTCCTGTTCCTGTCTGTGTATATTGCCTCAGTCAGGCCTGCCTGCATAACCTTATGGAAAGAACGAAAAGAACCATGAACATGATTAAGGCAGTGGAAATATCCCTTCAAAGCAAGATACTTAAGGATTGTATTAGTTCTTAGAAAACCTTTTTAATAATGAGACCTATGAAAGACAGTCTCCAAAACAACTTCTTAGTGTTTTTGTTGGAAGAAAGGGTTACTTCAGGAAGATGCTTTTAATACAGCTTCTAAATCTATGAATCATCTAAGTATTTGGGTCTGTCATTCTAATATCTTTATTTCTATTTCTGTAGAAGTCTCTGAAAATTGTCTTAGTGATATTATCCAGAACACTCTTACCTAGCACTGTCTCCACTTCTCTCATGTTCCCTCGTTACCTTTATGTTGCCTGATCTCACCACAATACCTCCAGTGTCCTCTCCTGTTCCCAAACTTTGAGGACCTTCAAAGCTTCCGAGGCCTTTTATTGCTTTAGTCAATGTGGGGTTAATATTGCCAACTGATTCAAAATTCGTAAGTGGATAGAGGCAGACTGAATGTTTGCACAAACTTTGTCTGCTTAAATAAAATTTGCACACTGTGAACATGCAGGCATAATTTCTTCTTCTTTACTCCCGTAAGTAGATTTTGTAACATCCACAGGAATTTTAGCTACCTGATTAAGGCAAACTGCATTTTAATTCTCTGTGTAGGGTTGTGAATGTTAGAATATGACATTATGGGAGGAAATGAAAATGAGCTCATGTGAATGACTGCTTATTAATTCCAAAATTTTTCTCACTGACTTCTATGCCTGCAACTTGCTACAGACATTTGTACAGCAATCTGAGAGGAAATCTGAATTATGCATACCAGGAAAAACACTTATTGCTGTTCTTAGGTCAAATGGTGTATTCAGTCAGGAGGAGATGCGGCCAGCAACTTGCTATTGAAGCACCTGTGGAGGCAGACCTGGTCAGCACTGTTCCAGAGTCTGCAACCCCAGCAGCTCTGGGTTATGCTCAAAAGGTTTGTGTTATTTTGCTCTCTTTTCTCAAGTATATCTACACATACCTTTTTTTAGTAGTGGTGTATTTCAGTACAAGTACAAGTCGCTAGAGTAGCCTCACACTTACTGAGTGACCTGCATCACTTGTTTGGTTTTAGTCATTATTCCACTCAATTAAGGTATTTCAAAGATTCTGGGTTACTGTGAAGTCATACTGAATCCTAAGGTTTCTTTAAAGTACAGTAACTGAGAATAACCAGTCTTTTAGATATTAACTCTGTTTAATGTCTCCTTTTTATAGTGTGGACTGCCGTATGTTGAAGTACTCTGTAAAAATCGCTACGTAGGAAGAACTTTTATCCAGCCAAATATGAGGTTACGGCAACTTGGTGTTGCAAAGAAGTTTGGTGTTCTATCTGACAATTTTAAAGGCAAACGAGTTGTTATCATTGATGATTCAATTGTGAGGGGCAATACTATATCTCCCATAATAAAACTACTAAGGGAATCAGGAGCTAAAGAGGTAAGTTCACTTTTGGTCTGTACAGTACAAATTTAAGTAGAAGATTAAGGGGAGGGCAACGCACTGGGCTTTGACTTTATTTGTGCTATGCATGTTTCCATTATTTAAAAATGCAAGTATGCACAAGCATGTGTTTTTGTCACGGTGGGTTGAAATGTTTCTTTTGTTTCTTTGGCTTTGATTTTTGACAAGTTAAGGGGAGAGGAACATGTCTCCATTTATAAAGTGCTGACAACTAGAATGGAAAACAGATTAGGTAAGATGAGAAAAAAAAACATTGGTGTGGTATTCCTGCCACATGCTTTAAGTACCATCACATACTGTAGTAAATAGGCAGGTGCTTTAAGTCATCACAGCACATTTTTTAATTGATTCAGATTTTTTTAACTGAAACAGCATGCAAGACTTTCACTGAAGCAGAAGTGTTTTGTATGATGTTTGACTTTGTAAACTGAAACACCTGCATCAAGGACTGAATGCTATGGAAGAAAAGCAAAATCAGGACCAAACTTTATAGAACACTAGGAAATACTGCAGTGATAAATTCTGAAATTATCTTTCTTCTTGTCTATGAATCTGAAAAAAAAGTTATGTTCCTTCTAACCATTCCATGACTTGGATCAAATGTTGTATCCCTTTCTTCATTATCAACTCGGATTTCGATATTTTATTACGATCTGCTGTACTTCACCTCATATCTCTTTTGAAATCGTGTTTTCATTCAGGTGCACATTCGTGTGGCTTCACCTCCCATAAGATTTCCGTGTTACATGGGAATAAACATTCCAACAAAAGAAGAACTGATTGCCAACAGACCTGAATTTCACGATCTTGCAAACTACATAGGTAAATCTGGGGTTTCTTTCAAAGGCGGTTTTCACCTGCAAGGTGTTTACCGTCTGCATCAAAAGAAAGAACACATCAAGGCAAGAATGGCAAAATTGACAAAAAATCATGAAAGTTGACACACCAAATATTGTGTGTTCCCTATGGATCGAACCAATTCAGCTGCATATTTTATGACGAAGCTAGTGAATTATATTTCTCTGAACAATGTAAAGCATTAGAATAATTACGTAAGTTACACATTAAGGCTAATAACACATCTTTCCAGTACTTAGAACTCCTTCTGGGAAACACTTCACCACATGGAATTGCTGTAGGCAAATATCAGGAAGAAAATAAGTAATGAAAATCTGTTGTATAATGAAAAACTAATGTAGTTTCACTTTCATGACTTTCATAAGAGTATGTTCTGAATTTGTAAACACCCACTGATTTTTCTACATATTTAAGTTCTTGTAAATTGCATCATCTTTGAAAGAAATGACATTTGTAACTAATTAAAGAATGTTAATCAAATACATTTTAAGATCTCTAAAACAAGTCATGTTTAGAGTAGAACTAAGAACCAGCAACTTAATGTTGCTTGTGACGTGCTAAACAATGTGCTCATCATGGATGAAATTGTAATAGAATTGTGTGAAGGTCTGTGAGTGAGTGAGAAAATCTAGTATATGGCTTATTGTGCTGCAAAGTATTTAAAAAACGGTTTAAGAATATTGCTGTGGTTAGAAAACATCAAGCCGCTCAGATTTATTGTATAAATATTCTCACTTTCTAATTTGAAATTAACTCCTTTCACCAAAATCGTGGTCATGAAAGCATGTTGAAGTATTTCAAGTTTGTAGGATCTCGTATTTAAGAAGCATACTTTCATAAAATAGTGAGTGTAAATGGAAAAAGTGCTCGCGTGAAAAGGCTGTCAAACTTTTCTACTGCTACAACATTTTCATAAGCTGAATACTGATTTTTTTTTTAAACATTATGTTCTTCGGCTCCTCCAAATTCCAGACAGGGTACTTACTGTTGGTTAGGTGTTTAGTTTGGGGATCGAGCCACACATTATACCTGCTTCCAGAGCTGAAATGCAAGATAACTCTGCAAAACCATACAGAGTTTAAGAGAGTCTTAATGCACACCCTGGATTCTGTTTCAGTTTTTGCAGATCTCGACTCAGAACTTTTTATCTAGATTTCAGTGAGTCTGCTTCCCGTACAAATAATTGGAGAAGGGCAAGGCTTGTTATGCTCTGATAACTTTTCATGACTATTCTCTTTAGGTGAGGTGGTCCACCTTGTATCATAATACAGTAGGGCAACCACATTTCCTAAGAGAACTGGATTTGGAACAATACTGCAGCTTTTAACTGATGAATTCTTTATTTCTTCTAGGGGCTGACAGCGTTGTTTATCTTTCGGTAGAAGGGCTGGTATCGTCTGTGCAAGAAAGCATCAAAGCAAGAAAAGAGAACGAGAACAGCCTTAAAACCCAGAAATCACGTGTTGGAAAGATTGGTCATTGCACAGCATGTCTCACTGGAGAGTACCCTGTAGAGCTAGAATGGTGAATTTTTAGTGGATGGACATTGGTTCATAAATTGCTGAATGTACCTGTTTCAAAGATGCCTTCCTGCTAATAGCCTTCTTACGTTTAGGTAATATGTAAAGCTTATCAGAGCTAACTGTTACTAAATACATCTTTATGGTAATGGCTTAGATAAAGTCTGTGCTGACAAAAACTATCTAAGCAAATTAAAATATAAAATCATATAGTTTTGAAGCACAGTTGTGCTTTCTATTTTCTCACAAAATATTGTAAAAACCAAAGTGTTTACAATTATTTACCAGTCCCAAAGCTTTTTGTTTCAGTCTTGCCCTGAATGTGAGATTTCCTTGTCAGATTTATTCACAGTCTTGAAGTACAAGTTATAAATCACATGGTGTAATTTCAAATTTTCAAAATCATTACACACAAGGAATATGAAGCTTGCTTCTCTCTTTTGGAAAAAAATCCCAGATTCTGAAGAGTTAAATGGCTTCCTCAGCAGTTCTTGCTTAATTTTTTTTTTTAATGTCTTTCTAAATAGCCATTTATATATAGCTGAATAGCCATCATTAATCAAGTCCTTTGTAACTAAGTGTCCAGATTCTATGAACATAACGTCTGGCACATGATTTTAAGAATGAACACTCAGGGAGATGCTAAGCCAAAAGCTTTCTATGTTTGTAACTTCAAAATTCTTTTCTGAAGTCCAACCCAAATCTTCAGGTGTTTTCCAGTGGCCAATAGGACGTGGAAGGAGAAAAACACTTGGCACTGTCTTTTTTTATTGGTTTTTTTTTTTTTTTACATCTTGTTTTCTCCAGGACAAATCCTGACAACTTCTGAACAATGAGCTGTTACTCAATGTGCTCTTTCTATGTTACTGTCCAAACTTCACTCATACAATTGCTTCTTAACAGTAAGCATGATATATCAACTGATGACTATGAGTTGTTTAGTTGTTTTGGCCAGACTCTTATTTTTACACATTACTGCTGTTAAAATAAATGTAATGCTTTAAAAGACGGAGTTTTGAAGAACCATTAGGATTGTACTTTTTAATTGCATTAGCATAATATTTTTTAATTGGTCACAATTACTTGTGTACGTAAAGATCACCTCAAAACGAACCACTAGCTGAAACAAAAAAGCATCTTTTGAAAACTATTGCAAATTTATGCACAATTGTAAAAAATATTTTGTGTACCTCCGTTGTTTGTTTTTTTTTCCACAAAATACCAGACTCAATTTTAGATTATCTATTTAATATTGTGTATTTTGGCCTTACAATTGCATGTGACACCACTACAAAAACAGAGAAAAATAAAAGTTTAATAAGAGTTTTGTTCCCTATCTTACACATAGTTGAGAATTGCAGCACTGATCATTATATTAAAAATTGAGCTTGCTTAGGTGGGATTTGTAGCAATTCTACCTGATACATGATCAAAAAACAAAAGCCTCAATTCGAGAAAGGATGTAAATACCTTCACAAGACTGAGCCTTGTGAAGGTTCTCTCGAATCAGAACCTACTTAGTCGAACCAATGGGAAAATCTAGTTTAATTTGAAAATTGCACTCTTTGTGGAAGCTCAGACCTGCTTACTGGGAGAGGTACATGGATTTCATTTATTTAGCAAGTTTGTTAGTTTTTTAACAGTCCCATTGCCTGGATAGCAAAGTGAGCAAAAAAGAGCTATATGCAATCTCTCTGACCTCTTCTCTTCCAAATTAGGAAAGAGATGTGAGAAAACCAAAAAACTTAAAACATTTTTTTTCCATCTTCTTTTCTGCCTTCAAAAAAGCAAGCATTTTTAAAAGAAGGGTAAATAAAACTCTTGTGTTAGATGCATGTCAGGAGATGAAACCAGTTGCACAGTTTAATTATGTTCGAAGCAGAATTCAATCCATTTGAAGCTGTCTTTTAACATTACACGTGGCAAGTTCTGCTTAAATGTGATCAAGCATCAGGCAGCATAGTTTTGATTTCAGTAAGTCATAGTCCCATTTTTCTCTGTGTAATGAATGACATCACAGAGAAGGACTACACTGTATGCCCCGTAACTTTTAGTCATGCTACATCCTCGGCTGAAGGATGTATTTTTTAAACTGAAAGGAGAATGTTTTTTGAGTGCCGCTTTATTCACCGAGCTGTGCCAAAGCTACTGTGCCTCTCATGTATCACGTACAGCAGGACGCACACTGCTACCAACACTTCGAAGGGAAGAATTCCTCTGGTTCCAGGTGTTGCTATTTGTATTATTTCAGTGTTTTATTACATAATGCTTTCTGCTGTGATTACCAGCGTGCAACTGCGCTACGTTATCATTTCTGAAGTGTGACGAAAGAGCAGAAGCTGATGTCTGACTTCTCCCACGTGCAACATTAAAAAAATGCTGTTTTTCTCGGAATGTCTCCGTGCTGTTTTTGCTGGCACCACGCTTCGAGATTTCCTTAATTACCCTGATAGAGCCGTCGGGCACGGGGTAAACCCATTCGGGTCCCAAGTTAAACCCTCTCCTGACGGCAGCTTTTCAGCGAGGTACGGGGAGGGCGGGAAGAGTGGCCTGTGCGCGGCTGGCCATATCCTCGCCCTTCACACTGGGGGCCCTGCCTTTGCTTTCCCCGCTCTGTCTGGCGTGGCTGTAGCACACCGGCCGCTACTGTCCCGCACGGCCACAGCACCGTCACCCGCGGCCACCTCGAGTTCCCAGCAGCGCTTGCTGGCGCACAAATTGCGCGACAGGCATTGACCAATCACCGCGCGCGTTACTGGAGAGCAGGCAGGACTGAAATGATCCCACCAACCAGGAGCGCCGTTCTTCGACCGCCAGGAGGCGGTGCACGGATGGCGGCGGGGCCCCGGCTCAGGTGGGTCCCGCGGGATCAGGGCCGCCGTGGTCCCGGCGCGGCCGAGTGCTCCGGCCGCGACTGTCGCGTCTGGAGCTTGGGGGGGAGGGGGGCTGGGGTGTGCGGGGCCCTCGCTCGGCAGCAGCCGTTGCGCTATTAACGCCGCTTGAGCTGAGACCAGGGCACGGGGAGGGTGCGGAGCGGTGCTGGCTCAAGTCATTGCCAGTAAGTGTAAAGATTGGCTAAACGCAACCTTGTGAGCAGTGAAAAACGCGCGGATGTGCTTTCCAATTTGATAAAGGATTCTGAGAACAGTTTTTCAGGAGTGCCGGAAAGGTTTTGTTTGCTTGTGACTCCATTTGCAGTTGATGTGAATACGTGACCTGCACGTTTCCGTTTGACTCGCAGTCAGAAATCTGACGGTGTCTCTTTACCAGGCTTTTATCAGCCCTCTCTTACCAGGGAAAAAAACATCTCTCGCTTCACAGCCACGCCTTATTCGTGTCACTGCTCTTAGACTGTGCATACATTTGTGAACAACTGTTCTCAAGGGTGAAGCTCAGGAAGAGTAAAATTTCATCAGAAATCTCTGATGAGCGCCTTGAGAACTCACTGGGGATTGTTACCACCACCGCCGAGCTGCCTGGTGCACTAGTTTCACACAAAACAATGTCACATATCCCGCTGTTACGATTTTGTTGCCACTGCAGTTTTGTTTGTTTTAATAAAAATATTAAAGATTAACATTACTTTTGCTACTTAAACTATATTGTATATTTTATTGCAGTTGCTCTGGAAATAGTACCTCTTATTTTATGATGTCTCACAGTGTCATATGTGGATGTTAGTGGTATGGCAGCAGAGGCTGAAGCATCCCACCAGTATTCTGTTCCGTTTTGTTGCTGTGTGACAGATAGTGGCGGAGGGGCAGTCTCACAGAATGATGTCTGACGTGGAAGTGCATAGGAAGAAAAAGGGTGGAATTGAATTTGTCCATGTGGAAAATAACTGCACCCGCTGACATTCATTGACACTTGGTGAATGTTGTTGGAAACTGGACTGTGTTTCAGCAGTGCTGACAACAACAGAGGTCATCACCTCTGCTGGTGCAACTTTTTACGAGTGTGGTATGCAGGCTCCTGTTCATTGCTTGCAAAAAGTGCAGAGCTCGTGGTGACTGTGTACATGGAATCATAGAACAGCTTCAGCTGGGAGATGGAAGATTGTCTAGTTCCAACCCTCCTGCTGCAGGCGGACTGGTTTAAAAAAAACCAACTGTGTTTTGTAGTTGAGAATTTGCTCTATTCATAAAAGTTATTGTGGTTTTTTTAATCAGTTATTGTTTTCATGGAAAAATAGGAGGCATTACTTTCAGTGCAGCCTACGTATACATGGCCCAAAACATTCCCTCTTCACTCAGTGCAGCCCAGGCAAGTCAAAAGATTGGACACCCATAAATTAGGGATTTGCTGTAGGGAGGTACTGTACTTCTAGCCCTTAGCATGGCAGTCTTTGTAAACCATAAAAGTATCAGCACTGGAATTTGCGTTCCAGTGGTGTAAGGTGTTGTGATAAAGGATTGTGCTTTCTGTTCAGGGGTTGGTGTGTGTTTGTTTTTTCCTGCTTGGCACTGTTTTGTGTACTTAAGTCATTTGAGTAAAATATTAAAAACCAGGAGATGACAATGCACTCTGTGTTAATCTTTCAAGGGGAACTGGAGAAGTGCAGCAGAGATGACTCTCCATGACATGGTGGCTCAGGCAGCCAGCCTGCACGCAGGTAGAGAAGCTGTTTGGTTTGATGAATGCAATGGCAGACCTCCAACTTCCTACACATATGCAACAGTGATGAAACTTGCTGTGGAGTTAACAGCTTTCCTTCAGAAGTGCTGTGATCCTCAAGGAAAGTGTGAAATAGGCCTTTACTGCTATCCTGGAATAAACTTACCATCTTGGATCTTAGGGTAATGGTTTGAATGCCTCCATTCTGTGTTGTATTTTTAATGGTCATCTCCATTAAAGCATACTTGCAGTTTGCTTCTGTTTTTAATATCAACAAAAATGCTGTAATACCATGGTAATACCACTGGCGCTATCTGCTAGTTGGCTTTGGTGCTGCTGAAATGCTGCTGGGTTTTTTTTTTTTTTTTTTGCCTCTGTTGCATTCCGCAACAGTCTATGTATTCCTCTGGTCTTGCCAGCAAAATACAAAGTATTGAAAAGAAATCTTATCCCTCAAGCTGAAAGGGTCTACAGATGAAGTTCCATTCCAGGAATGTTGTAGGAGAAAGTAATTAGCAATGCTGCACTAAAGAAACGTTGGTTATTTAATGGGAAGGAAATGGAAATGTTGTCAATGCTCATGTTAATTTAGCAATTTGTAAATTTTAGTGTTGCAAGTGAATGATAGTGCTTGTTTCCTTTTACGTGATGTTTATGGTGTAATACAGGACCTCATCACTACAAGCATATTTTCTTTTGTGGATACATACTGCAGCAGCCGTGCTTCTTACATCTGCGTCTGTACTTTCCTGCTGTCACACTGCCCCTGAAATACACAGTAGCACAAGAGCATACGCTGCAGTTGACTATAAAGATCTCAGGGAGATGAGTGCTGTAATAATAAACCTTCCAGATATGCTGAAGAGCTTCTGCACTAGTAATGGAAACCTTTTTTCCCCAGACCAGCAGCCGAGGAGGGTTCCCAAAGAAGTTTTGCAGGCTCCATCCACTGAGACTTTCAAGGTCTGACAGGGCCAAGTCCTGCACAGCGTGCCCTGCTCTCACAGCTGACCCTGCTTGAGGTTCCATTCTTCCTTACCCTCTGTCCCAGTATACTGAAGCACCCACACAGATATCTTTTGCAGCGTCACTGGAAACTGATGGGGCACTTTGGTTTATTGATTCATTTATTTAGAGCTCTAATTGCTGAGTAATGAACTGCTGTAACTGCTGTATATGGAGCAGAGCAGGCCTAAGTGCTTATTGATTCCAGAGACTGTTCAAGCATGCAGAATGCTGCAGTTTCCAAGCCTTTGTTCAGTATCTTGTCATCATTGCAGTGACGAATCATTTGCACAAGAAGGTATACCTAATTGGACGTGGGATCCCAGCCTTAGATGAAATACTAAGATTTATGGGAGCTGTTTATGTTTTAGTTACTTTTTGTTGTAGTTCCCAAGTTCAAATGGTTGCCTTTCTCAAATTGAGCCACTAGAGGGAGCGATTGCAGTGTGCAACTGTGGGGAAAAAACTCACAATATATGGCGCAGTGAGTGACAGCAGGATGGTACTCAATGTTCCTCTGTTGGGAAAAAAAGTTCTGGTACACGTTTGGAATTTTCTTGTGCCAGATTGTTGGGTGAGAATAGAAATTGTACTCACTGTGCACTGTGCAGCCTTTTTTTTAACACATTTGTACATGTTGTACGTGTATAAATGAATGCTTGTATTTCTGTTCGTAGTCGATAGCAGTAGCTTTGGAATTGTGGTGCTGTTGATGTCAGTGGTACCTTTGTCTTCACCAACTGCTTGGCAAGAAGAATTTTGAATGTTTCTGTCTAGCTCTAGTCTTTCTCTTTGCTGTAAAATGCCAAAAGGCAACACTGATCTGCTTCTTACTTTACTTCTAAAAGATATTAGACAGTCATGTTATAACTACAGTTTCTGACTGTAGTGATAACCTGACTGAAATATAAGTGGATTTTCTTAGTTTTATTAATTTGTTGGGTTTTTATTAGTATTTATTTAAAACACTTCAAATTTTGTCTTGTTAGAATCCTTCAGGTTCCAGCTGCTTACTGTCCTATTGATCCAGATGCTCCACCACTATTATCTACGTACTTCATGAGGAAAAGCAATCTTCAATATATTCTTGTTGAGAATGGCAAAATAGAAGTAAGTGTTCAGTCTTGTAGTGAAAGCTTTGAAATGCAGTGTAGAAACATGTAGCTGCTCAGATTGTATTATGTTTTTATAAGCTTTGTTGTGCTCGTTTCATTCCTACATGACAAGAGGCTTTAAGTCAGAAAACGTCTTCAAAATTAGAAGTACAAAGTATTCTTCCTCCATTCAAAGAAGTTACTGTTTGCTTATTACAGTACTGTCCAGGCAGACATGTTGAGCAGTGACCTTCAAAGGCTTCTCCAGTCTTGTTTCTCCATACATCAACATTAGGAGTTCGAAGTCTTCGTAACAGTTGGAAACACTTGCTGCATTTAATGGTTTAGTTTTCTCCATCTTCTCCCAAATCCATTATCCTGACTTATTGCTAAGGGAATAGATGAGACTAGACCATCCAGTTATAATTTGGGGTGCTTCATCTTCTCTGAAATTCTTTTGTATGTTTTCACTTCTCTTTTTTTGCTCAGATAATTGATTTCTCATTTATGAATTCTGTGTTTATTTAATTCATAAATGTGTGTGAGCTTAAAACTGCTTGGTCTATGTTCTCCAGAAGTAAAGAGCCAAATTTATAAAAAAATGTTTCATATTTTGTTAGGAAAAGTAGAGCAACAGTGCAGCATGAGTTCTGCTGTTGAAGCTGTTCATTTTCTTTTACAGCAGTTCCGGACATCCCACGTTGGCTGGCTTTCCCACAGTTCTTCCATGATAGAACATATTGGTTTAACTCTCTTCCAAAGGAGCTGGAGCAGTACTGATGTAAATTTGCAAGCAGACAACATGAAAAGTAAATTTGAAGCTTTCAGAGTTATTGGTAACTCGCAGCTAGGAAATTCTGTCTGCCCAGAGCATCTTGAATTAAAAACATCAGAAGGAGGATGCAAGGATGTTGGCCAGAAATGCTCTATAGCGTACGTCCTGCATACATCAGGAACTACAGGGACCCCCAAAATAGTCAGAGTGCCTCATACATGTATAGTGCCAAATATTCAGCATCTTCAGTAAGTGTGGTTTCTAGTTTTTCCTTTAAATGCTTCTACAAATTTGATATTAGGGTCTCTCTTTAAACACTTGCGAGTGGTGTACATTTTTTCTTAACACTGCTTCACTTCCTTCTTCCTTTGCTTTTCACTCCTTATAGTGTTTGATTCTGTTGTTTCAAAATAGTATCATAAGATCTTGTTTCTCATAATGCTGTTTCTACTGCTTGAGTGGGGCTTTCCCTGAATTTTGGAAGCGTGTACTTCAAACTATATACTGTTGTTTTAAGTATTCTATTGCTGATTTGCTGCTTAAAAGAAATAGATAACGGTATTAATTATTCACTGTTACATTTAATATGTTTTATGTTTTTTAATCCTAATTCCTTTTTGGGGTATTTATGTATATTTGTAAACGGGCTTCTTTAGCTTACTGAGTAGTTTGTGCCTTTATACAGAACTTTTTTGCTTAAATTGTCTGGTCTGCGTATTAACACAGAGCGTGCCAACGTATTTATCCCTTAGTATTGCTGAAGTGGGGCATCTGTTTCGTGCTCGTCCATACTGCTCTCCTAGTTTGGAGCTGATTTTCTTTCTTTCTTTGTCAAGGTGTATCAGTTTTGTAACTTCTGGCTTTCTGTTTTTAGATCAATTTTTGAGATCACGCAGGATGATGTGCTGTTCCTGGCTTCTCCTCTAACATTTGATCCGTCTGCGGTTGAATTGTTCGTTGCACTGACAAGTGGAGCCTCTATTCTCATGCTACCAAATGCTGTTAAAATGATGCCTGTGGAGCTGTCTGCTGCCCTGTTTGTCCATCACCATGTGACAGTGTTGCAGGTAGGCAACACCTGAGTGACTGTTTTCAGTGTCCCACTTCTCACCTTTGCTAACGTGTGTTACTTGTTTCATCAGTCTTAATGATGATGACATTGGTGTTCTTCCTGAAGGGAGCAGGCTGTGCTATCCTTTTGCAGTAAAATATTAAGTGTTCAGATAATTACCTTCTGATCAAAGCCTCAAACGCCTTGCAACATAAAGCAATGAAGGGTAGGTAAAACCAACATTCATCTTAAGAATTGATTAAATTACAGAGTAACCTGTTAGAAACATTTAACATCTTGTAATGGGCTTCATCTTTTGAGCTATTCCTCGTTAACAGTTTTAATAGCAGTATCCATACTAAAAATTCAACAACTAAAACAGTGCCATCTATAGGATAATAAAATGTTTGTTGTTTTTACAATAATGAGAGAAGAATCATTGATTCCCCAGCAGCGCTTCTTGTTTTCTGGCCACCTGCTTATATGAGGTGTTATTTTCTCCCTTCTTTTTTGGAATAGGTCCTTTATGATTACAGCTGTAATAGCCTTTTTGGAAAATTTACCTGAGGCTATGAGCATCCAACGTAGCCAAATAAGCCCAGGCTTTGCCTGGTAGTGTAAAAAGGTGTTTCTATCTTCAGTCAATTTTTTTATGAAAATTAAATCAGGGTTTAGGGGGAGAGTGGCTAAAAGAGAACTCACTTGCAATTGACTTTGGACAAAATTAGTGTGACCAGATTAGTCTATTTATTGTGATAAATCAACCCCCAAAGACTTGCTTTGTCATTAATGTAATTCTGAAATACTTGTTTTCTTAGAAAGGTTTCCTTTTCAAGGGGTGGTGATAGTTGAGACTGTAGTCTTTAAATACACAGCTGGTGAGTAATTTACCAAGGACACCACAGCAGGAAAAAACCAACACTGTTTGCAAATACGCTGTGACTTAATTCCCTGCTTTTGCTTTGATTTATTATAACTGCTATAAATCTTGCTGGTTTCCGTTTCCCTCTACAGAAGAACATAGATTGGTGCCAGTAGTATTCATTAAAGACTTTACACAATCTCACAAAGCTCCAGCATGATCTATTCTGGCATCTGATGGTTGATGCTGTCTATGGTTAGGTAGATATGATAAAGCTAGAGAAAGGGTACGTGTATACTCAAATAATGTCACAGCGGTTTCTCTTTTCTTTCTTTTGTTTTTTGTTATGTTTCGCTTTGTTTTTGAATACGTGTCATTTAGGCAACGCCAACTCTTCTCAGAAGATTTGGAGCTGACATTATTAAATCAACAGTGCTGTCTGCAAACACTTCACTCTGAGTCCTAGCCCTTGGTGGTGAGGCGTTTCCTGTACTGAATCTCTGGAAGAGTTGGAAGCACAAGGAGAACAAAACAAGTATTTTTAATCTGTATGGTATAACTGAAGTGTCAAGCTGGGCCACTTGCTACAGGATTCCTGAAGAGGTTTTTAGTACTGATTTTAGGTAGGAAATTTCAGTTTTTACAGCTTGGCATGTGAATGATGAAAATCAAAAAAATATTTTTTCAATCAATCCGTTGTTTCTTGCTCTAATACAGCCCCTTCAAGAAATTGTTGTTGGATGATTCGTGAACCATGAAACTTTAAGTCTGAAAACCTGCGTACTTGTAGCACTGTTTTTGGGTTATTTTTTTTCCCCACGCAGTTTTTCATGCTGATATCTGTTTTAGTCATCTGTATTTAGACCTCTTCCTCTTTTCAGACAGTGTTCCCCCATGCTGAGCATGAACGAGCCTGGGTCAGGGTGTGCTGTCCCTGTGTGGTGGATTTTGCTTGCTGTAACTTCAGTTAGCCCTACTCTTGCTCATCAGGAAGCTTTTCCAGAGATATCTTTATATTCAAATAGAAGAAGCTTAGTACAACTGTCAGTGGGAGTTAAAAAAAAATAAAATAAAAATTATATATATATGTTTATAAAAATGAAGCTGTTAGGCTTAATCATAGTCTCTGAATGAAGCTATGCTTGTAGCTTAGGTCTGTCAAGTTCAAAATATTACTTCTGAGATTTTCTTATTTGAAGCAAAAATAATCAAAGGAGGACTTTAAAATCAGGCTCTCTTCAGTGGAACCCAGCGAAAGGACGAGGGTCAACTGGCACAAACTGGAACATGAGAAGTTCCTTATGAACATGAGTAAAGACTTTACTTAGAGTATGACAGAGCACTGGAACAGGCTGCCCAGAGAGGTTGTGAAGTCTGTGATTGTTATCTCCTGCTCTTTGCATTGTAGCCTGCTCCCCCTAAGTGTCACTGCAAAGAGAATTACAGTTCCTTTGCAGTAAGTGAGTAAGCAGCTTGGAACCAAAATGAGGACGTGTGGTTTTATATCAAATCTTTACTTGTTCATATTGGTGGGACAATTGGAGCATACCATGCTGTCATTTTTTGCTATCTGTATGATGAGAAATGGTGTAGTTTGTAGAGAACACTAGAAAATCTAAAGAAAAGTTAGCACATCATTGGTCTGCCGTGCTCACCTCCCTACCCCCATGTTTCTGTATATTTAGCAGAATTAAATGTCTAATCCCAAGTCTCCTAATAGTAATGCTCAAATGAGGTGCTGTTTGTCTTCTGTTTTTGCTCTTTTGTAATAATTTAGGAATCTTGTTTTTACTTCTTTGGAGATGAAAAAAATGTTTCTCTTCGGGTATTGTTTCTGTCAGGCCTTTCCTGTGGTATGGAGTAAACATGCTAAATATCAGGGATCCCTTTAAGCCTTATTTTCTGTCATTCTTTGGCATGGGTTTTGTTGGGTTTTTGGTGGCATTTTTATATATGATGATGAAACCCACGTACGTTAAAAAAATCTTGTCATTTTGAACAAATGCAACAGTTTTTGAAAATATTTGTAGAAATAAGACTCAGCTGTCTGCTTTTGCTCTAACGCCATTCTTTTAGAAGATTATTTGTGAAATCCTTGATGTGTTCAATCATTTGTGTTCAGAAATGAAAGATTTGTACTGTTTCTCTCTAATATATTTAGAACAGATTTCCCTGTCCCTTTGGGATCACCGCTCCTTGGAACAGCAGTTGAGATCAGAGATGACAATGGTTCTGCAGTTCTAGAAGGCGTGGGACAAATATTTATAGGTTACTTGATATATTTTATTTTTATTCTTCTAAGATATTTTTCCTAGCTGAATTTTAGTAATGTGTTTTGGGTTTTGGGGGGTTTTTGTTTTGTTTTGTTTCGGTGGGGGGGGAAGGGGGGTTGGGGATTTTGCTCTTTTCTCCTTGGTGCCTGCCTCTCATAAACAGATTAGAGTAACACTGAAATCCCTGTTGGGCTGCGGACCTTCTGATGGTATTGGGGGTTGCTGGAATGATCAGCAGGAAGTTTAATCTGCATACAGCTTCCATAATACTGATTTTTTTTTTTTTTTTTTCTCCTGCGTGCATTTTGCCAGTCAGCTGCAGTGGTTTGTATATTTATAATTGAATTAACTCCATAGCCTAATTTGTACAGTGTTCAGACATTGATAAGAAACATCTAATAAAATACTTTGTATTTTATTAATTACTTCATTTCCAGGTAGACATTTAATAATGACAGTCTTTTCTTTGTAGGTGGTGAAGAACGAATCTGCTTTCTTGATGATGAGATAATCGTACCACAGGGCACCATGAGAGAAACAGGGGATTTTGTAAGAGTGCAGAATGCAGAGATGTTCTTTTTAGGTCGGAAAGACAATCAGATTAAACGTCACGGCAAACGTTTTAATATTGAATGTTTGCAGCAGGTAACATAACGTCTCATTCATGAGTGTGGCAGTATAAAAGAGGAGGGGATAGTGGACAATTGCTGACAAATGTAATAATGAAAATTGTTATTATCAAAAATCAGTATGTATTCGTTTTTAGGAGATCTTTTGAAGCCTTAAAGAAGTTAGGAGGTTGTGTTGTCAAAAGGGTAGTCACTTGATATGGGTAATTAAGATGGAGAAGTTGGGCTCTGAGTTCTTAACAATCTGTCTTATTGTATGCTTTATTCCAGTAGAACTGAGATCTCTTTATAGATTAAAAAAAAAAAAATGCTACGTGTTGTGCTTCTGTGCCCATGTAGTCATTGTTCTGCAGGACTGAATGTCAGATCTCTGCAAGGCTCTGTGGAGGAGTTGGCAGCTCCTCCCACTTTTAGTGTCATCAGCGAACATACTCAGCATGCATTCACTTCCTGCATCCAGATCGTAGAATTAAAGAATCACAGGGGTTGGAAGGGACCTCAAGAGATCATTGAGTCCAACCCCCTGCCAAAGCAGGTTCATTTGTTTTGAGGATTAGTTTTTAAATAGAAATAAACTTTAAAATAATGTTTTGTTTTCCCTGATCGCTTATGGTCTCCTTTTGATCTTTTTTTGGATCTTATTAAAGCCATTCTTTTTGAAGTAACACGTAACCAGATGGGATTTTGACTCTTTTAAGACACAGGCAAAAATTGTAACCCCTGCGTAGTTACCATCTAATAGTATTTTTGTTAAAAATTGATGGTTTATTATTTATTAAAGTGCCTACATCTCAAAAATACGCTATCTTTAGTGACAGTTTGGGCTAAGAGATTTTATGAAAGCATTTCTTCCAGGCTTTTTCCTTTTTTCCAGGAAAGTTGTTTAGATAACTGAAAGGTACACTGTAAAGCAGCTCTGCTGGTTTCTCTGCATTCATTCTTTATCGTCTCTGACAGTGATTGTTTCCATCTCAATTAACATAACTGAAGTACCAGTGATCAAGATGCTATAAAAATTATAAATGGGTAATTGTTTTTAGTTGTTTTTTTATATTCTTAATTAATAACATTTAAATATATATATATATATATATTTTTTTTTTCGATTACAGGCTGCTGAAGATCTTTGTCACGTCGAATCTTGTGCAGTGACCTGGTATCAGCAGGAAAAACTTATCCTATTTGTGGTTCCCAGGGGTGATTTAGAAGAGAGAGAAACTCTTCAGGAGCTGCAGAAACGTCTGCCGACTCATGGAATTCCTGATGAGCTTGTACAGATTAAAGCTTTGCCTTTAACATCACACGGTAAATGACACTTTAATTACCCTTGCCACTTCCTTTTAATAGTTGTCATTCTGTTTTTCTTTTTATGTTCTTGTTTTTTTTCAATTGACCAAAATCCAGTCCTACTTTTTAAATGCATAGATCAGATGACTAACTGCTCTGAGGAAACCGTGGTCATCTATTATGTGCACTTGATAATGTTTCATTCGAGATTCAAAAAGGAGCAGCAAAATCAGTTTAGTATTAAAATTGCACGTTTATTTTCTCAATCACTTCTGTCCTAGTCTGCGACAGAACCCTGACTTCTCTTGGAGGAAGATCAGGAGCTGAAAGTGGGATTATGTGGGAGGATAATTTTCAAAAACCGTGTTGGGTTCTGTTGAATATATTTGATTGACTGGATAAAAAAAAAAAAAGTGCAATTGAGTGTCAATAAGGAAGCAGTAAAAAAAACTAAGATGACTATTTGGGTAGGGAGAATTTTAGAAGTGCAAATGCAGAAGAGCAATAAAAACATCACACTTTATTTTCTACAAAGGCAAAGTTGATATATCTGAACTGAACAAGATTTACCACTACCATCTAAACTCCAGAAGGCGTGACAGTAAGCTGAGTGGCGCAGAGGAATTGTGGGAAAGATTGCAGTATTTATGGAAGGTAGTATTTTGAGCTGCCTTTTTATCTTTGCAAGTGCATCATTATACATGTGTTAGGAATCAGACAGTTCAAGAAATATGACTAATGCAACCAGAACATTCTAAATGCCTATACATTCAGTATTACAGCTCCTTCTGTTCAGTTAATACCTAAATATAGCTGCTCAGTAATGGTCAGGAGGGAGTAATTTATGTTTCTGTATCAGATAAAACTGCAGAGTGTGGAGGTATGAGCAATTAGCAGAGGAAAGCTGTAATCTTCAGTAGGTTTCTGAATGCTGCTTTACTTACCCGGGAAGATATCCCTTAGGGAAACAGGGAACTGGGATGTGGAAATTTTGTACAAAATAGCTACTGTGTCAGTAGAGTTTCTGATTGCTAAAAATAACTGTGAATTGAAGAGCTGTGTTTTTTTTGTTTTTTTTTTTTAATAGGTAACACAGTTGTGTAATTGTCTCTTGAGCTGTTTGGTTGTATTGTTTCTAAATTTCTGTGCTAAAGTCTTGTTTCTCAAACTACCTAGATGTCATACCAAACTATTGTATTTTTTTCCAAAGGTAGACATCTAATTTTCATCTGAAAGTGGGATTTGCTCCAGCTAGGACTTGAATAAATAAATGTGGAATGTAGTTGGTGAAGTAATTGGTTTTGCTTGTGCTGGTTCTGAGCTGTGTTAGTGGCCGTAGAAATTATAACCAGGCGGATGGGATGTGCTCTAGACCTAGTTTGAGCAGAAAGCAGCTTCCAAAACCAAAGGATTTGGGTCTTTATAACCAGACTTAAAGAACAAGGAGTGCGGTGACAGAAGATTGTATTAATTGTTCTTTATTGGAATAACAGTGCTCAATCCAAAATCCTTCATTAGTTGAAAGGGCTTGTAGCTTCAAAAGTAGGTGGAGAAGTTACTTAAATTATTCAGAAGCAGAAGATACTGCTTTATATAGATTTTATTAATAAAATGAAGCATTTCAACCAATTTTATCCAAAGGATTTGTGGTTTAACCCAGCCACAGCCATTTGCTCACTGCCACCAGGTGGGATGGGATAGTAAATCAGACTGAAAAAAGATAAAAACCGTGGGTTGAGATAAAGACGGTTTAATAAGATAGAAGAGGAAGGGGAAAAAAATAATGATAATAAAAGAATATACGAAATGAGTGATGTACAGTGTAGTTGCTTACTGCCTACCAACTTAACCCAGTTGGGCAACAGCAGCAGCTCCCCCATGGCTGGCCACCCCACTTGGGTTGTTCAGTGTGCTGCCAGGTGGAATGGGGCAGCCCTTCGGCCAGTCTGGGTTGGCAGTCTAGTGCTGCCCCCTCACAGCTCCTTGTGCACCCTCTGTTCCCTGCTGTCTGGGCAGCACAAGAAGTTGAAACACCCTTGTGTCTGTGTAAGTGCTGCTCAGCAACAACTAAAACATCAGTGTGCTTTCAACACTGTTCTCGTATTAAATCCAAAGCACAGCACCATGCTTGGATACTAGGAAGAAAATCAGCTGTTGCAGCCAAAACCAGAGCAGGCATCAACATCTTAACTGACAAATAGTGTAGGTATCATGAATGAACAGTACAGAGGTTGAAAAAGGCCAAAAAACATAGCAGAGTTTGCCTTAATTCCGTAAATGTAAGAATTAGAAATAAGTGAAGACTATTGTACTACTGAACTAGTGTCTCCATGGTCCTCCTCAACTCTTACTGGCACTGTTGCTGAGCAGGTTTCCTCAGTTCCTGTTAATTTGTAGTGGAATTCTGCATATTGGTTAGGACTTTAGTCAAGTGTTTGTGTGTGTTATGTGTGTGTGATCCGACACTTACAGACTGCTCTCTCTTTCCTTCTTTTCTCTAGTCTGTTCTGGGTCTCCCAGGTGATTCGAGTGGAATCTCTAAAGACGCGGTATTTTTGTACAGTGGTGGAGACTCCTTAAAAGCACTACGATTCTGTGATGAAATTGAGACCCTGGTAGGCAGAGATGTGCCTGGACTCCTTGAGGTTATCCTCGGCCGCTCGATTGAGGAGGTTTATAAGCATATTCTTAAAGCTCTGTTTCCGGATGAAGAGCGGTTAATAAATGATGACAGTGTTTTGAAAAGAAAACTAAGTAGAAACAGTGGAGAGGAAATCCACAGAAAATATGCTAAACTGAAATCTGAAAGCTGTCTTAGGGTTGCTCCAGGATTAATTTCGTTTATAGCACTGAGCAGAGGAAATCATTTTTTTTCTGTAAATCTCACCAAGTCTTTTCTGCAACCCAATAACCGAGCGCAGGTGGGCGTGGGATCACAACAGCCATCCTTTCTGTGTGCCGTGTCTCCGAGTACAACAGAAAGCCACGTGCAAGGGCATGAGATGGACAACAGAACTTTATCAGTTACCAACAAAGCCAATAAAATTGGCTGCTGCTCTGTGCAGCAAATCCGTGCACAGCATAGTCACGTAACAACGGCGGAGGTGACGTTACGCACGCGATGGAAGTCAGATACAAGAAAATGTGTTGATGCATCGCCGTTGATTATAATATCATCTGAAGATGAAGTATCTGCATCTGTGTTTGTTGGCTCTCACTCTCACGCAATGCAGGCTATTGATCTAGATACGGGAGAAGTGAAGTGGGAGAAGAATCTTGGAGATCGTATCGAATCCTCGGCCTGTGCATCCAAGTGTGGGAATTTCATCGTTGTTGGTACGCGTTCTGTTCTAGCTTTCATCTCAGGTTATTTTTTTCTCTTATTTCTTACCTCTGAATGTCCCATCTACTCTTACCCATAAACTTCTGCTTCAAATGAATTTATTGTAAAACAGAAGCAGAACGAGTAAGTAATTGAAATGCACATCATGAGAAGAGATTGGCATATTATGGAGTTGTGGTTGATTTTATGCCACTTTGTTATTAAGGCGTTATTAGGGAATAAGCCATGGATACAGATAATCTTCAGTGGTTGATTGAGCTGTGACTGTTCCTTATAGAAGTATGGAAGGGTGATACAGTCATAAAATGTCTAAAAACTGGTAGAAACAGCAGTTAGGATGTGGTGCCTCAGATAATCAAACGCTGTGAAAAATAGTCTAGTTTCCTTTGACTGTATATTTATAACTGTAAATTACACATTAAAGTTTGGGTAGTTTTTTGTCTTTAAACATGAGTTTTTTAAAAGAAAGTTTTTAATCCATCATAGCGTGAGAATTTTAAGGACTGTTGGCTGTTGATACATAGCACTGACTTCATATAAACTGTGTCAATTACTGAAAGTTAGGAAGGAACACAAAGAATCCTCAGTTTTGAGTGTGTAAATGAATTACAAAGACTTCTTGCTAAAAGAGGGGGAGTAGCTTTGGAAAATTTTTGAAACTATCTTCCAAGTCAGCTTACTTCTTTCCATCAGTGATACAGCTAGCAGCATAAAACATACCATAAAAACAAGTCTTTATCTTTTTTTTTTCTTTTTTTTTTCTTTCCATCGTTGTGTTTTATTTCCTACAGGTTGCTATGATGGCTTAGTGTATGTGCTCCAAAGCAGTGATGGAGAAACGTACTGGACTTTTGCCACAGAAGACACTGTGAAAAGCTCTGCAGTGGTAGATCCTTCCAGTGGACTAGTCTACATAGGATCTCATGACCAACATGTGTATGCTTTGGATATCTATGTAAGAACACTGCCTAACTGTTACGTATGCAAGAGCCGGTGTCCAAATTAGACCCCATCTGTAGCATGCCAGATGAAGCTCCAGTGGTTGTTAATATTCTCAGGATTCTGCCATAGAACTTTTGAGATCGTTGTGCTTGCTTAAATGTGTTAGGATTATGGATTAGTAAATATGGTGGTTTTCTCGTGATCCTTGTCCTGGGTGAAGCAACATCTTAAGCTTTTCAGTTACTGAATGCTCTGTGGGTATTTGAGAGTAAGGTGCCCAGCCAGAAGTGACACTGTGGCTTAGAACCTTATGATTTGAAAGGGAAAATGGCAAACAAGGGAGGGGGCAGACACTGCTGCTTGTTCAGCAGAATTTTGTACATTCACTGGAAAAGAAAGCAGCCACTGGCATGCGTTTCCATAACACCATATGAATTATCTCTTAATTTAACTAATATTTGCTAAATAAAAGCACTGTTTCGTAAGCTCTGATGTTGAAAGTTCTTTGTAAACATTATGAACTCTAATAGTAAATTCTTGTTGTTCTTACAGGAAAAAGTGTGTGCCTGGAAATTGCATTGCGAAGGTGGAGCTGTCTTCTCATCTCCTTGTCTAAGCTCTTTTCCACATCATGTTTATGCTGCTACACTAGGAGGACTGTTACTGGCTGTCAACCCGGTGTGTACCATTGCCTAATTGTCTTCGATCTCAGTGTCAAATTTAGATTAAACCAGAATGCATTTCAGAAATTAAGAGCGCTTTTTCAATTGAAGTAATTACGGAATCGTGTTACTATGAAATCATTTTCACTTGAGAGCCTTATTGTTATATACAAAGACACTATAATAATTTGTGGTGATAAAGAGAATTTAAGTGACTTGCTTGAATTTACATGATAACTGTAGGCCAAACTTGGAATCAGGATCTTCCAGCTCCCATGCACTATTTTATCAGTTAAACTGGTACGTGAGATTATGTCTGTAGACTTTTTATTTTTTCCTCCATCCTTTTGACAGTAAGATCAGGAAAAAAGATATGCACAGAATGTAGTGAAATTAGAACAGAAGAAGGAAAGAAACTCCCTTTATTCCTCTTAGTGTTCTCCTCCTCATAGTCCTTCAAAGAGTTGACCATTGTCATCTTGGACTACTGCTCTGTTCTCAGCACCAGGAGAGTGACATTCTTGATAAATGTGGGGCAATTCCATGATCTTTTTGAGGCACTTTTGGCTTGCAGCTGGTCCTGTCTGATAACAGAAACAGTCACTTGGAGAAGATGCTCATGTTGCTCAACTCTCACAACCCAACATTAGTCCTCACTTTCCTTACCTCTCACCCACCGTGAATTTCCTCAGTAGTACCCAGATAGTTCTTCTGCCTGCATCTAGTACTTAGAAGGTTAAGTATACGGTTTTGTAGCTCTGGTGGGCTGTGGGTAAGAAAAAAGAGTTGGTGTGGGGGTTTTTTCTTGTTGGGTTTTTTTTTTTTTTTTTTTTTTACATAGTGCTGAGTAACAGGTAGTTGAAGGCTCCATGCGATTGTTTATAACAAAGGGAGCTTTCTGTGGCAGTCATAAATTGTGGGTTGCAGCATTTTGTATGCAATCTATAATTAATTAATTAATTAATAATATTATAAAGCCATCATACTCATTTTCAAAATATTCCCTCCTTCACTGACCGTTTTCACGTACAGAGGAGCTGAGAATGGAATTAAAAAATCAATGTCCTTCTTGAAACTTACTTACACTACTGCGTATTATTAATTACTTTGCTGAGGGGAAGGAAGGGAAAGGTGGAATGGGGCAATGAATATCCCAGGGAATACACTAAGTGTTTTGTTGAAATAGCATTTGAAGAGTTAGGTTTGCTTCTGGTATGCATTCTGGTTTCCTTTCTTAAGGTCTGGGTCAGGCTGTAAAGGAAGAATCGTTCTGTGCATCCTCCTATAGTTGTGTTGTATTGCACGCTGCCATTGACAGGTGACAGGGGATAAGATTTGGAAGAGGTTCCTGGGAAAGCCACTTTTCTCTTCTCCTCACTGCAATGAGAAGTGTGTTTGTATTGGATGTGTGGATGGAAACCTATATTGTTACACTCATTCTGGAGAAAAGGTAAAAACTGGTGGTAACTGGTGGTGGTGGTGGTGTTTTTAATTTTCATCCCCAAACTCTGCATAAGATGCTTCATTAATACAGTTTTCTGAGGCTTAATGATTAATGTGCACCTTTTTGCAAACCAACTAGAAGCTTGAATTATTATACAGAGGCAAAAGAAAAACTGTAGCACATTCAGTCTGTGCCAAACCAGAAAGAAGCCACTAAATCCCACGTTGCTTGATGTAGTAACAGAAATTCTAGGAGAGCTTATTTATCCCCAGAGCAATGGGCAGTGCCAGGGTAGTGCCAACACATAAATACTTCTGGGTTTCAAGTTTTTCAAGAATGTTTAAAGCCATCTCTTCACAGATGGTGGCTGTTGAGAAGTAAAGGCTTCTTAGAACGTTGTGTCTAACAAATACCAGCACTGTGGCAAAGATGGTGCAGATCACAGTTCTGGCAGAAGAAGTCAGCGTGTTTTGTTCTGCCATGATGAATACGGTTTGTTAAAATAGCTGGTACTGTTTCTGTTTGCCTCAGTTGTGATATATATGGCAATTCCAAAGCTTTTTCTGATTGCTCAGTGTCTTAGTCTGTGCCCTGCCCTCTGTGCTCGCAGCAGAGGTTAGAGCTCATACTCACTGCAAGAGGGTTCTATACATCATTAGCCTGAGGAGAGGAAAACTAGAGCACTCGTGAGACATTACCTTTGTGGAAAATAATGGCATCGTAACAAAATTCTTAAAGTTCATTACTAGTTGTGTTGCCGTGACCCTAGAACATTTTTTCCCAAGCTGTCTCCCTCTGTGTGGGCCTCTCAGAAGATGGTAATTCTTCCAGCATATAGATTTTTTTTTTTTCCTCATATACTGTGCATGTAAAACTCAACTTGTAATTTGAAACGTAGCTACCAGCCCACGCTGACATCTAGTACGCTTCTGAAATTCTATCACGTGCTCCCATCAAGAACTGAGTATTAAAATTTTATAGGTGCTGTCGTACTGAAAATGTGATCAGCCTGTGGTGATGGGTGGTTATGTTATTTATTCTATAGGTTTGGCAGTTCTGCACTAATGGACCGGTGTTTTCGTCTCCGTGCATCTCCAGCTTAACCAAGCAAGAAGTATTTTTTGGCTCCCATGATCACTTTATCTACTGTTGTAATATGGAGGGTAATTTACTGTGGAAATTCAAAGCCTCTTCGAGTGTATATGGAACACCATTTGTTTTCCAAAGTGATGACTCAAGGAACACAGTTCTTTTGGCAGCGGTATCTACCGATGGCAAAGTGTGGATCCTGAATGCCAGGAGTGGAACAGCTGAAGGAGCAGATACGCTTCCAGGAGAGGTTTTCTCTTCCCCCGTAGTATGGGGAACAAAGCTTGTTGTTGGCTGTAGAAATGATTATGTTTGTTGCCTAGATTTATACATACCAGGAAGAAAGGAACAAGTAGGATGTTAGGCTGCTGCTTCTGATTTGTTTACATTTGTAAATTAAGAACTGCAGGTGTTATCTACCTCTCTGCCTATTTTCCTGTAGGCAGGAGCTGCTCTGTGCAGCTTTCTCAGGTAGCGTTTTGCACCGCTGCAAATGCAGGTAAGCAGTGTTTGCTGACTTGCTGTACTGACTGAAGGATGACTGCTCAGTGCTAGCCACAAGTTGCACTGTCCCTCCCTCGTTTCCCAGCTTGATGAAAGGAAGGAGTGTTTCAGATAATTTGGATCTGTACCTGTGTAGCAGGAAAATGAAAGTCAGTAGTCTGGCTTCAAGAACTTGTCCAGCTGGAAGAAACTTGGTGATGTGCCACTCTGTGTAACCTGAATTAACATTCCTGTCTCCCTGAGGGAGGAATGGATTTCTTTCACTTTCTGTGAATCCAGCCCAGCCTGTGCCTGGCTCTTGCACGCATCAGACCAGTGTTTGTCTGGGTGGACTGGAATGCCATTAGACGGTAAGGCAGCCAGTATTCTTTGTTTAATCTAACTTACATGTAGCCTGCATTCTGTGTACGTAATTATTAATTAATCTTTAGCAAGTTGGGGCCCTCCCTGGCTTCGCTTCAGCTGAGTGTCTGCTTTTCTCTGTTGAAGTCAGTATGAGTCTCTTCCTGTATCCTAAAGTGTGTATTAAATGTCACTGACAATTCCCATATGAGTTTCTAGATGAGGTGTGTAGTGTTCAAATCAATGCTTGCCGAATTATTTCTGAAGAAACTTCAATCAACGCTATCTCCAGTGTTTGCATAAAGAATTGTGTAGACTTTTTTGGTTGTCACAAACATCTTGAAAAGAATTACTGTCAGTAATGCACAGCAAGGATCTGCAGACAAAAGTTCTATTAAAACTGTTGTAATGAGGAAGATACTCTTGAGTTCTTAAAGAACTACTACAGGAGCTGTCAGTCACCTCCCACCTCCTGAACCATCGACTCTGAATTCAAACATTCTGAGTTAGGTAGAAAGTAGAAGTTGGAGTGGCAGTGTTACTTCATCATGTCTAGTCCATCCATTTTGCTGTTAAGAGGTGTGCATGGGCAGAACACTTGTGGCAGTACAAGGTCCATTGTAAAGAAACCTGAAGTACACAGACGGCAAAAAGAGATGCAGAATCGATGCGTCCCTGATTAGGTAATTTTGACTGGGTTATAGTTTAATAAGAATTAAAATGACATTAGTATAATAAACAATTGCACTTTAAAACATTGGAAAAATTAAAAAAGTACACAACAAATACCCCACAATTATACATCTGATAGTTTTTATACATTACTATATGAACATTGAGGTTAATCATACGTAACCTGGTCAGAGGAAATGCTATTCATGTGTATAAGTTAAAAAAGAAAAACTGAGACAATATACTACAGAGTGGTTTGTTTGGTTTTTAAAACATTTTTTTGTTTTAAAGTCAGTAGTAATGATTTGGGTTGGTTGGTTTTTTTTGTTTTTTAAACAGATTTCCAACACTTTATCAGAAATGGTTGCAACAAAGCTAAAGCAAAGTAACGCTTCACTTCATTGGTACGTAGTGCAAATTCTTGTTAATTTATCATGAAATGTCATTGTACATGTACATTGTAGAAATGTTTCCACCAAGTTCTGTACATAATACAGATTCCCTTATTACACTAGATACCTTTATGGTTGAAAAAACAATCTGGTTGGAAGCTTTAGCTTAAGACCACGTTTAACAAAAGCTCTATTCTATGTGCTATAAGTGTATTGTATTGGAAAATTGCATCATTCTGTCACGCACAATAGCACCTCATGATGCTATGCTTTCTTTAATCCTGATTTTTATTTCACTTTGTATTTCTGCCTGTATTCCCGATTCCAAGGAATAATCCTAAAGTCAGATTTCAGGCAGTTTAGTTCTTGTAACTACAAATACATATTGCAGGCTTACAAATTCACAAGAAGAATAGAATTAAGACGTACTAATTCATGGTGCTAGCAGAGCAGAAATCATTATGGACCAAATTCTTTCCTCAGAAGAGCTTGCAGAGATTTTACTATGTAACAGTAAGTATTTTTTTCCAAGTATTCGAGCACTGCCTCTGTACAAAACATTCTAAATACTTACATTAAGGGAACAGAAGTTACTTTACAGGTTCACATTTTAAATACAAAACTGAGCAAAAGTAATGGCTTAAGAGGCTCAAGAAAACCACTAAGTGCTGTTCTGATCATCTCTATCTGCTGTGTCCTTTGTGTTTGTGCCGTTGTAACCATGGTAGCAAACCTTTGCTTTCTGTTTGATTGAAAATAGGATATTCAGTAACGATTTTACTGTCAGGACCTTTTGGATTCTTGGAATGGGAGTTCATGGCAGATTTCATTTCGTTGTTTTCTGCATAATGTAAAGTGCTACTGCTCATGCTGCATACAGCAGCTTGGTTAAACTATTTCCATAGAATGCATATGGTTTCATTCTATAATGATGCAACTTCTTCCCATCGGAATTATCACCCTTTATCATGCTTTGGGCTTAAAGTGCCTTTGAGCCTTACCATTACTAGATCATCAAATTTGTTAAATACTGCCTTGTAAAACCTTGTTGGGCACGTTACAGACTTGTTAACTACGGTGACTTTCCAAAATATAGTCGTAGCTATTTCTGTGGGATGTTAAGGATAATAAATTTTTTATTATTTAATGGGCTTTATCCTTTTTTGCGAGAGAGAGGGAGTGAACACCACTATTTTAGGAACGGAGAAGTAACAAAGTATCTGCTGCAGTGGGTGAGTTGTGGGCTGTAAGTCAGCACTCACTGAAGGAGGGTAAGCAATCTCTTGCGAAATGTGCTGTCTGTGTTGGTCAAAGTACAGAAATGTACCTGAAATACCCAGAGTTGCGTGTGAAGTAAAACCAGGAGGGATGCAGAGCTGAAACTCTAGAGCTGCTCACTGACCCAGCTTTCAGGTCTCAGTTAACTCCAGTTACGCAGTCTTACTCCTGTGGGAACTTCCTGACACCAGCTCTGTAAGTACAGGAGCACAGGAATGGTTTTACTTAACTTTAGTCCCGGTCGCGTGATTTGCAGTTTCAATCTGCAGTTGCCATCTCCGTGCCTCTTAAGTTTGGCTAGGCGACAGCAGTGCACTCAGACAGCGGCAGTAAGCACTGACTCCCTGGCTTACGGAGTCACCAGCTGGGAAACGACCTTCAAGACCGCCAAGTCCAATCACCAGTGTGACTGACCAAGGCCCGTGAGCAAGCCTTGTCACTTACTGCCGTGTCCACACATCTCTTAAATGGCTCCAGCAATGGGAACTCCACCGTTTCCCAGGACAGCCCATTCTGTGACAAAATTCTTCCTAAAATCCAAGGTAAGGCCTCCTCAGTGCACCTCGAGACCATTTGTCACCTGAGAAGAGAGAGTGACATTCCTTGCTGCCACCTCCTTTCAGGTAGTTGCAGAGTAGAGGCTCCTTTCTGAAAACTTGCTGGCTTCAGTTTAACTAGTAATTTTTTTTTAAGTTGGATCAATTCTTTCCTTCTTAGGACTAAGAGAATATTACCGTAACACAATAATCCTATGAGGAAAAAAAAAATTACCTCAGCATTAGAACGGTACCACCTTATTTATCATTTGCAGGTGGAAAGAAGTCTGCCACCGTTCTTCATTAGGTAAGACACTTTTAAATAGCAGGTAGAACCACCGACAGTTCATACAGTTTAACACTGAAGAAAACTGAGAAGTAAGAGAAGGGAACATGCATCTTGCATTAATTTTCAACAGTGGACCATTGAAAAACTTTTCTGAGATCTCCACCTAACTGTAGAGATCTAAAATTCCAGAACCAAATTCAAGAGGATTTAAGGAGCTTCTGAAGTTCTGCCCCTTGTTACGATGCTGGCTAAAACTGACATCCAGTATCTGAGCCTTCTTGAATTTTTGAGAGACACTGGCTCTGAAATTTGTTGCGACCTCACTTAGCTACGTGTCAAAGCAATGGGATATGTGACTTGAATAGGCCTTACAGTGAGCTAGAGCAAAATGGTAATCGGTTCAGTTTCCAGCCCTCCAATACATGCAATTTCAGTTTTGTCACGTGTTTAAAAGCTGAATAAATAAAAAGAAAGCAGTTAATAGGCAGCAGTCGAGATGTCGCTTTACAGTTTACTTTATGATCTGTGGACAGTCACTCCAGGCTTTTGCTTTCCTCTTGGCTAGTGCAAGCCAGGCCGGTTCTGTTGACACGGGGTTAGCATCAGGAGTGGAGAACCTCTTGGCCACCTCCTTTGTCAGTGGCGTCGGTGGAACAGAATCTGAAATTTCCACTGTGGGGAGGAGGAAACAAAACAAGCTTCAGTTGAACCCTGTACTTTATTGGAGGATTTCAGAGATTTCATTTCTATGGTGTTCTCATTTAACACAATACTTATTTCCAACCCCGTTTGTTAAATCTCACTTATTTGCATAATGATCAGATAAGGAGGAGCAGAATTTTCTTTTCCAGAAGCTTTGTTAAAAGTTCTTACTCAGTCCAAGTTACCTTTAGAAGCATTTTCATGTTTTGAATATTTTTAAAACTTCTTTTAATCCCATGGATAACAAAAATCTTTTTTTTTTTTTTAGTATAATTTCAATGATGCATTATTACCTGTAAGTAGTAAACAAACAGCAGCAGCAGCCACAGCTGTCAGCAGACATTTTGAAAAGCCAATAACTTTAAAGGTTACACTAATTTATGCTAATTTAAAGGCTGTACTCTCTTAGCAGTGCCTGCTGCAGAAGACTTAAGTGCAAGTCTGAAGTGTACCACATTTTTCAATTAATTTTTTTAAAGCCATTAGAGGAGAATTCAGCAAACCTATCTGAAACATTTTCCAGCCTGATCTTCTGCTTACACTGCTCTGCTAACTGGGAAACACCAATCAATGTGTCATCATTCATACAGAAGAAATACTAGCCTATATTATATTTGTGACATTGACAATGGCTGCGTGACAGCGATCACATGGATCTCCAGTCACTATTTCCTTTACAGCCAACATACTTTTAGGCTTTCCCTTCAAGACACTTCAAAATCTGTGATTCCTCCTGAATTTCCTCCTGAAATTCAGCTGATATCTGTATTTACTTTAAAAGAAGCTCACATTATTTACAGTGTAGCTTATAAAAAGGTTTAATCTTTAACTATCTTTGGCCTAGAACTGTCGTTACAACAAGTTCCCAAAGGTCATGGTATTATCTGTTTTACTGTTCCTGCCTTTGAAATATACAATTGTTTCAGTTTATCTAAGTGACAAGTAAAGGAGTAAGTTCTGGTTCCAGCTGTCCAAGCCAGGTACTTGGCTGAGAGAGGAAAACCCTAAATTCAAAATGACAGGGTACCCTCAATTTAATGTATTCAATGTTTGTATTTTTGGATTAAACAAGTCTCATTCCATATATTCCTGGGTGTTTTCCTCCTTTTCAGCTGGGGAGGCATGGGAACACGATATGCCTTATTTGCCACACAGAGGCATTTCGTAGTGTTCAGCACCATTTGCACTCGGAGCTAGCCCTCAATCTGAAGGCAAAATAATACTGCAGTTGTAACTTACAACAAATCAAGTTCCCTGTAGTTCACCAGTTTTGTTCCAGAAATACTTGCTGCGTATGGCTTTTTTGTTCTGTTCTGTTTTGAATTATTATTATTTTTCAAGTTGATCTGGAGCAATTCTGAACAACTTGAATAACCTGGAGAACCTAGTTAAAATGATGATGAGGCTGCAGCAAGTTGTGCTGAACACAAATGCATTTGTAATTCTAGGGATCGTGGGAGAGAGAAATAAAGTCATTCTCAAAAACATGCAGTGCCCCTTCTAAAACTATATATTCCCAGAGTGAAGCTGAGTCTCTCACTGTACCTGTCACAGAAGTTGGAAGGGTGTTGGACTTCTTCAGCTGCTCCCTTCGCTCTAGTCTTGACACAGCCGTCTCAATTTTCTTCTCCCCTTCCTGAGGTGTGGATTTCTGCAGTGTGCTCGTTTTGCTGCTGCTGCTTTTGTTATCTGATTGATTACTTAGAGCAGCCTGGGAAGAGGAAAAGTAGGACATGAGAAGCAGTCTGTCACGAGGCAGCCACAAGTAAGAGGTGTCGCGCTTGATGCTTTCATTCACTGCTTGTCCATTCCTCTGCCTTTCGTTCAGGCAAAGAATCCAAACACTCTGATACTTCTGAAAGTAATGGTTATTAAAGCTTGTAAAAGAAAGCAGCAGAAAGATATTTTTTTTTTCCGTTTGTCACTTCAGTCAAAACATTGAACAGTTTGAACCACCCTACCTGTTATACAGCACAGAGGAACAGGGTGTGGCTTCACACCCACTGCTGTTTTCTTCCACCAGTTATTTTTGTCTCTGACTATGGATCTCATAACACATTAAAACAGACTGCCATCCACACAGCTTCCCTTTCTCCATCCGTGGTCTAGATACAGCATTGCTGCTTGCATAGCCTGTCTTAAGCACTGGAAAGTTTCATATGACAGTTCATATCATAGAATCAGAACTGTAGGGGTTGGAAGGGACCTTTAGAGATCAGAGTCCAACCCCCTGCCAAAGCAGCTCCCTAGCCCAGGTTGCACAGGTAGGCGTCCAGGCGGGTCTGGAACGTCTCCAGAGAAGGAGACTGTACCACCTCTCTGTGCAGCCTGTGCCAGCACTCCATCACTGCACTGTGAAGAAGAGTGCATTTCTTTCACTCATTCATACTGTATCCAGGTGTTACAATAGAAGAGAATTCCAACGTTACTGTTCACCTACAAATGAGTATTGCAGTACTCAACCTTTAGAAGAAACATGTTCCATACCTTTTTTCTGCTGTGCCAGCTGCACAGCGGGCATGCTTATGATTACCATTAACTCCCCCTGATATTAAAGCATCACAGTTTATACAGAGATTGTCACGATGTTGCACATTACTTTCTACTGGAGATCTGCAGAACTCCAGACCTTAAGGCTGCTTTCTGCCCACTTAGTTATGCAGTCTTACAAACCAACTGCACGCACAAATACTTGATGTAGTAATGACTAGCTAGTAATTTTAATGACATTATAACTATTTTGAAAGATACTTACATTTTCTTTAGCCAGCTTCTCTGCTTGCTTTGCCTCTCTGGCTTGTCTCCTCTCTTCCCTAGTAGCTTGCTGCTCACGGAATCCCTTCTGCTTTTGCAGTGCTAATGTAATCCACAGCGGCTGTGAAGTTTCAACCTTTTCCATCAATTTAGAGCCATCTAAAGAGTGTCTGCTCTGGAGGACTGGCTTTTCTTTAAGAAAACAAGAAAACAGTTGGTTGAGTAACAGATACCGATTGTCTCAAGTAACCAGTATAACTTACCCACCTTGTGAAACTCGGAGGCTGAGCTCATGGACTTCTCTGCCACTCACAGACCTTCAGGAACTGTGAGCCAGATTCTGAAGGAGTTTTTAATGCCTCAAGAATAAGAGCTAATTCAGCGCTCTCATAATTCAGCCAAACTGAAAGTTCAGTACTCTGATAAATGCAACCTCTTAATATGTATATCTTTTTAATTGCTATTTGAGCATCAGTTGATTTCTCATTCAGTGTGGTGATTCAAGAGCAATGAAAGGTCGATGTAACCTTTCCTTCTGCAGCACAAGAGCTTTCTGGATTTTCCAAAGCTATCTTCAGTCTCCACTAAACTGCGACAGGGACAGCAAAACCTGAATTACTCCTTTCATGCTCTTGTTGCCTTTGGCTATTCCCAGAAACAAATCAGGCTTTATTTAAGCAATTACTTGAAAAGCTTCATTGAAACTAGGAGCCAAAACACCTGATCCCACGTAACTACCTTTAAACATCCTTACCGGTGTTTGCAAAAAGCACGTGAGGCTAAAAGCATCTCTGCCAACAAGCGTCTTGTACAAAATCGGGTCTTGTAGTCAGTACAGAGCTCTGCGTGGTACTGAAGGGGCCCTGTGCGCAGCACTGTGGGTGCAAAGGTTCTCCTGCAGAGCACAGAAACATTCAAAGGACCCAGGTCCTGCTCTCCCACAGTGCAGCTGTACCTCCAAATAGTTTCCAAAGTCCTCATTGAAAAACGAAAGGAAAAAGCGCATCTGTGTTCACAGTAAGGGTACGTAGCAGTTTGCTGAGATACAGCTTTAGAAGTCTTGATGCTTACAAAAAAGGGATTTCCCAAATAACTGTAGAATTCTTGGCCTCACTCCTCTGAGTGCCCTCACACTGACAAGGTACTATTTCCATTCATACCGAGCGCTGTTTCCGGACCCAGGGCTTTCAGCATTCCTCTGAAGAGCCAACATGGCTGCTGTACATACTACTGAAGAGTAGTACATACTACTGAAGAGTGCTGCTGAAGCACAGCCTTGTGCTGTGCTGTAGGTTTGTAGAGAATTGGCCCAGGACAGGTCCTACAAGGGCAGCTAGATCTTATTTCCTTCTTAAGCTAGACACTATTCTCCCCAAAAACAGATACAATATGATGCATATTGTAAAAGTGACCATCTCTGCTCTGATGGCACCATTGCACACGGAACACAAGTCCGTATTTCCCTAACTAGATAACATCTCTAGCCAAGGAAAACACACACAGTTCTGTCACCTCCTTGAAATTCACTTTCTGAAGCAGGACACGCTGGGCGCACCGAGTTTGTGTGTATCTGAATTAAGCTGTGGAGATGGGAAGTCTCATTCATTCTGACAACCCTATGCAAAGCAGCGGCACTCCACACGTGATATGTCAAGTGAAAATTATAGCTTAAGACCAGATTTCTTCTGATGATCTCATTTTGGAATTGCAGACAATCGCTAAATGACTTTTTAAAAGTACATACCTTTCTTCAATGGCTCGGGCTTTTTGTCATTTTTTTCTCTCCAGGGAATACTTAGAGATGGGAAAAATGACTTCTTTTCTCTGATTTCTTCCTCTTCATTTTTGCTGTCATTCAGTGCTACAGGAGGCACTGCTCTGTCATCTTTTCTCCAACTGCCTTCTGATTCAGCCTTAACAAACCTCTGCCCGGGTGTGTCAGCCAGGTTTGATCGGTTCATTTTGGAGAGAGGAGATGATGGAGGTGTCTGGCTGGCAGGCTTTGGAGCTAAAGCGGGTTTCTGTGGGACCAACGATTTGCACGCTGGTTTCTCATGAGGAGGTAAAGCACCCTGGCTGGTGGCTGGCAGTGGTGTGCCCGCTGGTTGTGAAATCTCCAACACAGTAACTGAAGAATCTTTTGAGTCTTTTAAATTCCCATGGATGTTCCTCTTCCCTGTGCCAGGGGATGTACTCTCTTGTGGAGCAAAAACAGCAGATTCCTTTTCCCCTTCTGTGGTGAGCAACGGGTCAGGCACACCATCAAAACTATCTCCCGCACTGTATCTTTTCTTTTTCCTCTGCTCCGCCTGTTGATCATAGTGGAAACGTAAAGAATAGTTTGTCCTCCGTAACTTGATCCCAAAAGGAGAAACATTTTCTTCTCCATTTGGAGCTGGTTTATCTGGCTTTTTTGTGCTGTTATTCTGCTGATTTTCCAGAGCACCTGGAAGTTCTGAGTGAGGTAATTCTTTACCTGGAGAATGAGGGAAACTTGGAACGAGGAAAGATGGAAGATCTTTTGCAAATTTACACCCTTCTGTGTTGTCTGCAATTTCACTGTGGGTTTCTGTTTTCTCTTTAGCTACTTCAGATATGTTATCCTTAAAAGTGGATACCACATCCTCATTTGACTCGGCGGATGAACCAGTGTTTCTTCCCACAGCCACTTTTTCATGGCCTTTTGCTGCACTTATATTCTCAGCACCTGAATTGGTTTTGGAAGCTTCTGAAAACTTCTGCCACGCTGGTGTTATCGAGAACTTTGCATTTGCAGACAGGGTTTTCCTCAGGTTACCATGGGGAGAACCTCGTCCTCGGGGCGTCCAGTCATCACTGTGCCTGCAGACACTTACTCTGTCTTTCTCATTGTATTTGCCATTTTCTTTATTCTTTAAGATTCTAGAACGGATAGAGGCCCACTCAGCTAACGTGGCTTGGTCCAACGTCTCTTGCGCGTATTTCATTTTACTGTTGCTGGGTTTGGGACCTGGAGATTTTTTCTGGGCCTTCTCTGGTGAAGGAATATCCACATTTTTTTTCTCTTCTGTTAAGCCAAGCAATGATTTACAAGCTGTGTCCTTTATCTGGTTCAAGTTAACTGCTGTGCCACACAGCTGTGCTCCAGTAACCAGAATAGCTGTATGGGGAACACACACAGATGAAGGGAGTGTGTGAGAGCCCTTGCTGGAGCCGTGCATCCTGCTGTCTTTGACGGATGGAGAAGAAAGTCCAGCTCCTTTGGCAGGCATGACTGGACTCAGATTTACTTTCTGGAATATGATCTGTTTATCTCCAGAAGACACTTGAAATGTGAAGGATCTGGATGCTGTTTGTCGTTCATCTACCTCTTGCCACCTAAGTTCTTCCCCTATTCGCTTTTGTTCTTGAGCATCAACTTCTCTCTTCAGTTTCTGAGCTAGGATTTCTTCTGCTGTTTTATTCCCTTTTTCTGGCTGTTTGACATTCTGGGTTCTTGACCTTTCGTGGAGCTTGTCATCTGCTGGATTCCTGTCAGCCCTTCCAGAACACATCTCATTCTTATCCTGCTCCAAGGATTTTTCTTGTTGATGAAGATTTTGTCCTTCTGTGTCTATTTTCTGCTCTTCCAGCTTGTTCCACTCTTGTTCCTTTTGCTGCTTCAGTTCATCTTGTTGCACAATGTCTGTACTTTCCAAGTGCATTTGTTTTGTGAGCTTATGTTTTCTCGGCTCCTCCCGTTTTTGTTTCTTCTCCAGTAGCTGCTGAGGTTGCTCTTCCTCTGTCTTTTCTCTCTCCTTTAAATGCTGTCTTTCTTCCTCCTCTTTCTTCTGTTGGTTGGGGCTCTCAGCTTCCTTCTCCTGCTTCAGTTTGATTTCAGCTTCTGCAACCTCTTTCTCTTCTAGCAGTCGTCTCTGTTTTTCTTCCTTATTTTGTTCCACTAGTTCTTTATGTTCTTCCAGCTGGTTTGTTTCCTTTTCCTCCTGACACCATTTCTCAGTCTCGCGTTGCTTCAGTTCTTCCAGCTCTAGCCTCTTCTGCTCCTCCAGCTCTTTTCTCTGTTGCTCCTCCAGCTCCTTGTGCCTCTGTTCTTCCAGTTCCTGGTGTTTCTGCTCCTCTAGCTCTTGTCTCTTCTGCTCCTCCTGTTCCCAGTGCTTCTGTTCCTCCAGCTTCTGTTTCTGTTGCTCCTGTTCCCAGCATTTCTGCTCCTCCAGCTCTTGTCTTCGTTGCTCTTCCTGTTCCCAGTGCTTTTGCTTTCCCAGCTCTTGTTTGTGTTCCTGACACTTCTGTTCCTCCAGCTCCTGTCTCTGTTGTTTTTCCCGTTCCTGGTGCTTCTGTTCCTCCAGTTCCTGATTCTGTTGCTCGTCCTGTTCCTTGCATTTTTGCTGCTCCAGTTCTCGTCTCTGTTGCTCCTCCAACTCCTTCTGTCTCTGCTCTTCCAGTTCCTGGTATGTCTGGTCCTCCAGCTCTTGCCTCTTCTCTGCCTTCAGCTGTCTTCTCTCCTCTTCCTGGCAACTTTGCACTTCAATTTTCAAAGGTATCTCTCCTTCAAGGAGATACTGACTACTCTCTTTTTCACTGTCCTTTCTCTCTTGCTCTTTTTGCATCTGCTCCTCCAGCTCTTGGCACCTTTGTTCTTCCAGTTCTCTTTGTTCTTCCATTTCTACAATCTGCCTTATCTTTTCAGCTTCAAGGATCCCCCAGTGGTCTTCAATTCTTTTCTCCTGTGCCAGCTGAAGCTGCTTTGGTTCATCTCTGTTCTGGATTAGCTTGTCTGCCATGATGTGTCCATTAAAACCTGGGTATCTGTCTACAAACAGCTCAGTTTCTAGATCCTCTGGCTCAAATTCTGTTATTGTTAAGCTCTGTGATCCCTGGAATAGAGAGACAATATAGAGTTACTTACTATTGCCTACTGGCTTCTTATTCTTTACAGTGAAAAAACTATAGCTTGCAAACGCAGGATAATGTCTTTTCTTTAAAGATAATGACTCAGACCTGGAACCAACACGTGATCTCAGTTTACAGTTAATTTCTTCACAAATACCATGCCTCTCACCTATACAGGTGATAGCCTTTGTGAGAAAGAAAACATCCCAACTGTGGTAACAGTACAATGTTATATGAACAGTTGCTATTAGGAGTACCTGAGTTAATCCAGGCTGAGATCTGCCATTTCAGAAGGCTGAGGAATACAGCAAAGTTCCATACCTTGTTCTACTAGAACTCTGTTCATAAAGCTTGAAATAATAAGAACCTGCCACGGGGCATTTGTTTTGCCAGCTCTTTCGTGGCAAATCTACCCGTGATCATAAAGGAGCTCTGCAATGCTAATCAGGGAAGAACAGTGCTCAGGGAAGCACAATTTGGTTGCTTTTCTCAAAGCCTACCCACAGTGAACCGAGTGGCTGATTCTAAGGGCTGCCTGGCAATGCTGTACTGTTCTAAGGCACATGCCAACTGCTGCCTGGTGCCATGCATTTGCCCTGCAGCGCTGGCAGGTAGGTGCAATACCTGCAATAAACAGAAAGCAGATCTTTTTCACAGCTTACTTCTTTTCTCTGTAATAAAGATGAGCTGCACCTGAACAGCGCTGTCCAGCACTTGCCATGAGGAAAACAGCTGGGTTAATGCCCTGCCCAGCTCCCATCGGTACAGACATTATTTGGCTCCAGTTCACCAAAAACATAAACTAAATGCTTAAATTTAATTTCTTCATTGTAAGAATGGATAGATAAGAAGAGTAAGCAGCTTCTCCTGTAAGTCGTATTAGTTGAATAGTCCCATTTACAAATGCTGAGGAGATGTCAGGATGAAAACCTGACATAACTTGATAACTCGCTTTCAAAGCTGTAGAAAGAGCTGCTTTACTCATTTCTTATTCTTTCCTGTATGATGATGATGGTAGCACTGTCAGAACCTGCACCATTTTTCCAGAAGCTTCAGACCATTCTGTCCTAATGTTTATTATTATTATTATTAACTAGACTAGCCACAATCAGAAAGTTCTCTTGAGTTTGGAATCCTAAAGGAAGTACCTCAGATTTAAACAGCATTTGTTTCAGCCAGCAATATTAAAACCTTGCTGCATCTTATACTCCAGGTACGGTTTCCTCTCTAGGTCTTTATCTTGATTTCAAAACAAAATAAAATAATCACCTATTTTGTTTTGGCCTGAAGACACACAGTTTGTTCAGGAAGCTTTCAATAGCTATATCTAATGATATGAATAACATCTTTAAGGCAGTCCTCCTTCTACTGCAACTCGTGGCGAACTCAGTTATTGCTATTTTGTACACAGCTTCAAACCTTCTCCTCTTGTTATTTCACTGAAGGTTCAATACCTTTGTTAATCTCTTGTGCTTCCTGGACATTCTCTGCTTTTTTGGCTTTACGGACAGCTTGTGTTTAGCTGCACTGTTGTCTAGACGAGCAACGGCCTGGGGAACTGCATCCAGATTGATAGTTTCAATTGTGCCAGAACAGGAAAACTGTCTCTTTGGCCGGGATGACTTGACTGGAGTTACCTGTTTGTGATACAAACACAAAAAGCCTCTGCTAAGCTGCTTGCTCCATTTAAAAAACATCAAAACAAACATCAAAACAAACAAGCCACTAAACTTTCATTTTTAATTCAAAGGAACTATTAGCTCATAACTAGCAATTTGTTATCTCAAACCCTATTTTTCCATCACAGAAGTTATAAACTTTGTACAGCTTTAACATTTTCCTGTTTCCAGAACCACACACATTTTCATATTTTTCACTAAAAAAAAATTACTTAGAATATTCTAACTAGTGTTTTTCACACACACAAAAAAAAAAAAAAGTCAGCTCTGCTCATAAGCTGCTGGGAATGACAAAGGTGAAGGCAGAGTTTTCAGCAGCATCCCTTAGGACATTTTAAAGTTTGCTTATTGAAAAACACGTGCATCTTTAAACAAATGAGATGATACACTTTAGGAAGAGTAAATGAGAATGATTTATCTAAGCATTATGATAGAGCAGCTGCAGAGCTGTACTGTCTGTGCGGGAGATGACTCTGGGTCTCAGACAGTGCCTCCAGACAAGCTTCCCTCCACAGCCATGTGGAGTTTTCCAAGGTAGCACCAAGCAACAACAAAAAATAAAGTATGAGAATGCTGGCTTTGGTGCTTTTCCTGCTGCACTTCAAACGTTTTGGTTCAGAAGCTACAAATACAAGCAAAGTGATTTAATGAGACAAAGGGCCTGAGTACGGGGGAACTGAATGCCTAGACATGCAAGGGTGAGCCTGGAAACACAGCCTCTCATCAAACACTCTCATCCTGAGACCTGTGTTTGGCACAACACCAGTGGAAAAAGAAGACAGAAAAAAAGAAGGGAGAAAACATTTTCTCTAAGGAAACAAAGTCATGCACAGTTTTCAAGGCAGCCCGGCAATTTTCTGAGGTTAAACATATGCTAATTAGGGAAGAAATTACTTAAAGCTGACGAACACTTTACATACACTTACTGAATTACAAGTAGACATAACAGAGTAGTAGAAGTACTTAGGAAAATGATGGCTCTGTGACTAATACATCAAAAGCAGGAATGCTGTAGGACCAGAGACTGAGTTCTGCTGTTCCCTACAATCGACTTTCACTACAGAAACAGATTTCACAATCTTAGTAATTGCTTATTTACTATCCCCAAAACCATGCAATGCTCACAAGATCTTGAATGATGATCATGAAAACAAAGAAATGAATATTAAAGCAAAAAACAACTGTCAGGCTTCTAATAGCTAAAACTGGAAAGTAACTCAAAAGTTTTGTTACCTTTTCTTCCACTTGTCCTATTCCAGGCAAATTCATTGTTCTCAACAGATCTGGAGTGTCAGCTGACTAGAAAACAAGATTAGCATAGCTGGATATTAAAACATACAGAATCTAATACATGTGGCTCAAAGTACTTGTGAAATCACAGTTACAGTAGGTTTGGTTTTCTTTAGTCTTATCTCCTGTCACTGCAGGACTGGTGGATAAAGTATTCTCATTTTTAAATACTATCATTTTCTCAGTGCTCCTTCTGTCACTACTGTCAACAAGAAGTAATTGCTGCTACTGGACGCTACAGAAGGAGAAACGTGCTTCCTTCATGAGATTAACGGGTTCAAATGAAAGAGCACAACTTTGCAGGATTTCAGGCAGCTCTTATTTAACCGTATTTTCTCTTGATCTAGGCCCAGCAAAAACTAACAGCCCGGTATGTACCCAGCCAGGCATCTGCTCTGCTGCACAGAGCTGCAGCTCAAGAATTCTCAGCGACTCCTGTTCTTTGTAGGGTGACCTAAGTCTACCAGTGCTAGGGCTCCTTAGCTACTTGTCCTGCTTGAAACCATCTCACAGAAAGGGATTTCAAGGCACAGGGGTTGAAGCAGCATTAACTGCATCCAGAAACATGTTTTAATCATTGTATCACAGTATTATTTCATCACTTAGTGAATATTTGGATCCCATGACACAAGGTGCACGTGAAAAAGTACGATTTTTTCTTCTAAACAAATTAATAGTACAAAGCAAAAAAATATGGGTTAAATTTAAGTCTTGCCACTGATCCAATTTAGGAAAATCAGAAGTCACAATGCCAGCATGAGAAGCTTGAAGCACTACACGGTCCCAGCCACCAGCTCCCCCCACACCCACACACATAAGCACATGGAGCAGCTACAAGACCAACAGAAGAGACTGGAACAGAAACCAAGCAAGCTGCCATGCAGCAAAAGTCTCTTATAAAGCATACAGCAAGCAGTGCTCAGCAGGAGAAAAAAAAGTGCTGAGCACTCCAGCAACTTAGCACTGACTTGTTGGTATCTGCCTGTACACTTTGAACTGTGACCTCCTGGGAATACAGATGTTCACTCCTTCTGTGTTATGAAAAAGAACTACACAAAGCAGCATTAATTGTTTTCAGAGCATAATATCTGAAAGAGAGGCCCGAACCTCTCTCTCTCTCTCTATTCACAAGGGTACTCTTGTGATTTTTTTGTGATCCCTTCTTCTTTCCAGCTGGAGGTCATCAGGTGACATTCTGGTCTCTTGAAGCACAAAGACTGTCTGCAGAGAATATATGGTGGCATCTCCCAGTACCAGGCTACGTAGCCAAAACCTGCCACAGCCTTGCTGTGCTCTGAGGCATGAAGGATGCTCTTAATCGATTCCTTCACAAGGATTATTTGTGAAGCAGAGGAAATATACCTTACTTCTACTGTACTTCTGGCCTTCCAGACTGCTGAGGGATAGGTGTGAGTGTGCACTTCCTACCCAAGTGCCTGGCTCCCTGACAACTCCAACTGCTGCCATGAAGGAAGTAGTAAGAGAGAGCTATGCCGCCTCTTGAGACGGATGAAGACGGGGCCACCTCACTCATAAATCTCTCTTCTGTAGGTTTAGCTGAACACAGGCATGAGCAGCAGAGGATATTAACTGCCTTTCACACAGCCAGTGCTGGTTTTAGCACCCATGAGCTGAGGCTCATACCTGGTTCCCCTCCAGGGTTTCACGGGCTGCACGTACATGGTGGGGGTTGCTGCATGCCTTCCCCACGGATACCCCAGCACAATGTCAGCCTTCCTCAGGCAGGGAAGGCCTCCCCTTTGTCCCCCATGTTCCCTTCAGCCATTACAGCAACCTCCAGAACCAGTCTCATAGCAGACAATTTCCAGAGAGCTTCCATCCCTCACCGTGTTTCCTCAGTGTCAGAACAAGCCCCTTTTAGGAACCCGAATCCTACAGTTTCTGGTATCAAACTCTCTGTAGAGAATCTGAATCATTATTTGAATTACACTGCAGGTTTGTGTCTATAAACCATTCTCCAAATGTTTCACCACCTCTTATGTCTTCAATTCCTATCCACAAGGGATATGGATACTTACCCCAAGACTGTGGATTTTAGGGACTTAGTCTCCATACCTCTCTCATTTTGCAATAATTTTCAGTTTTACCACAGATGCTGTGCACAACGTTCTGTGCTGGGAAAACCATATTTCAAGACATATTCAGTCAGAGTTAAAAATCCAGTCTGCTGGCTACCCTGTGAGTAACACATGCTTTGCTGGAGGTTCAGAGCAGACGCTCAGATTGGCAACACCATGGGACCTAACACAGGAAGCCAAGAGCACACACTTCTCACCAGCCCAAGAAGCATGAGCTCAGTGATCCCACCCACATACAGCAGCTGCTGAGCCTGGCTCTGCCTTACTGGAGACATCTGTTATGCCCTGTTGAACTTTACTGGTTTATTATCACTATAAAGCCGTGAAAACATCAATTTAAAGTGCTTACTTTATTACCACTCTCTGGGAGCACCGTGTCCTGCTGAGAGTCAATCTCCATGAGGCTACCGAGAAACACATTCTCTTCTACACTAGCATTCGCCTCCCCCATCGTCCTCCCAGAAATTGTCATTTGTGGAGGCTGCCCAAATTTTATATTCTTGGCCAATTGTTGCTGAAAAACAAAAAGAGGGAGAAAAAAAAAAAAAAAAAGAAAAAGGGTATGAGCAAAACAAGACAAATCTCCCAAATGAGCCCTTTCTCCACATGGAAGCAGCACAGAAATACTCTGGGGAAATTTCTGACTCCAGACAAAAATACCAACTTGAGGCTTATGCTGCTGCAGTATGGCAGCCCTTCCCTCTCTATTCCCCCCACAGAGTGACCAAGGACAGGAACTCACTGCCTAAGTTGCGGTTTGGGGTGATCAGCTTCAGCTTTCATCAATGCTTCAAATTTATTGTCAATTTTGCAACTTTCCATCTATTTTCATAATTTATGTCCAAGATTAAGACCTTTGATAAAGATAATTAATTACCAAGACAAATTATCATCACAAATATATGATAAGATCATGCTCCAAATGTACCTCAAGAAATTAAAACTGCCCAGTATCTGGTTCCTGCATGGACCCAGATATTAGTTCCACCAAGAAAAACAGAAGCTTAGGGTAGGTATCACACAGAACAAGAGTGTACTTTTTTCCCATACCACAGAATCATGAACATGGCACAGGTGAACAGCTGGCAAGGGAAGAAATCCTTTAATAGCACTGGGTAGACCTCTAAAGGGGTTCAAGTCAGAGCAGTCTTTCTTTCATTGTTGCTCAGCAGACAACATTCTTGCCTAAGTTTACCTACATCAACTGCAAAACATTATCTAATAGTTTGATACAGAAATCTGAGATTCCACATAATCAAGGGATTAAATTAGAACAGTTTATGCCCATGTGAATTCTGAGGGAAAATAATGAATTTCATCTAGTACAGCATGTTGAAACTACTCATAAAACTAAAAATTTGTGCATCTGTTTCACAGTGAGAACATGAGGACATGTACATGTGTTGCAAACTGTTTTGGTGCAAGGGAGGCCTGTTACTCTCTGCTGATCTTCTCATCAAGTTCTTGATCTAACACATGTGCAGCATACAGTGGGAGCTGTGTGTCAATGAAGCTTTTGTGCCAAAGGGGATGAACTTTAAAAAGAACAGTTCTGTTTTTTTTTAATTGCCATTGAAGACTCAATGGAAAAACATGTATGTGTATATAAAAAGGTTTAAAATTATGTTTTCCTGATATTTCCAGGAAATAGGATAACCTCAGTATTTCTGGACTGTACACAGATGTTTAAATTACTTTGAATTGTAAAGACTTCTTTGCTCAGACTTGCATGAGTTAGTTGGAAGATATAAAAAAAAAATCTAACAGCCCTCACATTACTTACAAGACAAAAGGCTCTTTTTCCAATTATTTATGTACTTTTTTTTTTTTAATACCTTAAATAAACATCATTAATAGTTTCCCAGTGGTCTGTTGCTTTCAGTGCACACTCATCTACAAAACCGATGCTAAATACTACACATCTAAATCTCAAATAGCTTACTGTTACCACTAAGCAAATTTATTCTGATTGCTTTCACAAAACAACATAAAATCTGTTCTTTACTCTTTTCTGAAAACGTGCATGTACTCTTAACTAAACTGAAATTATTTTCTCACAAAATCATATACATTCCATACCTGGCCAGTCATAAGAACCCAAAAATTGTACCATCCCTGAATGAAAAAAAAATCCACAGGTTTTACTTGGACAAACACATTCAGGTAGTGCAACCCAGAGATGGAGAGAGACATTTATTTAAGCTTCAAGAGCATTGAAAAGAGACCATATTCCCTGAAAAGAAGCATCTGCTTTGAATTTCTTAAACACTTCACTTAGACAAATATTTCAGGACACAACTATAAGCCCTGCGCTGACAGCACATGGGCGACAGTTGCCTAAGGAGGATTATTTGCAATTCCAGTCCTTAGAAATTGCAGGCGTGACATTTTGTCACGCACAGTCATGCACAGGATGCCTAACTACCCTGTAGAAATATCCACAGATGAATACTGATCTCAGTTAAATGCACCTGGTCTCTTCTGGTTTGTGCAAAAAGGCTTTTAATTTAGCAGTCAGAAATTACCATCCTGCACCGAAGTCTCAGTGTCAGCTAGAAACAGCTGAACACCTGCCTGCACCTTCCAGTCTTACCAGCTCCAGTGCAGTTTCTTCATCCCTCAGTCTGCAGCCAGGTATCTTCCACAGACCTCACAAAACATCCTCGGTGACAGTTACCACACTTGACCAGGAAACAACGGCCGACGGGCCCACAAATGGGAGCTTCTGAATTGGACCACTAAGCTGGAGCACAGGCTCCACATTTTCTGTGATTCAAGCGGTGTATAAGCGTGTGTATTCATAACCAAAGCAGGTGGCTATGAGCAAGGTGCTATTCAGCATGGGGCAAAGCTGGGCATGGGAATTTACAGCTGCCACACCTCATCTCTACAGGAACAGGAAATAAGCATGCTGGGGCTGCTCCCTACCCAGGAGATCTGTACCCCCATCTCTTCTTGCTCATCTGTGCCCACCAGTTGACTTCACTGGAAGGAGCCGTGGCCTTGACCCTGTGACTTCGCTCTGCCATGTGCAGGTTCAGACCCTTACATGCTGCAAGGTGCAGGAGGTCCACCTCCAAGATGGCTGTGTACAGTACAATACTTAGCAAAGCACAGCCACGATCCCACTGCTTTATTTAAGATATTCTGTACTGCAGTTGTAAAGCATGCATTTAGTTAATAAACCCAAAGAAATATTGGAAACTCAGAAAAAAGTTCATACTTTTGCATTCAACTCATTTTAAAAATCTTCCACAGTAATGACCATGATGCAGACCCTGTTCTACTTCATGCAAAATGATTTGTTAGAACGTGACACTACTGAACCAACATCTTTATACCAGCTTAACATTAATAGCTTCAAAAATAAGACTCCGAAGTGAAATTGCTCTGCATTACTTGGCACCTGTGGTGAATTAAAATGCCTCAACTTTCAAAGCATTCTTTGTGTTCGCATAGGAAATGCCACAGAACAAACCTTCCATATTAACCAGCAGCGAGCCCAGATGAACATCTGCATAGGCTGCTCATCTCCTCTTTCACTCAAATTTGCCTCTCCCCTGGGTACGTGCCTGCCTGCCTGCATGTTGGATTCAGCCCCCTGAAACCACACCATTCTTAACGGCTCTGTGTCTGGAGTGAATCCAACCCAGATCCACACAGCTACCTTCTCTGTTCAGTTTTAAATCATTAAAATAGAGAGCAGTGTTCCAGCCAATCCTGTTTAAACAATTTTCAGAAGAATTGCTGGTAATATTTTGCCTTCAAGTCAAACACCTATTTTTCATGCCTCTTTCCCCACTCATTAAAATAAATTACACTTTCTAGTTATACGTTATTGTGAAGTTACTAGTTCATCAATAATACATGTCCTAAGAGCAGCCTTAACACTGAAATCCCACTTGTCCCTTCACAGCTTATCATAATGATCAAAAAATCAAATGACTCAATAATGTATAAGAACAAGGTGAGCCCACACTATGAATACCATCACAAACGCTCCTAGGATTCGTGACACCTGAGCACTCAGAGTCAACAGCAATTTGAAACCTTTTATGAATGTTTAATTGCTTTTTGAGCTTTTATAAATAGAAAGAAGGAAGAGAGAATAAGGGGACGTGTCCCAGAAATGCTAAAATGATTTGGGAAAAGCAATAAATCCTGTTTATAAAGCAGAAATTGTCAAAAGAAAAAAAAAATAGGATGCACTGGCACTAGAAAATATTGACACTAAAGAAGTGATTTAAGAAAATATAAAGCTGGGCAATCATTTAGTGAAAACTCACTCCTAATTCTATAAAATGGAGAGTATAAAGTCAAAAGACAATAGCTCTAAGGTTTAACAAACAGCTTTATAGCCTTGCTGAGGTCTGGACAATAGCAAATACAAAGAGCAATGGGGAACAGGTTGGAAGAATACACACACTCAGTGCAGAGCAGGGGAAGCTGCTGGCTTAATCGTTAGCTATGGCATGTTAATAACTAAAAGAAATGAGTACCAAAACTAATCAGTCTGACAACAACAACAAAAATATTTCCAGGACATTCATCAGCACAAATCTAATGAAATTTCAAATTAAAGTTTGGTTCCTTAGAATTTGACCAAGAAGCCTAGTGTTTTTATCATAATGAATCACTGTAATAAATGATGAATTACAGTGAATGGTTCATTTGTTTTAAGCCATACAGCAACATAAACAGAAAACATTTACACAGAAATTCCTAGATGCAGTAAGCTCTGAGACATACCCAACCTTTAATATTTCTTGCAGCTTACTGCCACTGCCTGCGAGATGCCAGAGATATGTCCAGTGAAGACAGGAGGCAGAGAACAAGCTGTCCTCCTGCCTGCAGGGGTAGAACATTGACACACCATGGTATTCTCACAGCAAAGGGGAAGAGGTGCACCAAGATACTAACACTGAAAACAGGTTTTCATTTTACTTAGCAGTAAAAGTTTTTTGCGGGTCTGAAACAAACCATCTTTTGCTCTTTTGTTAACCTCTTCCAGCAAAGATCATCAGTAAAATCTACAATCACAGCTGCAAAATAGGAGACTGATCTAACATACTCTCAAGAAAGGAGTCTCTTCTAGGCCAGTTCTGATACACTGCTGGATTTGGACTTTAAACACTCCTTAGCTCTCATTCAGAGTCTTACATTGGTAGAGCACCAGACCCTGAGGAATTAAATGAGTTCAGCATTAAGGGTACCAACAATCTCTTGGTGGAAGCAGGTTGAGGCTAGACTTTTACACTAGATCTTATAAACTAGGTAATGATAAATCTTGGCAGATCCAAAGGACAAAGAAATGACTGCTTTTACAATAATAGATAGCTTAAAATAACAGCTTTGGGATATACAAAGCCTACTTGAGGTTAATAAGAAGTCATGCTTTTCTCAGCTCAAATTCTAGCATACACTAAAACCTTAGAACATGACCAAATCCATTTATGGAAAGTCTGATAAATGCTGCTGAAATCTGAAAATCAATAAAAATAAAGGAGAGCTGTGCCAGAAAGAACTAGTTTACTTTGAACACACAATCAAAAGAAAGATCTCCTACAATAAGAACTGGAACCAGGTGTATCAGTCCTGCATCATTACACAGTTCGTTTTTTGAGTTCATCAACATTTCAAAGGCAAGTGAAATGCCAAGTGAGAATGGGGAAACACTTCAGTGATCAGCAGAATGAGATCCAGCATCATCAGTATTAAACTGTTTGTGTCCCTATTCTGATTTCAAAACCCTTTTCATAATGTTATCAGTTGGGCTTGTCAGCATGCAATCTTTTTTAACAAAGATTTAGGTTTGAATGTTTACTGTATCATCATCCACAATTTCCTGGAAATTGTTAAAATCTGCAGAGGTTTTGGTCTCCATTTGGAGCGCAGTAAGTTCAGAGTCAGCACAGGGCTCTGAATTCTAGCAGCACTCCCACACTGAGGAGCATCTTGCCATGCAACCAGAAACCAGAAGTGCTTTAGAAGAGACGACTGACTCCTTGCTCCACCTTGTTCTTGCTCTGGTCAAGTGTTGTAATGGCTCAGGGAAGTGGTGGAGTTCCCATTCCTGGAGATATTTAAGAGATATGTGGACTTGGCAGAAAGGAATAGAGCTTAGTGATGAGACTTGCAAGGTCAGATTGATGGCTGGATTTGATGATCTTGAAGATATTTTCCAACCTAGATGATTCCACTACTCAAAAAAGCACAGACATTCCCAGTGGGAGTGAGCTTGCAGAAAAGGATTTCAACACAGATAACATGTTCTGATATTGGAGACAAGGCATCAGTGTTTTCTGTGACTGAAAAATAATGCAGCAAAAAAAATAAAAAAAAAGGGGGTGTTTAGTTCCAACATCTCTGCTATGGAAAGGACTGCCATCCACCAGGTCAGGTTCTCCCTTCCAACCTGGTACTCCCAGGGATGGGCATTCACGATAATGAAGAGAATAATTTTCATGGGAAACTGCAGAGTGTTGGGAAACCGAAGGAGCTAAACTTCAAAGAAAAAAGGTATTAAAGGAAAAACTAACGTACTGAAGCCAAGACAAGATCAAGCAGGCAAGGAGGGCACAACTCCTTGCTGAAGTCAGTGGGCTTTTTGTACAAAGGATACTCAAGCATTCTGAAAGACAGGGCCAGCTAGCCCACATCTCTGCCCAGAGCCAGCAGTCATTGAAAATGACTTCCAGCCTAGCAAGTAGCATGCAACCTACTAAGTTGCACAGGGAAATTTAAGCTGAATAAACAGCACAGAGAAATTGGAGCTGCCCTAGCATGGTTTCTACTTCAAAGTTTATCTGTAGTCAGCATAATCAATGCCATTCAGGTGTTATGTTTGCTGACAGCACCATACATGTAAAGAAGGAACAATTACAACCTGAAATTTTGCTTGGTATTTCACTGACTAAAATAGCCGGACGCCAGTTAGCAGTTTGGAGGTAAAAGAAATCACTGGTACTTTACTAGTCACCTACAGGGTAATGGCACCTATAGAGAATTAAAAATTTACCAAACTAGACAGAACATGCCAGCAATTCTCAGCAATAAACTGATACGTGTCCCTTGAAGAACAGCTCTTTCAAGGTCTAGATAAGTGTAGAGATAAACATAAGCTTTGAATCTTAAACTTACACAAGAAGTAAAGCAAAAACTTAGGTAGAGATAGGTAGGGATACAATTGTGGAAAGGAAGGGAAAGCAGGTCATGTAAAACTCTTCCAAAGCAAATACACAACCGAACTGGTTATGTAACTACTGATGTACTGCTTAGTTTGGAGAGCTACGCGTACTTGCCTTTCATGAGTACTGCCCAAAGAACAGGGAGAAAAAGGTTGCAAAAGAATTGTAGTAAGTACAAAACAATACTGAAATGAGCTTTGCAAAGATCTCTCAGCTCTATAGGCCATTTGCTGTCACCTGAGCCCCATTTTTTTTCTCCCCATCCCATCTGTAACCAAGGCATAAGAATCAGGAGATGTCAATCCCACGAGTTCAGTTCATATGAATACCACAAGATGCAGACACCGATGCGGGTTTGTGCTTGCAGCATCACTGCTGTACCTTTCAAGACCAAAACCCAGACTTCCTGCAAACTATCCAAACTGTTAACACGGCTTTTGGCCAGGTAATTCACACAGCTGAAAAATAGCCCCCCAGCCACGGAGAAAGCTAGCCAACTTTATTCACACGTATAGTCTAGAGCTCCAGAGACCATTTTCCACCACATTTTAAATATTTTTTCCACTTGCAATTTCTTACCTGAAGAGTTTTGACTTTTCCTATAACGTTCTCCTGTGACATTGCTTGGATGGCCTCTTCACTCTCTGTTCTCCCATCAGGTATAAAAATACTGTCATGGGAAAAAGCTCGACTGCCCATAGAATAATGGGAAGACCTGGAAAACAGTTAAAAGGTACAGCAATGAATTTATGAAAGTGTCCCTTCATATCACTGTGTATATGTATGTATGCTGTATAGATTTTCCCTCCCATCTGTCCCCTAAATGAAAGCTTTTAACATTCTCAGAAGAGAGCTATCCAAGTCTCTGTTTTTCAAAAGACTGATGATTCCTTCTCATACAGGTTTTCTCCTTGGGAGGATGTAAAGTGGGATGTTTCTAAAAGAAATGTTGAAAGGTTAAATCAACTTTCCTTAGAAGCCTCAGATCCAAACGCTACTTTTGCGACACAAACTGTATGATGCTGATGCATATATTAGCAGTCTGCATACTTAAAAAGTCTGCTTACATGCTTAGACAGAAGTTAAAAAAAAAGCCAGGAGGTCCAAAGCAAAAGTAGCACTAACAGAGGCAGAAGTAATACACCATACTAGTCTACTTTTAAAGAACAACCTTATCAAGCTCATTACTTAGCCATTTCTATCACCTTGAATATAATCACACTGACAATAAAATGTTATCAAACAAAGGATATCAGACCATCCCACACGTGTTTTATTAGCAACAAACAGAGACAGATGCCCATATGTTACTGTTAAACTTGACACAGTTGCAAAGGTAGGGAGTACATCAGGGACAACCTACTTAAATGCCTGCGGTAAACCAACGGGAAAGGAGATTAAACCAAAAGGCTCCTCAAGAAAACCAAGAGTTCAAAACAAAACATGTATGCAAGAGTTCCTAAAACTTTCAATTTGATAACCTATTTGTAACTCCACTAAATATGTTTACATCTTCAGCAAACTTACAAACTTGGAGAAAATAAATAAACAAAACAACACCAAACAACATTTTTACACCAATCTAACCAACATAACCTTCTAGATGTAACAAAGGACACTATAGACAAATGCCTCAGCAAAAGCAAGGAAGGCAGATCCTTCCAGAGAGAGAGGTAAGTAAAAAGACAAACAAATAAAAAAATTCAACCCTCATACACTTGAAATCTATGCACTCTTTTTCTCCTTCTAAAAATGTGCTCGTAGTTCAATAGCATTCAAAACAGTTCTATTCATGTATTACGGGATGCATTCAACTTGTCAGGTTTGTGTTTTTTCCCATAGGATATGACCATCATTTTTAAAAATAATAATCATAATATTTTCTCATCAAGCAGAAATGCTATAAAAGGTTAAAATGACTGATTATACTATGTAGCATGCTCTGAAAGTAATGCCTCCTATTTATTTCCATGGAAAATACAATAGATACAATGAGAACAACAACACTATTTTATAGAGCAAATTCTCAGCTACAAAATACTATTTTTCAACACAATCACCATCATGAACAATGTATTTTTTACCAGCCATGAACAAGAACCTGCATGCTGCAGTTGTAAAAATCTGCACCAGCAGAGGTGACCCACTGCCACTGTCACCACTGCTGAAGTGCACCTCCCACCACCTCATTGTGCTCACATCCACTGTCTGGTCTCCATAAATGTTCAGCAAGTGTCAGTGAATGTTAGTGCACGCCACGTTTTTTCCACATGGAGGAATTCAGTGACAAATCTTAACTTCACATGCATTTCTATGTCAGACACCATTTTGTCATATTGCCCCTCTGCTGCCATCAGAGTAACAAAAGGTAACTGAATATTGGTGGGAAGGGTCAACCTCTTCTGTCATATCACCAATGTCCACTTCTGATGTCACAGATCAAGATAATAAAATAGGAGGCAGTGCTCGTGGAACAGTCTTTCTATGAGGTATTTAAAAGAAGATTTTTTACAGGTAGCCTGAAAATAATAGGAAAATAACCTCCCACAACTTATTTGCTTTTTATGTACAGAATATACCTGCGCTCATGAAATAAATCATCCAAGTTCTTGGGAAGAGCTCCCTGTGTCATTCCACCCTGCACTCCAGCACAGAAAAATTGGAAAACTATTTTTTTTTAACCCAAAATTACTATTTGAACAACATGCTCCATTTGAAACAAATCAGCATGCAATCAAGCAAAGAGTTATTCAATATTTCATAGCATTTTTAGCTATCAAAGAGGGAGAGCATTTAACTGATGCTATATACTATTCTAGATTTTTTTTAAATAGAATCCTCAACTTGATTGCCTTTGGCTGCCAAGGGGAATATTCCTTCTTTTAGAAACCTTCTATTAGAGAAACCATAAAAGTGTATTTTTAACTCTCTTCCAAAAGGGCTTCTGTACTGAATCATCATGACTCAGCCTGTACACAGAGTTGTGGTAGAACTGTGTGGTCTTGGAAGACATGACAGAAAGCTACCTTCCTTGGCCATCCAAGAATCAGATCATGAACCACAGTTTCAGAAATGCCCCCTAAATGGAGACAGAATCCCAGCAGGTCTGGTTTGCAAAATGAGGGCTGTGACATGACGCCCAGTGAAAGCTGTTTTTTCTAATACAACCATTTAGGTGAGTTTGAACTAAAAGCTACAGCGTTACATCCAACAGAGGTAATACAAGTCTATGTATTCACAGTCTTTTGCCTGTCACCAAAATCGAGGGGAATATGCAAAATTTGACAAATCAGTCCATGCCAAGCACTCCTTCATTTGCACATGAAATTTGTATGTGAAATGGCAGCAAGTGCAGAAGGCAAAGACAGTGACTTCTTAATTTACAGTTCAAAATTTACCTTTAAGTCAAGAGATCAGCTGAAGATGCACAATCATGCTGTGCTCCAAAGAGGATCCTCTCTCACATCTTCTAGCAGTACAGTGGCTCAGACACTTACAGTTTTGTCTCACAGCAATTCATTGTGCACATGACACTGATGTCCCCTTTACACAAGAATTGGTTGTTGCTGCACACAAGTAACATCAAATGTCTCGTGTTTATCCCTACACCTTTGTTCATCACAACTAATTAGCACACAATGGTTGCAATTCAGGCACCAATAGAGTCCAGTGATTTGTTTGGCAATGGTTAATTTATTAATACCTAAGAGGTAAAGAGCCAACCTGCAACTTTTTAACCAAAGAAGGTTAAATAGCAGTTCAAATCCCAAACCTCCATCATCTAGGAGCAGAAACTGCCAACTACAAGAACTTCCCAATAATCTGAAACCCCAAAGTGGAAGAGAGACTGTTGAGGACAATGCCAGTGGACTCTCAGCTGTGGGCACCGGGCTTCCTTGTTCTCCTACAGAGCTGAGGAAACCCTTGGTGGTCAGATCTCACGTCCTGCCCACGAGCTCATCTAAAAAAAAATCTCCTGTTGGAAAAGCACAATACACCAAGGTTTGGCTATATGCAAATCTGAGTTTATGGATAGTGACTTAGTAAGTCACTATGGCTTTGGATTCACTAAAACATCAAAGAAAGCCTCCTTTGTGACACCAGCATGTGAAAGGGCATGGGAACTTTATGTGACCTGCAACGATAGGAACATCAAGATGGAACGTCCAACCAGCTCAGTACCCTATCTGTGGCCACACAGGCTGGTTAGGACCACAACAAACATCTTTAGCCATTTCCCTGATACTCTCCCATACACCCAATGCTTTCAGTTTAATCTCTGCCTTATTACAAGATGAAGAAGAACAAAAACAACATTGCTTACTTTTGTTTTACAGTTCTGAGGCCAAGCCTGTATTTTGAAAACTTATGTTTTTTAACTTCCTACTGAAAACAAACACACTAAAAATTGTCAGAACATGAAGCACTTGCAGGAAACCCTGCAGTGAATGAACCCAGCACCTCTCTCTTCTGTACCCCCTCAAAACGTGCTTCAGATACATTGGACATTTCAGCACTGCATGACTGAGAAATTCTGAAAGCTCAACGTCCAATAATCAGTATAAACGGCTTAACTTCTTAAATGTCTTTCCAGACTCAAGTACATCAGTAAAAGCTATTCAGACACTGAAGTAACTTTGTTTCTTTTACAGGTGAGCTTAAATAGCATTTAAGGTGATCTCCAGACTACTTGAATTTTCTGAAAGGTCTCTTATTTTACTCATTTGGATTCTATCAAGTCTTTTCAGCTGTGAGTCTGACAGATTATATCACAAAGGTTCTTTTTCCACCCCTTTTTTCACTCTCCTTGTGTTCTACTTTTAGAAAGACTGAATTTCTTTTAAGTCATAATACAGTAGGAATAATCAATTCTCCTTTATTTCCACTACCATTCTTACAAGTAAAGGTTTTCTCAGAAGTCTTTATACAGAAGAATCCTCCCAGCTCACATCTACAGACTGTTTCAGGAAGCCCTCTCCTCAATTAGAGGGCATGGGGGCACCAGGAACAGCTTTTGCTAGATTTGAGGTGTGTCAGAGAAATGGGTTACAATTGTAGCTAAGGCTCAAGTTTGCAACTCAGTTTCAAACTGCCACATCACCTCCAAGAGATCTGAGGAAACAACAGCATCAGCTGCTAAGTATTTCTGTAGGCAATACCGACGATGACACTTCAGAGGCTGTTTGTGCTGAAAATAATTGAATCATAATCTGACTCACTTCTAGAAACCTGACTGAATTAAATGAATTATGGATGTGCTATTCCAAAACACACAGTGCTTAGAGCAAATCCTCAGAGATGTTATCTCTGAAGATGTGTTGTTACTCAAGTATTTTGTTCCAGTTTCACATTCAGTGCACAAATTTTAATTTATTATTATTAGTAGTATTAGTATTGTTTTTTATGGTTGGAGCAAAGGTAAATTTAGATTGAATTCTCAGAGCTTTCTTTGTGCTACATTCATCTCAGTATAGATCCCCAAATACAAAAACAGTTTTTTCTCAGAAAAAAAACTAAGAACAAGAGCAAACAGGGATATTGTTCTTTGGATCCACATCATTGCTCTTTGGATCCATGACTATGCACTGCATCTGTATAGCATGGGATCTTTTATCAGCCCTAGCTACTCCACAGTATGAGTGGATAAGGTATTACCCTTTCTTCCCTTATCCTTCCCACACGTTCCTCTCACGTCTTTTATGCCTGCTTAGTGGTTAACATGAAATGACTGAGGGAACTTATTTAAGTAAATAACTAACCTGAAAAAAACGAAACCCACAACTTCCTGGTTTGGCTGAGGAGACTGGCATGAGCACCTGTGCCAGCTGCAGGAGGTGGCTGGAACGCACGTCCAGAGAGCTGCGGGAAAGAGTGACAACTGCAGCCTGGTCTTTGATCCAGCTATACTGCTGTGGGACTGTCCTGTACATACACCCTGGTAGGTACAGGAGTGACACTACGTAGAATACAAGGCCAACTTTACCCAAATTCCTCCTGAGCTAGTTTTCCTCTCAAAGACAAATGTGATGTCCCCAGAAAGAGAAAGTTTTGCCAGCAGGTTAACACTTAGCTCTCAGCTCTTACATAATCCTGCACCGATGAATTACTGCTGTACAGAAATGTCGCACCACCAATTGCCTCTGCAGAGTCTCATAACTGTTCCTCCCACTCTGATATTAAAGAGTTAGAAATAGAAAATGGAAAATAAAGGAAAAGAAGGCGTTGTTCTGTTCTTTCATGTTCAGACTCAAAAAAACAACCACATGAAAAACAGTCTCATGATTTCCATTGCTCTAAATTTATAATAGAAACAAGTTCTATAAAACCAATCAAGAAGAGCCAACTTTTTATGATTGGGCCATTTTTAACACTTAAAAATTCACTAAGTATGTAGTTTTAGCCAGGTGCTGACCCCTTCTATAATCCCTTCAAAAACAGTTGAGAGTTAACTGCCTGAATACTGCTGCAAGGAAATGACAGATACAGAGATAGTTTGTCTTTACTCAATTTGTTTTAAAAAAAGAAATCTGATTCCAGCTCTCTTCCCCTCCTGTGAATGTCCTCGAGGCAGCCAGAGACAAAGAACAAAAACTACACTCTATAGTCATTCCAGAGATACATTGATACTTTAATAGATAAAAATGGGACTGTAATTCCGAGCTGCATTTGTAGCTATTTTCTTTCACCTGTTTACATAGTGTTGGAATGTGAGTTTCAGTTCTAAATCCAGACCCCAACCAGCAGACTCGCTTCTGGCTTGCCCTGTATTCTCACTGTGGACCTGGTCCTAACCCTGACCTACAGACTGATTTCCTTGCTCAGCCTAGGACTGCCTTATCAGCCAGATATTGTCTTATCTGTGCATGGGACTGGACTTGGATCTGACCCTGCTATACTTGCTTTTCTACCCTATCCTTGTACTGTGCAACTGGACTCTGGGCAGCAAGTCCCCAACCTTGTGGTGGGATTGCCAAATATGTCTTCCTTCAGGGAGCAGCCCTACTGCTGCTGTTCCCCAGTGGGAAGATAATGACATAGTACAAAATAATTCTCGAAGCATGAGTTTTACGTAACTATTCACCAAATCCTTCAAATGTCAGTACACAGTGCAAAGAAAGGCAGCCCTCTGGTTTCTAGTAATTCAGCAAGTAATGTAACTCAAAGATTGTGGACAACTTGCTAGTTATGACAGAAATACAGATTAGTAGAAAGAGCAGAACTCTAAATGGTCTGGATATTACCTGTGACCTGGGAATCCACTACCTGTGTTGTCAAGGACTGAGGCACTGAGAAAGAGTACCAAAGAGATCTCAAAAGCTTATATAAACTATGGCGTACATAATGAAGCAGCTTAATACCTGATGGCTGAAAAAAATAATAATTTGATGGCCTTCCATGCAAATTCCCAAGAAGTGATAAAGCTGCAATGGAAGGTGGAAAGTCCTAGCTCACATACCTGAGAACAAAGTTTTCAAAGCACAAAGAAAGGCTTACTGAAGTTGGTAAGAGAGGAGAAAAACAAGAGCTGAGGTGCTAAGAAAAATGCTAAGTAAATTAGTCTTATGTTCAGTAAAGACACCTGGAACCGTTTCAGGAAGGCTTTCTGCAGTCTTCCTACCACTCAGTACTGATCAGAAATAGCTGTTCATAAAGTGGTCGTGGATCTTTTACTTGTGCTGCTCAGCTGCAACGTAAATTAGAGAAAAGGAGGAACAACCCTAGTTTCACCACATGTAATGAATCCTACAGAAGAATATATGCAAATGGTCTGGTGAGAGCAAAGCAGCTCTGCCACAATCTTCTCTGTCCTGAGAATGAAGGAATGTTCCACGATGCACCTCACAATCCAGAAATAAGAAACTTGTTCAACATAGATCTGTGTCTGCTGAAACAAGTGAGTAGAATTCAAGCACGCATTGTTTTTAAAAGCGTTAAAAGGTCTGAACACCACTTTGCCTGGGATTTAAAGGAATATTTAATTATATTTAATTTAAATGATGTGCTGCTAATATGAAGGCTCTGGGAAAAGATACACACTGAGCACTACTGCTCTTAGGCACTCCCATGAAGACAAGCATTCACAAGGGGGAAAAATACATTAAATAGAAGTTTTCTTATTCTTCCTATTTTAACAAAGCAGATTCCTACAAATTATAGGTGGTTGGGTTTCCTCCTCCCCACTCTCAAATTTAGCAACTCAACAGCTGAGCTGTTGGTGAATCATTTTCATGAGATCAAATGCTCTAATAATCATGCAGAAAAAAAAAAATACACACAAACATTAAAACTTTATGTTAGGCTTACAAGTTTGAGCTGGAAGTAGAAAAAGAATTTTATTTTATGAAGACTTGAAAATATTATAAGCTACTTCTAGAAATTTTAAGAAAGATTGCATGCCAACAGGTATTTTGATATGTCTGCTTTGTAATAGTCTATCTCATTAAGATACCGAAAACAGACTTTGTGTATCTTGGAATCTTGAATGAAATTTGTGGGGTGGCACAGAGCAAAAATATGAATCTTCATGTCCTGCTGACTGTCATCTACACCAAATCTGATCCGTACAGGTAACACAGGTCAACACTAAGAAACAAGGACCTTAACACACGTCCTACTTTTTTTACTATTCTTCTAAAAATAACATGAGAGAGGCTGTTCACATGAACTGTATCATCCATGCAACTAGCAAGGAAATGTGAGCAGCCAGGTGATCATGCCATCACAGTTCAGGGCTGGGCTTGCTCAGAAGGCACTGGGAAGTCCAGAAAGAGACTGAGCAGTTTCTCCTATCTTTGCCTTTTGCCTTATTTAGCCAATCACCACATATTCTTTTAAGGTCCATGTCAAGTAATTACCTTAGAAATAACAAGAGTCACCTGATAAATAACAAAAATATAACTGCATTCATTTTTTTCAGGTCAATCTCTATGACAATGGGACTGAATGCCATTGTTCAGACGTTAGTTAACAAAGGCCTATATTTGACACAGATGAACTGGTTCTCATTCACTTGAAATGCAAAATGAAATATTCAGAAGCTAAAATGAAGATAAAAGAGATGAGCAATAATGAGTAAATGGGATCACCCCGTAGACCTAACATAATAAGACAATTACCTGCAGAAATTTCCAAGCTGAATGCATTATTTACAAAATCACTGTTTTCTGAAGTACGTGCTCATCTAGGAACAATTACAGAAAGGAGGGGGATGAGCACACAACAAACCTCTGCTATCTCTAACTTCCATGAAAGCAAGTACAAGAATACAGGTCCTTTTCTGGACTTGCAAGAAGGAAGAGCATTTAATTTGGAATATGCCTTCTTTCAAAGTTGTGACACTCCTATCCATGTATGCATAAACTCAACATAAGCCGCACTCATAAGAACAAAGTTCACAAAGACTAAAAATAGACCCAATACTGAAAGTACAACTAGGGTGTGTTGGTGGTTTTTTGTTTGTTTTTTTGGGTTGTCTTTTTTTTTTTTTTGTACTGAAGATGGAAGTTAAAAAGGGACTAAAATTGTGCCTTTCATGCAATCGCTTGTTGTCATCATTCTCTGTAAGAAACTCTTTGCTTAGTCCTCCCATCAGTAATACAAAATGGCTCCTCATTATCCTTTACATCCCTGCAATTCACCATTTGTTTCCACTTTCTGTGGGCTTCTTTCTCAAATCTCAGTCCTTTAAGAAAACTGTGATTTAACTATGCTGGTATTTATGCTTCCTGCCCTTTCTCTGCTTGAAAATTTGTGCTTGTACACTTTTTGCCCATTCAGATTCAAAAACAAAAAGTAAAATGTATAGGTCAAACAACTCTCAGGTGGTAAACAGTAATCTTTATCATGCTATTTTCCCTCCAAAAATATTTTGAAGAAGGCCAGCAGTGGTAAAGTTGGAGACTTCTGTTTCTCCCAGGAGCCTGCTGCTCATGCCGCTTGCAACTCTGTGCACGTGTGGTCTGATTTGTTTGCTGCTCTGTGTCTGCACTCACCACCCCAGGGTGGCTCTCCTGGGAACTTCCAGTCACAAGCAATAAAACTCACACTCACTGACACAGCTTGACAACATGGTGCGCACCCTGCCCCAGCTCTGGTCCATAAACTGTTTATTCATTGTTTTGCTTATCTATATGGTCTAATTATGACAACTGTGCAAAATACTCGTCTTATACCTTAAATCCATATGAATTATGTCTTCAAGTGCAGACATTGGGTAAATACTACAAAACCTGCTGAAAGATTCTCCTTAAAATCTGCAAGTATCCAGTTTACACCTCTAGAATTGAGGTCTCCTGGCAAGATGTCAGCGCTCAAGGAAAGATAACTTTGAAGTTTTACTGGTACGACTGTCAGAAACCAGCCTTCATATTTGTAAGGGAATACTTCTGCCTTCCACAGTAATCAAAATTAAACAATGCATTTATACAATCTCACTAAATTATCTGATCAAGTGCAACAAGGATACAGCTTGAAAAGCAAATAGCTTAGAACTAATGCATTCTGAGAAATCACACTGCTTAAGTATGCAGTCTGCATAAGCAGAAAAGAAGCTGAATTTTTTAGGTGAGAAGTAACTGCTGCACAGTCTGGCACAGTTCTATGAGGGCAAAGAGCTGGGTGTTTCAGGGCCAGACTCAACAGCAGCTCATGCTGTCAAAGTTACAGAAAATATTAAGCACATTTGTTTACAAGACCATAAATCTCACACATATTCATAGGCAGCATTCCACAGCACAGAGGAATGATTAAAATTTTAAGGTAATTTCCTCTTAATGAAGACAATCTGAGAAAAGTTTTATGAGTATTACGGAGAACTGGATGGGGATTTACAAATAAAAAGGTCCCATTTCATGGACAGGTGCACTCAACGGACTGATGTTAGCAGAGAGACTTTTCCCTGGAAAACCAATGTTGTCACACTTGTGTCTTAAAGACCCGTCAGCTTTAATACCACATCCTTTGAAATATCGCATTCATAGAGCCCAAATAAAGGCACTTTGCTATTCCTTCTGTATAAAGAAAATGTAATTCCCCATCTGCCTCTGCACATCAACCCAGAATGACAGTTTTAAGGTGTTTCGTCACAATACTTGCTTAGTGTCCACACAGACAAATAACCAGTGAAGCTTCACAAATGCAACTGAACTTGCCATGTAATGAGAACTTTTATCTCCCAGCTCATAAGGTTAGAACAGAAAGTTAATTAATACAGTTTCAAGTTTGTTAACTTGAAAATAAAGTAATACAAGGTAATATAAAAGTAGAAAAACAAATTCCAGTCTATCGCAAGGCAGGGCAAGACACTTTGCAGTAACAAACCTCCTGCTTGGAAATTGCCATACAACACAGATAAATATGTGGGCTGAAGAGTGCATACATCAGGTTACCAAGCACATTATTTGCATCCAATGAGTCCAGGAAGTAGCTAGAAGGAAGGATGGACAGGCTGAACTCCCAGGCTACTCCCAAGTCTGATACTGAATCAACAATGTAAGAAGATTACCTGAATTGCTCCTGGTGTGTCTCCATCACCTGGCTGGTGCAGTCTCCGTTAGAGATTCAGACACTCACAATAAGCAGGCTTCTAAGCCAACACTTCACCCTGTGAAATACTAGCTTAGGTCTCAGAAGCAATGCTTATGTCTTACTTAGCCTATACTTATTTATTTTCTTGACTCTGTCTTCCTGAAGCAGCTTACTTATCTTTTCAAACAAAAAATCTCTCCTCCCCAGAACATAAGTCCACATGAAATACCTTCAAGTAACATGTTAATGAACTTTACAGGCTAATGAAAAAATACAGTTCTATTAAGGGAACGTAATACATCCCCAAATGTTAGGGTTTTGTTTTTTGTTGTGTTTTTTTTTTCTTCAAAATTGGAACTTGCACTAAATCTCTTAAAAGACACCATCTTTTCACATTATTAGAGGTTGAAGCAAATGGATTTATAAACTACTCCAGAATTTAGCTATCTAAATGTACTACTAGTTACTTGTATTTGCTTTTGTCAATTTCTGTATTAATAATTGGAAGTGTGATAATGTGCTTACTGGCCAACAACCTATAAACAGCTGTAAGTGTTAGTTTACTTAAATAGCTCATCTCTGCATTTAACTCAATCAGTATAATCTCAAATGTTTATCAGAACTGGTTGCAAGATTGTACCCAGAGGGTAGAGGTCAATGGCTCGATGTCTGGATGGAGATCAGTGACATATGACAGCAACAGGAGTCCCTCAGGAGTCAGCACCAGGACTAATCGCCTTTAGTATCTTCATCAGTGACACTGACAGTATCAAGGGTGCCCTCATCAACTCTGCAGATGACACCAAGCTGTGCTGTGTAGTAGACATGTCTGACGAATGGGATGCCAAACACAGAGATCTACACAGGCTCAAGAAGCAGGCCCAGGAGAATCTCATGAGGTTCAACAAAGCCAAGTGCAAGGCTTGTGCCTGAGATGTGGCAACCTCCTCTAATACAAGCTGGGGGATTTTAGGACAGAGCACAGCCCTGCCAAAAAAGACATGGCAGTACTGGTGGCCAGCAAGCTAGACATAATCCAGTAGCATGCCCTCACAGTCCAGAAAGCCAATTGCATCAACTGCATCAAAAGAAGTGTGGCCATCAGGTTGAAGGAGGTGATCCTGTCACCCAGCTCTGCGCTGCTGAGACTTCACATGGAGAACTGCTTCCAGATGTGGAGTCCTCAGTACAGGAGAGATGTAGATCTGCTGAATAACATCCAGAGGAGGGGCACAAAAATGATCAAAGGGGTGGAACACTTTTCCTACAATCACAGGCTGAGAGAACTGGGACTGTTCAGCCTGGAACAGAGAATGCTCTGGAGAGACCTGATAGTGGTCTTCCAGTATCTAACAGAGGACTAAAAGGAAGAAGGGAATAGACTCATTAAACAGGGCTCTACTGTGATAGGACAAGGGGAAATGGTTTCAAACTAAAAGAGTGGAGCATTAGACTGGATATAAGAAAAAAGTTCTTTATAGTAAGAGTGGTGAAGCACTGGAACAAGTTGCCCAGATAGGTGGTAGATGCCTCGTCCCTGAAGACATTCAGAGTCAGGCTGGACAGGGCTCTGAGCAACCTGATTTAGCTCTAAATGTTCTTGTTTATTGCAGGGGAATTGGACAAGATGACCTTTAAAAGTCCCTTCCAAGTCAAACAACTCTATGATTCTATGATCTTCACCTCACAGTTGTGGAACAAGACAAGCTCTCATATCACTACTTGTTTCTAGGAACAGCACTGAATTTTCAGTTACACAGAACAGGAAATCCCCAAGAGCAGGATGATGCCCTTTGGTTTGCTCTTACTCACTAGCTCGATCTTGAGATAAAAACTACTGTAACTTCCTACAGTCACTCGGCATCACACATAGAGTAATGCAATGCCACAACAGTCAGCCAAATCTCCCATCTGCAATGCAACCACCTTCAGACTTGATTTACTGAGAAGTTTAGACAGGTCAAAGAGGCGTACAAGATTGTACCACAGAAACCAACAGGGAAACCAAGAATTCACAGAATGAAACAAAATCTCTCTCTTTCTTCATAGAAAGGTAGATAAATGTGATCTATACCTAAATATCATATTTTCACAACTGTGATTCTGCACCTTTGAAAATAATATGCAGATCATATGTCTGATATGCATTTCTTTTTGGATAAGAGCAATTTAGTGAGCTTGTTGATGCTCTCAGACCTTTTGTTACTTTCAGATGTTCAAACTCCCCAGTGCAGTTTCTCTTTTTCCAAAGAAACAGGCTCTGACCAGGAGTAAACAACTGAACATCTCAGTTAGAAGATGAAACATGAACTCACTTAGTTCGTGCATCTGGTTTTGTTGTTGCTGCTGCTATTGTTTAGTTATTGTTCTTTCTAGTTTGTTATTGTGTTAGCCTGTTGGGGTTTTTTTGTTTGTTTGTTTTGTTATTGTTGTTGTTCTTTTTGCCATTTCTTTTGCTAGTTAGAGACTGCTGACTCCTTAATTCCATGAAGTTTCTGTGGAGAATTTTATTAATGCCCTCCCAGCGAATTCTCAAGCTCATTTTCTATTCCCTCTTGTCACTGGAATAGGATCTGATTACCAGGTGTCTCTTTCCCCACTCTTCCTTCTTCTACTTCACATTCAGATTGGAGCAGAATAAAAGCAGCATGTTTAATTACAATGCAAAAAACATAGAAGGATGGATTCAAAGAGGACATGTCTGTTTTGAACCAGAGATACCACCTTGCAGGAAAAAGTATGCAATAAAGTTTCTGTAGCCACCGGCTCAAACTTCCCTTCCCCTAGTTTTAAAAGCAGGGGTATCATTAATATTACTGCTCAGCTGTGCTAAATCATGGAGCTGGATTCAAATTCATTTCTGCTTAACCCCGGGATTTCATTTTTGTATACCTGCACAGCAAGTACTGTGTGCAAGAAGTGAGATCACAGTTTCTGCAGCAGCATGTGTCAAGTTCAAAGCTTCCTAACAAACAGCTTACAACAGTCTGCCATTAGATACTGCACAAAAGCAGGGGCAAGAACCTTTGTGTTTACATAGGCTGCTCCCCTGACCCCCACACACCTACCTCAGCCCAGTGTTTGGCTCTTCATCAGAGGAGAAAGTACCATTGCAGATGTTCCCAAAGGAGTGGCTCGGCTTCAGTTTGGCTTCCTCGCAATCTGACACAGGCTCCCTTTTCTTCCGTTTGCCAAATAGCTTCTTGAAAGGCTGGAACTTGCCTGCTTTCTTCTTGTCTGCAGATGGCAAGACAAACACGGGCAGAGCTGAGGGCAGCAATACCAGCACGACTTGTCAGCATGCAGGGTTAGTCCTTCAGAGGACCAAGGTCAAAGAGCAAAGCAGCAGCCCGGAGCAGCCTGGCGCTTGCAATGTAAATGCAGGGCTGCAATTCCCTGCTGACGTATAGTATTGACAAAGCAAAAGCAAGAGCATTAAAACATCTATTCTTGGATTTAGGGATCTGCTTGGAGGTATCAGCTGAATGGAGGAATAAGGGAAAAGGATAATTCTGCAAGGCCAGAACATAAATTTGGGGTTCATTTTTAGGCTTTGTACCATGCTTGTATTTTCTACTTTTCACCAAAATACAAGCACCTTTTTGACTATACCCAGTAATTCTCTGTCCTGAATTGAAAGAACTTGAAAATCACCTGCTGGGCTTTCCTTACGCAGCCTCATAACTCGACAGGCATGCCAATTTCAAATGAGCAAAGAGAACATGAACAAAGTTCTGTTACTTTGCTAGTGAGTTACTTAATACACATTTTTCTGACCCTTTTTTTCCCCAAAGGAACTGAGAATAGAATTTAACCAAGCATTTCTTCTTTGAGATACTTTTTAAAAGCTTCACCAAAACAACACAGCAAAGAAGACAAAGCAGACATGGAGACAACAACAAAAAATTAAAAAAAGTTAACCAGATTTTTTTTTTCCAAGGAAGAATTTAGAAAAGAAATATAGCTTCAAATGACTTTTTCCTCAATGTATATTAAAGAAAAATTCACCGAGAGTTAAACACTGCCAACCAGAGGATAATTTATCTGGGCTGTACTGCACTAAAGAATTTCTAGAGCACTGGACTGTTAGAGAAGAACTCAAAACTCTTACCTGTATGTAATTTTGTACTGAATCTACTACTGAAAGCCAGTGGGTTGTTTTAAGACAATTTTGAGTTTTGGGTGAGAGGACTGAGACAACTTTTAACCTACTGTCCTAATCCACTTTGAGAAGTATCATCTTGTATAGGTGACAAATAGTTTTGTAAGATATTTAAATCCTTCTATGTGCTTTTCTCCCAGACTGTGTGCAGAGGCACTGCGTGCATGCACACTTCACTCTTCCTTAAGAGCTGTTACTCACCAGGAAGCAGCAGTTTGGTTTTAAAATACCTACAAGACTTCTGTAGGAATGTTTGACCAGGAAATGTGAAAACATCTCTGTAGTTGCAACAGCATTCTTCAGTACCACATCAGGTTTTATGTTCCACTCTGTTATACTTGTGTATGATAAAGCCACACCTAGGTAACACTCACTGCAGCTGCTGGAGGCATGGTGACTGAGTATTTAGTGAGGGAAAATATGCATGAGCAATTTGGGATCTGGCAACCTGCAATGACCAGTGGTTTCCAAAGAGCAGGGTGCCAGGTGGCCTGAGCTGAACCCAGAGGAGGGAACAAACTCACAAAAAGAGCAGGAAAACTGTAACAGACTCCTCGTGACTCTGAGCACATCTGTACCTGAATACGGATGAAGCAGGAAACCTAGACTGAAATAATAAATCAAAGACGCAGCACATTTACATTAGAAATCTTAGAGATTTTTACACAGGTGTCATCCTTCTCATTCAGCAGTTAAGATTCACGGTGTTTGTGCAACTTTTCTAAGACAACACAGCATCCAAGTAGCTGCATAAAGACAGAATGATGAACTGCTGAACTACCAGCCTCACAAAAAACATAAGGAAAACAACCATCGAAGCAGAGTAATTCTACCCACTAAAGCAGTGCAATTCTGTCAATACAGCAGCACTGCAGAAGAAAAGGGTGGCATACATTTGTTTCTCCCTGTTCCTGAGATCTGCTGTGTCAATCAACTTGTGTCTCCAGCCAGATCAACTGCCTACTGCTCCATTCTAACTTAAGAGAAATGTGTTGTTACATAGAGCCCGTACTGGGCAAGCAGGCAAAGAGAAACAAAGATTTTTTTGCCTTAGGCTACAGCTGCCCCAAGCGCTTCACCCACTTCAACAGACTGCCTGCAAAAACTCATAAAACAAATGGCAGAGTATAAAGGAGACCATCAGCACCAGACATGAGACTGTCTGGTGACAGAGCTGCTTTCACATGGTTCCCTCACTGCCTGCCTCCTCAGCCTTCTTTGAAAGTGTGTTGCCATTTCTGATGGGTAATGAAATCTGCTGCATAAATCGACTGCAGTATTCTTGACATGTTCTCACTGTGTTACATATCCATACTCTCCTCTCCTAGAGGTTCATGGATAAAACTGCACTGCCTTGTCAACTTGGAGCTGTGTTCATTCAGGATCTGAACAGGTAAGACAGATCAACATAGCTTTCATTTCAAAATAAGTGAAAGCCAACATGATTATATCTCCAGCCAAGGTCTGTCTCTCTCCATGTGATTTAGCATGTCTTTTAACTGAATCCTGCTCCACCCAGCATCATCACAACTGCTGCATTACTTGGAATTCTTTAAATTAGGCTCTGAGTCACTGCAAAACCATCAGGCACCCTTCCCTGCACAGACTGCACACAACCTTCCTGATTCTGTCGGTGCAGGCACGAGGATTAGTCAACTCTAAACACAAAGGCAAAGAACATCATGTAAACTTGTAATCAGATTTTACAGAGGAAAACATGGGTTTATATCACGTACAGGCTAAAATCCTTCCTGTAACAGTAAAAAACAGGGAAGAAAAAGAAAAGAAAAGAAAACAAAAAAAAAAACAAAACACGGGTATCTCCACTCCTCCAGAACAGGAAACAAATTGTTTGGAAGCAAGGAAAGAAACGGGCAGACTCTGCCCACCTTAACTATGGTGCCATGTTTTAAAATACGAGTTCCACCACTTGTTGCCATTCATCAAATTCACAGGGAAAGCTGCTTTCTGCTCCCACAATCTTCGCTTGGTCCATTGTACCCTCTTTCATATACAACAAAAACAAACAATAAAAAAACCCTCAACAACTGAGTGTGATACACTAACACTAACACCAAAAAGCTTGAGGAAATGTATAAGATAACAGAGAGGGAAATAAAGATGAACAGAAGAAAAGGGTTGGAATTCAGATTCAGTGATATAACTTCCCAGCAAGGAATTCAAGTCCAGCTGTGCAAGACATTTAGCATCACAGCATTAACACTCATAAAACAGCCAGTAAGCAACAGTCCCATTCTGAGTGAGATATGATAATGTAACCCAAGATTAAATTGATTCTTGAGAAACAGTAAATGAAAAGAAGACTGGGAGGGATAAGGCAACAAACTGGTACAGCCATTACAGTTTTCTAAAACGCCTTGGTGCAACTAAGGAAAAACAGCCTGCCAACACTCATCTGTTTTTCCAAGAGTATCAACTGATCTTGGATTACCTGATATAAACCATTAATACTTCCTAAATTATCCATAACACAGCAAGAACAAATCTCGCTTTCCAGAAACATTTGCTTTTCCTTGCCACCTGCAGAAGTAAGAACATTTCCATAAACAACAGACCATTTAAGTGATTTCCTTCCTCCTGAAGACTGTACCTTCCAAAGAAATCCTATGTAGCTGAAACAGATGTTAAGAAACATGAGTTGGCATAACAGATTGTATTAAAGTCCAAACAAACACTATAAAATATACTTCATCTTCCAGACCAAGAGAAGAGCAACTTCAACACTATTCTTTACCCAAGGAAGTAACAGGAAAAGTAAAACCTGTATAATTCTTACAGTATTTACTTCAAAGTAAAAGAATATAGTTTCTGTTGCACAAGAACTACCACAGTTATTGTTATCAGCAAGGAAGAGATACTAAAGGAGAAGAGTGAAGAGCAGTGCTTGTATTTATATGACATTACACAGATAAGCAAGATGCTGCTCCTTTCCACTTTGCTCCTTTACTCAGGCAGGAATGAGTCTCACCACTTCCCATTTGTGAGCTCCCATCTTCCTCCTTTTTCTACATGAAAATACCTTTCAAGCCAGTCATATAATTTTTGTGTCCACTGTTTTATTAAGAACCCCACTGAGCACTCCTGGAGGTCAGGAAGCCTCACACTCCTCATCCCTCTTCGTTCTGACACTGAAATCTTGCCACCTTGACTCATCACAGATCTGTGCAGCACCTTTACGTCCACGACCTGATCAAGGCAGCACTGAAAAGTACAGCCAAGCCTGGAGCAGGCAGGTCACTCTAGGAACACGTCCAATAGGCACTGGACCACTGTTTGCAGTGCACCAACTTCCCCACAATTTCTGGCAGGGAGGAATTGTGAGAAAGTTGGTGCAAATTTCAGTAGCAAACCTCATGGAGTTTCCTTCTTTTCCACCTCCTAAAGGAGATGCCCCAGGTACACAGCCTCTGGAAGTCATTAGTACCCAAGCATCAGGGCATTATGTTACATGAATTCTTTTTCTCTGCCTCTCCATCCCGGAGTAGAACTCCTGTATCAAACCAGTAAAGTAGACCAAATATTGTCAATACACAAGGCACAAATGCCAGCAGCATGCCCCTGACATCTAATACTAAGCAGTGTCCTGAACACATAAAAACCCAAACACTGCTCCAGAACAAAGGAACTTAAAATGGACTCAACTCAACATCCTGACATAATAAAATATACTAAATAAAGAAATAACTATCCCTGTTATTTATTAAAGAAGAAAGGAAAGCTTGGAGCACAGACCAGTAGCAGTACTCGACTGGCATAGCTGCAGTACAGTTCTTGTAGTTTGGAGTCAGCTGTGCTCATGGTTTGCCTATGTTTTCCAGAAGCAAAGTAGAAAAACAAAATATCACTTGAAACACTTGACTAGTAACCTCAGAAACATCTGATATGATTTTACAGCTCAGACTTCCTTACAAATATCTAGGAAATAGAAAAATTCCTGAATATTTTTCTTCTTTTTAAAACCGACATCACTGATTTAATAAAATACTCAGATAGATGCACTTTGTAACCAAATTTATTTGGCCACTGTTATGATAATATAAAATACTAATAAGTAGTAGTAGTTTAAAATATGAGCCAAATAAGGTATCTGTTTGTATGCTACAAACTGAAATATCAATAACGTATTCTTCATAAGATCTGTACTATCAAAATGGAAAAAAGACCAATCCAGCAACTGCTAAGATGTTCAGTGAAATTGCCCCTTCCTCTACCCATTCTCTTTTATAACAAAAGCAAATTAATCGCTTGTGAAGAGGAAAATTGAAGAGAAGGGGAACAGACATAAAGGGAGATACTCAAGCATTTATAAATCTAAGCATTTCAAAATATATTTAGTTATAAAAATGTATGTGAGCAAATGAGCAACTCTTTATCCCTAAACTACAGCAATCAGACATTTCTTTTTAAAATCTCTCTTTGGGTTTTCCTTCTTTTAGGCAGAGAGAATAAAAAAAAAAGTATTTCCTATTTTCATGCTGGTTTGATTCCAGGCCAGGATTTGTCATTGTAACTAACGATGCTTATCACATGCTGTCTCACAGTGGTGAGATCACAAACCATTATCACCACTGAACTGCTGAAATACAGCAAATGTATCCACACAAGCTGAACACAATTTAATTTCACTGACAAAGGAGACAATACTTTTTCGTCAGAACCACCTGCCCAGACTGAAATTTACTTATCATTTACAATGTCCCAGAATCAAATAAAATAGAAAAGACTCAGATGGCCCTCCTATTCTGATGAGGACAATTAAATGTGTTACTGCCCAGGGAAATAAATGCATTGTAGATTCAGGAACATGACATCAGTACGAAACCTAGACTGGTAAATATTCAGATGGGTGATTTATAAGCTTCAAAAGGACACTAGCAGTGCTGGTTGTGCCTGTCCTACACTGAGCAGGTACAGCAGTCATCAAAGCCCAGGATACCAGACACCTGCAACTATGTGCTACAGCGTCATCCCAGAAAATGTCACTTACACAGGGTGCCTTCTGGCAGACCAGGTATTCTCCAGCTGTTTGAAAGTAGCTACAACAGTATGAAACAGAAGTGCTCCAGGTACAGGCACTGATTAACTCAGTTGATTAACAAGAACAAAAAAAATAAAAAAAAATAAAACAAATAAAAGTTTATACAAATGATGAGTTTCTGTTATGTGACCAACTAGCACCTCCACCTTATCCATTTTGAAGCTGAGATACTGCAAAGCATCTCAAAGCAAATCCAGGCTGGACTTCCAAGCATTTTCAGCACAGGATCATAATTTCTGAATGATTATTCAGATGTGAGCATGGCAACAATAGTAGTTGTTGCTTTGTATCATGAAATATAGAAGGGGAAAATTAACATTTATAACAAGAAGTCCTAACCAAAGAGCATAATCACCCCAGTGCTCTGGGCTGGACTGTTGTCAGATCCATGTGCCCTATTTCCAATGCATTTTCAGAATAATCCTGATGCTATACATGCCCGTGCTAATCTTGACATTTATTTAAACAGCAGAGCTAAAGTCCCAAAGCCATATGAGCAGTAACACTCATCAAGCACATCCAGAAGAAAAAAGCATTTAATTTATAGATACAAAATGACAGCACAGTCAATAATACGAGGTAACTTCTCCTAATATTCAAGTTAATCTCACGTTTCTCCCAACCCTTTGTCCCCCACTTCTTCAATTTTTCATGTTATATGGAAAAAAGTTATTCTCAACAGCTGTGAGGCAGAAACACATTGTAATGCCCATCAATGCAGGACATTTTCTTCAATATTTTTCTTCATAGGCTTTGTCTAAATCTCAAGGCAAAGTGTTTGCCCCAGTTTTTTGAATAAGTCATTAAGATTGAAGACTAGGAGCAGAAACCACAAATGAGGAAAAGTCTCCCAAAGACAGGGTCACCATTTACAGCCTGGATGGAAACACACTGCTTACTCACAGCAGGATAGGAATCCCAAACAGAAGCTCTAGAGACGCTAGTCCTGGGTAATTAATGCAGACGGTTCATAAGCATCACTTGTATCCTGACAGAATGAGTTCAAATTGAAGAGAGGAGAGTGCAGACATTTATTTATTTATTTATTTTAATAAACCAAAAACATTTTAGCTTTTAACCATCACTGTGGTTAAAAGAAAGGTGGTTCTAAGCTCCTCAAGGTGCTGAAGGACAAGGGCAGAGCCTCCAAAGACTGATACAGGCTTTGTGCTAATGTGTTTTGAGGACATGACCTCACTGTAAATAGCTGTGTTTTTCTGCCGTCCCTCCTGGACCATGCCATCAGATCAGTAATGTTTGTCTGTACCTGATCTCCAGGTTTTCCCAAGCATCCTCTGTAGAGTCATCCTCTTGTTATCCTCCAGTGCCTGAATCAGCTGGGTCATTCCTGCTTTAGGCTATATCAAAAAATAGAACATACACTCTACCCTTTAGGCTAGAGAGAACATGCCATTTAGAGAAAAAACATTCCAGAATAAGAATTAAATGCAGTTTGCTATGGGATGAAAAACGTGAAGAAATTGCATCTTTGGAGAAAGGAAATAAGATTTTTATCTGCTGAACAAAAATATAAGTCAAGAAGTTTCCACCAACACTAGGCAGAGATCTTTAATTAATTCATAAAGCATTTTACTGAAATAGAAATTTGTGTACCAAAGCAAAAGGCGCTCGTTAATTGCATGTCATTAAGTATAAGTTGTTTTGTAATTAGTAAAAATTACTACAGGCATGGCAATGTTGATTCAGACAAGAACTGCACCTAGGTGAGTGTCACATTTCTGACTATAGCGAGTCTGCTCTAACTACAGGGAAGAAATCTGAAATGCAGTCATGACCCGTGGGGATGGGCAGTTGGACCATACATTCCAACTTGTCTGAACAAGCACTAGGAAAAAATCTTATTAAACACAAATAATGAATGCCTTTGCTATAAATGACTGCGTTAGCCAAAAGAAAAAAGTTTGAAAGTTTCACACAAATAAATTCTTTCCTTTGCACTGAATTGACACTGTACTCCCACTCCTTCTCAAAGGAAGTTAAGAGCTTCTTTATATTTCAAGCCTACTGCTTTTCTCAACAAAGTATAAATGAAAAGGCCATGTGAATTATTAGCAGATGTCAACAGAGAGCTAGCCAGGTATTTCAAACACTTCTCTCTCTTCTTCCTACATGAATTCCTTAATTGTGGTTGCAAAATATGTCTTCTAACTTCTTACATATTTTAATTCCATAATTAAAGGTAATCAAATAGCTTTTTAATGAACAAAAATTATTTTACATCCCTTCCTCTCTTTTCTTTTTCTGATAGAAAACATTTTTCCTTTTCCCCATTTAATACCTTTCCAGTAGTGCAAGCTCATGTGGAGCATCACGCAGTCCAATGGAAACATATTATTTACTTCTGAATAGAAACAGACACATAATCACAAAACCTGAAAACAGACTAAAGCTTTTGTCATATTAAGATGTTAACCACTGGCTTGAGTTAAAAACGAATCCTGTTCATTATAAACATTTGGACAACCCCTCTCCCTCATCACCAAGAAACCCCCAAAACACAGCCAACAAAGAGGTGAACAGAAGGACACCACATTGATTCAGCACCATCAACTGCTTCAGGGCATGCTTGATATTTACACATACATACAGATTTAATACTGCTTCAGTCCATTTACATCATTTAACTCAAACTCTGAATTTGTAAAATAATCATTGCAAATCCAATGCAAGAAATAAAAATTAAATAACCTAAGTCAGTATCAGTGCAACTGGAAGATGATAATATATAACAACTAATACAGATAAAAAATATTGAAATTACAGCTATAATAGCAAGCTTTAAAAACAGCAACCTTTCTGACAACTTGGGTAAGGAGTCAAGATGATCCTTAATGAACACATATCTTTCTGTTAATTTCAAGATTTAATGAATTCATGAATTCATAACTGTCATAAGTTAGGACCATCTCAAAAGGTAAGGAAAAGCACAGCATCTGACATAACATAAAATGGGGGATTCAAGTTTGTCACTGCGGTGCAGATAGTTCCCAGTGATGCTACAGGGAATTACCTGCAAAAATATAACACAGAATAACCTCTGAGGTTTGGATTTGACTCCACTGCATACATATGCTGTACATTATGCCTGCCAAAAATGGACAAAAGCAGCACATACATTAGCAGCAGCTCCTGCTTAAAAACAATAAGCACAACACATCACCCCTTCAGCCAGCTCCCAAATGAAAGTACTTCGGACTAAGCCACAAAAAAAACTAACAGTGAGCTTTTGAATGACAGGACACCATGTGCTCCATTATCTACATAACCAGTGAAGTACTTACAAGGTTTCTTAAATAAATTGATCATCCCTACAATTTCAGATGAAGTCAGAGAAACTCCAAACTTGATCTTCTCTGAGGGAGAAACAAAAGCCGTGAAATCACCAGAGGGAAGGGTTTGGCATCTTTAGTTTGTTTTTAAGAGAACTGAAGGACAAACTGAACATGAGGGAAAGCATGTAGAACTGCCCTGCAAATCAAGCAGAGCACATATTTCAGCATTATTTTTATTAAATATTTTCTTTTAAAATCCTTCACAAATAGTGGAAAATGTATGTTCATGGAGGTTTTAACTAGCAAGAGCCAAAGTGATTTTAGTTTTATGGCTAGGATCTCCTGACTGATCTTTCAGGCAAAATGCACTTGCTACAGTAGTTTATACAACTACTTTTTGCTCAACCCTCCCCAGCTACAAAGACAAAAGTAGCTTACCTTTTCCACAAGAGCAGAAAGGTAGACCTGGAGCACTATGCAACTCTTTACAGGTGCTATCAGTAACACCAGCAGTTTTTAAATTAGAAATTACTCTATGATTTTATCTTTACAAAAACAATTAAATACCAAAACCTACCATGAAATCTGGAGGCTGCATTTTTCCAAGAAAAACTGTGCTAGACATTAGTATTTTCTCAAGCATCCTGTTAATACCATGAAATGGAGGCAAGTGTTAAGCAGTCTATAATGTTGTCATAAAGGAACAATGATGCAGATCCCTCTTGGAAAGTAATCAAATCTTGAATATAAGATCTAAGAAGACTTCATTACACAGTTCTCAGTCAATACAGTCTAAGCCAAGAACACTACAGTACTTCTTCTGTACTCTGGATAAAACTTTGTATGGCTCCATTTGCAGAAGTGCTGGTCTTACAAATGTTTACAACCAGGACTTAAGCAAAAATCAACACCATGAGGCCAGGTTCTCAGATACATAATTTGTCATAAACATAGGTGGTCTAACTTAACAAATCTCCCAGGGCCAAAATGGCTTCAAGTGCAGTAAAATTATTAGCATAAAATTCCTATTTTAGCATTGTTTTCTTAAGTTCTTGCATGAGGTTTGTTTAAAATTATGGCTTACAAGTTTTAAGATCAGCAATAGTAAGTAGTGAAGGTTAGGCCTTCACATCCCAAAGGAGTTTAGACCAAAAAGCGCCTCAACTAAAATTCACCGCCTAGAGAAAGACTGTACTTTCTCGACGTAAAACCAAATAAGTTTATGGTCATTTTCTGTTTTAAACAGAGGTCCTCAGCACTTTCATATCAATAGCAAAGACTTTTGAGCTCAGTAACATAAAGTCCTTAGCAGAGGAGAATTTAAATTCAATTATTGAACATACTGCATTCATAGAAATCTGATTTATTAAATCTCTCTGTAAATTCAATTAAATACAAATTATTAGTTTACTCGGAGAAATCCCAAGTTGCTTAGCATCCACATTTTGGTGAGCAGTGAAAATACAGACACAAAGATAATCATTTTCCCAAAACACAGACATGCAAATGAAACTGAACAAAAAATGAGAGAAGATAAAAAGGCTGTGGTCATATCTTCCTTGAGTGGTAACTCACAGGCATTTTGTCAGCAGATATATAAGGACTTATGTGTAACAATGGCTTGAGTGATTTTTTATTTTATTTTTAGGACACATTAATGAAACATTTTCAGGAACCAGGAGAATGACTTTCAGACAATTTCATTTTAAATTAATGTGAGCTGGGAAAAAAAAAAAGAAAAGGAAAGGAAAGGAAACAACTTCTGTCTAACAAAATAGGTAACTTTTTGACCCACCTGAAAAGGGGTGCTTCATCCACTCCAGCATGTCACAAGATTCCCTAAAGCAAACAAAAGTCTTTCTCCCCCACCACTACATTGTATCTAGAATCCTGCCTAACAGTCAGCAAGCCAAAATTAATTCAGGGAGCTTACAATAATGTTCTGGAACATCTGAAAGGTCACGTGGCTACCTGAGCAATCACTTCATAGCTCACAAGTCCAGTCACTCCCTGGGATGTATTCTGCATCTATGCAAGTCCTTTGCAATTTTATTATTTCAAACACCATGACTGAGATCCAGCTTGGAGACCAACAGATGAACATACTGAAAGATGAAAGATACTGAAAAGCCCAGGCATCAAGAGGTAGATCCCAGAATGACTTCACAATCTGGCATCAAATTTGGAGATGCATAAATGACCACAAAACAGTCTCCTGGCCAAGGACAATTAGTAAAGTATTTAATCATCCCACAAGTTTACCAGAGAACATTTTGAAACAGCAGCTGAGGGACAGGATCACACAGGCAAAAGCATGAAGATAAACAGAAAATCCTACAATAAAGAGATAGGAACCACTCTACCTAATATCAGCATTATCTCAGCCACACGCAAATCACCTGCCACCACTGCCACAGCCTTTTCCATCTAGGCGTTTAGGCAGCTAGACAAACCAAAGCAAAAGCTTTTCTTATATATCAAAATATTAAGTGCAAGAGGATAGAAAAGTGAAGCAACAAAACTGTACAGTCAAATCTCATTTTCCTGTTCAAAGTTTTTCCATTTACTTACATGAAAAGGGGTTTTAATAGTTGAAGAATGTAATGCAGTAGACATTTAAAAGGCCTCAGTTATTCCCCCAAACAACTTCAATTAACATACAACACAAGAAGATTTTAGGTCCAAGAGATGTTTCGATTTTACATTTTCTTCTCAGGAGAATAATTAAGCAATGCACACCTGAATCAGCAGTAATGACATTCACTGATGACAAATTTTTTGCCCCCTCTCATAGGCTTAGCTGTCTTCATATTGCACCTTTACCTAGTTTGGATGTGACAAGAAATTAAGGCAGCTGGTTTGCTAAAACTTTGCCCTATGTAACTGCAAATTTTATTTCTTGCTCTATTGCAACAAACAGTGCATCTTGATCTCTTCTCTCATGTGCTAACTTAAATCTGGAGGATATTAATGCAACCTTAAAATTGGAATGGGTGCTAGACCTTTAACTTATGAAACAGGCATGGTCAGAAGGCTGACCTGATGGTTATAAAAAACCCACAGATTATCAGTTCAGTCAAATATTCCAAGCTACATGCAGTTAGCAGAGAATATTGAAGCAAGAAAGAGAAATCGAGTAAAAGAAAGTCACAGACAATGAACCAGGCAAAAATCACTTCACTGTAAGCCAGGAAATTTTCTGAATGTTGGTGAATGAGGTAAAATGGGGGGTGTGTTATTTAGACAATACATGTCCCATGGGAACTACTCTCAAGTAACAAAAGGAGTGCTTAAGCAACACAGCTGGACTCCTGTCTCTTATTTGTCCCTTAAATGTTGTAAACACAAATGGAAAAACTCAATTCAACGTAAGAAATTTGATAATACATGGTATTTCCAATGGAATATCACAACTCTCAATGGAAAAGAAGCATCTCTCAATAATCAACATCCTTGCACCAATGTAAATTTTGTAAGTGTTGCTTCTTACCTTATTAAGCCACAAACTTCGTTTAATATTTCACCAAGTAAATCTCAACTAACTTATGTTGCCATTATTTTTACTTTTCAAAAGATTCTGTTACACAACCAGAGAAGAAATAAAGACATTAGAGCAGCTGAAAGAGTGGAACTGAAAAAAAATCTGCTACAAAACAGAAGCACATTTAGGAATAATGAGGTCACCTCATACCTCAATACACATGAAGTTATTTTATCCACTTAAACAACCTCAAGTTCAGTAGTAGTAAACAGCATAAAATACCATACAAATTTAAAGAGACAGACACATCTTAAATATTTTGACCAAGTAGGAAAAAAGGAACAGAAACCCATTCTATCATGTGTTACCCTTCTGGTTCTCTCTAGGCTTTATAGATTGAGTTAAAGAGAGAGAAAAGAGTTCCTTCCCTCTTCAACCTCTCCAAGGCAAAGACCCTTCATCCAAATACGTGGTTACAGCTCCAGATCACGGAACAACCACATTTATGATGCTTCAGAAACCTCATCATGCCTCTCTTCACCTGCTTGGAGAGCCAGGCATTGCTGTGAAGACAGTACAAATGATTCCCTTCTCTCCAGGTCATACCTCTTCTTACTCCATCTACCTACAGTCTCTTCTTTGTTTAGCAAGGAAGAGATATGATATTAGCTTTCCACCAAACTGTCAAGCTACCTAAAAGCAGCAATGCAGCACCACAATGTCCAGCCGTGCCAGTGTCAGGAATTCACGGGAGTACAGAGGAGAGCAGTGGTGGGAGGCAGGAAGGAATGAGGTAGATACTTACATGCCTGAGGATGATCAGCTGACAAGGAGACAAGAAAGGAAGAGAAAAGAAAAGTGAAGGATCTGCATAAGATTATACCTAGCTGGACCTCCATGGCATTGGTAGTAGACGTGCAGACAAAAAAACATGAGAGAAATGGGATTTTTAGGGGCAATGGGAATGTAAAAAGAAAAGACACCAGAGACCATGCTTTTCTGAAATGAAGAGAGAAGCAGTCAATATCTAATAAAAGAAAGTTCTAGATGTCAAAATGTCTCAGAAACCACGACCACCTACTGTTAAAGCATGACACTGCTATCCCTAAAAGGGAATTTGTTTCTAAGCAGGAACAGATTGGCATCACTGACTCATCCACTCTGGGACTTTACACCAAACTGACAAAGAATGAAAAGCTGGTGTAGGAGAAAAATAAGGAGACAGGGGAAATTCAAACAAGAATAGCTAGATGTGAATCCTAAATAAAGATTAAATTCACTACCCTGTGGAACTGGGGACTTTGTGAAAGTCAAGGTCATGAAATTAGCAGAAGGCAGGCAGTTCATGAGCTCATATGATGACATTTAAAGGAGCAACCTTCAGCAGTATTTCTACTCTTAACATTTGCCATTGCATATTCTTCCAGGCTTCTTGAAAGTGTGACTGTCATTTATTGCAGGCACCTAAAAATCCCTTGCTCCCATCTCATAATCATCAACTATCTCTTTTAACACAAATAAAATGATTTTTTTTTCCAAAAAAGTCAGTCTACTATTTACACGCTCTGCTGCACCTGAAAAAGTCAGACAGTCTTAAGAAAGGTCAATAGCTTGGGACTGTTCTGTTGCACTAATAGGATAAACATCATTGGTAGAAACAGTGACTACCAAACTGTTAATTAGATGAAACAGATTACAAATACCCCAAAGCCACAGAAAGCACTGTTAATTTCTGCTTTTGTAACTAATGCTCAGCACAGATCAGAGTTTTGCGCAGATTGAGAAACATTTCAATACTTTTAGGGTTGTTTTTTTTTTAATTACAATTTCCCTAAGAATGTACAGTATTCCTTCCTTCATTCAAACTCATACTGTCAACCAACTGAATCGTATTTTCTTCCATTTACAATTTTGTACAGATATCACAAAGGTTATATAATTTCCCATACGTACTTATTATGAATTAGAAGTTATAAGCTGCAGCTCTTTTATTCTGCTGTGACAACCTTTTCAAGAAAGGAAAGCAGGAGAAACATTACTAACTCAAATCCTGTCATTAAAAAACTTGTAACTCAGATTTTCTTTATAAGTACTCGGAACTTGATAGGTCAAGCAATCAAATAGCCAGACAGTCTAAGAAAGACATAGGGAGATCCATCTGGAGTAAGAAGAAACAGCAGGACCATTCTAGTCAGCTCTATGACTTGCAGACACAGGTAGAAACAGATTATTTGCAAGAATTTATAAGGAAGAAAATGGTTTCTTCTGTAAATAAAATAAAAATGTATTCTGTCTCTTTAATTTTCAGCCAAAACACTGAATAATTTTTACAGTACCTGAATCGTCACTACCAAATATCTCAGGGTGAACAACTCTGAGGAATAAGTTAAATTAATAGATACATAGTCTGTATCTATGAATACAGACCATACTCTCAATAGACCATGATGACTTAAGCCTTACCCTAGTTACTTCTGATACATACAGTTAAGTCTTACCATTTTAGAACTTTCTGAAGAGTTTTCCCACTCTCCATCCAAGTCAGTTATTAAAATCCAAGGCTACAGTGAGCTTCCAGTTCAAGGAAGCAATAAATCATATTGAAACTAAACTTTTTTCTTGAATTAGAGCTTCCAAGATATTTTAGCTAAGTGGATGTTTAAGGCAGGACATTACAAATACAATGTTAGCAAAGTCAAGCCAGAATTTATGTAAGTTTTGTTTGTTATAAACTACGAAATGGAACTCCTGAGCACTCCTAAGATCCAAATATGAACTTTAGAACTGAACTTTAATGCTGAAGCAGTAATACAAAAAATGGCTGTAGTAAGCAAAGCTGAGTTTTCTAGTTCTTTTCTTTCCACATGGCATAAACTTGCAGCAACTCAGCTGAGCTCAACACCTCAGTAACTGGGTTCCAACCCTGCCATGGACAGATGTATTGAGTTAGCACACCACAAATTAAATGAGAAGCTTCCTCTGGTGCGAAAGAGTCATTCCTACACTGGGCTATAGTGAGGATATGACATCGTTTTGCACAAAAGCAAGTCCAGGCTGAGTTGCAGAAGAGCATGAGATCAGTCTCTTTACAGTGAAAGACCTCCTGGCTGGTTTTTCTAATTCATTCACACTGCACAGATTTTCAAATCGAAGCTTGTTCCAATTACCATTAAAATTCATTGCAATTCTAAGTCCAGAAGTATAGAATACGAATCATGAAGAAATGCTACAACATAATGCTGACTACACCAGGGTATCTGTCTTCTTGGTGAGTCCTCTTCATTAAGAAATAGATTATCTGCATAACTGGTTAATGAATAGTGATTTATTTAATGAAATCCTTGTAGTTTGTACTTCTGCTGAAGTGACTTAAAGTTCACAACTGATTGCAATCATAGTCATCAGTTACTCTAAGAAATAAATCTTTACTGGACAAATGTAAAGAATGAGCAATGCAAAATACAGAAAACAAATTAACAGAATAAGGAAAAAAAAACAGCTTTGAATGATACAAATGAAATTGGAAAATTTAATAAAGCAGAAAAGAACATAGGTTTTTCTGTTCTCCTAATTATTTACAGGATGAACATAAAAAAGCCATGTCTTGAAGAAAAACTGAAGCCTTTAGAGAGCCAGAATAGAATTACCAATAAATGAGTCTGAAGCAATAAACATTTTAAACAAGAAAATGTGAAATGACAGAAGGAGCTAAAGAAAAGGTATGTACAATTGCTGCTTCAAAAGTAATGCCTCCTATTTTGTTATGCTGGCCCACAGCCATCCAGAGGTGGGCATGGCTGTTAAGGCAGTAGAGGTTGAACCTTTCCACCAATATTCCATTTCGCTTTCTTGCCATGTGATAGATAGCAGCAGGTCAGTCTGACAAAATGGTGTTTGATATGGAAGCATATGAAGCGAAGGTGTGTCACTGAATTCCCTCCATGTGGAAAAAAACGCATCCACTGACATTCATCGACATTTGCTGGATGTCTATGGAAGCCAACCAGTGGATGTAAAATCCCATGTGGAAGAATGTGACTAAGTGGGCAAAGGAAATGAACAGTTGTTCTACACTAATCTGGCATCTAATTGGAACTAGAAGATCTTTAAAGTCCCTCACAACCCAAGCCATTCTAAGAGTCTATGATGTTAGCATGGTGATGCAGTCGGTAGTGCATTTCACCAACTGCCATAGTGTGTCACTTCTACTGGTACAGATTTTCATGAGAGTGGCATGCAGACTTTTGTTCACTTGTGGCAAAAACAGACAGTTAACGGTGGTGACTGTTGAAAAAGCATGTTTTGCAGCTGAGAATTGTCTCTATCAAATAGCGTTAATTGTTCTCTTTGTATCTGTTGTAGTTTCCAAGGAAACAAATAGGAAGCTTTACTTTTGGAGCAACCTACATCTTTCATGAAATATCTGACTTGAATAAACTTGTTAAAAATTGACTAATGCATTTAAAAATCATCTACAAGAAAACAAACTGTATAAATAAGCAAAAATCTCTAAGCATAGTACAAATTATTTCCTATTAAAGTTTTGGTTCTGTTTTCTGTGGAAAAAAAAGAATATTCTAACAACAGGATATGGGGTGGGGGCAGGTTATGAAAGAACACTGGATATACTGTAGGGAAAAAAAGCCAGCTTTACTTCTCTTGGAACAAAAAATATGTGCAAATACTATACAGAAATGTATGTCTTGCATCCTTCATTTACAAAATTCATATTAGCCAATCTGAAGATGGTACTATAACTGACCACTTCCATTCTGCTCTTCAAACAATCATGTATTAAGCCAAGTGTATTGTACCAATGCTTAACAAAGTGAAAAATGTGCTTTTTGAGAAATGCTGTATTGCGCGCATAAATAATGTATATTAAAAGGGAACAGAAGGTAGCTCAGAACCTATCCTCCTGACACAACAGTCATGGAAACATGAGGTCAGAGAGAGCAGGCAGGAAGAAGCATCCTGCACTGACAGAGTAGCAAACTTTGCATCTTCTCAAAAAAATAAGAAAATACCCTACCTGTATTACATTAGCAGAAAACAGCTGCATTTAAGGAAAACTGTCAATGAAATCTGCCTATCATTCATTCTCTTTCCACATCCCACACCAGTCAAATACATACATTTTAGCATAACATTCGCAAGTCAATAAGTCTTTTTCAACTTCTAGAGTAATATTGATTAGACAGGACAGATTCTCCAAGTAACGTAAGTATCTGTGAACAACAGAGCTAACATTTTTTGTAAAAAAAAACAAAAAACAACAAAACCAAAAGACAGCATCTCTAAATAGATAAACACTGAACCCAGCTTTACTTAATGCATGGTGCATTAACAGCAGATGATGAATGCTAGACAGACAGAGCCCTGCAACCAAATTTTGACAGTAGCTGCCTCTACATTTAAAGCACATTTGTGATAGCTTTTGTACTACCTTACCTTTACATTGACTTCACAGATGAAGTCACTGATGAATATGTTTGCCCCACATTCCAAAGTCAATGCTCTAGGAAGAAGTCAGTATCTATCACTCACAATTCCAAAGCTCTTCCCAGGCAAAAAATAAAAAAAATAATGAAACCAATAAAAATAAAATAATTATAATAACAACAAAATAATCTGAATGGACAAAACCCTTTGCTGCTGTCATTTCACTTTCAGAGGAAAAATACACAATTCAGTGTGTTTTCAGCCTCTTCCAGTACTTATTAGAAATGAACTATCTAAGGAAGCAGAGTTGTAAATATTTCACAAAAAACTAATCAATCAAAAACCCTGCAGAAAGGAAAATAGTACAAATCTCTTGTGGTAAAAGCCTAAATGCACTAATTCCCAGTGGCAGCATTCCACAAACACACTGTATTTGCCAAAACATCTGTCTTGGCATAATAAGAGTTGCACAGTAGACTGAAAACAGTGTAAATCTTTGCATTACTTCAGTGGTTGAAATGAAATATCTGCTGTTGCGTGCAGTAGGTGTTTGTTTTCCCTTAAAAAAATGCACAAAAAATATACACAAAAAATAGTTCTGAGTACAGTAACATATACATTACATTCTTCCTTTAATATGATAAAGTTATTTTTCTTTTTTACAATTTCGAGCATGCAGGTTAAAATATACGCATCAGTACTCAATTATTATCTGCATTTTCACTTCAATACAATGTTAACTGAAGACATCACTTACAGTGATCAGCACAAAATCTGCTGGGAAAAAAAAAACAACAAAACAGCACTACAGGATCAGCAGAAAAATGTTCCCTTACCTTTTTTAGGATGAGGTGTGATGTTCTGTATTTTCACAGTCTTCCTTTCCCTCTCAAATGGGATTTTTTCCTTTAATGAAAGCGATTCAGAAAGCAGAAAACACTGCTAAGGACATGTGGTTAACATTCTTCTCCCACACTGTCTAGGTAAAAAGAGGAAAGAAACAATGTTAATTCATCATTTCAAGATTAGACAACATATTTTTTTGCTTTCTTTTTGGGGTCCTTTTAAGCTGAGCAATTCCTGCCTGCCATGTCTGTTGTAAATGGATGAGATGTCTGTAGTTAAAAACAAAACAAAACAGAACAACAAAAAAACAAAAGAAAAAACACAGTAATCTCTTCAAATAAACTGTGAAAAAAGGAAATTTTAAACACATGAACGGAAACTTTAAAAAGGCACCAAGAGCTAAATTAGTAAAAGAACTAGTAAGAAAAAAAGTAAAAGAAACTAGTAAGAAAGAAACCTTGTAATTTTTAACAAAACCATGCCGTCAAAGTTTCCTTAAAGGTGTTCTGACTTTTATTATGGCATCACTGCTTTTATTAGGGCACTGTAGCTATCAGATGAAGCCTCCAAGGATTGGAAGAAGAGAAACATCGCTCTCATCTACAAGAAAAGGGAGGAAGGAGGAGTACCCAGGGAACAACAGGCCCATGAGTTTCATCTCTGTGCCTGGGAAGATCATAGAACAGGTCTTCCTGGAAGATCTGGCACATGAGGGACGAGTGGGTGATCTGAGACAGCCAGCATGGCTTCACCAAGGGAAGGTCATGCCTAACCAATCTGGTGGCCTTCTGTGATGCAGTGACAGCACTGGTTGACAATGGGAAGGTAAATGATGTTGTGTCCCTGAACTTCTGCAAGGCCTCTGATACGGTCCCCCCACCATATCCTTATCTCTAAATTGGAGAGAGATGGATTTGAAAGGTGGACTATTCAACTGACAAAAAATTGCTTGAAAGGTTGCAACCAGAGGGTTCTGGTCAATGGCTCGATGTCCAGACAGAGGCCAGTAATGAGTGGTGTACCTCAGGGGTCCATCTTGAGACCAGTACTTTTTAACATCTTTATGAATGACATAGATGATGAGATTTAGTGCACTGAGTGCACACTCATAAGTTTGCTGATGACACCAAACTGAGCTGTGTGGCTGATACAGCAGAAGGTAAGGGTGCCATCTAGAGGGACCTTAATAAACTCAAAAGCTGGGCCTTTGTGGATCTAATGAGGTTCAACAAAGCACAGAGCAAGGTTTTTCACTTGGGTGGAGGTAACCCTAGGTATGTATACAAACTGGGAGAAGAACTCCTTCAGAGTACCTCTGCTGAGGAAGACTTAGTGGTCTTGGTCAAAATAAAACATAATAAGCCAGCAGTGTATCCTAAGTTACATCAGAAGAGGGGAACCCGGCAGGTAGAGGGAGGTGACTGTCCTCCTCTGCTCTGCCCTTGTGAGGCCCCACCTGGAATACTATGTGCAAGTCTGGGGACCCCCAACACAAGAAAATCATTGAGCTTTTGGAGAGGGTTCAGAGGAGGGCCACGATGATCATCCAAGGACTGCAGCATCTCTCCTGTGAAAATAGTCTGAAGAAACTGGGCCTGTCCAGCCAGAAAAAGAGAAGGCTACGTGAAGACCCCATTGCAGCCTTCCAACATTTAAGGGGAGTTTATGAACATGAGGGAAAACAACTTTCTACAGGGATAGATAGTGATAAGATAAGGGGGAATGGATTTTCAGTAAAAAAAGGGAGATTTAGATTAGATGTCACAGGGAAATTTATTATTATAATTGTTGTTTTTTTTTACTGAGAGTAGTGTGGTGCTGAAACAGGTTGCCCAAAGAGGTTATAAATGCTCCAACCCTGGAGGTGTTTAAGGCCAGGCTGGGTGGGGCCCTGAGGAATCTTATCTAGTACCTGATCTAACAGCTGGCAACTCTACTCATTGCAAGGGGGTCAGAACTTGATGATCCTTGAGTTCCACTCCAACCCAAGCCACTCTATGCTTTTATGATTGTTAGCTTCCATTTTCATACAACAGAAAATAACTGAGTATCAGACATTTTACAGCATCTATCCTATTCACATACTGCATTAAATAGTATTTTTTATACATTCATCCACACAATCGCTTAGATCTTCAGGCAGTTACAAGTAAGAGCATTCTGTAGGAACAATGTGATAAAGGGAATCAGCAGAATCACAGAATTGCAGGGGTTGGAAGAGATCTCAAGAGATCCTCTAGTCCAATCCTCCTGCTAAAGCAGGTACCCTACAATAGGTACACAAGTAGGCATCCAAATGAGTTTTGAATACCTCCACAGAAGGACTCCACAACCTCTCTGGGCAACCTGTTCCAGCGCTCCATCTCCCTTAACATAAAGAAGCTCTGTCACATGTTAGTATGGAACTTCCCACATACAGGTTTTAGGTCATTACTCCTTGTCCTGTCACTACACACCAGCAAGAAGAGCCTCATCCATTTGCCTCCCTCCTCCCTTCAGACATTTATAAATATTTATGAGATCCCCTAAGATGAACAGACCCAGGTTACACAGTCTTTCCCTTTGCTGGACTCCTTGTAGGAGGATCCCTGCCTCTTTTGAACTGGGGAGCCCAGAACTGAACACAGTAGTTTAAAGGTGGCCTCACCAGGGCAGAGTAGAGGGGGAGGATCACGTCCCTCAACCTGCTGGCCACATTCATTTTAATGTACCCCAGAATACCATTGGCCTTCTTAGCCACAAGGCCACAAGAATGATGCTCCAATTAATGATACAGGGTAAGTATTCTGTTTGGCCATAAGAAATCCAAACAGAAGAGCTTGCCACCGGCTTGTGGGCATTAGACTGTGGGACTCTTAGCCTCAGTACTCAGTTCTTGCTGAAGTTCATAGGATGAGTACTGGTGGATGCTCTCAGGATACCAAAACATGAATAGTGGAGATCAGTGCTGATTCTATAGAAAACACACATGGACGTGGAAGCAAGGTCAGCTCAAGCTGAGAAATGACACATTAGCACTCAGTTGACTTACTCTGTACTACCTGTAACATTCAAGATCTGTTCAAGGTGTGAATGGAAGATGAGAATGCACCATGAAAACATCCTGAACTCATCAGTCCAAATGAAAATAAAGAAGTACTCACACACTGTGACAAACTGTGAAAGTCTCATTCTGCTGGGAATTGTGAGTAACCAGGAACTCCAGATGTCAAAAATTTTGTATTTGCACATCAGCTTAAGATCTAAGTTCCACACGGTGACTCAAAACTACCCTCTTGTTTATGGACACAAAATGCAGTAATGAAGCGAGAAAGCACAACAGTTTGTGGAAGGTTTGTGACCTGCAAGAGGATATCAGGACAACACTGTTCTAGCAAAACAGGCAGAAATGCACTCACTTTTCATCAGAAAATACCTCTTTCCCACCAGTAATTAACTGTCCATCCAAAGACCTCTGCTAGTTTTTATCAGCAACCCAAATCCATTTCCAGAGCACTCTCCAACACCCCTATCCTGCAGACATAACATAGCTGCTGGAGTAGATAGGCTGTCGGTGGAGCTGGCTGCTAATTTCATGTTCCCCTGACCTTCCTGCAACTGACTTATTTATGCTTATGGCTATGGCACAGCAGGCCCCAGGAGCCCAATGCACCTATGGTAAGCGCAAAGCTGGGGGTTCACTACCTTGCATGCATCCCAAGGGGAACAGTAGGTCTGTAAATGGCTGGCTAACATGGAGTTAGTTTTTACAGAATCATAGAATTGCTCCTCAAGTTGGAAAAGATCTTCATGATCATCAAGTCCAACTGCAACCAAACCATACTATCATAACTCTAACAACCCACTGCTAAATCACGCCCCTGAGCACCACATCCAGATGTTTATAAACACACTCAGGGATGGTGACTCAACCACCTCCTTGGGAAGCCTATTCCAGTGCTTAAAAACCCTTAACTGAGGACCTCTTGATTCAGTTGGTTAAGGTTTTGAAGCATGTGAGCAATGGACCCGTATTTAAACTAGTTTATTGTTCCTGAAAATCGGAATCTGGAGTACTCTGAATTCCAAGGTATAAAATAGACTTCTACTGCTCAAGATTCAAGGAAAAGAAAAAGTTGGTGTTTGCTAGCAAGTTCATGAAGCATTCCAGCAGATAGAAAAAAAAAAAGTCTTCCTTATGTTTAATAGCATTCTTTTGTCCTCTCAGGGGAAGAAGTGGACGCAGGTGGATATGGAAACACTTTGATCAAAAAGAAATTCCAGTAGACAGGCTGGAAGAGAAGAATTGGTCCTTGAAAGATCATTTCGGGAAACTATTCTACTCACATATTTTTAAAGCAGAAATAAAATTCTGTGCAATGTGAGAAATATATACTTCCAGTGTACAAAGTTAAGTAGATGCATACTTTGCATAAACTTGAGAAAAATCACTGTATCCCACAGTAATAAGTAACACTCAAAAGCAATGAGGTCAGGCCCCAGTATCCATGAAAACTCTAACCAGTATGGAAATCAGGAAAGAAAAAATTGCTTCAGTTTCTCAAGCTGTTGATGGAGGTCAGAGAGCACTATATTCTGCATTTTACAATCTACACTTTACCTCAAGAAATAATAATAATACAAAACTTCAGAACAGAAAAAGGCCATTATAAAAGCAGTTCCCTGAAAACAGCTACCACAGTGCTATTTACAAGCAGTTTGCTTACAGCTTCTCAAACAATAGTTGTTCATAGTCCAGAGAGCTGTTATTTTGCCATGTGGCACAAGACTAGAAGGAAAGTTAGCATGATATCAAATATTCCTATCAGCAAAGGGCTCTCCTCTACCTTCTACCCATCTGTAAATACTCATTCATATTGAAAAATTCTGTTTTACTAAGAGCATATTTCTACTCCTCTGGGTAGCTGAGTAAAAGCCATCTGTTCCAAGAGGAAAATAATAGTATCACAAAGGTAAATATGACCATCATTACTCACAATACTTTCTTTCCAGTACAAAGGAAGTTTCTAATTTAAAGGAGAATTAAAAATTTCTCATGAAGGATACAATATTAACAAAAAACAAACAAACAAAAAAACAAAAACAGTAGAACGCATATCTTTCAGTTTAAATACTGAAGGCTGTGACTCTGTGTTTCTTATCACAAGGAAGATGATCCCTCTATTAAGTGTGTGTTTTCTGTAGAACCTGGAAGATCACACGACACTAGAAACAGTGTTAGCCTATTTAAAAATCGTGATTCTCAAATCAATTTTAATTAAATAACAATTGCACACAAATTAATTATTTTGCACACCCATAAAATATAGAAAAATCAATATAGTTTTTCAGACTACTTGATAAAATCTTGTCATAAAAAGATATGAAAAGCAGAATTCATAAAAGCACTTCTAGCATAGTCAGGTTTAGAAAACAAGTTAATAATAAGATACAAGCTTTACTAATAACTTGTATTAAATTTTGACACCTAAATCTAGTTTGTAAACTAAAAACAAAACCAAAGAGCCTCACGTATTTCCTTGGTGGCTACCAATACATTTACTTCTTCATTTTTGAAACAGAGATGTCACTGCATTGTACATCATGCTTTTTCATTGCTTTGTATTCCTGTCTCTGACAACGCATCTCACAATGTTTGCGAATGCTAACAGTTAAGAGAATAAATGACCTCTTGAGATCCTGTTGCCATTTTTATCACTGACCCAACCTTGAATTGACTCTGTAGTCCCTCTGGGGCCAACTCCTGAAAGAGCACAAGCCCCAGACATTCATGGATGCACATGCAAATACCCACACACAGAGCTGAGGTAGCACTGCCGTCATCTAGCAGCAGATATTTTCCCCGTATGGGCTGAAATAGAAGTTTCAGTTCATCTAACGATGTTTCTTTCCCCAGGTCTGGGGTCTGAACTGTTTGAGTGGAAGGAATTCCCTTAATCCAATTACTAGGAGGCATTTAGAGAAAAACAATATGCCAACAGGTATCGTCTGACCTGCCCTTTCCTAGTTTTCTTCAACATACCTAGGTTTTCAACAAAATGCTTTTGAAAATTATCAAAGCAAGTTTTATTTCCAAAGGAGATACCACCAGACTTGTGTGTGTACCTATCCTTTCCATACAAACATAGACGGCAAATCATGTCCTTGCTACACACACAGGAAATAACAACCAAACAGGCTGCACAACTTGTGCTCTCCCTTCTCAGCCAAAATTACATTTATTATCCACTTTCTTGAAAGACGAGTAAGAATCTAGAGGTTCAGAACTAGTACCTAGAAAAAGTACAAATAACAGAAAATGCAAAAGTCATCGTTAATAAATAAACACCCGAAAAAGAGCACATGAATCCTGGGATAAGAAATGCTCTGGCAACTTAACACATCTGATATCACTGATATGTATCATATCCTGAAATGATAAGATCTCATAAAATATAATTTAGTTCACGTAACTTCTAGGTGACTGAGAAAAAAAACATAAGCAGCAAAACTGCTCAACCGTCAGTTTTCAATAGTGCTATTGGTCAGAAGGGTAATCACAGATTTCCTTGCTTTGCCTCGCAATAAACCGTTTTCTGAGGTGCAAACCCACATATGAAAACTAAGAAGGAAAAAAAAAAAAAACAAAAAAAACCAGAACAAAACGCAAAGAAGATCTGAGCTGACTCAGCCATATTCCACAAGCTAGTATGGGTCAATAATACCTACAAGGACGCATAATAATCTAGAAAGAAGAGTATTAGGATAGGCTCAGGCTCTTTTCAGTGGTGCCCAGTGAAGGGACAAGAGGCAGTGGAACACAGGAGCCTCCCTGTGAATATCAGGAAACGCTTTTTGACTGTGCAGGTGACCAAGCACTAGCACAGGTTGCCCACATGCTGTGAAGTCTCCTCCTTGAGGAACTCCAAAAGACACCTGGACATGGGTCTGCTTGAACAGGGAGGTGCCAGATGGACCCAGAGGTCCCTGTCAACTTTAGCCACACAGATTTTGTGAAAACATAAGAGAATAAACACAGAAGATAATGTACATGCTTAAGAAATAAAACCAGGAAAAAAGAATCCGATTTTTTCTTAAGCACAACCCTATTTTATAATGAGGCAGTAAATGACATGAGTAAATACAACTAAATTGAATTAATCTTGTTGTACCTGCAGAACCATTGCAGTTGACATTATACTGGGTCAGACTGACACCATTTAAAAGTCATCTTCCAAGTAAAGGTCACACACATAAAATTCAAATGCATGCAACAGGCAGAGTAAGAGGGCAGTTTGATCTCCCAAACAGGAGCAGGAACGGCCTTCTCAGAAAACCTTGCCAGGCCTTAATATGAAAAACATAGATTTTGTAAGGCTAACAACCCCCTACTCGCACACACTTCGCAGCTGCATGCCCTACTCACCTCTACAGTCACTCAATTCACTGCAGCGCAGTGAGGGGCAGTGAAGGTTAATTTCATTTGCACAAGAAAGCAGCACTACTGCACCTAAAGACATGGGGACATACAGATGGGTAAATGAGACTGTTTGGCCTGCGCAATCTGAGTGCTGATGAGGCATGAAGAAGGGAAAACTTAGCTGTGCGCAGTGGAGCTTGATGGCACTGCAGGAAGGAAAAGGTACATTAAGGAATGAGTACCTTTTTGCGAAGCATTAATGCACAGCAATACCATAGAACAAGCAGAGCGTGCTGCAGTTTTACTTTAACCGACGTCTAACAGCAGCTAACTCAAAATAAAACCATGGTTTTACCCACAATGTAGCGTGTTAGAGACATCAGAGAGAACTCCTCTAGGAGACTAACCCTCCAGCAGAGCTCTTCACACTTGGCTAACCTCAACCAAAGGGGGTTATTTAGGTGTGAATCAAAGTATGCTTCATTGAAGTGTTCAGCTATACTCACACTGACAGAATTTAAAAAATAAATTAAAGAAATAAAGGAGAATTCAACCTATCCCTGAGCAGCTGAAGCCTCTATTCTGGACATCTTCTATATACAGGTATTCTTTTCTTTTAAACCAGTACAACATGTTGTTTCCCAAGGACCACAAACATCTTCAACTAGAAATGTTTTTAACATACTCTGGAAATGATAAATGTAAAACATTACTATTTCTGCATTTCACTACCAAGACTGATATCTTTAATGCTCTTCACTGTGGAAATTAGAATTCTAATGTCCAAAAGAAAAAATATTATAGCTTCTCTAGCACTCTTTAAATGATAAGGCACGTCATCAACTGCTGTAAAATTCTTTTTTCATTAATTTTGAAGGTAGAATTTCTTCATTCTTTTCTGCCCATTTAAAATGCAAATAAAAACAGTTTGATGGCTTAAAAAATAATCCTGAGAATATACCCACGCTATTGCCATAGAAAAAATGTTACGTCCAATAATATATTATAATAAATAATATAATAATTATGTTATCTAAATTGGATTATGTGCTACAGGCTGATTCAGATGAAACTGTAAAATCACCTATGGAGTAGGATCCTGCTCCACACATGTAAAAGGCTTGCTACTGATCTGCAAAACAGTCAATGGAACAGTGGAAGAAAAAAAGGCACAGAAAAGCTTGAGAAACTCCTTCCTGTGGATCCTCACACTGCAAAGTGCACAGAGAGCATAAGTCTCACGGACTGACTATGCCTAACTCTAACATAAACACAAGTGTAGAGTTGGAAGAGAGAAGTTTTTGTAACAATCTCCTGAATCTATAGAGAAATCACTAACAATCTGTTTCAGTTATTTATTTCTGGTGCAGAAGTAAATCTGCCAGCAGCGTTGGAAACCCTCTGAAGAATGTACTATATAAATATAAATCATTAAAGAACTGACTGACCTCACCCTTGGGTAACTATAGAGGCACAAATACAACACTCCAGAAGTAGAAAGTCTAGTTGGCAGTGCCACGCACCAGCAGGCAGCAAACACAAGAGCATCCATCCTCCCGATGCTGAAGCAGATTCCTTTAGACAGGCTTTGTGTTTTTATCCTCAACCACTACAGGTCATCGGTGGCAAAAAGCAAAAACTTCTGAGGTGAACTATTCAATAATTAAGAGGGAGATCCCTGCCACATCTCTACATTTCATCAAAGGCTAGAAACGAAGCACGTGACAGGAGTGAAAATACAATTTGCTACCATCAACAGCACATAAGTAGTGATTGTGTCCAAGATGCTAAATGATGCAAAGCTGTTAATGCAGACTGCAACTTGTGGCTTCTACCAAGATCCCGGGGAAAAAGGGGACCAAATGTCCCACCAAACACTGCTGAAGCAACTTTGCAATTCCTAAAGCCCTGCCAAGCCATGAGAACTACTTTCATCAGGTGTGAATTTAGATTCAAAGTACCATCTGGTAGGCCCTGTGAATTCAAGGTTCTTGTGCTTGACAGCAACATTTTCAGTCACTGACAGAAAAATTCAGTTAGTCTAAATTGTTCTGACAATTCTATGTTACTTAATGGCATCATGAAGACAGCAGTTCTTTAAGTGGAGTTTAAATGAGGACAGGATGGTGACTCTGCAAGACCAGCGAGGCTGTTCAATGCACAAGCACTACAACAGAGGGAAACAAATGCAACAATTTATGAGAGAGGGAGGGAGGAAAGGGAGGAAAGAAGAGTGTAAATCTGGCAAAGCAGAAGAAATGCCTCTGGTAAAGTGACTGTAATAAGCCAGGGCTTCTCTGGACAGTTCCTGGGGAGTCAGAGGCTCTGTGAACGCCATACTAGGCTGAGTTTTCTTCTCTCTGTAGAGAGCAGTGACAGAGGGGCATTACACTGGCAGTCCCCTCATCCTATCAGCTGTACGTAACAAAGAAACTCGCAGCTAAGCATCATGCCAACTACTGGAAATCATTTTAGCTAACAACTAGTCTAAGCTGCCTCTTTTGCTATGCATTTAAGAATTTGTTTTCTAGCTAGATATATAAGCAAATAAAACATGGTATGTTTCCAACTGGCCTTCAGCCTGTTCTAATAAAATAATTCAAGCCTCAAATTTTGGCTGTGGGTTATGGGCAGCCCATTACCTTCATCCTAATGGATGCTTTTGCTTGCTTATCACCTTGAGATTCATATCTACCCTCTCGCATTGGGTGTATCAGTGGTAGCAAATGGTGCAGAAGGGTTTGTACTTTTCTCCTCTTGTAAAACCAGAAATTAAGAAACAGGGTTGCAGGGACTTAACACTCTCTCTCCCCACAAGAAATCTGTATGCAAAAAACTGTTATCCAGACAAGATTAATACCACTTGGTGATAATCAATAGTTCCATCCCTGAACAGTGTTTAACCTTCAAAATCTTCTTACTTTGCAGAAGGCAGAAGGTAGACAATTGAAAGATAAAGGACAATAGTTTCCCCAATTTCTTGAAGTTATCCCACACAGACCTCTGAAAGTAACACTTCCTTTTTATTTCCATGGAAAATACGTTACAAAAAGAACAGTAACACTATTTGATAAAGCAAATTCTCAGCTTCAAAACACTGTTTTTCAACACCACGAGCTACACATTTTCACCACCAACAAACAAGTGTCTGTGTGCCATGCTTGTAAAAATCTGCACTAGCAGAGATGATCCACTGTCACCACTGCTGAAATGCACCACCTACCACCTCACTGTGCTCAAATCCACTGTCTAGCCTCCATAAAGATTCAGCAAGTGTCAATAAATGTCAGTGGGTGTGTCATTTTCTTCCACGTGGAAGAATTCAACTACACCTTTGCTTCAGGTACTTCTATGTCAGATGCCATTTTGAATCTCTGTTCCTCTGCTGTTATCTGTCACATAGCAACAAAACGTAACGGAATACTAGTGGGAAGGTTCAAACTCTTACTGCCTTATCAACAACATCCACTTCTGACTTTGTGGCAAAATAGTCACAAGAACCTGAGAGCATCAATTGCACTCCTCTTATTTGTGTACATCAGTTCCATGATATTTCCAGGAACAAAATCTGTAACTTATCCAGCAAACACATTAATATCTGTCCATGTGACAGCAGAACTGCTTCTTAGCAGCAGTCAAGTTCCTAAGCCTTCTATAGCACTGTTAAGTAACATCCAAGGTAAAACAGATACATGCATATAAATAGATACATATACACCCCTCCGCCATACACAGAGTCAGTCTTCAGTTTTTTTACAATACATTAACAAAAGCTTTAATTTCCAAGAGTTTTACTTGCCTGTCTCAACTGGATCTAAGCTGAAAATAAATACAAAATCTTCAGCATTAGCCAGCAGAATTAAATGAATCACTAATAGAGCATCCTTTATACAAGTTAAAATTTAACAGTATCTACTTAAATACCAGATGAGATCTTAAAAGAAATAACAACTCTTAATAATTCCATCTTTTATTCCCTTCATCTAAATAGGGGACATATTTCACAAAATACTTGAAACTTTAACAGCTCTGTCTCCCAGTAAATTGAAGCAAAAGATGACTATCTCTGATTTTTCAAATCAGGAAATGCATGTCTCACAGAAGCTGTTCCTTGCAAAAAGGAATACATATTAGACGTTGAAACCCTTTTAAGAACATAACTTATTGTAAAATGAACTATCATTAACACAATTTCATTAATAAACTCTATATTATAATATTTAATGAATTCTTATTGGATGTTTTTGTAATTATCAATTTTCAGAAACATTCCTCTGTATGGAAGTTGTGGTGAAAACTGACACTGCCTGAAGTTAGTGACTTTTTAAGCACTTTAGACATCCCTTTTTGGGTAGGCCTGGTTGCGCCATGCATCACCATCACCACAATGACAGACAAAAAACAAACGCAGAGTGCAACTGCAGTAGTCTGTCTTTGTCTTCATATTTTGTAACACTGAATAAGTTTGCACTCCAGCAGACATTTTCACTCACCTGGAAATCTTTGTGTTTTCAATTTCCAGATCAAAAGAAGTACAGCTCATAAATTCCTCCTGTACTATTTTTATTTAATTTCCAGTATATAATTGCATTAGTTACACGATTTCCGTGTTCTTCCGGACAAACACCGAGTCCTTCTGTAAGCTGGAGCTGCATCCAGCACATTTGTCACTGCTGCCACCCCAGCAATAAATACAAACCACTGACAATCCTATAGAGCAGTGCTATTTTTCTCATTCTTTTCTGCAACAACCTTAAAAGGGCATCTTCACCAGCAAGGTAGCAGAAAATAAATATGTCAACTGTCAGTCAGAGAAACACTTAAATGCACCCACTTTCTCTCAGTGGGAACATGCCTAGAGCAAGAAAACAGCCAGAAATACGAACTCAAGTGGGTTCCCACAGCACGCCCTATGGGGAGAGGGAAGTAACGCACAACGGGAAGATGGGAACAAAGACTGCTGTGATATTTCTGTGGGCATTGGCACTCTGCGTGTCATTTTCAGCAACACACACAAACACAGAAAAAAAGCAAACACGGCTCCTCTGGAGGAGCAGGGTCTCCCAGCGGGGCCCAGGTGTTAGCAGCAGGGCTGTCTGTGAGGACAGGCCCAGACCTCCTGGTGCCAGACACAGCTGGTTTGAAAGGTACCACCACCAGCTGCAGCTGAGACACACAGCCATGCTGCTGCGGCCTCTGCAAAAATGTGGGCAGCTTGCTCTGAAAGTAATGCCTCCTATTTATTTCCATGGAAACAACCACCAAAAAGGGTAAAAACACTATTTGATAGAGCAAATTCTCAGCTACAAAATATATTTTCCAGCATAGTCACCACCGTTAGCTATGCATTCTTGCCAGAAATGAACAAGAGCCTGTGTGCCACATTCACAAAAATCTGCACCAGCAGAGCTGACCCACTGTTTCACAGCTGCTGCGACAGCCTTGTTGCTGAAACACCACCCACTGCCTCACGTCCACAGCTTGGTCCCCACACTGTGCAAACACAGACGAATGCCACCGGGTGCCGTTTTTACACCTTTGCTCCATGCATCCTCTTCCACATCAGGTGCCATTGAGTAAGAATGCCCCTCTGCTGCCACCTGTCAGACAGCAACAACACGAAATGGGACACAGGCAGAAAGGGTCAACCTATACTGCCATACCACCATCTGCCTCTTGAGTTTTGGGCCAACATTATAAAATAGAAGGCATTATTAGAAATAGTTCCTCAGATTGGTACCTGTGAAATCAGTACTCTCACACACCAAAAAAATAAAAATTGTTGCAGTAACTTCTAGCATTATTTCACTTCAGTATTTCTATTTTGCCCAGTAGTAAATAGAAACACGTTCTGGTGGCACTGGAATTACCAAGTGCTAACTATGCCACCAGGAATTAAGAAATCCAGTCGATGGATGCAGTTACATTTGAGTGAATTCCACAGAAAATAAAAAAATCAGATGAATTGTTAAAAAAATAATAAAAAAAAAAAGGAATACAAAGAAGGCAAAACTAAGAACTATATGCCAGCTATAGAAGCTGTATGTACTTGGGTCAACAACAGGAAACATGAGGCTCAGCTATAAAAGCAAAAGCAGGTGAGCAAACAGAGTACTGGTGTTGATAACCCACTTCAAGCAGATGAATCATCTGGCTAAAATTGGGAATGTTCTTTTCAACATCTATTTTTATTTAAAATGTCTAAGAAGCTTTCATAAGATTTCTCTAATCTCTATGTCAGTTTCTAAGAAGCTCCAGAAAAGTCTGTCTCAGAGCACTGCTGCCAGACCCTCAGAATAAAATTAAAAAAAAAAAAAAATTACATGAAAGCACAGTGCAAATGTTTCCAGCTTGTTCTGTGTACGTTTAAGGTTCAGTGAGCCTAAATAACCAGACTAGTATGCACATCTATGACAAATACACCTTCACATCTTTGGTAAGCCCATCTTCCCTTGATTCCACGAGAAATGATTCCCGATGCTGAAAAGAGCAAATACTGGAGAGTACCCAAAACATTATCAAAAGACAGCTTGAGGGGGAGAAAAGTTCATATATTTGAAACAAAAAGCCATCTGAACGCTGCGAAGTCTTCATGGGTTTCTTCATCTGATTATTTTCAACGCAGACAGACTAAAGAAGAAGTTATGCTGATAAACAAAAAATACGGCCTTCCCCAGCTGTCATCCTGGCTGTTTTCTACTTCAGAAGTAAAAAGCCTTAGAATTTGTCCATACCTTATTAAATATTAAAATAGATAGCATTGATTAACATAGCATTTAAAAAAATGCTAGTTTATATAAGAAACCCTATATATTTTATTACTATTGATAAATGCCACAATTTGTATGGTACTGGAAGATGATACAATTGATAGAATTGTAACCCTCTGGCCAAATTTACTGCTTTAATTTTCTTTGGACCCAAATTACATTGCATTAAATTGTGTTACAATGTATAAAACCGAGATTACACTTCAGTAGTTTGGTTTAAATCGAACCAATGCATTTGCTATGTGCTAAACATAGGCAGCACAGGCACATTTTGCTTGTGTGGAAAATATGAAAGCCATCACACTTCCTTCTATGTAGGATAACAGTATTCATCTTCACTTTTTACCATTCCTGCTCAGTATAATTGCTACGTCTACTACTAGAGGTTTCCTGCTCAATTATGTCAATACTGTGATTAATGAACACGAAAAGTGAAAAAAATGAATCTGGATGTTGATGGCTGAAAGTGATTTCACAAAATGAAGGTAGCAGCAGCAGAATCCTCCCCACACATAAGACATCTGGGATTTCTCAGCTTATACGTGCAATTCATTTCAAAAGTCTTCTGTAACCTTAATGGACTACCTTGCAAGGAGTGCTGACTCCATATTGTAAAGTAATAGTACGTCAACACTTTATACCTAGATAAGTATATATATTTAATTAGCTAGGTTTATAATATAAGTACTCAGTTTTAGCCTAACACTGGTTAAAAACTCTACCAAAAAAATCTCTCTCATGCACCCTCTGCAATTGACGTAACAGAGAAAGCATTCAAAATGTTTACAAATGCCAGGTACACAGCTGTATATTTCAACTGAATAAAAAGTCTTAAATTTCCCTTAGGTGTCTTTAATTTATAATTTGCAACCTCCTGGTCGCATGGAATCTTATCTTGGCATAGGAATATTAACAGAGACAGGACTTTGAAGAAGTGCATTAGAAAGCTTCCTCACCCCTGGAAACTTCTAGGGGATTACAGCGATCAAATGTACTAAGGAGAGAGTCAAGTATTTCTTATATAACCATCATCTTTCCAAAGAATTTAGCTGCAGACAGAGTATTTCAGTTTAAGTTTCCTGTGCCAGAAAAGCTTTTCCCCTTGTCAGAATTAGCCACCTCAGTTTGGAAAGTTCATCACTAAAACAAAGAGAACATGTGAAACAGCAAAGGAGGTGTTATCACCTCTACTCAACAATAACAGGCTGTGATAGATCCCTCCTTGCCAAATTACTATAGCTTCATACCGAATTTTAACTCTGACACAGCTAGGTTTAGCAATTTGGATCCTGCTGGCAAGGCAAGATCTGGAACTGCTAATCTGTGAGACTTGAATGTCTAAGTTCTGCCATAATCTCTCTGAATTTTGCAATGAGGAGACAAAGTTAAAATAGGATTTTATTTTCTACTCTTTTTTTGAAAAAACTCAAACCTACATCTGTATTCCATTTTACCTAATGCTTGAAGATCAGTGGGGTGGGAAGGTCAAAGTAAAGGGAGGGACATTAGAGGCAAAATTTTTTGTATCTACCCCCCGTTAGGTGAACCTTTTTCTGCTTTCTAAGCTAAATCTTTTCCAAAACCCTTATTGTCACTAAAATACTTACTATTCTACCGTTTTCCTAAGTGCTTTGACTTATTTCCAGTATTAAATAAGAGTAATTAAATTTTTCATACAAAGCATTTCTCTAGTGTTTCAGTGTCTTCAGATCTAGAGGTCACAAGATCACCCTGGCAGGAGGAGATATCAGTGTTCCTAATCTGGGTCAGTAGCAAGGCACTTCCGTCACTTCATCTGAATTAATTTCAGCTATCATGATAGCAGTGCCTGAAAACAGCCCTCTGAGCAGAAATCCCCAATTGTACTAATGAGTTTAAGGTTTTTGCACAATCAGATTCATGGTTATTACTGGAAACATGATAGGAATTGCAGCATATAAGGATGATACCTGTGTAAGAGTACTTAAACAAGAATAGCTCCTGGGTGAAATAAATACTTCATGCTCACATGAGCCACATGCCTACAAATCGAACACAGCCCACTGAGCCATCTGCTCTGACAAACGTTTCTAGTCAGTCCCTCTCATCATGATGCAGTGTGGGCCGTGCTGCTCTCCAAAAGGCTTGGATTTAACCTCTGAGGAAGCTTAACTTTAAATGGTGCGTCAAAAACCCATCAAGTGACTGTGTGCTGTAATTGAAATTGCCGATGTGAAAAAAGATACCAGGTAAATGGCTAGAATATGATTTCTAGGTTTCTGTAAATCTTTCTTCTGATAAGAAAGCTGGTTCATTCTGGAATCGAAATAAATCACTCTCCTATTTTCATTATTAACGTGATCTCGCATAGCTCAGACAAGAACAGGGCATTTACTTAATCGCCTCCAAGGTTAACATTATGGAAAATATAACAAAATACCTTTTAACTTTGGTGGAGCCTATCCAAGATCTAAAGACACTGCACCTTTCCAGAGCACTTGCACATACTTCCTAAGAGAGTAAAAGCTAAGAACTGTCCCCAAATTCCAAGGTGTGACATCAGCAACTGCTGCATGAGGCTATTCTAAAGGTAATAAGATCAACTGAAAAGTTATTTGTGAGCACAAAGACTAGTTTTACATGCACCTCTGGGCTGCTCTGTTGGATGACTGGTTCATTAATTTGGAGTAACACAGCTTGTGTGAGATGCTGAATGGTAACAGCACGACAACGAGGACCAGAGAGGACAAGGATGTGCGTCATACTGGAGGTGGGAAGCAGTCTCAGCAGAGCAAAAAGTGAAGCACGGGGATAAAAATTCTATGAGAACTTCAGTACTTCTAAAAAACTTCTGTAGGTCACAAAACATGAGGAGCTACATTGTAGTGAAGTTGCTGAGCATCTGATGAGCATTTGCCCTGTTATTTCTCCTGTCAGTACTCCATAGAACCTCTGCTGTCTGAAGGGTCTGTTACCAAGACAGAACTAGAATGACTAACCTTTAACCCTTTAGCATTAAATATTAAAAGAGTTGAAACGTAGTGAGTTACCTTAGGTGCCTTCAGTACAACATATAGGTTAATAACTATTCCTTACAAGAATGCCTTGGCATTTCAGCAGTAAACCATATTCTTCTTATTTTTTAATTAATTATCAAGGATTCAGAACTTTCTTCTAGGTAAAAGTAAGTCTTTTATATGAGTCAGCAAACCAGAATTCTACCAGAGGATCATACGAATTAAAGTAGGACAGCTACCAATAATGGCCTATCACACTGGATGAAACACAAAATAATTTTCATCTAGATTCTGTATTGAAAGTCATATTTGCATTATGAAATTTGCCACCTCCAAGAAAGAAGAACAAAGTATACTTCTATAGACTGTAATACTACACAGCTGAAGACTTGTCTTGCTGTAGTATTGCCATAAATTTGAGGGGGAGGGCTGGCTGGGCAAAAATGTATTTCCCACAAGTTTCACTCTGTAGTTTCCAATCACCTACATATAGTTTAATAACAACAAAAGAAATGCAACAGATCTGCTATGCTCAAAGAGGATTCTTAACCACCTCAGTGACTAGCAGCCAGAAAACAGGCAATGTGAAGATGGGGAAAAAAATACTTCAAAAAAGGTAAGGCCTTTTCAGAACACTGAACAGGTTTTAAATCACTTGCCTAGAAGCATCGAAAGAAGGATTACACCCAGGTCTCCACGTCTCAAAATTACACTCAGAATTTCTACTCTTTGGCAAACCATTAACATGGCCGATTCATTAAATTTTAAAATCAGCATACCATCTTCTGCCAACAGTTAGAATAATAACAGATTTTCAGTGTCATTAAAAATTTAATACATTATACTGCTTCTATGCTAAACCTAGCAAATGTTTGCACTCCCATACATATTTCCATTTAGAGTCATGTATTAACATTTTTTTTAGATACAATAATGTTTCCAAGTAGCGGACCCTGAGCAACAGCCTCCTGATGATGCCTGTGGCCAAAGAAAGTTGTTGAGGTAAGTAAAGTGTGACAAGGAATATAAATAAATATGTTTAGCAATACTGAGTTTCTTTGCTGGCAAGCCAGTGAACCACAGGCCTTTTTAAGTCTATGTCAGCACTTCCAACTTTTCAATGAAACACTTGCTGTTTGATGACATTACCTACTTTTCCCTTCACAAACAATGCGAAAATGAAATGCCCTGGAACTGTTGATTCCATGCCTCACCACAGCACGCTGTACACGAGGACATTTTATTTAGCATTCAATAACAATAGCTTAAAATACTCTGTAGCAACTGTAACTTTCTAAAATCACTTAGAAAAACATTTTAGCAGTATTTCCTTTTATAATAGCATACAAATCTGACATGGCAGATTTGTGTTTTTCTACATAAATCAATCTAGCATGTCAAGATATTGAAGCCATCCTTTCCTGGCTTTCCCAAGACTTTTAGAGAGTCTCAGGGCTCACAATAGCACAGCTGGCCAAACAACAATAGAATCACAGAATTGTGGGAGTTGGAAGGGACCTCTAGAGATCATCTAGTCCAACTCCCCTGCCAAAGCAGGTTCCCTAGACCAGGTTGCACAGGTCATAGGAGAACATTAAAATCCACATTTAAATCCAGTAAAAAATCTAAGTAATCTCTCAAGCAAAAAGTTGGTTATGCATCTGTTTTTGTTTTTCATGCATCAGATTTTGTTCTCCTTTGCTCTCGTGCACATTTTAAATAGATTCTGCACATTCCCTCTGATCTGCGTCAAGTCTGTGAGCAAACGAAGCCGAACCCACGTCTCATGCAATGAACAACTCTTTAGAAGAATAACGCACTTTATTTGATTCTTGGAATTCTGAACAGTGTGAAGTAAGACTATCTTAAGCATTTTTACTGCCCAAATGAATGAACTCCAGGAAATTTTCAGCTGTCAGCTGTGTCTGTTACAGAGGCTGAACGCCCCAAACTGTGGGAGGCTCGAGGGTCTGGGTCTTGCTCAAAACAGGAATCAAAGACTACAATCCAGAAATTGGGAACAAATCAAAATCTTGGATCAAACATCATCTCTCCCTTAAGCAGGCACCCCTAGCTGAGAGAGCTCCAACTGTTAAGCTATGTTGAAACAGCCCCTTACTGGGGATTTTCACAAGTGGCAGACACTATATTTTAAAAGAAAAAGAAGGAAAAAACAACGGAGGAACAGATTCCTAGCTGAGTGGGTGGCAGCACACAAGCAACACAAGCCTCTGCTTTGGAAGAGAACAGAATGATCCTGTGGCAGCTAAAGATGTTCTGCTTATTGCAGTGAGTAGCAAGAATGCATTGGATGTGATCTGTGGACTTTGGGGCAGCTTTAATTGCTGCATACTCACAGCTTTAGACATTGCTCAGTGAATCATTTCAGTTATTGGGAGTTCAGATTCAGCTATGAAACACCAGTTTGGCCATACCACTACTCTTTAAGCCGCAGGGAAGGATTAATAACCACAGTGTACCTTGGCATTTAAAAGGCAATGTAGCAAGAAAGGAAGCAAACATCTTCCTTGCGTTAGTGGCCTAATTATTTCCATTGACAACACATTCTTATACTACTACCGCATCTCCAGCGCAGAGTCACCATCTCACATCCTAAAAGCAGTGCAGTTGAATTAGCACAACCATATGCTTTCAGCAAAGCTTGTCAGCTCTGGGTTCTGGAGTTGGATAACCCAGTGCCAGCCAAAATCACTGCATGTGTGTCTGTTCTGCATACTGTGGGACAACAGCACAGAAATTCCAGATACTGTAAATCAGTTAAATGAAAGCAAAAAGGAAGGAGTTCTCTCTAGAAATACAACAGAGATGTAAATGCCGTAAGACTTTAATTTAATTTTTTAACAGGCAGAGGTTGTGTGAGAATCAATAGGTATCCAGTGTTTGGTAGGATCCAATGGTTGTACAGAAAACAGAACCAGCAGCGTGCCCTGAGGCAAACACTCCAAAGATGGACAAAATGGTGGATCATGATGCCAGTCCTATAGCAGGGCACAAGGTCTCCCTGAACGGCAAGGAAAGCCCTTCTATCACTCTGCAGACTTTTATCACTGTCTGCATAATACTGAAACAGTACATATTCTGTGCATTCGCACTCACTGAAATATAGAATGTTCAGGGTTTAATCTTGCTCTGAAACACTGAACCACAGAAGTAACTTATACAGCCAGCTTTTCTGTTCTTCTGCTAACAAATAAGCTAAGAAACACAATTCTTAGCTCCTTCTCCAGAGCCTGTTCAGGGACACTAGACTATTCCCATATTCTGGGGCTATGCATCAAGACAGTGTATCGTTCCCTATAATGTTCTGCTATTTGCTGTTACAACATGAAACAGAGGAAACGTATGCAGGAGAAAGAATTTTACAGAGTTCTGTCATCACGTGCAAAATCTATATTATTCTCCATTTTTTCAAGGCTAGAACGTCAAGCTATTTTAGATTGATAATTGACTTCTATTTCAGCACTGTAAAGAAAAGAAATGCCATCCACTGTGGGTAATTAATTGCATTACATATTCACATACGCCCACATACATCTCAAGAAGGAAAATACAACTCCCTGACACTGATGCTTTCCTAAAAAGTAAAAACCTAACGGATATTTTTAGAGATTCCAGATCGTGCAAAAGAAATCAAATGTTAATATTACACAATTCAGTAATCAACTTCAACACTGGAGACAAAAACCTTTACCTGCAAGTTTTCTGTATAAAAGCAGTCTACTGATAAGCACAAACCAGTTTATTTCCTCATTTCATAGATCTCAACTCTTCTATTCACTTTTTAGTGTCATCAAAGTCCCTGCAATTCAGTCAAGAACAGTATGTCTTCTGTTTCAGGCACCTTCTGTCTACATGTAATTTGAAGAAACTGCTCAGAAGCAGAATAAAACAGAGGCTTTCAGACTCAGAGCAATGCAGGAGTCCAAGCTTCCTTCAAGCACTGTCACTGGGGAATCCAAGCTTAGGACAGGACTAACTTCTCAAGCATTTGATGCGCTTATTAAAATCCAGTCTCTTGGAATGGTGCCTCATCCTGGACCTGATGGACCTCACACTTCTTAAACATACGTTAGAAAAGTAGGCTTGGAAATAATGGAAAAGTCAGTTAAAATATGAGCAAATAAGATCAACTGTTATTACAAAGTTAGAAGACAATGCAATATCCTCTTTATTTTGGTTTTTTTTTGTTTTTTTTTTGAAGGATGGTAAAATTGGTTTGCTCTACGAATTTTAAGAGTCCACCTGTACAAAGATCCAGTACACATGCTCTCCTTATATACAGTCAGTAACAAACAACTGCAGATTGCCCCTGGCCACCACTGCAGGTATCTAAAGGACACTGCAAGATTTACGTGAAGAATTCTGTGAATCTAGAAATTCTGTGAATCTAGAAATTCTTCCTTTCTTGGAGAAAGAGAGCAGCTATTTAGTTTTTGATCTCAAAGGTTATGATGGATCTAGACAGCACCCTCCAGCACAGCAGAGCTGGACTGAGCAATGCCCGCACACCCATCACTGTTCGCTGCTCAGCTTCCCTGCTACTGAACCTCTGCGCTGCATTTCCCTTCTGCTGCAGCACAGTTCTTCCTTTGTTTGCCTGCCTGAAGAAACCTCATGTGCCAGCTTACTTATAGAGATCCCCTTCTCTGATTCCTGGAAGTCCACAGCACACTGGACAAAAACGAAGTAGGACATTAACAAAAAGAAGGCAGGATCTCAAGGCAGACAAAATCCTGCATACTAACATGGGGTTGAGGCCAACAAAACTGCATTGTCAAGTAAGATACACAAATCCATTTTGCAGTTCAGTGAGATCAGTACTTGGGGACAATTATAATATACTGAAGAGAACCAGTGTTCAACACAGGAAATGCAGCATATTTTGGAACAACTTCCTTGAGAAGTGGGAAAGGAACTAGCCACTGAGACAAATGCGTTTATAAAACGCACCTCTGTAGACAGATACACATGGATACGAAGTGCCAGATTTAAACAGGAACACAATGCACGTTAAAACGGTTACTTGTCCCATCATCTAATTTTTTTTGTATCACTTACATAGCAGCAATTCTGCCAGAACAGAGCTGTGTGAAAGCTCTGAGACAGTCTAAGACTCAATAACCAGGATCAAAGTCCCACATACAGAGGCGCAATGAATGTCACTTGCCTGGGGATATAACAGTATAGCCTTGTAAGCATAAGAGTTCTGGCCAGGAACACAGCAGTGAAACAAAGCCTTGGTTAGTTGGGGGCCACTGTTGGTCTATAGTACCATTTATACAAGCGCAGGAGTTTTCAGGGCAGAGTCTCAAGAGGGCAGAACCTGTATTTCTCAGCATCTTTATTTAAGAACAAGAGTCCTCAGTTTCATAGCTAATTAAACACCCAGTTAATTATTGCTACACAGTCCCTAGCCAAACGCATCCCTATTTAATATATTTTTTTGTTCATAATGTTCCATTAAAGCAGCAGTTGTGTCCATTCAAGCTCAGCCTGAGCAGTTTCTCTGGAAGATAGCCCAATTAAACAGATTTCCTTATTAAGCATGCCCCAGTTAAGTGAGGTACATCACCACTGGCTCAGCTTCTACGTGATTTTTGAATAACGAGTAGAGTATGGCGAGCATTTTACATTGACTTTAAGCTAGTTGTTCCTTACACAAACAAAATACGTTTTTATGTTAATTGTAATAAAACAGCATCAACAGCAGTTAATTCGAGAAGGGACAACTGCTGCTATAGTTCTTTGTGGAGACTGGAAAGAAGCTACCCAAACTTCTATTTACATATTTTGTTGAATTATGTATCAAGAGAAACTCTGATGTTTTACATCCCAGAGCCCACAGTAACACATCCCTGCGTTGGCAGGATAGGGCTCTACTCTGCTGGGCTTCTGCAGGCTGACTCTGTAAGTCACACTGCGCTCAACTACTACATATACATGCATACATAAATATCTTTTAAATTAACTGCAGAGCTTGTGGGGACAAAGAGATACAATGACAGCCCTCACAGTTGCTGCTTAAGGTTCAACTTCTTCCCTTGCCTCTTGGTAAGGGATCTGAAACAAACCCTTGACATGAGTCTCATTTTTACGAGATGATTACACTTAAAATCAGCAGTCCTTGTGTGTTTCATTGCATCAGATACTAGCTCATCTGGGGTAGTAAAATCAAAATAAATGCAGAAAAGATTAATTAGTTAAAAGTATGTCTTAAGAAATATTTAAGTTTGTCCTGAGCATTATACAGTATTGACCTTACACCTTTAGGTATTGTTTCAGTACAGAATATTACTTTCTGAACCCATTACAGTCAAGCAATTGACATCACTTTGCAATCCACGCCTCTATTTAAAGTAAAAATAAATAAATAAATAAAACCAACATACTTTGAAAATACTAAACTGGTTACCCCATAAATTGATCTTCCAACTTGATTAATCTGTCAATGGCAAACAGCACAGCACTGGGGTCAAAAACCTGTCTTTCACTGCAAATTGTCATTGCTTTTTGAAGTGGATAATAATTTCCAATTTAACATCATTATGTTGCTATATCAGACCACTTTCCCCGTTCTACTTTAATAGTTAAAGACTTAATTCTATAAATTATTTCCCAGTTTGAAAAGACACAGTCCTTGTGCCAACAAGATAAATGAATTACTTTTGTACCATCAGAGGTTTAAACATAACCATCTGGTCCACCAAAACTGCTCCAAATTTTTCAGTATTCTTTAAATGGCACATGCTGAGAAAAATCCTGGTGCAACCAAGGAAGGTGGCAAAACTCCCACCAGTTTAAATGAAGGCAGGATTTCATCCAACATGCCCCAATGAGAACATTTCACATTGCTGGTCCATGCGAAGGTTTTGCATTGGCCATAACTACGTTGGCTGAGCGAGAGACTTTTTTTCTCTCTCTCTACAGAAACAATGAAATGAGAGTTATGAAATACTGAATAAATATTCAAGCTGGACAGAAAGGGAAAAAAAAAAAAAAAACAGTGCATTTCTTTACTGGAGTATGTTTTCTGCATACCCTAGGATGGAGAAATATTATGCTATATGTATGGTGAAAGGAACAGTCAGCTTTTATTTTAATCAAGGCCAAAACCAAGAAAAGTCCTTTATTGGTGTAATATCTCATTAACTGTCAGCAATGTGTGGACTTCTGTGAGAGCTTACTGAACTGGACAACTGATATACTATGCTACTGGTTATATGTTTATTTTTAAATGTACACACAGACACCCACATATCACCAAAGGACCGCAGTCTACAAAACCAAATTATATATGCTAGAGTAAACTAGCAAAGTTTTCACAATAAACAGTTCACTAATTAATAATTCTTGACATTTTTTCAGGTCATTTAAACTGATTTTATTTACACAGAAAATGATCAACCTCGGAAGTCACAAAGGTGATGCCAGTAATGGCTTCTCATGCAGAGCCACCATTTCCAGAGAGCCGATCCTGCAAGGTGACAGTCAGGTAGCCAAGCTGGTGCAAAACTGTCTTGTTTTACATCACAAAAAAAAAGAAAGACAGAAACCTGTGCTCTCTGCAGTCCATTACAGTTTATGGCCAAACATATGAACCACATAATTTATTTTGCTGTTTATACTAGAAATTAGGAGCCACTTAAATGTGTACGTGCACACACAAACGAATTTAGAAGTATATTTACATAAACGTGATTGCTTTGTAAATAAGGCTATTCTGAATAGTTGCAGATGCAAATCAATTCCATTTTCCACTCTACCTTCAGGATTGGATTTCAGCCATTGGTAACACCAAAGACATCAAATTTAACCTGGTGATTCTCATATCATTCATAATGAAACCTTTCTTTCTCATAGCATTGGGTGACCACATCTTTTCCTCTGTTGTATTCTGAACAAAGACATGAAAGCATCAACATGCTGAGTGGTATCAGCAGTCAGATTTCAGTAGACCTACCAGATGATCTCACTTCAGCTGTGCTTACAGGAAAGGAGGGAGGTTAGAACTTGTGGCCACAACAACAATTTGGTGATTTTTTTTTTTTTAGGGAAGAGAAAAATAACTATCAAATGTACATCAAACATGCACACATTCATCATTTCCTTAAAATAAAAAATAAGTATATATGCTGATTTTTTATGAGTAATCTGACTTTTCTTCACAGCAATTTTCTTTTAAATGAAGATTTGCAATGCCTGTTTTTAGTCAAAAATTCCAAAAATGCTTTTAACATAATGACAAGGACTTACAGACATCGATGGAGAGCCTCTTGATGAATCTGTCTACCATCACCTAGCAAGTATGAAAATCTAAAACATACATATGGCATCAAACACATACAGATGTTAATAATATTAATCTTCTGAAGTCACACATTACTTTCATTTAGGGATTTTATGCACTAGGTGTAAGCATTTACTGGGTTTTGTTGGTTTTTTTTTGTTTGTTTGTTTTTTACTTCCTTGCTGAAACTCAAAAACAAATGAATTTTCCCTCAAAAAGACAGCTGAAGTCCAATTCAGAATGTTTTCCTTGAGAGACTAAGTTGAAACTGAATTAAACAGAGAGATTTCCATGAGCATGTTTAATTAAATTTGTTGCCTGTTATTTTTCTGGCTGGTTTTACATTTCAGCATCATATTTCCCTGCAGGTAGCTGTCTTCACATAGTTTAGGTGATGCTTATGGTATTACAAAATTCAGCTGCAATTATGGAAGCAAAAAACTGTCCAGTATTTTGCTCCCTCTACCGTAGCAATCCTTTCATCTAAATTAACTTCATATTCATTTATATCATGTATGAAGGTGTATACACAGTATCATATATATTCCACAAGCCTTTTTAAGATGTGACATTCTAGAAATGAATGCATGCTATATTAGACCAGTTTCCTATCCTTAATCAAGCTACACAAGAATATCTTCTCATGTAAAATATATGGCAGTTCTAAATAATTTACAAAGGCTCAAATGCTCTGTTCTCTTTGATATCTAGATATTCCCTGTCAGAGGAAAATAAAAAGAACACCTCTTCTGCTCTTTGAAATTAAAAAGGAAATATTATGTGTAAATAGACTTCTATTTCAACTGCGTATAAGCTATTTGAGGGGAAGAGGGAAGGAGGAGCTGCTCATGCATTTATTCCCCAAACATTTCTGAAACAGGATAGACCTTGTACTTATGGTCCAGCTGCATTAAGATCAAGACACTGATAACGCAGCCCTAAAATGACACAAGAAGAGGAAACCCAAAATGTCTTTAACCTATGAATACGATTTAAGTTTGATTTCAAGATGAACTTAATATACACTCACTTTCCTACAGTCTTGCTCAGAACTCTATGTATTTCATGGTACTCACTTAAATCTCAGTTTACAGAGTTTCTTCCATCAATTACTGTAGGTTTTTTGTAACTAAAGATCACTAGTAATTTAAATGAGTTCTTCTGGGATGCAAGCATTAGACATATAAGAATAACTAGAGAAATCAGCTGCAGTTTACTGGAAGTTAACAACCATCATCCTCCTACCCAAAAAAACTGAGACCCTAAAGAAAGAGACTTCGGTGATTTTGAAGTACTGCTAACTTCAAACCCTTTCTTTTACTCTTAATTGTATTCACAACATAAAATGGTAAAACAGTGGAAGCCAATTGGGTTTCAACTAGTTATGTACCAAGATAAAGCAAAGACAGTATACATCAGAATCATTTAGAGCCCAAAACAGAAATGGAGCTCATCAGCACAGTTGTGCCACATAGTCTCATTTGATTTTTTCATGCAGTCAGCTGACTGTTTGGAGCTCTATGTTAAAGTCCATTTATTTTTACTCTTTAAAAACAACATTTTTAAGTGATCAAAATAACAGAATAATTTGTATTATTTATGTTTCTAGTTGGGAGATTGTTTTTGATAATTCAGTATTTATATCAGTGTAGGGCCCTTCATACACTAATAGACATTTCAGCTTTCTTTAAATATAGGACAGGAATATTGGATAATAAACAAGAATAAGCATGAATATACAACTTAAACATTTAATTATAGCTTAGAAAAGCAGAAAGCAGAAATATCTTTACTGGTTTGAAAATGCCACAACACAAGCTAGAAGTAGCAATACAGTGTAAACTAAACTGTGGGGGTTGACTGATTTTGAAACAGATGCTCATGGATGAATCAAGATCTGATATCAAAGTAGCATTATAATTCCGTTTATGGAGGAGAAAATGGATGAATATTTTACATCATTTTACTGATGAGCAGCGGCCAAACAATGTTAACAACTCACTAGAACATGATCTCTGTAAGTCTATAAATTAACAAATCCTAACATTTTTTGGAGACAAAAAGCAACAAAAGCCTTCATACACACCTGTTGACTTCCTAGGTAAGATATTCAAAGAAGAAAGCATGCATGCTCACACACACCACAGATACAAATCTTGTAATCCTAACAGGTTCTCACGGCTGGCCACAGCTTTTACACATCCATTAGAGCATGGCTTCTGGGATTGGAGAGCACCTGAAAACCAGAACTGCATTTCTGCTTCCTTATGATAAACGTCTATCAGGGAGCTTGACACCCTGCAAACCAGACCCATACTCAGCAGCAGCAGTACCTGTCTTCAACATAACATCAATGGCAAAAAGGACAAATGCAGTTTCCATTCTGGATAATTATTATTTTAGCATTTAGCATTTCAATTCTAAACTGTCCCAATGAAACTCAACCATACAATTTGAATCCTGCACATCCTGCTGATCCCAGAACCGATTTCCCACCATCCACCAGCTCAGGCAGGCAGCTGTGCACTGTCACTAAGGCTCCCACTGGCTCTGAGCTCTGCTGGCACTGACCCAACCACCCAGCAAGGCACTGTCAGTTTCCTGAGGACAAGCTTCTGCATCACCTGCTGAGATGTAAATCCAAGAGGAGCTGCAGGAGGAAGCAGCTCCTGAGCTGATCCGCTTCAGTTTGGTTGGCTCTTACCAAGTTCCCCAAGGCTTTTGGAAAATTGCTCTTTCTCCCAGGGGAAAAAAAATATACATATATATGTTGTTAAAAGCCCAATGGGATGCTGTCCTACCTACAGTACCACTATCTTTCTGTGAGCCTTCCAAGAGAAACCGAACTTGTTGTAAGGACACGTCACTTATTCTAGTAGTTGGTGCAAGTTTTTAAAAAAACATCTCCAGAAATTGGTGGGGTAGGGATATCCCAAAGTTTAGAGAAGTCTTTACTGGAGGGAAAAAATATAAACTGAACAGTTCCTACATCTTAACAACTTAGTATTTGCACATGATACAGTTATCTATTAAATTATGTTAAGCAGATATAATTGGAGAGGAAAACTGCAGCATAAAAAGATAAACCTTCTATCTTTAATGCAGGAAATATTTCAGAATTAATGGTTAGGAGCCAGGTGTATTCTCATAATTCATTACAAATTTCAGTTAAAACAATCTAATATAGCTACTTAGGTTGGTGACATTTGCATGTTTCAAGCTGTCATAAATTTGGTTCAGTCCTGCTGAAAATCCAGGACTAAAACCTTTTCAATTCTGTGTAAATAACAGAGATATAAACTTGAAATGCATCTGACTCCAGCCTCTCATTTTCAGCTCCCAGGTGTATACAATGGCACACTTAACCAACTGCATGGCATGAGAATGTCCCAGCAAATGGGAACCATTTCACCCCATTCTAACTTCCTCTTACGAAAAACCTGCAAACATCCACAGGTCATTATGCCCAAAAGACAAAACTAGTTATTGTTGCTAAGTCAAAATCTCACTAATCATTCTGTGTGGCACAGTGAAGCTGGAGACCCACTGACTGCAACCGTTCATTACGCTTCACGCAGATCCTGAACAGAAAACAGCTCCCTGATCAAAAAGCTAAGTTAAAGACTATTAAGCTTACTAAAGTTTATCTAAACAGTTAGAATGTTAAGTTTAATCCTTTCATTCCCAAGGTTGTCAGTCAGCTCAATTAAGGCAATTTAATTACAACCAACAACGCTCAGCAGAAGATGCCATGACAGGCCAAACATCTACTATCCTATATTATCTTAAAGCAGTCAGTAGCTTCCCTCAAGACAAGACTAATGTCTGCCCAGCATTTCCTCAGATCTGTGACCATACAGCCCCAGCAATGACCTTCCCAGCATATATCTGGGGAAGACTCACAGAGACCACAATCAAGGTTTGCCTCACGTCACACAGTGGCTCTACAACAATGGTCAGTGTTGCATTTTTCATTTTTTGCTCAGCAGAAGGGCATCTAAAAGCAAACCGCAGGCATGCATACTGACGTCTTCGCAATTGCAGAGGAAAATAATGCAGGCTACATACCATTCTCACTCAAGATAGCAGACTTTCAAAACACCATAAAAGCATGAGAAATGGGTGAACTAGGAACTCAGGGAATGACATTTTGCAGAAGTTGGCATTTTTGATGAGCTTTTGGCTACAGACGATTTTTACTGCAATGAAGATATAGATAAGGTAAATTCACTTGTTACTAATGCCTGTTTACTTCAAATGGTTCCTTCCAGAATAGACAAGAAAAACTCTCATGCTTGGATCAAATAAATAACTATGAACCATTAAACAGCATTTAGTTCAAATATATATATATTCTTGAATACTTTCTGATGCAGCATACAGCGTAGCACAGACTGTGAGCACAATGCAGTATGGAATAAAGAATCGAATTGCTTTTTGTCCCAGTTACCCATCTGAATACGTGCAGAAGCGTGATGATTACAATTATATAAAATGCAGCATATTTCCACTCACATCACTGAATCTAGTCTCATGTAAAAGAAACAGATTAGCTATAGAAAATAACCCTGCATTTTAGTCCTTTTCTATATCTCCGGCAATTACATGATTGCATAGTCTTTTTCTTAGGTGGATGAGAAACTCAAATGATACAATTTCCCATTAATGCAAATTTTTATTCACCTTAGGAGCTGTAGATTTTGAGGAGGTGATTTTGCATTGATCTTCTCTAATGCAAGAGACTTCAATAAGAAACACATTCATTTCTCTACAAGTAGTATGCAAAATTACATACTGACTGGTGATACTGATAACTTAATATGCACAATGCATCAATGAAGACATTTGGCAGAATCATCAAAAAACTGACTGAAGTTTGTTAGATCCCAATGATGAGATTTATAACTTGTTGACTGGGTAAATCCAGAAATTACCACAGGGGAATACGTGCATGTTAAAGGCCAGCTGAACGCTTTGAAAAGCCGAGTTGTGATCACAGAAATACCAAATCCCTGCCATTAAAATGACTGAGAGACATGTGGCTAAGTCTACTTCCTTTCTTTAAATATTAATGGTGCCAGGTTTTATTTTAATTTTCATATTTGTCTAACATTCATTTTACTGGTACTGCTGTGAGAGAAATAAGCGGCTCATTATCTTGTGGATGAAAATACTTGTATTGTTCCCTGAAAAATACATTCCTAGTTTTGTTTAAATACAGGTTTCATTTCAGTTCCCTTGGCATTGGGAAGAAGAAATGCAAGTCTTGTGTTCTTACTGAATAATTAAGCAGGAAAGTTACAACCAAAGCATTTAAGTACAGAAATTTTCACACAGAAAACAGTTCCACGGAGTGCCCACGGCATCCTTTTCTGCAAAGCTTTGGGAAACTTGTAAAAAAGAAAAAAAAAACCCAGACGACAAACAAAAATCTCTAGTGCAACAAATATATTGTGAAACGTGGCAATTTGCAGCCGCTGCAAGGCATTATGCCTGCCTTCCAGCATACCTATGAGTGCTGGAAATTGACAGAGACTAGAGAAAGTTTAAGTTTTGTCCATTGTTTAAGAAGCAATGGAGAAGAATGAAGACCTGTGGTTTGCTGTGCTTTCCCTGAACAAACTAATGGCTAGCTCTACAGCTCCGGCTGCCAAGGAGGTGCAGAATGGCACAGGCAGAAGTACTGATACTTGTTTGACTAATGTTTAAACCACTGCAAAGTGGAATTTGGTGTCCATTTCTACATCTCCAAAAATATGGCATTTAACTCTAGAGGAGCATAAGATCAGGGTGAGGTAAGGCTCTTAAACGCAAAAGTTCAATGGTGGGGAAAAAAGTGCTTTTCTGCTTGCTCTTTTTGACTGATGCTGTACACATCACACAAGCATTGTGCCATGGTGGGTTTGGACAGAACGTGAACGTAGAAGAGATACACTTAGGTGGAAAATCTGCTTCAATATAGAGGACAAGCTTGAATGATCCAAGCCTGATGTTCTTCACAATATTCTGAGTTCCTGGCACACCACTGACAGGGCAGCACACTGAGATGAGAAATCCTGAGCCATGAGAGACCATTCCTGTGAGCACAGCAATGGGGAGCCCAGGACCCATGGACACTAATGGCTCATTTTGTGGGTTGAACACTGGCAGTGCCTAGATGCACTTCTCAGTCAGCCATGGCGAGGGCTTGGCAGCTCTCTTCATCCATACCCAAGGGCAGACATAGGATGGGTCCATCACTTCAGCCTACATTTCTGAAGCCTAATGGCTGCCAGAAAAGAGGAGCCCTTCACGTATTAAATGTGATGAATATCCACATAGGCAGCACCATTCAGCCTGACATGGTGATCCCAAGGCATGGAATATTGCCACTTCCCCAGTGACAGAAACACCCCAGGAACAGATGTGCCGTGTCAGAGCCTTATGCCACTTCCAACTGGAAGATGACTTCTAGGAGTGACTGCTACTCAAGCTACAATAAATTAATACAAGAATTACACCTAAATAAAAAGGCTAGTCCAGTAGCTAGTGGCAGAGGTTTGGATCTAGTGGGTTACAATTGTTGTGTTAGCTTAGCCAGGTCTTCCAGTGCTATGAGACACGAGACTGATTGAGACCCTCTCTATCTGAAATGAGAATCAGGGGTTGCTGGGGTTTCCCACTGCTGGGAAGGGAAAAGAAAATGGTTTCCAACTTCCAGAAAAGTTGAGAACTTGGATCCAGTGAGAAGGAAAAAAGTCCATTCAAAGCCTGTCACCAAGCAATCTCTGCAGGTGAGCTTTGCTAAGGACTCCAATTAATCTCTTAACAACTTAACTGTAATTAGATTATGAAAACCACCAGCTAAGCTAGCCCAGCAGAAACTGCATCTCCCTCCTGAGTCATCATTCTTTCATAAAAGAGGCATTTGGGGAAAAGCAGTGAGGTGTTAAATGCTCATGAACAAATGTTTGCAATCTTCAAATCAGGACTATATGCCAAAGTCCTACAGATTGTCATATTCAGGAAAAAGGAACTTCTGGACAATTAACTGACCTTCCTATAACCGTTACTACTGTAAGCCTCCACTTTCAGAACAGGGAACAGTGCTGCAATTTTAAATATTTCAAATTACAAACAGAAGGATTCCCCTGCATCTGTCCAGCATCACTAAATCTCTAAACCTGTCAGCCTCCAGATTTGCTCTGCATCCTACACAGTGCAGACGTGAGTCATGACTGCTGTTACAGATAACTGAAACTACCAGTGTGATGCTACCAGGTAGCATGATGTCCTGTGTATAGTTATTATAGTGGTGAGGACCCACCACTCTAATAATTACATTTCACATTTGGAGACAAAGTCAGATATGACTTTCAGCAAGACAATAACAAATCCTCAAAAGACACGTATCCCTACAGAATCAAAAATAATCCGCTTTTTCTAATCTAAAAGACCAAAATATCACACAGCACTTTTTCAAATAAAGGTTTTCCTGCTTGAGATTGTTTGTGTGTCCATGAGGCTACATTACACTAACCAAACACAAGGTCGGGTCAGGATGCACGATCAGCACAAAGCAAGATGCAATCTCTATACTTCTGTTGCATATCTGCATACCTTAAGGAGATTTAAACCCATCACAAATCTTCAGTAGTTTATTACACTAGAAGAGCACCATTCTGATACCACAATTAATACGTGGAAGAAGCAAGGTATTTCTACAAGAAGAATGATCCTATCACGCATTTAAGAAGTCTGTCGTATGCACAGTGTTACCTGGAGTTAGTACACCCTGCCATGCCTCAAGGAAAAAAGAAGTTTCAAGAGCATTAGCATTTCAGTTTGGGAACTAGACAGATACTGAACTTACCAAGCATTTATTTGAAAATTTACACCCTGCAGACACATTAATGCCAACAGAAACAAATCACTGCTTATGAGCAAGAAGGGAACATGCTGCAATATTCAGCAAGGTGATTTGAGTCCCTTTTATTGGTGAATATGTGTACAAAGTATTCACGATGAAATATCCCCACCCATGATAGCACACTAAGGGTTCACCATTTATCACTTACATAACACCATTTTGTTGTTGTTGGGTTTTTTCCTTGTTTTGTTTTTAAGAGGATTATTAATCCTTCTAATAAAGGATTAACATTCTTCAAAATAGAAAGCAGATGCAATAGAACAGGGCTAAAGGCAGGATGCTGAGCAGTCCATTTTTCTTCCAGCTAAAATGCCATTAGAAATCACTTTAACACAGTCAGCACTGAGTAAGCTGGGACTAAAGGAAAGTGCAGGAGGCAATGGCCGAGGAAGATTTAAAGCCCACTTTCTCTGTTAAAACAAATAAGTCAATAAAAATAGTAGTAAAAGCAATCATAAAATTAGTGAAACAATGGCACTGCTTTCTTCCACCGTCACTTGATGCTGCTAAATGCTCTGCCAATGAAAAGGGGCATGGTTAATAAAATACTATGAAGTGACTTTTCTTGCTGTGGGTGATGATTCTTGCATCCTTCCTTGTCACCATGCCACCACCTGCTCCACGCCTGCATGTCCACAACTCGCAGCTGGCAAGGACCACAGAACAAATGCCCACACAACTGCTGTGAATGCTTTCAGCACACAGCCTCCCATCCCTATGGAGGGATGCCAGAGTCTCGTAGGGCTGCATCTCTCCTTGCTGGGGGACAGAAGCCAGAACAGAGCCATGAAGAAGAACCATGTGTCCTCAGCTGAGCTGCACTTGCGGAACTGCCTCCTGAGCACAACAGTGACACTTCCACGTGTAACCTCACACAGATGCCAGAACACAGCACAAGAGATGGGTGTGCTTGTTGAAAATCACATACCAAAGAAGGCTTTTCCATTAAAACAGAGTCAATAGTATGCTGGATTTTAAATGGCAATCACAGAAAGGCAGTTATTCAGAATATCAGTTTTTAGGGTGAGAAAGTAGTTTCATTAAGAATCAAACATCTGAAGGAACTGCCCACTATTTACATAAAAACTGTCTGTCATTCCACAAAATGAATGCTTTCTATGCTAACAGTGGTGCGGAGGAAGAGCTTTGTCAAGCTGGATTCATACAAACAACTGCACTCACTTTACTGTCTTAATGAAAATCTTTCCAGACTGACTGTATTAGGAAAATTACAATGTAGTGCCACGCCACGGTTAAAAATCCTTTTGGCCTCTGATGGTTGATGTAAAAATTGTTTCAGGCATAAAAGAACAGATGCTGACAGCCATAGCAGCTCTCAGTGCTCATGCCAGCGAGCCACATTCACTTGAAAAGGCTATTCATAATGTGAATAGTGCTTCATCTGAAGAGAGCTCTATTATACAATATGGTATATATCTGCAGCAAAAATGACCCCTCCCCCCTAGATTTTATTTTTCTTTACCCAGCTTTACTTGTTCTACAATCCCTTTGTGTTGCCTTATCTGTTCTGCTGCTCTGAACGCTTCTTGTTTATAAATCTGGTGCTTAAAACAAACACACCACACAATTCACAGTGTAACTAGGGAAATGTATTCACAGATCGGTTTAAGAATTCCAGAAATGCTAAGGTTTAGAAAATAAAATCCAGCTAAATTTGATCTGTACATCTCTTTATGATCAGATTTTTCTCCCTGAAAGCATCAGCAACTGCTTTCCCCCATGGCCAGCAACAGGAATATCACTTGTATCACTGCTCTAAATAGACCACTGGAAACTCATCACAGCTTTTTTAGCCTTGGTGTCCAGCTAGACTAGACAGTAATTTTAAAATTATCAGATCTGCCCAAGCTACAAACAAAACAAATAATTTCCAAGGACCTTCTCATTTGAGGGGGTATCCTGCACTCTGTGCAAAGAAGGAGCACAGCATTATGAACCTCTGTCCGCTACGCCATAGCTGCAGAAGGCATTCCTCACTCTCATGTCTATGCTATCTAGCTGTGAGTATACTCAAGCAAAAAGGAAAAAAATGTTTCTCTCAGCTACCAGCTTTTCATTACACACCTCCATGTGACACACAACCCAAGGGACCCAGTTTAGATTTCTTCTTTCTTCATATAAATATGATACAGAAGACTTGATGGTGGGATTCTCCTGCCTCCTCCCCAGGTGTCAGCCACTGTGTGTTCTGCTACAGGCAGTGGATGCAGTTACTGAATGCTGTCAGTCCCTGGCAATGTGAATCAGGCTCTGCAGTCCCCATCCTGGGGGCAGAGGGTAGAATCGTGTTGCAGCCCAGCCAATTCCCCACTGAGGGGGCAGGTAGATGTTCATCTCCCTGGAAGGAGGAGGGAACTTCCCTGTAATACTGACAGGGAAAATATCCTGTACTGTATTCCATCAGCTGAAAACCTGCGTAGGTGGCCATGGAGCAAACCATCTGGGTTTGGTCTCTAATTTCATGCATGCATTAGTTTATAGGAGTTTCAGTGGTTTAGGAGAGTAACTCCAAGCCCTGCCTGCTCCAGCATCCCTTCCTTAGCCAAAGCTAACTTTTCCTACTCACATCCTCACCCCGCTCTTAAAACATGACTGTGAGCACACAAAGGAGCCGTACTGCAACCAAGGCTAGGCTACGTAAAGCCCTGTTACATTTATTCTTGAAAGCCTAATTCATGAAAAATGACTTTAGCTACATAGACTGTAATAAATACGTAAATATTAACCCTAACTTGAGGACACTGCCTTTCCATGACAGAGGAATGCATTTCCAGCTGAACTGTATTGTCAGATCCACAGCAAAATAGCCAGCACGCTTCCTTCTTAAGCAATTCTACTTTAGAAGAGCAGTCATTTCAGCTTCTTCATCTATATGCAACTATAACAGTTAAAAAACAAACAGTGCTTGAAAATTGCCTCTATCTTATCCAGATAGAAAACTGGCCAAGAGGCTAAACACCCTTTTAAAGAGCTGTTAGGCAAACACAAGTTTTGATCCATCTACCTGTACACCGTGAGTAGAACGAGCACTTCCACATCAGACATGCTTGATACTTGCACTAATACCCTGCTCCTGAGAGCAGCACGGATAAACAGCACAGTGACTGTTCCTTGGGAAACACTGAGCTGGGTCCCAGCTTGTCTTGCAGTGCAGAATCTTGTGACCCAGAGCAACTTACTCTGTTGTCAGGTGTAGCACAATAGCTGCTTTCAGCACAGAAACTGTTTTCTGACATTATATATTGTCAACTCCATTTGCAAATAACCAACTTGATATGATGGAAAGCAGGCACAGCAAACCGGAGCTGCCTGATGGCAAATCTACCTTGGACAGCTGGGTCACAGATTCACTGCCAAATTTTGCAGTTCATCATGTCTAATCTGTAGCACACAGCAAACCACTGAAATATGAGAAATGCCATGCGAAACCAATAGCGACTTCAAATGCAAGGTACAAAGTCTGCTGATTCTCCCTGCTGTTCTCAAAGCTCTTCATTTGCTACACTCAGCCAATATTATACAACTCTGATCATTTGCTGCCTTGCATTATTTTCTTCTTATTCCTTTGCCTTATTTATGACATAAATGAGAGGGTTACCTCATGTATTAGAAAACGCAAATCAGAGTTTCCCCAGTCCTGCACCACTGGGTACTCCACACCTGTGAAAAACATCCCCTTAACCTGACAGCCACGGGGAGCATTGCAACCCATCTCAGGGCAGAGCAAGGTATTTAGGTATCAAGCTAAAACACAATATTTTCATTACTCTTCCAGCAACTGGAAGTTCTTAAGGGAAATAAAAATAAATAAATCATTGCTGTTTGTGTTAAAAGTCCAAGGCAAAGCTCATCGTTCCTTAAAGTCTCAGAATTTTGTACAGAGAAGAAAATGCATCTGCTGTCATGAAGATACAAAGAGGAGATGCCTGCTTCCACATGCAAATTAATGAATGTCAGCAAGGGATTTGTTTTCACAAATCCTGATGCTCTTCTGAACAGGAAGCCCCAAATTGGTGCTCTGGGGTTTCTGCCTTAATCCAGATCTGTTTGTCCTACTCATGAATCCTTCAGAATGGTGAAAGAAGAGTTTATCTGGAGCCTTGGCTCTTCTTCTGTTTCCTATTCATGAAAAGTCAGTCCGAAGTCCATACAACTAAAACCGACCTTGCTCCTAGGCATATCACTGTGACCTCTGATTTATTTTAGACAGCAAATTTAACATCTCTTTTGAGCTGTCGTAACTAAGCCATAAATTCTTGCAGGTGCTAGCAATGATCTGATCTCTCTTCATCTACAAAACTCAAATTATTGCTGCCAAACCTCCTTATCTTCTATGCTGAGTGGAAGAACTCACTGCTTACTGGCCTGGCCTAACGGAACTACAGCCTCACTGCTACTACTGGCTCTGCTGCCTCAGAACACAAGCACAACACATGTGCAGAAACACAGACTGGAGTATACAGGCATATCATGAATGATACAAGGACATCTTCATAATCTTCTCTGGTTTTATTTATGCGCTCAAGAGAAACGTAATCCCTGTGAACTCCAGTTATACACCTCTAATATATTCCTTTTTTCAGTCCAGAAGCAAAAGTACCAAGCAACATAAAAACCATACTGTCAAATCAACAGATGAAGCAATGCTGCATGTATTGCACAGACAACCAAGAAGAGGAATGCAGCAGTTAATTCCTCAGTCTGAAGTTACACCAGGTGTGAAAGCCAACACTCCCACAAATGCATCTGACCCATGGTTTTGTCTTTGGACAGTCTTTGGTCACAGCCAACCCGGTATTCCTCCTCTGCCAGCTTAGTGTCCCAAGTCATTTTCCATCCTACACTGGGCATAAAATCACTTTGCACTGCTTCTCTACACATAGATAAGCTTTGTCTTCATGAATAGGAAAAATGCAATAAATAGCACGTGGACTTTTTGATGTGACCTAAATCATTTACAAAAAACTTAAAAAGGCTGAACTACAAGGAAAATGAAAAACATTCATGATGCCTTTCAATTAAGTCAGGTTTAAAATATCTTCTCAGATCCAGCTGTCACCAACCTTCCTAAAAATCCTTTTTCAATAGCAGATAGACTTGGGGGTAGCATTACTCTTTGCAGCGCTTCAACAATTGCCAGTTGTAGAAAAAATCCCCCACAATGAGGAAATGCCCATATGACCGCAACCCGGAGCAGGTTAACTGCAAAAGGGACATGTAGGCTTATACTCCTCAGAGCAAATGGCTGTTCACAGTCACACACTCTCAGGGGTAGCCAGCCAGCACCGAGCTGGAAAATGCATTGCCCCTTAGCAAGGTGTCTGCAGCAGTATACAAGCACAGGACCTGAGGAAGGCTCCTAAGCACTGATACAGTTCTTTGAACTGTGGCTTTTTCATGTGTCCTGCCAACATGGAGAGCAGCTGCAGTTCACACTCCACTGAAAATGGAGAGAATCTCAAAGGTTGAATTACTCCCTCCCCATTGCAAGAAGTGAAACTCTGGTTTAGATTTCTTGGAGTGATGTTCATATATACTGTTTTTTATTTCACATTATGACATTGACTGGCATGACACTAATGCTATGTTTAACTGTTCATAGTTAAAAACAGACATAGATGTAGGAAGAGAAGCAAAGAGCAAACAAACCATCTGTTTCTTTCAGGAGAAAAAAAAAAAGGGTGGGGGGAAATCTGAAAATCTAGAATTCACTTGATTTTTGAGTAACGTTTATAAACCTTGTCAGGAAAGGTTTTCATACAGAGAGCTACTGTGAAAGGTGGATGGTTAGACTAGATGATTTTGCAGGTCTTTTCCAATTCCATAATTCTATATTCTATATAATTCTATGAAACAGATTTGAGAAACAGACACACCTAAATACACAGAATCCTATATATTATTTTATGTTTATTTATTTTACCAGACAGTAATAGCATGGCTGATGAGGAAACTATTCACATAATGCAATGCTGAACAGTGCCTCTGGTAAGCAAATCTGTTATATGTTATTCTGACAAAAATATGAGGCTGCTGAAGCCTGGCCTGCATCTTAAATAGACAATGCTGACCAGAGAATGCCTTTCATGTATAAAAACATTATGCCAAGGATTGGTTGTAATTGGCTTTATGAACATGAGAACTGTCACAACACATGAACTATTGAAACAGACTTATAGTCAGTTGCCCCCTGGCAGACATCAGAAATAGGAAATAAAACGTTCCTAAAGGAAAACACTCTTCTCTACTACAGTGTTATTAGATATAACGTGCTAGAGTTACAGACGTCAAACCATTGTGGCATGCACACCATTTCTTGTTAAAATATTAAGCAGTCGTGGTACCAGTATATTAAGTATGTTATTAATGCATTAAAAAATAGCAGAGGAAAAATACAGGTACCAGACAGGTAACCAATTAGAGCTCAAATTGCCATAGGTATTCATTATACTTTATTACACTATCTTTTACTGTATTCTTATGAGAAGAAGAACAGATAATCTATGTAGCGCAAACATCTCCAGCTGTGAACCAGCTCTGCATTCCCCCTTCAGATACGGTTTATAAAAAGCTAAAAAGAAAGACGAAATATCCACTGTGAGCAGACAAGCCCTTGTGATGGCCCCAGGCACACCACGCAGCCTGCACAGGGGCAGCCACTCTATAACACACTGCAGAAAGCCTGGGTCCCACAGAGCCAGTCCCAGCATTCCCCCTGCTAGAAGAATGATTGGTTTTTACATCAGTCCCTGTCTCTCAGCACTGAGCAGATGGACACATCAGCAATACAGTGTGCTAGTGGGCAGGATCCCGTGGAAGAATTTAGGGCTGGTGATGAATGTTAGTTCCTTAATTAGCTTTTTATTTTTTTTTAAGGATTTTTTTGCAAGGCAAATGAGGCACTTTTTGTTTGTTTGTTTATAAATGAATTTTACAAAAATTATTAAATGAGGTTGAACATCATGACACTGGAGTCCCTCCCAAAAAATGCAGAATATTGGTAAAGTTTGCAGTTGATTAAATAAAAACATGAACAGCAATTATTTTTCAAGAAAATCCTATGCCAGTTAAGATAACACTGCATGAAAACAGAAAGAATTATGCCACGCTTATCACACCTTAGCAAAATCATAGGCATTCCATTATCAGAAAAGGAATAAAACCCAAAACATTAGGCACAAGTTGCAAAAATTGCACCAACATGGAGAAAGGCCAAAGTACGAGGGCAAGGGGAGGAGAGCATACGCTGCTGACAAGAAACCAAATATATATGCGTGGCAAACCGCTGCTTCTCCTCTTAATCTTTCATGAGCTTAACAAAGCATTTTACAGCAAGGATAAAACCCAGTGACCGGTGGAGCTGCTCCAGCAGCAACATTCTCTCAAGCTCAGCTGTGCTTCACTTGTTCTCAGGAAACGTATCAGGGAACTAGGTTCACAACTGCATGCACCCAGATTAGAAGTGCACGCAAGGACAAGAGCATAACTCATTCATTATATGTACATCTGACTTTTTTGCCATGTAAGTAAGAAAGATAGTGGTCATTTTACTTACTGTGAACTACATACATTTTGCATGTTAGTAGTAAATGTGTTTACAGGGAATTTAGGGCCTGATACCAGGTAGCTGCACATGTTTGCAGTCATCTGTATCCTACACTGCAGAGACTCTCCTGTAGTATTTTACAGAAATTTAAAAGGCAACCATTTCTGTAATGTTTTCGGATGGTAGCCTTTGAGCATTAAATGAAGAGCTCACTTACTTCATTTACAAACTCCATATAATTATAAAGTTCCAGCAAACAGTGTACTCATTCTGTCACCCAATGAAAGGCCTGAAAACAGCCACTGGTCTTTTTGTCCACACATTTTTATGGAGACAAAACTATCTCATCTCCACATACCAAGAGGTTATTAGATAAAATATACTGAAATACATCTTTCATTAATTAAAGAAATATCTTCACCTTGTTACTTGCCCAAGAAAACAGCCACATTTGTTACTTGCTTACCTTACCCTTCACATAGCCTGTTCCTGTACTTGGTCACCCTCAAAGCCTTTTTATGTTCATATGGAACTTTATGTGTGCCAGTTTGAGCCCACTGCCCTTTGTCCTGTTGCTGGGCACCACTGAAAAGAGCCTAGCCCCAAATACTTTACACCCGCCCTTTAGATATTTATAAGCATTGATAAGATCCCCTCTCAGTCTCCTTCAGGCTGAAGAGCCCCAGGTCAGAGATGCTCCAGGCCCCTCATCATCTTTGTGGCCCTCTGATGGACTGTCGCCATAAGTTCCCTGTCTGTTTTGAACTGAGGAGCCCAGAAGGGGACACAGTGTCCCAACCAGAGCAGAGTACAGGGCGAGGATCACCTCCTTTGACCTGCGGGCCACTCTTTTTAACGCACCCTAGGATACCACTGGCCTTCTTGGCCAGCAGGGTGCAGTGCTGGCTCACAGCCATCCCGTTGTCCACCACAACCACCAGGTTCTTCCCCACAGAGCTCCTTTCCAGCTTGCCGGCCCGTAACCTGTAGTGCTGCAAGCAGTTATTCTTCCCAAGGAGAAAAGAAATTTTGTAGCTATTGTAAAAAAAAAAGTTTAACCTGCAAATTTTAAAGATTGTTTTGAGAATCAGACCAAACTGCCTCCCTGTTGTTCAGTGATACCCAACCATGTGCAGTCCTAACAGTGTTACCGCAAGGACTTAAAAAGTCATGCTCACCGTCAGCAAAGGGCATACAGAACTCCAGGTAGCCTCTCTGTTTGCAGACTGACAGGTTAAAATCAAACCGAAGTGATAAGAGACTGTGGGTAATTGCAATTAACTGCTGAGAAGTGCAAAGCTGGCATCGCTGTCCCTGCAGATGCAGAATTCAACACGAGCTCCATCCACGGAGCACTAAGAACAAAAGCAAACACATACAGAGCAGCACGCATGAAGGTCACCAGACAGCAGCTTGAAAAGAGATACTACTAGAGACCTTCCCAGCTCCAAAGCACGTCTGTCCTTCTACAGGTCTGTTTGTGATGGTACAGCGTGTTTAAAACTCTTGTTACTTTCAGAGCAACACCTATTTTATTACATTGACCCACATCAGAGGCAGACGTTGGTGGTATGGCAGTAGAGGTTGACCGTTCCCAGCAATACTCCATTACATGCTTTTGCTGTGTGACAGATGGCAGCAAAGGGGCAGTCTGACATGGAAGTGAAAGGAGGACTGCGTGGGCAGCATCGTCCTAGCAATGATGCCATCACAGCAACATTTATTGACAAAAGAAGTGATGTCATCTCACGTTTTTCCACATACACACACTATGCCATGTCACTGTCTGCCAGAAATCGAACATGCATACTTGTTAGGAAACAGAAGTTCCTGGCATCCCTTCTGAACGGTGCAACCCCAGCATATATGTGCAGAAGGTACTCCCACAGTGATCCTACAGCAGCACAATGAGCTCTCCTTTTAACGAAGGCAGCACAACCGCTGCCTGGATGTGGGTCAGATATAAAGAGGCATTTCCACCAAAGTGTTGCATAGAACTTCTCATATCAAAAAAAATAAATAAATAAAAAAAAAATAAATCAAACATGACCACTAAATTGTGACGAACCTGTCACAAAGGTCTTCAAGATTTAAAACAGCATAAAGCCAAATGTAACCGTACAAAGTCTGTGTGTGTGTTACAAGGTTTACCTACATACTCAGTCATTCACATCAGTATAGATTCCTGTCTGCTCTAGTGCTGGCAAAATGTCAAGTGTAAGCCAAGTAGGTCCTCCAGTCCTTCGTGGAGACACCTCTGGGTCATCTGCCAATTCACACATCCAGGACAATACTTTCACATTCTGTCTTGCAACACATGGTTAGATGAGCCTTTCATTACATTCAGCATGACATCCAAGAGATCAAAGCTTTGCAGAGTGAGCTACAGAAAGCTCTGCTCCTCCTCAGGGGAACTGTTTCAGTGAGCAGTGACTGCTGTAAGTCTAAAGAACCACCTCGCTCTCCCAGAAGTGGACAACTATTGCCCCAAATAGCCAAGAAGAGAATCTCGGAACACCCTGGAGTTGAAATGGCCTGTCCTGGTTTTGAATCTATGCCAAACTGAAAGTGATTTCTCAAAGCAGAGTAAACCACAACTTGTAAATAAGTAGTCTGCAGATAACACTCTGCAGAACAGGACCCAGCCACTGTCACTATTCAGTCTAACAAACCAAAGCATTCAACAGCCCTTTGGAATTAGTAATGGACCTTCATCTTCTCTTTTGCTCCTTTTGAGAACATACAAGAGCTCCACAATAAATAAATAAATAAAATAAAAATAATTTTAAAAAATCTAAATGGTGAAAAAAAATAGATTTAAGCGAGAAAAGTGATATCCCTGGTTTGTAGCCTCTGGTTGGAAGGGCTCCTGAGGAAGACCTTTCACTGATGAAAAGTTTGTCACAGCACTGAGATGCTCCAAAGGTTACCTACTTTGTGCTTTTCAACTGCACTGGTAGAGACGACAAAAGCTACTACACAGTCTCCATAAACCTCATCCCACTATCACCCTTTGACCACTGCCACTACACCAGTGCTGCTGCTCCTCCACAGCAGCCTGTAATGCAAACTGGGCAGCCAGTAGGCCCTCCATCTCAGGAAACACCCAAAGCACTAAGTTTATTAAATATCAGGTTCTGGTACCAGGATACAGAACCTAGTAACTCGTGACAGTGTTCAGCAGGCTGTGTGGGCGCTTGAAAGATTAATTGCCAGAAAAAATTAGAGCAGAATTGCTTAGTACAATCCACCCTTGCACTGGCAGCAGGGAGGTTAGAAATAATACCAAACCCCCAAGTACAAGATGATGGTGCCATTCATTCCTCCAAACACAAGCAGTGAGTGCCAAAGCTTCTGGGCTGGGAGCAGATCACTGTGCCTTATCACAGCCCCCCCCCAGACTGGCCAACACAGGCTACTGCTGAATATCTACAGGCTTGGAATGCGATCTTTGAAAGAAAAGGAAAAATCAGCGATATTTTTTCCTTTCTTAGCAACTTATTATTCTCTAACAGCTCTGTGAAAGCTGATGACACGATTTCTTCTGAAGATAGGTATGAAAAAGTGCCTTATTTGCCACTAAAAAATGAAATAGGAAGCTATGGCTTTTTTGATATTCATGTCGTAAGAAGCTGCTCCATTTCATGTCATTTATAGGGTCGGGGAAGTAATAACTACACTTCATATTATGCTAGGTAAGAATTAGTGATGCAGATAAAGACCAGATTCTATCTCCATTACTTGCAGAAGTTTAAAAAAAAAAAAGAAAGAAAAAGAAACAAGATAACCCCATACAAATGTTTGAAAAAGTCAGAATTGCAATAGCAAGCCTTTATTAGTTTTCAGTGCCTTTAGCTAAGCTTATCATTCAAGTGAATTAAAATGCTTTAATTAAGCCACCTTCTAACTCAATTTCTTCAGATGTCTTCCTGCTTCTGCAACAAATGACGCAGATGCCAGAGACCACAGCTTCTGTCAGCACACAGCTCCAGTTCCCACTGAGAACAAACACAGACACACACAAGATGGCAGAGGTAGGCAGGGCCCTCTGGGTCCATCTGGTCCCTGCTCCAACAGGGACACCCTGAGCAGGTACCCAGAACTACATTCAGGCAGTTTCTGAAGATCTCCAAGGAGGAGTCTCCACAGCCTCTGGCCTGTGCCAGTGCTCCATCACCCCATACAGTGAAGAAGTTCTCCCTCATATTCAGATGGAACCTCTTGCATTTCAGTTCATTGTCCTACAATGACTTAGGCCCAAAGCCTAAATTCCCCCTTCCCTTTTTTCATGTCTTGTGTTCATGAACTATCCTACTTCATCACACAGTCCTTTTTCTTATGGAATTTGTACCAATGCTCTCCAATTCCTGTCTCTTCCCCTCTGCCACGCAGATCTCAAGTTAGGTTCCTCCCAAAGCACTTCAGTCCCCCCCACTTTCCTTTTTCATAGTGGTTCCTCAGCTGGAGCCTGGGCACAAAGGACTGGATGTCAGATTTGACCCTAAAAGAGAGATTATGAGTTTGGAGCATCTGTACTCACACACCTGCTGCCTCTGGAGAACGTTACATACAGGCAATCTGTCCAATAACAGTATTTGTGAGGGGACAAGTCACAGCATGGTCAACAGCAGGAAGCAAAGCACTGGGGTTTCAGAAGCCAAGGGGAGACCTCAAAGATTAATCTATACCTCTACTTGCTCCTGAAATAATCAAATATATTTACGCTGTTCCCAATTAATATTCCAACAGTTGATTATAAAATCCTCAAAACCCCAATTCAGTGATCAACCCCTCTGCTCAGTTTCACTAATGCTGAACCTGTTACATTATCACCTGAGCCAGCACAGGTGTGGAGAACACTGCTTCACAGCAGCTCTGTGACATTTGAAGGCTACCATGTCATGCTCACCCTTTCAATCATTCTTTTCAACCTTTCTTCATGTTTTCTAAGTCTCCTATTGTTTTCATTTCTCTCCTCCAGATTCTCTCCGATATGGCTGCATCTTTCTTGAAGCGTTCACTCTAACTGGATACAATTAAATAGGCGATGAGGATTATTGCAAGGATAAAAGTGTAACTTCTCACATCCTTCACACAGGTTTCCTACTTGCATGACACAGTTCCAGGCTTGTCTTTACTGCAGTAGTGTGACTTTGCTTATTTAGCAAGACAACTCATTGCAAACCACAGATCTTCTGAAGAACTACCACCTAATCCCTGTTGATTATAACCGCAGCATCTCAGTCCTATCAAACAAAATAATTCCATCTCCAGAATATTCACAGTCCCCTCTCCAACTACATGCCAACAGCAGATGCACTAAGCACCCTGAAGTCACCTCTACGCATGCTCTGTAGTACTGAGTATTAATGAAAAACACAGAATTTCTCAATTTATTTGGTAAAGTTTTCACAGGTAAACGTGAGAAAACTGCAATATTCTGAAGACATAAGACCAAGTGCAGGATTTCATGAAGATGGTAAAAATGCAGACCTTTGAAACGAGGTCACTACCTACAGCTCACATAATTAGGACCTGACAAAGTTTTACAGCAAATTGGCTTTACTTAAGGGGCGACAGTTTTGTTGGCAGACGGTCCCACAACCAAACTATATCACATGCACACCAACATATATCCACAGGTTTACAGGGGCTTCAATCAGTATTTTCCTTTCCCTTCTACATTGTGCCAAACCGTTCCACAGATCACATCTTCATTTTTTTCTGTTAAATAGTTTCACACATTAATTTAATGAAGATCACAGGGAAAGACTGCACGCTACTTTGAACAAAATCAACTTGCTTTGAAGAGCGGCATGAAAGTACCCTATAGAATCCAGTACAATTCTTCTCATCCCACCTCCTCCAAATCTCCAGTTCACAGTAAATCTCATCCCTGTGCAGCACACCAACACAGCAGCCTCATTGCCCATCGCCAGGTTCATTGAACTGCCCAGCTCTGACTGCTGGCTTTCAGAATAAGATGAGCAGTGACAAAAGATGCGCAAGCAGGTCAACAGCACACACTGCATTTTGCACATCTGAACACTAGTGCACCCGGAAAGCTTTTATATCAACATGATCTGAATAAATAGGTTTTCTGAAGAAAATACGGTTGAAGAAAATTAAACTAGATAGTTGTTATCACTAAAACAATAGAGTTGGCAATTTCAAAGCATTTTGGGGTGTGAGGTGCTTGACTTTAACGATTTCAGTCTCTAAGAGTTAGTTATCACAGCTGAAAGCGGTCAGCAGAAAGGTGGTAATTACAGTGGCTTAGCTACAACACCTGGCTCCATGAACTGAGATCAGCTGAGAGTATGTTCTTAAATGGGCTTCCTCAAGACAGGAAACTTGTATTTCTGTAATTTGGCAAGCAGCATCCACGCAAAGGGGAAATTAAATTGTCTTTAAAAACGCATGAATGTAGAACACACACTTACTGTAGCATTTGAATTATATTTACTTCACACGTATGGTACAACTGCACCATAAGCCATTTACCAAGGATAATACACACAGCAAGATCCTTACATTTTTCTTCCCCTAAAACTTAATTAAACAAATCACTGTGATTCATCCCACATAACGCACTGGCTCTTGAATATTATTAATTAAAATCAATATGTAACAAGCCCATTTTATTCTTTTGTAGGACATCATTAACGTAAATGCTGAAAGTAAACTAAGTGCAAATGTTGTACGCTTCTAACAAAATGTATTTTTGTTCTTAAACAAAGAAACAGTGTAATATGCAAGGCAGAGAAGCGAGAGGAGTGCCTCCGGGAAGCAGTATGAAACAATAAGTGCAAGGTCGATACAGCAATCATTGTTTCCTAAAGACAGAACTCACAGGATCACTACGGAAACAAACACGCTTCTTATACAACTCTGACCGAACAGAGAAAAAACAGAATTTGGCCTGTCCAGCAGTAGCACTAATGTGATTACAGCTCATGCTGCAACATTATGTGGCATTCTATCACATTATGTGAAACCAATGAATTCTATTCCAACATGCATTTCAAACCACTTTATTAAATCCTACTCAAACACATAGGATCAATGAAAGCATATATGTGGTCAGAGCAGCTCCCCATCTACACCACACTAAAGGCAGTTCCACCCAACCGCACTGCCCTGAGGCTGCTGATGCCAAAGGAATTGACCGTACTTTTCTAAATGCCAGTGGTAGGCTTGTCTGTATTTGCAGTAATTCTCTTACTTGAGCCTTTACAGAATGAAGGCCATGCACTGATTTTGTGTAAGGAAAAAAAAAAAAAAAATTCCTCCTATCAGTGTCAGCTATTTTCAAATATAAATCATTCAGAATCTGAAAAAAAAAAAAAAAAAAAAAATCTTGTCCCGGTTCGTGAGGAAAAAAAGTCATGTTGCAGACATTTGAGCAGATGCTGTCTACACAAAAATTCCATGTAAAACAACAGCAAAATGCATTCATATCCATGAACTGATCATCGTGTTTCACCCAGTGCTTATTATGTCAGGTATTTCAAATTTCAAAAGACCTTTCCTGACATCTACAGTCAGGTACATACTGAAATAAGGCTGAGCTCCGTTGCTCACAAGGATATATCAATTTTCAGTGACTGAGATAACTGGCAAAGCAGTATTCAGAATGACTGTGTGGCAAAGCAGGAGAAAACCTCAGAACTTCAGCATTCTCACTGCTGTAATCAGAGCTGGGAAACTAAAAACGCAGCTTTTTACTATCTGCAATTAAAATGAAATGATACTGCCAAAGTAATGGCCCCTTTTGAAATCAAACCTTTTCTGTTTAAGTTTGCTGCATATGGATGCTAAAAATAAAAAACAATAAAAATAAAAAGTTTATTTTACCAAACAGATTATCAGCTCAACCTTACTATCACGCGCATAACTTCACAAGACAACAAACTAAAATCACCTGTAAGAAACAAACTTTAAGAAATAAAGAACGAGTAAAGTTGATGCCTTATCACAGAACATTGCAAGACATTCCTGGTTTGGACCAACTGTGTCCGCCATTACTGTGCTCTTATAAATGACATTACATAGCATATGCAATTAAAAAATTTTGCTCACAAGTGTGAATCAATTCTCTCTGAAACGCAGGATCGTCCTAGTGGGTATCTGAAAGGACTGATTTGAGGAGGGGATGCCTTGAGATACATTTTCCTATTGGAGAAGAAAGCCCCAGTGGCAAGTGGAAGCCGTCTCATTGCTGGGCGCCATATTTATTAAAGATTTTCAGGCGATCCTCATCATTACCGACGCATGGTGATATAAATAAAATATACCAATCACTTTCCTGTGAAGCTTCAATAAACACGCAGCGTTCCATTCAGGATCATTGCTGGAATGAAATATCCCAACCCAAACACAACCTCCAAACCTACGGACCAATACCAGCCAGGGAAGAGCCGGTTTTATGAATCCAGTGAGCTGCAGACCTGGACTGAAACCACATGAAGCAAGTTACACACAGAACTGGTAATTACTGCTGCGTTGAAATATATCAGTGGCTTTGTTACAGGCTCTCACGATAACGTGCCTACTGATCTGCGCTCCGATGCAGACCCAACCATCGGCGCACGGTGCGCTCAGGAATTATTTTGGCGATGGGAATTTCTTCAGCCCCCGTTACTCCAACATCAGATTTAAAACGAGAAAAATCAGTTCTGACCCAAACGTGTTGTCTTCAAGCCGCTAAAGCGGAGCACCTGCCACCAAGGGCTGCCATTGGGCGGCGCAGACGGCTCTGTTTCCAGGGAAAGAGCTCTTCCCGCACAACGGCTGCACGCTATTTGGGGCCGGTACACAACGTCTGGGTGCGCAGCGGCTCTCAGTAACGCCTGGCAGGGCCGCGGCTCAGTGTCCCCTCCCCGTCCCCGCAGCGGCGGATCGCTTTCCGTGCCACCATTGTCGGAGCATTAATTTTTCAGGCGCACGGCTGCGGTTTCCAGGTCGCTGCCCACCGCCGGTACCGCACGCTCCACGAGCGGGGCGGGTTACCCCGTGACGGCAGAGCGAACTACAAGCGGACCGCAGCCGGAAAGATGCGGGCTCGTCGTTTACCGACGTGAGCGCCCCGTGAATGACATACCGAAGGAAAGGCGCGCAGCTCGCTCTCTAAAACCCGCGTCTCCCAACGGGAAGAGGACGCTTTCCCACGCAGAACAGCCCCAGACCGGCTCACCTGGGGAAGGAGCTCCCGGGGAGGGGCGGAGCAGCCCGCATCCCGCATCCCGCCCAGCCGAAAAGCGGCGGCTTTCGTCGCCCACCGGAGCGCGATGGCAGCGTCGTGACGAACGCCTCGCGGCGCTCAGACAAAGCGGTGCCGCTCTGAGAGCGAGCCATCCCCTCGCGACGGGCTCTGCCTTCCAAGCGGAGCCCGAAGCACGAGGACGCGTCGCGAGACGCTAACAAAGGGCGGCCGGGTGGGATGCGAGAGGCGCGGAACCCGCCGGCAGCACCGCCCGAAACCCCCGCTCGCCTCCGCCGTGGCACAAAGGCGGTCGCGGCTGCAGGCAGCTACTCACCGAGGTGCCGCGCTCCCGCCGCACGCACCGCCGCCGTCCCTCCGCGTTTCGGGGCGCGGCACCACGTGCCGCCTTCCAGCGCGACGCGACACCGCCCACAGCAGCGGGCAGCAGGGCGCGAGCCGCCGTCACGGCCGGGAGCCAGCGCCGACACCTGCCCGGAGCGGAGCGGAGCGGAGCGGCACGCCCTGCGAGGGGAGGAGCGGCGCCGGGCTGCTCCGCACCGCCCGGGCACGGGAGCCGCCTCAGGGCAGCGCGGCGGGCTGCTGGGCGCGGGAAAAGGGGTGAGGCGGCTTCACGGCACCGCGGTGCTGCCCGAGCTGTGGCCGTGCTCCGCCTGCTCATTTGTTCGCGTCCCGTGGTGAGACCCAAGTCCGAGTGCAGGGCTTGACTGACGGGAACCGTTGTCTGATCTTTTTTTTTTTTTTTTACTACAGCTGGTGTCCTAAGCTTCGCAAGGAGCACACGGCAAAACTAGATGCCGTGGAGGCTGAGGGGAGGCCTCGCAGCAGCCAACAGCTCCACGGGAGAGTGATCTCCGCTCTCTGGTTACAGCAACAGGAGCCGAGGGAACAGAAAGGAAAGGTTCTGCACCCACCAGAGGGCAGTGGGCAGAACAGGCTGCTGAAGTTCAGGGTGCATGTGGACACCCCTGATGGAGGGTGTGTGAGGTCCTGTATGGAGGCAGAAGATGGACGTACTGCTTTGGAGCCAGCCTGTTCCTTAACTTTCTAGCCCAGCCAGAAGTGCCCCTTACGCTGTTGTCAAAGGGTACAGAATCTTACAGAAAAGTAATACCCACGCTGGGTTGTACCAAAGAGCCATCACACACGTTCTTCTATGTCCAGGACTGGGATAATTTAAATTTAAAGGAAGAATATAGGTTTAGACATTAATTTACCTCTACTCACTCCTTAATGAACTGCAGATCAGCAAATTCTAGAGTCAGAAGTGTTACTTGGGGAGGGGGGGGCAGGCGGGAAGCAGATTAAAAATACGAAAACTTTACGATCTGGAATAAACGCTAACTCATTTTTTCATCTGCAGTGTTCTGGAGTTCCCTTCATAACTACACTCATAGCATACACAGCACAAAGCCCCTGTATCAGCCTTCCAAATAACGTATCTGATGTCGAGTGCTCTCTTTACATTAGCAGTTGCACACATATATTTGTATCCAAAATATGTGGCTACAAACCGACCTCAATAACCAGAGCTGAATTTTGCAGCACTCCTTCGAGGAATTCAGGTTTTTTGCTGTCTTGCTTTGCTGCTGGTGCAGCACTTAACCATTTTAGATAGATTTGGGAAGGATAGGTACAAAACTTCAGCAGCAGGCATTAGAACATAATTAAATTCAGCCTTCAGATCTGTCAATTTGCTCACTTGTATGAGTTTTTTGTTGATAAAGTCAATGTTTTTGCTTTCATGGAGAACAGAGAGCTGAAATGTGATTTACTTTTTCTTCCTTTCCGCAAAACCATTGCAGCTGTAAACCTCTGTAGCAAAGCAATGGTTGCAGAATCACATGGCTCTCTAAACATTTTTTTTCACTCAGAATTTATTGGATGTATCAAGTTTCCATAGAGTACCCCAAATCTGCTGTGTGCTATGATCGTGAGAAAAGACAGACATCCACTAGATGGCACAAATGCACCACAGAACAGCAAGGAGCAGGTCGGGATAGGGGGAGTACACCACTCATTAAGTTCTATTTATGTAAATAAAATGGGTATAGGTAGTCTGCACACGCAGCTTTAGTCCAGTAACCCACAAACAAACAAAACAATCAGACGTCAACATCATTAAAGACTCAGTGCAAAACTTCCTTCAGACCTTTGTTTACCAATGGCAATAACCACACTGACACTCGTTTCTATTTGTATTAAGATAATACACAACACTATTGGAACTAATAGAAAGAGCCACAGGCATTCACACTGACTCTCCACCCTCTCCCTTTACCATCATGCTATTGTAGTTAATATAAACAAACAGTTTAATTCCTGCCCCATCACCCTGAAATGATGGAGGGGCCACTGATAAACCTGTGGTGGAGCTCTGCTTGGACTATGCTCATGCACTGGTAGGAGAGGGAAATATAACATGATTAATACCAAAACTCACTATCTATCTCAGCATGACTGATTAATTAATGAGTAATTAATACTGAAGAAAAAAAAAAAAAGCAACAGCAATGATTTTTATGCTCGTAATTTTTAAAAGTAAAAAGTAACAGAAAATAAAGCACAATTTCACTACCTATCACAGAACCACAGGACAATAGAAGCTGGAAGGGACCTCTGGAGTTCATCCAGTCCTAGCACCTGCTAAATCGGGCTCCCTGTAGCAGATTGCACAAGAAAGCTTCTAGGTGGGTTTTGAATATCTCCAGGGAAGGAGACTTCAAAACCTCTTTAGGTAACACACCCTTGTACTCTCTGTCACCCTCAATGTGAAGAAGCCTTTCCCTTTTATGTTCATATGGAACTTCATGAGTTCCAGTTTGTTCCCATTGACCTTTGCCCTTTCCCTGGATCACTAGAACTGTCTAATCACCCATTTAATATTTATAGACACAATTCCTCCAGAGCATTTTCCTCCCCAGGCTGAACATCACCAGCTCACTCAGTCTCTCCTTACATGAAAGATATTCCAACTACTTCATCATTTTAGTGGCCCTAAGTCCTCTTGAAGTGCCAAGAGGTCTTGCAGAAGGTATCATACTGCAGGAGTTAGTGACCCACAGTAAATCAAGACTCTGCTGCGCCTTAGTCTCCAGTCCTGAGCAGGCCCCAGGCTTGGTGCAGATGCACTGGGAGCCCAGGCCTGATCCCAGCACCTCAGCTGGGGTCATCCAGATTCATTTAAGAAATGGTATTTAAATAGGTCAGCCTTCCCACACATGCACCACTTTTTCGTAAAGCATTTTATACGAGAAGACAGAAACCTTAATCTCACCCCATTTTAATTAGCATCACACAGAAATATCAGTGTTTTCAGATTCAGGACGACAAAAAATAAAAATGCATTTTCCAAATGAACTCTATAATTGTTCTTAAACATTATGTTAAATTAAATTTTAGAGATACACTTGTAACACTGTAACATGATGGAAAGTACAGCGATAATAGCAGGGTGGGAGTCTTCAGCTGCAACAAATGAGGACAAGCCCAAATGCAGCAGCTGTAGATGCAAAATAAATAAATAAATATACAAAGGAAAAAGCTGCTTACCTTTGGAAGACCTCAAGCAGGCAGGGACCTCCACAAGATATCCTCACTCCCACTGCCAACCCTTAAATGAGGTCCGGGAAGGGGTGGATCCTGGCTCCACTCCTTCCAGTCACTTAGGTACACTGCGTGCACCTGAGCTCCCTGGGTTGGCCCTGCCTTCCCACCAGGTGCTCCATCACTGCTTCAAGCTGTGACTTAGCAGTTCCACTACAAAAAATTAAGAAGCACTCAAAAAACACAGTAAGTTTAATCAAGCACTTGAAGTTTTTTAAGTTCATACAAAAACCATCCTTTTATTCTTTCAACTTTCCTTGTTTTGTAGAAAAAGCAGCCCCAATAAATTAGAGCCTCTAACCTTTATTATTTTTCTGACATTTTTTTCCTCCATTCCCATCTGCAGAAAACAGCTTAAGTAAAATTTAACATCTGCCCTACTCTGCTTACTACTCACCCCAGATGATGATTAAAGTAGGTCATGAGGCTTCCATGGTCTTCTGGTCTTTCAGCAGTTGAGAACAGCACAGAAGCTTCTTCGAACGGAACGCAGCAGAGTTGATTTCTTTCATAAATGAGAGTTCACCGATTTAAATCTTCCACAAGTTTTGGCTTGTTTTGTACTTTCCAAAATAAAATATTTGATTTTAATGCAAAGTTGTATAATCCATATATTTCTTTTACCGTAGTTACTTACAAAAATGTGTACAAAATAATAGTAGCAGAAGGTGTCTGAATATCCAAAGGCTCAGAAGCCTAATCTGATACAATCATTTTCAGGCACTTCTGAATGTGTTCTAAGTTGTTTTTGATGAGTAAAACATAACACATACAAAGACATTAAATAACACAACTTACAAAATACAATATGTAAAAATAAAACATATGTATATAGCTGGCAATTAGCACTTACCTACAATTACATGAGACAGCATTTCCAATTAACATGGTATTACGTATAATTTACAACTGTAACAATGTTAGTGCAAAATAGACAAATTTTAAAGGCACAAAATTTATTCCTTGTTCCTTAATGTTGTTCACTTAAACTTCAGGGATGCTTTCAATATTAGCTGGTAATCAAGTGCTTTTAAATTATTATTCAAAACAACAGGCAATCACAGCCCCACATGTTGGTCAGTGGAAAGATGCACAACAGTCAACTCCCCCTCTTCCAGTTCTCTGCACAATACCTGTGAATACACACCACGTCAACCTGAATTGCCATACGTAAAGATCTGCCTCACCTCTCTAACAGCTTGAGCTGTGTGAAGAATTCCAGATGTGCTTTTTTTAAAAAAAAAGATTTTTAATCTCCTGATATGATTCAGAAATCTGAATACATATTTTTATTGGTTTTATAATATTTAATGTATTTCAATGCATCTTTTAAAATAGCAGTTTTCACTTTAATATTGGGATAATATTTTAAAATGTAATTTTACATTAATGTTAAGCAAAAGGAAATGAGTAGTACATGATAAAAACAAATAACTGATATTTTTTTATTAAGAAAAACGCTCAGAAAGCAAAATACATTCACAAAATATATAGACATTCTTCACAATATTTTAAGTATTGAGAAAACACTTGTTAAAAATCCAGACACACAGGATATCATCAGTATAAAACACACACTGGCTCAGCACTTTTAAGACAATCACGTATGTTATTCTCCTGTTAGCTCACAATAAAATGACCAAACTTCTGTAACCACATAAGAGAAGAAACTAGAAATAAAATAATAACAGAAAACAGGAGATTATCATATCATGTACTTGTTTCTTTCATATAATTCTGTTTGGAGAAGTCACAAAACCTAACCAGCCTTGGTACCAACCCCATCCAAACAACCCACAAAAATCTAGTCATCCCAGACAGCCGGGAGGGTAGAATCTTGCAGAGTTGATTACTTCACAGGTTTTCAAGAGATTTCAAAAGCATTCGCTGACTTGAAGAAAACAGAGGTAGAATACAAGTCATCCTTCATAATTTTCAGTAAGTCCTTATAACACAGTAATGTTATGTTTGATTGCTCAAGTACTGGTTACTTCTTGAAGCTCACATTTCTAGGGGAGAGAGAAGAAATTTCAAAATAATGCTACTATATTTTACTAATGAAAATTAAGATTAAAAGTGGTAATAATAATTAGCCTCTTCATGGTCTCTTCTGTTATTCCTAAACATCAAACATTAGCATATTATCTAAAACTCTGTTCATTTCACCGACTTATTGTTCAAGTACTTAACGAAGTAAAAGTGAGCTGAGGAGAAACACAAATACTTGAGAGGATTAAATCAGATCTCAGAAGTACAGTTACAGAGCAATATAATTACAAAGTACACTTTACTGTGCTAAGTTGCCAGGAAGGAATAAGTACATAGGCTGAAAGATGATGATAGACATGCAGAGATTATTCTAATTTAATAATCCACAAGTACATTTATATGGGAAGACAGTAAATTAGTTAGTGTATGAATTAAGAAATACTTTCTTTCATACTTGGTAAAATTGGGATATTTGCTGATACAATGTGGTAATGAGTTCTCACTGTAAAAACTAAGTTGGATAAGTAGTAGGATAAAATATTTCAGTACATGGTATTCAAGTATAGCAAATGGCCAACATTGCATTCAACTATAAAGCAAGAAAGAATAAGGACAGTATTCTACTAATTACTTTCATTCTTAGAAATATATTACCTATCATTATCCTAAGAATGATACAAAAAATGATCCACAGACTACTTGGGCAAAATGTTGATTTGATATGTAACACAAGGTTTGCCTAATGGCTCACAAGAAAAGCATAAGAAAAACAACAGAACTGCTGTTTTGTCCTCCTTGTTAATATTTTATTTTTGTTTCCCATTTCCACTGTCAAAAAAAGTTGCAGAAGAAAAACTGCTGGCGATGTAGATCAGGCCACAGTGACCTTGGTTCTAGGAAATCTATGGTTTATTAATAAAAGTAAGTCTAAGGACTCTTATCAGTTTGGAATTCTGCTTCTTGGAGCTAGCAGATAGTTACATTCATAAGCTGTTACTGCTTAATACACTGTTTCCTAAAACAATCACTGCTTCTCTCTCCCTGTCTTTCCATTCTTCACAGCAACGTGTTACACAGTATGGAAAAGACAGGACATGAAGTCAACATACAACATGTAACAGACATCATCTGAAACAATACTCTCTGGAAGAATAAAAATGACAGTGAAAATGAAGAAACTGATTAAGACCTTTTTTACGGATTCTGATGACCACGTTCTTAGACATTTATAGCCTTTAAGCACTAATAATGCAAAATATGGTAATAATTTTTATGCACTTTCATATACTATTTTATCTAACATGTTGGGATCAAGTACGTTCTTGTTGGACTTTTTCCTATGGAGTGTCTCTTGAATTTCATTGTATTTCTCTTAATATGAATCATTTGTCATTTGGAGGTAAATATTAACAGTAATAAACTGGCAGTATATATTTGGGAGCTGTCAGCTGATGCAAGACCATTAACAAAAATCCATTATATGTTTGTTGGAGAGCACTTTGCATCTATTGTTTCCAATCAATACTTTACAGTAGAAGACAACAAAAGAAGAAGCACCACCTAAAGTGCTGAAGAACTTTGTATAACTAAAAAAGTACGACTTAGAAAACATTTAAATATAACTTAGACGGAAACAAAGTGAAAAAATCAAATCACTCACTTTTCAGCTGCTGCTTGATCAGCTGTCCTTACAGCTGCACGATCTGGAGAATGCGAGGGAGACCTTAATGTAGAACTGAGTGGAGGTGAAGCACGTAATGATGAAGTAGAGAGACCGTGTCGACGCATTTCCTGAATTGCACGCTCTCTACCAACAGAGAGAGCATAAACCATGCTTTATTTTTAATTTTCACAAGTTTGCTAAGAGTCTCATTTTCTTGTATCGTCTCCCAATTTTCTTCTCACATTTATGGATTTTTTTTTAAATGCAATAGTAAACTGACAAAATTTATGAAGGAAATCAGAAATTATCCTTTTTAATTAAGCAGTCATCAATTTTAGATCAGATTATGAGAAAATCAGATTTTGTGTGACAACAGGAACACAATTTTCCACAAAAGTTTAAAAAAAAAAAAAACCACACAAAAACAACAGTTTTAAAAATGAGAAAGAGAACCACCTCAATATGAAAAAAGCAGCCTCTTACCGTTCAAATCTTTCAGTTGTTAGTTGTCTTTTTAAAACATCACTGTCAGTCTGCAGTTGCACAACTTTACTTCGAAGTATGGAAAGCTCTCTATTATGACTGCTTCTAAAAAAAAACATCAGAAGCAACATAGTTTTCTTTGAACACCAATAGCTAGAAGCTCAGAGGAATTACAGCAAGCCAACAGAACAAAAATAAATACTCAACACGATGTTTCACACAGACCAAATCAAAGAGATAGATTAGAAGCAGGGAGAGCCAAGCCAACTCAATAGCACGTTTGTGGAAGAACCTAAGATGAGAAAGATGTGAGAAGCTGGAAAGTCTCTCATTATGTCTTTACTAAAACACGTTACATTCTTTTTCAGGCAAAGGTAAGCAGAGACACGTTCTATAAAAGCAGACAAAATAATAATGTAATTATTTTATTGTTTTACTGTCTTCTGTTGCAGTATTAAATCGTTTTTATGTGTACAGTGAAAAAAAAAGAAAAAATAGTAGCCATTCACAAAAAGTACAAATGTAACAGATATGACTCCAGAAAAAGTTGATCAAGTCCAGAAAGGAACATAACTAAACAACATCTAAATAAAACTGGTATTAATGCAAGCTCAGACCAGCAAAACCTGAAGGTTTGTCAAGTACACTCCTGAGTCTGGGGCCAACTGTTTCAACTATAAGAATCAAAAAGAAAAGCCCCCTTGAAAACCTTAAGTGACCTAATTAAAAATGTTTCTCAGCAGATAGCAGCTTTCGACAATTCAATTTTTTCCTATCTTCCATGTTCATCAATAAAATTCCTACTATAATTCTGATCCAGCAAGATGCAAATAGCTGCAGAAGGCACAGGGATTGACTCTGATGATATGTTATTCAAAGTCCTTCAGAAACTGGCCTATATTTCCAGGATGAAGGTAAGAACTCAGAGCCCAAAATCATTATCGTAAGATAAAGAAAGAAAGCAAAGAGTTTTGTGAATTCTGAGGTTCGTACATGTAAATGACAGTAAAACAAAATGAAGATGATGAGGTAAGTCATTCAAAAGTTAAAAAAGATTAAGAACAACAGAATTTGGGACCCCTATGCACAGCAATCATCGTATAATAAAATCACATGGTGATGCAATATTTTTCACAGTGAATAAGTCCAGCTAGCATCAAGTAGTTTAGCTATTGTACATATTGTTTATTTAGCACATGATGACAGCTGTCTCAATAACTCATTTACCCCATTACTATGAAAATAGCATTTTGAGTAATACAACTACTCACTCTTCACAGAGTTCAATATTATGGCACTGAAGAACTTCAAAGCTATACTTAATTTTGAGAGTCCTTCTGAAGTTAGAGGTTGTATCAGTACCATTTTATAAACAGAGTGGAAGAACGGGCACAATAGTGCCAAAAATGCAAATAATGTTCAAAAATATTTAAACAGAACTTCAGCAAAATTTCAGTTCTAGCTGACAAATCCTCTGAATTTTTCACAAGATAACTCACATACTTCAAACACAGCTATTAGCATTTAAAGCTTCTGTCCTTTAGATTCCAAGTGCTACAAACTCAATAGTAGAAAATAGAAGTATATGCAAATAATTCTTATACCTGAACACGAGTCTGTTAAGACAAAAAACCCTTGATATAAATGGAACATTGACATTTGGAATAAAGAAGAAAGGAACTTTAAAATGCATTCAGAAGAAATCTCTTGACAGAAATCCTATGAAGGGATTTAAACAAAGTTTTCTAATTTTTGCATGCTAAATTTCTGTTAAATGAAAACCTCATTCTTTTCTTGTTTTGTAATATTCGTGTTTTATTTCACAGTCAGGACATTCCATTAGTTCATGTTCTTTGTATGCGATTAAAATTCTTTTTTCTCAAGTAAACAATATCCAACAAATCTAAAACATGAAGCAATGAGACGCACAGAAGCGATTGGTAGTGTCACCATCTATACCTTTACTGAGATCACTGTTATTTAAGGTATGGCATTGGTTTTCAGTAGTAAGCCCCTACACACATCAATCCAAAGTGATGTTCTTGCACACTGTGTCATCACAGATAGCTTTTGACAGTTCAGGCATGTTATATTGTACTGACAATAGGGAAGCATTATCTGTCCTTTTACTTTCTGTATGTTTCCCTTCTCACTCTATAACAGTGTTTATTAACTTGGTGTATTAGTTCTACTTTTATTCTCTTCTGAAATTTAGTTTGACTTCAGGCTTCATCTACATTCAGCAGATATTTCACCGTCTTGCTATTCAATGCAAAGTTACCATTGCAATCACTGGCTAATGTTTCCCCAGGAGGATAAATGGTGTTACCATGTCATGATGAGACCTAAAATGAAAACTTCAAAACCTAGTTTACTGAAATTACTGAGTTATAATGAAAGTGCTGTCCACATTCAGTGTAGATATTGGTTTCAGTTCCATTTAAATTTAAAAGGAACGATACTTCACGGAATCACAGAGTAGTTAATACTGGAAGTGGCCTCTAAGAGGTCATCTCTTCAGCCCTCTTGCTAAAGCAGGGACGCCTGCAGCAGGTTGTCCACAGCCATGTCCAGCTGGCAGCCTCTCTGTGCAGCCAGTGTCAGTGCTCAACACATGGAACTGGAGCATTAACTCTTTAACGCCCAGTGCTCTACATGATGTTATGATGTGGAATACCGACAACAAAAATCATAAAACCAGCATAGTCAAAACGTGCTTGCTTAGATGGAATCTTGTGTTCCCATTGGTGCTCACTGCCCATTGTCCCTGTCACTGTGCACCACAGAACAGACGCTGGCTTTGTCTTCTCCTGTTCAGTTATTTACATACATTGATAACATCATCCCCAGAACCTTCTCTTCTCCAAGACAAACTGTTTGAGCTCTCTCAGCCTTTTCCTCATAGAAGAGATGCTCCAGTCCCTTAATCATCTTCATGGCCCTTCACTGGGCTCAATCCATTAAGTCCACATCACTCTTGTACTCGGGAGCCCAGAACTGGACACAGGGCTCCAGGTGGGGCCTCACCAGTGCTGGGTAGAGGGGAAGGATCACTTCCCTTGATCTCGGAGGAAAGGATTTTAGTGATTGCACTGAAAAGATGGGAGAGTTATATCAGACAAATAAATTTCAGGAAAGGTATAACCTACCTGTCTTTGACATGAAAAGACTCTGATGTGAGAAAGAACAATGACCAGCAGAGAAAGTAAAGCAAACATTTTGAAGTAAACAGTGTGAACAGTGAGAGAAATTTCTGCTTATTCTCAAGACTGTGAAAACAAACTCAGCAAGATGTACCTTCCTTTTAGATGTTTATTTTAGAACTCTCATTTGAATTCACTGCTAGCACTAAAGTCCACTATTAAAGTGATATGAAAGATCCAAAGAGAAATTTTCACTAAACAATGCCACAATTGACCAAAAAGTCTATCTGCAAAATCCACTCAGCTACACTGAACATCAAGAATTTGACTGAGAGCGCCAGAATAAAAAAGTCTCTTTGTAACACACATAACACATATGAAAGACTTACAGTTTCCCCTCAGCGAGTGCTAGCTTGTCTTTCAGTATCTGAATTTCCGAATCTTTTTCATGAGACGTTAAATGGTTTTGAAATTCTTTATCTCTACTGGTAGCCAGCAATGTTTCAAGATTCTGAATTGTAAGCCTCTCACTGGATAATTGCTTTTTCAGCAACTCTGCTTCTGATTTAGCATCTTCTAATTCACCTAGAACCTAGGGCACAAATTTTATTCGTAATTAATACACCGGTATACAAACACACACACAGCTCTTTCCTGAAGAGCTGTAAAAAAAAAAACTGATTGAAAGTTTCATAAAAGTAAAAACTATGCTCAAGAAACATATTAAAACAAAAAATTGTTTAAAACTACGCTTAAGAAATTATCAAATATCTGCCAAAAAATGTTACTAGGAACTGCGTTATTGAGAGTGTAGGCACTTCAATAGTATAGGCATTTGCACAGGTACAAAAACAGTTCATACTATACCTGATATTTTAGACTTTTCAATACACTTAACCTTTTTCAGCTGCATCTAAAATTTCAGTTTAATTGAAAAAACTCATCAGGAAAGTCTTTCATATACAATTAACAAGTACACTATTAACCTCATAGAAAAGTTGTAAATTAGAATAAATTACAATACACTACAGAAATATCATTTGCCTTTGCAGTTAACAAAAACTATTTTGTCACATTTTGTAATGAACAAAACTCCAGCTTTCTGTACATAAAAACAGATAGATTTGCATATTGCAAATCTTGCACGACAAAGCACACACATACATACTGATGAAAACCATTTGATCTAAATTAACATACTTTGCTCTCTGAAGTAATGCATTCTTTTTCTTCAAAAACCATTAAAAACAAAACATTAAAAGCAAAAGAATTATTAACAAAAAAAAATTACATTTGCTTTCGTTGCTTACCCTTTCATAATCCATGCTTTTGGCTGCAAGCTGCCGAGATAAAAGGTCTTTACTAGCTTCAAGTTTAACACAAAGTTCTCTCACAGAAGACAAGTCAGCCATCACAGAGGACTTATCCTGATGTTCACGTTTAATGTCTTCTTCCAATTTAGACATAGTTTTTGTAATGGAGGAAATCTGAGATTCATAAGCTTGATGTGCAATCATGTGCTATACAAAAACAAATATGGATACCTTTTCAGTGTTAAATACTAACAGTTACCCGCTGATTAACACAAGTTTATTTAATAATCCCTCGGGCCTTCAAAAATTAAGTTTCCCTAAAAAAAAAAAAAAAAATTAACTTTAGATTACATTTTTCTTTTCTCTTCCTAAATCACAGCTAAGAACAACTGATGAACCACCTCTGCATTTTTAAATCACCATCTCAAAGAATTATACATGTATCATACAGGAGTGGAAGGAGGCTGGAATGCAGCTTCAGAACAGAATTAAAAGTTTCAAACTTCAAAATACGATTGATTTCCTTAGTCGTCTTACTTTATTAAGTCTCTTATACTGCTTTTGGATAATTAAAAGCATGAAACAAAATATGGTCAGTCCAGAACTATTTATATACTCCAGAACTTCCTTGATTTCCACGATGTTAGTGTTTCTAGAATATAAACCTCATTATTTTAAAACCATTGTTTTCAGTTACTGTACTACGTAATCCTGATTCTGGATTTGGACTACTGCTTATGAACCCTACCAGATTTGTGCATTTAACTTAGCAACCAATGCTTCAAATACTTCATTCAAAGCTTCAAATAAATTTAAGCTCACACAATAGACACAAAGATAGAAGGAAATATTTTGAAGCAACTAAAGAGAAATTTATTGCAGAGACAATAACAATGACCGCCAACAGGAGAGATCTTAAAATACGTGTTGAGATTCTAATTTTGGGAAGCCAGGAAAGGAAGGTTAGGGAAAGAAAAATCTAACCAGAATCAGTTACTGTTTCAAAAACTCACTGTCCAAAGCTAAAGCAGTAACATATATAGGAATTAATTTATGTTCAAGAATAAAGAAAGTACGTTGACATCTCACTTTCTTGATAGAATTACACTGTCCAGGTTATTACCTCTTGAATCTCTTTCTCCAGAAGTTCTACTCTCTCTCGAAGATGTCTCCGATCTGTATCTACAGAGAGGAGTTCAAGTCGTATTGAGCTGCTTTCCCCTTCAGCTTGATGAGCCTTGATTTCCCAGTCTTCAGCTTGTGTGTGGAGCATTCGGAACTTCTCTAACAATTCTTGGTTTTCTTTCTCCTAGGTAAAAGAGTAAAACATTGTACAATCAGCAACATACCTTCAGGGTGCTTGGCCTTCTTTCACACCTATGAAATACCCCCTATATATTTTTCATCAGAAAGTAGAAACATCCCCCATCTTCTTCCTCCTTTTAACTTGGCAATTACTAGAGGACATTATTCCGTCCACAAGACCAAATGACAAATAAATGCTGATGGCACTGAGATTTATTAAATAGAACTACTGACATCTAGCTGTTACTAGTAAGTTTTAAGGCTCACAGATTAGGGGTTCTTTAGCATGTGTTTGTGTCATCAAGGGTCACATTACAGGGATGTACTTACCCAAGCAGTTTATCCAAGAAATTCCACCAGAAGTCCATTTTTGGCCCTTTTCCCTATTGTACTCTTATTAATGCATATATTAACAACAATGCTTGAAAGACTGATAACCATTTTGGGCATAAGCAGCCTACAATGAAATTACAAAATTGCAAACTTTAGTGCTTACCAAATATGCAGTGACAGAATAACTGCTGCTTGTGAATTTTAATTTTGCCCAAATGCAAACATACATTATAAGACAGTGCTTAATTTTTTTTTTCTTTATTTAGCTCCATCCGTTTTTTCTACGTTCTTTCAGCGCACAGCAGGATGGGCATGCTGCTAGTATGAATCAGATTTATCTAGTAAGGAAGGCTATTGTTGTCAAATTTCTTCTGTATTTCTGGCACAATTTGGAAGGTACAGACAGAAACAGGGGCATTAGGATGCAGAAACTCATGATTAAGCAACTGTGCAGAAAAATAAGTTCGTCTCCTCAGACAGCATTCACACATTGTCACAAATCCCTGAAACTAGCCTTTCATAATTGGTGAATTAAATTCTACAGCTTCTTGGTACCTGACTTGAATGACTGGATTCCCATTCACCAAAGCAGCAACCGTGTTAGTAGCTTTGGACATAATGACATATAAACAGTCTTATCAACCAAGTTGCAAGAATTTTAAATTGAAGGTTCAAAGCTACTGATCTTTATTTTTCCTCTGTGCTTCCATTTATACTTGTTGTGTTTGGATTTACATACATTCATCTACGCAAACTGAAATCAGATCAAAACTCATTCTTTTATAGCCAATGTCATAGAAATTTACCAGTTCATGTTGTCTCGACTACTCATTCATTATTGATTCATATAGAATCAAGACAGGTAGTCTACTCATTTTAAATACGTATAACATTTAGTTCACACGCTTCACACTTTTGATTCAAAGTATCGGAATAAAATGCATTTTCAAGAGCACTGCTTTGATAAGACAGCAAAAAGACCGAAATCTTATCAATCATAGAGAAAACATTTCAATATGTTTTTTAAAAACAAACAAACAAAAAAAAAGAGGAACTACACCCAAAATTTCTTTTTTTTTTTCAAATATGGAAAACTATAATTCATGCTTGTTTGCTGGCTATAATGATAACACAGTAACAGATATTTTACTTGTTGCCTTATTAAGGCACACAAAACTCAAAAGGTAAAACAACATTCAGATATTTTTTTGTCATTCACCAGTGTCATGGAGAACTGAAACACCAATGAAATTGTGATGTACCAGAATTTAATCGAACTACTAACTTAAAAATGCAGGAGGAAGAAGTGAAAAAGGAGGGGTAGTCAGTAAGGAGAGAACAGGACACAAAATTCCACATTTCTTAATTTGCTTACACTATCCTAAGGAGATTGTGCTACATCTTAAACGTAATGAATTTACAATCTGTAGGCACTCATTGCTGTTTTTGATATCTTTACCTTTGAGGCTATCAGACTTTCAAATCTGGAAACTTCAGTTATATAATTATGAACTCTAGTTTTCATTTCTTCCTTTTCACGTATGGCATCTTCAAGCTCAGAACTGACAGCCTAAAATAATTACATAAAGGCAAAATAGTGCATTACAGGAAATTGATCACTATATATTACCATATAAGACAATCAAAGTAATTACATTCGCCCTAAATTTAATTCTTATTCAATTTTAAGTAGTTTAGTCAAAATCCTTTGTATTTGTTGGGTTTAAAAACATCCCCTTATTACCTTAGCTATATCAAAACATTTTCCAGGCAAGGATAATCACAATTATTAAGAGTCACAATTATATAAGAACAATGTTGAACAACGAACATCGTATCAATTCATGAAATCTACAGCTTCTCTGGTGACACAGCCTATTGCTGTTTGGAAAACTTGATATCTGGGAGCTGGGAATTTTTTTCAGTCATGAGATTCACCATTCCTGGTAAAGGAAGGTTTTGCATGCCAAATCACCAAATTAGTACAAAAAAAAACAACTTTATAATAACAGAACATTACTTTAAAGTCAAACTGCAAGGTAAATTAACTAAAAGCATCATTAAGACCATATTTAAACATCAAAAATGCTCCATGGATTCATTTGAGATGTTGGAACGGCTAACTCGCACTCTCTGAGTTTCAGCTCTGTGTCCTCAAGCTAGGAGTGCTAAAAAGGCAACTACATTCCCTCCTGACTATCAAATGTGTTTCTTTTCATGGTGTGTTAATATTAATGGCAGCCCTTCTACTGTGTGCCTTACTTCCAGTATGCTGAATTCAGGCTGCTTGTGGTAGCCTTCCACAGCTCCCTGGGAAAGCTTTAGTCATTGTAGTTTGATATTTAACATTTCATCTTATTAGATATCTCTGGAGGCATTTCTGATTTCAATAATATACCTATATATCTTGATATTGCAACATAGGATTTACAGAAATGATTCAGTGTAACACATCACTCAGAACATCTTTCTATAATTTACATTTTAGCTTCAGACTCAGAAGAGTTGATTGAATGGAAAAACATGATTTAACAGGCAAGGCATTTACAGTAATTTCACACAAGCATTTGCATCTCAGCAACAAAACTGTACAAAGTCTTTGAATCTTGATGAGCAGCAATACCTGTATTGTTATACAAATCGAACAGGCAGCGAAGAGTTGCAACAAAACTTTATGCAAGCTCTGTAAAGCAAATCTGCATACTAACTAGCTTTCCTAATGTTTAACCTGATAAAACAATTTTACTGACACTAAAAACACTGGCTATTTTTGTTAGAAATTGTTCATACACACATTCTATTGCATGGTGACATCTACCTCATGTACTTGGAACCGAGAGACTTTCAGTGAGGAAAAAATCAACCAGTCCACAAAACCAGCTAATTATTCCTCAACACTTTAAATGAGGGATTAACAAGACGGCCTGTTTCAGGCTCTCCCACCTGTGAATTCCAGGCTCAGAGAATTCCAATTCCAAGTAAGAACAGAGGGAGCAAAGATGATTGGGAAGGATGCATATGGACGTACATTATGTATGCTGTTCGTGTTCTTTGAAAGAATGAACCTTACAATACTGTGGTTGCTTTAACTCTGAATCCTGGGGGGATATCTCAAGATGAAGATGTCACAGTGATGACGAGAGGTTCAGTGTGCGATTGTCAACTACTTCTATTTTAGAGTTTGCCTTCAACCTACTCCATCAATTTTAAGTAGTTAATCTTTCAACAAAATAGATGATGATAGTCTAAGGAAACAGGTAATTCCACAAGACATTAAAGATTTCAACTTTGATTTTATAAGAGACAGAAATTTAACTTATGCACTAGTAGCATGCACCTTACAAGAAAAGGCATTCAGCTGTCAGCAACTGGAAGGGATTACATACCTCTCTGCTGGAAACTTAACCACAAATACACAACTAACAAACACTCTGAGCCCACCAGGCAATCATAAACCACTTCCCACCGACTTTTTTTTGGCCAAAAGCTATGAACTGGCCAGCTGCTAGCAAGCAGTTATGAGTCTGAACTACTAGAAGAAAGATTAAGTTATTAAGGAAAAATAATATAAAACTACATAATAAAAACAAAAATATTGAATATAAAGCTCTGAAAGCAGACAAATAAAACACCTGAAAAATATCTCCACCAAAATAAATGAATAAAAATCCAACATACACACTCACATGAAATACATTCACAAAAAAAAGCTGCAATATACAGCCAAATTCTAAGATATTACTACCTACCTCACCAAAGCAAAGACAATCCAATAAGAATGCTTCTTTAGGCATCTTTGAATTCACCATCTAAAAACCCCACACTACTCTGACACAATGGAAAGGGAACCTTTACTGTTTCTATCAACTGTGCCTCCTTATCCATTCCTGAAATCAGGAAACAAATTCAGACTATTCAAGACTGTCATAACATAAAATAAGTTTTCTTTAATCTAACTTGTAACCTTTAAACCCTCTTGTATTTTCTCCCCCAAAATTCACCTTTCCCAATTAATCAGTGGAAGTAGAACTCTTGCAGAGCAACACAAGAAAATGGAAACTGACTTTGCTAGAACTGGACACTAAGCATCAGCCAATGCTTCTTTACAGCCGCCACTACCAATGTTCTTAGGAAATAAACATTAATATCTACACTCCAAAACACTCTGATTTCAAAATATGGCCTAAGTGACCAACTACATCCAATGCTTCATGGAAGCTGAGGGATAAAACTAAAAAAAAAAAAAAAAAAAAAAATTACTATGCATTCTGATGAACTAACGATCTTTTGTTTTTTCCTACTTGTAATCTGATAATATCTTTTTTTTTTTCTTTTTTTTTAAAGCAATAACTAGCAACCACGAAGGGATATAACCAAGTAGCAAAATTTCATATAAGAAAAGCAATCATGTCCTCAATTTATCTTATTTAGATTTCTTTTTTAATCTGGGGAAGATCGACTAAATGGAAGGCTTGTTTTAAACATTTATCTCCCATTGTAGTGACTACGTTTACAAATCCCTAAATTCACTGCTTTTACAGTTTCTGCCCAGTAACTGTTAAAATACCAGCACTCAAGAAATGCCAATAATAAAATTAAACTGTATCAAAAGTCAAGATGCAGTAGTTGTCATGTACAACAAGCAAGCAATAAGCAATTAAATACTTCAGTAGTACATACTACCTTCATACCTGGTTTTCTCTGGTCATTATAGCTAGGTCATCTTGTAGTCGTCTATTTTCTTTCAGAGCTATTTCCTTTACTCTTCCTGTTTCTGCAGTCTCTGTGTGGGATGCATCAAGCTGGCGACGTAAGCTAGATATCTCACGGTCTCTGCTGCTCAGCAGGTCCTTTAGCTGACTATCGAGTGAGAGATTTTTGAAAACCTTACTTAAGATGCCCCTACTCACACTGTACTGCATACTGTTGAAAATTATCAAACGTGGATTTTACGTGCACAAAAAGTTTTTTGTTGTTGTTTCCTTCTTTTCTTTTTACATGGTGCAATTCTTGCTCTCTGAAGACTGACAAACAAGTATAAGCTAAACATAAACACAAGCTAAGTGTGGCACTAAGATGTACAGATAATAAAAGTGATGCTTAAAAAGAGGCAAGACGGAAAGATCAGATGAAACAGCTAAAACCTAAACAACTGTATTTTATTGATGACTGCAACTGTACCTTAAGCTTGAATAATGAACGTCTCAAAAAGGAGAGAACAGCTGTTGAATTTTAATTGCATTAGTCTAATAATACCTAATGGAGTATTTAGAATACCAAAAAGCCAGTTCTTAACTGAGAATTAAGAAATGTTAACAATTTGGAAAAATAAGAGTAGACAATTGTTAATTTATAATTGCTCTCTTGAAAGTAACCTAGCACCCTTCAATTTAATTGCAGGTGGAGTCTCTTCAAAAGTTATATGTATTTTACTCCATAGCGTATGCTCCTTTATTTGCCTTAAACAGAATTAAATCCTTTTCACCAAAGTAGTTAAAATTGCCATATATTTTCACTTTAAGACCACTGAAGACATTCATTGGAGAAAACAAAATCACTGGAGAAAAAGGCTGAAGAATGTTTTTACTTACTCCGTGGATGACTCCAGCTCAGAGACAGTTAGCCGTAAGTGAGTAATTGTCTTTTCCTATGAAAATAAAAGCAAAACTTGTACTAGGTATTACTGCAACACTCGAGGACAGCTCAAGTTAAAAAGCTTTGTATTTAAACCTTTTTTTTAACACTCATCAATGAGTAATTGCATCTTTGCACATTCACATTTCCAAGTTCTTTTTCTTTTTTGAAAAAGGTTTGTTTTGTCATCAAAAAAAGATGGGACCTCAACATATATCTCAAAGTGCAAAGAGGGAAAAATATTTTTATTTTCTTGAAAAGTCTAGGAAACACATTAACAATAATAATTAAAACTTCATAATGAATTCACAAATGCTTTGTATTGCCTAGGTCTAAAGCATGGAAGTCATGTGGTGCCTAGAGCTCTACCCAGGCTTTGTCTTCAAGGCAAAATGTCTCCCTGAAACTTAACAGCTTTAAAAATCTTGATACAAGAGGGCAGAGTAGTACTTTTGTTGCACATACCTTGTTAGTCAAGTTGTCATCTAAGCATGCAATTCTTTCTGTTTTTTCATCTACAGTTTCTTGAAGATGGTCCTTTTCTTTGTCCAAAACAGTAATTGTACTTCTAAGCACATTGACTGCCTCATCCTGTGAAGTGCTCTTCTGGTTTAACCTATCTATAAATATAACAGTGAGTACTCTTGACTTCAAAAGAGGAAACAAAGGTCAAAATAACTAATGATCACCTATTTTCTCCTCTAGCTTCACAATTTCTTCTTGAGCAGACTGTAGTTCATCCTTTTTGACAGACAATCGGTGCTGTAAGTCTTCCACAGTTCTCTGAAGTTGTTCATTTAAGAGGCTGGAAAATCAGTGTACAATTGAAAAACATTTGGGAACTGCAACGCGCAGTCTTCAACTTGTGTCTCTCAAGCTGCTTAAACTACTGGAACAGTTCCAGTGTAACTTTATGATGGGACTGTATCATAGCAATTAAACACCAATACAACTTGCTTGCTTTGGACCCCTGCAGCAAGTCCACCTTAACACCATTCCAAAACAGAGCAATGGAACTACGGTAAGCTGAAACATTCACATCCTCTGATTTTTCTTACTAGAAAAACTTTCCATTTTTTCAATCCAGAATACAGCACAGCTGCAGGTAAAAGTTACTTTCACGCTATTTAGGATGAAACTTCACAGGATAAAAAGGAGCTCTACACAGAGCAACTACTAAGTGGAACCAAGTGCTAAAATGACTCCAGCCCTTTTCCTTATCTCCTGCTTTTTATAAGCACTGATGCTTCTGCTAAAATTGTAAGGAGTCCCACAAGATATTTCAACTCTATGAATTATGTCACAATTCTACAAACAAATACACTAATGATTTTACCATTGCTTTTGAGCAATTTGGACTATTAGATAAACTCTGAGGACTGCTTCTGAGCTCCAGCTCTTTACAATTATACAGTACAGAATAGTACTATATATTTCCTTATATATTTTCTTGGGGTGGGGGGGGTGGGGGGCAGGGAAGGGTATGTTGTGTGGAAACAGACACTTGTTTCACTTGCAAAACATCCAAAACATTAGATCTGCAGCATAACCTTATTTCCAAGGCTCTCATTTCTATCTAAATCAAATGCAAGATTTTCAAACATCTGCCCAGATCTATTCAAATTTCTATTTCCACATTCTTTAAGGCCTTTTCTTATTCCTTCAGCATTAAATACCTGATGGGAGCTCTGAAACAATTTTAAAGATCACTAGTGATCCTGCAAGCTTAAGTAGTCCCCAAAAATATATCGGTATACTTAATCCTGTACTTCTGAGCAAATTTAATTCCCCTGGATCATAAGATGCCAACATGCAAAACTGTAGCATGCTTTGGATAGTACTAGTAAATGAAAGAGGTTGACACAAGAAAAGCAGCTCAAACAAGATGCCATTACAGAATGGCTCTCCACAAACTACTCAACTGTCAAGTATTAATGATGCTTAGCATAAAATCTTCAGTGTTATTTACACCTCTGTAGAACTAGCACAATTTGGTCCCACTCCCACAGTTTGCACACACCTGTCTTCATTTAGCAAACAGCATTTCTAAGACCTTTTAGAACTTTTTGTTCTGCTACATTTGTAAGCAGAAAACATGGTTATTGGAAAAAACAGTTCTATTAGGAGAAATTTTTCATTCACCATTCGCCATAAAGAGCATCAATAATTGAAGTCATTAAATACATACAGGAGGAGTTTGGCATGAAAAGCTACACCAGTGTTTTCCTTACTCATATTTACATTTCCTTAAGACAAAAACAGTACCAAGTGATTTTTCTTGTGATTTTTTTTTAAATTATTATTATCCCAAGGTCCTTCCTAAGAATGTATCTGCTATAAGTTTGTAGAGTAAAATTATGTTAGCATCACTTGAAAGATGATCATATTTTGTATTAGACTTACTGAAGCGAGCAAAGCTCAGCTTTAAATTGAGAAGAATCATCAGATGTCTGGGTAAGCTTACTGGACTTCAATTTTAATTCATTTTCCAAAGACTTTATTCTTTCTTTCAGGATAGAGATTGTACTCTTTAGTTCACACCTTTCCAACTCAAACTGCAATTAAGAAAAAAACAATGACGTTACTGTTGAAGAAAACTACCACAACTTGGCTTTTAAGTAAATCTAACTGAAAACAGCTAAAAAAATTTAATTGCTGGAAAAAAGATCTAATCCAATTCTAGCATAAAGACTTGTTTGTTAAAAATGGACTTACTTGTTGAATATTATTTTCCAGTTCTGAAATATCATGCTGCATCTTTGATTGTTCAAGGTTAGCTGCTTCTTGCTGAATCTGAGGTAAAAGCATTGGTTGATACGTAATAAGATATGGGTTTTCAGTAAGCATAGTTTAAGAAAACCTTCTCCACTTCGCAGATGCACGACCCTAGTTTTATAAAAATCTACAGAGTAATAGCTGAAGATACACCACTACAGTTATATATATCCACACTAAATTTTAAACATAATACTTTCAGAGTTTGGTTAATTACAATGCGTATTTATATTTGGTCCCAATTTAATTAATATTTGTGAGTTGTTGCAGAAACATTACAGATGTAGAGGGCAACAGAAAGGTCACAAGGATGTAGCACATATAGTTTTGTGTTAGAAAAGCCACCATCAAAGCAGTGCATACACTAAAATATTCTGTGATATCCAGACTACGGCCAAAGTGATTCCATACTTGCCCTGACACTTCAAGCCCTTTCCTCTACTGCCCACCCCTACCTAGGAACTGAGTTTACCAGGATAAAACTCATCCATTTCTGCAAAGTGAATTTGAAATCAGACAAGGTTAGAAGTTATTGAAAAGTGGAAGTGATTGACAGTCAGATACAAACATGATTTCAAAAGCCTTTTCTCACTGTAAGCAACGCAACTAAAAAAGTCTCACCTTTAACTTCTCTCTTAGACTTTCCTTTTCTGCCATCAGTCTTCTGAAGTCAGTTAGCGCAATGTCTCTATCTTCTCCCACATGACTTTGAGAAAATAAATTATGTTTTGCTTCTCTTCTCAGTCTGTTTATTTCACTCTGAGACTTTAAAAAGTTACTACTTGTTAGCATATGTGGATTGCAATTAATACAACATATACACTGACAAAAAGAAAGTTGCAGTGCTGTTATCATAATAAAATATTTTTTCCCTGGATAACAAAAACACATTTTAAATCACACACGACCATGATTGGCATTCTTCTGCCATCTCAAGTATAGACTAGCTTCACTTTGCTTTCTCATACTAAGTTACAACTTCTACCTAGTCTGTATCTTTACCCAACTTCCGCATACTTTTCTTTTGATTTTTTTCCTGATCATTGCCAAATGCCAGCAGGACATTAGAATGACTTTGAAGTTAATTCATAAATGTCGGAACACACAATTTCATTAGTAAATAAAAAAGTATCTATTTTATTATTCTTTGTATTTTCTAGTAGGTCTGTACTTCTCAAGTTCTGTTATAAAGTGAAGTTTCTTCTTTTTAAACAAGCAACAGTAAAGTAAGTTTGAACTGATTGTTTTGATGCCAATTGTAAAGATCTTACCTGCTCGTAAAGAATATTTAATCTATCTCTTTCTGCAGTCAGCAGCTTGACATTGGATTGAATTTCTATCGTATGTTTTTCAAATCTGTCTAACATGGACTGCAGCTCATCTCTTTCTCTAGTGATCAATCTCAAATCTTCACTCTGCAAAGTGATTAATAAAATTGAGCTTAAAATATACTAATAATTGGATATTTAAGTATTACAAGAAAGAAAAAAATCACACTATTAGAATATATAAAAAACAAACAATATGTAGAAATGTGGCATTATTGATATGACTTAATCACAAGAAATAACTGTTAAAGAGAAAAAGCAAAGCACCTAACAATAGTATGAATTTCAAACTTTGTTCCTTTAATATATAATTCTATTTATTTTATACAAATTGATCAACATGTAAATCAATGTTCGTGTAAAATACGAATAGGGAAATAAAAAGCAAGTTCACTGAAGTTATACTCAGTTACTTATTTTTTTTCTAAGAATGAGATACAAAACAAAGATACAAAACATTTACTGTAACTGAAAATATATTTGATCGCTCTTTAAATTAATCTACAGTAACTCCATTATTTTTCCAGACTGTACTGCCAATAGGAACATTACCTTCTCTGGAGTCCTACGACTGGGGCTAGGTCTTCGTTTTATCATTTTCTGAAGATACTCTAATTTTCTTCTATAATAATCTCTGTCATCTTCTAAAGTTTTGACAAATGCATCTAGACGAGATGGAGATTTGTCTCCTAGAGCTATACCATATTCTAATCTCATTCTTTCTATTTCTAGGACAAGTTCTCGTTCTGCAGAAAAAGAAATAACAATTTCATCAGACACATTTAACAACCAGCAACTGCATGGGCACAGGATCTGCTGAAAACAATGCAGAGGTCCTGGTTCACTGCTGTCTAACCATTCCAAAGCACACTGCTGATTCATCAGTTGAAGCCCAGCAGTAGAGTGGACCACATCAGTGGAGATGCAGACTGAGGGATGTGATTATTTCCTTTTACTTAGGGCTCATTTGATCACATTTACAATACCCAGTTTTGTTCCCCGTAGTACAAGAAAGATCTTGATAAACTTGGGTGAATGCAGCGAAGGGGCTCCAAACTAGTGTAGAAGCAGAATATTTGCCCTGTGAGAAACGGCTGAGGGAACCAGGCTTGTTCAGCCTAGAAAAGAGACAATTCATGAGGGCCCTAAGAGAATCCTGACTGCCCTAAGAGCAAGAGGAGTTTATAGGTAAGATAGAACCAATCTCTTCACAGATGTGGGTAAACAAGAAAAAAAGTGATGAACTGCTACAGGCAAGCAATCTATTAAGCTATTTTTACAAGCAACAGAAAGAAAACATTTCTACACTGAGCATAAATAAACGTTGGAATTAGCTGCCTAGCAAGACTGAGAAATCTCTGCCCTAGGAGGTTTTCAAGGTCTGGACAAACGTCTTAAGAAACAGTCTGAAGTCACTCGCTCAGAAAGAATGAAAACAGTTTGGAATAAAAGAAATTACTTTGTAAGAAACTGCCTTATTATTATTAGTACGCCCCATGGGACTACAATTCAGCTGTGAGAGTTGAACAGTCAAACATGCCTTTGTGATAATATATTTCACTTAAACTACTATTGAAGACTTCTTTTTCATTTGTATATTAGTGTTTTTAGTCTCTCAGTGTTATTAACTGTATCTTAAACATATAAGACATTCTATTTCAAAAATTAAAGGAAGATAACTTACAGGAATCTACATTTCACCATTTACCTTTTATTTCAAAGTTCTCTGTTTTTTCTGTCAGCCTTTGTTTCTCTTGTTCAAGCTGGTTTAACAGGACTTCAAGATTCTCTTTATCATCAGCTTTGCCAAAGAGTTCTTCACTCAACCTCTCGTTCTGTCGACGACATGAGCACAACTCCTGAAGTAACAAATATTACAAAAAATTTAGAAGTTCCAATAGAGACATATGGAGAAAAGTTAGGTACTCTTTAAGGAGAGGGTCATACTGACATCTTTCACCTGGGCTATCATGCTTTGTTTCTGACTGAGAAAGTAATGTTTAACTATTCATATACTACGAGACAAAACAGATCATATATAAAAACCTTCTTGGATATCATTATTAAATTTTCGTAAAAATGATTTTGCCTTGGCAATTACAACTTCTGACAGCAAAAATAATAACAAAATGTATATTAACAATAGTAAAGCATGCTGCCTACAGAGATTTCTTTCATCTTATTTTTGCAACAACCTGATGTAGTTTCTTCAGTTCTTACACACATTACATTAGTTTGATAGGATTTTGAGATACTACAGAAGTTTCATTTTTTAAAAAATAATAAAGCACTTCTGATTTTTTTATGAATGAAAAACGTGAATGACAGTAAGATAAAATTACTACAAAGAAGATTTAAATTGGAAGAATTTGTACTTACTGACTTAAGCTTTGTTACTGTTTCTTCAAGATCCTGTATTTCACTGTCCTTTCTTTCTATTTCCTTCTGTCAACCAAAACAAAATTCATTTTTAAGAAGTTACATATTCAGAACAATTTTTAGAACAAAGGAATTGTTCAGGAAATCAGATTTTTTTTTTAAGAAACAAAGTATAACCTGTTTGTTGTAATCCACAAAATTTTAGGTTCCCACACTCATTAAAGCTCCTATTAACTGAAAGTGCATAAAACACGCACCACACACACACATTTTGAACAAAACAACTACATTAATCAAAAAATTAATAAAAAAACCCTATCCCTACACTCCCCACTGTTGCAATCATCTATTACCTATAAATAGTTCTAAGCAGCTCTGAATTTTGTTTTATACTGAGCTAACAGAAGAAAGATGAGAAACTGACTCTTAACTGAATTAATCTCACCTAACATAGTAATAAGACAAAACAGACGTAATTAATCTTTCAGTAAGAAATTCCATATACCACTAAGTAAATCAGAAAAAATGTTTACAATCTTCCTTTAGGTATCCTCTTGCAGCTAAAATAGCCAGAATTGTTGCAAGTTAGAGAAATGTCACCTAAGAGTTTAGAAGACCCTTCTCGTAAAATGCTAGTGATTACCTTTGCTTCTCCAATTTCTTTATCTGCAGTTTCAAGTGCAATTTCCTTGTGTCTTTCCAACTGCTGTGCCAAATGGTCTATTTCATTCAGTTCTTGACAGAGTTCTTCATTTTTATTGCTTAAGTGCACTACCTCACTTGTCACATTTTTTTTTGTGTCCAAGAGGTCTTGTATGCGATTTTCGAGTTCTTTGTTTGACTGCTGAAGGTACTCAACCTAAAAGATATTTTTCATTAAAACATTAGTATATATCATTTAACTAGGTAGTATGTTTCAGAAAATTAGGACTGTCAGCTATCTCAATATCTATATATTAAAAGCAATATCCTGTCAATAATGGCTATATTTTCTGTTCTTAGAAAAGAATACTTATCAACATGCTAAAATATCGTTTTACAAGTGTGCATGGTGAAGGAATTAACTATAACAATTGTTCTTTTACATAGGCTCAGAAATCTGAGGTTTGTCCTAAAATTCAAGCACTGAAAGGCAGACAAATGCATACAGACCTGTCTCAGGCACCAGTGCAGTACACCTGGTGCACCCAATGTTTACTCAGATTTCACAATATTTGAAGATAGTTTATTCTATCTATCATTCCAGTATGTTTGCTAGGTTTAGATTCACTATTACTCTCACAGAAAAGGAAGCTTTACAGATTACATTCCCAGGACCTATCTAACCTTCAACATATCAGCATCTTAAACGCAGCATTCCAGTAATCCTGCTCTAGACACATTGCTTTTACTGTTAAGCTATTCCATGCAAGTCTGGTTAAGAGAGGAAGAAAAAAGAACATAAATTACACTATATGGGGAAATGGAAGCCTGAAATGTCTTGAAAAACAACCTATCAGAGGTGCTCCACTTCCATTTCCACATAACTACCCACATAACTCCAGAAGGAAGTTCAGTTCTAGGCACAGAAGAGAGTCTGAGTCTTTCCATAGTCATAAATGATGCTATATAAACATCAATCCATTTATTGTCAGGGAATAAAAGTGGTAGGCTGGCACCAAGCCTGAGTAAATAGCTTTGATGGCCCCAAATCTGTTTCATGTAGCTCTGAAAATATAGTAATTACTCTGTATAATCAATTTATCTTCACCACAACTCACTGATTCAGAATCACTGAAAATAGAAGTACTGCTTCCAAGTCACAGCTCATATCATATTTTCATCTAACAGAGACTTTTTTCTTTTTAAAGATCTATAAGTTGTTTGAGGATTGTTTTTTTTTTTTAATTGCTAGTATTTCTTGTTTCGACGAATGAAGAGTAATTAATTTATTACCTGCAAATTTAATTGGGCAATAAGTTTCTCATTACTTTTACTTCTTGATTCCAGAGATATAACTTCATGAGAACGACCACCATCCAACGCTAGCATCAGGCGCTCTATTTCCTTGTCTCTAAGCTCAACCTTTGAAGAAAGAAAACTTTTATCATCTCCTACAGCATTTAACAATACCTTTATCCTGATATGCTCCTCTCTAACACTCAGTAAGAAGAGATGTTTCTAACAATTAAATTCTTAAACTTAATATTCAATTTTCTTGAATTCTGGGTTGTTTTTTTTTTTTTTTTTGAACCAAGTAATTTCCCTGGAATAAAACTAAATGAACAATATTTATGGGGAAAGATTAAAAAAAAACAAAACAAGAAGCTGGAACTCAAGTCCTAGCATATTATATACTCTTGGAGAGATCCAAAGGATTTAATTCATCAATGTGTCAGTGAAAAAAAAAGAGGTAGTTAGGCCCACTACTTCTCAGATATTAAAAGATATAACAAGATACAAACACTTGATGCAATTCCCTCATTTATATGTATTGTGTATTTTCTTTGATCCAATCTTATTAAAGAATTGTAAGATCTGATGTCCACAAATTAACCTCTGAAAAATAAAAATGAAATATAACCAGTTCAAACAATGAAATTATCCTAATGTACCCATAGATCAGATTAATTTTAAACAACAGATGCTTCTGCATTAAAAAACCCCTGAGGTACAAAAATTCAGCTTGCAAGCATCAACTATAGTTTATTTAATGTAACTTCTAAGTAGAAAAATCTATAAGCAAAAGCGGCGGGGAAGCATTCCAATGTTGCTGCTGTCCCCAAATCTACAAATCCAAAACAACGTACAGGAGAGAAAGAATTACAATAATTGTATTTTATAACACCTATGATGGTATTCATAACAAGGATTTAATAAAAATAGAAATAATATTATCATCAATGCTATTGCAAGTGCTATTATAGAAAAATAAAACAAAAATAAGTAAATAAACCAAAGCAGCCAAATAAATGTAAGCATACCTGCTTGCTATAATTCTTCTTTCCATTTTCGGATAGCTCTAGTTTTTCCTGTAACTCTTTTACTTCCAACTGAAGTTCTTGTATCCTGAAATGTAGCAATACACTGGCTATGTAGAGTTGTGAATTAGCCGTACACGCACAAAAATTCAGTACTGGTATTTTCTCTTGGCTCCTGAATGGAAATATTCCACCCAAAAGAAAACAGTTTTGCTGATACAAAATATTAATACAGAAGCTATTGTTTGAGATCCTGTCACAGGCTGATCTGCCAGACCCTCACTCAGACTTTCTCTCTCTCTATCTCCTCAACAGGACAGTGGGATAAAGACTCAAGAAAGATTCATTTGCTAGCAACAACTAAAACGCTGGTGTTACCAACATCATTCTCATCCTAAATTCATAACACAGTACCATACTAACAACTAGGAAGAAAATCAATTCTATTCCAGCCAGAATCAGGACACTGTTATTTAAAAACTGCTCTAGCATGCATCCTTTCCAAGGGGTACAGTCCATCTAAAACAGACAGCTCCAGCATGGGAGCCTCACTGATCACAGTTTCTGACAGAAAATCTGCCCCACTGTGGGCTCCTCTCCATGGGCTACAGGACCCAACAGGAGCCAGTTCTACAGTGGCTTTCTTTCCAAAGGTTTCAACCTCCTTCGGAGCATATCCTCTTATTCAGTGTGTTCATTTTGGAACCAGCTGAAGCCAGTTGTGTCTGGCACAGGGCAACCCTTGATTTCCTCTCACAGAGGCCACCCCTGCATCTTCCTTGCTAACAAAACCTTGTCAAGTAAATCTACTTACAGATATACACAGAATAAGAAAAAAATGTCTTGAACTTTCCATAACGTTGGTTCCCAAGCCAAAAACAGTATTAAGAATATACTAGCCTTCCACCGTAAACACAAAAATCAGTTTGCTCCTGCACAAAATGTTACACTTAAGTTTTTTTCTAGAATCCCTTACTTAAAATTCAGTGGAAGAGTAAAACCCTTACAGAAATCTTAATAGAAATCCCTTAAGGAAATAAGTAGCATATTAAATAACACTGCAACTTTAACAGAATCAGCACAGTCAATCAATAAGTAAAATCTTACTTAGAAACTACAGAGTTCTCAAAATACCATGAAACATTTTTCCCCAGGCAAATCTGAAAGGCAGAAGGAGGTGCTGAAATCACAGCAGCAGATCTTTAACACCTAACTTCAACATTTAAGTATGCTGTAGATTACCGATTATCAGCCACCTGGAGAAGGTCTGCAATGTACGGGTCCTCGGGCTGAGGCACTGGGTAGGCACTAACACCTGACGGGGGGACAGGCTGGTCTATCTGCATGCGTTGACGCCTGAATGGGATGTTTCTTTTTCTGCCACCTGAAAAAGCCCAAAGTCATACAGTCGTAAGAGTTACCAAGGTTGGAAAAGACCCACACGATCATCCAAGTCCAACTGTTCACCTATCACCAACAGTTCTCACTAAACCACGTCCCTCAACACAACGTCTAAATGTTCCTTAACATCTCCTGGGTTGGTGACTCCACCATCTCTCTGGGCAGCCCAGTCCAGTGCCTGAGTCAAACAGCTGTTACACAAAGTGAAAGTCTTCACCGTGTACACAAAATGTGATTCTGCATTTATTCCACTGCTTCTGAAGTGTCACAATGCATCATTTTAATCTTAGTGAAACAAGTTCATCAAATTTTCCACATATCATTCTGCAGCTAGTACTGGTTTTGCCAAAGTTCAGTTTTAAAATAATATGTGAAGTCTAGTACAAGTAATTTGCTCCTGTGCTTAAGTCTCTAAGTAGTCTATAGCTTGAACTAGTTGAATCTGTGACTAATTTACCCTCCCTCCAGTTTAAACACTATGTATAAGTACTAAGAGTCTTTAATAATAATAGTGCAAACAAAGCCTTTAGCTCTTTGAAGAAAATACACGTGTATTCAGCAACAGAGAGAGAAAGCAAGAAGATAGAAAGCAGGAAAATTAAGTAGCAAAGAACAGGAGCAGATTCACTAACAAAAGAGAGGATAAGGAAATAGCAGTTGTTTGGCATTGTTAACTAGTTCCTCAGCAGTTAAAAAAAAGCAACTAAAAAAGCTAAGTTAAAACATCACGAAAAACCTTTTGCTTTCAAACTTAAGAGCAATTTCAAGGCCCGATTTTCTGCAATGTTTACAAATGTTTCTTTCCCTTCTATCCTACTATCACTTGTACCATAAACATGTCAAGCAAAGTAGGCCATTTGTTGCGTGGCAGCGTTATATCAAAGACAAAGCAAAACACAGTATTTTACAAATTGAAAACTTACTTTTCATCAAACAAATAAATACATGAAGTTCTGATGCTGTAATATGGAAAAATCTTGCAAGAGTGATGGACAAGTAGTAAAGTATGAAGGAAGACACACAAAAGTGTAACAGTATCTTTGAAGCAAAGGACATAGAATATAGAATGGTATGAAAAGGAGTGGATTTTAGTTCACCCCTCTACATTATTTTTTCCCTCAGTCACCAAAAAGATGGGCAAAATCAAATGACTTTGAAGGAAAGAATTAATTTTACAGTACAATTTCCATTATTACCCTTAATCTGAAACAAGATGGAAAAAAAATGAAAAAAAGGAAGTAGTAGTTAACCTAAGAAGTAATATCCTTGACATCTTAAGTTATTAAAAAAAAAAAGAATCTTTTAATGTTGTAAAACTTTCAGAGTTTGTCTGTTTGTCTATTTGTCTATTTGTCTGCAGACATATTTTGCTTCTTGCTACCTTTTCATCTTGGTTAATAAATACCAGAACTATTCTCTTACACAGCATCAGTTAATTGTCAAAACATCCATATATTTATACATATAAAGACTAGATAGTCCTCTAATGAATTCAAGTTTGCATTCAAATTTGTCCACAGCACAACTGATGAAATTTCTTCCATATAGAGAGGAAGTCTGAATTCAGAGCCCGAAGTTTCAAAAGGTAATGTCATTTCATTAGACAGTGTTATCTGACTTCAGTAATTTATCTTCCTATACAGAAATTATCTATATATAATATAGATAATATAGAATAAAATATAGATAATATACATACATATATATATTCTGAAGAAATAATAAAAAAAAAAAAATACCCAAGAGAGAAGTTAAATTATCTGTGACTATTTTCACTCACCAGGAGTTTGCACCACTGCTTGCAGATTCTTCTCCTGAAGCTGCTGAATTTTTTCAGTCTTGGCTTTGCTCTCTTTTTCCAGCAGTTTAATTTTATGCACATACTGGTTATTCAGGAATCTCAAGTCAGCTGCTTCATTTTCAACCCTCCTTAAGCTAGCTTTCAAGTCTTCAAGGGAGAGAAAAAGCAGATTTATCTTTTCTATTCACTAAAGCATAAAAATCATGCTTATATTCTTCTTTCATAACAAAGTTTTCACACATCCATTAGTAAGTTTATGCCATATACGTCCAGATGCATACATAAACACTAATACATATTTGTATACATGTTTATATAAACTGTATCTAATTTAACAACAGTACTTCTTCATTTTACATTGAAAAGTAGTATTTCAAAACACGACAGCATGAGTTAAAAAGTTCTAACAGTTTCTCATTCAATTTAAAACAGTGATTTGCAGGATTTCTGATGTCTTTTAATTACAAAAGGAACATCTTCACATAACCCTTAATTAAAGGCACCAAAATTAATGACCACTCACAAGTAAAACTACAAGATACATGAACCTGCAGATTCATCCACACTTTTGTCACTGAAGTATTTAACAAAAAAAAAATCCTCATCACTTTTATAGTACCTTTAATATGATGATCAGTTTGCTCTTTCAGTTTTAATATTTCTAAATGCAGCTCATTATTTTCCCTGGTGAGTTTTGCATTCTCAGTTTTATATGGTTCTATAATGGCATCATAATTGCTGCACTCTTTTTCAGTTTTTCCAGCAGATAACTTAGCACTGCGCAGGCTCTCTGTTGTATGAACAAGGTCACTAGAATCAAGGACCAAGAGATATGATCAGAATGATATCAGCCTGTTGCTTTAAATAAGTAAAACCTTAGAAACAGAACCAGACCATGTTAAATGGAGAACAGGTAAGTCCCAAGAAAGCCAAAGAGAATGTTAATGTAAGAACAATGGCAAGACAGAAATCATTCACTTAAAAAGAGTATATAGGAAAGGACAAACATACAAAATAAAGATATGGAGAAATTTACAACTGATAATTCAAAAACTCCCTTTTCTACACAAAGTGAAAAATTAAAAAAAAGGTCAGATTAAATACTGATTTTTAACTCTAAACTCTATATACCCCAGAGCACTGCTTACCACAGAAGAAAGCTACAGTTAAGAATTTAAAGACTCAGAAGGTTAGCAGTATTGTTATATGGTGATCAGAACCTCCATATCTGAGGTTTCTGGTAAGTAGCACAAACATTTCTGTGAACGTTAAAGTCACTGATAGAGAGACTAAACCTATCTGTTAACGGTCTCTGAAAGAGACAACCTTGAAGGAAGATAACTCCACATCTACTACATATGATTCTTCTACCTGTATTAGACGTTAACTATTAACAGAACGAATTATATCTTTATTTGCATGTTTAGACACATACAAGTGGATTACTACTGAATTTATCATGTATATATTGCATCAAAGCCACGAAATGTCAGAAAAAAAAAGGTGACAAGAAAGTTTGCTTTTCTTCTACTACTGTCCCGCTAAACAGCAAAGATAGTAAATTTAAACTTCTCCAAATGGAATATCAAAAAATGGAGCTGTGAATGTTTTATGTTCAGTTACAGCAGAGACAATGGGGACTATTATTTATACAACCTATTTATAGCTATAAATGTGTCTTTCAGTTATCAGCAGCAATGGTTTAGGCTAACTGGCAAGGCTAGAATGCTGAATTTCCCCCTGACTGTAGCCCCTTAGAAACCATCTTAATGATACAAATGATCTGAAATAAATCTTAAGGTGTCCTTATAACTTACAGAAACCCATCTGACTTCATCATATGCTGAAACCAAATGTCAGCTCTGAAATAACTCTGCTTGAAAATAATCTCCAGCCATTTTCCTCACATTAAAATAAATAAAGAAATCGATCACACAATACCTACTATTCAAACACAGTGTTGTTTTAAAATACAATGCGTTTGTTTGTTTCAATTAAGAATCTCCTTTGGAGTACCTGAAAAGCTTTTCCACCAAAGGTAAACTCTCCACTCCCAAGGGCTGCCGATAGCCCAGCTGATCCAGACGTTTCCTCAGGTTAACAAATTTCCGCTCTGCTGCTGTTGTCATTGTAAACACAACTCCAAAGTGGCTTTTGTAAAATTCAAGGAAAAAAAGGAAAAAAAAAAGGACACCCGCAAAACATTGTTTGTTACAGCATCTGTGCCTTAAATCAGGAAAGTAAAAAAAATAAAGAAAGTAGTAACGGAAAAGTCATTTATTGCATAAGTCCATATGCATATTCTGAAAGTTTAGGTAAAACAAAACAGAATCATAAGGGAACTAAAAAGTTTTCAACATATTTACTTTTTTTTTTTTTTTTTTAATATTTGCCTTCTCAATTAACTGCTTATCTCTGAGCATTTCCTAATATTAAAAAGCATTCAAGGCCAGGTTGGATGGAGAGTCTGATGCAGTGGGTGACAACCCTGCGCACAAGTGGTTTGAACTGTATGAACTTCCAGGCCCCTTCCAACATCAGCCATTCTGTGAGTCTAACATCTTAAGAGCAGAAAAATATGTGAGTTTTGTTTCCAGAGCTGAACTGTGAGAAGATCCCTCTGTGAGAGGACAAAGAAGTAGAGTCTCTGTTTTTGAATCATTAATCAGCATGGCGTCTTTCAGAATCCAAACTGAAAGACTGTTTCAAAAGAAAAAAAATAACAAAAAAAAACCAACACGTTTTATCTTTCATATTTAAATTTGCTTTTAGAATTTTACAAGGCAGTGTTTATATTTCTACAGTAATGCTGAGCAGTCTGTGTTGAATTTAGGATGGCAGTGATTGTGTAACTGCACGAAGATCTTGTCTCACAAATTCATCTTACTACACAAGTAAGCTAATAACTCTTGAGCCCACCTCCTTAAGAACTGGATGAGTTAAAAAAATTAATTACAGTCGTTCATCAGCCTTAATTTAAGAGCTCATGTTTTGGACATATTTTCCCACTAATTACCTTGAGAAAGCTTTGCAGTAACAGCTACAACAAAGCTGCATTACAGTGGGTAAGGGAATAAAGCTTTTCTGCAGTAACTATGCTTGTTTGTGCTCCAGAATGACCAAGATGCAGGACCTTGTTACATCACTGCAACTGACATTTAAGTGAGGTGTTGTTCCTAAATGTACTCTAGGATTAAAAGACGAAGAACTTCTAGAATAAATCCCTGTCACGTCTTTCTCAGTCCTAAGTCTGAGAAATACATACTCATTCATTACTACTGCCCTACTCAAACAAGAGAAAGTATTATCTTATATTCTCTACAGCCAGGTTTGATAACAAAATTAATCCACGAAATGGGTTAGGTCATTTGTGGCATAGGTCCAAATGACGCACAGAAATTAAAGTAACTAGAAGAGCCGAGGGTCATTGCTTCAGAGAGCTTACCAGAGTCACTGAAGTCTTAAAGAAAAAATCTTTGAATGCTCTTTCACACAGAAGAATGAAATTGGAAAGATATTATGGACCAGCAGCGCCAGACCTCTCTCTTACAGATAACCACATCACAAACCTCACGGCCTAAATTTAAGGCTGGCTGCTAGAGCTTATCACATCAAAAAGCCTCCAACAACCTCTCCGTCAGGAAAGTTTTCTGGAGATACAAAACGCGTATAAGAACGGCAGCACAGCTTCAGCACAACCCGAGCTCAGTCCGACCCAGTACCCGGTACCGGTGGTGAGTGCCACGGTTACAAACGCAGGAAGCTGTAACGGGGCACCAGGCCGCGTAAGCGCACAGCAGCACACGAACTCCCGAGCGGCCGCCCGCCCTCCCTCGGGCTCAGCCTTACCGGGACGCGTCACCGAGGCACCGGCAGAGCCCGGAGGGAACAAAAAGCGCGGAGGCTGCCGTGCTGACCCGCGAGCGGAGAGCACGGGGCGGGAGCGGCCGGTTCCGCGGCGGGAGCCCCGCAGCCCGCCGTAGGCCCCGACCCCGGCCCCGCCGCCCGTTTGAAAATGGCGCGCGGCTCAGCAGCCACTACCGCCCCGTCACCGCGGCAACACGGCACGCGGCGACACGTGCCCCCGGCTCAGCCAATCACCGCCAGCGCATGCCGCCACGCCACGCCCCTTGTCGCGCGACCGGCAGCCCTCACGCTGCGGGCGGGGCCGGCTCCGCTTTGACGCCCGCTGCCCGGACTGGAACGGGGGAACGTCCGCTCCTCATAACCGCGCCCTCTCTGCTGCTAAGCGGGGCTTACAGCGATGCTACATCGCACCTACTGAAAGGAAAATAAAAAAACCAGTTGAGACATCACAGCAGAAGCAGTTCCGCATTGCCGCCCGTCTGAAATAACGCACCGCAGAGACGTCAAGAATGCAACGAGCAGATTTTAATGGGGAACGACAGCCACCCTCACATTACATCACAGAACGTGAACTCAGCGTTCCCGCTGGCTAAGTCCCACACCCATACTTTCTGGAATGAGGAAGGGCAGAGATGTGGCAGCCTTTAATGCTTGCATAACCTTCAAGATGCAAAATCTTAGTGGAGAGGGTAGTGCCCCTTCACGTACTACATGGGTAGTGCTTGCTGCTTTTAGCAAAAGAGGGATTATAAATAAAAGTATCTGAACACTAGGGGAGGGGGAACATGTATACAAAGTGTTTCACAGAATTAATGCTTTCAAACAGTATTTCAATGCAGTAGAAGAGCAACAAACGACCAAATGTTTTAATTTTGCCCTGAAAGACAATTGAAGCATATACACACACAACAGTTAGCTGGACACACATACCGAAATATACCTTTTAAAAACAAACATCGTGTATAGTGTTTGATTCCCTTATAATACAGGCACAGACTTTGCTAGCTTCTCTGTCCCTTTTATAGAACTTAATGAGATTGTGCAATACTGGAGCAGTAGTCTAAAATATCCTGTATCGTGAATTCCATAGTAATTCCTGATCCAGGATAGCAGCGAGCTATCAGCCCTTCAAAGTGCTTGTACTGTCGTATGAACTCATCCTGCATTGAATGCCACACAACCTGCCAACAGAAGCAAATGTTAGTAAATGACAAATGGTACGGTATACTAAATGTGAACGACAGGACACATTAGCTCATCAATTTATTCTCAGTTAAGGTGACATATGAGAACCAAAGCTTGTCAAAAGCAAAGTTCAGTAAAGTGAGCTACTGCATTAAAAATTTCTTGAAGTTTTTTACCCATTAAGTTTCTTAAAGATCATTAATATTTCCATTGCTTCTACCAAGTGTGTTGCGAAGTAGAAAATAAAAATGAAGTCACTCTTAAAGAGGCTGCTTCAAAGAAAGCAAATCAAACCAGACCTGTATTCATATTCACACTTAAAAAAGCTGTTAACACACACTTAACTCATCATTTACAACAGCCAGCAAGTTTACAGAATGTAACAGAAGACCTGAATAATATACCATCAGAAAAAGTCTAGCTGAACTATATTCTACTGCAGTGTAGTAGCTAAACATGCCAAGTTAACAGTTCATTTAAATCTAGCTCTTTCTGCTTCCATCTTATTTTGCAGAATAGGGCCTTTCTAAAACATACAAGAGATTTTTAAGCCGTGATTTAGTTTACCTGAAGTAAGTTTTCTTCTTCGCAGAGATGTTTGTCCACCTTCTTGTAAAGATTATCCAATCCCTTCTTGACTTCTTTGCCAGGATACTCCTTTATAACTTTACGAAGCTCTTGTTTATTAAAAGCCAGTTGATAGCTTACTTCTTCTTCTCGTATACCTTGGGCCACACGAGCTTCAACACCTTCAAAAAAATGCTAACAAACAATAAAACTATTAATGATTATCTTAAATATGAACTAATTAACTACATAAGTGCTTGTCAAACTGCACCTTCAACAAAAACATGGGGGATGCACAACAGTTCTTTTTAGCAGAAGTTGTGCTCAGCCATGAACGTGAAAGAATGGCACAACAACGCAATACTCAGTAAGTAATAAGGTAAAACTGAAATTAAACATTTATAGGAGCAGTCAAGCTTTTAAACACCACCTTGTAACTAATACTGAACCAGCCTCAAATACTTCAGTTAATAGATCACAGCCTGGGGAAGCACTGGATTTTTCAGACAAAGAGGCAAAACATTTGATTTGGAAGTTTTCTACTTGAATCGTAATTATCAAGATCCTTCACCACCTGCATCAGCATAATCAAAATGGAAATAAATATGCTTATGAATGTCCATGCAGAACTGTAACATCATTTGAAGCATTGCTCTGGACAGGGTGGAATTCATTTTCTTCATAGCAGCCCATATGTCAGTGTGCTTTAGACTTGTGGCGATAGCTTAAGAGTGCTTGCACAGCATTAAGACTTTCCACACAGATCCTGTCCCCCTCTTGCCTCCTCCACAGCAGACTGGTGATGGGCAAGAAGCAGGGACAGGACACAGCTGGGAGAGCTGAGAAGCTGAGCTAAGCGTACCCTCCAGCATATAACATAATACTTAGCAATAAAAAGTGTGGCTAGAGGAAGAGGAGCTGATGTTTGTCCTCAAGGGTAGCTGTTGTTCAGAGACAGGTCAACACACAGGAATTTAGAAAAGATAATAAGCATCTTAATTTTCAAAAAGAGAATGCATCTTTCTGTTCAGAAAATAAAAAGCTGTAAACAGTGAAAGCTTGGAGTCCCACTTATTGAAAAGAACAAGTGAAAAATGGGAAACAGAGGGAAGACCCGAGTCTAATAAAAAATAAAAAAAGTATTAAGTTGAATACACAACTCAACTTAGGACATACAGGAATTTCCAATATTTTTTCTTCCAGTTTTATAAATCATAAATGACGGGAATAGTCCTGCATTTAATGTGAGAGAGATCGGTCCAGAGCTCCTGTCTACTCTTCAAGGTAACAGCTGTGGATAAAAAAAAACTAGATTTTTCATGGCAATATACAGTGCTGACTACGTGATTAATTGTGCATTAAATAAATGGTAATGAAGAATGCAAAAAGCAATGGGAAAAGTAGAGCATTTTATGCAGCCACGCTTCAGTCTAAAAGAATAAACAGGGATTATGATATATGCAGCAATAAATAGAGCAGACATTACAAACTAACCATATAAGAGAAAGCTATATATGTACTTTAAAACTATGTAAGATTGTATATTGTTAGACTCAAGTATACTTACATTTAATTTCTCAAGAGGCTGTCCAAGCGAGTAGACTACATAAGACTGAAGATGTTCAGTATATTTCAGCTTGGCTTCTTTTTTCTCAGCTTCGAGACAAGAAATTTTCAATCGAGAAAGTGTTGCAAAAATATGATGAAAATTCTCCATCATGACCACATCTCTGGGTGTTTTCTGGCTTTCATTAGCTACTTTCTCAACTGAAAGATAAGGGTAACAAAATATTTAAAACTTGCAAAGGACAGCCAAATTCAGAAAAACATAACTGATGAATAGCCCTAACCCTAACCCAAATAAAACAGAACAGGTGTAAGAAATTCTACTTATTGACTCCTTACTGCATCTGCATGCAGACAGGTCAAGGAGAGGATGGCTGCAACCAAAAATGCAATTCAATCTCTATGCCCACGTATCCATCATTTTGCTGCAAATTGGAAGTCCATGATTAAAAATATTTACGGCACAGATTCCTGTACACCAAGGTATGAGTAAAGACCATCTATTTATTTCACTTAGATCACTGGAGTACCAAGTAGAAAAAGTCTACTACTGCCAATTTTGGTTGTCTCACTTTATATATACATATTTGTGTCCTATAGGCTAGGACACAAAGGAGCTCATCTGCCGTGAAATAGTCACATTCACAGCCAGAACTCAAGGCTACGTTAGGATTGAATGAGACAACACACCACTGAGAAGCTGAACAGCAATAGATCCAAATGACAGGGATTCCACCCTGACCCATCTCATTTAAGCTACACTGGTGCAGAAAAGCCAGAATACCACTTCAGACCTCGTGGAGTACTACAGTTATCTCCCCTCTCTTTCCTGAGTCCTTAACCACTTCCCCAGTCATAATCAAAAGTTACTTTACATATACGTGCTAAGGGAAATATCTATAGTTTGCTTTTAAAGATTACATTTTCTCCAAATGTTTCAACTTGCTTCCTTGTATTAAAAAAAGAAAAATCAGCACAATGCTGATCACATAGTTTACAATATGGAGTCTTACCATTATAAATTAAATTGTAAATTAAATGGAGGAAATTACACCTAAATAGGAGGAATGAATTTTAGTAAGTTTTACCAAATGAGAAGACCTACCGCTGATAAAAACAGCTCTAATAAGTTTTATGTATGCTTTATCCAGATCTCCTCTTCGTTCTGCATTTTTGAAAATTGATTCAGCGAGGGCTGCAAACTCTTCAAATTCAGCAACAAATGGAAGGATCCCAACTTTGCTTTTTTTTGAGATTTTTACTTCATCCATCTGTTTCATTTGATTGCTCTTGAATTAAAAAGAAATACAAAAGTTAGTCTCCCTACAATACAACTCCAGACCATATAATAACTAGTAAAAGAATAAAATAAACATACTGAAAAACTAGCATTTATTTAATCAGGGAGATCATTTTATCTTTTAATTACTGTATCTACTGTTCTTTTCCTTTCTATCTTCACAAACATGTTAAAAGTAAAAATTGTGAAGGAACAAAGGTAAGAACTTCAGGCTTTCATTTACCTTTGCTTGCTTACCTAGCATTAAGAAAAAAAACACCCAAAAACTAATCCACAACTTATTCACCAAAGCGATTAACAACTGATATTTAAGATTTTCATTCCACAATGTCACTTTTCAGCATCAACTCAACAAACAATTCACTTTGCCATAGAAAGCTTCTTTAATCTTCTGTTGAAAATGTATTTCCAAGCATAAGCTAAAAAAAAAAAAAAAAAAAAAAAAAAAAACAACCCCACAACTTAAAACTATCTCAAGCATTATTCTGAAAATGAATGATCAGTGTTACCACGCTGGCCTGGAGTCAAATTACACTTACAACAAACAAACAAACAAAAAAAAGCAACAGTCACACAAACTTTGTACTAAATTTGCCACGTTTCGTAAAATGGCTATGCTGTATTAACAACAACAAACTTCTTCAGTGGTTGAAGCTGGCAAATCTTTTGGCAGTGGGAGAGACATCTTAATGTTTAACAAAACTCTGTGTTTTGTTTAATGATAAAAATACCTGAACATGTGGAATAGATACCTATTTGGTATATTATAAAGATTTTGATTTTCCCTTGAGTCCATGAGGTTTTTTCAGGGTTTTTATTTTTAGAAAGCAAAAAAGACAGAGCACTATTATTTTTACTTGGTCAGTAAAGTTTAAAACAACGACAAAAGTCAGCTAGCTCACACAACTGAAATTTTGAAAGCGAGGGTTGTACTTCTTACAAACAGCTAGTTATTCAAGAAAACTGGAGTGGAGAGGGAAGAGAGAAATAACTGCCAATTATTTTATTTATTTAAAGTTTGGCCAATATAATAGCAATGAAGACACTCATTTTCATTTTAAATTAAAGCAAAATAGCCCTAACTACAAAATCCTGCAATCAAATTGGATAGGAGTGAGCTTCCTAGCATAGCATAGTTGCTTAATCAGAAAAACGAAAGAACTTACAATGCATTTATCAAAGTTCCTTTTGACAGTCACCAAAACATTTCCAAGTGTTGTGCTGAGAAAGGAAGCTGGATCCACATTTTGTGCAGTCCACACGTGATGACTCATCTTAACTAACATATAAAGGGAATTAAAGCTATCAATCTTGTCCCCTAGCGCTATAAGATTGTTCAGCTCAGGTTCAATGCAACGAAATATTTTTGTCATCATTTGTCGGATCATGTCCTTCCTAGGAAAAATACATCAGAAAAATATTACTCCGATAGTTTACTGGATCATTTTACATGTACTTTGACAAATGTTTTTAGGATAAATTTATTGCGTATAATGGTCTCATTTGCAACCAGCATGTCTTGTGATTTTCAGAAAGCTGCCTCACAGTAAAAATCAACAGTCACAGGTAGGAAATATTCCAACCAAACATTTTCTGTGTAGAAGCTGCCACACACTTAAATTCAGAATTTTGGTAAGTGTATTTTACATAATAGAGTCTAGTTTGAATTTGCAGTTATGTATTTATTCTACTGTAGACAGAAACAATCATTCTATATACAAGTTTTGTTGTTTTGGTTTTCTATATATATTTGCTGATGCATTAAAGTGACTACTTACAAATTTTGAGTTCACTAGTGATTTTCAATAAAAGGGAACAATTTATTATAAATTTTATAATCAAAAGAAATTCAGACATAGGCTTAAAGAAAGAGCAAACAGCATCAGTACGTACTCAGATGATATTGTCTGTGGAACACCAGAAATGTATGAACGAGATAAATTTCCTCCATCGATTTCTTCTGTTTCATTCTGTGAGACCAAGAGTATATATAGGAAGCTGAAAGTTTGTCTCAAATTCTGTATTCAACTGACAAGCAAGACTGATGAAAGTAACAGAATTATAAGCTTCCCCCCACCCCCAATTAAATACAGTGGTTTAAATGGTTCCAGTAGAAGATCTCTGGCAATGTTCCCCAATGCTGTCTACAATTACTCCCCATTACCTTCCAACATAACATCATGAAACAGTATGCTTAGTGTGTGCTTACAGGGAAACAAGGCCATGACAAAATAAACTTGTCAAATCTTTCTTAAATAACTTGTACTGTCAGCCAAAATTCAAAGACTGTATCAGCTAATAAACAAACTACTCATCACCCGGATCACTTAGTTGCCAGATAAATTCCAAAGTTAACTTTTCAATGGGTCTCTTACAAGACTTGCTCAGTATTTAAGTTCTATCATTGAAGAAAGGGAGTCATACCGTTGTTGTTCCTGAGATGTTCTGATGTTGCTGTAGTTTGAAAAATTTACTAATGAAGTCCTGCTCTGCCAGACACAGGGGCTCCAGTTCACTTAATACTTGCTCAAAAATCTAAAGAAATCAAATATTTTAATCAACACCGAATATTACAAACAGTTACAAATACCATCTTTGATCATTATTAAATATTATTTAATCTTTTTTTTTAATGGTTATCTTCAGTGTTAGAAGGCCAATCTTCACTTAACAGAAATGCAAACAGCTCGTTATCTGCATCTTCAGCAATGTTCTTCCCTTTCTTATTTTAAATGGATGAGAGGAAATAATCAGTGCTTTTTTTTTTTTGTCCCTGTTTGCTAAGGAGACAAAAGAATAAAAAAGCTGCAGTGAAGAAAAACAAGTTAGATACAAATTGCTTCAAAAGCTAATAGCAGGTCTAGCACTGAAATAATAGTATTCATCATGATCAAGTTTATTCTAAAATGAAGTACTATTTTGGAAATAATTAATGTTAATTAGTATGAGCTACTGAAATTCTCAGGTATTATACATATTTCCAGTCTACAGTGTTTACTTAATATAGTATTTCTCTGTGAATATTTAAGGATTAAGACAGAACAATTTATGCAAGTTAAGCCAATGGTAAATCTCTTCTGGAAATCACCTAAAAAAGGTAATAGAAAAAATCACTAGGTTAACTGAATAGCTTGCAACTCTGTCTATATTAGCCTCGCTCACATTTTCCCAAAGGGTGAGAAAAAGTCATAACACTTGTACAAGATTGTTTTAAGAAAACCTATCCTTTTAATTCTAGAAAAATTGCTGCTACTGTTGTCATAATTTTTACTTAAAGATGTTACACACTTACAGTATTTCCTTCCAGAAGAAAAAAAGTATTTAAAGAGAGTTGGAGGAAAAAAAAAACGTATTTCCATAAAAAAAATTAATAATCTCTCTTTAAGAATGAGTACTGTTCCTTCCCTTCCCCCTCACACTGAGGTGTTATTTCCACTAAGTGAGTTTTGTCGCTTCTTCTACAGAGACAGGAAAATTAAAAACAATAATAAAAATAATGATGGAAAAACAGATGCTGAGAACAACCCATTTTTAAACAGACACTGAAGATATTCCAGGAACAACATACTGTAATTGGTTAAAGTTCAAAACTGACAATGAGCTTCCTGTAAAAGCAGTATAAGATTTTAGGACCATGCTCAAGTCCTGGCTAAAAGAAGGTTATGCCCTTTTATCTTTCACTTTTGCTTACTGCCAAAATGTAACAGAACTCTTAAACACTTGTACTGAGAAAAAGTCAATTAAAGAATCATCTGAATTCCTATTTGCTTAAAAATGCACACCAGCTCAGTTCCAAAAATATATACTTTTTTTTAATAATTGATAAGGATATGGCAGACAGTTCTAATACAGAGATAAGCAGGATGCAAATGCATCATTTTCACTTTACCTTATCAAATTTTGTTCTATCAGCCACATCAAGATCAGAAGCAGACATGTTTCCCATGTCCAGCAGAGAGGATGACTGAGACCTACGATTTCCTGAACTCTGAACAGAGAGTTTATTCAGGCTAGAAGTAGATCCAGTCAACTTTCCAGAGCTTCCATGAAGACCTGTTAAATAAATAAACCATGAAAGAGAGATGCAAAGAATAATAGGTTCATGTCCAAATATAGGACTACTATCAATTCATGACCTTGTACGTTAAAAATCAAACAACTCTATTCTAGGCCAAAAATGCTCTTGTTATAAATCAGTTATTTCCTCATTACAAAGTAAGTGAAATACTGCAGCAAGTTTCAAAGTGTAGTACAGTTTAGATATCTAATCCCACATTGTAAATTATGAAATAGGTATAAAAGGACTCTCTCTAAAAGGTATAAAAGTCAAATAATGGAATACTAGGAAATTGACATTGAAAGCTGGAAAGCAAAGATCAGTTATGACCTTTTGCTTTTACTCTGATGTGATCAAAATTAGCGCTCAGACATTTCTCCCTGATATTCTGGGGCTTCCCCTTAGGTGAGGTGCATTTTTCTGTTGTTGTTTGAAGTTTTCAGAAATGCTGAAACAGGATGGAAAAAGCCAGTAACAAATACAAAACAAAACAAACAACAACAAAGACAAAAACACAAGAAGTCATCACTGTTTGACCCAAATGTAAACTTCTCGTAAGTGAACTTGAAAGCAATCCTGCTCATTTCATTTAATTGCTATACTGGTATCTTGGCATGACCTTTCTGGTTTAGGGGCTTATGAAAGTCTGTACATCCAATAAAAGCTGAAAGAGTTGGAAACTCAGGCAACCTCTTGGGCACAAACGCTTTTTTTAGATCCGCTACTAGTATGGGAAAGTAAGAGACTTTGCCTTTACCTGCAATACTTCCCTACTTCTACCTTGAGCAATCTTGGCCATCCTTAATTTTTGCCTTGCAAAAACAATGACTCTGCTAATGCTTATTTCATTCTGAACAGAATGCTTCAGCGTTAGGTAGGTTTTCCATGACGCAGCACTACATCTTGACATTGACACACATGCACTGACAATACCAACTAATGCAACTAGTTATACTCACTCTCAGTTTCCTGTTTGACAGCACTTTCTTTTCGAGGCAGTGTAGCTGGGATGGATTAGGTTGCAAGCATCAAAGACAAAGACAAGTTAAAAATGCAGTTTGCACAAACCATGCACAAGATGCAAGTTAAGCTCTAACTGGAAAGAAACATGCAGAGAACTGTAAGCAGCAAGTAACTACATCACAAACACATTTAGTTGGAGAGATACTATCCTAGAAATTGAGAGAATCTAAGCTACATGGGAAACAGTTCATTTTTAGGAATTAAACTCTTGCCTATGCCGTGTATTTAAACACGTATTGCTAAAAAATATTCTTTAAGTTCTCCCAAATTGAGAAGTTCATTGAATTAGGGATTTAATTATAAGAGTAAATATTGCAAAAAGGACTCAGTTTTCAAGATCAATCATCACATTGACACCAGACAGAGAAAATTAAATGCATTTATGTGGTTTTGTACTGAGTCAGAAATTTTCCACTTCTTCAATTAAAAAATAAATAAATAAATAAACCCACAAACACAGTACAGCAAAAACCATTTGTATCGACAGTAGGACTGGTTAACCACTTGCACTGTTAGCAAATCATGATGTTTACAAGAAGATACATCTGTATTCATGCTGCATCAAAAACTGATGACTTCAAATTTGAAGAGGATGAAAACAGCGTAATTATACTAAAAATTGCAAGAGTTTTTGTTATTTTCCTAGTTTGTGTCAAATAAAACAGTTTCAAGTGGAATTCAAGATGAAATTAACAATAAATGGGCATTGCAATAACTTCCTAATGTCTGCAGTACCTAGAGAATCCCTAACCAGTAAAAGGCATTTGCATAAATAAACTATAAGCAGTATGTAGTATTAAGAAGATTTTGATGAGGATGGATACTGTAAGTCCCCAAAATGGAGCAGCCAACAGAACCTACTTCTAAATGCCACAAACATGCCTTAAATAACAGATGTTCTCAAGTAGCCAACACCACTGACAATTCTAATGTCAAACTCAAATTTAATTCCAGTCTAAGTTTTTATATCTTGGGTTTTTTTGTTAGTCCCTTTTCTTCACAGTCCCCAGTTTCCAAATGCATGGGACTATATTGCAGAATGTGAAGAACCTATAGGCAAAGATCAGGCCCAGGACAATAAGAGGCATCATGATAGCTTTTGAGAAGCCACATAACATAAACATATGACAATATTAGCACCTTTTCCCACGCTTGATTTTATGGTATTTAGGTATCAAAGTCCTGGCTTCATTAGAAAAAGGAAAAAAGGAAGACTACTTAAGACAAATGTGAATGCTCATGACTCAGATTTTTTTTATTTTTATTTTTTGCCATAGAAATGCAGACAAAGAACCTTGCACTAGCACAGAATGCCAGAATTCTCCCAGCATCCCCACTGCGTTTGAGGCATTCAAAGAGTAGTGCTACTCCCAAAGCAAAATAAACAAATAAAAGCAGGAACACACACCAGCACAGCTTGGAAACAGGTCATCCTCAGTGTCTGAGTACAACTGGAACATTATACACCTACACTATTTTTTAAAAGTTTGCTAATAAGAAGTGATATATTTTGAATTAATGCACAACCAGTAGCATTACAATCACTATCTTCAACATGGAATGCTTTGAAATTCCACGTCATTGTAAGCTGTTACAAACTAAGTATATAACTTGATATTTAAATGCAGTGAAATCACATTAATGTAACAGCTTTTTAAACGTAGATAATTTGCTTTTCCATCTTCACAAGTGATACCAATAAAAGCACAATTAGTTCTGAGGAGTGAAGTTTTATTGGTCTAATACATTGTCAAATGAATGTGCTGCCTCAAGTACATGGCCACTGCTATCTATTTTAATGGCATATTTTCCATTCATAGCATTAGAATTCTGGGAGAGTCCTCACTTGTTTTTTTTGACTTTGTGACTGGTGCCTACCAGTTTTCAGAGGACTGCACACTTGGGCCAAAGTTTGCTATGTGAATCAATCTTCAGCGAAACTCAAACACACAGACAGCTTTGTATGACTGAAAACATGACACTACAAAAGAAATCCAACCAAGAGTACTGGTTAAAATATCCTTTGCCACTTTCTTCCTAGACTGTTCTGTGCAAAGTTCAAACATGCTTGAAATTTGCACAAACACGCAACAGAAGCCTTCTCAAGTGCAGCTCTTGCACTGGTGAATTGAAAGACCTCTTTCTTCAAATGCCAGACGCTTCACAACATTTACAGACGTCGGGAATATAATTGCTACAAAAACCGTTTCATCACAAACACAAATCACAAATGACATGCTAGGATATAATGTTTTAAAAGCCAATTTATATTAGGTTATAATTAAAGAAGGGTTCAGTTCTTCCAGTAAGATAACTCTCCAGGCTTTTGGAATTGACACATTACAGCACCACTTGTTCTTTCTCCATGTCCAACAGCTTCCCAGTTACCTTCCCCCCTTAATCTAAGGCCCACCACTATCCTGCTTTCTTACTCTCATTACTTTTCTCTGTTCTCTACCATCAATAGAACACAAAATAGGCTTGAAATAACTTCTAGTTCAAGCTGCACCTCACTTTGAATTCAGAGTTTGAAAACAGGCAAACAATGACATATATAAATATCTTCAATATTTTGAACCTGTGTGCATGAAAACACAATACAGTCAATTTATATATACTTCTATACTGTTGTTGTTACTTATTCAGTTTTATTTGTTTAAAGCTTAAACTCCCATTCACTACACATTTTACTCCTATGAAAACACATACTCCTTCAAACAGTCAGGCCTACAAGTTGACTAAGCATGAGATCTAGTTTTTGACTACATAGCAAATCTCATGCAAGTTTGCTCATGTAGAATCAGCACTAAAGATATCTTCTTCAAAATCATTCCCAAGTCTTAATAAAGAACAGCAGAAGAAACATACAAACACATATGTGCTGCTCAGCCTTTCTTTAACTGCAAGAACTAATTTTTCAGATTTGTTACAGTAATGAAATAGGATAGTTACACTAATAAAACTAAGTGGCAATTTATTAAAAATTTGAGCATAAATTTAAAACTTGAGAAATATCATATCTTATCCTTCCAACTTCCCAATTTCACAAGAATTCAGTTGTACTTCTTTGGCCTTAGGGAAACTAGAAATCTCAATCATATTTTTCATCCAACTTTCACCTTGCAAAAAGTGAACAATTTTAGACCATTATAAAATCATCCCAAGATGTTACAAAGAGTATTTTCTAAGTAAATGATAAAAATGAAAGAAAGATATATGCCTCCTAGAAGCTTACCAAACTTTTTTCCTTCTTTAGTTGTGCCTGTCATCTTGATCTTGGCAACTTCAAAGAAATCTTTTATTTCCCTTTCATACAGACGTGATAAATAATCCATGTAATTCTTAAATGAAAAATGTAAAGTTAGTTAAAAGGAATGTATACTTACTTGTTTTGATTACAATTAAACAGATCTTAAAATAAAACAAAACAGCATAAAAGTAGATAGTACTGTTTTGGACCATATAGATGCATGTCATGTGGTCCCAGAAACCTCTAATGCTCCTCTGCAAGAAAACGTGTACAGTGTGATACATACAAACAGGATTACAGGGGGGAGAGCATTAGGGAATTTCATCCAAGAGTAAAATGGGGGAGAATTTGGCTCCATTGCTCACAGTCTCAGCATAGGATGACACTCCTAAACATCTTCCTTAATTACACTGTCAGCACAAAAACAACAGACCTGAAAAACTTCAGGAAGCGCAAGGTGTGCCTGCTTACTACAAGACTACTTACTACAATGTTTGTAACATTGCCAAAAATAAGCTTCAATTTGACTGAGACAGTTGGCACAACAACCAAGACAAGTTTGAAAGTTTTCTGTTTAGATGTTTTGGCACAAAGGTTATAATTTTTTAATTGTGGACAAATAAAATCAAAATTTTTTTCCCCCCCGTTTACTTCAGAATTTTACTTAGCATATATGATACATAAAATCATTCTAACTTTTTTATTTTATAAGAAGTCCATAAGGATGTCAGCCACGTGTATAACATCATCCTTAAATTGAAGGCAAAAGAACAACTACTTAAAAGATTCTAGAAGTCTGATTTAAATCTTCTGGCACTGAAATTTTAAGAATGACAGTACTTCAAAAAAAAAAAAAAAAGAACACTTGTTCTGTTAAGGAACTACCTTCCCCTGACCTCTATCTAGACAGTTTTTTCACTTCATCTCAGTTTTACACAAGACAGTCAACAATTACACATAAAGACAAAATGCTTTTTGCACTACAAGAAACCTCTGAAGTGTCTGATAGTCAAATGAAATGAATAAAGTCTGTTGAAATGAAAATGTCATAAAGATGAATAAGTTTATCAACGTGAAAATGGCTTAATTATTTATCTTACTAGATTGTAAAAAGGTAAAACTTCCTTTATACAAAGGTTAATGTCAAATGATACTTCAGGACAGAGACATAGCATCTTGGAAAAAAAAATACAGGATACAACAAATATCAAATATGACGTTTCTTATTCCGAAGAGAAACAAGAGAAGAGCAAAATCAGCATGAAGGAATACTAAAAGAGTACAAACATAATCACAGATTTTTTTATTTTTAATTTCAAGACAGCCTATTGCATGAAATTTATAGGATTAAAGAGTGCTACACATACCTTTGTTAACCCTTCATATTTTCCATAATCTGTGTTCTTGAGCCACTCCATGAGTTTTGCATAGCGAAGCAAATCTCTGTGAAATGGATGGTGATTGGGTAATGTCAACTCAACAGAGTGCTGAGCTAGGGTAGAACTCTGATCATGACCCTTGAATAAGAGAAAGTATTAAAATAAATCTAGAAGCACAATACAGATGTACTACAGAGGTTCAAAAACTTGAAAAAGACAGCATCCCACTCAGAGAAACAGAAAAAGACCAAAATATTAGGGCTGCTCTGAAAGTAATGCCTCCTATTTTATTCTGTTTGCCCACAACATCAGAGGTAGTGTCAGTAGTTACGACAGTAGAAGTCGAAGCTTCCCACCAATATTCTATACTGTTGCCATGTGCAGACAGCAGCAGAGGGATAGTCTAACAAAATGGCGTCTGACATGGAAGTGCATATGAAGCAAAGTGACTCCAGATTCCTCCAGGTGGAAAAAAATAGCACCCACTGACATTCCTAGATGCTTGCCGAACGTTTATAGAGACCAAGCAGTGAACGTGAACACAGTGAAGCAGTGGGTGGTGAATTTCATCAGTAGTGACAGCAACAACAGGTCCCCTCCACTGGTGCACAAGTGTGGCACCACACACTGTAGTTCATCAATGCAGAGAACGCAAAGCAATTGATGGTGCCTGTTTTGAAAAACAGTGTTTTGTAGCTGAGAATGTGCTCTTTGTATCTGTTATAGTTTCCATGGAAATAAATAGGAAGCACTAGTTTTGGAGTGAGCTATGTATCTAACATAGAAAAAATGTCAGACTCAGACTGAAAAGATTAATACATACAAAATTAATACACTGAGCATGGCAGGTTGTCAGCGTGCATCTCATGAAGCTTGTCCTTTGTAAGGCTCTTGCTGTTTATAACTTTGCGTTAAGGGAAAGTTGGGTGGGCATTATTTTTATTTTTATGCACATGAATTCAAGGTACACCTTAGTGGAGATTTAGTGACAAGCATTCAACGGTATGTATATATGTATCTATCTATCTATCTATCTATATATATATAGATATATATATAGAGAGAGAGAGACACACATATATATGTCTATATCTATATCTATATATCTATATATCTATATCTATATATATATATATCTAATTATTTAAGAAATACGTTTAGAATCTAAAAGATAATGTAATTATTTATTTAAGAATTACAAAAATAAAAATGCAACAATCCTGTAGTTACTTCTTAAAAGTCTTTTTCCATATGCTGCAAGACATTTCAAGTCCATAGTCAAGAGGTGACGTAAGTTTATGCTCTTCTGGAAATATGTTCAGGTAGAACCAGTTTAGTCACATCTTAAAAACTTTTCACACACATTTTATCACCGTCTCTGATGCACACACACAATTTCAGTAAACATTTACAAGAGTTAAGCAGTTCAGAACATGCAGTATAAATCAGTCATTTTAAGAGCAAGCTACTAAGTTTATACTCCTTTTTGCTGGTGTGTTTCCTGAAAAACATAAGACCTTTCAAATGAAGATAAATTTCATGAACAAGCTAAGATTTGACTTGTTCTAGCTTTTACTTATTTGAATTCACAGGATTTTTGAACATTCAAGAAACAAGATGACACCACAGCTGAGCATTCTGCTATACAGCTCAACCACTTGCCCAATATTAATGGAACAGAGGGCTTAACGTCAAAATGAGTTCAACATTTTCTGCAGAATATTGTTATTTTTACCCAGCTTGTAATGAATACAGCAATTCTCACAGACAGTGGGAAGAGCCACAGTAATGTTCCTTCTGAAAACAATCCTGTAGTTAAAGACTCCAGCAAAAAGCCAATTCTGTGAAGTGTGTATACTTCAACATATGATTCGGAACCGGAATCAGCATTAGCCACGTTAGCTACTAAATATATAAATGTGTGAATACTGAGGTCTTACTTCATACTGCGATCCTTTCAGGGCATGCAATTAACAAGTATTTTCCAAGGATGCTCAATAAAATTTTATGAAAACTGGATATAGAAAAAAACATATGATGCTCACTTCTATTCTCTGGTGTGCAACAGCATGCATTTTAATATTAAAATTCATTAAAATTTCTCAGCTTTCTCAGCTTCCTTTGTTAAATCAAAACGAGTTTATACTTTCAGTATAAACAATAAGTCTGTAGGTATAAACTTCAAGTACGTACTACAGTTTTATAAAAAAAGACATTTGTGCTTCTAAACCAACATAGTTAGGCCAAAATGTCAGTGGAACTGTTTCTTCATCTGTTGTGTTCTGAAATGAAGTACATCCTGCTTGTATTAGCAGCTATCTAGACATCCTCACATCTTCATTTTCCACTTCAATTTGATACCTTTGTCTTACTTAGATCTTTCCTTTAGTACTTTTTTAAAAATAAAAGTATTTCTAAAGAAATACTGCAACTCTTCACATGCTGAAATATTCTGCTTTGATGTTTCAAAACTATGGGACTGAGAAATAGCTACAATCTGTTCATCAGATTAACAGAGCGATATCATTTTAATGAAGATTAAAATTGTTACATCTGCTACTCTTGAATCCATACCTCCAACAAGGTACACAGTTGTTTTTTTTCCACCTCCAAAAGCTTAATGCAGAGGCTCATCTATCACATCTAACTGTTACAGAATAACCTTGAAGCGATGTTTGTTTTTTTTTTAACTGCTGACTAATACTTGATGACAAAGAGCAGGCAACAACTTCACAGAAGGTAAGTTTAGACAGTAGACAATATGAGATCAAAGTTAGTACTAGAATTTAATTATATTTGTTTTTACAACTGTGAGTTCGCAGTGTTACTCATTCTTAATAACACTGCTAATCTTTTTGATAATAGTTCATCTCATATGCACAGTATTACATTGAAATAGTAATTCTCTACCATTTTTAATAATAAAATCCTTGGCACAGAACATCAGAAAAGACACTCTGTTCAAAAGCCACTTTCATTTGCAAATCTAAGATTCAGATTTCATTTGTGATTGCCTTAACATTGGATATTTTCTACTTGATCATCGTTTAAAGGCCAGGACAGACAGCCTGCACTACCTTTCAAAATACAAAAAGTCATGGGAAAAATGTAATGCACTTTCTTAAGAACAGAGCTAAAGATAAAAAAAAAAAAAAATTAACATGCTCTAGAACTGTAAATCTTTAGCAGAAGAAAATGCAGAAACACTTTTCTACCATTAAAAAAGACTTGTACTCTCAGATGCCATTTTTATGCAGTTTTCCAACATAACTCTATTCCTTCTCCTGCATGAGGTATAATACATAAAAAAGTTCAGTTGCATTAATATGTAGAAAAACTGAGAACGTTTTGTTTATAAATATTACTGTTTCATATAACTGTAGTATCTGTACAGTTATACACATACTACAATTTTCTGAAAGTAAATGTGGGTATGCAAACTTTGGAGATCAGAGGAATGTTTATCTGACAAGAAAATAAACAAAGTTTAAGAGGTGGTGAAAACACTGGCATCCTTTCTCAGTTCAAGTCTGATATTCTGCGATTTAGGATTAGGTAGGATTTCTTATTGTAAATACAAAGATTCAGCTGCTAGTTGGGTAAGTCAAGCTCAAAAAAAATTAGTTGGAGAGGCTTGTATCAAACCTGATGTACTCACTGGAACTGAAAGATAGGAAGACTTGTTATAGAGTTGAAGGAAGGTCTGAGTAAACTAATTGGAGATTAAAAAAAAAAACAATAAAAAGATTGAAAAAGAAAAAAGACATCCATGCTTAGGAAACAAACATCAGGACAGTGATCTCTGAACATTTTAAGTGAAGGTGCAAAAATCCGGGTTTAGGCATTTTCTTTCTTCTTTTTTAGCCCTTGAAGTTCAGAGAACAAGTACTGTGATCTCTGCAGTCTCCGTGACCCTTGAAACTCAACGCTTTTCAATTACTCAAGCCTTAAGTTAAAAAAAATCCTTATATAAGACATAGCTTGCTTAATTCAGATACCAAATCCACTATAGAGAATTATTTTTGTAAAGTAAGATATTTCCATAGTTTAACATGTTTAGTAATACCTCTGCCCAAAGTACCTCAGAAGTCCATTCAGTTGCTTCAGTTGCTAGCTAGGTCACAAAATGCACCCAATTTTAGGTTGTTTTCCTTTTCAGGAGAAGTACAGGATTGAAAATCTCATATAAAATAATAGGAAATAGTACCTGCTGAACAAACACGCTGTTCAAATGGCTGGCAAGTCTCCGTGCAAATTGCTCGCGCAAGTCGCTAAATCGCTGCTGTTGCTGTTTGACCGCATGAAGCATATCATGTCCTGAAAACAAAAAGAATACACAGAGTACAAAATATACAGCAATACGTTGTGTGTGGGAACCAGAAGGACAATAGATGACAATTCCTTCTGTGTGTGGAAACAACATCTTTGACGGGTTGGAAAAATCACACACAATAAAGGCCCTACTGCAATACATTTCATGTTAGCTTGTAGTCTAACAAAAACATTACCTGGACGAAGAGCTACATTCATACATTGCAGAAGGGCATCTGCTGCATTAGTGCAGGCCTCAATGCCTCGGGAAGATGTCAGATCCCCTTCCTGAAGGGCCTTTATGTGACCTTTAGCCAAATCCATGTGATTCTGTAAAGTAATAGATAGTACTTTCCTTAAGCCAAAAGCAGGTTATAGCTTGCTATGCTGCTAAACCAAGAATGATAAATATAATTCCTCTATTATAAAACCTTACTGAAGTGAGTGCAATTATAAAGCATAAAAATGAAGTGACATTTTTTTAAAGGAATCTTCACATTCAGATGTCAAAGAGAGTAGCAACTTAGAACAAATTTACACCCAACTCGAACAGACACAGCAAACACCATAAAAACACTTACCACTAAGAACTCTATCTCTGACAGTAGCTTCACATTATTTGTGTAGCTGAGATGGATTAGGTGATTACTTTCTGAAATTTGATCCATTTGCTCTTTTACACTCTGAAGCATTTCTTCATAACTGCTTAATTTTATCTCAATTTGGTCAACTTCCTTTAGAGCTTCATCCAGCAATTTCATCAAGATATTCACCTGTTTCTCCGAGGCCATAATTGACTGGATATTTGCCTGTACAGAAAATTATACCGTAAGATTTCAAGAGACGTCTTTGTACCTCAAGAGCATTTTGATATCGTCTTCTATCTATGGACACAAATATGAATGTCTATTCTCCCTACTCCACCTTCATGAAATATATATAGAGAGAATATCCTTTTTATCTTCTCTATTCTCAATGTGAAAGCCTGCAGTTTACTTCAGAAGGTCTGGAAGGTGAACAATAACAGACAGGATATAGTTTGGTTTAGCAGAAGATACGTATTTAAATATGTAGCAAAATGTTAGCTACCTTTTCAGAAGACACTACATAGTATCAACAAAAACAGTCCGTCATGAGTGCACACTGTACATCAGAAGAAACGTTTACCCCATCAAGAACTTGTAGCTCTCTTGACAACTTCTCTGCAAAGGCTTCAGCATTAGCGATAGCATATTCACACCCTTCCATCATTATTTCAATATCCTGTTCTTCTCTTGCATTTAATTCCTGGTATTCATCTACCGCCTCTTCATCACCTCCTGCTACACTTTGATTTTCTCCGCTTGGAACTGATTCTTGTGTGAAGAAGGAAAGTAAAACACGTCACCACAAGCAAAAGGCCAAGAGTATTTTAAGTGCACTGATGTAAGTTCAACTACATTTAAATGAATCTATCAAATCATTTTCGTAACAAGCACCTGCTACCTACAGACACTTTATAAAGTCTTCCACAAGTTTCATTAACATTTCCAGAACTGGTTCTCAACAGCAACATTTTTCAAATGATGCAGCAGAAATAAAATACAAATAGTCAGCTTCCCTTCCTGCACGTACAAAAGGGCGTACTGTTTCTGTTCATCCACTTCTCATGCTGGCAGTCAACATCAGAATATTTAACAGTATTACTCTAGAATTGCTAGCAGAAGACCGGTGGAAATTTGACTCTTTTGGTAGACTGAACATAAGGTAAATATACTACAGTTAAATACATCCTTAGCATCAAGACATTTTCTATCTAAAGTTAAGTTGCACAGCAGGAAAAGCGGTACTGAAGTAAGTGAAAGTTACATAATGATGCCTTATAAGAAAAAAAAATTCTCATAGCAGCATTTAATTTGAACAGTCAACTAATGACTGAAAAGTGATGTATACAATGTTAACGTTGTCCAGGCAGAAACTATGTAGGCAATCTGAAGCATCTCTTATCTCTACTGACTTCAAAAGCTATTTAAAGCCCTGTTTTCAAAGAGGGTAAGAGAAAAAGCACATTATTCAAGGAAAAAAAAAAGCTTACATAGCAGAATAAAGGAAAAAGGTGTTACGCACCTTCTGCAACTTTAGGCAGTTCTGGAGTATTAAAAGGTATGGAAAAGCAGAGGGAAAGGAAGCAGAGAATGTTAGCTAGGCAAAGCATGAACAGTGTATGTATTTCTAAGTGGCAGTAAGTTTGAATGGTTTCATATCACAAGAACTTGAGGAGGTAGCAGTCAGATATAAAAAAAAGGTTTCTGACAACACCAGAACACAGAAATGCTGTCCTGTTTTACACTTCTAATTCACATTCCTCTACTCAGATCAGTCTAGAACTTAAACTCAATCTTCAGCTTAGCCATTTCTGTCAGGAGCGATGCAAAATACATCTACTCACTAGATGTAAGTAGAGCTTTAACTATTAAAAGATGACATGAATATAAAAATACCAAATACAACACAAGCAAATGAAACAAAGCCTTTTCAGTATCCAGTCACTCAGCTGTAACAGGATCCAGCAAAATTTAACATGAGTCACAGTGTGTAATTAGAAACCGGATGAGAAACTTCACCTGAATTTTAGCATGCTACTTAAGCGTCACATTTTAAAGCATTTTTATAATTCAAGGCAAGTTAGAAGTGGAAGAAAAGATTTTTTACATGCTTACAAAACTACCGACCTGCACAGGTTGATTTTATTTTGTTCAGAAAGATGATGTCTTAGAAATACAATAAACTCATCAATGTTAGGATTTCATTAATCAAGTACTTTGACCCAGTTAACAGATTCATGGTTATCTACTTCATTGCTGGAAAACCTGTTATCTACTCTTCTTGCTTTTGTTAAAACTTCAAAACAATAAAACAAAAGAATAAAACTGAAAAGGAAGGAAGTTAGAGTTAGGACTTCATTTTGATTTTTTTTTTAGTACATCCACTTCATACTAGTAATCATTAACATTTGCATTTAACATGCAGATATCATAGAAATTGTATAAATTTACCTTCCAAAAGTTGTGAACTAACATTAATAAAGTCAATTTTTTTTCTAAGGTATCTCTGATTGAGTTTCCAGATACATGAAATGAAAGTGTTCTTTTCCACTGCGCTGCTCGCAACCCATTTGTATACTTTGTCAAAATGCAAATCAAATTCAGGATTCTCCTGCAAAAGACAAGATATGTTACAGGCTAATCAGGCAATTCTCTGAGCTGCAGATTGTTTCTTCATTTAAGTACTGAGATGATAAGGTAAAATGAAACTGAACATATGCCAGCCTTGAGTTGACACACCAATACTGCACCCTGATGTAACCTAATGAAAAAAAACAACAACAAAATACAAGTAATGAATACAGTATTTTCTCAAGGTAACAATGAGAATGAGGTAAACAAAGATGAGGTAACAATAATACAGTACAAAGATTTGTGAGAGTTTGACAGCACTGTCTGTCCGGAAACACTGTCCTCAAAATGACTAATTGCCTTTTGTTATCCTTCTGGTGCCAAAAAAGGTAGCTGGAATTACCGACAACACATAAAACATAACTCAAGGAGACTTAGGGAGCAGGCAAAGCATGATTCTTAATGTGTCAGAACTATACACTTTCCACAAGCCTCCAACGTAATGACTTAGAGACTTTAAGAGCTCACCTGCAAATTTATATACTGCTCATTAAAAATGTTTCTGTGTTCCTGTAGCCCAGTGTCAGTAGGAAGGTGGTCATAATTTAAGGGGCAACTAAGAATGGAATGGTAGTTTACATAGAGCATGAGGCAGAAAAAAGAAAAGAGTATTGGTTCTTAGCATAAACACTGTACAACCACTGAAATACCACTATGGTAAACTGAGCAGATGTTCGTAGTGTTGCTGTTCAGGTATATCTAGACTTCCTCAGTTTAACAGGGTTACATTCTTGGGAAGTCCGGAAGAAAATGAAGGTAAAATAACCACAGGAGTACATTCTCTTAATCCCAAATGAAGGCGTTATCAAATTAAGTTTTAGAGCAATCGACTTCAAGGAAGTTAACTCTGACTTGGAACCAAAAGGATGTCCTGATCCAAGCACTAACCCAAAAAAAGATACACGTACTTTAACAGCATCTTTGGCATCAACAACAGCAAGGTCTCGAAGTGCCCACGCAGTCTGTCGTTTGTAGAAATCTCCCTTGTCAGATTTTTTCACTTTTACCACATTTACTTGCACTGGACGTTCTGTTGTCACTGTTAAGTGAGGCATAAGAGTAATTTCAAAATGCAGAAACTAACATTCATTTCTATTTGGAATTTGAAATACAGCAGAATTATTTGTAGGGGAGATTTGATACTCCTGGAAGAAAGTTTATTCCACAATATCTACAGCTCCACTGAAAACTCAGTCATGCCCTGTACAATTTCTGAAGTCCAGTTCCTATGCTTTTCTAGAGCCCTCTGCCTTGAACTCTAATCAGCACTCCTTTTTGCACTTTATTTACATTGATCAGCCTAGAAGTCTACCAGACCTCCCTTCTGAACACTAAATAAAGCCTGCTTCAAAAGCTCACCAGTGTCACATAAACGATTTTTAACCTTTCATTCCAAACTACGTAGAGATCTAGGAGAAGTACAGAGCTTTTCTCCTTTCTTAATAGAAGCAATAATACAAGCGTAAGCTACGATTGATTTCCTCCATTAGAAATTGGGGCACTTTATTTACACAGGGTGAGAATTTATACTGCAGTGCGTTGTAAATAAAACCAAGAGAAATGCAGCTGAATAAAAAAGACAAAAGACAAGCAATGCAGTGCAGTATTGCTACGTACCCGTGGCACACAAGAAGCAGTTTCTCTTCTTTTTGCCCGCTTTGCATACGTTCACAATGCTCAGTAAGCGTTCATCATTGGGAGTGAAAATATCCCTCTGTAAAGCATGCTTGATTGCAGTCATTTTCTCTCAACTGAAAGATTTTATGAAGTCATAAGATATTCAAGCACATTTAACACACCTGATGCAACGTATCTCTTAAAGTCTAGAAAAAGGGCTTTGGGTTTCTTTTGTCTTGGTTTTAATGTTTTGCAAAGTCCTGCTTCAGGGCTCTTGTCAGAGCATGCTATTAAATGCAACAGGTGGTTCTTGTTCCCCTTTATCCTCACATAGGGGAAATGAATTGTTACAGCAGTGAAGAATAAAGTGCATCACTCTAACTGACAGAACATTCCATTTGAAGACCTATGTCAAAAAGCAAGCCTATTACTCTTATATAGTTTGCTACCTTTTCTTTGGCACATGGACAAAGCTCAGAAGTAAGAACCAAAGTGTTTTCTATTTATGGTGTTCCTCAATCTGACAAAGCAGCAAAAGGATATTCCATAAAGACAAAAAGAAAACAAGTGTGTGTGCGTGTAGGAAGAAATCAAGAGATTTCTTCCAGGAATCAGGTGGCTTGGCTACCTCCAACCTTACACTCTAATCAAATGCTGAAAAACATGACTTCTGCTGAAAGGTACCAAACAGACATCATTTACTCATTCTCACAGCCTCAGCAGTGAATGCAGGAGAGTATACAAGGAGATGAAGGATGGCCCTTTACACCTGTGGGTGCAGCAGCAGATAAAGCTCAACAATAATGATATAGTCGCATACAAACTCAGACCATCAGGCTGCCCACGTGAAGTGTGCTGCCACTCACCATCCTAACAACAGCAGAAAGTTTGCTCTGTTTTTTTTCTCCTAAGAACAGGGCTTTTTGCTGATGTGGGGCACATTGAGAAGCACAAAAGAGGCAGAAAGAGATGGGGAGGAAAAGGTGACACTAGAGGCTGTTCAAAGGGTTCACTCCCATTTCTTGCCCCATCGCACAAATGAATCACCCTTGCCAAAGCAGCAATGGGAGAAAGGAAAATGGTTAGGAGATGTAGGAAAAACAAGCTGTTCAGATGTGTGGGATGCAGCAACAACTTTTGTTTAGCTGCTTCTTTTTTTTTTTTTTAAATCTTTAAAAACACAGCATTCACTAGTAGCTCTGACTTTCTCTAGCAATGTCTAGAAGTACGCATGCAACATGCTCAGAAGAAAGTCTCTGTACTTTTAGCGAGTTCATTTATGACACTTAGCTAACCATGTACTAAATAAGAATAAAATCCTGAGAAAGTCATGAAATAGTGGAATAGACTCCAATACAAGCAGCAAAGCATGCTCTAATTCCCACAAGAATCCAGAGAATCTGAGAAGAAGAAAAATATATTGTTTTGGAACTCATTATTAAGGAATTAATACTATTCATCAGATTCAGAACAGATCCTCACATTACGCTGATTGCTCCGGGCGGAGTAAGAAAAGCAACAAAAACATGTTTCAACACTTTTATTTCAAAAGAGTTTCAATATAGCTTGCACTCTAAAATTCTGTCATGCTAAGAATATGAACAACACACAGCGCGTACTGCCTGTACTGTTCCACCATAAGGCCGAGGAGTTACGTTTTAAGTTGTTTTTCTGCTGAAGATACATTGGTTTCGTTTTGTAACAAACATGCAGCAAGCCAAAAAGGGTTCCCTTGGCAACTGAAACGGAAAAGGCACTGCCTGTAGTCTTTTTTGTCCCTCGACATCTTTCAGCTTAGGGAATTTGGCAATTCTAAACATCATTAACCAATGGCTTTGGGAAAACAGGGGCCAGCATACCAAGCTAAACTGGTACCGCCAAAACTCGACTCAGTGCTATTCATGACACCCCTATGCCACTGCAATACTCCTGTTAGCTGCTGCCAATAACGTTCCTATGTTCCTTTCTCCTTCATCAAGCACCAGGCCAAGCTTCTGTTTTCAAATTGCATCACGTTGTGCTTTTCTTACTCGTCAGCAGGAGCCCAAACGCGAACACACAAAGTACAGACAACCACATGCATTTCGGAAGCATCACTTTTCCCTCCCGACTTAGGATTTTACCTCCTGTTCTCAACCACAGACTGCTGCAGCAAACCCTCCTGTTTCAGTACTGACACCAGCCATACGGACTGCACAGTACACACCTTTCCATAAAACAGGACTCATTAAACCCGAGCTCCAAGATGTGCTCTGACACTGCAGCCCATTAAGCTTAACCCCGAGCCGCTGCCACCGAAACCTTCACGACACCGGGCGCGGTCCCGTTCTTCACACACGAGCACCGCTGTCCCAGAGGAACACGGAACTAAGCAGGAAATAACGCAGCTTCCTCAAAACAACGCCCAAGGATAACCGTAACCAAGCCAGCTTCTAAGACGCCCCTTCAGACACTGCCGTATCTTTCTCTCTTTAGCGCCGTTACAAACAAGGCCTCTTCTACGAGACATCAGACACCAAATCAGCCCAGGCCCCGACCCTCCCCGCTCCGCCACCGCTCCCCGCGGGTAGGGCCGAGTCGCCCCGGGTTGACCAGAGAGACCCGGCCCGGGAGGGAGCGCCCCAAGCCGCGGGGAAAAGACGGGGGGACGGCGGACCCGCCCCGCTCTCACCGCAGCGCCGGAGCCGGCCGGGACGGCTGCGCACACAGTCCCGCCCTCGCCGCCGCTTCCCCCCACGTGACCCCGCAGCACGGCTGCCCGGCTGAGTTGCGCGCCCCCTCCCGGCGCGGGGGAGTAACGGCCGCAATGGCCGAAAGGCGCGGGAGACGAGGGGAGCGGAGCGGGCGCAGCGGGGCGGAATCACTAGGTCGTTGAGGAGGGAAAAGACGTCTCGGGTCTAGCTCAGCCAGTCCCACGTTCCCGCTAACCGCGTGCCGAGATGCGACGTCCACGCGTTCCCCGAACGCCTCCGGGGGTGACTCCACCGCCTCCCTGGGCAGCCTGACCCCCCCCCCCCCTCCCCGGTGCAACTTAAGATCGTTGCCTCTCATCCTGGCACCGTTATCTGGAGAAGAGGCCGACTCCCGCCTCATCACAACCTCCGTTCTAAATGTGCCTGAGAAGTACTGGGATTGGTAAACGAGAAGGAAAACTGCACTTCAGGGTTTCTTCGCGAGGATGTCTGTCACTTTAAATATGACTCCTGTGTGTAAATAAGAACGAGAGAACAGGAGTGGGAAATAACTCAGGAGGTATTGTCCAGAATGGACTCCCCTTCCTGGGGTTTTCAATTCCCGAAGGATTTTTTAAAGTTTGCCTCGATCCTCGACTGTAACTTGCTGGTTTTATACATGTTAACAGGGGACAGGAAAGAGCAGAAAGCTGCAACAACTTGTGCCTATTATTTAACCTAAGGTGCTGGAAGACATTAGTTCCAAGTGTAAGATACAGAAAAAGAGTCCTGTGGGAATCTTGGTAAAAACTGTCTGAAGTTCATGAACTCCAGTGGAGACTAAACAGTGTATTTCTTTGTTGATATGGAAAATGTTATGTGAATGATACTAAACATGCCTTTTTTTTCCTTTTTATTTTTATTGTTGTTTGTTTGTTTGTTTTTTGTAGCATGGATCTGCAGCAATCTTATTTTTCAAGTATGGAGAAAAAGACAAATATAGGACCAATAGATGATACATACAAAATGTCCTTTAATTCTTTTATGTCATGGATTTTCCTGTATTCTTAGTTCTATGTTAGTTCAAGTGTTCACTTAGGACAGAAACCATTATCTGTCTTATATGACAGACTATTCTCTCTCTGCCTCTTAAGTGAGCATGAAATCTCATTTTTTCAGTATCACTTCATTTTCGGGCTGCTATATTTTTCATTTTCTCTCAAATTAATTTGGCTGATGACAATTCCTGTGTTCTGAATATATGGCACATTATACCCACAGTCTCAAGAATTTGTTCACTTCGCTATTTGTTTGAAATCTTTTCTAAGAATGCTGCAAATGCATCTGTGATAATCCCTTACTTCTGTAAGTTTATTCCTAGTCAGTTTTGGTGAAGACTTCCTGGAGAAGCAGATGAATCCCCAGATATTACATTTCAAACTACATTCTGTACATCCAGTGTCAGGAAATGTAATGTAGAAAACTATTCTACTTTAATTGAAAGATGGGCTATTTAGTCTGTCAAGTCTTTTCCATTTATAATTTAGCATATTTTTTCCTTCTTGTGGTGCAGCTGTGCTTTACTAACCACAAAGAGACAGTCTCTGACACTTGAGGACAATGAACATGATCAGGTCAGTCTTAGCAATTGCACAGTACCTTGACATCTTGTAAGAAATGGTGTAAATGTAAAAAAGCCCTAGATTACGTCTACGAGAGACTTTAAAAATAAATTTCCTTTCGATACTCTGTGAAACACTTTATTGGACAGTGCTCTTCTTTGTCCTTTCCTCTTGTGGAGTCTGATCACTTAGTGAAGAATATCTGAAACATTAGAAGAAATGTCTAACAGCTCTTAGTTGCATATTATTTCACATTAAATACAGGCTTATTTGTCTTTTAACATAGACAGTTTAATGTTTACACAGTACAAGAATAGAAAGATATATGCTATTTTCACAAGTACATTAGATATGTTTGAACATTACAGTAGAATCATTTTTAGCTAACCACTTTCTAACATGATACAGACATCTATTGGTCAAGAAGTCACCATCTGCAACTTTATTTCAAAAGAATGATCTGAGGTGTTTATTTTTAGAAATTCTACACTTTTTGTTACAATATGAATGATTCTTCACCCACAAAATAATTCCTTGTGTCCAGTAGGCGTATGTTGACTTCACAGAAAACATTGCTAGCTTTACAATAATACAGTCCAAACAAGACAATGTGTCATAATTTATAATGATATTCTTTATATTTGCTATTGAAAAATGTCTTCATACTGCCTGTATGTTAGGCAAAAACTTTCTGAAGTGATGGATCAAATGCTGGACTGGGTTATCTCAAAGACATTCTGAAAAGAACAACTGCATTTCATAAACAATAATTATAAATACAACTTTTCTCTTTAACAATAGTTAGGTGACAAATGTAAGCTATAAGGCCTCAAAAACTGCTGAAAATGAGTGTTAATCCTTATAAATTGCCTTCATAACCATCAAGGTATACATAAATTTTAAGTTTTGTGTTAAGATGTGTATAATTTACATTAGCCTGGGATAAATATGTATCTTCTTAAGATAAGGTAATCAAATACATGGCCTTTCTATATACAAGCAGTAGGTTAACATTTAAAAAGTAAAGTAGAAAGCTGTACATTTTATACAGTTTTTCAAATATACTCACACTTCTTTTTTTTTTTTTTTTTTTTAAATCTAAAGTGCATTTGTACAAATGCTTTGAAAGGTGGGAGTCCATGTGAAAGGCAGCAGTGAAGATCAGCTCATGATGTCCTTCCACAAAAAGGCCACGATGGCAGGTACTCAGAGAGCACAACCAGCGTGTGATTACCTGGGAGCTATTCACATTTATCAGCTTTGGTGCTTAGCTGGCTTAGTCTAGAGCTAGTCTCTCTGTACTCTCTAGTCTGCCAAAAGAGAAAACAAATTTTCTCCTGAAGGAAGTTCTGACCAGAAGCTTCCCTGAATCACCTTTCGGGATGGATTGCTTTTTCTCTGTTGACTGTGGGAGGAGCAGCCAGCTAGCTTATCTGGCTGACACCAAGCAATATCAATGTGCTTCTTGTTGACACTGTTTCTCTTCAGCTCTTGGTCAATACAGCTTTAATTAATCCTCCATTTCTATTGTAATATTATACTGTCAAAAGTCCAGCTGTTAATTTTCTGTTACGGGTGAGATCTTCCCAACCACTCAGTAGAATCCACCCCACATTCAATGCAAACATAAATACTTTTACACATTTACGTAGTGCATATATATGCATATGCTAACATAGCTAGACACAAGTGAAAGTTAATCTCATAACTCTAATCCTATGATTTTTGAGAAGTCCATCACTCGCCTACAAAGTAATTGTAACTAACTGTCAAAAACTACTGTTTACCTAGGATCTCCAGTAGTATGTTGTTAACTCTTGGTCCTGAAGGAGAGAAGAGACATAAACAGTTTCTGTTCCCTAACCAGGTCTGTTCATGTACGTTAACAAGTCGCAAGAAAGAGACATTAGTGATATAAAAGAAGAAAGAGTTTTCAAAGGTCTGTCAAATAAAAAATTTCTGCTTGAAAACATCTATTTTATGATTCTATGACAGTATAATGAATAATGGAAAGGTTAAAGAGAGCACTTGATATTCAGGAGGAAAAATCATTATAAGTGCATAGGTGAAACAATTGGTCCCACAGTACATGAATTCAAAACTCCAATTCATCAGGATGAGTATTTGATTCATGTATTTATGTTGGTGTGGTCTCTTTAAAGGAGTTCTGCATTTCAACACATTTGAAAAATGGAAACATGCATCCTTTTTGTGCAGAATTCATTTGTTTGCTTTATTTTTCTACTTCTAGGATGTAAATGATCTGTTAATGCTCTTAAAATATTTCAAAGTATTTCTAGCTATTCATGAAAAATAATTTATACCTCTATAAACATACAGCAAATGCTGAACTTAACTTACATTAACAGCCATTGCTGAACTTAAGAATCACTGTCCTTCTGTTGAAAGCCTCATATATTTCTATCTGCCAGAGCAAGGCCCTTCTAAAAGATTTAAATGAATGGTAAAATTAAAAGGCAGGTACCACACATCACTTATTGTCATTTTCATCAGACAATTTACAAAATGCTGGTTACCAAAAGTCAGCCAGTTCCCTTAATGTTATAAAATACATCTTCAGGACAAAGGACACAAGGAGAGACATAAAAGGTTGGAAGCATAGAAGCATATTCTCATAAGTACTAAGCAATCTCTATTGTTGGATGACCAGATTGAATCGTCATTTAGGTAGGTGCTATCAAAGTTCACAATCTTCAAGTCCTTTTTAAGATACGTGTCATTCAGATTGCTCAGCGTTCGAGCAAAGGTGTATTTAGATGCGCAACTGTATGCCTCCATGCTGTAGACTTTGTGGAAGTGCATATCAAAATATGGGTTATCCTAAAAAATATGAGAACAAAATTATTACATGCATTACAGACATCAGAATTGCAATTTCTTGTTTTCTCCTTAACTATTTTTATGCTTTTTTTTTTTTTCTCAGTTTTCTGGATTTCAAAAAGTATTAGCTATGATCTTTGCCTATTTCTGCTATTCTTATCAAAGAGTCTTGTCAAATTTAACAAAGTAACGGTTTATAATTAGCTGCCCTTCTTTTCCATTAGGGGTTTTGCCTGAGTAAAGCTTCCAGAGTTTGTCCAAGGGAGATGCTGCACTTTGTAGTGATTATACAATGCTGTTTTGAAATGAACCAATTTGTCATGATGCCTAAAACACACTTGCCTTGGACTATAACTGTATGTGCCTGTCAGAAGAAGAATATCGATTGCCCTTGCTGCCCAAATTGTAATTCTGTGTGCTTTCAAGCTTCTTGGCACAATTAATACTAGCAACAGTTAAATTCTATTAAATTCTATAGATTTGAATAGCAGTATGATGTGTATTTATGTCAGTGCTAATCACCCTGTAATGAGGAGGATGAGGCTCATGTATGCTTTTCTGTAACCAAAAGTAAGATTTTGATCATCCAAGTTGTGGAAGGCTGAACCATCTCTGAAGGGTATTTTAGTTAAACAAAAAAAAAAAAAATTGAAGAATGTTAATGTAGGCAAACAGTAAGGTAATTCTCTGGCTGCCTCATCTGGTAAAGGGACAGAAACATCTCCAACTGCAAGATAACTTGGAGAGGACATAAGATATTATTAGCTTTAGCTTTTTTTCCCTCTGGCTTAAAATACAGAGTTCATGTGATTTCATGGATACTCTGTTCTCACCTCCACCGTCTCACAGGTTCCTAGTTTTAGAGTTGAGAGCAATGCACACACGGGACTGCAGACAGCTGCAGAGAACATGGCTGACTGCCCATGCAGGAGCTATTGAAGACTGTTTTGAAAACGGAACAGTTGTCAGGATGGAATGCGTGCAACTGGAGTCTGTCATTTTCCTTGAATCAAGACTCTGAAACCCCTTCTGTGGGCTCTTGATTTCTATGTCACTAAGACAGTATAATCTGAATTCGATTTTATATACATTTGAAACATGGAAGGTAAAAAAGTAATTTTGTCCTGGACGACATTTTATATGCATTTTTATGTGCACCTTCAAAGCACTCTTCTATCTTCTGTAAAATAGAATTTAATTCCTCTTTTGGTGTTTTGTATAAAATTGTATATTATCTTGCAGCCTCATTTTACCCTTCTGTAATCAAATCAGACAGATTATGACTTATTTCAGTAGGAATACCAGTCATAGCTATCCAAGGCTGCTTCATTCATTGAATAACTGATGCAAATAATGTGAACCAGATCTAAGTTATGTGAAAGATGATGTATTACATATTGATACAAATTCTCTTTGTTGCACACAGAACACATTCCTAAATTCAAATTGAAGGAATAGAGTCTCCAAAAACACATTTTTAAATACACTGATATCAATTCAAATTTACACCAGGAATTGCATGTTGTGAATTTTTATTTCCAGTTACAACAAACAAATTATAAAACATCCAGACTGCCCCTCACATCTCAACAGGAGAGATGAAAATTAAAATAAACAAAAACATCTCTCTTTCTTCCTGCACCCCAAGCAATATAAATGCAGTCTAGACCCTCTCACATGCAATAAACTCAAAAAAACATGGAGGTTACTTGTTTTGTTTAAAAAATAATAATAATCAGATAATGTCCTTCAATTGTATTTTGGTTTGGTACTTGCATTCCAAGTTGCAACACAATAGAAGTATATTCTGTGTATTTAATAATACATAACACTTACAGTATCTGCTTCTTTTCCATCAATCATCTCCAGATCTTTTAAAAACCACTTTTCAACTACTTCGTATTTCTCTTCTCGATCTCGAAAGTGTTTTACCATACATATTTCTACTTCTTCATTTTTAGTCACTGCAATACAAAAATAGTTACGATATGCAAGAAAATACTTCCCAAAAGTTCTAATAATAAAATTCTTAAAACTTCATTTTTAATAATAATTTAAATGATGATGTTAGTACAAATAGGCTAATGTTTTCAGCCTATGAAACCTCTCTGTGTTAAACAGATGAAGTATTTAACTTCCCTGTCCTGTGAAAATGCAATCCTATCCATATAAAACCTCTCATTTAAGCTCACCAACAGTATAGTGAAAGCCAAGCTCCAGCACTGGTACTGAGTGGATAATGCACATGTCCTGCATACTTTGATGGTGAATCCTTTGGGGTACTGAAGTCAGAGAATTGCCAAATTACTACCAAGGCTCTTATGACTACTTTCTGTTCTGAGGATGAAGTTCTCTTATAGAGTGATCACTTTTTAAACAAAACTCTTACTTCCCTATAAAATGTGTAATTAAGTAGCTTAACAGAAGTAACACTGAAAATACTTCTTAGAGCCTCACATTTCCCAGTGCTATCTTTGTAGAAATTACTATTTTCTGACTTAGGCAGGAAATGAGAATAAAAAGAGCATGAAGACATTCCTTGTAATAACTACCATTATTAATTGATTACACTGAGTGCTGTGTGGAAGATCAGACTTCTGTAACATGAAACAATTAGTGTGAAAAGCACTGGGGTCTGAAACATCTTCTGCACATCCAGCACAGCAGCTGCCGAGCAGAGCACTGCCCCAGGCCACCTTGTAGGCTAGCAGAGGTAAGTGCTAACCATCACCCTTGACATCATAATGTGATGCTGCAGATGAAGGACCAAGATCCTTTCTTATCTAAGTTCTTCCTGAAATTTTGAAAATCCATTCTGAAACTCAACTAACCTCATCTTATTTCTGTTAAAACATCTTTTGCTTCTGACTTGTTTACAAAATGGTTACAAAATAAAGATAATCAATGGATTATGTAGCTTCTTTCCACTGCAAATTAAAAAAGAGGAAAATGTTTAAATTAGCTGTAATTCTCTTAGGCCATGTCTTCCCAAACAGCCTGCTGGGAAATACACATCACTAGCTTTTTTTTTTTTTTTCCCCTGGGTCTATCAGTGATAGTTGCTCAATGACTTTTAATCTAAGGACCACTGGTGCATTACATTCTCTGAAAAAGCTACGATGTTTTCATTTACACATCTACTAGGCTACTCATAGAAAGTTCTTTTCTCACTTTCAATTTCTCCCATTTTGTTTGCTGTCCTGAAAAGGAGCATGTTAAAAGGAAACAAATCTAAACCAAATAGCCCTCAGTCCTTTCAGAAATAGAAGTACATGTTCTAGGCACCTCTGGGACCCATAGACTGCCACTTCTCAATCACTCAAGTACGTACAGAAATTGTTCAAAATAAGGGCAGAGGCAGCTGTGTTAAGAAGCTGCTCTAATGAGAATAATGAACCCAGGAGCACGTTCTGCTCAGTGGTGAAACCTGGGTGGACAATTTTCATCTACAATTTTTTTTTTTTTTCCTGCATTTTAGCTATATCACTGGGTCTTGAATTCAGTTGACACATTTAAAGACAACTTTATTTTTTATATATAACATGAGCTCAGATCTACCATTTCACTCATTAAACTCTCAAAAATTTTCTCGCAGCAGGAATAGTTATGGCAATATCTTCAAGAGCACAAACCACCTCTTAAGGTCTTCCATGGATTGAAGACCTTTTCCGATTTTCTCTGTTCCACTAGATAATCTGATGATAGCCCTACCATCCTTCTCAGGCAGACCAGTGCAGACTTGTGAAAGTTTCTGAATATGGCTGCACTTCAGCTTTGCTCTCTTCTACGGCTTACAAAGAAAGCATTTAACAAAAGAATTCTGTTGTCTTCACACAAAAAGTTAGATCTGCTTTTGCGAAAAAGGAAGGGAACTAAAGTTGGGCATATGGCACAAAAATAATTTCCAGTTATTCATGCCAAGGGTTTATTTTAATATAAAGATTTGAAAAGGTACAAACTTCTAAAATTTTGCCTTTGTGTAGTTAGACTGTTTTTTTCTGTTACATTAATTTGAAATATGAAGGAATACAATGAGGATATCTTGTGGGGATAAGATTTTAGAAAGAGTACAGAAACACAACAGATTACTGCTGGAAGATGAATGCAACACACTGTTCAGAATCAGAGTGCTACTCTACTCACTACTCATTTGACTATGCCTTGAAGATATTAAGAGAGTTTTGTACTGGATACTCTACATACATTTTGCTTTATGTCTTCAGTGACAATCAATCAGTCAAGCTGATTAGAGGTTTTCCTTAATGGCTTGTTCTTCTCTACCTTAAGAAGAAATTTTGAGTTAAAATTTTATAGATAGCAAATATTTTTTCTCCTCTTCGAAAGTTTCCTAACACCAAATTGTTTAGCTCTACTACACAAGTCTAAACACACTTCTACCATATTGTCTTACAAACTATAAATCAGGTTGGCATTTTTGTACATTTAGAAGATCTACAATGCTCAGGAATCCATTTCTTAAAAGCAAGCTATTTTTTTGCATTTATAAAGTACAAAATCTCTTCTACTAAAATCATGTGGGTGCTGGGAACAGATTTTGCTCAGTATTTCCAATAGTCTATACAAGAAAATAATTCACCAGATGTTTACAAACGTAAGGATTACAGAATACAGTTGGCATCATACCATACCAGACAAAAAAGATCTCAAGTACAGAAATGATTTCTATCTGCTGTGTGTTTTGATCACCAGAGGAAACAGACTGCAAAAAGCGTTCCCTTCAGCCTAACTCCTTATATCATGGGATCACCAAGGTTGGAAGAGACCTCCAAGACCACCGAGTCCAACTGCGCACCTATCAATCACCAATATTTCCCACTAGATCGTGTCTTTTGGTGCAATATCTAAACATTTCTTGAACACAGAATGGGTGAGAGTTTTTCTCTTTTCCATTAGCTTGCAGTATTATGAAAGTAATACTTTAAAACACAACACAAACTTCCCTGGGACCATGTTCTAAACATAACGAAGAAACGCATGCACTTGAAATCAAATTTAGTAATGAACGAATTAATTAATCTGGCACACAACCTTGTTTTAATCACAGTTCCTGCTATTTACTAATTCAAACGTATTCGTTTAAGCCATAAGCCCAGTTAATTGTTACTTAAATGCAGGGCTTTAAAGTATGACAACGGATAGCGCAAAAGCTCTGAAAACGGCAAATGCTCGCTGCAAACTGGACGTACTGCTATGCTTTGTTTTACAAAAAAACCTCAGATTCCCTACTAGAGCGATGAACTTCTCTTTCCAACAACCACTCCAAGCGCTGCCACGTTTTCCAACACCTGCGTGGGGAGCCTCGCGTGTCCCCGCTGGCATCCCGCACCCCTCGCCCCGCACCCACGGCGGGCAGCCCGGTACCTGCGGCGCACAGGTAGCAGCGCTCCGTGCCCGAGCCCTCCACCTCGATGAACTCGTGCAGCCGCAGCCGCCGCGGCCCGAAGAGCCTCTTGGCCAGGTCCTCCTTCACCAGCGAGGACATGGCCCCCGGCCGGCAGCGAGCGGCGCGCCGCGGGCCGCCCAGCCTGCCACCGCGGGGACATCGCCGGGCGCAGCCCCGCGGGGCTCCGCTGCCGGCCCGCAGCCCCGGGAGAGCCTCGAGGCTGCGGCTCGGGAGCGGCCGGGCAGCACATCTCCCCGCCCCGCCTCCGCCCTCCTCCTCCTCCTCCTCCTCCTCCCGCCTCGGGACGGCCTCTGGAAGAGCGGCGGTGCAGCTGTTGGCAGCCAGGGGGGAACCCTCCGTGTGCTGCTCCTTACCCGCGGCAAGTGAGCAGGTATAAGAGCTCTCATCCGTGCAACGGGAGTGCTCAGAGGGCGGGTGCGGCCTGGGGACCCAGGTGTGTTTCCATGCGGGAGAGGGTGGGTGAATCAATGGGAGCATTTTTGGAAATGGTAGCAGGTCTGCCACCCTCGCGTGGGTGGGTAGCATTCTGACGAACGTTTTTTTCCTCTAATTTATGGATCTGCAATTGTCTATTTTAGTGTTTTAACTCCTGGCTGCGTGTAAAAGTTGAATGAGTGGAAAAAAAAAGAAAAGAATATGTTTTACCGATATAATAATAGTATAGTTCACTGCCAGAGACATCCATGGTGCTTTGCTGACATGAAGTGACATGAAAGCAGTTAAACTGTGTAGGTTTTTACAACTTGAGAGAATAAGCTAGCCTTGTGTATTGCTTAGCCTGTTTGGTCCCATGTATTTGGAAAGACAGTTGTGATTCTTGAATCTATTGATGAATTTTTCATCCCTGCTTTGGGAAAGTAAAGCTACTCCAAGCTTTAGGTTTGGGATGTATGTTATCACAAAGCATAAGCTTGCAGAATGTGGTTCCTCACGACCGGTGTTGCCAGCATCACTGCCAGAGGGGTCAGTGCTGGTACTAAGTGCCAGAGGTCTCAATGGGAGCCTGGCTCTGCCTCACTCTGTAGCTCATGTTACATCTCAGGTGCTTTGTTGTCCTTGTGCAGTTTTGAAGCAACTGATGTAGAGATGCAAACATACCTTCAGAAAAATGTCTTCGGCTCTGGAAGAATTATCAATCAGTTTTCCCTCGTGAGAGGTTCAGCTGATGGCAGCAAATCTGATGGTGGGTGATGTGGCACTGGCATCCTGGAGGTGACAGAGCTGAGGCAGTGGTGGTGTGGAGTTCTGCTCTTCCCCTTCCTGGATGTTCCTCAGATTATCAGGGAAGCATTTTGACTTAGGTTTTAATATTTCACAATTTGATCAAACTATAAGTCATTTTGCACAGGAGTGGGTTTTTTTTTTTGTTTGTTTTGTTTTGTTTCATACATTAACACTGTTTTTGTCTTTGGGGATATTCTGCGAGCTGCTCTGGTCAGCAGTGTATGCCTGGTACCAAGGTGCTCCTTATCAGCTCTGTACTGAAAGCTGTGTCTGGCTGTTGGTGAGGCAGGGCTGCGCAGCTGCTAACTGAGCCATACTGAAGAGTGCACAGCTGCTGTTCTATCTCATGCATTCTTGTGTAAGCAGAAGTGCTTGCACGACCTTATGCTGTGATGTGGCTATTTTCTTCGCATCTTCTCTTAAATCAAATTGCATTTCAAAAAGATATTATAGAGATTAAATTACTTCTGCAGTATGCTTTACTACATTCTCAAATACTACACCAGGACACCAAGAGATCACACTGAGTATAGACACAGATGTTACAATGAGGATTTTAAGTTGACTATTTTAATAAGAAACAGGAAAATCCATGATTTGCTGTTGTTCTTGATGAGAACACAAGAGCAGGTCAGCTCTTGTGAGCTGAGAGTGGGATGACCTGTAATCACATGGACAGTGCCAATCAACAGTTTTTTTCATATCTTTTGTATACTTTATAGTTGGTTTTTTTTTCTATGATTGCATTACATTGAGGAGAAATAACTGTCCTGTTTTGGAGGTGACTCACAAAATAAATTCTTCCAATTTCTGACTTGGGTGGAAGGAAAGTAAAGGTCAGTAGGCTTTAGTATCTTCCCTTTACAGGATGCACAAAGGTAGTTCTCATGTCTCCATGTCTGGTTGCCAGCATATTACAAATTTTGTAGGATAATTCTTACAGAAGATAAAGAGCATCTGCAATGTCTGTTTACATGTTCTTCTGTTTTTGTTTTTGTTTCCTTGTTCAGTTTCTTCCCGTTGCTCTTCTTCTGCTGTTATGTCTGTTCTCTCTCTCCTTTCTTTTTTTTCCCATTATCACATTCAGAAACATTTAACTCTTAAGGACTTAGAGGATCTTTTTATCTGACTCATGCAATCTCTCATATCTCATACACAAACTGGAGTTTAGCTGAAAGCAGTGAGTACAGCCATAGGCATGTATGAAGAAGCATACGCAAATCATACTACCATAGGAATTCCTTCTGTTCTGCAAATCAAAGCTTTCCTGTTTGACTCAAATATAACACTACTCAGAAAATGTCAGTAAGAACTTTCATCTTAATATGCCTTCTTGCTGGTATCTTTATTTACTGAGTAGAAAAAGCCACGCTGCAACAGTCTTCTGGAAGATAAGCAGATGTTTTGAGCAATGAGGTTTCTGTGCCACCTTAGCTATAATACTGTAAGTCGAAATCCTGACAGTTCATAACTCAAAGCCAACAATTAGGCAATAACTTACCCACCCAGCAAAAGACACATGAATGGTAGTCCGGGACCAGGCTCTGCTCCAGGCATCGAGCACCCCATCAACCCTCCCTACCTGAGCTCTTCCCACATATTCTTATGTAGAACAAGTTAAACTTTTTGTTACCAACACAGTAAACAAACTTAAATCCAATTTAACTTGTATTTGTTTTTAACTGTCAAGGTAGATCAGTTGCAGATGTTTGTTGAAGCTGTTCACCCGCATCACAGGCTAACTGTGACCTACACAGGGCCTCTCTACGAAATGAAATATTCACCGGGGAATTTATTAGACCTTTCTGTCAAAAATTACTTATTCCTTTTCCCTTCTGTGCCTTGCCATTTCCATGCAAACTTAGATTTTTCCTTACCTTGTCCATGACATTAACTTTAATAGATGTAGTAGCAGATCCTAATTGGATAAATCTCACAGTTTTTAACCTTTGTTATTTCTCAGACACACTGTTCTGGGAAAAAGCAATTCAACAGCTTCAGAAACGGTTTTTATGACGAGTCTTTATATTCCTTTGGATCTACTGATGAGCATTAGTGTATACATCTAAATTATTGCCCTGGGGCTTGATCCAAAACACATTAGGTCAGTAATAAGATTTCCTTTAATTTTGGTGGGTTTCAGAGTAGCCATTAGTTGAACAGCACAACAGCCACTGTTTTCTATCCTCAAAAATGGAAAGATTACCAATGATGTTTGCAACTGTTTTTAACAAGTAAACTTCTAGCACATTAGAAAATGATTTTAATAAGCAAATAATGACATGGCTAGATCAATGTAGAAAAGACCAATTTGCTACCTTTTACTAAGGAGAAGAATTCCTACTGTCATCAGTAGCAGAAGGGCTGCCCACAGGAAAGGCAACTCAGGAGCTGAGGGTGACATTTTCTTACAAAAAACAAGCACATTGACAAGATCCTGCTGACTGGAATAAGGCAGGAAAAAGATATCACTTGTTCTGCTCAAGACAGGTGAGAATTTGATGTGCTCTGCATGATGAAGCACTCCAGAGGATGTACATTTATTCTCACATCTTAAATTTCCAGCAAGAACCACACCCTTATAAAGCAGTTTTCACTGGAGTATTGCTCCTTACTTGGCAATGTTATCAAACAAAAGAAAAGAAGGAAAGCAAATATCGGCTGAAAAGCCTTATTTACCACTTTATTTAGGTTAGGATTTATACTGCTTTAGCTATTTCTGTTTGAGGTTTCATCCAGGTGTGGTTTTCTCAGTTAACACTTAGTTGTCTAAAAGTATTCTTTACATCCTTAGGGCTCCAGACTGCTTATTTAACATCTTAGATGAGGTTTTAGAGTATAAAATGGAAATCTTGAAAGATATTCTACAGTGACCTACACCTGATTGTATAGGGACATTTCTGAGGCTGACTTAAATATATATAAATATGTGTGTGTATAATATGTATATTAATTTTGAATGATCCTTACTTTTTCCCCTCTTGTTTTCAATGTTTTACTTTTCAGGTTTGTTTTCCCACTGACATTCAAATGAAAGATCTGAATCCAGGCCACGTCTACTTATTCATATGTTCTGATAGCCAGGAAACTTGGATCTCCATACAGCGAACCATAAAAATAGTAAAGTTGTACAGCAAACTGTAAGAAGCAATAGCAGTAACACTGTTTTCATGCTGGAGTACTGTTCACTGATGCACAGCTAGAGTTGCCAGTTCAGTTTTAAAGTAGAAGCATAGACATACATACTGGGGTAGATCTCACTTGTTTAAAGCGTACTGCTTTTCTCCTGAATTCCTCTTGTGATCCCATTAAAAGAGTGCTATACCAACTTCAGGATATGTGGATGCTCAAACAGAGGATGACTTAAGATCTCACCAGTTCTGATAAATAACATTAAAACTGAAATATAGTCATTTTCTTTAGTGATGTAATTATTCAGTTAACAAAAAAGTAGTAGTGTCCTCTTTTCTTGAAAAGAAGGAAAAGGAGTTGGAGATTTTATTTAACTAAAGCTCTAATTTGTCAAATGTGTCATTCTGAAAATGTAGTCATGACTGTTATTTGGATAAAAAATACAACAACATGCTAAAATTCCATTAATATCTTTCCTTTAAACCAGGTTTTCAAAGAATAGTAAACAGATGCTGTTTATAGATGAAATTTAAAAACATGGGTTGAAACATAAAATGCACATAAAAAGAAATTCTGTTGAATATTACTTATTTATGAGCTAAAAACTGAGGACCTTCAGTAAGTTAACATATACAGTAAGAGTTTTGATTTGTTTTCAGGAAAGCACATAATAATCCAGTGATGAGTTGGACAGCATAAAATCCTGGGATGATGAATTCAGTATTTTTCTATTCACATATACTCCATTCAGCATCATGAGTTTTCTTTGTGGATGTGAAATCCTCAAGATAGCAGAGGAAAAAAGGTAGTTAAGAAAATTAAACACATAATCTTTGGCCACTCTAGGCCTACAAATAATTGTTAGTTTTCATACAGCTGGAGGCAGGATTTTGTCATCTGTGTTAAAAACAGTAACTCTTGGTGGCACGTTTTATAAAAATACAGAGGAAAAAAGCCCAGTAGAGGATTGTGTTGACCAAGAAGTCAATAAGTATGTTGATAAATACATTTGAAACAAATTAGGCAATGAAGCCAACCCAACTGCCCTTTTATGTTGTCATTTACTTGTAACTTTTTTAATAAACACAGTTTTTCTTGAAGAGTTACCCAGAGCAACTTCAATAGATATTCTTTCAAAAGCCTCTTCATACTTTTTAATAATGATTTTCATCTCAACTTCTGTTGTCTCTAGTAATAAATTTCATTTGTCTTGGCACATGAACCATTCTCTTCCCTCATGAAAATTGAACATTATTATTAATGTAGATAGTCAATTACTTCAGATTAATGTGGATTTATATTTAAAATCAATGCACCAATGTGATGCAAGGCACTCTTAAAACACTATAAGCATTTGCTGGATATCTAATCCATTTTTAAAAAATTCATAAAGAGCTGGGAATATGTACAGCTACATAATTTGTATAGATATTGTATTTAGGAGATGAGCACATATTTGACAGCTGTGTGGCATAAAATGCATTTTATACTACACAGATATTTATAAGTTCTTATTGTGTCAGTTACTCAAAAAGGTTGATGTCAAATACATTTAGAGGAGAAATATAACACAACATTGCTGAGAGTGAATTTAATTCATTACAGAAAATCTTAGTAAGGGAATGATGGACACAACTCCAAATGCTTTCAGAGGTGGCTGCCATTGTAAAAGAGTAACTTCAGTCAGTTATAAACTATGGATTTTCAGTCTAAGGATCATTAACAGAAATGTAATGAGCTAGCAATTACAGATTACGTGACCTGATCTTAAACTTTGTGGAGCCAAAACATTTTGTGATTATTAAGGCAAGTGGCAGTTCTGAATTGTTAGGTTTCATGGGAGTCCTGAGCATCGAAGAAACTACTTGGATCTGAAAGAAATCTCACAGGGACAGTATACCATTTGTCTTTCTTAAGACAGGATCAATTCTATCTAGGCCATTGGTCTGCTCTTAATCACAGCTACAACTTCTACAACGGTCTCATAAAGTCTCAAATCTACCATATTAAATTGCAGCCATGGAAGAACTCTAGCCAGTGCAGTTTGCCTTGCCCATCTGACCTCTTTAGGATTCTCTGGCTACTCTGAGAAATGAATAGGCTTCCAGGGAAAAGTTCTGAGATTTTTGATGTGGGAGTGCCTTAATATTTATGTTAGTCTTCATTTAATTTTTACATTTCACCCCTTAATTTAAAAAGTTGCATTCTAATGATAAAATTCAAAAAAATAAAACTACAAGGTACTTATTTTCTTGTCAGAATTTTGATCTAGAACTAGAAATGATGGCAGAAAGATTGGAAAAGTGTAGCCCAGCCTCCTTAGGTCCTTTCCATACCGTTCATAACCGAGATCACACTAACTTCACCCATCCCCGTTTCCCTTCTCATGACAGAGAAGAGTCTTGACTATCTGATCAATATTTTTCAGTGAACTAATGTTACTTTACATGTATAGTTAGCATTTTCCTGTAATTGCTTTCCATAGTTTCCTTTTTTCTCCTTCTGTAGACAGTCATCACAATATCATTATTTTTTTTTTTTTCCATTAGCATCTTGTTAAAGATCTGGATGAAGACAGGAATATCTGTGCTCTATAGAAATGGAGAGCAGGACTGCACATGATTTGGTGTGTTGATATTTGTCAGTGAGTGGATATCACCGAAGGCATGGAACCAAATCAGTTGACGACTGCTGGCCTGGTGGTCCGTGAGAAGAAAATCACAAGATCTTTCAATTGAAATGTCTGTTGCACCTGCAGCATTTGCTGTGTGAAAATAAATAAATCTGTAGAGTCACTCTTTCAGGACAAGACTGTCTCACCAAACATATTTTAAGCTGCTATTAGAAAAGTTGCTGTAACAGTGGAGATACAAAGTTTTCGAGATCTGCCCTTCAGGAGCCATACTACCAGCTAGCTATGTCTACAGCTCTGAATTCTCCAGCAAAGATATTTGAACTCTTTTTTCTTTGTTTTCACTAAGGCAGATCTTAAAAACGCACTGATGTTTTCATGTAGCATCTGCAGGGAAGTTGTTTATGCTGTAATCACTTTGCTTCCATTAGAATACATATATCTGTAGTAGTTAAATTAGAAACAAACAAGGCCCTCTTTTTTGTAAGAAGCTTGAACTTCTTGTAATTAAAATAGTTACTTTAGTTCTGTAGTGTTTATTTTAACTATGATAAAATAAATATCACTGTTGAGGATGAGTGCAGAGTTCTTAGCCACATTAGTCTGAAAAACTGCCAGGCTTTCTAGCTTTTCTCTTTGCTGTGTACAGGCCTCATTGAGGTTGTATGTTAACTTACTCAAATTCATATTTATCATTAATATCATGGTCAGTGTCCCTCTGATTTTTTGTCTAAAGTCAGTCACGCAGAATAACACTGGTAAAGGTCGTTTTTATTCCAGACTTGATGATTGCTGAGCTCAAGTGCTTTCCTTTCTACTATTGTAAAATCAGAGCTTAAATTAAGGATTAAATTAAATTAAAAATTCTACACTTGCTCCTCTATATACAAAATTATAAAACAAGGATAGGCTAATTTTGACTGTACTGGCAGTGGGAATTCCTGGTGCTGTACTGTTAAGTGACAATGATATTTCTATTTCTATCATGTGCAGTATATGCTGTACCTGGATTTATGGCAATATCTGTTTTAAACACTAGTTTAAGTGAAATGTTTTGAAGAGCTGTTATCTAAAGGAATTTTTGGAGACGAGTGCTATAGTTCTTTCTAGTTGAAAGTAACATGTGCAAACTGATACAGCCACATGTTATATGAAACTTGTAAATAAATTACTAATATTTTATTGTTTAAAAAGCAAAGATTGAATCAAAAAGTCCAAGTATTGTGACCATATGAGTAATTGGTACAGAGAAACTGGTAGCAAAACCTGTATCCATAATACAATAATGATATAAATACAATTTTTCTGTTACTTAATCTCTTGGAATGCACAGTGGTTCAAATTTGTCACATTTAAAAGTATTTTCAGAGAAGAATGACTGAATCAGAAGGCCCAACAACATCTTTCATTCCAGCACACTTTTTGCAAAATCTACAAAAGAAAGAATTAGTCTTCAGGAGGAAAAAAAAAAAGGCATCATTTACATTGGTCAGAAGGTACAACATTTCCACAGATTAGTCATTTTGATTAGAAGATTCATTCAAAGTCACTGTTCAGTCAATCCAAGCTAGAGAATGCCTTTTTTTTCTGTTTTTTTTGTTTTGTTTTGTTTTGTTTTTTTTTCTTTTTTTGAACATTTTCTTAATAGTCTGGAAACAACACTGAATAAAAGTAACAAATACATTTTCCCCCTACATGATTGAAGTATATTGCAACTGGATAATGAAGTGTCACTGTATCTGCCAGATCCTAAAACATTTCAGAATCAAGTTGTTCCATTGAACTAATTAAATAATTAATTAATTCTGGAACTAATTAAACTTAGTTTCCAGAGAGCTTCTGTCTGCTTGTCTGGTTCATTTCGTAGCAGAGTTGCACTCCGGATGTGTGGCAGCTATTCCCTGCTCAGACATCAGACCAAGCCTGTGAGAGCTATTGTGAATGTCCTCACCACAGGAAAAGTTGTGATTGTAATTAATGCCTTATTGGACACCAGAGAATCCACACTTCAGTTTTATTTTCTTCTGGAGCAGAGCTCTGATAAAGCTCCAGACTATTGCTTTTACTTGCGTGGGTGCATTTGCTCTTGTGTAGATTTTCAAGCGGCTACAATACTTCCCTGCATATTTCCTCCAGGGGACCACTTATGTCTTGCCTGTTTTCGTGAATTTTGAGTTGTTCAGTGCCCACTGGGGGCAGCTGCTTTGCAATGGTTTCCAGCAATGTTAATCAAGAGATGAAAAAATTAGGTATGTAGGAATAGTGATTGTGAGCACTTCCATGCTTGTGTTCTGTACAAGGGATATCATGTTTTCTAGGCTATAATGTTTCAGGTTATTCTGATGGTTTAAATTATAAATGTATGTTTTAAATAATGTACACACAGCAACACGTGTGCTCCTGCTTCCTTGGCGCATATTAGCTTTTCATTGCTTTGCTGCAGTTCCCTCCAGCTGCTTATTTTTGAAACATATGAATAATGTCACTGGATTAACTGTTCTCATATTTGAAATGTAGCATACACATATGGGAAGAGATCTATTATTCAAAACCAGGATTATTGTACAGGTAACATGGATACTATTTATAATGTCTGTGTGTTCCACATAGTAAGAATACATAGTACATAGCATCACTAGCTCTGATATCAAAAAGATAGAACAGCCGGATTAGACCAAAACTGAGATTATAGTATCCTGCTTTCTGTGTGGCACAGAGTATTATCACAAAAATAATCCAAAAGGTTAGATTGTTTTCTACATTACACTCCCATGTAGAGTGGCCTTTTCTAAGCTGTTGCTGGCTCCAGGCAATCAGTGTCTTAGGGATTTTCCAAGACTGAAACTGTATTCAGTCCATTATGTTCAGTAGCCACCACTACACTTGTCTTTAATGAAATGATCTAATTTCATTTTAAAGTGATTTATACTTTTGTCCTCCATAGCATCCTGTGGCAGTGAGTTCTGTAATTCAGTTAATATGTTGGATAAAAAGAGTATTCCCTCATGTTCATTTTAAACCTGCTGTCTGATAATATCTTTGGATATAGCCTAGTTCTTATATTATAAGAAATACTAAATAGTTATTTTCTGATTCCAATCTGTTTGGGATTTTCTAGGCTTTTATTCTACCTCTAAATTTAATTAATTTTTTAAACAGAAAGACCTAATTTTTTTAACCACTTCTTGTGTCAGTGATCAGTCTTGCCTCATTGCCATGTTTCTCTCAACTTTATTTTCTTTTTCTACTACTCAAATGAGCATAACAGTATGGCAAAATTCCACCTGTTTGTTACTCACCTTCAGTTCCAGGTTTGACCAATTTGAAAAATGTTTGTTTTGTCAATACATTTTGCTATCTCATTTATTCCCTTTTATCCAATTCATCTGACCATATTTTGGACTGCTCAGGTCACAGTGCAGATTCCTGAAGGACCTGATGCAGTGTTTTTCACTGTGAAAACTGACCATTTATTTCTACCTTTTGCTCTCTGCCTTGATAGATCATTTCACATTCTTCCTACCTTTTTCTATATCCTTGAAATAAAAAAGTCCTGCAGAATATTTCATCAGAATATATGCATAAGAAAACAACTCCAAATAATTGCTATTGAACTCCTAGTGAGAATTTATAGCACTGTAAAATGACAATCTTTGTCCTATCTAAAATGATTCATTATTGTAGAACTCAGTGACGGTAAATCAGTAGCACAGATTATGGAAACCAATTTTCAGTCAGGGTAATTGAAAATATAATGTCTCAGTTGGTCTAAGACAGGAGTTCAACTACCTCCGCTATTAGGGGGGAAAATAAAGAGATTGTCTCAACTGACCGTTTCTCCTTGTTGTTCAGCGAACACATTTCAGACGTGAACTGTACAGTAGACCAAGCAGATAACAAATCTGCAACTGTGTAAAGCAGATGCCCATTGTGGAAGATTATAGGTGTTGCTGTTTTTATCTGTGGAAGAAGACACTCTTTGTGTTTCACAACCTGTATGTCACAGTATTTTGTAAAGAATCTGTTCTATAAATTAAGATACTTTTCACTATTTTTTCTGAAGCAAAGTTCTTATTTAAGATGTTTCCCCACAGCTGATGTAGAATCTTTAAATGCCCATAGGGAGAGGCGAGATACAATCCACATAAAATTTGCATATTCTGTTTGTTTCTGAACAAAGATTTTGAAAAGCTTTAGTATTTACTGAATAGTTGCTTTAAGCAAAGTAGCCAACAAGACTGCAAGCAGGTAAGTAAAATAGATTTCTACTGATAAATAATTTATCTGATAATACTGATATTCATAACCATGGCATTTATGCAAATATCATTTAGAAGAAGAAAGAGTTTTTGCTTGCAGTGTGCAACATTAATAATGTCTCTGACATTTCAGACTATTTCACTTGAAGCTGTCTTTTCTGCCTTGAGTTCAGGAGTGCTGATCTGGCTGAGACCAGTTTCCTGATATTGAGGGACCTGCACTTGGCAGTATTTGTTGTGGTATGAAAGAAGAGAAGATGACAGTATTGATCACTGGCAATATGGGTACTCAGGGGAAACTTGGTGCTTCAGTGTATATTATCAAGCATAAATACTGCAGAACTAAAATATGTTGGTACATTGTGATAATTGTAGCTACTTATATTGAAGTAGCAAAGCAGGTAGAGGTGTTTGCTCCTATTTTACTGGGAAAAACATTCTGTAGAGGGGAAACGGGAAAAGCAGAGGTGAAATGATATAATTAAGCACATATGAAAACAGTTCTTCGAAATTAGGGCAATGAACATTCAAGATGGAAGATTTATTTTTGAATACATGAGGATTTGAGTTTCAAATTAATTCAAAGACAGTCTCCAGAGGGTTGCAGAGTATTTTGTCCCAGTTATGCAGGACAAGATATTTTTATGCACTGTTTAATGTTTTAATATCTTTATTCAAAAGGAGTAACCCTAGAATCATAGAATCATAGAACTTCTTGAGTTGGCAGGGCCCCATAATGAACAATGAGTCCAACTCCTGATTTTCTTATACAATGATGACCAAAGAAATCTAGATTCTATTTTTTTTAGTGGATACAAAGTAAACAGGCATTTTAGAGTTAACAAATTTCTATTTGCACAAACAGGATAAACCTTTTCTGTAAGCATGAGCTTGTTCTATGCCATTTGAAAAATACTGATGCTTCCTTTAAGAGGTTGTAGCCCTGACTGCCTCACTCATCAGAAAAATGAATGATAAGCTAAAAATCACTTCCATTATGCACCAAGTTACGAGTTTTTGGATCCTTTTTTTTTTTCCTTCAGTATACTGAATTGACCATAAAAGTACTGTTCTACCAAGCCTTTCTTAATCTTGCAAACGTGTTCATGTGTCCACTACAAGGTTCACACTGATGTGGTAGTTTCCAGCTCAGCGCATGGAGTGTTAGTGGTAGGCTGCTCTTAAGGACCATTTAGATTTGCGAACACACAAACACTCTTCTGACCACTTTACTATCAATAAAATGGTCTAGATTAGGTGTAGCAAACTGTGAGCCAGAAGGCAATGAAGTGGGCGTAGCAGCAAATTTAATTCCTTAAGCAGTGGCTGATCTAACAAGGGGGAAAAAAGTGCTGAATGATAGAACACCAACTGACTCTTACACTATAGTGGAAGTTTAAAGCTGCTGTGCCAAAAAAAAAAAAAGTTTGCATTCTTTTTTGCCAGTGAGTGCCTGCAGGTAGGGTTCAACTTCACTGTCGTCACAGTGTACCTTGAGGTGGCTCTTGTGTATTCTGTCCTCTTCCACAATACCTTGCGCTCTGTGTATTATGAAACAGAATATAAATATATAAATGACTGTGTTATAGCAGACAAGCTAAGGTCTAGTTTGTATGGCGACTGCACTACAATTTGACATGGAAATCTTTTTAGAGGTAAGGGAAAAGATTTTATTTATATTCTTACACATAGATTACAAACAAGGAACAAGTCTTACTGTCCATTCTATGATACTTTCTCAATTTCTAAATCACTTAATCTTCAATCAAAGGATGAGTCCCTGAGCACAGAAGTCCCTCTAAGTAAATTTCTGATGCTGTTTACCAACTGTATTCTTGTTCTAATGAAAGCTGTAGTTTTTATATCATGATGTGCCAGGTATCAGAGATAATCAATTATGTTCTCTGTAGGGAACTTTGAAGTAAGAAACCTGATTCATCTCTATTGACAGTGGAGAAATGGGGGAACTTACTGACCCTATTAGAACATTGCACAGTATCTGTAGGACACTTTGTGGTATTCAGTGATAGCCCAGAAGTACATTTGGTTATTGGTGTGTTTAATGACATGCACAGGAAGGCAAGGAGAGACTTCACAGAATTATTTAATGGAATCAAATAGTGGTTCTAGATGGGTATAAAAGGTTAAGTATTTTGAATTGGACTCTTTTGTCAATACTAAGCAAATAAAAGTCAATATTTAATATATGCAAAGATAAATCAAGCTCCAAGTAATGGCCAAGCTGCATTACAATAATGCAACTCTATTTGTAAATGTCAAAAAAAATATTCTGCCTGTTTTATCAGTGTCTTCGTGATTTTCATGGTTTTGTGGGTTTTTTTAAAAGAGAACTTAGACAAAACAAGAAGTCTAGTTTCTTGTTCTTGAAAAAACGATGAAAGTAGTAAATGTGCTATGATAATCTCTTATACTTCAGAGTACTCCATAGATGAAAATAGTAGTTGTTGTTCCATATGTAAATATTTTAGGCAGGAGGAGAGGAAACAGAACTGATCCACTGACTTTTCTTCACTAAGGAGGATATTCCACTAGTCGTGAAGACAATGGATGAAATGGTGCTGATGTGAGTTATGTCTGCCATTTCCTAGACACTTTTGTTATTTAGTCTTATCAAAAGATTTGCTCTTGGTTTCAGTGGATATTTATATGTGCAAAGAGTTAGTATTGCATATACAGACTTCATGTTTTATGCACCGGGATACTACAGTATCCCAAGGAAGTAATCATTTGAATAGACACACAATGTATGTTGCTTCTGTTATAAATTTTCATCTTATTCAACAGAGTTCACATTTTTCAGTGCTGTTAGTTCTTGTGTGTATGAATATATACGGGAAGGAAAGAAACATATACATGCAGAAATGAAAGAATAAGCTGCTTCCAGGCAGGGAAAAAGCTTGAGAAAAGATAATGGAAAGGCTGTAAGACCTTGAGGCACAATGAAAGTAAACTATCTTTTTCCTTCCCTCTTCCCCTTTTTAAAAAAATGAATTAGAATTTCAGATAATATCATATTTACTGAATCAGAAGAAACTCTGCAGTGTTTTACTCTAAGATTCAAATTTGTTGGCTTAATTTTTGATTTTAAAGGGCTGTTTGAGACAGAGTTTCTCAAAGGAGAAGAGGATGAAGTATCATCCCATTTAACCGTGTAAAAAGAATGACTAGCAGAGAGCACCCTGAGATAGAGGATCATATTGATACGGATCAACTCTCTTAGTATTAGCTACTTCAAAGGTGAGTAGCATTTCTGGTTCCATGAGAGTCAGAATCTTTGTGTGATCATCCATGGAAAGGAACATCTAATACCTTGGAAAAGTGGGTGGTGTGAATGAGAAAATAATCTGGAAGACAAGGGTATTCACCCAGATTTCCTTTACAGGTGAAGAGGGTAGGCATCTGCTCTCATACAGCACACCACTGTTTACACTGAAAGAGCTCATTGCCTCTACAATCTTTTACCCATCTTACAGTTCTGTAGCTTCCAGGAGGAAGCTACCTTGAATTTGAGAGGCACATAGTAGCTCAAAAGCCAAGATATTGTTCCATGTGGAAATCAGTTTCCCCAAAAGACAAAGTACATCTTTATGTTTGGAAGATATGTCTCAATAACTGAAAGATATGAGTTCACACTAACTATAATGAGACGCTGATCCTTCTCCTTAACAACTCTATCCCTTCCTAACCACATAGTTATTTCATTCTGTATTTAAAAGGCATTTGTGTACTAAGAGACCCATTCTGGGACAGTGACAATCCTCCAGAAACTTGAAGCCTATCTTTTATCTTTGTAACTCTCGTAGTGTTGACAACTATATGAAAAAAATAACATACTCTCACAATTCCACTTTCTATTATATTATCAAGGTGTTTACTATGTCCATACCTAGACAGAGTAGCTTAGCCATTTTAAAGGGATGTGCCTCCTTTCTCTGCTCCTTATGAGTTTCATTATGCACATTTTGATTTGTGGTGATGTCCTCCAAAACAGAGAGTGGTATCTTCTTCTTGCATGGTAGATGCCCATCCACCTTTTTATGTATTATTAACATCGTAGAGTCAGCAGTGCTTGTGGTTTGTTTCATAGAGATTGGCATTTAAACTCCATGAGAATTTGTCTACTTACAGTAAAATAAGTAATGGAATACAGAATAAAAATCTAAGAACCTTCTCAGCTCTTGGGATTTGAAGGCTCTTGTAAGTGCTTTCTTTTCTCACTTCTTGCATGAATAAACTCCAGCAATGAACACCATGGGCAATGTATTAGTGATGGCAGTTACTATCAAAAAAAAGATTCCAACATTCCAAAGCAGTGGCATTTGCTGTAAATTCTCTATTTTTAAGTATTTTGCTACATATTTCTCAACATTTCTAGTAACAGCAGATACAAATTACAGTGGTCAAATTTGGGTTCTTTTGTACTAAGGCTTTTTGAAACAAAATTATACAAAGTTTGATATCCTACCATCATTATATAGTTGCTCTTTTCATGTAACATAACAGATTATTCTGTGTACAGTTATGTTACACTTTTCATGAGCAAGGCTGACTAAAACTTTCCCTTTGAGAAAACAATATGTGCATCATTATGCTAGATAAAATGATGCTATATAGCTTCGTATGGTTCATAAATAAATGCATAGCAACAACTGAGGGATTGGTTTTTTCATGCCTGTAGTCTTTACTCTGCTCTATTGTAAATTTTCTTCACAAATTTATTAGTGGAATGTTTGAGATGGAATTGTCTTGGGCTGCATCTATGAAAGTTGCCCTGAAAGTGATGCCTCCTAATTATTTATATGGAAACTAAAACTGATACAAAGAGTACAGTAACCAAACAGCGCTTATAAAAATCTGTACCAGCAGATGTGACCCACTGTCACTGTTGCCACTGCAGAAACGCATCACCCACCACCTCACTGTGCTCACATCCACTGTTAGGTCTCCATCAATACACACCAAGCATCAGTGAATGTCAGTGGGTGGCATTTTTTCCACATGCAGGAATTCAGTGTCACAGCTTTCCCTCATATTCACTTCCATGTCAGACAGTATTTTTTAGACTCCCCTTCTGCTGCCATCTGTCACACAGCAACAAAATGGAATGGGATACTGGTGAGAAGGTTCCACCTCTACTGCCATACCACTAACAGCTGCCTCTAATGTTCTTGGCCAATATAATAAAATAAGAGGCATTACTTTTGGAGCGGCCCTCAGAAAATATGCTGTGTAATTAATGTACATATCTAACAAAACTTATTTTTTTTATTAAAATGAACAAATTAAAGAAGGCAAGAAATCATAAAACTAGTGGGATATATGACCTTGTTTTGTTGAAACCAGTCCAGTGAGTTCAGGGGCGGTGATAACAATCCTCAGTGAGCTCTCAACGTGCCCATCAGATTTTGGATGAAATTTTACTTTCTGTGCTACTTTCTGTGCCCTTGAGAACCATTGTTCACAAATGTATGTACTTGCAATGAGCAGTGACATGAGTAAGGCATGACTGTGAAGCGAGGGGCACTTCTCTCTGGTGAGAGTACTGGTAGAGGTCTGGTAAAGACAGATTGTCAGATTTTTGACTGCAAGCACACACATTCCATTTGAAAATGTGCATGTAATGTATTTATGTCAACTGAAAATGGGAATCACAAATTTAAAAAAATGATGATTTTTTTTTTTTGTCAGTCTTGAAACCTGTTCTCAAATACCATTTTTTGCTCTTTGTAGGACTGTGTTTAGAAAATGTAGCAAAATGCATGTACATCACTCGAATTAGCACTGCTCCACACCCACCCCGTGCCCGGGTTTCAGTCCAGGCAGTGTTGATAGTGCAACGGCTGCTGCTGAGCGATGGGTGCACATGCAGGGCTGGGCTGGGCTGGACTCTGCTTGGCAGGAAAAGCTGTCACAGTGATAGCATGGGGCAGGGGGCAGCTGCAGGGCAGGTGTAGCCAGGACGTGTGAGGGCTGTGGGCAGGGGGTTGGAAGTGCCCGGGTTAGCACATGAAAGGAAAGTTACCGGACGCAAAAAATGTCATCCTTACATAGCTACTCTTCTGACAATAACCGCACTTTAAGCAGTTCCCCATTTGCTGGAAGAAGTAATGCACTTTCATCAAGTGGCTTTGAGCTAGACAGCATATTGCTACACTCGCCTTTCTTCAAATTAACTCTGATGCAATTCTTTCTGCTGTTACCAGAAGAACTGGATTATTAAATCACCACAGGAACCCCTTAGGTTATATGCTCTGCTGCTTGCTTGTGGAAGAGGAATTCCCCCTGCGTTTTCTTTATGGGCCTGATTCTAAGAGGGAGGAATGTGCTGGGTACTTTTCAGCCATCATTTGTTTCAATGGAAACTGAGAATTCAGTGCTTACGGAGCTGTTCAGCCTTTCTCCAAGTATCACAGGATTCAGCTTTATAACTTTGCAGAGAAAGATTTAAATGGCATTTAAAAATCCAAACCATTATATTCATGCTTCAAAAAACCCACCTGTTTTGTAGTGATGAATGGAATAATGGAAAACAAAAATACCCTACAGCATGTAGCTGGTAGGACAATGGCTGTTAGGAATTCTTGAGCATGAGATGCATAATATGCAGGTGGCCTATAAAATCTAGGACAACAGCAACAATGTGTGAACTGAACTGGATACTTAGGAAACTTGGTAGTATTTTAAGAATGGCATCAAGTTTCAGAAGCGAGTTATGTTTTATACCTCCTAATCCAAAGCATGTATTTCTTTTAATGTCCAGATTTCAATTTTTAGTTTGGATTGAGTAACATAATAGAGCTGTGACTATTTCAATTCATTTTTTTTACCCATAAAATTGTTTTTATTTTTACTGATGTTGATTTAATGTTGAAGATTTTTGAGTGCTAGCACCTCTGGCTGATAGATCTGCTGTGAAACCGTGTCTACCAGCTTCAGCTTGGTGACATTTATAGGCACCCAATCAGAGACTCTTCTGTAGTTCTTGGGCTGTTTCTACTTCATTCTACTCAGCCTAGATGTGAAGTTAACAAATTAGGTATCTAGCTCAAAATACTTAAATCTAAGATTATATTCTTTGCTCTGAAATCAAACATTATGTGATGAGTTTGAAAACAGGATACCAGGGAGTACTGTCTCTCTTACAAAGTGAGAACCTTCAGTAATACATTTTCAGAGAGTAATTTGTTTAATCCCAAGAGACAGCTGCAATAATCTAAGGTCATTTAAGTGAAAAAAGTCAGAGCAGTGCCACCTGGGTCAGGACAAACATTTAAAGAAGCAGTGTGTTAATACTTAAAGGATTTATTCATGCATTTTTTATAACTTCTTGCTTTTGTAGTTGAATGTAATGAATGGATCTCCAAGAGGTTGAGTCATCATGCCCGTAGTTGCTGCCAGTTTCCAGGCATTAACTTTAATTATTGATGCTTTCCCTAATAGACCTGATGGCACATATTTAAAGTAAAGGTTCTGTCTTACTAAAGGCATGCCTTGCTGCCAGGCATGCAGGCTGTCAAGGCATAGGTAGAGAAGGACTTTCCACTTGCTTTTTCTTTTATTCTCATTTTTTGTTCTTTAATTACTCTGCCCAGTGCTTTTACCCGTGGTCTTTGTTTAATTTGAATAAGTTTATACCTGGAAAAGTAAGCTAAGTGTGAGGGGTTTGAGGGGTCTTCTAAAGGTATGAGTTGGCTTCAGCATTCAGGAGGCAGCATGATGCTTCACTTATTGCTTCATTAGGTTGTTGAGCAGCAATTTCCAGACATATGTGTCCTGTGTATTTTCAAGGCAATGTCTTTGCACTTCTTAGTGCCTTGCATTTGGGGCAGTCTTGGGATTTGTCTTCACAATACCCTTTTAGGCAGGTGGCTTCCTCTCATTGGCTGGAACAAAGGGGCAGTGGAAGGTACAATGAGTTAGACAGCAGCTTCAGAGGTAAAATTTGAGTTAAAGAGTTCTTGACTCGAGACAAAAAATCCACATTAACTTATAATTTTATTCTAATCAATGCAAACTTGTTTATAACTCCTCAATTCTGCACCAAAGCACTTGAAGAGGTAGGAGAGAAATGGTGCAGCTTTCTTTCTGGATCTCAGTAAGAAACTGACCTGACAACAAATGGCTAAATGAGATAGACGTTGGATGGTATTTAATGAAAAGGAGATTGTAGAACATGAGTAAATCACTTTCAGATGTTGGCCACCGCACACTTGTGCAGCATCAGATGGACACCAGATGGATTTTCCTACAGCTTACTGTGCAGATTCCCTCTGTGGTGTGAAGTTCTTCCTTCCTGGTTTCATTCAATCTATTATGAGACTGTCTTACAAGATAATATCTCTCTCAAAGAGGATGATCAAATGACAACTTCTTTCCAGACTTCTGGAGGAATGCAAAGCCATGCACTAGAAGCAAATAGCTGTTAGAACAAGAGAGCTGTGTTAAGGTCATGAACTGGATGGAGCTTTCCTTCAGCCCAGGGATACATGCTGCACATCACAGCCTGGGTGAAGCAGGTCAGCTACCAAGTCAGGTTAACACTATGTGGATCACTAACACTCCTGTACAGTGGTCTCCTAGCAAGGATCAGTTCCCCTCCTATCTGGAATAGGTACTCTTCCAACTCCAGAGTGTGTGACCATATGCAGACTTTGACCAGCAAGATTCAAACGCAGTCATATGCTCTGGTGACAGCATCCTTGCAAACGAACTCTAAATCATGTGTGTAAACCCTTTCTCTTACTTGGATGCTTTTTAATAAAAGCTGTGAACAGAGACGTAGTTACAGGTGTATTTTATTGCATCAGTCAGTGCTCAATACAGTTCTGTGCCACAGGTAAAAGCATGTAACAGTGGTTACAAATGAAATAAGGCAGGAAATTAGCAAAAAAGACTGAAAATGGACTGGACGTCCAGGAACTTCAACTTGAACCCTGCCAACAGTCATCCTTAACAAGCCTTTTAGTCCTATGTCTGCTTCACCTTCTGTAGAAGGAAGTGGTTGATGTTATTCTCTGGGAAAACTAATTTCTCACAAGCCCTTCTGAGGTACATCTAGTTTGTGGACAGTGGCTACTCTGTGCTTGGTCTCTATGATATCATGTAGCCCAGAATGCTTAAGACACACCAAAAAGTACAGCAGCTTTGACCCTGCTGGTACATCCAGGGATGTTTGCGCAGAAGGACCTGGGTTTATGGCATGGATTGGTGCATAGCAGTTTCTCAGCCTTTCTCTTCATTCTCATTCCAGCAGATATATTCACTTCTCACAATTTTAGTCATTTTAATGTAACAGTGGCATGTTTTTTATGTCTTAGAAAACATTTAAGTCTTTCTGGATGGTTTTTTTTTTTTTTTTCTGCTAAACAACATAAGGTAGAAAATTAGCTTAAAGGAGACATGCAGTGATTTCTAAAGCTATATGACATACAGTATAGTACTGTGAAGTACAATATAGTATTTAAGCACTGAGTGCTGTGTAAGAGACAAATATTCACTTGATGTCTAAGTCATCTTATATGGTAAAATGATAAGACATTGCAGAAATCTGTAGGTATGTTCGGGTATGATATGGAAAAAATTCCAAGAAGTATTATCTTACCTGAAGAAAGCACATTATTAATGTATACATGTATTTGGAACCCCAGTATGATGTGGACTTACTAATAAAGGCACCTCTGTCAGCCTCAGCTGAGAGAAAAGGGTATATTCTGGGTACTGTTTTTATAAATGTCAAGTGTCAAAACCTATTTTTAGATTTTTTTCTATTATTTTCCTCAAAAGTGTACCGTTTTCTTTAACATGAGTCAGGTACTTTTAACAGTAGGTTATGACTGAACTTGTTTATTTAATATTACTCTTTAAAGACAAAAGACCAAGTCAATAATATTTTTGTTTCATGCACATAATGTCATAAAAATGTGCATTATGTATTATATGCAGGATTTTTTGAAGAAGAATCTTTATAATTTCATTCTTGGGATATACCATTCTGGTTGAAGATGTCTCAGAGAGATGTCATGTGGAGTTGCTACTGTTAGTGATCCATGTAATTCCATCCAAATTTCTTGTTTACAGGTGTGTTACTGGTGTTATTATCCATGTGTACAGAACTGGTTTTCTTGTCTCCAAAATGCAAGAAATGCGAGGCATAACGTTTTTTCTTCATTTCATTTCATTTTATTTCAGTGTGACCACTATTCTAAGAAGCTTGCAGTTTTCACCCTGCTGGTGTGATAATACCTCAGGTGGCAACAAAAGCTTTTCTCTTCCACTCTCCTAAAGCAAAATGCCTCTACTGAATTTCAGTTGCTGGAGGCCTTTCTTGATTTAAGGTGATAATAATGCAAAAACCGTGGTCAGACACTTCTACCTCTGGAATATTCTTCCAAATCATCTATAATTTTGGCTCTTTTGGTGTGTAACTTTAGCCTTGCACTGCAGAGATCAAATTAATGGGATTTCCTAAATGACAAGAAAGATTAGAAAGTTTTTCTCAAACATAAGGGTGAAGACACTGAGAAATATAACATTTTGCTTTCTCCAAAAATGTAGAACTATGAACTTGGCAAAAACTTATTGCCCAGTCATTTAGTATTTGGTAATGATTGACTTTCTCTAGAATAGATTCCTGGATTAGCAATCCTTGTCTGTGGCATTTCATTCCCCCAGGGCAGATACCCAGCAGCTGTTGTTCATAGCTTCTGGGGTGTGTGCTTTTTGGCTGAGCTTGATAATACCAATGATACATGCTAGTGGAGCATCTGGGTAACATCTGGCACAGAGTCCTTCATAAATACATCTGTTAAACTAGCAAGCATTTATATACATTTAGGAGTGATTGGCTCTTTTGGGGGTCAGCATGTGACTGCGATGTTCATGAGCTTTACGTCTATTGACATTTATGATACAAAAGAGAAGCACTACAACAAAATAAGGGGATGATTCCCCTTATCCCCTTACACAGTGGATAATCCCAATGAAGAAGATAGCAACATAAAAAAGAGACTCTGTCGAAAAGCGTCCACCAGATGGTGCTCTGTGATACCTAATGGAGCCGTGCCCAGTAGGAAAGAAAAGCAAAACTGTCTGGTTTGACTTCATGAGATCCTTTGAAAGGGATTACTGTTAAAACCAAAGCAAAGCAAAGCAAAGCAAAATAAAACAAACAAACAAAAAACCAAAACCAAACAAACAAACAAAAAAGCAGAAATCAAACAACATCGAGCAATTGAGACTGTACATGAAATAATAGCTAAAATGGACTATTTTCCTTAGAGTAAATATGATCTTTTTATAAATACTTCAGTTTTCTCTTGTTTTTGCCTATAGTCACCTGCTTAGCTCTGCTGAAATGTGTAAATAAAAAATGGCAACTATATCCAATAACACATTTTAAACATTGTACTAGCACACAATAATGTATATTCAGTATTATATCTCACATATAGCAACTGCAGTAATGTGCTGATATTTTAGTAGGAGACTGTTTCCTTCCAAAATATATGTGGCTCACACGTGTGATAAAAATGTATAACGTTATTTATCAGTTATCCATTTCAGTGTGATAATTTGAACTTTTTAAATCTTAATGAATATGTGTTAAATACAGATATTAATAGTAGAAACCACTGCTGTTGCTGAAGGATGTCTGGTATAATGTATGATCTTGGCATGAGGTTTCTGACTAATATGACATATGTTATGATGAACTTGCAAGAACATGAATCAAAAAAGAAAAGCCTGTGGTTCTTTAGCTTGTTGAAAATGAGAGAATGGTGTTCTGATTACTAATAAGAAGTAACTATTTAGTGATAAATCAACAGCTGTAATTACAACCTGTCTTTAGAGCTTTAAATAGAAGTAACCCTAAATACACATTAGGTCACACATCTGATCTGATAGGTTAGTGTTTTCTAGATCGCCAAAATTCCTTGTTTTGGACAGAGTTTGCTCTGGATTTGGAAGTTCTTCAGTTAGAGCACTCTTACTGACCTATGAGACCTCTTCTGATTACTCTGGTGTTGTGTTACCTGCCCAAGAGCACCCGTCAGATCATGGTTGCCACTCAGGCTTCACCTGTTGTGATGCTGAAGGGTAAGAAAGTCCCAGCTGGGGGACAACCATCTCTGGGGTACAATCTTTTTAGTTTTACAACGAACTTTGAACAGTCTCTGATTAAAAACATGGGTATTTTTCCCAAGAAAGGTGCCAAGAAAGTCAGTTGAAGTGACCTTCTATTCACTGACCCCTTTCAAATTTTCACACTCACACATTTCAGTCCTTGTTCTTCAAGTACGTGGTGATTTAATGTTTTAAGAAAGCCTCAGTTTGAAAAGTCTGGCTTAGATAGCCTTATTTGTCTCACTAAGAACTAAGCTGCTGAGTTGTGCCCAACTTCATTCTTTGTGTGTAAAGGTCCCATAGAGGAACAGAAGAACTTTGAAAGTTTTGTGATCTTTCAGCAACTGAACTAGGCTCATGGGTCTTTTTGTTGTCACTGTTGTTGTTCCAGAGAAGTGGAAGATGTCTTTTTCAAGACATCAGCTTACTGCTATTTTTTTTCTCCTGAGAAAAGACATTTTCATTTCATTAAAATACTCTTTGACCTTTTCTCAATTCTCATTTCTACATTCTCTGACTTCCTTTGTGTCCATGTCTATTTTCACCAACATTTTTCTGCCAAGTGAGAACTCCTAGTGGTTTTCAACAAGCACAAAAAGAGGAAGGATTTGATTAGAAGAGGATTATCAGTATCCCATAAAATATCAGCTACTGGTATGATATTATATGCTTCTTTTTTGTCAAGCCTTTGTCCAGACGCATGTGGCAGTCATTTCCTTTACACCCTACCAACCAAAAAGGCTGTGGCTTTCATTCTTCATCTAGTGTATCTATTTGAGTGTTGCTGCCTCCCGAGGCTTAATATTTGTTTTCCTAAAACTGGATCTTCGCTTCATAATAAATGTGAAAAAAAACCTGTAATAAATAAAGCGTTATTTTCATTTTTATCCCAAGACATATCACTCTAACTCCGATTTTTTTTGTGAGGTAACTTATTTCTAAAAAAAAAAATGAAATGAGATCTCACAAAACTGAATTCATTTTGAAAGTTAATCTGTTGATATTTATTTACTAAGTCGAAATAAAAGATTCATTTTAGTTGAAGTTTGTTTCTCTCAGATGTTGTTCTACTTGGCCAGTCACCACAGAAACATTCATACTCTCAGCAGTATGTATCTTTTTGCTTTCAACACTCTCACACTCTCTTCACTTTCTTTCTTCACAGTGCATCAGTGACTTCTTCATCATCCTGTGACTATTTCATTCTCTACCACTAGGCATTGGCATTGCTCTTGCTATTTCTAGCTAACAAATTCTGCTGTTTTACTTCAGCTTCAGCAAGGCAATGATTCACTGGAGGAATCTAAAGCTTTAGTCTGCTTCTGTTTAACAAATATTCTTGAATGCTCTGAGACCAAAGTTTTCAAGGAAATTCAAGGTGAATTAATGCATGTTGTCTGCTTGATGTATGTATGGCCTGTATAAAGAGTTAGTTCAGGGGAATGAGTGCTCTGTGTTGTGCACCAGAATGCCGTATTCTGGCTTTGCAAATTATCTGTCTTTCATCACAGGCATGTGTTTTCATATTACAGTTTATGTTCATTTTGAAAAACAATAAAATAAATGTAGGCAATTATCAGAACATTTTAAATATTTGAGCAGGAAGTAATTTCTAAAAAGGCTTTGTTTTTAAGAATGAGTACCATTATTCTTTCACTAGGCATAACCAATGGGTACAAAAAGTAGACAGTTATATTCTCAAGCATTATAACTCTTTATCATTAAATTTATTCTGCTGTTCCTTTCTTTATTGTTTGTTTTTTTTTTGAGAAATGTATTTATCGTACTATTTTTATAACTATCCCACTGTTATTTAACGTATACTACAGTGCAAGGTTTCACACAGCAGTTTATTTAACAATTTCAAAACTATTTCACTAATAAAATAATCTGTCATATGATTGTTATACTCCGTCATGTCAATGCACTTTTAGTAATTTGTACAAGATGATTTATCCTTTAAAATGATGGAATAATGATGTAGAAATGCTTAAAATCCTCGACTTTATACATAGGCAGAACATTACCTACACATAAAAGCTGACCAAGGACATGCATCATTCCCTGATAAACATACAGCCTATTGAATACATCTCATTTGGAAAGAAGCTCAATGCTTGATTGCTCCGTGAATCACTTTGATCTGTTCATCATACTCATATATATGAAAACGTTATGAACAGCGGAACATCCAGCAAATGGAAATAATGAGTTTGTTTGTAGAAATCAACATATGAACTTGCTCTTCCAACCCACCACAGCCTCCACATTGCTTTGACACATTCTGCCTCTGCAGGACAATAGCAGTCTGTGTCAGCACAGCCCTGGGCTTGAGGGCATGGTCAGTGCTAATACAGTTATGTGGCTTCTGGACTGGTGTCTGCTCACGGGTGGCTTGGCGCACAGGCAGAGCAAGCACCATTGCACCCGTCTGGATAGAGTTGCCCTGTGGAACTGAGAACAGAGGTACTGGAACAGCCTTTTGATAGCAGCCAAGCTCCCCCTAACCTTCTGACTTTGCTTTGATTCATATGGAGCCTGTTAAGCTGATGACTGAAATTACATATGTGGCTTCCTGATATAGGAGGAGACTGATCTGAATGATGGAAGATTTCCCCATCTTTTGTCCAACAGAATTTGCTGTGACTTAGCTGAAGTCAGTGGCTCAAATACAGTGAGAAGAAAGCCTTCATGTTTGTGATGGCACTGACGTGTTAAAGGCTCTCTGCTGTGATCAAGCACAACTGTGTGCATTCTGCTGTCTTGCTGGAAGATGGAAAGCTCTTTCAGGGTAAGCTCTCATCAGCTTATCAGGGATGTGCAAACCCCCGTAAGATGCAGTTACTTGCCTAACTGAATAAGATGGGTGCAATTTCATTTCTGTGTTACAGAAAAAACTGTGGGTAAATGTACATGTGCATATGTGTGTGATATAAAGAAAATGAATTTTGTTGCAAATGCATGCCTTAAGCTACTCTTTCACATCAAGAACTTTATATCACCTGGTCTGCTTGCTACTGAACTGGCCGTGAAAGTCAAAAACAAAATTACTCCAGTTTGGAAGTCTGGCCGACACAATGGCCTCCCCCAAGGGCTGGCACTGTATCCCACAATGTGTAGGATGTCTAGAATCACCCTCTCTCTGCATGTTGTTTGAAAATCCTTTGCTGCTCTTCATTCCAAAGCACAGAGCTGCCAGCTTGTTCTTTCCTACTCTCTTCTTGATTTTAACTTGTTTTTTTGGGAGAAAATGATTGACTGGAAGGGAGAAAAGCTTCTCTCATCTGATATTTCTTAGAAAAATCTTAAAGAAAAACCAAACGGGCTCACTCATTTCCTTGGAGGCTCCCTTTCTATAGCAGAGAGATTGCCATATCACATCAGGTATTGATGATTCTTTTCTGTTCCAAAGGCCTGTATGTAGAGAAAGTTGTTTGTGAGGAGTGACACCAGGAAAAGTAACAGATTGAGTTGTCATCTTTTTGTAAAGCAATCCAGTTTTCTTTCATTAACTGACAGATGTATCATGAAATTAGGATTCATAAAGCATTTATTGGGTCATTCCTAATGTTATTCCTTATCTGTCTAATCTTTATAGGGAGATTTTCTTCCTCTCCCTGGTCGAATTTAATTTAAAACAAAAATAGTCTGGATTTTGCAGGACAGAAACCCTAAAAAAATTTAATTTTTTAGGGCTTCTGGACATTAAAAAAAATTGAATCAGGCACCTCATGAGCACATTGGTCCTTCCTCTGCAGATCTCCTTAAATTTGTCAGATGATACTGTAATTTCCAGTTACTGCCGCTTGGTTAGAAAAGGGTAGGTCACATGGAAAACTGATATAATTATTATGATACAGAATGTTACTGTGACGCAATTATGGGATTTAATTATAGTAAAATAGATAGTTTTATCAAATGCACACCAGTGGAATGCAGTATATTATGCACACAAACTTTTGTCTGTCTCCCCTTTCTCTGATGTTCTTCCTAACTTCCCACTATTGTCCTCACGTGTTTCAATAACAAGAGTGGCTGCATGGAGACATCAGCATCCCGAGTGCTGTGTAGACAGGAACAGAGTGATGATGCTTTCTTCTACTTCAGGAACTGCTTGGCCTCATTTCTGTGTATTTGTTAGCACACTACATGCCTTGCTCTTGTCTCACTGAGTCACAAGTCCAATTGGTGTCTGAATTTGCTATATATGAGGTGTTTTATGTGTTGGGTGCTTGTTTTCTGCTCACACTGTTACCCCTTGAAACTGGTTTTGCTGACCTTCCAAAGCCACCTTCCTTGTTACCTGCTTCATGTGTTGCTGAAAGCCCTAAAGGTCCCAATTAAAAGAACTCTTTAATTCACTTCCGTTTCAGTAGAAATGTAGTTTCACCTAAGTGCTTCGGATCAGAGTAGGAGGTTTATTAACAAGCATCAGGCCACTTTTTGGTTTTCAACAGGAGACTCACTGTGTCCCTTTCAGAGTCACCAGTAAAAAAGAGAGTCCCTCACTGCTCCCTGTGGATGTATCACAGGCAGTTGCTAGTAAAATACAAAATAACTAAATATTAAAAAAGAATACTTTTTCTTCAGAAAACTAGACAGAATTTGTTAATAACTACATGCAAATGTAGCCAATTCTGATAGCTCAGGAAATATTTTATTCAGGAAATGAGAAATGTTTTGCAGACTGTCTCAGATGTAAGCTAACTCTCTACACAGAATTCATGTTCTGAATACACACAAGAGGGGATTTTCAAAGGAGCCTATTTTCTTGGTGCCAAAGTACACATTTACTTCAATTACTTCATTTTTTGTTTCCTTCAGCCCCAGAGTAGGATCCTAAATCCCTCCACAAGCTATTCTGTGAATTAGATACCTAAAAATGGCCACAAAGCTCCAGACTGAGAACAAGGCAATAGGTAATGCTGAGAATAGTAGTGAATTTGCTACTCATTTCAGGCATCAGAATGACTTCTTGTGATGAACTAGAGCTAGAAAAGCCCATGCAACTCTGCTCTGTTTCCAAGCATACATGGACTCAGTGTGAAGTTTTAAAGTTGTGACTTTTGTTTTACAGGAGATCTAAAATCCTACAGCTACTTGAACTCTCAGCTGGTCCAGGTGAATGTATGCAAGGTGACTGGGATGCACTTCCCCATTGTCTCTCCTTCCTCAACTGCACAACTAACTGTTGCATCATTGCTTGAAATCCAGGTGAGCCACCGGCCATGCAGTGTAAACTACTCTACAAAGTGGGATCTGGATGGTCTCTAAAACAGCAGGAGATACAGGTAAAAGGTTTCCTATTAGTGCTTGCATTAAACATGGCCTCTGCATAGCTCTGTGCAGTCAGGATGCAAGTTTTTGCTCAGCTGTCCTAACACAAAGCCACAAGTGCACAAGAGAAGCATCAGTAGATGGCTGTACCTCACTACCTAGGCTTGAAGCACTTGCTGAAAATTGAAAGTAGTCTTAACATCTCAATAATCAGTCATTGGAAGGTTGTTAACTAAGAAGACTTTCAAGGCTGGAAAGATGACTGATGGTGATTCAAGAGCCATCTGGGAAGTACTGCATATTTCCGGAGTCTCAGACTTATGGCTGAGATTTTACATTTTGATTAAAGGCTGATTGAAGAGCCCAGAGGATGGAAAAGACTTTTTTTCTACAAATTTGAAAATTCAGAGTAATCAGAACAACCTCAAAATATATTGCTAGTGTTTATGTGCTAATACTGTAGCTCCTGTTATCTGTATTTTCTTCTCAATTTAATTCATCTAGAAAAAATCCATATTCTTTAAAGCAGAACCATGCAAATGCCTCCAGGTATCAGGAGAATTCCCACAGCTCATCCAGCAGAGAGGTTCCTTGTCTAGTTTGGGATTTGGCTTGACAAAACGAAAGAAGACTATCCTCCCAAATTTCATTATGTGGTGTTCTTTTAATCTCATTCTGAGGTTAATTTAAGAGAATGATCATATCAGCTTCAATACTACAGTCGTGACTGCTTTCTGGCCTGCTAAACTTTCAAAGGCTTTTTATTCAGCTGCTCACAGAATGACACTTCTCAAGGGATTACAGTCTAAGAGAGGGTGCCCAGTATTGATTTAGGGTTGACTTTCTCCTATAAAGTTCTTATAAAGTAAGGTATGGTTGATGAAAAGCCATGGAGAGACACAATTTCAATTGTTTTTTTTCCCACCCTATCTTGTCTCAGGATGGCTGGAGGTGCTCCTGAGTCTCTGGTGGTCACCTTGATATGAGGTGTATCAAAAAACAGATTTACACGTCCTTGAGGGATACATGGGACATAAATACAATGACGACTGGGCTCTCAACCATAAATCATAAAGTTCAAAAAATTACTCAAAGAGCGAGAGCATGACCTTCTTGTACACTGATGTGTAAGTACTGACAAAGCACCTAATTATAGTAAACATGTTTTACTCAGCTCTAACCTGGTGCTAATGTGAGCAATTTGATTGATTTGGTCAGGAAGATGGTCTAGTCTGGTACTACTGAAAAAATGACTCTTCATTATGATGATTGGTTTTTATTTGCTTGTTTATTTATCCATTTAGAACTGATGTTGTCCATGTGGCCGGATGTCTAAGAAATAACATCAGTCAGTTGGTACTTACATATTCTAGGTTGGTATGGAAGAACTGAAATTGCTGATACATCTTTGGCCAAAACTGAACAAATGCATATTTTTGAGAAAGAAAACCTTGACTTCGGGAGTCACACGATCATTTGGAATTAATTGCCCTAATTTTTTGCTTGAATGTACTCATCCTATCCTGGTGTTCAAGATGCAGTATTGCACAGCATGAAACAAGGACATTATGCATAATTGGAAATCTCATGCCAGAATTTATCATATTAGAAGCAAATTTAAAAAGTCAGAGAGCATGAATCATTTCCTAAATTAATTAATGCATCACTTGCTAACTGTCATTAAAATCTTGTTTACTCAATCCAATGGCAGAGCTAATGAAGAAGATGCATGTCTTTCTAAAACTAATGAATATTTTAAGCACTTTGTTCCTTGAACATCTTCCTCAAATGATTTAACAAACAATAGCTGCATCGTGTCACTTTCCCATGCAGAGCAGCCAACAGTCACTTCTTTTTTGTGATAACAAGGTTCCTCTCCTGTGCCTGTCTGTAAGCTCTCTGATTGCATCATAAAATTTGCCTTTAACCAGTCGAACTGTACAGTCTCTTTTATGCGCTTTATTGGTAGTTTAGGTGGAGATTCTACTCTGATCACCTGTCTACATGGGATTATTTTTTCAGGAATTTAAACTTTATAACACAAAAATACACATGTCAAACAAGACCTCCTACATCCAGTTCTGCAGCATAGCCATGTATTTATAATGGAACTGTTACAATAAACTGACTTCCCCCTTGCTACATTTGTACTGTAATTTAAAATCATATTCTAGCACTACTCTCTTCTCCTTCTTTGCTTACTCTTCTCCCATCAACTTTTTTAAAAAAAGTTTTGCAACATTTCTCTCCTCAGTCTTGCAGGTATTACTTATTGCTTCTTGGATCAGTTTTTTAAAAGGTTGGATATTATTTTGATTCTGATGATCAAGCTGTAGGTGTTCATCACAATATTTAATGGACCTAGAATACCTGAAAGATAATTTCTGTACCATGTGTCTTTCATCTTGCAGATATCTTTAGTCTTTAGTGCAAACATCCTCATTAGCACTGCTTCTGATGCTTTTTATTTGGTTGAGATCTAACCAGAAATTTTGCACGTATTTGTGAGCATATCAAGTTGATTTTCAAAAGAACGATGTAATAAATAACAAGAACAGTATAGGTCGTTTACTATCAAGGTAAAAATAAATTGATACCAGAGTTACATCAAAAAACTGAAACTGTTGTCATTGTTTTAGTATGAGAGGGAGGATATCCTCCTAAGATACATACAATGCAGTAATGAATGGGATCTGAAGAATCTGCATTGCCCATGCTGAAAGCCTGGGGTATGGACATTTCTAGCACATTAAAATGACTTGACCCTTTTTGATGTGTCTCACCAGATAAACCTAGAAGTTATGTGCAAAGAAGTAGCTGCTCTCAGAATCAAGAAATCAAGAGAAGGTCTTTAGAGCCTAGAGTAGCACCCAATCAGACTTCATTCTGATGGCAATCAGGCTATGCTCTCTCCTGAGAGCCCCGCAGAGCTGTGCTTGAATGTGAGGACAGAGACAGACAATGAGCAATGTTGAAGTTTTAGGCTAGAACTGTAGGAACATTCAAGGTTTGAATTACAAAGTGGATCAAAGGCTATTACCATTATCATGTTAGTCATGGGCTTCTGAAAAACAGTGGTTTTTATCCAACACACCTTCTGTATTTCGTTGTGCAGCATTTTTACAAACCTCTAGAACACTACCAAGATTGCTGAAAGACAGCATTTGTAGGATTTCTTGGCTCAAATCAACTCTCTTTGTTGAGAAGTAAAATAATGAAATGCTTTTCCCTGTAAAGCTTGTCAACAAGTAGTTAGGCAGATTAGTTTGGAAAATTCTTTGCTCGTTAATGGAACAGAAAAAAATGTTCCTAAGCGCTCAGCTTTTCATTAAGCTGGGGAATGTACAGTTTTCTTTTGTTCACATGTCATCAATTCTGCTTTCAATAAAATAAACGCAGCCCATCATTTTTAAAGATGCTGCCTACGTAAAGTGCCAAGTGACTTTAAACGGAGATCTGATCTCTTGATATAGCTGAGAATGGCTGTTTAATCCTTCTTCAGAGACTGATAATTCTGTATGAAGGCGGGGAAGATTCATGTTGTACCAGGGGAGATTCAGACTGGACGTTAGGAAATACTACTTTTCTGAAAAAGTGGACAGGTGCTGGAATGGGCTACCCAGGGAGGTGGTGGAGTCACCGACCCTGGAGGTGTTCAAGGAACATTTAGGTGCTGTGTTGAGGGACATGGTATAGAGAGAACAGTGATAGGTGGAGAGTTGAACTGAATGATTTTGTAGGTCTTTTCCAGACTAGTTGATTTTATGATTCTATGATTCTAAGTGGAATCCTTACACTTTTAACAAACCAGCAGTTTCCAAAAAAGTAAATATTCCAGACACCAAAAAAAGTGCTGTCCTTTCTGTTGGTAAACATTTCAAATAAGGACAATGTTTGTTTGATGTTTGTGCTGTGTCTTCGTACAAAGGATCCCTCATCAACAAAAATTATGGAAGATTGAATGTAACATAACAATGCATGCAGCTTGGGAAACAAATGGGGAGCTAGAACCTAGTGTGCTACTAGAAAACCACGTTACAGTTGCTATCACCAAAACCTTGGGACACAGACTCCTCAAATGAGCTGAGATGACACTGCCCAGCCTCTCTGAGAATGTCCATTCTCTCTGGGAGCTACAACCTGTACAAAAATTGCAATAAATGTCTTGCTTGCACCAGTTTGTGCTACAGAGGGACAGCATTCTTCCAGCCTGGGAGGCTGCAGAATGTAGCCGGTTCTTTGAAAGAAAAAAAAGGACTTTGCTTCCCTGATAAGCTATAGATCAGTGTATGCTGGAGGAATGAGATATCCTTCCTAGATACTTGCATCTGGAACTAATGAAAGAATAAGCAGAAAGCTGAGTCCTAAAACTGATGATTCCCAGCAGTGCTGGTATTTTCACCCTCCCACAGCTGAAGGTGAAAGAAGCTGTAGGTGGTACTAAGGGAAGGTTCTGACGGTGGCTCAGAGGCTGGCCTGGTGTCTCCATTTGCAACTGCCAGAGATAGTCTCTCTGGTGGAGGCTTGAACCTCGAGCTGAAAACATGGCTTCTGGATTCCCATTGTACCAGTCTTTATATCCATATGTACCTTTGAGGTTCCTTTTTCCTATCCTGAATTGTGGATAAATGACTGCTGATCCAATTAATTTGGGAATTAATCTGGGAGATGTGGCTCTTCTGCCCTCTCCTTTCACAGACTGAGCCTACTGCTCAGGTCTGTAATAGTAGCATGGATCAGAGATGAAAAAGTGATTTCACAAATTCAAAAATATTTTCAAAATCTATGGGACAAGGATAGGAATCTTCATTCCTCAAAGCTGTAGCAGTCCTGCAATTGGAGGGTGTATTGCCTTGTCTCCTGTGTCAGCAAAGGACTGAGGAAAGCACAGTCTGTGAATTTGGTCCAGGTCCTCGCAGGCTGCTTTCCCTGGACTTAGCACTGTCAGAAAGCTGACACACAGGATTGAGTGAGGTCAGAGGTGAGCTGAGACAAGACAAGGCACCAACAGTTCCCACATGTCATGTAAGCGTCATGTATCCTAGAGCTGGGTGGTATAATTGGCCTGAGGAATGACAGAATAAGACACCAAACAATGGGCTTCAGATGGCACTGCACCTCTGGCTTGCTGCCCAGGCAGCCAGCAGAGCCGAGAGCTCCTCCTGCTTAATCCTGGATACAGGATGCAGTGTGGTGTCATTGGGTCATGTGTGAGCAAAGCCCAGTGCATTGCTCTTGCGTCAGGGTGTCTGTCATTTCATCATTTGGGGGCTTCTTGTATTCCATAAGCTTATAGTTTTGCTACAGTCTGAAGGTTAAGGTTATACCTGGGATAATGTCTCTTCCAGCTTGGGATGGGAGAAATTTCTACTCCATCATGGTGTGTGAGAGCTCATGCCTAAAACCAGACACAGAGCAGGGCTCAATTCTTCACTACTACAGCCCTAACTCTGCCCAGGGAATGATTAAAAAAGGAGTAGCCAGCAGGGAGAGGGAGGTGATTGTCTCCCTCTACTCAGCTATTGTGAGGCCCCATCTGGAGTACTGTACCCAGGTCCGGGGCCCCCAGCACAAGAAAGATGCAGAGCTCTTTCAGGGTCCAGAACAGGGTCACTAAAATGACCAGAGGGCTGGAGCACCTCTCCTGTGAAGAAAGGTTGAGGGAACTGGGCTGATTTAGCTTGGAGAGGAGAAGGCCTTCCAGTACCCAAGGAGAGCATGTAAACAGGAGGAGGAACGTCTGTTGACATGAGTTGACAGTGACAGGACAAGGGGGAATGGTTTTATACTAAGACAGAGTAGATACAGGTTAGATATTAGGAGGAAATTTTTTCACTCAGAGGGTTATGATGCACTGGAACAGGTTGCTCAGGAAGGCTGTGGATGTCCCATCCCTGGAGGCATTCAAGGCAAGGCTGGATGTGGCTCTGGGCAGCCTGCTCTAGTGGTTGGTGAGCCTGCCCACAGCAGGGGGGTTGAAACTAAGTGATCTTTGAGGTCCTTTTAAACCCAGACCATTCTACGATTTGTTATAGCAAACACAGCTGTCACAATGATGTTTGTCTCCTAAAGGAGTCTAGTGGTTAACATGAAGTAACCATTGCAGTACTGAGATATCAGAAAAACAGTGTGACAGCCTCCTCTCTGCTTCATTGCCAGGGCTGACGCATGTTGCTCTCCTGCTGGTAACCAGCACAAACATTTCATCTGTAAGTAGAGAGAGAGTGCTTCACCTTGTAGCTTCTTCTGCCTCCATTTTTTTCTTTTTAATGACAAATCTACTCTAGCTGCAGAGATGCTGCATTTCTTCCTATCTCTTATTGCTGCTGCCAGCATAAAATCAAGATCATGTGTACCTGAGTTACTCAGTTCTAGTTTGTTTTGTTTGATCTTCTGCAGTCCAGAGCAGCTGGTGCCTTTGGAAATAGTCTGGGTTGGAAGTGGAAGATTGCAGGACAGTGTGAGTTAAACAACCTTTGCGTTGACACTGCTCTGCATATGGATCTGGTATGAAGATGTAGGAGCAAATACCGTGGTATCCATAATTATATAATTCATTAATTTAGACTATCAGCTCAATATTTTTCTTACAAATAACAGTGAACCTTCTTTGAAGATGGAGACTTTCATACTCTTCTGCTGAAAGTATTGCTACTCAAAAATCAGTCTGACTCAAAACCACAGTTTTCTGAATGTCTTAAAACTCATATCAGTTATTTCAATATATGAAAGTCAGTAAAGGTAGAGAAAGTACTGAGGTTTTCAACAGCTTCCTGATTTTGGAGGCAGCAGCAGAGAAATCTGTAGAATTATTTTAAGTTCACAAATTTACTTAGGTCTATACTGAAAATATGAAAGAAAACAGCTTCTTTTTAATAGGAAGGAGAAGGGAAGGGGCAGTTTTATATACTGAAATGAGAAGATCACACTTCTCTGACAATGTATAAATTCATACTGTCATAACTCTGAGTTCCAACCTCTTCTCCCCACAGGTATTACTTGCCCAGAGAAGTGGATGCGCCATTCCTGGAGACTTTCAATGCCAGGCTGGACCAGGCTCTGGGCAACCTGATGTAGCTATGGATGTCCCTGTTCATTGCAGGGAAATTAGACTAGATGGCCTTTAAAGGTCCCTTCCAGCTCTAAGGATCCTATGAGTCTATTTACCTATTTGACAATATAACTGGAGTTGAAAATCTCAACTTAAGAGCCCTGCTGCACATCACAGACCCAAGGACCTTGCATTTTAAATGGTTTAAATGCAACATTTTGTTTCAGTTGCTTATTTCTAAGACTTTTTTTTTTTTTTTTAATCAGGTATTATGATTAGGAATGAATCAGAAATGGATGCTGCTAAAATAGGGGGAAGGCTGGGAATGGAAAAAAAATCCAAGTAACAAATATTTTTTATCTCTAAGTATAAATACTTCAGAACACAGTATTCCTAGCCATACATACTTCGCTTTTTTGCACAGGTGTAGCACAAATATTGCAGTTGCTTTATGACAGTCATCAATACATAGGTTTAAAAATGGAAAAAGAAAGAAAAAAATAATACAAGTTTGAGTCATCCATGGTATATGGAATTAAGCCCATTTGAGCATTAATAATTTGCAAGTGTTCTTCAGCTGGGGAATGTTGTTAAGTCTGCATAAGGTACAGAAGCACTTACAATTTTTCAGAACTCTAATCTGGAAATGTACAGTGTGATATAAATCAGTTCAAAATGACTGGATGCGTCAGTTTTCATGGAAGATAATAGCCCAACTGCCTCTTCTGAATCAAGCTTCAAATATATATATATAAAGCAGCACTTCAGTCCCTAAACAGACTAAAAAATTAAGACTGACAGTCATGAAATTACGTTATCTGAAAGGGGAAAATTGCAAATAACTGTGATCAGTCACTCTGCATAAGCAGCTGGGGTGCAATCATCACTTTGATATTACCAAAAGTGCCTCCCCTTCAAATCAGGTTGTAAGCCAGGAGTCCTGTGACTGTGCACAGAGTCTGGTACTGATAGAGGGAAAAGCTGTGCATCCCTTAACTCATTTCCCTTTGTCCATCAGCTACAGCTGTGCCCCAGTAGTGTGTATTAACTGACTTTCTGTCCTGTGGTAGGTACAAGGGGTTAAACAGTGGCCAGTGAATATGTGTGTCTTCTTTCTGAAGCACCTATTTAGGTGAGAAGTTGTTAATAAGGTTTATAAAATTGGAAAATGTGTAACTGTGGTGCCTCTATAAAGGACTACTCTTAGTCTTCCCGCATCGTTGCCTGAAACATGTTTCTCATGCTTGGCTGACCTTTGTAGTTTGACCCTAATCCTGCTGCACAGAACACTGCATATACAATATGCAGTGTATATGCATATATATATGATATACTACATAGATATGTGCATTTATAAATATAATTTATATTGCACAGAAAATATTCTGTGCACAAATTTTCATCCCCGAGCAACTAGTTATTAAGATTGTCCAAAGCAAAACTTCTGCTGGTGAACATTCAGGTAACTCCACTGATACCTCTCCTCAGTGTAACTGCTGACCAACACAGCATCTTAACAGTTTTTCTCATTTAAACATTTGTAAAAGTCAGAAGCCCTCTCTAAACTCATTGCTTTCATCACAAGGAATCAATGCCAGGAGCTGTCAGGTCATGTGTGGCTAGTGAAGTGTTAACTCTCCAAGTCCAAAATACACTGAAGTAGTAGGTTCAAAATAAAAATTTCCAAACCAGACACTAAAAATGCTGACAACTGATTGGACTTCATCAACTGTTATATCAGTTTAAAGCTCTGTTGCTTCACCTGCGTCAAACCAGTGCATGAGAAAGGCACTCCTGTTTTCACCAGGGACTGACCAAGTGAAACTGGTACATATATTTTCTATCTATTTCAGTAATTTAACTATTTGGGTGACAATTGTGTTTCCGTTATAAAGTTCACTACTATAAACTGAAATAAATATGTTTTCATTAATTGTGATTCTCAGTCTTTTACTTCAATTCCCTTTTCCTTGGTGACATGTTTTCTTGTCATGGAAAGGTCATGACATTTCATGGTGTTCACTTCCCAAAGCACAACTCCTCAAAGTAATGAGATTCGGCTGATCTGTCAGTAAAAGTCTGCCACAGCAAAAGCAAGAGCAAAGCTCAGAAGCTACTCATGGTCTTTCTGATGGTGTTGATGTTCTTGCTGTTATTATGAGATTGTCTGGAAAGGACAAAAGAAACACGATTGTATGTCACTGAGTGCTGTTGTCTTAACCTCCGTTTTCATGCAGTCTGTTAATTTACATAGTGATTCAAACTCAGACAAACTTAGTGTTTTTTAACTTAAACAAGGTTGCATTGAAAATGGCCGTTGAGAGATCTTTCCATTCCTTAGTGCATGTATCACAGAATCATAGAATCGCCAAGGTTGGAAAAGAGCTCTAAGATCATTCACCTACCACCAATACTGCCCCACTAAACCACATCACTTAGTACAACATCAAAACATATCTTGAACACTGGGAACGGTAACTCCCCCACCTCCCTGGGCAGCCAGTTCCAGCACCTGACCACCAAGTGATACACTGTAAGTAGTTATGGATATATCTATGTGAACGGTCATGCAGGTAAGCACTGATACAGAGCAAATGCCACTTTTGCTTCTCAAGATGTAAGAACTTCCATAAGGAGTTAATCCTGCAGCTTTACTAGTTCAACGATTACAGTTTTCGAAAACTATAGAATACAGCCAGAAATATGGTTGTAGATTTGTTGTGCCAAGAAGCTTGTGGTGACAATTAATGTGCAGCATTTTGCAGGATTGAAGTTGATCTAAAGTGACAGCCTGAGGTGAGCAGCCTACAGAATGCGACTCGGCTTTATAATCAAAAATCATACAAGGGTTTTATTCTTTTCTAAATTGCAGGTTTTCATTATAAATTCAGTGAAAAGTTCATGTAGCCGATCGCACTCTCTGTGATTAGATAGGTAAGATGCATTACAAAACTCTCCTTATGATAATATTTTCAAGACATTGTGATATAGACTAATGACTGCAGTGCTGTTCATCTCAAGAGAAGTGAAAAGAAAGGTTGGCCTTCCAGCGTCCAACTTTGCACAGAGAAATGTGTTACCTCTTAAACTGCAGAGACAGAATGAGCAATCTCACAGGCTCACAAACCAAGAAAAGAGGAATGTACTGAGTATTGATATTTGGAGAGCAGGGCTAAAGACTCTGGATTGTTTTTGTCATTCTTCTGTATTTTGTGTTTGATTTAATTAAAAACATGTTATAGTGTCAGCTGCATTTAGAAACAGTATCCTGCGTCACATCCTTTACATCCTGTCAGGTAAGCTGCATCACAGATGAACTCACAGCAAGTGCAACTTTCCAGTTCTGAGAGAAAAAATGGACAAAAGGATTCCTAGAATTGACTGCTGCTTACCATTATTTTGACTTTACATATTCTATTTATTATTAATCTCTTGCCTGGTGGACTAACAAATATGATTTCTAAGTAAAATTGGCATCTACTGAATGTTCTGATCTTGGGAGGAGAGTGGAGAAATTGACAGCCAAGACATTTTGCTGCCCAGCACTTCAGACTCAGAAGTACAGGCAGGATGACGCTCAGTGATGAATTAAGTTTGCTCAGGGCTTTGTACAGTTGGATGTTGAAGACAGAGATGTCACTTCTCCCATTAGCATGGTCCAGTGCTTGAACTTCCTCATGGCAACAGCTTATTTCCTCATTATCTTTCCCTTCAGACTACCAAGCCAATACTTACCATACAGTTTCTGCAGAAGACTTCCAAGGTGCTTTCCTCCTAGCTGAATTTCCATCATCAGTGAAATAAATTAAATTGCTAGGTCACAGCATTGGTTTGTCTCTCTTTAAGAGAAAAGATCCCAATGTAAAATGAACTCGTCTCACAGCTCTGTTGAAGCAGGGTGACATTTTCTTTGTGTCAGCAGTGTCACCTTTACTGCTTTTTTTCTATGCCTAAGGTAATCTTACTTATGAAACCTCCAAATTCTGAAAGTGATACTGGGTTTTTATTGTTTAATTAATTGTGCCAATAACTGGCATCATGTTCAAAATCTTTTTTTTTTATCCAGGTAAATCCAATCATCCTGTTTTTAAAGCAATCACAGGCATTGATGAGTCTTGGGTTTTTTTGAGTGAGTGTGATGGAAGAATTATTTTGGAGATGAGCCATTTTCATTAAATTTTTACTTCTGAGGAAAGAACTGAGGCATTATCTTGGCTAAAATAAGAAAATCATATTCTGGGAAAATACAGGCTTAATTGTGCCTTACATGGTTTGTTTGTTGTTGTTTGTCTCTTATTTGTAGGGAAATACCTCTAAAGACTTCTACGAAGTGAAAGTCTTTTGAATTAAGGCTGTGATGAAAGCCTATTCAGAGAGGCTGATTCTTGAACTGAGTCTTTTTATGGACTGTTGTTCAGTATGAGTATCTTGTGCATTATGAGTCAGTAATATAAGGAGAGTGCCCTGAAGATGTGTGATACCCAAGCAGACATTAACTGATTACTGGGACTTCTCTCCACAAGGTTTAGTTCCCCAGAACAAAAACAAGAAGAAAATTCAGGTATGCAATTTCTTAACTTCACAGATGACAAAAGATATGAACAGATCCATCTGAATTGTGAGAGGCATCAGTACACAGTAGCACACACTGAGACGTTTCACATTTTCTCTGGACTCTCTTGGTGCTTAAGTTCACATGCAGGTGGAACGATTCCTCATAATTTTTACCAGATTTAAAGTCTTAGAAAAACCATCATACACTGGCACTTTAGGCAGTGTTTGCATGTGCACAGCAAAGGAGCGCATTCAGTGCCATGCCTCTTGACCTTGGCTTCTATGAAGACAGAGAAGCTGATGGTTTCACATACTCAGCTGTTTGATTTCCTATGCACTGGCTGTAATTAACATTCATTCAAGCAACATTAGGAAGAAAATAAATATTTCAAAGCAGCTAATTACAGCATCCAAAACATCCTCTAGGCTATTTTTTAGGATGTGCTTTGTTCCTGCAATAGTGTAACATTAATTTCATCAAGCAATTAAACAGAACAAAAACAGACATGATACAGAAAGATGCATTTGTTCTCCTGTTTGCAGGAATGCTCACTTGCATTTCAGAGAATCATAGAATCCGCAAATTGTTTGAGTTGGAAGGGACCCTTAAAGGCCATTTAGTCCCACTTCACTGCAATGAACAGGGACACCTACAGTTCAAGCAGGTGCTCAGAGCCTCTCTCAACCTGACCTTGAATGTCTCCAAGGACAGGGCATCCACCATCTCTCTGGACAGAGTTCCAGTGCCTCACCACCCACATTGTAAAAGCTTTGTCCTTATATCCAATCTAAATCTGCCCACTTTTCATTTGAAACCATTTCCCCTTGTTCAGTTACAACAGACAGTTCTAATGTTTCCGTGCAAATGGATTCAGTGTGCAACATTAAAACAGATATCACATAAATGCAACCCCTATAAATGCAACCTCTGCACTAATCTCAACTCTTTCATTGGTGAGTAAGTTTAATTTGAATAGTGTCATTTTTTTGCCATACATTAAATATTATTTGCATCACTCGACAGGGTAAGAAAGTTTATTGCTATTTAGCTTTCAAATTTATAAAATACTGTATTTCGTTTTTCTAAACAATCTTTTGAAAATTTTATTTAGAAGGTATTAATTAGCAAAATGCACAACACATTAAATACCTCCATCGGCTAAGGCTCAGGGTGCTGATTTCTGTATTTGGATCGAGATAGACTAGGGCAATATTTTTCAGCCCTAATCACTTCCATTTTATGATGATGTCTTCTAAATAAATATCTTCTGTTCTTATTAATAGAAACCAGAACCAAATGCAGTTCCTTGTCTTGGGTTAAAACAACTCTTCTAATCAGGTAGATGTACATGGCATAATAAATACAAAACAAAGGCTTTTTTGATGTCTCTTCTGATCCGATCAATGGTTTTGACATGGTTTTAACACAAGGATTAATTCTGTCCCCACTCATATCAAGGAAAACTTTGCTGTTGAACATGATATAGACTATCCTCCTATGGCAGAGGCATGGGGTAGCTGGCACCAGCACAGAGCTCTGCTGCAGTGCTTGTGGGCTGGTGGCACTGCATTGGGTTTTGACTACTCAGATAGGCTGTATCACCATACCACTGAGTTCTGCTTCCTGGTGTGGCACTTCATGAGTGTGCGTGCGTGCGTGCTTTCTCTGCTGTCCTAGAGCTCACCCAGTGTCAAGACAGGGAGCTGGTTTCCATTACAGTCACCAAGTTTGGACTGTGCAGAGCTTCTCCTGCCGTCATGCTGGGGATTGAATGCAACAGCAGTGCTTTTTCCAGCAAATTCGCTTTCCCTGTTTATGAGAATTGCTTTTCTGCCCAGGAACACGTGTAAATGGGGAAGCAGAGTCAGCCACAGCCACACCTGGTGGCTTCTATACCACCTGGCTTCATTCTCCTCTCCATCAGAGCTGCCCGCACCACTCCAGCTGCCAGGTGGGGTTCCGGTTTAGCACCAGGCAGCGCCCGAAGCTCATCTCCACCACCCCAACTCATTACCCTAATCCTCCAAGCGCGGCAGGGGGCAGCCGGCCACTTTGTGCTCATCGTGGGGTCGCTGCCACAGCTGGGATTGTTAGCACGCGTCTTTTAAAGCACAGATATATCTATATTATATATATATTATTTTTTATTTGTTATTTTTTTTTCCCCCAAGCGAAGAGGCGATGAAGTGAGGGCTGCCGGCCGTCGTCCCGAGGCCGAATGGGGCCACGCTCGGCTGCAGCGAGCCCGGAGCGGACCCGACCCCAAGAAGGGATCGGGGCTGAGTCACCGGCAGAGCAGAGGGGGTCTGCCCGGAGCGGGGGGAGGCGGGCGGGGCGGCTGACGTGTGCTCCGTGAGTCAGGGTGATGCTCGTCCACGTGTCAGGGAGATTTAAAAAGTTTGGGCAGGGAGCAGGGCACGGCCAGCGGCGGGTAGGCAGAGCAGGGCACCGCGGGCATGGCGCGGCTCTGCCGGCAGCAGCAGCTCCCTGCGGCCATCCCTTCTCGCAGCCTGGGCAGCGGCGGAGGGCTGCCGGGGTCACCGCTTCTCTTGCTCCTCCTTCTCCTCCTCACCTCCTCCGTGTGCGTCTGCAAAGGTGAGGAGCATCTCCATGCAGCCCCATCCCCGCGGATTTGGGGGGAGGAGGGCTGATCGCCGCGAAACCCAAAGCCTCGCAGCGCTCCGCCGGGCTGCGGAGCTGGGTGGGATCCGCGCGGGGGATGCGGAGGTGCCCGGAGGCGGCGGGCGGGGCCAGGAGCCCGGAGGGACTCGTCCCGGGACAGGGGATGGGGTGTGGAGTGAGGCTCCTCCGTCAGTCCCGGGGATCGCTCCGTCCCGGCCAAATCGCATTCTGGCAATGGGGGAAGCGGCTGTTAGTCAAACCGATGTCTTCAAAGAGTTAAGCGGGGAGAGATGGAGCTGATAAGATGCTTAAACAGTGAGTTTGGTTATCTTTGGTCTCGCTGGGAGCGCTGCGTTACACCTGGAAACAGCTATTTTTATACGAGGGAGCACTCTGTAAGGAGAGAGCAGCTGGTGGGCGCTGTAACAGAACACAGTGCCTTGCCTATCGCTTTGTCCATCCTGCTGTCCCACTCCGGATGCGCGAGATGCTCACACATTGTGAAGCACTTTACATCATCTGTCACTGTGCACTGAGCAGTTCTGTTCGCCCGTATCGTGGATGAGCAAGTCACTTTCACGAGGAGCCTTTGTTCTGGATATTTTTAACACACCACATGCTGTGTTAAAATGAATTCTGGAGATGGGGGAGGGAAGAGGAGGACGAGGAAGGGCAGTGGCACGTTGAATTGTTCTGATAGAAATGACTGAAACTGGCAGAGCTGAACAAGTATGTCATGATCAGCATCAATCTTGAAAGGCGCTCTTCCTCTGTTTCTTCTGATTAGGATTGCTTTCCTGAACAGCAGTCTTCCCCTGCCATGGGTATGCTGTTCATCTCACCAGAAAATGTAGTTTCCCTGTCTGTGCTATTGTGTGAATTACAAGTCCCAGTGCAGGTGCAGCAGTTTTCTGGATGGGGTGATGGAGGGATGCTGTTTAGCATTGCTTTGAGCCCACAGCAGAGGGACTCCACCTGACATCAGAGTTCTGTGATGAGTTGAGAAGGGTTAAGGAAACATATGATCTGGCAAAATCATTGCATCTCCTCTGTTCAAAAGTTTTTCTTCACAAAAAAACTCCACCATGTAATATCTAGGCTTCTCTGCCTGATGTGCCACAGGCTGTTGGATTCCTCCTTACTCCCCTGGAAAGCCTGGGGAACTGGAGGCTGTGGGCAGTGACAGGCACACAAAGGTACAGTACTGAGGGGTCATCATGGTCCACTCATGGCTACCAAGGCAAGAGTAACAGGCAGCACTCCAGTGTGAACACTCTGCTGCTGATTTTGCTTTCTGTTCTTAATTCAAAGAGAGTTATAGCACCTTCAGTTTATTTGGAGTTGTTCCTTTAACTAAAGCATGCACCAAAAAAGCACCGTTTTCATTGAAAGGCAGTTTTACTGCCATGTAAACCTTGCAGAGATTTCAGAAATGACCAATTTCTACGTAGGATAAAGTTAAGACCCCCCCCCCCCCATCTATCACTGTCCATGTTGATTATACATCTCAAGCCTGTGCCAATCCCAAAAGGAGCTTTTGCAACTTATCGTTTACTCCTGGAAGTTGGTAAAAACAGAATGTAAATCTGCTGGGCGTAGCTCACAGGCAGCAACCTTGGGCGCAGGGGTGAACTGGGATGACTCCTGGCAAACGTACAATGCCCAGAGCAGCAAGTTTCTTTGAGATGCGCTACTTTCAGACTTTGCTGTCACAACATGTTTTTATTTCCATCACTGCTCTAGGATGCTCACAAGAATGACCACTACTGTGCAGTGTTGCTAAGCAGTGTTTGTGCTTCCAGGTGCCCCGATGCCGTCCCAAGCGCTGGAGGCAGAGCAGGAACTGCAGCTGTGGAAGGAGGTGAGTTCTGCGGGCAGGCTGGCTCCACCAACTGCAGAAAAGCCTGCAGTTATAGGGTGAAGGCTGGGAACATGACAGCTTATCCCTGGTAGGACAGGGATAGAAGATTAACACTGCTTCTTATTGCAGTCTTTGCTGTGGTCACATCTTCCCTCTCCATGCTTTCTCTTTTATGGATTCAGGTGCTTCCTCTTCCAGTACATCTCTTATGTACCTGTTCTGACATTGGTGAAGATGTGAAACACCTAATTTTCCAGATTCTTGAACAGCATCTGTAGTCTGGGTATTGAGATTTCATTCATGGAACAGACTGCTTTGACTCAGTGGAGAGCTATGTAACAGTTATCCTTTAGGTGTCAGTGACCAGGTGGTCACTGTTCCTCAAAGCAGTACAGTGTCCTGATTGATCCTTTTATAGCCTGTGTGTGATAGGCATCAATCTCTGGCTTCTTCCATTCTGCAGATAGGGCTTGTTTTCAGTACTGAATGAATTACATCCTAGCATCTTAATTCACTGTATAAAGGATAACATCCCAATGCAGTTTGCCTTTTTTTTTTTTTTTTTTTTTTGCCGACTGCAGCTATAACTTTAATTCTCATATTTGAAATTTACTCTAGAACATTACTTGTGTGTTGATATGGACTCTTTAGTGCCGTTTTTGGAGCAGATGGCAAAGCAGAGCATAACACAGAGAGAAGGCTCAGCTTGCAAGTTGTGTGCCCTGCCACTGCTGTAATATTTCAAGTATTCTGTTGATATTTAATTTTGTAGCTTCTGATAACATTAGAAAGCAAGTGACTCATCCTGGGTACAGCTGCACAGTGTAAATTTCTTCCTTACTGTCAGCACATTTAGGAAGTATTGACTCAGCTACTGTCATGTTCCTAAACTGGCACTTGAACAAGCCCTGGTGGTACTTTGCTCCTGGGTGAAAAGTGATCTCTTGGGAAGTAAAATCACAAACTCCTTGTAACTTTAGGAAAATGAGTTATTTAAGTTCCAGACTGAAAATGTGATGTTTTATATGTTTCTGCATTGATTGATGGGATTTGCTATTTATAGCGTTGGATTAAGGTCTGCGGTTACTGGAGGAAAAGGCAAGTTTGCTGTTGATTTCAGTGGACAAAATATATGTGTGTGGACACTAAATTCTGTGTAAAATTATGTAACATGAGTGGTGTAAAATGCCATGTTAGCAAGAATAATACAGGACTAGGAGAGCCTTAAGGACTAAATAGAGTCAGATGCATAGGTACATAGTACAACTCAGCCTGGCAACTGGCATGCTGGAGTTCCTTGGAGTGTTCTTCCCTGCTTGCTACTTGAGTAGCTGATCATACAGCAGAAGCACTGCTTCAAGATTAAACTACTATCTTCCAGGAATGATTCTGAGTTCATAAATAGTGGAACTGTCCAACATCCTTTATTTTCTTTGTTATTAACCAATGCCAAGTAACACGCAGGATCCCAACCTCAGGCCACATTTCTGAGGAAGGAGAGAAAGTTACTAAGAAGATGCACCGAGGATGATAGTAATTATTCAATTTATATATATGTATTTAAAAGAAATGAGCACAAACTGTGGCTTCTCTTCAGCTCTTGCTTTTTCCATGCAGGTTTTAGTTGAGAGATACATTGCCTTGTATTTTGTCGAATACCAAGCAGTCTCTGGCATAAGCCGGAGGATAACCTGCTGTTGAATTATGGTGATCTTTAATAGTCCCCTCCAACTAAAAATCAAGTGGATAAACCAACAAATAAATAACAATAAAGAATCCCACACCAAGAAGAAAAAGCACCTTTTTAACTTAGGCTTCCAAAATGATTTCAGTTTGGTTTCTGTCCTTCACCGCAGATTTCTCCCTCTATGTTTTTTCACTCTGAAAGTAATAAAGCTGAACTAATATACCAAGACAAACAGATACAAGATTAAAGGGAAAAGAGACCAGGGAGGTTATGTTACAAACAAAAACTGTTGAGGGGGGAATCCTGTGAGCTATTAGCTTTCCATTCTATCTGCTAATGCTTTTTCATAGCTTGTCTCCAGAGAAATTCATCATCTCTCATCTTGAAGTACTGATATGCATTATTTGTTTGTTGCTTTTTTCATTTAGTGTTTTCCTCATTAGAGACTGCTGTTCAGGGCTTTTACCTACAATAAAATCATAAGACCCATTGCATCGCCCACTTTATTTAGTAACAAAACATTTTGATGCAGTCTGTGAATAAGATGACGGCACCTCTGCTAACAATATTGAATATTCAATGGAGAAAAACTGATGCTTATCAAATAGGTCACAATAGATACTATTTAAAAGTTAGATAATGAAAAGTTTTTTTTCTTTTTCTCATTATTTTTAAACTGCAGATTCAATGTGAGCTCTGGACATTTTTTTTTCCTTACAGAATACTTTTGAGATCTCAGCTGGGATAAAATTTCTTCTGTGATTTCAAGTGTCCTTTATTCCACTTATTCTCCTTCTCTGATTAAAAACTCCACTGAAAGCGATGATGTGCAGTGGGTCCCTCTCATCTTGGAAAAGAGAATATAGAAAGAATATATGAAAAACTGGTGGAGGATGAGTGGGAATCACTTCTTTGTTACTTCTTTCCAGACAAGACCATGATAACATGGAATGAAGTGAGCTTTGGAAGGACTGACGAAGACAAATGGAAATGATGTTTTGTGGAGTGTTTAGGAAAGCCTTACCATGGGACGTTGTAGGTGCTAAAAGTTTACAGTGGTTCAGAGAGAGGTTGGTCAAATTCATAGAACAGAAATCCTCTGAGCTTCATTACAAATGACCTATTTCCAACACAAAGTACTTGCAGTACAGTTTGCTGGTGGATGGGGAGTACAGCTTTTACTAAACCACAGGTCTCCTAGGTTCTTCCTCAGGTGCTAGGGTTTGATCTTTTGGGGGGGATAGGACAAAGGGCTAAACAGCCAGGGTATGGTTTTAAACAAAATCTTGTTAGACTCCTTGTGTGCCAAAGAAATCACTGCAAACCTCGGATATAAACTGCTTCCTGACTCACACAAATTGAGCAGCATGCGTAAGAGGTGCTGGCACATATCGTAATCACTCAAGAGATGTGTGGGTCATGCACCTGAAGGGATACAGTAACACAATTTGCAGAGGAGTGTTTGAGGACTGAGCGTTGAATCACTTGCTGTAGCATTGTCATTTTCTTTGCCATTTTCCATTCATTTCATTCATTCTTACAATCCAGTGGTATCACAGAAGATATTTAAGTTCATAGTCCATGTCCCAGATGCTCACAATCTTTAAAATATATCTTAGCTGGAGACAGATTTAGCAGGAACACAAGTGTAAGAGAATAGAAGACATGATAGCTGAGGTCAAGCATGTGTATATTTATTTGGTTTTTTTGCTTATTTTTTTCCCCCTTGAATTCAAAATATTTTATAAGCATACCTAAAAGAATTCCTTCTGGAATTTGCTGCTGGACAAGCTTGCCATGCTTTTGGCTAAACCAAAACACTTTTGAGAATATAGTTATTTAACTTGTAAACTAAGTTTACTGACTTAGTGAAAAAAGGACTGTGTGAACTTTTACAGATCGATGATGCCTGTTCTGCCTACAGATCCACAGAGTCTCAGCCTCAGGTGAGTCAAATAAAGGTTGCTTTACTACTTATGAAATCTTTTATGCACAGTAAGAATGAAATGTAATACTTGAGTTGATATTTTATTTTCTTTAGGTGTCCAGTACGCTGGAAGAAATTTGTTTTTGGGTCATGGAATTTCTCCAGAAGCCACAGGTAACACACATGAAAGACTACTTAGCACTTCTGAAGCAAGATACCTCATTGTGCCAGTTCCTACAGCAGATTCTGAGGATTCAGTAAATCACCTACTACTCAGTGCTGAAAGCAGTATGTCAGATCTTACTCAGAAATGTTGTATGTCCTAATGCAATATCTGTAAAGGACAACTGGGAGACTTCAGCATTTGTAAAATATTCTTCAGCTTGGATACAAGGTTTCATCTAGTTATATTTCTCTAGATTAGGAAATTTATGAGCTCTGAATGGGGTAAGAAATTTATTTATGAGAGTCTGCTGCTGTCACTGCTAGGAAGAGACCAAGGAGCACCAACTAAACCCATCAATTCTTCTAGTTGAGTAATCAGTGCTCTCTTCAGGAATTCAAAATATTAAATACATTGATAAGCAAAGTCATGCAGTAAATTTGTCAAGGAAGAATGCTGATATTTCAACCTAGTACTGAAAAGTTTGAAGCATCATTTCAGCTTAGAGCAGACTAAGGGAAGGGCTCATGGCACTTCACAGCTCCTCACAAGGGGGAGCAGAGGGGCAGCGCTGATCTCTGCTCCCTGGTGACAGAAAGAGGACCTGACAGAATTGGGTAGGAACAGGATGGAGCTGTGTCAGGGGATGGTCAAGCTGGTTGTTAGGAGAAGGTTCTTCACCGGAGGGTGGTGGGATTGGCACAGGCTCCCCAGGGCCAATCACTGCCCTGAGCTGCCTGAGTTCAGGGTGCATTTGGACAATGCTCTCAGACAGTTAAAATTTTGTGTGGTCCCATATGGAGACATCATTTGGACTCAATAATGCTTGTAGGTCCCTTCCAACTTGGGGTATCCTATGATTCTATGACATAAAATTATCAACAACTTCTTTTTTAGTAAATAAAAATCTCTCTACTGATTATTATTCCCACAGAATTTAGATGAAAAAGACAACACAAAAAGGGTAAGATTTCTCTGTTTGTCTTATCATCAGTCTAAAATCAATAAGAAAATCCTAACTCTTTTGCCCTATTCTGTAGTAAAACACCACTTTTAATTTTTTAATTATTTTTTTGAACAGTTCTTATTTCATTATTCTAAGACTCATGACTCAGGAAACTCAGACATAAGGGTAAGTGGCATAGCACCTCCACGTGAGTACACGTGCCTTTACGTAGCACCCAGGTGAAGATCCTTTCCACAGTGGTCTCTGCAGCTGTACAGGCTGAGACATGAGAGTTTCATGTTTAAAATACTGACAGTTTTAATAATATGGGAGGCAATCACTGATGATGTACAGGCGTGTGAACAGAACACAATAAAACATTTAGGAAATCTCAGCTGCAGCTTGTAAAGTCAACACTGACAAATAAGTTAAAACACTTGCTTCTGGTAACTGAACATAATATACCGTGAAACAATGCTGATTCATAGAAGTTGAGAACATGACCGTAAATATTAAGAAGTCTTAAAGCATTTTTATTAATTATGAATTAAATGGTGTGTATCTATTTGTGCATGTCACAAATATCTAACAGGCAAAAGAGTATACAAGACTCATCCACATTTTTGAGTGTACTGTGAGAAATATTATTATTTAAAAACAGTCTAGTATTTTTGCTATAAAAATATTCTTGGCAGCCAACCAATAAATCATCTGATCCACTCTTGCTTTTAAATTTCAGTCATCATCTGTTGTTTTGGCACATTTGTTCACTTTTTTTATGTACACTGTAAGATTTTGAGAAAGTTAAACATACGAGTGTTTGCTCATTTCTTAACTATCATTTTTAATATGTTGATGTCCATTGTTGCCTTGCTCACTAAATTCCTTCAGAAATAGGCTTGGAAAGTGATACAGTTCTCTGGGTCTCCTGAGAGTACTGCTGATGTTGTGGTCAATATTTTCACAGCAGAGTTTCACTGGAGTTTTTAATGGTAATCAGGGCACAGGGATATTAGCTACTAATTAGTAATTTCTACTCCTGCTTGAATGGTTACTGCATTCCCCTTACTCCCCATCCTGAAACTATCTCCCCACAAGCCCACATGATTCTGTGCTGTCAGTCACTGCCTGAGGACTTAGTCTGCACACATTGCCACTGTGCTTACCAGGCCATGTGTGAGTATACAGAATCTCAAGGACCAGGGATTTCAGGATCGGATCTTACCTATTAGGGAGAATTGCCGTTGTCTCAGTTACAAATTTTACTATCTCCCCAGCAAATTGTTTTAAAGTTAAAAAAAAATAAAAAATCATTTTTCTTGCTGTGATTTAAGTTAAAGTGAAATGAATTTTCAGTTCAACAGAAGTTGAAGATGAAGATTTCTTTAGCATAAGAAAGTAAGAACAGTGTATGTGAATGTTCTCTGTACCACATACAGAGGCTGATCAAAGCCTGAATAATTGCAGTTACATGGGTAGGTCTGTAAACAGTTCTAATCTGTTAGGGAATTAAGGTGAGGATGCATACCTTGTCCCTCCATCTCTGTGCAAGCCACATTCCATGTAAATATAAATGTCAGTACCTGTTCATTGTCAACTCAAAATGTTCAAACCCAAGTTTCTCAACATCTTCAGTCCTTGATACCCATTGGTCCATAAGCCACTACTGCAAGAATTATTATTGTTTTTTTGCATCATAAGATCAGAATTTCACTGTTGCTCATGTGTGTATGTTAATGTCCTCTCAGTCTTCTGTCCTGCATCCTTTGCTGCAACTCGTTCCCCAGCTTAATGAGAGAAGACTGAAGAGATACAAAATGGACGTATGTAATCTTAAACTATGTGTGTTTGTGTTCTCACATTTGGTGATTCATTAGCACACCTATAACGTCCTTGTAGGCCTTCCTACTCTAAGTGATTTTATTTTCAGGGTTTAGTGTCTCACTGACATGTTTTCATTATAAACGTGCACTTTTTTCTGTTCTTCAATTAAAGAAAAACAATCCTGGTGACACTTAACATTTTAAACACAAAAGTTATGTATGCTTAGCATAGAATACTGATTTTACACTGAGCCTATGTTCAAAATGCACCTGGAGGCTGCTTTATAAAAAGAAAAATACTTTCAGATTTATCTGTGCCATTATATTGCAGATACTCTCTCGAGATGGCTCTCTTTTTTCCTCCACATTTGGAATTCAAACTGTATTTACTCCTTAAACATATGTTATTTTTGACTTACAGAGCTAAGAATTTCCAAGAAATTTATAGGTGATATTACTGTTCAGGTGCAGATAAGAAAGTCCTTTCTTTGTTAAGGTTTTTGTCTTAGTTTCCTGAACTATAAGCTATAGAAATTAGTTCTTTGAGAAGAAAATATCTTTTCTTCCTATGGTGCATTTATTTTTCTTTCATTCTCATATCCTTTAGTGGATGTTAAGTTACTGATGAATTACTTTTTTGCTTCTGCTGATGCTAAATCAGGTAATACTTAAGAAAAGGAATACATCTTCTCACTTCAAGTAGCATATACTGAAATTAACTTTTGATAAAATACATGCTCTTCAGAGGGACGCAAAATGTGGAACATTTATTTTTGAGTTTTTAGTTTGAGAATAGAGAGTGAGCGCTCGCAGCCTCTTTTGCAGATGGAAAAGCAAAAGTTTGCTTTGAATTTGAGATATTTTTCTAAAACCAGTGAGTATATAATCAGAACCCTGTTTTAAAAAGTGGAAAATAACTTCATGCTCCCATGAAGTCAACTGAGCAGCTCAGTATAGTTTAACCCTTTTGTACTTTCATATTATTGAAATGTAGAGGAATTGTAAAACTAATTTTTCATAGAAAAGCAGCATGTTTGGGAGCAAAATTTTCACTAACAGTGTAATAGTTCCATTGTTTCCAAAATATCATCAAATTTCTGTATTTGTGCTGCAAATACACTTTCAAATGCCCAAAAATGGAAAACAGATGGGTACTAATGCCCATCTCTATGATAGAGATACAAAAAGTAGGAATATATCACAGTCACTTAACAGTGATGCACTTACCATGTTGAACTGCTAGGTTTTATTCTACCTGTGCAACCTGGTCTAGGGAGCTGCTTTGCCAGCGAAGTTGGACTAGATGATCTCTAGAGGTCCTTTCCAGCCCCTGCAATTCTGTGAAAAGAAGAGAAAAATGCAGAATAAGAATTTTTAAGAATTCCAAAATTTCACATAAAACGAAGTACAGCAAAATCTAAGATCCATATGCTTCCTTCTTTAGACCAACTTCAGGTTGTTTTTTCCTTACATTCATTGCAGACTATTGGTTATTTTGACCACTCTTCATGCTTACTGTCTTCTCCTGACACAATGTGAAGATATTCCTGTGCAGTACACAGGAAGAAAACATCTTTGATTAAAATGCACTGGACAATTTTTGCTTGGTAAAATACTGTCTCCCATCTTGATATTTGATAAAGCTTGAGAAGTGTGACAGTGAGGAGGTGTGATGAGCTACAGTGAGAATAGATACTTTTTTTTTTTTTTTTTAAGAACCATTCAGAAAATCATGTGGCAGTGAAAATAAGAAAATAAGCCTGTGTTTTTATTCCCTAAAAGATTGCTTGCATGATTTGTAAAAACAGAAACTTGAGAGTGTTTCTCTTTCAGCTGTTCACTGTTGTACATTGCATCACCTTGAGTATCATCTTTTTAAATCTCATGTAACAAATTAGGGAGATAATTAAGGAACAATGCCAGCTGGATTCAGCAAACTCCTCAGTTCTTTACAAAGGGAAAAGCTTTGCACAGACACAGCAGTGCACCACAGTATACATTTTACTGGCACTGGATAAGAAGGGATACAGATATCTATGCTTACAGAGCCATCTTTCATTAAGAAACAATGAGTTGTTTTGGAAATTCTTTATTACTCCTATTAAATGTTTCTGTTCCAGCTTGATCTTTAAAGGGAGAAATAGTCTTGTCTAATATTGCTCTCCTGGGTCTTTCAATTTCCTGGTTTGTGACTTGTGGAGACTGCTGATCTGATGTCTTAAGGCGCAAACTTTATTAAATCAAAAAATATTTTTTTTTTTCCCTTCTCTCATAATCCAACATGGGGACAAACAGAGCTAGAAGTAATTATTTTCCAAGAAAAAAATAACACAGGTAGGAAAATAATTAAATATGTAAACTGTAAGACACTACAAGTATCTGAAAAGACACACACACAAAAAAAAACCTAATAAAAAACCCATGAAAAATAAGACAACAGAAACCCCCCTAAACCTTGCAAAACTCCATTACAGATGCATTTTTACTAAAATAATAAAGCCTACAGTGTTTAAGGGTTTGTAGATCTGAGACAGGCATTTCAAAACTAGGTAATGATAGAAGGAGGTCGACAATATAAATAAAATAAATTTGTTTTCTTCTTTGATCTTCTCTTTGCTCCTCACTGTGCAGATTAGTAGACAGTTGCTTCTCAACGTGTATAACATGAATGGGATAGAGAATCACAAGTATTGGTCTTTTCTTTAGAAATTATTCCGAGAGGGGTTATCAGGATATACCTCTGGGATCTCAACACTTGGCTGGGCCCAAAGGCTTATGCTTTTTTTTAAGCTTTGAGTTTGTACTGATGATCTTGAAGGTCTTTTCCAACCTGAGCAATTCTACGATTTTTTTCCATTGTTGTCCTTCTATGAGGTACAAAGACAAACTGTTTTGTGCATAGAGACTCCAAGACTACAGGAGAAGTTGTGTTTATGTGATGAAACCTGTCAGTAACAAAGACTAGTCTAATTCTAAGCCAATCTAAACTCATCCAAAACTTGGAGTGGATTTTGGCCTTCATTCATGTGTTTTCTGCAGTTTCAACATGAGAATATGAAAGGTATAGAGAAATATGTCCATAGTATGTTCTCACGGGCAAAGGTGTATGATAGTACTAAAGAAATACTTTTTATAACTACATAAACAATCTCTTTGAGGGGATTCATTCACAGAAGTAGGTATGATCTAAACTACTGTATTTTTTCAGGAGGATCTTCAAGGAGCTGGAGGGATTCAAAGTAGAGGCTACTTTTTCTTCAGGGTATGGTTTGTTCACTATTTTTTTCCCATTTTATTTTCTTTTTAGACTGTTACCAGACAAAAGGTAGAGAGACTTGTGAATTAGAATGAGAATTACTGTGTCAGAGAAAACTTTTTTTGTTTGAGTCTCCTGCCGTAAGCAATTCCATTATGAGTGTTTGTCATCTTTGCAGTCAATGAGAAATGCAATTTCCAGTGACTTCAGTTAGGTTTTGTATAGCACAGACTGAGTGCTTGTAAAGTAATCAGGAGAAAAGAACCAGATTGAAACTTCCTGGTGATACTGAAGTATCAAAAAGGAATTAAAAAGAAAATAAAATCAAAAGAGATGGTATGTGATTAGAATCTCTCAAATTCAGGTAACTACTGATACATTTTTCACTCTGGTAAATACTAAATATCTTGAAAAACAAACATTGCTTCTATTAGATCCATAAAAAGTTCTTCTTAATATATTGAACTAGCATTCTAAGATATATTATGTCAAAATAAGAATTTCTAAAGTGTTTAGAAATTTATTTTTTTAGAACTGTATAATCACTCTGCTAAAGTGATGGAGACTTACAATTGCCTCTGGTAACAGACGGCTTGAAGTGGTATCAAGTTGTGTGGGGCTTTGTTACTGAAACCAGACGGTTTTCTACAGTGCTTATTGAATATTTGTCTTTCAGCCACGTAATGGGAAGAGATCAGTGGATTTTCGCTAAGGAGGTATTTACTTAATGCTTTCATCATCGCTTGTATTAACATTGTATTTTTACAAATATGCTACGATATTTATGTTTAGAAATAGAGTTCTGCAGAAAATCTTCTTTGAGATATGCTAAATCCACATATCTTTGTTTAAAGTGAGTAGAAGCTACAGATACTCAGTTCCTAGAAGAGAGAACACAGGTGTTTCTGGAAGCAAGAAATGAAAAAGATCCCAAATCTGTAGACAGTTTGGAAAGTTACCAATGATGGATGAAAGGTGTGTCAAGAAGAACCAATTCAACTACCTGCCAAATACACACTGAGAAGTGCACTGACGGCCTGGGTGTAATCCTGCTATTCTTACACATAATTAAGATCTACCTTTATATTGAAATGAAGCGTGGACTTAATTCAATTCTGTGGACAGAAAAAAATTCCTCTGCTAATACTATGATGCTCTGTTTTCTAATGTATCTTAGACCTCTGACATATTTTAAGTGTTTTGTTCTGCGCCATAACAATAGCTAAAACTTTTTCTTATTTTTCAGGATTTTAGATTCCTGAACTAGAACTTACGCTGCAGGAATGCTGAGTGTACGGACATAGGGTTCTCCTCACAGAGATAATTCCTTACTAATGTACAATTAAAAATCACAGGAATGTAAATGTTCTTACATAAGATTCACTTAAGAATCCAAATGTTTCTTCCTTGATTATATTAAAAGCATATTAAAATTATCTGTTTCCTACTGTTATGATGTTTATAACTGTGTTTAATAGAACCATAAAAAAGCCTCAGTGTATGCATGCAAGAGACATCACCCCTAACAACACTGCTATGTACATTTATTTGCCTTTACAAATAAAGGCACTGGGAGAGTTGTTTTAATGAGGATGTTTGCAATGGAGGCTCACTTTTTTTTCTGAATGATCTTCAAATGTCTTGTGTAGTCTTTAGAATGGCAGTTTAATTAATTTAACATTTGAGAGGTCATTTTTTTTTCATAATGACGCAAATTTATGTAGCTGAAGTGTTAAATTTACAAACAATTATTCTGCTCTCATATTTATTGAAAGTGCACATTCCTTCAATATCTTGGTATCAGTAAGCTCAGTCCCACAGAAAAGACTTACACTGAAGCCAAATTTCCAAACGCCTGTTTGGTAAAACAGTGCACTAAGTCTAGTTCTTGCGATACGCTTTGCTCAGTGTGTCTTAATCGTATTTCACTGGAAGAAAAAAAATAAGAACCTCTGTTTTCTTAACAAAAGGAAACTGGATAAATTGTATGTTTTGGAGATATTTCTTCATTTTAATTCAGCTAACACATTATGAAACTATTTTTTTAACCTATTAAGAGCAGTGATACAATATGGTTCTGATTCTGAACACTTAACTGCATTACGTAGTTTCTTCCAGAATTATGATCTATTTGAAAACAGCTGGTTTTGGTGTAGTTTTAAAGAAATTCTTCTCAAAAGAGTAAGTTAGCATCACAGTCTTCCAAGCTCCTCGCTCTGAATCTGTTTTCACACCAGGGGTGGACAGAATACTTGAGGATGTAATTATATTTAAAGTCACTTAAGGGGTGCTGTAAGAAAGAAGGGGACAGGCTCCTTAATAGCAGCTGTTGTGACAAGGCAAAGGGAAATGGTTTCAAACTGAAAGAGGGCAGGTGTAGATCGGAAATAAGGAAGAAGCTTTTTTTACAATCTGGATGGTGAGGCAGTGGCACAGGTTGCCAAGAGATGTGGGTGCCCCGTCCTTGGAAACATTCAAAATCGGATTGGACGGGGCTCTGAGCACCTGATTGAGCTGTAGGTGTCCCTGCTCATTGCAGGGGAGTGGGACTAGATGGTCTTTATGGGTCCCTTTCGACTCAAACGATTCTGTGATTCTAACTAGTATCAGTGCAGACAGGGATGATTGTGAACATTGGCTGGCCACAGGATGAGCAGACCTCAGCATCCCTCCTGCATCACTTGGGAGAGCAGCGAAGGGAAGAGCATCGGCTTTCACACCGCGCTTCGCTGTCTCTTCGGCTGAACCCGCACCGTTACTGGCGCACCGGGGATCTCGCTCTGCACCAACTGCCTCCCATAGAGATACACGAAGGCGGGGCCGTTAGAACCGGGTCCCGTCCCATCCGCCACCGTAAGGAGCGGTAGGGTCGTGGGGGACCATGCAGGTGGGCGTGAGACCGAGAGCCTGCGGGAACCCCGGGGGAGATGGGGAGCGGCCGGCGGGGCGGGGGGACGGGCAGCAGGGACGGGCTCCAAGAGGGCGTGGAGCGGCTGTGCCGCCCCGGGACCCGGTTTGCCGGTGTACTTGAAAGGCTGCAATAAAATAAGCTTCTCAGCAGTAGAATGCTACAGAAAATACTTTTCCAAGTGGCCTAACTACTTACAGTGGAGTTGGCATCCCTGGTTCAGAGCATGGACGTCTGAGCTTTTCAAGAGGAATCAGTTGAAGTGTTCCAGTACAAAATCTGTTTATCTCAGCAATAAGCCCGAGATGTTTGTGAAGCCAGAGTGCTGGAGCAGCAGTGAGCGCTGGGAGCAGTGCCGAAAGCCTGCTGTGCCCATGCAGGACTGGTGCGGGTAGTGCCATCAGCTGCTGCCTCCTCCTTCCTGCTCCAGCCCTGCAGGGCTTCGCCTCCTCGCCCATGCCACAAGAAACAGGTGGAGGTAAAGGTCTTCTTGCAGACCCGCTGTACCTAGCTTCCCAGTGAGCAATAGCATGATTCTCTTTACTGCCTTTCTCTTTACTCAGTTTCTTACTTCTTTACACCCGAGATGCGAAAGAACTTGTTTCATCATTACAGAATTTTTGGGAGCATTTATATCTTAGCATTTGGTTTGTGAGATCATTAGAATTGTGTTGTTACGTTCATGCTAAGCTCTGTACAGAGAGATCTGTTGAATAAAAACAAGGCAGGCGCTGGCTGCAAAGGCAAATGTATCACTCACAGGCATGGTAATGATGATGCAAATTCTGGATGTTTCCTCAGGTAACCTTTTTCTAATGTTTGTTCATTTCATGCTGCCTTATTATGAATACCATTAAATATTTCTGATATATAAAAATCTATACAGGCATTTGTTTATGGAGGCTTCCAGGCTGTATTTCAAGGCAAAAAATACCACACTGATCAACAACCTGTTTTAAAGTCTGCCTAGAGTTTCCACTCCTTATGAAAGATGACCTGATGTGTTGCAGCCCAGGTGAAATAAAGGCTCTTTTAATGCAATAATTTGAGAATAAATGCAGCCTTATAAATAGACGTGGTTCCTTTATCTTAACTGCTTAATTAAATTACTACAAATGCAGGCTTAATGCCTACAAAAGTCCTATGCTAGAAACAAGCTTATGTTAACACATTAACAATAATCATTCATTTAAAATTAAGATTTTTTTTTCCCGATTCTAGGCATGTTTTTGTATGTTTATGCAAGATATCTGTAGTTTATTCTTAGTAGTAATATAAAAATATCGATACAAAAAAAATTTCTCTCCTATTTTCTTGCTGATTTCTATTTGGAACTGAAAAATGACAAATGGAAAATCATGGTAGAGAATGGTCCATAAAAGTGTTGCAATCTCTAAGTAACAATTTCCATTTGTTACATCCTTAATATGTGCCACAGTGATCACCTGGTCAAAAGCAATCAAAAGAATGATTTGTAAGTTCAGTTTTGTTCCATAATACCAAAACAGGACCCAAATGAAGATACTCAATGGAATGATGTATTAAGAAAATTTGGAATTCTTCCTCCAAAAGAAGAGCCCAAAGACGAAACTGAAGAAATGGTTTTACGCTTGCAGAAAGAAGCAGAAGGCAAGTTTAAATTACAAATACATGCTATTAGAATAACAAAATTTGAAACACTGATGTGCATAGAGTGAGGTTCATCTCCATGGTGGGAATCTTTCCCACTGCAAGGGCCATCCTTTGCTATCTCTTCCAGTCAAAATTAAGAGACCTTCATAGACCACAGCGTGAAAGGATACAGGAATGGAAAGAATATAATCCAACTTGTTTTGCTTCAAAGCAGGCTATAAATACCTAATTCTCATCAAATATTCATTTAATCAGAATTTTAAAAATTGATCTTTCACAGAGGCCATGAAAAGGTGTATTTTCATTTTCTTTACAGATACTTGAAAGTACTAAAAACTTATTACTGAAGCTTTCATAGAATCATAGAATGGTTTGAGTTGGAAGGAACCGTAAAGACTGTCCAGTTCGAAACCCCCTGCTGTGAGTGGGGTTGCTGCCCATTAGATCATGTTGCCCAGGATCCCATCCAACATGGCCAAATATTTCCAGCCTTGACTTTCTGTAATTTTCATTTGAAGGATAGAAAGCATTAGGATGTAGGAAAAGAAAGTGACACCACAAACTATACCTCTTGGTTCCCACCATTTTTCTGCAGGCAAACATTTTTTCATATAGCAACAAAGGCTCTTGCTTAAATGTGCTGTAGTAATCCTCACATTCTCACCAAGTTCTAGACTTGAGCTGAAAGGCAAACTACAGCTCGTTAAGGAGTTTTCAGATTCGAATGAGATCTGTTCACTATTACAGGACAGAGAAAGTATGTTGTGTCCTCAGTAGTAGCTTCTGCCAAATTGTTGCAGGCAGCAGTGATCAGGATATTGTTTGTATAAAAAAGCAGTTAAAATACACTAAAATAATTATATATATATATATATATATGTATATGTATATGTTATATTCTATATATATAAATGTATATTATATATATAATTTTATTTTATATATATATACCTATATAATGGCAGTATGACATAGCACTGTATACTGCTTCATTTTACTTACTGTTATTGAATGATTTGGGTTGGCAGGAACCATAAAGACTACCTAATATCACCTTGCCTGCCCTGGGCAGGAACACCTTCCACTAGATCAGGTTAGTCAAAACCCCTGTCTAGCCTGGTCCAGAGCACTTTCTGAAATCAGTACATCTTTTACTTTTTTCAGTTCCATGTCTGTGTAATAACTTTAATGTCTGAAAATGTGCAGACACTTTTGAGAACAAAACGAGGGTTTGTTCTGCTTTGTTTCTAGTAAAGCCATATGAAAGAATGAGTCTTAAAGAATTAACAGAAGCTGAAGATGACTTTGATGAGGCTGATAGGAAGGCTGTTGAGATGTACAGGTATAGTAAGATATTCCTATAATAAGATACAGTAAGACGTCCCTTCCATCCTCAGCTGTGGTTCCGTGACACACCATATAGTATTCTTAGGCATAACTGTAGTACAAGCCAGGTTCTCATCCAGCTATTGAGTAAGAGTATACCAATCTGCTTCTCATACCATGTGGAGTCAGTGTGTTTTCTGGCTTTGAGTTCAGAAAACCTGAGTGGCTTGTTTAGAGACTTAATAATGATTTCACTTGTCTCGGACATTCACATGTGTGTTTTGCAAAGAACTCTGTGATATTCTGCAGAGCTTAGTGCTGTAACTAAGACATAAGCAGTTCATAATAGAATAAAAGTGGTAGTGTGATCAAAACATTTTACCTAAGATTCTACCTATACTTTCTGCTTCTGCACTGTTAAAATGACTAAAATCTGTGTGTTTAGTAGTGTATTCGCATAGAAAATGCATCATTCACATAATTTAATGGAAGTTGTGAATGTAAATTATCATGTATTGTTGCTGAAGTATAATAATGTTGTGTGTACATTTAGTCTTGCCAGTTCTGCGGTGGCTTTCAGTCAGTAAAATGAATAGTTCCTTGTAGTTCAGCACATCTCAGGAAGGCGTTTTCATTTTCTACTTGCAATTATTTTTATAGATGAAAGCTGCCATCTACTGGCTTTACATTCCAATTTTCATGAAATATTTTAATGTTGTACCATATTAGCATGTTAAATACTGGTTGCTCTTGCTCAAATTACTGATGTTGAGAAAGATGAAAACAATTTGTACCTATACCATTTTCATGCTTTTAATCAAAAGATTAAGGCACTTGTGCAGTGTTTGTTTAAGTTTCCCAATAGATGATGCTGATATAAAGAACTTTTAGTTTTATGCTCATATACTATTTATTACGTTTATTCAGTAAGATTAGCGTGGAAGCCTTTCTAGCTCTGAAATGACACTAGAAGACCTCAAGCTAGAGTACTACTTAAAATGTTTTTTTAAAAGGAATTGACCAAAATGTACTAGATATTATGAAAAATGCACTTCAAATGTTTTAAAAACACTTACTTTCCCTATCGCCTTCTAATTAGGCAGCAACGCTTGCAAGAATGGAAGTGTTTTCAGAAGAGGCAAAAGTATGGGGAGCTGAGAGAAATCAGTGGAGAGCAGTTTGTTAAGGAAGTTACAAATGCTCCTGAGGATGTTTGGGTCATAATTCATCTTTATCGGTCAAGGTAATTAGTTTCCAGTTTAAGTAAATCAAAACAGGGAATTCAGCTGGTGATTAGAAAGCAGTATCAAGAAAAATGAAATAGAGCAGGCTATCAAAATAGCAATTGGTTGGAGGCAACGGAAAGAATTTCACATTGAGCGTGGGACCTCCTTGATTTTTTAATTCACTTTTAAAGTTATTTTGCTTTGATCATTTGTATGAAATATTTCTTTTGCTGTATATGCAGATCAACATATACTGAATCTCCGAGATTTCCAGATTTCACTGAGAAAGTGTTGCCTACTGTCTGCTCTAAGGGAACTTCCTTTGAAGCCCCATGGCTCAGCAGAAGTCCTCTCACAGGACTTGTCTGTTTCTCCTCTAGCAAACTGAAAGCACAGCAGTGAAAGGTCTCAGTTCTGAAAATTGAGGAATGCTGATGGAATTTCTTAGTTCATCAGTTACCCAGTAAGTTCTGCAATAGCAGAAGCTGTGACAGAATGAAGCAGAAATTTTAGAGGGTTTCCACGATGAGTTCAGCTTACATTACCAACTCTATTGGGTGCTTTGCAAAAGCCCTGAGAAACAGAATGGAGTGTTCAATATTTGTTTAGATGCAGACTGGCTTTCTCTTTTCCTTCTTTTGAAGCACATTGGGAGGACGTTTCTCTGACTCAGCTGCCAAGAATTGAGTGTTATTTCTGGGAGCAATTAACAGGTCCATCAAATGAAACTGTTCAAATTACAGTAATTAAAAACCTAAAGAAATGGAACAGTGTTTCTTCTTCCTTTCCATTGTTTTATTTTTTATTTTTATTATTTTTTTTCCACTGGAGAATCACTTATTTATTTCAGCGTTATACAGACGAAACTGTGAGAAGCAGCTCCTAATTACTTAGGGCTGAATATGAGGTCTCTGAAGCTCAGCAAGAAATGCCACTCCAAAAGTGTGATCGCTTTTGGTCACCAGAGGGCGCTGCGGGGCGCGTGTGAGCTGCACCCCCAGGCGCTAGGGTCGGTTTCAGCCAAGGTCCCGGTATCTAAACGGTTACCGGACAGGATGGAAACAAGATCACCACATTTTTATTGTCTTTACGGAGGCTTATATGGCGACTGCACTGCAAATACCGTGAAAGCAATGAACAGGCCCATGGTGGCCACGTGACTAAACAAAGATTTCCCTGATGTTTAGCTTTCACTAAGAACATTAAATGTTAAATTAGTCACATGAATTCCACGAATCATTTACACTGCAAATACGACCATACCCTCTCATCCTTTCCTAGTGTCCCGATGTGCTTACTGGTCAACGAACACCTCAGCCAGTTAGCCAGAAAGTTTCCAGAAGCCAAGTTTGTCAGAGCCATCGTGAACAGCTGCATCCACAATTACCAGGACAGGTGTTTGCCCACAATACTCGTATACAAAACTGGTGAAATAAAAGCCAGGTTCATCGGGGTAGCTGAATGTGGTGGGATGTATCTTAAAGTGGAAGGTAAGAGGAAAAACTTCTGAATAGTTCACTTGGTAGAGAAAAATTACGTTGTTTGTAATCACTGAAGATCGCTGCTTGAAAGTGAAAAGAAAAAAAATCAAAATATTTTTGCGGGCAAGACCACAAAAAGCAGAAATAATTTCTGTAATCCGACAGCGCTAAGAATTTTTAGTAAGCATGGATGTTTTACACTAACACAATGACATCCATCCATCCATCCATCATTGCTGATACAGCTTAGTTCTTTTACAAAAGCCCTCAAGTCAAAATGTACTGCAGTTAACAGCGTAAATTGTCTGTTGTTGTTACAGAGCTTGAATGGAAACTAGCAGAAGTTGGAGCAATTGAAAGTGACTTAGAAGAAAACCCCAAAAAGGACATCATAAATATGATGACGTTATCAATGCAAAACATTTCTGTTCGTGAAAAGATCAATACAAAAAGCAGTGATGTACTGAAACCACACATCACCTGAGGGTACATTTTCAAGGTGGATAATGTGTTCAGACTCAGAACTAGCACAAGTACAGCTTTTGATTGCTTCTGAAAGTCTGAAACAATAAAAAAGGGCTTTTGTTTCACTTGTATTTTTATTTTAATTTGACTTTTAGAAGAAAGCTAACGTAGTAAACGAAAGCCCTACTTATTCTTTGGATATCCAGAGACAGCTCCTGTGACACTGGCAGCCTCCATTCCTCTTTTCAGATAAACTGCTCAAATGGAAAAGGAAGGGGAGGAGGCTGTTCACTCTTAAGCTGTAATCCATACTTTCTTCCTCTTTTTTATCTAGCAGGGGTGCATGCTCGACTCCTTTAATTCATGGTGAAATGACTGTAGTGGGATTTTACTCCGAATACTTTCTTAGTTCCCCCTATTGAAAAGCAGATCTGAAGAAAATGGTGCGCGCAGTGATATAAAAACAGGATTTAGCCCTGAATGTAATGACTAATACTTCTGCTTGGTTGACAGGTATGCAAGGATTTTCTCTAGCGTCAAGGATTCTCTTCGCACTCCTATAATGAAGAGTTGGATCAGTTGTTCCTTCTCAGTAAAAATAAATACATGGTTTGTGAAATAGTTTATGGTTCCTGTGTATATAAGCAAAACAAACCTATGTCAGTGAATGATTTGGCATTTCTATTTATTATGAGCAGTGAACCAAACAGGATATCGTAGTTATTTTTCCAATGACTCAATTTTAAAAAAACCCAAAAGCAACAGCCTCGAAGATTAAGCGGACTTGACATGGTTTATTGCATCAGTATGCAGAAACAAAACAAATGGTTCACTTAACACTTGGCACGAAGAAAAACAAGAAAATGAACGTTAGTGTTTTCTTTTTAGCCAGGAGGATAAAGTAGATCTAAGGAGGTATCTACTGCCAGGTGTCACTACTGGAAGCTTATGGCCTGCAGATTCAAATAGAATGGATAGATGCATTTCAGAGTTAAGAGCTTATCTGCCACTTAAACTCACGCTAGTTTTTTTCTAGTTTTTAAATGCAAACAGGTCATCAGCGATGTCTGATATGATTCCCTAGGCAACGCTGGCATTCACCTTAGGTGACTGCTATGAAAAGGTTTCTACCACCCACTTCCTCTTCACAGCAAAACCCTGGGGGGTGCATTGTCAGAGGAGCACAAACACAGTACCCACCCTCATAATCTGACAACAGCTACACATTGCCTTGCCCCTAACTGATGCATCAAAGCAAACTCGTATTGGCAATAAGGCATAGGAACATAGCGTTGCTAGGTGGAAATAATCTCACAGAACTGCTACTACATTTCTAAGGTTTTTATCCTTTTCCTTCAGAAGTCCTTATAATATATTCAAAGGTAACACGTTAAAAAACATTGCCTCAGGTAGAAAGTGCAACTGCGTGTGACCTGCACAGCCTGACAAATCTGCAAACAGAAGACACGCAAGCTTCAAAGAGACTCGGTACTGCAGCACTGCAGCATCTTGATGTTGCTCTCTGCAAGGTGCATCTGGAGGGAACAGATACTGCCGTGTATCTCTAGCATGTTTTTTTTTCCTGAAGGATTACTACTGGCTACCAAAGATCTTGTGTCAAATTCTACACGTTCAGCTGGACACTAATTGTGTCACGGCATCATTATCTTTTAGTAATGACATGATCGCTTTATTTATGTTGATTTTCCACAACTGAAAACTAGAAATGGAGTATTACAAACCCGTAAATATTCCGAGTATTTTTACAGTTTTACAAACAGTAAAAAACAAACAAAAACAAACAAACAAAAAAAAAAACACTAAAACCAACAAACTTGTGTTAGCTTTTCGGCAGCATTACTGCTAAGAAGTTTCCCGTCCCCACACAACTTGGGTGTACGGCCACGAGGCAGCTCCAGCAGGGGAACTGATCTACCTGGAAGGTGAGCCCACAGACGGGGATCTGCCGGCAGCCGAACGGAGTCCCTCCCTTCACTGCGGGCTGCCGGCTGAGCTGTATTGCAGTGTCCGCCAAGTGCGCGGCACGAACGCATCCCCGCCCCGATCAGCGGCGGCGCCGCTCAGCGCGCTCCCCCCCCCCGCGCCGGGCTCCGTCCCCGCCGTCGGTCTCTCACCCCCGAGCCGGAGAGGTGGCGCTGCGGGGCCGGGATCCCCGCTCCCCGCTGAGCCGCCGCCCGCCGCCATTTCCTCCCCGGGCGGAGCGGGGTGAGGCGAGGCGAGGTGAACTCAGGTCAGGGAGGCGCGGCGCCCACCGCGCACGCGCGGCCCCCCTCCTTCCCCCCCCCCCCACCCCTCCCGCTGCGAAGTCTCGATCGTGCGCGTGCGCGGAAGGGCGACCGGCGAGCTATCGGGTTCTCCCGCTCGCTCGCCGCCCCTCCGCGCACGCGCGGACGCCGCGCTCCGGAGCGAAGGGCCGCGGCGCTGCGGCTTGCAGTGCGCCGTGGCGCACGCGCGGTGGCGCGAGGCGCCGCGGCTGCCGGCGGTGGGCTCGGCGGCGCAGGCGCGGTGGCGGGGATTGGCGGGCCCGGCTGCCGGCGCTGCTGCCGCCGGAGGAGACTGCGTGCCGGCGGCGGGCGCGGGGCTGCGCGCGGGGAGCGGCGCTCGCCGGGAGAGGTCGGGCGGGCGGCGGCCGCGCGGGAGCGGGGTGCGGAGCGCGGCGAGCGGCGCGGGGCGGGCGGCTCCGGCTGGAGCTCGGCTCCGGAGGAGAAGGAGGAGGGAGGGCGGGCGGGGGAACAGGCGCGGGGCGGCCGCCGAAGTTTTGACAGCGGCCGCCGGGTCCCCCGGCGCCGGGACAGCGTAGGAGCGCGGGGAGGGCGGCGGCCGCCCTTGAGCGAGGGGCGGGAGGCGGGAGGCGGCGGGGGGAGCTCGCGGGGCACCCGCTAGGCCCGGTGACCCACTTTGCTCCCGTCACAACTCCCGGGCACGTTTGGAGCGCTGCCCGCCTGGCACACCGCCCGGCCCCGGCCGCTCCCGGCGTTGCGGTGGGAGGCGGCAGGCCGCGTCCGGGCCCGGGGCGCTGCGGGGCGGCCGCGCTCGCCGGGGGAAGGCGGCTGTCGCTTTTGTCGGACGTTCCCCGCAGGAACTTGCTCGCGGTGGCTGCCGCTGAGCCTGAGCGCATCGCTTTGGCTGTGTCCGCGCTCGGCGTGCCGGGGCCGGCGCCGTGCAGCCCCGCTCTGCGTGCGTGCCCGCTTACGGTGGCCGCGGGGCTCTGGTTGGTTTCGGTTTCAAGTGGCTTAATACCTTGGGCCCGGGACAGTAAACTCAGAACGTGTCTTCGTGAGAAGCGACGCTCGTAAACTCCCCGGGGGTATTTACAGTGACATCTCTGTAAGGGCAGGGCTCTCCTGTAAGCGCTGAACGTTGACCTACGGACTAGCGAGAAAGCGAGGCGCAGCTCCGCTGGGACGCACGGAGGCGTAGTGGCGGTGCACAGATCCTGACCCCTCTAATTCGTGACGGCAGGTGTGCTTTGGTAGCACGCTTTCACAGGCAGCGCCGTGGGCCGGAGCTGCTGGCCCTCGTCTCTCCCTGCCCTCAGCCCTGGCAGCACCGCACTGCATGGAGCCGCGTCCCGCTGCAGCCCGGGAGCGATCCCGGTTAAGATTAACTACTTTTTTTTTTTTTTTTTTTAATGTGGTTATATTTAACCTCGTTCATTGCTCTGGGTGGCAGGTGTGCCAGAAGGCAAGAGGAGAGGATTGTTAGGACAAATGCGCTAGCGAGGGAAGTGCTTGTGAAATACACCGTGACCGGGGCAGTCCTGGCAGAGCTGTGTGAGCAGCTGGGTCACAGGCTTCCACCGTATCATACAGGAGTAAAAACTGATTTTATCTATGGATATCTGCGGGTTTGGGGCCTGTTATTTGAAATCAGATGGCCTCTGATTGTTTTAACAGATAAATTCTTCTTGGTAGGACTGGATACTTTGCAAGTCTCGCTACCGACTTTCATGTATACATCCATTTAAGGTCCTTTATTAAAAGCACCGTTTTCAGATGGAAAAGATAATGTTTGGGTTGGGGTTTTTGCGTTGGATGCAAGTGCTAGTGCTGTGAAGGCATGAAGATTTTGTTATCTGTTTAAGAAGCAGTCCAAATGGTTAAAAAAAAAAAAAAGACTTGAAAGCCTTGCAGGTTTGATGTTTGATGCTTACAGATGTTATTCAGACATGCCTCGTTTTTTATTCCTTCTGCATCATATTCTTATATCAAAGAGTTTAGCTTCCATAGGTAAAAAAAAAAAAAAAAAAGGATGCGAGTAAAGCAATTAGTGTTGGGTTCTTTTTTTTTTTTTTTTTTTTTTTAGTGCTTTAGCTCGTGAACTCCCTCCTGTAATTAATTTTACAGTTTTTAAGCTCAACAATATAAAAATGGAGCTGTAATTACTTTAATTTGTAGTGTTGGTTAATTCTAATGCTAGTTCTTGTTAGCACGGAATTTCAGTGAAATCATAAATCTTCATAAATTGGCCTCATTGAAGAATCACTGCTTTCAAAAGCTTGGTGTTCTGCTGCTTTTTGACCTTAATCAAACTCTGGAGGGAATGTTAATAAACTAGCTGTAGAAACACCACCTTCTGGGTTCCTTATACAAAATGACTGTATTGAGGTAAAGTTTTTGATTTTTTTGCTATGTGTAACAGACGTGTGTTGAAAATAGTTGTGAATCGAAATCACCGGGTAATTTCATTATTTGGAAGCAGCCCCTTGTTAGCTCTGCCCCCCTCCTTCATGGAGAGGGAAACTGAGTCTGGAGCTGCAGCCATGCTTTGCAGTTGATGAATACAGGAACAGATATTTGGCTGCCTCTTATTTTCTGTTAATGCTGAGTTATTGCTAGCAGCATTGTTATTCTGAATTCAGTAGCGCTTCAGAATAGAAGGAGGTGTTGGAAGTGCACCTTTGATCATGCAGCAGAGCTTGAAGTGAAAGATTGCAGTGCCTCGGTGTAACTCTGGCACAGGGAACACTGCCGTTCTCATCGGGAGGGTTCCTCGTTCCTTTCTGTGTGGTCCACCTGGGGAAAGCAGCTCGAAATTGCAGCTGGGTGCTTTATTAGCTCAGGTAATGGGCTTTGGTGGTAGTCTGAAATTGTTAGGTGTTCCCTGGTTCACTTGTTGCAGGAGTTGAAGCTGTGAAATGCAAAGTGATGGGAGAGGAAGAACTCTCATGGTTAATGCAGCTGTGTGCTGCCCTGGAGGATTGAATTCTCAGTCCCTACTGCTGCCGCAAAATTCCTTTGTAATGCAAAGGCCACTTTAATTTCGGCATACCTCATGCCTGAGTGTTTAATTTTATGGCCTTACTGTTCTCTTACCGTAGTTCTAATGTATAGTATAAATTCTTAAATACAGCTGCTTCCAGAGTATGTAATCATATATTTAAAAAGGTCCTGTGCTTTGCAGTTCCCCTGTGTTTAATATTATGTAGAAGCAGCATGACTTTGTTCTTAGAGTCTATTGTCACTTCAGTGTTTGTCTACTTTGGACTCTTTCCAACCACTACATTTTGTCGTTAAATTCACTGGATTAGTTTTCTTACTCTGCAGTGATGTTCTGAGGAACAATGCTGAGAATATCATAAAGTCACCTGTAGTAATATTAATATTTTATGCTATATGGATCCATTAGAAGTAGATACGCCATGTAAGATTCAGAACTGGTGTTGCGGTATAATTTCACGAAGCTTAGGAGATACTGTGGGCATTCTTCCTCTTCCCAGCAAAGATGTATCCGAGTGAGGCATAGAGTGATGACAAATACTTTGTCCTTGTGACTGTGTTTAATAATCTCTAAGTGTGTGAGAAAGCTTCTGTTCCGAAGCTAAAACCATTTTACTCATTATGAAAGCCTGCTATTGCAGGACAAATGGTGTTGGAGTAATACCCTTATGTTACAACAGAGTGAAACAGTTCTTGGAGAAAGATCTGTTTTAAGTGAATTTAAAAAGAAATACTTGCGGTGTTCTGTCGAGGTCACAGTATAAACAGTAGGAGGTTCTGTAGATGTAAAAAGGTATTTCTGAGGAGGTTTTGATGAATGTTATTTTGGTATACGGCCAGGGCAGTAAACACTGTGATTTAGATGGATCCTAAATATCTAGCCCTGAATCAAATTTTAGCCATATGTTGGCTGTGTTGTTTACAGGTCTCTGTAAAATTTTTCCAGGCACCTTGAAGCTTTGTTCTCACTCATCCTTTGCGCTCTTGCCAAAACAGAGCATCTTGGCACCTCCACCTGTTTAGTATTCATAAATTAGGCAATCTGTAAATTAGGCATTCACTTGTCCGAAGGCATGTTCAAACTGCACCTGAGTCACACCTATGGGATTGGACTCGGGCCAATCTGGTGACTCTCCCTTTTGTTCAGAAGCACAGAGGGACAAGGTAGAGGGTGGTTGTTTTTTTTTTATGTCTCCTTCCAAAAGAAAACAAAACTCAGATGCTCCCAGCAGCAACAACAAAAAACCCAAACAGTAAAAATCCACTTTTTACTGCATACGAGGCGATTAAAGTTTAATTGGCCCAAAGAAAAACGCTGCAGTGCTTGTTTTCTTAGAGCTGGAGGTGAAAGAGATGGGCAGCTGTTTTCTGGCCTCTCCCAAGAGCCCTTCAGTCTTTTCTTCCATATAAAACTTTAAATACCATTAGGAAATGGAACAGGAACTCTTCTTTTGTCGTGCTGGGACCCAGAGATATCTGCATGCTTCTGGTTAGGTTCTGTCCAGCAAACCTTTTACTTCTCAGTTTTTCTCCCTTGTTCTGGAGAGAACTGATGCTGGAAGGAGAGGTCAGGAGTTGATCCAGCTTCCAGCACAGTGTGGAACCTGCAGAGAGGCCGTGGTCTGAACCCCTCTGGAGAGCAGCTGTGATTTCTCTTCTCTGGCTTACTGTGTTTTAATTGTGCTGCTGGACAAAAATGAGAATGCTTATTTTCCCTCCCACTGGTGTGACTTGATGCGGAAAGGTTGTCTATATACGCCAAGACTGTGAGTGTCCTAGGCTTCAGAAACAGGCGATGTTGAAGGCTCAGTTTTGTGTTCACTAGTTACCTTTCCTGTTTGTGTATCTACTAACTTTTCTAGAATTATTGCTGAGCAGTGCAGCTGTCCTTGGCTTAGATACTTACTGGTTCTATAGCTACTCAAAAGGAGCCTGGGAATGGGCCTGTAATCCAGCGCAATATCTAAATTTTAGGTGCTTGGTAGTAGGGTACGATATTGCTAACAGTGTAATTCTGCTTACATTGTAGTTGAAGTCTGTCAGTTTTTAGCATGCAGCTCTCTAAGTATGTGAGAATATCTCAGGTGGCTGATCTCAGATCCCATAAGCATCCCATTAACTGCTAACCTGATGGTTATCCAGAAAGTTCCAGCACTGCCTTGTAAGTGCCATCAGGAAGAGTGTTTGAGAATGTATTAGAAACAGCCCTGTAATGAGCAGCCCTTGGAAGAAGGAGGAATGATGGTGTGTGCATTTCTTAATATGCATTAACAAAAATACGAGGAGAAACGTACCATTTTACATATTAAATGATCATCTGGGAGAATATTTGCATGTGAGTTAGTAAGATGCAAAATGAGGAAGAAAGAACACTTCAAAATAAATTGCATTAATATAGCTAACTTCATATTTCCAGTTCCAAGAATGCCACAGCTGCTGCTGCAGTAAATAAAACATAAGTTACCATTTTTACACTTTGTGAAGTACGTCCAGGATGATAAAAGCTTTTATTGATGTAGTAAATATTAGTTGCTGGCATTTAAGAGTATTTGATGTTTTTGGAGGCTGTTTCACTGCGTGTTTAATGCAATGTCAGAGACTGGTGTTGGTCTTTCAAGTTGTGGATATTACTCGCATGCATCCTGACAACGCTGCTCTGGAAGAAGAATGTTCCAGCAGCTTGGTGGCTGCTAGCGGGAGGGTGGTTGTGAATTCTGAGTGGGTAAGCTCCAGCTGATGTGGACAGGTGGGAGATTGGGATTTCTTCCCATGGAACTTGTCAGAGAAGTATCAGAGGCTTATTATTCTGGCTTAGTTTTTCTTGGTCATCCAAAAGCTTCAGGCTATGTTAGGGGGAAAAGTGGCAGTATGTGGAGGGACTTTTCCAGTCCACTGCGGGTGTGTTCGTATTTGAAACGTACATCTGAAGATGTGAGAAATCAGGAAATGTTTTGCCAAAATCTTCTTGGCTCAGGAAGCAAGCAACAAGGGAGGTGACTTTTTGTTTTTCTTTTAAGCCCAATTTCCAAAGGAAAGTGATTGATGCTGTTTCTCCTTTTTCTCTCATTCTTTCCTTACATATTTGCCAATACCTTGTGAAGTCGCAGAACAATTGCAAACGTGTTTGTAGGATGGACAGAGATCTCAGCCTGTCATGTTCCTACAGTTTTAGGAAAGATAAACAAACTGGTTAGAGAGAAACCTGTCCATACCCTTTCCTGAGAGAGAGGGAGAGAGAGTCGCTGAACTGCAAGTTTGGCACTGTTTTGCTTTTCAGCATGTGCAGGAGTTGATTGGATGTAGGCTGGCTTGTTACTGTGGGGAAGGGGGAGTGCTGATGAAAGGTAGAGCTATAGGAAGAGTGCCTTACTGCCCCTTAATGGGTGTTTTGATAATTAACTGAGGAGTTACTGTCCTGATCGGAATTGGGTGATAGTGTAGGTACTGAAGTTTACAGCACTGTTCAACTTTTAAAATTCTGTTTGGTCTTAGTGGGGGATTTTGTCACTTCAGCTGAAAGAGCTAGAGTAATTCCTGATAGATTTAGTGGAAGTGGGGGAAAGCGAAGAAAGCTTCATTAGGTTGCTTACTTCTAATTCCTGGACAATACTCTGCTCAGTAGTGCCAAATACTCTTTTCAAGCCCCTGTAACGGATGTAATGTTTACAGATTTTGTAGTATGCAGAAACTTCAATTATTACAGTATGTCAGTTAAAAAATAGCATCATAGATGTAAAATAGTTATGTGGCTGTGATTTGTGCTTGTTGTAAAGTACTTTTCATAGTAACAAGTATTCTGAAGGAAACCAGCTTTTCCTCTGTCTGTGTGTAGAAATGCAAGTAGCAGCATGAATCATGGCTTCCAAGAACTGTTGGAGTAGGAATGCACATTCTCCCCCTATTCACACATTTTCCCTGCTGTCAATTTTAATGAGCTGATATGATTTAATAAAGCTTTTCTTGCCATCCGCAGCAGCAACATTCATTATATGTAATCAAGCTGCTATTAGCAAGAAGTGTGTGGCTGAGGGTGAAAGTACAGTTTGGAACTTGTGTGCTACTTTCAATGATAGCATATTATCATCTCAGTAATCTTGCTTAAAATACATTTCCTTATCTAACTGCAGTAAATACAAATTTTCAGGTGAAAATGTTTTTGTTGTTTAGAGTCTTTTTTTTTTTCCAGATTTTATATATATATATATATATGTATTTTTTTTTTTTTGCCAGCCTGGCAGCGTTAAACATGTTGTGCTGTGCTGAAGGTTTGCGTGATGTTTCCCAGATAATGACACAGTACCAGCCTTGAATAGCTTGTGATCTAAATTTCACTGGTATAGAACAATCTCAGAAAAGGGGGCACGAGTTGAAATGAGTGTAAGTCATAGCAAGCAACTTAAGTTGTAATTCCCAAGAACAGAGTAAGGTAGACCAGCACGAAAGAAGGTGAGAATATAGAGGCAGAAGACAGCATAAAATCAAGTCCAAATAGTACAGAGATCTGAAGAAACAGAGGGAAAATGTGTTACTGAGCAGGATCTGGAAGGCATAATAACTTCATAAGCAAAGACTGAATCGAGATGAAGAGGAATGGGGATGTGTTAGGAAATGGAGACAGGAAAAACATGGAAGAAACTTTTAAATTATGGCTTTTATGGAAAGAAAGAGACAGGGAAAAGGTTGGGGAATATGCTGGTTTGATCAGTTTGGCAGGGAAGTTGGGACACGCGTTCTAGTGCTAAGACTTTCCCTTTCCCCTTGCCCCACCCTGACATTTAGCTGTCCATTCCAGTTGCTTCTAAAAGAAGTGGCAGAACAACAGTGATGGGCCTGAAAACTCAGGCGTGTGTGTTGTCCTGTTGCTGTCTCCTGTTCCACTCAGGTTTTGTATGAGCTTGTGGACTTAGGAGTTTCAGCACCGTTGAGGTGGGTTGTAGAAGCACCTGGCATCAGAGGTGGCTGGGGACACTACTGCTTTATCGAAGTCAAAAAGCATCTGAAATGTTTTTCATCACGTTAGCTGAAATTGCTTTGCCAAATGTTCTTAGTTAAACCGGTACTACCTTTAAATGGAAAAGTAAATTTGTGGTTGGTTTATATTGAGTTGTTTAAACACTGTTTGCATTGCTGACACAGGAATGAAAAGTAATCTCATGAAGTTGTACAGAGAGTTCTTAAAATGTCCCCTAGTCGCTTTCCCCTATAGAAAATGTTGTTGGTCCTTTCTTATCTATTTGTTTTGATAGATTGATTTCTAATGTTAGAAGTTCTTCTGTGAAGAAAAGTAGATAAAAAGATGATAATCTGCCTTTCTTGTCCTCACATTAGACTTGTCTAATGAAATATCTTTTTGAAATAGCCTTCTTCAGTCACTGGCATTCTTTCTCTGCATTGTGACAACATCTTCCAGCTGTGCTGCATGTATCTGGGGACAAGATGGGGAGGAATGGGGATTTCAGAGTTCTTTCTTTTTAAGGTATCTTTCGTCAAAATAAATTTGCTTTCCTTGCATATAATGGAAGTAGATGTAGTGCATTAGAAAGATACACTTACCACATGGAAGTGTTCACTACAAGGTATCAACGCTGATAACTTGCAGTGGGCTTCCCTGCAGGATTGTCAGCGGTGCCGTTGTTATCAAATTCTGGCATGCATATGTAAAGCTATTCCCTATATGTAGGAGAACTGCACTGATACTTGCAGGAAACATGTAGGGAGTTGTTTTTGTGAAATAAGTAACATTTGTTTATGTAAATATTTGGGGTATGGCTAGCTTCTACTTAGTAGACCTCACTGAAGTTTATGTTTGTCCTTAGTGAGGGAAAGGTGGTTTTTGTTCTTTCCTGTGCTGTCCAGTGCGGTGTTCCCTAGGAGTTCTGAGGTGGATCAACCTATTGTCTGAAGGGTAATGTAAAGTTAAGATAGTATGGCTGTATTTCCTTTCCAGAAGTGTGGCTGGTGTATTACTGATGTCGTGGGAGGGCATAAGTTGCTGCGGAGCGATTGAAACAATGTTAATGTTTTTATAACTGTAACTGTGGTGCTTCCCTACATTAGGCTGCAGGCTCAGACTTCAGAGCTGAGCGAAGGGAGGGATGTACATCTGAAGTTCTCCTTCCTCACATGTACTCCATTTTTGTGGAGTACGAAGTGACTATAATAACAGCAGAGGAAATGAGGCAGCAATCAAGGGCTCATCTAAAAGTTGTTTCAAGTAGATTCATTTTCATAGAGCTGTTTTTTTTTTTTGTTGTTTTGTTTTTCAGAACACTGTGCCAAAAAAGACTCTTGCTCAGATGACATCACATTTGGACTACTAAAGCTATCCACCCACTCTTCAAGGCGTAATGGATTTCTAGGTAATTTAAGTATGCAGATTTTATTGCTGCTAAAACAGTACTGCTTCAAACAGAAGCATCTTTTTTCAACCTCAGGCAAGGTAGATGTTCCCCTTCAACTTGAAATTGAAATTAATGTTATGTGCATGCCAGAATGGACTTCAAATAAGCTTTTAATAAGCTTCCATCCTGTAGACAGGGGCACAGAATAGAACAGCTGTGCCTGAGAAACCAAAAGGAAAAGAAGCAACCCATGATGGCACCGTCCTTAGCAATGACATATGCTAATGTGGCCCTGCTGTTTTAGGAGCCTGAATTAGTGTCTCTCTCAGGGATGAGCTGCAGCGAATTAGTGTATGTATTGCTATGCTCACAGCTTGTTGGGGTCTTCTTTCACAGATGCTGTTGTTAAAGTGGTAACAATATTCCGTTAATATGAGACTACATACAAAGCAAACAAATGCATCTTAATAGATTCCAATTAGCAATCTCTCTGTTCGCTTGTCATCGTGTTTCTGAAAATTGCATCTCCCCACTGCCTTGATTTGATGCTCTGTGCTATCCAGCTGAAGACGGGCCAGGAGGTGCAGATTTTCATCTTTGCAGGTTTCATTCATGTCTTGTCACGCAGCATGTTTACTGATTGCTTTGTACATCCATGGTCATGTGAAGAGAAGCACACAAGACCGGGCAGATTGTTTGAGGCTCCTTTTGTGAGTGGCTGGCTATTACTGTTAAACTTATTAGGTGACTGTCAGTAAAAACCAAACAAAACGTCAAGAAATATGGAACTACTCAGGTGTATCAGGCTTCATACCAGTTGTTCTCAGAGTAGGTAGCGTTGTCTTCCTGGCAGAAAGTTATCCTGTATTCCTGACATTTTGTCATGCATTGGGGATGGTTGCTGTGCTTACAGTTAATGATGCTTTACGCTTTCTATTCTAAGACGTATTTTTGGTTTGTCTGTGATTTAACGTGATTTAATGAGAAATTCTTTTTGTTGTTCAAACTGGACCAAAAGTTGCTTCAGTTCAAGCCTTACCAAAAGTCTGCTTGTCTCTGAGAATGAGATGGAGGGGCAGGGCAGTACTGTTTTCTTGATTCAAACTGCAGTGTTAATCTTAGAAATGGGAAGATACAAGACCTGCATGTGTTAGTGCAAGCACTCAAGTTTTTAGGAGACAAGTAGAATTTTAGGTGAAAACCAGAACAGGTACATTGCAGTATTGGGTTGTTTGCTTTGTGCCATCCCACACTCTTACATTAGGAATGTGATAGAGTTCTGAAAAATACAGTTTCTACCAGCTCAATGATTTGCCTACATCTGTTTCATCTGTCCAGATCAGATGAGGTAGGTCCTTTTATTTATAACCAGACAGAGCAAGTGACCATGCTCTAGCTGGGCTATGATAGGTAAACAGACCTAATCTGCTCTGCTCCTTTGTAATGTCAGGCACAAGCACTGAGTAAGGAGACTTTCTTCTGTGTTCTCAGTGCTTCTTGTTAACACACCCCCAGTATTGTGTTCGTTCTGTTCATGCAATGGACCTTCAGTAGGAAATTTTTTTGTTACAACAGTTACAATGTGCCTGTGTCACTGTTTGTGGAAGAACCCCCTTTCTCTGAAGAAAAGTCAAGTCAAACCACTATCATTTAGATTTGTTCTTATGCTAGTACAATGAATACTGGTTATGAAGTACAGTGAGTAAGAAGAAATGGTGGCACAATCAGAGCCCATCCATAGGAGGTTGGACATGTAACTCTGTAGGGCAAGTCATTTATCTTTGTCCTGATTATCGCGGCTGCTCTGCTTGGGGTGAAGAAAAATCTCAAAATTTGTTTGGTAGGTTCTATAGAGGCAATTATTTGTAAATGTTCTCATGGCACCCAACAGATATAAAGAGAGAGACATTGCTTCTGAGCAAGCATGGATTTTATCCCAGGTTTTACCTTTGGATCAGAGAAGTTGCCTGAAATCTAAATGGAGTTGTTGACCAAAGCAAAGCTATGCCCTGAGCAGGCAGTGAGGGGAGAGAGGAGCTGTATGGTAGAGAGGGGTAGAGATCGCTGCTCTGTCAAAGTATTCCAATTGTGAAACAGAGTAAGACACATTTGCAAGACATGCAGGGAGCTATAGTTCTACTTTGTTTTACTGAAACTAGAATGTGTAGCATCGAGGGCTGTCTTAATGCTTCCCCTCCCACCTTTTGCTTACTACAGAACAGTGCTGAGCTTTTTTTCAAGCTTTTTGAAATTGTGTTGAACCAGAGCCAAAGGTTTCTGGTGTCCATTGAGTTATCAGAGGATGGAATTTATGTATTGTGTAAGAGTAAATGGGACGACTTCTTGCTCCTTCAGTTTTAATAGGTTAGATTATTCATGTAGTACTCATATTAAAATTTTGCTGATACTTAATGATGCTTACAACCTTTCAATTGAGTCTTTATTATAGTTGATGGAAATGATTATTACCTGAATACCATTTTGTTATTAAAAAAGCAGATTACTTGCAAAACTGTTGTAGTTTTTTGTTTGTTTGTTTTCCTTCAAAGCCCAGGTTCACACAGAAGAATTCTTCTAAAATACACATAATATCTCATCTCTTAACTCTTCAGTTGATGAGAAAGTTTGTATACGTTTGTTCTTTTTATCTTAAAAGAGATTTTTTTTTTATTATTTTTTAGGCATTGCTTGAAAAAGGTCTCATTTTCTTTTTGTCTGAATTTCAGCAAATGCAGTGTGAAGCCCGTTCCTCCATTTGCAAAAAACTCTGGGAAGTTATTTGGACGCTATATGTTGAATGTCGGTGCAATCAGGTGAGTCTCTGTGAATGTTTTGATCATTCTAAGCAGCAGGATGAGTTAATCATGTGAGAGAAAATCCTGTTTATAACTTACAGCGCTAAGATATAGTCTGGCATTAACCTAAAATCTAGAAGGTTAAATTATTAGATGAGCAGATGACATAGCTCAGAAAATGAAAGGCAAGTGTTATGCAGTGTATTCCTGGATTTTCCCTTTGCTTGTGTACAAATACATTTGTAATGCAATTCTTTTATAACATCAGTTTTATGATTGGTTTCCCTTGGCATATTTGCCACAGTGTTCCTGTGGCTGCTCTCTGAGATGATGTTTAGGATCGGGCATTTTGACATTGATGTAAGCAAATATTGCTATATCATTAATCCATTTTCTTTCTAAATTCACATAAGTCATTTACCACTAGATGTTGAGATGAGTTTGAACGATGGAAGCAAGCACATGTTCATCTTCAGCTCTTTTAAAGTTAGTTTGTTAGGGGCAAGTTAAATTTTGGTAGTAGTGCTTATAGTCCTGTTTTAGTCTAGGCCGTGTGAATTGCAGAGTGAGAAGTACTACCAGCTTTGTCTGAAAGTTCAGAGATGCCAAGAACTTCCGTTTTGACTTGCTGTATTTAGTAGCACAGGTAGTAAGAGGAAACAAATTACTGAGACCTAAAATCTGACAGAAATAGCCAACAGGCTGACACGTACCACGTTTTCTGTTTAGTTTTGCTTTTAACACGGTTACCAGTTGAGGTCAAAAGCTTCTAGAATTCTTCTAGAGTCAGTGTCTGTTCTGTTTTGTGAGATCATACCTGGCTTTTTGGAAAGGAAGGGTACAACTGAAGTGTGTGCATTACCATTTTGATTTACATCATTAATACTGTTTTGGAGAGAATCTCTCAAGTGCTTCCTCCACTGGTTCACTGTGTTTGAGTTACATTCCTCTCTGAGAAAACAAACTTAAGTTCTGCTGCAGGTGTGAGGTGCTTTTCTGCCTCTACTGGATACCTGAATCAATTATTAAACCCTTGGAAAACTTTGGCCTGTGTTGATTGTAACGTTTGCTTCAGGAGACTAAATTAAATCTAATCCAAAATAAACCCACTTGAGCAGTGACTGCACGAGCTGCTTTTGGTGTACTGATCTTTCTCTGCTGCTCCAGTTTACTTGCTAGTGGTGACATGGCCAAAACAGTTTGTTTTGGTTGTTGGTGAGAAACTGAGGATAATAAATGCCTCTGATGTGAATCTGTTTTTTAAATCTAGTTATAGGTTTCAGTTGCAATATTCACAACCTGCACAGCCTTCATAATTTCAGAGGTTTTCTTGGCGACTTCTGTTAATATAAACTGTCAAGGAAATAGGGGGAGAGAGGAAAATACAACTGACAGTGAATCAAATGACTTAGATCACAGCTGTCTTTTGAAGTTTATGTAGTTTGATCTGGTTTTCTTTCCTATTTATGTTCTTAAATTGTTAAAAATAGGAGTCTTACGATTTTTTCATAATTTTATGACCAATACTAAAATTTATTTGCATCCTACTTCAGATATTTTTCTTATTTTTTATCTGTGCTGATTTAAAAACAAAATAAAGAAGCCCACAAGTTCTGTTGCAGTCACTAAGTCTAAGCAAGGTAAAATAATAATAAAAAAAGAGGTGGTCTTCACAAACGTTTGCAGATTCTACTCTTTTTCTATGAATTGATGTTATGAATCAAGACTGATATTTTTTTTTCCCTGCATTCCTCTGTTTGAGGTTAAAGATGGCAGTTGTTAACGCTTTTGAAAATTTAATATTGAGTTGCCAGTGTTAAATCATTTCATCTTGAACTGACAGTTGCCACAGTTCTCCCCGTCTGTGCCTGTATAGCTTTAATTCTCAGAGGTTCCCAAGAATTTGTGAACACTTGCTGCTAGGGTGATATTGTGCCTGCCTAAGCCAGTGTTTAGGAATAAACTTGGTTATGTTTCCTGTTTATCAGGTTTTCCAAGTTTCAGCTCTTGAGACTTTTTCCACAGAAGTTTTTACAAGGTTCAGGTATTCTGTGAAGGTTGTAATTCAAGTAACAATGCTTTAATTTGACCATTGAATAAATCTAACATTGTAGCAGCAGAGATATCAGCACCATTTTGGAGAACTTTGGGTTGTTAGTTCGCGGTGGTTTTTTGTATTAAAAGTGAAGTTTTTTTTTTTTTCAAACCAAGTTATTTGCAGAGTAATTTAAATTGGTTATATTCGCAGCATTATTGCATATTATAGCTAGCATGAAAATGTTAGGTATCTTATTTTGTTCTCCCAGGCTTAAAGCATATCTCTGTTCAAATTGTATAACCCTTTCTAAAAGAGATCATTGCATGTGTGTTTCAAAGGCTCCAGCTAGCAAAAAACCCAAGACATTGAGTAAAAATAAAAATTTAATACTTTGGTGCTTCATACAGCAGCCTCGAGGCCTTATTGAACAAGTCTTCAAAATGAAGGCAGATGTTTAGAGTCAAAACTTGAAGACAGCAACTTACAATGAGCCCTCGTTATTTTAAGTAATCTTGTCTTAGGAATATTGTTCTCTTCTGTATTTCGTTCTCACTCTGTTTGCAAATTTGTTCATTCATTAGGCATAACGAAACTGTTTCAAGCCTTAACGTATGCCTAAATAAAATATGATGGTATTCATTAGCGTTTTAGCATGTGACTTCAACATCTGATTTATTAGTTCCAGTGTTTCTCATGAATGCTGATAACTATTGGTATCCTATTCCTTGATAGCAGTGTTAACTAGGCTCCTAGCAAGATCCTAGGAATCTATAATGCCTTTATAAATGCTTACTTTGTGATACTCTTCTGGACTTCAGCACTCTATCTGAATCAAGTTCTGTTAATAAAATGGGAAAAGACCCTAAATTGAAAGTTCTACCTCATTTGCTATGATTTCAGATATTAACTGTAAGACGCATCTAGTGCAACTTGATTTTCAACTAGATCCTCCTTGCTATTTGAGATGGCAGTCTTTTAAGCAGTGCTAATTTTAGGATCCTCAGTAATGACCTGGAAGGGAAGGTTCTAAGTGTTTGTGAGTAAAATATGGTGATGCTAATTTGGGAGCTGTTGAGAACTTGAGAGAGCAGGGAAGGCTTTTAGGGGGCGAGAAATAAGCATGCTGAATTGAGTTTAGGTAAATAGAAATAGTGTCATCTTATTGTTCTATAAAATAAAAGCTGGAAAAGTTGCAAAAGAGAAAAAGAAAAAAAGCTAATGGAAGCCTAGGAAGTGCTTAAAGGATCATGCTGATACAGTGAACATGGTCCCAAATATCTGATGTGATTTCATGTTGAATATTATACGCTGTGCAAAAGGCTAATGCTTTCAATATAAATAACCTGGAGCACGCGTATGAAGCTCTTTGAAGCTTATAGAGAAGTATGGGGACTGAATCTGAATTTCTGAAAATAAAAAAGGAGTTTAATTTGAAAAATTACTTTTTTCCCCATACCCCATTTTGAAAGTTCTTATCTGAGATTTGGTAGCAATAATAATATTTTAATTATAATATTAATTATAATATATTAATTATAATATTATATTAATTAATTAATTAATATTATATTAATTATAATATTAATTATAATAATAATAATACATAAGCTTAAAAATACCCCACCTAAAAATTCTACAGCTGTACTGTGTTTTATGTCTTTCAGTAAGTGTTATGATTTTAAAACATTTTTGAAAGTGCTTGGAAACTGGAAAACGGTTGAGACTAGTTTTGCTACAAGAGTTGTATTCCTCTGCAAGCTCCAGAAAATGTGCATTAAAGAAATACCTGATGTTTGAAGAGGAATGCTGTTATCATAATCTATCAGACTAGTTTGCAATTAAGTGGACTGGACTTTGGTGGTGATTGTAGTTAATAGGAGGAAAGAGCTTGTTGATGTACTTTGGTGCTTCTCTGGTGACCCTCGGAAGGTGAGTGTGGAATTTCTGAATTCCACGCACTAAGCACAAGTTCTGTAAGTTTCTGCTTGTATCAATACTGAGCCACAGAGGAGGAGTGCATGCTGCTATTGCTCAGAAGAATGAAGAAAGAGGTTGAACAAACATTGATCTGCACAAACTGTTAGAGTATCAGAAAGATAACTGGCTTAAGACAGTTGTTTAAAAGCTGCAGTGCTTCTTCAATCTGCAGTGGTGTTCCTTTTAATAGCATTGATTGAACGTTCAGAAATTCAGTTGCGTGTTCAGTACTCTAATATTTGAATAAATAAGCAGAAGTGTTTTTCCTTTGTTGCCATGTATGTAAGGAATAATTACAGTAAGATTACAGTACATTTAGGGTTTATACGCTTCTGTTGCTGTGCTGTGTTTTTGCATGCATCATGCAATGCTATCTTTTTATAAAATACGATCTTTCCTGCCTAAACAAGTCATGCTATTGACTAAATATTGTGATGTTCCATATCCTTTTGGTTCTTATTTATAGCATTGAAAGGTGGCTAAAGAATACCTTAACCTCTACCCCCAGAGTGGTTACAGATAGTTTTGCAAGGGTTTCTAGAGACAAGAAACATCTTTTACTTTTGAATAGTCCATTCTTCATCTGAGACATCAAATAAGACATTTCCTCTGTGTACCAATTGTAAAGCTTTTGAATTTATTTTACTTTTTTATTTTCCCCTATCCTGTTAAGGTACTTCTATTGGAATGAAGTTGTGTCCTATGTCTCAGGTTTTGCAATCACTGTAATTTCAGTTGAGCCTGTATTGTTACCCTGAAAGTTCTGACAAAAGGCAAACTCTGAGATGGAATGTACAACAGTGTGGGTGTTTGGAGTTCTGTAACTATAGTGTTGAGATTTTGCTCAGTGTGTAAGCTTACTCTTTCTGTAACAGGTAGTTGTACTGTGGAGAAGAAACACTGAAGGACGTAGAGGCAGACAGCAGAATCATAGTCTTTGTTTTTGTTAAATCTCATGAATCTTATGAATGTAGCAGCAACTGTGTGCTAGCGCAGATATAGGGGAAGAGGGGGAGCTGCTGGGAGTGGAAGCTACTGGTTTGGTATTTTGACTTGGACTCTGCTGGAGTGTTTGAACAAAAAGTGTTCCTTTTTCATTTTATGGTAACATGAGCGTGAAGTCTCAGTTCCTCTTTCTCTTCCAAGACAGTTTCCAGTGAAGTGTTCTGCCACTTCACTCCTCAGGCAGTCAGTCTGCTCTTCCCAAATACTTCACAGGATAATTTAGTTGTGCATGAGTCATGCGTGCTGGGAAATTTAAGCATCAGGAGCACTTGCACAGCTGCACAATTGAGGATTGTGCAATCGAATTAGGAAAAAAAAAGGCCCATCACTAAATATTTTCAGAGTGTTGTATTTACGTTTGCATTTCTGAATGAGATGAATAATTGATTCAGATTAAATATTAGCTTTGTACAACACCTGTCGTTTCTTCCTGAGTGTTGCTTTTTTCAACTAGCCTTATGTTTGTTTTTTATATTTGTCCATTTGGTACGCTTGGACAGCTTTTATAGCTGTGGTCTTAGTATTACTAAGTCATTCTTTCACTAAATTTCTGTAGCTCCAGGTGAATAATCTCAGAAATATAGAGTATATAAATATAATAAAAAGTATATATACTTCTGTGTACTGCATTTTATGTGTGTTTCTTATTAAAAAAGCTGAGTTCTGGGTTGTTTCCATATCAAGAAACTAAGCTCTTCATTAGTCTGGAACTGTGTGCATGTAAAAACCTCATTTTGAAATTTCCTTTGTTGCATGTTGTCATGTGAGATACAGCAATTCATGAGAGAGTGCAAATGTTTCTTCTCAATTATGGAGCAGACTTCTCAAGTAGGAACTACAGTGCTGTCTTCTCTGAGCAGTCATTTCTTCTAATTTTTCTCTCTGGTTGTGATTTAACACATGGTGTAGATCAGCATGAGCAGGCATCGTTGCCTGAAGATGTCTAACCTGGTGATTCACTGCTTCCCCTTTTTCTGTGCCAATGTCAGGGGCACTGAGCAGCCGTATGGTGAAGCAAATAAAAAAAAAATTCAGATGATTTCGCTGAATGAAACAATGTTTGGGTTCCTGTTAGGGTGGACTGGCTTTAGGCTGTGTTGATTGTATGATCACACTTTCTAATCCTAACAGTAGAGAGGGAATATTTTACAGTTGTAGGAACGAGTGGCTAAAATAACAATTTGTAAAAAAACCAAACAAACAAACAAAAAAAACCTAACATTATCTTGAAAATTTGATAAAGGTGATTAGAAATTGATACTTTCTCTATGAAGTCACTATTACCTGTAGCCATGCTGTTATCTTCACAGCCTATGTGTATACCCTGTTCCTGCTATCTTATGTGTGGTAATTTTCTTGTACACACTGATCTGGAGAAGTACTTAGTCTCTCTCCTTATTCCAGATGAGTACCCTGTTCAGGAAAATGTCATCGTCTCCTGTAAGAAAAACCAAACAATCCAACAGCCAAAAAAACCCTTAAACTTTCATAACATATATTCTTAGAGGCCTTTTCGGCCATCTTATTGACTTCAGTGATATCTAACCATTTTTAGAATGCAATAGGGATAATAGAGCAAGAAATTTTGACTTGACTAAAGCTTTTGGGTTTGGGTAGTTTTTTATTATTATTAGTTGGTTGTATTCTTCATGTACAAACTGAATATTCTTTTGGATTATTAAAGTATTAAATCTCCCTTGGGTTGATTTTCTTGGTCTAGGGTAGAATTTGGAAAAGGTTCATTTGTACGCATTTCAATAACTGCTTTAAACCAGCAGTTTAAAGATTGCAGTGCAATCTTGCAATGCACACATGCACGGCTACTGAAAATGTGGCAGGTAAGGTGCTACCTAATATGATTCATTGTAGTAGACAGACAAATGCTTTGTTTTTTGTTGCAGTGATAATAATTGTAAGGTCTCACTTTTTAAACATGGATTTCTATCAAAACAGAGCAGAAGTGTTTACAGAATGGAACCTAATTTACCCTACTTTGTTTTGAATGTGTAGTAATTACATCTGTTGATTTTGATACCAGCTTATTTCCAGGACAGTTTTAAAATCTTTTACTTACCGTATTTAGATATTCTTCCCTGATATATTTGGGACAGGGAAAAAAAGAATGTTTAACTTGATTTGTCTCATTTCTCAGTGTAGTGATACTGTTCTAGTGCTTTTTTTTTTTTGTCTATTTCTCTTAAGAAATCAAGTAAAAAGAACTTTTTTTTCTTCTGATAACTTTATTATGCGGAAAATAATTATGTTGTACTTAACAGATAATTTTCTGGGGTAATTAATGGCTTTCAGTAGGAAGCACATATATGGTAGTATTACCCCTTTGAACTGAAAAAAACCCCAACACCCGACCTGTCAATTGCATGCAGTCTCAGTTTTTTTTTTTTTTTACGAGAATAAAGGAATGAATGTGGAATTTTCTTGTAAAATAGACCAAATTTAGATCCTTCTTGTGAGAATAACAAAATGTCAAGATTTTCTACAGTTTTGAGTGCTTTCTTTGCTCAGCTAACATCAGTTTAGAATCTGTCATTGAGCTGACTATGTAAGCTATTCCTTCCTCAAATCCCATTAAAGCAGAGATTTTCAGGGACATGAAGATTTCTGGTTTTGAATTGTAGCATTAATGGGTTAGCTTGTCTTAAGTAAAATTCATGCAATGAAGTACTGTTTTAAAATACTCTTCAAAGAAGTGCTAGCTGTGTGTTTCAGACAGGCTTTGTTATGAGCAAAATTGCATTTCAGCTGTGAGAACACAACATATCCTCTCAAGACTTAACCCTTGATTTCCTGTTATGAACAGCAGTCACAGATTTACTTAATAGTTTTCTCCTCAGCTATGCCAATTTTCAAAAGTACATGAAGCCACAGTTTTTAATACAAACAAAATAATAAAGGTTATATTTAAAACTGTTAGTGTGATACGTGGGTTCTTTTTAAACAGTTCACGAATCTACTTTGCTGTGGCCAAAGTCAAAAGGATGCAAACCTCCAGAAAAAGTCCAAGAAGAGTGACAAGAGGCAGGGAGGAACCATATAAAATGAAAACTGGTGCAAGAGGAATTGTAAGGTGTAGCTGCAGCCTTCCTCCTGTGCAAACTAGTTTCACAGGATTTACAGGCATTATTTGTGTCATGATTGCATGGCTTTGTTATTGAGGGAAGAGAATCTCCTGTAAGGAACTGTGAATGCAAAGGAATGAGAAGATACGTTGTGTGAGAATATGGAAAAATATTGGCTTGATGGCCTGGTTGTTAGGCACTGCCCTTTGAATTTATCTTATAAATCTACTTGGGGTTGAACTCTTTATATTGATTACTGCCAGCATGTTGAGGTATGTCCTTCCCCTCTCTGCTCAGCATTGCTGATACCATACCTGGATTGCTGGCTCTAGTTCTGGGGTCCCCAGTGCAAAAAAGACCTGCTGGGGACTGCAGCTATAGGCTGCAAGGATGATGGGAAGGCATGGGCAGCAACCTCTCTTATGTGAAGAGACTGAGAGGGCTGAGGCTGTTCAGCCTGGAGAAGAGAAGGCACAGGGGAATTTCTGTAAAGAGCTGAAGGGAGGGTACAAAAAGAGAAGGGAGCTGGTGGTGCCCAGGGACAGGTCAAGAGGCACAAACAAACATCAGGAAGCACTTCAGTGTGAGGGTAACCTAGCACTGCCTGGAGACTGTGGAGTCTCCTTCTTGGAAATCATTCAAAGCCACCTGGCCATGGGCTTGGGCACCCTGCTCTGAGTGTCCCTGCTGGCGCAGAGGCACGCAGAGACCTCAGCTATTGTGTGATCCTTTGACAAACTCTGAGCATCTGTATTGTAATCAATTTATTCTAGTATCTTTGGTAATGATATGAAAGGGTACATAAGCAATACATCACGCTATTTCCAGTAGTGTTAATTTTTATTCAGATTTGAGAAGTTAAAGATAATATGGGTAGCCTGGAAGGAGATGGAGGGGAGGAAAAGAAGACTGGTAAGCCCTTGAATGCCTTCAGCACCTATTATCAAAGACCAGTTTTGTCTGAAACTTTGCAACTAGCTGTATTCTTTCTAACCACTGCAGGGAGCTGAAAGGGCTCAAAGGGTGTGTAATCAGGTTCAGGTGAGAGCCCGGGCCATCAGGCTGGTCTGTGATAGGAAGTCAAGTCTAAAGACAAGCTGGGAAGTCCAACTGGTGAGTCAGAACCTTAACCAAGGTTAGAGATCTGCACTGTGCTCAAGGCTGTCTTTTTGTCACAGAGCTCTTTGTAGGGCAGAAAGCTAGTCTCCATGTTTGAAGATGGCCAAAGGGAAGTAGACTTCAGAGAAAAGTGGAAGGATGGTAACAGATCAGCTGGGTGAGCAGAGGTCAGCCCAACTGGTGTGGAACAGAGAAACGATGAACCAGAGGTGCTTCCTATAACCATGACCTGAAGAGATGGGAATTGCATACTGCATTCAGTTCCAAATTAGAAAGCAAAGTGTTTTCCCAGTAACAGGACAGTCACATGTGTGTAAAATGCAGAAGAGATTTGTTTTTTCCTCTAATCCTCCTGTGTGTGCACTACACCACACGTCTTGATGTTGTCTGCCAACTTGCTAAGGGTGCATTCAATGCCACTATCCATGTCACTCATAAAGGTATTAAACAGTGCCAGTACTGGTACCCTGCTTTGCTTTCTGTTGATATGTGTACCACTACAAGCAGATAAGCAACTGTCTTGAACCATTCTCTGGTTTCTTAGCCTAACATTGCTCTGTTAGACTAAACTGTATCTGATTAGAGAGCAGGTTGTGGTTTACCTGTTTTAAGCTCTCTTGCTCTTTCCAGAAATCCATACTTACTCAAAACTAAATAAAACAAATTGTTTTTCTCCTCTCTGCTCGTTTCTCCAAAAAAAAAAAAAAAAAGAAAAAGAAAAAAAAAAGAGAGAGGAAAATGATTGGGTGCAGAGGGAAACAAGAAGGAAAGAAAGAAGTGGAAAGTGTGAGTGATAGTGATCTGCTATTCTGGACATGAGACAGCAGATGAATCTTTGCCCATTCTGTTGGGATGTCTCACTAGAGAAAAACCTGAGAAGTTCGTAGTGCAAACTGATAGAAGTGTTCCTTTGTTCTTGGAAAGCAGTATCAAGATGTTTTATAATTATCTTCAGATTCTGCTTAATGAATAAATTCTTGGTGCTTTGCCTGTGTTGGGACTAGTACTGGCTTGGCTGTTCATTCACAGAGTGACTTTTCTGCTCCTTGGCTTGCTTACTGTTGTCTGTAACTCAAGAGTATTCTGCAGTTCTGTGGCATCAGATGCTGTGGAAGTGCAGACTATTGTCCTGTGATTTTGATTCTTTAAACAAGATCTCTAAAGCTAATCCTCGGTGATTATAATCACTAGTTTGTTCCCTGACAAGATAGGATTATGGCATAGAGATCAGGTTGTATTAAGGATGCTAATCTGGTTCGTTTTGCAGACACTATTGTTGGACAAACTGAATTGTTTCCTGTATTTTTCCTAAGATCTTTTCTGGGTGAAATTATTTGTCTTAATAGTGCTTGTCATCTTCCAATAATTCTGTTTGAGAACAGTAACCTGTAAAGTGATGAAAATGTTACTTGTAAAATCAAGATGCATATGGATACCTTTTTTTTTTTTTGTTACAGTACAAAGACAATGTTGATTCTTTCTCAAAAATATTTAGCAATGTTACTGTTAAACTGAAGCATTGGAGGAGGCATAAAGGCTTCAGTCTCTGACTGTATACAGAATTGGCTGTTGCCTCATCTGTTATTCAGTTCCAGTCCTGACAAAATATTTGTCACAAGCAAGTCTACACTAATTTCACAGTTTTCTCAATCTTTGAACTTGTTTCTAAGATTTAATACTGTTAGTGTGCAGACTGGTCAATGACAAAATCAGACTGAGGTTACTGAAATTCCTTCAGTCTGAAACATGGGACATTTTATCAGATGGTGCAAATTTTTCATTGTTACCTGTGGTTGGATTGTGGCTTTTACCCTTGGACTTATTCAGAACTGCGTTTCTTTGGCTGTGCAGTAACTTGCTATCCAGTAACTGCGTGTCACTCTCAGAAAGACAAGTCAGCATAGCACAGAGGCTGCGGTATTGCTGGCTTTCCTGCTTTTGCTACAGATTGAGCAATGTTGGGTATTAATAATTCGTATATCCATGGCAGCAACTGAGGTTTTTGATTGAGGAAGTTAGGTTTTCCTAATAATAGTAAGTTTCTAATCTTCTTGATGGGACAGAGAAATTTGAAAACATGCACTGAATGTGTGCAAAAGATAGAATAAGTAGTAACAAATAGAAATAATTGATGATATTAAAAGTAATTTTATAAAACAACAGCAAAAACACCCTAGCACTCATGATTTATAGAGACAGACTCCTGACCTTTGAACACTTGTGGCTGGAAGAGCTGGTGTGTAGGCGTCCAGACCTTTCTGCTCGCTTTCACATGCATGCCATTTCTACTGAGTTAGAGATCTATGTGGTTTTGGTTACAAAAGCTTTTCCACTGTGATTAGCTTTCCTTTTGGTCTGGTTTAAGCTTGCCTATGTTCTTTCATAATGTAAACATATTCCTTTCCTCCCCATCTTGAAATCTCATTTTGAAGTACCCTTTAAAACTTTGTATTTTTTTGGTTTTGCTTTAGGCATTATCGTATATGATTCTGTGCTTATGATCTGTGGTGTTTATCTATGTGTTCCATGGTGGTTAAAAAACAAAAAGCTAAAAGAAAAAAAACAAAAAAACCTGCGTGCTGCAGAGATGAAGTCTAAAATTTTCCTCTGTTGGGAGCTGGGTGAGAGTTGGCAGAGTTCTTCAACTTCAAGCAGTTTAAAAACATGGGTTTCATGTTGCAGTCTCTGTAACCTAGTCTACATGGGACTCTCTGTCACTGTTAATGTTTGCACTTGTCAAACGGAACAAAACAGGAGAGGAGAGGAGGCTGTAAGCACCTAAAAAAGTAGGTCAATGGGGCAGCAGGTTATTTGGCCAGAAAAGAGTGAGTGGCTTCATTGAATCATGCTGTAATTGTTTTTCCTCTTTTTGACAGATTGTTCTGCTGTGTTTTAACTTCCTACGTTAATATTTACGTCTGCTTTTTAACCACTTGAGAGCCTCTTTTAGGTGCGTGGGGAGGAGAAATTTAATTTTTGTTATCAAACATTTTGAAAAGTGTAGAAATAATTCTGATGTTTTCAGTAATATTTATGAATTTGAGAGTAGCATAAGCTTTGTTTTTAGATCACAACTTTCTTTTTAGAATTTAATGCTTTTATAATAAGATTTGCAGAAAGTTCTTCGAACATGTTGTTCAGAGAATGCAGTTTATTTTAAGAACAGAAAGCAAGGCAGAGAGAAATGAGATAAAAGCAGGAAAAAAACAATTTCAGGTAACTTAGAAATGTAAGAAGTAGCACAGTGCAAGAGAAAAACCATAATAGTATGAAGGAATCAGAAGTTGGTGATCATTTAGACTGATGTTCTTAATGTAAATGCTGCATTTGTGGGGTAAGTTTGGAATACATTTTTTGAATGGTTTTTAACTGTGTTTTGAAAGAAGAATTTAATGTCTGTATGTGAGGCAGCAGTAGTAATTAAGATGGATGACTTTGCTAGTCACCAGCAGCATTCTATACATTCTGCAGTCCTGAGAATCGCAATTTTGGGGTTTGGAGAAGAGAAGGCATCAGCAAGAAAGCCAGTGGAAGCCCAAGTAAGAGTTTTAGCAGAAGAGACGTTTAAGTAATGTTATAGAGAGTTGATTTGCAGGTAGCAAGTGAAAGTGAAGATGTAGGTGGTGTGGCTGATACCACATTTAAAAGTAAAAATGATGTCAAGGTTAAAGATAGACGTAGAGTGACAGCAGCTTGAAGCAGAGATGAAATAGTTTTAGGATATACTGCTTAGCAAGGAAAAAAGCTTTAAAGCAAGGTGAATTCTGACAGTGAAATACTTGGGACGTTTTTAGTAGGCTGAATATTGCATTAATAAATCACCCTTATTTGAATGAATACTTTTTAAAAATAATAATTCTATAATTCATTGACTTAAAAACTCTCCTTTGTGATTTTTTACAGTTCATAATTTAATGCTTTTCTGCAGAAGAGAATACTCCGCATTATTGAGAAGAACCATTGTTTCATCCCTGAAACATCCACTTTAACAAGTCTCAAAGTATAAAAGGTAAAGTAAAAGGTATACATTTAATTAATAAAATTCCTGTGGCTTTCTGTCATCAACACTAAAGGCAGTGGGAAAGTAGTGTCTTTCATGCTATAGAAAAGCATAAAATGAATTTGATTTTTAGAAGTAGGCATAGCCCTTGATTTATGTACTGTTTGCTTTAAAGTTGCCTGACTTCATTGGATGTATCTCTGCACTTATTGGTTAACATGTATCACTGAAAGTTACAGTGTCTTGCTACTTTGGATGCAAAGACAGTAGGGTCAGACCTTGAAAAGAGAGAAAAAAATGCTGTAAGTGTGCATTTTAAGCTCCTTTAATTGTCTTAGATGCCAAATCACATCACCAGTTCTGACATCTGTATACTGTAACAAATGAATGATTTTGTTCAATGCTAGAAATTGAGCGCTTTGCTGAACTGAAAAATACTGACTTTAAAGTCCTGATTCTGCATAAGGAAGATGTCAGTTATGTCACAAGTTGTATTTAGTGACATACACTTAGCTATATATTTTTCTTTTGCATATTAATGGAACAGCATATCATTTAGCCAGTGGAATTACATATTACTCTCGATCCCTATAATATAAGCTCTCAATTTGTTTAAAAATTAATGCAGGGTTGAAATTGTAACTATTGTGTACCTCTGTCAGTGCATATTATATAAACTAAACGAAAACAAAGTTCTTATCATCTTTAATTCTGTGCTAGTGATGGTAGTTTGCTTTTACAGCTGAGCAGCCTAACCTCTCTGCTGTTGCTTACTTTTCACAAAAATTTGAACAGACACTTCCAAACTTTATTTTTCTGCTGCAATTTCTGGTTTGTTTTCAAGTAGTACAGTTTATTACTTTATAAACCTTGACCAACAAATCTAGGGAATTCAGTTTGTAGGAACGGCCAGTACAATTGCTATTTTGAAGTGTCTAAGTAAAAGAATGGGTTACTTCAAGTGTCTTCAGAGGGCACTGGACTTTGGAGAACAAATGCAACACAAAGCTGGGCCTTATTACTTGAAGGAGTGGTTAAGAGGGCTCTTAGGCAAAGTCACATGCACTGTTATGTACCTTGAAGGAGACTGTGCTGCAGCCCAGCTTTCCCAGTTATTTTTCTCACTGTGCTCAGTTCTGAACTTCTGCAGTGAAAAAAGCTAATATTACGAAGGAAACATCCTTCGTATGTGGCTGTTGTAGACAGTAAGACAGTTTGGTTTGAACATAAGATTTTTTCCTCAGTTTTCCTTTCTGTTCAAAAACTGAGCTTATCTCATCCTGTTTGGATCACCAAGTAGCAGCTGCCGTATTTCTTGTGGTATTAACACTGCAAGTTCTGCTGGATTTGGCACTTTCAGAAGCAAATCAATTCTTCCTTCTCAGAAGCTGTGACTCATTGAAGTGACTAAAATGAGCTCCTTTGAAATAAATGTAATTCCTTTTTAATATGAAGTTTATACCATATTAAAAACACCTGAAGATCTTCCAACTGTAGCTCCTGTATAAAATTTCTTGATGCACACAGTTATTCTGTAGTCTCTTACATTCCAGTCCTGCTGCTCCACGAGCAACCTCTGACAACTGACTTTTTTATGTCAAAGATTTTACTGCGTTGTTTTATCTTTGGCATTCAATCTTTCTATACACCTGTGCAGTTCTATAATTTTTGGGTACCAGCAGGTGGATACTTGTTGAAATAAATAGTTCCTTTAATTTTAAATCCTCAAATTGGGAGTCAGAAAAAGGTTTATATTGGCTTAGTCCAAATGCATTCATTATGAGATTTAATGAAAGCATCCTCTTAAACTCTGTCATGTAAAATAAAATATTTAAGTCCAGGTTATAGTGGCAATGGAGACTGCATTAGAGAAGGTGGCAGTACAGAGCAGGAGACTGAAACAGAGAGGGCTGAAAGCAGTACACTGTAGTGAAGTGTATGGTTGTTCCTCCGGAGTCACATTTTGATTTTTTTTCTTTTCCTACAGGCAAACGTACAAATGTCTACCACAAGACTAAAGTGTGCTATGTTATGTTTTTTACCATAAGCACCCATAAAATGAGCTCCATTGCAGACAGGTATGCTTATAGACACGTTGGATGAATTACTGTTAAACACTTGATATATAGAGAAAAATAATTTATGCAAAAAATGAGTGAGGTTTTGGCTACTTTTGGTTGCTATTTTGATCGTCTTTGGATGTATTGGGTTTTAGTCATTGGAAGTAGTTTATTTTTATTGCTTGAGATGAATCTTAAAATGTATGACTTTTTCCAGACACGGAATAGCATCTGTGCAAGTTCAGTTGGTTTTTTTAATGCTTACATGATTTTTTTTTTTTAAGTACTTCACTGTTTGATTAAGGAAAACAAATACACTGAAATGATTAGTGGTGCTACAGATGACAGTAAAGTGACCTGGTAACCTATTTCAAGGGAAAAGTAATAGCTGAGGCATGGCTTCCACTTGATTCCTTGCCCTAGCCTTTCTGAGCAGCTTGGGTGAACATCTGTCTCTAATATGCTGCTTATTACCATTTTTGAGACTTCAGGAAATGAGACTAGCATAAAATTCGCAGAAAGTTAAGCCCATTCTGAATAAAACCCAATAAAAATGAAGAATAAATGTTTTAAAATACTTAAATGTCTTTTTATTTTTTTAGTTAAGTTTTGTTGTATCTCGCTGAAACTTCAGCATTTTCAATATGTGAATTCCTTTTGAAAGTTTCATGTTGGTATAGTAACAGAAGATAATTACTTCCTAATGTCTCCGCTTATCATAGTATATGATTAGTTGATGATTTATTGTTGTACATCGGAAGGATGAAGTAAGCTTTTTGGATGGGCAGTTACTTGCCTCAAGGGGAGGAAACAGGAGGTTAAAAAATTAAGGTTGGACACGCAGTAGCCAGTGGGAGGACAGCACTAGATAAACTGAAAACAGAAGGAATGAGAGAATTAAAATATGAAAGTCAATTATACGGCAGTTCTGGAAAAAAAAAAGGACAATTTCAACTTGACTTTTAAAAGGAAATCAGATAAAGTATTGTATGAAGTATGCTGGGGCTTCTTAGAAGTAAAACATTATCATTTTGATATCTTAAAATCTCTTTAGCAGTACATGCACAATTTTCAAGTTGAGTAAAAATTGCAGAACTTGTTTGGGATATAATGAATAATTAGTGTTACTGTTTAGAGTTAATTGTCTATCTGTAAAATTACTTGCATGGATAAAGTGTAGTATGTTCCTGAGCTCTCTTCCATTACTGATGTATTTAAGGCATAAAAAAGTACTTTCTTACTATACTTCCAATATTGTAATAGATGTTGTGAAAAAGTAGAAGTAACAAATTGTATTTCTCCTGTAATGTTTTTGAAAGGGTAAGGTAAAGCAAATAATTAAGAAGATGGAAAATTAGAATTAAATAATGTTCACTTAAGTGTTTGTATAGGGTTGTGAGTTCTCATTAGAAATACCCGATGGACCTAGTTTGGGCCATGTCAGAAATGTAGGTCTTCATGCTGTCTGTTTAGTAAACAACCTACAAGAAGTTATAGCACACTTGACGTCAGGTTATTGATGATGGTTCTTGTGAGACATCACAGTAATAAAACAGTACTTCAGTTTCTCAGATATATTCGGGAAATGATATATAATAAGCTTTCTCTTTTTTTTTTTTCTTCCTCATTTGCACTCCACAAGAAAGGAATTTTACACTCTTAACGTTTATTTTTGGTTGTTTCAGGAATGATGGAAGCATTTTTGATGGTCTGGTGGAAGAAGATGACAAAGATAAAGCAAAAAGGTAATTTTTTCATTTACCTAATTCTAAAAATGTCCTATGCTTGTACATTTGGACCAAGATTTCTCAATGAATAAAAAGACATTATTATTTTGTAATTAACCACATTTTGCAATGTTATTTAGGTGTTTCTCTTGCTGTTATTCTCTAGATATGTTATATATTTATTTGTATTTTTCTCAAAGTGGAGTCTGCTGTGAAGATTCAGGTGCATCCTTCCTTGAGAGGGATACCATTCTTCAAAAATGTTGCCTGTGATTTTGAGTAGGTGTGACAGTTCTCACAGCAGGGGTTTGTCAGGGGCTGTTTGCATCAGGAACCTGATAGTAGTATGTATCTTGTTGTAAGTTCTCATAATTGCTATAAAACATTTTCTGTTTTATTTGTCAGAGTGTCTAGAAACAAGTCTGAAAAGAAACGTCGAGATCAGTTTAATGTTCTTATCAAAGAGCTGGGTTCCATGCTTCCAGGTAATGCTCGGAAGATGGATAAATCCACTGTACTGCAGAAAAGCATCGACTTTTTACGGAAGCACAAAGGTAACTGTATAAAAAAGAATTCTTTTTCTAAGTGGTGAAAGTATTTATGATATGCACTGAGTACATAAAACATTAACAATTATGCTGCTCCTTTAAGGGAATTGTCAAAAAATGTAAAGAGCCCCTTGAAGAAAGATATTCCTGTCATCATAATTTAGGTACCAGATGTATAGCTATGTTTTTGATGGTATTTTGCAAAATCAGTATTGCTTTGTTGTTTTTTTTTTTATCCCATAACTGTCAAACAAGTCTGTTACATAAAGGGAAGCATTTATTTTTTAAATAACCCTGAAGCTGTTTGGGCTGCATCGACAGAGATGTCTGTTATACAGTTGCTTCGTAAGGTGCAAACTGTCGAAGTTTTGCTTGTCAGGAGAGCTCTGCTGATCCATTTCATTGGAAGTATTTGTTGGACACACTAATTTTGATGCTTAGTTTGTGCTTTGAACAGTTGGTTTGTCTCTCCTGCTTCCATATAAAGCAAGATAAATCACTGAAAAAGCTAATCCAAGGGAATCTAAGCTCCCTCTTGGTTATCTGATGTCTACATAGCTGTCAGATTTAACTGGGATGATAGAGTGCTGTGTTTTCCAGCAAGCTTTGTTGGGCTAGTTTGTTTGATGAGAGAGAGTGGCATGTTTTGGGAATTTGGGAACACAGACATGAAACACAGGCATTTTCTGTTTACCTTTTAGCTGTAGCATTGAGGGGAAAAAAATGCAAAAAAATACTTCCAGCTGAACTTCCTCATTTTCAAGACATATCCACTTATGTAAAAGCCAGCAAGTTATGTTTTGTAAACGTGAACGTGAAATGTCAAAATTAGAAATATTTTTGGATATCTTTGCCATGTTTTGTTTCTCTGGTTGTTTGCATCAGCTCATGAGGGAGGGATGCATCGAGATAAGTTATACTCAAATTCATTACCCATTGTTTTCTTTTAGCAAAAAAAACAACCACCATCTACCAAGCCTACATTATTTATGGCTGATATTTCTGTAAATGATAAATCCCTAAATCTGCTTGTACACTTGTTCTTAATATTGCATCTTGTGGTTCATGCTACCAAAAAACAATATTAAAATTCAAGAAAATAAACTCTTTCCCTAGTTCATACATTTCCCTGAGTAATTTCTTGGCTTGTATACTCATTAGAAAGCTGTTACAACAAAGGAACCAGCTATTAGTTACCTGTAAAATAAAATAAGTAGGCTATTGAAGTGTGTGAATAGATATTTGTTTATCCAACAACGTGTAAGTTTAAGGTATGTTAAGATATAGTAAATATTCCCTTAGTATTATTGTCACAGTTCAAGCTGCACCATATGTGTTTTGCATAGTGCCATTAGAAGGATAAGCATAAATCTACTTTTTTTGCTGTAGCTGATTTTTTTTCTGTTGTTGTCTTTTTGTTTGGTTGATTTTTTGTGTGTGTTTTTGGTCGGTTTTGGTTTTGAGGATACAAGAAAAATTGTAGCTCTAGGAGTGGATATTTTTTAAGGCCTAAGGCATTTGTCCTTGACATAGTGGGACAGAATATTTGTGTGACTGCAGTTATCATATTAAGATATCTAAAGCTCTGGCAGTCAGTGCTTACCAGCATTGTTCTGCACAGGTTTACATTACAATATTCTGCATAAAGTGTTGGCTAAGTTCAGAAGCTTGCTTTGCCTCCTGAGGACCTTGGATCTGTTCATTACATTACCCAAGCAGTGAACAAATTGCTCAGCAAAGATTGCCTACTTTACTGTTGAAAATCCTACTGTGGTCAGCCACCAGATTTAGATTAACTGTGTTGCTTCTGTTTTTTTCTGGAGCACTTCCACTTCAGCCAAGCTTGGTACACTGGGAACAGGTCCAGATGAACTATCTGACTTGTTTGTTAGCCAGAGTGGATTCTGCTTCCTATTGTAAAAGCAAAACAAAACAAAATAATGCAGCAGGCTGAGCACACTGAAATTACAGTACTGAGAACTTCTAACTTGTTAATACTGCTTTGAATACTGCACCTCGCTTTGGTTTTGTAAACAAGAAAAATTTGAAAATGCTAAGATAGTAAAAAATTGATAAATGAGCTATGTACACACAGAGGAGACTGGAGAAGCTTTTGCTGCTTCCTGCTGTTAATATGTGACTTAGTGGAAAAAATAGTGGCTTTTAGGTATTTGAATCCTTATGTTGTATTTTTGTTTCATTCTAGAAATTACTGCACAATCAGATGCCAGTGAGATTCGACAGGACTGGAAACCAACATTCCTTAGTAATGAAGAATTCACACAGTTAATGTTAGAAGTATGTTATTTCTCTTTCTCTGGAAGTAGAATATGACCTCCTAGGGAGTAGTGAGTTTATGATGATGGTTTATGGTTTGGTGGTGTATCTTTTCATTTGCATCTTTTTGTTCCAACAATATATTTTCATGAAGGTAAACTTCTGAATTTTCTATGTATTTGAAAAGTATGTGTTAGTGAAGTAGTTGCTTCTGTCTTTATAGATTTCCTGGTGTTTATCAAATCTTCTTAAAGTATGTGTCCATAACTAGTGATTTACAATTAGAAGAAAGTGATTTTTGAAATTTTTGAAGTTGTGACCTTTAAACTTCCCAATTTAGAAATGCAGTTCTGTCATGCCTTTCTGTTTGTTTGCTTGTTTTCCACCAAAAGACAGCCATGTTATTTTCAGCTGGAGTAAGTCTGAGTTAAGTAGAAGATAAAGCAATCAGAAGTGTATCTCATAGTACTTAAGCTTAATAAGTTCTTGCTGTAAGTTCATTATATTGAGATTGGAGATACTGAGATTTTTGATCTGTTGATTTTACCACCTCTTTCATTTATTCTTTCTATCATTTCTCCTCCCCCTCTTGCTCTTGCCTTCAGCTCATTTTCCTGAGCTTTCTGGTGTTTGAAACCCTGTAATTGAAAATAACAGGGAGACAACACAGAGCCAAGTTAACGGTGGCTAGATCTATAAGGACCAAAATCTAGATTATTTAAGAACAGAGCAACATGGAAATTGTAATGCTCTTAGTGTAAAAGCAAGACTGAGAAGTTTTAATAGACAATTCTTTGTTATAAAAAAAATCAATTAAAATTGGTTTGAATTCCTTTCAATGTTAAAATATAGCTTAACATTTTTAATACGCTGTTTCTTTTTATTTAACTGCCTATTATGTTTAATTTCAGGCTCTTGATGGTTTTTTTTTAGCAATTATGACAGATGGAAATATAATATATGTGTCTGAAAGTATAACTCCTTTACTTGAACATTTGCCAGTAAGTATGCATTGCTTCCAGTAATGTGCCAGTTTCTCTGCGGATGATATTCTGCTATGAGTACCATTAATCTTTGTTCTTTTGGGTATTATAGTGCAGATGTGTATGGTATTCTAATGCTTTTGCATTAATCCTCCAACCTGGGTTGTGTCCTGTATTAAACATTTCCTTTGGATATGCAGAATGCAGTCAGTGCTCTGTTATGCAGGATTAAGAAGTACCAGACTAGTATCAGTTTCTCTTTAACATAACAGCAGATGTGACTGTAGGAGATCCACTAGAGTTCACACCTATCGTAGGCCCTGCATGAATCAGAAGAATATTGCTAAAGAGCAGTACCTTGGAATTTATGTTTTTTTAACTGTTTTTTGACTGCTTAGTTGCCAAAGAACCCTTGAAAGAAATACGTTACAGCTGATTCTGCTTTTTAGGCTAAGTAAATGCTTTGAGTTTTATCACATTCACTCATCTTTAATTTTGGTGACCTTGCTCACTGGTAAATTAAGCATTCTAATTTTCGGAAGTTACCTTTGAATAATGTAACCAAGAAATGGGAAACATCAGTGCTCAAAAATGTAAACAGTTGATGTGTGGGACAGAGTTCTTTCTAGAAGGGAGGGACAAATTATTGGTAGAGGCTGATTGGATAAGAGAACTTTGCAGAGCATGGAGTGCTGTATTTTAAAAATGATTCTGCCCAACAAATTCCTCTAAGGTATGCATGATATCAGCATTAAATGATAAAAAATTATACAAGTAAATGTGTTTGTGTTTTTTTTAATTTATAGTTTACTTAGTTCTCAGAAGCGTAGTTACCCATTTCTTTTAGATGCGATGTATATATTCTTTATATATATTCCTATTATCATTTCTGAATACTTAATCACATAGATTTATGCATATAAACATTCATTCCGTTTAATTGAGTTAATCTGTGTACTCCTCGTGCTGTGCGTGTACTTGTGAAACTGATTGATTCTAAAATACATTCATACATAAATCAATCCCAGTTGAATATAGTTGTTGCAAGTATTGCAAACTGCATGACGTAGGGAGGTGCTGCCTTTTCTTACAAAATACTGTTTGGATGTATTGATTGCCACTGACAGTTTACAGTACATTAGATCACTACCATGTAATTTCTAATTTAAATGCTGCTTTATTTACCACCCAGAGTGATTACTAGAAGTTCCACTACCACTGTGCTTAAGTGTGTATGCATATCTGATACATTCATGGCATTTTCATTAAATGGTTCAGTGTCAAAACAAATCAAAATGGGATTACTTTTTTTACTTGAAAAGTGTTCACATTTAATCCAGCAAGTGATTTTAATTAGTTAGTAATATTTGAGTGGTATTTTTCTGGTCTGTGGAATTGTTTTGCTTTGAAATAGTAGTGTTTGTGATTTTGTATGTCTTGCATTATTTTAAAATTTGTTATATGTTTTCCTTTCAGTCTGATCTTGTGGATCAGAGTGTATTTAATTTTATCCCAGAGGGGGAGCATTCAGAAATTTATAAAATTCTGTCTTCTCATCTGCTGGAAAGTGATTCATTGACACCAGAATACTTAAAATGTAAGTAGTTGCATTAAAAACAATCTGCTTTGTATTGTATGTGATTATTTTTTTCCAGTGGTACTCATGCAGAAATGTGTGGATGAGGGCTGCAGCATGAAATGTGCAACTTGAATGGAAGCACTTTCATGCTGTTCTTCTTTTCCCAAAGAGTAATTTTGTGTTGTGTGGCATTTCACTCTATGACTTTGTTTGCATAGTTTCTATTTAAACCATTCTAGCAGCTAGGAAGAATGAAAACAGGCCATGGGTGTTGGAAGGACATGAAGTTATGTTTTGGGCAGATGCTTGTTTAATATAGTTCTATTTTTTTCATGGGATCTCTATGTCATTGGCATTCAGTTCTTTCATACACGCATTCCAAATGAGTTCTCCTTTTCTTTCACTTATATCACACTGGTTAAAAGCAAAGGCTATTTGTAAGCACCATGTTTACAGTATCTTGATAAAGTGTGCAACTTAGTTATTCTTGCTTTCCATTTCTTGCTGCCTGTGTGTTTCATCAGTCACACAATCTTTTAATTTGTTTGTTCTTTTCTCAGCAAAAAATCAGCTAGAATTCTGTTGCCATATGCTGCGAGGAACAATAGACCCAAAAGAGCAACCTACGTATGAATATGTAAAATTTATAGGAAATTTCAAGTGTTTGAATAATGGTAAGTAATTTTAGTCACATTAGAGTGGAATATGTAGGGAGCTCCATACCTGAACAAGCTTAGGATGATTGTGCAAAACTTAAGGAAAAACTAAAATCAGTCTTTGACACATATGTGCACTTGAAGGCAAAATGTTAAGACTTTCAGTTAAAGAAAACTGCAGAACACTTCTAAAGAATGTAAGAGAAATTTAAGTCAGTGCTTTCAAGTAAGTGCCTGAATTAACTTAATGTATTATCCATATTTAATCAGGTGAGTAAGTAACTGGAGGATCACCATTACTAAGTATCCACTGTTCTCATTATTCTTGCAGTGAACTGACAAGTAAAATGCATGTTCTGCACTCCTCCCCCTGCCCTGACCCACCCATTTCTGCTTTCAGGTTACTACTCAGATCAGTGGATGGACCGTTATAGAGTTTCACTTTTCTGCACTGAATGACTTATCCACTGCAGTTATTTTTATTCATTATTTATACTTTTGTATTACAGTATCTTAAACTTGTTTGGGCAGCCTGTGCAGAGTAGCTGCTTGAGAGGCACAATTATTTGTTTAGTCAGGCAGTGGGGTGTGTTCAGTAGGTCACTTCTCGAAAATAAAATAAAATCAAAAACTGTGTCTTGCAAATCAACTGATTTTTTTTTTAATGTGGTATGAGTATTTTTCTCCAAGGATGGGGAGAGGTTGTGTTGGAGCCAAAGGCAGGTACCTAATGCTGTAGAAAAGCTAGAAAAAACAGGTCTGTGAAGATTGAATGTGATGTTAGTCTCAGAAAGAGGAGCTGGAAAACTGTGGGTTAATCAGCTGCCCTTAATGATCAGGAAATATTCCTGAACAAACACCTGAACTATATGGGTTCCTCTAAGGAACTAACAAGGAGGCTAACAAGGAGCTGAATGGCAGATGTGGACTATTCAGGTACAGACAGCATTCACATCCATTCAGCTTTCTCTACCAGAGTAACACACTGTGAGGATAAGACAAATAAATGGTATACTTAAGACAGCTTTTGACCATGATCATAGTACATATCCATGAACTTGTAAGGGAAGCACATGTTAATTGAAATTGCTAGGAGTAGCTGCAGGAACTGGTTGAAAAAGTTACCACAATTCAGTGTCAGATTGATGAAAAGGTCCTTTCCTGGGTTTTGTCAGTATTTGCATTATATTGTGAATAATGGAACATTGTTTTCAGTCATACAGTGTAGCAAGAATGCTAAAAACATGCAAAATGCCCCAAGTATAGAAAATATATTTCTTTATGGTTATGTTCCTATTACTACTATTCCTTCATATATGTATTACATGTAGCAGTTTACACATTGTGTGACAAATTCTGAAGAAACTACATTAGATAAATACTGATCCATTTGTCTTGTGATGTGACTGCTGTTCTCCTCTACGCCTGTCTTGTAAGCTTTGCTGACCTCTTCTCTGTCTTCCCTCAGTTCCCAATTCAGCACACAATGGTTTTGAAGGAACTATTCAGCGGTCGCACCGGCCTTCATATGAAGACAAAGTTTGCTTTATAGCCACAGTTAGATTAGCTACACCTCAGTTTATCAAGGTTTGCACTTTTATATCATTTATATCACATTTATATCATTTTATATCACTGTTATATCATTTTAACTATAGTCTGATCAGGAAAATGCATGCAGCACTCCAGATGTTATTGATGAAAGCCATAAGGTATTCTGTTATATGAAACTGAAAATATCATGTTTCTTACTATGGGACTAAGCTCCTGCTGAAGTAGAGATTTAGAGTACTCTCTATCTTATTTGTAAATCCAAAGTAAGGTGACCATCTTTCTAATTCTGCCTCTTACCCATTATAAGCACGTTCTGCTTGTACTACTGTGCTTGTAGTCACTGAGCTTGAATTTACTAGCTGCTTTGAAATCAACTGAGTGTCAGCCTAGCGTGGTTGGTATTAGATTCTACTCTGGTGCTATGCGTCAAACCAAAAATCTCAGTGAAGTTTACAAATTTTATACCTACTGTAAAGTTATCCACTATCCTCAGGTAAGCCTGAATTGAAAAAGAACTTACGAGTTAGAATAGAGCAGTTTTGAGAGAGACTTTTTTTTTTTTTTTTTTTTTTTTTACTTTTTAGGAAATGTGCACTGTTGAAGAACCCAATGAAGAGTTCACATCTAGACATAGCTTAGAATGGAAGTTCCTATTCTTGGATCACAGGTGCTGCAATTCTTTTTATATATAGCAGCAATAGTAGCTGAATCACTTTTATGGCTATAATATGTAGAGTTCACTAATCAGTATTGTTTGTATTATTTACTCATAGCTTATGTTGGGTTTAATTTTTTTTCAGAGAAAAATAAAAAATGCAAAAAAAGAAGTCAAAAACAAAATGTAATGATTTTTTTTTCCTTATGAAATGAAAATGACTGTAATTTTTCTATTAACTAGGGCACCTCCAATAATAGGCTATCTTCCATTTGAAGTTTTGGGAACATCAGGCTATGATTATTATCATGTGGATGATCTAGATAATCTGGCAAAATGTCATGAGCATTGTGAGTATGACCAGGTTGCTAAAATGAGCAAATTTGCTTTCTAGATGTTCAGTTTAAAGTTTAAGTGGTTTGAGTGAAGTTTTGTTGTATCTTTCAGTTAAGTTTCTTTACTCCTCCTATTCATTTGATATCATACTACTGCTCTTGATCTTTTTCTTTTGATACAGAACTGCAAAATAGATACAAATTTTAATTTAGATTTTTCGTTGTGGTGAATTGGAGAGCACAGCACTATGATTAATACTTCTCCAGTTCCAACGGCATTTAAAAGACTTCTGTGATGTTTAATAAATACAAAATCTGTTTAGATGTGTGATAGAATAAACTTTCTGTTTAGCTATGATTTTCTTCAGTTTTTGTTTTTCGTTTTTTTTTTTCATATAAATATTTCACAATATATAAAAGTTCCACAAAAATGGTAATTTGAATTTTGCATTTCTCAGATTAATGCAGATTTTCCTGATAGAAAACAACAGTTTTAATTCTCTTCTTAGCCATATTATCAGATAGAACATGGGCTCAGAACATATGGAGTTGAGAAATATTGCTTATTGTATAATTGCAGTATTTATGGACTGAAAAGACAGTAAACTTTATTCTTCACTTTTACAGTAATGCAATATGGGAAAGGGAAGTCGTGTTATTACAGATTCCTTACAAAGGGACAGCAATGGATTTGGCTACAAACACATTACTATATCACGTATCACCAGTGGAATTCCAGGCCAGAGTTTATTGTCTGTACGCACACAGTTGTAAGGCAAGTTTTCCTTCCTGAATCTATTGTAGAGATATTTAGATTACATGGGAGCTGTACTGCTAATTAGTATTTTTTTTGAGAGAGAATAATAAATAATAAAGAATCACTGGAAAACTTCCTGAGGTAATTTGTAAGCAAGATACATCTGAGGATTTTGTTTTCTGAGATATATTTTTTAAATCATCGAGGGATTAAGCAGTCATATTTTGTTTGTTTTTCTAGTTATGCAGAAGTCCGAGCAGAACGGCGGCGAGAACTTGGTATTGAAGAGTCTCTTCCAGAGATAAAAGCAGATAAAGTGAGTAACAGACATTTTGTTTCACCATTTCTTTATTTCATTGTAAAAATATTATGTGTTTAATACTTAGCAGCAAGAAGAATTGGCCCAAGCAGGGCAAATAGTAATTAAAAAAGTACAAAAAAGTAATTATTTCAATCTCTACATATTATGTCAGTTTGAAGTCGTTAAAGAAGTTTAGGAAGGATGTCTAACTGTTATCCCACTGCTCCTCTTAGCAGTTTATATACCTGTAATTATAACTTGCCAGTATCCCTAAGTCCTTACTAAGATCTAATTTTTTTAGTTAGGTTCAGTTTTAAATATTCTTCCTTACTGGAAGGGCCCATAACCTGAAAGAACAAGGTCAGCACACAGAGATGACTTGTAGGAATTCACAAGAAAGTAGGAACTGTTTCATTATGTGACTTCCTTCTGCTTCTTAGATGTATGCAAAATTCATTTTGAATGAACATCCTTGAAAGCTCAGCAAGTTTTAGTTGAGCCAGCTTGTGCAGATACACCATGGTGCGTTTCCCTTGGCAGTTCAGCAAGTTTCATCTGGCAGTGCTCCTTCTAGTGGAATTAATTTTCCTTCCTCAGAAGGATAAGCAGTTCACTCCTATCACAGGTGTTCATACTTAACTGAATTGCTAGAGAAGGAGGTCAGGTCAGCAGTCAATTTGTGACGACTGCATGCATTTTTGTTTCTGGGCTTATATGGCTTTGTTTTGCTATAAAAGTTGTTATGCAGGAGTAGAAGTTGCAGATGCAAAGCAGGATGCTACTTTGGCACACTTAGCAATGAAAGAGGTTGGTGAGCCACTGCATGGTCTTAGGTATTTGCTTATAGAAATGTACCTTGTGGGCTGAATCTGATAAAATAGCTGTTGTTTCTGTGTGTCTCTTCAGAGTCAAGACTCTGGATCTGACAATCACATAAACACAGTGAGCCTCAAAGAAGCACTGGAAAGATTTGATACCAGCCCCACACCTTCTGCTTCCTCCAGGAGTTCAAGAAAATCTTCTCATACTGCAGTATCAGATCATTCATGTAAGCATCAAATACTGAAAATGTATTTGCCTTCTTAGTGAAGACTTTCTCTGCTTTACTTCATTAAATGTATCTCCAGCAGTTAGTCATCATTTTATTAAAAGTGTGCAGATGAGAATGTCCTTTATGATGGGTCAGAGATCTGCTAGCTACTAAGATTTTCAAAGGTCATATAATGATTTCTGTTTCTAAAAGCGCAATAGCAGCCCCTGCAGTGCCCTGTCTCAGTCCATGATATTGTATTATTATTCTTTTATTTAGGAAGAGCTTCCTGCAATTTGATTCTTGCATTACAGGATTGAGATTACTATTAATATTTCTCTTTTCCTTGTAACAACATTGTCAGCAACGCCAACTAAGATGACAGTGGACACTAGCACTCCTCCAAGACAGAGCTTATCTGCTCATGAAAAGTCTACACAAAGAAGATCATCTCTGAGTAGTCAGGTAACTCTTTGAAGAAAAATTTTTGTATTAGATCAGTGTGATTTTCCTTTAAAATCTATTGTTAAATTCATGTAACCTTCATTTTATTTCCTCTGAAAATACAAAATTTAAACTGTAAGATTTCTACTTGGGATATTTGACTATCATTATACTACATTTTATGGAAATACAGCAATTGAGCGTGTAAGTATATATGTTTTGGGCTTCAGAATTTGCAAGAATGTATCTGAGTCTCTGCTTTCACTGGTACATAACTTGTTTATGTGACTGCATTTTACATGTACGTGTTGTATATGTATATACATATATATGTGCCTGGATGCCATGCTCATACCAACAGAGGTATCTGCTGTTTCACACTTACATATACATAAATATATATGTACACATTCATGTGGTTCCATTTTGAAATGATGGCTTATGTCAAGAAACATTTTCTGTCAAGTATCAAGTCCATTCTCTTTTACTGACATTTTTTATTAAATCCTAGTCTCTAAGCTCCCAGTCTCTTGGACAATCAGTAACGCAGCCAACGATGTCTCAGCCTGCTACTTTACAGCTCCAGTCCAGCATGTCCCAGGTATGGATTAAGCTGGTTTCCTAAGTTGTTTTATTATTTCTTAAACAGTCTTGGTCTGACTATAAAGTTAATTAATCTTTCAAAAATGGAGTTCTTAGGTGCCAAAGTTGCTTTTAATGTTATTCTCAAAAGGAGCGAATTTCTGAGAGCTTTTAGCATCCACAGTACCATGTGAATTACTGAAGTTTTTATGGGGTCTTAGTGATTTGTGTGCTAATCAGTTTCTTTTGCTGTGATTTGTTTTGTTTTGTTCTAAGCAATCTAATTCTGATGCATCAGTTAAACATGAAGTCTATTACATTTTTGTACTGATGATTTTGTCCTTGGTTGATGACTACTAGCAGTTAAAAAAGCAGTGCTTGATTTCTTCCCTAGTCTGGAGGAGTGTATTTACTACTTGTGAATTAAAAGTGATTATTTTTGCTCAGCTTATAATTTATACATTGCACTACAGCCTGTCTTTCAGTTTTCAGCTCAATTAGGAGCTATGCAGCACCTAAAGGACCAGCTAGAGCAAAGAACACGCATGATAGAGGCAAATATTCATCGGCAGCAGGAAGAGTTGCGGAAAATTCAAGAACAGCTTCAAATTGTCCATGGTCAAGGACTCCAGGTGAGTTGGTGTAACTCATGTACATTTGACCTGTAGAGAATTTAGGGATCTAAAATGAGGTTTGGGCACTTCATTCCACAGTGATTCTCTGTACTCCATGTCAGCTATCTTCTGGACCTCGTGTTACTGTTCCTGTGGTACCTATATGTTATATATATATATTTATATTTTTATATATAAAGTGCCTGTCACCTGATTGATAAACATCCTTAGGAACCATTCTTATGGCTGGGTTAAGAACAGGAGTTTCAACCAATATATGTATTTTATTTATTTTTAATTTTGTCATTCTGTTTTCAGCAGCTATCTTGGGAGGAGAAGAATGACCCTATTGATTGGTCTTTCTTAGCTTAAAAAAAAAAAGCCATAACAAACATACAAAAACCTAAAATACATCATAAAAAAGGATCTAAATATTTCCAGTTTGCACTGTGAACAAAGAGTAAAAAAAAACAAAAAATAAACATATTTCCTGGCAGTGTTGAGTGTGTTGCTTAAATTCTGTTGAGGAGTAGGAGTTTCTGGCGTGTGCTTTTTTCAGTGTTTTACTGTGATCTCCTGTAAGCTTTCCAGCAGTAGATTGCTTTAGAGGTACTTGAAAGGAGAGATTCACAGCTGTCATCCCATGCATGTCAACGGGACCTTATTTAGGATTGTGGAAACTAGAAGGCAAACTCTTAAGTGCTGCACATTCTGTGTTATTACATTGAGTTGTAGTTTTTCATCTAACATTTTGTAAAGACTCAAAATACTTTCATGCTAAATTCAGTTTACTGAAGTAAGGTGATATTGGAAAATTCAGTATAACCAGTGTGGTTTCTTAATTGACAAGGAATATTACCTTCTTGGTGCTATGTCTGTATCAAGTGATTCTGAGATTTTGAATTAGTTTCCCTTCTAGAGACTCAGCAAGTGGAGGCAAGATCTCAAAAGAATTTAATCTTTAGACAGTTACAGCCTACATTATAAGTCAGACTACAAATAGTAAATCTTCTTTAAACACAAATATTAAACCTCAGTGTTTAGGGCTTTAAAATTCAGGATTCTGATTCTTAGCTGTTATAGCAGAGTTTCTGAATACAGACCTTATATGGGAGTTAGCCCCTTGCTTTTGGGAGTTGCAGTGGTGTTTCAACACCTAACAGCTGGGATGAAGCTTTATCTTATTTTAATATCATAAGAAATTAAATTTAGTTTTTGCCTAAGATCTTAAACGATTAACAGATTTTTCATAAGAGCTAATTTTAGGATTTTTTTTAAGATGTTCTTGCAGCAGTCAACTTCTGGACTAAACTTCAGTTCTGTGCAGCTTACATCTGGGAATTCTTCAAGTGTTCAGCAACTTGCACCAGCAAACATGCAAGGTCAGGTTGTTCAGACTAATCAGACTCAAAGTGGGATGAACACGGGACATGCAAGTACACCACACATGATTCAGCAACAGCCTTTGCAGAGCTCTGCGTCACAGGTAAAATTTTCCCAAGGGAGAAATGCAAGAGTAGCTTCCCTGGCTTCTCCCCTTCTCCCCCTGCAAACTTTTTGTGACTGTGTCCTTAGAATCAAGTTTATTTCTTGATGTTCAATGTTTTATAATTGAAATGTACTTATATTCTTGCTAATGCGATTTCACACCTTGCTTTGATTTTAAAACTTAGAAATGTAAATAATTACAAATATAAACAATTATAGTTTAGAAGTGTAAATAATTCCCAATGCTTTTTGGAAAGACCAGTATACAGAAAACAGCTAGCTTGCCTTTTGGTGAATTTTTATGAATTTTCTATTGGCAGAATGTACAGAATGAGAACATTTGTACTAGCTGAGCTTGAAACCCAGTGCCCAGACACTGATCTCTACAGTAAATGCCTAGAAATACATAAGAACAGGAAAAGCATATACTGATGCTTCTGCAGTTGACTTTTCTGCTCCTCAGCAATTTCAGTCAGATGCCATAGGTGATACTTTTTGCATTTTAAATGCCTTTGATGGATTTTTTTCTTCTGTGGGTTTATTCAGTTTGGTTTGATTGCATGTAAACTTCCGAAATCCACAGTATCTTGCAGTGAGTTCTACAGCTTTAGCTCCTGCAAAATTTGTTGGTTTGTTTTTTGAACCTGCCACCTAGCTTTTATACTGGGAAATACATTGAGGAGTTACTTCTTTGTCATACATAATTTCATAGTCCTCTTTCATATGCATATAAGCCTTTTTCTCAAGCTGAGGAGTTCTAATGTGCTTGACAGTTTTATGGAGAGGCTGCTTATAATTTTAATCTCTGTGGCCATCCTCCTCTTTTCTTTTTTCCAAATCCCATACTACTTTTTTAAAATGTGTGACGAGGCAGAGTAATGGTGGGCAATTTATCAATTTAGCATTGAGTTAGTTCCAGACTTTGAAGTATGAAATTGATTGAGGTAATGTGCATGTTTTAATGTGGCACAGAGATGCTAAAGGAATGGAAGACAGGATCTTGAACAAACAGTATGCAAGCAGATGAAATATTAAGGAAAAAGATATTCTGAAGAGGAGAAGAGATTAAGAGATTTTCAGATGCCCTAGAGCCAGTCCCACCTCCAAATCCTCAATTGATAGGAAATACCTGTCTACTTTAAAGTAAGAATTCATTTGTAATAGAAAAACATTAGCAGTTGTAAAGCATGGGTAATTACAATGAGGAGGACGGTTGTAGTAGCTGGCTATTTTCAAGTGACTGATTCGTTACGTATTCTTCTTCTACAGCATAATCAACAGAACGTACTTAGTGGACACAGTCAACAACCTTCCCTTGCCAGTCAGTCGCAGAACACAGTCTCAACACCTTTGTATAACACTATGGTGATTTCTCAGCCAACACCCGGAAACGTGGTCCAGGTTCCTTCTAGCTTACCACAGAACAATAACCAGAATGCTGCTGCAGTAACTACTTTTACGCAGGATAGACAAATCAGGTCAGTTTTCAAGACCATGCTCGGTTGACTTGTACTGTGTTACCACAGCATTTATAATATCATGTAATAGAAAAGTAGCATAAAACCCCATATTATGTATTATTGTAATCACACAGCTGTTGAGCTAAACTTTACCCAGGACGGTGTGTTTGTAGGCTTATCATAACCAGAAGTGTTACAGCAAGGTATGAACCTGACAAAACCTGCAGTTGTCAAGAGCTTGATGCATTTTTCCTGAAGTTATGCCAAATGTCTTCTTCTATTAACAGATTTTCTCAAGGTCAGCAGCTTGTAACAAAACTGGTCACAGCCCCAGTTGCGTGTGGAGCGGTAATGGTACCAAGTACTATGTTTATGGGACAGGTGGTGACAGCTTACCCCACTTTTGCTGCCCAACAGCAGCAGCCACAGACTTTGTCAATAACACAGCAACAGCAGCAGCAGCAGCAAAGTCAGCAAGACCAGCAGCAGCAGCAGCAGCTCACTGCAGTTCAGCAACCAGCTCAGCCACAGCTGACCCAGCACCCGCAACAGTTCCTACAGGTAATGTAGCATCCTCTAGAAATTTGGCAGTCCTGAAACTTCAGCATGCTTATCGTATTTTATCTTAAAGATTGGTTGCCATGAAAGTAATGCCTTCTGTTAGTTTTCTTGGAAGCTACAGCTGATACAGAGAACACAACACTATTTGATAGACAAACTCTCAGCTACAAAACATTGTTTTTCAACAGTCACTACCATTAGCTACACATTTTTGCCAGCAATGAACAAGAGCCTGCATGCCATTCTCATAGGAATTCATACCAACAGGGGTGACCCACTGTTTCACAGCTGCTCTTAAGGTCTTGTTGCTAGAAAAATGTTGCCCATGCAGTCCATCTTTCATCGGCCCAAACAGATGGAAGTCAGAAGGTACCAAATCCAGACTAAATGGAGGGTATGGTAGGGCAGTCAAGACTGGCAGTGTGTTCTACGGTCTTTGAACTGCCAGGCATTACTGTGTTGCAAGAGAGGTTGTCTTCTTCTCTGGCTTTACTCTGGCAGTCTTGGGCTTTCAGCTTAGTCAGCATTGTGATGTAGCAGTCAGAGCTGATGGTTTGTGCAAGTTCCAGGAAATTCAGGATTGCACCGTTCTTATCCTAAAAGATCGTGCACATCACTTTACCCTTTACAGCTGAAGGCTGTATCGTGAACTTTTTTTTCTATGGGAAATTCACATGTCACCATTCTGTAGACTGCCATTGTAACTCCAACTTGTAGCAGTCACACCGCATCTCCTCACCAGCAATGATGCAATCCAGTAAACTGTCACCTTCAGCATCATATTGGTTCAATAGGTCCTGACAAACTTTCATAACGTGCTCTTTCTGTTCCTGTGTGAGCATTCATGGGGCACAGCTGTTGCAAACTTTGCAATATTCTAGCATTGCCACCATCTTTTTCAACACACTGAGGCTGAACTTCAGCTCTGTACACATTTTCCTGGTCACACTCTGCTGATTCACGTGGATGAGCTGATTGAGATGCTCTTCATTTTGTGGTGTGACAGCTGTGCATGGCCATCTAGATTGACTGCTAAGGTCATTTACTCCAACTGCCAACCCGTCATGCCACGCCCACTCTAACCACGCCCCTCAGTGCCACATCTACGTGTTTCTTGAGCACCTCAAGGGACGGTGACTCCGCTCCTTCCTGGGCAGCCCATTGAACAAACTTTCGTACTATGTGCAGTCTTTCTTTTACACTAAAAGAGGTTTCCTGGGTAAAGGTGGAATTTCTACAGTGAAGTAAGTAGCTGGAAACTCAGATATCTAAGTTTATGTGCACACGGAATAGTTAAGATGCCATTCAAGGATGAGTAGAATTTTTTTTACCTGGGCCAGTGGCAGAAAATATTGACTTGTTAAAAAAGCTTTTCATAAGAGCATACAGTTTCAGCCACTCATCAGGCAAAGGCTTTTTAGCTGCAAGCTAAAAAAGAAGAGAAAAAAAAAAGTGAATTGAAGAATAGTTAGTGATTTGAATTTCAGCACTCCTTTATGATGTTTAGCGGGTAGGTAGTATCTGTCCCTGCTTTTAGATTGAACAGTTTGTGCAGTTCTGACTACATTCTGTTGAAAACCAGAAGATCTGTGATAGCTGAAGAACTCTAATCATCTGTTCCTGTCCTGGAATTTCTTTCTAGGCAACAGTTTAGAGTTTTTAATATAAACTGGTCAGCCCTCCCTCCCTATTGAAGTGTTAGAATTTGAAGAAAATGTTTTTTTGTTGTTGTTGTTTTCTCCCTCTCTTTCAAGAAGGGAGAAAAGGAGCAGTGCTTTTTCTGCCTCTGTTCACCAGGGCTTCTCACAGTCTGATTCTGCTGGCGCATCAGTGATATATTTGCAGAAATTGTTCTGGATTGAGATGTTGAGTTCCTTTTGTACCCACCCTTAGCTTGATTTTCTGCAGCACCATCATCTTTTGTTTCTAAGGAGAGCCACATTAAAAATAAGTGTTACTTGCAGTAGTGATTAATCCCCATCAAAGGAGATGTTTGGGTCTGCAAATGGGGCAGCTGCCTCAGTTTTCTTCCTTGGATTTTTATCCGGGGATAAATGTGATCTGTGCCAAGTCATGCTTTGGCATGCCAAGGCATTGCTTTCCTGTGTGACTGCAGTAACAGACGTGTACGGTTAAAATAGATTCCTTAGGCCCCGCTGTGCTCTTCTGGTTTGAAATGGAGGCACATTGCCATGTGCTCTACCCGTTGTCACGGGACATGGTGAGGAACAGCTGCTTTATCAAGTGCTCTGATTATCTCCATTAATACGAATTAATCTTTGCATTGTTTGTTCAGCTTCAGTGACCAAATCAGAAGTTTATTTTGACTGAACCCTTCCACAGAGTTACGAAGCAACCAGCCCAGCACTTCTCAGAGTAGCAGAAAACATAATTTTCTTCTGTTTGCATGTTTTTAGACATCCAGGTTACTTCACGGAAATCAGTCAGCTCAGCTTATCCTCTCTGCTGCTTTCCCACTACAGCAAAGCACTTTTACTCAGTCCCACCACCAGCAGCACCAGTCACAGCAGCAGCAACAACTCTCACGGCACAGAACTGACAAGATGGCGGATCCTTCCAAAGCGCAGCCGCAGTAGCTGGGGGCTCTGCCTCTTTGAGAAGTCAGCTACCAGGAGGGGGCTGCTCCATAACCACTTGCACTGAGGTTACAGAGGTAGCAGTACAAAGCCTTTCTATCGCCGCGGTATTGAGACCTACAGCTAACTTCTGCAATCTGTTAAGAAAAACCACAGGGTGATGGCAGGGACGTGGCCAGCTTTGGTCGTTGTCCCATTTTCTGTGCTCTAAAGGGTTTGCTGCCATGTGTTAATTTGTCCAGGTGAAATGGAAGAATGTGACTGAAATGAGAGGGATGCTGAGAATATCGGTATTTTTTATCAGTTCTGTACATTTTTAAAGTGTTAAAATGGACACAGAGCAATTGTTTGATTTAGCAGAAAAAAAAATGCCAGGAATATAGTCCGACAAACATCTAATTTTTTCAGATGATTATGGGACAGTTAATATTTTGAAAATGTTGTGTGAAATCCAGTTCTCTGTTGTACAGATGCTGTAAAATATTGTGTATATGTCTGCATAAAAGGAGAAAGAGCAAAATATTTTATATGATGCATGAAATGTAATCTGTTCTTTGTAGGTTTGCATACGTTTCCCTAAATTTTCACGCCATACTCAGACTGATGTTTTCCTCTGTTCTGCCCCGTTGTTTACAACATGCTGCATCGTTACTTTCACCCTCCGTGTGGGCACAAGTCTCCCGTTTGAGCTTTGTCCGTGATGTCACAGTCTGTTCGGTGAGGTATAGTGTGTTGGTTAATTGACTTCTCGAGGTTAAATTATTGCCGAAGCTGTTTGAACTGGTGATCGTGCATCAGGGTTCAGGGTGTTCAGATTCATGAGGATCATCCATCCTTTCGTACCTAAGTCATTTTATTTGGAAAAAAAAAAAAAAATAGGAATTTGCACTGCTTCCTTGCGGATGGTCTGGAATTTTATTCCCCAAAGCTATCTTTTGATATAGTTCATAGTTGGAAATATTTATGTAAAATGTTAAAAAAAAAAAAAGAAAAAAAAAAAAAGACGGTAATTTTCAAGAATGTTTCAGTTATAGGAGTAATTTGCACAAAAAAAAAAAAAACAAATATATTTACATTTAATAACCTTTTGGGCACTTTTTAACCACTTTCTCTGTGGTGAGAATTGTAACTTGTTAAAATATGTTGGAATCTTTTTATTCTCATTCAAAAATTAGATCTTTCTTTAGTCAGAACTAATTCAGGGTCATTTTAACAACGACAGAAAAACCCATAGTGCCTTGATTTTAATTCAGGTGATAATGTTGAACATCTTGACTTACAGCGTCTCGAATCTGTAACCATTCTCAATTTTGAAGTCTTAGTACATTGTCAGCCACACTTGTGTATCTACTTCATAGCTGTTTCTGCATTGTGATCATCTCAGTAATGATCAGTTGAGAACATGAGCGTCTTTGAGTGCTGCTCCCCCTCAAACACTAAGTGAGAAACAGGAGTCTCTGCAATCTCAGACTTTGAAGGTATTGAAGATCTAAAAGTAGATGTAAAAGTGGAGAGTGCTCCTTTTGCAGGAGGAGGGAGAGTAACCTGATTCAAAATAATAACGGTAAAGAAGTCATTTCTGTAGTGCTTAGAGTATGTTCTGGGGGAGATCGTGGTCGATTTAGGAGATATCACTGAACTAAGACTTCAGAAGGCAACTTCACTTTATAAAGAAAATAAAAAGTTCCAACAGATACGATGTGCTATTTTAAGTAAACGTTCGGTAGGGTTTTACGGTACTAGTTTGTGAAAACCACAACTTTAGAGGAGAATAAACAAACACAGATAGATCCGAGAATTAAAATAAAGCAGCAAAAGCAGTTAAAATTAGTAGTAGGAAGAGAAAGCTGGATTAATCTTGAATACTGAGCAGGAGTTGAATGAATGTAACCAAATGGTGACGGACTGTTTTGTACTATGGAACAGTTTGATTGTATTACTGGGCGAGCCGAACCCGCAGGAGGGCGGCACCAGTTCAGCGAGCGCTGGATGCTGTTGGCGTTTTGGGGCTGGTCTTTGCCTCTGTGAGCGTCCCACCACTGCATCTTCGTTGTTCCCCACTTGCAAAGCAAGAGTTTGGTACCAAAAAGCACAGTTGTGAACAAGGAAGGAGTGTGAGAGGTACAGTACCAAAGAGAGTTAGATTGTGTTCTGCTGCAGGCGGCCTCTCACGGCAGGGAGCAGGTGTCAGTACCAGGCATAGCAAGGAGGAATTCTGCTTCACTGAAAGGATTTCTGCCGTTCTCTGAGCTGGGATAGGGGGTCAGAAGCCTGCGCTGTACAGCTCCATATAACAAAGTTTGCCTTGCTCTGCTCTGCTCCCGCTCCATCCACCTGCTTCTAAAATAAGCTGCCTTACTGGAGGTCTGTGCTAGCAGCACTGCTGCTTAATGGAAGTAGGTGAGAGAAAAATTGCTAACAGTAATATCAGAGCACTAAAAAAGAAATCTGGGAGAGCTTTAATAGTGCTGTTAGAACTACAGAATAGTGGTAAAATAGGTTTATTAAGCTATTATTACTGAGAATTACAAAGAATAGAGATAACAGCCAGCCAGTTAATGATGCAGCTTTTAATATGAAGCTCCATTTAAACTTCTCTTCCCGTTTCCCCCCTCCCCAATACTCTGGTGTGCTGCTATAGGTGTGTTGGTAAAACGCTGAACGAGGTGAGAGAAAATAGATGACAGCGATAGCAGGGCTGCTGCAAGAGAATAAAGAGGTGTACGCTTTGATCAGGAAGCTTTTTGTAACCTCGGAGAGAGGTCATTCAGTTATAGAGCTGCCAGCCAGTAGGTGAAGCACGGAAGGTGGGGAAAAGCAAAGAAACTGGAAAAATATGGCATCCATTTGAAAAATACCTGCCGTGAATCAGGCAGACTTTATAGAAAAGCAAGTATGTAGAACTTGCTCTGTGTTCTGTGCGAGGATGTGAATGCTTTGTTTCACTGCTGCTGACTCAAAGGTGTATATTTATGGCGTCTGCAGCGTCCCCCGATGCTGAATCAATTGCTGAGCTGTCCTTGATTTTAGTGGGAAGAGGGACCAGGCTGTCGCCTCTTCCTTAATCAGCCTTTTGCTTCTGCCTGACTCATTTACTACACTCATAGATTATTTGCATCATCCTAATCAAGAGCATGATGAGGAATGCTGCGATGCTGCAGGTTCTGGGGTGCAGGTGTTGCAGAATGACTCTGACAGAAGGGAAGGAGTCTGTTAAGGAGAGGGTTGTGTTTGCGAACACACGGTCTGGTGGTACGGAACAGAGTGAAAAGGAGTTGAGAAGACAGACATTGTTTGCCTGCGATGGGTGAGGATTTGAAGAAAAGCTTCTAGGAAAATTACAGAGAAAAAGAATATATAGCTATTTTTATATTATATTTAATATATATTTGTATATAAACACGAAAAGATTCTAGTAGGAGCTCTCCATATGCCTTCCATTTCATCTAGAAGGTTTACCTTCTGCACTATGGTTCCGGTGTGTCGCCACTTGTGTGGGCATCCTGCCTGCTGCCAAACACCAAAATTAGTAACCCAGTATCCTTACAACAGGTAGGTTTCATTTCAGCTTTATGTAAGAAACCAATTAAAAGAAAGCAAGCTCTATCAGGCCGTTTGTCACAGAAAAAGAAATTCTCTTAAGATTCAAATAGCACTTTCTATCTTTTTTTTTTTTTTTGGAGTAATAAGAAGCACTTTACTGAAAAGACTATTTGAAAACCATTTGTTTCTTTAGTCAGTGAAACTGTTAAGGGGGGGAGGGGGTGGGCATCGAGGAATAACGTGTAGAACTGTCAGAGAGAGACATTTCTGGAAAATGTCTCTTTAATATGGTGATCCTTTAAGGCTCAAAGTGCAAGGTGAAGAAGGCTTCTGGAACTGGTTGGCTTCGTGCTTTACATGGTGTGGGGGAAGGATGAGCGCGAACAGCTCCATTCGGAGGAGCCCTTTCACGTTGCACAGTTGCCTGTGAGAGAGACTCATGCGGAGGCCCACCTGCCTGCCCAGTAATTCTAAGTGTCCCTTAGGATTACAGTGCGTGTGACAGCGTACCGCGGGGTTAAAGATGTGGCCTTTTGCAGATGTTGAAGTCGATTCAAAAAGCATTTATATGTTCAGAGAATTTAACCCGGGTCTTGTGACGAGTGCTGTAGATGTCACGGCATTGGGAGACGTCAGACGTCGGATTCATGAGTTTCTCTATTTGAAATCGTTATTAAAATTAGTTGTGCAGTCAGAGGACTGGAAAAAATGGTTATTTTGATGAAAAGGAGAGAGACTAGTTTTAATAATTAACTTTTTATTTTTTTACTTATCCCTGGTGGAAAAAAGTTGAAGAGTTAAATGAATTTGGATGAAAAAAAGACGTATTTAAACCAACTGTAGTAGGTGAGACAACTGTGAGCGAACATTTGAGACGGTTGTGGTTGTCCTGAGCCTGGATGGGTGGTTGCTTTTTCAGTATCGTGATACCGTGATTTTTAACACTACATTCCTTGTCTTTTTTTTTTTTTTTTTTTTAACCAGGTGATTTAAGCTCTGTTAAACCTCATGCTGTGTCATCTGCATGAATCGTGCCAGCATGATACGCTCTGTTCAAAGATATTGTTACCTAAATAAAAAGGAGGGAAAAACAAAACTAAAAAAAAAAAAAAAACAAACACAAAACAAAACACTGTGTCTGAACAAAATCCTGTGTGGCCTATACAGAGACCCTAGCTGAGACTGAGAGATGCTGCGCTAATAGACAATCAGTGGGTACCTTATTTATGGAACACTTTCGGGAACGGTCTTAAAGGCGTTACTGCTTTGAAAGCAGTCAGCGAGTCGCGTTTTCTAAACAGAAAGGTAAAAACTATTTATTTTAAAATCCATCAGATTGAACGTTGAGTTTTTAAGCAGTGTTGATTTCACAGTGTCTCGGGTTCCGGTTTTGTTTTGTATCATCTGAACTGGCATTAGCTTTGTATTCGTCCACCACCGACCCCTAGCGCCGCTCATATTGACGTCAGGAAATGTAGATACAGTTCCCTGGTGTTCGTGTGACCATTACTAACTGTCAAGTTTGTTGTTTTGTTTTGTTTTTTTAATTGAATAAATGTAACATTTAAAATTTTGCTTTCTGTAGCTTCTAAGGTTCTAGAATTCTATTTTTTTTCTGAGTTCCTTCATGTCACTTCGGTAACAGTTTCACAGTGAAGTGCTCTCGTACCCTTTCCACAGATGTAACAAAGGCACTCTCTGCCCCCCGACAACTGACGCGTGAGAAGTTGCTTGATGTCAATTTAACCTTCTCTCCCTCCCCAGAGAATTGACTTGTGAGACTTCAGTAAAAATGCATACTGTACTCCTTTCTTGTCTGCTCTCTGTATGTCTTTGTGAACTGATGGCTGGAGACCTTTGCTTTGCGTGGTTGTGCTGCCACCGCACTCAGTTACACGTGCACAACCACGTCTCCCTGTTCTGCCACAGGTTATCTGCTTGGGCAGGGGAGGTTGAGCAGGCACGGCCCTTCCCTCACTTCCATGGGTACAGCACCTTTCTGTATTCTTGAAACTGCCCTTCCTGCTGGGGGAGGTTCACCAAACGCTTAAGGGAAGGTGGGAGAGAAGGAAATCCCGTAGCTGAAGCTGAATTCCTAGAGGAAGAGATAAATACGTTCAGTCCTCTCTACGATCAGCTGTTCTTTGTATCATCATCATGGCAGACACCCATGTTAAAGCTGCTGATATTTTGCCTTTGGGAATTAAGGAATCCTCGTGTACGTTGTGTACCACCTCCAGCCCTGAGCAACCCCACATACCACAGGAAACAAACTGAGCTGCAGAAGCACCACAGTTATAGGCTGCCTATGCCCACCAGTACCAAGGCTGATGGCACGCAGCGTGATTAGCACTTTTCTTAGACCTGAACTTTAGAAATACCAATATATTTTCCCCATAAACTTATCAAGAAGAGCTGTAATTATAACTACTGCAGCACCTGAAGCAATGCTGTTCAATGACCACTGTTGTGCAAACTGAGAAACAAGAGCTGTGCTCACAGGAGAACGCTAGGTACCTGAGAAGATTAGCAATCCAAAGGTTAGCTACCCCAGCGCTCCGGGCTCGGCGTCAGCAATACAAATTCCAGACCTCAGCTGCCAGAGTTCAACCAAGAACTCCAATCTTCACAGTAGCACACAGTCCCTTTCAGATACCTTTAGCACCTCTGTTTTCACATAGGAAGTATCAATTAGCCCAAGGACAGACCTCTGTGGCACATCGCGCAGATGGGTGCTGCCATTCTTTTCACCTCTCCCCAGTGGCAATGCAGCAGTAGAAGTGAAGAAAGCTGCTAAAATCGCAGTGACTGAACCAGCCGAAGCACAAAGCTGTCAGAGCCAACAAAGCAGGCAGCTAGGGTGTGGGCACTACAGAGCTATATGGGAGGACAGAGGCCCTGCTAGAGGGAGGGCAGCAGACAGTGCTGCTAAAAATACACTGGGAATCTCCCATCACCTTCAGCAGGCTTCACTTACACCATGACTACACAACACTGGTCTTAGAACTGTGAAAACTGACAGCATTAAATCACTACAGTTAGTAGTATCTGCTACAATGCCTTCAAAGACTTGTGCTATAATCTGAAATACTTGGTTTTAGAATACATTTCCAAGCGTGAGTCAGCATTTGCACTAAACAACCCAAACCAGGAGGAGCATTTTCCTATCTCAGTAAATACCTGCCTGCGTACCATTAGCAGCCAGGCACAGGTGAGAAGCAGCAGTTCGCGCCACACAGAGTTTGTAACGGCAGAATGTAAACGCGAAAGTTGTCGCAGAACGTACGTGTGCTTCATATTTACCTCTTAAAAGAGATGTTACATAGCTTCATTTCTTCTGTTAATCTGAATTGTTTTAATACCGAAACAGTTTCAAGCAGCACACAGGAAGTTCAGAACATTTCCATGTGAGGACACAGCCAACTGGTCTGGCTTCTGATCAAGGATTTTCAGCAGGTGCCTGCAGCACCGTGATTACCCAGCCTTACCTAGCACACTTGTGACAACACACTGCTTCAGTAGCACCACACAAAAAGCAGTTTCCCAGAGAGCTATTCAAGTTTAGGCTCTCCCCTGCTCTGGGTTCCCTGTTCTTTCTTTTCTAAGGTGAGCCATGTAACGCGTCCCCTGCGGGTACGAGGTTCAACACACTACAGGAAGGCGTGCACGGGGTGTGGGAAAGAAGAGGCTGCAGTGATTGTTCACAATGCTTGGTTCAAAACTGAACAAATCAATGCATTACCCAGCAATTAACAACAGTACTGCCAGCAGCACCCTTCTTTCAGGTCAGGACATGACCATTTAGACCTGGAGGCTGCAGTCCTAACTTGTTTTCATACCACTCTGCATAAAAGGAATCAAGTGACTGCAATCTTTGGAGCCTCCGCATTAAAGGAATTTCTCCTGGCAGCAAAACCCAAGAGGAGGCCTCTCACCCTCTGCTGTTCTCAAGCTACGATTTGGACAATCAGATTTGTAATGCTTGATCTTACTTTAGCTTCAGGCTCAAGTAGCAGACAGATGCTATTAGAAACTCTACCTTCTGCTTTAAAGAACTGCTACTGAGTAGCTCTTCACGTCTTACTTAAGCTATTAGCTCAAAATCTAATAAGTTACCAAACAGCAGAGAGAACCACGTGTTTCAGTATCCCACTATCTCATGCTGTCAACATTTCCAAGGTTTTTATAACCAGTGTTTATAACAGTATCAAAATAAATCATCACTTTAACCTCCATTAATGACAGAACTGCCAAAAAACAATACTGAAAATGACTCAAATTGAGACTCTATGTTTTATTAATACTCCTCCAGATTACATCTCTATTCCTAAAAAGAAAAATATGAACAAATCTAAATCTAGAGATTCCATTATTGTTCAGTCCTGGGAATGAAACACCGTTAAGTTGGACCACTTTATTACTCTCCACATACTTTATAAAGTTTTGAAAGTCAAAAAAGAAAAAAAAAAAAAAAAAAAAAGGAGAAAAAAAGTCAAATACCAGTAGCTCCAGATTGCACATTGAACACGGTAGGCTGTTAATCATAACACAACGTCCTGATAAAAATCCCTGATTAAGAAGTTTGCCCTCTAAATGAAATCTGTAAGATGTTCTGTTGGTAGCTCAGCCACTAAATGGTATAGGAACTGCTCCCTGTTGTTTTGCTGCTTACATTATTTAGCCTCAGGCACGTCCTGGAACCAAAGTCTTTGGAGGTGGGAGTCAGCTGTTAAACAATAACAAAGCGTTAAAGAGATACTTAACAAAACACTCCGGGTCTGCTTCAGAGAAGGCAGAACATTGCGCCCTTGAAGCAACAGGAAAAGTTGTCACGTGTAACCGAGGGGGAAAAATACCCAGAAGCTCCAACACTTACGGATGTAGATTCTCAAAACGCAGCCGAGCCAGGTTCAGCAAGAAAACCACGCACATCCTACCAAGGTAGCAGGCACCACAGAACATACAAACCAGACAGCAAACAGATCTCCACCGCAGAAGCTGTCCATGAATGCGTCAATCCCACCAATCAGTTGCTATAAGAAGAAGTTCAGTGTCTCATCTTCGGTGCTTCTTTAACGATAATCCTGTACATTTATATACAAAACCACACAAGGATAGCTGCTAGATGCTTCCAATCCTTGTCCTTTTGCAGTGACGAAAAATATTTAAAAACCAGAGTCTGGACTTATAAATAGTGCAGAAAATGCAAAAGCTAAGAAGACGATGCCTCCTATGATTGTCACTAGAAAGGAAAAACAAACCAGAAATGAATTAGTGACTGAGAAAGTTAAATAAATACAGCCTTATAATGTGTTGTGGAAGACGTTTTTTTATGTGTTAAGAAGTCTGACTGCTGAACTATCTTTTTAAAACTTACACAGTGAAGCAGAAGATGCCATTTCTAACTCAGTGTCAGGATGCCCACACACTACCCCACTGTTCAATCTTATCTACAAAGACATATTTTGGACCTTAGAAAGGACTTTGTGTACTTCAGCTGCTGTGAAAGCTGAGGTCCATGCCCACTGTTGAGTATTTGGCTATGTGGAAGAACATTAAGATACAATATTATCAAGCTGGAGCAAGTCACCAGTTAAGAGTGACACTGCAGATCAGCATTTTTAGCACAATGCAGGTGACAACGTTGAATGAGACAGTATTAAAATCGTTAACTGCTTGCAACGGCCACAAACTGCTAGAAGCTGGGGTGATACCACTGCATTTGGCCCATTCTTCTCCATCTAACAGGCTACATGGACCTTTGATCTGGCTTAAGAGGGTTATTCCTACCCACAGAGCTCCATGCTGGGCTTATTGGTCACAGAATCACAGAACCATAGAATCACTCAGGTTGGAAAAGACCTTCAAGATCATCAAGTCCAACCACAACCAAACCATACTATTCAGACTCTTAACAAACCACCTCTAAATCATATCCCTGAGCACCACGGCACAAAAACTATTGTTAGATTAGCACCTCATCATCTATTGCCTTAACAAACAAGATAGAATACACATATCACCTTTCCCAGTGAAACTGACCCCTTCACCTCCCCTTCTGAAAGTGCAGAATACAAAGAGCCAAGCACTGGGCTCCCCAGTACCAAAAAGACTGTGATCTCCTTGGAAGAGTCCAGTGGAGAGCTACAAAGATGATAAAAGGCATGGAACACATCCCTTATGAGGAAAGGCTGAGAGACCTGGGTCTGTTCAGCCTTGAGAAAAGAAGACTCAGAGGGGATCTGATCCACGTCTATAAATATCTAAGGAGCAGGAGGCTAAGGGAGGAGGCTGGACTCTTCTCAGCAGTGTGTGGTGATAGGACAAGGGGAAATGGCCACAGACTGCAGTATAGGAAGTTCCACACAAATGTGCATGGGAACTTCTTCACAGTGCAGTGACGGAGCACTGGCACAGGCTGCACAGAGAGGTGGTGGAGTCTCCTTCTCTGGAGACATTCCAGACCCGCCTGGACGCCTACCTGTGCAACCTGGGCTAGGGAACTGCTTTGGCAGGGAGTTGGATTTGATGATCTCTAGAGGTCCCTTCCAACCCCTACAGTTCTGTGATTCTGTGTGTGATTTTACAGAAGTTTCAAGAAACGCTCCTCCTAAGCATTGTCATCTCAGACATTACCACCATTAATACATTTTTCAGTTGGAAGGAGTTTTCACTTACCAGTCCTAACAGAAATTTTTTGTGCTATCATTCTCCCTCCAATAACTGCTAAACCAGTGCATAGACAATGTCCCACCGTTCCTCCTACTGCCACACCGTAAGGATCCTGAGCAGAAAACACAGAAGGGAAACATGAGCACAACAGAAAGCCTGCTAGTTCCACAACCTCCTACCGTGATGGAACCATAGCTTGGCTCTTTGGTTACACAGAATCAAGCACGTGGTGTACTCTGCTCCAGTATCCATCGCTGTCTTAGAAAACAGTAACAGAATACTTCAGCTAGTAAGACAGCCTTAAAGGTAAACCGGACTAATATAGGTGTATTTGGGATGTTTCAACCAAGAAACATCTTCAGGCGGTTAAATGTAGATGCAGAGATCACTCTGCTGTACTTAATTAAGTAACATCTAATGGGAAGGTGGCAGCTACTGAGAAACACCATACACAGCAGCAGGAAGAACATTAATTTAAGAAGAAAAAACAAATAAGTAAACCTAAGAACTGCAAATGAAAGCTTTTAGTAGCTAAAGAAAAAAAATTCCAACTCCGTTGCCCAGCTCAACAAGCCTGTGCTTTATACTTTGGTCCCCCAACAGAAAAATTAACCAAAGAGGGAAGTATTGTAGAATTTAAATCCAGAAAATAATAAACTGCTTTCAAAATGTACTGTCCACAAGAGCTTTCACACAACCCTCCATAATGAGCATCACCTCATTACAGTAACAAGTCTACTACAAAAAGAAGCTTCTGAGATCTGCTTGCAAATTACAGCACATATATTAAACACCTCATAAAACAGATCAGTTCAGCATGAGAAACAGGGAAAAAAAATATGTTTTAATGACAGATGAAGAAGACAAGGTAACAGCCTGATTTTCTGCTGCATTAAGATGAACTAGGGAAGGTGGAATTAAGTCCTGCAAACCTCTCCTTCAGGAGAGGAAGCAAGACTTCCAGCTCAGAGGAGAAAAGCCTACTGCCTCACTTCATGAGGAATGCATGAAATCTCTAACATGCAAACAGAAACTGTCAAGGAAATGAACCGATATAAGGAGAACACAATGCTGACTGATCAAGACAACCAGAAGCACAAGCTACTGGGAGAAGCTACAGAGCAGAGGACAAAGAACAGACAAAACTACTAAGAAGCCCAGGAGGGAGGTAGAGCTGTGCCAGCAGAACACATCTGCCTCCACGACTGGGAACAGGATCAAATATTCCTGGAAGTCCTCATTTCCATGCTGACAGCAGCCCACTGGCAAGTGGTGGATCTTGCCCTCTACAACTGCTGTCCCTCAGAGAGCATAATTTATGACTTCTTCCATGACTTCAGTATCTTCAGTTCAAATGCTCAGAAACAGCCAAGAAAATCAGCCTAACGTGATGTGATAGAATTTCAGTTCCCTTTCCAAATACTCAGGCAGATGTATGTTTTTTACGCACAGAAAACTACTGAGGTGTAAAATGAAGTTCTTGAGGACGGTCGTCAGGATTAGGTTCATTAAGACTGACTTAAATCTTTCTCAGGGTGTGTGCACTGTGACGGTTTACATTATCCCCTTTTTTCCTCCAAAGAAACTACGTTTCATTCACTGAGACAGGATGGATACTACTCACTTAATAAGCAGTCAGAGTATTTTCTTTTCACTGAAGAATGTATGGTTCACAGCTGACTTCCCACACTACTAATTTACTAATTGCTGTAAAATTTCTCTCCTTCTAACTATTTCTGTAACATTCTCACTATGTAAATTATTCTTTGCGAAGTACTTATTTTGCGAGGTATCTGAATACTTCATGTAAGCATTATAAAATAATCCCACAGACAGAATGAAAAAAGAAGACTGAAAGACCTCAAATTCATTTTTTGTAGTACTTGGCTTTGCAGCACTTATCCAAACATTTCAGATGTTAAAAGCTTAAACATCCACAGTCTTCTTTTGCAATGCTCAGTACTTCGGGGATTGCACCACAGTCTGATGGACAGTTCTTAATGGGACACTCAGAAAAATGCAAAACAGAAGTCAACCTGTGATAGGATGGGCTTAAGCAACGTACCCAGAACCATACAGAAACTTTGGCGGGGGCAGTAACAGTGAGTTCTAGCTTGCCAAGATGGCATGTAGCTACCTGAATAATGAGATCATCCTCTCTAACCTGTTCCGAATTTTAGTTCCACCTACTGTAACAAATTCAGTTAGATTTTAAAAAAAAGCAGTACCTTATCACCAGTTTAAAATTTACTAGGATTAAGGTCTCTTTTTAAAGCTGCAGACAACCCAAGGAGAGCAAAAGAAGAGGGGGCATTCTGCAGCACTCACCTCTCTGGCTGCCAAAACGATGGTTGTTAACTGGGAACGATCACCCCATTCTGCTAAAAATGTTAAAGTAAAAGCTTGTACAAAGATGGGAGAAATAAAATGGAGCCATTTCTTCTGAGGTATAGTGGCAGTTGATCCCGTTTCCACATCCCCTGGCCCATTTAACAGTTTAGTTCTCTGAAGCTGTAGAAGACAAAAAGAATTAAAAATATATATTAAGATTAGAAACATCAACTCAACAATCCAAATGAAATACTTAAACTGTATAGCTGTTAATTTAACATCTGGAATGCTATTAGGCACTGACTGTGCGTTACTGACATGTTATTTATATTAGATGGTATTTTTTAAAGCTTACTACATATATGTAATGTTTAATATAATATATAAACATCATCTCTAACCTCCAACTGTTGTTCATCACACTGCAGTTACAACAGGAGTGACAGCTAGTTTCAAACGACAGACTGCTTCCCACTTTATAAAGCAGGAAAAGTGGTGGCTCTCAAATCAGGAGTGGATAAATTGATAAGAAAAAATGAAAATCTTACAAGAAACAAGATTACTGTTCCCTGGAAGTGGACCAGAATGTTTATTATAAAGTCTGTTACTACACACCATTAAAAAAGAATAAAAAAACCCTACAGGGAAAGCCCCTTTCCTCCACAGACGTAGGATATGCCACAGAACCAGAATCATCTGTTGAAACAGCCTCCAAATGCCCACTTCTGTCCAGATGACCACACATCTGTTGTGTTAGACTCTTACCAATTGCAACCGTGGCTGAATACCCCAAACATGAAACTGCTGCTCCGCAACTTCAAAGCTGTAACTGTTTCATTAGCCACAATTCACAGAGAGTTAAGACTTACTTCCTCATCTTTTTTCTTTATTTCTGCTTGAACTTCCTCCAGCTCTTCCTGGCCCTCATCTGGACTCATTTTCAAGCCTTCTCGAAGCATCCTGATGCCAAAGATTGCAAACAGTGCAGTTGACACATAGTATGTATACACACGAGGAATAACCGTCGTGGCATAGCCAAACAAAACTGAAAAGAAAAAGAATGCGTAATGTCAAAAATAAGAACAAATATAATTATTTTTTTCCCCATATCAGTCCAAGCAAATTTATTTTTCCACTCAAGAACTACACGAATCCTGCTTTTCTCCAAGCACGTCAAGAGACTTCACCACAAATCACATTAGAATTAACTGATGTTATATGCCATAACCAATCTATTTATTTACAAGACTGTACGCTGGATGGCATCGGTTTTCAACCATTATTTTCCCATTTATTTCAGACCTGTCTTCTACAAATGAGATTTTCTATGAGATAAATTTACTAGACATGCCTACATCCAATCACCTGAATTCATGCCTTTCTTCTTCAGCCAAATGCAAACACCTGAAAATTACCATTCTTCCCTCTCTCTGCCATGCTCCACCAACTCCAGTCCTCCTTTAATTTCTAAGCACTGATCCCACACAAAGACTAACAGACTGCTTCCACGGTGCATCTACTTTTACGGGTACTGAAGGTGATCAAACTAAGGCAAAACTACCTTCCAAATAGAAGAAATATGTACCCAAGTCTGACTACTCCACAAAGATCAGAGCTACAGACATAAAAGGCCTGTGTACATACTTGGAAAAGAACACCTCATACCTAACGTTCACAGCTGATATGACCACACTGTTACACTGCATGTGCAACAAGACAGGCGGAAATATGTTACCCCATGGGTCCATCCTTCCTGGCTTACATCCACGCTGCCACTACCAAAAGACTATCACAGACAAAATAAAGTTAGGCTGCAGTGCACACAGGGATGAGTAACAGCACTGCAGAGCCAAACAGAAACAGAAGAATATAAAACTCTTTTGAAAGACTGAAAATAGTGCAGAATATACAGAATGGTTTCCAGCATTACTTGCCATGTACAAAAACGATGAAACAATCAGAATGATAATGCAGCTTGTTATATCACGAGGGCAAAAATGTTTCTGAACACAGCTTGAAAATAAACAACAAAAAACCAGCACCACATACTGATTATCTGGATCTCCAGAATTTAAATGAGCACGCTGGAAAACAACAAAAACAAAAAAGCCCAGGAAGTTCTAACCACAGTTTCTAAGAAACAAGGACAGGGAAAGGGAAAACCCCAGCTCCTTTCTGAACAGGAAAAAAATAGCTGGGAACCCTAAGGTAGGGAATAAATTGACTTCACATAGAAAAAGGGAGAGCTGTAATGGGCAGATGTAGAAAAGAGGCCATGGGGTGCACCATCACCTCTGACACTAAATAAAGTTAAATGAAGCACACAGTGCAAAAGTGGAACAAGACTTAAAGACTAATGTCATTAAGCACGTAATGGAATAAATTCTTACAATGCAATCATAATGAGCAGCACAAATGGAAACTGCTGTAAGACCTCACCATCAACTGCAGCAATGCATTCACAACAGCTACACATCTGAAGACCCTCAGATCAACACTGAGACCACCAGGTACCATCTACCACAAAGGTTCATGGCAGAATACTATCTTCCACCTTTCCAGACAGCTACGCATACAACGATGCAAGCCGGTCACGGGAAATCTGACATCATATTAAGCATCTTTTACCTCAGAAAGGAAATAAACCTCAGCCCTACACTCTCTTCAGGTACGCTAATTTAACAGGAGCTAAAAATAAAAAGGAAAAAGATAGTCTAAAAGCTAAGGGACTGCTTAGGCTCCCAACTCCATTCCTGATTCCTTAAAAGCATACAGTTGTCTAGGGAGTGTGAACATCTAGTTGAGTTTAGTCTAATGCCACAGCCCAAGAAAAAAACCTTCAAAATCTGCACAAACCAGAAGACTGCATATAGCTGCTAACCTACTACCTTTGATTTAATTTTAGTTAAGATTTACCAATCAATACAGACTTATCCAGTACATTTAAACATACAAAACAAAACAGCATGAGGGCTGACCTGATAAGCACGTCATCAGTCCTAAGGCAAGCATAGCACCAGCCAGTACAGTCAAACGGTTGTATCGCATTGCCATGATGGCTGCAATGAAGAAGGTCTTATCTCCAAGTTCTGATACAATGATGACCGATATAGCAGCCACAAATGCATGAATAAAGCCCAAATTAGTCTTGTCAGCTGACTCTTCATTGACTAGATGAACTGGAGCAACTGGCGAGGGCCCCTTCTGTAAGCAGGAGGGAGACAAAATGAAACAAACACCAGTTAATTAGGTTTGAACACATAATTCCTGGTACTGAGCTCTCTGTTTCTCCTGTCACACCACGCTGCCTGCTGCGGCACTTAACTATACACCCTCCATGCAGTATGTAGCCATCATTAACTAGTTACTGGCTGCCACCTATCCCAAATTAATAGTCACTTCACATGAAGCACCTGCTCTGATTATTAAAGCAGTACTTCACCACACGAACTACTACTGGAATGCGAGAACCATTACCACAATCGAACAGGAGAGAAGCAACTTTATATTGCTGTCGGTACAGTTGTTGTCTGTTTACATTATGATGCTCAAGCAAGCAATTTTATGATATAAATGCTAAGAACGAAACTCCTCAAATCTTCAAGCAGAAACTGAGTAATTATGAGTGCTCAAGAGAAAACGGAACCCTTTAAAAATCTGTCAGGATCTCCTCGCAGAATCTTTGCACCTCAGGCACTTTCAAGTTTTATGCAACTTTCCATCAGCTTTTTTTTATACACACTGTTGAACACCAGCTCTAAGGCCCTCCTGTGCTCAAACCAGCTCAGCACATTCCAGATTTCCCCTCAATAATCAGTGTTTACTCTCATGAAGATTAAGATACCTATAATCAAAAGCAGACCCAAAACAACAAAGCTGCTGTTTGTGTGCTTGACCAGAGATGGCCCAGAAAGTTAACACCTGCATGAACAGAGACAGATCACAACATGTTTCGTCAGGAGACTTGCCAGAACTCCCTCAATGGTGCTGGGAAGTCTGAGGTTTGATGTTTGAAATACTCGTGCATCAAGCAGTAACGGTAAGTTTTTTTCCCTCTATGTGATCACTTGGCAATGGAACTCCCTAACCAACAATAACATTTTATGAGTTTGAATACAAAGAAGCTAATCCTAAATACCAATACAAGCTGAAGAGTCCTGGGCTGCAACAAGATAGGCTCCCTTCTGCTTACACCCACAAGACCACTTTGCCCCCCAACAGCACATACGCCGTGGGGGCTTAGTACAAAAATATTTATCTGTTGAAAAACATTAGCTCATCTGGCCAAGCTCCACTGTCGAGCACAGCATCAGGCATCACGTCCACAGTGTCGTTTGCTGAAAGCAAACACACACACACACTTCTAAAACAAACTCTTTTCTTAGAATAAATGAGTTTGTCAACTACTGCTTCTCAGATGATGACTCTAAACTATTTTTCGTAACAAACCCCTAAACTCCCTTCTTTCAGCATTAAAAAGGTGGTAATCACAGCCTTTCTGTCTTCAGCTAGACAAAATGTTGGCTTTTGTTTTCTGCTACAAGCCAAACATTGAACTACTTAAGAATAATCTCCTCTGTGCTCCAACTTTATCAAAATTATGCTTACTGACACAAGAAAAAAAAAAAAGGAAAAAATTCACTGCCAACTTCAACCTCAATAACTTACAATTACTTACAACGGAGCACTCTTTCAACAAAGTGGTGAACAGAAAAATGTGATGAAAAATAACACTCTGGCGAGCTTTTCTCATTCTTTAAAGTCAACAGAGCTCTACCAGTGGTGTCCAAAAGGGACACAGACGACACCAGGAGCCGCCACGGTCACAGAATCAAGCTGGAAGAGACCCACGAGGATGGAGTCACAGCTTCGGGTTGGGCGGGACCTTAAAGCGCCCTCGCTTCCACCTCCCTGCCGCGTGCGGGGCTGCCCCCACCGGCTCAGGCCGCACAGGGCCCCGTCCAACCCGGCCAGGGACGGGACAGCCTTCCGTCGCTGCCTCTGCGCGCAGACGCGGCCGCTCCGCGCCGTTCACCTTGACGATGCGAACGCGGAGCCGCGTTCCTGTTCCCGGCCGAGCCCCCGCGCCGCTCCCTCCCTCGCTCTGCTCCGGGGCCTCGAGAGAAGCTCCGTCCCGCGGGCCGGCGCTGCCCGGCCCCGCCTCACCTCTGCCCGGGGCTCGGCTCCCTGCCCCGCTCCCTGCGGCGCCGCCGCCGGCGCCTTGTTCCTGCCGGGCTCTTCCTCCGGCGCGGCGCGCAGCCCGGCCGGCGCCGCCAGCAGCACGAGCAGCGCCAGAGCGGCGGCCCCGGGCAGAGGGGCCGGGCCGCGGCGGCCGCGCTCCGGCGGGGAGAGCGGCGGGGAGCCCATGGCGGCCCGCGCGGCGGTGAGGGCCTCTCACAGGCGCCGCGTCATCGCCCCTCGCCGTGGAGCTGCCGCCGCGCGCCCGAACGTCCCAACCGCTTCCTGCCGCGGCCCGAGAGAGCGGGGCGGTGCCTCGGCTCGCCCACCCGGCCCGCCCCCAGCGGCTGGGAGGGCCGGGAACGGAGCGGGTCGGGTCGCGGCGCCGCCTCGGAAAGAAGGCGGCGAGGCTCGGGGCCGGGAAGGGCCGGCTCTGCGTCCCCCAGCCGGGGCTACGGGGAGAGGGGCCCCGGGCAGAGGTGCGGCATTCCACGGAGAGCAGTCGCTGAGGTTCTGGGGGTTGATTTTGAGAAATCAGACGAAATGGGAACTGTATCAAACATCTTTAATTTTGTGTCGTAAAATATTCCGAGGTACATAAAAACTCTTCTTATATACAAATTATTGCCGGTACGCCAGCGGGCATCTGCTCCCATCACGCAGATCTCAGCCCCTCCCGTACCACGAGGAAGACCACACCGTGCAGTTGCTAAGTGCAAAACCCACACAGCCCTGTGCCGAGAGGCAGCACTTGTCCCTTAAGGACCGAGGCAGGTCGCTGTCACCCCATGAAACACGAAGGATGTCGAGGACCTCAAACGAAGATGCCAGAACTGCAATCGGCAAATTCGTTTCTGCTCTGCTCCAGACAGAGAACCTTCCACGATCTTCCAAGATTGCGGATAAACAAGGACCGTTCTGTGCTCCGTTTATTGCTTCTGCTGAGTGTGAGTCACCCCTACAGCACAGCTTCCTCCACCGCTCCTTGTGCTCGCAGTTACAAGGCACTGCCTGGTTTTCATTACCACCGGGGAAGCACAGAAAGCCAATACATCATTTGCCTCCCTCTGAAGGGATGCAAAGAAAAGGGAACGCAAATGAATGTGTTTAAGTATTAGGCAAGACATGAAACACAGCAGTTCAAATGATTCCCTGCACTACCATTTCTCTACAGTTCTCGTGAACATGTACTGTGGTTTGCTGCACAACAGTTAAGTGCTTGTTTTTGCATAAAACAGAACTATAAAATGGAAAAGACCCAGTTAGCATCTCATCAGTTCTAATTAAGTTCTTCGTTAAACTTTTTCTTTGCTTGTATGACACACAGAGACCTTGCATTTCCCTACATAAATTAGCAACTCTGATGAGATTAAAATGATGAGTTTTCAACCTCTACAGCATAGAGGATGTGCGCAATTTTGCCCTGACTTTAGTAAAATGTAGATTTTTTGTTCTCTTACAGAAAACACTTCCCAGTTTGCACTAAATACATTTTAGAAGGCGCATCCTAAAAAATAAATGGTACAAATGCTTTTCGATGCTTTGGGTAGGAGGAAAATTTTTCCTGATAGAACTCATGACATAAAACAGCAGCCAGTGCCTGGTTAAAAAATACATACATCACTACAAACCACCACGTCACATTGTGAAATCCAAATGTGATGGCCATGGATATATAGATGAGGAGTTCTGCAAAATAATGAGGGCAAGAAACTCTTTCAAACCAGTCTCCAAAAGGTATACTGTGGTTCAGGCTTAAAACCTTTCCTGCAAGCAAAGAGAAAGAAATTAGTCAGAACAACACATTAAACGAACTTTTCATCTTGCAATTATAGAACAACAAACTCATTAAAATGATCATCATCATTCTCTCCATCTGATCTGGCAGCTTTGCATGTCTTAACGAAGTAAGACATCACCCTCTGGCTGTTTGTGTAAATACAGAGAGGGAAATGTATTTTTAGCCCCTATAGAGAACAAAGCGAGGTCTCAGAGGAGTGGCACAAGTCCTAAGCATTATTATTTGCCTGTCCTTAGGATGACAGGAGCTAGACCTTCAACACAACTTCTGAAAAAATAGACACACGTACGTAACATTCAGCTGTCTGCTCTCTTTTCCAAATGGTTTCATTTAACCTCCTGAAAATCTTAAGATTGCCACACTGCGGTGTGAAAAAAATACCAGTGTTTCAAGGTGGTAGAAGCTACAGAAGCCTACTGAAATAACCAGCAAATATTTACATAAGTAACTTGTTCACAGAAGTGAAAACACCTTACCTGATTTACTTTTTCTAAGATTAGCTAGGATCACAAGACATCTGTGCTGGTGAAGGGAGGCCCAAATGTACATCACAATGCCTACGATGTGATACCATACGATCTGCACAGAAAGTTCTTCTCCTGAATAAAACATGTTTCATTAATAAACAGCCAGGAATTCTTTTTCTGAGCATTGTCCCAAAGCAGTGCATACATACTTTGTATGTCAGCATCTGACAGGATTCTAGTAGCAAGATGCTAATCCCTTTAAAGATGCTTTTACATCCTCTGTGATTTAAGTGCTCTGCTACTATTCATTTCCCTTAACCACCCTATACTAAAAATACCAAATACTTGTTTTTAAATCCAGTATCTTTAGGTACACTATCACATACAACTGGTATACAATCCAGTCTCGGATCTCAGTACTGGACTCTGTTAATTCTTACTATCCTAATGGAAGACTCTGCCATGTCTCATGTCAACACGTAAGTACAGTTTGTTCTGTTCACAGTGAGCGGTATATATATATATACACACTGTAAACCATTTACCCCAGCAAAAACTTTGCATTGAGGATGGTCTCCTACGTACAAGACAATATATCATCTCCAAGTATCCACCAGACGAGAAAAGTAGAAAACAGGTCCAGAATAAAAAGGTTTTATCCACTCATAAACGATCTGAAGGCTGTTTTAAAAATAACCCAATTAAACTAGACCTGATGTGGTTGGAAGTGGTTAAAAGCTTTGCTGAAGTCACATTCTCGGTAATGAGCACTTTGCACAGATCAGTCATGGGTGAAATGCTACAGTCAGCTCAAGTGTTGCAAAGAAGCATACAGCAGATCAGTGGAACATGCTGGCAGAAGCAGGTCATAAAACTCAAATTTCTGCTCTATTAATGGAGACATACAGTACCAAGGGAAAGAAGAGGCTGACTGATATAAGGCAGAAGTGGGAAGCTCTCGACTGACGGCAAAGGAGCTGACTGCATCTACAGTGAGGCAGAGTAATAGTGAATTTAAGGGAATAACAGCGGTGATTTAAGATATTAGTGAACAAGCAAGAGTGTGTCTGTAATACTCCCTGAGAGTGCAATACTGAAATGTCACTTTGCAGTATGCCAGTAAGCTATTATTACTTCTCATCAATTAACACACTTCTCACACAAGTCCTCGGAGAAATCAAGTGAACCGCCTGCCTTGATGGAAAGAAATGGGAGAAAAAAAATGCATCTTTGGTAACAGTGAAGCAGGTACTTACCATTTCTAACATTAGTAGGCACTTGACACAGCACAGTTGAGCCAACAGCAATGTAATAACCAATTCCAAAGCAATACTGCACAATGTGAATGACGCCATTGGAGAACACGCTGGTATAGAGGCATTCTGCAAGTCTTTGAAAGCTATGCAGCCAAAGGAGCAGGAGAACCAGGAGTGCAGAGAAGCGCTCACTATCTGCTTACAAATAAAAAACAGCGACTTAGGGAGAGATAGGAACAATTTAACCCCAACAGTGCTTCACGAGGGCTAATTCTCCCCTCCCCAAAGCAAAATATTTACCCTCTTTTTAAACTAACCTAGCACTGGGAAAAGTATTTGTGTATTTGATGCACTGCTGACTGCAGAGACTGAGAAAAATTACACCAACAAGGTGCTAACAGTCATTCCTGCTAAAAAAGAATTGCTGAAAGCTACTGCATGCATAGCACAGAATGATTTCCTCCTTGAATAATGCCAAGGGGAACTGGTATTCCAGGAAAGCTGTGCTCAAGAGCAGCTTTTGAAGTAGCGTATGAAGAACACACATCAAGCAAAGAATGGTAACACAGTTTTGTAATACTTATGCGGCTGCTTCATAATAGCTGGAATACCTACCTGTATTCTCTTTCTGCAAATCTGTGCCAAAAGCACTATGGAAGATCTGAATCCATGGGGGGAGTGATGCTCCAAGGAACTCAGCTTGAAAAAGCCTCAACAGCAGAAAGCCATTCCACAGTATAGAAACTACGTAAAAATGAGTAAACCACCTGTGGGAACAAAAAGTGTCTTCATTAAACTTAATGTTCTCCTCATTCTTTGGATGGAAATGTAGCTGCAAGACACGCATGTCTCATGGTGAGTACATGCTTTTTTGGCCTGCCTATCAACATGACTACATTTCTTTAGAACATTCAAACTTTTTCTTTCAGAGAACTGGGGGTGAGAAGACAACTCCATGAGTTTGTGAAGCAAAATAAAACAGCCTCCAAGAACAGTTCAGGTTCATCTCAACAGCAATAAAGAGGCCAAGTAAGAAATTCAAATGCTAGCAAGTTTCCTTGCACGCTCCACAATGCCTTGCCCATTAGCAGTTAGTAACCCCTTCGGATGTTCACTCCTTCTCAGTTCTCTCTCCTACCAAGCAGAGACAGTAATGTTTGCTCTGCAGATTTGCAACAGGAAAAAAAAAAATTATTTCATTTTCTGCTTAAAAGACAGACAGAACTTGTGTATAGATAAAACTGTATTTCTGCCTCCAAGCTTCAAGCTCATTCTCTCCCAAACTATTACTTGGTACACTTTCGTCTCATTAGTTGCTGAAGAACATTCCCCACATGCAGTGTTTTTTGTCACAGCAAATAAACAAGCCCTGCCAGCTTAGCTGAGAAATGCCCTGCAAGATTTTGCCCTGCAAGATTTCAACAATCTCAATTATGTATGACCTACAGAGCAATCCAGCACTACAGTAAGTACATTTGTCCTTCAAGGAAAGAGGAATGCTCTGTGTTTGCCAAACCAACCTGAAATTAATCATAACATTTGACAAGATGGAAGAGCAGAGTTAAAAACCAGCCTGGGCTAATAAAAATATAGTGCTTGTCCAGAAACAAGACATGAATGGGGACAGAAAACATCTCACCAGTTAGCTTCATGATCTTCTCAGCTAGCAGGATTGCTGGCTCAGTGCTGCAGTAACAGAACTGTTTTGTGCATTTTGAGAGCTTGACATCAATTCATTGAGAAAGCCATATTCTTTGGTTAGCATATTCCCTAAGAAGTGGTGGGAAACTTCTGTTGGAGAAAGGTTAATTCAGATGAAACCCTACCACAAGAATGCAATACTTTGCAATGCATTGCAACTAAAGCCAAAGCTTTTTGAACCCTCCTTTTTGCTGTGGCTAGTGCAGAGCTTAAATGCACCCCTGGGAAACAGCAACCAGAAGCTTGATAACAAAGATAATACATTATAACATCTTTATTAATATGTTGCGTCACAATTTTTTAGCATTCTCTTTGAAAGCAACATATGCAAACGGTGTTAGTGACAACTGGGATAGTAACAGGTTGCCTCATAGGGAATGACTGAATCTTTGGGTTACACAGCACCCTAATCTTGACCTGCCAGACTTGGATGTAGGTGTGGCATGATCTTACAAGTCAAAGGCTAGGTCTAGCCAAAAATCTCAGCTGAACAAAACAACGGGATTCCAGTAACATATCAAGAGCTGTAGAGTTTTAATTTCTTCTTTTCCCTCTTTTATTCTATTAAGCATAACCTATTAAGAAGAGGTCTTCACAGCAATTCGGTTGTTTCAGTAACTATTTCAGAAAAAGAGCTGCGCTTGGGTAACTCAACAGCTCTTTCACCTAATGAGAGACTGTTCACGCAGTACCCAGATATTTGTATTAACGTGCTACTACCAGCATCCTGCGGCGCGTTTTATAAAGAAACCCAGAAGGAAGAAGACAACGACGGAATCAATGATCCATGCGGATCCCTTCGATCTCAGGGTATTCTGCGGGTCGCTCACGGCCCCACGGCCCCGCACTGCTTTGCTCGTTGCTCCAAACACCCCCTCCGCAGCATCCCCTCACCTCTTGGGCACCTGCAAGCGACGCAGCCAGCCTGCCTGCTGCCCGCCGCCTCTCTTGGTCTTCCCGTAGCGGATGAGGTCCTGAAAGAAGGCGGAGGCGACGTCGGTGAGTACGCCAGGCCGCCGCGCCTGGGCTCGGTGCAGCAGCAGCAGCGCCAGGAAAGCGGCGGCCAGCAGGGCCCAGGCAGCGGCCAGCAGCGCCGGCATGGCCGCCTGCGGAGCACCGCCCGCCCCAGGCCCGCCCCGCTCCGCCCACCGGCCCGGAGCAGGCCGGCCTCGGGCTGCGGCAGCGCCGCTTCTCCGCCGGGCGGGAAGTTGTGTCGGCCGTCGCTGCTTTGCCCTCTTGTTTAGTCCGCTAAAACAGGAAGAGATAAATAAAGTATGTGTTTAGAGTGTTAGCTAGAGCAAACGGGCATTTTTCAGCGTTCCTCTCGTCTTTGGAGCTGCCGTTGCTTTGGGCACTGCGGCGCGTTGAAAAGCACTGGGGAACCTGGCAGCTGCGCCCTGACGTCTGGGGTAGCCCACGAACTGCACTTGCCATTTTTTACGAATGTTACGCTCCTCTACGCATTCAGGAGTCCTGTTCAGGCCTTCACTTATTACGGGCTACAGTAAAACTACATCTTAAGTCGTGAACTTAGGTGAACTATATTTAAAAGTCATCATAGAATCATTAAGGTTGGAAAAGACCTCTCTCACATCGAGTCCAGTCATCATCCTATCACCCCATGCCCACTAACCATACCCCTCCGTGACATGTCTACGCGGCTCTTGAGCACCTACAGGGATGGTGACTCCACCACCTCCCTAGGCAGCCTGTGCCAGTGCAGCACCACTCTTCCTGAGAAGAAGCGTTCCTAATATCCAACCTGAACCTCACCCTGTGCAACTTAAGGCCATTACCTCTCACCCTGTCCTTGCAGAAGAGGCCGACCCCCACCTTTCAGGTTGTCATAGAGGGCTCAAGCTTACCCTGAGCATCCTCTTCTCCAGACTGAACAATCCCAGTTCCCTCAGCTGCTCCCCAGAAGACTTGAGCCCTCTCAGCTCCCTTGCCCTGCTCTGGACAAGCTCCAGGGTTTTGATGACTTGCTTGCAGCGAGGGACCCAAAACTGAGCACAGTTCATGAAATGCAGCCTCAGCGGAGCTGAGTACAGAGGGATGATCACCTCCCTGCTCCTGCTGGCTACTTTAAATACAGAGCAAGCTGATTTTGTTAGTTTTTAGAGCTGCTTCATGCCATCCTAAAGTCAGAAGATTTTAAGAACATAAAGCAGTGGCAACTGTCTTGTAGCTCAGTGAGGCTGAGGTCTATAGTACACATAGGTATTTTTAGAGGAACTTTTGTCAACCCAGCTCCACCTCCACAGTGCCTAGGTGAGTGTAGAACAGTTCTTTATTTCCTGTATTGGATTGAATTATGTCATTACAAACACTGTATTTCCATTCCAACCAAATACTAGATACATACAATATATGTGGGTTTTTTCTTTTTTCTTTTTCTACATGTCAAGCTTGATTGAAACAAAGTTTTGAATTCTACACAGGAAATATCCTAAACAGAGGCATAAGCTTTGCCTAAATGATTTTGAGGATACATTTATGATTGTTAGTCCATCTGAACAGTAGATCCTGTAAGGCAGTGCGCTCAGCTGAAGTACTCATGGCATCAACAATACTGCTTTGAGAAGAAATTTTTTGAGTTAATTTTCTTCTAGAACATACGGATGATAGCTCTGTAGTTACATCCACAGAATGTGCTATAACAAATATTTTAATGTCAATATGTTTTCTGCCAAAGTTCAGAACTGAGTCTAATGTTCTTGCAAATTCAGTAGAACTGAATTGTAAATCTGTTTCAGGGATTTCATGCCCAAGCCACTCCTGTGGCGTGTGCTGCGCCAGCAGCACAGGGAACCGGGATCTGACCTCAAAATGTGGTCACACTGCTGGCTGTTTCCTCAAGGTTTAGGTAACTGGAGGAAGAAAGGGAAGGAATACAGCTGTGAGGTTGGGAAATGGCTTGAAGGAGAGAGGAATCGATGGTTGGCTGTTTTAAGTATATGTTCTATATATTTGCAAGTTATACTGAGGAATATGAACCCTTTTCATTATAAGTTGCACTCTGCTATCTCTTTCAATTCTGTGTACTTCTTGCACTGCGGTAAGGACTGTTCTCTCTAGGATTTCTCCTTACCACGTGGCATCTGGGGAACATTATTGTACCCTTGTGTGATGATTTCCACACTTTTTATGCGATTGGTCCCTCTAGGTGGCACCAGCACTCTGTGGTTCCTCGAGTGCCGGAGGAAGCTGCCCGCAGGAGCCCGTGGAGCCACCAGACGCCCTTGGGCAGGAGCTCTGCAGGTCTGGCACCTCGCAGCCACTTCAGGCTTTGGCCAACCCCAGCAGCTCATATGCCATGAGCTTTTGAAAGCTTTGGGCAGTTACGGATGAGTGTTTATGGGTGCATATGAGCTTTCTGTGGTAAGTACTTTTTCTCACAATAATTCAGCTTAACAGGTGGAGTTCAGCTTAACTTTAGTTAGCTTGGCTTCCAGTATAAGTATGGAGGCAGGTGCCTTCAGTGTGCCAAGGTTTTCTTTCAAAACTCAGCCGTGTCTCAGCTGTAGAGCTGAACTGTTCTTCCTGGTGGATATCTTCCAATGGAAAGTGAGTTCAGAAGAACAAAACACATCTTCATCAGATGCCAGAGAACTGAGGTTCTTTATATTCTGCTGAGCTGGATTCGTGTGGACCACAGCAGACAATGTCTTTGTCAAATGCCTGTGGGGTAGGAGGGTGGAGATTTGCTTCTGAGCTTTTCAGTTGAGACCATTGTATTTACTCACAGGAATTTGTCTGCTGAGGGACAAAAATCAGTATCAGTGACTGGCCATCCCAGAACAGATTTCACAACTCTGGACTTGATAGACATCCCAATTTATTTTCTGTGGTGATTTAAATTGATTTTATAATATATTAAGAGTAAATAGGGAAATTATGCAATTACTCAGATTGTTTTTGTTCATTGGTTTGTTCAAAACTTTTTCCCAAGTCAGGTTTTAACTTGCCAACAAAGCCTGAAAAGCTTTGTGAGTAAAATAGCTACAGGTGGTATCCCAGTGGGCTCTATGGGAGACAATCTGATTGGAATTTAGAACAAGAGCAACCTTGAAAGTACCAATGGAGGGTATGTTCCTTCAGACTTTTATGACCATGACAATGTGAGTGGAGACCCTGAAATCTAGATACTTAGTTATATAGGGCATAATAATATCTGTTAATTAAGTTGGATGGTACCAGAAGGTCTGAGGATTTTAATTAGTAAGAGCATTCTTTGATTCATCTAATTAGCATAACTTCTGAGACTTGTGGGAAAATAAACTGGAAAAGTCATCATATGTCAACATTTTGAAGCCTAAAATACTAGCCTGTGCTTTACTCGTTTTAATTGTTGGAAGATAATACCTAGATAGTGGGGCCAAGAAAACATAAATCACAGAGCACTAAAAAAGGGTGCGTGGAAATGTGAGAAACTTGGTCCAAAATGCTGTTCCCACAATTCAAGGATGATTGTATGTCCTTGGCTTTCCAATTAGAAAGCAGCTGATGGAAAGCAGGAATTGCTCTCTGATAAGACAAGAGGTCCCATGTTTGTTGGTGCTGGACACACAGGAGGGTGGGAAGCCATACCCTCATTACACCTAATTCTATTGGCAGCATGCTGTACAAGCGGTACCGAGAGGAGGTGCAAAAAGCTACACTTCCACAGTATGTACAGCATGATAGACTTTGCAGTCATCTCCAAATAAAAATTAGTCACTCCTGATTAAGGAAAAAGCTGTAGTGTTATGTTTAAATGACTCTCAATACATAATTCATATGCACAAATTCATGAAATTCAGGGTGGGACTTCTACATCTTTTAGAGCTGTGGATCTAAGATACAGAATTTGCTCTCTATTCTGTTATGTTATTTGAGCTTTCACTCATCACAGCTGTTAAGAATCTTGCCTGCATGGTAGACTTGGAAACTGAGAGAGAGTTTGGAGTTTCAGCCTGGGGAAGAAAACCAACTTTATTCCTGCTCTGAAGATGTATGATATGGTATTGGTCATGGGCTAGTTTTATGCTGTGAAGGCTAAGTCTGGGAAAGCTGTCATTTGCTGTAGGAATCAGGTTTCATAATGCATCATTAAAATTATTTGCCAAAGGGCATCTGTCCATGATACAACTTCAGGGCTCAGCAGGAGCAGAATTCAGGCTCTGAACAGAAGTAAGGCTTCAAATAATTGTCCAGCTGCACAAAAATCCTCAAGGAATTTGTGGAAGACTTACCCACTTCTACCTTCTGTATATCGCCTTACATTATTTTATAAAAATGATGGAATGTATGTGCTTGCAAAATGGTTTTTGAAGAATAATAGACAGACTGCATTCAGACATGGATTTGAAATTAAAGATTTTTCCCTGACAGTCCTGTTGAAATTTTTAGATTCATGTACAAAAGTTCAGGGACACTGTTTACCAAAGGAGAAAGACAAATACTGATAAAAGCTGTAGAGGGCAGTTAGCTTTATAACAGAGCTGTCAACTGATAAGGGAGAGCTGCAAGTAAATCTGGCAGGCAAAGAGAAAGGTAACATCAACATTAATAATTTACAGTTGGGGAGGGTCAAAATTTCCTCTAGGAAAGAAAGATCTTCTACATGCTGCTTCACGCACTCTGTGGAAACAGGTGTCCTTAGTGTCCTACTCCCTCCAGGACTTTGAATCAAAAGTAATTTAATACTAGTTCCCTTTTGGTAAGAATTAGCTGGGAAACAGAAAGGGATACTAGAATTTGTTCTAGAAGGGTGCATGTTGATTCAATACAATCTGCAGAGAATGAACTTGTCTACGTCACATCTTGTGGACCGCTCCATGATACTTTCAGTTTTTATGCTGCTTTTCTTTCAGGGGGTGAGCCTGAAACTTTGACCTACATTTAAGCCACCCTCTGGAGAACCAAGATGTGATGTGCATATGCATGACTGAGAGCTTATTCTACTCACACAGCTTGGAGGAGCTCTGTAGAGGCTGTCCTAAGGAGGCTGCAAGATGGTCAATAGAGTTGTTGAAGAGCATAGTTCTAGAGGCCGCTCTCCTACTACTCGTTAGCTTAAGGGGAGTTATTCGTAGCAGCAAGGAAAGAAAACTACCTTTTTATTTCTTCCATGTTCCCCATTTTGTATTGCACTGCTGTGAAGACAGAGAACTGGGAATGCAACTTAGTTGCAAGTATGTTCAGAGGCAGCTTCTAAATTATACATTTCTCTGTGATGGTTCGTAGGTAGTGGAGCTGAAGTTGATAGTGCAGGATTAACTCCTGAGCTGGGGTGCAGAATTAAGAGGCAGTCTTAAGAAACTGAGACACTGGCACATATAGCCTTCCTGCCCATGTTTGCCAGTGGTTCATCTGGGCAAATATGTCAATGCCCATTCCATTCAGATCTAAGCACGCCGTTGGTTAAAAAGTACAAGATCTGGAGGTAGTAAAAGCAAATAAAAGGTCACATGTGAGTTAATTACTTGTAGTGCTGTGTGTAAAATTTTGCGCCGGCATAAACTACTGTGTTGCTCCCTAAACTAGAGGCTAGAAAAATAAACCATTATGAATGAGCAGATATGATTGAGGCATGTGGAGTCTCCAACAATAAATAACCTCAGTCTTTGTGTTCGGATACTGCAAGCAGCTTTAGCTAACGTCACGTCTTGCTTGCCAGATTCATTGTGTGCCATTCAGCAGCCAGAGCACTTGAGACAGCAGTTAATAAATATTCACATTGTCTGGACTCAAAAACAAAGTTAAGGTCACGTGGGGCTGGCTCTGTTACATAGGAAGAGATATTGGCTGTTGTCTCCACACTTCTGACTCTGAGGGTAAAATGAAGTCTTCCCATGATGGCCTTCATGACCCTTGGAATGAGAGTGACAAGAAGACTGTCATAGTTGTAGGGACATGGTGCTTGTGCACATACCTCTGCCCTCCAAGCTGAGAGCTCAGAGCAGTATACTGCCACTCATAAACCTGCTTCTCCTTGTTCCTAGGCATTGTAAAAAGGTGTCAGAAACAACAGTATGTGCCTTATGAAGACAAAGGGACAAAAGAGGTGGATGAAGGACAGAGCTCCACCCTCAGCATCTAGTCTCCTAACATCAGTCATTTATTATGCCACAGTGCTTGTCTGCATTGCGTAGATGGCAGCATTTTGTTTCATGCGCAGAGTACTATTTGCACTGAAATAACTCTCAGTTTTAAAATAGTTAAAGGAAGAAAACAAAGGAAGATGGAAAGGAAGCAGTTTGTACCAGTGTTTAAAGCATTTAGCTTTTCTTTCCTATCTAGGATGTGAGAAAAAATGGCCATGGCAGGATCCCTCAACCTTCCCCACTGGCTGATCTGAACCAGTGCTCAGAGCACAAGGTAACAAGTGTTCTACTTGGTGCTGATACAGTTTGCACGCCACAATGTAAGGTCGTAAAACTGTTAGTGTGTGTCCAAAGGAGGGCTGTATATAGATGGTGAAGGGCCTACAGACTATGAAGTCTGGTGAAGGGCCTATTAAGACTTATGAAGAGATAGGCTGAGGTCCCTTGGTTTGTTCTTATGAAGAGGAGGCTGAGGTGAAACCTCATGGCAGTCTATGGCTTCCTCTTGAGGAGAGTGGAGGGACTGATACAGGTCACAGCAGCAGTCATGGCCCCCAGATTCACAGAGTTCAAACAGTGTTTGGTCAGTGCTCTCAGACATAGGGTTGAATTCTGAGTGCTCTTGTGGAGCCGTATTTGGACTCAGTGGTTTTTGCTGGTCCTTTCCAACCTGGGATATTTTGATTCTGTGATTCTAAGTGATAAAGGCCTCTGCTGCACTGCCAGCCTTTTACACTACAGTGAAGAGTACATGAAGCAGTCCTGATTCCTGCTTCCATCTAGGCTGTCAGGAAGAGGACAAGACTATTCCTGGTGGCTCTGTCCCTGGCAGGTATCTGGGCAAGGTGAATGGGCACTGCTGGACAGAGCATATTATGTCACAGCTCCAAAGGGGAGAGAGTGTGGCCTTCTTTCCTGTCTCTGCTACAGTCAGGCTTAGCAGTATCACTGTCTGGCAGTGCTTGGGGAGCCAGGTGGAAGCCTTCAGATTCTGGATTTTTAAACTTCTGTTAAGTTCAGCCCTCCATCTGCTTGAGGACCTCTTCTGAAATTCCTGTTTGGGTGGAGAAACAAACATCTGGCTTCCGTTTCTTCATGTCACCCTGATCCTGACAGGTTTAGCCTACTCTCTTGCCTAATTCATCTTCTAAAGGAGCCAGCATCATCTGAGTTGCTTGAGGCCACTGGAAATAGATTAATTTAGTTTCCAGGTAGTGGTTCTGGAATGATGTCTGCACTGGAGGGGCTGCTGTGGTGTTTGTAACAGCTAAAAATGCAGTGCTGGTGGATCCTTTTCCCTACTCGCTTCCTTCCTTTTATCTACATGTGGGATTTGTTCTCACTTACATCTAAAAAGCCTTCGGAACTTATCTGATGAAGAGAAGAGGCTACTTAGGAGGAAATGAAAATAACTCTGTGAAGTTCTCCATTGTTTCCTCAAGTCTTTTTGTGGTTAGTGCTGAGCTGTTATGACACAGGATTTCTGAGATGCCAGAGAGGAAGAAGAAAAGGGGTTTCTGTGTAGCACTTATTTTTCCACCATGCAGTTTTGGATCCCTGCTTGTGAGACCAATACAGAGCCACCCTGCTGCTGCCCACCAACAGTGCTGAGATAAAATGGTGGTGTTGGATCCTGCTACCATCCTGTGGCTTCACTGGGGATTTGTGAAGACACATTTACTGGGGATCTGATGAATTCTGCAACTAAATATATATATATATATATATATTTTAATTGAACTATAATTTATTTCTTTTCTGTACAAAACATCCCTCCCACTTTCTCTCCTCCCTCCTTCTCCCCCCCTTTCTCCTTTTCTCTCTCTTTTTTCTTTCTCTCTCTTTCTCTCTGTCTCTCTCTCTCTCTCTCTTTTTTTTTTTTTTTTAAATGAGCAGGAAATGTTTTAGAAGGGAGAGTCAAGAGACTTAAGTCTGGAATTTTTATGTACACCAGAAACTTAAATGTGTGGTTCAAGCTGATAAACTTACCACACCTCTTTCTGTTTTCTTTATAGACTTATTACAAATATCTGGCTTGAAACTTAGATTTATGGTGTGAACAAAAGAAATATAGACCACTGGGACATGAACAGATAAATCTCAGGAGGAGACATAAAAGGGTTTGTTCAACTTTTAAACTGCTTCTTAATGAAACAAAATAACAAAAAAGATCAGAACGCTCATTTTTTAAAACTTTTAATGTTTAGAGAAGCTGTTAAACATCAGTAATGCTGCATATAAATATCCCCTCTATTGTTTTATGCTTGAGTTGAAATGCATGTAGAGGGTCCAGCCCTGAATTTTTTGTAGCATCACAATTTGTATTGCTCTCAACTGTACAAACTAATTTTTGTACTGAAAAAGAAGTGCTTAAGACGGTTTTTGAAACTAGAGCTAGTAAAAAGTTCCCAGTGATTCATTTTTAGGAACACTTTCTTAGATTCACTGTACCAATTCGTATACCAGTGTATAATAAAAATATGTACACTTTCATGATATTGGAGGAAAGAACAAATAGATGATTTCTGTTGTTTGTTTGGTTCTTTTTTCTTTATGTAGTATTTATTTTAGAATAGCTCTAATAAGCTGGGTTTATATTTCAATAGAGCAAAAAGTTCTTATCATTTTGAAACAAAATTTAATGAAGATTTAAAAAAAAAAATCTTAAAATCAGTCTTATTTCCTGTGTGGCAGAGAAAATAACAGTGAAAGCTCTAATTTGTGCTGACAAACAGGACCAGTGATTTCAAAATGACTTCACTTGTGACCTCAGTTCTGGCAGCATCATGAACTCTGAAGCCATTGTGATCATCCAGGTCAACTTCTCCAGAAAAAATGTTAGTTCCTTGAATGTTTGAACTAGAACATCTTTTAGGTAATAGAATTCTCAGTGATGGAGATTCCTCACAGCTTGTTGCTTTTTCCAGAGATTGGTTATCCTCACAAGTGAAGAGTTTGCACTTTCTAGACTGCATCTGTGTAGCTTCAGCTTCTATGGAATTAGCTATATATTGATCTCCCGCAGTGAAGAAGTTTCTATTCAAGATCTAGAGGATCTTGGAGAAGAAACTCGATTGTAGGTTTACTCCTTTGCCATATCACTGGCGAGAGTTAGTGACCATTTAGTGGCTACTTTGTGTCCCCTGTGAAATGAATTCTTTAATCTTCATGCTGCAGGTGTCCATACCATGTTTCTGCCACCACAGGTGTTCCTCGAACAGTTCCTTTCCCAAAAGTTAGGTAGGTGTTCCCAGGCCAGTATGACTATAGAGACAGATCTGTCTATCTACTCTCATTAGAATGACTCTCACGAAAATAGGCACATCAGTAGGAACAGATGGGGAATTTATGCTGCTCCTACCTGTGTGGTCATTTCTCTGTGGCTAAATATCTGCCCCTGACTCTGTGGAGCTGATCTTTTTCTAGTACACTAAATTAACTTAAAAAAGAATCAAGTCTGGGTCCAAATGTAAACAGATTAACGTTGGGCCCTAAAAAATGAGATTGTTGTGAAGAATTACGTAATTCTTAAATTTGACCTCTGGTCAGAGTAAAAACAGGAGGAGCAAACGCATCTTTATGGGGATATGCTCAAAGCTTTAAAACATCTCAGGCTCTGCGGTTTTGTCATGTGCACATTGTAAAAGTGTCTAAACATTGCTACTGTGATAGTCTGGAAATTGCCAGCAAAGACACAAGTAGCTAATTGAACACAGCACCAGCAGGCTTAATAAAAATGAACTGATTATAATGTTATGTGGAAGATGTAATATTCAACTGAATACATTACTATTAATTTCATTGCATGTTCTAAGGAATGCAAAAGATAAACAATTATTAAAATTTATGTTAATTCAGCTCAAACAAAATGATTAAAAGTAGAATGAAAGAAAATGAAAACAAAGCATTACTAAATTCCTTTACTTACTGTTTGTTAAGAAATATCTTTTGTGATTAAACTGCTGACTAAAAATGAACATTGATAATTTTAATGTACTACTGGCCGACTAAGTATTTTTCATTTGAACAATGATTTTCACTTAGCACATTAATGTTGACAGAAAAAGACCAAAGACACCCTTGTGTCTTGACCAGCATGTCATAACAAAATGAAGGCTTAACCTGTTTCTGAAGGATTGGCTTTCAAGCAGGAAACTGGGCTATTTTGGAAACTTAGCTAATGACAGTGTTATTTTTTCTCCTGAATGATAAGGTTGATGGATACATACCACTTGTATTTTGCTTAATCCTTTTTCTCCCATGCTCAGGACTATCACTTACACCATACCATTGATCAATCGATGTGTATTAGTATCTGGCTTCACTGAGAAATGCTCTTGATGTGTCATTTGCAGCTGTGAATTTATTTCTGCAGAATTATCTGACACATAGTATGTTGGTTTTTTGTTTTTTTTTTCCTTGGGTGCGCTGTAGAGATCAACATTTTTAAAAGACCAAGGAGAACTGCATGAGTGCTGAGCAACTGGATGCCACAGGAGTCCTGGAAAACTCGGCCAGAGGCTGAGTCAGTCACAGTAATCTGATGTCTAGAGATGTAAAAAGTAATAAACACACAGACATTGCAGGTTTAGAAAGGCAGCAGTAACAGTAGCTACCACAGGTGTTAGGGTGGCCAGATTTTTCCAAGCTAGCTCCCTAAAGTAAACTCTTAGAGGGAGCACACCTAAAAGGATATAATGAGATTATAGATCAATGCAACATCAATCCCTGGCTTCTTTATAGAACTGAAAATCTGTTTTAACTGCCGATGGAAAGTTTCCAGTTCATGAGAAGAGATGCTCAATAAAAACATGATTTTACCATCGCCCAACACTTCTGAAAGGTCACAAGGGCAGATAAACAACTTCCTGCAGCTGTGGCAACATCTGGCACACGACCGAGGCAGAGAGCGTGCTTCGCAAAGATAAACATATCAGGTTGTATCTCCATAGTCTCCTACTCTTCTGGATAAAGCTTGGGGAGCTGAACTTGGCCTGCAGTGCCAGCAGTAATTAATGTCTGAAACTGCTTTGCTGCTAACAAAACTTGGATAGCTTAAATTTGACTGTTTCTTTTTTTTGGGGGGGGGGGACATACTTTAACGCAGGTTGATGAACTTTTTCTTCCAACTAAGGCTGTTATGTTACTTTTTGGTGTGCAGAGGGGCAGTCTTTGTCTTCTAACTAAACAAACTGGAATTGATAAACGATTTTTGACTGACCCCAGACTGATACTTTTTGGTATATGCAATGAAGCCAGCCAATTTAACTTTAACCTAGATGGGAGAACCAGAAAGGAAGCAATTACATGCTCTGACATTTTTGTATTTGGACTGAAGACTAGCATTACACCTTTGGCAAGACATTTCCCTTGTAGCCCCTTTGGTGCGTTACACCTCTGGAGGAAAATCGAGGTCCAAGGCCCTGAACTGGTAAAGTCAGGCTCCTCTCCCTTAGTACTCCCTGTACCATGAGCTATGGGTCTGCACCTCTGCAGGACCTCCTGTTTGAAACTGCTTCATTTCCAACACTGTGCTCTCAGCACAAAGATTAAGATACCTTAATCTTTGAATGGCACAAGTTCTTGCTGAAGTTTTCCTTCTTTTATAAGAGAATAACCACATAGGCAATCCTTCTTTTGCCTACACTGCCTCCATAGTAAGCTGAGAGATGCAGTGGCCTCTGAAAGTTTCTGGAGGAAGATCCAGTCTGACTAAAAAGGTGCCTACCTCTGTCCCTGGACTACCCTACTGTGGGAATACAAGAAAAATTATTTAGAGCAGAAGCTGTGGAGCAAGATTAACAGCACCCCAGGAAGCCAGTCACCTCCAGAGGGCAATCCAGTCCCTCTCTGAGGCTGGAGATGAGCAGTCTTCTCAGGCAGACTGGGTGCCCTGGCATCTCAAAGGGAAGGGCAGGCAGCACGCTCCATTTAAATGGTCTCTCATATTGATATTTTGGATTTTTTGCATATTGGTTCTATGGAGGCTACACTAGTGTGGTCAGAGCACTTAGCTGTGTCTGAGAGCTGTGGGCCGCCAAGCCTGGAGGAACTCCCAGCCCCAAGAGCCTGTTATTTCCCATATGGAAGCATATATGATGGTGCTTTGTAGACACCCACCAGACAGCAGCAATGCAGGAATTTATGTACAGTACAGAAATAAAGGTGAGGGTTTTCTAAGCCTGTCCATCAGTCACATCTCCAAAGCTGACATGAGAAGCCCTGGTGAATGCTGTTTCTCAATAGGTCTGAAAGAGAGGCAGAGTTTTTCAGATTCCATGGTGAGGGTTCCTGAATCTTTGAAAACTTTGGAAACCTGCACACAGTGGCTCAGTCTGTTGGAGAGGCTGAGGACTGGCACCTGGAAAATGGCCACCACAAAAAGTCCTCACAGAACATGCATTCAGGGCTGTGCCTGGACAAGTCTGCCCATCTTGTGAGTGTCACCACTGTGAAGGTAGCCCTTCATGAATGCATCACAGCAGAGATGCTGGGCAGACACAGACCTCTGGTGATGGCTTCTGGACATGCTTTATTCTAAGGACTCCTTTAATGGCAATTGGCCATGGAAGGAGAATGTAATGTTTTTTTCTCTCTCCTACCAGTCATATTCCCAGCACAAGGATCCCCTTGAAAGGACAAGAAAATTTGCTCTTAGCAGTTTGCACTGAGGAATAGCTGCCTGGGTGTGTAGCTGTTGCTTTTGAGACAGGAAATTGCTCTCTCTTTTGCCTATAGATGCTCACAGTATCTTCCATGAGAAAACTGAGGTGGCTAGGACCTTGGCCCTGAATTTATCCAGTCTGGAAACAACATAGATTTAGGTTGAAAGGTTGAAATCAGTGCAGTTCAGAAAAGAAAAGCAAATGTAGAAAATTCATGAGTTATAAAACATTTGTTTTCTTTGCAAAGCTGTGTTAGGTAAGTGCTTGTCTGCATCTAGACAATCAGAGAGTGACCCACAGGAGCTAACAATCTCTCAGCTATTTGATGTTGTCCTTCCTGGCAGACACCTATCGGGGATGACAGGAGAGTATCATTTTTACATTATGGTGTTTCTACCAAACTGCTGATAGAGCCCTTCACAAGATCACAGAAGGGTCCATATCATCTGATTAGCATTTAGAGAAGCTGGTGGGCCGGGAGGGAACCACAGGAGACCAGAGCCTGCCACCCTTAAGGGCTGAGAGAGGAAAGACTCAATCAGTGGTTGATAAGGCTTAGCAATGATAAATCACAAACAAAACTTCAGGCTTAGGAATTCACAGCACAATCTGTCATGAATTTCCTTCCCTTCCCTCCCTCCCCAGTATCTGATGAGGATTTGCCTTTTGAAATGGTCTCTGCCAGTACAAGAAGCAAAGTTAGCAAGAATCAGTGAGCAGCGTCTGCCTTTTGGTAGTTTTGTTAGTACTCTACTTTTTATATATGTATCGTGTGTTACCGTGTGTGTATGCGCATCTTCATGCAAATCTGACTGCTTGTTATAGGTAGTGGGAGGAATTTTTAAGTTCAGAGATTTTTTTAATATAAAAATGCAAAAATCTCTTGGCACCAGGCTATCAATGCTTTAAAAAAGGGAGAATGAAAACTGCATAGGAGTCCCAGCTCCACACTGATATGCCCTACAAAATCCTTTATATATATATACATATGATTGACTTTAAATAAAAAACTCTACAGGAGGGTTAGGCCTAACCTGTCTGCTGGAAGAAGTGTTCTTTGGATCTGATTTCTCATCTGTTCTGTGAGGCTAAAACACCTCAGCCTGCAAACTCTATGTATGTATACAAGTATGACAGCATCAGCATGGGCCAATGCATGAGAACAGTCAATACATATCTTCCTAGGCTGTGGCTATAGTAAAGTGCTAGAGAAGTGAGATAACACATTTACTGGATGCACATGTAAGCACTCAGCTATTACTGTTGACAAAATTTTTATAAGTCTGTCCAGGATGCTGGACTGTAGTGTTACAGGTCTGTCCCCTGTTTCTGTGCTCTCTCTTACCCTCATTCATTAATTAATTGATGCAAAGGGTGAATGCAGAACAGCCTTGCTTCTCATGCCTATGAACATGTTTGGAAGTGGGATCAAACAATCCAGATGTACCCAGAAAAAAAGCTAAAAATGAAGAAAAAAATCAAAAGATTGTTAGAATGAACAAAGTGAGGAGGAAAAATAACAAAAAATTTGACCAAGAGTGATGGCAAACAAATACGAAAGTGTGAAAAGGAGCATGAAAGAGAAAAGAAAGGTTCTTGGAGAAATATCCACCATGTTGATCATACAGAAATTGCTTGTGTGCTGCTGCCTTCTTTGGGGGATGGTAGGAAGTATGCTGAGCATCTCAAAGACGTATGTTTAAAAAACACATTAAAACACTGGCTCATACACTTCACATAAAAACCTATGGGTTTTATCCTACACTTGCCTGTCTGTGATCCTCTTCCTCTGCCGTGACTGAGATATTTTGGGATAGTGTTGATTTGGATTTCTGTAGCAGCTGATGGGCTGAACAAAATATGGTGAGAGAGGGAATTTTTACCAGAGGGGAACACGGAGGATCTGTTTTAATATTTTACCTTGCTGAAAATTATTCACTGCATTATTGTCATAGCATGCTTTTACATCTGTAGCAATTGCTGTCCTGTAAGAGCAGCACAGTTCCTCCAAGGGATGCCCAAGCATGCAGAAACGCTGATGTTAGCCTGAAGTTGGTGCTAACAATGTGCACAGCTTACTCTTATTAGACAATAACATGTACCCTGGGGTGTCCTTTGGCTTTTGATTAAGCTCCCTGGGATTCCAGCTTTGTAGATTGGCCATTTTAACTGTGGAAGCAGAAGAAAGATGCAGTCGCCTCTGCTCCAAGGGTGGTGCAAGTACCTCTCCCGGCAGGAAGTGCTGGGATGCCCTTGATGACAATGGGCTAACAGGCAGTGTTTTTGTTTATTTTCTCATAAAGTGCTGATGAACAAATGAGGCTAAGGCATTAAGGAGCTCATGCTGTGAAGAGAGATTTGAGTTTATCAGCTGCTTCTTGGCAGGGTGAATTTGACATACAGTGAGGATATAAAGCGATCCCTCCCTAAGGGGTGAGACTCTCAAGTTTTATTTCATAAATAAAAGAAAAAAAGTGCTTTCCTTAGAGCTTTGCTCTTCTCTTGAGTCAAGTTTGAATAATACAGCTTTGTTTGTTTTCTCTGAACTTGTTTTGATGCAATATGACCATGAAAAGGATTGCAGCTAGTTAATTAATAGTTGAGGGTAGTAGAGCATAAGAGAAAGTGTCTGTGGATAAAGCACAGACTGAAAGACCAAGGAAAACCTTCTCTGATCAACAGGCAAAAAAAGGTTATCAGCTAACTTTTTAAATATTTTTTGGCCTGAGCACTACAATGATATGTGCTGTTCAACACTTGTGTTGGTTCCTGCTCTTACTGAAGGTATCCCAGGTAGCTCAAACTGCTGTGTACAAGTCTGTGCCCTTTGGAAAGAGGCAATAATAAACCCAAGCGATCGCATGTAGAGCTCTGTGTGGCCAAGTGTTGAAAGCAGAGACACTGAAACTCACAGCTAGCAAGTAATTCTTTCTTTTCTTTTCTTGGTACTCTCGTGTAGCACACGATCATATATTTCAGCACAGCACTCATACTACATAGCAGATTTGGAAAAAAAAATATATCAACATTTATGCTGTAAAGCCAATTATGTTATAAAGCCAAAACACCTAGAGGCCAGTGGTAAGGTCCACACAATCTCTTGTGAAAAGGTGATACCATATGGCAGGAAGTGGTTTATCTGGCTTCACTGCTGTAAGGGAGTGAAAATTGACAGGACAATGCTATCTGCCCAGCTCAAGGCGCTGGGTCAAATCCTGCTTACCTTATGTAAATAATTGCACGCATCTCAATAGCTGTATGTTGTTACAAACTGTCCTGATTTGCACTTTGCAAACTGAGAGCAGAAATAGCTTCCAAATTTTCCAAAAGGAGCTTTTCTTTCCAACAGAAAAAAGCTTTGTCCTGCCCAACATAGTCATCTGGGCTACTGAAGAAACCCAGTGGCATTTCACAGGGAGTTTGCTTTTGAAGTTAAGTGGTGTAAGACAGGAGGAGAACCTTCCTTTCCAAGTATAATCCTGGAGCATACAGTCAGCTTTATATGTGTTTGTTTTGACATTCAAACCATTATTTTTAATGTATACGTGTAAGCTCTGAGGAATTTAGGTCTTCATCACTTGGTGATCTGCCTAACATTTCTGTTAGTCCCTGATCCAAGGGAGTTATTTTTAAGAAACTCTGCAGTTCCTGCGTTGCTATTCCTTTGTAATGGTTGGAGAGGGAAGGCTGGAAATAGGGAAAGGGTTTAAATAAAATGTTCAAGAGTGATTTTATAGTTTCGCTGGAACCCAGAAACAGGAACTTAAACCTATGAAAGGCTTAGTAAGACTTAACACGACTGTCAGCCCCAGTGCCCAGGAGCGCAGTGCTCAGTCACCTCAAGCATCCCAAGTTTGAGCCATCTCTCTCCCACCCAGTGCCCATGGGCTCCTTCTGCAAGTGTTAGAAAGGGACTCAGTTCTGGAAGGGCCCTGATACCTGTGTCTTACTCATGAGGCTGAGAAAATAAAGATTTCCCTGCATTGGTCTCACCCAGGAGGTATGCTCTGAGTATGTAAAGCATTTTTCTGGGCAGGCAGCCCTGATGAACACACCAGGAGCCTTGCTCGGAAGAAATTTCTCCTTTCTTTCTCTTCCTTTGCTTCTTTTCTCTCTCCTCCATTTCTGACAGCAAGTGTCCATAGGATATGAGACTCACAATCCATTTCTTCCATTTCCTGACACTATTCAAGATCAATTCCTCAATTTCCCCTTATAACAGCTGACATAGACTGAGGAGTGATGGGGAAAACTCATCCATAATCTTGGACCCATGGAAAGATATATGAGCTAGAAACTCCTTTTGAAGTGCTTTTCTTAGTTGTTTAAGAATGCAAGATTTCTTCTGGAAAGAAAAAAAGAAAAAAAGATGCAAAATATTATCATAAGACGGAGCATTTCAGTTGTGCTCTTCTGGAATTAACTGCAATCTTGATTTGTTAATTTTGGCATTTGTGAGCGCGTGTGAAGCTGGACAAAGAGGGATTCCTGCAGATCTGTGTATTGGCCTGGCAGGAGACTAAAGAAATAGAAATAACATAAGACCTAGGATAGGATTCAGTCTGCTTAAATCCCACACTGATCCTACTCTCTTGCATGGGCCCATCTCTCTACTGAAGCCAGAAATCATAAGCATCATGTTAACAATCCACAGCCATGCCTTTAGCCCTATCAAAAAATAGAAAGAAATAATCAAATTGCTGGAGAACCCCTCACACAAGGGGAATGTATCTACCTCAGCCTGAAGGAAAGCAGAGCCCCTGTGCCTGCATAAGATGGGGACATGAGTTCATCCCTGGCATTCTGGTGGAGGAGTGGACACCAAATCTGGTCTGAAACCATCATCTGCCAGGGGCACCTGCTTTCCAAAGTACACACATCCCTGATACATGACAGAGATTTGAGGAAAGGCTAGAAATGGGCTAGAGCAATTACATCTCTCTATTCCTTGTATACCTGAATGAAGAAAGTGGACGTAAGTGACACAAGTATACTTCCAAGTATACATAAGTCCATGCTTACATGTAGGAGGAGAATCACCTTCATACTTTAACTCCAATTTCTACATCATTATAATCTTCTGAATTCATAATGACAGTCTAACATTTTTCAGATCTTAACAATTAGACTTCAGATTAAAACCTTTATAAAGCCTTTATGGCTTTATCTGCATAAAATAATGTCCTTAACGTGGACAGTAAGATCTTGACTGAGTTTCCCATCCTCAGGTTTAAGATGCCATTTGAAATGCCATTTGAAATACTGTGTGGTACAAAGAGCATTCCCGTAGGTGGGCAGTTGTGACACTTGGCCTTCAAAAGTTTCACCACTGTCTGGAGAAGACTACTAGTATACTTTAGACCATCTCCAAAATACCATTTATGGACAGCTAAGTCAAGCCTGCAGTAACTCAATCTGTCCCTGCTGCTGCGGTTTTGATTGCTGTGAAGATTTCAACAGTTTTGGTTCCTGAGTTGCTCAGCTTCCAAACTCCTTTGTTTTATAAACAATTTAAATAGGAAAACAGAATTATATTCATTGGGGGACCCTTACTCTACTGGTAATATTTTGACTTAATGAAGTTGCTCTGTGGAAAGGTCTATCACAGCTTGTTGTTCTAGAAAAACATTGCCTATGAATAATGAAGGAAAAATGTATTCAAAGTGATGCCATTTCTACATGATAATTTATGTCATTTTCATTATGTTCTGTTACTCTGAAAAAAAGTCCCATTGTTCGGTGTTATCAGGAATTTCAGTGGTAACTCCCTAGAGAAAGGTGAAGTTGGCTCACTAAAAAGCTTTTCATTTAAAACATCACTGTAGATAGGTCCATACATGAGATAAGGAGGAAGAAGGGTGGTTAACAGGAAATAATAAAACATGACAAAATGTTCTGAAATGATGGTGCTGAGTTGATATTATTTTTTCATTTCCTTTTTTTTCCCCTGCATTATCATATGAAGAACACAGCTCATATTTTCATGTTTTCATCTAGTAGACAGTATAGCTCTGGGAGGAAGAGGAAGACTTTTTTCATTTTCACAACCTATGATTTGTCAGTGAAGGCAAATACATTTGAAGTACAGTCATTAGTTGAAATTTTATTTACTGCTGAGACTTGCGCTCCCTCTTTGGAGTCCACACCCTGTGGACATACAGATTTTTTTCAGACATACAGATACCACTGTTAGTCTGAGTTATGTTAGTTTTGATCAATCCATTCTTTTTCTTTTTCTTTTTTTTTTTTTAGGCACTTGTTTAAACACAAGCAACCCTTGCCTCAAACAAAACAAAACAGAAACTCAGTAATGTTCTTCTCCATTTTCAGCTCTCAGCACAACTCTGGGGTCATCCAGGTCCATCCCAGTCCTTGCAGTATACCCACATTTTAAGTGATGTTCTCTGTTTTAAACCCATTCTCGTCTTTCAAGAGCCTGAATATTTTACATATTTACTAGGAGCAAAGGAGAGGGGTATACCCCCTTTCACTTTGATTTCACTCATGTCTCAGGATGTCTGTGTGTTATGAAGCTGAAGGGATAAAAAGAGATTGTGTTAAAAATCTTTGTTTAATACACTCTTCAACAAACCCATCTTCTACACTGGAGGTTTCAATTCTTCATTTCTGTTCAAGAAATTCTTCTTGTGCTGCCTGAAAGACTGAAGCTTAAATGCAGTGATATTAAGGTCAATGTCACTTATGCTGCAACTCAGAAAAAAATCCTTTAGAGTTTTCCTATTTTGTCAGGCTTTGCATAGCTTTACACACATAGGAGCATGCAAGCTGCTGTTCTTAGTATTTAGGTGGTGAGATGAACATCTCAGGATTTGTCTTCTCTGTTTGCTCTCAGACTTTTACAGGTTAGAGCAATACAATTTTATTTGCCTGATACTACTCGTTATTACTGTCACTTAATATTTATTGTTGTAGATGTCAACCTGTGGAATCACAATTGTCCATGCTGGCAGCCCCCTTTAGGATTTTATTTTTTTTAAATGATGGGCTAGAAACAGGTTAGTTGTTTTCAAGCCTACAAAAATAATATACTTACTTACAATCTTAAGATGCAGAGTTTTGTTTGGAAATTGGCACTCATAACTTGACAAAGAATGAAATTTGAGATGTGTATTGGCCAAAAAAACAAAAAGCAAAAGAAAAACAAAAGAACCCTGCGCATTTTTGGTCAAATTACAAATTTTCTGAAAAAGTATCTCGCTGCCGTGACCTGCAAATTTGATCTTGAATTTATAACCAAGTTATCAGAGGAGTTTTTCCTCCTTGAGCTACCCGTGTTGGCACACAACACAGTGTGCCCAGGACTCATACTGCTGGCTCTTACTCTTAATTCTTAACTGAATGTTAAGAATTACAGCAGCTGTCTGAAGAAGGGGAAAACTGCTGCTCCCCAGCAAGGTTAAGAGGATCTCTTTTGCCCAGGGACTCCATCCTTCCATCAGAACTCATACTTTATCTGCCTCTTGTCACACAGACTGAGTAGTGCTTAGGGGTGTCACCAAATCATAGAATTAATATTTATTCATCACAAGATCCTGTGCTGAAGAAGAGCATTTAATTCCTTGGTTTTGCATTAAGATGAGTGTTCTCTGTGCAGGTTATACTTTTTGTCAGTAAACAGTCTTCTCCTCCAAAGAGGTTAATACTTTCAGGGCTCTGTTTGAAGAGCTTTACTTTTTCGGTGTCGGTAACACAGCTTCCTTCTTAAACTCAGGAAGATAAATGTAAGTGGGAAGGTCAAAGATCATTGGAAAAAACAAATTAAAAAAGCATGCTTTTCTTTCCAAAACTGCCAATTTTGATTTGTTTTCTCAGCGTTTCTTTTCCCCAGCTGTTTCTCCAAAGCAGCCCTCATCTGCATCAAAGAGCTGCCTTGGGTGTTACTCCCAAGAAAAATCAAAATACTTCTTTTGCAGTTTTTTTTTTTTTTTTTAGTCAAAATCAGTGTGAGAGATAGCAAACGTACTGAGCCGAATGGAAGGGAGCAGACTGGCGTTTGACCAGCCGATTTGCAACAAGGGCCAGCTCACAGGGGTTTGCAGGAAAAACAGGAAGGCAGACGCATTCACTTTCATTAGAAGAGCTGCAGGATTTCACCTGTAACTCTATCTTCCCTGGCAGTGTTTGTGTAACTAACAGGCTCCATGTGAGCAAACAGCTCCGCCAGTGCCTCTCTTGCAGGGTGTGTGCAGCAAGGATTTGCTCCTTAAGCCCGTATCCCGCATGCTAATTGATTCCACCTTCCCGGCAAGGAGGGATTTGTGAGGCAGCGTGTCCCAGCGCGTGCCTTAAATCACACTGGGGGACACGCAGAGAGCATGGAGGGATTGTTCCAGTCATCTCCGACCTTTGTTTGTTGTTAATCTGATAAGTGTAAAAAATGCTCTCTAGACTACTTGTGAACCTACTTCATGCTTTTCACGTGTTGTTTCTGTGACATTATCACTCCTGTACCGTTTCTCATCTGTGTCTTCAGACACCGAGTTGGTTCTGCAGCTCAACAAACCTCTGTGGCTTTATGGTAACTGAAGGTGGTAGCAGTTTGTATCTGGGGGCTTGTATTCCATAAAAAACTTTCTAAAAGGAGTATTAAATTTTGAAATTGTGGCAGCTGAAATGGTAAATCTGACACAGAACTAAAGGAATGAGCCAATTTACTGTTTTGTTAAAGTTTTAGCTCAGATGCCTTAATTTTGTGGGGGCACTGAGTCTGTTTTCTTATCAGTCTGGAATTGGTTGACTTAGGGCATAGAGCTGAAGGCCCCCAGACAAGGGCTAAGGGGAAGACAGTCAACATGATTTGTTACTACTGTGCCCCTTGTCAGTGATTCAAGACAATGGAATACCTATCATCACAATTAAGAGATCCTTCATGTCCTTCTGGTTGGACTTCCCTCCTAAGTGCCAGTGTCCAGAGTCTCATGAAATTCATACTGAACACAGTTAATAAGCTTCCCTGCTTATTAATACAGAAAACGTGGACAAGTCTGTCTGCAAATGTTACTGTTGTTGGCAATGCACTGCTCAAAGTGGTGAACTTAGGAGAGGGATTCTCTTTTTGCTATTTGTTTGCACAATACCTCGACGAAGGAGGATTTAATCCCAGCTTGAACCCTTTGCACACCATCACAGTAGAAAAAGGAATTCAATTGCTTACTCAACCTGAGCTCGTTATCTGTGCGGATCATCAGACATTGTTCAGTGGCTTATTAAGTACACCCATTAAGTGTGTATTTAATTAGCAGGCATATTTTCTGTCATAACTGCAATCATGCTAAGATCAACTATTTATTTCTCCATCAATCAACATATGCCATGTTGAGCCAAGGCATGAACCTGGGTGCTCACGCAGCTGAGCAAAAATTGAACTGTTTTGTTCTTTAAGGAATATAATTTTCTAAAGTCCTTTTTTTTTTTTTGTTTAAGATTTGTTAGGATGATTTTGATCTTTCTTACCATTGGAGACTGCAAATTTAATTCTCTAGAACTATTTGACTGGATCAAAAAATAAAGCATTCAAGAAGAGAAACTTGAGTATGTGCTGAATGAACTTTTCTTTTAAATTATAAAATTTGTAGTTCTGTGCTACTGACAACACTCGGTATCCTATTTGGGGTTTTTGACAATCCTGCATTTTTGAGGAGGTAAACACTTCTTTTCCATTTGGCACCAAATGGTTTATTTGTATTTAAATCAGTCTTTATTATACCTCGTTTGAGCAGCTTTTCACTTTTTGGCAAGTCAGTCACTCAGACAAGTTGGCCAGAAAGGCCATGAAGTCTCTGTACATCAATTGTTTAAACCTGGACTAGTCAAGGCCTGAGCAATGTGATCTAACTTTTACATTAGAACTAGCTAAGAAGCTGGCCCTGTTCTGAACATGGGAGTAGGTGATCTCCAGATCACCTCTAAGTTAAATTATTCAGTGCTTCTGAGCATCTGTGAGCTGGTTTGAACAGTCACAACAAAATATTGTAAGTAGATCAACAACTGTGCTATCAAACAATGAATATCTGCATTCAGAGGAAGGAAGAGGCTCTTCTCAAGTTTTGTGGTCATTGGACTTTCAAGGTGGGACATGTTTTGTGTTTATCTGCAGCATGATGGTCAGTCTAGGGATCTGGAAATATATTCAGCTGTGAACAAAAGGAAAATATCCTATATCGATTCTTTCATAGTTAAGGTCTTCCTGCTGGACTTAAATTAATCTTGTTTTGAAAAGAGAAGGATTCTGTATACTTTGCATCATCAGATCCAAACATAGAGGCTGCTAACATAAAATGCAGAAATCTCAAAGGAGATTCAAGCATTTTCTTAAGAAAATATTGCTACTTTCTAATCCAAATTGAGTATAGCACAGAGATGAAACTATTGTAGAGATGCCAGTGGCACTTAACTGACCTTGATAGCTGCACTGGGGAAAAAAAAAAAAAAAAAGCGTATCTGAACACAGATTTGTTCTCAAACTGTATACTGGGGTCTGTGTGTTCCGCCAGAGGTAGCAAGCTGTAAAATGCATTTTGCTAGGCAGATGCCCTCTCCATGGAGCTTCATGAATTGGTAGCAGCATGTGGAGCAGGAAGGTAATGGATTGCAATGTTACTCATCATGCAGTGCCATCTAAAGTTTAACCTTTCCAGCCCCTGTGCTGAGCTGAGAATTCTGACTCAGGCTAAGCTGCTGTGGTTGGCTTTGCACTCACTGTGGAACATCCCTATATCACTGTGCTATGACATCCCACAACCACAAAACAAAAAGTGTGTTGTTTTTTTTCTGGGTTGTTTTTTTTTTTTGAGGTCTACTGCACATATTGAAGCAACTGGTTACATCAGTAAATTGTTCTTGTAAGAAAGACACCATTCCATGACCTACAGGGTGTAGCTGGCCAGACTTCAGGCACATGAACAAGCAAGACATGTCATGAAGCATTTTTAAAGGCAAGCTCCCTGTTCAGTAAAAAAACATTTTCCATGTGGAAAATGGTTGGGAAACACGAGGAAGCTACAAAAAAAAACAACAAAAAAGAATCCCTGAGCAAAGCTCATTCCATGTTGTGCTGAAGCACCTGAGTTTTGGGACCAGACTGTCTGGGATTGAAGGCAGAACAGAGACATTTGAGAAAAACCGGCTTCCAAGATAAAGGTTTGTATCTCTATTGGGTGAAAAACAAATCTAAGAAAAGCCCTTGAATTACCAACCCTGGAAAACCATTACTCACAATTCACCATAGATTATCTCATTGCCAGCTGACCTTTTTCCTGTGCAAAAAACCCAACCACAGAGTTATGTGCTATGGACTCTTCATTTTACCAGATCCATGAGGAGTAAGTTCACCTGAGGAAATCCTGCTGCTAATCCTTTCCTAGTGCTACTCTGTGACTGGTCTTTACATTGGAGGCAGCTCGAACATGTGCAGAGGATTTGTGCAATGAGACTTGTGTAGCCACTTCTATCTCTGCTGCTATCCCACCTAATTTAAAAAGGAGCTAGGAAAGAAAAGTCCCTGGTAGAAGAGGAATTAAAATTAAAAAGAGGCTGGGAAAATTGTTCTCCTTGAGTCTGCTCTCTCTGGCAGAGAACTGCAGGCAAGTTATCTCAAGAAGGCAGTGTACCGGCTGCCCTGCAAAAGTTGTTCTTGCTCATGCTTTGCCTGTACAGTAAACAGAAGTAACTTACCCCATTTTGGGGTTGCTTCAGAGCACACTTCCAAGGTGAAGCTAGTTGGTTCCCTGCCTTGGCCATATTTTAGAGTTAAATTTGCTTTCTCTATGACACATCTTGCTTGGGAGTACATGTGCCTACAGTATGGCACTAGCAGTAGTCAGAATATCTGGGAAATATTCTTCATCAGGAAAATGTACTGGGGAGCTTAAAAAAAAAAAGAGTCATCTGTATTTGTCCTGTATGAAAGATATGAATGGTAATTTAAGACTTATAATAATGAACATGAAGGCGTTGTTCAGTCCAGCTACCTGCCAGAGCTATAGTATCTGCAACAGCTCTTCCTTATGAAAACAGCTGAAACTGCTCATCAGAGGCAACTTCCCTTCCAACAATAGTTGTCTGTCTGATCTGTAATTCCTTTCTGTGTGTGAAAGAGTTGCGTGCCCAAGTACTGTGAAGTCACTCGACATTATAGCTCATGGAGATGGTGAGGAAATGCAACTGTCTCCTCTGCTTTCTCAGTGCTTTTTTTTTGTCATTCGTCTCTGTCTGGAAAGGTAAAACCTCTCAGCACCTCACAGGGAGAGGAGAACCGTGGGAGTTGATCCAAGGTCTGCATCTACACTGTCTTCTCTTTGCTCCTGGTGACCTACTGGCTTCAGCTGGATGACGAGAATAACACTAATTCACCTTTGACTGAGAGACCAAAGGAGTTCATTTTTTGTGACAGTCTCAGAAAAGATGGTATTGAAACATATGAAGTAAATTGTAATTTCACAGTGCACAGCATTAATGCACACAGTATCATCACTATAGTTGTCCATATTTATCCAATTTATCTGGAAGAAAGATTTAAACTTGAGCTAAGAGAGCATGAAGGGATGCTAGCAATAGGTGAATGAAGGGCAGCTAAGTTCTGGGCTCTTAAATTTCTGCTGCAAAACTCATCTGAAGTGTATCTCTAAATCCAAATCAATGCATCTAATAAAATCACATCTAGAATCTGAGTGAACGAAAAGTTCCTCCTGCTAAACCTTCACAGAATCTCCATCCATAAAAAAATGGTTCTTATTGCAGTGTGCTTTGCAGACAGAGATGTAAGCTGCTCAAAGTTACTCTTCCAGTCACTTTTTTCCATTGCTGTGACATCTTCAGAAAGCTTTTTGGGTAACAATCTAACTGTTTTGCTCATCTCTAACAGTAGCAGTCCTACTACAGTGCCATTGGGCTCCATACAGTCACCAGTGGCACTGAATAAAATTTTGGAGAGATCCTTCAAAGATTCATAGCTGCTATAGTAAAAGAGTTTCTTCCTGTTGCTACAGATTTCTATATGGTTGTACCTTTGCAGATAGCTATTTTCTAACAGACATTTCTAACAGTGCAATAACAAGATTATTAAAGGAAATCCTTTACAAATTCAAAGTTGCATAATTACTTTAGAAGAAGGTAAAATAATTGTTTTTAATGCAGCAGGTACTCTTTCCAACTGCACTGACTTCAAGCTTTTTCAGACTTGAAGCATGAGGCTCTGCACAGATCCAGCACTGTCCTGCCTGGCTTCTCTGGCATTTATACCAGCCTTGCCAATGGGACAAGCAGAAAACTCAGACCATGCTGCAGAAGTGCCCTGTTGCACATTCAACTGGTTCAGTCCTTCCTGATTTAGCAATATTTGTGGGTATATGTGTACAAATGCATAGTGCATATGGATTATCAGGTAAATATGCATTGACATACAGCAAAAGCAATAAAAACTAAGCCCTGAGCTTAAATCTTATCCCTGAATTTCCATTCCCCCTCCTGTGTCCTGGTTCCTGCCAGCCATTTACTGCAGGAAGCTATACACTAATCAGACTGTAAACCGCTGCCCTGGGGGAGACCTGATCCCAGCTGCAGGCTGGGGCAGATAATGGACTTGCCTGACTTGACAGAAAGATAAAAGAGTGCATTTTGTTCCTCATTATTTGGCTGGTTTGGGGAGGTGGGTTCTCTCTTTTGTTTCAGTGACATAAACAACATGGAGCACTGCAACAGGAGTGGGAGCCTAATTAGAACATTTCCACACGTGAGGCAAAAGGGGAATCTTCAGCCACTTCCTGACCCACTCATCCGTAGATCAAAAACCCAAGGAAGACACTGATAAGACACTGCCCAGGAAGTGAAACATACTTGAGGCAGCCTTGTTTTTTACTGCGGTGTGTCTGCCTAGGTATGTATCCACAGTGGATTTGAAAAGGTGGCAAGGTGCTGTCTTTTCAGGGCCAGGCATTTTGTCTTCCTTCCTTTACTCTTCTTTCTTAACCAGAGTGTAATACTAGGGACTCTATGTGGTGCCATGGGAGATGACAGACTTGCAGTCATACAGCCAGGGTGCTCAGTTCTCTGACTCCTGCTCAAAGGACATGAGCCCACCTGTCCTCAGAGTCAACAAATACCTCCTACACTTGACTCAGTGGCTTCTGTTTTCTGCTACAGGCTTTTCTGGCTTCTTTTCATTGCTTGTCCATAGTTCTCACTTAAAACTTAAATTTTTAGTACTTTCTGTCTGCTTGAATGCTGGAGAGGTTCAGGTTGGATATTAGGAAAAATTTATTCTCAGAGAGTGGTGAGGCATTGGAACAGGCTGCCTGGGGAGGTGGTGGAGTCACCATCCCTGAAGTGTTTCTGAAATGTGTGGATGTGGCACTGGTGAACATGGTTAGTGGCCATGGGGTGATGGGTTGTTGGGTAAACTAGATGACCTTAGTGGTCTTTTCTAAACTCAGTGATTCTATGGTCTCTCTTCCCCTCACCTCCCCTTCCCTCTCCTCCCCTCCCCTCTCCTTTCTTGTGGTTACTTTTTGATACGAAGAGCACATGGCTGTTGGAAAGCCCAGCTGCTAGGACTGGGGAAGGTAGAGGCAGTACAAGTATGGGATGAGTTCTGTCCGGTATGATGCAAGCTGAAGGCTACTCAGGAGGTTTTAATTGTGATGGCATCTGAGCTGAGCTGACTGATAGGCCTGATGTCTTAATTCCTGTGAAAAGACTGCAGGCTCTGCAACAAGGGCTGGAGGCCAAGACCTTGGCCTCACAGCTCAGCTGAATGTATGCAGCAAATTCTCACAAGCCAGAGAGTTAAGATCATCTGTCAACAGCTCTGTCCCACAATGTGCTGAGAAGTCTGGCCCAGGTCCAGGGCTAATTTTAAGCATGTGAGTAGCTTCTTGCAAACCAGTGGGAGTGGTGTGGCGAGCTGCAGGCTAAGGCATCAGAATGCTTGGGCACCGCTGTGACTGAATCCCAGGTGTCCCTCACCAAATGTGAACGCACAGGGTAGCAGCCCAGAACCGCCACGCACACTCCTCAGCACCCTGAGCAGTGCCAGCACTGCTGGACTGCTTGTATTGCATAGGATTTCCTGTTCTGCATGGCCAAATCCCATGCGGTGTAGGACAAGCATATGGGATATGTCTTTTCCTGTATTTTTGCAGTGACTGGCCATGCTTCCGGATGCTTGGGAGTCCAGGCTGATGGATGTCTGAGAGAATGGCCGTTGCACACGTACAGATGGATTGTGCTGCGTGCACCAGAACTGTTGTGCTGTGCTGTGCTGTCTGTTGGTATATGCAGTGCTGTATGGATACACATTTATCTTTCTGGGAGGAAAACACAGTCAGAACCATATTGTGGGGCTCTAAAAACCTTAACACAACAAGCCCAGGCAATGGTATCGTCCTCACTCCTGGAGGGAACTGCTAACCTATATCAGTGAAAATACACTGCAATACTTTGCTAGTTTACAACATTACTGCCTCATTTTGCTTGACATGAATGTTTATGAGTTAGCAGCTGTCAAGTAGATCTCATTTTTAACAGCCAAACAGTTTAACACCTTTCTGCTGTTACAGTTGCACCTACCGATTGAAAGGCTCCTGGAGACATGCAATTATTAGGACAGCAGATTCGTTTCAGTCTGCAGAATTGTCTAATGAAGCTTATATCTTCAAAGTCAGTACAGCACACCGATTTTTTATACAAAATCTCTCATTACGTCAGTGAAGGGCACATCTATTAGGAAGCAGCACTTATGTGCAAAACTCTTGTTATCTGAGCAAGTTTAACTAGTGACATTCCATGCCTCCAGGGTCAAACAGATAAAGAAGGCTACTGTATATTTAGGATATAACCTGAAGAAAAATTCTTACCAATATATGGTATTACACAAGACTCTGCTTTATTAAAAATGACTCGTTCTTTGCCAGCCTTTTCAGATTCCCATCTGATCTAACAATTTGTTTTTTGAGTTTTTAGTTATGCCTCCCAGCATTCTATCTAGAGTTTGTTTCTCAGTATTCATTTCTAAAAGATGCAACCTCTTTCTTTGCTAGCAAATGCTATATAATGCTATAGGTAGCATTATATATATATTTATACACATATATATGATGTCAAATAATGCTGGATATATTAGCATCAGAAACTGTACCAATGTACTGAAGGGGTACTGACAAGTGATTGAGCGGTTCGTGCTCCATATCATGTTGAACCTGGCAGCTATTATGTTTATGAAGTTGAGCACCTCTGGGAGCCAAAGGGTGCTCCAGGCAGCAGCGTGGGTTGTGCTGGTTGCTACTGTTGGGGCATTTTTCTTTTTGTGAGGTGAACCACAGCCCTGCACAAAGAGGTGTGTTTAAATTCCTCTCTCTGTTTCAGGGGCTATGAATTCAAAAATCAATCCAGTCCACATAGGATGAAGTCAGAAAACAATGACATTCTCAAATCAGAACCAAATGTTTTCTTCAGAGGTGTTTAACTTACAACAAGTAGAAACTCAGGAACTTCTGTTATCGACGAGGAAGCACAGGAACAATAGCTCTTTCCTGTAAGTATCAGTAAAGTGATGACTAAATAAGCACTCAATAGCAAAGCTACCTGCGCTGGATATGCACTGAAGCTAAGGGTGACTGCTGAGAAAGATGTTGAAATGATGCTGATTTATTAATATCTCCTGTCATTTTGCAAGAAGGGCTAAACGATTATGAGGGCAACAGTATGCAGTGGCTATCAGTCAAGTGCAGTGAGGTTGTTTGTTACTAAATTACAGCTCCACATGCCTCCCATGCAGCTGTGCCACAGCTGCATTTCAAATCATAGTCTGGAAAAAACAAACATTGCTTTCTGCATTGGCCTTGCGACCTGCTGGAGATAGCAGCTTTCTGTTTGACCCAGGCTTTTGATGACCAATACAGTTCACCACTCACATGGGACTGGTATGTGTCAATGTGCATCAGGCTGTTGCACAGCCCTTGGCTGCTCCTTTTCCCCAGGCTTGAGGGACCCAGTGCTGCTCACTCCACTATGGGTTGAGCATGGAAGCATCAGTTGCTCTCACTCAGTAAAATGAAAGCAAGATAATGAGGACTAGGCCTGGAGAATATCATCTTGCTAAGTGCTTAATGAGCCCACGTTGAATTTTAGGGGCCTCTTTTCCTTTAGGCAGGAGCAGATATGGACTGGCTGTCACCATGGGACAGAAACAGCTCTGCCCCACCTCTGGGAGGAAGGCAGGGCACGGGGATGTGGTGGGGCAGGAGCTGGAATTCTGTGAGGAAGAAGGCAGGACCTCTGGGCTGCTGCACAAGTGGTGCTTTGCAGAAATGATGAGGTGCCTGTGGGCAAGCCTGTGCCTCTGTGTTGCTGCAAGGCTTTGGGTAGAATATGTGTTAGGGTCACAGCCTAGTTGGAATCACTGCAGTTTGTTCAGTTACAGTCAGCTCAATAAGATGCTCTTTGGTGTCACAGAGAATGAGTAAGGTAAACCCAATTTTATTTCATTGCTCCAAGTCCATCTTTCTCATCATGGCTTTCCTCCATTTCCAGTGGTTTCAGTGAGGATTCTCCTTCGAGCCCACTCCACACTTCTGGCTCATCCTATGTCTGTGCAGAGGTATGTCTCTGCTGCAGGCATTCCCACCATGAACGCCCACGATGACAGCAAACAGCTTTTTCTCAGAAAAAAAAGACTAGGCAAATTCATAGGGAAGATTCCTTGAACATGGCCTCGTATTTCCAGGAGAAATGACTAGTACACAGATTTATTTGTTATAAATTCTTAGCTGAGTGATTTTGGCAGATAATTTTTGGCTGCAGACCATTTGCAAATAGTTTTTGTTTAATATTGGAGATCTGGTACATTTTGCTGTAGGTTGCATGATAAAGTCCTTGGCTAAATGAATGTAGCTGCTAAAATTAGGTTTCTTGTAGAAATTCTTGTGTGCATAAAATCCATATTTGCTTTCTGAGATACTTCGTAGTGTACAGTTGATCCTGCCAGGCACTTAGCAGATTGCCCCTTCCCCAGAAAAACACTTATACCTGTGCTTAACCTTAAGGACAAGATTAGTTTCCCAGAAGTCAGGCCAAAGTTGATCGGAGCATGTGCAAAAGAAAAAGCAGTAAAGTTGGTTTAGGATTATATTATCATGAAAAAATGTGTGTCCCTTCCTTGTCCCGAAAATGTAACAGACTTCTATTTTTTATTAAATTGATTAACTACTACAGACTGAGCTCAGAAAGATGCCCAGTGCTTCTCAAATCTTCACAAAAAGCCTTGTGTTGGATGCGTGTTTGAAAGTGCTGGCTACATTTTACTTCTAGCGAAGCATCCTTTAGTAGCCTGCCTTTAGAGAGGGGTCTGTGACTTTGTGAGCAAAGCTCTGAGCTGCAATAGTCCAAGGAAAGGAGAAAGCAGGAGACCACATGGGCACTGGTAGAATTTTGCAACATTTGAGAAGAACTTCATTCTCACACCAAGGCAAAGAAAAGTCACACAGACCTCTGCTTATAGAAGATTTACAATAGACCACCACATTGTGGCTGATGTTCATAACACAAAATACAACCTTATTTTCCTGGAACTGGTGGAAGAAGAATATCAAAGCACCAACTTGTTCTGAAGGGTCCATGGTTTCCCTTAAGGATCTGTTCATCAGAAGGCAGTCAGGATCATTTTGCACTTTATTTCACCCATCACACAGCTCCAAGATGCCAAATGCTCCCTGACTACTACATGTGACTCTTAGTACTAGAGCTGTCGGCTGACCTCCTGCAACCTAATGTTCTACTCAGGGGCAAAACTCCCTGCTGTCCTGATTCATCCTTCATTTGTTTTCTGTAGGAACAGAGATCACACCTGGTGGTGCTGCGTTTGTATGGATCTTCTTCCTGTTCCAGGAAGGCTCCCGCCTCACACAGTGGGTTGGAACAATCCAGCAGGACCACAGATTGTGTAGGAGACATCCCTATTTCCCATTTGTCCCTTTTTAAAAATAAACTTTATCAAGCAGTAGGTACGCCCACCTTCTTTTCTCTCTCAGGAGAAATTTTGGAGAGACTTAAGCAATTTTTTTTTGCAGGAAATCATTTGTAAAATTTTCTTCTAAAAAACCTCTCTCTAGGGCCTTGAGCCTTAGAACTGAGCTCACCTTGCAGCAGAACTGAGTCTTCCCTTTCTGGAAGTGGTTCCCAGGATGATGACCAGAAATGTTGGCACTGCAGTACAGAAAAGCTGCCCTTTTCTGTGTTAGGAATCAGACGGCTTCATATTTTAAACTTCACAATTGTCATCCCACCCCCTTCAGCTAAAGCTATTAATAAGTACATAAAATTAAGTGACAGCTTGAGGTCCCACCAGTCCACCTCTGCATGCAACAACAGTTGTGGTCAGGCCCCATGTGAGAAATAAGTCCTCACAGCTGCTATCCTGTTCACTTTAGCTATTTTGTTATTTTGTCTAAGTTGTCAAAATGCTCATTTCCTGATGTCTGGGAAACTGATGGAGCAGCATCAACAGCACAAGGCTTTGCTGCGGGCTGTGAGATAGAGGGAGACTGGTACAGGAGCACAGGCTCTACACAGGCGGTAATGCAAAGAAAGGGCTGCTCTTAGTTCCTCAGCACAAATTTTATCTTATCTGCACACATTGCTCTTTCCAAGTCAAGACCAGCTTTTTCATTATTATAAACAACTGGAGAGTGGGAAAATATTCCCTGAGGCAAGAAGCAGTACTTGAACTAAAGCACTGTAATGGAAGCTATAGAATGCAGCAAAATTAATCACTCCTTGAGATATACTCCTCCAAATGTCATGCAGCCTGGTGTTAACTCCGTGAGCCCAATGAGACCCTATGACATGTCAAGTCACAGCTTTTAACCAAGTTAGGCTCAATCTCACAGTGTGCCGCATCTGAGTGTCCCAGTGCCCAATCCCACAGTGCCTGCCAGCATGTACCTCAGCTCCAAAGCTCTTCTCCATTTGTGCAAAGCACAGGAGACAGTCATGCTTTATACTGAGTGCTTCTCCTGGGAATAGCAGAACCAAGGTGAGCCACGCCACTAGTAACTGGCTCTGCATGGAGTTAGAGTACAGCTCCTGTTACTCAGTTCCTTTCGGTAGAGATTTTTGTCAATGAGCCCTATTGCATTTTATGACCTTTCTCAGTGCTTCAGGTAGGGAAAAGCAACTCAAAGATTATAAGACTGACCCAAGTTGCACCAGAGGAGGTTCAAGTTGGATATTAAGGAAAATTTATTCTCTAAAATAGTAGTGAGGTATTGGAATTGGCTGCCCAGGGATGTGCTGGTGTCATTATACCTGTAGGTGTTCAGGTAACATGTAGATGTGGCAATGAGGGACATGGTTAGTGGGCATGGGGTGTTGAGTTAGAAACTGGATTAAATCATCTTGGTAGTCTTTTCCAACCTTAATGATTCTATGATTTCTCCTGCACTGTAGTGCTGCTATTTTTGGTAGTTGTTACAATCATCTCATCGTTAGCACTTTTTCTGTGGATCTGCACACTGCTAGCAGTTAAATGTGGACTGTCTGCTTTGCTGTGCTCATGTAGGTATCACTTCACCTGCTATTTTCTCCAATCCAATGGTTTAGCCTGCCCCTAATCAGAACACAGTGTTTGTGAGAGTCTGGTCAAAGTGCACTGCACAGCACAGGATGACAGCCTCAAAGTCAGCCCTGCAGCTGTTATACTGCTCTGAAAAAGGTCTCAGTCAGCTCTTACAAATTTGCTGATGTTACTTCATTTCCACAGAACAGACCAGGAGCCCCAGATCTGTCTCTCTCTCTGCCCTTCCCACCCACACACCTTGCTGAGAGCTCTTTGTTTTCAAGCCTGCCTGCACTCTGCATCAGGTCACTGTAGTGAGGTGCTTGCAAGTAGTCAAAATGCCCTTAAAGAACAATTGCATCAGTTAGGACTTTGTTTTTTAGTTGTATATGAAACCATTTTGATCAACAGCTTGTGAATATGCGGAGGAGTTCTCCAGACTCTGTGCCCTCAGGAAGGGAAGGGAGAGTGCAGAGAGGGAAGAGTAAATAAATGGACCAGAATCCCCTAAAAAGACATTGCTGCTGATGCAAGTTCTGGAGGTGAATTTTTGCAAAACAGGAAGCTGGTGTGGTGCACATCAAACACCAGCCTCAGTTGGGACAGCAGCATTATGGTGCGATTTCATCCTTTAGATAATCTAAACTTGCTGCCTACAACAGGAGGAAGTTTTCTTTCCCACTTTCTGTCACACATTCCCTACCCTAGAGCAATTACACAGCTATGAGGGAGTTGGTGTATTGGGCTGATCTGTTTCCTGGAAGGGTGTTCATTCTTTGCCAGATCAACTCAATGAACTGACTGATCGTAACAGGTTATGGCTGTAAGGAGGAGCAGTGGTACTCCGTGACTGTGAATGTAGTATTAGGTTCACCCCTTTCCATGCAGCCAGATCATGCTAAAATAGGCAACATACTCAGCTTCACTTTCAGAGGCTATTTCCGAGCCATCAGATGGACCAGCAGTGATGGGATCTGCCCTAAAGCCACTACCAGATTTGGGGGTCGGAGGAAGCTGTGTTTTCCATAAAACTGCAGCACTAATGTTGGCACAAAGAAAGCCAACATGCATGGCAGAAGCTGGGGCCATCTTTCTCAGAAGCAGCCCTAGCTTATCCCATTGGTGACAAAACACCTTTGGAGCTTGAATTCATGAGCAACATAGGTGGAAGCTGCTGTGCACAGATAAGATAAATGATACTAGTAAAATGTATATTAAAGACCTTGGAAATTAAATACAGGGAAGATTAAGGATGAAGCCATGGCATCAGGAGATTTATGTGTCCAGGTCTGTATCCAATCTTTTCTTTTATGTAGTGTCTTGCCTTTAGTGAATCCATTGCCATTTGTATTTCTATCCATAAAATAGGCATTCGTTCTGAGTTCTCTTATTTTGCTGGATTATAAATTGTGGTGATTCAGAAGCTGATGAGATTTCCTACTGCAAAAGCAGCAGCTTCTAAGGACAGGGTGATAGAACTCACCATGATTTTTTTCCAGGTCATGAATCAGACCTTCTATCAAAATAAAACTACTGCTTTCCTGTTTTCTTAACAATTCACATTTCTTTTGAAATAAGAGACATAAGCTTTGGAACATCTGTGGTCTAGCTTCCCCCCCAAAAAAGGTACTGAAAGAAATTTGTTAAGGAGGAATCAAATGTTTGTACTTATAGAACTTTATCTTTCTTTTTCCCCTCAGTGAATGTTTGGGTCATAGACAGAATAAAGGAAGCAGTAGCTTTAAAATGTAGCTTAAAAATAGCAGAGCTGCCTGTACTTTGCATTAGGAATGTATAAAAACCAGTGAAATCAAAAGCAGGATTTCATCTTCTTTCAGTGCAAGTGGAGTTGAGTCTATCTGTAACTGGTTGACAAAATTTGTTATGTACTGGATTATCAGTGCTGGATTATGTGTAAAAAGCTTGATATTTTCTGTAAGTCTAGTTCTGCATTAGAGCCCTAAGATGCTTTCACTTCCATTGTGCCTAACTAATTAATTGCTCTCTGATTATTTGAAAGGGAAGAGGCAAATCTTAATGAAAGTTCAGCTGAGAGAAAACTATACGAGCCCTCTTATCCAGTGTTGATAAAAAAAGAAACTTCATTGTAAATTATGTTTTCACTTTCCCCATAATCTTCAGTCTTGAAAGTGCAGTGTGCTTTAGTTGATAAAGGACAAATTTATAGTAATCTTCATGGAGCTGCAATATAAAGCAGCTCCTTCTCTAAAATGCACTACAGGAAGTGGGATGAAATGGAACTGTGGGCACAAAATAGGAGCTCTCCTCTCTGGCAATATATTTTTCCATTGCTTTAATCTACCTGGTTTTGGGTACATTTGCCACTTTCCCTGGAAATTCCTATTTCACTCTGAATTTTCAGAAAGGATTCAAGAAATAAAAATCAATTGGAAATATCTCCTTGAAGGAAGGGGTCTATCAGAGCCTTTTCTAAAAGATTCCTTTTATGTGTGAAATATGTATTAGTCTTTGCCTGTTCATTATTTGAAAGGATATTTGAACTGGTGTATCCTTAGGGAATCCTGAGGGAAGCAGAGAGAATGTTTACAGTGAAAATGGTGCTTAATCTCCAGGAATGACAGGAAAAGATTAAGCAAACTACAGATAAACCATCTTATCATTCAGTAGTATACACGCTGAATGCGTTGTAAAATAAATACACAGCTGCCCTTTACATCCCTTGTGCATCAAAGGACCAGAACCCTAAAAAGGATTTATTCACCTCCAATAGGATTTATCTGAACTCTCTATCCAAAGCTGAGATTTAAAAGAACTTCTACTGCACTGCATCATCTCCAGGTTGAAGGCTTCAGCAGCTCCACGCTCATCTCCTTCAGCACGATTCAGAAGCTAGGCAAGGTGTCTCTGTCCTTAACCCATTCTCGTTGCATTGGACAATTATAAAACATCATCAGAGAGCCTTTGTTTTTGAAACATCTGCCCATGGCAGCCTGTTTCGCGCATACAGGAGTATATATTTTATGTACACAGGAGTAAATTCAGATATCTAAGAAGTGGGAGGCTTGGGTTTTAACCGTTTCTCATCAATGACAATTAAAAACTGTAGTTCCTAACACTGGATTATAGCTATCAGGAATGACCTGAACCTTTGAAAAGCTTAAGTATTTAGAGAATGTGACCTCTAGATTGACAAGTAGCATTTTGAGAAGAGTTTAATGAAAGGAAAAATTACCATGCCTGTATGACTTTTATCAATATGGTGAGAACTCATTAGATATTTTTCCCACCTGTGCTCAGAAGGTAGTTTGACTGTTCAGATATGAGATTATTTTCCCACCATATCATTTTTTCCTCAAAACTATTTTTTTCTACCACTAATGTACCTAACCCAGAGATTTCCAGCGTTCATCCCAGTTCATTTTGCAGAGCCTTTCCTGATGCCTGACACTAAGGGGAAAGCTCTTTCTCATGCAGTCCATTACAATTCCTCTGAGGCCTAAAGAGTACATTTTCCAAGTGCTATTATGGCTAAAATTAATGATGATTGCAGTGGTGGGGCTAAAGTTTTCATCTACCCCTGAAAGTAGACTATATCAGAACCTTCAGTAGGATGCGTAAAGTGTGGAGCTATCTGACTTGCAGCCATACCATGCCATCTCCAGCTCCCTTGCTGGAAATGCAAAATTTGAGACAAGGATTTTTCCCATATAAGAAACTCACCTATCTATCAATGCAGATTGAGAGATGTGTGGAAGAAATCGGTCTCTCATCTCTCACAACATAAAAGTACTTCTGTATTTACAGTGAAGGTATGAATTTTCTCTCCTTAGTTGATAAAAGCAGTGACTTTAGGAGGGTGCTTGAAGAAAGCCAGTCAAGAAGAATAGTGTCTAACCTGATCTGAATTCCAGGTATTGTCCCTGCACTGAGAACCCAACTTTACAAATTCTGGTTCTTCTTTTTATAAACACAGTATATTTCTACCTTCTCTGCAAATATCTTATGTCAGATGAAAGTCAGTGCCCTTCTTTACATATATCCTTTCTCATGCACAATACTCAGAATTGCTCTTTAAGAAAAGAGGTCTGAGATCAGCTCAGGGGTGAAATTCTTTCTATTGATTGTGGAATATCCAAGAGAAAACTCCAAATATTGCAACCAGAATGTCATGTTTCAGATGAAGAATTACTTGTTTTTCTTTTCATCACGTTGAAACAGAGAAATTAAGGGTTACTGAATTTGGGTTACTGTCCAAATACAGCAGCATAAGCCTATGAGGAAAGTACAGGATTTTTTCTTTGGCACTCCTCAGGTAGACTTAGTTTTCAGTGACATTTTAAGACATGCTAACAGTAAACTTTGAAGGATTTCCATATATAGTTCTCCAGTTTCCTGCAAAGGAGGGTAGAACTGGACTAACATAGCCATGGTTCCTTTGGATATATTGTTATTTCTGTTTGGAAGGCACTGGCCTTTCATTTGGTTATGATGTAAGATATATGCTCTGGCATTTGGCATCTGAATTACATCTGAACATATCAGTGCATAAACACACTGGGTTTTTGAGCAGCAGAACCAGCAAAGCTTATTTCCTGTAGATTGTGTCCTTTCAGTGTACCCTTCACTATCAATCTGGCTGCTGACAAAGAGATTACCTGATCCCCTACGGAAAGTGAACAGAGTCTTTCTTCTCTGCCTTGCTGCCAGTTTCCACAAACATAATTATCTGTGCTATTTCTAACCCTCTTTCAACTTAAACTGAATTTGGCCACTGAATTAATAAGCTCATAAAGAGAGAGGGGCTTACGCATGGACAAACAATGTGATGGCACAGTTTGTTTACTTTGGACAACAGGCTCCATAAGGGTGGAAATTTCTCCCATGAGGCTGGGCTTTTCCCTTTTTTCAGCTGGGTAGGGAAGAAATAGCAAATCAGCATACCAAATCATCACCAGTCCTGCTCTGGGGACAGATCCAGCTATGGGCAGTAGGATTTCACAATCAGAACAGAGAGACTTGGCTGAAAGTTCCCTGCTCCTATCTGGCCCAGAAGAGAGGCAGAAATACATTTGCTTCAAAAACCTCTTTGATGACACATACAGCCTGCCCCTTTGCTGCCATCTGTCACACAGCAACAAAATCTAATGCAGTATTGGTGGGAAGCTTCAGCTTCTTCTCCCATACCGCCACCACTTGCCTCTGACGTCGTGGGTTAACATAATAAAATAACAGGCATTACTTTCAGAGTAGCCCTCATATTTCTCAACAAAGGAGTGTATTGTGATGAATGACTCATCAATATGTTCCGAGCTCCTGTGGCTTTCCAAAGTCACCGTGCAGCGAGATGCTGTTGTGTTGCTCCTTGCTCTGTTCTCTCCTCTTGAGGAATGCAGCCGTGGGCACTCCCCTTGAAGCACCCATCTGCTTGGTCACTATCATTCCATGGTGAGGATTGAACAGCTTCACTCGTGGTAGCACCAGCACTATTCCATTAGTTAGATCGATCAAGGTAAGAACAAAAAGCGTGTTGAACTCCGAGGGGACTGAATAGACTCTTTATTCTTCCGAGGCAGAATTTTTGGTTGCAGATATATTTTTCCACCTGCCTCTGCTTTTTAGGCTTTTTTAGATTCTGTCCAACTGCCTCATTAGCCCCTCCAGCTGGAGCTACTCTCATCTGTTTTCTTAGAAGCATCTCAGAAGAGACTTTTATCCTGGAAGGAGATGCTTGGAACAAGAATATAGGAGAAAATGCAAATGACTTTATTTTTCTGCACTCTCAGCAGTGTATTTGTTGGAAGGTGAGGACAGAAGCATTTGGAGGAACAGTGTTCTGTTTTTTCATGCATACTGTCACCTCTGTAAGGCATTTTGCAAAGGCCAAGGTCCTCTTTCCCCTGTAGCATTTATCAACCTAACCAAAAAGGCAGCCAGCACAATGCAAGGTGGTTTTTGGTTCCTCCTCTACCATCCAGCTGACGTGGCACACATTATAATGGAACACTGCCTCATTTTCCAGTGGCAAAGGTGGTTTGAAACCAAACACATCCCCATCTCACAACCATCCTTATGGGCTGAGGAAAATAACGAATCCTGGACACAGAGAAGGTACAGGATATCACTGTGATCCCAGAGCCGGTGTGCAGGTGGCAAGCCCTCTTGGATGAGGAGCCAGGGGTCAGGAAACATGTGGAACCCCATGGGCGGAAGAGAAAGTAGTGAGCCCAGACTCAGCTTTCCTGATGACATGCATGTCCAAGAGGAAGGCCTGAGGCTTTGGAAAGCAACTTTCACTGTCTGCACCAGCAGAACATGGCAAACCTCCCTACCCGTCCACGTGTCCCAGAGGATGGCTGCAGTATGCTGGCTGGGGCCATGCTCAGTGGGTCAAATGGTTTGAGTCAGGGAGGCAGAATGCAAAGTCTTTTAACAACTTTTAATCAGGACCTGCTTTTCTTTCGTTCTTTTTCCTACTAGCTAGAAACTATATACCTATGTTTTCCCACTCCCTTCCTTTAATATCTGGGTAATATTATTATGTATTAGTAGGTGTGTTATTCTCCTAGAATATTTTGACATCCATACCTTGGGTTTGCCTGATATATTTTTGCACCAGTTCAATCAAAATATTTTCACAGGTTCACATGAGAAAAACACCTAGTGACTGAAATGGTGACAAGAGGATAGAAAATCCACAGTTAAACTCTGTGCATACAGTAAATGACATTATGAATGAGTCTGAGGGAAAGCAGTGAGCAGACAGAGCATTGTTTAACGTGGTGAATGCTCAGACATCTGTGTATTTTAGAGAGATTCCTTTTCACTGATTCCAGTTGCTATGTTTTTGGAGTAAAAAGGAAAAAGTGATTGTGATTTTTAAGAATTTAGGGAGCCTTAAATACTACGCTTGGATTCTCACTCTTTATAAAACAAGTCTTCCTGTATTTCTAAGTCATTGGCTTAATAAGTCTTGTTGGCAGGTAGCAGTGACCCTGAGTTCAATGTCTTCCTTCCTTGAACTGCTCAGTTACCTTTTTCTTGGCACACGACAATCAGCAGATGTCAAAGAATAAGAAGCTGTTTGGTGCCAACGTTTCAGTGCTGGCACACTGTTTTCTGCAATAAAGGCTCTAATTTCAGGCATATAGAGAATTCCTGGTGACTTCTGTTCCACGGCATTTTATGGATAAAATTCCAAAAATGGATAATCTGAGGTCAGTGAGAATCCTTCAAAATTTTCACTCTGTGCAATTGGTCACAACACTCATTTCTGAGTGGCGATAGCTGTGGCTTCAGGAGAAAATTCTTCCTACCAACTTGCAGACTTGCAGATTTGGCATCCCTGCCTGTTTTTACACATGTTCAGTTTGCACTCTGTTTCTGCCTGTAACTCTTGGGCTCCCAGTTCCCCATCTCACCTCTCTCCATACCCAACACTACTCTGCGTGGATCCAGTGGAAATACAACTAGCAAAGCTCAACCCCTGCAGCAACTGCTGAAGAGAGAGCAGCACCCCAGTGGACAGCCTGGCAGCTCTCCATCACGTGCCTCCCATGTATTGGCGCTTTGCATTCAAGGCTTGTCTGGAAAACGTGATCCCGACGGTAGGAAGGAACAGAGCTGGGCGTTCTCCCTTGGCTGCAGGATGGGTCTCTAGGAAACCTCCAGCCCCTCCCAAGGGTTCGGGCTTTTCTGAGAGCTTCCTTGGCCATGTCAACCTTCATCAGCAGCCTGAGCCTGGGCAGGAGGAAAGTAGTGCCTTCCTCATTGCTTGCTGATAGTGCTTCAGGGAAGGGTCCTCTTGGTTTTTCCCTCAAGCTGACAGGGTCGGAGTGGTGATGCACTTCTTGCAAGCACTGACAGCAATTCAGTGAAATAAAATAATTTCAAAATGCTTATATGTCAACTATGTCATTAGTAGATATTACACTGGTAGAATTCCAGAACACTTCCTGAACTCCCACAGAGTACAGCTGTACATGTATATATGTGTACAGATACACATGTGTACATATATTTACATTTTATACTTTACCATATGTAAGTCTGTTACTGTACAGTTACTGTTGTGTGTGTCTTCTTTGTCTGTCTCTAACTTTAGTAAGGCTCCTGCAGCTGGTACTTGTCTTCTCTTCTAGTAGTATTTGTACATAAGTAACAAAAAGCTATGCTCCATCAGGCTTCCTATATTTAAGGGTCAAACTAAATCTGATATTTTCTTTTTACCTTAATTTTCTGATTTTCAGAGGTTTGTGCATTTCTTACTGACATCCCCTACCAGAAAACGAACCTTTTCTTTTCTGGTGTATAAGTCAAACTCAGTGTACAACAAGTGTCTACTTGCTTCCTTTCCTGTCAGTGCTTTCCTTCTCTAAGTCAGATTGCCACTCATCAGCTGCTAAAAGCTCAGAAAGCAGTGAAATCTTGATATGGTATTTTTTATGATGCTTCTGCTTGGGTGAGAGGTGTGAGAAAATAGTTGGATGTTTGAAAAAAACAGAAACACATAATCTAACAGTCAACTTGTTCACAGAGGCAAACATATGTAGAGATGTTGCCTATCGCATGACTACAAACATAGAGAAATAGCTTTGGGGTTAGGGTTTCTGGGTTTGGTGTCTGGTTGGTAGAACAGAGGTACTCTGCTTCCCCAGACTGCAGAAAGTTGATTTTCAGCCAGGTAAATTGAGACTTTTGATGAGCAAATGAACTTAGATATTCACCCTGAAATGAAGCTCTAACTCTTTTCCAAACCTGACTGATTTGCTACTTTGAAAGGAAGTCTGGACAGGTCACTAGTGGAACAGTTCTCTGCTTTGGGTCAAATGATGGCCAATATCTGATAGAACTGGCTAAGAAGTAAAATGGGAAATATTAACGGGCAAGTAGGCAATTCTTTTTGATGAACTTTTATACTTTGTAACAAAAAGGCTTTTGGGGCATAGGTTTTAAAAACTAATGTATGCATTACAATTTTAAAGTGATTCGTCACATTTAAGGTATCATCTGTGCAAATAAATGTTGACTATAGCATACTTGAAATAAGGCTTCCTCAGTTCTGGAATAAAAATAGCTCTTTGGAGGAACAGTGGTAGCCGAGCATGCTGGTATCCTAAAAAGTCTTCATAAGGGTGATAGAGTAATGGAGACCCCTCCTCTGTCCTTGGGAGCTCTTGCTGTGCTCTTTTCACCATCTCAGGGTTCCTTTTTTCCATGTATCCCTACATTGTAGGTATCCTACATCAAGTCCCAGAAGAGCTATTGGCTCTTCAGTCTGGGAAAGACTATTCAGTTACCATCCAGTTCTATTGGCTATGAAAATATTTACAAAGAAATTAATTCCTGGAAGAAAACAGTTCCCCAGGAGCTTCCTAAATGGACCAGCAAGTATTAACTGAGAAAGAAGTCATGTGTACTATGCACTGCCATTTGTGCTCATCTGGGAAACATTCTTTTTATCACTTCAAACCATCAGCACTTGTATTTTAGCAGCTACTGACATGTTTCAAAAGTCCCTATTGACTTTTACATTCTTCATATCTCTTGAGTACCTACCTGGAACTAGGGCTGTGTGAATAATTGTCTGGACATTTACATGTTTTTTGTCAGTTTAGTTGCTGAACACACACTCACCAAATGACAACAGAAGGAGAACAAAAGCACTCATTCCAAGATGTCTCCCCCTAGAAAGAAGAAGAAAAGGTATCAGCTCAGACTGATAAAATATGATGGCACAAATATCATACCAAATACAAAATGTGGTGGATGAAATATTTCTTGACCCAATAAAGTGCTTCCTTTTCAGGCTGTTTTATTAAAGCCCAGAAAACCACAAATTATATTCCTATCAGTCATGAATACATGGGACCTGAGTAAACCTGAGAAGACTATGTAATTGCTGCTTCTGTTTTAAACTAGAATTGCATTTCACCACTGACAGATCTGTCAGACTAAACCTTAAACACCTCAGCTGATGCCAATCCCAGGCTCTTCAAATGTTATTCAGTGCTGGGATGCCATGAAAGTCAGAAAATGTTCCACATTGCCTGAGATAAATCTCCTATCCAGAAAGTTAGACTCATTATTTCCTTTCTTACCCTTGGTGATTATGAGGATAATTGATCAGGAACCTCAGCTTCTCCACACTGGAAAGCTGTTATCATACTCGTCTGTCTATTTGGAACAGACGACCTCCAGAGATCCCTTCCAACCCAAACCAGGTATCTCACTTTTTTGGGACAATTCTTATCTCTGTCAGAATAATTTTAGTTTCTAATTGTGTCCTATAATGCACTGGCACATTTTTCCTGTGGATATGATCTGTAACTTTCAGACTGATTTCCTAAGGAAATAGGACTTGCCTAACCACATTTTGTCTGCCTGTTTGTTTTTTTTTTTTTCTATTGATTTATAATTTTTTAACCCTTCTTCCAGCAAATATGACAGCAGTCAAATATCTGTAAGATATCATCATGGCCTTCCAGTACATGAAGGGGGCATATACATAAAAATATAGATACATAAACATATATACGTAAACAGGAGGGGGAATGACTGTTTACATGGATTGATAGCGACAGGACTAGGGGGGATGGTTTTAAACTAAGATGGGAAATTTAGCCTAGATGTTAGATGGAAGTTTTTCAGTAGTGACGCACTGGAACAGGTTGCCCCGGGAGGTTGTGGATGCCCTATCCCTGGAGGCATTCAAGGCAAGGTTGGATGTGGCTCTGGGCAGCCTGCTTTAGTGGTTGGTGACCCTACCCACGGCAGGGGGGTTGAAATTTGATGATCTCTGGGGTCCTTTTCAACTCAGGTCATTCTATGATTCTATGATGATTCTATGATTAAGTCCATGTACCTATCATTATAAAAGCAGGTGGATATAGGAGAGATGTTTTATTAAAGCTCTCACCAAGGAAAGTAAAACCCGTACAGTAAAATCCGTACTAGACACTGAGGCACCCCTGTTGCAGAAAGGTGCTACAGATGTCCCATCCATAAAAAAAATGCTTCAATTGGAGATTGTTCCTTGTGGGATATGTGGGACACAAACCCAGTGGAAGCTGAGGCCTGTCGCTGCTATTCCTAATGCAACCATTTGTTATAAGACTGTGGTGAATAGGCTGGATCCCAGTGAGATAGGCTCATAATCTTAATTTCCTAACAAGCTAGTAACACATCCATTTGGAAGTCAGTTTTCCAGGCTGTTGGACCTCCACGTCTGAGTAAATTCCCTGATGGGAGGCCAGTATAGTCAGCGCCTTGAATAGCACCTGGGCAAACGAAGGGCTGCTGTCCTGGCATAAGCAGCTATTGATACACAGAATGAAGATTTAGGACATGGTGGCGCAAACAAGCAAGTGCTGAAAAAATAGAATTTTGAAAGTTGTGTCCTAAAATACCACATGCCTCCAGCCATAACAAGGCGTGGAGGAGGGGTGACACACAGTCAAGGCACGTTAGCCTTGTCTGGCCCTTGGAACAATATACCTGCTCTGACAGATTTGCTGGCATCGACATCCTGCCAGCCTCAAACCAAGTTTCCACACACACCATACCCTCACATCTCCCTTGAACACAGCCAAACACAAGTGACAGACTGTCTTAGTTTCAGCTGGGATGGAATTCTTTTCTTTGGAGTGTCTGGGATGATGCTAAGTTTTGGTTCTGGGAAAAGAACAATGTTGATAACACACTGATGTTTATAATTGTTGCTGCTCAGTGCTGTACAGAGAAAAGGACATCCCCAGTGAAGGACCTAAGGAGGTGTGAGGGAACAGAATTAGTAAACTGTTCAAAGAGATATTCCATACCATATGACCTCATTCAGAAGGAGTTTTGAAGGGAGGAGGAGTTCATCTTTCTCTCTTCTGATGCTCAGGGGTCCAGCTGGGCACAGGTTCTCTATCTTAGTAAATGTTTGCAGCCCCCAGTGAGTGTGGAGGTGTGACGATTAGGTGCATCCTGAATGGCATTTTGTACATCTGCCTTTCAAATGTCTCAGCAGTCATTTCCCGTGGATCCAGCTGTGCATTTTTAACCTACAGGTACCACAGAATTAAAAAATGGGAATAATCTTAAAGGTGCTCTCAGTGCTCTCATCTGAATGAAGGCATTTCCCTGAGCAGCTGCACACTTAAAGCTGCAAGGGATCACTCGCAGGCTCGCTCAGCTCCATGAGCAAGGAAGCACGTAGTTCTGTCCTTATCTGCCCTGGCTGTTAATTGAATAATTGAGCAAACAAAAGGCAGCCGTGCTGTTCTGGACGGGCTCCTGGCTGCTGCCTGGAGGTGCTGAAGGAGCCGGCAGGCTCAGGGAGTCGTGACAAGTCGGGATGAAGTGGGAAGGGGGCTGCTTTTCTTTGTGCCTTGTTTTCAATGGGTTTTAGCAGGTCAGAGTGGTGGATGTATAAATAAAAGTTTGGTGAAGGCGGGACTTCATGCTCACTCTGGATGCTACAGTCATTTCCCCACATGGAGGTTAAGGCAGGGAGATGAGCAGGGAGTAGAAAAATATCCCCAGTGAGAACTGTGCTGTGTGATGTGCTCTGCAGGTCTAAGGGAAAGCACCAAGGCTGTGCAGAGATGGAAGCCTAAAGGTTGGATAAGAAAGCTGCCACCACTCAAATCTCTGCACTATGAGCTTTGTAACTTGTGTCCCTTTGCTCCTCGTCCTCACAGACATCTGTGTCCAATGCAATGTGATGGCTACAGAGCCATCACAGCAGCAGTGCACTTAGGTGAGTCTTTCATCTGAAGTTCAGGTGATTGTCTTCTGTGTTTGGGTTGATTTTCCTTCCAGATGCTTCCCATGGCATCTTCCAATGACAAACCACTTGAGGAAGCCGCGTCAAAGCTCAAACCAGAAAAATCAGTGTACCAAAGTACGTATTGGTAGTACCATATCCTTTGTGCCAGTAAAGTCACTTTGCATGTTTTTCAGCTTTCACACATACCACCACTTCCACTGATTTTACTTGCCCTTACCAGAAGACTCATCCCACAGTCACTATCCCCATAGTACTTTGATTCAGCCCCACATCCATGGAATGACTCCAGACTGAAGTTAATCTTGTGCTTTGATATTTACAGGGCCTCATTCAAGTATCTGGATTGTGAAGAACCTATCTTCTCATTTTGTCATTGGTGCCTCAACCATTACTGATGTTATGGGGACGATTCACGCAGTGAAGCAGCACTGCCTGCAGCATTATTCTAGTTAACAAGATTACGCTGCCAGCAAAGTTCTGAAAGATTTTGTCCCAGAGGGAAGCATCGTGTCAAGATTGAGATTTCAACAGGATCACTGGGGGAAACAAAAGTGCTGTGTGCCTCTGAGCTGTGCCCTTCCCAGAAGATGTCTTGCACTCAGCCTGCATGCTCCCGATGTCGGCTGTTAGTTTAAGTTGAGAGCACTGAGGAACTGGGGCTGTGTCTGAGGGCTCCTCTCTCTGAGTCCTGGTGGAAAGGCACATTTTTATTGCCTCTTTCTGCCCCTTTGGATGTGTGACTTAAGAAACAAGGTTTGGAAAAGCAGATGTAGCACTGGGACACATTTACAAGTTTGTGTGAAGAAGCATGCATGCATCTTTGCTCAGATCTGCTTAAGTCAAGCTGTGGGTATTTGTTCCTATGAAGCTTAGGCACCAAAATGATTTTTAGTGATGAGACCAACCACCCCCTTCTAACTTAACAGCAATAACTAAATGAAAACAAAGCATAAATGGAATTACAGCAAGCTAGAGTTGCACATAATCTGGCCAAATTTTGGAAAAGCTACTTGTTAAGACCAATATAGTGGCGTATTTTCTGCAGATAGAAATTGTGGAAGCTGAGATTGGATTGCAGAAAGCACTGAAGCGAGCTACCAGTGACTGCACTGTATTTTTTGGGTCCTATGGTACTTTCAGGTGACACTTTTTCAGCTTCCCCTGTAATCTCATTTGCTCTTTTGACCAGCTGAAATGCTCTGGAGGCCAACAGTTCTTGCAGGCATGCCTTTCCCTATCAGAATTTGTTCTCTGTAGTTAGAACAGAACAGAACAAAACAAAGCAAAACAAACAAACCCAACAAAACAATAAAACCAGCATCGCCATAAATACAGTTATGAAAAGCAGCAGGTGGGTTTGGTGCTTCTCAGCACCACAGGCACACAAACCTCACATCTCAGCCAGAATCAACTGAGCAGTCACAGACAGAGTTTCCCAAATCATTTAAAAACACCACTGTGCCAACCTGCAGCACAGTGGAGGTGGGCAAACATCAATTTTCTTGTTGTGGAGCTCGTAAGAATAACAAAAGTGCACTCCTTTATCTTTCTGCAAACAACAGAGGTGTCATTTCAAATGGAATTACACTCATTCCCTGGCCCAGCAAAACAGCCGGAATTGCATAGTGTGGAAAATAAAATCACTGCTTCATTAACTGAAGTCATCAATGGACACGTGCGGGGGAAGGCAGCATGGAGCAGCACATGTATGCACACGCCGGCACAGCTCTGAGTACAGCGTTGTGCTCCATCCCCAGGTTATTGCCCACCTGCCCATGCATCTTCCCATCCACACGTATTTATTCATTTCCTACAGAGGCGTCACGTGTATGGACAAAACGTTAACCTACTCTTGTTCCCTCTGTCTGGTCAACGATTTTACCTAAAAGTGCATTATAGCGGGAGGTTGTGCTGGAGTCGTTTGCCGACGGATGCAACCTCCCCTGCGAGTAGGGCGGGGCGTGGGGGGTGGGTCCTCGGCCGGCTGGGATGGGGATAGCGGCGGGCCCCGCCCCGGGAACAAGAGGGCGGTGCTGCCCGTCGGGGTCCCGCATCCCCGCGTTCAGTACTGTGAGGAGCGGCTCAGCTCGGTTCGGCTCGGCTTTGCGCCCCGGGATGGAGCTGGGGCCGCTGCGGGTGCTGACGGTGCTGCTGTGCCTGGCTCCTGGTAAGCCGTAGGGGAGGGCGGTGCTCGGGTCCGGCTGCGGCACCGGCGTGGTCCCGGTGAGCGGGTGGCGGTCCCCGGTTTCCCGAGGGGTGCCAGCGCGGGCAGAGCGGTGCGGCATCGCCTCCTGCTTGCTGGGCTCCTGCCGCTTCCCAGAGCCAAGCAGCACTTGGCTGAAGGAAAGCCGTTATCAGTCAGCCTGTCGGGATGCCGGTCGCTGCAGCACGGGATCCCCTGGGGTTCCCCGGGAAATACCGGGATAAACGGGGAAGGATCCACTCCGCCTGCGCTGTCCCGTTACCCAGCCCAACTGGCCGCTCTGTGCCAGCCGGGCTGGGTGCTCACCGTGATGCGGAGCTGTTCGCGGCACCGCGGAGTGCCTGGACAGATGGGAAGGCTCTGCCCTTAGCTTGCCTAAGAGCGGCTCTGGCACCGGCATGTGGTCCTCGGGAAGGTGGCTCGGGGCGACCTGGTAGGCAGCGGGTTTATGTCTCTCTGCTTGGGAGAAAAAGAGAAAGCAGCATAAAGGAAAGTGATGCTGAGCTCCTGGGATCTGAGAATTGTGCCAAAATATGTAAAATTGCTTCTTCACAGAATTCATTGATCAACAGTCTCAGAGTATGAGCGTATTCAGTTTATTATGAGAGAAGCTTGTAATCCCTTTCCCCAGGGAATGAGATCATCAGATGTAGGTTCACTTTATTTCAATGTTCCACATCCTCTTGTTAGACCTTGAAGTTGGCAGCGCAAGGAAACAGGAACTCCACCCTGGCCGGCTGAATTGTCGTGCTCTGCATCCAGCTCCCGACCATCTGCCTGGCCTTCCTGTTATGACAGAGTTTTTGACCTTTCTGGGATGTGTAAAAAGTCATTATTTACCTTGCACTGTTAAGTAGGTGATGTGAAGGTGTCTGCTTAAAGCGTGTTGTTCTGATTGTGTAGCATTTCCTTTTTGGGTCCTCCTGGTTATTTTATTTATCTGAGGGTTGTTTGTTTTTTATATCAGTTTTTGCAGGTTTGTTTATTTCTATGGATCAGCCAACCCTTAGCATCCAAAAAAGTGTCCTCACCATAACCACAAATGATACTCTGAACATTACTTGCAGGTAAGGGCCAATCTGCACAGTCATTTTGATGGGGGTGATTTATGCTGTGAGCTTCTGGACAGAGTTTCAGGCGATTCTGTCTCTCCCCCATCACTGCTTCTGTTTCTTCCCTTCCCTTTGTGGCCCTCACCTAGTTTCTCCCTGGCAGAGTTTAGAAACAATCTTAAAGCCTGCGGCAAGGAAGGGCTGCTGAAGAAAAGCCCATGAGCAGGGCAGCCAAGGAGAGTGGGACATTGCGTGCCTCAGAGCAGGCGTAGGATGGCGTTGGGGGGAGCTGGGTGCTGCGTGACAGATTCAGCACAACTTTGTTCTCAAGTAGCTTCCTTCTGGCTATGAGCAACAGGTCACTTGATGTGAATTTATCCTGATGCTTCATAGGGTAGGATGAAAGCAGTTCTCTAGAGAACCTGCAGAGCTTATCAGATCTGGGGCTCACAGCACAGCGCTGATACTGGTGTGGGATGCACTCACCTCCTTTGAACACTTGCCTTCCAGTGGTCAGAGAGCCATATACTGGTCCTGGCCCAATAACCAGAGCAGTGCTGAGAAGCGCCTTGCCGTGACGGGCTGCAGCGATGGCCCCTTCTGCAAGACCCTCACTCTTCTCAGAGTCATTGGCAATGACACCGGGGACTACAGGTGCCTTTATGGAGACAGCCAGGCAGCTACAACCATTTATGTCTATGTTCAAGGTAAGTTCTCACGTGTCTTGTTTTATAAGCTTGGGAACTTTCATTTTTTGACTGACTCTGAGAAGGATGCTGCCACTGGGGGAGCCAGTGTAGCATGTCACTGCTTTCAACTGGTATTTCCTGTAATACTTATGCAAGAAAAGTCACACTGGGGTAAATCAGATTTGTGTCGGCACGCAGACTGTGGTGGCAGGAAGCTGTTCTCTAAAGTGTGTACTGCTGCTGATAAATGTTTTGAGAATAATGATATTGTCAAGCTGGGGGGCTGTCAAAACATGTCCTTCCTTTTTAGTCTCATCGTTCAAGTGTTTAACTGAGTAGAAAAGAATAAAACTGAGTTGAGAAGAAATAAATAGGGAAAGATAATGAAAAAAGTTTCCTTGATAATCACACGACAAATAATATCCATTTACCAACTGAATATTCTTCTAGATTACCGATCTCCATTTGTGACTTCAGTTGGTGATCAGCTTGGCATTGTGTACATCACTAAGAATAAAACTGTGGTAGTGCCATGCCTTGGAACTGTCTCAAATCTCAATGTATCTCTACATGCGGTAAGGAAAAAGCTTGTTATTATTTTAAGAGTTAATTGAAATCACTGCAATATAAATACTTTGCCTGAGGTATAAATATGTTTCTTGAAAACTTCTTTCCCTTGTTGGGAACTTTGCAGCCTGTGGTGAGTGCTGTGACTGTGCTTCTCCATGGTCCTATGCTTTGAAAGTGTGGGGTGATTGCCCACAAAGTGAGAAGTGCCTGAGCTGAGCTGCTAAAACTGCCTTCTGGCTGATATGGATAATGTTGCACTTGAAAATCCAAAGTTGTTTGATTTTGAAACCTGACGATGCATTTTACCACTATTTCAAACAGAAATATCCAGAAAAGATATTTGTCCCTGACGGTAAATCAATTTCATGGGATAATAAAAAAGGCTTCACTATACCAAGTCATCTAATCAACTATGCCGGCATGGTCTTCTGTGAAGCGAAAATAGATAATGAAAGCTACCAGTCTGTGATATACATAGTCGCAGTTGTAGGTAAGCCCAAGTTTTTTCTGTATAGCCAATGTTATTTTGCTTCTACAACATGCTGACCCAATTATATTTGATAGAGCTGTAGGTTGCTCAATACTGACAATGCATTTAATGTGAAATGGATGTTCTGATAAGTATTACTGTTCTGTTAAATGCAATGTATTGTGTTCTTTCTAGTTGATCACTGGGCTAAGGGCTTCTATTTTTAGTTTAATATAGATGCCAGGCATTTTTCTTCCCAACAATGCAAGCCTTTCTTCCCCAAATCACTCCCTTCTGTACTTGATTTGCTTATCTAGGATCCAAGTCATTGTTAAAGGGAACTAGAGGCAGGCGCGCATCAGCAGCAGATGGAAAGTAATTGTTCTGAGGTGTACTGAGGGAATGGGGGAGTCTGACGGTCACACGGTCATGTGAGGAGTTAGGTTGTCTTGCCTCCCTTCAGACTGACATCCTCTCACTGAAGGGAAGTTGTGCTGTCTTGGTATATGCTATCAGTTCATCAAATTCTGGAAATGCCAACTTCTGAGCTGCAGTGCTGTGAGGGGCAGTAGGATTTGTCCTTGTACTGTTAGGGCTGCTCATTGAATTTCTCCTGTACTCAGCTGGGGCTGTCCCCTTTCTGAACTGAGATGCAGGACATGTGTGCTCAGATTCAGTGCTGTGTTTGTGGGAGCTGCCTGGCTTCTGGTCACCTGGTAGTGAGTGGGCCTCACTTGGCACTCCCTGGAAAAGACCATAAAGGTCACCATCTTCTGCCTGCACCTAACACCCAGAAGATCTGAACAAGGACATGCATCCTGTTGTGACACTGTCTTACATGGTTCTCATGTCACATGTGGAAAATGCTTGAGACTGGCCAATCCCTCCAGGCTCCTTTGCATGCTAGACATCGGGCTACACTGGGTAGCAGTGGATTTGGTGGGAATTTTCATGAATTCAGATGGGAAAGTTGGTTCTGAGTGCTGTAACCCGCTGTGTGCCCTTTTCTTTCTTCAGGTTATCGAATTTATGATCTAACAATGAACCCACACTACCAAGTTGAGCTGGCAGTAGGAGAAAAACTAGTTCTCAATTGCACTGTAAGGACGGAGCTGAATGTGGGAATTGATTTTAAGTGGGACTACCCTTCCATCAAGGTAAAATCATAGGAACTGAAAGGTGATAACATCACAGCAGAATTTGGTTTTGTTACAGTGCTACTACAAATTTAGTAATATTTACAAGACAGCTGATAACAAAGAAAGACATTGCTAGTATATGAGGGTGTGAAGAATAAAAAATTAAAATTCTCAAACATTTGTCTCTTCTATTGTAGGAAAAGCGTGCAACCATAAGAGATTTAAAAACCACTGCAGGAGAAATAAAGACATTTGTAAGCTCTCTTACCATTGACAGCGTGAACTTAAGTGACAAAGGTCGATACACGTGTGCAGCATCCAGTGGTCGCATGAACATGAAGAACAGCAGCTACTTCATTATCCATGGTACAGCACCTTCCGCTTCAGTTCTGCTGTTTGTTTTGGCTTTGGGGTGGGTAACTGGGGCATTGGAGGCATCTCAGTGGTGAACTGAATGATGGAAATGAACCAAAGTGAAGCTACAGCAGGTCTCTTGCACCCATTAGCATGTTCTTGAGTAGTTTGATACTACAAGCTTATCTAATATGTTTTTAAAGAATGATGAGTTGTTATTGTAAGCTGTAAAATCCCACAGGAAAAGGAACATTTAGCTAAGCTAAACTCCTGGCGTTCTTCTGTGATGACCTTGAAGTCCTACAAAGCTGGCTTTGCACGTGTGACTCTTATATAAGGGCTACCTGTTCTCACACCAGAACGAGAGGTTCTGTAGGACAATATTCTGGGTCAACTAAAATGAAGCTAGGCAAATAAAACTTTTGGCTTTCAAGTTACGAGGAGCTGAATCAAATTGAGTTCTGGGCATACAGATATGATACAAAGGAAACAACACTGACTAATTGAACAGATAAGTATGAGACCACATTCTCACAGACTTCTTTTCAAGACCCTCTTGGGCAAAGCCACATTGGCTCCACTGGCTTATTTCTAGAAAAAGATTGCCAGCGTGAGAATGGCCCTCTTCTTATCACTCAGTCAGACAAAGAACTTAGTATTTCAAAGGAGACTGGTTTTCCTGTATTCTGTTTTCAGAGGCCTTACAAATATACAAACATTCAAAATTGTTGTGTGGCATAGTGCTTCAAGATACTCTTAATTTTCTCTTAGATTCTTTCTATTTCTCTTGAGGAGCTAAAACCATATCATTTGTTATTCTGAGTGTAATAGATACCACATTAACAAAATCTCAGCCAAGAAGCTTGTTGCTGTTTTAATCTGAATGCAAATTTAAATTAAGTAGTGTAAAGCATTTCATAGTATTCTGCAACTTCAAAGTTTCAATTAGATATGTTCTTCTGAAGTGTTTAACTATGACATTGTAGTCATTGTAGTTTTTTTTTTTTTTTCTAGAATGAGTCCATAAAGTCAGTTTTACATTATACATATAGAAATAAATGGGAAGGCTAAAAAGGGGAATTGATTCTTTTACCACAGCATCATAGTGAGTCAGTAGACCACTCGATCTGACCGTTGGTGTACTGAGAGCCATCTGGTATCTGCTTCTCTAAGTTTCCCAGGAGGAAACTGGTCAGTTACTCTGTGCAAGGGAAAGGACTGGGTTTTTGTGCTGGGTCCATCTCTCCAGAAGCCAGTTTAGAGATCACTGTACTTTAATAGTGCCTTTCTGTCACTGGCCTCTGGTCACCTGAAGTTAGATGTTAACCCAAGCAGAGGCCACTTAGAACTTTTGCCCCTGCAGAAAGAAAGACCACTGTATTACTTATGTATTTATTTATTTATTTTCAGAAAGTCCTTTTATTCATCTAGAGAAAATGGAGAATGTGGTTGAGATGAAGTTAGGTGATACAGTCAGTATTCCTGTGAAGTTTAAAGGATATCCTTCTCCAGAGGCAAAATGGTAAGAATCTGGACAAAATATGTCTGAGAAGCTGAGCTGTTGTTGGTTGAGGTAAATCTCTAAGGTATTCGAGCACTGTATTTTTTTCTGTAGGTACAAAAATGGAAAAATCATGAACGCAAATCATACAATTAAGCTTGGCTACACATTAGTAATCTCTGAAGCAACTGAGAAGGATGCCGGAAATTACACTATTGTCCTTACAAACCCTGTCAACAAGATGCAGAAGAGACATACATTCACTCTGCTTGTGAATGGTAAGTGATGTGCAGGGATTCCACCCTGTCATGTGTAAATGTCATGTGTTCTTAGGGTCAATTTCACATCAGAGCCATAAAGCTTTGAACAGGCGCAGGGACTCAGAGCAGAGCACTTAGTGCCCAGCTGGGGGGATGCAAAACTGGGCCATCTCTCCCAGGCCCTGCTCCAGGGTGTACTGGTAGAGAGGCTGCAGGCTCCTGTTGTTGTTGTGGCATTACGTGATGGGTGTGTTTTTGTTTTCTGAATAATATTTCTTCACCTCTGTGTCCTGTCCTTTTCCTGTCCTCCTTGCTCCCTGGTGCCGGAGTCCTCCCCCACTCCGATCCATTCTGACCCTGGTCTGCCTCACCCATCCTTCCTGCTCTGTGCTGGCTGTCCCTCGTCTTCTGCCCTGCCCCACACAGTCCTCCTCCTCTTCCTCCCCTCTGCTTCCCAGGAAACAGCCTTCCTCCTGTGCTTTGAAAACAGCAGGTCTTGGGAAGGGCAGTGAGCATAAATGCTAGAGTGTAACAAATATTTAATAACTGGGGATAGAGGCAATAACTCAAGGGCTACCTCTTAAACCTGGGGGTAATGAAGGGAGATGTCAATGGAGATATTAAGCGTTTCATCTTGAGATCCTGATTCTTGTGGCATTGGACAGGTTCAACACTTTGCAGTACATTATCTTCCTTGGAGGTGCTTTGCTCTGCACTCAGATGTCACCAGCTTATATGGGGACAAAATGACACAGAGTGTGTGTACACAGTGCCAGTGGGAATTCTTGTAGGACAAGTAATATCCTGCTCTCTCCTCCAGTCCCCCCCCAGATTGGTGAGAACGCGCTGATGGCCCCTGTTGACTCCTACAAGTATGGCTCGACGCAGGCACTCACCTGCACCATCTACGCCGTCCCACCGCCCGCCGCTGTCCTATGGTACTGGCAGCTTGAAGAGGAGTGCACCTTCAGCCCCCAGTGAGTGGCAGTGGTGTTTCTTTGTGTCTGGGCTTTGAGGTGAGCTCAGCTGAGCTGGGCTGGAGGTTTGGGGCCTCCCTGTACTGTAATGCTGGACAGAGAGTGGTGGACAATAAAAGGTTCAGCCCTAGGATTTGGTTTTGCTCCCGTTTAAGTCACAGCAGAGCTGTTGCTGATGACACCTCTAGGCTCAACATGACTTCAGTTACCAATAAAGGAGATTATTGTGCTCAATAGACAGTCAGGCTCTGCTGACTCATGAGTAGGGAGTTGAAAGACAAGGGCCACCTGTGGTGAGGAGCTGGCAATGCTGGCTTGTTACCTTCAAGCCTTCTTCAAGGGTATCTTGACCTGTGATGGGTTTCAAATACAGCTATTTTTGCGTCCCCCACCCCTGTCAGCTCTCCCATTGGGATCAGTCCCAAACACAGGAAACTTTCTGTTTATGCTAATTACAGACATTTGTGGTGGTTGTTTTTTCTCCTTATGCTCAAGTGCTGAGTGTGACAGTGCTCTTTATCTGTGTGAAAGTGTATCTCAGAGGAAGTGCACTGATTGATGTTGGGGAAAGATAGAGAGAGTGCCTGACTGAGATTCACGCAGCTTCCCTTATCTGGGCCTGCCATAAGCCCAGATTTCCTTTAAGAAAAAAAAAAAAAAGTCAAGAAAAAAAAAAAAAGCATTCTTCTTTCCTGTTGTTGTTTTTAAAGTGATTTCCACTAGTTTCTTCCTTTGGTGCCTGGTTGCTTCCTACACAATGGCTACTGTCCTCAAGAAATTCTTGTAGGGAGTTCAGTGATTTCTATGTCTCTCTGTCTTCCTTTGAACTAAATTAACTTGAATCTTGCATTTATGAATGGAGGTTTGTTCCCAGAATAGCCGCTTCCCTCCAAGCATCCTGATGGAGCTGACACAGGCAGATTAATTAGGGAATTCACCTTTCAGCTTGGGGGCTTCTTATTTTACAAAGCACAAAGGTCTCAGAAGGTTATAGGGTTCCATTTAATAGAAATATTTCAAGAAACATGCTTTTCCCCTCCAAAATGTAGGCTGTAGCCAGTGATCCATCTGATTTATTGATCAGTATCATCATATTAGAGAAAGTACAGAAACACACTAGGAAAGAGCTAACGTTTCCTGTGAACTAATATGTCTCTTCTCTTCTTGTCTCAGAAAAGTTCGCATGGGAGCCAACCCGTATGCATGCAGAAAATGGAAAATGATCTCAGAGAGAAAGGGTGGGAATCAGGTTGAAATTAAGCAGCGAGTTGTTACTATTGCTGGGAAAATGAAGGTGAGTAGATTTTCCTTTCTGTTCATTGGGAATGACTAGACCTGTTCAGCAGTCCACACATCAGAAGTATGTCACTAGAGAAGAGAGTTTTCATATGACATTAAACTTGGGGATCTGCTCGTTGATTATGTAAGCTCCTATTGAAGCTAATAGGCAGAGGTGGACACATTAGGAATCTCCCCAGGCTGATTCCTTATTGGGAAACTTGCTTACATTTCAGTACTTTTCTCTTAGGAGTCTGAATTAGGTGAGTTAATTTTGCCAGTTAATAAGGAAAAGCTGGGAAAACTGAAGAGCAGAAAAGTGGTGGATACAGTATTTATGGACATGAACACCAAATCCTGCTTTTTTGTTGTTTTCTTTTATCTCATTGTCATGCACATAAGCATGTAAACATCAGTAAGGGACTGTGTAGCCACTATGCTATGGAAGGCATTTCAGTTGTATGGATACTTGCAGAGCTTTTTGCTGAGCTGTTGTGGTGGTCAGACTCACGCAGGTACCTTAGCATGGATACAGCATGAAATTTCTTTTTTTTTTTTCTCTTGTAGACTGTGAGCACCCTTGTGATTCAAGCAGCAAATGTATCTGCATTGTACAGATGTATGGCTACTAACAGAGCTGGATCAAGTGAAAGAGTTATCTCCTTTCATGTGACCAGTAAGTATATCGTTCTGAGGCATCATGTTAAATTAATGTTATTTTGTATTCCTCACTATTTAGATGTGCTAAATACCATTATCTGATACTACACTATTATCTGATTCCTGTCCTTTATAAAATTTTTCAATCTTACTGAAGGTTTTTCTAAAGCAGTTTTTGAAGTCACCAGCTAACTTCAGCCAAGAGGTAGGATCTGTTGGCATCAGTGGAGTGGCAGTCCCATGAAAATAATATGAAGTGGGCACCAGTATCCTGAGATTGATTGCTGTTGGGTTTTTGCAGTCTTTTAGAAGAGCTAGAGAGAAATGTGGGTAGTTTCACAGAAGGAGTAATGATGCTCTATAAAAACTAAGGCTAAAATTCTCAAAACTGATGGCAAAGAGCTTCTGCCTTCTTGAAAATCAGTTCCCATATTCATGTGAAATAATATTTAAATTCGTACCAAAAAAGGAGATGTAAGATAGTGCTAAGAATCGTCACTGTTTGCCAGAAGTTTCTGTAGGAAGAGGAACTGCATTAATTAGACAGGACTTTTTAAATCCGTATAAATACGTTGTTCTTAATGGTATTGTGCTCTTTAAGTTATTAAACTGATTTTTCAGTGTTTTGTTCCCTCATTTAAAAATAGACAACGTGAAGATAATGCTATATTTGTAAAATGGCTTTTCAAGTTAATGTTGACAACAAAATGTACAACCTAATATTTTTTTTCTCTTCTTAACTTGCAGGAGGTCTTGAAATTAATCTCCATCCTCAAAGTCAGCTGACAGAGAATGATAACATGTCCTTGCAGTGCACAGCTGATAAATTCACCTTTGAGAAGCTATCGTGGTACAAACTCAGCACTCACACCTCACAGACACCCTTTGGAGGGCTGCCCATGCCTGTTTGCAAGAACCTGAATGCTCTTCAGAAGCTGAATGCAACTGTTTCAAACACGAATGGTGAAAATGTCACCTTAGAACTCGTTCTCCGTAACATCTCCCTCCAGGATGGAGGTGATTATGTTTGCATTGCTCAGGACAAAAAGGCTAAAACACAGCACTGCCTGGTGAAGCACCTCACTGTTCAAGGTATGGATCTCTTGCCATGAGCTACAATGAGTGACTGCAGATGAAAACAACTGCGGTAGCACTAGGTTTTGGTGTCTGCCTGCCTTGCGCATGTGCACTCAATTTATTAAATAGATTTAGACCATTTGTTGTAAGCAAAGGGACTGATAGTCGGAGATGTTGATATCTGCTGAATGCTGGTCTGGGTTTTATCCAGATAGAAGCGACTGACCACTTTATCTGTACCAGTGAGGTAACGCTGTGTTACTGAATGCTGCAAGGTGATGAGTTTGGCTTTTGCACAAATGATGGCATGTATTTAGCTCAATAACTTCTCAGTTTTACTTTTCCCAACACTTTTTTCCCTCCAGTTGTAAGTGCCTGTGTGTATTTATGGTGTTAGTGGCACTGCATTTTGCCACTGAATCTTGGGTTGGAAGTAGCATCTATAATTTAAAACCATCATGAAATAACACTGGAATTCAGGCACAAGCAATAAAAGCTAGTAATCAATTAGCTTTTCACACAAATAATGATGACTTTGTTTGAGGGCCTAGATGTCTGGTCTCATTAAGCAACTGGGGCACTGATTCAGGAAAATACCATTGCATGTTTATTGGCTGTCTTGAATGAATGCCTGATGGACAGCCAATGTCAGCCTTCTCATAATGAGCCCAGACACAGAAGTGGAAGAAGTGGAATGAAGAGGGAAGCAGTTTCTCACCTATTCCCTCCACATTGCAGCCCAAGTAGTTACAAATTAAACAATCTAAACCAGGTTACATTACTGCTGCTAACATTTTCTTAGATACTATGATTGTCTTAACATCATGTGGAAGATTAACTAAGATTTTAATGTCAACTCTGCAGGTATTGATTTTATTTAAAAAAATGAGACCATTACTGAGTCAAATGCATAAAGCATCATGAACAGCTACTACTGCAAAAATAGATGCCTTTTTAAACTTTCAGTGCTTTAACCTCGTTTCCATACCAACAGAGCCCATGGCACCCACACTTGTGGGAAATCTGGAAAATCAAACAACAAACATTGGCGAAACCATAGAAGTGTCGTGCTCAGTGAATGGCATTCCTCCTCCAAACATCACATGGTTTAAAAATAGTGAAACACTTTTTGAAGATTCAGGTGAGGAACTTCTCTTTTGTTATGGATTTTCTGTCACTTAAGAACTTTGTTTCCTAGAGCTTACTTTTAATTTTCATCTCAGAAAGTTTCATTTTGAATTGTTATCACCAACCAACATAAAAACAGCCAAACTAAGTTTAATGGTTATTTTTTTTCTAGGTATTGTTTTGAAAGATGGAAACAAAACACTAACTATACGTAGGGTGAGGAAAGAAGATGGAGGGCTGTACACCTGCCTTGCCTGCAATATTCTTGGGTGCAAAAAAGCAGAGGCTTTTTTTTCAGTGCAAGGTTAGTATCGGTTTATTTCTAGTTTGTGCATGTGCTTGTTATGATCATCAAAATAAGAAAAAGAGTGAAAACTTTCTGCACTCTGCTGTGACTGCTGTCCCATTTTGTTAATATGAACAGGTAGATTTTTTGTGTTAGGAAACTCCAGGTTTTGTCCACCAAGCTCTAGAAGTGCTTGTGAGACCCTCTTCTTATTTGTATCAATCCTACTGTAGCCCACTGAAATGCAGCTTGCAATAGGAAATTATAAAGTCTAACAGGAGGTTAATCTCCAGTCTGAGTAACTGGAACCATGATGGACTTTGCACCAACAGTTAGGATTCTGGAATTAGAAACCTTCAAGAAAAAAGCTAATTGTGTTTGATACTGGTACATTTATGAAAAGTAGTTACTTAATAATTCACTAATCTCTGTCGTATAAGTCAGGATGATTGTCTTTCTATTACGTTAAGGTAATTAAAGCACTATTCTGCATTTTCATAGCTCTCATTAGGATATTAAGCTGTATTAAGGACAGGAACATTTATGTGGGATGAAACATATCTGCTGATGACATCAATTTCAGCTGAGTTGGTAAAAGTAGCTAGAGTATGATCTAAAGGTCTGTAAAAGTTGGAAATCTGTGTATTCCATACTGTTTCTCTTCAAGTAATGTATAGTGTAGCTCGTTGGGATCATGAAATGGAGTGTGTTGTGTTGGAAAATGTGTGTGGTGCAAGGGGTACAAGGGGTGACACACAAGACCATGATGTATGCAATGGGAGCTGAGGAAAAGAGAGCTACTCCTGTAAATAGTTAGGTATTCAAGTGTTGTTATAAGCCCTCATTTTCATGTGTTGCTGTAGAACCACATTTTTTATGACCCTGCTGAATCATTTATGGAGACAAGAGGGTGCTCTCTGGGTCATTCACAGCACTTTATTTACTATTTTTTAATAAATTATTTTTCATTTGGGATATTCTGAAACAACTATTTTTAAAATGTGAAATTTTACTTTGTATTGGTTGCCAAAGATCCAGATTCTGCCCATGGAACAAAGCTGATGCTAAGAAATTGTGTGGCATGTAAAACCACACTGAAATAAGCATAATATTCTAACATTAAACCCAAGCTTTTTTGTTTCATTTTGCTTTCGTTTCCTTGCTCCATGTTGTGCTTTTAAAACGAACCTTCAAAACAAGAACCTCCATTCTGTGATTTAATGAATGAACAAAACCAATATGCTTCCAGCTATCACTCAGATATTCATTTATTTCTTCCCAGGCGCTGAAGAGAAAACAAATCTGGAGCTCATTATCCTTGTTGGCACTGCAGTGATTGCCATGTTCTTCTGGTTGCTTCTTGTAATCATCCTTCGGACCGTTAAGCGGGTAATGAAAAAATTCTTCTACTGTCCTATCAGCACTGGTCTTGCATGACAAATGAAAGCTGACTTGAATCCTTTTGTGTTGTTTCTTTCCTTTGTTCTTAAATCAACAGACACATTTTTTTCTCTCCATGCTGTAACATTCTTGCCTGGAACTGAGGGCTCAGAAATTTGTTTTTAATTGAACAGGCCTTCATGAGAGAAAAAGTTCTTCAACTGTTTTTGTTTATTAAAAAAAAAAAAAAAGTGCAAGTAATTAATGATGATCACACTCCCAATGACATCGTGTAGGGGAATGGTAGCCAGGCATTTGTGGGAAACAGTAGACCACTTCAGAGTGAGAAGCTGGCACTTTGCACGTCTCCACCAAAAAAACTGTGCATTTACAATTAATGCCATTTTCCAGGCCAATGGAGGTGACATGAAGACTGGCTACTTGTCAATCATCATGGATCCGGATGAAGTCCCCATAGATGAGCACTGCGAACGGCTTCCATATGATGCCAGCAAGTGGGAGTTTCCAAGAGACCGACTGAAGCTAGGTGCGTCTTCCCTACACAGGCCATTATGTGACCCTGTAGCCAGCCCTGGTCCAGGAGGAGCTTCAAGGTGGTGGGGTTGCCATGATGCACAGCCTGCTGGGAGCACTCCAGAGTCCTGTAGGATGTAATGCAGCCTCTCCTCACTGTCAGTCCTTGGTTAATTTCTCATGTGTAAATTCAGTTTGCTGTTTATATGGTATCTTTTGATCACTGTACCAGGCAAATGAATCAATCTGTTTTTTTTTTCACTTCAAGGTAAACCTCTTGGGCGTGGAGCTTTTGGCCAAGTCATAGAAGCTGATGCATTTGGGATTGACAAAACTGCTACCTGCAGAACTGTGGCAGTAAAAATGCTAAAAGGTAAAGAAGATAACTAGGACTTCACCTTGAGTGCTCAATATATGGATATTGCCAATCCTATAACCAGCTGGGATAAAAATGAATAAAAGGCAATCAAAGCATTTGTACCAATAATGTATTAAAATTTATCCTAACAATTGGTGCAAAATGCATTCTTTTACCTTATCAATAATTGGAGTAACACAACTGTGGTTTTCTAGCCACTACTTTGTAGACTTACCCACGTTCATAAGATAAACTTGCATCTGTAAGCCATTTTCACACATCCTTATTTGCTGAATGCAAGCTGATGCTTTCTGCAGGCCTCATACATGTTCCAAAATGGGAGCAGTTTTGAGAAGCTGGGACAGCAAAATAGGTTTCCCTGCAGCAGTGGCTGTATCCCACCCTTTTCTGTGATGGAGGTGGATGGGAAAGCTGGCGGGTTTCTGGCTGTACAGTGAAAGCTGTTGCACAGCTTCAGCTCTAGTCAGCTGCATAGGCTGGCTGCTAGGGTCAAATGGCAGAGTACATGTTGTTCAAAAGCTCTGTGGGAAGAAAGGATATTTGCCAATATTGTTTGTGTCTCTGTTTTGATATGCTGCCCTTGGCAAACTTTGTCCAAAAGCAGAGCAAACCAACCTGGCAATGGATATGGCAAGCTTCCTTCAGTGTCCTGTAGCAGAGCTGATCCAGGCTGCCAGCCTGAAAGACTTTTCATTAGATGATTTGGGAAAATAATGGTAGAGAAGGTAGAGAAGGGGAGAACCTTTTCTGTCTGTGATGCTCCTGACCTGTACTGTTTTATATCTGCAGAGGGTGCAACCCACAGTGAGCACAGAGCACTTATGTCTGAGCTGAAGATCCTCATTCACATTGGTCATCACCTCAACGTTGTCAATTTACTTGGAGCCTGCACAAAGCCAGGAGGTGAGTAACTTCTCAGTGAGTGGGAAGGTACTAACAAAACCCCTATTTCTGTCATGTATAGTGCTTAGAAAATTGAGTTACAAAATTAAAGTTAGGAGAAACTTATTATTTTTTCCTGGTAAAAGTAGCTGATTTAGAGATGGGATAAGAGCTCAAAGCCTTGTGTACAACATACAGCTCCTTCCCTTGTTTGTTCTTGTGAAGCCTTGAACACCCCTGTTTTCTCACTTCACTTTTCTGTACCTCATCCCCACATTCATAGTGGATGCCTTGCACATAACAGGCTCTGGATCTGAGTTAGTAGGAGGTTTCACAAGTTGGTCTTAGTCTTGTCAACAGCTACGGTGCAACAGCAAGTTATGGCCTTCTTCCATAGCTTTGGACAGGGTGTGGGTGTGTCTGTGTGTGAGTGGGAGAGGAGATTGCATTTTGAAGTCCAGCTCTGGGAGGATGAACCTATTTGACTTTATAATCTAGGACAGATGTTTCATTTAGCAAATTCAGCACTGAACACTAATTTGGAAGAAATTCAGTGTGGAGCAAGTCAGTAATAATTTTTCAGGGAAGCTGAACTGTTGGCTTACTGTGTGATCAGAATTTAATTTGTAGGGCTCCATGAAAAAAGTACAGTAGTTGAAGGAAACATGATCCATAAATATTTCTTTCTTTGTTTATTCCACAACAAAATCAATATGGCCAACATTTGGAACTTAGGATGGAAATCTATCATTGTCATAAATGCTTATTTGAGCACAAAATACCACATTTTGATTGTAGAGATTGTCGTATAATTATATATCTATATTTGAAATTGAGATTTCTGATTTAAGTTGTTAGGACTTAAACTACCTAGACAAAAATGCATGGATCATCACATGTGTACTGTATTGCAGATGAGTGGTTAATTGCACTGAAGTTCATTCAGATACGCACACTGCATCCTTAAAATGTCACTTGTCACTTAGGATAGGCAATTATTGGCACTTTGGTTAGAAACACAAGTAGACATTTTCACACGTGCAATCAGGTCTATCACTTTGAAAAGTATGTGCTTTCTTCTTCTGTTTTGTCCAATGGAAGATTAATAATTGCACTGCTTTCAGCTGATGGTTTTTTATTTCCAGTACGTTTAAACCTCTGAGACGGTAGTAGAATGCTTTTTGAAATGAGGTTTTTCTAACCACAAATCATGCTGCAGGATAAGGTGAGGTGTGTGAACCTGGTCTAGTGACAGGGGTCCCTGCCTATAGTGGTGGGAACTGGAACTAGATGATCTTGAAGATCCCTTCCAACCCAAACCATTCTATAATTCTGTGATTCTATGATTCTATAAATTATCATTCTAAATAATTGCTTTATGTGTTATGCAGGCCCACTCATGGTGATTGTGGAATACTGCAAGTTTGGAAATCTCTCAGCGTACTTACGGAGCAGGAGGAGTGAATTTGTCCCATATAAGGTACAGTATAATGGTTGATTAGATGTTTTTTTTCATACACAATTTTTCAGTTTCTTGGGGAGAATGTTGTGGCAGTTCTTGAGGATGCTGGCTATTCAGTGCTTCTCATGGGAATGAGAGATGACAAAGACATCAGAGGTCATCTAGTTTTTCCCCTGGCCCCTGAAATGTTGCTATTTTGTTACTGTTAGCTTAAAATGTGCAAAGGAACTGGGCTTCCAGTATTTCCCTTGGCAGATTGTTCTACACTTGGCTGTATCTGTCAGGAAGTTTTTTTCTGATTATCAGCCTGAATTTTTTCCTTTCTTATTTAGGCTCCAGACCACCTTAAATAACTGCACTCCCTGCTTAGTGTATATATCCATTGTACCCATAGATATCATTTATCGTGTATTTATCCTTTCCGCTTTCCCTTTGCCTTTGCCTTACTGCTGAACCAGACTAGCCATATTTTGTGCTGCTAATCATATTGAATAATTGATGCATCCCATGAGTTTTTGCAGAGGTTTTCATCTTCCAAATGATTTGCAAAGGAGAACTGTCATCACAACACCTCATGTTTGCATCCTACTTTAAAGGAGGGGGAGGATGGAGGTTGGCATTTTCAAGGTCATTTCTGGACACCTCTGCAAGGAGGTCTGATTTCTGGGAAGGGATGCAGGATCCATCTCCTCTGAGGATCAGATGCCAGCTGAAGAGCATGGCTGTGGGTGCCCAGTGCTGAAGATCATGCCTGGGACTCTACCCTTTTTTACCCACAGCCCAGAGAAAGACCACTCAGTGCTCTGCAGCACTGATAGACCCATTATTCAGCCTTCTTGCAGCTGCCGTGTTTAGATCAGAGCTTTAATCAGTTTGTCAGCTCTCCAGAGAGTTATTTTTCTTCATCCTTGGAGTCACTGTTTACTATTTCAAATTGTCAAAGGCAGCTTGCTGCATCCTTTTGCGAGTTAGAAAAGATAAACAAATATCTAAGGGAACTTGAGGAAAGAGGCAAGGTTTTACAAGACTGCTGACCTGTGCTCACTAAAGTGATGGAGATGGGAATCAGCAACAGGAAAATACAGCACTGTCATGGGAACAAAGTAACCAGACAGAGAAAATGGAACTGTAGTGGAGGAAGTCTGCAGATCTGGGATCTTATCCAGGGGAATTTGGTGGCTCTGTGGAATAAGGTAATAAATCAGATTTTGAGGGCAGCTAGGGTTTTGGCATAGGTGTAGAAGTTTAGTCGAAGGGTCTTTGCAGTAACAGAAAGTAGTGCAATAGAGATGCTCAACAGTGTGTGAGGAGATTCAGCAGCATGTGTGCTTTGTGAGTGGTGGGGACCAAACAGTGGGTAGAAGACTGTGAAAGCCAGATTCCCGATACTTGTCAGAGTAGGTTTCTTCTGAAGAGTGTAGAGGTGGCAGTGAGAGGCAGCTGGGAGGCCATGGGAGCAGGCTAATGTAGTGCTGTGAGGGGGTACTCACGAGGTGGGCAAAAGAGAACTTTGTTGCCTCTCCTGGAGAAGCTTCTGATACCCTTTTGTTATGGTAAAGCCATAACACCTTTCTGTCTCTGATTTCTCCCACTTCCTCTGTTCTTTCTAGACCAAAAGTGCTAGGTTTCGGCAAGGTAAGGAGAATTACACTGGGGACATCTCCACAGACCTGAAGCAACGACTGGACAGCATCACAAGCAGCCAGAGCTCCGCAAGCTCGGGGTTTGTGGAAGAGCGGTCCCTGAGTGATGTGGAAGAGGAGGATGGTAAGATATGTTTTCTCCTAATTTTGGAACAGCTCTCATTGGTGGGGCATCAAGGACAGGGTGTTTTCCAAATCTCCCTCAAAAATGTGTGCAAAATATTTCTTAGATGGCCAAAGTTGTAGAGCTGTGAATCACTGTATTTCAACATCCCAGACTTCTCAGCCCATTCCCAGTCCAGGCTAGAAAAGGTGCATTTTTAGTGCACTGCCTTTTGGAGATCTGCTTATTTAATATCCCAGGGGCTTCAGGAAAAGTCAGAGGAGACAACCTCCAAAGTCAGTGTAGAGAGGATGCGCTAGAAAGCTAAATGCATTTCCTCAATGTTTACCCTGAGGATAAATACTATGAAAAAGCCATCTGTTTTGCTGCCTGTTCATAGAGAAGTTAGTTGGCCTTCCCAGCGTGCAGGTGGTCCACCAGGAACAGGAAACCTGAATTTTCCTCTTATTCAAAGACTCCCTTGGATATACATACTCCCTGCAGCAGCTTCACATTTGCCAGGTTGTCCTTTGGCAGCAATAGTGCATAGTGTTCAGCACTGCCCAAGTGTTTCAGAGAGCACTGACTTCATCAAGTAGTGGGATCAGACTGCTCGGGAAAGAAGCTGTAGCTCAACTGCCTGTATCTCAACTAACACTGAAAGTCATGTAATGCAAAGAAAAATGTCAGTGTATTAATAGTGAGGGTGACCTTGCTGTTAAATTTGATCCTAATAGGTAATGTCAGGCCTGTACTTCATGGTGCATTTCTACACCATTTTAGTCCTTTTCAGACATCTCTAGAATGACCACTGGCTCTTTGAGTTGAAATATTGTCAAAGCATCTGGGCCTAAAGCTGGCCTTATGATGAGAGTTTTAGCCAGCATAGCTGCAGTTTGTGGCAGATTTCTTAAAATCTAGAGCACTGCAAGGAACTTGAAATATTTCTTTCAGGAGGAACAAAGTGCTGAGGTATCCTCATTGGATACTGAAGTGTGCTATTCCTCAGGGTCACTAGAAGATGAGGTTAGGTTTCTTCTACCCTAAATTAGCAGTGCTTTTTGCCAAACTTGAGTCTTTCTCCCCATGGCATATTATTCCTCCATAAGGATTAGGTGGGGACTTCTCATTGGTTTCCAGAGTCATCTGCTGAAACCACAGCAAGCCTTTCCTGTCCTAGAAATTTGTGAGCTTGAATTTTTGGTTGGTTTTCTTTTGGGACTGTTTCACAAATCTTTCCACTGGTGAGAGCTCTGCAAGTAAGCAAGGAGGCCTGGGGTGAAACTCATCATCTAAAAGTTTAATTTGCATAGGTTTAGTTTGGTTGCTAGTGCTAATTATACACCCAAAAAAGAAGGGTTTGATTTCTCTTCCAGTTTACTGTGACAGGAGGGTTAAGATGAACATTTACCTAAGAAGCAGTAATGGGTAAATTCAGTGACAAAGGGCATGCTTGACTGTTGTCTGATTCTTTGCAGCTGGTTCTGAAGACCTTTGCAAGAACCCTTTGACCATGGAGGACCTCATCTGTTATAGCTTCCAGGTGGCGAGGGGAATGGAGTTCTTGGCTTCACGCAAAGTAAGGAACTTCTCAGGAAGAGTGGCATGTTATTTATTTGACTGTAGGAAATAGTGCTGTAGGTCTGTAGAAGGAAACAGTGTGTTCATCTTTGGACTGGCAGTCATCCGCAACATTTTCTTTTTGCCCTAAGAGATATCTGAATCATAAATATTACAAAGTGAAATAGCCCATGTGTTTATTGACACAAATGTTAGTGACCTGTGTAAGATTTGTGGGTCACTGATTCATAGATGAATGATTAAGTAATTGGTGGAAGGGAACTGACATATGAGGATGACTGAAGGAATTAAGGACAAATCCCTGGAAAACAGTGCTAAGTTAGGGCAAATGTTTTGAGGAAGTTGCCTGTGACTTGTGCACTGGGACTGGAAGGACAGTGTTAGGAGAGAGGATGCTCATCTAAGAAACTTTGTGGATGTCTCTTTGATGAGTCTCTTAGCAAACAGTTAATACCCTGGGAACTAATGGCACCTCAGTTGAGCTTTAGCTTTGTATGAGTCCACCTCTGTGGTTTGATCCTAAATACACATAATACATGTTTCAAAGGATGTAAATGCCAGCAAGAGTGAGGAATTGATTACAGTAGTATAGAAACAAAATTACTTAGAAATGGAGAAATAGAATAAGGGAATGTAACACTTCTCTAGGTGTACAATGCAGTCATCAGAGCCTTTCCTGTAAAAAGTTCCTTAATCTACTCTTATATATCCTCACTGTTATGTACATGTAAAATTATGTCTTTCCTCAATCTGCATTTCTAGTCCATACTAGAAATCTGCAGCCACTTTTATTACTTTGAGCTGTTGAGGCTTGAATTTTAAAGTCCTTGGGTCGTTCGCTAAGCTCCTATTCTGCACAGACTTTTCTTTCTCCGGTCATTATTAGTTTGTGTTGGAATCAAATTGGCATCTTAGAGTGGTATGTTTCTCAGAGGGAGAATGGAGTATAGAGATTTCAGTAAACTTTAATGATAATCAGATCTGAACCTGCTTTGTGTCAACTTCTTGGGATAAATAATTAGATAACTTCAAAGGACCTTTGCGTAGTGGATAAAGAGATATATGTTTGGACATGGGAACACAAGTATTCCTGAGCCAAATCAGTTGTGACCATCAAAAAAGCACTTGAAATCAGTAACTGTTAATGCTGAGGTTTTAAGAATTATCTGCCCTTTGAGGGTAGGAGAGCACATATGTGAAAGAGATCAGCCCCATGAACAGAGCTGTGACAACAGGCAGTGCTTGAAGTTGTTTACTTCTCTTTGCAGTGTATCCACAGGGACCTGGCTGCTCGTAATATCCTCTTGTCAGACAATAACGTGGTCAAAATCTGTGATTTTGGCTTGGCTCGAGACATCTACAAAGACCCAGATTACGTCAGAAAAGGAGATGTAAGTTTCAGACTCTCTATTTGGGAGACTGTTTTATGTGAAGTCAGGACTCAAACCCTTAAATGAGTCTTTAGAAAATCAGTCTTTTACTGAGCTGTGATGTGTATATATTTTCTTAATTACATGTTTTCAGGCTCGGCTACCGCTAAAATGGATGGCACCAGAAACCATTTTTGATAGAGTATATACCATTCAGAGTGATGTGTGGTCATTTGGAGTTCTGCTGTGGGAAATATTTTCATTAGGTGAGTCACTTTAATTTCATTGACCATCTTAAAATTTAAACAACAGTCTGTTAAAGAAAATAGTCAAAATGTTCTTGGATTCTCTTAATTTTTTTTTACTTCTTGAAGATTTCCTGTTTATTTTCTCCATCAAAGTTAAGTACTGAAATTTCCTTAAAATGCAAATGTAGGAACATAGACTTAAATGCTTCTTGAGATTTCAGTATGTGATTATGTGCCTCATTTACTCATTCAGTTGCTTCTGTCATCATAAATATAATTTGTGTGCTCATCCAAATGTACTGAACTACCTTATTAACTCAGGCCACAGTGAATTATATGTTAGAAAATTAATTCCAGAAATTAAGAATCTAATGCATTAAAATTACCACTGCTCTCATTTTAGGTGCATCACCATACCCTGGAGTGAAAATTGATGAGGAGTTTTGCAGAAGACTGAAGGAAGGAACAAGAATGAGAGCACCAGACTATACAACGCCAGAAATGTAAGAAACTGTTGTTTTAGCTGCCACAGTTATCCCACAGTAATAGCAGGTGTTTAAGAAAGTAGTAGGTTTTGTTTTCTTTATGCTGGTATTTCACTGGGCTTGTCTTTCTAGGTATCAAACTATGCTGGATTGCTGGCACGGAGATCCTAAGCAGAGACCAACTTTTTCAGAGCTGGTGGAGCACCTGGGTAATTTACTGCAAGCCAACGTCCGTCAGGTACATGAAATTTTCTGTTTACTAGAACTACCAACTGAACCCCATCTGTCTCACTAGCTACTACAAAATGCCACATTTGAGTATTGGAGCTGTGAGAGAACCTGCTATTCCATTCCTCCTAGCCAGCAGCTGAAACAACTGGCAGAGAAAAAAGATTTGGTGGGGGGAAAAGATCGCTGAAGTCTGTCAAGATGACCAAGGGGCACATTGTCTGGCCAGCAAGGGTTTCCCATGATGCCACTGGTATCATTAATTTGCCATTGTGTATGTGTCTCATAATAACCCAAAAGAGATGAATGAAAAAAAATAGAGAAGAGTTAGAATCTATTAAAGGACTTCTAATGGGACTATAAATAGATATACAGTGCCAAAGGATGCAAAATCACATTTTCTCTTCACATTTAAGAGCAGAAATTTAAGCAAATAGAAGAAAGTTTAAAAAATATTATCCTAGTTATTCATATCAAGTGAGATGCTGAAGTATGTGTATAGAAATCTTACTGTTTTTGCTATCTCTATTTCCTTTCTTTTTTTACTTCTTACCCATAATTTAGTCCTTATATGCTGTAGTCCAATTCAATCTCATCTTCAATGTAAGGTTATTTTTTTCTTCACATTCATGCACTTCATGTTACTGGAACTCGAAAATTACAAACAATTATGCTTTTTATTTCAAAGACATCAAGAAAAATTCTATTGTCATATATTTTCCAGTATGTCATGTAAAATTCTCGTATTTTTTTATCAGAAACAACTTGGCAGTAGCTCTTTACATTTCCTTTTTTATTGTATCTGCTCCTGCAAAGGTAATATAATTCTCACGATTCAGTGAAATAGCCAACATGTCTCTTACTGGACTGATGCATTCTCCACGTAGGTGTGTGAAACTGCATTTCTCTATAGCATTTTTTATTTTTTTATTTTTATTTTTTTCACTGCATTCTACAGGATGGTAAAGACTACGTTGTCCTTCCTTTGTCAGTATCGCTGAATATGGATGAGGATTCGGGTCTCTCTCTTCCAACTTCACCTGCTTCCTGTAAGGAGGAAGAGGAAGTCTGTGATCCTAAATTCCATTATGACAACACAGCAGGAATTAGGTATTTTATATGGTCGACATCCTACTGGGGCCTCTGGATAGTTTTTGTTCATGGTGGGGGCGGGGAAAATGAAAGGAAGAGACTTCAGCTGCTCTGGTCCATATTTAACCTCCCCCACAGGGATATAAACGAATCATAGAGCTTCTGTAGGCAAAAACTAGCTCCTTACCTCCCCCAAATGCTATGATAACCTCTAGATTTCATTCAGAAAAAAATAAATAATAAAAAGATACTGCAGGATCATATTTCTACCTGGTCTTGGAAAAGACTAGATAGTCACAGTGCATTTAATACTTGAGCTGAACCGATGGTCCTAGAGCTGAACCCTAAGCCCTGTGTTTTAGTACTGTTGCACTCCAAAATATAAGACCTGAATTGTACTTCAGCACTGAAAATGTTGCATTTATTTTCCACTTCTGACGCTTCCTATATGGCTTTTCCTGATTCCTGCTTCCTGTTATGAACAGATGTAAATTCTCTCCATCAAACATTTGAAGAGACTTTAGCACCTCTTTTCTCAACAGTGTGACAGAACTAATGAGAAAGCACTTGTGGAAACTGCTAAGAGAAACAAAATGGGGAACATAAGACTTGATTTGAGGCTTTGTTCTTCTGTTATCTGAAAATGGATTTAGTAGCCATAGATCTTACTATTCATGCAGTAGAGAGGATTGATCTGTTCAGTACTGTCTCTTTCACCCTCCACAAAAATAGAACCTATGAGGAGCAGTCTTTGAATCAAAGCTGGAGATGGAGAGGCAAGCACAGGGAAAACAGAGAATATTAAAGAATATTTTAGGCAAATTAAAATCAACAGGAGACTGGCAGGACTTGGCATAACTGAACTCAAAGCTGTGAAGTGGTATGAGTGATGCTTTGAATTACCTCCAGCTTTGCACAGGTAGAAGAGAAACCTGCATATAACTCCATAGTGCCTGGAGTGTGTTTTTCTCCATTAGCTGTCAGGAACATAAACTGGAGCTGTTTAACTGAGACAACATCTTTTTATTTCAGATCCACTTAGGGAGAAGGCTGTTGTGTTTTCTGTATTAGTACATCCATGAAACTCCAGTTTTTCTATTTGGGTTTTTTTTTGGTCTAATATTTTTTGTGGATGTCATCCTGAGCAGAGGGCTTCTTTTGGAGAAGAGCCTTCAGGAGGGATGCAGCCCTGCCAGTGCCGATCCCCATGGTTTAAGGGCGTCAGTCTGCTGAGTCTGCTGTTGTTGTCCTGGGTCCAGGCAGGGGTCCCAGAAGTTCAACCCAAAGAAAGAGACACATGTCTGTGTTCCAGGCTCCTCTGTTTATTATACTTCTGAGCAAAGCTTGCAGGAAGTAAAGCCCTCCAGCGTAACTGAGGAAAGGAACTGTTTTCTCAAAGCCGTTTCTTAGAATTTGCTCAGAGATCAAGGTTGTTAGGAGCAGAAGGTCAGAAACTTGCCACTTGTTAGGCAGTTTGTCCTCTTCAGTAAATGGATATTTTGTGGCTTGCATAGTATGTTTTGACAAAAGGATTAATTTCCCTGTAGAGAGATAAAAGGATTCTGATATCACTGTGCTGTTTTCAGCCAAGTTGTGGATAGTGGACACAAAGTGATTGTTTTTGTTTTCTTTTCAGTCAGTACCGACAAGGTAGCAAAAGAAAAAGCCGACCTGTGAGTGTGAAAACTTTTGAAGATATCCCATTGGTAACCACTGTAAAAGTTGTTCAAGAGGTGAGATTGTCTGCTCTTTGTATGTCTTTTCTTTTTATTGATGTGCAATTACTTTTTAAATTTTTTTTAGCCCCCTTTCCACTTAATGCATTTTTTTACCACTTTCACAGGAAAACCAGACAGACAGTGGGATGGTTCTTGCATCTGAAGAGCTGAAGACACTGGAAGAGCGAGATAAACAAGTCAAAATACCCTTCAGGTAAGGCTCAGGCTGCAAATAGGATTGAATATGAATTTTTTCTTGCAGTAATTCAGAACACTGATAGGTTTATAGATTTTCTTAAAACACAAAAACATTTCTTACTGTATTTTTAAAACCACACAAAGAAAAGTTGTTTATTTTATGTCTGGTCATCTGCATTTGGTACCAAGAGAGGGAAGGTAGCACAACATAGAAGGGATTTGTATTTACCAGCTGCAAAAGCATCAACCACCCCTTGAAGGAACTGAGCCAGTACACACAACTGGGATGACAAAGAGTTCTTATTTTTGTTATCCTTTTTCTTTCTTCTGAAACCAGCTCTTGAGTTTTCAGGATGTACCTGGGTGTATTTTCAGAGCATTGTACAGGGGTTCGATTGTGCTGTTCACAGGAAATACAGTGGCATTCATCTGACTTATGCTTTCTGAGAGCTTCTCAGAGGAATTATTTTGTACAAACAAAGGTGTATAGCAGCTACGATTCCACTGTGGCTGAACTGTACAAAACATATCCAAGTTTTATTTTCATTTCATCTGCAGTTGCAATCCAACTCCCTACTTTAATAAAATTAAATATCTTTCTCATGCATTAGTGAATTTAGAGCGTATAAAAAGATCTCTCCTTATAATCAAGTGCATGTTTATAAAGGATTAAAATCAGTTTTGTTGAATTCACCATTTTGCTTTTGTTGTTGCTGTGATGTGAAGCAGTTGTCTGCAGGAGTCACTCACTTGCCCTCCGGAAGACAAATCTGTTTCTCTCTCTGACTTGACCTGTGTGTGTTTTTTGCAGCACACTAGCACCCAGCAAGAGCAATGAGTCTGTCATGTCTGAGGCCTCCAACCAGACGAGCGGATACCAGTCAGGATACCACTCAGACGACATGGACACCATGGTCTGTTCCAGCGAGGAGACTGAACTGTTATGTGCCCAGGAGGCCTCCCCTGCGCTGCCCCGTGCACATGGCCTGGCATATGACAACTCTGTGCCTCTTGCGACCCCACCACTCTAGGCCAAAACTGGTGGCTCCAGGTCCCCTGGAATGTGCCTTCCTTGCCTTGATTGGTGGTATTCACATTTGGTGTGTACAGAGACTGCGGCCATGGGCCTAGGGAAAGACGTTTATTTTTTTCAGGAAGAGGATACAGGAGCATCTTGCAGCCCAAAGGCAGTGCCACACTGTGGGGTGCTTTCCTCCAGAGACTCCTGTGGCTGAGGATGTGAAGCCCTGGTTGCGATGTGTGGGTTCAATGCCAACACTATGGCAGAGGCAGTGTGATAACCTTTAGGATCTCGGTGACAGGCTGAGCCCAACATGGACAGTGGCATGACATTCAGCTCAACTGTTTCTAATTGTACGAAATAAAGGCACAGCTCTGCTCTTTTGTTTTTCCCGGCTGGACTCCAGGAAGGAAACAGCACAGTGCTGGCTTCTTGTTTCTCAGTTATCCCATGCCTGCACCTCCACAAACAAAAAAAGGAACCTCCAGCTCAAGGCTCTGGCACTCACCAATAGCCTGAGGCTAAACATAGGCTCAGCTAAATATAGGTGCGGGAGGTGGTCTCTGTCATTTGTGGAGAAAAATGTTGCTGTACTAGACCTCACCATCTCTGTCTCCTTGGGGAAGATGTGTTTGTTGAGATTAATTATGAGGGGCAGCCCGATGATGGGTCATAGGTGCATGGTGCATGTCTACCGTGGTGATGTCTCTGCCCCACATCCTCCCCAGCATCCTTAGCCCTTGCCAGGCACCTAATCACCTGAGAGCTATTCAGGAGTGCTGCAGAAAATTCCCTTCTGAACTGTCACTGAGGCAAAGGAAGGGAGGGAGGGTTAATTTACTTTAGGACCGTAGACAGACCCGTGGTCCTGGTGGGTTATCCAAAGGGCACTCTGCCTTCTCTTCTCACCCCTCTTCCCCAGATGTAAGTCACATCTGTCACTGACAAAATCAAAGTTTGTTTGCACCAGCAGAGATTGCAGTTTATGTAGTCTTGGGAATCTGTGACTGGTTTCATGGCAGCTCCAGACTTCTTCAAGTGTTGAGACTGTAATTGTCAGACAACTTCTTACTGTGCTCTTGTAGTCCCAGAGCTCATTGCAGAGTCTCATTGCTCACAATGCAGACTACAAGGTTTCAAAATGTAAAGCTATTTCTACTGAGTTCTTTTTTGTATTTTTATATTGAGTTATTTTGTTCGTTTGTACTTGCTATAAAGTCAGATGCTGGGAACCATGAATATAAGGCATATACAGTATTTATAGCCTCCTTATGTAGAAATAAATGTAATATATTAAAATATAAATATATATTATATAATGGATATTGTACTATTCACATTTTGTGTCAGTGTTCTGTAGCATTATGAGGGTCACAACATTTTTAATAGATAAAACTTTTCATTTTTATTACAAAAGAATGGAACTTCAGAGGATGGGGGTATGGGTAAATTTTTTCTTGCCTGAATTTACTTGTATCTTGTCTATTGACAGGGAAACTTATCAAGTGCTAGTTATTTTAAGTGCCTCTTAACAAATCTAGATATTTCTGGCATTGTACAGGTCTATGAACATTTCTGTGGGTAACTACAGTAAAGAAACTTCAGTAATTTTTAATGGTTGGAGGTAATAGCATTTAAAGAATTGCTCAGAGGAGAAGGCTGCTTATACAGTGCAAATCTCCTCTGAAAGAGTTTATCAAACTTAGGCTTTTGTCTGAGGAGTAGCAATTTTCCTTAAAGCTTTATTTGTTTTTGTCCCACATGTCTTTCTTCCATCTCACAGCTGAAGTATTGGCCCCTGCTCTGATGTAACCATGCATTGCTTTATTTTAAATCCATACTTAAAACTACATCTTTTCATTCTGTTTTCTACTTTTTCACTTTCTCTTCAATCCTGTGCCCATTTACATTCTCAGTTTGACCACTGTTAAGGTCTGAGGACTGCAAGAATTGTAAGAGTTTGTGTTAAGAAATGTGCAAGGGAAATCAAGCCATAATATCAGACTTGGATTTTCCTCTGTATTGCAGTTTGAAATATGTCCTTTATAGACTACTGCATAATGATATCACTTGCCCATCAAGTGGGATATATCTCCAGTTAACTCTACTGGGACTGAACACAGGGCAAATACCTTTCTGTACTAGATGAATGCCCCAACTACACGGCTGTGGGCATCTAGGTTCGGGTATTTCTCTATTACTCTTCTTGAAATTAAAATATTTTACAACTGAGAAAACAAGAGCTGGGAGGTCAGACTGCAAAATAAGTGAGATGATTCTCAGTTTTGCTGTGAAGGCTCCTAGGAAGGATGCAAGTGTGTTTGACATTTATTTTCCTTGCCAGGCAATATTCTGGCCAGTAGACTACACAAGATAGGAAATGTGGCATTCCTTAACATCCTCTCTCTCCCCCCATTATTCTTCAATATTCAGTATTCTTTCTTCTGTCTATTATTATATGCTGATATAACCACATGATGGATATTCCTGGCAGAGAGGTACAAATGGAGATGGTTATCAATGTTCATCTGCTCTAGATCTGAAGCTCCCCAAAGTTTGAAATGTTCAGCTTAGATGTTCAATTTTTTTACTTTTGTTTTCTCTCCAGCATGGTGCAACACATGCTACGTGCCACATGCATATAATCACGTTTCCCTGTGTATTAGTAGTACCTGTAAAATGCATCCACCATAATCCAGACTGATGAAATTGCAATAGAGCCATTCCACTTAATGAGCTTTCATTTACAGTGCCTGGGAAATCTGGGAACAGGCACACACCTGGTTTAGGAAAGGAAATTAACTTAAAAAAAAAATCCTTTATATTTAGTTTCAAGAGCAAGAAAAGCTTCTATAAATATGTTCATATATTTGGCACCCAGTTCCACAGTTCTTTTCTTAGACCATGGCTTTTACATCCTTGAAAACACCTGGACTTTTTGTTGTATTCTGAATACAGCATGTTCAGCTAAACCCCAGCCAGGCCACATCTGTCCTGATAGATGTTTTACATTCCAAAATGGCCTAATACAACAACATCAATGAAGCAACAGACACAGCGCAGGTTTGCAAATGCATCACAAACCCATTCTGTCTTTATCTTCATTCTGCAGCTATGAAGCAGAATATCAGCATTAGTTCATCATCCTTACCTGTGAAGTGCATGGGAGATTCCATCTTGGATTTGAGCCCAGTGAGCTACAAACAAAAGAGACATTTGTGAAATTAGGGATACAAACATACCAGTACAAGCAGCTAGGTAGGAGTGAGGAAAAGCATTGATGGGTTTGACTCCTCCTTTTCAGAAGAACTACCAGAATGAACTGGAATTGCTGCTGGATTTGGTTGTGTAACCAAAGCAGAATAACACCTGAAATAGGCAGTTCTGGAGCTCAAAGATGGCTGCACATTAGGTCTCATCAGCAGAAACACAGTATTTCTGAAGAATGCAAGGGCACTCAAGCATGATAGCTAGGTCCTTCTCTGTACAACAGGTATTGTAAAAAGGGTCTTGCTATTTGCATGAACGTGCCTTGGTTCTGCCTCAACTTTTCATACTAACATGCACTTGTGTAATTGTAACTCACGCATGCATAGAAACATGCAAGTCTTAAGCTGATCCTTCCCCTGATGTGATTGTCTCCACATACCATGCTGGATTTCTGTGACTAAGTGCTCACTGATTCTAAAAGCAGAATGTAACTAAAAAAGGCTACTGTCCCAGAGCCACTGGAACTGGGGACAGAAATTTCCCCCTACTTGGATCTCTCTTTGGTGGTTCTATGTCTGGAAAACATACTTGGATAGCATGGGTAGCCTCCAGATATAAAGCTGGAATTTGCTATTTTTATGTGAAACATTCCCAAATCATGAATCATCTGAGGTTTCCCCTCATCACTGATACTTGAGTACACACCCTGTGTTACCTCGCAGTGTGGGACCTAAAAAAGCAACAGCTAGGGCAAGGAAAACAAGGTTAACGTTTGTTCTTACTAATTGACAAATTTATTAAGGACAGAAGTTAAGCAACAGAGACCTTTTCTTTGGACTCCAGCCCTGAATTTTCATTCTGCCTGGCTGAATGTTGCAGTTTGTGTCATAATATATGTCCTCAGCTCCTGAACCCCTGACACTTGGGCTGATTAAGTCCCAGAAGGTCACTGGGAAACATAGCAGGAGCTCTTAACATATGTTGCTGATAAACATCTCAGCATCAGAGATAAGGAGCTGCTCAGCGTAATCTTAGGAAGCTGGGGTTTTGTTACCATAAAACTATACAATGTAAAGCCTAATCCCTACACAGATTTAATTAGCTGTTAAAGGTATCAGGTTCATGATGAAGGGTGTTCTGGTTGCCTAGATGTTATTCACTGACTGTCACCAGTTGGTTCAAAGACAGACTATCTCTACCTCGCAGCTTGTTAGGATGACATGTAATGGTGAATGATGACTGCTTTGCAGGTTTAAGTACAGGAAAAAAAAAATGCAAATTAATATAATTTCTAGCCCCAGCGCCTGTGCCAGACACAGGCTCTGGTGCCAGTAAAATGCCTGTGTCATTTTGTTTCCTGAGTCTTCATCAAAGGAGAATTTTTTGAGAGGTGGAATACGTGAACTGAAATTTATGAGGCTTAATTCTCCTTCTCAGAGAGAGCTGAAGATGTTCAGCATCCCACAGAGCTGCTTCTCTGAGCTCCATGCTGCTCTCTTCTGTATAATCATGCTAAGTGGCTTCCCAGCTCTAGCAGTGGTTTCACAAAAGTGAATGGAAATAAGCTACCATTAGTTTTATTTCTCTTGGTCTGCTTTCCCAGTGCAGTTAGAACATAAACGTAGACTGCAACATTTTATAGAAATACCTAAGATAATTTTAATCCTGCCAATCTAAACATCACTTCCAATGGGGGCTCAGCAGACCAAGCTCATAAGATGAAAGCTGGCTGCCTTGTACAGCTCTACGCATGCCACAGTCCCACCTTCAGCTGTAGTGTATTCACTTTTAAAAATAATTGCAGGTGTGCAAGTAACATTTGATTACTGGAGCTTTTTGCACTTCTGGGTGTACTGCAATAACCCATGGGTATACCTGTGCCATGCACCATGGTATCAAAGATTATAAGATGTTTCATTTCTGTAGTTTTGTAATGCCATTCTGAGCATTTCTTACCAGACATGAGGCTGAAGACTGCTGTTTGTTTTCTACCACTTGTTTCTCGTGCACTGATCCCTGCTGTCTGCACACTGCAGCCAACGAGGGTGGTGGGCAGCAGTGGCCTTGGGGCTGGGTCTTACCCTACCCATACTCAGCAGTGTTGCACTTACGGCAGGAGACAGAAGAGAAGCTACAGGTTGAAAGAAGTTATAATAATTGCATATATTCTTTTTGAATATACATCTGTCCTTATCCTGAAGAATCTTACTTTAGCATCCGGAAACAAGGAAGAGCAAATGGATTTTACTCATTATGGCTGCATCATAGGACTGGAAGGCCAGCATCACTTATCGCTGTCATCTGAAGGCTGCCTTGTCACTTGTATTTCATGCATAAGCAGGGCCACTTCATCACAGTGATTCCCTTGCTTAATTCCAAGCAGCCCACTGCTTATTATTCTGTTCTCTATGTTCAAGCTTCACTTGAACTTGGACTTGGTGGTGCCAGCTGTTGTTCAGTACGCTGGCCAACTCTTCCCTTCTCATTTTCTCCATGATATTAGGATCTGATAAACAGCTATTCCCTTGCGTATTCACCCTTACAACCTCATTAATAGCAAAAACAGTAAAAACTGTGTATCTCCAAAAGCCCATAAGGAAAGCCTCATGGAGAGGAGTGCCAGGCTTGGCAGGATGCCCAGCACATCTCCATGAAATGCTCAGCTCCCTGCAGGAGGAAAAAGACTGTGGGGTGGGCAGCAATAATGGAGCAATTCCAGCTATTTGCATGATGGACACTTCACAGCCTTCCCAGCATCAGTCCATGTCAGGACCTGTCTTTCCAGCATCATCTCCTCTTTGCTATTTTGGGCTGATGAATGACTTCCAGGGGCTGGGCTGGACTCATCTCCTGTACATCCAAACCCATTGCCAGGCTGTTCAGGCCACTTCTGGCTGGCTCCAGGGAGGCATAAGATGCAGAAGCAGAGGCTTTATTGCTCCAACACTGCACAAGCAGGGGCAGCACTTACTGGTGTGAGCTAGCAGAACAAAGTGAAAGTATGGCCTATCTTATCAGTGACTTAGGAAGCTAAGACTTAAGGATATAAAATCTCTCTTTAATCTCAGGAAAGTACCCATAAATGGAGCCCTGAGGAGATAACTTCACAAGTGGTACTTTTTGGGTGCACTTACATGCAGATTTAGATTACAATTGCAAAGACATTTTTATGTTTTCTGATAAACTTCTTCAGCTGAAAATAACTATTTAACATTACAGTTTAGTAAAGTACTAAAACAGCAGGGAGTGTGCAGATAAAGAGGTACAATTACTAGTGCATGGTTTGGGAATGCTATCAAAACAATAGCTTTAGGGCTTTCAAGCTTGGTCTCCATCTAATGTCGCTAATTTTTCAGGAGGATTATTAAGTTTTATTAGCAATGTACATCTCAATATAATTATATGGATATTAGAGAAATCAATATTGTATAATGTCGAGTCCTCTAATGACTACGCAGTTTTTTGAGTCTGTTATCGGACAAGCTTTAAAGTCAATTTAAGGAGGAATCTTTATAATTCTGTCAGAATCAGGCTTAGCATGATGAGCACATGCCCCAGAAATGATTGGAGAAACTGCCCTTAATCTTGAATCTTTAAATTTGAGTGACAGTTTTACAAATAGATTACAGAAAATTGTTGCTGTATGTTTAAACGTACTCCCTCCTCTCTGACTGCTGTTGATTAATTGATATATTTACTGGTGTTTCTGATCACTGCAAAGCTTTCATATGTCATATGTCATAAACGTATTTGTCATCCATTAAGCAAATTCACTGAACTGTCAGCTACACTAGTTCCTGTGAAAGATTTACCATCTGACTTCATGGAATGTTTGTGTTTTTTGTTATTTGGTGTTTCTCCTCTTTATTTAAGGTTGTTTGTTTTGGTTTTTTTTGTTGTTGTTGTTTTTTTGTGTTTTTAAGGTCTGGGCCTATGAGAATTATCAGATCTTAAGTATCATAACTATTTTCTTGTAAAAAAAATTCAAGATAAACTTGGATGAACCAATAATTTATAAATGTCATCTTCATTAGTAGCCACAGAATTTCAGCAGGATTGGTGCAACAATTTGGAAGAATCTCCCATCTCAGTAAGCTAGACTGACTTAAACAGGCAAAGGCACACATTTCAAGCAATAAAACCAAGTTGGGATCAGTGTTTTAGAAGGGACAAAAGCAGAGATTGGGCTCTGAAGAAGGAATATTGCAAGAGCAGCAACACTGGGAAATAAAAATCCAAGGCAGAAATCATTGGGGACAGGATGGGAGCAATGAAAACACAGGAAGAGTTACTGTAAACTGAATTGTTCAAGGTAAAGAACCTGACACATCAGTTAGATAGTGCTGAAGACAATCACCTCCCCTGTGCAGCTGGCTACGTTGCTTCTGATACAAGCCAGGATGCCATTGGCCTTCTTGGCCACCTGGACACACTGCTGGCTCATGTTCAGCTGGCTGTTAACTAATAGCTTCAGATCCTTTTCTACCATGTAGCTTTGCAGCCACTCTGATTCAAGCCTGTAGCATCTCATGGGATTGTTTTGACCAAAGTGTGGGACTTGGCATTTGATCTTGTTGAAGCTCATACAGTTGGCTTCAACTCATCAATCCAACCAATCCAGATCCCTCTGTAGGGCCTTCCTACCCTCAGGTAGATTGACACTTCTTCCCAACTTGGTGTCATCTGCAAACTTACTGGGGGGTGCAATCAATTCCCTTGCACTAGATATAAAAACACAAATTCAAAATCAAGAAACCTCCAAGCTACAAGTCATGGAAAACTTAAACAGGATGTTTGTGAGAAGTTTCTGTGTGCTTATCCAGCTCTTTAACTCTTCCTTGGGCTTCCACTGTTGACTGCTGTGTCACCCAGAATGGTGCTCTGTATCCTGTGGTGTGACCCCTGGAGTTTTGGTAAGGTAAGCAAAATGTTGGATTTACACAGTAATTTTCTGCATGAGTTACAGCTCTCAAGCTGCGCGTGAAAGATTCTAACAGGGTCTTTCCAATATACACTACAACTGTGACACTTGGCTAAAATGCTCTCACTGACCATGGTGTTGGTTAATAAAGAGAATTCTACTGAATGTGCTGCAAATGATTCTGAGCGTTTGGAAAACGAATGTGTCTCCAAAAATGAATGATCAGGCACTGGTTTATCTGCTGTACCTTTTCCACTGAGTGCAACCTGCAGTCTTCTCCCAGCACTGCTTCAGATCAGAAAGGACAAACTGCACAGACTGTGCTTTGTGCCAGCAGCTTGTGCACAGGCTACACAGCTTTTGGATAAGAGACTCTAAGCCCAGATTTTCAGCTCTTTGTCTGCAAATAAACAATACATTCTTGATATTTCAAGTACACAGACAGAATATCCTCGGCCCTGGCAGACCAATGGCAGGTTGTGCAGAGGAAATCTTCTATAGCCTCAGGAACTGATGAGTTTCCTACTCATTCTGAACGGAATGACTAGTGCTAAATATATATATCCTGTGTTTCCACACAATCTTGGCAAACAAGTTGATATGTTTACTCTTTTTTTTAAGATAGCAAAAAACATAAGAAGAATGTAAAGCTGTAATTAATAAAGGAAAAATTAAATCACATTTTTCTTAACACTCCATACTTCTAGTTCAAAGTTCACTAAATGATAAACCAGATTGTGATCAGCAATGCAGAGAGTAAAAAGTCACTGACATCACTGGGGAAATATATGCAGCCAGTAACTTTATATGGAAAAATTACGTGGAGATTAAAGCATGGAAGTGCAAAAAGGTCCCTGAGATGTGAATGGTTTTTACTTCTGTCTCATGATGTTCCTTTGCCGTGTTAAACATTATAAGATACTCAGATATTATGGTCATGGGATCTTGTGACAAGACATGATTAAATGAAATTCTTAGCCTGAAAATGCTGGGATCCCCACATTCACAGTTCCTCTGCAGAAAAATGACTGCCTAGAATATAGGCTAGAGTAGAAAAGCCATCAGATGTGATGTCTGGTATTTAAAGCTCTGAGCACCACTCTGCTGGTGCTACAGCTTTGCCACAGCATAAGGGACATGGTGTAAGTTAGAAAATGTGGATGCAGGTGTTGCACTAGCTGTGTGCCATGCATACTGGCAAAAGACCTTCACAGGACTCCAATGCAGCAGTCACCTTGTCTGAATCCTTCCAAGCCACTTCTATGAGGCTGAAGAAGCCCTTATAAGGCTTATAATCCTTCATAGCTGCACTCTGTAATGCCCATGTGGTAACTCAGTGTCTCACTGTAAATGTTCTCTCATGTGAGAGAGACAAACTGTTTTTTACAAGTTTTCTTTGCAAATATTCCTGCACAGAAATTTCAGGAAAAAAAAAAAACCAAAAAACAAACAAACAAAAAAACCACTTTCTTTTACCTTGATTTGCAAAGACTCTGCTTTCAGAGTTTAAGAATTGCCCTTAAATGTTAAATATTCAAAAAACTCTCTCCCACTTTCTTACTCCCTTGTTTCACATGTTCACTGACATCTCAATATTTCAGTCACCCATCCCACAGTCTTTAAAACACAGTTGTATGAATTTGGGCTTTTCTTTATTGCTGGGGGTAGATGGAGATGAACTGAGAGTCTGTGACTGGCATTGTCAGAGCTCTGGCACAGGAGCCTGTTTTCACTTCTGCCCCAGAGAGATAGCTTTTCTCCATCTCTTCCTCCTCCTCCTCACACCTTTGAGATTTGAGGTGGGAGCTGTACATCCTCAGGATGGCTGGTGTGGGTAATCCCTTAAGAGGAGTAGTGCCTCGTCTGCCCTCTGAGCATGGAATGGCCCCAGCTCTTGTGATCAGGTTTCTCAGTGTCCATTAAGTCAGAAATTCTGCTTAAAGCCCTTCTCCAACACTGAAGTATACACAAAATTAAAAAAAAGAACAGTGGAAAGCTAATGAATTTAAATGGTAAATAGATTTAAATTTACTGTTTAGAAGAAGGAAAGGAGGACAAAGTGATTACCCTAGGGCAGTTTCCTGGCTGTGATCTGCCTGAATCATCATGTAAAAGGTTAAATGCCAGAACTTTGATACATAACATGCTACAATCACTTAATACATTCTTTATAGAGTTCAGGGAAAAACTCTGGTGTCTTCTGTGAAGTTCACTTCATTCTTGTACTCAGTCAGGCCTTCTCCCTGAAAGGAACACCATCCTGTAAAAGGAACTGGACGAAACTTTGTCCTCATAGAAATTTGAGAGTTTCACCTTTCATTTTAACCCAGCCAAGATTTCACTTATTGCTATCTCTGTGAGATCTCACAAACTGTGCATACAAAAGCCACTTTTCACTGGTCTCACAGTTTTTGAAGCCCATGGGACAGTGTCTGTGGAAAAGAACAAGAAGGCAAATTGGACAACAATAACCTGGATTTCTCCCTACAAAGCAACTGTCCCCTCCCAGTGCAGTTAAAGGAAGCAACAAGCCAGATGAGGAAGGTAAACTTGGGATCTGAGAGGAAAGATTTTCTGGTATTTATAAAAGTCAGAGGTTCACACGGAAACTCGGTTACAGCATTGCTCCTCTCCCGTCTATTTCAGGACGCAGAGTCCTTTTTTGACTGCAGTATTTGACTCATAGTTCTAGAGAATTTCTCCTCTTTTTAACTCCTTTGAGCCCATAGAGCTTGAATATATGAGATAAAAGCTGAAAATTGAAGTTGATTGCTTGGATAAGAACAGAGAGAAAACTAAATTACAGCTTCAGCATATGATCTTCAGTGCAGTAATTTGATCCATTCTTTTCCATAATTAACAAACTTATAGCATGTAAAAAATAAGGAATACAGCTTACAGCGTACACTGTAATGTAGTACAAAGAATGTGTATTGCATTTGCTGATGTGTATTGCATTTCAAATGCTCTGTAGGAACAGAGCCTATGCTAGGCTTCATTTAATGCGTTCTCATAGGATCACTAGGTAACACATTGTGGAAGGCAATGCAGAAGACCTCAAGTTCTGTCTGCCATTGAAGCAGGTCCAGTTCTGACATCAGATGGGAGTTCACTTTACTATCTCCTTTGAGCCACTGATAAACGCAAGAGGTCCCAAGGTATATCCTTGTGCTATTCCACTTGCTACCAGCCCATTAACACTTTGAGAATGACCCATAAACCTTCTAAGCCTAATCATTCACTGAATTTTTTTGCTCACATAGGAATTATTCACACATTCAGACCTCAATGTCCTAAATAGGAATAAAATAATATTTTGTGAGTCTTGAAGACCTCATTAAAATCAAGATGAACAGCTTCTTCTCTCATCTGCAAACATAGTTATTTTATCAGAGAATACTATCAGTTTGGTAAATTCAGTTATTGTTCCCAACAACTTCATTTTGTTATACGCTCAGAAATATTTCCAAGAGAAATTAATTACCTCATGATTTCTCCTGAAGTTAAAGTGAGGCAGAGTAGTCTGTGTTTGCCTGTATTGTTCTGTTGGCTTTTTCAAAGACATATACAGCTTTCCTCTAATCATTAGATAGAAACCTGTCTCCAAATCTCTATGACCTTCCAAAGATTATAGAGAGGGGCCTTGCAATGACAGCATCCAGTTCTCTCAGAACCTTCATAGGAATCTACCTGATCTCTTGATGTGAGAATCATCTATTTAGCAAATATCTGAGTTCTCTGGGTGTTGAATGTTAGTATTAGCAACATTCTGTAACAGTGGTAGTACTGAGAATCTGCTAAATAGAATGTTACATACACAAAACTTTTTGTTGTGACAGTGAATGAGAGCTTTCATCACCATTAGGGAAGTCAAGCTAAAGCAAAGGTTGATCTCATCATCTGTTCATTCACATTATGAATGAATCCACTGCCAAAGTTTCACAGTGAGATACATCTGCAGTAGCTCCATGATATTTTTTCATTTTCACCTCACTCAGTGATGTGGGTCACACTGAATTAGTAAAATACTTGTCTTTACCAAACATGGTCAAGGCTTTGAGATTCTCTCTCAGCACTTCATAAAATCTGTGTTCCTGATATCAGAATAGAATATAATCTATGCAGAATGTTAAAATTAATTTGTCTGTTTTTGATGTGCATCTCAGTGGAGTGCAGCTTTGAGAAAATTCGTGTAGGTAGTTGGTCCTTTGTCATATAAGCTTCCCAGGGGCAACCATAGAGGTCTAATGTCTTACATTTTCCATTCAATGTGTCCATATGACACTAGATCAGCAAATAAAGACTCAAGTTGTAGCTACATACAGATGTCACACTGCAAGTTTAGGGAATCAAATTATAAGTGATATTTGCTTCTTAGTTTCTGCTTTTCTTTCCAGGTATTGGATTCAAATTGTTGTCTCCTTTGAGTCAACACTAAAACTGGAGGAGAGCTGCATGGCTCAGAGGAAGAGGAAATATACCTTGGTCTACAGTAGGGATATCTGGGGAGCAAGTGAGATACACCGATAAAGGAATATGGCTATTTATAATCCAAATGTGCAATGTGTCTAGTTGCTGAATTGATAGTTCAGATAGCAGCTTGGTACGAATAAGTTCTGTCCACCCACAGATGACTGTAACAATTGGTTATGGATTATTTGTTACTTCCTTATACTGACTGATTCATGGATTAACTGCTGCAAAGTTGGACTCTGCACTGCTCTTGCTCTGGTTCTTGCAACCTTCCTGCGACAGTTGTTGCAGAAAGCAGCAGCCAGCCCAGCCAGAGCCCAATTTTAAGACCTTACATATACTAAAACATTATAGAGACCTATTGCTTTTCAGCTGCTGGGAGGAGACCAGCAAATGGAATTTCACGTTTAGATCCTTGGAAAGCTTAAAACAAGTGCCTGGATCCTCAGATGTCACATCCAGCTGAGAATAACAGGAGAGGGATGTCAGTGTTTGGCTTGGTCCCACATTATTTCTGAGAACCAATTTTCCTTTTATGTGTGCTGTTCTGGGAAGGACAGATGCTCCATCTGAAATTCTGAGTGGAAGATGCCCTACCACCCAGATACCTGAATGCCCATTACTGGCTGGGAAACATCAGCTGTGTTTCTAGAACTCGCCTTTCGGTTTGGAGCTGTCTGAGGGAAACCGATTTGGCATACTCTGAAATAATGTTCACCAGTGAGGCAAAGGAGAGAATTTCTTCAAAAAAAGTTTCCTTCAAAAAGGAACAAATATGCTAACGTAAATGCAGCCAGGGTTGCACACCATAAATACCGCTCTTTGCTGCAGAAGTCTCTATATCACTTTTAGTCCAGGCCCCCTCTCTGCCCAGATCCTTGCTGAGACTTGTTAATGTAAGCCTTTAGCTTTTCTCAACAAATTGGTTTGAACATTTTAACCTCAAAGGTTAAGCCTGCCACTCAGTGAGTGTCATATATTATCTGCCTTTATAAACTGGAAGAGAGCCTGTATCACCCCAGCTACAGATACCTGCTCAATTCCTGGCAGGGTTTTAACATTGCAGGTTACACCTGTTTATCATCTGGAATGAGAAAAGCAATGTGACTCTCTCTGTAGCAGTCTTCTGTTTATCTGAATACTCAAGCTCAGGATTGTGAGATTCTCAGGAGACCACATTTCAACTTGGTATCCTGATTTGTGGCCTCTAATTGTTTGTTTTCAAAACAAAACTGTCACCAGCATCCCTTGAAATCAGAGCTCCGGGCTATAACTATGTTGTAGCAGTCACTCGATATTGCTGCTAAAATGAGAGTGCGTGTTAGTGTTAATTGAGGTCAGCATCAGATGTGTTTTATTGGCTTCTGATTGCTACCATTACAATCATTATTACTACTGCTTACTTTTCTCTAAATTCCTCACTCTTCCATAGGGTAGGATATCAGGTATGTGGGAGTCTTCTCATCAAAATAAATGGCAAGTGAGAGATAATAAGGAGGTCAGCTTCTGCTTCTTGAGATAAATTGGTGTAGTGTATATTTTTCTATTAAAACACTAAACTATTACAAAAATGAACAAAGTCTGCATTTTCAAATAATTTTGATAAGGTCTTGCTGATGTTTCCAAATCCACACATTTTGGAATAGCTTCTGCAAATTCTTACTCACCTTTTTTTTTTTTTTCCCCCAAGAAAAATAATAGGACTTGTCTGAAAAGGAGCAGACAGGTTATCTATCTATAAGTTATACTCTAACTCACAGAAATGCTAAAATATATCACATGAAATATGCTGCCTCATGAGGAAGCCACTTGTGTTTCTGTTCCAGACAGAAAGTTTTTACTGTTATTACTGACTGCTTTCAATTCTTATCTCTGTATTACATGAGGGATAAAAGAGGCGTGCCACCAGACAACAGCAGAAACACTTTTTTCTGTGTTTTGATTCTGAAAATGATTCTGTTCATCAGAACATTTTTCCTTCTGATTAGGAAGCTCTGCCACATGCCCTTTTCAAAGCATTCGGTGACATTACTCAAAGTAATGGGATCCTTTACATCAAGTACTGACACTCCAGGAAATCATCCTACAAGGGAAAGATGAACTCAATTATTCATAAACCAGATCATTTGACCATCCTTAGGTTTTGTGCATGGCACTGGGTCTCTAATAGTTAATACTGATTCCTCATTCAATAAAAAAGATGATAGCTTCTTTCTCTGTTCTTTCTCACTTGTATCTATTCGATCAGCTGGTGTTTCTTCCACTGTTTTTAAGCCAACTTCCTGCTGCGTTTTTACTCTTGGTGGTAATCTTGATTTATTTTGTGTTTTCAAGATTTTATGGGGGAACGTAAGAGGAGACAGGTTTTACAATAACCCAATTCACATTTGTGGGGGTGTAAGGGAGTTTGAAATTATGCTTGAACATATATTTCTCTTCCCCTGTTCTGTGAGGCAGAAAAGACACCAACCATGAGTTCAGAGATAGATAGAAAACTGGCCTTGAGACAGATGTCCTTCAGCTCCTGGATAAAGTGAGGACGGGTAAAGATAAGAAGGATGAGTAGCAGATATGCTTCTGCCCAGCTGGCCCTACTATCCAGAGAAAGGAGGAAGGCAGTGAAAAGGAGTTTAAAGTAACAGCAGTATGAGAGCTGTCTTATTACACTGTCCAAGATGAATGTTATGGCTGGGACAGTCTCTTCAAGAGGCCTGAGAAGAGAGAGCTTTTGTCTCCTCCAGCTTAACTGGATGTCTGGAAACCTCTTTTTTTTTTTTTTTTTCCTTTTCTTTACTTTCTTTTCTAACATAAAATTAGCAGAGAAGGACAACTGTGATGGAAGTAGCACTTGCTAGTCAGGGCTTTCCTCCTAATTGGTCGCAGAGGCTGAAGGGCATAAAGTGGGATGTGCCTGGAGGAACAAGGTTTGAACTGCATGTGAACAAACTGATTCTACCATCACCATTTGGATGTCATTTGCATTCACCTCATCTGTCCCAGAATTAAACTGTATGCATTTAAAAGAACATATCATGTTTAACTAGTTAATAGAAGTGACAGGAAGTGTTCTTAACTTGAGGTGTAATATTTTCACAGAAAAATAAATTTGACTAATAAAAACCTGTTATTAGCAGCAATAAATGAGTAAGTCACTCATCTAACACTTAAGCATAACTTAAGAATGGCACTTTAAACTGATCAGTTGAAAGAACCTTGGAAAAAGAAAATCATCGTTCATCTTTGCACTTCGCTAGACTGAAGTTAGTTTAGGGATCATCTTTCTGAAGAAAAACAACCTCAGCATATAAACCACTTTGGTTAATGTTTATCCAAGCCAAAGTATAGGACGCAGTTTAAATGTGTATAAACATTTAATTTCATGGGGAATCAGTCTATATTACAGGGAACAACAGGGGCAATAAGGCACAGTGGGCTTCAAACTGGCACTGGAAGCACAGAAATATTTGGCACAAGTTTTAGTAGAATATGCACTGTTATTCACAATATTTATTTTTACAGCTACTTCTTCCAGTTTGATAGAAGGGTTTTTGTATGCAATAACACCAGAAAACAGATGGAGTAATAGCAAAACAAAAACAAAATGAAAGCCAAATCAAACAAGAACAACAAAAAAGGAATAATATGTACTTGTGCTGGCTCACATGGAGCTGCTTGTGTGAAGGTTTGAGAATACCCTCTCCTCATTTTACAGGTGGGAAAATGAAGTGCAGAGATCTGAAATGGCAGAATGAGCGCACTGCTGTTCTGTTAGCTGAGCCTCTCACTACTGCTCCTGATACGTCCAGAACTAGATGTATCTCAGTGATGGAGTGAGAAGACTCCCATATGCCAAAATTCACAACGTCCTTAGTGACATTAGCAGACTGTCAGATTTCTCAGGCTGGAACACACAAGGAGCTGCCATTATCTTCTTCAACAGTGAAAAGCTCTGCACTCAGAAAAGGCTTCCTGAGAAATGTCCTTCTGTTTCCTCAGAACATTCCTTTTGTACTGAGAGATCACTGGGAGAAAGAGAGCCCACAGCCATTCAGTGACCAGAAAGAAACTTAGAAAACTTACTTTTCCTTGCCTTCAAAAACCTGAGAGAAAGACTTGAGGAGAAACTGAAAAAGGAAAAGTTTCATGAGAACTAGAATTCTTTTTTGAAGAAAATTAAAAAAAAATTCTTATTGCAATAGTGTCTCTTTAAGGGGAAATTATCTTTCACTTCAACTTTTTCTAAGAAACAAAGTACAGCAGCATCAATAATATCTACTGTGATTTTTAGACAAAAAGTGTATTTAAGATACAAGTTTATCTCTGAAGAGATCAATTGGAAAAATATATTTTCTATTTCAGTCTTTTCAGAGTATCAGCAGAAGCTGATGAGAATCAAGACCAAAAGCCACTTCCAGATTTTGCCACTATCTACTTTGTTTTAGCTTATAATTTTTGAAAGCTGGACACACAAAAATAAGAACGAGGAGTTATCAGTGCAAATGCACCCAGGGGCATTTGGGTGACCACTGCTCGTTGGGTATTCATTCACCTGCTGGTGTGCAAGTCTTCATGCAACGCTGTTTGCCTTGTTTTATAGCAGGCTCACATGGTATTCATCTACTGTATAGAAGTTATGCTAATGAACGGCTGTGCTGTGGTCTCGACAGCTTCTGGCAGCAGGGGTGCCACGCTGTGAAACGATCATGATTGAAAAAATATCATGACAGTAAAATTATCAAAAATGAGGTAGCAGTATGTATGTAGATTTACACTCCCTACTCACATTTTAGACAGGAATGTATCCTGTAGGTACACTTAACATTGTTTTGGGTGTTTTTTGTTTTGTTTTGGTTTTAGATCTCTGCCCTTTCCAGTAATATTCCTCATGGGGAATTCCCTGTAGATGGCCAGCTCATCAGAGTAACATGTACTTTCCTGGACATTATCATCTTCAGGGATATTAGCCTTGTTCCTGCTTACAGCCTGAAGTACTCATCTGTGGGCTCTAAAACCACACCATTGACCTTAGCTGTATTTTTTTTCTGAAGCTTCTGCATTGAAACATATTAAATAAAAATAAACATCTAAAAAATCAAAACACATTATAAATTATATCACTTTTTCAGGTAAATTTCAATTCACATCAGGAGCTGGCTAGCTGTTTCTCGGCATGATAGGACATTTAGTGTGAAAAACCAAGTCAACAAGACCAGGATTCTTACTTCCAGGAAGCAATCTATTTTTAATGTCACAAATGCTTTCCTGTTTTCTTTTGGCCAAGATTTCTCCAGTGCCTGTGAAATTCATGGGTTTAAACATTTTTTTTTTCCTTGGACACAGTATGCAATCAGGGAGAGAGATCAACATTTGTTATTTATTTTAAGAAAGTCCCTGCACTATATCAATGGAGCAGGACAACACAGATAGGCTTTGTGGTTCACCAGAGTCACCCTTGTTCTAGGTGAAAAGCTACTGCTGCTAGAAAGCCTGCACACTGCTGTGTGCCCAGTGTACGTGGGATGCACGTTCCAAGGCTGCGGTCAGGATATCTACTGATCTGCAATTAGATTATCCATGTTATTATTTTTAGTTCTTATTGAATTGGACGCAAAGTGAGCTCAGAAAGAAACCATCAAATGGCTCCAACTGAGATCAGTGATAAACAGTTTTGTTTCACACAGCAAAAAAGCAGTGTAAACACAGTCTAAGCATGACCTGGTAAATATGTTTGTAATATAGCAAGAACATCCTTTTCAGATTCGTGTCCAGACTGCTGCCCCATGCAGGGTGTCTCTAGAGAGTCTTCCCCAGGCTTTACGCAGTCTCCGTGGCAGCTGCAGCACAGTGTGCGGGACCCTGGGAGCAGGGAGCAGTGGGGACGTGCATGGCTGCATGTAGGGCAGATCCTTTTCTGGCTGATGTACGGGTCCTGCATATTAGGAAAAAACCCAGTGATGGAGCCGATTGCTTTTGTAGGACACTAAATATCTGCAAGAAAATTGCACTCCTTCTTTCAGTTCCATAAGAACTTACAAAAGGTAAAACTAACAAGGTTGCTGGTGCCAGAATGGGACTTGGTCATTCCCTGATTTTGCTCTGCACAGTACCTTTCACAGGGAACAGACATCATAATTGTTTCTGAAAAGAGGTTAAATAGTTGAGCCAAAAACTGCTCAGACACTACACTAACAGCATTATAGAAATAGTCACTGTGTTTGAACTTGCCAGTGTATTATACTACTCCGGGATGCTATAACAAATTCAGAAGCTGGAGTGCTGTCTGAAATGATTTTTTTGTGTGTATGTCTTCTCTGTTCAGTGAGAGGTCTGGTTTTCAGCCTCAGTTTTTGCTGTTTCTGAAACAGGATACATTTCTTACCTATTTTAAATGCAAAAGATGGCTTGGTTTTTGGAATCTCTTAGTCTCCACACAACCTTGCATGTCTTGTCTTATACTACAGTGTTTGCTACTTCTGTACATTGTGTACTCGGCAGTGAAATTACTAGGATTTTTCCTTATACATCAAGACTTAACCATAAAGATGATTTTCATATTCGTAGATGCTTCCATTTCTACTCAGCCCTTACGCACCTCAGAGAGCTAGCTGTATTTGCCTGTGTTCCATTCTCATCTGGTTTGTATCTATTTTTTGTGACCATTTCTTGATTTTTGAAACTGAACATGTGCCCTCTTTTAGGCAATTGTGATTGATTCACTAGTTGCACAAACTGAATTTAACTGTTTTTTGGTTCTTCATATTTTATAGTAGGTCATACCAGAACAGCTGATTCTCTGCAAGATGCAGAACTGAACTTACTAGACTTGGTGATCTGTACCCATCTTCCTTGCTAACACCTGCTTCCTTTTCTGGTGCACCACTACAACTGAAAAATAATGTAAGATGGCAAATTCCAGAAACATTCTGAGTTGTTTGACTTCCGTCCACTGACCTTGGTCCACAAGTTAAAGATCAGCTGAATGCCTGTAAATCAGTACACTGCCAGTTTACCCTGGAAATCCTTGGTAGACTTCTTATCCGCTTGGGGGTTCTCCAACAGGTAGAGTCATCTGTTTCCCCCCCAGCCCTAAGCCTGCACGTCTTTGTCTTCATTCCCTCCTGTTTCCCTGCATTGCACATGTTGCCTAAATGAGATAAAAAAAATAATTTTTTCTCGGATATTTTTGTGAAGTCTTCAGATACCATTGAAACACTCTCACTAAACAACCAGTGATTATTTGGGTTATTCTTTACTTTCATACATAATGGACCAATTTTAAGGTATCTAAGTCCTTTTTGTTCATCCTTGGTTCAAGACGATGATCAGGTCATGTTGTCTTTCCACAGGAAACCAGTCACAACCTTTGATACTGGCTAACAGCAGCTGAAGTTTAGAGCTCCCCAGAAAGACAAAATCAGAGGATGGGGTAAGGAATTAGCTAGTTTTGTCTCGTCTTAACAAATGCTTTATTACTTCTTCTGTTTTTCCCTTAATTAATGTTGGAAAGAGGTAGTTCTTTTGCACAGAAATCCTTCCTCAAATGTATCACAGAATCATTAAGGTTAGAAAAGACCAAACCATGCTTCCTCTCAACTTCAATTCTCAGGGCACTAGCATGAAAGTTCAGTGTTTACTTTTCCTGTACTCTCATTTTTAGAACCTCTTACCTTTCTGTCACTTTTCTCCCCCAATACTAGTTCAAATAAGCCAGGACCCAGGAACAAACATATGAGGTGAGCCACAGAAAAAAAAAAAAAAAAAAAGAATGGTTGAGTTAAAAGCCTCTGTCAACTCCTGTTTTAGGCAGTGGCTTCTTCCACCAAACTGCCTAGAAGAGCTTAATGGCTTCATTAGGTTTTTCTTCAAGGAAGAATAGGGACAAGAGAAATCATCCAACATGCAATAAAATGTACTTTATTGTCATGGACATGGGTTTGACAAACACTGGACTCAAAAAGACTCAGATGTCACAGGCAATGTTCTGTTCTAACCTGCGTGAGTAGCATCTAACAACCTCCAGAAATACTGCACCTTCAAACATGAAATTACCAATGACTAAGTACACAAAATGTTACTGGCTAACTCAGACTCACTCCGAACTAAAATATACTGAAATTTCAGTTATTAAGCAATAATCTGTGTTCCTTCTTTTCACTGCTCAGGAACTCGTAGATACAACACAATTCTCAAGCTGATACCAAATGCTGACTCCCAAACTTGCAAAGATGAAGGCACTGATCATGGCTGGCTAATACAAATTTCCAGTCAGCACTGGCACTTACAAAAAGTGTCTGGAGCTGGCATTCTCTTCTGTACTAACTTTAAGTTCCTTCACTTTCATTATCAGCAAATAGTGATTTTTCTATTATAAATTGTAAAGGTGCAGCCAAGAAAAAAATAATACAAAACAACAAATGACCACAGGGCAGGAAATGAATCACTCTGTCTTTGAGTGTGCTAACTACAGATACTGCAAATATACAGAAACACTTTGAAAACTTTCCAAGGACTACATTCTGTTAAAATTTTAACATATATTCTAGGGATCTGCATATATTATTACAAAACTCAGCATGCAGTACAAAAATCTGTGGATGTGTTTGGGTGGGAACATTCAATTTAAATGGACTGACAGATACTATGCTCAAATAGGACTCTGTAGCCAGATCTCTGTTCTCTCTTCCAGGAAGGACTCAGCAGGCTACTGAATGAGGGTAACATTAACTCTTGCCATTAACTATTTTTTTCTGTACAACGGTATCATGTCCAAAGGATGCTGCAGTAACCTGTTGCTTTGAAGAGAGAGATCTGTTTTGTCACAGAATATTTGACCTTTTTTTTTTCCAAAAGGAAATGTAAAGGGCTTTTCCACGTCCTGCTGGGAGACATGGCATTTTTCAGATCATGTGTCTGTTCATTTGTCATTTGTCATCTTGACAGTTTACGTAATGTTTCTGAGTTCATTTGCTTGATGGGATCCCTCTTGCTTAAAAGGGCTGAAGAAACATTTTGGGATCAAAGGTTGTCTCTGAAACTTTTCAGTCACCTCCATCCTTAATCTGAAGCCAGAACAGAAGAAAAAAATTTAAAGACAAGGTGCAAGCTGTAGGCAAAACTCAGTCCTTAATCATCCTCAGTGACTCAGTTTCAGTTATGGAGAGCACAAATGGTTCAGATAGGATCCACTGATTTTTTCTTTTTTACATCACATCACTAGTAGATATTGTGATTGTTTCCTTATCTTTTTAGGTATCTACAGAAGGTGTCCTAAAAATTTGGCGTCCAAAACATTGTCCTTCTTTTGGAGAATTCTTCGCTGTGATTTCTATTTGAGCTGCCCAGATCTGGCCGGAATAATAGGTGACTCGACCAGAGGAAAAAAAACAAAGTAAAACATCCGTGGTTAATTTTGAAGACATCATAACAAACAATATAGTGTGAAAGTTCATGCAGCTTTATTTGAATAGCCTAAACCAGACCAAGCTTGCTGTGTTTCTTCTCCCTCAAACTGCAGCAAAGAATTAGGTTGTTCATAGTGGCTTGGCCTTCAGTTGGATCTGCAGCTGGGTCAGCTCTCTAATGTGGAGGTGCTGGAAAGTTTGTAATTAAAAAAAAGCTGAAGGGGAGAAAAAAAAAACAGTAAGTAACAGCTGTTACTTAATCAAAAGAAAATTTCAACTGAGATATTTTGGTTGCATTTCAGGTGCAAGCATAGCAGCAAGAATAAGGAATATGTAGGTTAGGTGGTTAGCCCCAGATACAGAACAGTCTCCCTTTCCCACCCAACTGAATGCTCCTCCATTCCATGGAATGAAGAGCACAGTATCCTGCTTGGTCTGGATAGAGATGGCCGAGCTACTCCACATAAACTCTCTGTCCAACTGTTACAATTGCCTGTTTGGAAGGATACAATGACTGTGGTATCCCAAGGACTTCAGATAATTTCATTGCAACTAGCCTAGCCTTCTAAAGAGCCAGAGAGGATCGTTTCCTCACTGTAGTTCAATGTATGTGTGAGAATATCAGGCACCACAGCTTCTGTTCTTGCTCTGCTTCTGGGCCCTAGATTTTTCTCCCTGTAAAGGTAAATTCAACATAATCAAACCACTTTTCACCTGTTGCCTTCATAGGTCTTCTGCAGGTCTTTCTCAGGTGAAATTTGTAATGGGGAACTGAATCATCTGAGCCCAAGGAAGCAAAGTAGGGTCTTGTCTTCACTTTATCAATTATGTTGCTTTCAGCTCATAGGAAAAAATAAAATTGCTAGTATCAAGCCTGCTTCCATTTGATGATGTCTCTACTCTGTTCTGTGAGACCCCATCTGGAGTACTGCATTCAGGCCTGGGTTCTGCAGCACAAGAAAGATATGGAGGTGCTGGAGTGAGTCCAGATAAGGGCCACAAACACAGTCACAATGCTGGAGCACCTCTCTTTTGAAGAAAGGTTGAGGGAGTTGGGCTTATTTTGCCTGAAGAAGAGAAGGCTCCAGGAAGACTTCACTGTGGCCTTCCAGTAGTTGAAGGGAGCTTATAAACAGGAGGGTGAACTGATCTTTTACGCGGTGTAATAGTGATAGGGCAGGGGAATGGCTTTCAACTAAAGGAGAGGAAATTTAGATTAGATGTCAGGGGGATACTCTTTACTCAGAGGATGGTGAGGCACTGGAACAGATTGCAGGGAAGCTGTGGATGCCCCATCCGTGAAGGCACTCAGAGCCAGGCTGGATGGAGCCCTGAGCAGCCTGATCTGGTGCGTGGCAACCAGCCCATGGCAGGGCACTGGGGCTGGGTGGGCTTTAAGGTCTCTTCCAACACAAACCATCCTATGATTCTGTGATTCCGTGCTGATATGCAAACAGGCCAGCGTACAGCTTTTGGGTGCAGGGGTTGTGTCTCACTTCCTATTAAGTATGGTGATTACTTTCTGCTGTGCAATCCTACCCTGCTTATAAGCATTAACACATAAATGCAAAATAGTAAAGTTGAGGCTAATAAATGGGAGCAGAAACTCTATCAACTCCTTCACATTTTTCTTCCACAGCATCAAGGGAATGGGCTGGACTTTGATCCTGTAGTGACAAAACTGCAGTTTTACATGATAATACAAGAAACTAATTTAAGTACTCCAGGAAATGTATAGCTATATTTCTATACATCTAGAAATAGTTTATTTCCTGGTGCAGGAAGAAGTTTGTAGTGCTGTATATGGGACTATGGCTGAGATCTAAGGAAGAAGCACTGCATATTTATTAACTAGTAGAATCCTTGAACAACAGCATTGTGGAGAGTACTAATCATAGAATCATTGTATGAGTACTAACTCCCATCTCATCCTCCACAAGAGCATGCTCTATAGACTGGGATCTGGTACTCTCAGCAGGGAGTTCCCAGCTGGTAATGCAGGAACAGGAGATGGTAGATGAATAGGAGGTGACAACCATAAGCAAGTTCTTACTTAAAGAGAATCATCTGGCAAGAAGAGAGGGCAATAAATGAAGTACTCTCTTTCCTGAAATTCATGTATACAGTGCTGAAGAACACTATGAAGGAGCTGCAAATGTTTGATGTAATTGCTCACTGCTCTGCTGCCTAGCTTTGTGCAGCCGCCTCCTTCACTCACATTTTTCCTTGCCTATTGTTAGATCTTTTCTTCTCCCTGATATACAGTACTAAGCCCCTGGAAATGGGAAAACAGGTTTGATATGATGTACCAAAAAAAAAGAAAAAAAAAAAGAAAGCCAATGACCACTCTCAGTGAGAAGTAACAAAGGAAAAAGACTGTAAGAGCAGGTGATCTTTCCTAGCATCAGATTGATAATTATGTAGTTCCTACTGGGAGACCAGCAGAAATATGGAAAAGCAACTGGAAAGTGACAAAAAAAAAAAAAAGAGGATTTTTCAATGGTTTACTGAAACTTGTTGAGATAAGAAGAGAAATCTCTGTGCCAAGTGAAACCAAAACCTGAATCTGAGCTCCTTGTCACCTCTGCTCCTCTGATAACCTGCTACCTTCATGTTAACAGTTTTATGAGCACTGATACTGTACAACAGAAAAAAGAAGGCTCTGAGTTCAGTAGATCTCCTTCAGCCTCTCTTATATAAATACATTTAAGTTCCCCAAGCTCAGACTATATTCAGCATGCCTAATTTTCTTGTACCTTATCAGCTCACTGCAAGTTCACTGAACTGAAATCATGTTATTGCTTCTTACTTAAATGCTACCTTCTTCCAGTGTTGTATATGCAGTGCCATAAATTCCAAGTAATCCACCTGCTTCAAGACTAATAAAACCAATCAGGAGAGATGAGACAAGTGAAAAACAATAAAACAAACTGAAAATTCACAGAAACTACTAATTGAGGACTGACTTACTGTTTGATGAAAGTAAATAGGTTTTGAAAACCTAATTTAGAGACATAAATTTCATTGTGCATATTTTTCAGAAAGCAGTCAGACTGCCATGGCAGAAGGACCTGAAGTTTTTGATTTCCACATTTTTCATCTCTTCACTGATGGTCTGAACTAGCACAGTGAGGTCATTGATTTCCAGAGAAACTCTGGGCCCATGCACAGATTTGTCCAGAGTCACAGAATTGTAGAGACTGGAAGGGACCTCTAGAGATCATTTAGTCCAACCTCCCTGTCAAAGCAGGCTCCCTTTAGAGCAGGTTTAGGAGTAGTCCTTGGGCACAAACAAAAATAGTAAAATTAAACTGCAAAACAAACAAACAACAACAACCAAAAACCTTCTGTAAAGATCTAATAAATGAAATTTAATGTAAATGGCACTTACTGTTCAAATTGTGATGTATTAAGTCATTAGATAAAACTTGACCACAGACTGTAACTACAGAGTAATCTTGTATTTTGACTAGTCTAACTTTACATTCTATACATGTAAAATAATGTAACTCGTACAATAATCTTCAATAAAATGTTTTAAAGGCTATTATACAGCACATATTACAATAATGAAAAAAATAGCATAATTAAACTCCTTAAACTAAGAGCGACCTCCTGTTGCAGTGTTGCTCCTCCTCTTTAATAAAGACACACCAAGAACATTGGCATCATTTGTGCATCCATCTTATACTTGTTTTTGTCACTTGGTTTTTTGCTTTTTTTGTTTCACCTCAAGGAAAAGGAAGCAGCGCCAGCTCATCAAGCTTTTCTCGGAGTTGCAGAGCCATCTAGTGTCTGAAGAATGAGGTTCCCATACATAACTTTTCCATTTACTCTTATTTTTCCAGTCGTTTCCCTATTACATTTGTTAAAGATTTTATCACAGATATTTTCTCAGGGTCGCTTCTGTTCCCTACCTTACCTTATTTTCCTTCCTTTTTTAGTCTTTAGGAATCTTTGGGTGTGAAAGAACTGCCTGACCATATTGACTGCCCCAATCTTGGTAAAAAATTGTGGTACATTCAGCTTTTTATTTTCTCTATTTGTTTCTTCTTGAGAATATAAAAGCCGTAGAAACAGAAAATGGGAAGTAAAGAGATGGAGCTGAGCTAAGATCCTTTTATTCAAACACTCTGCAGTATCTAAGGAGTAGATTATAGAAAGGATATCTCATAGTAGATCTTGGTTTATCCTATCCTACAATGTCCAGAGCAGTCCTGTTACAAACATAGGAGTTTCATACTCTCTCTGGGCATGTTTTTCCCTGTGCTTATTCATTTTCACTTGGGCAATTTTCTCTGCAGTCTAGCTTCTGTTTGTTTCTTGTAAATTTACGTGTTGTTGTTTAATTTTCCCCCTCCTTGCTAATTGTGGGAAAAAAAAAATGATGAAAACTGTCTTATGGTAACATTTATCTAACAGTGGAGATGCCTTCTCCTTTGCTTTTTCTCTCTATTGGGTCTATAATACATCAGTTGAAGAAGAAAGAGAAGTTTGGACCTGGAAAGCACCAATAGTTCAAACCTGCCTTATTGATGTTGTGCTTGTATGTTATCCAACATGATTTGCAAAAGAGAGATCGTTCTATTCTAAGCAAGACCGGATGTCAAAGAGATGACGTTTATATCAATTCCAGATAGAGTAGGTTTCAGAAATGCATTTTGGAAGTGATGAGGAAGTGAAGGAAGCAGGAAAGAACAGGACAAACATACAGAGCTTAAAGGGTCCAATGTCAGGAGGCATACAGTTACATCCACATGAATATCCATGTTTGATAAAGAGCAACATTTATCACTCATGCTTCTGTTAAATCTCTGGAAATATGATGTCCAACAGGATTTTGAAAGACAATCCAGCAGAAGGTGGGTAACTCTGATTTCCACTTAAACTGTTTATTTTTAGGCTGGTTTCCTAAGAAATACAGCATGTGTGATCCCACTGTATGTCTCCCACTAATAGCTTATAAACATGCTGGTCAGTTCTGATGGAAGGCCAGAATTTACAGAGATAGGTAGTTCCTGTATGTTCCATGAAAGTCAGTCAGTGGGTAGACGAAAGCGAATAGTCTTGTGGAGAGACAAGTCATCTGATGAAATAGGCTATTCTTGTTATGTTTGGTTTGCAGTAAGTACACAGGTGCTGGACAGCCAATAAACAAAAAAGTGTGTTCTCACTATAGAGCCAGTCACAACACAGCACTGCTATACGAGGCTGTCTTTATTGAGCTGCTGTTCAGGGTGGTAGCACAGAGGCAGTGGCACTGGAAGGCAGGAGATGCACTCATGGAAGTATGAACGACTGTCAGTATTGCTGGTGAATGGAAGATGCTAGACGTACATTCAGCAGAAAGGTAGGTTTTGTCAGCTCAGTATTTGTGGTAGCATGCAATCAGAGAGTTGCATAAATATTTATTTCACTGTCACTTCTAAATCCCTTCTGAAGGCATACCACTAATATCATACTTCCTCACCAGTCCCAGCACTGCTGACCAGAGCCATGGCTTTTTTGCATCAGGAAGTGTTTCCAAGGGAGTGTCTGTGATTTGCACTACTGCCCTTGATTTGTAGCTTCACAGACATTTTCTCACCAACAGCCCATTCTTTGGCAGTACTTATTATCTGGGAGGCATTTGAGTCTCCAAATGTTCTGTTAGATCCCACGCAGTGATGTAAATAAGAAGTATGCTTACTCCACCACTCTATCAAATGACATTATTAGTTTATAAAATATAAATAAAATACCATTTAAAGATGGACAACTGCCTCAGCAGTGGTGTTTTGCACATTTGTCCACTGGAGGACTCCCTTGGTGCATGTTGAGACAACTGCTGCCACAGGCAAAGCTCAGCAAGAGCACTGGATTTGGCAAATGCTCACATCACTGGTTTTCTGGCGTAAGCAGCAGCATGCCAAAAGCAAAAGGAGGATTCATGGTAGGTGGGAAAAGAGTCATGTTTATATGGAGTTCTGGGGCTGATTTGCAACTCCATGACACTGAGTTTGATGTGATGGTCAAAACATAGAATGATTGAAGAAAATTCCAGTTCAGATCTTCCCAAACAAACTTTGCTTGCCCAAGAGTAAGCCTGTCTTTCTGATTTATGTTTCTTAGTGCATTTTTATGAAGAAGATTGGTCATACTACAAAACTCGACCTTATAAATATGATGTGGAAGAAATGGAGTAAAGAAACCATACCCCTGCATAAAACACGTCAATACACTACAGAAAAGTGGAAAAAATGCTGCTTCTAATGGAATATCTGTTGTTTGTATATCAGAATGTGTTATACTTGCAAGCAAGCCCTACCACTTGAACATTCCTTGTTTCCTTGTTTTTCTGAGCAGAGGATGCCTGCTCAGGTGAGTGGAACAGCTGTGCTTGGGAGCCTACTACAGCAGAAGTTGGTCCCTTACACATGCAAAGTGTTTTTTTCTCTACCCTTTCTCTACCATCTCTACCATTTCCCAGCTACTTCTTCTCCATTGGTCACTTCTCTTCAATGGGTCACTTCACTTTAATTCTCTTTTTGCCTGCTTTCCTCACTGAAAAAACCTTTGATTTAAAGAAGAGATGGTGAACAACAGTATAACCCATTGCATGTGTGTGACAACAAAATGTGCACGATAGATATGTCAGTCTTGCCACAGGCTGATCCCTGACACAGGCAAAGCTGAGCTAAGCAGTGCACAGAAAATTGAACTTGGCGCAGTTCTATTTTTTTTTCTCTTGTTGAAAAACAAATGTCATTAAAGCTGCCACTGCTATATCTGTCTTCAGTGCAAGTAAGCATGAGAAGAATCACTCTATCTATCAAACTATATCTTTCAATACATTATCTGTCTTGCAGGTTTAGTGTTTTTGTCTGTTTTTTGTGGATTCCTGTCTCATCCGGCAAGGGTGAGGTAGAGAAAGCATTATTATATTCTCCTGTGCTTTTTCCTGTGCCCAACTTTAACCTGCTGCTGAAGAAAGACCAGAAAGCAAACTTAAAGACCACAAAACAAGGTTAAACTGCAGGGCTATTATCTGTAATATGCACATGTAGAGTTGTTTGCAATTCTGAGACAAGTGTATGAATTGTTACAAGAAGATAACAAAAAAAGTGCATTTCCTCTTTTATTCTTTTCTGTTTTTACTTCTGTGACAAAACTGAATGGAAGTGTAAGTAAACAATGTAAAAATTATATTTCTTCACGCCTTATTTCAGTATCCTTTCCTTTCAGTATCTGAAGGGGGACTGTAAGAAAGAAAGGAACAGACTTTATCAGGGTCTGTTTTGACAAGGGGAAATGTTTTCAAAAGAGGGGAGATTTAGATTGGATATAAGGCAAACTTTTTTACGCTAAGGGTGGTGAAGCACTGGCACAGGTAGCCTGGAGAGGTGGTGGAAGCCCTGTCTTGGGGGACATTCAAGGTCACGCTGGACAGGGCTCTGAGCAACCTGATCTCGCTGTTGGTATTCCTGTTCATTGCATGGGAATTGGACTAGACGACCTTTAAAGATGCTTTCCACCTCAAAGGGTTCTATGATTCTGTACACAGCATACAAACATCAAAACCCTCTTGGACAATTTTTGGGGGCAAATCCTCTATGTTTATACAGCAACTGTGTCATATGGTACCGTGTCATCCGAGCAAACCCAACCTTCAGAAAAGAGGACAGCCGTTACTGCTTCATCTGTCTAGGCATGGGAGAGCATCTGCTGGACAAGTCATTGATGAGATCTCTGTGCCAACAGCTCTGCCAGGTCTCAGCTTGCTGGTATACTCTTATGATAGCAAAGCAGAAAGCTCTTGTGGTACCCAAAGTAGAGGAGGTGTTTGGGTCAGCACATGAGATCTGATGTCACAAATGAAATCAGTTGTTCTTCTTATCCACTGACACAATTAAACCAACACAGAAGGCCACTAAGTTGGTCGGGCAGGACCTGCCTTTGGTGAAGCCATGCTGCTTATCCCAAATCACTTCCCTCTTATCCACGTGCCTTAGCATAGCATCCAGGAGGATCTGCTCTGTGACCTTCCGCAGCACAGAGATGAAGCTGACAGGTGAGTCATCCTTTCTACCCTTCTTAAAAATGGGCATTATACTGCCTTTTCTCCAGTCACCAGGGACTTTACCTGACTGACATGACTTTCCAAAAATCATTGAGAAAGGCTTGGTGACTATGTCAGCCAACTCCCTCAGGGCTCTGGGATGCACCTCATCAGGACCCATAGGCTTGAGTTATTCAGGTTCCCCAGGTGGTCATTAAATCAATTTTCACTTACAGCAGTTCTGGTACAGCTCCTATCTTAATAGTCTTGTCAAAGGAAGGTATCAGGTTAGGGTGGTACTATCTGCCTATCACTAAGCCCACACTGTATTTATCCATGTTTGTAGTTTACCTTCATGTCTCCAAGTAGTTTTCTCCCCAGGTGGCAGCTCTTGGAAGGGAAGAGCCCAAAAATTAATTCATCACAAAAAATCTACTCCAATCTATTATTACCAGGCTCTAGGAGCCCTGTCCCTGAGAATCAAATTCAGTTTGGAAGCAAAATGTACTTGGTCCGTGTGGGATCCTTATAGTCCCATCAGCTGCAAGCTTAATGGTTGTTTTATCTCACAGTGCCCCATGAGTCAACTCCATTTCCCTTTTTTCATCAAGGAACAATTATCATGCTCAACAACATGCATTTCTGCAGAGGTGTGAGGTGGAGTAGCCAAGGCTGCAATTCACCCCCCTGCATACATCCCTGGGATAGGGGATTGTTCTCTTTTGTCTGCACCTGAAGGCTGGTCACAGCCATATGACACACAGAAACCTGGTTAGGTCATACAAGATGACCAAATACCATTTGGCTGATTGACAAATCTTGTTTCCCATGAAAAAGAAACAATGACTGGGCTATGCAGGTTACAGGCTGTCCTCCTGCCCTCCTCAGGGTATGGTGTAGATAGCAACAGAAAGGATGTGGTAGCAGATCACTGCTCATTTTTAGTAAAAAGCTCAGTGCATTGAAAGCTGTGTCTTTTGTCTTTTAAACAATGTCAACAGCTAATGCATGAGAATTAATAATGCAGCCATAGGCAGTGGGTGCTCATTTCTCCCAGTACACTGAAGTTATTGTTTCTGAATAAGCACGTGCAATCAAAGCCTCAATCTTTTTGAATTAATAAAGAGTGACCATCAGCAAGTTTCACTGCCATTCTTCTGGAGATTTTGAGCTGCCATTCTGCAGCAAGGAGATAAAAGTAAGACTTAGGAGTCTCCCACATCTTTCCCACATACAGTAATGCATTTTGTAGGCTTTTAGAATAACATAATAGAACCAAGTGGGACTGAGTAGCACCACAGAACTGCCAAAACTGAGGAACTGGCATAGGACTGCCACTGCTTCTTCCACATTGCAAACCTGTAAGTTTTAGACTGCACTTGAACATATTTAAGCTAACAGATTTCCCATTATTTTAAACAAACTTCAGTAAATAAAAGGTCTGATTTTATAGCATTTGTGTCAGCAGTTAGGTGACGGTTGTATGCAACAGGGTCACAACAGAAAGATAGCTTAGAGCTAACTTTAGGTGTCGCTTAGACATATCTCTGTTGTAGCTTAGTGTCTAAGCACCCTGCAGTCAGTACAGCCAATAAAGCAGAAAGAGCAAGTATTCTAGACCAAGTGGACTAGATCAGGCAGAATGAGTTATGGATCTCCACCAAGTTGCTCTCTTCTAGTCAGATGGGCACTGGGGTACGCAGCTTCCACTATGACAGACCTCTAACATGCGGCAAGATGAGCAAGCCCAGAGATCTAGCCCTTCCTTCAAGGTCACCAGCGCGACTCTATGACAATAATAACAGAGATGCCATTAGAAGCAACCATTTGGTACCAAAGCTTTCCTGAAAGAGCAGAGTTCTTCACTGCTCACTGACAGGAATACAAATCAGAGAATCTGAGAATAACATAACTCCCAGAGAGCTTAAACAGAAAGGAAACTGAAGGCCTTGTCTGAAAGCAGAACTAAATTATTTATAAACCACTGAGAAAACGTGTCTGTGGCAGCACTCATGGCATGCCTTCATTTCAGAGACAGCATAGGATGAGGGACAGCTCACCAGGCTCTCCCAAAAGCAAAGCTCTCCCAGACTGGCAGTGCCACTCTGGTGAGGCCCACTTTGTGTTGGGGCTATGTTCCCAAGCTCCCTGGGCCTGCGCAGGTTGTGCAGGGCTCATCAATCACTTTGGGAGGACAGAAATGGAGGAAGGATGGCAGCCAGACTGAGGGGTGTGATGAAGCAGCTTCTGCTCACTCAACAGCCCCAAGCCTAAGGAGGTCACACAGCACTGAGCACTGCTCAAGACACACCTGTGGCTGCTCTGCTTGCATCCCAGGAGCAGGTGCACTAACATGAAGACAAGAATCCTCATTAACAGTAAAGAGCAATTATAGACTAATAGAATCATTAAGTCCCTTTCCTTAAACACCTCCAGGGAGTGTGACCCTACCGACACTCTGGACAGCCCATTCCAATGCATTCCCAATCTTTGTGAGAATAAGTTCTTCCTACTATCCAACCAGAATCTCCCCTGACACAACTTGAACCCATTCCCTCTTTTCCTATCACTGTTACCTCATAGAAGAGGCTGACCCCCACCACACCATAACCTCTTTTCAGGTCATCTGCTGCTGATGACACTGACATGAGAGCTGAAATAAAGAAGTTCTATGGTCATGAGCAGGGGACAGAACTTCTTCATGGTAAAAAAACCCAAAACACCTGAATTCTTTTCTTATGTGCTTGTCATTTGTGTCTTCTTTAAATAAAAAGGCTGTATTATTTACTGATGAACTAAATTTACCAAGGGCCACAAATTTTATATATATAATATCACAAATTATCTACATGTGTTTGTGTGCATGTTTTAAATCTGGAAATGCATTTCCTCTGTTTTCCCTGCAGAATTTTTGCATCCTAGCAGTGAATAACTTAAACATTAGTGATGACTTTCCGTGGTCATGGAATGACAGTATAATCACTGCTGGCTTGCACAGAATGCAGACATATACATCTATGAACGGTTTATGTATAGGATATGCATTTAAAAATACACTTAAAACAGTATTCTGTTCTGTCAGAATTTTTTTAAGGAGTAAGTGAAATCAGACATACATTAGCATGTGTGTTAAACAATATCAAGAGATTTAATTAAGGAAAATTACTCCATATAGTGAACAACACCACATGATTATAGTACTGACGGACTCCAGCAATTCTTTGATGAACACTGCCTCATAGGTTACAAATATCAGATGAATAAATAACGTTGTCCCATGCTCTTGAAGCCTCATTTCTCAGCAAGGAGGTTCCTGGAGTGAAATGCTACAGAGAACAGTTAAAAGATTTACATAGATCAGGATGTAAATCTCAGGGGAAGCAACAGATTTCTCCAAGCAAAGACCCAGGAAAGGGAAAAAAGGAAGCTTTCTTTCTTCCAAGTGGCAAAAACAGATAAAGAGCCGTGGTGACTCCTGCCAAGTCCTCAGCCCGGTGTGCTGCAGACAGTCCTGCCTTTCACAGCCTCCATTCATTATCAGACACGAATTAACAATTGCTTTTCCCACTTTTTCTTTTGAAATTATAAAAGCAGCCTTGTGGGAGAACCTAACAATTACATTGGCTATATCCTGCCAATCAGAATCAGTGAAGAGCATTGAAAAGCATACCATTAATACATTTTGTTTTACTGGGCCTTCTTTCCCATCTCCTGATAGTACTCCAATAGATAACCACTGCATTTGATAATGAAATATATTTGATAACTAAAGATAGAGACAGAGGGCCTGTCTGCTGTCTGCCCTGCTGCTGTGGGCATCCATCAAGCCACTGGCAAGGTGTGGTAAAGCTGTGTCCAAGCAAGATGCCACAATGGATGCCTTTCCTGGGAAGGTCTTCCATTTTGATATTCTGGCACTTTCCCATGCAAGACACTTCAGTGGAAACTCGATAGATTTTTTTTTTTACAGCCATACTCACATCCACAAGGCAGATGAAGGTTAAACACCAAAAAGCTTCACTTAGCAGGGATAGTTTGTTTGGGTTTCTTTTTTTTTTTTTTGCAAGGGCAAAACCCTTTGATGATCTGGCTGCTCTGGACAATTCAGCTGGTGAAACACACTTCAATGGATGGGGATAGGAGGCCTCTACCCTTCATCAGAGCATCAGTGTGTTCAGTGTTCTGTTGCAGACAAAAGATGTATCAGTTTTATAACCCCAGAGAACGCTGAGGCTATGATGAAAGGAAGATTGAAATACTCAAAGCAAAGTTTGGAGGGACCTCAGTTTCTGGGGTGGAAGCTCTTTACAGAAATGTTGATCCCCAGCCTGTGTATGGTTGTTCTAGGTTTGCGCCTCACTCTTCCCATTCACTAAAAATAAAAAATAAAAAAAAAGCAAGGGTGTCTGCATCTGGTCTTTGCATTTCCATTCTGTCATCTGAGATCACTGAGAAAAACAAGGCTGTTCACATACCAGGCAAAGCTAAACTGAAAAGTTTTGAAACTAGCACATAGTGATTCCTTTTCCTAAACTAATATACTGGTTCTCAAGCTAATATATTGGTCACTACTGCAAAGCCAGTCCACACCAATCCTGTGTGTTAGCAGTCTGTGCATTACAGCAATGTTTGCCTTCACCAAGGCTCCATTCCTGAGGTGGGTTTGTAGTGGCTACACAGTGTTCCTGCATCTTTTCCCAGTCTGCAAACAGACCAAAGCCATTTTCCTGCTCTCACATAAACATTTTCCCAAAGTTGCTGAACTCTGACACTCTGCTCCCCTGTTCTGTTTGCTTTAAGTTCCACCTGTGTCTTCATTCCACTTAGAATGATAAAATTCATGTATACTTCTCTGTATCTTTGTGGCAAGTACAGCGCAGACTGGTTCTGCTTGGTTAATGAGTATGTGATGTGCAAGCCCTCAGTTCCTCAAAGTAGTGTCTGGGAGGGGAGTTTCTAAGGTGATTTCCAAGGTTCAGTTGCAAGTTCATGAAAAATGTCCCCAGAGTGCACTAATTCCCTCACACATGCCTCAGACTCTGGGCAGGAGGATATCAGAACCTTCTTGCATACAAGCTCTTACCACAGAGAGGCAGCCTCTGCCAGTAAGTCAGGAAAAAAGTACAATGAATGAGAAAAAGGAGCTGAAGCACCAGTAAATGGGAGAATAGGGTGAATAAGGTCAGGCTGAGAAGCTTTGCCTATCTGATCCTGGAGCACTCCCGCACCTGTGCGCTGTGCTGTGGATGGAGCCAGCACTTCATACAGGTGATCCACATGCAGTACCAAGGTGAAGTTTCTCAAGTCTTGGGAGACAGGTGTGAAATGATGGTGTCCCTGAGGCAGCTGGCTCTTGGGTCAGGGAAAGCAGTATGTTTCTGTGCCCTCACTGAATGGCTCAGGGGATTTCTGAGCACACTTGCTGTGATTAAAAGACCATCCCAGTGGAGAACACCCAAGTGCATGAGCAACCATCTGCAGCAGGTAGGGGTTTACTAAAAACACAATAACCATATATGAATTTTGTACCTTACATTAGGAGACCAAGTTGGAAACTTACTGACTTCTCTTAGCTGAATATACGAGCCTTTGGTTTTTTAATTTTTTTTTATTTTTTATTTTTTTATTTTTTACCTGGGAACTCTGTGATATCGACATTCCTGAGGACAAAAGTTGCAGCTTTCCACCTGCAAGTCAAGGATGTTTTTCTATTACCGTCATAATTGTATCAATGAGGCTTACTCATTGTTTCAAAGCCACTAGTAACAATTAGCATGCTGATGTTCACTGATTGAGAGAAAAAAAAAAATGCCCAAGGTAAATAAATCAACTTAAAAATTATCCCTTTCTGCAAACAACAGCTGCACAGGAAAAGGAAGACTGTTAGCCATCTCTCACTGATGTGCTGGGCTGAGCCAGTAGATGTGTTTCAAGTGCTCTGTGGCTGCAAGTTAATATATCCTACACTCCACAGGAAAGAACCGCGCAGGAAAACAAAAAAAGCAGAACAATTGTGTGAACTGAACGCCCCTCTTATTCTGAAAACATCTGCCCTCTGAACATTTCATTCATTCATTTGGTTTATTTGATGAAAAACCTGCCAGAGCACTAGCAGCTTTTCACAGTTAGTGATTAAAAAGCAAATGTTGGTGTGAAGGTCTTTTGCCTTTCGTTCAGAAGAATATGCTCTCAGAAGGCACAAACCACACAGGTTCTGAGAGCATCTGAAGACTGACAAGATTCAGTAAATAGGGAGGACTGCTAGGATGCCCAGTGCTGTGATTATTGAGGGGATAAGGAACAGCAATTCTTGGAAATAGTGGCTTACTGAGCTCAGCACAAAGCACAGGAGTTCAGGAGAAAAAGGCTACAGGGTGGAGAAAATAAATGGAGGGTGAAACACAAGCTCAAGGAGTCTGCAAAGGTTTTAGGACAAAAATTGTCAGGATTTTAGCGGTCAGATTATTTTAATTTCTGTCAGCTTCTGACAAGCTCAGCTGTGGAACTCTGTGTCAGTGCTAGAGAGTGACCCATGAAGGGTTAAGCAGCAAAAGAGCAACTGCTTCATTTTTGGTAGATAACATAACAAAGCCTGGAAATGCAAATACATTCAGAAAAAGCCTTTGAACAATTTTTTTTTTTCCTCTCTCAAAGTTGTTACGTTAGAGAGGTTTAAGAAGAACCCTCACTGTTTATTGAAAAGTGTTTATTTCTGAGGACGTCAAGAATGGCTGACGAGTTTATATAAAAAATTCCGGATCTTACATTTTCCCAGTTGTTACTTTTCCTTTTCTATTGCTTCATCTTTACAGAAGAAAGGGATTAAAGTGATGTATTTTGTTGCACTTTTTCCTGCAGTGAATTAACCCTTGGCCAACAACAACAAGAAAAATAACATATCTATATAGAAATTAATTTGACAGCCCATAAACACGGGAGCCGGTAGTACGCTGGATTTCTTTTTAATAGGCATTAACAAGGCATTTGGGTTAAGTAAGCAGACAGAACTAGCCCTGAAACTATCATTTAATTTCATAGACCTTTTTTGAAGAGATTAACTATCAGCTTGAAAGGCCCGTGAGGCTTCATCTTGCATTTTAATTCCTATTGTACTGAATCCATAGCAATTCTTTTTTGCTCCTATAATGCCACAGACAGTGAAATGCTATTCATTGCAGATGCTTATATTTCCTGATATGTGTCAGTTTTTCTATTAAGAAACCTGAGATTGGAATGGTGTATATCAGCACCACTCTACCAAGGGTACAGCCACAGCTGTTCCCTGATCTTGAGTTATTGGAAAACTGCTTCCTGTAATGACAAGGAACTACTAAGTCTATTTCCACCTCTTTCATGGCTCAGTTTGTGCCTGGGCTGAATTTTAGTTAATCAAAACAGAAGTGACATTTCACCGCGAACTTATATACTATTGTTCTACCCATCATCCTCAGTTGTCTTCCTCTCCTAGAAGTAATAGAACAATTAACAATTGGGTAAGATTAGGAGCATGCTACACACACTTTGTCTGGGGGATAAAAGAGTGTGTAGTAGTCTCAACACTGAAGAATCAAGATCAGTAATTATAATATTGTTTCTGAGAGAGATCAGTGTAAGGGAAATTAAAATAATGCTTTTATACATTCTTGGGTTGAGCAACTCTCCCATTTATGGTTAACCACAGAGCTGTCCCAACTGGAGACAGTCAGGGGCTCTCTGTAAGGGCACCCATTGGGTCCAAGGCTTGTGATGGCAGTACCATACATACTCCTCTTCACACAGAGGCACCAGAATGATTTGGTGATCCTGAGCAGTTTGGTAGAGGTTTACACTGATTGCATCTCTCTGTAACCAGGAAATAACCAAGACCAAAGGGTTCCAGGGAGAAGTCAGTTGAAGCTGCTACCTGCTGTAGGACCGATAGTTACTCCCTGCTCCTTGTGTGAGGCAGGAGTACCACTGAACTAGGGTCAAAGAACAGTGGTCAGAGAGTGGTGATGTGAGGATACATGATAGAAGGACATGCGTGGAGGTACACACTGGAACAAACTTCTCGAAGTACTGAGTGGATAATGTTAGGTGGTTAATGGAAAATTCATTATCCAAGGATGCATGATTCAATCTGCTGTGCTTCCTTCCTTTTCACTGGATTTCATGAAAATAATTCTGTGTATAGATACTTGGGAAGAGCTTTTGTTTACATGAATATGTATTGTTCACATACAAGTGAGTGCATTGGCATATGAACAGATGTATTCCCAGACACACAAGTATGTTCTCCCTGGAAGTGATGGCCCTGCCACATTATATATACACATTTACTTGCTGTGAACGTGACTGGCAAAAAATGTAGAACATGCAGGACAGACAATATATGTGGTTAACATGTTCCAGTCAGGAAGGAAACCAGCTATTTTTAAAACAGGGATTTATAAATACAGTCAAATGTAAGACGTGCTCTAAAGACAACAAAAAGGAATTGAAGATGCTCTGTAGCTTTCCTGGAGCACACAGCTTATTCACCATCACTGTTATTGGCCTAGACTCAAGTAAAGCAGAGCCTTTCTAACATCCTGTTAACGTGAGTATCTTCTGCTCTTTTAGTTAATAGCTTCAGCCCACCAAAAAGAATCTGTAAAAAATTACGCAGTTTGGGGCTTAGCACTTCTGTATGGCTCTGTTTCAGATTTCTGATTCATGAGCAACAAAAGGGTTGAAAGTTCCCCTAGCTGTATTTGCTGCTCCCCTGCTTACTTGCTGAAGGGGTTCTGTAGTATTTAGTGATTCTCCTGAGAAGGAGAACCAGATTTCTTTTCTGTATCTGTCCCATGCTTCCATACACAGACATACATCACGTCTTGTAGAATACACAAATGTGAACAGTTTTGCACAGGGAGGGCTCCCCATTTTATTTGCTCTTTTCAAGAATTCAGAAAGACTCCAACCAGTTAACTTCTCCTAACAAAATCCCACTGCAGGCATCTGTATTCTGCAATGCATTTAACCCTCCTGAATCAACACTTCCTCTGGGAGATCCTGTTGTGGAACTCTCATACGGATGGTCTCACTACACTAAGTGAGATGCATCCTTGGATGGGGTATTTCTTGTCTGAGACTCAGGAAGCCAAGGAGCAAAGTTTCTGGAAAAGTCTCTATTTCTGTGCTTATGAACAGGAATGTAAATATTGTGTTAAGATCTCGTATTTAGTATCTATGTTCTAGCAAAGGAGAGAAGAGAAGGAGAGGCTGACATGAAGAAACAGTGATGCTTACTACTTCAAGGTTTCTATTACAAAGATATTCAAAAATATTTTATGTGCTATTTGAAAAGTTGTATACTAATTAAAGCATGCATTGAAATATCTATTAAGATAGAGCATTTCTCTCTTGCCTCCCTCTCTCAAGCTGATGAGGAACTATTAGATCAGTTACTTTAGGGGTTTGTGTACAACACATAGCCCAGAGACTTAATTTTGTGCAGCACTTTGGAAAAGCTACGACTGCAAGCTGTTCTTCACAAGAGTGTAAGGTTGAAATGTAACAGGATATTGCTGTTTTAATGCTCCTATCACATAGACATGTAAGGCATGGGAGGTAATCAGTAGCTAGTTATTAAAAATCAATTTGCTTTGGTTTTCTACAGTGCAGACATCGACCATTATACAAGTAGTATTATATTATACATTATATACAAGTAGTATTAAAAATATATATATTGTGAATCACCCAATACACAAATAACCTTTTCAGTCCTGAAAGAAAAAAGTTTTTCTCTTCCTTTTCATATAGTATGATTTAGTTCTCAAGCCTGTTGGCAAAAAAAAAGGACTTGGAAAGGTGTCACAGAAGCATCAGGAAATTTCTGAACTGGTGAATAGGACACTGATAATGAAGACTTGATTTTATTCTCAAAAGACAGTTATAGCCATGAGTTTTCATGGAGCCATTCAAGAATAGTGTTTTTTATGTCTGTTTTCAGTTGCTAAATAGACTATTAATTTTCAGCCCGTTTGAGGATATTGTTTTCCATGTATGTGACTGACTTATTCAAATGAATTCTGAGAGAGGCTGGAGGAAGAGAGGAAATGCTTGCCCTTCTTAAAGAAAAGAGCCGTTCCTCAAGAAAACTTACTGTCTTTGTGCTTTGAAACCACCCACCACTCCCCATGCTTAAAAATCATTATTCAGATTTCAAGCTTACACTTCCAAAAGACTAGAAATGCTAGAATTATCACAACATATCTTGGCAGGAGTCCTCAGCATACTGTGACATAACCCTATGGATAGGTTTGTGTTCCCTTTCTCTGCAGGTGACACATCTTGCTTAGCAAGATTTTTTCTCATGACTTAAACACTTTTTGAAACAGTAACAACTTGATGAAAAGAGAAGGTGAGTCTCCTCCATTTTTTTTCTATAGTATTTTGGATGTCCCTTTGTGTTATCATTACAAATATACCATAGTATTAGGCCTTGTGTTTCATGCACAAGACTATGCAATGCCATGGAAGAGCTACATATTTTGAAATTATAGGTATTAACATCAAGAAGATCATTCACTATATTAAGAGCTTGGTTTCTACCAAGGTCAGCACAATTTCTTTCAAAGCTATCCTTGATTCACATTGGTGATAGCCTGGGGAGAGATGAGCCTCAGCTGCCAGATCCTTTGAGGCATTTCTGCACCCTCAAGGCTTCTTGTATTCAACTGCTATCTATCTTCTTTAGCAAGCAGCAGGCACTGTAACCTCTGGCAAGACCTTCTTCCCCTTCTCCTGTCCTCCTGACACATCACCAATCTGGCAGCTGGGTGAAGTTGACTGTACATATTGAATTCTACACATAATTCATCTTTTGGCTGACTACCTTTTGCCTGACTGGTTGATTTCCTTAAAAGACTTCGTGTCCACTTAACTGCTATACAAAGAACATCACCAAAAGGAGAGAGCAACCTGTCAGGACCAGGATCCAAGGCAACCACCATGCTCTCGTCCAGCACAGAAGAGGTTTAGTGGTTATGTGTTTGTTTTTTTCCAAAGGCTATTTCAGACACATCACCAGCCTGAATAGCAAACTCAAACCAGACTAGTTAATGCAGGAACAACAGGAAACTCATTCAGAGTCTTTTCCACCTGAAATATAGCAAGACCACCTCTTCCAGATTGTGCTGGATATATTATTGTATGGGCACACTGGTTATAGATGTACTTCTTTGAGAAAGACATCTTACTTAGCTTAGTTAAGTAGCAAACAAATGCCAAATAAAAGATAATTGGAAAATGTACCATAATAGAACTACTCTCCAAATGCCTTATGATTAGGACAAGAAATGTCAGCAAAAGAAACTGAAGTCAAACTTTATTCCATACTTTCAACCATACGGTGAAACACAAATGTGTGAGGCTCTGGAAATTCTGGAGCTAACTGCGCTAACAATTGGCACTATTGAAAATAAATAGCTAAAATGCCATTGTTTTTTTTTCCTGTTTTTTTTTTTTTTTTTTCCACACTTATAAGATCTCATTTTAAGATTTTTGTTCTCAACAGAAAAATTAGCGTAAGCATATCTCATACCACCTTGATGGGACAAATGAGATTAGACAACTTGATAGCAAACAAGCAGAAGATGGGGAGATACAGATCAGGCCAGCTCCATGCCAAGAGTGAACAGAGAGCTGCTGCGCCACCAGCTTCACTTGAATATTCAGGAAAGTTATTTAAATGATGACACCTTGTCCTGGCACATGTCCCCATCATCTCCCCTAGAGCAAACTCTGGCACACAGCACATGTCGTGTCACTTGCCTTATTTCCTTCAACGGAAGAGCAAAAAGATTCTGCACATTGGTGAGACAGCTGCTTTTAAAGCCTGCACACTTAAAAAGTTAAAATTGAGGATGTATTTTCACTGAGTGTTTTATGCCCTGCCCTTTCTAGACCAGGGATTAAAGAGCACGATTTCTGAAGAAATCCTTTGATGTGTCATGGTTTGCCTTGAAGACCACACCTCTGGGTCGCTGCACTGGGCAGCACAGCAGGGACCTTGTGCCAGCTGACTGGTTGAGCAAATCAAGTGGAGAACCTCATGAGATTCAACAAAGCCAAATGCAAGATCTTGTACCTGGGCTGTGGCAACCCACACTACCATTATCAAGCTGGGGCCTGAGAGGACAGAGCTCAGCCCTGCTGAAAATATCTTGAGGGTACTGGTGGATGGGAAGATGGACATGAGCCAGCAATGTGCCCTCACAGCCCAGAACGCCAACCACATCCTGGGCTGCATTCAAACAAGTGTGGCCAGCAGGGTGAAGGAAGTGATTCTGCCCCTCTGCTCTGAGCCGGTAGGTCCTAACCTGGAGTACTGTGTCCATATGTGGAATCCTTAATGCAAGGGAGACATAGACCTGTTGGAGCACATCAAGTGGAGGGCCACTTAAGTTATCCAAGAGACAGAACACCTATCCCAGGAGGACAGGCTGGGGAAGCTGAGCCTGTTCATCCTAGAGAGGACTCATAGGTGATCTGATAGCAACCCTTATATATAGATATATTTTTTTTTTTTACATATTTTTTTTATGATGAGGGTGGTGAGGCAGGCGAGAAGGCTGCCTAGAGAGGTAGTGGAAGCCCTGCCCTAGGACACATTCAAGGTCAATCTGGATGGGACAATGAGCATCCTGATCTAGCTGTAGATGTCCCTGTTCTTTGCAGGGGTGCTGGACTAAATGACCTTTGAGGGTCTCTTCCAACTCAAAAGATTCTGTGATTCTGACTCCACAAACAAGGTTTGCTTTGCAAATCACAGGTGAAATCAGAAAAGATGATCAAAAAAGACAACTTTTCCAAACTGAAAGTTTGTGCCTCTGGCTTGACTGAGAAGCAGAACTGTTTCTAGTAGATCATAATCATTCTTCTGTGAAGTATGTGAAACATCAAAAAGCACTACCATATATCAGAGAAGGCTAGGCCCTAAAACCTTGCATTGGAGGCATGGACTCAGACTGCCCCTAGAAACTTACCCCTCTGGCTTTGTACCCAGGCCAAATCCAGGCTGAGGAAGTGCCTACACTAATCTGTTTAGGAGGGAGGATCACAGCGAACATCTCATGACAGCTGCTAACCTGACAAGAATGCCTCCCTGGAGGTGGCAGAAACTTGATGTAGGTGCCTGAACTCGCAAAGCATTTGTCATTTTGACCTGCCATGTAAGGACAAGAGTTCATATTAACTCTGGGATCCCTAAGCCCTGTTGTCTAATTATGTTTCTACCTCAATATTACAATATTGTACGGCATGTTTTATTGTGCCCGGTGGAGGCTTGCTAAATGTGAGAATTAGGCCCAGAAATTTCACATTAATTCAGGCATTTGTTGTTTCTTCTATGTGTAAAATGGCAGTTATGCAGCTGAAAATCCCAATGGTAGCAATGTAGCTTCATAAGACAAGATAAATAAAGCACCCAGTGTTCTGAAAATACCATAGGGGCCCCTCTTGGTGTATGTGCGCAAAAGAGCCTTCCTAGAGAAAAAGCAACTGTGTGTGAGACTTTTCATGCATCTGGTGGCTGGGGAGTGACTCACCTACAGGGGCACTGGTGTGGAGTCAGACTGGCACATTTTCAAAAAAAAAAAAGCTCCAACAGCAGTGAGATTAGAGGCAAGACAGCTCCTTTGTTATGGCCCTGCAACATGAGCCTCCTCACAGGCTGGGGACACTTCTGTGGGAGGGGGTGGCTTCCTGCTGGAAAACTTGAGCTTTCAGACATTTCATTTTTCTCGCTCAAGGAGCAGCTGAATGGATGCCACACCTGAGTGCCATGGGGCTGCACAAACATCTCAGTCTGCACAATCAATAGATGACAAGGGAACTCCATCACAGGCAAAGGTGAGCAAACATGGCCTGCACCCCACATCTACCAGACACTGCCCTCAGGGTAACCATGCTTGGCATCACCTCCTTTGAGTTAGGGTCCAGTCTGTGTTACCTGGAGGGAAAAGGAATGACCTAGCTACCAGCCATACCAGGGTTCCTTCTGGGTTTTGATACTTCTCCCCTTGCAGCATCCATGTAAACCTCTTTAGTCCTCTGCATCAATAATGTTGATCACAATTAAAAGCACTTCTTCTAAGTGTGCAGGCTGACTGCGCTGTTTAACAATATATAGTAGCAATACAAGATAACTAGTATTTTCTTAATCTTACATTAATCCATGAATGCATGTTTACATTTAGGATTTCTAAGCATCATGCTTCTCATGTGTGTCTGATTTTTTATGATCTCCTGAATAATTCATTTTAAAAGCCTCTTTATTTTCGTCTCTCTAGTTTAATTAACCTCTTGGTGCTGTTGGGATTTTGCCGTAAAAGCATAATGCACTTTGCATTAGTGCGTAGCTCATGCTAGAAAAATCTGTGTTCAGACACTAAAGAGTTAATTACAGGCTCTGTCTTAATGTCATTTTATTACAGATGATGAATAACAGGTTTTCTTTATATGCCTGAATTCTATCTTAGCATAACCAGGACAGATTACTCATCCTGCCCATGGAGACTGACCACTTGCCCATCATGCTGAGATTGAGGCAGTATCCTGAATCAGTGTTCTATGGAATTCACTCCACTGTTTCCTGAAGACTGAAGAAGGGTCCCAAAAGTTCCACCTATTCCTCTGCCAGGTGACAAATGCAGTGGGCTGACACTGGAAACCCTGTGGGAAGGACAGGGGTAGGTCTCTGAAGTGACGTGCAGCTGGAGCTAGTTCTGCCCTCCTGCCATGGGATGCACCTGTTTCATGGAGAACACAAACCTGGCAATGCAGAGTCAGAAGGCTCTTGCTGCAGTCTGCTTTTGGCTTCCCAATTGTTGCCACGTTTGGGGGCCGGTCCATGTGGGCTAGCACAGCTAAAACCACACTACTGGACACCAATATGATGTGGACACGCCTACTACAACACCCAAGTTAAGGCTTTTGGGGGCTCCTGTCTGTGTACTCCATTGAGCATTCCTTCTCAAAGTCTCACACTTTGTCAGCAGAAGTGAACGTTTCTTCTTTGTGTACAAGACAGCTGGGATTATCAATAGCCATGCAGCCAAAGCTCCTTGATGCTAGGAGCTAGGCTGCTTTATGCAGTGAGAAATATTTTGTGCTTTGAAAATGGAAATTACTGAAACATAGTACTGGATGAGTCTTTATGAATGCCCAAATTCAAGGTATGTTCTTATCTCCAGCATTTCTCTGTCCTGGGGTTTGTAACTGCCATGTGATCACCTGCAGACTCACCTGCCTAATCACACAGCTTGGGCTCAGGAATGATAACCCATCATTAGATAAATGCCCGTTTCTGAAGATCAGAGAATGACTCCTGAAGCAGCCAAATTATAGAATCTCACAGAATCACAGATCTGTAGGGGCTGGAAGGGACCTCCAGGGATCATCGAGTCCAACGCCCCTGCCAAAGCAGCTCCCTAGCCCAGGTTGCGCAGGTAGGCGTCCAGGCGGGTCTGGAACGTCTCCAGAGAAGGAGACCTCACCACCTCTCTGTGCAGTCTGTGACAGTGCTCCATCACCTGCACTGTGAAGAAGTTCTTACGTGCATTTCTGCAGAACTTCCTATGCTTCAGTTTGTGGCCATTTCCCCTCGTCCTATCACCACACAGTGTTGAGAAGAGTCCAGCCTCGTCCTTTTGCCTCCTGCTCCTTAGATATTTATAGACATGGATAAGATCCCCTCTGAGTCTTCTTGTTTCAAGGCTGAACAGACCCGGGTCTCTCAGCCTTTCCTCATAAGGGAGGTGTTTCACAACATTTATTATCTTTGTAGCCCTCCACTGGGCTCTTTTGAGGAGATCCGTCTTTTTTGTACCGAGGAGCCCAGAACTGGACAAAATACTCCAGGTGAGGCCTCACCAGGGCAGAGTAGAGGGGGAGGATCACCTCCCTCAACCTGCTGGCCACACTCTTTTTAATGCGCCCCAGGATACCATTGACCTTCTTGGCCACCAGGGCACACTGCAGGCTCATGGCTGACCATGTCATCCACCAGGACATCCAGGTCCCCCTCCTCAGAGCTCCTCTCCAGCAGCTCATCCCGCAACCTGTACCGGTGCATGTGGTTATTCCTCCCTAGGTGCAAGACTCTACAATTGCTCTTGTTAAACATCACCTGGTTCCTTTCTGCCCAACTCTCCAGCCTGTCCAGATCTAGCTGAATGGCAGCACAGCCTTCCGGCATGTCAGCCATTCCTCCCAGCTACCATCTGTTCTGGACTGCCCGAGTGCAGGTATGGACTTTGGCTGGGAGAAATGACACAGGACTTATATCACCCATGCACCATCTCAGGAAACAGATTCTTTCATGTTGTTTTACCCCTGTAACTATTGTCCCTGTTCAGATTGTCAGAACAGGCTGTGGCAGTTACTCGGTTCTCTTAATCCCACCCTTTCTTAAGACCCTCTTATGTAACTGCAGGGTTGTGCAATGACACAGTGGCAGGTTGCCACATGCCAGGCAAGTGCAAGGAAGCTGGCCCTACCTTAGATAAGCGGTGGGGGTTAGTGTGGTGATCTGGGCTGGAGACAGGATGAGGCCAGGACTAACAGGGCCCCACAGGAGGCAGCTGGTGGGCACTGCTTCCTAAGCACAAGCTGCATGGGTGCTTGGCTTCCTGAGCATCTGTAGCTCACGAGATCCACAGGCCCCACAGTCTGGCTGGCAAGGGCTTTCTGGCTTCCTTTCTGCAGAGCCAAAAATATAATCAACCACCTACATTTTGCAATGGGCTGGGTTGTGGGGGGCTAAACTGAAACTGCTTGGGCTGGGGAGTTCTCCTCCCTCTTGTATACGCATGTGTATGAACACCAACGCACAGCAGTGTTTTGCTCTGCCGCAGTATCTAATCTTGAGAAAATGTAGTCTTGTTCCTACTCCATCGTTCACAGGATTCCTCGTTTGAAATCTTGTGCAATTTAGAATTTGTTAGATGTTTATTCTTTCTTCAGTGCAAAACTCTACTCCAGCTTACTCAGAGGCCCTGAGAGAGGGGCGATGCTTGTCCACTACTTTTCTCTCCCTCATTGCTGCAGGCATTCAGGTGTCTCACATCCCTGTTTCCCAGCATTTTCAGAGCCTCTGATATTGAGGCTGCAAAGAACTCTGTGCACAACCATGCCTCCAAAAGGGACAAGACGGTGCTATTGAACTGAAATAGTTAAAAGTTGAAACTCGAGTAGGAAAAAAGAAATTACAAAAGACTATTTTTTCCTCTGTAATTGAGAAAAGATTATGCAGCTATAATTCAGGCTCTTTGTGGTTGTTTTTTTCTTGTAATAACATGCTATTTTTTCCACAACATATCCTAACACTGGAAACACATACCGAAAGTACTGCTTACATTCCTGTCGAATTAGTGTTTGATCTTTGTTTGCTTCCAAGCTTCATTCTCAGTCAAGGAAGATTTGTATGTCCTAGAAGCCTATTATTATCATTTAGAACTATTTTCACCAGATGAAAACTTATAGAAAATGCAGATAAATAGCTTGGAGTCTCACTGTGTCGGAAATCCCTTCCTCATACAATCTGCCTTTTCAGCTGTAAGTTGCTGCATGTTGAAACTTTTATATGGTAAATATTCAGTATATGGTTTAAATTTCTTAATGCCACAGGCAATGCATCTTTGGAGCCATGGATTTAGAATGTTCCCCCCCCTTTGGGAGATCCACCAAGCGGTACGTGCCTGGCAGCACTCTACTGGGACAACCGTGAGCTGACAGCCACTGAGTTCCCAAGAGCATGCTTTCCTTACAGCAGCGTTAGTGTCAGAACATACACAACAGCACTGCGTTTTTAAAGGTTTATCAGATAACTCCACATACATCAACAACATGCTTTCTGAGTTTTCTGTCTGAGGATAAGCTTTCCAAAATCACTAACTACCTCATGCCATCTCCTTATGGGATAATGTGGTGAGGTTACCAGAAATTCCATCTGAAGAGCATAGCATCATCCTCCACCATAAATTATGTTTGTCAGTCTTCTGTAAAGCTGAATTGCCTAGGGCAAAGCATCACCTCTCTTTGCCTTTCAAATCAGGGCAATAATGCATACCTATATCACAAGGGTACATTTAGACTTAATTACCCCTCCTCATGCCAAGGATGAATTTATCCCATGGCATTTGGTACTGTCACCCATTAGTGGCAATTTGTATGACGAATCATTGTGACGCCTGCCAATGTTTCCATACATGTACACACAACATTTACATTTTTCTAGTAGACTTTCTGGCACTGGCAGAAGTTTGGGCCAACTCTTTCACAGCTTGTTTTTGCTCATGTTTTCTTTTAAAGAATTCTTTAAAACAATCTTGACTAATGAGTCCCCAGGCAGTCTGGTCCAAGTGTCCAAAAGGCACAAGAATTTCCTGCCTTCATTTTAATATATGTTTTCAGCACTTTTTAGAAAAGGAAGTAGAGTAGGACCCAGAAAGATCCTGCCCCAAACCTGGGCTGCAAATGGTTCTTCCAGTTGCTGACATTACCTTATGCAGCTCAGTGAGCAGCATGTGTGGGCAGATTCAGGTTAGGTGTGAGTTAACATCCACTTTCCCAAATTAATTGGAGAACAATTTTCCACTTCCAGAAGTCATTTGTAAACTTACTGAAACTGTTAATGATTAAAGCATCCCTGTCCCACAGCATTGGCAGCATAAATGCAAGATTTCTAGGCTTGAGTGATTCATCCAGTCACAGGGTAAGCATCCAAGACAGGTGAAGAAGCTTCTCTCTGTTAGCTGCAGAAATAATCAGGGGGAGACTTGGATGGGATGCCAAACTTTCAGACAGCTTAAATGAACAGTAATTAATCCCACTTTAAGATGCTTTCGAATACTGGAATTATCTTGTAAAGTTGATGCAGTCCAGAACTTCAAAGGTCAACAAGCACCTAATTTGAGCTCTTTCCCCAGTTTTGAAAATGTTCCCCCTGTTCTGCTTGCATCACATGAAACTCTGGTGATTGGTGAAAAATGCATGCCCAGTTCTATATCTGAACTTGTGAATACAATGCACTGTATATAGCACTGCATACGGCATAGCACACTATACTGTTCGTATTCATTAAATCCTCTTCTAATGGAAAATTGGCTCTTCAGCTTGGGATATGCATGACACATAGGAAGGATGTCTGTAATCTTTTGCACAAATGCCCACATCCTTCTGCTCTTCCTGCTCCTTCCCTGTCTGTCATGCCTAACCAAACTGAATCTTAACCTGGGAAATGACAACCTGTGAAGTCTTTTCAATCAGTTAGAATTACCTTTGGGCCTCAAGTATCACAAAAGTCAGAAAAACTGCATTTACTAAAACCTTTCTCTCTGAAAATGTATTAATAATGTATGATACTACTTTGTAGATAATGCAATAATTGCTTGCTTGATTATGTAGGCAAAATAATCATTTTCAGAGATGGTTGATTTTTGCATAGTGTCTATATTTTGTATAATTTTCAAGGCAGCAGATGCTCATCTGTTTGTTCTGGTTCAAAAGCCAGCTCTAAGTTGAAAGTGAATTACTGTAAACCTTCCACAGGTATCTAATTTTACTTTAGAAACACATGCAGGCTAAATGGTCTTATACTCAGGAGGGTGAAATCCCCACACAAAGTTCACTCTCAGAGAACTTAGCACACTGCAATTAGCATCACACCATGCCAAAAAGGACAAATTAGACTCCCAGAGAGCACACATTTGTACACACACATGAGCACATGTATTGCCTTTCAAATCTTCTTTTCAAATGTCATTTCTGATTCTTTGCTCCAGCATGATGGCATTGTATGCATATTTTTCAAGTATGTGCCTATTTCACTTACATAGATAAACACAAGTTATGATCCTGACTACGCTAGCATTTGAAAACCTGTTTGGGAAATGATTTGAAAACTAATGGACTACACAACGGCTGACCTCCAAAATGGGAGCAATCTATATTTGTATCTGGGGATAAACAAGTACTAAATAAAGAAGAAAAAAGACAGAGAAATTTGTCTTCTGTGATTTTTCTCCTAAAGATTAGGGAAAAATTCAGCAGCAGAAAGCAGAGCAAAGCTGTAGCTGGTTAGCTTATCTGCTTCACTTTTTCGGTTGTTATAGGGATTCTCAGCCCGAGTTTTCCAAAGACACCACCTTTGATCTTGCTACTTCCACGTGCTTCAGGATCAACAAAACAAGGCTTGGTGAAGACAGTCTTGTCTAGACCAGCTTTCATTTTCATGCTCCCTTACATTTTCACTACCTGAATTCAAGAGATAAGCTTTTCCCTCCTGACCTGGTGCCATGCAGCTGCTCCAGTGCTGGGACATCACTGGGCAAGGCTGAGCCTCCCTCAGGAGGATGGAAAGTAATTGAAAAACCCAACTGCACCACAATCCATTGATTTGATTACTAAATTGTGACAATTCCTGTCTGATTTTGACTTTTTCACACAAGCAGTAAACTGCTCCATCTTTTGCATAGCTATGATTAAGCTATTTTCCCCTTGATAGCTTACCTATCTTGGTGTATTTTCACCATGGACAAATCTGAGGTTGGAGGCACTTTGGAAACGCTGTAGTGAGCAGATGTAGCAGGCAATTTAAATGTGTTCCCTTACCCTCCACCCCACTTATGCTGAGGATTATGCCTAGATCTTCATTCAGGGCGCTGCAATTAGATGAAGTAATGTCTGAGAGGAAGAATAGGGAAAATGATCTTGTTCTGGGATTTTTTTTGTTTTGTTTTGTTTTTATTTTTTTTTTTTATAAATATCTCACAGAAATGGAAACTAGACAATGTTGCATTGGATGGGGGAGGGGGGAGTGAAAGAAAGAAAGAAGTGGTTGCAAGAAGGGGCTACTTAAGATCTCTTTCTAAACAGGAACTTGGGCTGGAAAAGGAGAAGCAAATACCCCAAAAGGTATGGTCGGTCACGGCATGCAGAGTGAAGATAAGAGCATCAAAAAGAGAATTGGTTCATGGCTGGTGGAAAACGTTAGTGCTCAAAAATGGCATTTTGGGTGGGAGGAGAAGAGGAGTGGCACCCAAGCTAGGCTGCTCCCACTTTTGGGCATGACCTCCTGCCTCTGTCTCATTGTGCCTCTGCACTGGGCGGGTGTTAGGCTGTGTTGCATGCAATCCTTCTCTCATAAACCAAAACTTTCTCTAAACAAAATGTAGTAGTTTCAGTAAGGCCTTTAATGAAATGGCACAGGCATTAGACATGGCTTTATTTAATACATTTCATTATTCATGATCTAGAGTTTTACAAAGGAGTCAATTAATTACAGTTGCAGAAGAAAAGAACAACAACAACAACAAAAAAAAAAAAACAACTGGAAGTTATGTTAATATGCTGCTGCCAGTAGGTAAAGTAAGCCAACTACTTCTTTGCCAGGAAGACATTTTTCCTTACAGCCAAAACTGCTACTGCAATTACCCAAAATGTTCTCTGAGTTGGAACAGCCTCATTGCACACCTTCAAATGCTATCAGTCACACAGAGTCTTCCCTTGCAGCCCACCACTGTTTGCACCCTCTCCACCTGCCCACTGGTGAGCAGCAAGGCATGGGGAAGGGAGCAGATGCACAAGGACTGAATGTGGGTGCTGGGAAGCCTGTTGGGGATGTAATGAGGAGAATGTGTCAGCAGGAACTATTCTGGTACCTGAGAGCATCTTTGGAGGCAAATGGATTGTCTAGCAAGGCTCTCTGCCACATCTGTGGGCACTTGGGTATATGATTCAACAAACTGATAAAAAATAATCTCATCTTTTTTCACAACAAAAGTTTCTGGACACCAGGGTGAAAAATGCTGCGCAAACACTAAATAGGAAAATAATGGAAATTCTGAAGCATACCTTTTTATGTAGTCTCCACAGTAAGTCTGTCATGCATAGTCGTGTCATAATATCCACGATATGCATAAGTTATAAATCATAGTCTCATAGTTGGCTGTCATAGCAGCCCTGTACAACCCACTTTCTACACTCTGGGTAAAATGTTAAAATATACTGCAACAGAATTATATTGAATGTGTCTGCTTGGAAGTGTTAGACTTTCTGGAGCTGTACTGACGATCAGGAATGGCCTTTTCAAGTTCAAATATACTTTGCCGTGAGAGAGGCTTTTGACGTTATTAGCCAAAATGAACCATATCCGTATGGTGTTTATAAAATACATTTGGTTATTTCTCACTGCAGCAGATGGTACACAAAATAAGAAATGACCTGGAACCTCATTACCAACTGCATACAATCTGCACGAAACTGCACAGGGAAGTGGGAGAAATTTGAACTAGTGTTTTGTTGTTGTTGCTGTTGTTGTTGTTTTGAAAGAGGCCTTGCTTAATTTTGTTCTCTTCAAAGAGAAAGTTCTCAGAAGACATCCATCACAAAGAACCACGGGGCAGGATGGAAAGCTCAAATGATCCAGCCTCATGCTGCAGGGTGCTAACCATCACCTGCTGCCTGAGTCAAGGAGCCCTTCATGAGGCAGCTCCTCACAGGGTGCGTGTGATGGGTGACTTGTTTCCAGCCTCCCCTGAAGCTCACGGGGCTGCTGCCAAAGTTGACAGCACTGAAAGACACCATTCATTCTTCCAAGGGAATGTCTGGAGTTTCAGATGCTGCTGTGTAATTGTCATGGTATTGAATGATGCAACCATCCTGCCTTCCAGTCAGGAGGGCACTCAAGGGACGCAGATAGGTGTAATTATCCCAAGATCCAGCATTCAAGACAGTGCCCCTCTCCTTACACCTTGGCATGATGCACTGCAGAGTGCTGGAGTCAGCATCCAAATGAGCAATTCCCATAACTTTCTGTCACTGTAAAGAGTTACCAGGGACAAGGACAAGAACAGATCACCAGACTGAGGGGTGCCAAACTCAGTGCTAGGAGCAGCAGGATGCAGCCTGGGAAAGAAGCCCTAGCTCCCAGAGTAGCTTTTGAGTCTTTAACTCCTAGTTACCCTCTGCAGCTGTGTCTGGCTGTATAAATGTCAAATTCAGCCTCATGACCACCCTGGAGGACAGATGCAGCAGAGCCCAGAGCATAAGAGCCCTGATTTTCTTCTGGATGCTGAGAAAGACTTTTTGCTTCCCTGTGAGCTTACTTCCTACCCCATGACTGATGTAACCTGTCAACATAGATGGTAAGCACTGAGGCTCATTCTCCCCAGCTACTGGGTTTTTGTTGAGTGTTCAGCTCAACATATCCCACTGTCAGTACCACCTTCACAACTCTGCCATAATATAAAGACCTTCATGTGGGGCTCCTTCCCCCTTCCAAGGCGCTACTGTGTGGCTCCCCCTTCCACATGTGCTCACAAAAAGTTGCACTCCTTTCCCCACGAGAGTGGAAATGACCTTTGGTAATGCTGGTTTTACAGGACATCCAACCGCACTGGCACTGGATGCTTATCTGGCCTGCCAGTTGTCAGCCCCCAAGGAGAAGCCCCACTGCTCACTCTTGGGTCAAGCCAACCCAGCAATTCATCTCGCAGGTTGAAAAGCTTGGTTTTCCTCCTCTCCTTCCCTTTTCGCCACATCTTTTATGATTTCTTACTTTCATATGAATTTGAGTCTGGACAAATGCGTGCAATTCAAGCTTCATCTGCCACTAGAAAAAAATACTCTTTAATACATAATAACCATCTATCTGATGGTTGAGCTATTTAGAAGTTACAGCCCATCCTTGAGAATAATAATGCTTCAGTACAGGAAAGCTGTTTTTAGACTGTTTTCTAAAAGTTCCACTGAACCCCAGAGGCTATATTCTGTCACAGAGGGAGAAACAAAACAGTTTTTGTTCAAGTTCCTCGTGCAAAGGAGCAGAGACGTTTCCTTCTTCAGCTGACATGCTGTAGATCAGCTTGAACCATATTTGCAGGTATCACTGTGGTTAGGCTGTATGTAACCACAGATCACAATTCGGGTGTCATACAACCTAGACAGCTTGTCATATGACTGTAACAATCATTCTGCATGGCAAAAGTCCACAGTTAGCTGTGATACCTTCTTGGTTTTTGCACTGGTCACGTATACAAGTGTAAAATCATAGCCTTTGTGTGCTTCTTGTTCACTGCAAGGAGAATTTAGTGGGCAATATTGGTGGTAAATGGATAAATGGACTAGATGATCTTAGAGGTCTTTTCCAACCTTAGTGATTCTATAATTCTATGAGAAGGTGTGCTGATCCCAGTCTGCAACCCTAGTTGTGCATATTGATGGACCTTATGAAAAGTGGGCTATGTTCCAAAAAGACTACCTGTGTCATAAAGGGAAATCTTGAAAAGACCCCAACTTGAAAAGAGCTTTGCAGCAGATCAGAAAATAGCCTCTGCCATACTGCCATGCTGTTTTTTAAGGTATTTGTTACATAACCTAAGTGGCTCTGTCAGCTGTCTAGGCACTAGACAATAAGGGTGGTTTCTGAAATTCTTTCCCTCATTGTGATCTCATTGATAAGACCCTGCCCTGTGCAATGCAAAATACTTACCTCAGGACCCCTGAACTAAGAGCAGTGTGTGAGAAAACAAGTGAATTATGTGATATAGTCCTAGATTATTTTCTGCAGTGAAAAATGAGAGAAAACACTGTTCTCCTGCTGCCTTCCTCCTCCCTTCTTTTCTTCAGGAGCTGATTTTAAGTGCCTTTTGCTCTGAGTAAAAGATAAGAACCCCTCTAAACCACTGTCATATGGCCATCCACAGCCGCCTTGCTCAGGGCAAAGCTGCTTTGATTCCAAGGAGTGGATCCATCCATCACTTGTGATTAGAAAAGTACCCGGGTGGCAAGCAGCAAACATGGTGATCACACGGCCTGGGAACCCTGCGCAATCACAACAGTTGACAAAAACGATTAAAGGGGGATTTGTTCCTTGAGCGGTTGCCTCTGGGATGGTGCTTTCTGCAGCTGCAGTACATTAAGAAGCAAAATAACACAGCGCAAGGAGGGAGCTGGAACCTTCCTGCTGCTGGAGAGGCACTGAAGAGTTTGCCTAAAAACACTATCTTCCCCAGGGTTGCATAGCTGGGCCTTAGTAGTAAACTAAAAAATATTAAACACAGCAAGATCTGAGGCTTTAAGAGGTAACCTGATTAAAAAAAAAAAAAGAAAAGAAAAAAGAATAAAAAGAAAAAAAAGAAAAAAAAGAAAAAAGCACTACAGGTAGGTGTTTTTTTTTTTTTTTTTTTTCCCCACTTATTTGGGACAGAACCTGTAAAGAAGCAGGTAACATGCTTCCTGTTGGAATTAACTGTCAGAAGACCAGAGGCCACCTGCAAGGCAAATACACCGGGTTAATTCCACTAGTCCTGGAGAAACATGTGACTCCCATCAAATGCTGGTGGCACAGCAGCTGCTAATTGATCTAAGGAGCCTAAGGAGCCTCTAGAGAGCTGATAGTGGATGGCATGGGCTGTAGGAAGGTGCTGCTCTGCAGCACTCAGCCATGTCCCCTGGCTGCCATGGGAGCTGCCTTCCTGAAACTCAGCTGTGCTGCACAGTGGTTCAGCACCCCCAGGCACTGCCTCCAGCCCTCTGAAATCCCAGGGGCTTCTGGAAAGTAATTATAACCCCAGGATCCCACTAATTTCCCGTGGGGATTTGTATCAATATTGCTCATATTTATATAAATTTCCATTCCCACAAAGGTTAGAAGCTCCAAAAGAAGAGAATGAATCTTCCAAATGAATGAAATGACTAATTGCGATGAAGAAATTTGATTTTATCATACTTGGATTCCTCAAGATAGTTCAAAGGACACTAACAAATATGCTGTGTTTTCTATTCTATTATTTCTACTTATTTCTATATATTTTAACAGAAACTTTCTAAAATCTAGAATATAGATTTAAATCTACTTGCTTCACCCCTTTACTATCTTATTTCTCTCAGCTCGAATAGCTAAAATTTATTCTCCAGTTTTGCTCTTATAGTGATTTCAAAGCTTTCAGGACAAATGGTGGGAGTGAAGCCTGCTATTATTTTTTATTAGATTAAAAACTAATATGCTGAAACTTTTCTTCTGCTTCTGGACTTTGTAAATGGTTGTAGAGTTATAGTCTGTTGCCCAAATCTTTTCTCACTACAGTGAGCGACCTAAAAATCTACGGTTAGCAAACTTTATGCAGTTGGTGGCTTCACACCAGCCAGCAGAGCTGCATACAGGAAAACAGCTAGCTCAATACAAGACAAACTGGTACCTCACTAGGAAACATAAACACAAATAAATAAACTATTGAAAAAACCTGCCACTTCTGAGATGGCAAGAACAGAGGAAGGGGGACAAGAGGAGAGACATGGCAGTCATGGGGAAAGCATGACTAATCCTCCTGTCTCTCAAATTGAAACCACACACAAAGAAAGGGATAAGCAAGGACACCTCTGCTGGCATGACCAACAGTAGAAGTGCAGACTGTGCCTGCAGCAGCTCCTCTGCTACTCTTAGCCATGCAGCACCTAAAGGATGTCCTCAGGCAGGCCAACAGCTCTGTGGCTTGTTACTGATTTTGGTGGAACAATTGCTATTTTTCTATCCGCTGCTCCCCACCCAGGTTGGCATGCAATGCAGCGTTTTGCTTTGGTGCTTTGGTCCAGTGAAGTTCTGTCTGCCAGAGTGAGCTGAAAACTAGAACAAGCTGGACAGGAACTCTGGAAATGTTCAAGAAAAACTCAGTTCTAGACCAACATGACGAGATAATGTTAGGTTACTGCCTTCCTGCAAGTAAGTGTATTGCAAACAGCTTTTGAATGAAAAGTGACTGAAGGTGGGAAATGTTTTCACCTCATAAATGAGTTTGCATTGCTCTGCTCTTCTAACTCTGAAGAGAAATGAAAAAGTCAGCATTCAAGGGGTTGTTATTGCTCCAGAGGCATGAGGGAAGTTTTTCATTCCCTTCAACCCCAGCTCACCAGGCAGGGTGAACATGTTGGCTCAGTACTCCTTACCCTGAGTTCACAAACCAGATGTCTCATGTTTCCTCTGCCACCCAGACAGCCTAGCTGCCCCAACAAGCAAACATCTTTTTTGTCAGCAACCCCAAAACAAACCACAGACACATCTACAGGAAGCCCCTCAGCTTGCTAAGGATGTTTAGACCAGCCCAGAGCAGTGTAACTCACAAAGGTGCTTGTGTTTCTCAGAATATATATATAGGAGAAGCCAAAGATTATTTTGCACTTTCAACAGATAAAGAAAATACTGCAATAACTTGCAGCTCACACTGATTTACACTGATCTATCGCAGAAGCTATTCCCTTGTGGTTGAGTAGCACTAAGCTCCCTACACACAGAACCTTTGGGTCAGCTGGTTTTTGCTCCCCATCACAAGACAACTGAAATTACTTGCAGCACATAGATAGAAAAATCATGGCACAGGAGAAACTGCTGCTAGTAAATAATCTCTGCTGACTGGCTGGCAGCTGACAGATAATAGTTATCATCATAAAGAGTGACTGATAATCAATTCAAGAAATAGACAATATTTCAGAAAAAAATATATATACCCTCAGGGCAATTTTTGGACAGAAACTTATTAGTTATGGAGTAATCTCTTAAGAAATTAATGCTCTGGAAGCATGGCAATTGTTGTGGAAACCACAACAGAACTGCAGAGTAGCTTTTCATATTTGTATTATACTACGTTCTCAGTCCTAAACCAGGGACTATAAAGTATATGCAACTGTGCCTTGTCTTGAGTTTGGACATAGACCTCTCCACAGGACAAGTAGGAAGTTTCTTAATCCATGTTCAGGAAGGGGGAAACATTTTACTTTCTCCATTTCACTCTGTGACACAGTGGAAATAAGGATACTGCTCTCCAACCTTTCCAGTGATTGCTGTGAACGTTTCCAGGATGTGACAGGTCATTCTCCAGTGACTTGGCGAGCGGCATCATATCTCCATTTACAGACAATTCTCCCAAAGATCTATACAAGTTACTGATGTGAAGGAGAACCAGAAAAAAAAGAAAAAATGATTTTCACGACTATGATAGTTTGCAGCCTGACCCTATGCCCCCTTCACTTAGCTAGACCTTAGCTATCATTCATCTGTCCTTATGCTGTTTCTCTTTCGGTATGGCTTTGCCAGTTTGTTCATAAATCCAGCACCACTTGTTGGCTTCCTTCCCCAGCATAACTTCTACATTTGGCTGTCAGAGCCCACAAGCAGACGGCCTTCTATTTGCCTTATATATTCAGTTATGAGCAATAATAACTTGATAGTTATTTCTGACTTGTAGGCTCAGGATACATGCTTTAATGGAAATATTTCATATTCAGAGCTCTGGAGTATGAAATATGTTCCAGCCATAACTGGTCATGGATTCTTCATTATCTAAACTGTCTTCACTAAACAAGGACTACATGCATTATAGATAGTCAGCACTCAGTTACTGTCACTCTGTATCTGTCTCTAGTTTGGTGACTGCAGGACTGGTGGTGGAGATGCACGACACTGGTGCATCCAATATCCAAATATATTGTAGTGTCTCTGTGATCTTTCTCTCTCACAGATAATCCTAAAACTATTTTCTCCTTGAACTAGTAATGTGAATGGAGGAAGAGTTGCTCCCCAGCATTCAGTATGTGTGGGATTTTGTTTTCCAATTCTAGACCAGTGAATGTTACAGCCAAGATTCCCCAGAGTGCCTTTGCTGACTGCAGAACCACAGAATGCCTGAGGCTGACAGGGACATCTGGGTCCATCTGGCCCCATCCCTGTACAAGCAGGTACACCCAGAGCAGGTGCCCAGGCCCATGTACAGGTATCTTTGGCAGATCTCTAAGGAAGATCCACAGCCTCTGGGCAGTCTGTGCCAGTGCACCTTTGAAGTCAAAACATGTTTCCTGATGTTCAGAGGAAACCTCCTGCATTTCGCTTTGCTCCATTTGTCTTGACACTGGCCAGCAGTGGGAAGAGCCCAGCTACATTCCTTTTATAGGTTCCCTTCATGCTGGTAACATGGTGCTGATTTTTATCTTTATATCTGGGTACAGTAATGCTACAAAGGACAAATATAATACCTATTAAATACCTTCCTAATGTGACACATTTCTGTGTAAGCAAATGCTTAAAATTGGCAGAGGAAAATAATGTGACCATGAATAAGAACTGAGGCAGTAATCATTGCAAGCCTTGTAGTAAAAGAAAATAGAACATTTTTTTTTTCCCAAAAAGCAGAGCTGCTGTGTTCTAGGTTGCTTCAGAAAGAGAAACATTTTAGGAAAACAAAATTGATAACAAACTTATCCTGTAAATACATGAAATATCTCCTTGGAAGATGCTAAAAGAGAATTCACGAATTCTTTCTATCAATTCAGCAATGGGGATGTCTTGGTACAAGTTCTACTTTGTTTGAAGCAGGTAAGAACGAAGAAACAATGGTTCAAATTCAGTCACAACCTTGGTAACTTCTGAAGCATTATTAAAAAATTATGTCAAGGCTGGTAGCAGTGAAACTGGCACTCCTGGCTCCTGAGAACATTATTTTTTAATTTCCATAATTAGTTTTAACAAACAGAGATAGGACTCAGTTGGAATTAAAAAAAAAAAAAAATTTAAAGGGGAAACTCTCAAGAAGCGGTGCTTTTTAAGGAGGTCTGCAGGCACAATAGAAATGTTTAGGGACCAAAATGGTTGAGGTCTGTCTCTCATAAGTGCTACCAGGGCTTTCCCTAACTGCTCTGCAATTAAATCAAATCATGTGCCAACCACGCTGAGCAAAACTACACCAGCACACAGCCAGGTCTGGACTCAAAGATTTCAGTACTTCAATAACTACAGCAGAGGGTATTCCTTTACGAATGTGGTACTAGGCCAAGCAAGGGAAGCACTAAGTTTTTGTTTAATGGCCTTCAAATCCAGACAGTTCTAGGTTTATAATGCAGTTGCCATTCATTTTTTCAGTTAATGGACACTTGTCCAGTTCCAATTTCACTAAGATAGACATCACAAAATGCAGGCCATTAATTACATCCCTTACCACTGAGAAAACAACACATTACAATGGAACTGACTCATTAAAGATGATAAATTAACAAAATGGTGTGTTCTCCCTGAGACATTGTGTATGGCCAGTCTAGCCCAAGTATCCAAGAAGTGTGTGCAAAGGGGCACCAACTTACAACCATACTCTGAATAACAGAGATTTTTCAAGATGTTTTTGTTCAATTTTAAATAATATTATTCATGACATAGAGACTGTATCAACAGTCTATAGGATCAATCTTTGAGTTGCAAATTTTTCTAGCATACAGCTGCATCCAAGTACCCAAGCATTTGTCCAATAGATCCAAATTACCCTAGTAAAGAACTTTCCTGACAAAAAAACATCAAGCTTTTCTGCCACACATTTGGAAAATATTTTAGAATACTCAACCTGATCTCTGTGTGGCCAGACATCATGATTTTGCTTCAACCCAAGAATTTATTAAGATGTACATGAAAATATTCCATCTTAACATAGTACACATCGGTAGTATCTGAATACATATTTACAGATTTATTTGAACTCTTCTGAACTGCAATTCTACAACCAAGCAACATATCCATAAGTGTTTCATAAACTTTCAAACACTTACATATTTATACATATAGTTTTTGCATATATATATATATAAAAAAATATTTTTGAGACTCAAGGACTGAGAATAGTCAAAAGGACATTATTGCTACATTTCCATATTTACAAAAACAATGCATAAAACCATTCAAACAGTAAGCCATTGCAAAATAAGTTTCAACCCCCCCCCCCCAAATTATAAAAATATAAATTTTAAGAAAGAAAAAAAAACAACTTTTTTCAGCTAAATGTCCATAAAGTACCAAGACATCTATGATTATAAAACTAGCTTGTCTACAGTTGCTCTGAAAGCCAACACACTACGAAAGAGCTTTTATAGCATTAAACTGAAAATGCTCAATAACAAGTATGCATAAGAGTGCCTCCAAACAACTGGCTAACTTTGGAAAGGTGCAACAGCCTAAGTAAGTTCAGTGCAAATGGCTACTTCTTGACTAACTCTGAAAGATGAATTCCTGTAACAATAAACCAAATGCACAGGCATATAATGAGTGTGGTATTCAACACTACCTAAAATGTACTACCAGTGTGTGTATTTACAATTGTCTTGCATTTTGGGCAGTTAGTTACACATTTAAAATGTATGTAAACTCAACCAAAATCCTGGTAAAATATAAGTTACAGAGTGCTTAAGTGCAATGTAAATAAATAGGTACTTAACTAGTACTCTAGGTGTCAGAAACAAAGGTTAAAAAAAAAAAAAAAAGAACCAACAATGTTTCCAACAGAAAGGAGTTATAAAATACTTAAGCACAATCCCAGGCCCAGCATAAACTGACCCCACAGCCTCATATGTTTCAGCATACAAGACTGAGGGCATACTTTGTTCTATTCCATTTAAAAATTCAGTGCTTCCCAGTCAAGTTCTTCATCGTTAGGATCTCAGCACCACTACAGAGACAGAAAGATTAAATGACTTGTTGGAGGAATAGCCCTTTCCTGTGAGCGTTATCCAAGCTAGCCTGTGGGAAATATTCACCTGCGTATCACAAGATAAGTGAAGGACCCTCAGGACAGAATTTTTTGCTTCTGCTCCTGCCAAGATAAGATGTCTCGTTAAACGGCCTCTGCTTCTCTGATGCTCCATCTACTATAAGCAACTCTCCTCCTGCCATTTGACCAGCTCAGCTGGGTCCACCTATCTTTGGTGAACACTTCTGGACATGACTCCAAGCAAATCAAGCATCTCATCCCTGCGGCTCTGACTGTGGGGGATGTTCTGTGGTGGAATTCCAGTGGGATGTGGTGCAGGTACCCAGAGAAACCTACTGTCTGGTCTGCCTGGCTGACAGTCCAGGGAGGAAATAAAGACCGAGGTCTTTCCCTTCCAGGTTTGCTTCATGCCCCAGAGCCTCTGGAAGTTCTCTGCTGGGCTGCTCATGCCCATCCCTTGGCTCCCCACCTCTTGCCCAGGGATACGTTGTTCCTCTTGGCCTCCAACATGCAGTGTCTGCTGGGGAAAGCTTCTAAGGTGTGGCTGGATATGGAAAGGGGTTTGCAAAGCACTTTGCTTTATATATGTTTATTTCTGAAATTCAACAAAACAAGATTAACTGGAAAATGACTACATGCTTTCCAGGCATGGATCCAGATGAGGACCACTGCAGATCTGGTTTGATCTGTAGTCATCTCATTCAACACCCTGGCCCAGGGTTTCTTTTGTGTTTTTTGTTGTTTTTCTTCAGATCTGGCTCTCTACTGCAAATACACACAATATAGCAAAATATATACAGCTTCTGTTAACATTGCAATGATGCCTGCAACCGTGCTCAGCACATTAAGTTTATGTGTAACAGTGTGTGGTAAAAGACAGTATTACAACAACATTTCAGCTACACAGTGGTAGTAGTGAGTAAAAGTAAAAGAAAAAGAAGTCCTCCCTCTCTGAACCCCTACACAATACAAACAGCAAGTGCAGCTGGGCTCCTCTTCTTCCAGATGCCACTCAAACTTCTTCACGTACCAAGAGGGGCTGAGTAGAGGAAGCGCTGCTACCCACTGAGTTAATCCTCACTGAATGATCTGTAGTGTTGCCTTGACTGGAAGGCGGAGTGGAAAAGTTTGCATACACCTGCAGAAGCCAAACACTGCTGTCAATACCTCGCAAGTGACCCCATCCCTTCACACCTTAATGAGCCATCTTCCTCTCTGTGCTACCTGATATGAAGGGCACTCAACTCAGGGGCTTCTTTACAAATATAAACACATTGCTTCAACATGTGGGCTCAACAGCTCTATTAAGAGCCATAAAATCATAGTAAGGGCCTCTGTTGAAAAAGAACCTCAAAGATCATCTAGTTTCAACCCCCTTGCTATGGGCAGGATTATGAACCACTAGACCAGGCTGCCCAGTGCCACATCTGGCCTTGCCTCCAGGGATGGGGCATCCACAACTACTCTGGGCAACCTGTTCCAATAAGTCAGGAATCTCATTCTCATTTACCAAAAACACTTAATCTTACAATTGCATACTAAATTTAAACTGAGCTTGAAAAATACTGCTCTGATTATTACTAAAATGCCTCCAGAAACCCCTTTAATGTTTACTTCACATTCTTTGTTTTTGTTTTATTGATGCCTAAAAATATGCTACAGGATGCAATCGAACACCAGCAGCTTTGAGTTTCCTCTTTCTCAAATTATCAGGAAACCTTGCACTCTACTCAAACACAACATTTAGAAGGTGAAAGAAAGTCTTATTTTTAAACTGGATCTTAAACTTGCTTTTATAAAACTTGATTACACACAGTGTTATTGTGAGAAAAAATTCAAGTCTGATGAATCAACTTTCTCTTTGAACTCTTTTGTCCAGTTACCCCCTGGACAGGCTTTTACTAGAGAATGTTGGAAAGAACAGTGAATATACACTAAATCACAACATATCTCCAAGGTTAAATAAATACAACTAGATCAAGTAAATGGCAAGAGGGAGAAGGGTGCCAAAAGCTCAACCTACTCCTCCAGAAAGCTTTTCTAACTAAGGCTAAGTATACTTCATGTCTGAAATCCTTCCCAGACTAATATATATTTTTTCATAGTTAAGACAACTCTAAGCAGTACTACTGTGTTCTGTAACATCAGAATTCTTGTCAAGTATATTTTAAACGAGAAACAACAACCATGCAAAGAGCCTTGTCTAGCTGGTCCCTCCGATCCCCTACGCTTACTGTGCAAAGATGCATAAATGATACTGGACACTGGAAAATTAATGGAGGATATTTGCTCCTCCCATCTCTGGTCTAACGTTTTAAATGAAACTGATTTGATTCCGAAGAACTGCTGACCCATATGGAGCCCAAACTTACCCGGGGGGCATTATCTGAAAGCTGCTGCTCTATCAGCTGCACGATCTGTTTGAATGTGGGTCTCTGCAAGGGATCAGCATCCCAGCAACTCTTCATTATGTCATACCTGAGAAGATACTGCAATTAAGTAGTGTCACGGAGGACAGCCTGAGAGCTTTTATCTTACCTGCATTATTATTCGACAGAAAAACGTGACCCACTTGCACAGTTTAGCTTCCTTAAATGAGTTCTAGGAAAAGAATAGTACTGCTAACAGCCATGCTTGTGACAACAAAGGACTTGGTGCTAATGAGAGTCTCTGGACAGTTTTCTTTGACAGCTTGCTAAGAACCAAGCCATTTCCAACATAAAGAATTGGAGACAGATCACAACGAAGATAAGGAGTCAGTCTCCTCGCTGTGGCAAACATAGAGCCTTATGATAGCTCAGTGACTCTATCAGAATTAAAATGTTTAATATGTTCTGTGATCTGTCAATAATTTGTTTACATAGAGCATGTACCACGGAGAAGTGATCAGATTTTACAAGGCACGAGTGGGTTACACCGCTTTTAACAGCAGAGGCATCTCCTACATTAGTTAGATTCGTTATTTAAGACTTGAAGAGAATTTTTAAAGACTCTGGGTTAATACAAAAAGTCTTCATGTAAATGTAGAAGCTTCCCTTCCTTTGGATCTTTGCTTATGTCTGGTGAGTAGGGGTTGCTCGCTTACATTTCAGGGGGTGAGCACTCAGGGCTGAACATCCGATATCCCTCCTTGATCATTTTATAGAACTTGGAGTCCACAGGCATCCCCGGGTAAGGGCTGCTTCCTGTTGAGAGGAAAGGTGAGATGTGTGGATTCTGCAGATGTAGTGAAGCCAAAGTGAAACAAAAACCCCCAGAATTACAGATTTTGATGGAACTTACCTAAAGAGAAGAGTTCCCAAAGCAGGATTCCATAAGACCAGACATCACTCTCGAAGGTGTAAACACAATTGAAAATACTTTCGGGTGCCATCCACTTCACAGGGAGACGAGCCTGTCCAGGGAAAAAGGATTAAATTAAGACAATGGGCAACACAGAATCAAGCTTTTAAACCTATTATATACTCCCAATACATTCTAAATCAATAGAAAGATCCATCCAAAGACAGAAATCCCTGCATTTCAGTCTCTATGTGCTGCACTGTTACTGAATCGTCTCTCTGTGGGACTACCAAACTTGTGCAGTTCCTCGTATCCTGGTATTTTGTATACTGTGTGAATCCCACTGGTTTACTAGGGATGGCAGGAAGTGAGAACAAATTCATCCACATGCACATGGTGTGGTTCCTTAGGCAAACACACAAGTCTTCTGTGGACTGACTACCATCCCCAAGACGCTTCAAAGCTTTAGTCAACAGTTAAGATGTGCTTTAGCTTCTCAGCAAAAATTCACATGAAATATGTACTGACATTTTTCACATGTTTGTGTGGGAACATACACAAACTGTCTTTCATCCTTCTGCTTTGCCAATGGGAGCCAGCCAGGTTTCTGCCCTTTACATTTGCCCTGCCCCAATTGCCGCCTTCTGTGCTAAGATCAGGCCAGCTGCACCCAGATGCCTCCTGCAGCCACTGCTTCCTCTGCCTGGGCAGATGCAGCCTATCCTCCTCTGACCCTTTCAGGCTAAGTAAAATCCTGTTCTCAGATGACTCAAAAAACTGAAATTGTAGCCTAGACGCATAAAACTTAATTACATACTGCCCACTTCCCTCCTAAGCTGCTGGTCTGCACCTCCCACTCTGAGCAGCCTTGGCTGATCAAGCAGCTCTTGGTCTGACCCTGAGCCCAGAAGCAGCTTTCTTACACTAAATCGCACTCCATATATTGCCAGGACAACCACTCCTGAATTCTTTGGGCTTCTGTTGTTCCCTAACCTCAACCTCCAGGCACCCAGCAGCTGGTACAAACGTTGTTTTTGAATAAAACAAATACAGCCCTCGTTCCTTCAGGCTACAACAGGGATGCTGTAGGTACACAGGACATCAGAGGAATTCAGGGTGAGAGCAGAACAGCAGAGAAGAGGCACCCGAGGTGCGAGGAACAGAGAGGCTAACTGAGCAAGAAATACTGAGGAGTGAAACTTGCTCTCTTCATCGTTGTGCTGAAAGCCTGGCTGGGCATGTGTCACGTTCCTAACAGTTGAAGGAGCCCTGAGTGCTGAGCAGCCAGCTGGAGCACGGTGGACCTTCTTTTATTTGAAAAATGGTACAAGTGAAAAATGTGTGCACCTAGAAGGTAGTGGATGGCTGCATGTATTTGACACAGATTTAAAACATTCACCTAGGCAGCAAAAATCAGTTTGAGGTTCAAAAGGTCTGTACTTCATAGCAGACTTCTCCAGTTTCAGTCACAGACAGATTAGATTTTCTTTTATAGCGAGGTTCATTTTACTACTCTACGACTTTAAAGGGGACTTCAAGTTCTGTCAGTGCTCTCTGCATAGTTTCAGTGTCTTTGTACCTCTGCAAAGGCCTGGCAGGTTCTAATGTAATGGGTACTCCTCTGCATAGGAGGTTTGAAACATTTTTCATTTGTTGTCTTGTTCCAGCCCTTTTAAATGGTTTGACCTATAACTGCAAATTAAAGCTGTATTTTTTACCTAAATGAGGTTAAGATCTGTGTATGAAATCAGAGAAAATGAAGGATTTTTTGCCTCCCACTGTGCTCTGATCAATAAATTCAGACTTTATAATCCAGTTTCTGAGTTATGTTTTACAGCAAAAATCAGGATGCAAACCCTGATTATTTAGATATTTCAGTAATGTACAAATATAACAAAACTGCAAAATAATTATTTTTAGGACTACCTATCAGAATATAGCAATGGTAAGGCCTGCAGTTTCTAACAGAGCTTTAGCTTACATGTATGTACGTAAGAGGAAGATAGTGCATTTTTACTGATTTTGCTTATGACATGCAAATGTCATAATGCAAACAATGAATGATGAAAATGTCACAAATGAAAAAATGTCACAATGCAAAACAAATGGTTGTTTTATCCAGGGTAACAACATGTATACACTAGTACACAAATCTCCATCAGCTATTGCCCCTTTTCGCATTGATCAGAGCAAATCTACAGGAGATCTGAGAAATCTAGATCTCTGTATGAGAAAGAGATTCATTTCAAGTCAAGTCAACAGGAACACCCATAACTTAAGCCACAAGAATAAAGTACCACATACTTACATTGCCTTTAACCACGTAATTTGAGTCATTCCTTATATCTCTTGCCAGGCCAAAGTCACAGATTTTTGTTATTCGACCATGAGTGAGAAGAATATTTCTTGCTGCCAGATCCCTATGAATGCACTAAATAACAAACAGACAAACAATGTTGTTTCTTAATATTCATATCAGCCTGTTGCTTGGTTACATGCTTTCTTAGCATAAACTTACTATATTATGCATTTTGTGACAAGCTGAAAGTCATAATGAAGCCATGTGCTAATAAGCTCACTCAGATGACTAAAAATTCTTTTGAGTATTTTTACTTTCATGACATTGACCACACAGTCAAGGCAGTCTATGCATTTATTATAGGAAAGACCACTTGCACTCACTTTGAATTTCCAGCAATTCATTGCAGCTAAATTTTAATACACTATGCCAGGGACAGAATTTTTTTCTCCAACTTTTTATCAAAAAGTCATTGGCCTGTTTCCTAACACAGGACAAGTAAGGAGAGAACACGGTTCATCTCTGAAATAATCTTTTATAAAGAAGCCATTGTGACTGAAAGGAAAGTGCTGAAAAGCTGAAAATTGTGAAAATTATGGTGACAATTTCAAGGTAGACAAGTTAGAACACTGAATCCAACTTAAAACATACTCCTTTGGAAAATATAAGGTATTAAGTACCTAGGAGGGTTTTATAAGCAGGCCTAAATATTTACAGCGGTGGCAGTCTTCATGTCAGAATCTTTCTAGAAACAAACGTGTTCAATGACCTTGTGAGGTTACGTTTCAGCACTCATTTGAGTGTGTGCATGTTTGTAGCTACAGCTCCAGAGGGGTGGCTGAATTTTCCAGCAGTTGTGTTTCCTTTGCATGCAGCCAGAGCCCATCTGTATTTGCTAGAGAACTGAGGTATTTCTCTACTGAAATAATCTCTTTTTCCATCTAGAAAGGACAGTGCTAAGCTCCTGCTGTGCTGATGGTACACAATCGCAGGCACAGCTGTCTAAAAAATAGCTGAAGATTGTTCATTTTTTCTCTGCGTTGTTGTTTTTTTTTCCCTTGACATATAAGATCTGTGGAATTCCCTACCAAATATTTATTTATTTATTTATTTATTTATCAGGAAAGTTAAGGAAATCTTACCCACAAAACAGTAACTGCAGGTCACATAAGCAGCTGAATCTGTCCCTCTCATATGCTTACAAGAGGATCTAAGTTTAAGGACAATTACTTACAAAATCTTCATTTTGAATACGTAAAGCTGAGAGAGCAACTGCACTGAAGCAGTGAAGGGTAGGAATGGCCAAATGTTCAGCTTCTCTGCCTTCCTCCTCCCAAAGCAGTGTGACTGGTATCAAATAAAGACTTTGTCCATTGGAGGAGGAACTGTCTTGTGATCAAGGCATTATGTGTTCAACAGGAGACTTATAACCCCAGGACAGACTCCTATCCTGACTCCCTCACAAAGGCACTTTCATGCATCTGATCACAATCAAGTTGCAGAAGAAAGCTGGGCGCACTCTGTGATGCTGGGCTTTCAGGACCACCATCCCTGAGGGCACAAGGCAATGTGAAGCATTTTTTATCCATCAGCCCAAACCACTTTTAACTCCCTAGCTGAAGTTAATAGCCTGTATGCACACAATCATAGAATGGTGTGGGTTTGAAAGGACCTTAAAATCCATCCAGTTCCAACTCCCTTCTGTAGGCAAGGTTGCCACCCTCTAGATCAGGCTGTCCATGGCCCCATCCAACCTGGCCAACAAGGACCAAAGAAGACCAAGTGCAGTAACCTGTTAGTACACTGTAACTGAATTCTGCAACAAAGCCAGTAACTCTGCACTGCCAAACAGATACTGTGAGTTACTTCCCAAGATCATGTGGCTGTGGTGTTATATTCATTACTGCCTCTGCTACTCAATACTACAGTGTCTGTACTACAGTGCCTGTTCATATCAGTGGAAAAAATATAACAAAAATCATCACTGGGAATGAGGCATAGTGACTCCTGGGGCTATTCTGCTGGAAAATAAGATGAGATAACGAATATGTGTGCTAAGCACTGGATGTCCTGAACAGTCCAGGATGCAGCAGTCTGGTAAAGACCATTAAAATCTGTAATGTAATGTGTTTGTCTATTGGGACTGTTCTGAAGCTGGCAGTAGACTGGAAACAACAACAACAACAACAATAACAAAACAGCACTAAAGGCTTTGGAGGAAGAAACAATGGGGGAAAAATGAAGTGCAATTTTTAGTGCAGACTTTCTGTGGATCAGAATGAGAACCACATCTTCCAGTATCAGTGCAGGATCACAGGATTACCTTAAATTGCTCAAGTGTTGTGTTTTTTGCACATTATCCAAGGTGCACCTGTACAATCCTGTCACAATGTTTACATCGTTAGTAATATTTCAAAAATAAAATGTAGGAAATATTGTAGGAGGATCACACTCAGAAATCATTTAAGATTTGTGTTCTTTACCAGACCCTTTCTGTTAGGCAGTACCACTCCTAAGAATTGTCTGCTATGCTCCCTGTAGCCAAAGAAGATCATCTGTGGGTCTGTAGGCTGATCCTCTTTTCAGAAAATTAAAAAACAAGATGTACCATGCACATTAAGCCATAATGCTAGAAACAACCAGCACATGGTGTGATAACTCCCCTGTTTAAGGCAGCGTGAGAAGTAACAAGTGTAGCTTTGTTTAAAACTGTACAGATACTCAAGGCGCTTTTTAGAAAACAGATAGCTTTTCAGCTGTCTTCTCACTGTTCTTAAGTTTGGAACCTCTCCAGCAGTGCAGAGAATAAATCTTAAAATCTAAAGACTTAATTGTTTTTGAAGATGTCCACATGTTACGCTTTTCTGCTTCTGCCATGCATTCCATACAATTGCCATACAGCAGAGAAGCCTGAAAAAAATAGCTCCTCAACGTTCCCATGGGCTTCAGTGTCTCCAAAGCCACCAGGAGTTCTTATGAAACTGTATGCTCTAGAAAGTGAAGGGCTAAAGATTAAGCCCCCAGGAGGCACCACCCAGGATTGGAAAGGTTTGTCTGCTACTTCCTAAAATAAAAATGCAACTTACATTTTTAGAGGCAAGGAAGCTCATGCCCTTTGCCACCTGGTAAGAGAAGCTTAACAGATCTTCAACATCTAGAGCAAGTTCGTCATCTTCCAACATGGAAAGGGTAACATCCTGATCAGTACAGGATCCTATGCAATATAAACAACAACAGCTTTTGAGTGGACCAGGTATCATCATTTAGAAACAGATCTGTCTTATATTAAACAAATCAGCCATTTGAGAAAGTACTAGACTAGAGCCACATGAATAGCTCATTGCCAAAAAGCAAAATATAATCCTTATACTCCAGTTAAGTGTGAAAAAATTGATGACACTGTAATTCACCATATTGCTCTTTTTTAAGCCTTTTCATACCACTTTGTGAGTTTTAATTGTCCCCATCCACCACAGGAAAGTTTCACGTGAAAATATCCATAAAGCCTTCCTCTCTACATTCCCAGAAATCACTGGGAATCACTGTACTCACCAGATTTCATTGGCCTTTTTTTATCAGCTTTTGGGGGCACTGCATAGGACACTCCTGGTTTCATGTCCATGTACTCATTGACAGCCTCCCTGCAAAGGCAGCAGATGAAATGAAACATGATTTAGGGAAAAAAGATCTCAAAAGCCATCCAAACAAAAAGCTGATGTTGTACCAACCTTCCAAATATAATGCTTCAGTCATGGGCATGTAACAGTGAGAAAAGGCTTGTACAGAGAGAGAGGTTTATCAGTCTCGTTAACAAAACACCCTCAAAGTTACGAGTTCAGCTCAGGAAAGCAAACAAAATCTTTTGAACATATGCTATTCACATAGCCTTCAGTCTATAAATGAACAACCAGATGTTTCACAAGACCTGTTAATGCTTCCTTCTTCTGTTTAGGCTGGCTTCTATCAGCATGTTTCAGCAAATGAGGTGGTAATTGAAAAGCAGAAGATGAATGGTAAAGAATATGAAGTTTGGATATTCCCTAGTCCAGAGGGGATTCATATGTATTTCAAAGAATCAGATGAGGCCTGAGACAGTTATATGCTACATTTTTTAGGTCTTCTTATTGTTATGTATAATTAAAATATAGTTCATTTCATTGCCATTAGAACTCATACACATAGTCCTTCTTGATCCTTAAGTTTATGAACAATAAACGCAGCCACACAGCTAACATGGAAAGTAGACATGAGATCACTAACAGTTTTAGTCACCATTAAACCACAAACACATTGGAAGCATTCAGCAGCTGCAATGTTGCAGTAAATACTAACAAAAGAATTTGGTAAATACCTTCTAGTTAATACCTCAGTTTACAAGACATACTCAAGCAACAAGATTCCTGCACTAAGAGGACACACACCCTGTAGCAACTCATATCTGTGTATTGATGGTCACTGGCACCAACACCCCTGGCATCACCAGTAATCCATTTACTGTCCCAAACAGCTTCACCAGCATTCAGCTGGTGAAGAAAGGTCTTCAACACCTCCTGAGAGGCTTCCTGGCTTTCTTGGGCCTGCTGATCAAGAGTGACAGGTCCACTGGGGCAGTGAATGGACTGAAAATAAAAAGGGATAGGTATTGTCACAGCCCCCAGGTTGGTAAGTTACATATCTGTTACTTTGAAAAAGGAAGGAGTTCGCAGGAACTCTGCTTGAAAATGTACTCAGAAAGAACTTTGACTTGCATCTAAAACAGAAGAGCTACAAAGATACAGATGAACAACTGGAAAATAAAAGCACATGAGCAATTTCTGATTGGTGATATGGGCTAGGGCACCACACAATCTAATGGGCTACCAGTAGCAGCTTGCCTTTAACACTGGAGAACACTGCTTTGGTTGTAGAAAGTGATTTCTGAAGGCAGGAACTTGCGAGAACCCAGAACACTAACACCACAACACTGGGGGGATTGTTATTCAAACTGCTAAATGAGCACTGCCAATGTTTAACAGTAATGATAAACACAAACAGATATGAAGATCAGAGCCAAGGAGCTGCGTGAAATAACTACAGGAAATTTGACAAAGAAGTAAAACACAGAGTGTATACAATGAATTGAGCTCTGTTAGAATAAGCCACCCACTGTACAAATCATCTCTTAACTAAATTGTTTCCTTACACAGCAAAGAACCTTCAAAGCCTGATGCATGAAAGGGTTCTCCCAATTTCTCATCCTTAATGAACCTCAACATCCTCTCCTCCATCTCCTGAACACACGCACACTTCAGTAGTTCACACTTACGCTGTGCGCTCTGCCTGGTGCAGAAGGTTCTCATAAATGGCCGCTTCTGTGTGCTCTTCGTGCTTTGGACAAATGAATGAATCTCGCTTCCGCCTCAGAAAATTTAAGAGATCACCATAGCAGCAATATTCTGTAATAACCAGCGTGGGCCCTATGGATGTACACAAGGTTGAGAAAGCAGGTGGGCATTATTTCCAAAGCAGAAAACCTTACATAAAGATACCATTCAGCAGAGCACACAGACTGGTCTATTAACAATCTCGCTGCCTTACACTGACTAGATGTGAAAAGTTAAAACAAGTGACCCAGCATCTTCCCTTTCACAGGCAAGCAGCTATTGTCCAGTGAAAGCTGTGTCACTCTCAATTAATTTCCACCCTCCCCAATAGTATTGCGTTGTAAGAAAAATTAAACAAATAAGTCTTTTTTTCTTTCTTCAAGTGATAATGTTTCTGGCCAGACACATCTGTTTGATTTTGCTCACTTCCTGAAGGAAGTTATTTGTTCCAAACGTTCGAGTAATTCAAGCTTCAAACATTAATCCTTTTGATTCACTTCTGTTTACAGTAGAGCTTCATGCTCCTTCAGTAATGTTTTGGAAATGATGTAGAGAGTTATATTCCGCAGTATAATAGGAAAAATCATTCAAATAGAACAGCCTGCTGAGACAGAAAACTACACTGCACAAGGTCTTAGAATATTAAAATGAAATCGGAAAGGAGAATCAAGTCATCTCCAGTACGGATGTTTATAGATCAAATATATGTTTTCTGAGTGAATGACTGCAGCAACAGCCCTTGAATGTGTAATCACGTTGCATGTTATTTCGTCTGTAAGGTTATTCTGCATCACCATTTCTTAACCTCAACAGTTTATTTCCACTTTTCTGCAGTTAATAATTACAGCTTTCATAATAGAGAATACAGCTTTTGTGGCAGGATTTGCTCCCAGACCCCACGTGCTTTCAGCTGTCAGAGATGTGCACTCAGGCCAGCGACTCTGCTTTGTCAACTACTTCAAACTGCTTCATCCAATTTTTAAATCATTAAAAGTGAAAGTAAGAAACATTTTCCCTCTATCCAAAGCTACACATTCTTACATGCACCTTTTATTTGAAAAGTGAAGAAAAAACTTTAAAAGCAATTATCTGTGTAAGAAAACAACACCAACTTTCATACTTGAAAGCACCTAAGTTAAAAATATGGGACAGCATCACTGTGTATCAGACACCGCAGCTGTCTGGTAACTTTTATTATATATGAAAATAAAGTTTCTTATTTTTATCTTTATTTTTGATGTTAATATTAAATACAAAACACTTGGGTTCTTGTGTTTATTTGGAAAATTCTTTTTCTCAGCTTTCTACTTTTAAGACTTTGTGACTCTGGTGGTGCTTTACAGATACACAGACTGGAACACCGCAGATAGTAGGGCTGGGCTGCTGACTGCACACCCTGGATACCAGCAAGTTCACATATCTCTTCTCATTCATGAGAAACACAGTGGTGGAGAAAAAATACTTTACTTTGTAGTCTCAGAAATAAAACACACAGTGGTTCACAAGAAAGAGAACAACAACATGCTTCATTTTTATTTGCAGCCACGGCAGTCTCATCGCTGTTTTTAGGATGAGCCCTAAATCTAGATTCAGTATTACACAGACATCAGACGTGATGATCTGCAACCTGCCCAGGCAAAACATATTCAAGGTTTCTATACCTAGAAGCAATGGATTCTCCTTTGCAAGGTCATTCCTTCCAACAATAAAAAAAAAAAGCAGAAATAATCAATAATCCACTGATACCATACCTCCGATAGTGCAAGCTCCAAGTAGATTCACGATATTAATGTGGTTACCAAGGTAACTGAGAACTTTAAGCTCTGACATCAAGGCTTCTCTTTCAGTTAAATGGGCACTTGCTGCAAGGCAAAACGCAATTCTCAGTAAATAGCACCTACCAGAAGGAAGTTAGATACAACTGGGCAGCAGATGACAGCCACTTACGTTTCAGCATTTTCACTGCTACTGTCATAGCGGCATCAGATTTAAATAGGCCATAAGCAGTGGCTTCAACAACCTTTCCAAAAGCTCCAGCACCAAGGGTTTTACCTAATAAAGTGAAACAATACACTGTGTAGCAAATTGAAGCACTTCTTTGGGAAGGGATCAGTTTTGTTTCATGGTATTAGGGAAACTAGTGTAGATACATCTGCTTTTTGTCCCAAGGTAAGTCTGAGCTATTATCACTATTTGCATTCCTGAACAACATCTTTTTGACATAACCCTGCTATGTTTGACCAAGGTCTCATATAAGACCTGAAGATTTCACCTCACAGATGAAGTTAAATCAATGTAAACTAACCAAAACTCAACCGGTTTCTAGGAAATTCCCATTTGTGATCATAAGGAAGTTGCGTTGGGTCTATGTAAACATAGTTGTTTCCATTTATTTCTTCAACAACTTTCCACTGGACTTCGTATTTGGGTTTCTGGGAAGGAAAGAGAACAGCTGTCACTAATGATGCTCCCCCAGGCAGCTCCCACTCTTTCCTAACTTGGCTAGAGGAGCTGTTGATTTTACCTGCAAATATATGTACACCAGGATCATGACTACGATGCACATCAGTCCAGCGGCGGCCCCAAATGCGATAAGTAAAGGTGTGAAAAGGGTGTGGGTACGGATTTGCTCTAGAAAGAAACAGAGAAAATCCTGCCTAAATACCAAAAAGGTAAAAATACACTAAAAAAATTCAAGTGAAAAAGCTTTCCTCGAGTCTTCCTTGTGCAACATCATTTGAGGTTTCCACTTTTCCAGAAGTGCTATGAATCCATCACAGTCCATCTTTACGATATTGTAGGAAAGCCCTTGCGCAGAATCTGCATCCTTTGCTCCCCTAGGGCCTCAGCTTTATTAGCTCAGGACGCATGACACTGAGATCAGCTAATATGTGCTTACAGTCAAAGAAAGAAGCTCAGTTAGGGAACTTTTCCTAAATTCTAATTTCTTATTTCTTCCCCCAAGAACAATCTCTACAACCCTGTCTTTAAAAGCAGAGGTCATACAGGATAGAGAAGGAATACAGCTCTGCCCTGACTCTAGCTTATTTATGTATTATATCTGGGTATTAGTGAAAAAAAGCAGCAATTTTTCCAAAGCAAGCAGAGATTTATAAATGCATTTTGAGTTATCTGTGTTCTACAGCTTTTTATATTTCTACAAACCTATCAAAACTGCTACAAAACTCGTAAGCACATTTACAGTACATTACTCCTTTTACAAAAGCAGAGCCCTTACACTCCAGTCAATGCTGGGACATTTTCCTGAGATGTGGTAAAAGACAGAAAAAAATGCAATCTTATATTGAAAGAGATTATGGCCTAGAGCCTAGGACCTAGACAGTCAAAACAAAGACAGGAGAAGAAGACAAAGAAAATGCAGACCAGTGCCATGCTGCAAGTGGTGTGCTCCTGGTCTAGATCACATGGAACAGGCAGAAGAAAACCAGCTAACTGCTGCTCTGCAATTCTGAAGATATTACCATAACATTAACTGAAAAGAGAAAGTGATGCTTTGACAGGCAGAACTTGTACCATAATATATTATCACATCATGTGGCTGAAGCCACACAACCATAAAATTTATTGTGGCAAAGGCAACACACTTAAAAGATGAATTCCTGCGTGACAGCAAGAGAAGCACAGCACCAGCATTCACTGCAGACATTACCTTTAATAGCAAAGTTGAAGAAAGCAGAGCTCCTTTCACCATTGCTAGATGCCTCACAGCAGACGATGCCAGTGTTCCTGAACATGCTGGTATTAACAGTGCTCTCGACCAGGATCCGCTCAAAGGATGGCACGGATGAATCTGAGTAACTAACTTTCACATCCAAGGGGGATATTGTTGGTGAGTCGAAACACCTGGGAAGAATAATGCCATGAGTTACCTGCTGCAGACTGCTCCCAGAAATGAATGACAGGTCCTGCTGGGAAGGCAGGCAGTTAAAGCCAGACCACCAGGAACTCAAGCAACATGGCTCCACAACGAGACTCAGCTGAAGATCTTATCCTAAAAGCTTATCCCACTCACAGTGTCTCCTTATCTTACCTATAGTGGGTGAAATTGGCAGAACAAGCCATACAGACACCCTGAGGTCTGTGCTTGCTGTTGGCTAGGGGTACACACAGTCTACCATGGGTTCTGTAACCATTAAATCAGCATAGAATCACAGAATCATAGAATGGCTTGGGTTGAAAGGGACCTTTATGATCACCCCGTTCCAACCCCTTCGCTATAGGCAGGGACACCTTCCTACTACGTCAGGTTGCTCAAAACCGCGTGCAACCTGGCTTTGAATGCTTCCAGAGAGAGGACAACCACAACATCACTGGGCAACCTGTTCTAGTAAAATGAAATGATGCAGGTGGGAGACCCACGACTTGCTAGTGTAAGATTTGCAACCACAGTGCAAGCCAACAAAAATCTGAAAGTGTGCTTCACAGATGCTCACTTCACAGTGAAATTCTGCAGGCCTTTTGTAAATGTGGTAACTAGGCATCAGGTTTTACACATAATAATTTCAGACTTGTTTACTTGTCAGATGCTTCATGTGAAAAGAAATCTAATTACTTCATGTCTTGAAAAATTATATAATTGCACAATAAGACAAAAGATAACAGCTGTATTCACAAGTGATTCTGTGACTGTCATTCTGTGAAATTGGATAGAGAATGTGTGTCATCTGGGGCCAAACTGATATAAACATTAGGTAGCCTGCAGCAGAGAGAAAGTTTTTCTACAGCAGAAAATGTTAATTATTCCCCCTTCAAGGATGGGATGCAAAGGTGAGTACTGAAATGTACTGCTCTCTTCCTCTCAAACCACTGCAAATAATGCAATATCTAAACTGATGAAAACAGTGATGCAATGTAACTGCTGCCAAGTCATTTTTCAGTTTTAATTTTTAATTGTATATTACTGTGTATTATATCTAGAATAGGTTTTGGAGACTCTGGTTATTTAACTCACCTCTGTTCAGTTCCTGGACAAAAGCACCAGTAAATGGTAGGGGCTGGGAACCCAGCTGCAACACACTGAAGAATGTCATTGCTAAGTATATCCAAGGTAAGGATCTCTGGTTTTGCTGCAACACACACAAATGAAAGTTCCATGTTAAGGGAATACAGAATTTGCGTTGCCACATACTCATCACCCCAGTAATTTGTGTGTGTTATTACTCACAGTCAGGGGAACTGAGCTTCCCATGGTCCTGCAGCACTGACCAGCTACAAAAACCTCTGTTCTTACACTGAATGCCTCTACTGGATTTCACTGCACCTTACCTTCTCCATGCTTTTGATCTGATGAAAGATCCTAAACCAGCAAAGCCAAGAGCTGTACAGAACAAAGTAATGTGTTTTCAATGAGAAAGCAGTTCCAGTTCCTGCAGAGGAACTTTACCAGCTTCTAAAACCGACAGTTATCCACAGCTGTGTGTGCTACATCTGTCAAACTGCACCTCTCCTGCATCTGCCCTTTATTAAACATTATCACCACAGTCAGAAAAGAAACTGCAGAACAACACAACAAGTGCTTATCCTGATCCCACAGAGGGCACGCATCCCAGTGAAACACTGGCCTAAAAGGCTCACCATCTGAAATGCCACATGTAGAGGAAGCTAATATTTGGCTGACTGTATTAGCTGCCCAAGCTGTAATTTCTGATTGCTCTAGCAGTTTACAAAGCAAGGCAGCCAGCTGGTGCCCCATGTTATGATGCTGCACTCCTTGTCTCTGCACTGGGGCTGATGCTGTATGCAGACCAGAGCTGCTGTGTTGAGTACGATGGGAAAACAGAGCAATTAGGTGGACTTTGGAGTCATTAGCCCAATGTCACAGGCCTTCAGGCAAGGACAACACCTACACGGCTCTGATAAATATAAGACAGATTTGTTTCCTGGAGAAATAGAATTAGAAGCCAGAGCTGTATTACCTTCCCTGCAAATTTAAAAAAAAAAAAAAAAGAGGCATCAATGGCAAAGCCAGACTATATGCCAAAGATGTTGCTCACTTGGCACAAATTAATAGCCCATTAACTTTACCAAAATCTTAGAAAGCTTCTAATATTCTAGGAAGGTGTGAGACTGTATTGACAACTGTGGAAAAAATTTATTTCAGATAAAATCCACGTGCCAGGACTGCACACCGTTTTTAATGAATATTCTACTTGCTGATTAAATTGGAGGCAATAAAACACACGTATACTCTCAATCACGTAGCATCTTCTCATGAGTCATGTCACAAGAACCAAATGTTCTTTCATTTCTAAATCCGCATGCTGTGTTTTATGCAAACCACCAAGAACCAAACATTGTTGCAAAATGTTGAGACCGGTTTTCAACATTACTCATTTGGAGCAGAACTTTTTTGATAGCAGGCAGCATCTCACACAGTCCTAGCATTCATGGATTATATGAAACTCAGCCTTCCAAAGCTCCTATCTACACGACTGAATTGTAAAACTGTAACTGTGCGTTTAGGTATATGCTGTGTGTCAGGCAGCGTCACAGCACAATATAATTTTGTGCCATGTCCCAGCACCATAAGTCCTCCCTTAAAGATGCCCTGAACTTCTCATTTCACCGTCTCTGAACTGATTTTTAGCTCTCTGCATCAATGTTAATTCTGAACATAGCAAAGATTTAAAAGAGGCCAATTCTATTTCAGCACTGTGCTCTGTATAACACCATTCTGGATTCAATAGCTTTTTATTACCAATTTCTTCAGAATTAGCACAGGAAGATCGATTTTTAAAAACTAACATTTAATAGGTATTTTCTATCAGAACAGAGAGAGATTTCCTTTTACAGTCACATTTTCTGGACAGCACTGAATCTTTCCATAGCACTACAGTGACTCCTCATTTGTTCACTACGTATTACAATGACAAGAAAAACACTGAGCTTCACATGACCTCCAATGCTGTGACCATTTTTCTCCTTGCAGCATGAGCCCCAATTGCACAGACATTATATTGTTGACTAAAATAACAGACAGATATTATTTTGCATTAAATGCAGATATCAGCTTGAAGATTCCTCCACTAATTGCTAGACGCATGGTAACTTGCCACTCTGGAGATTTGTACAATTTCTTAATTGTAACTCAGTTCAGCATGCTGCTTGTCAAGTTGTAATTTAACACTCTCTCTGTCTGACTACATTTTATTTTAGCAATTTAGTATTGTTTCAGATTAGCATATGCAATTGCCGAATGTGTTTAAATCTAAAGCAAGTCTTCCTGCACAGGGTTTTTCACATCTTTCAGCAAATGCTTCAGCATCGATTTGTGTTTACATGAAGATATCCTCCTGATTATGAATCCTGTTTTACCTGTTTGATTGCTCTCTGCTGATTACATACCTGAGCCAGACTTGTAAACAGCAGAAGCTAGATCCTAGCTATTTATGCAAAGTTCCCAGTGACAACAAGGCCAGGTCAGGACACATGATTAGATCAGCATTTGGCCCACCCGCACTTGACTGACCTCTTGCAGTTACTCTGCTATTTGAAATAATATGTTATGTTGTTGAGCAGTTTGTTTCATACCTTACATGCTACTGAAAAGAGGAGGTTATATTTTTCCTAAAAACATTTCAAAGGATCAATCTGCTTCAAATTTCCTTTTCAAAAGGAAAAAGATATTTGCAGCAATTGAGTCAAAACACCAAAAAAACCTCTTTCTGAGATTAGTGCATCAAATCCATCCATTTCAGCAACATCAGTAGCCCATCCAGGGCCGCACTACATGGTAACCGGGGCTGTACTGAGGTGGCTTCAATCTCCGCATTTTATCCCAAGGCTGATCTTACTGCTTTCAAGACTTCCAAGCTGACAACTTCCATGTTGGAGCAAAAATTAAGGACACCTGATTATTGCTGGTTGTATAGACAAGCCTTTCAAAATTAAGTTATGCACACTCCCTCCTGTCATGGCCATAATGCTTCCCTGTGCCCTTCCTAGTGTGGTTTCCTAACCATGACCTGTGGGGGTTTCAGCCTTTATCAAGTAGTAGTCCCCTCAAAAGGAGCAACATGGAGTTCTACACTGAGTACTGATATCTGACGATGACAGAACTTGCCATTTTTTTAAGTTCTTTTCCCAGATTGCTCCTGAGCAGCCAGAAGAGCCCACAGTGACCAGCTCCCAGTACATATATGATGCTGCAAGTTGGGAAACATCACCCAGCCTCATGGGAACTGATGGCTCCACAGACAACCTGTGATTTCTTCCATTTCTTCCCAGAAACTAAATGTCTACCTGAGCACTTAGCTCCATTAATCTCTACAACAGTTGAATTCTCCCTTGTGACTGCAATCCACACTCATCCAAGATGGCAAAGGATAGCTGAGGTTGCCATTGCCTTCACCACAAAAATAATATTTAGGGAAGTGAAATGCACAACACAAATGACTGCATTCATGAAAAATGAAAGAAATGACATGTTTCAAAAGGAGCCGAAATGACAATTCTAGACCCAAACTTCAGCATTGGAAATATGACACTGATGCTTCAGATGTTGACATTTATTGACAAATGCGAAGAATACAGAAGTTAATACCCTGGATTCTGTGCATGTGCAGAAGTCTCAATGGTCCTCTGCATGAGCCCATGCCCAGAGAAAGACCTATTACTGCTAACGCACTGCAACAACGTATTTGCAGCACATACTGCACTTCCCACATTTTCTGTTACCCCATACTTGAAGGCATCACTGTCTACCTTGGGTTAGTTTCCCCAGTTTGTCTGCAGTCTTTAATCTTTGCCTTTATCACTGCCAATATTTGAGAGTATGAAATTCTCTAAAAGGATGGCTTTGTCACAAAGGACAGTTTCCTGAAGGTTTCACTTAACTCATTTTCAAGTTTAGCCTTTGTCTTGAAGAATACTATTTGAAACTGAGATTGATGCCCTTTTTTTACAAACACATAAAGATGACAGTGTGTGCACTGGTAAAGCTATGCAGATTTCTTTAAAATGACAGAGATCTGTATTATCATGTAGAAGTATTTAGATGATAAAAGGCACAAACAAATAGTTCTACTGACAATTTTCAAATTGTATATGCAGCTCAAACAACTTGAAGAAAATTAATAGCTTAACTTGGCAGCCAAAAATGCTAATTATATATATGCAATCCTTGTACATCCTGCTCCACCTTAAATTATCAAAGGTTTATGGTACATGCTCATTTTTGAGATCACCTTTCCAGGTGCTACTTTTATTTATTTATTTTTTTCCTTGTATAAATTATCTATCTGCTCTCCAGTAACCTCTGGAGTATGTTTGCCAGAACGTAAGGTCATGCTGGATGGTAGGTGGATTTGTGTAAGTACTCTGCACTTTTATATCTTGACATTTAAATAGTTTTGCAGCATGTGCTTCACTTCAGAAAGCCTCTCATATGCTGAACCATGCTGTGACATCTTGTGCATACATTATGTTGTACAAAATACAATTACTGTGATAATGAAATATTTCAGACTGTTCACTTACTTTTCACATAGACATTAAATGTTACAGAGGAGCTGGCATCCGAGTTGGACACAAAAAATGTGTAAATGCCTCCCTCTGTTCCTTTTAATCGGGTAAGGTGAAGTTCGCTTGTATAACTGTAGAGAAAAAAAAAGCATTAGTGATGCTCAGAACTTTCTGTCAGCAGTTAACTGCTGAACAAAAAGCTAAGATAGAAATAGTGCATGATCTTCTGCATACTCTGTGTGGTGGTGGAGGGCCTCCATGCACAAATTCTGAATTCTTACTTTAGCCTATGGGCAGCAATGGTATCAGGTAAGTGAGCTGGGAGGCACGCCGGTCCCTGAGAAGATACACTCAGCTCAGCACTGCTCCACACCTCAGCTGGCGGACTTCACACCAGGTACTGTGGTAAGCCACATGTTGGCAAGACCTTCCAGAAACAATTTTCTTGCCATCTCCACTTTCACCTTTTTAGAGTCGACTCTTGTTTGCTGTTTCAAAGTGAAATCAACAGCACTTAAAGCCATTCTTATTACCTGTTATTGCCCACAGTCTTGTACTTGACATAATGGTCCGAAGAATTCTGTAATGTTTCGTTCATGTACATCCAGACTTCTTCCTTTGGTTTTGGATATGCCTCATATTCAACTGTTAAATTTCCATTTTGTCCTGCATTTATGTCTATTGTGGTATTCATTGTTGCAAGCAAACGGACAAATCCTTTAGCTGACAGCCGTAATAGGAAAAGAAAGACAATTTCAGAGCCATTTATGAGATTGCCAGCACTCTAACCACACTTACGTTACTTCGAGATCAGTGATCACACGTTTAACTGTGAAACAGGAAACCTGATCTACTAAGCACAACTTGAGCCCTCACCTGCTGAAACCAAGACCGCTAGCTATATATAACAATGAGGCAGAGAACAAAGCAAGCTTGCATGCTTTAACAGAAAGGCTTCCATCTCCTGGTGATAAATAACCTTTATATGCTTCTGGAAGAACGCAGACACGTGTTTGATACCACTCCAGTGTTTACATTTTTTCAAAAAATCAGATTCACTAATACTATGGCACAAAAGAAACACTGAAAAAAGAGCAAGATAAATCGATCATTTATGACAACATAGTCGAAGATTCAACAATCCTTTGTCAAGTGTAATTGAGAATGACATTACAGTCTTTAATAGCTTCATCTGTATCTAGAGAAAAATGCACTAAGTCCATAGGCCAGGATAGCAATTGTCTGTTCATCTACTACCGGGTCTTAATCCTTTCTTTGGTGGATACCATTTATCACTGAGTAGTTCCATTCCAAAATATCACATGGAGCAGCATCCTTACTGCAGTAGTTTAAATTTCATTAATGAACTCCTCAGCTTCACTTCAGCTTCACTTTGAAAGACAACTTTTTTTCAGTCCTATTGCACAAAATCATACGGGAATTGTCAGTCTGACAGACAGACTGCAGTAACAAGGAAAAATGCTTGAAGAAGCTGGGAAAGCTTGAATTCAGCCTCAGGTCAATCTCAAATTCCCGCCTCTTCCCACTTTCTGGTGATCAAACTGTGGTGGCCACCTGGGCACCTGAGCTCATGAAAACTGAAGGCAATGGGCCTTGGTGAAACCATATGGAGCTAACAGAGCACTTGACAGATGTTTCTAAGAAAGGAAGACATATACTCACAGCAAGCAGGTATGATATAAAACAGTCACTATTATTTAAAAAGAGAGAGAAAGAGGTGGTTTTAAATCTGGAAATTTAAGATTTTTATTCCCTTTGAGACCTTTTTTTCTATTTTCTGTTCAATCACATATTCAAAATTGTACCCAAGAGCCTGCCAAAAAAAATTATTATAATTCCGTCAATATCCAAAACACTGCTCTAGAAGCTGTTCATGGTTAGATAAACCAATTGTTTAAAAAAGCAACCAGGAAATGTACCAACGTAACCTTATCCCTCTGAAACCTTTAGGCTAACATTAAAGATACATTCTGATACAATCCCAGGGTCCCCCCAGTTTGTTCTGCAGATCACTTCCCATGATGCTGGGAACTGGAACGGTTTAGAAAGATACAGCTAACTTGATAATGAAAGGTGAAAGGAAACCAGGAGACAGAGTTTATTTTATTTTAGGACAAATTTGAGAGGGTTTGGGGAGAAAAGTTTCAGAAAAATGAAATATTCCAGCTTTTCTGTTTTTTACTAAGCACAAACTTTGTATTTTGCCAAATACAAACTTGTTGGCTTATTTTCTACTTTCTACGATGGTATGCTTTATTTCAGTCATCAGATTTCCTGAAGTCAATCTTTTTTAAAACCATATTTGCATGCATAGTATTCCTAATAATTCTTGAAGTTAAGAACTTCCCTCCTCTTATAACAAAAGCTTTCATGTTATTCTCCTTGGGGAAAAGATTTTATTTCACACTTAATACAGTCTGACTCTTTTACATATGAATCTAGTCTCTTCTGTTAAAAAAAAAAAAAAAGAGGAAAATGTGTCATGAGCTCTACCCCCTCAAATGGTATAGCAAAGTTAAGCGCACTCAGACAGGCTGGAGATATATCCACAGAAGTCAAGTGCTTCTATTTTCTTTAGGTTACTTGGGAAAGCAAATCAAGCAACGTTGCAGGGGTATTTGTCCCCAGAAAAACAGATTTACTATGGAAGAGAATATGAGGCCTGGCACACAACTGCAGTCTCAGTTGCCCTTGGTTGTCTTGAAAGGTAAGGTACTGAAACTATTTTAACCAACTACACAGACTTGGTCAGAATTATCAAGCATATGTCCTTAATTAGATGATCCAATTAGCACTTTTTGGAAGCTTTAAAATGTGAGTGGCACTGTATACCATATGAGCTAATACACAGCAGCAGAGGTCTAAGTGACAATGTTGTGAAACAAAGGGAGGAAGGGAGTTTGCTAACTGTTAAGGAATATGATCCCCAAATCTAGAGAAGTGATGGATGCTGGAATTACCACGGTGGTGAGCTCTGGAGCCATTTCATGCTGCCTGTACATACTTCAGTGTTCCCCGCAGCATAAATTTAAATACAAATACATATCTAGCTCCTCCTGAATTAAAAATAAATAAATAAATAAATAAAACCATTGACATGCCGATGTCAGCGAAATTTCCCATGCTTGGAAGGCAGGTACTGAAGATATGCTTTGTGCTTGTGCTGCCAAATTACTAAAGCATAGGAAAAGTACTAGGCAAAGGTAAATTACTTGCTTCATTAAGACTGGATTAAATTTTAAATTAAACCAGGAAAGATGAGAAAAAACAGAGAGATGGAAACACTGTTGGGTGGTTGTTCTAATATCACAATCCAATAACACGCACAAGGCTGCAGAAATTAAAGGAGCTGCACACTCCACAGCCCTCCCTGAACCACCCCCATATGGCACCTAGTCTGCATTAACCTTTTAATGAAGTAACTTACACATTCATGTTTGGGGAAAAGGAGAGAGAAGGAAGGGAAAGACACTCAGTATCTTCACTTTCCACCTTCCATAATTAGAAATGTTACGATTTCTACAGGAACTATTTACCTAGTGCTTTCAAGGTTACCGTGGCATTGGTTTTTCCAAAAGGGTTCTCTGCTTGGCATGTGAATTCTCCAGAATCATTAACTCCCACTGAACGGATGTTCAATGTTAATTTCCTTTCGTATCCGTAATCACCCAAATTTCTGCTTTTGCTTGTAACAATCTGTCGGTAAAAAACAATTAACATCTAAAACACTGTGTATGCAGCATCTTTCCTCGATAAATTAAAAATAGAAGTAATTATGACTTCACTATATTAATATTCATCACTTTAAACTGGAATAATAAGCCATCACGACAAACCTGTCACTAGAATCTCTCTATGCAAAACAAGCACGTGATCAGCTGTCTTTGAGAGACAATGTCCTTTCCGAAGTTATACTCCTTCCCCTCCTGTCTCCAAATCCCACTCTAGGGCACATTGCACTTCAGTGTTTTCACATCTGATGTTTTGAGACAGAGCGCTTCCAGCTCCACAACGACCTGGAGAACCTACCTGAGTGAGTCCAACCCAAAACACAGAGCTGAAACTCCCATTTCTTTAAGTATTTTAAAAGGGCCCATCATGCCCAAACCAGATCCAGATCACTCTGGCTGTACTTCTCACGACGATGAAGGTGAGGAACTGACAGATTTTATTTGTGCTAACAAATCACAGAATCACACAGTAAGGTTTGGGTTTTATTTTCTCTATGCGGTTTTGATTCCTTCTGAGCTACACGAACCACCAATAGAAATCTACTCTGTGTGGAGGTGTTCACTTACAGCAAGTCCCCAATTTTTAGAAGTGGCGACAACTTCTTTCAACTTCTTTCCTTTAACCTATTCAGGAAAAATTCTGCATACACGAATTTTATGTATTCTGTTTCTGTACCAAATTTAATGTGATGATAGTAAGTATTTAAAAGATAGCATCCCAGTCATTTACCAGAAGGGACAGGAAGGTCAAACTTATTTGGTCAGAAGTACTTTCCTCATGGCTTTTACTCATAAAACGAAAAAAGAACAAGAATGAAAACTTAAGGTAAGACTCTAGTCTCATCACATCCTAACACAGAAAAGCAGAGAGAGGAGCAAGAAAAGAAGTACAGTTCTTAAACGAAAGACTTGCGGTTGACCTTGGCACAGACCCAAAAGCCCCATCTGCAGATCCCACGCTACCTTTGGTTCACTTAGTGCTCCCCCAGGCCCTGGAGCTGTGTGATGGGATTTCTGGAGCCACAACCACTTAGCAAGAGAAGCTGTGCCAGATACCCAGCCCCAGGGAATGAGCCTCCAGTTCACTATTTGCCTGAGGTTGTGCTATTTATCCAAACGTCACACAATCACAGAATCCTTTTTTTTTTTTTTCAAGCATATGTAGACAGAAAATTAAGCATTAACAGTAAAGGTCCAACCAATTAGTGTGGAAGCATATATGGCAGGAATTACCGACAGGTTTTCACAAGGGCTTTTGTTTAAATTTTGAGGTATACCCAGAAGAGTAGAAAGTGTCCTTAAGCACAAACCAGTGCCTGCTAATTCCTGGGCCTTCTCTCACGGTTTTCTTTCCTGAAACCCAGCCCTGTATTTCAAGCACCAAGATGACCAAATGGAGGGGACCTCTCTGTTGCTGGTCTTCAGCAGAGCTGTGCTGCCAGTAGACAACTCCCCTGGAGCATTTATGTTGTCCATAATTTCATTCTGTCATGTCAGCAGCAACTTCAGCGATCACTACAGGCAGTTCACTAGATCATTTTTCAGAACTTTCCTAGTTAGTGAGGCACACCATATAATTTAAATGAATTAATCATTCCTGTGACTGCTTACTACTATTCCTGTCACATACAATCCCATGCTAATTAGCAGGTATTTTACTGTTAATGATAACGACTAGAATATGTGATTTGCAGTCCATGTGTTGATATTTGCAGCTCCCATTGATTGCAGTGTGATGTGTAGGCACTCCGTGCTTCTGTATTTAGGCAGCCCAACAGAGGTCACCTAAACTTCACATTGAAGAACTGAACTTCAGCTTCTGTTTGTGAAGAGAAGCCAGTGTTGATGCTCTCCCTCTAGCTGCACTCAGTGATCGTGGAGGCCCACATGGGCACAGGACAGCCACTGAACCCTCATCAGTCTGTAGGATGTGGCCCTTAGAGAAGGCAGCAAATCCAAACTGACCGCATGCCAGGGATGCAAGGCAAGTACCTGAACATTCACAAACAGTTTCTACTGTGCTGAGGCACACAAGATGTGAATAAAGGCACTCACCCCACTTTTGTAAGAAATCCAACTAGCTTTTACGCTGCTATCCACATCCGTGATTATGCATGTAACTTCAAATTCTTCCCCTTCTTTGAGAAGCTCATAGCTTTTGGATAAGGTAATGACTGGAAGAGCTTTGTGAACTGGAAAACAATTCAGAAGTGCATTACTTTTCATTAGCTTCAGAGTTTCCAAGCGGGGATAAAAATCAACACTCATTAACTTTCCAATAAAATTTCAGGCCTCCAAGAGGCATTCAAATTTCTTTAACATATTACACACTTGTTTCTTTACAACAGGCACATTTCTGCTTCAATTGCCCTTCAAATTAAATTTAAAGTTAGGTAATACTTGCTAGAGCTTAGTAACTTGCATGATAAACTTGAAAATGTTGAACCATCAGTGAGACAACTCATTCCCTGACAGCAATTAAAATGTTATACTCTTAAAAACTCAGTGAAAATCAGTCACTGAAGAACCACAGCCTTATACTAACTGCAGCTTTGAAATATAAAATAGAGCAGCTGACGCAAAGTGCTGTCTGGCAGGTCCATGGCAAGCACCTGCTAGACCTGCTTGGAAGCTTCTGTCCCCAGGCAGGGCACATGCAGCTCGAGGCCTTCAGCACATGTGCCTCTGACAGCACCACAACCTCTACTCACAAATGGCATTCAGAGAACCAGGGGTGGCTGGAGCCATGGTGACTGACACGTCGGTCACCTAAAAGGTAGGTGCTTACAAACAACTAGGGATGGTCTGTTTAGGAAAATGTTACAGATCTACAGCCCTGTGCACTTGCTATACCACAGTCATGACTCAAGCATACTTGAGAACTATGTGTTTAATCTCAGCAAAGCTCTTTAACACTTTGGACTTTCTACAATTTGCTTTTCTGTTTTCTTAATACTTTCTTTAGTTTTTTCTCATTTGTGAGACTTCAGGATTGTGCTGGTAGAAGTGAACTTCTCACTGGGACTTTTATGCAGTAAGACTCACTTTCAAACTGCAACTGCAGTGCATCAGATAAAGCATTCCAGACTCTCTTCCTGCCTCCAACACAGACTTTGTAGTTGTATTAAGTAAATTATATAAAACTTAGAAAAATGCCATGTTTCTCATCCATTCATGTTTTAACAATAATGTTTTCCTCATATTGCTGCAAGCAGTTATGGGAGGGAACAAAGAACCATGTTTGCTCTCTTCAGATATAAATGCCCACACAAAAAATCATGCCCCAGCAGTACCCAAGGGACATGGGGAAGCCAGTGTAGAATGCATGCGGTGTTCTCACCCGCCAGCAACATCTAAGGATTAAAAAAAAAAGGCCATAAAGCTCCTCATTGTTTAGAAAAGGGCTGGATATAAGCACTCCCTGTGTCAGAGTACCAGAGTAGTATATGTCTGAATATGCAGCACAGTTCCTTGCTTCATGGGCCCCCCTCCTGCTTCCTGCCCTTCAGCACCAGAAGCTCAGGCTGGGGGTTTAAGTGCCATGGTTATGACTACAAAAGCATTGCCTACTAAAAGTGAAAACTTTAGATAAGAATAAAGAGGGTCTTTTCACTGTTATGGATTTGGCACTACAACACAATAATGACAACCATGAGGATGACAACATCATGGCACTGTTTTGCTGCTGCCGGGCTTCAGCAGATGCTTCTGCTCACTGAACGCTTCTCTTCAGAAGGGGAACACAGTGTCTGGGTCCTGCAGGCCACCTACTGCTGTACACCATTAGAAGGCTGCCAGCAACAGATGCCAAGCCAGCTCCCTGCTGTCTGAAGTCACCACTAGATCTAGCAAGTACAGGCTTCTAGCCCATAAAAGTGAAAAACACCAATAGGAGAACTTGCATTCTCCCATGACAGAGACATGTCAGTTGTGTCAATCAACTGTTAAGCAGCTTCTTTCTTTGATCATCCCTGAAGAAACAGAAAAAAAAAAAAACCAAAGAACTTGTTACAGAGCAAATACTAGAGAGAGCAAGAATGGACTTGATCTTTTTAAGCCAGAGGAGAATGCCAGAGATGCCTGTACTGATTGATTAAACTTTTGTTCTCAGTAATTATTTTATTATTTATTAAAATCCATTTAAACGCTCATTATTAATTTCCAAATAACCAGCAGAAAGGCCTCTTCAATTTGCTACATAAAAGTGCAGGCTTCAGGCAGCCCGTGCTGTCCATCCCACTGCTGAGGAGCACTGGTCCAAGCAGGTCAAACCGCCACAGCTATGAAGCAAACGCCATCTCCTCTCCTCTCACTGTTGGAAGGGCAGACCTCCCCTCCTCAGGGTCAACATTCACAGCGGCTGCCAATCACCTGCTCCCAGCATCACTCATCAAATGAGATGAGGGGAGCCCACTGGGTGACTCTCAGAAAACACAGGGATGGCCACTGAGATCTCCACCCAGCACTGCCCATTCAACAACCACCATCTCAACGTGACACCATGGCCACGTGAACAGAGATGCACTTGCAGCAGCAGAAACAGTGCAGCAAATGTCTGTGCACACAAGCGATGCTCCCTTGCTAGGTCTCACTGCAGCCTCTACATCTCCCACACACGTCAACGAAGACACATGCTCAGCTGGAGCAAGTGATAACTTTATTTAAAGAGCTCAAGATCTATGTGGAGAGTAAACTCATGTAACTGAGCCAGCCCGGCTTGTTGAACCACTCTCTGCTTCCCATGGGAATATTTACACAGTGGATTAGCAAATACTGTGATAGCAGGCTCCAAACTCTCCACATAAAACCTACCTGCAACGCACGGTGCAGCAAGGCACGGGGATTTCCTCCTTCCAAAACCTACTGCCCTAGGGTGCATGAAGGTGAAATGGAAGGCTTAATCTAGAGGTCTGCAGAGGTCAGTAGTGCATCTAGCAGCCAACACAATGCACTCATAATCTGGAAGCACACTTGCTGCTGTGACCATGAAGAAGGAAACAAACAATGTCCCTGTGTTCCCTCGAGCCCCGCTTCTGCTGAATCTTCCTTCTTCATGGCCATCAGGTTCTTCACGCTGTCACTTGTGAGCAACAGACACATGAGTCAGGCACACAAATCTTCACTTCGCCTGCACAAGCCTGTTCAAACCTCAGGGCACTGGTTTGTTCTCCAAGTTAAACAGCACAACCCACATTTCTTAAATGGTGAAAAGAACATCTGGAAATCACCTTAAACAGAAGATAGGAGTGATTGTGGCCAAACCTGCTCAGAACAGCTACAACCCAAGTCTTACAAGACAAACTGTGCCCTCACACAACTGCTGCCTGCAGCATTCAGAGATGTCACAAAACAATTGCTTGGTGCAGAAGCACATCAGGCTTTGAGTAGAGGACTCTGTAAGTCCCCAGAAGAATTGCCATCCATGGTAAAGTCAGGACACAAGGGGAAGTTTCTCTTCAGAGCACCTCCCATCAGCTCCTAGGAAGGGAAGGTGAAAATCAGGTGCTCTACAAGAAGAAAAAAACTCCAGTGTTACCTGGTCTCACATTCAGGTAAATGTGCTCTGATATTTTCTCAACTCCATTATGCTTCGCCAAGCACTGGTAGCAGCCCTTGAATGACCTCTGTACGTTCTTTATAATGATACCCTTTTGCGGATTGGGAATGAATGTCATGTTTTTGGGGAGAGGTTTGCCATCGCATTTTCTCAGGGTGAAATTTAAAACATCTGGATCTGTTAGTGGGCACACCAGCAGGATGTCACTGTCTTCTTTCCCATAGATCAGAGAATCAACAAGGAAGAGCACATTTGGATCTGTGAGGAAACACAAAGACCTGTTAGAAAAGCTGACACTGTAGAGGGTATTTCTCATCATCGTAACACTGCAATCAGGCACTTTCATCAAATAAAGTTTTACACTTAGCCAATAAAACTCAGTATTACCCAATTCAAGTTTTCCAAGATACACTAACTTTTGTCCTAAAAGAGAAGCACAACAGGAGATGTTCAGTAGCATTCAGTACTAGACACACTAAAGAATAATGTGCTTTAAAAATAATCTTACTGCTTTTTTGTTTGGAGATGGAATTTTTTTTTTTTTGCCTTGTTCAGCTCCAAACCCCCACTGTCCACCCTCACCAGCAGTAAAGAGATTTTCACAGACCATTAAAAGTAATTTGCTTTTAGCTTGTGGCAGGGCTGTAAGGTTTCATGCCCACAAGAGGGTTCTGAAGAAATTTATGAGCAAATGGAAGTTGCAAAGCACCAAAACTATGGTTTTCACTTCTGTAAAATACATAATCTAAATCAACACACATGGCAACCAAAGGAAGCACCAAATAATTTCTCTCTCTCTCCTCCCTAAACCAGGAGTATTTTTAGCCTCTGTACAATCTAGACATACAAACAGCACATCTGACTGAAAAATCATCAGATAATTATTTCCAAGATAACTTCTCTAAAGCATTTCATCTCAGCCAGTCATACAGCTGATGACCTTGAGTTGCTAAGAACCTGTCCATTAATAGCAAATGCAACAAAAAAGGATGATGAGATGACAAACACTCTGTAAAAGCATAATTCTGCTCTCATCTGCCCTCCCTACAGTTAGCGTGAATTAAAACTGTAGAAACAGCAAGAATTTTCTTTTTAACAAAACTGGCCTTGTACATCTTGAGTGGCAAGATTTAATCAAACACGACTTAACTGAGAAGATTTAGAGAAGCCACTTAGATGACAAATAATATTAATTTGTTTTAAGAAAAGAAGTATCAGGTTGAATACAAAGCATATTGTACTTAGGTAAAATAGACAAAATAGAGATGTTAGTAGCTGTTTTCTAGGAGAATGAGGATGTAGATATTGCCTCTCTTGATACTGGAAGAACACAGAAACTAAAACCTTTGAAACACCAGTCTGGAGCAAGAGAACTGAGATCACAAACAGAAATGGAAATGTAAAGCCTGCCTGAGCAGACCTGAAGTGTCACATTCTGCACTCAAGAGTTAACACAGAGACGAGCTCGTATAGCTATTAACTCTTAAGCTGGAAGACCACAGACTAGAAGACTCTTTTAAATGTCCCTGCTCACAGAGACATAACTGATTGCTTTTCTCAAAGTCCACTTCCACCCCAGTATAAACAGAGCCAAGATATCTTCACTCTATGGAAAGTATGGCTCCCTAGGGGAAAAAAACAGGTGTTCCTGAACACAGAACACAGCAACAAAGACAGCTGAAACTTCTGAAGAGGCTTTGCTGGGGTAAACAGATTCACTGAGAAGCTCTCTTCCCATCTTCCATCTCTCCCCTGGAAGGGAAATCTCACATTCAGAAGACATGAAAGGATTTTCCATAGGGAATCCTGGCACAAATAAGGCTGCTAATAATCATGTTATTTCCTTCACAGCATACCACCCAAGGCATACATTGGGATGTGTGTGCCTTCTTTGCTTACCTCAGATTTCTAGCACAAGATGTGGAAGTGCTTACACATCGCTCGTGTCAGACATTGCTCGTGTCTGAAAAGACTTGAAATCAAGAACAGATGACCTGATCTCCTACGAAAGTGTTTAACTAACTTAATCTTCACTGAACTTATTCAGACAGGGTCACAAACTGCTTCTGTAGATGCAATACAGCCACTTTCTGCCAAAGCAGAAAGGTGAAAGAAGTATGCGCCTACAGTTTGTCAACAATGTGTCATCCTGGTGATCAAGTAGATCTAGATCAGCATATGAGATAAAGACATGACACCATTTTTCATGTCACCTGGGGCTGTGCAGGACTGAGGCTTTCCTAGAGCTTTACTCTTGGTCCTGTTTTCATTTTCAGCTTTACAAGCACAAAGCATACAGGGTACTTATGGCAACCTCATAAGCATGTGAGGGCATGGCACCACCTTCAAGGTGTTCAGATATGTCACTGAACCACAGCCACAATGGCCATCATATTGCAAAATTACTGCCAAGATCACAAACATTGATCTTACTGCCAAGAACATGACAAAGTGAAGCCTGAACATTTTTCACACTATTAAGACAAAGAAGTTAATGTACTGTGTGAGGACTACACAGCTACTCTTATGCTTTGGTAATCATGCTCAGTGGGAGAGCTGCCTGTTGCGCTAAGGTGAAGGAGTCACTGGCATAATGGAAGACACAAATGTATCTTTGATCACAGCTGTCAGGTATAATTACCATGACCTTCAGAAAACAGTCATGGAAGATAAAGTCAATAACATATGTCATGTATGGGTAAAATATATGCCAGATTTCCTTTGGTCATAGTCTACAAGAAACACAAAAGGTCAAGAAAAATCATCCATGGTAGCTGCATGGTTATTTGGACCACTCAGGGGCTATGCAGTTCTGTAAGTTGTGTTCTTCAGTATGTCAGACATCGTTAATTAGGAAGACACTCCTCACCGTACTGTGCTGGTATCTCCCTGCCTTAGGAATTCCCAAAGGCCTGGCAGGTTTCAAGGGAAGTTATCTGAGGTAAGCCCTGTTGGATGAAGAATGCTATCTCTAAGCAGGTGGAAGCTGTAGAACTTTCCATCAGCATTTCCAGAGCTAGGTCAAACAGCTACAAAACAACTGCCTTTCTTAGAAAAAAAAAAAAAAAAAAAAAAAAACGGAATGCCAGGAATGCCAGGCTGTCAGTAAACTGGCAGCTTGTGGACAGCTGATGAAGCCACAGATCAAGAGCCAACAGAAGCACGGAAGAAATCTGAATAAAATGCTGGACAAAAAGAAAGGGTAACAAAGGACTGGAAGTGCATCAGAGCAGAGGCATTTTTCCCCTAGACATTTCTGAGCAGACAGAAGGTAGATCAGGAGCTGGAGGGAGAGGAATTACTTGTTACCTGCTGGCTTAACCCCAGAGAGTGCAGCCTCAAAAAGCCAAATCCCTTAGCTAACTGACTCAATAAATCAAAAGCCTGGGGCCAAACCTTACAGGAGTCCATACTGATGGATGGGATAGAATTAAAAAAGACATTTCCATACATACCATTTGTTTCCTCACAGTACAACTGACACACACAACTGATTTAGGTCACCTGACTAGCTTCTAGATAGAGAGCTTTGGTATTGTATCTCGCCACAAAACAACAGGGATTTAAAACAAAACCCATCCGAAACTTTGAACCAATGAAAAAGACACTGCAAGCAACAACTTTTTTGTCTGCTGGACAAGGAAGAAGTTTTCTCCTATCAGATTGTGTTCTCTCCCTGTGCCTCATTTTCATTTCATCTTTCAGCATTTATTATCCTGTTATTTTTGGAGAAAGAAAGGGTGGGAGCAGCAAAAATAAAGTCTTCATGAACATTTACCTTTAACAAAAACATAAAAAGAGTTGACAATGCTCCCTTTGCTTTTGCACTCATATCTGCCTATGTCTTTGATTGTTGCATTTTTGGTGTGCCACTCTTTCTCATTGGAAATCCTTGTTTTTGCCGATGGATCTGAGTTCTGGAAATTCCAAGTCACAGGTCCTTCCTCATCGCATTTCAGCCTTAATTCCTCTCCTTTATTCACAACCAGTGAGGATTCTTCACGAGGCACTGAACCACCTAAAAAACAAAAGCACAAAATGCAATGTCTGTCAACACAATGCTTTTTTTTTTTTCTTTTTTCTGCAATGAAATTACTATTTACATACGCAGTTAATATTTTTGGAGTTGATTTTTAAAAGTACAAAGCTGCAAGGGTACTCTGTACAATTCTACAGACTCCTTTTGCATTGTAAGACCTTCTGCACACGCATTAAATAACCACTGCAGATGGAAAGTGGTCTTTAAAAAACTATGTATCAGTTTCTGCAATGGTTTGGCTTCTGAATGGGAACAGACCCAAGCTATTTAAAAATTAAATTCAAGAACATATGAGCCTGATTCTACATGGCAGCACTTTTAATCATTCTTTGTCATTTGCTCAGTACGTTGCCAAGAACTAAACTTTCCTTGCTCAACAGTTATCATTTCTAGCTGCTCTCTCATGCACTCAGAAGCTCCGCTCAGTTAGAAATGTCCACTTTAATGAAAGCACTGACACGTACTTTCCACACTTGCTTATTTCTTTTGTGGAGGTAGTAATTTGGCATTTATTAAACAAACAAACAAACAAACAAACAAACAAACAAACCATGCACATTTTCTTCAAGCTTCCATTCCAACACTACTGAATTATTATCACTCAGGCACCAATCTCCCAGCCACCACAGCTCCTCAACATGAGCTTTCACTGAATATCCATGTCTTTCACTGAATATATAGTAACATAAGTTTATAAAAGTTCTCAGGAAATAAAGCTGTGTAAAATTATCAGCTCTACAGCTCACAGCTGCCAATCACCTCCCAGATTACAATGTGTACCTGGAGAAGGAAGCACTTTCAGGCTTCTCTTGCTCCATTATTTAGATCCGTCAAGTAGGGGTTTTCTGTGTTAGCATACCCTGATAGGAAAGTGTCAGTGAACATACAAAACAGAGTTCATAGCTGAAAAATCAGATAAATTCTTACTGGCATGGACCTGCGCAAATGTCATAATGATGTAAACAAATATTGAGGTAGTGTTAATGAACAAGCCTTTCCCCTTTAGCAGCTCTTTAGTCCTACAAATGACCCTTAAGTTTACAGCTAATGTCCCTTTCATGTGAAGCACAACTGTGCAAAACTGTACAACTTCCCTATCTAGTAGCAGAGTTAGGTCACTGAAAACACTAGCTGCATTCAAAAGCATTATCCAGGGCTCATTTCAGAGGCTGAATTTCCCTGCAACAACAGACACTCAAGCAAAACAATCAGATAATAAGTTGGGATGTGATTATGTAGACCAGACTTAATCCAATTATCTCACATCTTTAGTTGCTCTTAAAGTGCATATCAGATTGAGACCAGCTCAGGTAACTGCTCCCCTTTCTGACAATCCCAGCATCCAGAACAGAGTGGGAAGCAAAGGATGAACAGATCAACACAATCTAATTCCTTCATGGTCTGAGTTTTGGAGAGATCCCTCATTCTCTCATGAAAATTTGTTTATTAGTGCTCAGCCCAACAGACAGTTATTTTTCCAGCACCACCACAGATTTTCCACATGAAATCTACTAGTTCAAAATATACATTTCTGAGACTGAATCCATAAACAAGCATCTCAGAAATAATAATTGCCAGAAAAAGGTAGAAAAATTCACTTTTAAATTCAAATCTTCCACCTCAAAGTACAGCTGTGAGCTGCGACATAGCAGCTAGATCAAGGAAGGTGAAAGTCCAGCACCTCTGGAGCAATGGTCCTGAGCCAACAGTGACTTTGCAGGCAGGAAAGCAGGAAGAGTCCACTGCCCTGGGCAGGGGAGCCTGATGCAGGAAGAGGCACAGAGACCTCTGGTTTGCAAACCCCTCAGATGAGAGTCAGCAAAATGTGGGACCTGAGAAGGCAGAGGGCAAAGACCTCTTAGAAGATCTCATGAAACTTTGCAAAGGTGTTTCATGGGGATCCCCTTAGAATACTTCCCTGATGTATCCCACTGACCATTGGGTACTCCAGTGACAGATGACACAAGCTGTGCAAGTGCAGTGTTGTATGGCTTCTCTGGCACTACATTTTCATGCTGCAGCTGTGATGCAAACACCAACACTTCTGCTCACACCATGCAAAGGTGTTCACAACCACCACGGTCAATACTCACAGCGGCTGCCAATCACCTGCTCCCAGCATCACTCATCAAATGAGCTGAGGGGAACCCACTGGAAGCCCCTCAGAAAACACAGGGATGGCCACTGGGATCTCCACCCAACACTCCCCATTCAACAACCACCATCTCAACATAACACCACAGCCATTGAACAGAGATGCACCCACAGCAGCAGAATGTCAGCCAAATGTCTGTGCATGCAAGTGATGCTCCCTCACTAGGTTTCATTGCAGCCTCTACATCTCTCACATGCATCAGTGGAGAAGCACACTCAGTGGAACAAGTGATAACTTTATTTAAGGAGCTCAAGAACTATATGGAGAGTAAACTCATTTACTTGCCCTTGAGGAAACACTGAGCCAGCTTGGCTTGCTGAACTGCTCCCTCTGCTTCTGCTTCTCCCAGGTGTATTTACACAGCAGACTAAGAACACACAGTGTGATCACAGGCTCCTAACAGTCCGCACACAACCTGCCTTCAGTGCAACACACTGTGTAGCCAGGCATGGGGCTTTCCTCCTTCCCAAACCCACTGGATTTTTAACCAACTTACAAAAGCAGTGTGGATCTGTCTAAACCACACGCATCACTGTGATGGGCACAAATGCTGAGGAGTGTCACAGCAACAAACCTGTCCCTTCTGAAGACCAGCTCCTTAACCCTACCAGTAACCATGACCTCATGCCTTTCTAATGTGTAGCAAAACATGACACAGTTGGACTTGATGTATGACATCCACATCTGAAAGAGAGAAACATATCTCAAAAAACATCACCACCTGAATCCTCAAACACTCTCTAGGGCTCATTTCAGAGGCTGAATTTCCCTGCCCACACAGATGACAACAGACATTCAAGCAAAACAATCAGATAATTACTTGGGACAAGATTATGTAGTTCAGACTTAATTCACTTATCTCACAGCTTTAGTTGTACTTAAGGTGCATATTGGATTGAGATCAGCTCAGGTAACTGCCCCTCTTCCTGACAAATCCAAGGAAACAAAGGAAGGTCAGACCACTACGGTCTAATTCCTTTGTGGTCTGGGCTTTGGGGGGGAGTCCTTTTTCTCTCCCCATCTCCCTCTGATTTACATATTTAATTATAAACCTACAGGCAGGCAGTCCATCAGTGCATGTTTTTCCAGTACACGAGAAATTTTCCACATGAAGTCCACTAATCCTCTACACAAACTCACATGACTGAATATATAAACAAGCATCCCAGAAATAATATTTGCCAGAAAGATTAAAAAAAAATTATTTCATACTTTTATGTAACATTTGTGACTTTTATCTACTTTTTTCCTCAGCACTGATCATCACTCAGGTTAAGAGTTCTAATTTTTCTAACTTTCATTACCAGGACCATCTAAGAAAGTTGGTGGGTAGTTTTTACAGGGAGTAAACAACAAAGCAAAACATAACTCTGTCTGGGGGCACAAGAAATACATTACATATTGTAAATGGGGAAAGAAAGGAAAATATAGAAAAAGCACGCTGTGGCATCCCAAAATAAAAGCCATGGTATTTCAGTCAAAGCCACCATGTACATTTCAAAACAATTTTTATGGGTCCTTTTATGCAACCTACATTTTTTTTTGCAAAACAATTTACAAATTTAATGGTTGCCACCCAAAAAAGATTTCAACAGTCTAAAGTTTTCTGCCACCTTCTGAAAACCAGGTATCTTCAAAAAAAAGCAAATACAGCAGCGTTAAGGACAACAGGTGGCAAAAGGAAGGATCATCAGATGCATTTAGCGTTATGTTCCTAAATATTGACAATGTTTAAAGGAGAATTAAAGACGTGCTTAGAAAGATGAGAATGGATTTGTATCTTCCGTTTGGAGGAATACTTAAGTAGCAGAAATCTGAGAGTTTAACCAACAACTTGTAATCCAATGTATTAATCCCTGGAGCAGATGTCCATCTGCCATCTCTCGATCTTTCTCGGATTGCTAATGCCTCACATCTAAGGCTGCTCCACTTTCATCGCACCTGAAGCATGAAGGTACTCTTCAGGCTCATTGTTGCTCTTAGGCACACCAGTAACACCAATTATAAACATATAACCATTATGGTAACACTAACAACTTGGGAACTGGGTCTGCTGCAGGCTACATGCTGGGGCATGAGATATGGATCTGCTGTCCCCCTGGGGCTCCACATTCACCTGAGGAAGAAACATGACTTTGCCAGTCACCAATGGGACTGCCAACTTTCTCTGAGCAACAGGAAAAAAGAACTCACAGCTATGTTTCAACTGAAGATTTCCAGGTGTGGGGTAGATAGAGTGAGGATGTATCTTGGCATGCCTCCACTCTCTCCTTACCATCTAACATCTTGGAATAGGACAAGAACTACAATCCCACTATTTAGATAAGTGCCCCAGCCCCAGAGAAGCCACCTTGCCACAGGGACCCCACAGGACAAGAAGAAGCTAGAAAATCTGCCCCCTTCCACCATGGCTCCTGTGGGCTACAATATGACTGTACTGTTGGCTATGGTCTCACCATAAGAAATACAACCCTCCCCATGCACTGCATAACCAGAATACCACAGAGGGGCTCTGGATGATACTCTGAAGTTGTCCTTCAGGCAACCAGCAGGTAATTACAATATGCTAGCATATACCTAGTAATTAACAAAGTAAAAATAATTATCCATGAAATAAATTACAAAGCTCAGTGTTGAACAGCCCAAGACTAATTTTGTTCTAAATCTATGTCCTACAACTAGAAAGAGTCATTTTCACTATCCTAACTTCTTCTTAAACTAACAAATTTGAGTTGAAAACTACAATACTGGGATCACTTGTGAACCAGGCTGTGTAATTGAAAAAAACAGAAGCAGAATATATGAATATATTATGAGAAGCTTCCTAAGCTCTATAAATGGAGGGAGAATGAGGAATGAGGGGGAGTGCAGCACTAGTGACTTTGGCATGCAGAAAGAACATCTGGAAAACCAGACTGGAGGAGTTAGAAAATGAAACAGCTCTAGATAATACTGATAGGAAATTCGGGTCAAATTGCAGGGATGTGATTAAGGACAGCAGAATGCTCCTGTAACAATTAAGGGATGTGTAAACAAAAAAGCTTTGGCTAAGGAGTGTATCATCCTGGAAAAAAAAGTGGCTTATGTGGGAGCTTTCTTGGCCTCAGCCACAACACAGCCATAGCAGGGAAAGGCACATCAGGTGCACAACTCCATCACGCTCATAAGTGACTGGTGATCATCTCCAGCTGCTGAACAAACAAAGGACGTGGGACTGCCATGGAATAAGATAAAAAGTCAGGCAGTGTGGATTTTATTCCCAGCTCGATCATAACCTTAGGCCAGTAGTTTAGTCTCTGCTTCCTTTTTCAATGCTTATCTAAACATTAAAAGGAACAAGGTGCCTGTGGTAGCTCTGTAACACAACAGATTGCCTTCAGAGCAAAAAAAAAAAAAAAAAAAAACCAAAAACAAACAAAAAAAACCAAATAAGCAAAAAGAAACCAAAAAAACACCATGCCTTGTCCCACCCCCTTCTACGTTATATTTATCTCCAACACCTTCGAAGACTTGGGCACAATACAGCTTCACAGTACAGCCACCACATATCAACACCTAACCGTAATCTCTCTTTATGTTTCTACTCCCATGCTGCTTGTTGGTTATGGAGCCCCCACAGAGATCTGGGGACTCAGCCAGTCTGCCAGCATGGACCAAGCTGACCCTATCACCAAGGCCGGGCTTAGTTTGGGGTCCTCTGCTCCTAAGCTTCCATACTAACCCTCAGAGCCTCCTGGACACCAAGGAAACCAGAGAAGGCAGGTCCCCCCTGCCACCCACATCCCATCTCATCCTATTTGCCAAGCCCAAGATGCAGGCAGTGACTTCCCAGCATTCATTGCTACCCCACATAAGCAGATCCTTTCTCCCGGCTTTTCCCAGGGCTGGAGGCACTGCAAGGGCACAGGGGTGCTTGGGCTTCTGTCTCTTCCCCTGGTGGCCCTCCACAACCTCTACATTCACTAGTCATCCCCCATACATTGTGCAAACATCGCACTGTGAAAACAATGCCCTCACTTCTGTGCCAGTTAACGTTTTTGCATGACAAACACACTAAGGATCTAAACTTCAAGGACAAAGTGACTTTTGTGTAAGACTGCAGTGACTGGATGCAATTACACTACTCTCTTTTTATGCCTGATCATTCTGGGCACTGACTTCGTTTCAAGGGATATCGCACAGACCTCACCGCATTTTTCAGTTTCTCATCCGCAACAACACAAGAGAACAGAAACAAGAGATAGGCTTTATCAGTTAAAGTAGTAGCACCGTTGAAGATGCAGTGGTCTAGGGATATCAGCAAGGCATGGCTTGCAGAGAGGTAATATCCTCTTTCAGCATGCCCAGTGCTGCAGGAACAATGAGCTTGTTTTCAGACACACAAGTCTGCAAATCTAAAAGAGCAAAAGCGGCTCAAATTCACATGCAGAAGTCAAAGACAAGCCTGTCCATTTTCTATGCAGTACCAGTTGGTCTAACTGAAGAGTACTGCTGTCCCAACTCTTTCTTATTTGTGAAAGCCACTCCACACTTGACACATGCTGCTGTAGAGCTGAATTTAAGACCTTTTCAATTAGACTTTTTTTTTACCCTTCCATTTTATGCCCCAAAGAAACCAAAGTGTAAAGCTCACATGTTAATCACAGTGAAGCAAATTTAATTTACTCTGGTGTATATAAATCTCCCAGATTTTTCAAAGGAGAGATGCTATCATATGCTTACTTGTTTTGTTCCGCTTCACTAAACAGACCATCTCCCTTATGCTAGATGTAAAGTTTAGCAACGGCAAATGTCAATTTTCAATGATTTGATCTGAAAGCTACACCATACACCACTGCAGCTACGCTGTGGGGGAAAACAAGGCCAGCAGTATGGCCTCTTACTTTGAAGAGGAAACCATCCATGCCAACAGCCAGTCTAGTGTCCTCAAAGACGTAGATCAAAAAAGATCAAAGAAACAACTGTTCTCTGCAAGTATATACGAACCTCAGCATACATAAACACAGCTCCTTGCTGACAGAAATGCTGACCTGCCCCATCTGCATCTTGGAGACTGAAAGCTAACTTAAGTCACCAAGTATGTATTTTAGGGTCGAGACTGATAAAACTGCCCTGCAGACCGAACTGTTTTGCTTATAATCCATCTGACAAAGTCAGTGCCAACTGAACTCTCTTGAATACTCCACATTTCCAGTGCAGAAATTCTCACTGAAGGCTTGGATCATCTGAGGCTCCAAGCTAAGAAGCCTAAGAGCAGGGGAGAGGGTGAGTGGGGACTTTTATATTTACCCAGCTGCGTGAGGGCAATCACTGTCTCCTCACACAGCATTCCCACTGCACCAAGCCCTTCACCCCAAGGGGAAGGGAACAGCAGTGGAGCAACGGAGAGGGCAGGAGATGGGAGCTCACTCCTCTAGTGCTCAAAGCAGCTGCCAGAAAAGACTTCTGCAGGCAGCATGACAGAGAAATGGGTATCTCTCAACACAAAGAGCAAGTGTGGAGCCAGCAAATTTCACCCACAGCAAACTGCAGAGAGGAAATGGATGGAGCCTGGAACAAAGGTTGTCTTTATCATCCATGGAGGCAGGAAAGTGAGGAATCACAGGGGCAGTGGGGCCTGGACTGGGGAACATCCTTCCATGCCGTCTCCTTTTGCAGTGACATTCCACAGGAAGTCTTCTGCTCTATGTCCTGGTACTCCTCTTACACATACCTGCATCCCTAAATATCTCATGCCCTGTGAAGGTACTCCACAGGACAAATAAAAAATGTTGAGGACAGCTCAGACAGCTGAGAAGACACCCAGCTACAGCCAAACAGAGGTCACCTGCCCTTTGAATGACACGCAGTTAAGCAGAAACAGCAAGCCTGGGGCCGGGTGGCAACAAATGGCAGGGCAGAGGACAAACCCAGTTCAAACCCTAATCCCTGCAGATCCCAGTCTCCGAAAGAAACATTCACTGGACCTTCAGGCAGGACAAGTGCAAGTGGGTAGAAGCCAGCAGGTCCTGCTGCAGGGTCATCACTTAACAAATGCACCTAACTGCACTTGGCTTTCTCATTTCAGAAGTAGGCTGAGCAGACCAAGTGCTGCACATGACCCACAACACAAAAGCGCAAGAGCTGATTTGGAAGCTAATGCACAACTTGCTTGAGGCAGAAGGCTGAAGGAAGTACCTGCACTTTCCAGAGGCAGGAGATGCACCTTCTTCCCCAACTTTGTTTTTACTTGTTCGAACAGGAAACTAAAGCCACGCAATAAGAACAGTAAGCAGCATGCCCTTGCTGACCGACATGACTTACTTTGCTAATCCAGCTAAAAAAGGCATTTTGCAAAGACAGACATGAAGCTAAACATAATTTAAGTTCAGCACACGTACTGAAAAGCCACAGCAGCATCAAACACAGAGTTCCTTCCCATAGCTGCAAATGACAACGCCTGGATAGTTTTCCACTGAGAAGTCACAGGTTTGGGCCTTTTTCTTTCTGTAGGAGCACTGTATGCACTACAGCAGTCTGACCGCTCACCTTCCCATGCTATGGGCAACAACCTATTCTACAAGATTAATCCATTTTTACTACAGCATGCTGACACGCTATGGACTCCTGCAACCAAACTTCCTATCGTAGGAAGACGCTACAGGCAGTGTGCTCATCAACAAAACCAGAGTTCAGTTTCCCAAACAAAAAGAATGCTCTGAGCTTAGAACAACTACCTGCTAATTCTTGTTCAAAGTAAAATTACAGAGGAAAGACAAATAAATGCGTATGTACACACATTTAAGTAGAATTTACAGAAAGAGTAATTGCTTGCCACAACACTTGTAAGCTCAGAGATTTAAACAACATTTAGACTTATTCTTCTACAGAAGTATTTCCTTTTACCCCTCTAATTTCCAAAATTACTTATTGAACAGCTGTTCCTACAGTTTTGCATCTGTTAGATACATAAATAAATTATAAAGTACATATAGAGAACAATTAAAAGGAATCAAGAACTACGCTAATACACAGGGTGTTCAAATGCAGCTGTCACTCATCCAGCCTATTTCTTTAATAGCTTTTCCTTCTCACTTCTTTTTGCTGACATTTACATTAAAAGGTGCTGTATCTTTCAACTTCCATTTTGAATGAATGTTCCTTGTAATGAACAACATGGGTTTGAAAGCGTGCTTTCTGAAATCCATCGAAAAGATGGTTTTAATGGAGATAAATGAGAAACTGGAGAAAAACGAATCGTTTTGCAATCTGAACTAATGCCTATTTGGAAACAGCTCAATTGAGGAAGGAGATTAAGACTTCTGGCAATGAGAATTATAATTATTTCAAATCTTGGCAGTAATTTTATCAAATAGTAGCAATTTCATTAAAAGGTGCACTGGTAATCATCTACATAAGGCCTCTAGGGAGGAAAACTTACCAATAATTGCATAATTATGTTATCATTGTTCTTATGATGGCCCACATTAAATACCACAAGAAGAAGCACTGCTTTTTAGTTTCTCTAAATATTTAGTTCAGTGCTTTTTCCTAGAAGATTACAGCAATAAATAAGAATTTCAGACTGCTAAACATGTCCACCAAATTTTGCAGAAAAGGCGCAGCTATTTTTCATGTACACGTACTGCAGTGTAGAAGGCTTCTGGAGGACCGGCATTGGACTAGATGACCTTTAGGGGTCCCTTCCAACTTAAATTATTCTATGATTCCTTGGCGGGTTCTTCAGAAACTCCAGGGTGAACTAATGCAGCCCTGGGTAATCACGCTGACACCCAGTGAGATCTGTCAGTGACAATGCCATGGAAGTGCCTTGAATACAGAGATTAGGATATATTTCTGACAATCCAGTTTCATTTCTCAAGTCTTCTCCTGGCAAGGAGATACATAATGCAGGCATTTAACTTAATCTCTAATGTCAGCAGAAGTCCCACATATATCCTGACTGCGATTTGTACTTTCTTTCCTAGTTATTAACACAGTCCTACCACAAACTGCATATGTGGTATAGACGTGGGTAAGTACTTACTGAATAGGTTGTCTTCCTTCCTACTCTAGATGAGACTGATGGATGAAACAGCACCCTGCTGTGAGTATGGTCCAAGCACCTGCTTAAGCAGGGAATCCCATTTCAGATTCTTTTATGATGGTATTTAGTATATGGGAGGAAAACAGAAATACAGTTTACTTCTTCTCCTTCAATCTGACCTTTTTTATTGTGCTGCACACCCCACCTCCTAGGTATGACGGTATTGGCATTACTGCTTAATCAGCAGTTTTATATATAATACCTGGAAGTCAGAAGTGCTATGGAATAGGAAACTTCAACTGTTTGTGCTACTGTGAACACTGCTGAGAGGAAGCTTTTATTTTGTTGAAGATACTGTGATTTATTTTCAAATTTCAAAAGTTATGTGCATCCAGGCCCAGAAAGCACTTCTGTGCCGTAAAAAACAGCAAACAGAGAGCAGGGCAGAAAAAGTAATGGAAACAACTGGGCAGTCACCGAGAAGCAGAAACAGAATGCATTATCACTAGCTGCTAGTGCAGGGGGGCATCTACAGTTCTAAGGCAGACAGATTCATTTCCATCAGAAACAGCACATTACAATGCATATGTATTTTAATACTCCATTAAAAATGACAGGGCAGCGCTTTTTAGTGCATATTTTCCTTTTAAAACCAAACATATTCAAATTTTGAATCTACAGACTAAAATTTACACCTTCTATTAAAAAAAAAAAAAGGCAGAATATTTCTCAAGCTTTACATCCCCCACCAACATTTTAAAGGTAATCAGACAACTGAACTGATGGAAGCCAGCAGCTGAGCACCTCCAGGCAGGTTGTGCTTCAGTGAAAAACCAAGCAGCCTTTGGCATCCGGAGTTTCCTAGCAGGTGCAGAGAAAATATTTTCCTTACTTCAGTTCATGCAGTACAACTCTATTAAGCAACTCATCCATTCACGGATAAGCTGCTGGTGAAGAGTTGAAAAATAAACATGAATGCCTCTTCCCACTTCCATTCTAAGTATAAAATGGATGAGATCGACTAGTTTTGAAATTTTTGCAGCGCAGTGATTAGGGACCGCCAGTTTTGACTACAGATAGGGCTTTCAGACTCTAATTCTTTATTTCAAAACATTTCTCAATGAGTTTTTTCTTCAGAATTGGCTGGCTTCTAAGTGCTGCTATTTATCTTAACAGAAGAACATTTCAGAATTCTGTTCTCCTCCATTGTAATCAATGCAAATTGTAAGTAAAAAATCAATTATCCAATACATAAGAAATGTCAACACTTTCTGTCTTCATACTAAAACATACACATGAAGAATCAGAATAAGTGTGTATACAACAAGCTACATAATTGCTTAAATACATGCACAGTGATTAATCAAACTGAGTATAACATTAAGTGCAAAGGCAATATTTAATTAAAACTCTCAATGGTAATAAAGGAGGTTAAACCTTTCTTTACAAAATGATTAAGTACAAATGCAAAACAGTTAAAACGAGGCTTACTGTTGGCTGATTTAAATCATGATTAAAATCCGCTTTACAATGCTTTGAATCAAATGGCAGCTCACTACAGGGGAGGTAACCACTTTGTTAAACCTGGAAGCACTACATGGCTCATCTGGCATCAGCCATGGACTTTACACTATGGGGGACGTGCAAGTTACAGAAGGCTGAGGACAACAGAAGGATGGGTTACAGAAGATGCGCCAAAAGAAAAGAAGCTAAAAAAAAAAAAAAAGAGGCTAAACAAGCTGTACTTGATTACTGTAGAAAAATCAAAGTAGTGATACTAGTTGTGAATATGTAAAGCACTATTATCCAGAGGAAGGTGATGAGCAGTTCACTGTGTCCACCAGAACACATCAAAATAAAAAGGAATTAATCAACAGCAAGGAAAGAGAGGTTAGACAGCAGGAAAATCTCTAACTTCAACAATTAGTTAAGCAGCAGCAAAAACAAGTGGGAAAATCTGTACCGCAAGTTTCTTTGAGCAGGTGAGGCTGGAATCTGCCTCACAAGATGTGCCATATCTGAGTTCAGCAGAGTACAGGCAGGGACAGACCAGATGATCCCTGCAGCCCCTCCAGCTTCACTCGGCGGGGAACTCCTAGTACCTGCTCAGTTTCTTAGAAACCCAACTGCTGGAGTTAGGTTAACGTGTGAGAAAGGCAAAGTTTGTCTAGCAAAGAATGAAGTTTCCAGTCCTGAGGGTTGAAGACAAAGTATTCCATCCTTGAAGTCATAGCACCCATTAAATCCTGAACAAAGAAACAGATTAAGAGAGGCAAGTGCTAGTTTTCAGGAGCCTTAGTTCTGAATGGCCTAGGAATGTGAATGCTCAAAACAGTGCTATCACACAGCTCACCCAGACTGCTTCTCCCCAGACATGCAGGCTCTGTGTGACAGGGATATTTGCAAAGTGTCTTTCCCACTAAGCTAGTTTAATTTCTCCTTCCAGAGTTGCTTTGTACAAAGCTTTTCCTACAAGTCCCCACACCACGACATGAAACGCAGTCACTCACCATGATTGGAGGAGCACTCTTGGCATAAGACAGTGACAGATGGGAAAAGAAAGGAAATACAGGGCTCACCTGGCATTTGTCAGGGTTCCAAGGAACCTACAAGAGATGTGTTATGTCTGTCTATCCAGTTTCCCCTGAGTTTTACATCTTCAGCCCATGCATCCTCTTTATCACTCAGATTTACAGCTGTCAGTGCCTAGCTGGCTTGCGAGCTCCTCTCCGATCAGATATTTAATGATTGTATTACATGATTAGGGACTCAGCTGTCAGATGACATATCAAATCATAGACTTTTAATGTTGTCATCCCCCCAGTGACAAAACTCGCTGTCGCTGATAACACTACTAGATGATGCTTTATTTTAGTTTCGGTCTCCAGGAAGGATCTGTACAGAGCAGCCCTGGAGTAGCATGGCATGTTAGCAATGTTAGAAACTCATCTGTTATTTGTGTGCCCCTTTTTTGTAAAAGATAACATAACCAAGGGCCTTACATGCTGTACAAAACAGTTCTGCTGCAACATGAACATTAGAAATGAAATGAACATTAAAATGAATGAACATTAAAAATCCATTTAAAGGTATATCTGAAAACCTATGTTTACAGAATAAATCAATGCAATCCTCACGAGTAAATCCAGTGAGAGATTAACAGTTACTGTCTTTTCTAATTGGTATAGCCTAGAAAATGGGAGTTGCTTTCTCCCTTCAAACACAGATGTTTTACACTCCTCTTGTGCCTTTATCACTAACTGCAGCAATCTTGGCCAGTGGACAAACAATGCACTTCAGTTGCCATCGTGCCTGACAACAAACCAGCAGAACTGCTCACATGTCTAAAACCTTTGCATGTTGCATTGTTACAGAGGGTCAGGCACCATTTGGAGGATCTCTTTTGTTTCCTAAAATTCACTGAAAAACAAAGCACACTTCTGCAGTAAGGTAATACAGAAGAAGAAAAAAAAAGTCAAGTTCTTTTTGTGCATGTGCATTCTCTTCAGACTTTCTTTAATAAATGTCCCAAAGACATAATGGACTGAAGATGGATCAACACTTTCTAATAAGCTTGGTCTTTAGCTTCAGATCTCCTCTTTCATGTAACAAATAGCAAACACCTTAGGCTCTAAGGCCAAAGAGACTCAACATAGGGAACTGAGTTTCTGAAGGTCAGAAACAAATGTAGTGCTTTTCCTGTGCAAGGGAATATTCAGAAGAACATTAAGAAATTACAAAAAGTCAACATTTTATACTTAAACGAAGAGCATTCTTACAGTAAATGTAATGCATTAGGGCATTAGACCTCATTTCCTCCAGCCATTCTTTGAACAGCTGAAAGAGACTTAAGGAAATGAGTCAAAATCCTGGAAGATGTTTGTACTACACCAAAAAGAAAACAACATCTGTAAAGTAATGCGTGCCACATACGTAGAACAAGACAATGTGCAGCGCTTGATCTCTGTGAGGCATTCATCTTCATGAGCACAGAGAGAAAACAGCTGAAAAGTGCCTTAACCTTGGGCAATTACTGCCTCTCTTCTACAAGAGCGCTATCAGATTAGATCGGTTGTCATGTATTGTAGGTAAACATATATGTTGTTGAAACACTTCGGTACTGCGCAGTTCTTGTTTCATCCAGAATCTGTTATTCCTCGCCTTCAGATTACACTTGCATTCACTGAAAGCTCAGGCAGGAAAAAAGCTTTCCTTCAAACTACAAATGCACAGTATTTGGTATGTAGCTCAACAACCGCAGCCATGCCTTAGAAATCTTTGGAATAGCTTGCACTAACAAAGCATTACATTTAAGAATACAGCAGGCTGAAATACAGAGAACACTGAGGTATTATCATAGCCTCTCACAACAGAGAAAGGGCAAATTTTAACTATGAGAAGCTGCTGCCTGTGACTCAGAGGTTCTTCTGAGATCTGCCCCATCCTCTGCCGTTGGCTGCCATTTACATGTGCTTAAGACATATCCTTTATGATTCCACCCGTGTCCTGATGCAGTACGTCCCTGCTGGAGGCGAGTCAGGATCCTTCACTTGATACACACCTGCAAAGCAGCATTGTTGTTCCAACAGGCAACAATCAATCAGTTTCTGGTGGAAAGTCTGCAGTGAGCCAGCACCACCCAAGTGCTGTGCAGCTGCACACATCTGGCAGCGAGAGGCTCTACCTTCAAACAGAGCACAGTCCCTGCAAGTGGTACTTCAACTGGATGCAAATGTATGCCTCGATCTCTGCCAAATTTAACACGCTTTTTGTTGTGAAGCCTTAAGAAAAATCACTTAGGCACTTGCTTGGAGAAAGTTCCTGGTTGCAACGGAAGGAAAAGAGTCAAGTATTGAGCAATCCTTGAAACAGCCATTCTGCTCTTGGCAGAGGGAGGGAGGCAGAAAAGATGGGAGGAAGAATGAAATGGGTGCAGGGAGTGCAGGATATTTGGGTGATCTGAGGGGGTCAGGGTAGTGACTGAGCGACAGCAATCAGAACCAGGTTCCAAGTTCCTCTTTCAGTCCTCCTTCCTCCCAGCTGCCATGTATGGGAAGTGTTACGGAAACAGACATTCTTCCCTCTGGGCACAGAGAAAGCCTTCTTCTACTCTGCAGCTGACTGTGAAAAGGGGAGATTGCTGGATGCTGGAAGGAACTGTACCCAGCCTTCCATGTCCACCGGGTGGAAACACCACACAGCCTCTGGTGGAGTGCTGAGGACAGGGCGAGCCCCAGGGGGACAGGAGAGGCACACAGAAAAGATCACTTCAGAAAACTGTATTTCCAAGTGGAAGGAAAGGTGGAAGCACATGCAAGGAAAACAAAAAATAGGAAGGAGCTGTGGACAGAAGAGATGAATGGTTTACTCTCTGAGAAGTTACTTTAAGCTTTGTTTTCTACATCCTCCTTTCCTATCTGCAACCAAAGGAAGAAGCTCTTGACTAAAAGCCAAAAAAAGAACCTTAATATAAGTTTGTATAGTAAACAACAGGACTGAGGGAGCTTACCCAGTCTGAGTGAACACATGGACACACAGGAGCAGTATCATATCTCTGCCCTGTCTGTCACCTCTGGTGTCCCCCCCAGCAGGACCCAAGCATCCGCTGTGATGCTTCCTGCATCTCAAAGCTAGAGCTAGTATCCTACTACTGCGTGAAAAACAGGTGTTACACGCACCTACCCAGAAGCACTTGTCTTCTGCAAGTCCTTCCGCCTGCCACACAGTGTATTTTTGTCTATATCACTTGTCTGACGTGGTTGTGAGGTGGCACATCTTCCACAGGTACACATCTGACCCAGAACCAGAGGAAGGATGGAGAGAAAGGTCCCTCCTTGCCCCTGTGTGCTCCCATGGCTTCCAGGACACTGACAGTTGTCTAAGTTTTCCTTGCAGCTGGTTGAACCATTAACGGAAGGGAAAGCTTCAAGCACAGGCAAGAAGTACTTGAAGTAAAGGAAGCTGATGGGTATTAATGAACAATGCAGCACACTCCAGAGAATGTCAAGGAATAGCCCACTGATGAGCGAGCTTCCTTTGCTCTGGCTGAACACATGTTGCAGATGGCATGTGGGTACTCTGAACGCGAAAACCCAAATCGTCAGCACACACTCTAGCTGCGAGCACCAACAAACAAAAGGGAGCAAAGCAGAAACATTACCCAAACAAAATATTCACGAAAACGCTGATACTTCCACGACTGTCTCACACCCCAGTCAAAGCGCTCACACCAAAGCCGGCCGCTGCTGGCTCTCGGCGCTGAGCTCTGCTCCACGCAGCGTGGCCGGAGCGGTTCCGGCGCCCGGCATCCTTCCGCACCTCCTCGGTTCTCCTTGAGCTAACAGCACAGAAATAGACCTTGCGCTCGGTGCGTGCGCTCCTCGGGCACCTCCGTGCCACCGGCGGCACGGCAGCTCCGAAACCCATGTGCGAACCCGTCCAGCGCCGCAGCCCCGTGCCGCACTTAGTGCAGGAGCAGGAAACCCCGGCTGCGGGGAAGGGAACCCGCCGGTCCATCACCCGGCGCACCAAACTTTTTGCCCGCAGTGCCCCTGAAGGGGCGGGGGCCCTTCTCCCGGAGGCGGCGGTGCTGAAGCGACGCGGCTCCGCTCCGAGCCGCGGCTGGGCACGCGTCCCTCCGCGGTGCCTCTGGGCACGCTTCGGCCTCGCCGGGCAGCGCGGACACCTGACGGCAGCGTCCGCCCCCTGCCTATTGTTCCCGCAGCACTTCACATGGGGACATTTTGTACCGATTAAGAGATAGTTTATTGTCAAAACAGCCCGGCTCGGAGAGCTGGGGGTGTGCACCTTCCCGGCCACCCTCCCAGCTCCGCGCCATACAAACAAAAGACTTTCTTTCTTTCTTTTTCTTTTTTTTTTTTTTTCTTTCTTTCTTTTTTCTTTTTTTCATGCGGGGAAACTGGCTCCCTCCCCCCGGCCCGTCTCTGCTCTTTCAGCCTCCCCCGACCCCGCTGCCCCGCGCCCGCCCGCGGCTCCCACCTGCGGGGATGAGGCTCAGCAGCAGCACGGCGTGCGCCAGCTCCCAGGCGAGGTGCGCGCCCTCCATGCCGCCCCCTCGAGCCCGCCGCGCCGCGGCTGCCGCTCGCACCACCCGGCGCGCAGAGATGCCCGAGCCCCGCGGGAGCCTGCGGAGTACTGCCGGCCCCGCCGCCGCCAGCGGCCCCGCCTCCGCCGCCCGCCCCGCGCCGCGCCGCGCCGCGCCGAGCGGCCCCCGCCCCGCCGTGCCGGGATGGGCGCAGGTGAAGAGCTGCCCCCGAGGGGGTGGCGAGCGGGGCGGGTGAAAAGAACGCCCCTAGCCCCCCCCCGAAGTCCCCCGCGCGCTCACCCACGCACCCAAATAAAAAAATATTGAAAGAAAGGAGGAGGCTTCGTGGTGCGTGAGGTGGGCGCGGGGCTCGGGGAGAATGAAGCGTCCCCCAAAGGGTGGGTGTGGAGCGGATTGTGTCGACCTCAGAGCTCTGGCAGCGCTTCTGCCCGGCCGGGATCGCGAACTTGGACCCGCCTGGGGTTGACCCGGCGCTACGGATCGGACAGAGTACGCAAGTGAGATGCAGGGCACGTCCTGTGACACAAAAGGAAAGATGGGAAAGAGAAAGCTGACACGGAGCTTAAACGTGGAAAAGGTTCTTACGGAGAGGATTGCGAGCAATTGTTTTTCACGTCCCTCAAGGGCAAGATAAAAGTAATCCATTTAGTTCTCAGCAAAAAGAGAAAGAAATAGCTTAAATGTTAAGAAAGCACTTGCAAAGAGTAGGGAGAATTTAGTGTACAAATGCATTGAGCAGAGGAGGTGGTGGAATCCCGCAGAGGGAGTTTTTTAAGTACGGGTGAGACAACTGACAGGGAGGATCCAGGAGCACTTGCATATGCAGCTAGAGAGGCAGAGCTCTGCAGGCACAAATCCTACAAATTTCAGCAACGAGTTCCTTGGCTTTTCCATATCTGTCCGTGCCACACACATGGTGTGTGCTGCCCAGATGTGCACTGCCCAGATGTTCAAATACAAATGGGGATGGATCATTCAGGCTGTCACACCTAGCAGCAGTTCCCAGCATACAGAAAGGTGGAGTGGACACCTGGCACAACCTTTACCCTTGGAGAAATGTAAATGTAGATGTTGTGAAACGTGGCAATACAGATCAGAAAAGTTATTGAAGGTAAATTATTCCTTTTGTGTGTGTGTGTGTGTGTGTTGTTCAACATCTTTCCCTTTTCACTATTGTCAGATTTTTTTCAAGGTTAATAGCATAGTCCCATATGGTCCCACGTTAGATGAAAGTCTTGTCTTATATGTTTAAAATGGTTCTCTCCACTCCTTTGCTCTCTTTCATCTCTGACAGCAGTCTCTTTTGATGGGTGAATCCTTCCCTCGCTGCAAAATGGAGTGCATTTTTGTTAGCGCTCTGACAATTTCAAAATCAGACATCATCTTAAACTCTTATTTCTCACTAGATTCTTGCCTCGTCAAGTTAATAATGAGCAGTGAAAACAGAATGGCCAAAATACTAAAAATTTTAGTGCTTTCCATGTTCTCCATGTTTCTTTTTGTAGGAGAAAAAAAAAAGTGTATTTTTTCATATAAATTCTCAGAGCATTTACAGTTTAATTTCTTGTGGATGCCAAAGCAATGCAGAATACACTACAAGAGGTTTCCACTGAAGCATTATCGAGGGACATGTGATGTTATTTTCGTGACAGGTTTCTCCCTGCTCTGTTTGATTAGTGCTGTTTCAGTTAGTGGCCTGCCTTGCTGTCCTGCACATCGCCGATCACATGAAGCCCCATTTGCGGGGCCCAGCATCATGTGCCTCATTTTCATGAGCATCAGCTGAAAGTTAGATGTCTAAAGATAAGAGTGGCAACAATATTCTCCATCTATTTTGCCTGGCTATAAATAGCTATAAGTAAGAGTGAGACATAGGTGGATGAGCTTTAAGCTTGCTTTTTAATTTATTTTTAATAATCACAATGATAACATTGTCAACCTTTCCGTCACCTCAGTGTATTCCACTGAAAGATCTAAGTTCTCTCATCCGTATTCTCCTTGCATCATGGAAGTAAAAGGAAGCTTTTGAAAAGCAGAGGTCTCTCTGTTATGTCTTTACTCCTGTCCAAAGTGTATGTGTTTTAAGGCAACATGTGTCTTGTCTGCATTTGCAACTGGCCTCACATCTTCCCCTCTTCAGTCGTTAAAACATGCTGTGACTGTGTCAGGAGAGGGAGTGACATCTCATCTCATTACCTGCTTGGAACCAGCCTGCAGTAGGTGGACATGCTAGAGAAAGAAAAAGAAAGAGTTTTGCAAACTGTGCAGAGAATAGACGGAGATAAGTATTAAAATGATAAGCTTGAAGAAATATATGAAACCCTTCTTTGGAAAGCTTCTCTTCAGTTTGAAATCCTTGAAGTGATTTAACATTTGGGGACCAGCTCCTGCAACAAGTCAATACCCAAGATTGCTTTTAAGCATCCATGTTGCTGCTCACTGAGATAAACATTGCAGAGATCAATGATATCGGTGAGATTAAGCTAGTGTCATTGAACAACTGGTGACCTAATGAAGGGCTTGCATTATCTTTGTATCTGAATAAAAATCCATTTGGAAATTAACTAGTGTGATGGTTTCGAGCAATTTATTTGCAGGGCTATGAAAATCATTTTATTATAAACCCTTAGAGCATAAATAATCTGTAGGATTTTTTTCATCCTCAACATGACATATCCAATGAGGAGAGAGGAAAATGCTCTTCTGATACAGTCAATCAGTGCCAACTTGAATCCCACCTGATAAACTTGGTGATAATGAGTTATTCTATAAAGACTATACTTTCTGTCTCTAAATTGCAGATTAATAGATCTTAGTCTGGAGCACTGCTATTCTGTGTAAAATGGAAGGCCCAGCAAAGCAGACAGTTCCAGAATTAACTCATCTGTGATTCCTGCAGGCTTTGAGATATTATGAGAAACATCTATCGATTTGCCAATGCAGTTGTGAAAACTATTTAATCATTGGCATAAAAGTTTGTTAAACTTCTTTAAAGTGAAAAGAGGTTCCATTTCTGCTTTTTGTGCTCATCTGAAACAACACCTCTGAAGCCTGGCTGCCAGGAGTGTCATATGACTATGGTGCGGCCATCTGCGCTAATTACTCTGCTGCATCTTATTTTAACCTACAAAAGTGTAACTATGAATTTTTCAAGACTCTTTTTTTATTAATTAAAAAAATAGTGTGAAGTCTTCTGGTTGAGCTTGTTGGCACAGCAAGGTGTATTACAGCTGGAGTGATTTTCTAGAAGGCTGGAGGTTTCTAGATGTCCTATTGCCTTCAGTTTTATTAAACTCCATCTTTCTGCATCCTCACACTGGGACGTGAGTGCAGAGAACCGGCGTGAGCTGACAGGCATATGCATTTAGACTTCATCTCTGTATAGTAGGATTTTAGCATCATCCATGCAGTTTAACTGAATAAATCTCTGTTATTTTTAGCAGGAATGACTCTAAAATTAATGCAGATAAAGTGGACCTTATCTCATTCCCCTCAGGAATGTGAGCCTTCAGACTGAATGCGTTGGGTCTTACTCGAAGTGGGAAGTATCTCTTATCCCTTTTTAATCCAATTTTGTAAAATGCTCACTAAATCCCATTGTGTCCATGATCTTAAATCAGCATTGCTATCGCAATTAATGAAAGAGTTTTCCAGCATCAAATGTCAAGAGCCTAGATATAATCATCGTTGAAGCTTGAAATATGTTCTGTTTTAAAAGACAACTTGTATTATCACATGCATAACACACTATTGTAAAAGCTGTCTTATCAGTATAAGCTTAAGTGGAAAATAAAAGCTCTAATCTTCTTGATAACATTTTTTGTTACTTTATAGCATGCAATCTTACTGAGAAAAGAGATTTGTCTTTATGAACTGGAAAGCATGGTTCTTGCCTTTATCACTCACTGTTTTACTTGCCTATGCCATAGCTGAGAGCTACAGCTCTATCATTCTTTTGTAAAAGTACTGCAAACTCCATGCAGTAACTTAGTTTGAAAGGTCTGAGAGGGGTTCTCATCAATGCTTATAAATGGTGGCTGTGAGGTGGATGGTGCCAGGCTCTTTTAGTGGTATCCAGGTATGGAACAAGGGCGATGGAAACAAACTGGAATAAATGTAGGAAGCTCCGTATCTGCATGAGGGAAAAATTCATTACTTTGAAGGTGACAGAGCACTGGAACAGTCTGCCCATAGAGGTTATGAAGTCTCCCTCTATGAAGATATTCAAAACCCACCTAGATGCAACGTGCTGTTGGGAACCTGCTTTAGCAGAGGTTTAGAATTATCTCCAGAGATCTCTTGCAGTCTTTATGATTCTGTGACTGTTTTCTCAAGTATTTTCTTGTCTTATTTCATTTTGTTTCTTGGAAGTTTTTTTGAGTGAGCTTAACATATCAAAACAATTGTAGAGAAATGTCTCTCAGGAAACAGAGGCATGGTTTTAATTGAGAAGAGGGGAGATTTAGATTAGAACTTTAGTGGAAATTTTTGAACGCTTGCTTTCTCTCTGGGGGTGGGGGAGTTGGGGCAGGGCAGAGTGCCCGCCGCTTCAGCACATCGGCGCCCAACGTGGGGCATGAACCCACGACCCTTCGCTCGCACCACCCTTTACTCAGGGTGCAGTGAGGCACAGGCTGCCCAGAGAAGCTATGGATTACCCATCTCTGAAGGTGTTCAAGGCCAGGTTGAATGGGGCCCTGGGTGGCCTGAACTGCAACTGCACCCATGACAGGGGGTTTGAACTGGAGGAGCTTTAAGATCCCTTCCAACTCAAGCCATTCTGTGATTCCATGATTCCATGATTTTATGATTCCGTGGTTTGGTTTCCCTGGAAGCTGCCTTCTTTCCCCTCTAGCTGTTCTCTGTTCTTGTTCATCCTCCCAGTAGTGGCAGCTGGACCTGCAAACCCAAAGAGCCTTTTCCATTCCCCCACTGCCTGCTCTGTGAACAGGATATGAATTCCTCAGTTGATGGAAATGTGTCCAGGCTGCGCATCTTGTGACAGGAACTAACTTTTCTTTGCAGTTCATAAAGAATCCTTCTATGTTCTATCACAGTCCATAGCTGTATCCAAAATCTAAATAAATGACTGGAGAGAAGCTCCGTCAGGCATTTCTCTGAGGTGATTAAAGCCATGTGAGATCCAGATGACTCCCTTGCATTTTGGTTAAACTTCAGTGTTTTGAATGAATTTGGGATCAAGTAAGAAGCTACATCCACCTGCATGCAGACTTTGGAAGAAGAATAAAACCTATTTGATTGCAAAAATAAGACCCAATTGATGTATCAAAATGTGTGCTTTGGGGAACAGGGAGGGTGTCATTTCTGCATTCCCTGCGCAGACGAACTGAGAAGCTTGCTTGTTTTATTGCTTGCTTTTTGCATCACTTCTCAAAGTATCTTTATTTACCATATTTTAACATATCACTGTTAAGCTGTGTCAGGCTTCATTTGGATCCTTTTGAGCCTTGTCTTTGAGTGTAAAAGGTCTCACTTTGTTTACAACCTCGTGCAGTTTAGGGAAGTGTGTTGGCTGCCCTTTGCTCACCTTTGCAAGTCCATAACCTGGGCTGTACCTGACAGCCCAATTCCCTCAGACCATGCTTCTCTCACATTCCTTGCCTTCAGGCCTCAGCTCCAGCAAGGGAAGGCTCATGGGAGCCTCCATCATACCCTTGTGCTGTCCTGCCAGCCTCAGTGGGCACACCAAGGTAGATTTGTCAACACACTACCACTTTGTCTGAAACAAGGGTATCAGTGTCTGTCCCTAAAAACAACATGTATTAGCATAAAAACCTTTCGGAGAAGGCAGTTCTTAAAACAGAAGAGTGCTGGTTCATGTGACTGGCTCAGTATTTCTCAGGCACACCAAGAAGCCTTTCTCCATGTCTGCTTTCTCCACAAAACTGAACAATTTCTGCTGTTTTTTTTTTCAGTTCCCAAGACAGTCATGGGCAACTGAGCTTATTAAAAACCAATGTACTTTTCGGTTACCGTATTGGTCTATAAGGTGGTGGCATGAAAGATCCACAGAGCAAGCAAGTTCTCCATTACCACTCTCTGTTCCACCTCTGCAGCTTTTCTGAGTAACTCCTATGAAATTAAAATACTGTAGGGATATCTCATAGACATTGTCACTCGTCTGTGCTCAGCTCATAGCAAGGCAGTGCCTTAGTGTCCTAGAGCACAACATATTTATGTTTTCGTTGCAATCTAGCTTCACAGTTCTTGGTAACCAAAAGTCTCTAAGAGATTATTTTCCTATCAGTCTTTTTATTCATTTTCATACAGCTATCTTGTACTGACAGAGGTCTTTGGAGCTTTTTGTCAGCTATGTATATATGCTAATGCAGTATATATTATAATCCCCAAGCTTCCAGTGCTGATGAATGTGAGGAAAAACATACATGCCACAGGTGGAGTAAAGGGCAGCTGAGGGTGCATACCCATTTGGAAGGTAATGCCCTCCATATCTGTCATCCAGTCCCCAGTAATATTTATTTTTTCACCAGGAAAAATGTTTTTCAGCCTTTTTGGTATATGTAAGAGTTTTCAAATTGAGATGATTCCATCCTTCAGAATTTCCACGTGCAGCCTGTTATTCAGTGCAAGTGAGCTTTTGAAGGCACTTTTGACCACCTCTTCATTGGCTGTTTGCTGTTCCAATATCCTGGGAAGAATGCCTGGAATTGTCACTTGATGAATTTGCATTGTGATGGCTTAGTTTGTTCAGGCTGGATAACCAGAAATAAAAAGTCTGTTCATGAAGATGGCCAGAAATCAAAATGTTATTTGTCACTGAGATAGGTGTTGCGAAACCTGCTGATATTAATGAAATCATCTAGTTTTAGAAAGCTTGTGAATTTGGACGTTAGGAAGCAATAAATGGGATGACCACTTCTCCGTTTTTCTCCTTCTGTTCTGAATTTTAAGAAGATTTATGGAGACATATCAGTTTAGTATACTGAAATTCAGTCAAATGAGTTTTAGGATAATTTTCCTTTTCCTATTTTATCTCAGTTCTTTTTTGAAGTCAGTATTGAAATGCTGCATTACTCAGGTGTGCAGTGTTTATTCAGATGTTTCTGCACATTTTTTTCTGTCTGTATCTGACATTAACCACATTAGTACAAAAAATATGTTCTAAAGACCACATCTATTTTTTTCTGATATGTTCATCTTGTTGCCCCTTGGATGTTGTTTCTACTCTCAAATTCAAGAGCACTGCTGGCAAGCCCCTCATCCTATTTGGTGTCCCTATATGAAGGCAGATCCCTGCCTGTGTGCTGGTTCCTGTACTCAAAGGATACTGCCGCCAGGACATGATTGTCAGCACCTGGACCAAAGTGCATTCTCAGAGTTCACCAGGTCTTGGTGCTTGCAGCATAGAAGTCCTGCCTTCCCTTCTACCCCTCTTAAACCTTGCAGAAATTTTTACCTAATAGTCTCCCTCCCCTAATCCAGGTGCCGAAACACTTTGTCAAGTGAGTGTAGAATGCTCTGTCGCTGGAGAAGAAGCTCATGTCACTGGCAGCATGCAGGACTAGTGTGAGACAGGAAAGTGTCTTGCTAAAGCTGATGTTTGGGATTCCTTGGGGTTCACTCAGAAATACACAGCACCCTTTGCTTTCTGCTCCTGGTTATAAATGACACAGATGTAAAAGTCAGGTTTTGTTTCACCTCAGGAGCCTGTTACCCTTTCTTGCTGTGGACATGCCTCCCCTGGAAGCCAACTTGCGCAGTTCATAGTGTGGTTTCTGCTTTTGCCTCTTTTCTGTACCACTCCTATGGCATTCAGGCCTGTGTTTGTCACATCTGCTTGTGAGACACTGGCAGCAAAATAGGCTCAAGTGGGTTCTGACCCTTCTGTCCCTGCTGTGGCGCTTCAATTTGCTTGTACTTTGTTTTGCTGCTACAGTTGTTCTGTGGAACCACAGAAGAGGTTATTTTTTGCCCTTTATCTAGTCCGTGATCTGTTTTGCTGTGTGGCTTTTGCAAACAGTTCTGCTGCCAAAGTGAGGGAGCACAAATGATGAGAACAAGCAGTGAGGAGCAACCTGAGCTGACTTGCTGCCAGAGCCAGCTCCACACGGGGGTAAACCCTTTTTATTCCACAGGAGTCTGTTAATACCAAGGGAAATGCCACAGTGTCTCTGTCTGAGGTCAGGTTTAAAGGTACTTACAGGTGACTTCCCCATTTCAGATGGATGCCCAAGCAGCCAAGGCACTTAGCAGGGGCAATCCCTCCTCCTCAGTCTGTATCTCTTATTTTTCTTGGAGCTATCTCCCCTGCTGCACATCATTTGATCAATTGTACTGTGCCCAGTCCAGGCTGCTGTCGTCTGGATTTATTCTTATTTTCAATGATACATTAAATGTAGGTGCAACCTGTGAAGTATGTGGTCCCTGCTGTCATCAGTCCCTCCATGCAGGCCGCATATGGTCCTTTATTAACACAGATGTCAGCTCAGGAGCAGCCTGCATTTCCAGATACACCTCAGGGAGCAGAGATCTCTCCCCCCCCCCAGCTCATGCCTGAGTTCATGTGTCAGAAAGAGGATCATTTGTTTGGGGTCTTGGGGTTGAAATAAGGGTAGCGATTAGGATGTGGTGGTAAATGTCCACTCATTAGTCTATGATGACGTGCACAGGATTTATGGCAGTGACAAGAAGTCAAATAACATGGTAGGATAGCTCCTTTCAAAGACAAATTTAATAGGTGCTGTTTGCTAAATGTGAGTCAGGGTATCAACCTGGGGTTAAATCTTGGGGCATTTCATACATGGAACCTTGATGCTATGTTAATAATTCTCACTGTGCGACCACTGTACAGCTGATAAGCAGAAATGTGCAGAAAATGTGGTAAACAATATTTAGAATTCCTCTTTCATCTTCTTTCACAGATGTTTTTTTAGATTCTCTAACATGATCATATGATGAAGAACATGTCATTTTGACCTCTGAAAGCCTGGAACACTAGCATCTCAAGTTCCTTTCCAAACACTTCAGAAATCCTTCCACAAACAAATACTGGAGATACCCAGAGCTAGCAACACCCCTCAGTCCCTGTTTTAATAGTTGGCTGATACTATCTGCCCTGGTAAAATAGAAAGATGCAGCCTATGTCCAGAGTGATAACAGGGACCTGGATCAGCATGTCAAATGCCCATTTGTTTTGTATTCATGTCATACTGCTGTGTGGTCAGTTAGATTGAATTCCTCTTGCAAAGAACCAGAAGAGGCTGAGGTTCACTTGGGTCTCAGCTAGAGGCTCTCTGTATCTAATGCAGAAATGCAGGTACTTCTGGGATGATGATTACCCAAGCTGAATCAGGGAACAAATCGTCCTCCAGAGATGTCTTTCTTCTCAGAGGGAATTAAATAGCTGGTTTTGATAATACCCCACTTGTAGGGGGGCTGAAATGAGATGGAAGTTGCATATTTTGTTCAGTCTCAAGAGTTGAGAATCATTTCCTTTCAGTGTCTAAGAGGACACCTAAAGGGCTTTTTCTGTGTATAAATATGAAATGGTGCTTACAAAATATTTGGATATGGATTCATTGCAAGCACAGTTTTATCCAAGTCTTGCACCAATACCAGCTGCATGGCCTTCTTAACACTTCACAGCTTTCAGCTGTGGATGGCACTGCCTTATGCAGCTTTGCACATCCCCTTGATCAGTGGGACATGAAAAGGGCCTTGCACTTGCCATATGGCACTGGGATTTGGGAGCACCCAGCACTGCCTAACTGGAGAACATAGCACAAAGACTGTGGGAGGCAGATGCTCTCTCATGCCATTTCCACAAATGCCCCATATGACAATTTCTGACCACTGCCTCTGATAAAGTTTTCAGTTTTCAGCAAGACCCTGGTCCCACACAGACTTTAATTTCCTTCTACTGAAGATGTTTGAGATAAATTTCAGCTTCTCTTTCACAGGAATTCTAGCAGAGGGAGCAGGATCAGGGGATGTTCTTTCCATCTCATCTGCACTGAATAACCTATGGCCAAAGGTCCATAGAGTTCCCCAGCTGTTTGGCCTTTGAGATAGGAGAACAGGAGGGTTTGGAGATTGCTCCCCTAGCAGTTAGAAGGATTACCTTTCCTACAGCTACAGCAAGGGTCTGGCCTCAGAAAGTTCTGCACAACAGGCAGGCAGCATTACATGTTTCAAAATCAGTTTCTTCCTGGGACTGGCTGTTGACTATGCCCCGGCATACCCCAAAGAACCCATAACGGCTGGCTTGATGCTTCTTGTGCCTTGTCAGTGTGGTCAGCCTTGTAGGGGATGTTACCAGAAAACTGTTCCCTTGGCTCTATGATCTGTTTATGTGTTGCTACTATAAGTAGTATTGTAAGTAAAACTGTTTTGGTAATGTAACTTTTGAGCATGAATTGCTAGTATACATCAGTACAGCCTCAGGTATAGTTTTCTAAAATTCTCAACCTATACACTTTGTTTTCCCAGACAACTTTAATTCATATTCACAGCCTATGTTTTCCACAGACAACTTTAATTTATATTCATTTATAACCTTCTTGAACTATTTGATTGAATGCAGCTGGGTAAAAAGGAAAATGTTTGCTAACTCCGTTTTAGTCAAAAATGCAAAAGATACAAGAGGTATTTCAATTTTAACAAGCAAGTGTATCTTTAGAGGGCATCTTTTTGTTAAGCAAATTATTATAGATTTCTCCCAATCTATAAAAGAGCAGTTTTACTGTTCTTCTGATTCTCTTTTACTTTTATGATAATCTAAACATTTATAAGAAAAGATACCGTTTAGATGTTCAAAATAGAATCATATTTTTGGACCATGACATCAGTTTTTATGCCATTTCACTCTATTTTGAGCTACAATTAAAAGCTCTTTTTTAAACAAACTGTATCTAATTTCTGTGCTAAATCAAACCAGGCAGCAGGGAATATTTTTTCTTTTAACTAGAATGTCATTGGAGTCAAGGCATGCAAGTACAATGCAGAATTGTAAGACATCTCTTCAAGAAATGAATTCACTGCGATGTCTTCATCTACCCCAGAAGTGGCTTCTGTTTGGCAGAAATGTGCCCGAAAAACCCAACTCTTTCACCAAAATAGACAATTTCCCAATAGAGCTTATTCAATCTTTCTGAACAAAGCTGGAATACCAGAAACAATTTTGCTAGCCTAGCAGCATTTGCTAGAATGATTGTGCTGCTGAGAGTTGCGTGTTATTGGCCACTCCTTGACAGTTACCATTAGAATTAGATTAGAATTTTGGACCCAGATAAACTCTGTGACTGGGAGCCTGAACCAACAGAATTATCACATAAGTCACATTTCATTTTTACACATGGAAATAGTATGCAGAAAATGGGCAACAATATGTTTTTCCTTTTAGAATATTAAGTTTGTAGGTAGACTGATGTTTCAGTTGTTTTTGTAAAACTGTGTGCTGGGCCTAAACTCCTTTACAGTATGCCTTTACTGGTCTACACATTGCATGTATATAACTTTCCTTCAAATACCTCGTTGTTCTCTGAGAACACAGCCTGTGGCGAAATTGAAGTTTTGAAAAGCAACTTCTTGGGTTTCCTAGACAGAGAAACAACATATGACCAGTGTCTCTTGCTGTAAACAACACTGCAGTTTTCCCACTCAGCTAGCGTAGAATGCCAAAACTCATTTAGCTATATAGCATTTAGCTAAAAACCCTTCCAAAATTGTTTGTGCAAGATTTCTCAGCCACTGACAACCCAAATCAAAAAGTCATCCATTGTGGAAGTACTGTCCTCAGAATGATGCTAAGATATGAGGGTCCACAAAGTTCAGTGCTGAATTCCTCCCCCACAAGTTATTAAGGAAATGGAGCATTACCTATGACCCAGGGGAAGTCTACAGAATCTGGGACTTTGATGTCTCTGGCAGTAGTCAGCACTGATTAAAGAGTACATATGAACCAAATGAGAGACACGTGGTTGTGCTTGGTTAGCTATAGAAGGAGTTAGATATTTAGAGCCTAAAATTAAGCTTTAGATCTTTACCTTCAACATGAGCCATGACTCAATGGGGAAGCTCACAGGATCATTCAACTCCCCCTTACATTACTGCAGTTCTTGCAGAACGTGGGGTCTCTGCAGCTCCCACTGCCAAATTATATCTCTTCCCAGATCTGTCTTGGGTTGCTGGGCACACCAAGGGCTGACCCATGCCTGGGACGAAGGCCTGACTTTGATTAGACAAATGCAGGTATAAGCAGTCTGATCACAAAGATGTGTCATTCTTGCCCCTAGAAGTTATTGTGCTGTAGTCACCAGCAACCAGCGTCAAAATCAGTGTCACCATTAATAACTGTCAAAAACTAAAAGAAATGATGGTTTTACCCAGGTTATTACATCTGCTGAGAAATAAGGTCTGTGGGCATGTAGGGTGGGATGTTCCTGAGAACTGAATGGGAGGAACTGCTCCCCAGAGTGCCTTGTGGTGTACATCCAACTCAGAGAATGTAACTTGTCCTGTTTGCAATATTCCTAGCAAATCTACATCTCTCCTAACCCTAGGAAAATTTTCCCAGGCACACATGAATTGCCTGCTTTGTTTGACCTGTTTCTTATCCTTTAAGCAGAGGAAATGTCACCCATTTACTTTTTTGGTCTCTTTCATCTGATGGTTTGTTGGGTTTTTTTCAGGATTTTTTTTTTTTTTTCCTTCTCTACTCCATCATAAACAAGATTTTCCTAATTATTTCTGATCTAACCCTTTAAAAGTTTCATGTGATGATGACACAGTAAGGAAATGAAAAAAAGGAAGATATATTTGTGAAGTGATCTGGTCACCCCCAGGCTTTGAAGTGGGAAGAATTTAGGTTCAGGCGATCCATTTCTGAAGCAAATGTTTCAGCTGTATATCTAGAGCCCCCATTAGCAAAGGGACAATCTGTCATAGACTCAGCCTAGATGAGACGCTTTGTTCTGTGAGGAAAGAGCTGTAAACACAGGAGGTGACTATTAAATTGAGGGATGGAAAACACCACTAAAAATGATCATTAGCAGAAAGAGAATTGCATTTTTTTTTAATGCAAAAGGGAAAAAGGGAGATTTTGTTTTATTGATATCAGCAAGATAAAAATAAAAAACAAAGCCAAAAAAAACAAAACCAAAAACAAAACAAAACAGCTATTAAGTCTCCAGATAAATATATTTCCTTGTAACATGTGATGTGTAATTCCATGGAAACAAACACATAGACATAAACTGCAGAGCGCTTGGGGGCATTGTTAACTTATCAGCATAGGAAAAAGGGAAAGTAAGTATAAATGTCGCAGAAGCTATAACCAAAATTAAAAGAGCATGCATGGTGTTTAAATCTTATGGATAATGTGCTGAAGATTAAGTTGCATGCTAATAACTTGGCGCACATTTTAAAGTGACAACACACAAATCAGCTGAAAGGAACAAGGGATAATTTAATAATATGATATACGTTACATTTATATCAATATAATATATATGAAGCTGGTGAGATTCCTGCTCACATTTTTAGGATATTGTTTAGTAAGAAACTATGGCATTAGCCACATTTTTATAAATTGCAAACAAAAGCCAAGGCCGCAGTTGCATGTGAGAAGGATTTAACCTCTGTAAAATCCCGCTGAGCACATTAGACAGACAAAGTTTACTAAAACTGATGTCAGATTATAGAAATAATGATTCTGGCAGATCCTCTTCTGGCTGATGTACTTTGGCAGCATTGCTTCATTGTTAATATCATGGGATGGAGCTGCAGGAGCTCCCCCATGAGAATCCCATGCAACCTCAAGTATGAGCAAAAACAGCTGAGTTTCTGCCAGGAATGGTGACCCTGTAAAGAGCTGCTCACTTAAGCCTGGAAAGCAGTGCTGTGCTGTAAATGAGCCACTGTCATCTGTCCTCACCTCTCGCACTGCTGCTGTAGTGCTGGAAGAAAGGAAGCAAGCAACCGTATGTATTCCTCCAGGTGAAATAGAGGAGCCTGTGGGCAGGTGTATTGCTTGAATCCCATTTATTCAAGTGAATTGGATTTTTATGGGGTCATTTTAAAGAATAGGACTGCAGCCAGTGACAGGAGCATAGATCCGTATGTGAAAAGGCAGCAGTAATGACCTCCTGCATGTAAACTGCACAGGCTCTGTCCTCACTTTTCTATTAACTCCTGCACCACAAAGGCCACATTTGGAAGGAATTTCTGTAATTTCTGGATAGAAGTTGGAGAGGTGAGACCCCTTCCAATAGCCCCTGTCAGAGCTCAGTGTGGGTCACTCCATGTAGTGCTGCACAAGGCTGGCCCTGGACCACCAAGCCCAGAAAGCAAGGCAGCAAGCCCTCAGCTCAGTATTCATTCCAACAGAAATGAGGGCCTGAGGGGAGTCTGGTTAGCTTCCAGGTTCCTACATTTTCCTGCTTATTAAGCTGTCTTACATCTGGGGCTGGTGGATTCCGCAGAATGTATTTCCTGAAGAAAAAAAAAAAAAAAAAGATGTGTCTATAAAGAAAAGTGAACCTTTGGATTCATATATGCAATATTTTATTAACTTTCCCTCTGCATATGTTGTGTGTCTGTGGCAGATGTAGTTTTGGAGGAAACCTTTCTAATGTGGTTTTGCAGAGTGCTTTCTACAAGCAACTCTAAAATAATAAGACTTTCAATTAAAGGAAAGTGATCGAGAAGGAAAAGGTGAGAGAAGAGTGAAATTGCTGCAACATTAAAAATGTTTCCAACAATTACCAGCAGTTTTCCAATGCCTCTAAATGTTGCAGTATGAATTATGTCTTCAAGGAGTTCCTAAAGCCTTCTCAATACAGATTTTCAGATATATTTGTTTATGACTGTGGCTTACTGCATAATGCAAATAATGTAGCAGTATAGCAAGCGTGAAGCATGACAGAAAAAATGCGATTAACGTCGAGCTTACAGATCCTGTGTCTGCATGATGTGTCCTCAAAGCGCCCTTCGTCTCTGAGTTACACATTTAAAATCAGGAAGACATTGCCTAATTTTTCGTTACCTTTTAATGTTCAGCAGCGCTTAATGGGAATGAAGTTTTGCAAACATTTTCTCATAGAGATCAAAACTCGCTTGGGGAACTTGATAGCTTTTCTTCTGTGGCTCTTAATTCTTTTGATAAACATGCAGCTGAGGAAAACATGGTTGTTTGTGATTTGAATTAAAACAACAACATTTGATAGAGCACCTTACAAAGTCTTAGTCTCAAAAGGAATCCAGATTGACTTGGACATAAGGATTGCTATGCAGATTGAAAACTGAAAGCCTACAGCATAACCAAACTGGACATTTATAATGTTTTCACAACTAAAAAGCCTTTCCTCCTCCATGGGGAAAGCTTTCCAAAACAATCATTCCTTGTTTGTAGGTCTGAAGTTCTGACACAAGAACTCAAGGCTTTTCTAAAACTTACAGACTCCATTAAGTGTTCTACACAAGCAATTGCAATATGGTTAGCTATTCAGCCAAGTTGATACTGCTTGACCTTTTGGGAGATCTAGTCTTACTGGGATTCTATTATTTGGAACATCTTCAGGTCTCTGATTGACACATGCCTTATATTCATTCATTTTTCTTGCTGTCTCAAGATCCCCTACATCAGATTAGTCTACTTGATTCTCTGTGAACTATTGTTAATATAATTTATGATAAGTAAATAAATAAAGGATATGCACAGAGTGCCAAGTTTTTAGTCGCATTCTTCTCTGTTTTTGTCTACATGTCTGAAAAGGAAATCTAATTTTCAAAGGAAGGACCTTTCTTGCTACCCCCTTTGAAGTATGTTAAAGATACTTTAGAAATGCAGGTATTATTAATCACTGTTATGTCACTAAATTACTGAGCATTTTCTAGATCTCCAGAGCCTGTGGCAATAAAGCTTGTATATTCTTCCAGTAACAATTATACTTCCAGACATGTATGGCTCTGTAGTTAAGTGCATTTCATTGTGAACATATGTCAAATTAGACGTGTATTTTCAGACGTAGTTGTTTTGAACAACAACATATTGCAGTGCAGCAGTCATGGTTTAAGTGAATAAAAGAGAGATTCCTCACCATTTAAATATTTGAAGAATTACTCCATTCCTTCTGTTGTGTAAATAAACAAAGCAGGAGGTCACAAGAGTGGTCAACACTCCAGGCATTGAGTTACAACAGTGCAAGTCTTCCCAGTGCCTGGTAAAGGGCGAGTTGCTTCTAATAAAGGTGCAATGATTGATGCTAGCTATTTGCAATTAAGGGGGTTTATTTAGAGGAAAAGGCTCATCACTTTGTCTGTAGAAGTGAGAAAACAAACCTTGTGCTCCTATACAAGCGTCCACCCAGAAAAAAAGAGGAGAAAGAAAGCTAAAGGAACAATACCTTTGGCCTTGTATTGTAAAGCACAGAGGCCAAAGAGATCAACCACTCCTGAAACTTGGGACTGACCCTTTGACCTCCAGAAGCAGTTCAGGGTTTTTAGCACATCTGAGGGCTCACCATTCATATATGTGATGTTTGATGTGGAAGGACATCAAATGATGTGGAGCATCATGTGCCCCTCAGCCCACCTGAAGACTTCAACTGTAAGCCAAGGTGCACTGCTCCTATTATGGATAATGCTTAGAAATGTCTCAGGAATTAGGGAGAGTTTTCTGTGACTGGGTAATTTTTGAATGTGGATTAATGTTTACTAGTACCTCTGTTTGAAATTTGTTAAGCAATGAAATTATAACCATCTATGAGAGAAGTTACCAATGTTTTACCTGTGATTTTGTCATGGATGGGAGTTGTTGGGATCAAGATCAACTAAATTTGCAAACTTATGTTCATGTTTTTCCTAATATCTTTGATAAAAAGCTTAGAAAAAGACATACCTGTCTGAAGACGGACATTTCCATGGATCTAGCATTTATCAGGAGGGACTTATTACACAGATGCCATGTAATGATGATCTGTGGGCTTGCCAGCTTGGTGAGGGCACTGTCACTTTAGCTGTGCCGGCACCCAGAGCTGGCAAGACATAACCCTGATCTCTCAGAGATCATTCAGCCCATCTGCTAGGCGATTCATGGTCTCATTCACTCAGATGCAGCCCAGGCTATGCTGCCAGGGCTCAGCCACCTCCATGAAACAGTGTGCGTGATGGCAGCTTGGCTGGAGGAGAAAATTTCTCTCATGAGATGTGGCAAAATCATAGCATATTTGTTCTTGCCCCTTTCCCACAGCTCTTTTGTGATGTTAAACTTTAGGTCTCTCCACGAACACCTTCAGTCACAAACTCTAGTGTTTCTAGTCTATGGATCTTGAGCTCTGTAATGAACAGCCTCTTTATGTTATAATTGCATGTGGTTGAGTAACTTGCAAATGTGTACAAGAAAAACATTACTCCTTTATTACAGGTGATAAATGTAATTCAGCACGGTAAATTCTCTTTGCCTGGAAAAAAAGATAGCTTATCTACTGTGGAAGCTCAATAATGCTTACTATCATCAGAATTCAGTTGTCAGACAGACATTTACCCACTCCTGATCAGTAACACCTACAGCAGGTTCTGTACTGAAAAAACTTTACCTGTGTCTAACACTGTAACTGCCATTTTCAATCACCAAATGAGAAGTTGACGTTGCTGGTTCTGTCTCAGTACTTTGTTGCTGAGATACATCACCAGTACCACCAGAGAGACGCTCACTTCCCACTCCAGCCAGCCCTTCACCCACATGTGAGGGTCTGCCTCTGACACAGAATTTCTGTCCTGGTCATAAACTACTTCCTTACCCTATACATTTCCATGAAAAATTTCCATGCTTATGAATCTGCATTTTCTCATGAGAAACTGCTCCACCAAAGTATTCCCTATCAGCTGTAGTTATGTTCAACTTCAAAGGAAAATGCTGTGGCATGACCTGCATGCTGGGAAATTTCTAAGTCAGATGTCTTGTCTTGAATATTAAAAGGAGCTATTTTTTAGTTTTGTATGCAACACGTGGTGCCCAGCATTAGGTATTTGAAGTAAACCACATTAAATTAAAATATCATTGTCAGTATGCAACTTTTATCATTATCTGAACTGTGACCCAGAATGGTCCTAATTTTTTTTCTCATAAAATGTGATGTCAACGAAGTATTGGCTGTCTATAATGATGCTTAAACCCATATACTTACTGAATTCATCTTACTTGTTTGCAAATAAGGCATTGCATGTAATGGGTGTTAGCAATTGAAATGCCAGCTTGCACGTGTATTTGGGCAAGGCCAGGGCAGAAGCTATTTGGCTCTGTCTGGAAATCTGAATATGTCTCTTGCTCTGGATATGTACTGGCTCCTAATTGGTGTTGCAAACAGGGACATGGCCAGTGTGACTGGAGAGACAAAGACAACATATTTATGTTGTTAAACATAAAATGTCTATTTTACACTCAGGAGTAAAATATACCTATCAAGGCAAGTGGGAAGAGAGGGTGGAAACACAGCACCATTAATTAGGTTAGAGGACAATGAGGTATCCCCTCCAGATCAAATCAGTCTTTTTCCAATTTGCATTTAGGTGACATTTGAAATTGTTCAGCTCTGCCTGCTCAGAGTCACAGTGTCAATGGTAGGTATGGAGACAGCACAGAGGGATCAGTCTTCAGGCCACAGAGTTTGGGGACAAGGTGTGTTAGGGTCATGACTCTCCTATGGCTTATTTTCGTGGAAGATGTCAGTAGAATAGTTGTTGTAACAGAATGACAAAAGTAAAGTGGGCTCTCCTCTTCCAGGGAAAGGTCATTACCCATTGTGAGATAAGGATTAGCATCCCTCACTGTCAGAGCTCACATTTGACTGTGATGAACTGAAACACCCTCCTCGCCCCCCATCCTTCCCCCCCCGCTTCTCCAAGCAGTTGTTCATGGCTCCCTTCAGCTTCAGGCACACATCCATTTCACATTCATAGGATTTTCTTTCAGCTTTCACAGCAAAAAGCTTATTTTTTTTCCATAAAAATGAAAGACAAGCTCGATTTTAAAATGTATGTATATGCTGTAGATCAGTGTATTAGCCCAGTCTAAGCTCTCAGATATAGTGCTAATCCTTCTAGTGGTCTACAACTGATAAAGCTTTGGTCCAGTATATGTATATTACTTTATATGTGGTGATACTTCAGCTCTACGTGTGGACTATCACTCCAAGCATGAAGCCAGAGTAAGTTAAACAGCAGCTACAATGGTAAGCATCTAAAATCAGCAGGTCTGGGGAACTGCACCTGTGATTTTTAAGACAGCTGACTGAAGAGAAATGGGGGGCAGAAGTAGTGATTTTCAGTGTGCTGGAAAACTTCCAGTTGTTTCCAAAGGACTGGAAGAAAGTGAATGATGTGTCAGTAATTTAAAAACTTGTAGCAGGAAGCTTAGGTGTTACAAGTGTATCAGCGCTATTTAGAAGCAAAACAAATTGTTGGACTGGGAGTATAGGACTTGTTTTTTAAGGAAAGAAATAAAACTGATTCCAATCCAAATAAGTTTATGGAAAACAAATCTGTCAAACTTAAATAATGACTGTGAAACAAGACTACTGAGCATTGCTGTGTGCTTAGACTGTATGGCCTATGAATGCTAGGTCGACATATGACAAGATTTTCATCTCAACCCCCAAAAGCAGGCATCATAGACCTGGTACCTACTCACTGAAATCCCCAGTCAGAATAAACACATCTTTAAAACACACACAAGTTCAAATAATCAATTACAAAATCACTTAAAATAAAGGGAGAAGACGTGCTACTATTACTTTTCCAGAAACTATCAAGCTTTAGATATTTTATGTTCAGACCGAAGCTGAAAAAGTACGCATTCAAATTGCTTAGCCAAAACATATGTAAATAGTTCTTAGGTTCAAAAATGACTAAATGCTTCTGACAAAACCTCCTCTCATTTGCTAGCAGTTTTGAAACACAGGAAAGTTCTGTATTGCACACCCATGTAAATGTTTCCTAGAATAAACGAGACAAAAACCAGTGATAGCAGGATGCTGATGGCTTTGATTGCTGCTGAGTAGCTCAAGTAATGCAAACGTACATATACTGTTTCAACAGATGAATAAAGGGCAGTGGCAGGTAAGTTCACCAATAAGCCTTTGTTTGGGATGTTCTTTCTCATATATTCTCTCTTAAATAACCAGGCTGTGGCATTGTGCTCCAAAATAAATACAAGTTAGTCATCTACTGCACATCAGTAATGTGCACCAGATGTTTGAAAGCTGTGAATACATTTAAAATGCCATTTTGCAGTATCCAATTATTAAAAAGGATGAAAATTCTGGGCTCCATGCAGAAAGCTGCAATGGCTACCTTATCAATGAGAAACTCATTTAATTTGTGGCAGAATGGCTGCATTTCCTTACTGTCAGAGAAAGCGGAGGAGATTATTGCAGTCACAGTAGTACTGAAGGGGATGGGAGTAAGCCTGCATGTGCATTCATAGAGATGTAGGGTCATCAGACCTGCAAATTAAGTGAAGGTGAAGGAGACCATGTTAAAATCCTGTATAGACATTCCCATATGAAAGAAAATTGGTCTTATTTCTTGTTAATTTAATTCACTGACAGATGGAGCAGCCAGCTCTCCACCTGAAAGCTTGCACTAGCTAAAGCCTGTTTTTTTTTGTTTTTTTTTTTTTTTGTGGGTGACCCCATGAAAAATAACCACAGTCCGAAGAACAGGAAGAATCAGATAATCACATTGTTAAAAGTTGTTGCTCCTTGACTGAGAGTTGACACAGTGAATGGAGGAAATGTGGAGCTGATTCCACATTCCACAGGCCTGAAAAGACCAGGTTTAGGGTGGTTGCATCCCCAGTTCTCCATCCACTGCCTACTGCTACCTATCCCCACCAAGGGGGTCCACATCTGAGGTCCATGAAGATACTTGGGCACCTACTTCATACTGACTTGCATGGATGTCACTGGAGATTGGAGATGAAGCCAAACCACTGTGGATAACCCCTTACTTATGCCAAGGAGTGATCAGTTAATTTATCTGTACTGTAACAGCCAGGATAAATGCACTAGCCAATGTCAGTAACACTCAACTTATAGTGGAAAAAGGAGGACTTTTGCCAGGATGGCATATATTATCACAGGACTCCTGGGAAATGGTGGATTCCCCATCCCTGGAGGCTTTCAAGAAAAAGCTAGATGTAGCACTGAATGACGTGGTTTAGCAGTATGGTGGTGATGGGTTGATGGATGGACTAGATGATCTTAGTGGTCTTTCCAACTTCAATAATTCTATGATTCTATTATGGTGCCATGATTTCTTCATTGAGGTGTACTCAGATGGAGTTCAGGGTGGCCTTTTGAGTTGAACTTCTCAGTTTAGCGCAGTTTCTGCAGCAGTGTTGGAGAGCACAAGCTGGTTTCTTCTGGGACAGAGCACACCCACTGGAACCCAGATGTAGAAGACAGAGTGGGACAGATCAGAACTAGTCTGAAGTAAAATCTCCATAACTGTCCGTGTTATGAATGTCAGGTCTTCTGCACCAAAACTGGTTTGCTTTGCCGTTCACCTATATTGCACTGCATTGTTATTGCTGCAGGTATTTCCTGTGGTCCCACACTAGTTTGATGTACTTGTCTTATCTAAAGGTTTCTGTGTAAAACGATATTAGAGTTTCTGTCTTACAGCTGTAACTGAAATACCTGCATATTCACATAGATTAGTTACTATGGATGAAAAGCATCTTGAAGTAAAATAAGAGATATAGGAGGAAGCAATGGAACACCACAAAGCATTCCTCAGAGAGAAGTCTTGAGTCACGGTGCATGGAGTGCTTTCTGTGGGATGGCTTATTCCTCCCCAAAGTTCCCAGCATCTGTGACTAGAAGCAGTGATTTCCTACTGTGATTAAGGAACTGGTTAGGTAGGTGAGAAATGTAAAATTCCAATTCTTCCTATCAGGAAAATGGAATTTTACATTGAAAATTTTTTCAAAGATTGACTCCTTCAAAATATAGCAACATCTTTTTGGACCACTCTAGTTTGATAACACTCATGAGATTTCCATTTTTTTTAGAAGTTTTCAGCCTATGATCAGTGTAGTGCTTAAAATCTGGAGGAATTTTTAACCACAAAGCCTAGCATGACTTCCATTTTGCTTATGCATATCTCTTACTGGGAACGGGATCTATGTTAAAAGAAAACACAGAAGGTCTTCTCTAAGTGCTTCGGTTTACTACAACTGTCACAAAGTAAATGTATGGAATTTTTTTTTTAAGACCAGAAGAACATGAATTTAGATCCAGAGGTGAAACAGAAATGGAGAACAATGTTGGTAATTTTTATTCCCCTTGTGAGCTAAAAAATGAGTTTTTTTAATTTGCACATTTTAACTTTCTTGTTTAAAAATAAAATCAATTGAAAAACAGAGAGAATGTGATGTGCTTGCAGTGTGACAGAGCTAGCTAAAACCTAGATGCATAAATGCAGAAGTAGATGTAGAAATTTGCCAGTTAGGAAAAGCTAATTGGTGGAAACCTGTAAGGATATTCATGTGACGTTTGCATTCACTTTCATTTTATTAGTTAATAGATACATCATGAAAATTCATATTGAAAGAGAGTAATGAAAATCCCAAGCTGTCATTTCTGATTCTGTAGCCTACCTTTCAGCAGCCAGGTTTTTGCACATGGACTGTTCCCTTGGCAGGCACAGAAACCCTTTTTCTTATATTTTCTCTTTTGCCGGCTTGCTGCTTCCTGTGTGCATGTGATGATGAGATGTCATTTCAGCACGCAGTGCTGAGACGTCTGACAACAGCCACCAAACTGCCTGAGTCTCAGCTGCTTTTACTGCCAGCACTGGGACACCTTGAATATGAAGACGTTCAACCTGTGGCGTAACACAGAAAAATATCAGTCTGGATGCTGGAGGTGTGGGAAAGCTCTGTGCTTGGTTTGGAGAACAAGCCAGCTAAGGCTGCCCATGAAGCTGTGTGGATGCCAGAAAGCATGTAGGTACAAGGTCTTTGCACTGCAATATGAAGAATTCAGAGACGGTTCTGGGGTCATGCAAGGCTGGGATGCTCTGACATGGGAAGTGGGGTTGCTCTTGTCTGGCAGATCATGAAAGAAGACTTTAACAAGATTCCGTGTCCTGTGTCCATGCAACTTGATAGGAAAATGCTACATTTGGAAATGCTTTTTAGAATTTCATGCTATGGGGTGAAGTCTCCTTTGGAAAAAGTTGTGCTGACTGGCACTGCTTAATTAACATAATTATTTTTTATCATTTCATTAACTTATGATATTTATTTGCAGTATACTGAATCATCTAGTGGTGGTGTTTTTTCGTCTGTAGCATTGAACAGTACAGGAAGGTAACTCAAATGCCTCGCCTGTGCCCAGCAATGTCAGCAGCCTCTAAGATGCTTTGCCTGAAACATTTGTGCAGACACATTTTGAAGTCCGCCAAACCTAAGGAACTCTTACTTCCTTTAGCAATGTCTTTCAGCATTTCGTCGCAGAGAACAGTTTTCCTGTTGCCCAACATGAATTGCTATTGTTGCAGTTTAGCCCCCTAAACCTTCTTGCCTCGTCCACCAGGGATGAGAGAAAAAGTTTTCTGTCCTCCTTACATACCTGAAGACAGTTATTATGTCTCCCTTCCATTTTCTCTTATTGAGGCAACAATTACAATAGCAATGTTCTTTGAAGTTTGTAATCAATAGACACAGAAAGAAGAATCAATCAGATTGACTTCTTGAGGGAAGTGAGTTCTTTGGCCTACTTTGTAACAATGAGATTTCCTGACTGACCAGAGTGTTGCTTGGGGAACAGGGATATGGAAGAAGTTCTGAACTGAGAAAATTAGGAAGGAAGTGAACACTGGTGTGAAATGTCTATCTACCTGTGAACATTTTTATGATACTTATCTATGTCAACTGAACAATTTGCAAAGGCGTTTAGTCATTAAGTTTGGAAAGAAAAAAAAAAAAAAAAGAGACAAATCCAACCTCAAAAAGAACTTAAAAGTGCTTTATTATTTTTGAAAGCCTTTCTCCACATGTTTTTATCAGAGAAGGTAGTGTAGAGCCATGAGTCTTGCTCATGAGTGAGGGACAGATGTGGCAATGGCATGATTCAAAAGATCTGCTTCCCTTGAATAAAGCCAGCAAAGTAAACGAAGTGTCACCAAGATCAAGTGTTTGGTGGACTCCAGGCCCTCCACATCTCAGGCACTGTGTCCTACCAGGACTGGCTCTCCCTGAGATTTTGGAGACAGTTTTACAGGAGGAACAAAGAAAAAGCAGAACAATGCAATTATCAAGTAGTTTTCACACTCAATTATCAACCAGTTCACACACTCATCATTTTGTACTTAAAATAAAAACTTAAATGGAATAGGGTCAGACAGTGACAAAAGCCACAGCAAGAAGTGCCAGGAAGTGCTACAGTATAATTAGCGTTAAGTTGTGTTTAATCCAGTAGCTTTATTATAATACCATTAATCGATCAAGTGTTGAGAGATTTTATAAGAATTAAAGATTCAAAGTCTCACTTCAGAATTGGTTTTGTTTTTCAACTCAGTCATTGATAAAGATGGCATATGCTACCATGCTAATCAATTCATTATTCCATACAATTACCACCAAAGAAATTAAAATATGATTGAATTATGTTAATACTAAGACAGAAGCATTCACTTCTATTAACTCGAAGTAGAGTATAATCAAGTAATTAAAAAATAGCCTCTGGATATTACAAGATTGTTAAAGAATACAAAGACAGTAAAATTCTGGGGACTGAGTGATGACTGTACAGCTCACAAGTCCAACAGATCTATTAACTAAACAACCAGCTTTTCAACTTACTGTTGGCTGTAACCAATGTGCTTCTCAACTGCAATGCAAGATAAGAACATGACTGTTATTAATTTCAATGACTCATTAAATAATACAGAACAAGTACATATAGCTTTATCTCATCTCTATAGCCACCATAATCAATGTTCCCACAACTGGAAGGAACACTGTGTTGTCACTGACTGTCAAAATAAGCTACAGCTGAGAACTGGCTAGGTTTCTGATTAAAATAATCTGGCAAACTGAAGGGAATTAACCCCACAGGGAAAATGATGCTGTCACTTCAGTGGGTAAAAATGGATTATTATGTGAAATTCTCTGGTCAGTGCTTAGACTGTATTCCACAGAACAGTGCAAGAAGAAGGTTCACAGCCTGTCACCTTCCTGATGCTTTGAGAGACTGCAGGGCATGTGATTTTATGTGCTTTTCCATATACCCACACAGATAATCTGAAAAATGCACACTGGATCTATTTCAAAATTACTTGCACTGGGTGCTATCGCATTGCTTTCATTGGTTTTACTGAAAAATATGAATACCCAACACTGCAACAAATTTTGTTTATGAAGCTTATGGCCCACTGAAGCAATATGTTACCATGATTTGTCACAACAATAACATAATTTGCCTGCTTTAGCAAGGAAAAGAGTCCTCTGGCAACATTCAAAATATTTTATTTTCTCTGTGACAACTAAGACTATAACGAAGAAGAAATATATCCCTATAGCTTGGGCTCTAGCCACAGATTTGTGCTCAGTTTCACCTTTGACAAGTTCTTCTTTAATCTTGCTGTGTCTGTAAAATTGTGGTAATGCTACTTTCTACCACTTTGTCTCATGTGTTTGGACTGTAGCTCTTCAAGGCAAGAGCTCTCTCTTTTTATGTACAGTACTGCCAACTTAAGATGTTTTTCACATGTCTCATGATATTTGATGTTTTCCCCAGCTCTTGTCGTTACGTGAGAATCTCAGCATTCATTTAAAAAAATTCCAATCCTAATGGCGGTAGATAAAAGCTTAAATGTGTGCCACGCATATACTACAAGCATCAAAGAGCAGAGAAAAAGGATAGTAAATAACAGCAACCCTATGTTTTCATAACTGCTAGTAGAATAGTGTTTGTTTGTCTGTGTTTGTTTGTCTGTTTTTAGCAGATTATTTGTGAGCCCCTAGTCTCAGAGTTCCCTCCTTGATACGTAGAGCATGGAAACCAAGTGTGGTCACACCTTCAAAGACTGATGCAGCCATGTAAGAAAGTGCCCGTACTGAAAATGATCCCACCTCTGGACTTGTGAGCATGGATCCCTTGTAGGGTGGAGACGGCTGGAGTTAGTTTGTCTCCTTGAACTCCAATTTGTTCAAAGTAGTGGCTTCCCTTTCCATACCGGTGACAAAAGCATGTACATGTATGTACTATCTGGACGTTTATTCATCTGTAGCTTATGTTTTTTCAGCTTGGACTTCTCTTACTATGGAATATTTTTCCTGTAATGCCTCAGTGATGCATCTGTCCCTTTATAGGAAAAGATGAAACAGGACAAGCACAAGGCCTATAGCCTAGGTGTTCACAAAATAGACAGTACAGAGGATTATTTGTGAAACAGCAGTAACTATTCCAAGTTTCCCAAACTGTCAGTGAGCTATGGGCACCTGGATAAGCTCATCTCATACATCTTTGTATCTACAATATAAATGTGTATCTCCTGGCTATCAATTTAAGAATGCCTAAGAGAGAAACTGCATTTCTAGAAAATAATTCATCAGTATTGTAGACATCTGCTTTTGGATTTACTTTAAACATACACCCAAAGTGCTTCTTCCAATGAATATGCTAAGCAGCCAAATATTGTCGCTGTGGACATCTACATTTGATCTGAGTCCACATCGGTGGTCTCATTTCTTACCTGTCAGGTACTGTCATAGATGGACTTTTCCTTTCAAAATGGCCTTCCCTTCATGCTCATTATCTTCCCTAAAATTCATGTTTGGCATTGCTTCATGTGGATGGCATTGTTATTTTCATTTTATCATTACTGATTTTCCAATGGTTGAGCAAAGAAAATATAATAAAAAACAGTTTGAGATTTGCATTTTGAACTGGGACCTGTTTAGGTTACTGCTTACTGTGATTTATGATGAAGAAACTTAAGCTCATTTTCATCATCAAAATTTGCAGCTTCCACCATGTGTGCTGTTAATTACAACCTACCCACCTTGTTTTGCACTTTTATGTGGACTAGATCTGACTTTTCTTTGACTTCCACTAGGATTAGTCATACACCTGAGACTTGCTCTAAATAAAAATCCCAGAAACAATGCTGGGCATTCTCCAAAATACGATAACTGTCTCCATAGTTTTTAAGAACCATCACATCTTATGTTAAATAAACATGGTAGCAATTCATGAGAGAAAGGAAGAATGATAACAGGAAATACTCTCAAAAAATTTTTACTCACCCAATGTCTGCCACTTGCAGATCCAGGTGCACAGCTTTGGGATTCTTAACAGGAATAGAATACAGCTTCTGCATGCCTATGCCTTTTAAACAATGTGAACACTGACAATGTAAATGAGACACTTTTCAGTCTTTGTGAAAATTTTATCAGGCAGCATGATTCAGGCAGTTAGTAGAAGGTTCTACTGGCAGATAACTCCTAGGTAGTATCTTACAGTCAAGAACTTCATCTTTCTTAGTCTAGTGACGGCTTTCATTCCCAAAGTCCCTGACTTCCCTAGTGGCATCTTGAGCGGCAGCACAACTTCTAAAAAGACTGGTAGAACCCAATACTACAATGTACTGGGTTCTTTGTCATCCTATATGTCAATAGTTTATGGGCCATTTCAGCCCGGTTCCATGACCAGGTTGGGGGACCTACAGACCCATGCCTTGGGAAAGGGGAAGAATGTAAAGGGAGAGGGCAGGGAGATGGGCCTAAAAACAAAACAGCTGCAGTGATCTGAGGAGGAAAGCTAATATGCTAAATAAGATATCAGAATATAAAATAACTCAATATAATACAATATAATTGAAATTTAGGTTAATAAGTCAAATGAAATGAGAGAGAGAGTGTCCAAAACTGAAAGCCTTACTATAAAGCTGAAGGTGAGATGGCTAGGAAGCTCCCACTACAGACGATGCAGCAAAAAAGGGAAGTCTCGGGACTTGAGTACAGTTTTATTTTTCCCTCCAAGTGGAAAGCAGGAACGCAAAGTCCTCTGGGGTATGTAGTCCTTCTCTTCTGAGAACCAGGTACCTGGAAGTTTGTCAGTCCACAGAATTGGAGCATTAACTCTTTAACTCCCTGAGCCTTACATGATATTATGATGTGGAATACTGATAACAAAAATCATAAAACCATGACACTATGTCAGTTCTTCTGTAGGTACATACAGCTCAGCATAGCACTTTGAGTATTTTGCACTTCTTCCCAAGTTTGCAGTTCTGTCCTTGTGAAATTTAAATGAATCCTCCTTGACCTCCATGGTTTTCCATAACAGACCTTTTTCACTTGGAGTAATGAAACTCGTCTTTGAGCCAAAGCCACAAAGACAGCCAGGAACAAGACTGTTCAGATGGACAGAAAGTTTTCACTGGAGAACAATGCATGCAAGTGCAGGAGGTGGAGATCACTGTGGCAGCTCCATGTCAAGCACCATAATAATAGATAGACAACAACAAAAAAAAAAGATCAAGTTTAAAAGAACTCCACAGACAGCATTTGCTGTGCAACCCCAGGAAAAGCACTGGGAGATGACTCAATGAAATAGGAATGGAACAGACAGCAGAAATTGCCTTCTCATATGTTATTCCTCTGTGTACGGCCCTGGGAAATGGGAACTGTCTGTGACATTCATGAAATGTACAGGCACAACAAGGAAATGTCTCATTCCATGGTCAACTTCTCTTCAGGCTGGACTGAACTTTCCAGAGCCTGGCAGATAACTGGGATGAAAGGAGCTAACTCACTGATTATGCACAGTATGCTTATGCCTCATGTCATCCTTGCTGAAATGAGTGAACACACAAAAGCAAAACTACTAGGCTGAAGAGGTGGAGGAAAAGGACATTATGGGTATTTAGGCAGTCACAGGATGAATAGGAACAATCAGATATAGACAGAAAATACAGATAACTGTGAGGAGCATCATCTCACTATTTACTGTAGATGAGACCTGCTTGTACTGTTGTACAACTGACTGTAACAATCTGATCTGCACTTCTTCATACAAGTCCATCCTAAAAAATAATAATAATAATAATAATAAAAAAGTGAATTCTAAGAGGGAGAAGTACAAAGAATGGTTATTTTAAAAATAAATGAATAAAGAAATGGATCACTCATCTCACAAGAGCAGAAGAAAAGAGCGTGGGTAACTTAGACTAGAAAATGGAGGTATGATTGCTCCGTATAAATATGTTGAATGTCATAGTGACAGTGAATAATTGTGTGAGAATCAGAAACCAAGTTCTTATTTTCAGATGTTGTTGAACATATTGGAATAAGGAAGCAAGATATCTATTTTTTTTAAAGATGGGCTTGTTATGACTAAATGAGAGTACAACTTCCTACTATACCCTGCATTTGCCTTTTAAAAGAATACAGGAAAAAGAGAAATAACATCATTTTATTAACAAGAAAATATTTGCCAGTGATGGTGAAAATCACCTACCGATGAAGGAACAGCTGCTCTTATTTACAGCTTTGAGATAGGGACACTCCTTTTCACCTGAACATCAAATTCTTTGAAACCATCTAATTTCCTTCTCCCTGCTTCTTGTAGATACTCTCCCATATGTAAATTCTAGAGAAAACAACCTGAAGAAATTTGTTGATGTTTGAGCACCAAAGATAGTGAACGATTTTGCTCTATTCAGTAGTTTTATTTCCTGGATGATGGCAGGGTGAGTACAGTCCTTCATTTCAAGTTTATTTTTTCTGAATGCTTCCAGTACCTATGTAGTTCTGCTTGCTGTTAGTGAGTGCATCTTAGAGAAAGAGACAGAACTTAGTAGAATGATAGAAGGGCATTAATACTCTGAAAACCAGGAAACACATCAAAACAAAAATATGGCTTTAAAATGGAGCTGAAATAATTTTATTTTTCCTAGAAAAAAAGTTCTCTATCTAATTATAATGCTGAAAACATATTTTTTTTTTCTGTCAGAGATGCTTGCTCTTAGTGGTATTTCTTTTTCTTTTTCTTTTTTATTTTTTCTTTTAGTTCTTCAGTCTTCATTTATGCTATTTCTCCTTCAAACATACCACTTGCTTCTTGTTTCTTCATCTTCCCCCCTTTCTCCATTTCTTTCAACAAGCTGTAGTGAGTTGTCCCTGGAAAGATAAAATGTAAACTAAAGCACCTGACAATTCAAAATAATTTAATGCCCTTTCCTGTTCTCAGTTCTTTAGGTTATAGCCTCTTTCTAAAAAGAGGCTTCTGATTCACTTACCTGAGACTGTGCAAAACACAGCTGGACTAAGAGCAGCAAGGGTCATTTCCCTTAATAAAATTAGCAGATTCTTACTACTAAGACACATTCACATCCACACTGCTCAATTCATCTCACTGGATCCTAAAGCACTACTGAAGCGTGGTAGGTTTGGAAACAGAATTGTTCTCAAAGCACTAATTTTTCTTCCATTCTCCCTAATTTAGCCCACTGACATTAGTAGAGTTATTTACACTGCATGCCATTGGAAATCAGAGTAGAAACAGCCTATAACTTCTACCAGTCATTTACCAAAGAAAGTTTATTAATCCTGGACATTTTATTAACTGATCATGAAAGATGTCCTCATGTCTTCTGCAATGGACTTATTCCATATATTCACAAAAATACATGATGAAAAAAACATTTAAAGAAAGGCTTTTGACACCCTAGACGTTCTTCACTTAGCTGACAGGATATAGATGTGTATCCTGGAGTTGGTTTACAGACTGCCTAAAGCATGTCTTTCAGAAGTCTGTAGTACCTACTGTCTCAAGATTTTTAATATTTTTGCCCCTCTCCATTTATTCCTCGCGTTCATGAGACTCACCTGAACCTGTATTCATCCTATCCTGTTAATTGATATCCCTGTTGTTGTTTTTTTTATTATTTTATGCTTCACATTACCTACAGAGAGGCTTATGATATACACATTCACGCTATATCTACTAGTTATATATCTGAGCCCATGTAATGACTAGTTGTTATCTAATTCAAATCTACACTTGAAAGTAAGACAAGAGAAACGGGAGAAGCTATTGTGACCTCCCAGTGGAGGTAAAAATACTTCCAGCAGACTATGAGAAGAAAATACTGCACAGTGAGTAAGTATCAGCATTTCCTGGTGAGACATTGCTTTTGCTTACTAACACCTCATTTTACTGCCAAATGAGCCTGAAGTCCAAGTGCCAACACAGATATTTTTCAAGTAGCTGTCTTTTCTTACATGCAACCAAATTATCCTGTAGCCTGGAAATAAACACTAATGCTGTTACGATGTCTATAAAACCAGCTGTAATTTAACCTTGTTTTCTAGAATGTTAAGAGAAAAGGAAAAAAAAGATTGTGGTATAGCCTGTTGTGCCAAATATTTGTCTAAAAAGACCTAAACCGGATTATTGATATACTTGTCTGGTTTCATTAGTCTATTGTAGCTGTCCCTGTGTTTTCCTGAATATGTGAATAAGACTCCAGAACTGGGCAGACAGCGTGGCTTTCTGTTAAAGATGTAGGCCTTGAGTCAAAGTCAAATGTCAAAGGGGCCTTTTTACGGACTGTAGTAGGAATTGGATCATGCTTCGCTGGCAAGAAAATGTCATGTATCACCCAGCAAATCTGAAGCTCTGAAATTAGAAGCCCTGAACAGGAAAATAACAAAATGTTCTTTGTTTCTTGCAAGGACATGAGGCCTTAGTTGTTGATAGGTTCATGAGTGAGACCTGATTAGATTAGGAGACCTTTCAAGAAGACATCACTAATTAGTTCAGGGAGCCCTGTGTGGACCTGGCCATGACCTCCAGTTACCAAGACTATGGAGGATCTTTAGGAGTGGAACAGAAACAGTACAAACTAAAGCACAGGGTTTAGTGCTGAGATGGGAATTGATGTGTTGAGGGAGAAAGTAACAGCTCTTTTATGGTGGCAAATGTTCTCTGCTGTATAATCACAGGCAACTTCTCCATGCCTCTGTTTATCCACCTGGAAAAAAGAAGACCGGTCCCTCTGCTTTGCAGTATTCACTGCACAGTGACCGATATCAGAGCACTTTGCAAACAAACCCATATAACGGAGAAAGTTTTCAAGACATGGGGAAGAGCTGTTTGACCACATACATGAGGCCATCCTGGTGGCCTTGAGACTGCATGCATGGAGGTCATGGAACAGAAGCTTATAGGCTAGTGGATGGTGCAGGAGCAGAAAAGAGAGTGTGGAAGAATGGTTTAAAGTACTATTTATCATAAACTCCCTTCATATTCAGTCACAAGAAGCTAGAAATGCTAATGCCATTTGTAAAGCGTGAGAAGAATAAATATTCTGCAGCCAAACACACGTCTAATTAATTAACATGGCAGTTAATTAACAGGATGGTTTTGATCTGCTGTAGCAAAGCTTTGAAATGCAATGGCTCGCTAAGTCATTTATTTCAGCCAAAATGTAAAGCAAATATTATTTTACTGGCCCATTTATAGTGCTCTGTATTACTTTAACAGCGTCAGCATGGCATCCCAGTCATTTGCATCCAGACAGAATTAATCCAAGATTACAAAAGGTAAATAGAGGTTGATCTGGGTCAAGGAGCACAGAAGTGGCCATGTGGTGCCCCTGAATAAGAGTCTGGGTTTCTGATGAGGTTCAACCAGCCTCTGGAAGACTCTTGTGAGCTAGATTGGCTTGTTTCCCTCTCAGAAGCCAGGTCAAGACTTGACAAATAGGCTAATAAGACCTTGCTCATGAATATATCACCTAACATGATGTGTGCTTTAAAAGGATGTTGTGTTTTAAAAGGAGCACCACTAGTGCAGCCAAAACTCTTGGCTAGCCCAGCTTCCCATAACCCTGCATGATAGTGGTAGTGTGGCTAGAAGGGCACGAGGACTCATACTACTAATTGCAGCCTTAGGGCAAGTGCTTGCAACAGCCACCAATTCCCCCCTGAAGTTATTAAGATCCTTTTCTGCTCTGGGCACAGTCTCAAACACAAGAAGAAATCCCTTCTCTCCCACAGGCCCAGGAGAAGAGGAAATGTACCTCACCATAGGATCTGTAAGGCATTATAATTTAGAGGCAGCTACAGAGCAGACAAAATTGTCAGGCTTAAAAAAAAAAAAAAAAAAAGTGGATTAAAAATACCTTTACCCTTTCAAGGGTGTTGTGTTGCACCCACCAGAGGCACACATCGGAAGCTCACCTTACATTTTAATTAGCCTTTCCCTCACTTAATTTTAATCTGACCCTGAGTAATGCCCCCCTAAGAAGATTCATTTAGAAGCAGATTATAGCATCTAATTTGCTAATGATGAGACATCATCCTCGGAATCACAATCTTCTGTAGGGACTTACTAGATGCATCAGGAAATAAGATAAAAACACTGTGCCCTTCTGCATTGTCTAGCAGCTAGAGCACTCATTCCCAGCATCCAATGATTGGAAGAGAAAGGCTGTGCTTGAACATATTTACAACCAATTGCCTGGAATGCATGAAATAAGCAGGAAAAGCCTGAAATAATGAGACATTTGGGGATTTGAGGGGATCTTTGTTGTGAAAAAAGGTGGTTCCAGTAGCTTCACATTACAAGCCTAGCACACTCAGGTCAGTCTGTGAGTATGGGTCACAGCAACCAGGTATGACTGGCCCATGCATCTGGGAAATGTGCAACCTGATTTCCTACATGTAAATTAGAGACCAAATGCTATCAGTTTATGGTTAGAGGAAGGGACAGCAGATTCTTCACCAGGTTATGTGGGCAGGGTTCTCTTGGAAAAGCAGAGAGGAATCACAGGACGCCTTTGAGGAGTGCAGCACAGGGAGTATTGGCCACTCAAAATGGGGCAAGGAAGGAGGAATGGGGCTCGAGGGATATCATAGAATTTTGCTCAGTAACAGTGCTTAGATAATGGAGAAGTTATCAGAAAATGTAGAGTATGCTCTATATTTTCTAGTTATAAAGTGGTTCACTATTACAACCTGATTCAGCTTAAATTTAGTGGAAGACTTAAAAGTTTTTCAATTTTGAAAGGGCACTTTCGTGTAATAAAATGAATTCAACCATCTGAAGAAATAGATGACATGAATGGAAAGAAATGCATTTAAGCCAAAGTCGCTATACTATCTGGAACTTTTATCCTAAGTGAAAGAAAATCTTCTAGGAAGGACTCCAGACTAAGAAAACTGAGTCAGCATCTCAGAAGTCATATTAAGACCAGCAGAGAGCTCAGAAGTATTGCAAAAAGATTTGATCAGCAGTGAAATCTGTGTTCAATAAAAGGAGTATTGCCAAAAGTCAAGCTGAGTCAGATCTGCAGAGGATATTAAAAGAAACAGGAAAATATTTTCCTGCTGCCTGGAAGAAAGTGGAACAGGTAAGAAAAAAACTTGTGACAGTAAAGCAAAGATCAAGATTGGCTTCTCAACATTTCCTGAACCAAACCCTGTGCACTCATCCACTATGCAGACTGAAGATATTTGGAGAAGGACAGTGTTCATCGCATCTCAAGGAAGCACCAGCCTACAGGTCATGGACATGGAAGGAAGGGTTCTTCAGGGAAGGGGGTGAAATCTTGGATTAAATAGGGAGACCAGAGTGATTCCTCCATGGCAATGTTAACCCCTTTTTTCCTTTGGTATATGCACTGATCAATAGGTTAAGAATCTCTTGGTCCCAGTGCTGCAAGGCATTGGATACCTTTGAATAAAAATGATACACAAGTGTCATAATACATTTGTAACAGAGTTTTCCATTCAATTTCTTTCTCATGCATCAAAACCCCTATAGGAATCCAAGTAACATAACGTAAATGGGAGCAATCAGAGACTTCATGTCAAACTATGCAATTTCTCCAGACTCTCCGGGTTGACAGTGGTGAGTGAAAATGCTAAAAGAGGTGAAGGAGCAGAGCAGCTGAGCTGCTGGGAAAGAGCAAATTGATTTTAAGTTGGAGACCTGTTCTTTTCTGAATGTGATTGCACGATTACCAAAAAGCTAATTAAATGGTTCAAGCATCCCTTCCTGCTCTGTGTCCTGCACTGCAAATTATACCAACACCAACTTGTGAGAACTATTATGATGAGCTGGTTACCTCGTTATTATCTGCTGGAGATTTTTATTGTTTCTCTATAGGCCATGAGTTTTGACTAAGTAGACTGTGGATTTGATCTAGTTCCTAAACTCTTCTTTAACATGCCACATCTGCAGAAACTATCACATGACCTGGAACTGCACCACAGCATGTAGAGAACAAAACTTGAATGAGTGATGTGAAAATGGGTAGGATGGTTTGCAGTGTGAGGAAACGTATCACTTGGGGAGCTGAAGGGGAAAAAAATAATGTTTCTTGCAATAAACTGTGAGATAATGTGACCAAATAAATAATAAGAGAGCATCTAAAAATGTCACAGTCAGATTCCACTAAAATGATAAGTGTGGTCTGATATTATATCTTTCATGTTCAGGAAATTCCTGGCAGACTCCTATGATGACACATGGACTCCTGATCAGTTAGTTTGTATCAAATTAAGCTACAACACAGTTACCTGTACTCCTAGAAACATTACAGTATACAGCTGAGGGCAGAAATACAAAAGTGGGCACCATATTGCGTTTAAAAATATGCCTGCAGTTTTTCTTTGATTAAAGACTGACATGAGCTCTTCAGTCATGTTTTTGTGACTTCATACTGAAAGAAGAAAAATGTTATGTAACAGGATTTGTGTAAACTGGAATTGAATTTGAGAAAACAGAGAAAGGCACACATGTCGAGGCAAGAGAGAAAATAATCCTCTGTTGTAATTAAATGAGGACTACTTCGACCAGTAGGAACTGAATCAAACGTATGTTGTGATTGGTGGCAGTTGACAGCCATCTACCTTCAGGGAAGAATGTTCAAAAGGAAAGAAATTTCATGAAGATAGAAGAGCATGACATCAAATACTCATATTTAAATGTCTCAAGTTCACTTAACAGCATGCAGGGTGCAAAGTAGAACCTGTCTAACCCACTGTAAATATAAGTATCCACATAGTAGCTAGGTATTATCTCCATTAATAGTAGAGTTGCAAGGGTCAGCTGTGGTCATCTGGCCTGGTGTCTTGTGTAACCTAACAGACCAACTGCCAAATTTTTTCAAGTCATAAGCCAGTTACTGTGTACAGTTTTCCATAAGATGCTCAAAATCAGCCCTAGTTCAAGGCAAGAGTTCCTGCACAATCTCTCATGCCTTGCCTTAAAAGTGAGGGCATGAGTAATCCTGAAGGAAGACAGCAAGGAACATAACTTTATTTGCAGGGTATTAGTCAATAAACCACTGTGGCAGTGAGGCAATAACTTCAAATCTCCACCTTGCTTGGGATGAAAAAGAGACGTGAACCCACCTCTTTGACACTAGCGAGAAGTAAAAGGTTGCTGAAGCAGGTTTGGTTTATCCAGTGAAACAATCATAATTTTGACACAGGCGTGTGCAGACTGTGATAATGGTGCAACTCACAGCAAGGAAGCTGGGTCAGGTCATAGACTCAAGGATGCAATAATGCATGTTTCCTGCAACTGCTCAGAGGTGTTCATACCAAGCCTTGCAGCTGCAACTCATGCTTTACACATACTGTGGTCCTGAGATGAGCTCTGGGAGGTTTAGCTCCTGGCCCTTTTGGCTGTAGCACCCTCTGAAACACATGACCAAACTGCTCGGTCCAGGAGTATGACAGGCTGCAAAAGCAGTTCAGACTCTTTTTCAGACTCTCACAGAGGGCCTGGGATTTGACTAGTCATTGAAAATTGTGGACTTTTGTTCTCCGTGGATTTAGCTCCCTGTTAATTCAATATTAAATTTGCCGTAGGAAATGTGCTTCTGGAGCAAGCACAGTGCTCCTCTTGCCAAACCAACAGCACAACATTGTAAAGAAAACAGAAATCTAACAATCTTTTCTCAGCACGTGGCATACAGTCTTACCTCAGACATACAACAAAAATTATTGCAGCAATTTAAGCAGGAACATCTTAACCCAAACACTTTCCATCCTATTTCTTATTTATCTGTTTCCATTACATTACCCACACATGCTGCCACAGTGCTCATTGCTTTGTCTTTGCAAAGCTAAGATTTCCTTTTTATGCCAAAAATATTTCATTTATGGAGACTGAACTCCACCTGCATAGTTGATGGGAAGCTGCTTTTGCATCAGTTGGGACTTTGCAGCTTCGTGGAATGGAAGGCAAAGAAATAGTGATGTGAATAAGACAGGCAAAAAAACAGAACCAGAAAGTCAGTGGAAAGGACTATAGAAAGAGCTAACAAGGGATGGGGGAAAGAAGAAAGCAGAAATGGTAGAGGAGATGGAGAGGATGATGAGATACAGAGATTCTATGCCCATTAGATCACATGGCCTTCCTGAGCATGGGGCTGAATCTTTGCCTGCCTCAGAGGTACAGAGAACAGAAGCAGCATGACTTTCTTCACCTTAATGTAAAAACAAAAACACACAGGATAGACAAAAAATCCCAACCCTACTACGAGTCATGACAGAGTCACATCACGGAATTAGTTTTTTTTTTTTCTGTGATTTGTCTGGATACTTTTTTTTCTTTTTTTTTCTTTTTTCTTTTTTTTTTTGAGGAAAATAGGAAATGTCTTTTTTTCCCCAAATGCTGCATTACAAGAAAGTTAAGTGAAGAAATTAGGAAATGGCAAAATTAAGAGATCCTGGACAGTCTTCATTTGACTCCCTTTATGCATATACTTCATATCTTGATGTCTACAACACTTTATTTTTACCCCATGGGATCCATTTCATTTATTGGAGATCCTGGAAAGATATAGTGTGGAGGAGGCAGCGGTTTGCTGTATGTATATCAGAGGCAGTTGAATGTTGCCATAGAGGACTGGGACTTGTTCTACAAAGGATGTGAGTCTGTTCTGCACAGCACTGCCATGTCTGATTGGGCTCCAGCTTCCTGCCAGGTTCTCAGTACAGCTGGTGAAGGTGGCAGGATCTGCACTGTGGCCATTGCAAATGTTATCTCAAAAAAAACCCATGGAGGATGTGTCTTAAAGTGGACATCTCTAATGGCTGACCTCATCCATTCACTCCATACCTGATGCTTGTTGACATCTCAGGATTCACTCGAGGCCTTGCAGAACAACTCCATGACCTTGTGGACAGTGTGGAAGCATCCATCTCTGACAGAATCTCCAACTCCACCAGCACATAGCTCTACCAGCCTCACTGCATGCCATCACCACTCAGACCTCTCTCCTAATTCCTTCTACTGGGCTGCAGAGTGGGCTCTTTGGCTCCCTCCTTCCTCCTGACTCGCTGCTGTTGAGACACTGCACTCCATCATCTCTACTTTCCCAGATGCTCACCCTGCCTTTTCAGTATAAGATACATTTTGGACTTGGCTTTTAGTACTAATCACATCAATATCAAAAACAGAGATTCCAGGATCAAATGAAACATTAAAGACAGTGTGTTCTGCGCTTCAGAAGGCTCTGTGACATTTCAGCATGTCTCACTGATGTGTCCTGGCTGTGAAGATGAGCAGTGAGTGTTCCCACAGCCATCCATCTCCTGTAGTCCCCTCTCCTTGCCCACCTCCTCTAAGCTGAATCATTTATCTACATCCTGGCTTCTGTATCACATTATTTCATCTTCCTGCTCCTTATTTGCTTACAGTGCAAATGTAAATGTAATGACTTGAACTTTATAACCGCTCCTATTAGTATGCCTTTCTAGGAAAAGGTGACATAACACACCCTTTGAAACCTTCATTAATTTGCTATAGCATACAGCATGTGGGTGTGAAGCACATTAATAGGTCAAATTTGTTAATCAGTGTCGATCTTGAAGGTCTTTTCCAGCCTTGGTGGCTCTGTGAAATTCTCATTATGCTAGAGGTCCTGTGCGGCACATCCACACATGTTCTGCTCACGCTACCTGGTTCCTGTTTTCAGTTCAAGGATTTTGACATCACAGCTACTACAGTAATTCAGAACTAAGATCTTTTTTTCTTTTTTTATGGAGGGATGCTGTAAAGTTTATTCATCAGTATTCACTAATAATTTCCCACAAGGAAATTAATAATTTTATATTCACTGCAAAGGCTGAAGGGTACACAGTAATTAAAACAGGGAAAAGTTTGTATAAGTTTCTAGCTTTCAAAGACTGAATGAGAGATTGGATTTGCAGAAAAAATTATATGCTCTCACAAGGACTGTGTCCCAGTGCACGTTGCAAGAAGCCATGTCAGACTGCCTGAGGTAACCCTTCTTAGTCTTTTTCTGATCTGTATTTGATTATACAATTTTTCCATTCCTGTAACTTAGAAGCAGTGCTGAATGGATTCTAAAACACTTATTTCCAAGAAAGGAACATTTAGAGAGATTCAGGTGCCTAAGTGTAAGAGATGTCTGATGTCATTGGAGTTGCTCTGAGCAGCCCATCTGGCTTGCAGCTGCTGCTCCAGCAGGGCATAGATCCTCCCATAAATCCCATGTCAGAGCTGCCAACACAGTGAGATGGCTCCAGCAACTGCAGACACCTACAGAGGCATTATGTTTAGGTACCTGTATTCCCCCATTTAACTTACATTTAAGCACTGAAAACAGTCATTCGATCAACTGGGGTAGAACTTCAGCCAGGGATTTCTAGCCATACTGCATGTCACTCTCATTTCTCTGTTTCAGTCATTCCTGCTTAGTTTCAACTTTATTGCCTCTTGGGGTCTCCAGCCAATTCTGGGGAAATGGCTGACAAATCAGAAGTGCATGATCTGAGGAAATGCTTGCCTGCTTGCAGAAAGCAGCAGACGTGGCATTTCCAGGCAGCCTAGTAACCCTCCTGTAGCAGGGCCTCAAAATCATAAACAACCAATTTCTGCCTCCTGCTTTGTGCTGGGATGGGGATTTTTTTTTTTTTTTTTTGCTCATTTGGGGCAGAAATTAATACCTGAATTGGTGCTTCTTGCAGTGATGGAGGAGATATTTCTAGAAGCCTAGAGCAGGAGTGAGAACATGCAAAAGAGACAAAATGATGATGCCAAGGTTGCACAAGTACCTGCAATTCCATTCCCATCTGAAAATCAGCTCTGTGATGCAAACTTTGAGGGATGAGATTTACTGTCCAAAGAAGACTAGGCAGATACTGCAAGAATACTGAAAGCTCAAAAGCTCACAGCAGTATGTGCACAGTCAGAAGATTTAGGAACTCCCAATGAAATTCCTTAGGCTTCTGAATGTTCTACACTCTTGATTTTAATATTATTTTGATGTTTTTCAGAAATATGCTTTGGCATGCCTTCCTTAGCTGACATATGAGAATGTGCAGATAGAAACTACACTAAGGTCTGATCTGGAAAATAATGATGTTCTCATTTAATTTCAGTAGACTTAATAACAATAAATCCATATATGAGGATTTTTTTTTTTTTTTAATGAGAAAGGATGGTTATGCACTGGAACTCTCTTCCCAAAAAGGTGGTGGAAGTCCCATCCTTGGAGACATCCTAAGTCTGGCTGGATAGGGCTCTGGGCACCTGATCTAGCTGTAGTTGTCCCTGCTCACAGCAGGGGATTTGGGTTAGATGGCTGTTAAGAGTCCCTTACAACTCAAACAATTTGCTGATTCTAGGAAATTTTGAAGCAAGAAATACCATATTCTGAAACACAATGATTTGAAAATGTGTTCTGCAGAAGCACGCTCATGTGATCTGAGTAATGACAGCACTTTCTTCCTCCTGTGCTGTGGTTGCTTTGTGTGTTTAGACTGTGGGATCCTCAGAGCTGGGCAGGTCTTTTGTTTTATTTTTTGTGCAGAGTGACCTTTAACTTCAGCTGTAGATATTGGAGCCCAGCACTAAGCAAACTGTGGGCAAGAGTATCTATGTAAACAAGAAACGCAGTCTCTGCATGTAGGCACTGTGATCTCCCCCTCCCTGTCGAAAAAGTATAGCGCATACCCCAGCACACACACACCAAGCTGAAAAAGAAGAAATGCTCAGTTCCTAACCAGTTCTGCAACAAATCCCTGCTTGTGGTTGCCATGGTATTTACACACTGAATAAGGTAAGTTGTAGCATGGAAAACTTCGCTGCAGATGAAAAAGGTGGCAACCCAAAGTCACAGAACATGAAGTCAGAAGATGTCACTGTGAAAATTTAATTCTTTTTTATTTCTCTGTTCTGTGATATGTTTTTGAACTACCTTTATAAGCTCTCCATTGGCAATATCAAATTGTATTCACTCCCTTTTCTTCACCTGTCTTTGCAGGGCTGCTGCAGGAGCTCAGAAACTGGGGGGAATGCCTTGGGAATCCCACTGGCCTCGCTTCTGGTGAGATGACAGGAGAGCTCTGCTCTGGCTGCCCACACAGGACCCCTGCGACTTCTCAGAAACTCCACTTGGCTGCATGGAGCTTAGATTGTTCTGAGAAATGGTATAAAAAGATAATTTTTCAGACATGCTCATCAGATAGTGTCATTTGTATATCTGCTATCTGGCATGTTTTGCCCTGTTGCTCTGTATGGGTCATCCACAGAACAAAGAAGGGAGCTGAAAAGACCATAAAGAAAGGAAAACATAAAATTTCATAATTTAACAGAGGTAAGAAGACAACACACTTGGCTATTTTGCTTTAATATTTCTAGCCTACTTGACACTGATCTTTAATTAGCTGTGAGTTAAGGGACTTTCCTGTTCCAAATAGGGATCCAGGTTTGGTGATCCTGCAGACACTGCAGAAACCCATGTGCATAGTGCAAGGGGAGCAATCTTTCTCTTTATATGATCACGAACATTATGTGTCCTTACCTCAGTATTTACACAATTTTACCACATTTTCTTATCACACCGATATAGTCTTTCTTACAAGACCCATATTTCAAAGATCACGGCTGTATTTTAAAAAAAGCCTCAAACTCAAAAACCCTCCTGGACTTGCCTGAAAGTGTGGCAAAATAAAATCCTTTCAACAGTAAGTGACCTCTCTTCTGAGACTTCAGAAGAGAAGCAACAAGACAGATTTGTGACAGGGCCTAGATCTATCCACGTAAGATACTTTTTGCTTTGGTCATCCCTCAATGAAGGAGAAGTTGGATTTTTCTTTCTTGTAAGTGCTTGCCAACTGCATTTCTTGTATCATAATCCTTCTTTACAAACACTGCAAGCTCTTGGGATCACGTTATATCAAATGCTTGCACAGCATCCAGCTTGAGGGCTAGCACACTATTGCTATGGAAAAAAATGTCAGAAAGTTAGAGGAAAAGCTTGCTGAAGTAGATATGAAAGGGAAGGGAGTAGAATAGCCTCATTTTATACTGAGAACATGGGGAAGTAAAGCATACAGTATCTACATCTGACCTTTGAGAATAAAAGAAAAGAAAATATGAGCTTGTTTGCATGATGAATCAACAACGACGTAAAGAAAAACAACAGTTAAAAAACGAGGACTGACCTCAGCCTGACATGCAGTGGAGATATTTGCAACCCTAACAGTCATTTGACTGAAAACACAGTTCACAATCAGCCCAGATAAAAGAACATTTCTAACCCTTCTTCTTTCTTCCCTTTTATTTTTTCCTTTCATCTTGCTTTTTTCAGATGTCTCCTTTGGCATGCTTACATATTGCACTCTAAATGCACTTCCACCTTCAATGAAATGGGAAAGGGAACTGCAAAAAATTAGGAATGACCTGAAAATGCTTTTTCTATTACATTAATTTAGCCTTTACAGGACTGAATGGAATATTTCTGCAGCAATAAACTCCTTAGTCTGAATCAATTTCTTCAGTTACACTGTAATGGCTGATATATTATGGTAATCACTGGCCAATAGACTTGGTTGACATACACAAGTAGAAGCTGTAGCAGAAGAAAAGAAATCCCAAATCCAAGGAAAACAAAACCATAATTCCTGTCTATGCATCAACAGGATGAGCCTGAGTTCTAATCAGAAGCATTTCTCTGAACAGGACACATTTGTAAGAATGCAGAGCTTGAGGCAGACAGCAGGGAGCTGGCTGAGAAATGCTGACAGACTGAAGTCTTCCAGAATTCTGAAGATTTTTTTAATAATTTGTCCATAACATTTATCTGTCCAAGATCACCTGTCCACAGACAGAGCAGAGAACTGTGTTTATTGAACTGCTGTTCTCTCACCATCCCAGATCCTTTCCTTCATACAGCTTATCATACTGAAGAGAAGGAAAATTGAGAGCTAACTGAAATGGATTGTATGATAATGCAAAACAAACAACAGCTCTGTTTTAGCCATCATTGTGAATGTTTCTCTTTGGTTGGCTATTGCAACTGGCTTTGAAAAACTACCTGAATAAATGACATACTATTTTTTATATGAATAAAGCACAGAATTTCCTTAAAATCTCAGGAATCATGCCTTCCAGGTCTCATCAGACTATCCTAAAACCATGAAGTGTGCTTCAAGTAACACATTTTTGAATCTTTTTATTTGCCTTTTAGAACTTCGAGGTGAAATTGCTTCATGTTTTACATTTTAAAAAAGCTGGAAGTGTTACAGAATCTTTATTCCAAGAGTGTAAGTTTTAAGAAATGCATCAAAAATCATGAAACTTGAAATTAAAACATGAAACTTGGCAGCAGTGGTGAACAGTAATTCACTCTTCCAAGCACTTCTTCACCCTTGCAAATAGAAATTGCTAATTGTGAGAAAAAAATTCATAAACGCAAATTTGTAAAGCACAGATCCAGCCAGCGACATATAATTAGTTCTTCACTTTTTTTCTTTTTTTTTTTCTTCCATATTTAAAACCAAATGTGACATTAATTTCACTTGTCTAGCTCCAGTTTCCCAGCACTGGTCCGAAAATATATGTAGAAGAACAGGCCCAGCTTTGCACCACAATACCCTTGTACGAATCTGTGTAAGTGTGGCAGCCTTGCATCACCTGGTTGTTTGCATACAGATTGATCCAAGTCTATTGACTTCCTCTTCTGTAGTTCTGTCATATGTACTATGCAAAATTCAGCAGGCAGATGTTATAATCAACACATTAGTCACCGAGGAGACACCTTCAATTTCCTTGTAGCATCTGAAAGTCGCATCCTGAACCTTGAGCATTTAGTGGAGTCGGCATCTTGTTGCAGGAATAATGAAGCAGGACAAAAAGAATGCATAATGATACTGCAACAGACAACTCCTGATGATCCTCAAGTGAACAAGCATGTACCAGAATTCTCGTTTTGACCCTTTGCCACTTGCAGCAAGGCTGGAGAACTATACAATCTGAAGAAGCTCTGAAACATCCTGATGGAGAAAGTGGGAGACCAAGGGAAAGGAGACCTCTGTGAGCAGATGATCAAATACTTTTTGTTAACAGACAGACCTCCTCTCACAGCCTGTGCAATTTAGCCTTTAAAATAGAATTCAACCTTTCATTAGAAACTCTACTAAGTAATATCATTTTCTTTCACAAACTTGATGGCTATGTGAAAGCTCAGACTTTACCCACAGTTTTCACTGAAGAGCTTCATTCTGATGCAGGTTAGAAGCAGGTACCTGAAGCTCCATCCATTTGCTGCTGCAAGATGTGAGCACAGCACTCACTCATGGCTTCTCAACTACATTCTGCTTCAGTAATTTCCTGGACTAGCCAGGAGAACTGTAACTGGGGAAAGGAGGTGCAGTGCTACAGAGCTAGAGGTTGAGTCCTCAGAAATTTGGTGAGGTCTCTTCCTGCCTTCTGGCATTGGATGTGAATCCTTCTCCCAGACACAGCAGAAATCTTCCTGTCATTTGCTTTTGGTAGTCACCCAGGGGATGTCAGGCATCAGGCCTACTGCTCAAGCTTTTGGCTGTCAGAAGTAAAACATCGTCCAATGTTTGCCCCTACTTCTCGCATTCATACAACTGCTCTTCTCTTCAAGGGGCAACCCTCCAGATGTTACTGGAATGCTATTTCCCATCCTTGGAAATGCTCTTCTTTATCTCCAGCTGTGATTTTTCTTGACAAGGGGAGAATAAGAGCTGAGGATTCTCCTGTCTGCTTTAAGAAGATCCCTGGGAAATGATGCCATATTCCTGATTTTTATGGATTTACGTGAAGGATATTTGCATGGTGGGTGGTGTTGTGTGGAGCCAGGAGTTGGATTTGATGATCTTTATGGGTCCCTTTCAACTCGGGATATTCTGTGATTCTGTGATATTGGCAATGTGACTGAGTCCCTCAGGGTTTCTAGAAACACCTAGATTACTGGCACAAGGACAGCCACAGCAATATTTGACTTTTCCAATTAACACAGTAATAGTCTGTTCTGTTTAAGCATTTCAATTAATGCATTATCTCAACATTCCCTTATGCAAAAGCAAGGAAATGCTATTAAAATAGCAATAAACGTGCCCTTCATTTTGATTAAAACAGCAAGACTTTTTTCCAACAGCTATTCTCTGGTCTAGAGCCCAATCTGAAACAGGTCTGAAAGCTCCATTCAGTTTTAATGGACACTGGTTAGAGAATTTATCTTTTTAGACAAGTTGAAAAACTCATCTAAAGGTTAGCCACACTGATCTGAAACTTCATACTTGAGAAATCTGTCTGGAAATCTCCTACATTCTGACTTCAATTTTATCTAGATTTCTGACACTTCCTCATTTGTTCTGAACAAAAGACCATAAAAGCCACTTCTCTTTCAAAATGCTTCTTCCATTGCTACTCAAAACCAGGAAGCTAGAAATGAAAAAATTGCAGTATGGGACCAATAAATGACAAAATTATTCTGAGTGTGCTTTGGCCAAAGGCTCAAACCTATTCCTTCATTACTTCAACCAGTAGTCTTGTTTTTCATAGCAGTTTTAAAATTTGGAGAACCTTGTCCTCAATAAAATTCAGAACAAAAAATGATAATAATCTTTGTTAAAATGATCCTTCAACATCTTTGCTGTAAGCAAGTTGACTTCCAGCATCCTAAGAATATGTGAGCCTTTTTCCAATCTGGTTTTCACTTAACTGTAATTACTACTAAACATTTTAGATTCTGATAAAATTTTGCATATTTCTTCTGACTTCTGCAATATTTTGATAGCATAGATGGCAAAATGTTTTACTGGAGATAAATGTGACTGTGGGTTTGTGACTTTACTAATGATCATGAGTCAATAAGTCTCATGATACCTACAGCAGCTTTCTAGATAAAGGAATATACTGATGCTTATCTCTCCAGAGACCATAGTTAGAAAAGCTTAGCAATGCTGACTCCCCACCAGCTGTGCATTGATAAACTCATGGTAGGTCAGTCTATAGCTAAATGCAAGTCCAGCTGCCAAAATCTGCAGATTTCTTCCATATACTCTGCCAAAAAATTCCTTGTTGAAATGTCCCATGCTACTGTCTCAGCAGACTAAATATTGTCTGCTAGCTTAATCCCAGAGAGGAAAAGAAAAGGAGTGCAAAATTATGGTTTTAAAGAATGTTCCCTTTTGATTTTCATGTTTAAGTGGCATACTGTTAGCTCTGGAATTGTGCAAAGACGGACTACATAAGAATTTCATTTTATGGCTCATCTTCAGGAGAATTAGCTTTCAGCTGAAGGATTTTGAAGGAAACTAGGAGGAGAATGTGTGGGGTATTAAGTGAATCTAAGCAGTTTGTCTCACCTTTGATTTATGTAGACATAGATGGGATTGGCTGTGGGTTAATTAAAGGAGACTTTAGAGAAGGAGGAAATGGGAAAATGTGTGGGGTAAAGGAGAAGGTGCTGCCTCACCGCTGGGGATTTGAGCAACTCATTGCTCTGACAGAAAGACTGTGCATTTGTAGGCCTGAGGTACTGCATGGAGGTGAGGATGGAGCATTTGACACCTTTTGTCCGCTGGGAATTGGAGTGGAGAGGCTCCTTCATGTGGGCTTCTTTGGGTGACTCCAAACAGCGTGAGTAGCAAGGCCCCTGAAGATGGCTGGAGACTTGGTGGCCCAGAGTGGTGCCACCTTAAATTAACTCGCTGGCAACGTACCCCTAAAATATTACATATGCAGCAGTTGCTCAACTCCCTTGTCTGTAATTGGTTCTCAGGGCTGCTGGCCTCCTGCATTTCAGGGATTTGCATGCAGCCCGTTTTTCCCACAATAACCATCTCTTCAGCGATGATGCAAATTGGATACCCTGAAGCAAAGATCTCCACAAATGTTGCTTTGGGGTTACAACTGCTGTTAGAAGTGGAGGAAAGAGCAGTAGGAAGGCAAAGTTAGCTGATGGAAGCTGAAGTGGAAGATGCAGAAGAAAGTCAGCTCACTGTGGACATAATCAATGCCCATCTGCAGAGATGGAGCAGGAATGGCATCGCTTCTGCTGAGCCAGGCCCCCAATCTCCCAGGAAATTTGTCAGGAGTGCATTGTGAATTGAGACATTTAGAGATACTAAGGAGAAAAATAGAAAGAAAATTCTGAGCTGGACAGAAACAAAACTAGCTGGCTCCAAGCAGAAATGTTTAATGAAATTTTACATGTATTTGCTGGAATCTTCTTAGTGTTGGTTCACTCTTGAAAAGTGCTGTGTTGTTTATATAAGCAGCTCTATTTGAACACTATTCAGAGTGCTCAGACAGGGTTGTGGCATGGATTTCTTTTCCCTAAATTGTTTCTATGTGAAGACATACAGTTGAAATATGTCAAACTGCAGAAATGTGACTGGCAGCTGAGCTCTTACATATTTCCCAGGAACTGTGTTAGTGGCTGTCACAGAGACATTACCTGTGAATCAGGGAAACTGCAGAGGGTGACTACATGCACTTCAGAAAGGATACCTTGGGGCCTGAAGGATAATTTTATCTAGTGATTTCTTGGGTCCTGCTCTCTGTGAGTCAGCCTTGCTTTGGGAAAATAGAGGTAATGGCCTTAGACGATTTTGTCTAGAAGCCCAAGAAGCACTTTCCTCTTGGAGACCATACCTTGGTGCATTTCTGAGGAGCTTCCAAACCACCTCCTCCTTACAACTCCTTTGGACATGTCACGGAGTCTTTCTGCTACTGATATTTTCCATTGGAAGCATAGATGTCTCAATGAGCAAAGCATGCCCAGGTCCATAACTACCTCATAAGAGCTACCTGGTCACCTTGAAAATAATTCAGTGATACCCAAGGGTCCACAGACCAGAGCAGAACACTTCTGCCCAAGGTGAGCTTCTCCAACAAAGAAATGATGCAAGTTTGGGTTTTCCCATGGCTGCCTGGCAGAACGGGACAGAAAACCAGTGACATCTAATCTCAAGGCTGAGGGCAGGTTGTGAGGAGTGATTTGCTTCCCAGACACTAGATGGAGCTGGGTAACTGAGGTTCGTTTCCAGACTTCTTCGGGCTGAGGGTGTCTGGGTGAGCATATATGGTATCCCCATCCTGGGAGTTGCGAGGGGCTGCCCGAATAGGGCTTGCTTTTTTATTGGCAACAATAGCCTCATACAGCAAGACAAGCCTCACCCCGACATTACATGAAATAGGTCAGTATTTGGATAGACAGATTTATTGTGCAGTTTGCATTTAGGCTCAACTGTTAAAATAAATAGTCCTTTTCTTCCCTTGGGAGTTGATGAGCCAGACTCACTTTCAAACCACTGAAGACTTCTGTACTTTTTGACAAACACAGTTCTCCAATTAAGAACAGTAAATAGGATTATACAGTCTGAAAAGGCTCTTTATCACTAGTAAGTTTGTATGTGGGAAGTGGGGGTCTCTCCTTAGTGTTCATTGTAAGTCTTTTAAAATACTAACTAACGACTTTGTCACATCCAGAGTTTGAGGCATTCAAAGGCAGAAGCTGCTTAAAGGCAGACAGCCTTCCGCGGGAAGAGATCTGCATCCATGTGATTAAATCAGTATAATCTATGCAGGATTAACGTATGTTTTTAATCAAAGCATTTTTAATGCAATCTTTGTATTTAACCACATGAAGAAGTAAGTTATATTTGATTTTCTTTTAGGAAAATACTTTATTATGTGAAGTAAATCCATATATACATATTTCTCATTAAAACAAAGTGTAACAAACAGTACAAGTCAGCAAAGGCCAAATAGTTTAACACTTCAGGAACTTGGTGTGGTGGCTGTCTGCCATCTATTTGAAAGATACTGCAGGCTTATTGCAGAGGAGATGTAAAATAACCAGTTAATAACAGAAGTTTGATCCAAAGCTGCTGCAGTAAGTACCTGGTTGGTGCCATATGGTGTGAGGCCTTCCATCCTATATCACATAGCTGCAGATGTTCATATTATGTATATAATCGTCCAATCTCTCTTGACTCTAGAACATCTGTGACATAGATTAATTATACATTGTGTAAAGACAAAGCGTGGTGATTTAATTAGGTTTGTGATTACTGATTTTCAGTTCCATTGGCTCCCTCTCTTTTCCTTGTAATACAAATCAGGATTTACCAGTTTATTTTCTTTATTTTTTTCTTCCCCTTGCCCAGCTTTCTTATCAGGGCATTTTTCCCTGTTCTTCTCTCATTTTGTCAGTTCTCTATACCCCTTACATTTCTCCTGTACTTCTTCAAGATTAAGTAGCTAGAAATGTAAATATTCATCTAGGTGGAGGCAATACCATCTGTTTCCATATTGTTATCCTTGGCTTTTCTTTCATTCCAGATGCAGAATGATGACATGAATTGCAATATGCAGTGAATACAGTGATGATGATGTTTTAAATCAGACAAATTATGTCCTGAACTTGATACGGTGTCATTTACACTGATGTAGATTGCATTTATGTAATTCTATTGGATTAGATAGTAGATATTTCTTTTTTTGTCTTTTTTTTTTTTTTAAGGATTCCTTAAAAACTTTAAAAGGGTTTGTAATTTCATCAGTTAGCTCCAGTTTTGTGAGGTTTATTTCATTCCCCAGACAGATCTGTTTCCTCCGGGGACAGGTACAACTCTAAGAACCTGCTATTAGCAGGGATTGCAGCCTCCCACACTTATAATTTAGAGCCAGATTTGGATGGTTTCTTCTGCTTGCAAGGTGCCTCAGGTCTGCTGAGCACTGAGATTGCATGGGTAATTCCTTTCTGTTCCTTGCAGCATGATGCTGCACTGGCTCACCTGTTCTGTTCTCAATTTCTCCTCTCAGAATGTATATACAAGCATTACTCTAGTCAAATGATGAGAAATAAAAAGTGACAAATAGGAAAAAATAATGTGGATTTTAAAAAATCTAATTCCAGTCTCTGTTTAATTTTGGTATTTGTATTTCTCTTTGCATTCTCATCAGTTCTGCATTAACTCAGAGTGATCTGATGGAAATGCTCATCTCAAAAGTGGGAAAACAGTTCTCAGCACTGAGCAAAGAATTTCAATATGCTTTAGAGGAGATTGCATTTTTTATTTTTACTGTAACTTCCCAATTTGTGCGTACTTGAAATTTGTCCTTTTTCTTTGATGAAGGAGAGCTGACCCTGCCAGGGCAGGAGAGTCAGACTTGGTGTGGAGTAAAGCATGTTGCAGCTGCATCTGTTGGAAATACTCTCGTAATGTCCTGGCTCGATGCCCCTGTTTTCTTGGTGCCCAAGGCAATTTCACACATTTCCTAGCAATCCATCTGTGGAAGATGGAAATGCAGCAACAATGCTCCATGCACAAGCATCAGTAAAGGCAGAGGAAGAGCCTTCACATTCAGTGACTGAGCCCAGTACAACACTGAGAGATTCATTCAGTTCGGCTGATGCAAGCTGCAAAGGGCCTTTAGGAAAAATAATCTTTACAAAGCACACAGCTGCTAGTGACTGTAAGTGCCAATGTACATCCGCACCAATACAGATGTGTACAAAATTAAGATTTTGAAGGAAGAAAAAGTGGTCATTGACTGCAGGACAGGTTTTTCTTTATAAGTATCTTTTGGGAATTGAAAATTTCAAAATTGAATTTCCGTGCTGTAGAAATCCATTGCTACTCTCTAGGAAGGTGAATTTTCAATAGATATGCCCTCAGTGACTTTCAATTAGAGCATTTCAATTTCACCTAAATTCTGTGTGGTGAAATATTTATTACCGCCCTCAGGGACGTGGGATCTCACTAGTTTAAATAAATAAAATATGTGTCATGTTTGCTCAGCACCCAATACTTCCATAGATACATCCTTTTCATCTATAATTAATTCTTCCAGTGCCTTTCAGATTTTAGTAGAACCGTGTGCAGAAGAATGGGATGTTTGGTTTTGTTGGGGTGTTCATGGAAGTGGAAGTTAGACTAACCACTACAGGAATTATTCAAAACTATATGCATTGCCTACCTACATGTAGAGGACAGGCTTTTGCATTTTTTCCCAATAAATCTTTTGAAACTCTACCTCAAAACCACTCAAGGTACATTGGTCTTTCCAACAGTAATATTTGTTCATCAAGTGTTTGGCACCTTCTAGTATATGCATACCAAGGCTAAGTACCTGCGTAATGCTTCAGTCATTTACATCAGGCCTTTTTGCCACGTGAAACATGACACAACATTTAAAATCTATTGACTTCTCTTCCTAATGGGAGAGCTTCACTGGAAGAGGGTTTCTTTGTAACACACCGTGACTACAAGCACCTTGATGGTAAAGCACGCCCTATGGAGTAAGCCACAAAAGAGGTGACTTCTGGAGAAGCTCACAAAGATGATAAAACGGAACTGCTGAAGCATCTCTTGCAGTGCTTTTCCAGCCATGGGAATATTGAACCAGGCTCTAAACAGAAAGAGCTGATACAACTGGATGAAAAATTGTCAACAGCTTATGGGCCAGTTTGGCCCAGTTCTATGACTAATGGGACGGGGACAGACTCATGCCCTGGCAAAGGGGAAGGGGGAAAAGGGGAAAAAGGGAGAGGGTAGGGAGATGGACCCAAAAACAAAACCCCAGCAACAATGTGAGGAGGAAAACTAATTTACTAAATAAGATATCAGAATGCAAAATAATTAAGTATGATAGAATATAATTGGAATTGAAGCTAATAAATCAAGTTAAGTGAGAGAGAGAGAGTGTCCAAAACCAAAGTCTTACTCTAAAGCTAAAGGCAAGACAACTAGGGAGCCTCCGCTGCTGAGATGACCAGCAAAAGAGAGAAATCTCATGACTTGCATGCAGTTTTATCTTTCCTCTGAGTATGAAATAGGAATGTAAAGTCCTCTGGGGTATGAAGTTCTTCTCTTCTGAGAATCAGGTAACTGAAAATTCAGCAATCCATGGAACTGGAGCATTAACTCTTTAACTCCTAGTGCCTTACATGATGTTATGATGGGAAGCCGATAGCAAAACTCATAAAACCATGACAAAAATAGAAAAACTGCCCTATCATGGGAGCAGGAGCATTTGACTTAAATCACATGTCTAGTGTCTGGAACTGAAAAAGCCCGAACTTTTTGGTTGAAATAAGCCTGAACTTTTAACTTCTAAACTGAGTGAAAGTGAACTCATGGTGCCTGTCTCTGACTGGACTTACCTCAAGCTCAGAGTCCAGGTGGTATCTGAGGGCTGCTGTTCGTGATAAGCCAGATTTACATTTAGGTGGAACTCAAGATATCACTGAGTTTTGTACAGCAAATGCAGAGTTGCACACACAAAGCAAGTTTTAGAATTGCTTCTCAAGACTTTCACATGTCCATAGGCTCAAGGACGTTCATTTTGGTCATAGAGAGCCAGAAGCACATTTGTACCACACATGGCTGAAATGGGCCTGGCTTACTTTGATGATCTTTTGCATAGTCTTACTGGGCAGGGAACATAGTTACACAACTCACTTGTATCATTTTCAAAGTTCTGACTTTTTTGATACAAGCATCATGCTACATAAAAGCTATGTTTCCATAAGCCTGAAGAGTTTTAACCTGGAAGTACGTGTAGACAGAGATATGCTTGACCTCTCACCCTAGCCGTTTTCTCTAACATGAGCAATGCAAATGCAGAAGTTTTCTATTGCCAAGATGAATTCTCAAAATTCAGGGAGATCCTCTGTGCCTGTTTTAATTAAAACAAAAGCCTGTCTGTAAGAGGCATCTTCTGAAGCAGGTAGGAGCTTTGTGCTTAAAAGGCATGGCAAGTCAGCCAGGAAATTATAGACAAATGCATGAAAATGTGACCGAGACTTTGGAGATACAGGTAAGAAGTAGTATTAATTCTGGTGCATAGAATGCATTTTAATGTTGTTTCACATCAAAGAGCCTTGTTTAGATATTTGCTACTTTACCATGAAGATCCAGAAATGAGCAGAACGTACAAGATTATTAACTCCACTGAACACTGAAATGAGAAGGTATTACCTGGTTTACAATCACTTTCTGAAACTGCTGTCCTTCTTTCCCTTATAAATCTTTCCTTCTCTTTTTGAACTTGCTTTAAAAAAAAAAATTCTTTCCATTTGGTCACTTCTGGTTTTCCTCATTTAAATAATTCCTTGTACGTGTAATTAACATTGTTCTTGGCTAAGTTATTTACTTACCATTGTCGTGTTACTGATTGTAGATCAATCTGCTTCCACTTTTTTTACATTTGCAATGACAGGATGCTATTGAGCAGAAGCAATAAAGTCATTAACATTACCACCTGAAGCTTCTGCAATGTATATTTGTCTCCCAGTTCAAAAACCCTTTACCCTTTGAGGAAGGGGAAGAAAGGAGGAACTTCTTTTTCTCATTTTTATTTTTAACAGGCTAGAAAAGCTCAGTGGATTGATTATGAATGCAATGCATTTAGGTTTCACAGAATAATGGCTAATGCTACAAGTTCATTTAAATTAGAGCCATATGACTGGGTTTTGTATGCATTTCTGACCAGCAGGGCATGCAGGTACAGAGCACACATCAGAACTGCTAATATTAAATTGCTTCAAATTCAGAATTTATTTGACACTGAGTAGGAATGTTGAACTTGGCAGCGTTCTGTGCATCCACTGAGCCTGCTTGTTGTGTCCCTTTCTTAAGCAAGCTCCTTAGTTTGCCCGTTCCTGGCTATCACTGTAGACAAATCTGCCAATGGTATCAGAGCAGAGTGCCAAACTAACAGCTAACACTGTCATTAACTCAAGCATTTGCTGTGATTTCTTCATTGACAAACATGTTTGTTAGAACACATACCCGCCAGAGACATCTTAGAAGTGAAGCAAGAATAAGGAAATTAAGACAGTTTGCTTGACATGCAAATTATCATCTCAGCTCTAACCGGCTTCCGAAAAAGATACACTCTTTAGAAGTGACACATGCAGGAGAATACACAATGACTTTGTTTTCAGCCAACTGCTGTTCCATTTCATTTTTTATTTTTATTTATTTATTTTGTATTTATGGTAAAAATCCTCCTTTGCTAAGTATATTATTCTGGATTCTCCTCAAACACAGAAGCTTTTCTCTCGGCATCTGTGAGTTTCCATCTTATTCACCTTTCTTCCCTTACGCTTCAATTGAATCTGCAAGGCATTCTTCTTTTGGTACTGTAATCGGGTGTCATGGAAACTTCGGAGCCAGCCTGAAGAAGAGGGATTCAGTGGCTTGCAGTCATTAAACAGTGAGAAGGATATTTTTTGAAAACAAAGCTTTATAACATTAGAATTTACACCAATATAGGAATAAGTCTATTTTAATTAATTCCCTGGTATATCCATACAGATATTTATATCTCCAACAAATTCCCTCAGAGTTTCCCAATGACCCATACCAAATGCCACCAGCACTAGCAAAAGTACTCTGTGAACAAAAATTTCATATTGTCAAACACTTAAGCAGTCAGGACTATTCAGGATTAACAAAAATTAGTCTGAAAAATATCTATTTGGGGTTAAACTCTTCATTACTCAAGGAAAAAAAAAAAGCATAGAAGATGAATTTCTAAAGTTTATCCATACTTTCTGTGAAACACAGCTGTAATAATAATGCCGTACACGTGTACAAAAGCTATTGTTTCACTAAGAAAGTGATTTGATTTGCATTAATACAATGGATGAGACTACGGCAGAAGAAAAGAGTCACAAATCAATGGCTATGCTTTTCAACAAATTGAATGTTCCATAGCAGCACTTTTCATACATACATATCAGGTACGAGACTTCCATATCAGGAAGTAGAACTGAGTGCAGGCAAGGAAAAATCCAGCACCCCTGCACCAAAAGCTTAGTTTTACATTGTTGCAAGTGAGTTGCACAAATAAAGCAGCAAATATGTCCCTAGAAGAGTGAGAATAAGAAGCACCAATAACAGGTATGAAAATCGGTGTGCAAAATAATAAATTTTGTGGTGGAAAAAAGACACAGGCAGTTTGTGTCAAAGCTGTTTTGTTGTTGTTGTTTTTTGTTTTTGTTTTTTTGTTTGTTTTTCCTGGGAAATTGCTTTACACTGAATAAAATTTCTATTTAAACCTTTTCTAGATAAAAAAGCATTCCCAGTTCTCTATCCTGGAGACCCAAACTCAGAGATATCTCCTATTCCAGTTTTCAGCTGCTGAACCCAAGGCAAGAAGCCTATTATCAGTATCTTGCTGGGGCAGCAGAGGACTGGGGGCACCAAGTCTTATTCTGGAAAGAGCCCATTTCCACCAATGCAGTATCTGAGCCTGATAGCCAAAGATAGTTCAGGCCAAAGTGGGAGAAGAGGTCCTGGGAAGGAGAGGAGGGGAGATTCCATTCTGGTCCAAGCATCAAGCATCTTTCAGGTTCTCTGCATGCATCTCTTAGCCATAGCAGAGAGGCCAAGATAAAAGGCTATTGACATTTCTGTACTTATATTTTTAAAGAAAATTTAAAAAGCGTGTGGGATCCTCTATCATTTCAATTCAGAAGGATTAGTAAAGGTTAAATCTAATTATTTTGTTTTCTCTTTGCTTTAAACAAAGACCTCGTGTTGAATAACTAAAAAGAAATTGCAAATAGATAGCAAGTGAATCCGAACATCTTGGTAATGCTAAATAAAGGCTACTGGAAAGCCGATATCTACCCTTGTGGTTTCTGTTTAAAAAAAAATATCCTATTTTGCTCATGAGTGAAATGAAAAGTTTAATTATTCAAATTGGTAGCCCACTGGCACCCTTATGAAAATACAAGTAGTCCACCAGGTGAGCAGAAGTTTACCTGGCACTCATTTAGCAAGGGTAGAGCTAGCCCTGTCCAGAGCAGGGCTGTATACCCACTGGTACCGAGCAGCACACACTGGTCCTGTACTCCAGAGATCACTCCTACAACATTCATATGGCTTTTAGTAGTCTTGACTGTAGGTTTTGGATCCTGTTTTGGATCCATTGTTGATCTTGGTGAGAGATTTTATTGTATCTCACTGGAAGGAACGGGTTTTATGTGATGCTTCTAACAGTAGGTATTGTAGAATCATAGAATGGCTTAGGTTGGAAAGGAACTTAAAGATCATCTTGTTCCAACCCCCTGGCATGTCCCTATGAAGCTTCAGTTTATGTTTGGGTACTTCCCTTTGCAGTGTTCTCTCAGTGATGATGATGATGACCCATGTCTGCTGGAAGCAACAAACTGTCACCGATGCGGTGTTTGTTACTTGTGAATCTGAAATAACCATGGCATGCTACTCACCATCCTTGCATCTGCATCTCCTTTGCTTTCAGAGTTTTAAACACCAAAATATAATTTTAACAGCCAGTGCTCATGCCCAGGTACAACTGAAATAAAGTAACCATCAATCATCTGGTGGTAGCCACAAAACAAACACTGAAGTGGCTAAATTGAATTAACTCTTGATTGCAGGCATAACATTTATGCCTGTAATCCATTTACCTTCAAATTCTATGCAGTAGGTAGACTTTCAAACTTGAAGGTCTGGCATTCGGGGTTTCTCTTTCCTAGTGTTTTATTCTTTCAACTTTCATTTTTGTCATTTCCTGCTCAGATCCAAGAGTATTCTCATAAGGACACACTGACTTTGTAATCTTTAACACGTCCACAATTCCTCTGCTGTGTCACATTTGATTTTGAATATTACTCACAGGGATTAAGCTTTGCAGGTTTGGGCTTCTTTTCAAGGAAAGAGAAGGCACCAGCCACCAGTCATCTTTTTTTCCAGTGCATGAAAAGAATCAAGTGCTGTCACGAAGAATGCATTTACTTTGGAAAATGACAAACAACAAAGTGAAATGAATAGGCATGAGGCATCCATGAGACAACAGCAGGCAAATGGTTTTTTTTTTTTTTCCCTTTCAAAACACCAAGTTGATGTCCAGGAGAAACAAAATTGTAAGCCAAGCGCTCTCTTAGGCAGCTGTATTTGTCTGAGGTGTTGGCCAGAATGAGGGACAACCTGCAGTAGTAATGCTATTGTTTTTCCACCAGTGTATTATTATAAGATCTAGTATAGAAAAAAAAATAATGGAATAAGAAGTTCTCTCTCACACCTATACGATTAGAATTATCATCCTTTTCTACTAAAGAAACAAGTGTGCTTTGTATGTTTGATGTGGATTTAATGTAACTATTTTCCCCAAATTAGGACAGCTGCATCACAGAGATATGCTCAATGTGGTTACCTGGCTTGTCAGTGGATTCACAGCTTCTTTATTATTCCTTTTCTACTGTGGCACCGTGCAATTCAGCAACCTTCCCCTCGCATTTTCCTGGCAGTCAAGGCAGAGCCTCAGGGCTCCCAAGGATAGTCACAGCCCTGCGCAGCACCGACTGCTCGTCCATCCTTGTCTGTGCTTTAAAGTCACTCTGACAGCACTGCAGTGCACAATGTGTGCCAGAGCAATGTCACCCTATTAGAGCATGTGAAAGTAATCCTATCTGCCAAAAGAATGTTCTGCAACACACAAACTGAAGTGTACTTCACTTAATGCACTTTCTCTAATTGCACTGTGTGTCTAAAATTCAGTTACAGGTGCTGCGAAGTCTGGGTGCATTCCTGCAGCCCATGTGCAAACACACTGCTCACTGCTGAGGTGGGAGTTAAACATGCAAGTGAAATTGCTGTGAGTGTTTAATTCCAGCATAAATGGATGATCAGCTTGCAGACTGCTTACCTGGTTTTGTTGGGCTCCGCGCAGCTGTGGGGCAACCCTGTAGGACAACAGAAGCATGCTGATGCTACACCTGCACATGGCCAATCACCCTCACTGAAGCAGACAACCTGATTTCTGGGTAATTAGAAAATCTACAGATTGCCTTCTCTACTGTCTGCCTGAATACAGTGCTAAAAGGAATAGTTTCCTACCATCTGAAGAGGAAAAAAATTCTCAACAGTGAATAATGAATACCTAATACATTCAGATTTGCTTTTTGGCCACCTGTGTCTTATCCCTGAGGATAAGGAACTGCCTGCTTTCCTTAGGCATCATGCTGCCCACGCCAATTCTATATTATATAGAGTGAAACCCTGCAGAAATGGCTCATGGTTGGCTCTTCTGGATGTGGAAGGGATGCTGGGGACATCGGAGCAGGATTTGTTTGTGTTTTGTGTATGCTTGGAGCAACGGCTGAGAAATAAGTGATGAGCAACAAACCGCCTACTCTGGATGTCAGCCTCTCTGGATGGATCTACCTAACTTTAAATAATGCAGCGTGGAAAAAAAAGTTTATTCACCAAATACCATTTCCAAGAGAGTCTCTCTGGTATATCTGCTATTTTACACACACACTAAATCATTCAAGTTTTGTTAGGCAGTATTATTTTTACTAAAATGATATTTTGCTTTCCACAGCTTCCCACTTCCTGTAAAGGAAAATGATCTTAAAATATATGCCTCAACTACCTAAACCACTAAGCTACAGGCAGAAAGGAACAAGCCAGTTCATGGACTGTCTCCTCCTGTGTGAAGAAGATTTAAACCAAAACAAAATAAAACAAAACAAAACAAAACAAAACAAAAACAAATAAAGTCAGCCTCCCTTCGCAGACTTTGCATTTATTTTCAGTTCCAAATGTCAGGAGGCACGCAACCTCTGCATAAGCTTTGGAGCTCACTTCCTCTGACCCTCTTAATCCTTCTCAAGATTTTCTGTCCCCAGAATAATTTCTCCGGGAAAAAGTGGTGTCTGGCATAAGGGTACAGGGCTGAGAAGAGCTGCAAGTCACTCTGGCACTGACTATGACTGCACAGAAGTAGAGGATATGCAACAAGTGGTGGTGATATTCTGAAGCATCTCCTCAATGTGTCAAATACAGCATGACAACACCCAGATCACACTGTTCATCGGCTTCTGCAGAAGTCCTGTTGGTGTCAGGGCATGATCTGATCTGAAAAACCACCTCTGCCTTCTGCCACTGCTTGGATTTGTTTACCTCAAGTTTGAGGCCCTCAGAAGAGTGGGTTTGGAGCATCTTTGCAACAATCTGAAGCAGCTGAGTGGTGCGGTAGGAGATGCAGGTGGACAGAAGGCATTCTCACTGCTGAAAGGCCACGGGAGCATCCTAATGCAGAACCTCAGAATCTACAGCAAAAAGCACAAACCTGAGGACAAGAGTATTCCAGAGCATTTGTGCCTGGTTTTGTCTCATGCCTTCTACTCTGCTGTCTTTTGCCTTCCCTGATTACAAATCAGCCTCTTGATTTTTGTGACATTTAAACGATCTTTTCTTTGTTTGCAGTTCCTTACGCATGGTTCTCAATTCTGAATTTGTCAGACCAGGCATCTCAGAAATTTTTCTATAACGTCAGCTGAAATTCTTACTTTTTGGCAATTCTCTTCTGGATTTTCCTACTTGCAGCTTCTGCCCATGCCCCAGGGTGACAAGAATCTGAGCAGTGTCCTCATCTCCTTTCTCTCAGACATTCATTTATGAAGGGCGTCTCTAGTCAGAAACAGTATCATCCCTGTAACAAGGAGACAAAAATGTGGTCGTATGTTTTTAGAAAGCAGTGAGAGCAACACGAATACTTCCATGTGAGCTGAACATGCAGGTGTGCAGGACCAGAGACTCTTCCAGTGCAATAGCAGACACTTCACAATGTCTGAGTTCCCTGGAAATGCTTACACAAAACCCATAATTTCCCCTGTGAGCACTGCAGCTACATCTATCCAGTGATCTCCTAAGTCAGTCGAGGCTCCTCAGCATCCTGGGGGTCAGGCCCTGCTGCCTTCCTGACAGCAAAGGGTGGTTAGAAACAAAATCCATGTTCGCAGAGGGATTTGCGTATGAGAAGCAGAGCAGCACATGTATTTGTGTGTGTGTAAGGAACTGCTCTGCTGTGGGAAGTTAGCTTAAACTGGCTTTTTTTAACAGAATTTAAAACAGAAGGTTTCTCCAACTTCAAATATTTACATGAACAGGAGTACTGTACTATATCAATCAAACACTTGTGGACTTGAAGATGTGTTGAAATCTACGTACCTGATCTCTCAGAGAGCCTTGTGGGCTGCTTGGAGCTAGTTTATATATAAAAGCCCTAACCCAGATGACAATACCAGAGCTTGTTAGTTCTGTGTTTACACTGTGTGAACTTAAGTTACCAGCACGTCAGGAGAGGATGTATATTTTAGATAACAAAATCTGGTTTCTATCTTTTGTATTTTTAGATTTCACTCCTATGAATCTCTTAGCCAAGCAAATGAGTATTGAGTTTAACTATTGTTTTACAGAGGGAAAAACCCAGCTCATCTTAATAAAAAAAAAGAAAAAGAAAAAGAAACCTACTGGTTCGAGTAGTAAAAAGTTAAACCCAATAATCACACTTAGAAACTGAGTTGCATTTCTCAAACTCCTTTTACAGTTCATGAACCATGGGATGATATAGTAAAAGAAAATGGATTTGCAGAATTTTTGATTCTGTTGCCTGCATCTTCATCTCAAATGAATAGGAATAGACTCTGAGAACTGACTCCTGCAGGCATTATTTCTCAACCATTTTCATAACATTTCAAGTGAAACATCCATTTTTCCTCTGCCTGCCCTGTAAACACTAACCTGAGAGTCAAGCCAGACCCTTTCCTCCTCTAGTGAGCTCCCCAGCTCATGGGGCTGAAAGACTTTTTGGCAACACCCACGCTACACCGGCATGCTTCTGTCACCTGCCACCTCACCTGCCTGCCCTCACCCTTTTAACTCTCCAAAATGACATTTCAAACTAATAATGTTGAAAGAGACAAGCTGAGGGCTCTGCAAAGGGCTGCTTGCTCTCCACAAGCAGGAGGCACAGGTTGTGGGGACAATTACTTGTGGAAAACCATTAGCACCACATGGCAGTAATTAAACCCTGAAACCCCTTGATGCCAACCATGAGGATAATAAAGAATCAATAAAGTGCAGTCCTAGATTGGGACAAAATATTTTCCTTCGCAAAGGAAAACTACATGGTGTTGTGGTCACTTCTGTGTACTGCAAAGCCATTCTGCTGTCCCAGAAGAAGAGAAAGTCCCACAGATGTCTTTACCTGATAGCACCTGAGCTTGTCAGAGTTCTCATTTCCTGTTGCTACCACATCATCTGCTGTAATATGTGCTACCTGCGCTGGGTGAGTGAGGATTACTTGTTTAAGGAAGGTTAGTGTTGTACTGTAGGTGCAACTTTGGATGTTGTGAAAATTTACTTCCACCAAAGGAAGCAAAGCCAGGAAGTGATGGGAGCCAAACTGAGGGAGTATTTGACTAAAATAAAAGCTTGTAGCTCAAGCCTTTTATGCAACCCAAGTCAAGAAAGAATACTTTTGATTTTGCATTAAGCAAGCTATTTTAAAAGCTTTGAACAACACCTCTGATTGATCTGACCTTGATGAAATTTGTTATTTATGGTGCCAGCAGCCAAAAATATTTGAATTCCTACAAGGGCTTTGCAGGGTGATTTCCTAGGAAATTTATAGCAATGGAAGCAAAAAAAAAAAAAAAAAAAAAAAAAAGGAAGCTAGATCCAGACCTGCATTTTTTTTTAATTTTGTGTCTTTCCCCTCTTCTCCTCCTTCCGTGACTCCACTGCTGCCTAACACACTGATAGGCAGTTCAGGAAGTTGTGATGAAGGCCAGTTTGTATGGCTGTGGGACTCCTGGCCACGTCAGATAACGTCACTGGATGCCTGAGCCAAATTAGGTGTGATGCTGGCAATGCTCTTCTGCCCGTGGTTTGGCTGCATTCATCCCTGTTACTCTAACTGTGGGGTGATTTATGACCTTTGCTCCGTTCAACCTGATGAGCATGACTGATAAAAGGGCCAGGGGAAGAGGTTTTTAGGGAAATGGGTGACTACAACTGGGGCCCTCTGACAAAAGCCTGAAGACTTTTGAAGGTCAGACTGAGGGCAGTAGTGAGACAGATGCCATACTAGGAACATACTGACCTAGTTGGTTCAAGTTTTGCTGTCAGAGAAAATAAGTACCTGATGCTTTCCCTCATATAACACTGTAAATGTTCATATTCATGTTTCCATAGTTTCATATTTTCCTGTAACCACTATGCTCAAACCTCCTTGGCAATAATAAATACTGTTCTTGTTATATCCACAGCTACAAGGCCTAGGACTATTTTCCAAAACTGACATTTTGGTTGACCTTCAAACTCCTCCAGACACAGCGCCTGCTTGTGGCTTACTTCATTTTAGTGTGACAAACATAAAGTAAGAGAAATCAATTAGTAGAAGCCAGAAATATCTGGGCACTTGATTTCCCCTTTTGGCACACCTCCTAGTTTCCATAGGAGTTCAGGGCTCTCTTTTTGAGGCATGAAGATGGCCACCCACTGGGCTGTGAGAGGGCCACGCCCCCGGGAGATGCAGGTCCCCTTCAATATAAAGCCAAGGAAGTCCTCTTTTAGATTATTATGAAAAAGTTCCCTTCAGAAAGTGTGAGGCCTTGGAACAGTCTGCCTTGAGAGATGATGGAGTCACTGTTCCTGGAGATGTTCAACAATTATGTGGATGTGACATTAACGGTCATCACTAGTGGACTTAGTGAGGACAGGTCAATAATGATCTTTGTTTTTCCCAACCTTAATGCTAGAGTACCCATATTTTTCTGCCAGTTTTTGTGCCCCTCTCTCTCTCTCACACACACACACACACACACACACACACACACACACACACACACAACTGCAATGGGTGCTTCAGCCTTTCTATTGAGGACCATGTGGCTTAAAAGCCAGCCCATCCCTGATATGATGCTCAGGGAAGCGCCCAAAGCCAGCCTTTATGAATTTGGGTGCAGGTGTACCAAGGGCACTGCAGGTTGTTATAGGGGAAAGAGAAGAGGTTTAGAATAAGAGGAAAGCAAAAGGGATGGAACTCTAGATGAACAGCAATGCACTCTCTCTCTTTTCATACCCTGCTTATAAAAGTAGTGATTTTCTGGTGGGAGATCATGGGACAGATCAGAGGCCAGCCAATGAGTGAATTACATAATAAGCTTGTGCAGAAGTCTGTGGTGCCAAAACACCCTGCAACAAGGATACTGCAGAACAGTTTTAACAACATATTCCAAACTTCCTGAGGTTGTTTATACCATACCTCAGACTGATGAAAAGCTTTTTCTTACTAGTGGACTAGTGTGAAATACCTAGTGCTAAAAAGATCTAGGGGTAGCACATAGCACATTGCTTCTAAGCTAGGAACAGAAGAATTAGTTATATATCTCAAGGAAAAAAAAAAAAGCCACTTGCATAATTACCAGATTTGGGGCTTTTTCCAAAGCCTTTCCTCCTATAAATTAACATCTCAAACAGGAGATTAACTGTTATTTTTAGAGCAATGTTATGGTGTAGATGTGTTTCTTGCAGCTTTTTCTCAGACGCTGGAATGGCTCAGAGGATTGATGAAGAGATGTGAAACATCACATGAGAATCATTAGTCTGACCAGAAACAGGGCCACATTCACTTCTACATCCCAGATGTATGCTCACGCAAACCCCACTGACAATGGTACAACGCTCAAGAGTTGCAAGGATGAATCACACCCAAAGTCATTACAGATTGAAACTAGTTACTAATGAATGGCTTGTTTGGTGAGCCATACGAAAAAATATGGTGTTTTCTGTACAAATCCCAGAAGACAGATGTCCACATTTCAGAAATTACTTCCAAACTGGCACTACTTTGCACTCTCATAAATTGGGGGGGGGAAGAAGGGGGGAAGGATTTAAAAGAACACTCAATCTAAAAATGTATTTGTGTCTGAACTATATTTACCACTGCGGCCTGTGAACTTTTGAAGAGAGGACCCAATTCTGCAGTTGTTTTATTGATTGTATCTATCTCTGGACCTCAGAATACTATAATGCTTATCACCTGAGCAGATAAAAGTCACAAAAGCATCTATTTCTAGATAATCTTTTTCTATTGTGTGTTGTACCCCTTCTACAAGATGATTTCCTTTATTTGTTTCCAGCTCTTCTAATTTACTGAAATCCCCAAAGGTTGACAGGCGAGAAACTTGCTACAAAGGTTTTAAGGTGTAGGCTTCTTTTCATCACCCTTTACATAGCTCGGGGATGGAGAAACCATCTCTGTGCCCAAAGGAGAACCTCCTTGTGCTATGGGCTTGTCAAGTCTTAAGGCCAAAGAAAACACCAGTTCTGGCCTGTTTTCCCCTGTACAAAGAGATTTCTGCCTGCATCCCTTCCCCAGAAGATTGGTCATAGCTTTTTAAAATGTTGTGTGGTACAGGAAGACTTCTGCAGGTACTTGTCTTGATCCAGCCTCGTTCTGTGTTGCTTTCAAACACAGATTGCTCTAGGGAGAGCATTGCAAGAATCAGGGCTCCCAGGTGGGAGATGGGACACAGGGGACAATCAGCTGTCATAAATATTTAGTATTCGCATGCAGAGCATAACAGCTTCAGCAAGGGAGGCTCTGCACCTTCCAGAATACGTGGCTTCAAGCAGACAGCGGTATTCAACATGCCTATCCCAAACCTTCAGCTTATGCTTTAGTCAGTCTGCACATTCAGCCCAATTAGTGATCAGGGCCAAACCAGCCAATGCCACCATGTTCTCACTCTACACATCTGTTTGAAGCAAAGGCAGCAGTCTCACCAGGGATCATCAGTCTGTCCCACTGCTGCTCACATGCCCCACAGGCAGTGCCCATGTTTCACAACAGCCGCTGTCTTTTGCTGTCAGCATGCATCCCTAAGATACAAGCGGGAAATAAAGCACAAAGCTGGAGACAGGAGCTTGTTTAATGACAGATATTGACAAAGACAGGTGTAATCCTCCAGCTACTTTTAACTCATTTCAGGAAATAAGCAGGTATCATTTTGGCAGCATCCCTCTACCATGCAAAGCTAGAGAGCCCCATGGCAAGGCTTGGTCTTCCCAGATGGAGCAAGGAGATCAAGTGTTATTCTGTTGGGAAATGGAGAGATCCATCTTTAGCACAGCTCAGGTGGCCATTTTTGTACAATTTGTCTAGAAAAGTATGTTTTAATTTCAATTACCAGCGTCATTTAACTTCATTGTAAAATGGCAGTTATGGCATGGTGCAAACTGAAGCAAGTCTAATAGAACGTGGTCTTGGTTTGGCAGCTGCTGTTTGGCATCAGCTTTGCCATTTCCTTACCTTCAGCTGCTCTTTTGCTGCAGACTTTGGCTCAGGCTTGACTTTAGTTCATCTCCAGCATCTTCTCCACCTAGAAGTACATCCCCACTCTTTTACTACCTCTTCTAATTATCCTGAGACAGTTCTACAGTTCTTTATTCCTCTTTTTTTTATATATATTTTTTTCCCTAGAATGGTGAAAGAAGTCTTAAAATTATAATTCCTGGAAGCACAATATTTAAATCAGGGAGTATTTTCATCCTGGGAAAAACTCAAGGTCCCACTTGTTTTCTGCTCCTCTGCCTCTTCCCAGATGCGTGCTTACATACACAGGCATATCCCACTGGGAAATGACAAGGAGCAGCAAGAGGAAATGAACTTCAGAGATACAAAACCCTCCTTTCTGCCTCTCAAGGAATGGATGAGGTGGAAGAGGAAGTGCCAAATCCCAAACAGACCCCGCATGTACACCTGTGATTGTGTACACACGGCTCTTTGAACCTGCAGGAGACAAAAAGCAGATGAGAAACTCTGTTTGATAAGGCAGCCTGGATATTTACATTATTGCATGCTAATGACAGCATATGAGCCAGAGTATAAACCTGGCCTCTGTGAAAATGGGGGAGACAAGTAGGAGTTTTTTCCCTGCTTTATGGATGGGAATTCTTGAGACTGTGAATGTGAATCTATGTGTGAATCCATGGTTTCCCTGTTTTATGGATGTGAGTGCTTGAGACTGAAGGCAGTGCCTGGGTCACTTTTGAGTATAATCCTTGAACTTTCCTTCAGTTTTAGTCTAATTACTGCTAATTATTAAAGATTATCCAGGCAAATTATAGGATTGTTTAACAACACATCCTGAAGAGTTACTACCAGACTAAAAAAAACAGAGGAAGGAAATTTTTTTCCTGCCAAATCACATAGCTGCACACACAATGATACTAAATCATCTGATTGCTGGTATTTTTCCCAGAGAATGAAATCTTAGAGAAGGAGCCCCAAATATTCTATGAACTCCTGTGGAACTGCTGTGCTGGCAGAAGAGTTGGGCCGCCAGGGCAGTGTGCTGCATCACACTTCTCTGCCATGGCTTTGCGGTGGGTGGTATAGCCCCAGCTACTGGAATCACAGCATTTTCACTTCCGTTAATACACAGTGTGTTTCGCACTCTTGTGATTGCAGATGAACATCGTAGCGTGTAGCAAATACAACCTGAAATTTGACCATGTGGAACTGAAAGAATCCAGCATGTTCTGTGTCACTGTTATATCATGCCTTGAAGGATCTGCCTATACTGGAAGCTAAAAAGGGAATAGACCTACGTTTACAAAGAACTGCAGCTTGATGGATTCAGGATACGGAGATTGTATCAGGGTGCAGGTGCATATTGTTTTTATAACACTGTTTTTTATTTCTCTTCTCCAGTGGGTAGCCTTTATATCAAATACTTATCTTTTGAAGAGCTATCTGTGTTTCTGGACCATCACTCACTGTTGCATGCCATTTCAAAATCTGTAGATTCTAAACCCAAGACCAAGCTGTGATTCAAAACATTGCAGTGAGCACAGAGCAAAGCCTTGGTATCCTCCAGAGCAATGTGAATGAGTCACAGCACCTGCAGGGACGGAAGGAGTCAGACTGATTTTCCAAAGTACTGACCACTGACATACCATGGGAGTGATGCAGACTTCGGTGAGGAAAAGGACAAGAGAGGAGAATGACACAGCTTTTTCTGTCTTCCCTAATTATACGTTTGCAGAATTAAAATGTAGGGAAGCGGGGAATGTAATTATTTATCAGCTGCCACTTTCAGTTTGTTGCATGCTATGGGACCTTTCTGTTACTCTCTCTACAAAAAGGAACTGAGCTTGTTGAATCCTAACCTGGAGGCTTCTCCTGGGACAGGACACACTGATGGGAGAACACAGACATCACAATTGCTGCACAGATAGTTTCTGCTCCTCCTGCTCTCCTAGGGCCCTTGTATTACCTCACATCCTTTGCTGCTACTGCTCTATCCAATGCAATAGCTTCGAATTCCATGAAAATAGAATACTTTAGAGAGAAACTGCCCCTTTTGAAAAGACATGAGTGGATGTGTAGTTATACATCTATGTATTTTACAGAATCTATCCTACAGAATGACTTACAACAGAAACTGCAGGCAAAGGTTGATAAGATGACACCACATGTCTAGATTTCAGACAAAATTTCAGCAAATTCTTTTGACGTAGTCATACTGTTATATTGAAAAGTTTGGAAGACGTATAACTTTCACAATAAACTAATATTCTCTTATGCTTTGAGTTCATCCTCTGAGCACCTTCAATCGCAGAAATACTAAAGCTGGAGAAAATCAGAAAGTTATTGAAAAAGATGTGTCTTCAACACAGGTACACATATGCTTTCAGAAATACAAACAATCTAATCTCAGGGTATTGTATCACTTCAGTTTCAACAACATAAGAATTAAATCATAATTTGTTGGTGTTTTAGCTACTGCATGTCTACTTGACGTAAAGCTAGCCAAATAGGAGAAGTGTTTTTTGGGTGTTGGTAGGAGGTTAAGTTGCCAGCTGTTCAAATCCAGCCCAGGTTGCCAACAGAAATAATGATAGTAATGGAGTCTCCCTTGCTATTGTCGCCTGACAGCAGTTTGACTTACGTGTAATGGGGCAGTGGGCTAATCTGATTAAGACTACCCATCACTCTTATTTCCAGACAGGGCCATAAAATCCCTCAGACATCTCCCTAAAAGAGAGGTGTCAATACACAAAACCCAACAAGAGTTTCCTTATACACATCTAGAACTAAGCAGCATCAAAAGAGAACAAAAAACCCTGAGTTCCTGTAAGAGCCCTTCTCAGCAGATGCTTTTACTGTTTTCTGAAGTTCTGGTGATTTCCTCAGGACAAAATGCTGAGCTGTCCCTTTGCTTTTCTATGTGATCCAGGAGTGTCCTTGTTTTGGCAACCTCTGGCAGCTGTTCCTGCCACCAGTCCCTGCAGTGGTATGGTTCTGGCACAAGGTGTCAAAGTAGGCAAGCAGCTCCCAACAGACAAAGGGAAAGGAGGATCTTTTCTGAAAAGTGTGGTGAAGAGTGGATTTCATTGGGAGAAAAAAGATCTTTCTGCTTACGTTTTCCATAGCTAGCATGGCATTTTCAGGGGAAAATTTGAATACCAAAATATTCAAGCCAAAATATGAAATTTTTAGTTTTGGCAGCCTAGGACAGGTTTGGGCTGCTCAGTTTTTGACAGTAAAGCAACATAAATTCACACTATTTTTTTTTCTTCTTCTTTTACAGAATGCTGACATTTTCAAACTCATTTTCTTTCAAACGCTGTTTCACTGAACATTTTCAATAACGTTTTTCATGGTATTTAATTCTGAGGGCTTCTCACTGTGAGAGGAATAGCCGAGGAGCTAGGGAAGAGCTGTGGGAATGCATTAGCTCTGCTGACTCTTGGGAGTGACTTCAAGCAGTGCTTGGAGTGTTGTGGACTGTGCCTTTGCAAGACAGCAGAAAAAGTAGAATAATCCATGCCACAGCATCTCCTCAGCCACCTTGCAGCTAGAAAGAGCCTCTCCCTGCCAGACCAGGGAATGAAACCAGTCCCTCCTGCTTGCAGCTAAAGGCAGCAGCATATAGCTCTGTCTCTACAAGCTTATAGTAGTATATAGTAGTAGCTGGGATTGATATAACAAACATCCTCCATCCATTCCTCATGCTGGCACAGGCTGCCCAGAGAGGCTATGGACGCCCCGTCCCTGGAGATGCTCCATGCCAGGTTGGATGTGACCCTGAGCAGACTGATCTAGTGGCTGTCAGTCCTGTCCATGACAAGGGATTGGAACTGGATGAACTTTGAGGTCCCTTCAAGTCATTCTATGATTCTAAGATTCATGCATTTGCACATGTGAAAAAAAAGAACCAAGCAGCATCCATCCTGCTCTGCTCAGTGCAAATTGGTGGCACAGCTCAGAAAAGACTGAGGAGCTCCTAGGAAAGAAAGGGAAAACCTTCATGTTTCACTGAGTTCACTCATGGTAAAAATGTCATACCACTTTCTTGGCTTCAAGCACCTTTCTTCTTCCCCTAACTTCCAGCCAGAAGAGCTCCTGTTGAGTACACAGAGCATCAGACTATTATACACATGTAGCCAAAACTGCCAAAGATAGAAACGAGGAGCTAAACTGAAAGTGGTGGCAATGTGCTGATGAAATCCCACTCCCCTGCTCATCCAGCCAGACTCTGAAGGATGGCTAATGGGTTTCTGAGCTGCCCCAAGCAAACAGCGTGGAAATGTAAGTCATGCTTTGGTTTATGCCCAGAGTGTTGAACTAATAGCACTTGTCTCACATGTAAGCAGCTGCAAAACCTGATATTTACACAAGGATTCACAGAGATGAGAAAAGACTGCTTTTATTTTCTAGATGACAGCCTCTGGTTCAAATGGGAATTAATTTGGGAAAACTCTCTGGTCTGTGTTGTAGAGCATGCCAGGTTAAATGATGACAGCAGACTTTTTTTTATCATGGAAGATTGGCTTTAAAGTATTACCATCATTCCCACAACAAAACAGGAGCAATCTTACCTACCAAAGCACCAACCATTTTGCATGCCAAATAGACTGTGAGCAAAATAAAATTTACCTTTTAAAGCTATCAATCGAAGAGCTCACTAATACACTTTGCATAAACGAAAGCACACCCAAATACACTTACCAGTGGTTGCCACTTTTTCACAGAGCCATCACTCATAGTACATCCGTACTTGGCTTATCTTCATCAAGGTGGCTCTGATTTCAAATCTTAATACTTGCTTTAAGTTGGCGTTTCTAAGATTCAAGCATCAGCTGACACACACTGCTGCTGGCAACATGATGGCTCCTGTCTCAGGCACCCAAGAAGTAAGTGCACAGTGTAGTCTTTCAAGACCATTTATTGTAGCTGGAAAGTACAGTCCAGTTTTAGATACCAAGTCTGACCTCAAGTCCTAACGTGAGTTTCTTCTGATTTTTTTTCAGCTGGTCTAACAAACTACATCCCTGTTCTTACAAACCTTGGATCCCTTTCATGGGGAAATGATGGAGCAGGTGAAGCTCCTGCTGGTGGAATGCAGCACTGCTAATGGCAAGCAGGATACCAAAATGTGTGATTCATGAGATTGTTGTCAGATTTTGATTAGTTTGCAAACTCAACACAAATTTGAACCTGGACTCCTGCTGGAAGTTTGGGAACTCTGGCTCCATGCATTAGAGTGGCTCCACCAGTATATTTTTAAATTTTTTGAGGCAAAAGTGAGTGTGCCCAACTGAGCCATCAGGACAGTGAGATAGCACGGCAGTGGCCAGTAATGCTTTCAGCTTTGCAGTTTGGTCTTTACACTGTAACATAAAATGGATAACTATGGCCAAATATATACCTGGCAACTTCCTTGTCTTTCATGGTACTGTTCCAGTTTGCCTTGGTACAAGTAAACTTGAGCATGTATTTTATACTTAGCATGAGCATCTTCCACAGGTCTTCTGTTACGACCGTCAGTCACAAGTTCAAAGTACTTCCAAATCAAACATTTGAAGCTAATGGACAACATACGTACTGCTTCGTCTCCCTAAAGGCTCCAGCTGCCTCTGCAGTAGCAGCCTGTCTGTGCTTCTGTTGAAACCAAAAGAGGAAAAAAAAGAAAAGAGGAACTACAGAACAGATTTTTGTGTGATGCTTCCATCTTGTGGTCAACACAGAAAACTTCTGCTTGCTTTTTCAGTCGAGGTGTTAACAAGCAAACATTAAAACTTGTAAAGGCGTCCCAAACATTTCCTCTAGTTGTGTGAAGGGGGATGAACTACAATTGAGTATTCCATTTGGAAGAGACTGAATGCTAGCAGAGGAAGGGCTGGGCTCCCCCTCCATTACCCACTGTGTTTTGGACTCGAAGTGCTGGCAGTGCCAAAGGGTGCAGAACAGAGAGGTCTGGGTTGATGAGGCTCTTTGCCTCCCTGTGAAATCGATGTCAGAACTCCCATGGTGTATAGACTCTCATGCAGCTATCAGCTTGACAAGACAGCCCAGGTCTGCAAGATGACTTTCCTTCTTCATCATTCTCGAGCATACCTTCCATTTTCTCTGATATTTCTGAATGGTTATTCCAGCACACAGCTCCCATGCCAGAAGGAGATGGGATATAGTCTTCTCACTGGGACAGGTGCAAGGTTACCACGCCTTAGGTGCTATTAGAAACTTCTCAGGGTGTCTGGACAACTCGGTTTCACCTGTTGAAACTGCTTCTTCCCTTCAGCATGGCTCATAGCAAGCAATATTAGCCAAAGCTCTGCTCACCTCTATACACTGAAGTCTCCCACCTAGGGCCCATGTACAGTGTGATTCTCTAATTTTCCCTTCTCATCCTGGCCAGAAGCCCACCCCTGCCTGTTGCTCAGGGCATACTGCAGCCCTCACCCTAGCTCTGGCCTCCTGGGCAAATGCCTCTTCCACCAGTCTGCAGGTCCCCTTGGTATGCAAATGCTTGCAAGGGCCTTGAGGGAGGGAGCGGGGTCATAAGCACCTTGGTCATGGTCCTCAGTGCCGTGAGGAATGGGGTTACTGTGCAGGATGGGTTTACTTCAAAAGGAGTGCTACCTGAGTGAACACTCTTGCACAAATGCAGCCACATCCTATGCATTCTTGCTCTGCAAAAAGGAAGAAGGGTGAGAGCTGAACTTGAGCTCCACATCCAGCTGCAGGTTCTTGTGTGGGGAGGGATTTTTATATTACCCCCTTAATTGTGGCTTGAGGATTAGTAAGTCCATCTCTCACCATGTCTCATATGGATGCCAGCCCTCCAGAAAGCAAGGCTGAGAGGAACAAACTTAAGGGCACAATAATGCCATGACTGCCTCCACAGCCCCTGAAGTGGTGGGAGGGATTGTATGTCCACAGTTTTGTGGGATAAGGAATCCTTTTTGGAAAGGGTGCAGAAGAGAGGAAACCTGTCACAATTCTTACCTAAGGCAAGAGCTCAGGCTGCTGCACCCTGATTGATGTAAGAAGACTTGCTTTGTGAAGAAGTGGTGAAGAAGTATATGTTTGATGGAGAGTTCACCCCAAAAGTGTTTTAATGGAAATGACTACTCTCTGGACAGGAGATTGCTAATATGCCCATTCACAGGGTTTTCCCACGAGGATTTCTCACTTTCCTGTTTCCTGCTGGCAAACAGGGACAGTTTTCAGAGCAGAAATTCCATCTGACAACTTTTATACTGTTTTCAAGCTGATATCATACAATTCTTCTCAAATTCACATTCTGCGGGAGTACAGCATCATAGAGTAAAATTTGGTTTGGTTCATAAAGTCAGTTCAGCACAGGTTTAAAAAAATACCTGTATCTGTGGCTTGAGGAAAAGAGACCATGTTGATTTGAAGATGGAAACATCTATTCCCTGTGTTCAGCAAGAGTTTTAGATTAAAGGCTGTCATAAGCCAGTTTTAGTCCCTTGTTAAAAACAAATTTGCATAAAACTTATTAGATACCTGTACCAGGAGAAGCAGAGCACATATAGCAGACACATGACAGTGCTGTTTTTTGCATCCCATGCACACCTTTCCCCAACATGTGCAGACAGGCTGCACTGAACCTACCAGTGCTGAGGCCAGAAGGTTTTCAACTTCTGTGGGCAGCTCAGACATCAGTCACTGGAGCACTACACTTACTGCAGTTTGGGGTGAATGGAGCTTAACATGGCTCTGGCCATTATTATTATAACATTCACTGGTTATGTTACCTGCTCATTGGCACTTCCTCACTGTTCCCACCAAGAAGGGTTCAGGGAAACTGTTCTTGCTGCCTAATGCCTTCACAAATCACTCAGCTAACCCAAAATCTCAGGCAGAAAGAATAAAAAAAAAAAAAAGCAAACAAGACTGATCCCTTATAACAATCTTTCAAAAAGTGAGTATAGACCCTCACATATCCTTAAATTATATATCATTTATTGAAATATAGAGATCTTAATTTACAGGATTTGATTTTTCAAAGACAAAATATCAACAGGGGCATTTTGTAATACATTTTGTGCCTACCATCACTCAGGCTGGTTTGCCCTTCAAATATTTCACAACAGCCACCATTTTGGAAACACTTCCTTTTTTATTATTCTAAAATATAACTTTTGGACATTCAAAGTGCAACAGTTAACGTGCCTGTGGAATATATCACAGTAAAAAAAAATATAAACAAAGGCAGTGATATAGCTGTCATAAATGTTTTGGCAGTATTCTAAAAGTCTATATAAAAATACTTATATACATATTGATGTATAACATCACCATATCTCACGTCCTTCACCATGTAATAGGACCATTTTGTACAAGTTGCAGACCACACTGTAAGGAACTGGTTGGCCATTCCAAATGAAATGCTGTGATAGGCTAACGCTGATTGTCATTTTACAATTACCCTAGAATGAGATTTGGGAATATCTTTTCCAGTGGCTTCTCAAAAATTAAGCCATAAACTAAAATGTTGGTAATACTGAAAATATTGTGTAATCAAAGGATCATCTCCTCCCACTTCTCCCTCTCTAATAAATTCCCACTCTGCCTCTGCCTCTCATTCCAGTTTATAGGCAATTTTATTGGATTCCACCCTGAAATGAGCTGGGGTGGGCTAGACTCCTGCCACAGGTAAAATTAATGTACACAAACACTTGTGAGTGGATAGAAAATTAAATCTACCATTCATCATAAAGTGTGCAGGCTCCGGCTCACATCCACCATTTGGGTCTAGGCTCAATGTATGTCATGCAACACAGAATGAAATCAGTGAGGAGAAGGGGAGATCATGGGAAAATGTCCTTGTATTCCAGTAACTGGTAAAGTAAAACATGCTGGGCCTGTTTTTCAAGCTCTGAAGAACACTGGGCCATGTGCAAAAATGCAGGTGAAATTGCTTGCCTAATTTGAGCATGCAGTTGTAATGACTACACATGCAAATTAAGGCATGTGTGGTCTCAAATGGCCATTCAGATATCTGGGATATCCAATAGACAATTTGTCTTTCCTCAATTTATAGTTCATATCTGGAGGAGGACTTTACATCATCTTGTGTGTCCAGACTATATTAACAGTCTATATATTTCACAGTTGTCCCCGTACGGAGCTCAGAAAGACACTTGGTACTGGTCTGTTGACTACAGAAAAAGGAGGACACATCATTGCTCTTGGTTTGCTATGATTGTCAAACATCGCCAGGGTTGAAAATGCAGGTGCCTCACTTCAGGTCACATTTCCAAGTCTGCAGGACATTTGTACGTGGCCCCAGGCAAGTGACAGTTTTGAAACTCAGAGCCAAAATTATTTGCCTGTAGAAATGACAGTATTACATTTATTTTGATTTGATCCACAACCATCCACAAATGAAGTGAAGGTGAATTGTGTAGCTTTCCTTGGGCCGTTTCAAGGTAAAGTTCAGTTTGTTATTCAGATCCAGGTAGTGTGTGCTGTCAATTGCTGTTGGTCCTTCTTTCGTACTTCCTAGGAAAAGTACTGCAACGCAGGAATGAGTTTGTACCACATTTGCATTGGTTCTGCCATGCCAGATGCTGGGCGTGTCCTGTGAGGCACTCATCACACTGAATTAGAGTTAAGTTTGAAACATGAGCACCAGAAAGGATGGGGCCCTTTGCAGTGATGTACCTTTCTTTCACATGTAAGTCTTCCAAAACATAAAATGTCAGTTAACACTTTGTACAGTGATAGCAGTAATCATAATACTTTGCTCTTGTGAGTGATGTCAAAAAAATAACTATTGCAGGCTGAGAGCAGGTTTGTTTCCATGCACCTTCATCCAGAAAGCACACTTGGAGGCAATTATCATTTGTAGTTACAGTCTGCAAAGATAATAGTCAGTTTTCTGCTCCTGTTTAAACTTCAAAACTAAGACAAGGGTATTTGTTGCAGAACTATTTCTGCTTCTATGATCTGGAGTTCAAGGCTGGGAGAGATGTCTTTTTTCCTCAATCCATTCAAATATCAAATTGATTCTCCATAGCTAATCCTGGAATAAGATTTCTTTTGTGAAACTATGAAACAGTAACAATGAGACGCTGCTGGTAGTTTATCATAATCTTCCACTCTCCAAAATCCTGGAAATCTGGCATAAATTTGAATTTAGAAAAAAAAAAAAAATTGAATGCTAGAAGTTCACTTAATTGGAGGACAATAGTTGCTTCTAGTATAGCTGATAAAAAAGCTGTTTGATTCATAATAGAAACCTAAATCTTAGTGTATTACAGGATGCAATATTTCCTCATATTAAAGTAGTTTTAGCTAGTCAGAGCAATTATCATACTTTCTAGGGCATGATAAAGGTTGTTTCTTCAAATTCTCAGGTCATAATTTTTTTCCTTGTACTTAATAATGTTTCTTGAGACTGCTCTTTTACTGAAGGACTATGAATTACGAAATATAGGTTTAGTGTTACGGAAAACAGTAGTAGCGTTATCATGAAAACAGCTATTTTCTATAGTTAATAAAGACTTACTAGGTTTCTAACACCTATTATAGACTTGTTTTAATTATTATTATTATTATTATTATTCCCCTTGCATTAATGTTAAAAAATAACATGTTTTGTTGTACCGGTCAGTTTTTTGTGGTTTCAGACCTTTTTGGTCCAAAAGTGGTTTTTGCATGTTCTTCAGTTCACATGATAGTTCAACAGCAGCTGACACTGAGATTGAGGGAAGAAGTGCGCAAAATTCATGGATGATCTCTTCTAAAATCCATAGAGTATGTTCAATGTGCACCTCAAAAGATCCTTGAGCTGGTATTTATTTACATAATTACAACAATGAAGTATTGCTGCAGTGGAAATTCTGTCCATCAAAGTCATAGGAATGCCCTTGAAACACAAAACCAGTCTGTTTATGGCCTTTCCGTCATCCTCTACCAGTTTGAATGGCAAGCAACACTGAGATGCTCGTGAAGTACTGCAAGAAGCAACACTAAAAAATCCATCTTTGACAGTTCTCTCTCTTTCATTCTCAGGCTGATTCCTTTGCCCATCATCGGGCATTTCTCTGTACAAATCCATTTTCTCTTCACATCCTTGACATTGCAATGAAGTGGTTTTCTCTGTGTAGCAGAAGTCTGTTGACAGCACAGAAAGCTTCCCCATGTGCAGTTAGAAGGTGTCTGGGATTACAGGAAGCTGTCCTCTACCAGATCCGACGAGTCAATCCCGATGTCATCCATCATGTCAATGTCCTCAATGGTCTCATCCTCTCTCTTGATAAAAGTAGAGCTACTGGAACCAGTTTCAATGGCACTTTCTTCAGATGTCTGGGAACTGGAAGAAACAAACATCTCAGAGCTAAAATACACATTTAAAGGCACCAAGTAAGTACCCCAATTTCTGAACTGAACTGAACACCACATCTGCACACGCTTTCTGACATGACGTAATCTTACTCTGACCATATGTTTCCTAGAACACAACATATCTTATATCCCAAGAGTAATGAATAACCTTGAAATTCAAAGGAGGAAGTTGATGATATGTTCCTCCAAGCACTTTCTGACTCACAAGAAGAATATCTTTATGACAATGCTGGGACACTAGATTAGGCTGGGTAACAATAGATACCAATAAAAGTAATAGACAATAAGACAGTATGAAGAATTACAGACAGAGGTAATAAGTCTTAGTCTGGTTGGTGTTTCTTAGAAATTTCGTTTGCCCCACTATCCAAAACAGTGAAAAAAACATCCAATAAAGACCTTGCTAGGTTGCTAATCCTATATACAAGGGCTGCTCTAAAATTTATGCCTCCTATTTTATTATGTTGGTCCACAACATCAGAGGTGGATGTTGGTGGTATAAGGGTAGAGGTTGAACCTTCCTGACAATATTCCCAACAACATTTTGTTGCTGTGTGACAGATGGCAGTAGAGTGGCAGTCTGACAGAGTGCGTCTGACATGGATGTGCCTAGGAAACAAAGGTGTCACTGAACTCTTCCACGTGGAAAAAAATTTTACCCCCTGACATTCACAGACTCTAGCTGAATGGTTATGGAAACCGAACAGTGGATGTCAGCATAGTGAGGTGGTGGGTGGTGCATTTCAGCAATAGTGACAGCGAGATGAATGACAAACCATGTTTCAGATGGCTATGCATGGTTGTCACACCTTGAAATGAAGTGCATCTCTATCTGCCCAGCTGTGTAAATCAGTAGATTACGACCAGGGAACTGTGAATGGAGCTGAATATGGGCTTCAGTGCACTGGAAACTATGGTGGCAGCACTGGAATATTGCAAAGTTTGTGCCAGGTGAGTCCCATGAATGACCACACAGGAACTGAAAGAGCCCCTTATGCAAGTTTGTCAGGATCTACTGAACCAGCGTGAGGATGAAGGTGACAGTTTACTGGATTGCATCATTCCTGGTGACAAAATGTGGTGTCACCACCAGCTGGAGTCAAAATGGCAGTTGATGGAGTGGTGAATTCCCCACTGAAGGAAAAGTTCAGGATGCAGCCTTTAGCAGGTAAAGTGATATGCCCTGTCTTTTAGGATAGGAAGAGGGTGATTCTTCTGTATTTCCTGGAAACTGGACAAACTATCAATTCTGACTGCTACATTACAGCGCTGACTAAGCTGAAGGCTCAAACTGACAGAGTAAGACTGGAGAAGAGGACAGTTTTTCTCTTGTATCAATATAACACCAGACCCATTACAGACTGAAGCCCAACCTGGACTGTTCTACCGCACCCACCATGTGGCACGGATTTGGTGCCTTCTGATTTTCATCTGTTCGAGTCAGTGAAAGATAGACAAAGTGGGCAACATTTTCCCAGCAACAACGATATCATAGCATCTGTGAAACAGTCACTTCCACTGGTGCATATTTTCACAAGCATGGCATGCAGGCTCTTGTCCATTACCAGCAAAAATGCAGAATTAATGGTGGTGACTATGCTGAAAAAGTGTTTTGTAGCTGAGAATACGCTATATCAAGTAATAATATTGTGCTCTTCGTATCTATCGTAGTTTCTACAGAAATAAATAGGAGGTATCACTTTCAGAGTGACCTACGTATAATACTGCTGAAAAGGAATTACTGAATTAAGCCACTGCCATTTACGTTAGAAATTATATGGAGTTGTGCTTTGGTGGAATCAGTCATATAAGCTGGTAAGGAAGCAGTAAAAATTCTGAATATGCTGTTAGCAATGAAAAAAATACTATTGAAGATAATGAAAACAATATCTTGAATTTTAGAGCTAGTGAACAAAATTGTGAACAGACTTTGAAACACAGTTTTGAAGTCACTGAGCTGTAGGGGCAAATGTGATGTAAAATGTGATGTAAAAAGTGCCTTCTGCATCATCAGACAGTTGCTGTGACTTGGTCAAGATAGTAGTTGTGTTCCTCCGTCAGTCACAGAAGAGCCAAATGAGGTATTTCACACTGGAAACACTGTGGTCCGTAACATTGCACAGGACCTTCCTAATGCACAGCTCCAACAGAGCCCAGGAGATGTGGAGTAGCATTCTAAAAGGTATGAATGCATGTCACTAAGTGTGACTCAGAATCATGACTATAGGCTACCTGATTTGCAAACTGTACCCACCTGTGCCTGTTCCTTTTGCCAAGCTCATCTTCAGAAACAGGGTCAATGTCAGGCAGGGGGATGATGTACCCACTGTCAGCGCTCAGCCTCTGCTCATCAAATCCGCTCTCCCTATCCTTTAACTTGTCTTCATTCTTGTAGGTGACACCAATGTAAGCATTGTCACAGTCCCCTCTCATGCGAGTGACAGCTGGGTGATCACTTTTCAGGAAGTCCAGGTGAATCTTCTCATAGCTCTGAAAATATTCATTTCAACATCATTAGATGTTATTCAGGAAGACCACCTTTCTTCAGCTGAGTAGCTATGATTCATTAACCCCAAATGCATTTGCTCAATGAGTCTGCAACACTGGATGTAAAAGCCCAGCACCTTTAACTGAGAACTGAGAGTTCTAAGTGACAAGTTGGTTCTAGAAGATAAAAGAGTGAGTGTGGCAGCACAGAGCAGACAAGTAGATGTGACAGAGGGGTAGGGAGAGAAGGAAGGGCTGATTAGGAAATGGAACACCAAATGATGGAGCAGGCAAAGCTTTTCCAGGAGTGTTAGAAGTCTGAATCCAAACTCAAACTTCTGCCTGAAGAGGGAGGGAGAGAAATTGTAAATATGGGCAATATATATATTCCCTTTTTTGGAATACTGCCTAGAAAATTGTGTGAAAAGGTATAAAAAACATACTCTGCTAGAAACCTTGGATTAGTAGAATATCACTCACTGGAGTTAGAGAGAGCTGCTTCCCAGCTAAAACTGCAAAAATGCTTTCCTCAGCTTCCTTTCCCCAGAACATGTAATGCCCCAGACTGCATCATGTAACTTATACAGGTTAGGATGTGTCAGCCCAGTGTTCATGCCTCTGATGGCTGGAGCAACAGTCACATTTCCCTCTAAAAATGTATGCACAAAATACAGACCCTTTTGTACTCTCCAGGCAACAAGCTCTCCACAATTTCACTCAAGTGGTAAAATGAAGGTCTTTTCTCTGGTTCACTGTTCCAGCACTTTACCATGATCTCATACCTACAGATAAGATGGAAAACAATTTAATCAACTGGGACGGAAAACAAGCTATCAAGTAAAAGCAAAAGCCAAAATTGTCCAGAGGCTGGCCAGACATGGGAAAGACAAATAAGCACATACACTTCGTTGGTAGCATGATCAGGTTTTGCCATTCGGTAGCCACTCTTTATCTTATTGTAGAAAGTGGAGTCGACCATCATGCCAGGATATGGTGTTCCACCTGAAGATAAAACGGAAGAAAAAAATACGATATACAAAGCTGAATAAAAAAAGTATTATTCTATATTGTGTTAATACTTGCAACCTTGAAATAAGCCACAACTTACAATAATAAAAATGTTTGCAAATCCACAAATGCTAACTAGCTAGTGTTTGCTGAACTATATAAAGATGCTGACTTAGAGAAAACAGGTAATTCAATTGTCTGGTTAATACTCCACTGGGGTATATTTTAAATTTTGGAAAGAGCTGAGGATGCCTGTGAATTTAGAAGGGTGAGATGCAAGTGGTTTTTTAAATCCTTTTCAGAACCGCTCAGAGGCCCATGTAGCTTTTCCAGCTATTGATCATTTTATGTTTTGTGGTGTGAGATAAGAAATTTCAAAACAGTATTAGACAAGCCTGGAAGATGTTTGCAGGCATGTGTGCCTTCATGTATAAAACATTCTTTCCTTTCAATAAGAAGTTACTTGTACAGAACTGGACATTTGCAATGTCAGGTGGCTCTAAAGTGGAACCTGCTTATAAAACTGAAATATTGATATTTCGTTTGGAAAGCCAAATGATCCCCAGGTAGTGTCCCCAAATACTGACTAGCTGCTCAGACCAAAGTTTGACACAACGTCAAAATTAATGAAACTAAACTGAAGCTGACAAAAATGAATGTATTGCATCAGCTGCAAGGCATTTCTGGTATGCTCTGATGTGAAACATTGTCTAGGAAAGACTGAGGCTGGTACCACTTCAAAAAAATCCCTTTGCAGCGTGTCTGAAGTGTACTGACTGGGCACAGAGGCCGGATGATTCCCAGATCAGGTTGTCAGACTGCATCTAGCAGACCTAAGGTCATGCTCTACCACTGTCTTCCCATGCTGCTTTGGCAACTCACTTGCTTGTGTATGTTTCACTTTTCAAGAAAGAGCAGACTTTCTCAGGTGCAGGTATGTGTGCTGTAATGTTTATTCCAAATACCTCAGCCCTTTCAAAAGCCAGGTTTTCACCAAAAAATAGGCTTCAGACCCTACCTAACAAATAAGACAATGAAGCACAGACTTAGGTGTGCTTCAGTTCCCCATCTAAACAGCAATTCTGTGACTCCCAGCAATGTTTGAGAATGGATATTTACAGGGTCCTGTGACACCCAGAGATTGCAGTTATCAATATTATAAATAGCAGTGTGAATGCTGTTTTTGAGAAGCAGCTCTATGACAGCTTATTCTAGAAAATAACATTAGGCTTGGGGTTGCCATGGGGCAGCAGTAGATACTCTACAGGCATGATTAATTCTGCTCAGAGTAAATCTGGGCAAAGCACACTTACTGAAGCAGGCCAGCCACCCACATGGGAGGCTAATTAATCAGCCTGAGTCGAGAGCCAGGCTGCTCCCAGCTGGGAACTGTATATTGTCTGTAACTGCTAAACATTGTCATAACTACTTCATGCTGCCATAAACCAACTGTGAGAATGGTGCTGACCTGGAAATGAGAAATCAGTGTCCCAGAAGATTGACATTTTGTTTTCATTCTGTAATGGGTTTTAGATGGGATATTTTGAAACACATACAAAGAGATTGCTCCAAAATAGCCACTTGGCTGAGACACAGCCAAGGCACCCTGATGCATGGGGAAGTTAATTCCTCCACAGTTTGGCCAGAAATTCCATCCTGTCACCAATACTTTTTCCACAAAAGCTTTTCACTTACTGCTTTCAATCTTATGGCCAAAATAAAAAAAATTAAAAATCGTTAGGAGAATAGGGACTTACTTCAGACTTAATGCTGGGACCTGAAACCTCATGTAGAAGAAACTAAAAGTTGACTCCACACCTATATTTCTACTATAGAATTTGTAACACTTTACGTGGAACAGCTTGGACTGAGAAAATTAATTACAACATGTAAGAAACTGTTCATAGTACATACCAAGAGAAAATATTTCCCACAGCAGAATACCATAAGACCAGACATCACTTAATGTTGTGTACAGATTGTCAAAAATGCTTTCAGGTGCCATCCATTTTACTGGGAGGAAGGTCTGTAGCAGAAAGAAATAAACCCAAACCACTTAGATTAGTCAGTAAAGAAATGCATCCTGTTTCAGCTGTTGCTTGATAGTCAGGATTAGCTTCCCTTTCATAAGAAAAGCTTGTGAACATGGCTTTTAATTCCATTTTACATGGAGATATTAGTATTAGAAGCGATGCTACTCTTTGCTTCCCACAATAATTAATTATGCTATAACTGTATTCATTTTCTCACTAGCAAATGACTAGACTTATTGGAGGTATAATGCAAAGATGCATGTCATTGATGGATGTGTTACTACTCTACAGAGTGACAGTTCCTTAATTTATCCACTCACAAAACTTGCCAGTTAAAATTTAATCTTGTGAAGTCCTAAGTGTGGCCAAAGAGCTTTCCAGCTTTCAAGCAATCTTAGGAAAGTTACATGAACTAATGAACTGAGGAAAAATTGTTCTGAAGAGTGCTCATCTCAGCAGTCAATTAGTGTAACCAACACTGCTAACTGGCATTTAAAGCTGACTCTTCTCATTGCAGTTAAAACAGAGATCAGGAGACTAAGAAGTACATACACTGCCCTTGGAGACGTAGTTGGAATCATGCATGATGTCTCTAGCCAACCCAAAGTCGCAGATTTTCACGATTTTGCCTTGAGCCAGAAGGACATTACGAGCTGCCAAGTCACGGTGTACACACTGCATGGAGAGAAACAAGTCTTTCAAGGACGTGCTAATTCCTAGAGGGCTGTTTCACTTCCAAAGCTCTCTGAAAACACCAATATTGCCTTCTAACAGAGTCATGGAGGTATGAGTCCTCAGAATCAGAGGGGGTTCTTGTGCATTTACAACAACAGTAAGGGTGCAAAAGTAGTGCCTGTCCACTGCACTCCAACAATGCTGTGCTAATGATAGTTTGTGCTTGGACCACACTGGTCTATGTGGATGTATGGATCCTCCACCCAAACCCTGTCTAGATCCACCACTGGGTCTAGGACTTTATGAATGACACAGGGTGAAAACAAGGAAGAAGATGCTGCTTTGATTTCTCCGGTCATGATAATCTCTGTTTCCAGCTGAGTTAAAAATCTGGCTAGAACCCCAAAACACTATTATATAGTATTATGTTTTCAGAATCTAAACTGAAACACACAATTAAGACATTTTGACACTTTTATTGCATTTTTACTTACTGCTTTATTTACTTACATTTTTAGAAGCCAAGAATTCCATTCCCCGTGCAACCTGGTAGGTGAAGCTTAGCAAATCCAGTAGACTCAGACCCTCTGAACTGTCATCTGAAAGAAGGTTTTTTACTTCTGATTCTACTGAAAAAGAGAGAAAAGTATATATACGTTTGAGCTGTGAAGTGTGAAAACAGCATCCATTTCTCCTACCTGTCATGATTCTGAGCTGATGACTTTAACAGACTGCTATGGCCAAAAGTCTTCACAATATCTAACCACTGCTGATGTCTCCATCAGTTGCTGACACATACTGCTTTCAGTGTTGAATATAATGTTTGTTTTTATTCCTGTCTGTATGCTTTTTCCCACAAAATTGCAGGAAAAAAAAAAAAAGAAGAAATTTAAAAGGCCCACTGAAGTGATATACAGGTTGTTTATAATACTCAGTGTGTGGTTCAAAAACATTTACCAGGTTTTTGTGCATACATGTACATTCTTATCCACTTACTGTTTCTGAACACTGCTGCATTTTCCATTCATTGGAACAGATCCAATACCAGCAAAAAGGATCAGGAATTCTATGGCAACTAATCTTATTTTTTTTTTAATGAAAGTTGTCAGCGAAAAAACAGTCATGATTCTGTGATTCATTTATCTCTGCTGTCCTAGAGCACAATATGAGCATATTAGCCTGCCATGTAAATCTGGGGCTGGCTATGCTTCAGTTCCTGGGGCCTAAAGCCAGAAGTGGCTATGCCTATTTTTAAGTAAAGCATATTTAGATTCTGAGAAAAGGAACAGGGAATAGGATGTATTCATTATCCTCATTACATAATCCAGGAAAGTATTTGGAGCGCTGTGCATTTGGTGTTGGTTAATGTGAAATGTAAGTGGAAACAGAGCAATATAAATTACTATTTTTGTTGTTCATTTCTACTGCTCAAAATCTCGCAGACTACAAAACTAATGAAACAACTGCCTCCAAAGAATGTCTGCAGCCCCACTACAGAATATGGCCCCTCAGCACTTCATCACAGAAGCAAACACACAGCCCTACCCCTCCTGCCCCAGCAGCACATAGTGCCACCAGAGCACACTGACAGTCACAGAATCATGGAATCATAAGGCACCAACTTTTAGCTTATAGCTGCACGCCTACAGAACACAGTTGGGTAGTTTACGTTCATGTCTTGCATGACAAAAATCAGACATCTTCATGTAATCATTATTTGTGTCAGTGATGCACGCAGGTGGGACAACTCTTCATTACCTGACAAAGATTTCTTCTTATATGAAGCAGGTCGATCATACACAGATCTCTGAATATCAGAGTACTTAGATCCCTCCTTCCTTTCCAGCATTGGCACATACTGAGTCGTATCAGCTTGTTTCATGTCCATGTATTCTCCAGTGTTTTCAAATGATAAAATCACATAGCTGAAATTAAAAAATATGGTTGTATCAGCTATCAAGGAAGGTAGCTTCCCTGCCATAGCATTCCGTGTTCTGACAGTCCTTAGGGCACACAGTTGCATTGCTAAGAAATACAAAGGTCTAAGAGTTTGCTTATTGACAGAGAACACATAAGAATTTGCATGACAACACAGCCATGTATTACCACATGCACATTACCATGGACTACAGCAGTTGAACAAGTGCCTCAAACTTGTTTTTTGTCAACAGTGAGGTATATAGACATATCTTGTTTAACTTCCAACAATCCCACTGAACTAAGCTATTAATACCTAGGGTGTTGTTCAAGGAGTTCAAAAAGATAGGCTAATTTATTCACTCAGACAGTTTGCATCAAACCCAGTCCATAGCAAACCCCTCCTCAGACAAATGGTCCCAGCAGGACTTGGCTACTGAGTCAGTTGATCTATTTGCCAGTGTGGTTTTTTGAAGGAATCTCTGTCACCTTCTTAATCCTGGTGTTATGACATTGCTTGATTGCTGAATGCATAATGACAAGCTTCTTCCACCATCAACTCTCAAAAGCTGCTTGAAACAATACACAAACTAACGAGGTCACTGGTAAACAAAGGAGAATGCCCAAACACAGAGAGCAATCTCTGTAGTGTTATTTGAAGGGAAGGAGTTTCATTTAAACAGTGAAAATTTCCCAAACAGGAAACAAGGAAATTGGATAGCTGTGCTTCACCTCTAATACTTGAACGGATAGAGACAAAAGGACATCTATACAGAAAGGAGGAACACTAGGCTATGCTCTATTCATGGAAATGTGCTCTGGGAGCTCAGGGTCAGATAGGAAGAGGGAACGGAGCTTGAGGAGAGACAAGATTGACTGTGTGCTCCAGAGATGCTGTAACAATGCAGGTGCAGGACTACTGTTGTCCTGTACAGATAATGGCTTTTCCCCTAAATCCATATATCTCTTGCACTACTTTGGGCAGAGTGGAGTTAGTTTAAAAGGTCTGCAAAATCTGTGCTCTCCCTCAAGTGTTATTTAGAAGGAAGGCTGTAAGCAGCTGTGTCTATGGAGAACATGCGGCAGTCCTGGGGCTGTGGGCATCTGCACATGATCTAGGATGCATGTCAGGGATATTGAACAGAAGCTGATGAAACCTTTCTGTATCTAACAATACTGATAAACACAAGCCCATTGAGATGAAAGTGAGAGAGCACTGAACCAAGGAATGAAAGGAAAGGAATAAGAGTTGGTAATGCTATTCCTTATGTTCTAGGTCATACATTTGTTTCCCCTTTTTCCCACCTTCTTGTGCTTTCATCAGCTGGGTTCATCCCAAAAATATCCAAATCTTTCTTTGGTTTCTCTGGATGTCGGCTGAGGAAGTTGTCCCTGTTCTTGTGCAGATAGTTCACCAAATCACCATAAAAGCAGTATTCAGTGATTATGTAAATAGGACCTGATGAAATAAGGCAAAATAATGCATCATTCAAAAATGACGGCTCCCAAAGACGGCAGAAAATCAAATATAAAACATACAGATTACTAGGAGTTAATATGTTTCAATTTATTAAGTTACAACTGTAACTACTGCCAAATAACAAGTAGGCTTGTGAAATCTCATATTTATTTCTGTTTAATGTTAAGGTCAATCACATTTCACATTTGTGTGACTGTTAAACAATAAATGACTGCTCCACAGCAAGCTTCCATTTATTCAGCCAAACCCACCTGATTTTGTACAAGCTCCAAGCAGGTTCACAATATTCAGGTGGGGACCAAGGTGTGTCATTATCTTCAGTTCAGACATGAGTGCCTGTTTTTCACTGGATCTAGCTGTAGCTGTTGAAAAAGCACACCAGCCACTGAATGAGGATAATCAACTTTTTCACAACAACTGCTGATATCTCTTTGCTTGCCTTGAAAAAACATTTCTAAAATGATTTCTTGAAGAAAACTGTCCTTTTCTTGACAGTAGGATTTCCTAAGACTTAAAGAAGAGACCTAAGTCAGAGAATCATAGAATCATTAAGGTTGAAAAAGACCTCTAAGATCATCAAGTCCAGCCATCCACTTACCATAAATTTTGCCCACTAAACCATGTCCCTCTGTACCACATCTCCACATTTCTTGAACTCCTAACAAATAAGCATCAGCTCTGCTGATGGAGGCCTCTTTTATGGGGCAGAAAATACAAAAGGTAGAAGGAGGAAAATAAAATTTCCTGGTTGAGAAGCACTGTAAGGAACAAAGGAGCTTCAGATGTCCATCAAGAAAGAGGATTTATCAAGATTTATCAAGAGCTGATACAGACTGTTTGCCCTTTTCCAGGGGTACACTGGATTGCCTGCATGGCTCAGAGGCACCTCAGAAGATGCTTTTTTTCAACACTAGAAAGTTCCTCATGGTTCTTGAGCAAATGGTGCAAACGAGATCCATCCACACTGCAGGAAGATTTGTAGCTTCAGATATGGATAAGCTATTTACACATAAGCAGTGCTCAAACAACCCAATGGGAACATGCACCAATTAGAATGGAAAATGGAATGGTGACAACTTACGTTTCAGCATTTTTACAGCTACTTTCATCACTGGTTGAGAACGACTCAGTCCATATGCTGTCCCTTCCACCACTTTTCCAAATGCACCAGAACCAAGGATTCGACCTGAACATGAGGAAGGGTATTATTAGTTCCAGTGTGTAAAAGCAATTAGCCTCATTTCCTGCTGCTGTTCCTCTTCGGGCTAGGAGTACACACACTTAGAAGGAACACTGGTGATAATAATAATAATAATAATAATAATGTGATGTTGTTAAACAGAAATGGTAAATATATTTTAAATAAATTAAGTACAATTCCTAAAAGCAAGCAAGCATTAGAAGCACATTATATATGGGAACTTGTAGGAGAGGAACTCTAAAAAACAATAAAAAACAATGCATTTCATAAATTTTTGTCCCTTATTCTGCCCTCTCACCCTCACCTTTCCTAAGTATTGAACTTCACATGTCTAAGCTTGCCTTAGTCAGTATCTGACTACAGTACAGATGTGTCCTTCACTTCAAATCTGAACTGGGCTCTCCAGCTGTGGTTTTAGGCTGCTATATTGTTGCTGATACAGCTAGCAACAAGACAGGGAAGGAAGATGAAGTGCATACTGGTCACATATGAGGGAAACTCCTCTGAAGTTTAACATACAAGTGTGTTTCATCTGGTAGAATAAACTTTATTATAAATTTCCAAGCACTATGATGAAACAGCTGATGTTTATACTAATTTACTCTTCCCACAAATCAATTTAGACAAAAAGTTTTGATTATTATATCCTGTCTTCTGTTATGGATGCAGTGTGCAGAAGAATTGTGTATAGATTAAGCAGGATTCTGGAGAAGTATGAAGTGCACAAACATAATCCAAAATACTATGATTCATTGATTCCATATTGGACAGCAAGTTCATTAAGGCAACGTTTATTCAGCAAACAAACCCTTGTATGAGCTCCAGATGCCAGGACGTTTTCATATTCCCAGTGAGCTCTTTCATTTCATTTCTTTTTTTTTTTTTTTTTTTACTTCCAACATGAGGAGACTATATAGGGCCTTTTACTGTGGAGATAAATGGAATTTTGTCTATGACATTTACTTGCAGTTTGAACTTGATGCCTTTTACACATCTGAAGGTGTTATCTGGCATGCATTACCACATGTTTCTGTTATCCTGAGGCTACAGCCCACACTTTTATTGTATACTCTCTTTAATAAAAAAAGTTTCCAACCAAAAAGAAATATCTACATCATTAACAAGTACAAGAAATGGTGCGTGCTTAGATGAGTTACGCCTAAGAACATCTCCAAGCTCATGACAGTGTAGTTTGTCATGCACACAAAAACCATGTCATTTCTTCTCAAGATTTCTGTGCTCCAAAGGTTATTCTTTCCAGTCGGTCAGGATGTGAAAAATCTTCCCACTAAATTTCAAACTAATTCAAACAACATGAAATTTGGCCCCTGAAATGTTTCAGCCCAAAAATCTGGGAGCCACATGGCAGGATGCAGCCCTTCAGAAAGTGATCGTGTTTGCTGATGCTCCTTGATCTTCTTGTCTTCACGAGCCAATTCCTCCCCAAACCATATTGCCGGCTGAGCATGAGACACACATCTCCCTCCCATTCCTCAGCACAGCCTGGGTGCATTCGGAGGCTGGGGGAATGCTTCCGGAGTGGCAGGGAGCTATTGCTGCTATTCCCCTTTTCACCCCTCTCCACGCACATCCCATCTGTTCTACACTTGATTATCAGAGCCAGGTGGGAGCTGACTGCTTACAAGTTGGAGGCATCTGTAATGCAACCAGCTCCATCACTTTCTAGATGTCAAGGCCTTCAGCAGAGAGCAAAATTAAATCCTGTATTTATTATTCTTAGTATAAAGACACGACTGGGATCTGCCTGCTGGAGTATCAGGATTGCTTCTCTGCAACAGCGGGACTGCGCAGACAGCATCATTTCCAGGCTCTTCAGGCTGCTGGAGAGACTGCACTCGGGATGAGAGCTAATTTCAGTCCAACCTCTGCCCAGGTCTACAATGTCTTCTGAGACCAGCACAGAGGAGTCATGTTTCTGATCTAGGGGACACGCCTGCAGAGATGAAGTCCCACACACAGTATTCTCAACCAGACTGCTCTTTGGCTAAAATTGATCTTGGATTCACCCCATATTGAACTATAACTTTCTTGGCAAATACCAAAAGCTAAACAAGCTTTATAATCTATACCCAGCTTCTAGAAATTAGGTACCACATCCCTAAATGCTGTAAAACTTGAACCTTAACTTGCCTTTTCCAAGCTGCAAATGGAGATCTGATTCTGTCTATTAGACAAGTATTTCATTTTATGAAGTCCACTGTGACATATGGGTCGTTTGTTAGGAAGTGATGGGAGCAACTCTGCAACCTCTACTGCCATCCCAAAACCCTGAGATCCCATAGCTCTGAGATCCCTCTCCTCAAGGGGCTCTGCCCTCTGCCTCCCCAGATGAAGGAGGATGTCCTGCAGGGACCTCACTGTTTCTCAGCAGTGCCAGGGAGAATGACACACAAGCAGCTCACTGCATTATCTAACTTCTCATCGTTACAAATATCCCAGTCCCATTCTAGCTTCTGGGTGTTTTAAATAGTAGAGCATTACACACATAGTAAAGAGGGGATATAAAAGGGAAGTGCACTGTAACTCAAATTTATTAATTGAAACTCCAGATAGCCAACGGTCAGAGTCAGCATTTAATGCAGTTCTGCACTCCAGGCACTACTAGCTGTTAAAAATAAATAAATAAATAAATAATGATGAAAGAAAAAAGAAAAAAAAAAACGCACACAAATAAATACCAGCCAGCTTACTCAGCTAGAGTGAGAAACACTCATCTGAATGAGCCAAGATCTTTTTCCATTCTCTTTCAGAGCCTCCCTGAGTTAAAGGTGTGATTCCTTTGCTGACACCTTCCACTTCAGTAAGGGAAAACCCCTCAGACCAGAATTACCAGACCCAGAAGTAAAACAGGTCCCCATCAGCCTGAGAGGAAGCATTTAATAAGGCAAAACTTCCAGCAGAGAAAGGCTAACCATGTCAAGAAGAATGCTTGAGTAGTCCTGTTTGCTAAAAGGACAAGTAGCACCCATTTTTAAAGCTCTGACTGTCGTGAATGTAGTTATAAACAGGAAAGCTCTGAAGGAGACCAGTGCTCATGAGTCAGAGGGAGACAAAGTCACAGTGGTGGTCTGTTAACTCAGATCTGACAAATCCTATTTAGGCAGATAATTAAAGTCTGGGTTGTAATAAAATAATTCTATTAAACATTCACCCTCTCCTAGTTTTCAATTAGCAATGTGAATTTAATTAAAGGATGTCATTTCTGAACCTGAAAATTTTGTGCCTCTTCTTTTAAGGATTAGCACCAATTCTTTCTCTATGGTGGGGCAAGGAGAACTACAGTAGGGGAATGCGTTCTTTAAACAGTATCAAACAAAAAAGCTCCTTTCAGGTCTCTTCTCCTGCATTTCGTATATGCAGTTTGATGCACAGACACCTCCAAGGCAGGGCTGATTTGTGCATTTAAAGTACACTCTGGATAGAACATTAAAATTGTTTATAATCACTGCAGTTCTAACTGATGTAGACGCCAAACTGGGCCAGTTAGCTGAATTATCTATGAACTCTAATGCAGGGACAACAAAGCAAGAAAGCAAAGGAGGAAGGAAGAGGGGCAGCAGCCACAAAAACACATTATTCAGTTACTCAGCAATTATATATGTACATCATGAATTCATAATTTTAAAAATATTTCTAATAAAACTTGATAACTACTTGCAGGTTTCCCTTAGCCTCTCCACATAAAATAAATGTCTTGCAAATTAAAAATACTGATTCACTTCTCGTGGGTGTCTCAGCAGCAATGACTGTTGGAGATGGAATTTAACTCTGGCAAAGGCCATCTAAGTTATTTTGAGATGGGGGCACTGCACATCTGTAGCCCTGCAGAGCTGGAATGAAGGTGTAGAAAACACCAACACAAGTGGCTCAAGCCCGGCACCAGCGCAGGAGAAGGGGATGTAGAAGAACAATAGAGAACAAATAAAGAGAGACTCTGGCCTTCATGGCCATGAGGAAACTTACCAAGCACTAACCCATCTCGAGGAAACTCCCATCTGGAGTCATAAGGTAGTTGCATTGGGTCTACATAAATGTATTCATGGCCGTCAGGGCTGATAGACTCAATGACTCTCCATCTTATCTCGTACCTTGGCTTCTACAAACCATATTGAATGTAATCATTAGTCTTGTGTCTGACTTGATATGAAAACCCAACAGGGCTCAACATCTAAACTGAAATATTTTTTTTCTAGATTACCTGTTTCCAGATGATGACCAGGACAATCAGTGAAATTATCACAATCACCAACAGGACTAAGACTGCAGCAGCCACTGTCAGTTCTGATCGCAAGGCTGTAGAGTAAATAGACAGGCCATATTTTCCTCCTGAGCCATGAAAACACGACACATGCACAAGACACCCACCTCCCACGGCTTTGCAGTCCCCATGTCCTACAGATGTGGAAAGAGCACCTGGGGCTGGTGACTGTAAAGCCTTCTGAAATCAGAGCTACACCGTCTTCTTTGTTTAGAAGAACATCCCATAACCAATCATAATAAAATGATAAAATGAATCAGATACCCCATAAAGACCTGTAAAATGCCTCATTCTCAGATGCTTCTGGGTGGATAAAATCCATTTTCATTTATTTTTATTTGCAGCAGTTTATGTTTTTATCTACTAGGCTTTCTTATAGACTAAAATGAGGTGTGTTAATGAGAGGTCGAATTGGCTGCTGTAATCTCACAGAAGGACAAAGCAAACTCACTGGGAGCCACAAGTTTCAGTTCCCGAGTAACAGCACCAAGGTCGTTTCTTGCCACACATCTCACAGCCAGGGTTTCCTCTATCTTCTGGAAGGTCACCTGGCTTTCCACCATGTTCTTCTCATCCAGGTGTACTTCCATGTGTATATCAGATACATTGTTAGTCAGAAGAGTCCAGGAAGTGTCATTGCTGCATCTGCAGAAAGTAACAGTGGAAACATGTGTTGGGTGTAGGTGCTGATAGAGTCACCACAATAGGAATCATCTTTTCCTATTTTTTTTTTTCTGACAATTGGAATTTTAAAGACCAGGAATACTTAAAACCCCCTCTGTGAAAAAGCTGCATCTTTCTTCCATTGAAATAATCAGCCTTCTGGTCTAATTATTGCTGAAAGTTTGAAATTTTGATAATGTAGCCCAGTGGTCCAGTAGAGATAGATCTTGGTGCTACTAGATATTCCGTAGGGTTATAGCAGTTGATGAATCTCTACTTCTACCTGAACCCTTCATGCCACACAAGGGCTTCCAGGGCAGGACTAAGAGGACAACTGTCCCAGATTACAGGAATAGATTTTAGTACAAAGGGAGTGGAGCACATCTGGGAGGTCCCAGGGCTCCTAGCCTCCGTCTCCATTTCCTTGGCATATACAGCCTCCCAGGGAGAGTTCAGCAGCTCCCAGCAGCTACAGAAGGAAACAGTCTAGAACCAGCAAAAACAGGAATTATTACTACATGTATCTAGAATACTTAGAAGGTGAAAATTATAATCCAGAGGAAAAATGTTCAATTTACAATTTAGAAGCACACAAGAGTGTTAATGAGGCAGCTGAGCTATCTGTGAAGTAGCAGGAGTCCCCAGAATGGAGGGACTTGTATATAAAAGTTCTACTATATTCAGTTACTGAACACAAAGCTTTTATCAAAGTTAAATGAATGCATTGTGCATTCTTCTATGGGACATAAACACTAGGATGGGTACCAAACACCTCTCAAGCAACGTTTCTGAAAAGACATCAGAATTATAGCTTACTGGCCCTTGATGAGGAAAACATAGCACGATAACTAATAATTTTGAGCTAGTCAAGAACAAAGCAGACATGTTTTAGATAACAAAGCTCCTCCTCTTCTTACTTTTTAATGTCCTTGCAAACCAGCCATTCCACATCTGGAAGTGGGGTCCCTTCAGCCAAGCATCTCACTGTCTGCCTGCCAGCAGAGCCCTGGTGGTCATCCATAAGGTCTAAGATCAAGGCTGGAACTGGAAAGGAGTTGGGAGTTTGTTAAAACATTCAACAAAAGCAGCCTGAAATCTCAAATAATGAAGGGCAGGTATTTTTTGTCTGACAGCTCAGTGGCAGGTAGAGTCTGGGACTTAGCCAGGAGGTCCTTGTCTGCTGAGGAACATGGGGTATCTCAGGCTAGAGCCATGAAAAGAAAGAGCTGTGTGTATGCCACGTCTTCATGTCATGCTAAATGAGTTATCGTTCCCACTGTCAGCTGGAATAACTTAGACATGAGGATAAAGTTTCTTTCTGGCACAAGGCCAGTGCAGAAGTCAAAGCCATGATTAGAGTACAAGATCTGTGAGGACTCAGCATGAATGCACAGTGCCAGACACCCCAGTTCATGCTTTTCTTATCTCCATAGTCCAGACAATCCAGTACTCGTTGTTGACCCCATGTGTAAGTGGATCAAGTTCTTTCTGTGGCCCATCAGCTCTGGTGAGCAAGGCTTTGGGAACCCTTACCTTGTATTAGCAGTGAGAAGGTGTATCGTTTAATCTCATCTTCATTTTCAGCAACCAAAGTATAGTACCCACTGTCTTCTTCCTTGGCCCGGATCAATTTTAGTATACTCTGAAACCTTCAGAAATGAAATTTCTGGTTTGTATTTTTGTATGTTCACATTTTGTTTATATGTTTAAAGCAGGCATTAAAAAATCTATTTCAATGCAATATATAAACTGAATATGTGAATATTATAATGTGATGACACGTGATTTTTCTGGCATGCCTTTGCACTAAAATCATTGTTCAAACAGTAAATAGTTATCAAAACACAACCAAGAAAGCAGTGGGCCATATTATATTCTGCACGGCTCTGACAAAGACTGTGATGTTTCTGAAAATAGCTAAAGATTATTGGAGTGAAGATTTCTTGGAGGAACTGAAGAGGATTCGTACCCAGAATCAAAGATTTGTATGGTTTGGAGATGTTAATGTTATTAAGGCATTACCCTTGAGAGCAGAAAACAAAAGATTTTTAAATATTATCGAGGAAGAAGAAGCGAACTGCAGTAGAAAGAGAAAGCAGAAGTTCTCAGGTTTCTAGGGAAGAAATTCTCAAGCCAACATGGCAAAGTAAGATTCATAAGAGTATTTTTACCGTGTTTCCTGGACTCTGTTTGAACTAGTAACAATCTCAGTAAGATTTTCAATCAGAGTCACATTATCCTTCAACCAGTACATTTTTGGAGCGGGGTACGCCTGCACATCGACGACAAAATTTTTGACTTCATGGAGATTGACAGCTTCCAAAGGGCTAAACTGAGGCTCTAGATGAATGAACCCTTTGTCTGTAAATGAAAAAGCCATGCATGAACAATGCTGTGCAGCATTTTTCAAGAAGAGTGTTTTCCAACACATTAATAATTTTTGGACACTGAAATCAGACTATACCATGAACTGTAATGACTACTTTCTTATTTTCCTTAACCTCCTTGGTTGCATGGCGAGCAGTACATTCATAATCCCCTGTGTCTTTCACTGATGCATCAGGAATGGTCAAGGTGTAAACCAGCTTCTGCGATGGGACTTTGATATCATCAAGTTTTATCAGACCTTTTTCTTTCTGCAATTTGGAGAAGGAAAAAAAGAACCTTGCTTAAGTAAATTAGCTGAAAAATGAGGATTTATGATGCCACTGGAGTGACAGCAACTATCTAAACCCTGTATGGCAGAAGGATTCTTTATTCAGTCAGGGATATATTTTGAAGCCACAGGCATAAAAGGTGTGTCTATAAAAATCATGTCCTTCTGGGGGCAGCCACAGATCAATGAGGAGATTTAGAGCTCATATTTTGTTCATATGAAATAAAATGTCTTCCAAACAGTGAGCAGCCTGGAAGTGCATTTCAGTGATTCTGCTACCTTCTCCTCAGATAGAAAAGCTGGTTTTTTTGTTGTTGTTGTTGTTTTTTGTTTGTTTTAATTTACTTTCTTTAGATTAGTAGGGCAAAGTTCTATGCCCTCCATCAGACAAAACGTAACCATCTACTAGATGCTTTGTCCTCCCTGTTCTCAAAACAAGAATAATTTGTCAGCAAGGAGAATAATTTTGCAAGAGTAAGGATGGTGAGAACGGTCAACAAGGAGAGGCTAGAATAAAAAACATTTTGCAGATAGTTTTGACAGATGGCACATAGCAGAAGCTTTAATGTTTAACATAGAAAACAAAAAAAATTTTTTTATTTTGGGATCTTAACTTACTTAAATAAGAGCTGCTATCTGGGATCACAATTAGGCAGTCACTTCTACTACTACATGGCCTCAGTTACCAGACTTTTATACGGGATGCTCTGGAATTTGCCAGTGACATTAATCAAATTTCACTGAATAAAAATGTTTACTGCAGAATGATGTTAAGCAGGTTTGAAAAGTTCTGAGGTTGTCTCAAAGTTTTAAGGCTTTCTTACAATCTTTTTCTATGTTCTTTTTGTTTGTAAGTTCTCTTTACTGACTACAAGAGTCATTTAATTTACGCTGGCACAAGATGCAACTAAGGCTCTGAACTTGATTTCCCACCATTCTATATTATGCTGAAGAATCCAGGATTTAGGAGAGCTATTTTAGAGATTCACACCCTCAGCAGCTCTATGTGCAGATATCTGACACATTCCTAGACCTTTCTATTTCCACATTTCTTCTGAGCCAGCACAAGACCTGAGAGACAGCATTCCTCCCTCTGCACATGGACTCACAGTCACACCTCACCTTCCACTCATGCTTCGCATACTTACTAATAACACGCTCTAACTTTTGATACCAGCTTTCTTTTGTGGTACCCTGAAAGTAAAATAAATTACTTTTTTTTTTCTTTAGCTGTCCTCATTCAGAGCAGAGATTGTTTCCAACCCCACCCCATAAGTAACTACAAACATACAAACAAAACAAACAAACAAACAAAGAGAGATATTTACCACTTTCCCGGGATAATTCCACTGTAAATTTACCACCTCGTTGTCAAAGACCACACAAGTTACTACGATGGTCTCGCCTGTTTTGTAGACGGTTTTAAGAGCTTCAATTTCAACTGGCAGCTGTGAAGTAGCTAAGAGAAGAGAGAGAGTTCAAATTTAGTTTAAAACTGTATGCAGTGTTCACATTGTGTGATTTCAGGGAGATTCCATTTCACTTCCCCTGCACAATTACCTGGAAAATTCAATGAAAGTACTGCTGATATTATATGTATCAGTATATCATTTTATCAGTATGTATATCAGTGAATATCATATATTTAAATACACACTGTGTATTTAAAGCATTAAGTATGCAGGCATTGAGTTACAACAATTCAATTAAGAAATGATCCATAACTAAAATTTCTGCTCCTATCTCAATGCACCTGTGAGAAAGCATGCAGTACAGAAGTAATTTCCCATTTGCTAATCAGTGACTACATTTGAAATTCTACTTCTTGTCAATAAAACCATGGCCTTGAAATATTTGAATCGTTTTTTCCTGACTATCCAAAATCCTACAATTTGAAGACACTGGGAAATGTCAGGCTTTTAAGTTATGGTTCAGCAAACAGGATAACAAAAGATTTTTGCAAACTTTTGACAGATGAGGGTAAAGTTCAAGACATCTTATTCTCATGAAAATAGCTAAGTGAGCTAAGAACTAAGTGACTAACACTATATCTGCAGCAGCAAGGAGTTCATCAGAGAAGTACCAGATATAACCCCATTATGCTGGTGCTAATATAGCTCTTATAAATGAAAAATGAACTGACCTACACATTATTTCTTGGGTTTTTATTCTTTTTTTCCAAATGAAAATAAATAAATACCTCTTAAAATATAGATGAGGAACTCATCAGACTTGAACTCCATGCCTTTAATGATTGTTTTGCATGTGTATGGTCCTGCAAGGAAGTTCCCTATGAAGCCTTGTTTACTGTCATAGAAAGCATAAACAGGCTTGTCTAAACTGTTAACTAAAGTCACTTCAGCACTTGGGTCACTTGTCCGACAAGGGATAACGGTGGGATCGCCTTCTTCTACTAGGATGAATTGGTCTTCTGGTAAGGAAGGAACAAAAGGCATGTCTGGGTCTGTAAGAAATTAGAGGAAAGTTTACTTCACCTTGTTTTTTTGAGGTCCATGTAGAGAAATTGCATGTCAGTGACTTTATATAGGATTTAACTGAAATTAGTACAGTACCAATCAGTTTTGGTGTTGTTTATATGGATAACACCATTAAAGTCACATTTCATCAAAAATACTTCAGGGTGCTCATCTTCATGCTTCTCTAACATATCTAACATTGCAGTTATGAGACATAGTTAATTATGGTCACATCATGTGGTTTTCAGACTATAGTATTAAACCATAAAAAAACAAACGAACACCTGGTAATTTTAGTTCTTCTAAAGTCAACAAAATACATGCCAGCTTTCCTATCCAGCCAGTCCAAAGACTGAGTTCAAAACATAATTGCATAACGTATCAAACATAAAAAGCAGAGCCCTTAAATTATCTGAACTTGGCCATTTGGAATAAACAAATAATCCCTGCTAGCCTGAAGCTTCTGTGTGAAGCTTTATAATGAAATTTAATAAACAGCAATACAAATCCCTCCAACAATAGTCTTTATGCTGCACTGGCAGGCTCTTTGTAGCAATAGTCCAAATACAGCCCTCTATCCCAAACACACTGCCAAATCCATGTATTCATTTTCCCAACGTAATTTGAAACAGAAACAAGATTCACCTAGTTTAGTTTTCTCTGTGCTTTTAGTGAAACTAGGATATTGTGTGAAGTCTCAAAGTAATCTTCCTTGGCCAAAGTGGGTTGCTGACACCCATTGCCCTCAGAATTCAGTGCCGGAAAAACAATTGTAAAGAAAGTTTATAGTGGAAACAGAACCATTCTCTATAATTTGGAGAAAAGGATATGTTTCTGCATTTATGACATCTTCATGTTCAGTGAATGGAAAAAATTACAGGGCGTCTCTGCCTTGCATATGTGGTAGGCTGAAATCTAGAGGCAAACTGAAAAACCTCTTCTTGAGGAAATCTTCTGTCTCTTGCCTTTCTATCCCTTTACTAGGTGAATTACAAGCCTACTTAACAACAAAATCTTTTGGCAATATGGGTAGACTTGGTTGGAAATTGAAATGCACGTGCCAAAGCCTGAAACCTCTTACTGCTTCAAGAGTGAATACAAACGTTTTAAGTTCATTGTGGGAAATGTAGAGAAAGTCTTGGAAGAATCACTGTATTCAAATCACACATCATGAACTGCAAAATACCACTTCAAAATAGCCTTAAAAAAGATTCTTTATACTTCCCTGACCTTTTCCCCTTCCACAATTCTCCTTTCAGTTTCAGACATCATCTCCTTTAAAACTTAAATAAGTTTTGCAGGATTACCTACAATCCCTTCTTTTCTCCTTCATTTCCTGCTCAAACAATTTACTGTAAACATCATAGCTTGGACTCCTCTGGCCCTGCTCTTCTGCCGCTCATCCCCCGAACACCAAGGGAACAATCAATGCTTTGCCAGGCAGCCAGCTGCAGCTCAGTCTGCAGTGCCTATCACAGTCACAGGAAAAAAAGAAAAAGAAAAAAAAATCCAAACATTCTTATTTGATGGATAGCATGGAAATCCTTCAAAGGAATTTCCAGCCAGAAGAAGGGAGTGGAAGGGCAAAGCTTGTGATAGGAAATTCTGAAAAGAAAGGATGCCATATCTTCTGGGTCCAACAGATTTTCCACCACTACAGGGAAGGGTGGCACAGGGACAAGGAAGACTGTGGTTGCCATGAAAATTACCAGGTACTGCATGAAATGCTTCATGGAAACACCATATTTCTAATCTTGCCTCAGCGAGATTGCTGGCTAGCCACAGCTTTTCTTGCTTCAGCCTTGCTTAAAACAGCCATCCCAAGACAGTTCTGCAGCTTTATGCTTCCCAGGCCCTGTACATGTGTGAGCTTCTCCTTATTCTCAGTTTAAATTAAGTGAAGAACAATAAATGGTCTTCCCCAACTGGTGACTGCTTCAGTGCCTGGCATGACACTAGTTAGGCCAGCATGCATCCCAAAGCATCCGCCAAAGTCACCGATGAAAGGATCAATTATGCTGTTCAGCTCCAAACTCATCCTTCTTGAGAACTGAAGCTTCTACCAAAAACATGAAAACCAGTACAATGAAAGAAGAATGCGTCTATAGACTCAGAGGTGCTGGTCTCAATTTGCATGTTAGGGAGCAGTTCAGAGGTCATTTCCTTTCCCTCACGGCAAGCTGCCCCCACCCATATGCCTCCCGTGAGCACACACGTGGCAGCCCTTCCATCAACCCTCGAGTAGGGTCGTAGCACCCCCACTTACCAGGCACATAGATATAGATGTCCTTCCCCTCAACTTCCCCATCCTCCACTTGCGTGTGGTTATAATAGCAAACATACATGCCCGTGTGAGCGGCTGAGGCATTTCTGACTTCAAGCACTGTTACGAAGAGGCCACTGTTGTTCTCCTCGTGTCTGATGTCTATCCTGTGGCTTCCCTCGGTCACTGGGTACTGCCAGCTCACTTCACTGTCTCCAGAGCATTTGAGTGTGAAATTGGAATTCAGCTGTACAACCATCTCATTTCTATTGGGAACAATAGTCGGCAGAGGAAGCTGGCAAAGTGTTAGGAGCGGTCCTGGAAAAAGACGCAAATAAAGAACACATGAGCACACAGCCCATCCTCAGCACAGGGATGGGAGAGGATGCAGTGTGGGCCCGGGAAAGGCATCTTTATGGCCATTTCAGACGTGCTGACACCCCAGGAAATACACCCTTGCTAAAAGCCAGAGCTGCTCCCAGTGGAAGGCAAATGGCCTCCCTTTGAAATGCTAAGCGAGCAGTGTTTGCTTGCAGCGCTCTGTTTGGCAGATCCAGAGGTGAAAGACAGAGGGTGAGGTTAGAGAGGGCTCCCAATACACACCTCGGCTTCCTGCCCAGCTATGGGCACTGCCTTTTAGCCCTGGTTGCTGGTTCACGGGCACTGCAGGGCTGGGCTGCAGGACCGCTCCTTGTAACACGGTCAGGAAGTCAGCAGTCAGACAATTTTCAAGCTTGCAATTGAAAGTTAGAAACTGTTTCCCAAGGCTAACACCTGTGTTTTACATCTGGCTTCTATTTCTGCAAAGGGTTGGAGTGGGGGCTTGCATCCAAAGTTTGTGCATGGGTCTACCTCTAGCCAAAGTGTACAGAGGGTTTATGGCCAAATAAAACTGTAATTCGCTGAACTCGATGTTGTAGATGGCACCGCTTTTCAGATGCAAACTATGTTTATGTGATCAGATTTGCAAGCATAGGTAATTTGTAGGTGGGCTGGGGCAGGGCCAAGTCCCAGAAGGAAAATGAGAAGGTCCACACCCACTGTTCCTGAAGGAAACGAAAGGGGAATTCACCAGGGAAGCAGTGTGAAAGTGAGCTCTGCAAAACAAACCAGTGCTGGGAGCCCAGACGTCCTTTGAAACCAGTTTCCCACATCTGCTCGTGTTATCTGAGCCTGCAGGACCCGTTCTATATTTGGCAGCCCTGTGGCAAGCCTTGCCCTCCCCTTCAAGCGCCATGCGTCCTGCAGATGTGGGCAGCTCTGTGGTGGAGACGGGGCTGCCGGGCCCACACAGGCAGCCCGGTCTGTGCTGAAGTGCTCCTGCATGGCAGGGCTGGCAGGGCTGGACCCATGCCTTGTCTTGGCCTACCAACGGGAAGGGCAGAGAAACAGAAGCTGGAGGTGACTGGCCAGCCATGTGCTGTGGGTTACTGCAGACACAGAGAAGGGAAACTTAAAAATGGATATAACAGAGGAGCAGGGATGGCTTAGAGGAGTGAAGAATATTACCTGTGAGAAAACATCCCAGGATCAGGAACGTCCTGGGGGAAGGACCCATAGCTGGCGACAACTGAAACAAAAAGAAGGCAACAGGGAGCCAGTTAATAGCTATGGCAGCTTGCAGGATCCCTCATTGCTAAAGGCAGGCACATCCCTGGGACCCCATTTGCACACGCAGCTTGGTGTAGCGTGTGGCGCTGCAGACAAGGCACAACTGCTTCTCCTCACCCATTCTGGCCCATCCCACTCCTGAATTCTGACATTTTGGTGCTTGCAACTTTTGGGGGGAGAAATTGTATATTTTAAACCTACTTTTATTATAAATCTCGCAATTTAAGTGATATTTTTGTCTTGCTATTGTACATATGTATATATATATAGCTTACTGAATACAATACAAGACAATAGTGTTTATTGCTTATTTAGCAAGAATTCTCTTGTTTGAGAGACGTGCTATTCAAAACATATGCCAACATCTTCTGATGGAATAAATACCCAACAGACTGCAGGCCTGCGCTACCATCACTGAGTGCCTCTTCTCCTCAGCAGCATGAGGAGCCATACATCATACATGATAATTTCAGCTTTCAAACACATAGTCAGAAATCATCAGTTGTGAAGAGACAACAATGGCAACAAGCATCGCAGTAATTTTTGTCTACTCCAAGCCCTTGAGCAGACTGCTGGATGTTTTGCAAAGCAGCAGCTCCTACAACCCCTGCTCCCATTGAGATCAATGGGGATTTCTGTCGATTTTAATAGTAACTGGATTTGGCACAAATCCAGCATGAATTTTAAAAAGTCTGTGCAGAAGAACACCAAATCTGAAACACAGACCAAGTAGTAAAATAAAGGATGGTGTGTGAAAACAGAGACTACTTTTCAAAGGTCCCAGAGAATTTCAGTTCATCCTCTGGTACTCTGTTCCCAGTTCTGAGACAGGAAAGCACATAGGTGCATTCAGTCGTAAAGGCAATGCCAACACCATATGGGAGCAAGATGACTGCAGCATGCCAAGGGGTGTTTCTGAACCAGTCCTGCTCTCCTCCTGCAACGTGTGATGCAGGTGGTGCTCCTTTGCAAAGCAAAAAATCATTTGGTACTCCGATCAAACTTAAAGGTCTCAGAAGCAGAATTAGAAGTCTTACAACCAATCCCCCAGACACAAAGAAACAACCTCAGAAATTCAGCTGACAATATTCCAACAGGGACAAGCCATTTTGCTCTGTTCTTCAATTAGCAATAATTGTCATGTGTTTATGTATCATTGATAGCAGACTCTCTGACATCAAAGAAGCTCCTTCATTTCAGCCTCTTTACTCATTTTTATCACATCTATATCTTGCAGTATTTTTTTCTGATAAAGCAACCTACTGTAAATCTTTAAATAATTCCCATAGTCAGCTTCATTGATCTGATTCCTAAGCTCCCAAGCAAGATCCACATTCAGTGTTACCCCACTGTCTGCCAATTTTCCTTCTGCCTTTTCTGTCAGAAGAGAGCAGATCTCTCTCCCCAGATTGTAATGTTTTTGTGTTTTTTTTTTTTTTTTTTCCAAGCTATTCAATGCAAAGGGATACAGTTCAGGAGGAGAAAACCCAAAGCTAACTCATTGACACGCAAGGCTGCAGAAGCTCTGCTGAAGAGGACTTACACTGCTGCAAAGCTGTGAGAGGACTGCAGTTCTGTGACTAATCTGGTTGAAGCACAGGTGTTGGCATTTCCAACGTGCTACTTGGAATCCAGTGTCTCTGTTGGAATGCCATAGCAATCAGCTAGAGATGAGTGCCTCAGCCTACCCTTGCAGTTTAAAATAACACAAGAATTTACTAAATTTGCATTTCCCAGCTGGCTATTCTTTCTGAATCCCTAGTTTTGATCTTGCCTCAATGACCACATAATCTCAGCAAAAGGCAGTGCAACATTTATTCACTGTGAAAGTCAGAATAGCCTGCTAAAGACTCGTCATCATCCATGCTCAGCATCTGTTTGAACTGGATTAAATTACCTTTGTGCACCAGGCTCAGGCATGCCGAAATCACAGTTTAGCATACATACAATTAACACCTCTGATTTGGGCAAAAGAGAGTTTCCTCATTCTCGCTCCAAGCAGAAATGCTTAGCATTTGTTGATTATTTACCAACACCTTTTTTTTTTTTTTTTTTCCTGCACTTATTTGGCTTTTTCTTAACTTTCTTTATGGCAGGGAAACCCTTCTTGTCCTAAATTATATACATCTCAGCCCCAAACAAACACACTAGGTTCCATTTCTAGCATCACCACATCAAACCCCAAGTTGCTGTCATCTTGGTGATGCCACAGATTTATGCAAGTATTGCCAGCGTGCATGCAGGGTAAGAATCAGCCAACCTTGATTCCATGCATAGCTTGAACATATTAAAATGGGAAACATGGGAACACACAGTGAAAGCACAATGATGCCGGGGGGGTGGGGTTAGCTGTGCTCACAGGAGTGGAAGCTGATTGCACAGGGTAAAGCAATCATCACATCTGCCCTAATCACTGGGCTTCAAAAGGAACTGGCTGAAAAGTTGGTGTCTCCGTTGTGTGCTTTAATGATTAAAAAAAAAAAAAATCAGGCAAAAACATCAGAAGAACTTTTATCAGCAAGGAGTCAGTCTTCCAAATTCTCACTGCCAAATGCTGGCTTTCTGCCAGGAAGGATTTCATTGGCTGCAGCACAGAAGACAAAGCTAAATTAATATCCATAAAGCCAATGGAAATATGTGTTTAGAAGATGATGATATTCCTAGGCGATTGTTCTGCTTGACCTCGAGGGAAAGCATGATGGTGGAATAAAAAGAACCAGCAGTCTATACTTTTTATACTGCAGTAAATCAAACAAAGGGCTCATTCAGGAGAGAAGGCCATCCCATCTACCAGGAGCCTGGAGACCAACAAAACTCATTTCCTGTCCGCTACCGAATGGCTGCACTTCATCCTTTCGGCCACACGATGGCAATGTTGATCCACGTTGACAAACCAAATCTCCTCCAGAGGAAGACGCTGGTCTCCAGCGCAGCAGCTGGAACCCAAACCAGGACTCCTACATCAACTTAAAACACAATTTACTGTATTTTAATTTCATGCAAATTTGACGCTTTTTCTTCTTTGGGAAAAAAAAAGTCTCTATCGCTTGTTTTTACATAAATTATACGATAGTATACGAGTTGCATTTCTTGGCACGTAATGATGTGATTATCCTTGTTGTGACATGGCTGGATAATTCCAGGGAAGATTTTGTCTGAGTGGCAATCTGTCCTTCTGGGAAATCTTTTCCAGCAGGAGCCAAAGCCAGCCCAAGAAAAGAGGAGAATGTTTCCTCCCTGTGGCATATACCACTGGTTGAATGTAAATATTCAGTCAGGACCTCCTGAAACTTCTCTTGGTTTGCAGATCCCAAATTACAAACTAATTTATCTGCAAGGGCAGAGAAGCCCTGCAGAGCAAACAGGAGGATCTGAAGGTTTCACTGGAGAAAAACACAAACAACTCAAGAAAAATTCTTATTTGAAAAATTTGGCGTGAATGTTCTCCTAAAGTGAGGTTCATTTCACACCCCTTTGCAAATGTTTGCCTCTAGCGTAGCCTGCACGTCCCTTCTGAGCTACATGGGAATGGCCACACACCAAACCGAGCCCCTGTTGAGCTCCAACAACATCTTAGGGCTCTGCAGGATGCCTAGAGAGGGCTGGCACCCTGTGAGCCTCCTGGTCAGCCATAGTCCTTCAGCCTAACTCACGGGGACAGACCCTGCCGGACTAGGAAATGACAATGGAGAGCAGTTCACATCTGAATTTACAGAAAGGACTTCCTAGGCAATCCCAGAAGACAGACATCATGACTGACACTTCCAAGGAGTGCATCTCACTCAGGTTCTCAGGTTCAGGAACTTCAGATAACCCCTCAGATCCCAGTTTAGGCGCTCAGAAGCACTGCATGGAAAAGCCAAACAATTTCTGTCCACAGCAGAAACCAGGAAGCTTCACCATTGCAAGCTTTTCCCTTGGGCACCCATGCAAAGCCTTATTGACATGCAAGAGATGAGTCAAACAGGAGAGCAAGGCAAGAGGGAGAGACAGGACTGCTTGCTTGGTTGCTCGTTTCTCTTAAATTACCAGCAATTTTTGCCAGCAACAGAAAAAAAGTAGTTCTCAGAAACTATACCTTAGTGTTTAAAATGAGGGAATTATATATGTCCCAGTTAAATTTGTAGTATTGATACACATATGACCATTTTGGCCATGGTGACCTAAGGATACAAGCGAGAGGAGATTTCTGTAAGGTTATCAATTTCACCCATTTTTACATCAATTGGTACCAGTACACATAAGCAACGAGATCAGAGCTATGCAAGCTTTTCTCTATCTATATCAATGGTACTAAAATCCTTTGTTGATGTTGCAGTACCACGGAGATGAATTCATTTAAAATATTTATTACTTTCTGCTTTCTTGAAACCTAATACTTATGTACTCCTCTCACAACCACATGAAGGTTTCCCATACACCAACAAGTGGCAAAGATGGCCCCGGTGCCACACTATTCCTCGGAGCAACACTGGGACAACGGGCTCATTCTGCAGCCAGGAGTCTGCCTGAAGGCTGGGAGAGCCGCTTTGCTTAAGACTCCTAAATACCACTGCTTTGTGCAGTCTCGTTTTTTTTTTTTTTTTCAAGCGTTGAGGTTGGCTAAACTGCTGCCTGGCTGTAGGCTCTACAATACTCTTTGTTAGCTGGGTGAGCTTGCTCTATCTCTGCTAGATCCTGAGTTAAAAATCAGATCTCTGCAGTTGGGATTTTGATCCACCAACGTGAGAGGGACCTTTGAAGCTCATCTACTGGTTTTGATCCTGTCTCTGACCCCATCCAGGGCCAGTGCTGGGCTCCACACCAGCCCAGGGAGATGCTGAGGATATTCTCCTTTTTCCGGGGTGCCTCACGGTGTCCCCGCTGCCCTGAGCAGCATCAGCTGAGGGAGCTGTAGCGAAAGGAGGCAACACCAGTGAGACGTGGAATAACCGACAGCCCACCGTCCCCCAGTGGGGAGATAGTGGAGACCCTCAGCCAGCTGGAACGGTTTGGTCTCATACTTTTCAGACCCCATTCTCGGGGCTTTCCCTCCCTCTGCCCACAGAGAGCTCGAGTGGTCCCCGACGGGGCGGGTAGCAGCGTGTCTCCGAGCTCCCCGCTGAAGCTGCTGCGGATCAAAGGCTGTCGGGACACCGAGCGGACCTCGCAAATACGGTAACTCCCGGCCACTGCGCTATCTGTGCAGGAAACAATAGGAAAGGCTTTACCAAACCCGAGCTAAACGAGGTAACTAGGAAAAAAAAAAAAAAAAAAAAAAGAAAGAAAAGAAAACAAAGCGGGTCGGGAGGATAAGGAGCGAGTCGTGTTTCTTTGCCCTGAGGTGTGCTGCGCTCCTTCTCCAGCGCGCTCCGTCGGAAGAAGCACGGACCCCCCCGTGCCCCCGGGGGACGGGCGCCGTGCCCCGGCTCTGAGAGGCGCGTCCGCGATGCCGGGACGGCTCCGCCTGTCCCCGCCCGTCCCGAAGCGCTGCCCGGTCGGGCCGTGCAGCGGTGGGCTCCTGACGCCGGAGCGTTTGAGAGAATCGCAGCGATAATGCCGTCGAGGGGCGCTGGAAGAGGGCTGGGGCAGCGGGAACTCCCCGTTGCCGCCTCGCTGGGTCTGTCGCTGCTCGCTCCAGAAAAAGCAGTCCGAGTCCTGTTCTCTGGAACGGCTCCTGGGTCTCCGTCCAAAAATGTTGAGCAACGCCGCAGCCAGCCAAAAAGCCATTTCCTACTCGCTCCCGGGACTTTTCCAGGGGACTCCAGCCTGGCAGCGGCTGGCAACTCCGCAGCTCTGCGCACCAAAAATCCGAACGGCGGCCTCAAAGACTTCGAACCCCGGCGTGAGGGGCGGTGAGCTCCAGCCGTCCCGCGAAGCTGCGGCGGTCCAGTTGCGAGAGCGTTATATGGAAGCTGGAAGGGCTCCAGGTACCCGTCCTGCCCGAATTCAGCATCTTCCCTTCCGCTGAGACGTGTAAAAAAGACGGGGCGCGCGGGGACGGGGCGGCAGGGGCCGCGCCGGGGAATCGGGGAAACGAGCTGGGGGGTGAGGTGGGGAAGGGGAGATCCTAGGTGGGGAAGGGGAGATCCTAGGTGGCGAAAAACAAAGGGTGGGGGAAGGGAGCGGGAGAAAGCAGCGAGAGCAGAGGTGCGACTGCGAGAAGCGGGAGAGCTCTGGGCGCGCCCCTGCCTCACTTCGGGGCGCGTCCCACCCCGACCCCCTCCATGCGCGCACAGCCGCGGCGGCAGGAATGCGGTGCGGTGCCCCGCCGCGTGTCCCAATGTGTTTATCATTAGCGCTGCCCGCGCCGCTCTCCCCGACGGACCGCGGTCCCCGAGCCGGCAGCGCCCGCAGCTCCGCAAAAGACGCGACCAGAGCGTCGGGGAAAGATGAAACGCCAACAAATAAATACGTGGGGAGAAGATAGAAAGAAGAGAGTGAGAGAAAGGAAGAGAGAGGGGGGAAAAAATATATATATATCAACTGGAGAAAGGAAAAAAAGAAAACAGAACAACAACAACAACAAAAAAAAAAAGGTGGGAAAACTGCCCCTCACCTCTTACCTCCTCCTTTATAACACGCAGATTCCGTCCCGCAGATTGTAAAATATCCAAAATATGTCCACGGCTTTTGTGACTCTCCCCGCTCAGGCGCGCTCCCTCCCGCTCGCCCTCCCTCCAGCTCCGACTGCAATGGTCTCACAACCCGCGTCCCGTAATTGATTCAATGTTATAGTCCATCCTTCCAAAACTAATCATTTGCTTTAAGTAAATAGCTGTCAGGAAATGAAGCCCCCTCCGGCCCCTTCACAATAAGAGCCGCCCCGGCTCGGCCCGCGCCCCCGGCCCCAAGGGCGGAGGCTCTTACGCAGGCAGGGGGCCAGCCTCAGCCTCCAGCCTTCCCCTGCCTCGCAGGGGAGGGGGCGGCCGCCATATGGCAGGGGCGTGGGGGAGGGAGGGGGAATCTGAGCGTTCTGCGCCGAGCGGAGGAAAAAAAAAAAAAAGAAAGAAAGAAAGAAAGAAAAAAAAGAAATCTATAAGAAAAAAAAAAAAAAAGTTACATGCAAACTCCGAGTGCTCCCTATTTCATGAATGAGCCTTCCTCCTCGCACCCTCCGGGACGACGGGGCGGGCACGGTGTGAGGCTGCGGCCAGGCGGTTTGAGCTGGAAACGAATTGGCGGCTCCCTCGTGTCCTTTGTACGCGGCGGAGCGGGGGCTCGGGACGGAGCGGGCGGACGGTGCGAGGCACAGGAGCGGGAGGCACTGACACACAGGGGGCGAGACGGAGTATGGGTATGAATGAGAGTCACAACGAGAGGTAGCCGCCGCCGGGAGCCGGCCGTCCCAAGCCCTGCTGCTCCGACGGGACCGGGACAGCTCTCCTCCTCCTCTCCGTCTTTGGGTCGCTCCAACAGAGCCCGTCCCGTCTGAGGCCGCTCGGGGCTTTGATCCCCGCCGGGTACAGCCGGGCCGCTATCTGCGGGCGATAAGCGGGAGCCGCTCCTCCCGCGGGCGCTGAGCCACGGGCAGAGGGCAGTGCTGCCCCGAGCACGGCGGGCCCCGGCCTCCCCGAGGACTAAGGGCATCGGAGCTGAGCCCCGAGGCTTCGCCCGCCTCATGCTCTCCGTCTGAAACTTCTTTATTTTTTTTTCCTGTTTGACGTGAAACAGAATTTGGTCCTTAATTTCCAGCTACACGGTGCGGCGGGTTTTCTCCGTCCTATCAGAAGGCTCAGCCTCCGAAGAGAAGATGCCCCGAAGGTAGCGAGAGCAAAACCGAGGCCGCCATCCCCGACGTGCCCACGAGGGACGGGGCTGGGCCCCCCCCCGGTGCGGCTCCCGGGGTCCCGTCCTCGGACGCGCTCCTCTCCGGGGCTTCACCAGCTCGGGGGAGCACACGGCCCCGCTATTGCTTCCACATGTTCCTGCAGGAAACCATCGGAGTCGGATCTGCGAGCGGCTTCTGCTCGGAATGCTAACAGGATACCAGAATGCTTGTGAATAAACAACGCTGCGAGTGAATCAAAAGCATAGAGGGGAAAAAAATCAAGAGAAAAACAAGCCAGTACACCCGGAGATTCTCTGCCTGGGGGCGAACGCAAGGAGCAGCCCCAGCAGCCCGACCCTGGAATTTGGGGAGGAAAAGTCCCATCTATGGAGTCGAGGGCTTCGAGCGCCGCGAGGATGCGGCTGTGGGCAGCGCCTGGGAGCCCCGCGGAGACCCCGCGGACGTGCGGGTGGGGAGATCCCTGATGGAGCATCGCCGGGATCGGATGCGATGCGAAGGGCGCTCTCGGTAAAAGAAAGAGCAAAAGGAAGGGGAGAAGGCGCCTTCTGGTTGCAATTACCTGCCTCATTTGAATAATACCTTTGTCGTGATCATTATCGAGCATTCGTTAACGGCTTCCATGTGGGATCTCACAAGAGCGAGAAAAAAAAGCAAACAAACAAACAAAAAAAAGAAGTAGAATTTGGGCTCGTCAAAGCGGGGCCGGGCCGGGCCGGCGGTGTCCCTTCCCCCGACGGGGCTCCACCACCACAGCGAAAAAGGGGAGAGGGCCCTGACCGCGGGAGGGACCCGGGGGCCGCTCCGGGCTCTGCCACCCGCCTCGGTCCCGTCCTGCTGGCGGCGGTGCCTACGGGTTGATCCCGCGCAGGAGGGTTACGGCATTATTTGACACAAACCCCAGGGACGGCTCCCGAGCGCTGCCTCCCGCCCCGTGAGGCGCAGGGGGGGTCCCGTCCAGGAGGCGCGGGGTTACCGAAAGGACAGGCTGGGGGCGGGGGGATTCTCTGCACGGCAGACCCCCTCTGCTCTCCCCTCCTCCCCCGACGTGCTGCCGCATCAGGCATCCCGGAGCGTGTGTTTATGTGGCAACAGATGGGAGCAGCACGCTCTGAACAGCACCGCGGCGCCCGCGCTGGGGCCGCTCCCTCTGTTTGCGTCCCCGCCCCGCACCCAGGGACTCTGCGGCCCCGCAGCGCCGATGGGCCCCGACGGGGCGACCACCTCCGTCCGACCCCCCGCCTCCCCCGGGGTTTTGTCCGGTCCCGAACAAAAACATTCACCGAAGCGAGAACCCCAGCACTGTACAGGGCAGCCCCAACCCGGCGCAGAGAGCCGTCAAACCTCCAGAGAGAGAGAAAGCCGAGCCGTCTCTCCTCCCTTGTCACTACCAATCTGTGCTCAAGTCTATCACGGATGGGGGAGAACGCAGCCGCCAGGGCTGCCTGGGACAAACGGGAGCGAGGCACAGGGATGTGCGCCGGCCCCACTGGAGATGCTCGGTCCGCGGGAGTTTATCGTGAGGGTAATTTGTTTCCACTCTTTCCACAGCTCCCCCTTTCCATTTGTTCAGCATCATCTCAGCGGAGATCCGGTGTCTCCGGGTGAGCAGGGGCCAGAGAAAAGGAGCTAATGGCAGCTCCCCGGCTCCAACCTCCCCTCCCCACCTTTATTTAGATTCACCCCATGGTGTTTAAAGTCGTTCCCCGTGGCCGCCGTGCTCCCGCTAAGGCCGCCGCTGCCGCGACGTCGAGTTGTTTTGCTTTCAGTGTTACATTTGGCTCTTCGCATTAGGAGTTGACAAAACAGCCGGGAAGGCAGGCTTTATTCATTGTGGTGAAAAAGAAAAAAAAAAAAAAAAAAGAGGAGAAAAGAAACCGGCTTTGTTTTTCCTTCTACTCCCGCCCTGCCGTTGTGACTGGGGCAGAATAAACAGGCTGCTCCTGTCCTAGCCCGGCTCAGGGCGAGGCGTGGCGGCGGAGGGGGCAGCAGGACGCTAGGGGGCACCGCAGCCCGCGAGAGGAGCGGCCCGGGCCGGCCCGGCCGGGAGAGCGGGCACCGGAGGAGAGCCCTCGGGCAGCCCCCCCGCCCCCAGCAAAGCGGAGCCGTCCCCTGCCCTCCCGCATCAGGGAGGGGGAGAAGCGCTGGGTGCGAGCCTTGCAGCTGGGGGTGATTATCTGCTGTCTTAAATAAGCGAGGTTCAGAGGGGGCGGTGTCTGCTCAGCGAGTGCTTGGTTTTTTTTGCTGTTCTTAGTTATGGGGTCAGCGAGTTCGGGGAGCAGCGTGAGGGTTTCACTCCTGCGGGTCCGGCCCTGCGTAGCTCCCAGGCTGTTGGGATGTGGCGAGCAAAGCTACGAGAGCAGTCTCTGCCCCGCCGCAAATGAGATGTTTTCCCTCCGAAATCAAAGGACCTCCTCTGCTGATTCAGCCCAGGTTTGGTTTTGATCCATGGATCTCCAGGCCGTTATTTTTGCTTTTGTTTTCTGGAACTGTAGCAATTAAAGGCTCGCAGGAGGACACAGGCGCAGCTGAGTCCGGCTGCTGTGTTCATGTGTCTGGTTCCTATTGGTGTGGGTTTTGCACCTCCAGGCTGCTTTGCTCAGGGCCTTCAGGTGTGCCCAGGGGAGCTGCCTGCTGCAGGGCTGCCCGGGACACCAATACCCTTCTGCTGGGCATGGCCAGCCCTGCTTTGGGCCAGTGCCAGTGCCTGGGATGTGCCTGGACTGCCTGTGTCTACCACGTGTCTCTTGCGTGGGCAAGGAAGGACCAAGGCAGCTGAGCACCATCAGGTGCCTGGCTCTGGAGGGCACCATTCCATGTTAACTTTTCCTCTGGTACACATTCCTTTGAAACAATCTGCTGTAGAATAACTGAAGCTAAAGCCACGGTGTCTGAATTGCAAGTGACTTTCTGAAAGGGTCCCTCTCTTCTGCAGATGTTTTCTGATCTTGAATACGATGGCAAACAAAGCACTGTCTTTCTTAAACTGTGGCATGGAGAGATTCTGAGTTGGGTCTCACCCCTCAGTGCCTCCTAAAAGCCCGAGAGCTCGGATTCCTAAGCTGCAAGTTTCACCCAGTACTCTTCAAAAATAGTTCAGCCTTTTGGAATTGGAATAATAAACATCTGTGCTGACACAGGCAGCAAAAGCTCCAGACTGGGAAATGAATTGAGCTGCTCCTTTGCTGCAGCCCTGAGGCTGCGCTGGAGGTGCATCAGCAGGAGCTGCCATTCTTGCAGTGCTGTGCTTTTCCTGCACTCAGACATGACATTCAGGTTATTCTTATTACCCTGATCTGAGACAGAGGAAGTCAAGAATTTGTATCTAGAGCAGTTCCAGGAGGTGGTGAGAGGCTTTATTTCGGTAGGAGGAACTGACACACTGAAAAGTAGAGGACAATCCTTCCTCTCTTTACTGTCACATCGATAAGTGAGTAACGAGGGCTTTTCCTTTTGTCTGAGGTCAACAGGTTTTAGCCTGTACCTCATCTCAATCTCCAGGGAGTACTTGCTGCTCCAGTTACGTGTTTATTTGCTTGTCCATTGTTGAGAGTCCTTTAGGGCGCTTAGCTGTTTGCACTTCACTTGAGTGGGGCGGTCGCAGAGGGAGAAATGAGAAAGTGAGATGAGGAAAATGCAGGTACAGCCCTGCTCCCTGCAACCGCGGACGGGAAGCGATAGCTTGGGGGAGGTTCAAGAAAGAAGGCAATGGGAGCATCTAGGTAGGCTTTGGCTCTCAAACTGCTGGCTGTTCTTGTCACATATCTCTGGTTTTAGTCTCAAATATCTTTTGGAAACAAACAAAGTGTCTAATGGGGAAACTGGGACAGATTCTGTATTGTGTAAGTCTGGTGTAACTCCAGCTTCAAGGGAAATATTCCAGATTGAATCTGGTATAATTAAGATTAAAAATTGGCTCTGGAAGTCTTTTCTTTGGCAATAAAGTTAGAGAAGTACTGTGAAGAAAAATAATTCAAACCAGAACGTTGTTTCAGTGCTCTTTTAAATACCATACGCTATAGGCACTTTGAAGGCATTTGCTCTCCATGGCAGCAATATTAAAACTTTCACTTTGGTACCACTAGCTGGATTAACTCTTGAAAACCAAGTGTGGTTAGAGTGCATTATGTACACAACCATCGTTTTGCAGGACATTCTCCAAGTTATTAAAAAAAAAATCCATTGAAGTATTATGATTGCTGCCATAGCAAGCCTCTTTGTGGGGGTAAAGCTGTGCATTTCACTATTCTACCCAAAGCAATTTGGGCACTGCAATTGCTCATACATTTATACCTTACTTGTCAATGGGTTTTGTTTTTGTTTTTGATTTTTTCTTGCTGAAGGCTTTATCTGAATGTTAAACTCCTGCTGAGGAAGAGCAGTTTTTAGAAAGCAGCTGTTGAGTGCTTCTGGGAAGCAAACTCTTAATGGAGTCCCTGAAGGAATGCTGAAATACTGAAGACCCACAGATTACTGTACATTTTTCTAACTCCAATGAATCAGATGACAAGATGTCCTTTAACGGTCATCGTGTTCAATGCCACCTCATTTGTTAGGTTCATGTCCACAGTCAAAATGACCTCACTATCAGTTTAATGCAATTGTTGAGAAGGTGCTGCTACTTTGTGTAGCTGGATGAGTGTCTCCGGTCTGCCATTCAGCCTCAGTCGAATCACAAGGTTTGATGCTTTTTCAGTGGTCCCAGATATTCAACATAGATTAATCAGAACATTCTTTAAGGTGTGGAAGAAAAGAGGGGAAAAATAAGAATCAGCTGTGCCTGTCTTTGGTTTCTTGTGGCATCTAGAGAACAGTGTGGTGTTTGTTTGCTTTTTAAGTCAGATGGAGGAGTTAAATCTTTTTTATGACAAAAGTATGGGAACATGGAGATTTGTGCACCCTGTTTTGACCAGAGAACTTCTTCTAGAATCCATGAGCTGGGGCACTGGGATGATGTTGGCTCTGTGGCAGTAACAATGTTGAAAAATAGTGTTCTGAGAGTTTACTCTATCAAATAGTGTTATTGTACTCTTCGTGTCTGTTGCAGTTTCCACTGAAATAAATAGGAGGTGTTACTCTTGGAATGACATACATAGTAAGGATACAAAAGATGCCTAAATCAGAGCAACGTTCTTCTCTGGCTCTCTTTGTCAGTCAAGGGTATTGCAGAAAAAGAATGGGGTAGGAACAGGTCACTCCATCCCTATTTTCTATTTTTATAGTCAAGAGGAATAGAAATGTGTTCTCCTTGGTGTCAAGACAATTCAGAATTTCCATTTCTTCTCACTTTGTGACAGGAGAAACATTTGTGGTGCCAAAGTAAATCCAAATAAATTCTTGCAATTCCTATCTATCACCAAACCTGCTTTTTTTCTTCCTAGCTATTTTTCTCTTCATTTGCATTGTATCTCTATTACAAAAAAAAAAAAAAAAACATGTTTTTTAAATCCATATCTTTATGAAACGTTGTTGGGAACATCTCATTAAGAAGGCAGCAAGTAGAATCTCAGGAGATCCAAATGAGTCTATGATGCCTGCAAAATTATTATTTTCCAAAGCAGTAGGATTTAGTCAAGCTGACAACAGGAAGGCTTTGAGGAAATGCTTTCCTCCAGAACATCAGCAGCTGTGCAGCTGGGGGCTGTTTGGATCAGTGCTGGAAAGCATGGCCATGTCCTCCACCATAGATGGGAAAACAGCAGCATGAAGCCCTGCTCATAGTAGGTTAAAATATATGAGCGGTGAGACAGCTCGGGTGGACAGAAGCCATTGTAAATAGCTAAGGAGTCGAGTGTCTTTTTTTCTCGGAGACAAATGGCCTCACAGCCCACTTAGCACCTGCCGGTGCCCCTGCTGCCCTCTGCCCTGTGGGGCTGCTCGCTCCGGTGGCTTCTGAAGCTCTCCCGGCTTCAAATGTCTTCTCCGTATGTCAGCTTTTTTCATTGCTGCCTGTCCCAGTATTGACTTAGGGAAGGAGAGTTAGAAGCAAGCTACAGACCTTCTGCCTCACTTTGCTTTAGGCCCCAAATCACAAACATTGGCTTAAACTCCATTAGCATCTGAATGGTGGTAGGGTTGTGAGCGGAGCCAGAGGTGTATGTGTGTACATACACTTACTCGTGTCAGTACAGGCCCCTCAATTATTTATAGTTTGGGAGGATGGGATCACAGCTGAGAATGTTTGCCTCTCATCTCAGCAGCAGGGATTACTTGGCATTGAAGAAGTAACAGATCTGCCTTCAAAAAAGCATACTGGCTCCCGTGAGGAGACCACTAGAGTCTGAGCACAGCCCATTGCTATGGATGTGTTGCTTCAAGTCCTCACAGTGCTTCAAGTGCCACCCTCAGCCCTGTGCTGCTCTGCCCAGCACACGGATCCTAGGGCACCTGGCTTTAGGGAGGCCATGGGGCTGGCTGCCAGGGTGGCATGGCTTTAGGGAGGGCAATAAGTTGCACTGAGCCACAAGGGAGAGTGGGTTTCCCAGCTGGGATTGCTCAAACACATGGCCCTGCATGGAAAAACACCCTCACTCCAGCCTCCGGGAACGCAGCTCTGTCATGGTTTGTAAGAGTGTCCCGGAATATCTCTGCATTTCACAAAGGCAGCCAGGCTCTGAGAGAGATGTCTTCAAAGCAGGATTAAAACCAACTGCTGGATTCCCACCCAGAAGCAAAAATAAAGCACCAGAGGCTGAACATGGCCCTGCAGGCTGTCTGGGCTCCACTTTGCCTTGGCCTGCAGCATCGTCAGGAGCACAGAGGCATGACAAAACCAGGCCCAAGAGGGCCACAGCAAGGTGTCTTCCATAGCAATGCCTTTTTAGAGCTTCACAAAGGTTAAAGCACGCCCAGGAATGATTGCTTTGATCTTGATTTAATTCTGAAAGCAGTGGTGGATCCAAAAACATCCTGGCTTTATGGATTTCTTTGGCAAACAGTCAGCACTGAGAGAGATCTGATGTCACCCTGGTGTCAGAGCTTGAATGCAATACATGGTTTTGACAACATAATGGGCAACAGAAGCTCTAAAATGGTCAAGAATGAATGTATGCATTGCTTCTTTCTAGCATCTTTTGCTGAAGTGGGACTGAGTGTCCTTTGCATGTGTAATTGAGGGGAATGAGCTGGTGATGAAATTTAAAGCTTCTATCTCCCTTTTTGCTGTACTTGTTGCTCTTTAGAGCTTTGCCCACTTCCAGAACTTGGTAGGGTGTCCTCAGTGCCAGAAATGTCCTGTCACCAGAGAGGCATCTCCAGAGGCCAGCTCTGTTGGGGAGATCTGGGCTCAGTCTGGTCTCCTGGAATCTGGCCAGTATGAAAGATGCCCTATGTTGGGGGTAAAGGCAGAGCTTGCACTCATGCACTTCTTATAGTGGTGGTGATGGGTCTCCAGGTTTAGTGTGATGTGTTGTCAGTCCTCAAACTTTTTGGATAGATGAAGAGTACTCTTGCTGGCAATTAGAGCAGGTAGTGATTGTCAACACTAGGAGGATGAGTTAGTCAGGGCAGGGAAAGTACAGGGTAGAAGGAAGAGCTAACCCTGTTGATAAAGCAGAAGCTTGTCCTCTCACTGGGATTTAATTGTGCATTCGGCTGTTCTCCAGAACAGCTACGGAGGTGCAGATTTAAACTACTTGCCATTTGTGGAAAACCTTTGCGCTGACATTGAGTCGCAGTTCAGGATGTTGGGTTTGGCTAACGGAGTGAAGCACAGAATTGCAGGGGTTAGAAGGGACCTCTAGGGGTTGAGTCCAACTCCTCTGCTAAAGCAGGTTCCCCACAATAGATTGCACAGGTAGGCATCCAGATGGATCTCAATATCTCAAAAGTCTCCGAGACTCCACAGCTTCCTGGGCAGCCTGTTCAAGTGCTCTATCACTTACTGGAAAGAAGTTATATCACATGTTAGTATGGAACTCCCAGTGTACAAGTTTTAGGCTCCTTGTCCAGTCACCACACACAACCAACAAAAGCCTCATCCGTTTTCCTCCCATCTTCCTTTAGATATTTATAAACATTATTCAGATGGATGAAACAAGTCAGCTGGTGTTTGGTGCTAGCTGTATTGGGAAAGAAGGCTAATGGCTTCACAGTACAGTGAATTTACTGATGTAAAGGAAGGGAAACTGTTGAAATCCTCAAAGTTACAACACCATGTTATTGTGGAGAGAAGGGAACCAAGAAGATGGGGATGTTTTCCTTGAGGTCACAATGATCCCTCACCGTGATTTTCACGTCTGGAAACCTGAAGCAGTGAAACAGAAAATCTGTAAGGGTAACAAGCTGTTATCTACAGGGGTCTGCTAGATGTCTCTGAGAAAAGTCCATGTCCAAAAGGTGGGGCTTGAAGAAAAGTTTCTGTTATTTTCATTTCACTCATTTGGTGTGTTAAGAATACCACCAACAAGGCTTTGCTTTGGAAACACACTGAAAACAGAGCCAACTTTCCACTTTCAGCATCTCCTATTCACAAGGAATGCGCAGAAAACCTTGATATGATGCAAATTACAATGACTGTCTTTGCCAGCTCTGAATTCCAGGATGTGAAGCACACCATCCTCATCTGCCATTCTTGCAACATTTGCTTCTGCTCTAGCCTGAATACCAGACTGTTTCCTTCATCTCCAGGAGCTGACTGCCTGCTCAGATTCCTCAGTCTCTCACAGCAGAGCAGCGTCTCTTCAGGCATTTGTGCTCTCTAGTGTGCCTTCCAAACCCCTTACCATGAGGTTGCAAAGCCTTCTCTGGGAGGAAGGTACGGGCTGGTGGCACATCACCCTCACGGGGCCATCTCCCAGTGGGAACAGAAATCCTATTGGAACCCATGCCCGCACTCTAGGTCACAATCCTGCAGGGCAGTGAACTCATAAAGGAGATTCAGAGCTTTGTGAAATCCTTCTGTGGTGCTACCAATTATTCCTACGCTCATTTCTCTTGATAGTTTCTTCCATAGTACTACTTTCCATGCAGAGGCAGTGGGCACCCCACCCTTCTGGCATGCATCCTCCCAGAAACGTGTAGAAGCTCTCTTGTCTGCAGCAGATGTCTACTGTGTAGTTCTGAGTGCTCTGTGTCACAATGGATGCCTCACTATCAGATCCTGCAAGGTTTGCTTCTTAGTCCAGGGCATTTCTAGGGAGGCAATGTTAAGAGATGCCAAGTGAGTAACTCTACAACACACAGTCTGAAGAGACAAAGGAGCTCTATGCCTTATCCCCAGCCCTGGGCACAGACAGAACAATGCATTTAGCAAGGTGATCCATTTTGAAGTTTCCCCCTCCTCAACCCGTATGGGTGTTGGAGAGGAGGGACTGGACAGGCAGAATAATGGGGGTGATGCTCTCCCAGCATGCAGCGCATCGTACCAGCAACATCTGATGCTCTTCAAAGAGGTTATAGGCTGCATCTGGTGGAGATGCTGTCGTGAAGAGGAAGGATGCGATATGAGAGGCTTGTGCAGTAGCCAGACAGCTATTAAAGTGCAGAGATTCTGATCCAGGGGAAAACAAGGTCAATTGAAACCTCACATTTGTTGGGATTCCTATGCCTGCTGTATGCTACCCTTCCTGCTTTCGCCTCTTGTCACCAAATTCCACTGATAATAATGTCCCAGAGGTGCAGGACTGTAGCATAGCAAGGACTAAAGAATGCTGAAGTCTGTGGAGTTCCTCCTACTTTCCAGTGGTGACAGATTTAAAAGAAAATCATCAAAAAAGCTGTAATATGCTGAATAATTTACTAAGTATTTTCTGAAGTTGCTGAGATATTTAAGTAGTCAACAACCAATAATAGTAGTAAGAGGCAGTGAAGTAACTTTTAATCATGAAAAAAGACACAGTAGCATATCTTGGTACATGAGAATAAGTGATAAGTGTTTTGTCCAGATCTGTACCTCCATATGTAGTATATAAAAGTCATTCTGCTTGGCCATACCACTTGGGGCTGGGTTAACATCCATGTTCCCAAACACTCTACAAGTTGAGTAAAGAGCTTCAGCACAGTATATGCATACAAACATCACTGGATGTTTGAGGTCCCCTTTCTGCACAGCTGTGGAAGGAACTCAGGCACCAAGTGCAGTTCAGCAGGAGACTCCCATCCAACCCTCTGCAGCTAAATGCTGCAAAATCACTGCTCACATCGGGTCCCATGAAGCTGATCACAGAAATGGAAAAACTTCAAGTAGCCAAAACAGATCACTGCTTTCTCCTGGAGCTTTTAAAAAGGCTTTAGTGGAAGTTTTAAGTTTTCTCCAAGAAATCTCTCTCTTTTTTTGTTGTTTGTTTGTTTGTTTGTTTGTTTTTGTCAAAATTGTGAAAACTCAAATCCTTAAAATAGGTTGTTTTTTTTTAAACACCCTCATCTTCTGCAATTCTTAATGAGTTTCCTTTTCTCCCTTTTTACCCAGAACATCCAGAAAAATAAGAAAGAGAATGGAAGGAAAGGAGGAAGGGAAGGAAGGAAAAGGAAGGAAAAGGAAGGAAAAGGAAGGAAAAGGAAGGAAAAGGAAGGAAAAGGAAGAAGGGAAAATGGCAGAAGTCCCCTTTGGATGTTGTCTGTCTCACTAGCACTAGCTCTGTGCTCAAGCTGTGCCTGTTTACTCCTTTTTGCAATGATGCAGACTGCTGGCTTGCCATCAAGCTGTTGCAACAGCTGCCTCCTGTCGTGCTCTCTCTGCCTGACTCCCATTGGGCTGAAGCATGTTCTCACTTATTGGAGTGGGAACAGAGGGAAATTAGGTCCAGAGAAAGCCCCAAGCCTTCAAGCTGTGTTGGGGACACAGGTGGATCAGATGCTGGATGCTACACTGAGACAGGTGTTCACATATGACACAGCAGGAGACGGGTTTGGACAACATATGGGTCAAAACTTCTCTGAACAGTTTTGAAAACAGGGAGTGGTGAAATGCAGGACTAAAGAAATGCAATCAATTCCTTTCCTGTTCCTCCCTCCTCTGCCACCTCCTCATCTGGTCAAAGCTGAGGTGTAGGATAAGGGCTCAACAGGAGGTGACTGTAATCCTAAGTGATCCTAAGGATATCAAAAGAGAAGAAACTTTGGAAAAAAAAATGAACAACTACAGCAAACTACCTTAATTTTCTTAAAATACTGAGAAGTACCCAGTATGCTGTCTAGAGAAAAATGGGATATGTAGTATTTCCAGTAAATCAGATAACAATCATACAAGAAAAACTTAGAAAAATGTGACTATACCAGAAACTTAGGCAGATTTTTATTTTATTTGACAACAGCTTTGAACAGAAATCAGCATTTTGGAAAGATTTTTCTTTCCAGAAGATTATCATTTCCCATGCTCGTATCAAAGAGATTTTGAGGTGCTGAGGTTAGTGAAGGGTGTGGGTGTGGTGCTATAGATCAAAAAGTTATATCATGGCCTCAGATTTGCTTCATTACAAACTTTAATCACTATCAGTCTATTATGATTCCTATTACAGGAAAACTTTAAAAAGAAAACCAAGTCCCAGCAGCACAGTTTTGAGACACTATCTCTGGGATTTATTTTGAAATCTCCTGAAAATATTTTTGTCACACTATTTGCTTTTTCTAATTTGTTTTCCTGTGAGCTTCACATTTTTATAAGGGTCATTTTTGAGAGGAAAACTCTGAGTAGGAGCCTCAGAGAAAAAAATGCATGTACCCAGTCTGTGTAGTGTACTATACATTACTTGCCCTTTTGATGATGACATATTTTGCTGGAACAAGTATAATTTCCAGTTGGCAGTGTAGCCTTAGACTTTGATTTCAAGAATGCTGTTTTATTAACATGACTGGCCAGATCCCCATGAACTAGAGACATTGGGCAATGGTTCTGTGCTGCCATCCATTAGCACAGATCTTTTTCAGCACAGAAGGGCATTACGGCATTTCTGGTGTAACATAGGTAACTTCACAAGGCAACTCTTCTAGAGAAATATTACCATCATCGATTGTTTCCTCCTCTAATTAATCCAGGAAGTGTCAAAAGCCACTTGGTTTGCTGCAGAACAAATGAATCAGGAAAAAAAAAAAAAAAAGAGAGAACTGTGTGAGTCAGCTACATTCAGAAGTCAGTCATTATGGTGCTTTTCTGTACATGACTGTATGGGAACTGTTGAATCACGGCCTGAACCACTGATTGATCACCTGAGGCGAGCACTGGGTCAGCCCACGGGGAACAAGTGAGTGTGATTGGAAGGGGTGGAGTTTGACTCCACCTCTCCCAAGACCCCATTTAAGGGCTGACCACCACCAGGGAAGGATCTCTGGTTGGAGATCCCTCCCTAGTGGAGTTATTGGCGAGCCTCGACCATCTTTAAAGGTGTGCCACTCTTTTCTTGTTAACCATCTATACATCATCTACTTAAGCCTATCAAAAATACACCATCTTTGGCACTATTTCTTTTGGGTGCTATTTTTGGGGGTTATTTGCCCTACAATGACATACTTTTTTCACCAACTTTCTTATTTTCTCTAGGTTTCCATTTATATTTGTCTTGCGTTTGTTTGTTTCCAACAATTGTGTTTACCACTGATATTCTTTCATTTTTTTTTTTTTACTGCAGTAAGGCATCAAGGCTGGGGCTTTGTAGTGATGGATGCTTTGCATACACACATACAAATGCGGATGGATGGATGGATGGATGGATGGAGCCTGCCCCAGAGCCTGCAGACACATGTTCCCCTTGCTCCTGTCTCAGCTCTCAGTTCCAAGTTGGTGGAACCCAGGTCTAGTTCACTCACTGAGCAGCAGTGAAGCTGCTGGTTTTAAATAAGGATTGAGTGCTACTGAACAGATACTCAGAAGAAATGGTTACTACTGTAAAGAGTACACTCGTTCCTCCCCACAGAGCTGGGACTGGAGGAACGTCAATGGTGTCAACTACACAAACTGTACAGAGTACACAGCACTCCCACACGACTGTTATTGCTCAGTGTAACGGGATCAGATGAAGGAACTTAAGGCAACAGTAATAAGTGTACTGGGTGGGCCCTCAGGCAGGGTGCCCCAGAAATATGGATCCCAGCAAGGTTGGAGAGGCTCAAAAACAAAGTCAAAATGGGTAAATAAGGCTTTAGGGATGCCATTAAAGAGAAGCATAAGTCACAGCAGGCACTAAATAAGGATATTAATAGGAAAATTCATTATAAATTGTATAAAGAAAAGTAAAAAAATTCTAAACAATAAGAGATTCTTCACCTATACCAGAAAGAGGGTCTCATTAAAAGATCTTTGAGCCCACTGGATCATGAGGGATAGAAGGGAATACTCATAATAAACAACTTGCTGAGAAACTAAGTAGTTTCCCTTCATCCATGTCTATCATCAGAAATGTGGAAATATGCCTGCCCTGAACTTGGTTATTTCCTTTAAGAAATATGAGATCTTCTTGAAGATGAAAATGTCAGAAGAAATCAGAGTTTACAGGCAATTAAGATTCCAGTTACAGATGTTGCCTATACAAAAGCTGTTACCAAACTCAGTATTGGAGGAGCTGAGCAGCCAACAACAGCACACAATCCAAAAAGTCTCTCAGAGACTTGGGCATTAAAGTCTATTGAGCATCACTGATTGATAGGCAGGACAGCAGCAAACAGAGGAACTTTAGGGCAGGAGTTAGAGAAATCAGATAAAATCCATGATAAGGAAGTGAAAAGTCATATAACTGCAGACTGTTAAAATCCATGGTAAAAGAAAAAGTGCAAGGTCACATCATAGTGGACTGTTAAAAGTTTTTGCTGTGGAAAAAGAGAGATTGTAGATTTGCAGGATAACTTTGAACTTCTAGATGTGTAAAGACCAGAATAAAAGGCAAACAGATAATAGAATCTCTCAGGCAGGAATTTACAGCAGAGAAAGGAAAGAACAAAAGTCATTGTGCAGTGGGAAAGTAATCTCTTCATCCTGATGTTTAACTGTCCTAAATAAAGGGAAAGCAGCAGTGGTGCTGCTCGTTCATCACTTGGCTTGTTGAAGTTCAACATTTGCCCAAGATTTCTTCATTTACTGGGTAAGTCATCAGAAAGTCTGGGGAAAGAGGCAAAAAAAGAACAGGATTGGAACCAAGGCTGCAACCTGGTAACTCTGGTGTGAGCTAGCACACTTCTCTGAGAGCCACTCAGCAGTGTCAGAGTATTAGCTTGTGAATCCTCCCTTCTCACCACACAGCCGTTCAGAAGTTGGCTGGAGATGATAGCATATCGCAAAATACCTTGGCTGTGTGCTGAATTGCCTTATTACACCACCAGGAGTAAAGGAAAGATATTAAAGCAGGCATAGCTGGAAGCTGTATTCTCAGAGTGATCTGGACCTCGTGTTGTTTATATCTGTAAAGTGATTAACCCTTGCACTCTTCTTTCAACACATCAGCTCTGTTTTCTTCCAAAAATAATACAGTGAAACTACATCTGTGGATATTTCATAGGTAATTCTGTATGTAGCTGCCATCATTGCTTGCTCTCAGGGCTTTCTCGCTCTTCAGCACTCACATCTACGTTTCTCCAAATAAGCATATCTAGGGGCTGATACCATGCCAGCCTCCTCTCACTCATGTGTACTTGTTGCCCCTTGGTTGCTGAGAGACACAAAACCCAGATTTCCCCAAGGTGCTGGTAAGTATTTCCCTATGTTTGCTCAGACTTCTAGTGCAAATGCCACCCCCACTCTGTGCATTTACCTTCTTGTTTCTCCGGTCTCCTCTTTCTTCTGCTTCATCCAGAAATCAAAATGTTTTGCCTTGGCCCAGACTTTCTGTTCTCCACTGTCATTTTTGCAGATGCTGCAAGAGAAGTGTCTGCCTTTCTTTGCTCTAGCAATCAGGCAACTATGTTTTTGTAAAGCTTTGGCACCTGCACAGGGATGCTGGTTGACATCTGTGGGTGTGTGACTCTTTCCCCACTGGTGGCTCATGGGGGCAGAAACCTGTACTTTGAAGCTTAAGGATGATATTCCCATTTCCAACCTCACAGTTCTGTGAGGTTTGGAAATAATTTGTCAACTGTGCCTCAGTCTGCATCGTATGGCTCCTCTAACACCTCCCAAAGTCCATTAGAAAAATACACTGACTGGCTGCATCAATTTAAAGTGTTGCAAGTTTCCTGTGGAGTGACAAATTCTAGTATGGACCAATGGAAAATGAGGTCTCTGTATCAGCACACATGGAGGCAGGAGGGAATTAGAGTCCTTTCAATAATCAAAAATGTGTAAAGTTAAGTCTCAATTCAAAACCTGAATCAGAACCCATTGAATCGGCTGGACCACTTCCAAAGGCTTCAGTCAGCTTTGGATCAGTTCCAGGCTGTAGAAAATAAAAAGGTGAAATTTAGTATCCTGAGATATATGGAAACACACTTTGCATGAGGCAATAATTTCATTTCGGACTTCAGCTATAATCTTGTCAGCTGTGAGGCTTTTTGGCCTCTTAAAAACAGTTTAGCATGAGAGGTGTGAAGAAAAATAAGTAGACGCATACATCGAGTGGTGGGGCATGATACAGGTCTCCCAGGGGGACTGCTGCCTGCATGCTGTCCTTCAACTGCATGGCACTGTGCCCAGGCTAATAAGACCCGCTGAGCAGCAGAGCTTGTTAGCATCAGAGCAGCTTGGCCTTTAGGGCTTCTCATCTCTTACATTCCCATTTCAATGTGGAGACCCCACCAGTTTCTGTCCTATCTGCTGAGCTGCTTGTAGGGTTCTGATGTTCCATGCAAAATCCTGTTCTTTAAAGTGCTTAAGTTAACCAGGTCCATCTCTGCTATGTAAAGTAAAGGGCATTGTAGAAGCAGCTCTGGGTACAGATACAAGCACTGCACCAAATCCTGAGTATCTAGCACATTGTTGCCACCCTCTCTAACTCAGACATGCTTTGAGTTTCATGGACATCGTTTAATGGGCATGGTGGTGGTAGACTGACAGTTGGACTAGATGATCTTAGAGGTTTTTTCTGACCTTAATGATTCTATAATTCTAAGAAACTCTCTGGCAGTGGCACTACTCTTCTGCTCTGGAGAGGAGCTGCAGCTCAGGCTGACATCAGGAATCTGAGATTCAGCCTGAAATTGATAAGCAGACATCAAGTGCAAATAAAACAAACAGAAGAATCCTCTACTGACTTTTTTTGTTACTCATTACATTTTTCAGAAGAGATAACAAACGTAGAAGAGTCAATTGTTCCACCTGTTTCTGTCTTTAAAATTAAAATTTTCCTTTACTGTGAACAACAACGTATTTTTCCAGACTTCAGTTTATCATTCCCTCTTGAGACAGTTGATGATGCAAAAACAAAGGCTATGACTGCATCATTTCTAATGTTGTGGATTCATAATATTAAAAGACTGCAATGGCAATTTCACCAAAAGGAGTGGTATGTGACATTTTCCCGTCATACATTAAAACTGCTTTTAAAGTAAAGTGAATCAGCACCATTTTCCAAATTATGCCAGAAGGAGACTATAACTCTTCAGTTCTCTGGAGGAATGGGAATAACAGTTGGCCTTTTTACTGCAGAAAGCAGTATTACTCCAATAATGAATCATTTGAAACATTCACACGACCTATTATAACAATATTTTAAATCAAACTGTAAGGGAGTTAACCTCATAAATCTGAAAATGGGGTAAGTCCTATGGGAACTACACTCATGTCTTGATAGGCTAGATTCTGCACCATTGAAATCAAGAAATGGTTTTACTTTCCTGGGGAAAAAAGGTTCAAGGAATTTATGTCCTATAAGTTCATCCTATTGTGTATCTATGTGCAAACGCATGAGTTTGACATTTTAAAGTACAGTTTCCTTTTTGTTTAAAAATGCATCGATCTCTCTTCGCTATCACAAGTTCTTCCATCATTCCAGCCCTGATTTCTCATGCACAATGTGGGTTTCCCAACCCTATGGTACAGCAGGAGTACTACACGAATTAGCAGCATTTAGGAAGAGGAAGCAAAGAGTACCAAGAGATCTGCCTGGTCTGGAAAATATACCAGTGGAGTAATTGGGGCATAATACAGAAACGTACAGAGGTGACCTCACACTAGGGTCTACATGAATATAAAAAGGTAATGTAATTAATAAAACTGCATTTAGCATTTTATGCTGTGTGTGCTACTTCCATCTAAAAATGCTCTCTATCATGTGGGAAGGTGCTTCCAGATAAAACCTCACAGAAGTTAATGTGCAGCTAAAATATTATATTATCGCAGTACTATCCCCTCTTTTTTTCCTTATAAAGCTGTCAAAATAATATGGTAGTTATAAATCAAATCTCTTTGGTTTCAGCCCAGTCCCGGCCTCATTGCCAAGGCTGCTCTTGAGTCCTTGACAGGGAAAGCAGAAAATCCCACCTACTTGTCTTCCATCACACCTGCAGCCAAGCATAAGCTGCTCTATGAGCTTGCTCTGAAACACATCTGTTAGACCCCCTTATTCAAAATAAACCTCCTTTGAGAGGATACCATCCACACTGAGGAATAACCTTTCCTAAGGAAAATCGTAAAACTTCCTGAGCTGAGGTGGAGAAATTGAGTCGGGGAAACACTTAACTACATACTTAACCTTTGAAGTGTGTACTCAGTTTTCTATTTAAAAGCCTAGATACTTCTCAAGCATACAGCCACAGTGATGAGAGACAAATCAATGAACACAAAGTACTATGAGCATTGATTTAGTCTTCCCTTATGGTGTAAATTCTCTGCAAGATTTCTTGAGAGCATTTGCATGCAGTGCCTTCTGCTGAGCATAGCCCATATCTGGGCTACTGCAAAAGTGGTAGGAGGTCATCTTATTGAGGGGAGACTGAGAGGTTTGGGTCTGGAAAGTCAAATCAGAAACTGTTCTGTTTAAAAGTGGTGTTGGACTGGCTCCCAAGGGGAAATCCTCATAGATCAATGAAGGAGGTTAGCAACAGCAGCACTGAGTCTACTACCTCCAAAATGTTTTACTTGGAACACTACAGAAAAATATTTGTTTATAGTGGAGTGAGTGTATGGTGTCACTCTCTTCATTTTTTGAATCCTTTAAGTTGAAATCTCTATGCAGCATAATGATCATGTTTCTCAAAGAGTTTGAGTATACTTCTGGTTGTTCCAGGTGTTCTAGGCACCTAAAAAAACTGAAAAATAGTTCCTTGACAACTTGATTTAATCATATATACATATAACTTGTATATGTATGCATGTACATATATATGCATATATTTGTGAGATACATGTAAATGCCTAGGCATACTTACAACATATTATGATCACTCTTCAGAGCAGGGGGGTCTTTCACAAGCCTGCGTAAATGTGAAAAACAGGAACCTCTGATACCTTGTAAAATATATAGCATAGCCAATGTTTGAACTTTTGTTTTCTTTGGGCCATGGAGGGATCCATCTTGCCTTACTTCAGGCATGCAATGTGAGCTATTATGCAGGCTGGGATACAGTCCATGGAGGAAGTATGCTGAAGTGGCCTCAAACTACATTTTGGATAAGTTGTTTCACTGTCCGTGAGTTGCCAAGCTTCAACAAAACTGTTTTCAAATGTGTACTTTAATTTTTATCTTTTAATATTAAAAAAATAGAACAAACAGACAAACAAAGAAGTAGATAAGAATGAAACTTTTGACTTACAATGTAAAGATTTTTACTGCTTCCTGTATTTATAACAGTTTTTCACTGGTTGCAATGCCTCACCCTCCTCAGAAAAAAGTCTGTAAGATTTCATCACAAATACCAGAAAAGTAGTGATCTTCTGAATTTGCATTAAGGCTTGATAGTGTTTCTGAGTCCCCAAATACGATCTGCTGGTCACAAGAGGAGGAGAACACCCCATATGTACAGCAATTTCATGTAAAAATTCTCTCACCAACAGATTGAGTAGAGCACATTTGCTCCCCTGTTTGAAGAGCAGAAAAAAAAATCTTCAGTCTGAAAATATTAAGTATTTAAGGAAAAATACGTTTGAATGTACTGAAGAGTATCACAAGAATAGCTGACTTCTGTGCCACTACAGTCCAGATATGTCAGATGTTCTTATGTCAGCCAGTGTTGCCTTAGGATATGAACCTGAGGCCAATGAAACCAAGATTGATCCTTGTAACTGGTTTCAGAAAACCATATTCATTTAGGTAAGTTAGAGGAAGATGTGGAACATGGGAAGACGATCTGTTAAATATGGAAGTGGAAATCTGTTAAATGCAAAAATGGAAACGGCTCAAGGCTACAGATAAATGCACCAGCACTCATCAGCAGTCCTTCAGAACAGGAGTGATCTTGAGCAGAGAGTAACATGTCCAACAGCAGTCCCAAAATTTGGCCTTTGGTCATCAGTCTGTACTGGTGCTCCTTCATTCCTATCACCCAACACAAGAAACAAGCATGCTGATTGTTCTTCTCCAAGCAATGGGCCAGGGAAAGCCCTGACAAACACTTAACAGTGGCTTAAGAAAACCTGGGAAGAACAGAAAAAGGAAAGTGGTGGAAAATCTCCTGACTTGCTTTTACTGCAGGGCAACTCCCTCTGATAGAACTCATTTCCGTGTCCTGCAGGTATCTAAAAACAGTGCAAACATCAGCCTTTTCAGATTTGCATTCAAATATAAACCTCGGAGAAGCCATTTTGGTTAGGCAACAACTTGACACATCTGACATTTTATAATCTGTGTATGGAAAACTATTTTTCCCTAATGTTGTTGAAATGCATGGATGCATTACGATTTGTTCAAATAAACAGAAGCATTTTCTTCCTTTTACTCCAAATCTATTCCTTTTCCTCAGAATACTGATAATAGATTTAAGATGAGATCACTGATTGTACATACATGGTAGGTGGTTTCCAAAAACCACACCAGCAGAAGGACAATAGAGTCCTAAAAAAGGAACATTTTTTGTTTACTGAACACCAAATAATAATGAAAAGTGCAAATGAAGGAAAAAAGCGAAATCCTTTGTCATGGATAATCAAAACACATCTGTAAAAGTATCTTTTGTGTTAGATGGAAAGCCTAATTCAACTTTAAATATGAAGCCATCACCCATCCCGTTTTCTTATTTATAGCATTAATATTTTATTAAAGCATTACATGGTACTTTATAAACTTGATCTGGGAATACTTCCCCCATAAGTATCTCTGGAATTTGTCACTTATTTGCTAGATGCCACTTTATGCTGGGATTACCAAAGTGTTTGGATGAGGTGCCAAACATACAGGAATCACATGTATTTTAACCAAATTTTAACAAGTTTGCCTTACAGATTTGGACTTCTACAGAAATACACCACAAAGAATTAGAGCATCACCTAATTTAAGAGCCTTGGCTCCCATCCTGCCCCTGTTCTCACCCAGTGCTGCTCCAGTGCTGCTCCACCCTTGGCTTGGAGCCTCAGCAGTTCCCAAGCAGCCCCTGGGAGCCTTTCCACTCAGACCCATCTGATTCTCGCTGTCACTCATCCCTGGATCCATGTCCTGCTTCTCTTCCAGCTGGATGCAAAACAAGTGAGCTCTATATGCAGACCAACAAACCCTTCCCAGCTCTTTCCCAGGAGAGTGGGAAGTGGATAACAACAGAAATGTTTCAGGCAAATATTGCCATCCTTCTTCACTTTCTAAAATAAAGCAACATTTTCCCACTGTTTTCTGCTGCAGCTAATCAGTGTGTGTAAGCAGACTCCTGTTTACACACACAAATCCCACTTTGTGTGTGCAAACACACACCTGCATGCAGACTGCATGGGTTGTTTGCTTATGGGTGCAGTTGTTTGTGTGTGTCCCAGTCAGCCAAAGCATGCAGATTGAAATACTTGTATCTTGACTTTTTCTGCTGAGAGTAAGCACAGCACATCTTAGACAGAAGTCTGTTTTTTGGAGTGCAAAAAGTGACCAGGATAGGCTGCTATGGCAAGCATGTCCTTAACCACTGTGACATCACTTTTATGACGCTGTAGAACAGTTTGAAGATGTTTATTGATCAGCATCAATGTAATTAAAGTGGAAGCTCCTGCTCCTCAAAGATGAATATGTATTTGTTAAGCAGTGTTCCAGAGCTGTGAGCAAGCAGTCAGTCCAGCAAAGAAACCAGAAAATTCCACAACATAAAGAGCCAAAGAGTGTTGGGACCACACAAGGGCACCTTGTTAAGACTGTAAGGAGTTACCTTTGTGCCAGACCCATTCTCATTTACAATCATTGTCACTAGAATGGTTTCACGTTGTGCCATTTTCTGTCCTGGCTACAATCAGAATGAAGTTTTCAAATTCCTGTCTGCTCTTTGATTTGATTGTCATTCCCCCTCCCCCTTTCATAGCTTGGCAGCAGAACAGTAAGATCGACAGAGAATCAAAATACCCCTTTTGGCAGGCAAGCTTTGCTACCCCATTTGCCTTTACAGATCTTACCTTTTGCCTTCCCCACACTGGAAAGCCAGAGAGGCTTTACAGGGACCGGCTGCAGCTCCCCTGCCTGGCCCTGCGTGCTGATCTCCTCGCTGGCCATGGTTGGATCTCTCCATTAGGTGGCATTCACTCCGGTTCCCTCTTGCACGGCACACGGCCCCCAGCAGCCCCCAGCAGCCCCCAGGCATTCTCCTTGCCCCGCTCCTGTGTGGCTCCCACCCCCAGCGCTGCGAGTTCCGAAGTCCTGCCAGCATCCCTTGCCAAAACCTTGCAACAATTTGAAAATATATACATTTTTTGTGTGTGTGAATAAGCTTTTAAAGCACATGATTTTCTGCGATTTTCTAGAACTACTTTCAGTGCATACCCTTCCATGTTTAATAGAAAACACATGTACAAAGCCAACCAGTTAACAATAAATCAGTGCCCAACATTATTTTGCTTGTTTCAAAGGGAGAGATGTTAGAAGCTAAGAGGGAAGCGAGTCCTTCCTTATCTCCTTCTTAAATGAATCCTGAAACAGCAAGGGGAAAAGAGCAAATCACTCAAAATATTCTTTTTTTCTATAAAATGCTCTTGGGTTCTTTACAGTAAAAAGGCATAGCAGGAAGTTTGGGGTATAATGCAGTCAGATTTCTTCTGAGAGGGAGAGAGAGGGGAGGGAAGGAAGGAAGGAGGGAAGGAAGGAGGGAGGGAAGGAGGGAGGGAAGGAAGGAAGGAAAAGGAAGGAAGGAAAAGGAAGGAAGGAAAAGGAAGGAAGGAAGGAAGGAAGGAAGGAAGGAAGGAAGGAAGGAAGGAAGGAAGGAAGGAAGGAAGGAAGGAAGGAAGGAAGGAAGGAAGGAAGGAAGGAAGGAAGGAAGGAAGGAAGGAAGGAAGGAAGGAAGGAAGGAAGGAAGGAAGGAAGGAAGGAAGGAAGGAAGGAAGGAAGGAAGGAAGGAAGGAAGGAAGGAAGGAAGGAAGGAAGGAAGGAAGGAAGGAAGGAAGGAAGGAAGGAAGGAAGGAAGGAAGGAAGGAAGGAAGGAAGGAAGGAAGGAAGGAAGGAAGGAAGGAAGGAAGGAAGGAAGGAAGGAAGGAAGGAAGGAAGGAAGGAAGGAAGGAAGGAAGGAAGGAAGGAAGGAAGGAAGGAAGGAAGGAAGGAAGGAAGGAAGGAAGGAAGGAAGGAAGGAAGGAAGGAAGGAAGGAAGGAAGGAAGGAAGGAAGGAAGGAAGGAAGGAAGGAAGGAAGGAAGGAAGGAAGGAAGGAAGGAAGGAAGGAAGGAAGGAAGGAAGGAAGGAAGGAAGGAAGGAAGGAAGGAAGGAAGGAAGGAAGGAAGGAAGGAAGGAAGGAAGGAAGGAAGGAAGGAAGGAAGGAAGGAAGGAAGGAAGGAAGGAAGGAAGGAAGGAAGGAAGGAAGGAAGGAAGGAAGGAAGGAAGGAAGGAAGGAAGGAAGGAAGGAAGGAAGGAAGGAAGGAAGGAAGGAAGGAAGGAAGGAAGGAAGGAAGGAAGGAAGGAAGGAAGGAAGGAAGGAAGGAAGGAAGGAAGGAAGGAAGGAAGGAAGGAAGGAAGGAAGGAAGGAAGGAAGGAAGGAAGGAAGGAAGGAAGGAAGGAAGGAAGGAAGGAAGGAAGGAAGGAAGGAAGGAAGGAAGGAAGGAAGGAAGGGACATTTAAAAAGAGAATTATAGGTACACCTGTATTTTTCCTTCCTGCAAAAGATGATCCAGGAGATTCCCAGGTCCCTGAATGATAAATAGAAATGGGAGATGTGAGGTGTATGGTCTGCAGTGGTGAGAACTGCTCCATGACACAGTGCTGGGGAGGCTGAAGCTGAATGCTGAAAATGAATGTAAAATAGAAATAACTTTCAAATATTTGTTTCTCGTGTTGACTTTTGGAACAGAAATTACTCCCTAATTTTGAGTATCAGATTTCTTCATATGCCCTTGAGTTTGCCTTGGGGGAGAAATGCAGACATAAGGAAAAAACAGTAGAATCCTTCCACTCGCATTCAGAGTTATAAGAAGAAAACAGCAGAAAGTTTAGAGGGGAAAAATCAGTTATGAAAACAATGTGTCCATGTTGCCCTTTACTCTGAATATAGACGGTGTTTACTTCCTCCTCTTCCTGAGGGTTTCTGAAAGCTTTTTCTCTGCAGGTCAGACCCCAGCTGTAAAGACAGAGGATCTCAGGTACGTCATTTTGTGGCTCTGGCCACAGCACAGTGCTGCTAGTACAGCTGTACCCCAGCATCTGCAGCACTCCTGCAAAGGCTGAATTTGCACTGAGGACTTTTAAAACAATTTCAACTTTGACCCAGCAACTCTGAGAGTTCAGTTTCTGCCAGTAGCTGTAATACTGCATTTTCCAGTAAGATGAAATGGGTGACAGCAGCCTGCCAACCCTTCCCTGTCTGTCTCCCAGACCTATCCCACCCGCTCATCTCGGCAGTTCGCTGGTCTGTGAGCCAGAGTCGATCAGGAAAGGAGACGAGGTCTGAAGGATGATGTACTCATTCCCTCTCCTCCCTGCAGGGGCAGAGCTGTAAACGAGATGATTTGGTTGCACCCTCTGCTTTCTTCTACTCCTCAGGAAACAGGATGAAGACAAGGGCATAATTTTCAGTTTGAAATAAAGAGGAGTAAAGGAGGGAACAGCCCAGAGAATAAGAGATGGGCAATGGCAGGAGGCAAATGCCATCTTCTTAACTAGGTGATCTTAGAGATTCCTTCCAACCCAAGCCATTCTATACGACTCTATCTTTCCCAGCAACTCCGCTGCTTTCTTTCATGACCCTTCAGCACAAACAAAGCTAACACACACTAGCCTAGCAGCCTACACTTCTCGCAATTCACTTTTACAGGATTTCCCTCAAAATGAAAGCTCTTCTCTGCTTACCTGGTAGTGCCCTCGGGATGGGGAGCTCCAATACTGCTGTTCTCAGCTCAGCAGTAACCATGTAGACACCAAGCTCAACTCCTGGTCAGACTGTATGGTGATGTATCTGCTCCCGTGTGCATGCTGATGGCACTTGCCACAAAGACACACACCAAGCACTGAAGTGACTTTCTCAGTCTTGTTCATGAATATTCAAAGAACATGAAGCCACAAAACAAGGTGCTCAAAGGACTCAGTACCTGATTTAGAAAAATCCGAAACTTGAGAGCTACTTTCTGTGCAGTCAGTCACTTGCTCACATTTGATAGCAATTGTGAAAGGGAAAAAAATGCTCTGACAACTTCACTGCAATTTGACAGCTCTCACTGAAAATCCAGTGGGCTGAACTGCCACGGTCTATTACATCACACATTGCCTAAGCTCACTCAGTCTTGCAGTAATTACAGAAGATAAATCTGACTGTGAAAAAGGCTTTTTATCAGGAGGAAACTTGAGGATAAACATAACAAAATGCCTTCTGTCTTATGACCTTTCTTTAATGGCATGTCAATAGAATGATTTTTGAGATGGCATCTTTTGATTATGAAATACTGGTAGCTCCTGATACCTGGAAAAAAAATAGGAACTCCTGGTTTTTCCCCAATATCTCATTACAATCCCCTTGGACGTACTGAAGTTTTTGCATAAGTGGAATTGACTTACGATCTGAGTTCCCCTGTACTAACTGAAGTCACTCATGTGTCTAAAGATTTCATGATGTCTTTCTTGTGATTGTTAGCTTAATGAAAGCCAGTGCAGGATCCTTGTATATCCACTCCAGAATACGTATTAAAGAACAGGCTGAGTGAGCAGAGGAGCTGAACTACAGAACACTCTCCTTGCAGTACCTAGACTGGAGGTGGGGCTTTTCTGTAGCCACACTGAGAATCTGAAGCTGCAATTGCTCTGACACTGCTCTGTAAGAGTGGAATAACAGTGGTAGGTTTGTTAAAAGCCAACAATATTGATGAATAACTAGAGTACCAAACTGCTGTTCAAATGTTTTCTAGCTCAAAGCAATCTGCATCTTCTGCATGAATGGTTGGCCAATTCTGGCCTAAGCTTCTGACTATTTGAGATTGGGAGCACTTGTAGCATGAGAACATCTTTGATTTTCTCCATCGCTACCTCCTACAGAACCTGTCTGCCTTTATGGCCCGGGCTGAGAACCTGTTGCTGGTGCAATACACGAGTTTTGGCTGGTGGATGTCAGTTACCTATAGCCGAGCAGAGCTGGAGCTGTGCCACCAAATATTAAGCAAATAACAGAGGCTGTCACACACATCAGCCAACCCACTCAAACCCATACCCAGCTCATACTTACCTATGTCGTTGGCTTTCTTGTTGTGGTGTTGTTGGCTCTTTTTTTTTTTTTTTTTTTTTTTCCACCGCCCCTTCGCATAATTAATATATTCGCGTTTCCTCCCACTCTCCCAATGGGCTACCAGCTGCAGCGCTCCTGAATAGCGAGCTTAATTGTGCTTTGTCATGCAGAGTACCTCCCTTTTCTATAGCAGGTTCCAAAGGGGCCCCAGCGGAGGTGGCGGCGGGCGGGCTGCCCCGCACCGCGCAGGTAGTGCCCGCGGGGGGGACCCGACCCGTCCTATGCCCCTCCACCGTCCTACGGCAGTAGTGTAAGTGGGACCCCGAGGGCGAGTTTGATAGCAAAGAGGGGCAGAGCCCGGGCTGTGAAGAGATTGGTCGTTATAGGCTAATGATACTTTCTACAGACGGTATAAAGTGAGTGGAGTGTGGGCTGTGTATATTCCCTGCGAATTACGGCTAATTGTTATTTGGATCGCAAGATTTGGATGCCGCTGACGCTGCCCGCTGACTGGCACCTCTGCCAGTATCTCTCTCCCCCTCTTGTTTCTTGTTTTGACAGTTTGAATCCAGGTCTATGAGACGTAGAAAGCCAATAAAATTCTCATTTCATCGTTAATCTGATTCCATCGCGGTGTGGGTTGTTACCCTCACACCTGCGTGGCGGGGTGTAATTCCATTAATAATAATAATAATAAAATCAACATATTCATTGCTTGTCTTTTTTCCCGATGATATATTGTGAGCAGTGTGAGTTAAAAAGAGCCATTTATTCTCACCGTGAATGAGTCTGCCGGGAGCCGAAGACTTCACCTGCCTCCTCCGTCAATTAGGAATGTATCGAAAATTCTAACAGAAAACGAGTTAAATTAACCGTTGGCTAATTTCCTTGTGTCCGTCCTCCGTAATCCCCCCTTTTCAGCTTGCCCCAGAAATTACCACATGTTGCAAGGTTCAAATAGCGCCTAATGAAACAGTGACTAAATGGTTCGCTCAAACTCACAGCGAAGCCCTTTCGCTGTGCCTTCAAAGCCTGTGGGGCTGCAGCGGTCGGGGGTCTCTGTCTTAGGAAAGGAGAAAAAAAAAAAAAAAAAAGAAAAAGAAAAAAGAAAAAGAAAGAAAAAAATAAGAAATGCTCGTTTTTGGCAGAGAATCCTGCCCTGGCCGGCACTGCCCTCCCGCCCTCCGCACATGGACGGGAGCTCGGGACGGGCGGGAGCGCCTCGGGAGGCACCCTGGGGACACGGGGACAGGGAGGCATGGAGACCCGGGGACTCGAGGACATGGGGACATGAGGGACGGGAAGCGCCGGAGGCCGCCCAGAGCCGCGAGGGGCTGCGCACACGCGGTTTGCACCGAAGGTCCCCATACACCGCAAACCTCGTTTTTTATCGAGCTCACTCGGTCTGGGGATGGAAAGCAAAGAGTCCCGGAGCGAGAAAATCAGCCCCGGGCGGAGATTTGCCCCGAAGCGAGGGACTGTGGTCACTGCCCGAAGCTGCCTCACCGACGTGTCATCTGCTGAAAGTCGGTGAATTCCCTGAAGGGAGCGGAGTCACTTCTGTGAAGCGGTGAGGCTAATACAAAGTCATCAAAGCACTATGGTTCTTGTCTTTAAGTGACAACCCCCTTTATGGGACTGCTTGAAATACGCCTCCCGCTTTTCAATGTCCCTCTATCCATCTTTGTCTGCTCTTCAGAAAAGCAGACAATATACAGCAAAGCCTGGCGAGCTCCCCACGCTCTGGCTTGGGCAGTGCCAACGTTAGCCTTGAAATTGTCACTCCTTCATTAATCTGCAAGCCGTCCTTTTTGCCAGAGCTCACAGCACACGCTCCCGATCCCTTTGGTTCGCCTGCTGCAGCCTTCGCCCGGGGGGGCTGCTTCAGGCCGTATCTTAGTGAGGGACCCATCACCTGCGGGAGGAGTGCTGTGGCCGCCCCTTCGGGCCATGGAGAAGGGAGGTGCCGTGTACCCCCCACCCCCCGCCCTCCCCTCGGGCGAAGCACCCGCTTTCCCCTCTCGGTTCTCCACTCCGCCCGTCGGGTCACCGAGCTTGGGGCCGCCCATACCCGGGGCACCGCTGGTGACGGTCCCCGGTGGTGATGCTGAGCCACACGGGCACCGGACCGGTGCGACAGCGGTCGTGAGAGTGTCGCTGAGCGTTCCTTCCGTCGCATTTCCTAAAGAGTGGCCGACGGATTGCTCCCGCGGGAGCGCTAAATCCGGCCGTGTTTGCAGCGCTTCCAGACGTCGACGTGACAAGTGCCAAAAGGAAGTAAGAGGGCAGCGTTTGCTGTTCGTTCACCGCGGTTGCAACAAGGATGGAATGGCACGGAATCATGGAAGGAAAAAGCTGCTTGTCTGGGTTCTGTCCAATGGCCCTTCAGACAGCCCCACAGCTCCCGCACCCCCTCTGATGCTGTCCCTGCCCTCGGGCTGCTCTGGCAACGCTATTTCCTTTTATAATGGCCTTCCAGGATGTGTCAGGGCACACCTATGTTCCTGTACAGGAATGGGAAGACCTCTTTTCACATTCAGTGCTCACTTTGAAATCAAACGAGTCTGTTGATGGCAGCAGCAGCCTCAGTGATACAGCATGTGCGCTGAGTGTAGGTCACTGTTTCCTTTTTGTCCTTGAATGGTACCTATTACCATTCACACTGCAGGTAAGAGAAGCTCGTTTCTTTTCCCTCTCATTTTTAAGAAATAGTTAAACACTTCAAGGAAGTATTCCCACACCTCTAGTGCTGAACTCTAGAAGGAGACTGAAATACCCCTTTATACCCTGAGTTACTTCCACAGAGCTACACTGCGCACACACACACACGCACACAAGCATCACCACTTCATCTCCAGTGACAGCATTGCTCCAATGCAGAAGGGTATGATGCTTCTCAGGCCTGGAGCTCCCCACTGCTTTGGGACGGAGGTGGTACTGCTGTGGTACCTACAGTGCCAGTTTCTCCTCTCACAGCTTCCAGGTGAGAAAGGCTCAGAGGAGCCAGGAAATCCTCTGTGAGGAAGTCATAAGGGCTATGAGATGACACAGTCGGACTAGGTGGTCTAAGAGTTCTTTTCCTACATTAATGATGTAACAGTTCTACAACATAAGGGAATGGCATGGACAGTGAAAGGAGGGCCCTCGGGGAAACAACGTGTCCCCCTGTTCAACTGGGTGCTGGCCTCTGCACAGGCCCTCGTCTGTGAAACAGAGGGGTGAGGTTATGCCCGGTCTGGAACCTCCCACCCTGTCCTTGCCAGCCCCTCCGGCTGGATCACAGTACTGCCCCAGAACCCACAGCTGGCATGGGCCATGAGCAGTTCATCCCGGGCCCTCTCCTCCTGCTGTACCCGGCACTGGGCAGTTCCTGCTGAGTTACATGAGTTCTTGTTCCTTGTTTTCTGATTAAAGCAAGGCAAGCACTCGGAATTGGAGCTCTGAGCTAGATTTCTGAGGCTAAGGATCAAGCATGGAAAGTGTTTGGGGTATTATTTTCCTAAAAGCTGTACACGGATTCAGGGGCTGAAGTCAGAGTGTAGATGGAATCAGTAGAAAACCCACCCCGTGAAGATTGTGACTGGGGAACAACACAGTGGCAGAGAAGCACACTCATCCGCCAGCACGGGAGGAACAGAAAGAAAGTTTTTAAGAGACGTAGTTGGGACTGAGCAGCTCCAGTTCATACCCACCCCTTCCACACGCACACATACACACACAAAAAAAAAAAGAAGCTAAAAAAGAAAAAAAAGGTTTTTATTTTTTCAGCAATCTTATCAGTGATTGTCACCACCCATCCCAGCACGGGATGAAAGAAGCAAGGTCGCTGCGTGCATTGCAGCCCCTTCGGGTGGGCAGAAACTGAGTGTCCCAGCGCACAGCCCCGCGCCGGCACTGGTGGCCTCGGAGCAGCAATAGCTGTCTGTTCCCGTCTCCGTTCCTTTCCCCGACGGCAGAGAGCTGTTCCCAGTCTCGGGCCGCGCTGTCCCGGCCGCGTTCGTATTCCCGGCCCCACCCCGCCCCGTCCGAGCCGTGGGTCTTGGAGAGCCGCTCGGATGCTGCCGGCAGCGCTCAGCGGAGCTATAGCGGAGCTGGGGCATACGGAGCCGCGTTGCTCCCGTGCCCAGCAACGCTCCCTGCTTGAGTTCGGGCAAAAAAAAAAAAAATTAAAAAAAAAAAAAAGAAGAAATTCTCGTCCGATCTCATTTATTTAAATAAATATAAATAGAGCTTTTATATAAAACTATTCACAAACAAACCGACGGCCCGAACCCAAGCGTCTGATCTTTATTGCTTTCCTTATTCACGTTTAGAAAGTTCGTCCAGGAGGTTCTCAGCCTACGAGTCCTCTTCAGGTTTTATAAAGTCTCAGCTTTCGGTCCGAAATACTTCGGGTGGGATTTTCTGCCTTCAAACCGCTCTGGGGAGAGGAGGGGAGGATCCCCCCGGCCGGGTCCGAGCTCCGAGCTGGGCAGGGCAGGTGCCTGCCCCAGGGTCCGCACGTAGCGCTGAGACTGAGCTCCTAACGCTGCAACACCGCCGTTCCTCAGAGCACACCGACAGCCCGCGGGCTCCGACGGCGGTGCCCGAGGTGTCTCCGACGGTTCAGAGCGGGGAGATCTCCTTTTCCTCGTTGGCCGAGGATGGGGACAGGGACTCCTCGTCCTCTGACCTGGGAAAGTGGCCCTGGCCCGTGCCGCACTTGCAGCCGCCGTGGGTGCTCCGTGGGGCGCCTTTGCCCTCCTTCTTATGCTTCACTCGGCGATTCTGGAACCAGATCTTCACCTGCTTCTCTGAGAGGTTCAGGTACGTGGCTATCTCGATGCGGCGCAGTCGGGACAGGTACATGTTGGACGAGAACTCTCTCTCCAGCTCCAGGAGCTGCGTGCTGGTGAACGCTGTCCGCATCCTCTTCCCGTTCTGGATCTGGCTGGAATCGGACCCTCCTTGGGAAGCAAGCGACAAATTAAGCGGGGCGGAGGAACGGAGAAATAGAAGAAGGACACCCGAGAAAGGAAACCCGCCCGCCCCAGCCGCCCTGTCCCCCGGCCGCGGGCTCCTACCCATGCCGAGGCAGTGGAACCTCCGCGGGTCGCTGACACTGTAGGCGGTGGCCGTGCAGGCGGGGGGATGATGCGCCGGGTGCCCCAGGGCGGCGGCGGGCGGCGGGGGCTGCGGAGGGGGGGCCGCGGGGCTGCCCCGTGGGCAACACTGCGCCTCGCCGGCGGCGGCGGCTGCGGCTGCGGCTGCGGCAGGGGGAAACTGGCCCTTGAGCAGCGGGATGGCCCCGCCGCCACCGCCGCCGCCGCCGCCGCCGCCGCCGCCCCCCCCGCGGGAGGAGTGCAGGTGCGAGGTGACGCAGAGGGGGCAGACGCAGAAGGCCCCGCTCTTGCGGGACGGGCAACCTGGACCCGCCACCGACATGACGAGGGGGGACGGCACGCCGAGAGGGATGAAGAAGTCCTGGCCGTGGTGGTGGTGGTGCTCGGGCAGGGCCGGCAGCGGCCTCGAGGAGTCCTTGATGATTAGGGAGTCCACATAGAAGGAGCGCGACATCGCGGCGGGCTGCGCTGCTGCCGACCGGGCTGCCACTGAAGCCCTGCCGAGGCGAGAAGGTGCTTATGTTGAAGAGGCGAACAAAAGGGTCCCCGGAGAGGGCTGGTCTTAAAGTCCCCCCGCCTGGATCCCCTGCGCTAGGGGGTTTTATATCAACTATTTAAACACGTGATGGCTGAAAGCCTCTCGGACCTAAATCTGCCCAGCTTCTCAGGCCGACGGGAGAGGCGGCGGGGGGGGGGGGGGGGGGGGGGCTGAAGGGGGGGGAAGAGGAGGGGAGCGGAGCGGAGCAGAGCGGAGCGGGGAGGGGAGGGGTGCACCAAGTTGTGCGCGCGTGCTTTTTCGCTGCCCGATGGCTTCAGTCTTTGCCTTCGTTCCAGGCAAATTGCGAGAGCGTGGGAGCCGGGCAGGAGGCGGTGGCTCCGCATCCATCCAGCAGCAAAGCTGGAGGGGAGATAAACTTGCGTGAAACTGTGCTCTGGGATCTGTCTTGGCACTGAGCGCGGCGGGCAAAGCCTTTTTTCACCCGGACGCGTCTCGGCCCGGTGGTACCACAACGGCACTGCCCCGCGAAGCTCCCGGCCGCTCCGGGACCGCAGCGCAGTGCTGCTGAGAAGCGGCCGTGCCGAGGCCGCTTTGATGTGCACCAAGTGTGCTGAAGCAATCATTCAAAGTAAAATTGGATAAACAGCTAAATACCGTCGGTGGCTCCCGAGCATTTCAGATTGCATTAAAGAGCCGAGGTATTTGCGGCATATTACTCGATTTTCCAATGACCTGTTTTATGGGAGTTTAAGAAGAGTTCTCGGCGGAAGAAGGGCGATCGCACTCCCGTTGGGCAGATGCGAGGCGGCATTTGGAAGCGGCCGCGCATCCCACGCCGCTCGGCTGGAGCAGGGGAGCGACAATTGTGCTCTAAGGCAGAAAATGCAGAGCACGGCTGATTGCCGGAGCGCGGGCCGGGAAGAATCGGCAGCCTTTGAGCTTTTAAAGGCGTTTGGCGTGCGTGCAGCAGGGACACAGACATCCCCCGTACCCCTTCATTATTTAAACCCAGAAAAACACCACCAACAACACCAATACTGCTGCCCACCCTCCTTTCGGGGTGGTTCTCCCTCGGCCCGGGACTCAGAGTTTTGCTCCAGCCCCATCAGAGAGGACACGGACGGCCCTGGCTCCCCTCGACGGCCGCGATGTCGCGGAGTTTTAGGGACGCTCCGCAGCCGCGAACTGAGGATTTATGGATGGCAATTAAAGTTTTATGAATTGCAGCTGAGGCTGGTTATGGAGCTATTTGAATGTGATTAGAATTCAATTAGAAAGTGTTTACCGGCCGGCGGGGCTCCGGAGTGTAAACAGACAGCTATTCCAGCAATGCGCTAATCCTGCGTCTTGTGACAACAATTAGGGACCGGCGGCTTTCGGCGGGTCAGCTCCGACCTCACCTATTTCTCCCCAAACCGCTGCCCAGGCTTCGGGGCGGCTGGAGCCGGGCCCTTCCCGAGGCTCTGTGGTTATGGTCCCGGGGTGAACGCAGTGGGCTTCGGTTAAAAAGCAGTTTTGTCTTTTCTGTCTCTCTTTTTTAAAATTTATTTGTTGTTATTATTATTTTCTTCCTTTAGGAGAAGCGACTTAGAAAGAAGGGCGTCTGGTCTGCGTGGAAAACCTCAGCGTGTAGCTATGGAGCGGGGCTCGGGGGGGCTGCTGTAAGCGGGGGCGGACAGCGAGAGTCGGATCAAAGTTGCGATTTCTAATTGTTATAATAAACCAAGCGCGGTGATAAAAGAAAGGAGAAAAAAAAATAGCACAAAGCAAATTTCAGCCCTGAAAGCAGGAGCAAGAAAAGGAGTCATTTGAGAGCAGAGATATCCCAAACCAGGCGGAATGATGTAAGGCGTGCGCCCACATCACATCGGCCTCGTTACGATTTTATTTTTCAATAATTCTGTCCGATAAAATTTCATTGTCCATTAAGTAATCCCCGAAATGAGAGCTCTTATGAGCCTATAATGAGCTCTAATTGCTACGACTGGGAGAGCCACGTGGAAGGATTTAGAAGGTATTAAGCGGTTGGGTACAGAGCACAGGCTGTTACCTAGCCATTACTTTCATAATTCAAGGAGAAAATTAGTCCTTTTAAGGGAAAATCCTTTGATTCCCTTCATTCTGCTCGGGGTGACAGAGTATAGCTTTGTCTGCCTTTAGTTCAAGGCAGTGTAACAAATGAGAATGTAACGAAATTGCCCCCTTTTGAAAGTGGAGCAGTTCAAAAAGAACATCAGAGCCGCTCTCCCGGCCCGCGGAGCGCAGCGCTGGGCGCAGGTCCCTCCTTTCTCCCAGATGTCTCCAACACCTTTATGTCGGGGAGATTCACGGCTTACGCGACAAAAGCGGCTCTCTCCCCTCCCTCCCCCAGCCCCGGCTGCAGAGAGGCACTGCCTGCCCGGTGCAAACCCGGCAGAGAGAGCCGCACGTCGGGGCCGCGTTTTGAAGCGCAAAAAAAGTTGGGGCGCGGAGGGGAGGGAAGCGGAGGGAAGGGCGGACGAGGAAGCGAAAGTGTCCCGAAGAGGGATCTGGAGGGGGTGGGGGGGATGTGTGGGTCCCGCCCCAATAAATCCCCGTGTGGCCGCGGGGCCGACGGTTCTTACGCCGGGAGCGCGCTTTTTCCCCAGTCTAACATCGATTTGGTATCAGCTCCCAAAGCCACTGGCGAGCTCGGAGCCGGGTTGTGTGAAGGGAGTGCAGGCAAAAAAAAAAAAAAAAAAAAAAAAGAGACAGGACTTGCCCTCAGCTCCCATTAATGAGGTCATTATAAAAGCGTGAACAAGTCTATTAATGTTTTGTTGAAAGCGCATCGTTAACTTGTATCCATCCTTTTCTGAGAGTGGCATTGTGATATTGCTGTCTGTGGCACATCTTACCCGATATAGCCCGAGATTTCTCCATTATCTGTAACCAAGCAACACTTTCTGAATACCAAAAATTGAAAAGAACCGCTTAGTCTTCAAGAAAGTCCTCAATAATAGTGGAAAAGAACAAAGATCCAGGAGACAACAAAATGCCACAGGGGTGACTTTTCATGAGCAATTATCTCTCATTAATCAGAAGAACAGCTGCAATATTAATTTTCCTTCTTTCTTCCTCTCTTTTCACACTCCCCAACATTTGAATAATCATAAATTTTGATTTCATGGAGCGGCAGCATTGCCAGCGGCTTCGAGACACAAGCCACCTACACGGGGAGGACGCTTTGCAAACGGCCCCTTTTTTAAGGCTGCCAAAGAATAAAGTGGAGAAAAGAAAAGAGAGAAAAACTCGGGGCCGGGCCGCTTTCCCCTTTCCCTGGAGCCGGCCGAGGCCCGGCCCCGCAGCCCCACGGCCCCGGCGGCGGACGGCGACGGAGCGGTCGGATCGCCGCACTGCTCCAGACGTGGGAGTTTCGACAACTTCGCTGGCCATTTAACTTCCAAACATGAAGCCAAGCGTTGTAGATCTGTCCAAAGAGACAATCTTGGGGCGTAACACGCATTGTGAGACATCAAAAGGCCCTGGCGTTATATGCACTAAGGAGTGCATTCAGCAAGAAGGGTGCAATGCCTCTCCTTTCAGGGCTCGGGAGCTGATTGTTTAACGAGCAATGTCGCCGCGGCCAGAAAACTGCACTCCTTCCAAAGAGAGGGGTGTAACACTGAAAACCTCCCTCCCGCCCCCCTTTATTTTTGAGGGGTTTCAAAGGATCTCAGGGACAGGAGGCGGTGACTGGGAGAAACTGCACTTGGGGTCGGGAGCTCACCAGGCTGAGACCCCTCAAACTCTGCCCCACCTCCAGGCTCTCGCATGTCCCGCCCCGCCCCGGGGAGCATGGGGGGAGCCCATTTTCCCCATTGCATCACAGATGCAGCCCTGGCCTGCTCTTCCAGTGCCCTTCCCTTCTCTGCCTGCAGGGCTAACTGCAGATAACTTTCTTTAACATATGACCTTACTCTCCCGGTGTTTATTATTATTATTGTTATTATCAATAGTAACTTTCATTAAGTAATTAAAGGCTGCTTATAAAAAAGATGAAGATTGACTTTTTACATGATCTGATAATGATAGGACAAGATGGCTTTAAACTAAAAGTGGGGAAAATCAGATTAGATATTAGGAGGAAATTCTTTACTCAGAGGGTGATGAGGCACTGGCACAGTTGCCCAGAAAAGCTGTGGCTGCCCCCTCTGGGGGCACTGAAGGCCAGGCTGGATGTAGCAGTGGGCAGCCTAACCTGGTGGGCAGCAGTCCTGTCCATGGCAGGGAGCTGGAAGTGGATGAGCCTTAAGTCCCTTCCAACCTAAGCCATTCTGTGATTCTACAATTCTGTGATTCTTGGCTTGGATTTGCAAGGTTTGACATGTTCCTAAGTACATGGGAAAACACCTGGCCAGGCTTCAGTCTGGGTCCTGGTTTCAGGAAAGAACTTTATTTAGAGCTATTGCAGCTAAAATTGTCACAGTGCTTACCCCTACAGGCACAGGATATAGAGGGGAACACAACAAACGATGGAGGTCCTCAAAGGCTACTCTCAGAGGCAGCTGAATTAGTTCTAGTTCTTGCTGTGACCAATAGGACTATATATTCACAACAAAGAGTAGAGCTTCTCAAACAGTCCTGGCTATACTATTTGCTTTACACTACTCATTGCAAAGAGAAGTCGGTATCTGTGGAGGGTGGTACGCTGTACAGGAATGAAGGAGGTTCTCAAAGTAGAGAAATGACAGAAGTGCAATTACAAAGTGAATGTAAGCACTGGCACATTAATCCATGGTTATAAAACATTACTGTGGCATGGTCAAATGATGGGTGAACACAATTACAGAGCATAAGCAGCAAGATCACTCCATTAAAGTCACTGCGTGGGAAAACCTTTTCTGTCAGAGGGGACAGCTTTGGATGTCCATGCTCAGAAAGGACTAAATGAAAACAAGTCTAGAGAACAGCATGAGGAGTATGAGTGGAATGTGAACACTCAAGATGCACAGAGGAAAATGAAAGATGGAAGAAGCTGTGCTTATTGCTTACTTCAGTGAAGTACATCTATGTTCATTTGCTTGATTAGTGTATTGGATACCGCCTCTGGTCCAACATGAACCAATGTTTTGGGGTTTCTTTCCTTTTTTCTTTTTTCTTTCTTTTTTTTTTCTTTCATTCTCTCTCTTTTTTTTTTTTCATTTTTTATTAAGATAATAAAAGACAGAACCACGTGCTAAAATGGTGTTTTTTTCAGGTGTCAGATTAAATGTTGGTCTGAATTTTGACATGGACTAGAAACCTTTATGATAAGAAACCTGCCATCTCATTTCTTCTGCTCACTTTTCACAGTCTAGTCTTAACTTTGCCCAGGCAGCTTCAATGTGAAAACTATTGCCCGTGACTGGAGGAAACCTTTCCAGTTTCATCCTTTTAGATGTATTTGTATTCTCAGTTTGAGAAAGAAACAAAAACATGCATTACAGGAAGCAGAATATTCATTAAGTATGGGCTAGAGGCACTCATTCTCTCACTGCAAGAAAAAAAAGTGACATCTTACAGAACTGCACAATATGAGTTTGTTGAAATGGAACCCGAAGTCAGATTTTAATAAAACAACATGGGAAAGTTTTGCACTTTTTTATTTATAACAAATATATTTTCCAAGCTTGAATTCAAAGCCTTCTCCTTGAAAAAATCTTAGAAATAAAGTATTTTCAGAAAATATATTATTTTCTGTAAGTATACTAGCTCAAAGCTTGCTTTGTCTGCTATAGTACTGAGGTGGTATCAAACTCTAATGGAGAACAAGTGGCAGAAGTTTATATCAGAGCTCTATTCTAGTGGTATGAAAAGAGACTGAAATGGAAAAATATACAGTGTGAAACTTCTAAAAAGGAAAAAGTACTGGAACATAAACCATAGAAAGATGTAACTAGGAGGGCATAAGCCATGATTTCAAAAGTACAAACAAATATAATTACCATCATAGATTGACCAGATGAAAAAAAAAATCAGCCAAGAATATGTCCGAAGCTTGAAGGACATCTCAGCCTCAACTACTTCCATATCTTCTGTGCTTCACTGCAGCTTAGCCAAAGAGCAAATATTCCTGTTAAACACCTTTACGTGCAACATATGGCTAATCCTATGTTCTGTAAGAGATAGGACTGTATAAACCCACAAGCATATGGAGATGTAGATTTGTAACAAATCAGAAGGTTGAAAGATTTGGGCAAAATACTACTCTCAGTTACACAGCTGTAGGACAGAGCTACTCAAGCAGCTATGCTGAACTGTGCAGCAGGAATAGAATTTGGCCTGGTGTATTCAAAGGTTAGTTAGAATACAACCTTTTTCAGATGAAGGAAATGAAAGAGGTCAGCTCATTCTCCAGATCTACAAAAGGTCTTTCAAAGGTACCAAATTAATACAAATAAAAATAAAAGCCATGATCACACTTCCTAGACATGCATAAAAACAACACTTGTACTTTGAGGTGTTGCCCTATGGGGAAAACCCTGGGAGTGCTCCAGTCTATGAGAGCTCTGACAGAAATTCACCCAATGTAGCAAAGTTGTACAGATTCAAACAGTCGATTTTGCCCACTGTCCCAGAACAAGATTATTGCATCACTGAGATAAGGCACACTGTTTTCCATCTTTCAGGATCTTGCAGTAAGTAACAGCCACTTCACAAGCGATTTTTTCAGAATTGCAACGTCTCTTGAATCTGATGAATTACACTTTAAAAACTTAACATAAAGGAAACCTAATGCAGCTTCCCCTTTCCTTTGTGGATAAGAGTTTCTACAGGCTATTCTGCTCTCAGGGAGATTTTGGTACAAGTTGTCCATTGAGTACAAAGTGATTAGTATTCAAACTTACTATTTTTTATTCTCTGCTGTAGGCTGGAACTGTTACTCTTCTCTGTTCAAGGAGAGAAAACAACTCTGTTTCAGCGTCATACGAAGCTGCAACAGGATTTAGAAATCTGATTACAAACTGCCTCTGAATCACATGGACAGTTCTTCACTCTTGTATTCTTTCACACTTTCATCAGGAAAGTATGACTCTGCTATATCAGGCTTGATGGCCAGTGCAAGGCTGCCAGAAGCCAAAAATGAACAGGAGCCAAAGAACAGATTCCCAAAGACAGCCAATTATTTTTCCAATATCTCTCTTGCCCTGAAAGGAAAATAATTTTATTTTTGAGTTACAAGTTATTCCCACCTCTCATGCTTTACCGTAGAGGTTGGGTAACTTTTCCTATTTCCCTTGAGGACATTATACTCTAGGAATATAATGCACTCCAGTGTAAGTACTTTTGCCATACTTCAGACAAATCCTAGAACAAGAGTATCTACTTTTTTTCACGGTTTTAGAGCAATTATTGGTCAAGACTTATACTGTCAGAGAGAAAAAATGTTTCCTTGGAAGCGCAAAAGATGCTATTCAAAGATGATCAGAAATAAAGTTGTTCAATCTGAAACAGACATGCTAGGAATACCGCTTTGCTTGTATACAGAAGGTGTGAACATATTAGTATATCCAGATACCAGTGAACATTTATATGCTTACGGGAAACCTTTGTTGTTCATGTTTTGAGGACTTTACATGAAAGCCATCCTTCCTTATTCTCTTTAGATCAACATTTGTAGCAGTAATTAATGAGGAAGTAATTATAATGCAATTTGTCAGAATAATCTGACAGGCAAAGAATTATGTTCTCAATCCTAAAAGAATACGTAGTTCTAGTTTTCCAACTGATTGGGTAGATGTGGGTGGCATAGCTGAAGGTATTTGCTCTTAAGCAGGATAAAAATGTTGGCGCTTTCTATTCTCAAGCAAAAATGGGCAGTGTCATTGTCTAACTCTCTTAAATATGTAACAATAAATCATTTCATCTTAACAACAGATTAGTAAATCTGATTTTTGAAACTTCATATAAAAGCTATTTCATGCTATAGTGAAGATTTGCAGCTGACTTGCAGTAGCTAGGTAGTCATCAATATTCATCCAGAATCCAGACACTGTCTCTTTGAGATGGTGAGTAAACATCTTAGGCATTCAGTCATGTGTACTAAGAGAAAATTACTGCCCCTGAAATAAATGCAGGCTGTCAGGCAAGGCTATAAGGAGGCAAAACCAGTAAAAAAAGGTAAAATAAAGATGATATTCAAGGGGATATGACTGATTACATCATTAGCAGCTAGAAAATCATCAAGTTCATCTTTGCCTTCTCTGGTTCTTTTTTTTTTTTTTTTAAACTTAGAAGTCAACTACACCTTTACTCAAATAACAGCATCTGTAACTCTAACAGTGCAGAAAATCTGGCCCTCAGTAATCCTTGGAACTTATTTTCAGTAGTGCCAACAATATTGTTTTAAAGGTGATCTTCTGAAGAAAAGCTAAGTACTGTACATTTGCCATTTGTACATATTAAAAAACTTGATGTTACTGGACTGTTTGTACTTCTTATTTACTCTGCTTTGTTTTTAGTGGACTTCATACTTTTGTACTTGCAGTGTGGAAATATGCCATCAATTTCAATGCTACATCCATCTCACCAAATGACAAATGGAGTTTGTGTGTGTTTCTGCTTAACTGATGTGATTGTTATGAATAAATAAATAAATAAATAAATAAATAAATAAATAAATAAATAAATAAATGAATAAATAAACAAACAAACAAACAAACAAACAAACAGCAAGGATAGTGCTGTATTAGATTTTCCTATTGATGAACCAAGCAATCACATCCATTTCCTACATCAGCAAGTTCTTCTGAAGATTAAAAAAAAAAAAAAAAACCTCAAGAATTTATCTTGGCTGCAGGTTATGTGGAACATAAGAATGTCTTTAACTTTAGAATATTCCAAATTCTTCTTGGGTTAGGAAATTCTGCCTTCAATGTTGTGTTGTCATGTATTTCTTGAAGCAGCAGAAGTATTCAGCTGCATTGCTCCAAGTTTTATCAGACTATCTGCAAGAACCCTATTATTCACTTGGTTATATGTAGGCTGCTCCAAAAGTAATGCTTCCATAATGTAACAGAAATCTGATACTCATTTTTTGTTGAAACTCCAGTTTTGTTGAAACTCCAGGAGTAAAGGTGACTGATACCATAAGCATGCATTATCAGTCAGATTTGTGGTCAGCAATGGGATACCTATGCAGGACGGAGGAGCAAACTCAGAGATGAGAGGCTGTGTGGCAAGGGAAAGGCTGATGTGAGAGGTGGTCTATGTGAAAAAAAAGCAGAGCACAACCTGAAGTGAGCATCCTCAGAAGACTGCTACAGTCCTATAGTACATTGCCTCCCTTTGTGGCATCAGGTGATGTAAACTGGAGTTTACTATTTCTAGCTTATTATCTCTGATTTCATGCCCTGTCCTCCCCTGCTTGCTCTCTTCCCTTGCTATCACTGTCCACTCTTTTTTTTCCTTCTTAATACCTCTATTCTCTTAATTAATCAGGGAAAGAGAAAGAGAAGCTGTTCCTGTCAGTTTTGCTTTGCTATTTGGCGGTAGGAGTTCAAAGAACAAGGTTACCACTGCACCCCCTGCTCTTTATTTGATTTTTCGCTGTTGAGTGAAAGAGTTTCCTTCAGGAGCCCAAGACCACACTAATTAACAAAGGTAAAGAAAGGGAGAAACAAGCCAATGTGTATGACAGGAATGAGGCAAGTGAAACAGAGATGTTAGAGGGAAAAAGAGTGAAGAATAAATGATGAAGGTGAAACAGAAGCATGGAGTTGGGAGAGGAACAAGCAGTAAAGAAAGAGGGATGTAAATATATCAGGCAGAAAAAGACAAAGCTGATATAAAGAGCTACAAAAGAAGAAATGTGGCAATAGGTTAGAGTCCCCTTAGGTTACAGTACGTGGCTTTTACAGGAAAGCCTTGAGAGCAGTTAGTACTTTGGTCAGAGAGCTGTGCGTGGCTCCAGTTCTATCCCACTAAACAGTCAGGTGCAGAAAACAAATTAATGGGACAGGAAATTCCTGCTTGAAACAATGACAAAGCTCTTTTCAAATTGGACTTTAAGCCCACCACTTTTTATATATATACATATAAAGAGAATAAGTGGCTTAAAAATACAATCAGTACAAGACTGGCATTATTCATATTGTTTCTGGTGAAAGGACAGTGCACTGTAGATAGGAGAGATATCCCACCATAATGGGTCAGAGTATGCACAAAAATAGCCACAAGCAAATGTGATGTGAAGGCACAGATGGGCTCTGCTCTGGCTGAGCAAGTGTCTCATGGCTTACAGTGAGGTGGCTGACAGGGGTCCAGGTGACAGCAGTGGAGAGAGAACTAAGGTAAGTCCTTCTGCAGCATGTGGTGAGACACCAAGTGTGCAAACCAGCACACATGCTGCCTCTAAAGGTAGTACAAAAAGTGCCTGGGAAAGACTTTTAGCAAATGAGACAAAGAGATGTAGCAACCTCATGGATAAGGCGCATCATTTCTGCCTAACTGCCTAACTGTTCCTATGTGAGATGATGAAAAATATCCCTAAACTGTACTTTTCAGAGGTGGTTGCTAGTGGTATATGTATTTTGTGATATGCTGAAGTAGCTGGTGCTCACTACACCCATTAGTCACAGAGCTCTGATCACTCCAAACACTACAGAACACAGTGTGCTGAACCACCATGGGCGTCTTAGCCTAGAAACTTGATCCTTCAGTTCAATATTTGTCACAGCTCTCTCTCTGTTAAGGTAACCATAGAGAACAGGTAAATTATACCTCATATGATGATCGATCAAGAATTCAGGGACTATTTTTCCCTGGTCGTATCTCAAACCAAGCTTGTCACACCATGCAACACAGGGACTGCAGACCTCAAACAGGATAGCTGGCTTGTGTAGCTCTGCTATAGCAACTCATATATACTGTTGGGAAATGCACCCCTGCAAAGCCATTTCCAACAAGAAGCTTCACTGAAACCAGTGGGTTTTCACTAGCTTTTGCCAGTATTAAATTTGGACAGTTTTCCCAATTTTACGATGTTAGGTAGAAGCAATTAGTCACCAGTAACACAAACTCCAATTTCTATGTGTGAGACATGCAAGAACGTTCACTAGGCAAACAAACAAACAAAAAACAAAAAACACCAACCTAACAAAACAACCCACGCATAAGCATACTATCATGAAAGCAAGATATTACTCAGTGGGAAATTTGTGTTATTCTGCAGAATCTTGTTATTTGGGAAGTGAAAGTTGTTATAAGTAGGTCATGACATAGAAATACAGTTTTCCAGTGTGACAGTGACAGATAATGCTATTTTCCCTCTATGGCAAAGATAGTGTCATAGAATACCGCAGAAGCATACTGCTTCTACCCTGATTTTATGTACAGCAGTAAGCACCATTACATATTTTTATAGACTTTATTCTTGAGAAAAACACCATCTTTATGAGAAGTGGAGATCAAGTGCCAACATAGTCTTTCAGAAAATAAGCAGATTGGTACATATATGCTGTAAGAGTAAAGGTAAAAAAACCAACAACAACAAAAAACAAAACAGTAGGTTTTAGAGGTGATCAAGCACTGAAGACTTTTAATATGAGGAAGAGATTAATGTGATTAAGACAAATGCAGTTTTAAAAAAAAAGGAAAGGGGGAATGTAGAGTTCTATCTTCATTCATTCATTCATTCATTCATTCATTCAAACAAACAAACAAACAAACAAACAAACAAACAAACAAACAAACAAACAAACAAACCAGGTTAATCCCAAAAAAGTTTACTGAGAAATCTGCCATGTTCCCGTAACTGTCTTACCTACGCGTGATCCAGGAGATCCCTGCCCAATAAAAGTATCTTTTCTCTCCTTTGAAACACCACCAAGCTGAATACCAGTCAGTACTGCTTTCCTCTGCCTTCACAGCAGCTAAGAGCCCACCTGCTGTTTGAGCAGTTACATTCTCACTGGCATTTTCTAGCCTTTACTTTAGGTTTTGGGTCAGTCTGTTTAATATCTTTACTGATGATCTCGATGAGTGCCCCTCAGAAAATTTGCAGATGATACCAAGTTGGGAAGAAGTATGGATCTGCCCGAGGGTAGGAAGGCCCTACAGAGGGATCTGGATAGGCTAGATCAATGGGTCAAGGTTCAGCAAGACCACACATAGAGTCCTGCACTTAGATCACAACAGTGCTATGCATTGTTACAGGCTTGGGGCAGAGTGGCTGGAAAGCAGTATGGAGGCAAAGGATCTAGGAGTGTTAGCTGACAACTGGTTGAACACGAGCCAGCAATGTGCCCAGGCGCACAAGGAGGCCAATGGCATCCTGGCTTGTATCAGAAATAATGCAGCCAGCAGGAGCAGTGGGGTGGTTGACCCTCTGTACTCAGCACAGGTGAAGCCACACCTCAAGAACTGTGTTCAATTTTCAGCTCCTCACTACAAGATAAACAGAGGCTCTGGAGCATGTCCAGAGAAGGGCAACAAAGTTGTGAAGGGTCTGGAGCACAAGGGAAAGTTCAGGTTGGATGTTAGGAAAAAATTCTTCTCAGAAAGAGCGGTAATTTATTGGAGTAGGCTGCTCAGTCACCATTCCCGGAGGCATTCAGGCAACGTGCAGATGTGGCATGGTTAGTGGGCACAGTGATGATGGGCTGACAATTGGACCGGACGGTCTTAGATGTCTTTTCCAACCTTAATAATTCTATAAACTGCGGAGAGAATTTCGTTCGCTTTCAGGGCTTCATGGTTCATTCTAACACGCGTCATCCAAAAAGGACCATTCTCCTGCACCTTCTCTACTTTGCCCTCCACACACAGAGGATGGGCAGGGAACAGAAGGCTGCTGTACTCAGACACACTCCCCACACCAAGGGACAGGCACACGTTTTGCACAGCCCCCACCTGAGCGACACAATCACCCTAGAGACCACTTCCCAGAAGGCCCAGCAGTCACCCTTCGGCTGATAGCAGGCCCCCAGCCCGCCCCACTGCTTCTGCCGGACGCCAAAGAGAGCGCAGGGAGAAGAAAGGCACAAACACGCATCCAACCCCACGAGGCCGTACGGCCGCAGCTCCCGCCCCCGCCGCCCATCCGCGCTTCCCGTGCGGCGCGGGGCGGGGCGTCCCTCCGGCCGGATGTTGTTGTTGTTGTTCCTGCCCCGCCTCTCGCCCCCTCCCCCCCGCGGAGGGTGACGGGCGCTTCCTCGCCCGGAGCCGCCGTCTCGCAGCTTTGCCCGGCCGCGGCCCTGCTGCCGCCCGCTCCGGTCCCGGGACCCGTGCCTCGCCCCGCCGTCCCGCCCCCCGGCTCACCTCTTCGACCTCCCCCCTCCCGGGCTCGGCCATGGCGGACTTCGACGAGATCTACGAGGAGGAGGAGGACGAGGAGCGGGCGCTGGAGGAGCAGCTCCTCAAGTATTCTCCCGACCCGGTGGTGGTGCGCGGCTCCGGCCATGTCACCGTGTAAGGGCCGCGCCGGGGCCTGCGCGCCGGGGGCCGGGGTGGGGGGAGGCGGAGGACGGGCTGCGGACGGCGGCCGGAGCTGCCGCCGCTGCCCCGGTTGCTGCCGCCCCGCTGGCGGCCTGGGCCCGGTGGGGGTCGCCCGGGGCTCGCAGGTGAGCTGCGGGGAAGCGAGGAGGGTGCGGGGCCGTGAGTAAGAGAAGAATGTAAAGTGCGGGTCCGGGGCGGTGAGGTGTCAGGAAGTCAGGTGCGCGGGGCTGTGTGTGCCCGCTGCACGGCCGCGCTCACGTGGGGCCGCCCCGAGGGCTCTCGGGGGACTGGAGGAGTCCCTGAGGCACGTGGGTACGTGTGCGGTCGTGTTGGGGTGCGCGTGGTCTCACTTTGTCTGTCGCAGGGGCAGCTAGGAATTTTGGTTTGCAGATATCCCTGATGCTAACGCTGTGAGTTGGTGTGGGGCTTCTCAGTAATTATACAGGTGAGGGTGACTTTCCTCCAGTTGGTTCCACCAGGCTCACCCTGCTGTATGGCTTCAGATACTGAAATAGTAACCTGCAGACAAAGCACTGCGCTGCGAAGTTTATGTGAATATTTATGTTTGTGTGTGTGTGTATGTATGAGCGACTCAAGGACAGGGGCTATTTAAGTGAAGAGGAGTCTGAGGGGAGACCTTATTGCTCTCTTCAAATAACCGAAAGGTGATTGAGTTGAGACTGGAGTTGGACTCTTCTCACTGATGACAGCAGATAGGATGAGGGGAAATGGCCTCAAGTTGCACCAGAAGAGGTTTAGGTTGGATGTCAGGAAAAGCGTCTGTACAGAAAGGGTTATTAAGCACTGAAATAGGCTCCCCAGGGAGGTGGTTGAATCACCATCCCTGAATGTATTTAAAATCCATTTGGATGTGGTGCCCAGGGACATGATTTAGCGGTGGGTTGTTAGGGTAGTATGGCCAGGTTGTGGTTGGACTTGATGATCTTGAAGATCTTTTCCAAACTGAGCAATTCTATGATTCCATATGTGCATTAAAAGAGTATGTTTTAACTGTTCAGCAGGAATGGCCTTGCAACAGTGACATCAAAGTTGAAGGTATTGTGGTCTACTACTTTGACTCCCATGACCTCTGCTGATTTCCAGATATTGATCTGTCCAGAAAAACGTAGTTTAACTTTGGAATAATTTGGTGGCACTTTGATTCATCACCACTATAATTGATTGATATTATGAAATGCTGACAACGAGGTGGTGCAGTTTGCCAGCTGGCTATAAACAGGAAACAAGATGTGACAGACAGAGAGGTTTGGAAGCTTGGGAGGGTGTGGAGTAGGCAGGAGGCTGTGAAGCCCTCTGAAGGAACAAATATAGTCATACACTGAATATTTTGGCTTTGTATTTAAGTCTATTGGGATCAAGAAATTTTTGCCACCTGATAACTGTTTGTCGTCTGTGAAAATAAGCTGGTAGCCTTAATTGTTTACTGATGAGCAGATCAGGAACTTGGATGGTTGTCTTATTGACTGATGGAAATGTATCAAGACCTGAAATGGAGGCAAACACTGATTTCTTCTCTAGTACGTGAAGACAAGTTGTGCAAGTTCCGTTAATGAAACCATAAGGTAGCTTGCATACCGTGTCTGTGACTGGTATGGACTTTGTGGCTGAAGGATAGCTGCCGCATTAATTATTTATTAATGGTCACTAGCACATTAGAACTGTAATATCTTCCTCAAAATATTAGTTCTGAGGCTTCTGGATGAACAATGAAATGTGATCACGGACCTCCAAAATTAGGCGATTGGATCTTAATCTACTTTGTTTATTGAACTGAGCACACAAACGGTTCCCTGAATAGTGTTAGCCAGTTTTACCTTTCTGCAGCTTAGAAGATTTTTCTTAGTGATTGAGAAGCTTATTACTAGAAATTAGACGACTGTCAGGACACTCGTTGAATGTAAGAAATAGGTCAAAGTGTACATATCTAATTAGTTTGTCTTGCCTGGTATAAAAGCATGTATGTGCTTTGAAGGCCTGGCAAAAAAAAGAAGAAAAAAAAATCAAAAACCTCAGTGGTTAAATAAAGCAAATACTGGATTGATCTGTCTCTGGCTGTGCTGTTTAAAGAGGTGTTGACTGCTTTTGCTGTGTGTGTATTTAAATAGAAGCTCTCTTTTTCATTGTCTTCTGTCATAGCCTCTCTGATCTTCTATAGGAGTCATAATGTTTTGTTTGAAATATGTCATTTCCATGACTACAGATTAGTGTCAGAAAGACATTTACTATTACTTAGTTTCATCCAACAGACAATGGAAATATGTGAGAGTCCTTTCTAAGCTGAGTAGTTAAGGAGCGTCAAAAGAATTCAGGTAAATATTCTCAGGATAAAATGTACAAAAGCCTTGCCTTTCCAGGATTTTGGGGCTTTTGTTTGATACTAAGAGTAATCCTCTTAAAACTCACTGTTTGGATCATGTTGCACACAATTCTGTTTTTTTTTTATTTTAAGCATTGTTTTTTTAAATATTCAGGTAAGCCATTTTCACACCAGCAAAGTTTAGGTGTCTCGGTACTCAAAAGTACCAAGATACTTCAGCACCATCAGGTGCTCTTTGGTTTCTTGAGGAGATATCTTCTAGTGGCAAGAACCTTGGAAGCTGAGAAAACACAGAATGTTATTTACATTATTTAACTGAATTGAAAAATCCAGGGTATATAACACTTTTTTCTAAAATCATGTTAGGGTGGAAGGAGAGGTTCAGGATGAGCTTGAAATTGCTAAGAGTATTTTTGATAAGTGATGTCTTACCGTATTTTCAGTGACTTTTCTGGGTTTCCCTGTTTATCGAATGGCTGAGACATACATGCCTTGTCCCAGGCTGTATTAGCTAGTAAGGTTGGGTTTAGTTGTCTTCAATAGTACCAGACTGATGGGGAGATGTTGTGATGTGCTTGTGAATGCCTTTCTGCACTGTGCATCTTATTGCATTTTGTGCTGATGCAAGATAACTGTTTGGGGTATCATGGCAGGGCAAAACCCTCCAAAATATATATTCATGGGAGTGAAAAAGAGGATGATGAAAGGATCATGCATGGGAGAGCGTTATGATTTGTGGAAAATGTGTGTATTTTGTAAGAGTTGCAAACATGTGGAGCTAATGAGCCCAAAAGGAACTTGGGGGGTACTGGTGGATGGTAAGTTGGATGTGTGCTAGTAATGTGCCCTTACAGTCCAGAAAGCCAGCTGTATCCTGGGCTGCATCAAAAGGACTGCAGCCAGCAGGTCAAGGGAGGTGATCCTGCTCCTCTGCTCTGCACTGGTGAGACCTCTCCTGGACTACTGTGTTCAGATGTGGTGTCCTCAGTACAGGAGACATAGACCAGTTGGAATGTGTCCAGAGAATGGCCACAGAAATGATCCAAGGCATGGAACAGCTCTGCTATGAGGACAGGCCGAGAGAGATGGAACTGTTCAACCTGGAGAAGGCTCTGATGTGACCTAATAGCAGCTTTTCATTATCTAAAGGGGAGCTATGAGAAAGAAGGGGGCAGACATTTAGCAGGGTCTCTTGCGATGGAACAAGGGGAAATGGTTGCAAACTGAAAGGGGGGAGGTGTAGTTTGGGTATAAAGAAGTTTTCTACAATAAGGGTTGCCCACAGATGTGGATGCCCTGTCCTTGCAGACATTCATGATCAGGCTGGATGGGTCTCTGAGCAACCTGATCTAGCTGTGTAGGTGTTCCTATTCATGGCAGGGGAGTTGGACTAGATGACCTTTAACGGGCCCTTCCAACTCGAATGATTCTGATTCTGTGGTAGATGAGAAGAACACAAAAAAAAAAAAAAAAAAAAGGTTAGGGTCTCAATAAAAGATGACAAAGAGGAAGACTGCCTGGCAGTTTTATGTGTTAGGAAAATCAGAGCTGCAGCCTGAGAAAGGGTTGTGTTTTGACTGAGTCCTGTACTGTGAATTTTCTCCTTTGAAGATTCCACTTCTCACCGTTTCTTTCTCCCCACATACACAAGGGAGGAACTCAGCTGAGCCTTTCAGGCAGAGTCATATTCAAGAAACAATTCTTCAGGTTCCAGGAAGGGTAAAGGAAGTGCTCATGCATGAGGTGAGCGTGTGTAAGTTGGAAACATGGAGGGCATGGTGAGAAAGAAGGAAGGGCATACAGCAAGCAGAGAAATGTATGCCTTACTGAAATTGGAGTGTTGGACAGAAGATATCTAGTGCTACATGAGGACAGCTGTCTGAGGAAATGCTGCTTCAGAATTTTATTTTGATTTTAAGACAGCTTTTGCTGCTTTTTCCAGAGCTCCTGTGTCATTACAGTGAAACTGTAGAAGTGTTATGTGAAGTTCCTAATCTTTTAATTTCCAAATTACAGCATGCAGTCAACAGTGATAACATTGGTATCGTATCATTTACTTACCCAAGCGTTTGAAGTATGGAGTCGTCATTTTTTACCACCTACGCGTGGCAACTGTAAAATAGAAAGCTCAGATGCTATTGGTAGCTGGTTAGCTTTGATGCTTCGGTTTAGCTTCCCCAACATATATTAAATATTGCCACAAATCTTGAATAGTGAGGTTTAGTCTCATTTGCTTGTAGCTTTACCAGAGTGCAGCTGTATTGATTAGAAGTTTCCATGGTAGAAAGTTCCTTAATTAACAGTCACACTGAGGCAGTGTGACTGTTTCCAAACAGAAGAGTGGGGAAAAATATTTTGTCTACTTTAAATACTGATGTTTTATTCTAAAAGATTCAGATAACTCTAGAGCTTTCAAGTTGGTTTGTCTTTGTCAGGTACATATGCTGTAACGTCCATGAATATTGGCTTGTGTTTGAAGCTGTCAGTATTTAAATACTTCTGGATTGTGCACTTACAAAACAGCCTTGTTTCTGTTCTGCTGATTTCCAACAAAACTTCAGCATGAGACTGCAGTTATGTTGTTTTGTGATTTCACTGGGGACACGAACACTTCCTTGGGCTTCTGCTTTACCTGCTCAGGCCTCAGCGTCTTTGCTTAGCATTGCAGGTAGAACAGCTGAAATTTTCTCATCTCTTGGTGCAGGGCTCGGCCTTACTTCAGTTTGAGGAACAACAGTTGCTTTGGATGGAATTATCCTTACAGCTAGCCACTCCTCTATTGTTTGAGTTCATATTTAATCTTTTCTGGGTGTTGAGGCATTATGTACATGAAGAATGTTTGGTCATTCATTCTTTGAAGATGAGCTGTTTTAGAGAGAACCTGTCTCTGTTGAGTGAATGGACTTACATAGTAGAGTGGTGTTACTGGGCTTGGCTGCTTATGAAATATATGTAGATATGTGAGATTTTTTCAGCGTGTGGTTTCACCTTCAGCCTACTGGCAATTTTAAGTAGCTTAACTGATAGAACATGACACTTGTGACATAACCTTTGCCTGGGTACTTGGTTTCACTCAAGATTTTGGGGAAGCGTGGAAGGTGTTTCTGTCGTGGAGTATTCCACAGCATTTTCAGTTGTGGAGTTGTATTTCCAGTAAGAATTTGTATGTGTGTTCTGTGTTGAAGCTGTGAGCTTGCCTTACATTTCTCTAGTTGAGTTTCAATTTGTTAATTGCTCAGTTTTGAAAGATTTGTAGGAATTGCAGAGCTACCATTCTTCTTAAAATATTCCACTGTGTTAGGTGATTTAGATGCAAGTAAGGCACTGTCTACTGGTAATGGCAGGCACATACTTATTTAACTTCTGAAGAACATATGTAGGAATTACCTATGGCATCAAATCAGTAAGTCATCTATCCTGGCATGCCTTTGCAAACAGTGGCAATGGACATTGCTGCCTAGAGGCTGCATGAAACCCTATTTCCTGGCATCAGTTTGCCCGGTAGTCTCTGGCATCTGCTGCTGTGTAGGGGTGATGTATACTTTCATGTTTGTTTTTTTTTTTTCTTTCCTTTAGTGCTTGTTTGACTAGAAACTTGTCTAATCTGTCTTAAAATCTGTTGGCACAGTCTGACTCTTTAATCTCAAGTGAAAATAAACCCAGAAGTTTGCTACTTGCAGTTTAAGAAGCTCTTTTCTTATGTGTTTAAAACCAGTCTCCTGCCAGCTTCAGCTCTCTGTTGTGGGATTTGAATTTGATGGTTAACAGTTAATCATTCACCTTACCCACTCCCTTCTTGAATCTTTGTACTTTGATCCTATAGCCCCCTTAGCCTTCTGTTGTCCAAGTTGATGTCAGCCTCGTGGTCTCATAGGGCACCTGTTTTACACCCTTAGTTATATCAGTCTTCCTTCTCTCTGCTTTTTCTCAACTCCCAAGTTCTCCATGAGATGTGGATGCCAGAAGTGCAACCAGTACTGAATGTGGGCATATGAGGGTTTTCATGGAGAGTCAAAATGATGCCCTATTGTGGTGTTCTTAATCATCTAGCTAATGGTTCCTAGTCTTTACTTGCCACTTCTGTTGGCTGCCGCTGTTGAGCTAGCTGGTGTTTTAAGAAAGTCATGCCTTGAGAGCTGTAGCTGCCAAACTAAGTTGAGCATCATGTATGCATAGTTTAGATTAGCTTTCCCGAGATTCAGCACCCTTAAGTTCATGTGCCACTTATTATCCTCAGTTTTGTGAGGTCTGTCTGCAGTGCCTCTCTATTGGTGCAGCCTATTGTCCATTTACATACTTGGACATAGTTCTTCATTGTCAAGCAGAGCATTGAGTTTAGTAAGAAAAAGATTCCCCGAGGAACACCTAGCTGCTCAATGAATGTGTTCTCAAATCATTTCTTTAAAATAGTCATCTATCAGGGCTCAACTTGAGCACAACTGAGCTATGTAATTGGTCTTACTGTCAACATTAAAGTCGGGTGTAGGTTAATTTCTGATTTGGTTTGTAGTATCTGATGGTAAGAGTGCATTGATTTGTATTCAGGAAGTTGTTAACTGCAAATTAAATTTTGACCTGAGTGTTGTTTTCCAAATTAGTAGCCTGTCATACAGTTTTGCTGTCACTTTTTTCAGGCTGTATAGTCCCTAAGCTACAAGCCAGACTGGATGCCAGAAAGCATCCAAGTTTTCTTTGAGATGTACCCATTCGTGACCACTGCCAGCCAATTGTAAGATAGGAAACAGACTTTTCAGTCTTTTTATATTTTGAAGAAGGTGAAACTCATGATCTTGAAATCTTCAGTGACCCAGAGCAGCCATTAATTCTAGTCCATCTCAATCTTTTTCATAGCTTTCCATTCTCATTTGATATGGATGGTTTTTTTTTTTTTGTTTCAAGTTAGCGTTTAAACTATGTGTAGTTAGATTGTGTTTTGTGTTCTGAAACTTACTAGTAATTTTTTTTTTTTATGAATAAGCAAGATGTTATTGAACCCATGTTTATGCTTAGAACAGTTTGGTGTTACTCCACTTAGATACTGCTAAATGAGCTTTTCTTCAAGATGCATCTGTACTGGGTGGAGTGGGAGGATTCACACTATGGCATTACCTTCCTCTCCTCCTTTAAATACTTCTCATTTTTTTTCTTGTTTGATACTGTTGCTTAAAACAATTTTGCTGAATTTAATGAAGAGTCAACAGAACTTTAGAGGAGGCTATAGGCAAGATGAGTTTCAGACTGTTTATGATTGTGTATTTCTGCCTTGTAGGATAGCATTAGTAATTACCGTTAGGAAATTTTTTTTCCTTAACTTGATGTTGTTCTTAGGGTTCCTGTCAGGTGCAGATAGCTTGCGTTGTATGTTGGGGTTATCTACAATTCTGGTATGAACATCATTTTGTTTTTTCAGGTTTGGACTAAGCAACAAATTTGAAGCAGAATTTCCTTCATCTTTAACTGGAAAGGTGAGAATCTGTGAATAAAATAAAAAGTTAGAATTTGATTTGAGACCTTTGTTATTAAAAAGCAAAAGCTTAAGTTGTGGTGCATTCAAAGAGTAAATAAATCACGCTGTTGAGTTAAATGGTAGTTTGCTTTTTCTTATAGGTTGCGCCTGAAGAATTTAAAGCCAGCATCAGTAGAGTTAACAGCTGTCTTAAGAAGAACCTTCCAGTTAATGTACGATGGCTACTTTGTGGATGCCTTTGCTGCTGCTGCACTTTAGGTTGTAGTATGTGGCCAGTTATCTGCCTCAGTAAAAGAGTAAGTTGAACAATTCTTATTTTTGGTAGTCAGAATTATATTGGTTTTGTTCTTTTTTTCCCTTGTTTCTCATAGCCTTTTTCTTTCTTTTCAACTTTAATAAAGTATGCTACCCGCTTACTTAGATGACTTTGATTTCATACATTTTGATCTCAGTTGTCTGTCATATCACTTAAAATAGACACCTGTCAGAATGCTGAGCTTACAACTCAGTGACTTGTAGTTTAGCACAGTGTCTCTGCTTGAGCTGTGCAGCACTTACTGTTATAGTAATAACTCTGAACATACATTAGTAGCTTCTGTGTGATAGCCTGTTTGGGATTATCAGAATTGGGCAGTGACTGATTGACTGTTGTGAAGAGTTTGTAATTATACTGTGACTTAAGTAGGCATGTGCTTTTGTTTACAAATGAATCTTTAAAGATTTATCTTCCTTTCAAGCTCTAGATGAGTAAGATTTCTTTTTCTTGCATCAACAACTAGAAATTAGTGTCTTGTCCATGTCCACAGCACTTAATGTGGTGTTCACAACAGAAGCTCCTTCTGTGTGCCTGGTGTTTCACCTCACTTATCCCATTGCGAGTAATCTTACAACCTTCCCCATCTCTTATTCTTTCACGTGTAAAATTTTTGGTTAATCTGATATTTCTTTTTCGCAAGAAATCGCTATGCCTCCCCATCCTCTCTGTAGGTAGGTGCTGTTAATCTTTCCAGTTCATGGTGACGCTCGTGTGTGTTCCGTCTTGCATAATACCCATTAATGCTGCAAATCAGTGTACTGTACACTGAGCACTATTATGCTTTTCTCTACCAAAGTCCTCATTTTACAGAGTAAGTCAGTGTTATAAAGTTGACAGTGATTTTATGCTTCTGCGGTATGATCTTATAATTTTATTTCCTCATCTTTTCAATATTGATCAAGCATTTGCAGATGGGTTCTTCTGCACAAATGCATACCTGTTCAACCAAGTGAAGTTGCTAAAACCAGAAATTGGGCAAGCTGCTTTTGTAGTCTTAAGTATTGGTAGTACCATTATATGCTGTAAAAGCTATGTCTGGATGCCTGAAACCCCCAGGTACTGAAAGCAAGCAAACAAAAGAATAGAACATAATAAAACCAGTACACATTTCTTTTGTTGTCTAATTTTGTGTAAATCTTAACAAATATTCTCTTGGAGGGATTACTTAAAACTAGTTGTAACTGTATGCAGAATAACCTGCAGGTAATATTGGAATCCATGAAAAGATACAATCGTTGTCTGTTTGAATTATTTCAAGCCCTTTGTTTTATACCTTTAAGCTGTTATGAACTACTGAGTCTCCTGTAGGATGACTGTATATCCACATCCTGAAAATCTGCTGCAAGAAATTGGCTGATTGCTTTAACTGATTGGTGACCTACCCAGCTTACAGAGATGAGTGTCTTCTCCTATTCTGGATCTATCTCTGTTCATTAAAAACACAAGGGAAACTTACATCTCTACTATCCATGTTTAACTTTGAAAGGAGAAAGCTTCTGGTGTTCTTAAGTTTGATCTGTCTTCTCATGTAATGCGCAGTTGTAGTGGAATGTAACCTGGTGGTACAAAGTAATGTTGCTTTGGGGAGGAGGAGGCTGATTTCTCTCAATCCAGTAGTAAAAGTTACTAGTAATCAACTTCTTATTAATGTATTGTTTAACAGACTCAGAAAAAAGCTAAAGGCTCTGTCTGGGGCCAGGGAACAGAATCTCAATTTGAGGAAAGAGGTTCTATGTAGGAACCTACTGAAGCAACAGAGGAGTGCTTCAGTTGAAGTTAGTTTGGGATGGGAGTTATGGTAAGCTTTCTTCCGGAAGGACAAATCTGGAAAAAATTGGATACTCTGTTCAGAAGAAATTATTTAAGGAACTTCACACCTTTTCCTGCACTGAAGATGGGTGATTCATGCTGGATTTGCAAGCTTAAACCCTGGTGAAAGTATAGGTAGGACTCAGCTGCTTCAACACTGTGTTTTGCCACTGTGAGTGGCATAGTGGCGCTAGACATTATGCCTACAGCCTTTTCAGTAGCAATGAATACATGTATTTAGGCAGTTTGATTTTATGCCCAGAGTGGAAATCCTTTAAGTCAGACAAATGATGTTGCCGCAACATCTATATCAGCAGCATAGCATATAATGTCTGCTTAGAGTGTTATTATCTATCAGGTGAAGAACACAGGAGTCAGTTGGGTGAGCTGATGACTATAATATAGAGGAGAAGTAATTAACTGGAAAGTGCAGGGATGCTTTCTCAAATTGAAACTCTTAATCCTGGAGCTGGCTGAGAAGGACTTGATGAAATGAAAACTGCGCTTTCAGAGTTTTGAAGTCACAGTAATTCCCTTTTTTCTTTTTCCTTACTGCTCACGTTAACTTTTCGAATTCTAGTATGTGAATGTTATCACAAACGTAAATTATTTTGAAGCTACACACTTTGAATGATTGTCCGTATAATGGGAATATATGCTTACTTTTGTATGTTTGTGTGAAAATTAAGTTACGGATTTGTCTCGTTAAATTAACAAGTCCTTCAAACTAGGAATTTTTTTTAAATCACCGACATTTGCAAGCTTGATTATTAATTATATCACTTCAATATATTTCCATACAATGAAAGCTTTCCCTTCTCTGTGTTTTTCTTTTCATTACTTTGTTCGATGTAGGTTCTGGAAGTCTTTGTGTAGTATTGTTTCCTTTCTTTTGCTATGAGGTATTAGAGAAAAAGCCTGGTACTCTTCACCAGTAAAATAAATGTTTAATTTGATTCAGTATCTTATTGCCTCTTTCCTTTAATGTGGTCTTGATTGAATTTAGATGAATAAAAGCTGCAAGAAAATTGCAGGAAGTACAGTCCCTTATTTGCAGATCAAGATCGTTGATGATCTACAGCAGTTAAATGCAGATTGTACCATCCTTCCTGGGACAAGTTCCTAGTTGTACACATGGACATTAAGTCTTGGAGTTTTTGTTCTTTAAATAAAGAGAATCGCATAGGGGGATTTCTGAATTATAACTGAGTACAGACTGAGGTGCCCATTTGAAGCCACATTTTCAAATTAATTGACAGTCATTTTCAATATTAACTAAGTGCTGTTCTTGATGTGTAAATGGGGTAAATAACTTCAACAGAAACAGTAACAATAAAAGCTATGATAAAATTACCATACCTCTGTATTTCTTAATAGCTAGTATTCTGTGTGTAAATTGCATGTTTCAGTAGATTCATAGGCAATCTCTTAAAATGGGTAGAATGAGATATTTAAGAGCAATCTGTACTAATACTTTCAAGAGCTGCTTGTTTGTTTTTGAGTTCAAACAAAGCTGATGAATGCTGCTTAAACCCTGTTATTAATTGTCACTTACATAGCAATTTACATCTGCAGAGTGCTGTATAAACATAAGCTAATTACTACTTCCAAACTGCTGATTAAATTAAACATGCAGTAGAGAAGCAGGATTGAATTTATGGGTGATAACAATAAAGCACATTAGTTAGGTTTATTGCTGCTACTAATACATTTCACTTATTTTCAATATTGAAGAAAAAAATATTTTCTTCTCTGCATACCTGCTGGGAACTTGGCACCTGAGATGCTCTGATATGGTAATACTTTTCCAAACAGTTTCAAGGGACAATTATATAAAACAAAAGGTGTTGCTTTTTAAAATATTTAAAATCTCTTTTCTTATAAGCTTACATTATAATTTAATTTGGAAGATACTTGAAAATTGTAACATTTTTTGTTTATTCTATCCAGAAAGCATACAAAGTTTATATTGGGTCTAGTCAGCTTAGTGAAACTTTTTTAAATAAGAATTTGTATGTACCAAATATACTGTGTTTTAAAATCATTTCATTTTTAGTATTGATTCTGAAGTATGAGACAGCTCTTCTACGAAGAGAAGACTGCAGGAGATCATAAGTCTTCTGCTGTACCAAATGCATATGGAAAGTGACTAGTTACTGTTCATTTTGTTCCCTATGAACTTACTTTTCAAAATTGGAATGGCAATGAGAATGATGGAGAATATATTTTTTAATGTAGTAAAATTTATTTTTTCCAAACTGATTATCTACATGATCAGCATACCTAGGATTCTGTGATCTTCTGGTTCAGTCCTAGAGGGGCAGGATGCTAGAGACTGTTCCTTTCTGAGGGATCTTCAGTGTGCACGCTAGTGAACTGCCAGATTTTGCAGGGCCTTCTGAAGTTGTTTTGTTGCTTTGTGCTGCCTTTCATGTAGCTTCCTTTCCATTCTTTGTCCCTGCACTTGATAATCCTGACAACACGAATCAAAGGCTTCCTATTAATAAGTGAAACCTGGGAGTGGTCCTAGGAATCAGAGCTTTATAATTTGTACTTGTACAAAGATCTGTGGCAGGCGTTGGCCCTGTATTGTGTAACAATTTCTAGGCATTATCAGAATGCTTCAGACACTATGGGTGGTTCGGAGGTTATGGAAACTTACTAATGTAGATGTCAGCTCTTCTCTGCCAGCTGGCTTCAACTGAATGGGAATGTTTCTGGGCACAGCTTCATTTCCTAATACAGTTGTAACCTGAGATCATTGAGTTTTCCCACCTACGCTGGCCTTGAACTATATTCTGTAGCACGTTACTAGATACTGTGGGAATAAATGATCGAGATCCAAACTGACATCTTTGTGATCTCTCCTTCTGAGATGGAGGTAGAATTTTAATCTGCACTCGTTGTCCATTGTGAGAATTTATTAACTATCAGATTAGTTATTTGGGAGATTCTGTTCTGTTCTCATCCCTGCTATGGTTAATTCTAATTCCATGTTCCATGCAGCCCTTTCTGTGAGGATGTCCTTCAGCAGGAGGTGAATGCCTTTGTCGTGCCTGGAACTGAATCTATTTGGAGGGAAGGAGATTTCTGGGTTTTGTTTCTTTATAATGACAGATTCAGAGCTGGAATTTCATCTTGGAATGAAAAAGTTAAGTCTTTATTTACCAGTTGAAGTTTGGGGTAACTGAACTAGTTATCATCTTGATGCTTCAGGGATTGAATCAATTGTCTGACGTCTGTTCAGGAAATGTGTTTTTCCACATCAGAGCTAGGTCTTCTCAAGTGAATAATGCTAGTTTTGCCAAGGTCAAGATTTTCCATGATTTTCCAAGGCTTCTCCATAGCAGGAAGTTTTCACCAGAAATGCTAGATTTGTTTCCAGATATTCTTCAATCGTGTAGTATGGGTTTCACTCCCTTTCTAGCACAGCTGTTGCAGTGGCTTCTGATACTAGCTCGCTTAACCTTGTCTTTGAAGAGAAGTATGCAAGCTACTAACAGGAAAGGTGGTGCAAGATACGCTTTTGTGATCTAACACCTTTTCAGTCATCTATAAATGTTGTTCAGTTATGTGTTTTGATTACAACATTGATATTTTGATGTCACTAATGTGGAACTTAAAATTGTTCAGAATTCTTTCACAGTCCACACATTACAAACTGCAGAAGGCATTTTTTAGTACTAGAAGCAACATGCTGTGTAGCAACCATCTACTGTATCGAGACCTCCTTCTTCTAAGGTCTGCCTAAAGTATGCTTTTACATTTTTCACACAAATATGATTAATCAATACTTGATATTGCCTGAGAGTCAACTGTATACCCACATTTTTAATGTGTGTTTTCTTTCAAACTCCTTCTGAAAGAATTAAATCTTTGAAAGCATTTGTTTGTGAGAGAGTTGTTCTGGCTTGTCGGAAATGAGCATGCCGCTGTGTGATGTGATTGACTTCTGACTTTATAGTTCATTATTTGCAGTGATAACTAAATTACTTGGGTATTAATTTTGTAGACCAGTATATCTTTGTCTGGAAAAATAACAGGGATTCCTACTTCCATCTTTTTTTTTCTTCTTTTTTTTTTCTTTGAATGAAAGGAGATAGTAGAATTCAGAGTCCTGATAGGATTCTCAGCTTATTTTCCATGGGATATAATCAAAGTTTGTGCTTTGTGACAGTCAACAAAAGGCTTCTTAAATTGATGGTCTTGTATTTTGAAATTTGAGCATAAAGTACGTTTTTATTTTCAAAGCTATATTCAAGATTATTAGTACTTGATTGTGGTAAAGTTCTGTATTTGAAAATCTCCATGTGCAGCTTATGGGACTAGCGTTACACTACATTTGCGTAAATGTTGGAAGTTTTCAGATTCAGATCAAACACATGTAGAGGGAGATTGTGCTGCTGTTTTCAGACAGCTGTGAATAAAATTGGTAATGATGAATTGTGTTGTTACTGTCTGCATTGTTTCTCGTCTTAAAGCAAAGGGAGTTACTTGAATGACCACAGTTTTGGGTATCGTGTAAAATATTTTGTTTAATATTAATCTAGTCATTCACTGATTTACAGCATGAGGTGAGGGAGCTTTGGCTCATTCACTAGTACTGTTTGATGCAACGTGTCCATTCCAGGGCAGGCACTGCAAGGAGCCTTGTGTCTGTACAGCTTTGCAGTCTGGATTGTAACTGCATCTGGAACTGCAACCTTAATTCCTAGGCACGGCAAAGACATGAGAGAAAGCTCTTGCAGTTGATAGTACAGGTAGCACTTTATTTGTAATAATTACTGCCTTCTTTCTATGTGAAAAGTTCATAGTTAGTCTTTTATTTTTCACATTCAGGGCAAAACTTCATGTTATTGAGACTAACAAGAATTGGTAAATGCACATTCTGATTTGGGCTTTTTTGGTAGTCCGAGTTTCCAAAGAATTCAGTCATACATTAACTTCTCTAAACATTTTAAAAGTAATTTTATAGAAGTTCTTTCATTACAGATTGCTTCTAGGTTAATGAGATCTGTGTTGCAAAAATGTGTAGATCACGTTTAACACTATCTGCTGTTTTGTCCAGAGCATGTTACAAAGTATACTTTTGTATCATTGGTATACTAAAAACTATACTTGAATTACAGTTTCAGCTTTGCTCAAATATTAATGTGTTTTCTAAGAAAAAATGTAAAAGCTGGATAGCGTTAAATCTTTCTAATAAGCAAGTCTCTCTTCCACTTAATTTGTGCTTTTGTTGTGGCTAACAAATAATTTGCTGTATAGGTTTTTCTGTACACCATTGACAGAATATATAAGCTTGTCATCCTAGTGTGCTGGAAATGCTACACTCAAATCAAGTGTTCCTTTCTGGTTTTGTATATCCTCACCTGCTCCTCACTGTAAATCATTGAGATGTCAAGAGCAGTGATTAATTAAGCTGCACGTGCAAGTGCTTTTTTTCACCTGTCAAGTAGGAAGAAAACTTACTATAGTGAATTGTGTGATGCTGCTTAATTCATTTCTTTTTATTCCAAGTTCTGAGATTTGCAGAAATAATTTACAGTCTGATTTTTCATTAACATTTTAGTATATGTAATGTGGTGTGATTTGGGAGCTGTGAATATTCCAAGTTATACTACAGGAGGGGTTGGATGTGCATCTTCGGGAACACAAATGATCATGGTCACAAGGCTGCGTATGTTTTTATCTTGTGCTCGTCCAGTGACTTTAAACTGGCTTCCTATTTAAGACAACCAATTAATACTACGTAACTACCTATCAGTTTCTTATTTATGTATGTGCATTGCAATATATTTGTCATTTTATTGGAATTTGAAAAGCTTAGATGTTTTTCACACTCTTTTGGGTAAACAATGAAATTAAATCGTATAGTGATCTTAATCTATTATTAAGAGGTCCTGGCAAGGAAGATTACAAGGTAGATTCAGGTTTTGAATCGGTTTTGCCATTGGTTTAGCAGCGGGTGGGCAGGCAGATGCCTGCTCAGAGTAGAACCTATTGCCATTTTTCACCATTGATAGAGTAGCCTTTCAGAGTCAATGAGCTCTGTCAATGTGAGCTTGTCAAGGCTACAACTTCATAGACCTGAGAGGCGGTTTGAGAGGTCAGCCCTTTTCAGGTTTGCTGTGATGCAAATGAACTTTAATGCTTAAACAACTATTGGAATTTTTATGTCTGCTCCTTGTTCTTTTTTCTTCACAAAGTCATTGACGAGACATTCAGTGCTTTTTAAATTGGAAGTTGCATTGTGCTAAAGACCTAGTACAGATTTACGGAGGGCTGAAAGCAGTTAGATCATGTTCTTTTCATGGTGCGATTAGAATCAAATCGATTTCCCTACAGCCTTCAGCATTCAGATGGCAATTTTAACAAAGCTTGGGGGCTAGACAAGGGACAAAACGACTGAACTGAATGTTAATTACACTCTGCAGCCTTATTTTCTTTTGATTTGGAGCTGACTGGCAACTAAATTAACAAAAGTGTGACCATAACTGCTGCCCTATTTTCATTTAAAAGGAGAGCAGACTCTAAAAGGCTATCTTTACAAAGAAACAAGTGAGGTCTACTGATTATTGTTAAAGGGCACTGTCTTTAAAAACATAATAATAACAATAACCCCCAAAACGCTCAATTCCAAACTGAAGTGATAAATCAGTCGCTGGCACATCCACCTTTGGGTAATTCCTTGACTTACGCTTTATAAAATACAGAATAATAAAAATTCTGTTTAATGAGTATTTATGGATGGCAATGATCTAATTTTTAATCACGTGACTGCGGTTCGTGCTCAGACGTTTTCTTCCCGTAGCCACTACAATACTATGCCAGAGAGTAACTGGAGTTTTAAAAGCAAGAAATGTTAATATTTGATGGGAAATGAATCATTTGTTTTCTGATTTTGATTTTGTTTGCCAGGACTGCATTTAGCATGATTTGTTAAGGTTCATCTACAGTACTTGTATTTTGTAGCAATAGCAGCAAGATGCTTTCTCATCCCTTCCCCTCACCCCTCCATGCCTTGTAAGGAAGCTGCAGCTGCACTAAGTTGTATTTGATCCTTGTCATTGCTCCATCCTTTTGCACCTGCAGCTCTGTTGGTCTCATCTTAACACCTGGCACCATGAATTATCCTCTATTTATTCGTAGTCAGTAGCAAATCCCATTTAGAGCTAAGCAGTATATATTCTGGCAGTCAAATGACCATAAATGTCAGAATGTATTTCGCAAATGTAAATACAACAGAATAATTATATTCAGAACGCTGTGAAACTTTACAGTGCAGAAAGTCCTTTAATGCTCGTGTGTGCGGTTTGAAAAAGCTGTGAAGAAACAGATTTCAGAATTCTCTATCTGAAGTGTCAAGTGTGGAAAAGACAGGCATTCAAACTTGGCTTTAGAATCCTAAATACTGGGTTTGCTCTTTATACAAATCATAGGTTTTCTAACATTCACTTCTGTAAGTTACTGAATTTTTTGCATTTTGGATTTGTTCCCTAGAGTCTGAGTATAAACGTAACAATTCCTTTTTTGTTTGCTCAGATAGACTACTGCATGTTTGTACTCAGCCTATGACAAAATATTGTTTGCAATTTTTATCTGCTTAAATGCTGACCTTCTAAGAAGTGGTGTTTAGACCACTGGTACTACTGAGCAGTGTTCCTGCATTTATACTTAGATCACGCTAAAGTTTCTGTACGAGGTTTTAAAGCTGTAACTGCTGTGAAGGTGTATGTATGCGAACAGTTTTTGCTCCAAAATGGTTATGTCTTTCTGTGTTGTTTTGACAATAGTTATTTGGGTGTCGTAAAAAGCAATTTTCTGCACTGCTTACATTTTAAAACCAGGGAAGTTCGGGTAGTGCTGCAGACCACCCTGTACTCAGTCACTGTCCTGTACCTCTCTCCTTTTCACACAAAAGCAGCTGCAAAACAAAGTTTTTCTAAAACCACTCAAGAGTAAAATTCTTTCTCATTTGTCTTCCAGACACGAAGATCGATTGAGAAGTTATTAGAATGGGAAAACAATAGGTTATACCACAAGGTGAGTGCCGCAGGGAGCAGCTTCGTACTGTTGGAGTTTGAATTGCACAGTATGGAAACAGCTGCTTTTGTTGAACGAAAAATATGAAAGGTGGACAAATGGGCCAGTCTGTGTGCTGCAATAAAATACAGCTCATTTTTCTTCTTTTTCTTTCCTCCTTGTCTAGCTGTGCTTGCATTGGAGACTAAGCAAAAGGAAATGTGAAACGAATAACATGATGGAATATGTAAGTTAAAGGGCTGTTTTGTGAGTTTCTCTATTAAATGATCATTTATTTTGCTTCTGATCTTATTCTTTTCGTGATTATTAATCAGTAAAGGTGTCAGGAGCTTAATCGCCTGAGTGCAAGGATTTTCTACGGTTCACAGATGCATGGTTTCATGTGCAGGACTGATTTATAAAGTTATGAATGAGTTGAAAACAAGGCTTCACTGTGTTCTAAAAAATAATAAATTAATTGCCAAGATAAAATAGCTCAAACATGTGTTGATGGAGTGTGAAATTTTAGATGCTGTATAAAGAAGAATCACAACTTTGGTTACGCAGCAAGTCAGATATGGCTGTTTTATATGATGCTAATCAAGTCTAAAAGTATGGAAGAAGACCTTTCAATTCAGCTGTTGGAGCTTAAGATGCCTTCAGCCTTTTTGGATTTTAGCTGCCCCTTACCTCAAATGTCTTGAAAGTATCTTTATCTCAAATTGACATCACTTTAAAATATTTTTAAGTTTAGTACTTAATTAAATTGCCAGTCTTTGAGTGAGACCCCATAAGCCCTTCTAAGAACTGCACAGTGAAAACTTGCAATTTAAAATGAATGTGAGAGTTCAGTTTGTTTAGCTGGTAATGTTCTTGATGCTGTTTACATTTCCATTTTGAAAATATCTTGGAGATAGGCAGAGAGTACTAAATAGGGTGAAATTAAGCTGCTAAAATGTAAGATTTATTAGAATTTGCAGAATTTCATGTAACCCTCTAGGGAGTAGGTGACAGGAGGGGTTACTTTTTTTTTAAATAAAAATAATCTTTGAGAAATATCTATTGTATTAGTTTTAACTTATGGTCTTTCATTGTATGGTACTTTGTCTATTCTTTGAAACAGCAAAGCTATCAGGCATGTAAAATTGATTTTAAACATGATTAAATATTAGGAAATTATATTAACCTCTTCCTTTTAGCCTTTTCTATTTTCCTGTTTCTACTTCAGATCTGTTTTCTAGCCTGAAACATAATATTTTTAAATTCTTTTTTCTTTTGCAGAGTAGTTCTACTCAGTTCACTGATTAAGTAGACACTTTGTATCACTTTTTCTATAAAACTTAATGATTTAGATAAATTTGCATAAAGCAAAGTTCACAAAGTAAATTTATTATCTCCTGAATTAAGAATTTTTACCTCACTGATTTATTTTTCTGAATAAAAACTTCGAATCTGCGAAATATTGGGTGGAACTATTTAAAAATAACAGAAAACAGCGCATACAATGATAGTTTTTAAATTCTGCGGCTCAGCAGCAATTTAAGATCATTAATTATGTTAAATACAGTTTAAAATGATTTGAACTATTTGCATTAATAATATGTAAGAGTTGGATGTAGAGCTTTACAGGGTAGTGGTCTAAGATTTTATTTTCAGTTTGTGAAACATCTGATTTGCAGTCTATGGATATATTTAATGAGATTTTAAAAACTTCCTTATATTGTTTCCTCAGTTTCAGTTAACTAATTTGCTGGTCTCCTAAAAAGCCTACCCTTAATGTTGTAGATCTGATTTAAATTTAAATATATATATTTTCAAAGCAAGTGCTTTAAATTTTAAATTACACTCCTGTTCACAAAGTATGCAGCCTTGTTCACGTCACACTCAACACCCACTGTTGGAGATGCTAAATTGTAGAAGGTGGTTGTACTCCCTTGGCATAAGCACAGACTTCTAGCTATTCTTCTTGCTCTCTTTTTAAACCTTGCCTGAATATCAGAAGCCCTGGTAGCTCTCCTGCATCCAGAGGTCAACTCACGTCAGCCATCAATGGTTTCTGAGCGGCTTGCACTGCCTCAGAATATCAAACCACTTCTTTAGTCTTTCTAAAGTTATTCATATACCGTTCATTGTTTTCAAAAGTGTTGGCCTCACAAGTCATATCAGAGACATTTTTTTTCTTGCATTCAGGATGCAATCAGGTGGAAGTATTTATACCCTAAGCAGCCAAATTCTATTATTCAATGAAATTGCACATTTTCTTGGAGCTTCCTATTTAAAACAAGTTAACTACTTGAATTGCATTCTTGACCTTACAATACTGCCTGTGTAGTTAAAATTTGAATAGGAATCTGAAGCATAATTGTACTGAAACATTAGTTAAGTTTCCTGTTAACTACTTGCAGGTTTGTTTGGTGTGCAGATTTTTCAGTATCTGATACCAATTTCTATGCAAGTTTTGAAGTGTAAACTTGTTTATAGAATCCTATACTGGGTGGAAACAATTTGAAAGAGAATTGCATATGTAGTTGAAAATGAATGTTGCATACATTTTGGTTCTTTCAGTTTAAGATGTGTTCAGTATTAGCAGGCAAGCTTTGTTGTTTCCTCTTGGTTCCTTACTAGCTATACTCTTCCTCCAAAACATTCTGTTTGACGTGGTTTTTGTACCTGGTGGAAGTATTATTGCCTGATGGACTTCAAAATAAAACCAAACAAAAAGTGAATTATCATTGTGATAGATAACAGGGTTGCTACTGTGATTTAATATATATTTTTTTCTTTTTGTGCAGGTCATCCTTATAGAATTTTTACCAAAGACACCGATTTTTCGACCAGATTAACATTTGATTTATTTTTAGAGACTTATTCAAGTATGTTGTCTTTCCAATGGTGCCTTGCTTGGTGCTCTCCTGGTGGTGACATAGCATTGGTTCTACAGACTCTTGTGGTGTTTCCATTCTTTTTTTTTTTTTTCCATTTGTTTTTGTTTGTTCATTTGTTTTAATAAGAGCATGTTCTAAGTGCATTTGGTCAAACTTTGCAAAGTCATTTCATGCAAATGTTAACTACTTAAGTTATTACTTTTACTACTTCTGTTTGTTAATGTATCTTGATTTTCAGAGAGTCTTTTACGTGTGTATGTACATATATATAACTATAAATACACAGCTGAAAATGTTCCGCAAGCGAGCAGGTATTTTTTTTTACCCCCAAATGACAAAACTGATTGATTGTACATTGTGTAAGTCCTTTTAATTATTAGTTTATGTGCTGAAATGCCATCAAAGGTCTACTTAAACTTTTGTCGGTGACTAGTCAGTTGTAAATATTCTTATTTCCTTTTCAATATTGTCTAGCTTCTTCCAACAAAAGAGGGAGATAAATTTCCTTTTGAAATTGTGCTTTTTGGAACCCATATGCCATTGCATTAGTAGGAATCTCTGCTTTTCATGAAGAAGTCCTGTCAGCTGGTTCTGAAGAAGTTCTAAACTTAGAAATTAAAGAAAAAAAAGCAAAATAGAATTATTTTACTCAGATTAGAAAATCATTGAGAGAATTGCATGCATCTGATTAGTAGAATTCAAGATTTCAACAATATATTAATGTATAAACCAATATATTGTATTGGTTTATAATGTAGCAGTTTTAATTCAGACTAATGCCATGTATCATTTTATTTCTGTTGTTTACCTGATACAGTATACAGGGGTGCAGAAGGAATTATTTTATTAAAAGTTTTTGTCCAAGCAGACCTTTCAGGGTTGTTTTATTTTTATTATTATATGTATTTTAAATTTTATTTCAAGCCACATAAGCAGAAGGAATTTATAGGACAAATCTTGATCAGTACAATTCTGGGTACAAATGCAAGTGCCGTGTATCAGAAGTAATCAGAGCAAGGTTTGCTGGTCAGCAGTGCGAATTTAATCAAGTTATTTATTTACTGCACCCTTGCTTTTGCTCATTCCCTGCTTTTGGTTTACAAAGCTTACTTTCTGCACAGTATAAAGACTTTTTTTTTAAAAAAAAACTGGATATATGATGTATGCTTGGGTCAGGCCAGTTGTATTTTATTTCTTCTGCTTGTATCTTATTTGTACATATCTTCATACATAGCTTTTCTAAATTGCTACTCAATCATATTTTAAAGTTTGCTTTATGTATCTAAAATTACTGTACATGAACGTTAATGTAAGCTATGAATATCTTCCTTGTACAGTTGTGGTAGCAAGCAATAATGTGAATATATGAAAAACAGATATACTCTGCTTAATATTTGTATGAATGAGAAATTGATACCACTACAAGAGTAATTTTCTCTTTTTAATCTTTTGAATACAAGTTTTATTTCAAGGTAATATGTTACAGGTACCTTGATGCTGTGAACTATTTTTCTATGTCTTCAAAATATTTATTCTCTGTAAAATATTCTCTAGTGAGTATTATGTTCCTAAATGTCTGATAGTGGGAGTGATCTAGAAGGTTTTAAGTTTTCTTAAATTCACGCCCTCTGTATCAGCTCCCCAAAACCCATCCACTGCTCAGCTTTTGTGTGTGAATTCTGCTGTTTACTTTGAAAATAGCTCAGCTATGCTTTTCATACAAGCCTACAGGTGTTTCTTTGATTTGACTGAACGTGATTTTTTTAATTAACAAGTATCACTGTTGTGCTGTCTAGTTCTTCTGGGGCCCACAATGGTTTCTCTCCAAAGAAACTAGTTACAATGTTTATTTCTATTTTTATTTTAAATCAGTTACAGCCTCTTCTTAGATACAAATCTGGTCTGCAACACTCCTTACGCCCACAAGTATTGTTGTAATCTTGGACCAATTTCAGCCTGTGAAGGAGGACAGAAGCTTAAAGTTGATGGCAGCTGAGGTTCTGGAGGTGCAGGGATGAGGTTGCAAATGAACTGAAATAATAACTAGTGTTAAATATTGGTGACCAGAAATACATATTGATTTCTTGAAGTCTCAGTTTTCAATAAAATGAATATTGAATATGCCATGCCTAGATTTTATTATCAGTGTTCTCATTTGACAGTGCAGGCAGATTTATTGTGTGGATGCAGATTTTTAGTGGTAGTTCTTTAGTTTGGAGTGGTAGGTTGGCAATGGTTTGTAACGTGGTCATTGCAGTACTGAGCTGGGTGTCAGATGTGACCTTAGCGTACTCCCCAAGCTTCCCATTCTGTGACACTGTGATTGCCAAACCTGCTGATTTCTAAAGCTAATCTGTGTGATATGTGCTGGAAGAAGTGCAGTGAATGCAGTCTGACTTAAATATTTACAGAGAACATCTTTTTATTAAAAATTCCACATAAGCAGTAGTTTTTTCTAAGAACTCATCTATTTTAGGTGCGTCTGCTGTTAGGCATTTCTGTATTTTCCCTATTACTTACTCTCTGAGAATTCTATTTATAGGGGATCTAAAGTAGGGCTTTGAGCAAATAAAAGTCTGAATCCCACAGTGAGGTGGTAGACTAGTAGCGTTTTAAAACATTTCCTATCTTATTAATATCTCTGACTGAGCATACTACCCAGAAAACTTGAATAAGTGCATTTGTGTATAGATAAGTTTTACTCAAAAGCGTTACTCCCAGTTGAGGTAGTACACTTGTCTAGTAAGAACTTTACCAACCATTTTAACACAATCCAGTAATTCAGTAATTGCAGTAACAATAATTGAACTGAGAAAAACTTCAATAAATCACCTACTTAAAGCCTGCAGAAGACTAGGTATTTTCTTTGATGTTTTTTTTCCTAAAGTATTTAAATCTTGTTATTTTGTATGCCAGTAAGAATGCATTTATTACCTTGAGTTTGTCCAGTTGACCAAGGATGAAATTGTTTGAGCAGATCAGAAGCTATAGCAGGACTTGTAAGACATAGGCTGTTCTTTGCTAAAATAATTATTACCTTAGACTAACCTACTCAGCTTCTAGTAACTCAGCAATTCCCACAAATCTTATCTATTCCCAATTTCCTTGAATAGTGAAATTTAGCCACTTGATATTAATCATTTAACAAACGATTGTTGCTAATTATGTCTGTTTCACCTTTAGCCTGAGTAACTGCTGGTAGAGGCATCCCTGACTCCCTGTGAAAGCTAATTATTGTTTGTAGGTATAGTGGCCTTCAGCTAGTCAGTAAAGAGTTATTCTGTAACATAATCAAAAAAGAATATTCTTTTAGTGATAGCTAGAAGTAAGTTTTGAGGCAGAAGGTCTTTCTGATGCTATATAAGAATTCTGTAGATTTTTCTCTTGTTAAATAATTATAATGTGAACTTACACTGGGATTAGCAAATTTCAACAGCAATTGAAATATTTGGAAATAGGTTATGTTGTGTAAAAGTTTTAATACATTGTGTATGCAAATCCAAAAACATCCATAGCAAATCTGAAATTTTCTATGGCACATGAAACCAGGTGAAGTATATTATAGGAACTTATTTACAGAACTTAGACTTAAGCTGAAATCTGGAAATTCATTTGTTAAATGTTACCTTTTTGTTGTAATGCTCAAAAAATACATATTCTTTTTGAGTTACATGCTTACTTGAAAGTCAGTTTTCATTTTTCTAAAAGTCATTATCTAGCCCTGAAGGTTATAGGGGAGAGCTTTAAAATGCAGTGTATAACTGCTTGGAAGGCAGAAGTCAGAGGGAAAGAACTTGTCTTCATTCCCTCCTCCCAGCCCCCATCCCAGAGTCTTAATTTTAAATCAGTCCCCTTGTTTTGGGAGCCCTAGCTTATGGTTTTTGAGCAGCTGGCAATAATGCAAATTGTCCACAAAAAAAAACCACTGTTTGAATTCTGAATAATTTAGAGATCGCTTTAATTGAAGAGGCAGAAGACTTGTTAAGCAAAGAAAATCCCTGGTTCTTTTAAGTTCTTTAAGCACTGCTGTTGAGTAATTACAAGAAGGATTGTGATGACCCTATTTTTGGTCAGGATCTAGATGATTTTATGTAAAGGAAATGCTTAATTAGAGCGGTCTCAGAGCCTGAAATGTCTGGATTCACAGTAGCGACTTATTAATGAAGGGTAAGAGGAGCTGACTAGTTTTTTTAATCCATGGCTAAAATACTGTATGTTGCTCTTCAGCTACCTTGCTTACAAAATTAAAGTGTTTTAGAAATACAATCTGTATTTGTCACCACTAATTTGCTGTAATTTCTTTGCTGCTTTTTCTTAAAGCCACACTGCATTTCTGTTACGATCAAATAGGCATAATGGTGGTTATAATGCCTTTAATAGCCATATTGTAGGTAGAAGTATTAACTACTCAGGGACTAATAGGAAATACGAAATTGGAGGTTATGAGCTGAATGCCTATCTGCATGAGGGCTTACTTGTAAACAGCACCCTGGAAAACTTCTGATTGTATTATGCATGACCATTGTGAATGTTACCAATATACTGCAATGAGAGCTCTATTTACCCTGTATTATTAGGCTGTTGAATGTCAAGGTATGTTGAATAAGGATAAATGAATTTTTTTTTTTTTTTTTGCTGATTTGGACAGAGTGATTATTTCTAACGGTGCTACATTCTTCAGTGCTGTGTTTGTTCTTTGTATGAAGTTCTCTCTTGGGGTTGGATGAATCAGGAGGTGCTGATAATGAGGAAACTATAACTTTTAGGGAAGTAGAAACATTTCAAGGGGAGAAGTACCCTAAACCAGATGCTTTCACTGCAAAAAAAACCATCTGTGCTTGTTCCTCATTAGTTACAGATATCCATTCAGGTTGTTTTGTTGGTAACCGTATTTTGTAGTTCATTAATTTTTAAAACTTATTTCACAGTGGTGTTTCAGTCACCATGAATGAGGAATTAGGAGTCCTTGTATGAAACTTTGTTTCTTGACAATTGTTCTGATGTGTGCATCTTCACCACATGATATTTGGATAATGTCTTTTATTAACTAAATGTTATTGTATTTATTTAAAATTCTTCTCCTTCAATTAGCTTGTTAATATTTCATTGAGTTATTATCTTGAAAGAGATTAATAAACGCTTGAATCTTGAAAATACTGAGATATTTAATAAGAAGAAACAGAAATTAGGAGAAGCCACACACAAGACTGAAGTTGAGGTTTAGGTTTGAAATTCTGTGTATATTGGGAAAGAGTTTTGAACCATCTGAAATGATATTAAGTAACAAAAGTTAAGTCTTACAATCCATTTCAATGATTGTATGGAGTGTCTTCATTTCTGTTATAGCTTTGTTATAACAAGTGTGCTGTTATGCAGATAGGGAGATAAGCATACTTCATAACTCAGCATCTTTTAATTTAAAATATCCAGACCAAAAAGGAATGGCTGATGAGAGCTGTGCATGAGTACAGACTGGTCTTTTCCTAGGCTGGGGCCTGTAGTGCATGGCTAATTGTTCCCAAAGAAAATTCTTGACTTGCCCAGACAGCTCCTGTCATGGGATAGTATATCTGAGGGCCTGGAGTGGCATCCAGTTACGGTAGCTTAAGTTCAGGTAAGGAAAAGAAACCTTTGTCATTAGTTTTTAGTTTTTATGGAGAAGGGAACCATTAACAAATGCTCATTTTTTGGTGGGCAGATCTTACAAGCTTTGTTGAAACACGCTTTTTTCTCCTCATTTACAGCATTGATAGTTCCTTTGCCTCATGCTGAAAACTAGACTTAATAATTAGCCGAAGTTTTTTTTTCTTTTATTATTATTATTATTATTTTTTTTTTTTGTTAGAGTGCTTTAGGTTTGTGAATCTGTTTAAGATCACACTTAGAAATTAAACAAAACTCAGATATCCAGATGGAATATAACTGGTATATTTAGTGGCTCTTTTTTAACTGACTTAATCGTACCGATGCACGAGTCTCACTCTATCAGCTGTAAATATCTGTCTCTGCTCCTCCGTGCTTGCAGCAGGCTTTCTAACTTGTTAGGATATTCAGCGTTGTTAACTGTGTGGTAATTTAGCCAACGAGTGGTTTGGTTCAGTGAGGTAATGAGGAATGCAGAGCAGTCAGAGGTTGGAAAAGTGTAACTTGATTCTTGTTTCCGTAGGAGACTGAATGTGGCAGAGAGTACGATACTAATTCCGAACATAAGAACAATAAACTACAAAATGGTGCCTAAATGTTGCGTGCTAAGCTAGCCCAATGTAATTCATTTTGTTTTAAAGGTTTGTGGACTGCCTGTGCTTAGGAAGGACTTCTTAAAGGTTAAAAATAAGAAACAAGCAGTAACAGAAAGTGAGTCACAAAGTGAGTCACATAAGGGATGGTAGCTTTAAAGATGACAAATGTTAAAAACCAATATTTTGCATCTATGCTAAAAAGCGGTTTGAAGCAGAAAATGCAAAAGCAATAATTTAACACGGAGCTGGATATTAAAAAGCTGCTATTTATACAGACTTGATGATTATGCCTCCAGAGGGTTCCCTTTAATAAAGAGTTCAGGAAGATAGGGTCGCTGTGATTTTTGCGATTGTAACATTCCTCTTCAAATACTTCTAAGTCTGGATGAAAGTCTGAAAGCTTAGAGGGCGGCACTGCGTTCACAGGGCACGGGGCTTTGGGCAGAGAAGATAGGAAGAAAGGGACTTCTTTATAAGGCTGCACAATTGTAAATAAACATATTTAAGAATATTTAACCACGTCTGGTAAATTACTGAAGTTAATCTATTGTTGAATTCTAGAATATTATTTAATACATCAGCGTTGTTTTTCCTGACCTGACCCAGAATTGGAATGGACTCCAATATGATTTTTTTTTTTTAAAAGCATTTCTTAAGTTGTCTGTATTACAAACTAATAAAATGTTTGTTAACCTATCTGCTAAGCCTTACTATTTTTTGCCTATATAGTATTTTGGGGGGAGGGAAAGCAAAAAGAAGAAAGAATGAAATATCACAAGATGTAAAGTTCTGAGGTACAATGTTCTCTCCTAATTTCTAGTCAGTGGTTTGATGGATGGGGGGAGGGGGTGGAGAAGGAAAATGGTTTGGAGTTACTTTGGAATTAAGTGATTTAACTTCAGTACAGCAGTCCCCAAACTTAGAGGAATTGCCGTCTTAAAACTTTCAAGCTAGCGTTAATTCTGCTTTTGGAGTTATTCAAGCTTTTCGCACAGTAATGCCAGTAAGACGTGTTGTGTTTGTTACTGTCACGGTTGTGTGGTAATGACGAAGCTGTTAGCACATGTCTAATGTGTGAGTTCTTTCTATATATACTTTCTATCTTGTGAAGGCAGACACCATATATTCATGAAGGAATCACTCCATCCATGTAATTCAGGTGCGTGTGTAGGACTCAGGAGATGCGGACCCAGGCCAACAGAATGCATCCCGTGCTCTGTAGGGCCCATGGCTTGGTGCTGTTTGTGAGCAGCTTTTTCTCCTGCGCGTGGAACGCTTTACAGCTCTTGGGTTATTCGAGTGTAGAACTCTTAGCAGCCTCCTCATAACCTGCGTGTGCGATCTATCTGCGTGTGTGATTTATCTGCGAGTCTGCGCGAGCGCGGTCTGTGCGTGCACGCCGAGTGTGTGCGGGAGGGTGCTCGGCCAGGGGCTGTGAAGCATTCCGTGTTGTAATTTCGCCTTGCAAAGCGGTATGATACAATGTTGCTGAGCAGAAAAGCGCACGATAGATTTAATGTAGCCAATTGTGTACTTTTGAAAAAAAGAGTAACTGTTCGGTGTGAGTTAATTTTGGATTTTTTCAGCATCTCTCTTTTAGGCTTTGTGCTGCATTCTTCTAGACAAATGCGTATTCCATGTGGGCCACTGTTCTGCTAAATGCTCTCAGTTCTCCTTTTGCAATCAAGATTATGTTGCTAAGGAGATTTTGCTTTTATTGGTGCCATTGATTTGTGTTAATACGTTTTGAATACCTCTCGGTATTCTTCCGTAGACAAGGCCAAAAGAAAAACTTCCCCGAGTTTCCCGATTTACATTACAAACGGAGCGGTGGTGTAATGAAGCCGATATAAAGTGGGCAGTTGAAAGGGAACTAAAGAAGGGCACTCAAGTGAGAAATGAAGAAATGTGCCGAGAGCGGTCTGCGGCCGCCTTCGGCCCAGCTGCAGGAGCTGGCTCAGGCCAGCGGCCGGCCAGCGCCGAGCCCGTGCCTCGTCCCCGCGGACCACCCACTCTCTGCGGAGGGCTCCCCGGATTACCCTGGCGCTTCCGACCCCGGCGGGCGGCCACAAAGCGGCCCCCCCCCCCCCCCGACCCCTTCCCAGCGCCCCGCCGATGGGGAGCGGGGCTGCGGGCCCCTCCAGCTCCGCGCCCAGAGCCAGGGGAAGGGGCGGGGGCCGTTCGCGCGTCGGATGCGCTTAGGCAAAAAACGATCTTGAAAAGCAAAAAGCCAACAAACAAAAAAGGCGTTCCCCTTTCACCGGCGACGCACTTCCTTCGGGCTCGGAGATGGTTCTGCTGGAGGACAGCCCCAGGAGGATCTCGGGCCTCCTGCTCTTGTGTGCGTGGACAAGGCCCCCTCAGATGCACTCCTTCACGTTATGCGGAAGGACTCAAAGACCCGGTCATTTTGTGTATGAGGAGGCTGAAGATTCACATCCAAAAGCCAACAGGTACGCCCGCCCCTTGAAATCTCCAGCCTGTGATGACCTCGGCCCCATCCAATGTTGGGATGACACGGCCGGGTGAAGGGCCTTTGGCTGTGCACCGTCTGTGTTTGCCAAAGCAATGGTGGCGGCACTGCAGGTATTTAAAGGTAAGGACTCTGCTGCACAACATCCCCGGTGTCAAAGGAAGCACTAGTGCCAGAGTCTGGAGGGTAGCTGGTTTGGGCACCTCGTTTGAATTTGCTTCTCCCCAGATTCACACAGGAGACCCAAAGTCACAGTTACAACTTTGGTAACAAGGTCATTGGCCTCAGACTGTCAATCCTATTATATTTTTCCCCTTTTACTCACAATCTCTGTGGCAATAAACCCCTGCCTGTGAGGACTGCTGGCTAGGTGGTGGAAGCAGAAAAGTGTGGCCTTGACTCCTGTGTTTAGCCTGTAGAGAACTCCAGGTATTAAGTGAATTTGGCTCGTGTGCCCTTGAAGGTCTGGGTCTTGGATAGTTAATGAAATGACAGTGAAAGGCATAAGGAGATAGCTATTGTATCCAAATTCTGCAAGTGTTTTTTTCAGCATAGCATCATACTTGCAGTTTTGTGCTGTTCTATATTAGTATCATGGTTCTAAACAAAATCCTTTGTAGTGTTCCAAGAATCTATCCCTAAAGACATTGTCTTTCGTATCCTTTTCCATACCTTTTCCAGCACACTCTATGTAAAAGGCTGGATTTTATGTGAGATAATGAGTTTTGAGGTTAATGAGGATAGGACCCAGCATTCCTACTGTATTGTATGCCATTGAGTATACAGTAGAAATAAATTAAGAGAGGCAGACAATGTTTTAAAATCCTCTTTCATTTAGGCATTTTGTTTAGCATTCAGAACACAGCCACATTACATGATTAGCTGATTTTAATGAGTGTCCTCTAGTCAGTTGAACGAGTGTGTGGAAAACCTAAAAAGATTACTTTATATTTGTAGAGACAGTCTGTTTACATTGTTATACCTCAGCTAAGAGGATACTTGGCATGTATGATGCATCTAAGAAAAAAATGTGGAAGGCCAAAGAAACCTTGAAGACAATTGGATCCAGCCCATTCTCCCTTTCCCCACAATGCAAGCTCTGATGACTTAGTATTTTAATTAATGTCAACCCTTACCATCAGTGCTCATGGGAACAATCATTAAACCAACACAAAAACATTTTAAATGGCTGGCAACCTACCAGATACTGAGCTAAGCATTCCCATGGTAGAGTGGACGGTTTCATAGCCAATTCTGCTCTGGATTAAATACATTCTCTAATAGCACTGCCTTGAAAGCCTATTATTTTCATACTAAACAATACAATATGGTTTCTAAGTTCTATTTTAAAATGTTTTTATATTTACTTCCCAACACTGGTACCGATGTTATTTATAATGGTGTGGTTGCATTTTACTTTGTTGCTACTAAGACTTGTTTTTCCTCCTTTCTCCCCCCAGTTTTGGTTTCGTTGCTGCTAAACCAAAACTGTATTTTTTTCCTCCCAGATAATTCACACGATCAGGCACAGCCTAAACCAGCAATCAGTTTCTTATGAAGCTCTGAAAATTGCTAACTGAGTGATTTTTTTAAATGGGATGATTTATTTATTTATGTTTGGTTTTGCATGGTAGGAAGTTGGGCAGCACATCTCTGTCTATCCCGTGGGTACTCTGCCCTCCTCACCACTGCAGTATTTGCTTACCAAGTGTACCAAGCAGTGTGCTCTTTCCAATTCCTCGAAGGCTTTTTCCCCACTCCTATCTTCTGTGTTTCCTGTTTGCTCAAATTGTTTAAACATGGAGCTCAGTGACAGGCTATTAGTGCTGACTGGAGCCACACATAATGTGGCCACATGTTGTGTGAGCTTCACAACTTGTCTGATAATTCGCCTCAGGCCTGACCTGAAATACCCTTGCTATTCTCATTCTTGGCCCATACTGAGAGGAGGCAGACACTCTTGTCTGCTTGGTGAGCATGGGGGAGGTCCAGGTCCCCAGATGTGATGTCATAGCCCTCAGTGAATCTGCCCAAGGAGGGGAAGAAGATGAAGCCAATAGTGTGGTGTGAGGACAGGGAAGAGGGCACAGTGCTCATTCCTCTTCTGTGCTGTCCATGGGGTGGGAAAACCCACTAATGTGGTGTTGGGTGCTGGTGTATCTTCTCCATAGAGATGCTACAAGTTGCAGGGAAGGAAGCCCAAATGGGCAAATGGAGAGGAGAGCATTCTCCACTCTTTTTGTTGTAATTGCTGATGGCACTGATGTGGACATGGAAAAAGGAGGGAGATTTTGGTTGACATTAGTGAGCACAAAAAGTGTGGCGCATCTGAGACCAAGCCAAGGATAACAGAAAACACAGTGAATAGTTGTGGTTCTGACAGTTTACTTGTTAGAAGAAATGTTTGTTGGGCAGAAAATAAATGAGCCTGGAAGGATTCAAAAGGTGGAAAATCACAGTCACAGGATGAATGCAGGTGTACTGCTGTCCAACAGAAAGCATTAGTTGGAGAAATGGATTTCAAGTGATGGAGTATTTTGATGTGGAACAAGTCCTTACAGTATATCGAGCTTTAGTGTTGATAGGGCTACTCAGAGAGTGGAAATAAATTCAAGCAAACTAAAAAGGCTGTGGAAGCCCCAGCAACAAACAATGCTAAAATAGTCTGTAAAGCCAAGAACAGACTAGAAAGGGGGAACAAGAAAGATTTGGGAGGGTGGAATTCAGGAGAGCAGCAAGGAAATTGAAGGTTAGTGAAAATCAGTGGATTTTGAGTGAAGGAAGACAAACAGTGTGCACGTACACACACACACAAAGGATAAATAAAAAAAAAAAAAAAGGAAATTCCAAAGCCCAGAAAGGAAAGGATTTAGAGGTGAAATGGGGAGAGTTATGTGAATTAAAACCATGGAGAGAAAAGCGACATGGTCACAGAGAAAAGGGCAGAAAATGGAGCGTGGTTTCTCTTCATGAGAACAAACAATGTGCGGTTTGTGTACAGACTCCTTGGGAATATCTTTAAGCCTTGCAAAACACGGACGGCTTTGGAAACTTAAAAGCCTGTGATCACAGTCTGTGTTTCAGTGTATTAATTTTATCAGAAAAATGGGGACAACTGTTACTATTCCTAATTAATGAATATACTTCATGTACATGCTTTTTATTTATTTATTTAACTTATGAGAAGCTTGTCACCGTGAAATGCATCAGATATTCAGTATCCCATCCATCTCAGCAATCAAGACCCACAACACGCTCCTTTGCTCTGTTTTTAGATTCTTGTCAAGCATTTCTTCATTCAGTGCCTAAATTCCCTGACATGGGGAAATAGAGCAGCTTCCTAAGCTGCTGCAAACTACTTTCCCCATTAAACTGTGATTTTCCTTGAGGATGAAGGGCTGTTTTCAAAAGCACTGTAAGGATCTAATCAGGTTTGATGTTTTTTTCCTTTTATTTCAGTCTATGACCCATATTACAAATACATGCTGCAATAACTGCAGTTGCTACAATGTCCAGAAAGTCTCTGGCAAAGTCATCATCTGTTGTATGAAGGTGAAATCTGTTGCAGACAGATGAATAGTTTCTCTAGCTGAGGCATATAATTACACCAACAGAATTTTCATGCAGATTTCTCCCCTAGGAATAATGAACAAATATACAGAATTTAGCGTGCCATGTCAGACTGCTGGCTCAGGACAGATGTTCAAAGGATCTAAAAAAAATGGAGGCCAGGCAGCTAAAGGCAGTTTAAAGTTGATGCAACTACACCTGTGACAAAGATCTTGTCTCTTCTTGTAATTCAACTATGAAGCATCTGGTGCTCTCATTTACATAGCAAATAGAGGTTCTTATTTATAGAGCAAAGCCGAGAAGTTCAAATTAGGATAGCAAACAGTTTTCTGTGTGCTATACAAATACGTGTGTTAGAGCTGGACCTTGTTCCAAAGTACGTGCAAGTCGTTAAACAAGAGAGGCAAACAACACCTGATAGAAGCATGGTATCCTGTTATTCCCTTAGAAATAACCATGCTTCTTCACCACTTACCCCTGCTTGCTTCTGGCGTGCCAAAGCTAGCTCTGCCTGTCGCTGCTACTGCATACCAAGTGTCTCTGTCACCCCTACAGCAAGGGTTTAGTCTGGGGTCCGTGTGTTAATCAACAGGATCTTTCCGTGGTGGTTTTTTGTTTTCTGCTTTTTCTTCTTCTTCTAATAAGCAGTTGTCTTTCTCAGGTCTAGTATGAATAAAATGAAAGAGGAAGAAGACAGAACAGCTGGCAGAAAAAGTGTGTTTTTCTTTCTCAGATGCAAGGCATCTCACCCCTGAGAAGTTTTGCTCCTTTTTAGCAGAGTACAGATCTCTTGCTTTTTCCCATTCAGGTTAGTTGAATGTTAAAACTGATTTTCAAAGATCCTTTTTTCTTTCTCCATAGTCAGCGGAGCACTGACTCAGCATCCCAACAACAATGCACTTAGAGCGGGCATTAGTTTTGAAAATGTTGATTCAACTCCGTGAGAGACCATGGCAACAAAGATAGGATGAAGACCTTTGAAGAAACCTTTGAATACTGTTTAGAAGAAGGAGAATGGATAGGAAAACAGAGGGAAAGGAGAGCAGGATTCATTTGCTTCTTAGCGATGCTACCGTTTTAAGGGGCAGTACTAATTCCTATAATGGATTTCACTCCTGGGTAAAGAATGCTAGCGAAAAGCCTCAAATGAGTGCCACTTCCCATTGAGATAATGTCCAGGGTTGTAGGGAGGCTTTTTTTCCCCGTGTTTGTTTTGACAAGTAGATTCTTTTGCTTTATCTCTCTTAAACAAGAGAAGTTTTAAGGCTTAAAGATTTGAGCCCTCTGAGAAATCAAAACTTCAGTCTTTGAGATTGCGCTAAGTATATTTACTCAAGATTTATGACAAATCCCACAGAAGGAAGGAGAATGCTTAATACAATTCAAATAGGCTGGAACTTACCATCTAAATAAGGACTAATCTACTGCCCGCTTGTGCTTCCCTAGCAAGAGACAGCACCACTCTTGGTGTAAAACAATAGGGGACTTTAGGGAAATAGAAAGTCTGAGAATCCTCAATGTCTATTCACGGGTTGTCTCCTTTTAACCGACATTTCAAAAGTTACGCCCGCTCATGACATATGCAGTGTTCGGGTTTTGCAACGTTCATTCTTTTCATGATTTTCAGTCCGTGCTAAGAAATTCCTATAATACTCTATCTGTTCTAGCTATAAATGTGGAAGAATTTTGATCAAAGGAGACTATTTTAACAGCTGTCTTTCAAGGCAACATGTGCAGCTCTCTTGGTAGCTTCACCTAATAAGTTTAGAAGAAAACAGAAGTCTTTTCATGTCTGAGGTGTCAAAAACACTGAATATATTGTCTTTCCTTTGGGATCCTGAAGCCACAGTCAGGTAATAAAAAAGCCCTGCAAAAGGAACCCTTGATTTTGTTCAAAGCGATAGAAATGGTTGCTTTTGTGTAGTGTTTGTTTTCCAGAAGTGTTCATAACCCTGCATTATCCAGCCATTTGTTGACAAAAATAGAATTTTATTTTCTTGGATAAATATGTTCTGGGATTAGTTACAGGAGAAAAGGAGGGCCTGTTGCTCTTTTTGCCAAAGCAGAGAAGAGGGACTCCCCTCCCATTACCTTTTCACAGCCAGGGGAAATGAACACTTCCATTATGCTTGACAATGAAGAGCAGGAGTAGCAGGTGGTGACTGCTACTAATCAGGAAGTTAAGTAATAGCAGTACTTGAGCACTTTCTAAAGGATTACTGTTTATGGGAAGATTTGTCCTCTATCTGAGCACCACTGGAAGAAAAACAGAGAAAGAAAGATGAAAAGGTGCCTATTAGTTACAGATTTTCCATCCCCTCCCCAGCTCCTCGAACACATGTATACACACTGCCCACTGCCCTCCCTCTCCTGCCCTAAATGTTCAAACTACTCCAGCAGGCAACTGGAAAACCTGTAAGAACAGATACTTCACTTATTCCCCCCCCCCTCCCCGATCCTTCTTGCACCAAAAAAGGCTGGCTGCAGTCTAGGCACAACCTGCTGCTTGGCTGACTGGAAAGAGCATGGATTCTTCTGCACGTGCTTATATATTTAAGCCCTCTACCTTCAATCACACTTTTTGGCTTGAAGGAAAAGAAAGCTATTATTAACATTTTCATGTGTTACCTGACGGATACCTATGCAGAGGTCTGGATTTGCTGAAGAGATGCAACTGTACATCCTAAAATCTTCTCCATAAGGTACCGCAACGCTAATGTGCCATTATAAAAGTTTGGTCTGGTTGATTGCTACGTCTCATCATCTTCTCAGTTGAAGACTTGAAAAGTTTTTCACATCTTCAAATCTGAGTGACACTGTTTCAAACCTTTCTTTTATCTGTTTCTCACAGCTTTTTCTGGTCTCAAGTCAATGAGACTTCACCCAGACACACAGAAATAAAAGTATGTCAAATGTGATACACAAATCAAATACTGAACTTCAGAACTGCCAAACTCATGAGCTTCGTCAGACTCCCAGTGTCCCACAGGCTGCCCTGGGATCCCAAAGGGTTCAGAGCCAGGACCCCACAGGCTGTCCCATGGCATTTGCTGCTTTTTATGCAGAGAGGAGAAAGAGTAAGCAATGGACTTACTGTGACTTAGCTCTGCCCCACTCTTGCTGAGTAGAGGCAAGAACATGTATTTCATGTGCCTTCTTGAATTTAGCCACAGGTCACAGTTACCTCAAGTGTGTTAAGAGCTCTTGTTTGGGGTTATCTTTTTAGATAGTACTCCACTGGGCTGACATTTTTTTTAAATTCTTGGATCAGTGCTGCACTTGCTACTCCTTCATGTCACAAACCACATTCTTGCAGATCACACCTCTGAACTACTGTGATTTCTGCAAATGAATTGTGACCCTGGGCTTTGCTGTGCTGCCAGGGTGTCCTGGAAGTGTAAAGGGCTGTCCTGCAGATCACTGAGCACAAAGCCCTCTACATCTGCCACAACTCCTCCAGGACAAAACCTTCTTTTAAATGCTGTTTACTCCAGCCATTTCAGTACTACTGTTTGCTTTCTTACGTGTTGACATTGTGGCTTAGCTTCCTCAGAACATTTTTGTCTGAAAGATCATTATTTTCTTTTCCAAGAGGCCCATGAACAGACTGATTGTCCTTCATCAATTTTAAATTTTGACCGTCTGCCAGTTGCTTTCTAATCTAAAGCCAATCAAAATTTAAGAAGATTCAGAGAACAGTGAAACAGAAGCACATCCACTTCAAAAAGGTTACCCAACTGTTTGTTGCTGTTGTTCCATTTTGTCTCGGACTCTATAATGATGGCTTTCAGTATCTTGGCTCCACTCATTGGCCCTTGTTTAAAGCCCAGTGTTGCACCCACCCTTCCCCAGGACTGGGGCACAAGAACGCTGTTGTGCAGCTCAGTGTTCGCATTCCATACTGGGTTCACTCCCAGTTCCCATCTCAGGAACAATTGTCAGGAGATATCTTCTATAGCTCTCTTCAGGAGAGTGACTTTTTACACTGTCTGTGATAGGACAAGGAGAAATGGTTTTAAACTGAAAGAGAGGAAAATTTAGGTTACATGTTAGGAAAAATTCTCTACTCAGAGGGCAACAAGGCACTGGCACGAGCTGCCCAGAGAAGCTGTGGTGTCCCACCTCTGGAGCTGCTCAAGAGCAGGATGGATGGGGCCCTGGACAGCCTGAGCTTGTGGGTGGCAGCCCTGCCCACAGCAAAGGGTTGGAACTGGGTGGGGCTTCAGGATCCTTTCCAACCCAAGCCATCCTGTGGTTCTATGATACGATACTGTATGTGTGTGTAGGGACTTCATTTTCACAGCTACTGATTATCAACACATGACTAGGAAACAAAGCAGAAGGGATATGTGTTTTTGTAGATATCCAGTTTTGTTTGTTTTAATGGACTAAAGATAAGGCAATTGGTTGGTTTCAGATATTTTATAATTAAGACTCTAACCTAGCTGCATTTCTGGGAACTAATAAATTCCATTAGTATACAGAATAACTCAACTCCAATGCTGTATTGCTTATCAGAACCAAAATGATTCATGCTTTGACACCTTTGACATCAAGATGATCCCACAAAGGAGGATTTGATGAAGATTCCATCTAAAAAATGGGAACTTCACCAGAAATCATTAGAAGAAATGTAAAATCCTAGAGATGTGTCTTAGACCTTCAGGCTATTGCTGCTTTTCTGACTGTGGGATCTACATTTTCTGAACAGGTAGGTATAGGTGAGGTTGCTGCCTGAATGAGCAGGGCTGCCAGCCAAAGTCTTCATTAGGAAACACTGTACACATTGGAGGGTGGGCAGGGGGGCTCCTGGTTTACAGAGGTGCTCTGATGTCTCTGCCATCTCACATTGGCACCTGAAGGATACACTGCAATGACTTGTAGTCTATTTTTGTTCCAAAATAAGACAAAAATGATGACAGCTTTGATTTTGTATTTCTGGAAACCTTGTTAGGTATCCAGTATTTCAGTAGAGTTCATTTAAGAACCAAAGCTTTAGAAAAATATTAATTTTTGAAGGTTTAAAGGCTTCTTATCTTCTTTGTGTCAATGGTTTGGAAGGTATTCTGGCTTCAGAGTTATAAAAACGAACAGCAAAATGGAGTTTCTGCTCATGTAAATGTATTAGACTTTCACCATATTCCTTATACTGAATAAAAGAGCTTGTCAAGAGAAGACAAATATGACTATCAGATTACCAAATAACAGTGCTAATAATGAATGTTGTTATTAGTACTGCAGTTGAAGGTGACAACACAAGCTGCTGGGGTTCATTTTGGGGGCTGTAACAGAAGGATTTGGGTTTACTCTGCTCAGTGTGTGAATAGTGGCGAGTCAAAAGAACAGCTAGGAGGCAGCCTCAGCTCTGATACATCAAGTTCTGTACACAGAAGGTGGGCATGCATGCTGAATGAGTGGAGTCAAGGTGGAAAACTACTTTTCAGAAACCAGCTTAAACTGTAAGACTGCATCTATATCCCTTGTGAGAGGAAAGAGCTGCTTCCCACTGCTTCTCTTCTGCCAAACTCTGAATGAAAAACATTGCCCAGGGCAGGTGCCAATGTCCAGAGGAGGATTTCCAGACTGTGAGCCTCAGCCTCCTGGAGAAGAGATGGCCTTAAGCTGTGCAGAGGAGCCCCAGAGGGGGCTGCATTACTTCGGTGCTCTGACAGTGCTGACTGCAGTTTCTCTCTGGTCGGTGTGCTGGCGGCTGCAAACTCTGTTCAGGTACTTCTAACTCTCTTTACAATGTATTAGACTATTTTCAGCAGGAAATATGGTGTCTAATTCAGGAATTTAGCTCTGGAAAGCATAAACTAGAAGTTATGAGTGACAATGAAGAGTATAATCCTTGTGGTTCAGGCTGAAAGCCAAGGGAGATGTACTGTGACTGTGCATAGCTAGTTGTAGGAAATAAGGCTAACTCCTATTTTTTCTTGGTGTTGACAATGGTTAAATGAGAAATAAAAGAAGAGTATGGAATACCAAGAAAAGTAAAAAATATGTCACATTTTTTTCAGTTATAGTTTAATTTTCTGCAAAATAAATATGAACGACCCCAAAGTATCTCCTAAATAAGTATTTTTATATATTTAAAATCACAGTTTGTAGAATGTTGTCACGAAGTGCTAAGCTGAAAAGAGGACTTAAGTTATAAAGTATCTAAGACCAAATTATCTAGGTCCGAAAAGAGCACAGAAGGAGACAGTTTTTGGACTTGATGATCTTAGAGGTCTTTTCCAATCTTTATGATTCCATGTTCTGATGATTTTTTTTTCATAGAATTAATCGACCTCTACCAGTGGCAAGGATTACTTTTTTTTTTTCCATAATGAAGCATTGTGTAACATGATCAGATTTCGTTTAGAGAAGTCAGAAAAGCTGGAGAAACAGAAATGTTGTGTTTGTTTTCTTTGGAAGAGTCAGCTTTAGCATATCTCTGGCAGCAAACAGCAGGGTAGTTGGGCTCTTGTTCACTTCTTTCACTGTGCTCTCACCCTCCTGCAAGAGCTCTTTCCTTCTCTTACCTGTTGCTGTCTCTCAGACTGTTGTCATCACCTTAACAAAAGTTGCAATAAACACAACTTTATTGAGATAAAAAAAGAGATGAAGTAGCACTTGCAGCAGAAGTCAAATATGAACCGGTAACATCCCAAGGAGCACAGAATGTCCTGACTGTATTGCCAAGCTAACCCAGAAGATAAAATGCCGGGCTGCTTTAAATCAGTGTTCAGTATATCCTTGTTAAAGGATATTTTGCACTGTTGTCTGGGAAAGACCAACAATTATCCTCTAAAATAACATCATAAAAGTACTAAATTTACTATATGAGAAATCCTGGCTTACTTCAGCATTGTGTGAAGTACGAAATATCATTTTAGATGTATTTTAGGTGATTACGAGTATGGCATACCTGATATTGATGTACTGTATGGTGGAAAGAAGGCTCTAATTAGTATCAAGACATAAAGAAAAAATAATGTGTGAATCACACACCTACAGCCTTAATTGAACTGAAAGGTTAATAGGCTGCACAGACCACCAGCATCATCTAAAGAAGGAAAAAGAAACAAATGTTTAAGTCATTGAGCATCCCACCCACCCTCCACTCGTTAGTTCCACTCAGCCTGTATTAACACTGCAGTTGTGCATCAACAATGTGCTGTGACCATCTGGCTTCCCTTGGAAGGACATGTGGACAGCTTATCTTCAAAGATACAGCACTAACAGCTGAATCAAGCCAGAGAATGGAAAATAGATCTGAGTTCATCTTCTTCCACGAAGGACCAAATGACCTGCATTTGGCAGTGCTGTTTTAAATGAAGGCACTTGGGTTAGATCTTCATATACTTCCCTTTCTCTTTGCAAAATGTACTATACCATCTCATTTTAGTTTAAAAACACCAAGTGCATCCATAGGACATATGGATATTCTTTCCCTAGCTAGTGAAAAGAAGGAATACTCTATAGAGATAAAAGTTGGGAAAATTACCCATACAGATCATACAATCTTTAGCTTTCTCCTCCTAGTAAACACAAAATAATTTCTGTGAGACATTTAGGACCGTCCTTTAGCTCTCACAAAGGTACATCCACAGTATTAAGAAAACAACTTTGGACAGAAAGGTAGAATTTCCTTTTCAAATCAAGGCCATACATCCCATTCAGCTCTGAGAGGTATTGCATTGCTTCCTAAATTACTCAGTGTCTTTACTTCCTGCTTACCTGTTGCGAAACTAATGTGTTCCAGAAAGGACAGAGTGACTTGAGCATCTGAATTCCTGCAGGGAGCATGGGGGTGAAGTACTTTTTAATTGTTTTGACTCTTCAAATGGTACAAAACCAAGAACATGGTGAAAGGACTCCATATCAAAATGTATGCTGCTTCATTCATCACAAGAAAAGATCATGAATCATACACACAAACTGAGATTTGATTCTTTCTGTCTCTTGGCTGTGATACTGTTTTTCCCCATTCTTTTCCTGTGAAACAGGAAATTACTTGTCTTCTCCCTTAAGAGAGCACCTTCATGTAAACTGCTTTGTTAAGTGACTCCTGAAGATTAATTCTCCTTGTGAAAGTGCATCCACCATGAAGATGCTGAGTGCACGCTTAGTGCTAGTGAGGTACAAAAAACATGCAAAATTGTCCACTAAATATTATAAAATAGAAGGGAGAAATGCTTTTCATTTTGTAAAGCGCACTCCCACTGTTACCTACATATAAACGGTTGTGGTATCATATGGTCCTGAACAGCTCACAGTACAGCAAGCTTGCAGTGGTTTTACAATTTCTGGTCAGACTTCTTATAGAAGTATGCATGCAACAGTATGAAAGATCTTTATACAAATGATATTTTCAGTGCCAAACTTGAAAAAAGTCATTATTCCTGCAAGGTCACTCCCTGCACCTAACCATGAGACAGAAAGATGAGACAATGAACATTCGTAACACTTTGCTAAGTGATTCCTTTCATCTTAAGGCATTCTCTTTCTTCTAAGCTCCAGTGTTAGCAGTGTGCGTGGCAACTACAGATATATGACAGTGTGCTGGAAAGATAAAGGGCAGGTAGAAAAAATTCCTCTGATCTTTTCTTATCCCCCCATCTGTAGAGTATCCCGGATAAGTGAGTGGAATAAACAAGATATGCAGATCCACCTCCAGAGGGACTTTCTGTAGGCATGGCTATCAGCAGGCCCTGCTGGCACTTCCCAAAGGAACCACCACTAGCTCACACATCCAAATACATTATCTTCTGCTGTGAAGAAGCACGTGTGTTTGTTTGTTTGATTGGTTGTTTTTCAGAGAAATCTCTTCTCCAACCCTTCAGCAACTAACCACAGGGCCTTTCAGAGAAATTGATCAAAAGTCACACTGGCAGCTTAAACACACCCCTTTTTCCAACATCACTTGTCCTCCCACTGCCCCCAAACACAATTGGTTATGTAAAACCCTAAGACCATTCCCCTCCTAGTTTACTTCCTAAATCATAGAATGGCTTGCTTTGGACAGAACCTTAAAGATTCTAAAAGATCCCCACCATGGACAGGGTTAACAACCACTAGATCAGTAAAAGCTAACTGGGAACTGAACTCAGCTGCTCCTCATTCCTGAGGTAATTGCAGGCATTTCTACAGCTGCTTCAGGGATGGCTGACTCTTCAAATGTGTGGTGGTAGCATTTTTTTTTTTTTTTTTTTTGCTCTGTGCTCAATTTCAAACCTCAGGCTTGTCCTTACAAGCAAAACTGTGATTGGTTTTCTTACAGATACCAGTAAGATGAAAATACCTTGATGCTAAGTGCTAGTTCTTTCACAGGAAGAGGCACTTCACATCCACAGCAGACACTGAAGGTATGGGTTTTATTATCAAGTGTGTGTGCTAATTTGTAATTAGACACATATGGCACATTCATTAGGCGTTAACTTGGAAATATTTTTATTATTCAGCTTGCTTTGGCAAGCTTTAGGTCATAGTGTAGAGATGGATAAGAAGCAATTGAACTCCATCTGAATAAAATAGGAGTAATTTCTACTTGATCATCAATGTATTTTTTATGATTTAGGTTTCATAAAAGGTGAGTTGAAAGGTTTACGTTAGATCTGTTCTAAGGAATCAATAATTGACGGAAAGCCTTGGAAGCCACAGTGATTTGTGTTTGTGTACTGTTTGCTTTCTAGTTCATTCTTGCTCTGAGTGCTTCTAAAAGTACTTCAAGCTGTTTGGTGTGATGTTTCATTTCACGTCAGAATTCTAGAGTAGAAATAAAATTTAGTGGTTATATTCAGTAGTTTTGACCATAACATCAGTAGCTTTTTTTTCTCTTCTATGTAGCATGGACTTCTGCTGCACTGCTACAAACTGCATCTCATGCACTGGTAGGCCAGGATCCTAAGGACTAAACTCAACATTAAATACGGATTGAATGCAATAGGCACATTAGAGATTTTTAAATGGTTCTGCATGAGAAATGACTCATCTTTTACTTCTTTAGAATAAGGACAATCCTGTTGTGGGGCTCAATATCTTTGCTCAGTAGCAAAAGATATTGATTCTTAGCTGAAGAATCTGTAGAGATGGAAGGGGATGACTAGTCCAGTTCCCTGCAATGAACAGGGATATGCACAACTAAATCCGGTAACCCAGGGCCTGGTTCAGCCTTGACTTGGAAGTCTCAAGGTATGGGACACCTACCACATCTCTCGGCAACCTGTTATAGTGCCTCACCACCCTCATTATAAAAGACTTCTTCCTTATACCCAACCTTAATCTACTGTCTTTAAACTTGAGACTATTTCCCTTTCTTCCATCACAACAAACCTGTTCCCTTCTTTCCTGCTTCTCCCCTTTAGATGCTGAAATGCCGCTATCAGAACACCTTGGAGCCTTCTCCAGGCTGAACAGCTCCAGCTCTTTCAGCCTGTCCTTATAGCACAGGAGTTCCAACTCTTACATCATTTGTGTGGCCCTCCTTTGGATGCGTTCCATCAGGTCCATGTCTCTCCTGCACTGAGGACTCCACATCTGGATGCTGTTCTCCAGGTGAGCTCTCATCAGTGCAGAGGGGTGGGATCACCACCCTTGACCTGCTGGCCACACCTCTTTTGATGCAGCCCAGGATACAGCTGGCTTTCTGGACTGTGAGGACACATTGCTAGCCCGTGTCCAGCTTGCTGTCCACCAGTACCCCCAGGTTTTTCTTCAGAAAGTCTGCACTCAATTCTCTCATCCACCAGCTTGTATTGGTAGTGAATGTTACCTTGATGCAGGTATGAGATGTTGCACTTGTATTTGTTGAACCTCATGATTCACCTGGGCTCACTGCTTAAACCTATGTAGGTACCTCTGGAGGGCATCTTGTCCTTCTGGTGTTTCACCTGCATCCCACAGCTTGGTGTCAGAGTGAAAAACAAAGGCTGAGAGTGAATAGAAACAATCTTAATAAGAAATTCCAATAGTGGAAGAAGGAAGCTTTTCTGTGAAGTGGTCAGAAACTTCTTGTCTGTGGGATCTTTTATTACTTTCTTAATACCTGTGTGTACTTTTGTATCCACTGTGGGAAAGAGCAAGATGTATGGAAAATGGAAAGCATATATATATATAGAGTGTCCCAAAGTAGCCTACACACAAATATTTTATCTCAAATACTGAATACTGAGAAATACTTGTGTTGTCTGTAAGTGCTTACTGTGTGGTCTTACCTGTCCTTATTAAGAAGTATTTTCTGCAGAGAAATGACTGTTTTCTATGAGAGAAATCTGTGAAAGAAGCATTTTCAATTCTGGATAACTTGAACACAACACGCTGGTCTCTCGTGTATTTAAGTTGGTGCAAACAGTGGTAATTTTTCTGCAATATGTATGTATCTAGCTCAAAACATAGTTTAGCACTCACATCTCTCTTCAAGTTGATTAAACTAGATAGCATCTTGAAATATAATTATTTAAGGTAATAAAAAATACTTTTCTTTTTAACACTCATAAGCTTATCCAGTGTTTGTCAGTACTGCAAAAAGTAGTGATTACATATTAGTTTTACCTATAATCACGGGGTAAAGTACTCCATAGGGACAGGTAGAACAACTTGTCATTTACTATCCATGCTTCTGTGCGAGCTGCATATCTTGAAAGAAAAGGCTTCCTACCTCCAGACATGTGGTTCTGTACATGCTAGGCAAATTCACCACTGGGGAGAAAAGGAGAATTAATCTCTCATATCAAAACATGAGCAGTTCTGCTCTCAGACGCAGTACACATCTGACCAGTGAGTAATTCTTGAGTAAACTCCTGCTTGGGAATATTTCAGACAAAAGCCTTTCAGTAAAAAACAAAGAACAAGCCAAACTGTATGAATGCACGCCTTCTCCTAGTTTTGAGATCAAGTACTTCCATGCGTGTCAAGAGAACCTCTTCTAGGTGGACCTCCTGAAGTTGTTCCAGTATAATTCACTTCCAACTTATATAATACATTAAAATATCTCATCTGTTAGTCTCTCTCTGCATATTGAGGACTGCTTTATAAGGAAAACTTGGTTGAGTAAAGAGAAACAAATGTTTCCTGCCTAGTAGTATGAAGCTCGTTAGTGTATGGAAAGCCATCTACAGTTAACGGAAGGACATCCAGGATTGCAGTTGCAGTGATATTTCTCCCCAAGCAGCTTCAGGATTGAAGATTTTGATTGTTAGCAGCTTTAGAAGGGAACTAGCATCCATTGTAGATGTGATTGTAAAAGCAGACTGAGAGGGAGAGAGAGCGATAGCTGGATCAGGAAAGGGTAGTGAGTGACTCCAAGACGAGGGAGTTGGTTTCAATTATTGTCAGTCCTGGTGGATGCTGCATGGCCAGTGGTGTGGGGCTGCAGAGAGACACCACAGCTTCCCTGTCCTCAGGTGTGTTAGGAGCCCTTGAAAATCCAGACTTAGGAGCTCAGTGGCCACAAAAACAATATAAATACAACGGGGGGGGGGGGGGGGGGGGGAGGGGAGAGAAAGGAACAGAAGGACTATGTTTCCCTAAAATGTGGCACAGCTGTGAGGCGTGGCTCCATGTTTTCTTCTGCATAACATGCCCTCCTTGTGCATGATGCAGGTTAAAAATGTATTCCACTCACCCAGGGAGTGCCTGTTTCTATTCAACTTCCAGCATCTCAGGCTGTATGGAAGAAAATGCAGTATTTCTTAGGATATACAGGAAAAGTTAATGAGGCAACGAGACATGGAGAGGTGTGTGGCAAGAAGCTTCTGTTCTGCACCTATTTCTAATGGCTATTTATGTATCTTATTGCATGAATAACTTCAGGAAGCTGGTCCTCTGTTTAGTATAGAAATTACTGATTTACTGTATGGTAACTGCTGAATCATGGCCTGAACTACTGATTGATCACCTGAGGTGAGCACTGAGTCAGCTGCAGGAACACAGGTGAAGGCAATTCATCTGTGTGACCGGATCAGGTGGAGTCTTGCTCCACCTCTCCCAGACCCCATTTAAGGGCTGACCAGCACTGGGAAAGGATCTCTTGTTGGAGATCCCTCCTGCGTGGAGTTTCAGGCAAGCTTTGACTGTTAGTGACACGTGAGCCCTTCCTAATTTATTGGGTGTCTTTATACCATCTGGATAAGCCATGCAAAAATATACTGTCCATCTTCATTATTTTGTGTGGGTATTATTCTTTTGGGGGTAGTCACCCTACATTTACTTAGGGTTTGTTGTTTTGTATTTGTTTTCCAGAGGCAAATGTTACTTCAGATAACTTTGGTGACAGAGCAGGGCAGAAGAGTGATGGGTTCAGGAAAGGTAAGTCTTGGCTTTCTCAGTACTGTAAGCAAACACAGTGACTCATGCAGTCTGCAGCTCTCACTTAGAGGAGTCATACAGGCTGCTGTTGGCTGGAAACTGAAAAATTAATAGAAAGCTAGTGGGCAGATCAGCACCCTGTAATCACTGCTTGAGCTGACTTATAATGAGTTTAGGATTTCTGTCAGTCTTCTCTTCCCACAAGGCTTCCTGAGAGAGACTGTACAAAATGAAATCAAGGGAGGAAAAAATGTACTGAAAGCCTATGAATGTGTGTGAGGTCTTCTGCGTAGCAGTTAGTGATGTACTTGAAAGATGTATACTTTGTGATGTGAAGATACTTGGAAAATGCTAAAGAAAAAAATAAAATAATAATAAAAAAAAAAGGGGTGATAGTGGCTTTGGCATAGGGTCTCCTTTGAGAACAAGGGGTAATCTGAGTATTCTGTATAAGTTTTGTCAGTGGAAATATTCTTTCACTTTTATAAAGTGTTCAGGCAATTACTGCTTTCATTAATTGGTGATCACATCATGTTTTAAGAGCTGAATGTTAGATATGGGGTGAAACTGCGTAACGCAACTATGTTATATTGAAAATAAGTCTGACAGGAATAAAAGCAGTATTGTTTTGTTTTTACCCGTGAGTACTAAAGTACATGTGTTTTAGGTGTTCACTGCATGAAGAAGAGGTCGCAGTTGGGAAACTGCTTAGCAGGATTAGGAGACTGGGGAACTGTTATTTTTAGACTCAAGTTTTCTATTTTTTTCAGTGTTTTTCTGGGCAAGAAAACTGGAAATGAATTGAACGTGAGGGATTCATGAAGAGAGGAGGCTGTTCCTAACATCCTAATGGGGCTGGTGGAGTTTAATGATTTGTTACCAATTGTTTTGCTTGCTAGAGTTTCTAGAGAAGGGCAATACATGTGAATGTACTTCTCATGGGCTGCAGCTCTCTGCAAGCCTGTGACCCCAAGGCCTCCCACCGCTGTAGGAGGGAGCAGGCTGACTCTGATGAGATGATCTGTGCAGCTTCAGAATTGTGCTCTCTGCAGATTTGTCCTTTCAGCTATCGAATATCATGTGAGAGCAAATGAAGGCTCTTCCAGGTTAAGGAGTAAAATGAGGTCTGGAAAGGCTAGCAGGTGGTGCGCTTGGTAAGAGAATACAGATCTTTATTTCTAAGTCTTGCTTTTCAGTAGTGCAGTGAACTACTGGATCCAATAGATAGCGGTTCTTAACTTAGGATGACAATTTTAAGTTTGAAATGATGCAGATATACTTAAAAGATTTTTATGGCTCACAAATCCCTGAAGGAAAACAGGAGAAAGAACACTCTGTTAGCTTCCATTACCGAACATTACCATGATTGCGCAACCTCTTGTTTTCAAAACAGTCACAGTAAATCCATCACAGTTTTCTGTTCCTGGTTTTCTTCAGGTCAGTGACTGAATTGTCCAGTGGCTTGTGTTGGGGAAGGCTTGAAAATCTTCAGTATTTCGTTGAAATTTGCTTTTTGCTGTCCATAGGGATTCCCATGATACGTAATATTAACGTGGGCAATATAGCTGCTGCCTTGACAGATCAGTGGTGGCTTCATTGTGAAAGTGATCCTTTCCCACCCATGGTCAGGGTAATTCCAGCACCTTCTCTGGCGTGGCTCTGCTCTCATTTCCTAGGATGGGGAAGTTCTTCTTCAGTAACTTCAGATGTTGTTTCTGGCTGCTGGTTCCTGAAATCTCTTAAGCTTTTGTCTCGTTTGCACATAAAACTGCTGAGAAGGCAATCCTAAAATACAGATGGGAATCATTTGTTGAATTCTTAAATTTTCTGATGATTCTACCAACTCATTTGCCTTGGCATAGTGAACATGTAAATAAATAGAAGGAAAAACTCCCTACGTTATCTGTTCTGAACTGTCTGAACCCCCCAGTGCACACTGATGTTTACCTGATCCCAATTCAGCTTGGAGGCAGAGGTCACACACAGGGCACTGACAGTGGAATAGGTGAGGGTGCTGCCTGGAGGGATGCTCAGCTCTATAAGGTGGCTGACATTCAGCATCTTCCTGCCCAACCTGGGCACAGGGATGTTAGCCAGCACCACTCAGACCAAGGTGTACAGTCGAGGGCAGGGAGCTCCTCCAGCAGCTTTGGGAGCATGCTGTCAAGCACAAAGGCAGTAATAGAAGGAGGAAGGGCTCCTGTACAGTAATGTTGCCTTCTGAATGGTATCAGTGAACAAAGTTAATTCTATATACTGCGCAGAGCACGTGAAATCTCCAAGTTCTGCACAGCCCATGTATCTCTAGAGCTGTCAGGGCTCTAGTCACTGAAAATGATATTAATCCTGTGTTATTTAGAAACAGTTTATGCACGCAACCAGAAGCATTTCTTTTATGACAGTTATATAAGTCTTTCAACAAATTACTGCAATTAAAGAAAAACAACTGCCACTTAATGTAGTATTAAAACTGCATAATTATTCTAATACTTATCATAATTATAGCAACATGAAGTCATTTCTGTTTGTTTTTGTTTCTTTGTAAATGAGATTTAAGTAGTGTATCCTCTAAAGATGGCATATCTAACTGCATGACTACCAGGTGCATGGATTCTGTTTGTCTGCTAATCCCTTGCTGGCTCTGAGCTCTTTGGCAGTCAGGCGTTTCCTGGGGTGCAGGAAATAACAGGCAGCTGTCCCCTCAATTCCAGTGAGAAATGAGATAGAAGACAGACACTGTCTGTCACTTTTTGAGACATGATTCTTACAGATCTCCAGGCTTACTCAAGTAACTGCTCTTAGAATGTTGCTCATGGAGAACCTGGATGGACTTTAGGAAGGAAATTTGCAAACCATTTGCTGCAAAAGAGGTGTTGTGCAGTACTTTACAATATAAACACTTGAAAGGAAAAATGACAGTTAAATTGTTGGAGATGGGCTCTTTATTCCCATACTGCTCTTTTTTTTTTTCCCCGCTATATTTTATCTGTGCAGTAAGAACAGTCCCTGTTGGATTCTGAATTTCCATGTCTAGCCCAGTCATCTTGTCACCCTGGGAACTGAAAATGAAGGGCTTATCTAATGATGTGTTGAGTTTTCTAGATATCACTTGGTTTAGTGACTTGCTGGATTCAATTCATTTGTAATGGAAGTTGATACTTACAGTGGAATGGAGCCCTCTGTTATGGGACAAGTTTCACCTGTCATTCTGGCTCAAGATCTCCTCCTCTTGAACCTCCCATGTGAAGCAGAAGGTGCCCAGAGTTAATCAGAGCATTTTAAACTTTGAAATCTCTGTATGAATATTAAGTGTTATGAGAAGACAATTTTAAATGGCGAAGCTCTCTGAAGCAGCTATGATGTTGGCAATTTGGTGTTGCATGGAATCAGTCCTTTGGTTTATGGAAATCAAGTAGCTAATCCTGATTTGAAAACTTTTTTCCTAAATGAATGGATTTATCTGTAAAGAAATCTCCGTTTATCTGTAAAGAAATCTCCGTATCTCTGCTTTCATCCTCAGACACACTTCTAGCAAGTGTAGGAAGAATGGTTTATTTGCAAAATGTCTTCCTACATCACAGTCCATTTAGACTTTTTATATCTCTTTAAACTTAACTATATTACCTCAGTCTGAAATGAAGTACTGTTACATTATCACTGGGCTGTACTGTGCGACTTTTGCAAACTTGCATTGAAATCCAGCTGATCCTTGTATCACCTCTTCTGTCACTTGTACTTCTGCCCACTTACTGCCCTTCTCTGTGCAATGTGTAGGGTGGTGTTCACTATCATCCTGAGCTATAGTGGTGTGATACCTGAAGCCTGAAATGCTCTCATGTTAGCAGCGTTGTCAAATTCAGCAGCAAAGCAATTGTCTCCTTTGGAGTTGAAGGTCTGTCTTCAAATGGTAGCAACTTATCTTTCCCTAATATGGATTTGGTTTTGTCCTAGAAAGCTTAAAAAGAAAGATTAAACAATATAGCGTTGCTTCATCTAAAGTTTTAGGACTATTCCTTTTCACTTAATTTCCAGTGTAATTAACCAACATTTTTCTTCTTTTAAGCAAACAATCAAAACAAAACAAAAAAATCCTTGTGAGCGTACCTATGGGCAGGATACAAATCATGAGGGAAGGGGTGGGCTTTGAGCCAGATTTGATAAACAAGTGGAGAAGGGAAGCAGAGAGGACTTGCCAGCTACTGAAGTCCTCAGTGTTGATTTAATCCTGATGTCAGGCACTTCTTCGAATGTGGGCAAACAGCCCATAATGTAAACTCTGGGGATGGAATGAAATTGGTGGTCACTTGCATGTCTTGCGGCATAAAAGCAAACTTGTGGTTAAAGCTTCTGTCAGGGGATTAAGAAGGTCTAAAGTTGAAAGAAATGATCTTCTAGGAAAAAATAACAAGTATGCTCTTAGTAGAGAACTTGTATAGCTATTTCCTTACTCACTGGCAATGTATAGAACCACCATATAATGAATGGGTCAGACCCATGGGTGGTGCGGAGCATCTCTCTAGGCTTTAATGCAGCAATACTATTTTAAGAAGGCACAGTCCATTGCTTACTCTCCTGGTGTGGTCTGGGGAAGCTTAAATTCTGTAATACCCTGTCTTCACAGGGAATATTCTTTTTTGATCAGTGACTGCAAAGAAAAATCATTTCTGGATAGGGATGATTTCTGATAGTATCTTCTTGGTTCCTGGAGAGGATGACATTGGGATAGGGACAACTTGTTGCTTCTAAGGCCTGGGGTGCATTGTTTCCTCCCATTGTGTGGGCAGCCCTTGAATTCTCTTCCTGCGTGTGGTTCAACTGGGAAATTGGATCTGATGCTTATTTAAGAATTTGTTTCCATTTTGTTTTGCGAAAGTCCTAGAGGAGATGAGATGCATCTTAGGGGAATAAAAAAAATAAAAAAGAGAAAAACATGGAGCTGTCTGAGCTTCAATTTATGTATATGATCATGGAAATTATGGATACCTCAAACTTGCTTGTCTTAGGTCAGTAGAAAAGTGAAATGGAGGTTCTGGTCCTCAGTTCTACAGCTGAAATGTCCTGGAGACCTCAAACTGAAGTATGTGTTGCAGCCATTACAAACACTGCTGAACTGGGGGACAAGCAAGGAGCAGCTCAGATGGACTTCTCAGGTGTAGCAGGAGAGCTGATGGCAGTTGTGATAGTTTTGAGTCAGAGAAACATAGAATGAGGATTTCCTGGTTTTTAATTTCTTCAAGCAATTCATGCATAGGTGTTTGTCAAAGTTTACGTTGCTGAAATGTTTTTTTAGTTTCCTATCAAACTAGCCATCAACAGTGTATAAGCCTATTTATTTGTTCAAATCATGTTTAATATTTTCTGAGATCTGGAGAACACATCTTAGCTGGTTTGCAGAATTTCCAGATGGAAAGGTTAGATCTGAAGAAACTCTAATGCACTAAAATGCATGGATGCAATTTCAAAAATTCCAGCTAAGCTTCCACAAAAGCAGTTATCTTTCTTTTAATGGTATTTTCTAGGCTATTCCTGTGAAACCTGAACAGTGTGATATTGTATTCCTCCAGTTTCTTTTTCCCAGATCAGATTCAAATGTTTTGACATCAGCTGAGTCTCACAGCTGTAAGAGGAAACTGAGATAGAATTAGGTGTTTTCAGAAGAGAGCTTTCCATTGCGTATCAGAATATTGCATGAGTGTTGTGAGAAGTTGTGATACTGGTACCATAAAATTTCTAATGCCAAAGCATGTTCTCAGGGTTGAAACTCAGCCAGAACAGACAACAGCTTGGTGGTCTAACCAACAGTGTGCCACAACCTTCAGTAGTCAAGAGGTTAAGCTTAAGTCCAAGACTGCACTTGCAAAAGCAGTGTCATCTGCCATTGCATCAGGTTACTTGACACTGTGCAGAGGGAAGAATGCTCATCTGGGGAAATGGATGTATTTAGCAATGCCCACAAGCCTCTGGGGGATCCAGCAACACCCTGTTTAGTTTGCAGGTGTTGAGATCACTACAACAACCCTGAAGTTCTGATGGGCAGCTCTCAATGGCGGTCTCACTCGAACTGACTTGGCTGCCTGTTTCCAGCTGTGGACTGCATTAGAAACAGAAAACTTATGGATGCTTTCCAAAAATTACTTATCCATGTAAGATTGCAAGATATTGTTCTTGTTGCCAAAAAGATGTACTGGGATCATGAGTAGAGAGATTTGTGCAAATGTGGTGTCTCCACAAACTAGTGTTTTTTTTTTTTTAAGACGTTGTCTACACTCAGTAAAATGGTAGTGCTTTATTATAAAATAAACTGGGTTATTAATGTACTGTATTGCTGGTGGGTAATATGCAGAATTCATTGACTAGACATAGCTATTTGGTGGCGTTGTGTCTCAGTTTTTCATGATCCCCTCTGTGGACTATCCAGTTAAAAGAATATTCATTAGGTAACAGAACCGTTAGATGCTCTCTTGACCAAAAAAGAAACTTCTATTAATCCCTAATGCACTAAGCATTTTGCATTCTGACAGTAAATAAATGAATGCTTTCTGGTTTTTTGGGTTTTTTTGTTTGTTTGTTTACTGGCATTTGGGGAAACAAAAGCCTTCAACATGTGCAGGAAGTTGCAAAATGATCCCATGTTTTGATTCCAGCTCACTTTAAAAACAAATAGTAATTAAAAAAAACCTTTTGCAGATTCTGAGGAGCATGCAGACCTACGCTTTTCTGTCAAACAGATTCAGGGGTCTTCTATCCCAGGCCTTAGATATCTGCTTGCTAGATATTCAAGTCTTGGAAAAGAGGTGTCACCTTCAAAGGTTTTTTGAGTGACTGGTTCTGCTCTGGTCCCTCTGCAGTTTTCTAGGAAGATGTCCTTCATCCTTTCAAACAGCCTCATTACTCTAAATTGCCACTTGCCAGTTCATGTAAGCTAGAAATAACATTCAAGCGAAGTTGTTGGGGAGGTGTTTCACAGAAGCATTTGCTTGATTTCAGTTCTTCTGTCATTCCTCTCCAATTAGCTGATTTTAAGCTTCAACAACATCATGAAATCAGAGGATTGCATTTATCTGCCCATTTGACTCCAAATGCATGGAGCTGTCTGGTATCTGGCAGAGTGACTTCTAGGCTGGCTGACAGTGGCTTAAAAATTGTAGTAACAAAAAGAGGGTGTCATGAGAGAAGGATGGGCTTTCTGACTTCTGGTCCTTCAGCCCCATACCTTTCTGTGAGGGTAAGATAAAGCAGAATAAGGAAAACTGGGGAATGAACCTTTATGCAGGATGCAAGCTTCCCTGGGCATTCAGTAGTTAGCTCTCCAGATGCAAAACTAAATGGGTAATGCTGACATAAGATGCTCAGAGGTGTTTTTCCCCCTTTACATTGCTGAACTGAGAATTGATGAGCTAGGTCTACATAATATCAATTCTTATGCTAGCAAATTTTCAGAATGATTATGGTATGTTTGGTGCAGTACTTCAAAACAAACCAGCTGGGCTATTTAATCTAAAAATCCCTTCATGGATAAGGCCCATGATCCCTCGCTGCAGTTTCTGAGAGCTAGTTGTGTTCAAATATATGCATGGCAACCCATCTCGAGCTCTGGCTGATGCGATGGAACTCTGCATAGAGAGTGGATATGTCATTCTCGTATCCCTGCTTTTCACCTGAGAACAGGTGGTATGTTATTGTATTTGTTATGTTGTGTATGTTATTGTATGTTATAATGTTATATAGAATGCTTGTAAGGCTATGGAGAGGATTTGATTTTTGCAGATGCTTTGCAGCAAGAGAAGAAGGGAGTAGGGATATAACCCATCTACTCAATGTTGCTGCTGAAGTGACAAGGTTCTCAAGAGTTCCTAAACAGGTCAACTCATCCAATCTGGCCTGGGCACAGTGTTGAGGCAGGAGGCTAGTGAACTTCAAACCAAGTGGGAAAAACATCCTGTAAGACTTTACAAGCTACAAGTAGTCTGATATGAGTGTTCTGCACAGCTGTAATATTTCTGTGTCCCTTGATTACCTGAGATGACCAATGAGACCATTGAGGAATACAAAAATAGCATGCATAGCTCAAGATTACATCACCCTGCCAACAGAGTAGAAACTGTGATCTGGATCTGAACACAGGATCTGTCATGTCTCTGTTACTTTCACCATTCAGTTGGCTGAGCTGCCCCTCAGTTAACTGTATGTTATATACAGCATGTGTGCATACATATGTCACTGAGGAGAAAGTGGGAAGAATGAATTGCATTTTTGCCTCAGTTAATTTTGCTAGTAAGGCTGATATTAATCACTTGAAATTCAAGATCTGAGAAACAGTTCAGATTGTATCAACTTCAAGTAATTTTGCTGCTACAGTGAAATCTGGCTATTGGAATAAAGTTTCAAAACAGTATTGGGCTATTTATTTAATAATATCTATCCCCCAGTGATGAATTCATTTTCAGTTATAACAAGACTTTGTGAAGTATAATGGAAAATACAGTGCCATGCATAGTAAACTAGCCTCTGTTTTCTTTGACAGCACGCCAGTTCCTCAGCTGCAGTACTACTATGCTATTCATCTCCATAAAGAGCTCTTTCGAAAGTATTATTAAACAGCAGGAAGGAATGGTGTATGACAGCTTCATTAGTCACTACAAGCCAAACCTGACTGCTTTCTGCTGGGGATTATTAGCACATTCCAAAACATCCCTGGGTTGATGGCATCCAATTTTTTTTTCTTCTTCGAATGTATGGAATGTAGCCAAATCTCAGTTTGAAAATCCTGCTATCAAGTCCTCTTTGGGCTGGATTAGGCCAGAATGTGGACTCCCTGGTCATAAGAGTCCAGGAGTATTGCAATAGATGATCTGAAACACACAGACACAGGAAATTATTTTGTAGAAGTGCAGAATGTGGCAAATATTCATCCCCCATTACTTTATCCTCTAGGTACTAGATACAGAACTTAGACCTTTTTGCACATTTGTGTTGTGTTCACAAAAGGTGCATCTAAAGGTAAGATAGTCTGATTAAAGAACACTAATGATCTAACAGAGATTGGTAAATGTGGGACTTGGGGTCAGTCTGGCATTTCAGGCCCTGTGTCTCTCTGAGGTACACTGTATTGTGAGATACTTCTGAGTCTTCCTCAACAGCAGCCTAAGCTATGGGATAAACACGATTTGCAGAATCAAGCTCTGTTATAAGTATGTTGCTTGATTTATTGCTCTTTTGAAATTATCCCAGGCTGTTTATACAGTGAATAAACTGACTAAAGAGAGGTGGGATGAACAAAATCAGTGAAAATCCGGATGTGCTTTAGCTAGCTTTGATTCCAAGAAAGCACTGTCTAAAATCCAATTCTTTGATACTGAAGCTTCACTGAGCAGCAAAATCCAGGGAACTCATATTAAAAATGCTGTATACAAAGAAGTATTTTACTATCCATCTGTTTCTAATTTCCTGTATATTTGCAAAAATGAAATTATCTCGTAATATGTTGTTAGTTATACTTTTCTACCCACAAGGAACCAAATATTTTATAGGTAATACCATTCATAACTAACAGCGAGCCAACAAATGCCTGGTGCTTGAGTGATGATGACTTAATGTACCCTTGTGAGCTCAGCCAAACCCCTGGTGTGACTAAGCCAATTCATAGAGATGAGGTGATGGAAGAGCATGCTTCTATGTGCTTTTGATATCCCTGCCTGTTACTATCTCTGGGACCCTCCTGCTACCAGCAACAGCTGAGATCCTTGTGAGTGGATCACAGGAGGCAATTACCTTCCAATTTTTTTTTGGGTTTATGTATTTGGTGTGAGAGTCAGTTTTTGTGACTTTTGGGGGGCTCTTCCTTGTTAGCATTATTACAGTGGTAGCCTTGAAGTCAGTGTGCATATGTCTACAAACCTCATAAAGGGTTTATGGGTAACAATAGCAACAAAGCTACAGCTGAAAAGCTGAGGGATTAATCCGTAGGATTAAGACAAACAAGATGTCCTTGGACAGGGTAGGTTTACAGCTGCCTACTGGGGGCAGCTTTTCTCTTTTCTCTGAGAACAGTGAACAAAACCCAAGGTGGCTGTCAGCAATGGGCTACCCTTTCTGGTAGAGTTTGAGTCTTCATGTGTGTGATTCTATAACAAGGATGTGGTTCCTTGCTGACCTTTGGCAGTTCTCATCTCGTATAGGGGTCCTGTCTTCACTGAAAGGCAGGCAGGGCAGGAGGAGCTGCAGTTTCTTACCTTTCCAACTTCTCTGTAGGGCTTTCCCCTTGATCCCTGAAGGAGTATAAAACAGTTGACGTGGTCTGGAGAGGTAAGGGACAAGAGGAAGGAAAAAAGAGGTGAACACATGATGAAACCTTCCTGACCTGGCAGGCAGCCCAAAGATATACATTATAGTTTTCTGTAGAAACCAGCAGGTTTTTTGTCTCAGTTTGTTCTCTCAACTGGTACTGTGAGGTGATGGAGGTTAAATGTTGGACATGGTCTGCAAGATACTTTCCTCTGGGCATTAGATTTGTTGTATGTCCATTTTGGCTTCTTTGAGTGCATGAAAGGCAACCCCTGCTGAAAGATAGCATTTACTGTCAATGGGATTAATACTCTGCTATTGAAGAAAGTACTGCCCACTTCTGAATGACTGCCCGTTACCTCCATCTCCTGCTGCAACTTCCCACTCCACATGGGTACAGCAGTGTCAATGCACTTCTTCCCGCACATTGTACTTGTTTCTCCTTTTATGAATCTGCAGTTCATATATTCACTGGACTTCTATATGTAAACCTGTTTTCTTTGCTTTCCCCATTTGTTCTTGCTGTTGGGCCTTAGTGAAAGGTGTAGTGAAAACTGTCTTGATTTATACTTTCAAGCCTGTCTAGGATTAAGAATTCTTCATTTATGAAAAATCTGAAGACTTCTTTTCAGGTAAAATGGAATCCCTAACATGCTTGAAATAAATTAAAGTTCTCCAAAAACAATCATTTTACCAAATGAAGTATTAATTATATAACCATTCTTCTTCAGTGGGAGGAACTATGCTTATTTGGGAAGGCAGTATTTCATGAGATAGTGTGAGTACACAGCAGCTCCCCTAGTAGCTGCTTTCTGCAAGGATAGGAAAGAAAAATTATGTATGCATGAAATGTAATCCTAGCCCAGAAGTTTTAGTGGTCTCGGTGCCCTCATGCCACAGCTTTTGCAGGTCTGATGGCTAAATTATTGTTAACAGCACTCCCTTGGTATGGTGCCCAGGGAAAAACCTAGGTCTGGAGATTTGAAGCTAAATACCTCTGAATAATTTTGAAAGGAGATTGGTGGGATTATGGAGAGCAGTGAAATGCAGCAGGACTGTGCATACCAGTGAGGACAGGAAAAACACAGAAGACCAAGGTAATAGGTAACTTTGGTGATGTTAAGGAAAAGATTGTTTCCTCATGCTATAAAGGCAGATAGAGTTGTGGTTGGTGAAAATGTGACAGTGGGCTTCAGCTACGTATTTTGCACATTTCTGCTTCAGAGTCTGTTTGCCTTGGAGACCAGCAGAATCTGTATGAACTTTTGAAGGTGATTCCAGCCTTTGATACTGCAAATCTCTCTCCATCACAGCATATACTGTCTATCTGCACCACTAGAGTCTCAGACTAGGTTGGATGGGGCCTTGAGCAAACTGATCTAGTGGCCACCCTGCCCACAGCAGGGAGTCAAAACTGGATGAGCTTTAATGTCCTTTCTGACCTAATCCATTCTATGTTTCTGTGATTTAATAGTAGTGTAAAATTTTGGAGAGAACTGTCAAGGTATTTCACTGTCAAAATCTCAATCAGCATAGGATAGATCAGTTTTAAAAATTGCAAAGAAACAATACTAGAAGCTCTGACTGAGAGGAATCTCACTTCATTCTAGATAACTGACAATAAAACTTCTGAGCTGGACTTAGAAGGAAAGAAATGCTAATTCAATGAAGGTTATTTTTTTTCCCCCTAGTCTCTGAATGTATGTAGACTGAGTTTGGACTCTGGATTTTTTGGATTTGGATTTCTTACGAAGATTTTGCTGTCTTGATCTTGTAACATGTAACACGTTACTGGCCATTTAACTAGACTATTACCTGAAGTGCTGTAAATGCATTTAATGTATTTTATTACAAAAGCTATAAATACTTCTGGAGAAAACTAATCGCTAAAACAAGCAAGTTGTTGCTGAAAGACAGACTGCTTTGAAGATCTGGCATCCCTTCCTTGGTATTTTAAGACAGTCAGCACTTACATGGCTGTAAGCATGAGGTTGCAGGTTCACAAAGCTGTATGTGATTTGGACTTACAGCATCACATCTTTCACATCTCTCTCTCTCATGGCTGAAAGATCTGTTGAGAAGCTGAATTAGTAGGGCACGTGGCTGGCCTATGTCCACCACAACTAGCCCTACGTTTGGGCTTGTAATATTTTCTGGGCTAAACAGAACCCTGTGCAGTCATCTAACAGTTTGATCCCTTCTCCAATGTCCATATTATGCATACATTTTCTAGTATGTGGAGCAGAAAATCTCCATTCTTCTGCATAATGTAGCTGATAATTTCTGAACTATTTCCTCTCTATCAGTTGTAAAGCTAACCAAGAATGCGACCACATCTAGTTATTCTGAGGGCAGCACAGTAACATTCTGTTAAGCATAGAAAATGAAGACTTGAGTACAGTGTGTTAAAGTCTTTGCTTCTAATAAGTTCTACCAGTGTTTCATATGCTCTTTCTGAGTAGAGAATGATGAATATGTTACTTGAAATGTGGGCCCAGTATCTACATAGAAGAGTAAGCTCTTCAAGGCAGAAATGATTTTTTAAACCAAAGTTACTTCCCTAATGAGACTGCAGGGCTACTGTGTAGAAGGATGCCAGCCATCTGCTCTTCAACTGGCAAAGCTGACTGTGTTTTGGTAGCTGAATGTTGCTCCCATGTGGTTAATTTCTTCTCTGGCCAAAAAAAGAGCTGCTGTACAGTTTGATGCTAAACAATGGGAAGAATAATGGGGACTACGAAACCAACAGTCAGAGGAGCTCTGCTTGCCTCCCTCAGTTCAGTTCCTAGCTTCAGACATTACACTGCAACAAAAAAGCCTTTCTGAGAGTTCAGGAGATGCACCACCTGACGCTTTTTAAAAAGTTATCCAAATGGTAGACCATGACTGCACCAAGTGGGTGCTGTCCCTAAAATGGGAGCATATTGCTCCACTCTTAGGTTTCTTTCCTTTCAGCCTTGGAATCACTGGTCAGTGATTTTGGGGATATGAATGGTGAGGTCTGTAAGGTCAGCTTCACTTAGAGGACTTGGGACGATCTCGTATAGCTCTGGGGTAGCTGAATATACTACACTTCCCATTGGAGCATCACTTGTCAGAGGGAGCCCCTGAACTCCACTTGCCCAACATACTGAATCACTGAAGTGCTTGTGATCTATGTAAGCTCCTCTACAACTTTTAAAGCAAAGATACATACACCTTTGTCTCTATCTCCCAACTCTTATGCTTTATATTTTGGCTATTTATTGCACAGTTTAAGTGTTTGCTTTAAAGAAAATGTAATTCTATGTCTCCCCAAAGACTTGCTGTTCCCCATAAACATTGCTTAGAAACATCTGCTTCCCTCATATGGATCTCATAATTTGTGCCTTGGATTTCATCCAGGGTCTGTGGAAAAGTGATGCCTTCCAGAGACAGAATCCTGATTATGAGAAACCTTGTGGTCAATAGTGAGTGCCTTTGTTGTAACTGATTTTAAAGAGAAACAGGGATGGGAGAAATGGTTTTTATGAAATGTTTCTTGCGGAGATTTGCCACACTTTGTCTTTAGGCAGACACAGAGTGGTAGTTTCATGAGGCTGTTCTCCCTCTCTAGGGTTTTGATCCTTCCAATTTCAGCAGCATGTGACATATGCACAGGCCTTGGATTTAGCCTTGTTCATGAAGTTTCACCAAAGCTGGTGACTGGGTGAAGAAAAGGGCCTTTCTCTCCAACTGTCATGGCAGTGATGTGAAGTTGTTAAGCATCAGAAAATCTATGCTGCAGTGATATCTTGCAGTAAATGAGAATTAATCAAGCCTTAACCAGTCACAAAATAGCAATTTACAGGATGATGGGCCTTTTCTGTTCTAGTGTCAATGGAAATAATTGGGCGCATAGAACCTACAGGCTCCAGTGCTAAGTCCTGTACCAGGTGGGTGCAGTACAGCTGTGAGCAGGAGATGGGATGAAGATTTTCCTGCTTACAGGTTACCTTTCTGCTGGCATATAAATTTTTGCAATTTTTTTTTTTGCAAATACAGCCTGAGAAGGACATAATGCTCATTACATATGGCTGCTAAGGGTTAGATGCTTTGCCCAGAGCTGTCTGAAATGCCTAAAGCCCTTTGCCCTAGGACAGTGCTATAAAGTGTCTGGGTCTGAATAGGATCATTTTACGCTACTGTGATTTGAATCTGCGCAACAGAATATCAAGACTTCTTGTCCAAATTTGCAATTAATCAAGTACTTCGCTGGCTTCAGCTCTGCTCTGTTTAAATTTTCCCCATGATTGCAGTGGACCTGAGGACATACAAGTGATCAGTGCTCTCTCTATCACCTCCTAAACATGTTGCAAGTCTTCAGAGCTGAGCTGGTCAGTTCTGTGGAGCAGGAGCTTTACTTGTGTTTCATGCAGTGCCAAATCCATCAGCAAGAAGAAGGGATCCAAGGTCACCATTGTCTGTCCAGAAAAACTACCTTTGCTCAGAATAACACTGTCATTCCACCCGGCTGTATGTTCACTTGTGACATCCTACACTTGTTGGCTTTTGGTAGCTGTCCACACCCTTCCCTTGTGTTTTGTTGTAATCTGTTACATATGTCGGTTTGTTTTTGTATGCATCCTGACCTCAAATAGAAACAGGAAAATCTCTCTTTGGGAATAGCTGTGATGAGATACATATCCTTTATATCAGTGCTTGTGTTCCCCAGTTGTTTGGTTTGGGTTCACCTCCCCAAACACACATTTTGGTTTTGCCAGGCCTTCGATATTTCTTCTTGTATTTTGCCCAAACTTACTCATAGGGAGGGGCTTCCCTCTAGAGCAGTGTGTTTTGGATGCTTCCACGCACTGATATGTTCAGATAACATAGACATTTCACAAGTGTGCCAGCATAAGCCACACACCTAAAGTACTGGGGTTGGGGCCCCAGCACCATGCAAACCTGGATGATGGCAAATGTAGCCATTGCATCTTGACTGAGTGAAAACCACAGCTTCATGCCTTCACTGTCTTAAAATATTTGCATTTATCATAGTGCCTTATTTCTAGTCCTTCATCCTCTAGTATCTTCCAAGAAGCACCCTTCAGGAACCACAATACAAAAGGCTCTTTACTCTCAATAGCTTCATGATGACAGAGCTACTGCTCCATTGTTCCATCCTTCCTGATTGGACCTTCTGGATGCTCCAGAGAAGCTAACCTGGGCACCAGCCATGCAGAACTAACCCCATCCCAACTGCCCCACACCCCAGAACAGCACAGCCCAGAAAGCATGAGCAGTAATGCCTTGCCTTTGAGACCACCTGGCTCTGTCTCCACCCTGCTGGGAATAGAGCTGCCAAGTTCCAGTCAGAGAGTGAAGAGAGGTCAGTATTTATGGGATTTGAGTATTGTTTTATGTCACAGGAAGAAAAATAGGACACATTATGATCACTTCCGCTGCACGAGAAGCGCTGTTAATGTTGGAGTCCAGCAAAGATCTGGTTTGTTTACAACAAAGCTCTCAGACTCTTATTTCAGGGGAATAGGTGTCTGCTATCTTTTAGTCACGTGCTTACCAAATGGTAAGCTTAGGAAAGGAAAAAACAAATGGAACAAAACAGGAATAAGGCTTGCAGCCTGCCTCTTTGAGTTGTGCTGAGGTAAAGCTCTTGCTGGGACAGCAGTCATCACTGGGTGGAGATGTTTTGGAGGAGGGAGTTGAAGTAGGCATGGGCTGGATGAGGCAACTGTTGCAGTTTGCCTGAAATCCAAGTACTGTTTTTAAAATTCACGTCCTCCCTTGGAAATTGGGATTGCTGTTCGTCTCCGCTAAGCAAACACGTCTAAGCTTAAAATCCAGCCTTAAGTTCATGCATGAGCGACCTTCTGGATACAGTGACTGTCAGCAGCACACCGATGTATTTGGATGGGTTCAGTCTGTGCACAATCTCTTCAGCAGCCTGCTGCTTTCTTTGCTCAAACCCAACCCGAAATGTGTTGCCAGGAGGGAGATGGCCCTGGCTTTGCTGTTTCCAGCTGCTGGCAGTGCACGCAGCAAGCAGTGTGGCCAGACTGGCAAAACCCAGCATGTTCTTTTCATGGGCTTCTGCTTGCTCACCTGCCCTGCTTGTCATCTTTTTTTTTTTTTCTTTCTTTCTTTCTTTATGACTATGTTCCCCAGAACTGAAGAGTTACCAGGTAGGAAATGTGAGGAATCGCTGCTCTTGGGCTACCTTTCCCTCAAGTAGCAGCGTCAGTGTTGTTCCTTTCCAAAGTTAGACAGTAGCAGACCTATACCAGGGGAAGTTTCCTCAGCAAGGTCTGGCACGGTAGTGGTGTTGAGCATATCCTGAGCTCATCTCAACCCTGCTGCGACACTGTCAAGACTGAGGTCTGGTTCTGGTTGAGCATCTGGGAAGAGAGCACATCACCATGCTCACAGGAGCACTCATAGCGTATGGAGAATCTCAGGCAAGTGGACGGCTGACATGCCATGTGTAGTAGGGTCAAGCAGCACGGTTCTTCTGGTTTGAACTTTATAGGTGTAAAAACTTCCTGCTTGGAGCCCAGACAAGGCAAAGCATAGGGAATGGACTCAGATAATAATACAGTGAAACAGATGTATTTTAGTAGGACAAAGAGCAAGACCCTGCATATTTCTTCATTTTTTGGCGATAAAACCTTATAAATGTTTTTTTTTTTTTTTTTTTTTTCCCATCTCCACTTTAGAAATAGAGGGAAAAAGCCCTCCAGCTCAGACAGAAAGACTGACTCTTAGAGATTTGTTTGGATGAAAAGGCAAAGGCAGCTTGTTTGCTTGCTTTTGTTATGTGTGTGGGTTTTTTTTTCCTTTTTTCTTTCTTTCTTTTTTTTTTTTTTGTAAGAGTATTGCTCAATTTCTAATCTTCTGCAGAACACATAACTTCTGTTTCCTGTATTATGAAATCCTGGAAACAGAGCTGAGTTTTAAGGAAACCAAGCACACTTCTGCAGAGAAGATGCAGCAAAAGAGCTCCCTCTCTTGTCCGTTCTATGTTCTGGCCTTTTTCTGAGCTGTGAAAGGATCAGGTTAAAACCAGTGTGAAACTGGCATTAAATTACATTGAATTGGGAGTTTATCTGGAGTATTCTGCTTTATGTCAGTTTAATTCAAATGTTTGGAAAAAGATGAGCAGCAGGCATTGGCATGCAACGCCTAGCTGAAAAAAAATTCCAACTGTTTTTGATAAAGTACTAAAATACTACTTATGAAATAAGTTGTAAAAACACAGTGGGGGAGATATTCTTCCACAGTATTGATTAAAAAAAGTCAACGAAATGTGGTAGTAATGCTATTTTTCTCACCAACTTTCATTACAAGTAAAACTGAAGTACACCGAGTAAATATAGAAAGAAATATCCCCTTCCCCCTCACTTTCAGAATCAGATTGAGCTATATCTAGTAGGGATGCAAGTCCAAGGAAAAGAGGCATTTGCAGGAGCTGTGAAGCCCCATCTATTTGTAATGGTTACCTAGTGTGTAAAGCTAGAAAGAAATAATTCATGAAAAGAAATACTAATGTTTTCTAAATACCTCTAACAATTTTGCATATCTTAAGTATGCCATTCTGGGCACAACTGTAATAAGAGTGGCTTGCTCAGTGTTAAGGCTCCACTTAATTAACGTCATACCTTTTAAAGTCAAGTTACTACACTTGTGCACTCAGCTTTTCCACCAGAAGCCTTTATTTATTAGGGAAATGGCTATACTAAGAGGACAGTTTATGATGCAATGCTACTTCCAAACTGTAAATGTTCACTATGTTTGGAATATGTTTTCTCTTATAAAACACATTTTCACCGTAGATGAATTAACTGATTAACTGCATCACCAGCTTTATGACTTCAGTTAAACTGTTTTTTTTTTTCCTACTGAAAGAAGTTGATGATTTTCTCAGAACTTGCATTTGAAAGCTCTGAAGAGAGGAGTCCTGTGTCTTGGGAGCAGCCTGGTGCTTTTTGTTGGCAGTTCATCTGACACGACAAAGCAATTGCAGCCGTATGACAGCTTGTGGCTTCTGCCCTACAGAGAGACAGAAACCGAGCAGTGTGCAGATCCACCCCTGATTTTTCCTTAAACTCCCACAGTACTACCTCCTATAGATTTCTCCCGGCATCTCTTCAGCCAAGGGCAGGCTGATGCTTGTGAAGACATTTAACAGCCACAGCTCGGACTGAAATCTGCTGGCCTTATCAAGGGTGGGGATACTGACTTTGTGCTGAATGACTGTGAGCACCAGTAAATGCATCCCCAGTACTCAAGATAAATGGCATTGCTTTAAAACAGTGGGCAGAAAGGTCTTCAAAGTCTGAGATGGGATTAATTAAAGAAAGAAAACAGATCTTCCACCCAGCTTGGTTTCTCACTTTTCTTAAAGAAACATCTAACTTAAATGAAAATCTGATTGTCCGTGGGGAAAAAAAAGTAACAATGATAATAAACTAAATATCCTAATTTCATTAACCCATTTGAAAAGACAGTTCACGTTTCTTGCTACTTCAGTAAGGCCAGGCAAGGCAGATTTTTTTTTTCTGTGTACTATATATTTTATTCAGCCTTTTTGTCTTACAAACACAGATGTTTAGTATGATGTTTCTGCAGCATTTTCAGATGAAGTAGTGACTTCTGTTACCTTGGTTTAAGTGTTGTGCAGGCACTTTTATTGATGAGACAGAGGAGTGTGACCTGGGAAACGGCATGTGCATGAGGAAAAAAAAATGGTTACTTCAGCAAATGCAGTGTGTTGAGGTAGAAATGAAGAACCTTTCTAAACAGAAAAATATGTCAGCCTTGCAATGAAAGTAATAGGAACTTGCTATGGTTGTTGTAAAGAAATATCTAAAATGGTTTTTTTTTCTTTTTTTTTCCTTTCTGATTTTCTGCTTAGCTGAAGATCAGTTGGGTTTACCACTCAACCTCTGTGGCTCAGCATGGTTCAGGCAACACAGGCTGGTTTTGAAGGTGCTGTGCCCTGTGCTCACACTTTTTACCTTTTGTTTCAACTTCTATGAGCCACTACGTAAATAAGGAAAAGGAGGCTGTGTTGTCTCTTTGCAGAGGTGCTGCTGTGCATGGGGTGAACCCACTGGTTACCAATAACCTCTCTGAATAGTTAGCAGCCATCTGACAAAACAGGTTTCCCAGCCTGGCTTTGAACTTAGTGTCAACAGATGGAAAAGTGTGGGAAAGTGGCTCTATTTTGAGCCCCAATGCTTGACAGATTTTGCTGTGTATGACCCACATCTAATGGCGCAGGAGCTTTCCAAGAGCATTGCACAGGTTTTGAAGTGTTTTGAAGTTGTTTTTTACGTTGATGCTTTTCCATTTTTTCTGTATTTATTTGATCACAAGTAATTTGAGGAGGATTTCAGAAGCAAACAAACGGCAGGGTGCTCTGACTGGAGCTGTCAGGGGATGGGTGCCGGTGGTAGGTCAGCTTGAGAACAGCTCAGACAATCACACTTTGTTGTGTTTTTGTTTTGAAACCTGAAGAAAGCCAGCTTACAACTTGGAAGGCTGTAATCCATATAATAAAACACAGGGTGGGTAAGGCAGATTTGACAGCATCTGATGAAAAGTCCCACGCCATCCAGAATGTACAATAATGGATGCTATCAGGCGGTGAACTCTCATTTATGGGGCCATATGCTTTACAAGGAATGTGAATAGGTTCCTCTTATCTCTGTTTGTCATCACTCCTATCTCTCATTTCACTGCTTGCAAAGAAAAACACTCTGAATTGTTGGTGTCCTCTGCTGAGCCACTGCCATTTCTTATGTTGTCTCTTTATCCTTGGCGCTTTCTGCTCACAAATCTCCATGTTTCTGCATTGTTTTGCAAGTGAAGCAAGATATTCATTTTACACTGTGAGGTGGTAGTCATGCAATTGTCTCTTTATAACTGCCTAACAAACTTGTCACCTGCTGCCAACATCTGAAGACAGGAGCTTAGAAAAGATGGCACAATAAAGGCCACAAGCCCATAAAACCACACTTAATGATTTGTCATGGTTTTCTGCATCCTGTTAAAAATGGTCCATTTTCTCCTTCAATCTGAGAGCTATTCCATTTCCTGCATACATTTCCACAACAGCGTTGTCATAGTTCCATGCCGGTGCACTGAACGATGTGGAGCTGGGGATGAGGACCTGTGCTACACCTTAGTCGTGATTCATATGCTCTTTTAATGCATAAACAGAAAACACTCCTGGTGTTTTCCACACTGAAGAAGGCCTGCTGTCTCCTTTTGGTTTCCCCTGCCAAAATTTGTGCCCATAGTTTGTCACACATCAAAGAAGGCTGTAAGTTCCCACCTAGGGACATTGTGTAGCAAGTGTGCCCTCCCTTTGGTCTGTCCAGTTTGTGATGGCAGGACCTATCCCAGCTTTCAGCCTCCTTGCCTGTCCCTCCCTCCCCACCCCCAACCTGGAAGCTGTGCCCATCACTGGCCTTACCCCTGGCAGACTCTTCTGTAGAGAGATGTAACTGGGGAGTGCAGGAGATGATCTGACAGTGGCAAAACAAAAGGCTGACACATTGCAATATACCACTGCAAGAAGCTTCCCTGCAGTAAGTGCAGTGGCGTGGAATGCCTCACGGTTTGCTTCCTCTGTGCCATGTTGACTAGATGTGAGTGGAACTCATCTTGAGCCCATCAGAGGATCCCTGCAGAGTTGTCCTCTGTTAACAGTGTTATAATCTAAAACCTCACTCTAATCCAAAGAACCTTCCTGGCTACCATTCCTGGCACACTTTTAATTAGAAATGGTTATTACTCATCCTAGTCTGCCACTTTTGCTCTTGTGGAAGATCTCTGGAGCTTTTCTTCCTATCTCAGTCTCTTTTTACCAGTTTTCCAGTCCCAGGTTTGGAAAGCAGCAGCTCACCCTCAAAGCTGACCAGCAGGGAATAACAGCTTTGTTGCACCCCTGTCTGATACAAAACAAGATCTAGTATATTCATGCTTTTTCCATAGTGGAATAATTTGGAAGGCAGTCAGGGTAAGCCTTTCCCTTGTGATGGTGTGTAGGAGAGAGAAATGGATTCCTGGTCATTTTAATAGAGCTGCTGGCTTTGGAGAATTCATTGCTATTTTGTTATTTAATTGGATTTATTTGTACTTCGTAAATGTAGTTTTGCTTTACTTCTAGGTCATGTTTGTATATCTTGATAGAGAAATGGGTTCTGGCTTCTGTGGAAGAAGGAAAACTCCCTTGTCCTTTGAGAGCTGATGCTCATTCATCTCTGTGCCCTTGGTGCATTTTTTCTTGCTCTGAGCTCATTATGCTGCCATCTCCTCTCCCCTCAGGCCCCAGCAAATGTCTCCCACCAGCCCTGCAGCATGACCCTGGACCTCAGTCCTTCTCCCCATCTGACCCCAGTTGGGAACCTGGCAAGGAGCTGGGAGTTTAGGGATGGGTGAAGATGGTAGTTTTCTTGTCATGATTCCTACTTTTCCATACAAAGTGACAGCTGCAGTAGGAGGTCCCCTGTGAACGTACAGGCTCGCACATCCTGAAAGAGCAATCTTTTTGAAAACTTGCCCCAAATCAAAGGCCAAAGTTCTGATTTTTATACCTCTGTAACAGCACAGCAATGCAGTGTCAGGTTTTGGCACAGAACTGAGATACTGTAGAAGAGTGGGGAGGGAAAAGGGAGATCAAGGGTTTGGGAAACGAGAGACAACAAGTCTAAGTGCAACTGAGACATTCAATTATGTTTTAACCCAAACCATAACTTTTAGTAGTCACCTAACTTCTTTCAAGTATGCATTTTCATATCTGACAGTAAATCAGTCCTACTCGATAACTAGCAGTTTCATTCCAAAAGAAGCTGGCCAGCCTGCGGTAGGATGCAAATAGCTGTTGAAGAAGGGGTGATATTAAAGCACAATAATGCAAGCTGACATGTTTGGGATATCTGGGAACAACAACCTACTGGTGATCTCTCTCTCCTGCCATAATTGAAATTGACAGGCTGCTGCATTTGCAGTAATATAGGAATATCAAAGGGAAAGTAATCAGAAAGATATTTTGCAGGAAAATCTCAGGAAGAATCGTCTCCAAACACTTTTCACTTTTCTCTCAGAAGGACTGAATCTTTTCCTATTTTTTGTGAAAATTATACATATCGAAGTTAAAGGATCTGTGAGATGTACGATGAAAGGGCAGTGACTGGCTGCAGGGAATAGTATTTTATACTGCTGGAGTATTTTACCCACTGTTGGCCTTGGGCACTAAGAGACCTACTACTATAATTAATACAGCTTGTTGGCCATCAGTTGCTGAAAAATCACAGCTTTCTTTTTCCAACATAGAAGTAAAAATCTAGTCACAAAACAAGGTCTGAATGAGTGAGTTGATGCAGTTATCCACCAAGAACACTCAGAACTCCAGAAATCAGCTTTGGTTACGCCGAGTGTTAACACTGAACAATGCTCTTACAGGTCACTACTCACTATTTCTTCCCTGATTTCACAAACAACTGCTCACTACCTTAAGATTAAGGACGGTTTTATTTCATGAAGTGAATGCAGACTCTGATTCTGGGCTTTTTTCTTTCTCCACTCTGACGCTGAGTTCTAGGAAACAATCTGAAAGTAAATGTATGTGCAGTGAGTAACATTTTTTTCTAAGTGGAGTAATTAACTAATGAATATTGGTGCCCTGGTCAGAAGTTAGAATGAAGTTCATGCTGTTTCCATGTCCTTGCGTGCTCTTGACCTCTGCAAACTCTTGCAAGTTGGGTGGCAGCACAGGCACGTACTGGTGATTGCCCTGTTGGTGCCATCTGGGCAGAATGACAGCAGAATCAATATGGATGAATAAATTAGCTGGGCATGTTCAAGCATATGTCACTGGTTATACAGTATAGGTTTTGAAATGTTCACCTGCTGCTTTGAAAGAACTGGGACAGAAAGTCTCCTGAGTGAAGTCGGGCTTTGCCCAAATGCCAGTATGTGTGCTGAAACTGTCTTTTACAGGTGCACCTCAGGTTAGCTTTTCTGGGAAAAGGCAGTGTTCCTGTTATGAGAGGCAATTTTCAGAATAACTCCTGGCACAGCCAGAGGTCATTCCAGTTTCCTCCTCTTGTGACCTAAAGTATCACAACTGTGATTCTTCCAGAGGGAAAATCAAGCAGATGTGCTGTCACTCTCCAGACAGGGGCTATGATACATTGCAATACACTGCTGTAACATACAATTCAATTTAAACAAGGGAACCCAGATGCTCAGTTGGGTGTCTGGGCACGCCACAACACCATCTGAAGAAGTCCAGGTGTGCACCTTGCTCACACCAGTAGGTGCCCTGGTGCATCCACTGGGAGAGAGCCAGTTTGGATACCAGTTCCTCAAATTCTCTTATGAGATCAGAGATGGATAGAAGAATTGGATAGTTCTCAACCGAGAGTTTATTTTGCATCACTTTTCCCCCTGCCTGGAAAGTGAGCAGCACCTGGGAGCTTACAAAGTTTCTTGACTGTAGATGCTGCTTCAAAGAAGTACTGTCCTGTGCTGTATTTTGTGGATCAGTGCAAGTTGTTTTTAAATATTCTGTACATGTACATCTACAGTTGTATGTTGTGTCTTTAAAATTACAAGTTCATTCTGAGCCACAATTTGAAAGGGGTTTTGCAAAAGAAAAAAGTGAAAATGCAGCCAAAATTGGTGCTCCTAATAATCATCTTGATGGAAAAGTTTATTTATGTTCTGTTTAAATGTTTTATATCTGGATAGAGATCATTCTCAAAGAGTGATCCTTTGCAACTTCTACCCTACCCAGTAGCTTTGTGGCAGGTACTGTGTCCAGGGTGAAATAAAATAAATCAGCTGTAATTTGGAAGGGACAAATAACTTGTAGTAGATCTGGCATTAGTTCATCCTCTTACCAATATTCAACATCCTTTGAAGTTTTATTGATTGCTTCGCACAGCTCAGCTCTGTTTTGCATAATAACAGTTTTGGCAGTGTTGTTTTCTCCTTGCTCTCTGTAAAAGAGACAGTTCCAGACTGGGGCCAACACCAACTCTTTTCACTGGACGGGCTGCCCTGGAGGAAAATATAAGCATTTCATCCAAAGGTCCTAGTGATATTTTTTTTAATGAAGTGTGTATAATCTGAGTATTCTTTCCCTTCAGGGAACAAGAGAACAATAATTTCTGGTCCGCGTTTGGTTTCACAGTGTTTCTGAGTGGTAGCTTGAACCATTAGGATTTTGCTACTAGTTTTCTTCCACACTTTTTCTAGTCTCTCTTATGACCTTCCAGTACAAGTATCTCCTTAGAAATTTCCCTTTTCCTTGATTTTCCTTATGACTTCTCCAACTTCACTATCTTTTAGAGGCCAGTTTGGGATTAATGTAATAACTTGCTTGCCCCTGTTTGATATGGTACCACTTTGACAGCGATTCTATAGAAGCAGACTTGAATATTTGTATGGTGCTGCTTTCAAAGGTATCTTAAATTACCACTTTGTATCTGTTTACTACTGCAATTTAATTCGCATTTTCTTTTGTTCTTTGAGGCTTTTACATAGAGGAATCACAGAAAAATCCTTTGAAACATAGGTCCTAGTCTTTAGAAATAAACTGGGGGGAGAGAGGGCAAAAGGGTGGAAAACATCCATTAATTTTATCTGAGATAAATTACCAGAGATGACTTTAGATTGTGCAGTTCTTATTTGTTTGCTTAAGCTTCATTATGTCAAATGGTCCAAAGCTATCTTTCCAGCAGGAAAATGTTGGCAACATAATTAACTCAAAGCATTTGGCATTTCCTGACAAAATGGCAGGCATTCATCATGCTGTGGAGATCAATGTGTTTCACATCCACTTGGGGCTGATGCCGAGATAATTTTCCTGGCAAACTTATGTACATCTTTTTGTTTTGAATTCTCCCTCCACAGCCTACTCCAGTTCCTCACACACTGACATTCAGTCTCTCCAAAACTCCCCCATCATACCCACTTCTGCTGCCCTTCCCTACCCTCTGTGGGACAGTGGTGACTCCTGTGGGAGGTGGCTCCAGCTCGTGTCCTGAGGAGGAGCAGTGAAGATTCTGGGCCACCTCCTCTTTTTGTGGTCACAACATCTGAGTGGGGTGGGGAGCCTGGATTGCTGCCACACCATGACCTTGTTGATGTTTATTGCTGGGTCAGCCAGGAAATTGCAGTGAAAGAGGTGTAGGAGCAAGGGGACAGATAATGAGAAACAGGGAGCAGAGAGCTTGGGAGGGTTTAGAGGAACAAAGCCTATGGCTACATGGCTGGGTGCAGGCCAGCTCCAGACTTGCAGGCAGATTAGTATGAGACTGTTAAACAGCAGTTCAGCAACAACAAAAGATGTTCTTCTTGGCAGCAGAGCTCTTCAGAGTAGGGTGCTCTAACCCCCAAGAAAAATCCCTGGCAGCTGTCTGCATTGAACTATGGAGATACATTTAGGGATGGGGAAGGGTCTCAATGTGAATAAAAACAGTATCTTTAAGCGATTTGGTAGCACTGGGATTCCTCCATCAGAGTTTTGACTGCTCTGACTCTTTGCTCTCACATATCTGGGAGATAGAGGCTTACATTGCTTTTCCTCCATGCTACAGCAGAATCAGAGCAGCTCACTCAGAGTACACGCCTGCTCACAAATGCTTGTGTTTCAGAGATTAGGCACCAGTTAAAGACTGAAATGGTTTTCTGGTTTGTCAAAAGTCCATCAGGTTAGACTTTAACTTAACAAAAAATGCTGAAATTAGAAGCAACAGAAGCAGAAGTCCATAGTAAAGCCATGAGTTTTTGCTTCACTGCAATAAGGTGAACAAATCTGGTTGATGATGGTTTTAAAAAAGTAAACGCAGCATCTAGATTTGACAGCTATGTGGTTGACCTGATAAATATGGTGATTATTGTTGGCACACAGCTGAAAAATAGAATTACATTGTGTTTAATCAAAGGGACCTAGACTGGGATAAACCTCATATCCCTCCTCTACATGAAAAACAACCCTGAGACCAAAGGAAGTTCTGTGTAATGTTATTTAGTCTGCACGAACCACTGACTGTATTGCAGAGCCCTGATGAAGTCACTGCTCGGAGGCCATTAGGAGATAGCACACAATTAATGCGATACTCTTTGCTTTAGTTGGGAGACATGCTTCTGGCAAGTGATCAGGACCAGGATGCACATAGAGAAATTACCAACAAGCCAAGGTACAGCAAATAAGGAAAAAACAAGTTTTCTGCCTCTCTAATAGTTTCCTTTTGTTCTTTTTTTTTTTTTTTTTTTTTTTTTTTTTAGCACTCTAACATCACTTTGTGTTTTCTGTCATCTCTAATGTGTGTTATAATAGCAGACTTTTCTGAAAGGGCAAGCCTCCAAAGATCAGTTTGACAGTAAAGAAAATATGTCTTCTGGCCTCCTATCAAAATTTAGTGTGCTCTGTCAATAACAAGCAAATGTCTCTTATACTGATACTGGTGGCCAAGGAAAGAGAGGACTCTATTTCCTATACAAAAAGCTGCCACAGAAGGAAAATGACTGAAATGGGTATCCTCAGCCTTAACACATTGCTTACTGGGAGAAACTTTGTAGTTTAGTTTCACAGTTTACCCCACTCAAATTCATTAAACAAATTAAATCAAAAGAACATTAGCCTGCTTATGGGTACCCAGCTCTGCAGCTATAAAATCACGAGGGATGTGTGAGGAGTGTGAATGTGGCACGTGCACAACTTGTTACCTGCTGAGGAGGACAATTGTTTTGCCACCTTTCTTTTGTGTGGTTTGGAACAGATCTGAGCCTTGAAGACAGCAGGTTTGGACCCAAAGACAAGTCATTCTTTATCTTGCTGTAATTAACTGCAGGTGGTTTCTGCTAATGTAGTGCAGATTTGAGTTCCATTTATCTTTTCTTGGAGGCAGCATAGATATCACATTTTTAGGAAAAGCCAGAAGAAAAAAGTAGTTGTTTTCTTATTATGACAGATCACATCTTTCTGCCCAAATTTTTGACAACTGTCTGACAGATGAGCTGAATGTTACATGGAACAAAACTAACACAGTGGCATCCTGGACTCACATCAGCAAAACTGTGTCTTGTCTATCAGAGCAGCAGTAGAAATAGATGTTTCTACTGTTACATGCTTGTCTCTCTCTCTCTGCTGGTAAATCAGTTTCTTTGAATGTTCTTACTCAGCTTTACTCTGTATTTTGATAAGGGAAAGATTTTTTTGAATGATTCCTTTCTTTTTGCTCCTTGGCTGCATCAGCTACAAGAACTGTAGTCCTGACACATCTCTTTTACATCAGCATAAATCAGGATGGCTCACCAGAGAAGGCAATATAAAAATGCTGGTACAAAACTGGAGTTATGGTTTCTATTCCATAGTGGCCAAGTGCAGACACCTAACACCGTGTTGCCTGAAAGCTGCTTGTAATCTTATGCCTCTCTGGAAACTGCATCCTTCTGAAGGGAGCTCTCAGCTCTGGATATTTGGCTCTTTCTGTCCTCCTCGGTCTCTACAGAGAGAAAGGGACTCAAAGACCAGCAGAGAGATTGGGAGGTACAATTAGCTGAAGCAGTGTGAGAGCTGTGAGTCTCAGCGTGACCTGGGATATGAGAGCCTGGCTCTGAGGGGAAGGCTAAGAGGAGACAGTAGGGAGGACCTCGCAACAGTGAAGGAGAACTTACACCCCCTACAATCCATGCTTCTCTTGGAGGGAGAAAACAACAATGTTATTCTCTACCTGTGCTGGTTTGAATGTCCCATGCCAGCAATGTGCCTTAATACCAAGCAAAGAGCAGCATGAGATGCTAGAAACCCTCTGAATCCTTCCTGCATTGGAAGCAGCCACCACTTGCATGTTTCCATTGCAGAAGCAGAAAAGCTGAAATTTGAAACTGCTCCCCTGCCCTGGTTTTTAAGAAAGCATCAGCTCTGGCAAGTTTGGACACCTGCAGCAATTGACTTCTTTCCAGCACAAGTTCAGCTTCCCAGCAAGTCATTTTCTCCGAGGGAAGAGGCACAAGTGAAGGGGGCAAATGGAAGAAAAGTGAGAGAAGATAATACAGGGTGAAACTTTTGCAATGGGAAAATGCTGTACAAGCTTTGGGGTGTAAGAAAGAAGGAAAGAAATTGAATGTGTAAGACAAGGTATATATTTGAAAGAGCTCTACGGCTGACAACTTGAGTTTTGGACGATGTCTTTGAGAGGTGCTCCTGTGTTAAGGACATTAAGATGGAATGGGAATTGTCAGGGAAGCAGAGTCTGTAAATGACTGAGGCAGATCATACCAATTTATCCTTTACCTCCCCAAAGCAACCAACAACATGGAGAGAACTGAGCATATCAGTATAAAATCCCATCTCAGCTATTTTGGAGAAGCTCCAGGACAACCATTCTGACACAATCAGTGTCAAATTTGGGCTGAAGTTTTAGGAGCTGTTAGGTGCCAGATGCAGTGACGGTGGGCAGTGGGTTGACTTGGTTAGCACTAAGAGCTTTCTCTCCCTTACATACATTAGCTATAGACCTTGCTACGACTTTGGTGTACAAGTAGGATTTCCAGGTGATTAGTTTTTCTTTTCAGTGCTTGTCGTCAGCTTTGAAAATGTTGTCCTGCTGTCATGCTTATCTTACAGTCCTCATAAATTAAGTATCAACTTTCAAAGCATTTTAGACAAAGATTTCCTGATGACTTTTGTCTAATTTGAGACCTATGTTCTTAAATTATTCAATTTTTCAAAAGACTGCGTTCACAGACACTAACCAAAAATGTTGTTTGCTTCAAGTCAGAATTTTTTAAACAGCTGAACTTAGAGCAATGGCTCTGAGGTGACGTTATTTCATTTTTCTTTTGTTTAAAGCTGAAGCCAAGAAACTGTGTTTCTCCAGCACACTGGCCTACAAATCAAGCAAGCAGATGATCTAGTCTCCAGGCAATATTGTATTATACTGTATGGATAGGAATGATACATATGAATGTATAATCACAAAATGCATTATGAGCACTTAATATATGGTATACATGTGGATTTATAACTAACAGCTAGCAACAACAAACTAAACACATAAGCCTATGTCCAGAGAATGCATTAGAAAGTAAATCTCAGAAAAAAGAAAAGAATTTAATAGTTGATAAATATTTCAAAACACAGATTTAACTCACAGTATTTGCAGAAAACCTTTAAGCTGTTTGAGGATCACAATTACACATTTACAATGGACTTGATTTCTTATGAAGTAGAAGTTATTCAGCCTTTCCAACTGCACTAGTTCACACAGATATGATTTGTACTTGAAATTTGTAGTGTATTAATGGATTTTAAGTGGTTCCAGCAATTCCATTAAAAGAAGATGGAATAAATAAGTGAGCAGTTTGCCAAAGGTGGAGACACCGCAGTTGTGAAACCAGCTAGTGGTTTATGTCAAACACAGTCATTTAAAAATATAGTGGTGAATTAAAGTAAAAGTGACTTAAAGATTAGATATTCTACAAAGTGTTGCTGTAAATGAAGACAGGGATATGAGCAGTAACATCTGGATGAAATAAAGGCTCATTTGAGAACTAAAGTAAAATAACATTGTGTATTTAAACAATTTCTGTGTTAGGAAGGAGAACCTAACACCAAGAGCAAGAGTCTCTGAGAGCTTTTGGAAGAGAGACAAAAAGTTGACAATTTGATACAGAATTTTCAGCAGTTTTAGTCTCCATCTTGAATTAGAAGCTCTTTAGCATTTGCTTATGAGACACACTGTTTCTGACCACCCCACCTGCTGTGGGTGTCTTGGGGGTATAACATCAACAGAAGGAAATGTAAAACTGCTGAAAAGAGAGCAAGGGTGGCAGAGCACTTAATTGCAAATGCATTGCCAGATAATCCCTTCTTTGTAACTCCTCTGCCTTCTCCTGAAGTCGAGTGGGGACTGAATCCATGTGTGTGCTCTTGCTTGCGAGAAAACTTATGTAACAGGTGAGTCTGGTTTTCCTTTTGTTTGGTGTTCTGCTGCTAGTGTGCTGTTGGTCACTGTGTAGGTCCCTCACGCAGACAGCATTTTGCTTCCATATGATCTGTTGTCTTAAACATAATCATGTTCATCTTTCAGCCAGCTCATTCCTCATTAACCTACCAGGGAACTATATACACCAGAGTTTATTTAGATGATTTTTTTAAGTGTGCTTCCTGTTTATAGAGCAAATTAACCACATGCACCAAACAAACGACAAAGCTGGGGAGCAGAGGACACCATGCTAACAGGAAGCACCTTTCTGTAAATAGTGGGGATGTTCCAGACGTCCCCAACTGCATCTTCCCTCAGAATGGGACCAGCTCTGAAGTGCTTGTTTGGAAACAGAAGCAGCTCTTCTGTTAACAGAATTAAGCAAAAGAAGAGATGGTCATGTTTGCATTTAGTTAAGTAAATAGGTGACATCTGAAATGCAGTATGGATGTTTGGCTTTGAGATACTGAAATCATCGTGTCTCTGGGAGAGGTGAGCATTTCTTTGTTTGATGGACTGAAATAATTCTCCCTTTATAATATTTACACTGATCACATGAATGTCCTTCATACATGTGTGTGGGAGAATAATGTAGTTGGTAGAACAGACTGAGATGCAAAGAACATGCTGTTACACTTGCTAAGACCTGTATGATTCCCGGGGCACTTATTAGTTGTGTGATTACCTCTGTTGCTATTACTATGTTCACACCATTATTTAAGAACAGATGTGGACACCAGAGTAGAGGAACAGAGTCATCAGCAGTGTTAAGCCTTACTAGATTGCTTTATGAAAATGAAAGTCTGCATGTTTAAAAACACTTGTCAAAAGGAAAGCAAAGTTGTTACTTTTAAGGATTTATTTTTTTCCTTTTTTGTTTTTCTTTTCTCTCCAATCCAGCACTAAATGTTGATTCAAAATGAAGCTAAGAGTTTCTGGAAAACTTCTCAGATTATATGGTGCTGCCCAGAGCTGGAGGTTGAAACCTTTGTTTCTGCCTCTAAAAGGGACTGTGGTGGTCCCTCAGTAGGCAACAGCTGCCTGTGACCCCCTGTGGGCCTGGGCCCCACATATGGTGCACTGATCTCACCCATTCACAAACAGACAACAAAGATGGTCTAGAAGCTCCTCAGTGAACAAAATTAAACGCCGCAGATCAAATGGAAATCAATTACAAGCTGTGCAGGAGACTGTGGAAGTCAACACCATCTCTCACCCATGAACAGGGATGGAGGCAATCAGGCGTTAGGTCAGTCCAGGTCATGCCATGGCTGTGCTTTCCATTTTTCACTCACTATAGGGAAGGGAACTGTAAACATCTGATACAGTGGGGGAAGTTAACAGATGACTTAGGCATACCAATGGACTCGGTGCTGAACATATTGTGCCAGTACAAATAAAATTATTCCAGAAGAAATCCCATCAATAACTCTTCTTGTAGTCAGATCCATCTAAAGATTAGCTAATTCTCACATTTAAGTCTTTGTTTCTGAAATATGTGTGAAATTCATTCATTGTCATCTGTCTAATGTCTAAAGAGTTTTCAGCACAGAGTCTTTCTTAACAACAGAGTCATCTTAACATCTAACTGAAAAAAAACCTTTTCCTTCATAGTGATAGTGTTTGGGAAGACTTTCAAGAAAAGTACGTAAATGGATTAGAATCCCCAAACCCATTTTGCTTGTCTTTCTATATAACATGGTGCTTCAAAATTGCCCATGGAATATCTTCAAATGTAATTTAACTCCACTGATCTTTAAAAATAGCCATGAGTCAAGATGGTTCCAGTGCTTCAACCTGAAATGTGAGTCAGGACACTATGAAATCACTTATCTTACATGTCTATAATGTGTACAAATGTATCCTGAATGAAGAAATACATTTTTTCAGTGTGTCTTGTTGTCATTGTAGTCTCCCAGAACTATAATGAGACCAAATCTGTTACAGATTAACTTTGTACCTTGGTACCATGATGTTATTCTCAATCTATGTTGACAGCAAAAATACAGAGTATTGTGGGATGGGACAGTTGTACAGTTATCATAGTGGACATGGATGTCTTTGCCACAGTCCTTTTTATTTCCAAAGCATGTTCAGGAGTCCTGCCTGTGCACATGGAATAAAATAGCCCAAACTCGATCTAGAGCCTGACACAAAAACTGAGGCTGTTCCTACCAGTGAGTTTTGTGGCTTTGAGTGACTTCAACCTCTTGGTACTTTTCTTCACATCTCCTGCTACTTTTTCTTCTTAGTTCCTTGGAAACCTACCCCCACACATAACGAGGCTCACTGTAGCCCTGTCACACTGCTTATCCCATCCCTGAGCATCTTTGAGACATGGTGCCTGCTTCTGGTTAGGGGTTGTGATGCGTTCCTGCGTCTCTAGTCTTTGTTGTTTATAACCAGTAAGGAGGCCACCTACCAAACTGGGTCAGAGTGGAAAGTGTACCGGATTATCGTTCTTTTACTGTGTGTTGTGCAGTTGATTACGTGCATGAACTTTTGGACTGCCTTGTTGGATGGGCTTTCTGGGAGAAAACTTTATTTCTTGTGCCTGATACAGAGTTGAGTACTTAATGCATTTAATCACTTTGCAGAAGTAAGCTTGCTGGGTTTGCCTGTGAAGTTCTTGGAGTGCTGATCATTCTTCATCAATATTGCAGCAGGTTTCTCTCTCCATTGGAATATAGGATTTCCACAGGAAAAAAAATTTTCAGTCTACGCAAGAGAAAAAAAAACAGTAATATTAAGTATGTATATTCGTGTGTACCTCAATGCAGTATTAATTTGAAAAAAAACTTCTCTTTCCCAAAATTATTGTTTGTGCACAAGACAACAGTATTTCTTTTAAGTCTTCACCTGGTCAGGAGCCCCAGAGGCAAAAAGTTAATCTATATAAAACCAAATTGGTAGAAGATACATAAGAGTTTGACAAATATGTGTCCCAAGGAGGCTCTGGTTCAGAACTTTAAACATTCTCCCGTGACCCAGGGGCTTGGCTTCAGTGCTTGCTGGGATCTGTAGTCTCCATTAGTAGGTGACTGCAGCTGCCTCCAAGGAGTCTCAAATGTGGAGTTTTATGGTCTGCATCTGGCTTACAGCTCATACTGTAAGCATCCTCCAGAGAGCTGATAGTCTCATTTTTGTTCTTAACACATGAAAACAAAATTAAAATGAAAATCTAAAATTCTAACCTTTTTCTTAAATCATGTGAAGGTCAAGAAAATAATATCTTCTGTAAAAACATCAGGAGAAGAAATACAGGAAAGTAATGATCGCAAATAAAAGGAAGCAGCTATTGTAACACCACCCACAATTGCCTTTTTAGACTGACTAGTGAACATGGAAAAGTTGAAAATGTGTTTCCAAATGAATTCTAACAGCAAAGAATAGGATATTGCATGGGGCAGGATATACTAGCAGGTAGATCCTACTGCCTTCTGCTTACATGTGTTTTCCATAAGACATCAATGCAATGAGCTGCTCTCCTCATCTATTTTTAAGAATGAACTGCAGCCTCCAGCCTCTCCCCCTGATCCCACTGTTCTGTTTATGCGGAGATGTAATGATAATTTCATTACACACAGCTGGGTGACTTGAAAACCCAGGTCTGCGTTGCAGCATTTGGTGCTGTGTTTTGATGATGCATTCATAGACAGCAGATCAAAAGCAGTTTTTTAGGTCATGTTGCCGATAAGATTACTGAGGTTTACTGCAAAATCACTGAGAACAGTGAAAATTTCCACTGTTTTTATTAAACTTTTATAGTCAGCACACAGCAAAATTAGAAGGTATGTCAAATGTGGTTTGAGAGCCTCAAGGAAACCAAAATGCTTAAAAAACAAACAGTTAAACAAAATCTCTTGAAAAGTCCCAGAGACCTTCCAGTCTGTCTGCTGACACCTCTCCCTGTCTCTGACCTTCCTAATTTGAAGCATTTATCTCAAGTACGAAAGCTGACAGTTTGCATTTAACAAAAGTTGCTCGTCTTGTCTGCCTGCAGAAGTCTTGTTCCTGCTGGCCACTTCCATGATGATGTGTTACAGCAATGCGATGGCCAACAGCACTTACAGAAATAGATGAAAATGTGGCCTGATTAATTTTAAATATGTTCATTCCTGAACAGAATATGTAGATTGTAAAAAAAGGAAGGGAGTGTTGTTAGGAGACAGTCTTTGATTCAGCTAGCAGGAGTTATGTTTTAAGAGAGTAATCGTTGCTACTGATAACATACCAGAACACCAAACAACAATAGAAAATGCTACAATAACAGTTTCCAATTCCCAGCCTTAAATATCTGTGCTTCACTTGTGAACGTCAGAAAAAAAATCCAAATTTAATTAAGTGTTGCATTTGGCTGTCAGAAGTTTTGCAAACCCAGTCTTCTGTCCTGTGTACTAGTACACGGGCCTTCACTTTACCCATATACTTTAAGTATGTGCCACCTTTTGTACAATGCAGACTGGCATGAAATTGCAGTTTTGTGAAACATATATTTGCTTATATGTCATGTACTATATCCTCTTCAGAAGGCGATACGAACTGAGGAGTCAGCATCTAGCACAAAGCATCCTGTTATGTTTTAAGGCTATTGAAATTATCTGGTTGTACTTAGTTTTCCACTTGTTTAGAAAAAATATTTTCTGGTGTACTGTAGGATACACATCAGATGAAGAGAGTTGAAGTTGGTGCTAAACAACATTGGCTTGTTTACAAGCATTTGCTGTTCCCCAGACTGGAGGGGGATTGTGGAGACTTCCTGGTGACCACCAGGGACTTGATTATCTGAAAAAGACCCTGAAATTTTAGGTACTTCAGGGCAGCAGATCTTACTCTATAGATCAGAGAGTAAACTAAGTGTGTTGTGAAGACTGGTGTAAGTACCAAGCAAGGTCAGCCGGCATGTGATGAGCACCAGGCCCAGTACTCATGGGTCCTGAAGCATGCCAGCCCAACAATGGGAACGGATGGGCAGGAGAGTCAGGGAGGTTTTGAGCATGGATAGAAATGTGGCTTGGGAAACATGCACAGGATGAGGTAGCAAGAGGTGAAACTGGATGATGGTTGTGGGCATTTGTATTTGGTCCCTGTATGCAGTTTCTGGGTTCATTTGTACCAGCACTGTTCACTAATGATTCTGGAAATACCCTCAAAAAACCTCAGTCTGACTCTGAGACAGAACTAAGGTACGTCCACTCAAGACCCAGCTGGTAGCTTTCTGGTAGCTTTCACATGGTAACAGAGATGACAATTCTTGATTGTCCCAGGCTGAATAGCTTTAGATCTATGTACTGGGAATCACAGTCACATATTTTTACTTAGTATAAACTCAGTTCTAAGTCTTCTTGATCAGAAGTAATGCATTTGAAAAACTGATATTCTCTATTTTATGGACTGTACACTTCAAAACAAATACTCCTTGGGAAACTATAAAGAGGAAGAATCCAGTATTGTAAGCATTTATCTTATTGTTACTTTGAAAAAATAACAGTAATATATATGACTTAAAAAAAATATTCCTGAAGTGGAGTTCAGATCTGAAAATCTGAGATCAGGTTCAGAAGGTTATGCTAGAGCTGTATAGAAAACCCTTGTAGTGTTTTAAAGGAACTTATGATTTAAAACTGAAATAAGCTTTGCGCTGAAAAAGTGAGTATGCAGACTATGGCATGAGGCTTAGGAAAATGCAGCTAAGCTTCTGCTAACATAAGTGGAAGGCGGCTTACCTAGCACTGCTCTCCCCAGGGATGCCTGTGGGCGGCCTATCTCATGAATCTCCTTGTTAGACAGTGCTGAATCCTGACCTAAGTATGGTTGCAGTGATCCTCTGGTCAGCTTGAAAATGCACAACCCTTTGTTTGCAGAAGACATTTTTAAATAGGGGCATTTTGGACTCCACAACTGATCTTTGCTTCAATGTAGAAAAGCATTTCTTTTGTTCTTTTTTCTCCTAAGTCTCCTTTCCAAGCCAACAACATCATCTTCTGGTACTAGTTAAGGCATCAGGCAAGGGAGTCAGGCTTTTACCGTCAAGCTTATGCAAACACGCATACCCCTACGCACCCTGTTTGCTTTTTTACAAGGCGAATGAGGGTCACCCAAAGCTATAGTGGGGAAGTTCAGAGCCTTAGTCCTGGCACTGACTGTGATTTAAATAAGAGCAGTGCAACAGAGTTGTGATTGAGTTGCCTGAGGCATTAGTAATTTATTAGGTGTATTTGTGGAGCAAATGAGAGCTCAGGCTTTTCCAGTACTCGGTCTGGCATGTGAGGTGGTTTCCTTGGACTGTAGCCCAGTTTTTGCAGATCCAGGTCAGTGCCCGCTTGTGGCAGGTGCTGACTTTAAAGCACTTGGAGAAGCCAGGTTGTGAGATACTGTGCTTCACTCATATGTCCTAAATCCAGCAGTGCTGGTAAAACTGAGGATGGTACTAGCCTGGGTGAGGGCATCCAGCAGAGCTCTGTTCCAGAAGAGATGTGTTCCTCAGCCCCAGCCATCACCTCTCTCTGCTTCACAGTATCTTTCTGAACTCAGTTTCAACACTGCTGCCTAGCCTGAATACCTACACCCCACAGCCCCAACCAGAGAGAAAGCGGGGGTTTCCTCTGACAGCAGGAAGCTGTGTTAGCAATCTCTGTGCCAGGCTGTGGTGTGGAAGAAGCCTGTGAAAAGGGCTGAGCTTAATGAGGCAGTTCCCATCAAAAGAGCTGCCTGGACAGGAGACCAGATTTCTGTTTGCAGTTTACCTGTGATAGACAAAACTGTTCAGCCACAGAATGCTGACTGGACCAACCTTGTTTTTAGCTGTATTTTCAAAACATCCTAATCCCTTAGATATACATATGTGTGTGTGTTTATGCTTGTATAATGTAGGTACTCTATATAATGCCTATAATTTCCATTTTGTATATGTACAGTATTTGTTTATATATATAGACTGTTATTTCCATGGATGATCTCATTGAATAATCAGTAATAGCCTTCCATGTGTGATGGTGTTCACAATACTGCTGGGAAAGGCAGTGGCCTGGGTTGGTTTTAAAATCAGATTACTCGCTAACAATTATAGGCATTGATAGCATTATCTCTGCAGTGTCCACTCAAACTGTGTTATTCTGATTGCTTGTCAGAACACTGAACCTTTGGTTTCTCTTGCATCTCTTCATCAGTTTATTGTGCAATATTCAACTCCAAAGCAAAAGTTTTTAACAGGACACAGACATTGCCACTCTTTCTGCTTCCTTCCATAACTCCAACTATGATGCACTTTATTAACTGTAGTTACTTCCTTGCTAATTGACCATTTATAATCCATGGGAACCACAACAATGACCTGTGCGTTCAAATGGGAGTAATGGAGTATCCCCCTGACAAAGAATCAGCCCACCTTGAAAGCCCTGCCATTACCATACCCCAACGGATTAGAGGAGATGTGGTTTATATTAGTGACCTGAAGAAGGTTCATGCCCTCTGGGAAAAGACTGTTCCCCGCAATGGCAGTGTGATTAATGGTTTATTTACAGCACTGACATCAAGGCTGTCAGGACTCTTCATCAGGCTTTGATGTAAAACATACTCAGAGGCCCTAGGTTGTTCTTATCTGCTCAGAAGGAATCAGAAGTGAGGGATGGTTCATTGTGTGGCGTAGCTCTTGTACCCATGTTTTCCACAGTGGCAACAACAGAAGACAATGACAAGGTCAATTCTACCTCACTGGCCTTCGTGGTGAGATGGGGTGGCCACAGAGACAGTGGCTGCCCTTGCTTTGGCTGGGGGAGAGCAATACAGTGACAGAGTGCAAGAGTGCTGATGACAGGCAATGTGGTGAGAACTCACAGATGCCTACATCATATCCTCGGGACACCATAACGAGTGAGTGCTTCAGTTCTGTGCAGAGCACAAAACAGGCTGGATTTTCATGTCTTGGGTGAGTTTGAGCTTAGACAGATATTTTTAGTGATTACTGTTTAGTACTCAGCACTATAATGTAGCCACATTTCCATTTTTTAATACACTGCTATTTTAGATTAAGCTTCCCGCTCCTGAAAACTTCCTGCATTTTCTTGCTGAGTTGACTGAGCATAGTCTGTCTTTTCCAAGAGCCTCCCCATATCCGCATGCTGGCAAAATCCCACGCAGCCTGCAGCTTTCACAGCCGGCTGATCAGCGAGATAACACCGCGGCAGCATCAGCCCTTTCCCAGCCCTGTGACGGGAACTGCCATGCTGACAGACAGTGTGCTGGCATGTGTGACATCCTTCTCCCTCTCATCCAACACCCAGGGTGCAGGAGTCTTGCAGCTTAGGTATTGAAATCGGGACATTTCGCAGTGTTAGGATTGTGGTACTTCAGTTCTTCATTGCCTTCTCAAGGGACTCAAAAATGACTAGGAGGAATTCTCCAGTATCCAATTGAATCAATACTAGATGAAAACCAGTTGTCGATTCTGAGCCAGATAAGGCCACTGGGGGGGAGGAGAACTATTTTGGAGGGCCTCAACTTCCCCAGAACTTCCCTCTGTGGAGAGCTCTGGTGCTGGTGTTATCAGTGTACTCCAACCCACTTGGCACTGTGTGGGCAGCTCGTTACTTCCTGGTGCCTGAGCAGCACAGCCCCATGAGATTGCTCTTCTGTGCACAACAGCCTGGCAGGCTGTGCTCCTCCTGACTGGGGTAAGATCCACTGATAGCAATCTGTGAGACGCAGGAATACTCATAGGAGTATGTCAGTGGGTCAAACTGTTGATGTCAGCAGAGCTCTGGTTTGTTCAAAACCCTGTAGCAGACTTGCTTGGCAGAGTTGGCTTCTGAAAGCATGTTTTAGTGAAGCCAGAGTTGGCTTCTTATAGAGTGCTGGATGGAAATTCATGTACGCAGTGAGGACCACCCAGAGCAGATGATTTCCATTAGAACTAATAGAGCACTCAAATGCAGGAGTGTAGGATGTATGTGTGATGGGACCCAGAGGTTTCTCAAAAGCAGGTGTTACTTATGGAAAGAAAAAAGCCCAGGATGTGGTAGTAACATACCACCCAAAAAAAGCGATCAAGAAAAAAATACTGAAACAAATTAAAGTTTGCACACAATGAAAGCAGAGCTAAGCAAACTGTGCTTTCCTGTCCCATCTATAATCCTCTAAAGGACCTTTAGAAGTTGCAGTAGATAACTGCTGGCCCACATGTGAACATCTTGACTACAATTAAGTAAATTATTGTAATTTGCAATCTGATTGGTTTTGTTTCCTGAAAGTGTAAATTGCAAGCACTTTGCATATTAGTTATTTGACATTTCTCCCAAGTTTCCTAGGGGAATAAGTGTCAGCTCTGGGCCATTTTGCAAATGTTTCATCCTTAACATTTGACATTATTGCTATTGGCAACTGAAGTAGAATTTTCTTTCTTGGTTGGTGCCCCTTAGTTAGCCAAAATCCTGTATGGTGAAGAAGAAGTCTGAGTGTAAGCCCTCAGATGGCTGTCTCTGGCTAATTAGGCAAACTGAGCAATGCTCAAACCTCTACTAGAAAATCACTAAGGAACACACTCACACACATATACTAGTGCCAAAAAACACTCCATAACTTTTCATGTGAAAATTGCACGAGCATAAAATCACATAAAATTTTGTAGGAAGGTGGAACATTCTTTACCAGCTGAAGCTCTAAAAGCTGTAGTATTTCTATTGCAGATATTTTCAGATGATAATTATGGGTATGTGCATGGAACCCAAAACAAAAAGACATGAGAAAAAAAAAAAAAAAGAAAGCAAACCTTGTTGATTACTTTCCCTATTTCTTTCTAACCTCTTCAATGGAAGATTCTGGGTAATAGAAGCTTGTGTGGCTGATGAGTCACAACCAGCAATCATTATACTCAATACACGGTACACATATATTTTGGTATTTTCCAGCTCCCAGGAAAAGTTGCATCATTTTCTCATTCTAAAACTTTCCCATACCACTCCCTTTGTAAAATCTGCAAAAGGGCTATTAGCCACTTTGTGGTCAAGGCTCTGTCCCCCATGCAGCATGCTAGATCCAAAGCATGCTCCAGTAAACTTGGAATAAAGACAGCCTATCCTCAAAAGCCCTTATCCCTTTTTCCTCTCTCCTGCACCCATCTGGGAATTCAAGAGCTGCAGGGTTTGTTGTTGGTGTAGTTGTAGTGTAGAGATCAGGAAGGGAAACCTGGACTTTCTAGCACTCATCTTGGGAAACACCCATTCTTCCAGTCTGGTCCTCTTTCACTGCTGTTTTCTGGCTGATGCTGCCAGATGCTCACCCCTGGCCACACGTGTTATTTCTGCCAGACCTCTTCCTTGCTGCAGAGCTGTGGTGAGGGACAGTCTGTCCCCCTAGGACAAGGCTCCTCCTGGGGTGAATCAGGTGATGAACTGGGACACTGAAGGTGGTTGGCAGCCAAAGTGTTAAAGCGCAGCTTCGCCACAAGCTCTGTTTTAGGCAAAACTCAAGAAATCATTAGCAGCTGAATCATATCTACTTCCCGGATCCCCTCCTTGAGGGGCCCTGCCAGCTCCCTGCCTGACACATCAGAGGACCTACCGGCGTGCTGGTCCTCTTGTGCTGGGGCCAGCCCCCACCCACCCTGCTGGTGGTGAGGTCCAGGGCCTTTACCTGCAGGCAGCTGGAGTCTGTTTCACCCATTGGCAGAGGTTAGCAAGGCGGGCCACAGCCTGTTTCCAAGGCCTAACTTTTGCAGCAGAAATCACTGCTTGAGCGAGTTACTTTGCCTGCACTCTCCTTCAGGCAGCACGTAGAATTTATGCTCTGTGTGCTGTGTCCAGAGTCTAATATTGCTTCTTGAGTCTGATTTATCCTGCTTTGTATCGCAGAGAGTTCTTGCTGTGGGATATATTCCATTGCCTGACAGTCGTTACATTGTATGCAACAGTTCTTCAGGTGCCAAATTTTTCCAGTTTAACACACAGCAGATGTGCTTACAGTCTTTATGGAGCTGTTTTAAAAAACAGCTACAGCCGATCTATTTTCATAGCTGGCTGGCTAACTAATAGGTCCTTCCTTCAGGGTGAGTGTTTTCATAACTTGCCCCAGGAACGGCTCATCATATTTTCAGTGTTCTGTCCATGCGGCATGTCATTAACAGCTGTTAAGATCCAATGCCAACTTAATTTGTCCTTTAAAAGCTTCTGCATCCAACTGGACAGATTCATTTTTGCAAGAAATTATTGAAGATTTTAAATTCTGTAGGCTTTTCAATGATCAAATTCCTACGTGTTTAGATGAGGTGTCTGAAACGTAGCTGAACTAAACCTGAATGGCTATATAACACTGACAAACTGAGAAGCAGGGCAGCTGCAATACTTGAGGCACAAAATCCCATAAGAGTCATAACAGCCTGTTCCTGAAGAGTGTGAGCGTAGAGTGGGTATAATGTACATGGAATCACAGAATATCTCGAGTTGGAAGGGACCCATAAGGATTGTTGAGTCCATGTTGCTCCAATTTGGCTAAAAACAAAACTTCCATTGACTTAACTGGGAACAGCATTAAAGCCAAGCAATAACTTCTGATAACAAAGCAAATGGGAACTCTTTTGCAGCAGGAGCAAAAACAAATGGTAGAGTACTGTGTTACTGTGCATGCAGATTTGTCTGACAAGAACAGAGTGGAGGTGTTTGGCTTTGTTCTTTGTTCACAGAAAGCAGAAATATTGATGCTGAAATTTGTGCCACACTTAGGAGCTGTTTCTTCTGCTGTCAAAGTGGAAACCCAGTAGTATTAGTTAATTTAATAATTGCCTTTTTTAAAACAAATCAGATTGCGATCAGAAGTGATTGTTTACAGCGAGGGTCTGTACTGCCGTCAGGATACAGTAACGCTGCTCTGTTAGGAGGTGTTAATGTTCCTTCCCATTGACTCACTTGGACGTCATTGCCTTAGAGATGGATCTGGAGGTCTCAGACAGCTTTTGGCTCCTCAGTGTGGTGTTGGTTGTTGTTGTGTGATCCTTCCTGTAGGGCTGTGTACTTCTTGCATTATTCAGCCATAAGAAGTTTGTTTCTTATCCGAGCGAGACAGAGCTGTCTGCCGTGCTAGTGCGCAGTCCAAACTGACAAGAAGCCACTAAAGATCACGCTCAACAGCCACCTATTAGGTACCTAACACACTACTGGGTCCTGCTCTTTGTTTTCTCATACATTCATTCTTGTTGAATTGTGTCACAGTATTTAATTTAAATTCAGTGTTGCTAGTGCAAGGCACCAAAATGTCAATATTACTCAAGGGAGCAGGGATTACTGGCAATGGGCGAAGTGTAAAGTACAGCCGAAGGAATGACATTTCAGCAAAACATGTTAGCAAGCCCTGAGTCAGCACAGACACAACATTATAATCAAGAACATTGCACGCTTACTTCAGTGTGATTAATATCAATCATCTGTTCTTGGTTAAATTGCTAGGTCTTTGATAATGGGAAATTTCCTGAAGTTATATTGGGAAATCCCATCCATCTCTCAAGAATTTACCTGCTGGCTCTTCACCTTGTGTGGCAACAACAATGGCTTTTGCACCAGGGTGTCTTGTTAGGAGGCTGATCCAGACTGGAGGTGCTGGGCCCTCAGGAAATCCCAGAGCAAAGTCAGGAATGAAAATTAATTGCTTTTTAATTTAGCTCAGATTTGCAGACTATGTGTGAGATAAAATTATGCCTAAGATATTAACAGTGCTCCCAGTTATGCTGAACTTTAAAAGGAACCTCTTAGCCGTATGCAGATTAGGTCTTGGTCTTTGACATGGAAACAATTACTGCCTGAATGTGGTCTCTTTTTCACTGTCATCCCGAATTGGCCTTGCCTCTTAGCAAACTAATGCATGTCGAAAAGATTAATGGATTAAACATGGCCAGGGATAAGCCTATTACACAAAAGCCCTTTAAAATCAATCCATAGCTTATAGAGGAAGAGATCACCTGAAACACAAGCCCCAAGGAATAGCTGTGTGGTGCTGTGTCCACACTAACCCTGTGATTGCTCTTATAGACATCACCAGACCAGATGTGCCAGCACCAAAAGTTGAGTGCAGGGGCTGGAGTGACTTCTTGCCACAGCCCTATATCTTGTTTCACACAGCATGCCAAGGAGAAGCAAATTACCTAACAGAATGCTTCTAAACTTTTGCATTTAAGTCATATCAGAAGGATTTGCTCTTGTATGAATTTACTGGACTGTATTTCCCTGCGATTCTCAGAGGTTTTATGTACAATTTGTGGTCTGGGCTCAAGCCCTGAATTGACTACCCTAGAGGATCTCACCGGTGTCATCTTCCATCCTGCCAGCCTCATGGGGCCTGACACTTCCCTGTAGCTTCAGGATGTCTCTTTCAGCATTTTCCCAAGAGGTTTTGAAGAATGTTTTGAAAACAATTGGCTAAGCATGCCAAAAACATTTAAAAAAAATGTAGCCATCTTGTTTATCTATGGTCCAAAATATTTACTACAACTGGTCATTCTAAAGTAAGGTTTACACAGCGATAGAGTAGTTTATTCTACAATGTAAAGGTTATCACTAGAATTTTTAAACATTCTTTAAACTTTTCTTTATAGATAACTATCTTGTATGATTATCTTATATAGTTATCTACAAAAGTGTAAATGGAGAGAGGGACAGGAGATCTCAACCCTCACAGCAGGGCCTTTAGTGAAGAGAAGGAGACCCAAACTGAGAAAACCTGAGCATCCATCATACTCAGTCCACCCCCAAATTCCCCAGTCATGTCGCAGTCACCTGGCTGCAGAATACAGTCACTGATCTGTAGCATGATGGCTCTGCGCAGTCTGTTGGTCTTTCAGTCCTGGGAATGCAGATGAGCAGATTAGCTGCAAATAAGATTCAGACCAAGATAAAGTATTTTCAGAAATATCAGTTCAATGTCAAAAGGAAACCAAAAGAACCCAACAAGCATGCTCAGTAAAATGAAGTGAGAAACACTGATGCTAGCACAAATATATGACATTTTGAAAAGTACAGAGGACCTTGTAGCCTTGTGACAATAGTTAACTAAGTTGATGAATTATTTTGACCATGTCTGACCTTACATTTTTAATTGTAGAGAGGATGATTTTTAGAGGTGTTTTTCCACCGTTTTCAGAGAAACTGTCTCTTGAAGTCAGGTCAGGTAGTAAAACCTACAACTGAAAATAGGAAAATACTTCTAATATAGGAACTGCAACTATTTAAATAAATAATACTACAATTTATATTAAAAAAAATGAAAGAACCTTGTTCTTTTGGACGGTATTTACATTACAGGGATTTGACTGATGAGCTAGAGTCTGATTGATGGTCCAAAAATGCTCACCATATGTCCTTTCTCTGTATTCCAGGAGACTAGATAAACATACAATGCTTTCTTGAAATGAAAAAACAAATCTGTAAAAGTGTAGTACATATCACTTTGTGAACATAAAAGGTTTTAACTCTGTATATATTCTTCTCTTCAAAGGCACAAAATTAATTCATGTAGTTAGGCAGATATAGAAAAAATTGTTTGTCCCTCTTGAGCCACGTTTTTCTTTATTTTTTTAAGGAAAATCAGAGCTTTCTTCTTGCCCCAGAAAGTTTTTCTATTTTCCTTTCTTCCTTATATTTTTCAAGATGAACATCATGATGTAAATCATAGTGACAATTTTAAATCACTGCAAATGCAACAACAGAAGTGCTTTGTCTTACTGCAGTAGCATTGTAAAAATTCAGACTCTGGCAGGAACACATAGGACAATGAAGGGTGTAAGGTCATTTGTTAGATATTTTTTAAAATACATTCTCTCTTCATTTCAAATGGCTACTGGAATGTCATGAGCATTTGGCAGTCACTGCTTTTGCCTTGAAGGTACGTTGAATCTTTGCTGTGGAGAATGACCATAGTGCTTTAAAATCTAACTGACCATCAGCATTTCCAGATGTGTGAATAGGACTCGACTCCTTTCTCAAAGCTCCTTTTCAGCGCACAGCCAGCCAGCAGCGCAGTTCAGAACATATGGAAAAGGCACCAAGTGTCTGACCTTCTGCTGGAAGAGACCTTTAGCTGAGATTTGTCCAGTGTGTATCTTACATAGAAACTAGTGTTAAGTATACAAAGCAAAACCACATTTTTGGCTTTAGTGAAACAAATTACAGCCCCTAACACTCCAAAAGAATGCAAGCTACAGAAAAAGGAAGAAAAAGATAAATGCATCCAAAGTTAAAGAAATCCTACATGCTTAAGTACAACCTATCCCAAAGTGTTGGATTTAAATTCAAATAGTGAGGGAATTATTTACCTTGATGGATGCAAAATTTCCCTTTATAAGCTCCTGTGCAAGGCATGGAATAATTTTCTTGCTGCATGTACATCTACAGTGATGCTGAATTTTGAGATTTGTCATTATTGTTAATAGAATAGAAACCTAAGAGGAATATTTTTTATTTAGTGAACAAAAAACTTTCACACAAATTAAATTATGAATGTGAGGTGCTATGTGTTACATATATTCATTCTATTACATGTACAATGGAACTGCTAATACCATATTTCCTCCTTCAAAACAAAAGTCTTTTGTTCTCTTTGTTTTCTTCCCCCTCTTCATGTAACAGAGCAATATACCTTTAAATGAGGAAAATTCCCAATGTAACATGCAAACAAAACCCTAAAGCTTGATTTAGTGTTGTAGTGCTACGGCAGTAAATGAAAACTCAGGAAATGCCCTACTCCAAATGCATAGCTAATAACAGAGACTAAAGGCACTGTTATAAAATATAAACTATTCGCCAATTCTTCCCTGGGCTGTATTCCAGGGAAACTGTATTTGGCTTTGCTGAATCCTAGGACTGACAGAAACGTAAACAAAGTAATGTCTATGTTGGAAGAAAATTTTGCTTTTCCACACTGAAAACATCTCAGAGAATTTGTCAAACCCCAGGTATGAAAAACGCATCCTCTCAGAAGAGCATTTTAGCCTTTTATGTTCTGAAGCAGCAGTAGCAGAACCGGTAATTGTTCATTTTATGAACAATACAGGATGCTTAACTAGTTAAGCTGCTTTCATCTTCCTGCCAAATACAATCTCTGTATCATTCCAAGTGGTGTTCACTTTTCCAGTGTGTGACATGTCGTTTCAGTTCATTCAGAGGCATAGCCAGGTTCCAGAGCTCAGGAAGTATAAGGAGGTTATATAGTTATCTACCCTTCTCTCCCTTACTGCCAGTGAAATGCTATGGATCCTGCCACAGGCTCAGTATTTTGGAGATATTTGGAACAAATGCATTTAAAACAGTAGAAAGCTATTTTTACATTGGTAAAGGAGTGTAAAAAGAACCTTTTATGTTAGTTTAACTGGATCAGTTTGTAGGACCAGACATTTGGCAGCAACATCACTTTCTTCTCCTAGGTAAATCCTCCACTCAGTGTTAGACCTCCTTAAAACATATACTGTCTTTCAACCATAGAAGTTACTCTTGTGTATTTCTGTGTCGTTTTGAGTAATTCATCGTCTCATGGATGAAAATGTGAAATTCACAGTGACTGAAAGATGGAACATCCAAAATATGTATGTTGCTCCAAAAGTGATTCCTCCAACTGATTTCTGCGGAAATTACAACAGATAAAAAGAGAACAGTAGCACTATTTGATAGAATTAATTCTCAGCTACAAAACACTATTTTTTGACATAGTCACCACCATTGCTATGCCCTTTTGCCACTAATGAACAAGAGTCTGCATGCCGTGCTTGTAAAATCTGTACCAGTGGAGATAACCTGCTGTCAGCACTACTGAAACACACTACCCACCGCCTCACTGTGCTGACATCCACTGCTTAGTCCCTGTAAATGTTCTGTATGTGTCAATGAATGTCATTGGGTGCAATTTTTTCTGCCTGGATGAATTCAGTGACAGACCTTTGCTTCATACGCAATGTATGTGTATGACACCATTTTGTCAGACTGTCAAAAAGCAATAAAATGCAATGGAATATTGGTGGGAAGGTCCAACCTCTACTGCCATACCATCAGCATCTGCCCCACAGTCACGGGCCAACAGAACATAATCAGAGGCATTACTTCTGGAGTAGTCCTTGTGATAACCACCTTGCCATTTTTAATATTTGAGCACATCTTATAAAAACCTCTCAGATGTTTAAAATCTTCAGTAGATAGATGTACAGAGAAGTCTCATAGCAGAAGCCCTCCTTTTATCTTCCAGACAGCAGCTCAGGCAGGAGTTGTTATCCTCATCTTTCTTGTCCTGTTCAGTACAGCGTTTGTCCTCTAAGAACAGCCCCTTGTCCAAGGCTCCAAATGATAATAGCTTTATCCAGAGGGCACTTGGCAGGGGTGACACAGGAGGATGCAACTGTAGCCCCGGGGTCTGTTCAAGGAGCGCTCATGCACGAAGAGTGAAGAGCAGACAAGAAAGCACTAAAGGGACAGAGAAAATCCAGGGGGACTTCATCTGTCAGAAGGGGCAAAACAAGGATGGGTTGGGATGCATTCAGAGAAGCCAAAAGCGAGAGTTAGAGAGAAATTGCTCTGTTATATAGGCTCATGGGTCCATTCATGGCTAGAGAAGGGATACAGTGAGTGTTGTTCCAGGAAGCCTTTAACTATACGATAAAAAGTTACAAAATGTTTTAGGAAAAAGTGTTGCCCAGGGGTGTTTGTAAATGATTCTTCAGAGGGATGGCAGGATATAATGCCAGATCTTCATACAGATACACCTCATGCTACAAAAATCTGTCTGAAATTGATCCTTTCATCACACTTCACTGGCTACTTGGATGAATTCTCTCTACACTTGCAAACTGAAGAGGATGTAAAAATAGCAATATGCCATGGAAATCATTAGGGACTACTTATACGTATCCAAGAGAAAATATATGGCTTCTGGAACCTTTTTGTGTCTGTTGAAGACATTAGGGTGGTGGAGGGAGTGTGATTGGAGAAGACAGTGTTTGAGTTTTTGGCCATGAAGCCCAGCACTGGCTAGCAAGCACAACTGACTGAATTATAGAATCACAGAATTGTAAGGGTTGGAAGGGACCTCTAGAAATTATCTAGTCCAACCCCCTGCCAAAGCAGCTCCCTAGCCCAGGTTGCACAGGTAGGCGTCCAGGTGGGTCTTGAACTTCTCCAGCAAAGGAGACTCCACAACCTCTCTGTGCAGCCTCTGCCAGTGCTCCATCACTGCACTGTGAAGAAGTTCCCATGCACATTTGTGCAGAACTTCCCATGCCTCAGTCTGTGGCCATTTCCCCTTGTCCTGTCACCACACGCTGCTGAGAAGAGTCCAGCCTCATCTCTTTGCCTCCCACTCCTTAGACATTTATAGACATGGATCAGATCCCCTCTGAGTCTTCTTTTTTGAAGGCTGAACAAATCCAGGTCTCTCAGCCTCTCGTCATAAGGGAGGTGTTCCACATGCTTTGTCATCTTTGTAGCCCTCTGCTAGACTCTTTTGAGGAGATCTCAGACTTTTTTGTACCAGGAAGCCCAGAACGGGACACAGTTCTGAAGGGTTCCAAAGCCTTCCCAGCCAGTCCTTGTGCTTGGAAGGTTCATGGCTCTGGTGTGAGACCCAATTGGTACCAAGATACACATGCAGTGACGTGTTTCTTATTAGTATTTGTAGGAATTCAGCTACTGGCTAGATAGTCAAAGAGCCTGATACTGAAAGGAAGCCTGTAACGGAAAAAAAACCATGGGTTTACACTGAAATAAGCTGTTCAGGGAAATGATTTAGCAGAGGGTTATTAGAGTTAGGATAGTATGGTTAGGTTGTGGTTGGAGTCAATGAACTTTAAGGTCTTTTCCAACCTGACTGATTCTAGCATTCTAAGCTGATGTGCAAATAAGAAAAGATATGTCAGCCTTGGCCGGACCCATTGTTATTGAAATCTCCTATCTTCTCCTGCAGGATGGTTAATGCCTACCAGTCAGAGAATAATTGAAGAGTAGAAGGATTAGAACTGATTTGGTTTGGACCTGATGATCTGTGGAGTTTTTTACTGTTATTACTACCATTACATTTGTGCACAAAATTCTTAAGGGAAAAAGCAACTCTTATGCTTGTACCATATCATAAAACACTCACATGATGTTTTGCTTTGTTCCATCCTGACAACCAGCTTATGTCCTCAAACTTACAGGCATGAGAATGAAGTATGGATGGGGTGGCAGGTAAATGAGATGGAGTTCAGTATCCCGAGTCAGACGCCTCTAGGTTAACCAGGTTATGAAAAACCTGTGGTATTAGTTGCTCATGCACGTCAGTGGCTTTTCTGCTAGATGTCGTAGGGCAATGCAGGGCCCAAGACCAGGACAAAAACTTCTTTTCCCTCCTGCTCCATGAGGACAGGAGAGAGGTTTCCCTCAATCCAGGCAGTTGCTGAATGCCTTCAGTTTTACTTGTGCTTGTGGAAGGTGGATCATAAAGGCATTCTGGGCTCCCTTGGGCTGCTGCGAGGGAGTTGCAGTCAATTCTGAACTGCATTTTCTCAATTCACAGATAAACTGAAACAGAAAGTTGTCTTTTTTTTAATGTTTTTTTTTACCCACCTTTCTTAAGACTCTGAGTTAAATGAGTAGGACCTATGGGTCAGGCCAGTGCAAGGAGAAATCAGTCAGTTCTGTTTCACTTCACATAGCTTTGATTATATGTTAAGAAATTATTTTATCTTTATTAGCTCAAACACTTATCAATTAGCTGGCTTCATTTGTATTTTTGACTCAATGGCTTCGAAATGCCATATATCTTAAATTAAGCTTCAGTCATGTTTTTCTGAACGCACTAAGCCATTTCCTCCAGTCATACTCCACACCTCCCACAGTATTTTCCTCCCTTGGCCTGGAGTGGTGCGTTTCAGTGGGACAGCTGTGTATGCTCCTGTTCAGAGCTTTGCCTCCAGCTGTGCTTCTGGGCTGCTAGATAGCCATCACTTCTGCCATGGTGTCCACATCTGGAGATGGAAGTAGCCTCCTCTTGTAAAGTGTTTTGAGCTCTCTGATGTCTCTCCGCAAAAGAATGGCCTCTAAACTCTGATTTCCATTCTGCGAAACAGATGTCTAACAATCCTAATGTTTGTAAAATTCTTCCCATTTTTACAACAAACAAACACATTTATTGTAACTGTTTGCTAGGATGCTGCTTCAGGAGAGTGTCTTCTCTTTAATTCAGTGCTAAGATCATCAAACACTCTGCACATTCCTTCTGATTACTCTTTTTGCTTCACATTCACTTTATTTTTTCTGTTTGAGAAGATGAAAAGAAGTCAGTGAGTGACTGCCTGAAAGAGGGATTAGGGACCACGGACTGCTGGGCCCAGGCCTAAGCAAGCGGAGAAGGAGGAGGACCATCTGTTGACCTACATACAAACCAGTTGATTCCCATGGAAAACAGTTGTGCTAATTGTGAAGTGGATTTGAAGAAGGGATTCCAGAAGCATATTTTTCTAACCAGGTCTATCACACCTTTTTCCAGTAGAACTCTGGTCCTCAACTTACAGAAGTCCTAGTGGGATGTAATGAGTGCAATTAATAGTTTACATCATCAGAGTTGTAATATATGTTAATTAGTCCTCCTACAAAGACACATCGAAGTCCCTCAGTATTTTGCTTTCCTGTCTCTCTGTGAAGGTGCTAACAATGAATAATAGCTTTCTGCTTTGCTAAAAAAACAACACCCTTCTTCTAACGTTTAATAATACTTACTAGCAACTTAGTAGAACACAGTCTAGACACAATATTGAGATTATGAATTTATCTTTCTGCAATTCATATCCAGAAACCTAAATATTAATTTGAATCTTTATTTTCACTACCAGGAATTGAAAATAATGCTCCTATGTTTCCACGTATGTTGTTCTCTGGATCGTTTCAAAAACACGTGCTTTACGTCCCAGAAATGTCAATGTGATCATTCTGTGCAATCACAGGATACATCATCCATCACAGAAACAGGATTTGCAGAGTTACTTAGAAAGAAAGGCACTTATATGCCCACAGCACATGATTTTAAAATGGGTTTTAATATAATCAGGTCCTAAGTGTGCAAGTTTCTGCTATCATGTTAAATCTTTATATAATATGCCCTTCACTTTCTGAGTACTAGGTTTCCAGACTATAAAAGAAGTTTTCTAAAGAAAACAAAAATAAAATAAAATTAAAAAAATAATTTAAAAATCTGTTTTCAGAGCTGCAGTGTGCTTTCGTTCAGAGTTCTTTCAGGCACAATCATATTCATCACATAGGAGCAACATATATCTGCACAACTTTGTATATCACAGCAACAACGACAAGAAAAGCAAAAAAAACAAACAACCAACCCTAAACCAACCAAACAACCCAACAACAACAAAAACAACAACAAAAGTTAAATAATCTGCTTTACTTAAAAGGTTTCTTTGTGAAAGTCACTTCTGCTTCAGGAAAAGCCTTTTTGCACTTCCACAATGGGATCTGAGGATCTCATGGCAGCATGCATCTCATGTGAGGAGAATATCAGCTAACTCTTTAGTTTGGCACAGAAAGATTGTCATTGAGTTTATGTAATTCACCATTTTTAGGTGCTGCTGCTATTTCAAAACCAAGGCAGAATGGCATGTTGAAAGCAGCAGTATCAGCAATGTCCTGTTAATTTCCTGCTCAGTTGTTTTCTGCTGTAATTGTGGCAGCTCAGCAGGGTGGGAGGGGTGTTCGAAATATTTTGAAAGGACTGGTTAAATTTTAAAAGAGCAATTTTGTTGCACAATAAAGGAAATCTTCATTTATCTCTAGGATTTCACTTATTTATTTATTTATTGTGCTGCCAGTAAGTGCCTTTTGTATTCCTCACTCTCCCAAAGCCCCATCAGGACTCATTAAGGAATTTTCTTGCAACAAACTGACATTGTTAAGTCTGCGTTCAAGTTTTCTAGGGCACCTCAGAAGAAATGCACAAAGAACAGTTGCTCTCTGGTTGCCTCTCTCTCTGCCTTTATGACATCTCCCCAGCTTTACATGATGCTAGCTGGGTGCTGCGCTGCCTGCATATTGCATAGGAAAGTTGGAACTTATAGGGGGGGACCAGCAGTGGTGAGTTCCAGGCAATGTGGAGGAGAGGAGCAGGGCTTAAAGTTAGATTTCTCAGGGGGCTGGGTGTTTCCCTCTTTTTGGTCCCAAACCCACCCCATGAATTAAACAACAGGAGCTGCTTAAAGCCAGCCAGGACACAAAGTGATTTTAAAGTTGGACAGAAGAGTACCAAGAAAATATCTTTGTCCAGGATCAGTGATAATGGTTAAATAGTTAATGGTACAGAGAAGGATTCAGTAAGCCTTTATCTTCTTTTAAAAGCAGTAGCAGGCTGTCTTTGCATCTTCTGAGAAAAATGATGTGCTTTTCAGTTTGTCTGTAATCAAGGGAATGCAAAAAATGACACATTTAAGAAGAGTTTTCAGCTCTGTTTCCTACAGAAATGAGGCAAAATGGATCTCAGTCTGCTAGATCCCATCCTAGTAAGTGCCACCAGTTCTTACCAAGAAACTTGCTTCTGCAAGTTGTGAAAATCAACAGCCATGCAGAGGTAAAAATTAAATAAAACAAAAACAGCAAACAAACCGACAATAAATGCTTCATTTCATTAAGGAAAATTCAGCCACTATCCATTCAGTTAGGCAGCAGACAAACACTGTTAAATCTGCATGTGTGTCTGAGCTCTGGACAGCTCTGGGTTTTCAAATAGCTAGCCATGTTCAAGCACTTGTACACCAGAGAGAGGAGCCTGGAAAATAGATGTGGGATGAGGAGGCAGAATAAAAATCTGGCTTCCTCCATTCCACTGCTATGGTCCTGATTTATCTGCGTTAGAGACTTGAGCAGCTGGCTGCGGCAGGGTGTGCTTGCTGCCGGAGGCCTTCGTTTGGAATGCTTGTTTTGAGCAGCTATCTGTAGGGATCCAAGCATCACTGCCTATGATTTCTACTGTGTTTTGGTAACATAGTAAAGTTGTGCCATGATTTAGAAAAGTGTATTAACTGTTTATAAACTGGTTGATTTGATGGTCATTGTGCCAACTGGCTATTCAAGTGCTGAAGTTTGAGACAACAAAAGGACTGTAGTTACAGCTAGTCAACAACAGTTTTCTGAAAATCCAATTAAACACTCCTAATGTCAAAACTCAAGAGCCAAGACTTGGTCCAAGCAGACGGCTGATATTGCTGCCTCCTGTAATGCATTAACACCACATAGCGTTCTGATGACAAAGCGGTGCTATAGCATATCTAGCTTTTAAAAGTGACTTAAGAAACGGCTAGCTGTCATATCTCAAAATGTAGTGAACAAAAGAGAATTGTAACTAACTAGACTGGAGATTGTTGTGTGGAGCTGCAGAGATGAGTGTTAAATACCCTGTCATGTAATGAAGTCATTAATGACTTTCAGGAAAGTATTACATTTCTGCTGACAAAAGTTTTGCAAAGATTAGTGTATTCAGTCTCACAACATAATTGTAAGAGGAGAACAGCCACCTTCACTGGAGACTTTCAGAAGAATGTTAGAGTAGGTCTGTCGGAGATTATTAGGTTGTCTTTATGCAGTATGCAATGTAGGGGGATAGACTAGAAAAGCTTTTGAAATCTATGCAAGGGCTACATGTCTGTTGGATTGTAGGTCTGGACCTAATGTAATTATGTTGGACTTATGATCCGTAAGTTAGATTTTCTCAAAAATTTCTGTCTACTTGGTAGCTGAAGGGGTGCACACATCTACAGACATGATAAATGTAGAGGCCATTGTTCATGCTTAGTCTTTGTTGCCATGAAGTTCTGAATTCTTTATAACCAAAGGATATTTCTTCTAAAAGATGGTTTTCCCTACTCTGTTAAACGGCAAATTACCCAAAGAAACGACGAAGAATACAAACGTTCTTTCATTTTTATTTTTCTAAGCAATAGTCTTTCTTAAACTATTGCCAAATTAGATAGTCTATTCACAGATGTTGTGGTTTTGTGGTTTCGATGGCGGTATTCCACATCAGAACATCACGCAGGCAGTGAAGGAGTTAATGGTGTGGGGAGCAGCGGAGGGGCGGAGCTGGGCACCGGACGCCCCGCTCGGCTCTCGGCGGCCGCGAAAATTCAGCACGTGCGTTTCGCCTCCAGTTCCTCCCTAACGTAAGCTCCCAGTTTCTGGTTTGGAAACTTTGTCTCTCTCTCTCTCAGTTGTTCAGTTTTATTCGATTTAGTAAAGTTACCGTTCCTTCTCAGATCGTGCCGTTGTTCTTTTTAACAGACCCATCCATTCCCTCTGTTTCCCCCTCCCCCGGCGCGCACGGCTCTGTTGGGGCGGCCGCGTGGCCACTGACGGGGCAGGTTTTTTTTCTCTTCCCTTTCTCTCTCCCTTCTCGGTTTCCCTTGGGTTACTGTCACGGATAACACCGTGACAACAGAGATGAAATGTATACAACCTAGTGAAAGCAATTCTGTCAAATCTGGCAATTCCACCGTTGGCCAGTGCCTGGAAATTGGGTGGTCTTGCATAAGGCAAGAAATGAGCTTTGTCCTCCTAGCCTGACTCCGAAGTGCTATGTTTACCCTCACGTTGTTTTGTAGTAGGGCAGAGTGGCTGAACAACACAGTTTATGAATTCTTGCAGACTGGTGGTGTTGGATACATTTCTTCAGAGGAGCAAGGTCTGGGCATTTCCATTACTTGGATCGCCATTGCCAGACTTGTGTCTGTTGGAAACCTGGCCCCTGTCAGAGAGTTCTATTTCTTGGCCACCCATAACTGGAAAAAGGCATTCTGGCACTTACGTGTGTTTGCCTTTTAGTTCTACTGGGGAACCAGAAAGCATGTGAACAGCTCTTATGGTCCAGATAGGGATCCTCTGAGTAGGTGTTGGAGATTTGGGTTTTGCTTACAGGCAAAAAGCTGCTCTCTCCTCTGAAGCAAGCAGTGGGAGGGAACATGCTCCCTTGTGAAAAAAGATCTTTAGGTGGCTCCAGCCCCTGGGATGGTCCCCTGTCTCAGGGCGGGACATGTGCTTGGGTAAAGTGGTCTCCCAGTCTGGGGACAACATGGCCTGATGCAAGAGAAGCAACTGAGAATCAGCCTATTCTCAGCAGTGAAGTTTACAGGGAAAACAAAGATGGGCATAGGCTGGTTTGTCTAATTGGATACACATGGCTGAGAGACTGGTGTACGTGGGAATCAGTTTTCAACAGCTTTGACTCGTTGCTGACACCTTGGAGTAAATCACACACACTGAGGTGGATAGGCTGCTTGTAGAATATAGGAGAAACAAAGCTGGATCAGCAATGAGCCATGAGAGTGAATGAGCTCGGGGTGCAGGAGGAAGGTTTATTCCTCAACCAGGGCTCTAGAGAGAAATGAATGTCTGTTCCCTCACCTTCAGAGCATGCATTGTAGAATCTCCTAACTCTGCCCTGTACAACAACAAGATGACACTACAAGATAGAAAGCATGAATCATCAGGCCCTGGTAATATGCATATGTTACACAGCTGTGCTCTGAGCCAGCCACTTTCTTATCAGCATGTCTCGAGGCAGGCTCAGATGCTCTGGAACCATGAAGAAGCAGCTGCTTGCTCTCCCTGCCCAAGTGGGTGCATTTCCCCATATGGGGTGCAGGGATTAAGTGCCTTGTCAGGTTCAGAGAAGCACGGTGGCCAGATTATTTGAGAAGGGAAGAGCTGGAGCAATGTGTTCTTCGATGTTAAAGTAGGAAACCCATTGTACTGATGCAGGGAATGACTTCGGAACTCCACTGTTTTTATTTCAAAACCAGATGCTCAGAAAGCAACTGTTATTGTTGTTATTTTTTATTATCCCCTAACAGCAAAGAATTTTCTTGTTTGTTGTTAGTTGCTGGGTTTTTTTGTTTGTCTGTTTTAAAAGGCATGATATTTATATCAAATGCTTAAACAGGAGAAATTTTAGAAGAATGTCATTAAGCCTGTAAAATAAAGCACTCGAGAAATACCAGAAGTCAAACTGCAGTGCACTCTTCATTCATCTCCATTGAGAGTTTGCTTTAATGGTAGTGCTTAACCACATGAATGTAAAAGCCTTTCCCCTCCTTGTTTGGAGTAAATGGTTCTTTCTCCAGGAATGTTATAGCTTCTTCTCATTCAGTACGCATCTCTCTGTCTTATTTGCTGCATGATATTTAAGGTCTGCTTTGAAGATAATACTTATATTTTCCTGACTTACTCAGATGCTTTTCATTAGGGCCACTTGGTATTTCAAATATTACCCAAGTTATTATTGTGGTGCTCTGTTGATGTAAATGTTCATTACAATGACCTTGCACAGGTCAGCCCAAGAAAAGCAAAAGTCAAAAAACTGAGAGAGGATCTTCTGGCATAGGGGTCTTCTCCATGAATGCTCACCCAGCTTGGAAAACAAGCGGCTTGGTAACACAAAGCAGGTTTGTTCTCATCTTCTGAAATGAATCATTTTCTGCAGAACCTGCATTATCTAAACAGTTTTATTCCATACCTGTCTGTTGTCTTCCTACAGCAGTTCTTTGTTTGAACTAGATGCGGTAAGGGATTGTTTGATTAAAAAAAAAAAACACCTTAAAACTATATACTTGTGTAATTTCAAGCTGGTATCCTGACAAACAAGCATAAAGCAATTGCTTTAGGCTTGTAGAGACAGCCTCACTTCAGGCATTTGCTGACTCTGCTGAACTTAAAGAACTGAGCCTTACAAGTACTGATCTTCAAATTCTGGTTGTCTTCCTGTGCATAACCTCCTAGCTTGCTTTTTGCAGAGTAGTTCTGCCCCCAGAGGTTTTGTGACATAGCATCATGTTTGTGTTTGTGTGTTACCTACGCCATGCCTGAGCCCTTAAAAACTATTTCACAGCTCACTGTCACTTTAAATAATGTAGTGACCATCAGTAATTTCTGGCATCCACAGAAACCTGGGTGAGAGCAGAGGGAGAGGCATCTGTCACCGGCTTGGTGCTGCAGAGGGATGGAAAAGCCCAGGTGAGCTGGGTCTGCCTGGCCATGGGACAAGAAGATGCTCTGGTAAGAAGTGCTGTTGCACCTCACTGTTTCTCCTGCTGGTTTCCATGTTCTTTCTGTGTTTTTCACTCAGGAAAAGTCTTTGGAGCACGTCTTGTGTGCTCCTGGTCCAATGTGATTTCCAGAGCAAGGATGTGCTCGAGGCAAACCTTGCTTGGTGCATGCAACATCTCTTTGGGCCTGGGGATTCCTGCTGTGAAGTGTAGCTGACCTGTTAAGCATGTCCTAAAGGTGACTGCTCTGAGGTACTTAAATCAGCCAATTCATGCTGACAGAAAAACAATTTCCCTACACTCAAATCCAAGTCTTTCCTTCAAAGCAAGGGACTTGAGTGTTTTTCCGTGAAAATTTCACTGGTGCATACTATTTCCTTTAATGTCGGTTAAAAAATGCTCTTCCTTTAGGATTTGTTCTCACTGAATTATTTGGGCCCAAACTTTTCAAAACTTGAAGCAGATTTTGGGCTTGGTTTCCCTGTCCCACTGATGGTGTTTGTTGTTACTTTTCTTAAAGGTGAAAATAGGAAACTGAAATAGGATTGGGAAAGGATTGGGAAATGTTAAAGACAGGTCAGGCTAATCGTACAGTCTGTCTTATGTATACACAAAGAACTTAAGGTGTTTATATTTCCCAAAACAGTGCTTGGCAGCATAAAGCATTTTCATGCAATCCTGTATCTGTGAAATCTACCATAAGTGCTTTTATAGAATGATTTAATGTCAATAACAGTTCCATTTAGTGACAAAAATATTTATACATTGTGATTGTAACAAGCTATGTATTATTTGGGAATAGCTGAGAGGCAGATCAGTTTTTGCCCTGCCAGGTTTACAGGGGCAGTGGACTGCCATTAGACCCCAAAATCTGAGGAGAAGGATCAGCAAGGCAGTTTGTACAAAAGGGCAAATCTGATGGAGTAACCCATGGGGTGGAAATCTTCAACTCCATGTGGTGAGCTCATAACTTTATCCAAAGATGGCACTGCATGTAAGCCAAGCCCTGCAGCAGCTCTGCTGACTCATAGCTCAGGACCTAAAAGGCTAGAGGCTTGGACTTCGAGCACTGGCTTAAATTGAAAGGAAGATGCCTTCTAATTTGAAGTGATGTCAAGCATCATAATTTTTTCAAGGAAGATGTAATGAAGTAGCTAAGGCTGTATTGCTGCATACCTACTGTGCTCCTTCTCTCCAGTGGTGTTTTCCTCATTCTGTCAACAGGATGCATTCTGTGGCTGCTCTTCGTTTACATGTCCAAAAGGGCAGTTTATATTCTCAGCGTAGAACTGTTCCTATGTGACAGTGCCTGCTTCCTGGAAAAAGATTTGGATAATAAATAACTGAATAACTTCATATTAGGTACATATGGAATACATTTTTTTCCCCACTGGCTTTAATTTTGTTAGTCACAGTGTCACAGGGGACTGATTTTGCCATTTTCTAGAGCTGAGGTCAGATTATTGCTATGTGTATCAGTCTGGTTTTATCAATCAAGTCAGGCAACGCAAAATTATGTGACTCGTAAGGTCTGACTGTGTGCTCTGGGAGACACCCTGAGCTGAGATGTCATCTTCAATGCATCTACAATGGGTTTTGGAGTGTATTAGGTTCATCCTTCCTTTTCCCCATATATAGTGTGTTGGGGAGATCCTTTTCTCTCTGTGGTTGTTCTGGATAACAGTTCATTCATTTGCCCATGATGTGGGCCACTTCTCTTGAACTATCATGTTCAACTTGATAGGGAGGGAAAAACACCCTCAGATGAGCATCTTCCTAAAGTGAGCAAAATGATATATTGAACCTCTTTTTTGGAATGTCATCTTCTTTTGTCCATTAAGCACCATTTCAAACATTTAAGTCTATCTGATTTCAGATGCATAGCCTGTGTCCACTTTGTCCACCTAGGTTTCTTTCTCAGGGTCTCTACTTCCCCAGGATAGAAGGCTGGAGTGCTTCCACCTCCATGCCAGATATGCATCTCCTGTGATGCTAATGGGGAGGGCTAATGTTAACCAGGAACTAAGCAGCTCCAGCCTGAGCCATGGCCAGAGGCCCGTGATCAAAGACACAACAGGCAGCAGGCCAGCTGAATCTGCCAACAAGGCTCCTGATCAGGAAGAAAACACTTAGAGCTGTCAAAGTGCTTAGAGGTGTGATCCTGCTCTGGGGATCCTGCTCCTTTTTTTATATACTTTTCATTTCACCTAGTTTAGAGGAGTTCGTGCTGCCAACAATAGGATCCTATGGGAGACATCCCTAACCTGAGCAGCAGCTGGGATTTTTTAAGGATTGAGGCTGTAGTGTGACTGAGAAGTGATGGCAGCAGGATGGCACTGGGCTCTCAGCTCCACGTCTGACTCTCTCTTTGCTCTTGAGTTGGACGAGTCACTTGTATCTGTGACTGAGAACTTTTTCATACTGAGAGTCTATTCAACTGAGACTGAAATTTCTAGAAGTCAGGAATTATGACTCTTAAGAGTTAATGATTGGAGGAGATAAAACATGTTTTAGTCTCTGTCCCTGATGATTTTTAAGAGACATCTGGACTTGGCACTGAGGGACATGGCTTAGTGATAGGAGTCACTAGGCCATGCTGATATATTGAACTTGATAGTCTTTAAGGTCTCTTACAACTTGGATTATTTTACAATTCTTTCTTTCTTTTTCTATAATATTTGATTTAATTCATGCATTTAAATTGCTGTAGGGGAAATCTTGTCTCTGCTGATCTTTAAGCACCGTCCTCTGCAGTAATACGCAGATATTACCCTTTGGATATAGATGTTAAAAAGATCTGTCCAGATAGTCATTGTGTTAGTAACTTTTCCTATTTCTATGTGTCTTAACATGGGAAGAAAGGAAACATTTGCACTTTTTTTTAATAGGAAAAAAATGATGGCAAAACCAAATTTTGGCAAAGAAAGTAATGATAGGTGTGCAAGCTAGAATTTCTTTTAGTTCTCTTTATATTGGCTGCTTGTCAAGTTGACTTGTTCCCATTTGGTATTGAGTCTAGTACTGGAAATGCATGTATATGCTTATATATGTATGTACACAGACACACATTTATTTTCACACAAACATTATGCTGTTGCTCTGAAGATATCCTTGGCAGAAAATAAAAATGCAGCTACAGCATACTGCATATGGTTGAGGATAATTGTTTTGTCTTTGTCCAGCAAAACATTGGATAGTACCTCCAAGTGGTAGAAAGATCTTATTAGATCCATTTGTATTTATTCATTTTTGTATTTGCTGTATACTGAGGGAACTATAAAAGTACAAGATAAGCATTCAGTAGAGAAGGAAAAATAAAACAAAAATGGATTTCCTTGCAGGTGTCCAGCTCCGCCTTTTGAGATACCTTACGTTGAGCCAGGCATCTGAGAGTGCCTCCTGCAGCAAGGAGGTCCTGGCTTACCTCTTGCTCTCCTGCTGCTCTCCTATCAGCTGAGCATCACAGCCTTGTCCCAAGGTTGTGGGCAAACAAAGCTGACGTTCATGTCTTTGAGAGTATTGTTTTGATGGGAGCTCAGCCATGTCAACCTGTTGTGTGGGTGCTTTCACTGATTCTCCTAGGTGAAATTCCTCACCAAGACCTTCCTTGCCTGATGAGTCGACAAACTGAGTTTGAAGTTTAAGTGAAAATTAGAATATTTCAGTGAAAAATTGAGGAATATCACTGCTCTTATACCCTGTGCTTTGCCACTGTCTTGCTGTACCAGGCTAGAAGTCAGTTTCCTTTTTGTCTCAGTTCCCATCTTTACCATAGAAACATCACCTGTAATCCTTATGGTACACTGAGGTTTCTGCATCAGAAGTTCTTTATCGGTGGAGGAGTTTGTGCAGATGTAGCTCTCCTGCCTGCACAGGATATAACTGCTGCTATCCAGTCATATTTCCAATACTTTGCACGCACACTTATGGATCCTTGTATTTTGCCAAGTCTCCTAAAATGAGCAATTTCAAGTTTAGAAGACTTAAGTGTTTCCTGAAAGGGAAGTCTGAACTGCAGAAACTACAGTGTTTGAAATTCAAGTTCAGCTCTTGCTCTGGCCAAGAAAACCCTCCAGCCAAAGCATTGTCACAATATCATGGCATGGATCAGCAAATAGATACACTGTGGAAACATCTGCTGATGAAAAGCATGGCAGATCAGCAGCTTTTCCAAATTGTCCAGGAACTGATCAGAAATACATGCTCTTTAGGGTAAGGCTTTTAGTTTAGTTTTATTGTCTGGGACATTGGGTGTCCCCTGCAGCAAAGAGGTCTGCACATTGGTGGGGACACAAAGGCACTGTCTGCAAGTGTATGAACTGGAGAGCAAAGGAGAATACAGACAGCATTTGTTAGAACTATGCCAAGTCTGGTGTTTATAACACACATGATGGATATGAAGCATCCTGCATGCTTGTTTCTACACCATAAATGACTGCCACTTAGCCTCAGCCTATTAGTCTAACAGGGATACCTTAATGGCTTTTTCAGTGCTGGTTCTGTTGTGATCATGTTGGCAAGGTACCCTGTGATGTATCCCTGGCCTCTCCTGGCTTCCTGTTGTCACTGGGTGTTCATGCAGCACCTTGAGGCTGCTAGGTACAAGGTTCTGTTCCTCACTGTTGCACGCGGGGTTGACCATTACTATCCACATCTGCAATTCTGAGCTGAACAGAAGACACTTGGGACAATGAGGAATGCTTCTTCCAGACCCAAAATAGGTCTGGGCCCACGTTTTGCCCGGGGTTTTCACAGTTCATGTTGCAGAGGTGATGCCAGCCTAGCTGTGTGTTCATGGCCTCTTCAAAGCCCTGAGTGAAGTGGGTTTTGCTTTGATACTTTGTGGTAAGGCAGCCTAGAAGCCCCTCCACTTAATTGCCATCCTTGGCAAGAGGGCTCCTCCACCATCCTGCACCAGGATCTGGGAGATGAGAGGAGGACAAGGTACAGCTAGGAGCCCAGCTGGTGCAAGCACGAGCCTTCAGAGCTTGCTGCATCTTTGAGGCAAGCTAGGGCTGTTAAAACTGCACAGGGTCATTTCTTATCTGCAAATTTATTTGTAAAGGCACACCAAGATACAAACTCAGTGGGCGCACAGAAGTTTTCAGCAGTTAGCCTTGAAAGCTTTACAATTCTTTGGCTTGGTTTTCAGTCTTTCATCTATCTACATCAAACCACCAACATAATCTATGTCCTGATGTTCATTTGTGAAAGGGAAGAAGCCAAAGAACACATACATCAGAAAGATGAGCAAGAAGGTAGAGGGTAGAGGAGAGATAGGCCCTATTGTAAATGCAATTGTTTATTTTTGTCCTAAAAAAGTTGTGTGAGATTCTCAAGCGTAACTGACTCATCATGAGAGCTCCGCAGCTTGTGGTTCATGCCCATCTCTGAACTGAGACCAAGGGCACAGGAGGAGTGGTTACTTAAATCAAGAACTGCGTCCTGATGTATATGGCAGCAGACTGTCTCAGTATGTAACTGAGATCTGTTCTATGAATCTCGAGGGCTCTTCTATTAAGTTCCAAGTCAGTACACTAAAGTTCCTTACTGTGCCTACACATTTAGTGCTGTTAGGTTGTGAGGGAGAGGGAATAGAGGAGAGAATGAGCTAATCTCATCTCCACAGAGTTATGAACAAAATCACCATGTTGTTGGCTATGCCTTGGTGCCACTGCCTTGCCAAAGGCCATGACAAGCTCAGCTGTAGCATGCAGTCTGCCAGAAGGCAACATCTATTCAGCTATCTTTGAGTTTCTGAGTAGCTGCAGCTCCCATTCAACCTTGCCCTGTTATCTATGGCATATGGTATGGCACCACAATGGGATGCTTAATTCAGCTTTAATGTGACTTAACTGGAAGGTCAGGAATCTATTTTTGAACATCCTGCTAAATCACACTACATTGAAAATTGGACCGTGTGCAGAGGCACAGACACAGATAATCATAGCAAGGCTCTGAGTGTTCCTCTGATGTTCCTTAGATTAGGTTACATCAAATTTGGCTTAGCTTCTTGGAAAATTTTTGGCATTCATATAAGTTAAGTTTCCTGTAACTTCTCTTAAACTTGTTTCAGTCTCAAAATCCTCTCAAGTATGTATTTTTTTTCCTTTTATGTTTTGGTATTATTGTGCCATGTAGAGAAACACACTAAAAAAAGGTACCGGAATATAAAACTAGAATTCAGTGGATTTTATTTTTCTATCCAGTGCTTTATATTTGTGAGCTATACTTAAAAGAGCAGTGTGCTGTGAGCTTTTTATTCTAAATATTTACTAATTAAATAAACTGAAGTCTACTGACTAGTATGCAGTGTACCTCACCTACATAAGCAGTGGTACAAAAACTGATGCTGATCTGGAAAGGAATCCACCTGAACAAGAAAAATGAAACAGATCTAGATGTGTTGATCATCCAGAAAGCATCCTCTCCTTCCTGCTTTGAAATAGTTTCATCCTTCCTAAAAATAATTGAGTTATTATTCTCATTTGTTGCTGAGACAGAAAATTGCTTTCCCTCAATACTCTGAAAGTTAAACTTCTTCTTTGGTAAGTTAGAACATGTGATAATGCATTTTCTAGGCTGGTACTAATGTACTGATGTAAGGGGGAAGTAAAAGATGTAGCCATAGCAGATCTGATACCTCTTCTTTGGACAGCATGAGGACAGAGACAATTTTTCAGCCTCTTTTGGAAGCTGCTGCATCTTTGAAAATTATTTAAAAATGTGGGAACCTTTCCTGTGTGTCTGTGTGCAAGAATGTGTAATCTCCTCTTGTGATTCAGACCAGATTTTGTACAGTTCAGTTTGGGAGAACAATTAGATGACACGAGCTGAACTGCTGGAAGAAGGGGAAGAAGTATCATCGTCTGAGACTAAGACCTTGCTTTTGCCCTGGAAATGTTCCCAAAATGCTAACCTATCCCTTGGAGAACTGTGGCTGGAAGGCTAGCTGCTAATACGAGCCTCTGAGGGACAGCTCTGTGCCATGAGTGATGGGGCTGAGCCTGCCAGCAGCCAACCGCCTTCTGCAAAGCAATCTCTGCACTTGCAGAATGATCTCAGTGGAAGGATTGCTTGCTGAGGAGACTTCCAAATTGGAGTGAAAACACAATTTCCATTTCCTGATCTTCTGAAATGGATTCTGATCTAGTCCTACTTGTGCTCAGCAATTTTTCTTTGGAGAGGACTTCTCCAGTAATTGGGTCTAGCTGCTCAGAGCACCAGCTCTGTACTTGAATAAGACGACTGAAATCCAGTACTTGAGCCTCTGAAGGTGGACTATTTCCTGCAAACCCACTAATCCCTCAGATTTGCGCTGAGAATTTATGGCCTCAGTCTGTAATCTTGCAAAACTTAACTTAGGACAGTTGTTTCTTAACCATGAGATTTGCATTACTGGCAGCCAGAGGCTGAAACAAAGACTTTCTGAACTTTGTGTGCTTAGAAACCACAGGCTTTGTGCACATCAGTGAACAGTCCCGTCACACTGCTGAATGTTCTGGTCCATTTTATGTTTTCCCTTTACCTCTCCGCTTCTCTGAGGCTGGGACAGGGCAGTCTGGTTCCAGTGCCAGGCCCCATCCGTGGCTCCAAGGACTTCTAAGCAGGAAGGCCACCAGGATCACAGATGGCGCGGATGGCTGGGATCCAAGGTGCACATTTCCTGCAAGAGCACTCAGCTGGGAATGCTGAAAACCAGCTGGAAAACCAGGTTCATGTTTGGATTATGCAGCAGAGCCCAACATGAGGCTTCTTCACTGGGGTCTGAGCTGAAAAAAGGAGTTGGGAGGAGTTCAGCAGTGTGAGCAGTGGATCCCTCTGCCCTGACAAACTGCTCCTTTGCGGAAGTATTTTGGCTGAGGTTGGAAGAGGCCTCTGGAGTATTTTGGCTGAGGTTGGAAGAGGCCTCTGGAGGTCACTTCGTTGCTTGAGCACGGCCGCCTGAGCAGGGTGGCAAGTGAAAGCTGAACAGGGTAAGTCCTCAGCACTGCTGTTTGGCTGCAGAGCAGGAGGCAAATGCTGGGTTTAACACAATGCACATTGCTGTGCGAGAGGCTCCCCTGCTCTGCATGCTCTCAGAGAGGCTTTCTGTCCAGCTCTTGAGGCAGCACAGCTGTGGCACTTCCCTACCTCAGCCGCTCCTCACTGGTGCCTGCTCTGCATGACACTTACTTCTGCCTTGCACAAAGCAAGAGGAGGCTGCAGATGCTGAAAACATGACGGTGAAATATGACCCATCAAGTTTAAGCTATGCATAACTCATCTTCAATGCCGTGCTGCTCTAATTCTGTGGCTGTTTGTTGTTTAAAACAAATTCTTAATTGAATTGAAAAATTAAATAAGATGGGACAGAATGGATAAGGGTTGATGTTTACTATACAGGGGACTGTCTCAAATTTTCCTGAAATCAGCTCTTCACAGGTACAAGAGACAAAAATTACCTCAGCTTTTCAGTCTCTTACATTCAACCATAAATTCTGCCTGACCCAAAGCACTGCCCTAACATTCGGGTTTCTCTTTTGGAATTTATGGACAAACAGAGCTCTTTTCTATTGTCTTCCTGCACAGTGACAGCAGGATGAGGCACTGGGAGTGCAGACAGCAGTACCTTCCCTGAGCTAAGGGCTTGCCCAGGTGTTGTGCTGCAGTGTTACGCTCCTGTCTTGGCCTTTCTGCTCTCCTTCCCTCCTGGATGTGGTAAGGCGGTGTCAGCATCAGTTATTCATCCAGGAATGTGGAATAAAAATGCAGTGAAAAAAGGAGAGAATCATAAAATCACCGAGGTTGGAAAAGACCACTAAAATTGTCTATTCTAACCATCACAGTGCCCACTACCCATGTCACTTAATGCCACATCTACACGATTATTGAACACCTCCAGGGTTGGTGACTCCACTACCTCCCTGGCCGTCTTGTTCCAGTGCCTCACCATTCTTTCTGAGAATATCCTAATATCCAACCTGAACCTCCCCAAATCTGTAACCCCTTCCCAATGCAATGCATGGCAATTGAGTCTACTCTTGCATTGCAGACTCTTGCATTGGTAACTCTCCTGCAATGGCCAACATAAGTATAAATATCTCTGACAGCTCTGAAAGAGAGAGAACATCCTTCTTAGGTAACCGGAAACAACAGCTTAGGTCATGAAATCTTTTCATTTTAAACAACATCATTTTGTCAAGGTGAGATGTCTGCTTGCTGGCAGGATACTTCAGTGCCTCCTGTAATTTGCGGTTAGAATATTCTCCTTAGACTACCTATTCCACTCATCCAGCTTAAATAAATATTTGGCTTGAACAGATACCACTATTAATCTGTTTAGAATGTTGCTATACTATTTACACAGGGAGGAAAGCTGTAAGCCTGCTTGTCCAAATAGTTTTAAGCAAGGGCAATGCTGCTTTTTAGCACCTGGCATAAATATTTGGAAAAATTTATAAATCCCAGATAACCTTGCCTCTCTCTTAGATATATTTACTGCTTCCTAAAACCTTTTCCCCAAAGGTCCTCTCATTTTCTGTTCTTCTTTTGCAAAGAGCTTTTCTCTGTGAGTTGTATTTGCATGTCCTGAGTAATTCTAATCAAAGCTGTGATTTTGTGAATTAAAATGTTTGTTTACCCAGATTTGTACAGATACAGTGATCTAGAATACAGACTTGAGAGAGTTTGTGACATGAGCTATAACATGCATATTTGAACAGATCGTTTCAGAATAATGCAGTAAGCTCTCTCACGTTCTGTGTGTCCTGGCTTTGCTCTCATATCAATCTGAATTACCTTCCTATTCCTTCAGAGTTTTTCTGTGAGAGAGATTGCATTTAAATAATAATGAAACCTAGCACTGCTGCAGTGTGCTGGAGCTTTGTTTTAATACTGTCTTTTACTTATCTGAGATGTGTCTAAACTGATTTTTTTTCCTTTTAGTATTTTATACATTATCAATGGTTTTTATTTGTAATATCTGCTAAGTGAAATACAAGTGATTGCACATAAAAAGAAAACAAACTTGCCGTAGCCTCTAAACAGTTAATGCCTTTTTTTTTTCAACCATAAGCAAAAGCTATACTCTATAATATTTAATTATTATTATTAATAACAAAAAAATAAAGGCAGGCATTAAACCCTGTCTCCTCTGGAGTCAGTGCCAGATCTCTTCCTACCAGTGGAAGCAAAGCCAGTTCCATTCTGGTCCTGCAAAGCATCAGTAGCAGCTTGAGGGTTGAAGTTAGTTGTGTTTGAACACAGTTTACAGCAATGTCGATGTATTTCTGCTGGACATCTAAAAACCATCGTCAGCACCCCTGTGATACTGAGAAGCTTCAGTTCAGGAACTGAAGGGCAGATTCTTTGATGGAGTCACTGGCTCTAGAGTATACAGCATTTTGTTGGCTAGACTTCTCAAGTGAAGAGCAGATACTTAGCACTTGGTGGAGTGCCTCCTTCTTCCAGATAAACTGGTTTTAACTGTCAGACCAACAGAAGTGCAGTTTTAGCACAAATGTAACTTTTAAAATCCCACTCATCCTTTGTTTCAAATGAAGGACTAGAAGAACTTGACGTACAAATGACTCCATTTGGCTCCTGTTAGGGGAGCACTAAGCAAAATTTTTCAGGATTTGGCACACGCCAAGCAAACCTCCAGTTTCGTAGAGGGTGGAGGTGAAACTGTGACTCCATTGGGTTTGCCACTCTTTCCTTTGTTGGGAACTGCTTTTAGAGGGCATCATTTTCAAGCAGGTGGTGCACATGGAGCAAGAGGGAGTTAAGTACCTTTAGGGCAAGACTGTGCTTCATGCTTGTAGACCTCTCTACAAAATACTGACAACTGATATAAGACAAAAATATGTTCATGAAATATTTTCCCAGCTTCATTTGAAGTTTCTGTGGTCTGCTCTTTTTCTGCATTTTTTAAAGAAATCAATTGAGTTTTTTCAGTAGAGATCTGTAGAAGTGAGCATGACCTCTTGTACTAGTTGTTCAGCCTTTCAGAAAACATTAGCTGCCTGGTTTTAAAAATCTGGGTCTGTTGAATCACAGTAATATAACTGCAAATTGATGAGGACTAAATGTGGAGGCAGTATGTATTACAGATAAAGATGTTACTGACAAGGGTGAACTCACCTCATTAACAGTGATCTAAATTCAGATTTGAAAAATCTAGTTAAAAAAAAATGAGAATTTATTAGCAAATTGTCCACCTACCTGTGTGTCACTTGATTTTAGGACAGCAAGATGGGGAATAGAAGGATTTGACACTAACAAGGCCTGGGGATGACAGGACCTGCCTTTTGGGTTCTTCGTGGGTACTGAAGAGGAAAAGAAAACGGCTCAGTGAGGGAAAAGAGGGAAGTCGGGGTGAGCTGTGCGTGGGGGAACTAGAGAAGTCTTAAGATGGAAGTTCAAAAGACAGTGCACTGTAGAGAGGCCTGAAGGCAAGTTGGGGTCCAAAGACTACAATAAAGGCAGGAAAGCTTCAAATATGTTCAGATGTCTGTGACTATGAGTGGACGTAGAAGCCAGATTATTCTTTCTGGTTGTGAAGTTAGATCAGATCTACTCATAGCAGTGCACACAAATATCACCCGGAAATTCCAGTCTCTTGTCTCCAGGATCCGTGGACCTGGAGAAATGTTGGGTATGGTCCCAAGTACCATGTGTGCAGGAAATGAATCCTCATACACAAGGGAAAAGGAAGAAGTGGCATTTCTTTCCTAACGTAGTCAGAAGTACTTCAATATAGTGAAAGTAATGTGTGCTCATACTTACATACTGTGCTCATACCATTGTGTTTTAATTTCTTTTTAGTTCACAGAAATCTGATTTCTCCCTACTCAGCTTTCTCTGTGCATAAACTCCAGTAAGTTGTGTTTAATTACAGCGCAAAGATTAAAAAATGATTTGTTCTTTTTGAACTGGTGCTCTGTAAATGTTCAAAGTGCCTGTAACCCCTACTGTAAATTGCAGAGCAAAGAAAGAGCATCCCATCTCCAGGAAGCTTGCCAGAACACTCTTTTCTGCATTGTCTCTGAGTCAGGAAATCTAAACATGTATTCCAGTTTGTCAAACTTCCCCAAGTGCTGCTATGTATTTTGGGGCATGGTGAGACTCTGTTTATACCTCTCTCAACCATGAGCGTGAGAGCACTGAAAGAAGAAAGGAGAAATAATAATGGGAAGAAGAACAGAAGTAAGATGTTTCCCACTGAAAACTACAAGTATTAGCACACAGGCTGTCTGATTTCAAAGCTGGGGGCCCATCTTCAGCTATTACATCTAGTCAGATGCCTAAAAAGCTGACATCGCAATGGTATGTCAAAACTTTTTGGAGAGAAGAAAAGGCAAGGAAGTAGGGATAGAAGAAGTTGTGGTAGAGACAAAAAATTGCCTGGAATAGAGAAATAGAATGAATTTGTTTTTACGTTAGCAAACTGAGCTTGAAGAAAGGAAATCCAAGTACAGACATCCAGAATATAATGCACTTTGCAAGAGGTGAGGAAAGGCTCTAAGGGTCACACTCCCTACAGCAAGCCTCCACTGCACCTTAGAGCAGGATAGTTACCAAGGGACCTGCTTTTTAGTGTTCTGCAAATGGTTTCCCCTGTGCTTCACACTGATCTTAAGCCCCTGTTGTGCCAAAACTTGTCCGCAAGGAGAAGAATAGGGAAGTGGCATCCACCAGAAGATTTCAAGGAAACGCAGACCAGGCAATGCATGGCACAGAGCTCTCCTTTGCGTAGTCTTCAAGCCACCAGCAGTGCATGTTCACATGCACCCACAGTATGTGCTGTGACTCAGGGCTCACAATTTGGCAAAGAAGTACATGCATCACAGAGAGGGGCTGAGACTTTGCTTCTCCTCCTTTTTCTGAGCAAAACCCTGCAAGCAGGAGTTCATGCTTGGAAGTCCAGGTTGCAGAATTACCACAGGAAAGCTTTCGTAAAATGCACAATCTGAGCCTTACATGCTGCAAAATAAGCCTGGCTCTGCTGCAGTTGCTGAAGGAGTTTCCTTCTTGACCTGAAGTGCCTGTACTTCCAGGACAAGCTCTGACTTTTGTGGCTCCAGATGGAACAGTGAATGATTGTGTTTGGATTCAGCTCATCAAAACCACAGACAGAAACACTATGATATGTAGCAATCAACTTTCCAGGAGCAGGCAAGGGAACACAATTGCTTAGATGTCCTGTGGTTATGTTATACACTGCTGTCCTGAGTTTGTGTATGTAACAAAAGTCATCTAGAGACTATTGGACAAAATTTAGTACAGCTTCTACAAAGCTCCTATCGCAATTTTGGAAAGAATGAAAGAAGAGAAAGTGACTTGTTTCTTACTGCCTATTAACACATCCATTTCTGGGTGGGTTTTTATTCTTTTCTTAACAGAAAACAACGCCCTGAAAGGAGGGAGAATGAAAGGAAGACTAAATGACTGGGGTCTGGGGGAATGGATGAATGCTGTGGAGCTGGAGTTTCTCCAGGTCTCTTGAGCTATTTCTAGTTTTGCAACTGGGTAGTTTGGAAGGATTTTTGCTGTAATTTAAACCTATGTGTTTTCATGAATGACTCATTTTAGGAAATGGTGTTCTGGCTAAAGGCAAATCTGTGGTATGTGCTTAGAGAAGGAATGTCTTTCTCACCACAAAAAGCAAGATTTCCAGAAGAAGTTAGAATCTATCCTAGGCTGTCTTGTCAAATATTATGTCTGAGGCTGTCATGGTTCCTCTATTTCTATTACAATTTAAGTCTCAAACCCAGTTAGTCTGAATAGATTTGTGCTGGCTAACTAAAGTAAGAGTGTGACAGTGTCTACCAAGACCACGAACAAGCCATCTCTGGGGGGGCGGGTGTTCTGAAACTCCACAAAACAAAAACCTGTGACAGATTAGGAAACAAACAACACCATGCACTGATAGAAATCTTTGAAATAAAATGTATATTCAGAAAACATTCTTCTTGGAACAGACTTTTTGTACAAAAACTACAGTCTGCTGGAACTAAGGGAACTTAAAGTTTCCTTCCAGCTTAAACCATTCTATGATTCTATGTTCCAGCCTTGCTCACACAAGTGGTATAAAATTCAGTGAGGTAATCTCTTAGCATTACAAAAAAACGGATTAGCAGCCAGAATAACTGTTGCTTTATCAAGCTCTTACTTCAGCAGAATACAGAGATTATTTTGTGATCTCTCCTTGTTTTACACATGACAGTTAACAATAGTTTTACAAAATGGTCGTCCACCAATACCTTAGAAATGCTGAATCATATTGAAATATTCACAGGTCTATAGATTAACTGTGTTTTTGTATTGACAAAACTATTCTAATGTTTCCAGTGTTCCTTTCTGATGAAATGGGATTTTGATTTCCATAGAAACAGAGCAGTTATAAGGCTGATAAAAATGGAATTCTGTTTTCCACAGAAACAGAGCAGTTATCAGGTTGATAAAACAATTTCAAATGTGCAGTGTCATTGGCATGGAAAAAAAAACAGTCAAATGCAAATGGTCTGGAATCAGCCTGTTAGCAGGTTGGCTCAGAGTGGCTGGTCTTGCAGATATCATCTGTCACAGTGGAAGTAGAAGTGGTGAAAATGCTAAAGAGGAGGTAAAAATTAGAACAATATAACTAATGAGAAACCATGGCTTGAATCCATTCAGCCTCTGCTTGCTGGGACAGCAAGAGCTTCTAACTTGAAATGAGTTCATTTCATTTCTCAGTGTGACTTTTTCTACTGTTTCATTCTTACCTTGCAAGCAGAATTTCTTGCTAACTGTTTGCTGGCTTCCTCTCCTTCATCTTCCTGAGCACTTTCAAATATTTACCACTAGGTGCAGAACCAGATGTGCAGCACCTGTACTCTTCTACTGAACACAGAATTCCAAGAAATTTGCTCATCAGTGTCCAACAGGGTCAGAGTGTGCTTAGTTCTCAAGTGCTTGTAGAGATGTAAAAACTAGCTCAGGATGTCTTTCTTGCTGCTGGGGTCCACAAAATAGCTAGATTAAGCTGTAGGTGTTGTGAAAAGTAAACTATTTATTACTCTTCTCTCAGAATGAAAGTGTAAGGCTGCCTTTATCTTTAGATGACCTACATATTTTTCCATGTGAAATCTTAATAGTTGGATCTCCATTTAGTAACTAAATCTACACTAAGGGTAGGTGAAAAATACCTCCATGTTATGGCAACGTTTCCAGTGGATCCGAATATATGAGAGTTAACACTTGTATAAAGACTTGGGCAATAGTAAATACTGATTTTTTTTTTTTCAGATAATTTTAAATGTTCTAAGTTCATGGAAGTGTAGAAATTTTATAGTTTTAAGTTGGGCATTTTTTTCTTGTTGGGATTGCCAGAGTAGAGGTTGTTGTGCATAGCTTTTGTATCCCCAAAGACTGCCGGCTCGTCTAACAGTCCTGCTATGGCTAAAGGGACCAAGAGCACAGTGTGCAGTTTTTCCAGTCACAGCTTTGTTAGGTGGCAGCTGGCCAGCTTTGGGGTAGCTGTATCTAGATAGGAAACTGGCTACATCTTGGTGGATGCTGCCTGTTAAATATCCTCACAGTACAGGACTGGGATCTGATATGAGTGAAATCACAGTGAGTGTAACACTAATGGACGAAGAAAATATTGACCTTGTGATGTGACACTGCACTTTGAAACCCTGATCCAGACATTATATTTATGCCAGAAAACAAAAGACTTCAGTTTTCCTGCCAGGATTCCTGGCTGTCAGATACTTCAGACATCAGGAGCCATCAACCCCATTTTGTATGTGCTTTGTATTTCCTGCAAGGCCTGAGGTACAGTGAAGGGATTTGCACCTTCTCACTTCACACCTTGTCTGTCTATTATTTTATTTGCTTCCTTGTTTGTGTACAGATGGGTATTCCCTCACTGAGAGTAATATTGCTTTCAGCACCCAATTTCTTCGAACTGATGATTCAGGTTCATTGCTTCTTCATCAAGAAAGATGCCACCACTGGTCCGTATTCATGAACCACAGATGGTGGGGAGAAGATAGCAAGGAATTATTTCTCTGTGAGTGTTCTCATGCTTTTGCATGCTTGTTTCCTGAGGTGCCGGAGCAGGGTGCTGAGCAGGATCCTCAGCCAGACTCTATTTGGCTGCCTTTGTTTATGACTTCGGGGTTAGTCATTTCATTTCCAGTCAAAGCTCATGTAAGAGCCAGCTTATTTCTTGCTGATGTGTCATTTTGCCATACTGGAATACAACAAGCAGCACTGCTGTCTCTGCAAGACCTTCAGAAGAGGGTGAAGGATTTCCAGCTTATGAAGAGTGTTGAGTTTCCCTGTCAATCACATCAGGGATGTGATCTGGTTAGGCATTAGAGACTCCATTTTTTGTTTCACTTTTTCCAGCAGGAATATTATTTTTGCTGATAACCTCTCAGCTGGGCAGAACCTTAGTGTGGCTCTCCCTGGGCTGATGGATGACTTCCTGAGGCTGGAGTTGCAAGGCAGGCTGCTGAGCTCTGCTTCCTCCAGGGACACAGCCAAATCCGTTTGAGTCACAAATGGATTGCACACGCAGGCAGCTCAGGAGCTGCTTGATACTAACATTTTATTGTTGTTTTCCTTTTCATTATGCTTAGGACTAGTTATCCAGGTGCTGTGGGCTTTCCCTCTCCAGGTCACAATGGTCACATGAACTTGCTAGGAACCACTTATCTGACATCTGTATTTCCAGGATAAAAAATTACTACACTGGTATTTTTTGTATTTCAGTGTGGTTGCACCCCTCCAGAGGCACTAGCAGAAGCATTTGTTTCCATCTTTAATTTGGCTGATTTCCATATTGCATCTGCTCGCTGCTTTTAGAGCGGTGGTAGAGTTGGAAGTTCACATGTGTGATAAAGATCTGTATGAATAGACTTAATCAGGATTTCTTCTAGAACAAACTGTGGATGGAGATTGTGCTGACCTATCTGACCAGTCATTCAAAAACTATGTCCATGAATTCAAGCCATTTGTTAGTCTTGGCTTTTATTTTATTATTTTTTGTACTGCTCGCTATGAAGTTTTCTCTTGCTACACATGAGATCCTGCTGGGGATTTTGGTAGCTCTGCCCCACTTCTGTTCCTGTCTGACTGAAACATGCTCTTGTTTCTGTTCCATGAATGAAACCCTTTTGGCTGGCAAAAGTTTCTGCAGTGCACAGATAGCTACATTCAGCATCTCAGTCTGTCTGGATCCTGGGCTCTTGCTCATCCCAGCCTGTTAGTGTTATCTCTTGCTTTTTAGAAAAAAAAAAAAAATCAAATAAAATGCTTCTATTTCCTGTCGGATGGATCAACTTACAGCCTCTATCGAAAGTCTGCGAGACGCTGTTATCTACATGTCTTGAGCTATAGTATAAATAGATCTTGCAAATTGTTTATAAGTGCTCCTTTTTGCACAGACCATAGGAAAATAACAACAACAACAACAAAACCAATGAAAAACAACCAAACAAAAAACCCCAGCAAATCTAGAGAGGCATTTTGGAAAAGAAGTCCAATTTAGGCCACGGCATGGTTGGTTATTCTATAGCTTAGTCTCCTTCTGGAGCGTATGATAAATATGTACATGGTGGAATCAGATTTACTGCTTCTCCCTTGAGCTGAGAAAGAGTGCAGGCAGCCAGCTCTGGGGTGCTTGCAGTGGTGGTGGATGTGCTTGCGTTTATGTGTATGCGTGTGAGTGTGCAACACCCCTCAAGCTAAATTCCCTCCTCCCCCCGCACAGGGCATGCATTTCATCACAGGCGCAGATTGCTTCCAGATGAGCAGAGACCACTACAGAGGGATGCCTGTTTGCAAAGGTGGTGTGTTAGGCTTTCTGCAGGGCCCCGTCTGGGTGAGGGAAGACAAGGGGGAGGCGGGGGCCAGAGAGCCACCCCCAGGGCCTTCCCTTGGCCCACAGCCTGCTCAGAGCAGTACCGTGCCGTAGAGGTGCCCACCCTCCCTGGCTGCTTTGGGAGGGGGGAGAGTGGATCCAGAGGTGGTTTCTGGGTGGGCCTGTGTTTTTATTACCACCAGGGGGCTGCCATCTGCTGGTAATTATTTCTGCTGTTTTGGATTTATTTACTGAAGTGCAGCTCAGCAGCCTTCCAGGATAACCTGAGCTTCTTTCATTCAGTGTAATTCTATTGAGAAAAGAGAGCTGGCCACGGCAGTGTTGGGAGGACGAGTGGACCAAGCAGTGGGACATGGGTCTGAGGAGGTGGAGCGTCCCCGATGTGAGCTCTGTAGGCTACAGGGTGTCACAAGTCAGTGAGTCAGTGGAGTCGTGTTGCTGCAAAAAAACCAAACATCCCAGTGGCTTGTATAAACAGGCATGTAGCCTGCGAGAAATGTGAAGTAATCCTTCCGTCCTGCTCAGCATCGATAATGCTCAGCTGGACTACAGCAGATGACGCATCTTGAGAGAGTCCACAGGAACTTTAGCGAAGCCGGAGGGCAGCAGCAGGAGACACTGTGCTCTGCACAGATGGAGGCTGGGTGAACGGAGCCTTCTGTTACCTGAGAATGGTGGTGATGTGGGACCAGGCTGCAGTTCTAAGGCATGCATAGAGGCTGCTGTGGCCAGTGAGTCGTCCTTGACATTGGTGGAGAGGACACAAACTAAAGGAGTTTAAATTCAGACAAGGAAATGCAGGTTAAGCATGGGGAGGAGTTTTCTCTCTGGAGAGGAGGGAAATGGCTCTCTGTGAAAAACACTCTGATAAGACTGAGAATTCACCAGCTGAGTGCTGACTACAGTCAAGAGCAGCATGGAGATGCCTACCCTGTCTTTGGGCCAGGAAGGAAGAGGAAGGCATTCATTTAGGAATGCCTCTAGCTGTGTAAGCCCCTTCTGCTGGTGTAGATTTACACAAAGGTGTTGTGCATGGCCAAGATGCTCAGGGCAGGACTTGATTGAAGGAAACACTGCAGCTTCTTATGCCTGAGGGGGGCTGCCAGGGGTTTAGTCAGTGAATGGCTTCTGCTGTTTTCTTCTGCTTCCACTCCTTCTTCTGTGGGCATGGGATGCTCCTGCAAAACCTGTCACCCCCCTCACTCTCCTAAGACATCATCAGTGCTTGCCATGGTGAAGGAAAGCAGTGGCCCCACACTTGCAAATTGCTTAAGGTCCCTTCAACGTTTTGTGATACTGAGCTCAACTTTTCAACACAGAGTTTGCTCTTTTAATAAGAATTGATTATTGATGTATCACATTAGATACAAATTGAAACTGCTGCTTATAGTTTTGTTACTGATTTATTCTTGGGCAACACCAGATTACAGAAGGTTCAAAACAAATTAGGTGAGGTCAGTGTTGCAATTCCAAATTGTTTCTTTTACTTCCCTTTGGGAAGTATTATGCGTGGCATTTTAATGACTCTGGTTAATAATCTCATTTTTGCCCTGTGTTTTGCTTTCATTCAGAAACATAAAAATATTAAAATCTGCCATATAAAGGAGTTTTGTAGAAGTATGAACCGTGTCCATCTACTTTAGAGCTTGGGAAGTTAAGAACTTCAATATGTCACGTCTGAAGTCCTGAGTTAGAGTATAATATATGTGTTTTCAGCTCATAGAAACACTAAGGCATTAGAGTTAATGTCTGCAAGAATTCAGCATATGATTCAGATGGATTGATCAGTCAAAATCAGAAAATGTTCTTGGCAGGGCTCTAGTAAGTGTGGAGGCTTCAGATTAGAGTTGCTGCAGGTGTCAGAAGACTACGCATTTCATTTGTTATTCTTGAAAATCCTGGAGGTAGCGTTGGCACAACATTTTATTTATTATTATTATTATTTTCAATTGTATTTGATAGCTCAGTTTATGCTGACTGTGGCACTAGATAACTGGTTGTTTTGCAGAAAAGAAAGAGTTTTACATGGAGGTTTTACATACCCCTCTGAAGTGGATATTGAATAGTAGCTGCAGTAACTCTTGACATCTAAATTAAGGGATTTGTATTAAATGAAAACACAATCCATAAGGGTTAAATACTGTGAAGAAAAAATCTCTTTCAGAAAGGAAGCTTGAGCTGCTAACTGCACCTTTCAGCAAATGAGATTTGCAGAAATCTTGCATCAGTTTGCTGAGGCTCTCTCTGAGGAAGTTTCTCTCAGCAAAAAAAAAAGATAATTTATTGTACGGTATTCAGAGATAATGTTCTAAATCAGAGCATCACTTCTAAACCCAGTTACATGTACTTTGAGCTGTATTTTGGAAGAAACAGGTCTTCTGCTTGGATGTGTATTTTCCTATAAAAAGCATTTTCACACAAACACTTATTTGATAAATATACTGTCAAGACTCTTGGTTTGTGTTTGTTTACATTCTAAAAGTATGTAATTTGTGTGGAAACTCTTTCTTTTTGAAAAAAATCCAACAACATTAATCTTATATCCAGAATCCCTATTTATTTATTCATCTGGCCAAAGGCTAAAGCATTTGACCCAAGCGTAAACATTTTGGCTGCAGTGATGCCACAACTGTTCACAGGAATTTTCATTTGGGTACCTGGGTCTTGTGTTTCCCTGGGAAACACGATTGTCAGAGCCCTTTGGTTCATGTGGTACATCATGAACTTGTGACTGCCGTGAGGAGTTGCCATCCTTCACAAAGAGAGGGAAATGTGCTGTAGTGAGAGGAGTCTGACTTGACTCCAAAATTTAGTCAATGTGGAAGGATGGCAGCATCACTACCCTTGTGCAATTCACAGTCAAAATATCTTGAATTTCTACAATTGTGAAAAAAAAAAAAAAGCAAGGGCTATTTGGTTGGAAATTTTCAGGAGTGCAAGAAGGAATAAATAACTCTCCTGATGAGTTCAGATATAAATCATTGAGTCATATTTGATTAATATTTCATTTTGCTGTTGCTTTAGTGCCAGCCCGGAGCAGACGTTCGCAAGTTTGCATCTTACTGATTTCTTAAGCATCAGAAAGTTTTTCTTGCAACTTGTCTTTTTTCCCCCAAAAGGAAATGTCCTGCTGTGGCAACTGAGATAGCTATAAAATATTTTTATCTAACTATATCCTTGTTTCATCTGCAAAAGTCTTGTTTCTTTTAGATTTGGGAAGAACGGTGAATAACTACTTTGAAAGTAAAATAACAATTTCTCAACAGGCAGCCTAGAGGTTGTTCAGGGCAGCACAATAATAATAACGCAATGGACTAATTGGTCCAAATTACACAGCAAGTTTTCTTTTTTTCAAGAATTGGTTTGCGTGGTTCCAATTTGTTCTCAAACATTTGACTTTTCTGGAGCAGCTTTTTTTCATTTGGTTCTTTTTTTTCTCATTTGGGCTACTCTTAGGGAGTCAAAGGCTTTTTCTTTCACTTTGCAAGTTTGAAATATTATCTTGCAGTTGTACCTCCAAGGCTTGCATGGACTCACAGTCAATAGGCCATATCGATTAGATGTCATCCCATCTACATTCATGGTGTTTTGAGAAGTGCCTGCAAACATGAGTTAATACAAAAAATTTATCTAGACTGAAAGAATGGCTTCATTTTATACTCAAGGAAGCTGAAATATATTTCAGGGAAGTATTCCATCATAGTCAAAGCCATTCAGAGTGTGAACGCTTTAAAGGCCCTCCCACAGTTTACATGTGAATATATGGATTAAGCCTCTGTGGTGAACCAGGACTGTGGGAGAACAAATTACAACTCTGCAGATGGCTCGGCAGCATTTTGCTCTGCATAGCTTGGAAATGTTTATGTAAATATTCCAAATTTCAAATGGGAACGCTAGAAATTAGTATTTCTAAGAAACTCAAGCCCTGATTTGGTACAGCAGCATCCCTAACACTTCAGCACTGTCAAGCATCACTGCAGGGGACCATGCTGTCCGTGACCTGTTCAGACCCAGCAATTGCACCAGCACATCTCAGCAACATTGTTGCAGAGATTTGCCCTTCCTGCAGATGCATCCAGATTTCTCCACACTTGGCAGCCAAAGTTTGATTTTAAAATTATTTTAATCTCCTTTAATAAAACACACATTCCCAAAAAAATCCACTATGAGCTCTGCTAAAATATTAGGGCTTGTAGAAATGTGGGGCTTGTTTCCAAAGCCAGGCTTCAAGTCTGCAGTCTCGTACTGCTCTTAGCTCACAGCCTCAGCTCACTCAGGAACCCGTCACCCACACACAGGAGGCTTTTCTCTGAACTTCAGACCCGTCCTTGTCTTTTCACTGCTGTTTATCTTCAGTGCTGGATAAGGAGCAAGGGAAATAAATCACCAAAATCACTGGTATTTCGTAATTATATAAAGGCATCCTCACTGCAGTATGCACTTATATCTTCCGAATAGCTAATGGCTGCTCAAACTGACAGCAGGTCAAAAGTGCACAGCAGCCATCTCAGGGTCTTAAAAATAAATAAATAGCTGATTCTGTTGATTCTATTGTGGAGTAATGCACATTTGAACTCCCTGTTGTATGCAGGAGGTGTTTCCTCATTTACCAGAAGGAAAATTTTTGGATGAACTTCCCGTGGTGACGCATCTCCCAATAGAGCTTAGTAGATAATAACAGGGAAGGAGTCTGTGATTTGGGATTAGTACCATGCATGCAGGGTCCTGTCTCAGTGGGACTTGTTGCACCGGTGATGCTGCAAACACTTCAGCAGCCCAGGGCAAAAAACATTACCATATGCAAACGTCAGTGAGAAGAAAAAGAGGAAAACTTGAAGAAGGCAGTTTTTTATGTTGGATATTTCTTTTCTTGTGCAGTTGGCTGTTACACAACACACGGAGCTGAAAGGTGCAGACAAGCACTAAGCTGGGAGGAGGCGACAGTGCAGAAGTGGGGAGGAGAGGAGGCAGTATCTGCTGGAAACGCTGTGTGAGATAACAATTAAATGCTGTAACAATAGGCAGGAAAAACTCCCAGGAAGTAGGGGCAGAGTGAAGAAATGTGGATGATGCCTCTACAGAAAAGCAGTGAAAGGCTCACTGCTTCCAGTGGGAAGGAGAACATGCTTCACTAAGGTGGCGGTTGGGTCATGGAGCAGGCTTCTCCGCCTCTGATTCCTGAGATCGCACAGCCAGGCATGCTGAATGTAATTAAACCTCCCAGCAGGCACCATTTACCCAGAGGTGTGCCTTGGCTGCTCTGCTCTTACCAGCATGATGCAATTGCCTCCATTAGGCACAGCTCTCTGAGCACAAGCACCAGTGACTCATTGGTGGCTGCCTACCTGTCTGACCGCTCCCAGACTCAATTAAACGCAGCCGTGGAGCGGCATGCCACGGCAGCCTGACACAGGGGGATGCCTTCAGCTGATGTAAAGGTGCCACAGGGTGTGTAGCAGCCTCCTGCGTGCACAAAGGGAGCTGGCAACAGGGGTTGCTACAGCACTATGCTGCCAAAATAAGGCTTAATACAAATACTGTTTACTCAAAAAAAAAAAAAAAAAAAAGAGGGAGAGTGGATGTGGAGACATATGCTAAATATTGTCCTTTTTGAAGTCTGATCTCAGCTTTGTCTGAATTCAGTGCTGGTCTTTAGCTGCTGCTGCACACTTGGCTTGCTGTATGGCAGATCCCCAGCACAGCTCAGAGGATGGTGCTAAGACTTTGGCCTAATGCTTGCAACGCCTTGGTTTTATTCCCTGCTCTGATTGTCTAATCCCAGATTCATCCCAGCTAAATTTAGGCACTTAGCAGCTCTGCCTGAGGTAGCAGCTTTGCATCCTCTCCAGAGAAGGCAGGGATGATGCCGAGCCGTGGTCCTGCTGTGCCTTTGGGGAAGGGGCCTAGGAGGCCAGGGAAGAACTGGGAGAATACAAAGGGACAGGAAAAGGAACAGCTCTACTCCTTGGCACTGATGTGAAGGACTAACTGCCAGGTAAACGCCATTGTTACCATCTCTGGTGTACGAGGAATAGACTTCATGTCAGAAGAGCATGTGGGGCAAGATGACGCCACAGCAATAGGCAGCAGGGCAGGGAAATTCTTATTTAAGGGTCAACCCTGGCCTCTTTGCTGATGTGTCAGTGCTGTGTACTGAGTGACTTTGTGAACAACAATAGGCTTTCCGTATGGGCTTGTCAGGCCAAGGTCTGGTTTCTCTCTGGTCGTTTGAAAGCAAGTAGACAAGTCAGCCGCTATCTTTCTGTAGGCCTCTGTGAGAGACTGCAAGGGTGAGGTGAGCCACAAGAAGGATAAGTGTTGCTTACAGAGATGCCAGCAAGAGCGCTATACATTAGTATACACTTGCAAGTTCTCTTGTGAAAGAGAACCAGTGGTAGATTGGCAGATACCTCAGCAATTGCTTTTCCCAGGTTCATGTAGTGATTGGAGCAGATGTGGGATTTCAGAGACTGTCAGTGTAGCAGCATGTCATCATCTGAATATGTAAAAGAGAAATATCTGGATTCCTGTAAGCAGATCCTGAAGCACTGTAACTGACTTCCCTTTTTTCATTCTGGAATGCACACTAAATAAATGCGTTATTACGTGACTGTGGTAAAGAGCAGTAGATTCTAATGACTATAATAAATTAATTCTTACAAAAGCTCTGTGAGTAGTAGCGTCAGTATTAATGTTGGCAGAAGTCTTCAAAGGCAAAGCATGAAGTAAATGTGAGGCATTTACATTAGTATCCCAGGCATTTGGTAATGAACAGCTCCACAGGGTCACACTCGCTCCCACCACCTCCTCTGGAGCATGTCACAGAACAGATGAGAACAGACAAAGTATCCCACTGATCCTCAGGGTGGATTTCGGGAATTGCCATCCCTGAAGTGCAGCTTTGTTGTGGCTGTTGGTGCTGCTGGATCCCTCTGTTTCTGCAATAGGAAGCCTGGGGATGCGTGTCTAATGTGCATCATAGCATTTGTGTCTTGGTGGACTTGAGCTTACTATGTAAATAGATTTATATAAAACAAATTACAGAATAGTGTCTCTTTCCAAAAAATGCCGTCAGTCTGAATAGTAAATACAAGAGAAAAGATGTGCAAAAGAGTGGAAAAAGTAAGCATGCCTGGCACCTTCCTTGTGGCAGAGCTGGAATCCAGAGGCCTTGCCAGAAGACTGGCTGTCTTCCTCGAGCACTGTCATCCTTCTCCTTCTCCACATTTATTTTTATTTTTTTACCATTTGGTAATTTCCTTTCCATTCCAAGAGTAAGTAGCCTGGAAGTCTTCCTGTTGGTTTGAGAGTAAAACCAGATTCAAAAGAGAGTTTCTGCTTTGTGACACAGTGTGTGAAACTTGCCACTAGCCTTTTCCCTGTGATACATCTTGATGGAGTTTCCATTCCAGGGTAGAGCTGAGATTCAAGCAGTCACAGGAGGTCTAGCCTCAATCCTGCATTTTTGCATTATCCCCTGAAGGGCAAACCAGCAGCAGTTTCTTTCAGGCTGACAGGTAAAGCAGGCATCCTGCTAGTTGGTGGTGGCTCTGTCCAGTCACCCTGCTTGGCAGCTGCATCCTGAATGCTTCATGGGGTTTTAACTTGATCACTTAATTGGGAAGAGATGTGGCTTAAAATTAACCCGGACACTCCTAAGCCTGCCTTCATTTTGTGGCACAAATGTGCTTTGCGGAGCTCTGAGTTGTGGATGTTGGATGTGTGAAGTGGAACAGGGGAAGCAGGGTGTAGGGTGTAAACACTTAAGAAATCCTTCTTTGTCACTCTGCTTGTACAAGCAAGGCGGGAGGAGAGGTCTTTGCTCGGGGCATCTGCTGCCCCAGATGTGCTCTTCCTGCAGTATACCATCAACTGCTGTGTTGCCAGTGTGCAGAAAACACTAGGCCCTGTGGAAAGAGACCTTAAGAGTCACTAGGGATACTTCTGCCTTGTTTATTTACTCAGGAGCTCCCAGGGCAGAAATGCTGATGTGGGTGTTTAGATGTGAATCCATGTGGGGAGCTTGGGGATGGAAATGGCATCAGAGAGAGAAGTGGTTCAGCCTTCAAGCAAAGGTGTGCGCTGAAAATACTAAGCAAGATGATCAGCTTTCAAAAAATGAAGGGAACCTGAGGATTGTAAGTGTTTTCCTGGGAAATGGTGCCCTCCAGCTCTGACACAGGCTGTGTGACATGTAATGGCTGTTAACCAGGTGGCTTACCAAGCTCCATGGTATGTTCTCCACCTCTGGGAGCTTAAGAAATCAAGAGCTGATTTTTCTCTAAAAGAAATGTGTGTAGTTCAAGCAGGCATTAACTCAGCACAGTTCTCTCAGCTGTGTCATGAAGGATATCAAGCTAGATGGTTGTGCTAGTCCTTTCTATTCATGAATATATTAACATTTTCTCCAAATAGCATGTTCACTGGCTGTTTTATACAGATCACAAAAGATGTTCTGTTTGATTTCAAAGATTTGTTGCTGTGGTCATATAGTACAGCAGCTTATACAGATTTTTGAATGGGGAATGCATTTTTCTGTAAAGTACAACTAACACCCTCTCCCTCCTCTCCAATTTGTGAATTGTTTTAATTTAAAATTCTTAATAGGAGCAATATTTGGTGGATTGTATTTCATAGATTCATAGATTGCAAACTTCTTGTGATCCATTTTATTGCAGCAAGATTCTTTCCAGAAACATTATACTCTGTGTTGCTGTTTTGTGACTGGGACATATGGTAACTCCGAGAGCGAGTCAGTGCCAGATTCCACAATACATTTCTACGTTGTCATCCATACAAAGGAAAATCAGAAACATCTGTCCTCCTTTCTTTTTTATTCACTGAAAAGAATTGTTACAAACACAAACTAGAATAGGTAGTAGAAGTTTATGCATAAGAGCGGAGAAAAAAAGGACCCATGTGGAAATGTTCCCTTGGGTTTATTATTCAAAGTGATGAGCCACTAGCCATTACTTACTAGTGACAGACGTTGTTTAATGCTCTGCAGCTCTCTAGGAGTCATCTCTGCTCATCTTGTGACCACGCACCTACGTGGAAGGAAGGTTATACTTAGCTTCTAATATCTGAAATCAGTCACAACTTGAACTAAAGGGGGAATAAATATTTCACCTTTCTAGAAGCTTGAAGCTGTGTTTTTAAGTATTCACTCAGAACGCATATTTTAGATGTTCTTTTCTTTTATGTTTTTATGTATCACAGTGCCATTCTTTAGCATCTCCTTGGGCCAGGTATTGGTTTGCCAGGACTTATACTTCCCTCCTGTCCTTAATTTGTCATGTCATAGTCAGTTGTAGCCAGTCAGAGCACTAGTGTAGAAAAAATTGCTTCTGGGTCTAAAAGCTAAAATTGGAAAGATATTAACATTTGATTAACATAGGAAGAAAGCAACACATTTTGTTTGATGAACAGCAAACAGGCCAAACTGCTTCTTAGACCTTGTTAGATAGAGGTTTTTTGATGAGGTCAGAAGCACCCCTCTCAGTGACACTGCTGTCACCTTTATCATGTTGGGGTATATCAGCTCCATGGGATAAGCTTAGCAGTGTTCTTGTTATGAGAACTTGGAAACCATCCATTTGTGTATCAGTTTTCAGAATTCCTATAGATTAGAAATAATCTCTCTCTCTCTCTATCTTTCCTTCACCCTCCATAATTCATAAATACAGAAAGTTTGCTTTCCCTGAGTGCTTATTGCAGTTCTCTTTTTTGGAAAACAGCGTGCATTTTTCCAGACTCTGTTGGCTGAAAATATAATGAGAACCTATCAGTGCTATTCCTTTCAGTTAAAGAACCTCATCACTGAGAGAGTCAGGGTTGTGTCAAGTATTTTTGTTCACATTTCTTACATGAACTTAGGCAGCTATTGAATATACTTTGGTACTTTGGAAAACATGACAGCAAATTATGTCTATTGGAGAAAGATAAGACACAGTTTTAGAAGCCTTTATATTATCTAAAAAATATCAGCAAAATCCTTTATAACTATGAATGATGTTTCAGAATGCTCTGCACATTTGAAAATGAATATTTCACCTTTGTGACTGAAGTGGGTTTTCTTTTTGGTTTGCTGAAAACTTTGAAAAGTAACCATGAGGTTTTTGCGAGAACTGCCAACACATAAGATAGATACTTGCATCACCCCTTGGCCTAATATTTGTATCACTGTCAAAAGTATAAGGAGGTAGATAATTGTACTGATGCTGAAATAAATACTTCTGTTTTGTTACTAATTTTCCCCAGGTTGGGTATGTCCCCTCTGATGCTTGCTCCCATGTGGGTTTTCATGACCCTGCTGCCTTTTTCACCTGCTCTTATAATTAAGTGTACAATACAATGCTACTGACATTTGTAAAGACCAAAAAAGTAATATCTTTCAAAAAGAATTAGCCATATTCAGCAGAGCAAAGGGCACTGGTGCCCATCAAACAGCAGTATGGGTGCAGAAGATCCCTATGCCACAGTCTGCTTATGGGGAACTTCCATTCTACGTATGTTCTGCCTTGATTATGTTGCTCTGTCTTTAGGTGTTCCCTGCTCAGTGGTGTCTGGAAACTTTCTAAGCTGGCATGGCATTTCCTTTGATCTTCTGGCAGTTTTTGTTGTCACTGATCATAAGAAGAACAGACCAAATGGAACTGAGCTGTTTTAGGAGTTTCATCAAGATTCAACAAAACAGGAACGTCAAGAGCAAATGAGCTTTATTCTTTCATTAGTGTGCTCTTTATTGTGTGGGAACAGTTGTGCTTTTGTTCTGGTGGTGTGGCTTTTTGGAAGATGAGTGACTAAAAGACCACTATATATTTTTTTTCTTTTTTCTTTTCCCTCCAATCTCATATGTGTTCTTTGCCCGGGTTGCCTGCCTCTGGAGCATAAAGTACGTTTCAGCTTGGATATTGGTCAGCATCTTGCCTATAGCCCCAGCAGCAGGTGGTTGGCTCTAGAATGCAGGGTCAGCAAAGGTCTGCTACATTAGGAATGGTTATGTTAAGTTGTCGAATGTGGACTGTGGAAGTTTCTTTCAGAATTTTCGATGTCATAATGCAAGAACATAATTTGATTCTGATCATTTCAGTTCCAACATAATGTTTTACTGGATGTGTACTTTAAAGCCCAGCCAGTGGTTTAATTAATCACATGAAAGCTGACTAATCTTTATGTATATTTGTGTATATTGCAGCAAGCATAAAATAATATTGTTCTTAATAACAAGCTATTCCTTTATTTGTTTTACTTAAAGATAAAATGAAACTTGGAGGCCAGGTTTGAGTAACAATAAATGGGGTTGCAGTTCTCATGCATATCCAGTGTCTTACTGAAACACTGAAAATGTTCAGGTTGTCATATACATTGAGGCCCTGAATGAATTCATAGCTGGACCCCAAGGAATGTTAACCTGGACCATGCATGGTGCTTCTGAAAGTAAGGCTGCTTTTTTCCTCTCCAAAATCACTTGGCAGCTTCAGGCCTTCCATGGTAGCTGAAGTCCTGCTGCTCCCAGAGCACAAGCACAAGGGGCATTGCTCTGAGACAGCTAGGGCTGGGTTTACATGCGCACACTGGTGCTAAAGTGATTCTGAAAATGAGAGGACACTACTTCCTCTGTCATGGTCTGACTTGATGTCAGCTTGCTGGCCTTGACCCCTGAATGCTGTAAGGGCCCTTTGATTTTTTTTCTGTTTTGTTGTGAAGAGCCATCTTCTGATGAACTTCTTTTTCTTTCCTTCATTTTATTTTCTTTAATGATTACTATATCAGCTTCCCAAAATTTGAATGAAATAAGAAGTGCCTTGGTAATCAAATCTTGTGCAGCCTTCGTGTTGCCTGTTCACATGTGGTCAGAGGAGGGAAGGCAGTAGAATTTGCATTCAGCGAATGAGCTCACACTCACGTACTCTTATTTTACTCATTTTTTACCCAGGGTTGCATAAGAATGATTTATTTGCAAATGAATTACCTTAATAATAGGTTTTGAGTTGCACAGAACATAGACCTGACCCCATCTCCGCAGCTGTAAAAGTAGAAGTGTGGGTGTGGTTGCCTGGTAGCAGGCCAGGATGATACAGTTCAAGGGGGTGGATAAAATAACATTTACACTTACAGTAACTGTTTAAAAATGTAATTGAGTTCTGCCAAATCCTTCAAGTTCGTCTGGGGAATCCAGCCTGCTAGGGTTGCCAACACTTAGTTCTTCTCACCCTCATTTGCTGCAAGTATCTCCTCCTGCCAGATGCATTTTGCTGCAATAGTCTCACTGTGGAATGTGAGGTTCCACCAGCTCGTCTCTGCAAACAGTAAGATGCTCCCAGCCGACCGCCTGCCTGAGCAAGCAGGGATTTGGTCTGGCCCATAAATTTGGCAGGGAGGAGAAACAAAATCCCAGAGGAAGTGTTCCACTTACGGCTCTATTCATGCTGCAGCAGAGGATCCAAGCCCAGCAAAGCCCAGTGTCTGCTGGATCTTTGAGGAAGTGTGTGGAGAAAAAGACAATAAATTGGAAGCTGTCTCTTTTCCTTCTGAGCTGGAATAGAATGAGTGGGAACTGTGTGTACCAGGCTTCTTATCTAAAAGAAATGTAAGATAAGGTCTTGACCGCTTTACAGTCTCTCAGCCGCTTTTTAAAAGTGGCCAAATGTTGACTGACGTAGCGTGGTCATTCCAGCTGGAATGAGAACTCTTGCTCTCCCTGCATCCCTCCTGTGGGAGTGCCTGGTTTAATAACACAGGGTGACCATTGGTTCACAGGGACCATTGAACCTGTCTACTCTGTTTATTCTGGGACATTAGACTTCATCCCCTTCAGCTATAATATGTATTTTCATATCAGCATGTAGTGTTGAATATATAAGAGATATATCATCAGTTCTTCAGTGCCTCATTCACTTGCCTAATTGCCTTCACTCAATGAAAAATAATTCAAGATTTCTACCTTGAATCTGGCAAGTTCATTTCTGATTAAAAATCTGGTGGAACCTCACTGCAATGATGAGATTTGTAATCGTCTTGACCCCTTTTTCTGTTAGCTTCTCTTACCTAACAAATTCGGAATATTTCACTGATTTCAAACAAATTTGAAAGCAGCAAGAAGTCTCAAAGCAGAAAGTTCCTGAAGGCTGATGAAAAACTGGTATGAGTAGAGAAAAGGCAATCAGAGTAGGGAGAGCTCACCATTGGAGTTTCAGTCAGGTTGTTAGGAACAGGCTCTTCCCCTTGGCGGTGGGCTGAACAGGCTCCACAGCACCAAGGCCCCAAGCTGACAGAGTTAAGGAGATCTGGACAGTGATCTCTAACACAGTTTGAAATTTGGGTGGTCCTGTGTGGAGCCAGGAGTTGGACTCGATGATCCCTTTGTGTCCCTTCCCACTTGAGGTATTCTATGATTCTATGATTATACACAAGGACTATTTCTAGTAGACTATTTGTAGTGTATCTCATGTCTTTCAGAGAGATATAAGAGACACTGAGGTTAGGGAGGAGTTTTCCTGGGGTTTTGTTTCCCTAAAGACTCTTTCCCCCCGACCAAAAAAGAAAAAAAAAATTCATAGGAATTTAGAAATCAGGAATTCTGGTGTTCATGGACACTTCCTTTTTTATAAATTAAATCGGTGTTAACTCATTAATTTTATCCATAAATGGCATTTTCTTTTGCCCTCAAGTTCTCTGTGCCTTTCTTGTCCTCTTTTACCTTCTCTAAATTTTTTGGCACCTAAGGAATAAGTATCAGTCTGCATGTAGAGAGATCTTATTGATCTTAACAATGCCATATTCACTTCTATTTTCTTCTCTTTCCAAACCATCCAGTTTATCTTGCTGCGTCATGGAAATGTAAGTGATTCTTGTCACGAATCCCAACTCGTCCTTACGGCTAGTGATTGCTAACCCTGTTTGACAGGCTAAGGCTGCTCTTGGGAGCATGGGCACGCTTGGCACTAGGCACACGATCTCCAGTATCACATATAGGATCGTCAAGATCACTCTATATGACCACCATGGTCTTCTCAATTAGATCTGAGACAATCTGTCAGTCATCTATAATCTCAACTACTAGTTATTTTGTATTTGCTTTTACTAAGTTAGGGTACTATTTCACATCTTTTCAACAGAGTGCAGAACATCCTGACACACAGAGAGCTTTTTCCCCTTAGGAAGTGAAAAACAGGCACTGGGTCACATTGGAGAGATGCCAGTTATGTCACTGATGAACTGCTTATAAGATAGCACTGCTGGCAAAGCAATAATATTTGGAAGAAATCTGTTCAGTTTCCATAATCCACTGATCTTCAGTAATTCTGCAGCAGGCAAGAAGGTTGCCTGAGGTCCTGCATAGATGATGCTGCCATATGGTCATCTCTGTCCTCAGAAACATTGTATGTAGACTTTACAATCATATAATTTTGCATTTAATTTCATTTTGAATTGCATTTACATTATCAGGAGAATATTCTTAACAAATGTATGTTCCATGAAAGCCACTGGGCATATCACTGAGTAGATAAGAATATCCTCTCAGGCCAGATGTATATCGTTTTTCCTTTAAACATCCCCAGACTGTTCCTTATGGGGAACTAGGTCATTCATTTCTAAAGGAAATTTATTATAAAAAAGTCTTCAACACCTATACATGGTATTGGAATATTTTTTCTATTCACAAGCTTTTGTTAAAGCCTTAACCAACTCTAAGTGATTCAGACACTGAAAACTCATTCAGAATTAGTCCAGGATTTATGGAATCGTGCAGTCAAAAATCTGGAAGAGATTGAATATACCATGCCCCAACCTTTAGTATCTCTATGTCTGTTTGATCACACTGTTGAAGGAAACTTGAGGCTATAGCATTGTTTGGATGTTCAGTGCAGTTAAAATTAATTGTGAGGAAGTTTTCCTATACCCGCTCACTAAACACAGTCTGTACACAAAATCTGCCTAAGTATCATATGAAGTGAGCATTTAGCAGTATATTGTTTCAATTTGGAGATGGTCGTTTCAAATACAACTTTTGAATCCAATCCAAAATTTTCAGCGTACACAAAATATTTCCAAAACAGACTTTTAAATATCTCAGCTTTAACTCTGTTTTTTTAAGTACTGCAATTTATGAGCTGTTCTAGTCTGGGGCTAGTAAACAAGTCTATAACTTGCTGGATTTTTCCCAGTAGATAAATTGTCGTCCACTTTTAACATTGTCTGGATCTATCAGTCTGTCCTGCAGTCTTTATCTCCTGGACAGAACAAAATGCAGCCATTTCACATGAACGAAGAAGGATTTTCAGTTGTAAAAATAATGTTTAAGTGAGATTTTTATGAAAAATCCTCCTTATGCCTATAAAAGGATCCAGCTTCCCCGAAGGTACATTTTCACAGCAGTATGAAAGATTTTTGATATATCACCTCTGCTGAATTTTAATAGAGATGGAGTGCCTGGTTTTGCTTGTAGTAAAGATGTTTGATCTGCATCCAGAATATGGATCTGTTTTTCCAGCTTCCCAAAATACAACAGCTGTGTAGGTATGAATGAAATAGCATGGATGTGGATTAAGGACACCCTGTAAATGCCACCTTTTTTATTATGTTGCCAATGAATTTCACTGGTCAAAAAAGTTTTCCTCCAGATGAAACATTCTAGTTGCTAAGCGGATGTGTGGACAACTGAACACAAACTTACTCCTTGGTGTGTTAAGGGTGAAACAATTTGTGCTGCATAGAGAGAGAGAGGATTTTGACTTCTTGTATCTGTAGCAAAGTCCTTTCATCCCACAGAGGGAATGTGAGATTTATTCTCTTGTGGGCTGGGTCTCTGTTCCTGCTGTGCTTTGTGTAAAAGTCAGAATGATCTGCAGATCTGCTTCAGTTTTCATTGCAGTGCTGCTAGCCTGGTTGTTACATGACACTTTTTAAGAGCTATTTAAAATCTCATCTGACTAAAAACGGGATTTAAAAAATAAATAATAATAATAATAAAAAAACTGTTTCATATTTCACCACACAAAATACTATATTTATCCTTCACTGGATTAAAAAAAATAATAATAAAAAAATCTTTGTCTTAATGTGGGTTGATTCTAACAAGGGAATTATTCAGGTTTCCAAATTTACAGTGTTCTTCCTGAGTGGTTAACTGTTCCCATATTTGTAAAAAGGGAGGGGAGAGGAAATTACCAAAGAGCTTTTGGAAATTACTCTAGACATTAATGGTTGTTTTCTGTTTTTGTTTTCTTCTCATAAAGGTTTCTGATGTCACACTGCTGTGCTGCACTATTCTAAATGTCTGCTTTGGAAATAAGAACAATGTCGGGAACAGTTGTATGGTGTTGGTCTGTTTTGCATTACAAAGTGTTTTTGTATCATAAAGTTCTGGACCAGGTCGTTACCTCTGTCTTTAAACATGAAGGAATAGAAACTCAGCTGGCCTAATTTGGCTTAGCTCCATGTATTTCACTGCTGTGAACAAGCTAAAGATTTCACCCTTTGCAGTAAGATCCCTTCTTACAAGATTTATTTTCTTTTGGTTATGTAAATAATTTGTGAAATATAAAAAATGTTTGTATTGATTCAGTCTCTTTTAACTCATGAGAGAAAACCTGCACAAGGCATGCAGGGTGCTGGCTGTGGCTGGCTGCACGTGGCAGGGCAGCACCGTTCTGTGTCTGGGATGGCTGCATGCTAAGGCCATCTCCTTCTTCAGGAATACGCAGGCACAGGGCTCTGTCCCTAGCTCCTGGACAAGCCAACAAAGCCAGTCCCACTGGCTGGGAATGGTGGGGACCTACGTGATGATTGCAGTGGTGACAGTGCCTGGATCTGTCCAAAGTGTGTTGGTGCAGCAGCAGCAGCGTCACGTTCTGCATGACCACAAAGGCAAAGCAACTCACTCCTAGAAACTCCCTGCTAGGAAAGTCTACTGATTTATTTATAATGTTATATTTACCAGGCATGCAGTGCTGGCTGAAAATAACTGAAGGGCCAGCCTTGCAGGTCAGTGGCAACCACCCTTAGCATCTTGTCAGAGATAGAACTTTATTTTGATCCCCTGTCTGCTGAAGGACTGACATACTTTTAAAGACGTAGAGAAAACATGGACAGCAACAATAAGTTTCTGAATACCCAGCTTGATGTTTACTTGTACCATTAATTTCCTTCAAAAATCTTCCCCCAACTTTTTACTGTAGTTACCCACACAGAAAACTTTGTAGGACCCTTTCCTTATGTGACCTAATAATTTACTGCTCGCTTCTGGAATATTTTTTCTTTCATTGGTACTATTCTGTCTTTCTTTGAAACCTACTCCAGCTGTGTTTTGTAGCAGAGTCCCAGTAGAGTGCTGTAGATCAGTCCTGAGGAACTGGGGTCTCTACCAAATGCCTGGAGGGGTGTAGGCATGAAGTCCTGAACTCAAGTGGACAGATGCTCAACCTTTAAGAAAAGGAGAAAAAGGGAAAAATCATTGTTTGGAATGCTGGGCAAACCTAATATGAGGATCTTTGGAAGGGATGATGTGGTGGCCTCAGGGGTTGTTATTCCATGAGCTAAACCAAGGAGGCAGGAAGCACCCATCAAATTGGTTTGTGGTAGAGTCCTCAAAGTAAGTTTCCACCTCATCCTGTCCTCCCTTAGCAAAGAAGAAAAATGTGCATCCTTTGAAGTGGTAAGCTGGAAAAAATATAAGCAAAGTCTATGTAAGCAAGAGCTGGAGAAGCACTGCCTCTTTTCAGCTCAGTGTGACTATTTCTGTGCATGGGCTTTTACACTGTCAGCAGGAACAGCACACCCTACTGAGGCCAAAACCCAGCCTGGAGTTAGAAGAAGGAAGGCAGTTAAGGAATAAAGTGCCCATAAATCTCAATGGCATGGTCATTCTACTGCTTGCTATGGGGACATTTTGACACTTAGTGCTGTGCCCAAAAGCAGATACGTGGGCTGGCAGTTCCAGCCACCAGCCAAGGTCTTCTGCTTCCTCTGTAAGTGCAGTCCTTACCCAAGATGAAGAAATAACCTTTCTTTTTTAATTTTTTTTTCAAGATTGGTGGGAATAGATACATTCTTACATCAGGAAATGAACTGCATTGGTCTGAGCAACAAAGTAGCTTCGTTTCTCCCATGCTGAGAGCAGTGCAGAATGGGGTATGAAGCACATGCACCTGGGGGAAAAGTCCTGAGCAAGAGTCAGGCCGGGCTGCAAGCTGAGTCAGGAATGGAAGCTTTGGGTCATGTCTGTAAGAGGCACTGGGGTGTATCTGATTCCACATTGCCACACCGTACTTACCACTGCTCTCTTGTGCATGCAATGGAGTGCTTTTCTGAGGAGCTCATACTGTAGGCGTTATCTATCTTGTACCCCAATCTGAAAGCAGCTCAGGCTTCCCTCCAGAGCACAGACCTTGTTCTCTTGCACCCCAAGACACTGTGCAGCTCTTGGATGCACAATGGTTTGCAATGGTGTTTGCTTTCTTCTAACCTCCTAAATGAGGAAACTTGTGGAATTATGAAGGCTGGCAGGAAGAAACCAGGGCAGCACAGACATTGATGGGTATGTATGCTTGTGAGCAAGGTCTCTGGCTACTGCTTTCCTTACTGTACCTGGCAGCACTTGGACAACTTTGCTTTTATATTGCACTCTGGAGAGTAACCAACACTATGTGAGTACTCTGTGCAGGCTTAAAGCTCTGTGCCATATGGTGTGTGACAGTGTTTAGCACTCAAGAGCTGCTTACCTTGCTCCTGAGATACTTTTTATATGGTACTTTTCAGCACTGGGTCTTACAGCCCAAGTGCGAAACCCATTGACTAGATAAGCTGGAATCTGTTTGCAGTTGATGGAAGGAGTCAGTTAAAAGGACTGGGTTTTCTTCCTTTCATTACCAAGCTCTTTCAGATAAGGCAGTATCTTCTTAAAAGCTCTTTAAGTAAACAACCAAATAATACATTTTAAATGATGAATTTCCTAGGAGGTCTTGAGTGAGGCTCAATCTTTTTACTTTCAGTTAACTCTATAGAGTTCACCACAAAAATCACCTGGTTAGTTCTAATCTTTTGTAGAACAAGGTACACGTGTAAGCACAGCCACTTCTCTCATGTGCAAACCCACAATTGCACAAGAAATCTGCAGGCAAAAACAAGCTGTTATGGTAGCGTAGGAGCAAGCATGTTTGATTCCCGTGTGACTGCTTCTGTGGTTTGGGGAGCATGTTTCATGGCTTATTTATATAAAGGACTTCAGTAAAAGCTCACAAAATTAATTCAGATAATTCACTGCCATTGTCTGTAGAACAAATGGTCTGAATGGATTTTTATTTAAGCTCTTTTTCAAGTCTGATCAAATAGTTGGGGAATGACAAGTTCCACATACGAAATGTTAGTTGTGACCACTTAGAAATGTATAATACTGTTTCTGTTCTTATTTTGGATGAACTCACTTATAAGGCAAGGACAGGCTTGTGGGTCAAGTCTCCTCTGAATGTCTGGGTTGCAGATTACATTAATTAGTAGTTTCTCACGTCCATGACCATGGAAACATGGACTAAGTCTATGCTATAAAATTCTTTCAACGACATTGTTATGTGAGGAATAGCTCTACTGAAGATGCAGCTCTGAGGTCTCCACATTGGCTTTGTTTCCTTCTCAACACAGGGGTAAGTTCTACTGCTAAAAACCTTCACTTATAACTGTGCCTACACCAGGACAGTCACTGCCCAAGAGCTCTCCATAGTGGTCCATACAGCCTGGTATCACATGTTCCAAAATGGGCAATAACGAAAGTCAGTGGAAGGGGTAAAAGCAATAGAGCATGGAGTACCTGAAGGCGTTTCAGGAACCTCTCCAGGTTTGGAAAACCTGACCTACAATTTCCACATAAGCTGTTAAGTTTAAGTAAAATAGAAGATTAAAACACTATGGGACTGTTAATTTTTCCTTTATTTTTCTTTTAATTTTTTCTTATTTCTTTTTTTTTCTTTTAATCAAGGTGGGCTTTGGACCATTTGGAGTGGTTGGAAATGTATTTCTTTGTGTTGAATTTAAGCTCCTTCTTGGTAACTTGATTGATTGCTGACTATTTCTTCTATGCCAAGGAAAAAGGAATAATTATCCCGTTTGCTTTCCCTTTGTATTTCATGTTTTGATTAACCTTCATTGCACCTCCTTGTGTGTCTTGTAATTCTGCTATCTCCTTTAGAAATTAAAATAAATTAAAAAAAAAGAAAAATACTATCTGATTATATTCATAGATGAACATTTTCTTCTTTAAGTAATTGTTAATGTTTCATACCACCTCTGCAGAGCCCATTTGCTGACATTTTCTCTGCAGCCTCAACATCTCTCTTCTGAGAGATGACTACTTTAGGTAGTGATACAGGCGCAGTGAGGGTAATTTTTTTCCCTTTGATAATTTCTTTTTGTGTGAATTTTCTGTCAGTGATTTAATAAATATATTTGAGAAGCCTTTGGTCTTCATTAAGAAATTAGTGGTCTACAGATTGTTGCAACTTTATGAGCAAAGATAAAATTTAGAGCATGTGCTGGGTTAATTATGCAAACTACCCAAACAAGTTACAAATTGGCACATTATTTAGAGCTGACTCAAGCACAATAGATTACTAATTGGATAATCATGATACTGGGTGAATTGGCTAATGCAGCTACTAGCCATGTAGGAATCACAGTTTACATTTTTTTCTGACAAATCTGTGTGCATCAGAGAGAAATGCTGTCTTTAAAAAGCGCTTCAGATATTAATCTGAAATATCTGAATGTTTGTATAAAGAAATCTCATGGAGCATGATTGTGTTGCTAAACAATGATTGGTTTCAAATGCATAAATTTTGGGTAAAAAAAATATCACTAATGACTAATTATTAGCAAAATTCAATATTTTTCTCCCTCCATCCTACTTGTTTTCACCCAAAAGTTCAAGCCCTGAATACAGAGTATTTTAAACAAATATTCACAGAATCACAGAACTGTAGGGGGTGGAAGGGACCTCTAGAGATCATCGAGTCCAACCCCCCTGCCAAAGCAGCTCCCTAGCCCAGGTTGCACAGGTAGGCGTCCAGGCGGGTCTTGAACATCTCCAGAGAATGAGACTCCATCACCTCTCTGTGCAGCCTGTGCCAGTGCTCTATCACCTGCACTGTTAAGAAGTTCCTATGCACATTTGTGCAGAACTTCCTATGCCTCAGTTTGTGGCCGTTTCCCCTTGTCCTATCACCACACACTGCTGAGAAGAGTCCAGCCTCATCCCTTTGCCTCCCACTCCTTAGATATTTACAGATGTGGATCAGATCCCCTCTGAGTCTTCTTTTTTGAAGGCTGAACAAATCCAGGTCTCTCAGCCTCTCGTCATAAGGGAGGTGTTCCACATGCTTTATCATCTTTGCAGAACCTCCACTGGACTCCTTTGAGGAGATCCTGGTCTTTTTTGTTCCGGGGAGCCCAGAACTGGGCACACATTGACTGTTGAGCAATGGGGTTTTATATGTAGTTCTGCATAGAGAGAATCGGAGGAGCTGCATGAGGGAGCTGAAGCTGTGCGCTTCACTGCCGTCAGGTTCATTCATTTAGTGCTGTGTACAAGAATTCACCAGGCTTTGTTGCAAAAGTTATTGCAGCGACCTTGCAAGTCACCAATTAATTCTGTTTAGCTACTTACTAATGGGCAGAGAACAAGCGAAGTGCAAACTAGAGCTAAATCTTCAAATGCTGTTTTGCCAGTAATTAGTTTGAGGGCTCACAGGCACTGACCTGCTGTTACAGTTTGCCAAAAAACGCTGACATTTTTTCCCTGACAAAGGTCCTTTTGAATGTGAGGCTGCCATGACAGAACTGCAATTGCATTCATTGACAGCATTGCCTGGGGTAAGAGACTTGTATATATAAAAGGTGTAGAAAATACTTATTTACTTGTTAAATTAGTTCCCTGTGCTGTTTCACATTAGCACAAGTCTTTGCCAGCCGCAACTATAGATCCTGCTAAGGCTTCAGGGAAATGATGTTGTTTTGCTCCTGTTTTTACAGGTTAAGCATTAATCTTTGGTGTGCTTCACTAGCACAGATATAGTTCAGATAGAGATCCTTGGATCTCTCTACATCACAGGAGGAGCCTGTGTGAGCTGAGCTAGTAGGTCAGCACAAGCCACTCTTCTTCTTTTTTAGAGGTGGAAACAACCCAATGCTGCTTTCATTTATGTTTAAAATCAGCCTTGGAAGGAAAGAAGAAAGTGTTTTCTGTCTTCCTTTGAGGGGAGTTGTGTTACCAGGCTTTCTGATGCAATACAGCATAGTAGGAGCTGGCTGTGTGCAACACATATCTTTTAAAAAGTTGTACAATCTGCTTTCCTGGCTCCTGCTTTCTTTGCACCTATGACACAAGGTGAAGACAATGCGTGTGAAACCATTCCAAAATGGAGATACATTTGTTTTCAAAGCCAACTGAGAGAGCAAAGAGCAGTACAGTACAGTTAGTCCATATATGCATGCATGTATTTGCACAAAGACACAATAAAAGCCAGGAACAGAGAAAAGAGGCTTAGACAGAGTCCTTGTTGAGTGATTATTAGTTAAAGATTCCAGTGTTTGGCTTAGAGACCTGTGTGCTACCAGCCTTCTGTTTGTAGGCAAGTTGTGCTTTCCATGTAAGTGTCTTCTCTGATAGAAAGGCTTTTCCTTGCTTCCTTTTCTGTTATTTCTTTTACTGTGTCTGCCCATTGTTTGCATACTGTGACTGCTTAGGATGAATGTATTTTATGTCAACACAAACTTGTTCTTAATGATATATATATATATAATCTGGTTGCCTGGGCTGTAAAGACCTTCCAGGAAAATACATCATGGAATCCTAACACCAAATTAAATAACTGTGAATTCTCAAATTGCATATTATTTCTAGTTCTTCCTTGCTTTACACCTATGTAACCACTTGATTTGTGAAGTACCAGTGAAGTAGCTCAAAAATTGGACAATAGTGTTATCTTCCTTGGTACTCACAGGAAAAAGTAATTTCAGCCAGTCAATAATGCATTTGTCTTCCAACAGCTGAAACCAAACCCTCTCAAACAGATTATATGCCTGATTTTTTTCAGACATTTCTGCCGGGATTTCAGACTTCCATTTCTAAGACATAATAATAATTTCTTATTTTCTATTTTGAGGACCTTGTTCCAGTTTAGAGAGGCAAAGCCAAGAGCAGAATGCTCTCTGTTGCTCTCTAGAACCATCTGACCAGGAGGGGAATATGCTCTCAAAAGCAAAAATCTGTGGAGATGAAAAGATTTTGCCTTGACCGTATTAATTGGCTCAAAATTTTTGTTTCAAAACTGCTTATGAATAAAGAGTCACCTAGCCTGCCTTCACCTACCTTATCTCATTGTAAAGATAGGACCTGTCTTTTAAGCTCAGTTTTAGTAGTGACTCCAAGCTGTTCTGAGAAGTGTTTGCGAAGTTGGTTCCATCATTCTTCTGTAACTTCATCCACAGCTCGTGCTCCAACATTAGTGCTTAGCACCAGTCAGATATTCAGGACGACTTCTGAAAGGGTTGTTATGATGGTTTTATTTTTCCCTGAAAGATATGAGGAAAAAAATATAAAGGATAACATTACCCGAAGACAATGCTCTGTCCATGTACTTATACTAGCAAAAATCACATTTATAATGAGATTGCAATATAATCAATTGAAGAAAAAATGATTTGCAGATGAATGGTTGTTTTTGTTAAAAAACAATTTACAATTCATTAATTCAGGTAATTAAATTTGTTATTACACAAATTAATACTTCTTCAGCATTTCTTGATGAATGTAAGACCACATAGTGTTATAAAGAGATCATCACCCAGGTGTGTTGAAACAATTCTGCAAGTGTAAATACAAACATTCAGTCAGGTCTAGGCCTATTGTGACAACACAGAGCCCTCAAGTGTTTTACTTTCGTGAATTATCTCATGTTTCAGCTCTTTCCCTGTGAGCATGTTCTGCAATGTGTGAGTATCTTGCTGAGCCTGTTCCATTCCTTCCCTCCACAGGGGAGGTGATTGGGTTAGGTGGTTGTGGATGAGAGCGAAGTGCAGAAAATGGAGACATCGGCTATGTGAGCAGAGATCGTAAATGAGAGGCAGAGAATATTTGAAGGGGAGAATGCATGCATTAAGACGGCGAAGATGGACATATCCAACAGGGAGAAAGAGGCAGGGGAATAACTGTGTCCCATGAAGAGTCCCATATGCCCAAAGCAGCTACCTCTTACAGTGCAGCTGCCCATCTGCCCCCTGCAGCTGTGGGGTTGTTTCAGGAGCAGTCCTGATGGGCTCCAGAGGAAGTACCGCCAGCTGCGCTTGGCTTAGGGATGAGCATTGCGACATGATGTAAGGACCCTGAAGACGAGCAGTAACCAGCAAGCATTGAAGATTCATTCCTCAGGGCTCCTGCTGTTGACAGGTCTAGCTAAAGCACATGGGAATATGCTGTTATTCCAGGAAGCCTTAATGATTTTAGCAGTCAGCTTCCAAGGAACGTGGATTTTTTTATTTTTCTGCATAGTAATTGCAGCTTTCCTCGGATGCCATGAATATATTAGATGTACTTTGATATGCTGTTTAGGGTTTGTTTTGAGTATTCTCTTTATATGCAAGTGTGATCCATTACTTAATTGCAAATATTCAGCTTTCCTTTAAGAAGGTTTTTTTGTGTAGCATCTGTGTAATTTTACACAAGTGCCTGAGAGCCAGACTGCTAAGTCTGCTCCATTTCCTCTAAACAAAGGCCTCTTGCTTTGGAGAAAGGAGTTGCTTTTGCTTTTGCGGTGAAAGAGAAAGATGGAAGAGGACATATCAGTATGTATATATCCCATATACACATGCACTGTTTGTGTTCCTGTATATATGATAATAGAATATGTACATTGGTGGATATTTGGAGTCTGGATATAATTTCTGTTTTCTTACAAGTGTTTTTGTGCTGTGTAGTATGTATCTGAAGTAGATACAGTCACAGAATTGGCTCAGCCTGTACTTTTTGGTGTTGTCAGAATGGTGTTTTCTCAGCAATTCTTGCAAATGGTCCAGTATAGTTCTGAAATCTGGGAAAATTAATTATGGTAGTTTGCCCTTGGTGCTAGAATTTTTGGTCCCAAGCAAACCTCAGCAGTATGCTCTGGTTCTGTCCCAAATCAAAGCAGGTTTAAGCCTGCTCTTGTTCAGAAATTTTTTTAAAGATTTGTACTCTTGAAGTACATCTGTCATTCCCATAGAAGGCAGTAACTGAAGGAATGAAAACTGTTTTCTAGGAAGAGCTGAATCCTCAAAATACTTCTGTTGTTATAATCTCCTGTGCTGCTGCTGCCTGGGTTTGATTTGCTCAGGACTAATGGAAGCCTTCCAGCACAATGATTTGTGTGGAAATTGCTGCTGTTTCGGTCTAGCAGAGCTGTGATGGGCAATTCCTAGGGCCTGGTGTAAGCTTCTTTCTACTAATTTTTTAATTATCTTAGCAAGGCATGCTGTACATTTAATCTAGCTCAGCTATCCACTTGGATGACTCACAGTGTTGAATTTGCTGAATTGGAAAGGAATGTGAAGCACCCAGATGACACTGGCACTGTGCAGTGTGAGGGGAAGAGCTTCAATACAACAGGAAACCAGTCCATCTGGTGCTTTTCATCTTGGTCTGCAAATAATCTACATGGTTTCGTTGCCCATGCCTGTTTCTATGAACCTGTAACCTTCAGGTCAGTATCTAGGCTGTGTCAGTGCGGTCCTGTCCCTCTGAGGTGTCTATATAATTCTTTGCAAAGCAAATGGAAATGGTCAATTGCAGAGTGGTTTCCTAACAGCCAGAGACTTTGGAGTCACCCTATGCACTGGAAGCCAAGTCTCCCATGGAAGCAGTGACATTGGGCCCATGTCTTCCATTCTGGGGGCTGTCACCCTTGTTTCCTTCTCAACCCTCTGCTTTGCCCTTTTTTAAACAGTGTTCAATCAAAGCAGGCTTGCTACCTCTGGAGTTCACAGCAATAGCAAATCTTAATAGAGGTGGCTGACTGTTATGGGAGGCCATTCCCTGCTATCATTAGCAGTGCGGCTTTCAGCAGTGCTTGCACAAATCCCATTGATGCCATGCTGTATCTAGTCAGCTGCTGGTGTTACAAGCTAGAACACAAATGTTCTGGCAGGTATGGGACAGCAGTGGGGGACCACAGGGAGAGCTGAAGGTGGAAAGGACTCCTTTCCCTGGGTCAGTGCTGGGGCTGCTTTGCAGCTGGAAAAATGCAAGAGTAAGTCCAAGCTGGAGAGCACTGAGAGGGATTCTGTCTTCTAGATTTTTCTGACAACAACAACAAAATCCAAATATTTCTGTTTGGAGAACTTTAAGAAAAATGAAGGAAGAGGTATGTGAGTGTGTGCTCTTCAGTGAGTGATGGAGCAGCTGAGGAACTTCCCTGCATCTCCTGTCACTACTTCACCCATGGAGGCTGTCAGGAGGCTGTCAGCCTCCCCTCTGTAAGTTGTTCGACTTTGTATAAACAATTAATGTTTACTAGAAAAGGGAATGGTGCTCAGGAACTCTCATCTATCAGGAGAAGACCAGCCAGACTGATTCATACACACACGTGTGCTCTCAATGAATAGTTAATGTTTTATTAAAAGTGGAACAGATCCAAGGGGATGATTCAAATCTCCTTTCTGGATCCAGTGCTTGGCTTTCAGCAAATATGCTTTTTGTTCCATCAGAAATGTCATTACTGTTACACAGCTCCTTCTTCTTCCCCTCATCTAAATGCCCTTCTTTGTTCCAGTTGATTTTTGTTTTGTTACTTGTCCAGACTCTGCCCTCTCCTTTGCTCTTTGACCCCGTGAGCAGGAGATCTGTGGCTCCATTATATTTGAGATTGGCTGAATCTGAGAAGAGCAGAAGGTAGGCTTTCCTCTGCACTGAGCTGGGGAGGGCTCTGGCATTCCCATCTCTACATTGCCTCCCTATGTATTCAGGGTAGTCCTCCACTCACTGACTACTGAAACCTGGCATGTCCCAGCAGCCTATTTTGAAAATCAGAAGTTGCAGGGTGCCCTCATCCCAGCAAGATGATTTTCAACACTGCATATTGCCATCTTCTGACTCTCTCTGGGTCAGCTGGGATTAACAGTTCCCAAGAGAGAAATACAATCTGAAGTCCCATAAATAACCTCTTCTCTGCAGAATAAACCGGAGCCTGACCTGCCTCCAGAGAGCAACTGAACCACGCATGCAAACTGTTGGCTATTTCCAACTACTTTTAAAGAGTGCAAGCTGTAATTGAGGAGGCAGTGCTTTCACCTGGGGTTTGGAACTGTGTTATAGACACATTTCTCTCATCACGTACTGACATGAAGACGCATGCTCTTATGTAACATAGCTGAATTTGCTGGGGTGGAGTTGGATAGAGAAAGTGGACCCAGCACTGAAAAAGCTGAAGGAGAGGGAGTGCTTGTCCCTGCTCATGGCCTGACTGGTTGGGTCAGCCACAGCCTAGAGGAGAGTTAGTGGCCACCCACAGCTGATAGCAAGATCAGTGGCTAAGCAGCACTGGTCACTAATAGAAATGCAAATGCTGACCTGAAGATTATTCATTAAAAGTCTGCTGTTATTTATTTGCTCTTTCTTTCTGCTAACACATCCCTGCTAGCCAGCCGCTCCATCCCTGAAGGTCTCTCATCTGCTTTACCTCCACGTGGTGATAGGAGAGCTGCACAAAACAATTGTAAAAACACCCACGATAGCTGGCTCCTTGTCTAACAAAGCCCCATCTGTTGCAGCCCCCAGTGACTGCATTGATATCCTAGAGCCATTAAACCATTCCATATGGGAAGCCTTGCCAAGTACATAACCTTACCCACAACAAAGCCTAGTGAGGGAACGGAGATGTTAGGAAAAACAATACAAATCAAGACAACAGTTAACAGATTGGGAGAACATGTAAGTAGTCTGCCAGTTGTAAATTGTGAATTCCAATTGCCCACTGTGTGGTGGAGAGAGAAGAATGTGAGCAGTGTCAGTGTACGCTCACATCTCAGACCACTTGCACTGCTTTGTCACATCTCAGTAAAACAGTGTATGCAGGCTACTCGCTGTTCTTTGTGTGAAGTAAGCTGATCTTCGTGGTCCAGAATAACTTGAGGCTGGACATTTCTTACCTATTTTTCAAACCGGGGTTGCCTGCAGCCTCCTGTGCAACCTTTGCAAATCGATTTCAAGTCAAGACTTCATGTAGGTTATCTGTATTCTTGGAGAACAATCATTGGCTCCTTAAAGTGCTTTCTCTGTATTGTTGTTGCTTCCCCATACATACACACATAGTCTGAGCTCTGCTTCTTAGCTGCTTGAATACACTCCCACTTCCAGAAATATCTCTAACACACCCTACTACGTTTTCCACTATTACATATGGCTTTCTTCTATCCCATGTAGCATTCAAACTAATTTGGGCAGTGAAACATAAATTCAGGTAACACTATCCAAGCTAATTTAAGCTAAGTTTTGCCATGGTAGGGAGGAAAAAAAAGTAGAAATATGCAATTACACTGAGATTTAGTGCTTGGTTAAGGAGCAGGATCTCACAGGAAATGCAGTAAGAAGGAAAAGTCATTCCTCTTCTGAAAACTGTAGCCAGTGTTTCCTCCAAACCTTGTGGCTGCCATTTGCCTTCTGTTTTGCCAATGATTTTATTAGTTACTTTGTAAAGGTGCCAGAGACACCAAAGAATCTGGGATGCTTTATTCAGAGTGTAACTTAAATCCCTCCTAGGTGTGGTGGTCGTGTAAAACCTATTCTGTATGAGAAGCCAAGCAATGCCACAACTCAACGTCTACCTTGGGGTAGGGAAATTACAGCCTTGGAGGAAAGAGACCTTCGAGTTGCATCATCCTTGGGAGAGAGGTGACACTGTCTCTCTGAGGAAGCATGGACAAGAAACCAGATTGAAAGAAGCTGGGATAGTTTTCTAGAGTAAGTTTGTGCTGTACTACCTTGCTGGCACTGTGCTAAATACAGCTGACATTTTCCATGCATGACCCAAACACTATTCTTCTCCTTCAATAACTGAAATGCAGTACAGCTGTGACTCTCTTGTGCTCTTTGGTGACAGTTGAGCTGGGATTGCAGAGGAGTATCTCCTCTGCACCAGCTCTGGTGGTTGTGTAACCTGCAGCTGCTCCCAGAATACATTCTCTTCCCAGGAATCTCTTCTGTACTTCCTTAAGTTAAAGACTTTTCAAGTAACAGATACTTAAAGATTTCTTTCTGCAGAAAGCTGAGAAAAGTACCATTCATGCTCTCTGCTCCTATTTTTTTTCCTTAAGATCTGAGCTACTCTTGGCTTTTTTTTTTTTTTTTCTTATTGTAAATGTCACACTTGAACTTTTTTTATCTTTGTTAATGATTACATTTTTTATGAACCAAGGGGCATGTTCCATGAGAGTTTTACTTTTCCTTCTGAACATGTGGCAGCTTAGTTAGAAAGATTGTCTTCAGCAAGCCAGGGCATTCTGAAGTGGATTTTTCCTGTGTCTTATGATAGCAGTGAACAGGTAAATAAAAATAAATAAATAAATAAACAAACAGAAAAAAAACAAAAAGCTGTATTTTAAGCAAATCAGACACTTTTTAAAGAGAAAGTTTCTCACTTAATACAGTTTTTCCTCTGAAACAAGGAAACAACAGAGAAGTTTTGTCAGCTGTATGTTCCCTGACTGATGAAAGAAATTCCAATAGCTACCATGGTCCTTATTCTACATGGATTTACTTCTGCAGAGAGGAGAGGGAGCTTGGAAGTCTGTCCATGTCTCATACCACCTGTGGAATGAACAGCTCCTGTAGAGCTGAAGATTTGTGTTTGGTGTGATTTTCTCTCCAGTGCCTATAAGAGACATCTAGAGCAGTGTGAGACGTCACTGACTTCGCAGCCAGCAATATGTCTGTAATTCCTGCCTGCGTACCTCCTTCAGCATGAGTTTCCCCCATCTCTACAAGCAGCCAGCAGTGGGGAACGGAGCCTCTGGCACTGGCTCAACTAAAACAAGATCGAAGTTTCACCAGTTGGAGGGGAGGAAAAATGGCAAGATTGTTGCTGGCCTCCTCTATCCTCAGAACAGTGTCATCTCATCTTCTGTTGGATAACTCTGGCCAGTGGTCTTGGTTCAGCAGCTCTAGGCCCTCATCCAGAATGTGGGGACTCATCCGGAGAGTGGGACTCATCCAGGGTGTGGGACTCATCCAGAGTGCAGGACATGATCCTCAGGCTGCAGCCACAGCTGACTGCTCAGCGCACACGGGGGAGGAGGAAGTGTAGGATGGACAAGAGTCCTTGTTTACTTAAAATGGGTTGTTACGCACATCAAAACAAAACAGATCTTCCTGTAGTCAGAGAGAGAAAGGCAAAAAGTTAACCCAAAAAGGTTATTAAAGCAACCACTACTTAGTTGAAGAATGCTTGGTAAGCTGTCATATTGGTTGGCCTATCAGCCAAAAAAGCAGCCTGTTACTATCTTTAGCTGGCATTTGAGTTAGAAATTAATTTTTATTTTTCTTTATTATTATTTTGTTTTTTTGAAAGACTCTCAAAGGGACTATTTTAAACAGGATTTTGGCAATACTGGTGACAAAATGCCAGAAATAGTCTTCACTTGAATTACCTCTTGCTGACATTGAACTAGCACTCTCTCAAAAAGTGATTTAAAAACAGTGAACAAAGGAAGATGAAATCAGTATCAACACACACACGCGCACACACACACACACACCAACGCTAAAAAGTGTAGAGTACCAAGTGTTACCCTTCAAAAATGGTAACAGCAACAAAAAAAAAAAATCCATTAAAAAGAAGACAGCAAGGAATACGTTGTTGTATTTTTAATAGTTTCTTAAATGATGCTTCAGTTAACTATGATTTATATTCAGCTGTTACGCACTTTCTTTTTCCATGTCTTTTTCCATCCTATTATTGCATTCTAATGATGTTCCAGCCCAGATTTTGAGTCTGTGGTTCTGTTGCAACCTCCCACCCACAGTGTGAATGACCGTGAGTCCACATAGCATCCTCTGGTTGAACTCAAATCTTTTCTCAGCAGGTACTGTTGGCTTTGAGAAGGTGTTTGTGAACTGTAGTTAAGGAGAGTGGCTCTCATTCATGAGACATCTTTTCCTTTTTAAGTAAGACTTTTACAGCCATTTTCCCCCATGTTTCTTATCAACATTTTTTTACATGAAGAAGCTAAATGGGTGTGCTGTCCAGAACTCTCTTCTCCAAACTCTTGCAAATGAGCAGGAACAGGCGCTGTAGCTCCATCTGGCCAGTAAATAGAGTGTGAAAAGAAGTTTTACCTTTCAATTTCAAAACAGAGCTGAGCCCTAAATTGCTATATGCAGAGAGATCACAGACATAAAAAGAGTAAAATAACATATATCCTGTGTAGCAGATGGTGGGAGATGAATATTTCAGTCTTTCACAATTTTTGTTCCCTTTTCCTCAAGTGTTTCATAGAGCTCCATCGAGACACCTTAATTGCTATAGGATACCCTCTCTCAGCAAAGATTTCCAAAAGTGTTGCCAGCTTGAAACAGATAATTCTTAAACAAAGTGAAAACAAAGTCCTTAAGACAAAACACTTCTTTTAATTCTAAGACTTTTTGTAGAAGAGTCTAATTGTATTCCAGCAAATGAATAAAACTAGGGTAAAGTGTGACAATTCTAAAACTATATTGTCTTGGGCATGAAGAATTCTACAGATCATGTAACCATTATAGTCTCAACTGAAAATACTTACTGGTTCAGATTGCCTGGAGAAGTTCCACCTGAGCAAATGAAAAGGCAGAGGAGGGTGGCAGGAATTGGGAAGGAGAAGCAGCCGTACCCAGAGTACCTAGTTCTGAATGCAGTGGGACTGGAACACCAGCCAGCCTGCTCTTTCCTGTCCTTGTTGACATACCACTGGTACGCTTGCTGTAAAACCACACTCACAGAGAAAGTCATTGTTACATGTCTCTAATATGATGAATGAAAGAGAAGACAACAATTTATTAGTGACCTGAATGTGGAGGACACGGTTCAGCAGGGTTTCCTTGTTTTTTTGTTTTTTTTTTCCTCTTGAAATGCTCTTGAAATGTTATAATTTTCAGTCTCAATGTTTCTTCACAGATACAAGTAGGAAACTCAAAAATATAGAAAGAAAACTACTCTTTCCTTTTCCAAGCATGTGAAAGATTGACAGATTTCTACCATTACTTTTCCAGCAATGAAATTGAAACAGGTAGCTGCTGCTCCAGATGTGGCTAAGTGAGCAAAGGAGGACATAATCTGGTTTTGTGATAGCCCTCACAAACTCCTGGGATAGAACAAAAGGACTTCTTCAGGATGAGTAGTCCAGAGCTTTTCTGATTCTGTTGAGCAGAAAGCATGGTGAACATTTGATGTGCAGATCTCTCACCTGACGATTTTCTGAAGGACAGTTCTGGCCAAGAGCCAAGCCAGCTAATTCTCACTGAAAACACTATGAAGTCTTGGGTGGGCTCTGAATGAAAGTGTTTGTTTGTTCATTTGTTTTTTAAATTCAAATAAGAAAATAAAAGCACAACAACAAACAATGCAGAAATGCCCTCCAAAACTCAGAAATTCCACCATGTTACCATCAGGCATTCATTTGCTCTCACCCTCTGAGTGAAACCTACCTAATGCCACCAGGAACTCATTCTGCCAATGAGTAACTACTTAGTCATGGTGTACAGAAAGGATTTAGAGGAGAAAGAGAGGTACCAGGCATGTGTTTGCAAAAGGAAATGGTAATCAGGAGCTGGCTGCTATCAATAAAGCCCTGCAGTTCAAACACACTGTCCTTTTAGGAGAGATTTTCTGGCTATAACATGGAGCTGTACATCCAGCTTTTCATCTGGAATGAGGATGCTTTTGTAACAGCACATTCTAGGAGGATGTGTGTTGCAAGGTGAGACAAAGTCTACATGAGAAACTGTCAAAATCCAAAATGAAACTGTGAAATAAACCATTTTCTGAAACATAAATGTAATTAAATAGCAACATCACAGCAGCTCCTAATTTCAGCTTGAAGTCTGTCATAAAACATATTTGTTTTTTTCATGTCTAACCTCCCTAAAAATCTGGTGCCATTACAAGTCACAAATTAGCATTATTTATCACAGCCTTCTCACCTGAGTCATAATCAAGTTTTCTAAATTTTTTAAAAAATCTTAGAGATAAAATTATCTTATTGTTCATTGTGTCCTTACTGTCTTCCTCAATTTAAGAGTTTCGTACTGCTTACAATTCTGGTTTCACAGGAGATTATGTTCTCTCTCCCCCTCCCTCCTGGACGTGCACTTGCTTGAGGTAACATGTGAGCACATGAGTTTTCTATATGCAACCCTTAGACTTATGCAGATCCAACTTTTGCTGTAAAACCAGTCTCACAATACTTGGTACAAGCGTGACATTTCCTCCTTTCAGGCCATGAAATGAACCCAACTTTCATATGCTACAAGTGGAGATGTTTGTGAGTTTAATGGGAGAATTTTTGATTGAGCTGCATGCCCATTGCAGGTGGTACTGCTGCAGCACAAGGAACTTACTCTTTCCCTTTCCTCTCTTGTGAGGGCTGTGCAAGGCTGTTCCCTAGCGTAATCCTGAATGTGAAGAAAAACACCTGATTAATGCGTATGCACACGCATCACTCCATGGAGATGTGCCTTGTTAACATTCACGTTGCTGTCAGCAGTGAGCCTTCTGGAGGAGAGGATGCACAGATCTACTCCAGCACAGCACAGACCAAGCCTGGGGACATGCCTGTGGCATTCAGCCCTAAGGAAGGCAAACAAACGGCATCTGCCTTGCTTTCTGAGCTTGACATTTTGTTCTGGAAGCTGAACCAAGAATAATTCATGAATGTGAATGTTTTGCTTGCTAGTACAATTGTATTGGCAGCTAGGAAAACATCCATGTGTTTTTGATGTAGGTAGCACCCAGGGAGTACAAGCAGATACATAGCCTTGGACTACATGAGAATGACAGAACACAATCTTGACCACTGGCTAAGACATCCCAGAATATCCAAACTATTTGCACAGGATTGGCAGTAGCAGCACAGGAGTAGCAAGGTGTCCATGTCACAGTGGACAACAGGCACCTCAAATGCCTGGATGTTCACAGAGATGTAGAAAGGCAGCAGCTGAGCTGTGACCAAAATGTCATCCAGTCCTCTGCAAGTTGTTGGCTGTAGATAAACAGCCTTTTGTTAATGGGAACACAAATCAGCTTGTATTGGGTAATATTTCATAATTTTTGGTTGTCTTTCTGCCCTTTGTTGGGGATGGAAATGGCTTTGTTCTTCAGTTACTGAGTCATCAGCTGTGAGAGGACATTTGAGCTCCCTCAGACTACCTTAATGCCTATCTAATGACACAAATGTTGCAAAAAATGGCTTCTCTGATAGCTTAAAATCACCCTGTGTCCCCTTATGGATGTCCATTTGGTGTCTGCTGAGGAGAACAGATGAATGGCCCTGGTTCTCCCTCAAGCACATGGAGAAGTGCCTTTTGGAGGTCGCTCACAGTGTGTGGCTGGAGGCTGCTGTTTGCATCCTCTCTCACTCCCTGTTCCTTGCCTCGTCTGCATAGGTATGATGGACCACACAGCACAGGCTGCACTGCCACATCGAAACATCTGTAGCCAGGACGCTCCCGAGGAAATGTCACTGGAAGGGATCACACTCTGCCTTGCAGAAGCCTCTTCCAAGCCCTCAGAGGGGCCGGGAAAGGGAGGGGACACTCAATTTGACACTAGTTCTGAGCTGTTTTTCAGGGATTTGGAGGAAGAATGTTGTGTCTGATTTTATGGATTGTCAAAATGAAGCCAGATGGCAATGGATTAAGTATAATACTGCTTTGTTGTTCTTGGGTTCACGACTGCACTTCCCCTGGAGCAAGGAGCCTTCCCAATGCTGCAGCCCCAGCCACACACGTCCCCTGCCACCGAGTGCCCTTCCCATGGGTTCCCCAAAACCCTGCCCTAAAGAGAGGGAAGAGAGCAGGCTTTGCTTTGGTGAGGACTGCTAATTGAAAACTGCTTACTTCACATGTTTCGTGACTAGATTTCTCACCAAGAGTCCCTTTGCTATGCTCTCCATTTTGCAATTGGAGAGATTGGTTTGTTTGCTTGAGGGAAGTTGCTGGGTGAGTAGCTGGGCCAGTGAAGCCTGGTTTCTTACAGATCTGTGTCTGGTAGCTGGATTTTCTGATGTTTAGAAAGGCATGAGTTCAATTGAAGTGTTTCCCATAAGGCATGAAAGTATTTCAAGCTTTTTGTTGATCCTTTGGTGTCTAATAAGGGATGTATTTATGCCTCAGCTTCCTTCATCGTGTGAATGCTTTTAAAAGTCTCCCTCTTTTACCACTCTGCCGTATTTTCTTTATTCTGATGGGCATATAATATCTTTGAAACCATTATGCTTTGTCAAAGATAGGGTACTTAACACAGCCACAAGGCTCTGAAGATGCACGGGGAGGCAGAGAGGCAGGTGCTGAAAGGGAAAGGTATGATTGCCTCAACGTTGTTTCCCCATAAAATTGGGTTAAGGATTAATTATTAATAAGAGAGAAGGTTAATTTAATATTATGATGCGAAATACCAGCCAATTTCTTAATTAAAATGAAACAGGCAGAATAATTTCCTCAAAAAAGTGTTATTCTTTCCTGCAGCCTTTGCTCCAACTTAAGTACCTTCTTCTTTCCAAAGAGGTTTTTTTGGGTGGGGGTTACTGAGCACTGTCACTGCACTGTGCAGGAGGTGGCTGTGCTCCCATGTGCTAAGCGCCTACAGACTGGTGACATTCCACCAGCAAAATAAGCTGTGGCTTGTCTCCTTCATTGACTGTATCGAAGTTTCAAGCATAAGCTTATACTTTCAATTTAACTATCTCCTCCACAAGCTTTCATTGCAATTTCACATTGAAACAGTGTATTTTAATTTGTAAGAAATCCACACTTCTTCACGTAGATCAGCACATGACTGCTCCACGTCTGTGATATAGCCCTTGGGCTGCCTTCAGAATGCAGGAGAAGCCCAAGACAAGTCATATTTGCTGATTTGTTGTGCTCTCTCCTGTTCTTCACTAGGATCATTCCTCTGCTGTTTACAGGTTTGTTTGAAAACATTATCTGTGCTCCATTAATGGTCAGAGCTTCTTAATCTTCTCTAATAAATCTTCATCAAGAGTCACCCTCCCCAGGATGACTTTCATGAGCTTGGTACAGATCCATGTCAGGGTGAGCTGTTCTGCATTTGCTTTGAGAGTGGATCTGCATCAGTTGCTTAGCTTGCAGATTTCTTGTTGTGCAGACTGTCTGCATGGCTCACACAGCTCAGCTACTCTGATAGTATTTAGCATAAGAAATGGGGGAGGAGGCTGGAATTAGGACAACATTTGGGGTTTTTTATTGCATGTTGTTATAGTTTAGAATATGGATAGCCACAAGCTAGTCACTGTCTCCAAAATTTAATAAGTCATACCATTTAGTGACTGGCTCTTACCAAGGTGCTCAGAAAAACTGGGATTTCCTGACCTTTAGTTCACTGACTTCTGAGATGATTTTTTTCTGGATTCTTGAAGAGATACACTAGTGACATAAAGCAAACTTTTCAAAGAGCTGAAGCCCTCATACTCAGCTTGTAACCTCTGCATTTCACCTTCTGCCTTGGTGGTCCAGCGGAGGTGGCCCAAACATCAACTCAGAGTGTGCTTTCATGTCCCCTGTACTATATGCACAGTTCGGAAGTTATAAATTAGATATGTTCAAGTATTCCATTAACATGCTTTGCTATTTTAAGAAAAAAGTCATTAATGATATATTTTTGCTATGCAGAAGTAAGTTTGTATGTGCTTATGTTTTTATTTATTCTCAAAAGTATTTCACATTTATAGTGTGAGCTTCTCCCCCTCAAATTCTTCTCCTGTTTTTCTTTACCGTATCCTGTTGTAATATTCCCTTTGGAAGGTCTTTTATAGAGTATTTTTTTACAGATTCTAAAAACTTCCTTCCTGGCATTTGCATTCTCTCTTCAGATGTCAAAATCAAAGATAATGACCCATTTCTGGTGTGTTGGGAAGGGAGGGGTGTGCAAAGGAATCTGTAGTCCTGGCACACTCAGCAAGTTGACACACTTCACGTGTGGTGTGAGGCACTCAGTGTGTCCCAACAGTAGTGCACTGTTAGCCAGGACAAGGAGGAGACATTGAAATTCAGGGCAAGCATTCTGAAAATTGTCAGTATTTTCTGATCCATTTCCCCACACACAAAGCCAACAGATCTCCCAAGGATCTTTGTGGAGATGGTACAAATCTCAGTACGAATGCCAATTTTGTCCATGGGACATGAATATAGACTTGTTCTGTCAGGAACAGGGATATGTGTCAGCAGTGCTTTGAACAACTGCTTCAGCCTGAAGCTTTGGATGGATAATAGCAACCCCATTCATACAGACTTAAGAAGTATTTCCTGTAGTGTGAGCACCTAGCACCTGGCAAAACAGCAGGACAGAAGGTTGGTAATGTTAAGCACGAGTTCATCTATGCTTAACTCCTGTAGATTTTGGTCCAGCTCCTGCCATTGTATCACAAAAAAAAAAAAAATCCTTTGTAACTTGGTGCCTTCCATGGTTCACATTTGGAATGTTTTGACAAATGTGGCCTATACAGGCTTGAAACTACATCGTCAGAATGTTATATCAGTGTTATCAGCCAAGATCCAAGAAGACAAGTGGTAGTTGTTTCAAAAAAACTTCTGCTTCATATTCCTGGATCTGAGTTTCATTTTTACCATTTTAGCAGTTAAACATATTCAATACAAACTCTCAAGGTATAACTATGCTGGAATAAGCACATACTGCATTTGCTGAAGATGCATTAGGTACTGAAAGCTGAGCTAAAAGCTTTTCAGTGTCAAATAAATCTGATCTATTGTACGTGAAGAGCTTTCTGTGACTTTCCTACACAGAAAGGGAAAGTGCTCTGTGACACTGAACCAATAATACGAGATCTGTAAGACAGCTGAAAGCACATTTCTAATTTCTTTTCAGCAGTTTTTGATAGTCTTGTCACTTCTAAAGCATTTCACGGTATAGTGCTTGAAAAACAAATGTTTTCTAAAGGAGTTCTTATTTGGAGTGACACTTAACCACTGGCATTGTGAACTGCAGACAAAATTATTAACAATAATAATAATAATATTTTTCCATTAGAAAAATATCCATGGATATTAATGGAAATTTTCCATTAGTCAAATTTCATTTGACTTTTTGTTTGAATTTTATATACGCATTTTAATTATATCTATCATATATCTATATCTATATATATCTATATCTATTATATCTATCATATATATATGTCTATTTTGTATGTTTTTTGAACATAAAAGTTCTTTAGTGTGGAAAACAAATGGATCCATGAGCATCAAAGCTAAAGTATTCCTTTTGCTATAAAGTGTACTGTGAGCTCAAAGGAAAGATTTTCCTGCTGTTAGGACATACGTGTCTTGTTTTTTTTTTTTTTTTTTTCTACACTAGGAGTGGAAACTCAGCATTTTAGCAACATCCTTGATGAGAGTTTTCTCCCAGGGAAAATCAATCTTTCATCTCCACCTGCTTACCTGCTTTCACCAAGCTTGTTTAAGTGCTGTTGAAAGCCTCTCTCAACAGTCAGAAGTGGTTGAAATTGTTCCCTGAATTCAGAATTTGTTGTGGTCTCTAGTAACACATGCAATTACGTAAGCTGCTGGAAACTTAGAATATGTTTTCTGTACTGCAGAGCAAGGGCAGAAACGCATGAATGGTTAAGGCTTGGGCACTATGCAGAAGAGCCTCTTCCAACAGATCACTTTAAAGCAGAATTTGAGCTTTAGGTTGCATCTCTGAGCTAAATGTTTTCCGTTATTACCTTCCAGTTTGCAACTGACAGTAGAAAGACAGTTCTCTGTGTGTGTATGTATGGCACATTGTACAGTTAATTTGTCCATATGTAAATATGTTGTTGTTTCCTTGCAATTTTTGCTTCTTATCCAGTCTATAGTCCATGGATTGTATTTTCCCGTGGATAAATGAATTACCAATTAAAGCAATTTGCATGTAAATAGAATTGTGCTGAGATCAGTGCTTAGCTCATTCATTAAAACAAAGGTTATTTTCAAGATGTATGCTATTCCATTTGCTGAGCTCACCAGGCCAGCAACTCTCTAAGCAATGATACGTTCAGACTGGACTGATTGGCTGGGCTAATCAGCAGTCCTTGTACTGAAAATATCTCGTGTTCTTCAAAGTGACTCCTTCCTTCCTGTGTGCTCTGTCGCCTCAGCTGATGCCTTTTGTTGGTGGTTTGGTGTGGATATGCTGTAACTAACAATAAATGTGACCAAAATAATATTTGTTTATCTGGAAGAGCATCATTTTTCCAGTTAGGGCAATGCTTCCCCGAGAAGCTTTTCCCTCATGCTCTTACAGAAGACAGGGAGCAGTATGGCTCAGTGGCCGTGGGCACTGATGCATCCCATCTAATCCCAGAAGGGCTCTGCAGAGCTTCACCATCTGTATGGTGTGAGAAAAGCAGCTGTCAGCCATGTGCAGATGTTAATATTTTTTTCCTGCATGAGACACATCTGTGACTCTTCAGAGTTCTATCACTGGCAAATACTAGAGATGTGTCCTGTGACCACAAGGTGTTGCAAGTTTTTGCTGACCACAACCCAGTGATCATTGATGTCCCTGTGTTTTAAGTGGAGTCCTTGCACTGATATTTAAAACTACATTTGCTGAATTACACTGCAAAGCCACCTGCAAAAACAGAACTTCCTGACACAGAAGGAGGGATGCTGAATGCCATTATTTAAATAGCCATGTGGGTATCATATCCAGCCAGCCTGTGTCAGCATCTCACAGGTCAGTGCAAAATATCTCTGTTGGTTTTGGACTGACTATTTACCATTGAGCAGAAACTGTTCATTTTATTTGGCTTCAAATTTGTTCGGTACTAAATGGTGGAGAGATTGACTAGGTGTGGCAGAGGACAGAAATCTTGACTACTATGAACTGTCACAACTGCGTTTAAAGCAACAACAGACAAAGGGACTAAGGAAGAAAATGTGGTTCAGATTCACCATGTCAGGAACAAATTAAATCACTGTGGTAAAGGATCCAAAGAAAAATGTGCTTGGAATCACTTATATGCTGAAGCTAGGATTTGGGGTAATAAGTAAGAGGTACTGGAATTTCTCAATAATCAAGGTAAATTCAACATAATTATCTCATCAGATTTCAAGAGCAGAGGGATCAGAATGCTAGAGTATTGAATAAGCTGTTTAAGAAGGCAAAGAGAGATAAAAGGAATAGTGTGAGAGGGGTGACTTTGTGTATAACCCAGTGGCTTATATCTGCCTAACTTAAAATCAGGAAGTGCAGGATATTAAAAATGCAGTGCCATACATTGATTATCACAGCCTAGGAACAAGTAGGCGTGGACAGAGTTGGTATTATAAATAACTGTTTTGACCCAGAAGACAGTATTATCTGCTACTAATTGTTGGGGAAAAATAAAACAATCCAATTACAACAAGCTTTGTTCTTTCAGAGATTTTCTCTATATTTCATTTATCTTCCTGCAAAACATCTCTGGAATAGCATTAAATACCAGGTGGTAGTTATATGAAACAAATCATATCAAACTTAGCATGGAAGAATTCTGATGCTGATAGTTAAAAATGAATTTATCCACCCGATTGGAAAATGGATTTTCTCAGGAAGGCATGATCATGACCTCATTACATTCAGTATAAGTGAAGATGAGGCAGTCTGAAATAGTAATTGTTCTAAGTTTTCTTTTGAAAAGACCAATATCCCAAAGCCAGGGACTGCCCTTAATCGAGTTCAATGGGAAGAGAAATATGTGAATCAAAATTGGAATATTTTCAAGATGCATTCACTGAGTAAGCAAAATGTTGCTAAAAGAAAGCTGTATGGCAAAAGAAGGCAAAGTAGAAATGTGTTTACATGCGTACAAATATATTTGTCTACTATTGTATATATTGTATATCTATTTGTATATATCTATATTGGGTGTGTGTGCATGGACATGTATATGTGTATGAATATGTAGTATATTTAAATAAAGTGTGTGATTATATATTGGAAGAAAGAACTAGAAAAGGAGAGAGAGATATTAGAAGATATTTTTTGTGTTAGGAGGCCTGTAGTAAAGTCTAGAGCAAAATCTATTCATGTCAAGCAAATGCTGTTCTTGTCGCGTATGGAACAAAAGGTTAGTAAGGGTCAGAAGGGGTTGAAGGTGTTTAAACTGTAGGATAGGCTTGGGTTGCTGAAATGTTCATTACATATTTCTGGTTTATGCTTGGAAAGAAACAAGATGATGTTGCATATATCATGTGAGGGTGAAGTATTATTTTCCAGCCCATCAGCAGTTTAGAGAATGCTAGACAACACATACTTCAGGCTAGCAGCTTTGAAACAGTAGATCATGTATAACCTGCAGCTATGTGGCATTGAAATAACAATTTTTTAAAAAGGCAGAGGAATTATCAGGCCTACCGATGTTCATTTTTAATACATTTTGGGATCTTTGAGAAATTTGCTAAGACAGAAAACATGCCCATGTTTTGCCAGTGTTCTAACAGAACAGGCTAACTGTGATAACAGCAGTACAGCTAGCCTGGCCTCACTTCCAGGAAAGCAGTAGACAAGCTGATCTGGGAATTCGAGTAATAAAAAACAGGAATATTATTAATGGCAACCAATGATGTTTTTATGGGACATAGGTCTTGACAGGTAAACTTGGCTTATTTTTTTTAAAGTGAAGTTACCTGCTTGTTTGATAAAATAACTCAGTGGGCATAGTAACTCTTGAAAGGTGCTCAACTCAGTATCCCAGAATATTTTGCTCAGTAAATGCACATGTCATGTGGCTGAGAACTGGCATGTCAAATGTAAAAAAAATATATAAGGATTTAGAGCACACACTGGGTGGGAAGGGATTGTTCAGCCAGCGTGGAAATGTGTAACATGGATTGATGATGATAACCTTTTGCAGTGTCATCAAATTAGCAATGAATTATCCATGTGCTTTCACAAGCACAAATGCTTAATTTCCAGAAGAAGAGACAAGTGAACTCCTCATCTTTGGATTCTTCAAAGCAGGATGCGATGCTCTTCCAGAAAGACCCCCGATAGAACTAAACCCAAGGCAGCATGGTCCACACAAGGTGCAGAGCAGGAGATATGTCAACCTGTGACATGCAAGAAGTTCAGCAAGATGACCTTCTTTTATGTTCTAACCTTGAAGTCCATGCAAAGATGGCCTGTACATGCTGCATATCTGTACCTGCTTTTAGTATGGCTGCTTTACTGCATCTCAAACAATTCCCTTTATTGTCTCTAATAAAGTGTTGGAGGACTGGTGAGATGCAAGGACAAAGGATAATAGTGATAGGACAAGGAGGAATGGTTTTAAACTAAAAGAGGAGAGATTTAGATCAGAATTTTTTTACTCAGAGGGCAGTGGCACAAGCTTCCCAGAGAAGCTGTAGATGCCCCATCTCTGGAGATGTTCAAGGCCAGGTTGAATGGGGCCCTGTGCAGCCTGGTCTGGTTGCTGGCAACCAGACCATGGCAGGGAGTTATGTCTGGATGATCTTTAAAGTCCATTCCAACTCAATCCATTCTTCTACTCTGTGATTCTATGATATGCCAGAGAATTCCTTTGTAATTAGGAACAAGGCACTAAGTTTCTGTGCCTTGGTTTACTCCCTTTTAGAAAGTGAACCTGCTGTTTTCCTCGTGCCTGATGCTCAAGAGACCTTCCAAAAGGTACATTTTTTCTTCAAAAAAAAAAAAAAAAAAAGGTAATTGAAAAAAAAACCAACACGAAACAGGGATGGCACAGGACTGATGTTTCAAATTCTTCCATCTTTCAGAAAGCATTCACGTTGCCTTGGTCAGAAATCTACCCATACTGTGAACTTTGACAAGATAAATATAATTGTCCTGGGATTGGTTATGCAAAAAGCTTGCTTTGCAATTTAACTAATGATTGTGCTGAGAGCCGAGATTAATCTTTTAACTTGAACAGTTTCTCCCAAGGGAGAACATATACAGCCTGGCTCTCTGTAATATTATCCTCTCACAATGGCCAGAGTGACTTTGCCACTTGAATGTTTGTTTTGCTTATGTATCTATAGCTTGTGTTTTCACAGATTTTTTTTTTTTTTTTTTGGAGTAAATGGAAGGACTGGAAGCTTCACTTGGGACTGTACAGCTGAATCTGCAGCATTTCACAATCAGGGCTCCTGCTGATGCTATGAGAGCACTTTGATGTGATTATTTTAGCTGCAGGTATGGCTAGGCTTTGTTCAGTCAGGCCATATTCAATTCTGTGCTCTCAGCCCTGGGAAGTTGTTCATTTCAGAAACCGATAGTTATAATTCTGATACTATTACTTGTTCATTAACTGATAACAAAAAAATCATTTTAATGCTGTGTCTTTCTTTGTTATGTTCATAATCGCCTTCTAGAAAATGTAATGCTGCAGGATACAGAAGAGACAGTAAAGTTTTATGACAAGAGAAACTCGACTTCGCAGAGTAATGTGCACTGTATAAGAATCTCACAATCTGATAATTGCACCAAGTAGGCCAACTTTGGAAGTCAGCATCCTATTTAAACTGTCACACTGTAGAGAACTGCTAGATTAACACTGGTGATTAATGACTCCAGAGTCCATAGTCCCATTTCCAAGGAAACTGTCAATGGCACTCAGTCATCCCAAGAGAGTTCATAGTACAAGTGCTTGGCAATGTTTCTCTTTATGTTTTGTGATCCAGTTCATAATGCTGATTTTCTGGAAAGGGGAGACAAGAAGAGGGACTAGACATGAAAACATTGGCCTTCATCCTAGTGTCATTTCTAAACAACATTTTTTGCCCCAGTATTTGTTCCTATTCTCTGGTATGCCTCTACAAATCGAAGTATAGATTTGATGCAATCCCACGTAACCACACTGGATCAGCTACTGCTACACATGCCTGTGCCAGATGTGGATGGGACCTGCCACCATTTACTGGAGGGAGGCCAGCTTCACCCCAAGGGACTCATCTCCTCCTGGCTGGTCTGTCCCCACCATCCTGAGCTCCTGATGCCCTTCCCCATTAACCCCTCACAATCCCCTTGCCATCATCCATACATGGCAGACAGAATGAGGATTTATGTTGCATGGACATCACAGCAATGCTCAGCAGAACTGGAGATTTCTTGTGTACTTGAAAGAGATTGTGCAGCTCAGCCTTTCTGTGGGGTCTGGAACATAGCACACGCTGAAGACTGGTCTTGTATTTCCTATTTGCAAGCCATCTGCTGGTTGGCCCAGGGCAAGGGCTAGAGGAGGGGTGAGCAACAGCCTGCATGCCCCATTTACTCTGACCTCATGGAGCTCCAGAACACAGTATCAGTGAAGGACAGCGCGTCTAGAGGAAACAGTGATCTTTTCAGAGCCTGACTCAGATGGTATCCATTACAGCATTATCATCTAACATTTGATAATTACAATTTTCCAATGCATGCTTGCACAGCATGTACTGCCAGTGGATGCAGCATATGCTAAAATCACTTAGCTTACAAAAATAAACATAAATAAGGACTAATACAATTGAGTTTATAGCACATTTTCCTCCTAGAATTATTTTCAGTAGTGAAGCTTGGAATATCTGCAAATTTAAAGGCCTGCTCTTTTACTCATTTTGCATAGGCTGAGACAAGTCATTCAGATTTGTTTTAAAATTAAACTAAGCAAACATTTGACTTCTGGTGCGTATCAACTATACGAGGAAATCAGAAGCTTGTGAATCCAGTCAGATCTACAAGATATAACTGTCATTTCAATGCAAAAGAATGATTCATAGTAGGAAATACTCCCACTTTTTTATGCTGTTGATGAAGAAACTCTAATAGAGCTTTTAGCCAGCTGTAGGCAAATGAGGGAATCGGTAAATAATGAAGTAAATGAGCTGCAGATGAAAGGAGATCTTTTTGTATGCCACCCTCAAGGGTGAAAGACTTTTAGTAGAGGATGTTCCATTGGAAGGTGTAGCTCCTCAGCTGTTAGATTCAGAACCAATAAAGTCACCTTCTGGGGAAACAATTTACCTGGTAAGCAGAAATAGTACTAATATCAAATTCTAGAGTATGACTTTGGATAGGAATGGGTGCCTAAAAGCACTTTTTGAGTGAGTAAGAGAGTAAAGAGCTATTCTGAGTACAGTCTGAGTTTGAGAATGAAAATAGGAGTACATGTTGTGAGATGAAAGGCTATTTGAGCAGTCCAACAGCACTGGCATGAGAACAAATGAGTTTGAACTGGCCCTTAGTCTGGGAAACTTACAAAAGCATCCCAGTGGTGGAAGGGGGTAAAAACTTGGCTAGTTTCTAAATGGAAATGAAGTCTGCAACTGCGAGCGACTGATGTGGTCACCTGCAACAGCAGGGCTCTGGGCTTCCTGATTTAAGCAATCAGCCTGGAAGAGACCTCCCCTTGTGCTCTGCTCTGCGGGGATGTACTTGTTAATGTTTCAGCTTCTACAGCTGAAGTGTGTTCTTTAAAAGTGTATTATGTATGTATAGTTCAATTGCAGATGGCTAATGTCTGGAGCTTGCATATCTAGCCTTGTGACTTCTGCAGGCATCTAGATCCTGTGCAAGCTGTCTCTCCTCATAATGTACCCACTGCAGGGGCAGGACAGTGCCCAACCTCCAGCACAGGTGTTGTATGGTAATGCAAAAACTGGGGTACAGGTGTTGTGATTGGCAAGAAAACAAAGGCTACTGCAAACAAGGCTGAGAGCGTGACTGTAGTGTGCTGGTAAGACCCCACAGGACTTTGATTTCTTAAATGTTTAGCATGGGATTTTATAATTACAAGTAGCAAGTTTGCTTTTAAAATACTTGAAGGGAAGCAGATTTGCATAGAATGAATTGGAGGCCAAGTCCGAGTAGCCATAAATGTTTATATGGGAGGCTAGTGGTTTTCTTCTGGGTTGTCTTCAGCGTGTGCTGTGGTGGTCTTGAAATCTATCTCCAAAGTTGTCTTGCTTCCTTCCTTAAGAGGAAATGCACATGATTGCTAAAGTCATTGTGTTTATTAGTGATGCACATACCTGGAACACCAGGGTTTCTTTTCCTCTGCTGGAATTACTTTTTGAACAGAAGTGCATTTTGGTACCACTGCCATCCAATTGCCATTCACACTCAGCTCAGATATCTGCACATCTTATCCCTTCCTTCATTGTCTTTTCCCTTGTAAATCACTGGTTAGGAGGACTTAAAGTAGTCTTTATTTCCCAATGTTCAGATAATTAACAGAGTTTGTATTTCTAGCAGCTGATTCCCTAGTTCTCAAATTGCTCTGACATGGTTTCCTGCTCCACAGATGACCACCCCAGGTGTGTGGGAACAAGGTGAAGTCACAGGTGCCACAGCACTGAGGTGGGCTATGCCTCAGAGGTCCCAAGCTTCATCCTCCTGCTCCAGGGGAAAGCCAAGACATGTCTTTCGCTTTAAAGCAATTTTTAAGAGAGCTTACAGAAATTTACTGGTTCAAATTCAATCTGACTGTAAGGCTGAAAGAAGAAATGAAATACATAGCAAAGCCAGACTGAAAATGGACTTCGGTGTATGCCGGAAATAAAAGGCAAGGTTTCAAGTTACATTGTTTTCTGAACAGCCTGCACATGCTCATGTTGCCTGCGGGAGAAATAACTGAGAGGGTGTGGTTCTCTAAACTTTGAATTGCTCAGGTGTATGTACTTCAGCTTTTATTTCGCCTCCTGACATGCCATAGGCTGGCCTTTGTGACACAACTGATGGCTGCTTTCCTGCAGGGATGGGGCCAAGATGGATGTAGCCCTACTGCCAAAATACAGTGACCATGCATCAGTGGGACTCAGACAGCACATGGAAGAGCCAGACCAGACACGTGAGTTTCAAGGCTTGTTTTTGTTTATTTTTTAAACTGATATTCTCACTTACAACCTACTGTTTGGTACAGAGAAACAAACAGGCAAGTAGATACCTGGGCAAAACAAACAGCTCTTACTTAAGGTAGCAGGGAGAGGATCTGCATCTCAGCCCATGTCATATGAAGTGCTGCACAGAAAGGCAGAGGTATTCTTTATGATGTCTGTCATCAGTGATTTGGTTCCCCCCATAATCTGATGCAGGGGTGAGATGAGGTCACTGAGTTTCTTGGTAGCTGGTGTTTGAATGCTGTTTACTGCCTCACTAGGGTACAAGAGTGCAGTGCTTAGTTCATTACCTCTTACTTAGATATGTTGTCTTTATTTTGCTAGGAAATTATTTGTCTTTAGTAAAGAATGTTAGATCTAACCAATTACCTGAGTAAATGTGCCAGTCTCACTGCAGAAGCTTTAGCTTAGTGTTTTGTTCAGCTTCTGGAAACTCATTTCTCCCCAGAGTCAAAACCCCAGAAGTCTTGTGGAGCTGTGGGAGGTGAACCAAAGCTAAATTCACTCCTGCTGTGTCTTGCAGCTTGAGTTTAATAACTGCAGCAGAGGCGAGACAAGGAGAGCTTCATTTGATATCTTTCACTCACGTTCTCCTCCACTTATTTATATCTAGTTCTTTACAAGTTGTGTTTTTGTTCAGTATCTGTATGTGCAATGGTTGCAAAACAGTGAGTCTGTGACTATACATAATCTTACAAAAGTTTTGTGCACATGGATGAGCCTGATCACTTTTGTCAAAACAAGGCCAGTAAGGACATGCCAACACAGAAGTCAGGACTGACATGAAGATGCACAGACATCCTCACACCTTGAAGGATATAATTGAAGTACTTCACAAGTTTAAAGCTAAGCACTTTATGAGTGTTTTTAATTAATAGAGATGGACTGCTTGCATTAAGCTGTTGGGTACTCATAAGTCTACCAAGGAAAAAGCATAATTCAGGGAAAGTGCTCACATTAGATTTGTAATTCATGCTTTTTCTAAATACCTTATACAAGAAAAGGGTTCAGCCAACAGCAGGAAAGGCAGGAATGGAATATCTTAGGTGACTCTTCTGGTAACTATACAATAAGGCTGTTTCTTCACAGTCTCCTACAGGAGTAGATTACAGCACACAAACTCTGTATGTCATACCCCCTGCCCCAAACCCTCCTTTCCCCAAACTTCTTTTCATTTGCTCATTCAGTGTCACACAAAACAAAACCAAGGTGTCTTCTCCACTTTATCAAAGCAGCACAGTCTATTGTCTCCCGTTGTTAGAAAAGCACAGGAATTGTCTTTAAATAAAAGCTAGGATTTGCCATCAGGCGTTTGGAAAGCTGTTGCCTTGCAAGGATTGGCATCCTCAGTTCTCCAATCCACTTTACTGAGACTGAGAACTCCTCTCAAGGAAGCAATCTGTTACTAATTTACTATTTTATACTCTTCCACCCAAACCTCAGAGGCTGTGTATATTTTCCAAAAATATAAATTGAATCAGTCTGGGGAATCTTGACTCTTCATTATCTTTTTCTTGCCACCTGAAAATACTCTTCCTTCTGCTTCTAATTACTTCTATTTTTCTGTGGTCCGGTACAAGTGTCCTCCTGTCTCTCATGTGAGTTCTGCTTTTTGGAAGGATGTTTCAAGCCTGTGTGTTTGAGCATTAACTGCATCAGGACTTCATTGCAGCACAGATTTGAAAGGAAGAATGTCACTGGCTCTGGACTGCAATTGTCTATCACAAGAAATTGATTTGTCTTTTGGAAGAGGTCTGAAGGGGCTGGCATCTTTCCCCAGAATAACTTTACTTTTGCAAAATGCAAATAAATCTTGCATGTAGAATGAGATGACAGATTACCCTCATTTTGCTGCAGACTAGGAAATCAGGCAGTATTGTTTCCAGCAGGAAGGTAAATCTCTGAAGGCTTTCCAGATGCAGTCTCCTCCAGGCTGGCTGCCAAAGGGCTGCAGCCAGGTATTCCTGGAGCCCTCAGCTCTGTACCCTGACCTGGGGCAGGCAGAGGCTGAGCTCATTTTTGGGGGATGTCTCTGTGGCAAAAGCCTGTGTGTGTATGGGGGGGGAGGAGGGAGGGGGGAAGAATTAATTCTCTCTCTAGTTAAAATAGGCAGACTCTGGTGTCATGTAAGATTGCTGTTTTTACACTTGTTTGAGATGCAAAGCCAACTCTTCCACTGGCATTTTTGCTCTTAGAAACTGAGAGGTGCAATGACTGACTTTCCCCAAAGGCTCAAGCTGAGTCTTCAAGAAAGGTCATTGCACAAATCCTATGATTTGAGGGAACTAATCTTGGAAGTAGGAAGTTTATTCTTTGGTAAACGTTCATGGAAAGGTTCATAGGCAGCTTAGGTCGGATGCAATTGCCTCTGACTGCATGCTGCTGCTGTTCATCTCAATAAATATCAATTACTGCTTGACAAGGAAATTGATGAACTGAATGCTCTGAAACTTGCTGCCTACTCAGCAGCCCCCGGTAGCACTCTCCTTCATTCTTTAGTTTTAGTTTTCAGTTTCTTCTTAAAACAAAGAGCTTTAATAAAATGAGTTTACGTGCACCAGTAACTCCTTCCTTAGAGGAAGGTGGCAGCTACTTCTTTGCCTGGACTAATGCATTTTTTTCAGAAAAAGCATTTCAGAATGCAGGTAAATTTTGGTCTGATATTGCTTATAATTCTAGCTCATGTTCCTTTCCTACAAATACATACATGTCAATGTACAATACATGTCACACTCAGTACCACTGAGATACTGATGTTAAAACAAAAATGGGTGATGCTGTTGTTTCAATTGCTGTTCCAATTCAGAAATGGTTTCTGCTTGCAGTTCCTTTTGCTATGTATTTAACAGCACCAGTTCACACAGGATTTTGCAAGTAGAGCTTTGTGTTGGAAAGCAACTTATAGCGTAACTTGGTACTTCATAGTTTCAGCCTGAGGAGTAAGTTGATCATACTACTGCTATTGAGATAAACATTTGTAGTCTTGATCGAGGTAAAAAGGATCAGAGGCACTCTTACTCCACATGTAGGAAGAAGTTCAAATCATAACCAAAGTTCCCCTGCCTGCGTGCATGCAGCAGATCACATCCAAGTGTGTGGTGCATGCTGACAGGAAGCAGGACAGCTTAAGCATGTAATTCCTAATGGGTTTCTCATCACAGGAGTAAGCAGCACGCAAATAATCTCACACCCATCGAACTGGTTCTGGATGCAGATAATAATTTGGCTGCAGAATTAATGATCTTCCCTAGCTTGTGCCATTCTCATGTCCTGGCTGACAAAACCTTTGTGAGCCTCTTCATTTAAAGGAGAATGTTACAAGACCATCAGCAGCACGTGTGTTAATTAGCATGGACCTTAGGTCAGAGTTCCCACAAAGCCCCAATTAAAGCAGTGATGACTTGAAACCTGTGAGTAGTACTGTACATAGGGTTGCTGTTTCCCAGCACTGAGCAGATGAAGCAAAATCAGGCTTTGGAGGATGTGATGGTAGCTGAGAGCTCAGTCACTGTCATAAACAAACTTTATTCACTGAGACTTTTGTTGAACAGAGATCTTAGTCATTATCCTGACTCATAAGAACTGGACAGAGCTACTCCTACTGCCTGAATACTTGTTTCCCCAGTCCTTCCCATGTGGGAGCCAGCTATAAGCTGTAGTGCACAGACTGCTCCAGAGGAGGAGTGGGCTCTGTTGTCAGATATGAATGGGCATTGTCAGCACTATTAAATACAAGGGATAACTGAGTGAAAGACAATTTGTTCAGGACCAAAAAAGCAAACAGTGTTAGGACTAGAAAACAGACCACTGTCACTGGGCATTGGGTTCAGCCTTCTCATTATGCAATACGTTTTCCCCCTTTCAAGCAGTGTGTTACTTTTAAATGTGAAATTCAGCATTGCAAGAGCTCACAAGTGCACCTGAACTTCTTCCCTTCAGTCCCTGAAATTTCTCTTTCCAGCTGTGTTGCATACCTGCCCATTATTTACGAGGCTTTCTGAGGGCTGTGTTACTCCAAAGATGATGAAATGCACCTGCTGACCAATCTGCCTGTGCTTGTGCCCACCCTTTTGCAAGTCCCTGCGTGTGACTGGGCACTGGAATGGTCATGTGGGTAGCAGTGTGTGCTTTTTGATTGAGTTACTACAAAGGACAGAATGCCATAGATTTGTACAGGTTTTTTTTTGTTTGTTTGTTTATTTTTATAGGGATTATTTTTCTAGGTAGATTTTTTTTTTAGTTTTGTATTTTTGTGTGTGAAAAGATGGAAAAGTAGTACGATACATAATCTAAGTTATAGAAATCTACAAACTTGCAACTTAAGTTATAGACATAAATGCTATAGTTAGATGAGATGTAAGCAGAAAGAAGATACAGAAGATTAAATCCTTCCAAGTGCATGTTTATAAAGTAGAGGATGCAGCCCAATGAAAAACCTGAGTGTTTTTTCCTCAGGTCACATCTAAGACCATCGCTGTGCCCCCCCTCATGACATGAAAAATTGGTTATTAGCCCCACAGGCACACAGCACTGCAACGTGGAAGCAGCCAGCTTCCCCTGCCCTGCTCACCCAGCCATGCTGTGGGCTAATTCTAAAAAAGGTTCCCACAGGGTGTCATGAGAACTCGTTAAGTAGTTTGTAAAGCATTAAGAGACTCTTGGATAAGAGGACCGGCTCTAAAGGCACAGTGTAATTAAAGCAGTGCTCACTTTATAATAAGCTAATAGTAGGGTTATCCATCATCTGTTCGGCACTTTATTGTTATTAAATGTCATTTCATGGTCACGTGTGAGGAGATGCTGCTTAGTCTGAGGGCACTGTGGCTGTGGGAGGAAGGGCTGAGGGAAGTCCTCCCAGGAAAACTTGCTGGATGGTTTGGAGATGGGGCTAAGCCACACTAACTTTTGAAGGAGTCACCCTCTCTGGTGTGCATAGATGTGTTCAGTGCTCTTAGAATATTCCCTGATGCATGCTTGAAGTGAGATAGCGTCACTGTAGGCAAATGTCCCCCTGTGCTGATGTTCTAGCTCTCATTGAGTTTTGGCTGAGTTTTTCCCATATCAGAAAGCCACGAGTGAGTCTGGCAGATCATTCTTCATTGTTACCAACAGTAATATCACTGCAAAAATGCAAGATTTGGTGCCTCAGAAGAGATAAAATCTACTTCAAAGCCTTTTATGAGGTGCCATGTTGGACTTTATATTTTTCATAACTTCTCCTGGTCCTACAGATTGGGAAGTCAAGTACAAAACTAAACTGATATCTAAAGACCCGTCATTTTCAGAGCGTGGGAAGCAAAACAGTTTAATCAGGACAAGCAAGTTTCCTCAAAATGGCTTTAAACTAAAAGAGGGGAAATTTAGATTAGAAGTTAGGTTGTTTATTTATTTTTATTTTTTTACTCAGAAGGTGGTGTGCACTGGCACAGGCTGCCCAGTGAGCCTATGGATGCCTAATCCCTGGAGGCATTCAAGGCCAGGCTGGACAGGACCTTAGGCAGCCTGATCTGATGGGTGGCAGCCCTTCCCGTGCCAGGGGGCTGAGTGATTTTAAGGTCCTTTCCAAACTAAGCCCCTTATCTCTCAGAACTGATAGAGTGGCAGTAGCTTGCAGTCCCACTGAGGGTTTTCTTATTCCAGCATGCCAGGGTTACTGTGAAGTTTGCCATGTTCTTTAAGCTAGGCAACCTGGAGAATGGCTGAAGGGAGCATAATGTAGGAGCAGCCATTTTGTTCTTTTTAGGGTAGATAGGTAAGTTTGGCCTTGGAGACATAGCAAAAAGAGTGCTTGCTGTCTAGAAAGCCAGAAAACAAGAGGTGTGCCTGGAAGGAAATACTTCTGCTGAGGAAAGTGTGTCTATTGGAGTTATGGGCCTTTACAATGTCAGGATTGCCGTGTGCAGTAGGGCATGGAAGGCCAGAAAGATGAAGGGAAAGAGAACAAGGTTTTTAGATTATATATCAAGAGTTCTGTAGTTGAAAGAGTTAATGACCACTATTTCCTTGTGGTTTTTCTAATATGATGTACTCTAGTATTGTTTTTTCTAGAGGGCTGGGTATGTACAATTCCCTTGTCCTTCATGTCTTCTCTGATATCCAACATGATTTAGGTTTATTATGTGGCCTTTCATTTTGTTGGAACGTTACTTTTTTTCTCTTTGCTACCCAGCCACTTAGCTAGTCTTGTGGCATTGATGATAATTTAATGTGAATGGTGGCTTCTGTCATTCTGTCAGACTTTTGGTGTAAATGGAAAAATGAATCCAAAAGATACTAGGGAGATAAACAGAAAGGTTGAATAAGGACACTCATGGAGAGAGAGATTGAGAGAGAGAGAACAAGTACAAAACTACTGTTTCTTTAGGAAACAGAGTAGTAGCAGTGTAATTCCCCATGGAGTTAACATCAGTTGATGTCATGGCCTTAACACCAAATTCATGCAGAAAATACAGAGATACAAAAGAAACGTGGAATATAACACATTTTGCACTTTACTCTGCATTTGCAAGACTTTGTCTCCCTGTCATGATGTACCCTGCATAGGTCCATATATGCCAGCAGCTAGGCTGTCTGGACTGGGAAGTACTGGGCTAGAGCCCCTGTAGCTCCAGAGTGGTCTGTGGGTCATGGACAAGCACATGCCCTCATTGCATTTCTTTCCCAACAGCAGATGCATTTGGAGCAGGGACCAGGTTTGAACACCTTCCTCCAGTTCACATGGATCCTTGTATTAACTGCTTTTTACCAGGACCTTTAAAAACAGCCACAAAATACACTTCTGTCATGAGGTCAAATGTCTAACTTCAGGCTTCTGAGGCTCTCTGTCTTGTCAAAGTCAGCTGGAGCAATCTGCCAAATCAGAGAAGTAATGCACCTTTTGTTACATAACTAGCCATACAATTTTATAATTCAGTATGTGAAATGCCAATGGTATTTATTATGTCAATTAGGATGAGCACATGTTTAGGAAGCATTTAAGAGTCAATCATAATTGCTTGCACTGTCTTGCTTCGGCCAGATGATTGACTTCCTCTGAGGAGGTAGAACGTGTGAGCTGGAGAAGCAGTTACAAATAGCCTGTCTGTTCTGCTGTGGCTCTCCTTTGTGTGTGGAGTCTGAACCCGCGGTTCTGGTATTAAGGGCTGGTCCAAGCTTGAGTATATCAAACTTCAGAAAAAGCAAGAAACTGGAATTAATACCTCCACCAACACAGTGCTTGACTGTTTGAGGCATACTAACATCAAGTCTTCTCTGTTGTACTACCTTCTGCTAAGGTAAGCGCACTCTTAGGATGTGCTTCTTGTAAGTGTGGGAAGGTTAGCCTTCCAACATGTACTGCCTTATTCAAAAGCTCTTTTTGGTCAAATCTCATCCAGCTGTTCTTAATATCCTCAAACTACTTCTGGGCTGGAATTTCTCATTTCAACATGCTGAGTAAAGTTCTGTATCCATGAAATTGTCAGAGGGAGCAATTCATGTTTGTGTGGGCGTGTGAGAGACAGACAGATGAAAAGGCAGGACGTATTACCATACATTCCAAACAGAAGTTTCAGATACATAATTCCACAACAACAACAAAAAAAACCTTTTTCCGTCACTGGTTGATTCTGTAAATTCCAGCATGAGCCACAGAGAAAAAAACATCTCTTCAAACAATCTGGTTCTAGTTTTTGAAGTTATTGTGCGTGCAGCACAGTATGACATTTCTGTTAGGTTTCACAGCTTGAGCCACAACTTGAAAAGTTGGGGTTATTCACCTATTGCACCGTACTGCTGGATTTTTGTATTCAGTTGGAAATGTCTTTAATCGCTAAGGGCTGCAAAGTGCTTTGATTCTTATAAGCTCTGAGAAGGAATTTTTGACTAATAATAACTTTGAAAAATCAACAGTCTGAGAGCTGGGGCCAGGCAGAAGAGAGGTTTTGTAGTTCCTGTTGGTTGTCTCAGAGACAGTCTGTGTTAAACATTTATTTACAAGTATTGTCCTCTAAGAGCCAACTGTAACAGTCTTGCTTAGAATCCAAAATTCTTTTCTGCTAAATCAATATTTCCAAGATCCCTGATACATCTCTGGCTAGCGATGTTTTACCTGGAAGGATGTATCTCATCTGTGACCATTGTAAATCTTCACTAGAGGTAGTCTGCTACTGATTGCATGTCAAGCAGAGGGAAAATGCTGTGACTTTGCTACTGGTGTAACAAATATACATTTTTTTTCCGCTCCTTATTTTATATATTAATGATAATACACATGGGACAAAGGCTGATCCTACAACACTGAGATAAGCTTTTTATGCACCTAAATGATTTATAGCCTTACTATGACAAAGTCTAGAATGTAGGAAGGCTGATTCGCTCAATTGACCCAAGGTTACTGCCAATTATTATGCTGTATTCTTTATCCAGAGCTCTGGAATGTGAATTGTTGTGTCTTTGCATGGATGATGCTATGCAATATGTATTATTGCAGTATGGGTCATTGTGTGGTGTCTTCCAAAACCGTTATCTAGTATTTTGAAACGGCTGCCCAATGGCCTCCAACATAAGTACTAACTTTAACAGGAAAGTCAGTGTAGCCCACAGAAAGCTTCAGTCAAGTAGGTGCAATTAGTAGCACAAAACGCAGTGGCTGGGAGGCCTCCTAACGAGAAGGATATTTTGATGAAAGATGATGAATTGAAACAGCATTACAATTTCCCTAATTAAAGGCAACGAGTTTTCTATGAACATTCAAACCTGAGGCCTCATTATAGAACTCTGAATATTCAATGATTTTGCAACCTAGATTCTCACTGGGGCAGGTAGGGCTGGGCTCTCCTGAGCCAACAGCTCACAGCCTAGGGACTCTGAGCTTCTGCTGGAGTGTGAAGGAATCTTTCAGCTCCCTCCTGGCTGACATGCTGGAGTGGGCAAACCACTAGATGGGGACAATGCCCACAGCTCCTAGCCTACCCACACTGAGCTGCTGAGCTGTCATGAAGGAGTTAACTCTATCCAGGCTAAGGTGCAAAGTCTCCAAGTAATTTCATGCGGCTCATTTGCAACATTAGGAAGCAAGAAGTCCATTGCCTGTCTCTCAGCAGAACAGACTGAGGATTAAGAAAAGGAGGTGCTTTCTTTTGTCATTTATGGCATGTTCACAGCTAGTATGGTAGAGGAAGGCAAGGGGAGAGCACCTCTGACAGAGTAATGTCATTAAGTGGTGTCACTGTAGGTGTGCAGAACAACCCCATGGCCAGACTGCGCCTTTCCTGAAGCAGGCAAGCTCTCGTCCTGGGGAAGGACAGCAGCACAGTGTTGTTATTGTGGTCCAGCTAACAAGGGCAGGAGAGCTGCTGGCAGCACCTCTGCCTCACACAGTGCTCTGTAATGGAGAGGCAGGGCACAAGAAGAGAGACTCTTTTGGGCAGTGGGTAGAGTATTTGTGATGCACATACACAGAGTACAATAGAGCAGGAACATTAATAATGTGTTACTTACATATACACTGTTTAAAAAAAAAAAAAAGGGCAAGAAAAAGTGATCCTCATGCGTGGTAATCTTGTACCATTCAGAAGCCATTTGCTGTTTCCATGTTAGCCACCCTTTCCCTTCAGTCAGAGAATTTTGCTATTCCAAAGCCATCTTACTTGGGGAGAACTCCTGCACCTGTTATACAGCTTACTTCTGCTTTGCAGTGACCCTGCTCTCTGCCTTGCCATTCGCCATTACAGATGTGAAATGTTTGCTGCCCTTGAATAGAGGGAGACCCAAAGACTCTGCCTTTGTGTTTATTTGGTCTTTAGGTGCCTGCTGATTTCTCCCACTTCTAGCTGCTTCCCTGCTGCCTTTCACCACCCAGTTCTTTCTCTTTCAGTCCCAGCTGCTTATTCTGCTGAAGCTTGTTCCTCTTCTCACTGAGCTGTTCCCCACAGCCCCTCCAGTGCCTAGTTAATGTTTGACGAGGTGGCCAGCCAGGTGCTGGAGGTGCTCTGATTCAAGCTCTAGCTTGCTTACATTTATGATGGGGACATGGACCACATGTGCAGCCCCAGCACACACAGCTCTCTGTGAGTTGAGGTGATGCCTTCACCTTGCTGAGGCCAAAGGTGTGGATACCAACTGCAGACGGAAGCAGGATTGCTTCCCCCCTTCCCTTCTCCTCCTTCCCCAAGCATGGGCCTTGAAGAGGACACTTTCAGCCAGGTAATAATTGCCTTTTTTTTTTTTGCTTTGCTGTGATGCGCCTTTTGTCTGTGCTGCATTTCTTGCACAGTGCTCAGTTACTGATGTTAATACAAGATCAGATCAAATTTAAATCCCCTTTTCCCTGTCTTTTTCACTGCCCATGAAGAATTATTAGCACTGCTGAACACCAAGGCTTCCTAAAGGGCTTTGTTATGATGATGCATAAATGATTAAAACAGAAGTGACTGCAAATACTGCAAAGAACTTCTGACTCTGGCCAAATTTGTGTCACAACTCAGTTGAGCACCCTCTGTGCTAACTCTTTTGGTAGTATAATTACCTCCCAAAGACTGGCAGTGGTTATTTCATTGCTTGCGTCCAGTAATTTAAGAAGGTTCATAGTGAGTGACCACTGAGCAGACAAGCCAGAACAGGCTGATAGATTTTATTTTTTGTTTTGTTTTAGATTGGAAAATAACTTATATTGTCTACTCTAAGATTTCTAAATCACACAGGCTAGAAGACTTGGCTCCTCCTCAAAGTTCAGTGCCTGTTATTAATTAACATGAATGGTTCTGATTCTCTGCACTGCAGCAATTATTTGTAATTTATGTAGACATTGTAAATTCAGAGTTCCCCACACCCACTCTTTCTTATTAGCAACACATTATTAGTGTATTGGGCCCATAAAGAGTGTCTGTAATGTGACTGGGGAGTCTGGAAGCTTTTAGGACATAGCACAGGGCAGAATTGTGCAGCTGTATTCTTATCCTTACTTCTTTGTTAGTCACAATATTTTCTAATAATCAGATTGTTAAGGTTGGAAGAGACCTCCAAGATCATCTTGTTCAACTGTCCACCTACTACCAGTACTGACAGTAAACCGCATCCCTATGCACTACATCTACCTTTTTCTTAAACACCTCCAGGAACGGTGTCTCCACCACCTCCCTGGGCAGCCTGTTCCAATGTCTCACCACTCTTTCTGAAAAAAAAAATTTTTCCGAATATCCTACCTTTCTTTTAATGAGGGCACAAAACGAAACACAGCACTTGAGTTGTGGCACCAGTGGGAGGTGCTCAGGCCAAGAGGCTGTGCATTTGCCTTTGCTTTTCCAGAGTGAACACACTAGGCCTGTTGTAAGGTAGCTTACATATGTTTTAAATTTTGCGTTTCATCTTAATAAGATTTATTCCACTTAGCTGCATGCCGACAATACCTTGAATATTTCAGAGATGGCTCTGTCGCTCAAGATCACTAGATGTAAAGTGGCAGTGATCAGATCCCCTACTTCTCTTTAAGCATCTGATCCCTTCCCAGTTTCTCAGCCATTTTAATTACAGGATTGTTAAAAATAGACACTGTGTCTAATACCATATCTGTTCATGCCATTCTAAACTTCTGTGCAAGCAAGGGATGCTGAAATCAGTGAACACTCCCCTCCAATTCTGCAAAATGCAGCTGTGGGCAGATCAAACACCCGTATGCAGCCTGCTTTGTGAGAAGCTGTCTGAGAGCTGCCTAACAGGAGTCACTTGGGGGACTCAAACTGCATGCAGCTCAGCATCAGCAGCTGAATGTGGCCCCCAGGACCTGGGTCCGTTCAATGCAAAGACTGGTGTGCTCAGCTGATGTCTGCTTTCAAAGATTCCTTAAACTATCACTATGATATATCACTGCTCCATTCTGCACTTGTACAAATTATACTCTATGGGAAAAGTATCTTTGAATAATTCAAGCAGGACTGGAATAAAAAGAATAATGCTTTATTGTTCAAGTTACCATGATGTTCTTGCTATTTCTTTGTTATTTTTACACATGTTCCTGTTGGCATCTGTGTGCTACATGTTTTCCAGTGGAATTTTTTTTTTTGACTGTTGTGCTACTTCTGGAATATCTGTGTCTTCTTTCTTGGCTGAGGTTGTCGGTACTCCAGAACGATATCTTCTGTCATTTTTTTTTCTTGTTTTATTTTGCTGCATGTCACTTTAATAGAGCCAACTAACACTGTCTTTAATTCCTACATTAAGACAGTAGGTAGGGTTGTTTTCTGCACAATTATTATCTTCTTGAAGACATGTACACTGAGTTCTGGTAAATATTTTTACGAAGGGGAACATTTGCTGCTGTACAGAGCATTTTAAATATTCTATTAAAAAAATTCACGTAGGGGATAATTTTACCTCAGATGAATCCACTGCTAATCAGGAGGCAGAGTGCACGCAGAGCTTAGCCTTGCAAGCAAAAAATGTTATTATACACTTAGCATAATAGCTGCATAAGAATAGGATCTAACAAAGCATTGAAGTGAATGTTTGACATTCAAGCATCTGGATAGAGTTAGTAGGGCTATAATTTTACCTTTATGTCAGAAAACGCCTGCTATATTGAAGTATAACTCCTCAGGTTTAGAGCCCAAAGCTTTACATAAAAATAAGGTTTGTTTTTATTTTAAATGAAAATGTGCTCTGTCATAGTCAGATTTTTTTTTATTCATTTTCCTCGTTTGCCCTGAAACGTGGGTGTCTGAAGCTGACAAGTTGTCTCAGCAAATTAAGTCAAGCTGGAAGCAAGAACACAGTGCTGTGGCAGAGCAGCAAATAAGATTTTCATTTTCAAGCAAGAGTAGTAATTAGGCCATTGCATATTTTATATCTTCATGTTTATTTTCAAAGAGATACATCTCATTACATCTATGCTTATTTTGAACTAACTGCTCCAACAAGCAGTCAGGGTTCATCAAGTAAAAGCTACAAATTACTGTTCAGTTTTTCTGCCACCCACAGTGTTTATATCCCTGAAATACCAACAGGCAGGTGCTTTGGTCAGAGTTAAACTAGATTTGGGATTATAACACAAATTATTATGGGAATAGGCTTAATTTTTGTTCACTGGTTTTGAAAAACAGACAGATGAACTACTGCTATGGCAGAGGATGATCTGGAGGTCCTAGGCAGCCTTCCCTGTGACAGTGCACATGGTGTGGGCTCAATTTGCTGCCTTTCCTTCCAGCACCAAGCAGATGACTTGGGCAGTGACCATGCATCTTTGCACAAGTATTGCAAGGTTTGCCTATGCATGGTGCTGCTTTTCCAACAGAAGTAACATGACCACTATTGCAATTGTAAGTCACATGACTTGAGCTGTAGTTGTCCGCAAAGGTATTCGACCATTAAATGTCTGTAGTATTCTATTTTGATGTCTTTCTTTACAATGAGAGTAATTGTGTCAGTTGAGCTAGACTTAAGAGCAAAAAAGTTGTTGGAGTTCACAATCTGCTTTTTCCTCTTTGTTTTATCCTCCCATCATAAAGATGCAATCCTTCCCTAAAAACTGCTGGAGTACATACCATAAACAAGTTCAGAGAAAACAATACAGCAGATAATTTTTTTGCTTTCTTCCCCACAGATCTGATGGCACATAAACCTTGCTGCTCTCACAAATAGAAACCAGGTTGGGTGCTTTTATCTGTCCTCTTTTGAATTGCATCAATTTCAATTGGAAGCTAGAAAGAAGAAGAAATGGAGGAGAACTCCCCACCACTCTGCGTCACCTGTGGCCAGGCACATTTACCAGAGGAAAACCACTTGTACAGCTACACTGAGGAAGTAGACGATGATCTGATCTGCCACATTTGCCTGCAACCTTTGCTTCAGCCGTTAGACACGCTCTGCGGTCACACCTTCTGCACTGCCTGCCTTACGAACTTCCTCTTGGAAAAAGACTTCTGCCCCATGGACCGCAAGCTGGTGGCTCTTCAGAATTGCAGGAAGTCCAGCATACTGGTGAATAACCTCCTGGACAAGCTAATGGTTAGCTGTCCTTTCACAGAGCACTGCTCAGAGATTGTGCAACGTGGTCACCTCAAACAGCATTTTCAAACCCAGTAAGTTTTTGTTGAAGTGGTGGGGCTTTTTCTTTGCTCTGTCTTTTCCTTAAGGAGATGGAAAAATATCAGCAATTAACACTGATTTAAATAGACTGTTAATGTAAAGAAAGATTTATCAATTTCAGTCCCTGGGAGCACCTATACTATCATGAGGTTAGAACTGAATTAGTATTTGACAATATCTGAGGTTTCTTTTTAGAATCAAATCCACCTAAGGTACTTCATGCTATCATTAGCAGTTCTGGGCTGATATGTTGTGGTGAGCTGCATAATGGAAGTGTGTATTTAGTCATCCAAAGAGATCTGTGAGTTTTGGGAAGCTGAGCTATCATAAATATTTCAGTTGTACTACAGCTTTTGTAATTGCCCTTTCCTCAATCCATTTTTGAATCACAAATGACCTACATGTGAAGTAGAGCAGAAAACATCCCAGTTTAATGCTGGCCTTTGGAGCTGAGGACTCCTTCGTTCCAGGTGCACACTAGCCCTTTGATGGCACCTAGGGGCTCACGGAGGGCAGCCCAGCCTCTGTGACCTCTCTCATTACCACTGTGACTGGGACAGCCTCGCTCAGGGGAGACTTCCGCAGAGAGCAGCTAGTTCCTTTGCAGGGGGAGAACCGAGGGTGAATGGACCTCAGCACTACTATGTATGCTTAGGAGCGTGCAGGTGTCTTCCCCTGCAAACAGAGTCAAACAGGCAGGAGACCTCTGTTGGCCTACATGCTCCTGGGTGGGCACAGTAGTCTCATAGTCGGAGCATCTTTTTCCCAACACAGATCTGGCCTGGGCAACCTGATCCATACTGCAGGTTGTTGGTGCCAACAGCATCTCAGAACATGAGGGCAGAGGGTTGGAGCAGTGTGCTAGGGAGCCCAATAGCTGGCAGTGGCTCTGTGACCTGACATTCAAATACAACACCATTTCCTAAGGCACTTGGATTCCTAAGAGGAATTTATTCAAGGTACTTACTGTGGAACTGACTGATGGTGCAAGAGGTGCTGCCAGCTGTGTTCTGCAAGGTGAGCTTCTGCTGCTAGAGAGAGAAATTAGCAGGATTACCTGCTATTTTCTGCCTCTGGTTAGTATTCCTCTGACATACCACAAATAAAGATTTCAACAGTGATGTAGGTAAAAGGACTGACAGTCTGCTGTGAGCTGCTGTCATAGAGATGATGTTACTCTACAGATTGCAACAATAAAATCTTCAGCCCCTAGTGCAAATACCCTTTACTTTTGCTATATATGAAAACTGCTCTGAAAGTAATTCCACCTTTTTTGTTCTGTTGGCCCCTGTTGTTAGAGGCAAATGTTCGTGGTGTGGCTGTAGAAGTTAAACCTTCCCACCAATATTTCATTGCATTTTGTTGCCATCTGACAGATGGCAGTAAAGTGGCAGTCTGACAAAGTGGTATCCATCGTAGAACTATGTATGGAGCGAAATGTCATTGAATTCCTCCATGCAGAAAAAATTGCACCCATTGGCATTCATCAACACTAGCTGAATGGTATAGAGACCAAACAGTGGATGTCAGCACAGTGAGAAGGTGGGTGGTGTGTTTCAGCAGTGACATTGTAATAGCAGCTGTGAAGCAACAGGTCGCCTCCACTGGTGCAGTTTTTTTTTTTGTTTTGTTTTGTTTTGTTTTTTACCAGTGTGGCACTCAGGCTTTTCTTCATCACAGCTAATGGTGGTGACTATGTTGAAGGAATAGCATTTCATAGCTGAGAACTTCCTCTATCAAAGTGTGCTGTTTGTATCTGTTGTAGTTCCTCTCTTGTCCTGACCCCCAGTAAAAGCTAGGAGGAATCAGCCAGTAACACGTGTCCACAGCCTTTTTGCAGCTCCTCCCCCACACCAGGCTCTCCCAGCCAAGTCTCAGCTTTGGAAACCTAGAGAAGGACTGGAGAGGAAGAGCAGTGGTCTCCCTGCCCTCCACATCCTAGTGCACAATCCTGTGCAATACAAGGTCATGCTACACAAGCTGTGTGGCTTCTTTGCTGCCGCTAATGATCATATTTTCCATTTGCAGTATGATTTGTTTCCTAAGCAGGATAGTTAAGTTTCCTTAAGGCCAAAGAGCGGAGGCGTTTAAAAGGTAGAGAGTACCTTTGCTGTTGGGCGTTCTACTAAAACACGTGGGCTTTTACAGTGTAAGCCAATTGAAGCTTTCCTAGGGGCATGCCCTTACTGACTTTCCTACCCATGAGAAGAATTAAGAGGAAACTGTGTGACCCATAAAGGAGTCTTTTGAAACTTTGTGTTTGCAGAGCTTATGCAGTACATTTATTGTTTTCCACATGTAGCATTTGTTAATAATCACCAAAGGCATTTCATGACTCTGCAGAGATGCAGAACACGCCCTTGCCACCCCACTCCCAACTCGTTGCGGTGCTGGAGAGGAGAAGGGCACTGTGCTCTTCAGCTGCAGCTCTGGCATGCCCAGGCAGATGGATGCTGGTTTCTTTAACATTGATGAATTGGTAGCAAAGGTGTCTAACTTTGTTGATGATAAGAATAATAATAGAAATAATAATGATAACAAAAATGGTGTTATTTTGCTGGCCAAAAAATCTTGACTAAACATGCTCTGTGTTCCAGTGGAATAAATCTGACTCTGTGAGAGTCACCAGGGCAGTCATCAGCCCTTGTGTTTCTTGCACAAATTGATCTTGGACCAGTCCGAGCTTGTCCTGTGCAGGGATGGGGTCACTGATGGAACAAGGTGAGCTTGTTGTGTTTTATGCTTTGTAATTGAAGAGAGAACTTGAATTTTTTAAAACACCAGTTACCACAGAGTATAATATTCAAAACAACCTTATTTAAAATGTTTGCTCTTTCATCCCTTGAAAAAAAAAAAAAAAAGAGAGAGAGAAAAAGAGAGATGTCCTTGGTTTACTACGTGATTTATGTTTGCACAGAGACATCCGACTGGATTTTGGGAATTCAGACAGTGATGCAGACAGGCAGCAGTTGGCTGTGATCCTTTGCAGTGTTTTACTTTAAAAAGGTGTGGTCTTCTGCTGTCGCCTGCTTCCTAACTCCACGGGGGGCACGTTCCCCCCTTGTCAGATGGCTACACCCTTCCGTGATGCAGCTCGCTCGTAACCCATCTGCTGGTGGGCAGTGATGTAAACCTACCAGCTGCCTGCGAAGAACCACTCTGAATCGTGCAGGAGGCAGGTCTCCTCCCTGAGCATCGCTCTGCTCTGCAGCATAAGTCACTGTCTCGCCAAGCACGCTGTGCTGTCCCTAAACCCTCACAACTCCCCGTCTGAGAGTCAGATCGAGTAATCCTCTTACAGGTCAATGATTTTGCAGTGTAGCCTCGTTTATGGGATTTAAGCTCGATTCGTAATGTGCTACCATTGCGTTGAAATGGGAAGGCTGGCTTAGAAGGGGCTTGGCTGGCACGAAGCTTTGTGTTGTGTGTCCCACCCGCGCAGAGCAAGCGGGAAGGAGGAAACCTGGCAGCGGTGCCATCAGCTCTGGGAATGAAGGCTCTCCTGCTGCTGGTCCTCCCCTGGTTAAGTCCTGCAAACTACATAGACAATGTGGGCAACCTGCACCTCCTGTACTCCGAGCTGTGAGTACGCGCGGTCCTCGTGTTCTGTCTGTCTGTCTCACCATAGTGGTGGGGAGGTTCTGACCATGAGTGTTGTGGGGTCGTTCTGTTTGTTGGTACCTGTATGTTTGCATGAAGAAAATCAGACAACATCTTGGCAATAGCCTGAAACAAGGCTGCAAACCGTCTGCTTTGCATCGCACAGGCTAATAATAGCAATACATCCCTGTCGCTTTCTGCTCCCTGAGCATGGAAGCAGCCAGGGCGTACAGGGGCTTTTTCCTTATTGACTGGCTCTGCTGTGCCAGCATTTCCAGTGGTTGTTGGGTTTGCTTGTTTTTCCGTCTCTAAATCTCAGTCTTTTCTGTACATGCAATGAATAGCTTTGCATGGGAACTGAGCTCGGAGGACATCGTGATGGGTGCCCTGGTAGAGCACTCGCCATGTGTACAGGCATAATGCTCTGTGTGTAAATCTGCATGCCTATTGCAAAACGCTGAGAAGCCTTTTGCCAGAAATAATTCACTTGAGACTGGAAAGAAATTTCCAGTATTTGTTGGTTTTTTTTTTTTTTTTTTTTTTCACCACAGCAGAATGTTATTTTCTCAAGAATGCAAATTTAAATGTTGTAATCCATGCATATATCTTAAAAAAGGAATCCCAGGCAACCCCATAGCTAATCTCTCCAATCTATAATGCAAATACTATGTGGTGTCATCTGTAAATGATGCTATTTTAATTTCTGCTTGAATGTTTTTTCATTAGTTGATAGGGTCTTTAAGAAAAGAAAGAGATATGTGCTTCAGTATATTGATGTTTTATTTGTGATTTAACAAAATATATATTCTTGAGATAACGAATGAAATGGGTAATTCTACTCAAAAATCAGAAATGTCTATATTGCGCCTGCAGTGGGAATGTTTAATTAACAGTTGTGATTAGTACCAGTGAGACAAGTTTCCAAATATTTTGGTGTCTGCTGTCACACAAAAATAGCAACGTTTTGCAGAAGCAGAAAGTCCCCATTTGAAATGCTTGTCTCATATACATTGCACCTATTAATAATTTAGTCACTCTTTGTACAACTGCTCAGGATTTCTGTATGCCATGGATGCTTTCAAACATTCAGCAGACCTGGTTTGGAGGGTTGCAGCTCTGCCCTCATTTAAATTAATTGGCGTTTTGTTAGAAATTTTAATTTTAAAAAAATAAAAGGAACCAGACAAGCCAAGCAGGCTACAGGGGCAATCAAGCTCAAAACAGAGCAGATGAACACTCATAATGGAAACAATGGCATCTGGGATGTCTAGTTTCCAGGAAAACAAACTGATGAGATTAATCAGAGCACAGGCGCTCACAGCCTCCTTGCTTTTCTTGGGGAATTCAGGTTCACTGCCTCTTCCAGGACAAAGGGCTGTGATGCACAGTAGCTGTTCAGTGTTTGTTTACTTAGCCTTCCAACCCACAGGGACACTAGCCTTGTGGATGTAGGCAGTCAGCCTTAATGGAACAAGTGTGGGCTTGGACACGCACCTTGGGGTGTCAGCAATGGGAGATGGCACATCCCCTGAGCAGTGCCCAGCCTTGGATGTGCTCTGTGCCCATGGCTGTGCTTGCTGCAGTGTTGATGGGGCTGATGAAGTCCAAAATGGTCCCATGCGATTTGAGCTCTTTTTTTTAATTTCCCCACTTCCACATGGACCCAGTGTCTGGATGCTTCCAGACCCATTTAATCAGTACATATGGATGCTATGATCTACAGGCTGTTGCTTTGGATAATCAGGTGCTTCCATGCAGGATGTATTCCATGCAAAGTTCTATGAGTGAGACAGTGTGGGCAGCAGTGTCCATGACAGCCTGGTGGTTTGGGAAAAGGCTTTGCTGTCTCCCAGTCCTTATAATATGCCCTGAATCCTATGGGGTCAGCTCCATAAATGCTTCCCCACAGGCAGCCAAAAGCCCTAACCATGTATGTGTAGCCTATCTGACAGCTTCCTGCATGTCTCGAAACCAGACCATAGTAAGTGGGAAGCCTTTTTTTTTTTTTTTCATTATCCCACTCCCTTTGGTTTCTGGCCAGTACAAATATTGGCCTTGGTCAGGACTCATTACTTGGCTGGCTAGCAGCCACTAGAGATACCAGCCAGGGGAGGGGCAGCAGGGCTGTGAGAAGAGATGGGGAAAGGTGAGAACATGGCTATTGTCACCAGCATCTGTATGGGAGGCAGAATAAAGATGCTGGGATTTGCATTGCGCTCTCGTTCATACAGCCCTCCTCTTTTACCCCATTCTAGCAAAGGTTAGGTTATTCGTGTTGTGCTGCTGGGGTTTACTTTGGTTTGAGGGCATTTTTCTTCCTGAAGTGCAGAATGAGTGGTCTGGGGGATAGGGACTACAATATAGCCCAAAGCCTGTCTGGAAACGAGAACTCTGGAATATGTTGAAGAAATGGAAGGCAGTTTGAGAGAGCTGAATAGGAGAAATGCAGCTGGGAAAAAGCTGTCAGGCCTTTGCTGTTTTGTATATCAGTGGGAGAGGAGTGTGCGTGTGTTGCAGTGGCACTTTGTATGACAGGTGTGGAGTGCTGCTAGTTTAAGCTTTTTGTGTTAGTGGTACGCTTATCTTCCAACACTCTTGCCAGCACTAAAACCCCTTCCTTGGCCATTGTCTGTTGAACCTCCCTTGCCCCCAGCAAATATCCCAGGACTGATGATGTTCTAGTCCTTGCTCTTTGCCAAGTTGTTATCAGCAGTCTTGGATGAGCCAGAGTGCTCCCACCCTAGGATAAGCCCATGGCAACATCTGACAGAAGGTCAGGAGAAACCTGTTCATTTTTCTCTCCCACAGAAGCCTCCAGGCTGGGGTAGGATGCAGCCACACCAGCCCAATAACTCTTGGCATCCTAGGGGTCTGCAGGGTTTTCCAGATCCACTGTACTGTCCAGGGTCCACACTTCTCCTTTGTGTCCCTGAAAGGCAGCCTTGGGAACACCTGATCTTCTTTCTTATCTAAAATATCTTAAGAAAGTGAATACTTGCCCAGGAATTCTTCGGAACTGGGATATGTTTAAAAGCACTATATGAGGATAAAGAGACAGCTGCAGGAGGTTATTCTGGAGGTGAGGACCTGGCAACATTGAACACATTAAGGGACAACACCATACTCTATTGCTGTCCCTGTGACTTTAAAGCGGGACCTGTACAGCAGGGTATTCCTCAGTAGAAGGGTTTTCTAAACGTTGACCTCAACAACTCACTTAGAAATAAAACAGAGGGAGAGGAGGATGCAAGAGCAGGTAGTGAGTAACCTCACCTTCTTCCTGAGGGCACACAGAAAGTGTGTTGTGATGCCCAGCCTAATCCCCTCACACACGTGGCCCCACTGACTGAAGTGTGCTGGGCAGCATGCATTCTCATCACCAGTCCTATGCCAGGGAGTCCTGGCAGCTGTGCTGGCCTTCCTCCAGGGATTAAACAGCCCCTGCTCGAGGCAGAGATGTTAATCCACCAGCTGAGTGCACCCCGCTAATTTAAATCAAAATATCTATTTTAAATCTATTGTTTGTTAGAGCAAAGGGCACACCTCAACTGCTAGTCCTGCAAACAAAAAATTCCTCCTTTGTGTCTTGCTACTCTTTGGTTTTACATGCAGCAGTCAAAGAAATCCCACCAAATTAACGTGATCGAGTTTCCCCATATAACTTTTATATGATAACGGCTCTCTTAGATTTCAAAACAGCACTTCAGCTGGAATAGCCAGTAAAACGGAGTTGTTCTGTTTGTTCAATTTAAGAAGGAGAGACACAAGCACCAGCTGTCTTCCAGTGTCCTTGGGCATGTTTTGGCTTTTGGTAAGCACAATTTAGTTCAAGCTATTAGATGAAGGAGAAATTTTGTAGAGAAAGATAGGAGTGGAAAATTATAGTATCTTTTAGAGGGTTGTTTTCAATTCAGCTAATCCCCTCAAGGATCCTCAGGTTTGATGTCAGAGCAACCCTTCATTTACAGAAATGGCTAGAGCAGAGTTTAAGGGCTGACCTTAGAAAATCCTCCTACACATGGCAGCTTTGCAAAACTCGACAGGGAACAGTGGGTCTGGATTCAAGCCTGGGAAGTGAAGGAGAGCAGGGCAGTTCAGCTGGCTGGGCAGTGTGTGACATGCAAGGTATTTGGGGCAAAATTAGAAAGCCTGGAGCGCTTGTGTGTTAGTCCACTGCAAAAGTCATGTGCTGACCTCCTTACTCAATGCAAAACTGCATGTATAGAAATCTGTGTCAGAGTTAAGCTGTGAGGTTAATTAAAACTGAAAGTGTTGGTGTGGAAGGCTTAAAGTGAGTGGAAAGATTCTTGAATGAAAATATAAATGAAATGTCTAGAATATCTGCATTAAACAGACATAACAAAGCACATGTGGATGAAATGTGAAGAATCCTTTCCAGTGTAGTAGATCTGGATGCCTCTGAGGAAAAGCAGAACAAAGATTAATTAAAGCAGAAAGGCATGTTTATGGAGGTCTGCTTGTCACCTTCCTTTCAGTGCTGCAGTCTCACAGAGGGAGCTGTGTGGAGACATGGCAACCTTGGACATCTTGACCAGCCCCCTCACTTTCCACCTCTGATACAGTCTTTGGGGAGTCTCTTAACCCTGATGTTACCTTTCTCTGATGCATTTTAGCTCCCCTTGAACCCCAGCATGTACCATGGTGCAGGAAAGTAGCAGGCAACAAGTGCTGTCAACCTCCCTTTCCACTTATCCCTAAGCTCTCTGTGAGGACAGCAGATCTCCTATTATACTGATGACCTGCAAAGGGGGAAGTAGTGGCAGAGATTTCAAGAGCAAGCTGCAAATTATCATGCATTTTGACTGTGACTATAATTTCCTGATAGACAGAGGAGCTAACATGAATATTTCAGCTTAAAGAACAAATGGTCATCTGTACAACTCTTGAAATTGAAGAATAAAGCTTGAAGTTTCGGTATGAATGTGGGATGAGAGCCTCCAAGCAGGAGCCCATGTAGATCATCTGCAAACATTGCATTGTTCTTAAAAATGTGGAAGAAGCTGTGTCCAGACTCATGGTATTGAGGTACCCAGCATGACTTTGTCTAATTACATCAGGTGTTGCATCCAGGAGAGTTTGAAACAGACTGTGCTGCTGGCCTAGGGGATGCACTGACCATGACTACCTGAGTCCAGCCCCTGACCCTGGACAAACTGCCCTCTGTGAAACGTTGCAAGGTGGGGTCTGGGTCCCTACCTCCTTCCTGTCTCACCTTTCTCCCTTTCCCCACGTTTTACATCCTGAGTCACAGAGAGCTGCCCATTCATGGCATGAGCAATGCTTTGGGTTGGCAACATCTTCCCCAGTGCTGGAATCCTAGGTGCAAGGAATACATTTGTCTGAGACAGCTCCAGGGAACAAAACTCCTTTGAGAGTTTTAAGAATTTGTTGACTGCCTGGGAATTCTGTGTATAACGAAAGTTGGCATTCCAGATACACTTTGAAAAAGATCCTGCTTCATTCCTTATGCACAGACCCAAAGCCTGCTTTTACTCCATTTGCAGCTACCTACACATGTGACATCAGAGCTGCTGGCTTGTTTTCTCATGGCTGGAGCCTTCTCACAACTTTGGGAAAGCCCAATGCTGGCCAGTCTTAACCCCAACAAATGCAATCCATTGCCAAAAATAAAACCTGTGCCAGCCAATCCACTGAAACCATGCCAGGCTGAAAAGTCAGTACACTAATTATGTTTGGCAGAAAGGTTTCTTTTTGTGAATGAGTTATACCTCAGTTATATCTGAATCTTGTGTAGGCTGCTTAAAAAAGGTATACTTGTGCTTTTCCTTATGTAACAGAAGAATAAATACAACAAATTTTCTCCCCCGTCAGAGGCTGGTTTGTATTAGGCATCCCGCTTTGGGATGGAGACCAGACCAGGAAAAGCACTGGGGCAGGAATGAGTGGGGTGGAGTGAGATGCAAGAGGTCGGTGGTTGCACACAGGCAGCAGATATTCATTTTTTGTCTGTCATTAAGCTACTCTGGCCGTATGCTGCAAGTTTGGCCGACCTCCGCATCTCTCTGACAATTAACCTAGTTTAGCACTGGCACTGGCAGCATGACAAGGATATTTTTCCTTAAGCTATTTCTCTGACAGATCTGGCAGAACTGGGCTGCCCTGTAACATGAGGATAAATTCTGCTTTTGCGGAGCTCTTGTGTCCACTGAATACTGCTTCTGAGAACAGCTACAGCGCAGTAGGGAAGCAGACTTGGAGGTTTGAGAGTCATCTTGTTTTTTTTAATGCTCTTGACAGTTGGGTGGAATCTGCCTTCAAGGTTTCTGTCTACAGAGAAGCACTTTGGGATCTTGTCTATGAGCAGAGCCATTGTTCAGGAGCTAGAACTAATTTTCTGCATCTTGGCATGTGGTTATATGTCCGAAGCTACCCCCTGAGCCATGTGCTGGCTGACTGGACAAGTATGCCAGCAGCATGGGGCATGGAGGCAGAGATCCTTGCAGTGCTGGGCTAGCAGTTCAGACCGTAGGTATCAGCATGAATGGCTGCTTGGGGGCTCCATATTTCGTGAGGAGGGCCCAGCCTTGATCCTCAGTCTTAGGCTGGTACCTCAGGGGAGGTGTCTGTTAGTAAATGACATTTCATATCATTACTAAAACCTCACTGTCACTGAAGGATTCCGGGCTTGGAGCTGAATCCTCTTTGGGGATTAAGAATGTGAATTTCTTTTTTCATCACCCCTAGGCCTTGGCAAAGCTGCAGTTGATGAAGACTGAATTTATACAGTGAATCCTTGGTTTGTTTCTAGAATATGTTTTATGTATTCATATAATTTATTAATTGACAGCAGATTCGGAATGTAGATTGAGGCAAGTTCAGGAGCAGCCTAGTGAAACGGCTGGAGAATTTTAACTGATGCTGTGAAACTTTTACACAAAAAAAAACAAAATAAACAGTGAATTGTCTGTAACTGCTACATATTTTACCATATATCCTCCTGATACGTGATAAAAGAGCTTGACTGTAAGAGTGAGCAAGTCAAGCTGGGTTTCCAAAAAGTTTTTCTCTTTTTTTCTTTGGAATTGGCAGCACTATCAACCTTTATTGATCAAGTCTTGAATTTCTCAGCACTGTAGACAGACCATCAGATTAGTAAGGATCACATATAGAATTGACCCTATCTCCCTGCTATTCACTTTCTCTCTTTTCTGTCAAGATCTTGGACACCTGAGTGAGTAGGAAATAATCACTGTTGATTCCTCTGTCCTTGAGGACTTGTCTTGTTTTGTGGCACAACTGTGACACACGGCACAAAGATAGGTGGGTTAAGGCAAGAAACCTGCAGTTGCTAGAGCCGTGTTGATTTGTTATTTGCTCTTCCACTAACTCACTGCTTACTATTTACCTGAATAATGTAATATAAATTAATAAAAATGTCTTTAGTGGTGTAAATTTCAGCTATAAAATTTTATCATTGATGCATTTCTGTAAGATTTGCTTTCCTCTTTTACTGCAGGAAGCACTCTGGCAGAAGCAGGTGTTTTAGGCCAGCAAGTCATTTTATGTGCACATATTGAGAAACTTACACCTCTCCATATATTGCGCATTGCAGTCCTATCATTCACCAGACAGTGTGTAATATATTCTTAATGTAGAATCTCAATAATTCATCAGCCTCTTAAAAAGAGGAAAAGGGGAGTCTGACCTGCTTTAAGGATCATGATTTCCTGTCTCTTCTGCAGACCTTACTGAACTGATAAGATTAGGAGACTGATGGCCTCGTCATGTTTAGTGTTTTATTAAGAGCAGCCAGTACTAATTTTGAAAGCATACTTCAGGATATTTTCTTTTCCCCTCCCATTTGTGATAAGCATTGCTATTGCGTGTTATTCTTAACATTCAGTTAGTACTGGTAAACTCCACTGTCTTTTACCTTCCTGCCCGTGTAAAATTAATAGTGGAGTGATTTCAAAGGAGCATCTGCGGAGACCCTTTCACTTGTGGATTTTATAACTGAACAGTACAAAAGGCCAAAAAAATGTCTCATGTGGAGCAGACTTTTATGGAGAGGAGATGGGTGTGATTAACCAAATCTGTCCTGGAAGACACTGGAAATGGAGTATGCTGTACTGCTGCTACTATATGAGAATGTGTAGGTTGATATGGATGAGCAAGGCTGTTTCACTTGATATGTAGGAGCATCTCCTGCCAAGAGGCTGAATTACAGCCAGAAAAAGAAGTACTTCATATGAAAATCACGTGTTGCAACACAGTCCTTAGCCAAACAGGTTTTGCAGTGGGAGCAGGAATCCCAAGGAGCGGTTTTGACTTACCTTCCCCATCTCCTGAAGGATCCTTGTCACTGGTTCTGGACTGAATGTCTGGCATATCTCCCCTAGTTTGTCTTTACAGCAGGAAGACAACACAACTAGCAAAAGGACAGAATTCTGCCCCAAATACAGTATGTATGTTCTGGTGCTTAATTTTCACCCTTGGTGCTGCTGGGGTTCCTGTTTTCACTGGGATCTGTTGTGAGGATGTGCATGATGGAAAGCCCCAACCCAGACCATGATTGAAATATTTATACTATAGTGTTAGCTGAACTGATGTAGAAATGAAGATATCCTGCCCTTGGCAGGCAGAGCTGCTGCAAACCACACTGTCCAATATCCCCTGGGCCTTTGTACAGGACTGGTAGAGCTCTGCACAACCTTCAGCACCAGGGAAGCACTGTGCTCTCTATGCCTGCTTTCCAACCGCTTTATGTTATTGTGAGTCAAAGGTATGGTCATATAAATATGCTTTCCTAGGAGCTGTGTCTGTGAACTTTTCTTGGTACCCATTTTAGTAAGTTCTGCATTTAAGTTTTAGCATATTGTGATGATTTTTAGTGGACTGCATGTGCACCATTTCTAGCAAGCGTGCTGCTTCCAGTTTCTTCCCTCAGAGGGGACTGAATTCCAGCACATTATTGTTTTATCCTTCCAGCGCATGAGTGTAATGAAGTTGGACAGTAATGGTTACAGCCTTTCAGTTTTTCTGCTCTGTCCCAGTGGTCTGAGCGTCTGTAGGTTTGAAGGCACTTACAGTTATGGTCTTCAAGTTCAAAATAAATCAGAATAGAATAGATCAACACAAGACAGAGCACTTAGTTAGATGTATAGAGTACATACAAACTTGGACTTACTATGTTGTACAGACAAAGCAAATAATAGGTAGGACTGTGAGACTGCTTTTATGTGATCTGGGCTTGAATAATAGTAACATGACCCAAAAGAACGTAAGAAATTTGAAATGGGAGTCCAAGACCAAGTAACCCTCTTCTAGAGCTGATGAGCTATAATCCATACCAGAGATTTCCAAAATGTATTTGTTCTCCTTCCACCTATCTCCCAGCAGAGTCAGCCCGTCTTCCTTCTCCCTTTCCTTCCCTTTGTTCAGCAGATGCTTAGTTATATCTCTCATACTTTTGCTAATTTGGTAGTGCAGAGAGGTTAATAGCTGCATTCTTAGAAAGAAAATGCATTTCACAGACTTGTGATAGTCTCCTTGCTTTTTGTTAATTGTCCGGATCTTCCTGTGCTTTGTGTCTCCTGTTTTCCAGTTCCTAGCAAACAGAAGTTGACAACCAAAGCAAAAAATACCATAGTGATTTTGTGCCTCGTGGGGCTTTACAACACCAAGAGAACTCACAACTGACAGCATGAAGATTTTTTGTCTGTGGTGAAAGCTTGATTTGCTTGCATGTTAGGTAAAAATAACAGTTTGCTCTTAAATAGGTACTTACCTTTTTGCATTGTTACATAAACTCTCTTGACACTACCAGTCAAGCGTGAATTGACGGCTTCTGCCCTATGTATATTTTGAGAGAAGATGTAATTTTGTAACTCCTTATTTACGAGTGTCTCTTTTTCCACTACTTGCAATGCTCATCAGACTCTATAATGGCCTGTATCATGCTTTGTTTTGGTTTCTTTAACTGTTTTCTGCCTTGCTGCTTCTGTGTATCCTAAATCTGCCCCAGCCCTGTCCTTGTAGCAGCTGTGAGGCCCCATATATTTCTTTCTGCCATTTCCAAGCTCCTGATGCCTGTAAAAAAGCTATTCTTTAGAGTGTGTTGTCTTGTTCAAGGAGAGTGAGGAGGAAAAGGAAAGAGAAATGGGCCAACTTGATTTGCCAAGGACCCATGTGGCTGACAACAGTGATGAGCATGCTGAGCCATGTATATTCAATTCAGCTGATATGGTGAACTTATTTACCTGTTAAACTAAATATAGGTTAATCCAGGACATCAAATAGCACAGCTCCAGAGCTGCCATCTAATTAATATCCTGTAGATCTGACATTTAATTAAAATCTTACTGCTAATCTTCTCCCCAGGACAGAACCACCAGGACAGAATTCCTTAAAAGAATTGCAAATTTTCCCACAAAAACTACTACAAATGGTGAAAATAAAGTAATCAAAGGAAATAGGGATTGTAATATAGTCATTTCCTCTTACCTCATTGAATTGTTTGGTTTGAGGACCTCGTTTCTTGCTGTTACACCGTACTACTCCAATATTCTGATAGAGGAAGTTATGGAAGATGGAAGGATTTGGGATTAATTTCTTACAGGTATTATTCCACTAGCTTCATCAGGTGACTGTTGGTTTTCACTGGAATGAACTAGGAAGAATGGGATTTTGTGTACATGGGCAAACATATAGTTTTTATATATGTAAGGAGGGAGAGAGAGATTAGCAGAGATCCAACTAATATATTTTGGGGGGAGAAAGAAATTTCTAACCATGCTGATTCATGTCACACTGTTTTTAGCAAAGCAGCAATCTTAAAACAAAGAACATCCCTTGAGGATATGTGGGTGAATGGGTTGAAATGATTGCTTCTGCAATCTCTGTGACAGAAACCTCCTCCAAAAAAATCACCGTGTGGGAGCTTCATCAAACCTCAGACTCCACTTTTCTGTCCCTTATGACAATGATAGCTGCATGAGAACAGATCTTACAAAATTGTGTTTTTTCTCCTGTTTTTTGTTGTTGCTGTTGAAATCTGTCTTCAGGCTTGTCAGACACAAACTCCATGACTTGATCAACAACCAGAAAGTCCCTGTTAAAGAGCCATGTGTTCAGGAGAGCAGCAGGATTTACGATAAAAGTGACCTGTATGACTACTATGTGGTCCAGTCTGCTGTTAAAGGTCAAAAGAGAGGAAAGTCTCTCTGCTTTACGGAGTCATCTGTATCATAAAAGTTTAGGGATGAAGGAACTTTCCCAAAGTGCTTCTGAAGGAGTAGAAACACGTAACTAAATGCCGGGGATGGATCCTGGATCCTTCTTCCCACTCCTCTGGCTGACCATAAAGATGAAGGTGAAGTCTAAGTTCTTCTGGTGTCTCTGTTCTCCTTGATGTCACAGGCACAGGGACGAGTTTTTCTGTTGATTGCAGGGAAACTGAGGTGTTATAGTTTGGCTCTTCCCTCATTCTAAAAGTTTCTGTGCATTTTTTCCCTTTATCTTTCTGGCAGTGCTGGAGAGTGGGATTGGTCTGGTGCTGTACGACACAGTTATGTCTTGTACAAAGGGCAAAAGAACAGCAATTCCTGGAGGGAGCACTCTGCTGAGGAGACGGGAGGGTAACAGCTACAGCCATGTCCTAACAGGGGAAACATAGGCAGTATACTGCTCTTTTTGGAAATCTCAGAGAGGAGAAGAAAGCACTGAGGGACTTGCTCTCAGTGTACAGCACAATGAATGTCTCCAAAACAGCTCTTCACACCATCATCTTTTTTTGAAAGTGTTGCTCAGGAAAACTGGATCTGATTAACTTTACAAATAATGAACACGACTTTAAAAACAGGTTTGTTAATTGTAAGATCACTTGGGATCCAATTTCTGTGTTTCTCTGTTGAATAAGAGCACAAGTGTGACTCTGTAGAAGGACACACCTTCATAGTACAAATGTGAGCTCAAGAACTTTTTGAAATCCTACTCCTGTATGCCCATGTAGTGAGCTATAGTGTCTTATTTCAAGGATATGTCACCTCTTCACTGATCCTGAACCTCTACTAGACATAGCTTGTCATGCAAACCACCTTTCACTGCCTTGGGTTCATTTATTAAGGATGCTGCCAAAACACCTGCCTGCTAAATTAGGGGATCATTTTTCCCCCTCCTGTTTATCACAATAGTGTTGCTTAAATTGTACTTTAAACTTGTTAATTAACAGAAAACAAGTCATCAAAGGAAAAAAAAAATCTGTTTTTCTGCTAGTGATGAAAGGATATCTTGCTTCTTTTCCTTGTGTTACTTATGAATGTATGCTCCTCAATATTCTGTATTCTTCGTGAACTAAAGAAAGGGCAGGTGTGTTTGTGGACTTGAAGACAAGCCATAACTGTGCTGATACCATGACTATATACAACCTTTACCTAGTGTGAAGAGTGAAGCTCTGGATGCAGAGCCTAGAGTTACAGATGACACTGGGAAGCAAGCACCTAAACCTGGCACTGAGCTCCCTCCGTTCCCGTTTGGTGCCCAGAAAGTGGGGGTGGGAAAGAAAGGGCAGATGTTCTCCCAGAGAGATGGCTTGAGCACACAGGAAAGTAATCCATAACAGAGTTCCTAAGTTGAAGCTGATCTGTAATAAAGTGACTGTGCTGTTCTTATCTTGGGCAGCTTCTCCAGTGAATGCTCTTATTCTGGAAGAGTGACTCTGGGAAGGCTGTTTAGGGATGTGCTTTTCTAGTGGAGTGGCTACAGTATTCTTCCACAACCACTACAGAAATCATGTATTTCCCTCCTGCAGACAACCCCTTGGTAAGGCAGCATTATCTCCGGAGACCGATGTGGTTAACCTTTGTGGAACTGTTTGTGCTCAGTTTTGGAAGGTCTCCTTAACACCAGTGCTTGTCAAACCCTCCTACACAAGGCTATAACATCTTCATTAGCTTTTAAAGAAATAAGAAAATTATTTGTTGTGTGGCTGCTGTTTTCTTTACCATCACTAAATTGGTAGGTATTTCTTAATCTGTTTTCTTCCAATTCCTTCTAGCATTTTGCACCCTTATAAAGAGTGCTGAGTGCTAAGCATCTGGCTTTGCCCTTCCAGCAACTGACCTTGTTTCACAGACATGTATGGAGATCTTCTGCCTTCAGAAGGTACAGTAACCATCTGAAAATAGTAAATTACCAAATACTGATCTGAGGAACTGCAAAAAATACCAAATAATAAGAATGATTTCTCAATTGCTAGTACAAACATTTAAAAGCATTGCTGGTTTTGTTCAGTCTGTCTAGGTAAAAAAAAAAAAAAGTTATCTTTAATGTCCATATATAGGAGGGGACAGATATTTTTGAACCAGACAAAATTTTCTTACTGTAGCTATAAGATTATTCTGTGTTAAAAAGCTGGTCAGTCTGGCTGCATTAGCCATCTGCGTTGACAGGCTGTTGGGGTTATATTTATATGAAGTGAGTAGAATTTGGTTTATATACGTCTAGATCTGGGTTGCAAACAAGCCCAGTGGCACCAGCTGCCATCCACAGGGAACCAATGCAGATGTCCAGCTGAAAAGCTTGACAGGGGGTGACAGCTTGGGTCACCTTGAACTATGATATGGGTCATGCCACTGCTGTGAAAATGAGCAGGCAATGAGGCACAGTGTGAGCACACTGCTGGCAATCTGATAGCCAGCTCTCTTCAGAAGGGACAGGGTCACCTCGATTTGAAGAAGATAGACTGTAAGTTTTCCCCTTAAGAGCCAATAACAAACCAATATTATTTCCTATGCCACCTTGGCTTTCCTTCAGGAGGCTATCATCACAGCTAACGAGACCCAAGCCTACTTAAACTGTGACGTTAACAAAATCACAGCCTGCATTGAAACAGCCTCAGGCTCAGAGGCTGGCTGAGTCACTGAGATGCCATTACCTGTCACAGAGTGTTCACAGCTCAGATTCATTTCAAGTCTTTCACATGGCAGCCTGGACCCATTTTGAAGGAATACCAAAGTCAGATAGGTAGTGCCCTCTTCTAGGACAGCAGGGGCTAGACAACCATCCTATGGACCCGGAAGAATATGATTGCAGCTCATGCCCAGAGTTTGACTCTACAAACCTGCTGCTCAGGACTGTCTGTGAGGTTCTAGTTACCCAGCTGCATGCACAAACTTTATATTTTAATTTGAAAAGTGAAAATATTTAATAGGACTTGAATATTGGAATTTGCATTGCTGCAATGGCATAACAGGGAGAATGAAAGAACAACTTCCTAAAGAAGTTGGTATTTTTTTCTCTGTACTGTATTTTAACAGAATAAGTAGGTAAATTAATATGTTTTGTGATGGGACAGTATGAAATGACTACCTCTTAATGTGAATGTTTCTTGAATTAACTAATAATAGCAATAACAAAAAGAATGAAACCCCATTTTTTTACGTATCCATGCAAAGGTAGCATGCCATCTGAGAAAGTAGAAATGATGATAATAATATGAAGAAACCTATGAAATCTGCAAGCCAATGAATGTGAAGAAGTTACAGTCTGATCAATTTGGGCTAAAAGTAAGACATGGTGCGAAGGTTATTTCTGCTTCTCCTATTTGCCTTCATCAGGGGAATCCATTTTGTGTTGTTGACAATATGGTATCCACATAATGAAAGCATCTTTTGTATTTAAGGAAGTCCAGGGTTGGATCCCTGCTTCCACCATGGTTTATACTTATCTCCATTGGTTCATCAGTTGTATACTAGTGGTCTAAGAAAATAAGACAGATTTTATAAAAGTTTTCAACCTGTGTTTGAAGCTTCAAGGGTTGTAACTTCAGCTTAAAAGTAAGAAGGACTCTTGCATGGATGATATTGCCTGCTTTTCCCCATGATACTGTCTGGACTAACAGAGGACAATGACTTTTCTTACAATTCTCCTAGCTTTGAATAGAAAAAGCCATGGCAGCCTTTGAAGCAGGATTTCCCCTCCTCAGGCACTGTTTTTCATTTGGTGATAGCATCAAGCTGCCTCTTGCCCAATCCACCCCTCCAAATCTGTACTTGCAGCATCAGGACTAAGCTTCAAGTGGAGAAGCAGGGATCAGCCGTACTCAAACCCATGTTTTAGTGCTTAAAACACTCCTGAATACTGAAGCATGAGGGCATAACCTCTCTTATTCCCCCTTGCCAAGCCAGGGCTAACTGTGGTCCCTGAAGAACAGGTGTGAAACCACATTGCTGTGTTGTTGAATGGTTTCTTTGGTAGTGAGTGCAGCCCAGCCTGTGCTTGTGGAGAGAGTAGGCTGTGCAGATTGGGCTTTTTTCAGCTTTGGCTAAAGGAATTAAGGTTTAAAGTATTTCTGATAGTTAAAAAGTGGTGATTTGAGAAAAATATTTTTTCATTTTTTTTTACAGCATCATGCTGAAAGCACTTCCTACCATGTGAGCTTTCGGAAGACTGTAAACAACATTCCAGCCATGCTTGTGCTGTGTCTGGATATGGACAGTCTTTAAATGCTTTTATAGTATGTGTTTATTTTAATGGAAGGGTGAAGTATCTCACTGAAACATCTTGTATTTAACTGGGTGGAACCCGTAAAACCACAATGTGAGGATACTCAATGGGTTTTGAAAGTTTTGTTCTGAAAACTGGCTTGTAACCTCTCCCTGGTCCATCTTCTTCCAGCCATGCATGCAAGGAGAGGACTATAGAGGCAGGCTGAGTGGAAGCCAGGATGGCGTTTCTCAGGGTTGAGAAATAAAATGTGCTGATGGCTATGTTTTCCTCACAGAAACTCATACAATGAGATACTTAGTCAAGAGTGTGACTTCTGTACTTCTCATGCAAGTGTCAAAACTTGTTTAGGCTGAAATCTTGGAAACCAAGCTTTGTGATACAGCAGGAAATGTTTTCCCCTCTGCTCTAAAGGAGCATATGTTTTTTTAGAGTTTTATGTAAAGCACAGTGATTCATGAGTCATATGCAGTTCAGTTCTTACAGGACTGAGTTGAGGTCCTTGCTGAATATCAAACATTGAATGCGATAAGAGAGGAGAATTGCTTTTTAGAATGAGGAACATCTGTCTTAGGAATGCTTCTTACTTAGATGGCAGAGATGTTTGTTCAGCACTTGGATGGGCACCTGAATGGGACCTCTGTGTTTTTTCAACTTCTGAGAAGGCATGTTAAGACCTCACTTTTCTGACCTTACCCACAAGGAAGCAAATTTCAGAGCACAATGTTTACCAAGATGTGTTAGTGAAGTAATTTAGATATCCATGCTGACCTAAAAGAAACCTTATGTGATTTTTCAAGTCACAAGGTCAGAGGCAACTGCCACCCCAGCTAGACATGTGGGTGGCCCTTTGTGGCATGTTCTGTCAGTAAGGCATAAGGGCAGTACTCATTATTTACTGACCACAGCCCTATTATTTCTTGTAATTTCTAATTCCAGTGAAGAGCATATTAGTAAATCCAAGTCTTGGATATACTTTACTTGGAAAACCTTCAAATTGAATTATTCTGCAACTAAAATCTTATGTGCATGTGTCACTGCTTTGTACCTACAGAAGCCTCAAACCTGTCCACTTGCTGAGTTTGTGCCATAACAGATATTGTAATTATATACTAAGGTAAATGCAATTGTATGTCAAGCAATTTAAGAAAAAGAATTGAGTGCTAAGTATGTAAGCTCTACTCAGCTCTTGTGAGGCCCCATCTGGAGTACTGCATCTAGGCATGGGGCCCCCAGCACAAGAAATACGTGGAGCTCTTGGAACAAGTCCAGAGGAGGGCCACTAAAATGAACAGAGGGCTGGAGAACCTCTCCTATGAAGAACAGTTGAGGGAACTGGGCTTCTTTAGCTTGGAGAAGAGAAGGTTCTGAGGAGAGCTCATTATGGCCTTCCAGTACTTGAAGGGAGTATATCAATGGGAAGGGGAACAACTTTTTACACGTCTGGATAGTAAAAGGACAAGGGGGAATGGTTTTAAACTAAGATGGGAGATTTAGGTTGCATGTTGTGAGGAGGTTTTTCACTCAGGATGATGATGCACTGGAACAGGTTGCCCAGAGAGGTTGTGGATGCCCCATTCCTGAAGGCATTCAAGGCAAGGCTTGACGTGGCTCTCATCGGCCTGGTCTAGTGGTTGGTGACTCTACCCACAGCAGGGAGGTTGAACCTGGATGATCTTAGAGATCCATTTCAATCCAGGCCATTCTATGATTCTGTGGGTAAATACAAAATTCTGTCTAGCAGGCTGTGATTGAAAGAATCAACCTACACTGGTACTGCCATTTTCTGTTGTCATTCTCGTTAAAGAACCAAAATCCCTTGTTCCATTACAAGCATATTTTACACAGTGCATCATAAACTTTTTATAGTATAGGTGGGGTTAATAGGAGGGGAAGAGAACGCTGAGATACTAAGTTCCGGGAGACTGGTTAAACCTGTTGATTATCCAGTGGTCGAAACACTGAATAAATTGAAAAACATATGAATCAATGGGTTCAGTTTATATTCTTGATATTAATTTTATGCATAATTATATAAATTGGAAAATAGTGTAGAGGATTAATTGTATTGTGAGTTTTAGTATCTCAATACCATAAGAATCTCTTTGTCCTTGTACTTGTAATTTTTACCACAGTTACCTTGATTTTAACAACATTAAGTATTTCTAAAGCTTTGTACAAATACTCTGATTTCCCCAGGCTCAGCTTTTAGTTAAGATTCTAAATAAGGTGAATACTCAGTAATCTTGCTGCATTCTCATTGTATACGATCTCAATTCCTGCTGTAAAAAGATGTTATTGCTTTATTAGTATGAAGCAAAACCAGTGGTCAAGGTAATCCGCAGAATATCCATGCTGCTCTTTGTGCCACCTTGGGTGGACTTAAAATCAGACATGAAGCTGACAGCTGCTGATGACAAGTATTATGTTACTTTCCAAATACCCAGCTAACACCTATTGTATGCAATTTCTCCCTCGTGTGCGCCATCTTTATATTAAAGGATGGAGAGGTGTGGCTAGACACCTATGTTTTCCATGAAGAAGTCTCTTGGGTGTGTTTCAAATGTTCAGTTTGGCACTTTCTTTTGAGCAGTGTTCCAATTTTACTCTGAGAGCAGAGAAAAGCTTAAGCTCTTAAAGTGTTTCGCATAAAAAATGGTGCAATTCTTCGAGGTGATGAAAGCACCTAGTAAAGTTTTAATCAAGCTCCAGTGTTGCTGTTGTCTAGAGGAGTTTTTAGTACTTTAGGATTTTTGTATATTTCTTCAGTCACATTGATGATGCATTGTAAGCTCTTGTATGCTAATAGCACTAGAAGCCATTGATAATGTTTCCAGGTTCTCACTGTCTCAAAAATGCTGATTCCACATCTTTTCTTCACCTTTCATTTTGCTCTGAATATCCTTCTCATGTACTTGTAGGTTCCTTGCTCTAATGGTGCCTAAGCACCTGAGAAAATATAGTCATGTGTGCTGCTGCTGTTTTTCTTACTTCTTTTAGCTACTGTGAGTAGAGTACATGAGATACATTTCATATTATTAGATTTCTCTTCAGGAACTTTGGTATTTAATTGAGGAAGTTCAGTATAAATAAATACTGCTGTTGTTTTTCGTCACACAAGACCATTCCAGTTGTGTGCTGGTGGCCAGTAACTTCCCTGTGTCAAATATGTTTGTTTATAGCAATCTAGGATCAAATAATAGGCTGACTGCAAGCTTTTGCCATGGGTAATTCCTCATTTTTTGTTGCTAAGACCTCCTTGTCTTCTACAGGTGTTAGGTTTAAGAGATGCAGTGTGGAAGGTATGCCAGCAGGAAGCATGCTGCCCATGCTTTTGGGAGTTCTCAGGGCACTCCTGGCCTGGGCATGGCAGAGAGGAGCAATAGAGGGCAAAGCCACAAATGAAATTCTGCATATTATTTTCTGCAGAGCTGTGCTAATCCATAATAGAAGCCAGCATTTCCAGCCTCTGTGCTGAAGTGCCCATCCAAGCTGTCCCTGCCATCTGACAGCTTCATTTCCCCATGATTAACACAGCTGAAGTTTAGAGAAAAGGCTTAAGACTAGAATTTGAAACACATTTCTTGAAGAGAAATCAGTATAGTTGTAGCTTCAAAATCATCAGTGACAGAGCAATGGTCTGGAAGAGGTTTCAGGGGAGGGAGAGAATGCAATCTGGACCAACGTTTTGTACGTGCTCTCAACAACTGAGATTATTGCACGACAATCCCAGCCATGGTTTTTGCCCACAATTGCAGGCAACTTGTCTTGTTTACCTATTCCATCCAATTCTCTTTTCCCATGATAGATGTTAATGGGTGTTTTTACATATTTCATAATGGAAGCTAATGCTGGCTGTTGAAAGGCAACTTTGTGCTTTTTCAAGTTAAGGGGAAAAAAAGCTTAAATATGACCACATATTATATGACACTTTGGTAGCACGTACATGAAATTCTATCTTAACAATTCATTTAAGAACAAAAATGTGTTCCAAGTTTTCAACTGTCTTGAAAGCTAGAAGGAAATCTGGAGACTCATCCCACAGTATAAACAATCAAATTTAAAATGGGTATTTGGTTTCTGTTGCAGAGAGCAGAGTGCTTGTTTAATATGTGTCTAGCTTTGGCTGTCTGTTCCTGTTGTAGCTTTGGGAACTGTGGGGGCTCAGCTCTTCTTTCGTTCTTCAGCAGTGCAGGATGCATTACAGGGACTGTACCAGATTTCATGGCCTTCCTTGCTCCTAGTCCTCAGCAACCAAACCACAGGAAGGAAAGTACATCATCACAGCTGATAACAAGCATAGTCATTATAAACAACACTCAATATGCATTTTCTTCATATGCTTAGAAAGCCTTTTATTTTCAATCGATAGGAATTATAGGTAAGGAACCATTTTTATGACAGCGCTCCCAGATTCATACAGAAGAGATGACGTGGAAGAGTAAATATACAGATCTTCCTGCACACGCTCCTTATATAATGCACAAATGTATTTTATTTGACAGTTTCATAGTGCAAGAGTTTTGTGAAAATGACAGCCCTTCCCTGGGGTCAGATCTTTACGGATAGGATACAGCACAACCTTAGGCTTCACTAGTAAGGTAGTTCCAGAATTTGTTGAGTTATGATGGCCTCAATAAAACAAAAAACAGGGAAAATAAGCAAAAAAAAACCCCAAACAAACACAAAAACAAAACTCCCAAACCAACAATAATAAGCTAGGAAACTGTAAAAGGGATATGCAAAGTCTAACTGAAATAATAGATATTTGAGAGGTTTTTCCTTTCTTGTGGGAAAGTAGTTAAGCTAAATAGCTTTAGCTTAAAGAAATAAATGTTATGAGGATCTTTATAAATATTTATAGAGCAGTAATGCAGAAATATGGACCACTAAATCTGCTACATGTTTATACTTCAGCGAAGGTCTCTGGTTGATGGTAGGGAGTGAATAATACGAGAACATCTCTGTGACAGCTAGACAGAGAAGCCATTTGCCTCATCTGAACTTCTGTCTTGGTTATCCCTGTGCTGACAGGGAGAAGAACAGCTTTTATGGGAACATAGAATAGAATTGCTCATCTTCAACCTGACGGAGGCTGTGGGGCTCAGACCTCCAACACATACCTCCTTCTCAGCCAGCCCTGATATACTGTGCAAGAGCCTCACGTGTCAGGAATTTGTCTCCAAAAAGCTTTTGTTTATGTGGTTACTGAGGCATCAAAGTGAAAGATTTCTCATTTGGGTGAAAAATGAGCATTTTTTCACCCCCAAAATAGCAAGCCTCTGGCACTGTGATACAGGTGGCCAAGTGTATAAGGAGTGCATAGCACAGCAGTGGTGAGCATCTGGAAATGTTGCTGGCATTACTATAGAATTTGGGTGTAGTTGCAGAAAAGAGCCTGTTTCAAGTTTTCTGGGCCCGCCCATGACAGATACAAAGAATGGAGTCTAAACCATCGAGAATTCCTCGAAGGATATCTGCTCAGGCCTCCAGCTCTACTCTAGGATCCAGAACATTAACTGGAAGCAGTTTGGCTGGGGCATACAGTGCAAGAGATTCTTTGCGAAGATTAGACTCTGGATACCAGGAATCCGATGTATTGAGTAGTTCTGACAGAGACTGGGGAATTGGAGAAAGAGAGACCCGTGAAACTCCTTGGAGTTTCTGGTTTCTGGTGTGCTACTGTCATAGGTAAGATGAGGAGAGTTGGTGAGCTCTGCCTGGCTTGGTCAGTCCACCTGCTTAGGGTAGAGTTTTGGAAGGCTTTAGAATTTACGCTTTTGGCCTTAAATCTGCATGGTTGGTGTTTGGATTATGTTAGGGCTGCAGTCATTGCTGATGCACACACTGTGTAAACTATCTGTCCCCTGCCTCACAAAGCACCTGTTTGTGAGGCAGCCATAGTGCTTCAAATCCCCTCTGCCTTCCAGGTGAGGTAAGGGCCTCTCAGCGGGTTCACATCATGAAGCCTCACAAGGGAGTTTATGAGGATGTTGGTGGCCTTCAGTATTTCCATCAGACTTTCCTACAGATCCATGTGGGAGTAGAGGAGCAACTGGGGGGGCTGTGTGACGGAGTTGGGGTGTGATGCACATTGTTGGTACTCCTAATCCTGGCTTGTGTGGAGCCCAAATTACACAAGGATGAGACTGCTTGCAGTGAGGGCATAGCTGAAACATACTTGTCTGCCCTAATCAGGGCTTAGCTTGGGATCAGCGATGACAGCCCATTATGCAGTATTTTCTTCTGCCAGGCAATTGTGAGTACTTTGTATACATTACTCTTAATTGCACTCAGACAATGTGTCCGCCTCAGCTGCGTTGAAACAAAACAGTACCAAAACATGAGAGCACTGGGAGCGAGGTCAGGAAAGCACAGCGCGACATGGGTAGGGACGGCCACTGCTCTGTTTGTTTGGACAACAGCACGGCTGCGTGCTGTTGCTGCTCCAGAGCCACTGCTGGCCCCTGCCCAGGTGGTCAGCTGTGAGCTATGGGGAGGAGGACTGGCCTGAGAGGTGGCACAGACAGAAGACAGGGCATTTATCAGAGAGAAAATGTGTTATGAACATATACATGTAAACATATACATATACACACACATATATTTGGTCTATAATTTTGGTACATTTTTATTGCTAGAAATGAAATGTCTGTAACGTTTTCCTTGTTTACATTTTGCCGTTATGTTTTGACCCTGCATCCACTGGGGTGATGGATATCCTTGGGGTAGCTTCACTTTCCAGCTCTCCTTGCCCCACAGTGTGAGATAGGGATTTTGCAAGGGAAATGCAACCTTGTTTCAAAATTGCTTGTCTCACTTGAATTTGCAAATAAATTGGAAATGTTTCTGTTGGCTGTGGGTTTGGAAGAAGCTTGTTTTGATAAGCAGTAAGACCAAGTTAAGGCAGACATGAGGTTTTAGATCCCTCACTCCAGCACTTGGGATGTGCTGCTACTGGGGATGGGACCACAGGGCTCCTCTCATGCAGAGCTGGGCACAGGCATGGTAAGCCCTGGAGCTAGATCTGCAGCACTGGGTGAAGGTTCAGCAGCCACTACAGCCTTACAAGAACAGTTTGTGGGTGACTTTTTGCAATGTAAGATCAGAAGGGAGCTATTATACTGAAGCTGTTTTGGCATGGGTTTTATCAGAGGCCATGGAGCAAGCGAGCAGAACTGTGGCTCCAATCCCCCCTGGATTTGCTGCCACAGCAGGAGGGAGTGATTCTTCCCCACACAGAGGATAACCATCATGTGGCCGGTGTTTCGGGCAGCATGCTGCTGCTTTACAAAAGAGGTTGTGAAAACAGAATAAACCGTTTTCTGAATTTCCCATACGCACCTAGAGGCACTACTTGAATGTCATGGGCTGTACTACACATTTTTCCTGTCCGTTTTTATCTCTCATTTTTGGCCTTCAAATCATTTTGATATCATACGGCTGCATGAAATTACCCTCTGTCCAGAGCAACTTAGAAGGAACATAAATCTGGAGTTCACCTTGGCCACCATACAGCACCGGGCTCACTCTAAGACTGCCCCCATTAGTCAGGTATCCTGCTGGGATTTCCATCCCTCTCCTCCAGCTGTAAATCAGGCAGCTGATTAATAATCACAGAGAGGGAGATAATTAGTAGTGGCATGTAGCTGTTTTATGGATCTTTCTTTTCTGGGAGCCAAACCCAACCATATGGAAAAATGTAGCTGAGACACTATAAATATGATTCCACTTAGACAGTTGTCTCTTTCTGTTTTCTGTTATCACAGCAGTGTCAGCACAAGGAAAACAATGAAAGTGAAGAGATGCTGTTGCAGATTTTATTGCAAGTTTGAGTAGTTTTTTCATTCTTCAAGGACACTGTGTTAATCTGAAGAAAGAGGCTTGCGTTGTGTTCATTTTTCCTGCCACAGTTATTTAAGAAATAGGTTCAGTGCTTGTACTTGAAGAGCTTTGGTTCTCTTTTAACTATTTCTGGCTGAATTAGAAAGATGTGCTTTGTGCTTTGTGTCACGGTAAGTTGTCTTCTCCAATAAGCCACATCTTAAACTTTTTCAGTCCTCTCTGCATTCAAAGGCTGCATCTGCAGTTGGGCAGACATTGGTGACCAGGTGTCTGTAGCAAGTGAATATTTGCATGGAAAGTGCAAATATTTGGCAGTGCCGAGCAGATGGACACCCATGACAGCTGGACCCTCCATCTGTGTGGGGAAATTTTTGCATGAAGCCCCTTCTGATCACAGAACCATAGAATTTCCAAGGCTGGAAAAGACCTCCAAGATCCTCTAGTCCAACCATTCCCCTACCACCAATATTTCCCCACTGAACCATGTCCCTTAGTGTATTTGCATTTTAAAGTTTCTTGAGCATACCTGGGGACAGTGACTCAGCTGCCTCCCTGGGCAGCCTTTTCCAGCACCTGGCTGCTCTTTCAGAGAAGAAATCTTTCCTAATATCTGACCTGAACCTCTCCTGGTGCAACTTGAGGTCATTCCCCCTGGTCCTGTCATCAGTTACGTGGGAGAAGATGCTTGATGCTGATCTTCATGCAACCCAATGAAAATAACAAAGGATCTGCCTTTTAGGGTTCATTCTCAGGGCTGATTCCCCAGCAATGGCCACCAAACCTTTACTGACAAGGAAAATAATATGAGGAAAATATCACGCCTGTCCCCTTGGGTGCAAGGTGCTGGTGAACGTACAGCTTGACAGAGCTCAAGCAAGTGGGGAATTTAAACCTTGTTTATGGGAAAACAAACTGCAATGGAGGCAGGAGAATTCCTCCCTTCCTTTTCACAGCTTTGTCTTGGAGTAGGTGCCCAGGTGTCTTCTTATTGGTCTTTTGAAATAGTCAAGCAACTTTCTTTTCCACAAGGGAGTATTTTCTTTTGAGATGTATCTTTCTGCTTACAAAAGGGTTTAGAAATAGCTTCTGCCACAGGCATTCCCATCCAAAGCTTAAAGCGTGTACAAAGCCCCCACACAGCTGCATCAGTGTGATACAGCTTAGTTTTTTCCCTCTGTAAGAGGGAAGTTATCCAAAGTGGTATGAGGTAAGTGATGGTAAATCATAATTTAGTGCTTAAAAAGTTTTTAATTTAATTCCCTCTTAAAAAGAAAATACTGTAAGAGAATATAAGTTGCTGCTCCAAAGCTGACATAGAGAGCTCTGCGACTCATCCTCATCTCATCTGTCCCAGGCACAGCTTCCATAAATCATCTCTCTCCCAAGACCTCTACTCAGCATACTACTTCTTTTTCTGACACTTAACCCATTAGCACTGTGTACAGTATGTATTATGCATTGCCTTTTGTGCATGTCATATATTATGAAGAGCTTTCTATCCCTAAGGAATTTTGCAGCTATTTCTGTGAGTTCGTCCTGCAGGGTATTTTTATGAAAGTCATCAGTTAGCTTCTGCTATGAAGAAAGAATCATAGCGGCAAATAGGCTAAGCTCATTTGGTCACAATTAAAAGGCAGATTCTTTTTTAATGGGGTGAATTAGGTTCTAGAGGGTGCACAGGGTACAGAAGTGATGCTGGAGAGAATTCACAGGTGCTATCTCCTCGGGCCACTCTGTCTCTTTGATTGTTTTATAGCTTTAATTAAATATTGAACCAAGAAGAGCACAGCAACCACATTGGAGTGACGTCCTTTAGGAAGTCTAAGAAATGCTGTGTCTTGTCCCAGTCTTGCTGTCTGGGATGAGCCCAGAGTAGAGAACTTGGGTTAGAAATTGGTTGTTTCTGGGAGTCCAGTCCTCTCCGTCAGAAACAAAGGATTTTGTCACTACTAAAGCCAGGTCAGAATGTAGGAGCTGATTTTTTTCCCTGGAATTGTTTTAGAACCAGCCTTGAGATTGGAGGAGGATGAAAGAGTATGGTGCCAGGCTCTCGGTGTCAGTGCGTGGTGACACTGGCTGGCCAGAGTGCATGTCAGAGTGAGATGCCTTTTACACAGCCAGTAGAAGTTAAGAAGCTGCTATGTATCACCATGCTCTCCTTCATTAACCAGAGGCAAGGGGAAAATTATAGGCTGCAGTCTGTGGTGTAATGAGCCACCTGCTCATGGGTCCTTCTTCACCTACGCTGTTTATACATGGTATTGTGGGCCTGCAGTTTTCTTTGCGACTCCCTTTGTTCTCTTGACTAGCAGTAGACTTTCCGTGAAATTGAACTAATTTGGAGAACAGTTTCCCTTCTTCTTCACTGTTTAACAGGACATGACTGGCATTTTTCCTCCTGGTCCTTGCCCATCTATTATCACCCACTATGACAGCCGTATTTTGCACTCTGAGAAATTCCCCAGAACTGGCCAACTGCCATAAGTAGGCAACATTTCAGTACAATCTGTGATCACGTCTCCTTTCTCTACCTTTTCCTCAGATGCAAAGGAGCATCCCACTATGGCCTTACTAAGGAGCGGAAGCGGCGTTCCCAGGACTGCTCCCCGGACCGCAGCTCCAGCCTTGCGGTAGCCGCTCTGGGCTCCGAGCTCTCCGCAGCTGCAGCCATCGCCTTAATGACCGATGAGCCGGGGCTGGTGAACCCAGCCTTCAGCCCCACCTCGGAGGACAGCCAGTCGGGCAGTGGGCCAAGAGACCTGCACTGCAGCAACCGCAACAGAAGTAAGGACCCAAAGGGATCATTGTGGAGCATGGCGGCTTCTTCCTGCATCCATTTTCTGTAAAACACGTGTTGGTGGAGGATGGCGTTTTTTTTCGTTTGTTTGTTTTTTTCAAATTGACATGGATTTTCTAAAAGGTGAAAAATAGATTTTCTTGTCTGGGGGGCAACGTCAATCTGAAGACTTGCTGCACACAGGCAAACTGCAGGTCTCAAGAAAGATTATTTAGTCAAGTCAGCTCTTTTGGGGTGTGTGAAGTGCCAGATGGTCCAGCTGTGCCTCCAACAAAACATGGTGGCCCAAGTAGTCCCTACAGAACAGGTGATGGGCACCTATACAAAAACCTCTTGGGTACTGTGTTCGGCAGTTGCCAGGTATTTACAAGAAAACAGACAGTAAGAGGTTCCTGGGAGCTCGGGGAATGTTTTTCAACCTCTCAGAGCATACACCACTGCTGAAATAGCCATGATCAGAGACTGGATGATCCTTGCCTTGATTCTTCACCTTGTGGCATAGCACCTGGCTCTGGTGAACATCATGGTAGAAAAATATGGTTGACTTGGAGGTATTAACAGTGAGGTCAAATCTTGTACTTACAGTCTCTGAAGCCAAAACTGTTTCACAAGCTTTGTGTTGCACCGGCTCTGTGTTGGGAGAATGGAAGAAGGGCAATTAAAAGAAGAGCAGCATTATCCCCCTCTGTCCATGCTGCAAGAGAGAGATGGAAAGGGCGAGAGCAAGAACATCAGGATGAAATTAAATCCCACCAGAGTTTAAAGGCTGCAGTCTGGTTTGGGAGAATGTTGTATTATTAGATTACAGTGTTTGGCGAGCATGCTGAGCTCAAAGAGAGAGCAGCAACAGCCGTGACAATATCTTCAGCAGGATGGAAAGGAGAGTGAAATGTTTTGAAACTATTATGATTTTTTTTTTGTCTTACTCGAGTTAGAAGATGTGACTTAGGAGGTCCCGCCCACCTGACGATCTCTGAATTTAAGTCATCAAACTGTTGGCTATTGTTGGCAGATTGGAAGCACTGCAGGATTTTGAGTCATCAGTGGATTTTTATTCAAGAATAATTTTCAGCATCAACTTCCAGATTTTTTTTTGCAGGGGGAATCTAACTCAGGTAGCTTGAGAAGGGCAGTGTTTCTTCCTCTTCTCTACATTTTTCACTGGATTGTTGCTGATTCTGCCCTGACTAAGGATTATTTTCTCCCACACTGCCACATTTGCAGGTACAGATGTCTGCCTGAGACTGGCAGAACAGATGGGAGGTGGCAGTGCCGGGGTGTTGGTCAGAGGTAGAATAATTGTACCTTCATGCAGGTGGGTGCTGTCTTGGATTCACAGCACAGGAGCATTGCTGTTTTGCTCTGTTGTCTGCTGAAGAATGCAGAAATGATGTGAGTCTGGAACTGTTGAAAAGTATTGATCTTTTTCCTGCTGTTGCAGCTCGACACTTTGAACGCTCCACTATAAGAAGCAGATCTTTTAAGAAAATAAACAAGGCATTCAGTGTTCTTCGAAGGACAAAAAGCGGAAGTGCGGTTTCCAACCAGGCTGAGCAGGAAAGGGAGGCTGTTGGAAACTCTGCTGCTGGAGAAGGTAATACTTTGTTCTCCTTGTGTTCTCACTTAGTTGGGGCAGGAGACTGACCCTATGCGTGTTGGAGCTGTCTGTCCATGACTGATATGTCTTTCATTTGGTGGGTGCACATGATTAAAAAGAAGCTGAAAGCTCAACTTTCCCTTATTTTAGAAAAGCTTTTGGTGAATAGCAGGGAAGAGGAAAGCTGAGATGTGTGGGACCTCACATCGAGTTGTGCTGGTAACTGCCCATGTGCTAGAACTGATTCAATATCTAATGCATGGGATGTGGGATCAAGCATCTGGGACCTGTTACTGGAGCTACAGCTGATTTGCTCTTTTGGGTCATTTAGTTCAAGAGGTTTTGCCAGCATGTGTGTGTTTTCCCTCTAAAGAAAACAGATTACAATGATCACACATTATGGAAATCTCATAACTTCCTACTGATGGTAATGAACCACTAGAAATTACCAGTGGAATGACTGTAGGAAAGAGAAAAGCACTGAAATTATCCCAGCACTTCTGTAAGGTCCTTGGTGACAGATCTGTGTTGCCTCAGCCAGGCAGGTGATGAGGTAAGAATGTTCTGCTCTCAGCTGAAGGTAAGGCAAGTTGCCCTGATATCTGTCAAAGATAAGGGTCTGGCAGGCAGTAACACTTAACATTTGGCATTCTCAAAGCAGTAAGTAAATATTACTAATTGCTTTGGATTGTAATTATGAAGCCAACGTTAGCATTCATGCATCAAGAGGAAGTGATGATAGAGTGGGAAACACTGTCTTAATCAAGTCCCTAATTGAGTTCATTATTCCTCTGTCTGATGCCTCAGCACCTCAACTCTCTTCCCAGATCAAAAATCCAGGGTCAAGGCTTTACAAAGACAATACAGACAACTTCCCTTTGCTCTGTACATCAAGCCGTCATTGAAACCCACTGAAAATAAGGGCAAAATGCTGCCAAATGTTGTGCTCAGGCATGTTTATTCTAAAATCAAAGATCAGTGTTTAATACCTCTTCTACTTTCCTTGCTTGTTGCTTCAGAGGTGTTCTACTTAGTTCTTGTGTTCCCAATCATTGCTCTCCTTGTCCAGATTCTTGCTGATGGAACCAAAACAAAGCCAAATAATTCATAATTCTTAAGCTTCTCCATAAAAAAAAAAAAAATATATATATATATATATACAATTCTGCTTATTGACCTGGAAATGTAATTAATAACTTTACCAAATATATATATTTTTAATTCCCCTAGTAAAAATTTGTAAATAAGTCTACTGCCATCTTTCAGGAAACAGGTATTCATCTCATTTGCTAGCAGCTGCTCAGTCCACTGTAATCAAATCTTGCCCTCCTTCAGGTAAAGTGATATCCTGATTCTTGGGCTCATGCTCTACAGAAGACAAATTTCAGGCTCAGGCATGGAAATTTTATGGCTGCTTTCTACCTAGGCTTATAGTAGAGAAGTCCCACTGAAAGCCTGGTTTCATGTCTAGAGATAATGAGAGGATCTGGATGCCAGCAACACCTGGTCAGTAACCCAGATGATAACAGAAGTAGATGTGAAGGTGACACTGGCTTTTGCATTTCAGCAGAATTAAAAGCATTGTCTCCTTTTTAAGTGATATGTAATGGTACCCTGGAGGGGCACTCTCTATAAGGATGTCATTCTGTACCTGATTTTGCTCGTGATGTCATTAGTCAGCATCAACTATGCCTGTAAAATTCCAGGTATGTTCTACTGCACTGGAAAAACCAGGTAGGCGTGTAATTGTTTAATGAGCAGTTACTCTTACACATGAGCTCACAGAAGCTGGGTATTCAAATGACGGTATTAATTAAATATGCAAAGAACACATTTTGATTAGTCTGTTCTGGAATTTGGTCTTTAAAAAAGCGCAAATGAGTAACTTGCAGAAATACAAATATAACTTTAACAAGGATCTCCATTTAGTCCTTCACAGCAGGTGCTTTGTGCATCTCAAAGGCGCTCTCTGTTTCTTCTTGTTGGAAGAAGAAATGAACTTCCTTCTGTAGCAGTTATCATCATCCTGCCAGCTGGGTGCTTGCATTCTTCTCCAGTTCTGTATGTTGTCTTCTATTCTTGCTTTTTTAAAACCCTCTCTTGTTCCAGGCAGACTCCTGGTCAGAGATGGTCACCCTTTAAAGGATAGCTGCAGTCTGCTCTGCAGTTGTTTAATGCAAATCTGCCTGTCCCCCATATTCAGAATTTCCTCATCTCAGTACTGGTATCTTGGCTTAATATGTTTTGCCTCTGTTTTGCTCAGAAGAACTCTGGAAGCAAAAACTGTAATGTGTACCCAGGTATTGACCCCAAAGGCAGAAGCAGCCATGGGTTTTTGTTGCCACATCAGTTTTTTGCCCGCTGCAGCATGTGGAGGTGTTTCTAATATGAAGCTGATATCTCCACTGGGCCTGAGCTCAACTGCAGTATCTGTGCAGGGATACAAAACAAAAGTCGTTCCTGATAGGGGAGGGACAGCATCCAAATAACCATGATTGCACTTAACTTGAAAGCTGAATGTAGTGCTGGGTTTGGAAAGCTCCTTTGCTACCCCAGGACACTGAAAAATATGGTGTCTATACTGTGTTTCTAAAGTAATTCGGGCAGAAGAATAGTTACAGTCTATTGCTGTCTTACACCTGCAGCTGGTATGAGTCTTTTGCTGTGAAACTGATTTTATGATTTCCTTTTGCAGCCTGTGGTTTGCTTCATCTAACCTAATGTTGTATACACACATTTTGAATTTAAGCGATCCAGACTTTCTTTGTTCCTCTGCCTATGGTGATGTTTTCAGTAGAAAAGTGTTCACTGTACAAACCAAATAACACGTTAAAATTGCATGAAAAGTGTAAACAGTGAAAAGAAAATGTTTAGATGGAGTAGGGCTTAAGATTGTCTCATTTTTAATAACCTGATAATGTGTAAATAACCAGCGAATGACATTACTTGTGGCACTTAGAGTTGCACTTGGCTTCCCAGGTCTGAAGTAGAAGTTAGGGAAGTTTAAAAGGGCTTGTTTCATTCTGAGAAGTGAGGGACAGTGACAGGGACACCCTTCCGGCAATGATGCATTTAAGATGTGATGTCTTCTGACTGGCTGTAGTAGTGTAAATGACCTTGACAATCTAGTTAAATGATAAAATATCTCCGAGCAAAGACTGCTCTGGTTTTGCCATGCTTATTTGTATCACTGTACTCCTAGTCTGGCATCACACTTTAAATTCACTTCCAAGAAAGATTAGATATATACACACACTCTTTACTCCAGCTGATCTACGAGTACAAGTTGTAAACCAGCTAACTTCAGAAGGAAAGAGTTTGAGAATGCAATTGCAAAAAACCTTTTATAAAGTAAAAAGGAGCCATACTGCTGGTTTTCAAAACCAGTCATCAGTTTAATTTTGCAGTCAATTCATTGTAAAATAAGTTGAATTTATGATTGTTTGAGGATGTCAAATGCCATTCAAAGTCAGCCTAATTCTTAGTCCCAGGGCTGGTGCAGTGCTACATCTGTTATTGCTTAGCAGCAGTCAAGACCAAGGCAATGCTGGCAGCACTGGCAGGCTCACAGAGCAGACTGCTGTTATGTGGGTGTACTTCCCTCCTGCTGTTCAGTTGGAGCCCAACTGTGTTTTCTGTGTGTGCATATATACATATATATGCGTGTGCATCTGTAAGGTAGGTGTCATAAATACTCTGGTGTTCTGGAAAGACAGATAAAGAAAAAGGAGGTGAGTGAAATGCAGAAGGCACTAGGTGCCAGAGCCAGGTCTTTTTCAACCATTTCATGATGGTAAGACTTCTTAAGTGAAGAATAGAAAGTGACTTTCCCAGCCCCAGGACAAGACAGCAGGAACTCAAGTTTCTCCCTAGGAAGACTACATTAGCAGTGTTCCTCTTTTCCCAGATTTGATTCTATTGCAGTTCCAATTTCCTAAAATGGATGCTAGAAATATTACACAACTGGTTGAAAGTGCTCTGCCCCCAGGATGATGAGCTGGAAGTTTTCAAGTGGATGAGATTGGCTCTGTAGTGTTTCCTCCGCTGCAGATTGGTAAAATGATAAACTTTGCCTGCTGTAAATAAAACAGCCTCAATTCTTGAGACAACTCTACGACAGTTTCATTTTAAATTCATTTAAATTGTGGTGACCAGGTGCCTGAACACTTGCTATCCCTGCAGATACCAGGGATGCAGATTAATTTAGATGGACTGTAGGCATACAAAGCTCTGGGGACTCCAGCTGGTGCTTCCCATCAGCCAGGCCTCCTGGTCTGGGCAGGGACTGGCAACCTGAGACAGAAACTGTGCTCACAGTGACCTTGGATTGTTCTGGAGCTAGGTGTCATAGCAGACACACTGAACAGAGCTGTGGGGATGGAGGCAGCTGTTGTTCTGATGGCACTTCCAGAAGGAGCACAGTACATGCAGAAATCAGCTGAAACCCAAGACCTGAAGGAACATATAAATTAAGACCTGTAAACTGTGGGGCTAAAATATTAAGTGTACTGAAAAGTGCCTGTTAGTCTCATGGCTAGTGTACTAATAATTGTGGAGTCCTGTGTTGCATCAGACAAGCAGAATTTAATGGGTAAAGCTGGCCTTTCCTATGTTATTTGTTACTCTGGTGGAAATATAGATAAAATTTCACTCTAATATAAGGAAAATATTACTTGAGGAAAAAACACAGACAATATTTCTCAATGTAGATGATATTTTGTTATTATTGACAGATTCAGAATGCTCCATACCAATCCCAGCAACAAAAACACAACACTCGGTGGAAAGAACTGCAAGAGTCACCAAAAACAAGACAGAAAATTTACTTCTTTCTAGATTCAGCAGCGCTTCAGTATTTAAGGACTGGAAATATAAAATGGTAAAGAAAGGTATGCAATACTCCAGGGTTTTCCTGCTCTGGAAAACCTGGCCAAAGGGAACTGAGGACTTTAATTGAGTGCTGGAAAGGGTTGGAAAATGGGGTCTGTGCAAACTGATGCTCCAGCCCCACAGTAGGATGCATACATGTGAGTGGTGCTATCTTTTAGCCCGGCCAGGCCCCTTATATTTGGTGAGACCTGCTAAGGTCCCATTCACCATGAGTAACAAGGTGCTGGATCTGGGTCCACCTCTTCTGGGGATAGTGCACTCATTACAGAATTTCAGGTCAAAGACATTTCCAGGTGCTGTGTTCTCTTAAAACAGTCAAGGTAGGTTTTAATGAGCCTCCGTACAATGTATGCAGACTGATGAAAAAGCTATCTAAAATTTTCAAATATTCAAATATTATAATTGAAATAATAATCAAAAGTATATGTATGTGTGTATTTTCTACATTTATGTTTTCAGTCATAGTTTTTAAAATATTCAGTTGCCTTTTGCTCTTGACAATCTAAACTGCTGATAATGCAAACATCCATGTGTATGTCTGGGTTGAAAGTAAGAGGCAAATCTTTAATGAAGGTAGCAGAAATTAAGTGGTCATCCAGTTATTTCGATGCTTGACTCGTCTGAGAAGAAAAAGGTACAATTTATTAATTATATTCAATAAAGAACACAAATAAATCAAACCTGGGAGGTGAAGCAGTATATCCTATGAGAAGAGGAACCTGGTGACTTGCATACTAGCAAGAAAAATTCTGTGGGAGGATTTGTTTTGTCATAGACTGCATGCTTCAGAAGGAAATCAGTTATTAGAAATTCTCTCAAAGGGTCTGCATAAAATCATATTGAAAATCAGCTGAATGCCACTGCAGTACTTACTAAATCAGTTATAGCATCACTTAAGCAAAAGAACTTGTGTAAAGCTTATACCTTATGTATGTGATGGGTCTTGTTCAACGCCACATTGCTCTGGTTTTGTTCTGGGATAGTTAGAGACTGAAATAACATGAGATTATCAGCGGCTTGTTCAGTCTGCTCTCTGTGGTCAAGAAATAGATAGATTTAGAAAAAATATCAGATTTAAGTATAGAAGAATGAGTGTTTAAGCCAAGGAGCGCTATCTTTTACAACCCAAGGTGAATCATCATGCAAAGGGAAATGGAAGCAGTTCTGCTACGTGACTGATTTGATAGCTTGCAAAATGTGAAGAAATATTTATTTCTTTCATTTTCATGGAGACAAGAATAAGTGGTGATCTAGGTCATCATTTTTAATTTACTAATGTAAACCCTTAGAGCTTCCCTGAGAGCACAGAAAGAGCGTGCTTATTCTGGCTTAGGGACAAAGCCCTCAGTAATTTTTGAGGAGTACTTGTGTCATCTGACCTTAAGCACCCCACTGAGCCATCACTTAATTGGCTTTGTCTTCTTATATAGAGTTTAGCAGCTCCTTTGGGTGGTCATACACTTCATAGAAAATTAAGCATTTAGGGTAGAGGCCTGCCTTTAGATGATATGAATCCACCTTCAGGCTTCTGGGAATTAGACAAGCTCCAAATTGGGGAAATAATGTTCAGAAAGTATAAGGAGTATGGGGGAACGATGCACCTTCCAATCCTGAGACTTTAAAATTGTGTGCAACTCTGAGACAAATCAGTACAGCTGCAGAAACTGCTACAAGAGTGTAACTAGGTTGAGTAAGGCTGTTTAATTACCTAGATAGATTTTCATTGCCTGTCAACTCTGTATAAAACCACAAAGTCGAAGTCTGTGCAACCGGTAGGTGATTTTTACAGACGTGGAGGAAGACAGCTTACCATCTCGAAGAGCGTATGATCAAGAAGTGGTAAGGGATTCAACATGTTATTTATTAATGGTTTTATTTTCCTACACTTTCTTTCCCCTTGATCTCTCCCAGGAACTTTTGGTGCCTTTCTGGTTTGTTGTCTGATAATTCTGTAGTTGGAAATACTCATTCTATCTCTGATACTGCTCTGTTAATTTTCATTTAACAGTTTTCTGCTATTCAGTTGCAATCACTGTACTTTCATTTCTAAAACTGACTATTGAAAAAATGTTAGTACTTCATTTTTCTACTTACAGGTTTTCATACAGATACGTGGACTCTTATACCAGAAATTCAACAACTTTCTGTCGCATGTGGTGGGGCACAAGGCACTTAAAGACTGATGTGCCTGTACTAGACGGCACAGTATTGCTTTTACTTGAGCTTTACTCAGTGTTGAGAGTGGATTAAAAATTCTGATTGCCCAAGACATGCTGTGCAGACAAACACGTCAGCTGAAAAATAGGTTTTGTAAGGGGGCAAACTCCTCCAGAACATTATAAGTAAATAACAGGATCATCGCACACAGTCCTTCTTTCTCACACCCAGGCTGCCAGTGCCAGCAGAGAACTTCCAGTCAGCAGTTAGCATCATTCCCTTCTACCCCACAAGTTCATAAAATGTGAAATATCCTGGGAAAATTGATTCATCCAAGAGGGCTAACTGCTTCTGAAAGCAGAGGTCCTCATTCTTTGTGCATGAAGAGTCCAGTTCAGCGGTGTGTTGAGGTGTCTGGGTTAAGCATGGGACAGATTTGTGGAAATACCACCTGGGCACAGTGAGGTCTGTGTGGATTTATTCAAGGCTGTGGGCAATAATACGGAAATGTCATCTGCATCAATGGCAGAAGATGTTTGCTCATTTGAACTCACATTTTTTAATGTGGTTTAGGATCAGTCTGTGTTAGATCTGATATTGTTGGCTGGCCAGCTGCAGTACTTTTGCTTGTGTACCTCTTTGGAGATCTGTCAGGTCACCTCGGAAATTCCCCTTCCTGAACATACCCTGGTTTCATACAGACCCTTGGCTGAAACAGCCAGATATTCCTGCTTCCTAGAGTTCAAGAATGATGTAAAGAGAATGATCTGGTAGGGAAACTACTGTTTGCTTTGGATTGACCAATTAATCTTGCCTTTCTGTTAGCTCAAGGTAAAAAAAAAAAAAAAAAAAATAGGTCTGGGATGCTAGCAGTGAGGAAAGTCAGCAACCCACCGCAGCACAGACCACCAGGGTTTGTTGGCTTGTCTATGTCCACATTCTCTAGGGCCAGTAAGGAGCTGTGACCTGGCTCAGAGGGGTCTCTGGAGGCTAAAAAAGTATTTTGTTCCCTTAAAATATTAGCACACATAGCCGCATTTTTTCTTAAGCTCATTTCATCTGTCTGGATTGTATCAAGTGTTTGAGGCTGTGCTTTGAGGGGAATAAAATAGAAAGGAAGTTTGAATGTATTCATTAAAAATGATCCCTTCAAGTTCAGTAAAGCAAACATACATTTCCTTTCCACACACGTATTATATATCATATCAATGCATAAAACCTAGCTTGGGTAACTGACAGGTACTTGAAGTTGTGTGGCTCATGTTTTAATGAAGCAAAGCCAAGATGTCATATAAATACCTTATGATGTACCTTTCCAGGTTTTCCCAGACTGTATCACCTGATTCCAGATGGTGAAATCACCTGCATTAAGATCAACCGAACTGATCCCCATGAGAACCTGGCCATTAGGATTGTGGGAGGCAGCGAGACTCCTTTGGTTCACATTATTATACAACATATTTATCGAGATGGAGTAATTGCCAGAGATGGAAGATTGCTGCCTGGAGACATGATACTAAAGGTACTGTACTGGGGGAGTACAAGATAAAAAAAATTATATCCTAACTACAAGTGTAAGTTGATCATGAGATTTGCAGTGCTGCCTCTGTGTGTGGATGGAATAATATGTGCAAGAAGTCCAGTTCCTCTTCATGCTGTGATGATTTTGGTAATCTCAATTGTTTTTGTAAATCACTTTTGTTTGCATTTCCCACTCAGTTAACAGACATCTCTGCTTTCCAGCCAAGCATGGTAGATCCAGAATGCATTGCAGCATGATGTTGGCGTGTCTGACTCAGCAGAGCAAAATTTTTTGAAAGCAGGAGCAAGGGATTTGTTTTTGTTTTTGTTTCTGCTGAGATGTGGAGTTAAATCTCCCTCAGTGCAGTTTCCATTGCCTTAAATCCCACTTACACCGGAGGAGGTGATAGGGGCCTGGTCATTGTGTGTCTCATCTGCATCAGCATCACACAACATGAGGCACTGCCTGCTCGATCTGTGAGCTGCCCCATCACCAGCCATGGTTGAAATCTCTAGGAATATATGAGCAGCATTCAGGTGTTAGCCACCGGTTGCTACTTCTGGTTCTATAGAAATGTGTAACAGATGAACAGGAATTAGGCCAGATGGTTAAAATCGGGTATTTTGTGAGCAGTGGCTCCAGCAATGAATGAGAACAGCTCTCTCGGCTGCCCCATCAACTTCAGAGGTGCCCCATCAGCTCTGAATGGGAGCTACATTACATTAATGTTTCAGTACTTGGAAGAAGGGCAAATCACCGGTAAATCCTACCTGGAAAACAAAACACAAAAAGCCTGATATTCCAGAGTGTAAGCCTGACTCCCTGCTAAATACCCAGCATTTATGACCTTCTGCTTGAGGCTGTTTTCTCCATTTTAATTAGAGGTTCATTAGTGGGGCAGTTTTTGTTTTATTTTTCTTTTGCTGTTACTGAAACAGCTGAGAGATAATGAAGAGAAACAACTGGAAAGCAGTGGGAGTGGAAGGAAGGGCTGGCAAGGTGATCTGAAATCAGAAGCTAGTGGAATAAAACCAAGATATATGAAAGGATATTGGAGCTTGGGGGAGAGCAATAATAAAGTTGAAAAATAACAGTTATGTCTGGAGACGATCCGAGCTGAGAGAAGGGGGAGAAAAAGCAGAAAGTGTCTGTACAGCATGTCCTTTCCTCAGAGGAAGGACTCTTTTTGTGCACAGATTTGGCCTGTTGCGCCACGCTGCTGGGAGCAGCGCACGCCACCTCATGTGAAGACATCTGTGTAAACAGAGCAGCCGCCTCCATGCCAGTTCAGGTTAGATTGTCTTTCTGCCACTGATTTCCAGCTCTTTCTTCCAGGTGAACGGCATGGACATCAAAAACGTGCCTCACCACTATGCCCTGTCCATCCTGAAGCAACCCTGCCACGTGCTGCGGCTCACAGTGCTCAGGGAGCAGCGGTACCGGTGCCGAAGCAGCGGGCTCAGCCTCGATGCTCACTGCAGCAGGGATGACAGCTTCCACGTCATTTTGAACAAAAGCAGCCCCGACGAGCAGCTAGGGATAAAGCTGGTCCGCAGGGCCGACGAACCCGGTGTGTTCATCTTCAACCTGCTGGATGGAGGAGTGGCCGCCCGCGATGGCCAGCTTCAGGAGAATGACCGGGTCCTGGCTATCAATGGGCATGACCATCGGTACGGCAGCCCAGAGAGCGCAGCCCAGCTGATCCAGGTCTGTTGCCGTGGCTTTGGGCACAGTTTCTGAACTTGGCAAAAGCCAAGTGATGCGTTTTCGCCATCCATAGCAATTGTGCTGAAGAGAAGATTCACAGGTGTGCATTAAGGGGAGGGAAGGTGTATCAAGCTTCCTATCCCTTCAAGGGTGGGAACTGATACCTCCAAAATCTCCCTGGTGCCACTGCGGGTACAAGGGCGAACATGGGCATGTACTTCCATGTGATGCCTCTTGCAATCAGCTCACTGTAGGGCTTTTGTTTCCTTCTCTGAAGATGTTCAAGACCCACCTAGAATGCTTACCTCTGCAACCTAGTCTAGGGAGCCTGCTTTGGCAGTGGGGTTGGATGAGATTATTTCTAGAGATACCTTCCAAACACTACAATTCTGTGATTCTGTTACAAAGAAGAGGTCAGTGTAAATCTCTATACCCTTTACTCAGAGGGTGGTGAGGCACTGTCATAGGCTGCCCAGGGTGCAGGCACTGTGGGTGCCCCATCTCTGGAGGCATTCAAGGCTGGGTTGGATGGGACCCTGGGCGGCCTGAGCTGCTGGGTGGCAGCCCTGCCCATGGCAGAGGATGGGAATTGGGTGGGCTTTGAGGTCTGTTCCAACCAAACCATTCTATCATTATATGAATCTATGACTCTGTGATATACTCTATATCTGCCAAAATGCAGACCAGCCTGTACCCCAGTATCAGAGTCCAGCAGGGTCCTGATTCCCTCCAGGGGAGATGGGAACAAACTAGAGAAGTCTGAGACAACCACTACCATGTTTTGGGATGAGCATTCCAGCATCAGTGGCTTCCTGCAGGCATGTCTTAGAACTGAAGGTACTGCGTATACACTGTGGATATTTCTTAAATGAATACAGCATAAATTCAGATATTTTGGGGAAGGAAAAAAAAAAGGATCTTATTCTGTAGTTTTTGTAAATCTCAATTTAGACACTTATGGAGAACTAAAGGGGTACCTCTCTGATGCACTTAATAGCCTTGCCTCAGAACTGTCTCTACAGAATCAGTGAGCTTCTGCCTAATTTCCCCTCCAGAACCATTTTCTCTGAATTTATTCCTTCACAGACTACTTTTTAAAAAAAAGTCAACATAAAAAGCAAAGCCAAGGATCTTTTGTTGCTTTTCTTTCTTATTTATAGTAGTCATTGTACTTGTGCGACTTTACATTTCATTTCAAGTCATGCACAGTGTTCTCATATTGAAGAATTTTGTGTACCTGAATGAGATGTTGAATCAGGCTGGATGCTCCGCATTTCAGATGAATATAATCAGGGTAACACAAGTCTGGCTAAAAGAATCTTTAAATGCAGTGCACTTTGTGGCAAGCATTCCCCTGTCAGCATAGGTTCACAGATGGATGTGACCAAATTTCACTGCAAAGTTTATGTTGTAGGTGAAGATAAAGCCATTAGCTTGTCTACATGCTGAGAGCAGAGCCTCCCACTCATCCGCAAGCGAGCAGGCATATCCTGCCCAGGCAGAAAAACCACATCTTTTTGCATAACATCAGTTGTTGAAATTCTGGTCCAGCATCTTTCTGGATTACGTTATATAGATCACTAAGTGGGAGCAGAAGGCAGCAGTTGGAGGGTGTTGAATTCTCCAAGGGGAATGAAGTTGGGAATGAAAACCTTTCTGAAAACTGGTATTCTTGGAACAGTTCTTTATGGCTGCAAAACAAGTCAACAGTGCTTCATAAGCAAAAAACACATGTAGTCTAAGATGAAATGGAAAAAATGACTTAATGAGACCATTCACACACAAGTGTTTGAAAACACTACCAAAGTTCTTATTGGGTTCCAAAGAGTGGATGTTATTTATAATAATGCTTGTAATGCATACCAGTCTCTGGGAATTTAAACAACATGCCCATCAAAGGGGGAACTCAGGTTTCCAAACAGCCGGGATTGCACTGATGTGAGCTCTGTGAATCACATTTGTCTAATACAAAATTCCTGGATCCTTTGTCTTTTTTCCTATGTTTTTTCATCAGTTGTCATTTGCCTTTCCTGTTCCCATGCTATGCCAGAGAAAAAACATTATACTGAGGCCACAGAAGTTTTACATTTGCATCTTACACGGCAGTTTTTACCTCATCCTCCCATTTTTTTATAGTACTGAATGTTGAGATCTCAGAATGTGTCACTCTGCATACCAAGGTCTTCAAATTAACAGTGCTACAAACTCTAATATATGACTGGCTCCTTTAAAAGCAGAATGAACATTCGCTGATATGATAAAAGGTGGTGGTGGTTTATTATGCCAAGCACAGCTGGGAGAACTTCAGGTTTCTGCTGAGTCTGATTAGTTTTGACTGCTAAATAATGAATAATTGAGAAAAATCTGATTCTTCAGGCCTGTAGCAATTATATGTCAGTATATGCAAAGCAGCTGTTCATCAGGTGATTAGGTGCCAGCCTGTTTAGAAGCTCAGTCACAAGAATTGAAATGAAGAAAACATGTACATGCTAATGCGGAATGTACACGCATCGTAACACCTGGGAGCTTGCTGCTCCCCATTTGCCATGTCATCTTTAGTCACAATCTTTTGTCAGATGTGGCACATTCTAATCTAAATAATGTGTTGTCCCACATCTGTTTCATGTGGGTGCAACATGAAAATGATCAAGGTACCAGAAGAGTGGGCAGTAGCACGAAAACGTCGGCCCTATCTGCTCGGTTGGGCCAAGCTGCATGGCTGCCTTGTTTCCAAGTGACTGCTTGGAAGTTGTCACCATGTCCCCACCTCCCTACCTGCTTGGATGTAGCCACCTTTGTGAAGAGGTGTTTCTCTGCAGCCACTTCAGCTGCTGTTGTGTCCTTTCCCTATCTCAGGGAGATGTCTGCCAAAAGCAGCCGCAGAATCAATCTGGTGCAGAAGTGACCTTTGGAGGTTTACAAGACAAAGCTTTGCAGAGCATTGTCCAATCTGTGCTTGATTTGCTTTGGCCACAACACAAACTTCAATTCTAGTAGATTGTTTCCACTGTTACTTGTATTCAGGCTCAAAGCAAACCTTATTACTTTAATTCTTGCTTCAGCATGAAGAGCAGAGAAGGAACCGGGAAAAACAAGCAGTGAAAGGGAAGGAGGGAGGGAGAGATCAAGACGAAGCAGCAATTAATATTCTGATCAGTAGAAATGGTAGTGGGTTTGTATATGAAAGTATGTAAGTACAAAGGCTAGTCATCTTGTTTGGATAACTTTTTAAAACACTCTGGACTTCTGAGAAATTACTAAACTTGACTGACCTGGAGACAAATGCGACATTGCAATACTCTTGTTGAACTTTTGTGAGTTGGTCCTCAGAGAATTAGTCACATTTACAACCTTCCTCTAAATAACCAACTTTGAGACAAACCATGTGGCAGCAGATGAGCTTTAAGCAGAAGTTGCATAAACTGAAGTTGTTTGTTTTAAGGAAAACTGTATTTTTGTGGGGTCATATGCCCTTAGGAGATTTAGTAGTGTATTGTTCAGCTATGTTTTCAGCATCCTACAAACTAGAGACTAGAGGGTAGTTTTCTTTCTCCCAATGTACTTATGGATGCCAGGTGAGCTGGTACTGGTAAAACTGGTTATAATAAACCCAGTAAAATTACCTAGAAAGTTATTTTAATGTATATAGGTATGTTCCAAGTGATATATTATGAAACTGTGGGGATTTTATTTGCTAGTTTGAAACCTAACATCCCCCAAAGTGCAGTTAAGGTGGGAAAGAAATGTGCATTTTTTAATGAGATAGCACCTTTCTTACAAATAGCGTGGGCTGAACATCCTGATTTCAGGCTTGCATTTGGAGGTTTTGTAGAGTTGTGGGTTTTTTTAAACATTACTGATATTTTTCAATAACATTTTTAATTCTCAGTGAGTACTACCGAATCCAGCCACAGGAAAGGCAAACTGAACTATTAAAATAAAAATCCCAGCAGCCTCCCCTGGTTTTTCTTGATTGTACATGAGAGTTTTGATTTCTACAGTGCAACTGGATCCGGGTTTGGTTTCTAGCTGCTTGTTCAGTGGCAGCTTTCCTCGGAGCTCCTCCCCAGAGCACAGGAGGTGGCAAGCACCAGAGGTGACACCCCAGGAGCTCCAGAGATGCTTGATGGGGTTTCCAAATTAAATCCTTGGTAATGACCCATGCAGAAGCAGACAGGAGTCCCTCTGGGGACCAGCTCTTAAGAGCTGCTCTTATCTGCTGCAACAGATCTCTCGTCTAGAGAGAAGACATTTTTTATTTTCTGAGTATGCTTCTATAGCTTTTGGGCTATTTCTATGCTTCCCTTCAGCTACATCAATAGCAGAAAAGAATCACCTGTACACAGAATCAGTAAAGCCAATACCAGCTGTATATGGAGCACCTTAAAACAATGAGGCTCTGCAAGTAATCATGACCATTGTGTAGAGGCATTCTGAGCTTGGGTTAATTGTTTTTGTAGATCCTGTTCCTAGAGTGGGAGTTTGAGCTGTTTTCCCAACCCAAATGCTGTTACTCTATGCACTTGCTTGCGCCGCCTCATTCTCTTTTTCTGTGTTCTGGCATACTAGGATTTTACCTCTCAAAGCAGTATTGTATGCCTTTCTTCAAGCTGCCTTACATCTACTGTGCTTGTTAAATACAGGTGGACTCTGTTGGATCATTTATTCTCCACCCTCACCAGCACTAATTGTGGGGTATCTCTCCTGCTGCAGGCATGGTGCTGGTCTGCTCTGGTGCATGCAAGAGGACATAAGGAGTGCTCAGTGATCCTGTTACTGTGGGTCAGGTCATTACTTGCAGACAGATTTAGGGCAGCCAGCCGGAAAGGTTTTTTTTTTTTTTTTCAGTATTAACACCAATTTTTCAAGTTTTGTGTAGTTGGAAGTAAATCTGTATGAACTGATTTGACCTGAACCAATGCTGCTACTTCACATCAGTGCAGCCTCTGCAGAGGGAAGCCTCTTTGTGACCCCTCCCTGTTCAGCTTGTTCTGGGTCATTGCAGCGGAGCGATGGGATTCACTCTTTGTCTCCTCCCCCAGGCCAGCGAGCGGCACGTCCACTTCGTGGTGTCACGGCAGACCAGGCAGCAGCCCCCTGACATCTTGCAGGAGACGGGCTGGAGTTACAGCAGCAGCCCCCAGCCCTGTCCTGCAGAGAGGACCAATGCCAGTAAGGTGAGGCTACATCTGCTCTGCTGTACTTGGGAAAGGGGACCTTGGGGTGGCTGGCATCAGGAGGTCTTGGGGTAGTCTTTCTAGATCCAGTAGTGGCGTGTCTTATTCCGCAATGAAACATAAAGCTGTGCTTCTCATCATTTGTGCTCAGGGAAGTGTTTCTTCCCTCACTCCTTCTGGAGGGAGAAGGAGAAGAAAAGGTGAAAGGGGATTGTGGGTGATGTGGTGTGATGGTGTGGAGCTGGACTTGTGCAGGGGCCTGAGCCACACAGGGAAACATGCTTCAATGATAATAAGAGGTTTATGTGATGTTTCTCCATCTGAAACAACTTCTGCAGAAAACAACTTTCATAGGTTGATCTAAGAGATTTCTATGGGCTTCTTGGAAGCTACAGTAGTTCTTAATCCTTTGAATGTTTCTTAAGCTACTATGCTCTGACCCAGCTCAAGAGTTTGAAGGTCCTTACAGGCCATGGCAAGAATACAAATATTTTGCTGGCTTTGGACACCAAATGTGCCAGTTTTAGAAGCTTGTGCTTGCCTGTGCCACTGCTGTAAGACTTCAGGGAATGTCATCATTACAGCAGGAAAACTGGGAGTGCCTACCCCTTCAAGTACTTTGGTATCCAGGCCTTGTTCTTGGGCTGAGGAGGATAGGGACAAAGGAGTATGGTGTCAGTCTGAAAATGACAGCCTGCATTAGAGGGGCTTAGGTGCTCTCTTCTGTGTTTTAAGGACTTGACTGCATTCAGAAAAGTGACTCTGAAACATCTGCAGTCATAAATATAACTAGGATTACTGCCACTCAAACCAGATTTGACCACTGCATGGAGGTGCTCCTGATGAGCTAAAGTGGCTTTTGTTTAATGGAAATGTTTATGGGAAACTACAGTAGATTAAATGTATTTTCTCTGTATGCAAGAACATCCTTGCAGGAATTAATTTCTTTGTTTCACTAAATGTAAGTCACATTCCTGGTTAATCTACATCAGTTACTCTGAGCATTACCCCTGTGCAAAGCCTCATGAGCTGGTCCTCAGCCCCCTACACCAGGGGGGTGTTAGGTAGGTGAACAGCAGGGCTGGTTAAATCCATCCTGCCTGATGAGCAGGCAGAAGTGCCCCAAAAGAGACCTTTGGACTGAACCAGATGCCAGATTAGGTGCACAGCTATCATTCAAGAGACGAGCCTAGCTCTGCATATTGCAGATGCTTAATGATACACTGCCTTTGCAGGTTTCCTTTCTTTCTTTTTGTAAAACTACATTTATTCAGTGTTTTTAATGAGTAAAAAATGTAGCGGTGTATCTTTACTGTTAGCTTCATTTGCTGTGAAGTCTCAATCCCAGCTCTTGGTAAGGATCAACAGGAGTTAAATCATGAAGCAGTCGATGCCTGATAGCTACTAGCCAGTAGCAGTAGTGCCCAACTAATCATGCATCTGCAAAACATTACTTAGTAATGAAGTAATGGTTTCCTTAGGGAGATATGTGTAGGACAGCAATTATCTCATGTTGCTGCTGTATGATTTCTAGTGATGCTCGGAGCACCTGCTAGCTCTACCATGGAGATCTGATAAATTGGTACCATGTAGGACTACATTGCTTGTTTTTCATGCACTGCCCTAGATCCCCATTTTCTCTTTCTGTACCAAGGGGTATTGGACAATAACTGGTAAATTCAACATTATCTGGAGGATCTATGAGCTTGGCAGGTCAGCACTGATCTTGCAGTTGTCCCTCCAAGGCTAACAAACCATTTTTGTTGAATAGCCCGTCACTTGTGTGGGGTTTCTGGTTTGCCACAAGAGGTGTGTGCTCCACTAGAGCATGAGTGGGCATGCTGCTGTGGGCTTCTGCTCAGTGCCACTGCTGAAGCACGGTCTGGGGAAGATCAGAGCCAGGAAACAAAACTTTATGCTGCTACCACTTCCCTTCATCTCTGTGCTGACAGTAGAGAGCCTGTCTTAGAGAAGATGCTCTGGCAATAGATCATTATAGCCAGTGGAAATGACTGTCTTCAGAAACTGCAGGCTTTTGGGATTATACAATCACTACTAGAGTGTTATTTGCCCTTTTATAGAGTACAAGCGTGTCAGTTTGAATTTATCCTGCTTTTTTGCATCATTTGCAATTCAAGAGCTTTAAACTCTAAGCTTTGGCAGGCTTAATTTTTTTTTTTTTTTTAAATAGACATTAGTGCAGGCATAATGCTTGCAGGCCTAGGGTCTGCACAGTGTCCAAGTGCAGCGTGTGCTCCTGCTCACACACAAGGCAGAGTAGTGCATATTGGCTGCAGTTTACTGTCAAGGGAGTTTGCTACTTCTGTGTGGTTTGGTGGATCTGCTACCTTCTGCCATCAGTGGAGTACTTCGTTATATGTGATTGATAGAGGGATTGCTAACTACCTGAATTTTGAATTTTGACGAACTTTAGCTGTTTATTTTTTTTCCCTGGGCTTACCTTAGCAGGTGGTATTCACAGGTCAGGAACACTCTCTTTGAGGTAAGTGTGTCTCACGTTCATAAATAGGGGCTGCAAGCTGTTTGTGATCCAAAAATTAACTCCAGCTTCCAGCAGCCACGTTGTTCATACAAAGGCAGAGACATCACTTTGGGCCAAGCTGTTGCCCTCCCATGAACTTGTATCCATCTGGAAGGAGTGAGAAGGTAACTCTCTTTCCGGATGGTACCGTTGGCCATCGGCCAACAGAAAAGGGAGGACAGTGTGTAATGACCACCTCCTTCTGCAGTGGCAGTGATGGGATGTGTATGGTGTGCTGTAGATGTGGGGCCTTGTAAGATGTTTTCTGGTCTGCAGGGCAAGGGGATGTCCAGTCCAAATGGTCATGGCTTCTGTCTGGATTCAGAAAAGAGATGTCAGGAACGTTTTGCTGTGCAGCAGAGTCTGCTGAACAGGGCTGTAAAGCAGAAGTAGGCCAGATCTGATTTCTTTGAAGTCAGCGGGAGCTTTGCCATTAATTAAATAACACTTGTTTTTAATTTGAACTGTTCTCTTGCTCCTCTCTCACTAAGTGCCCAGAACTTAATGCATCCATCACCCTGTTTCTTGAGCAGACAATGTTCTGTGGGCTAACAGGCAGGTTAGCCTTCAGGTGAAGTGCATCTTCCAGACACAGCTATGTTACTTAGCCTGCAAAAGATGCATCATGGCTTTGATGTTGTGATAATCTGCTGTAAATATTTATTTTACAGTAATCATACCCCCAAATATTTTTTTAAAAGGAGAAAATGAACTGTTATATTTTTCTTCTGACCTCTGAGGTCACTTCAAAATGACAGAGGAGGACAATTGTTTGGAAGAGAATGCATTGAAATGCAGTCACTGATAAACACTGCCTTTCAACTGGTTTACTCATTATCAGCGGTCCTTCCAGGAAAGCTCTACGTGTGTTTACTAAAAAAGGCTTTGCTTCACTTTCATCACTGCCTTCATCTCAGCCAGGCTGCCTTAATTCCTCTCTATCTGCAGCCATGTAAGAGGACATGTGGAAGAGCAGCTTCAAAGGAAAACTGATCCTACATGCTTGAGTATACAACTACCACTGCTTTCATGATTTTTCACAGAAATATAACAGGACAATTTGTTGGCCAGCACAGCTTAGAAAGCACTGATTCTTCAAGAATAGAGCCCTATCTGGCTTATCAGACAGCATTTGTGTGTCTGGGATGTGATGGACATGGTGAGAGTAGCAGGATTGCCCTGAATGCTTGGGGTTCAACCTTAGTCACAATTGCATATTTTGTTACAAAATTACAAACTGCATTGTTGCGAAAATTAGTAGTGCCCTTCTACTTTTCACTTCCTGATGGAAAAGCCATTCCTTTTCAAGGGGGAAAAAGGCCAACATTTTTGTGCAAACGTAGATGAAACATTAAATTTAGTTTGCATGAGGGTAGAACTCTACTGAGTTTGAAACGTTTACACCTTGAAGGCAAACGTGGCCTTCGGAATGACTGAAATGCACTGGACTGGAACTTCTGTGTTTTACAAAGGAGAATGTTGTAAAGCCTCAGAAATGTTTAGGTTCAGTTGCAAGCCATAAATCCAATGACTGACACAGCGCTCATGTCCTGCACACAGAGGTGGTGTGTCCAAACAGCTGCTGCAGTTTGCCATTAGTTGCAGTGACGAAGAGATCTTTTTCACCAAATTCTTCGCCTTTTTGTTCCCGAGGTTCTGCAGCTTCCCCAAAGATGAAGCCATTCCAGTGCTATGTATAAACAAGTGCGCCATAGAATTCCCACCCAGGCTGTTCCTTTTTCCTCCCTGTTCCCATATAACCCTGTTGCTGCTGTCTCCCTTCCTTCCCCTTAGTGATGGTGGGTGCAGCCGCAGGCTTGCCTGCTCTTCTTTCTGCTCTGCTGGCCCGGGAATCGAGGTGGGATGTCTTCATGGGATCTGAAATTCATTGGGGGAGATTAATGTGGCTTTAAATGAGATTTATAGATTATTTTTGCATATTATGAATGTGAAGTCACGCTTGTGAATGAGAAGGGGGCGGGGGTTACATGTGAAATACATTTACAGCTATTTTAGCTCCAAGAGGGGTAGGACTCTTCATAGTCTGATTGTTACAGAAGGAAGGAATGCTGGTGGTCCCTAGCTGATCTTAGCATCAAGAATTTTCTTTCTTTTATTATTATTATTATTTTTTTTAATCATACTCCAAATTTACAATTTAAAGACCTACTCCTCTTAGTTTCATGGCTGAAACACTTCTGGGTTCAGTGGGAGCTGTGTCTGACTTAAAGGTGCAGGTTATTTTGGCTGTACCTCTGGCTCCACAGAGCCTAAGTCCGGGAGTGGCAGGCAGCTGTCAAGTGCTTTGGTATTCTGTAAGTGTTTTCTGGTGAATACTTGCTTCAGTAGAAGATGCTTAAACTGTCAGGGAGTCTCTGTGCCCACTGTGTTTGCTGTTCCCATTACAGAGCACTCTTCACACTGTCACTTGTCACGAGAAGGTGGTGGCTGTCCGGAAAGATCACACAGAATCACTGGGAATGACAGTGGCAGGTGGAGCAACAAACAGAGAATGGGATTTGCCTATCTATGTGATAAGTGTTGAACCAGGAGGAGTTATCAGCAGAGACAGCAGGATAAAAACGGGTAAGAAGACAGGGATCTTGACAGCCTGCTTTAATTCAAAGGGTTCCTTTGAAAAACAGGGACAGTGTACGAGCATCACACCCTGACACTTTCAGCTGTTCCAGAGGCTTTTGCTGGGAGGTAGCAGATGAGAGGGTCTCAAGCTGGCCTCCAAAAAAAGGAATAATTCACAGCACCAACCACCTCTGTGAAGGGAAGTGAAGGAATACTGAGGTAGGAAACAATCATTTAGTACAGGAAAATGAGCCTGCACCACTATCTTCTAAAATCTTCATTATGCAACATTCGTGATTGTTCTGTTTTCTTTTTTTTTTTTTTTTTAACGTACATTTTTTGAGCTTGCTTGTCATACAATTTGATCTACAAGAGAGATAGTGGAGCAGAATTCCCCATCATATGTGAAGCAATATTAGTGCCTCATGGCTCAATATTTTGCCTAGAAACATTGGCTTTGTACCTCCATTTGGCTCTTGATGCAACAGGAGGCATTAATGGATTCTCCCGTAAGCAGAAGCCATTGGGGCAAGATGAGGAGTATTTTCTCAGTCCTTTTTTTGCAGGAACTGCTAGAGGAGCAGAAGAATGGTGAAAGATCCCACTGTTCTGGGGATGCTATGTCTCCTCAGCTTCACCTGGGTCATGCTGTAGGGGAATTCTGAGTGTACAGAAGAGATTGCCCTGCTCCTCACAGCACTGGGACAGTCAGAACAAGGAGACAGTAGGTCTTTTCAGGCCCTGGAGTCCATGTCAGCATGTGTAGGGATCTCCTTTTGCAGGGACTATAGCTTTTCCTCACAATCTGTGTGACAACACAACAGCAGGAGCAAACCGGCAGCTTTTCCCCTCTCCTCCTGCTGGGAAATAACTGCCTCTCAGTGGGATGAATTTCCCCGCCCCCCCAAAAAAAAAAAAAATAGAGACTCAGATTCATCATGAGGCAAACAACCCAGCATGGAAAATTCAGCCTGGTTAATTTGATAAAATTAGAAACAAATGAATATGTGATGTTCTAACAGTACCATAAGCCTCCAGGGTTTTGAGCAGCCTTCGGAGTGTTGCTTGCCTCCTAGGGGCAGACCACAGGAGAGGTTCATTCAACAGTGCTGCAGTGCTGGGGATCCCAGCAAGGGGGATGCAGATGGGGTGCAGCAAGAGCGCCCCAAATTTGGAGTGGGGTATCCCTCTGCAAGGATAGCCACGGTGCTTATGGGAAGTGGGTCAGGCAGTGCCATCAACAGCATCATTAGACAGCAAGCTCTTGGTGCTAGATTTTTCTTGTTATCAACGGGGATGCATCTTAGCAACATCTGTGGGGTCTTTTCAACCATCCCTTTGTATCACAGGTGACATCCTCTTGAATGTGAATGGGATCGACCTGACAGGGGTCAGCCGGAACGAGGCTGTGGCCCTGCTGAAAAACACCAGCTCTTCAGTGGTGCTCAAAGCCTTGGAGATGAGAACGTGTGATGGCCGAGAGCGCAGAGAGGCTGCTGAGAACAGCGAGTGGTCGCCATCCTGGGTGACGTGGCTGGGGCTGCCCCGGTGAGTCTGGCAGCGGCTGCCTCCTGCTGAAGGGGAGTGGGAGGAAAAATCTGTGTTCTCTGGCAGTTCTCTCTTTTGGCTTGATTCATTGCCCTGACATGTTAATTAAATCCAGGCTCTGTCACAGACTTTCCTCTAAATACCTCCCTTTTGTAAGTGGGTATGCGTACATGGAAAAATAGACACTCGTATTCCCTCGCAAGGGAGGGAAGTATCCTGAGTTGTTCCAGTCCTGAAAATGTATCTGGCACTTAGGGAGTGAGAGGAAGAACTAGTATGGAGGCCTTGGCTCGACCACCTTGCAGAAGGCAGAGCTGCCCCTCCTGCTGCTCCCAAGCTGCACAGCCTTCGTTCTCCCTCGTCAAAGACAGCTGGATTGTTTGGCTTTGCCCAGATGTTGCACAGTGCATACAGTTGGCCAGCATCTCCAGATCACCTCTCTTCACCCCACCCCCGACTGGAAGGAGCGCATTTGTCACACACACAGGAAGCAGCTGTGTTGTCCTTTCAGTAAGGATAATGAAAGCCACGTCGCATGCCATGAAGTTCTCTCCCAGTGGAGAACTTAGCATATACCTGCAGCTTCAGAGACATTTTGTGATGTACTAACCGAGGGTGTGCTGCCAGACTGTGGATGCACAAAGCCAGCGTCACACTGGTGGTGACGCCCCTTCCCCATCCTCAAAGAATGAAGAATTCAGCCTACTAGTTATTTCCATCCATATTCCTGAAGTTGGTGGCAGTTCAGAAAGCCTCTTTCAGTTGTGAGAAGAGAGTCTGCAGCACAGGTGGGCCTTTGCCCAAATTAAGGACATGACCTTCTCACTTGCTCAGAGATTCATTGTTTTTCCACCTGCTGCCTTGAGCCAGGTTGAGCTCTTCCACCTTGCAGCAAGCTCTGCTGTGATGGCCAAATGGTGTCTTGCCTGGGTGTGCTCTGTGACCCTGTCTGTGGCTAACACTTTTGTCTAAAGCAGAATGGCTCTGTGCCTGTCACCTGCAGATGGGAGGTTCTTCCTGCAGTGGAGAGGACTGCACTCTTATTCCTGTGAAGGAAAAGCAGTAACAAGAAAAAGCAGAAAACCAGTGGCTCCCCCAGGAATGGTGAACTCCTCTCTCCCAGTTTTACTGCTGATAGGCAGAAATAGCAAGGCTCTCATTCCTGCTCACTTCTTCTACGTTCCCGAGCGTGACCACTGCATTTTACAGGTGATAAACTGCAGCACTGGAGCATAAGCAAGGTTCCCTGAAGGGAGGAGGCAAGCAGAGCAGGACTTATGATGCTGAGTCCTGCCTTCAAGTCCATATCTAAATCAGCACAAGCGATGCACCCTGCCTGCATCTGGTGTCAGTGCACCTTTGCTCTGTTGCATAGGCCGCCTAAACTGCCTGCTTTTCATCTCCTATCCGCAGCTGCCCAAAGTTCCCACGTCCTTAGTGAGGTGACTGAGGTGAAGGACAGAGCTCCATAGTGCTGCAGACTCGCACCCGGTATTCCCATCTGTCAGTACCGCATTGAAGTGTGTGAGGAAAAGGGAGGTATTTTTTTTTCTGTTTTTAAAAGCAGTATCTAAGCTCCCTCTATCCCCCTTTCCAAAGGCTGTGTGTGTGAAGCCATTCCCATCCATTTAGTCTGAAGGAAAATCAGCCCCAGCATCAGCAAGATTGCAAACAGGAAGCTCATTGTGCTCCCATTCCAGCTGCAACAGCAAGCACAGTGCGGCCCTTCTCTGCCAACCCAAGGCAGGGCATTAGTATGCAGGACCAGCATGCTGGTCCCACCAGTGGGCTGAGACAGGAGCCAGAGTTGGACAGGAGCAGTGGTAACAAAGGTGTACTTCATCCTCAGAAGGAATTGGTTGGTCCACGAGGATTTGATTGTTACAACTGGGGTCTGCATTTTGCCTCATAATACATGCTTATATGAGTGAGCTTGTTTCCATCCAATCCAGGCATTCAACTTTTCTTTACCTGTCCTTCAGTGTGCTTTTGACAGGGATCACAGCCCAGTAGTTCTCGAGGTATTTCCAGAAGTCTTGTGGATTTTCAAGCTGCTACAGAAAATGATTCTCTGTCCAGATATCCTTCAGACAGGCCCATCTGGGTAAAGGTGCCCAGTGTGCAACCATGGAGCAAGGAAGGTGGAGTAAATCCTTTCCATTTACCATAAAGACAGCTCCAAGGTGCCAGCATCTAGGAACAACTGGAACAGCTGGAGGAAAGGTAGCAACGTCAGAATCATCACTATGAGGGATCACGTAAGGTACTCAGGAAGAGGGACAGTGCATACCTACATAAGGAAAACTTCTGGATCAGGTCAGTAGCTGTAGAATCTGACGATCAGGTTATCTGTCCTCACCGAAGCTCACAGCCTTAGAAAAGCTGTCCTGCACAATTCAACGTTTGCGGAACTCACTTGAATTTTGGCAGTCTTAATACTGGCCTCAGTCACTTTTCTATGATTTGCTAGTATGTACATAACTTCTCTGTTCTTTCTGTAGCATGGTCCAGTACAGGGTGGTTATAAAATAGACACACATGTGAATCTGACATCTGTCAAAACTTGGACTGCACTGGCGCAGGGGCTGCGGTCTGTAGGAAACAGTGATGCAGAAACGTAAGCATTCCAGCCTGGAAACTTATTTCAGGGTAGCTAATTTAATTTTTTGTTGTTGAGGAAGGCGGGTCACGTTTATTGTTGGAGGAAAATGTTGTTAAGAATGCATGCACAGAGCAAATAATGTGCAGCAGCTGGTGAAAAACATTTCCCCGGCCCTGTGACGTTTTTCCTTCTTCAACTGTGTTCCTGCTCTCCTTTCTTTTCTCTCCTTATGTTTCCTTCCCCCAGCTAGCACTTAAAAATACTTTATAGGTCATCCTGTCGTAACATTTACAAGCATTAGTACTTCACACGAGTGCTTTTGTTCATCTGCAAAGTGAGACAAGAAGGACAGGAGTTGGGCAAAGTCATTCTGCAAACCAGGGGGGTTAGTACTGGGCCTGAAACGTGGAGCTGGGAGAGAAGCTCTCCCAGATTAACTCCCTCCAGGCTCCAATGGGTGCACTTCTCAAACCTACCACTCCACTCAGATCCTGCCAGATGCACTCGTTGCAGGGCTTTTCCAACTTTATTGCTCTTATTACTTTATTGCTGCTGTCCTTGTGCTGCCAAGTTGGTTTTGACTCCCAGATCATGGGGCTACCTACGCTTTGTAACAGGTGGGAACTGTATGTTGCTGTCAAAAACAGGTGATTTTAAACTCCTTGTGCAGCAGTAACTGATGCTCACACATAAATTACTCTTTGTCCTCAGCTTTCTGACCACTGGTGTGCTTACAGACAGCAGCAAAAGACTGCCAGCAGCTTCGCTCCCAGGCAGAGGGTGGTTCACTTTGGTCCACTCGCAGTTTAGTGGGTTATGGCAGCTTGACTAGGTCAGATCACACGGACTGGGGATCATCACCTCAGAAAACTAATCTGCTCAGGCACACTAAGCATCTTCAGCTGACGCAAGTACTGTTTCATTTTTCTCTCTGTGGCACTTCTTAGCTTGCCTTGATTACTACACAGCTGGAAAGAGCCAAATGAAATAGCTCCCTTCAGGCTGCTCTTTGCTCAGGATGCTGCGTGAACAGCCTGGGACGAAGCTTGGCATCCCGTGCTTTGGGCTCCTGGAATCATTTTTGTGTTCCCAGCAGTACTGATGAATAACTGCGTGGTGCTCTGCTGTGTTTGCCCTATAGCCTATAGGATGGAGATATGGAAACTGCAGTTTAAAGGGGCAGGTTACAGCCTGTGCCTTCGGTCAGCATGGGGCGCTTGGGCAGGACATAGGGGTCCATCTCCAGATCAAAAGAGCTGTGCTGAGGACAGCTATGCTCTGAAAGTGGTTTCAGGACTGATTTTTAGGTAAGAGGGGTTGATTTCCTTGTCTGGTGTCAGCAGGTGCCTGCAAATATGCGAAGTAGGAATATCATCTGGTGATCAGGAACAGTGTTGTGCTGGCAATTAATTCCAAGATTATTAAAAATAGCAGACGGAGGTGTACCTCATTCATCCCAGAGAAAGGCAATGAAACTGGTGAGGAGAGTGAAGCACAAGTCATAAGTCTTCAAAAGAGGAGTGGCTGAGGGAGCTGGGATGTCTGGAGAAGAGGAGGCTCAGGGGAGACCCCATTGCACTCTACAACTTCCTGAAGGGAGGTTGTGATGAGGAGAGGTTTGGCCTCTTCTCCCAGGCAACAAACAAGACCCGAGGAAATGTCCACAGGTTGTACCAGAGGAGGTTTAGATTGGACATAAGGAAAAACTTTTTCTCTCAGAGTGGTCTGGCACTGGAATGGCCTGTTCAGGGGTTGGTGGAGCTGCTGTCCCTGGCAGTGAACAAGAGGTGTCTGGATGAGGAGCTACGAGATATGGTTTAGTATCTGGTATTAGCAGTGGCAGTGTATGGATGGCTGGACAAGATGATCTTGTAGGTGCTTTCCAACCTTGTGATTTTATGATTCTAAAGGAAATGAAAGCGTTGTGCCCTGTAACATCAGAACATCAGTTTCTGCTGATTCAAGATATGGTGCAAGGACAATGGGCAACTGAAACTCAGCCACTGCATCAAAGAAAAATACTTCTTGGCTTCGTAATTAGGTTCAGCACATGCTAATGCTAGCAAGCCATCTCTATTTTGCTTAAATCTTGATAGCATGTGTTTGTGCCCTCCAGACCAATGGAAACTGTGTAGCTATTGTTTTTAAAGAATGTTGTACCCAATGCATGTAAACTTTGTCTTCACTGGATCCTCATCTCATGTTTTTACCTGCTTGATAGTTTTTCTCTAGCATCAGGATTTAGCCATTCAGTTTCCTTAGGTAAAGAGCATTGTGCTGGGCAGCAGAGCCCCCCTGCCCCTCAGACCAACATGGGGTAATGGCACTACCAGCTGGGCCCTGGCACTGCTTGGTCATGACCTTGATAAGTACCATCAAACACAGAGGTCCTGAGTGATTTTGCACATTTAAGTCCACAGATGGTAAAGTACTAATGCCTGGCTGCTGAGGAAAGAATCAAACGTCACCTGTTTCTTACATTAGCAGCCAGTGGATGCCTGCACAAACATTATATACCTACCATCCTGGCAGCAGGTGAATATTTGTAGGCCCTGGGGGACTAATTGATTATTACTTTAAAATCCTGCTGTGAAACACAGCAAAAGCATTATTTGGCAAAATTTAAAAATGCCAGACATAGCGAGATAAGGTTATTAATCCTTCTATGGAAGAAGGGTCAGCTGTTTCTTAGAAACCTAAAGCATTTCTGAATAGAGCTTGTAGCAGTTGCTTGCTGTAGGCCAGCCTGTCACTTTGGATTTAGAATAGCAAAAGGATTTTCAGGCTTTTCAGTCGTTCCTGGGCAAACTGATGAGTAGATTAAGAATTAAGGACAGAAGACTGTTGTTCTGGAACTAATTAATTTTTTTCTTCTAACTGGTTAAAATGAAAAAGCTGAACTAAACAGGCGTTCTAGGTAACGTACTCATGAGCCATATGCAACATATAGGAGTCTAATCCTCACACTACTCTTACTTTCCCATATTCGTTTCAGCGAAGCTTTGAGCAAGCGAAGCGTAACCTTGTTGATGTTCTATCCCTGGAGACTTTCAAGGCAAGGCTGAATCAGGCCCTGGGTAAACTGGTCTAGCTGTGGTGACCCTGTTCACTGTAGGGGAGTTGGACTAGATGGCCCTCAGAGGTCTCTGTGATTCTGTGAACCTACAGTATCATAAAATACGTATAAAGGACGAGGCAGGAGAGGCAGACTGCAGCCAACTCACTGTAAATACCGATAGCTGCTATAGTCAGGACAGTCTGTTTCCAGCAGCAGACTTGGTACTTCAGTGCACTGACAGAAATGAATGGGATCTGCTCCGTCTGATCCATGCTCCAACTCACCATGTTGCTTGACGAGAAAAGCTCAGGATTCCTTCCCATTTTTCTTCTTTGTGTGATCTCTGCCATTGCTGTAATTCTGGCTCAATGCATCAGCCTTGGATATTTATTTTTTCTTTTTAGTTCTCAATGCCTGGCTACTTTTGACACAATTAATCACACACAGAAGATAAAAGCAGTCACTGGATTGTATGAGGCAAATGAAATACAGTTTCTGGAATTACAGCTTATAAATATTAAATCCAGCCTGAGAGTGTTTTCATCACTTTCAACCGTAACTAGAACATTTCCATTAAATCTTACCATGTGAACCAACTGATTTATTATTTTCAATTCAAGATCAGCTTGCTGCCTCACTTTTAGGATAATGGGTGGTGGAAAGCAGTACTGAAGAAGGAAATGGCAAGTGTTTACCACAGGCTAACTTTGCTGTTATTTCACATCTCCAAAACACTCTATGAGCACGTGAAGTAGCAGATGCCACATTAATCCAAAGCTAGCTGTAAGACATTTAATCCGACTGGTTTGTTTCAGGTATTTGTACAGCTGCAAAGAAATTGTATTACGAAGAAATACAGCCGGGAGCCTTGGCTTCAGCATTGTAGGAGGCTATGAAGAACACACTGGGAACAAACCTTTCTTTATCAAATCCATTGTCGGGGGAACACCAGCATACAATGATGGAAGAATTAGGTAATGCTAAACGCTACTTCTCACTAGGCAGTCTTTTATCTGGATTTATTTTTTAAACAGGCTTTGCTTGAACACTGTAAATGCTGGGGGGAGGGGGAGGGGAGGGAAGGGGATGGAGGCTGGGAGGAGAAGGAATCCTTGACAGGTAGGAAGACAAGTATACTTCATATTAATGAATTAATAAGTGAGCTCAACAGAGTGCAGAATTAACTTCTGGAAACAGAATCACGAGAAACAGATTTACTTTCATGGCAGCTTATTTCTGGATGGTTTTCTTAGCAATCCCTAGTATAAGTAAATGATGCATCAGTTTGATATCTGTAAAAAGAATGCCAGCAGAGAAGCTTACCTACACCCCCAGCTCGAATGAAAGCCAAACCAAACAACAAAACCACCCACCCACAATACTTCTTTGCAAACTTTAATGCTATTTAAAAGAGTAAATGTAAAGTGATGGAGCAGACTTATATCAAGAAGTTTTTGTTCTTTTACAAAAATAAGTCCATTCACATCTGAGTTATACTGTTTTCATTCAAATATGTCAAATTACTTTAATTATTAGGAAAAAGCAGGTGTGTGTGTGAAGTGTGAACACTGAAGCATTTTCACCTGCTCTGTTCCGTTATTTGTGAACAGCACTGAGCCCGAGAAGAAACAGTGACACTTCTGCTACCCCACGTATGCACATAGTTTGGCATTCGCCAAGGAGAAGTGTCCTTCTTTAACATTCTCATATTTTGCCTGTTTTTTTTTTTTTTTTTTTTTTTTCAGATGTGGTGACATCCTCCTTGCTGTCAATGGCAGAAACACATCAGGAATGATGCACACCTGCTTGGCAAGGATGCTCAAAGAACTGAAAGGAAAAATTACCCTCACAATTGTCTCCTGGCCTGGCACTTTTTTATAAAACAAGTCTTCATGGAGATTGCAAGAAGTAATTTAACACAGAAGAAAGGCAAACAAAAACAACAAGAAACACCACAGATGTCGTCCATCTTTGCTTTTTGGGAGGTCAAGTATGTGTTTATAAAGAAACGGTTTGTGAAATTTCAACCTGCATGTCAAGAGAAGTCAAGTTTAGACAAAGCAAGGACACACGTCAAAGAATCACTTTAGAGTGATTTAAGCTACAGACTTAAGTCATTCATTCCTTCCCCGTGTTCTCAATCTTTTTTTGTTTTTTTTTATATATATATTTAATGCATAATAATAATAATAATAATAAAAGTTTAGGGAGCAGCACCTCCTGCTCACCCACTTTATTTTGATTTATGAAAAGAAATCCTTGAATAACCCACAGAAAAAATATCCTTGCAATTTTTTCTAATTGCAATCATCAGGTGAAGGTTTTTATCCAACACATGAATAGCACTTTTTGGTTATATGTACCTTTTCGGGTCAGCACAAAGCTGATATTTTCAAGACTTTCAAGTACTGTTTGTTAGTCTGTAAAACTGTGAATTAAATTTCTAAAATTATTAAAAATAACTGTAACTGTGTACTCGTACAGATGTTATTTTCATCCAAAAGAAAATGAAATGGTCATCAGGGTACCAAGTGTCATTTCTGCCGCGCTGCCATACTCATCTCGCATGGCACTGTGCCAGAAGGTAATCTGTAAGTGATGAGGGACTTGTAATTTTTTTTTCTTACAATAGTTCTTTGCCTTTCCCTGCAAGATGCTCACTTTTCCAAGTCTTGTTTTTTTTTCCCCCTAGAAGCCAGTGAGGGAGAGAGGCTGTGTTGGTTCATCTTTATCGTGTTAGGCACAGCTGTCCCCTAGAACAGAGACTAAAATGAACTTTCTCTTAAGCCACTGAAAAGCAGCAGGGATGATTATCCAGTTTAATTCTTCCTTATGCGCCCACACAAACCAGACATAATTACCAAGTGTATGATCTCCACGCTCACTCTGTGTTCCATCAGACTGAGAACAGTCAGCACCTTTCCCCTTCCCCTCTTGTTTTCATTACGCTTCAGTATAAAGTTCTTGAAGAGTCTGCAATTTCTTCCTGTCCCTGCAGTAAAGGATGATCTTTTCAGATATGACCTCCACAAGCTGTACTGAACCTGCACTGTTCCAGATGTTGGTGTATAATGAAGTGAGTGCACACTGCTTCTAAAGCCAGCAGAAGAATGACCTTCCCCACCGGCTTACGAAAAAAAAACAAGACAATTTAATACAAAGAATTTAATCCCTACATATGCTGAAAGAGCATCAGCCTCTAGCTGTAAGATGTTTTCTCGCTGCTTCTTAAAAGTGAAAGTCAGCCCAGGAATTTTAACATGAAAAATTTATTCTTTTATTTTCAAAAAAAAAAAAAAAAAGAAAGAAAAACAACAAAAACAAAACAAAAAAAAAGAAACTTTCAATTTTGTACTAACAGAACAAGATTAAGAACAAATTAATAACCAGAAAAATAACAAGATTTGTAGTAATCTATTTCTGGCACTAATATATATGCAAATAGGTGAAAATCACACAGGCCTATTCCACGGGGGCAGCTTCAGTGTTTTCCTGCTCAGGAGCAGGTTCACTGCTGGCTTCTTTTCCTTCTTTGCTCCGTTTGGATTTTTTGTGTTTGTGCCTTCTGTGGCTGTCCCCTTCTTCACTGTCGTGGCGGCGTCTGCTGTTACTAAATGAAAAAAGGGAAAAATATACCTCAAGCAATCACATGACACATCAGGCCCCAATAATTAGAGCGCAGAAAACTACAGCCCTTGCCCTCGTACTTGTAAACTCACACCTGCTCCTGTTCTGTCCCACAGAGTAGTTGGACACTAAAATCAAACAGATCTGTTCATGTAGTGGTATGTACATTCACGCATCCTGTATTTTTTTTTTACTGGGATATTTGAGTAATTTTTAGATTTGCCACCCATTTTCAAATAATAATAATTCTAGTAACGTCACATCGCTAATAGTACCCTTCAAAAGTGTAACATTCTTATTCATCCCCTTCCCCTCAATTTCTAATTCAAAGAGGATCAAGATGAACAATTGCTATGGAGTGAGAAAGTTATTTTACTTTTTAAGAATCACAAAGTTCATGTGTTAATGCTGATGAATGTCAGCTTCACTCTACCTCTTTCTGACCCATTGCTTTAGATTTTCTTCCCCAAATTCACGATTTCTGTTCACTAGCTATGACAGTCACACGTACCAATCAATATTAACTACCCAGCACCAACACTGTTTTCTGTCTGTCCGAATTTTATACAGCAGACTTGTTCCAAGTAGTACATCTAAGTGTTTACAGTCCTTCCACAGAATTCCAGTTTGTTTGGGGTTCTTTTAAAAGCTATTTTTTTAAGCCGGTTAAGTCTTTAGTATCCGATTAAAAAAAATCAAACCTTCGAGATGACTTGTGTCTAGTATCTTCTTTCTCTCTATGTCTCCTCTCTCTGTGTCGGTCATCTTTCTCTCTGCTTGTTCTATGGCGGTCGTAGCCTCTTTCTCCATAGTCTCTGTATCTGTATCGTTCTTCATCACTGATTAAAAGAAGACCTTTTCAGGACAGTAACACTGAGCAGTATGTGTATACATGTAAGACATTTTTACACACTTTTGAGAAAAATGACAAAAAAAAAAATCTTCACATTGCTTCTGTTACTAAACCAAATCCACAGCCTACGTTAAAGGGATATTAAAGCTCTTTACCTTATACTCACCAAGACCCACGGGAAGACACAAAATAACCAGGATTTCTGAGGTTTTGATACTATTAAGCTGACAAAAGCCAAGTGTTTCATGCTTCATGTTTCTTTGCTAAGATTTGCCATATAAAAGAAAGCCTCTTCCAGAGGCCTTGACAGCAGCAGATCAGACAAATCATGCAAGGAGAACAGCTCACCTCGAGGGATTTGTCATGCACTGCAGCACTGAGAATTCAAGTCAAAGCAATTTTATCTGCTATAACTTGGACCTAGTGGCCATTTCCCAAATGAGAACATTACATCAGTGATTATTATATGCATAAAATCTCAGAGAAGGGGCGGATGTCTGAAGCAACAGCACTGGTCTTTCTGTGAAATTGTGTGACCGTATCATGAAGCAAATTCAATGAATTAAATATCAGCAACTTAGAGTAGCGTACAGAAGCAGCAAACAGAACTCAGAAACTCCCATTTTTCTGAGAAACATTACAAATGTTCATAGACTGAAATCAGGAAAACTACAGCTACTCGTAAGGAGCTCACAGACGTATGACTAAGTAATACAGCTGCACTGATTAACGACTACATTAATATAAATTCTGCACTCATAACCACACATCTCAGAGTAAGCCGATCAAACCTGCTGTGGCAATCACAGGGTGGCTGAGGTTGACAGGGACCTCTGGATCCATGTGGTCCCAACCCTGTACAAGTAGGGACATCCAGAACAGGGGAGTGCCTGTGTCCTCCAATGAGGAGACTCCAGGCAGCCTGCGCCAGTGCTTGGTTACCTGCACAGTCAGAGTTGTTCCACTTCTGGCATCGTGCAGCCATTACTTCTGTGACAGTAATGCAGGTGTCAATATCATTTCTTTAGGACCTCATTAAGGAATAAAGCTCACTGCATTTTGACCTTTATCATACAGACCGTTCGGTTCTGCTCAATTTGTTGTCCACCTGGACACCAAGTCCTTTCCTGTAAAGCTGCTTTCTGGCCAAACAGATCCTAGTCTGCTCTGCTCTGCTGGATTATTGGCTTCCATGACCTCAGAAATATAGATATATATTACTAAGGAACAGCCATGAGACAGGTAAGGTATCAACCAAATATAGATCTGTATATTTTAGAAACAACTAAGTGTTGCAAACTATCAAAACAGAACCAAAGCCATACTCTTTGCAGATGAAATCACAGTCCAAAACAATGCTGCATTTTCTCAAGGGGTATGCTGTAAAAATGTACAATTTCATCTGAGGACAGCAAGGCAAAAGAGGAATAAAACACAGACAACCGAGGGCTTATTTATAAACCACATTTTGGTTACACTAACAGAGTAAAATTAAGAATTTCAATTTTCTTACAATTCTAAGAAATACTTTTTTTTTTTTTTAATTGAGAAAAGAACTGCCAAAAGCACATTAAAAAAAAAAACATATAAAAGAGTAATTTCTGAGCAGTAAAAAGGTCAAAAAGATCCTTACCCCAAATCTCACCGTAGTTTTGCCTAAGTTTAAGCAACAGGAATCTAAATAAAAGCAATGCATCTGTATTGTCTCTAAAATAGTTCACATTCTCTTCCTTACAGCTCCATTTTTGAGTGTACAAAACTGAAATGAACTTTCTTAAAATATGCATTTATATATAAACAACACATACAGAAACGTCATGCCTGTATGTTCTGTCTTTCTTAAATCACTTCCACCTTCTCTGCGATTCCCAAACCAACTTATACGAGCTAAGGGCCTCCCATTTTCTTAACATAGCCATGTGGCAACAGCTTTGCTGCAGATGGTGGATAATTTAGTCACAAAAAAAAAAAAAAAAAAAGAGTTGAGGCCTGCTCTTCCCCCTCCTTTGCAGATAACTCTGGCAGCAGCACAGAGATTTCTCTGGGCCTGGAAGCTATTAAAGTTCATTTCAAGCACCCTTGAATGACCAGGCTCCTTTCTGGCCTTCAATCGAGTTGTCTGAGAAACAGATGTTTAGATTGGGCTGAGTTCTTAGAAACTGACCCTGTAACGCAGCACATGCGCACAGGAGAGGACACGGCTGCAATAATCTCAGCATCTGTATACATGGAAAAGCGGCTTTCCTGCATCTAGTTTGGGTCTTCAGCTAACAAACGTCACATAAAAAAAAACCTCATCGCTCATTTCAAGTCGTACGTGTTGACTCTGGCTGTTCTCATTTCCCCCCAGCATAAAAACATTAGTAAAAACAATCGGCTTAATAGCTCATGTATATTTTTCCACAAAATTGAAATTTAACAATAAAAATTGAGAAAAGCAGTCTAGACATCCACCCCCAAATATTTAGCAAATATTGAACAAAATAAACATGGATAAATCTGGCAAGCCAAGGCAACTCTGTGGAGTCATATTAAGTTCAACACAAAATGCTTTCTGCTTGTGTGCAGGAACCACGGAATAGCTGCACCTTTTTTTAAAGCAATTAGTTCTGAAAGCCTGAAGAAGAATAATTAACCAGTTAAAAAGAAATTAGAAAAAAAAATGTTGCTGACCTCGAAAGTAAGTTTTAAAAACGTAGGACAGATTGCTACCCAGCCAGTGTGAATGACTGAAGCACCCATCTCAGCAGCTCAGAATATCATTACTTAAGGTCAAACGTTGTCCCGTATTGCTTGTGACAGTGAGATGGTAATAACTAAGGTTCATACAGGTTTTCATACGGCAACTGAGGTGGAATACCTGAGAGCAGAATATCTCACACACCGTGCTTAAATCCCACTTTTAATCTGTGTGTAAAACACTGTGACAAACCTGGATATACACTGTAGCCTTTCCATTTCTGTTTTACATTTAGAAATTGAATTACAGTTTCCAACTGTAAAGGGGGCAGGGGAAGAGGCCACACCCTCCATCCCTTTGGAATATACAGATGAACACTGGACTTCAAAGCTGAAGTACATGATATAGCGTGGACCTGGGGCCCAGAGCAGAGCCACTAACCTGTTGAACGTGCTTGAAGATGGGCTGTGATCTCGGTCCCTTTCCCTGTCTCTGGTACGTTCTCGGTCTCTGTCTCGGTCCCGGTCCCGATCTCGATCCCGAGATCGATCTCTGTCGCGTTCCCTATCCTTCTCTCGCCGCGCATAGTAATCCCACTGTTTGCTGCTGTCCATAAGACTAGACCATGAAGGAGCAGAACCTGCAAGGTGCGGAAAGGTGACTAAAGAAAAAGACGCTGGTATTAGAAAGAACAAAATCAGATACCGTAAGAAAACTGTAGCACTTATGTGTGAAAGCAGACGTTTGTTAGCCTCCTTCAGTGACATTTTCCAATCTTTCCTTTTCACACAGAAGTCATTTTTTGCACTCTGCATTTTTCCATGATGCTAATAAAGGCCTCTGGTGCTCCTTTAAAAACTCCTTGTGAAGATATAGATTATTCAGTCCAGAAAAACTGCGAAAAGGATACTTCCAGCTTTCTACTTCGATGTTACTATGCACTGTTACTGTATTTAAAATGTTGCATGTTAGTTGCTCTCAACTGTCATGCCCTAGTTCATACTGTGCACTGCACTTCACTTTTTTCATTACAGAAGGTAACGATAGCTTAAGAGGATTGTTTCACAAACTCATTCTGGAGAGAAGAAATAACGTTCCTGCTTATATCCTGTGAGATGCCATTTCTGAATAAGACTCATCACAACCATTATTACTGCTAAACCCACTGCAGTTTCAGAAAATGAAGTATATTGTTAAGACTACATGCTTAAGAAGTTAAGAAGGAAGTCACAGCACAACACTGACTCACAACCTCTGCAGGTAACCAGCAATGGGAGAATGGATGTGCTCCTCCATTGCTTCTCGTCAGCTCAGATGTAATAAACAGCTCTAATCTTAATGCCCCAATTGTTCTGTCCTGTTTTCCCCCTCCAGAAGCCCCAGGGATGCATCCTATTACTGAAAAATAAGGGTTGGAGTATTTAACTGGAAACAGCACTCTCTAGTGGGCTTAGAGAGGTCACAAATTCCAACTTTCCGCTTATCTGATTTCCTAGCAAGTGATAATATAGCGTTCAACAAATAGCTTGAGTTTCCCTTCATTATCTACAACATGAGAACAACGTTCACTTGACTCCACGGGGATGTGAAGGAATGTTAATAATATAATTAATAGAAACATCTACTCAATAACATCAAGTTCATTACTGATGCTGTATTTAGTACTCCCCAACTCTCTCCCAGCTATGTTCAGACTGCCCTGACTATCACGTCTGGCACATACCTACCGCAGAAACCCTTGGCAGGCAGAAGCTCCCATCAGCAGTTTGCCAACTGTCCAAAGGAGTAATACAAAAGACCTTTTGAGCAGGCAACACAGCAGGAAAAAAACACTTCACTGTTAAAATATATATGCAATGAAAAGCATTGCAATTCTTTGAAAAAGTGTTTCTACGAAGGTTTGCTTCTAACAAAATGCTTGACACTGCTTCACTTCAGGGCTACAGACAAAATGAGGAGTTAACAGAAAAAAAATACCCCAACACAACAGTTATGCTGTTCATTATACAGCCAAAACTGACATTATTCTAAGGAAAGGAGCCAGAAATAGCAAAAAAAAAACAAAAAAAAAAAAACAGCTGGACTTTAAAGACTGCTAATTTCCTTGATTTGCCACTATGTCAACAACATACGTATGGTCGACAAGGCTTGAATACACTGGCTGACACAATATTCTGATCTTAATTGTGAACTTCAGTTTGACTCTAACTGTACACAACCAAACAATTACTTTTTTTTTTTTTTATTAAGGGTATTATAAACTGCTACGATGAGTTCTGATCACTCCCTCACACGTGCAGTAATTCTCATCAGAAAGAAGTATGTCACTGCTGCCCCAACAACCTGACATAAACCAGTAATCTGTTACTCTGAAAATACAGTGTATGATATATCTAGATTTTCACCAGTCAATTTTCAAGAGGCATTTCAAGCTCTTTAAGGTCTCTTCTAGCACAGGCCATGCCGTGATTCTATCAGAGCTTGAAAAGTGGGTCCAGAAGAACCTAATGAGATTCAACAAGACCAAGAGTAAGATGTTGCAGTTGGGTCAGGACAATCCCAGATATGTCTGCAGACATGGAGAACTCTCTGAGACCAGCACTGTGAAGAAGGTCTTGTAAGTTCTGGTGAACAAAAAAACTGGACATAAGCCAGCAGTATGCCAACTATATCCTGAGATGCATCAAAAGGACAGGAGTCCAGCAGGGAGAGGGAGGTGACTGTCTGTTCCCCTCTACACTACACTCATGAGACGCCACCTGGAATACTGTGTCCAGGCCTACAGTACCCAGCACTAGAAGAAGATCAGAGGGCTGGAGCACCTCTCCTACAAAGAAAGTCTGAGAGAGTTGGACTTGTTCAGCTTGGAGAAGGATCTTGGGAGACCTCACTGCAGCTTTCCACTACTTGAAGGGAGCCTATAAGCAGGAGGGGACCAACTTTTTACATGGGCAGATAGTGTCAGGACAAGGGGGAATGGTTTAAAACTAAAAGAGGGGAAATTTAGATTAGATGTTAGAGAGAAATTCTTTACCCAAGAGGGTGGCGAGGTACTGGAACAGACTGCCCAGAAAAGCTGTGGATGCTCCAACCTTGGAGGCATTTGAGGTCAGGTTGGATGGGGCCCCCGGCAGCCTGATCTGATGGGTGGCAGCCCTGCCCACGGCAGAGGGTTGGAATTGGGTGGTCTTCACAGTCCCTTCCAACCTAAGCCATTCTATGATTCTATACATTAAAGCTCTCATTAATATGCTTTAATTTTTGGTTAGCCCTGAAATGGTCAAGCACTTGGGAGAGACTATCCTGGTAGATCCCTTCCAGTTGAACTATTTCACTCCATTTCAATTTTGAAGTTTAACTCTGAATTTTAAAACAGGAAGAGAAGGAATTTGGAACAGACAGCCAACAGTTTTGCAGATGTGTAGTGTCACAATATAAGGCAAAGCATTACTCATCTTCTCCGTGTCTCAAAAAATACTGTCCCTGGAACTATTTCTGTAGTGCTAAATCCACTGCATGTACACAATATATAAAGAACATTTAGAGTACTGAACAGAAAAATGCTTCAGAAAAAAGCAAACAAACAACAATTACAGTATAAGTGGCTTTACCAGCAAACCAAATGCAGTGTATATACTGAGAGCTGGCAAAGGTGGCACTGACTCAAGAAAGGACTTAAAAACAAACTGAAGAAATTGCATTTGATGCAGCAGAGGAGCACAAATATAGGATATTCTTGCAGCTACAGTGTGGCTACTATTCCGCATTCCTATTGAGACTGCAATGGGAAAAATGGCTGAGCTCTAGGCTAAAGACCCCAAGGCATAAGATCAGTAATTTTTATAGGCAGAAGAAAGGCTAGTGCCTTAATCAGGGTCTGTATTTTTGCTATGTGTTTCACATATTCATCTTTCCTTGCAACTTCGAAAAAGCCATCAAACACTCTAAGTGGTAAAGAAGATAACGGGAGATTCAGCGGAATCAGCTAGTGAATAAGCATCCATATTAATCCTAATTAAATCAATAATCTGTTCTATATTGCACCACTAAGTTCTCAATTTACCTAAGTCACAACACACTGAGCGCACTGGTAAAACACAAGGCAAAATTCTAACAGGATAAGAAACACATGAGACAGGAACAGTGAGGGTAAGATCTTCATCATTCACTGGGAGGATACCTGCAACAACAACTACCTGCCAGTGAGCCTCTACAGATCCAAAATCCCATACAATAGTCCCCATTTAGATACAGACAACTGCTTTGTACAGCACATAAGAAAAAGAGGAGGTGTTCATTCTTTCTTCACTTGGGCGAAATTATCCACTGAAAACAAGGATTTAAAGCTTGTCTAAATACAGTATTTTACTAAATATTTGGAAGTAGCAACCCAGAGTATTACAGCAGAACAAGCGCTCCATGCTCATAGCCAAAATAGGTGACTTTATCCCCACAGAATTAGTTTAACCCGCTATTACTAAGGATTATTTTTACAAAGAAGAATTCCAGACTAAGATGTGGCAAACAAGGCCATTAGGCTGAAACATGAATTAAGTGTTGACTTAGTTAAGCCATTTTTTTTCCTCTCCCATGTCAAAGGCACAAAATGATGGCAGAAGTATCTTTTAATTTAAATTCATAAGCTTGACAGAACATACTGCTTGTTGTGGTAAGGACCTTCCCATGAAAAAAATGCAACAAAATTCTTTAAGACTTTCATATTCTCAGCAATATAATTCCTCTTCTCACTTAAACTTTTGAGTTCTAAGAAACCAATTACTCCAGAAAACAAGGGGCACTATAAAGTTACTTTTCACTTTAATTAACCTCTCACACAGTATGACTTCTTACATCTGTGTGGGGGATTTCGCATTCACATTTCAGCTTGAAGATGTTAATTAACATTTAGATGAATCAACTTTTAAAAAATTCTGCTTCTTCCATCAACTTTCACGACTTTATGAGAGATAAAGAAAGGAGAGATGTGAGAAGGAATGAAATTCATCTGCTAAGTAAAGTAGATGAAAAGCTTTACAACCAACCATTCAGATGTTTTAGCAAATCTAAAGAATACTAGATGATAATCTGTAGCTGGAAGTTAACTCAAGTAAACCAGGATCCCTTGTTTGCTCAGACACGCTCCAGAAACGCAGAACACTACAAGTGCTGAGTAGAAATTTTAAGACCAAATGACTGTACTATAATCAGGAAACATAGGAAAATAAATTCAGATGGATGCATAACTATCCTGTGGGAAACTCTGTTTAAAGCACACTCAAAAAAAAAAACCCAGCATTTGTGGAAGCAGGAGAATTCTCATCTTTGTTAACTAGAACACATAAATTAAAACACGTTATATCTATTTATCCTTTTTTCAACAACGAAGATTAGTTCAGAAGCTCATTAATACTCACTATATGAACATTAGGAAACTAGGGATGACACGCTTCTGTAATCGACCAACGGGAAAAAAAAAAAGACATGCAGCAGAATGATAAGGATTATGACTCTTCAAAATTGTAAATCTAACTCAGGGTGTTTGTCCTTTGTTATAAATGAAACAAAACAAAACAAAACAAAAAAACAGCAGGGCAATTTCCCCCCCCAGCTCCCAGTTAAAGAAATCAAGTATCTTCCTTGTCATCAAGCTTTTTTTTCCTCCTTCAGAAAATACTTCAATGCTACTGGCTGGTTGCTAAGGGAGGAAGAAGAACTGACAAAAACCTTGACTTATTTTTTACTAACAGATCTAATCTCTGGAGAAAAAAAAAAATCCTTAGATAGCTGCAATGATTTTAGAAAGAACTGAACAAGAATGACCACATTACAAACTACTCCTTAATTAACTTTTCTGCCTAACACTAGGCATATTCACATCCTTCAACCACAAAACATGCCTAACTTGTCTCACTGGACAAGCTGTGAATATGTAATTTCTTCCATCAGAAGAAAGAGGAGGAGGAAATACCCAAACATTTTCTCAGCACAGAACAAAAGGTTAAGGCATGTATGCCAATATTTTGTTTGCTGGCATGATCACAATGACAGTCATCTTCAGTCTATCAATACTGCAACAACCTAAATATGCCATCCCCCTCCCCAGTGAAGGCCAACATACAAGATAGAAACATCTTCACGTCTGTGTAAATATTTGATAGAATAGCAAATTGTAACAGAAGAGATTCCTAGTAAAAACTGGAGATTTAAAAGTATGAATGTTGCATCTAATACGCAAACTGTTTTCCTTACAATATTGTGCATGGCTTTACCTGTTAAAACTTCGGCAATTAGTCAACAAGACTGACTCAGCTTTTCTTTTTGCTAACTTCAGCAAACAGAGTTCTTGCTAAAAAAGCAGTTAGCATAAAGCAGCTGTTCATTTACTTCAAGAATTCATGAATACATAACAAGCTTCTGTGGATGAATGCAAACACTTAGAAATTGATCAGGATCCTTTTAATATCAACAAAATACCATTTGTTACTTCATAAACTTATCTAGCTTCAAGAACTCAAAATTCACAGATGTCATTTTTGTATGCCTTCTAACCTTGAGTATTTGGGAGGTACACTATATGAATGTTTGATTAGTGCCCTATCCCAGAACAGGACACAACTTCCCCTGTAGTTTTTCCTTCCAGTAGCCAAGATCTAAAGGAACAAATAGCAAGGACACAGAAGAATCAGCAAAAAGTAAAAGCACTAGGCATGGGGCTGGACGGCAGATACACTGAAGGCAGAAGTAGTGACTGGCAACATGTTCACCTTACATTCTCCCATTTGGACCAAATCAGGAAGATGACAACATTCTAGTATTGCAGTTACCCTATTGTCTCAAGAAGCAGAGCTGTGTGCTTGGTAACATTTCTCAACTCACTGCTAAGCTCTGTAGATTTCCATTTGACTCCACGTAATGGAATTTCTATTCTGGTTCACTCTTGTTATAAAACCAGATCATGTTTTTCAGCATCATATTTTTTTTCCATAACATTGCTCAAAACAACAACAAAAAAAACCAACTTCTACAACAGGCTAGACAGAGATCATAATACCTCAGACAAACAATTTTTAAAGAATAAATGCATCACTTAGGATTTCTCAATTACTGATCTTACTGGTTAAAATTCTGACATATATTTCAAAGACAGGACTTCCTCTCCTGTTTCTAAATCCTACCTGTTCTTGCAAAATACTCCATGAATTGCAGCTGGATGTATTACTTCCTAAATCTCAATTACAGAAAAAAAAAACAAAACAAAAAACCAGCATACAAAGATAACCAGCATACAAATAAGTAATCAAAAGAACAGAATTTAAGAACAGCTGAGCAGCTGGTACATTTGCAACCCTATCTACAGGTCGAAATGGCAGCAATGACTCTCAGCTAAAATCCTGGTAAGCATTTAGAACAATCTGATGGAGCACTAATCAAAATTTTTCAAAGACAGCAAACTTACTCACCACTGCCATATGAAAATGCACGAACAGAACGACTGTCATAGCCAGAGGAATGTCCACTGTTGAAAAGAAAACACATGTAAAATCCAGCATTACCATTAAAGCTAATTGCACCAAAAGATACATGCTGAGTATTATTTCACAGAATTGTTACCATCTTACAGACTAAAACAAAGTATCTGTTCTAAGTTAAGTATTCCATTTTGAGCATTACTAATTAAGGAAGCAATCAAACATTACTTCATAGTTTAATAAAGATGACAAAAACATTCTCTAACCTCTTCTTAAAATAAAAAAAATAAATCAACATATATTCAAAACAATTATTAAACTTGAACTGTTCTTTTGTATTTCCTAGGAATTTTCTATTTCAAATATTGTTTATGTCATATTATTGCATAGATACTGAACTTAATGTACAAATGCTTGTAAGCGCTTCTTTTGTGAATGAAACCATTCCCATTCTTTCTGTTAACAAGTAGGTATATGAGCATATCTTAAGAACAGGTGGACTTCAAATGTGTAGTTCTATAAATAAAGTATTCAATGAACTACATATTTTCTATTCTGACTTCTTTCAAAGGTAGCCAACTCAAGTAGGTGAATCTAGGAAGGTTAAAATGGATGATGTGCATAAGTCATAATTCAAACAAAATTCTAGGATGATTTTTACCACTTCCTACAGAGCTTGAATGAATCATCTATGCCATATTTAAATCGAATGCTATTTCTGTTCCTGAAGACAGTGTAATATTAAAACAAACAAAAACACAAGTTTGGGGTTAGTTTAGTTTAAAAACAAAACAAAAACAAAGGTAGAGAAAGGGCCAATGCAATGTCGCAACATTTAATAGTATACAATCTAGTTCCCATGTACTACAATAAACTAGATTTTTTTCACATTGTATTTCAGAACCGATGTAAATATTTACTCAAGGTAAATAAGTGACTACTGTTTAACAGAAGAAACAGTTACAGCACATGTCAGTATGAAATAATACATTTACTTTCATGGATACCGAATGTATCCAGTTTTTGGGTTTTTTTTTCTGAATTAAATCAGATGAGGATTTTCTCTGATATCTGCCTTCATCATCCTGCAGCACATACATCAGCAGAATTTTCAGTTTCAAAGGAAGAGATGTGTGCATCTTCTTCCAGTGAAATTCAATAGGCTGGAAAGAAGCTTGCACCATTTTAAGTGAACTTTATGTATGACCTGGTTTGGGCCTTACAGCACGATACAAATACTTTTCAAGAGCTGTGCTTACCACTTTTTTCCCCCCTTTTTTTTAATTTTTATTTTAAGAGAGATATATATGTATATTATATACATATACTATATTTATATATACGTATATTCACATATATATAAAAGGTATTAAAAAAATAACATAAACCCTATCAAATCTAGACATTTACAAAGAGTATAGATACAAATTTGGATTCTGACAAACTCTGGCATTTCGTGTAGCTTATGAGGGCTTGGATCTATGGCCAAATTGCTTAATTGTGTTTAGAGGATATAGTACATATAAGGTCAACTATGAGGTTAACCTAATTCAACCCTCAGATTGCTTAAAGAATACTTTAACAACTGTTACGTTAACTTTCCTCTTAAGTCTTGACATTGATACAGCATCATAACTCAACAAAACTATTAGTGGTCATGCAACCTACTCAAAAGAATATTAACTGTGGAAGGTGTGAAACTAGTAACATTTCTGGAAAAATATTGCAAAAATTGGAAACTGTCTCGCTACTGTTAGATAAAACCCACTAAGTAGGCTAACAGTCTTCAGTAACATTTTATTTATTACAGTTACAAAATACTGATAGATTGCCTTATAAAATTTTCAACAGATAATCACCTTTCTATTGTGGGTATGAGGGAAGGTGGAGGACCGCCAGGTGGTGGTGGAAAGCCTGCAATAATTTATTGGGGGAGGGGCAGAGGGAGATGGAAGGGAGTAAACAGAAGAGAACAGAATTAGGCATTTCAGCAAACACAGTGCAACGAACTGTTTATCAGTAACTGTGTAATAAGTTTATCTGGTAAAACTGAGAACTACTTTCCAGATTAACAAAGGCAAGGTGCTAAATATCAGCACTTTAAATCAATCTTAAAAAAACAAAAACACAACAATTTAGAAGCATAGGAAAATTCTTGAGTAGTTACTAATGCTTTATAAGCAACAATCACACTTGTTTTCTGCAAAACAGAAAAACAGAATGGAAAGTGAAGAATGAAGTATACAACTTCTAAGAAACTGGCAGGCAAGTTCACTTATCAAGAGCTTTTTCATACTTTCCTGCCTTTGTAGGCTAAGTCTACATCTATGCTTACAGCTTAGTATTTCTAAATTTTCTCTGTATCTGACTAAAAATAACTTGATACATCATGCATCAATTAAGCTTTTACTTGTTAATGAAGCTTGGAAAAAAATTCTAAGCAACTTTACCTGGTGGTGGTACTGTTATTGGTATACCTAAAACGGTAATAAATAATGTATTAGTTACAGTAATAGTGCTTACCACTTGCAGACCTAAAATCAGACTGAACTATACATGACTATACGTGACTATACATCTAAAATCTAAAAAATCCAACTGAGCTATCACAGCATGCATTATCAAGAGGAATAACTTCTTTTCCATGTTTTCAGGTTAAGATCTGATATGAATACCTACCATTTTACATAAGCCACGTGCAATTTAACCTGGCTTCTTACTTAAATTCCTACCCTACAGAATCTTATTTAATTAGAAGAAAAATAACGCAGAATGAATCTGTGTCTCAAGATTAGAAGTCAATCCATAACCCTAAAATGTTAAGTATCCATAAGGAAAGTAACATCCTATAGAACTTATTTGCTTTGATTTATGTTCCATAACTAGATGAAAGGAAATGCAATTGGCCCCTGACCTTTAAAGGCTTAGTATGGGAAATACTACGTCCACATGGACAAAATATTCTGGCAACAAGAAGAATTATGGACTTTTTCAGTCAATGCAATGCCACTCTGTAATTAATCATTCAGTTGCTACTTGGAGAGGAAAAAAAATGCTTAATACTCTATTTTCTTAAAAATATTTGGGAAGGGAGAATCTTCTGATACAAAGACATCCAAAAAAGGTTTCAACTCTGCAGGTTTTCTTGCTTGATTGTTTTGTAGGTAGATGCCAGAAAGGAACTTCACTTTTAAGTCAGCAGTAGTTTAATTAAGGCAGCGCTAGTTTTGGTTCACTATGGCAACATCTCCTCAAACTCCATAAAACAAGCTAGAGATAAAATTACTTCCATGTAACTGGGTTCTGAACTGAAACGTACAGAAACCAACAAGAACACTTACATGGGGCTCTGGACCACATCTGCGATCACAATACACAAAGCTACTTCATTTGCTTAACTTCCTACACATTTTACAACTTTTAGGCATCTGATTGTGAAAGCTTTCAGGCTCTTCTAGAGCTTGACCACTGCACTTATTAACCTTGCAGTTTATTTTCCCTCAGAAACTTAAGTTATGAAGGCATTCCCACTCTTGAACAATAAAAACAGTTTGCAGGTTATAAAGTATTAAAACCAAGATGTTCATTCTCAGATCCCCAAAATTCAGCCTTTCAATGAGAGCACAATTCCAACTTATCTGAAGAAACTAAGAAGACTTACAGAAAACAACTCTCTCTTAAAGCCAAGATACTTTTTCCTGGCATAAAATGTGGATTTAAGTGCTTAACCATTAGGCAGACAGCTTAAACGCCGTCATTTGAGAATCCCTGAAAAACATATCCACTACCACACACATAAAGTTGTCCTGTGTCTTAAAGCAACATCAGCAACAACCAAAAAATGAGGTAGAGCTTTCTGCTGAGGAGATAATATATACAGGAGGGAATATGACAGAAAATCCTCTAAGTTTTAAAATCATGAAAAGCTTTTCAATTTTTATTTAAATGTAAATTAATAAGATATTTGAATAAATTATTAGTAATTTGAAGTATGTTCCATGTACATGTATTTCAATAAATGAGTCAGGCAATTTCAGAAACAAAAAAAACAACGAACAAAAAAAACCCCATGAACTTCAAGTAAGGGAAAATCAGCTATCTCTGACAGTTCATTCCTTCTATTAATGCGAGAACATGTTTGAAAATTTACCTGAAGCATCATCAGACAATTATTTCTTCTGAGAAATTATGAAAAAAAGAAAGACTGCAATATTGAGCCATTTCTTGAGATGCAGGGACTAAACCTGCATATCAGCCTAAGAAGCAGATTCAGCACAGATCCCTAGACAAACTGCATGACAGTGTCACAAAGACACAGCTGTCCAAAACTTACATATTTCTATTTGTGTCAAAAACAATCCAATTGGCATCAACATAGAATTTTACTTCATGTACCCAGAACTGCTTCCAAAATACTATGTACCAACCTACTAACTCAAGACTAATAAATATTTACAGAACACTAAGTAGGTTTCACTAAAGGAAAGAAAGGCCACGTGTGCTATGATGCAGAACAAGGTACCAAGTGTGATAATGCTTTACATCATACTCCAAGTTAGCTGAGCTGTGTAGCAGCCCACAACAATGCAATACAGCCTGATCTGGAGTAAAAACTTCTTTCACCACACTAAACTAGGACAAATTCTCTTATTCAAATGAAAAAATGTACAGCTAATTGGTAAGCCCCGGCACAGATCTAAGTAGTCAAACTTCCCAAAGTTACACAGCATAAATTTCATACCTGAGTAATTTTTTTTTTCTAATCCCACAAAGACACTTCGTACTTTAACTACATTCTTAAACTACAGCACATAAAACAACATTTTAACCCATTAAATTCTGCTCAACAGAAGCATCCACTTTCTCCTTAAGATTTAAATTAATCCAATACAGCAATAAACCAAGACAACAAAAAACAGCCCCTAATTTTTGCTACAGAAAGCGATCTCTTAGGAGAATCTGAGAATCTTCTGTGTTTGGCAGTTTGAATTCCAGGACTCATTTCTCAAAAAAGATGTGAATCGTAATAGTGAATGAATTCAGAACAAGAGTCTAAACTTCAAAGCAGGATCCTTTTTCAAAGGGGCTTTTAGAGGATGTTTTAAATTTAGAATACTTAAATTTCTGGCAAGTAGTCTCAGTTTAATATTGGGTAAGAGTGAGTATTTTTCCTCTTCCTTCACTGAACCTAGGAGGGATGGCAGATTTGTCTATTTTAGGAACAACTTTGAAGATAAAGAGCTGGCAACAGCACAATTAAAACAGAGGCCTGAAGAAACCAAATCCACAGCTCTTAATCGTTATTTTCAAATCCACTTGAAGCATGGAAGGCTGTTGAAAGAGATTTTCTGAACAAGTCTGTGTCACAAACCTGTCTGTAAGCCAGAAGACTAAAGCCAAACCTAGCTGCTAGATCTGTAGCACACATGCATTTCTTTCACCTTTAGAAAAGCTTGAGAGGTGAGGGGTTTCATAAAAACAGCACAGCACACCCACCCAAAAAGCTGGATAAAAATATTAAGTGCTAACTAGAACTCTAACTGAAAGGACACACACTTTATACTTTGCAGGTATATCTAAGGAAAGACTACAACACAAAATTGTGAAATTCTGCACATGCATTCAAATTAGCAGGGAATGTGCTGTCTTTAATTCATTATCATCAGCATCAGACTCTTATTTTCTAAAGTCTGTGGGACAGAATATTTACCTGGAGGAGGAATCAGAGGCGGAGCAGTGCTGACAGTTGGAGGGGGTGGGAGGAAAGGAGGTGGTGGAAGGTGAGTAGGTGGAGCTCCTGGAGGGAAAAATGGAGGTGGCTTGGTAAAATTGTCTACTTCAGGATTAGATCGTTCTGAAAGAACCTGTAAAATATCAAACTGTAGTTACAATTGCTACGTAAAAAGCAAAGAAGATAGTTTTCTTCTTTTTCCAGTTACTATATCAGGAAAGTATTATGCATTGAAAGATCCATATTCAAATAGTTTAAATTCTACTTCAATCCCTATGGTTCTGTCTCCCATACTTTCCGAGTACCTCTGAGAAGATAATGAAGGACAACAGGGAACAACAAACATCAAATTTTAGAGATAAAATAGGCCATCTGAATATGGCTCTAACTTTGATTTATATCTAAAGTGAAATATTTCTTTTAAAAACTACCAAAATAAAAGAGATGAAAAAATACCCCAAGACTTAATATTACTTAAGTACTGTGAGAAGCTCAGCTGAAAAACACAACAAAGTGTTTTCAATATATGTACCACAACTCATTTTCATTGTTCAAAATGAAACTAAGTGGACTGCAGCTGGAGCACCAAGCAAACTTTATTCCTCTCCACAGTTTAGCCAGGAGAGGATATCAAGTTTACAACCTTAATTGATTCACTTGTTACATGAAGATAATCCAAGTCCAGAAAGACTAAAATCATAAAGACAGCTATAACTTATGGTTAAACAGTATATATACTATATATACTGGCATATACACTATTACTTCTGGTAAAATAGTACTGCTTTTTATTTTTTTTAATGTAAAATCAATTGTTCTCTCATTAAAAGCAAATTCTTATAAAACTATTTCTTAAGCTATGTATGAAAAGGATTTCACTTTCAGCACAAGTCTGGCTGGAATAGGAGAGGAATACGTAGCTGAAGTATTTATCATTGTCACACAGTAAACAGACCTACTATAGACCACGTGGTCACCCGGATTGTAGGTCTGCAATATTGCTCATTTCTTTTCAGGAAGCAGAACTTCCGAAATACTAACATTTTTATCTTTGTATATATGTATATTGGTATGGAATAGTTGGTATATATTTCAATTGCCACAACTTTCTTCTTGAAAATAAAAATATTCCTCATTTGTACATATTGGAGTGTTATAAGGTGAAAGCAAAAATGTTTTTTAGTTGAAGATAGGGTAAATCTGCAGTATAAAACCTGTATGTTGCTGTTTTCATTAGCACGTCGTCGTCCTTCTACCCTGCTGATAGTGATGGTCTGTCCAATCACATCTATTGCTCCAGATAATCGCCTGCAACACATGACAAACCAGAATCAACAAGTAGAACTTGAAAGAAAAGAAAAAAAAAAAGAAATTCTGAAATTCTTCTGGTATTCTTATTTTGAATGCCACAAGTTCCTTCTCCTGTACAAAATATAACAGTCTTTCAGAAGAATATTAAATGTGATAAATTTGGTGAAGTATGCAAGTGTGCAGAACAAAACAATGCAGCAAGGATTCCTGGAGGATGAAAGATGACAGTCTCCACATTACCCTTATATCTTCAGTAAGAAAATAAGTCTATACTTCTGTCACCAATGAAATAAAAATGTACAGATTAACATAGTGAGATTGCCAAAAATCTTCAACAAAAAACACATTGAACAGAATTTCTAAAAAAATCTGATGAAAAATTACAACCAATCATTAAAAATAAATTTTAAACTGAGGAAATCATACTGGAGAATTCTATGTAAGATCAAAGGAAGGCAAGTTAGGAAGCAGAAATAAACATAAGCCAACTTTACCAAGTATACTATAGATACTGCAGCACACATTGAACAAAATCAGTCACCATCCTTCTCATAATATACAGTCTCAATACCAAAAAGGAACTACTTTGAAATTTATTCTTAAAATAAATCTTGCTTCAAACTCAAAGGAATGTTAGACCAGCCATTCATACTTTTCAGTTTTCCAAATGCAAAATTGTCTCTCTCAAACTGTCCAAAAACATCTGCATAGCTAAATATTGTGTTCACCTTAAAGAAGAAGGCAGCAGAAGACTTATATCAGTCTCCCTTATAATTCAAATGATCAAGAATAAACTAAGGACATCTACTTCAGAAGTGGTTAGCAAAGGATTTTTGGAGAAAGAAAGAAGTGGCATCAATATACATTTTTTCCCTCCTGGTTTTAGGCCAATCAAAAATTCAGACTATCCATACAACTTGACCACTGTGTTTCATTTCCCCTGATTAGCATTCGCAATCTCTTCTGAACACACTTGTAATTTTAACCTCCAGGGATTATAACTGTTTCAGCCTGACAATTGTGTTTGATGCCCTACAATTGTATTAACAAAACAAAATAATGGAAAAAAAAAATCTGTTCTCTGGCATCATAGTATTCTTGATACTTTTGTTATATCTCTTCCCCAGCCTGAACTAATCCACTTCTCATACAGAAGTGACTAATTTTCACTATTTTCATTATTTGGTTCTCCTTTTTGCACACTTCCACCATAACCCTAATAACACACAGCTCCCAGCGTATCACGCCTTGATGAACTATTAGCATTACTTTCCTTATTCTGTTTTCTACTGCTCATGATAAAGATAACTACTATTGTTATTTGCTTATTTTGGCCGACACTGAATTGACATTTTGTGAAGTAGCAACAATTCCATGACCTCATATAATTATAATTTCTTACAGATTAACAATTTTCTCTAATAAAAGCTTAACTGACTTTTAATCAGCCATACTGATGGAAAAAAAAAGGTAGCAGCTGATTCTGCTAAAAGGAAGTTGTTTTCCTTCAAAAATATATTCCTGTTGCAATATAATTACATAAATAGATGTATCACGTAACAGTACAATAGCAGTACGAATTCCTTGATAGGTTAGAATGACTCTCCTCTCCTTTTGTTCCATAACAGTTTTGTGTCAAAGTAGACAGCTTAGTCCCTATCAAATTTACTTTACTATTATTGCTCCACAGGTAATGGAGTAAGCAAATATAAGAGCAGTAGGATGATAGGATTTCTCTTTCCATTCACTTGATCCTGTTAGGTCAGAGATGAGGGGACAATGTGAATGATGAAAACTATTATTAATTCTGTAAATGACTCTGTAGCCTTGAATTCTTCATCCTGGAAGAAATCAATCTTTGGTGTCTCATTTCTTCAAATCATCTCATGCTTGAATGTCATATAGTATTCTTTACTTATAACCCCTGAGAAAACTTGTTACAGTAGGCAGCATGTAGGAATTGGAAATGACTGAGAACTGGTCTTTGGGCTCCAACTGGCAGGGAAGAACAGAAGCTTGGGAGACAAAGAACAAAGGACTAACAACATCAGTATGTCAGAAAATCTGCAGACATAAAATCACAGACTCTGAACTGGACCGTCTTGTCTGGATGGTTATATATGAAAGACCATATAGAATCTTCAGTTAGTTATAATTTGAAGAAGCATACCTTCTTTAGGAGAAAGAAAAAAACATCTAGAATTTAATATTTTAACGACAGAGTTCACAATTCCTGGTGAGTTATTCATTCACACTGGTGTTTTATGCGACTTTTAAATACTTTTAGCGCAGAATAAAGAGGCTGAACTGATGGTAAAGACATGATGGCATTCCATGGGGGTAGAAGCACTTAGCATTTAAAGTATAATCAAGTCTGTCAAGATCTTCAATAAATCAACCATGCTGAAACATACTGAAATAAAGCAGCATTTTAAGTGCCGGATCAGAAAACCGTATGACAAAGATCTAAATGTCATCTCTTATAAGTAAAACTTGGTATCTGTGACAATGTGGAATTATTATTTTGAAGACAGGAAGAACCCAGCATGCTTGCAGCCCCAATCAATCAAAATCCAGAAGTGTAACTTTCAGAATTCTTATTATGCAGACAGAACAAAACCTATCTGTTTTGCAGCCCACAATTAATTTCTGAAAGAGGTTAAAAAGCAAGATTCACTTAAGCCATCTTCATTAAGAAATAAGGTAAAATTACACTGCCTCAAGCTGAGAGAAACAAAAGTATACTTGTACTACATCTATAAAGACGTTATGATAAAACTAACAGTATTTACCAACAGCAAAATATGTAAGGTGTAAGAAAGACTGGGAAAAGCTTTCAGAGAATTTGAGGAGAGAAACATAAAAGAAAAAGAATTCTAGTGTCTTTTGGAAAAGAAGTTTGGGATTTATTTATTTTTATTATTATCTAGTGGAATGCTAAGTAACTAGAGAACAACTGAAAGTTGGGATTACATTTTCCCACTAGTGCCACACTAACAGCTTTGACACCAATTGGTCAAATACCTACATTCCAACGCATCTGAAAAAGACAAAGGAGACACTGGAATACAAACTATCAACTAGACTTCCCACAGATAATCCAAAGATGATCCTTTGCAGACTGCACACTGCGGATGAACCAAACACCTTTCCCCCAGTTCTTTGCAGTATTTAAGGTTTACAGCTTCCTCCTGGATCTGCAAGCTCATTAGGCACAGTAGTTTGGAGGAACAAAAGAAAAAAAAGTCAAATGGTGCAGTCTGACCATGCATTTGCAAATTAAATACGCTACAGAGCGGCCCCTCAAAGGATAACATAAACGAGAAGTTTTCTGATTATAACATCCCTCTCCAAAAATCAAGTTCTGTTGCTTTTTTTTCAGACTAAACATTGAAATAACCAATACCCACTTTCCTCAATCCTCTCCCAACAGTCTTGCATGGTATTCCAGCATGGCTGTATTATGTTTGGATTGGATTTTGCTATTAATAACAAGCTGCAAAGATGGGTGCTACAATCATGTTTCATGACAAGAGGAAAAAAAAAAGTGAAATTTTGTAGAACAAGATGACTTTGTTTCAGTCTTCACAGTGGCAGCTCATTTGCTTTCAGAGTTTTAAGACTCCTCCATGACTGATACCTTCTTGAATGATCTACAATCCTATCCATGAAAACTTCAACTTTATGTAGCTTTAGTCCTTTCTGTATACTAGATTACTCTTTTCTAAAGCAAGAAGCCTCACCTCAGGGCACCCACAGCTTGGCCCACTCCATTGTTTTACAGAGCTTCTACTTGGAAGCAGTGTGTTTAGAAATCAAGGCTCTTCCTGCCTTGCCTTATTTGCACGATGTCAGCATTTCTTGAAATCAATTCTGAAAACACATGCATAGGACACTCAATCAAGAGTGTTGGGCATTAATGTAGTATGTGCATCAACGCCAATACTACAATATTAATTTTTGCTTGAGAAGCAGCCCAAGTATAACACTGCACTATCAAAGGAAGCAAATGTAGACCATCATCAGTTTGTCGCTGGACATTAGTTTAATGAAATGAGCAAGGCTTTTGCTTAATTTTTCTAGAGTCTGATTAGTATGCCTACACTCTGCTTGATCTCACTTGCGTTTTACAATTTTTATTATATGAATTATGATACCCATGGTTCTTTCCAACATTCAAAAAAATTTCACTTTCTAATGAGGGATCAGTTGTAGCCTTAACTTGAAGTTGACAAATTCTTTATTACCACTACTGCAATGCTGTTTCACTAAATACTCCATTAGTAGAGCTTGAGATACAATGAAAGAAGGTATACATTGATTTGCAAATGGAGCAGCAGATGACACCTATATCTAAAACTCCATCTTCACCAAGGTAAAAGGCATCTGACGGGTACAGCACACCACAGTTGAGCAGCTTTTTAAGAGGGGCAAATCTGAAGCCTTGGACTTTGACTAAGTCATAGCAAGCTGGTACACGTGGCAAATTTCAAAGACACCCTCAACCAATCATTATCTGCCTTAATGATAACAAATCAAGCAGTTTCTGGCTCAGTGTTGCAAGCAAAGAAAATAGACTTGGTTCTTCCCTTTTTTCCGTATACAACCAGGGCACCTGGGATACAGATGCAATCCCAGAGAATACACCCAAACATAAAAAGGCAATCCACATGTGTGGGAAGCACATGAACCCACAGCAGAGTTCACACAAAGTACAGCTTAAAAGGAACATTCCAGTCACTCAGTGAGTGATTTCATTCTAATTTGCAAACAGTTATTTATGAGCTATTCATATATGAATAATACCCTCCATGGAGATTTAATTCATAAAGCCATATCCAACTCAGATGGCAAGCAGAGGTTTTACACAGCAAAAAGAAATGGAAAAAGCACAAACATTTAAAAATACATAATTTCAGAAATCACTTCTTATCTCTGTGACACATAACATATATAGTGAACTGGTTTTTGAATTAGTACCTCTCAGAATTCAGAAGTGGTCAAACTACTGGATGCCACTTCTATTCGCTAGACTACAGAATTAAGATTTATCCTATACTTTACAAAGTTGTATTCAGCATGTTCTTGTGTTCCTTCTTATCCTATTCATGCTTTTTATAATCTTCCTCCTCTTGAGGATATTCTTAATTTTTCTGCGCTCACCTACTGCTGGTGGATATAATTAAGAGGCAACAAATTAAATAGAAAAGGTAAGATTCTGATTTTACATACAGGACATTTTTTTAAAAACAACTCAACTTTTCATCATTTAGTCCTGCAAAGACAGCTCATGAAACAAAAGAAACTCTTACTTTTTCAGAGTAAGGACAAATCCAATTCATATAAAAAGTCTGTGTGAAGAAAGGCCCAGGCACACAGAACGCTGAGGAACAGCCCATCACATCAACAGGCTAACGTTTCTCAAAGTAAAATCCATCCATGTGCCAAAGCATGAAAAAATAAAAGCACCAATGGAAGCTTAAATAAATGAGTTTCTGATAGAACAGTTAGGTGATAGAGAGCTATTCTAGGTGTTACTGGTTTGATAAAATACTGTTTTTCACATCCAAATAAAAATTCTTTTAATTAAACTTCTACTTCTTCTGCAACCAGAGACATACTATCTTGCAAACCCTGAAAAATGATGTAAGGAAAAGGACTGCTACAAAATGGTACAGAATGGTTAGTACAGTTCTGAAATATGTCGAATTCTCTTCATGATCTAGAAAACTTCATAGACTGAAGAGATTTCTTCTGTTTTTAACCTTGATTGTGAGTAAACAAAATGAATCTTAATTCAATACTTATAGTGAACAAACATTCTATTCTATACCACACTGTTATATGCACATGATGTACATTTACTAAACCATTTCCACTATGTTCTAAGACCTACATGACACCTTAAAAAAAAAAGATGAAAGGCGTAAAAGGTGTATACAGACATCTATAAGAAGATTTATTTATGCTAGCTAGATTTTACAACAAATATTTTATTCATGAAGTCTAAACAATGCACACATGTTACTTCTATGCTGAACTAAATTATACTATTCAAAGACATAAACTACTTTCTGAGATGTTTAGAGATTCTTTGTCCACTACTGAGATGAGTAAGAACTGAAATCCTCTAAGATCTGTACTAGATGTAGTTTCTGAATCATATCCTTATGAACAGTACCTTACCTTCAATTCTGAGAAATCTGTTCAAGAACACCATAACTTAGAAAAATGAATAAGAACACTGTAGCCAGTACAAAGTTCAGAAGACTTATACTATTTCACAGAGAAAAACTGACAAAAAGATCTAAAACTTATTAAAAACAGCACAACATAACCTAATAGGTCAGAAAAGAATTTAGGCTACTTAGGGAAATATTCCAGGAGTAAAAAACAAAACAAAACAAACAAACAATAAAAAAAAAAAACACAAGAAAAAACACTACAAGAAGAATAATCAAGTATGACTTCCCTCTCAGCCTCAAGAAAAACATATTGAGATGTTAAATGGAATCCCAAAGAATGGAATGAGTGCCTCTGAGTTAAGTCAAGATATTTATGGATGTAGCACTAAAAGTAAGTCAACAGCTACTAATCTTTAACTGTTGCCGATGAAAGCATTCTAACTGCTCTACTTTCCTTACCAACGACTTAATTTGCACAAAAACAACACTACCAAATGAGATCAGATCGTAACTAAAACACAAGCATGGATTCATTCACAGCTAAGTGCCAGGTAAACAGCTGTACCTTTCAATTGAGGACAAAACTTACTAAAGCCTGGGGCTGGCAAGGAGATTGTTCTCCCATTTCAAAGAAAAGGTAGTAAAATATCCAGATTTGAAGAGCCTAAAGCTACCTCACCGGAAAGAGACTGGGTTACAGGAATCCCTTCCAGTTACTGAAGTCACTGTTGCCAAATTCAGATTTGGTTACCTAAAAGGATGCGTTAGCTAATATTCACCTAAAAACACTAGCTAGAGAGATTTTGTTGGCTAATCTAATTCTACACACAAACAATAGTGTCAATACATCAATATCTGCATTTTTACATCTCCCCTGTTGCTTGGTCCTGCTGATTTTTTCCCCATACCTTATACATTCTATTTTCTGAAGCAACAAGGAGGTAACGCAGCATTCTTAAATAAAGGTGACTGAAAACAAAGAGTGATTAGGACCATTTTTCCTATTACTTAAGACTATTACAGAAAAATATTCTGCTTTTTTCTACAAAAATAGCAAACTTAAAACACAGAGGTAACAGTACAAAAAAGTTATTTGGCCTTGAGTTGCAACTATCTAACTGACCTGTTTGTTGGAATTCCTGATTTGAATAAGGCCGGTGGAGATGTGAAATCAGCTTTGGTCGACTGCACTGCCAACTCCTTCTCCAGATTTCCAGTTCTGCCCTGTTGTACCTTCAAAATAATCATTACCATTAGTCTGTTTTATCATTAGCTTAGCCACAGAAGTATAGTAACACCCAACAGTCACAACACAACACATAACCATCACAAAAATAAAGTCCAACTTTAATCAGATTTTAAAAAAAAAAGATCACCACTGCACAGCTAATTCAATTCTACATTCTATAAGGATATATTACTTAAGATAAATATAGATATATTTAAAATATATAAGAAGGAAAGTGCTAAAAAACAATTTATTATAAAAAAAAATAGTTCTAATATTTATCTTCAAAGTTATTTGCTTTGGATGTGAACAACTGACTCAACTCATTTTCTTGAAAAGTTTCCTGTATGAACACAATAATATCTGAGTTTTTAAAGAAGCAACATGATTTAAACAAACAACTTCATAATCATAATAACAGGAATATCTTATGTGTTTGTCACCCAACAACAAACTACAAGAAAGTGAATCTGCTGTGCCTTCTTTATCAAACACAAGATCTAGTAACTACGTAATTTCCAAATCAAACCAGGAACAGTCGCCTGATACTATCGACTATGCAAACTTTAACATAGTTTAACATTTAATATAGTTTGATTTAAATACTTCAGAAGTACACTGCTGTTTTTACAAAACTATAGAGTAAAATTCCAGAGGCACACTAACAAACATCTGCAAGAACTCTGGTGCAAGTACTTCAAGTACTCTACAACTTCAGCAGCGCATTGAAACATGAAAGAAAAATCTAAAGTAGCTAGTATTAAAGACAAACTTACACAGTCTAAGCTTTTAAAAGTATTCCCATGTGTGGGACATGAAGTGCCATTCCAAGTTGGAATACAGAAAAATAAAATCAAGCTATTTTGAAGCAACTAGCCAAAAGTGCTTCGTTAAGACAGCTCAATCTCCAAGATAAAAGGAACAGCCTTAACTACACAGAAAAAATTAAAATCCTAAAACCATAAAATGAATTTCCCTTTATTTAACTTATATGTTTAGTTATCAGGGATTTAGGTAAGTAACAGTTTCATTTAAAAAACGAACAAAAACAAAAAACCAACACAACAGTATCTGCCAACTACTACATGAAGATCTAGCTAGTTCACTCACGGTGTAACATCATATAGGCTCTGTTCTCACAGCTTTTGAATGCAAGTAAATACCACGGTTTGGCAGAACCTCATTTCTAATCACAGACATCTCTGCTCCAAATCCAGAAAAATGCACAAAAGTATTTAAGATTAATTAAAAATAGAATTAACTGTAGTATCTACAAGTATGAAAACCTTGTAATAACAAACAGAATTTGTTCTGTATAAGTACTTATCTTAAAAATCTATAAGACTTGAATTAATTAACGAGTAATTTGAAAACGTAGGAGAGTGTCTTATTAGTTGTAGAAGATTCAGCCAAACATACCATGGAAACTAAGTGAGATTTTGTATTTCAGAAGGGCTGAAAGAACTATTAATATAATTATTAAATAACTTTGTTACATACATTCCTTGTAAAATTCATGACAAACTCTTTCTTCAACTCTAACAACTCAATTATCTGTATGGTTTGATCACTGGACCTCCAGAAAGTCCAGAGATAGAAAAAGGGTGAGTTCTGGTTTGGAATATTTATCCCCCTCCTTCCAGGGTAACAGTTCAAACACATTTGACAGTATTATCAGTCATCAGCTACAACAGCAAACCTTAACTCCCACAGTTCAGCAATTCCACTATTCCATAGCACTATAATTCTGACAAATGATGAAGCCAAGCAGCTGCAGAAGTTTCTGATCTGTTCTTGCTAAGATAATGTTAAAATGACTGGAAACCTGAAGCAGCCTACAAGGGGAAATAAATGATACCAAAAACACCTGTCGCTACAAATGAGCATCACCAAACAAAAATAAAAAGCTACAAGGCTACAGAAAAAATAAATATGCCATAATTTACAAAAGCTCCTCACCACATCTATAAATATTCTTTAATCTGCACACACAAATGCACTACAACTGAAAATACATCACTGCATAAAGAAACACTGGAAATTCGTTAGTACTCCAGGCCACTAACTCACATGACTGCAGAAGGATGAACAAAGCAACACTTCTTAATCAGTGTTTTGTGACACAGGCAGAAAGCCACTGACGTAAGATGAGAGTTTGAAAAAATGGCTGAGCCTTTTCCAGTTGTTCTTCTATCAGTCCGTGTTGCCATGGGTAGCAATACTCAACATAAATGAGAGCAACCAACAAAAGTTTACTAAAATTCACCTTAAAAAGATGGTATCTGCCATCGAGAATCTCTGCACTTGATGTTACTTCCATAGCACTGTCTTCAGCCTAAGTTAAATAACACATTGCCCATTAAGATACCATGCAACGTTTAACTCATGGGCCACATTCTGAGTAACGGTACAGATGCAATCTAGCCTCTAACTAGGCTGTGACACTATCCACACAAATTGCCAGAAAGCAACACAAGAACACTCTAGGTAGGCACTCAGGTGCAAACTTTTCAACAAAGCCACTGGCTGGGCAAAACAAGCTTATGACACACAAGAAGCTTTGCAGGGAAAAAAAAGCACGTACAACACCCCAAAAGTTGCAGTAATTACCGTAATTTTATTTGTGACTGAGGTAACTGGTAAAATTTCAAGACCCATTCGTATTCTCTTCTGTTTTTCACAGTACGCTTTCCATGTATCTTCATTGAACCCATAGTTGAAATAATCAGATAAATCAGCCCCTACAAATAGAAAAGCATTAAGTTTTTAGGACATTGCAAAATTCACATTTTCTTTTTCCTTGATGAACATTTATCTCTATTTACAGCATCAAAATGGATCAGGTATTGATCCAAAGCCACGCTATCGAAATGTACAAAATCCTACATCTGAAAAGGCAGAAAGCACGCATGGCTGAGATCATAAGAACATTAACACTGGTACAGAAATGTTATCTTGCCCAGTATCCTGCCCCAAGGATCAAGAATGGGCACCTGCAAAAAAATCATACTACAACCCCTGTATTTTTATAATGGGATAAATGTTAAGATCTAGTTTTGCTAAACGTTCGAGGAAGAATTATTCTCTGCTGCACATTCTGCTTTGACTCTTTGTGTTGCAAACTCCTAGTTTAATTTGATGCCATCATGCACTTCTGTTGTAAGAGAAACTGGACACACTTAAATGTTCGAACATCAGAATTATCAGCAATTTCATTTTTCCTGTTTTTTTTTTTTTTAATGCTACTTGCATTGCCAAAGCAATATACAAACACTCAAACTGTCAATAAAAAAAAGATAACCACCATGAACCTGTCAATACCAGATGAGTCTGACCAAATCACTTGAACTACACACACAGGAGACTGACACAGAAAGCCCAAGTGGAACTGGAACCTTTGAGGCTTAAAAAAAGTCTGCACAAACATAAACAAGCATAAGCAATTACATTCCACTGCTCTTCTTCCTTGAACCTGACAGAAATAGTTTCCTTTCTGCTTTGCTTTCTGTAATGTGGTGCAGACCAAGGGCAGTAACCTCCATGGACACAGGTTTCCAAGGAGGTTTCAGGATATACATTCTATATATGTATATATGTAATGTTTTATATATTTATATATATATAAATTTATATATATTTTTAAGAGCAGTATCTTTCTGCTGAAATATGTGTGGGATGCAGACTAAGAAACAAGGCACACCCACACACTCTGTAGGACAACAGAAAGGCAACAGATAACTTACCCTCTTTAAGTCATACTGTACAGTACCTTTTAGCTATTAGGGTAGAAAAATGTCTACATGCAGTAAATAGGAATTACTATTAAAATAACTTCCTAAATACCTATGCATTAGTTAACATAAATCAGAACTTTACCTGGCTTTCTCCAAGGTTTATCCTCAAAAGAATCTAAATCTACTTCCAGAAGTGGTACACCATTAATACTTCCTGGTGCATCTAAATCCACTCCTTTAACTTTTACACCTGCAGAGAAAAGTTAGAAATATTGAGCTTTGTGTCTTTGCTAAGAAGAGTTTTAATAGTTGTAACACACTTAAAATAAAACTAAAAACAGATTTATTCCATCCAAGAACATTTGGAGAATTTATCCAAAACAACTATATGCTTTTAGGACCTCCAACATCCCTTATGCATCAAAATCCCTTTCCATATAAAGCTGTATGGACAAAAATATTTCAACAAGAAAACAAGAATGAAACAGATGACTATCCAAGCAACCCATTCATTAATAATCAACTCAAAATGAGTTTTAAACACAGAAAGACTTCCTGTAGTCCCACAATCAGAACTGATCATATACTCTTCACCTTGAAATCAACTTTTGCATACTCCTATAAAGGTATTCCACAGCTTAGCTTTATGAATTCATGAATTCTTGTTTTACAGCACCAGGAATATCTGTAACTCTCTTTGTCATTCCTTTTCCAAGTTGCTTATTGAAACTAGACAAGTTACAAATGGACAATAAAAAAAAACAAAAAAAAACATCACGACATTCTTTCGTATGTCAGTTTTGATAGCTTAATAATACTTAAGCCATTAATCACTGATGATACTCAAATTAAATCTTCAGGAGACAAAGACTAAAGAATTATCTTCATGTAAGTACATATACCTTAAATGATGGCAGCATATGCCCTGAGAAACCTACTGTTTAAGACTGCTTAATTAAAACTAAATAATAAAAAAAAATATATACAAATTTTTCACTCAACAAATAGCGCTACTCAAGACAGAAGCAGGCATGCACGTGGACCAAAGTTTAGATGCAACCACTTGAGGAAAACAATATACATTGAACAGTTTAAGAACACTAATGATTACATTTTTCTAATTAACCGTCATTAGATTGGAACTTTCTGCAAGAACTCTCTAAATGAACATACAGATTACAGAAGCATACACAAACACACGCTACGCATTGTTATGGAAGTTTTTGCAATTTTAATACTACTATTGAGTAAACTTTCTTACCAGAAGATCCATAAGCTCGTCCTCCTGTCTTAATATTGAGGTTCACAGGTGCTGCTCCATAGCTTAAAGAAATTAACAAATCTGAATTAGACAGAGAAAACTCTAAAATGGAAGAAAACACAAAACAGTTAGCCAGATCCAGAAACAAACTGGACCCAGGCTCAATCGCCATCCTGAATCTCTAGCTTTCCAAGCTGGCAACTGTAAAAATAGAGAGATCAGCCTAGGAGCAAGAGAGAGTACCTTTCTATGCTCAGTAGCAACTCCTCCAACTAATAAACAGTTGTGAAGCAAGTTCCAGTCACTCTTCCTGAGTTGAAAGGTTAAAGACCTTAATAGAAAGAAAAACGAACAGGACCAGAAGAAGAGAAAAAGGGAAAAACAGAATTCATTTAGGGATACAGACTACACTGTGGGGACTAGGGCAAAAGCAAAATAAAAGAAAGAGAGAGGATTGAGACATATCTCTTTGCAGTTTTTATTATTATTCCATTTAATCTGTATAGAAGTGGAAAATACAAGCATTTCTTTGCAGTGACTGAAAGGTTGTTTCAGTGTGCTTTTAGCAATTACCTATCCTTGTGACCAACAGAAAAATACACGCGATTTCATTTTCTAAAATATTTGAGAGCCTTGATCATAAAAATGTACTCAGACATTTAGACAATGAATTGATTTAACAGCTTTAAGAATTACAATATTGTTCATTTGGGACAGTAAGAGCTAGCTTTCACTATCACTTGTGTGCAAAGAAGCTTACCCTCATAGATGTTATCAACCCGTAAACGTATTGAGATTAACACATAAGTAGAAGACAGTGCATAGTTAAAAGTACTGCTTCCATGTCATTTCTTCATACAAGTTCATGCAGCATGGTACAAAATTGACACAAAGCATTGATCCTCAATTCCCATGCTGTATCTATGCATGACTTTCTCAGATCTTTTTTTTTTTTTTTCCTATCTTCAAAACAGTGATTGACTACTATAAGAAAAGTAGTTTACACCTATGGAGGAACTTGCTACCGTAAAGTTAAAATGTCCAATAATGCTGAGCTTGGTGTAGAAGACTGCCCTTCCATGAACTTTCCACACGATTTGCCCAGAAGCGATTTTACACAGAATAGTTATTTAAATACAAAACTTCCTACTCCAATCAGATTTAGGAGCATTTGCTTACTATTTTTGATTTCATTGAAAGAGCATCAGTAAATTCAAGAATATAAATCTAGCTTTGCTTTAATCTCACAAAATTTGAGGTCACTGTCTATACCACAGGCATACTGCAAGTTACTGAAAACAGAGGAAGTACTAAGAGAACTGCCATTTTTGACATTACTTTGATTTGCACAGTTACTTTAGGATATGAACTACTCAAAGTTTAAAAATGTTTTGTTTAAAAAAATGACCGAATTCTAAAGTTAAGGGTATAACAGCATACGTGAGTCAGACCTATTAGCATACCTATCAGAATTCTAACTTAACAACAACAACAAAAAAAGACATCCTAATAACTTTTAATGAGCATAAGAACTTTAGGATTGCCAAGACAAACAAGCATACGACTTCCCTCAAAAAAACTTCCATGTAACAAAAACTACAATTTCATTATTTTGAGTGAATTAATATTTTTCCAAAAACATTCAATGAAAAACAAGCCCTTTATAAGCACAAAAAAGGAACATCAGGTAAAAGCAGTTGCAAAATAAAGTTACTGTACGATACAAATCCCTAATCCATGATCATGAGAAATCATCTCCAGAGACTGACTGCTGCATTCTAAAGTACATTAAAATCTTTTTTGAGGGCATTAGTAGGAACTGAAACTATGGAGTTCTTATTTGAAGTGTTTCCATGACAAATAAGACTCGGGACAAATGTTTCTGATGTCTTCTGTGCTTACCACTCTATCATTCACAAGAAAGATATAAATGTCACAAATGTGAGCCTAAAAACAGAACATAATATGTTCCATAACATAGCACAAATCTCTAGTTTGCAAACATTCAGTACAATTATTTCTCAAAATCTTAAAAAAAAAACAAAACAACCTTATAAAGTGGCTCTCCCTTTATGATATTTGACTGATTTCACTCTTCTTCCCCCAAGTAATTGTATCACTACAAACATTTTATTAAAGAAGTGAAAACAAATTGAGGCTACCTATGCATACAATTTGATATTGACACGTATTAACGGTTGAATTAATAACTAAATATAATCTTGAAAGTTCCTCCCAGTTAATACTTCCAAATAACTTACCTAAACTGTGGAGCTCCTGTTTTAATATCCCCTATGGTGACTTGAACATCATCTTCATCATCATCGCTATCACTATCACTCTCATCCTCAGCCTCAGTCGCCTTCTACAAAAGAAAAGGTCACAATCTACAGTGAAAAAATAATCCAGACAAAAGGGCCCATTCTGGATATCATTAATAAAGGAAAATTCTGTTTCCCAGATTTCAGAACTGGGAAGCAAAAATGGAAAAGTAGTGCTCTTCAGTTTTAACGCTACCAATACTGGAATCAAAATAGAGAAGAATTTATAGTGTTAAGCTTTTGTCTCTGAAACATTTCCTACATGAGCACAAAAGAGTTTCCACTATCTAGTATTTTCTTCCCCATCTCATACAAACCGGTTCTACTGCTATCACTCAGGAAAGAACCTCAAGATACATAACACTAGCCTCTTGCCTCTCTCTGTTATATACCCTCACTGTACTCTACAACTTCCTGAAGGGACGTTGTGATGAGGAGGGGTTTGGCCTCTTCTCCCAGGCAACAAACAAGACCCAAGGAAGTGGCCGTAAGTAGTACCAGAGGAGGTTTAGTTGGACATAAGGAAAAACTTTTTCTCTCAGAGTGGTCAGGCTCTGGAATGGCCTGCCCAGGGGGTTGGTGGAGTTGCTGTCCCTAGCAGTGTTCAAGAGGTGTCTGGATAAGTAAGCTACGAGAAATGGTTTAGTAGCTTGTGGTATTAATGGTAATGGGTGGACAGTTGGACAAGATGATCTTGTAGGTGCTTTCCAACCTTGTGATTCTATGATATAACAAGTCATACCAGTTCATACCAGTAGTTCACGTAGACCAGTGTTCTGGATGTAGGGTTTTTTTCATACTAGAAGAGACTGTGGGAACTTAATTCCTACTTAAGAGTCATCAAACATGACTTTCCTAACTTCCTTTCTGCCCTATGTATGCCTCCCTCCCAGGCTGAGAAGCCCTTGCCTACTCAGTCAATTGTTATTGGAAGCTACTTGGACTGCTCTTGCTGTTCTTCTCTCACTTTCTTCTGTGGAAGTAAAGCCTTTGAGGTGTGAGAGGAACAGAACTGCACACAGAATTTGGGATTTAATAGAAACATCAACTAATGTAGTGGCAAAATGTTCTTTTGTTTGGTCTGCAACTCACTATCTGCTACATTCCCAAATTTTACTGCTTTTTCTACTCCAGACAAGCATTTAAATTCCATTTTCATGGATCTTTCAGCATAGCTGAGCAGCTTCCTGTAAGCGATAGCTCAGAAATAATTTATTTGTAAGCTGTTTTTCATCCATGAACATCTCTTCTTTTCCTATACAGTATTTCAACAACCATTTATCCACCATTCACTCCCTTTAAGAAGATCCGATCTGTACCATGCACAACTTAACCTCTTCAGTTACTTAACTTAAAGTAACTTACAGCCTGTGCTGTCCAGTGTGGTTATGCACAGCACTCTAGAGAATCGCCAGTGGAGGTGATCTCCCATCATCACCATGAAAAGGGAACCTTTTCTTCTGCCCTCTTTTCTTTCTTCTACACATCAATTATCCATGCTGTTCTTTTGCTTCCTAAATACCCTTCAATGAAGAACTTCTTCAAAACTTTTGTCATCAACCGGACTACCCCTCCCCGTACACTTGCTGAATCCTTCAGCAAGACGCTAAACATACTAAAACCAAGTTGGTGAGCCTGCAGTTATCCAAATGCAGATGAGCTCCAGGTCTTATCTAACTTGCCTGGTACACAAATTAGACCAAAATAAGCAGCTGCATGGAAGATAAGAAGTTGGAGTGCTGTTCATCCTTGCTCTACTGCGTTAACATGATGTACTTAACAAATAAGAGTCAAATCAAGGCAGAAAAACCCTCAATTGTTTTAATCAAAATAGATCTTCAGTAAATGACAGAAGCTGATGACAGAAGACAGTCTTTCAGTGTCCCACTGCCAAGAGAAACAAGTTCACCAATTACCATTTCTTCACTAAACAGCCTTAAGCCATTCCCATTCACAGTGAACTGAGGCCTTTTATCAACACTGCAACTGTAAACCTCATTTCTTCACCCTTTCCTTCATCACAGTAATGCCAAAACTATAAGACAAACTAACATACTGAACACTGAAGACTGCTACCAAATAAGTCTGCTCTGTTGCCTCTAAAATGCACGCATCTTCCACCTTTTGATTTGCATTTTCACATAGTTCTACACATGCTTGCTTTTTACCATGTTCAAAAAAGAAGAATGATCAACTGATTTTATTTTCCTAAAAAGAAGGGAAAATAGGGGGAGTTTCATTTTCAAAAGTATACCTCTGGGAGAAAGTAGCCGTCTTGAAGCATCAGTTTTCCTCTAGAAAAACATAAGCACTATTTATTTATTTTCTGTAAGGTAGTTTAAGAAGTGGACTGTAGCTGGAAATGGGGTTTCCTAGTCTCTACAGTTTCTGCTAATAGCATCAAACACCCTCCATAGAAGTCAAAGGTGTACAATTATGCATAAGCTCATTTGATCTCAATTCCCTGCTAAATTATAATTAGTCAGTAAATCAAAACAAATTGAAGCAGTATTTCAAAAGCACATTTAGAAGTACCGTTTTCACGACGCCATTTTCCGCAGCCTCCTCTTCATTTCCAGGTGGGGGTGGAGCACTTAGGCAAGAAAAAAAAAACGGGAAAATGAAACTAGTTATTTAGGCACGTATTATCCCACACATCAGCTAATGATGAAAAAAGCACTGATGCGCCATTCCAGAGAGCAGAAAATGTTTAACTTATCTTATACTTCCATTTGAAAAAAAAAATAAATTGAAAATAATAAATCTCAAAGAAAATTATTTTATCAGAATAGCATCTAGCTATCAGTAATCACACTAACTGGACATATGTAGAACACTTGGAGGTAATAAGGCATTCACTACACCTGGATCCTCTTCCAAAATCAAAGTAAAAAAATTCATAACACATGAAGGGAGAATAAGAGTTTTGCATTTTTCCCCTTCCAGCAGATTGATACTTTTCAAAGATACTGTGGAAAAATGCATTTAAATAGCCATAGATAAGGTACTTCTGAATGAAAATTCCCAGATCTGCACTGCGAAACCACCTAGGACTACTCCAATTCAATAAGTAATTATGTTGCAGCTGGAGAGTGAAAACCATAAAAATTCTAAAGCTACTGATTCATCTAAAATGACCAAATTCATGCAAATGAGTTGTCTCACTACACTCTTACCTACTACTCCGTCTAACACAGCAGTATTTTAATTTCAGCAGTTCTGTTAACTGTCCAAATGCTGCATCACAGACAAGTGTAAGCAGGTAGCAATTTAGAAGCAATATTCTTTCACTGAAAAGATATTTTTTGGTTTCTGCAGTGGTGTGAACAACTGTCTGACTTTACAGAATAGAAACTGGAAGGCAGAAGACAATTTCAATCTCACCATCTGTTGGCAAAACACCTACTAGTGTGTGTTACACCAAAACCCAACCCAGAGCAGGTGTGGGACTGGGATTCAAGCTTGACCACTTAATTTCACCAGTAAAATGATATAACATCTACAGAATCTGAATAAAACCTCACTGCTAAGAATGACAAAACTGAAAGGTGAGGGACCAAAACTCAAACAAGGAAATTGCTGCCATGCCTCCTGACACAACCCATAAGAAACATAAGCTACAATCTGTTCCTCTTTTCAGTTCCAGGCTATGGACTGAGGCAGCTAACAGCCAAGACAAGACGCAACTGGCCAGTCTCTAGAATAAACACCACTGACGATCATTTTGTTTGCCTTACAACTAATTTTCTTAATCAACTCTCCTACTGACAAAAGGTGTCAGATCAAGAAAAGATAACCAAACACAAAGAATCAATTGATATGGAATAGGTTCCAAGTAGAAGCGAATAAATAACTCCTTATTCTAGGACAGACACAGTCCAGGGCAAATATAACAGGTAAGCAAACAGATAACAAGTCTATTTCTTATACAACAGTAATCAATGGGAATCAAACAACTGCACCTACTAGAGCTTCAGAACGATATTGCATACAGTCTGTTAGTGGATGGCATTACTCCTATAAGGTAAATGCCCGTCAAAACTTTTCATCAGTTCAAAGACAAGTAACTGAGCAAGCATGTGTACACAAAGTCCACCAAGGATTACTAAACTCAACAGTTCTTTACTGTGAAAAAGCTCTGCAGACTGCAGAAGGCATTTATAGTAAATAACAATGCATGTGACCTTGCACCAGCTTCCCCTTTATTTACCTAATTTTAACTTCGTAATCAATAGTTTCCATAGTTTACCAACTGTGAAACGATAAACTCAGTGTGAAATATTAACTCAATTTCAGTGGGGGTCTTGCTACCATCTGTTGCTAACCTAGACAAGTTTTCAAAGGAACAACTCTGTGCTTTCACTCACGCAGTTCCTCATAAATCATGCAGGCTTCCAAATCCTTTTTTAGCTTTCTTTCAAAGCCTTGCCTACCAAACAAAAAATGTGTTACAGAACCAGCACATCTAACTGGATGGTAATCCCACTGCTTCCTTGTATTCCTTTTTGTCGCTACACTGAAACCTTCTTGAAGCAGACCTTGAAGCAGACTGGCTACACTGATTCTAAATCATTTAGAAACGTGCAATGATTACAAAACTACAAGACCTGCAGGCATTTTGCAAAGAGGTACAGAAATCCACACAAGTGAAACTTTCATATTCAAATATCCCAAATTCCCAGGTAAAACAATTTCCCAGAAAAGCAACATCATTTTAGCAGGCAAACGCTGTCTATTCTCAGGGGATTTTCAAAGACACCAGTGTGAGTCTACAGATATTACAGAGCAGCAGCTGGGATGATGAATATTGTGATTACAGTTCACGTACAGCCACACTGCAGGGCTTCCAGCAGCCAACACACTCACCTGTTTTTTTCTTCTTCTGGTCTCTCTGCTTCATTTTCGTCTACAAGAAAAGAGACACACAGCAGATAGGAATAAATCCCCAGGATTACACCTGCTGCCAGAGAACTCTGCAACACAAAACCTTTTCAGAATATTACGAAAGCAGCTGAGCAGAAGCCTGAGCGGTGCACTGCTCCATATTGACAGCTCCACCGTGGCCATCAGGGTTCAGTTTCTGAGCTTTATGAGGGCTTGAACACAAAGTCCCTGAAGTTGCAAACAAAGTTACAGAATAGAGTTCGGGCCTGCCTAGCACGTGACGCCAGGCCCTGCCGGGGCACCGGGCCGTGCGGGGTGAGGCCGGGCCCAGATGCACGCGGGGCTAGGAAGCACGCGGCGAGGCCCAGCACGGCCCGGCCTGCGGGACACGGAGTCGGGCAGCTTCGGGGCCGGGCTCCGCCGGGGGAGGTGGCCCGGGAGCCGCCACCACGTCGGCGAGGAGGGGGCCGCGCGGCCCGTGGCGGCGGAGGGCCGGCCCAGAGGAGGGGACTGAACGGGAGCGGGGCTGGCGGGCCGCGGGGACCCTTTAAACGGGCGGCGGGCAGGAGCGGGCCGCGCCCAGCGGCCTGGCGAGGCGAGGCGGAGCGGAGCACGCCGCGGCCTACCCCTGCCCGTACCCCTCGGGGCGGCGGGGCTAGAACCGGACCGGCTCCGGGCTGCGGGAAAGGGGCTGGGGACGGGGTTGTGGGGTGCGCGTACCGCCGTAGAGCCACTCCTCCTCCTCGTCCCCGGCGGCCCCGCCGAGGTCCGCCGACAGCCGCTCCACCTCGCCGGTAGACATGGCCGCCTCCCGCGGGACGCCGGCGTCCGGGCCGGGTTCCGCGGCCTCTCCCCCACCCGGCGGCCCCACCTCTCCGGGCCTCCGCGGGTACCCCGGCAGACAAGCGGGCAGCGCGAGCACCGCAGGGCCCTGCCCCGCCGACCCGCTCTCGGAGGAACCGCCGCCGCCTGCTCGGCGCTTCCCCTCCCCCGCCGAGTGAGTGACACGCACAGGAAGCGGGCCCGGCCCGGCCCCGCGGCGCCCTGGGCACGGGCACGCGGGGGGCGGCCCGGCCGCGCGGGGTCGGGACGGGGCAGACTCAGCTGGCAGCCCGGGGACCGCGGCCCCAGCCGGGCTCGCCCAGCCGCTCCCCTCCAGCGCACAACTCACCTGGGCTCTGCCTGCTCGACAGCCGCCCTCCCTGCCCCGGGCTGCCCCTCCATTCTCAATGGCCGTCGTGCGGCTCTCTGTCCCCAGCTGCCCGGCCGTCCCGTCGGCAGGCAGCGTGCCGCCTTCCTCAAGGACGTCCTCTGAAGCAGCATCCACGCGGCCCAGCATCCCGCTTCTACTGGCGGCTGATGGCGGCTGCCAGGGGGAGCGTAACCGCAGGATAACGCGGCGCTGCCTGCGCTGTGCGCTGCCCCGGCGCTCGGCTCAGGGGCTCTCTCAGCTGGAGGCAGTGTTTTAGGCTTAGCAGCGGGAAGTAGCAAGTCATTTTTATTGATGTTCTCACTTCTCATCTGTGAACGCTGCTTAACGACAGCAAGATCCCTTATAAAGTTTAAGTACCAACATCTGTGAAAACAAGTTTTGACCATTTGTGTGTACGCACGGAGCATTCAGCACCTTGAGATGGCTTGTGAAATCTTCAAAAAAAAAAAAAAAATCCCTTTTTCACAGCAGGACAGCCTGTGAAAAATAGAAGAGAGGGCTCAGCTTGTGCCATAAGCATTCCCGAACTCTGGGTGGGGAAGTCTACTCTTCAAATTGTCTGCACTGAGACATAAGAGAAATGTTTGGAAGTTATGTACAGATCACACAATATATGGTGTAATTGGGTAGATCTTTTATCACAAATTACTTGTTCAAAATACAGGTAGCAGTGGAGTTTACCAGGGTGTTTTTAGCAAAAAATCAAAAATCTAGACCCTTGTTTATCATAAAGCAAATTCGTATTATATTCCGTCTTCCTGGACGTGAGTATTCTGTTTTCATTCCTGTTTTGTTTACTTGGCCATTTAATACACTTCTGGTGTTGGTTCTGTGTTAAAGGAAGCACCAGGTAGAACTCTTTGTATTTTCGTACCTTTGATTATGCAGATTGAAAAAGCATGAAAAAAAATACTGTTGTGGAAAACACAAAAGAAAAATCAGGAATGGGTGCAGAACATCAAATCTCTTTAAAAATAACAAAAGGACACAGCTCCTCAACACAGTATTACTCATAAGAAGCCTTTAAACGGACATCACATGGAGCTGTTGGTCAAGCAAAAATCCATCTGAAAAATTATCCAAAGCAGCTTGATGAGTGGAAGATGCTCTATAAGACCAAGTCCTGACAACTGCTGCCAGCCCTTCTCCATTCTCAGGAATTTCTTTGTCTGCCTTTGGCTGCGGTTGGACACGGAGGAATCTCTGCCCATCTCCTGCCTTGCTTCTAAGGACAAAGTGCTCAGCTGGATGTTCTTCTAACTTCTGCCCTATGTGGTAAAAGCTCCCATTAGTCCCAGCCCCTGGAAGGAACCTTGCTGTTTTTCCTTACTGCAGCACTTGGAGCCTAAAACAAGGCTCTCCCAAGGACCCAAATAGTTGACAGAAGAAAGCTTATTTGTGAGATCCAGAAACATCCAGAAACATATCAGAAACCCATAACGAGACTTCAAGTTCACAGGAAGATGTTAAAACAGATTTATTTTTTTCTATTACAGTTGTAAATTTCAGCATGTGAGAAAAGCAAGCATTAAAATGAAACATTAAAACTATTACATATGGTAGGTATGCATAAGTCATATATGTAAGTCACACAGTAGACTTACATACTGATAAGTCTGTGTTTGGAGAAAGAATGAATACAAGAGGGTGGCAGTGTGCATGGAGCAGATGGGAAGGAGATAATTTCATCACTGGAAACTTGATTCTACCTGAGTTGTGATTCCTGGTGTTATGAAACCAGCTGATCCAGGTAGAGATCTAAGACCAGTTATTTCACATTCACAGGGAATGAACTAATATATCACTTATCTTTCTGTAATCGCTGATAATCCCACTATGCCAGATAATGGATCCTAATTCTGTACTAAGGAAGTTGCCTATGTGAAATACTACATGGAATAAAGGTTTTTGAGGGAAATGTCCATTCTCCAGGGAGAAGGAACTGAAGAACAGATGCATATTTTTGCACTTTAATCACATTAACCTTTGTAACTGAGAATAAGAGCTTTTTAAAGGAAAAATATCAAATGTCCCTAACTGTATGTAATAAAAGTTGGGTATACTAAGAAAGTATTAAGGTATTTCTTGTTGTTTACTCATAAAACGCTGGGTGTGTTTACATTAACACAGAAGTGCAGGGCAAGGAAGGGTGATGGGAATGAGAAACTTCCAACACCGTACATTTGAAAAAAGACATCCAGAACAGCTGTTCCCCGTATAAAAAATAACCCTGATCCAGCACAGAAGCACTAGGTGCGCACACAGCACACTGAGTGGCTTTATCAGTAACGAGACTACGGTATACCTCTTGGCCCCGTTGGAAAGCAGTCATACCGCACTTAGTGCAGCGAGAACACAAACAGACGACTCCCACCCAGTCACCCCCCAGAGCCTCACCCTGCCGCCGCCGGCACAGCCTTGGGACGAGCTCCAGCGGACCACCCACACACAGTAGCGCTAAGAGCCGTAAAACCCGGCTGCCCGTCCTCACCTCAGCTCCAGGTAAGGCCTCGGCTCCGCCACAGCGACGGCCGCCCCGCCCCGCCCCGCCCCGCCCTCCGGCGGGCAGCCCATGGGAGTCCGTGACGTCACCGCACGGCGCCGGCGGCGCGGGGCACGTGGCGGTGTTGTTGCTGTCAGCGCCGCCGCCGTCGTTATGGCGGCTGCCGGTGCGGTGCCGGCGTTGCCGCGGGTGTGCCGCCAGGCCTGGGAGCCCGTGTTCGTCCGGGCGCGCCGCGCCGTCGTTTTCTTAGACGCGGCGGCCGCCGAGGCGCTGCACTGGGCCTGCGGCGGCGCGGGCGAGCTGCTGGCGGCGGGGGCTCTGGCCGTCCGGCCGCTGCCCGCTGACGAGGGGCCGGCGGGGGCCGAGCGCGCCGTGTTCGTGCTGAGCGGGCCGCTGCGGGGCGAGGCGGCCGCCGCCGTGCGCGCCGTGTTGGGCGCGGGCGGAGTGCGGCGCTGCGCGCTGCTGTGCTGCGAGGCGGAGGGCGGCGGGCCCGACGAGCCGGAGGAAACGCTGCGGCGCTGGATGGGCGAGGGCGGCCGCGCCGAGCTGCTGCCGCGGGGGCCGCCGCTCCTCGCTCCCATCTCCGCCGAGCTCGGCCTCCTGCCCGCCTTGGCCGGCCTCGTCCCGCCGCCCGGCGGCCCCGCGGAGCTGGGGCTGGGCACGCTGCCCGCCGAGCTGCGGGACGCCGTGCGGGGCCTGGTGTCCGAGCTCGACGCCCTATTCGGCGCCATGGGCTTGCGCGAGGAGTGCTTCGCCGTGGGGGCCCTCAGCAGGGTGCTGGCCGCCGAGCTGGCCGGCCTGCCCCCGGCCAGGAACAGGAGGAGGGCGGCCGCCAACAGGGCCTCTGTCGTCTTCGTGGACAGGACGCTGGACCTCGCCGGTAAGAAGGCAGCGCTGCCGTCTCGTAGGCCCAGCCTCGCGCCACCTGTGGCGTTGCGGCCTTGGTGGCTGCTCACGACAGGTTGTGGAAAACAAGAGCAAAGCAGGAAGCACTTTTGGCACACACACAGCTACGTTGCTGGCCCTTTGCTGCAAACGAGGTACACACCTGTACGCACACTTAGCTATGCCTCATATGCCTCAAAGTGCTTATTAATTTGTATATATACAAAATGCTTTACGTCACTCAGTGATGCAATGATACAAAAGTGTTTCGTGTCACTGAGCAAGGAAGTATAACATAATGACACGTGACTGGCGTATTTAATTTGGAAAATATTTCAGTTAACACTATGCAGAACTGTTTATACAGTACTTCCTGAGAAGCAGGTGAATATAAGGATGAAACATACAGTGAATTTAATACTGACACATAATGCAGAACTAAGGCAAAAGTTGAGAAGTGTGGAGTAATATAAGCAGCTGCTGAGGAACTGTTGAAAAGAGAATGTCTGCCTAGTCCTGAAACCAAACTGTAAGCCTGGTGAATGAATTAAGCCTTCACACTGGTGAGATATGATATCAAGAGGGCAGAAGAGGAAAGAGTGAGTTTCTGGCAAGGTGTAGGGTCAGTGTCTTTGAAGAAGCTTGTATCAGGCTCTCATTTGTGAGATAACCATGCCTCAGAGGAAATGGTGAGCTCAGAGAATGACTGATGTTGAAGCAGCAGTGTTCACTTGCAGCATCACACTGCTGACGGACCTACTGATGATGCAGTGTGTGTGAACTAGTCCTGTTTGCATTGTCTGTAGTCAGTATTGCAGGGTCATGATATTGGTGCCTGACCAATAGCAAGTGCGTGGCGTTATGTTGCATCTGCAGCACATCTATTTCTGAAGTGTCTCCCATTTTGCCTTTCTGTGTCTTTGTGCTGTGGCAGGATCACAGCTATCAGCTGTATGCTGAAGAGCAGCTATGGCACTGGGTGGGTGGTGCTCTGTAGTGTTTGGGAAGTTTTCTAGGAAGACTGCAGGGCAGTAAACTTGTGTAAAGAGTCTTGCAATGAAATTGTTGTAAGTGTGTGGGTTTGGGGTGGGAAGCAGGGAAACTGTGTGAAGATTTGTGGGAACAGGAAAAAACGAAGGAAGTGGAAATTGTGGGTAATGGAAATTACCTGACAAAAGAGAATGTTGAGAAGAGATGAAGAGATAACTGGTACTGGCTTAAGTTTGGAAGCGTAGTTTAGGATGTTGTACTTCAACAGGAATAGGTGTCTGGGAGAAACTGCGAGGGCAGTGGTGGGGCAACTTTGAAGGCATCCGCCTCTCAAAACAGAAATGAGGAATGGAAGTTTTAGGAATATGTTCTTTCCAGTGTCTGTAACTGAAACCAAGATCCTTTCACATAGCCATTCTTTTGCTACCAGCAAAAGTCTAAGGAACTCACTGAAGCCTTAACATGCTTTGGACATGCCACTGTGGTCTTACTATCCAAGTACAGTGCAAACTTGAGGGATAAACATCTTGTAATCTCAGAGCTAATTACCACATGATGAGATTTGTTTCATTGGCTTGTTAGAGGCAGGATGGTAAAAAAGGCATGAAAAGAGCACCACTAAAGCTGTGAAATCAATTATCAAGAAGTGAGAAATGGCAGAATTAAGTTGTACCTGAAATCTTCATATTGTTTTGTGTTCAGCCTTTCATATATTACCTAGTCTACAGCTCCACTGCTGGCCCTTGGGTGAATAAGTTTGTTGAGTTTAAGCCTTACACACCATAAAACTAAGGCAAGTTTTCCACTTGGCTTTGGCAGCTAAGCCACTGGGTTTCCAAAGCTGTGATACGTATTGGTAAAGAGTATAAAAATGAATGTTGTGCAATTAACAAGAAGGTGTAGGTGAAAGTTTTTGAGGCATACTTTCTCATTTGCAGCTTATTCCAAACAGCTTTTTAAAATGCCTCTCAGAAGATTCTGAATATAATTTGTGAACCTCTTACCGATACCTGGATCTTATCCAACGCATGGACTGCAGAGAGGATAAATGGTTATGTAGCCATGAATTATGGTCACGCTTTCACACTCAAAGCTATTCCACAAGAACCTGGAGGTACATTAGGTGTAGGTGTTGAGCTGCTCTGGTTGATTCAGGCTTGGAGTCAGGTGATTTTGAAGTGCAAAGTCAGCTTCAGCAAGTGATGGAGAAAAGAATATAGCAAAACACTGCTATGCTTTGAACTGGGATTTCTGCTTTCTGATGTGTTCTTCTCATGGAGATGATGCCCCTGCATTACAAGGGTTACACTAAAGGACTTCTGTGGGAAACGTCTTCCTAGGGGTCATCTTATTCAGAAAGCATTGTGTGAGCATGCATAATTGAAACAGCATGAAAACTGAGATGGGTCTGTTCTTGTGTCTCCTAAACCAACAGTCCTAAACTAGTATTCTGTTTAGCAGGTGTTAAGAAGCCTTGGTAGTAGGCATGAGGGCTGCCTTCCTGGTTGTTCTGGTTCATACTGATGCATATTTAAATTCTGATTGAAAGAAAAGCCTCTGGCTTCTAATGAATCATAGAAGTTAGCTGCACCAGTTGTTGACTAGTGAGCAGTGCATTTGTAGGAAAACTCATGTTTGGTGACTGACTTCAGTATTCCCGTGGCCCAGGTTGTTCCCGTGACATAAAGGAGCAGTAACTGTACCTTGAATCTGTTCTTCTTGTATCAGACAGTAAAGCCAGTGAGAGAACTGAAGAATACAAATGGTGTGTTATAGGGATGATAATTGGCCTAGGAAAATATTTTCTTGTGTACATAACATCCGTGCCTTTGGGGCTTAGTTGCTGTTTCTGGCTGCTGTTACCATTGGTCAGCTTTGGCAATAAACTGCAACCAGCTTCAAACATCACTTATTTGATTCCGTTACTCTAATGAGAAGGTGAATTGAAATGATAAAAGCCTGATGTGCCAGAATTCCTGTACCCTTAAGGCTTGGATATTAGCCTGCCATGAAGATTCCCACATTGCACTGGTCAGATCACTTCTCCATGCTGCTCCAACACCCGCTCTGTGTGCAGGCTCACAGCATTCAAGCTGCCAGCTGTCATGAGCATGTTTGGTCCTGAGGAGCTGTGAGCACCCTACTGACTGTCCTCCCAGGGAGGAGAGAGTACAGAAACCACTTCCATGCACGTACTGAAGTTGTTGTGATTTTTAGAAGTTCCTGGAGACGTTTTCTGCTTGATTTGATGAAGCAGAGCAAAAGCTGTTAGCTTCTGCCGGGCAGAGAGAGCCTCCAGGAACAATTTTGGAAAGGACAGAGTAGCACTCAGTGATCATGGAAGCAATTCAGATATACAGAGAATTCCCCTGCATCAAGGAGAAATGAAGAATGCTAGTAACTAACATAAGTTTATTTTGCATTCAGAGTATTGCTAGTCTAGCAGAACTTGTGCAGGGTATGTATAAGGAGACCAGCTACTGGTGTTTAGAGTGGAGGGTTAGGAGATGCCATCTGCTCACCGGGACCGTAGAGCTAGAGCATCAGTGTATGCAGCATGACTGATTCAGTAAGGAGAACACAGGCGTTTGGGAGAGCAGATAGCTCAGCAAAGATAAGCCAGTTCATCTTGCCTGCAGTTCTGTGGTTGAAACCTAGCTGAGGATGGAAGAGAGGAAAGTGTTTGTTCTTCTGCTCCCATCTGTAGCAGAAACACTGAGCCGTGGCCTGAAACAATGATTGAGCACCTGGTGGAAAGGCAGGGCCAACCCAGGGGCCTCAGGTGCATGCAGTGTACCTGAGTAACTGGAAGGGGTGGAGCCAGGATCCAACCTCTCAGGGTTGGTAGTGAAGGTGAGGGTGTCTGTTGCTGGAGATCCCTGCCTACCTGGGGCCTTCTAAAGATAAGTAGCTCCATTCTTTCATTTTTATGGCTGCCGCATTTTGGCTCATTCTTATTTGCTGTAGCCAAAGGCTTTGCCACTCTACTGCTATTGCAGTACTTCCCCTTGTAGCATTACACCATCTCTGGTAAAACGAAGTGGTAATCTTCTAACTGAGCAGGCAGGTATCTGCATTTCAGCATGGCCATGTGCAGGCCACGTGAGCCTCCTGGGGCAGGAAGTGCTGCTATGAAGAGTTTGAATGTACCGTTCTCCTATCTTTTCACCTTTGCTTTCTCTTTGACTCTAATTCAGAGTACTTGATAACTGTGAGGTAGTTTTACAGTATGGATACCTGGCTCCATCAGGCTTGCTAAAGACAAACTTCTGCTTCTTCAGGGCAGGTAGCAGCCTGACCTCATCAATTTTCTTGATGCAAGTGCCTTGTTTGTTTTCACAGAGCATGTAAAGCTACTTTGACCTGTTGAAATAGGTGTGCTGTCTCTGGAAATGGCAAAGTGAGAGCGGATAGGATTCCTCACTGGCAGACTTCTAGGGAGTGGAACCATAGCCTAAATGACCTTCTTACTGCCTCTCAAGGGTGGGTTTGGAGGAAGTTGCTCTTCCTACTTCTCTGGGTAAAGCTAGAAGAAAAGTACTGCCCTCAACACTGATGTCCAGCTCAGTGGGAGTAGGTGGGTAGTAACCAGCTAAACTTGGAAAATGCATGTTCTTGGACTTGCTCCTGAATTGAAGCTGGTGAAATTCTTGGTTCCTTTCTCTAACTTCTTTATCTGTAGTATGCATTATCTTTTTCTTTTGGGGCTTGGCAAGAGTTTAGAGTTGATGAATAGAAGGAAGAGCGTGTTTATTCAGGAGAGTTGAAGAAAAGGTGACAGCTGAAACTGAGAGCATGTAACACAGTCAGATTGGTATTTTACACCAAATAGCTTTGTCTATTTTAATTGCTTCATATTAGCTTCACCTGTGCTGCCTTTTCTCATATAGGAGAGAGGACTGTGTTGTTGGTAATTGTTTTAATATTACGCCAGCCTGTCTGGATAGGTTTGTATATAGCTTATGCACAGCCCTTTTAAGCACAGTCATTCTAGTTAAGGTAGAAAAGTATAGTTTGTATGAATGCATGAGTACTTAAATGGTTGTTTAAACATTACTTGCTATTTTAATAATTTTTGCAAATCTTGTTCAAAAACTTCCTTATGCAGAGAGAGAGGTTTTGCATCCTTAAATGCAAAATCAGTGAGTATCAAAAGGCTGTAAAGTTATTTCTAAATCATGCCTTTTAAGTGAATCTTTCTGTAATGCTATCAATACTTTTAACTTTAGCCATTCCAGGAACTGATTTTGACAGTGTATATTTAGCTTTTTCAAATGTGCTCCTGATATGACTATGGGTGTCCTTCTCCCCAAAACACATGGTTATTATTTTGCTCTCAATTTGTTGTGCTGTTGGTTTTTTGTTCTACTGTTGTTTCTCGTTATGTACCTGACAGTTTGGTTTTTTTTCCTCACAGGAGCAGTTGGTCATCATGGTGACAATCTTGCAGAGAAGATACTTTCTGTGCTTCCCAAACTTCCTGGCCACAAGACGGATGTGATGGTTAATATGGTGGAGCTCACTGCGCTTCAGACTCCAGATGAATCTTGCAGTATTATAGCACCTGGCTGCTTAGCACAACCAAAGTAAGCATTCTTTTTCTTTCTTTCCTTCTTTTGCTTTTGTTTTAAGATGTTGAGTATATTTGTTACTTTTTATGGAAAAAAAAAAAAAAAGAAACAGAACAAGTTGTCCTTTTTTTTTTTTAAACTTCATTGCAGAAATCCATCTGGTCCTAATTCTGTAGGAGTATAACCTGTTTCTATGCACACATTATGTGAGTGGGCAAGATAAGACTATCAAACATGTGAGATTCTCAAGGCGTTTTTAGAATTTGGTTGTTTAAATTGCTATGTTTATTATGGTAAATTAAACTATAAATTCTTCCCTGTGATGGTTTTTTTTTTTTTTTCTGTCTGTGTAACAGGCCATTCAGATGGGTAGGTTTTAAGTGTAACTGACTTCTCCCATAGGCATCTTTATATACAAATTACATATGCAATTATGTATGTGAGTTGCCTGCTGAGCTCTTGTTAGGGTACCTCTTAGCTTAAGGTTTTATTCCCATTTTCAAATGCAAGTACCTGTGGAGGAAGGTAATTAAAAGCAAATTGAGACATACAGACAGTTTCTTGAGGGTTTTTTTTTTTTTACTTAAACAGGGGCAACCTAAAGGTAGTAGCTTTGCAGCTTGATTTTACTGGATGTCATTTGAAGACTTTGCTTGTAAAGTATATTGGCTATGATGTTTCACTTTCGAACTTTATTTATTCAGATTGAAACTTTCCTGCAGCTATTATTGTGTTAAGTAACATACCTGTTGCTATGTGTAAGCCAGAAAACACAGCAGGTGTTGGTTTCATTGAACAAGGAAAATACTGCTCAGCAGTGCTTTAAAAATTAACACAGTGCAAAGGAGATTAAAAGCTCTTTTGCTGTACTTGTCCTAGCATACAGTAGAACAGTGATTATTTTTTTTCTCCAAAATGGACCATCAAATGTAGTTTCAGTTCTTCTGCTTTGTTTCCTTTTAATTCTTCCCACCTGCGCTGTATTCCCTTCTCTTCTTGCCCCTAAAAGATTTTGTAGACTTCTCACTTTTTGACATATGGTGTTTATTTTCCAATGAGCTTTGGATCCTTTGTCATCTTCTATCTCCCATACATGTTGTAACTGGGTCCAATTTCTGAGTTTCGTGTTGTATAACTGACATTTTCTTCAGGAGCTGGAGAGGAAGCATTTCTTCATAGAGGTGGATTCATTTGCAAGTTTCTGCTGGGGAGACTAATTTCAATAACATTTGTTCTGCTTTTTTTTTATTGGCTGTTTTCCAGCTGATTTCTGAAGTAGAAGTGAGATGTCCTAAAGGTCTGTCTACACAGCAAAATAAAGAGGTCATTGTCCGTGGCAGAAATGCTGTGATTGCTATTATTTGTGCTAACTTTGATTAGCTACCAGAAATAAAGATGATTTCTGGCAACAACAATGAGGCAACAAAAAGATATTTATTGCCCTAGGATTGTTGACCTGTGCTATCACTCCATTATTCCTAATATTATCTATATTCAGCTAGTGCTAGTGTGCCTTCTCATGCTGATGTTATGACTTTGGTCTTCTCAGTATCACGTTGTTGGGTCAGTCTGCAGATTTGTGTTCTAGGTTAGCAGATAGTCTGCATGCTCAGATTTATTTGTGGATGATGCTTCTGTTAACAGCACAGTTGAACTTATTTCTCAAAATCTGCTTGGGGTGCAGATGGTTGAACAGAAGAATTTGCATACAAGTTGCTCAACTGCTACTGTACTCTGCAAGTGAAACAGAGTTGAATGATACCAATACCTGGTGCAGAGGTAGTAGTGTCGTTGCTACACTAGTCTGTAACGGTATCAGTCTCTGAAGTCTGATACACTAGAAATATTTGAGAGCAGGCTAGACAAATAGGGATTTAAATAGTGTTGGTATTACCTTGGAATGGAGTGAAAGGAATAGATGTTCCTTTAAAATCTCTCCTGTGATTATTGTATGTAACTGAAGTGTTGAATGCTGCAGAATAGTCACTAAAACAGAACATGGCTCTGTACTCTTCAACTCTATACTTCAGTTTTTCAAACTATTTAGTGATTAGAAGTAGTTTCCAATTCAGAACAGACATTTCCAAGTCAGTTTGAGTTAGTTGCTGAAGAGTACTAGAAATGGTGTCTAAATAGGTGGCTGAAGGATGTACCTTCCATTCTGTTTAACAAGGCTGTGTTCTAGTGATCAAGTTTAAACTTCAGCGTTAATCATCTTTGTTAGTTACACTGATGAAGTTCTTCTGGAGCATGATTTAAAATTCCCACTGATAGATTCCTTTGTCAATTCTATAGGAAATTCCATAGGATGTTCTCAGTTCTTCATCAGCATGGTTATTGCCACTGGTAGCAGGGTGGTGAGTGTTTCTTGTAATTGAAAACTTAAGTCTTGATTTATATCTGTAGATGGCAAGGAGTGTTACTCTGGTTGTAAATTTTGTTTACTCTGGTGGGTGAAAGTAAGGGCACCTTTTTTTTGGAAAGAAAATGGTAATGTAAGCTGTACTCAAGTGGAATGTGCTCAGGCTCTTTTACGTGAAATTTTGTGATCAGACTGTACTCACGTAGTGGCGTTTCACTGACCTGCATATTCAGAGTATTTTTCAAATGTTTTCTTTATATTCTTTCAAGTTAATATTTGAGCATGTTGTGGTTGCTATATTTAACTTTTTCTATTGGAATGCTGCTCCTGCAGAAACATCTGGGCTCAGTTACAAAGTTAGTGAACAGAAATAATGAATAATTTATGGCTGGTGTGGTGACATAAAGCAGGATTCTTTTCTCAAATCTAAGGAGATAATGGACTTCTTTAAAGGTTTAGATGAAAATGTAAATTCCATATAGTGCTAAAGTTACTGTACTTTGAAGGTGTTTTCTTATTCTTCTCTTAAAGATTCTTTCTAATAACCTCAAAAATCTTGTGGAATAATTGTTTGTTGATACACTGCAGTTCCGCTATGAAATTCCATTGAAAGTTACTGAGTTTGAGAATCTCTAAATGTGCATTTTATTCATTTCTATATGCAGATGTACATATATAAAGAAATGAACAACTTTAACCCATACAGATGCTCAATCTGGATCAGAACTGTTGGGTTCTAATGAAAAAGTGATAACTGTCCTGTCCTTCTAACCATATGATATGCAGCGGAAGTAGGAATGGCAGTGAAATCTTAATGGTGGAGGTAGATTAAAAGTACACATAAAGACCAACAAACAAGCTGCAATCTCTGTATTTTGAGAACCCATAGTGGTGGTTGGTTTTTTTTTTTTTTTTCCCCCTCAACAGCATTAGCATGTATGCAGCAGCTTCTGGGAACTGTCTGCTTGGATGCATGTCAAACTTTTCACGTTTATACACTGTTGCCATTTTCTTAACAGGCCTGGCCACTTGTTCCTCATTCCAGCTATCTTGAATTTTTAATATGTATGTTTTTCCATGGATAAGCGCCCTACTCTCAGTTAGTACTGTACAGTGATGGAAGCCTGCATGGGGCCTTTTTCCACATCTTGCAAGTCTGGAGCCAGGCTCTTGGAGGCTCTGTGGCTCCCTGAAGCAGCAAGTAAAGGTTCAGACCTCTTCATCCTGGCCTCAAGTCTGTGGCATGTGAGAACAAGAAGTGAGGAGCTGCATGGTACTGATGAGTGGGCAGTTGAAGGAATAAGTATGGATGCTGGTTTTTTAATCAGCTATTTGGTTACCCAGGAACACTTTAGATGTGCTCTCATATTCTGCTGAATAAATGGAGTACTGGGTTTGATTATGCACATTACAAGGACTTGCTAAGTAGAGATTTCTTGTTTGTTTTTCTGCTTTTCTTTCCTTTTCTCAACTCTTGTAGTTTATAATTTGCTCAGAATTTAGTGTGATATTAAAGTCTCAGAAAAATACCTTTTTTTTTTTTTTTCTTCATTTGAAGTTCATGTGTAATGCAATATCCAAAAAAGCATTGGGCTCTTAGAACAAGCATTGTTCTGTGGAAATGTAAGGTTATAACATAACGCATTTCCATTGGGGCTGCTGCACCTGAAGCGATTCAGTGAGCAGTATAATTGAGATGCCTAGGCTTGCAGCTCCTACAAAGTAGTAGAAGCTATTAAATCATCTGAGGTTTGCACTGAGGGAAAACAACACGTTCAGAATGAGATGATCCTGTGCATTCAGGATATGCTGGTATGCAGGCCAGATAGTTTTGCACGTGCCATGTTTCAAACTTTCTGAAGGTCTCTGTAGGAGTGGTATAAGTAGAGGTGAGTTGAATGGGGAAGGAGGTTAGTTAAAAATTTGAACATGGTAAAACATCAGTGCCTCACGTGAATAGAAGTTGAAAAAACATACTTGTGACCCTCGTCAGTTTCGAAGTATTCTGAGGTATTTTGGATCAGATAGTACTTTGATTAGCAAGTACTGAAGCTGTTCAGTCCAAGCAGAGGAGAAAGCCCCTCTCTAGCTTTATCTTTACTCTTGTGCCTGATGGAGCAAAGCAGATCTCCATTTGTCCTTTCTTTGTCTGTACTGCTCTTTCCTGGAGTGTGCAGTAGTACTGGGGAGAGGAGGCTGTTCTGAGCTGCCTGTTGCCTTGTTCTCTTCCACCCAGAGGAGGTGGAAAAGCAGTTCTAATTATCTCTGTAAAACATGCAGTGTTTGTTGAATAATCATGTGCGATGTGAATTTGACATGAAAGATTCTGTGTTAGTATAGGAATGAAATGAGCAGTAAAAATTAAAACTGGAGAGGTGATAGTCCCCTTTTAAGCAGGGAAATAGGTTTTATTTTCTTTTTTTAAATTGATTCTATCATTGTGCTGTTTTTATTTGTGGCCAAGCTTCTAAAGGATATTTAACAGTGTTAAGAAAAACTGCACTGAATTAATTACACTCCAAGCTTTTGGGCAGATGGTTCTTAGATCTTTGTAGTATTTTGAATTTTATTTTGTGTTTCTTGCATGGCAGCTGCAGATTCTAATTTAAAAGTGTTTTGCACGCAGAAGTTTTAAAAAGCTTATAAGATAATTTAGGACTGTGTTATTCTCAAATGAACTTAGAGTTTATGGCATAAATTAGAGTAGTTTTCCTTTTGAGAATGTTAATATTAAAGATGCAGGGTTAACTCCACAATAAGAAGATTCAGATGACATGAGTATTGCGTTGCATTCATTAAGTTTGCAGATGAGGAAGAATAAACCAAAACAGTGGATCACAGGTTTCTGGTAAGCTGCCTCCTGCTCTGCATGGCAGGCTTACAGGGCTCTCTGGCACAGTGCCCTTCGGGCCAGTGTTAGATGATGCCCAGTCCAGTTCTGGGGGGCTTTTGACTCCTCTGCTGCCAGTTGTTTCCCCCTGCTGGGAGTCTGCCTGCTTCTGTTCCTGTGGAGCTGTGCTTGGCTCTGGTGGATGGATTTGATTTGGGGTCAAGTTTACCAAATAAAGCCCCAAATCAGGCAGCCAAAAAAGAACACACTACAATCCACCTATGAACAGACTTTTCCTGTCTATGTTTCTGACCAAGGTGAGCAATGCTGTTATGGAGAAAAGAAGGTCTTAACTGCAGCAGTCATGAAAAGTAGAGAATTCCCTCAAGCATAAAGGACTTTAATCCTTTCCTTTTTGGATAGGACAGGAGAAATTACGGCCCAGCTGTGTGCTTCTGGAACTCGTGCTACACCACTGTGTCCCATTTTCAGGGAGACAAACTGACTTTACAGAGGTTTTCCTGCTAATATCGTCTGCCTTTTCAGTAATTCATCTGTGAGTTGCTTCTCTAAATGGTGGATTGGGAGTGCCCCAGATATAGCACCCACCCCACAGTCGTGTTCCTGTACTGGCAGCTTTCCTGCTAACCATTTTACTTTACTCATACAGGCTCAGAGCACAATGTGAAACAAGGACTATTCAGAGTTTCCCTTTTGTTTGGTATTTCTCAAGGCATTTTCTTGTTGGGAGTGAAAGCCCTGCTGCATCAGCTTCTGGGATTTGTCAGTCAAGACAAGCATTCCATGAGGTGCTTTCTGCTCAGTTTCAAACGAGTCTGAGTCAAATGAACATAATTGACTGTTACCACAGGATAAGATGTACAAGCTGATAAGATGTATTATATCTTACAATAGATGTGTATATTTGCCCAGTTCCTTTCAACACAGGACCTCCTTGAAATGGAAAAAAGGAAAAAAACACAGAAAAACAGGGATAAGGTGGGTGTGTGGAGGGTGGAAAATTCTAGGAAGAGGTCAAGATCTCTATTTGGTCTGTGCTGTGTAATGTGCAGCATTGCTTGAAGGCCAGACTGCCATTCTGTGGAGTCCCAGTTGCTACAGTAGCTAGATGGTTGAAGTAGTCAGCAGAAGAATGATGTGTGGATTTTTTAGATCCAGGAGAGATCCTGCCTAATAGGTGTCACATTTTTTTAATTGCCTTCTATGACAGGCCTCTGGAGCCTTGGAAGTTATCTTCTAGATAAGAGGAAGCTTGAAGCTTATTTTCCTTGAGATAAAGAATGATCTGAGCTGACGAAGTCTCAGCATTAGCTAGGCAGTTCTTCCTTAGCTGAGCCTCTAAGCCTGCGAAAAGGAGTTCAAGGGGTGGCTGGCAAGCTGGACTGCTTGAGATTTCATTCCATTTGTCCTAAGAACCTTTAACTTCATTACTTTTCTGAGCTACGTAGGCTTTACTGGATTTTTCAGCTGGAATTCAGTTTGCTGTTTTATCTTTTTTTTTTTTTTTTTTCCCCTAGGCCCTCTAACACTTATAGCCATACTTAGAGAAAGGGCGATGATCAGTGTTCTGTGTTGTGGGTACTTATACAATCCACTATTTGGAAATGTCAAAATTAAATGCTGTGCCTAACTTTTCAAAGATATATTCTTATTTCTTCTGGAGAAGGTTTCCACATAAGTCATCTCAATATAATCTAGTTTATTTTAGTACTGTCATTAAGTCCTGACTTTATTTTTTTCCTTTGTCCATGGGAGAGTACAACAAATGAGTTACTCAGATGTTGTCCTACCATCAGCAAGTCTGAGTACTTGTATCTTCAGCTGGTTAGCACAGCAAGGTAATAAGTGTCAGTAAGGAAATTCCGTGAGTACAGCCACTAAACTAGGCTATTTTCTGGCTCTTTCCTCATTAGCATTGCTCTTACCTTGCAAGATGTCAAGGAGGACAAAGCGCTTCCTGAATAATGAGAAATAATGAGATAGAGTAACCACTGATACCTGCAGTCAGAACAGAGGGAGTGGATTTTTATGTGGCTTAGGGGTAATGTTTGTTTGGCAGTCTGTGGCAGTGCTTTTAAAATTGTCATCCCTTCCTTGTTACCTTAATGCTGATAGTTTTTGTTTATATATTTTGCTAGTTCCTTAGTCCTCTGTTGACTGCTTTTCTCTTGGTGTGACTACAGTGGATTTTCCTGCAGATGTATTTGCAATTCGATAGCAGCAGGAATACTGTTTAAGTAGATTTTATGAATCTCCAAAGTGGGCTTCAATCTTTCTCATTTTATAGTATGATCCTCCTAGCAACTGTTTCTTTGGCTGACATTGTGAGATTTTTCAAGACTACTTCTCATTTGCCTTGGCCAACTGCCTTTGCCTCTTGAATGACCTCAACAATGAGGTTTTAAAATGCAGTGATATGCAGTGGTCGTTTTGTGGAATTGCTGTTCAAATTGTAGTGCCAGAACAGAGAATAACTGAGTGACCTGAAGGGGTGTTTTAGCTTGTCATTTTCATACTATAAAAGTAAACTTGGTGTATCTTACAAAGAGGAAAAAACGTGACAAAATAGACTGAGAAGAACAAATGAAAGCTGCTCATTCTGGTGAGGAACCAGTGCTGGGGTAGGTAACAGTATTTTCTGTCAGCAGCAGGTTTGGTTGCAGGTTCTGAATATGTAGTGGCAATTCTTTCAGAATTCCAAACTTAACATGAAACAGGAATCAAATCTTATGCAAGCAAAAGTTCATTTGAAGTTATCTGTGTACTTGGCAGAGCTTGAAGGTGCTTTTGCTTTGGAAAGCAGACAGAATTGAGCGCATATAAACAATTATTTGTTTTTATACAGGCAAATACTTAGAAAAGAAAATCAACAGTTGTATAATAATTGATTCAAAAATCCAGTCTCCTGTACTGAGTGCAGTTATTTGAGATTCCTCCCTTTTGTAGCCTCTCCACTTCCTGGATTCTAGCAGAACATTTTAGCTTATTTTGTTGTCCCGGCTCTCTTTACCCCTTTTCCTCTCATTTGCTTCTTCCCTGAGATCAATCTGTCCCGAAGGTACATGCACTTTATGAGGAACTTATGCAAACTGAAATGCTTAGCTCTTACAGCAGTAAAGCAGTCAAATCAGTTTGACTGTGTTTTCCAGCCAGCCTTTATCCTTTTGCATTCTTTTTATAGATACATCTTTAAAAAACATCATTATTTCAGAAGACATTTTCCAGGTGTTCTCTGGAGAACTCTGAAATTGTCTTTTTGAGAAATTGCTTTTTCTGTTTGCCAAATTGGGTCTTTTCTTCTAGCTTCTGGAAACAAGTTGCCTTCTCACCTCGTTGCAAAGGAGAGCATTTCTTGTTTAAGTTTTACCGCAGTCTTTGACTAGTAGTTTTCTATTTCACTTGTCACTCAGACTATGAAGTGGAAGGAGCAATTGTAGCTACTTGCTGTTTTACGGGTGTCCCAGATCTTGCAGGTGCTTGAGTAAATTAGTTTTCCACTGATCTCAGATCTTTGGATTGCGATTTATAACCTGGAGATCTTGTACACACTTCTCTCTATGCATCTTGTTTCCTGAAGTGTAGCACCTGATACAGGTTTTGCTGAGTTTTAACTGCTTGTAGTTTCAAAAGCAATAGTGAAAATTGACTAAACCTAGCCAGTTTTAACACCCTGATGAGCAGTTGCCCAGAAGTGAGCTTTCTGCAGACTCTGAAAGACTGTGCTAAATGGAATACCATCTAATTTCCACAGATTGCAAATGTATTTTCTAAAATGATCTTCAGCTAGGAAAGGCCTCTGTTCATTGTGGGAGACAAAAATGTTACGATCTTACCTAAATCTCTCCATGACTATACTAACTTAAATAGGTAACCAGAAAAAGAAATCAATTTTGAGCCATTTTCAGTAACTGGAAACAGCCACAGAACACACACTGAATATGTATACTTTGTGGATGCTTGAGCTCCAGTTACCCCTTAGGTAAAGGAAACAGACTGACAGAAAAAGCTTAGGATTTTATTAATGGTACAGTAATACGCCACGGCTTCAAACATTCTTTGCATGGGCTGGGAAATACCGTGAATGATATGGTTTGGTTTGATTGAGATGGGCAATGTAGGGGGAGGAGGGGAATGAATCAGCACCCAACATACTTATACAAACCCTTTTTAGGACGAGGATGCAGCATGGATAATAAATGACTACAAAAAGCCACTTAAAATCCAGAGATTTTGGATTAAGACAAAATTCTGCTCTCCTTACTCATTTTGTGGTAGGCAGTAGTGTGTAAGGGAGGGGGTGTGAGAAGATATGCAGAACACTGGGTGGACGTATGCAATGCAGACAGAAGTCCTTATCTTGTTCTCTGTGACAGATCAGCCAGAGTGTGGAAATGGTTATAAAAATGAAAGGCGAAGTCTGGAGCTTTATTCTTTCTGAGTAGCTGTCAGTTTGGGTTTTGAGAACTAGAATTGGCCATATTAGGTTTGCATGAGATCTGAGGAAGCTAGGGCTGTAGGTTTTCATTGAAACTGTGACAAAAATGCTACTTTTAAGAGAGGCGAGTATGGAAGACGCTGAGGACCAGGTCCTCAGTTGATCTAAATTTGCTCCACCAGTGTAGCTGGTAGAGAATCAGACCCTACATGTTCAGACATCACGTATTCAAGATATAAGGTCTGTTTCAGATTATTTTTTTACTGTTGATTTTGAGTCTCAGCCTCTGCTTGAATACTTGTTTTCAACTCATATGGAGCATATCTTTGAATGTTTTAACAACTCTGTCATGTGATTTCACAGTAAATTGTTTATGTAGTAACTGAGTCACTTCTGGAAGGATTGTATTCTCTGGTGAAGACACATTCCATTGAGCCTTCAAAATGGTGTCGAAGCTCACAGCTCAGTGAATTCCTATTCAAGAAATTGCTTGTGGAACTGTGAGGTTTAGGCCAGCAAATGAGGAAGGGATGTCAAAGGAGAATATTAAAAGGTGGCCTTGTAAATTAAAAACATTGAGGAGAAGGAATTCCTAGCATTCCATGGTATCTGGGTTTATTTTCTTACATTTCCCTAATAAAAACACACTTCATATATGTTCTTGGTAAGTGTTTTCACTTGTATCATCCATCTCTGCTGCAAAAAAGTGACCCAAAATAATATTGGCTTTTACATGCCTTGAGGATGTCCACTGAATACCTAACCAGCGCATCTGTAAAAGTAGACTTGGCACTCTCATGCAATCCCTGGATGTGGATTCAATTGTCAGCACCTCGTTACTAACTGTTCTTTCATTGGAATCATTTTTATTAAAATAACCTTATGCAATAGCTTTAAAACATGGAACAGAATGCTCTAAAGTAACCTATTATGTTACATGTACTATTCCCAAGTAATACATATGTTGTAAGGATCAGACTTTATTTTTAGCATAATTCATTTACTCTGTCCAAAAACTAAATTAAAATCCATGACAAGTAACTCTTTAATATACATATTTTAAAGAGTTGCTTGGCAAGGGTTTTGAAATACCTTGTATTGTACAAAATCCTACTCAGAAGCTTTCAATTAACTTGATTCATGCACTAACTTGGTCTGGCATTCTGCATAAACTGTCCTGCAGCTTGTAGGAATGAAACATTTTACAGAACCAATTCTTTGGAATAAAAGGCGGCCAGCTGAAGCTCAGACAGGACTGTTGGTTATGAACATTAGGAAGTTTTAAGAAATTGCCTGCACGTTTTTCCTTCACCCCTGCAGAGACTGGCAAGCAAGTTAGAGGAAAAAGAATGAATTTTGGAGTAATAGTGGAATGATTAAAGTCTGCTTTACTACAGTGACCAAGAGGATTAAAACATATCTGGGAAGCCTTTCAGTGTTAGCTTATTTTGGTGTGCCAGCAACTTTCCAACAGTGATGTTGTAGAAGCATCCCCACGACCATCCTTCATTAGCTAGCAAATTATTCCCTCTTAAGGATCCTTAGGGTTATTTTAACTCTATTTAGACAGTGGTGACACTATTTTGTCTAGTGCTATTTGGGCCTTTAAAAATCCTCAATGATTCCTTTAGCTCCTGTCACTTTTTCTTAGATCTTTTTCTTTCATTGTCCATTCCAGACTTTCCTGTTGCTGCTGCAGGTGAGCAGTGACACTCCAGTAGTTCTTTCGTCCATGCAGGAGGTCTGCTACCTGTGGTTCTGCACGGTGGTATTGAAAGCCAGTTTTTGCTGCTTTGCTTTGGTAGCTTCATGGCTTGATTTGCAAGGCTCAGTGAAGTGCTGTTGCAACCTTCCCTGCCTTCTTCAGTATCTGTGACTGATTCTTTGTCTATTTCTGTACACATGAAATGGTGGCTTCTTTCCTTCTTGGTCTGGATACATTATAGCCACACTGACTTCACTTCACCTTGTGAAGTGTTATACCTGACAAAATGGAAAATAGAGTTGGTTTGATCACAATAGGCATTTCCTCTTCCAACAGAGAATTCTACTTTTCGGTAATTGTCAGTGATTATTCTTCTTTATATCCTGAAGGAAGCAAACAGGCTCCAGTGTTCATCTTGTTGCTTAGTTGCTTTTGTATTGGATGCTGTTCTTGTTGCTGCTTGTTGTGTGTGCTTGCTTGTTTGTTTGGATCAGCCTGTCTGTAACTGTTGCTCTGGGGTCTAAAGGTCAGGTGCTGCTTCTGTGTGTGAGTGATGGAGGACAGGCAAAATAACAGCTGGTGATATTATCATTAGGAAATAGGTTACAGTCAATCTAGCTTACCCTTCTGTGGGAGACTCTTTGAGAAATCTTTAAAGTCTTCCAAAGAATATGTCACTGAGTGGGGAAGAAAAAGGAAGGATCATTCCCAGACCTAGTCTTGTGTTGAGTCAAAGCAGAGGAGCACAGTCCAGAATACTTGGCAAGAAATGAGAATGCTGCCAACTACCTGGAGCTGAAACCTCATTTGGCAAATCCAAGTGGAATGCACAGCCATCCTCTGAGTGCCCCAGTAATTGCTTCAGAGATCTACTCTTTGAACAGCGGGAAGGCTTTATGATGGCAAAGTCCTGTCATTACTGCCCTTCTGCAGAAGTGGCCGGTCAGAAGTTGCCATGGAAGGGAGGGAAACTGGGTGCTTAGTGGATTAAAATAAGTGCGTGTATTGTGTTGTTAAACACAAAATGATTAAAACAGAGAACAGATGAGGTTAGAGAAAGGATAGAGTTAAAATGTTTTGAGCTGTACTGACCACATCTTAGAGCTAGGACTCTTTGCTTAGTTGATAGTTAATCTGCTTTTGTCTTTGCACAGAGCATGTTCAAAATCATGTCTGTGTGCAAGATGGAGCTTAGTGGAATTTAATACTACTAGGATTAGTAAGGCCTAAACATCAGTCAGCCTCTGTCAAAACCAGTCCTACTGTCTGGAGAAGCATCATGCTTGTTGAGTAAACCTGCCAGGTCCCTTTGCTTAGAGTGGCAGAAGGAGTTGAAATAATTAAGCCTAATGTTTGGCAATTATACTCGGAGTAGGTAAAAGAGAAAAATCATTAGAAAGATGCTCACAATACCAGTTTTATCGGTACACTTGACTTACAATAATGTTTTTGAGATAATCCAAGTTTTGAAGAACATCTGTTGAAATTCATGTTCTAAGAAAATTTGAATCATTTAGCTCCAAGAAGCTAATCATGCGAAACTGGTGTCTTCAGAGGATCTTGAAGTAGATAGTGGTGTCATAACAAGACTTCAGTGGTGTTCTGTTTCTCGGTGCAATAGCCGTGGATAATTTCTGCTTCAGGACTGTTCATACAATTGATTCTTCCCTCTGTCTTATGCTTCACTCTGGTGAGCAGCAGCAAAGTTGTGTGACCTTACCCTTACCTTCCTGGACCTGTCTTTGTTTTCTAGGAACCTGCCTCAGTGTAGTGTCTTTCAGCAATGGCAGTGTGGCAAAAACTTGCTACAGTTTGCACATTAGTCACATTCTGGTGTTAAACAGCCGGCCTTGTGCAAGGCATCATTAGCAGTTGACTTCCAAAACAGATTTAGGGGAGACTGGTTTTGTTCCAGCCATTTCATGTCATTGCTGCTCCTTCTTCTAGTAGCTCAGCAGGTGCAGCTTTACTTGTCTGGGGAACTATACCCCAGAAAAACATTTAAGAGCTGAGGAAGAAGTGTTCTCGTAGCAGTGTCAGCAACCATCTGAAACAGTGAAGCTAAGAGCTAAGTCTGGTTGCTTGTATGGCACCTAGTACATGTACACTACAGTGCTGTATTTAAATGAAAGACTGACAAAGAGAAAGGAAGCTCAGTACAGGGTTTATTAACTCAATTCAGGCTTCTCTTAAGTCTATAACTTGCAGGCAATAGTGTATGGAATTACACATCAGTTCTCATTTTCAGAATGTGGTTTGGAGAACATAAAGGGTCCAGGTATAAGTAACAGCTCCTCACTATATCATCCTCTCAGTTTGCTGAGTCTATTATGCGTATTTTGATATACTGCACTAAAATGGCGTAGTATGTATAGAGGATTTTTTTTTCCTTGATGTCACCTATAGAACTGGTTTGCTTTTGTAGTTTTGTTAATGTTGGTGTGGGAGGACTGTAGAAGCATTATCATTTGAGAGCTAATTTAGTCTAGGCATTGCAGAGTTACCCCTCATCATCCTAAGACCTGTTGTATTTATAAGGCTTTCCTTTATTCTCAGTTCTCCTCATTGTAAGTTTGTGTATAACACATCACTGCTTCAGGTTAGGCTTGTGTGACTTAGGTTTATGTTGCTTGCAGCAGGATATTTATACAATACTACAATTTTGGGCTGTATTTTTATTCCATCAATAGAATATTCAAATAATGACTAGTTTTTTCTACTTGTTTTGTTGATTATATGTAGTGTTTTTGAGAAGGTCAGTAAATTTAAAAATTACTCTATATAATGGATTATTACCCATTCCATAAATCCTCTAATTAAGAGTTCTGGCACAATAGTTATATGGAGCTAAGAAAAAAGAAAGGGGAGTGTGGTTTAAGGAAGCTACCTTTATGTTTTACGGCTTATAGTCCAGTTGAATGTTCCATATTATATTGCTTTCTTATGTTTCACCTTTGTTTGGCCTTGAAATGTACAGGTTCAAGTGGATATTAATGATCTTGAGAATAGCTAAAATAAACAGAACACAAAGGTAATGAGAACCCATAGTTTCCCAAACTATTTGTTGGATTGTGTTGTTTTTAACACAGGAAGGTGCTGTATTGTCCGTTTCTGATTAGGTAAAACATTGTAGAAATGCTGTCTGTCTAAAAGTCTACTAAATGCAACCATATCAGTTCAAATACATGTAGTAAATTCTATCGCAAAAGGTATTGTAAATGTTTTCTAGGAATTTTTTCAAGTATCTGTTAAGATTTATGCTGCTATTCTTTGATACTGGAAGAGGAGAAGAGCAGCATTGTTTTATTTCTCTATGCCATAATTCCATGGGCAGCTGCGTTGTCTCATAAATGTGGTTATTAGCAAGTAGGCTTGTTCTGCGTCATGGCTGCTCAAATATGTTAAATGCTTTGGCTTTCTGAAGCAAAAAACCTTCTTGTGCATGTATTGAGATCAATATGAAACAGGGCTGTGGTTAAGATGCTTGTCCATACAAGTTTATGTGATGCTTGGGTGGAAGAAATCTTTGGTAAAACTTAAGACACTGTCTTTGTTGCTGGGTTTGGCACGATATGAACTGCTTCAGATAGTGGTTGACCACAGCTGTCAGACTTGTGTGTATTCTATTTTGTAAGCATATCCATCTGTAAAAGTACGTATGTGAATGAGCCAGCAGTATTCAGCTTCTGTCTCCCTTTCCCCCCTTTTTTCTTTAAAAAAGGCAGAGCTTAGGATACTGCATTACCATGCACTTCAAGGGCTTTATTTCCCCCCTCTTTTTAAGTAATTCCCAATGTGAACTGAATCCTAGCCAACATTTTAAATAATTAGTTCTTAAGTTTTATTGTAAAACTCACCTGTGGGGCCAAAAAGCATCAAATTTTAGAGTCTGGTTTAGTGTCCATTATCTATGAAGCAAGGAGGAAGGAATTCAGCATTGAACAAAAAGCCCTAGGTAAACAGAGTAGCTTCTGGGGCAGTTTGGCATTGCTGGGCTCATTGTGCTTGTAAGAACCTTCTGAATTGTTTGTTTTTTAAGTTCTCCCATGCTCTGCTGATAACAGAGAGTGTATTTCACTCTAGTTTGGGGTGTAGTTGTCAAGGTTTTATTGGAACACAATGGCTTACAGGAAACAGCAGTTTTGCAACTTAAATTACGATGTTGTTTTAAAAATCGTTTTGGGATGATGCTTTCACAATCCTTGTCTGTCTCATGTTGTTGTTTGTATTTTTATTAAATAAACAAAAGCAGAAACAACTTTTGCTGCAACATCTGTACAAAGTCCTGTCCCTTACTTTATAAGCTTCATTGTAAGTTGAATCAGTGTTATGCTCTTGTGGTGTTTAATAGTAAATGCTAGTTTATTCTCTCCTTCCTCTTGTTTTGTTTTTTTTTATTCTCCGTTTTAAATCTGTCAGTTATTCCCTTCACATCTTATTTATATTTAGACATAGTGGCCATTCTTCATTCTCTTTGCCCCAACTGCTGTACTGTGGAAGAGCTGAAAGAAGTAGTGCTAAAATCTGCAATTTCCTGTATCAGGATTGCCTGATTCCAGCAAGTCAATTTATCTTGACTCTTAGTTATTCCTGCAAGTGTAATCTATGGCATTTCTCTTGCAGAGTGTAAATCTAGGCCTATTTAATTAAATTAATAGGTCAAATTAGTAGAAATTTAATTAAAGCCACAAATTTGTATATGAAAAATTTTTTCAACACATTTCCTATTAGCATCTCCTTAATGAGTTGCTTTAAGAATTTCTTCTAGTTTTTTACTTAATCCCTACTGTATGTAGTCAGCATGTGGTAATAGTTCTGATGTAATTTTTGTGCTTGGTATTGCCTTCATATAGATTGGTCTCCAGTAGATTGGAATATACTGCTGCATAGAGTTAGCAGTACAAAAATTAAAATCTATAATTATCTACATAATATCCTGTCTTTTAGAAGTATCAAAGAGAAGTTTTCTCACACTATGAAAGTCAAAAATGTACTTTTGCCTGCTGAATGTATTTGAGATTTGCTTTTAATTATTTGAAATCTGTGGCCAGAATTAGTTTGGACAAACCACTTACTGGCTTGCTTTGGATAACACTGAAATGCTGCATTGCCCCTCTCAGTTCAGTTGGCAAATAATGAGTTGATGCAGGTGGTCTTGGTTGTCTATTCCATGGATGCTAATGCTAGGAAAGAGGTATAAAGAAATTCTGATTGAATGAGCTGTCTGAATTTGCTCATTTACTCAGGTCTTCACTTTATGTAAAATGTTTTATCTGTAGGTGTGAAAGTTCCTCCGTAAAGGCTTTGTGTCACCTTTTCAGTTAAGCAAACTGACCTGCTCTGGTACAATAATTCTAAGGATGTGATTGGCACATGTGGTAATTTTTTTGTGTGTGTGATTCTGTTTTTGAATATTTGTCAGTTGAGGTTTATTCTATTTCTGTGCCTCTCTGACATACCGTTGTCTGTTTCTTGTTGTTTGCTTTGGTAACATGATTGCTACTTTAAAATTGCTGTTTGTGGCATAGAAAAAATGCCAGTTTCAAATAAAACCTTATTCATTGTTGAGGCAGAAAAATTGGTGCTTTAGAGCACTCCCTATGGCCTTTAGTGAATCGATGGTTTTATCAATCAAATTATACTCATATAATTAACTTAATCTTGATGTGACACAGCCTTCCTTGAGTATATGCAGAAAAGAGAGTGAGGAATGAGGGTTCTATATAAACACCACGTGCAGAGGCTGAAGTTATCGGCCTACCATTAGCCCTTTATCTAAGAGACTCTTGGCATATAAATCAAACAATGACTTCTTAGTTTTGAGTCGGTGCCAAAGTACACATCCACAGTTGAGTCTACAGCAGATTGTACCCACCAAGTGGCGTGAGGGCTCAAAGTGAAACTGGGAAATAACCTTTAAATTATTCAAGTACACAATTATGCTTTTAAATGTTGGCCAGCAGACATTTTCTTACTGTCATTTTCAAGATCTAAGCATAAAAACCAGTGTACAGAAGGCATTTTATCAAAAATCTAAGTGAAGACTTGAGCATAATATTTTAAGCTTAATGCTCTGAAGAGCTTGTCTTTAAAAGCAGTTTTCTGTATGTTGCCATGTAGCAATATAATTACTCATCTGTGATGAAGGTGGTAATTTCCAATGACCCTTCTGCAGTTTTCTGCAAGCGTAATACCAAGATTACTTTATCTTTCCTTTTATCTTTTTCATGCACTGGAAATAGCTCAAGGTTGCCCTGTCTGTGAGATGCTGAGCAGTTTTGCTATATATATAAAATGTTCCATAGAAATACTACAGACTACTGCTAAAAGCCATCTGAAACTTCAAGAACTCTTAATCATACTCTCTTAGAAATTAAAGTATCCATCTGTTTTGGTGTGACAAACCCAGAGTGTATAATTTACCTTGATCTGGAAAGAAGTGCTTTGTGTTTGTTTTTCTTAGAAGAAGGCATTGCTGCATGTTCCACTGAACATACATTGTTTGGAAAATCAAATGCATCTGCTGTGGATGTGCATAAATACAAAGTAATGCTACAGACTTGAGTCCTGAAAATACCAACAGCTGTTTCTATATAGAATACTGTAGGTAGGTTATATTAGATCTGGTTGGTTGCTTCCGAAGCAAAGAGGAAGAGCTCCTTCTTGCCTTTAACATGCCTGTGTCAGCTCAGCATCTGCAGCCCCGTGGCACCTACTCACAGCACAGGGACTGTTCAGGGCTGGAGCTGTGAGTGGGGCCTGGGGCATGATACAGCTGAGACTTGGCCATGTCTCCTTGTCTTGTCCCATTAGCGTGTATGCTTAGGAATGCGCAGCATTTTCAGTGAGGTCTTGGCATGGCTCTTGAAAGCCGCAAAGGAATTGGAGGGGAGATGCTGTCTTCTGATGCATGGCCCCTTGCTTCAGACTCATGACCAAACTGTGTCTTACCATACTCTCAATTTCTGGTAAAGCGAAGAGAATGAACGACACATTGCTAACAGCCAGATTGTTTTTGTGGTAGCTGCCTTCTGAACAACTGAGGCGGTGGCTTTTGATGCACTGCACACTGAGCGTGAGCATTACATCTCCTTAAATCGAACGTGAATTACTGTAAGGGGTATGTTGGCAGAGCACTTACTTCTTTTAGCAGGAGTTCAGTTTTGGGCAGCTTTGTGGTATTAATGAAGCTCTAATTTAATCTTTACTGACCTTTTCCCTACTTCTTCCTTACTGTGAAAATACGCAAAGCTAGCTGAGTTGCAACTCTGTAGGTATAGAGTGAAAGTTTTGCTGATACAGTAACCATGGAATCTATCCCTTGGTGAGACTATCACAATTATCCTTGTTTTCATTTTTATAGTTAAAAAATAAATCATGACTACTTTGTTTTGCTGAAATGCTTACTCATTAATTTTTGAAGCCCACTCTGTTATTTTTTGTGACATACTCAAAACCAGCATCAGCACGTTGCTCTTTGAAATCCTGTCTCCAGGTGCAGAAATAACCGCATTTGATAATTTTTCCATCCTCAAAATTTTGCTCCTATGACATCTTCCGCACCCTTTTATTTACTGTTTCTGATGTGAGTTGTACTTTCACCTGAACCTGGGAAGCTGAGAAACAAAACACAAAAACCAACCAAGCAAAACAATCTTCTGAACTGTACAAAGTCATCTTTTTCTTTCTCGATTTCAGCTACAGGGGGTCTGGTAAGGAATCTGGATACAGATGCTGGCTTCTCAGTTTGGCCTTTGAAAAGGTTATGGAAGTGATACTTGACCTGTTTTTTTCCCTAAAGCCAGAGACCCTGCTGGATGAAAAACTTTGCTATGGCAGTGTTTCATAAGGAGGAAACAAGGTGATCTGAATTTGTTCAGTTAAGCAAATAAGTTCAGGCAAAAATAAGTAATGTTGTTTTATTGTGCCCTCCTTGACATAAAATTAGATAATAGTCTCTGGCAAGTTGTTTTACTATAGATGTGGTTAAACATTCTTGTCTTCCACCAAAATGGACATAAGTTATATATATCCATTTCATTTGGATAAATATATGTGCTGATCGAAGAAACATCACAAAATGAATTTTGTAAATACTGACTGTCCTGTTGGTAGATCTGAAAACAAAACTGCATATGGGGAATGCTCGTGGTAATGAATGGGCTTGTTTTCTTGTATGGTCTTAATGCTTCTTCACCTGTTCTCGCTTTAGTGACCTGAAGGACCATGTTTTATTAACTTAGCATACAAGATCTGAAACAGTAAGAAAGTAAATATCTTTCTGTACTAGTGGTGTGAAGTAAGCAAAATACCATTTCGGACAAGTTTACAAGTGTGCTGTGCATGGGGGCCCCCCAGTGTCCTAAGTGTCCCATGCATTCCATCCTTGGTTTTAGATCCTTAGCTGCTGTGTGAGTTTGTTCTCCACTTGGTTTTACCAGTTTCCAGACTACTGCTTCTGTGTTGCTGGTAGAACATCCCAGTGTCACTAGCCTCACTCTGCTCTCCCCAAATGTGTCCAAGATGAGTAGAGATGCATAGCTTTGTGAATAAGCTTGCACACAGTAACAGAAATCCTGTCTGTCAAATAACCTTGTCAGTACTGGTTCATTAAAACAAACATAATGTTTATGTATCAGGGGAAAGTAAAAATTTACAATTAACAGATGTCTGTTGAAAACTTTGCTCTTTGTGTATCTAATACTTTAGTTAGGTCTTACAAGGATTTTGGGAGAATACAGCTTTGTCTCTGGAAAAAAACAAAATATTTTTGTTCAATAAATTTTTTTTCACTGCAAGACAACTGCCATACTTGTTCTTACTGCGTTCTGTTTGCTGAGGTTGCTGATTGGTGAAGTTATGACCATAATGGTAGAAAGGACTGAGAAGGTATCAAACCCTTTGGGTGAAAGTGAAAATTGCTTGGTGAAACTGTTTAATAGCAAAGACCCCAGACTTTTAGTACTCCTTTTGTAGTCAGGCTTGTGAAACATTTTATAATAGAGATTCACATAAATGTTTCTTATCGTACTTACCTTTTGTTGTGATGTTATTTTGAAGTGTGATTTAGAGTTCCTTATGATGTTGTAGTGTAAATGTAAATTTTTTCTCAAGCAAGACTGCATGATTCAGACAATATTTTTAAAGGGTTTGTAATGTGTAATACATATATCTGTATATATATCAGTTTCAAACTATTTCCAGAGTGCAGTGGTTCACTAGATAATATGCACACAAAAAAAAAAAAACCAACAAAAAACACAACAATACCTGGAAAGTGAAGGAAAAGGAATGCAATGGAAAAGAGGAATTTGAATTGAGGCACGGGATCCCATAGAAATCACCAATTACAGCATTGGTGTTGTCAGATTTGGACTAAAGCACAGGAACTGCAGATGAGGAAAAAGAAGAGGAAGGACACTATGACTACAGCTGGAGGGCAGTCATAGACAAATGTCACACCAAAAGGGGAAGATAAGATAATGTTGTTTCTGAGGAAAATTCTGTGGTTACTCCTCAGACCAGGCAAGCAGCAATTCCGGAATTCTTTAATGGGTGTTATAACACATTCGCAGCAGTCATTCATTTCTTGTCACTAATGAAACTGAAGAATGGGTAAAGTGAAGGTTCTGTGATGGTGCAAGAGAGGGGAACTGGGAAAAAAATGTTCTCAGTAGCAGACAAAACTGAATTTTTCAGAGCTTCAGTGCTGATTCAGATTTGTTCCCTACTTAAATGCTTTTGCTAACTGGATTACTGTGAAAGTGGTTATTATAAAGTGACTCATAAAAATGCGACTGCTTTTAAGTTGGTCTTGTTTGAATAAACTATCCATGTTTTAGCAGTTTCATTTTGAAGTCAGGCATTGTTGACTTAAGGAATACATTTTTTCTCTACACATTCCTTTTTCTATTTTGCATTTGAGTCATTCCTGTGAGTCACTTTTTAGCAAGTTTTGTATAAATTAAAACAAGACTGCATTCAGACCAGCAATCTGTAGTTGATGTTTACGGTATGCCATAGTGATTTCTAATATTTGTTCTGCCACTGAAGTAATACTGGGGAAAATCAGCATTCTGTCTTTATGCCAAGCTGTGGTAGAGCCACTGTCGGTCCTGAGGAACTTTGTGGTAGAGGCTGCTTAAGCTTTGTACCATGGGTGGAGTTCCCTAATGAGAAGTGCTTCTGTATGTTTCTAATTTTCACTACTGTAAGGCAACTATATAAACAAGTGGCTTCTTCACTGCTGCTTGTTGTTGTACTGTTGATGACAAGAACAGTACTTGGACAATTCTAGGTGCAGGCACAGGGTAAGTTCTTCAGTTGGTGACGGAATTATTTTTTTTGTAAGTGTGGAATTTTTATCATCAGTGAAATTTGCTATTCTGAAAGATGTGTAGCTTACTTTTCAGATGTAAATGAATATTTTTGTTTCCTTTTTGCAGGAACCAGTTGTCAAATGTTCTTGGTCTACTTTCTCTTCCAGTTTTTACTTAGCTCTCCATTCAGATTTCAAATTGATTTGAAACATATGTATCATATAATATATCATATAATGCATATATAATATGCATTTTATATAAATATCTCATGCTGGGGCTGTTCAGCCTAGAGGGCAGAGCTCTCTGGGAGACCTGATAGCAGCCTTTCAGTATCTAAAAGGAGGCTATGAGAAAGAGGGCAAAGGACTTGATGACCTGTCGTGACAGGACAAGGGGAAATGGTTTCAGACTGACAGAGAGGAGATTTATAGTGGATAGAAGGAAGAATTTTACCATTAGGGTGGTGAAGAGCAGGTTGCCCAGAGAGGTGGCAGATGCCTCATCCCTGAGGGCGTTCAAGGTCTGGCTGGAGGGTGCTCTGCTCTAGCTGTAGGTATCTGTGCTCCCTGTGTGGGATTTGGGCTAGAAAACCTAGAATCTAGAAAAGTGTACTAAACAAAAATCAAACCTGCTCCCCCTGCAATTTTTAGTGCCTCAGCGTTACTTTTTCTTACTTCTTATAACTTAAAATATTTAGTCTATTATTTTGATTTAATTGTTTATACTAGTAGCACATGGACTAGAAGACCTAGTAGTAGGGATTATGCATGGATGCGCAATGCTTCTTTCAGAGCCCTTGTAGTCTAAATAGATGGGGCTCACCAGCCCCCGGCAAGGAAAAGAGAGCAGCAGACAAGAACAGGCAGAGAAGTGATGCATCCTCACAGTGTGCATTGCTGACTTATACTGAGGCGTATAGGTGTTCCTCATGGTGAGTTAACCATCATGAAAAAATGAGACACTAAAAGCTTGTGAAAAATGTGGGAGACTTTTTCCTTTCTGTTGTTTGTTTTAAAGTCAGCCCGTGGTATCTGTGCTTATGCAAGTCTCTACTTGTATTTATGGAGATGAAGAGAACGAGGAAAAGGAGAATGGGCTAAAAAGGTTGGAGAGCAGAAAATCCTATTTCTTTCAAATGGGAGGAAAGTATTTTTAAAATGAGATTCCTGCTGTTTTAGGCCTGATTCCTGATTTGCGTGATCTTTGGATTTGGAACTGCTTGTTCAGGAAGGGGTTAGTTAATGGGTGAAGGGGTGGCCTCTTGCAATCCAAACTTCAGGCATGCTTGTAAATGACAGTGAGGCATGCCCTGTAGGTGTGATGTGAACAGGGTCAGCAGACTGAGAATAGTAGTGATGCTGGGTGAGTAGGGCTGAGTCAGGATAACTGAGTATATACAGTCTGTAAAAACAACGTAGCTGAAGATCCATTGCTTTGAGGAGACTGTAACACTAGGTTAGATCATCTGATCCTCAGGTCTTCTTTTCAGTTTTTGGGTTTCTGCTGCACAGGGTGCTTTGCTTTACTGAATTCACTTCTTAAGGTTTTGTGTGATGGGTACTACACACATTGCTAAACATTGCTATGCATTACAGTCGTGCCATTACAATGCAGCGTGTGTACAGCTGCTCTGTTACAGGTAGCAAATGAGTTGTGAGGGGCTCTGTGAAACAGATCCTGTTTTGGCATGTTTATAAGCATGTTGTGGATTACATAACAAAATGCATTCAGGACTTAAATGTCTCCTGGGGTGAAAACAAGGGAGGTTTGCCTAACAGGGAAAAAAAAATCCAACACAGTTAATCCCAATTAACTTTAGCCTCAGGCAAGGGTTTTTCTTCCCTTCTCCTCCCCCTTCTAGAGGAAGCACTGAATTAATTCACAAAAACAAGAAAGGCAGTGTCCTGGATGAAACAGAATACTGACAAGGTGATGAGTGCAGATGAGCTGCACAAATTGTTGTGTGTCAAACTTATCAACAGTGACAACGAAAAGGAAATCTGTGGATCCAGAAACCATAAGGACAGTTGTATTCTCTTATGGGTTATTCACCTTCATATAAGGAGAATCCATGAAGCCCAAAGTGGTGGTAGTTCATCAAGTCATACCAACAGTCTTCCCAGAGCAATACTTTTGGCGCTGGTTTTAAACTCTGACAGGGAAGTTACGGCCTGTCCTTCATAGATTTTTGATAGCTGAAGAACTTTGGACGTGGATATTCCCATGGCTAAACAGTAGTGGTTACACAGGGGCCAACGTGCTTATTTCAGTTTATTATATGTGGATTGTTATGCCTTAAAATTGGTAGCAAGAAATTCTAGATGTCTTACTCTAAAACTGTAGCGTCTATTTTGCTAAGAAAAAACAAGCTTTTCTATTGCATTACTTTTGCTTGTGCCCTGCCCACCTCAGAAGAGTTGCTAAGTAGAAGCACTCATCATAAAATATAAATGTTGTTTTAAGCTTATTCCATTATTCCAGCAGTGTTTAGTGTAACCCTGTCATTTTCTTATAGCAATCCAGCTGCCAAAGCTCTCTGGGAGTCCTTCATGAACCTCAAACAGAAGGAAGCTGTGATGGAGGCCAGGAGACACCTGGTGGAGGCTGCAAGCAGAGAAAATTTACCCATCAAAATGAGCATGGGTGAGTAGCATGGCATATTCTTCCCTGCACAGTGGTAATGCAGAAGGTGACAGCTGCTTTTCTTCCATTTAACCCTTTCGGGGAAAGCCCATCCCCACTCTCAGATTTCAGGTGTGTATTGTGATACTGCAGAATCTTCCTGATATATAAATGAGAAGCAAATATTTGCTAGAGCTCAGATGTAATGTAATAAATGCAATGGCAGTAAAAAGGTTTATGTGAAATAAGATTGCCTGGGTCAAGAGAGTTTAACCTGAAAACTGTCTGGGTGCATTTTAAACCTGATAAACCTAAATTCATCAAAATATTAGAGATATAGAATATAAATCATTACTTTCAGTAACTTTTTCAGTGTATTGTTCTAACTTTGTGCTATAGTGAAATGCAAGAACTGATGTAAAGTTAGACTTATTGAAACCAATATATGGCTCTATGCCTTGTTTTTTATTCCTTATGGAATAAGAGTAATAGGCTTTTATCTTAGACTCCAGAGTCTACTGCCAAGATACAGTGGAGAAATTAGATGTACAGCCAACTTGTGAACTCCTAACAGCTATAACATTTCATATAATGCAAATACCTCGAGCATACATTTATTAGATTATTAATCATAAATACTAAATGTGTGCTACAGTAATTCTGTAAACTGTTTTTAAGGAAGTGGAAAAGGAGCAGCTGTGAGAGGATTATTAAAATTAACCTGAAGGAGAGAAGGCACAGAAAATGATAAAATGGTCTTTAAACTTTCCCAGATAAGGTGTCTGATTATTCACTGTAGTAATATTAAATGTCTTTGCATTTCATATGACTCTGGAAAAAAATTTAGTGTTGGTTGAAATTCAGTTCAGTGCAAAAAATTGCACTGGACTGTAGTGGCATCTAACATACTATTTATTCCTGACAAGATAAATGTAAAAGTACTCAAGATTCAGAACCATTCAGTTCCTGGAATAAACTGTAAAGATAAAAGCTACCAGCAGAGAAAATGAGCCATAGTAAAGTAGGTAGGTACACTGAAATCTTCCCAGATAATTAGGGCAATTCTGTGCAAGAGACAAGTGGTGAGACAATGTCAGGCTGTCTCTGAGGTCTTCATGTAGGAGCAGAAGGTGGGTGAGCAATATAGGCCTCAAAGCCTGTCTGTGAGGCATTCAGATCCCTTCAGAGGCATGCTTTAGGCTAAGTGTTAAGTACCTACGTAACAGCTGGTCTTCTCAGTATGTGGGTGGCTTGGGATGCAGAGGGATGAAATTGTACACTGGTTCTTGGGATGTTTTTGCACATTCCTCTGTCATATGTTTAACTGGTCTTCAAATACTCTTTGAAGGCAATCTCATGGGAGCGGAGGGTTCCTGTACCAACTTGACTGAGACAGGCCTGATTTAGTCTCCAGAGACCTAAATTCTTCATGGTGAATCTGTCCATGCTCTTCCAGTAGCTCACTGATTCTCTTCAGGGCGTTAACCTAAGAAAAGGTGGAGCTGCTCCTCTCAGACCTGGACTCCTTTTGTTGCAAAGCGTGAACCTTGAGTAGTTTTTTTTCCTTTTTTTTTTCCCTGGAAGCAACAGAAGCTCTCCAGTGTGTGATCTGTATAGCCAAGCAGATATGATTTTGCAGCGTGTTGCAGTACTGAGTTCCTGATTTCTCTTGTGGTCTTGACCTGTAGCAAATGTTCCTAGTTTCAGTGCTGGTCAATACAGCAGATGTTCTGTTGCATCATTCACCCCTGGAGGCAGGAAAGTTTTTTTCTTCTTAGAATGCTAAATGTGTTTGGAGAGTTCAGAGTGTTTCTAAAAGTTTTGGATTATTTGGGGGACCTTCCTTATATTGCATTCCATTGCATATATTCCATTGCATTTGTAGTGGATGACCACCCTTTGATTTTGATTTTAGAAGGGGTAGGCTTTCCCTCATAACTCTTGGTAAAGGTGGTCTTTATGAATAGTCACCACTGTGTACAAATGTAGAAATCGATTTTATGGCTGTTTCCCCTTCTGCTGTTGGATGAACTTAACAGTTTCATCAGAGCGTTTACCTAACTAAATAAATTCTGTATTCTGAAGATCATTTGATTTTGTTTAGAAGCGTCACTAGCTGGGGAGCACTCTTTGCACTAAACATTATGCTTCTTTCACAGTTGGATGCTGCATTCAGGAAAGTGCTGCATCAGCTCTTTTTTTTCCATCTTACCTCTAGGTACACAGGGTAGGATTCTTGACAGCACTAAACAATTACTTAAAGAAACAAAGCATACCATAGAATAGCTGTAGTTGTGAAGTCCCTCTCCCTCTTGTGCTGATGCCTCCTTGGACTTGGTTTGCTTCCATTGCCACAAGGGCCAGATTGTTGGTTCATGTTCAGTTTGGCAGACTCTTATGTTCTGAATTTTGGTGTGATTTAGGTTGCAGAATCACTATCGAGCTATTACAAACAAGAGGAGCACAGGAAAACTTTAAGTAAATGATTTAAAAAGCCTGGCTTTACAATTGGCGCAAAATGGCATGTTGAATGTGGCAGAAGGTTTGCTGGTTGCCATAAGCATCCATGGTATGTGTTCTTAGTGAGTGGCAAAATCTCTGTAGTTAAAAAGGGAACTGGAAAATTCTGTGTCCCAAATGTTGAGATACTGTGTTAGCAAATAATAAATGTTAATTTTTTTGGACTTTGAGTAAACATTAGAAATACATGTAAGTGTGTCATTAAGTCATGCCTCCTGGTTAGGGAAAGCATCTCTAGTGAAAGAGACTGAGAGAGAGTGAAAAATATACTTACAACAAAATAAATCTTAACCAAAATAAGTTATCAGAAGTTTTAGTCCAAAGCTGAAAACATTGAGCAATATTCAGAAAAAAAAAAATAAAAGCACTATAAACCATCGTATTCTTCCTCCCTTATAACAAGTTTATGTAAAGGCAGAATTTCCCCTTCAGTATTTTAAGAAGGTATTGCTTGCAGGTGGCTGTTGGTGGCTTTTTGCTGTTCTTAATGAAATTGAGAATTCATCAGATTTTTTTTTTCTGACTGTTGTGGGGTTTAAGTGGTGGGAGGGTTTTGTTTTTTTAATGACCACTGCATGTGTGGATTTACCTTAAAAATAAGTAAAATTAACAAAATTGTGACATTGGTACTTCTCACAGTTGGTGTTAAATGAAACTTTTGGGTTTACTCTGAAGTATCAAGTACCCTGTTTTACTCCATGTTCTCACTGACTTCAGATTTTTATTCTGTGATGTGATGTTCTTACAGAAATAACAGCTCCTAGGTTTACAGTGTTTCAGAAGGTTTTTTTTTGTCGCTTGCAGTAGTCTTGTTTTTGTTCCCTGGGTAACCTATTGCATGCTGTATAACTTCCGTGGTGTAAGATGGGTAAATGGTTCAAGACTCAATAAAATTATGAAGTGTGCCATCTGCAGTTAGTAGATGGAAGTGAAGCATAAAACCCAGTGCAGTGATGTGGAACATCACTGCATCAATATATATATTGATGCATTGATATATATACAACATCAATATATATATATATATATGTGTGTGTGTACTTATGTGTAGGGATTGTGGCCACAGTATTCTTTCTATGTGTGTGGAATTTTTGAATGAAGTCTCTTTTTGGTTTATTTTATTTCATTTTTGTTTTTGTTATAGACAGTAAACTTAAACACTTAAATTTAACTTGTGGCCAGGTCTTCTTCCATATCTGATTGTGATTCAAATTAAAGATAATTCTTAAAAATTTAGAAGCAATCAGAAGTGTGTACTCTTGCAGGAGTTCTGCAAATATATAATTTCATTATTTGTGTTCTTTGCTAATGTAATACTACAAAGCATATATTAACTTCAGTGTAACTCTTTCTTGTCTTAATATAAGCATTGTGAAAAGCTATTTCAGTGTGGTCTTTTCTCTAGAAAATTGACATGATGTGCATAACAGATGGAAACAGTGTAGAGGTGAACACTTCTGAAGTTTTGAAACAAGGCTTGTTCATTTGCAATGTACATCTTTAATTGAAAATTATTTACTTTGTATTAAAGAGCTTAAAAAATTTAAATAGCATTTGGTTATAAATATGTCCAGCTCATTTCAGGGCATGCTTAATGGATTATCACGGAAGTGAATTTTTGCTCATAATATAGCTGTGCCCTACAAGACTTGACAAAGATTTTTTTAAAGACTGTTTTTAAGAGCATTCTGATCATGATTCATCATGTAATCTCTTAAGATTCTTTCAACATACATTTTGAAATACTAGAGTCAGATCATATAATTACCATTGAGAATAATATAGATTGTCCATTGATCTAATTAATATTTGTTTTAAAATATTAAAGGAAAAAATGTTGGGAAAATAGCAGTTTAATTTTCTTTGCATAAGCTGTGAATTATAGGTTTCTCAGTTAGAAACAAGTGCTAAGGTAAGTCACAAGGATTAGTCAGCTTTTGAATAGATAAAATGGCTTACTGATGTTTTGGCTTGAAGGTTTTTTTATTTACAAAGATTGGTAACTAATTGTTTTGGGAGACACTGTCAGTAACGATACTTAATTGGAATCTGTATTGAGTCAGTGCTTCTAACATTAGTATAAACAAACAATTTTTACATCAAAAAAAACAAATTGCTCAGGAAAAGCTGGAATGTTTCCTTAAGTTTTTGACTACCTCTTAGTCAGTAGTTGTAGTTACATCCTGCTATGTAGAAAAAAAGCCGATTTTTTATATATATATAAATGCTTATGTTAAGGTAGAACACTTGTAAGTTACTGAATGGTGATGCAACTCCTGAAAAAGAAGCAGTTAAATAGCTGTCTTCTGTTCTCTAAGATTTATTCCTTTTTTTTTTTTCCTCCAGATCAACCATAATGACTTCAGCTAAGCAAGTGAGTTCTTGGATATGGGATGGGGAAACACCAGTTCCAATGTGTGCTTTGTGTGTAGCAAAGCCATATAGCACCAAGGTTGTAGATTCTGCACTAAGTACTGTGTTTTGTGCATCCTACAAGATGACAGAAAGGACTTCAGAACTAATGTTAAGAGAGGAGCTGTCTAGTAAAAGAAAAAAAGAGAACAAATGTGAAGTAGCTGAAAGTGGTGTAGAACTCAAGGAGCAAACGATCACTGAGAACAGCCACAGATACAATAAAACTTGGGTGGCTTGCTTGGTGCTTTTTTCCATCATAATTGTGTAACTTGATTATTCAGTCTTGCAAAAGAGAATTAGTTACACAAAGACTTGTTGGGTTACATATGTATGTACTTGTACATCATCATTATTTCCATTTATATTTGTTTCCTGCCCAAAGTGATTCTTAGGGTATTCTTGGCTATGGAAATCTTCCAGAGATCATCAGAGAAATAATTAGTCCTTTTGAATAACCTACCAATGAGCAACAATATCCCTTTGTCTGGGACAACAAATTGAGAACACAATGAAGTATTCAGTGTCTGAAAACATATGTCTTAGTGCTAAATGAGGACATAGGCAAGCCACCTGAAATCCTTTGCGTATATTATTTTAAGACAAACAAGTCTGTTCTTTTTTGTGAGAGGTTTAGGGCATCTGGGAGATGACGCAACTACATTTGCAGATTTAAAGTTGCTTTATGATCACAGTGATCTGCTGTTTTCAAAGGTTTCTCAGAGCTGGTGACTCTCTGGTTGGGATGTGGCCTAGTGTTCTGTGTTTATTAATATGGTGAAAGAGGTGAAGAATAAGGCAATCTTATGATCATGATACATATTTAGTCAAGATTAAGTGTTTTGGTAAACTCTGGAATGGCAGTACATCCAACTTATTGACACAACACTCAGTTAATCTAGATAGCTAGTATAGATGCTTAATTCTGGCAGACTTCACCTACTTATTGAAACTGTTCTGAAATTTGTTTTGATTATTGGGAGAGCAACTGGAAAATATCTCTGCGCTGTATACAGTGGTTGTTACTTTTTGTTGCAGTCGAAAGAGGAAAACAAATGTTAGAGTTCATTATAGCCTACAATGGCGAGGGAGGTATGGCAGAGCTCAAATGTTTGTGCACTGCAGCTATTGCTAGGATGGGAGGAAGAAGGGAAATCAGTAGTGGCCACTGAGGGAGGATGGCACAGCTGCTTTTTAAGTTTAACAGTCCTGCAGGAAGCAGGGCTCTGCTGCTGTCTGATTTTGGCTGACAGACTTATCTTGAGACCACTGTAGTGTTTACGCTCATCCTGTAACTGTTGTGTTGGATACTGCTGCTCCTCTAACTGCGGTGGGAAGGATTCTTTCATGTGACCATCAAACTCAGAGCAGATAAGTTTGTGCTCGTAGGAGATGAGCATATGCTGCTAGAAATAAGCCCGTCACATCTGCTTTCGGTCTACTGCAAGGTTTAGTGCTCTTTGGGTCCAGAGCTTTACCCTGGAGAAGTCAGCCAAGCAGTATCCTGCTTTTCATCCCGAAGAGCTAGGAAGTAACTGGCCTTCTCCTCTTCTTTATTAACAATTTAAAGACTGGGTGACTTTTGAGATCAACTAACCAAAACCTGAGATTGAATTATTTTCATGGTACCTGCTCTTCAAGAGTGTTACTGAAACCTTCTAAGAAGTACGAAAACATGTTGAGTTAATAAGAATAACATCTGGAAATTACACCAACATGGAGACATAAGGGGCGTCATCTGTCCTACTAAATTGCTCTCACTTAGTTTGCAAAATATCCAACTCCCTTGGCAGTCCTGTTGCTTCATGGATTTTGTGATCTTACTACATTCCTCAGAAGTATCTGGCATTGAGTATGATTAGAAGCAAGCTACTGGGAGGGATAGATCTGTATTCCTAAGATTATGGACAAGGAAAACAATTTATCTGGAATTTTTCAGCTAGTCAGTGAATATAAGCATTCCAAGGTATTTTCTTATTCGTCATAGTTCTGTCAAGTAAAAAACGGACCTTAGCAAAGTGTTCCAGCCAATGAAAGTCAGACTGTTCTTGCATTAAATTGAACTAAGTTTAAAGCTATGTGCATTTGGCGATTCCTGTAGTCTTGGAAAAGCATCCACTTATTTATTCAATTGGTCACAAAATGTACTTTCCTCTTTCCTTTTTTTTTTTTGTCCCTATGGAGATAATTAACTAAGTGTTAGATGAAAAAACAAGGACTTTAAGTTTGAAAGAGTACATTGATATTTTTGACCTTTGCTCTTTAGGCACCTTGTTAATCTGTAAATCTTTTTTTTTTTTTTTTTTTTTTGAAATAGCACTTTAGGATTCTGAATTTTAAAAATTTACTTCTACTGGTAAACCTATCTTGAAAAATAATTCATTTCTTGAAATGATGCCTGTATTACTCTACATAGTCTGCAGTGTTAATTTAAGATGGAAAAAAGTCATACTGTGGAATTGTCTTCATGTCTACATATGTGGTTTGTCTAGTTAACTTTTTGTTTAACTTTTGAGGTTAAAGTGTTTCCATTTCACTCAAACTGCTCTCACTGCTCAAATACAGACTTTAGTCAGATCCTAATCTTTTCCCATTAAATATGCTTGTGTCTTCAAAATTGTAACTTTTTCACCATTCCTTAAATATAAACGAGACTTTTATTGTTGTCTGGTCTGGTTATGTGATAGACTTAGTACCATTCTTATCACTGGCCATGTTCTGTGTGCAACGTTTTTCAGAACTTGCTTCAGTTTACCTGCTTATTTTTTCAATTCTAATATGGCAACTTTGAAGATATCACAATCATTGGTTATCATCCTTTTCCAACTGCATATTGCACTGTGACATGAAAACTAGGGCAGAATTGTACATTTATGTATTGGTTCCTGTTGTGATCATGGTATATTGCCAGAGGAACCCAACTCCTCATTTTCTTCATTATTCAAAACATAGTCTGTATACATAAAAAAATTTTTTTGGTTTATCTGATTCCCTTTATGCTTTCTAAACATGCTTAGTTTCTCTCCCTGTGTTTTCTAGTGCCTAATCCTACTCTTTCACAATTTCCTTTTTTTTACTAGTCAGTGTAAGCTAAATTAGCTCAAGTTAAGACTCAAAATCATAGTTTCCTACATTTAACTTATGAAGAGTAATATGAAGGATATTACTAGCCTCATAGTCTTCACAAGTAAATCTAAAACAATCTCAATGACTATTTAAAAAAGGAAATACTTTACATCTAGCAAGTGTTTGGATGACTATTTTTATTTGCCTTTGTTTTTCTTTGTATCTTGGAATTTAATTTTCACTATCAGGACACAAGTTGCCTCAGGAATGTAACAGTATTCTAGAAAGCTCCATATGTATTACTGTGCTACTCTCGTTCTGTAATACATTCTTGCATTACCCTGTTAGAATTGTTTTTATCGTTCCTTCTTCACTGTCACAACTAGCTTCTATTCTGTCCTTGCTACCTCTTCCATTTTAACCACAGTTTATCAAATTGCTGAAGTACAAAGCTGCTTCAGCATGTTCACTTCCAGTGTTTCTTGGACAGAAAAGGCTCTTCAGTAGTGAGCCTGGTACCTAGCCCAATCCAGTCTTCCTTCTTGTAGCATCCAGTTTCATTTCCTATGTTATTCTAGTGGTAAAGGTTACTTCTTAGACATTATGGAATTCTTGGTGTTTGTGCAAGGGAGATTATCAGTGCTTCTAAATCCCTGGGAGAGGTTGAGGTCATACTTTTCTCTTCACATGTGGAGGGAGTAAAAAATGAGCTGCTTTGCCAGTGTAAAGTAGCCCTCATGAGTGAAATCTGTGTCCACACAAAGACTTGAACTCTGCATAGCTGTAGTACTGTGGAGCAGAGCTTGACCATGACAGAGCACAAAAGGGAGTATGATGCAAGGCAAGATAATGCTGTTGCCACTCTTTCTGACAGTAGTTGCCATCTTCTGGCTGTGAATCTCTGGATTTGCTTTAGGAAAACAAAAGAACAGTTGACACACAGATGTAATTGTCATCTATCTCCTTTTGAATTTATAGGATTGTCTGCTATGCTGTGAAACCAAAGGACTTGGAACAGCAAAGAGGCTTTAAAAAATAAATCAAAGACTGATTGGGTTGGAATTAGATTAAACTTTGTTGTTGATGTTGTGCTGAAATCTCCCCCTGTGAGGAAGCAGCAGGGAAGGTGATGAGGATTTAGGCTCCAGGAATGCTCACTTATTTTTTGAGTACCACCAATAAGTGTTCTAAATTCCTTTTCTCATCTACTGAAGCAGTTGATTGCAACAGGCATATAACTGTCCAGGGAAATTTCTGTGCAGAAATTGGCTGGAGCTCTTAAACCATGGATCTGAGTACTTCTGTGAATATTTTACATGTTACAGATGAGATGTTGGACTCTTCTATACCTTTAAGTTTGTTAATGACTTACAAGGTCAGGGTTTTGCTTGTTTACATATGTATTGGACTTTCTTTTGGTGATACTCTGAGGGTGGGAAAGTTTTTCATTGTTTCTCTAAAATGGTGCTGACCCAGTGGTGTGTCTGGATTCACTTTTGTGAGGGGACAATATAGAATAACATTATTAAAATAAAAAATGAAATCAGACTCAAAAGCCCCCGTTTTACTGTTTTGTATGAGGAAACTTCATGTTTTCCTGATTGAAGCAAGCTATCATTTTTTGAATCTGCTACCATCTATCATGACTGCTAACGGTAATAATGCAGTCATTATCAAAGGTATGCTGCGAGGCACCGTGGGCTGACATTTTCAAATCACCATGTAAATCTGCCTGACACAGCTTTACAAGAAATAAAACATGTCTGAAAGCTCCGATGTTTAGTCTAAAAACACACATGGCTGTGGTTGCTGTTTTAGTCTATGCAGACTAACTGTAGAAGCCTTTTGTCAGCTCTCAGGCCTACTGAGCGGTGTCAGCTTGATTTGTGTCTTAATTTGCTGACTTTTTGGTTTGATGCTCTCCATTAAAATCCACATAAATACCTTGTGTGTTTTTGTTTTATTTAGCAGCTTTCCCTAATCTATATGTTCCTCAAAAGGCTGCCAGTGATATCACTGGAGCTAAGAGAAAGTGATTTTGACATTGATTCACTGGTGGAGTCTTTTTTTTCCACTGCTTGTGTGATACTGAAAAGGAGGCAGATGAAAAGTTTTGTAAATTGATGATATAACCAAATGCAGAGAAGAAACACTGTGTTAGTCTTGCAAGATCTTTCCTTTATGGAAAAATACCACATAAAATGATGAGACACAGTAGTGTTTGTAGGCCACAAAACACTTAGCATCAGTTCAGCCTAGAGCCTTCCTGGCACTGAAGCTTGTTCTTCTAACAGATTCTCCTTGCTCTGTCTCACTTGCCTCTGCTCTTTAGGTCTGCTTTGTTTGACAGTGATGACTTTTTACTGGCAGTGGCTGCTAGAAACCATGAAGCAGCTCAGGACTGGTCTACAGTCCAGACTTGCAATTAGGATGGTGCTTTAACACCATTTTTCCTTTCGTGTTGAAGGCACCTGTGATTGCCTGTGGTACCTTTCCTAATGAGACACTGCAGGCTTTCCTCTCAGAGCTTAAGTGAGTGGATGTCCCTTTATTCTTGGAGCACGCGTGATGTCATTTCTAATACAAAATACAAGTTGAGCTATTTGTATTATGTTTTAATGTTAGATGGAAATCTGTTAATCCTGTATTGTTTGTGTGGCCAGAATGATTCCCTTTGTGTCCTACTAGTAAGGAGAGGTCCATCAGCTAGTTCAGGGATGTAGGTGGTGTTTCTTTTTGAGGGTGAAATTAAGCTTTAATTTTTATTTTTATTTTTTTTGAAGACTGACAAATTGTCCTTGGACTTCTGATAAAAAAAATAGAGATTTTGTTGAAATATCAGTCATTATTTAGAAGTGGTCATCAGGTCGTTGCCCTTGCTTAAATGAGCATCCCTATCTTTTTGAAAACAAAGAAGAGCATTATATCTGTTGTGTATTGTAAATGCGTACTATACCATGTATCTTAAGCCATAATTTATGTATGAAGCATCTGACTTGTTTCTGCTCCCAGTGGCTCCAACAAAGCTAGGATCTTGTCTATAGTATAGAAAGATTTTTAGTTCTCTACAACTGATGAACACAGTTGTTTTGGTTTTTTTTAGTGATATTTTACATGTGGTGCTATCAGTAGGTGTCACCACTAAATGCTATGTCCTGTTTTCCTTTCCACAGGTAGAGTCACCCCAGAACAACTCAGCTCCTATGTACAGCTTTTCAAAAATAATTTCAAAGCTTTGGAGAATCACTGCGGTCTTCTACAGCTCGTGCTGGCTGTAGTTCAGACTTTGAAACACTGTCAGATTTCCAAATGGGACAACTTCCTAGCCTTTGAGAGATTACTTCTGCAGGTATGTAATGCATTAATTTTTTTTTTGTATTTAAGTAAAAATGTTTTATACATATTTTTAAGATTCCTATTGAATTTTGTAGCTTACATTTTTTTAATGGAGCTGTTTTTTATGGTTAAAATAGAAAAAGAATGGGAACATGCATACTTATCTTTTATAGTTTTGTCTAGTAATTCAGAAATGAAAAGATAAGCCCTAAAGGTGAAATATGTGAATAATCCACATTGGATGATTGTTCTATGTGTGTATGAAATATCTAGTGCTATGAGTTTTATCATGATAGGATTACTATTACTGCCACTCTGAAGACAGATTTGAGGCAACGGGCTGCATCAAATGCAGTGAAGACTTCATTGCTTGTTGCTATTGTGAGTGTAAGACTTGTATGATTTACCAAGCAGATGAAAATGTAATAGGAAATTCCATGCACGAGAGAATGAAGTTTCTTTTGCTAAAAAATATCTGCCCTCTGCTTTTCCCACAACCACCTTTTTAAGGCATCCTGTTGGTAGCTACAGTATTGTTGACATATTGTTTTGTATCACACGTGGATTTTTTTACCAAGAACTGTAAATTTTTGCTGAAATCAGAAGCTCAACACTTTCTCCCTGTGCTATTTCTTTTGCATTTATGTTGGTTTTAGAGGAACCATTTTCTGAAATCTTAGGAGAAGATAAATCCTCATGAGGTAGATTCTAATGAAGTTGGAATCAGCCTTAAGTGAAATATATAGTTTGGAGTTCAACAAAAAATATTTATTTGATATAAATTTACTGCCTTATACTTGATATTTAAAACAAACTAACAGCTCAACCTTCCACGTGATCTCTTTCAGAAGGATATAATCCCTAGTTCATTTAGGAGTGCCAGCCTGTGCTTTATAGCCTTATAGTTGATGAACATTTGTAGCATTTAGCAGGGAGGGAGGCAAAACGTGCTCAACTTTGAATAGCAAGCTCTTGTCTACCTTAATAACAAAAACATATTATAAAAAAGAAAAATAAAACAAAAACAAACAAAAGACCCCAAACAAACAAAAGCCAACAAACTACAGCTGCTCTCCTTTGCCAAGACCGAAATATTTTTGAGTAGCGTATTCATAGATTCATTAGGTTGGAAAGGACCTACAAGATCTAGTCTAACCATCCTCACACCACCATCCCTACCCACCAAGCTACTAAATCAAATCCCTAAATATGCAACCTTGTATAGTTAAGAATCAAAACATACTAGGTAAAAGAAAACATTGTAGCCATGCTGTGTTCTTTCTGTATGGTAGAGTATGGGACTTCACAGCCCATCGTCCTTTTCTCTCTCTTGCAGTGAATCATGTTTCATAGTTCTCAGAAGTTGGCTAAGTTCCATTTTGAAACCAAAGAATCAAAATAAAGCTGCAGCTCAGCATTGTTTTCACAACAGCAGACAACTGCCTGTAAAATAAATAAATAAGAATAAAAACATGTCTTAAATCATCAGGGAGTGGAAGAACAGAGGTGAGAAAGAACCCAACTATATATTTCACAGAAGAAATGTGTAACAAGCGCTCTCATAGTCATACACAGCTTTGCATTATACCCTGTGCCTTCTACACATCATATTAAGGCAAAATATGTTAGCCAAAGCAAACTTTCTCAGCTAACATAATTGTTGCTTAAGACATACTCATTTTCGGTAGTTCAAACAGCAATTACTTTGAAGTACACAATCTGTACAGCATGATCTGTTTTTAAGCATATGGCCTGTCTCTGATCTGTTGACAGGCTCTTGTAGGAAGAGCAGAATACTGAGAGACCCAGAAGATTGCAGATAAATTTTTATTTAAAAAAACAAACTGTAGCATTAGGTTGTGAATGTTTGGCATGTAGCACTGTACTCTAAATTTGGCGCTATAGTAGTGTGTTCCAACAGGACTGCTGCGAAATTCTTTAGTGGAATTGCTACATCTCAGTTGTTATAAAATAATAAACCTTAAAAGAATCCTCAGTATGAAGAAGTTGTTTCAACATGGAAGTAGTACTGTTGCTATCCTATATTGGAACTGCATAGAAGATGTGAGAGATCTACTGGGAAAAATATTATTAAACTTCAGGCAACGTAGGGATTCTAGATTATTCCCTTATGGATGCATGCCAGACTTCAGCTGATGCCAAAGAAGATAACACATTTTAAATATCCAGTGTTAGAATTCTCAGATTCCCCAGAAAAATAGATCTATGTGTTTTTGGAATTTCTCTCATTACTGAACCTCTCTGATTTGGCCCTCTGATTCTTTAAGGAAAACCACATTGGTGACATTAATTCTTTAAGCTCTACGCTGAATAACCTCTTCATTTTTTCTTCTACTCTGAACACCTTGATTACTATTACTTTCTGTGAACACTGCAGGTGCTCGGTTCTAAAAATAGCCTGGTAGAGGCAGAAAGCAGCCCACTTCGAGTATTTTATCATAATTTAAGATCTGTAACTACAGTTTTAGACCTATGATGTATTACATATCTTCAGCAAGAAAGTTTGGTTTTGACTAGAAATCCACTGGAAGTCAGTGTATGTGCTTACTTGCTACAGGTTTGTTTTATCCTTAAATGGAATGGGTGAATGATCTGAGAGTGAAGTTGGATTTAAATGGGATTATGGCCTTGATCTCATGAGAGTGATTGCTGTGCTGAGTTAACAGAAATGCATCAGGATGTCCCATCTTGTCTGTCATTAGTTTTCCCTGTTCTGCTGCTCTATCTCTGCACATGATGGAGCTTTTTTTACTACCCAGAAGTTTTATATGTTCTGTGAATTAAAACAGCATGCTCTTTTTTATCGAGAAGGTATTCTACCTCATTGTATTTTCCTTCTCTTGAGGTAGAAGAGAACAAACTCAGACAGGAGAAGTGGAAAAAAACTGCTATCTTTGAGTATGTCAAATTGCCATTAGTGTTTCAGTAGCAAGATGTAGTAGCTTGGGTGTTGATAATCATTCTATCCTGTGCCATGATTTTTTTTTTTTTTTTACTATCTTTTACAAATTCAGGTTAGGCATGATGTGTTATTTAATCAAAGATGGAATTACTATTTACTTGCACTTCATAATATTTCACAGTGTAAGTATTATTCATATATGCATGCCTGCATGGGACACTGTGCCAAGTGGTTTGTAAACTATAAGGCACCATCTTGCAGATTTTCTTTGTCCAGAATTCACCGTATGTTGAAGGCCTATAGGCTTTTCTAGATGGTGGTATACTGACTCTAAATTGATATAGAAGCATAGGCTTCAGAGCTGTCAAAGCAAGCAGCTTGATGCAGAGCAGAAAGGAAACAGAAAAGCATTTGGATTAATTGCTCTTGCTCTGGAAAAATAATTCATAGCTCAGCTGTAGTGTGAGCTTCATTTTTAGATTAAGATCAGTGGCATTCCTTGTTATTACTTATATTGCTTTAATCAACATACAATTTATAATGATGTACCTCAACTCAGTTCAGTAAATTGTCTTTCTGGTGGCCTACAATGTTGGTCAGCAAATCTTTTTGGAAGAGATATATAACAGCATTTGAAACTGTCATTAACTATGTTAATGTAATTAGCAATATTATTTAGAGAGGAAAAAAAAAAACATCTTTAAGTTAGGCTCAGTCACTTTTTAACATAAAGCTACATATGGAATGAATTGCCTTAGTGGGAGTCTTGCATAGCACCATGTTGATAGCAAAGGTCATCCTCTGGAATTTGGTACTTTTTATGTTGAGATTGCAGTTTGGACACTAATACCAATTCTGTCTTACACAGCTAGAGAATCAAGTATAATTTGTTGATGACTTCTGAAAATAGTTCCACAGCAAACACCTTAAGCCTCCAAATTATTTACAATAAGTTCTTATGGTTTGTTTGGCTGAGTCCATTTAAACTGGAGGAGGGTCAACTATGGACAACTTTCGAGGCTTGGCATGCCAGATTTAAGACATTTCATCTAGTTTTGCTCAGAAAGATATGTATAAATATACATATTAGAATACGTAAATATGTTACATGTAGTACAACATAATTTATATAATATTCTCCTAGTCCAACAATTTTTCTGCAAGTAGAATGTTCTTGTCAGACTACTTTGCAAACAAAATAAAATATAGATAGTAGTTGTGTTAATATTATCTTAACGTTATTTTAACATTGAATAAATCCTTCTAGAGTAAACAACAGTTATGTCTACTGGCACTTTTAATTAATCTATCATATGAAAACTGTTTTAAGTTTTTAAAAGCTCGGCTGACAAGGGGTTAAAATATCTTAAGTGGGGTTACCATATCAGGAGAGAGCTAATTATATCCTTTTTTATTCTTGTCAGAGAAATGTTTTTGTATTTGGTCTGAAAAATTGCAAAGTCTTGCAATTGTGGCTCTCATTTAAAAAACAAAAACTCCTCATCTTCTGAAAGAGCAGATATTTTGCATCTAGATAAGAGTCATGTAAAGTCTCTGAAATGAGCTTTTAATTAAAAAAAAAAATGGCTTTCTTAAGTGATCAAATATGCACATCAGTAAAATTTAAAAAGTGTATTTGGGAGGAGAGGCTAAACATAAAAGGGAACTGTTAAATTAATGTTCTGTGTACAAAGTACAGAATACTTGCTATAAAATAATATAATGGGAGCTGGCTCATGGGGAAGCAACAACAGAAAGAAACAGGAACTACTACCCCTTCCATGCACATGTACACACAAACACAATGTTGTTAGGAATTTAAACATTTCAGGTTTTTTTCTTACCGGTTTTCTTTTGAGATGCGTTTTGTACTTATGCAACCATTGGTACCCATACGCTATGCTCTAGAGGTGCAGGATGATGCTGCTCAGCTTGGTGCAAACATTTGACACTGGAGACAGCCACAGCTCTTCTTGTTACTTGCCATTCTTTTTCTCCCATGATTTTTCTTCTGAAAATGTAACTGTTTTCTTGCTGTAAATAATGACATTAACCTGGCCAAAAAGTGGATGCACTCAGTCCCTGTCAGTGTACCTGGAGGAGATGCAGAGAGGCAGATTAGCAACATGTTGAAAGAATTACTATGTACTGTTACTCAGTTGTGCTCCAGGAGGCAAAGTTTTTCTGGTGTATTTTCTATAAGCCCTTGCTCTGCCATTTTGTTAATTATGACACCCATGTTTTTAGGGAAAAAAACAACCACCCTATTTTATGTTTCTGTTTTTGTTTTGTTTTTTTCACTCAGCTTGTTATATAGATCAGGAAAGTGGTTTTTTTGAAAAGCATATGTTTGTTTCTTAGCTAAGAATCTTAACTGGATTTGGCCCCTACTGTTAGTTCTGAGCAGAACTGTGTTTACTTTTGGATTTTGTCTGCTCTCCCTCATTGTATTTTAGACCTCAAGAAAATAAGCACTGCCTACTTTTTCAGTCCAGGTAAAATCAATACCTTAGTGCATAGCATCCTGTGGTTAGACCCTTACTCATAGGCTCTGCTTATCAGTGTGGTCATCATCTCAAAGGCAATAATGCTATCTATAAAATATCTTACCTGCAAACTAGCTTGATCATACCAGCACTACATTTCTTTGGGTTTGAGTGTGATTGTTAGCTTAGTTTTTCTTCGTATTATTTTTTAACATACACTTGATCATTTCCTATTGACTGTCAGGGAGAAAGTGAAGAAACAACACAAGTAAAAATTAATAAAAACTTTGCAGTGGGCGATATCCAAGATTAACAGTGGGGCTGCCATGTCACATTCCCCCTGAGTTTCCACATTAATGAGTTGCATATTTTCCCTTCCATTGGCATACACACTTCCTTGGATCACAGACATCTCTGGATGCGTACACGTGCACCAGGCTGCTTTTCCCACAGACTGGGTTGTCTGGGTACAAGTCAGCTCCAGTCTGGAAAGCAAGTAGTACGTTCAGTACAATGTGGATTCCCAGGTGTAAGTTTTGCCTCTTGGTTTACCTTGTGTCCAGTAGAATATGCTGAGATTTCTTACTCAGCAAAAAAAAAAAAATTTGTTGAGGCTTGGTATGCCTGTGCAAGCGTGTTATGACTGCTGCCTTCAAATCTCGTCTCTTACCCCATCTGCATCATCTGTTCTTGCTCATGAAGCTGTTCCCTTGCTGAAGGCACAATTGTGCTCACTCTCTGAAGCTAGTTGTTTTTTTTTTTCCTAATGCCGTTATTTTTCACTTGAAAGGAAAACATATTGTTAATTTGATTTAGCTCACTTGATGAGAAATAAAAGACAAGTAGTAGTTTTCTGAGTTATCAGGTCAGCAAAGAATCAACTGGCCTGGGACTTAACTACTTTTACTAATTGAAGAGTGCATCTTTTACGTGGTGAAGATTAACCTGCAGTTAATTAGAACTTGCAAATTACTGCTTTGTTCTTGGCTATATTTTCAAAGTCCCAGTCCCTACCCCCAAAGGAAGGAATACAAACAGAGCTGTGCAACCAGCTGGGTTGGGTTCAGTTCAACTGTGGAGCTAAGGTAGATTTTTATTCATTCTAAACTATGATACCATTGTGTGCAGAAGTAGTGAATTGCTTGATACTTCATTTGCTCAGTTTCAGAAAAGAAGTCTGGCTCAGGTCTCTCTGTTTCTGTTAGAAAAGCACGTCTGATTTGGAGACGCTGTGCTGACTCGCACAACAAAATCTAGGTGGAATTTCATCTGTGCAGAAGGTCACGATGAATCATTTTAAAAATCAGTTCGGCCTTTTCAGAGATCTGCCAGCACAGCACCAATTGCTTTCTGTTCTCTTGGAGATAACCAGTTATCTTTGGTTAAATAAAATACTAGGATGACTCTTTCCTCTTGGAGAGGTGCAAAATACTGGGATTTAATCAAAGTGATTCTTGCTATCTCTGATTTCCCGCATCTGTATGCAACAAATGAGAGTTTAGAAAGCAGTAGGTATTTCTCACATGTTCCTGAGGCTTCTTGGAAACTTAATTTTAGTGGTTTCCTTTTCTCAGATTTTTCCAGTTCATACCTCTTCAAGTTACATTCTGTTATTATGGAAATTCCTGTAGGGACTTGATCTTAAGGATATAGCTCTTTGAGAGCCTACCTATTTCATCCCTTGGCACTGTCTTCTGGTGCAAAAGCATGAGAAAGGGCCTGGCAGAAGTCGGTTTGTGTTGAAAGCTGCCACCTAGTCTGGATCTGTGGCTGTGGAAGGAAGGAATTCGAAATCTTGAATTTTGAAATCACAGAATTGTAGGGGCTGGAGGAGACCTCTAGAGATCATCTAGCCCAACCCCCCTGCCAGTGCAGAATGGAATAGAAGAGGAGAAGGTAATGTGCTGGAGATGAGATACCAAATGTGACTTATTTCTGTCCATCAGTTTCTCTTCTGGTATTTCTTTCCTATCTATGCCCAAGTCTACAGCAAGTACAATAGCTGGTAAGCTGCAGGCAGGAACACATTCAGATATTCTTCAAGGTTCTATCTGACTTACCCTTGCTCAGTAGCGCTGCCTTTCTTTAATGCAGCAGAATCACTGTTTTCTGATAAAAGAAGGAATATATATATTTATTTTAATGTCTGTGAATTTCTTAATGCAGCATTCTTCTACCACAGACAAACAGATAACACAGTAAAATTTGGGATAGTATGTTAGGTGAGGTTATCAAATGCTGTAGCTATTTGATGTCTCTGCTCTGAGTGTTGTTTTTTTTACTTTCCAATAGGAACAGAGCATGATTAAAATAAATGTTCCCCACAGGAGACTGGTGTTGGTCTTCAAACTGCTGGTTTACTCAGACACTTTAGAAATGGTTGTGGCAGACTCCTTCTGCCTTGATTTGTATTATTTCTCTTTGTTTTAGATCTATGTTTTAAAAGTTGTTGACTCTTCTTATTTGTCTACTTGCACAATAGTAATATTTTTAACATACTGATTTTTTGGTACTGTGAAACTCTAAAGTTTGCTATTTTTAATGAACAGTAGTCTTGACTGGTTGCAAATATGACTGTGAGTGCGATTCATAATAATACATGTAGCATAAGTGAGTTAAAAACTCTTCAAGCCTTCTCACATTTATAATTCATCCTATCTCTCCTCTTTGTAGGTTTTTCCTCAGTCTGTAGATGCTCAGGTTGTTTGTTTTTTATTTTATTTTTTTTAATTACTCACATAACACTCAGACACCTTTTATTCCACGGTAGTTCTAAAGATCCCTAAAGCAACTCAGGTAGCACCTTCTCTATATCTTCTTATCTACTGTTGCTCTAAACTTGTCTTGGTGAGAGGTTGGATTTTGCCAAAGTTACTGGATAACTGACAATGCTTCTCCACTGTCCACTAGAAAAAAGACTGAGAATCTGACAGTGGTAGGAGGGAACCTAGTCCTCTACATCTTTTTACTGCTTCTAACACGGATGGCAGATTCAAGAAGTAAACTGCAGTTGCTTCAAGGGAGCATCAGTCACTAATACAGGCATTGCGTGCACTGCACCATGTGCGTATGGTTTTTGTTCGATCTGCTTGTATGCTGCAGGGAAGACGTTGAAGATACTTCAGGCACATGTGCCAACATTTAATTAGTACTGTTCTGAATGCATCTGTGGCAACAAATGTGCACATTAGGAAGTCACCGTGTGGTTCAGGAGATGTAACAGCTGAGAGGTGTACGAGCAAAATCTTGCTCATTTTGCTTCGTATTCTGATTTTGTGCAATTTTAGCAGTTGTGCTGATGAAACTTCCCTGTTTGAGTTCAGCTTGTGGAAGGTTATCAGCTCTATTTCCAAATGTATTTGGAACTGCAAATCGATGGTTGCCTTCTGTGAAACTGTATACTAGCATACTGCTGTACATGTTTTATACATAGCCTGAGCAAGGTCTGTTAGAAGTGATCACTGCTGGAAATTGAACGCTTTGTCTAGTATATTATAGGTGTACTCGGAGAAGTGAAGATGAACATGGAGCAGAGTGCCATTTCCCATGCTGTTTCCATTCTGTAAGTTGAAGAGGGAACGCGCTTTAAGATATGGTAACAGAGTCTTGCTAGGTACTAGTTATCTTGTCCTTTTCCTGCATGTGCAATTCATAGGAAATTTATATTCATAAGGTATGTGGAGGCAGAGGATACCCTTAAAAGCATTTAACTCTTTCATACTTTCAGTAAGTAGTGGCATAGGAACTGAATTATATATAAAAATATTAAAGCTAGACTGCTGTCTCACAGGGGGCGTAATGTATTTCTAGCAAAAGGCTCTTGAACAACAGTGAAGACAGCAGCCCATGATTCCCAGGTGACCTGTTTTTCTGACCTGAAAAACTAAAAATAATTTGCATATCTTTGTTTTTCAAACATTTACATGTCATCTTGGTGTGATTACTGGCACATGTTGTATTGATTAAACTTTATTGTTGCATTAGTCTCTCCTGTTCATGGGCCACATATGCTTCACATCTGGTGAACAGTCGAGGGCCTTTTGAAAAACATACATTTTTGTTCTTGAAAATGCTTATGACAAATATCACGCTCTTACTTCTGGTCTTGGTTGCAAACAGGATGCTGTAGTCTGTGCCTACTGTCCAGTTACAAAACCACCACAGATAACATAATACGTTTCCTGTTAACCAGAGTGACTGATGGCTTGATTATTGGTCCTGGCTTCTTGCACCAGAATGACCATGTGTCTTTGATGTATTGAAATCACAGCACGTTGTGCTGCATGTATATGTTTTAATAGCTACTTTCATTAGACTAGGAGATGTGGGGAGAAAACCACCTTTATTCTTCTATTTATGCTAAAGTATAATCTTGCTTCTGAGGAGAGTATGCCGTAAAAACTGCTAGCATAGTATTCATTATCAAAATCTCATGCTACTTGAAACTCCTTGTAAGAAGTTGAATGTTTCCCTGCAACTCTGTTGGTCCTATTCTGGTGTGGTACATTGCTTAATGAATTTTATAATGTGACTGCAGGACTGCTTACCACATTTCATCACAGTGATCTTGCATTTAGCATGAATGCAAATAGGGAAATAAACCAATTCTGAGCACCATCTGTTTAGAATACGTAGTTCTACATATCAAATCAGTTGTGTGCAGAAGAGGTTGCAGTCTGTTTTTCACACGTTATCTCTATCCTACATAATAAAAATGATGATTAGCATCTCCTTACATTTCACCTTCAGGTGCGTGTAAAATAAAATCTCATTTGGAGGCACCTAAACCGAAACTCAAGCCCGAAACGTGTTTAGTTGGGCTTAGAATGAAGGAGAAAATATTCTCCTGACTCAATAATGAACTTCATTTCTCTTCTGGGACTTGACTTTTGACACAGAGAGAAGGCCAAAATAAAAACCAGAATGAGTGAGGGCCCTGTCTTAAACCTGCTTTCAATTAAGCCTTGTAAAGAAGCTTTTCTGCTAAAACTCTCAGGTTGAAGAGTTCATACAAAAAAACCTCCCCATGGCAAATGTACTACCAAACTGGGGACATTCAAACACACAGTTTTGAATAGTTTAAACCAGAAAAAAAGTGCAAGTGAGAAGGTCTTTATTATTTAGTGGGCCACTCTTTTTCCAGTTACCTTCTTTCTTTTATTATGTTATGTGTTTCAGTTTAAAGCTTAACGCCAATTTAAGATGTTTTGATATTCAGCAAACATGAAAACTAAATTGCTTTCGTTTCCTTTTTTTCCTAATTGCACATAAATCTGACCTAGCTCAGCTGGAGGGGAGGGCATTAGAAATGCAATACACTTTCAAATCAGAACCCTTGTGCCAAGGCAAAGGTCAAAGTAATTTTCTAGTTTGTTTGTTTTTAAAGGGATTAAATAAATGTAGCTCTATCACAAGGAAAGCAGTAGTGCCCGTTGCTCAAATATGGCACATTTGAATGGAGTGGAGCAGTGGCAGGGATAATTACAGAAGGAACGCTGGCATTGTTTCTGTACAGTGATGTTCATTGTGCACTGCTAGACCACTTCTACTGTTAGCTCCAGACAAGAGCTTATAGCACAGCAGTATAAAGCTGTGGCTTCAGTGACAGGCTGTAAACAGGACAGGGCAGGGTACAGTTAATGTCTGCACTGCAGCACTAAAGTAAAATAAATAATTCCCTTTATTTGCAACTGGCAAAGGCCCAAATCCTGAAACATCATCAATCATCCTTGATGACTAGATGAGATCAGAAACAGAATGAAGAAAAATAAATTAAAATTTATCTTAAATTGTGATTGGCACAGTAGAAACTAACTTTCATCCAAAAACATTTCTAATTGCTGCCCTCCCCAACTTTTCTCCACCCGTTGTAGAACTTCCAAGTGCTCTTCACTGTTGGTAGATGTCATCCTTTATCCTTCCATGTCTGTTCCAGCATATGCTTTTAGCTTTTTTTGAGAAGCAAACTGCATTTGCATCCTTTCCAAAAAAAATTTTAAGTGCAGTCTTCGTGTTATAAATACCAAACCGCATTATTCATAATCTCATAATTCACCGGTCTATCAGCTGAATAATGTAGCAGGCATGAAAGACTGAGAAGCAAAGGATATTACACAGACCAGGAGAGCCACTTTAAAAAAAATATATATATATATATGGGGGAAAAACTTCCTGAGAAATATAAGTGAAGTTTATTTTTCAGTTCATTGTACATCTTCAACTTATTATGAACAAAATGTATACTTTACAGAGCAGTTATGTGCTGTCAGGAAAATTGATATTTTAATTTTTACAGCTGTTTACATTTTGCATTATGATTTTTCACAAGGTTTCCATGTAATACCCCTTGAGTAAAAGGTGTTGCTACATCCTAGCTGTTCAGTGACACATATGAAATAAGCTGAGGTTATTGGTCTGGTTTTTAGGGGTCTAATTGATGCCAAATTGGCAGAGATTGAGTCGGAAGAGAGCTTGGGCTATCCTTTAACCTCCTAAGCTTCTGCATACTTACTTTATCAGTTGTATAGATAACGGATTTTGCCTCACCATACTGTCGATCTGGTCCTTTCCCTAAGATAAAAACAGGGAATTTAATTCCCTAGCTGTGGGTCTGGGTTCAGCTATTCCCTGTGATATCAGATGTATGAAGTGAGGCTTTGATGAAAATTAGCATGTATTACTGCTAAGTGTTAGGAGCAAACTATGTGAGCAACCTCTTAGATACAGTTACAGGGATTTTCTTCCTAGTAAAAAAAGGCATAAAAGCTGACTTAAAAGCAGTGTAGTTATTTAGCATTGAAACAGCAGGTCATGCTATTCTGTTTATTTATTTATTTACATTATAATGTTTTGGGGGAAAGCTATTATACCAAGCTGTGAAATTGCTACATTATTTTACCTGGAAAGAAGTGTGTAAGATGAGAATTTATAATCTGGGAGGGATGTCTTTAGAAGGCTCACTGCTGGTTGCTCTGCTGTAGGAGAGATGCAGCCAAATGTTACGTAATTTTTTTAAATTGTGCATTTTGATTTTTCTTTCCATTTTGGCAGGAGGCTCACCACGTGGATAAATATTGGTCCTTCTGTACACGGTCACAGCCATGTAATCATTCTTGCCAGAAAGTGGGAAGCGATGGTAGTTTGTGAGATCCATGGCAGTGGTGTTTGGATATGACAGCTACAGGCTTTGTAGCAGTGCCTTGCTATTTTCAGAAAACAGAAATATTGCTGCCATGTACCAGGACTGTAAAGCTTTTTTGAGGCCACAGTGTTCCTCTAAAGGACAGATAGAAAAGATGAAACAAATTATGTCATTTCAGGCTATGTTGTTTCAATTCAGTTTACCTAAAGTTACCGTATAAATTTCTCAAGTGTTTGGACATGAAGAGTTAAAAACCTCGTATTCTAATTTCTTGGTATTTCTGGATGAGATTAGTAGCCAAATTGTGTCCAAACTGAAGTAAGAGATCTAGCCCTGTGTTTCTTTAGGATCTATTCTTGGTTTTTCATTAGGCTTAGCATTTCTTAGTTTGCACTGAAAGGCATGGCTAATAAAGTTAAGAGGTTGTACTGTTTCAGAAGAGAAACAGTATTTCTGATTCTATCCAGACTCAGGTTTTGGAATACAGGGTGAGTTTGGACGTTCCAGTTGTCCCAAAAGGGTCTCAGATGAAGATGTGACTTTTCTTATTGTTCTGGCATTGCCATCATCGAAGCTGCCTTTGTTTCCTGGTTTCCATATTCGTAGATGCCACTTCAGATCTCATTCTGATTCCAAATTTTACAGCTTATTCAGTTCTTTTCCCCAAAGTTTTCATTATTATTAGTTGTTTGGTTATTGTTCAGTTACCTGCTCATTATTTTCAGGTTGAACATTTTGTTTTCACTGCCTATTTCTCATTGCTCCATGCAATTTAAAGTGAGGATTTGCCCTTCTTACCAAGATTTTGATATCTCCCTGCTATAAAAGTTAGTGGATCCATCTATTCAGCAAGGTGTGGCAGTCCATGGTTTATTCTGGAAAATGAGGAGAATAATGAGTATAATTTTTTCCATGAAAAAAAAAAAGTTCTTGTTGTTGTTTTGTTTTTGTTTGGGGTTTTTATTTCATAAAAGCAGTAAGAATTAGGGGTAACTGAGAAATTTTTAGAAAACCCTACTGGTTTTCATTTCTTCTTTTGCTAGCATTAAAAAAAATATATTCCCCATGTCTTTCAGTTTGTGTATTGAAAGATCGTGGGTCTTAGTGGTTACTTAAATAGTTAAATTATGAACCACTCTTCTCCTTGTTCCTCTCATGATCCTAGGGAAATCAGGTACTGGGAAGAAGGCATCAGAAGCAAAATCTGCTGTGGGAAGGAGGAATACAAATACTCTTCTTGAGAGTATTTGTCCTCGCAGTCTGAGTGTCAAGATCTGGCAAAGAAATTGAGTTGGCCTACCCAAAGGGAGTGAAGCCATTGAAGGCAGTGAATAGAATCTAAGGAGCTTCATTTTCCTTTTCTAGTGCTTCTGCCAAGGATCACCTAAGCTTCAGCTAGGTTCTGCTTAATAGAAGAAAGCTGTTGTGTGTTTGCCTTCAGTGGCTATTGGAACATTCATGCAGCATTTTTGTATCATCTTTCATTTCAGACATGAAATACATAGCAACTTCGTTTTTCTTCGTCAAGGAATTTGGTTTGTCAGAGAAACATCTGGTCTATGTAAATGAGTGAGGAATTCAGTGCAGTGGAAGAGTATTGCAAAATAGTATCTTTGGCCTCTGCATCGCTAATTCAGCTACGCTTTGTAAAAACCGAACATTTATGCATCGAAAAATGCTGCTGCTTTTTCAGTTTTCTGTCTTAATGAGTGTGTTTTCCTCCTGCGAGTTAAAAAAAAAAAAAAAAAAAAAAAAAGGAAAAGGTCAGCAAGAAGCATGCTCTCCTTGGTAATTCAGCAGGCTGCTTGTTCCTGCCGGGTGATTCCCTGGGGATGCTGAAGGTCAGGGCAGGCCCCGCTGCGGCGGCTCTCCCCGGCGGGACAACGCTGCCACCTGCAGGGCTTCGCCCGCTCCGTGGAGCCCCGGCAGACGGCTCGTTTCAATGCGTGCAGTATTGCTAAGGAGAAAGGTGTATGCTGCCTTTGCAGGCGGAGCTGTAGTGGTGTTCCTGTCCCGCGCTGCTTTTGCGTTTTTAATAATGAATACAAGCCCCGCGCGCCAGTCTATTGGTGTAAGGGAATGCCTGCTGGCCTCCCTCCAAACCAATTGTAGAGGTATGCAGACGCGTGTTATTACATTTTATTTTTTAAAATAAAGCAATCTAGAAATTCATGTGAATAAATTCGGAATCGCCACAGCTTCTGTGTTAAAGTTCAATTTTCTTTTGTCTACTCGATCGCGTTCTGTTGAAGCGATTTTGTGCTGATTCTCTTGCATGTTTTCTGACGTGGAAGAAAACAAATCAAAACCCACTTATCGCATGAATCATTGTTAAAGTCAGCAGTGGTCCTCTGTGTAAAATCTCCCGGTAAAAGCTTGGGAGGATGGGGATTAAACCTGGAGCACATTAAATTAGTTCCAGTCGATCCCAAGCAGGACCAGCACTGCTTGCTTAGGCAGGCAAAGCGGAAACAGACAGTTTATAACGAGGCTGGTTTAAAATGGTGGGGTTCATTTGAAGAAGATTTATATCCCCCACTTATATAAACATTACAAATGTGGGCTGCAAGCAGGAGGCAAATCTTTATCACAATCTCTTTAAGAGCTTTTTCATTGCGAATAGAATGGACAGCGTGTACTCTTGTTTGAAGGTTTGCCAATATTTGTACAATCATCTTTCCTCAGTGCTCCAACTAATTAAAATACAGCTTGGGGTGAACAGCAAGCCCACCACCCAGTGACTTATTTGGAGCTAGCAAAAGTGACGACGGCTGAGGTAGCAGAGGGAAGTTGTTTGGAAACAGGAGAAAAGATCGTCCCAGGACTGGTTTAGTTTTTCTGTTGTGATCATTCCCCTGAAAAAAAGGAAAAACTACTGTGTCTTGATTTATTTTCTTCCTCCCCTCCCCTTTCCCAGTGGATGCTGCAGTTCTCAAACAGTAGTGCAGAAATTCCATGAGTTTTCTGGCCTTTGTGAGGACCTGTCGAACCATAGGGCTGAGGTTTTGCTCCAGGAACACTGAGCAAACAGCTTTGCATGTGAGAGTCCCAGCTGATGGCTGTAGCAGCTACGCATGTTGTAATATCTGGGAACAGCTTAGTGTGATGGTATTATTTTTGAAACTTTATATATTTAATCCTTCTAAAAATATACATCAGTGCAGTAAATACCTATTTTTATTTTTAATAATAGCGCAGAGTTTTATTACTAGCTCTTGCAATACCATTTTACTTTGTTTATTTAGGGTGCATGTCATAAGAGTTGTCCAGATCTGGATTTAACAAAGTGCTTTTCATATTTCATTTTGTTGTTAATAAACAGTGTCTAAAAGGGCTTTGTGTTACTATTCTGCCTTCCAGAGTAGGATCCAAGTCTCAGACAAATGACTTAAAGTATTTTGCGGGTTTCAATATATAACCAAGACCCTCTGGATTCTCATTGAGACGATAGTTTCTCATGCTTCTTCATTTTTGCTGCTGTGCATCTCCATGTGGGATATCACTTATGTCTTGAACATCTGATTCCCACTGTGGTGGGGAACAATTTTCTACAAGTTAACAAAAAAGGTATTTGTATGTTTCTGCTGTGTGGCAGGGGGAGCTCTATGCATCAAAGCTTGGAGGTGCTCCAAACTGAGGTGTGGGTCTCCAGGTAGGAGCAATAGAAATTACATCAGAGAGCTTTGTTTTCTCTCTTGCAAGACATTTGTAGAACGGAGACAGTGAGGTAGATAGATACACCTGAATTAGCCATTGAAAAGCATCCTGAGTGTTGTGGATTCCTAAAATAAACAGTGTGCAATAGCTCACAGGATTTGTAGGAATCATTAACTGCAGTGAATGTTATTACTTGTCTCTGGGCATCAACATCAGCCCGTCCAGGTACCTGAGGTGTGAGGAAGCAGCCACTGCTAGTCACAGGTGGAGAACATGCAAGTCATATGTAGAGGTGAGTGTTATTCTCCTGAGTTACATTCTGGTGCTGGACTGCTGAGCCATGCTTCTCATTGCTCCTACTGAAAAACAGTGAGGAATTAGAGACCACCTTGGTGCTTTAGTGTCTAGCATTTACAACTGAAGATGTTTTGGTTTTTTACATTGCACATGCAGTGTTGAAGTTTGTGTTGCATTTCAACTCAGCAGATCTTGATCTTCTGAAATAATTTTTTAAAAATAGTTAATATAACCATAGTTTAGGACAAATGCAGACTTTATCCTTACAGCTGTTTTCTTCCTATTAAAATGGCATGGAATATGTATTTCCCCAGATCTTTCAAGTGAAACTTAAGAAATAATTCCTGCATGAAACAGCTAGGAAATACATACAAAAGTAACTGAAAACTTCTAAAGTCCTTAAATGTTTGGAATGACATGCATGATTTAAGTGTTTTTGTATATTGGGTCCAGATGTCCTGCACTCCAGTTGGCTCCCTTTGCACAGTTGTGCTATCAGGAGGCAGTTGCACTGACTCAGGCCCTCGGCTGAGTGGGAAGGAAATCCCGTGGAGGACAGAGCCTGGTTCACTTTTCTGCTTGCAGCTGGTGCTGGAGGGATGGACTGGGAGGAGCTGTGGCAGGAGCCAGCCCTGCAGCCCAAGCACTGCTTGTGCAGCTCTTGACGCTGGCTGTGGGGAGCATCCCAATGCCTTCTTGCAGAGCAAAGAGCTGAGGAGAGGGCATGTGGGCCACATGGATGGAACATCCTGGCTGAAGAGCAAATGCTGGGCATGTTCTCTAATAACCAGCATGCCAGAAGGTCATGTACCCATGCACAGGCATACCTAACTGCAGGCTGCACATGCAGACTGTGAATATCGGCCTTGAGAATTCCTGCTTGGTTAAGGAACTAATAGTGTAGCTTATGTGTAGTTCTGTAAGCTTTGCTTGAAAAGACAGTATTGTTAGCCTCCAGGAGAGGAGAGAGTTTCTGGGATGAGATCAGAAGATTAAGAAAGTAATGGAATTTCAGATTTGTTTTCATTGTAACTCTATGATACTGGAAAATTGCCATTTTGTCTATGCTTGTATTTCACTTGATGCTTCGTATTTGATATATAGTGAGTAGTTCTTAATGGCTGCTGTTCTTGCACACGTATAAGGGAAAAAAACATATGCCCTTACTCAGACGTGTCACAGTTGTTTCTGCCATCCACTGCTCTCCAAATGATGATAACCTGACTGCTTCTTAATAACAATAGAAAACTGGACAGAATTAGGGCTTTAACTTGACACATTTCTTAGGATGAAAAGAGATACAGCTGTGTACTCTAAGCTTGTTTAATTTTTCCCAATCTGAAAAAGGGAAAGAAAACATTCTTCCTTGTACAAACTATACCATAATGGTTATCCTCTGGTGAAGATGTTCTGTCTGTGAAAGATTCCTTCCACACACGAAGATGGATTGGGGGACACATAAGTTACAAACCTAGTCATGCGAATGACATATGCCTTTAATCACTGAAAGCCTGAGTTCTGTTTAAAGCATAGCAGGTCTTGTACAAGGGCTAGAAATGTCAGTACTGTATTGTGATAACATTTACTGTACTGATTAACAGCCTTGGTGCCCTGCGGCAGACTGATAATCTGCCTCTGTATCTTTGTATTGCTGTTCTCTCTTCTTCCTGTGTGCTGAGTGGGATGTGTGGGCAGCCCACTGGAATTGTCTCATGTGCAACATCTTCCATGTTTATATATTTTCCTCTGTGGTTTATGTCATATATTCTTTGTCTGTCTGCATACAAAGGTGTAAAATCTTGTAAAGATGATGAGAAGTTGTGAATTTAGCTGATGTTTGAATTCCTGTTTGCAAAATGCAATAGTGTGTGATCCAGCTTATGGTCTCGTAAGTTCTATGTGGCCATCAAGTTTCTTGTCTCTTAATGAGTTTCAGTTCCATACTTTTTGGAATTTTGGTAAATCCCAACAGTTTCTGGCAGGTATGTTTATTTTAGTGATAGATTTTTACTATGTTTCTTGGTGTATTTATTAAGAAAATGAACAAAATAAAAGGGATGGAAGGAAAGAATGCTCCTTCACTGAGATCTACATCCATTTCCTTTGAAACCGACAACAAATTGGATTTCAGAGATACTGTGAAATGGTGCATGTTTTGGCCAAAATAGTACCTCTATTTAACGTATTTCATGCAATAGTATAATCTCAAATCTAAAAGCCTTCAAGTATACGTCTGATCTTAATGTAGATGGAATTGTGATTATTGTAATGCTTTGACACTAATCGAGCAGGCATCTATGCTTGTAGCAATATATGATAGATGTCCCTCTCATCTGTTAATATGAAACATTTTGGGATGGAAGTTGACTGGATTTATACAGGGGAAAAAAAAATAAATTTGGATGGTGCATTAATGTACTCACAAACAAAAAAAGCAACAGAAATCTGAAAATAGATTTCCCTCAAATGAACGTAAGCTGTAATGTGGACTCCAGATCTTTCATCCATTTAGAATAGATCTGTTTTTCCATACTATCTTTGTCCCAGGCAGTCTCATTTTCTCCCTTCTGGTACCAGCGCCCACCACAGACAGGCCATCACCAGAAGTCTCAGGCTTCCCTAAGGAGTTCCTGGAATGTCTGGAGTTAGACCGAGTAGGAGTGAAAGATGATAGAAAGAACAAAGGGCTGAGAGAGAAGAGGTGACTTAAAAGGCAAAGATGTGGTGTAAGATGGAGTTATTTTGATTGTCCAGCAGTCTCCTTTTATAATTTACTGCTCTGACAGCCTTCATAGCATGTCCAGTATTTTAGTATGTATTACCTGATTCTTTCTGCTGTTTCAGACTGATTTTTCTCTCACAGCCAACAATTCTTTTCACTGCTATTAAGCACTGTGCCAAGGAGTTTAAATGCATCTGGTGAATAAACCATAATGTGTGTTTTATTGTGTGAGACTATGGAGTTTGCGCTTTCTGCTTGTCGTCTGCTATTTAACCCTCCAAAAGTCTTTCTGAAATATTAGAGGATCTCCACAAATTTAGGAATTGAAAAATCATAGTTTCAGTTTCTGCTGTTTCTGTTGCGACTTCTTTGACTAAAGAGCTCCCTCATGCTCAGAAATTTTAGTGTTATTTCTCCCTTCAGTAAGCCAACTCTGGAGAAGCAACTCCTCTGGTTGCTCTGTAACACTCCTCAGGATTATCGCTGGTTTTCCACGGCTTCTTACATATGTGTACTGTGTACACTGGAACTGGGCATAATGTATCAAAATCACTCTCAGTAATGGTACATACTGAAATAAATGTGCTCCCTTACTTTTTGGTGCTTCCCTTGGCTATATGCAGTTTTATTTGTCCTTTTGCAATGGTTTTATGCTCAGATGTCAATTCTGGGTTGAAGACGTAGCTGAGCTACTTTGCTTTTTCTAACCATACTTCCTACATAAGAGAGCAGGGTTATATGATATTCTCCAAGGCTCAACCATTTTGAGTTTGGAACAGATGTGTGTTTCTGTGTATTTACTAATATTTGACAGAGGTTTTCTTTTCCCCTCTATGCATTTTCCCATATTTCATCTGAACTGGCATAAGAGTTTAGCAACATAATAGCCTTTGGCAAGCTGATCTGTATTTCAGAACATTGTATGAAGAACTATCTTAATTTAACACATATTTTTTTGGACTGGCTCTTACCAGCTTTGTTTATTGACCCTTAGTTGACCCTTGGTTCCTCTGCTGGGATGGTGAGCAGTCAGTCCCTACCTGCCTTCTCAAGCCTACTCATAATTTTTCAGATCTGCTGGGTTTTTTTTTTTTCTTTTTTGTTTTGTTTTGTTTTGTTTTTTTCTTAGACTGAAGAGTTGTGGCAATCTGAGTTATGGATCCATGTTCTTTTCTTTGTCTAAAGTATCCCTCAAATCCTTTTCAATAGCTATTTTCCAGGAATGAAGCCTCTTCTTTTGAAGATATATTCTGCACTGCTGAGCGACCAATTTGGTTGTATTATATTTGCTTGATTTATTCCCCATTTATTTGGTTTCAGTCATTGTGTGTTTGTTTTGTACTGACTGAATACCTTCTCGTTCTCCTCAAAGGTGATGTGAGCTTTAACCTCCTAGAATGTTATGTTATCCTCATGTCCTTTTCTCAGCATTGAACCCCTACCATCTTCTGACATGTTTTCCAATATTCCAAAGCTTTTAGAAACAAACAGTGTCAAATATACACACACACACCTGACGTGCGTAACACCAAAATCTTTCTCTGATGCGTATTTTGTCTCGAGTGGGCACATACTGCTTTTTCATTGTTCTGACACAGTTTTCACTGTGCTGATTCATGATTCTGTTTATACTGAGCCTGTCTGTAGAAGGAGCCATCACAGCTAAAAGCTTTTGACTGAGTAGGCTGGAAGTTTTCCCTTTTAAATTTTTGATGAGTCTCTTATGTCAGACACGCAGTGATTTGAGTAAAATTGTCCTTAAGTTTGCAGAGCTTTGCCTAATAAAATCCAGACTTATTAAATATTGTTTTTTTTCAGCATCCTGTTGCTGCTGAGCCCCCATGAACCCATTAAAATATCTTAGCACAGCTGTAGACTAATGGTTTCCAAAGAGAGGCAGAAAAACTGGACTTTGTGATGTAGTGAGACATTTCCAGACAGCATAACTCCCTGGGATGAGGTGATTTCTCTACTGTGGAAGATTAGATATCAGCACATTTACTGGAAAATTTTGTGGTAGTATTTGATTTTTCTTAAAATGTATATGTACATCCTGCAGTTCTGACTTAGAAAATCAGTAACTGAATCTGCCTGTTGTAATACAAGAAATAAAAATGATTGATTATGTAAGATTGTTGAAAATGGGAAATTTCTATCAGACATCTGTGGTACTCGGTAAAGACAAAAGGAAGGTGGAAACGTGGTAAAAGGAAATTATGGTGTGCAAATTATAATTTCTTTCTGTGCCCTAATTAAATTAGATTAAAGAAAAGCGCTTTTTTTTGTTTATGGGCAGAATCCAGTTGCTTAGGTTGTCATGATGGGCTATGGAGTTGTTAGCTGAAAGAACTGTCCTGGGCCTTTTTTCATTCTGTTTTATTTTGTAAATCATAAGACTTGAGCAACTTCTTTTAAATTTTTGTGGTGGTATCACATATTAGCTGTTAAGTGTCAGTGGTGTGCTTATGTAATTATACAGAACACGTGTTAAAAAAATCCCTGACCAGAAGACCTTCCAAATGTAGTGCATTCTAAAACCTTTATGTTGTGACTTATTTTTCCTGTCTTTGTCCTGTCACTGTGTTTTGTATTAAATACTCCCATCATGTATAGATACTCAACAGGTATAAATTGGCCAAGAACTGTTGATATCTATAGTAGTAACTGATAAATGCCAAGTAAGAGTCTGGCAATATGACTGTGTATTGAAGAAGTCATCCAAAGAGCAGGTAATTATTTACATAATTTTCTTTTACATCTCTTGGCAGACTGAAACTAGTTTGTGAAGGCTTTGAGCCAGAACTGTTGCATGAGGAAGCAATCCAGTCCTTAGGTTTCATGGATGGTGTAGTTGTTTCAGTGGCCAAGCAATAAACCAAATCTTTTTTAATGCAGTCGCAGAAACACTTCAGCTGACATAAATGGAACAGACTAATGTGGGCAGAAGACAAGAATGAAAGAAAATTGGGAGAGCGTGCACAGAGGATGAATCTGAATCCCTGTATTTGGCAGCATGCACCAGGTTAAAAATAGCTTTTCAAAAGCTTACGGGTTTTATTTTATTTTATTTTTATTTGTTTACATTACAATTTAAGACTGTGTCTGCAAGAACTGCCTGGAAATTGTCTCTGCAGTTTTGAGAGCACAGGTCCTGAAGCAATCCATAGGGCGGATGGTAAGGGCAGGAGAGGGGACAGGAAATGGAATTGGCTCTGTAGAAACATTTTGTTAAAGAACAAAGGAGTCTCTAAGAGAAGTGACAGAGGAGACAACTTCTTGATGCCTTTTTACTGTATTTCGAAGACCTTAGTATGTTGTGGGTTGGCTATTCTTTGATCGTACCATATAAGTATTTAATGAGAAGACAAAGAAAAGACACATTTTTAGTAAAACCTGGTTAAGTCAGAACAATATTTGCATGATAAGATCATATTTACTGATTTGTAGTGTAAAGTTACTAATCACCCATCAGCCATTTTATGAAAGAGAAATAAATGAATTGATTGTTTTTGTGGGATTAGAGAATACAGACATCTTCTCATCAGTATAAGGAATTATGTGCAAAAACTGAACATGGTGTGCCCAAACAGCACACAGTGGTGAGCAGCAGAACATCAGCTTCTGACTTAAGGCAGAGCACTGAAGGCAATGACCCCTCCTTAGCTTGGCAGACTCCCTGTTTTTTACTAAGATGATTACTGCTGCAGAGAGCTCCTCCCAACTGAAGGATCTGAGCTATTTTTTGCATACCCACTTGGTCCCTTGTCAGTGCTGGCACTTACTGCAGCCAGAGTATTCACTCCAGTTTGCCTTCATCTGGATGGTAGAGTGGCTTGGACCGCATGCCAGAATCCTGAAACAAAGAAAGTCAAACCCAGATTAAACGTTATGAGTCAGGTACAGCAACATTAGAAAGTTGCTTACCCCACAAATTATGAGCCCTCTTTTCCTAAATTGTCAGTGCAAGCAGCTTTTATTGTATAGGTCAGACATCTGCATGAGATCTGAATGAACTTATAGAGATGTGAAGTTGAATGGCCTAAGCTTTCCCCCACAAAGTTGTTGAGTGTCAGTCATACACGTGGCAAAGTTGGATTATGGTGCCTGAGGGCTGACATTCAGGAACATGGATCAGTCAGTGAGCCAAAGGCTGAAGAGTTTCCACTGCTTCTTTTTCAGGTTTTAACTACAGCAGGGCTTTGGGTTTTGTTTTTTTCTCCAATAAATTCCTCACTGTTGTGAAGCCCTGTAGTTCACATTCCAAAAACTTCTGTTAACTCATGCAACCTCTAAAGGAATTAAAAATGTTTTGCTTCCTAAACTGAAAGCCACTAGAATATTTACATAATGAAAGATTTATCCCCTCATTCCTATGGATTTTGAAAGAAAATAAATTCCACTTGCTTGAAGTTGATTTTTACTTTAATATTTTTAGTAATGTGTTGGGGACAGTGGTCCGGATGGGAGGGGATAGGGTGCTTTGGTTCTATTCTCAGTTTTCTGAAGGACTTGTGTTAATTCATATAAACTCTTCTCTTCCTCCTCTGTTTTCTGTTGTCTAAAAGATGACTAAATACTTACTGGTTTAGATTCTTAGGATTTATTTGATTCTGAAAGTACTGCCTCATAGAAATGCAAAACTGAGTTTATTGCATTTCCTCCTAATTCCTGTTGATCCTTTAAATCACATTTTAAATGTCAATTTTGAAGCACAATATCATGTTCACTATTTAAAACTGAAAAAAGATCTTTTTACTTCAGTGTTCTCCTGTCTGCCAAAACTTGAGCCTTTTGCAAAACTCAGCAGATTGACGTCAGTTCATTTACCCTTAGGGATAGTAAATTATTACACAGCTTAAGTTATAAAAATAAATAAGTAAGAAGGGTGGAGGACAGACATGAAAAACAACAGAAATCTATCACAAACTCTCCCTGGATTTTGAAGAGTATGTGATTATAGCATTAAAATGTCCAAACAATGCAATTGAGCAGAAGGCATTAGAGCTTGGGCCTTAGTTGGCTCTGAATTAGGCAGTGTTAATGTTTTTATACAGCCCTTAGAAAGCTCAGAATTGACCTGTTTTTATTATTTTTATTGGCTCCCTTGATGATAGACAAATGGGGCTAACCTGAGGCCAACATAACCAGCAGGAAATTTGGGTCATGGGTAGTTACATTTTTAAAAGTTGTGTTTTAGGGTTGTTCAATCAGGGTAATTGATTGATGGTTTCATGGTGCAGGGAGCATCTAAATTATCAGAGGTGGCCAGATAATGACAGTCTGCTAGCAGGTTTTGTTTGAGGCACATTTCCCAGCTCCCTGTGGAGCTCTGCTCTGTGGCAAAGTTGTACCTCCCTTTTTTCATATGCGCTCCAATCCAACTGGCCTGTTCATACAGAACAGCCTCAAAACTTGGCAGTTGTATTTGAAGTTCTCTGTAGCAGCATTTCCCAAGAGATAAGGGAAAAACATTCCAGAGAAGTTCATACCCCAGAAAGACCCTATGTACATTCTGAAGTTAACGGCTTATTATAGCTTTTTAATTTCTTGTTCTTTCATTTTTACTTTGAAGATAAAAGGTGGCAATTGTTGCTTTAAGTTGTTGAGTTTTAGCCTTTTCTTCAGTAAATCATCCTGAAAGTTTAGACCAAAATCTTTTTTTATCATGTATGTTTGAAAGTTTTCCTGAGATGCTGAACACATGTACTTGCAGGAGCTACCAGGGCCTGAAGCAGGAGCTGTTGATGTCTGGCTTGTATGGCCATGTGCCTCCTCACTGCTACAAGCGTTTGGATAATTTTACCTCAACTCCCCTTTGCTATTGTGGTATGCTATGAGATGAGTTTGTGTGTTGAAGAGGGGAGAGGGGGAGCAGATGATGTGTGAGTCGATGGTGTTCAGTGCTACGTGTCATAGGGCTCACTGCTACTGAAAGGTGAATATACTTTTTTGTAGATTGAAGTTTGTCATCTATTCCAGAGTAACTCCAGGTGTAGGTTAATCTTCAGTTCTTGAATTTTTAGGAGTGGTTGGGCTCATTTTTTGTTCTGTGTGGCTTCTTCCCAGGAGTTGCATACCTCTGAATTCCTTGAAGTTTTGTCTCCTTCCATTTCAACATCCTTATGATCTGAAATTTATTATGTGAGTGTACAGCTGAGAATTCACGTATCCAAACATACCACTTTTCAAAAAGAGCACAGGTAATACTGTACTGAAACATGACTCAGCTGAAATAGTGGGATGTTTCTTGCCTTGACTTTAGGGTGGTCCTGCTGTTAGCATGAGACAGCCCAGCACCAGCAACAACAAAATGGTCATCCGTGCAGAGCAGAGCCATAACATGGCTGTTAAGGCACAGCAGAGCTAGCATTTGCTGTGTGATGTAACTGCCCAGATGATCGCCTGGGACCAAACCCTCCTAGATTTCTAAATGTTCCATTTTCAATCCCAAATGCTTACGACTATAGGAGCTTTGCAATTTACTGCTTCAAGTCCAAAGTTGCACTTACTTGTTAGGTTTAGTATGTGGGTTGTTAGAATACAAAAGGAACAAGGGACGTTGAAGTCTCTTGAAAGGTGGGTCCATGCCAAAACCTGCATCTGTGTCAGGAACTGAATGGGGCTCAAAGCCCCACAAAAGTGATGCTTCCTATAGCAAATAAGGTTTTTGAGAGCCTCATTCCCACTTTCTTGCTATTGAATGTGTGAGGATCAGCATGCTATAATTAGCTTCTGAGATGCCTGTTGGTCTTTTGAGATTCAAAGATTCTTTGTTCTAAAACAAAGAGGAGAATTTCATAAAACATACTGGGGACAGAACTTCTGTTTGTATGCTCAAGGCTGCGTCCGAAATCCCTGACCAGCTCAGAACTAATGTAATGCAGTTAACTGTAATTGCATGACTTTGTTATTGTATAAACTTGTACCACTTTCACTTTTTGTTTTTGCTTTCTTTGAGTTTATTTAAATGTTATTGGCTATGGTGCCTATTGTCATGATCAAACTGTCTAAAGTTACTGCAATAACAACCAAGAATAAATCTTTGCTGACTAGATTCTGTGAATTATAGGGTATTCAGTGTTTCCCTTTAAGCTTCCACGCGTTTTCTATGGAGCTCTTTGCTGACTGCAGGGTAAAGGGCAGAGTGCAGAGGTTGTGTTGTAGTAGTAGTGTTGTAGACCTCTGGGATGGGTCTGGTTGCTCATTGCTGCCACGTGGGGACCATGCTGCTCTCCTCCCACATCTCCCTCCCAAGCAAAAGCAGCGTGCTCCTCCTGCTCACCCTGCACTGACCCCGCTTCTTATCTGATCCCACTGACAAGCTTTGAGCCAGCTCACAGCAGAAAGTGAGTGTGTGGACATTTTATGTGTTGTTGTGCATGTGCAGCAAGGATGGCAGGTCACTGGGTAGTATGCTCTACATGGCTGTGAATGGCAGAGACCTGCACAGTGTGTGTAAGCCCCTGGCCCTGTCTTATACGTTGTGGATGTCAGTGTTGCACTTCATCAGATTTATATCCAGAGTCTCCATTCTACAGCCACAGAAAAGCTCCGCACTTCCTCCTCCCACATAGCTGCTAAGAGGCAAGAGAAAATTTCAGTTCCTGAGGAAATGCCAACATACTCAGATTTCTTATCCTTTTCTCTGCCAGCCTTTGTCTCCTCACAATCACTTTAGGACAGTCTCTTAGCCTCCTGCTCTCCCTTGCCACATGACCTTTACCTTTTTGACTTCACAGCATGGATATGCTGTGGGAATGAATCTATCCTACATTGCAAAGAATGTTTTTTTTCAGTGAGAAGGAAGGGTGCTGTGAAGGAAGAATGAGCACTCACAAGGCAGGTGATCACTGCCCTGGAGAAAGACATACTGTCCTCACTCCTGTCATAGGAAGCCACACTGTTCACTTAAACCACCTGCTTCACAGGTGGTTTTCTCTGTTTCTAATTTTCTGGGTTTCTGACCTGAAAACACAGTGTCAGACTTGCAAATGTGCAGAGAGTGTTCCCGCTAGCCATTGAAGTCAACGGAGCTGGACTTTGGACTCTCTGTTCCAGTACAAAGTCAGGCCCAAGGAGGAGGCCCAGGATTTGGAAGAAGTGTTCAACCTTGGGCTTTTGCCAATTTAATCCATTCTGAAAATACTGGTATTCTGCTTGTCTTGTCTTACCGGTACATGGAGATCTAATCTTTAAAGGTTTGTAAAGTGCTAAGATGCTGCAACTGTGAGTGACTAAGAAAAAACCTGTAGGAAACTAATCAATGTTTTGCCTGAGCAGTGAGAAGTCAGGGGGCCATATGGTGTCAAGTGGGAGTGCAAACATTGAACAACGTTTCATTAAGTAAGAATTGCCTACTCTGTGTACAGCATGAGACAGGAGTCCATTGGAGAAAAAAGTTGGGGAATGTCTGCCTAGGGACTTCCTGAAAATATATTAAGGGCACAAATTACTGCTGCGCAGGTGGGCCTAATCCTGGGTAGATATTGATGTTAGCTCTATGTCTAAGCAACATTCCCTCTTGTTGTTTAAATAACATTATTTTTGTATAGACAATAAAAATCATCTGCTAAAACAATCCACCTTGAAAGATAGTTTGAGTCTGTGTTGCAGACCAAACACTGAGGCCTAGTTCTGCAGTCCTCTGCCTGCAAGGCACCAGCAGTACCTTGAGTGAGCTGGATGCCTCAAATCCTTCTGTGTCTCTTCCTCTGAATAGTAATAGTCCTTCTAGGCAAACAGTCTAACAGCAGCAATAGCTAATGCTTTTTCAGGCATACATACAAATTTGTGTTCTTTCTGTTGTCTATTCTTCTTGTACTTTTCCAGAATCTGAATCTCTTATACTTGGGATGTTAGAGGATGCATCTCTCACCAGCCCATTTTTAGGCCTATCATGTGAGAATTGGTCCAGTCCCTTTTGAACCTGTTGACTTGGTCTCCTAACTTCCTCTATTGATTCTGTTGTGCAGCACATGTTGGATATAGTTCTACAGTGAGCTTATTCACCACCTCTGTCATTTCATAAGCTTCACTTGGTACCCCTGTTAAGTCTTCTCCTTGCCAGACTGAAGAGTCCTAATGTTTTTAGACTCTCCTTTTACCCCAGATCACTGCAGAAATAATAACTCCTGCAATTGCAGATGCTGGTATGTCCAATGCTAACTGGTAAGCCCCGTAGGATCAATCTGACACAGTCTTCCTTCTGTTTTGCAGACTATTGGAGAGTCAGAAATGCCCAGTGTGTTGAACCAGTTAATGCCAATGATCAAGTCCTACAGTGAGAGAATGCAAGATGATTATACCTGTGAGGACTTTTTTGTCTTGTTGGTGTACATGTATTCTGTGGTTGGAGAAATCAAAAATGGAGAAGAGCTGGACAAAGCTGAGGAAGAAGTGAAGAAGGCTCTAGTCAAGGCAGTTTGTGATGAACCAGAGCTGTCTCCTTTGTTGCAGAAGATAACAGGTAAGATTCTGCTTGTGTGGTGAGGATTTGGATGGTGTTGAACGTGGGAACTAGGAGCATGTATAAGCAGCTTGACTTGCCTGTGGTGCAGAGAGTCTGTGAGTCAGCATGAAGATTTCCTGTATTTTTTCCATCTCTAATGTTCATATATGCCAAATACTGACAGGCAGTGCTTGAATAGTGCTGAGTCTGATGAAAGCTCTACAAGTTGTTCTTTTTGTTAAAGACTGGCTAAGTTTGTATGTTTTTCTAAGGTAATCTTTTCCACGGTTTCTTTCATTGATCAGTGTAAAGTTGACCCTGGGAAGTCAAAATTAATTCTGGAAACATATTCAGTGAACCACAGTTGTTTTGTGAATGCCAGAAGCTGGTCTGTCTGGCATAAAAGATGAAATGTGTCTAAAACCAACATCAAGCTTTTTGCTGAAACAACATGAACATTAGCCTTCAAAAATAGCACACTAAGCCTTTTTTTCAGATGAGCACTCATAGAATAGAAAAACCCTGACCACTTGCTGCCAATGTTACGTGTAAAAATATATATATATTAAAATAAGTTAAAAAATTTCATTGAAATGAATGACCTATGGTTTGAGAGTGACATATCTGAGTAGTGGAAGAGATCTCTACTTCCTGCTGTCAGTTTTCTCAGTGTTTACTAATGGTGAGCTGGTCATTGACCAGGTCACCTTTGAGATAGGGAGCATACAAATGTAAATCAAAATGTTGCAAGGAGCTTATAATTAAAAGCCTTTGCCAAGAATCTGTTCAAGTGGGGAATCTCAAGGGTGTTGGGATTATCCTGCTGTTGGTTATTCTGCTAATATTCCCAGTGCACACTTCTCCTGCAGAGTGTGGATGTGTTCTGACTGATCTGCAGTTGCCTTGAATATCAAATATTGTAATAATTAAAAGATTCTTAGTGTAGAATGGGCATTTCAGCCATATTTGCATTGTGCTAATGTTTTAATATTCCTCACCATAGTGCCTGCAGTCTGTAGCTGTATGTGGCTGGCAGTATTTTGTGCTTTTTGTTGACTTTCATTCTTCTGGTTTTCAATATGTACTATACACCTCATCCACTGCATGATGTTTCAGTTGCAGGTTCGGTGGTGTTTTCTACAGGATGTAGTGCTGTCCAGCCCCTCATTTTGAAAACTTTATCTTCATATTTTACCCTTTTTCCTGTAATCCTCTGTGTTTTTAATCATTGTTTGTCAGTTTCTGTTTATTGTGTCTGAGAAAAGTGGGAGAAGGTTTGAAATTCAAAAACTTCTGCCAAGTACCAAAGAGAAGCCATATATGGCATGAGAAAAGGGAAGAACAAAAGCAAGAAAACTTGTAGGTCAAGGTAAAGACAGTTCAGTAGGTGAAGGAAAGAAAAGAAAAGCAACAAGTGAAGCAAACCCAGTCACTCACCACTTCCCACAGGCAAACTGATGCCCATTCAGTTTTCAAACTGTGGCCAAAACCCTGTCACCATCTTGTTTCTCCAGTTTTTATTGCTTAATGTGACATTATGTGATACAAAATATCCCTTTGGACAGCTCAGGCCACTTGAGGCAGCTGCATTCTTTCTCAGCCTTTTGCCCACTCTAGGCTGCTTACTGGGGAAAAAAGAGAAAGCCTTGACACTATGCAAACACTGTTCAGCAACAGCCAAAACATTCATATGTTATCAATACTGTTTCAGCCACAAATCCATAACATGGCACCATAGGATCTGCTGAGGAGATATTTAACTCTATTTCTGCCAGGCCCACTATCTTAGCGTGTGGATGGTTTAATACCAAGCGTGTTGTTGGTATGTTACAAAGTTAACTTTATAACACAGGGCCAGGTCCTTGCAGTCTTCCATTCCTATGTCTGTGTTTAGCAAAACCACGTCAGTGCTTTTTGTACAAGTGGGTGATAGTATTACTTCCTGCTTGCATACTTCTTTGATTTATCAGCATTCTTTGTTTTTACTTAGAATGACAGTTCTTTAGGCTTATGCGTAAAAGAAGAAAAAAAATAATTAAAACTTGTTGTTATGACCAAAAATAAGGATTGTCCTGACAGGGAGTTATGAAGTGGAATTTCCAGGAATATGCCTTCAGTAGTTTTCAAGCCTTTGTTCATCCAATAGCTTGTTTTCTCAGTAGTGGTGGAATTTGCTGAATTTGTAAATCGCTATATTTGCTGAACAGAGAAGTCTGACTAAGGAAACATGAGCAGTCTTAGTCGAGCTATGAGCCACACACCCGAATGTTCCTGTTAGCAGCCACAAACTGGGCCTTTTTCATAAATTGAGTACAGCTCTGCAAGTCAGCTGCAGTTGCAGATCTGGATTGTTCGTGTTCTGGGTTTATAGTGTTCTCACAGTATTTTACTTTAAGTCAGAAACAAAAGCAAACCTTTGTTGCTTTTAAAATAGTCACTGGAGTGAATGGGTGGATTGGACCAAAATCAATTTCAGTAATTCTTGCGATCTCTCATTCATTAGCAGAACACAGCAAAATGTTCACAGTCTTTTATTTTGAGAGTTCCATCAAGATAAATAAGGGAAGAATGTTAAATTGAACTTGTCAGGACAGAAAATGAAGCCAGGGTACTGTGTAGATACAAGATGTGTGCAGTTGGCTCACTCATCAGCTTCAGGTTCCCAAGTGAGCCTGCAGTTCCTCAACATTGGCTCTGTTCTCTGCAGCACAGCTGCTCTCACTGAGTAGCTCAAAGGAAAACAGAGCTACAGGTTTAAGTTTCAAGCACTGCTAATAATGTATGATTGGACAGTTTTTGTTGTAGTGACAGATAGCAAAAATCATTTTTGCCTTTAGAAAGGCATGCGAAAGTAGTGCTATTTAGGCTGCAAATCCAAGCACTTCAGAGTTGAGAAATGCCAGTAACTCCATTTCCCATGCAACCATAATTTGACTCCTGTGTGTTGTTTTCAGTTTCATGATTATGTAGTGTACTTTCTATGATCCATTGTATGGACTGAATAGCACAGAGAACCAGAAAGATATAGCTTCAGTTATTCTTCCACATGCATAGAAAATACTAATGAGTGAGTGACAGTCTCCATGGGATATTCAGCATGTGTCTTTTGCTGAGTCTCTTTATGAAGTTGGCACCCTCAGCTTTTCATGGCTCATTTTGGAACATAAAGAACAAAAATGTTACATATGTTTTCAGATACTAGTCATTACATTTCCTTGAACAGAGAGGACTTCGTGCTTTGCTTCCCTGTATACCTTCTGCCTGATGGCTTTGTTTAACACCCAACACTGTACTAAATCTGCTTTTTGGTTCTTCATCAATTTAATCTGAAATTAAAAGCCACATCTCAGCCATGGCTCTGCACTGCTGCCTTAGCATTTTGCTTTCCTTTTCTCTGCAAAGCATGAAAGGTGGGCAATCTTGACAGATACATGTTTGTATTTTCTTTTGTTGCTTCCATTTACTAGAAAAAATAAAGTGCAGAAAGTGCAAAACCCTCTTAAAGTCTTTTTTGCTTCATTAAGGTTTTGAGGTCAAGCCATCAGTCAAAATAGTAGCTGGGTGTACTTGAGTTATCTTCTATTTCTGTTATATTTGGTAAGTTTAAACTTGCTCAGCTTGTCTGAACTTATGCCCTTAGGAAATGCTCAGTGATGTGGCTGCCTTGTAGAGCTGGTGCCACTGCCCCAAAAGATGTGGCTCAGCAGGCACTCAGGACTGTTTGTTCTGTGTCTGTTTCCCTGTGCTAATATATCTGGGTTAGTGACTGCAGCAGTGGGAAAGAAAGGGATTCTCAGAGATGTCTGTCTGTAGTAATAGCTGGACGCACCAGATTTCCCTAAGGCAGCCTAGGCTATTGTGGCACCCCTGAGAACATGCTGAGATGCTGCACTTGCATAAGCTTGTATTGTGAAGGATGCTTAAGCACTTGTGATTTCCTGGCTTTTGAGTGTTAGGTTTTTCAGCCTTACCCTTGCCCGAACATATGTTTTCCAAAATACACTCACTGCAACAATGTTTTGTATTTATGTAACACCTTACTTCACTGAAGCTCTAAGAGTATCTTGTAGCTGTTAATTAAAATCAACATGCAACACATTAGTGACCCAACAGGGTTTAAGGAGACAATAATTTTTGCATGCATAATAATATAAAAATATGTTGGTGTTGTTGTGTTTGACAGAACTGTTAAATAATACATCTTGTGGTAGACTATCTTAATGCCTTGGGTAATAACACTGCATGTAACAGTTCCAGGATTTCTCTTGGGTGCAATTTACTGCAGACATGTGTTCTTCATCAGGGTTTCCAGCAGAATGTTACAAATTGGAGGGGAAACAGAATAGACCAAAACATAATGGATAATGATGCTTTTCAACAGAATGTTGGTTTTAGGGGTGTTTTTGGGGGATCTTATTGACAGTCATTAAAAAAAAAGGAAAAAACAGTAAGTTGTAAATTATCCTATTTATTTTATTATCTAATCCATTCATGTGGTCTTGTAAATATCCATGTAGAGCTTCGTACCCTAGAAACGCATACCGAAGTTACACTAACAGAGCCATGACACAATCAAAAATGTATTTTTTTCAGCTGGTCCAGTCCATCTGGAGTATTCTGGTTCTGTATGTGGGCTACCTGAAGGTACCATTGTCTTATACTCAAGCAGATACTAAAATCAATATTGTTTTTTCAAGCATGTCCATTACTAGATAAGAAGAAAACAGAGATGCTTGCTTTTGTTCTGCCGCATTCCTGGCTTCTCTGCTGTCTTGAAACAATTTCCCAAACCTGGTTCTGTGCTGGCAGATAGCCACAATAGCATTTCCTTTGCTGAGCTTATAATGTAGCCCTTCCAGTTGTGATTGAATCCCGCTCTCAAGGGACACACCAAGCCTTTCCCTTTTTCACATCAGAGATGTGGCTCAGTTATTGCTAGTGATCCCTTGCAGTTCAGGAAAATATCCTGAAACCACCACTACAGTCAGATACAAGAGTCGCGTCTGTATGATTTGAATTTCTGCTTGATTTCAGACTAATGGCTTTTATCAAGAGTATTTCCGTGACACAGATGAAGTGTCCACTAGTTCAGTGGAAAGCTAGTTCTGTCACAGCCTTGTATTATAGCTTATTTCTGAATAATCTGTGGGTTTCACAACAGAACCAGTAAAAGAAGTAGCAATTATGAAATTAAAAATCTGTCTTTTTTTCATTTTGCCCTTTATTAAGAATTTAATCCGTATTACTGAGAGACTTTTTTTTCACATTCTTAAAATCTAAATACATTCTTAACATGCAGACAGATTAGAGGAGAATTAATCCAGTATTTCTACATAGGATAGGTATTTATTGAGAAATATAACTAGTCCCTACTTATCCAAAGCAAAATAAAGCTACAGACAAATTTTTATTGTGACTTAAGAAAAAAAAGAAAAAAGAAAACTCTAAATGAAAAATGGTCTCTTTTGAATTTTCAAATGAGTGTAATGCAAGAAATTCAAAGTTATTCAGCTCCTTATATTGAAAATCTACGAGAGTCTTAAGCTGTGCTGTCTTCCAGACCTTCCTGAGCTCCCATTTTGCCTGTTCACACTTCAGGATCTCTGTATTTGTGTCCACTGTGCGGAAGATAGGAGTAGGTGCTGGGTCCTGCAGGGCAGCCCTGCAGCCTCTGTGGGGCACACGCCTTGTGCCAGGATGGTTTCTGTTTCCCTGCATGGGGGAGGCTGCCTGCAGGAGGGTCAGCAGATAGGGATCAGCTCCCCACCACAGCTAGGGGCTATAAACTAAACTGTTTATGTTAGAAGTTCATAGTGGGGGTTACAGAGGATGGGGTCGATACCTCAACAACATTGAATTGCTGAACATTTTGAATGTCTCAACAAGCTGCTCTCTGAAATACTTATTGACTTCTTCTCATCCCTGACGGTAAAGGGTATTTTCCTGCATTATATTAGCAGGACAGCTTTGCATTCCACTTAAATGGTAGAGAACCCTTCCTACAGGTCCAGCTGCTGCTGTATGGACGACAAGCTGTGTTCTTCAGGGTCTGCCTCTATCCCACTAGGGAAGGATGTCCGTGTCCCAGACCAGGCGCTCCTGGAGGAGCATTTCCTTCTGGCATTACTGTATGACCTCATGTACACTCTGCTACTATGACTATATAGTTTTATCCTGCCACAGTTCTGAGATTATAACTACAGCCAAATGAAACCCAAGCCATTTGCTCCCCAGTTTGAAAATGAGAGTTTGTTGTTTAGGATGTTTTTTTTCTGTTGCCCCAGCTGGTTCTGTAGACATCAAAAATAACCCTCCCTCTGGCTGGAAGGGGCTCTGTGTAACACTAAGCATGAAGGCAGCCTCCTAGTATCTGTGTTATTTTCTTGGTGCTTTTTTGGCCATGATCTAGTGGAAAGTATTTGCAAAGCACAAGTCCTGGAGGATGACTAACATTTGTTCTGCCAGCAGCACCAGAAAAACATGAGGAATGCTGCTACCTGCCTGTATGATCAGAACAGCATGAGAACTTGTGTAGTCTAACCTGGAGATGTTTCCACTGCTTGGGAATCTCGATTCTTTGCTTTGTGATAACGGAGCAAAGGGGAAAAAAAATGTATCTTATATACATGACATGGTATCTGATTTACACAAACATTATAATGATTTTTTGCTGAAGACCCTTGAACTCTCTAAGACCGCTGCAACTTTCTGCTGTGACCTTTTTAAGAGCTTTTTTCCATTTCTGCACAAAACCCAAGGACATAAAATAGGTGACAAGCAAGCCATGACAGCTGTTGCAGATTTTATGCCTTGCAGTGCTGCCTGGGTGGATCCCTGGCTTGTTTCTTGGCAAAGAGTTTGTAGGTCCCTAAATCTGGTGCAATGCTTAGCAGCCAACACTGTCTCTAGAACTGAGGGAGGAGACGACACAGCCTTGATGCTGCAGCGTTCTCCACTATGTGAGCAAGTGACACAGGGTTTCTGGTGAGCTGTCTGGGAGAAAAACTGTTTTCCAGACTGAATCTAAACTTAGCTATGTATGTATTTTGCATGTCTTAAAAAAAATCAGGTGTATCTTAAAGATCAGTATCAAAAATCTGTACAGTTAAGTTATCAGACTGCTCTGTACAAATGCAGGGATATTTTGGTAAGATTTCACAGTGTACATTAAAATGCATGGTAGGAGACCTTCCCAATGGAAACTCAGTGGCTGAGCTTTTTTCCTTATTTTCTTCCTTTTTTCCCCTTTTTTCCTTTTTTTTTCCTTTTTTTTCCTTTTTTCCCCTTTTCTCCCCTTTTTGCCTCTTTTTCCCTCTTTTTCCTTTTTTCCCTTCTTTTTTTCTATTTTCTTCTCTTTTAGTTTTTTACATTTTTTTTTTTTACATTTTTTTCTTCATTCTTTTTCCTTCTTTGTTCCTTTTTTCTTTTTTTTTTTTTTTTAAGCTTTCATATGTTGCCTGTTTATTTTGTCTTCAGCACCTGGCTCAGTTGGCTCCAAACTGGATAGTAATTTTCATTGAAGTGTTTATAACACAAAGTCTTTTTTTTCTTTTTTAACATGAGACATATGCCTGCAGCTCTGCAGGCCTCTGACTTCTTGCCAACTTAGCAAGACAGCCAGCTGAAACAGGAAACTGATATGGTGCAATTTTCATTAATGATTTGTGGTATTTTTCAGCATGCAAATCCAATAGTATTTGGAAGATGCTTCTAACATTTAATGTATCTTTGCTTTAAGCATCAAATGAAAACAAAAACTGCTTTAGAATTAGGGAGCTTTTTAAAAGGTGCTCATCTTTGTATATGGCAAAGGGAAATTCTTTATTTCATCTTTCCATGCAAGTCACTTCCTTGCAAAACATTCACATTTTGGCATATTATAAAATTATGAGTAAATTCCCACTGTTTTGCAGAGCACACCCAGCCTGGAAAACAAGAAACGGTGAAGTATTAAATAACCATCAGATTAAATATTTAAAAGAAAGAAAGAGAAGGCTTGTTTATGGTCACCACCCATATGACACAAAGTGCACAGACACATGTTTTGCTGGGAGACCCAGATGTTAAAGTGCTTACAGTAGATGGTAAAATTTAACTTTGTTACCTCTTCGTGCTTTCTTGTAGTGCTTTCTAAGTTTCCTGTTACAGTTTTTCAGTTGGGCATTTATTTTAAACATGCTCAATCTGACATGTCCGTTCTGAGCAGTTCATTGATCAGTGATTCCTTGAAGCCACTCCTTTGGCAACACACAAGGACAGGCAGCATTGCCTCTGCTGAAACAAGGAGGAATAACTTTCAGCTTTTGATATTTGTGGTTGTTTTTGCCAGCTCACTGGTGGCTGTTATTCTCTCATGCTTTCCATGATGTTTTATTGGGTTCAGTTCTGTCCTTTGAATTTTGAGTAATGAACCTTCAGGGTAGCCATCTCTGCATGTTATAATGATGATTCAATATGCTGAAATATGTATATATTATTATATTATGTATATAATATGTATATATGTATATCAATATGCTGAAATGTAGTATTTCAAGAAGCAGTTGAGCACATATGTAAGATAGAATGATAAAGCTGTATATTATCACAGTGTGAACCCAAGGAAAACTCTTGAATAATTGGTATGTCTTTTTTTACCTTTTTTCTTTTTTGCAAAACCTTTGCTATGTTGATTTTCTTAGCGTTTCAACAGCAGAATCAAATAAGGCAGATAAAAATCACATTTAAAAGAAGTTATAGAATTTAATGAATACTCAGCAATGTATGGCTTAAATATGCATCGCTCGCCCACGCACCTCACTACTTTGCATGCTCTGTTTTTTCCCATCTCGAGCTTTTGGCTCTGGAGGTTGTATGTTCATTTTCTCAGTGTAATCAAGATAATTTGCTTTCACATGTATTACGATTAAAAGTCAGGCTCTTCATCTGTATAATTCAGTGTGAATGCAGGCAGTGCTCCTCCTGCTTAGAGCAGTCCTGAGGTGAAGCTTAAGGAACAGATCAAGCTATTGTGATCCATAGATCAAGGCAGATATAAGTGGATAGACAGGATTAAATACTTTCATTGATCTGTCAACCTTACTAATAGAGCTTTGCCATTTAAAACCTGCCTTAGAGGAGTTGTTAGTGCTCTGCTGTTTTGGTTTCAATAGCATCTAAATATTGCCATGTGCTGCAGAAGTTTAAAAGTGTGACCTTGTTTAAATGAAAGCCTTTTCACAAAGCTCTTCTTAGGTAGTCAACCCTTGCTATAAACCATAGAGACAGATCTTTCATGGTTTTGTATTTTAAATCAACATGCAGAATATGCTCTCGTATTCCCTTTCTCCCTTTTTGTTTGTATTTAGTTATAAATTTTATAGTTGAATAAAAGTCACCTCTGACGGTTAAAGTTTAGGTCAGGTTACATTTTGCTGTAACCCTCCTGCTCTGTTTTGTAGACACTGGGACTGTGGTCTGGTGAGACAGGAAAGTTTACAGACCAGAGCCTAAGGATTTTTTTTTCATTCTTTCCTGGATGTCTTTTAGTCAGGCAAGGAAAGTAATGTCTGTAAATCTGGATTGAATGATTTCTATTAACTAAGAGTTTTGTGTGAATAAGAGGAATGTTTGCGTCCTACATAATTTTAGAAATCAGAGTGCACCACTTAGGATAGTTTACAACCAGATGTCTAATTCTCTTTTAATTTCCCTGTTCATTCATTAAAATAAACATTATTGTAGAAAAATGTGCCTGATGAGAGGTGGCAACAGCCAATTAGACAAATGCATTTAATCCTAAGCAATACTAATGTGTATTTGGTTTCCATGGATTTGTGTTAGTGTGAGGAATATGTGGGTATAGGTCCTGGACTTTCTGGGTTATCCAAATGTACTTCTTCTGGCTTTGGTTTTTGGCGCTGTGTGTGCGTATTTGTTATAAGAATCTGTGTACACCATATGTACTGATGCAGCCCCATGACTTTCAGGTAAAGCCGAGGGAGAGAAAGATGGATTTAGAATAATAAACCATCTTTGGGGAACACTGTAGCTTCAGGTAAGTGCAGCTGCTGGTGCACCAGACAGAGCAACCCAAGTTAATGAATATTAGCGTGTCCGTGCCCAAGACGTTCCCTGGAGACATGCCATGATCCTGTTGGGATTTCTGCCTTTCTTCCTTATGTTCACTTAAAACGTTGAGCCATCAGAAGATATATAGACATGATGGAGGTACCCTTGTGTTAGCTTAAAGGAAGTTTATTAAAATAAAGGCTCCAGATGGATAAATGTAATCAAATAAAATTTTGGAAAGAGCCTTGCTACTAGTGTCCATGCCTAATAAATGAGAATAAGAAGTCAGAGAGAGTCCAGTTCTTCATCATTTTATCTTCTGCGCCTTTCTGACATATTCCCTATATTCTGTTAGTATTCATACAAATCTCATATGCTAAGTGAGGTAGGAATCTTCCAGCTGAAGAAATCTCACAGTCTAATCAACTACATCCATATCTTGATGTTATCCATGCTGGGGAACCAGAATTCTGGCAGGTGTTAACTTTTGAGTGACTGGCTTCACATACTCACTGTTCTTCCTTTGGAGCTTTCACCGTAGTATTCAAAATAAGTAAACAAAATGCTTAAAAGCTGAAACAGCATTTTCACTGTAGAGAATGATACTTCTTTTGCTGGCAAGTTCAAATAATTTGGCTGCACACCAGAGTGGTCTGCTGCTTGCAGCAGTGATCAGTGCATTTGTAATTTGGATTCTATATGGTGCTGCCTCTGCAGCCAGTAAACATGCCAGGTGGCTTTGTAAGTGTATAGTAGCAGGAGAGTACTGAGGTTTATGAACAATTGATTCAGTTTGAGATTTTCTGCCTATATTCCTTTGGCTTCTTTGTTCTTTCATGCTTATGGATCCTTCTTTTTCCATCATCCTTCTCGTATTCCTCCCTGCCCATCTGTTATTACTTGTACTGCTTTCCCCATATTCTGCCCCAGTTCTTTTGTCCTCTCCATCACCCACGTGGATACAGTCCTCCCTTGGCTCCTTCTTATATCTACCTCCTCCTAAGTTGTTCCTTGGCTCCCTGTCAGCTTCCTTGTACCTCTGTGCCTCCTGAGGCTTCACCCATGAAGGTCAGATTGCAAAGGCTGGGCACTGCTTTACTCCAATTCATGGTTGTTTATTTGTGCCTTTCTCTTTGCTTCACTTTCTGCAATCCCTTACTTTCTTTTCACAAATAGCCTTATATTAAAAGCCATCCCCTTTCACTGACACTCTACTTGTCTTAAGATCTGGATATTTACTTCTAGTTAATGGCACCTTAGTTACATTCATGGTGTTTCCTTCTCAGTTCTTTTCTCTTAGAAACCATTTCTCCGTGCTGAAAATGCACATTTACATGGCACATATTTCAAGAAGCAACATCTAAAAGAAGTAATTCTCATTTACAGCTGTTTTTATGAGGCAAGAGGCGAGAACTGTTGTTTTTGCTTCCATTTTCCATCTGCTTCTCTGGCACTGCTGTGTTTCTGGCAGTCAGATAGGAGCTGGAAGTGCATCGTGCCATTTATTTTGCAGTAATTGGATATTTCTTCACCTTTTCACGCACACATCCCTTCCCTACCCAACTGCATCGCTGATGCTGCATTTGAGGTGCCACCTTGTGTGTTGTCTGTACAAATAACTTTCTGCAGTTTATTTCTTGTAACAGTAGAAAGAACTGCTTGGTTTGTTTTTCTTTGTAGCAGATGTGCTTTTTGTTGGATTTAATATCTGTTGGATTCTGGATTATCCACTAGTATCTCTTTCCCGGTTTCAAGGAGATAAACTGGGGTGAGTCATAGAGCACTTATTCCCAGAGATAGCTTCAGCAAGAGAAGAGAGGCCATGAATACTTCAGGCGAGAGTACTTGATGTTAGGCAAAGATGGTATGAAGGTCACTGGTTTTTGTTGGTTTTCCCCCTTCCTAAGCAGATGAGGTTCTCTTCAAACAGGCTGCAGAAATACCAATTAGTGTGCTTCATTCTGAAATGTAATCAAATTTAAAATGTAAAAAATCCCTTTCGGCTACAGTATAATCGGAGCCCTTAATTATGAAAGGCATATGTTCCCCTCCATCTTAGCCCTCCACCCGTGTAGCTAATTGCCCTTCTAGAATGATTTCTTCATTGTAAAAATCTTTGTGACGTTCCACTCCTGCTTTGCTCAAAGCAATGCTGTTATCTGTGCATTAGCTTTATGTCGCTGGATTCTTGCAGGATAACACACAATATAGTTATACTGATTACTCGTTATTTTGTGTGTCATCTGTGTTTTTGGAATATCTCAAGGCCTGTCAGTCTTCCGCTGGGGATTACATCATTTCGGGGGGCTCAGCCATTCTGAAACAAAAGCAAGCATACTTCAGTGGTAAAATATGTATGCCCGGACACTTGGCGGCCTTTCAAGACTCCAAACGTGACATGGAGTTAATCTCGGATAAATGTATTTTCTTCAGCTTGTAGTAACCAAACAGTTATTTCCATGAACTTATTTATTCTTTTTGTTTAATGTAATGTTTTCTTTATGGATTTTAATTAGTGACATAAAATGCATTTCCTTGTTTTTCTTTTTTTTTTTTTTTTCCAGCTACTGCAGGATTTATTCTGAGGTGGTGATTTTGGTTTCTGCTCACCCTTTGAAAGTTTTGGCAGTGGTGAATTCAGATTAATAATTGTTTCTATAACAGTAAGCCTGATCTTGTTTGAAATGTTCTAATTTTTGCATTATTAGCTGGCCTGTCTTCCTCAGACCTTCCCCCGAGCCCTCTGGGGGAGAAAGTTACCCACACCTGCTGAGCTACCTCATTGCATATCAAATTATAACAGCAAATCACTATCACAAATCCTATCAGCCAACACATGACCACCAGCTACATTGTGAGGGTTTCATAAGGTTTTAATTGAAACACATAAAAAAAATTAAAAAATCAAAAATTTGGCTTTCCATTTGGGAGAGGATTTAGGCATAGATTTGGAGTTACTAATGTGAACTAAAAATAAGAAAAGGAAAATGTAACTGAGCTAATAATGTTATTTCAGTTGAATTGAGCATGTAGTGGGAAAGCACCAATAAGTAAATTACTATTGGTGAGGGTATGTGTGTGGATCTAGTTCTATATTTAATTCACAATAAAACATGTTTGAGATAATAATTTACAGGAGATAATAACCTCTTGATTTTTGAAAGATTTTTCTTTCGTATGCAGACTTTTCATTTAAAAATAATTAAAAAAAAGAGTTATGGGAGTGGGGAGTTTATGCTGTCATTCCACAGAAGATGCAGACATCATTAGCATATCAGACACGTTGTTTCTGTGTGTAGGAAAGCATTTAAATAAGTGGAAAGAGAGCATGGAAAAGTTCTGGGATTTTTTTGAGAGTGGAGCTTTCCAACACATCCCTTAAAAGGATTTTTATCACCTTTTAATTTATCACAGATAAAAGAAATCTTTGTTCCTCTTAGTCTTAGTGAATTATATATATTTTTCTTGTATGCAAGAACTTTCAAATATAAAGAGATCAGATGGCCATAAAGTGTATTTTTCAAGGCAGACTGCCTTGAAGAGTGCTTTGTAAACAGCTAAGCAGAACCATGACAGTTCTTATTGCTGCTCTTTAAGTACTACGGTGAATGTAACTTCTCATTGGTTTGCACGCAAGTCACACAGTCAGATGTCTCAGTGTGCAGGTCACGCAAATTGCGAGTTTATTGAAGGGTCACTGTGGTTATCAGTGGCAGCTGTTCATAGGATCCTTAGTAATGAGTGGAAATTTATCTTTTGATTTGAATGCTTCTCACTCCTAAAAACTTTATGAGGTCCCAAGAGCATTACTATTTTTAACCAAGTAGTGGTTATGTCTTTTAGTTTATTTAGGCATCAAACCAAAGATCACTGAAGTCAATGTGAATTCTTCCACTTACATCAGTATGCTTTGGGTCATGCCCTGAACTGTTGTGTTTGCTATCCAAGCTACAAGAGGTCACAGAATAAAAACTGGTGCTCTACCAACCAAAATGGGTTCAACAATTAGCCAAAAGAACAAATCCTGCTTCCAGTCAAGCTAGTGGAAGCTATAAAAACATCTCACAAGAAAAGTTTGAATGTTTCTGGCATAGGAGTAGATGTCATCTAAAGTTACCCTTTCAACTAACCTCCCCGTGGTAAAAATGACCAATTTGTCCCCACATCGATGTTAGTAATGAGAGGTCACAGTGGTCAAGGTGTTCAGCAATAAAATGCTGTGTGAAAATGTGGAATGTTAGTGCTGATCACTGGACAACGCTGACCCATCTTTGAAGTTAGAAGAAGGTTTTGATCTTTGTTGTAAAGGTCTTCTAATTGTTGTGATCGAGCAATATTTGTACTGAAAAGTTCTTGTGGGCATTTGCTGTGTGATACCAAGGTGGTGAAGATGATGGTAACTTAAAGAGCCCTTCATAAGGAACGTGGAAAGCGCACTTGGAATAGCAAGTTAGCAGGTATTGTACTGTCTGAAAAATTCATAATAAAGAGAAAGGAGGAAATACATGACATTATACAATGTTGCTCTATTAGCATTCAGAGGACAAGTTGATGAGGGGAAAAAAAAGCAAAGAAAAAGGCTGTATTAAACCCTTCCATGTGATGACATAGCAATTGAGTAATCCAGGAGAATTTTATAAACATTTCTATAAGTAGAGAAGAGAAATACCCTAATATTGAAAATATTCCAGACATTCAACAAATTCAGGACAAAAAAGGTACAACACAAAAACAAACAAACAAAATAAAAAGGTAGCTGATTTTGAAGCTAGATTTTAAGGTGAGCTTCCTTGTTCTTCCCTTTGGAGAGGCTTATAAAATCAGAACGTTCTGCATTAAAGGTTGGCCTTTGATGGGTCTGTTCAGGCCCTGACTGAACACAAGCAGAGTGTTCCCATGGGTGAAAAATGTTGTTTGGTAGAAAACTTCAGTCTGAACTGAGAGATGGTGCAAGTAATAAAAAGGGAAGATCTTCACTAATGGGTGCAAAACCATTTACTTAGCTTGGTTTGGAAGAACTATTAACCTTGTGGGAAAATAATGATACTAAATCTTTTTGTCTGCATGATGATGACTTTAGTTTTGCAGCAAGAAAAAACACACATTGCTTACATAATTTTAATTTTTAACTGTTTTATTTAATACTTAACTGCACACGTTTTTCAATTATCATGAGGAAGTGGAAAGAAAGGAGTAGATATGCTAAGTTGTTGTTTGCTTTCCTGTTCCATTCCATGCTAGATTATTCCCTGGACGAACAGGATAAAAAGTATTTGTGCTCGAGACATTCTGTGAATAATTATCCACCTCTGTGCTTGTGTCTGTGTTAGTGAAAACAAAGCTACTGCTGAAGGATCGAAACATTGATGTTGGCCTATGACTGCAGGTGGTATTCCTACCTCTGCTGTGTAGATTTTTTCCAGTGTGCATCAAATGTGATATAGTATAGAAGGTACAACAGTATGAAATTTTGGCTGTGATTAACGAAGCTGCTCCTAAATAATTATTTGACCAAAGCCTTTTGCTTATATGCTCAGGAACAGAGGTGCCTTGATGTTGATGGTTAGTTATGTGCCTGAGGCTCATTTTAGATAGTGGGATTTTCTGAAGGTGGTAGTGCTGACTCAGAGATGGAGCACAGCTGGGCTGGTGATGCTCACTCTTGAAAGCCTGGCAGTGTGATTTCTTAATTGGCTGGGTGGGCTGCAGGGGATCGAGGCTGGGATGGCAGCTCTGACATGTTGATGTTGTCCTCGGCCCTGCTTATCAAAAGGAAGGTTCTTATTAGTACAGCAGTGGGAAGGGAGGACTGCTGTCCTGGAAGTCATTATCTGAAGTTTTTCATGGGAAGAGGTGGAAGGAGGAGAAGAAAATGCTACTCTAAACACAGTCTTATCCAGTAGCTCATTTCATAATTTCCTTCATACAATCAATTTGCATTCTTTTACAAGCAATGTCTCACTTCTGTTTTTCTTCTACAAAGTGAAAACAAGGGTAAAAACCATGTTTTCCTTCACGACTTTGGAATCTTCCTCTCTTCATAAGAAACACAATTTTCTTTGAAAAAGGATTTTGAATGAAACCTTTACGTGGTAGAGGATTTTTCAGCCAATAGCTAAAATGAAAAGTGAAAACTCAGCCATTGCTTCCAGTTTCCCTTTCCTCCACAGAACTGCAGATTGATGGTGTTTCACAGCACTGTGTTAGCTGATGGCTGTTGGCTTTAGACAGAGTCTGAAGTCCTTGGTGTTTGTTTGTTTGGTTTGTTTTTTTTTTTGCAATGTAGATTGTACAAAGCTTGCATCAGTGTCCCTAGGGAGCCAATTTGCAGAACCAAGGGGAAGAGGGCTCCTAAAGGCATCGAGGCTGCTGGGTAGTCTGAATGTTTGCTTCATGACCTCCAGTGCCATACGATTAGCACCTTATCAGCCAAGTTCACAGACTCTTTAGCTTTCACCAAGGCATCCCTCTGCCTTTCTGCTCCATCTTTCCCCAGGCTGTCAGACTGCTTGTGAAATGAAATAGCTGGCAGCCCTCCTTGAGATAGCAGAAATCTTGAAGGTCCTTCTCTGATGCCCTTCGTCACACAGCTCACACCTTCATGGTCCTGCAGCCTAATGAATGCTCAGCTATGGGGTGCGATTAGACTAAATCCCACTTCCCTCCCTGTCCCCACAGAGCAGTCCCTGCCCTGCAGGGGCACTGGTTAGATCTCCATGCTCTCTCCTCTGTTCATTTCAATCTGATCTGCCTTCTCTACCCCGCTTCCCTCTTCCTGCCCAGAGCCAGGTACAGGAGTTTCCCTGGCCCTGATTCTTGATTCGTGGCAATGGCTTCAGCTGCTGAAGACCTTGCTTCATCTTCAGTTCAGGGCACATTGTCAGGAAACAAGTTAAATTTTTGTTTGTAACATGAAGCATTGCAATAAATGCAGCAATAGGAGAATTAGTTAGCATTGGTACCTTCAGGCAGGTATTCCAATTGTCTTGCAGCTTTATGGCATCAGTATGGCATGGCTGGGTAATTTTTGCATTCCTATATCAGCAGCAGCTCTCAGGACATGAGTTTGCTGTGAAATTATGCCACAATACTGCTGTGCTAGCTTAAGTCCTTGCTGTACATTTTTATACTTTAGTCCTTTTCATAAGTAACTACCAGTTATGCTTCTTCACAAGGGACCATAGCTTGCACATAGCATTTAGACTTGTTTTATTATCCAGGAAGGTCTGTAATATCCAGTCACATTTATTTGAACTTATCCTCTGATTGTTGGTTTGTTTGTTTGTTTTTCTGATAGATTATTTGTTGTTTACAAATTGTACCACCCTGTCTGGAAGGAATGAAATTATATTTTAAAATTGCAAACAATACGAACATAATCAGTTATATAAAGCTCCCTTAAAAATGCTTACTACATTTTAAAAACTGAATTCAAAAACATTTTGATAAATGCAGATTTTTCCAGTTAGTAATAGAACTGACAGATTCTAATGCCCTTAAAACTTCACTGGGCTAGACCTCATCCGTTGCTATCTAGTTTTTATCCTTAAATTGGAAATGCATTTTCTGTATCTAACAACCAAATATTTTCTCAGCTTTGAGTGAAATAGTCTTTGAATTGGGCTAGATGAATAAATTGACTTAAAGAAAATGTTCTTTCTGCACCTGCAGGAGAAGCTGCAGCTGCCAAAAGATGAATACTTCAAAAAACTTGGATTCCTAGGATTTAGCCAGTGATTTCTGCCAGTTCATTGCTTTGATGTTCTTTACAAGTTCAGCAGCAAACACACACTGATGTGGGTTATTATATAAACATAACCCTTTTGCAAAAGACGAACATAATCTTGTCTTGAAATCTTAATAAGCACAAAATCCAACTTGAATGAAGCAGTTTGTTGACGGAGGCAGTTTTTAATACCCTCTTTCTATTCACATCTCTGTCTCTGAAACCAGCACAGGCTTTCTATAGGATTCTCTGCATGCAGGTAATGGAGGTCTGGTGCCAACAGAGAGAGGCATTAATTTGAAAAAAAGGAAGATAAGCCTGGGAGGAAAGCATCTTTTCAGTAAATCAGTTGGGATGTAGGGTGCTCATCCAGGGCTTCTGGAAGAATGTCAGAAGGGAGCAGCAAGTATGTAACTTACTGAAAAGAGTTCTTGCAGCAAAGAAACAGACACAGAGACCTTATTTGGAAAAAAGTGTGTAATTATGAATGTTACTCTTCTACTATCATAATCAGCAAAGTTCTCAAGACAGAAATGGAAAGAACTAAATTAATGAAAGAAACTGAGAGGGGCTGGTCTTAGAATCATAGAATATCCCAAATTTAATTTTTGTGTATTTTTGAGGGTGCTATTTTGCATAAACTGAGATTTAAATTTGCAGATGAAATCCTTCTATTCATTATGTTCAGCTCCTGTAATAAATTGCTAGAGAAGATAGCAAAAAGAAGAAATGGGAATTAACAGCTGAAAGATCATATAAGATAAGTAGACTTAGCTGGAAACGTGAAAGAGACACGGGGAAAAAGTAGTGGTCTGAAATGTATGAATAATTATGTATGAATAATTTTGCTCAAAGTTCTTGTTTGCCTGTAATATAGGGACGCAGAGATTAAGATGGTAGGCAGTATAAATACTGTCAATGGAGAGGTCATTTCAATTGCTGCGTTTGTGTTCACTCTCTGATGTGAATGTGGGAGATGAACACACACAATTGCATAGGTACATGCACATCCACTTCCTCCATGGAGGAGTATGCACAAGGAGGTCTGCCTGTGGCTGGAAGATGATTCTGCAAAGGCAAGATCTGTAGCTAGATTGCTTTCTCAAGCTTTTGCCTGAGCAGACTGTGGAGCACTGTATCTGAAACAATTGCACTGCAGGGAAAGTGTGCTGCTATTTTAGCTGGTGGGCTGTCACATTCTTAAAGATACTGCTCTTTCGGGGGGAAAAAAAAAACAAACAACAAACAAACAAACAAACAAAAAACCCTAGAGATAAATAAATAAATAAATGAAAGAAGAGGTTCTTATTAGAGATAGAGATGAAACATACTCCATTAATAGTAATCATGGTGTGGTAGAAATAAAGTGCCATATTTCACAATTGGACACTTCAAAGGATACTTCTCTACCGGTAATCCTCTGATCTGTTTCATGTCACAGGTCACCTAAGCAGTATTTACAAACCTTCTGGATGGAGCCCTGCTGCAGGATTTAAGGTGTTGCAACTTTTTGACATCAAAAGTCCAAGTGCACTGATACTTCTCTGAGAATGTTTCATCGTGGTTAGTTTCTATGTAGTCTTGTGTTTATGAAAATGTCTCCTCAAGATTGATTTGAAACTTCCTTGGAGAGGGGAGAAGTTCTCTCCTGATAGCCAAGCGATGGGTTTAGGCTATGTATAGCTTTGTTTGTGCTCAGAAAGGCCAGGACTGAAGCAGGAATCAAAAGGCTTGGCTGAGCCATTGACTTGTGCATCAATGGGAAATCAGTGTGAGCTTCCCTTTGCATCTGGGTGTAAATATGAATATTCTCCTCCAAAATGCTTTGCCTCCTTTAAGAATAAAATACAACATCAGGAATTCCTGCTATGATTTTGAGTATTGTCTGAACTTGGATGTAAAGTCTGACTTTTGGCACCAGTATCACTCTGGGAGCTTGGCACCTGCCATGGGATACATAAGCAGTGACGGGTTGTGATCTCAAACTGACAGTATTGTGGATACTGGGTGTTGTTTTTTCTTCCCTCCACATCATGAAGGTTTGGACAATTTGTGCAGCTCAGACAATTGCTACTTGCTTCAATTGGATAGGTCCCATCTTTTACTCTGTCCACAGAGTGAGTTTACTTCTTCCTGTCTTACTGTTTCAAGACAATGACCATTTAAACTGACTGCTGCAAGTCTTTGTGCAGTTTGTTGCAAACACTCACAGCTGCTTTTTGGAACCTCCTTGTTAGGCACATTGGCTGGCATTGAAGAGATTTTAATTTGTTTTTACAAGAATGGGGAGCATATTCAAAATATTTCTGCAGTACCAAGGTGAAAGGACTGAGTTCCTATGATCACAGCTGAAACAAAACTCACTATTCTAGACTTGCTGAAGTAGGAATGCCTAGTTGCTTTGTCCATTAATGATTTAAAGAAGAAGGATATTTTTTTAAATCTGTTCAATTAAGATGCCTCTTATGTTCTCCCTTATACTTCATTTCAATGGTTTTTCCGAGGTTTTCAAACCAGAACTACACAGGGCTCTTTTTCAAGTGTACTATAGAGACCTGATAATGTAACCTCTGTGGCTGGGATACAGAATCTTCCTTATATAGCTTTTATGAACAGAATGCGCTTGTTCTGTAACAGATCTCATGTTGTTTATTGCTGATAACTGTTCTCAAGTCAGTATAAGTGACACTTCCAGATAACTTTCTTCATCCCTGATAACAACCTGGTAGTTTATACCACTTTCCAAAAGCATATATTTCTGTTTAGTTTTTTTAGATTGCATTTAGTATTTATAATGCCAAAGTAGTAATTCTTTCAGTATCTGCCAGCTAGATCAGTCCTGAGAAGAGTCTCTTCAAAGCAATGTCTGTTTAGGATTGACTTATTTATGTGCAGTTTCTGTTACACAACAAAACAGTCAAAGAAACGAAGCGCCAGTTCCCAGCGTTTGAGAAAGAAGGGGTCTCAGAAAACAGGTACAATTTAGGAAGTCAGTGGGAACAGCTCTGTGATTTGGAGAGCTGTGTACTTGTACACATTTCAGATCTTGTTTTTAAAGTCATTTTTTTGAACAAAGTACTGGCAGATGTGCAGATGGCAGTGCGATGTGCTGAGGGGAAATGGTCAGGTTCCAGGAAGGTAGCAAAACTCTTCAGGGGTTACTCAACCAGTTTGGGGTTTCATTAATGGCTTTAGCAAATGGACTGCTCATGTATGTTCTCTGGAGATATTCAAGACCTGCCTGGATGCCTACCTGTGCAGCCTGGTGTAGGGAACCTGCTTTGGCAGGGGGATTGGACTCGATGATCTCTTGAGGTCCCTTCCAACCCCTATGATTCTATGATTCTCTGACCCAGAGCTTTTAGTATGGGGGAAAGTGGACCGTGTGAAGAAGGAATCTGAACAATTTCAGAGACTAATAGAAGTAGGGCTGAGTCTTACACATCAAAATATATGTTGGGGCTGATGAGATTTTGTTGGCTAGGAAGAGTCACCAGGGTCACCAAGGAATTACAGACAGGTAATTCTGAGCTACAGCTTGTGTCACGAGTGTGTATCATGAGTTGAAGCAGGACAGAGGTGGCATTAATGCTAGATTTCCCCTGTTTTGCAAGAAAATTCAATTGGAGATTAAAGAAGTTAGGAGCTTGTTGGATGTTAAGGAAGGAGGAATTGAGTGCTTAAGAGGTTTATGTGTTTTACAGTATGGAGAACAGCAGTACCATAAATAGGGATACTACCCAGTTTGAATTACATGGCAAAGGCAGAGAGGAGGTGGTTGCTCTTGGTAAATGGACATGCAAGGAAAAAGCAAGCGAATAGTTTTGACTGAATCTACTACTCTTTCAGGTACTTTAAAGTACTTTCTGATTTGTTATCAGCTCTGAAATGACATGGTACCTGTAGAAAAATCCTCCAAGTGTTGACTCACGGGGGCAGCTTTCATACCTTGGCACTGGGGCTAGGACTTTCCTGGGGCAGCCCAAAGAGGGGCCTGTATAGGGTGTTCCTTACTCTGAGTTCCAAGTTTGGACTCCTCACCAGCCATGCACCCTTGTGGTCCTCTGGGTTTGTGCAGATGGACTCAGGATGGCTGATGGATCCTGCGATGGGCCTGGGAGCAACTGGGAAGGGTTGCCATTTGAGCTTCCCCTCCTGATAATGATCTCCTGTGCTCCTTTTTGGGTTGCAGATGAGCTTTTACTGCATAACCTACCAGTACTGTGTTCAGTTTTGAATGTGGTTTGAAGCTCTCAGAGAGAGAAGTCTCAGTTTGGCATGCTTACAGAATGGCAGGACTGCACAGAAGTAAAACCTCAAATTGGACAGAGGGGAGCTGAAGAAAGTTGAGACGAAAATGTTGTATGGACAATGTGATTCAAAAGAAGAAACTGTTCAGAACAAGAGCATGGGAAAAATTAAACTTGACAATATTTTCCCAGCAGGCAGGCAAATAAAACAGGAAGAATACAGAATGGGAATTTCTGGTTGATGGCAAATGTCTTTGTCAGAAGATATTGGAAAAAAATTAAGTGCAGACATTGTCAACTTGGTATGCCATTATAATGAATAAAAGCTTTTAGGTACAAAGTTTTCTTTAAAATACAGATACAAAGATATATTGACTGGTGTTCTTCCATTTTTCTTCATCAAAAATTTCCATTTAAATTGGTGGGCCTTGATAGATATTTCTAGGAGAATTTTTCATCAGTTACAGACATTTTTTTACTAGATTTCAGACGGTCAATCTTTTATTGGATCCAGCTCTCGTATATCTGTGAGAGCTGCTTACACTGGAAGATCGCTGCCCAAGTACCTGTAATTAAATTTATGCTGAGTTTTTGAATAGCATTTAAGGATGTGTTCACGAGAAGAATCTAAGCCAATTTCCAGCTGTTAGCAGTGAGTTTCTCACATCCCTTTCCTGTTCCCTGGCCATCCAGAGGCAGCTCTGTTCCCTGCCACAGGCACAGAGAAGAAAGGTAAGGGTTCCTGGAGCCTTCTCACCATGTGTGGCTTCAAATTCCATCTGAAGAATTCCTGCTTCCCAGCCCAGCTTCGCAAGTGCCAGTCTAGGCTCTGCATGTCTTTAGCATGACTAAAATTCCTGTTTCAGTAGATCTTGTCTCACAAGTGATCCCTTCAAATGTTTTTGCTTAACAAAATACTTCTAAACAGCATATTGCTTCTAGCATGATGGTCACAAAAGCGTTATCAGCAGGTTAGATCCCCAGCAGTTGTGCTGAAGGTAGTGGTGACTATAGGGGACAACTTCAATTTCTAAATCATTGCAGCCTATCCATTCAGCTCCTCCAGAAGACCTAGGTAGAGGAATTCCTTTCTTTGTCAATTAGTACATGTAGAGTTCCTTCCTTACTTACAGCCCTGTGGCTGCTGGTCCACCCCAGCCCTGGGGAAGGAAGCGAGGAGGCACAGCAGGCTGCAGGGGTTTGTCTCCAGACTCTCTGCAACCATCCCTAATGGGATCACAGACCAGGAAAAAGCTATCAAGGTAGGGAGCAGCCCTGTCTTACACTGGTCCCACAAGCAGCTGCAGCATCAGGATGCTGTGTGGGTTCAGTCATTGTACACAAGGATTAGGTCCATTGGGATATTTGGTTCCCTTGCATGAAGTTATCATGTGACCTTTTAAAATCTTGGTTTGTTATCTGAAAAGGCAGAAACAAATCATATATTTGAGGTGGAAAAGTTTATCTGTCAGATATATCTTCTGTATATTGCCAGATGTCAGATTAAGTGGTTTTTACAGGCTGTTCGCAGCAATTGACCAGAAGCAGTTCTGTCATTGACAAATATCAATGCTTTATAAGTTTGTTCAACCTCAGGTTGTGCTGCTTCCTCTGAGGACCTGGGTTAGCTGTTCAGCAGAGAGGGCAATGCTTTCACATCCTGCAATGCGCCGTGCTCAGAAAGTCATTAACTAAAGCTATGTTGTTCTTTTCATACAAACATTTGTTACTGGGACCAAACAGCCTGATCCCCAGAGCTCCTTGTTGCACTGCTGGAAGAGCACCCTACCTTGCGCTGTGTTGTTGCAATACAGTAAACAGAGATCCATTTAGAACAAAAACCACACAATTTTTGATTTTTTTTTTAAGATGGGCCATGTTCTCTTACTTTGATGTACATCTAACAGTGAGCTATGAACTGAAAATGAAATATCTTTCAGCAACACACCTTTCACATTGTTTTCTGAGCTCTGATGAGCTTGCTTTTTTGCATCTTCCTAGAAGATTCTTTTTGAAAAAATATTTTGAATGAAGGTGAGAAAGGCTCCCAGTTTGTATCCCTAGCAAAATCTGTACATTTTTCAAATCTTTCTTACAAATACTGGGGAAAAAAAAGGGTTTATATTCTTAAGTCAGACAGGGCAGGTTACACTTTATGCTTTATTAAGGTCACATTCCTTATCAGTGCAAACAGATTTTACTGTTATGTCTTGCTCTGAAGCAAAAAGGAAAATTAATTCTATTTAGCATAGTTAACAACATTGCTGCATGTAGTGAATGTGTAGGATCACTCCATCACTGAGAGTACCTCATCAAGAGCTAGAGATGTTTGTTACTGTGCATTCCAAAAATTGACTTTAAAGTGAGATGAACCCAAATTACTCAATCTGCAGAAGAATTGGGAAGTCTTCCAGACGTGCTCTATCTACTTCCATCCTACAAGGATGGTGGGGCTCAGCCTCCCCTTGGGAACAGATGCTTTGTGTCTTTGTTACTGCCAATTTGTGTGATTGGGAGCTCTTATCTTAATGACTTAACAGAACTGAAGGCTTAACAAGTACAACATGGATCAATCCATGGAGCAAGATGGGGCAAGAGGAAGGAGTTCCAGCACACCCTGCTGCCATCCTCTTCTTTTTCTCGTCGCAGCAGTTGTGTAGCAATAGCTCTGCAGCACGTTTACATTGTGCATGCAGAGCAGGTCTGGCCCATCCCCAGCACGTTAGATTCTCCATGGATGGGCTGCATGGCACGTGTTGCTGCATGAAGTGGCGTGTAGATGAGATTTCTGTTGCTGAAATGTGGGAACCATATGTGTGTGTCTGCATTGAGTTCTGTGGCTGTGCAGCGTCGTCTGAACGGCTCTGCTCCGATGGCCCATGCCATCCAGTGCTGTGATCCTGTGCCACACACGGCAGTTTGTTACCTGTTGGAGTACAAAACCAGAGTGACTTCCTTGTGCACATCAAAGCAGTGACAGTGGGGACCCCCAGGTTTGAAAGGTTCAGCTAGTATAAGTCTTGGCAGTTTTTCTGCTGAAACTAATTTTGCTCTGTAAGAAAGCATAGCTGTTATGAGTATAAATATCTTTTATGACTTTCATTTAATAGATAATTCCACAAATCTACAGAATTTTTAGATTGATTCTCCACATATTTAACTTCTAAGGGCAGGGAAGTACAGAGGCTTTGCAAAGCAGCACCTACACTGAAGCTGGTAGAACTGCAAGCAGCTGTGTGTGCAAGTTGCACAGTGCCTGTGATATGCTGCTCTGCAGCAGGGGAGGTAGCTTTGCAGAAAATTGAAGCATTTTTCAGCTTTTAAGGTTACATTAGACGCTGTTGTGCAAATCGGCCCTCAAAATTGTAAGTCAGCAAAAACAAATACTTCTGTGAATGTAGTATTTAATTATGAGTGGCTGCAATAACGTTCATGTAAGCAAGAATGAAAAATTGCAAAAGCATTTTTACAATAAAGTTTGTGTATCATCTGTGCTAGAGTTAAGCCTATTCAAAGCTTGGATTAGTTTGTGGGGCTTTTTTTTGTTTGTGATTTTTTTTCTTTTTTAACTTAAACAGTATATAGCTTTCAGAGTGGTAAAAACTTTCATTCAAAGGCATTCTTTCAAAATATTCATCTATTTTCTTTCTGGTTTGAAAAAAGAAAGACATACTTCAGCTTTTTGAGGTAGGTGTTCTCTGCAGAATCCGCACTGATGAGAACCATGCACAGAACAGGAAGTTGAAAAGACAGGGAATGGCAGCTGAGAGCAGCTCCATCTGCTCTGGAAGCACATTACTGTATGGCGGAGGCCAAAACAACTGACAAGACCAAGTCATTATTTATGGAAGGACTCTGAACTCTGGCCGTTTGTCAGGCTGACTCAAGTAGTCTGCTGCTGGACCTGATGAGCTAGCAAGTATCTAACATAGATTTGTGCTCTAATAAATGTCAGATACAGAGGTGTTGCTGAAACAAATTGCTAAAATATTAAGAAAAAAAGGAACTGTACATCAAATGCCAAAATAAATAATAAAGACTAAATCACTAATAAAGACTGGAGAGCATTAGAACACCTTATTTTTGAAAGAAAAGCATTGAGAAGCAGTGTGATATCCCAGCCCTGAAATCAATGGCAGAACTCTCTCTGACTGATATGGAGCGAGGGTCTCACCCTCTCTGTGCTGTATTTCAGTGTGCTTCCCATTAATTTATTTCATGTTACAGAAGCTGGGATGGCTCATGAGTTTGTGAAATAGTTTCCGTGTCTGCCCATTTAGTACAAGTTCCAGTCCCCAGGCCAATGAAAACATTCTCAGTTCCCTTCAAAAATTATATCAGCAAGGACAAACAACTTCTTTTAGACTAATAAAAAAGGATTGGGACAACTCTGTTCTTTGAGATGTTTGTTGCCATTGTGAGCTGTAAGTTAGGAAAAAATTCGATTACCTCATAGCCATGCCAGGCTGGGTGCTTTTGTTTATTCTGTTCTCGGGGAGTGTCCCAAGTCTTGCCATCATTTTCAAATACATAAGTTATAGCATGTTAGAAAATTACCAGAAGGAAGACTTCTTTCCCTATCAGTATCCATGCTGTTTACAGTCAACAACTAGAATCCATGTGCCTTCCTGCTAGATTGCTCTACTGTCTGGCTTCAATAGCAGTGAGCAATCTGCTGTCATCTTCCAAAAGTGTCACGATTCTCCAGTTATTTGCAGGCATTTTTCTATTGCAGAAATGTTTTCTAAACATAGTCACTTGCTAAAAAAATAAATAAACCCAAACCTCATATTAGGAAGCCTGTCTAGAGTCACTGCTTGGCTGTGTGACACACAGCAAGAAAAGGAGTCACATGATTCTGTCTGGAAAGTGATCAGTTGCATTATTCTAAGTATTAAAATGTGTCTGTATATATGCATCTGTATGTATAGAGACACACATACTTTGAGATCGTGCTGACAATGAATTTTTCAGTCTATAAAGAGAAACAGATTGCCAACATAATCTTTTCTTTACCAGACTGTGAATTTCATTACAGTCAAACTCTTCAACTTCAGAAATATTCTCTGTTATGATGCCAAAAGAAGTCTTAAAGGGGTTTACTGATTCTGTATAAAACCTCCTATTTGCTGTGTTACTGAATGAAGAAAAGAGCAAACAGGAGTACAAAGTTTTCCTCTTTTATTTGTCACATATTTTCTGGTGTAAAGGTAGGTCATGCATATCTGCAGTTCTGTATGAAATCATATATACATTATCGTTCTGTCCAAGTGGATACAGTTTGCTGATAGTCTTATGGTGAATCATAGTCATGCGATGCAGTCACTTACATGTCTTTAATGGTCTCATCTTCATGCTGACCATTAGTCTGTTCTCCAAGAGTGTCTAACGTTACTGTCTTCCAGCAATTTTGCACAGCTTCCTAGCAGAGAATCGAAAAATAACCCTGCTACCAAATTGCTTTCTTTCCATCCTTGCAAAGGTAGAACTTCCTCAGGTCTAAAATGAGCCACATTCCGTCCAGAACTGTTAATGAAATAGAGCATTGATAAATTGGGTACAAGCTGGGACAACTGAGTAACTTTCTTACTGATGTAGGAATGACATCGGTTGTAGGCACTTTACATTCTCAAAGACTTCAGCAAATACATTGGTTGGAAAGAAACGAAGCCATACTTCAGGCCTTGGGGTCTGAGTTTTGGGTAGGAATTGTACATTAAGAGGAAACCACTGAAATAATGCCTATGGTCTGCAGCTTGACCTAGCCTAGTTAGGGGAACCTGAGCAAGGCTGTGGGACCTCCCAAAGTTTTCCTGTTGGCAGTCATAGCCTTTATGAGGCTTTTTCTCTTTGACCGAAGAAGGCATACAGGACCCTAACAAGGACCGGGAGAAGAATACTCTGTGAAGTCAAGGCTCAAGCACAGACCCTGTGCTTGATTTCCCTGCACTTTTCCAATCAAAATGTTCCTTACTGTCTGCATAAAAACAGTAAGTCAGAGGGCTCCCAGCGTTGGGTCTAATGCCATGGTGAGCCTGGTACAAACAACACTACCTTGGTGCAGCAGCATGGTGTTTACATTCGTGAGATTGAGTTACATTTTTCTGTCTCTGTTAAGAATTTATTATTGACCATAACATTTATTTACTCAAGCATACTTTTTCAGTGCAGAAGACAAATGTGCATGCTTACTTTTTTTTCATGGCATTGGGAAGGGGAGAAAGATGAGATATTTTACAAATGAGTAACCAATTCTGAAGTACTGCACTACAAAGGTTACCGTGACTTTTTACTGCATTTGATACTCATTATGCTGTGCATGATCTGTTCCTTCCACGAGGAGTCCTGCAGATGTAAAGGCTCATACTATGATTGGTTTAATTAGAAATAGTGGCAAGAAATCTGACACCTTTTTACTCTTTGTTCAAATAACAAATGTTAAACACATGGACACTAATTAATTCCTGGAACAATTACACTGATTTGAGGGGCACTACGACAGGAGTGATTTAGCTTATGATGTTAATTTCAAATGATTTTTGTATATACTTCTCAATTATTCATTATATTCTCAATTCTCATTAGTGTTTTCATCTGAAAATGTCTTGTCAAAGAGGAATAGCTGGAGATCAAGGAAAATAATTGTCAGCTTTTTTTCTCCCCTTGGCAAGTCAGGGAATTTTCTGAATGTTGTTATTTTGTTAAGGTCCAGTACTGGAGAAAATGAGTGTTTTTATGAATCTAAATTTGTTGTTTTCTTAGGAGAGTGGTGGCTTTGCAGATTACTGAGTATCTTCTGCGTCTTTAGGTCTTACAAACTGTGAACTGAAGTACCTTGTTGCTATGAGATATGGACAGAAATGGTTGCAGAATTGAGCTCTTAAGCTACAATATTGTCAAAGAAGCCATTGCAAATAGTACTAAGATCATTAAATGTTTTCCTTGGGATTTGCTCTGAGAAGTAGCCATTTCATGTGCCTTTGCTGCACATGTTAATTTGTATGTGTGTCCATACACATTTCCAAGGTGCAAAATTAGCAAATGACTTGTGGAATGAATCAGTAAAGCTATTGTGCTCTGTGAAGAAGTGAATAAACTAGCTATTTTAACCCCAGCCTAGGCTTCCCCTCTCTTGGGTTTCCTAGCGGATCCTTTTGAGATATATCTGTTCTCAAAATAAAGCCACTTTTTATGCTTTTTAGTACTTGCTGACTGTTTGCCAAGGAATTCTATGAAGTATCTGTGAATATAGCCTGAGACGACGCTACACTGCTTCCCCTGTTTCCTGTGCTGAATGGCCAGCCTCGATGATAAACTGTAATGCAACTCAAGGTAGGAAGAGTGAGCTGCCAGAAACTATTTATCACTCCACTGGCTTTGTACCATACACATCCGTCTGAAGTTAAATTGAGGTATAAGAGGAGTTTTCTTCTGCTCCAGCTTTGCCAGTGATAGTATCTTGCATAGAGATGAAAATAGAAAGTCAGTGTTTAGCCCTTAAATGTTCCCATTCCATGAGAAGAAGATAGAAGTGATAGAAAATTTGACTCAAAGATTCTGACACATAGTGCTACAATATTAATCTCCCATTAACTTTGATGGGGCAGACCTCTTTCTAATGGCAGATTTCAGTATAATGCATTATATAGTAATATATAAATAGTGAGGTTTCAGATCATTTTTTCATCGTTGTTGGCTATTTAAGGGGTTAAATACTAAATGTTGTTTAGGAGTAAAATGTTACTATATCCTGTCTTTCTATTTGTTGTGTCTGTTAGGGATAAATAAATGACTTACCTTTTGTCAGTATAGCCTCATTTTAGGCACTGAAGATAGCCTATTATAAAACTAAAACAAGTATGACATTCTAGGGCAAAGCTTGGGGATAATTATATGTAGTTCAATTCTTTATAAACCCCTAAGTCCAAGTGAAGTTAAATCTAAATATTTCCTGTGGTAGAATGAGAGCTTACATTTTGTGGCATTCCTGTCTTATTCAGTGTCAAGTACCATGAATCCAGTAGTAACTATGAGATATTTGAGGTAATTGAGTTGTAAAATGGAAGTGGCATCAAAACACTCAAAATGCACTCAGCAGCCTAGCACATCTTGTTTTAGCACATCCAAAGCAGATGCGTGTCTTTGTTATCTGTGGTGCTTGGGTTTTGTTTGTAATGGTTGTGACAGATGTTGCTTTCACCTGAGAAAAAAAGTGAATCAAAGAAAGGACAGACTTGACTTGGGAAAAGACAGCACTGAGATGCAGCAAGTAGTGCATACTATGCTCTAGTGCATCTTCAAATCGTTCATTAGTTCTAGTTTCTACAAAACATCTTTCTTGAGAGATATGCTCTCTGATTTCATCCACTGACTGCAGTGTGTTAAAGGTTCAGCTGTTAACCTGGGCCGATGCTGATGTGGATGTTGTCTGCCTCTCTCCTGGTCTGTAGTGGGACAGGGTGCCCAGGACAAGCACCCCACTGCCTAAACCAAAGAGCCTGAGAGCAGAATGGAAGCTTTCTGGTGCTGGTTGACCTCCCAGCCACCCTACACACGGCATCCAGCACTTCCCAGGCTCCGCCAAAACTTGGCAGTGGCAGAGCTGGATGGATGAGAGGCTGGGATGGGAGATACTGGGAAGCAAGGAAGTCTATATTTCCAGACCCTGGGAAGTAGAAGTATATAAGAAGTCTTTATGAATATTTTGTGTCTTAAATGGGCATATTTAAAATTAATCAAAATACGTCTGTTAAACAAACTTATTTGTGTAACTAGAATTCCACCAAGCGATCAAAATTCCCTTGCATTTTCTTTACACTTATGGCAACTACAAACTTATTTATGTTCATGCTTTTCTGAGCATGTCAAAAATGCTTAATATATCACTTGAAAAATGTTAGTTCAGTAACTATGTTTTCTTTTAATACTAAAACACAAGAATGCATGATAAAAGTGCCATGAAGGGAAATAATTGATTGTTGGTCCATGCTATAGAGACTGAGTGACTACATAACACCCTTAAGTAATTAAATTGCTTTAACCACAGATAGCTGAGCCAGATTCCTTCACAGAATTCCTGTCTCCCACCCAGTATTCATCAGTTCATTTCACTGACCTTGCTGTAAGCTAAAAACATACTGATAATGTGTCAAACTCAACTCATAGTTTTGCTTTAGCTTTATGAAAGAGTTATTTTTACTCTATTTTAACGTATGTGCTTACAGAACTTCAAAAAGGTCTGTTATTTTCAGTATTTTGATCTGTTTGGGGTTTTCCTTCATAAAGAGATGGTGATATTAAAGCTCCTCAAGCAAAGGAGCCTTTTTATGATAAAGATCGAGTTCTCATGATTTCCTTCTTGGTTTTACCACGCATTCCCTTTTCTTTTGAATTTTGCTCTTACCAGGGTAGCTAAATAAATACAGTAGCACAGAAGCAAATGGAAAACATCTGTTTTTCTTACTCAGGAATCTAGTGACTCAGGTTTTGTGAACATCTGAACTCAGCAGTTTTACATATCTGTAGAATTTTCTGTAGTTTAAAATTGTTGTTGTAAAACATACACCTATCACTACTGTAATACTGCAGATATACTGGAATAAGGGATATTTCATTTGGTCTTGTTTTGTTTTTGATTGAAATCATTAAGAATCCTTAAGAAATTGGAATTGCTACCAGACCATAGCACTGCTTCACCTTGTCTGTTTCTGGTAGCAGAAAGTAGGAGGAACAGAAGGAGCAGGTCCAGCTCTTTTTGAAGCAATCCTTTCCAGTGCACCATCCTGTTTTCCAGAAACAAAGGGATGCTGAGCTGGAGGTGGTTCTTGTGATGAGAATAACAGTGTAATAGAGGTGGATAATTTATTATTTATATTTGTCAGGGTTAAAATATTTTAAATAGATGGAAACAGACTTTTTACAGGAAATGGGTAAGTATTTAGGCTTAAAGAGCAGATCACTATAATATGGAAACTTAAAAAATGTGGTGTTCTGATAATGAAGAGAAGTTATATTACCTAAAGCATTATGAATGCCTTTCTCCATATTTTATCAAGCTGGAAGCATCTTTTTATTCTCTTTTGGCCTTTTTTTTTCTTGTATCACCAGTGTCACTGTGAACGTTCTTTCAGTGTCTCTCACTCCCTCAAACTGTATTTTGGTTCTATAGTTGTCTCCTTCTCTGCATTCAGAGCTCCTGCAAAACTTTATTCTATACAAATCCATTATTGAGATGTAATCTAAATATCACCACATTACTAGATATAGATGTCACTACTTTCTTAAGCGACCTAATGTCTCCACATTTGTATTTCCCCTTGCTGAGCTGCAAATGCTCATTAATTCCTCCTGTTACATTATCTGTATGTATCTTGGCACCTTAAATACAGAATACTGTTACTCCCACTTGTTTTTCTTAGCTGTCAATTGCTAGATATGGGAATAAATAATTTAAACTACCATAATGCAATGCTTTATAGAGCTTATTTAAATCCTCCTTACTGAAAGCTAAGCAGCTTTCTCCTACTGAATGCCAGAATGCATTTTCTCGTAATCATTGTGAAGACGGTGTGAAGTTGTAAATGTCATTTCGGTAGTCTGTAGAGAAGGAAGACAATCCTATAGCATCTGCGGTTTAATCTTGTGAAGTCTGCAAACTGTGTGAAAATCAAATGATTCCAAAGATCTTTCTTTGGCCCAAGTGGTGAACATCCAGATTTTATTAAAACAATACACGCTGGGCCCCAAAAACATTCCAAATTCAAGATGGTCATTTAGTACATATTCCTCCCTTAAAGTATATGTTGTTAAAGGAACTTAAGATTGAAAACAGTGCACGTATCAGAAATTATGTTCAGCTAACAAAAACCAGTAAGTAAGCATATTAAAATGTGCAGTTATTTCAGTCTGAATTGTTGAAAAAGGCAGTGCAGCTGCTATTTGTCAATCATTTGAAACATGGAAACTAAGTATACTAAATATACTGTGTGGTTTTGAGCATTGGAACTCTACCAACTACCAATCCAGTGATTACCACCCGCTTTCTGTACCTAATTAACTACATGGGGAACAGTACCTGTTCTGTCGGGCCCACCCATAAGTAGGGTGCATAAGTGTTCTGTGAGTTTGCTTGTATGTGCTAATTATTGGCTTTGGCATGCATGTTATTCATTATGTTTTTGGCAAGAGTATGAAAAAGGCATTTTGATCTGAAAACAGCTAAAGAAAAAGGTGGGAGAGGTGTTTCTGTAATTGGTCCAGATTGATCTGGGAATGCCTCTGTCTCCATCTCCCTCTTGTGCAATTTCAAATCCTCTGCCTTTCTAGGTCATTTGAGTCAGGTCAGAACAATTCAAAGGAGCTGTGCACTTTATAGTTTGAACATCATATTGGCCTCAGCCTTTTCTACTAGATCTTCCCTTTCTATTTTTAGGCCTTTTTTTTTCAGAAACTGTGGCTTCTGACAGTTACATCACCTGAAAAATCTTGCTTACAATAAAGTTGGCAGCTGTGCTAGCTTTGTTAGTCCATGTAGACCTTTTTGTCTCTTAATTTTCTTTCTCACACTTCCAGCCTGGTCCCATTTTAAAATGTACAGGTACTGGAAATGTTTGTGTTCCCTTCAGGGTAGCAAGTCACAGTTCTGAAAACATTTAGATATTGCTTTCACTTCATTACGTAGAAAGCTGGGGACAAAGCCTACCATTAAAAATGTTGGTATGCTACTCTCAGTGTTTACACTCTGTGCTAATAGATTTAATGAAACTGAAAAGAGAGAGGCTGCAGTTTTGCTCACCTACTGGAATGACAGCAGCGGTAGATAGTGACATACTTTGAGGCTTCACTGCTGCGCAGTTTTGGTTAGGTCCCGAAGTGCACACTAGTGATGCTGCTCAAGTAAGTAACGATGATGACCTTTCAAGTAAATAGCACAATTTCCATTTTTCTTTAGAACTGTCATCACAGCATATGAATGTTTTAAGACTATTAACCTCTCAGGTGGACAGATACATCAATGTGTAACAACTGGAAAATTCTTAACAGGAATAAGGTGGTGTAGCTCCATATATCTATAGAGCATCTGTGTTGTTTTAATCCAGCTGAGAATATATCCCATAATTTTGCTTACCTCTGTGGGTTTGCATATGGTCACCGTCCTTGGAGAATGCTGCCATCTACCATGAGCTGAAAAACATTCAGCTATTTTTTCTCTCAGTTTAAGGGGCTCCGTTTTTGTTGTTTTTATTTTAAAGAGTTAGTGAGATGAAGGATTCTCCTGACAATCATCTCCCCTTCCTAATGAGAAAACCAAAACCATTTCCCCCACTACCAAGAGAGTTCCTCTAGCAGAATGCCCTCGCTACATCTGACTTGAAGAGAGGAGTTTCAGATATCCCATCTGTGTCAGATATGTATCTTTTTCTTCATCCTTCTCCTTGTTGTTATATTTATTGGCAAAAAAATGTCTGCACTGTGGGAATTTTGCATCTTTCATGTCCTTAATTCTATATTTCTACCTTAGATATATGTATGGGAATATTAGTGTCTGTTTTCTGTTTTTTTTATTTTTTTTCTGTCCTAAACAAGAAAGAACATTGTGCTTTATAACAAAATTCCCAAAATGGAGAATGGAAATACACTGGATGCAATTTGTAGCAGTTGTTCTTAAGAACTAGAGACAGAAGTTGAGATGTAATGAAGAATGACCCAGTTGAATCAAGCAACTTTTGCATTTTGTTTTGCCTTTCTAGTTGCTGGACTGTTCTTTGGATGAGACTGTCCTCTGGCATAAGCAAAATAAGCTTAGCCATACCTAATTTAGTGTAGCACTTGATGAAGGAAGAATACGGTTTAACATCTTCGTGTCAGCCTCTATTCTGCCACCACTTTCTATATGCCAGCAGCTGTGAGGAGGTTCCTTTGATGGCAGCTTAATGGTAATCTGACACAGTTCTGTAGCAGCAAGTCTTCCTTGAGAAGGTGAGGAGCTATAAGATTCTTTAGGCTGCATTAGTCCATGACATAATGCTGGTGTAGCATTATGAAGCATCCTCTGCTTCATGTTTTTAAGATGCTGAAATAATCGGCTAATCAATAGTACCTTTGGATAAATCTGTTTTCTAGATGCTGGGCTTGGACTCAGTTCTTTCCATCCTTAGACCCCAGAATTCAGTTCAAAGATGGACAGTAGCTTTCACACTCATTAAAAACATGGGTGCAAAAAGAGACTATGACGCATCCAAGATTACAACGGGAATGGCTATGATACTAGATCTAGAAATGGTTTTTCTTGACTTCTGATAGCGAGTCATGGAATCATTAAGGTTGGAAAAGACCACTAAGATCATCTAGTCCGTCTACTTCTTGAGTAGTGGTATTTCAGAACTGTCCTACAAAACAGTGTCTCCTATTTCAACCTCTCAATATGCTAGACAAAAGTATGATTGAGTCCTTTAAATGATTTTCCAAGCTCAAATGTGTCCTCGCTGTGGGCAGAAACTTCAAACAGGCAGGACAAGTGTTCTTGCTGTACTCGTGCTTATCAACGTGTCAGGTTGAACCAGGAACATTCTGTAAAAGTTATTCCTCATTACAACAAATCCCCTAGCTAGATTACAACATTGACAAATTTTTACCAGCTTTTTACTGCCAAGTTCACTAGGAGCACATCTGGAACTATTAGACATTGCTGCATCTGGCATATCATGTTCCTTTCCCATTTAGGGCAGGATGGTCATCTTGGGAAGAAATTCTAGCTGCAATCTTAGTCCTTTCTCACCAGCAGCATAAAGGAATGGCCCAAGTTCTTTGTTCTCCTCTATATGATGTGCTTAGTTAAGGTCCATAAACTGAATAAGGATGTGTAAAAAAAGAACCTTTTATACTGATCTCTCTGTTAGACAACTCCCAGATATGGTTAAGAACTGTGCATGTTTACGTACATGTTTGTGTCCAGAGAGACTCAGAAAAGGAGAACTGTAGCCATCAGTCCTGTGCACAACAGGAAAAGGAGCCTGACAGGACCTGAGACAGCCCTCAGTGCTTCGCCCTGTCTCAGGGCAGCATCAGTGCTACCTGTTCTCTACTAGATATCTGTCTTTCTAGTCCTTAAAAATGGAGTGCTTTGCTCTGGACTCTCCCCACGTTTTCCATGTGATTCTTCAAGTGCAGCAGTTGAGTCCAGGAGTAGCACTGGCATGGAGCCCATTCCACTGTAAAGGAGAGGACAGGATAATTTTGTGTTCCTTCTGCATGATACCTGCCTGCTGCTCTCAGTGCAAAGCCAGCTTTCCCTGCAGGAGCCTGGCACCATTAATGAGTCTGACCTACTTCTGTGTTCCCATTGCTAAAGACAGATCTTGTGCTTGCCTCTTCTTGCTCTTTTAAAATTTCAGTCACTGTCCATGCCTCCTCAAGGAAAGCTTCTGGTGGATCAGTCATTAGTTCGTTGTCGTCTCTGTATTCTCTCAGGTGCAATTCATCTGACCCAGCTGACAAAAGAACATCTTAACTTACCTAGTCTGTTTTTCCTCTAGTCTGTATGTGATAGTTCTAACCATCCAATTACATTATCTTTGCTAGCAAAGAGGCATCAGATTCATTTCATTCTTGGTAATACCTGTGGATAGATTTCCCTTTCATTTAACTGTATTTCTAATTTTGATTATCATCTCTTTGAAATTCCTTCCTTTCCTCTTTTCACCTTTTCCTCCTTTCAAATGTTCTTTTCCTGTACCTCTCAGAGGACATCACAACCACCTTTGTGCATTTTGTTTTTGCCCCTATGAGCTTGTATTTCATCTCTAGTAGTCAGGGCAGATTTGTGTTTCCCATGACTTTTTGTCTTTGAAGTCAGTGGAGACGTCATGATTTAGCCAAGTGTCTCTTTCTGTTCATCCAGGTTTTCTGCTTTACAGGACAATTTATGTTCATGTCTCGTTTTGTGTTGTTAAGGAAGCAGTAACTTTCCTCACGTCTTTGTGCCTTGTAGTTTCTTACGTTACTGAACCTGTTTCTTCTAAGTATAGTTCCTTTCTACATTTTTCTCCTTAATCTTTCATTCCTGAAATGAGTGAACATAGCTGTTTCAAGATTTTTAATGTGTTAGCCTTCTACAACCTCAGTTGGTTCCCCAATCTTCATAAAAATTATGCCAAAAAACTCTGCTTCTTACGAATTTTCTGTCACCTGTATAAACAAAAAAGCAACCAAAATATCAGCCGTGCAATTCAGAAAAATTGGCAACTTAAACCTGAAAAGTTGTTTTAATATGTCAAACAATCTGTGAAAAACATGACTACAGAGTCACTAAAAGCAACTCCGGATGCTAGGTTCAGTGCAACCTCAAACCCACTCCTGACTGCAAGATATCTTAGTGTCCCAGCTGATGGTAAGAAAGGCTGGCTGTGCCTGCATGGAGAGTCACTGCATACTGACAAAATGCTACCTCTTTGGAAGTGGGGATGGTTTGGTCTTAAATATGTGGAGCAGTATTGTACGGATTATAACGATAGTGCTCTCTCTCCATCTATGAATTAGAAATTCACAACCGTTATTTGAAGTTTGTGTCTGTGAAGTGAACTCCAAACTAAGAGAAAGTAAAACAACCACTCCCCACTGTGTCTTTGCCATGTATGCCCTGGGATACTCAGGGCTTGGGACAACCTCTTCTTTCCTTTACCACAAAGTAAAAATCTACAGGGATAACTTTCAAAATTGCTCTGGCATCATAAGCTGTAGGTTTCTTTCTTCTTCGCGTTGCACAGATGCAGCAGCAATTTTCTGACCACAAAAAGGGTGTGTTCTGGGACCTGCCCAATTGTAGAAAGAATGGCATTTCTGTCGTTGTGTCTGTAAAATTTCCAACATCTGAGCACCAGAAGAAACTGCAGCTTGAGAGTATATGTGGCATAACAATTCTGAAAATGCTCCTTTGGGTTCAATGAAAGTGCTTGTTCCTCTTCTGAAAATTCTGAAATGAATTAGCAAAAACTCACAGTGGAAAAGGGTTTTCTGGTTTTCTTTTTTTGTGTATCCCTAAAGCTATAGTGACGTACATGATACAGAAAAGTACAGTTTAATCACTGTCTGCTAATCTAAAAAAAGATTGCATCATGGTTAACATGTATGTCATTATGGTGGCCTTTGTTTTTCTGTGCTTTGAAGTGAAGTTTAGGGGAAAGGAACAAATATGTGACAAGCAACATATGCAGACTGCAAGGTGGAAGTGGTAAATGAATAAGACCATGTTTGGAAGATGCAGATGGTGCTTCTACTTGATCGTATGGTAGCACTGGCAATAGAAATGTTTTGGAGTTAGGGAAGTAGGGAGGCCAGACATGTTACCTAAGTGCACGGTGATTTATTTGTAGAACATGCAGGAATGCAGGGAACAAAAACATTAAACAGCCCTTGGAGACATGCATGAACTCAATACATTTATGTGTGGTCTACACTGAGCTCCTGGCAGCTCACATGATGTCTTTGGTCATATAGGCTTGGTGTGGCTGATGACGTCTCACAACATCTCTCTTCAACATCACCAGGTTCTCCTTCTCTGGTACCTGCTCATCTCCTGGTGTGACATGCCTTGTTCCACATCCCATGTTAGCTAAAACTGTTCTTTCAATTCCTTATCTCTGCCCAGGTTGTTTGTATTCTGGTTGTTTGTAGATTAGCCTTTGGTCAGCTAGACATTTATTCTTATTTAACAGGTGCAGCCATATGCCTGAATGGGCAAGAGCTTGGATATTGGCCTTGTTTATCTTAGTGCTGAAGCACAGAACAGGCATATAAAATGGATAAGATCTCATTGTGTGCTCAGGAGGAATATGTAATGAAAGGTATGATTTATAATAATCATTTGCTGGCGGAAATAACTTTCTGCGTCTTTGTGTTTCTGTAATTACTTAAGCAGCAATTCATGTCTGTTACTACTGATAATACGTAATCACAGTGGCTTTCTGAGGAGCAGTGCAGCAAGAGAATAATTAAATCCTTTAATTACCATTTGTTTGATTGTTTGTTGTTTCCAGGAAACTTTGCTTTTCTATTTTTATTGTATCATGAGCAGTAAATCTTAAATCCCTTCAACTGCTGAGTGTCTGTGAGTATTGTAAAACAGAAATTTTGTAGCATTATATGAAGGGTATATGGTATGTGAACACCTTTATAGAATATGGGAACAAAAGCATAAATATTGTTTTTGTTTGTTAGGTTTTTGTGTTTTTACTGTTGAAGTCTGAAAGCAAAATTTTATGAGAATTGAAAAGGCAGTTATAAAAATCCACTTGTCTCTTTTTTTGTCCTGCAAAGATGATAGAACTAATGCCATTTCATACACTTTTGAAAGGAAACAAAGCAGACATTTTCAGCTGACAGGGTGAGAGGAATTTTGCCAAATTTACTGTAAAAAGTGCAGGATCTGTGAGTCTGACAGAATGAAGATTGTAAGCAGGATCTGTTTGAGAATAGTGTAGTCCTGCTCACAGCTATCTTTCATTTTAACAGAAGATTGAATATTCAGTGTTTCTGAATTTCACAGTGTGAAGAAATTAGCCCTGAGATTGTTCTGCTCATTGATGGAAAGCATGTTTGTTTATACTAAGCCTGGATCAAGGGAGGTCTGAGAGGGGAATTCTGAAGCCAAAATGCTTTTGAAAACTCTCTCAATTCATAGTTTTGCAAAGAACGGCTGCTGGTGCAACGCTGCACTGCAGGCTGCGAGTGCCTTCCATCATGGGCCTCTGAGACAGACTCAGGCTCTGCCCTCCAGCAGCCCCAGTGAAGGAGCAGCATCCCTGCCCCTCGTCCCTTCCTGTCACCACCTGCACACCTGTGAGTGCTGCTGTGATGCCTGTCCTCTGCCTTGGGCACCCAACAGCATCTCAGGACCCAGCCTGACTCTCAGAGCAACTCTTGCTGGCTCACCCTTTCTCTTTAACAGCACAAAATGCGTTTCCTATATTTCCCACAGCTGGCAGGCCTTTGGCTTGTTCTGCAGCCCCAGCTTGAACTGATTTCATACTCAGCACAGATTTGGCAGCAGCATGGCTGGCTGGAGTCGCCTGTGATGTTCCTTCCAGGACTGTGCTAGACAGATGCTGAAATGTTAATCCGTTTACCTGAACTGGAAATGCTGAACTCCATTGACCTACTCCACATTATTTGTACAGCAGAAAGTTAGAAATTTATGTTCTAGGTGCTGGAAAGTTTACTTGAAAGCCACTGTGTGTGGACACCTTTGCCTCATTCTTCCTCAGAGACAAGTATTTCAGGTCTTCCTGCAGGCTCTACCAGCGTCATAATATGGGCTGCCATCAACTTGGGTACATGAGGTTCTTTGCTTGGAGACTTTTTGGGATGTGTTACTTACCTTAATGCGAACAGCTAAAAACATGGAAATTGCAGTTGACTAAGTACTACAGAGTCAGACTGCTAGTTTGCAGATGATTGACCTAAAAGATACTTTCAAATGGGTCCTTTGAGCTCTCAAGTTTATTTTTGTTTCTGTGCATCTGGTGCACATGTGTTTCTTTAAAACCACATGTTAAACTTCTTAGAAAATACACCATACATGTTGTGTAGCTGCTTCACAAGCTTTAGTATCTTTATTTCTTAAAAAATTAAAAATTATTTTTATACCTCATTTTTCATAATAGGTTGGGTTGTGTTTAATTTCTTTTTCTTTTAATTAAAGGCAATTAAATATCCTCAAAAAAAGGCTTTCTATTTAGTAGAATACAATCTGCATCTTTTCAAAGTTCAGAAGAATGAAATTATGGGTTGTGGAGCACAGGGGGACAAAACTTACTTTCTTTATTCCTGACCTGTATTTGTATGCCAATCAGCATCATAGACTGACTGCAGCAAGTTGGAAAAGGATTCATAGTGAAAATTTTGGTGGCCACTGTGCTTCAGAAGCAGTCTTACTGGATGTCAGGAAGACCGAAGACTGAAACCCTGAAAGAAATTATGTGTGAAGATTATGAACTGAAGATGAAAACAGTTACTAGCCAAGATTCATGGCACAGGCTTAACCAGTGCAGACAGAACTACATGGGTATTTTCTTCCTGTTTTAGCCATTACTTTTACCAAAATTGTCTTCAACTAAGTTTTGTCTGATTCTATCATATAGTGGAATTGATCAATGCAGCTTTTACTGTATGAATAAGAAAATATTACTGTGCATTTCAGAATGTTTAGGATGAAATTTACACTGCTCTTGAAGCTGCTCATTAGAAACCTCTCAGGCTAACCAGTCATTTTTGGTATCTCAGAATAAGAGCTCAGAGACAGACAGAAGCCTTTTCCAGAAAAATGTGTTTCTTTAGAAGCAGAACTACGTAGGTAGGTAGTGCTGTATTAAACACTTCAAAATCTGCTCCAAGTCATGGTATTCCACTATATAAACTTCTGTACCTTTCAGCTAAGCAAACTGGTAAGTTTCCTGATATCCTTAAAAGACAAAAAACATTAGCATAGCACTAAATAATTATGAAAGAAAATATTGCATTTAATGTGAGCCTCTTCATTTTGCAAGTGCAGTAAAGATCGTGCTGCCTTCATAATTGCACTCATTCTAACTAATTCTCTGGTAATAGCAATCAAATTCTCTGATTAGTTTATCAATTAAAATATTAATTTAAGTCTCTTTTGTAGTTATACGTAAGCCAAATCTTGCAGCAAGATTGCTTTTGGAGCAATCACAGTTGGAATAATTCACATCCAGGGTTGTCATTAATTGCTGATATGTGCTTATCAGCTCAGCCATCAGTGCTTGCAGAGCTCCCCACAGCACCATTGGTTTTTGCTTCACTGCTCATTAAAGCAGCATTTCTAAGGGAGCTCAAGCAGCCACAAGTTCCTAAAGCCCCAAGACATGGTGACAAGGGGACTCACTCTGAATAAATGCCTGTGTTGGACATCTATTGCAGTCAACTTCCTGTTGATATACTAGAGGCCAGATTTGCTCATTCATCTTAAATGTTTTACGCTGCTCCAGAGGTTTCCCATTGGTCCACTAACTATAAGCTTTTCTTATTTGGGAAACACATACTAGTTACTATGATGTAGCAGTGAATACGCACATAAAAGTAATGTAAATGTACATATATGTTTATAAGGTTGTTACTGTGTACCTTCATACCATGGAAATACTGTATACGACATTTTAAATAATATATAAAGTTAGAAATGTTTACAGAATATTAAAAAATGAAGGACTTAAGAATAAAATACTTGTAGGGATGGTGTCATTACTTTCAAGCCAAGGATCATAAATGTTAACAAACCTTACATTCAATTGTACTCACTTTTGAAAGTAAGCATGAAAACAGAAGTGTTCTTGACTCCTTTTGGTAATGGCCTGAAATGAGATTGAAGAAAAAAATTATTTAAAATAAGTTTAAAGTCATTTGGGTTTGCCAATGCTTTAAGTGAAATTAGAAGTGTAGCATGAAATGAGAGTAGGGCTGAGTTATGGCTGTATGAATACTAAATTTTAAAACTATTGTGTTGGGATTTCTCTTAAGTATATCCTTAACTCTGGTTTCATTCTACTTACAAATCTCTTTTCTTTAGGTTATGTTTGTAATATGTCTGTTAACAAATGGACAAATGTCTGGCCGTGGGCAGGTAGACCTTTAACACAAAATTAAGAATGCAGGGATAGTTATTCCAGATTATTTTTGTTATTTCTAAAGGAAATATTACAAGTGAGTGCCCAAGTTTGCAGAAAGTATTCAGTACTCAGAAGGTTTTGAACACCAAGGCAGCCATAAAGGAGCCTACTATCACAGTCAAGTGGACAAAAACTGTTGCAGGTTGTATGACTGATTTTCCACTATTTCATTATGTTGTGTTTTTTTCATTTTGTTACTTCTAAATTTCATAGATTTCTTCAGTGAAAGTGCATAGGAAATCTGCAAGAACAGAATAGAATTTGATCTATGTAGCTTGTGCATGTTTTCATAAAGGAGGAGACTATTTTCAGATTTAGCCTGAAGGTTTATTTTGCAAAAGAGGTTGCATTTTTAGAAAATCCTTTCTGTGAAAACTGCAAAACCTGATCAGTGAAATCGAATAATTTATTTTTCTTTTGGAGGAATAATATAATAATAAAAAAAAAAAAGTAAAAAAAAAAAAAAAAAGTAACAAAACCTCAAACTATTTTACTGGGCATATTTGACATCCCCTGTACAAACTAGTCTGGTTCTGATCATGTTCCTGAAATGTGAGGTCTGATCACAACAGTTCTTGACCCAGACACAAACAAACAGTGCTTCTCACTTTAATTTAATTTAGATCTCTGGCTGGAGCACCACCTCCACTAGGGAATATAACCCCCAGCTTGTTATAGACATGCAAAGTGAAACAGCATGGCTGCAGAACCTCCTAGGGTGTGGACTATACTGTGTCTTAAACATCCTTTGTCCTTATCTCCTTCCATCTACGGTAGACAAGGCCAGTAGCTGATTACTTAGTTTCAGTATCAGTCTTACCAAACACAGAGTATGTATAGTGTGTATCTTAGAATATAAAACTCAACCATCTGAAGGATTAGACTTCTAAAGTAAATTCTTCAAATTGGTCAGACATGAGAGCATACATGAAATTTTGCACACATGAAGAAGGAGAGAACAGCATGTGAATAGTGAAAAGTGTTGTGTACCCCTGACTAGCAACATAAATTGCTGATGGAATGTGATAGTCAGGACTTGGTTCTATCCCATCCCATATTTCTGTGAGAGCGATGTCTGTCCCACAGGAGAATGCAAGCAGTCATCACATGCCTTAGCTGATCCAGACTTGGCCTTTATGTATCAGCTCCTTGAGACCACCACAAGGAAGGACTTTGCATGAGGAAAAGTCCAACCTGGATGTGTGAAAGCGAAGATAAAGACTGCTTTTCTTGAGAGAACTGATGCTCTTTCTTATTTGGAAGACCCTATTTAACTTGCTCTCCCTAATGGAAATCTTTCTCTTCCAAACCATTATTAAATAAGTTTTGAATTTCTTTCCAGCATTAGCCAGTCATCTGCACGTTTCTCGCTTTTTGACTTGCTTAAATGCTTGGAATGAAGCCTTTCTATAAAATGATTATCTTAGGAAATTTCCTCAGGGCAGAATTACTTATCTCTAGTCTTGATAAGTTACAGTTATTGAAAATGCTTGCAAACTTGTCATGTTGGAACAGAAATACAGAACAGTTCTACCTTGGAGTAAAATTTGCATTTCCTAAGCAGCATTAGGAGATTTTTACTAGCTGTGGGATGAAAATAGATCTCTCTTGGTGTGTTGTTTTCCTTCCTCATCCTAGGCAACCCGCGATGGAGTTGAGTACTTCTCAACTGGACTTGTCTGTATTAAGAAAAAGGAAAATAAGGAGTTCTAGTACAACCTATAGGCAACTTACAGAATTAGTTGGTTTTAACCATGTTGCACTAATAGAAAAAAAGGGAGGGGAGTTGGTTACCTGAAACCTTGGTTTGCCCATCAATTAGAGTAATAAATGAAAGAAAGCCATCAGATTCTTCAGGGTAAAAACCATTTTCACTTACTGCTGAAATCTGTGAAGGCATGCAGCAAGAAATGAGTATCTTCCTGGATTATTATGGCTTTAAAATGATCTTTTTGCTTTTTTTTTTTTTTAATTTTGTGAAGTATTTTTGTCTATATATATATATTTTTTTTTTTTCCCAGAAGACCATTCACTATCCAAAGCTAGTTTACCAAGAGAGTATCTCCTTTCATATTGATACCAACATGTGAAATGATAGCAGTGGTTCTAATAGCCAGAAAAACATCTTTTAAACCCCAAAACCCAGGCTCAGCAGCACATGAAGATTCATGTTTTTATATGGCACTATCCTGTATGTCTTCTTTATCTTGTACTCTGAGATCCTGGCATTCGGTTGTTTAGACAAGATTTGTCCCACTCCATAATGGGTTCCAGCTGCTGTCTTAGCACCACTCTTTCAAGAGGTGTTGTTTGGTTTCTATCTTGAGATGCCTTATGCCAAGACACACCACAGGGCAGCAGGCTATCTGTTGTGTCTCTTGGCTCCGAGGTCTTCGTTTTAACAAAACGAGATTGTGATGATTTGCATAAACAGAAAAAAAAAACAGCAATTTTTGAAGGAATCCAATTCTATTGAGATTTCTTCAACAGATGAAGAAAAATATTTACCAATGGGCATTATTTTATTTTTCAGTAAGAAATGAGAAAAACATACAATTTTTTCAAATGTGTTGAGCACCAATTTAACTGGAAACTTATTCTGCATTCCCAGAAGTTTTGAACGCAGCTGTCCTCCTTGCAGGATGTCACTGTAGATTTACCCTCACCATTTTGTGCTGAGAGCATCATATTTAAGCACATACCTCAGTTTACCATATGTTCCTGAAGTAATAGCAAGCAATCAAAACAACATCTTTATCACAAAATTCATGCAGTAATGCATTGCTTTGGACAGAAGTTCCTATGCTATTCCCCAACGCATGCCAAAAAGGTGAAAATAAGATTATCTGAAAGGGAAATCATTTATTTGGTTTCTTTTTAATTTTCTTTCTCCTTGAGCTAATATTTTAAAGTTAAATGCTGAATTTGGCTGTAGAAGATTGTTTTAACAGTATCACAGGGTTTATATCAAGGTAATTTCTAAGTTAGTTACAGCATATCAAATCTTCTGGTAAAGTATTCATCAATTTCGGATAAACTGTAGTAAAATTAGGTTTATTCAATGAGACAGAAGATTTCCTATTTCATCAGCCATCACAGCATGTTCCAAAGGAAGACCAGCTCAGCATTTGTGAGCTGAGAAGAAACACCATTCACAATTGTTCCCCTACCTCTATCATTTCTTCTGCAATCATAATTCTTCAGTAGGGCAAGAGGGAATGGCTTTAAGTTGCACCAAGAGAGGTTCTGTTTGGATCTCAGGAAAAATTTCTTCTTAGAAAGAGCAGTGATGCACTGGAAGAAGCTGACAAAGGAGGTTCTGGAGCTACTGTCCCTGGAGGTATTCAAGAAAAGGGCAGATTTCTCACTGAGGAATGCGGCTTAGAACAGTCCCAGGCACAGGTTGATGGTTATACTAGATGATCTTGTTGGTCCTTCCAATCTTAATGATTCTGTGACTCGTAAATAAAGAAGCATTTTGCTTTTCTTTTTGAGATTGATATTGAGATGTACTGATGACAGAGACTGGGATTTCACATGGAATGAGATGGTTATTTATGCAATGTGAGTACCACCATGCTGAGAATGCGGCACTCATTTTTAGAACACAGTATGACCTAGAGGTACTCCTCCAGGTCAGCTATAACCAAGAGCAGTGTTTCTCAGTAACTTTTATCCCCAGAAGTAACATGAAATCTCATTTGTATAAGAAGTGTCAGTTGTTCTATTGTTGTTGTTGTTTTTACTGGCAAGACTGGATAGGATAAACAGATGAATAGCTCCAAATTCAAGAGGCATATAAAAACAATGTGAACGTATGCAACAGCAAGCTCCAAGATGAAGTGGGACGAGATTAATACAGAAGGCATAATATGTCAAAATCTGTGAGGTAAAGCGTTTCCCTGAATGGGACCTGCTGAAAGTCTTTACCATGTTGTTTTTGGTGGCAAACTTGTTGGCAAAGCCCACCTTTTGGTTTTACGTTTAGGCCCAGTCAGTGTCAATGGAAGCCCAGAGCAAACAGCCCAGCCTGAAGCAGCTCCCTTGCCTCCTCATGCTCAGTGTGCTCGGGGTGCTGGGTGTGTGTAAGGCCTCAGCACTATGACAGTGGGACAGGTGATGGAGTGGCCTTCTGCACGCACACCCCCCTGGCACACTTGAGCCCCTCATTGCATGGAGTGGGATCAGGGAGCTGCTTACCATGTGCTCAACAGGACTGTGCCAGGGGGGCTTCAGAGACATGACCTTTTTAGCCGCTGCGCAGCACGTTGCATTCAAGCAGTAATTAGCAGCAGTGTGGAACTAACTCAGGGAACGCAGGAACAATGCAGTGGCCCCAGCTACTGCCCTTTTAAATTAAATCACTGTCTGGGGATAGTTACTGACTTGTCTCTTCCTCTCCCCCTTCTGCTTCATTCCTCCCACCCCCTTTCGGATAATTCTGGAGAGCGTTTTAGAGAAGACTGCAAATAAGAACATTTTTTTCTGGTGCAGACACCACTGATTATGGGTAAACAATGATACTTAATTATATTCACTAGTGGAAGTGAAACATTCTGCTCTGTTATCAGTTTTGTTATCAGTCCTTACAATTTTTATGGGATAGTATTTCTGTAGTATTAGCAGCACAGTATATGCAATTGAAAACAAGATGCAGTAAATTATGGCTGAACACCAGCAGTCCAAAGGTTAATTTGATTGTATGAGTACAATCTCAGAGTTATGCATGAACATATGCTCTACATACTTATTAATGAACAAGGTCAGACTGGCATGAGTTTTGTTATATTTTTATTTCCTGAATATCCTTCAAGAGTTTACATATGATCTTCAGTTCAGATAACACAGAGATCTGCTTTCAGGAAATGCCTATTTTAACTGTAAGGAAAATAGTAGGATTGAAATTGTTAGCTGAAGGCTCTCTGTTTTTCAGTTAATTGAGGGGTTGATGGGAGTTTGAAAGGGTGCCATTAACTTGTGGTTGGCATCACCCTCAAGACTGTGTGTATTTGGGAAAGACACAGAGAAGAAAACCTGCAAACCCTACAGCATTTGGAAGTTGTACTGCTGTGAGGGAGTACTTCAAAGGACCTTGCCTTTTCCTTTGTATTTCAATGAAACTATCTGCAGCTTTAGAAAAGGCTCTTTCACAGCACTCACCTTTCCAAAGTCCTGGCTGGGTAATCTCCTTTATGCCAAGGGAGATGGACAACTAATGCAGAGTGAAATGAAGCTCCTCAGTTTCAGTTTTCTTCCTGATTTAGGGCATTTTCCTCAGCTCACTGGCTGCAGGGTAACCTCACTGGATGAAAGGATAACCTTGCTGGATGAAAGAATCCAGCCTTACATTTGTCTTTGTGTAGCTTCAAACTTTCTTCATCACATTTGATTTACGGTGTTTCTACATTATTATAGCTTGGTGTATTTAAATCCAGTTTACTGTTCACACAGTTCATTCAGTCTAGATATCTCATTGTGTGCTTAAGATCTGGCAGAATCCAGGTGTCCTGGTGGTTGACTTTGATGAGTTAACACAGAAACCCATCAAAGTGAAGATAAATGGTACTCTTACTGCTGAGGAGCAGTAGCTTGGAGAATTAAGGCTGCACAGATTTTACAAGCCATGGCCCTGCTCCAGTGCTGAGTTCAGATGCGAGGTTGGTGCCCAAGTGGAAACATAAAACTTTTTTTGCTGAAGCAGTTCTTCTTGAAAGTGGTTTGCCTCAAGTTCTTAATTTGCAATTGCTTACTGGATGTACTGTCCTTCAGATACATGTTCCCTACAAACATTCTCATGGAATTTGAAATAGTAATAAAAATATATATATTTATCAGATGCATTCCAGAATATCTGAGGAATGTTTTTGTGTAAGTTTAGACTTCTCTTCCTTGAGAGAAGATGATTGGTGGGGGTCTGCCCCTGAGGCTGGCATCCTGTGTTGCAGGGGACATTTGCCCCATGGTTCCCTCTGCACCTTAGGTAGGTTATAGAGCTGCTACGTTTGGATCCTGTCTGTCTGCAGGATGTGGGTCCTAAAGATGACAGTGACAATAATGTGTTCTTCATTTTTCACGTTTTGGGATGCTTAACGTCAGTGTGTTGCACATGTAAGGACACACACTTAGGCAATGCAAACATTGCCAGACGTAATTCTGAAAATCTCTTGAGAGGGCTGGAACACGTTTATTGCAAAGTGCTTCTCCATGTTACCTTTCTGAGAAGAGAACACTGGCGTAGGTTATATTTCTTGAAATGAGCCTGCTTGGAAGAAGGTGCAGATGGGGGTTACCCCTGTGTCTGGCAGCCAGGAGCAGGCAGGATGCATGAGCCATGGGCAGGCAGCTTTCTGCTGGGGCAGGGAAGCAGTTAATTCAGAATGGGAGAGGAGGCAGCAGCAAGTGCTTCCATATACTATCTTTGCTGTTATTGCCAGTTCAACTTAATTCAATTCTGATAATGTCAACAGATCTCTGTACAACATCTTTGGGCCGTATGGAACTAGTCTGGCAGCTCCCCCAACCCAAATGGGTGTCTGGCACTATCCATCATTATGCTCATGAGGCTGTGACAGTGTTTTACCCATAATCATGTAGCAGTCTCAGGATACATACTACCTGCAAGTAGATCTTCGAGTCTGCAGTGACTCCATCTGTACCACCATTGCTTCATGCTGGCCTTTGGCTGTGCCATCCTGGTGAATATTGTCTCTTCCCAAAATTTAGAGACATGTAGACATCACAGAGAATAGCATCACGTTTCTTCGAAGCAGCTGCCTCTGCTTTTCTGTGTTTTTTGTGTCAAGGGGGAATAAAATATGGCTGTAGAAAAGCACCGCTGAGATTGCCCATTCCCTTGCTCATCTCCATCAGCAAATAGATCATTCACTGAGCAAAGAGAAGAGCTTGGTCTCTGCTCCCCTGACTGACAGCTTCACATCTAGACAACAGACTGAGTAATATTCTCTGCAAGTGAAAGACTGTGTATGATTTAAAGTCTTGCCAGTTGAGAGAAGTGTTCAAACATTTCAGATTGAGACGAGGGTGCTTTTTTTTTTTTAACCTGCTTTGAAAATTTTACATTCTTTAAAAATATCTGTTTGTGATGCACTCAGCATGTACCAAGCTATTTTTAACAGGCATACTCTGTCTGTATTGCACTGTCCTCTTCATATGCGATCCAGAAATGTCCATTGCAGCAAATTTTGAACAGCATATTAATTTCCATGACAACTGACTGTAATGTGATAAACAAAAGATTAATTGTTTTGTTGTGGAAGCAGAAGAGGAATTTGGATCATGTGAAGAAAAAGTGATGTGCCTATACAAATACAAACCTATGATAATTGCAAAAGGAATAGCTAAATATGTTTGTTCATTTGTTTGTTTGTTTGTTTTAACTAAACTTTCTAATTTGTCCAGTTCTAGCATGAAAGTCACTTTCTGAGAAAAGATAAACAAGAATATCAGTTAGTTCCTTGTGCAAGGCTAAAGAGCTTATCTCACACGCTGGTCAAGCATCTCAGCTTCAACTGGCCAAACATCTGCAGTTGGACACAGGCAACTGTCCTTCAAGACGTTAAATAAACCCCACAGATCTTGTGCTGGGCCGTTAGAAAAAAAACAGCAGGAGCAAAAAAGCTGGTAATTGCCTCCGAAAGGATCATCGCGCTTCTATTTGTTAACAAACAGTGCCTTCTTGTGGGCAAAAGATCTTACTGCTAGCTCAAAGCCTCGGCGTCGATGGTTCTTCCTTTTGTGATTCAGGCGACTCAGAGAAGAAACTCAGTGAGTTTAGATACAGAACTTACAAATGCATATGGAGGCATCTGTTTTGACGCACATTAATGAAAGAGCTCTTGCGAAGTCTTCAGAAATGAGACGAATGTTGGGTTTGACTTTCACAGCACTAGGAAACGTTTTTCTTTTTGATTTAGTTCTGTTCATGAGCAAGATGCAGTCTAACTTAGGAATAAATGTAGCAGTACCTTCTCGCTGCTCCTCTTCCCCTCTTTTCAAGAAAGTCTTTTTCTCTGTCCTTCAAATGAAGACAAGCATCCATGCACACAGACACATGCTGGCTTGTTGGGTGGGGCAGCAGATCATCTCCTGTAGCTCATGATTTCCCCTCTCTGCATCAGGAGCCACCTGGCCGTGTGGAGCATTGAGTATCTCTGAGCACAGCCCACTGCTGCCTTTCTACTCCTCAGCCATGAGGATTATTCAGGGTGGGGATTTTCAACACTTTTTTTTTTTTTTTCTTTCTCCCCCCAGCCCAGTGCACATGGAATTGTTCCAGTTGGAAGGGACCTGTAAAAGCCATCTAGTCCAACTCCCCTGCAATGAGCAGAGAAGGGACACCTACAGCTAGATCAGGTTGCTCAGAGCCCTGTCCAGCCTGACCTTGAACATCCCCTGGGAGAAGGCAGCTGCCTAATGTGGCTATTTCAATTCCCTGAACCAATGCTCTGAAACCCTGTGCCAAGAACCAGGTCAGATAAGGGATCGGCCTGGCCGTGGGTGTCAGGATGCACCACCGCAGGTTCAGAGGAATGCTGAAGTCCTATGCAAGGAGTGAATCTTGAGTGCCCCTGCTGTTTCTGCTTCCATGCAATTGTAACATGTCTGTAGTAAACGCAATAGCTGGACACTTCCCCTTCAGCAGATCCTGAATGTTTGCGGGGTGAAATTGCAAGTGTGTTTATTACACTGGGAGGAGCCTTGCATATGCAGTTGGTCCCTGACTGCAGCCTTCATGCAGCCAGTATCAGGCCAAGTGTGGTGGAGTGCAGTCTCGTGAAGGCCCCTTCCTGTCATAAATAAGATTACTTTCATTTCACTTGTGGAGTGTGTTATTCCTCAGAGTAATGAATTTCCTCTGTGCCTTTGAGCACATAAACATGGTTTTCATTAGGTTTCTATTAAAAAAAAAAAAAAAAGGGCTGAGTAAAATTAATAAGAAGGCGATTAACTCCATAAATGCGGATGTGTTTTTACTGTATAACCACGTTGGAAAAAAGCAACTTCTCCAAAGACTGCAAAAACTGTAAATTGCATAAAATAAAACAGTTCTACAGGACTTGGTCCTGTTTCCAGAGAGAAAAAGTAGGCAGAAAATGTGGCTGTTCAAATAATCACATCTTAGAATGAAAAATAGAGTATCAGATTAAATGTAGAGAAAAGTAGACTATCAGATTAAATGTAGACAAACAGCCTCAGGCTTTTTACTTAATATGTAACGTGTGTGATGATAATAGTTTTAAGCCATATATTTAGAACTAGAGATACAGCTAAGAGTTGGAACGTAACCATTTTTTTCTTTTACCAGATATGTCTGCAGAAAAAGAAATGCAATATTTGCGAATATTTCACTGATAGACCCTGTAACTCATAAAATGTTCATGTACAGTTTGTATTTGTGGCTTGAGATCTCTGTCAAGTGGTAAATCACTACAGCATCATTGCGGTTTTCTGTTGTTGGCTTTGTTTGTTGTTGTTTGTTTTTTTTTTCTTTTTGTTTTGTTTTTTTTTTTGTAGCTACTAGTATTTTAAACATAGAAACAAAAATAACCGTCCGTACAGAAGAATGCATTTTCAGAAGCCGAGACCCTTGAGCTGCTGTTATCTTTTTCCAGTCTCCAGTCAAATATGCATAGAAAAAGAAAAAGGAAAAGCAGCAAAATTAAAACTTGTACTCTTTGTGCTCCTCTACTCTGCATTTTTAATGAAGAAAACCAAGGTCATTTACTTGCTGCTCAAATCCTACACAGTAGATGGAACTTTCTCAGGATGAAGTTGCTAGGCTTTTGCAAGACCTCAATACTGAAAAATACAGCTTGACAGCTAGTTAAGTTTCATAATGTTGTCAGCCTATGGTGAGTAACTTTATGTTATACTATTGACTGCTTTAAGCCTTAGTTTCCCATAAAATTAAAATTCTTGGAAATTCTTCTACATAGTTTCCAATTTCATTCTGCCTAGGCAAATTTAATGTGAACAACAACAAGGAGTCACAGGCAGTCATTATTCATGATGCAAATAAAAAGATGTAGTCTGCCAAGACCTTTTTCTAGAGAACAAAATTACAGATGTTCCTTTCATATATCAAATAGCTGTATTTAAAATAAATGATTTTCTTTTTCGTTTTTTTCGGTATTTCTGTCTCAGCAATTCAGTCAGACAAACTGCCGGTTCTACCTGAAAGCCATTTTAGTCCAATGCCAAACTGTATAGTTCATGTTCCTAGTTGCAGAGCAAGTTTTGCACTACTGTTACTGTAACAGAGCAGATATTTTTATTTACAATGTTAAGGATAAAGTTGTTTAAAGAACTGGTCTCTGCTGTGGGTCAAACGTTGTTACTGAAATCTCAACAACAAAGGAAGAGAAATCTTAAATACTGGCAACCATATCCCTTCACTTTGAGGCAGGAAATTGTATTGGGCTTTTTTGGGGGGCAGGAGGGAGGAGCAGGAGGAGGTGGTGTGTAGGTAGAAAGCACTTCACATTAAAAATTCGGTCTGGTTGTTTAATATTTGCTCAGTAGTGTGCTGTTCCCTAATCAAGCCCCCGTAGGCTGTAAATCACGGCCACTCTGTCACTGTTTTGATTGGAAGCAAGAGTTGTACCATGGCGAATCTCTAGGGACAGCAAACTTCTGCAGCTGTGGAAAGCTGGAACTATTTGCTGTTGTTATTAAAGGAATCTGAGATTTTTTTTTAATTTATTTTTTTAGTATAAAGACATAGTGAAATTCATAAGGTGTGTAGAGATTTAGTATGAAGGTTTTATAGCGGGCATGGCACTTAACAATGGTACTCTGGTAACAGAAACTGCATTGTTTTAGTTGTCAAACAGCAGACGTAAAATTATAGCCCCATTCTCACCTCTTGCTTTGTCCACCTTAGGAAAAAATATATTCAAACATTCATAAATTATTTCTAAATACAAAATATCAGTCGGGCATTTGGTGCTTCAGTAACATGCCTTGCTGTTGAATGAAGGAATAGGTTTTCCTCCTGGAAACATCCTGGAAAATTTTACCATAATTTTGTTTTCATGAAGGTGTTGAGAGTGTTCTGGGGGCTCTGACTTCTGAACTGCAGCCAGTATAAATGGAGCCTGAGGACCAAAATGTTAACTTCTCCATAAGTGCAAAGTAAATACTTGAGTTAATTTATATACTGCTTATGGCAGAGAAATCTAGAGCTAGGCAGTACGTTTTCATTAGAATATTCAAAGATATTCTAAGTGCTTCCCCATAACTAAACTGCAGGGTTGCAGAGGAAATGCATTTCTGACATATGTAAATCTTCTATCCTGTATGCAGGGTCTTCTTCCAGGATTGATTGTAATATTATTCCCAGATGTCCTAATCATATGTTAGGGCTTGATTAATTCAAGTAATAATATAGTCATGCCGGGATTTTTCTAACAGTAAATCTGGCACTCTGCTATACCAGTTTGAAAGAGGGGGAGTACAGAGGAATTTGAAGGATAGCGTGCTTATTGACATGTGGCTTACAGCAGGAAAAAGAGAGGGCATGAATCAGAATGAGATATGGCTGTGGAGAAGATAATTCATGTTGAACTAAGAGATGTCCCGATCATATTTAGATATCTGAAATCTGTATTTACTGCAAAAGATGCTGCTGTAGTGGTATATCTCAAATTCCTGGTGATACTTAATGAATGTGCCCATCTCTTCATAGCTGTGCCTTCCCCTGTATTCTTTGAAGCAGTTTACCTTTAAAGCCGGATTGCACTACTTCTTTAAGACTGGCTAAAATAAGTACAGGTTGTTTGGAGAAGGGCTTTGCCAATTGTTTTAATGTTTTCTCTTTACCTTTGAAGGGAACTGGGTAAACACTGAATAAGCAAGCAGAGAAATAAGCTCTGCTGCACTGCTGCAGCCTTTTCAGCAGGGGAGTTGTTACTCAGCATAAGTGCAAGCATGGGATTTCTACAGAATGTGGGGTTTCTGATGCTTCTTGCTGTAGCTGTTGGGGAATTCTTGTAGCTGCAGCCTGCAATCTGCCTGGCTGTATTTGTGATTGTTTGTAGCTCAGCTTTCAGTTACTAAATGAGCCAAATTCACATACTCCTTGTTGAAGTACAGATTTATATTAAAACTGATACAGAAAGAAATGCTTCTTAGTAACAAACCCACCTCACCCACCTCACTATTGCTCAGCCTGTATGAAAATCAGTAGAAGATGGTCATATGTTTGGTAAATGTATGCTAGGGATCACACCTTGAATGCAACTTTCATTTTTTTTCTAGGGAGCCTGCTTTGGCATTGGAGTTGGACTAGATGGTCTCTGGAGGTCCTTTCCAACCCCTACAATTCTGTGATTCTGTGATTTTTTGTTGCTGTGTAAGTCCCTGTGCACACTCTGACTCGTTAAAAGTGGCCTTGACTGAGCGCAGGTTGTATGGCCTTCTTTACTGAAACTTGAGAACTGGCAGAAGGCAAACCATGTGCGTGATGTTTTCAAATGTGCTGTAAAAGCATCAGTTTCTCAGTGCACATAGTCCATCCATGAAGCAGGCTTTTTTCCCCTGCAAGGGGAAGTTCAGAGATGTGTTGATGGACTCACCCAAGGCCACCCGTATGTTCCCAACGTGATGGGGCCTGGAGTGCAGGAGCTTCCAGCAATCTCATGGCTGACCGTGGCTCCACACAGCTCCTCTTGTGTCGAAATGTGCAAACCCTGGTAGCTGTGGCTGTGCACTGTAGGCTCAAGAAGGGCAGGAGGAACAAACCCACCTCTTTTGTCTGTACATGGTCCCCATTGTATCAGCAGGGATGGCACAGAACTAAGTTGAGAATGAAGTCTGGGGTCATCTGCACAGAGCCCATCTCAGCGCCTTACCTGCACTGATACATCCACTAGTCCAGCACAGAAACCTCTTGCAACCCAGAAGGCCATTGCTATCCTGGGCTGCATCGGAAGAGGGGTGGTCAGGGCCAGGGTGTATGTTTCTGGTTTTTATCACATTTGCATCTAAGGGATATTTTTTATAGTTTGCATTTTGCCCATTTTCAATGTGAGCGGGGTTTTTTTTCCCCCTCTAATTTGTTTATAGGTGCATTGGTTCTCAAATGCTAGAAACTCTCTTAGTGTTTTTTGTTTTAGCTTCCCTTTAAACCTGTGTCATTTCCTTCTCATTTTTTTCCCATCTTGCTCCCAAAGGCATTAGTAACAAACCCTCTTTGAGAAAAAACGTGGTGAGGAAGAAAAGTACTTTTGATGATTAAGGCCCTTGTGTTCAAACAGTTCCTGCTACACTATGGAATCCATAGATACTGGAGATATAAAGGAGAGGGTTAGAAGATAACTAAGACCCCTCAGGCTTAATATGTAGTCAAAGAAGTATTGTGTGGGAATGACTTAAGGGGAAGCAGAGTGGCTAACATTTGGCCCTGGTCCAGCTACCGCTGAAACTGATGGCAGAGTTCCCGCTGACTCCAGGAGAAGCAAGAGCAGACCTTTTGTGTGGCGAGGACAAGCCTGTGAAAACACAATGCAAATGATGACAACCATGAAAATTGGGAAAGACAACAGGCTACAGATTCCTTATGTGGAGGATGTTTTTGCCTGGGTAAAACAGTTTGCCAGGAGGGCCATGCTCTATTCCTGGGCCCAGCCTAGCCAGCTAGCACAGCTTGGTGAAGGCAGGATCCCACTGTGCAAATAAACAGCAGTTCCAAGAGTAGGACTTTGCATCTTGCCTGGTTAGAAGACCAGCAGTATTATCCTCTGCTAAGTCTGACCTCCAGCTTTTTACAAATTTGGAAAGCAGAGCTCTGGGGAATAGGAGGCTAACTTCACTGGGTGACTTTGAGGCAGCCATGTAGATTCAGAGGCACTAGACCTCCTGTTACACTGATGCTAATAGGAGTGCAAGCTAGCAGATACACTATACAGCATCTCTTTCAGACCAGACCCTGAAAAAGGTGCCCTCCAGCTCTCTCCTGCTGTGGCATGAGCTCTTGAAGCCCTTCTCTCAGATATGGAAGATAGTTTCCAGGACACTGCAGCTCTGGACTACAGAGCCAGTGCTGGGCTTAAGGTTGTGGTTTGGGTTGGGCCCCACTCAGAGGAACACTTCTCCCAGTAAATAGCTACTGCAGTGCTTGGTGCTCCTGAAAAGAGAAGAGCAAAGGTTTAGTACAGGTGCCTTCATCTTGGTTAGGAACCAGCACAGGGGATAGGTAGAAAAGTATGCTTCCAGGAAAGTCTGTGAAGGAAAATTAATATGCAAGGTTCGGAAATCAAGGAAAAGAAGGACAAAATAAAAGAGATTTGACAGCTATGTTGGGACCTCCAAAGGGGGCACATCTGTTCTGACAGCATCCCAAATAGCAAACAGATCTGACCTTCACAAAAGAAGCTTTCCCCATGCGAAGATTGGGAAGGTGTTTGGTGGAAAAGCTGCAGTGTAAACTATGGCTGCATTTTCCCTCACTTTATGGTCATATGGTTTACATTTATTGGGTGGAATTGAATAGCTACAGACTTCCCATTCAAAGAGGAAAGAGATCATCTTACTTACTGTAAAAGTCTTGGGGCTTCTTTCCTTGAACGCATGAGAAGGGTGTGTTGGCCTTGACCTATGAGACCTTGCACCGTGCTAAGCAGGAACTGCAAGGTGGCTTTGCTTCAGTGCAAGTGTGAATGAAGGGCATGTGTGGACGTAAATAACATTCTGCTGCTGGGGCACTCTTCTCTGAGCAGAAGCAGCCCTAGTATTCTGACATCCCCTTATACCTTACACAACGTAAGGACAGAAACCAGAAGGGAGTAGGTGTGTGTGGAAGGAATGCATCTGAGGATACATTTGTCTACAGAAGATCCTTGACATGAAAATAAGGCTTTTTTCTGTCTTCCTACTTCAGGACCTCATTGCTAGGAAATGTCAACTTGTTGTGCACTTGGTGCTTGTGTGGGAAGGCTCAGGTGCCTCTGTAGATCTTGCCTCAGTCATCCCTGCTCTGCTTGCCTCATGTCCCATGGCAAGTTTTGAATTTTCTCTTCAAATATCAGCTGCTTGGTTTGGGCTGTTACCTGAGGATCTCATTTGGTAGAATAAGTCTCTGTCCCTTGTAGGTGCAGGAATGTTTGAAAACATTAACCCTAAATGTCCAAAGGCTATATGGACAACAAAAAGAATTCAAAATGTAAAATTTCTCATGAATTTTTGAAGGCTTTTTCATGATTTCCAGTTGCTTAGGATTGTAACAATATGCAGGCAATTCTTCTCACCAGCATTAAGCAAAATATAGCTCCAGTGTTATTTATTTGATTACAGAGATTTTGGATGAACAGGTAGTTGAGTGAAGGATACCATTTAGCAATCATCGGATGCATTTTTTCCAACATAAAATTGAAAGCTTAAAAAACTCAGTATCCTTTGTGTCTCAGCTGGAAATCCTTTCTCCAAGCTGATGTTTCTTTGTGCTAAATAAACCAGTCATGTTTGGTTTTAGACCTGAACACTTTTTGTTAACATTGCTCTGCTTCTAAGGTGTAGGGATTTGTAACAGAAAAGCGAGCTAAAGAAGCTGCATCAATCAACACTGTAGAGAAGTGTGAATGTGGCTTTTGAAGCATTAACCATGTTGTATTAATGCTCAACAAGGAGAGTAAATGAGGAGCCAGCAATCAACTATCTGTAAGCGATGTTCTCCCTATAATATACTTGTGTTTCATCTACAGCTCTACCGTGAGGCTTTTACATAAAATGGGTCAGTATGGAAAACTCCCTTGTAGATTACTAACTGGTTAAAAACTGAGAAACGAAAAAAAAGAAAAAGCCGCAAGCAGGGTACCAGAAATAGCCGCAGACGTTTAATGTGAGTGTGCTTCAATTTCTCCAGACATGTTGAGGTGTGATATTACTGATTACCTTTGCCACTTCTCTCTCACCTGGTCCATGGAGAAAAGGTTTATAGAGTATCTACTCGATTACTGTCCCAGAAGTGAAGGAAACATGAGCAGGGAAGATAATATTAGGAAATTGCTCCACTGATCTCGGATTTCTTTGGCTGTATTTTGACAGCTGAATTAACTTGAGTTATCCGTGCCCAAGTGAACAGCACAGTAGAGCTTGCTCAGGAATTGCCATCCTGCAAAACTACACTGGAACTGCAGGAATGAACAAGGTGATCAGTAATTGCAGAGCAGCACAGAGAGATTTAGCTGGACAAACTAAATATTTTGCCTCTCCATTATGACTTGAGGTAAATCATGCAATTTAAGAGCACCATCACTTTTGACAATGTTTTTCTTTATGTATGAAAAAACTGCAAGGTCTGAAATTTTAGTTTTGGCTCAATATGGATCCAGAATGCTTAGATTCCTGGTTGCTGCCATACTTCTGCACTGCAGGTCACATCACTGCCATTCTCTTTACACTGGATTAAGAGTCTGACTTTTTAATCGGTTGTGAAAACTTTACCCTCAAATACATTATTTTGTTTAAAGAAAAATTATTCTTAGCACTTTGATGAAAAATATGCTTTTGAAAAGCCTACTTCGGCCCTCTTCTAAAGCATGTCCAAACAGCTCTGGGAGAAGCGGCTTCTGGGCCTTAATACTTTGCCTCTGATTCTATCTTTTGAAGAACCAAGCTCAGTGCTGCTTTTGGAAAGAAAAATCACATTCCACATTCTCTGTTTATATGTGACTCATTTTGCCATGGAAAGAGAAAGGCAAGTTGTATCTGGCAGATGAAGCGATACTGGAGAATTAGCAGCATACATGAGAGCAATATGATAATTGCTTTCTTCAGTTAGAGCCTTCCAGCACCTAGGTGCAATGAAAATGGGAGCTCCTTGTGTTGCAAAGCATTGTGGAGCCCCTAGGAGCATGTATTTGACACAGCAATGGAAACAGAAAACCATGAACTTTGAGGAAGTTCAGATTGTTATTTGTTATGTAGTTACTTAAAAAAAAAAAAAAATTATCTTCATTCTGATAAAGCTTTGAATTTTCCAAATGAGGCTTTCAAGAGGGAATCTTTATCTTTGTGTTCTCCAGCATTGGCAAAGCTGCTTATTTCTAATGTCTAGAGAAAGACTTTTTTTTCTGAGAAGTCCCAACTGCAGACAGCCTAATTTGTTCTTGGCACACCCAAGAGTTTGCATTGCTGTGGGGGTCAGAAATGTAATAATTCATGAGGATATGTGCTTAGCTGAGCTCAATTAGTCAGTCTTCTTTCTTCACTTTCCCAGTTGCCTTTTGGGAGGGGCAGAGCAGAGTCTGGCCAGGAGTGCACTGTGGCACAGGAACTACCAGTGCCCTCAACAAGCAGGTGGTAACAGTGCAGGGCTTCCCCTGGTTCCTGTGTGGATGCAATGCATCTTGGTAGGATCAGCCTTCCCAGTGGACCATTGGTTGATACAGCAGAAATTGTGATCCACTTGCATGTATTTAAAGTACTTTCTTCCATTCTTTACTAGATATGCAGACGGTGAACCGTTCAAATTCACGGTTGGAGCTCTGTGGCCCCTTGTTCTCTCAGAGATCATTTCTCTGCTAATGCTTGTTCCTTGTTAGACTATGGCAGAGATCAGCTATGGGAGTACGAATCCTTCTTGCTCAGGAAGATCTGACTGTTATCTGTGTTTGAAAAAACACTTTGGTATGCATTCAACCCAAGGAGCAGCTGAACCCCATCAGAGAGCTGAAGAGGTGGTCTCAGGTGGCTGCTGTTAATTTATTGTGATATCTTAATTGCTACCTGCTGGTTTACCCCAGCTCTTTACAAAAGTAGTAATAACATCAGGCGAGAGCTAAATATGGTGGTTCAAGCTTCAGGGAGCTTGGGGAGCTCAAAGCTGCACCTGAGTGCTCAGGGTGCTGTTATTTACAAACCACAACTAGTTTTAAAAGTATTTAATGACTCATCAGTATCAAAGTATGTTTTGACCAGACACAGTAAGATATTTGCATATCTAATTTCATATCCAGATTTGAGTATCCTAATTGCTTCTAGTTATTAGAGCACAGATAAGCAAGAGAGATGCTGAAAAATATGTGAAACAGCAAGGAATTTCTATTTTCTTTGTTCCCAGAAGCAGCTCTGCTATTCCAGAAGCATTCACTTTTTGTGGAGAAACTGGATAATGAAGATATTCTTTTGACAGAATAGTGGGAAATTGAAGGACTATGGCACAATTCTAGGTAAACAGCAATCTTCAGCTAGAACTGTCAGTGACTTGCATTTAATCCAAGTAAAGGTTTATCACATGGTAAAACTTTTTATCATCTGCACTCTAGCATTGTTAAAAGCACATGGCTCTGACTTGCGCTAGGGGCTGCCATAGGAAGCATGATTCTGGAGTAGCTCCAGTATACACAGTGTCATTGGGATTAAGGTATGTCTTTCCTACTTCTTTCTGCCTTGTGGGTTGGGTTCTTAATGTGGTGTTTTTAGTAAAAAAAAAGAAACCCTGCAATGTCTTAAAAGTGTCTGTAAAGTCTTGTAATAGTAAAAGTTAGTAGACAGTTATAAACAGTCAGGGAGAATAGTGAATTTAGAATATTTGACTCATCAATAAAATGCCACAGAACATTTATGTCATAGATCGTATTAGACTTTCAATTTATTTGGAATGTCCAAATAAATCCACAGTATGGTTCATTTTGTTTCCTTAGTGAAAGTTTTGCACGTGTGCACTGATAAGAGAACAGGAAGCAAGAGTGTTCCATAGAATTGAAATAACTGCAAAGGAAATTCAGAAAAAGCTTTAGCAAGAAAATGGTCAAGGGGAAAAAGTCCATTTTACTTAGTGAGCGGCAGAACTGCCAAATCTGTATTTCTGACAGGTTAGTGTCTGAAGTCTGCTGAGTTCTACTTCATTACACCAGTTGCTCCTCGATGCGTCCCACATCTCCTTACCTGCCAGCAGGGTCTGTCACTGGCATCTCCCCACACCCAGCAGCCCAGGTCCTCCCTGCTCCTTGCACTTTGAAATTCAAATGTAGTGAAATTATGGGAAGCATTCTTGTATTATCTGAGTGGCGTTTGTGTTCAGTTTGAAGCTGTGGGTTCTGACTTGGCACGGTGCAGCATGGTGAACAATAGCGGATGCATCAAAAAGCAGACATAACAGTATGCAGGAAGAGCAGCAAAGCTTGGTTCAAAATCCCTGCTTATTTTCATTTCCCGTTTATTTGGCATCTTGCCTTGTCAGACACAATACAATCTTCTCTGATTGTTTCTGGTTAGTGCAACACATCTCTGTCTTAAATCCTCTCTGGGAATGCAAGTCACACTGTCTGCAGAAGGCAAGCAAGGGAGAACTCATCAACTGTGCACTCTCTTGAGGTGGTGACCCCTGTCAACAAGCTGTTTATGGTTCCCAGGATGGAGCCAAATGGATACCAGTTCTTCCTCCGCTGCAAGGAGTTGTTGACATGATTGCAGCTGATTAAAAAAAACCCTTCCGTCTTATATGAGTGAAAAAATGAATCATTGCTTTATTTAGGGACCCTTCAGGTCAACATCTTTGAAGGCAGTCCTAGGGCCAGTGCAGCCACCTCCCTGGAATGTGCTTGAAGTATCTGCCCCAGCCAGAGCTGCTGAGGCATATTCTGCAGTAAGGACCGATAGACATACGGCATGATTTCTCAATTTTAACATAAAGAGCAATAGTATGAATATATGCAGTATTTTTCTTTTTTTTTCACGAAATAAAGATGGGAATGGAAGAACGGGAAGGCTGGGGAGTTTTTTCTTGTGCTTTTGTGAGTGGGATATCTTTCCCACGACAGCAGAGGTCACTGTGTTCATTAAGAAGGAAGCAGCGAGATTGTGAGGCACTATGGCTATTTCTATCCTCTGTTAACAGCATCAGCACCTGCCTTTCTCCAAAACAAAATTACTATTTTAGATTAGCTTTCCTGTAGTAAAAAATAGTACCTTTTTGCCAACAATAAATATCAATTATGCATTTGAGAGGAATATTCTGGCTGCTTCTCACTGTTAATCTGAAGAATCTACTAAGAGGGATTTGAGGTTGAGGGGCCCTCCATTAATCTGAGAGTGCAACAATGAGCCATCTTTGGGCAGGATTGCATCTGCTCAGCAGAGTACTAGGCAGAATTTTAATGACAGTTGCCATTTGCAAGACAGGCCCAGAAGGGTATATTACTGTGCAGATTTCTCTGGAGAGGAGCCCATCTGTCCACAGCAGGTTTGACAGGCTGCCCATAGATGCAAGGACTGTTGGTGCCCATTCAGACCTCGTGCAGACCCTCAGTTAGCACTGAGAGGCACAATACAGAGGAGAGAAGAGGCTGGCAAGCAAGTAGAGAATGTGAAAAGACTGGCTTTTCAGTAAAGCATTTTCTGTTTAGTTCTTGAGATGGTCAGTGCTGTATGTACTGTGTGCATCTTAAGGTTCTGTCCTCCTCAATGTAAAATCAAATCAAATCTAGATTTATTTTGACAGCTGACATCAAAATTAAATGTTTTCCAACCTAATAGGAAGAAATATACAGCTGACATTTTCTTGCTTGTCCAGCTGCTTATTTTCTTCCTATCAGCAGCAGGCTGAACATTGAGCAGAAGAGGGCAGCAGTGGAGTGTCCGAGCACACAGCTATTGAGCAGGACATTCTGAAGAATCACAGAATCGGAGGGGTTGGAAGGAACCCTTGGAGATCATCCAGTCCAAGCCCCTGCTAAGGCAGGTTACCTATAGTAGGTTGCATAGGAAAGCGTCCAGGCAGTTTTTTAATATCTCCAGAGAAGGAGATCTGCAACCTCTCGGGGCAGCTTATTCCAGTGCTCCGTCGCTGTAAAGAAGTTCTTTCTCATGTTCAAATGTAATTTCCTGTGTTGTGTTTTGTTACTGTTACCTTTCGTCCTGTTGCTGGGCACCACCAAAAATAGCCTGGCCCCATTCAATCGATTCCTTCCCTTTAGATATTTATAAGCACTGATAAGAGCCTCTCTCAGTCTCCTCCAGGCTGAAGATCCCCAGATCTCTCAGCCTTTCCTCATAAGAGAGATGCTTCAGGCCCCTGCTCATCTTTGTAGCCCATAAATGGACTCTGCAGAAGTTCTCTGTCTTTCCTGCAGTGGTGAATCCAGAACTGGACACGATGCTCCAGATGTGGTCCCACGAGGGGAGAGCAGAGAGGAAGGATCACCTCCAGTGACCTGCTGACCACTTTCTTTTCGATGCATCCCAGGATACCTTTGGCCTTGTTGTCCAGAAGGGCATATTGCTGGCTCATGGTCAACTTACTGTTCACCAGGACCCCCAGGCCTCTCTCTGCAGAACTCCTTTCTAGCCAGTTGACCCCTAACCTGCATGTGGTTATTCCTCCCCATGTATAGGACTGCACTTGCACTTGTTGAGCCTCATCATCTTCCTCTCTGCCCAGCTCTCCAGTCTGTGCAGATCTCACTGAATTGCAGCACAGCCTTCTGGTGTGCCAGGCACTCCTCCCAGCTTTGCATTATCAGCAAACTTGATGAGGGTGCATTCTATCCCTTCATCCAGGTCACCGATGAAGATGTTAAACAAGACTGCACCCAGCACCAGCCCCAGGGGTACACCAATAGCTGCAGGTCTCCAACTAGGCTGTGCCACTGAACACAACGCTCTGAGCTCTGCCAGTCAGCCAGTTCTCAATGCACTTCACTGTCCATTCATCTATCCCACACTTCCTAAGCTTAATTATGAGGGTATTGTAGGAGACAGTGTCAAAAACCTTGCTGAAGTCAAAGTGCACACCTTCCACTGCTTCCCCTCACCTGCCCAGCCATCACAGAAGGCTACTAGATTGGTCAAACATGATTTCCCCTCGGTGAATTCATGTTGACTACTCCTTATAACCTCTTTTCTTTCACTTGATTGGAGCTGACATTTCAGCAGGAACAGAGGCACTTAGGAAGTACACTTCATCTCCATTGACAACAAGATGAAGCTCTTAGAACTCCATTTGTTTTTTTCCAAATAAATGTTTTTGTTTCATAGACACACTGCAAATGAAATTCAAAATTGTTTAGTGGCTAAAGCTCAGGAATTCTGTTATTGATATTAACATTTTGGTTTTATTTATTGTAATCAAGAGAGAAACATTTACTGTTGGTACTGTGAAAAGCAAGGTAGCAACTTTTGTTTTGCTGGAGGGTAGTCTGGAATGTCAGACCCACGCATATAGGTATCTTTCCTGAGCTGCAACATGTTCAATCTCCCATAGGTTTGCATCCCTACTTCTAGCTGTTTGCGTTGGGATTTGTGGTGTGGGTGAGCAGGGGGAATGCAGGGAGGCATAGTTTAATTCAGAGGCAATCAAAGCATGCGACATGAAATGAGGAGAGCCTGGTTTGCCCTCTAACACAGAACAGCAATTAAGCCCTTTAATGGAGTCCTTTCCTAGAACAATGGTGTTGAAATGGCTCAGTAATCAGTGAACTCATGAATGGATGCCCTGTGTTTCTGTGCATTCTGCCATCCTAATTACCTCTGCCTGCTCCTGGAGGAGTTCCTTGCTGAGTTTGCCTTTCTCTGCCATCCAACAAAACAAGCTCTTATAGGTTGATTTTGATGTTTGCTGGCAGAGGAAGCATGGTAGAAAATCCCTCCTTTTTCTCTCCAAAATCATAGAAACACTGCTTCAACAAGCACAAGGCCAGTTCACCAGGGGGAGTGGGAACTTGGCAGTCTGGACCAGAGGAAGGCAAGTTAGTCAGCTGAGCCAAAGCATCCATTCTACAGCCTTTTGTTTGTCTTTTGAGATTGACTTGAGTGACACAGTCTCCCTAGAATTTCTTATATCTCTTGCATTACTGAGTACTACATTTGCACAGCCCAGAAAGATTAAATTAGTTCCATACTGACTTCATTTCAAGAGCCCATAAAAGAAGACTAGATGGTTATTTATGGTAACACAGATCTTCTACGGGGCACTGTGTCAGCAGATGTTGTCCAAGCAGTTGCCAGTACAAACTTGAAATTTCTGTTCCTTAAACTCTCCTGACATCTGCGTTACAAGCACTGATGTAAAAGCCAGCACGGGGGCCTCAGCTTAGCTTTTCATGGCTCTACAGAGTTGTATTCTGGGTGCAACTGAACCCCAGTTTTCAATCCTCAAAGTCACAGATATAGAGGACCGTGCTGAGTGTGCTAACACTGGCAGCTGTGTTTATTTTACAACTTTGAGTATGGTCAACTGATGATGGTCTTTTGCACTCGCATTGCCGAATGAAACTTCCCCATGCAGTATGTGCATGGAAAGGAGGCAAAGAATCAAAGAAGAGCTCCATTAAAAAGGAAAAAATAGCATGTTTAATGACTGACTTTTATGACATCCTTGAGTAAAAGTCTGCTTTGTTTTGAGTGTGCTTAAGGAAAAAGCATGGCTGAGACTTATTCAGAGGCTTTTTTTTTTCTTTCATTCTTTCCTTTTCCTTTCAGAGGCATCCTCTTAGTATCTCTTCCCTTTCTTGTCCTAACAGTTCTGAAATATTTACTTCCACCCCATTATCTTTTATGGTACTTAGCAGCACAGTCATTTGTTATTTTTAGAGCTTTTCAAACAACAAAAGGTTTTATTGCAATTTTGCATGTCCTTGCTGCCTACTAATGTTATTTTAATTTTTTTGAATTGCATAGATTTGTGTGTATATCATGGACTCTCTACTTGAGTGAAGTAACTTTCTATTTCCCTTCTATTTATTCTCCAAACACATAGCTTGGGCTGAAGTTCTTTTCTGGCCTTGTCATCTGAGTCAGTTGTTGGATTCTGTTGATATCATTTCATTGGAAGGAAGTCAGTTTGTGCACTCCAGATCTCCTCTGTAGTGCAAAAGGAGGCACAGTCAGCGTGAACAAGGGAAAGATTCCCTTCAAAATTCTTAACCCAAACTAAACTCTAACACTGGTGCATGTGATGGGACTTAAACACCTCCAACATAGAGGAAACTGAGTCAGAATCAGAACTCTACAGACATCTCTAATCAGATTGCACAGAGTAATTGGCTTTAAGTGTAGTTGTGCACGGGTAACTGGAGTGGCAATAATACCAAACCTATGCTCCATCTTGGTTGTTTGTGTGATTTTTTTTTAAGCAGGCTTAAGGTCTGTTAAATATTCTAGGGCTTGGAGCTTGATTAGCATAATAAGTTTTTTTAGAGTTGGTGTTACATAAAATTTTATTTCTGAAATGATAGAGATGGTAGATTTCAGGTGTATAAGAAATTAGAAATACTGTATGTCTATGTGTGTATGTAAGTACATGCCAAAAACTGTATGTTTGATTTCTAAATCATTCAAGCTCAAGTGTTTGGAATCAACACTCAGATTCAAATGTTCTTCGTGGATTTATAGGCATAAAGAAATCTGCTTGTATAATCCTGACTTCTTTTCAACCTATGTAGACTTATTGCTAGATGTACTGTATCTGTAAATTTCACCTCGAGTGGGGAGAAGGAACTCTTTTGCAGTGATGCAACACATTTTGCCCAAGTAAGTAAATTCTTGATTTGAGAACGCCCTTTTGTTTGTTAAAAGCACTAAAAAGTATATACTGACACTTTACCAACTACAAGATAATGCACTCATTGTGTTTCAAGGCGTTCTCACCAGCTTTCTCTAAGGTATCTCTTCTAGCACAAAACTCTCTGTGGTGAAAAACACACTTTTTTTTTGTTTGTTTGTTCTGTTTTGTTTTTTGAGTTAGCTTGCCATTTGCAAACCTCTTTGTAAGTGGCAAACAGAAGTCTGTAGGACTCCTATTATCCACAGGAGGATGGATGGATAGACAGCTACATTTAAAAAGCCTGCCACTCCTTTGGAAACATTTTTGTTTTCCCTAAGGCCATGCATTGAACTTCAGAGGCCAGAAAGCAGCTTTAAGGCCAGGATTGTACACAATGGCATGCCCCTTTTCAGCCCAATGAATGTGTAGAAGGATCATTTCAAGTGTTCAAGTGGTTTATAGACTTGCAGGTTGTATTGCTGTTCCTTTGAAGTAGCTTTTTCACACTGACTGTGCTAAAATTCATGCCTTTCGTCCTTTGGGTGGGGAACCCCCTAGATGTCTGTCAGGACAATTGGCTTAACTGCTTTGACTGGAAAGATATTGCAGTATTGAATTACTGAAGAGATTTCTCTAAAGAAAAGAGACAAGGGCACTTGCAGAAGGCATGGACTGCGTGTCCTAAGAGGGTGACCAAATAGCTTTTGCTTGTACTTTGCAAAGAGCTGTCTTATTGCACCACACAAGTACTTCTTTATCACTTGTAGCTGCTGAGTTCTTTGAAAAGGTGATAAAAATGTGTGCAGTGTTTTCCTATGTCATTTAATAGCTGAGCAGTTGTTGCAGTTACTGGATGGTTAAGATGCAATCTGGAGTTGGAGATACAAAGGCCATCACTGTTGAGAAGTGATTCAAACAATGAAGTAATCATGCGTATGGGAGTTAGGAGGTACTTTAGACACTGGGATCTGTTTCACGGTGCTTTCGAATACCTTATGTGTGTAACTTAGAACATCATACTAATACAGCGATTTTAAGTAACTTAATATGGTCATAAAACATACCTCTGCAATTAATTGGCCTGTCTTTCTTCTCTCTTGGTTATATGTTAATTAACCAAAGCAAAAATCATCTACCTATCATTTTATAGTGGAAGGATCTTTCAGTGAAAGGAGGAAATCTTGCTTTTCAAACCAGAAGAAACCCCCAAAGTTTATTAAAAGATCGGCTTCTATTTTTTACCACTTGCATTATGGCTCCTAGAAGAGCCAGAGAGGTAGTGTACTCTTCAGAAGAATGTGACCCACTTCTTTTTTCAGTATGTCTATTGCTCTGTTCTGACATCAAGCACATGGTCCATTGGTTAAATAAATGTCTGCATGTCTAAGTAAGCCAAGCTGTAGGTTCAAAGAAGCTTAGTCAGCTACGCACAGTGCAGTGCTGAGTTATCAGAACAGGGATTCTCTGTGTATTCACACTCTTCACCCACATGACAGCTTGACCAATCACTATGAAACCCAAAGTTGTTAGGGTTGGAAAGATTCAGTTCATCTGGACACCTATCTTACTAAAATCCAACATAACATTTTTTATACGTAGTTGAGAGTGTGCTATGCTTTTAATGCATTTCCAACATTCCTGAGTAGCATCAACACATTGCTGGTGGGTTTCTCAGCATTGCTGCAGTGTTACTCCTGGCAAAGCAAGGAACAAAATGCATTTTGAATAAATTTTTCAGTAATTCTAAGAGATTTCAGTGTTGAAAACTGTACTGTACCAAGGCTACCCCTTGGATATAGCAATTGTTGATTTTAACATGAAGCAGAGCAACCCAAGGCAGCAAAAGTGCAAGTTTTGTGATGCCTCCCTGCATCCCTGGGAAATCTGGGCTACTCTATGTACTCATTCTGACTTTGATTTTAAGATTGATCAAAATGGGTGGTCTTTTCTGCAGGTATCCATGAAACCAAGGAGAGATCACAGTCTCAACATCACTTGAATTGTTGTTCCTCTGTGAGCAGACACACATTAAGACCAGTGAGAGCCTGAAGTCACTTGAGTCACATACTGACTCTCTAGAAGTCCCTTGTCCCTTGCCTTTCCATTTGCCAAATGAGCCCTTCTGAACCATTTTTAAGCCCATATTTGTGGAACAGATTAGTGCAACGTTTTGAACCTAATTAACTTGCTTTTAAACTTTGACTTTAATACTCCTGGAGGCACTTAAAACTTCTGCCCAGGTCCGCTGCTAATCTCCTTGTAATGTAACTAAGATTATGTCACTTTCAAGTACCAGCTTTATAGTAAATTTGGCAATATTTTTTTTTTTCCTCATAAGGATGTGACACTCTAGCTTTAACTTAAAAGCCAGTAAAAAGATTGCCAGCAAATCCCTGTTAATATTCTCTGATGAGAATATGAATTTACCACGTTCCACAACTGCTCAGTCTTCCAGAGTTTTATTTGATAGCTTTCAAAGCATCTTTCCTGAGTTCAACTTCCATGGAGCTGAACATTGAGCTAGAAGTCACTAGATCTCTAACTTCCAAGGTGCTTACACATGCATGGAGTGATGCAGAGTTGGGTGTCTTGGTCTGCTTGTGCTGCTTTTGGCTCACAACTTATCTTTGACCCTGATCAATCCTGTGTTCTCAATGCTGAAGGCCACAAAGCATCCACTAGCATTGGGGAGCTTCTTGTGTTGGGCAGGATGCTCCAGGGAGCAACAGATGCCCAGTCCTATCCCTGTCTTCAACCCAGCACTTACTTCCAAGGCAGGCACAGGAATGCTTCCTCCTGTTCTTCTCCTAGTAAATGTCAACTATGTTAGGCAACTATATTCTGAGTAATTGCTATGTTTTTGTGGGTCTGCAGTGGTCTGGTCTTTAAATGCTTCATGTAATTTGCTTATACCCATCCCTGTATTTTAGGGCTCCCTGAAATATGGAACCTTCTTACACCGGACACACAGACTTTATTTCCTGGCATCTGATGATACATTCTTGTAACAGCTACTCTTAAAACTTCAGCAACTAATATTTAAGAAAAGCATATTCTTCCTTGTGCTTATTCTGTTTTTCTCTGCTTACCTATTTTTTCTCCCTTTCATGTGCAATTTTTTTTTTTTCTTATTCAAACCATTTCTCTGATGAGCTAGTCTTCTTTATGGACTCCCTTTCTGTAATTCCTTCCATATGTTTTTTGTCCTCTGAAAAGTATGGAGTGAACTGTTTCTACTGAGGTCATGTCATTTTGTTTGCATTCTTAGTAAATGTGAAGAGCTTGATTGGAGCCGTTTAGGTATTTCAAGTATGAATGTCCTTTTCCTGAGTCTTCTATAAAAACAGGATGCTGAATTTTGTGGAGCTAGCCCGGCAAGGAATTGGTTCAATAAACTAAGTAGGCGTCAGTGTCATAAATTTATTGATAAGTACAGTTTTGTTACATTCCTCTGTAGTTCAGCAGCTTACTAAACAGAAAAAGTAGAGCTTTCTGCATCTCATTTTCAGTATAGACTTAGTATTTAGACAGACCCTCTCCATCACTGCCCACGTGCCATTAGTAGCCCTCCCCTTGCTACAGCTCTGAGTCTAACCCCATGGCCCCAATTCAGTGGATAAGCAGTCCTGGTCTAAGTATAGCCTAGGAAATGGGACAGGCTGGTAGTGTTCTGTCAAAATAGCACTTTTTTTTTTTTTTGCTGTCTGAACAGAGTTAGGAGCGGGAAGTAACAGATTGTGGCTTCCCTTGAGCTATGATGTATGGACTGCTCTGTTAGCACTGCTCCTTATGAAAGGCTGGAGTGTGTTTGGCAAGAGCGTCCTTAGACATCATGATTGTGAAAATCCATCAAGGCTTAACTGAGTACATGTAAGTAGTGATATTTCAGAGGTTTGTAGCTCTCCCAGACTGGAGAAAGCTGTCAGAGGAGGAAGCAGATGCTCATCCCTGGCTGTAGGGCCTTGCTATACACCATGTCGCTGTTCTCGGGAGCACAGGCAGCAGGAGATGTTTGTAATCTGCCTTTTCACAAGTACATCCTCTGTCTTCTTTTTCCTTCCACTCACCTAAGCTTTCTAAGCAGCAAGGTGGTATGTTTGCTTTTCCATGCTCCCCAGGAGGACGTGGTTAAAGTCCTTCCCTGTGAAAGCAAGAATCCCCCTACAGAATCCTGTCATCTAGGCAGTATATACCAGGAAACATCGTGCCTTTTAGAAACTACACGTATGGCTAGTTTCAAGGCTTCTGCTTTTCTTTCAGCCTTGACTTTTTCATTGCTTTGCCTCTGTGATGACCTTTCTACACTTTCAATGCCAAAGCAGTTTGGCTTAGTAGGAAAGTGAAAGAGCTATACATCTATGGTGTCTGTTGGCTTTACTGTTCCTACCAGTCTTTTCCACCAGCTAGATGGCTTACCCAACATTTATGCTTTGAGAGAAGGAAAGAGAATTGTAATTACTTTCTATGGGGAAAAATATTTTCATTTCTATTAGAGTCCGATTCCCAGCTTTAAGCTCTTTGTCATAAGCGGGTTGTAAATGTCTCAGACTGCCTGTCCCATAGCTGTTCACTGAGCCATTTGTCAGGAAAAAAGAATGTGTGTGGTGAAATTGCTCACTGACAGCCTGCAGCCAGACCGAACCAGGCTTTTAAAAGTGCCAGACGTTTTTACACTTTTAATAGTCAAAATCTTACTTTAGCATTTATGAAAACTTTTATGTGGAGTTTGGGCAAATCTTTTTTCTAGATGTAATATTAAATCTCAAAAATGTAAAACTTGTTTGAAACAGTCGAGAATCTACATGGAAGGACAGCGGTAAGGAGGTGTTTGCCTTTTCTCCAAACCAGGTCTCCTGCTCCTTTCTAGACAACTGTATTGTATAATCTTACTTATGTCATTATCAAAATCCATCTTGAAATGATTCTTATTTCTAGTGACTCTTACACAAAGGATCTTTCAGGACTTTGTTCTTTTGATGGTTGGACAGTTTATTCTACTTTCCAGTTGATGTATTTTCATTCTTCCTCTTTCCAAGCTGAAATGTTCATTTATTTTCTCAGGAGTTTGAAGTTCCTCATCTCTGTAGTCATGCTCACAGGTCTTCTTTACGCATGCTCCTGTCTGAATTCATGTCACAAGAAAAAGTGACCGAAATTGTTTCCCCTGCAATTTTACACTTTTTATGACAGAAATAACATGTCTGTATCTCTGCAGAAAGTATATTATCTGATGAATTTTACATTTTTCATGTGGTGTTGGTAGCCCTCATGCCACTCAGATTCTTCTCTTTTTGTTTTTTACCATTGCAGAGTCCCAACTGGTGGAGAGATTTCTTATTATTACCCACTAGGTTTATGACCTTGGTAAAATTTGTCTCATTTTGTATTGCTGTATTGTTGTGGTGTGCCTTGTTTCTGTTCCTTCCAAATTTAAGTTTTAAATAATATTTCAAGCTCCCTCTACCTTTGACAATCCCTCTTAATTTTGTCATCAGCAATTTCAACATCAGATTCCTTTTTCCTATGCTGGTCATAAACAGAATCAGTAAGGTCATTCTAAGACCAGTCCTCAGGGAACATCACTAAGACTGTGTTGTTGACTCTTCTTTAGTCTGTTCCTTACAATTCCTTTGCTAAGTCCCTTCTCATTGCCCCAGACTCATTCTCTAGGTGGTATTGTATCAAATGTTTTTCTGAAGTCTTTGACTGATGAGTTTTCTGTCAACTGAACAGTCGGTTATCTCAGCCAGAGAGATGTATGGCGAGTCTGGTTATGGTATGTTTTTATCAGTTTTTGCTTACCCTTTTCATTCATATTTAGCATATACTTGTTCTTCAGAATGTTTAAACCTTATGTCTGTTCTAAAGGCAAGTCAGTAGAATGGGGCTATCCGTGTCATTTTTAGCTTTACGTACTGCATTCTGCAGTTACTCAGTTATTCAGTTTTCAACTGAATGCAAGTAGGTATATGCAGAGAAGTGACTCAAAAACCACTCTGTGGGGGTTTCATGTTTACAGCCACTGTGATTCATATTAAATTTGCTCAACTTACAACTGCAAATACATTTTTATAGCTGCTAGCTCTGCAAAAACACTCTTAAGATCTGAAAGCCAACCTGTGTCCATTTTGGCTCACACATCAGAGCTTTGGATTCTCTTGATTTTCTTCTCAGTGAGGATTGTCATTAGACATCATTTCATACTGCTTTCATTTGGCTCCTTTTCTCTAAAAGACTTGGTGGAGACAAGGCCCTGAATTTTTACTTTAGTGCTGCACTCTGGACAAGCTATGAAAATGGCCATCTAAATAAATAAAAGGAACAAAGATCGTGTAAATAGTTCTATGTATCAAACATTCCTGAAAAATGGATTGCTTTCCAGTTATGATTCCCAAGACAATGTATAATCAATCTAGTCCATCTCTCTATACTTTTTCTTTTCTGTAGTGCTGGCATAAGCAGAAAGTAGGACAGCTTATTTATATCTGCACAGTAAGGATTTCTGACTTTGTACTGGGAGCTGACAGTAGCATCTATTCGTAGCTGTGTTTTAGAAGAACAGCACAGGCCTTGTTATGCTTGTCATACTTTTTCTAGTCTTTAGTTTAATCCTTTCTCTTATCTCAGATTTATATTAAAGTCATAGAATTATCTAGATTGGAAAAGACCTTCAAAACCATCAGTCCAACCATCAGCTTGACCTTTGAAGTCCCATCACTAAGCCATATCCCTTATTGCCAAGTCAACATCTCAGACTCCACCACCTCCCTGGGCAGATTGATGCACCTTTCCAGAAGAGTCCTTGGAGTGACATGAGTGTGAACCATGTTGCATCTTTTCAGATAGCTAATGCTATTAGAGTTGAATCTCATCTGAGAGTATTTTTTAAATGGGTAGTGATCAAAATAAAGCAAGTGTAGTTTTGTAATAGCAACAAAAATTCTAATTAAGGAGTACAGTGTTACTATAGAATGCGACAGAATGATTCAACACCAGGGGATCATAGTAGGAGCTTAAATGTGATTTCTCACATAGTGCAAGGGAACTGTTGCTTTAATTAATTCCCCTTAGTTTTTATTCAGTTGTTGAGACTGTTAAACCCTCATGAACAGAGAGAATATTTGTGCAAGAAAATATTTTCCAGATGCCATGTCGGGTAACTTAATGTGATGTTTCTGATCCTTTAGTATAAAAATAGGTCCCTGTATGAGGGAATAAGAACCTTATTGCATCGCAGATAATTAAAGCAGTTGAAATTTTACATCTGAGGCTGGTAAAAATTTCTTGAATAATATAGCAGACAAAAATCACCTTGACATTGGCTGAGACTCTAATGGTGACACTGCACAGAGTCAATTGTAAACAACATTCTACTTATCTGAGAGAGTAGTAATAAAGCATATGGAGAAGCTTTATCCTTTATCCTTTATCTTTGATCTTTCTCATTGCTTGGAAACAAACATCTCTTTACTCCCCAGCAGTTCACCCCTGAGGTGCAGTTTTTTGATGCGTGGCGGTTGCTGTGTCACCTGCTTGGTGCCTCCACGCTGTGGGTGAGATTGCCTAGCAGAAAGCCTGGCTCCATTCTGCCGGTTTCTCACCTCGAAAAGCAGCACTGATGTGTAGGTAGGCTGTGAGAGAAGTGAGCTGTTGTTCAGCAGCTTGTTTCCCTGCAGACCACATGGGAAACCAAGGCCTAGGCCTATCAGTCAGCTAGTGAATCATTTTGTTCACATTATGAGTAACAATGCTTGGAATTCAGGGAGAGAGTTCTGTATCAACTGCAAAGTTTCTGGGGGAACTGTCCTTGGCCAATTAATTATCTCTAGTTACGTCTGTTGCCGTGCGCTTTACTCCTCAGCCTGGAAGTGATCTGTGATTTTAGAAGGAATGTCAGTTGCTTAGAGATGTATTTTTGCAGCGAAGCACCCAGCATTTCCAGTACAAGAGTGCACTCACCAAGCAGCTGACAGGGTGCAGGCAGTACTATTTCCAATCAGTTCGTGGATAGCAAGAGTTTTATAAAAATTGGTGCTTTTCTCTTAACGCTGCTGAAAAAGTTTTCTGCAATAAGGGTGGTGAGGCACTGGAACAGATTGCCCAGAGAGGTGGTGGTGGATGCCCCATCCTTGAAGACATTCAAAGTCAGCTAAGGTGGGGCTCTGAGCCCCTGATCTAGCTTTGGATGTCTCTGTTCATCACAAGGGAGTTGGACCAGATGACCTTTAAGGTCCCTTCCAGCTCAAACTGTTCTATGATTCAGTGGTTGTTTGATTCTGTGATTGTGAATGTAATCTTGATTAATTATAATTATACTTAGCGGTGAACGAGACAAGATAACCGAGAAAGGTTCTCAACATTATGAGAAGGGTCTAATACTGAATTTGAACATAACTTTTCAGTCACAAGCTGGTGCAAGGACTTCAGGACCAATATTAATAAATATTTTCCCTTTCTGAAATGAAAGGTGAATGTAGGAGGGAACTCAGGAGTGCGCCGCGTTAGAAAAAGAAATTGCTGTATGGGTTGTGAACGTCTGATTTGCTATTGCAAAGTGTGCTTAAATGCCTATCTTTACCAAATGTGGCAGATTAGGAGGCACCTGTTAGTGTTTACACACCTGATAGTCAAAGCTGAGGATGCCTTGCCCTCCCTCTGTTTCAACTTTTTGTTCAGGGAATCCATCAAGGAGAGGATTCTCCATATGAAAAGATCATACCTACTTGTGAAAGAGGAGGGAAGCAGCGGGACAGAACTGTGGTCTAGTGCTTCCAGAAAAGTTTATTTTATTTCCCAATTTCCCACTTTCAGTTCCTCCTCTCCAGCGGTGCCATTGCTTGTGGAAGTGTATCTTATGTCGGCTGATCCTTTTGAGAACCTGTTGTTATGAGTATGTCCATCACCATTATATGTTTACCATCGTACAGACAACCTGCGCATGGCAGTCTTCTCCCATAGCATGTTGTTCTTGAACCCAGGTGCCTCTGAACTGCACTTGCATAACCCCATAGCAGCCACAGAATTGTGCTGTTACAGATCAATACCATTTCTAAATTGCTATTGTCAGTCCTTCAGACTTAGTTGGTTGCTTGCATTTACTAACCTCTTTGCTTCCTAAAAAATAATAATAATAAAAGTAATCCAGTTAATAGTGAAATTGCATGCTCTCTTTCATTCTTAGGCAAGCACAATTGAATGAAAAAAAAGTCTACGTGCTTCTGCTGCATGTTTGAAGCATAAATCATGGTACACTTTATTCTTTTGCCCACGATAAATAAGTAGGTGTTGAAATTTGATGACAATATTATGATTGTTTTTCATTATTCCTTTTTCTGGGTAACATTATCAATTTATACTAAATGCACATGACTATAAGTCCCACACATTTTCTATCGCTTGTTGTTTCTTCAAACCTGTGCTCTAAGCTGTGTTTTTACCAATGCATACCAAATTTCCTATTAGTTTTAAAGACAGAAGATGTTGAATCTTAACTGCTGCAGCAGACAACAGAACAACTTCACAATCTGTTTGATTGTTAAGTAAAATAGCACGATTATTTCAGAATCTAAACAGGATGGCTGAACCATCGTTCAACAAAGCACTTAGGCACTTACCTAACTTCATCCCGTCACTCCTTTTATCTTGATTGTGTGTTTACATTTTCTGCTAAACTGAGGCTTCTGTCAGCATCTTTTTTATCTATTGCACATTTTATGAATTATTATCTGTAAAATGAATATGAGTTTATTCTGTGTAATACTCTGGGATATTTCCTTCCTCTACACATGTGCTTGCAGCATGTACTGCTAATCATTTTCATCACTAACTGATATTTGCAATCTGCACAACAGCATGCTTTTTAGTTAACAGAAGGAAAAGCATCAAATGGGCATCGTTCATGTAATTCCTGTTTTTTTTATTTCTACCGGTGGCTGGCTGCACCATGAGCATATCCAGAGGAAGGGGCAGTTTTGGCATGTGATGCAGTTTTTCAGGCTTTGGAAACCAACAGTGCCTCACTGGTCCATCTTCCTGTAATAGGGTTTCTTCTTTCCTCTTTCATATCCTTTCCGCAGCCTTTCTTCTTTCCTTTTGCTTTTCATCCAGAGCGTCCTTTTTACTGTCAGTGTCTTGCCTCTCGTGTTACAATAATTTCCAATTAAAAATTAACATACGTCAGGATAATTTATACAGTGCTATCTGCATAGCTTGAGTTCTTTATTGCTTTATTGTTATTCTTTCTTCCCGTGCTTTTTCCTTGGTTTTTCATTGTTTATCTAATATTGTTAGACATTCAGACTGGACTGTGTTCTTCTGATATCTGCAAAGTACAATGTGCAGTTTCTGTGCGTTGTAGAGCAGATGAGCATGAGAAGACTTCAGAATTGTGTAGATGAGTCAGTGCTATCCGCTTTCATGAAGGAAAATATCTTTCATAAATGTACTTTTTATAGGACATTATTCTTGGTGTGATGTGAACCATTTCCAAAAGAAGGAGAGTTATCTTTTGAGAAAGTACTCTAGTGGTGATTTCAATTGAAATAATTTTACAATAACTGGTGAAAAACATAAGCAACCATTTCAACAAAAGCTGCAAATAAATTTGCAAAGACCTCTCAGCTGGAGAGAAATTTGCAAAGACCTTTCCTGTTTTATTTCTGACTCTGAGTATAATACTGATTTTGCACAGATATTTCCATGAGATTCATCAAGAGCAAACACCTCTGTAAAGTATGTTTTCCCTGATCTTCTCAGAGCCATAGTGCTCACTGCAAACACACTCGCACAAGCCTTTTTATCTGGACACAAAAGTTTCTGATATCAAATTCTGCTGAGGGAACAGGCCATTCAGCTTGTGTTTATACCAGAAGCAAGTTGCTCACGATTCACAACTTCACAAATAGACTGAGGCCTTCCAAGTCCACATGTGCAATGTTGTGCTTTACTAATGGTAAAAGTGGTAGCAGTTTTTTTCTGTGTGTCCTTCAGTGGAAGACTTGAAAACCAGTAACATTACATCAGGCCATTTGTTCTGAGGATCAGTACGTATCACCCATAGAAAGGTTTTTGTCTCCAGAGCACCTACTGTGCGCACATGCAACACCCATGATGTAGTAATGCAAAGTGGATGCTGTCAGTGCGCTGACATTTGGGTCTTATCAGGATCAGTATTTGTTTTTTTTTTTAACAAAGTTGTAACACTTCTGCATGAGGAAAAAAAAAATGAAAGAAAAAAAATGAGGCCCTAGATATTGTGAGAAATGAGTGCTGTGAGTGGCTGTGCTGCAGAAAGGTGATACTGCTTTCGGTATTGCGTGCTAGAAGGCTTTTCGTTGGGTTATATCCAACTACATATACTTGCTTTAGTGACAGTGGGCAGGAGGATTTTTCTTTCTGTTGGAACTGGGACACTGAAGTAAGGGTGAAGGCTGGGTTTGACGGAGACATGGTTAAGCACACCTCAATGCTTTCTGAGATTGGGATTTTGGTAGGGAGCATGGTGCAGCTCAGACAGTAGATTTACAATTAAGCTATAAATTCTAATGTCATTAATTAACTTTTTCACTCTAGATAGTTTATTATTTGTCATTTTTTGTTCTGTCAAAATTGCACTGAACAAAGTATTTATTCTTTCTACCATTTCTCTTCCAATCAGGTAGGGTGGCATTAGCTGAGTGTACATAAAATATATCAAGAATGGCACGTCATCTGGTAGATTTTCATGTTTGAGTTTGCAAGATCAGTAATATTTTTGTTTCTCTTACAGACTCATTTCTCTTCTACCTTGAAATTGTTACAGCTTATTTTTACCCACTCTTACTCTGAAAATGGTTGGGACAGCATAGTTTAACACAGAGTTGATATTTAGCTTTCAGTTTTTTCGTGCTCTCTCTCCTCTAAACCCAACTCTATAGTGTTCTAGATAACAATTTTTTTTGAAGTTTTTTTGTTTTTGTTTTTGTTTTTTTTTTTAAGGAGAAACAAGGATATTATTCTGAGCATAGTTATGAATTTAAAGAAAGGTTACTTAAGGGATATACCATAATCCTGCTAGTTCGAATAAAGGAGGAAAATGAAATTACAATTATTGTGTACTGTTGAATGCAGTCTAAGTAGGTGCCTATTATCCCTGTCAGTTTTCAGATGCCTTTTCATCTGTTCTTTAGCATTCCGGGTGAAGAGGCCTTTTTGAACAGATAATTATACATAGCATTAAAATGTCATTACTTTTGTCTTTCTGTTAAAAATATTGTTTTTCTACAGTAATTGATAAATAGATCACAGTTTTTCATTGTAATTGCCATCTTACATTTCTGTTAAGTTATTGAAAGCTGCCGTCACCAGTTTAAGCATACTGAATTACGTTTTGACTCAGAACTTTGATTGGAAAAGGAAACATCTCTCAGAAATTTCTCCATAACCATCATTCTGAAGTCCCCAAAGTTGCAATTGTTTCATGCTTTTTTTTTTTTTTTTTAATCTAAGTAGCGCAATAGTTTTCAGAAGGAAATGTTTTCCAGTCATTTCTACCTGAGCAGTATGGAACACAGAACCAAATTTGAAATGCAAAAAACAATCAATGGCATGCATTTCTATTGTCCAAGCTAAAGATGGGAAAATAAGCAAAACTACTGAAAATTTCATTTCACTTTTTTATTTTAGAAGTGTGATTCCTTGTAATCAACATAAATTTAAAAAATCTTAAAGATTATTAAGAAGAGAAAAGGAGAGTACTCTCATAAAAGACATCATTTGATTGTTTAGGCTAGGTGGTATTTTCATAATGTCTTATATCATTTTGTATAACATGGATTTTTTGTATGAATGTTATTGGGAGACATTACTAGGGTTACAGAGCGCTTACTGGAACTTTATTAACATGTGTGGTTTTTTAATTAAGATATGGACTACTTGAGGGAGCAACTGAGTATCTCCCCAGTGAATTTGTTGCATTAATTTCCTTCAAATTTTCCCTTCAGAAAGTACATCTGAGCCTAACTTAAATTCCTCCTGCAGTTAATGTATGTAATTTATTCTAGTAAGTACTATTTTTTTTTCCTGTGTAAATGTTCACAGAATTGACAGATTTAATTTCGTGTAATATGAGACCCTCCAGTACTGAGTTTCCAGTATCTCATTAATGTTGGTATTACATGTTGTGCTATTGAATTTTGGCAAAGAGAAGTCAATAAAATATTACCATAAAATAGAAATGTCCAAGTGACAGATACTGAGGCTAAAATTTGGAAAAAAAAACAAAACAAAACCCTCTTTGAAGGTAGGTCTTAAATCAGTGTTTGATCACAGAAGTAAGTGGCCAGGTTTTTGCAAGTGCAGTTTCCAAACTTACGATTTGACAAGGTACCTCATCATGCTCACAGGCTTTAACCTGTTCCTCTGTTTTTTCCTAAGTGCCAATTTTCTTGCAATTTTAATTCACTGTGCATGTTTTCACTGGAGATGCCAAGGATGGAGGGAACAGAGGGAGGACCCTTTCCATCCCTAGTGTGCAGAGATGTGCCAAGCACTGCAGGAAGGCTGTCAGCTCTGTGTGTCTTTTGGATTCTCTTTTGCAGGCAGTTGAACACATTTCTCTTCCTTAATCCCCCAAACTGACATTCTAATTTCTTACATTCTGCCAATGTTGCTGTTGGAAAATTAGAGCAATCATATTCTGGAGCATCCTTCCTTGTCCTACAGCGTGATACTTGGTTACTACCTTCCCACTGAGACCCAGCATGGAGCACAATTTAATACAATTCAGATTTAAAAATAAACATCCAAATGCATAGCAGAATCCATGAAGAAGTAGGGTGAGGGGAGAATCACACAAATGTCCTAGTTTGGGTTGTTAACACTTCTTTTTTTTCACCTTGCAAAATGCAACCATTGTCTGTGTAACCACACATTTCTACCTACTTTTTCATAACAGTGTATGACTATATTGATAATATATATACCCACAGCCACAAGTTTAATAATATATGCATGGCTTTGGATTTACCTGCTAGACAAATAAAGACCCCTATTGTTATACTACCACCTGAAGTCTAAAACCAGAAGATTTTCATTAGTTTTGTATCATAGCTGTATTTTGAATTCTGATCCTCAAGACACTCTGTATCTCTGTTCTTTCTCTGTCTTTTGCTGAAAGCACATTAACTGCATATCTAGAAAATAGCTTGCATAATGCAACCCTGATGCTGGATTTTATCTTCTTCAATGTATCAGTTCTCTGTTTTAGTCCATGCTTCAGTATGTGCTGCTAAAATGGCTTTGCTGCTCTGCCAGCTCTACTCCACAGTTTGCAGGCTTTATATCAGTTCATTTTTGTAAATGGTCTTTAGAGAAAGTCGAAGATAACAGCAGCGACAGCCTAATTGTATAAAACAGAGTAAAGCAGTAAACTTCCAGTTTTCCTAAATTTTCGGTTTTGCAAGCAGCACAGACTTTTTCTGGTGTCTCAAAGTATACAAGGCCTTTACAGTGTGTCAGTAAGTATACTGCTTTAGGGGAAGAAAAGGTTTGTTTGTAGCGCTTGGGCCATGTATTGAAACAGACAAAGCTCAGTAAAAGATTTTCTGATACAGAGTTCAGAAATTCTCCCTTGTTGCATTTAAGCAAGAAATAATCACCTACCACTGTGTAAGTACAGACCATGGGTTCACAGTGCGTTTCCTTTTCTTAAAAACATGCTCCTTCTGACTTCAGACATCTGTGGAGACACTGGTTTCATTAGTTTTAAGGCCCTACTTAGTGCAACATCAGCTTGTTTTCTTCTTGAGATTTCACTGAGATGCTTTAAAAGCTTTAATCCCACCGTGGTTAATGGTGATTTTCTTTTTTTCACAACTGATCTTCTTTAACTCTGACAGGAAAGCCATGTCTAGATATTTCATTTAAATGCCTTTTCTGATATATAATAGACCTTTGGATTCAAAGAAATTCAGTCGTGCTCTCCCAGTGCTAACTTTCTGTGAGAAAGAAAAAAGCACAGTAACAGGAAGAGTTGTTGTAACCAGCACAGGGCTGTGCAGCAACTAATGTATTCCACCTCCTCACCGTTGGAATAGGAACGCATTTCTCAGCATTGAGCGGGGAGAGGAAAGGAGCTGTGTTCTGTTCCCCTTATGTGCACACTGGGGAGGTGAGAACTGGGGCAGATTTGCAGGTGCCTGCAGGGAAAGCAGGGCAGAACTAGTCCCCTCGCTCAGCCGAGGTGTGAGCAGGCTGCTGAGGAGTTGCTGAGGTGCAGGTTAGGCCTGTAACAGTACAGATGCAGTTAGGTGCATCTCAGGGTCTCCAGGCACGCAGCAAGGCCATGTCCCCTGGAAAGTGCCCTTTGGTTCTAGGAATGGAGAGTGACAAGATGGCTGGAAACATCTTGGTAGAAATGTTTTTTGTTAAAATAAAGAGACAGAGAGAGGTGATGCCAACAGGAAAAGGAAACAAATATTTCTCTTAATGAGAAAAATAACCACAGAGCCTGAGCAAAAGTCTTTTACATGGCCCAAGATGATAAACAATTAATAAGAAATGAGAAGAGTGTCCAAAGCAAAGCAAACTCGATGTGATTTTTACCTTGCCTGAACTTGTTCGGCATGGGGCCTTGTGTTCACTCACAAAGCAAACATGCCAGAGCAGGGCTGGCCAACTGTGGTGGCTGCTGCTTAGGGGGGCTGCAGAGAGCACAAAGAAGGTATAAATTAAGGTAGCTAGAGGCTGCCTGTCTCTGCTGCAGCTAAAAGAGAGAAAGCTTGCCTCAGAAAGAATAAATTTATACAATAATGAGAGACAGCTTTTCATTCTATTTTTCATTTGCAAATTGCTTTGGAAACATGAGCAGTTAAATATCCCCAGCCTGTGAGTTGGGAGCCAACAGTAACTTCCCTGTCTTCTCATTCTTGTTTCCCATGGGCAGGTTACAAGGACACTGACAGTGCAAGGTCTCCTCTGAATATTATTGGCCTGAGCTGGTGATAAATATAAAGCACAATCAGTGGCCTCAGACTCTGTTTGTAGGCCTTGTCTGCCTGGGTGGTGTTGAGCGTCACATTTTGCAGCTGTCGGACACCATTCTCCTACACATAACCTGGCATAGGATCTCTCACAGGAGCAAGCTCTCTGACTGCAAGAGCATCACTGATGTTACAGACTGGAGTGATGAGCTGCTGAGTGGGGCTGTGTGTTCAGTGCTTCACAGACAACACCTAGGCTCGTCTGCCAAATGAAAACTACATGTTAGTCAGTTGTGTATGTGTACATACACAACGAACAGAAATATTTCTGTAAGCTATTTTGCAGTCATGAAAAAAAAAAAAAAAACAACATCAAGAGCCCTATCCAAAAATGCATGAGTGTCTGCCATAGAATTAGAGCGTGGGAGTCACCAGGACTCTGTCCACGTTCACTCGTTTGCTTTGTGGGATGCAATGGCATCGATGTGCAGCACCCTGATGCGGTGTGGCCCTGCAGACATGCAGCCACCTGGCTTTGTTCTGCTGCACCACTGGGGACTCTGAGTGAAGTCCTGCAAAAAATAATGATCAAATGAAGGAAAGTGGAGTGTCTGATAACCATCTTTCATGAATGGTCTCAGACCTATGTATAAATGTGTGGGTGTATGTAGATATTTATGAAGAATAGTATAAACACGTAGTATAAAAGATAAAGTACAGAATGCAAAGATATGGAAGTGTGATCCAGATTAGTTTGCAATTGAGCATTCCCTATGAATTGTTGATAGTGCTGCCTTTTTTGTGTTCCTTTAGTGCACAGAGGCTCTGTCCTCTGTCATTTGTTCACATTTCTTCCCAGTTAGCCTTTTTTTTATCAGAATGCATGAAAGTTTCTCACATGTTTATTTTTTTTTCTTTAGGTTGTAACTCAGCACTGAACCTAACACCCCAGAAAACCACAGAAGCAGTGGACAGTGTCTTTAAGTTGCTCAGGGATATTGCAAGAGCTCGAATGCATTTGAAGCAGTTTAATTCTGTACATAATCCAGGCGGCAACACCCACCAGGCAAGTGAATCTTCCTTTTCTGTGCATCTGTTACTTCTGTAGCATGCCATCAAAATTCCAGCTTCGTGAACAGCATTGATTTTGCTGCTGCGCTAATCCTACATGGGTTCTTTCCATGTGGAATAGATTTATGAGATCTTGTAATTGACCTAATCATCATGTCTTTCATTCAAACTCATGCATATCTGTGTCCACGTCAATAAAGAGTTGTCTGATGAAGAAATTGGGGATTTCCTCTGCAGCTCTGTGAGATAATATAAATGTCTGTGAAAGGCAAGACAAGGTCCAGATGGAACTGGACTGACTTTGCATATCTTATCCAAGCAGGATGCCTGCATCCAGAGAGCAGCTGTATTTCTGTGTACTTTCTCCCCCATTTCTGTAACCATGCAAGGCAATCTCATTTATGAATAGGTGAGAAAAGCTGCTTTTGTTTTTAAGAAGTGAACACGTGAATTGCAGGTCATCATGGTTAATTTACAGTGCTTTTCTCTTCACCCATATCCCCTGAAGTGTTTAATTTTTTTTCAGTTAAAAATGGAGTTTACAGTGGAAAACACATACAAAACTTTAGAGGGAGACTGTAAAACTTGATTCCAGCCTTAAGCCAGAAAAAAAGTATATCCTTCCAAACTCATAAGTATGCTGTAGACCGACAAAGGGTTATGGTCCAAATTAAGCAGTTTTTTGCAACAGCAAGAGTTAGGAGTGTTGCGACATGTTGCTGGAAAGCTAAGGTGGAGGAAAATTGTTACTGAAGTCTCCAAGTACTTATGACCGGTCTGGTATCTGAAATGGGTAAAATTGTTTAATACAGGTCAGTGTAGGGGCAGTCAGATGATAAGAAAATAACCTCTGAAAGTTTCGTAAAGTGTAATTGGCATCACTGTGTTCTTTGGATGTAACCCGTGTTGTTTGCTTAGGGCTAAGTGCTGGAACGCAGCAAGGGATGTATTTACAGTTTGTAGCCCCCAATCTGGCTGTAGAGTGGGTTTAATTAACTTGAGTAGAATCAACCTTCTGCTGATGGCAGTTCAGGAGATTTAGAGTAACTGAAGTAAGCAGGCAGTACATTTTCTCTGCCATGCATTTCATTACAAAAGGATCATATTTTTAACTGGCAAGTGGTAACAGATTGCACACATCAGTTTAGCTCATCTGAAAAAATCTATAGGCTGTAGCCTATAGATGCTCTTTTGCTACATGCTAGGAGCAAAGGTGCCTCCATTTTTTCAGAATCAAAAATGGTTTCTATGCCCACATGGAATTGGATAGCCTCTTTGAAAGACTTTTCATAGTGTTGAAATTTGTAGTCTTAATGTGTACATCAAACCAGTTGATGTTGTGACCGTGGAAGAGTATGTATTTTGCCTGATATGAAACAACTGTTCTTTTATCTTGATCTTACATATATTCACTCCTTCCTTCCTTATTCTTCCTTCCTTGTTTCCTTCCTTTCCCCTTTCCTCCCTCCCTCTTTTCCTCCCTTCCCTCATCTATATCCTTTCCTTCTCCTTATAATCATGTCTGAGATGTGCCATAGAGGTTTAAAACAACTATTTAAAATGCAATTTATGTCCTACTGGACACCAGAATTTAAAATTGCTAATACTTTCATTACATGAGTTAGAAATTTATGCAGCTGTTGTATAAAAATAAAATCAAAATGTCCTAAATTTTTGATAGATAAATGTCAAGTCATAAAAGGTCTCAAAAATTTTTGTAGTTATCAAAGCTTAAAAAGTGAAATCCGCCTTTAGTATCCGTGTAGCTAAATCAGATCATTTTGAAGGGGTCTGAGTTTTGTTGCTAAAACTTCAGACGTGTAAAATCATGGAACATTTTTAATGCCTTGCCTTTCCAGTACATAGTTATGTCTGTAGTCAGATAATATTTATCCTTTAATTTTGTACAATAAGGCACTCTGTTTAACTATGGTTTGATCTTTGCTCCAAATATTTCATTCCCAATGTCTGTTTCTCATCTATGAAGATATTAAACAGATCTTTATAATAGGACATTGTGCCCCCATGTATATTTTCAAACAGTTTATTGCAGTACTAGGTTAGACACAAATCTTGTCGTGGTCTACTGAGAGATACTGCAGTTAATATCTGCTGCAATTTGCTTTACTAGTTCAATTAAAAATATCCACATGTTGCGAGAATAAATTGCTGAACTGGATAAATCTTCATTCACGAGACTGTATTCAAAAAGTGTCCGTTTACGCTCACTGTAGGCTGTTAGATGAAAAACATCTTTTAAATTACTTTAGAAAATCACTGTTTCAAGTTACATAACCAAGCAGCTTGCTTGGTTGCATTTTCCAGCTATGTTATGTTTATCTTGCATGATATCTCTTTACACAAGCAAAGAAAATGAGTCCTTCCAAGTACATGATGGGCAACTGAGCACTATCCCTATTGCTCTTCTATTCTGTACCATGAACTACTCAAGAGAAACTAGAAGCCCCCTTTTACTCCTAGCCTCCCTTTATTCATATAGTACACGTAGGGAAGAATAAATACGGGGCTTTCTTCCTGACATTTTCCATTTGATACTGTGCTGGTTTTTGTTGATTTCATTTCGGGTTGTTTTTGGTTGGTTTTTTTTTTTTTTGACCCTTTGTTGTCAAGGTCACAAAAGTCACTGCTGCCACAGAGGCATTTTTAAATGCCAATTTTTAAATGCCTCTGCGCTGTTTCCATTCTAGAATAAATATTTTTGTTTCCTTTAATGGAAAAGGAAGATTTAGAAGAGCAGTTGCACCAGCTCTAAAGAGCTTTACTCACAGCTTGTTATTCTTTTTGTGCAGGCTTCTTACAAACCTCTGCTGAAACAGGTGGTAGAAGAGATCTGCAGTGCTGATCGACCTGATTCTCTTGATATTGAGCATGTGTCATCAGGCCTCACTGATCTACTTAAAACTGGATTCAGCATGTTCATGAAGGTAAATAAGGTCTCCCAAGTTAATCTGTAAGATTTTCCCGAGTTTCTAGAGTGGTATGGCAATAGCTGATTTTATGTATTCACTTCTGTATAAGGGAGCATAAGGGACAGTCAGGAGAGTTAAATCCTTGCAGAGAGGCTGGAAATAATTTGAGGCACCATATTGCAGGTATGGAACAAAAGGGTATCACCACCTGGAGAATGGAGCAGACCAGACACCTAATTAAGGGTGATACTGGATACACAAATAAGGATGATAAGTCTGGGAGGAGTCAGTGTGGCTTCACTAAAGGGATGTCCAACCTCACATAGCTTCTGGAGCTCTTTAGAGACATCAGCAAGCAAATTAGTAAGCAAGTGCCAGTTCATATAAACTTCTGGGATTTCCAAAAGGCATCCCACAAGGCAGTTCATCAAGGAATTTTATGGATAACAAGCAGCCTTGAGATTGAAGTAAGAACAAAGAGGTCTCACGGGGAGGAAGATCAACAGAGAAGTCCCATATTCAGTGCCTTTCTGTAATTTGACGAGGTCCAACATACAGTGGGGAGGAAGGCAGGCTGATCATGTCAGAAAGTCCAGAGGGCTGTGGATTCTCCATTTCCATTATTTTCAAAGCTTGGCTATGCAGAGCCCTGAACACCATGGTGTAATTTTGAAGTCTGCACTGCTTTGGACAGGGAAATGAACTAGATGAGCTACAAAGTTTGCTTCCAACCTCCATTGTACCGTGATTCTGTGACAGTTGAAAAGAAAAATGTTTTTTTTTTTCCTATTCTTTGTGAATACCTGCGAGGCCTTTCACACATCTAAAGACAGGTGACAAAAAATAACTTTGATTTTTGTGTTGGTTCTATTCTAGAGCCCATTATCAAGATAGCAAAGTATTTTTTTCTGTTATTACAGAGCAGGCTGCCTTGAAGACGAAATCAGATATGTCTCAATACAGTGCCTATTTTCAGCAAGTTGTGCCTACTGCTGAAATGGATTTTCAGAATGTACTTAGCTAGGTAACTAAATGGAAAATCTTAGCTCTTCAGAGCTTATGATAAAGCCCTGAGATATGAGAGGATAGCTATAGAAAGAGTGACCCGTGTTGTTTCTATTCATATACTGATACTGAAAAACATCATCCTGCTGCCACCCCAAAAAATAGAAAAAAATAGAAGAAACAGATGTTGCTGCATCGAACAAAGCAAACAACCTTGTGCACACCAGTGATTTTTTGGATGATTGAATTTATTCACCATTAACTCTCACAATTATATTTATTTCACTGTTTAGTTGTGTTTTATTTTTTTGAGGCAGAACATAGCTTGTCTTTTTTTTTTTTTTTTTTTACAAAAAATTTAAAAAAAACTACAAGAAAAAAAAAAGACCAGGCAAGAAGCACAAAGACTACAAAGTCTAAATGTTTATATGGAAACAGTGGCAGGTTTAGCTAGTTTTAGGTCTCTTATTTCTATATTATTAACTCTTGTGTTCAGGACACTTAAGTGCATTACAGTGATATCCTAATCACAAAGTTCCCATTGGACTGTTGATCGTTGCACTGACATACGTGAAAAGATCAGAACTTGCAGAATGCTAGGATTAACCAAAATCCAAGCAGATGGGGGTGTACAGGGAAAGAGTGGGAGAGGATTGGTCCATGTGACAACCAGCAACTCTATTTCTGTTAACTACATAATGTCAAAGAGGATGAGGAGAAAACTTTGTGGAGGTTGGCAGAGAGCTTCTTCCAGGAAAGAGCAGAGCTCCTGAAAAATGCAGCATGTATTCCTGAAAATTTAGAAGGTGGTTGAGGGGGGGTTATAATTCTAAAATGACTTCTCTGCAGGGGAAGGTTGACTTCTCTGTATGGTGTGTACCTCAAGTTCCTGCATCTCTGCAAGTAAGAAAAAGAAAAACTGTTGCAAGGAGTGTATAACAGATGGCCAAGTGAACCTCATGTAGGATGAATATTTCATGGACACCATCACTTATCTCACAAATATGTGTCCATGCTTCTTCATTTAGTTGTTGGTTTGGCTTGTTGGTAAGTTTACTTCATGAATGAGTTTCTGACCAGCCTGTATTTCTAACGCAAGATCGTCTCTGCAGTTAACTGCACCATCAGCACAGTAACTATTTGATGAACTTCCTCACATTTATATTCTTCCTCAATGCCTGAATGTAAATACCATTCAAATAAACATGGAAGGCATTCTTCCTTCTTCCTTTGGTCTCCTTCGCTTCAGCATAATGGTGGTTTTCCTGACAGGCAGCGCTCTCTCTTCTGCTATGTCAGTAATTCAGGCAGGCAGCCCTTAGAGCAGCAGACCTTCCCCTCTGACCTGCCTGCCTAGCAGCCTGTAAAGGTTTTTCAGGCCATCTTCCATGGCAATTATGGAGTCTGGGGAACAAAGCCTTCAGCATGTCATCAGCAATTGACCGAATTTCAAATGTATCATCTCTTTATGCACCCTTGTCCTGGCTGGAGGCTTTCAGGGTTTAGTTCTTTTCTCATTTAGTCTTTCTAATTGCCCAAGATAATGGTACCAATAATTTTTAATGCATGACATTTTGAACTGAAAGTAAATTTCACTTGGGAATTTTTGCAAAATTTGTATTGTACAGTAAATGAAATTCAGATGCCTCAGAAGTGTCCTGAAACAAACTAGTTTTAGAAGGAATCCAGAATGCATGTGTTGCTTTTGTTGCAGTCCATTCCAGTTCTTCTGTAACACAGGAATGAGTTGTGTTTTGCTACATGGAGCCAGTTCTTTCAGAAGAGAGAGCCTTGGGTGGTTGTATTATCAAACAAAAAGATCTTGGCAGAAATTTACATTCTTAGCACAGCCAAATATTTTGTACCCAAAGTACTGTCCTCCTTCAAAACACTTGTGCATATCATAACACAATTACAGATTCCCAAATCATTTTCATTGCAATTTTAATTTAATTTAGAGTTTGCATACCTAGTAGTATTTTTGATATGCATTTCTGGAATTTGTGGCTTGAACTTCAGTCTTCTGAAAAATAGTAAGTTCTATATAGACAGCACGTGTTTGGATCTAGGTTTATTTTGACTGCATGATTTGTCAAGACATTTTCTTTTAGTATTGCCACGAAAGCTGGTGTTTTCTGATTAATATACTGGGTGTCCTTTCAGTGTGTCTGGTGTAATGCATGCTTGCTTATGACAGGTTGTCATAATTATATTAAGAGATATTAAGAGAGGCTTTGTTCAATAGCAAGTTCCTGAAGTTTGAGCTCTCCTTGTAAGTCGTGGATCACTCAGGAGCTTCATGAAATGGAGTAAAGCAGTTTGCTCTGGCCGCAGTGTTAAGAAGAGCAAAGAGCCGTGAAAAGGCATAAAGCTAGTAATTCATGTATTACTTCAAAGTGTCATAGCAAAGCATTTTGTTTAGCCAATCTCTGTCCTCATCATGTTTGGGAGCAGTTATTTCTTCAGCCTTACTGTCACTGCTTACAGCAACTATGGCATGAAATACTCTAAGATTTTAGCCAGCAATTGTTCTGTCTGATTTGCTTTATAGGTAGATAGTTTGCCCTTACTTATCCTCTTCATGGTATCTGCACTAGGTTTGGACTTGTTTGTTTGTTTGCTTACGATTGACATTACATTATGTGCAGAAAGTCTTTGTAAGATTTGGTATATTGGTTAATTAAATCTATGTGTTTTTGAACCGGTTTCCAACTTCTAAGGAGTTCGAGAGGAGCAACATTAAACAGGGAGCATGACACCATCAAAGGTCAGCCGGACTGGAGGGAGAGCATGTCATCCCTCATGCATGCTCCAAACTGAGGAAGTCTCTTTGGAAGATTTCCAGTCAAAACACAGAACAGGGCTGCTCAAAGACTAGGTGTGAGGTAGCCACAAAACAGATCAGTAAGAAGAGCTGTGCCCCGAGGAGCTGGAACCACAGAGTCAGAGATAGCTACCATGGTGCTGAAAGTAAGGAAAGAGCATTCCACCCAAGAATGGGTTGATTACCACTTCCATTCTGACAAATGAGGTCTGCTGAAAATCAATGCATTCAGAAACAGAGGGGGCGGAGAGTCTAAAAAAGAGCAAATTCAGCTGCTCTCATTGTCACTTTTCAGAGCAGACATTTTTAGTGTTCCACACAGAAAGGCGTGCGATGCTGTAAAAAGAACAATTTCTGGGTTCCATTGACATCATATCCAAATGCTCATCAAAAATGGGAGCAAGGCATTATCAGGGTGGCATTTTTTTCCAAGAAAGAAGGAACGGTAGGAAACAGCAAAATAATCAGACTTTTGGAAGAGGTTAAGAGGAAGCTGGTGTATAGCGTCACCTTCATGTTTAAAATTAAAACATGATTTTATAACATATTAGCTGAAATCCAATGTTTGTACCATTTTAAAGATAATTAAGAAGAAATGAAACAAGTATTTTGTTTGAATAGGGTTTCTGTAAATGAGCTACAACGCAATCATAAAAGTAATGAAAACTTGGAAGTGAAAGAAGCTGATTTCATATATAATGAACCTGACTTATTTTCATTGGATGAGTTATAAAGGCTTATTCACTAGACCAGCAAAAATACATTGTTGATGGTTGTTTCAGTTACTGATGTAAGGCAGGGATTCTTGCATGTTGTAACTGGACTCCTTGCTTCTACCAGATAGTAATTTACTCCCCATTCCTTAAAGCCTCCTGCATATATATATTCTAACTGTGCACCTACCCAAGTACTGTCCTCCCATCCTGGGAAAGGAAGGAAATAAACAAAAAGTCATTGGAGGGAGAAGCCCTCAGGCCTCTTGAGAAACCTCTCTAGATTTCAGTGGGAGCCATGAAAATTCCATATCCCTGGGAATGGCTTGTGATTTTTAACTGGGCATTATCTCCATTGATTCAGCTGCTCCATAAACCGGTGTTCTATGGCTATTTTTGAACTTCCTCATTAGTCTTCTTCTGGCAGCTCTAAGAACCAATCACTGCTGAGGTGAACTGAGCAACTGAAATAATGCTTTCTTTCATTTTACAGGTGAATCGCCCTCACCCTGGTGACCATCCTCTTCTGATCATCTTTATGGTCGGTGGTGTGACAGTGTCTGAGGTCAAAATGGTGAAGGATCTGGTAGCAATACGCAAACCTAGTACTCAGGTAGGATCACCTCAAAATGTTCCCATCTGAGCAAAGAATGAGAAAATTCATCGAACAGTGTTGTCTATAGCATTGATACCAGACTTAGTGCAAGTCACAGATACACAGATAGGAATGGCATTGGAGTTTTGCTGTGATGTACCTGTAGGCAACAGGTATTCAGGAGCCAAGGATCTGGGCTTTTTGTGTGTTAGTGTCACCACTGGTGTCAGGTTGAAGGCATTCCAGATAGACTGGCATTCTTCTAAAGGAGCTTTTTTTCATGTCTCGAAAAATGCATATATTGTTAAAAATCATCGTTAATTTTGGAGAATTGTGTACAAGAGCAGTTCATTATCTGCTGAGTAGTGAGTAGTAGCACTATACGGACTAACTGCAAAGAGGTTCAAGAAATGCTGCATCACCAAATGCATCGTAAACACTAGTCTAGTTTCCGGGTGGCTCGTAAACATCATTTATTCAATTCCTGTGGCAGGCTTTTTTGATTAGTGAGAAATCATTAGCAAAACAGAGCCAACCAAAGGTTGATCAGCCACTGTGTTCACTGCATGCTTTCCATGTTTCAGTTGTCTTTGCAACAATTTTTTCCAAGAGTGCGTACCATTTTAGAGACTTTTTTTTTTATCTGATAACACATTTCTCCCAGTTAAGCAATTGCTAATCTCCTCAAAAGAGTGAATAAAATTCTTTCCCCTCTTGAGGAGAGATTGGATTGTGACACACTGATGGACAAGTTAATCCACACCCTAAATGTATTAATATAGCCTGAAAGATAAGCACGGGGTTAACAAGTGAGCTAGTGGAGAACTATGCAGCAAGACTTTTGAGTAGCTTTCTAGAGAGAATTGAGGCTTGACAGTGGTGACATGGGATCTGGTGTTGCTTTGCTTTGGCTTAACCCCAGTGGCAGGTCACCCTCTTAGGCAGATTCCTAAAGAATTTTAAGCTTTGACTGCACTGTGCCCTTTGTCAAAATGTGTGATGTTAGAGGTGAAAGGACTGCAGGGGAGAGTCAGGAGGAGGAAGAAAAAGAAGAAAAGAAGCAGTTGTTTGAGTCTCATGTAGAAAACTATATGAGTTTGTTGGATTTACCTGGATTTCTGCACTGTAGCTGTGAATGTGTGCCACCTGTTTGGGATTATTCTCTTTTCAAAAAGCCAGGCATTTGTCTAACTTGAGCCAGCACTTAACAGAGTTTCTTTTGTGGATTTTAGGCAATCAGCCTCAGACATCAGGGCAAGGGGGAAGCACTGGCCTCACAAGTCTGTTCCATTCAAACAAAGCACTGACATTTATACTAATTATTGGCTTTTGGAGAAATGGAGAGACATGTGGGTGCAAAAATAAAGAACTGAGTAAAGAAACAGAAAAACTGGCACAATGCTCTGATTACTTCAGCAGTTCTTTGGAGTTGGAGCAAATGACATTTAAATGTGCAGTAGGAGACATGTTTCCATCCAGAGAACTGCTCTACACTGGGGTATGAATGACAAACTTATTTCTCATGGAGAAGCACAAAAGAAAATAGCATTTTTTGTGCATCATTTGTTTGTGAATGATACTGAATAGCCTTCCTAACCTTGTGAGAAGTATCCTACTTTAAAAGGAAGAAATAAACTCCTTCCCCCTTTAATCAAGAGTGTGAAAAAGGGGAAAGAGTGTGTTGTTTTTCCCTCCTTCCTCCCCGTGTGCACAGCATGTGTGCTTGTGGCTGAGGCACACAGACAGTTCAATCCTCACAGATGCACCATCAGATGCTTGCTGCATCCTTCCTTCCCCTTGCATATGGTAGCTGCACACTGCAGTGCTCCTGGGTCCTGTGCTTCTGCTGGCACCAGCACAGGTATATCCTTTCATGTACAGCATCAGGGACAGGCATGCTGTTCTGAGTGAGGGGAAGGCTCACACAGGTAGCGCACTGTCTTGCTCAGACCTACCCAAAGGAGACAGAGAAACTCCTTCTCTGGGCAGCTGGGACCCAAGAGAGAAGCTTTTAGCTGGACATGGCTATTGTTGGTGTTTGTTGTAGATACAGAAAAACTTAAGTAATATGTCCACTCGTGCTTTTCGGAATTAAATTGCATTGTAACAAGGTGTACGTATACTGTGCTATGCACTGCTGCATGCATAAAATAAGTAAGACACCATAAGCTTTTGCCATCCACAAATTACAGTTTTCAGCCTTAGGAAGGAGAAGAAATAATCAGTGTCAATTTGCTGCAGGTTGTGTGGGAAGAGGGGAAGTGAGGAGGAGGCTCTCATCAGTACAGATGGAATCTGTAGTAATGGAACTCCAGATTCCTTTCACTTGTTAAAGAGAGAAGATGAAAGAAAGAACAACAACAGCAACGAAAGTTTAAATGTAGTACTTGTCTCCTTATCTTCTAATTCTTTATTTCAAATCCCCTACTGTATATTGCTGTATAGGCTGCACATTCCCTATGACTTTGAGCGTGAGTTAGCTCCAGGAGCAGATGTACTCCCTCCTTGCTTGATAGCTTTGCTCTGGGCTTTTTGCTCTTCTTCTTTGCTCTTCTTCAGGAGAAACACCTTCCCAGTAGAGACATGCATACCGTTTTTCACTCACGAGAAATGAAGAGGGTGTGCATCTACCAGTGTGTAGTGGTGTAGCAAGTGTCAGCTTCATTTATCAGACCCAGCTTGGATTAAAAACGTGACCGAACAGAAGCAACAGCATCCCAAGTGTGTGAGGTTGAGCATGGTCTTGATGTGCAGAAGAGTGCGTGTCTTGCCCACGGGGGCACTCCCGAGCATGGGCTGTAGTTCCCCCAGTAGTCACAGCAGACCAGCATCACTTGTAGAGTTCTTGTCGTGCCTTAAACAAGGGGGAACAACTGTCATTCAAAACTGCCTGCTGGCAAAAAACTGCGCTGTGGGAAAGGAAGCTGCTGGCTTCTTGTCTAGTGCCTCACAGCAAACACAATAGCAGTCACAACAAATCACTGGGTACATGTGGGTAGAAGTGAATCAAAGCACGCATTCATTAAGAGTACAATGCTACCAGTCATTATGTTCCTTAAGTGATTTAACCACAGTTATTAGCGAGCAGACGGTTTTGCCGGGCAGGTCGCATGGCCCTGTCAGTAAACACCAGAAACACACAGCGTGTCTGGTGCTGGATAAGAGAGAACAGTTCATACCACAGCTCATTAATGCTGCCATCAGTCCTGATCCCCTTAATTTTGACTTCTTGCTTCTTTTCCCCCTTCTCTCAGGTAATTGTCCTCTCCTCAGTGCTCCTGACCCCACACGGTGCTATTGAGCAGTTGTTTGCCGCTGATCATCCCCAACCTGACCCTGATATCTGACACGGGAGGATCGGTGGAGAAGATGAGTGGCTGCCTTGGCTGGAAGCGTCAAATCTCTGGTCTATCACTGTTCCCAACAGCCCTCTGAAAAGCAGCATGTCCCCTACTGTGCAGCTGGGTAGCTGGCTGCAGGGGGACCTGTGCAGTTCACAGGGGGCTCCTAAAGCTGGTCCATTTGTCCTGTTCCTCCCTCTCTTTAAGGGTAACGCAGCGTGGTGCTGAATCACCCCCTCCACTCTGCACCCACAAGGAAGATTGCTTGTAATAGCTCCCTAAACAAGAAGCAGCTGAGGATCAGGAGGACTGGATGTGTACACCCTGTGCAGCACTTTCCCCTGCAGCTAATGCCAGTGGGTTTTTTTTTTTTTGAGGTTGATTCTGCTTGGAAATGCTGCTGATGGAGGAAAAGGGCAGCAAAATCCATTTCTCTGCCATGTTACCTTGCAAAAGATGTGTGCCTTACACAGTATTAACAGCCTCTGCTCATAACACCCGGAGAGGGACTGTGGAGCACAGCCCCAGTTCAGCTGGCAGAGCAGCTCCCAGTGCAGTGACGCTCTTCCAGACACAACAGAGCAGCAGGTTGGAGGGCTGAGTTACGTGGTTGTTTCTCTCACAGGTTTCCATTTCCTGCTGCAGTTTTTCCACCCACAGTCCCAAGAGAAAAGGCTGTTTCTGAAGGCACACTTCTCTGTAGTTAACACAAGGAGGACATATGGGCTGTGATGGGGTGATGGTAGCCTTGGAAGAATCATCCTCTCACATACATTTAAAAAAGGGGGAAAAAAAGCATGTTCCCACTTTCAAGAGGCCACTGTGACAGATTCTTTTTTGAGCTAGATTTCTGAACAGCGTGATTAGAGAGCAGCTTTTATGTTTCGTTTATGGTAATGAAAGAGCTGCTATCACATTCAGTTATGTAATTTTTTCTTTATAAAAATGTGATATAATCTTAGCTAAAACGGCATTAGCCAATAGAGAGTGTGATTGTGCCTAGCACAAAGAGTTCCAAATTGCAACATAAAATAGTGGAACTCTGAAGCTGCATTCTCTTGATTCATCTGAGGAAGGCTAAGACTACAGCTCACACTGAGAATGAGAATGTCAAATGGTATATGAAGTTCTCTTGAACGTAGCATTCTTCCTCGTGCCAAAGGAGTAGCTTAAATAGGAAGCGGTTCTTTAACCTTTGTTCAGTAGCCCGCTTAAGTTCTCTTAAATGTTTATAATGGTCTCCAGAAAAGGCTGCGTTTTGGTTTAAATTCACTTTTGAGTGGCTAGAAGGAAACAAAGGACCAATTATAAAGCATGGACAATGTTGCCTCTATGAAAGAACAATTTATAAGAATGGCTATAGAATGGAACTTTGTGCTGTAAAAAATGAGAAATATTATGAGATAGCCATGTTAAAAGCTCAAAAAGTATTTTAAACAGAGCAGCTTGAAAGCAAATAGCATTTCTCTGCGTTTTCTTTTCTTTCTATTCCATTTAATCTTACAATACAGATGTTTTGTAAATTGTGTAATAAAATAATAATGCAGTGCTCCTCCAATGCTCATTCTTCATCTCTTTCCCTCCTAGGACACAGGACTGTGCATACCAGGAATGCATATTCCTTCCACCCCTCTTGTTTGCACTATTTGATTACCCCTAAGAACCAAAACCTTCTGTCTTGGAGATGTCCTCAAGGGGTTTCCATGCTCTGTTGGTGGCAGAAAGGCTCTTCTACCTCCCATGACCATTGCTGACCTCTGCAGCCCCAAGCAGGTTCAGGCACTCATATCTCCAAGCTGCTGCTGCGTTCCTGAGGTGATGGAGGCTGGTGATTGTGGCCTTCTCTCTTCCACCTGTCTTTCGAGAGTCAGGTCTCTGACCTGGCCATCTGAGGACATGCTCTGCAGGGTAATGAGAGGGGTGCAGGGTTTAGGCAGACACTGGTGCTTCTGCACATCCTATGTGTGAAGCAGCTCCTCTGGCTGAGGCAGTGATTGTCTTCCAGGCTCCTCTTTGGTGGGATCTTTTCAGCCAGTGTGGCCACAGCTGTGGCCATGGATGTTGGGGTCCATCCATCATCTGGTACTCAGTGGCTGAAGAGATGAAAGCAGACAGACAAAAAAAGCCTGCTCCTCTCCTAGACCAAGACTGGAATGGGGTCTTTTCAGTGGCCCTGGTGTAGTAATTATCTCCTATTTGCAGAAAATTGCTGTTGTAGCTACACATGGCATGTGCTGGAGAAAAGATCTGGGCTGTGAGTGGTCTCCTGCCAGCTGTACATGAGCAGGAGCCACACAGGAGGACTGCTTGGGAGGGTGCAGAGTGTTGGGCCACAGCACGGAGTGCTGAAGCCCTCTGCATGTGACACTGAGCTGTGGGGTAGGGAAAACAATAGGCTACCGCTGGCACATGAGGATGGCACAGGAAGCGGTGAAACAGCATTTGAGCATAAGCTCAGACTGGAGGGGCTGGTGGTGGAGTTCTAGTCCTGCGTTACTTGGCCAGGCGAGGGTTGTAGCTCACATCAGATGACCACCAGCAGGACCAGCATTTCCTTCCACCGTTAGATCTATGTGCTAACCAGGGGAGAGCCTGCATGGCAGCCACTCCAGGTCTAGCACAAACATCCCCTTCAAGAAGGCCCAGCCTAAAATCCCTTTAAATGTGAACAAATCAAGTTGAAGGCTTGCAGCAATTCTATTCAATTCATACCACCCTGCATAAAGCTGTTGTGCATATTTTTTAAAGAGACCAAAGGCCCCTTAAAACATTGCTCTGCCAGACGCTGACCTACCTTACCTCATTCTTTCCTCACTGGAGTTTTTGACGAGGGGGTATGAAGAATTCAATTTTCAGTACCTCTCCTAAAATAGTTTTGTAAAAGTTGGAAGGTGGTTATGAGAGCCTCCCCCCTGCAGGTTACGCTAATAAAGCAGCTGCATAGGCAGCAGGGACCTTCTTGCTGTTTCTGCAATGTGTGTTAATTACCCTGAGAAAACAATTACTACCTGTGCAACCTGGGCTAGGGAGCTGCTTTGGCAGGGGGGTTGGACTCAATGATCTCTAGAGGTCCTTTCCAACCCTTACAGTTCTGTGATTCGTCTCCACAGTTTGCTGGCTATTACCAATTGTTTCTCACACAGAGGAAGAGCACACAAGAAAACATGCAATTCAAAATTTAATGCAGAAAGTAACTGTACATAAAATAAATAAGTTACAGTTCAAACAAAAGCACAACTGGCTTTTTAAAGTGCATGTGTGTAAGGCTTTTAGCCTGTGAACTCCATTGGTTCAACATAGGAAAAAAAAAATTATTAAAAAGAAATGCTTAAGTCAGCCACACGTGTTTTAAGGATGAATAGGGACCGGCTCAGCCCTGAACAAACAGCCAGCTTCATTGCCTTGGGGCAGACATGGTTCTCATCGAGCTCAATCACAGGTTCTTTCTCTGCCTATTATACACCAGGGAAAGACAGAAAGGAGAAGAGTGTCTTGCACTGGCAGCTGTAATGGACTATCCCTCTAACTCCAGGCTTGTTCCTCAAAAGCTCTGTGTTAGATCATGCAGTCCAGTCTGGACAGTTTCGTTGTTTTTTGTTTTTTTGTTTTTTTTCCAGACAGTAAAAAAGACCCACCAATTATTTGTAATTAGATATGTTTACACCCTATGCACAATAGTTTTGCATACAAAGTCTGGTCAAGTTGTCAGCAATAACATAGCTAGTAAAAAAATAAAGAACCCTTGTGTACAGTCATGATTCCCAGTCACATCCACTTATTTCACACTTATTTTTACAGAACAGTTGCATGTTTTCACATTTGTTTTGAAATACAAGGGAAATAAACAGCTCTACTGTGCAATAAACTGAACAAATACATCATGCTGTCCTTCCTCCAAGTGAGAGTGTTGTAAAACAGCATCGGTTACTTCTGAACAGTGAACTGCTCAAGTACAAGTTGAGAGTCACAGCTAAAAGGTTGTCTCTGCACAAACATTAAGCCAGATCTGTCCTGTCGGAGAAAAAGGCATTTATTGGAAAGTTCCATTTCCAAGTGAAAATACTCGTTCTACAAGTTACATCCTAGACCCATTTCAAGACTATTCCTGTGGGGTTTTTTGTTTGTTTTTATTCTTTTCCTGTCTGCCACTGTTCATTGTTCAAGCAACTTCTTGTTTCTGCAGCCACGCAGAACGTTGCCTGAACCATCCTGTCACAGTACCAGACTGCAGATGTGCCAGTGTTATGTTAGACACCCCAGGTTGCAAACTTGGGAGAAGCACCGGGAAGAACAACACCTCTTCTCGGCCCTGCTGTCAGACAGATGTGACAGTCCTCACTTTGGCAGACAGAGCTTGCTTAAACCTCCTCTTCAGATCCTGCATGTTGGGCGATTTGGGCCGTGGAATGAGAGAAGTTCTCCGTCTCTCGGGGGTGCTGGCGGTCTGTTGTTTACTGACTTCTTTGCAGAGGACATGGAAGGCATTGAAGACATCGTTGTAGTTTTCACTGACAGACACTTCGTAGAAAGCACAGCCCAGCATGTTGGCCAGCTGAAGTCCATGCTGAGGCTCCACCTCTTTAATATGCAAGAGATCAGCTTTGTTTGCTACGATGACAACAGGGACAGCGTTCCCTGGATGCATCTGTCGAACGTGGTGGTACAGGTGGCTGAGCAGTTCATAGCTCTTATAGTCTGTGATGGAGAAGACGATCACCAGGGCGTCCGCCCAGCGAATGCATCTGTTCAGCTGCTCATTACAATCCAGGCTGTGTTCATGGATCTGTAGAGCGAACAGTCTCAAATTAGCCGGTTGGAGTCGTAAAAGGCTTTTAAAAGGTTCCTTTAGCCTTTAAATCTAAATAGCATTTTACAGTTTCGGACATATGCATCTGCATTTCACATTGTAAGTACAAAACTTAATCTGAGCGTGTTGAATAAATACATATGTTGATTCAGCTGCAAAAAACTGGAATTTAACACTGGAGTTTTCTGTGCTCAAACAGAAAATTGACCTGAGCCGTTCTGCATGCAGAGAAAGACTTTGTAGTTCCACAGAATGGGAAATTAACTGGCTAGACAGTAAGTCTAGGGAAGCAAAGATATGAGCTGGAAACATTTAGACCTGGAGTGCTGCCCAGTTCAAAAAGGCAAAACTCCAGCACCGCTCAGGTCTATACATACATTCAGAACTGCAAACTGTAATATCCTAATGAACACGGCTCCAATACCATAGACTTCAATTTTTATTATATAAATGTACGAGTTTTGTTGGGCAGCAGCCACGACGTTTTCTTCCACATGTGTACCATATTTACACAAAGCGAGCTGGCTTTCTTCCATCTAATGTTCCTAATAATATGGCAACAAGACACTTCAGTAATTCAGCCGTTCCAAAGCAAAGGGCCTCCAGCGTACAAACGGTTCACCCAAAACAGCAAGCGGTTCTACTACCAGCAAACTTCAGGCACCCAACCTGCTGGTTTGGCAGCTGTGGCTAAAGCACAGGTTGCCAGCTCTCCCACCCAGAGCTGGGCACTGAAACAGACAGGAGAACGTTGCGAGGAAGAGCAGAACGAGGTGCTGCAGCAGATGGACGTGCACACCAACCTGGGGCCGCTCCAGCGGTCTGACTCACCTGCACACCCGGGGTGTCCTGCACTTGGATGGCCAGCGGCTCCCCGTCGATCTGGATGTGCCGGCTGTAGAGGTTACCTGGCAGAACAGCAACAGGTTCACACACACAGACTCCTCGGACACACTGCGCCGCTTCGGGTACCCATTAATCATCCCGGCTGAGTGTTTAAACTCTTTATCTGGTTTGTAATAGTGTTACTGGAAGCCTGGGGCTTATGACTGCTTACACCAGCACTGGGATTTTAACAAGCCTGGGATTTAAGCTGGCCCTGAAGCCGGGCGCTCAGCACCACGCAGCTCTGCCGCTTCCAAAGGAGTGCCGTGCAGAGCAGCCGGCCCTCGGTACAGAAGGGCGGTACGCCGGTCAGCGTTTCCGCGCCTCGGAAGCCATTCCTCTGCGGGGTTACAGGCAGAACCGCTCCGCTGAGCGGCTCCGGGGCCGCTTCTGTCCCCCGGGCAGCGCTCAGCATCGCCCCATCTCCCCCCCACGAACCGGGGCCGCCCCGATCGCTCGGCTGCCGGCACCGAGCTCGGGAGGGCACCGATCGCCGGCAGTACGTCGCATCGTATCGTTTTAGATTAAAAAAAAATATATATATATATACACCAACAAAAAAACGACCCTGCTATAAGCGGGGCACTTCCGCCAGACACCCCCCACGAGGGGCTCCGGCCCGCCCGCCCGCGCTGCCCACCTGCGTTCCGCTCGTAGTCCCCGATGAATCTCCGCGTCAGGAACCGCACCACGAGCGCTGCGGACAGGCACGGAGAGCGTTAGCCGAGCTCCGCCGCCCCGGCCCCGATATCCCCCCCCTCCCCCCCCCCTCCTCCTCCCCTCCTCACCTGTCTTGCCCACGCCGCTGCCCCCCACCACGGCGATCTTGACCAGGCGAGGCCGAGCCGCGGGGCAGCCGTCACCGCCGGGCGCGCACTCGGCGATGGTGCACATGCTGTGCGTCAGGCGCATGGCGCAGCCCCGCGCGGCCCCGCGCTCACACTGGCGACGCCGCCGCCGTTCCCGCCGCGTTTTTCCCGGCCCCCGCCGGCCCCAAGCCCCGCTCCCTTTCCTGCAGCCAATCCGCGCGCCGAGCGGCCCCCGGCCACGCCCCCTCCCCCCCCCCCACACGCCCCGCATTGAGGGGACCGAGGTGGGGGCTGAGGTGACTGGAGGTTGAGGGGAGTTGCGCGCAGAAATGAGGGCCGAAGCCGATATCTCGGGTGCCGGGCACCCCCATATTTAAGAGGTGCTGAACAGGCGCTGCTGAGGAGCTCCGTCCTGCCAAATTGACACCAGCGTGCCTCTCATCCACAGAAAACGGGGGGGGGGGGAAATCAAGTGCAGCATCGGTATAGACATGGCGACTGCTAAAGATTGGAAAATAAAGGGGGAATGCAGATCACAGAATCACAGAATTGTAGGGGTTGGAAGGGACCTCTAGAGATCATCGAGTCCAACCCCCTGAGATGAGGGAGGGGATCGTGGTAGGGTCACTGTGCGGATCCAGGGAAGAAGGGCCTCGCCACATAACTAATAATAACTAATTTTCTTAAGAAGGAGAAATAGAACCAAAGTTTGGCTCAAAACCACATCAGGGAGAGCGTTGAAGGAGAGCTGGGCTGTAACTGGGGTGTCCCGGTGGCCCCGGCCAAAGGCACTCACCATTGCAGCAGTTGAGCATTTGTGCAGAGCTCGTGCAGAGCTGCAAAGTTACGTTTGCATATGGAAAAAGGTTTGTCAAATACAATGCAGCAGATTGCCACTCCCTCGGTAGCTGCTGCTCTCCCGGCTATAAATGTGAGTGTCGATGCTATGAATAGCAAGCAAGGCTGGATGCAGTGCTGGATGCAGCACAAGCACTGCTCTCCCTGCCAGCACCAGAACAAGAGGAGGTGATGATGGGTTCCATTTGTAAAGGCCACCAAGGTCATAGGAAAAAAAAGCAAGTGGACGCGGTTCAGAATGGACGGATGGGTAAAACTATGTCTATAAAAAGCCAAGAGCAAAAAAGGGTATAGAATTTGAAAAAATCAACAGGGCTGAAGGACTCAAAGACCTGAATGCAAGGGAAACACTGGTTTTCTTTATGCCACAGCAGCAGAAGTGATACAGACATTGTATCTCATGCAGCAGGAAAGGGCTTCACAGAAGAACTCTTGACAGTTTGGTAGCAAAGGTCACTAGAAATAGAGAGCCTAGGGTTAATGATGAGGAAGGTTCCTCCCCTGAGACAGTCTCATCTTCAAGATGGGGAAATGCGGAAGGAAAGTGATGGCAGATATTTCAGCCTGGGAAGAAGAAATGGATTTGCCACGCAAGGAGAAGGTCTTACAGATAAAAGAAAGAATCTGTCAGCATTTCCAAATCCAGTGAGAGTTTTGCCTCCATTTTTAATAGAGAAGATTGTGTGAGAGATGTGAGCAAAAGGAGGATGAGTAACGTGAAGACAGCCATGGGTAATTACTGCAGTGGGGAAATCAGTCTGACTTCAGAGTGCCAACAGACCAAGCGTGTGAAGATGAGAGTGGGAGAAACAGGAACTCTTCCTATAGCTCTCACGTCACTGTGGAACATGTGCATTAAAGAAAGGGAGGGAAATGGTTTACAGTAACGCGGACAAATTTTGAAGGAAAGAATTATTAATTGTATGGGAGTAAATGGGATAAAATGAAACATTGCTTCAGAATGATATCTTTCATTGTTACAATTCCGTCTCCCTTTGCTTTCAAGAAAGGAAACATGGCAGATCTGTCCCATTTGAAGTCAGTAATGCCTGACGCTGTCCAGCAGGAGCTGGTTCTTCAAACAGAAGAACAGGGGATCAAGAGGCAATGACAAGGAGCTGTGTATATGTGGCAGACTGGAAGAAAGTTACTCCGTGGGACTCATCAGCGCTCCTCTCTTCCTCCGTCTTTTCATCACAACGATGTCATCAAGAACATGGATGTGCTAATGAAATCCACTGTTGGCAGAGCTGGGGGTCACCACCACTTCAAACAAGGGTGGGAATAACATGCTGGAGAAATGGGGTGCCTCTTAGAACTAGGTTAATGAAAATATAATTAAATTTGATGGTATTCAAGGCCTGCAGAGGCAAATCATGAAATTTTTTTTCCATCAACTATGAGATCAGCACTTGGAAAAGAAAGACTAGTAAATCACAGGGTGAGTAGGAGCTGTGTAAACAGGCAACTGTAAATCCAACTGTGTCAGATATGAATATCTTAAATACAAGGAGAGATTCTGTCACCTGGGCTCAAGAAAGAATACAGCTAAAGCAGAACAAATAGGGGTGAAAATCGCTGCCATGATGAAGGCCCAGGCAGCCTGTTTCAGCCAAAGATTAGAACACATGGTGCATCCACAGTTTTGCAAGGTAAAGAGGCCTGGGGAAGGAGGTGCCAGGGAAGCCAAGAGTAGAGGCCAATGTCAGCGTGAGAGCAAGTGGATGTAAGATTGTTTCTGCAGTCAGAGCAGGAGAACACTGGACCAACCCTCTAGCAAGAGTGTTTAGAGCAAAATCAAACCTAACTTCCTTTAAATGGAGCTGGAGTTTGTATCAGGTATTCTAAAATGGAACTGACTGCAGTGACAATGAGATTAAATGATCGAGAGGCGTCTTCTGGAGGCCTACAGAGATACACCAACACTGCTGCAGAGGTGAGCATACAGGCCTAATGCACAGCAGTGTCTGCAGCTGTGGTGTCTGCAGTGCACAGTGCACAGAGGTAGGAAGGGAAACTGGAAAGAGTAACAAAAGTAAGACGATGCCTGGGTAAACTGTGAGAATGTCAGAGGTATTCTCCGTCTTGTGAAAGAGATGATTAGAGACAAGCTGGAAGTGCTGAAATAAGCAGAGAAAGTGCTTCTCTCTCTGCATCTCTGAGCACAAAAAGTGAAACAAGTCAGTGAGACTGAAAGGTGAAACCTGGGGAAAAGTCGAGGTACAAAATACATTCTTATAAAATATGCACTCGAGCCAGTGGATCAATTGTTACAGGAAGGCACTGGGATGGAAATAAAATTAGCAGCATGCAAAGAAGTATATTTATAGATTATGAGAAAATGCAGTTTTACAACATTCTATGCTAGCATGAAATCCATCAGCAGCCGCAAATTACTTTCCTCAACATTTGAACCAGTCTCTTAAGCACTAGGGACCAGAAAGAGCTCTAGAACAGCATGGACACGCTTCCTCATCCATCAGTCTTTTTAATGTAATTAAGTTCTTATTAAATTTAATTAATTAATACAATTTAATTCTCTTCCTTTAACGCAATTTATTTTCTTCTGTCTTCCTCTCAGTTACGTGGGAGCGACTGCTGTCAGAGAAGAGGTCTCACCCCGGATGGCTGCAGGTCAGAGCTGCTGTGAATGACATCCCACAACTTAGGGGTGCATTTGTAAGATTTACTTTGTGCTCTTGCTCAGTGAGTGTGCTTACATGTGGCTTACACGTTTCAGAAAGACACTTCCATCAGCAGCCAGGGGAGTTAAATGTCATTATCTCATGCACTGGCGGTTAAATTCTAACACATGTCTTTAAAGAAATAAGTGGCCTGGACAAAGTGTTCAGAAACACATGATGGCTGCTCGTTACAAAAAAGATTTACTTTTCAAAGCACAATGAGTCCTTAGGTTTTATAGAAGTAAATAGACGAAAACTCCTTGTCTGTGGCACAGTACCTGTATTCCAGGTCCACGAAACACAGAGCAAAGTTACCAACCCCTGTGGAAAGTGAGGGGAGAATGGGGCTCACCCCCTGCGCTGTCACATCACCTTCCACAAGAACAAAGGAGGGAGGAAGCAGAGATATTAAAAGAAACTGCATAAACAGGAACAGAATTCCTCTGTGCACTGGAAGCGACCGTCTGGCCAGGAGGGCCCACAGTGAGATAGGATCTTCATTCCAGCACAAAGTGGGAAGGGAGGGACACACTCCATGCACCCTCACCTACCCACATACTCCACACCGTTTCTATAGCAGCACGGCAGCAGGCATTTTTCCCTTTCCACAAGAAAGCCTGACTAACACTCTGCAATTATATTAGTCAGCGTTTTAATCAGATTTTATCTTCTCTTGAGCTTGCAATTTCATTTTTCCTCATTTCCTCCTTATGTAACGTTCCCAAATTCTCATCAAGATTGGAAAAGCTGAGGGTTTTCTTTTCCGTTCAGGGCTGCCCATCTGCTGCTACTGTGTTTTTTTGTGCTGCTTTATGCCCCCCCACAGTGCAAGCAGCTGTTGTGTGTGTGGAATGCTGCTTCGGTCTGGAAAGGCAGGGAAAAAGCCCCGACGACAGAATCTCTTGAATTAATTCAACTTCTAAGGCTTCATTCAAAAATGTATACGAGAACACCTAGCAGAAGGTTTGTTTTCCATTTTAGGAATTCCCTGTGGGCCGTATTAACCCATCCAAAACGCTGTGGCAGTAAGTGCCTTGCCAGCCTCTCTGCATCTCATCTTGTGTTACAACAGGGACAGTCTGTCAAGGGGCAAAATACCTGGGCTGCATTAGGAAAGGTCACTGTAAAATTCAGCTGTGCCAGGCCAGCCTCAGGAGGACGCCCACTGGGGCTGTTACAGCTCCTGCTAAGCAACACAGAGCTTTTTGCTCACTCCACCTGCAGATTCTTCAGCTTGGTGGGTTCATCCTTCATCTGTCACATCCCTGGAGCTATAGGTGGGGAAGCAGTGATTTGGTCGCCAGTTCTCCAGACCTCTGCTGTGGCCTTTGGGCTGGCAGCAAATGGCCCCGTGCTGGTGTCAGCCAGCCTGGCACAAACACTCCACCACCATGGTTGAGCTGGTCCACTGCAGTGGAAAGGCACCAAAAGCTTTGCCTTTCCAATGCAGTCACTTCAGCAAGAAGGACATATATTCCAGTCGTGCCTACAATCCACAACAGAGCTGCGTGAATGTGTAGGTTACCAAGTCAAAGGCAGAAAATATAGCAAATGCCAGAAATAATATTGCCTGGGCAACCTTAACTCATCCTCCCACATGCATATGCATTTTGTTACAGCCTTAATTGCACAATCTCATACCATTACGGTGTTTCCTGTCATACTGCAGCCTATCTTCTGTCTGCTCGTAGGAAAAAAGTACCTAAATGCACCTGGAGATCTGAATGTCATTCAGTATGTCTTAAATCCTCGCTTGATCGGTCCGTGGTGCAACTTCTGAAGTGTTCCCTTAATACAGTAATTACAAACTTCTTCCCAGGCTTGTCATGGTGTATGGCGAAGTCACATGAGAAAAGCTCAAGCTCTAAGTTGACCTGGCTGCATAGATCATGTGTGCACCTGTGACACCCAAACACTGTTTTCTAAAGCTCTGTGTTCTGTTTTGCCTGAAGCCAAAGCCCACGGGGGATGCTTTCTGTGGGCCACGTTTGAATGAACACAAGTGCTGCTGCCTAACAGCCTTACATTGTTTTTTATTCATCAGAGTTTCAGAACAGCCACTAACATTCACACAGTTATCATGCAGGCAGGTGACTGCAGATAGGCAGCCAAAAATTGTCAAGACGTTCACTTCTATTAGCAAAAAAATGAGTCTTCGGAGCTACTGCAGCACTCAGCATTCTGATAACAACCCATTCCTCAACAATGCACTGCTAGGATGGTGACATGCACCAGGATTAAACACAGGAAGCTTAAGAGCAGACTTTGTCAGCTCTGTTTTTTTTCTATAAATCCCTTTGTGATTATGATGAACTGCATCGTAGCAAAAGGGGTAATTTAGTGTTATTGTATAGATGACTCATATAGTCTCCACGGTTTGACAAGAGAAGTTTTTCTCTAAATAAAGAAAGCGCTCAGTCCAAAAATAGAAGTAGCACTCAGAAGAATGCAGCTCCTGAAGGACTTACAAATTCCAGCTACCAGCAACACAGAGGTTGGTATGCTGGGGCATCTCTACTGAGGATATTGTGTGAAAGCCATTAATGCTTCATCTGGAATGTAAAGCTATGCCGTTCAAATGGGATTTAAGTATTTCGAGGTAGGACTTCGGTTCCTGGCTGGAACCAGTTTTAACTGGTTGTGCAATTTTCATGGTCATTTTTATGTTTGCTTGCTCGCTCAGAGCCTGGAGTTATTTGCCCTGCACTACCTGCATGGCTTGGTATGGCTGGAATGGGTCCCAAGGTGAGGAAAGGAATGGGGCCTCATCCCCCCCCAGCCTTCCTCCTCCTCACCTTGGCAGGGTCTCTCTGGCCAGCAGGCTCCTGGGCAATTGCACTGCTTGCAAACTCAAAAGACACTGCAGTGTATGCCACTGTAAGGTTTAACACCATCTGACTGGTGGGAAGAAAGGTACAGATTCCAGACAGGCAGAAGGGAAGCAATGTCATTTGTTTCTTACGCTACGTCAGCTCACTTTGTCTCCCAGCTTTTCCTTGCTCCCCCAGCTACTCACAAGGGCTTTGAAGAAAAAAGCTCTCATTTGCCTGAAATATCCTGGAGATGGGTTTCTGTGGCAAACTACAACTTACGTTTACCACAGCCATACTAATTCCCCCCCAGAAATATTTAAAAGCCTCAATATATATTTATCATGGTTTCCTTTGCTGTGAACAAATTACAGAGATCACCAAATGAGAAAGGAAAAAAACTAACAGAGAACCACTTGCTCTTTGGCTTCTGATATCATATTTGAACAACAACAGAGCACAAGAATGAGGAAGAGGTGAGCTAGGAGCTCACGGGATGGGCTGTGCTGGAAAACCCAGTGCACAGACACACTGTGGCTCTGTGGTGAGTTTCATCCAGCTGCCTGGAAATGGCAGGATCTCCAATCCAGGTTGAAACTGCATTGTACAAAACAGACTCGCAGCTCGTGGAGCAGGTCAGCTGGGCAACAGCTGCTTAGACCTAAGGGCAGGGATGCTTCTCTGTTCTTGGAGCTTCAGTGTGTCTGGCTGCTGGCGAGCTTCATCCCACCTTCAGTCTTCACTGTCTCCTTTCATTAACTGGTGAAGTGAGGGCAATCATATGTACCCTACAATACAGATACAGTTTCCATTAAATGCCAACATGAAACACGCCACTCTTCAAATTTAAGATAAAAGAGCATTTGAATGCAAAATAACATGTTTTATTCACTGAAGTATCTGATGCTCCATTATATGCCACCGCTGGTGCTATTGTTATAAAGTACTCGTTTTGCTAAAGGTTTGATCCCTCCTCTGTTGGCATTGGTAACAAGGTCTACATTAATTTTCTTGGCACGGGAACAGGATTATTGACTACAAAATGCATGGCCATGCATTTTGGTCTGAAGTTGGGCAAAAACCCAACTCTGTATCTAGGTAGCCTGGGAAAATGTGTGCTTCTTTACAGTCGCATTTGTAGAACAGACCAAAATATTGTACTTATTTGAAAATGAATACTAATCAAGACTGATTTGTAACTCAGGGTATTTCAAATTGCTGAATTGATCGTTATTTTTAACATAGAAAAAAACTAAAACTTACTAGGAGTATATAGAAGAGTCTGTGTAAGATTAGTCAGGTCTAAGAGCAATTCCAACTACTATCAACTGCTGGAAAACTTGGCAGTGTTGCGTTTTAATACATATTGGGCTTTTACTGCATTCTAGGAACAGAATTGCTGTGTCTGAAGTTCTGACTGCAAACAGCAGTAACTCTTCCCAGCAGTTACTGGAAGCATCTCAACTGAATTACCTTGAGCATGAAGGGGAGCTGTTTTTACACAGCAGTGATTAGAAGATCCAGCTAAATGAAGTAATCCTGGCCACACTGTTTAGCTGCAGATGTAGACAACAGCTGACTCACTGCTTAGAGTCACTCATTCTCTCATTTCTTGCCCTCTAAAATAGCTGAAACATCTCAAACTGATAGTAGGATTCCTAAACGAGAAGTAGAAATATTTTGCATTAGTATTACACAGTCATGAATAAAACAGCAACACATAAGTAGAACGTTTTTCACTTCCATCTGAGCAGTAACTGCAGTTTCAGCTGTTTCAAAATGTGTATTCTTTCAGAATTCCAGAAGGCAGTGGTACATAAAAGATTCATTCTCTTCTGGTGTATGAATCAGCCATGAAAGAACTGAAGTCGCAGATCATTCTCCAGTCAGCTCAGCAAGCAGAAGAGCTACATTATTACTGATTTGGGACAGATGATGATGTTCTAATTAACTCTGAGATAAGAACCCCTGGAAAAAAAAAAAAAAAAAAAAAAAAGATCAGTGTTCAGTAAAAAATATTCTGGGGGAAAAAAAGAACTGGCTGAGACTACAGTTAAGCATGATTTTCTGATTCTACTCTGACAGTAGTTTCTAGAACAACATTTACATTTATTAGTGAAGGTCTCACTTTCTTTGAATAGCAAATCGTTTGACTGCCGAGATAGAATCCTTTGGTCAGAGTCACAATATGCAATCTCATTTACAGAGAGTAATACCTTATTTTTTCGAGATTCTCTGGAAGCTGTGCAGCAGTTTGTCTATGACAAACAAGCTCAAATTTTTTTTCTAACATTGGACCAGACTGTCCTTTAACTGTCAATGAAACAAAATAAAAAGCAAGGATACTTTATCATTTCTTATTGCTTTAAGATCCAAAGGCAAATTATGTGTCTTACTTTGTAATTCAGATTTGCAATTCTACTTGCACTTGAAAAAATGCCCAATAATTTTAGGGAAAATCTGCAAATGCAAGAAAAGAAGTGGCATTTAAGATGGGGAGGCAGGAAGCTGCCACAAAGAGGCAAATCCTCTGGAAACAAAGGGGTCTGGAAAAAATACATTCAGCCTATAATATTTTGCAGTTCCTGGTGTGTAGGTTTCTTAAATCGAGTGATACCACTGTGCTTTGTGGGCAGTTTCTTCATCCATTTCATCCTCTGAGCTTTGTCAGTCACCAATGGCTGCAGCAATGACATGCAGCAATATCCATGCACTGACAGATGAGGTCTGCTGTCACTCTCCTCCTGCTCTGCTGGTGACATGTGCCAGTTCACTGAGCAGCAGAAAGGAAGACAGGCACAATTCTCCTGCATAAGAAAACAGATTTGCTTTTGCCTTGAGTGGAGACACGCATGTGCAGCTGGAGGTAGAACATGCAGAGCAGAAGAGGTAATAAACCTTTCATTTCTGTTCACTTCTGCCCAAATCTTCTTGAGCTCTGAGGTTTGGGCAGGACTTCCTTGAGGAAAGTGTCCTCCTTGATATGAAGTGCCAGAGGTAGCTTATTTGGGTGCCACACTGGCAGCAGTGGGTACCAAGGCGTAAAGAGATGACCAGCCCCTCAGACAGCAGTGATCGTGGTCCTGCTGCTGGTTGCACCTCAGGACACTGCGTGGCTACCCTAACATCAGACCAGCTCCAACCAAACCCCGTGCCTTCCCCCACCACCCCTTTCCCATCCCATAGTTATGCACCAAGCTCAGTCCTCAGCCCTGCATGCCTTCAGCTTGGGTGTCCTGAGCAAAAGCACAGCTGCCACCTTGGCAGCATTCCTGCAGGCTTTGGGGCTACCCGTGCCAGGCCACTCTTGCTCCTGAGGGCTTGTTGGGCAAGGAGTGCAAGGCCTGGCCTTGCCGGTGCTGACAGGATGCCCAGGCAGATGCTGGGTGACTGCCAAGGGACACTGTGAGGAGAGCAGAGCTGGCCCAGGTCTGGCTGCTCGTCGCCTCTTGGCCTCAGTACCTGAAGTGAGTGGCCTGGACTGAGATCAGGAGGCCGTGGCTGTCAGGTCAAGTCGGCCTGTTCACTTTTTCATTTTCACAAGGCTTTTCTGTTTTTTTCCCTCCAGATCTTTTCACATATTTTTCCCTTACATATTTTTCCCTGGCTGCCAGTCTATCAACGTGCAAGATGGTGGTTTGTAGGTGAAACCTGTGTCTTCAAGCTTTGCTGGGGTATGTGTAAGAAAAGGTTATTATATTATTATGCACTACCAGGTGCACGTGGCTGTAGAAACTCCCAAGGAGAGGCTGCCAGCATGGATGACAAGAGTGTATAAAGAATACGTACAATCTATATTTAATCACATATTACTGGAGGACATGTACTTCATGTCTAGAAAATGAAGCTATTATTACAAAATGAAAATATATCCACTGTAAGGCTTTGGTTTGGCTGCAGTGCAAGTCTGTGCTCTCAGGAGCAGAGTTGCTGTGAAACATTAAGGGACACATTCTGAGTCACTGTGTGATTCTGCAAGTGCTTCTCAACTTGTAGCTGTTGTTTTTCTTGTCGGCTGAGAACAGCTTTTATTTGCCTGCCAAATTCAGCTGTCCTGTCCTGCCTTGCAGTGCTTTGGGAACAAAGAGCAGACCTAGCTGGCACAGTCACAACTAAGGCAAGCTTCTGTGAGTTCACACATACCTCAGCCTAGCAGAGAGGATAAACGGCAGGTAAAAGATATACAATATCTTTCAAGGAGGCAAGTGGAAACAATATGTGCTCTGTCATTAAGTACTAGGTGGGCTATGTTCTCATGATACACGCTGCTTTAGATACACACTGCAGAGCCTAAATAGGGTTAGTAGGGCAATGCCAAGAAACCCCAAACAAGACCTCTGATGCTGGAATCAAGTGAACTCTTGGGGCAGTTCCACTGCTCTGTGAGGTTCCTTAGGCCTGCTGCTAATGTCTTTCTATGCACTTTCTACATGCCTCCGCATTCTGCCAACTCTATCAAGAGGTAGTACGTTGCAAACTAATATAATACTAGGAAAAAATGAAAAAAAAAAAAAAGTACATATAGCTGATTTGCTAATGCCAGGAAAATCAATAAACTGGTCCACGTACAGTTCAAGAAGCTTCTTTCCCTTTTCTCTTTTCCCTTTCCTCTCCTTTCCCATCCACCAGATAGTCTGATAGACAGAGGCCTGTGACTGTCTAGACATTGAAGTGCTTACCCAGAAAGCAGCAAAACTACCTTCAGTGTTGATGAAAAGCTGTCTAGACCCCTCTAAGAATCTCCTGCAGCCACTGGACTGCGTTTTTCCATGGAGATATGGCATTCCCTGCCTCTTCTCTCAAAGTGGAGTCACAAAGTAGAAAAGAAAAAAGCTCCAAAGGACCAGAAAGAGAGAAGAAGCACAGAGCTACCACTGTATGTTGGTCATAAATGTGGGAACTGAGCTGAGGGAAGGAGTCTTCTAGATGTCCTCTTCCGGAAGAACTTACATATTTTTATCCAATCCTTCTGCACTAAATATTCAGGGAGATAATTAGCAACAATCTGTACTTGTTATTTTATAAAATAAGATCTTCAGTCTAAATGTACTTGACAGCTATTGGCATTTGCTAACTCAGCTGTAAAGATGAGTTTAAGTGATACATACTACCATTACTGCTGTGAAAATAATTAACATGAACAGGCATTTTCTTGAAAAATAAAACGTTCCTCAAGGAAACAGGCCTGATGAGTGTTGCTGGAATGCCATATCCCATCTTAGCAGTGGCAAGCCAATGACTCAGTAATGGTTAGAAAAGTGCAAGCTGTTTTCCTGACAATGAAGGTAACCTCCCATCTCTCACTGTAGCACTGTCCAGAGGAGAGCCTGAGTCCACCTTTGCAGTATAAGGAGTCATATGCACTGTGGCAAGTTTTCAGAACTCCCAGTTAGCCCTTGAGCCCACTTGTGCTGAGTGAAATGAGGGATGGCCAGAAAAACAGACAGTTTCACGGATTAGTCCTGTTCTCTTACACTTACAGGCGAGCCCTGCATTCTTCTAAATCTGCTAGCTCAGCAGCCTAGCAATAACCAGCTTGGGGTGAATTTGTTTAGGTCATGGCCAAATGCATGCATTTCAAGGCATTCATTTTCCATCCCCTGCTGGCTCTGTTTTGGAGAACAGCAGGGGATAGAGATTGACAGTGATCCAGAGCTCTGAGAGGGGAGTGAGGTCAAGTTCAATTACCTCTTAATTGATAAGCATGGAGCCAACAGCTAGGATATGGAGACAGGATAACATGTCTGCGTGTGTCCTTCACCTCAGGCTAGCTGCTGTTGCTGGCCTGCCTGCTAGAGAAATTTAATGCTATAGACTGATGCTTTGTCCTCCATGATCAAGTTTTCCCACTAGATTTTTCTCTCAGATCCATTTTTCTGGGTATCTGGTGCTGTCTCTAGACATGAATCCCATAGGAACAAGGACACTCAATTCCTAAAGCTTCCCTCATGCCTAAGTTGCATCTTAAAGGTCACTCGGTTAAGCAGAATAAAAAGGGTTTGCATGTCTTTACAGACATCAGTGTATATTCAACATAAAAAATAAGATTTCTACCAGATCTTAAATGGAAATAAAAATGTTTTTAAAAGCTGCGTTCAGTAGAAGGAAATATTACTCTCCAGTAAAACTAAAAGTAAACAGTTTGCTTTCTATCTGGGTTTACAAGGACAGATAACAATAAGTTAGCTGATTGCTTAGAATTAACATTGTGTCTTCTAAGATATGCAGCTTAGTGTTCTGTGAGGACAGGGGCAAAGAAAGGTGGAGAGCAGTGAAAACAAATGAAAATGTTGTCACTGAGCAGTTGCTGAGGCGCATGTTTTCAAAGTGTACTCAGAAACACTACTTAATCAAAAGCAGTAAAGTAGGTTAAAAATCCCAACCATGTCTCAAAACCACTTTATGTTACAGGAATTAATGTGTTAACTCTGGAAGCTTATTGAGGTTGAACTTATGAGGTATGAAGTAGCCACACAAGCCTTTGAGAGCACCATCCTTTCAGGTTAGGTCCATTATTGGTAATAATTCCTACTGTGTTTATAAGTTAGTTAATCACCGCAAGACAGCTTAAATGCAATGTAGAACTGGGAGCTGGAGGAACTTCTGAGACAAATTCCTGGCTGACAGTTAACAGGTTTCAAAATTAACAAGCAGTAAGAGTAGGGAATGAGGTCAGGCTGCCCGGTCCAACTACCCCAAAGACTTGGGATGGAGAGAGAAACAAACATGTAGCACATCGGATACTGAGGCTGGTAAAGATAAGAAATGCTTGTAACTTGCCCTTAAAGTGTTTGGTAGCTGTTCTACCAACTTTAATGTCATAATGAAATTTCAAAGCATATAAAGAGGGACTTTTTACAGAAATGCAATCCCGAATCCTCAGAAACTGCTCCCACCTAAAAGAGAGAGGTAAAATAACACAGCAGTGCTCCAGTTTCAAAGTTGGAGGAGGAAAATTACAGGCAATTTCAGGCCCATTGCTATTTTCTTTACTGCTTTGAAAGAATGTGGTAGATTACCTGCATTAGACAGGCAGGCTTAGAAAACAGTTCTCTTTTACAAGCTGCTGAAAGTCGAAAAGACTTTAATGCCTTTGGAAATGTCTATGCAGCAAAATAAAGGACATGAAATAGAATGAAGAACCTCAACAGGCTTTTATCTTTCTAGTACAGATAACAAAAGCAGGAAGAGCAGAAAAGGTTGAGAGGGTTTTCCACACCAGCATTTGTCTGTAACATCTGCACAGAGCCCCAGGCTGGTTTATGTTTGGGTTATGTTCCAGTCTCTCAGTCCACCCTGTGCTGTGTAGGCATGTTTTCTGTCTTACGGGCAGAACACACATGTAGGTACAGATGGTAACAATGCCCAATTAGTGGCACTCCCTGCCTCCTGCCTAACTTACTCTTACACTGTTGCATTTACTCTGTTACTTGCATGGTGGCATGTCCTGTACGAATAGGGTAAAGCAATAGAGGATTGTAATGTAAGGGAAAGGGTGCAGATGCCACTAATTTGGATTAACAGGCACCCATCTGGGCTCTGGAACAGAAGGGAAGGCACAAAAGGGCACAGTGGTAAAGCCAGAAGCGGCAGCTTGCTGTGTCTGCGCTTTTTGCCAGACAGGTGACTAACACCTACTTGCAATCATAGAACAGTTTGGGTTGGAAGGGACCTATAAGGCCATTTATTTCCAACTTGCCTAACACAGGAAGGGGCATCTTCCTCAAGACCAGGTTGCTCAAAGCCCTGTCCAGCCTGGTCTTGAACATCTCCAGGGTGAATCATCCAAGAGCTAACACAAGTTTATGTAATTGTCAGCATACCTTCCTGCAACATGGTATAGTTACACTTTTAGCCACTCTCCACAGCAGCACCACAGTCATTTGCATGCTAATTACCATAAAGAAACTGAACTATCTTACACGAGCAATTAGAGCTAAATGAAAGAAAAAGATCTTTTCTACCCTGAAAAGTAAAATGTTTCTGTCAAAAACACAACCTACATACCCTTCTTCCGTTTCTGACATTGCAGCTTGTCCAAAGAAAAATCAAAAAATAATGAGGAAAACGCCAACTTCTTTCCACTTTTACATGGAAATTATCTGACCAGGAGAAATACCCTGACCTGCTTGTAAGACCATGTGCACATTGACTGGTTTTGCTAGCTCAGTGTGCAAATAGGGAATACAGGAGAGAAAAGTCTTACCTTATTTTACTTATCCCAGCTCTTTGCCATTGAGATGGCATGTTTAGCCTGCAGTATTCCCAATGCACAAGAAAAAACCATAGCAGTCTAACCTGGACACTAGAAGTGTGCCATCCCAAAACTTTGTGTGCATTAGCTGATCCAAGAGAGAAGGTGCACATCTGAAACCATGACAGACACCTTTAAGTCATATCTGTGTAAGCAGCTAACTTTACATGCAGGCAGCACATCTCCACTAACAGCTTTCCATCAGTTGCCTTGTATACTCGTATACGTATTCCAAAGCAGGTAATTAAACAGCATGCAACAATTCAGTTGAGGAATACCTTCATTTTTTCCTATCAAACAGCAGTAGAAGGGACCAAACCAAGTCACGCAGCCCACCCCGCATCTCCATCCCAGGCAGGAACCACCAAATTTCAACCATCTATTGCAGACACTGCTTACTCTACTTTTCCTGTCTGTTCACACATTCATTTTAAACCAGCCTTAACCTTTCTCCTTCAACTAAAAGAGGATCTGTTTTGCTCATTAGCCTTGCTGCTGTTCTTCTCATTTTGTGTGCTGGTTTTGCTGCGTATTTTTCAAGGTCAAATGCCTTTGTTAGAAATCTGGACACCTCATTTTTGGAGCTAAAACTGCTGTTGGAGTTCACTGCTGAATAAGGTGTAGAGACAGGGATCAGTGTCATTTTTACAAGAAAAGCATATGCCTGCCAAAAGGTATTAGGAACATTAATTATACTGAGCTTTGAGACACACATTATGTGATGATGATAGGTTTTTTGTTTCTAATAATCTAATAATTCCCTTGATTTTCTGGGGCAGATTCTCAGCTTGTGTCAGCGCAGTTTCACATGCATCTGGCCCATGCCGAATTACACCAAGCAAAAAGGTGGCTGGCAGAGTTGGCTGGCAGTGCACTTGAGAAACCTTAAATGAGAATTCACAGTATTTCTCTAGAGCTCCAGTTGCACTGTATACCACGGCGCCCACTGAGAAACAATATAAACCTTTGGGAACATGCCGGCTTGTTTTTAATATGCAGGACTGAGAAAAAATAAAAGTATGAAATAACAGGGATTTTACATACAAGGTGCTATGACTCAAAGGCATATTTTGGCCAAAACTATGTTCCGGCAGAACGCAGAAAAATACAGACCACTAGAAATCAGCTTTAATCAACAAATGTAGCATAAGTACAGCTATCACATAATTATGTCTCTGTCATTCTCTGATGCAAACCCTTTGGGGTCCAGGAAAACTCTGGAAGAGTAAGGGCATGAAATAAAAATAGCCATTTTCTCATATTTCAAATGATGCAAAAAGAAGTAACAGTCTATCCATTTTCACAGTGCTGATTTTTTTTAGTGTTTCTGAGCAGAGCTTGGATGGCAAACACTTAATAAAAGAGGGGAGAAAAGGAAGTCTCCTGCCTGTTTTCTCCTCATATGTATAAAACTAATTACTCTGCCTTAACAAGGGGAACTTTGTTCTCATAATTTCCAAGTTTCATTCCAGCCCCTGTAACTAATCATGACCACGGTTGCTGATAATGAGTAGTAAATTGCTGGAGTCCTCCAAGCTTGATAGGTGCATTCCAGCCAGCATCGTGCAGCCGTGCTTCTCTATACGTTATTGTTCACAGATGGTAGCTGTCAGACCTTGTCAGCTTCATATACACACTCAGAGAGTCACATCCGCATTCCTGGAATTTATGGCTGCACAGCCCTCACCTTCTAAGGCCCTTAATTCAATAAAATGTCACCTCTCTTCAGTCTCACCTTGCTCTAAAATACTTTCACCCACTTACGGGCCTTCCATATAGAAAAAAAATCTACTGAGTTATTACAATGTAAATATTTTAATAGAATAGAGGGGAAAAGCCTATCTAGCTTTAAACAGTCCCATTATTATGTTAAGATAGATGGTCGGGAGCTAATGGAGCATTTGCTTTAAAAGTTTATTTAACCGCAGGGAAAGTGGATATACATTTGTACATACATTGGCTGCTGCATCGCTGGGTCATTGGGTAATACTATATAGCATGTGTGCAAGAGCTTCATTTGCCAATGGATTATTATTTAGTTCCATTTTGCCTAATATCTAAATGTTAAGCAAAATGAAAATACGCATTAGAAATTTCCATTCCATCTTAAAACCATTTATTTTTAGACAAAATTGCACTTTGAAGACAGAAGTCAGAACGTTCTGTCAATAATAACAAGAATGAAAAAGGAAAAAGTCCTTCATTTGCCCAGAATAGGTAGTGCAAATAAGTAAAGAAAGTGAATAGATCATTAAAAGTAAATTAAAATGCAGATATCCTTTTTATTTATTTATTTATTTATTTATTTATTTATTTGCAAAGCTGTTCCTGCTAGCCCAGAACTGATGCCTGCTGAGTGCACCTGCCTTCCCCACTGACACCTCCAGCCAGGCTGCTGCTAGTTTAGGGAAGGAAATCTGCAGAAGCACCTTCCCACAGCTTTTACACTTCTAAATTGGTTCCCAGCATGAATCAGACTGCAGTGATCATTACTTGTACTGTGTCACCTCTTGGTCTGTGACCCTGTGCCTCCAGCCCCTGTAGAACCTTGCAGAAGGAGAGAGAGACCAGAAATAAAAGCTGACATAAGCTCTAGTGGTCATAGCAGATAGCAGGAAATAAAACATAAGTCTCTTTGTCCCACTGTGTCCCTAACAAACACGCCCTTTCTGAAAGGCCTGGATACTGCCAACCATGTCAGTGACATGGCAGAAGGGCACAGTGTCTCACCAGTGACACAGAATATGCATTGGCTGATCTGAAAATGAGGGTAGTTTTGTGCCACGAGCTCACTGGAGCAACTTTTCCTCTAATATGTCTTTAAGTCACCTACAAATTATGCAGAAGGACAGAGTCATCCTTGGAGAAATGCTGCATTGCACCCTATAGCCCTGGTAAAAGAGCTGGGAGTGATCTGATAGGGATCACTCTGAAGGTGAAAGGCGATGCTGGATTCTCCTCTCCCTCGTTGACCTTCATAAAATAGCCCCAAAGCTCTCACCAGTGTCCTGGAGGGAACTGGTGCCAGCACAGAAGTCGTTCCCACAAAAGAGCGCACTCCACCAAGGTGAAGGTGCGACCCAGTCGGAGGCTGGCTCTAGAGATATTTGGGGAATAACATTCTGAGGACAGCATGTTCTGCTGTTTTCTCTTCTCTCCTGCAAATGGACAACCATCAAATTACTGCAAAATGTACTGAATAGTACTTTACTGCTAGCAGCAGTAAGAAAAAGTGGCCCATGGATTCAACTTGAGCTATGATCTGAAATCAGTGCATTTTAAAATAAAGTGGGATAGAGCAAAAACACCTGGGAATGCATAATGGAAACAGAAAAAGAAAAAGAAAAAAAAACTTCCAGGCTATTAGTAAAACATTAACAAAGTCAAGAATGCTGTCAAGGAGTTGATAGACCGTGATCTCTGAGGTTCACTCCATGCCATAGGTCTTCCATCTAACTAGGCAATTTTGTGCAGCCTGCCCCTATCTCAGAGGAGATAAACTCATTTGGGACTCCAGAGCTATTCAGATACCACAGTAAAAGTGTTTGCCACAGGAGCTGCACTGTCTCAGGTCGGGACTAAAGTCAGGAAAACCTTTTTAGTCAGGAAAGCTCTTCAAGTCACCCAGAGATAGGGCCCACTCACAGGGACACTTCCCCCACTTTCTGCTGCTTGTCTCTTTGGGGAGCAGAAATAGAGGGTTGTTTGAAAGCTATTCCATTGGTGTTTATCTGTTTCAAAATTTTTGGAAGGGGAAAAAAAAGCAAGGTTTTAAGAAGTCTCTTGTGTATACGATTTTGCTGTGCCAAGACAACACGTCTGTCTATTTTGCGCATTCTGACCTCAAGGAACAGTGCAGTCTCTCTTGAGAAATCTGTCTCAGTTAGCCACTGGTCTGAGCAAAGATGGGCATGGAGAGTCATTCCCCCCCAGAGCTGGGACCTCTGACAACAATGTGCAGTTTGACTGGCAGTGATGAGCAGAATGAAAAACTCATTATTTTTTCCCATATTTTTCAAAAGGAGAAAGCTATTACTTTGGTCTTACATATGAGAACAGTTGCAGGCTATGGAGAAAAATGCCTTTCTAATAATTAGACGATTGCCCAGATCCAGATTTTCAAACATGCTCCGATGATGCAGGATCTGAACCCAACCCACTTGAAAGCCACTGAAATTTTCTCTTTTCCAAACACAAATCTAATCCACCCCAACTTTATGCACTGCTTGGCGCAAACAAAAAGTTGGCTTTTTGCTCCTGTTTATGTATCAGTTACAGCTTAACCAGGGACACAGAGGAGCCACTGTGCTGCCGTGGAGCCGCAGGGCATTCCGGCAGGTGTGGATCAGCTCTATCACCGGGCTCCATGCAGGTGGGAGTGCAGCCAACACGGGCTGGGGAGTGCTCCTCCACTGGAGTGCCAGAGCCCAACTGCACACCGCTGGGGGCACAGCTCAGTCTTCATCCTCAGGTCACAAATAATAGCGAAAAGCATTTTCTGAGGTGAGAACATTCCTGTGCTGAGAAAACTGTTGTGAAAGGTAAACAACAGGATAACTTATGAGGGGCTTGTAAAAGTGCTCTGGGTCCATGTTTTCTTAGGTATGTGTCAGACTGTAGTACACTGGCTCTTTTGAAAGTGCTCTGTACCTTGGGCAACACGACTGTGCGTTTCCCTGTCTCACAGCGCAATGAGGAGGGTGAGCAGTAGGAGGAAGACCTGGAAGGGAACAGAACATTCAGATTTGGAGAGAAGCAGCACTAAAGGCAATCTTCTACTCACATTCTGTCCTCCACTGACATGTTCCTAGGTGAAGAAGCCAAAGATGTCTTGACTAGTGGAATTTGCTGTATCAGCAAGAACTTCAGCACATACTTGTTTGGCCTCTCTGATCTTGACTATGTTACTAACACGGAGATGATTCAAGCACATATAAGCAGCTTTTTAACAGTTGAATATGGTGCTCTAGGTGGAATGTCAGACATTAACTTTACATATTTTTAACAGTTAAATTGCTTGGTTCATAAAAGCCACATGAGTACGTGGAGATAAATGTAGTACTGCCTCCTCTAGGGAGCACTGGGTCAGGAATTTCCGACACACAGTCAAGTAAGGAGGGAATGCTTTGTTGACTGTGATAGAAGGATTTTCATAACAGCTCATATGATTCAGCAGCAACTCCTCCAATAATTCTAGTACTGCTGAGTTAAAGATCAGCCATTCCTCGTTGCTCTTGCTATAGATGAAGGATAGGAACTTTCCCCTCTTCATCTCAGCCATCCTGAGCTGCTGGATGAGAGAGTTCACACTGTACTAGTGCTGCGAAGAAAAGGAACAGTTTCTTTCTTGAGTGCTGACGCCCTGATACCACTGACAAACAGCAGTTTCAATTAGGAACGTGGAAAAAGTACAAGCAGTTTAGGCAACTTAACTGAATTGATCTGCTTATTGAAAAGGGCCATGGGTACCCTGAGTTTGTACGCAACCAGGCAGGACAACAGAGCACCAGGAGCACAAATGCGGACAGCACATGCTTCACTCAATTAAGCAATCAATAAGATTGCTGTCTTCCACTTCTGTGTTCTAACAAGTGCACCTAGGTATTATTTTTGAAACACAATTGTAATCTGCCAAGCCAATTAGATTGTTACCTGCAAGGTCACAACCATCCTTAAAAATAGTGCAGATCGACTTTTCTGGTGACAAAAAGCCCTAGAGGTATTTTTTTTTTTTTTTTTTGCACCTTGCATTCAGTTATTTTCACTCTTCAGTGTTTTCGTGTCAACTGAAAATCATCTCAAGTGTTACAGTGTGACAGTGTTAAGTTCCCTGCTCTCGTGCTCGAACAAGAAGAAAAGCTGGGTGATGTTCTTTCCACTTACTTGATAGAAGCTGAACATGTAGGAAAAAAAGAAGCAAGAGAGTCAGCCAGTAAAGTACTGAATAGAGGTGGTGAAAGATTAAAGCCTGATGATTTCAAAACCCCATTAAAAATAGTTTTGAGAACAAAAAGTGCTTGCTTTCCTCAGTATGCTGAGAGATTAAATGGGCACAAAGCAGTGCATAGGCTGCCTGCCTCCATTGTATACATACATACATTAGTAAATAAAACTGCTGGGCTTTGGCATAGATCTATGGGAATTCTAAAATGAGATAAATATGGTTATTATTAGCAACTACTTAGCAAATGTCTCAGCAGTCAGGTATTTTTTTTTTCAGCTACGAAGTACAGATAAAGGAAAAAAAGTCACTTCCCTCCAATCCCATCTTGCCAACTCTGCATGCCTTCAGTGCTGACTATTAACCCTTTGCTGTTTTTAAGGGTGGGTTTGGATCCTACATGGGCTCAGGGAAGCTTGGTGTGACCGTCTGGCTGATTTTCTTCCATTGTCTCCTCAGTTTGCCTATATCTGAAATATCCAAGACTGAATAAATGAAGCTTAGTTTTCAGCAAGAAGTTTTATAGCAGTGGATGATACAGTTCAGTACTTTTTCCTTTTCAGCAGTATTTGCCTTTCAGCATTTTGCCCCTTGCTCTATCTGTTTTTCTCCTTTTGAGCCAAGTTGTGGTTTCACTTGATGCAATTTGAATAAAGCAAGGTCTCTCCACTATCCCCAGTATCTTGGATGTGATACACAAATATTTCCTTCCCAAGACCAAAAGCCTTTCTGTTAGAATTGTTTAGGTTTCAAAACCTTATTTAAAATATTTTTCTTGAATTTCATCCTTCCTGGGACTTATGGAAGCTCTTCTCACATTGCTTTGAATCAAGGCAAACCTACTACACATTATCATCTGATAAAAAGTACTTCTGATACTGTAAGCAGAAAATCTAATAAGATGCTCTGAATAAATGGGGCAGAAGTAAACCTCAGAGAAAATAGCACTTTCCTCTTTGGGCTGTTGAAATGTTCGGCTATTGTACAGACATAATGGATTACATGGGAAAGAATTTATTTTCTCCACGCAGCAATACCCATTTTTAATAGGCATATGTATCTTATATATATAGGAAGACATATATAATACTAATTCCAGATGCTTAAAACTATTGCAGAAGATCATAATTACTGTTATAAATTCATTAATGTGATAAATCCTGCACTGCCGCTGGATGTCCAACACAATGGGGAATCTGATCCCTTAGGACATAACAGGCTTCATAACCCCTCAAAAAATTAAGTCTAACCAGGTTGGCTTGCTTATGGCAAGAAGTGTAAATGCAATTTTACCTTGTTCCCTGTAGGCTTATTCATGATGCTTCTCTGTGCTACCACAAGAAGGGTTGATTTTATACGAATTACTGTGGACTCATTTACACTGCACTGATCACATCCCTTCAAAATCATTTGCAGATCTGAAGATCCATGATAGAACAGCAAATAAACTTCTAAGGGAAGGCCCTGTGTCCTGTCCTGCCTGGAGCCAGTTGAATGCATATTTCTACCAGTAGGCAAAGAGCAAGGGAGCTCTATCCATTTCCACCACCTTCCTCCTCACCCCTGGCTCTTTCCTGAAGTCACAATGCCCCTGAGCTGGCTGGGATCCCTATTTCCAACCAGTCCCATGCTTCTGTCTGTCTTTATCCTGATTAACCTTTTGCAGCCTCCCTCCCCCAGCACAGGATGGAGAGCTCTGGCTGGGAAGATCTAGATCTAGAGCTCACCTGCTGCTGACTGACTCAACAAGGGCAGAAACCACAGCCAGTAAAACCAATTGCATTTGGCAACTCTGAGGCATTCATGTTCAATTTGAGAACTGCTTTTCTAACAAAGAGAGGTGAAATTACCTTATGGGTGTTTTGCTTTTGCTTTTGTTTTTCAGCCAAATTAACAGCAATTACCAAAACGAACAATTCATTTTCTGCTCAAGCTGCTTGCAAACAAATTTAGAGGGGAAAAATTATGCAAGATGAAAACATCAAATGGAGCTTTTAAAGCAGCGTTACTGGGTTGCTATGTAAAATGCTTAATCATGTGGCTTACATTGCATAACCTTTTCAGTAGGTTATGATTGTGAACAAATGGTAAGTCAGCCTTCCATGTTGTTCATCTGCAGGCACTGATAACCAACACCTGGTACTGAATATTCTGCGTCTGGCTGAGTTAGAGTTTGCATATGTGAGGTGTGTTAAATGCTTCTGGTTCTGATACGTATATACCATCAAACCACAAGGACAAGTTTAGTTTCGATACAGACTGGATATACTGAGCTTTACAATATCATCAACATCTTCAGTGTGGCAAATCAATATGATGTCATGGATCCAAAGTTTTTCTGTCACCTGGACTGAGGAATGCTGTTTATTTTGATTTTAGCATTCAGCAGTGGTCAAAAGCGGCTTTGCTGGCATCAACATTAAACCCTAAGGTCAAGAAGACTGGAAAGAAACCAATTCTGAGTACTTTCAAAAAACCCTACTCTAAAAATCCTTACTTTGAATTACTTAAGTAATATGCAATTTATAGAATCTACCATAAGAAATTCTGCCAGAGTGCATCTGAAGTGCAGCTGAGAATACAAGCAAACAGATAATCCATATAATACTCTTACTTGGAGCTTTGAGATCTAGAAGCTAAAAATATTTTTTGGAAGGAAAATTAATTGCTCTCCATCCCCTTTCCAGTACATGAAATATTCAAATCTAACATGCTTTTCCATGAGGAAAGGGCAACATCATTTTACAAGTTGAGTTCTATGCAAAAACCTTACAAGCTTTCCAACTTGTTCTCAAATTCCAAGGCAATAAAAATACGCATAAACAATTTAGAAGCCCATCAGAATAGAAACCAGGGGTATTTAAATCACACGCTATTTCAAAGTGCAAGATGTTGATTACAGATTATGAGACCTTTTCTTTCTGCTGCTGTCGCAGAACGTACACAAAATGTCAGAAGGATATAAAATAACCTTCTTCCAGACCACCTGATGAGATTGCACGTGTACGAGTGTGTGGGACCAGACCACACACATCCCAGGGTCCTGAAGGGACTGACTGAGGCAGTTGCCAAGCCACATTCGTATTCACAAAGCTGTGGCTGACAGGTAAAGTCCTCAGTGCCTATAAAAAGGGAAGCATCACTCCCATGTTTAAGAAAGGTAGAAGGGAAGACCTGGAGAACTACAGGCCATTGAGCCTCACCTCTGTGCCTGGGAGATCACAGAATCAGGCTCCTGGATACTGCATGAAGACACATATGAGACAAGGAGGTGATCCAAGCCAGCCTCATTGAGGTAGGTCTGCTCTGTGCCCTCGGTCTGATCTGGAGATTTATGTTAGGAAATCATTAAGGAAAAAGAAAGTGTGTCAAGAATTTATCATAAAACATTGAGAAGTTGAGTACTTTTATTTATGATATTTGAAAGCAACTGACAGTTTTCCTTTTTAATTTGAATAATGACTATTAACTGATTACCACGTCAGCTATCAGGTGCTCTCTCTGCATGTCAAGTTATTGGTATGGTTTTGGACATGAAATCAAATGGTAAAGAAAAACAGTGAATATATACCCTCTTAAACACAGCATTTTGCCATGTAACCATTTCTTATGTGAAAGAAGTTATAGGGAGGGTACTACCATTTTTAAGACATATTTTTAAGACGATTGTTAGAGTTGTTGCATATATTATTAAAAGACATCATTCCATGTGAACCATAACTTGATGGGTGGGCTGCTCTCTCAGCTCTCTCTGACTTTAGACATATCAATTAGGAGCTGAAAGGGCTGCTCAAGTCAAGGTAACTTTAAAACTTCCAAAACTGAGGATTCAGACTGAGTTGCTCTCAGGCAGAAGGTCACTGGGATCTACAAGCCAGCACAGTGGATGATAAGCACACAAGCACAAACGGGACCAGGTCTGCAGATGTTGTAAATCATCATAGTTTCACTGAAATTCAATGAAACTGCACTTGTTTACTTCAGCAGAGTCAGGACAGCTCCCATCACTTGTCTACCAACCTTGGTTATCTTTCTGAGGTTGCTGTTTGTAACACTAACATCTAACAAGATTTGAGTTCCTGTCCTCAGCCGTGACTCCTTGTTGTCATAGCAGCTCACCTCACCAGTGCTGCATAGCCTGAAGGGGTTGGGTTATATAAAGTGGGGTTATTTGTTCAATTTCTCACAATCTTCACTGCTGCTAACCTGAACTCGCTTCTGATCTTCTTCAGCACAGGGTCACAGAGTTTACTTTTGGTTTTCTCTTTAAGAACTATAATCTTCACCTTTCTATAAGTGATCTGTTCTTCCATCACAGCTTCTGCAGTTTAATCCTGAATACCAATGAATTATTGCTATTTCATCACTTCCTGTTTTTATTCAGAGTAACTGTAATATTACTGAGTTTACCTTACCGAGTCTTTGCTTACAATAGGAAGGATTTTGCTTTCCCAGTCCCCACTTAGTGGTTCAGGGACACAAGGGACATGGGAAGCCTGACTGCAAGAGAAGACTGAGGCAAAGAACTTGTAGAGTACCTCAGCCTTCTCTGTGTTATGTTGTTGCCATTTTTCTCTTCACATTTTTTGGAGGGGGATTGAGAAATCATCATCTTCAAGTCTGGATGAGTAGAAGAGAACACGTTACTGCTGGAAACAAACTGCATCCTTCTGTATAATTTACTTGGCTTTATTCCCTTCTGGTTACTTTCCTAAGATAGTATGTTATGTGCATTTCATGATTACACTTTGGGAAAAGAATGAAGTGATGAATCTAATATGAAGTGATGAATCTAATAGTATTCAGTACTAAGATCCTGGGGACATTACAGTTAGCAATCTTTTCAAGTAGCTTGTGGAGAAAATGCAGAAAAATTACTCTAGAAAGCCCCAATTTGTTTTCTTTTGCTTTCCAAGCTGCTTGAGATAACATTCTATTTTTAAGGAACAGATTGTGACAGAACCAAATGGAAGCTGCAATTTCATCCTCCTACCTCAGTTGTAATAAGAATCAATGGCAGAATCACTAATAAACCTAAGCCAAATTCTCTTATACAACTTCATCTTCGAGTTCACCTTCACTTCTCAGGAGAAGGACTGAAAAACATTCTGACTCATAGGCCACATACCACGGCTGCTTTGGTGTGCAATAAACCGCTGAGAAGGAAATAACGAATGACCTTGCCTGTTTCCACAAGGCAGAGTAGGGTTCTGCATCACCTGCTGCCTCCAAGCCCAGGGAGTGTTAAAACCTGGAACTCCCATTTATTTATCCCTTGGTTTGGGGCACACTTCTCTTCCTAGGATTCTACCTATTTCCAATTACTCCTGCTCAAGAGTTTAATTAAGATTATTTAAGTTAAAATGCACATTCTGGATTACATTAACTAAGTGCCTTAGAGTAAACGTATATACAACACATCTGAAGATAATAAATCATTATCCCAAGCTTCTACACTTTAACCTTAAGAGTATTAACGTCTTCAGTGCACTGAGTCAAAAGCATAGAACTCAAATACCAAACCATGTGAGGAAATCTCTGATCTTTACATCAAAGTGCACCAAACAGCAAAGACCCTCTTTGCAGCAGTGAATGTCACTGAAGGCCGTGCAGTTTTCAATTTTGCTCAGAAAAACAAAAGTACTGATGTGTTGAAGAATCCAACGTTAGTTCCATCTGAAACCAAATGTAAAAAGTGTTAAGAAAGTACGCATCTGATAGCTAATGATCACTAAAGCTGTGTAGGAAATGTCTGCCTGTTTAATCCAAACCGATGCACGGGGATGCACACTCAGTGCTCCTTAGCTACAAGTGCATTCATACAGTATTGTCACCGTACTGAGACTTGGCTGTTTTTCTTTCCATAAAGTTTCGGGATTAACCAGAATCTGGGTTTTCCGGCTGTAGAATCACAAATTCACGAGCCTAATGAGTGTAACTGCCCACATCTGAAGAGGGGATAATGAGCTATACAGTTCACGATGCTAGTTATGTCTGAAAGAAAATCCTGACTGAAATTTCTTTCCAGCTGAGTTCCTAATAAAAGTCTGAACTACCTGTTCACATTCCAAGCAAGTCCTCTAAATGCTCAAAATAGATAGAGAAAATGGAAAATAAATAAATAAATAGAAAATAAAAACAAAACCATAAGCCCTAACACCTATTTACCACTAACCCAGTAGAGATGTTGGTTTCCAGGAAAAAGTTGTTGTTCTCTATTCTCCTTTAAGAATAGAATCTCTCATCACATCCCTTTCAGTACAAGGTGCTCCGCTGCTTCTTTTATGCTTACCCTTGTCCCTTTTCTTCGCCCCTTTTAAATAAAAGACTCTCCCTAGCTAAGATCATTTTCAGACTGTTTTGACTCTTCAGAAAGGTTTCTCTGCTGTATGAGGTTACTCCCTAAGCATCTTATATACTTCATTTTCTTTCTGTGTCTCCTCTGATCAAGTCTAAAACTCAGTTGTAGCAATTTACTCAAAGGAGCTGAGGTACAAAATTGTGATTTTGATTGTCTGCTAAACCATAGAGTATATTTTTCTCTCTTTTTTCTCCTGCCTGACAGACTATCTTCCTGAACTGAACTGATACACTGCAGATGCAGACAATAAAATGCTCCAGCATCACCCTTAGATATGCAATCAATAACCAGGGTTCACAAGAAATGTACAGATTAAAAGCTACCTAGTAGCTCTTATTCATTTTTTTTCCTCCCCAGCTTCTCTTATAATTCCTACTGCACAAAACATAGATTCAGAAACCTACAAAGTGAGTCTGGCTTGTTGTCATTTAGCCAGAAATGAGACTAGTCAATACTAACCTTTGACAGTGCAAACCAGTCATTGGCCTTTGAGCATCCTCCAGTAAAGAAATACAAGATGTGCAAACACACTCTATCAAGAGCAGCAACACTCAGAAATAAGTTCCTGAAGGAGTCAGCAAGTAATCTCAAATCTTGGCCCAAAAGAACGCACTTCAGAGTTTTCAAGTAGATCCCTCAAGGGCACTTCTCCATGCAGAAAGAAGAGGAACAAGTGTCTAGTTGACAGAAGTTAGTTTCCAGAAGAGGGAACATTTCAAAGTTTAGACTTAAGGTAAACCTGACAGGCTAGAAGTTATAAATCTCCAAATATTTGCCCCGTCTAGCAGATGTTTAAAATCAAGAACCAGAACCATAACTCCTGGCTAGATGGAGTTTTAATCTGACCAAGCTTATTTATGTTTGGCTCTAACCCTGCAATAATTCACTGCACTAATTCAGCAGCAGGGATTGCCTAACTGCTAATCTGAACTATTTTTATTCTTGCCTAAGCCTTCCATGGCTAGTAGCAGAACATACAAATTTCTATTTCAACCTTCACTCTGAAATCTGGATTTCTGACCTAGGAGATGCAGGGTTTCAATTGCTCAACAATATTGTTCCTGCTTTTCGTCGTCCTTCATAGTAGCTCTTGACAAGGAATACTGCAGCAGAATAATATTTTCATGTATTTTAAATAAGGATCCTTGAAGATTGCTATTATGTCTTCAGCAAGTTTGAGACCATCTGTTGACTAGCTGGACAATAAGCAAATACTCATAGCCTAATGAAGTAATTCAAAAGTGGGCCCATTGACCTCAAAGTAGTGCTTTTAAAGTAAAGTGATTTAGCATTCTTAACTTCTGAATACCTTCAAATAGGAAGCACTTAAAGGAGAAAAATACCAGAAGCTTGTACTGTCAAATATCTTTATTTCAATCAATCCACACACAAAAAAACATTGCCACAGCTTTTAAGAAACTTCTGTTGCAACAGATAGCTAGACTGTTAAAACATGATCGTTGAAGATTTAGTAGTCTGAGTCACTGCTTCAATTCAAGATGAAACATTACGTAGGACAACTATGGTGATCTTGTGTGAAGATGGTAATCATCCACTCAACAGTTGCCTCGCACATCCCTTGCTGGTTTCCACTCTGTAAAAGAAAAGCTTTATTTAATTTGCAGTGAGCATCAAATACCTGAATGGAGTTAAATGGCCTAAGAGTGAACTACATGAGCAAGCTACATGACACTAACCTAAAATCGAAGGCACTTCTCATGAAGATCACATCATTTCCACAGGACAGGATTTTCCTTGCCCATACCATTAATACACACTCCAGTCCAGGGCATGTCTAGTAAAAAAAAAAAAATCCAATTTCCCCAGATACTATTTAATTTTGACTGGCTGATCTACAAAAATTGGTTCTAAAAATTCGAGATTTTCACAGAGGTTTCCAGTAGTCCAGACTAATTCCATGAGGTTTTTTGGTTTGCTTATTTAACATTCAGGTAAGAAACAATATAAGCTCCCCAGGCAGAGTCAATAATCCCATCCACTCAAGCCTGATAAGACTTTTTACAGTACATACCTGAAGACTAATCAGTTTACAAGGAGCTCTTTCGGCTCTAAGTTGTTTATCACAACCTCATGAAGATTTTCATTCTAGGCAGTCAAGGAGTACCAATACACTTGGACACTCTGAAAATTAGAAAAGATTAATGTGAAACAGAATTAGATAATGTGATCATCAGTGACTGTTCAAATCCTACAAGCTCCTTTGAATGCAATAAAGTTGATTCACTAACTTCCTGAAGTTCATTAATGTGGTTTTATGGTATCATTAATGTGTTCCTCTCAGTGTGATCCAAAGAAGAGTTTCAGCCTCACCTCTGGGTTTGAGAGAGAACTGTTATACCCCTCCGTACTGGCCACTTAAGACACCAACAGACTTAAGAGGGCAAAGCTAAAAGGGGGGAGAAGATTATCACACCAATTCACACTATGATTACCTGAATTCACTACTTAGACTGAAAAACTTACTTGGAAGTCATGAACTATCAGAAAGCATGACATAGGAAGGTAAATAACGCTTTCTAGTATAAAGTACTTACCTTCTTAATAGATGTTATTTGTTCCTAAGGAGTTCCAAGAACTGCATCCGATTTAGGTGCGCTCATCCATTTCTAGACCGTTTCAGTCATGAAACCACTAAGTGACTCCTAAAATAACAAAACACTGTAGTGTAAAGTTTCAGAAGTCACTTACAAAGCGCATCATCAATATCTAGAGCGAGGTGTAGTAGATGGCAACGCGGATAGGAGAGGAGGCTGTGTCCGTCGCGGGGCAAAGCAGCGACGCGAGGGGGCGGAGCCAGCACAGCCTTACCTGGGCACAGCAGCACGGCCATGGCAGCGCTGCCCGCGGCAGGAGCGGGCCGGGGGGGGGGGTCAGCCCTGCGGTACGAGCTGCGGAGGGAGAGAGGCGTCAGTGCGGGGAGGGAGGGATGGAGGTGGGGGGGAGGGAGGGACGCTTGTGCCTCACGACAGGATGCAGGGCGGAGGGCAGGCTCCGCGCTGGGTTTATGTGAGGAAGGCACTCTATCCCCCTGTGTTGACTGCTCGGGGCACTGTCGAGCTCCGAGAGGGCAAATGTGAAGGGAAGACGATAAGCAACCCCCGCCCCGCCCGCCGGCACGAGCCGGCCCCGGCCCTTCGCACCGCCCGTCCACGATGCGACACCAACAGCGCGCGGCCACCTTACCGCCGGGCGGCGGGGAAAGAGGGCGGGCGGCGCCTCCGCGGCCCTTAAATACCGCCCGTCTCTCCCGCGAGATCCGCTGGAGCAGTCAGCGGGAAGGACGTCACCGCCTATTTGTGGAGCGGGAACACGTGACTAGAGGCAGCTTCCCTCCCCTCAGCTGACGGGGTGCGTGCTGGGCCGGGCCTGGCATGGCGTCCTTCAGTCCGGGGCGGCTGCGGAGCTCCTGCTGGGACGGGGCTGCTTAGTTCTGCCCAGATGAATGCTGTACGAGCCCGGAGATCTTTAATGTGCAGACGTTCGGTGTGAAGTAGCAGCCGCGTAGCGGTTTTGAGGAGCTAAACGCAGCTGATCTCCGTCTAAACTCCCAGCTAAGCCTTTCTTTGTGAGGCTTAGGATTTGTGCGTGAGCCCGGCGAGGCAAGCTGCCAGGCCGCGCTAATACCCTGCAGTTACGACCCGTGGATAGTTAGAGACGTTTTCTTACCTCTTGTGTCTGAATCTTGATACTTGCTGAAAACATTGTTGTAGGTGTAATCCTTCCGTGCCAATAAGCCTGTTCGCCCAGTATCAGGACTCAGAAGCGGCCTCGTGACTGCCGGTAAGCCACTCTGCTTATGAGTGTGTGGATGCACCTGGCTTCACATGATTTCACCTGCAGTAACTATTTTTCTACAGGTAGACAAGTAAGCTGGATCAGCCTATTCACGTAATTTAGCCGACAGCATGAAGAGGCATTCAGCCCTTACATTTTTATCATCCATGACTCTCCAAGGAACCTTGACTAGTGAACACAAAAGTACTAGGGCAGTGAGGGGACAGGAACGGTTAAGGAGAGTTGCTTCAAGACCTCTACTTAAGATTCAGGTACTTAAGGGCTGCCTTTGACCTGCAGTGATCACCTGGTAAGGCTGAGTCATCGCTTCTTGCCAGTGTGAGGAATTAGCAAGTAGGCTGTGCACGTGCCCAGGAGGAACTCATCAAGTCCCTAGCTGATGGTGCCAGTAGTCCGTTTTTTGTGTTGACACTAGGGCACCTTTGACTTAAGCAGTTGTTGCAGAGAATATTTGGAGGTTTTGAACTTATCCAAGTGACAGCTGGCTGCCTTGTTATTTCATGGACTTAGTGTTGATTTTTTTTTTTTTTAAGGAGTCTATAGTCATCTGAATTCAGCTGTTCAAATCTTGCAGATTGATGCTGTAGTCATCAAACTGCCTCCTTGTAGGATGCATGAATTTCTCAAAGTCATTGGTTTGATACCTAAGTTGACAGAATTCTATTTGTTCTGAAACATCACATTGAGTTCATCAGAATGCACAATTATTCTTACTGTTTCTGTTCATCTTCACCTATTTTCTCAACATAGATATGAAGGAAAATCAAGCAAGAAACAACCTGGAAGTAGCCATCAGTCTTTGCTGATGGATGTCAGTATCCATCTGCATTATACAACTGGAAAACTGGAAGATCTTAAACCTTACCAAAAGGTTTTTATTTTATTTTATTATAACTTTAAATCTGTATGTTCAATACAATAAGGCTGTGTCTTAATTAAATCTGCGGGGTGCTAATTCATTAAAAATTTAATTTGATTAATTTATGCTGCCATAATGAAAGGGCCATTTTAAATTCATGCCCAAAATAGACTTAATACAGCTTACAGTCTGTCTACTATCAAAATATCCTTTGTGTTTTGTTCTCTGTGTGTATGTTAGATAAAATTAAAGCCTGTGGAATAGAATAAAAGCAATAAATGAAATCCTTAGAGGAGTGCAAACCAGATTTGTTATTTCGGAAGGTTTCTGGTGTTCTTCCTCAGTGAGTCTTTTCTGAAGAATGGTGAATTACTTCCGTGGCTGTAAAGTTTGGTAGTCTCAGCAATACATAACAGAACTCAAATAGCACCTTTTTCGAGCTGAAAGCACTTTTGGTATAGGTAAGAAACAGAGCAGTGAGTTTGGTACATTGTCGAGGGGGCACACTGCAAACATGTCTCTTACAGAAATGGGTGGGAATGTTTTCTATTGAGTAGTGTGACAGGGAAGGTTAACATTTTATGAAATCAATGAAGCAGTAGCCCAGTACATGTTATTGTTCAAAGTTCCTTATACAATCTTTGAGATTGTAATTAAGCTGAAGAAAGAAGCAAGAGTAAGATGCTATGAGGTAATCATACCTCTTGGCTACTATTTGGGCATCAAACTGACTGTAAAGGCCTAAACAGCCTGAATGTGGAACAGACTGTTTGATGGTTGTCACCAGAGAACTGCTAACTGCATTTATCTGCTCTGCCAGTTTCTGATGCATTTGCATCTATATTCTGCTGATGTTGTGCTTTCAAAACTGATATGTAATGAGGAGAAAAAAAAAAAAAAGAGACAGATGCTGTAAATGTATCTGCTTTACTTCTGAAAAACTGTAATTTTGGGGAAAAAATAAAAAGGAAAAGGTAGTACTCCCCCTCTGCCAGCCAATATAATGTTAACATTATCAAAGGTAGGCTGGATTCACAGGTGAACGTAATACAGATTTTCCTTTTCTCTGCTTTAAGTTTGGTAGATGGCAATTGACTTTGCTAAAACTCTAAAAATAAATGGTTATAATAATTCAAACTTAAAATTACAGAATTAGAGAAAGAAGTTGCTGTATAGCTGATGCTGCCTTAGAGAAGAAAGCTGGGGCTTTTATTGGACTAATGGACCCCCAGGGACCGTTATGTTTTCCATGGATTGCCATGAACTTTTTATAGACCACAATACACTTCTATCATTAGAACTCCAGAAGTCAATAGAGTACCACCTGTGGACCTGTTAGGAGGTTCAGCCCATGGGCTGCAAGCTGGCATTTGGCACTGTGCTAAAGCTCCCAGTCTGTTCTGCAATGGGGGCCAAGTTTCACGGAAAATATCTGTTGTTAACTTTAGAAAAGGATTATCATGAGATTTGCTACTCCTTCCTCTCTTTTTTTCTTGGATATTCCACTGGAAAGTGCAATTGTTCAGCTTTCCAGTGGTCCCTGCCTAGCTGAATTCCTATTATTCTAACATCCCGAAGAGCTGATCTTTCTCACTGAAGTTAACAATTAACTGTTCTAAAAGGTGAAGGTATTATGTAGCCCAAATGAGGTCAAAAAGTTTTGGCATAGTGTTGATATAATATGTATCTGTCTTGGCATTCTATTTTTCTGCGTGCTAGTATTACAATATTTGTATTGTAAGAATAAAAATTCTATGCTTTGGGAACGTGTCACTGATGTTTCCTTGTTCTCAACAGAAATGAAGTCAGAAATTGTGCCCTCAGTAATCTGAGGGGTTTGTTACGTATCTGTCCTCAGTGCTCGTGCTTCCATCAGCATACTTTTCCATTCTTCTGAATCTACATGGGACATTTTTGTAGAACAAGCATTGTGATTTGGGAAAGATTGTGAAGTGTTTCTAAAATTCTAACTATACTGATTATAGCGCTGATAATGTTTCCCAAATTATGTACTCTCCCACCTCCCGGAAAGTCTAAGTATTGTTTTAACTGCCGATTCCACTAAAAAAATGTGTCCCCGTTTCCTGGAAATTGAATTCAAATTTGATTATTCCGAAGACTTTTTCAGCAAAATTGGTGGATGGTCACTGATTTTTGGACTCGTTTCTGGAACTGTTAATTACAACAAAACTTTAAACAAACCCCTCTGTGCACATTTCTCATTTCTGGAAAGGAAATGGAATATTTTCTTTTAACACAGTGAGCTGGCATTAGCTTTGCTACCAAGTATGCTGTGTACGTTTGGACAACTCACACTGAATTTCTGCTGCCTGTTTTCTCAGTAAATTTGGCTAATATTAACTCGTCTCCCGGTAATGTGACAACCCTGAGTGAATGTTTGCAAAGTGGTCTGAGACCTTCAGATGGAAACCATTAGGAATGTCACAGCCTCGGCCACCCGAAGGGGATATCTGCAATAGGTACTTATTTTATAGAGCAAAATAAAAAATGCTAAAATATATAACCAGATGAGAAAAAGACCGATCTCGAAGTAAATGCAGGAGAAAGACTGACCTGAAAGCAAATGCAGGAGGCATTTTTTGACCTTTCAACAAATTATGTAAGCACTCTCAGGTTATAAATAGCCCCTTGTTTTCCTTCTCTTTGTTTAGCACTCAGAAGAAACACAGGGTTAGTTTGTTATGAAGAGATAGGGCGTGCTTTGGAGTGGGAACAATTGCTCACTGTTCTTTATTTACACAGATCCAATAGTGTTTGCAGCTAGATTTTGTTGCTTTTCTTAGAAGTATTTTTTTATCTTCGAAAAGGTACAGAAATAAACTTTCTAGTTCTGAAAAGGACATCGCCAAAGGAAAAAAAAAAAAAAACAAGCACTCACCAGTCCGTTTCAAGAGAGAAAGTTTCTTCTTGTCTGGCCTGATCTGTGCCTTAAAAGCAAATAAGTCAGTGCTAAACAATCATTAAACCAGCACATTCCTTATTTTTGTAATGACTCTTTTGAAGTAAAGCAAAAATAACTATCTGCCCTCTGTAAGGCAGGATGTGTATATGTATGTGTTTGTGTGTGTGTGCCCGTGTTTCAAAATGCACCTATTCTCCACAATGCCCCATTCCTTTAACAAAGACAAGGAGCTTACCTAGTAGCAATTTGATGAACAGAAACCACCTGAAATCTTAGTCTGAAATCAGAGTATGGGGATCAGCAAAGAAAGAAAAGGTATGAATATCCATCTTACCCTTGTCTTGCTTCTTTTGAACTTCTACCTTGTATTCCTTTGGGTTTTGTGACCCTGACATTACAGTGTATGTAAACAGCTTCATTGCCACATTTTGTTTCATTTGAAATTGTAATCACCTACCAAAATGGTTCATTTGCTCCATCATTTTTCACTGAGAGCAAGCATGATACTCTACGGTGAATTAAAATAGATGACGTGCAGCAAAGAGTACAGAATGGAGCTTTCTGAATTAAAGGAATTTGGGCTTAAAAAGCAGCTACGGTGAAGTACTGCCAGTCTCTGTGGGCTACTCTGAAATGCACTGGAGGCAGAGTCAGGCCTCAATTGCTTCAGAGCAGTGGCAGGGGGTGGCCAGTCATGAAATGACACCTCGGCTGAGCTCCCACTTCCTTTGGTTGATTCAACGAGATCTGTCATATTACTTTTACTCCTGACCTTAGAGATCAAGCATTTTAATACTTGGAGTCAAACTGACCTATCGTCCAAGATGGCTGACTTAATAAAATTACACCGAAGACGATATTTTCTTCTGTATTACTTTATGTTGTGATTTTATTACATAGTGATTCATGAATCTATGAGGCTGTTTAGTGGCCCTGCTGACTTCAGTCCGTAATGTCTGATAATTTCCACGAGGGAAACAGTGGTCCTCCAGGGTACAGTGTCCTCCACGTTGTATTTCAAACGTGCCCACAGTGATTTGATGCGACTAATTCCAGTCAGCAAGGAAAGAAAGTTCTGCTTCCGTGACAGCTGTATTTTGAGCTTCTTTGCTGAGACAGTCCACAGGATGCCGAGTAATGCCAGCTTTGGTGCCATTTTGATTAAGCATCTTTCAGATGCTGCTGCCACCACCATATTTTTTAGTAATAATCACCGTCCTCTTCAAATTCAGAAAATGTACCTGCTTCAGAAGGTTTCCTGTAAGTAATGCCTGTGGGGCTGGGCTCTGGGTGCTGAAGTTATTACCTTGTAGCAGTGTGAATTGGAAAGCGTAGCCAAGCATGAGCTGTCACATTTCCAGCTTACTCTCTTAAGGATCCCTTTGGTGTAGGAAAGGAACAACACCTGGGCCTTAAGTTTCTGCTGGAAACAGTGATATCTGCCAAGGAAAGGGGCGTAGAGGCCACATCCTAGGTGAACTCCGTCTTTGTTTCTCCATGAGATTTGCCACATGGCCACAACATGACATCCTCGTGCCTCTTACAACAAACGCAAATGTAAGGCGTTTGTACCTTTTGATGCCCTCACGCTCTTGGGGATGGCGTGGGCCTTCATTTATTGGAGTGTCTGAAGATGAACTGAGCTTATTGCATTAGCAGTAATCTAATTAGTAAATGCCACGTGCTGTAAATTTGTGACTGAGCACTAAGATGTGTGGTAACACGGGCATAGTCCCTGTGCAACTGTTGTGAAAGTAAATGTCTGTACGAGTGGCAGAGACCACAGCACAGAGTAGGCAATAAGTTACACTCCTGCACGCGGTAAAGGAATGCATAAAATACCTGGGTTCGCGGGTCCTTCAAGCTGGGCGCGGGTAGCACGTCCCAAAGCACGGTGGTGCCGTCACTGTCACACACCGCGTCCTCCTGCCATCCTGCGCTCTGCCCCGTCGTGCCTCCTGCCTGCGAACGGCATTTCTCATACCCTTAAGCCCGAGCGCATTGCCGCCGCCGGGCACCCCGCGCCCCTCCCCGCGGCTGCCGCTCACTGCCCGGCTCCGTCAGCGCGGGTCAGAGAGCGCCGCGCCGCGATGGAGCTGCAGCCGCCGGGCGAGGAGGAGCAGGAGGAGGAGGAGGAGGAGGAGGAGGAAGGCAGGGATTAGCGCAGGGCCGGCTGGCGCAGAGGCGCGGCTGAGCGCTCCGGCGGGAGCCCAGGGCCCTGCGGCCCGTGCGGGAGGCAGGGGCGGGAGGAGCGGAGATGCGGCTGCTCCAGCCGCGCCGCTAAAGCTGCCGGTCACTCGCACAGGGGAGGAGGAGGAAGGAGGGCGGCGAGCTCCTTCCTCCCCGCTGCGCCGCGGGGCGCGGGCAGGCCTTCCTCCCGCTCATCCCGGCCTCGAGCCGGAGCCGCCGCCGCCCCCTCTGCCTTCCTGCGCTCTTCCCACCATGAGCGGGGCCGTTTTCACCTCGTAAAGATGGCGGTGTGGGATCGCTGCAACCTTTAGACTAATGACTGTCAGAAACATCGCCTCCATCTGTAATATGGTGAGTGCCGGCGGGCGGGCGGTACGGAAGCCCCCGGGGGCAGGCAGGCCGGGGACGGCGGAGGGGTGGTGGGGACTGCCTGGGAGCGCCGGCAGGAGGAGGAGGAGGAGGAGGAGGCGGCGGGGAGCCGGGCAGGCTGCGCCGGGGAGCGGCCACGGCCCGGCGGGCCGTCCCGGGGAGGGACGGACGCACAGACAGGAGAGGGGCTGGCCCCGGCAGACGCAGGTTGAAGACGGAGCCGCAGCCGCCTGTCCTTCCTCCTCTTCGCCCTTCCTCTTCCTGCCCTAAGGAACCTCTGAGTTCGGCTCCGAACGCGTGCTCGCTCGGTGAGCCCGCTAAATCCCTCCAGGCAGGCACCCTGCGGGCTCGTGCGGCCGGCAGCCCCCGGGGAATGCACGGGACGGAGCGTTCTGCTGTACGAGGCTTTAGCCCGAGGCTGGGCGCTGCTTTAGGAAGTCTCCGTTTCAGCTGCTGTCAGGGTTTCTCTCGTGCTGCGTGCCACCCAGAGAGGGCTGCTGTTTGCAAACGACTCTTAAAGCACTTGACTTTCTCTAACTCGCGCTGTGTAGTCAGGAAGAAAAAAGGAAATATTAATATTTTTGCTTATTGCGTTCTGGATTTGCCAATCCTGTCCCAGGAATAGTTGAAAGGATCGTTTCTTCACTGTGCTTAGGTCTGCTTGCAGACCTGTCTACTGATTCAGAGCATCTGGTTGGGTTTGGATTTTGAAAACTTCTTGGACGTAGGAGAGCTTGAAGTACGTCAAAGGTTTATTAATGCACTGAGATGGTACTACACTCAGCAAAGACGTGAGTGAGTGCTAAGCACTCCAATGCAAACAGAAGATAAGCCAATTGCTGCACATTTTGTTGGTTTAGTCTGTATTTTTCCCCCTTATTTCCAGGTTCTTCAAGAGCAGCTCCACACAGTTGCCAGCTTCCCTCCATGTGGTGCCCCAGCATGCCTTGTGCTGGCAGTGCCACACATACCATTCAGCTGCCCTGGAGAACGGAGCCTGCCTCCGGGGTAAGGCAGCGGGCACAGCCCAGAGGCCCAGCTCCTGTGGGTCGGCAAGGCTGGGGAGGGGCTGTGGGACATGAGCTGCTCCCTTCTGTGGCAATAGCAGCTTTTCACCATTCTTAACACCTTCCAGCCCTGTGGGTTAGGGATACTGAAATAAGCACTGCATGAAGGGGAGCTGGAGGCTGTTAGATGGTTGTAAGGCTTTAGCATTGGCTTGAAGTTCTTTTAGCTCCGTGATTTCTCTTGTGTGCTTCAGGCATGCGCTTGCATACAGTATGCTTTTCCCCAAACCTGCACAGGCAGGGCAAAACTGCTGGGCTTATTCTAAAGGTGTGCTGCTCAGCTGCTGCCATTGGATCCAGCAAAAGTGGCTCATCTGAAATGGAGAGACCAAAGGGAAGAATGCAAGTCTTAGGAAAAACAATGCACACGGGCTCATAGTTCAGGGCAATTCTGTGTCATTGTACTGGTGCTGAGACAGAGGGTGAAGTTGGTTTAACAACATTTTAAACACTGCTTTAAAGCTGTGTGGTCCTTATGTTGTATTATGTGGCTTTTAGAGATACCGTGTTATGCTGATCACATTTGGTATTCTGTGCATAACAGAGATTACATAGGATTATTAATTTGTTTTAGAATACAAAAGATGGGATATTCAGAATGTTACGGGAATCTGGGTCTTAAGGTAAGCATAAATTACTGGGAGTATTGGTAACACTGTTATGGCTCCTCTGAAAGTGAGCCCATTTAGATGAGGTGGTGGATTGTAAGAGGAGTTGAGACATCTCTCCATAAGAATGGGACTTTGAAATGTTAGAGTTATATAAGCAAACCTTTCATCTGTATAGACAATTTTTACAGTTCTAGATTGACAGAAGGTATCTGTAGACATCTACCAAAGACCTGTATTCCCAGATCTGCATAACACAGTGCTTGAAGAACTGAGCCACTCACAGTCTGTGGCTCAAGTAATAGGCAGCGTTTTTACAATGTGTTTACTATACAACGGACTGCTTGAGGTCTAATATCTCAGATCTCCTGAAGACTGTATAGATTCAGCCTTTTGCAGAAAGGGTCAAAGCAAGTATAGCGAAACAAAGGAAGCCAGGGACAGCTTTTAACTTGCTTGCAAAGGAGATCCGCTATTACATATTCACTGGATAAACTCCTTGAGAAGGAGTTGCAACTCCTGGATAAACTTGCAAAGGAGTTTTGATACTGTATAGTCGCCGGATAAACTCCCATATGCTGAGGGAAACGCAGTTGGAGCTAACAGTAAGAAAAACAGGTTTACCCCTCCCATTTGGCATATGTATTTGTAGCAAATATTGAAATACACAACTTCTAGACTTAAAATCAGTTTGTTGTCTTTTCCCAGATTGCCTCCCCCAGTTCTAATTACAATAGCATTAGTTATTCACTGACTTGGTTAACAAAGCCAAGGAGCTAGGATTACTTCTGCTGGGGCTAGAGGGTGATGAATGCATCTCTGTCTGAAGGAATTCATGGTGCTCACATGCAGGCACAATGGCCACTCTCACTGAAATGGAGATCTGGCTCCCGAGAAGCTCCTCTTACTGCCTTGCAGACACTGGGAGATCACCCACTAGGGCTGTACACTAGCTGACCACAACAGGAGGTCTGCAACAGGCAATCAGCTTTCAGGTTGGGCAGGTGTAGTAGAAGTGAAGAAGCATAAGATAAGCTGAAGAAATTCTCTTAGAGAGAATGCCCCATGCCATGTCAGCCTTGTAGGCCCTAGGCATGAACTAGGTTGTATGTTTTTAGGCTCTAGTATATTGTAAACCTCTTTGGTATCATTTTTGTGAGACATCCCAGACAACTCAAGTACAGAATGCTAGATCAAGGGTAGAGAGGCACGCTCCCATTTTAAGATAGTTGCTCACTGAAATCCCCTGCAGTGTGTTTCTGTGTTTGTGAGATTTTGATACAGCCTTGGGTTCATGCAGCAGCTGTGGCCTGGGGAATATTACTGCTACATGCAGCAGACAGCATCTAACTGTTTCAGAGAAATGCACTGACATACTTTTTCCAAAGGTGGCTAACAGGATCTGTGGGCCTCATTTCTCCTAAATACCTTCTGGAGTTCTGCTGAAAACAGATATTAGTTTTCCCTTTCATAATTTTGTAAGGGCATTTCAAATAATCTGATCTGCACTTCAGCATGCCCTGTCAAATTGATGAGTAGTACATTTTAAACACCCTTAGATAGCTTCTGACACAAAATATCTTCTGAGATATTTCATGGTTGCCCTCAGTAGATGTCGTATAGATATTCTTTTAGAAAATGTTACGGTTTGATAAAGGATAATAAATCTGAAAATATTAATACAGACAGTGGAAGCAATGCAGTTTTAGAAGGGTGTACAACTTCAGTATGACCTGCAGAAAATGAAATAGAAATAGAAAATGAGTAGAAATGAAATACGACAAATGTAGGACATGTGAAGACTAATTACTGTAACATCTTCAGGAAGTAATGAAAAACCTGAGTATGGCTAGCAAGTGGATACGAGACTGACAAACAGGAAGTGTTCTTTCTATCAGAAGTCCATGGAATATACTTCTAGAATTAGGGGAGGATATGTGAAATGGGAAACTTCCTAATTTAATGACAGAGACTGCTTTGCATGCATACTGCTTTTATGGCAAAGTGGTCATAATGCACCTCCCATTTGTTTAGAGGATTGTAAGCACACTAGGACAATTCATTACAATTTATGCTCTACGACATAGTGTATTTTTAGTTGCATATAGTCATCAGCTTCTAGTTGCTGAATTAAGAGCAAACCAATGGTTATGCCTAAATGCTTTAGAAAACTCTTAGTTTCAGCTCGGTAAGCCTGAGTGAGTCTGAACTGTGGAAAAGATGGATTAAAAACTGACTCTGGGCTCTGATAAAGTGTGTGTGTAGCAGGTGAGTGTCACTTTGGAGGTGAGATTCTGGTGGGCTTGAAATCTCCTCTGCTGATATTCATTTAGCATCATGAATCTGTCCTTGGTTGGCTGTTTGGCAGATACACTTCTGTATGTTTATGTACATTATGTACACCGAACTCTACAGTGTATCAGTACTTCTGGGAAACAAATGATCCCCACCACTAAAGCTCTTTTACAAACATGTTCTTGGGTGTGCTCAGCCTGTGCAGAGGAAGCTGCTGTGCTGATGTTTTCAAGCCAGTTGTTACCAGGTATTGTTGTGGTTATTTCATTTGGTCTTACTATTAATCACTAAATAATAATTGCGTCTGATCTGTCATAGAACTGCAAAGTCCTTGACTGTCCATTAAAATTCCACATGATAAACCTGTACCGTTTCTGACCTACTTCTGCCTAACCTGAAGATCTGTGGTGACAGTGACTACTTCACATCTTTAGGCAATCCATCCCAGTGATTCAGCATAGAATGCTTCCTAATGTCTTACCTGAATTTATATTGCAGTAATTTGAGTTTCCCACTTCTCATCCTGTCCAGCTTTGAGGCCAAGAACAGACTAATTATTTTCTGTAATAAATGTTACGTGTTCAAAAATACTCTCATGCCCAGCTTTAGTCTTTTCTGTCTTATCCAATGTGACTCTGTTCAGCCCTTTTTACAAGTCATTTTTCTCTATGGTTAAGTTTTTCCATTTTTATTGCCTTCCTTTGGATTCTGCCCAGCTGTGTTTGTGTTTCTTGAAGTCTAGCACCCCAACTTGGACACAAGATCCTGTCTGAAGTCTTCCCAGTGACAAGTTAAACTGGAAAGTTTTTAGGATTGTAAGAATTTCATTATGTTGTCCTTTTTAAATAATGCAGAATGGTTAATGTTCATTCATCTAAATAATACACAATAGTCTCCAGACATTGCTGTTTGCTTGTTTCCAGAAACTATTAGTTTAGCTGTCTCTCATTCGGTATACATGCAGATGATTCATCTTTTCCTACGTAGAACCTCGTACTTGTCTTAGCTGAATTTCAACCATTTATGGAGCATTTCTCTAAAGGGTCAAAAAATCATTTTGAATTCTAAGCCTGTCCTCCAGCATACCTGCAGCCTTCATAATTAATGCTATAATGAGATTTAATGAAGATATTCTGTCTTCTGTCCTCTAAGTTAACAAGGAGTATTCCAGCTGGGGCAGCTGTGATGAATTCCAGTAAATGCCTTACCTTTAAAATTCTCTAAGGTACTATGAGTGTCATCTCAGTGGCCCAGACAAAAGTGCTGTTGAAGAAATTGCAGGCTGTGAGCAAACCTCTGTTTCTTTTTCATTTGTATGAAAAATGGGGGGAAAAAAGTTATTGCTCTTCCAGGAAAAAGCCCAAGTGCCACTAATCCAAGAACAAATAAACTCTGAATGGAGACAGACTCAAGAGAAAATACTGAATTGCAGTTTGGTAAATGTTGCCAATCATGGAAACTTTAAAGGTCAATTTTTAAAAACAAAATTACTTACGGAATTAAATATGGAACTTGTTCTTCGCTAGAACTTTGCATCCAATATTTGTTCTTTAAGGCATGCAAGACAAAGTGCCTTAAAAATCTTGGTCAAAATATTTAAGTGATTCAGGATTTTAGGCCTCAATTTCTTTCTTCTTCTTTTTTTTTTTCCTGTTTCTTGGTAACACCATGAAAGAGCTGAAGTTATTCATGGTATAGGCAATATACTACTGGAGACAGTTCAGTGCATCCAGAAAAAAAATGAGTCAGACAACTTAATTCAAGCTCATATAATTTGTCTTCATGGTCAGAGAACTCTAAGAAAAATCTGCACAATTTATTATTTTAGATCATCCTTCAAAAAATACGATCGCACACTGGCTTTTAGGTCTGTCAATATCCTTTTACTATTTACTATGGTCCCCTCTGTTTTTTATGGCACCCTCTCTTTCCTCTTTTGTCTGTTGGCAGCAAGAACTCAAAATATATTTTCTGGAGGAATAATAAGACAGTTATTTGCAGAAAAAAAAGCTAATCTGGCTAAATTGAACCATTTTTTGTTACCAAAACTTTAAAATCAAGGAGGTATGTTCAGGTACTCTAACTTGTCTCTGAAAGTCAAGGTCGTCCCTGAGGGTAGTCAAGGTCCTAAGTTGAGTGTATGTGATATGTCTGTTGAGAACTTTTGCATAAATTCTGCCCAGTGTGATCTCTCCCTCTTCTCTTAATCCATTTTTGTTCCTTCTGGGAAACAAGTTTGTATATATATATTTTTTAACCATTGCTTCCTCTCTTTCCTGTTATTTGTCACTGCCATTTGATGGTCAGGTGGCCTTCCACATCTTTCTTTACCCTTCTTGTCCCTCCCATTCCATACACTGTGCCTTACAAAATTCTGAAACTCAGGCTGCCTGGCCCTAAAGCAGTATCTGTTTTTGTTCTAATTTCTCTTCCACCAGCTCCAGCATCACCCTTAGTTTGTTTTAAGTCTTCAGTTTCTTCCTCCAGGAAACAACTCTATTTCGAGCACATAGCTTTCACTTTGTTTGAATATCAAGAAAAAGAATATCTGGTTCACAGCTGTGTATGTGATCCGAAGCACTTCTTTGCCATCTTTTGTTGACCTATTGTTCTTTATATACCTGTAAAATATCTGCTTTCACAGTTCATCTTTTCTGTGTCTTTTGTCTTGCTTTTAGATATTCTTGTGAACAAGATATTTCTTGTTTCTTACCATCAAATAAGAAAATGCAAAGAAATTCATGTTGTGTTTCTGTTCATTGGGCAAATAGCTACGTAATAGATTTTCCACAGGTGACTTAGGAAACTTTCCAATTTCTTTACTGCACTCCTTTTCTTTAAATGAAGAACATACGTATTCCTGTAAAGTTTGTGACACTTATAGCTCTGTAAGAATACAAAATTAGGTTTAATTTGCTGTATTGTGTTAGCAATGTCTTTCATTTTGACACTATTTCATTTCTCATCCTTCACAGAATAATTGCATTTTGGCTATTTTGCTTTGAATGATTTAATGATGTAATGCAAAGTTGGGTTTTTCATTGTTTTTGTCTTGTTTTGTTTTTCCTGCACTGTTCTTTTGTATGTATGCCAAAGTCCAAAGGAACAGGTTAGTTTTGTTTGTTTTCTCTTAATCTGTTTCACATGATGTAAAGTACATGTTAAACTCTTAGCAACGTTATCACAGAATTGCAGGGCTTGCAAGGGACCTCTGGAGACCACCCACTCCAACCCCCCTACATCAGGTCACACAAGATGGTGTACATGTGGGCTTTGAATGTCTCCAGAGAAGGAGCCTCCATAACCATTCTGAGCTGCCTGTTTCAGAAAAAGTAAAGATTTTCTTCATGTTCCTATGGGACTTCCTGTGTTCCACTTTGTGCCCGCTGTCCCTTGTCCTGCCACTGGGTGACATCAAAAAGAGCCTGGCGCCACCCATTTGATACCCACCCTTTAGTGCTTGAGCACTTCTTCACTTGCAGAAGTGACCAAAGCGACTTCCTGGGCTTCAGAAGGAGGTCAGTTGTGCTCAAAACCCAATATAAGTAGTCATGCTTGAATATTGCTACAGATAGACCACACTCATGCATTTAACTCAGCTCTAATAAGATTGTTTTTCTAGCTTAAGCCTGGCTTGACTGTATAGTTTCTGGCTTACTTGGGTTAGAAGATTTCCAACTGTTCTTTGTGCCATCATATCAACTGTTTTTGAAGAGCTTTTTTTTTTTTTATGTGAAACCTGTAACATACAGATATCAATGTTGTGTGCCATGGCTTGAGTTTACTAAGAGTCTGTCATGATTTTTTTTCCTCCATAGAATAGATGTATCTTACTTTGAAGGATAGATCTCTTACCCTACTCTCCTTTTTCTGTAATTTAACATATGTTCTTGGAATTCGGTGTAAGAAGGCACAACTCTTGGAGAAGTCAGTGGTGTTCTGACAGCTCATCCAAGGACTGCATTTAGCTCCCATGATTTCACTGGGGGATGGACACAGTGCTTCACTGTACACTTGCAACAGCCAAGGCCTGGTTTTGTAGAGCAAAGTGTAGCTCTATGATGAGGTGTCCCTCACAGTGTGTAGGTTTTGTATAAAGATAAGTTAACATGCATCATGGAACTGTTTGTTTTTCAGTGATAATTTTGTTTGGTAAATCCTAGTTTCTGCTGTTGTTCTTAATATGTTCAAGACAATTTGAATGTTAAAAAAAGATTTGTCACAACCGTCTGGCATCCTCTGAAAAAAGAAACCTAGGCCTGGGGAAAAGCAAAGGGCAACTAATCAGCCAAGCACTTGTATTCTGCTAGCAGCATACACTAACCCACGTTCTGCGGAAGAGTAGGAGGTTACTTTTGAGAGGCATTATTTCCTGTGAATTCTTGAGGGATAATTTTTTTCCATCATGGAAAAAGTTTTCTGCAGAACTGGAGAAAACAAAAAAACCCACCAACAACCCACATCCATTTTCATTCTTAATTTGGAGAACTTCATTTCAATACTAAATGTATAATTGAAGAAAACCTTTGCACTGGTTTGAATGCTGTGCAATCAGTTCATATGAGGATAGTTTTCTCCAGATTCAGACTTTTCTTCTACCAGCCAAGGCTTTGATTACACCAGCAGCTTTGTTGGCTTGCTTTGCTGTGAGTGTCAGATAGGTAAACATCTATCGGTTTTCTCCCTCATGATAACTCTTTCAGAGGCACTCTGCTGAATGCATGCATTTTTGGCAAGGATGCCTCTCCAAGCAAAAAAAACCTAATCCTCATATGGAACTTATGTAATTATCACACTGTCATCTCAGTTGAAACACAGCCAGCAATGGCTTTGTGCAGATCCTTCCTTCTCTGAGTTTCAAATGGAGGCTTAGTAGGGCCCTCCAAGGACGTACAACTTATTTCTTAATCTTTTCATGAAGCCTTGTGCAGGTGAATTACTCTGATCTCAAAGGGAATAAATGGGAAATCCCATACACCTGGTCTAAGAAATAAGCCCTGTGCTTGTAAGAGAATGGAAGAGACTGGAAAGAGATTTAATGAGGATTTATGAAACACTGAAGCTTTGAAGCTTTTCTGGAAGCTTCCAACTTGAGGGAGCTTCTTTTCTCTCAAGGCTTGCAGGTTCTTAAGGAGCACCGGTGCTGGGTTTCACACCACTGATTCTGTTGAGTAAAATCTTCTTTTGATGGAACTGACGTGAAATAATAATCTAATAGAGGAAGCAGTGTTAAGCAGTGTTGATGTTAGGTACAGGAAGGAATTACCAGTCAGATGTTGAGAAGAAACGCTAGAATTACTGAATCTGATTAGTAGCACTCTGAGTCAATATTGAACAAATCTCAGGAGCTCAGGACGTTTCAGAGCACCAGGGAAAAACGCTGCATGTACCTTTTTAAAATTCCAAATAGAGTCGGGATGGAATTGTATAAATACAAGTTGATGACACCCTCAGAAAAAAAAAATTTCCAAAAAGGAGTATGGGAGGCAGCTTGTAAAGACTAAAAGGACAATGAAGTTTCACATACTGGCATCTTTGTGGTGGCAGTTTATATGTTGTAATGAATGTCAGCCAACTGTGTGATTCTTACATGATAGAAATTACAGAGGCTTAATGTATCAATACTTCTTACTACAGAGCAGCTACAGTAAGGAAAAACTCTGAGGTCAGTAAAGCAATTATCCGACAGATTGAAAATTGTCTAACCAATAGACACTGAATAACTATACACGAGGAATACTTCTCCAAATACAGCATTTTTACTTGTGTGCTGTAGAGATATGTATTGATTACAGAGTAGTCAGGTGTGGCAGTACTGGCACTGGAAGCAATGCAGCCTGTTAGCTCTGTGATCTAAGCTTGTTAAAATTAGGTATTTACAGACAGCAAAGCTGTAGCAAACACACATAAGTAGTGACTGTACTTTACAGGCCAGTTGCTATGCAAACATTTTTACTGTTGAAATGAAGACACAGCTGAACATAATTTGAGGCACTGACCAAGAAGCATGGCAGTGCTTGGACTTGCACATTTTTCGGTGTTAGAACAAAATACCACATGTATTATGCTTTACTTTTAATGTTTTTTAGAACAAGGTGCAGTTCTGCAGTTCGGGTTTTGTTAAAGGCCTCTGACAAATTAGAAGGGATGCAGAAGAGTTTCAGTAATGCTTAGAAAACCTGCTCTACATCAAAAACTGGTTTATTCAAGAAAGCTTTAGAACCCAAGTGTCTTTATGAGACAAGAGCGTAATGGGATCCGGCTGCTAGAGTACGAAGGGAAAAAATAGGGGAGAGGTGTGTGTGGGGGAGATCCACTGTTGTTGTGACCTGTTCATTTCAAGTCAGCCATCATCAGAGCGCACGGGTCAGGCCAGCTCCACTACCTAGAACTAAAAATGTTTGTGTTGGCTCGGGTGACTGTTGTGCTTGGCCATTTAGTAGAGTAGAGTTAGCTTGGCTAATTGTAACTAAAAGGAAAAAGTGCATTTCTATCTTGATGTCCATGACTTTATTTTAGAATTTTAATAGTTTACATTAATTCTTCCCTCTTTCCTTAGGGCACCAATGCCTCTGCTCTGGAAAAAGACATTGGCCCAGAGCAGTTTCCCATCAATGAACACTACTTTGGATTGGTCAATGTAAGTACCATTTTCAATGGACAAACCCTATATAGAACTATGGTTTTGATGTCACTTGAGCTTTACGTACTTTTTTTTCATCTCCAGTCCTGCTCTAAGGCAGAATTGCCTTGTTTTGAGAAAGTGCTGTTTGTGTTTGATTTTAGGCAAAATGGGCTGCAAAATTGTTTCAAGATGTTTTGAAGATAACTTCATACTCCCCAGGGGAAACAGTTTAGTGTTCTATGAATGTTTCCACTGGTTAGCACTTACACTTGATAAAGCTAGAAGTCTGTTTTACCCTCAAAATTTGAGGGACAGTCTTTAATTTTTGGTAGAAAGTGGTGGAAGTATGTACGAGTTTAGATACAAGGATCTCTGAGGTTTCCCACTGAGCACTAAGATGGAGCCTAGCAGGATTGTAATGATATGTAGAAGGATGTTCAATGAGATCCACTACAATAAATATATTTCTTGCAAGTGGAGTTTTTACTTTACATTCTAGTTAATTTAGAACGCCATAGTTTTGTGTATTTTCCTATGCAGCATTAGGGTGGATATGGAAATATATTCCTACAGCAGCTGCCTGGCAAAATGGCTGTGTCATAGAAGGCAGACGTTGAGTAGTTTTTTGTGATGTACAGAGATTAAAATTGTTTTTGCTTTTATATGGCAGTTCGGGAACACCTGCTACTGTAACTCCGTGCTGCAGGCATTGTACTTTTGTCGGCCATTTCGGGAAAATGTGTTATCATACAAGGCCCAACAGAAAAAGAAGGAAAATCTCTTGACTTGCCTGGCAGATCTTTTCCACAGTATTGCTACACAGAAGAAGAAAGTCGGAGTTATTCCACCAAAGAAATTCATATCAAGGTTACGAAAAGAGAATGGTAAGCGTGAAACTGGATTCTTCTTAGATGTCTGTAAGCTGATCAGGGAAATCTAAATAATGGACAGTGTGGTCATATTAGTCAGATGTAATGTACAGAACTAACCTGAACTTTTAGTACTTTTGTTTGTTTGTTTTAGATATTAATATTATAGTATTTGCACACGTAGTGCTGTGTTTGAAATAGCTATGCCAGGTTTTCTGAGTTCTCAGAGGTGATGATTTAGTGCATGGTATGACAGAACACCCTGAGAAGTGAGCTAGGACAGGGAAGAGGGTGGCATTCTGACCCAGGTTTTTTTTTCACTTTTAATGGAGCACGACAGAGAGAAACACTATGTGCAGATGGTAGAATCAAAGCTGTGTGGCCTGTTACAGCTACAGGTGTTAAAAGCCCAGAACTCCCTGGAGGACAGGAAACTGTGTTTGGGGGTTGTTCAGTGGGCTGCATGTCAACCGCTGTTGTTGTTCTTAGAAGCAGTGGGCACAGTCTGACTTTGAGAAGTATCAGGCCCTTTTTGAGCATCGTGTTGACAACAGCATATGCCTGGTAGTGTTTCTTCCCAAGGGATGGGAGGAATGTCTTGAAATAAGGAAGCCTGCCACACAGTTCCTTTCCAGCCAGTGTGGGTGTTGTACTTGGAAACAAGGGAGCCTTGAATGAAGAGAAGAAAGAATTGTGAGTTAACACCTGGGAGAAATTGCCTCCTGGTGACAGCTTGTATATGGGCAGGCTGTCCATTGCAAAGCAGGCATTGTAAATAGAGACAAAGTCAGCTCCAAGTCATCTTAGTGATAAATGCTTCTGCGCTGCTGGGATCACCTTTTGGGACTGGGTCTTGTGTTTTCAGCTTTTTTAAATTAGAGCCAGATTTGGGATATATTAATGTGCTTCTGTATACAGGCTAGCTGCTGCAAAGCTGAGGCGTGTGCGATATTTTTGAGGAAATCCATGTGGGCTTTTTCCAGGCGCAGGGGATAAAATCACACGTTTCTTGGGAATGCAAATTCCTTTTTCTTCAACTTGGTGGGCAAGTTGAGCCTTCACCAGGGAAGTCTGTTCTTCATCAAGCATTTTGTATGAAAGAGGAAAAGTCTGTGCTCATCAGACTTGTGTGTGAAAAATTAACCATCTTAGATGGTGTTATTTATTACTATTGCGTGTTTGCATTCAGAATCTTCATTTTCCCCAGCCAAGTGCTGTACTGTCCAAACTCAGTGATGCGGAATGTATGGGTTGAAATCAGAGCTGGTTAATATTAAGCACTGATTCTAAGAGCTTAAATTAAGTTCCTTCTAATTTTCTCATACCTGCCATGGACACAGATAGTTGGCTGTGCTGAGAACCACATTCTTGCTTTCTTCATTAACTGTAGTGAGAGCCTACACAGCTAACTCTAAGACAGCCCTACTCTTTTAGACATGGTAAAGTTATGTGAGATAAAGCCTTCCTTCAAAGTATTTTCACTGAAGCCGATGTGTTTTTCTTTGGCATGACTCTAAGTATTTTACTGAGCAAGGACTGATTTATTTTTTTTGGAAAATGATGACTTTAGTTTCATTTCTTGAAAGAGAAGATATTCTCAGCTTTAGCTGTTGACTCTCTTCTTCACAGATCTCTTTGATAACTACATGCAGCAGGATGCACATGAGTTTTTAAATTACTTGCTGAATACCATCGCCGACATTTTGCAGGAGGAGAAGAAACAGGAAAAGCAAAATGGGAAATTGAAAAATGGCAACATGAATGAAGCTGAAGAGAACAATAAGCAAGAACTCACCTGGGTGCATGAGATTTTTCAGGGAACATTGACTAACGAAACTAGATGTTTGAACTGTGAAACCGTAAGCATTGGGATAGATTGTTGGTTTTTTTAATTTTTATTTTGGTTGTTGCCCTTAATAGATAGATACATTTTATATGTATAAATATATGAATCTTTTCAGACATCTGAGAATTGTGGATATTCCTGTAGACTTTACTTCTTGAAGTGAGTATATTCTTTTCTAAAAATTTATTTTCCTAGGTGCTTTTTGGCTAGCCTTTGCCAAGTCTGGCTGTCGTAACATATACCTCTACACTTATTTAAAACCCTTGCTAGTTAATCAGTATCCTTCTCTACTACTGTAACTTCAGGAGAAAGTATTTGCATCATTATTCCAAGAACCAGTAGAAAGTTAAAGTGGATTTGCGTTAAGTTATTCCTAAGAATGTGACTGACAAACAAAACATTTATTATTAATAAACCGTATGTGTTCTTTTGTATTCTGAAATATTCTCAGAATGGTGACAGTTGGAAGTCTCTTATATTTGAATTCTCAGTAAAATGCAACATAGTTCTCAAAACTTACCTAACTTTTGCTTTGTGAGAGGGAGGTGTCAAGGGTGAGCTAATTTTCTCAGTTCCTTCTATAGCTGATAGAATTTGCAAAGGACCTTCTTCAGGAATCTCTCTCCATCTGTCTCCAGGCTGTTCTGTGAGATTAAAGCCTGAGTCAGTATCAGGTATTCCATCTACGCAGTACAGCTTGTTCTCATTCCAGTCCTTGCACTGAGCTGTCGCAATTGTTTGTGCAGCAGTATTGTAAATTGGGCCAACAAACCGATCTCTTCTAAGAATGATGTTTCCGACTTAGACCAATATTGCTACTTTGGAACTTGTCTAAAGAAAACTCAGCTTTAGATTACCACCCACATGAAGGTGGAAGGAGGTGCCCAGGGGAACCACCTTCCAGGAGCAGGCTGAAGTTATACGTCTAACTCTAGGTAGCCAAAGTTAAGTGAGATAAAAGCCTAAAAGAACATATCCTGATATTCTTTAATTATAAATGATAACACTGTAGTCCAAGAAAATATGACTTCTCAGGAGCTTTTGTTCAAGGACAGGGACCGAGTCTGGAACAAGACTTGCGTGCGGCTGACAGAACTCTACTTCCAGCAGCAGAGACACAATGTTTCCCTTAAAGAGAAAATGTGTGTGAAAGAGAGAGAGAGAGAGAGAGGCTGAAAATTAATTATTTAACATATTTCTATTATGATAGCTCGAATAGTAATAGCAAGCTAAAAAAGGTGGTGCTGTTGTAGGAAGGCTTATCTGCAGTTTCCTGTGAATGCAGAAATACTGTGTTCTGCTCAGTAAATTTCTACAGTTGTTTATATTTTTCTTATATTATGGTATCTTAATCTTTGGGAAATAATAAAATGGATTAATATGAATGCATTGTGCATGAGGAAATATTCAGATTCTAGCACTTCTCATTCTCACAAAAAGTGAAGTCTGAATCTGTGTTTCCAGTGACCTCTAGTTATAGTTGTATTATTCTAGCTCAAATGGTCTCATCTCCCCCTTTCAGTAAGATGTTATATGCTGAAATCTTTATCAGAATTCCTAACTTCTTAGTGCTATTCAGATGAAGTGCTCTATTTGCCAAAGATTTTTCCAAGTATTTAACCTCCCTCTTGATATGCCGTGCGGCTGACAGAACTCTACTTCCAGCAGCAGAGACACAATGTTCTCTGAAGTTTTGTTGCTCTATTTTTAAATTCTATCTATGTGTTTACTCTGCAGTTGATTGCTGCCAGTTTTGTGGTTTCCTGTGCTCTTTGGATAGAATTGTATCTCTGAGAGGTTTTTTGCTTGAAGAATGGCTGTTCATTTTATTTAAATGTATTTTATGCCTGTGTACATCCTTGGTAATATCAAAATTCATCCTGCTGAAGGTGTTCCTCTGGGTTCAGGGTTGATTTGGACTGCATTCACCATGTTTATAGGATGACACAATGCAAAGATGAGCTCAGAGCAGTACGTAATTTCCACGCCTACAGACCAGCAAAAATTTAAAAATGAGTGAGTTGGGTCAGAACAGCAGATTAAACCCCTTGCTGAAGTTCTGGATTTGAACTTTGCAAACCTGACAGGTTTAGTTGTGCTAAGGAAATTTTCTCACTCAAAGCAAAATATGGAGTGTTCATGCAACACTTCTTAAACAGAATTGGTTGTTATATATATGTCTAAATTCATCTGCAGTAATTCTGCTAATGTCTTAGTTTCCCTCATCTGAGAGAAGGTGTTCAAGGCCTTAAAAACTAATTAATGGATGAGGAGAAAATCACTAAATTTTGGGATACAATTGTTACTCTGTCCTAATCCATTCTTTAATCTGCAAAAAATATATATTTAGATACTGAGGAAGATTTGGTATTCTCTGTGATCTGAGGTGACCCAAAATGGGATCACCTTTTACAGATCTGTTTATATCTGCCATTCCTGAAAAAGTCCTCACTAATGTTTATTGGAGAGAGGTTCCAAATGTAACCAAAGTTTAGAACATCTTTGAATTTTGGAGTTCAAGCTCAGAGTTCCCAACTACCTCTAGGAGTTCCTAAACCGCACCTATTATGAATTGACATGACAAAGATTTCCCTAACTTTGAATCTCAAAACTGATACAAAGACAAAGAACCTTTATTGAGATGACCTGTGGGGTACATCAGTAGTATTTAAAAATCATTGTATTTCCAGTCTGTAATGAAACATCAAAATCCCACAATTTTCCATGCAAGAGAATTCTAGAGAAAAAATGTTTTGGCTCAGTTGAAGTATGACAGTTGTCTCTTGCAGAAGATTTATATAAAAGTGTGTGTGTGTGTGTATGTGTATATTTTTAGTCTTCTTCAAGATTAAACATTCTAGGTGAAAAATGATTTTCAAAGCAAAAACCAGGATCTATCACTGAAAATGTTTTAAAGATTATTTTTTAGAAAAATATTTTTGAGAGACTTTCTCATCTTTTTCCATGTAAACAAAATCACAGTGATTTTACAAAATATCACCACTTTGCCATTTTTACCTCTAACCTTTTATTCAGTCTTCTTAAAATTATTGATCAACAGTAATATTTCACAGGGAAAGCTTCCTGTGCCAACAGGAAGCACAGAGCCAGGCTTTTAAATTTTCACCAGGGAAAAAAATATAACATTTGAATATGACTTTTCTCAATGAATGCCTTCATGGAAAGTATCTTTATTGTATCCTTAATAGTGGAAATTATAGTGTAGAGCATAAACTGAGATGACATAATGTAATACATTATACACAGATAAAATTCCAGTATAATAAGGAGTTGGGGTGTATTGCGTAACAATAGAACATATGTACTACACCAAACAGAGCTAATGTACAGGAGGATGCTCTCTGTTTAGAGGGTGTCAAAGTGCAGTCACCAGTCCGTGGTCAATGGGTTTGGATAACTGGAACAGAAGTTGGAAACTGGACTGGTCTGGTTGCTTACTTGGCAGGATAAATATAGCCATGATGATCTAGAAAAGAAAAATAATTGAAATAAATATTTCCTGTAATTCGTTTTGAAAAATTGTTCAATCTTTAGCATTTCCATGTAGATACATACAGCATTTAGATGTATGACATTTTACTGAATCTGCTTTACATGTATATTTTTTTGCTACAGGTTAGTAGTAAAGATGAAGATTTTCTTGATCTTTCTGTTGATGTGGAGCAGAACACATCAATTACACATTGTCTAAGGTAAATGAATATAACCCTTTGATAAATGTTTCTGTCTGCCTTCATTATATTTTCCAAATTGAGTAGATGCAGAAAAGATAAGTGGAATAGGATAGAATTAGGACTAGAGGGAATGGCTCCGTGTTCTGCCAAGTAAGGTTCAGACTGGATGTTAGGAAAGACTTCTTCTCTGAAAGAGTGGTCGGGCGCAGGAATGGGCTGCCCAGGGAGGTGTTGGAGTCACCAAACCTGGAGGTATTCAAGGAGTGTTTAAAGGTTGTGTTGAGGAACATGGCTTGGTGAGAACTATTGGTGATAGGTCAACAGTTGGACTGAATGATCTTGTAAGTCTTTTCTCGATTCTGTGATTGTGTTTGAGCTTTTCCTAAGCAGAAGAAAATTACTATAAACTGGATTCTTCATCTAGTGACAGAATTCACACTAGTGGATTTTTTTTTTTTTACTCTCACTTCAATGTATGTGTTTGGAAGAGAGAAAAAAAAAATTCCTCTAGGGAAAAAATTGATTCCCTTGTCATCTGTTGGAACTGCTGCAGAATAATAATTGGTTTCCAAGAGATTTGTGTGTGCTTATCTTTAAGCTTTTAGTCAAGCACTTTGTTGATTAGGATTTATGTGCATATTAAAAGTCAAGTGCTATGTAAGTTTCTACTTGCACATCTCATCCTAAAGTTACGATGAGAAATTTTTAAAGGCTTAGTTCTGCTCTTATTTCATGCCTAATAATTAAATAAATCCTTCAGAGATCTACTTGATTTTGAGATTTGCATGAATGGTTACTCTGAGAGACTTAAAATATATAGAGTTTTGGCATTGATGCAATAGATAGGTACAAAGGTTTGAGTATATTACTGCTTTGAAGTAATGATTATAATGATTATCAATTGGCCAAATTACTCATTTAAGCTCTAGAATTGCTGCTGATGTTGAAGAACTGCTGAAACTAATTAACAGTTGTTCTGGAATGCCTAGAAAGTGTTGCCTGGTATCTCACACCAACTATAGAGTTGCAGAAAGAGAAAGCATACAAGGTACTAACCACTTCCTGAGTCAGAAGGCAGTGATTTCTCTGTGAACACAACCATCCTAAGAAATGGCTGCTGTAAAGGTAGCTGCTCTGCTGTGTCTTTACAGCTTTAAATACTACTGCATTGAAGAGGTACATTAAAGAAAATCTGTGCAATGGAACATTTCAGTAAAATGAATTGCTTTTCCATATATATTAAATGTTCTTTTCAGTTATTTTTGTAGCTTTTCAAATTGAAAATATCCTTGTCTATGTAAGAAATCCAAAGAATATAAGCCTCTAACATGGTCTTCACTCCACAGAGCAGGCAACTCAGCCTGAGGCAACAAAAGTTCAACAACAAAGATAGTACATTTCCATTATTTTTGTTTCCACTAGAGCTGCAAAGTTTACCAGTCCATTTGATCCCAACTTTTAACTAATGTGCCTGTGCTTTTGGTATATTCCACTAAGAATTCTGTTGTGTCTTAAAATAGAAAATTTGTTCTATACACACATATAAACAATAGAAAGCATCTTCTGCACTTTAGCATAGAGCTTGTAGATTTTCTAGAAATACGGGGGTGTACAGGATCAGTGACTAATTAGTATGTATTGAGTGAGTAAATTCCTTTTTCCTATTCAGGTACCATATAATCAGATGCAGATTGGCCTGTTAATGGAACAGGAGGGAATTAGAAATATCTTGCAACTGGTTCTGTAGTTGTAGAGAGAGGTTTCTCAAGCCTGTAGTTCTTGTTTTTAACTGTGAAACATCTGAGAATTCTGGATTGATGAAACAACTGATACAGTTGTTTCTTGTGAAGGACAATAAAGCCATCTAATTTTCCTCCATACATCTCTTTCCCCAAGGAAATAGTTACTGCTTGTATGTAGATTACTAGTTTTGTTCTTCGTGCAGAAAAAGAAATGTGTATGCTGAATCAGTAAACTAAACTAGAAATACTTCTGGGTCCTGTGACTGTGCCTTACCTGCTTTAGTGGAGTACAGTAACAACCTTTTAGGTGAAAGGTAGAAGATAGATCAGAGGGTAGTTTTAGATTAGATATCACAAAAAAAGGTACTCTCTTTGAGGGTGGTGAGGCACTGACACAGGCTGCCCAGAGAAGTGACTGTGTGTGATGAATACCCCATCCTTGGAACTGTTCAAAGCTGGGTTGAATGGGGCTTCGGGCAATCTGATCTAGCAGGAGATGTCTCTGCCCAAGGCAGGGTCCTGGAACTCCATGAGCTTTAAGATCCCTTCCAATCCAAGCTATTCTATCATTCAAATACATCAACTTAAAGCCCAGAGTCACAAAAAAACTGTGTCTCAGGTGGAAGATAGGTGCTTATGCCTGCATTTGCAGCTCTCAAAACACCTGCCTAGTTGCAGTGTAACACTAGAGGTGACAAATTACCGTCATTTTTTTCCTGTTAAGATTTTTAGAAGTCTAAATGTCTGTTTCAGAGTATATCAACATTGTGACTTCTGACACATGTTTTCTGTGAATTGTGCAGTACAATCAAGCCAAGTCTTCCTCTGCCTCTCTTCATGAGTTCAGTCCAGAAACATTTCTAAGCATGTTTACTTGATTAATATTTACAAAAACCACTACACTAGCTGACACTTTCCTTTTTAGACATCATGAAGGTGTAACCACATAAGGTCTGGATAAATGTTCAGAGGTAAGAGGATGCAGAAGACAGTTTAATTCATTTTTCTGCACAAGAAGATTCAAACCTATCTTACAGGAGAACAATATAAAATGTGAGCTACCTGGGGATGAAAGAGGTGTGCTTGAAGATGTTCCATTCTATAATTTTAAAAGACACTGTATGGGTTAAGTATTTACACTGAAATCTAGGCAGCCCCTTGACAAGTAGAGATGAAGATACAGGTCCCATTTAGAGATAGTTGACCCTTTCCCCGTATTGTACAGAGGATCTCAGTGCCAATACAAAGCTGTCACTACAGTCAGATACTGTAAGTCCCTCTGAAAATCCCAGTACAGTTGCTTTACATGTTTTAGAAAACAATTTCAGTGAAAGCAAGATTTCATCCTGGGTGTCTTTCTAGGGTTCCAGTTCCACAGTCCTAGTATGGCACTGGGGCAAAAGTGTTAAGAACTTTGAATAACTGATAATTGTATTTATTTACAGAGACTTCAGTAACACAGAGACATTGTGTAGTGAACAGAAATACTACTGTGAAACTTGCTGCAGTAAACAAGAGGCACAGAAAAGGTAAGCAAAGAGCAGGGTGGTTTCAGTATGTTGCTCCTGGGCTTTGACAAGCCGTCTCCTTAACAAATATTGTGTTTGTGGAACTTGCACCCCACATACACACTCTGTGTAGGCCAGAGAACTTGCAGACAGATTCAAAGCTATTGTACCATTTAGTGTAGAAGCTACTGCTAGTACACTATTGTTACTTACAAGATGCTTTTCTAATGCAAACATTTACTCGTTAAGAAAAAAAGAGTGACTTTGAATTGGACAGGTCTTTACCATGTGCATTCTTCTGGCTTCACAGGATGCGAGTAAAAAAGCTGCCAATGATTCTTGCCTTACACCTCAAGAGATTCAAGTACATGGAGCAATTGCACAGGTATACTAAGCTGTCTTATCGTGTAGTATTTCCTCTGGAATTACGTCTCTTCAACACGTCTGGTGATGCTGTGAACTTAGATCGGATGTATGACCTAGTAGCTGTTGTCGTTCACTGTGGAAGGTAAGACTCCCTCACATCTGTCTCAAGCTGTTACAGGTTCCAGGCATTTGTCAAGGGTGAAGCATACCTAACAAAATGGAGGGAGAGCAGAAGAAGGGGCATAAGCTGTGCATATGTCTTGGCCTGAAGCTCTTAGCCACCCTTCCTCATAGTAGAGCTGTAACTCTTTGAGAAATAGTGCTTTGGGCTCCCCAGAGTCACCAGATTGAAATCATGAGAAAGAAAGATGTCTCCTTCCTCATCATTCCACTTGGAGAGCTTGGAGCCAGGACTCTCTGAGGGTCATAGGCTGTTAGCATGTAGGCTCTGCAGGGGAGTTTCTGTTAGGACATTGAAAATGACAGTTTTATTCAAGCTTCTCAGAAGTGGAACATTGTTAGACGTGAAACAAACAGACAGATCCTTGGGGCTGGAGAAATGGCTTGTTCTCCCTCAATCTCAAAAACTGTAAGTTGCTATTCACGGCTGATATTTTCAAGCCCTTTCCCCTTAAAATTAATGCATTTTGTTTTTAAAATAGTTGACACCAGCTATGAGGAAATTGTTAAGTACTGTTTAGATCAATTTGCAAATGACCATAGCACAAATGAAAACAATACATTAAGCATTTAGTTGACTATGTCATTGCAATGAGGCAGAAAAAAGAGAACACATCTACTGCACTGCTGGTGATGTGTTTACTGTATTCTTAGCATGTAATTAAAATTTCATCTGCTTACATATAGACATGTAACTTGTCAAAATGAACCCAATAGTACTTTCTGATGTTACACTAGGTTTTGAGATTTTTCTTCATTTGCTTTTCAGTGGACCGAATCGTGGGCATTACATTACTATTGTGAAAAGTCATGGATTTTGGCTCTTGTTTGACGATGACATTGTAGAGGTCAGTATGTGAAGGCCATGAGCACAACATTTGTGTTTGTTCTCCTCTTTGTTTGGAATTAAAATTCTGATCCAGATCTGGGTATAGATTACTAGTCTGCAAAGCCACAGCTTGATTGTAACGTGCCATTTAGCTCTGCTCTGCTAGGAAGTTAGATTGCAAACAGAATGATTAATGGTGTAGTTCTTACCCTGTCAATGTAAAAGACAGTTGTTTTATTTCAGAGCAACATAAAACATTTTTAATATCAGATTCTGAGTGTTCAATTTGGAATGTTTTATACATATATATAATTACATATATATATATAAAATAAGATTACTCAAAACCTAATGCAAGCAGGAACTACTTTGCAATCTTTGGCAATATCACTTAGTAAAATTGGACTGGCTAAAATTAGTGTTGTTGTAGAATTTTATTTCTTGAAAAACTAGGATGTTATATATAAGAATGTCTGAATTTTGTAGTCAATCTAGTATTGTCTGGATGAAAATTAGTGAAGGATCAGGTTCACAGCTATTACAGATTGTCTAAACATAGTGCAATTAATTCCCAAGAAAGCCCTTTATGTCACTGTGTCACCTGGCAAAACTGAGGTCTTCAGTCTAGATCCCCAGGTATAAATTCATTGGAGTAGAGTAAGAATTGGGACTTCAGGACCGCTGGAAATGAAGCATGTATTGAAGAGGGTTTCTGTTGCTTTTCAGAACGATGAGATTGATCATATTTATGCTTTTTGTTTATTGTTGTATTCCAAAGAGACTGGATTATTTGGAAAAGCTTAATTCCTTTAGGTTCTCTAAGGCAAACATTCCTATTGATCTCAATGACAGTGGGCAGTAGGGTTTAGCACCTGAACATTAATTACCCTTTCACTGCTCAAACTACAAACAGAATTTGCTAACTGCTGCTCTGAAACATATAAATGAATTTGTCCTCTGTTTTTATACAGCAATTTAGTCCATGCTTGGCATTTCTTAGCAGGATGTTAAACGACTCTATTTATTTTACAGAAAATAGATGCTCAAGCTATTGAAGAATTTTATGGACTGACCTCTGATATATCAAAAAATTCAGAGTCTGGATATATTTTATTCTACCAGTCAAGAGAGTGACTTGGGAAACTGTGACAACTGCACACAACTCTGCACGAAGAAGGTGATGGCCCCTGAACTGACTTTTACAAAGACCCCATCTTGTATGGCTGAAAAATGATATATTCTGTCTCTCATTAAATAGCCCTTGTGGTATTGACCATAGTTCTTTATTTTTGACATGCAGAACCTTCTTTTGGGAGGAGAGGGTAGTTTGTTTTTAAGTCTGATTGAGAAGTTAATTTCAGTCAGATTTTAGTGGAATGTATATGAAATAACATTTACACATCATAAGAATTGGATGTCAACTGTTAAACTAAATCCAGCTAGAGCAGTATTTCATATGGAAGAGCTCACTGTGTTTAGGCCAAAATTGTTTCTAAATAATTTTGGAGTGTATTGACTGACTGACTGACTGACTTACCCAGCTTAAATGTAAGGAGAAAAAAATTTGCTTCATAATAACTGGAATTGTCATAGGGGATTTTTTTTTTTTTTAATGTTACTCTCAAATGCAAAGAAAGTCGATCTTCCAAAATCATTTAAGCTTTGTGGCTGTTAAAAACGTTCAGTGTATAACATTAAGCCTAAAATTCACATAGAAGAATTTAAATTACAGTGTAACTAAGCAATACTGTATGCCCGATCAGTGTAATAGTACAGATGAGGTGAGATTTCAGAACTGACCGAGCACTGGGATAAAGACAGCAAGATGACACATGTAGCACAGATATAAATTACATTTATAGAGATTGAGCTTCTCATTTTGTTAAAACAATATAATGCATTCTTTACTTAATTGAGTTTGCAGAGATAACAACACTGCTCATGTACAATAAATCCACGAGAACTGAAAGTCGAGCTACAGATTTGCTGTTGGTACACTACATCAAACAGCACTCCATCCTACAATTAATTTGAATTGATGCATTTTGATCAGGCTTAGTTTTACTGTTTCTGATTTCACTGGGTGAATTTGGCTGGCAGTAGTCATGCACTAGTTAATAAAACCATCACACGTACTGGAAAGAATGTAGAAGAAAGTAGCAGTAGGGTTTGAGAAGGGATGGAAAGCAGGATGAGGCAGCAGTAGCACTGGGTATCTCACTTGGTTTGACACTCTTGTACAGTGCTTGAACCTCAGCAATGAAATACCTAAGTTAAATCAACATCAACATTTTATTCACTCTTGTTCAGTATTTATTAGACAACGTTGCTTTTGATACTTTTACTTTAGAAGCCCTTAGAAGTCTGCTTGCTTGGCAGACATTTCAGAAAAAAGCTTCTGAAGCATGACTGAATCTTCTTTTTTTTAGTTTTCTGTAGGAAAGAGAAAAATATTTCACATTCACAGTAGATTACAATGAAAAACATCTTTTTGTTGAATAATGGGGAATATGAAATACAGCTCCTACACCAACATCAAACAAACAGCTGGATTTATCAATGGCCATTCTGTAAACAAAGGAAATGTAGCACTTTATGCAGAAGGAGAAACAGAAGTGAGCTTTTCCTATGACATTACTTGTTGTTTATCACGTCCTTTTACCAGTACAGGAAAAAAGATGCAGAATGTAACCGTAGAGTACTTGGGCACGTGAATAGAAGAGCTCTGCAGAGATCACTCATGATCTCTGAAGGTTATTGTGCGGGCTACAGACAAGCATAATTGAGATGGCATTCTTGTTCTTGTATCAATGGTGGAATGAAATGTTCTGTCTGTAACACAAAAGACAGATATCCTCCAGGAAACTTTAGTTCTCACTGAAGCTCAGGACCTTTTCCAGTGAAAAACTAAACTGGTGAATCCTTATTTAATGGATTTATTTATGTGCATTCCAAATTCCCACGTTAAAAAAAAGAAAAAAAAAATCATTACTTGCCTTCTCAAACAGAAGAATTTCCTGCTCGTGAATGAAGGAAGTTTCCAAATCAGCATTCATCAATGTTTGTCCAAGGGTCTGTACTTCACAGTTTACTGCTGAATGTTCATAGGGCATTCTTCAGTTTCCAAACAAGCAACTAAAGAACATTCTTAATATGGCTCATGTTTGTATGTAAAGTAGTTTTGAACAAAAACAACATTAAAATTGATTCAATTTTAGGATTTTTTTAGTATGTTTGAATTAACTTATCTGAAAAATTGTTTGTAATTATTGGTTGGACTGAATGATCTCAGTGGTCTTTTCCAGCCTTGGTGATTCTATGAAAATGAAGTAATATTTAAGCGAGAAATTATAGGATGCTAATCTTTGCTTTTTTTCCAGCTGCAAGACAGCTCTAGGTTGTAAAATACACAGATAATTGCTAGGTGTTATTGAGAGCAAAATTCATAGAATGAGCTTTTTATCAAGTATGAAAACCATGCTCAAAAATGAAGTGTCCAACTCTTCTGCTATAACAAACAAGAAATGTACAAAATCTATAACAAATTATTGGCAAGTTTCATCTTATGGAAGGTCAGGGAACCGATATGAGACTATTACATTATCAGTATTCTGACATTAAAAAAATCATGGACTACTCACTTCATCCTGTAATAGCTAAATTGAAGAGTATTTCCTTTTGATTCTGAGTAGTTGCTGTCATAATTCTATGAATCATATCCAACCTCCGGCACGCTGAATGTCCTGACTTCAGTCTGGCAAAAGCTGTCCATCACAGCTGTGTGAGCAGTTTTGCTTGGGGCAGGAGAAGTTCTGATCTATGCCAGATTAAAAACATTTGCATGAGTTTTGCAGGATTAGGATCTCTGCAGGAACAATAGTATGATCTACAGTATTTTATTTGATTAAATAAAATGTAATCCTTTCTCTCATGCTTATACATAGATGGCCAGTCTTCCCTTATGGAAGAGTGGTAAAATATCTAGGACAATCACAGCTTTTCAGCCATCAGACAAAATAAAAATAAAGCACATGTCTAAGAGTGCCCTGTGCTTCCCTAAAATTGCTGCTTTTATAGTATTTGGTTTTGAGTTTATTAGGCCTAATGGTATCTGAAGTTCTCTACCTCTTTCACATGCTGTTGCTGAGAAGTGTTGCCTATTTAATAAACTTTAAAAATTTATCATGTTCTCAAAAAAGAGCAGTTCCATCCTATGCCATTTTTCCACCAAACCCAATGAAGCACTGCAGTGCGGATTAATCAGTTATGTTAGAGGATGAGCTCAGACCAACTTTTCCACAGAGCAAGCTGTCAGGGTTTTATGTAATTTCTATTTCTGGGACTCAGCAGAGGGAGGCAGAAGAAGGAGTGATGGAGAAATATATCGGTGAAGCGGAACACCTTGTTGCAGTCTCAAAATGACTCCCATCAATTTTATACTAATAATTTACAGTTACCACAGAGAAAGAGATAACATCTTAAAGATCTTATTCTTTTAGGAGTTGGAGTGAAGAAAATAAAGCAGTAGGTGTTTCCTTCACATTGGAGATCAAAGCTGAAACTGAAATTTGTGTTACGTGGTGGCTCCTAAAGTGCTGCCACACCTCTCTTTCATCTTCAAACGTGACAAGTCATTCACCCACCTGTTACAGCATCACATACGTGGAACCTGAGCTGATAACTTGCAGCTACCTGTGATGTGATGCCTCTCAGCAGCAGATCCTTCTTGTATCATCTCTTCTTCTGTTGACTGTGGCTGGCAAGTTGGAGCAGTATCTTACAGCTGAATGTGTATAGAAATATCAAGAAGTTTTGGCTTTATTCCACATTAGTACTTTTTATCAAATTTTGTTTTTATTTATTTCTTTTTTGTTAATGTGTTTGCATAATAATTTAAACAGTTAACATTATTAGTTCTCTATTTTAATTTCTATGTACTTTTGTGTTTTTACATGTAAAAAACCCAAGCACTTTAAGCACCGATGTCAATCTTGTAATGTTCCCCTCAGCTTATCACTTTGCTGTTGGCTTTTTGTTTTGTATTCATTTGCTTTGGAACCCTTTTGCTTAGGATGCAGCATATCTCGTTACAACTCAATTTCCATTTCTGTGTTAGGAATTCTAGTTGGGTGGAAATTTGGGAAGCCCACATTTGTTTATACATATTTGTTCATAAGTAACAAGAATGCAGTATTTACTGCATGGCTGTCCTCTCACCTTGTATAGCAGTACGTACCTGATGAATGCAGTAACACCGCGTTTCACAGTCTTGTTTGCACTCTATGGAGTGCAAACTGCACTCTGGAAATGATTGCAGTCCTCTCATCTGTTATAGTTATCAATGAGCATCATTTTGAGAAGCTCCACTTCTTCTAGGAAAAATCTTATTTTACTAAACAGACAGTTAAGCCGGTATTCAATTGATAATGCAAATATTGCTCTTTGCCACTTTATCTGTGCTACGTGCAGTCTCAAACATGAGCAATCTGAAGAGCTGCATTTAGTTTTGGCCTTTGTGTGCGTGCAAGCAAGGTGCGAAATCTTTTCATATTTTCCTTCTCCCTACTTGTGTTCACATAAAGGGTTTGTTCTGTTGTTAAAAAATGCTAACGCTCCGTCTCTCAGAGATGCTGGAGATTCCTTATAGAGCAGTGGTGGTAGTAACCATATCAGGAAGTCACTTCGTGTTGATAGGGCAAAGGTTACTGTTATGTTTTTAGACATAGTATTCTTTTAAATCAACTAAATGCCTAGGACTTCTGTTGCTGCAGAGTTTTTTCCTCAGTGTAACATAGCACTGAATATTCAAATATCCTTTGGCAAGCCTCAATAGACATGCTTTTAATTTCTTTCCAGCTAACGTGCATTACTTCAAAGAGATTACTTAAATTCAGACACAAGAACAATTTAGATTAGCAGAGCCCTTTTGCTTACAAGGTCAGATAACACCTACCAGGAGGTATGTGCCCACCTGATGGAGCCAGCTGGGGTAAACCAGCACCTTTTTACACACTAATGACCCTGTACCCCCTAGGGGGTTTCTTTGCTGGCTTTGCCTGAAGGATTTAATATAAGACTGCACATAACTCCCTTTATTTCACGGTCTCAGAGTTGCTATAATTCTTTAATAAATCTACTCCACTAGGTTACCAGGGCTGGGAGTATTGCACAATATATAATAAATTAACTTTTCTGTGCTGTTCACAACGGTCAATTTGACAGCCTAATGCTTATGGTGGAGGCAGCTACAGGTGGCAGCTTCAGACTAGAGAAGAGATTTTTCTGTTAGCATAGTAGGGCTGTAGCACCTTAACCCCCAGCTTACCCAGATTAAGTTGATGCTCCACATTCTGGATAACCGTATTCCTTCTCCCATGGGTTCCAAAAAGGCAGAATAAAATCCTTTGGGGAAATGCCTTGAAGTTCACTGAAGCACCTTGCCTGTCACAATAGATTATTCAGAAGTGTTTGTATTCCCTCTCCCCCTACCCCCAATCTCTTAATTCATATACATTCCTTAAAGAGGCTGTGCTCAAACATCAGCTTTCTATTTGCCACTGCATTCATAGTCTAACATCCCATAATGAATTCTGTTCATTTAGGATGTTATTTTCTCATCTTCTCACAACTCTCATTCTAACAATAAGAGCAACTCCAGGGCAGATGTATTATGCATTAAAGTGTTTTTCCTAGAGATGATTTTTCATCTTCAGTGACTTACTTTCACTAAAGAGCACTCACAGGACAGCTCTGTCACTTACCCACATCTCTTCGGGATTAAAGTCAGCACCACTGCATGAATAAGGGCATAGGGAGGGAAGAAGAAAGATTAGAGGCAGAAGCATGGAAAGAGCTGGTTTGTCTCAGACTTTGGACATGTATATTTGTAAATACGTAGTCCCTATGTAACTGGTCCTAAAGGTGCAATGGTGGCAGAACTACTTACATATTTTGTGCTAGTTTTTTAAATGGAGTAAGAGGTAGTAAAACTATTAGGCATACAACTGGGTATACATAAAAATACTGAATTTCTTGTAAAGCATACAATACACAGTGCGTGTGTATCAGTATCTACTCTTTTTAGCCATGTACATGTAATTTAACCATACACTACCCGCAGAACTGTAAGATAAATCTCATGTTGGATATTAAGGTTGTAACATAAGAAATCAGTATTTTCTCCTGTTAACATGTTTATATTTTACATAAAATAAATTCCCTAGCTGATGTTGCTTCCATTCAGCTTGCTTTGAATTCATCTGGAGCAGACTGAGGCTGAACATTAATGTTAATGACTACAGAAATGCTTCTGAGTACAAGGTCTGTACTTACAAATGGAAAAACTGCTGATGCTTGATTTTTATTTCACTGCAGTTGTGGCATTTTAAGCTGCTTCAGGGAATATTTCACCACCAGGGTGGACTGTCTCTCAGTTGCCTTAAAGGAACACATTTTGTGTAAATTATCTTGGTGGAAAGTACACGTAAGTGCATGACCAAGCTGTACCTGGTTAAAGCACCAACCTTGCCAAAGCTACTGAGAACAGCTAAATCTCAACAGAATAAAGATCAGCCAAAGTATGACTACATTCTGCGTCACAGAAGAACTAAAACCACAAGCCCTTTGTCCTGGAATGTTACTGTTGCTGTTCGAGTGGGAAAGGGTCAGAGAATTGAAAGATTCCTGTAGACTGTTCATTTTTCTGAGGTCATTCATTAGCAAACACATTGTACTTTCTCAAAAGTGAGAAAAATAAAGGGCCAGACATTCTTGCCCTTGCCTAAATGGATACTTGTTATTCCTCCAGAATCTTTCAGAGAACCAAAATCAAACATAGCTATAACTTTAACAGACAGTCTGACAGCTAACACACCGTAAGATTTATGGTGCATCCGACCATCGAAGGAGTGAGTTGAAAAACACATCATGTCTTACAACACAAATTTCCCCTCAGATAAAAACCTTGAAACTCCTTTAGATTTATTCCTACATTGTCACAACAGAAGCTTTTACCTGAAGGAATGGGAAACTAATTTAAAATACTGGAGATGGTAGAAATAAATCTCAAATGCCAACTTTTAAAACATGATATAGTTTACATACAAATAAAGCAAAAAAATATTTCCGAGCATGTGTTCACTGTATGTGGGCTCCAGAAAAACTGGTCACACATCAGAAATGCATTTTCCCAGGAGCTGTATGATGCTCAGCTATGTCCCTTATTTTTCAGCATGAGTTAAATACTCTTAGATTAGACTACGTTATGTCCTGTGTACCAGATAATTAGAGAGATGCTAAAACTATAACTTCATCTTAATTGAAAACACAGGTAAGGTAGGATAAAATGCTAAGATTCTTTGCTTAAATACACTCAACTAGATTGAAAACAGTGATTAATTAGAAATAGATCCATGGTGTGGAAGACCATGTTTCTGAAGAAGTTAACTTCCTTGAAGGTTCAAACCTTTCTGAACCATAACAACTTTACTCCCCCCCTGCTCCCACCCACCCTCCCCCACCGCTGTTCCTTTCCACATGTTTTCATGCATTTATTTGACAAGAGGCACTCTCAGTCCACTCTGCCACAACAGATGACCCACAGCTCTGAGCACAGTGTCAGGGTTCAGATGGGAAGGAAGCCCTGACGGCATTCAGCATTGTAAAATGATCATTATCAAAGCTATTGTAGTCTTTGCCTGTAACAGCTTAGCCAGCCTTAAACACTTCACCTGGCACTAACAAACTGAGCATTTTATTTCACCATGAATACGGAAACAGCAGAGGAGACAAAAGCCTGGAATTTCCAGGTCAACCCAGTAAGAACAGAGAGATCCACCATGATCAAAGAGAATTCAAGACGTGGAAAATAATAGAGATTTTGCCAAATTAGTGCAAGTGCAAAATAGAGAGCTCAATACTGAAATGAAATCTGGAGTAAGCCAGGGTGAAACCCTGACCCTGGAGGTATTTGTGGGGACATGATTCAATGATGGGGCTTGATAGGTCAGGTCAGGTTTTTGGTTAGACTTGGCAATCTTGAAGATCTTTTCTAACTAGAGGATTCTGTGATTATCCTCTGGATTTCATTTTACACACATGAGGAAAAATATTCAAGTCACGTCCTAAAACAATGAAGATGTTGAAAAAGAAGATACACTTTTCATCCAACATTGCAAACCGTGTGATGAAGACCAAATTCTACCATCAATTGCATCAGTGTAGCTCTGAAGAAGCTCCAGGCAGATTTGCAGTTTTATAATAGGACTCATAACAGTAGGAGCTAAAATAAAGTTTCTTACAACCTTCTCACAGAGCTTTCAAGTGTGCAGAGCTGTGTTTTCTATGAGCAGTTAGAGAAAGGAATGCGTGGATATAGTACTACAGAAATACAGGTATGATGACCTCTGCTCTCTGAGAATGCAGTTTCAGGTGCACAAACAGAACGTGATGCATTATTTTCTTCTAATCGTATATTTCACGCTGTCATTTATGAAGCATTTTTCATCTTTGAAATCGTTTACCAGACAACTTAATAACTTTGCAACGCTGCACTTCACTGGGCACTGTATACACTGTGTGATATGTATAAAAATCTCTACATATTTGAAACAACTCCAACTTGCACTGAAGCTGGACATTGCTAATCTAGATGACTTTAAATAGTAGGGACATTTTCCTGAGCTCCTCAATGGGTGCCTTATTGACCTATTCACTTCTGGATGCAGTTCAAAGTGCAGAACTTGCAGTACATGGCTCCAGCATAACCTGACCCCTCCCTAACTCTGAAACAGCTTGGCTTGCCTGGAATGCACTGGGGCAGCTGAGGTTACTCAGGAGTTTTGTCGTGACAGTGCTTTACTTTCCAAGGAACAGATCAGCTCTCTGGCACTTGTTAACTTTCACATGACATCAAGGAGCGTTAGATAAAGCAGGGATGATGACATTTATTTTATGTCTCTTTCTCTCCTCTGGGTGTTTCTACTGACATTTTCTGATCAACAAAATATTCTGAGGTAAGGTCACAGGAGGTCTGCTGGTCTACTTCCTGCAAGATGAATAGTTCAAGCAGAGCCTACTGTTGGCTAGGACACCAGAAGAGCGTCCAGTGGACCCTCAGAAGTAGCATTTGACCCTAGAACATTAAGCAGAATTCTTGCCCCCAATCTTTACTATGTTAAAATATACGGAGATGTGCCTGGTCGTACTACACCTCTATGTTACAACACGGCTTCAGCCATGGTTGAATTAACCACACTTTTGCAAAAACAAATTTCAGAGTAGTGTGAAACTTACGCTCTTTTCCTGCCATCCAGCTCTCTGGGAATGGATGAGTACTCAGCTTCCTTCTTTGGAGGCACTGCAGTAGCAGATTACCAGCCACTCAGTATTTTATATTTCGTTGGACACATTCACAAACTCAAGTGCAACCTTCATCAGAGGATGTTCAGGAAGCAGAGTCTACAGACTGAACACAAGTGTTTGTGATTTCTAATCACAGTTTTAAAAGAACTCATCATATTACATGGAACAAACGATAGAACTAATCTTCCTCCATCTCCCATCTAGAAATAAGTATGACATTCTTTATGCATCTCAGAGATGCATGGATCTTAGGTTGGAGGAGCAGAGGCTGCAGCTTCAGTCACTCATGCACACAGTACATGAGTCCTAACAGTATATTTTTTACTTTTCAGGAAATCTGTCAATCTAAGTAGCTTGCCTTTCACAGGTGTGAAGTGGCAGACACCAAGACTGTCTGACTGCTATTTGACAGAAGATCACAGAATCGTAGGGGCTGGAAGGGACCTCTAGAGATCATTGAGGCCAACCCCCTGCCAAAGCAGCTCCCTAGCCCAGGTTGCACAGGTAGGTGTCCAGGCAGGTCTGGAACATCTCCAGAGAAGGAGACTCCACCACCTCTCTGTGCAGCCTGTGCCAGTGCTCCGTCATACTTACTGTGAAGAAGTTCCCACCAACAATTGTGCGGAACTTCCTATGTATCAGTTTGTGACCAAGATCTTTACAAAGAGATCAGACAACCACACAGAATGACAGAAATGAATTCAGTGCTACAAATACACTCCCTGCTTGTCCTGGAAAGGCAGTATCACTGTTTTTGTTTCCACACCACCACCACCACCCCCCCCCCAAGCAGCATATCCCATCATAACACCAACCAAAGTCAGTGAGCAAACACTGGGCCCAGAGTGAGTCAGAGGAGACCAAGCAATGGAAGTTCTGCATGTTTCTTTCCACTCACTGTCTCTCACAATGGCTGTATCTGCAGATTTCGAAGGGCAGGGGGCAAACCCTACTGCAGACAGTTGTGGAATAGCCCATTAAAGAGTGCCATTCCCTTTCAAAGATGGGAAAGAAAAGTGTCCAAGGGAAAGAAACTTTCTTCCCAAGATTATCCAACGAATTGTTGCTATTTTTGCAAATGGGAATTAGGCTGATGGAGTATGCGCTGAGCACTGTCTGGTTCCTTACGTATCCGCTTAGCTCATTTCCCCCACAAAAGACATTTGTAAAGTTTTGTTACATATAATAATTTTCCATTTATGCTACAGATAATCAGATACCATCATGTTATTTACAATACTGCTCATTACATCTATCAGTCCTTTTTCTCCTCCACTTTCTGCATGCAGCCAAACTGCTGCTCTATTTCCCAGGCAGATGTTAATGAATAACATCTTGGCCACAGTAAACATTCAGAAGCATGAAGTGAAAAGAGAAAAGTTGAAATGATAAAGAAGAACACATTTTTTGTTTTGATCAAACTATACTTTTAGTATTCTCGCACTTGATTTTCTGAGGTCTCAGTAGATTCACTACTTGAATATTCCCAGCCTTCCCTGTTTATTTCACTCTGTAAGGGGAAACCAAGTTATTCCATTTGCAGGAAGGCACACTTTCTGTGACAAATAAAATACTTCAGGCTTTCTTCTTTTTGCTGGAAAGACAGAAGTGGCTCGTACATCAAACTGACAAAATAGCTCAATACAACTGTAAGCCAGTTAAGCCTTAGCAGTGTCCTGACCAAAGAGCTATTTGAGCCAAACCACTTCTCTCAATCTAATTTTACCCCTTGAAATATTTCCTGATGGGGACGTAAAGCTGATGGCAGTGAAATTGCCCAGTAACTGAGGATAGCTGTGTTTCATCACTTCAGGCTTCTTACCTCGAATGATTTTCCACAGTGTAGTTGTTTCCCCCTAATGGGCAGCTAAATGCCACCATTTCCCTCTGCCTCTTCCCATTCCTCAAAGGAAGGTGGAGAGAAAATGCAATGGAAAAGGGCTCAAGAATTGAGACAAGGACGGGGAGATCACTTATTGATAACCATCACAACAACAAAGAATCAGCACTCAGAAGTTAATCGTAAATCAACAATGAGAAAAGTAATAGCTAGGGTAAAATATTGTAACATAATGTTGTATTTCAAGTCAGTTACAGGAGGGGAAATAACAGTCACGTGTAAAAGACCTGACAAGAGAATTGAATTTGCACAACAGGGGGGATTACTCAAGAATATGAAGTTAATTATCCCTTAATTGAAATGGGACCCAGAAACACTTAAAAATTTTTGGGACAAGTTTCTAGAAAACCTGCATCTCAAGGCTGGAATAAATTCTAGAAAATATACAAACATAACCTTTTCTCAACAGTTGTGATGGACTGATGGTTTCAAGAGCTGCTTTCATTTCAGTGCTCACTCTTATCAGATCTTTCTTAATGGGCATTAAGAAAGGAAAAATGAGCCATCCTCTTCCAAATATATCTTTTATAGAGGAAAATGTGAACTTAGCCAAACATTAATTTTATAATGCTTTCCAACTACAGTGGAATATCGTGGTTTTGTTTCCTCCCTTCATTCAGCGCGTCCACAAACAGGAAGGGACTTCACTTCACCTTTTTAGCTAAAAAACCTGTATGCCTGTGTGGCTTTTCTGCTTAGCAGAGAAGTACTATGGTGAACAAATAAGAAGGAACAAAGACACCAGGGAGTCACTATCTCTTAGTTTTGAGCCTTATCAGCTATGGGACATGAAAATATGTTGTTCTTCTTAGAGCCTTTCTTTGTGGACCTTTACCAAGTGTTATCTTTACTTTCTGGCTTTTCAGTCTTAAAACAATGATCTCAGTGTTCCTAGACTTTGGAAAAGGTCAGATCCAGATCTAAAGCTAGTTCAAAGTTTTATGAGTTTGACATTACAACATTTGTAATGCTTGCCTTTTGTATTTGGAAGTAGTACATGGGACCCCATTAAATTTACCTTAGAACTGCTATGGAGTTTACAAGCCACATGTGTCAAAGCCATTTACACACAAAGAAAGCTAGATAGCTTGTGCCTAATCTCCTAAAGGGTAAAACCATGGATCAGATAAATAACAAAGTTGTATAACATGGAAACTTCTGAGTAAAAAGTTAAACCTATCCGACCAGTTAAACAATCAACTGCTTTTACTTGGTCCTCTGTTAAAGCACAGTTTCTCACACAAAGAATATTCTGGAAATATTCTGGCTCTCAGTTTGAGATCTCCTTAACAAAGTGGGGACAGAAGTAATGGATGACTGCCTCAGACACAACCCTCAGGGTGTGTGCACTCCAGAGCATCCTACAGTGCCAGTGAGAGCATCAAGTTTGATTCTAGGGTCACTTTTATTAAAAGATTATTCTTTACACCAAATGTGCCCCATTACTTCGCAATACCAGCTTTTCCTCCTGTGACTGTTTCCTTCAGACTGTAACACAGATACCAGTCAGAATACAGTGGCTCAGTAGATGACCTTTAAAGGTCCCTTCCAACTCAAATATTTCTATGATTCTATGAGAAAATTCTGATCTTATTTCTCTAATACAGTACACTTTCTTGGCAGCATGTCTTTTGACACTACTGTCATTCACTTGGAACTGTATTTTCCTAACTCTGTGGGTTGTTGTTATGCTTTCTTCCTCCCAAAGCCAATCTGCCATCCTTCCATAACAGGAATGACAAAAAGACAAAAGAAGCAACCCCCTGTGCATCAAAAACTCCCAACTGCCAGGGTATGAAACAGATCCAGGCACTGATGAACATGATTTAATGAAAGATGAGCTCAAAACACAACACCACATCCAATCACTCCCAACTGGCATTAATTATCATCTAAATTTATGTAATATTTGATAAACATGAACAGACCAAGGAGAGAAATCCTGACTTTTACACGCTACAGTTCAGTGCATTCTGTGGCATTCATTGAAGCCAATGTGAGCAGTCTTCATCCCACGGTGCTGTGAACCTGGCTGGGAACTGCCTCTACTAAGTCTGTTATTTTTAAGTGCATATATAATACTTGTAACTAAGTGTGTGTTACTATAGTGAGAATGCAGCATAGAGATGTTGGATCCTGGCAGCTCTTGGTGAATTTCCTGTGGTTAATAAGCATTCTGGCAGTTTTGCCTGTGCTTTCCATGACAGTTTCCAGACAACATGAGCCATAAAATACAGAAAAAGCACCAGGTGTCTGGGGAATCTCATCTCCAGAAGGAGTGTGGCTTGTCATGAAACAGCTGGGCTTGGAAATTGGTCGTTTTTCCTCCCTCCTTTGAGTACCTGGCCATAACTGAAGGACTTGCATAAGAACAGCCTGTATAAAAGGCGTTTGAAGAGGAGCAAATTCCAAGATTTGTGATCTAGCATCCATTTGACGCAGGGTTCTGTTTGGTATTGGAAGCAAAGGGAATTTGGAACAACCATGTGTTAAAACTTAAAGAAAATACTCAAAAACACTCGTATTGCCTTTCTTTTGATAAAAGGGTGCACACTCCAGTAACTCCTTCCTGCACAAGCCTCTTATCTCTGTATTCTCTCTCTGCAACTCTTAATTTTCAGTCTTCAGTGTCACAGAAAGCAAAAGCTAACAGCTAAAATGAAAGTCATGTCTATTCTTTAATTACTTTGACTTTTTTCATATGAATCACATAAATAACTTGCATTTAAATTGCCAAAAATATCTCCTGCAAAGATCTTTCGTAGAAGTCTTTATAGCAATACAAAAAGGAGAAAAAGTTTTTTTGACTGTGTACATAGAATATAAACTCATATTTTACAGATAATGGCATAATAACTAGCCACTACTTCCTTAATCATCCTTTTTGAAAAGGCTGTTAACACCCTTCAGAACAATAAAGGGAATAAATCCTAGTCTCCTGTTCAGAGCTGTGTAAACGGCTGGAAGCCTAAGTTCTTCAACAGGTAGTTTGTGGAAAACATGAGCTTTTCATCCTCTATTCAGAAGCACTGAGGTTACCTCTGGAAATACATTAATCTGTTTTTTCTGCAGAGACACGAAAGCCCTTTACAAGTATCCATCCAGCTAAAGTGTTTGATGGAGTAACGCAACACCCTTGATGCCTTGAGATGGGCAGCAACATCCATGTCTCCCAACTCCAAGCTCACCTCAGTCCCTTTCACCTCCATTTACATCTGGTGGTTTTCCCTTCATCCCATCTGCACAAGAGACATTCAGTTAATCATCCAGGTACACCTCCAGCTACTGAAGCTATAGAAGTCAGCTCTTAGCACGAGGAAGCTCTGTTGACCTGGCTCAGAGTGGGGATGGGACTTCACCTGTGCAACACCACTAACAAGTGGCAGCAAAGCATCTCCCATGGAGCACACCAGTGGCAAGACAAATCTCATGGTGATAAGTACAGACATTTTACAAGTCAAACTGAGAATATCATTATTATAATCCCTTCAGCTTTGGGCTATTTTGTGTTTTTCTTAGATTAGTGCAAATTACTTCAACTGTTTTGTGAGTATTCAACTTATTCTGCTCATTTTTATGCTTGGAAACAGGCAAAGAATATATAATTGCTAATTAAGTGGTCTGCTTCTACTCCTTTTGCAATCAACAAAGAAAGCTTTCATTTGAATTAAATAGACTTTGGGCTAAGGATGCCTTAAAGCTCTGGGTCTGGTCAGTGATGGAGATTAAAACAAAAGATAGAATAAATGTCCTTTTGGTCTTAAAATTCGCTGCTCTTGAGCTCAGTTTACTTCAGTGGTACTAACACTGAATCTAAGGTGCTAGTCAAAAGCTGTTTTATTCAAATGTTACATCTCAGTGCTACTGCTCATCTGAATATCACAATGTTGCCACTGGTTAGTGTACATTTATAAATATAAACATATAAACAAAATATTCAGACTGTTTTCTGTTTACACAGATCCTATGTGGATTTTAACAGCAACTTCACCCAGCTGAAAGTTCACAGTAATATTTCTCCTTCCTCCAGACCCCTTCCACAAGTTCAAATTCAACCTGCGATCATTACAACCCTTTCAGAGTCAAAGTGCTGGCATTTACTCACTCAATCAAGTGAGAACCACATCATATAATGAAAGCTATTACAATGAGACTGAAGAAGAACACATACAGTGTATTGTAGCCGATATGGTTGTCAAAAAGAAAATAGATCAGCAATTGAGATAAATAATCTGCTAAAAAATTGTATGCAGATTGTTACTGTTTGAAGCCTGTTTTAAAAATCAGGCCAGTTTATATTCCACTGCAACTCTTTTACATTCAGAAGATTTTCTATTACATGTCCATAGATTCCTACTTCCTCTATTTGAAATTTACTATGGAAAGTTTCAAAAGAGGTATTTCACCAGAGTTATTTAGCAAGGAAAAAGGCTTTCCCTGGCATCAGCACATGTTGCGCTCTGAGCTTTCAGCCTCATCTCTTTGCTATGGGCCTGCCCAACAGCAACTAACTTTGGTGTGCATTCCCAACAACATCCATTTTTGACATAAAGCTGTGGCGGCATCTGAGGAACCTGACTTTCTGATGAAAGAGACTGGGTAGCTGTGCTATGAACTGGATACTGGGCTGTGAAAGCCCACTGCCTTTCACCAAATGGAAACCTCTTCACAGCTTTGATTGTAGCTGTCTTTTCTGAACAAATGTGGTTCTGATTTCAGACATGCAAGCTATTCCTGGCCTTGGGAGTTTGGTGAACAGCAAGATGAAACTCTTTGCAAGTTAGCCACAGGGCTTTTAGATACATAATACCATGGAAAAAATCTATTCCATTCCCTTTTTTTTGTTGTAAAACAAAACAAAACAAAACAAAATGACTGTTGAATTAACTAGAGAGAGAGAGATACAAGTTTCTAAATTACAGTTTCATAACCACATGGAAAGCTGACTTTTTAACTATCACTCTTTATCATCAGGAAAGGCATTTTGTCTTTCAAAATACACTGCCCCACAGGGATGAGGCCCTTTGGCTTATAAGGTGTGGGCAGAATACCGAATACTCAGCTGAGTGATAGAGAAATGTCCTGGTGAGCTCAGAGGGCAGGTGCCACACAGGAGAACTCCTGCTTGCAGCATGGGTAGCTGCTGCTGCCCATGTCAGGCTGAGCAACTGTTCTACCACTTCCAGGAAAGGAGGAAAGATAAACCATGCAGCTCCCCTCTCAGAGTGAATTAAATCATAAAGGTTGGCTGCATACAGCAGTAAGAAACTCTGGGCTGCAGAAAAATAGTCATCTTCAAAAAAAATATAAGGGTGTAATTCCAATATAACTATAGAGATCAGCCATGGTGAATCATTGGATTTTTTGGTTATTGAACTAAGTTGAGCCATTTAAACTTGGAATGCTTTCATAGAACACATATAAATTAATTTAATCCAGGTGAGGCAATCACCCACTGGAGGAATGACTGAATCTGTGTCAGTGTGTGAGTTGCAGTGACATATTCCTGCTGGTAGCAGTGGAGTAATGTTAAGCAACACAGCAGGACAGAGCACTACTCACAGAAGACATAAGCAAATACATAAGCCCCCCCAAAAATGGCTTAATGTCACATTTGGAGGCAAACATTTCACTGACAACATCAGAGTCAAAAAAGTACATAAGAAAATATGTGGATGCCAGTATATTTGAGACTAACAAGAAACATATTTCTCTTTGAGACAATGTGTTTTGTCTTCTCTGTTATTCAAAACCAGGCTTTGTTATTCAAGATCAGGACTATGCTGCTGCTATGAAATCATTGTTGGTTTCTCTTTAATCTCAAAGATTAGAAATATCATTCTGACTTAGAATGTCCTGATTATTAGTGATGTCTGTAATTGTTTCACTCTGATGGCACAGGCAGTGAGGAGACTTGAAGATGCAGTGCCATGGTGACCCAGCCCCAGCCAGCAGCCTACATATGAGGGCCATGTTTTCCATGGGAAAACAGACAACGCTGACAAGGAGGCACTGACAGGGCCGGAGGGATGCTGCATTTTCTTTACTCATCCACAAAGGTTGATGGGTATTTATACACATGCAGATGTGGGACAGGGGCCTAGATCCAGCCAGCTACCAGTTAAAGTAGGTAAGCTTCATGCTTCCACCAACCCAGCAGCAAGATTCAGGAATGTTTACTTAAACAGAACGCTATTAGCTGTTGGATCACTCATAATTCAGTTAGAGAAAAGGATAAGACTGTCCTTTACTGTATCTCTGCAGAACACGTAGGCAGACAGTGTTAACAAAAACTTCATGAATCTAGAGAACCTGTGAAGAAACAAGTCAACTCGTGTGTACAGTAAGCGGAAAAGGAAAGAATTCAAGACATGATAAAAGATGTTAATGACAAGGATATCAACAAATCACAACGCAACATTTTGTAAACCAACATTTAGGCTTAAACCTCCGAATAAATGATAAACAGCTCATCTTTGTAACAACTGGAGAAGTTTGTACCTTCTTCTGAAAGCTAAAAACCTGAAACAATTTGACAAGCTGCTTGGTGCAATAGATCCATAATACAATCAGGGATAGAATTATCCCACTCTGTCTGTCCCATCTAGGGACAGACAATTCCCACTTCTTTTTAATACAGAGCAGAGTCAAGAATCAGCTACGGTTTCCACTTTCACCAAATAGAATTTTAATTCAGCTGAACCCTTTTCATGAGCACCACAGTATACAATGACATTTGCTTCACCCACAAACATGATGTCAGCATGAATTGGTCTTACATAGAGCCATAAAATACTTTTGTTATTACTCAATTAATTTATTTTGTACTTTCATATAGCCTACCTCTATCCAGTCAGCATCTTTCTTGGTCTTTTTTCCTCGTTTGCACAACAGCCAGTTCTCTTGTATACAGATATTTTGCAAATGCAACCCCTCTGTAGCTATTTCTAGAAGATACTCACTGCAGTATCTCTTTAAAAGAGAGCTTTGTTTTATTAAGATGTCCAAGTGTCACATTACTATACCACTGCAATTACCAGGTGACATTGTTTTTACTTTAAAATACCTCTGCCAAGTTTATCATCCCAATCCATGAATTGCAATTCTTCTGGATAAACATGTTTCAGATCTGTGATGGTATCCCTGGAGATAGTTGCCATAGCGCTTCACAGGATTTTATTTTTGCTCATTCCTCAAAAGTAGGACTTTGGATCACTGTGGGAGGCCCAGAACTGCATTAGTCTCAGATTTTATTGACTTTGCTATTCTGCCCCCACTAGGGAATAAACTGCCCAGACACTCTGCTGTCATCTTTACCATATCCTATCCCCACTGCTCAGTATGCATGCCTCAAGCCATTCTCCCTATTTCCTTATTACATTTGTTGAAGCTCTCATTTCCACCTAGTTTCCATCTCAAGCATAGATTATCCTCCACTAAAAATTTCAGACTACGTTTTCTAGCGCCATACATAATACACCAACTTTTTAAAGTTCTGTTTACATATTCAAAGCACTTAAAAATACAGACTAGCAAAACCACTGTGATTCCAAATGCCTCTGGTTCTATCGTTCCACATGAACTAAAATACCTGCCTCTGTCCAGTTCAGTCTTTGCCTCACATGATGAAAGTCCTCCCTGAAGCCTCCTATCTCTAAAAGTTTTAGGAAAATTGCTGAGTCTCATTTCTAGGTAAGGACAGATGCAAGGACTTTCTCAGAAGCTACTTGAGAAGCTGAGCCATGTTGATCCATCTGAAGAGACAGACTGTTTCCATTACCTTTGCTTATGTTAGAAGTCACTTTCAGCAGTGCCTTGTCTAAACAAAGTAAAAGCTGAAGGATCATTTCATACAATAGAGGCAGAATCTAATTCACCACAGTTTCAAAGCCAGGTGTTTAAACTGTGGTCTCTAAAGGGTATATTTATGTAGCATGTCACACCAAAGCCTCTCCTCACCGTAGACAGAGCAATTATTTTAAGTGAATAAGCACAAATATACATATCTTTTACTTGTTTTTTTATAAAAAGCTTATGCATATTTTATATAAAATAACAACAACAACCTCTCTCTTCTGCAGGATTTATGTCTTCAGGGTCCTAACAAGATGGAGGTGATGGAAATGGCACAACATCAAACTGAACAGGGTTGACTGAGAAACTGATTTTTCAGGTCCATGAAAGTTCAAGATCTCAAAAGATTTTTTCTGTTTCTTGTCAGACAATTTTTGTACAGCAGAAAAAAGTACAAAAGATACTTCTGGGATGATTCATGGCCAATACTACTGGTACTCTCCACACCAACAGTAAAATATACTGCTCATCTCCCTGTGCTTGCTCAGACACAGCAGTGATCAGAAGCAGTCACACCTTTGCCCACTTCTTTTTGCAGTGACAGATGGACCAACCTGCCTGGACAGAGTGATTGCAGGTGCTGCAGCAAAGTTAATTTCAAATCACCCACTGCATTCATCCTCCTTTCAGAACACTGACCAAAGTATAGCTGCTAAAGTAAAGAGGTAGAAACTCTGTCTGGAGCACGTAAGGGATGGCGTGCCCTGTTGGGTTTCCAGAGCATACCAGAGCTGGTTCTTGATAGAGGACTGCTCTGCTTCATGGCCTGAATGCTGAGTTCCAGCTGCGAATCTTTGGTGTTGTTTTGTCATGCTGTGGAAAGACTGTACCTGTTGCTAGATATATCATATAGGTCAATCCATACCATGTCTACAGACACAGAACCGTGTCCAAGAATTCAAGTTCAAAATCTCATCAGTGCACTGCTCAGCCTGGGTGCCTTACCCTGTTGATTACCAGGACTAGTCAACTTGGAAAGTTGCACATTGCTCTACTGCCTCAACAGGAACATTGAACAGAAACTCAGCCAGGACAGAGTTCAAAACAAATAGAAACAGCAGTGTCAATAAGAAAGCATGGTGTCATTTGTTCACAGGGATATCAGTCACTGCTCATTGACTTCTGTAAAAACAGAAACTCTCCTGTATTAATCTGACTCTTCTGGTTCACATTTCTACCTCTGTATAAACTTGCATCTTTCACAAAGAAATTCTAAACTTTCCAGAGAAGCGAAAACCTACATCTATAAACATATCATAGCAGATTTTACTGCTACGATACTGCAGATTTACTATGTGCATCTCTTAGAAACACTCAATAAAAAATTATAAATACTCCAAAAGAGGCTTCAAGTGCTTATGAAACAAACGGGCCCTGGGCATGGGAAGAGTTTGGCATGGCACAGGCAGGCGCCGGGCTGCCGCGCATCCTTCTGCTCACACCCCTGAGCTTGACATGCAGTATTTTCCCTCTGGGCAGGCTGCCCACATGCCTGTATGTGGCCAGGCAACCAGCTCCAAAACACCTGCAGCCACCTAACAGCAAGGAGGAAGCAGGGCCCGAAGGGGTTAGATGCACACAGATGAATGTGAGCAAAAGCAAGATCCACCAGTGAACCCAGCATCAAAAGTGGAGAAGCTGCAAACAAAAAGTCTGAGTAGTCTGAGCTGCCAGAGAAAAGCTGTGGAGAATGAGGACTTCTTTGCAGAAAGCCTTCCCCTCCCAGTATCCCATTTCTTTTGCTGTCATGAATGCAGTTGAACATTCTTTGAAGCTAAAATTATTTCCTTTATCCTGCTTTCCTCCCCCTACCCTCATTCTTGGCCTGTTTGAATTAACAATTCAAATTAATTAAAAGCATATTTGTCTAAGTCAAAGCTCTTTTATACTCTGTAATAAGAAGAAATGTGTCACATAGTTACAGGAGTTTAAAGTTTAATGGTTTTTACCTTTCCAAGCTCTGCAGATTTTTCCTATGGAGAAGGCCAAATCTACATGATTACAGAGGTATCTTCAGAACATAAATGCCACCAAGTTTCATTCCTGCATTCAGGAAAATTCTTTGATCTTCCTGACTCCCCTCCCATTTTAGTGAATACTTTTTTTTTTTTTTTTTTTAACAAAAAGAACACATGGTAGTTTTTCAAACTGTTTACATTCTTCCCTTTCAAATCCTTTATCCCTTGTCCAATAGGATTTCTACATGCTCACAATTCTTGAGATACTTCCTTTGTATCAGTCTGTTCCAGACTGAGTTGGCTTTGTAGGGGGGGTTATGAACCCTACACATATTCCTAGCAATGCTGGCCACACTGTCTCTGCTTACTGATCTTATCACAAGCTTTTTACGGTTTCCATTTTATCCTTCAATTAGACCCTTCTTCAAGCCCATTCTCGCACATTCCTTCCCTAGGTTGTATTAAAGAAAGGTCTTTAATCTATCCCTTCCTTTAATTGAAACTGTCCTTCCCTGTGTGTTTCCAGTGGAATGCTCTGGTTTTCGTTAAGCAATGTCAACAATACTCTGACTGCTGTTGCTTTCTGTTTAATGTGGTTTTGCAAGAATAACTTTTTGTCTTTCCACAGAACATGGCAAGAGAGTTTTAATTTATTATCCTCATAAAAGCAAGCATTGCAATACTGATGCCTTTGTGATCTAGAGTGAGAAAATGACTAACTTCTGTTTCAGTGTTCCCCCAATTAGACACTGACACACCAATACCTTTCAACTGCAACTGAAACATCTGCAGGTCAACCCCGGTGAGCAAACAACATGAAAAAGCAGAGCTGGGAAGGCAATCACACAATGGTGAGATGTGGGTCACTGAGACCCACACTGAAATCTCCCTGATGGAGATCAGCACAGCTGGAGGAGCTGGGACCAGCAAATCCCAGCAATAATTCAGTGTAAATCAGTATAACCAAATTAGTCATTCGGATTTTGTTCTCCACTGGAAGTTGTCACATTAACAGCCAACGAAGAGATGATCAGATTAAAATAAGACAAATAGTGGCTGTCTCCATGAACAAGAAGTATGGCCTCCAGTAATTAGCAGAGTTGCACTATTATCCATCATCTGAGGAGCTGACCTTGTCTCAAATAACACACACAAGAAATAAATAACAGAGCTCCTAGCATAACTTGATTCAAATAGATAAGTTTGCCAGTGCTTTTGTGGTGTGCAACATTTTAGGATCTCACCTGCAAACAGCTAGGTTTGCTGTGAAACAAGCAATGGACAAGAAGGAATGGCCTCAAGATGTGCAAGGGGAGATTCAAGTTGGGTATTAGGAAAAATTCCTTCTCAGAAAGAGCAGTGGTGCACTGGAACAGGCTGTCCACGGAGGTGGTGGAGTCACCATCCTTGGAGGAGTTTAAGAACTGAGGCACTGAGGGGCGTGGTTAGTGAGCATGGAATGATGGGCTGACAGATGGACTAGATGCTTTCTTTGTGGTCTTCTCCAACCAATACACTAGGCATGCTGTAAAGAGCACACAGCTACTGGAATAGGATAACACCTACTTGTCTCCCTTTTTAGTCAGAAAAGAAATAAAAATACAAGCAATTATTGTTTTTGAGTGGGGAGAGCAGACAAGAAAAACTGGGAAGTGAAAAGCAATTAAAAGCTACAATTAAAAGCACAAAACCTGCTGCCTCTGCAATACCACCCACAGAGGACCTGCCCAGGCTACCACAGGTACTTCCAACTACTCAGCTGTGTCCTGGAAATCAACTTACAGGTCCTTCAATCAGAAAGGTCTTTCTGGGAAATAAAGGATTTGTCATCCTTTGGTGGAACTGGATGATATTACAGGTCTTTTCCAACCTTAGTGATACTATGATTCTATTATTATATGATCCAGGTATTATTCCTATTCAATTTAATTATAGACCTATAAATACTCTGCCTCCTTCACTTTTAAATGGGCATAGTGAACAGTCTCCATACCTGTCAAACAAAGAAAAAAGCATCTGACAGCTGTAATAGCTATTGACAGCCCGTTTCTCCAAGGCTATTCTCCTCTCCCTACTCAGGTGAAGGGCACCTGCCTGGGACAATGCCTGCAACCAGAAACCCAACACAGGCTTCCCAGTGCCCCATGTCATCATGGATTGTGGTCCTCTCTGCTTTGGGAACATCCAAGTCTCACAGACATGGCTGTGGCAATTTTTAAATATATACAAATCTAAAGCTATCAGGAACCAAGTCATTTCTAATTGGTAAACAGAAGAGTTATATTTGGGAACTGGAAAAGGGAATGTTTCACCACTGATTCTTTTTAGAATGATGTTTCATATTAAGAAGCATACATCCAGAAAAAGAACTGATTACAAAAGCAGTATTTTCTAATCAAGGAACACAGTGACCAAAGTTTTCTGCTCAGCTTCAGAAAGAATACTGGTGATACGCTTTAATGAGTAGCTCCCCATTAGAAGTAATTTGGAAGCAGAAACCTTGACAAAGGAGGCATTTACAGAAAGACATTTACAGAAAGGTTTGAGAGAATTTGAAGATTCTGAGTTTGTTGGTTCAGTTCTTAGCGTATCTTTTTCTAAACTATTTTTGTGGAATAATTGAGCTTGGAAAAGACCACCAAGATGCTCTAGCCCAGCCATCAGCTTATCACCACCATGCCCATTTTCCTTGTTTGGCATGCAGTTCTTGCCTGGGTTTATTCACAGCCAGTTGTTTCACTTTTCCAAGATTGTGTGGAGCAAGAAGAGCAAGATCTTCATTTTCTCTCTTCTTTAAAGCAGCGACTGCTGTGGGCGGTGTAAGATACAGCATCAGCTATCACATATTTTGAAATGAAGTTTTTTCCTTGTCATCCACCAGCAACAAACAGTTTTAATTCATGCTGCATGAAGATTAACTTATTCACAGATTCTGATAATTAAGTATAATGTCTGGAAATTTTTAGAATAAAAGACATTCCACTTTGTCTTTCGCTCCCTGTCAGTGTTCCTCCGTGATGGTGTTTCCAGATGGTTAATTTAGATACTAAAGGAGTACTATTTAGCTTCTTCAGTTTTGACAGCTCTGTGCTTAACCTTTAAATTTTGCTCATGTCCAAACTGTCATTCCATATTTACAAAAAGGGAACATAACATATCCTCTCAGTTTTAGCCAAACCTTTGCAAATTGCAGCACTTTCCAACCTCAGCAAATGATCCTCAGTGCTGGGATGTGCCTCTATTTCATGCTTCTCCCAAAAGTAATGCACTACACTGAAGACATTTCTTTGAGACAAAGCCTTACATTTTGCTATCACAGATAATAAGACTGTGCAGTTCTCATTGTGACATCACCTCTACTTGCTGAATAGCTGTTAGGTTTTTTTGGTCTTTTTTCCACTTGAGTCATCTGCTTCCTACCCTAGGTTAAACTGGAGAGGTGTTAGTATTCCCTGCCATATTCCAGGGAACTTCTACAGTGCCAAGGCAGGTGAGACGGGAGGAGTTTTCTTTGTCATAAACTTTGGTGTCACAAGGGAGAACAAGAAACAGTTAATTTAACAGTGTCAATTAGTGTATGTCATATACTGCATAACAATAGTGCACCTGGAGAGATTTCAGTGTTAAGCTCTGGTCCCTGTGCTGTGACCTGAGTTTCCAGTTGACTATTTTTGGCTATCATTTCTTATTTTTTCAGACTGACACCAAGAGTGTGTTTTATTGCAGGCGTATCTGCAACTGTGTGTCTGCAACTGATGTCAGGTTGAGGTCAAACAGATTATCAAGCTTTTTTATTTGGAAGAATGCACTTTCTCTTGCAAGTGCCCTCAAGTATCTCACTTAGTCTTATCAAGAACTACCTCTTTTTATCAGTGTAATGGAGTGTACATTTGGCTCCTTGAAACAGTGGCTGGAGATGTTTAACAACTTTCAGCATCGCTGTGACAATTCATTTTGTCCCAGTGCTTTACTTTAGAGATCTGTCTTTCATACAAAAAATTTAAAAAACATTCTATAGAGAAAAAAGCTTTACCCATCTCAACCCCTTGAATCCCCCTTTCAGGACTCTCCCAGTCTCAAACACTGGGCTCACAGCTTTCTCCAATCAACTCCAAATGTGGCAGGCTGGAAGAATCATTGTCCTCTCCTGCACTTCCCTGCTACTCATGTAAACCAAGTCTTCTTCAGACTCCTAGTCCTTCCATGCAAAGGGCTCACCTGTCCCCACCAGGCAAGGGATTCAGGCTGAGCTAATCTTTTTTTTTTTTGAGGAAACAAGGACAATATTTCTGGTCCTTTTGCTTCAGTGCATAAAACCCCTCTTCAGGATTTGGTGAACAAAAGCAAGCATACAATACTTAATACAAATTAGATACAAAGTTGTTCTTCCTTTTAGCTTTGTCTTTCTTGCAGAGCCTCGAAACCAGCCTCATTTGTTCTTTAGGAACTGCAGTTCACAACATATTGCCAAGCTTTTCATTAAAGGCTTCCAGATGCCTGATCAAGGATATGTGAAGCATTTAGTAATCAGGAGACTCAAATAGTAGGGCCAGAAGGTGCATAGCAAAAAGGCACTGTATCTTATACAAACCACATCTTCCTGCCTCAGTACCTTCTTCCATCCAAAGCTCCCAAATATTAAGCATATGTTTGTAATTCATGCATCCCTCTATTACAAAAAAAAAAAAAAAAAAAAAATCCAGTGCAGCATCTTCTACATTACAACTCAAATTCACAAACTGATGTTTGTTCTTACTGCACCATTCATTTGGTCTTGATCTAAAACACTTACTTTGTCAAGGTGCTGTCCTGGCCATATCTGATAAGTGAGAAGTTTGCTCTATTTATTCACTTGTACTGAAATTCATTTACACCTTGCTGATTACAAGCCATAAAACACAGATTAAAACAAAGTTGTTGGAACAAGGGTGTTATGGTTAGATTTCCCCTTCAAAATCCACTGAAATATTCCTTATCTTTCTCTTCACTACTAGAAGTAACCATCTTCAGAACTAGACATTGTTTGACATTATTTTCAGGACAGTAGGAAGATGAAATTTCATGACCTAAATGGAAAAGACAGGCTAATATTTTGTACACATTTTCCTTTAGGAAACAAGTAGTACCAAGAAATGGCAATAAAAGATGAATTTTGACATGCTGCAGTGCAGAACTAGATTCAAAATTCTTTCAAGACCAGCTAAAATGTACAATAGCACAAACAGACAAAGACTGGATTTTAGCTTTCTGTGTGTACATGACCACCAACTGAGGGGGTGATAGTGAGTGCATTACATCAGAGAAGCTGTCAGAAACAGCTTGAATAATCAGTTTATTCTCATTTTCTTGTCAGTGAACAAGGAAGAAGAAATAAGGAATCACACACTAGAAAAACACATTAAGAAAAGTAATTTGCAAGAAGGTTTGTTTACATATGATAGGATGATACAATGACAGAATCTTAATGAGCACTCTCAATGGCATTTCAAATTAAGTAACATAATCCACTCTTATCAGAATGAGCTATAGCCAATGTGAAAGTGTCATTTATCCCTTCGTTTTCACTTCCCAAGAATAGAACTTATAATGTGCTGTTTATTTAGATGACATTTCATGCAGAGATATGTTCAGCTTGAAAATAAGAATGAATATCTATTGTCTTCAGTAATAACTCAAGGCTGGAGGAAAGAAGAGCCTGCCAGAAACTTGGGAATCCTGACAGAATATATCTTCTGTGGACAACATATCTTGTGGATGTCAAGGCATTTGCTGGGAGCATACCCCTTACAATGTTTTCTGTGTTACCGTCAAGGCTAGATCCTTGACTAGTAGACTAGTTTTTCATTCCAACTTGCCAAGAAACCTATTTACCTATATCCACAGTGACCTTGGCTGCAGAAAGAACCCCATCAGACAGACTGTTTGAAAGGTTAGAGACATCAGATCTCCCAACCCCTCAGCGGAAGAACCTGAAGTCATGAGAGCAAGAGAAACAAGAGACCCCAGAGCAGGTCAGCCCTGAAACCTTCCCATCTGGGTATGTTCTTGCAGAAAAACTTGCACCAAAAACTAATTTTGCCTTGCAAGACTGAGCCCTTTCCTCACCTCTCTGCATGAGTCCAAAGACCAGACCTTGACAGTGAAAAAAAAATAAACTGATGCAGAGTACCATACATCTTACAGCTTAACCTGATAGCACAAACTTAGCTGTACTACTCCAAGGTCGGCAGTCCTACACAACACAGCTTGTCACACTGGCTGGTTTAAAATCTGCAGCAAGAGCAGCCAGACCTTTCTGGCTAGCAGAAAATGCAGGTGCAGAGGTGCAAGTGCTATTAAACATGTATGTAATATTGAATATAACTGTCAAGAGCTGGATCTGCTGGATTAATAGTGTATGTGTAAATACATGGCATGGCAGCAGCAGCTTTGTTAGGTCCTAGTTTGGAGCGACTATGCACACACGATCAAGTTGCACAGACATATTAATCATATCTGGAGGCAGGCGTTTTGTTTACCTTTTAAATAAGACAGCTGATCACAGATGGATTATCTTTATCCCCATGCACAATGCCATGACCTTTTGGACCACCATATAAATATTTAGTCTTTTCTTCTGGCACCCGCTCATTTCCTGTGCTTCAAACAAGGAGATTACAAAATGCAAATACATTGGAAATGAATGCTCAAGTAAGAGTAAATTCATTATTCTCTTCAGCAAACACAGTGGAAACCTGGCAAGAACAAAACCCTGTAGTCTGAAATGAATACATTATTGACTGCAAATGCCATTTGTCACTGCCCCATAGCAAGTCTCATATTTAAGCAATGGCTTCATGTCACTGGTCACATAGTGCCCTTCTCTGTGTATATTCATAATCTTCACTGCAAAAACTTGAAATTTTCACACTATATAGACTTGAGAAGCTGAAATAGACTTGTAAAGGTAGAAAAACAGGAGGTGTTTGGACAATAAGCCTTCTGAAATCATGAAAACCCACTTTCTCCATCAGGTGTTTCTTCTGCAGTCCAATTAAATAGCCCCATTAGTAAATTTAGAACAACAAGCACTAAAAAGCAATGCATCATGCATTCTGGCCTTACTTTAAAGGGCTATTTTTCCAGGCAGCAGTCCAGACCCACATTACTAGCCTTCTTCCTGACCTGTCCAAGTGACAAAGTGTACTGCTCTCCAGTGATACTGTTATTAACTGCCGAGGCCACAGAAGAAGAAGACATGAAGTAAAAGCACTGTCTCAAGAACATTCATTCAAAGGTACCCTAGGTCCAGACCTCTCTGGTCTGAACAGATGTTAAAAAGTTTGGTTGGTTCCACAGCTGCGAACTCCTTGGAAAAGCATCATTTCATAGAAATCTTTCCATTTTAATCAAAGACAGATGGCGTGCTGAAAGGAGCCATGGCAGACTAGCCTAATAACACAAATAAAGCAATAATTGTTTCCTTCTGTGCTTTCCCACTGTTTCAGTGCATTTTAAGCTGTTACTGTAGTTGCTACTTTACTCTTTACCGTGTAATATAAAATAATAGGAGAGCTTTAAATGCAAAGAGAAGGTAAAGTCAAATTACTTTGGTGAGAAAACTTGAAGTCAGAAAATGTTTAGGCAAAACCAAACAGGAACTAAATAAGTAAAAGCTACATAAACTACCACTGATATACTAAAATCTGTATTTATTATCAGTGTTATGATGCACAATAGTTCATAGGACAATAGGACTTAATTATGCCTGTGAATGATGGCTTAGAGTTAGTAGTACTTGGAAGAAGTCAGGAGGGTTGGAACTAGAAAGATCTGTAAGTGTCCTTCCAACCTGTGATTCTTTGATAAGTAAGAAGCTATGAATGTTGAGGCCAAAAAGTACCCCATATTTGGCATTTTGCACAGGAAAATCAGTGCCTGTACTGTTGGCCTGAAGATACAAAAAAAAAAAAAGAGGCAAAGAGAACACTGCATAAAAGCATGATCTGACATTAATAACTCATAGTTCTGTACAGCTCTACAGAAGCAGTTACAGGGAGAATGAAAGCACTTAAGACAGTCTGTATGACACAAAACACATCTCTGTTCACTTCCTTGTGGTGACCACAGTGAGCAAAGATTTTTGTATCTTCTTGACCTTATTGTCTTATCCCTAGCTTGTGTCCAAAAGTTTCTTCTTCCCTTAGAAAAAGCCAGCTTCAGAAGGCCTTGAGCTTGATCTATCTTGTAAGATTCTGATTGCAATTATAATTTTTTTTTATAACTGGGATCTTTTTTTTTCCCCTGAATAAATGTGTCAGCACTATATATCTTTATCTCCTGCAGTCTTGTGTACATGAGAAACCACAGACATTTTCCTTTCAGGAGGGAAAACTGCTCCAGTCTGTACTAGCCAAAAAACACTGAAGCACACTAAATGTTGAGGCAAAAGTTGCTCTCAGTTGAAAGCACAGGCATGGAGACAACTCTCCAAACTAATTCGTGCAGGACTCCCACTCTCCATTATAGAGCAGGGATCATGGCTTTGGATGATGACTCAGAGACCATCTTCTGTGGCTCCTACTAGGGCAAACCCAAGAGCACAGAATCACAGAGTTGTAGGGATTGGAAGAGATCTCTGGAGATTATTGAATTCAATCTCCTGCTAAAGCAGTTTCCTATAGCAGGTCGCACAGGTATGCATCCAGATGGATCTTGAACATCTCCAGAGAAGGAGGTTCCACAACCTCTCTGGGCAGCCTGTGACAGCGCTCCGTCATTCTGACAGCGTAGAAGTTCTTCCTTGTGTTAGAATGGAATGTCCTCTGTTTCAGTTTCTGCCCATTGCCCCTCATTATATTACTGCTCACCACTGAAGAGTACAACCCCATTTACTTGACTCAAGCACTTTAGATATTTAACTGTACGTAAATACCTAAAATGCATTGATCTCTAAGTTCCTCTCAGGATTAGGAAGTCCCCATTCATGTTATGTCTTCTAGGAGGCCTAAGCTCTTTTTGCAATGTATATATAATACTAAAGTTCTGTTAGGACAGGTGCTACAGCCTTTTCAAGGAAAGCTCAAGAGAAGTTAGCAAGAACCCTAGCACAGCAGATACATGTCCTTTGAAAAGTACACTAAGTGTTAGATACACTCTGCTTCCTGCAGTCACCAAAGATCTCATCTCAAAGTGCTTCCTACAGTGAGACCACGGAGGTGAAGCCATGGATTACTTTTACTGGCCAAAGACTACACCCTCTGTCATCACTTACATTCACTCCTGTCATTCCTCTCTTCTTCTACTCATGCTCTTAGAAGTTACATTACCAGGTTACTTTTAATGACAGTGACTAATATGTGAGCAATTCTAGCCATCTCTTTGAAATTTATCAAAGTCTAATTTCTTCTAACACATTAAAATACATACCAATTTTCCTTCCCTTAAAAAAAAAAAATCTCATTTTTTCCTTCTTCCTAAATATAATTTCTTTTTTTTTCCTTTCCTTTCTTTTTTTTTTTTTTTCTATTATCATAAAACACCATGCTTTCTGATACAACATGATTTTGTACACGGATATCCTATGTCAATATTCCTTTAAATCAGCATTTTATAACTTCAGCATCAGTGTTCAATTATCATAATGTCACACCAGTAAACTACTGGAGGTAAAGCAAAATGATAATACTGTAATGTTTTACTGTTTTCTCACTTAAACTGTCCACCAGTTCAAATCACACAGTGAAAATAGCCTAAAAATTACAGAACAAAGAAAGCTGAATAATTACACGACTCTTAGGAGGTTGGAGATGCTAAATTTAAGAATGTACAGATTAAGAGTAAGAAGGTTTCTCTTTCAGAACCTTCTAAAAAGAAGAAAACAGCCTTCAAATGCAGACACTGGGATGAGCAAAAAGCAATCTTATTTTTCCCAGAGTGAATAAAGTTTGCTACAGAATATTAATTCAAAGCAAGAACAAAAGATTCTTTCCAATGAAAGCAGCAGAAGGTATCCAGGAAACACCAAGGACATTTATTTAGAAATAAACCATAAATATTTTAAGGGCAGAAGAAACCCACAATGTTTTCATTATTAATCCAGTTGCGCCTATTTTACCAGGAAAGTAAAATGCAATTTCAATATGGTGTCATTACTTTATAGAGAAAGTTTGGGCTTACTATTAACTTTTTCAGATGGAGAAGAACTACAGCAATGTTGAGCAGTTTGAGAAAATGCACTATGAGATTGTCTGATGATAGAAGGAATCCATACCCATCTAGAGTCAGCACGGACTCACAAAACCTGACTATAATCCTCAGGTTTGTCATTGCAGTCAGCATGTGGCCATGAGGCATTTAATGTCTCTGTTCTGGAATTCATGGCAAGAACTGGTGACACATTACTTGCCCCTGTTCTGGGGTTCTCAGTGGTTTGCTACAGGGTCAAAGAGGCCTTATTATAAAACATTTTGGTCAATGAATTCAAGTTTTAGTGGCAAATAAAGAAAAGTTTTTATCTCCTTCATCTAATTTCATTTTTTGTTTCCTCTGCTACAAATTGTTGCTCCCCTTGTCCCATACAGCATGAAACTAATTTAAATGCCATTGTCTTCCGTGGAAATGAGATTAAGGCCTTCATAGAAACTGCTGGCAGTATTATGGAAACACTGGAAACTACCATGGAAACTTATTCACTGAGGGCATAAGAAGCAGAAAGTATTAGTCATTTTAGAAGTCACACAACTTGTAAGGTGTGTGGTTAGTCCTGGCAGTGAGAAATAAGATTCCTTAAATGGCCTAATGAACGATGTCAAATTCCGTGCTTAAATATTTAATGCAATTTAACTACCCAAGAGTATCCTGTTGCAGGTTGTCTGGCTTTGAGGCACATGAAATCTGATCAGACACCGACTGCATATATAATTGTGCCCCTAATAGAGCACTCAGTGTCTGACACTGATGTCAGCCTTCTCTTGAGGGACTTCTATCAGGAATAATTAGCTGGTGGCATTATTACTCAGAATCAAGAGAAAGAACCCAGAAGAGAGATGTTAAGTGATTCCAGCTTTTCTGATAAGCGAGCTTACAGAGACTATAGAGTTCAGATTTAGTGGAGACTATTCGTGATGTAACCATTATTCTAGGGTCCACCAGTCCAGCACACTACTGGATCTGCTGTAGAAGTCTGGCTACTTAGTTTACAGGCGCATATTCTCAGGTGAATAAGCAGCCATCACTACATGAAAATGCTACTTATTTGAAAGTCAGTAGAGCAGCAAGGATAATTTTCCAATAAGACTTTGTTATTTTTAGGTCATTTAGTGGATGGAAATTTTGACAATATCCTTTTCAAGTGCATGAATTATTTTATGAATCCCCTCACCTCCCCCAGCTATGGTTCTCCGGGATGTTTAGCAATTTTGATACCAAAATACAGCACTTGGAAAATAAGCATGAAAATAACCACATGTGCCTGCAGCGTTAGGCAGTTTCCTCTCTCCGATTTTCACAATTGTTTTCTCTGAAATTTGCTGGAAACTTGAGAAGACTAAATACCTATTACAATTATCCAAAGAGTAAATCCTTGCCTCACAAAAACCACTGACAGCTCAGACTCAGATGTGCTAACCAGCATCAAAAAACTCATGCTGCCTCATGCTGAGACTCAATAGGAGTTATATTACCCCTCATTTCAGCTTCATTGATTTAGGATTTGCTATCAAAGGAGTTGATATTTCTAGTACATATGCATCTGATAAATAGACTGAAGTATTCTAGCTGGTGATTAATATCAGTAGGGATACAACTGCCACAAATGGGAATTTTTTTAAAAAATAAACCATCAAAAAGCATATATACCTCACAATTTCTATTTATTCCCTTCTCCTTTTATTCCTTTCTCCTTAAAGACTTCAGTGTGTTTACACACAACGTTTTTCTGTTGGCTTAACTGTAAAAGTTTCAGACATTAAATCATCTTAAAAATTAAAGGTATATTAAAGACACCGAGCTTCAGGTACTGTTTTCTGAAAGATTTTTCTACACTGTTCTAGTTGTAGAAAGAAATCTTTCCATAAATGAAAGGAAACCTCATTGTTTTGACAAACTACAGCAACATTTCAATAGAAATCAGGGTCCTGTGTTAAAAAAAAAAAAAAAAAAAAAAAAGAATAATGTATTTCTCCAGACGATTGATGTGTAAACAATTGAAGTGAAAACAAATACGTAAAAATTTCTTTTGGTCTAAACTGGTATCTTATTGAACCACCATACTTTGTGGAAGGCAAACATGTTTACTTCACATCTCACCATTGCCTCCTCTGTACCACCTGCTGGAAATGAACATACAGGAAAGAGCCAAACTAAAACTACCACAAGTAACCTTGGACACTAAGAGACCATTTCCCACACTTCTGTGTCAGCACGTCTGTTTACTTATCTAGCAAGAGCTGTGCAAGAGAAAGTGGACTTGCAGGGGGTCAAGACACTGGATGTGCTTTTTCATTGCATATGGCAAGGTACACCAAGCATCTCCAACATACCAAACACATCTGCACAGTGGCGGATGCATTCCCAGCCTCCCTGGTACCAGCAGCACCATACCACATCAGTGCTTCTCCCTATAGTTTCTTGAAGTAGTGGCAAGGACTTGCTGGCAAAGTCAGAAATATCATTCTTCTGATCTGAGAGCCTAAAGCCTAGTCTGCCCTCTCCAGTTGGCAGAAAAGCAAGAAAAACAAAAAGAGAAAGTGGTAATATTTTAAAGCACCAAAGCAAAAGTATTTTTAAAAGATGCTGAAAGCAACAGAAATGCAGATTTAGCTTATTACTTTCATTTGCCTGTTGTTCACCTTCAGCTTTTGCACACAATGAATAACAGCATGGTGTTATCCAGTAATAAGAAAACCTGCATTAAATTAAAAGAGAAAAATAAAGGCTTGATGCTTCTGCTTCTGCTTTACTTGAAGATGTCACAGCAAAACAGAGCAGAAGGCCCTACTGCCATGTAGTTATGGATATGATAGGAAAACAAGAGTATCTCATTATAACATGTTCTGCTGTTTATAATTGGACAGCAAGCCATTTCCTAGGAATATTTAATTCAAGGACCTCAGGTTGCTCTGTGTACTCTCCTACACATTGCTCTGTGTAAAAACCTAAAAGCAACATTTTCTTTTGTTTTAATTAGGAAAGCTGTTTTGCATTTTAAAATTTAAAAAAAGATTGCAAATCACCATACATTGATTGTTACAGCTTCCTAAGTCTTTCTACAGCAAAGGCGTACTATGAGTGCTGTGAGGCAGAGGCTACCTGTATGAGGTGGAAGTGTAAAACAACACATTGCTGGCTGAGATAAAGCGTGTTTGCTGTTTGTGTTACTGGTACAGGGCACACGTTAGTACCTGGGCAGAAAGCATGTTGGGACTACAGTCAAGAAAAGGAAGTTAAGATAACTTCAGATCACCTAGAACATGGGAAAGATTCTTCAGTTGAGCTTGCTTGAGGAAAAGGCAACACACACCAGCATTTGGAGTACCATGAGTTTCCTTCTTTCTCTCCCTACAAAAGGCACAGACTGTTCGCAGCACCTCACACCCTCCTCACCTAAGCGAGTCACCAGCAGTACTGGATCTCATTCTGAGATTTATGATGACAATAATTCAGTAATCTCTGACATTCAGTTTTCCTGAAGATCTCTGTGAATGAAATTCATCTGATTTGTCTGTTTGGCCTGTACAGCATGGGAACAAAGAACTTCACCTAACAATGGTAGCTCACTGCCTTGAATGAGCTTCAAGACTACTGTGTGAGTGGTAATATGTTCCTGCATGCAAAAGCCCATCATAGTGAACCAAAATTCAATATCCCATGTAAATACCAACCTCCCCTGCAAAACACTGTGTAAATATGCTTTACACAGGAAACAGCTTTGGAGGAGCAGAACTTAACTCCTACCTCATAATTAAAACCAAAACTTCTTCCTGGAAAAAAGACTGGGACTATGGAAGCAACTGTGAAATCAGTATTGTTCTTGCTTCCCCTCCATGCTGTCTCAAAACACAGACATGTTTTCATGGACTTCTGTCCTTGTGCACTTGTGCACAGTCATAATCAGCTCTACCAGAAAGCATAGCTATCCATGCAGCCTTGAGGAAGGGCAGACAAAAGTCAAGCATAGCAGTGGAAGTCAAGGAGAAACAGCCATGAATATTCCTCAGTTCAAACACTATTGCCTTCCTAATGTTGTCTCATCCATCCAAGAAAGAATGAAAATATCCACATCCCAGCTAGCAGGTATCAGCACTTACTGTGCTGTATTAAAACATTTATGGAGGAACAGCATCCAAGAAGACTGGGTCTAGCACAGAAGCAGCATTTTCATCTAACGTTGCCACAGAGTCCAGATGTCATTCAGTTTGCTCCATGCCTTGGAACATGAATGTGGCTGCAGCATTTATAATTCACATAAGAACACCATAATTTATTCTTGTCTGATTTTTTTTTAACCATATAAGAATTTTATGCATATGCTGGAAACTTAGTTGCCAGTAGCCAAATCTTCAAAAGGCCTAAACCTACATCATGTCTTGTATGAGAGGCCAAGACTAGGCTGTTCAATGCCCACCCCAACCTGCCTGTCAGAGGAACCTTGTACTCATATTCTAATCCTAGAGATTAGAATATAATCCTAGAGATTCAATTCTGGTTATGGTTTGAAGCATACATAGATGAAGGGGAAGCAGTTATAAAGGTTCTTGATATCTCAATAAGGCTGACCTCCTCAATATCTCTCACAACCACAGGAATCAGACAGGTGCCCCTGCAGGACCATCTAGAACAGAAACCAAGCCCTCTGTTCCCCTGGATGAGCTTGCTTCTGCCCATTCACTGAAGAAGGAGCTCAGAAAGTTACACTTCCTAGGGCCAGGCTCTACCCTGCCACAGCAGGCATTAGGCCTGTCATGATGCAATGCAGAAATAGAAGACTATCTACAGCTTTAGGTTATTGCCTCTCTTATCTAGGTCACTCACACTCCTGCTTCCCAGCTCAGTGGACACAGCAGATCCTTCCAGAGATACCATGTTATATTTGTTCACCAGAAAGAGAGAGAAGGGTGATTTTATTGCAGTTTCATAAGTGCATTGGTCCTAATTCAGAAGACAAATACCCCCTGCGCCAGCAGAAAACATCTCTACACTTGAATGAAAGCATAATTTTAGTCACAAAACCATTGGCTATACAGAGAAGGTATACCAAATACTGACACAGGTTCCTCATTCTTTGAGGCAGTAAAACCTTTCAAGGGGCCTTCATCCTGCAGTTAGCTGCAAGTGACCAAAATAGTTACAGAATGAACTTCAGACTAACAGCAAATCTTGTTGCACGAACTCCCAAATCCTCATACTTGTAATTATACTTAGTGCACAATCATGTTGTTTCTTGATGCTGTTTGTTGCAGGCACACTCAAAGATGAGACAATTTCTGTAATACTTTTGAAGGAAATCTGAAGTAAGAACTAACAGTACAATCCCATAAATCGATTATTCCGCACACCCATTATCACTGCGTGAACACTCGTAACTCTCATCTGCTCTGGTTTTCCTGAGAGGCTGCCAATGCATTGCCTTTGCTTGTGCTATGTTTAACTCTCTCCTGATAAGCTCCTGAATTCTATAATAAAGCAGCAAGAGCAAAATGTACTCTGGAAGGCAGCCTAACGTAAAACTGTGGCATAGATTTTAAATCACAATGTCGCTGACTTTTTGGAACATTTTCCCATTCCACTGTGCATTTCAAACACAATAAAAACATTAAACAACAAGCTTTGAACTATTTTAGTGCTCTGATTAAGTGTTTGAATAATACAGTCATGTCAATTTAGCTCCATTTTATAATAATGAGTTTTAGGACAAACATTAGAGTAAACACAGCAAGACTAAAACAAACAAGTGCTTTTTAAGATATTCTCAGTGAAAACATATTTAAGTGTATTGTTATTACTTTCAGTACAATCACCACAGAAACTATAAAACTCACTTTTAACATCCATTCATTCTTAAATGCTTTTTGTTGCCTAAACATTACATGAATTTTAACATAATCAAGTTGGTATTTTAACAGTCAGTCATGGAACAGTAAGTCCTTTGGAACTTGTTAAAGCTCAGAAAATTGTTGGGTTATGTATACACTTATGTATATGCATTATGCCAGCTCTGTTAGCAAGGAGAAGGGAGCAAAACTTTGAAAACACTAATGAATATACTGGGTTGCATATACCTCAATTCATTGTAAAGTTTTAGAACTCTGACAGGTTCACTCCCACAGCAAACTCAGTTAAAAACAACACAGTAACATTAGAAATGAATTAGATTCACAGGATTCAAAATCAATCAAACAAATGTGTGATAACCCTTTCCCAAGTTCTCAGTGACAGGACTCAAGTGAACTTACCATATAAACTCCCTTCCAGTATGTTTTATGGGAACATCATACGTTAGCATACATCATCTAGTCTTCTTATTACTAAACCCATGAAAATCATGGTAACAGTACTGTATTTTTGTACAAAAACTTGTGCGCATAAGGGGAAACCATTAACAACCCTTCAACAGTGCAAACCCAGAGTACCCCAAACAACCTTACCTAGGTTCAGTGCTCCTTCCAGTACTTCAAATTCTGATGGAAACTGGTTTGTAAAAGACCTCTGCAGCACCACACAACGTCTAGACCTACACCATAAGCTTCCAGAGCTCCCTTGAGGCTCAAACCCTCCAGCAGGTGCTAATTGCTAATTGGTTCTGGCTGCCAGCTGTAGCTGCATCCCTCAGGCCTGCGAAGAGTGGGGCTGCAGCAAGGCAGAGAGGTCTTGAGCATAACAAGTGAGCTATGGTGGGTCTGAATGTCTGACTACGGAAAGAGTCCTAAAACTATGCGTGGATGACACCGTGGGTAAGCAGCAGGTGTCAGGTAAAGAATTTTCCTGTAAGCGTCATATCCTTAAACAGAATTGGCATCTCATGTGTGCAAAAGATTCATTCTCCTATTTCTCTAACAATTAAATGCGTGATTTGTATGGCAAAGCAGTGCAGTTTTGAAGCCACACCAGCAGAAACTAAGGCAGAATTTTCAGAGAACCATCTTTAAGTTAAAAATTGCAGCATCAACCCAAGGGCAATGCATATTGAAAGAACACAGAGATGAAAACAAAATTAAAACATATAAATTCCTTTCTGCTGGTTTCTTTCATTAAAATACTTGAAATTTAAATCTGAATGCATCACCATGTCTCAAGAATAAGTTCAATATAAGAATTTATTCCAATTTACGTACATCTTATTTTTCAGAATGCATCCTGAAAGTCATAGTAACTAATGCACAGAGGAAGAAATGCATTAATCTTCCAGTGATGCAGCACTCCCTTGATGTGTCTTCAAGTAAAAGGCCCACAGAAAAGACTTCAAGCAATGCTGTCCAAACTGTTGCATATTTCTAAGTTCCCCACTTTTAAACAATTTGAAGGTCAAGTTACACAGCAGAATTACACTCTCGTGGTGAAATCCTGGTCCTCATGTCCCTTCTCCGGCTCCAGAGCCAGTTCTTTCAGGAGATTAGCAAATAATTTATCTGATGCACCTTGTTACCAGGAGCTATTTTTTATTGAACAAGGCACAGTTACTAGCCTATCTTAACCTAAACAATAAAAGAGAGCTCCATCCGCAGTTTCTTCACCATATTCACTTGTTTGTTGAAGGAGTAAATGAACACCATATGCCAACAGGTATATGAAAGAGCATTTATTTCATGAAGGAGTATTTAATGCAAAATCTTCCCCTACTAGAGAAACAACCATGTGATTACCGTGAAATGCTACCAGTAAACGACTAGCAGGGATGTTTTTGCACAGACTAACTGTAGTCCTAGCAAATTTATTCTTTGTTCACAAGAAAAACAAAGTTGTAGTGTTTAACAAGCTTGAAATTACTCTCATCCATAAGTTGTTCAAAGGTATGTTTTAAACAGGAAACCTGCACCCTAGAGACAGCTACAACACGAAAGTTAATTTCATGTGATTTGCTGCTGTGCGTGACATGTGTGTAACTATAGCGCCTAGAAAAAAATCAAGGGGAGCAGTATGTACTGTGAAGTGTGACTCCACAGGAAGTGGTGAAAAGCACATTCAGTCCTCCGAAGAGTAAGTTTTTCTTATTTTTGCCTATGCAAACACCTAAAATGTAAACAATCATGTCACACTCTTGTCCACAGATGAACATATTTGTCACTGTTCTATGGCAATTGCTGTGGAGACCATCAGCTCTGCTAACTTCTGGGTATGAGAACATCATCCTTACCACCCATCTGCAACCCTTTTAGAATGTAACATAAATTATTGAGCCCACATTCAGCATAACTTTAGTCGAAAGTCCTACAGTTTCATTTCTGTATCCTATCTCCAGTCCATGATTCTCAGAAAGAAACTTGGTTTACATGCACCAAGTCTTCTCCAAAGTCTGCAGCAGCACATGTTGAACTTCTTGCAGTGCAATGAAGCAGATTTGATGCACATTATGGAAAAGGAAGGAGTGAGTCACACAGTTTTGGCTCAAATCAGTGTCAAACTACTCCATGAAGTGAAAAGAAAGCCCCCTGATCCAGGGCATTTCCTTTCCCCCCTGAAAGAAGAAAATGGGAAAATGAGAGCAGGTAACTTATGCATAATGAGCATTCCCAAAAGAAACACTTGATTTATTGCTACCTAAAGTTTTCTGTAAGTATGGTCAGGTGAAATTTGATGTAGTGGACAACAAGAGGCTATGAGGCCAGACTTCAAGGCACAGATGTTTGAGATTGCCTATACACAACTGAGTGATCACTCTTTTCCCTTGTGGAGTGCTCGTAACTATCGTACACAGAGACTCATTCCCATTTTTACATGTAATAGAAGACCCGTCCACAAAACATGAGGGCAGAATATCAGTCTTATTTTATCCAGTATGGCTCTGTTCTGCCTGGTATTTGCATCAAGATAGAAATTTCAATGCTATATTCCATTGCTATCATAGGATAGATAAAAATACAGACTAGATTCAACGATTCTGGGGGAAGAGGGCACAGAAAGCATCAATTTATATCTGAATTTCACAATTTAGAGAAAAGTCAAGCATGTGTCATTCAGGACTGTGAAGTTCATAGCAATTAATCCTTTCTGTGAAATCCATCATTTGCTTATCATGAAATCAATACAATGGCTCTCATCTTACTTCTGACCCTGCTGCTTAACCCCTTCATGTGTCTGTCTTTCCTGGTGTTTTATTTTATTTCATAAATCATCATTCTGCTCATTTTAAATGTGAACAGAGGTTTCAGATGCCTTGAGGGGAAAATACTCATACTTCTTCCTGAAAAATCATGGGCACATCTGTTGTTTTTAATGGATTGCAGCAGGATCAGGAAACTTCCGCAGTCACTTTTGGTTCTTGAGGGGAGAAAATAATCTTAAAGTCTTCCCTTGCCAGAGATGTATTTGAAAACAAGAGAGTGATCCATAATGTAAAATACAGATGAAATACAGAACATACCCTTCAAACCAATATGTTCTAAACCACAGACTGCATAATCAATATAAAGGGCTCATTTATTCTGCTATTTGTGCACAACTGCATTAGTCATGAATAGCTGGATAACAAGGGGACCATATGCTGCTCGCTCTGTGTCAACAGTCATTTTCTTATTGATTTTTGAAGTGTGCTGCCATCATAATCTTTCACAGTATTAGAATATAGAGATACAGCTGCCCTGTGCTCTCTCACTTCATCACTAATTTGATGCAAAAATAGCTTAGAGCTGAGTGGTCTCAAGCCAACCTGTCCCAGTCAAAATTCAGCCAACTTTTTCTGACCTTTGCACCCCTTTAATCCTGTTGTGCAAGTCCATTTTATGGGTGCTGCCAGCCAAGCCCAGAGGTCAGTGTCAGATCATAACACTCTCAAAGGCTGATCCTAATTTCCCTCATCAGACCCTGAGGACAAATGGCATCAGGATAGCTTGGCTAGGAAAATTTGAATTCCAGATCACTAATATAGTCACTAGGAAAGTTGCCTCATTCCTAAATAAGATTTCTGCAAAGGCTCTGTGCCAGGGCAGCAGGGCAGACAGGAGGGTGCCAGCATGGTGGAGTGACCATGAAGCTGAAGTGGAAAGCCACAAGAGAGGAGGCGGACTGTACCTCCTGAAATACAAAATAGCAGAGACTGACAAGCTTTGTGGGACTCCTCGAATGCATGGCAGACAAGCAGAAGCTATCAGACCTATTTGTATTCCTGCTAGAAAGCTTGTTTCTCTGAAGAGAAAAAGGTAATGAGCTTCCATGCCTCCTGCTGAGGTTGGAATTATGGCAGTATCTATACCAAGCACTAAGTGCAGTATAATTTCTTCCAGATGTATGTAGATGTGGCTGATTTTTCCACATTAATCTTTCACAGCCTACATACAGTGTAGTATTCAGAAGTTTACATATTATTCAAATAAAACATAAAAGGTTTTAAAAAAATCATATCTGGTCTTTTAAGCTTCCTTAAAAGGGATATGACAGTAACTGCCTTAATACTCCAGCTTCATTTTGTTATTGAAATTCCAGAGATTTACTTACCTGTCTGGCCCAAATGACTGAGCTACGGGAGGAAGCAGCAAGCTCACATCTTGCCTTACAAATGAAAGCTGACCATGAAGAATGTTGTGTCCACAACATTCAGCTAGGGATCTGGTGCCATTCCTTGCTCACTGTGCCATCCATTCTTCCCAGACCACTTGGAGGAAGGCACTTGTCCTCATGTTTCCATGCAAAGATTTTCTAGCACCGGGGGACTTCAGTCAAGGTTGCCAGATCTCTGGGAGTTCTTAGACCATATTCTCGTATGGAAATACAAGCCTTTTAATAAGTCAGGCCAGAGAAAACCCCACCAGTTATGTCACCTACAGCCACTCTTATGACTGCAGAATATGTTGTCATTTATACAGAGAAGATGTTTAAGAACACATAGGTCTGCCAGTTTTACACCCAGATTTGCTATGCCTTTTCAACAGTTTTTCACTAAATTATTGCTTTTAAACACTGAGCATGCTACATTGCTGGATCGATTGTCAATTTTTGTGAACTTCTGTCTTTTGAGAGTTAAACATGGTGTTTAGAGATGAACCTGATCTGTAAGACGTGAGCTAGATTTCAATTTCCTCTTCACCTCTGGGTAATTCCAATAGATAAGATTTTGGTCACTTCTGTAAACAGGGTGTCATGGTCAGTTGAGATATCTACATGAAGGACCATGTTCAAATAGCAAAGTATTTCTCCCAAGAGTCTTCAGATCCAATAGGGTTCAGTCCTTATTCATGATATGGAGTAGAGAAAAAGAAAGCATGTCATCTAATTTGAAGTTCCTTACAAAACACAGACTGGGTTAGCAAATCTGTCTCATGTTAAAAGTCAGGCAATTGTCCACATGTTTATTCATATATTCTGCCCACTTGCATCTGCAGACTCTGACTAATGCTTGGTTCAGATTATCTTTATGGATCCCCCTCCACCAAAGAAATGTCTGCACTCAGCTAGTTGCTTTATCTTCTTTGAATAACAGTAATAGCTGGCTTCAAATAGCATAAGTAACAGATATGGAAAGAGACATCTGATTTTCCACAACTCTCATGGAGTATTGTATCAAACATTATCAAACAGTCTAATGGTTAATACTAAAACAACTGTTTTATGTTCACAAAACTTTTTTTGTAAACCTACCTTGTAGGACAGGTACTAAATAGACAGTTATAGTATTTGTTTCTTACTGCTCTCTACCATGCAAACTTCAACTGGAAAGAGTTCAGACTGCTCCTCAAAAAAGATAAAAGCAAGAAGGCACAGATTATGTGACTACTGCTCTTTTGGATTTCCCCAGGTGTGGAGGAAAGCACCTTTGTATTTCTCTTATCAATAAATTACTTGTCACTGAATATACCTAAGGGGATTAAAAGCTCTTCTGCTTTTTCTTTGATAAAGAACAGGAAATAGAAACAAAGAACTCTGTACTCTGCCCCCTGTACTACTCAGACCCTTTGTGGGGACCTCCCCAGTGCATTGCCCCCAGCAGCAGCAGTACTACCATTGCTGGCAAGACTGACCCATGGAAATCCCTGGTATCAGTTCCCTGTTTCAACTCACACAGAAAGTGTTGTTTTTTTCCTCCCATCTCACCTCACAATTTCATTTATCCAAGATCACGCTTCAAAACAACCAGGTTTTGCTCACATTTTGTATGATTCATATCTCATGTTTCTTTTAGCATTATTGTAGCTCTTACAATTTTGCATCAAGTACTAGATATGTGAAATTCAGCTCAAGAGTCAGACATTCCTTGATCTGCATAATATTCAGTATTCAGAATAATATATAATAATATATATATATATAATAATATATAATAATAATATTCAATATTCGGAAACCTCCCATAATCATTTTTCTTTATTATAACTGGTCCATAATATGTTTGACAACCTGATAAATGTTGGGACACTGAGTTCCTTGAGATGTCTCAGGTCTTTTATCAAGACTTTCAGAGATATCTCAACTATTATTACAACCCCATGCAGAATAACCAGAGAGGTAAAACAGTCAAATTGTCATATAACTAAGTCTTTGGCTCTGTCAGAGACTCTAAAATAATTTAAATCAATCCATACTGATGTGGGTTTTTACTGTTTGTTTTTTTGTTGTTGGGTTTTTTTTGTTTGTTTGTTTAATTTTTTTTTCCTAGACCACCCACTTGCTCTTTAGTACTGGATTTCATTTAATTTTATTATCAACTCAAATTTACGAAAGAAAAGTCAACATCTAGTAAATGCCGTATTTTTTCTGTTTATGAAAGTTATTATTTCTTCCCGTGTTTATACAATCATATTTCTCTTCAGCATATAAAAATAATTTTAGGGACACAGATTAATGAAAAGTTGAGAACAGGATAAAAGTAAACTTTGATGGGTTTTGCTGCAACTTGCTACTAAATGTTTTGGGTTCTGTGTGTTTTTTTTCCTCCTGTCATCTTCCAGACTGTGGCAGCAATCTGAAACATATGAACAAATACTCAAAAACTTTTACCGAGGTCTTTGATGTTTGCAACTGAGGAATGCATTCAGCTTTTCAGCTCAAAGTCGTGAAGGTGGTCTCTTACTCAAGATGAATGCAGGAAACACCCTCCACATACAAGGAGAAATGATGGATTAGTGTTATGTGGGAGGGAAGTCTTCTATTTTGTATTTCTTCCGAACAATATTTATAAAGCATTTGGTTCATGGCAATAGCTCTCTGATCTCAGCCATTCTGCTATGGTGTGAAGAAGAAAAAGGTAAAGGTCCCTTCCAACCCAAACCATCCTGTGATTTACATGGGAACAGGCAAAGAAGAGGAAGTCTTTTCAGGAGTTATTCTTTACAGAATCATCTTATCACTCATATTAAATTAAGCTTATGAAACCTCAGTAAAACTATGAGAAATCACCCAAAGAACAGGAATTGCACTTGTTCTCATTGATGAAGGACCTCCTTTCCTTGAACTTCAGCTCTAAAGAATGCAAATAACGCAATCAGACATCATTGCGAAGAGGCCAAACTAGTTTTCTAGCATACTAATCCTTAGTCTGGACTGCAGCAGGCTTTTCAGTTTCACTTGTCCAAATTCATGGGGAAGACTTGCAGATGATGGAAGCTCCCCTTAAGACTAGGACTGTTTACACTGGATTTGTCTTTTACTGTGTAATGAATCAGCCTTTCACTACAGCTGTCATTTTCTTTTCCTTTCTTAATTAGAGGCAAATCATTACAAAGAAATGATCATATCTGAGAGCAGAAAAATATGGAAAGTTAAATCCTGAACCACAAACAGTATAGTGATGCTCAGTAAATATGATATCATTGTTACCTCTTCTCAAACAATCATTCCAGCCTGGGTATCATCATCCCATCGGGTGGTGAAGTCTCCACCTAGAGGCATTCAAGAAATGTGTAGGTATGGCACTGAGAGACACGGATCAGTGGGCATGGTGGTGAAGTGTTACTGGTTGGACTAGATGATCTTAGAGGTCTTTTCCAACCTTAAAGATTTTATGATTTTATCTGGGGCTTCTCACTACAGGCGAGCTGCAGGGGCAATTTGTCATGTTATGATGTGGGTATCTGTCTTCTAAGGATGGGGTAAAACTGCAAGTTCCTTTTTCACTGACTAATTTGTATTAAAGACAAAGCTCTAATCAAATGGTAGAAGTATTTAGTTACAAGCCACCTGGGATGACATTTGAACTAGAAACCTCATGGTACGAATAATATCCAACATCTCATTTGTCTTCCCCGTAGCTAGCCAGAAAGGCCAAAGGAACCTGTTTCCCACAGACATATAATCACGTTCAGGAAGCACACAGCCCAGAGCAAACAACACTGTGTTATGCTACATTTGTCATCTGACACTGCTTCCACAGCCAGCAGTGGAGCTGGTGCAGCCAGGCTGCCAGGGAAGCTCAGCGAGCTTGCTCTTGCGGTATAATGACTGTCTGCTGCATTAGGCTTTCTTCTTTCCCTTCTATTCCAGCTGCTCCCTTCTGTTTCCCAATGATTTCACTATCAGACACAGTGACAATGTGACCAATGGCTCTGCCATGGGTGAGGAAGCAGTTCCATCCCCTCTCCCAGACAACAGTGCTTCTTCTTCATATTTAGACTCTCATAGCTCTAGATTGATTTCTCATTCTCTTAATGGATAGAGTGCCGTTGTGTTGTACATGACACAGGCTGGCTGTTTGTTATATAACACAGTTCCTCCAAGCCTGGCCTCAGGTCTCACAGGTTGGGCAATTCTTGCTTGGGTAGCAGAGCCATCTTCAGTTTGGATCACAACATATCTGGTTCAGTGACGTTACATCACAAAAAATAAATATGATTTTCAAACATACAGATGTGCTGTGGTCATACTGACCATGCTGAGCTATGCAGAGGGCATCACATGGCAGCTGTGCCCCCATCTCCCCCAGAAGGTCCCTTACCACCGTGTGGGATAAATATAGATGGTAATGGATTAATAAAAATAAATCATCAGCTGTTTTATAACTTCTTGGCTAATATCTTCAGATCTACTTAGGATAAAGCTTACTCTAATTACAAAGTTCCCTTCAAAAGACGCACAATAATATATTTCAGCCACGGCTCTAAGAATTAGTCTACTGCCTCACTGGAATTTTAATTGACAATTGGGTAATAGTCCAGACTGCAGGTATCCAGGAAACAGCATTATACAAATGGAATTCTGCTCACTCATCTATACTGAAACCCGCTGTACACTTTATTAAAGTGCAGAAGAACTGAAGCACGGCAGCATTAGCCCAGTTACCTCCAAGCCAGCACCTTGGTAGGGAACAAGTTAGCAATAAAAATAGATATAATCTACAAGAAACTAGATACCATGAGGAATGACTAATTTTACATAATCATCTAAATTTTCTCTGCCTGTGGGTTCACCGGGGGAAAGTGGAAAAAGTGCCAGACAGTTCTAAACAGAAAGTGATTGACAATGTCTAAGTAAAGCTGCCCAGACATGTCATAGTCTTGTTTACAGCTCAGCCTTTGATTTAAAACTCAAATTAATTTGTAAATGAGTGACCTAGTTTCATCTATTGCCCTTTTAAAATGCATATCATGGCATGCAAAGATAATTTCAGCCTACTCAGAAACCCAGTTACTTCCAGTCATTCATCAAAGCACTAATACTGCTCTTTAATCAGGGTTAGAGCAAAGTTGTAAGAGCAAAGCATTAGCTTCACACACCATTAGCTAGGAGAGCCTCAGGCTGTACATCATATGCTTGATCAAATGACACTCATGCTGTTCTGTATACCAGAAAATCAAGGCTTTAAATACTACCTTTCTTAGAGGGAATCTCAGGAACAATTGACGAGGTCATGCATATTGATATAGTCTATTTGGATTTCAGCAAGGTGTTTGATTTTGGAGCACATGACATTTTGTTTGAAAGTATTTTGTGCAGAAATAACAGAGCATACATTAAAATAACTAAAAACTGTCTCATCAGTGAATATCATCCTGTCTTGGTAAAGACGTAACTGTGACTGAGGCCATTCCATCCAGGTCCATGGGAACCACTTTCTGAGCCAACACGACTATTTTATCAGTCATTTAGAAACAAAAAATGATTACTCATGATATTCACTGCAGATAACTTAAATATAGTAGGAGAGCAGATCGTGGAGACAGAGAGATCAGAATTGCCAGGGGAGACAGTCATCATCCAGCCTGCACCTAAGACTCGGGGACACAGATTATAACCATTTCTTGAGAGACTCAGAGCTGTGATAGTCTCAAAAATAACTGTTCTATTTTAATGCTACTACTAAAGGTTACCAATACAATCCTTGGATAAATGCAAAGGAAACTAACAGCAAAACGAATCAATTCCTGTATGCAGCACCAGTATCTCTGCTATGGAGAAATTCATTCTCTCTCTGTACATTGGGAATGATGTGGGAATAAAGAAGGAGCGCAAGGTCACAAAAATGTTTTGAAATTATCCAGCTCCTCGAAGAGATAGGATATACCACACAAAAGATTTATGATGGTCTAGGGAGAAAGAGAGTACAGATTTCCTCATGCTGGAAATAGATTATGGTTTAAGAGTTGTGCTTAGGTATATGAGATCATTTATACTCTGAAATTGCCTGGAAGTGGAACAGGGAAATCATTACCAAATGCACAAATCAGTTCCCCAAATAGAGGAAGCCAGTGGCATTTTGAAGGCCACAGGACATTCAGCTTTGTCTTCAGCTGCTGGTACAAAGGGTTCTGATGTCCTGCAGCCCCTATGAACAGGGATCAGCTGGCTCTGTTCTTGTTCCAGGTGCCCAAGGACATATCTGGTGGCATCTCATCCTGGCAGGGTTTAATGTGAAATCAGACTGATCCGGAGGACTCTGAAGTGAGGGTTGGATGCCAGCATTGCCACCGCATGTGGCCAGGGCTCTCTCTTAGACCCCTCCCTGTTCCAAGGTCAGGCATCCACAGCCTGGTCCAGACATTCACAGGGATACACCAGCATAGCGCTCAAAATCAGATCTCAAGGTTTCCAGGTTTCTGCCAGCCTCCTGCATGGCTCAGGAAGGCTTTTTTCTGGTGCTCAGTGACTGAACCAGTCATTACGATGGCTCAGACATGGTCTTGGAACCAACTGTACTGCCAGGAGCATCAGCTGTTCCCCTCATGCACAGTTTGAATCACGCATGGAACAAGGGATATGATAAAGTGGCACTAGCAGAAGAAAACTAACATTTTTCTTACTTGTCTGCTCAGGCTGCAATTGTGTTAGATTTGGGATGAGAAAGGAATTTTTCTTCAGATTATAATGACAAGGATCAAGAGATCTCATCTGTTCTCTCCCCAGGGCATGTAATTTAATCTCTAAGTATCAGTCTAAGGTCTTTGGACTAGCATAAAGACAAATGGGTGTAATGTCCCTGATATAGAGTTATAAACAGAGTTAGTTTTTCTTCTTGATTTTAACACTATGGGACCAGTATGTTTCTGGAGTGTAAGTGAGCTGAGATAGGACAAAAGTAGGAGAGACAAAATAATTGATTCAGACTGTAAAGCGAATAATGTCAGACATGTATGCACTCAAGATGCAAAGCAAATAAACAAATAGATACTCCTGAATTTTCAACAGAGAGGATGCTGGAATGGGAAGCACAGTTCTAATATATCTGGGACACCCTAGGCTAAATGCACATATTTTCACACTGTCCAGTGCAATGCATCTTCACTCCAAGAAAGGGATTCACTCAAACAGTAAGACTACTAGCAGATAGTCAGGCTTCATAAGCACATGCACCAAGATCAGATCTGAAAGGAGAACTTTCCTTCATTTTTTCAGACATGCATGAACACGGAGGGTTTATAAGAGAAACCATCCCACTATCATTATCATTCAGCTTTTAAAAATAATTATTTATATCTTTCATTTTTATACCAATCATCATCTGCTTCATTCATTCATGTTGAATTCTTCCTCTCCCTTCACAGACATTTTGTTTCTCATGTTCTGCCATTTTCCCTTGGCCCCACAATAGTTGTGGCACAAAAGGGAAGATCTGTTTATCGTATTGCTAAAGATTGTTCGTTGTGTTGCCGAAGAAATCTAGTCATGGGTTAGGATCTCACTGCACCAGGCTCTGTATAAACACACAGTGGAATGTTGATACCTAGACAAGGATTTGGTTGGAAGCTATTTGCAGTCTTGATTGTAAAAAGACTAGCTTCACCTAAGAAGGAACAGTGAACAAGGACAAAGAATAGCGTGAAAGGGGTATCTGTGCATTTGTCGCATTGTTAGAGCGTCAAGGACATTTGAGTAACTGAAAAGACCCATGAATACATGTCATAATCTGGGCATTATGCTGCCTTATAGCACAGATGGCAAGGGGCAAACCCTACAACGCACCATGGCATGTGATTCTTGTTTGTTTTTTTTAACAGCCAAATCCTGTTTGCATAGTTTTGTACTTTTATTTCAGGATTAGATCTTCTCTTCAGAAAATCTGTTTTTTCTGCCTTCCCTTTGAATTCTTTGTATGTGAAATACGTGGAATGCTCCCTGCAGCTCCTGCCCATGCTGGAATTCTATGCAGGATACAAAGAGCTTCATCTAAATGTCCCATTAGTTGTCCTGGGTCTTTATTTCCCAAAATGATGGTCTTGCACGTGAAAGAGCACACTGACACCAACCACACCACTGTGGCTTGTTTTAGAGCAAATGATGTCTTTAATACCCTGACAAACCAGCAGATAACAAACCTTGAAGTCCCATTTTGTGTCAACTACATTTAGAGCCCACTGCAATGGTTAAAGAATCTAGCTGGAGATATCCAAAAATTACAGACTCAGCCTGATCTGTTCACTGTTGCCTATAAAATATAAAAAGCAATGTTTGTTTCCCTCAGCACTTAATTCAAACTTGCTCATGCTAGAGTAGATATGGTTTGAATATAGGGAAAGAAGAAGACAACTATTACAATAACAGCAAGAAGATCTAGAAGCCATGAAATTCCTCTTCAAAACCAAGCAGCTGAAACAATATGAGATTGTTGAAAACAGACACATGTCAGCATTCCTCAAAAAGAGCAATTCTGGCATTTAATAACTTGAGGAACAGTCATGATTCTTCTTTTAAGAAGTTTCAGTTGTCCATGAAAGGAGTTGGAAGTACCTGGGAAAGAAGGCAGCAAAGACACACCAGACATAAACAGATGTATACCATGTCATCCAATAAAAACATGAAGAGATATCTTTGAGATTAAGAGCTAGCTATGATTGATTTGTGAAAGTCAGATTTTTTTTTAGTTGATGGGGATTGTGGAATAGCTTGAGGCGGTTCTATAACACCCATGAAATACCAAGAAAAGTTACACAACCTTGTACAGAGTCAGTTATAGAGACTCACAGAACCTCAAATAAAAGCATGTTCCTATGGATGAGAAAAAGAAGCAAGATAGAAAGGAGAAGAATGGTGGCCTGGTAAGATGAAATCTAACTTCCAGATAACTCAGGTAGAGCTTTTACTGAAGCTGACTTCACTGTGCGAGGAGAACAGCTTTAATCCAAAGACCCACACTACACGTTTTGGGAAAAAATGGGGTGAGATAAGAAGATAATCTGCTGTTTTGTCTAAATCATTGTTTACCTCAGGATGTTTAAATAGAAACCTGCCTTAGAAATCCTTTTTGTCACAAAAACTGTAAACCAAAAACAAGCATTCATGACAGTGAGCACATAGGAGTCATCAGTGAGGACACTGGAAAGGGTGAAGAAAAAGGTGCTGTGGTATCTCCTGGGACCAAACAAGATAATAAAACATGAGATAAGTTCACAGCATCTGCCTAAAGTACAACAGCCCAGGTGAGCTTCCATCACTGAGTGAACAGACAAAGTTCTTTATCCAAAAAGTTCCATCTCCCTTCTTTGATCCATCCTACACTGTTAAAGGGTTCTGCACCAGAGAAGGTGCTTAGTTTCTGTAGTGTTCTCACAACCCTAGAGGAACATCACATGGGACTCTGTTGTCCATTAAGTACCAATCTGAGTCAAAAAAAGAATATCAGTTTTTATGGTACTGGGGTTCTGGGAGCTCTTCTCAAGAGTTGTATGTCTATCCCATAGCCTGTCCTATCAGTTGTCTGTCCCTTGCTGTGCGTTCTCAGGCTTGAAATTCTCTTTGCCTGTTAACAGAAACAAGTGTATTAAGTAATTGAACATGCCCCTTTGTAAAATTCTATTCAAGCTGTCTCTTTGATTTTCAACAAAATCAGACTGAAATGTAGCATGAAGGTGTTAGCCCCCACACAAAATGCTTTATATTTGTCACAGAGCCCATTCAGATATGTCTGTGATGTTTTGAAGTCGCATCTTCATCTCCAAAGGTTTTTAGTGGCATTCATTTATTTTCCAATCAAATCATCTGGGACAGTTCTATTTACATAACTAACAATGCTGTATCTAGGCATCATTAAAAATATAAATCTAGTAGAGTTAAGTCGTTTATTTTAGGTAAACAGTTTTAAGGAGAATGAGGTTTCTCTGACAAATATTTGGAAATTTTTGTTCTCTTGATGTTAACATACTGCAGGAGGAAAAAAAGAAGAAATCACTGAGGAAGTTTCATTGTAGAAATCAACTTAATTCACTGGGAGACAGATCATAGGTTCGGAAAAAAAAACAAAAACAACCACTGATTGGGCCAGTGAAGACAGTGTAAGGAAAGAAGCTTTCAGCCTTGCTTAGGGAGGATGGGTAAACCACGAATTATGACATCATTTCCGAGATGCTGCCTGACACTTACAAGATGCACTGACTGCTTCTTCTGAAAGAAGACTTGCATGGAGAGTAGTAGGAGGAAAGAAGTAAAGAGCAACTGAAGGTAAGGTCAAAATGAGGGAATAATCAAAATCCCTGCACCAGGTTATATGACCCAACCCATGTAGCGAGGGAGCAAGGACAGGATTACAACTAGAGCTTCTATAGCGCTGGGCCCAGTGCTGCTTATTGACTGATCCATTAAGCTTCATATCAGAGTCTAAAATAAAGACGACTGAGTTTTGGGAGGTATTCCAAAGGTTGTGGTACTTACAAGTCCCTGCTTCCTGATGTGGGGAAGAGGTAAGTCCAGTCCCTGATCCACTTTGCAGTGAGATGCCTTGGTAGAAATTCAATCACTGTGAAATTCCAGGTATGGAAAAGGATTTTTTCATGCTAAGGGGTATTTTGACATCTGGGTGACATGTTCTGGAAATTTACCAAGCAGCAGATTCCTGTCCTAGGTGAGAAGGCAAATTTCAGCAAGTAATCTACAATATGTGCCATGAACAATGAAAGAAAGAAACATTTTGTAAGCAGTTAATTGCACAGGATGAAGTTACAGCATTATGCCTAAAGGCAGAGGTATGCTGCATTTTCTTGCAGCTCACTAACAAGCACATAGAGGCTTTCACTGTGCAACAATACTCCAGGGAGGAAACAAGAAGGGAAATAATTAAGGAAAATATCTTCAACTGTGAAAGAAGTTAGTTTGGCAAAACACAACCTGCAGTGTATTTTGTGGATTTCTGCACAATATTAGAATAGATTGAATTCTGTGAAAATTCATCTAGGGTCTGTTCCTCTGCAAAACATGGAGTGAAATTTCCCTACTTAGACTCTACTCATGTGTTTTGCTCACCAGATGTGTAATTTAATCCACAGATTTATTACCAATTTATAAGAAGCATTCACTGCTCTCTGTGATGAAGGAATAAAACTTGCAGTTCATTACCTGTTCTACATTAGAACTATTTAATGGTAGAAATTCTTATCTAATTTAAAATTATATTTCATTTCCACTGTTTATTTTATACCCCAGAAGTCTTTGAAAATCACAACTGCAATGGATAACGTAAAGCGGAATGTGCTGAATGCCTACCTGTGCAACCTGGTCTAGGGAGTTGCTTTGGCCAGGGAGTTGGAATAGATTTCTAGAGGTCCTTTCCAACCCCTACAATTCTGTGTGCTTCCAAGATGTGAGGCTTCAGTCAATAAACACCACAGCAGAGCTCTAAAGGAGGACAATGGACTGCTCTGCAGGGCCACCTCACCCAGAGTAACAGCTCCATGGTTTGGGATGGCTCCTGCCTGCTCCAGGACACCTGATGGCACTGAACCACATGGAAAGGTTTGACATGAAATCTATCCATATTTTTTGAACAGAATTCATCACCATGAAATAGAAGCAGCAACAGCCTTCTTCAGCAGCCTATTTGTTATAGAATCATAAGGGTGAAAAAGACCTCTAAGCTCATTTAGTCCAGCTGCCAACCCATTCCCACCATGCCCATTAATCATACCTCCCAGAGCCACATCTACACCTTCCCTGAACACCCCCAGGTACAGTGAATTCACCTCCCTGGGCAGCCTGTTCCAATGCATCACCACTCTTTCTGAGAATAGATTTTTCCTAATATCCAATCTGAATCTCCTCTGTTGTAACTTAAGGACATTACCTCTTGTCCTGTCACTAATTACCAGGGAAATGTGGTTGCTTTGACTTCAACCTGTCCAGTTCTACAGAGCTGAATAAAAAAACCTCTTAGACCTTTTAAAAGACCTTTAGACAGAAACTGGCTCTCCTCTGTATTTTACAGCTCTCAGGCTATATCATCACTGAATACTATTAATTTAACAGAATTACTTTTGACAACAATGAAATATGGAAGTCATGTGGAAGGGGGCCCAGACTGAAGATTAAACAAAAAGTAAAGATGCATTTGGAGAACATTATGTGAAAACATAGAACCATTTTACTAGATCAGGCTTGGTGTCTGTCTTATTGCTGCATGCTCTCAAAACATGCTCTGCCATGCTTAGTGCTATCATATTGCATGGATAATTCTGTTAAATGCCACAAACTCCTCTACTGGGTTTGTATGTTTAAAAGGAGTAAAGTTTAAGAATTTCATACAGTTTGGGGGACCATAGAAGCAAAGCCTATCCTAAAAACCCCTGATCAACACAGAACAGCACCCAACTGTTGAGCCAAGATGCTGTAAATGTTACATGAGGCAAAATCAGGTTGGGGCTGTGCTCCTGCCAGCTGGTGCCAGGGGCTGGACCAGGTTCAGTGTGGGGCAGGCTGCTTGGCAGCAGCCATAAAAATAAAGCATATACTGCAGAACAACTGTGATCACTTAGAGGGAACAACACCTAGTAGCAGCTACTTTCTAAGAATCCAAGCTAGGATGTACTTCTTAAGTTTCAGTGAAATTAGACCAGTCACCTTTATTCTGTTACACACTTATACAACAGTGCTTCTCCCCGGTTTACAAAATTAAAAAGAAATTAAAGCCATAAACAAGTTAAAACACTCTCTTTTTCTGAAACACGGTCAAGATACTTTAACATCATTTTTCATGTTATATCAACTGTTTCATCACTCACACACACTTCTCAGGTCATATAATCTGAGAATGGCTTAGGTTGGAGAAGACCTTAGAGCCCACCAAGCTCCTGCTCCCCCCCTCCCCCCATGTGCTGGCTGCCACCCACCAGATCAGGCTGCCCATGGTCCCACCCAGCCCAGCCTTGTGCATCTCCAGATATGGGGCATCTACAGCTTCTCTGGGCAATCTCACCAGTGTCTGAGTAAAGGCTTTCTTCCTAGTATGTAACCCATGTTTCCCTTCTTTCAGCTTGAAGACGTAAGCCTTTGTCCCATCACTATCAGACAGTGTAAAAAGGCAGTCCCCCTCCTGCTTATCAGCTCCCTTCAAGTACTGGAAGGTGCAATTGAAACACAGACCATCTTTCTTCAAATACCTCTATTCCCAGAGCGGAGGAACATGAGCTGCTGGAAGCCATGAACCTGACTGCTCTCTCCACTATACATAAGTGAACGTTCTCAATTGTTTTGTTGGCAAAATAAGTCTCTGTAACAAGAACATTATGCTGAGTTTTGCAAGTGCTTGTTTAGCACATAAAAAACTCATCTGAACAAACAAGTGTAATGATGGGAAAAATCACCGTGTCAAAAATCACATGGCAGCAGCAGCAGCCCCTCTTCTTTGTCCTTCAGTACAATACATTTTCCAAACACACATTTCTTTTCAGAGAGAGCACAAGAGAGAAAGAATGCAATTCAGCAACTCTTATGATTGTGTAAGAAATCACTTACATTTCAGTGCTAACTGCGGCTGATCTCAGATTTTTACAGGTCTTCAATACAAGCATGATAAAATATCATACCGGCACTCTTGTTAACAGGCTAGAGCAGCATGATTTCCCTCCAAGCCCACTTTGCTACGCATGGCAGGGTGAGGCCAGGTTGTCATTTGTCCCAGAGCTAGCCTGTTTGCAACCACTGCATCAAAAGCACTGCTGTCAGAATTCGCGACGCAACCCAGTGTACAGAACAGTCTCTGCTGTCTCTTGCTGCCCTCTGCTGTCTCAAGCCCAGGCAGAGCTGAGAGGTCTGTGAAATCCTGGGGGGGGGAACAAAAACAAAAAAACCCTACATTTGAAATTGAGCCACACACAGAGCCATAGACTCTGAAAAACTGACTGCTCTGGAACAATCCTGAGGTTTCTCCCACTTGGGAATTTGCTCACACTTCTGGTGTGGGACATCAGGCCCTGGGTGTGATGTGTGAGCAGCACAGCACAAGGGCTTGATGCTGCACAGGGATGCAGGAAGGAAGACCACACAGGAGCCAAGGGGTCTGCAAACTCTTGGCAGCTTGAATCAAATCCTGCATTGCAGTTGTAACTAATTCAAAGCTTTTTAACACAGAAAATATGGATATATCCAAGAAATAAGTGAATCTAACAAGTTCAAGACACATTATTTTCACCCTTGGTAACTGCAATCAATGGCAACCTGACAACTACATCCTTCCAGCATACTGAAGTTCTTGTGTGAGGCCCACCTCTTTCTAAAAATGTGCTTTTTATACAGTAATAAAACTTCTATCCAGACCAGAACCATGCAACCATTTTGCAAACACTCTCCATCAGTGGGCTCAGGCACTACCTGTTGAACACCTAAGGACTCTGTGTGGGGCTCTCTCACACAGCACCCAGTGAACAATGCCACCTAAAGCCATTCTTGTGACACTTAGTGGGCACTTGAGATCCAAAGGAGGCCACCTTGGGGCAACTGCAACCAGAATTCACTGAAGCAAAGGTGAGCGAGGGGGGGGGGGATTCCTGCAATCACCACTTGACCTTCATTCTTTGTTGGAAAGGAAGCAGATGGCTTGCATGAAGTGATGCCCACCCCTAGATGCATTCAGGTTGGATGAGGTCCTGGGCAGCCTTATCAGGTAAGTAGCAAAACCACCCACATCAGGGGTTTGGAACTGAATGGACTTCAAGGTCATTTCCAATCTTAGCCGTTCTATGATTCTATAAGAGCTAGGTAATCCAAATCAAAATTTGGGTTTGTTTGAAGGCTTATTTCAAAGCATGCTCTCTTTAGATACATGACGAGGCACAGCTGAGCCAACATATTTCAGGGAATATTCAAGTAACACTAGAAGTCTTAGTGTGAAAGCAGATGTAATGTAAGATAACTCTCATCTGTGCATTGACTGTGTCAAGATTTTTCTAAATAAAAAAAAAAAAAAAAACAACACATAACTTGTTAGAGTAAGTAGTGTAACTCAAGTTACAACATGCCTAGGAAGCATTAAGACTCCCCTGAAATACTTCCCACTATAGTTCCTCTATCATAGGTCCTCTCTCCCATTAGCACCCCTACTATTGAAATGGCATTAAGGAATAAGCAAGTCCTAGAGCAGCACCTAGATCATCGGATACCTAGAACACTCCCAAACACAAATAATGAATCACCAATTGTTATGCAATAATCTAGGATGGAGATATTTTTCTTCCACTGTCTTTTTTTTTTTTTTTAAAGTAAAGGTAGACTCTGTAAAACATGGAGAAGTTCATGGTAAGGAAATATTTCTTATTTATAACAGTGAAAAGATATAAGACCTATCAGCAGTTTGTTCTCAGGCATCTCTCATTAACGTGGAAATTTTACAAGGAGGAAAGAGTATCTGTATTGTAATACATGCAATATCTAAGAGGACTGAATTGCTATTACATATTTACTCTGGTACTTCCTAGCTTTTGAAGGTATCTTTTTGCAGCCTGGATTACAATCCTTTCCTGTATCTCATCCACTAAGCAATACATATATAGGAGAAGATTCAGACTGGAGCTCCAGGGACTTTGGGACTGAAAGGAATGGATGTGGATGAGGTTTCTTCCAAGGCTTTGGTGTTGGTGTTGCAGAGCCAAGTGAGTGATATGGAAACAAATGTAGCTGTAGAGGCAGATAGGCTTGCTCTTGAAGCTGATATTTGTTTTGTCTGAATGGCAGTGAGAACAAAGTAGCCCTGGCCTTCAAGCACTGTTGCAACACAAATAAATAATAAACTTTTGAAGAATAAATGTTATCTTGGCTTGTTACTTACTGTTAGAGTTTATTTTATGTGTGGTCTCATTCTTTGCTCTGAGTTTCCTGTTTGCAGTGGAACTCACTGTTGTGCTTGCCTATCCCAGGCGAGAGGGACCCTATATATAAATATACACCAGCAGAGCATCTGCAAACAAACACTGCAAATAGAGCAAAAGTCCTGGGCAGAGCCATTCATACTTGCACACGAAACATTCAGTTCACTGGCTGGCTGACAATTCCCTGAATGAGTATGAGTGGCCCTGCATTATTCTTGGCCAGCAATTCTTGGCATATGCACATTAACTAAACAAGAATGTGGTTTGCCAAGGTATCTATGCATGGCACAGCTAAAAGAGTAATAAAAGAAAATATAGAAGATTTAGTGAAACATTTATTTCAGCATCTTATTTATTTTTTTTTTTTTAATTACAGATGGGAGGGCACTGCAGTTTATGTTGCTAATGCCATGGATGTTACTCCAGTTTGCTTTATGAGCATCATATCCCTTCTGTCACTCAAAAGAATATGGCCCAGAAATCACTTGATTTTGTTGTCACCATTTACACATACAAGCCTGCAAAGTATGTTTCACGATTAAACCAAGGAGAACATTCTTGTGGATTTAGGACTCAAGGTCTGCATATTACATTGATAAATTAGAAAATAAGAAAATAATTTGGAGTACAGAGGGATGAGGAGGAATTAGTTTGCTTTTTTGCATGTCATGGAACAGATCAGAATCTCACTATTTGAGAAATAAAACAAATCAATGTAGAACACCAAGCTGACTTGCAACACACTACAGCTTGCTTGAAAGAGTTGCTAAAGTACAAATGCTATAGGCTTAAGTGGTCCAATTGTCTGCTTTTTACGGAAATGACAGAAAATGGAGAAGTTGATGCACGAGCACGTAAATTTTACCACACAGATTGTACTGATTGAGAACCTCACCCTAGTAGGAAAATTGGATGATTTATTCTTTAAGGAATATAGCAACTGTAACACCATGAAACACACAGCAATGACAGCATAGTAGCAAAGTCCTAGGCTACAGCAACCATAGACACAGAAACAAAGGGAAGGTGCTGCTTACCCCTAGAAAGCCTCAGGCAGGCAGAAATCTCCAACAAGATAGCCTAACTTCCATTGTCAACCCTTAAATGAGATCCAGGAAGGGGTGGATCCTGGCTTCACCCCTTTTGGTTACTCAGGTATATTGTGTGCACCTGAGCTCCCCTGGGTAGACCCTGCATTCCCACCAGGTGCTCCATCACTGCTTCAAGCTGTGACTCAGCATTTCTGCTACAGCAACAAAAGCATTTTTCCTTTTTTATTCCCACAGTTGAGGGGAATCCCTTTGTTCTAAGCTGGGGAACAGATGATGCACTTCTCCTTTTCTTGTTTTTGTGCATAGGACCTGTGCAACTTTTGTTATGCCTGGGAAAACAGGCAATGAAGCTCCCATCCTCTGTTACAAGGAATGATGGTTGCTCTCCCTATATGCAATGCCTGAGCATGATGCAGGGCAGTGAAACTAGGTGGAGGCTTTTGGCCATTGAAATAATTTGTGCGGTGAATGCAAGCCAAAGTTGTAACACACTTTTCCTCATGGCTTTGTATCTCACTTCAGGTGCACCTTCCCAGTGCAGCTCTAACAGCCAGCACGTGCCTGGGAGTTACAGAATGGCTCTGCCTGCAACCATGCCAAGCCTGCAGCTGTGCGGATTTCAGGCTGTGTGCTAATACAGAGGAAGATGGGGATGAGGAGGCACAGAGTTAACTGAGTAATTCCCTTCCAATGTGATTATGCACTGAAAAATAAAAGGCAGTGTTTCATTCAGTGCAGGCTGCAAGAGTTCTATTTATAGGCAGATTTTATCTGTTTACCAGTAATATTCACCTTTAATTTTCAAAAGATTTAGAGTGATAGAAAGAAGCTATTTTGATGAAAGCTTAAAATAGATCCCTGGCACTCCTGGGAAAGCAGATCACTGGTCCAAAATCAGCCCCATGATCTTGCACACACCAACTTAAAGCTGCAGTGCCTCTGGATTCATACCAGTATTTCTGAGATTACATCTGGCCTTAAGATTTAAACCATTACATTTTTGGAGCTTGATGTTGATGCTGGACACAGTTTGGTTTAGTTTAAAGTAAAAAGATACTGTTTGAACAGCTGGAGAACAAACTCCAGAATAAGCACACATGATGTTATAATTGCTCTCCATTATACAGTTGAAATTGCTGTAATGCTGCTCTGAAGGTGAAAATCCACTTTTCCCGGAGTTTTAGCTCCAAGGCCCAGCCTTCCACTTTCTCTGTCTCAAAATCAAACAGGGCCAACAAAAATGCTGACGTCCATCAGTGTCACCAGAACAGGCAGTTAGGGGACAGGCTGATCCCAAGCCACTGGGTAGGCACAGCAGAATGGAGAGAGACAGGTGAAACTGCTGCACAAACCTTGGACTTTGGGTGCTAGCGGGCAAGGCAGACCCCAAAGATACTCGCTTTCTAATTTCACCACAAGGATCTGATAGGATGAAGCAGTTTTATCAATTGAAAAATTAACTACTGCCTAATAACAGAGAAGCAGGGTCAGTAACCATTTGTCTTCATTTCCTTTCTGTGGCTTTTATGCTCATTAGTTAGATTCTAAATCTTCCTCCCCTTTCAGATTTGTTTACAGCAGCAAAGAGCCAGTAAAACACTGCAGCAGTCAGACAAAAACATGCTCGCCAAAAGCCCTCTCGCACTAATAACACACAGGTTTTCAGTCATGCATTTGTTTTGCCAGGTCCTTAACTCTTGATCTTAGTCCAAAAAGACAGTGGAAAACTGAGGATGTGTTAAGTCTCATCATATGGTGAAAGACCTGGATTCTGTAAAACATTTTATCAAAGCAGAAACTCCATGGAGGTGGCTCTTTCTTTTCTCATATCCATTTGTTTTCAATGTCGTTGTTTAAGGTAAAGGAGAAAAAGGAGAAAAAAGTTACTTTTTACTAGATATGACAGAACACACTGTTTCTGTGCATAGGTACTACTCCTCTTTCCCACAGTTCTCTGAAAGATTCTGTGGAGTTTTCTAAATTGCCACGGACAGCTGGAAAGAACAATAACCCTAGGACTTCTCATTTGGTCTTCAGCCACAGGTATCACTGTTATCTATCCACACATGCTAATAAAATTTCCACTTCTGTCTTGGAATCAAGCAAGTATCTATTTTCCATACATAGTTTGAATAAATTACTGGTGGAAAAGAGGTACAGAAAATGCTTATGTTGCTCAAATTCTGACATTAGTACTGTTCAAACGGACAGGGAAGCACTTGCTTTTTCTTTCCTGCAGAATCATTAAGGATGGAAAAGACCAGGGTTATACAATCCAACAATCAACCCACAACCACCGTGCCCACCAAGCAATGTTGTGATCTCTGAACTGCTTGTTTTTGCTGGCAAGTTGAGCCTGTCTGGTGGGGCATCTCACACTGCAGCTCAGTTTATGATTAAATTAGTAAACGCTGCCAGCATTACTCATCTTAGTCGTGGGACTGCTGGGAGCATGGGAGATGAAGAGCTAGAGCAGAAGCAAGGTTTGATGCTGGTGAGGAAACAGTGCAGTAAGGTCAAGAAACAGCATCCACATCTGACAGGGAAGGAGGATGTAGCAATATTGACAAAGCAGGGGGAAGCAAGGGGAGAGCAAATGAAGGTGGCAGCAAGAAATTTAGCCTGCAAAAGTTATTGAGAGCCACCTTATTAATTTGATTTTCTGCACAGTCAAGGCCAGTTTCTCTACTTGTCATTCCTGTACCCAGCTCTATTCATGATTGCTCATTTGCAGGGTTTGGAAAGACTTTCATTCTTGACTTTTAGTTACTCAGTGATAAGGATTTTCACTATGAAAGACATGCACTGTATCTCATATTATGATTTCCACCATGAGAGACGTGCACCGTATCTCCAGCAGAATTTTGTCTGGAATTGGATTCCAGAGATGAAGTCTACTTGTGCTGTTATAAATTTTGAGTCATCTATTCTCAGAAAAAAATAATTTCCTTACATAAGTATTTTGAGACCAAGATAGAAATCTGTTAACTTTTTCTTCAGCCTCTCATTATGAGGAAAATTTTCCAGACTGAATCATTCCTCCAGTTTTCTTCCAAAAAAATCTTCCAACTTGCTAAAGTTATTTTCAAAATACATGGATTCTGGAAAAAGTCAAATTTGCCAAACAAAAAATAAAAATAAACAAACAAGTTACGCCTTAAAAAATCCTGATTTTGGTCTAAAAGCCTACTACCCAGCACAATCCTAAGCGCTCAGCTAGTAGAATGGTGCTGGGGTAAAGGCTTACCTCTATTACTCTTCATACATTATAAATTGCCTCCTGGTGAGATTAAAGATCTTTTTCTGAAGAGATGTTTTGAAATCTTCATCATAATTACGCTTTGGCTTTGTTGTTTCCAGCTGAAGATGAGATTTTAATGCTGTCAAATTAATGCCAAAATTGCGTTGGTCTCAAAGGGGGAGAACCTAAACTTTACTCCTTGGACTTACACCTATTTAAACTTAAATTTAAAGAAAGAATCAGCTAAATCTCCTTGGATGGAATTCTTCAATGCTAGACTAGTCCAAAGAAAAAGCTGACTGTTAACAGAATGACTTTCCTATTTTGAGGAGCTGAATATGACTTAATGTTGGTGATTGCCATATGCTGTTTTACTGTAGTTTTGCGACAAAATCATTTTGGATATCTTGTCTTTGACAGGACTTCATGTTTTCCTATTTTTTACAATAGAAAACTTTATCAAATGCAGAGAGTCTCAGTAGAAGTCTACAATGACCTTTATACAAAACTTCCCTTTGTTCTTAACTTGTCTTCCTCACGACCAAGGAGAGAACATATTCATTCCCATGGTGGGATATCATGAGATGACAATTTCCCCAGATCTCATGAGTGATGCAAGTGGCACTACAGCAGTGAGCTTGGCAACCCACTTCCCAAAGCAGCCTTCCACTGACATCTGCAAGCAAACACTGAGTAGCTGCTAAGGCAGCCCAAACCCAGCAAGAGGTGTGTAGCCTTTCACCTTCAGACATCTGTAACATCTCTGCTAGGGTGACGTAGTGCTTGGCTGAGACCAGCTCAGGGCTAAAGGACAGATGAAATTGTGCTGGGAGGAAAGAAACAGCTTTGAAAACAAGCCAAACCAAACCTTCACTGTCTGAAAGAACACACGTATCACTTGGGTTACAAGTGCTCCTGCTCTCCATAATCTTTCTCACTTCAGGACCTCTCTGTTTCCTTTGAGATGCAGAACATTGTGATGGCTGAAAGCCTGTATTTGTTATATTCATCGCTGCCATTCTCCACCAGTGCTGGAGAAACAGCCCTCAGCCTCCTCAGTATCCTGTACCTTTACCTCAACTTCAACTGTCCAGGAACATGCGTGTTTCCAGTGTAATCCAAGGGTGCATGAAGCAATGGAAAAACCATACCTAGTAGTTGCCAAGGAAGACTGTGACAAACCAGGTACAACAGAACCCTGTGAAGTCAGTTTGTAGCAAAAACAGCACTTCCTACACTCTCTGCCCTGCTAGCTGAGAACTGAGGATTTCTTAGAGGCTATTTCTGCTTCAGAAGAGTCACCCTCCTTCTCCCCTTACAAATACACATTCCTATCTGTATTTTTAAAGATAACAAAACAGGCTACTCCATGCTCTCCCCAGCAAGGAACTGAGGAAAAATTACCTACATGCAACAGTTGCACTGCTTAATACAAATCAGGAATGAATACAGACAACTCATACTTAAGAAATTAAATACAGTTTTGCAATGAATGGAAAAGAACTTCAGAAATATTCATATCACAAAGCACGTTTCTTCAAACTTCTAAGTTACAAAGGCTCCAAGGAAGAACAGCAAGTTCATGGTTGAATGGAGAGCAGAGAATGCATCTGGAAGAAGATGAAAGGTCTTATGTTCTCTGGTACAGTCACAAGTGCTATGACTTTGGTGTTTCTCAATGCTACCGAGAAGCAGTCAAATTTTACATCAACAGTTTTGTTAATACTTGGGATAGAATTTCTATAAATAAAGGTAAACTTGGCTTTTAAAACCTTCCACTGGAAAAAAAAAAAAAAAAAAAAAAGGAAAATTTATCATCAGGCCAGGTAACTGAAACTAACAGAGCAACTATCATAGCTCTCCCTCCTATCAGCAGCATGTGCTGCTGTCCAAATAGGCACCTGGTGGACACATGGGTGGAAGGGTTTCACTGGCTGTTCCTTGTGACCAGTTGGGTACTTGCAAGTGACACAAAAAGATCAAAGGAAGAGACAGATGGTGACAGGGAAAATCCAGTAATGAAGATATAACAAGGACCATGAATATGCCTCCAAGAAAAACTAAGAAAGGAAAAAAAAAGGAGGGGGGGGGGGTGGTGCAAAAGAACTTCAATGCCATTTAGTGGAAAATAGACTTCAGCTGTAAATAGAGGCCATGCCTCTTCTGTGATTCTTGCTGTGTTAAGAAGGCTTTGTAATGTCTTTGCAATTAAATAGGATTGCATTAGAGAACTCTTATTTTAGGAAACATTCATTTCTCTTCACAATGGAACCATCTTTACGACCCAGGATTTTTATTTCTCTTTTTATCCATCTTATAAAAGTTCATACCCAGACACCTAGGAAAGAGATTGCATTGCTCTATTTAGATCCATAACCATACACCCAACTCAGCAGTTAGTGAGCTGTGGTTGTAATACGTCTATTTTTGTGACACTGGAAGAGCTGTAGATCAGGAAGATTTCAGAACAAGTTTCTGATACAGTCAGGTAATTGTGTATCTACAAACTGTAAAGGACAAAGTGCTGGTGGGTATAGTTCTGAGTACTTCTTTCTCATTTTGTTCATGTTGTTTTTTGTCACAGGGCGGGAGCACCCTCAGACTTACATATCCACTTTGACATTTGTGCAGCCTTGTTTGGAGCCAGAAGTTGAACTCAATGACTCTTGTGAGTCCTTTTCAATTCAGTAGATTCCATAATTCCATGTTTCTGAGATCCTACAATTCTAAGAAAAGTGCAAAGCCCTCTGACTGACAGTCTGATGTCTTGCACTGAAAATAGAGGGCACTCTTCCTTACTTGAGACATTGAATAAACTCAGGAAATCGTCTGTTTCCTCATTTACATGCATAATCTACTGAATGTTCATGCACTAAAGCTATTGAGATGAAAATCTGGAGGAATTTGGAATTGACAGGACATATTCAAAGATGCCTTCAGTATAAATACACTGAACAGAAGCAGTATGCTCTAATGCGACAAGTGGGTTACACAGTGCTTTCAGAAAGAATTATTTATGCCATGCTTCCTGCATGCTGCTCAGAACCTGCTCTGAAAACAGTATCCTTCCTTTCCATATGGGGTTTTCTGAGGGTGAACAACTTCTTCACAACCGAGACCTTCACTGCTACCTTCCTGCACAGCACCGCTCTGAAATGAGTGGTTGGCAGCACCCTTCATACAGGAAGCTGCTGGGTCTCGGGAAGATTAGTGCTGAACATAACCACATTGGACACAAATTTCAATCCTCCAGATCAGATTTTTGGAATATTATTTTGCATTCTGAGTACAGCTCCCACCATCTTCAAGCTGCAGCTGTGAAAGTTCAACACGCCTACAAGTTCTGCACCAAGAATAAAACTAATGTAAAAGTATTGACAGCTTCTGAATAGATTGGCTTGAGTGATTCAGCTGTCATCACATGGAGCTGTGTGACAAAAAAAAGAGACAGTATCCAAATCTCCAGGGTAGAACATCATTCACTTGCCATGTGCTCTCTTCCCAAATTCCGCCTCATTCTCTAAACTGCCTAATATTTCTTGAGTCAAAGAATTAGGAAGGGGTCCTGCAGTGTCTTCAACTGCACAGCCATGATCAGTTCCCAAAACTTTCCATACAGCTCATAGAATAATTCGCCCAACCTTGTCATGAAAGATAATCTGCATACACACAAATACCAGGCCTTGCAGCTTTAGTGATGTCTTCCTCAGTTGTTAAGTATTTTGCTTTTGTTTTTTTCCAGAAAGATGAAAGAAATTCTCTTGTGTGGCCTTGTGCTGCTATTCACAATCTCTACTAGGAAGTAAATGTAGCCTATAAATTCCCTGCACAGGTCTTCACTGTTCAGCTAATGACATCACAGGAAATAATGACAGGTATCTGATACCACCACTGAGAGCTGGGACTTGCACTTTGCATGCCTGCCTCCCTTCTCCACCAGTCTCCTCTCTGTTCTCCCAGCCTTGCTGGGTTCTTATCCTCATCCTTTCCCTGTGCCAATCTCATTTCTCCTCCTCTGAGTACAGTACCTTTGATAGATCTACAGCTATTCACCCAGTCATAGTTTCTCTTTTCAAGTGCCAGTTGACATTGGCTCTTTTCTCTTGCAGTGAAAGGATTGAATTTCCATGCCATTTGAGAGGCAGCAAAGGAGTGATATTTTCCCTGTACCCATTTCTGTGGTCTGATCTCCATTCACATATTTAAGTATTTGAAAATTTTGTTGGATGGTGGCAGCCAGAGGATTGTGACCAATGGCTCTTCATCCAGGTGGAGGCCAATGTGGGTGCCCCATGCCAGCTGACCTTCAAGGCCAGTTTGGATGGCCCTGGGCAGCCCATGGCAGAGAACAGGAGCTTAATGTGCTCTAAGATCCCTCTCAATCCAAACCATCCTATTATTCATGACACCTCCCTCATCCTTCACTCTTCACTCAGGTGTTGGACTCGATGCTCCTCCTCAGTCCCTTCCAACTATGCATATTCAACGATTCTTTGACTCTTCTAGAGACAGCACTCCAGTCACTCAGACTCCCCTCATGTTTTCCAGCCTTCTGCTTCTTCCTGTTCCTCTTTTCAGGAACAATCTCATCCAACATGCCCATAGTCCACACAGCAATAAGATTTTAGGGGAGCTCAAGCGTTTCCCTAGGAAGTCAAAGCCCCACCACCCAGACATTCTAATTGTGATCTAGTTCAGCCATTTTCATGGCAAAAAGCAGAAGGTGTCTTTTAGTTGATAAGACACCCTTATTTCCTTATTTTCTAAGATCCCATTTCAAAACAGGGGACACTAGGGCTACTTTTAAAAAAAGATTAAGAAAATCTTAAGTCAGCAAAAGAATCTTTTGCCTTTTGCTTCATTCTTAGCAGCATGTTGCAATTTTACAGAAAAATTTACAGGATGAAAAGAAATCAGTCCAAAGCAGACCCTTTACAGTCAAATAGTAAATGTTTCACAGAATTGTAAGTGACTGTAAAACAGGCGATATGTCAGGAGAGAGGAATCGGTCTTTCTGCACTTTGAATAAAAGCTATCTGTATGAAACCTTGCATTGTACTTCCCACTTCTTAAGTACTCTCTGTTGATGATGGTTGTGCTGATACGAGGCATTGAAAAAAGACCTACGCAAGTCAAAGCATTAAAGACTGTATTAAAATTCATACCCCAAATTATTCTCAGTTTGGCCTTAACACTGCAGTAACTGCTGCCTGTAAATATCACATGCTGCTTTACCTCCTGCCCCACAGTCCTGAAACATGAGCTGAACTTGCAAAGAAAAAAAGGCACCTCAACAGAGCATCCTTCTCTGCCTGAGACAGTTACTTCCAGACACTGTATGAATAACACGCATAATAATCTAACTTCCTCAAGCTGCAGAGAGAGGATGGAATAGCAGTGACAGCTATTTCAACTGCCTCATCAAAAATGGCTAATCAATCCCCAGCATTTGCAGGGGATTCTGGCCTTGGTCCTTTGAAAAAAGGAGAGGAGGACAGAAAGCAGACAGTTTTGACATGCTGCCATCCATGTGGGTTAATGTACTTCTTGGAAGGGAGATTCTTGGTAGAATACCCTGCAAGTGAGACACAGAGTTTCTGATTAATGTCTTAGAAAATGCTGTCCCAGCAGTATCTTAAATGCTAAGTGCGTCAGTCAGTCTTTATCTGGGAGTGTTTTGTAAAACATTGTTGATTTTAGGCAAAGTGGAAGGCATCCATGTTGGCTGCCTGCTGGTAGGCTTTCATTTGTCACCTGAGAAGAACGCTTGAGACCCCACGTTGCATGGCCACATGTTTTGCCATAGACATCATTCTCCCACTTCCAATCCCAGCCCCATGTTTCCTTTTTACTTTTCTTTCTTTTCAGTCAGGCTGAGGAGACGCTGAGCAAGAGCTGTTTGTTTTGGGAAAAGAAGAAAGAGTACTACTCTGGAGTTGTTAAAAAATGACTACACAGGTTTCAACAAAGAGCCACTTAAAAGAAAGCTAAAGAGTTCATAGAGGTGTTTTGTTGTTTTTTTTTTTTTCTTCAGAAAAGAAAGTTTATGGAAACAGCTGGAGACTAACTTGGAAAACTGAGAAAGTCAGATGAATCAAACTTCCTGTTTTCCGCTCCTATCCCAACCTGCAGGGGACAAGGGGCTGTGGGTAACTTCTTCAGCTCCTTTTCAGAACAGATGGTGGATTCCCAAAAGGCTCAGGTTTGGGATCTCTTTCAAGCAAAAATATCAACTGTTCTTTTGAACAGTGCTCATATATCTCCAGCTCATACACATAAGTAAGCATAAGGGATTCTGGTAATGAATTCCGATTTGCATACATGCACACACAGGGAAAAAAGGTATTAATTAACCTTCACGATTAAGGCTGATGTATAGCAATGCTTTCAGCTCTTTGCCACAGCAGAGCTTTTCTACCTCAGCACCTTGAGATTAGCTCCTTTTACCTTACACACTACTGCTACAACTCACTGATGTAGAAACACAGACATAAAATTTGCCTCTTGAATGTGCTTAACACAGATAATAGGACCTCATTCAGCATTATTTCCCCACACTTTTTCAGTTAACCCTTTGGGTGCACAGCCTGAGTCATTTCAAGGCTCAGAAAGATTAAAAAATATACTAATAATATTGAAGTGTTTCTGGTAAAGCACTCAAAATTTAAGATTATTTTTGTATTCATATTGATTTAAATACAGGTGTGCCACAATTATAAGGTGGTGTGGAATCGAGGTATTTTGGCTCCTTTCAGGATGTTCCACTGCCATGAGCTGTTAAAACATCATTCAAACCCTCAAAAAGCAGCCACATAGAAATCCATAAAGACTTCAGTTCTACTCCTAGTAATGTTATTGACTTCCGACCTGGCTAAGTGTTTCAACTCCTCCATGACCACAGCTGAGTAGAAGAAATACTGTTCCTTCTCTTGGACATTCTGAGGTTCCTGCCCAAAAGTTTTTGGTTAGTCACAAACACAGAGCATGAGCCTAAACTCAGCTTGGAAACAATGAGAAGTTCTTCTCTGAAATCAAGTATTTCTACTATTCATTTTCTCCTGCAGAAAGTTATAGTCATTCTATAAAACAGACTGTCTTATTATACAGCTGTAGGGCAAATAACCCCCAAGAATAGCACTCAAAGAAAATAGTGAGGAAGATGGTATATTTTTGGTAGGCTCAAGTAGATGGCATACAGACAATCAGTAAGAAGAGGGTAGCTCACCTTTTATGATGGTTGAGGCTGGCTGATAACTCCACTAACTCTCTCATTGGAGATCCCTCCCTCTCTAGTGGTGGTCAGCCCTTAAATGGGGTCTGGGAGAAGTGGAGCCAGACTCCACCCCTTCCAATCACACAGGTATATTACCTTCACCTGTGCCCCTGCAGATGACTCAGTGCTCACCTCAGGTGATCAATCAGTGGTTCAGGCCCTGATTCAGCAGTTCCCATACAACAGCCTAGACATATTACTTAGTCAATGAGCTTATGATTATGTATTTTTACTAATTTTTACTGTGAATGCCTCAGAGGTTTGAAAAAAAGATGTTTGAAAATATCTAATATATTCCGTGACAAGAAGATTTTTGCAGGTTTTCCCTTATAATACCTATATCAGCTCTGCATCTAGTTTTGTAACTCTGTTATTGAATCCTTTGTCATTTTGACAATTAGCATGTTAATTATGTGTCATCTAAGTATTTCACTCATAAGATCAAACATATGTTCAGAAAAAGAAAAAATTAAGAAGGCTGATATTTTAAAATAGAAGAAAACACCGTTGGCATCATGTATATGTCGTGTCTACATACAATACTTCAGAGTAGTTGTATGCAACCTCACTTTCATAGGTTCTTCTCTTCACTATCTCTCCAAGGATAAAGCTGTTTACATTTTTAGGGTGCAAGACTTCAGTTTAAATTATGTCTGAGGTTTTATCCAAAGTCCTCCTTTAAACCCCACACCTCTTCAATCTGCAGATTGCCCAAAAGAGATGCAGAAATTCCCAGTAAGTCAGTGACTGGGATAGCAACCACAAACACCAAGCACATTTGAACACTAAGTGTGTGTGATCAAGCAAGAGGAACACCTGTAGCCACAATCTGCAATGGGGAAGACAGAAAATCGAAACAAGCTGAGGAATTATTCCTTATGTTTTTCCCATTATCTACCAAGAAAGCATTGCTTTTCTGTTTTCTTGCCAGAGATGTCTTCTCATTTAACTCAGAAGACTGAATCCCCATGTGTACCCATGTCTAATGTATGATTGTTATTTGGGCCCTTGGGTCCTAGGATGTTTTACTTACGGCCTGCAGCCAGGCAAATTTTATCCTTATTTCATTCAACCATATATTCTGGCTCACTGTTTTTTCCCCTTGCTCTCAGAGCTCAGCTGGCCTCAGCTTTGGAGCTTGATGAACATTTCTGCTCAACAGTTGCCAGACACTGTTGATCACCTGCCGATTTCATTTTTCATATGAAAGGGTATTTTAGGAATAAACTTGTCATTCATGTTGTTTGTTGTGATATGCACTGAGAGGAGTGAAAGAAATGGCATAACAGTGGCAGAATCTGCTCTTTTCCACCTTACTGTTGTAGGAACAACTGGGTGTGAGATATCACTGACTGACAAAAAGAGGCTTGAGAATGAAGTCAATTCCTTCAGGGCCTACGGTCCTCACCAAGGACCACGATCAAGACAGTAGCAGGGCTGGACGTGCTCTTTTTGTGCCAGGAACCCAGAGTGGCCACTGCTCCTGTTCTCTGCAGGCTCATAGGATTTACCTTCATTCGCTGGGAGAGCACCTGGCTCCAAGTTGCTCTCTCTAGGAAAAAAGGAAGTGGTTTCATTTAAAATGTTCATTTTCAGGGATGCCAAGGACACTTGCCTGCTGCTGTTCTGCTGGGTGCAGATGGTAGGTCAACACAAGCTGAAAACATTTGAACTGGCTTTACGTGCACTTCCCCAGCCACATCAGGGCTGCCACTGCACTGAGGATGCTCCCAGACCTACCATGCATCTCTGCAATATTACTGCTGCCCTCAGAATCGGCAGGATTCTTTAAGTTGCTCAGTGGTAGAGTGTAGGCTTTCATTTTCTCTCCACGTTCATTTTTTCTGTTAAATTTTGGTCTGGGACCAAGCCTGTCATTAGAACCAGCTCAAGATTTCACATAAAAATTAGAGTATAATTTGAGTACTACACAGACTAAGCACATTTGTCCAGTGGTGTTTTTGCACTTTCACTGAAAGAAGAAAACAACACACTCAGACATAAAAGGTAGCCGCTATTTGTAGTACAAAGGTTGCATTGAACAGCAGCAAAGTGTTTTACTTTTTTGTATGGCTCAGAAACATTGTTTCCATGATTGCCTAATCAGTTGCGCTGAGCGCAGCGTAACAGTATTCATGATATCTTCCAGAAAGCACACCAGTGTCACCCTCCACCTCATCAATGTGAAATCCTCCCTGTGAGAGTGCTCCTTTGGGACTGGCAGGCTTGCTTCTAATCATAGATAGTGCTAATGAGGTATCAGCCTGGGGCTGTGCTGAAAGGCTGCAGTGGGACTTGTCTGCTGTCTGGACTCTTCTTACCTGCAGGTATGGTGGATTTTGCCCTAATTTATGGCTGTTCATCTGGTTCTGAGCAAAGAGCTTAAAGAGTTTCTCATCTATTTCCACTCTAGGAATATCACAGTTGTCCAAAGAAATAAATTGGGAAGACTGTTTCCAACTCATTAAAAACTTGCATTCTTTGGTAAATCAAGTTAAGGAAATCTCATTGTATTACTATAAGACTTCTCCAAAGTCATCGTTTGGGGTATTTATTTGAAGGAAGTTCCCTTTCAGAAGACAGAGGAGGGACACTTTCTGCCTTTCCTGCTAGATACCATTCAGCTAAGCATTTGGAGGTCACTCATGCAAAGAAAGTTCTGCTTACATAATTAGTCACCTTCATCTGGCAGCAAACAAAGCCAACTCTGCTACCTGTTGAGACAGCAGAAAAGTGGCAGGGCTCACTGTTTTGTTCATGACACAGCCCTGATGGTGTCTCCCCATTCAAGCTCTGTTTTGTGTTACTACTGAGGATTTACTGGGAGAGAACTACAGACAGTTTCATTCAAATTCACAGGTCTGCAGATCAGAGTGCAGAGAGCAGATTTTACACGCAGAGAAAAAACAGGCAGAGAAAGGTAATGATAAAAATGCTAAACACCTAATTTAGTAATAATTTCATTCATGTCTGACCAGCCACACACCTTGTCCCTTGGGTTGCCAAGAAGAAGAGCCTTGCTTGTCTCTACAGTGCTGGATTATGGTACTATACTTATATATGGGATGGTTCTCTACTGGTAGTTTTAGGTATGTTTGATGCAGCGTGTTAATACTAACCAGATTCAGTTGTCAAAAGTTCACAGTTTTCTAATTCAAAATTCATACCTGATGCCTTTTGCTTACATCAGTAGTTTTGGTGAGGGAAAGCATGCAACAAATGGGGCCATTTACATGTCTGAATTATTGTGTGATTCTGTGATCCGAAACCAGAGATTCAGACAAGTATTAGTGACAAATACAAGGATGTATTACTGATTTCATACAAAAACGCAAGTTTATGCCTAACGACCAAACAGAAGAAGGATATGATGTTGTGTGAACCTGAGATAAGAGCAGTTACTCCCTATCTGTATCAGGAGGCAGAAACATACAGAAATTGTTTTTATGATCCTTCTTATGTACTGGAAGATCTCCTTCACTGTCTTAAGAAAAGGGAAACAGTTTTGTCTTTTTTTTTCTCAAAGGCAAAACCCTCAAAATACAGTTCTGAGACGTGAATTATGGTACATCACAATTTCTCCCCGTCCTATTCTTAGATTCTATCCCAGTGATACAAATAGTTTGCAAAGCAAGCAGGCTTTAACTAATTTTCTGACAATCATTCACAACAACTTCTAGAACATTGGTGTATGTTTTGACACATTTTTCTGGGCTCTTTTCTTTTTCCTTAAAAGACCATTGGTTTTTGTGAGTAATTTGTCATCTCATTCCAGTAAGAGCCATGCTGTTCACAGGTTTTGCTTGGCTTAAAATAGACATTAGGAAACTGCTTTCCCTCTTTCCCAGTACTACTCAGTAAGAAATATGTTACAAAAGAAACCCTGCCACCAGCTGCATTGTACATTTTAAAACCACAAGAACCAATCTAGAACAAGGAGGATCAACCCCTTCAGTGAGAGATCCTGCAGGATGCAATCTTGACACCCAGTTGAGTTTGTCCTGGTCCAACAACTGCTTCTTAATTCTGCACCAAGACAAAAAAAAAAAAATAATAATAATAATAATCAAAACAAATATCCTCCAGAGAAGCTGTACTTTTCTCATGATTTATTGTACTATTGTTCAAGGCTATTTCCAGCTGGGAGGTGGCTGCCTGTACAGTTTTGAACTCGGTGGGAGTGAGACAGGATACACTTTCTAAGACAAGCACTATCAATCATCTCAGTAAAGCAGATATTTTTAGATCATTAAAGGCTCTGAAAGGTACATTTTCTGAATTGCAATATTATACCATTATCTAGTGAATAGACACATGTTTTTGTTACTATAGCAGGCAATTTGAATATTTTCAGTTTGAAGGTATCGAGCACTTATCACCTGTAAAGGTTGCTAAAATTGACAGAATATAAAAGCAGAAAGCACATGTTTCAAAATAACGTGCTCAGTAATTCAAGTAAGTTGCACAGAAGCCCAAGATCTTTAGTACAGAGTATACCCTTCACAACTGAAGCTGGCATCCAAATCAAATGTAATACTAAATTATGAATAGTGGTTTTAAGTACCGTGGAAAACAGGATTTCATATTGGTTTAGGCTTTAAAATATTTGGTGTCTCTCTCATTTAAGACAGAATATCTCACACTCAAAAATATTCAGTAATTAATTGTGCTGTATCTTTGTTTGACAAAATGTAAAGTCTACTGTGCTCTGTAGAATTATAAGCAGCCGTTTTTGTTCCAAGAAGTTTACAATGTAAGAAGTCAGCGCAGAAAATATTGTATACAAGCAGAAGTGCTGGAGCTAGCTCACCTCATTGCTATTCTAGGTCATTCTTATTTTTACAGCCTGATTTCCTGAGGAATTCTATTCTGTTTACTTGCTAGTCTATTTATAATAAGTGACCCTTTCACCTCTTCTAATCCCAACAGCTTTGACCCTACTAACCAATTCAAGAATGAAGCTGCTGATGGTTGGTGGCAGGAGGCAGTCACCCAGAGGACAGCACTTGTCTCTGACCTCATGCAGACAGAAAAATGCCCTGAGGACAGCCCTCAGCATAATGCAGAACAGTCTCTCAGAAAAGCATTGTTAAGACTAACCAAGTTCCAATGAGACCTTCTGTTGGGATATACGTTTTATAAACCACTAGAGAATCACATTAGTTGGATTATCAGCAAATATTGGATTTTCTGGTGTCCAAAGAGCCAGACTGAAGGTTTTCTAACCTATCTCAGTATTCATCAGGTCTTTACTGACAGGAACACACATTCCTTCTACAGTCATTATTCATGGTTCTTCATAATCATTCCTTGTTCTTGTACAAGAATAGGAAGAGTAAACCTGGGAAGAATAGCTACTGACAGAAAGGGAATAGACTGAATATCCTATTTTTAAGGAGTTAGGTGAGATAGATCTTTTCACACAAAAGAGCATGGAAAGAAACAGATGCACTTCAAAGGAAGAATGAACAACCATCAACAACAGCCTCTATTTGGAGAGAGAGAAGAAAGTACAGGACATAACACAGGAAGTAGAGCAATGAATGATGCAGAGAGGGGAATTTTGCCAGAAATTAAAGTAGCAAAGAAAATTCAGGGTTGGTTTTCAACCTGCCAATATTCAGCACAAGTGTTAATGGAGAAAAATGCCAGAGAGACTGCAGAAAATGCAAAACCTGAGAATGGTACAAGGGAGTAGCTGCTTTTTCCTAGCAGTTTTCTTCATCTTTTTTATCTAGGACTGTCCACCTTGGAAAATTACTTCTCAGGAAAAATAAGGAAGCTCCAAAGAGTCAAATTCCATAAATGTCAGAAATAAGTAAACATCCTCATGTTTCCTTTATGTAGTCATTCTTGCAATTCCACACAAAAGTGGTGAGAAAGTTTAACCGGATTAAATGATGCTGTCACCTAAAATTACAACATGTGAAGCTCAGCAGTTCTTCTAAGCTTTGAAAAACAAATGCTGGGATCTAGAGAAAAACCCCTCAGCCCAGAGTTGGCATTCTGCAAGATCAGAAAAATGATGTGGTGAATAGATTTAGGACTTGATGTTGTGTAGAAAGGCTGACAAGCTGAGTCATCTTTTCAATAATTACATATATGGGAATACATTACTTTTTTGCTTGTCTGAATCTCCAGATCAAAAGAATAAAGTTGCAATTTTGCACTCACCATTGCTATTTAGCTGTGTGGCTTTTTCCAAATTCTAACCTGAGATACCAGGAGTTCTGAACATTTTGGAGTATCTGTTGAAGTGAGGACATTCTGCTTTGTCATGCTGTAAAACAAGGAAGGAGACTTTATCCCCTGTGCCCAGGAGCTATTCTTCATTTTGGAAGGTTGTACATGGAAGAAATTTGCGCCAAAATTAGCACAGCAAGCAGCAGATGTTCGTGGGAAGAAATTAAACAGATATCAAACCAGCATCCCAGAAATAATAGGGAAACAAAAGGAAGAAATATAGAAAGTGAGATCTGAACATCACTTATCTGATTTACAATAATATATCACCTTCTCTTGCCCAACCCAAAAGCATTATCATCTATTATTACCACCAATGATTTGTTATGTATCCACTTTCCTACCATGTGAATTTTAAAATGGTCAGCCAACATAAATGTTCTTTCACAATGTATAGGAAAGAAAAAAAAAGAAATCTTTGTGCTTTTCTTAAAGGATACGTTGCCTTTTTAATCATCTTTGTCCCTTAAATGCACATGTCAAATGTATTTCCAAGCAACAGATTCCAAGTGTAAAAGCTATGACTCAAACCATTTCCAGGAAAAGGAGCTGCAGTCCAGGTGGACATCCCATCCTCTAGCCAAAATTCACCCCATAGCAGAGGCACTCAATGTAGTCTCACAGTGGTGCAGTTCCCAGTTCTTTGCCCCAGAATAGTGAAGCTCTGCAGTGCACTATGCTAACTCTCATAAAATAAAGTAATAGCCACATAAAATTTTTCAAGGAAAAGACAACTACGTTGCAGCCTTTGGAATACAGTCCAATACAATGAGTGATGCTATGTTCTACTTTGCCAATTCAGCCTAGCATAGACAGTTTGAGAGGTATTTAAGGAATAAGAGAAATTTGAGATTCTTTTCATTCAGCTCAAGCTCATTCCTTAATTAAGTGTCATATCCCTTCCTTTCCTTCTCACACCTACATATTTTTCCCATGAAAGTCCTTGCTTATGGCTGACAGGAAAAGAACACTCAGGTCTGCTACTGAGCAGAGAGTACCACTGCAACACTCCTTCAGTAGCAGTAGTGCATGGATCTACCTCACTGAGACACCTACAGTGGCCAGAGGAAAGGCAAGAAGACAGTAGTGACTACCATCATGCATGCTGCATGTTGATAAGGCTGTGGGCACCCATGGCGGAAACAAAGCAGGGACTGAAGGAAGCTTTACAGCCAGTGGTTTGGCAATGGTAATGGAGAAACAATGAGCAAGTCAGTGAGGGAAAAGTCTGTGATAGTCCTCAATCTGTTTATAATATAGAATCCTTGTTGGGTCTCATTTACAGTACAAGGTTTGTGCACACCAGAGAGGTTTTATTGGCTTGTATAACTATGCTAGCAAAGGTTTCCAGCATAGACATTATCACAGTACTAATGTACAGATGGCATGCCCCCAGAAACTGTGAGGAGACGTAAGAACTTCTAGAGCTGCACCTGTATAACCTAGTTTATCTACTTGTCACTGAGATAATGCAGCATAAAGTGATCTGAAAGCCTTAGTTTTGGTGAAGGAGAACTGAGGAAGCACGTACAAGGAGACAAATAGGATGGAAGTTCCACACGTATGTGGGACAAAGGTTGAAGTACTAACGTGCACACTTGTGCACTACCTCTGTGTCTTGAAGTGATACAAATGTTCATGAGATAATTCAGATTAAGAAAGGAAAAAAACTGGATGTAAATGCACTATTTTTGACCAGCCTTTTTTCAGTAGTTTGTGGCAGTGATCCAGAGGCTGAAGCAGACAATTAAGAAAAGGATCTGGAAAAAATCTCTCATCCCTCATCTTCTGAATCTACTTTATTTTCCTTACAGATTATTTATATCTCATCTTTTTCTCTGTAATCCCTTTGAACTTCACAGCTACTGAGTTAGCGTCCTCTTAACTGAGAGTGAACAGTGGATTGGACACTACATGAATTTAGTGTGCACAGGAAAATGCCTATTAGCAGTCGCTTTTAGCATTAACCTCTTTGCATAACCCTTTTTCTCATTTCAAGTGAACTTGTATAGCACTTTTTATAAATGTTTCCACAAACAACTTTAACTTAAGACTGAAAAAAATATCTAAGTTGTGGTTACCCTTATTTCAGCAATGATGAAAAAAGAATCTTTGAAATAAAGCCTAGTTCTCATGGGAAAGACCTGAAAATGTAGAATATTTCTTTGGACTGTAACATCTTAAAAATCAGTTCCTAATGTGTATGATTCTAATCACTATGCTGAAGTGTTTCACAAATGTCCTAGAAATGAGTGCACAGTTGTGAAGACTTGCTCATTTGATTTTAGAAGCAGTTTCCTTTTTCTCAGTTTCCATTTCTTACCATATTAGATCTAAGTTTTCTATCTACTTCCTAGCAGGTGCGTCTGCACATTGCACTGAAAATTGATCTGATTCAAAGTTTTTATTCTCCTAAGCCATAGGTCTGCAGATGGTAAATCTGAGAAATGGAACAGTCTAGATCACAGAGCAGTGCTACTTCTAAAAACAAGAACATTTGCATAGGCACCATCTGCCTGGAAAATTAGGGTTTGGGAAGCGAAATTGCTCTTTCAGTGAGCATGCCATGAAGACAGAGACTTCTGAGAGTCAGCCTGGAGAGGAAGTGACTGAAGTAGTTCTTCTTTTCTACTCCTCCATTAGCTGTTGCTCAGCATCACACCTAATGCATCCCCCTCAGCAATATACTACACCAAATCAATTCAGAAGGAGGTCTGAGCAGGGATTTGGATCTTTGTCCCACCAGAATCAGCTCACAGCAGGTGGGCAGTCACTGAACTGGTGTCTTCTCCTCACTGCTCTCCCACTGCTCATGAAGGCATTCAAGGCAAGGCTGGTTACTGCTCTGGGCAGCCTGGTCTACTGGTTGGCAACCCTGCCCACAGCAGGGGATTGAAACTTGATGATCTTTAGGGTCCTTTTCTACTCAGGCCATTCTACAGTTCAATGATTTGTCCCAAGAAAGGAGACCACAAGGTGTGCCAAGCTTTGTTCTGTGTTGCAATTGCTGCCAGGAAGGTACATTGGCTCCAACAGAAGCAGAGCAGAAGGAAAGTGTGAACACAAAATAGCATGTTACTCAAAGCCTGTTTGCTTCCATTGTTTCAAAGTAAGACATACACAGTTTTCAACTCCCACACATCTCTAGAAACTACTCATAGTCACAGAAATTTGGGAATGAAAGGGTGCTAAGTCATTATCTCAGAAGAATCATCCTTCACTAAAAAAGAGATTTAAATTTTCTAAAATAGAGATCTCATGTAAAGCTAGTGATTTAAACCAGAACACTCTTTCCATTCTGTTTCCTGAAGAAATTCCCTCTCTTTATCTAGCACATGTTGGCTTTGAATATCTGAGTTAATTCATGACAAAACCAGAACGTAGCCAAGTGCTGTATCCTGGCTGCAGTTCTACTTGGACAATAGTAAGATATTTTATTGCACTCTGACATTGTTGTACATATCAGCACCTGTTGCATGTGCATATTTTAAGGTTTATGGCTTTTTGCTTTATTGTAAATTTCCTGCTCTTTCTTTATTGAAAGCAGATAGCTGTGATTTTTCATGCCCATTTTTTAAATACATGCAGTGATTATCACGTTTTAGCACTTCGTATGCAAGAATGTTCAGCTTCCTCCCTAAAAGTCATCCAGAGATTTTATCACCCTGCAATCTCATTTATATATTTAAAACGTAAGACTGCACTGAGTCCAGTGCGTCTGTTCATTTCTTATTAGAATTTTTAGAAGAGCTGCTCTTTGGAGATATTGGTAAATCATTACATCATTTTCCTATTGTTTTTCCTTATATAACTCAATGTTTTTGATTAGAAGAAACTTAAAGGACACAGTTTTGATACCACTGAGCAGAAACGCTTCTCTAGAACTAATCAGAATCTGTCAGTTGGTGAAAAGATCTGTCATGATTTGTCCATATTTTAAGTTAGGTTGACATTTTAGTAGATTAATGTAATATTTTAATATGCCAAACAGCCAGCTAGTCCCTCCATGAATTTCAACAGTAATTTTTAGATATGTCAGCCGAATTAAGGCTTCTATTTAATAGAAGGAGATGAGCAGAACCAGATTCTTGTTAAAAATAAATAAAGAAAATCTATTTCTCTGAGGTGCATCATAGGGCTGTTGACACATTCCTTGTTGCTATGGCAAGGATCCCTATCCAACATACAGACACGATAAACTTAAAATTCATGAAACTTTGGCAGTCGAAGGAAAATGGCCCTATAAGTTTAATACTAAATTACCAATACCAAAGCATCAAGTAGGCTTATGCCAATATTTTTAAACTGCCTTCAACTAAAAGTGAGCAATATTCAGATCATCTGAAAGGAGTAATCTGAAAGGAGTGTTTTAAAAGGAATAAAGCTCAGAGCTGAAGTACTAAGAAAAAATTGACCTGCTTTCTCATTGCCTCTTCTTCAGTTAACATTATTGCAACCGAAAACTTTGCATGAAGACCTTTACAGGGCTTAATGGGCACCACCTCTTGAGCAAATGCTGCAACTCTGGACAAAAGGTACTATTCCAACAGTACCAGCCAGCATTTGCAAGCTCTTGCTGCTGGGTGCATTGGTCTCCAGGTTGCCATTTAGTCTGAAATCATCTTTCCATCTTGCTGTTCTGCTGAGTTAGGGCTGCTTTCAGCTTTCTCACCAGGAGCAGGAGAAATGTAGGCACAGTTTTGCTACTGCTTGGATAGTAACTTGCCAAGCTGAGAATACACTGGAGAGAGCGGGATAGATATTGAAACACATGAACTCCCATATGCAGGGCTCATGGCCATCGGTGGATTGCACTTTTTTCTTTGTGCCTTTAGTTGGGTACCCATCAGTACGGTGTGGGTGTTTATATTAAAGACCATGAGAAACTCCACAGGAAAACCAAGAGCCCTACATTTGAATAGGAACAGTGCTGACTGTCCCAAGCAGCCATTTAAAAATACAGTTGGGACAGGAAAGACACAGCATGTGAGCTGTCTGCCAAGAATAGCTTTATTGGATTCAGGGGAAGAACCAAAAATAGAGATTTCTAAAATAGTCATCGCCTTGCAAAAGAGATCCCGCAGCATGCTCCTGAGATGACCTACGTAGCACTCGCTGCCAGGGCTGGGGGACATTGCAGCAGGTCAGAGTGCAAGTGCCAGCAACAGAGCAGGCCTCTATCTATAGAAATTGGATGAATTTACCCAAATCCTGTTCCTGTTCTCAAGAAATAACACATCATTTTATTCTGACTTTACAACCTGACTATTCTTCCACATATATTCATAAAATAGAGGACTTGTGGATGAATGGATGTGGTTTTGTTTCTTAAGCTGGTCTTTGTCTCCTTAATTTCCTCATTCCCTTTTCAGAAAGAACATTTTCCCCACCTTATTTAAGACTGAGAAACATAGGAAAACCCTCTTTTCAAACAATACTTTTGGCTACCATACGTACATACGTTTTGTAATTACATTTGTTTTAAATGCTGTTCAGATAATCTGGTTAGATCCTTGGGCTATTTTCCCCAGTTTTAGCTCCAAAACAAATGATGATTTATTTTCTGGTTGTAACACAAATGCACATAGATGTGATGTTCGAAAGAGCCTCATTTGTCATTATTCAGGACATTCTGCATAAGAAACTAATCAAAGTGGCTCAATGATGTCAGCTGACTATGGTACTTTTTTCCAGATCTTTAAAGCAGTGCTCTGCAGCTGTATGTAAGTAACCTTTCCACTGAGAATTGATGTCTTTTAGGGTTTTGCAGTTTGGAGAAACACGCATTCAGGGACCTCACCAGCTGCCTATGGAAAAGCATTTTACTGCTCAAGCAAAACCATATGTTAGGCCAAGGTAAGTGAAGCATTTGAAAAAAAGGAAAAATATCTTAAAAAGTTACGTTGAGAACTGTCAGACAGCCAGACATGCTCTGAGGGAGGTGGTAGCGGATTAGAGTTCTCCCAGAGCTGCAGGGAGCTCTCTGCAAAGGGCTGAGTTTTGATTCTTCAAGTGTGAAAGCAGGACGTGGGGAAAAGAGCCGCAATTAGCTGCTTGGCAGCAGCTCTGTTTTGACTGAACAAGGCCCCATGGACTCTGCAGTCTCTGTTTGCCCACAGCTTCCCTTGGTGCTGCTGGCGTCAGCACTTCATGCTTGAGAACCTGGGATGTGGGCAGATGGTGGCCAGGAGAAGGCTGAAAAACAGGCACTGAAAGAAATAAGAGATCAGCGTGGAAGTGTCCTCTCAAAGAGCCAGGTCTGGCATGTTATTAGCACAGGCCTGTGACATGACACTGAGCAGAGCTTTTGACACCCACACAAAACAAACATACCAGCAGACAAGCGTCTTGAACAAATTTTGAGGGGGACAAGTCGTGTTGATATCAATCTACAAAAGAATTTGCAAGAGAGTGTGCAATGTCTTCTCCATTCCCAACCCTGTTTTCCTATGAATTATTCCAGTGTGTGCCTATGAAAATCTTACACATTTAAGATCCTGTACACTCAGCTTATTGGTCATGTCCTTTGTCAATGCTTCTGCAACACTGAATATAACAGTTGCCAGCGGTTAATTATAATTCAAATAAGCCACATACTCAAAGTCTTCCACTATGCAAAATGAGCCAAAAAAGAAAGTCTTCCAAGTCCATCACTTAGGTTGTATATACAAGTCAATGGCAGACACAACAATAAAAATAACCAGGCTCCTGTATCTGTCTGAATACTTGTAGAACAGCAGTATTAGGATAATAAAAATAGTAATAATATGTTGATATCACTTTTCAACCTGGTGTCAAACAGCAACAGGAAGGTGTTTCTAGAAGGAGCGTAAGAGAGAACAACTTCCTCTGCTGAAGAATTATATCCTTGTATTAGCAAAAAAAAAAAAAAAAAAGACACCTCCCACCAAGACACATCCTGACTTCAAGACCCAGTTCCTCCTCAGCATCCTCACTTCCCAGACTAATGCCGATGCCTAGCCAATCCCTTTCTCACCCTGCACCCTGGCAGGTTGCTCCCCATAACCTGGTTTCACAGTCTGACTACACAGTGGTTCCAGTCTGCCCAGAAGAGAAGACTCAGGAAAGATTGGTGCCCAACACCAGCCGTATCCAACCACACTACAGACCGAACAGTAGGAAATAGCCATTGCAAAGCCTTTCTGACCCCATCCATGCAGCATGCTATTTGAGGTCAGTCTAGCACAGGAAACTGTGGGAGCTCCAGCCCACTACAGAGATTTTAGTTGCTGAATTCTAACAAGTTTCTTCTGAGCATGAATAATTTGCAATATATCCAACTGTTTATGACTTGGCAAAGCATGAGTGGATTTTTCACTGAAGAACCAAAAAGCACATCCCTGACAAAAAGGCAGCTCTGGTGCCAAGCCGAGAGCCCCTACTGTAAAGCTTCAAGGCACTTGAATTTCCCAAAGAAAAGGTCACCTAACCTCTTTTAGCATTGGAAACAAATGAATTGTTTACACTCAGCCTTGTTCTCATAAACAGCAGAACTTCTATGACTGATATTTTGAGAAAGGAAAAGCCTGCCCAAGGCACGTAAAATTCACCTAAATTGAGTTTTAGAAAAGATGTGGAAAACAAAAACCACAGTTTTACTGTGGGAAACAACAAATAGCTTTATAAATGGGGATGCCAGCCTACCTCATGCCTCTACAACCATAAGTAGATAATTTGTGTTACGTCAATGGGGTAACACAGCCTCCCCTGTACGAGCTCCCACTGTCCCTGTGCCCAAAGCCACAGGCTGCCCTGCAGGGAACACACGCAGGTGAGTTCCCTGGCCTCATCCCAAGCTACCATCTGATATAGCAATTAGGATATGTGGATCTTGGGGACAGTGGCTTTGAGGTGATTATCATCTGCTGCAGAACATGGTGCCTTCCCCATTAGACCCTCTATGCCACAAGCAGCGCGACCTGACACGGCTCATAGACTAAATAGCTAAATCTCTTTCTTCCTCCTTATCTCCACAGGCTCTCAGGATTATAATACACTCCATAATGTATTTCTGTAAAGTCTGCAATAATTCACTTGTCATAACACACCAAGCACACAGGCCAAGAAAAGCAGATTTGTGTTTCATCTTACATTCTGATCTCTGAAGTTATGATTAAAAAAAAAAAATTGAAATGCAGGGACCCTTTTCTTGGAACTTGTTTGTGGTTTATAATTACAATGAGCTAAACAGGCAGAAATGTGATCTACATTGAGCAGACTTTCACGTGAGCCAAAAGATCACTTCTCCTGTTTATAAGGATGAACAAAGAAAGATTGGGTTTGTTCCAGAGGGTGGTAGAAATAAGGTGTGAAGCCCAAAGAGTAAGAGCCTTTTAGCAAAACCTTTTACAGAAGTAACAGAAGAACCCATCAACAGCATCTTCTGCATTTTCACAAAGCACACAGATCAGTAGATTCTTTTCTCCTTTCCCAGAAATAATCTGATCTTAAAGTCACATACCTTAACATAAAAATCAGATCACATCACGGAAAAACATTCCTTCAATTTAAGAAGTACACTCATAAAAACACATGAAGAGAACTGGCTAGTATATCTGTTCCTTGTGCTCAATTACATACTTAATAAAAGAAAAAGGAAAGAATATTAATACTGTAGATGTATCTCACCCACTTGTTGGGTTTTTTTAGGCATGGGAATGAGTTTTTCTTTCATGTGGGAAAGAACTGCAGTATGGAGTTTATTTTATACATGGGGGAAGTGAATGAAAGATGCTGGACACTTATCTCCAGCAAGTGCTGTTATTGAGAATTCTTTGCTAAACCAGCTGGAAGAGCTGATATATTTTCTTTTCTTTTTAGACAGGCCTTTCAATTCCTAGTGTTGGTGCATTACAATAGCCCCCTAAGTTATATCCTAATACACCTGACCATGAACAGCAGCAGCTGACAAAAAGCATGTTAACAAAAGCACATGTAACCTATCTGTAAAGGTATGGCAGGAAGACAGCAAACCTTGTCTGCTGGTGGTGGCAGAAGAGTGCTTTCAAAAACATTGGGGAAGTAAAATTTTCATTACTGTCATCACAGATCTCCTTTATGTCATTCAAGAGATCATTATACATGCATTTTCCATTCCAATTTAAAAACAACTGACATAACTGAACCCTATAGAGACAGTCCATGTTCTCCATAGCAAAGTTTAGAACATGTAGAATTCTATATTCTAATATTTATATGTATTGGGCAATATCATGTAGATATATTTCATAGACCTGCCATGACAGCTTAATGAGAGGTCTTCTATACCAGGAGACATAAGGGTGAGATTTTAATTTGACTCTATTATAAAATGAGCCAAAGGAATAAAGTCACATTCATATTCAAAGCAGGCTTTTGGTTTTAGTTACTGTTCTTTTGCAATCACAGCAGAAATTTTTCTTCATTATCTCCAGGGATTGTCTAGAATTTCAATGCAGGAACAGCTACTGGCAGCATTATTTTCCTGGACTGATTTTGCATGCTTTTTTTTTCCACTTCTTAGTTTTGGAGGTTTCTTATTTGCTTGTTTTTAAATCTAACACTTATTTAGTTGGCATCTTCAGAGGAAGTTAGGGAATAGATCTCAGGGCTTCACACTGTTTCTCCATTTTATCATTTACACCTATCAAAACTATAAGTAAGGAGTCTGTATTCAGTCACTGGCTGCTATACAGCTACAGCATCTGAGGATACAGATGAGAGTAGGCTTAGTGCTAAACAAGGTATGTAGTGCTCTCTGGGCAGCATACCATTGTGTAACATGACAAATATTATGGGTATAGTTAAGAATTTGTTTGTTCCCACAGAAACCTTTCTACCATGATCACATATTTGGGAGTAGCAAGTTTCAGAGAGACAGTCCTCAAGAAGTTGGCTCACCTAAAATACCTTCTTGGGATGCACTGGAACAGGTTGCCCAGAGAGGTTGTGGATGCCCAATCCCTGGAGGCATTCAAGCCCTCATCAGGTGAAAATATCACCCTTCCTCTAACTCCCAAGATTTTATGTTGGATTGTAATACAAACAAAGCCCAGTCTTTCCCACTGCATTTTGTTTGCTTCAGCTGATTCTTTTCCAGACTGAACTAAGTCACTTGCTTGTGTTGCATACAGTGACTGGTGGAAAAGCTCAAATAAATCTCTTTCACACCACTATGCCTGAACCCCACCATTCTTTTGTACATGTGTGTGCAAAGAGCTTTCTTTAAAACTCATATAAAGCAGCAGCAGGTTTTGAAGCTTTCTCATGTAAATCACATGGAACCTCTCTCTGAATACCATATACTGTATTTGTGATTCTGAGAAGGAAACATTTATGTTGTATGTTTCTGATATATGAACCAGGCACAATTCATAATGCATGAAGCCTGAAAGTGCAAATGGAAAGTTAGGGGCATTGCTGGAGGCATTTCTGAGCACCTCTACTAGATGCTTAAGGTTTGATTGCAAGTCCCTTCCCCAGAAGTTCTTGTGGTAGAGCTGCATTTCCAAATACATTGCTGCAAAGCCAGAGCAGGGCTTCTCATAAAAAAATCCATAGGACAGTTGGAAGAAATTTTCCTAGCAAAATGTTGTAAGAGGGGCCACAAGGACATTTTTAATAAAATTACATTAAGAAAGTAATAATATAGCTGAGACGCAAGAAAGAAGCAATAAGTAGATGAAGCCACCACTGTAAATCACCAGTGAGATTTCTTTTTATATGACAGCTCCAGGCAGGAAAGACTGAGACTGGGAGCACAGGAGGTAGAAGAGTGCAGTTTCTGCATTGCATTACTGTTGCATACAGTTGCTCTTCAGACAGCAAAAATTCTGTACTGAAAATCTTACTCCACCCAAAACACGCTCACAACTTGAGAACATTCTCCAGCAGCTCCTGGGATTAGAAACATGCAGATAAAAAAGCAGCACGTAGACATGGCAGTGAGAGGTGTGGTTTAGTGAGCTTGGATGGTTGGATTAGATGACCTTAGAGGCCTTTCCAACCTGAACAATTCCATGATTCTAAATAAAACCCTTCCATCAGTGATTGTGAATTCACTTGGCTGTGATGCAAAGGTTCATGACTTTCAGCCCTCAAATGATAATGTAATTGTTCAGCTGCTGCTCCTAGCTACTGGAAAGCTATACACTGCAAATGCAGGTGGAAGAGGGGAAGAATTTCTGTGCATGAAGCACTGGATAGCAGACTGTGCAAAACAAAACTCAAAACAAAAGAGTGGAGCTTAAAGACAACTTTAAAACCCAACTACAAATGTCAGCGTGTGGGTCAGTATTTCAGTGTAAACACCACAGAGTGACTCACACAGAGATTTTCTGGGATGGATTAAAGGTGACACCATCCTGCCCTCACTACAGACCTTCACTGAGAAAAAGGAAGCCCAGGGAGGAGCCACCAGGGAGTGAACCTCAAGGAGGCCTCAGAGCAGTCCAGATTTAGATAGTGATAATCTGAAAATCAGACTTAAGGAGAATCACTAATCCCAGAACACAGTTTAAGGAGCTATTTCTTCTCCCGTACTCAGCTACAGTCAGTCAAGGGCTGTTTCCAGGCTCCTTGGGGCAAGACAGTACTGTAGAAGTGTTGGAGCTGCACATATCTCTTGTGTTGCTTGAACACTGTCCCTTGCACCTACTTTCCTAAATGAGGTGGCAACTTGTGATGCTAAATTAGTTTGTTTGTTTTATATAGTAGGACCACCACAAAATTACAACCCTCAGCTGAAGCAAAGGGGCCACTAGTACATGTTGTTCCTGAGTCTTGAGTATAGAATCACAGAATCATTAAATTTTGGAAAAGACCTCCAGGATTGTCTGATCCAACCATCAGTCCATCATCCCATGCCCACGAACCACATTTTTCAGTGCCACAACCACGCAGTTCCACGGACAGTGACTACCACTTCCCTGGACAGCCCATTCCAATGTCTCACTACTCTTTCTGAGAATCAGTTTTTCCTAATATCCAACTTGAACTTCCCCTGGTGCAACCTAAGGCCACTACCTCTTGTCCCATTGCTAGTATATTGCAATTCTGCCAGATTTAAGCTTTTCCTCTTAAATGTCTGTCTCCAGAACCATGCAACATCCAAGAATCTAAGCTTTCATTATGAAATGTAAATCTCTAATCTTCATGAACTCATTTTCAAAAACAGAAAACCAATTATGAGAAACATCAAGAAATAATTCTGAATGAATTTTATACACCTAATGTTGACATAAAATCTGGATCCTGTGGCTGTCTGAAGAATATTTAGTCTCATTTTTCATCTGCGAAACATTACTATTTGCTGTTACCAGTACAGAGTGGAAATAAATGACTGCTTTTTAAAAATATCCCGTATTCAAATCCAGTTCCACTTTTTAATACTGCTGCTGGGACATACACGCAGCAATTCATACATAACAAGGAAATACGATCATGTAGATAGGAATTCATGACATTGGGCAAATTAGGAGTGTCTATATCCATATTCCTCAGACTCATTATTTCTGGCCTAATATCCCTCTAATTCTCCTAGAAGTGTTCCTGCCAAAGGTCACAGTCTGATTCTTAAAGACTGAGTGTTACACAAGTCCCTAGCAGCAATCAAGTGTTCAGAAACATGGAATTGCTTCAGAAATCTGTTTGACAAGCCATAGACTTTTTTTCTTCTGGAATGTGTTTTTTTCCCCAAGGAAGGTGTACACATAAACACGTACACTGAGCATAAATTTCTGTGCTGCTTCCAAAGGGGATTTTAATAACTGTAAGCTATTCAGATACATATATATCTATGTGTAAAGCAGCAATCTGCCTATTTACATTATATGCATCAAAAACCTAATTTTGACAACACATTTATGCATTGAATTACAGTCATCTACACAGACCAAGTTCTGCAGCTGAACCAGCAAAGCAGCAGAACCTCAGCCATAAATGACAACTCCTGTTCTTCAGACAGAACCATGCTGTGGAGACTGGACACAGCTTTAGGTGAACCTGCATACATTTCACTATATTTCTGTAGGAAGTTTTAGGCATCACAATGACAGCCTGTATTGCTTATAATGAAAATCATCAGTAGGTTAAAATCAATGCAAATTGAACTAAGAATTATGGATGCTCCTGCTTACAGAAACCCCCATCTGATATTCAACACATATTTATAAGCGTATGCCAACTACAGTATCTTTCATTTTTGCTGAAGTAGAACCAGCACACTCAACTTCTACAAAACTCCTGCTAGAGTTACCTAAAACTCAGAGACCAACTTCCTCGAAAGGATGCAAAACCACAAGAGAGAAGGATTTGCTGATGAGGTTAAAGGCAGTTGCTCTTTTCAGGGGTGGCAGAACTCCTGACAAAAAGTTTATTTCAATTTTCCTCGGAGGGAAATGAGAGGCAAGTTTGATCCAACAGCATATTTACTACTACACACAAACAAAAATAAACTCTAATCTCTAATTGTTTTCCTTGCGCCCTGTCCAAAGCATTGTGCAAGTACACAGTGAACAAAACCCCTCAGCTATATCTTTCTCTTCTGATGAGCCATAGAGTTTTTCTGACACCTAGTGGTGTGGAACTGTGAGCCTTTTTCTTCAGGAACACATGCTTGGAACTGAATTACTTCTTCCTAGAATTTTTGGCAGTGTAAAGCCCTCAGAAAGCAAACTGGGCAACAGGTCAGCAGGTCAGACCCCAGCTTCCCTGCTGAAGAGTACATTTGCTGCACTGGCTACTGAAGGCCCACATGGCACAGCACCAAATCCCGAGGACACAGGGGAGCCCATAGGCTTTGTGAATCTTCTGTTTCCAAATGCACCACTGAGGTGATCGCAGGCTTCCTCCGTGTTAAGAGCAGCTGCAGCTGGCCCCTTCAAGCACCCCACTTGGAGAACTACACTGTTGCCCTGGAGAACACTTTCTCAACCACTGCTCCTGGGCGAGTGGAAGAAGCAAACCCTTCCCTGAACTGGCTCTGTATGAGTTATAGGCATTTCAAATGAAGGGTGAGCGTTGCAAAGAATTTGAGTGGATTTTCCTCTCTCCTGGAAGCACATCTTAAGGCAACATCTGGTCAATTTAAAATAGCATAGTTAATTATTCCTTGGTTTCTTAAAACTCAGTAAACGTCTGGACTTTTTAAAAAATGAAGGGTTGAAATGCATCCCACTAGAAGTTCAGGGATTAATGCACTGTATCAACAGAAGTTGTATAGGGAATGTGAAAATAACCACAAAAAAATTATTCAATGTTTAGCATCCTGTGATTCAGTATTCTACATGCTTCTTATGGTTTGGACCCAGCCACTTCCCTGGGACTACGCATACATGAGTAGATAATTCTGCACTATGCAAGCAGATCTGCAAAGCAGAACAGCTGGTGCTGAGGATATAACATCTACGTGGCTTCCAGCTGCAGGGAGTCAACACAGAGCAGCCCAATTCAACTGCATGGACACAGGAGCCACAAGAGGCTGCAGCACCAGCAGTGCTCCTCTGCTGCACATCTTCTGGCTTATCTCTGTCCCAGAGGAGTACACTTCGCACTCTGCAGTTAAAACACTAATGCAGATGTATTTCAGTACAGTTTTCTCACATGAGCCCTGACCACCACTCCTCTGCCTGTGGCACACCAGAAGGTTGGGCCAGCTGTGCACATGCCCACTCCTTGTCACACTAGGTACTCACAGCTGCACTGAATCCTTGTGCTTCTGCCTCAGTATTGACCTCTGCAGAGTGCTTTGAATTCTACAGACAAAAAATAAATGTCAGCTGGATCTGTTGTCCAGCATAAACATGCAGCCAATAGTTGTCCCTTCCATTACAAAAAACACTGCAGATAACAAGAAACTAAAAGACAAAAGTGAGTGTGATACAGACTGCTCCCAGAAATATGGCCCTCTGGTAGTAACGTGTGCACGAGCAGCAAATTAAATGGTGACTTTGAATTCTCTGCTCTATCCAAAGAGAAAGTATAGCCCAAGCCTTACATGAAACTGTTTCTCCACATACTCCAGCATGACCACAGCAGAGCTGGATCTCTGGCCCTCTTGCCCAGGTTCCTTCCTCCCTGCTCATTTCTACCAGCTCCACACTGCTGAGCTCTTCTTATACAAAACCAAATAGAGAAGCAATTCCCTCCTCCATGCTCCCAGTCACTACCCCTTACTAAGTATTTTGGGGCAGAATTAAGAATAGATTCTGGTTTTTTTTATTTATGAGTAGCACCCCTGTTATCAAGAGAATTTGTAATGCAAAATATTTCAAAGATACAAAGCTAGAAATAAAGGTTTATCCTTTAACTAACCTCTGTAACTGACATTGTTTTTCTTAGCTTTAACACACAAATACATGACAAATGAATATTACACATTTTCTTTCCCCTCAAGACAATGTTCTGTTTGCATTGTTACTTTATTTTAATCTGTAACTCACATGCAAGTGTAGAGTGCCTGACAGACTCCCAAAGTATTTGAAAAGATTTTTCAGGGAAGTAATGTGCTGATGTGAGGCTTGCAGAAGGATAGAGCATCAAGAATCACCATCTTTGTAAAGAGGTGATGATTTAAAGGCTATATTTTGGCATATGCAAAGCGCAGGAGAGTTCTCGTCAGTATCCCAGGCTCCAACAAGATATACAGATGATGCAGAGGGAATTACAAAGTTTAGGAATTCAGACAGCGTTGTGCACATGAAATTCACAACATATAGTACTTCATGGTGCGCAGGAGAAGAAATTTTACTTCTCAAAGAGACCTGTCACCTTGACAAAGATGCATTGATGCATCATATAACGTCTGCAGCACCTCTTAAACATGGGAGATAGAATGAGGCCCATGGTAGCTCTGATGAGAACATCCTGCTCTGCCTAATATTAGTGCAAGGCAGGAGCTGTTTGCCTGAAGCCCATGGTGTTAAAGAGACATGTCTATTTAGAGCAACTATGCTTTTCCTCAGAACACAATCTGCTAACTGCCTAGCCTTGCAGTTCAGTATCCTCTCCATGAGAACTGCAGTTACTGCTTGAGCTTAAGAATTTTTATGGACGATTACAGAGCTCCTCTTCAGATGCTGCTGCTATTCCAATTATCAACAACTAATTTATGCTTGAAGCAATGATCAGCATATGTCACAGGCAAACAGGAAAATGAGATCTCCCCACTGTAGAAGGGCTGACTATTTTTGTGGTCTTCCAAAAAAGTCCAATAGCATTACATCCAGCCAAATCACTTGTAAAAGGACTCGGAAAAAAAAATGTAAAGGAAGAAGGCATGAATGAAAAAGGACACCATTTGTTCAAAACAATGTATTCCAGAACACAAGGCATGATTCTTCCAAGTTGGCAGTACTCCTAGTGCTGGTGTGGTTGAATGAGTTCAGGTTTTTATGTATGGTCTTTCCCTAATGTACAAACATCTCTATCAGATGAATCTCTGCAAGTAACAGAAAGCACAGCTGACTGCTTAAATCACAGCGCCAAAAAATATGCCTCCCATTAAGAGGAACCTTGATAAACTCTAAAGGTAGGCCTATGTGAGCCTATTGAAGTTCAACAATGTGAAGTACAAAGTTTTGCACTTGGGTCACAGTTATCCCAGATAAGTATACAGCCTGGGGGAAAGAACTCCCTGAGAAGGAGCCCTGCTGAGAATGAGGTAGGGTCCTGAGGTAACAGCGTGCATTTTCAGTCCAGAATGCCAATGGTATCCTGGGTTCCACCAGAAGAGGGAAGGTGATTGTCCCTCTCTTCTCTGCCCTCCCAAGGCCTCACAGGAAGTATTGTGTTCAGGTCTGGGGTCCCCAACACATGAAAGAGGTGGAACATTTGGAGGAGGGCCTCCAGACCCTCCCAAGAAGATGATCCAAAGGCTGGAGCACCTCTCCTATGAAGTCAAGCTGAAGGATCTGGGCTTGTTCAGCCTGGAGAAGAAAAAGCTGCAGGGAAATCTCATTATGGCCTTACAGTATTTAAAGGGAGATTATTAACAGGAGGGAAATTAACTTTTTTGCATATGAATATAGAGATAAGACAAGGAGGAATGGTTTTAAACTAAAGGAGGGGAAATGTAAAGTAGATGTCAGAGAGAAGTTTTTCACTGAGAGTGTGATTAGGTGCCAGAACAGGTTTCCCAGAGAGACTGTGGATGCCCCATCCCTGGATGTGTTCAATATCAGGTTGAATGGGGCCCTGGGCAATCTGACCTAGTACTTGATCTGGTGGTTGGCACCCCTGCCTGTGGCCGAGGGATTGGAACCTGACAATCTTTGAGGTCTTTTCCAACACAAACCATTCTGATTTTATGATTAACATTGGGACTCTGAAATGACACCTATTCAAAATGGACAGGAAATTTTAACTTTTCCAAGCACTTTTTTTTTCCTTTAGTATCCTACTGAGAACAATTTACCCTTAGATGCTGGAAAATCCATGCTTTATTACAAACTGGGAATTTTCTTTGCATGATGAGTTGCTTTTGCACATATTAACTGAAATTTCATGATTCCCAGAGCAGCAATTTTACTAAGCGAGCACCTGCAATGCCAGATCTCCAAACCTGACCAGACTAAATTATGCTTATTAGTTGGTTATCGACAGTTGAAGTATAAACTGTAGAGAAGTCAGTTTCACTTAGTCCTGATACTACTTTTTAAGGATCCACAGAGTATTTGAGAGGTGATATTTATGCCACAGTTCTGGAGCTGACTTCTAACTCCCAGATGACATTTCAAAGTCTTATACCATCAGACACTAAATCGACCAGCTGTGCTCTTCAGTAAATTCCCGAAAATACTAGCAAAACAACCATTTGGAAAAAATCACATACTACTAAATGTTGACAGTGATGTGTAGAGGAGGAAAATACCTGCTCTGGAAGGAAAGCTTCTCTGTGGGTACTACCTAGATCGTAGCAGTAAGATCAGGTCACAGATCCCACTGAAAGAAAACAAGAATCTCAGAATTTAATTGTTTTTCTGTGGTACCTATGCAACACTGTAAGCATTAACAAGAGCTGAGAGAGATCCAAAACACTTCATGTCCATTTAAAAATACATGACCTGCTGAAGCAAAATACTTTCAACTGAACAGCTCATTGCTCCTCCACAACTAGAACACAGACATTCATGTTCAAGGATATAAAATTCACATTAGCTCTTCTTTGCTTATCTGTAGCAGGAATAAAGCCCTGGTAATACCCCAGCTGAGGAAATAGTTTTGCTGAAGAGTTTTCTGTGGTTAACTGCCAATAGACTGGTGACAACATAACAGTGACTTACATATCCAGTGTGGTTGGTGAACAATAGGGGCAAGATCCATTTTTCAACTGGTCAACTCTACCAAAACCCACCCCGTTCTGACACTTCTAATCCTAAAGGCATCTCAGACAGCAGCACAAGGATTGTTTTCTAACCTCAGTCTTGCTTTCAGTCTGTTGTATCCCCTGGTAAATAATCCCCGTTCCACCTTCCAAGAAACACAGCTGAATGTTAGACTGAGCTCTGGGTCATATATTACCTAATGTTGTTCAAGGCTAGGAGAATTACCTGCTGGAAATTATCTGAAAGGGTCCTAATGAATACCACAAGGTTTCTGCTAAACAGACATTCTTAGCCAGTCTAGAGAGAATCTACCTTGGAACACGATTAATTGCTTGGATTTCATAAGGTGCACCAGATGTCAGGGTCAGCAAGTCCTCTTGCTGCTCCAGGAATACTGCCAAAAACATCAGCTGGCCGCGTTCCAGAAGGGCTGACTTCATGCAGCAGCAGGATAGCAGTCACCAGTTGTCCCATAAAGGCTGTTATTTCAAGTTCTGATTTTTGAATGGTGAGAGCTATAGATAAACAGGAAACTGAAGGGTATTTTGTGCATGGAGGAACATACACCTACCAAAATTAATTCAGGCATTGCAAAGGATATTTAAGATCCTTCATCCAGTATATGGTATAAACACTGTTGGTGAAGAAAAACAGACTGGAAAGGCAGGAAGATGTTTTAATTATTACCAATCACACATGAATTAGTGCCTTTGACTGTCTTTTCCCTTCCTGGAGAGTTCATTTTGGGAGCCTCACTATAAATTAATGCAGCCCTTAGACTGTAAAAGCTTTCCTGCTGCCTGGGTTCAGCTCTTGCCAAGCTGGTAAGTTTCCTCACACTTTTCTTTCTATTGGAAGTGACCACAGGGCTCTCCCACTTGGATCTAAAAATCTAGGAGCATTCAAAGGCCACAAGGTCAAGGCAGAGAGCCTTTGTGATTTTTTCAAATAAAAGCTGTCCAAGCTGAAGGAAAGAAAAATCTGTTGGCCCGAGGTCTCACAGGGTCCCACAGGCAGCAGCTAGACTCAGTAATCTTTCTGCAGGACTAAGCAGAAAGGCAGCTCCTTGGGAGGGCTGGAGAAGCTACCCACCATTTTCATCTCAGCAAATGGTGGTGACAGCTTGAAGGAGCACAAGACAGAAAGGCAGGTAGGAACAACTGATTCATTATGACAAAGTTGGAAAGTTGTGTTGCATTCACCTTATCTACCGGTAGTAAGAACTTCATTTTTCTAGTTCAAAAATCAGAAGACCTAAATTTAAACCTGAATCCACACTTATGTATTTAAGTTCCTAGAGGTGATTACAGGTGCCATCAGATCACTTTCCTTGCATCATAGTGAAGTTTCTTGTTACTTTATGTCATTTCAGGAAGGGAAGGAGCTTGCAGAGGGTAAAAATGTCAAGATCAGGTAAAAAAGTAGAATGCACAAGCAACATCCACAACAATTGTAGAACTGAAACAGCCTGATGATGAAATTTTTACTGCTGCACTGTCACAGCTACTTTCAACAGAGTATGAGAGCCTACAAGAGAGAAAGGTCCCTTCTAGAAGGGAGAGAATTAAAGGACTACCAATATTGCTGCTAAGTCACTTCTTCAGTGGTTTAATACAACATTCACTGGTTTAAAACCAATGCAAAGAGCAACAGGAGAGCATGCCCACTGCTACCACATGCACAGTTCTGATAGCAAAACCCCAGCTAGATAGCTCCAGCTAAGCGAGACAAACTGTTCATCCCAGACCACGTATTTTTTAGCCATCTAATCCCAGTGAGAATGCCGTTAGTGCTTCAGGCTGGTTTACCCCTGGAGAGCTTCAGCTGTCTTTAAGTAAGTTTATCACTGGAGAATTTGCTGTAGGTAAAATAAAGAGGGAAAGATGCTTTAGAAAAATAGAGCTGTCCCCACTGGAGAGTTTACTTTCACTGTGGAAAAGTCATTCATTTCCTCCAATGTTCATGACTCATTTACGAGACTAAATTATTTTTACTTTAGGTGGTTGTTAAAGATGGAATTATAGGAGGTAAATGTATGTCTGAGAGCTATTCCGACCACATTTCCTTGACACTGTGAATTGATATTGCAGGCATCATTAGATGGTTTGTACTCTAATGGGTAGAGAGCTCTTTTAATAAACATAAGCTTAATGCATAGCCTCCTGATAGAATTTTTCCGGCTCACAAATGATTGACTTAAGCGCCTTGATTCTCTGAAAAGCATTCAAATATATCCATTTCTTTTTCAACTGAAACACGAACCTTCGATAAATTAATTGTCTGGGAAGGAAGGAAAGACCCAAGGGAACTGAGTATTTCATTCTATAGTTACCCTGACACATCAAGCCTGCCTGTAAATTTCAGTAGACATCAGATTATGGGTCTGTACCAAAGGGATATAGAGAATTAAATCCCATAATCTACTCCTTTAGAAAGGAAAGGGAAGCAGCACTTACTGTTCTAAAGGGTTGCTCTACAAAAGACTCCAAATTTCTAGCCATTTTATGTTGGGCTTACTGTAGGTTTTCATGATGTTATTTTAGACTGACAGTCAGAAAAATACAAGGGAGTGCACTCTATGGAGAACAAAAGTCACAGCAATAATTCTTACTACCCTGATACTGAAATTAATTTGTGTGTGTAGCATTCATTTGAATTCTTAACATCTTGTCTTCCCACTACTCCTTGCTGTTAACTTTTAACTTCACATTTGTTTGCTACTCAATCAGCTGTCATAATGGCATTTAAAAATAAGTTGGAAGAAATCTCTAGTGATTATCTGTCTGATCTCCCTGGGAAAATATATTAAAATAACAATTTGATCAATTTACTTAATCAATTGATAAATTAATTGTACTTAATTGTAATGTTTGTTTTAGTACCTGTCAGAAGAGATAATTACATGCCAGTAAGCTGTTTTACTGCTGTTTTACTGACTCAGAGTTACATATGCATAAATAAAATTACAATTGCAGATGACAAATGTTTTAACACAGCTCTCCAGTCTGCTTGTCTGTAACTTCTGACAGAATGAAAAATTCAACTCATCGTAGGACTTTCATTGTCTTCCTTTGATACTTCATTGACCTCAAGACCATGAGTGACAAAATTCTCATCAAGTCCATAATCACAGAATTGCAGGTGTTGGAAGGGACCTCTAGAGACCATCGAGTCCAACCTCTGTGCCAAAGCAGCTCCCTAGCCCAGGTTGCACAGGTAGATGTCCAGGCATGTCTTGAATGTCTTCAGAGAAGGAGACTCCATCACCTCTCTGTGCAGCCTGTGCCAGTGCTCCATCACCCTTACTGAAACATTCCCACACACATTCCCACATACATTCCCGCCCCAAGAAGAAACTAATTGTATCTGCATATTTCCCAAACTGACACAAATAGTTGTATTTGCTGATTGATGATTTCAAGTGAAAAATAATGGGGTAAAAACATTTATTTAATACTTTTCAAAAAAAACTCAGATCTCTCCTTCCATAGTGCAGTCATTTAAGCACACACATCCTGCTGGATTTCTCAACAACTTCAAGAAGCATCTAGAGGTATCTTTATTTCTTCCTACACCAATCACCTGCTAGACAGCCTGCTGTCAAGTCTGATACCAATAGTATCTGTTTTGCTGTAATTACATGGGCAGTCATGTTGAATTTCTGGATGACACAGCAACATGAAATCATGAATATTTAAGTAATACGGATTACGGAAAAGATCTCAAGTTCAGAAGTATTTCATTAAGACTTCAGATTTGAGGAATATTTCATAGAGAACACATTCAAATTACCTCTGCATCCTAGTCTGTGAAACCCAAGTTAGTTCTCTTTGGGGAGGGGTAGGGGGACAGAGGAGGCTGGGGGGAAGAAAAAAGTATTTCTTCACATACATAGAGCTTCACAGCAATAAGTCATGTTCAAACTTGCTTTCAAAACATTTCAAGTTTATTTAGTGAACTGAGGTGTAATAGAAATTACTGTTGTGAAAAAATCTGATAAATCCTTGATTTAAGATGTCTGCTACCAAAGGACTTGTAGCATAATCAGGTATACAAGGCAGCAATATCATGTTTCAGTGACTACAAAAACTGAAGATACAGTTTCAAACTGTGATGGAACACTGTCATCTGGTGGCAATTTGAAGAGAGTACAAACAGACTATGGATTTTGTTCTACAGGCTTCCTCCATTCGAAGAGTCTTATTTTAATAATCAATTAATTTACTTCTAATGATCTTGATCTCAACCCAAGGTCTGGATTGTTCACATCATTTAAAAGGCAGTTTGGCGCCACAGATCCTGCTAGTTGAGCCAGAAATAAGTCATCACAAATTAGAACTCATGTTGGAAACTGTGCCCCAATATTTAGGTTCTCAGACCATTTCAGGCTCTTGCAGCAACCCAGCCAAGATTTCCTACTGGGCACAGAACAGATTTGTACAGAAAGTGCGGAGGAAGATGTGGAAATTACTACAAATACAACAAAATGAAAACTTCACATGCTACATGCAGGTTGCATCTTACTTAACTGGTTAAGTAAGTAAGGACTTTCTGAGAAGGCATCTGTCTTAGCAATTGTATAAACTACATATACTGTTTGAACTCATGTTTTAACCATGAGAAAAACAGCTTGGATCTTTAGCTTTCCTAATGGCATGGGGACAACATCTTCGGAAATATTTCTGGATTTTAATTTCAGAGGTTAATCAGTAAATGTCAGTTAAGAATTTAAATACTGGCAGAGAACTTTGTGATCAAGTATGTACCTGAATACCTGCTGCTGAGTAAACCTGAGAGCTGTACAGTACCCCAGCCTACAGCCCAAAATAACAATATACGATCCAGTCAGTTCTTGGCCCATAGTGAAAACTCACACAAGCATCTTGCTACATTAGGCCACTCATTTTTAGAAGAGATCAGAGCATTGCCAGCATGATAGGAGCTTGTAAGGTTTGATATTATCAAATGATACAACTGCACAGCTCTCTGGAAGAGAGAATAATAGAATCAGAATAATTAATGTTGGAAGAGATCACCACTAAAATCAAGTCCAGCCACCAACTCATCACTACTATGCCCACTAATCACGTCCCTCAGTGTCATATCTACACTTTTTTTGAACACCCCCAGGGACAGTGAGTGCACCACTTCCCTGAGCAGCCTGTTCCAATTAAAAAAAAAAGTAAAGAAAAAGTTCAGCAGAAGGAGATACACCAAGAGTTCCTTTAGACATACAGATTTAGACAATGCATTTGGGTACTCTGAGGGTAGTCTACAGAAACAGAGCCCTCTAGAACATGGTCTGGAAAACCCAGTAACACATCACTAGGAGAGTCACCTATGCATGCAATGGTGACATCTGAACAGACTGCAACATCCCAGATGGGCTTTCTTCAAGATGACAAGCAGAAGACTGAACAGTGTGGATGGTCTCCTGATCCTGAGTTCGCACCCAAAGATGGAGGTAAATGCTCTTATATGCCCCTCTCAGTTTACCGTAATCCCTAGAACACACTACTTGGAAACCTGCCCACATGCTATTTGTGATCCCACTTGTTCACTGCCCTCTGGATCACAGGCAAAGCAAAGTGTGTGTGATCCCAGAAAACTGTGGGACTGAATTACATCCTCTCTGACATTTACCAAAGGAAGTCTGCAAGCAACACGGATCAAGAGGCAATGGCTGTCACTGGAGGCTGCATAGTGATGCAAGTGCTCAATGCATCGTGTCCTAAACATGTTTGCAACACTGACACAAATTCAGCTATAAATGGGGAAAATATAGATAGTTAGATTGATATGAGAGTTCTTCAGCATACTCAAAAAAAATGCGGAAATCAGGAGAAGCAATAAACAGGGCCAGATGCTGAGCAGGGAGATGGAAGAGGACCAGGTAGCCATAATCCAGCCAGTTCTGTAATGCAAAACCACTTGAGGACTTTCAAGAATGATACAGTATTACCAGCAGACTTATTAAAAGAGGCTTCACTTCCAAGTATTTCCAGCTCTCCCATACCACATCAGGACGGACAGGAAAAACAGTTGTGGTAGAGTAGAAAATGTCAAAAGTCTCCAGGTTGCTATTGCTGTAGAACAAATGCAGAGACTCTCACTTGGCTTCTATTCAAGAAAATATTTGCTGCTAGAGTTCTGCAGACAGAAAAAGAACTAGATAAATTAATCATAAATATATACTTAAAACTTCTGGCCTTGATCATATATACAGGCTTGTTTGCTGACAACTAAATCCCCTTTGGAAAACTGGGTAGTTATCATTAGTGGTCTGGTCACAGCAGGGACATGGGATATGGGAGAGTTATGCAGTTCATCATACAGTGCTGTTCTCTGGCAGGATGATGACGTTATTCACAAATTTCTAAAGCTATTTTTGCCAGTATTTAACTTTCCCTACTATCATTAAAATTGGTAGTTACAAATCAAAGTTTATAGCCCAGTACTCATACATTGCATTTGGCCAAGACTTCAAAACTGGTCAAAGGCTGTTTCTGATTCTGTTTGCTCTTTAAGCACTGGATTAGTTCTTTGCCTTTGCAGTCAGGCTGTCAAAATTGCCTATAAACTAACTTCACCAACCCAGAGGAAGCAGCAGCATCCTAACATCTACATCAGACTCAAAATAAAGCTCACAAAACTAAACTCTAATGCAATTGCTGCAAGAGAAAGATAAACAATAGAAGCCACTATGTTAATCTCACAGGAAAGGATTTCAGAATGCCTGAATATCAGTTGTGACAGAATAAATTTTAGTTACCTGTGTTGATGTTCTACATGATATGCTACTTGGTCTATCTGAAAATACCTCTGTAGATAGCACCAGGAGACACTGTGTCTCTCCAAGAGCTTCCCCACTAAGAGGAGGGCTGTCTAGTTCCTGTCTCCCTCTCCATTCCACCCTCCTCAGCCCTAATAGCTAAAGTTGATGAGTCAGTGCAAATGTTAAGGACCAAAGCCAAGTAGATCGGATTCCCTCTATTTCATAGTTTACTGCTCTAAGCAAGGTTTGAAATAAACAAAATCCTCATTGTTGTTTCAGCCTCACTGGTACCGAGTAGCCTGCAGACAGAGCAGGGGGGTGAAATAAAGCCCCCAGCTCTAATGCACTGGTCCTTTCTTTTCAGTGTTATGGTACTATTCAGTCCTGGTTATTGGTCAGTAATCAGTCCCCAGCTCCTAGAGTTTTCCACCACTATTTTGAATAATGAATTTTCAGTCTCTACTGTGAATCAATTAAAGACAAGGGTCATTTGTTATTTCTCAGGGAAGGAATATCTTCAAACTACAAAGCTATTACTTGCCTCTTGTCCTTGACCTGGATCATTCTTTCAAGATCAGCTCTTCTACCCACAGGAGAGGTGACTGACCCTCAAGCGGAGCAGTTCCTCACGCATGCTTATGGAAGGAACAACAGGACAGCTCTATTTAAGCATTTCCTTTTTCCAAGTGCCTGACAAGCTGGGGATTAGGAACTGTGCATGAGAACTTGCAGGAAAACCTTGAGAGGAAGGAATGAAAGCTCAGTGCCTCTAATAGCCTCTTTCTAATCCTCAAATCTTGAATAGGATGGCCAAAGAACAGCTTCCTGCAGATAAGTGAAGTCAAACAAGCCCCACAGAAAGTGGGAAAAAAAAATACACACACTCTGGAAATTTGCTAAGGGCTTATTGAGCTGAGTTACTTTAAGAAAACAAAGCCAGGTGAATTAAGAAGCAAGTTGCTACCAAGACATTAGCTGCTTTTGTATATTTTGTTTCTTAGTATTTTGCTACATGCCTTTTTATTGTAGACAGAGACAGCATTCAGACTCCATGTACCTTCAAATTAATACACCCATTGCCAGAACCAGTGCTTTATAGTAGTTTCTTATTTCTTTTTTGAAATAAGGTCAAAAGTATGATGCTCCAGAGTCCACAATATTACATATTAGTTTAACACATATCACATGAAGGCATTTGCATCTGTTCTTGTCAAAATTTTAAACATTATAGCCAAAAGAGCCAACTCTTGGCCATCTCTTTCAGAAAACCACAGGGAAGTTGAATAAACTCCATATTTTAGATGTGAAAACCATATTAAGCCATGCTAATGAATTTACACAAAACAGATCTTTTTCTCCCTTCTTGACTGTACTATAAGTCATGACAATACAATAATTGTCATTGCAGCTTTCACCTTCTGGAAAAAAGTTTTGTTTGAGTCAAGCCTCTTCTGCACATTTAAAGCATTTAATCAGCATGACTTTCTTTGATCACAATGAGCTTTTCACATCAAAGGGAGAAAGTATGATTCTTTCTACCAAAACTATACCCTAGCTTCTCCCCATTCACTGTAGATTAAGATTACTTGCCTGCAATCAAGAGGGTTATGTGTCTGTACACATGCACTGCAAACTCCATATACAAATGGCCTGCAAGAAGATTCTCCCAGCTGTTGAACTAAAGACTGTCAATTTCTTTTGGCTAGCTAGACTGCACATCTGTCATCCTATATAGCAACCTGCCATCAACCCAGCTATGGGTACGTACCACATCTGAAGGACTTAAGGTCCAACATTTTAAGATCAGGCAAAATAACGTAATGCAGCTGACACAGACGCTGCTGATGTTAGTACACAGTACAGCTTGATCATAGGATTCTGTGGTAGTTCTCATTGGAAGGGACTGTAGGAGGTCTTTAGGCCAGCTATGAGATCAGATCTGGCTGCTTCATGCTTGGTCCAGCTCCATCTTTAAAATCTCCAAGGACAGAGGCTGCAGAAACTCCCTAGGCTGCCAGCTCCATTACTGAACTCTCCTCAAGGGGTTCTTTATTTCATGTTAGATAACCGCATGGGTATGTAGGGCTGCTTTTATGTCTCCTCAACCCCATCTAGTCAAGGGTGAGCTAGCTTTGGCCTGTCAACCTCCCTTCACAGCAGTGCTCCTCCCTGAACAGATTGGTAGATACCCCCAGACTTGTTCCTAATTGTTGGTGTTCCTTTTATTGTCCATGGATCTGCAAGGTGAAGCAAAACTAGATGCAGTATACAGATTTAATCAAACAAATACTGAACTGAGGAATAAATCACTTTCCTACATCACAATACACAACTGTTAATACAGCAAAGCATGCTGCGGGGCACACTTCCACTCATTTGGCTCAAGTGGAACCAAAGACATTTCCTTCAAAGTGATAAGCAGAAGTCCAGTACTTCTTCATTTTATACCTCAAGAGACCACACATCCTGAGTAGTGAGGAATTTTTGTTGTTTCAATTCAATACTAACTACAGAATATTGTATCCAGTCATTATTCTCTCTCTCAGCATCTTATATAGCTGCCAGCTGGTCTGCAGTGCTCCAGCTAAGTGGACAATTTGTTCATCACCCCCCAAAGCCATGACAGAGCCTAGACAAAAAAGTCCCCTTCTTATTGAAATGCTACATAATGTCACTTGTCTGAGGCTTAGTCATTCACAGGCTTCTCCTTTGAGAGGTGGGCAAGAAGAATTACCTTAAAATTCCTTCTTCATATTTTTAAATGATACACTGAAGTCCCATTATTTGTCATCTCCCCAGTGGAAAGAAGTGTATAACTTGAGTATTTGCCCTGTTATTGCACGGCCTTCAATCTCACAATGGATTGTTATCTTCCCAGCATCCTTCAAGAGCAACAAAGTTACACAGCTAAACTCAGCGTTGCAAGTCTAACTGAACCAATTGCTCCAGGAGTGCCTCATATTGCAAATGAGGAGTTCTGCTGCGAGAGTGTACCTCTGCTGCTGCACCTCCCCGGCAGCAGGGAATCCACCGAAAAGCAGTCTCCTCATTCCAGAGACCTTTTCCTCACACAAAGGAGCGCACACACAGTCCTTGACTGATGGTCAGATTTCACACACAAAGTGAAAGCGTCTCCCCAAGCCGGGCAACCACATGTTATAAGTTCACAAGCTGCACTTGAAACCAGATAAGTTTATGGGCAGGCAGTTTATGTAGGCAGCTGTAATTATCAATAGGCTTTCAAAACAACTAAGTGATTAATGATTAAGTGGCATTAAATCATAATCCACAAAACATCACATAGAAAGAGCAGACAGTCTCCTAACACTCAGCAGGTCCTCCGTCACCTCTGATCTCCACACACTGTTCCGGGAGAAGAGAGCCTGATTCACTATATTTAGATCTTCAGTATCTGGTTCATAACATTGCGTAACTCAGTTTGGTTTCAACTACATGCAGCTATCAAACAAGTCATTGACGAATTAATAACTTTTTTACTTCTTACCAGACCCTGTTTTGATTCTCATGACTAAGCAAATGATGCTATGATTCTGCTTTGCCCCAGGAAAGTGAACAACAGTCCCATGATTCTAGCTTCAAATGAGATCTATAATAAGATGCTTGCAGGAGCTCTGCATCAGAATTGGCTTTTCTATTAGGCTAGGCACATTGCAATCAACACTTCTCCCTCACCTCAAAACAGAAATAGCCTCCTCCAGGAGCTCTTTGCAGATGCCACACCACGTCCTAACCAGAAGCCACAAGGAATGCAGGAATGGAAAGCACCTGAGCAATACTTACCTTTTCCAAGGGAGATAAACTCCAGCAGTCAATTTGAGGAACCAATTTCTAAGAAACCAGGTCTCACTTACAGATGTTTGCAGTGTAAATAATGTCACCTTGCCTGTTTTAAAGCCAAGCATAATCCCAAAATCTAGCATGGGAAGATGCAACAATAAGCATTCTGTCAGAAGATCATACGTTTAGTCCCTGCAGTACTATTAAACAATAACGAGTAGCTGAGAGTGCTGTTTCAGATCAAACATACAGGGAACGTTTATTAATGCCATTAGTCATAAAAGTCTCCATAGGATCTGCATGTCATCTGACTTTCATCTGAATGTCACTTGTTGTACAAACACCGTTTCATTAGGACTTCAACAGATTATATGCCACACTGCTCTCTGCCAATATCTGCTAAGATTAAAAACAAGATCAGTTTTAGTTTGCCTGCAAAGCCTCATGAGATACTTCCTGTCCTCCCAAACCATGATTGACCTCAGGAAACAGAATCAGCACAGCAGCCATAAGTCAGCAACAGGCAGCTCCTGACAGGCTTTGGTTCTAGGTATATTCTGGACATTCCACTTTCTCTTTTCTGCATCTCCACCATATTCTCCTGCCTCCTATCCATAGGGAGAAAAAAAATCTCAAGCATGTGCATTCACAAAGAGGATTATGGCTCTGAATATAGAATCAAAAGTGCTACACCACTTCAGATCACTTACATGTAAACATAGGCATGACACAGCATCTCAATCAAGTACAAGGATGAAAGCCTAAAAGAAAAATAATAATAACCCTGTCCATACATTGCTTGATGGCAAGATTCACAGTTGACTTATGCAACTAGCGAGGTTCAAGCACTGGATACTCACATGAATAGTCAGAGCTTCCTTTAGCCAGTCATTACATAGTTCACACCATTATACATTCCCTATTCCAAGGTGGAAGATAAATCTGAAGACCAGAATGAGATTTGGTAACACATCAGTGTTTCTGGTGAAATATTTGTGCTGGCTACATCCAAGAATGAGGCACTGAACAATATAGACTTCTGGTATAATCAAGAGTATTTATGATTACAACATTACAGATAGGAAAATTAAAGTATAAAAGTGAAAGCTTCATGCAAATGAGGAAAGGGACACAGGACCAAGGAGTTTGTCTCTAAACTTTAACTTACAGAATTTCTTAAAAATAACTGAAAAGAACAGTACTGTGATGCACTTTCTGACAGAAAGTACAGAATCTACTTTCAACTTAAGCAGATTTACCCACTAGAATTACAGTTCAAAACTCAAGGCTTGTGAGAAATTATGAACATACTTCAATAAAAGATAAGAGCTATACATAATCATAACATCTTGCCTGGTAGCACCCAGAAATCTCTCCGCTGACAATTACCTGCAAAAAGAATGAAAACTGAAAGGAGAAATACATCCTAAAGTGTACGATGATCAGAACATAGTTGTGCTATTGGCAATAGCAAGGAAGATGAACTCAATACACAGCTCTTAGAAAGGAATAAGGGAAAGAATGAAGTGCTGCAGTGCTTTGAAGACAGCTTCAGAAATGGAGAACATCTGACACACTGCAATTCAGTTTATGGCTTGTTCAGCAGGTGTAAATCATATTTCTCCCCACACCTTTTATTGTTTCCAAGGAGCAACAGCTGGTTTCTGAAGCCTTCAAAATTGATCCAGACAATGAGAATTGAAGTCATTCAAAGTGAAGTTGTATGAACTCAAAGCTTTGATTTCATCTGGCTCAGATCAGTTGTAGTAGTACAGGTTTAATTAGCACTCAAACTCCTAAGGGAAATAAGGTGCTTTAGTTCTTATTTCACTGAAAACTGCATGCCAGATGCTATGGAAATCCATATGATCCATGTCAAAAGTAGGAAAAGAAAGCAAAATAATAATTACTATAACAGGAGATTCAACAGGATCCTGGAGTTCTCCGTTTTGTTTTTTTTTCCCCCTTATAATTTCAAATAAATTTAATATGTAAACTGTATTTCACAAAAACAACTGAATTAGCTACTTTTCACTGGTCTGAGGTTTACTTTTTTCTTAAGTGTTAAGGCTTTGAGATATGCCCCTTATCACACAACCAAGCACAGAGCCAGACAGCTGTGCACAGCATGAGCTTCTAGGACACCCTCCTGAGGATCAAAGGTCCCACATCAGGTTCTGTCATCTGGCTCCATGTTCCCACTTTGTGCTATTGTCAGTGTCTGTGGCAAGTCATCTCCAGGTCCCATATGCAAATCAGACAATCCTGTCCACGATCTCAGGATTCACAGACAGCAAATAAGACATTACTGTTCACCTTGTTTGAGGGCATGATTATTCATAGAAAGATGAACCCAGGGAAAAGCAAATCTGATCAACAGGATAATTTCTTTCTTCCTTCAGTGAGATCACTATCTGCCTGCAAACCTCAGTGTCCCCAGCACTTCTATGGGATCTTGACCTTTGCTGAGAGGTCACAGTGTACAAGCTCTAAAAGCAAAGAATGTTTCTTCAAGAACAAAGGACCTTGATTTGAAACATCAGTTTCACATGTTAAAGTCTCATTTTCAGTCTCGGATGACTGAGTAAGAGAAGATACTGTACTATTACTTTTAAAGTCACTTTCAGGCCACTTATGCAAATACTAGATTTCAACAGGAACACAATATGAAAAAAGAAATAAAGACAGTGCAATAAATGTTAGTAGTCCCAGGGTGGAATTAGAGGAAAAGACAGCAACAAAAATCTCAGCATGCTTAAAAAACTTTTAGTAAACTCTCATCTAGACCATTGCCCTGGGAATGCTGCCACTACTCAGCAAGAGGTCTCATCGCCATAGTTAGACATGATGAAGGCACTGCAAATCTAAGTGCTGACTAGTTGCTGTACAGGTGTTACAAGATTTCAGATGCTCACTGTATTCATACCCATCAGCAGATGTTCTTATTTTGTGTTGCTTTTCCTGGCTTTGTGATCAGTTTCAGATCCTGGATGTAGGAAACCCTCTGTATTACACCATACATCTGACTCTCTCTTTATACTCATACCTACGTGTAACCACTTTCTTTTTGATCTCACATTTAACAGCAAGATCAGCTGCCAGCATAAGCATACACTGGACATCAAAACCAGTACAGCACTTGGACAGATACAGTGTTTTGTTTAAGCTTTCTGCTTAAACAATTCTCTATTAGTGCTGGTCTGGACAGTGCACAGTAACTGATCCTCTTTGTCTCCTTTTTGGCGCCACCACTGTAAATCCTAGAGAATGAAGCCAAAGCTTCACAACACGATGCCACTAACACTTCTTTGCCTCATAACAATCACTAATACACTTAGTACTTACTTTCTCTAGCCCTTCTCCAAGCATTTCCCATAGCACAGGAGAATCTTCACTGAAGCTCATAGAGCTCCATACACATTTATATCTGTAACCAGACCTAGAAACAGCCTCCTGCCCCATTGCAGGAGGCCCCACGCTTCCCTGGATCCTCACCTGCTTTCTACTTCAGACCCATCACTCCTATTCTCTCTCAGAAATGAGTTTAAACAGTGTATTTATCCCCTAACAACACAGTCCATGCTTACCTGCACATTTTGTCTGATAGCTTCTCACTCCAGATTACCATTTTCCTCCAGAAGGTACAAGCAAACAGGCAGAAAAACATACAGCTCCATCCTTCAAAAGACTCTTCTTTTAGGACCGCAGTTGGCAGCTGCCTCTTATAGCCCCTGTCATTATGTTAATTAGATCTCTCTGGTGCATGACTGTGGGCTGAGTGATTACCCAAGGTGCTACAGCTGCTTGCTGGATCAGGGCTCCCATTCTTGCAGTGCTGTTCAGTGTTAGGGGAATCCAGGTGAAAGGGGGTGGCTGGTGACAAGCTGTGTTTGGACTTGGGACATCTCCTTCAGTCATCAGTTATCGCAGGTGTTGAAAACTGGTTGTAGAGACTTGGTCCCAGAACTACTGCAGCTATTACTCATGATTACTCTCATTTTCCATCGTTTAAAAAATAATAATTAAATTATCAAGCTAAAACAATTCAATTGAATGCAACTGAGTTTATTCCTGTAGAGGAATTAGAGTTCATGAGGTTGCTTCAATGGTGACAGGTGAATAAAGGAAAACTGGATGCTCATTCCTGTGGGTAAATAGCTGTCACAGTAACCCCAGCATGCTATGTTAAATGGTCCACATCTGGAACACCAAATAGAAAAAATCTCAGTTCTGTTGCAGCTATTAATTTCAAAGAGCAAATCAATAATTTGATTAAATACTCTAAGGGCAGTCTGGTAGCATAAAAAATAATCCTTTTTTGTTAGAAATTCCAGAAATCTTTTAAGTTTTCCATCCAAACTGGAATAAATACTCAGAATTTGGTCATTTCCTGCAGAAATGAGGTGTTTCCAAAAGTGTAAAGAAGATCATGCTGGTTTTCTGAAATCAAACTGAGCCAGCAGTCACCTTGAGCCCTCTCTGCCTATCAGTCAAATAAATTGTGGCAAGGTCACGCACATGTCTGCGTAATCTGCCCAACATCCTTGCAAATGTGATCAGGTGAGGGAGGAGGGACAGGGCTCTGAAGCCAAAGGGTCAGAGGCCAGCTCCCAGCCCTTCTGAATCCCAAACCAGATGCCACTGTCTTCCAGGTCTTTCTGCAGTCTTTCAGAGGTTCCTACATGAGAGACCTGGTGGCCCTTGGCTCCAGAGATCTTCTGCCCACATAACAGCTGAGAGCAGATGAGTCAAACTCCTGCAGACCATGGGCAATAAGGGTATAGCACATCTCAACACTGAGCACTCACCCAGGGGAACAGAGCTGTGCTTTAAAATGCAGAAATGCTTAATTGCTGACTGCTATAAAACCCTTTTTATTCTGTCAAAGGAAAGCAGCTACTGGGGCCAGAGGCCTCTGGAAAGATGTGAGCTCAGATCATCAACACCACCAGGACAGGAAAGTGTAGGATACAAGCCAGCCCTAAGATAGGGTCATAGCAAACGGACCCACACACTGGAGCTGGGACACAATGCTCAGAGTCCTGAGCTAGAACATATTTTCACACAAGCCACACTTGTTCATCACTGCCAGCTCAGATTAGAGGCAAATTTAAACACTGAGGTTATGTCTATACAGTTGGACAGATAAGTTCACAGGAAACTGCACCTTCTCTGCTGGCCAAGAGAAACGAGGGCACAGGGAGAGCTATGGCCTCATTCCTGGAATACAGTCCTGTAGATAGACTTCTGCCTCAGCTGGGCCACCTGGAACTGATCTGAGTCTATCAAGCTTCCAGAACCTCCAGGTGAAAAGAGTCTGGGCCAGATAGCTCAGTGAAGGACAGTCTATGTTGTGATGTGTACTTTAAAGGCCTATAGGACTAAAAAGTGACCTCATCACACTGAGACACTGTAGAATTTACAATACACAGAAGGGAGTCCCAGCTCCTTGGGACATGCCACACAGCTCTTCGAAAGTCTGCCACAACATACAGCATCACCCACGGGACAGCCCTCATCTGTGAGTGGCAGCCAGGGACACGCTCACAGAAAGGGCTCACAGTGCAAACACCAGACCTTCCCAGGTGGTGAAGCAACCTGGGCCTAGCATACTGAGCACCAGCAAAAACACAGCTCATGTTTGTGTGGTAGCAAATGAGGGCTGAGTTAAACAATCACTTGAGTTAAACTCACATTTGTAGAAATGAGATCTCCACTGGCACTACCACAATACAATATACATCTTTCTATGGTCTCAGTGTGAAATTTAAGTTCAAAAAAAGACTGAAGGTCTTGAAATAAGCTTTGCTATTTTCCTTTTGGGCCAAAAGTTGAGCTGGCATAAGTTATTCAAAAGAAAGATATTTCAGGAAAGGGAACATATGTGCCTAGAAGATAAAAAAAGAGAAAAACATAGATTTAAAACTTCATGATCTCATCTGGACCATCTTATCTCAGTTACTGCCTTGGAAAGCTATAGAAGGTCTTTGCTACTGAATGTAGAAAAAAAAAATAAAAAATCTATGCATTCAAATACCATTAAAAAAATCCCTTTGAAAGAAAAAATAAAATTACTGAAGTTAAAAGTGGTCTGATGCTAAAAAAAAATGCATCGATTGCCTATTTTGGTAATAATTGTACAGCCAAATACAAAAAACAGAATATTCCTTTAAATACTTTCTTTGATTAAAGCAGGGGAGGACTTGTTCTTGCTTGGATCCCCAGTAAAGCATTTGCCATTGTTTAGCCATCTTCTCAACTGCTTTTCAGCAACTAGGCATAACCAAGGAATTTATGTCAAATTATTCTTCAGAGGTTGTCTCTAAAATATTTTCCCTTTCCGTATGTCTTGTCATGAGAACCACGTTTTGCATATATGTCCTCCACATTGTTTCATGGGACTAAATTCCCCAAAGGGGAGTTTGGTCTTATGCTCCCCAGTTTGGTTCCCTGTACTGAGATGCTGGAGATTGCTCCAGTATATGCAGGCAATATCATGGTGAACTCTAGTCCTAGGGAACAGGAAACCATTGAGAAGCCCATTGCCAGACCAGGCAAACAAGGAAACCAGCACACATAGCAGAAAAGAAAAAGATACAGTCAGTTTAGGAAAATAGTGTATCTTTATTTAATTCCCAGTTGTAAGATTTGTAAGGGAATGCCTAATTTATTTTTTTTTTCACACTGTAATGACTATTTACAATTATCAATTAAAACCAGTCAAACAAACAATGATGTGTTATCAAAATGTCATCTGGAGTGGAATCTCCCTTGCTTTGGGAGCCACTATGATATCCCAATTATTTCATTATCCCATTTTCTATACCACACGAGGCACAAGCTGTCAGATATTAGCTTCATCAGTATTTTAAACACTAAAGACCCTCAACAGGGCAGCATTCATACTATCCATCTGTGCAGTCAAAATGAAACCTGAGCTACCACTTGCTGAAGCTTTCACTTTTATAGATGAAGATTTCCCTATTTCAGTTCTTATCATGAAGGTCATTAATATCTTACCAGTTGCTGTTGTGTAAGACTGGAAGATATTTCAAGACCTATTCCAGTCTATGCATTTTCTTCATCCTCTGCGAAAGGAGATCCCTAGAGCTTCCATAAGCCAGCATGCCTCTGCCAAAAGCAATGGGGCATTTCTTGCTGTGCTCACACCCCCTTCAATCCTTTCTGAGTGACATATTTCTAAGACAATCTCCTAACTCCCTTCAGCTGGAGACTTGCTTTTAAATGTACATCCTCCCAACGCAAGACTAAAATCTCTGTAGACCCCATCGATGGAAACAACACATGTTCCTCCTCTTGCTCTGCTGCCCATGCCTGGTAGAGCTGGCCTTAGTTGTCAGCCTCCAGCTTGGGGATATCACCAAAGCAGGACAACCTACAAAACATGTTCCCAGTTTCCAGTCCTTCATGACAAGGAATAGAGTGCAGCCTATGGGCCAAGTAGATATTTCCGAGCCTCAACTTTCCAGCAATTTGCTGTCATGCAGGGGTTGCAGTGGTGATGAAATGCTGCATTTTGCTCTCTCTTCTTGCTCTCTATATTGGGCTTCGAGCTACCCAAAGAATCAATGAACTTATTTTTCAGAAACAGTGAACTGCCTGTGGCACTCATGTTGCTCAGCACCACGGAAAAAGCAGCTGCTGAAATCTGTGGTGAATCTTATTCACAACGTTCATTTCAATCTGAAAGTACAAACAATAACAATCTCTCTAACCCTCTGGCATCCACATGGCTATAAGCTTATAGGCTTATTCCACCTCATTCCTAAAGTAGTTATTACTTGTACACACTGGAGGTTTCTAGTAATGGATTGGCCAAAAAATTGCTTCCAGTTCACACTTCAGCTAAAAATAAAAAATGTCTGGAACACTGTTTTTGTTCCACTTGCAGTAGATTACTGAACAGATCAATGGAGGAATTATCCTTTTCTCTACAGCATCCATTAGAGCCCCTCTGGACTACATTGAGAATGATAACGTATGTTTAAATAGCCTCTTATTCTTAAATAAGTGATGTAGGACTTCCAAAGGCCTAGTGCCACCTAACTCCCTGTCTTCTCTTCATGCACACTTCTTCCTGGGTGGGACAGATTCAAAGTGCTTGGGTGCTAAACAGAGATAATGCATGTAGAATTAGAGAAAGGGACAGTAAACTTCTGAGTGTGACGTTTACTTATCAAAAATTCTGTACATAAACCAGATCTATGCCCAAAGCTGTGTCTCAGTACACAGTAAGGCCTTAAGAAAGGGTATGTGCAGCTAATGGAAAACAAATGTCTGTTCTGGCAGGGCCTGCAGCTAATGTCAGTTATTTTCTCCCCTTTGCTAAAGAAATAAAGAAATCGTCAAAGTGAAAGAGGCTGACTGAAATGTTCTGGTTTTCTCTTAACTGTTTGAGTGCTTCTCTGATACACAACATATGTGACAGACCTTATCTTAGTGGTTCATGAAGAGAAAAATAATGCTGAAGAAATCATGTTATTTTTCATTAAAACATATAATGTCCTCAGGAAGGAAGTTCAGAGTTGAAAACATAGATATGCCTCATAGCCTGGCAGCTCTCAGTAAGGAATGGTTTAATTAGTGTAGCTTCTAGACTTGGTTTAGTTGGAGTCTTGCCCAAAACCAAAGAATACCAAGCAAACTTTAAACAATTTTCTATAGAAAACAAAGCCTAGGGAGAGCAGAATTATTAGCTGTGGCCTCACGTCTCCAAGCTAATTAATATGAGGTATAGTCCTTGTTGATTATTCAGGAAAGAACAGTCCTGACAACACAAGTTTAGAAACCACTAGAAATAAATTCATCAGTTATGGTCACTATCTTATATATACCATAGCACCACTGGAGAGGGAGACCAGGGTGACCAAGGTTGCATCAGATACTACTCTCCGCTTAAACTGTTCCCCAGATACCTAATTGAGGACATTCTCAAACATAAAAGATCTCAGTGATGCTGACGGATAGATTCCACCAAGTAACTCCACATGCACTTATTTTCTTATCATGACAGTGTCTCATCGTGAAGCTGAAGACAGCTGTAGCCTCTTGGTGTTAAGACAGAAAGCACTGTTCATTTTCTGGAAATATGCTGACAATAGAGGTCAGCTGTAGCCTCAGCAAGACTCCTCAGGTCAGTGTAAGGATACAGCATAAGCTGCCCCCAAATACAAAGCATATGGACTTAGGGGTTGAACATCAACAAGGTGTTACATCATCAAGAGAAGAACAACAAGAGAGAAAACAGGCAACAGGCAATGAACTAGATTTCAAAGCAAATTTGGAAGACAGAGGAAAGCCTGTAGCACAGGAGCTGAGTCAGTAAAAAGGTCTGTGGTCGCAGCAGGTTACAGGACACAGATCACTCTTGAATATTTACCAGCTGTTACATGATAGGCCTTTCTAACTGTCTTGTATTACATGTAAATTATTATTCCTAAAAATAAAAATAAAAAGTACTATAGTCAGAAAGGAGGGTATTTCCAGCAATAGAAGTAAAATGAGACTATGCAGAACTGGCCAAATCTCCAGTCATACGGATGTGCACAGCTTTGTTGTGTTATAACATGCTAGAAAGTTCATCTGGGATTTTAACAGGATCCAGAAAAAGCAGCTTGTGCTTAGTGAAAATGGGAGAGCATGTCTGGTCAACAGAATGCCCAAAAGCATTTCTGTAATTTGGAAAATCCCACATGACCTCTCCTGTCTTGACTTTCTTGTGCCTCAAAGCTTCTAATATTGCACCCAGATGCTATCACATATGGCCTGGGGGCTGTACTATGACATGAGAACAAAAAAGCCTTGAGAGAATTGTAGACTGGTACAACAGCACCTTGGGCCCCACAGTTAAATAGTGAATCCACCCAGGAGAGGCATCTGTGCGTACACTGGTAATGGAACAGCTTTCTTGGGGCAGTCTGATGTTCAGGACAGAGCCTCTTTCCTTGTGAGAGCTCTCGATCTTCAGGGGTACAAAGGGACAATTTGCAAATAGCCTGGAAAAGCTGAAGCACTCTGATTTTGGAGCCACACAGTCTTTGGCATGAGAAGAAGCAGCCAGACAGCCTTGGTAAGAACTGAAGGGGATTTTGCAAGAGGAAAAGACTTGATATGTTTCTCAAAAGAACAGGGAGGCATGTGAAGAACTGGTCCTTTCATTCCTTCACAATTTTTGTAGAAAAAGAAATATCTCCTAGCTCCTCTGGTGTTTTCTGGCAAGTGTGGGCTACAGCAGAAAACAGACACAGACAGAGAAAACAGAAAGCAGAGGCTGAGAGCAGAAGTCCTCATGAATTAATGCTGTACCTCTACCAGGATCTTCCAACCATTCTTCCTTGGTCTGTGTGGATGCCTGGCATTTTAACAGCCTCCAGTGATTCAGGAAACTCAAGGTAGAGGAGGGACAGAACTCCCATCCAGAGAAGAAAAGTGCTGTGAAGGAATAGGTTTTCCAGTGTTCTAACTCGACAAGTCTTAGTTCTTTTCAAGAGTGAGACGTGGAAACATTTTTATGAATGAAAAATGGCATACGTCTTCATTCTTACAATCTGGAAAGTTTATGGAAAACAAAATCTTTTTTATTCATGCTGCTGAATCCAAAAAGTCTTTGTTCCATCACTTCTCTAGCCAAACATAGGGCAAAATACATTGAAAGAATTCTGCGTGGTCTTCTGTCTTGCTCCTTTGCCTCTGCCTGTGGCTGCAGGAAACCCAGCTAAACTACCCCTGCACAGGAAGGTGAAAAGAGCACTCATAACAGTGCACTTAGAGCAGCTCTCTAAGAATTTTTTCAGCAAAACGTTCACTGCATTCCTTTGAAAAAAGGTATGAAACAATCTCTCCATCTTAGCCTTACACTACTTAGGCTTCATTCCGGCTATCTCCTTCTTTCCTGTGGATGACACTGATTTATGCATGCTGTCAGGAAGTCTTCTCCGACCAAGTTTCCAGTACAAAACTGAAAGGGAGACTGAGTTGCCTCCTCCCCAGATGTACAGTAACTCCAGCCCTGTGGCATCTGTGTAAATATCAGCAATAAACTTCTGAATTTCAGAGTAAATACAGGGAGGTTTTTCTTCTTACCCCATGCTCGAGTGTCTTACATTGAAATGCTCTGAAGGTATCCTTGGTGGGTTTTTTTTCTTATTAATGTGTTTTCCATGCTGTTCGTCAAGGAAGTATGACTCTGGGAATCCAACCACCATCAGAGACACAGAAGGTTTCAACTCAAGCAGAGGTTGAGGCTGTGATGTTCCCACCAGGGAATATGCCAAGGAAGAGGACAACTCTGAGCTGCTCGGATGTTAAGAGAGGCTGCAGCTGCCTGGCGCTGCTGTGGACATGTCATTGACATCTCATAAACAAGGGTGCTGTAAGAGAGGTATACTGGGGGATTAGAATATTGGCAAGTTTGATGTGCTACTTAACTAATAGGAACAGTTGAAGTGTAAGAAGAAAAAAAAAAGGAAAAATAAAACAGAAAAAAGGTAAGAAGGAAGAAAAGGAAAAATGAATAAGAAGGAAGGAAAATAGAAGATATCACTAACTTGGAGCCTAGTGATTAGTTCCCTGAAGTCAGTGATCTTTGTATTATATAGGAGTTAAAGCAATGCTTCTGTTTAACTCCATACTCCAGAAATGGCCTGGAGGAAGGGCACCAGTGAAGTGTGGCTGCCTTCAGTAAGCAGTGCATCATCTGGAAAGCTCTTTTCCATATGATACAGGTTCTCTTTAATATCCTAATGACATTTTTTGCTCTACTCCCTCAGACTGTACAAAACACACTGCTGTACTTGCACCCACAACTTGCTGAGAGGTACAAGAAGGGCAGCAAAAGCAAAGCCAATTGGAGCTGTGCAGGGCTTCAGACGTGACTGGGTGAGGAGTTCATGCACTTATGGCCAGGTTTATGAGCTGCCAGAAAAAGGGTTTCTGCCCCGGGGCATGCTTTGGTTCTCCTGATGCTTCAGTGCTTGATTTCTCAAACACAGTAATATTTTAATATATGTAATTTTAAGCACCAGAATAGTTCTTCATTAAATCCACATAGATCACCCCTTTTCAACTCTGAGTTTAATCCTTGAGTTATCAAGTGGAAGCCAGGGCATTGGTACTACTGCCCTGAATTGGTAATGATGCTGGAGGGAGAAAGCACTGCTCTAGCAGACAGCAGAGACCTGCAGACTTAGTTTGTGTGGCTGTTTCTTGGTTCAGTAACAGCTGATTTCAATCAGTTCTAAACAAACTTCTGAAGTATTCTGCACACTCGGCTAATGTCTCTATAAATATCTTCTGTTTAACTATGGACAAATTGTCTCCCAGCTTGAAAACCAACCAGGGTTTGTTTGGAAGGGGATTGTTTCCTTCATCTGTCTGTGACAAATAATTATCAGTCATAGATGAAATGTTGCTTTGGAGCCCACGCACAGCTGAATCCCACCATGTGTATATCTGTGTAGATATACCATACAAAACTGCACAGACCTATACAGTTTTGTAATCCTGGATGAGCACAGCAGTTGCACAGTTTAACCACCCTTGCCACGGCTTGCTTTTTGAGCTAAACCTTGCTACCTGAGCGTGTCATAAACTCCTGATAAAGAGAGGGTAAATGTTTTGGCCCTGCTTCACTATAGAGAAGAGCCCACACACTCTCTGTATATCTCACTGGGCCAGGGCAGACCCTTTGCCAGTAGACCGCCTGCAGAAGGAGCTGCCAATCTGCATCCCATCACAGCCCGGGACATATGCTTCTCTCTAGGCATGTGGTGGGTGAGTCAGGGCAGTGTAATACAGGCACTCTCCTTCTGTGACCATTGTACATGTTGTCTTATCCCCTTCTATCCCCTTCTGTGGTGTAAGACCAAAAAATATAGACCGGACTTTCTAACTCAAGCAAGCATTTCATCACATGTTTTACTGTAAAAAAAGGACCTTTAAAATGATTGTCATAAAAGCTAATTTGGCTGTGAGCTTTGTCCCATGTTTTATTTGAGCTGAAGCCATGTCTTCCACTTAATAACTTCCGGTAAGCAAAAACCTCCCTGTAAGTAAGATGGGAACTACTGTAAGGACACTGGTGCATTGCACATACCAGCCAAGGCAGAGAAAGCCTGCACAACTGCATGCCTGAACAAATGACCCAAATCACAGCCCCAAGTTCCACTGGGAACTGTGGCCATACCGAAGAATGTAACCCCTGACAAAGAATTTCACCATTTTTTAAAAGTGGTTATAGTTCTGTCTTTCCTAAATTAAAAATACATAGTGTTTTGAATGTGCCATCTCCAAATATCAAGGAATTGTTGAAATCTCAATTTATGCTACAGTTAAACCCAGCTTTAGAACATCTGCTTATTGTCATCTCATTATGAGCAGATGCTGCCTTCAAAGAACATCACTAAGTAGTGTGTATGTACACACACATACAGCAGTCAAGACCAATTGCATTTGAAGGAAAATATAGAGCTATGCCACAGTGCCCTGGCATAATAAACATACATATGAATATAAATATCCAGTACATTAGGGTGCTGTAGAATAGATTCATAATTTCATTACAGTGCAACTCCCCTTGACTATACTGACAGTCCTAATATGTTTCAGAGAGTTTGGCCTTCGCTGTATTTTGCAGGTGAAAAGGCTTGGCAAGAAATAACTCATCAGAAAACTTTAATTTTCCCCTCCGCATGCATTATTTAAAGAGGGAGAGAGAATTCTGGCATACAACCCAGGTTTAAATAATAAAAACGTGTAGCAGTAATGAAAACAGCATCTTGCTTTTATCTGCTGGCAATTGGTAGCAAATACATAGCCTGCGTACGTATTACTTTCTGTTTTCCTTCTTTTAAGGAGGTGTAGGTATGGCAATCCTCCTTGAGAGACAGGAAACAAAAACTTTGCCTGGGTCCCCTTCCTTTCAAGTTAGATATTGCTGCATATGAGAAAGCTGCTGTGCACCATCAGTAACTGGGAGATTGCTATTATTATTATCACAGAGTTATCTGCAAGGAACTCTTCTGGGATATGTTCAGATAGAGACAGAGTCCAAAAATAATGTAACTGGATGGTTGATGTCCAGAAGGAGACTGAGTGTTACCATTCCATAACCACCCCTTTATAAAAGGTGTGGTTACAAATTCATCTACTGGTCTTTACAAGACTGTGGTTTTCAGAGATCCAAGCAGTGTTTGCACTGCCACAAATAGTCAGAGGCACTGATATGGACTGTCAGTGTCATCTTCAAGAAGAATGAGTTTGGATTTTGATGTCCTGATTCAGGCTTAGTATGAGAGGACAGGACTATTTATATAATAATGAAAAGTCTGACACCAAATCTCAGCTCTTCTTTTAAGTGATACAAATAATTCAGATTTGACTCAAGTGACAGCACTGTCTTTTTGCAGGACCAGGGTTTACCATGAGAATTATCTGAGTAAAGGAATGGCTAAATCTGGTTTTCAAGACTGCTGGTTTTATCAAGTTGATCTTGGGAATTATGACACTTCCTCCTTCACTACTGAGCCTTGCCTCTCCGAGTGACATAAAATTACCCTTTGGTTCTAAGACAGGTATTCATACCTTGTGCCATGCCATCATTTGCCAAGGAGTTTGTTTTCAAAAAGAAACACTTCCTCATGTGTCCACAGAACTTGAATACTCATCATTAATAACCATGCACAGGTGTATTTGTTTTGATTGTAAAGATACTTAAGGGCTGATTTGATGATTTTCTGTCTGAAAATAAATAATATGGCCCTTTTTTTCTCTCTCTCTCACCAAAAAAAGAAAGAACAAAAATTGGGGGGTCCTCTGTGTAGCCAGGTGCACAAGTAAGTGGAATATAATCGTAATATATCCATGCTTTTATGGTTGTTCCACCCAGCCAACATTTTCAAAATGAAACCTCTGATATACTGAGTGCGACTCTTTTAAACTCTTGGGAATTGTTTTTTTCTCTTATTAAACAAGAATTCTTGCAGCCCATGAGCCTGATTGATATGAAGCTGTGTGAGCAGCTGTAAAAATGCCCACTGCCTTCCACACAGCTCTGGACTCTCCTGGTGGCAAGAACGCTCCAGCAGGCAGGCAGCAAATTGGCTCTAATAGAGAATCTTTTATAATGGGGTGCTAAAAAATTAATTGCCACATCTTAGGAAAGAGTTTCATTTTATTCTAGCAACCGCCACTAAAATGCTGAAAAGTTAACGTAATCAAGTAAAAAGATTGCTTTTGTCTGCCTCTTATTCTGGTAAAAAAGTCCTACTGAATCCTAGTTAGCTATTACCATCACCGCGTCTGTTTAGAAAAGTGACAGAAAAAAGCAGAGATTCCTGTTTCTGTTTCTCCATGACACCTATAAAACTGGACAAACTGAAAGATTACAATGAAAGCCAAAACACGCTGCAGAATAAATGGTCCATCCAAAAAGACTTTAAAGGTGGTTTCAGAAAATGTCAACACATCCACATTTTTAAAATTGAAGAAAAACCTAAGTATCTAAAAGCATTTGATTTATGCTGCATGGGTGTTCTCATGCCAAAAGTGGATATTACTCATAAAAACAGGAATAAAAGACATTTCTATACTCTTAAAGCAAGATAATCATACACTCTTCTAGAAGTGAGTTATTATACTATAATGGATCGTGCTGGGAGATACCAAATCTGGAAAACATATCAAATAGCTGCAACGTGCAAAGAAAAAGAAAAAAAAAAAAGAAAAAAATCAGTGATAATGCACCGCAGAGAGTGGTGAAAAATGACTTCAAATAACATGCCTGGCCCGTGTGCCTGGTGCCACATCTGTGTGATGGCTTTGTACAAGGTGAAAAGCAACCCCAAACAGGGGAATAATATCAAAAAGCAAATCCCACCAAAATTTCAGTTGAAGATACCCTGAATCAAAACTCCAGGTCTGAATGCCCTCAAAGAATGCCCTAAGAAAAAAAAATCCTATCTTATCTATTTAAATGAAGTTGATTTTCAATTTCCACTCAGTGCAAGTCACTGCAACGAACAAACAAACCCAAACCACTTTGTTAGCAGTTTCACATCCACACAAAACACCCTGTTCAGAGGAGAAGGATAGCATAGTCTAACTCAATAGGTATCCTTTGTACAAGCACAGCGTTTGGAAGAATCTGAGCCCACGAGCTGTCAGAAGACAAGCCACTGCACCATCCCCCAGAAAGGAAATGATGCCAAAACCTCCCTTCCAGAGAAATTGCAACAGGTAATTGTAAATAATGTAGGTTTTTAGGCAAGAGCAAACTGCAACAACTCTAAAAAACACTAAGAAAAAGCAGGAAATGTTAAACTGTGGCTTCAGCAAGGAATATCTAACCTTTACTTGTCTAAGGAAACCAGGTGGACCATACTAGCAAAACAATGATAGTGCTGGCTGACTTCTAACTGCTAAGAACTTCAGTCAAGCAATGCTTTAAGAGGAACTGGAAACACTGATGTCTAAATCAGACAGATAAACACGCTGTCCAAAGCTTCTTGAAATCCATCCAAATTCAAGAAAATTTAATGTCTTTTGTTAGAAGTTGGAGGATGGCTCAGCAGCCCATCATCTCCCTGATGTGCACAAGACTTCTTCATTTCTCCAGGCTTGCCTGGCCCTTCAGAGTGCTTTCCCTTCCTTCTCATTTCAGGCAGAATGCCTTCTCCTTTGCTGCACCTCACCATCTGGTCCAGCCCAGAGGTACATCCCTACTTTATCAGCTCAGCACCTCTTTTCACATTTTGCTTGAAAATGCACATACAAGATAAGGAGAAATTTCTTCCAGATGTCAGGAACTGAAAAGGAACAAATCCTTGTATGGAGAAAGGTGATATTATGTGATGGGAACACTCAGAGATAATTAGAAAGAGAAAAAAGTCTCCTTTCATTGATCAGAGCTTAAATTTCCTTGAAAAAATTTTAACTATTTCATGTCTCAGCGGTGTTCCCAGCACTATCTTATCCTGAATGCACCTAACCAAAGCACTAGGTGCACTTCAGAAATATAGTCTATGTTTTGAAGAATGACAAAATACAGACACAAGAAAGACAACTCAACCCTAAATCCAGACTGGTCCTGGGGTCTGAGCTGTCTGTTCTGTTCTGTCCTAGGCTGTGCCCCACGGCATGTGTCCACGGTCCAGAGGGACAATGCATATAGCACCTCGACAGGCATCAGCTCAGCCTTCCCATTATGGGCCAAGGAGCTGCTACAAGCTCTGTATTGTATATGGGGCATTTTCCAGACACAATTCCTGTTTACTCGGCTCCTCACCACCACAACTTTCCATTTACAATGGGAACAAAACAAATGTACCCCTTGTTCCAAAATCCTAGTGCGGTAAATGCGCAAATTGAGTGATTGCTGCCATGGTAATAGTTTATGACTTACCCTATTTAGCCTGTTTTTTTTTTTGGGTTTTTTTTTTTTTTGTAGCTGCCTGAATATATATTAGTCTGTTTTGTATGTGCGTAAATCTGGTTTTGATTAGGGCTTGTAGAAAGCTGTCAGAAAGTCAGACTTTAGCAAATAAGCCCCTGTAGGTTCACTTGGAAAAGCTCATAAAATGTCTGCTGTTCATTTAAATTAGGTTGAGAAACACAAGCCTGAAAGCTGCCAGTGTTTATGTATTTGATTATGGGTGTTTTTTCTTGGGGGGCAGAGGAGGCTGGGAAAAGAGTTATTCAGGGAACAAGCCTCATTTGGGTGGCATAGGCCCAGCTCCTTGCTCTGCACATGGAACGAGGGATGTAGGTCCAGCTCCTTACTCCTGCCCATGAAGCACAGGATGCATGGAATGATTATGGTGTTTGGCTGAGCACACATACTAATTGGAGGAAACAGTTCACAGGCACCAAGGATTATCTGCAGCTTATCTAACGCTGGCATTTTATTAATTGCTCCCAAAGACTGAGACTTTTTAGACGTCATTTTAATTAGAAGGAACAGTTGCCATAGCCGATTTCTCTCAGGCATCTTTCACCATATGTCAAAGTCTTCATTTATCACATATTATTACAAGGCCAGGTTAAAAAAATAATCCTAAGAAGAGACCATCCATTCAGATTCTGGGAAGTCTCCTTGACAGTAGCTGGGAGGAAAGCTTGTCTTGTGGAGAGCTCCTGTCCTTGGCTCAGGCACATCTCCCAGGTGGCTTTGTTTACTAAATGGATGTTGCCTGCTTGGCTATTACATAGTTTGTACATGATGTGATGGCACCAAACCATCCCTAACTGGGGGAAGTTCCATGTGACCAGGAGAATACAGACCCTGGAGATCTAGGTGGCCTTGGACTTGCAGGAAAGAGCACAAACCTAAGAGAGTTGCAGAAAATGCTTTCACAGAGGTGATCTGTTATTAACAGCATACGTGTATGGAAGATATGGCTACAGCATTCCTTGTATGATCAAGAAAAAGACATTTCTCAAGAAATTTGGGCTATGTCATGAGTCATTCGAGAGTTAGGAAGTTATATATCTCATAGAACATTTTGAGATGACTTCTAGTTTGTTGCAAAACAGTTCAGAACATGTCACATACTTTTCATGTGGAATTTCTAGTATTTCATTCTGCTACTGTTAACAGGTACCTTCTCTCCACTGAGCGGTACCCTGTATTTCAACATGTTTGTAGTGACACAAACACCATGGCCATGTTATACGTTCAATGGGTGTCCCAAGTTCCAACTTCCTAAAATAACTGTGCCAACCATATGGAAGGCATTTAGAGATGGAAAATCAAGAGCCCACCAAAAAAAAAAGCATATTGATGGATTGACATTCTAGGAAAGAAATGAATCATCAATTTGAAACAACTGAGGATATTAAAGCTTCATAACTGATCACATATTGAAACACTAACTTGTGCTGGAAAAAGATTAATATCATCCTTCAGAAATTAGATACCATGTGGTATTTCCTGTGGAGATGCAACAATGGTAAAATGAAAGTGATAAGCACCATGATTCAAAGCTCTTATTAGGGCTTATCCTGAGAGCTGTGTACCATTCCTAGTCACCTGTACTCAGAATAGGTGGATTGAAAAATAAATATACACAGGGTCTGCCAAACTGGGTAATCAAGGGAGCAAAGAGCCTCTTTCTTCAGAGGAGAAGATTTTTTTCTTTTAAGCCTAGAGAAACAAAAACTAAGAGGTGAGCTTGGTTTCCAGGAACACATCTGTAGAGCAAGTATCACAGGTGGGAACAAGGACTTCTGTACATAAGGAGCAATGCTGGCAGAAGAAGAAAGCCTGGAAGTGAGCAAATTTGGGCTGGGAATCAGAAGAAAACTTCCAAGCTTCAGAGAAGAGAAATTCTGGAACAACACTGCAGTGAGATAGGGCATGGCACAAAGGAAACTTGTCTCTTGAACAGCAGCTATTAAGTTTGAGAACATGATCATCAGCAGTTACAGTGGCAGTCAGGTTCCATACAGTGCTGTATGAAACACTGATGGCTCAGGAGGTACAGCTGATCCTGATTAGAAAATCAACAAGAGGTACAGTTGTAAGGCAGGTAGTGTGCTGCTAATTTAAACACTTGGCAGAATGGACTAGGCAAACACCTCTTTGGATCATTGGGAAGAACAGAGAAACTTGCCAGACAGCCATCACAGCTGAGCAGTCTCTCAAAATATAACAGTTTGGTCACTTGACATTTTTTCTTGAAATAGCTAAGAAACAGATAATCAAAAATGGACAAACATTAAAAGCAATTCAATCACAATTTCAATGTGATTTTTGTATGAGGAGGAAGGCATGAGAAGTACAATTTATTTGAAAAGAGCAGTCTGAATATTTCCAGATAAAACAGCATTTCCTTTGAGGAACCCATTATTGTTTTTATTTTTTTTTCGTTACCCAGAACAGTATAAGCCCAAGCCAGCTTTTTAGAATAACTGGTAGAGATGTTCATCAGTCATCTATCAGGATTTTCCCATTCTTACCAGGTAGCAACCTGCATCAGATCACTCAGCGAGTTAACTCTCTGCTTCACATCTGTTGATACTGCTCTGATCTGCAACACACCCGCACGTACCTGCGAACCTCCTTTGGCAGCCTGCTCTCCGAAGTGGCCGTAGAGATGCTGTGTCGGTGCGTGAGGCAATAGTGCCATCTCGTGGGAAGCGCTCTGCTCCGCCGGCTGGGAGCCTTTCCACAGAATCCTCGACTTTCTCTGATAAATCTATATGCAGATTTTAATTTTGTTTTTTTTTTAAGTTGGCTCCTTGGGGTTAGCACACAAACTTGCATTTAATCTGCCTTCTGGAACGTTCTGGGTGCTGTGATAAGGTCTGCCATGTTTTCTACTCTGCTCCATGCCGAGCTCCTACAAACCCAGCAACCCAGCTCCACCTGTGCACTCTGCAGGGCATGAGGATGCTTATGCATCTTCATTGCTCCCTGGGAAAGGAGAAGCAAGAGATGTGTGCAGGAGAAAGGGCTTTTCCTCCAACTAGCTCCTGGTGGCTTGCTCCTCAGAGAAGGCAGATTGCCACACTGCGGGCTCCAGCCTTTACAGCAAGGTTTTTCCTCCTGCTGCCACACTAGCCAGCTGTCAAATGCTCTAATAACTCCCTAGCCAAAATTCCAGCAGGCAATTGAGATCTGGACAACCTATTCCTTTGTAAAGAGGGTCGATTAAGATTGGATATAAGGAAAAAGTCTGTTAAAGTGAGGGTGCTGAGGCACTGGTACAGGTTGCCCAGAGAAGTGGTGAAGACACGTTACTGGAGTCACACACGGTCAGCCTGGATGGGGCTCTGAGCACCTGATCTTCCTACAGGTGTCCCTGTTGATTGGAGATGTACAAGATGTCCATTCCAACTGTACGGATTCTACAATTCTATGGTGGTGGGTTATGAAGCAATCAGATAGACATTGACAAAAGATAGGAATTAAACAGGAGCCTGCATCCATAGCAAGTTTCTTTCTGCAGCCTGTGCTCAGTGGATCTGGACATGACCATGAAGCAATCCGAGGCTCAGGGTGGTGGCTCCACAACACTATTGGTTCAGCCAATGAAGCCAAACCTCAGGAAAACTTGTCAAAGATGACCTTCACTTAGCACTTGTGCACTCTTGCCAGTGTAATAAAATTGGTGTTTCTATCCTACAATGTCAGCTTTATAAAGTGAGAGGAAACTGTCCCAAATACCTACTTCGTATTCCTGTGTAAGTCTCTGGGGTTTTCTTGCATCACTGGACATGTACTGTAAGTCAAACACACACTGCCTAACTGAAAACTACTGTGGACAATCCATCACAACTCTGGATAAACTATGCCAGCCTGATTCCAGCAATACCAAGAAAACAGAACACATGGTTATGCTGAACAAATGTCACCTTGAGGCATAGTGTCAGACATCCATTTGCAGCAACAGCAATTGAGATCTTATTTTAAAATCAATTCAGAGCTGGTCAGGTGGTGTTAGCATAAAAAACCAAAGGCATTTTAGGCTTGATATTTTATTAGTTCTCCATCAAACTAACCAATTAACAGTTCAAAACACACTGTTTATTCAGACTACTTGAAATGGAAATGTAATTTTGATTGTAGTTAGTCATCCCTGAAATTTAATTCTGGGTGAGAAAAAACATATGGTACTAACTGCTATTAATCAACTCAAAATGGTGACATTTAAAATTCCATACACATTTCATTGCTTTAATGGCTGATGAACTCTAGAAAATACTTCATTTAAACCGTAAGTGTTTTAGGCCAAGCACTACAACATATGCAGATTGGGAATGAAAATGTGTATTGTATTTTTATATAAAGATTGGTACAGTTCTATCTGCACACGATTTTAGGTAGGTAGATTCCTGCCCAAATCGTAGTTACCTGTAGAAACCATCAAGTTACTCTTTTACCAACTGAGTAGACCATAAAGGATACAAAGTGTATGGGAGGTCCCAGGGCGAAAAGGTTTCTGTGAACACACGGTTATTCTTCCAAATAATAAACAATGGTCTTCTCCATGCTGGTGTGCGTGTGCGCATGCATCATCAACACATAAGCTTTCGCTGAAGGTCCTCAAAGAAGTTTACAAAGGTAAGAGTTACACCTCTAGAGTATATTCCTCTAACTGGAAAGACTGAGCTTTCAAGCTGTCATTTTCAAATACTTCAACATCTCTTTGAGAACTGTATTTCTGCAAGGCAGAACAGTTGTAGTCTCACAGCCATTAAAAATTAAGTACCCCACCCATTTAATCTGCATCATGCTTTCACCTTCTAAAAGTAAAGTGCCATGATGGGCTCTGTTTGTGCTCTGCCTATTGAGTGGAAGGTACAGCTTCCATGTAGACAACACTCCTGCAGTTGAGCACAAGCCTGACAGGACTGCTTACATGTGCTATTTGAAGCTATCAGAAAACTGTTTCCAACCTTTCAACCATAAAGCAAACTTTCTGAGTATAACTGATTGGTATGCTGCATGACTGAAAGAAATTCAGTATAGTCCTAAAACTTAAAACATTCAGTCTGACACACGCTATTAGAGCTGCAAGCTGAAACAAACCAATTTTCATTGCTTTAGTATAATGCTAGGCTACTTAATGCTGCAGTAAGAAAATCATTGCATATTTAATACTAAACAAAAGTGACTGAGAAAGGTTACACAAAGATGAAGGACAGTACTTCCAATGACTCTGTTGCAGGACGACATACACGTTCAGTATAAAAATGAAGACCAAAGGGTCAAGTCCTGAAGGACAGGCACACATTTTCCTAGGAGCATCTGGATAACATGTCTTCATGTTTACTTTCTTGAGGTGGTAGAGTATGTTTGCTTTAACTTATCTCCTACCACTCCTGCTCAGAGCCTCCCTCAACACTGAATGAGCAGCACAACTCACAGCTGCGCAGATTAAATGGGAGGGCTCTCCAGCTCCTTGTCCCACCTTTATTTTTTCTATCAGGACATTGGCAGAGTCATTCTAAGATAAATTCTCAATTTAAACCTTCACTGTGTAGCAGCAAGTTTAGCAGAGCCAATTGTCCTCAGTATCTGCTAGTTCTGCATATCATGCTAGCTTGCACCTATGTCATTCAGCTGCAAACACTGAAAAAGATTTAATTGAAGAAAATATGATGACATCATATTTTCCAATAAATGGGTAAGAAAACACATGTTTAAACAGATTTGGTGTCAAGTTTTGGATTGAGCCATACATCAGCAGCCTTCACAGAGCTCATGCGCAGGAGAAATTCTCCAGCAATCTCAGAACCCCATACAAACACAGGTGGCATCCTACATTAATAAGTTGGCCAAAAGGTGGTGCTTTTTTACACCCTGTACAGTTTCAGTTCCATCACTGTATCTCCAAAAAGCTTAAAATAACTCAAAATCTAGCCTTCATTTCCCTGGTATTATCACTTGGATCACGAGAAGTTCTGTTCAAAAAACTATATTGTAAAATAAGCCTCAGTAACCTTTTTATTGGTCACCTATTAGAATCCATCCTTATAGTGTTTCTACATTGCTCAATTTACAAGTGTGGTATTATCCAGGCTTGTGACTTAGAGAAAAACAATCTTACAATTTTAAAAGCTCTTATTAAAATACCAAGTAATCAACTTGATATTCGTAACTCACTCTTCCAAAGGGTCTTGCAAGCTATTACAGCAGTCCTTCTTTACATGCTCTTTCACATTTGATGGTTAATTCCACGTAGGTTTTATTGGTACGCATTCTCTGTGCTACTGTCATGTGTATAAAAAGAAACACAGGAGCTATTAATGTCTAACCTGACACCAAAAGCAATCCTCTGTCTGACCTATGGATTTAATTGTCTATAAATAAGTTCTGTGGGCAGTAAGTACTGTATATTCCTATAAAAAAACCACTGGCTTCAGGGTGCAATTGAGTAAGAACTGTTTGACTAATTAAGTACTGAGATGCAGCAGACTGACTTTTTATTTTGCTAAAAATTGTTTACTCTGCAAATTTTTTTTAATGTAAAAAAGTTCTCAGAGCTACTTTCTCAGTAACAAGTCACCACTGCTATTTCACTAGTTTTCTGGTTTGAGACTACTAGCTCACTCAGTACATGCATAGCAAGATGAGATGGACCACCAAGAAGTGTGAATCTCTCTTTTACAGCCTTTTTCAGGCCTTTGGAAAAACTAGTTCCTAGTGTGCTCACAGGCATGTGCAAGTCTGGAACTACATTGCCTCTCATGCTTGTCAGGAAGAAACACACTCTTGATGTGGTGTTAGTTTTCCCACAGCTGAAAGAGAAACTTACTTCAGTTCAAAATAACACACATGTGGAAGGCAAAAATACACTTCCTAATTTAAAAAGAGACCAAAAAAAGTGCATTTCTTTATCTAATCAAAAGATTTTAAGAAAATCTTCATTTTGTTGCTCAAAATCATAGTTGGGATACCTAATCATCCTGTTGCCACACAATCTGCAGATGCTCAGTTTCCTCCACAGCTGTGGTGATTTGAATCACAAGATCAGTGCAGAAATGTGCAGATTTACCTCAAGTGGGCCTCAGTAGGCCCTTAGAAGGGGAAACATCTCTTTGCATTTTCTCTCGACCTTTTTAGCTAACAAGAAAGTACAACATGTATATGCACGCACCTTTCAGTTGTGTCTTCTTCATTCATTCAGAGAGACTCTGTGAATAGTCTTTTATATATGAGACTTCATTCTGCTCTCACTGGTTCCTAACAGGCCTAATTCCAATGAAAATATATTTGTAGAACGAGAGTACAGCTGATCCATGACTCACGGGGACCAATGCTATAGTCTGCCTGAAGTCTGTGCCAAAGAGTTCTGTGCCAAGGTCTTAAACCACACAAGAAGCAGAGAGAAGGAGCATGGATATATAAGTCTGTACAAGATCTCTGGAAAGGGATCACAGAATTTGTTCGTGTAACATAATTTTAGGAACAAAATAATTTCAGAATCAGTAAAAATACTTTTGTTCATGCTATTATAGGAACACTAATGAACTGTCATGTTCTAGTGCACAGGGTATTGCAACAGGAGGAAGAAAGGATCTTTTTTTGGATTTTTTTTTTTTAATTTTTTTTTTTGTTTCTATTTGTTTATACATCCAAAACTGCACAGATAAATCTAGGGAAAGCTGGGAAAGCTGCACACTCCTTTGAAAAATCAAATGTTGACTGGAAGGAGACAGTGAATTTGGTAAAATATCAGAATCACTACAACAAATCTTATGTTTCTATGTAAAAACTCAAGACCCCAGACAGTCACTCATGAGGCAAAGGAGATATTCAAAAGGATGCGTGTGAGAATTGCACATCTTGTTTTCTAAAACTGTAAATAAGCACCAGATAATCAAATTGTTTTCAAGTAACAGCTAACATCAACATTCTGTAATATTCATCATTTAAAGATCCTAAAGATCCTATCAGGATAAATGGAAGCATTCAGTATCTAGGGAAACCATTCTAGATGCAATAATTCTACCTCAGTCCATAAGATTACAGCAAGGGTACCTCACTGCTCTGTAACCTTTGCCAAATCAGTACGATCATATATGGCACACACTTTTTTTTTTTTTAATTGGAAGGGCTGAATTAGTGTCTACAGTCATAAATAGGACTTCCATAGTTATAAAAACACACTGAAAAAAAAACAACATAATACAGTCCATTCAGAGTGACAACTGCCATCCATATTATTGCAACACTTGAGGTATTCCTTGAGGAGGAAAAGGCACAAACAAAGTTGATGGATCCAGATGCACAGAATCACAGAAACTTGTCCAGTTATCTTAACGTCCTATTGAAGAAAAACACACATTTCAGCACAATGACTTCTCCCAAATCTCTAAATTGCCTGGACCTCAAGATGAGTCCAAATTCATATTACTTAAAATCCCCCCACATCACCCTCCCTTCTTAGCTATCTCTGGATTTTTAAAAGCATAAAGCCAGACAGCATGCAGACAGATAACTGTATCTGCTGTGGGAAGGGGAACAAGTTTTACCTACTACAGACCAGGCCACAGCAAAAGCAAGCAGCACAAAGGAAGCATGCAACAATGGTAGGAGCAGAACAAAAAGTAAGCTATCTTCAAATGCAGAAATTTCAGCCCCTTTATATACAGAGAAAAAGGGCTACTAATTTTAAGAATGAGACTTGGGTAAGAGTCACTGACATTCAATATATTATTTCATCTCTTCGCTCAGTCTTTCAAGGACTTAATGAGAAAATGATGAGGAATTAAGAACTAGTATTCCCACATACTTGGACTTCCACTTCTCCGTGGTGAAGGGCTACGGCTTCGAGGTAACTGCAAGATAAACAGAAAGGAGAATTCAGGTGAGCCAAAGATCTGTACCCCAAGAAAGGCAACTGGGGACCCATAAGCATGCAGAAAAATTGCATATTTTACTCTCACTGCAACTCCAGTGGTACATCATCAAATTGAACAAGTTCCTAGTTTTTCTGAGTTTAAAATATCTGATGCTTTTTAGACTACCAACATTCAGCTGGGGCTTACATGAGATAGAAGAGGACTCACGCTACGGCTGCGGCTTTTACTTCTACTTCTGCTCCTGTGAGACCACTACAAGAGAAGAGATTAGCAAACCTCTTTTAAGAGAGAGTATTTATAAAAGGCAGTCTCTGCAAGCAGACTTGTCATGCTGGGACGAGGTATGGGGACAGTGAGCAAACACTAAACACAGAGAACCTTCTACCTAAAAAAAGGCTTTGTCAACAGTAGCACAACTTTTATTCCATGATAAAAGCATTAAAGTAAATTTAACCATTCATCTTAAATACAGGACAAGAATTTAAATCTGATATTTTATATACACCACTTCAGCCATATAGGGAACGATCAATAATTTACCTTTTTAAATTTGGAAAATAGTTTAAATCCAATTACTCTCTTTAACATGTTGATTTTAAAATAGAGTTTAAATCTAACAACTTCTCTTAATACATTCCTCAAGGAAAGCACATACCAGAGCTCCTCTTTTTGTGACTGCTTCTCCCTTCACAATCACAACATCATTTTCCATTAGAGCAGGCCATACGTGATAGGCCACCAAGGCAGCTGTGTAATCTGAGTCAACACTACGATGATACCTGTAGTAACACAATGTAAAAGACATATCTGCATGTAAGCGCAATATGATGCTTCAAGTTATCAAGGATGAAAAGAAGAATATAGTATAGTTCATAAGCAACTTGACATTATTTTCATATCCCAAAAATAAGTTTTAAGGGAACCCATAAAAGAAATGCATTTGCAAGCCAGACTTGGTAGAACAGTTCAGATGGCTGGGAGGATATGTTCTTGCATATCTCTCGCAAAAGACAAGACCCATGGGTCCACTGACAGATTAAATATCCTGAGCAGTCTTGACAGTCTCTGAAAAGATAATTTTAATAAACTCAAGAGACAGAAGTTTATCCAGGAATTTGCTATGCTGCTCATTAAAAAAAAATAAAAGCTATAAATGCTGGTCTATATCCCAGCATAGGGAACCTGCTTTGGCAGCGGTGTTGGACTCAATGATCTCTTGAGGTCCCTTCCAACCCCTATGATTCTATGATCTCTATTTGAGATTTGAGGAAAAATTTTTTCTCTGTGAGAGTGGTCCGGCACTGGAATGGCCTGCCTAGGGTGGTGGTTGAGGCACCGTCCCTAGCGCTGTTCAAGAAGCGTTTAGATGAGGTGCTAAGGGATTTGATTTAGTAGCTTGGTGGGTAGGGATGGTGGTGGGAGGATGGTTGGACTAGATGATCTTGTAGGTCCTTTCCAACCTAATGTATCTATGAATCTATGAATACCATTATAAACTTTAAAAACATAGGAAATTCACCAAAGACCAGGAATATTTGTGCCAAATTAGTGTTCATCAGTATTAAACCTTCATGTTAATTAGGAAAGAAATAAGACTATGAAGATGGATTTTTTCCATCTTTGATTTTTCTAACAGGAGTCTCATTGAAAATATGGAGTTCTTACTTGGTCTCACTGAAGAGTTCACCATCCATACCAAAGGCAATATCAAGAGGAGGAGTGAGTGTCTGCATTGAAAAAGCCACACGACATAGCTCTCGAATAAAACTACTGATCACAACAAGATCAAATTCTGATGGGAATGAAATCTTCGGGTTGATGTTCATGGAGCGAATTACTTCCTGTAAATAAACACAGCTGAGTGATTAGAGCTCATACTACATTTACTCATGGGAAAGTAAGGAAATTCATCCAAAATATGACTCTCAGTTTTTTACACTCCAAAATCAGTATTAAAGGCTCTCAGTATTATTATCTTAGGTTATTCCAGAAAATATTCGCTTCAGAAAGCCAGAGAAACAGAAATTTAATTACATCATTGACCTCAGTCTTAAGAGGGAGGTACAGTTTTTCAGTACAGAATTTAAGAAAAATAATAAAATTCACCTTACATTTATGCGATTAATACAGTAACACTGTATCCTACCAACATTATTATTCTGACAGAGATATTTTAGGCAAATAAAACAAGTGATAACTGGACCATATCAATACCATTCTGGAAAATAAACTGCTACAAGACACAAAATCCATGCAATAAACTTCTCTTCCTGCTCCAGGGTACAGTGCATTTCTAGTTTACAAAAATGAATTTATTAGCTACTGAAACAGAACAACACATCCCTTCCCTGCTGCCCCTGACTTACATTGACACTGGCTTGAACATCATACAGATCCTCATGGTGAACTATATAATCCAGAACAGCATCTTCAAGTGACTCAGCCCCTGAGTGCCCTATGGATAATGTCTTTCTTACACACATTTTGAACTGCCTGTAGGCCATCTTTGCTGCTTGGAAAGACTCCTGGAAATATATAGAACATCCAGTTAAATCCAGGAGATTTCAAAGTTAGATTTTTGTCAGTCTGAAAGGATGACTTTAACCCAGTGTTACAGTTTTAAGGCAAAAAGTCAAAACACTGATGTAGAGGTGATGGCTGAAAATCTCTCTCAGCCGGGGGGGACTTCTCTGATTAAATCAAGTATGATTTAGTTTTCAAATCAGGATTGAAAAGCACTACACTTGTATATAGGATACACAGATGCATATTTACACACAATGGAAGTACCTTTAAAGACATCAAGAGCAGAATTTAATAATTGCATTTATGTGCTACATGGCCTAACATCTCAAACAGCAGTACCACTTGTCTGTTGGGAAGAATGTTTGGTTTGGTGGGTGTGATGACAACTGTGGAAAAAGAAACTGCAATTAAGTTCGATGTGCTTGGGATCACACACATTAAACGATGCACTACCTCTCTGACACCAGTCTGTACTATGTGGAGTTTCTTAGACAAGAAAATTAAGCAAAGAAAAATGAAAACAAATTTCTTCAGGCTGAGCTCACAGTAAATGTGAGGTATGTAGGTAATTTTAAGGGGCTCAATAAACTAGAAAAACATATAGCTATAGACAAGAGGGAATCATGATATGAAATATTTCCAGCTCCATATAATGTAATATTTCCAAAAGTACTCATTTACATGAAGCAATGATGCTTAGTGCAGGAATCACCTACTTTTCAAGCCATACAGAATTTTCTCATGAGTCCCAACACATCTATTGCAGATCACTGACCCTGTTCTAATGCAGAGGGCAAGACAAACATGAAAGGACATCAAACTGAGCTTAATGTAAAAGCAGTAGGGAAGGAAAAAGAAAATGAGAAATTCTCTCCTTTGTACTTCACAAACACAATGTAATCCAATCCAGTCATAATATTTTATGAAATGAGAAATATTTCCTTTTCTTACCACTGCTGCAGTGTATATTATCCTCTGCACCATCTCCATGTCACTGATGTACGTCCTCAAAATTCTCTCTGCATCAAAGCGATCTTGAGAATAAATGTCCCCAAAGCGAGCAACCAGGAAGGCACGACGTGAAGCATTTGTGCTCCTGGCTCGGCCAGGCGAGCAGCTCCTCAAGGGAAGAGGACTAGGTGACCTGCTTCTGATTCGTCCTGGGGAACAAGAGCGGCTCCGTGCAATCCTAGGAGAAACAAGTAAAAAAACATGCAGTCAATTCACCATCTGCAGATGCCTTGGCCTAGTGGCAGCTTTACATCAATGTAATTATCATCAGGGATGCTGAAATTTGAAGCCAAAACAATCGAAGAAGTAAAGCTGCAGCTGATTAGTTCAGCATGAAGGCATTTGTGTCAGTGTATTTCACGGGCTAGAATCCTAACTGATAAAATAAAGCAATTTCCAAAATTGTATAAAGCTATTCACTTCGTCCTGGGTAAACACACTTAACTACAAAAGTTTTTTCTCTTCCAGTTTCACTGAAAAGCTGTGAAGTTAAACAAATGAGAATATAAACATAACTTCCGCCCCATAATAGTCCAATACACAAGAGGACTTACAAACAAAAACAAATAATCAGTTTTTATTCTGTACAGTTTGTCAATGTATCTTTTAAAGTCATTCTCTTTGCTGTAAGCTCAACATAACTGCAAAATTAAAAGCTCAAGCAGTTTAAAATGTTTATGATCCTCTGCAGCAAAAGTGCAAAAGTTTAGCTTTTTTCATGCTTCAAATTAATGTACAGATCCACCTCATGCCACCTAACTTCAACAATTTCTCCAACCTAGTAATTTATTTGAAAAATGGCCCTACCTGCTCTGCAAAACAGACTTTTGGGCATCCAGGATGGAAAGCTCATCCCGCAACATTTCAATCTGCTGTTCATAGTCATTCAGACGATCTAACCTCCTCAGAGAGTCCTCCTCTTGGGCACGGGAAGCCTTCAGACTTAACCACATGGAATAAAGTCAGTCATGAGATGCCCTTCTATTACCAATGCAAACCATCTATCAATTAATCCTTATCAAACAAACAAGAACAGAACAGGAGACTCTTTGTGCTGAAATACTGTAAAGTTAAAGGTAAAAAGACAATACTCTTCAGTATACTTCAAAGTGTAAAGGTGCCCTGTGGCAGGAGACTGGACACACTGCATCACATTACAGGAGAGATGACCGGTTAACTTCTGGTGTCCTTCAACTACCTTAGATCATGAGGTCAAAAAAAACCACTGTTTTCTGCCTCATGTTCTGATTCTAGATCTAGAGTCAGAACTAGTAGGAAAGAAACCTGAGCTGACTGTTACTTTCTCACATCAGGTCTTCAGGTATTTTTCTTTGACTATTTTGGTCAGAAGACATCACTAATGATGCTATCTGAATAAGATCAGAAGCAAATGATTTTCCTCCTGCTCTTGACCCCACCCCCCCTCCAGAAAAAAGAAAAAAAAAAAGTATTTCTCAAACATCAGCAAGTTTAATTTCTTTTGTTTACTCTTACACAACGTTAGGAAGCATCCCAACGCACCCACCTCCCCTCTTAGTACAAATATTACCATTGCTTTCCTCTTTCTAGAAAAATACCCATGCTTTCTATTCATCTTGGAGGCATTCAGTTTGAGTTCTCTTTACTAAGGATCTCTCGTGAGATTTTCCACAATCCCAACTGACGAAAGTTATTACACCTATCAATTGACAAGCTTCCTGTTCAGGAGAAGCTGCAGTAAAGGTGTAAAGGAAAGAAAAGTAAAGGAGCAGGACTAAGAAGACCACATTTAATAAGGTTAGCAAATCTGCCAAGACTGTCCTTTCAAGCTGGCAAGGAAAAGCTGAAGATACTACTGCCCATGGACATTCTTCATCAGCCCCTTCAGCTGGAACTTGTAGCAAAGAAAAAGGAAGCTAAAGAGTTTTACTACAATGAACAACTGGAAAAGAAAAGCAGATTTGGGAAGAAGAATTCTAGAGATAGAGATGAGAGAAAATCGTTACAAACTTGAAAAGTTAAAAAAAAACAACAAAAAACAATAATAACAATGCCATATAATACGCTTTTTTTAAATTGCTATTCCATCTTTTTATCTGATTTTATCCCTATTATAACCACAGATACTGATTACAAAAACAAGCACATGCTTAATTATAGGTCTGCCTTTATCAGGAGAGGGAAAACAGAAAAAAAAAAAAAAAAAAAAAAAGGAGAACACAACAGACTGAAGTCAGTGGCAATACCACTTTCACTTACTTCGGTAACTTTCACTTTTCATTGTAAGTCACAAACAAAAGAAAAGCCACCACTGAAGTTGAGTGTTTCTTTTTAAGGATAAGAAAATACTCAAAAGAAAAAAAAAAAAACACTTTAAGACAGATACATTTACAGGCTACCAATGTTGGCTTTTGTAAGCCTCAACCTTAATTCTTCCAATGCTAATTAAATCTACACAAGTGCTCAGTTTCGCCTCTTTTATTATTCACTCACTTTACTGCTAAATGTTGAAATGAAGAGAATTATCTTTGCTGCAGACAAAGAGATGTAGATACCTCAAAAAAGAAAAATGGGAACACACAGTAAAATATAGTTCTTAGAAGAATCAGAACTGTTTGGATAACAGCATCTCACTGCTAATCTCCAGTTTAAAACAATTCAATAGCGACGAGGATCCCCCCCAGTTCCACCAATCCTTTAATTAAGCCTGACTCATACAGAAATTCAAGTGAAGAACAACTCCGCTTACATCTTTTTTCCCAGACCCATTTTTTTCTTCTACGAGTCCTCTCTAACAGAGAAAATACAACCTCCTAAAATCACTGATTTAAGGTTCTATATTCAATGTTAATAATTACTATCACATTTGTCAAAATTTATTTTTGCTAACCTATATAATAAGACCTCCATAAAGCAGATGAAGACAGAAAATTTCTCACGACCTTATTTTCTTCAGCAAGTTGTCTGGTTTCTCTCAGTTTAATTATGCCTTGGCAAAACTCTAAACATCCTAGGAGTGAACTTCCTCTTATAATAGTACTAGTAAGATTTTGTTCAGTCTCTTTATAATAACAGGTTCTAGTACACACTATATTTTGCTTCAGGGGAGACCCTGTAAACTTCCAGTTATTTTTAAATATTGATTACTATTAAAAAAAAAAAAAAGCTGTTACTGTTCGTAAGTCTGCAGGAGGAAAAAAAAAAAGCTAATTTCTGTTATAACAAATATCCCAATATAACAGAAACTTACAGTGGATTTACAAGTTAATCATATTGAGGCTAGAATACGTTTGCTCTAACAACCCAGGAGACCGAGATGTCTGTAAAAAAATGATTTAAGTATACAAGACAGATAGATAGACTACAGACATGACAAATGAGATCAACCACTGCTTAAAAAATAATATATATATATACATATATACGAGTTAAAAGCAAAGAACAGTCCTGGCAAACTGCTATTTCAGTAAGACAGATAAACAGAGACAGATAAATAGATAAAAATAACAGATAAATAGATAAATAAACCTGCCCTAGGTGTCACAGGCAGGTGAATGCTGCTACTCAGCTGAAAGGGTTACAGCTTTCATAGAATCATAGAATCATATGAGTTGGAAGGGACCCTTAAAGATCATCTAGTCCAACTCCACTGCAATTTTGAAAAGCTGTTTCAAAGAACACAGAAAATTGCTTCAGTCAGAAGTTCAGAACGCAGGCATGAAACACAAAGATAGAATTGCCAACTAAACTGAGGATGAACATGAACAATAAACACATGGAGATTCCAGAAGTCCCAAAATCACAAAAAGACAGGAATGTTTTATTCTCTGTCATAAGTACAAACATCAACATGAATTTCTATGCAGTCCACATTAAGACCTACACATGGAATTTGTGAGAGGCTTTGTTCTCAACTAATCGCTTTTATCTGAAAAACAGTGCTCAGGCTTTATCTAAGAATTAGATTATTAATATGAGCTACTTTTCAGTCAAAAAAAATTAAAAAAGAAAAAAAGAAAAAAAAACATTTTATGGGACTATGAGTCTGTATGAGTCTACCTTCCACATATCCATTCAAAAAGCCTGAAGTGATGAACGTCTACCAGGGAAAGGCCACAGATGAAATCCATTAATTAACATTATTCCAGAAGCAATGATAGGCATTCAGAATCTCAACTACTCATTCATATTCTTTTCTGACAATACAGCCATTAAAAAAATGGTTATATTCTGTAACAGTGAAGAACTATAACTGCTTCCAGAACTGTAGATTTAGCCACAAAAGACTACCGTACTGCAGCAGAAAGGGAAGTCCCCTCAGCTGCGCTATTACCAATCCAGGTTAACTCTCCAGATGTGACCAAAAAACTTAGGAACTCCAAATTCTTTTAAAGCAGAGTTGGCAACATTACTAATACCCATGTCCATTTCCATGCTGACAGGCAAAAGGATTTGGAAAACAATTTGAACAAAAAAGCCTTATAAATAACTTTACCTTAAGGCAGAGAGACTGAAACGTTTTCTAACCCTTCCTGTAGCCTAAAGAGAAAATGATATAAGTTCAGTGAGAATAAAGGTTCTTCTCACTTGGATTGATTTGTGCTAATTCTTCCCAGATAGCAGAGGGAAAAAAAAAGCTTCAGGATGTCAAGGAGCTAGACATATTTTTCTCTATAGCATAGGACAGTGTAGTAGAATAAACAGAATCCACTCAGGTAGAAGACAGACAGTCTTCGCAGACTGGCTTTCTGCCACAAATGCTGCAAGATTAGATTTTTCTTACGCTGCTCTTAGCTGAATAATTTCATCTGCTGCTTTCAAAAGAGTAGTGGCTGATTTGGTCTTTGTGTCTTCAAGAGCCAACTGGGTTTGTGCCAGACTGCAAGAAAAATTAATAACCTTCATGGCAAAGGCAGAGATTCCACCAGAAAATTTAACATGACTGTTTCAGCAGACCAAATCTGTACCAATTTAACATATGAAAACCATCACAGTGAGCTTTGTACAGGCTATAAGCACACAAAACAGTTTATAAGGGTCATACCTGACTAAGCAGTAACAGAATTATTTTGCAACAACTCATATTTTTTTTTTCATTAAGGCACAACCAACTTCTTCATCTATTCCAACAATTTACAGTGCTCGGAGTGACTTCATTGTCTGTAAACAGGACAGAGGGACATGAATTCTCCTCCTTTTGCAACTGTCCCCTGCCTACCAATAACTACGGAGTCATTAGACTCCGAAGCATCATTCATCCTGACAGGATGAAAACAAAACTTCACTCCTGCCTGAAATACCTAGAATTACCCCTTATGAACTCTCTGCCTTCCAGAGTCCTGCCTTTGCAAACCACAGCCAGCCCCACTCTAACCTGACTGTACAAAGAAATGCAACCCACAAAGCTGTGAAGAATCTTTGCCACTGACTTGCCACTTCTTAAGGAACAAGCCTAAACGTGCCCTGTTTTGTACTGCAAACTGCCACACACTCCATCTCTAGTAGCAATTATGTTTCCTTGTATTTCTCAACTTGACCATCCAGCACTTCTCCCCAGCTCGGCAAATCCTGTCTATCCACACAGGAGCATAGGATGAAGTGTCTCACACTTAAAATCAACCTCTACATGTACAGAACTTCATAAATACATAGAACCACAGAATAGCTGAGGTTGGCTGGGAGCTCTGGAGCTGATCTGGCCCAAGCCATGCTAAGCAGGGACAAAAGAGCATGCTGCCCTTTTGAAGATCTCCAAGGAGACCACAGCACTGCTCAATCACCTCCACAGTGAAAAAGTGCTTTCTGATGTTCAGAGGGAATCTTTCCTGTTTCAGTTTGTGCCCACTGCCTCTTGTCTCCTCCTCTACTACTGAGAAGAGACTGCGTCCATTTTCTTTACACTCTCTCCTCAGGTATTCACACACATTTGTAGAATCCACTAATCATAGAACTAAGTCAAGCTCCAAACCCCTGCCATAGGCAGGGTTGCTTCCCATCAGATCATGCTGCCCAAGACCCCATCCAGCCTGGTCTCAAATGCCTCCAGGGACAGGACAGTCACAGCTTTTCCAGGCAGCCTATGTCAGTGCTTCACCACTCTGATTTCCCACAGCTCTTCCCAATTATTAGAAATATCAACAGATGATAACTCCCAAGCTTATTAAATCTTCCAGGCTGGAATTATTTTTGAAAGATTACCTAATTCTGGCAAATTCGTTGGACGAGGGGATTGAGTGCAACCTCAGTAAGTTTGCAGATGACACCAAGTTGGGAGGAAACAAGGATCTGCCTGAGGGTAGGAAGGCCCAACAGAAGGATTGGCTGAGACCAATGGGATGAAGTTCAGCAGGACCAAAAGCTGGGTCACAACAACCCCATGCAATGCTGCAACCTTGGGGCAGAGCAGTTGGGAAACTGAGCAGAAGGATCAGTGTGTACTGACCGACAGCCAGCTAAACATGAGCAGTGTGCCCAGGTGCCCAAGGTATCCTGGCTTGTATCAGAAACAATGCAGCCAGCAGGAGCAGAGGAGCGATCACTCCTCTCTATTCAGCACTGCTGAGGCCACACTTCGAGAACTGTGTTCAGTTTTGGGTCCCTTGCTGCAAGAAACACACTGAGGCCCTGGAGTGCATTCAGAGAATGGCAAGGAGGGGTCTGGAGCACAAGCCTTATGGGAAGCAGCTGAGGGAACTGGGATCGTTTAGACTGTAGGAGGCTCAGGGGAGACTTGAGCTCCCTACAACAATCTTAATGGAGGTTGTGGTGAGCTGGGGGCTGGCCTCTTCTCCCAGGTAACAGTCACAGGGTGAGATAACAGACATAATGGCCTTAAGCTGTGCCAGGGGAGGTTCATGTTGGATAGTAAGAAAAATTTCTTCTCTGAAAGAGCGGTAATGCATTGGAACAGGCTGCTCAGGGAGGTGGTAGAGTTGCCATCCCTGGAGGTTTTCAAGAAAGGCATAGATGTGGCACTGAAGGACCTGGCTTAGTGAGCATACAGTAATGGGTGAACAGTTGGACTAGATAATTTAGAGGCTTTTTTCAACCTTAATGATTCTATGACATGTGAAAACAAAATAACCTCTTCTTTCAGATCTTGTGGAGTCCTTCTCTGTCTCACCTTTTCACTTCTGACAATATATAAGGCAACAAAAAAAGTCTTATGGTCTATGCATTATCTTCTTTTCTAGGGGATGCACAGATCTTTAACTCAGAGGTGACCGAGAGACTTCTCTGACAGTCAAAAATCAAAATACCTGCATTTATCCAAGATCCAGATAGTAATATGAAAGTAGGAGGGATCTGCCAGATTAGGACACATTATGAAATATTCTTTCTACCAAACCACTTTCTCAAATCTAGCTTACACAGTTTGCAGTTATAAGAACTTGATATTCCTGGGATTTCTTAATAGAAGCATTAATTTATACCCTTTTTTGCATTGACAAAATGATCAGTGATTCTCTGATCCTATGATTGTGAACTTTCAGTTTTCCTCACACGAATAGAATACATCAGAAAATGTCTGTCACTTGGAGTGACCCTAATTCCCCTACTCTTGATGCACGTGGTCAAGCTCCAGACGAGTTGAAGTCAGTTCCTCCTGAAGCTCCTCCAACTGTAAAGTCTGACTGGTGGCCAGCTGCCTCAATTGCCTCTCTTTCTCAATTGAATCCTACAATGAAACCAAATAGCACACTCTATCAACATTTTACCTTACAGAATCCTTCCATAACATAGCATAGCATTTTTAGCATGCGTGTTTCTAAATATTTCAGTAAAGACCACTTTTAAGGTAATTGAAAATTATTTATGTTATTATATGTATTAAGTTATGACTGACTATGCCATCAACCAGTACAGTTTTTGTGAATTCATGCATGCAGAATAACAGAAAAAGTTACTATAAGTCATTTAATGACATCATAATTTTTATTTTATTTATTTGTTGTCAGAATCCTACTCCTGCAACATACCAGAGTCTGAGAGGAGTTCTAAGGACAAATGAAAAGGAAAGCTATGCAAAACCATAGCTTCTCTTAAGAAGCAAACTCCTCCATATTGTCACTTATTACAGAAGAGCACAAGCTCTAGAGAGTCAAAAGTAACTGCAATGACCTCTCTGATTTACCTTTCAAAACGAATGAAAGATGAGACAGATAAATAGTACAGTTGTCACCATGAGCAACCAACAACATATTTCATTAAGCAAAATGAGGGAGGGAGGCTATTATTAATATGAAGTGATCAAATTTACACCATACAATTTCCTTAAAAATAGATTTCCTACCTACCTGATTGAAGGAGAGGCTAGTGTCCACGAGCCTTCCTGAAGTAGCATGGGAAAACCAAGTCCCTAACCAGGGCAGGAGACGAGTTTTTATTGTTTCTACTCCCGCATAATGCCCACCTAGGAAGACAGAAGCAGGAGGAAACTGTGAGGCACTTACAGAGAGACAGAGCTTAAATAGATGGCACATGCGAAGTGTGTTAGTAGTAAGGCAAGGCACTGATTTACCTTCTCGAGATGTTTCATTGAGGATTGTGAAGAGTTGCCCTTGAATCACAGAGTTCATTTCTATTAATTCACAACATCGGTTCAGATTTTGATCACAGGAATTGATCTGTAAATTAATGTGTATTAATAGGTCTGTCTGGAATTTCTTGCATAGAATGATTCCTGTTGTGATCATGACATTAAAGGATTGGCTTTTTATGTAGTTTTTTTGTTTGGTTTTTTTTTGTTTTTTAACTACATTTCCATTTTTTTTTATATTATTGTACCCTTCAGAATACTGTAAAATGACCATGCTGTTAATAAGCACACAGGCTATACATTAGGATCCTACTGTCCCACTAGATAACCAACTCCTTTCCACCCTGACAAACAAGCTAATTAAAAGAATATGAAGATGTGTTGAAATCATTTAATGGAATTCTTTACATAGTACAATAGGAGACTGACAGATGAGTAAAGAGTACTTCAAAGTATGATTTTCTTTATTATCTGAAATAACACAAAGGACTTTTTTTTTTTTTTTTTAAACTTTATCAACATCCAAAAGGGCTTTCTGCAGTTTTCCCTGATTTAAGAGTTATCAGCTGAAACAAGTAATACTCAAGGCTGGGCAAATCCCAGCATTAAGCTGGGATCAGAACAGCAAACTACGTACATAACTTCCAATAAGTACAGTTCACAAAAGGAAATGATGGAGCTCAACTCTCCAGGACACTTCTGCATCTGCCAGGAAAAAAAAAAAAATGCCCTTTGTACCCACTTCCTTTCTCTTTATTTGTAACACGGATATCATCTTCACCTCGCATAGCCCACCAGGTCTTTATGCCTCAATGGCTCCGAACAGGAACAGCCCTCACCCATGCGGAGTCACCTCACACTTGATTGCTGCAGCATGCTTTTCTCTGTCCTCAAGGAGCACGGTCTCACCCTGCACCACCGCAAACTGCATTTTTCCAGCTCATTACACTGACACAACACCCATGGTGCTCCCATCTGCCAGCTCCTTTCCTCACAGCAGAGGCGAGCTGCTCGTCTCCATCTCCAGGATGTGCTGACTACCCTCACACACCTCCTGCGCGGAGAGGTGTGTCTGCTCTCCGCACCTCGTAATCCCGGGACCAGCTCTCCAGCTTCTCCTGCAGCAGCCGGCAGCTCTCGGCGCTGACCAGTCTCTTCAAGCTGTCAGCCATGGCTCGCTGGCAGCTCGCCCACGGGTGGGGCCGGGGTTGAGATGGGCTATACGGGTCGGGTCGGGTCGGGTCGGGTCGGGTCGGGCTATCCCGTCCCGTCCCCCCGGGAGCCCTCCGCACGGGAGGAGCCGGCGTCACCCGCCCAGGCTCCCGGCTGCGGGCGGTGCCGCGTCCCCCGCCGCCTTTATAGCCGCGATTGTAACGTGGCGGCGGGTGCCAGGGCGACGCAAGCCGGGCGCGCCCCGCTTGTGGCAACGCGGCAGCGAACGCCCCGCGGTCCCGTCGCCCACCCCACCCCGGGACGGCCCGGCCCGGCCCTGCCCAGCGGGGCGGGCAGCGCAAGGGCACACGGCGCCACCGCCAGGGGGCGCCATGACACTTCGCTGCCGGTCCGTGCTCGAGGAGGAGGAGGAGGAGGAGGAGGAGGAGCAAAGAGGAGGGGGTGGCGACGGCGTAGGGGTCCGTCGTTTTCATTTCCGAGCGCGTACTTAAATAAATAAATAAATAAATAAATAAATAACTCCATATATGTATCCCTTCGGCTAAACGCGCAGAAATCCGCGAGCTGTTTTGCGGGGCCCGTTCTCGGGCAGCCCCGCCGCCTCGCTCCGGCAGGGGGAGCGCGGAGCTGCCGCAACCTCGGAGGCCCCCCGGGGAAGATGGCGGCGGCCGCCTCCGAGCAGGTCTGTGAGGCGGGGAGCGGGGCCGTGCGGCCGCGGGGAGCGCCGCTGTCGCGGTGTGGGGTCGGGCTGCGCTCGGGACGGGCTCCCGGAGCACGTCCCCCTCCGGGAAGCTGTGGCCGGAGGGAGGCTGGCTGCCTGCCGCGGTCTCGACGGCGGCCCCGTGAGCGGGCACGGGGGGGGGGGGGGAAGGGGAAGCGAGCAGGGAGTTGTGCGTTTTTGGGTGTTCGGGTGAGGGAGCAGCCCCGTTACCCGGGCGGTATAAATAGAGCTGTGTCTGAGTCACGGCGCTCAGCTCGGCTGCTTTCCGTGCCTCGGGCTCAGCTCGCATCCAGCGCCGTCGCGGTACCGTTCAGCACCGGAGGAGCACGGGAGCCGCGTTCACCCGTTAACGTCTGTAGGATGTGTGCTGTGCGCGGACGGCTTCAGCTGAACACACCTGGCGCCGTCCAAAAAGACCGAACCCCTTTGAAGGGTTTTACACTGCAACCTGCTCCGTTCAGGAGGGGTGGAACAAAGCAGTGCGCAGAGCTGTGAAAATAGCCGGGAAAATCTAGCTTTCTTTCCGTACTAAAGAAAAAAAAAACCCTATGGGCGGCCTGTGCCAGTGATCCGTCACCCTCACTGTGAACAAGTTCTCATGCACGTTTGTGTGGAACTTCTTATGTATCGGTCTGTGGCCATTTCCCCTCATCCTATCACCACACGCTGCTGAGAAGAGTCCAGCCTCATCCCTTTGCCTCCCACTCCTTAGATACTTATAGACATGGATCAGATCCCCTCTGAGTCTTCTTTTTTTTAAGGCTGGACAGACCCGGGTCTCTCTGCCTTTCCTCATAACGGGGATGTTCCATGTCCATTAGCATCTTTGTAGCCCTCCTGTGGACTCTTCCGAGGAGATCCCTGTCTTTTTTGTACCAGGGAGCCCAGAACTGGACACAGTGCACAGATATGCATGAATGTGAGTGTTTGCAGGGTTACACCTCGTGATCAGTCACTGCAAACCAGTAAGTTGCAGCCAGCCAGGTCACTTCCCCCTGACAGGTTGGAAGCATTGCAGTATTTACACCGTGCAAGTTAATGGAAGTTGAATGCAAACCTTGTGCTAGCAAAGTAACTTAAAAGCTGTGCCCACCACACTCCTTCCTGCATTTGTGATAGACCCAAGGATACCCTCCTGCATTAGCCTGGAGGGAACTAAAGTCTTCTGTACGTGGCCTGAAGGATTGTATTGCCTCTTCCCTAAGGTACAACAGAGCTTTGTGTGTTCTTTATGTGGTTATCTTTTTGTTGTGTTGTGTTGTTGGTGGTTTTTTTTTTAACTGCAGCAGGGTCATAATTCATAACTGTCATGATAAAAGTGAGATATAACAACAGTTCATAAACAGTCTGAAAATACGTGCATTTTAATTCTAGTCTAGAGGAGCTAGAGTCTAGAGGATACTGTGTGCAGAGTGGCAGGCTGTAATATAACATAATACTGGGTGGAATGTAAAATATTCCACTGATCAGTTGTGTATTTTTTTGCATACATACATGTGCATCACTTTGGTGGATGTGTACATACCTCACAGTAGCTAACCCTGTGCTTTGTATCATAGCAAAGTTCCAATGGGCCAGTGAAGAAATCTATGCGTGAGAAGGCTGTAGAGCGCAGGAATGTCAATAAGGAGCACAACAGCAACTTTAAAGCTGGATACATTCCAATTGATGAAGACCGACTCCATAAGACAGGCTTACGTGGCAGGAAAGGCAACTTGGCCATCTGCGTGATTGTTCTTCTTTTTATTCTGGCTGTCATCAATCTGATTGTGAGTGTGATACTTAGGCTGTAAGCAGTGTTAGGATGTATTTTGTTTTGACTGTTTATTAGAGAAAGAAAACTTACTCCAGTATGGCTGAGAAGGACTTTAAAAGTACTGAAGGTGACTTCTGATTTTTTTCCTCACCTTTTCGCTCCTTTGTACTCTGAGCAGGATTAGACAGAAAAATCCTTCCAGTTCAGCTATCAACATTTCAATGTTATGGCCCCAGCAATGAACCCACAGGAGCCTCGATGCTCTCTCTGCCTTCCCCAAACATACCAACAGAAAATACACAAGATGTTATTAGTGCAGTATGAGTGAATCCAGGATACACTGTGGAGCTAGGAACATTGTACGTGTAATATTGCAGCAGCAAGGCAAGAATTCAGAATCAGTCAGCTGCTGTACTTCATACTTCCATTGTTGTAACCACCACCTTTTCACTGCTTGATTGATGAAAAGCAGTGGTTTAGTTTTTCACAGTGAGACGTGCACATCAGAAGACACTTTCTTCTAAATGAAAAGCATGTCCTAATTTGAGAAACTTTGTTCAAGAAATTTGTTTAGCTTATGATACCATGGTTACCATCAGAAAAAAATGTTCAAAGATATGATTTAATTTCAAATATTTATATAATCATAAATATTTTAGTTACCATTTCAGAGGAGTCTAAAACTCATGGAAAATGCTCTTCTTCTTCCAATAGGAATTGCACATGCTAATTTAAGTTCACACTGAAAGCTCCCTTAAGCATTAGTAGTGGCATTAATAATTACTTCAGACAAACACCTAATTCACGCAGTACTCTTTGTGGGACACTCCAGATGATCAAAGTCATCTCTGACTACGTGTGTTTCTCTCAGATTACACTTGTTATCTGGGCAGTGATTCGAATTGGTCCCAATGGTTGTGACAGCATGGAGTTCCACGAGAGCGGCTTACTGCGCTTTAAGCAAGTTTCTGACATGGGCGTGATACACCCACTGTATAAAAGCACTGTAGGAGGCAGACGGAATGAAGATTTGGTGATCACTGGAAACAATCAGCCCGTAAGTTGTGTCATGAATTGAAAGCTTGGAATTACACTAGCGTTGTTAATAAATGTAACGTTTGAGTCGTCATTAACTTAAGTACTGTTGCTTCTGAAGATTGTATTTCAGCAAGGATCAACCAAGCTGAGCGTGGAAAAAGACAAAACTTCCATCACCAGTGATATTGGCATGGAGTTTGTTGACCCACGGACACAAAATACCCTGTTCAGCACAGACTATGAAACTCATGAGTTCCATCTGCCAAACGGAGTTAAAATCTTGAATGTACAGAAGGCCTCTACGGAGAGGGTATGTCTTCTAAAAAATTAACTTCTTTAACTACTCTTTGTAAAATTCAATTACAGAATTGCCTTATCTGGAGAATACAGAAGTTTAGTAATTTCATCTTTCACTTTTCATATTTAGAAATTTGACCAAATGTAGCTAAAAATAGCAGCTCTGAAAACCAAACTCACCCTAAAAATAAGAATAGAAATTAAAATCGACGTTATTAAGTGAGTGCAACATCTGGAATACCACCTCCATTATCAGGATTAGGAAGCCTGTGTGAGTTTCTGTTAAGCATCTATACATGTGTTTGTACGTGGATAGCTGTTTCAGAAATAAAATCCCTATGAAAAGCTTTTCTATTCCTAGTAGGAGCTTCCAACTTCATGCATCACTTTCCTTCTACTGGTGATAAATATTAGTATGATCAGAATTTCAAGGCAGTGTAGAGAACAATCATAGTATTGTGAGAGTTTTGTTAGTTCACTGTTTCCAGGTTGAATGTGTTCTTAAGTTTGGTTTCTGCATTAAATATGCTTTATTTATCAGAGAAACAAAACAACATATATTCTTGTATGCATAATGTCAGATGTCAGTCTTAATGTCAGACTGAAACTTCTTTCTTGCAGATCAGTCATAGTGAAGGTTTTCCAAACGCAGTACTGCACACAGTTCTGTTGTGTAACACTAACAGAGTGGTATCAGTGGGTTTATTGAGGACCGAGAAAAGATAATGTTTTTTGTTGTTTTTTTTTTTTTTGCTTAGGTTTTCTCTGCTGCCTAACAATTAAAAAGTATGCAGCAGAGAGAAAAATAACAAGTACAATTTTAAATATGTAGGTTAAATATGTAGATTTCTGTTAAGGTTAAATAAGAACAGAGGAATAATTTTACGTAATCACTCCTTATAAGGAAGGCTGCATTTGCTCACAGTGTTGATTTTGTATCCTGTGAAACTGTCACGTGAATTAGTTTGTCTGTGTATTGTGATAAAAAATATTTCACGTACCTTCCAAAATTAAGTAAGCCATGTTTGTAACTGTAAATGTAGAAAACAAGAAATGGGCAAAGTCTTCATAGCCATAATGGGAGAAGGGCACAAAACACATTGAACTTTTTGATTAAATTACTGAGCAGTGTTTTTAAGGTTGCTTAAGTTACTCAGGTGGACACAAGTGGCACATTTTCATTGACCTGTAATGCTTGTGTTTGTTTGCCTTTTTAGATTACCAGCAATGCAACCAGTGACCTAAACATTAAGGTTGATGGCCGTGCTATTGTCCGTGGAAATGAAGGCGTTTTCATCACAGGCAAGACCATTGAGTTTCGAATGGGGGGTAACATGGAGCTTAAAGCAGTAAGTATTTCACAACAGCGTTTTTTTTTAACGTCTCTGTTTCAAGCTCAAGCTGATAGGAAACTCTTTTAGCTTTGTACCGATTCGGATTTTATATAAAATAGTCATTCATAGAAGTTTAGTTGCATATTTATAATTGGATTTTGTAAAGGTAGTTATTATTTTGCTTTTAATCTGTGGTTTAGTGGTGTTCAGGTAACGTTGATTTAATACTTCAAGACGCTGAAATCCTATAAAGTAATTCAAGTAAGCTGTAGTTTTTTTGCACTGATACGAATACCAAAGGGAATGCATATTCTCTTCCTGAGGCTTTATTGTGGACAATCTGTGACAGAGGAGCGGTCTAAAATTAGGAGTGCTGCCTTCCTGCACTTACAGCAAGGCTCACCACATCCATCTAAGCTTTTAGGAGATTGTTATGGTTGCAGAGCACATAGAATGTTGGAAAAGGTTGAAGGAGGGGGAAAATGCACTTTTAAGTGTGAATCAATTTCATGTATGAATTCTAACAGTTTCATTTATTTTTAAATTCACTGCCTTTAATAATAGGTCTGTGAAGTGAAGGACTGCCTACCATATTACCGCTGCTTTCTCAATATTGATCTGCCACTGGAATAGCAAAGTACAGTGGCTATAACAGAGAAACTGATCGGTGTTATTTACAAACTCAATTAATGAAACCTTGTTAAATGTTGTCTTACAATCTGCAGATTTCTGCAACCTTTCTGACAACATAATTTATTGTTAAACTAGCTGTCCTTCCTAAAAACTGTCCTTTTTTTCTTCCCTCTTAAAAGGAAAACAGCATTATCCTGAACGGAACTGTGATGGTCAGCCCATCACGACTGCCAAGCTCTTCCTATGGGGAGCAGTTCAACAACGGCAACTGGCTGCGATTCAAGCTCTGTATGTGTGCAGATGGAACGCTGTTCAAGGTGCAAGTGACAGGTCACAACATGGGTTGCCAGACCTCTGTCAACCCCTGTGGAGCCACGCACTGAAACACAGAGCACTGCCAGAAGAGTTCTCTTACGTGTATTTGTATGAAGTAACTGCATGCCTTCAAGGATTTTTGTTTCTACAAGAGTTTATACTAACATTTATTACATAATATTTTTAAGCACAGGCTGTTACATTCAGCAGTTTAATGTCATCGTCGTGCTAGCCATAACAGTGGCACTGATTTTTTGTAAGCTTTCAGTTTACGTGCATGCTGAAATACCTTCCTGAACTGGGATCAGTGGGATGTGTCTGAAGAACTGAAACAGGACTGTAAGCAGTGGTGTCTAAGGTCAGGTCTCTTTTTTTCCCCTGTGAATGTCAGAATTGTCAGTATTCAGTTCTGAAGTTAAACTGAAGTCTGCAATTCTTTGTGTGGTGGTATTGAATCCCATGACAGCCGAGTACCTACAGGTATACCTGAATTAGTCAGCAGTGAAATTGTGTCTGTGGTGAGCTGAGGCCTTAAGAAACAAATACCTACTGTAGCCTTAGAACTGCTTTTGTAGAGGGACAGTGTTCTGTGCTAAGAAGAGATCAGTTCATTATCCTCATCCTTCCCCCATGTACTTCTGTTTGAAACAGGTTTGCTGTGTGTTTTGTTTTACAGTAGCATCAAGTAATCTTAATAGAGGGGGTCACAGCAGTGACTTGGTAAGTCATTTTTTGACAGGTTTTTTTAGATAAGCACACACTTATCTTCCTAAAAGTTGTGCAGAAGTTAAATGTTAACTTCAGAATTGGGCATTTGTTGCAGGAATATAAATCACCTACCTTTGTTTTATAGCTCTCAAAGTACACTGAATTCCAAAAAAGACAAGTCAGCTCCTGCTGCCACTGGATTATGGGAAAGCACTAACATACTTCAGTATGTTTTGCATACTGCCTTCATGGTTGTTTTTTTTTTTTTTTTTGAACTTCATAGTTTCAGTACAGTTAATATGTATTAATCATGCTGAAAACAATGCATGTTTGTGGCACTAAACAGTTCCCAATGAGGATGTTTCACCTGAGGAAATAACACTGATACATTTTCAGAACTTGCACTCACTTAATAATGGCACAGTTTGTCACTTTATTTACACACATATAGATACAAATATATGTGCATCGTATAATGCTGCTTATAATTCATATATATATTACACATTATGCATATACATGTAAATACCGACATACATAACTGACATTAATACCAATGCATGTATTTATATATAAATATAAGCAGCAGTATCCTCAAAGCTGAAACAATACATCTTGCTAAATGACAGGTACTTTCTTTCTTGGTCAAGTAGAATACACGTAAAGAGCACTTTATAGCTCTTCTCTGCTTGATGCCATGATTACAGGCTAGGATTGGATTCCAGACCTGTAATTATCAAGAACTTTCACACGACTCACAGCATAGCCGAGAGATGTGTCACAAAGGTACTCTTAAACCATGGTCCGGAGAACTGATTTTGAAGTGTGGATTTTTAGTCAAAATGTAGCAAAACCAGTCATATAAATACCAAATGACATAAATTACTGACTTGCTGGCCACTATTTATGCATTGGTAAAGTATTTTGTTGCCTTCATTACACAGTTTGAGAGATGTTGGCATCCCATGCCTTGTGTTGTGCAGTTATTTGTTGTTTATCATCTAACTGCCTGAAGTACATTTTTCTGTGCTTATTTAAAACACTGTGTGGCACTGTTTCAGTCCCATAGATGCACTTGAAATGCTGTGTTTGAAGTACATTGTACATGCTTCTGTGTAAGGTACCTAACTGGGTACCCCAAAGCAGTGTACATGTGATGAATTCTCAGCATCTGCAAATGTGATGGTTGCTTCAACAGCTGAAAGACAATTGCATTTCTGATGTTTGTTTTTAAATGAAACAATAAATTTTGAGACTCAGCTGTGGTTTTGAGTTATTTGTACGAATGTGCTTCTTTCGTTAAAAACAAACTGTTGCGCTCTTGACGGTGAAACTAGTATTTTGTTAACTGTAAGCATGAAAATCATTCCACAGCTCTTTGTCATAGGTTATATTTGGTGGACTTTGATCAGTGATAACTGTATATGATACCTGAAGTTACAGTTCAAAAGTCTGTCCCTGCAGTTAGTTCCTGAGAAGCTGCGTTTCTCGACTGAAGGGCTGGGAGAGAGAGAAAAGGTTTGGATTCTCTTTGGGAGAGGGGGAGGGAGGGGGAGGAAGGGGGTAGCTCCCCGGTTGATGGAAGTGCTTTTTTAAAAAATACCTAACCCTCTAAAGCTGCGTGCTTAAGACAGAACACTGGTAGTGGCTGGGTGTTGGGTTTAGGGTTTATTTTTTTAAACATCCAAGTACTTCCGCTTTCTATTTTGTCTCTTGTTATGCTGAACTTACCATAATTTTACATCTCACACGTAGACGTTATGGATAACCTTCATTTGAGTGTCACAGCTGTGCTGCTCGTTTGCTTTAATCATCCTGGATCAGCTGGAACCAAGTCACAGCAGCTGCTTAACACACATCACCCTTCAGACTGCTGGTGGGATGGGAAGTTCTCGGTGAATTGCTCTTTCATGGGACTAGCTGCTATGCCAGAAGATATATCACCAACAGCAGTAACAGCTGATTTAAGTTACAATAACATTAAAACTTTTCTGTGCACCACTGGGAGAAATGAAGACTGGATGCTGAAACATCTGAATCTCAGCAACAACCTGATTTCTGAAATCTCCGTAACTGCTTTTAGAAATTTACCTTTCTTGGAAACTCTAAACCTCAATGGTAATTCCATCAACACCCTCACACTGGACCTAGCAACACCTGCACACGGGTCTAAAAGATTTGGAGAAATCCACCATTTCCTGCCTGCTTTGAAAGTACTGTCAGCTGAAAGGAATAACCTTCACGCAGTTCCAACAGGTGAGCGTTTCAAATTACTTAAGGACCTCACTCACAAGGAGGAAAGTGGTTTGGGATAAAATCTGGTACATCTTAACTAGATTTAGAATGTGACTTACTCCATTGGTTACGTGTAAGGTGTGGCCAGGTTTCACCTGTGTGCAAATACAGACTCAAGTAAATTAGTTGTTTACAATTTGCTTGGTCTTATATAGTCCTTGTGATTGTAATGCTTAATGTCAGTTGAATATAACTAAAATGTACCCCCTGAGAGACAAGAAAAACCACCAGCCTCCACATCTCGATTGTGAAAATTAATATCTAAGAAAATTACAAAAGGAATTTCCTGCTACACTTTAGAATAAAGTCAATACTCTTCTCAATAAAACTGGCCCCAAATTCAGTATTTCACAAAGACAGGAAAATATGTTTAGTTCACTCAAAACGAATTTGCCATCTAGCACCCAAACTGACACCTTCTATTAACAAGGATTTAAGGCTTTGATAACAAGGGCGCTTTAGGGGGTCTCTGCACAGTGCGTAAGAAAACAAGACATCTTCAAAATTCTGTAGAGCTATTTATGCAGGGCAGATGCTGTCCTAATGAGCGTTTGCTGAAAGACATACTGTCACACTTAATTCAAGGGCAGACAGGGATAAGAAAGCAACATGCTTTCGGTTTCAGTCAGAAGTATGTCTTGTGGTTACAGTTCAAATAATTCCCCATCTGAAAGATGTGCATGTGGTAGTGAAGAGGAGAAATTGCATCATGTTTTGCATCCCCATCTTTTATTTGCAATTACTATTTGGATTTGATTAACAGAGTACAGTCCACCTCTTCACACTATTCCTTTGCTCATTCTCCAGAGAAGCATGCTAAAAGTACAGAGATCAGAATGATTTTCACAGCATAAAGGAATGGTACTGCTTTTATGGAGATATGTGATTGAAAAAAAAAAAAAAACCCTAAAAACCCTTTGATTGTAAATATATCACAATGCTGCTGTTGACATTATACAGCTTTCAGGATGGGACACTCATTGTGTAGAAAAGGCACAATAAATCAAAGCCTGCAGCCACTGGTTGCCATAGGCAGCAATGGAATGAATTTTGTCACAAACAAGTTTTAAAAGCCACCTGACACAACTGGGAAAACAAGAATATGAAATGTAAAATAACTCTGCTCTTCCTAGGGCTAGGACTGCTGCAGTCTTTACAAACTGTCCATTTGTCATTCAATGGCATACTACAGATTGACCTGAACGATTTTCAAAACTGTTGGCAGCTGAAAAATATCTACCTGCAAAGCAACAAGATAGCTAACATTCATCCCGGCGCCTTCAAGGATCTCAGCAAACTACAGGTTGTAAAGCAGCATTATCACCGTTAAAGACTCTTAAACCACCTATTCAGCAATGGTTATATCAGTCTGATTATTAGTACACAATTATAAAAATTAAAGCAATTCAAATCATTACCTGTATATAGCACATCCACTTTTATACGTAGAAACATACAATTGTAAATACACAAAATAAAACCACACAATTACCCATTTAACTATGCCACAAGCCAGCACGTAACCAGCTTAAAGACAGACATCCCTCACCAATCCCTTCCACGTGTGCTCAGACATACATGTGCTTTCCCCTCTTCAAAGAAACAGAGCACACTTGATAAGGGCCTGTGACAGCCATTCATTTTGGCACAGTCAAGCCAAGAAGGAATTGCACATGACTTGCAGAAGAAATGGGGCTATTTCTGAGCAGAAAAAAAGACTGAACAGAGCCCCTTGCATCAACTGCATCTCCTGGCAAGAGCCCTGCAGATTCCCAGCCACACAGAAGTAGCCTACAGTGAAAAGCTGCCAAACACAGCACAACCCCTGACCTAAAACCAAAAACCTCAGTGAGTACTTTTGAATCTTGAACACAGATACTGCTCCCACTCCTTTAAAAATGCTCTTTTAGTAAAATAAATGTTACAGATGATGTTCTAATTCAGATTCCATTCTGAGGCTTATCGAATTATTAGGAAAATTCTCAGAAAGAGTGGTGCTGCACTGGCACAGGCTGCCCAGGGAGGTGGTGGAGTCACCATCCCTGCAGGTACTCAGGAACTGTGTGGATGTGGCAGTGAGGGACGTGGTTAGTGGGCACGGAGTGACTGGCTAGTGGTTAAACATGGCGATCTTAAAATGTCTTTTCCAATCTTAAAAATGCTATGAAATCAATTCTGAATGAATTACTTCCACATAGGTCGTGGATCTCCGTGAAAACACTCTGACAACCATTCTACCCCACCTATTAATCAGTTTGAACATCTTTCAACTCCAAGTGGATTTGTCCAACAATTCCTGGATATATAACTGCAGACCTCATGCTTTCAAACGTTTTCTTTCTGCCTCCGTGACAAAAACGTTGACTACATCATACAGCTCACCAAAGCCTCTGCTGTATCTTTCAAGTTTCCACCTGAACTGCAGCGACAGCATTTTGTTCAGGACAGCTGTGGTCCCACCGAGGGAGACATCAGTGCTGCACTGCAGCGTGGGTAACACACTGGGTACGTGGAACAGGGCTGTGCCCCGTGCACTGCCAAAATCCTACTGCACGCAGAGCGACCACACAAATCTGCTTTGAAAAGTGGCTTTCTGAAGGTGCTGCTTTGAATATAACCAAGTGAAAATTTAATGTGCCAATTAATAATTATTACACCAGAAAATTTGGAAGTTCTATTTCCCGAAGACGGAATCACAGAAATCATAGAAAGGAATCACAGAATAACTTGGGTTGGAAGGAACCTCAAAAATTGTCGAGTTCCAACCCCCTTGCCTTCACCGACTTTCCTATGTTAAACTAGTGAGTGATGCTGAAGTCCAACCACGTACAGATTTTAGTAAGCAATACGTTGCAAACGTGTAAGTTCATTACTGAATGTGAACAAAGGACAGAATGGACTTTTTCTCTTATTGTGGTTAACAGCTGTAGGTTAGCAGTTCTGGAGGAACATAGACAAAGAAGGATACAACAGTTTCTGGTATTTGGTCACAGCAGAATAAAATGAAAGTTTGTGCTTGAAAGGGAGAGGACTTGCACCCTTACAGAAGTGCAGCTTACATAGACTGCAGCACACAGCTTGCTTGGTGCGGAGTTCAGCACACATGGGCACAGCACTCACAGTACAGGGGACAAAAACCTGCAGAACTCAGACTTCCCAGAAGGAACACTGAGACAAAGCAGAAGAGGTATTTATCATCAACCAAAAGGCAATACAATTTAATGAACTAATAGTATTACAGGGTGTAAGGCTCTCCCTTTGAAACATTTTATCCCCAAATGAAAATAATTAAGGTCTATCAGAAATGCCATCCTTTTGTCCACTTACCAAGTAAACCACAGAAAATGTTATCAGGGTTCAAGTCAACAGACTGGATGGCACCTAAACTCAAGTGGAAGCCTAAGCAGTCCAAAAGCACCAGGCTGAACCTCAGCAGTTTGTAGCATGGCAAAGCATCAGCCTGGGGGTCCTCCTCCCTCATCCACACCATTCTTCTTGTAAAGCCTACTATTAACACGCTAAATGTGCTGTACTTTAATTGCAGAGAAAATAGAAGCCTTTTTAACAGATACTTGGCACAACGACAAGTGACCACGGATGGAAAAAAAAAAGAAAAAAAAAAAAAGATTTTCATAAAAATAACACAAAAATTATCACAGACAGGTCAGAGTGTGCCTGTGTAGAAATATCCTGACTCCACAAACTGGGTATACTCTTCTTTAAGAAAGTTTCAATTTGTTCTTTTTTTCATTTTAGGTAGTAGAATCTCTTGGTGGACACCTAAAGGCAGAATTTCAGAGGGAAGCAGTCTTCCTCATCTGACGCTGGACAAAATTAATAATTTAGTACTACACAACACTGAGAAAACTGATGAAGGCTTATATATGTGTACTTCTAATACAAGAAGGAAGAAGTATCTCATCTACAACGTACAGGTGAAAGAAAAGATTCAAGCATCGATTCAAACATCTCTGGTTAGAAAAACCCGGGCCACCAACCCTGGTGTTAGAGCAGGAGGAACACAGCAGGACCTGACACTGGCCATATGCCTCTCGGTATTCATTACATTTGTCTGTGCCTTCTGCCTGGGTGCCCTGGCCAGGCCCTGCCTCACACGCTTGTGGATGCGCATGTGCAGGAACAAAGCCCCAGCTCCAGAACATACCTATGCTAACCACGCTTTTTCGGATGAAACCCCAAGTAGAGAGCACTCCATAAACAAACCAGTGAACACACAGCATAATACATTCATTATTTATGAGAATACATCAAGAAACGCACATGATTGCCCCACAGGAACTGCTCAGTTGTATGAAGATGTCAGTGGTGGCCCTGGACACACACCAAGCACTGAGGAGTTCCCAAAACAAAGCAATAATCAGATTAATGTGAAGAAAAAGACAGTGTCTTCCAACACCAAAACTAACAGCAGCAATGCCACATATATAAATACTGGACAGCTTTCTGCAAGGATGGATTATGACAGCAACAATGAACTAACACCAAGGAAATTAACAGAGAACAGCCTGTCACCATGTGAAGACCCACAGAACGCAAACAGCACAGACACAGAGCAGAGCAGAGTCCCTCCCGTGCCCAGCAAACACAACACTGCCTCTCACTCAGTTCACATGGACCATCCACACACAGATGTATCTTCCTCCCCATCTCCCACAGTACAACCCCAAACCAGTCTACGAGATTCCAAGGACAAGGATGTGGGCAAAAGCTCTAGTCAGCAGCAGTCAGAGGCAGCACCTGAATACAAAGAGAACATTTCACACCATGAACCTACAAGCAATACAAAATGTATGCCTGCAAGGCAAAGCTATGATAGAGAATTTGGTCTAAATGGCAATGTAAATAAAAACAGTGGTGTGACAGATCTTATTTTACCCAGCAGCTCTGAGAGAGATGCAAATATTGAGAACTTAAACATTTACCAAAAACCTGAGAATACTCCACATTCAGAGCACAGCTGTAAAAGGGAATATAGAAATGAGCGAAGTAATTTAGCAGATTTATTTGGTGACAGTTCTTCAGATGAAGGGACTCCATTCACTATGAGTGACTGCAGCTCCTTAGAAAATTTCGACCTGGAACAACCCAGCATTAGCAGCAACCTGCCAAGCCCTTTGGCATCACTGGAGAAAGATTACACGAATGGAATTGGTAATTTCTCAGTGCCAAAAGAGTCCCTGAGTATTGCTGCAGAACTTCGGCATATCGGAGAAAATGGAGACAAGCACAAAGCATATTTTGGAACCACTACTGATTATGGGTCAGACATTATCATGCCTGAAGCAGCATCACCTCTCGCTGCCAAAGGCAGTGATCAGGTAAGCATATCAGGTTCAGACTCAATTAGCTCAAGATCAGAAGTTCCTGATGTGTTTGACTATTTTACCAAAGAGTCAACAGGACAAAACTCTATTTCTGATTCTCCCTACAAACACAACATGGACTTCAGCAATACATCACTTTCATTAAAACATTCTCCCACACATCTGACAGATACTGAAAATACTCCTGAATATGCTGAGCTGCAGCTGCATCATTGTCCCATTCAACCACAGCACCTCCTCAGACTCAGCCCTGCAGAACAGAAAAAATACACACCAGAGGTAAACGCAGTGCGGCTCACAGATGAGAGCTCCTCTGAAAGTGACCACGGGGAAGGGGACACTGCTCTATGGAACATGAATACATCTGAGAACAATCATTTTGTTAGTACTCCTCTTGATACTGGTTTGAATGCAATTGTTACAAAAGCACCTCTCCAGCATGCCAGCACAGCCAGCAACAAACCACTTCATCAGTCCCTACCTGAAAACACAACTGAAAAGCTTTCTACGGTTGTTATGGAGAAAGAGTCATTACCACAGGGTGAGCACATTAATTCAGCTAGAACTCATGAAAATAAAAGGCAAGGAGGTTTCAGTGAAGAATGTGATGAATACAGGGAATTACAGGGCAGCAGCAACTGCAGCTCTTCTGATGAAATGCAGTCATGCAGTGTTATGACAGATTTGCTGCACCTTGAATCTCCTGGAAAAACACAGTCAGTCTTCAACATAGAAAATTATTTCCCGTTGGATCCAAGTGAAGAAAATGCATATTCCTCAGCAATCCCACCCAGCTCCCTTAGCAGAAGCATTCAGCATAGCTCAGGTCTGTTCCCACAAAAGACCACAGGAAACAAAAACTGCCTGACAACCGACCCCAGTGAGCTGGAGGGTGACCCTTCCTTGACGGCACCAGAAAACAGTTCTACAACCGCTGCCAACCTCTCAAATTCCAGTGAAAAACACTGTCAGAAAGCTCAAACCACTTTGGGACAGAGCCAGCTTTTCATTAGGAAGAAAAGAGCATTTGATGGATTTGCTAATATTTTGCAAAGTAGAACAGACTTTGATAGCTGAGACACAGAAGTGTACTGCTAACCTCTTACAGATGCAAAATGACCATGGCTTAGAACAAAGGTGGCAGTTTCTCTGCTTATCTTTGCTCAGTACAGCTATCTGCCTTCAACTTCAGGAACACAGGTTATGGAGCCAGACCTGATACGTGACATGTAAAGTATGGATCCATCTAATTCAGAAAAAAACTTACTCCAAAGAGCAACTCGAGCTGACACAGCATTTGTGCCCAATACAAGACAGATACAATAGACTTGTACTTACAACTCTAGGATTCTGAAATGAGTAAACTACTCAGTAGTTACGTTTGCTAACAAAGCTTTTGCTGAGTTCTAGTAATATACTTGCTTATTGTTGGTACTGAGATACTGGTTTCCATTGCAAATGGAACACATACTGTTTTATTTGTCAGAAATAAATGAAACAAGTTATTATTACATCATTGCTGCTATTGCATGTTTGCTATGGGAATCACCCTACATTGAAATAGAACATATTACTGCCTTCTGTTTGTGCGAACCAAATGTCTGGAGTACAGGTCTCTGAATTTCCCCAGCCTTGCAAAATCACATAAAAATCTAAGCAGCATTAAAATGCTCTTCTCCTGAAAGACTCTGGGATTTGAATTCATTGCAAAAACAGAACCAGCACATACAGATAGAGGAGCAGAGCTGACACTACGTATGAACTTTCCAAATGAGAGCATGCCAATAAATAAAAGTGAACAGATGCCAGCTGTCAGAACCCTGACTGCACACAAACAATGTGAGAGCCACAATCAGAATTTTCTCCTCACTTTTCCATCAAGTTTTATTAATAATAACTGTAAGCAAAAATTGTAACTGCAAATGAATTTTCAAATTTTCATCTCTTATTTTCCTGACAATTTTAAAGCTGTACAAAGGATGCTCTACCCTCATTAGAGATAATGAAGACTACTTTACCAATGCCTGTAACTTCTGAGGATTATTAAATAAATGCTCTACATAAATAGAAAGCAGTGCTTGACTGCTTTCTTCAAGGAAAGCTTCAAACTGTTAGCAAAAAACCAACCAAACAAACAAACAAAAAAACATGGGTAACAGTTCAGGCAAAACAAACTACATATAGTACTGTAAAAACAATGATACAGAGAGACAAATCTGATATACGCACACTTCTGTACCCAAAACAGCAGATCCACACCACATAGTTTGTATGGAAAGAAAACAGCCAACCAAAATATTTATGAAACATTGCTCATTGCTGAATCCTGAAGGACTGGAAAAACTCACTTTTTTTTTTTTTCCCCCCTCAACTTGTCAGGACAAAGAATAGTGAAACAGAAGGGAATTCCAACTTCACTGAAAAAAAATCCCTTACGCAGATCTAGACATTAACATAAGACTTAAGTTAAAAACATTACCTGCAGTTTGCAGATGTGATAACATTTCAAAAAGACAACTTATCACTAAGTAATAATTCTCTATAAAAAGAAAAGAGCCTCTACTCACTACAGGATTTTATTATAATGGGGAAATCAAAAGTGTCTCAAAACTGCTATTAGAGTATCAACAGCTTGACGTACAGTAACTTCTTAAAAGCAAAAGATTACGTAACATTTTCTCAAAATATTCCAGAAGAGGGCCTTTGGCTACTTCCAGTATTAACATAAATTGCTCTACTGGCATAGTCCTTGAAGGTGAGTCTCATCATAAAAGGGAACAGGTGTGGGTTCTCAGAAGACACACAGCAACTAAGTGAGAACTCTGATATGAAGACAGAATGAATTCACAATGATTTCACTAGAAACTCTAAAGAGAAGCAACATACTTTAATCAGTCCATTTTTAAAACTATCTTTCAGAGAAAGCTAGGAAAGAACAAAGATTCTGATTGAAGATTCTGTTTTTGAAGGCTGCCTGGAAGTAAAGAACTGGGTGAGAGTTGCAGACTGACACCTTGCAGAAACAGCTACATCATCACCAGGAAGATAAAACAGATACCATCATCACCACTTTTCTTAGTATCCATAATGAACTTCCACTAGAGCTCATTATCTACAGAAGGTAACAGTGGTCATAGCAACTTCAAAAAGGGAATTACTTTAAAAAAACGTAGACTTGCTCTTCTTGTCATGCACTTGACCAACCCTGGGTTGTATCAGCTGCTAACATGCCAAGAAAGACATCTCATCACATAAGTGAGACAATTTCATGGATCGTGGCAAAAAAGGTGTCTGAGAGACTCTGTTGGCGTCTCAGCAACACACATTCAGTTGCTGCTACTACAGTTCAACAGGCTTTCAAAATACACGTTGGCAAAATTGTTTCTCATCTTCTCCAACCACCAGAATGCTACAGCACCATTACGTACATGTCACTTCAGAGGAGCAAGTGTTTTAAGATTCCCTTTGTGCAATAAAGCTTCAGAAAATCACTTGCTGTTTTCATCACATACACAGAGAAAATACATTTGCTCCTTCATCAAGAAATTTTTAACGCGTGTCAAAGTATTTCATCCTACTGTCACAATGTTGTTGATGTACTGTCTGAAACTTACCTTCACATTTCTGCATAATCTTGCACCCTTGCTTTGCTACTGTTAAAACACAAATACTCAGCTTCTTCTTTAATACTTTCTCACATCACTAACTGCTCTTAGATATAATGCTAAACCTTTTACATTTTCTGTGGCTTCCAGCCAATGCTTTTCATATTTCGTGCCTTCTTCCGTTCTCTTCTCCATTCACCCTATTTCTCCAGGCCCTTCCACACCCAAAGCTACAGACCCCCTATTTCCCGAGTCCCTCTGTCATTCACTTTTCTTTACAGTTCATCTGTTTTCAATCAACTACATCACTTTTTCACAGAAAATATCACTCACTACATTCTCTATAATACCTATTATTTTTTCCTCCCTAGAAGTCATACTTGCGGTAAGGCATAAAACTGCTCTAGATGTTTAAACTCATTAGCTTAATCAGTAACTTCAAGTTATAAAAGAAATTGAATAAGAGGTTTAAGTTACTGTCACAACTGGCACTGAGTAAACAGACTGAGTTACAAAATAGGCTCCAATTAAAAAAAAAAAAATCTGAACGTACACTGCATGAATTCTGAAACAAAGAATGAAAGGCTGACAGTACACTGGTAATGGTCTGGGCACACCTTTCTTACCTGTGCTCAACTCAAGGGTCAAAAAAGACACTGTATCCCCCAGAGTCAATGAGTGCAGGAAAAAAAGCTTAAGTCTTAAGAGTAGGTGGAGAAATTCAGATACAATAATCAGAATGAAACAAAAACTGGATTTTCAATTTCTTGTTTACAATATAGTGATAGTTGTTAGCCACAGGTACAAAGCATTTCAGTCTTTCCAGAGAACACTGATTACGTAGCTAGACAACAAACCTTGAATACAAAGATATTCACGTTTAATCTACAAATAATTAACATCAGAATCCATCTGGGCAGCAAAATGGAAATTCTCCTAGTACAGAAGACTGTGATTCACCTCATAATAAATAACGGGAGCAGGAAAAATTCTCACCAGCACAAAGGCAGTTTTAGCTTTGATCGTCAACTTGAGCTTCATGACAAACAGCTTCCCTGGAACAGTCTCCACATAAGAATATTACTTAAAGACAAAGATATTTACATTTAGATATTGTCAAAAACCTTCAGAATGGTAGCTTAAGTAATGCACAAAATTTAAAACAAAATCTTGAGAAATGTGTCTGAAGTGTATATTTTATTCATTTTCTCAGGCTTTAGAAGTCTGTTTGCTATTCAAAATTATATCTGGAACTCGAAGAAAAACTAACTAGTAAGATTAACTAATTGCTCCTTTAAAAACTAAAGCAAAGAATGTATTACACTGAGGCTGCAATTTTCATGTCTTACTGCTAGCAACTTTTCTACTTCTCTGCTCAGACATTATCCTTCCTGCTTTAAAAAGATGAACCCAACAGCCCATTATAAGTCAAATAATCAACAAAGTCTTCTAAAAGATAAGAGAAAGATATGCATTTGAAATCACAAACACACTTCCAGAAACAAGTATCACTACATTCAAATACTAGTAGACTGGTCTTCTCTTCCAATGTTACATTTGAATAATACCTGGAATTTACTTTAGCATATGCTTCACATCACAGAATGGATGAGCTTGGAAGTAACTTGTGGAAGCCACCTGGTCCAGCTCCTACTCAAGCAGAGCAGGGTGCCCAGGTGACTTTTTAAGATCTCCAAAGAGGAGATTACACAGCCTCCCTGGACAATCTCTTCCAGTGGTCCATCACCTTCACAGAACAGAAGTGCACCCCAGTGTTTAGAGAGAATGTCCTGTGTCTCAGTTTTTGCCCATGGTCTCTTGACCTAGCACTAGGCACCACTCAGAGGAGCTTGGCTCCCTCTTTTTTGCACCTTCTTTTCACATATTTGTACACACTGATGGGATTCCACACACACTGAATATTCTCCTTCCCAGGCTGTACAATCCCAGCTCTCAGAACCTTTCCTCATATGAAAGGCACACCCTTCATCATCTTTATGTTCCTCCACTGGACTCTGTTTAGGATGTCCACATCTCTCTGGTACTGAGGAGCCCAGACATGGACACAGCATTCAAGGTGAGGCCTCACCAGTGCTGACAGTGATGACACTCCTCCTGATGGAGCCCAAACACTAATAATTTCTACCACAACAACACACTGCTGACATGGTTCAACCTGCTGTCCCCTAGGATCCTTGAATTCCTTTCCACAAAGGTGCTTCCCAGCCAGCCCAGTCCTTGTATGGCACTTGGGATTATTCCTCCCAGGAGTGGAACTTTGCAACTCTCTTCATTGAACTTAATGCACTTTACACCAGCCCATTTTTCTCCAGCCTGTCCACGTCCCTTTTGATGACAGCACAACACTCTGGTGTACCAGTCACCTGCTGAGGGTATGCTGCATCCCATCATCCAGGTCACTAATGAGGATACTCCACAGGACTGAAGCCCAACCCAGACCTGGGGTACTGTGCTAGTTACAGGCTTCTAAATCGTCTTTGTGCCTCAGATCACAATCCTCTTAGTGCAGCTTTCAGCTAGTTTCCAACCCACCACATCATCTCACATGGGCACCCAGACAGTATTTCATCAGCTTCTCTAACAGGATCTAAAGGGAAGACAGTGTCAAAAGCCTACACCAAGATAATCAGGTAACAAAGATGATTCTTTAAAATTTCATCCCATATTAAGACAATTTCAGCAGCAATGCTTACTGTTTAAAAAAAAAAAAAGTATAACAACAGTTTTACACCCACTCACCCCATTTGAAACATATCTGTTTCCAAATGTTTTAAGTATTAATTTGCTGTAACATTGTGAATAAGAATCACAAGGTTGTATATACTCTCCTGCAACAGACTTTTGGAGCCCAAAGAAGTTCTCTGCTACATGACACAGGTTTCCAGCAGAGGACAAGTATACTCACAATAGAGAATTTCTGAAGCATGAACCACAGAAAAATCTTAAGTCAGTTTCTGAAACCAACACAAATACTCTTTATTTGTGGGATGCCATTTTACATCAATACCAGCAAAAGACCTAAAAATTAACCAGACGAACTCATGTTAGGTGGTATAATAGCATTTCCACCAGGTTGTAAGTCACAGGAGTTTAGCACACCTTATGCATGTAATACCCAAATAACTAAGACAAAAAGCATTCACAGTTACAGGTTAACCGCTGCTCCAACAGCAGCTTCATTAGGAACTACTTGGTGACAACACACATACACACACACACACACACGTATATATAGAGGGGAAAAAAATAAAACACATTTTGGTCTCAGTTACAGACAATGACCTATTTAGTTGGTGAATGGGTTCTTTACACTTACATAGCAATTAGAAAGGGTAAAATATAAGGCTTATAAAGAGGTATTTTAGCACTTATAATTAAAAGCAGGGCACATCGTAACCTTTAAAGCTGTCTATATGAATTTCAAGAGCATTTAACAACTGTAACGTTAGACTTGTGACCAAGGGTCAACAGAAAGCTGGGAAAACTTTTACATAATTCCATAACTTTTCCCTCCAGAAAAGGAAATTCAGGAACATTAACCAAGTAGCAATAAGATACACTAGATTTTCATTGTTCAAACATTATTTGTGTTAAAATAAAATGTATTTAATTGTGATAAAATGGGACATATGTCAGAAAAGGCCACACAAAGGAGACTCAAATACTCAATTTAGCTTAAAGACAGCCATAAACAAGTTTCAACTGAAAGCTCAAATATATAAACCATTCTGAGAAATTCCATCCTCTCCTACTGGTCATTCTTGAAAACAAAAACGAACGAAAAGATCAATAAGAATTCAAATTAATATTTTAAGTTACAATATTTTTGCTGTATAATTAAATATACACAAATATAATCTGTAAACTATTTGTTACTAATACTCTCTACAGCTATTTGGATAGTAAAGAGCTCTAAAATGTTTGTTCTCTATCAACTACTGTCTTAGTCTCTAGTTTCCTTTAATTGGTTGTCTCTGCATTTTACATTATCCAAATACCAGGCAAAAACTGCACATAAATCATCACATTTCTGCTACAAGTGCAGTTATATTACATCAAAAGGATGAGCACAAGACCTGCAAACACTACTTCCAGAAAGATCACCCAGTGTTCAGGAAATTAGGATATTCTGTATACTACTACTCAAGTGAGTGTGTGCGGGGGGGGAGGGGGAGCGAGGCAGGATGTACATCAATAACATGATAATATATAATGAACAGAAAAAGAAAACCCCAAATTTGTACTAAAGGCAAGGTACTTTGAGCAGCTCAGTTAAGCTCAAACAAACTTAGTTAAGGACCTACAATGATTTAAAAATGTGAGGGAACTTCTTCAAAATAAAAGGCCTCACAGTGTTATGTTTCTCTGTGGGACAGAAAATCAGCAAAAACGGAAGGATGGATAATAGGGATGGTTATTAAGCCATAAGGGTTGTTTTTTTTTTTTTTTTAATCCACTTCTGTCCCTGTACATTTCAGTGAAGTTGCCAACTAACTGCAGTTTGCATTTGTGATTTATCTTATTTATGCTCATTATAAACCAGTCAAAGAACATAGACTGGTCATGAGTGGAAGATAAAATGAGCAGTATCTAATCTGTTTGCAAACACATTCTTCCCCTCCATTACTCCCAATCCCTTTTACCCAAATAAAAGAAAATTAAAAGTTTCCTCAAAGTGTGAATGCTCTGAGGTTTCTTTTTCTCTCTTTCCTCTGCTTTCAAACATTGCATTCTGCAAAACATTGGGGAAACCTTGAAAAAGAGCACCCAGTTAAGCTAAATAGATTTCTGCTGACCCTGTCATGTCAAAATTACACATGTAGCAGTAATAGATTGAAAGTGTCTTTGGCTCTTGCTTCCATTATTGGAAGCCAATTTTTTGTGACATACAAAACTTTGAATGCAAGCCTTGTATTTAGCAGTGCTAAATTCTAGCATTAGTAACTAGCTTAACATTTAAGAAAATTACAGTATTTCACTTAAGATTTTAGCAAACACAATGTAGCCTGATGTTACAAGTTATATTGCTTCCAAGATCATTCTTTAAGAACTAAATCAGCAGTTCCACTGATATTTACTTATAGTTATACTACGGTAATATACACATTTACATCAGAAGTCTTAATAAAATGTGTAAGAGGCTTATTGTAAACATTAAATACCACACTTCACTGAATTAATTTCTTGTGCAAACTGGCATCAAACATGGAATTAAAGTTATGTGAATTAATAACAAAAAAGCAATGTCTAAGTATGTATTACCACTACTAACTTTAAAGAATGCTATTTATTTATTTAGTGTCATGGAAATCCAAAGGTGACTATTTCATGGGAAACGGTAGCGCTTTCTTCTTAGCTTCATGAAATTCTGGGTTTTGTATATGTATACATATTGTAGATTTATGTATATACAAATATACACAAACACAAACAATTTTTGTCTTTGGCAGCTTAGTCTGACAAACAGAAACCACCAACAAAACACAGATTTGAACACAGTTAGACCACCCATACCAGCAGGTACAATCTCCCAGTCCAGGGCAGTAAACCAATATGCTTCTGCAGAACTAGGCTTAATCCTGAAAGTAGTCGAGTCAGTGACAGTTGTTCCTGCCTTCAATGATATCAGAATGGGACAGCTGAAAATTTCACATTCAACCTAAAACGCACCCTCCCCCTCACATCCCCTGGATTGCATTCTGGAAACATATCTAAACTGCCAATACCTCAAATATTCCTACAGAAAAGTAATGCTATTCTTTGTTTTGAAATGTCCACTGGCCCTTTTTTTTTTTTTTTTGTTAAAATGTTCCATGAATTAACATGGAACATTTTATTAAATCCTTAGGAAATGAAGTTTAATAGCACCGGACCCTTCAAGAACCTATTCACAGAAGTCAATGCTAACACCTTTTTTAATAAAGAAGAGTAAGGCAAAGACAATGCAACAAAAATTAAGCATCACCCCACTCACTCACTCACTCATTTTTCCCAAAGTAATCACTAGAACTGTGCTACACGGATAAAGAAATCAGTAAAATAGGAAGCGGTCCCTAATAAAAAGCACTGTCATTTAATACTGGTCTTTAACATGCCCATTGCCTGCAACGGACATTCTGCTAGGGAATTCCCATCCCCAGCATGAAAGAAAAAGCAACGTTTTGACAATAGGTTTAATTACTCAGAAACAAAGTTAGAGACCGTGCGAAAGACCAACATCACTAACCAGAAAAAGGAAATCTCTATTACCTATGTGCTAGAGGTGAGTAGATTTTATTCCCCAGACCACTATTTTTAGCGAGAACTTTAAGTTTCACTGTATTGCAACAAAATCCAAACAAACAAACAATCCCGGGTACAACGAAAATTAAAAGGAGTATGCCAAAGGCAATTTACAAAACTCTAAAACCCATTTTTAAAAGGTACTTTAATTTGTTCAATTGTGCCTGTAACGACTGCTGCAGTTTTAACATTAAAAAGTCAGTACTTTTTCTTCAAATGGAAATAACCTGCAGCATGTACAACTACTACAGTGTTTCAGTATTTATATATGATTTTGTTGTCGCTGTTCTTAAGACATCAATGCTTCACTTCTATTAAGCAATAGGTCAAGTTTGGCGAATTCCCATTAAGAAAGTCACCGCATGTCTTCTCTCCCCTCAGAAATTGGCATCTCAAATAGTAACATTAACATTGACAATAGTTCTTCACCATAACTATGTCCAAGCAGTCTGTTCATTTTCTGAAATGCTACATTTGAGACCAAAAGAAAAGCAAATTAGCTAAAGTTTCAACAAACATGTAAGTGATGACTAGAAATAAGCCACAAAATTATTTTAACAATACATTTCTGCAGAAATAATCCCTAGTTGAAGCTTTGTTTTTTTTTATACACATATACAAAATTTCAACAGCAATATACACATAATCACAGTGAAGACGCTGGCAAGTTCACCAATCTGTAGTGTAAATACAAAATGCAAAGCAGCCTTCAAAGAGAACAATGCTACACAGCAAGCAGAGCTAGTTTGTTAAATGGCAAACACCAAAAGTTCCCTGCAAAAGGGATGCAGTGCAAGAGAAGCAGCATGCACTTTGATACAAATAGCAGTTTATGGCTAATGGTTGACATAACTGTGGTAACAGTGACTCTTGAGTGGCTGTGCATAGTTGAACTCCTACGTCATTTGTTTTCCTTTATACCATTCCACAAACTCATCCAACAATACTGGCCCTGTGGAGAGATCAAATACTGTATTTTACAAAATTTCATAAAAGGATACCAAGTGACTGAGCTCAGAGAAATAAATTATTTTAAAACACCATTATATGGTAGTACTTACAGGCTCCATCTTCATCATAATTACTGAGGTCAAGGTTGATTGTTCTGCTGAATTCAAGAACGTTACACCATTGGTCCTTATTGATAACTTTGTATTTTGATTGCTGCTTAAGGCAAGAAACAGAAGTTACTGAAACATTCTTCTCCTTCAAATTCAGGTATTCATGCAGAAAATCTAAGCCTTGAGATGAATTATCATTATTTGCATCCCATCTAAAACTAAACAGAATTTAAAGAAGCCACTAAACAAACAAATTAGTATTGAATAATTTATGTTTCACATTAAGCCATCTTCAAATGAACAAACATGCATCAATAAGAACAGAAGTGGAGAAGTAAATCAAAGACATCTTATACTCTGTCTTGCATCAAATAAAAATCAAAAGCACAGGGATCTGAGAAACAAGAAAGGAACAATAACCAGTTATAAATGCTATTTCGGGGGTGTTAGCGTAATTTATTTCAGAAAAAAATCTCTCTTAATTCTATATCTAAGTAAAATAGTGTCAGACAGCACAGCCCAAGTAATTCTATTTCAACCTCCTTACCTCTAGAAACTGATGAAATACTGGAAAAAGAGACCATGTCTTTCCTAAAAGAAGGCCCAACATACACTTGGCAGTATTTATGTCTAGGCTGCGCTGGTCCTTTTCCTGCATGAAATGGAAAAATGTCAAAAGAGAACAAAACATAAAAAATGTTAATTTACAGGAAGATCTAACACTTCTTGTTAAAAGTGAACCTGCTACTAAAAGTTCCTTCCTCGCAGCTAAGTCTTGCTCTAGAGGATGCTTTCCATAGCAGTGACAGTTACCTGAGAAAGTCTGACAGCTGAGGTGTGTATTCCTGTTTGTGACTTTCAAACCTTAGAAAACAACAGCTGTACCCATGCTTGCATGCATGCATCTGCGTGGCCGTAAGTGTCTTAAAGTAGCATCACTGCGTGTATTTCCTGAGGTTTCCTTACAACCCCGTGAACTGATAGCTGCTTAGTTATCTTCTGACAGTTAACAATGACTATATGAAAGTGATCAGAGGAGATTCCTTGTTCTGTTATTCTACTGATCACGTTAAATTCAGATGAAATGAATTATCAAACAAGTACAGGTTACAAGACACTCTAACAGACAGCAAATGGAGACTTCTCGCAGAAGTGTCCCGGTTTTATGCCAACTTAGCATCAGTTAATTCTCTGCCCTCCAAGCCCGAATGTCATTTTTTGCTGTATACTGTTGCTTTTGTGTAACCTTGTCTTTTAAAGAAAAAGCATCACCACCTGTATCTAGCAGATTCATTCCATTTGATTAGTAGGAAAGTTTTAATGAACTTGCTAATACGACTTCGGTACATCCCAAAAGTAACACACCTATACATGTAATATTTTTGCCATTGAGTACTTCCCTGAAAAGATCACCTTAAAATGAAAATCAATAGAACTTCCAAGTCAAAACAAAACTGCTCCCATTAACTTTTTTCTATCAATAACTTACATCATTCTGATAAAAAAAAACATATTCACCTGCTGCATAATTAGATATATGACTCTTCATTAGTATTCATTTCTACTGTTATTGATGCCACTTTGCAGTACACCTCCTTTAACATGATACTATTAAAAGTTCAATAACTCTATTAATCTAATATAGTATCAGCAATTCTGTTGATTTGATTTGCAAGCTGCAATCATATCAACGTGCAGATCTACAGTTCTGTGATTTCTTGTTTCTTTCAACAGATGTCAGAACATTTGACTGTTTGTGTTAGAACCCTTTCTTGAGAGCACTGCTTGTCAGATCCATTTGTACCTCTTGAAAATACTCCACCCACTGACCTCTTATTTATTTGATGGCCCACCACTTATTTTTGGTAGGCCACCAGCTGGCACAGACTTGCTATTAGTAAAACTTTTTTTAATCAATTCAGAATATTTCACCAGTATCTTGAACTTCCTTGGCAATATTAAATATTTCTAACCTCTGTATTTTATTTTCAGCAATGGAATAAGTCTTCGTGCAGCGTACTTGGGTCTGGCTGGGACAGAATTAATTTTCTTCACAGCAACTTGTCTGGTGAAGTGTTCTGCCCCTTGGACCAAAATTAAGCTGATAGTACAGCAATGTTTTAGCCGTTGCTAAAGTGTGTTTGCACAATAAAGTCCTTTGCTGTTTCTCTCTCTGCCCACCCAGTGAATAGACAGAAGATGAGCAAGAGTTTGGGAGGGCAGAAACAACCAGGCAGATGACCCAAACCAATCAAGGAGACACTCCATGCCATACAACATCATGCTCAGCAACAACAGGGAGAGAGCAGATTCAGGGAAGTTAGACATCTTTTGCTCCAGAACTGGCTAGGTCTGCCTGTGGATGATGTTGAACAATTGTCTTTGCAACACTTATTTTCTCCTTTTTCTTTTATTTCTGCTCCTTCGCTTAATGAACATTTATGGCCATACACACATCTTGCTTGCTTTTACTCTTCCCTCTGCTGATAACAGGATATCATTTCATTTCGTTTCATAAATGTTGAAAACATAATTGATGATCTTTCAAGACCTTTTTAAAATCGATATTTATATTATAATCACCTCTTATCATGTTTTAAATATTTAAGTATGTTTATGCTTAGATAACTCAAACAGTAAGAAAAAAAATAACAGGAGTGATAACAACATGAACACTTGTTAGAAGGAATCCTGAGTGATATCTTAAGTGAAACATACTTAAGTATTACCATTGAAAGTATAGTTTTATATGTTGGCATTCTGCAGTACTCACCCGTGCAAAGTCAAATGCGTATCTATAAATTAGTTTAAAATTGGTAGGCTCATTTAATAAAGACCTCAAGCAATCCAGAGAATTTCTCAATTTTTCTGTAGTGTCACATCTAGAAGAAAAGCAAAGAGTGAATTCATAGTCTACATTCTTATACAGATGTCTGGTGAATTAGTTATGAATTAGTTATGGTCAGCTTATTGATGCATGTTGAAGGACGCTATAGTCAAATAGGAGAAGTTGAAGAGGTAGGCTTATTTTGTAGTTTGGGCCTGCAGAAGTGCCAGAAAAAGAGTACACAAGTGATTCCAAGGTTTAAAAATACTTAATGTGTAGAACAGATAAGTGGTGGTGCTGAGGTGAGGATGCTTGGCTGAGTTACCACATCTGGATTTCAGATGCCAGACTGTGCATATGTGACTTAGATGCCGCTGCCAGGATTTGAGATGGTATTCTATATTTTTATTTCCCCTTTAGTAGGCATGGTAATATTGTTTGACTAGTTGGTATCATCTGAGAAGATGCAGTAAGTAGCTGAATACGTCACGAGATAAAACTACTGTCTGAACTACTTCTTAGGAAAAGAATGTCTAACATGTACCCCCATCACTGTATAAAATACAAAGGCATAAGTTTGCCTGTGTTAAGATGCCTTGATTTAATCCACAGAACAAAACACATTTAGATAAAATAGCAAAGCCTTATGCTTGTACTGCGATAAAAAATTGTCTGAAGCTGTAGAAAATGCACTTCCCATGAGATTAAACTACAAATTTGTTTACAAAAGGAAAACAACCAACAAACCACTGAAGGGAAACAACACTTGTATAGCTTCAGCAAAGCTACAGAACTATCTAAAGTTCTGGTGATCCTGCTTCATGAAGAAAAGCCAAAACATAGTTCTTTCCCCCAACTCTCTGACATGTGGTTATTCAGCTACCTCTATGTTAATTATGCCATAAAGATAAGAGCTCTACTGGGAAAGCAACTCTTAGAAGGAACATGAAAATGCAGTCATACAAAAATATTCAGTTTAAAATGCTCAACAACATGCCAATATTTAACACTTATACAATGATAGTAAAACTCAGAAAGGTAAATAAATAGGACCTACCCAGTGACAAAGACATCCTTGTAGACAGAAACAATGTGCCTCCTTACATTTTTGTTTTCCTGAGACTACAGACATTTTAAAAGTATTCAACAAGCGGCAGCCAGGTTTCAAGTTGGCTTTGAATGAATCGTATCACCAGAAGCAGCAAAAAAAACCCACAGTAGAGCACTCGGTTTAAGTTATGATTTAAAACATAAAAACGCATTTTTTCTACAACAACCTGCATTTACTTATAAAAAAATCTTCCCAATTTTTTCAAAGCACTTACTGTAGTGATGTCATTCCTTTTAACCATTCTTGTAATGTAAAGTAGCCCATGTTTTGTGCATCCAACTTCCATGCTAATACAAGCATTACTACCTGTTTCAGTGGGAAAAAAAAAAAAAAAAAGAAGGCTGAACTGATGCAACAAAAACACCTGCACATTTTTCAGTTGCTGTTTAGTAGGCTACAAATACTTTACTCAAATAAACAAAACATTCAGAACTTTGCTACTGGGCAGCTGCTTTAAAAATTAAATCTAATTACAGCAGACTTGCACATAATTCAAACCATAAGATAGCAGCACAAAGATAGAAAGTCAGTATCTGTTAGGTTAGCCACCTTACTTCAAGGGAGAACACAATGTCACAGTACTAAGCTGGTGCACATTGAAACCATGAGGAAGATGAGCCAGCACAGGCTACAGAAAAGGTTTCCCAAATTATGAAATCTAAGCACTCATTTGAGACAAGTTACATATGTTAAATTCATCCAGACGAGCACCCACTGCAATCCATTATGCAATACAATTGTCCTAAACGCGATAATGATCCCTCAAGAATCCGGCTACCACAAGGTACTGTCAACACCATCTAATTCTGCAAGTCTGAACATAAGGTATAATTCAAGCAGGCGTTACATACACTGCGTGAACTAACATTGGCACATATCAGTCCAGAGACTGATTCATAAGTGCTTCAATTTTGCCCCAAAGGAGACCGAATGCTTTTAATATCTCACATGGACCACTGAAGCAATAAAGAATTTGGAAAAGTGGTATCAGAAGATTACTATCATATCAGAATTAGTATCTTGAGTATCCTGAATATATGCATGGAAAAAGTGGCAGGCAACCATCTCTGCAGACTGGAAGGAAAAAGAGTCATCAAGCAATTTAAATTTGCAACTCTGGCTAACATTAGTGCAGCTCTATACTGTTAATGCAACATCAGAATATCTACTTACAAACCTAAAACGGCTGCATCTCAAGGGCTTATAACAATAATAAATTCCAAAGGTAGCAAATCACATCTTATATTACCAGCAAATCTTTCAAAAACAATTATCATTTTAACCAATGAGAGATGATGGTTTACAAATCTTGCAAATATGGGACTTGCACATACATTTTAAAAGTATGTATTAGACACCAGGAAAAAGGCTATGAAAGGCATAGCTATTTGTTTCCTAAAATTCTCTCTTTCTTTCATATATATAAACATAAATACATAAATACAAAAATATAATTTCAATTTATTTGGGTTTTGAAACAGCATAATGGGAATGCTAATAATGCTCACAATACTTGAAATCCCCTTCTCCCATTAGCTGTTAGTTGTGTTAAATCTCCAGTGCTGTCTCAGAAAAGATGTCATCACCTCTTTCTCAACTTTTTATTTCGTTCCTTTGTCAGGAAGTGAGTGGGGGAAAAAAGAGGGGAAAGGTGTGGCAAAGACAAATACAGTTTTTACTCAAGTTAACAGCTCTAGCTTGAGAACAAAGGCAAGCTGGTTCCAAATGTGAGTTTAAATCTCTCTGGTTTATATTCCTTTTTCTTCCAGTGTTTCTACTTGATTTCTTTTAATTATTCATGAAAAACTAGGAGAAGTTAGACAGGTTCATCAACATCAGAACACACTAGGCACATTCTGAACAGAGCTCGAACTTACGTTTTCTGGTTCAACTCCAATGTCTTCACAAAATTTCTCCATACCTTCTGGACCTACAATGTCATCAGTGCCTGTAAAGAAAATGCACTTTATGTATCTCTGAAAATCACAATGGACTGATCTTTACAGCATAAGAGAAATTTAATCACAGAGTACAATCTGAACTTCCATACACTTTAGTTTGGTTTACTTTGGGATGCATAAATATCTCTCCACTTACAATCAGATGTGGATACACTTGTATCTTTATCTCACCTTTGGAAACAAAGACAGAAAAACTATAGAACAAATTTTCATTCTTACCAACATCTTTTATTCCACCCAGTTACCAAGACAATCTTGGAAGAGTACATGAACAAAATCTTTAATAATATACTTAAGACTAGCAGAACATCCAAGTACTATTAGCACAGTTAAATGAGTGAACAATGACAACTGAAACTCATTTCTCAGCTTGAACCTCTACTGTTACCATAATTCTGTAGCATGTAAAATTATGGTGTCTAGATGTATGTGATACAAGAGACTGTCATTCCCAGAACGTTATTCTTTATTGTTTCATTCATATGCTAACTCTACAAAATGTTAACAATAAAAAAGACCCTGAAATGTTACGTTCCTGTTTATTCATATGGCAGTAATACCACAGCTGCACATTACATGAATTTCAGTAACTGCAGGGGGAATGAAAATACAAATTACACATAGCTATATCTTCGCTGACTTAAAATGAAAAAAGGTTCAAAACCAGATGTTATTAAAATACTCTACTTTTGGGTTGCTGTTCAATCAATATGTTTGTAGCATCTACACTATGTTGCTGAAAAAAGTTATAGAGTATTACAAAAAGAGCCTAAGTATTTGGACTGTTTTTTTTTTTTTTTAAAGAATTATTTCTGTCACATTAAGAAGGGCTGATTTTGGGGAAAAAAGCATTAGAGGTTGACATCTGTACTTCTATTCAATATAAAGAGTGCAAGAGGTATGAAAGGGAAAATAATCCTAAGTTTTATTATTAGGTAACCTACTATTCCAGAAATAACAAGGTTTAATTAAATATTTTCCCATCTTCCTACAACATCCTCCCATTCATTCTTTCAAGAGCCTTTAAAATAAATTTAATTCTGTAATGGAGACACACTAGGAAGAAAAAGAATAACAAATCCAGTGTTAACTGTCTGCATACATAAAGGAGAAGACTTTAAAGCAAGAGCACAAAAGAGATTATTATTCAAAAAAAGTTTCATTTTTTTACATTGTTATTCAATACAGTAAACAAAAATCATACTCTCCACTTTTCTGTTATATGTTGGTGTATGCAGTCAATGGAAAACCAAAAGATCTTTCATACACATCCTTCCTTTCATCCCTTCTCTCCACCAAAGTCGTGATAAAAATGAGTTATCCCTGTTGCTAGAGTAAAAAAAAAAAAAAATCAAGCTGATTGGAAAAGCGCAGAATGTGACAGGTAACATTTGGCTTCAATTTTTCTGAATCTCCTTTCACAGTGCCACAGACATGTGAGATCTCAAACTACGTAATTTAGCATACATAATTTTAATAGAAGAAAAAAAATATTTTATTACATCAAATTAAGTCATTCTTCATTACACATAAGGATAGACAAAACAGAACAAACGGCAAGCAATGTTATCCAAAACAACATCAGAAGACCGCAAGATGATCTTGTTTCCTTTGTCAAACACCTATTTTACTTCCTTTATGTCTTCTTTACAGTCAAAAGACTTTTTCCCCCTTGAAGTTCTCCCCTCAGAAAATCACATGTAAAAAAAGTGAAAACAAACAATGACCAACAACTTCACTCACTGTTAATGAATGATCTGTTGCAACCATTGATCTTAATCAATAATCCTGGAATACCTGAAGGAAGTTCTCATACATTAAAGGAATAACAAATAATTCAGTTGACCCTCTTTGTACCTTCTAATGGAAAACTATTCAAAGTCAAGACTGTTGTGGGATACTTGTGTTTGTTTGTTTTTGTGCTAGAGACTAGAACTACTCGATTTAGCATCAGCAGTTAATTTTACTACCTCCACTACTCTTCTATTTAGTTAGTTATTTTTACGTTACAAACATACTTCCCTCAGAGCAGTTCTGCACTACTCAGTGCTAACATGGCAGATAGCATAACTTACAGGGTCAGACAGGCAACATTTTGTAACAGAAGTACAGTTTTAAATGTAAATTAGAACAGTCAAGTATGTTCATTCACTCAGCCCACTTAACGCATAGGATAAATTGTTACTGAGAGGAAACTTGCATTTCACACTTACCTGCATACTCATAGAACCACTCTAAGCATCTCTTACTTGAAAAGACTTCTTCTTCTGCTTTTATTCTAGTCGAATCATATTTTCTATACATACTTAAAAAAAAAAAAAAAGAAAACAAACAATTAGTACATCAATTTTTTAAAGCAACATTTTAGTCAACAGACTCTGTAAGCAGCAATATATTTACTTTCACTAATGAATTTACCCAACATTCTGACCTTGTATGGAGTCACTGAGCAAACTGCTTAGCAGAGTAAGAATCACTAAATCTACTGTGTTTGCTCAGTCTGTCACAGTGTAACTGATCTATACCTTATCCATAAGCATGAACCATCTTAACAACAGAGAGAGCCTGGTTCAGATTCAATCCCAAAGTCCCTTGTGCAAGTCCAAATAAGACTTGTGCATATTACCAGCTACCGTAATCTACTGATGAGTTGCAACTTGGTTGTGGGTCTAAATCCACAGTAATTCCATGTTATTACCAGCACTAGTCCTGCCTGTAGGTATATGCAGATTTCATGCATTATTTATTAACTAAGGAGAACTGAACATACATTTTGCCTCTTCAATAATTCTATACAAGGCATGAAGAGCAAAATAGGCATGATCCATACTAACATTGTTCTAAAGGAACAAAACAAACAAAAGAGAGGAGGTTACAGATCCTCACTGACAATAATTCAAAGAACCCCATTTTATCACAGTTTATATCAACATTTATCTGAAAAGTTAAATCAATAGCACTCCTTTCTTCACAGAGATGACCAGCAAAGTAATATTCTCTTTCAGACAAGCCTAAAGAATTTTAACTGCTTTCAAGAAATAACACTGAAGTACCAGTCTCCTAAATTTAGTATCTGAAACACAGAAATTATACTATGTGTGACAGAAGTGACTCCATCCTCTTTGAACTTTCCTGAATCAGAAAACACCACTTGTGGCAGCTTGTTAAAGAGAAGAGACTCAGCAGTGCAAGTAGTTGTTCAATGCTGCACACAGTCTCATCCATTTTTATCACTCTACAATAGCTTTGCCTAAAAGAGGGAAAATTGCTGAGGAGCAAAGACGAGAGAGGCTAACCAAGAACAGTTCTGCAAATGCTCCAAGCACACAGCCTTTCCTCTCAAGGTGTCAAACCTTGCTAGGGGAAGACAACCAAGTTGCTGATTCCATGATCATTCTGAAACAACTCAAATAAATGGAGTTGATTTCATCACCATTTTGCCCTTCTAGCTAGACATGTAAAAGATCTTTCTACTTATAAGACTGAAGTACAATCACTTCCTGTTACCAACATCTTCCACTTAGTTTGTAGCTATCTAGTAAAAGGTACACATTGCACTGAGAGTAGCACAAAGAACCGTCATCATCTTTTTAAAGCAACTAACCAGTAGAAAAGTAATAATGGTCACAGGAAAATAAGCTGCTAATTGGAAGACAAATATAAAAAGATCTTTAGAAATTTCAAGAATGAAAGAAAAGATTACATTGTATTGAAACATGCTGACCTTCAAGAAACAGAAACTCAGCGGACTAATGAGCCATATGTCTCAAAAACAGATATTCATATACTCAGGATTCAGTTTACTCTTCATTTTTAAAACACCTTTTCCTATTTGAATTATCTAAGCTTCATTGCAGTTGCAAAGGAACAGGCTGACTTTGCTGTCCAACAAGGAATCAACCCTAGCCAGAAGGTACTAGATTAGATAAAGACATAAAGACAGAGCAATGTCCTACCTTGAACTCTCCCCAGCTACTTTTTTTTTTTTTAAAGCAGTCTGAAAAAAGCATTCTCATAGCTGCAGAATTAACTATGATTAGGAATGACTCACCCAACATTTCAGGATATTCTGAATTCAGAGGAAGAAGAAAAAGAAAGCATAGAGACAAAGGAAGGCATTCTGCCACACTGACAGAAGTTTAATTTTTCAATATCGCACACCCTCCCCCCCTTTCTTTTTTTCCTCAAACACGACAGAACTCCGACTGAAATATAAACTTGAAAACATAGTAGCAGGAGCTTGAACATGGAAAGCTAGTGTAGCTCCCTAAGACAGAATGACACTCACCACAGGACTAAGGCTGATAAGAAAGTGCCTCCCCTGCTTGCTCATTTAAGTTGTCTACATAGTGGCTGCCAGTATGCGAACAGCAGGACTGGGAAGGAACCCTCAAGAAATGTATGCACTAACAGAGCTCTTGTATTACAGAAGAAGTATTCTTGCAATTTCAATTGGCAGAATTAACTACTGAAACCTGAACCAAGACAACGGAGATGACAGGCAGAGTAAGAGGAACAGTATGCGTAAGAGGATTAGAAAATTAGAACATTAAAAAAAAAAAAAAAACCTTTTTATACATTCGTTGTATCTACGCATATCAAGTTTTTATTGAACTGATGTGAATTTTCTGTGCTTAACATTAAAGTCACTGTTTAGGAACTGGAGGAAACAATGACAATTGTTCACATGCCCAACAGTTGGTCAGGTAACTCAGTATCTGACCAGTGGAGTCTGACTTCTCAGAAAACAGAACTGATCACAAATCTTTCAAGCTATGATGCTAATAAACTACTTCATAAAATTCAAAAATAAGATAGGATATCATCTTGGTTACCGTAATCTGTGCTCTACACTAAAACCATGCAACAAAGATGACTGGGTAAACTGCATGTGTAGTTCTCTCAAACTAAAAGAGGTAACAGCAGAGCACATATTTTGCAAGGCAAGGATCATCTGAGAAGGAAAATGACAGAAGCAAGCATACCAAAGCAAACCTGGTATTAGTTAGCTCTCATTTACAGAGATGAAGCTCATCCTCACACCACCACCTACTGTAAATAGCAAATGAGTTTCCCCTCCCAATCTAGACAAACCAGCTATTTCTATTAGAGACTCATAAATTATTAGAGACTCCTAATCCCTTGTGTGTACTGGAAAGTGAGATGAGAGCAAGTTACAAACTAGTAACTGGGTAAGCATCTGAGATCTGAGCCCAGGACAGCTCTGTTCAATGTCGCTGCAAGCTTAACCTGGCAGCACTGGGCAAGGGTGGTTCCAGAGACTGCGTGTTCTGAACTATCATCAATAAAGATTTGATTGCTCCAAGAATCACCTGCAGAGAGAAAAACCACAAATCACAGAAAAGTCTGGCACCGATTTTGGATCACAGAATATTTCTCCTGTCCTCAGAATTTCTCTGCACGTGATATAGGATTATGTGCTTTGTCTTTGTGCTAAGGATATTATCCTTTGTTACAGAGATGAATACAAACTGCCAGAGTACACAGGTTAAATATCTGAGTACTCTTTGAGAACCAAACATTTATCAAATGGACCTTAGGTTTACTCAAGTCCTCAGTGGCTCACAGCTTTCTCAATGCCAAGTATCAGCACCCTCAAATAGATATGACAACTATGCCAACTACATTACAACTAGCAATTTGCTAATGCACTGATGGTCCCTAAGACCACAACCTATAAAATTTCAGTCACACATCAGAAGTGAAAGAACACACACATATTCACTCACGCTTAAAATTTTAGCAATTGCTTCATATGTAAAAATAAAATGTTTTACTATTAACCAAGTATGACAAAGACTGCCTAGAGCAAGAGCCGGGACAAATTAACTTGACAGGTCATTCTTTCCTACCAATGTGTCATATTCCTCCCTATGACAATGGTAACACAGGCTGCCTGCCTGCAGTAGAACCAAACCAGTTGCTAAATAACAGTAGAACAAAGAAGCCTATCAATACTAATGATTCTGAAAACTTCCAGAGTTAGAACCCTCCTGTCTTACTTTCTCACATTAATAGTACAGCACTGACCATGTTTTAAAATACTATTTTCACTATAGAGAATAGAGCTTGCAGCTCAGAGTAAATCTGTTTTTCATATCATCATTTCCTTATTGTGGTCAACAAATACATCCATGTATTAGATCTATTTATCTAACATAACATTCAGGAAACAGATATATTTCCCCAGTTTTCAAAATCCTAAGGTCCAAATATACATTTACAATCAGTGTTTTTTGGGTTTTTTTTCCTTCAGCGTGTACTCTTCACTGGAGTGAAGAGTAGAAATATTCTTTAAACGAGTCTATCAGAAAGAAGAAAAGACATTATCCTACATAGCTCAGTTTTTCCCTAAGGAACAGTCTTTGGTTAGAGATTGCATAACAGATACACAGATATACAGTAGGGACTATACTCTTTCCTAGCAACCATCTTCACATGAAACTTGTTTTACCCTTCCTAAGACCCTTAACATTAGGGTGGAAGAGCAGCATACAGAACATACACTTACAAATCCAAATTGAGAATAACAGTGTGTGAGTATTCCAAGTACAATATGGTCAAGTCTGCTAAACAGAGAAGGAAATAAAACATCTTCAAGTCATTACGTTCTGATAGTTGTGCACTGAACTGACTGCTTTCCAACACCATTCTCTAAGATGGGATAAATCTTACTGTGATCCAGAGATAAACACACTGAATAATTTTCACAGTTCATCTTCCAGCAAAAAAACTCCTTCCACTAACACATCCCATTCATGTTTCAAGGTGAAATTATGAACACTAATTAACAGAATTCAAGCTCTTATTGTGGAAGGATGGAATGCTACAGAAAACAAGAATCTTTGTTTTCCATAGTTAGTCTCCACATGAGATCAGTTCTCCAAATAACTGCAATCACAACTAGATTTGTTCCTATACTTTTCTTCAAAAGGCAGCATCGTCATTCTAATTATTCCAAAATGAGACGGCACTCATAACAGCCTGAAACCAAGGGTAAAGGGTATTACGAGTTTCCTGGTACCATATTTGTTTAGGGTTTATGAAGGTAAGTGTCTTTTGAAATCTTTTTTTCAGTACAGAGCCCCACTGCAATAAGCTTTCTGCAAAGAACATGCATCTCAGAAGTATTACTATTTCTGTAACTGAAAAAAATATAGGAGCACAAAAAGTGAAGACTGAAAAGATCACCCAACTAAACTATCCATGTAAGAGTTTTATTTGTGTGTGTGTGCATGTGTAGAAAAAACGGCAGAAGTAATCAACATTTGGTTTCCACTGCACTGACACCCTTAGCAATGACACTCCATTGGTGGTCCTATGGTACTCTCCAACATTTCCACGCTGAACAATTACTGAAGTTGTTAACATTCCCCTACAACACAAAACTTGGATCATTCCAAAACCATTTCAAGTGACAAATCCTCTCTGTGGTAGGAAATATCATCTTTCTTGGAGATGATACGACATTTTGTTTTTCATGAAAAGTAGATGTTCTGACTACCCTTTTTTACTTAACAGTACAGATTTCACACAGGTTAGCGTCCCCTGAGTTACCAGTATGAAGTTTCAAGCAAGTCTGCATCTAAAATGAGAGCAATGGTAAAGAAGTGGACCTAGGAGCCCCTTATTATTTTCATTCACACAATGTCAGAAGCAATAGCTTCGGAAACAACTAGGCTTTCAAGAGCATAATGCTGCAGACTTCTAATTTCATACTGGTTTCTGCCTAACACACTGAAATGTCTAACCTGGGGGGAAAAATAAAAAATAAAAAAAAGCAGGAGCTCTCTGCTTTTCAGATAGAAGTATGAGCTGATTTGATCTTTGTCTAAGTCGTTCAAAGAAAGTTATGCCAAATTTGAAGAAACACTCGAAAGAAAATACAGCTCTAAAATAGAGCTGAATATTCAGCAAATGAATTCATATTGCCAGGTCTGGTGAAATACATGCCATTTTCTCAAAGATCAAAGCAAAAATAAGGAAACAAAGGGAAGCTGAGGAAGCCCAAAAACCTCAGAAGTTAAGAAAGAAAATAAAAATTGGAACCACATCAGAGAAGGATATTCCCCTCTGGCCCACAGCTGACTGATCTGGTTTCACCTCCACTTCTAAAAGCAGGCAGAGGTTTTCCCTTGAAGTAAACTTTAGACAGCAGTAGAACGAAGACTAGATCCATTTGGTACAAACTGAAAGGCAGATAGAAAAAGCATTCAAACTATGCTTTCAAAAAGCTCTCAGTGATTACACCCACTACTAACAGAGTAAGAAATCAGCTTTTCATCATTCTCTTGTATGAATTACACAGATTAGTACCTCCTACTACAGAAAACCTTACTTCCTAGGGATTTTGGCTTGCATCGTCTTGCTGTCAGGGTCTTGCCAAACAGAGGTAGATTTACAACTTGTAAACATCTCTACTTAGATTCTGGAAACATTTAATCCTATTTTCACTTTTAATATTTCTCAAAAATCACAAAAAATATTAAGAACATGTAGTGCTTTTTTGCTCTTGCTAGTTTTACATACTGAAAGCAATGAAGGGGAGTTTAGAACTTTCTTCTGCCTCAGCAGATCACTTAATAAATTCCAGGGCAGCTACAGTTGTGCAACCCTATTAAGCACAATGGAGTTATAGAGGCATAACTACAGTCTTAATTTGGCTGCTAGCATTTTTATTACTCATGCTAGTGAATAAAAAGGAAAGTATGCAGCCTCATTTCAGGCTGACAGGACAAATGCATCTTTTTACCTTTCTGAAGATACATGTTACAGAAGCTTGAGTTTTCTGAGTCACTTGTAATACATTAATGTAATAGAGCTCACGTTCTACCAGCAGATGCAGAAGCAGTCAAATTTTCTGCTTGTACACATCAATTTCCAACATCAAGATACCATATAAGTATGCTACAGCCTTCCTCCAAGCATGTGATAGCACGTACCATGCAGTTTCCCACAAGTTCTGATTTTATTTCATGTTATGTAATGACCACTTTGCATATAATGAACACACTCAGAGGATGCTGAAGGACTGAGGCTGACTGAACATACACAGAAAATCTAGCCTTTCCAGAACAGTCAGCCATGCAGCACCTGTGCCAAAAGAGCACAATGATCTTCCAGCACTGTTATAACCCACTTGCACTTCCATTGCTCAGAGGGAAGTTGAGCAGCACTGCCTCAGCCAGTGCTCCACCATTAGCTATAACCTTGCCTGAGCAACATGCAACTTTTTCAGCATAAAACCACCAACATGACAGGGAAAGATTAATAGAATTTCAGGTAAGATTGTGGTTGCAAATAGCCTACAACTACATTCACTTTCTTGACACATTACTAAATCTCTTAGAAGTTTCTGAACAAGTAGGTACGTCTATTTTTACATCTGGCAAACAAGAACAGAAGTTCCCTATAAGTCTGTTTTAAGGCTAGGAAAAGGTGAGAAGGAAACTGAAACTACATGCTCATGTCAATTACAGGCAATGGTTCCACATCTAGAAACCAATCAAATCTGAATACAATTTTGATTAGTATTTAAAAACATGATCAAATCAGCTATTCATCTTTAGATATTCCATCAGTCTTAGCTCATGGTAAGATGACATACCCATCATGTCTACTTTTCTTAGCAGATAAATCATCTCCTGCTGCAGGTCTCCTCTTTTTCCTTGGAGGCATCACTTTACTAAAGCAGTCTGATGAACTGCAAGACCGGAGACTTCCTACAGAGGGAATTAAAAACACCAGTACAAGAGATGAAACTATTGCAGACCAGTCAAACTGTGTCCACTAATAGGCATGTTACAAAGGAAAGGGAAGGGAGGAAGTTAGTGAACTTATAATTAGAAAAGAAAAGGCCCCCTTTCCAGAGCAAAATCTGTTTTCCATGGTGTTTCTCTGACCAGATTTCAGTTAAAGTCAATAATACTATGCCAAAATATACAATTATACCAGTGTTACTTCAGCCTAACAAAAGGCAAGAACTAAGACTATCCTGAAGAATCATCTAAGTCTTCAGTCTGATTTTTATAGTAATTGATTCAGATCAGAATTTCTAAGAGTTGTTCATTACTTTTTGAAATACAGATGCAACCCAAAGATTAGAGCAGCATAGCTCTAGAAAACAGAACCTTTTTATTCTTAAATCACACTTATTTTGTGATACTGAAAGGAGGGTTTTTTCCCACTCTGATTTGTTGTGGGAAGGGGAGGGAGGGAACTATTTTGGGGGATTCTTTTTTTTTTTTTTTTTTTGAGGTTATTGTTTGGTTGATCAGTGTCTGAGTGGTTGCTTTTTTGATGTTTTGTTGTTGTTTTCTAGAGGTTGTTTTTTTTCTTTTCTTTTCTTTTTTTTTTTTTTTTTTTTAAGAAATGCTTAACAACCATTAGGAAAAAAAGATGAGTTACTAACATTTTGGTCAGGTAGTTATTAAAGAGTGAAGTTCTGCAAGCAGGAAATGGACAATTTAAAAAAATGCTGCTGGCTGCGTATTCCTACTTATTCCTTCTGCCAGTTCTGGTAACTCTTTAAGTGTGCTAATCCAGCTCACCAAACATGCAATTAAACTGAGGGGAAAAAAAAAGAAAAAATAATCCCCACACAAACCTTTCTGCATGTCAGCACAGCAAGTTGTTTAATTATCTTTGCTGTCTCATGAAAGCAATAGGCTTACAAGTCAGGCAAAATTTTGTCCTGCTTTCATATACTGAAGACCACACGAACACCAGAAAAAGGTATGTGTAGGAGCAGCTCAAAGAGCTATCAAAGCTCTAAATGTTATGTAGAGAAATTTTAGAAGGAAAGGAAGGGAGAGGTGAGGAATAAAATTCTGGACACAAAGCGATGCCAAAGAAACTTGCAAGAAAATATGAAGAATTACAGCATGCCTAAGCTACCTCCTCTTAGCTTCAACAGCATCCAAGTTTAGCGCTGCTTTACTAACACGCTCACAAAATGTTTTATTTTAAATCACAGTACAGAAGTAAGCAATGAAACTTGCACTACCATTTGACACCAGACTGAAATCAGAGGCCCAATTCCCAACAAATACTAATGTCAATCTTATGCTTACCTATTCTTCGTATCTTTGAAAGCCTCTCTCCTGTTATAGGAGAAACACATGTAAGGAACCTTATAGCCTCACAGGCTTTGCTATATGAACTTTATTTTAAACATGCACTGAAACTATTAGTCATATAAAAGTAGGGATTTTTCTGACAGTAGGCAATATGGTCATATCAGTTATCAACATTAACAAATTTGGCTTCAACCAACAAAGTTTTTAAACTTAGCATGCCTTCTTTGGTCTTACCTTTATACTCACTTTTGTTAAGAAGAAAATTTATCTCTCTAGCTCAAGAAATACTCTTTCCAGTTTATATATTCTTCCTATACTTTTTTTCTCCTTCCTTCCCTTCTGTCTGCAAAGCTTCCCTCCCAGGAAAGCATGGACATACCTACACTATCTTTTAGAAAGAAAGCTTTAAGAGTACAGTGCATTTATGATATAATTAAACTAGTTATTAAAAAGAAATCCAGCACTGTACTCAAATTTCTATCATATCAAAATGTAACAGCTGTGTCAGAAGAATCTACTTCTGGGAGCATTATCCTGAATATATAATGAAAGGATATTAACAATAATCATAATCATACTGTCAAAAATAAGTGTAGTTGAAACAGATAAGCCAGAGACCACCAAAAGTTCACAGTTCGCCCAAAGTATTTTACTATCCAGATTAAAGAAACTAATGAACCTTGTCTTATGACAGCATTAGTTCCATCTTGTTATACCTGCAGTTTAACGGTACCACAAAATTTTATTTCCATAAATTACTCTAAGTATGATGCTTAATGGATTTTTAAATCAAGTTTCTGAAGAGTGTTCTGGGATTTGAAAACCTACACAAACTAAGAACATGTAAGATGACAGGAGAACCTAATAGATGGCTAAAGACAGCCAATAGATTCAGAACTATGAACAAAGTCAGACACAAACCTAATAAATCAAAGCCTGTGCTAACAAATAGATTATTTTGGAAAATATGTATGTACTTGAGCACCAGAATATGACCCACAGTCACCTCATTCCTTTGAGAACTATTTCATTCCTTTTTTTCCTTTTTTTTTTTCTTTTTTTGGTATGCCTATTTAGAAATCTGTTTATGATGCCACAGACATCGGATGCTTGTAAAACAACTAAAACTATCAAACCAAACCCCCTAGAATTTGCCCAGTTTACTCTTGCTAATGCTTGTTATTTTACTGGGAAAAGAAATATGCAAGGCTTCTGTGAAGAGAGATGCATAGCAGAAGATGAAAATAAATAAAAGTTACAGAATGGGAAAATAATTTTTATCAGCTCTGCAACCCCAGACAAACCAAAAAATTGAATCCAAGAATTCCTGTTTGAAGTTTGAAAACGATAATAGAATTCATCACACCCCAATTTCTCCAATGATGCTTATAAAAAACTTACACCCTTTCTTGGTTTGAATGTATCTAGTTGCAGTTATCAAACTGACAGAAAAGGAAACAGAAGAGAGCCCAGAAATTGGTAAATGGCTATTAAATGCATATGCTCAACCCACACACAAAGACAAAAGGTAGACAAATATATTCTACTTGTTTTCAGAGATTTAACATCATAATAACTTAGTTTTGGACTAAATTTTCCCTATGTTTTAATTGTTGAATGAGCTAGAAGCTACTGAAAACCACACTGAAAAAACATTACCTGAAAAAATATTTACTTCTGTCATGAGAATTAGTACACTGAATTTGAAGGGTAGTCATAACTTCCTTGTAGTTTCTTAAAGTTAAAAAAGCAGGATATTTCCATCACTTCCATCTAAAGTTAAAAACTATATACTGCTTTATTTAAATTATTTCAATTTCTTATATTTCTTACAGCGTAGCTCACTAAGTAGCATTAATATTAACCTTTTCCACACAGACCTTACTGATGTCTAGGTTTTTCCAACTAATTTTAGTTCTCACAGGTCCAATCATCTGCAAACGCACATGCAGCTCTCTCTGACTTCATGCAAAGTTTGACAGGAACTTTACTTACCAAGTGCAGTTTCTCTGATGTGATTATCTTCAAAGTTTCTTACTCCTGGGTCTCAACTCAAGATTGGCAGAACCCTCCTAGTTCTCACTGTTTTTTTTGACACTTGAAGCTAGCATTTGCAAGGTAGAACCTTCACATGGCTGCTGAATAGGCCACCACCAGCCAAAAGCCTGCCGAGTATAAATGTTGTTTGCCAAACGTTCTATTCAGTACTTCCAAATGTGCAGGAGACAAAGTTACCAGAGATGTATCAACTTAAGAGCTAGAGCTCACCCCAAGAAATACAAAACAATATGTAAGATAAGCACCTCAAGGGGGGGCACTCCTAGAATAGCAGAAAAACATCAGAAAAAAAAAAAAAAACAAAAAAACAGAACAAACAAAAAGGAAAGAACAGTGGTCAATTAAAAAGAATTCTGCAAGCTGTATCCCTGCAGAAGAGATTTACAGACACATCATTTCACCTACTCTCTAGGTAACAACTGTGAACACTTCCGCTCTTCTGATGTTTAAGTAGATGGATGTTTCAAAGAAAAATAATTACAAACTGTGAATGATGAAGGAACTGGAAAAGATAAAGCAACTGCAAATGATGCAACAAGACCATCACAAACACAGTTATCATTTTTTCAGATATGAGATGAGAAAAAAACTAAGGTACTCATCAAAACACCAAACAAACTGCAACCTTCTTGTAAAACCAGGTATATAGGAAAAAAATCACCTCCTCTATGTTGAGCTCCACACTACAGAACTGCTTTGGACTTACAAGGGTTTTTCTTCTCTAAAACAACAACAAAAGAGTAGAAGCAAAATAATTTTCCCTCCACCCCCTTCCAAGCTTCAAGAAAAGCAATGAAGTCATTACCTCCTTGTGCTAGAACAGTCAGGAGACAAGAAGATATGTGCTCGTACAGACATTTTAGTCTGGATAAGTAAAGAGGTCACAATTTAATAACCAAAGGAGGATGCAAGCTATTGACGATCTGCTAGATTTATAGGCATGACAAAAATGACGTATCAAATCCAGGAGGGAAGTTTCCAAGTTAATACATACACAAAGGAGGAAAAAAAAAGAACAAATGGTTTAATGAATCTGACAGTCTGCGATTCTTACCCTTAGAAACAGATGATAAGTTAAAGCCCCATGACACATTTACTGACTACCGTACTTCTCAGATACATACAAACACACTGAATGCTAACACATTTCATGAGACTGTAATTATAATGCAATATATTTTGAAATAACTTCCATGCTAATTCCCAAATCACTGAAGAAAATCTGAAAAACCCACCTTCTAGCTCTTAGATATTTTTAAGTTATGGTTCCAGAAAATAAACAGTAATACTTAGAAACTACAGAATTTGTCTAAAATGATTTAGATGTCCAGTGAATTTACTGTCAACTCAGAAATACTTGCTTTGAAACAATACATGAAGCATTAAAAGTTCATTATAAATAAAGGGTAACCTAAAATTGAAATACTCCATTTTTCTAAGCAGCTTTCAGAAATCTCAGCTCAATTTAGATATATTTACAAGTCACCCCCGAAACGACTCCACTGTAACAACAAAAACCAGGATACAAGTCAGAAAAATAACAGTAACCCCTAAGGATAAGATTTTCTCCAGAAGACTCAAAGTGTGAAAAACATCTCAAAAAAAAAAAAAAAAAAAAAGAAGTCTCTAGATGGGTCTGATAGCACCCAAGGAAACCTTCGCATCAGACTGATTAACAAGACTGTCAAGTATATTCTAGATGTAGAATCTCAAATCCACAGGATCTAAGTTCTGGAAGCTGCCTAACAAAATGAATAGGTCCTGACACTTCTTACTACACCATCAATAACACTGGAGAATAGGAATTATGAAAATTAAGGTACAACAAAAGCAAACGATTTGGAAAAGTTGGGTGGGTGGTTGGTTGTTTTTTTCCAGACTTACATAAGACTCTCCTGTAGGATGTTTCACAAGTGTTAAGTCCCCTAAAAAGTGGGCACATGAGACATCACTGCACTATATTCACAACAACCAAAATAGCCCCCTGCATGTCTACTTGTCCTCACATGTGAAAGGCCAAATACGCTTTTCTACTGAACTCAAGGCTGCAAGTTATGCAAACACTGAGGCTTCACCTTTTCCTGCAAAGAGATATAAAACAGGGCAGAAGCATAAGAAACACTAGAATGACACCCAAAGATAAGAACCTGCAAGTAGCAACTTCTGATTTCAGTAATTTCATACATTCTCCTGGTTTGAAAGGCTCTTTCATAGTGTATCCCAGCACTGGGATTTGGTGTCCAAACTCATTCAATGAGTATGCTCAAGCTTTTAAAACAGCTTAATTCAAACAAACACAAAGCAGGCAATAACAAGTGTCAGATTTAAGCAGTTCATTAAAATCAACAACGTATTCAAACATGTTCCCAGGGTGATAAGAGGAGTGCTAGGGCTGACTTCTTACACTGACCTTTTACAATGGTAGCACTAAGCAAGACAGAAGAAATTCCAAATACCTTAAGCAGACCTACTTATTCTTATTGATTAGTAACAGAACTTGACTGCCTCAAAACCAAAACTTCATGCTTCAGGAAAGTTTTGCAATCAAAAGTTAGAAAAGATTATAGAATGCATTTTCATGTGAGAAATAAGGATGTATCCAGGTTTAGTTTGAGAATCTGTATCACAAAGGGGAAAATTCCAAGTCTCCATTAGGAGACAGAAGAGTTCTTACAAATGGACAGTAACAGGTCTGTCAAAACTACCAGCTTCCAACAACCTCTTCTGAAGAGCTTTTATACGATGAGCTAACTTCAGGTACGAAATCATCAAGCACACTGACAGAAAACATTTTATAGAAGCCTTCTGGCAGGGTAAGACAGCGCATCTACAAAACACAGTCATTACGGAGGAGGGCATGCAAGTCAGTGTCAGACCCCAGGCAATTCAGCCCTATGCATCTCTTCTCATTGCTCTAAGTCAAGACAGTGATAGATGTACTAGCCTGTCCCAGAAATCTCCAGGAGGAATGGATAGCTCTCACCACTTTCTTCAGCACTCAGGGTAAAATCAGCACACATAGCTAGCACCTCAGGAGAGAGAACAACTTTGAGACATGGGAGGACAGACATGGCCAGTTTTGAAAAACGGTTCTGCTGAACATCAGGGCTTGAAGCCAAAAAGCTATTTGCCTTTCTTCTTAAGTATCATGCTTGAAACACAGAAAGGAATGAAGAAAAAGGAATCAAGGAAAATGTCAGCTTTAAGGAACAAGGGCAAAAGGAAGTAGCACATGTTAAAAGATACCAAGCCGCAAAGCACAAATGCAGGTGAATCAAGAATTGGCAGCAAGCTAGCACCAGGCACCTGAGATGATGGCCCCAAAAACAAAGACATTTTACAGAGCAGAAAACAGATTGGAAACTAAGAAATAAACCTTAGATATTTACTGAAAATCTACACAAGAAATAGGAACAAGTTCTATCCAACAAAATTGCTAAAAAAAAAAAAAAAAAAAAAAAAAGACTGGGTTGTTTGGAGCACAGCATTTAAACTCGGTCAAAGGCAACACAAAAGCCACGAGAGGCCTTGCTTCTGCTCTGTTCTCACTAATGCGATTTCAAGAGTCAAAACACTGTAAGAACACGGATATTCTGCTAGTCTGATGGGTTGAGTCCAAGGAGTGAGAGGAATTTGCAGTAAGGTCTTCTTAAAGAACTTACACAACGAAACAGTAAAATACTGTTACTGCTGAAACCTATGTCAGTTCACGACTGGGGAGATTAAAAGCACAAACACTTATTTTTAGGAAATCTTAAAGTAAAAGAAAAAAAGAAAAAAACAATCCTGTAGTTGCTTTCTAAAACTCCCTCAGCTTCCTAAAATCTCAGTTTCCATAATGCTAGACTTATTTCACGAAGCAAGATTAAATTGCTGTGATCTATTTCTACTGCATCCTTATTAAATACCTGTCTGGTGATCGTCCTGGCCAACGTCCTCTGTCAGATTCTGCAAGAGAATAGGAATGAACACAGTTAAATAAGATCATAATTTCTGTTCAGTAACATTTTTAACGTTTATTCAATACTAATAATAATTTTCATTATTTAAGGAGCATTTAGCTAAAACTAGCTTTTTGTTTTGGGTTTGTATTTACCAAAACAATTACATTTGCAAATATATCTACAAAGTTCAAGGATAATCTGCAAGTAATTTGAAAAATATTTTTAAAAACTTTTTTGCACTCAAAAACAAACAACATCTGAAGAGTAGAAGTAACTATCCACTGAATGGGCAATTTGGCAGTGCTTTTTTAAAAAACTCCATGAATAAATGCCACATTTAGAAAAACTGAATTTAGCCTTAACTACAGTAGTGGCTTTGCTTATGGCTAAAAGCACACGTTCCTGAGAAAACCAGTTAAAACACAACTGGAATCTTGGAAACAAATTATCCTTTTTTTTTAATTTTTATTTTTTAAGGAAGTGTCTTTTCCACCAAATCTGCACTGTACAAATGGAAGCTATGAGTGTAATAAGGATTACCATTATCTGATCATCTAGGAAATACTGCTTGAGGAAAAAATTTCAAATCCAGTGTTGCACTGAACATGGCCAATACTCCACTCCGAACCTTGATGTATAATCTTTCAGCTGCGTTTACTAATACTGCTTATTGCAATTGCAGATTCAAAATGAACAGCATCTCAGCCAAATGGGCAGTGACAGCTCTTAGAAGTGTGATTACTAAAGGATTTCAACCACAAAAACACTGTGACCTATCGCCCTAGCAATTCCACCAAGAGAAAATGGCAAGTCATTACCAGCCTATTGAGGGTGTGGTAAATCTTGTGAATATTTGCCAGTGTTGATAGGTGAGAATTCAGTTGAAAATCTAGATGGGGAGGAAAAAAACAAGTTTTAAACTGCTTGGTTTCCAGCTGTAGCAAACAAGATCTTCGTAAATTCTGGTAATTCAATCAAATCATGACAAGGCTACAAAACAAATGCCAATTTAACTCTTTTCCAGAACCAACATTTTCAACACATAATGGAAAATATTAAGTCAAAACTGCAGAAGAAATTCTACATATGTGTTGGTCTTAAAGCACAGATCATATCCAGCAAAATGGAGCTACATCTAAATACAAAATTCTATTAAATATGACGAGCTTAAATCATTTATAACTTCTGTCCTTAAGATGAGAAATCATTATATAGTAGAAACTATATATACATATATTATATTGTTTCCGTATCGCTCAGAATTCTTCTTCCATCTACTGCAAAAACAATCTAATTATCATGTAACTTTCTAAAATGACTACTGAAACTACTGCTTTTTAGAAGATAATACAAGTACTTGTCTTTATACTTGTTTCCTGGCAAAAAAAAAAAAAAAAATTACTGGAACACACACAGCTGAAACATGACTTCTGTGTAATGAACCAAGTCACCACACAGCAGTTACGACCAAAGCCAACAGAACCCAAAATGAAGAACTCTGACACTTCACGAAAGAAGCCCTAACACAACTACTGACTTTGCTTCCATGCCTCACAAATAAAACACTTGAGTTCGCATCAGCTGACAAAAAGAGACAAGCTAGTTTTTCCTCTGTTCTTTTAAATCATCTATTTTTGCTAGAAACAAGTCCTGAACAAAACTAGGAAAGTAATTTACAAAAAAAGATCCACTTTGATCCAGTCAGAGAGCATGCAATCCAGCAAGAAACTGAGAAGATGGGCATAGCTCAGCTGAGAGACAAAGACATGGAACCACGGTAAAACACTTCAATTTAAACCAAAAGTAAACTGGCAGTCCCACTGGAACTTGGGCAGAAGAGCACACTGACAACACAGACACATCCCATATGGTGAGCAAAACACTACAAGTAGGATGCAACTCTGCATGCCCAGAGTCACTGCTATGGGATAATGGCTGCAGCACTTCTGCCAGCAAATGTGGCTCGCCCCACTTACTCCTAGAAAATATAAGGACAAAAATGTAATTCCCACATTCCATTTCAGAAAAAAACACTCTCAAAATACACCGAAGATGACCCAGAATCTAAGGACAAGCAATTTGCATTAAATATCAGATCCTTGGGACAGAGAAAATTATAAACTGAAGCAGCATGCTTGTTGTGCATATCAGTACAGAATTCTCTCAACATGTTGAATTATAAAAATTTGAAGAGATACCTTTAAGAATCATAGTTTTTATTTATTGCCTTATCTGCACAATCTCATTTCATTAAGAACTGTTTCTTAATCTATTCTCCCCCATTCCCCATCACGGCAACATGTTTTTGGTAGGTCAGATGTCCCAGAGATTGTATTTCAAACATCAGATACATTTATCTATATCGAGGCAGAAACAGTCTGTTGCTTCTTACTGCCAAGGTGAGGATGCAAAGAGGGGCAGAGAGGCTAAGAGTTATTCTGAGAAGAGCAAGAATAAAACGATGAAAGGTGTATTTGCTAACTGCCAGCCCACACCGAGCTCTTCAGTGCACAAACGTTACAGTTTCTCCTGTTGCACAGCCTAAGACCTACAAAGAACACAGGTCTTTAGAGAAACCAGTTATATCGGGAGCTATTAAGTGGCTAACGCTGAGGAATTATCTTCTTCTAAATTAAGCAATAACTTTAGATAGTATTTTTATTTTTAACAACAATAGAAAAAAAATATATACATTCTAGAACTAGCATTATGTATACTAGGCATTGCCTTGGAAATAAAGCATTCCCAGGCGCTTCAAAATGCAGCATTCACACCAGGATGTTTCACACATCCACTGGAAACAGCTTTACAACTTTAAGCTGTTACTTCAGAAAATCTTACTTAACTATGACTGCCTTGGACAAATTGCATCAGTAGGTTTTACAGCTCTTACCCAACAATGCATGCAGCTTGGCTGCACACAGACTGGTATATCCATATGAACACTAAGGCTTCTAGAGAAAACCTGTGGAGGAGATGCTTGCAAAGCGGGGATGTTATCCAAAACCAAAAATAAGCTGATTTGTCAGCTACTGTTATAGAAGCAAACATGAGTGACAGACAAAAAAATTGGAACATTTAATTACAGCTCAAGCTCCCCTTCAAACTTGGTCACAACGTTTGTTGTGTCCACACCGTAAGCAACATGCACACAAAGTATTCCACATCACTGAAAACATGTACTTTTAAAACGTTTTTTCAATCAACGGAACCTGAAAAACACTCCCTCCCACTTTCTCGTAAAACTTCTGCTGGAAAGCCAGCAGAAGGACAAGGTGCAGTCAACACCAAGCACTGCTGAGCCAGTCACTGCCAGCCACTGCAGTGCCACAGCCAGGGGCACACAGCAGCAGCAGGAGTGGGTTCCAAGTGAAGGAAGGCAGCCTGGGTGAAGCCATTTGTCATCTGAACACAGGAAATCCAAAGCAGATCAACTGGCCTGGAACTGTGGAGATGGAACGAACGGCCTTCAGTTGTGGCAGGAGAGGTTCAGGTTGGATATGAGGAAACATTTTTTCCAGCAAGAGTGATGAGGCACTGGAAGCTGCTGCCCAAGGAGACAATGCAGTCACTGTGCCTACAGGCGCTCAAGAGCCGCATGGATGCAGTGCTGAGGGACGTGGTTAGTGGGCATGGGGTGGACTGCGTGATCTTAGTGCTATTTTCCAGTCTTAACAATTCCAACCTTCTAAGGTTCTATTCTGGTTTATCACCACAGAAAAGGAAAAATATTAACCTGGGATCAAGAGGAAGAAAGCTGCTCGCTTCAGGAATACTGAAGGAAAGGCACGCTATGTTACAAACCGTAAAGAGAATGCAGCAAACAAATTAACCAACGCAATTATATACAACTGTTTTTCTTGCAGATGCTAGTCTATCTTTAGCAATGGAAATCCCAAATGCTATTAAACAGTTTGAAGTAATCCACAACACAAAGCCAAGGAAATAAAAAAATCTGGGTAAACTAATCGCAAATCCAGCCAGAAAGGAACAAAATACCATAACCAGCCTCGTGAAATGGAACTTCACCCTCGTCCACAGTTCAGCATTAAAAACAAGTGTTCATGTCTGGGTTACTTAATTAGTCCCAGTCACATACAAACTAATAGTAGAAAGCAAAAAAGATTAAAAATAACCTTTAAAATACTTTATTATTAATATTTACACCACAGACCTGACAGTTATGGAGAGGTAAAGGAGAGAGCAACTGGTTGGGCTTGTTTTTTTAACACGCTGATAAAAGTAGCTCAAACACCCTTCACTGAGACAAAACTACAAAACACAATCAAACTCAATAGGGTTTATATCACCTCCCCCCTACTCCTCCACAATAAAACCCTCAATACATATTTTAAACATAAGCAAATGACAGAGGCGAACAGAAGCTGAATACTTTCTATCTGAAATGTCAAATTCAAAGCTGCTAAGTCACATTTTCAGAAAAAAAAAGAAAGACAACTGTAATTTTTATTACAGGAAACAATAGTGCTGCCAAACTATTCAAATCAGACCACAAATGAATACCTAAAAAAGAGTATTTCCAACTATATGCCTGCCCACACATGGCACGTACCTGCCTGAGACCTCTAGCTTATTTCCTGCTATTAAAATGCCCACATTAAAGCTCTGACAACCCACAGCCATTGGGTGCACTATCACCTACCACCAAACCTGCCCCAGCACTAGATTAGACCTGAGCTTCCATTAAAAGCTTCCAGATTATCTCAGCAAACAGAAAATCCCCAGTAGCGGTAGGTCTAAATTCTAACAGTAACAGTTTGTCTAAAAATATTATGCTAGACAGACGTGACACAAATGCTACAAATGCAACTCTGCATTAAGAACTTAAGTCTGGAAGGAGTCATAGTAATTTTTAAGAGTGCTAAGATTTATCCAACAGTTTAAATGTCGGCATTTGCTAAAAGCTTCTCAGAAAACAATTAGATAGAAACATACCGGGCAGATTCGTGCCCTGAAAATTACAATGGAATGCTTCAGCCATTTATTTAATACAGTCCCTGGCTTCAAACAACAGAACTGGAGAAAGCATGTAGCAATAGGAGAAATATTACTCCAAAGTACTGTCTCCCTAACTGATTATATATAAACCTTACTTATCCAATAAAAGAATCATGTAATCATTATGAACTACATGACGTGTTGCCCCCTGATTTGCTTACAGAATTATCCTAACGGCACAGCAATTTGTACTGACCAATAAACTCAGATGTTCAGATCTGAAGCCAATGTTTGGTGGAAGCCTTCAGTACTTCAGAAAGTAGAATTTCTACATTTGAGCGTAGAAAGCAAATGAAAAACGTGCATCAGTTTTGTCCTCATTTACAGAAAACCAACTAAGAACAGAGATCTCCAAGTGCAGTACAGGAAGCACCTGGAGCAGCCAGGAGCTCACATGGCGTTCCTGTCCAAGGGAGGATGAAGTCACTTCCAGCACCTGTGGCGACCAACTCGGGACTCTTCCACGGGGCTTGGGCACAACAGGTGTTCATTCTACAACTTTCACAAGTGTTACACTATAGTTTTTCTTCTGAGACCTTTGCAAGATTGTTACACTTTTGTTTCACAGCTCTTAATCAATCAGGAAAAGAGTGAGCATTAGCAGTGTTACAGATCCCTACAGCCTGGTCACAAAGCCTGAGCCAGGAAGAAACACTCCACTTTATTCCCACCCAGGGTAGTGCTCGATTTCACAGAATTCAACACAGAGCGTGATTCAGAAAGCAAAGAGAGCAGAAGTGAATCCCAGCCTGGAGTGCTAGGGCATCCAATGAAATGGAAAAGGAGCAGGCTGAGACCTCGTGTCTGGAGGAGCAGCAGGAGCTGCCATTACCGACAGCACGCCGCAGGACGTGCCCCCTGCGGGCACACGCACAGCACAGCCCTGATCCGGCGCCACTGCTGACGCCAGCGCGGCACAAATACACGTGTGACAGCTTGCACGCATCTTCCAAATGCTACACCCTAAAACATCCCGAAGCAAAACGGCGGTACAAGTTATTAAAATAAAACCCTGACAACAAAATGTGGCTGAAATGACAGCACGGTGAAGTATGCTTAACTTCAAAGGGTATCGTTTTAATGCAAACCTTCACCACAAGTGTTTGGTATTACATCAGCAGTCACTCACACAACTTGTAGCAAAGTATTTTAAAATGACTGCACGCTATGCAGATAGGAAAAGGGAAAAGCACTAATCTTTCTTTCACAGGAGCCAATCCTTCCTTTACGCAGGTATGTAATAAGTACCCTGACCTGAAGGCTTGTTTACAGAAAGAGCTACTGGGGTTTAAAGTTCATTGAGAATTTCAGGGCAATTTAAGCAGCAGACATGTTGCATAGCTGTTCCTTTAGTGTAAACGTCCACCTATCTTAAACTGAATTGGAACAAATCAGAGCTGCACTATCATACACACTTTAAAATAAACCCTGCATACTGGCTCATATTTTGTTTTGGTTTTTAGCCAAAGACCTAACACTGTGTGCATTTATGGCGTAATACATCTGTTTCTGTAGCTGCAAATACCACAGCTTGTATGCCCACTAAATGTGCCTGATAAGCATTCCTAGAGGAGATTCTTGTCAGGATATCATAGAACTGGAATGACCAGGCACAGATGGAAAAGAATGAATAAAGCGGTGGATAATGACATCTTTTTTAAACGTACTTCTACAGCATACATTATAAAATCAAACAGTATTTTGATGGTCTCACATTCCTGATGTCACGAGTGGAACAGGGGAAAAGCAGCTACAAGGTCTTTAATACAGACCTAGCCTATACCCATCCACACTCTTACTCTACCACCAAATTCATTCCAAAATACATCAATGAGTTAACTTTGTGTCATCGGATGCTATGGCCACAGCACCGTTTGCCAGCACTGCTCCTAACTTCATGCCAGATTAGGTATCGTTTGCTATCCTACAAAGGGTATAAAGCTAACAAAAACTTTGCGCCTTGTGCTCCAGCTAGTTCAGCAGAAATGCAACCCTGGCATGCACTGCCAGGGTGTCCAGCATGACACGGATCAGTACATCAAGATGGAACTGCAGCAGCCTACAAACAGCTACACCAAGCACAAGCACTGCTGCCCCAGCTGCTTGCTTCCTCCTCTCTTCCAAAAGCTACGGATCCCTCAGCTCTGCCAGCAGCACAGGTCGTGGGCACACTCCCTAATCCACTGCAGGCAAAAACCTACCATGTCAGTTGAACCAATTCAAGGAATTGGCAAGAGCTAACCCACATACATTTGACTGCTAGATTAGAGAGTGCTCCTATAAAGCCCTGCACCAGCAGAGCCGTGGAAGTGGCAAGCCTCAGCCATGAGCTGCAGCAGTCCCAGGGCCTAAAGAAAGAGAGAAATAGTGAGAAGAAGACTACTTTCTTGCCTCATTCAGCTTACTGCTTTGCAAATAGAATGCATTTTTGATCACACCTACTGGAGGTGCAAGAAACTTTTAAAGAGGAGAAATGGAAAGTTGTGTTTCTCATATACCAAGGAAAAAAAACAGCCTTATAAAAATTGAGCAAAAATGTATTAAGTGAATAGAGAGGATCAAAAAGAAGACTCAAAAGAAATGTCAACTCTTGTTTCAAGCATTTCCACAGGGGAAAAAGAAAATAGAAAACTCAGAGGCTACGGATCTACAGGTAAGGATGCAATTTAGGAAAACATTCCTATTGAAAATACCACGTATACACATAAAGGCACTTCAAGGCCTTGATATATGCTGTAGTGTGAGACGGAATCATTGCAAGAGACATCTTGAAGGAGGCAGAAATAGCTGAAGGATGAGGAGCAGTAGTACTCTATGCGCTCTGTGCAGAGAAATTAGCAACAAAAAAAAAATTCACTGCACCACCTCCAATCCCCTCCACGACGGAGGGCTGGAGTATCTGCAGCTGCAGCCCACAAGTGCGTAACACAGATCTGCACCTCTTGGGTTTTAAACGGAGGATACTGCAAAGGGACCAAACAAAAGGCACTTTCTAGAAAAATAATCCTCCGATTTCCAACCCGAGGCAGCTGTTTCTGCATCAGTGGGAGCCTTCACCGCCACCACGAAACGACCCCTAAACATAAAGGTAGAAATAAATCAGGGCTGCTAAAGACATTACATAACGTTACCGCGCGGGCTCTGCCAGCCCCTCCCTGCCCAGTTTCTCACTCCGAGGAGCACGGAGGGCTCGGGCAGCCCGGGCCTGCTGATGCACTGCCCCTCATCACGACCGGCACCCTCGGCCCTGCCCAGCAGCGCGGCCCTCTCCCACCGCGCAGGGCCGCGGCTCGCGGAGCCCCGCAGCGGGGATCGCCCCGGGGCCGTGACTCCCAACACCCGCCCCCATCCCCGGGGAGGCTTCACAGCACCGGGAGCACCTCAGGAGCGGCATCCCGCAGACGAGGCCCTCCCGACGCCCCGCGCTGCCCCCTCCCGCAGCCCAGCGCCGTGCCCGTGCCCGGGGGGCTCCGCCGGGCTCCGGGGCTGCGATCACACCCGCTGGGGGCGGGGCGCTGTGCGCCGCGAGGGCTGCCGGGAGTTGGAGTCCGCCACCACCCCGCCCCCCCCCCCCGCCCTCCCCCTCGGAGGAACCGCTCAACCAACCGTCCCCCGCCGCGCACGCACCTCTCCCGCGGGGCGGCGGTGCCGCCTCCCCTCCCCCCCCTCCCCAACCCCTCCGCGGCGCCGTTCCCCTCGGGCTCCCCGCAGCCCCCGGCCCGCCGCGCTCCCAGCCGGGCCGGGGAAACTGCGTCATAGCCTTGGCGCGCCGCTCCCGCCGCCCCCACCGCCGCACGCCCTTCCCGCCCGCCCGGAGCCCTCCGAGGGCCGCCCCCCCCCAGCCCGCCGCCCCCGGCCTGCTCGCCGCCCCAGCGAAGCGCGGAGGATGGGGGCTGGCTGCGGGACCCGGAACCGCAGCGGAGCGGGCAGAGCAGCGCGGCGCGGCCCGCCGCTACTCACTGACAGCGGCGGCATCCGAGTGCATTTTCGAGCGGCGCACACACGGCCCTGCCCGGCCCGGCTCCCAGTGCCCCTCTCCCAATCACAGAGCCCAGGCACGGCCGCCCCCCGCCCCGCCCACCGGCAGCACCCATTGGCTCGGGCTGCTCGCGGATCCGCTCTCCTATTGCGTCACGCTCCTGTCACTCTCCTTCTGCCCGCCCCGCCCCGCCTTCCTGGCGCGCTCTCGCCCTCTCATTGGGTAAGGGGCGGAGCCAACCCCGCCCTCCTCCGCTATGATTGGACATCATTGCTGCCAGTCTTTCCGGGTCCCGAAAGCGCGTGCAACGAACTCCACTTTGTGTCAGCCGAGCCTCCGATTGGCTGCGGAACAGACGGGCCGCTCCCACGGCGCGATACGATTGGTTCAGTAGAGTGAATGGGCGGGGCCTCTGCCGCGAAGGGCAGCCCGGTGGGCGCGCGGCCGGAGAAGCGCCGCCGCCGCGGGTCGGGGCGGTTCCGGTTGGGTTCCCTCCCTTCACTTCTGGGGTAGCTCTTAGGCCCCCACATACCAGACACTCACATCTGCGTACGTCGTCCCAAAGCCCTATTACCCAGTAGGGACACCAAGCTGTGATTCAGCTGATCTGTTCCAATCTCGATCTGAGGAATAATTCCCTTCAGAGGTGCCTGCTTCTCACATGCAAGTACATACACCCACTGCTTCAGAATAAAACAACTTCTCATCCACACACACAAACCTCTCAAATTCTTATGCAGCTGTAAACTGATTGATCAGTAAAGAAAAGCATCTCTCGCACTGAAAGACAAAACTGTCCAGTTTTACCTGAAGGCATTTTGACCTAAGAAAGATTTTTTTTCCCCCACTTACATTATTCTAAAATTTAAGGTAATATTTGGCTCCACAAATCTTTCCTTAGACTATAGAGTTTCCACCACTACTGCTATTCACATCTATAAAACAACACTGTAAACGTGACAAACCAAAGTTCAAAATATTTTTCAGTAGTTGAATGTCCACGTATAATCTCTGATCCATAAAACTAGATCTGCAAACAAATCCATAGGGAAACAAAAGACACACTGTTTTCTGCTCCTGCCTGCCAAACAATGGAATGTACGCTGCAGCCAGAAAAGGCCGGTCCTACAAAAACCAGGTCCATTAAGACCAGGCACCTTCACTCTAAACTCAAGAAGGTACAAATCTCTCCGTTGTTGCCGAGCCTCCAGGCAGGGAGATATTACGTCAGTAAGCCCATAATTATTTCCAAGTCCCTCTCACTTCTTTAAGTCTGAGTTTACAAAACAGAAATACTTAGCTTTACATAAAGCATGTCAGTTATGCCATGGTTCATCTGCAGCAGTCTCCCAAGGACAGAGGCAGTTTAAGGAGTTCCTCTTAATTCCAGCCCTCCCAGCATCTTCTGTGTCAGTACAACCACTTGGACAGTTAGCATGCAACTGGGAGATCAAAGAGCAAGACTGCCCCTGCCCCACTAAATAAAGGTTGTTTGGTTGTTTTGGTTTGATTTTACAACCAGCTCACTATCTTCAGTATCTTGATACAGCTCACCATGCACGCATGCAAATGTTCCCATCAACAAACAAAAGAGAAATATTTAACCAAGAACTGGAGAAGGGCAGGAAATACATCTAATTTACGTGCTGCTAGGTCAAATTTAAAACTGCACTCATTTTCAAATGCCTTCACAAGGAGAAAGGGCACATTTTTTCCCAAAGAAGACAGCTGTTTACCCTTCTATGTTTGCACTGTTTTTGTTTTGTTTACAGTTTTAAATGGTAACCACGTGAAAACACCATGGATTGTAAAAAATCCTGGGTAATGAACGTGCAAAGAGAAAAAAGTCACTCTTAGTTTTCTTCTTTGTCAAGGGTTATCAAACTGAAAACCGCTCAAGTCACTGCATCTCCCAAATACCTGTGTATTCATCTTGCCTTGCTTTGAAATAAACTTGAAGGTTCATTTCAGGTACCACAATCACAAATCAGTACATGCCTTTCAAGTCAGAGAGGGGAAGAGAACTGTATTGAAAATAAAGACATTAACAAAGCTGAACTTGCTAAACAGTAACATAGCAAATAAAGTTTCAACAAAGCACATTACTGGGCACTGTAAGAAAAGAGAGAAACTGTCAACCAAGAAACCTAACAATCACAGTTCTACATCATTCGCAGATATAGAAAAGTAACTGACACCTAACTTAATGCAAACAGCTTTTACTGAAAATGTTTCTGAATTTTCCCTTTCAGAAACGCAATGAAGCATTTCAGAGTGTTATTCTTGTACATACTGTACTCTGTCAGCAGTACACTACTGATCAGGAATAAAAGAGGACCTCAGGTGGCAGAAAGCAGTAGTTGCAGATTATGTAACTACTTCCAAGTCACTCCTCATAAGTAACTCAGCTCACGTTAATTGCCATGTCCCATGAAATCATACTGTGTTCTTTGCTACTCTTTGCAGTTGTATGACTTTGACCCTAAGGGTCCTTCTGTTACACCAAGCGAATAAACATAGTATTCATTTCCTCAGGGCTGTTAGTACCTCATACTTAAATCCTTAAATTGGATTTCTAGTTTCCTTCTACTTCAGTTTGAGATTCTTAAAACAATCTGCTTAACTAATAATTAGGAATGTTTAAGCAGCCTAGATTCAGAGAACAGCTCTGAATTTCTGCCTGAACCCTGGAGGTACGTCAAATCAACCAGCACCTGCCACAACTGTTCCTCCCCTGTATTCTGCCCACCTAAGCAGCACAGAACTCACTTAAATGTTTTAGTAACATGAATTCCAGCTGAAAACTGAAGGGTGCATCCAACCTCGTTTAGTAAGCTTGTAGCTGCAACACCCCATATGAAAATAGGAAGTAAAAATTTCAGATCCCACTTAGCCCAAAAGGTCTGAGCTGCAGCTCCTAGGTCTCAGGAGGCTCTGTCACAATCTTTGCTTCTGAAGCTGAGATTGCTGTGCAGACAGTAATACCCAAGTCAAGGGCCCAAAAAGGAAATGTATGTAAGAGGAATCTTGAGGCTCCACCTTGCTGAAGAATCCAGTACACTTACACTCAGAATTTTCTCTCTCACACGTTACAGAGACCTTCTTTTTTATTCTGAGGTACAGACTGTTAGGCTCCTGATGAAGTATCTCTTCTTGTATATCCCTAGAAACTTTAACCTGCACAGAACGTCAGGGAGGATGGAATTAGAAGTATAACAGAACACTCTATCTGGAAACAAATCAGATTCATAAGCTAGACCTTCTACTGACAATAGAAATTCAAATATTTAGAAAACAAAATGATTACTTTACATGTTTGATCTTTTTATGCTATGTCTGAAGGTACAACTGAAGACACCCACACACTTTTTATTTCATAACATACTACTTTATGAAAGCTGAGATGAAAAGTGAGATTAGAAAACAGCAAGATCAGTCACGTGCCCCTGCAGCAGGACCTGTTCTAGCACATTTTTTTCATAGTTTGAAGCATTGATTGCAACGAAGAAATGTGTTCCACATTTTTCTAAACTAATCAGATGTAGGGGATTAGAACAACACTAAGTTTCAAGGACAAACCAAGTGTAGCTTTAGCTTCCACATTTCAACCACAGAGTAAAACCACTATACAGCTCACAGTCATTGTCTTTCTTAGTCACCCTGAGAAAATAATCCAAATGTTGAAGTATAACTGATATGGCATTACATTTGCATACATCATGATATGTAGACATTATGAGGTACAAAGCACTAACATTACATAGGCTACTCTAAGAAACAGACTATTTTAAGTCGAGATTTTATGAACGTCTATCTGAAGATTTCTAATGGAGAGAACATTTCTACATTCTGTGAAAAGCCACTCAAGTACGTACAGACTTTGAATATTACAGGGATGACATATTACATATGTAATATGACATATTACAGGGTTTGATCTGTTACCACAAGTCAAGCTTTGGAGTCTGACTTCATGAAAAATGCCCTGATTCTATTTTCAACTCTTAAAAAAAAAAAGTTTCAAGCTTTTATGTTTATGAACATTTTCCTTCATCTGACATGAATAAACTGCTCATGTTACAAGGTATTGTAGAGTCAGACTGTGGAAAATAAGTAATGTGGCACGTTAATGTTATGTTTTGTACAGGCTGTGGAAAGGCAAACCTGTGGCTAGACATGAGTCAGAGCTAGCATCAGAGCATGCTGCAGAGAAGTGAGCACTCTCTGTACCACTGTGCAATGTTGGTACCATTGTCAGCCCCTGTTGTACTCTGTGAGAAGAGCTGGGATGCTGGCATTTGCAGAAGAATAATGCTGAAAGCAAAGGGAATTAAAAGTACAATCAACCTTTCTACATTCACAGAAACTGTTATGGTAAGCATGATTTTTAAAAAATAAATTCTATGCTGTGTTCACATAAGTGTCATATAACAATAGCTATTCAGAGGTACTTCATGCACTTTATAAAAACACTGCAGCATCTAATACCTTGTTAAAGTCTGTAAGAGTCACACTTCACACCCATGCTGTATCAGTCATTTGCAAATTGTCTTAAAACAGCATTTCTTGAAGAATATAATGTGGAATAGCAGAAGACTGAAGTAAAAAAACGAGCACAAATTCAAACACAGTTTTTGCATATCTCCTAATTGAAAATAGTCATTTCTATTTTGGAAAAAAATAAATAGAAAATAAGGACAAGTTTTTTAATGTAAAAGCAACAGAACTACAAAATGCAGCATGTATCAACAGATACCACTAAAACGTTATTTTGCTTTGTCACCAAAAAAAGCATGAAAGCTTGCTGCAACTCCTAGCTTATAATAGTTCCGAGAAGCTACACCAAGAGTAGAGTCATATCTGAACACTGAAGGATAGATCCATTAAATTTTGGAGCAGTACAGCATAAGATATCTTTAACAAATCTTTAAGAAAATCAAGTAAATTATTGCCAAAGCAAGTTCCCACTCTTGCTTTCATGCATACAAAACAGATACCTGGCTCAAGTGGATTGCAGTTTATCAAAATACATACAACTTCCCTCTCACAGCAACGATAACTCAAAGAGTCACCAACTATTACACAGACATTCAGTGTTATACAGCACGGGAACTCCTCATCCTTAATGCATTCATGTTGGCTGGCAGTTCAGTTTCAAACACAAACCTTTTTTGTTGGTCTCCATGATAAATTCTTTTCTTACTCTAACTTCTTTGTTTAAAATATTTAGGGGTGCTCATATGGAAGTGATGAATACTCTCGTCATAATTATGTCCATCTTTATAAGATCCAAACCTAAAAAAAATATTCCACAAAGCAAAATCATTACAACAAAATTTAACTAATGCAACCAAATCATATACTTCTATAGTATATAATACAGTTCATAAAGTTCATACAAGAACAAGTTTTTCTTAATGTTCTAGATAGTTGATTTCAGAAACAGGTCTCTATCCAACTTAAATATAAATCATAACATAAGTCAGCTACCTACTTAGAGGTCTTTGAGGAGGGAGACAGACATTTAATTACATGATTGGATTAATGCCACTGGCACTCTATAAACAGAACTCCAGCTGAAAAAGGTGAGAAATAGTTTCATCCATTAAAATCCTGTGCCCTGTTTTTTCCACTGACTTCAGAAAGAAATAACTTCTCACGTTAAAGCCTTGTCCTTTTTATCTCCTGACACACGTAACAAACTGCATCAGACATCCTCCTTAGCATTCGCTTGAGTTACATAATGTATTTTAAAATATATTTATTTTAACGCATTTAACGCAGATATTGCATTTTGTGTTCTATATAATAGTGTATTAAGATCCTGATCCTCAGAGAGCTGAGAAACATGAGAGATTTGTCATCTATAAAATGAGTTGCCACATCAGTTGGCAAACATCCCTATCAAATAATCTAAAGAGGTTAATCATCTGGGTGAAATAACTATTACCTTCAATTTATGGTGCAACAATGCAGCCTGATTTTCCCAAGGCACATGCCAAGTCAGTGAAAAAAATGGAATCACAATTCATAAGGTATTGCCCCCTAATCTTCTGTTTGATTTGGTACTGACCACCTTTAGAACTAGCTTTTTCCTAGACATCATGTGCATTGTCTTAATTTTTTAATGAGATATACTGACCTCGGATTGAAATGAATGTCCTCAGGAACTTGGCTGGGATCAATGACAATTCTGTCATTGTCAACATAGTTATCCAAGTCATCTGGGATTCTAAATTTGGCCATTTGGACTTCTGAATCACTTAAACCAGCATGAGATATGCGGGCATAGCCCAACCTATCAGATACAAGAAGAGTTAGCTTGAAGAAGTAACACAAAGCAGCTTCGTCACAGTCTTAATTTATGTCTCTTTTTTTTATTTTTTTTTTCCTCCAAGGAAGACAATTTTACATTTCTATGAATGTCACCATCAAAAATGTTAAAGAGCTCTGTGACAAGAGCATCACACTCAATGTCACAAGAAGACAAACTGAGAAAGCTTCAGTGATTAACAATAAAAATAAATTACAGCTGCAGTAACTTAATTTAGGTTTAAAATCACAGTTTTATATGCATACTGGTATAAGCTCAACAGTGTCACTGAAGAGATTCTGAAGTTCAAGAACAGAACTCAAGTACCAGTGGCATGAGTAAGGAGAAAAATGAGATTGTAGATGGGGGGGTACTTTTACTCAGTACAGTTACTAAGGCAGTTTATTGAGTAAGCAAGTATGCTCTACTTACTACTGAAGAATTTGCAGTTATTTTGGAATAAGCTGCACTTCATTCTGGTACAAACATCAGCAAGAGGACAATTTACAAGCAATTTGGTATTACAAAATACGGAGTGTGTATGTCCCAAGCAGAGGAAAGAATTCAGTGTGGGCTTTACACATTTAAAATTTCCAGTAAATCTAGCATAAATCTTGGTTGGATTAGATCACCATTTTGCTTAAACCCTACAATCATAGTTCATAATTTGTGTCTTCTGTGTCACGTACAAATTAGGGCTTAGCCATCACATTTTAGAATGAAGCTGCAAAGTCAGAGCTTGGGTTGTGGAAAAAAAGTATTCTTACATTAACAAAACAGATTAGGTCTGACGGTTCCTAACATAGAGAGATGAAACTCTTAACATTGCCTTTGCTAATTATATTTAGAGATACACCAATTCTTTCTGAGATTGGTGTTTCACATTACTTCATTACATACTTAACTCCTCATAACGTCTGTTAACAAATGTAAGAATCTCACGCAGTTAGCTACAGAAAAGTGTAAAATTTATTGTCGTAAGTTAGATTTAACATACCTCTTCTTTCACATACCTTATTAATCCACGATACATAATATAGCTACACCACCTGTCACGATCTGTACTGTCAATATCCTATGAATAAGAGAAAAGAAAAAAAAAAATCAAAGAGGGCAAGCTTTCCTTATGACTAGGCTTCAAATCAGTAACAAAACCAATGTAACCAGTGTATAAGCCTGCTGCAGAAAAATGTTTTGCCTAAACATGGTAACAAGATAGGAAGGAAAAAAAAAAGTTAATGACAAATCAGACTTTTTGACAAACAAATCACAGAACTCAAATATAAAATAATCACATAATTTAATATTGGAAGAGGTGTTTGGAGCTCACCCACTCCCAACCCTATGCACAAAGTAACTGTGAGCAGGTTGTGCAGTGATTTGGCAGTCATGTTTCTATTATCTACAGGGATGGAGGTTTCACAAATAATCTGGGCTCCTCTTCTTGGTTTTGAAAACCCTCATAGAATTTTGTTCTCCTACTAATTATTTCACATTTTCCTTGGGGTAACGCTCCCTCTTGTCTTCTCATTCCATCTTCTCTATACATTTCATTAGGTAGCTGAAGAGTCTGAAAATGTATGTATCTGTATGTCTATTTCTAAGGTACTCATTTACAATCTTGAAATCAACGTTTCAAATATATAGAAACTCTAACTCTTAAAGGAAGCACTGTTTTTACATTACCTGGACATTTCCATTTTCTATCAGTTCAGTATAATCTCTGGATCCAGGAGCAGAAGTGATATATCCCAAAAACACAACTTGCTTAGAGCTAGTCTTCAACAACTTTGAAACAGCTATAGCCTGAAGTTTCCTGTCCAAGTCCTCTCTGAAAGAAGTAGAAAATAATTTAATATGCATTTATTTTAGCTCAGATTCTTTCTTCTATATCATAGCAAAACAGAAATGAGGCTTATACCTTTTTTATTCCTCAATATGGGAGGATATGGAAGTTTACAGATGACATGCCAGTTCAGAATGATCACTATGCTGAATAAAAGCCACATGGTAGTGGTAGAGATAATCAGGGCTCTTTTCCCAATCATTATATGAGCAACTTCTTTCTAAACCATAAGTTTTGGTTTGAATACCTATCTCATTACTAGGCGATGTGAGTGTAATTGCTTTCAGTTATCTGAGGCTTTGTCTCTGCCTCCACTTGGAATTTAATTGCGCTACCACAGATTGTCTGGTGCATAATAGGGAGTTCACGTGCCAACAAAACCTTTTACTCTTATGATGGACAAATCATAGTAGAAAGTAGTCTTAAAAGTCTGGGTCACATGGTTTATGAAATGTAATTTAAGACCTATGTCATCCCATTAGCATTTACAACTTTTGCCAAGTATTCTCCACCTTTCTAACAGATTCACACAACAGCTCCAACATGAGCAGAAGTATAGTGTAAGTACAGCCTGGTAAAACACTGCATTGGAAAGCAGCCCTTGTCCTTGTCGTAATATCAAAGGCACTTCTCTTTCACTGATTCTTCATATTAACCACTTCAAACAGTTAAAACAGACTGGGTTACATTCCATTGATTTTAGAATGTGATTTTTGAATTTGTAATCTCAAAATAAGATAGGAATTGAAATGTTGCTGTGCTTTCTGAATAGCAGTAATTCTGACTGGAGCAAATGCATTAGGGAGAAGGAGCAGACAGAGAGAAGATGAAGACCACTTAAATAGAAGCCTGACCTAGAAAAAGTTGCCAGCTCACTCAACAGCTCCTAGAAATACACCTCTCAAGAAGATGGGATCTTTTAAAGGACACCAGTATAGAAATAGCCTTTAAAATTCCCCTGTTGTTCAGTATCTTAGTTTATGCCATCCTAACCAGCAATAATGAATGAAAAACAAGCAGCTGTGCCTGCCATTAATAATTATTAATTAATTATAAAATTCACCAATCTCAAAAACCAATCTAATTTGTACTTGTTTCCCACATGTCTCCTATTTTCCTCTTCACCTTTATCTTAGCTCTCTGTAAGGAAGAGATACAGAGCTATTTTCTTCTAGTTTCAGTTTCTCAGAGAGGCAATCATCTGTGTGAGACACAGAATGGAATTTTTTAGACTTTAGATCAGGACAGGTTTCTGACATATACGCTTTGTAAAAAGGAAATCTGAAAACATGCTTGCAGCACAGCTTCTACAATGGGCAAAAGAAGGAGGAAGCTCAGAATGGGACAGACAGTTCCTACTGCTTTCTGAGCAGCTTTTTTGTGTCACATAGTCTGCATCCAATTCATAAATTCATACTTTCATAAATTAAAACAAATATTTAAAAAAATAACAAACATAATTTTAGATATTGTAATAATAGAAAAAACAACTACATGGAGCATCACAAAAATATCCCACATTAATATTCATCACATTCAATAACTCAGACATTGCTTTAAAGACTTGGAAGATATACCCTAGTCGTCTTCATCACATATAATCATACATAATTATTTATTTCAAAATCCAAAGATCAGGTTTCATATAGAAAGATATTGAATGGATATTTTTGTTTCTGTTTTGACATTGTCCTTTCTTAGAGAACTGTTACTGTTTTAACAAACATCTGTTGTCTGTTAATGTTATCTGTCTGTAGCTATCTGCACTCATTGCAGTATATAATGGATCTGCTCCACACGCAGAAAGTCAGAAGGATGTTCTCCTGCACTGAAATGTATTTGTAGCCCTAATACCTGTTCTGGTTTGCAGAACACTAATCTTGTCTTATATCTACTAGTTTAGGTATTAGGCCTAGCCAACTTTTGCATGCAAAATTTGTGCCTTAAAAAAAACAAAAAAAAAAACAACTACTAGCTACGGCTCACTATTTCCAATATCACAGCAGAAGATTTTAAAGAGTATAAAAGAAACCTGCAAATTTCACTGCCGACAGTTATGTTTAAATTTGCAGAATATACACAATAAGAAATAAACAGAATACACACTCTTCATTTCCAAAGTGAGCCACAACAAAATCAACCAGCCTCCCTGTGAAGTTGACAGTCATGGAGATGGCAGGTGCAATCTCTCCCTCTGGAGAAGGGAGAAGGTGATGGGTAGATTTTACAATCGGATACCTTGACAATGCCATAATCCTACATGAAAAGAGGGAAAGAGTTAAATTTTCCAGTTTGCAAGCATCACTAACACGAAAGAAGCAGGTAAAATGTGACCAGAAGTCTAATGGTCCCTTAACTCAAGTTATCAGGTAAGAATTTATACCACTTCCAGTGGATATTTCTGAACTTAAGTATTTTTCCTCTAAAAAAGTACAAGTCTAAAGACACTAAATTATTAATTAAATGAATTACTAAATTCATTCTCAATACAATTGGTAACAAAGGTGTATGAGTAGGCCATAAATAATGCAGAAAGAAGAAGAAAAAAAATATATACATATAAGTCCAGACATCTTTATGGGTGAACTGTGAATGGAGATGAAAGGAATGTTGCTCTGGTATTGCAGAGGAACACATATTCAAGCCCAGACTGAAAATAACCCAGGGACACGCATCTATCTACATAAGAACAGTTATCTTCTGATGTGTATTTATAACAAAGACAGATTAATTCTTCATCAAAGCCCTTCAAAATTTACATTCCTAGGCAAAACAGTTTTATACTACTAGTAATTTAAAAGTAATTTAACAAAAGCAGAAACAGACATATTTCTGTCTTTAAAGCAGGAGATTTCTCATTCTTTCAGCCCGTTTGGAATCAACAACCTTAAAAGCCATTTTGTATCAGGTTTTTCAAAACAGGTGATGAAAATCTCAAGAGTTACTTGTCTGCCCCATTTCGCATCATTTAAAGATACAACCTTTATGAGAAAAAATGTTACTGAATTCCCCGCATGTAAAGGAGATTTGAATAACCATTGCAATATCACTAAAAGTACCACCTGCCATACAGATCTGTAAGTCTCATAGAAACAAAAAACTAGCAAAAAAGCTCACATCATAAGACACTACAAAGATGTTTAAAGATATCCAACTGTATAATGTCAAGTATTAACATAGACACAAAAAAGTTCTGGTCAAATAAGCATGTGCCCATTTCCCACTATACAGCCCAACCTGAATTTAATAAACTCATCATTTCTAATTAAAGTTACATTTTCCAACTACCATCACATTTTCATGTCTGAAATTTGAAGTCAATGATTAAGGCCAGTCAGATTTATTATTTGCAATGTCATACTTCCAAATCTGTACTTTAAGGGGCAGGATGCCAATCCCTAAATCACCAATACTAAAGTAGCTTGCAGGCACAGACATCAAGAATGGGTTGGTGTTAACACAGAGAATTTCATCTGCATTGACTGTAACACTAGGGAATAAGCACACACTCTTGAAGTCAAGCTCCAGCAAGTGACTGTTGCAGTAATTATTTCAGTTATTCTTTGTCTGTGTTTTAGTGGAGTATTTCCACTTATTTAGTGTCCCCATGCATGTAAAGATGACTCACCCCCAAGTGTGATCTCTCGTACTTGGACCAAAATCTGTGTAAAATCCTAGTCTTTCACCTAGCCACATTGTTGGATCATTGTTCCCAATGAATGCTTTAGAGGCATCACTCTCCAGAATAGTGATAAAATCTGCACCTAAAATGGGAAAGAAAGAATCTGTAACTGTGATCTGTAACCATTATTTATGTAACTACAGAACACAGTTATTTTATTTTTGATCATACAGGGACAGACACAAGTCCTTCAGGAGTCAATCAGGGACAGTTCTACACTGGCAACAAACTGATGTCCAAGCTTTCAGACACCACAGGCTACAAAGCCTCTGATGGAGGCATACTCACACCTGGATGCTGTAGCTCTTCCATGACACATTAGAAGACTCACATTGGACTGCACTGTACAGCAGGCCTGCACATATGTGATGATGCATTTCAAAAGCATAAGGCATTCAGTGTGTCAGTGTGTACACAGATTAGTAGCACAACATCAAGTCTACTGCTTTCAACCCAATGAACATGTGCCACACACTCCATATCTGCACTTACCTCATCGACCAAATCCTATTCCTTTCCAAAGGGTCTTATGCAAGAGGAAGCAGGCTGCTGCTCAACTAATTCATTAGCCTACAGCAATGTTGTATCTGCCAACAAGCAAAGTGACAGAAGGGTTCCCAGCCCCAACAGACTGTAGACTATCCACAGAAACGTGCTCATGGGCCTGCTCTGTTCGTATGTTGAGGTATTATTTTGTCACATAACAGGTCCTCCTGCAGTTTTGGATACCACAGACAGGAAGAGCTACCTGGTTCCTAAAGGAAGTAGCAGCTAAGAAAGCTCAAAGGAAGGTTATTATTTCATTTATGCAAAGCCTTTTTCTATAGATAAGTGACTTATCAGCAATATAAGAGAAAAAAAATGATGCAGATGATCACAAAAAGAGTGTTTCATCCAACCAAAACCACCTTTAATATCTAAGGAAAAATTACTACCACAGCAAATGGATTTTTAACTGAAGTGATTATACTGGAACAGCTCACAAATACAGAGAAATACAACAGATCTTGTGTTAATGCAAGAAGAAACTTGGTTAGCTAGCAGATATTCCTGCTTCTCTCTTTCTTCATATGAAGCCTCTCAAATATAAATGAAGTGGGGAAAAAAGTTACCTGTCTGATTTAGTAAAGTAGCTGATCCTTCCAAATTACACCACCCTTCATTGTCATATGCAAACCTAAAAGGCCAGATCATAGCAGAGAAATCTCTTTTTGGAACCTCAAAAATAAGATTGAAATAAAAGTCATGTTCGATTTGACACCCACATACTATACCTTTGCATTCAACAACATCAGATACACAGCGCTGTGAAAGACGCCCAGAGGTGATCATTTAACCAATATGTTTTCCTAATAAAGCTGTCAGAATTACAAAAGTCCTTATATATTTTTGAGAAGAATCTGCACAATTATCTGGAGGCAAAACATCACTGTAGTTAAAATGAATCTGAACAGTAATAGTAAACAGAAACATGAAAAAGAAAAGGGATATTTTTATCTAAAATCAACTGCCTATTTTCTCTACTACAACTTCCAATTAGTTCTATGAAGAAAGTAAACCGTATATGCACAAATGTACTTTCTACTCAGTTCTCACATTTTCTGCATCTTTACCTGCATTTGCACCATCATTGTTCTAAGATAAAATTCACCAGCAGGAAAACATGCCAAGAGGAAGTTTTAAATGGCTACATCAGGATATCATCAAATGAAAACAAGCCTAAGTCATAATTGCAATTCACGTGCATCAGAAGTTTAATTTTATAATAGTAGTCAATTAAGAATAGAAACATTTATGTCTGATCAAAACAGCTCTAACTTTGAGTTGAAGTTACCAAATACGTCAACACTTTTCAGACAACTTGTTAGTAATCTGAATACTAAACTATGTGAGCATAAGGCACATTTGCAACACTTTTTTTTTTTTTTTGGCAGACAGGAAACTGGAATCTTCCAATTTTTAACCAACTGCCTTAATTAGTCTTTGTCTAATCTCAGTCAACCAGACAGAGGTTTGATTCAATATTATACACATAGAAATACAGAATAACTTCGGCTGGAAGAGTCCTCATAAAGTTACTTGGGCAAACTTCACGGCAGCAAGATCAGACTGTTAATGGCATTGTCCAGTCCAGCTTGGATGCTAATTCCAGTAAATTCATTTATAAAAGTAACATTCAAATTGAATGTCCGAGGAAAGAATCTTTCAGCTTTTCACAGTATTTCTATATCCCACAAAGTAGCACAATGAACCTCCAGAGACCCAGACATTTCCCATATTCAGCATGAATTTACAAAGTGAACTTTCTGTGTATTCACTTCTGAATTATTGTTGCTGAATACTCAGAAACTGATATAAAGACTTCTTAAGTATGAACGAACAAACCTAAGTTATCAGAGGCACATTTCACTGTATATTTGAAAAATTACCATTCTCACATACACACTACTCACCCCTTGGCCCAACTTCTTCTCATAAGTTTTATAACGTAGACTCAATCCTAACAAACCAACTCCAACAAACAGCCACAATACTTGAAAAGGAAAAACACAGAAAAGTTGTTTTTAAAGCAGGAAATAACGTTAACTGCAGTTAAACAGAACTGGGAACTATCCTAAGGCACATTACGCATGCAGTGGGGAATCAGTACATTTATATTTCCATTTATGCCAGGGATAAAGCCACTTCGAAGTTATGTATTTGAGAATATCTGTATGCGTGTAGATACACACTTTCATTCTCCAAAACAGAACAGGCCGAGCAGACACATATGTCAACATTCCTTGTAATATATATGTAAAAAACATACTTACTGAAGAGTGCATTACAACAGTTAAGTAAGAGCACCATGCAAACTTCCTCTCTATGTTCCAGATATGCGTTTGTAGCATGCAATTTTTATTTTGTATTAACACAATGTGTGAATGAAAATTTAGTTGACTTCTCAAGCCTCTAGGTGTCAGAAAGACGTGACCCCTGCCTGACTTCCAGAGCAGTCCTTGTTCAAGTGCACGCATTGACAGATGATTGGAAAAGCACTGCAGCTTCACACAATGCAAACTCAAAGTTCATTTAGCCTCACAAATAACCACACTGGACACTTAAAATGTGCCAAACCCTGACAGCCTGTGATTTGATCATCAAATCCCTCTGTGGTTATTTCATTTATGTGGTGGCATACTCGGTCTATGCTAACTTCAGTAATCAATTATAAGTCCTTCCTCATCATGCTCAGACTTGTATTATCTCTCATCTGACCCTGCAAGCATCTTTGCATCTTACACAGTATGAAATTGCTTAACTTTTACTAATGTCAGGAGCATATTCTTTCTTCTGACATCATCCACAATAAATTTTACGTACATCCTACATAAAGTTGCTCCAGAAAACTTGCATAAAAATAATCACATGTAATTAGATACAGAGGCCTCCTTCTCATCTACCAAAATGAAATCACAAACAATAGTAAATCCTTGTTTACATTTTCTTTTGTCCCCTATTTGTTGTTGGCTTTTTTTTTTATCATCATTTAATGTATTCCCAGAGGTTGTATAGCCTCTCTCACCACCATGATCACAGTGAATCAGCTCCTAGGTTAGTATATATCTTCATCAAAGCTGGAGCTAAGGCAATGCCAACTACAGGCCTGGCTCTAGAACTAGCACCAAAAAGTATTTCTTAAACATCTGAGCAAAACACTGCACTGCTTTATGCTTTGTCCTGAGATAGTATCTTAAAGTTGTGGAAGAGAAGAAATAAAATTATACTTACGTAGTTTAATATATTTTTTACTCTGTTTGAAAAATGGCTTTTGGTTGCTTTTCACTTCAAAGATGGAGTTCAGGTCTTTCTTGGATCCTGTTAGAAAGTCTAGCCCAATGCATAACATAATGAACCCTGTAAAAATAGGTTATTAGCTTTCTTGTAGAGCTCTATTAAACACTGCTCATAAATGCATCATTTGTAAACTTCCAGCTGCCACATTACATTCAACCTTAGAAATCCAACAGTGAAGACAATTCAGCCCGAGCACAAACAGACAAATGTTGTAGCAAATGAAGTAATGCAGGCAACATGAGATTAATTAATGGAGACTACCCTACTTATCACTGTCAGAGTAGTCACCATACCATGCCTGTGGGGTTTTTTAGGCATACTGCAAAGCAGTAATAGTTCTAATTTACACTGATGACACAAGCTTTGCTCCCCTCAATATCAGCTTGTGACATTAAGCATGGCACTGATTATTTCAAAATAATTATTTCAAAATATTGCAGTAACAATTCAAAGCTAAAAGACTGTTTGAAACTCCACTGAATACCTATTCCACACAAAAACGACATAAAAATAATGAAGCTCAAAGCTGTATTTGCTGTTTGTTTTCTTCCAAATAAGTTGCTGCTAAGCTTTAATACCTGTGAATCAGAGGGGTGAACAAATAAGTAAGACCTGAAAGACAGACAGCATGCTGCAAGCCTATTAAGCCCACTGATGACTAAAAACAGAATTAAAGCCAACAAAAGTACCTAGCCAAAGCCCCTTTCATATAATGAACTCAATTCTTGACTGCAGCGAGCTCAAAAATACAGATCACTTTTGGGTTTTTCATGAGAAGATCAAGGGGGGGACTGCTGATACTGATGAAGCTCAGAACTGTTCTCATTCTTCCCTGGCAACCCAACAAGATCACAGCATCACCAGATAACTTTTTGATCCCCAACATTAGACTGCACTGGGTGCAAAATGCAAGCTTCAGAGCCTGTCTCATTATTCACTAAGGAAACACAGATATTTCAGCTCAACTGGTACTACTGGGAACATTCTATCAGTTAATGAAATATTTGTTTAAAGCCATGTTTTCCCTTCCTCTGTTCACACACCAGCAGGGAGAACAATAAGAGACAGAAAGATTTTTAATCCTTCGATCTGGAGCAGAGCAATTTCAACAGACCTCTCCAATTCTGCGTATCCTAACACCTACTTCCACTGCTCCCCAGGCACACTTTGCCAGTACATGCAAGCAAAGATTGATCTTTGTAGTACTGCAGTATCATTACAGGGTCCTAGGCCAAATCCACAGGGTGGATTCAGTATGCTAAATACTTTCTGGCTCCCACTGACAGCTACAACTCTCAGATCAGCTCAGTGCTTACAAAATTTACCCAAATTATTCTGGACAAGAGCAATTAAGTTACATTTACATATTACAGATTCTTAACATACTAGCTTGATGAAAAAACACACCAGTGATTTTAGATGTCTGTTAAATCAGCAAATTAACTGCTCTGTCATCAAGATACAATTAACATGTTTCTATACAGGAACCCCAAGAGCAATTGCTCAACAGTTAGTTCAGAAACAAGCAGACTACAGCAGGATGGGAAGTAGCATCTAACTGATGTAATACATTTTCCTTTGGATAGGTAAGTGCAAATTAATGTTACAAGCTCTCATCTCATCCCTTAGGAGCTAAAGCATCCCATTATGTGCAAAGAAAATGTGGGACCATAATGAACAGGGTAAGAGCTCTGCTGGTGGAAGCATATGTCTTCAATATCTTTGTGTCACAGTTAATTAACTATAGAATTCATGTTTTATTTCAGAGTTACAGCTGAAGATAAAATAACTGTTACTCATTACTTTCTTATTGAAACTACAAGCTACATTAGGTGTAAAAGTTGTCACATAAGGGAGATGGGTCTAGTATAATGCAGAAGTGGGTACACACAAAACCTTTTTCAAAGGGAGAGTACTTCAAAGCCATTAAAAATGATGGACAACCAGAGATTTGAACCCTTAGCATTATATTACATCACAGAGAAGTAGCAGAGAAGTTTTGAATATAATGATCTTACTTTCATTGTCACTTTCCCCAGTGCTGTTCCCTACCCAAAATGTGGCAAGAGAAAGGCAGGATATTGGACAGGAGGAGAAAGCAAGAAATAGCACTTGCACCTGAAAGAAACCAGAATAAAAAAAAATGCAGTTTGCTAGAAAGCCAGGCTGCAAAGAAAGCACAGCAATAAATACACAGCCTCATAATATAATCCACACATCTTTGACAGTGATGGAATGGAATCATAAAGCCAAAGATTGCATTCTCACATTGAATAACCTCATGTAACATCATCAGCTGACACAAGTAAAGTTCACAAGTTTATTTTTGCCAGAGAGAGTTGGGACCATCTCTGTGATTCTATTCAATGATCCTGCCAGGTGAGTTAATCACAGGAATATTTAAAAGAAAGTGATAGAGAGGGATTTCATATAATAGCTTTTCTTTTGTCAAAGCTTTACTCAAAAAAAAGCATTCAATACTTCCCTACCATATGCCTTCTTTCTATAATTCCAACAAATAAAACTAAATGAACTGAGGTAACAATTTCTAGAGACCCCTTGAATCGCTTTCAGAACAAAGGAAACTACAATAAATGTAATGGAACCCTTCTCAAAATACAACAAACCAAAATCCTGAGTTGTAGCTGAAATACGTGAAGCACTAAATACCAACTAAGAAAACTAGACTGGAGGAAAGTGGTTGAAAGGCATTTCTGAAATTTGAAACCACTTAAGCAACAAGCCAAGCATGACATTCATTAATTCTTTTGAAAGACAACATGGGATAACGTGTCACATTTTCAAATGTGCCACACACTTAGCCCACGATATTGTTTAGCACTCCTTAAGTGTTATTAGTGAAATATACTATTGAAACACATTAATAACTACTAAGAAAAACAGTTTGGAGACAAAACTAGAAAGGGTTGGTTTCACTTCCACCTCCTCAGTTGAATCAAGGGATCATTTTGCTAAACCCTTTGTATTTGCTCACCTCAATTCTTCCTCATTGTCAAATACCTGACAATTTCTTTTCTTCTCCCATCCCTCTTCTGTTTGTCCGCATGTTTCTGACACTGCAGGCTTATCAACATTCCTCCAAACACGATGGTATGTCCACAAAGCATTAAGTACAATTATGTGGAAATGAAGCTTGGGTCTCAAGTGCAGACTAGCAAGATGAGCAGGATGCTGCACTTTGGTTCTCAGAGCAGAACTAAATAATGTGCTGAATTATGTTACAGTCCCAGGAAGACTTAATAGCCTTCCTAAGCCACCAAGTTTCCAGCAAGCATATTGTTACCTGAGGTACCAAGCTGCCATCAAAGATAGCTAACACACAGATGCAGTCACACCCCGGATTGCATTGCAGCCATATTTTTCGGGTGACTGATCAACAGCTTTCTTTCCCTGCACTTCTTTATCAGACTTCCATTTTTCCCCCTTTTAGTTTTCTCTCAAGTTCCATGTTCTGCCCACATTTTACAATGTGTCTGACAGTAAAGAAACAAGTAGATTTTTTTTTCCATGTTTCGCTAACTTTCTCATAGAAACTTTTACCATAGAGCATTTGGAGAAAAAACACCTATACGTCAGATATATTTAAAATATCTGGTTGAGGCTGAAGTAAGCATACTAACATTTGTTCATAGTCATACATGTACCTAAAAGAAGATGGGAGCTTTCTCTAGCATAATCTCCTCCAGGTACAAATTTATAAGCTGTACACCATACACAGAAGAATAATTCAAGAACATAGGTGAACATGGCTGTACTCATGGCTTTTCCAGGGTGCAGACAGCCAACAAAGCGTCCAGCCAGTTGAGGCCACACACACATAGTAAAGACAGCAAGAACGTTGCCTGCAACAGCAGCACTCCAGGTCTGTAAGTAAAGGAGGCCAGCTGAAGATGCTATACCTGTGAAGGGACAGAAAAAAAAAGAGTCAGTCACAGTTAGCTATGTTTTCTGCCCTCCTCTTTACTTAAAACATTCTTCTAGTGGTTGGCGACCCTGCCCACAGCAGGGGGGGGTTGAAACTAGATGACCTTTGAGGTCTGTTTCAACCCAGGCCATTCTGTGATTCTATGGTACTAGAAGGAAAAAAAAAAAAAAAAAAAAAAAAAACCTATATCACTAGAAGGATGCTTATCGCCTAAGTTTTCTCAATATCTCATTCTGTTACAGGCTGCTTATTGACCTGAAGGAGTACAGCAAAAATGCTGCAGAGAAGTATCATCAAGAGCCAAATCTGAACTGTCTTTCTTACATAAAGCTCCTCCAGCACAACAGCTGCTACGCAGTTTACGTATAATAACAGATTTTGCAGTTTTTAAGATGCTAATAGGTCTGCCTATTATAAAATGTTTATCGACACTGACCTGTTTATATCAAAAATCAAATCTCATACTCTCATTATTACACTCTGAAAACACATTTCTCAAAACTAACACCTGCACCAAGAGGTAAATTATAAGGGCAAGTGACAGTTTAAGCATTGTCAACTCCTGTGCCTTTACTGAGACTGTCCTGATATCTGTGACTTTATTTTGGCTTCTGAAGTGAAGTAGCACAAGGAGAAACTCATTTCACATAAAATTTCTTATCTTCACATTGTGAAGAGTAACTTGAAAGCATTGGCTCTTAAATGCTCCAAAAGACAAGATGAATAAGAAAAAAGCAAAACATAATGCACCATGTCCTTTGGTTTCCATATTTTGAGGTCCCAATTATTATTCAACATTTGTGGAAAGTACTGCTTTGTCTTCTTGATGAAAATGATCTACAAACAATCAACTAAGACCAAAAACAGCACTGTTTTTTTTTAAATTATTATTATTTTTTTTATTTATTTTAAACAGCACTTATGCCAGTCAATTTCTCTTAGATGTGTCTACAAACAAAACCAAGCTGCATCTATCCACGCTAATAAAGTATGGAAAAAAATACCTCTCTATGAGAATATAACAGAACAATTCTGATCTCCTCTACAGTTTTCTCCATGGCTTTTGTGATATGTCTATAATTTCTCTCTGAAATGGATGCCTAGATCCAGCACTCAGACCCCTTTTCCCATCACCCAAGACCCATTGCATGCAGACTGATTTACAATCACTATGCTTCAGTAGAACTGCTTTTGTGTTCTTATCTTTTTGCCAGGAAATCTTGGCAACTAAGAAAGCAAGATGTAACCTTGCCTGTAGGTGAACTGCCCATCACATTACAAGTTATTATGCCTCCTGCAGAATCCAAGGGCTTGTGTCACCTCAGCCCCATGACCCTTGCTGTAGCTTTATACAATGCGGACGACTGGAATCAAGGTGCTGCTCATGGGAACAGAACTTCAACAAGAGATTCCAAAGAGAACAATGCTGCTCTGCAATTGCCTGGAGATTTGGACTGTACCCCTCAGCCAACTGGTGAGACACGCACATGCTACAGCCAGTGATAAAGAAGCTCTGATTAACAATTAACTTGTCTGACATAGGATGTAGGATCCAAGGGCATGATTAAAGGTAACAAAAACAAAAATTCTGCTCCAGCCTTGCTCCTACCTATTAGAAACCAGATGAAACTGGCAACGGAGGACCAACTCCAAAATGAAAGCATGAGCCCATGAGCCAGACCCAACAGAACCGTACCTCTAATAAAATAAAATAAAAAATAAAAAGAAAGAAAGAAGTGGAAGAAGAAAAAGAAAAAGGAAAAAGAAATCATACATTAATATAACTTTATTTTATAAACGTCTGGCACTCAAAATTAACCATTTAGACACAGAAGTAAAAATGGTTAGTAATATTTTATAATCCTTGTATTTTAAACAGTGCTCAACTTAAGCATAAAATATCTCTGTTTTACACCCTGCTACATTTTTTCCCCTTTACTGGATGTAAAAATAATCCAGTTGAAATGCCCATTCAACACAGTATATAAAACAAGCTGCGTTCAGCAGCACAAGCCTAACACTGATATACTGGGTACAAAAGAAAAAAAGAACTCATAAAGTGAGAGGAAGGAAGCCATCCTGAACAGAAGCACTAAGGACTTTTAAGATAGGCTCCCCAGGGCAGAGGTCACAGAGTTCAAGAAGAGTTTGAACAATGCTCTCAGACATAGGCTTTGGATTTTTGGTGGTCCTGCATAGGCCCAGGAGCTGGGCTCAGTGATCCACACAGGTCCCTTCCAACGTTATATGACTTGATGAAATGAAATAGGAACTGTGTAGCATCTAAAATTGCTAACAGTCTTGAATAACTCTTCTAAGTGCTAATTCTAAATTATTAACTAACTCACCTATGACTACACATAATTGGCTATCAGAATAACTAATCCACTTTCTTTGTAGATTTCAGAACTCAGGTGAGCAATTAACAGCATTAAAACTAAATCATTAACGCCTAAAATTTCTACAGAAGCATATCCTTTAATATTGCACAGAGGTGCTTAATAATAAAAGGGGGAAAAAAAGAAAGCAGTCTCCAAGGTATACTGTTTTCTATTACCTTTTTGCTGAAATCAACTGCTAGATTCATCTACTGACTATTATAGATGCATCTCATTCATAATCACTTCAACTGCAGTCCTACTTTTAAAGTAATTTTGCAGTCTGGCTGATCAGGTGTTATTATTGCCAACATAAAAATAATTCTTGAATAGAAACATTCAACATTTATTTTTACAGATGCAATGCTTGGAAGAATCAAGAACTGAGGCCAAGTAGTACTAAGTTCTCTATTAGAACTATCTTGCACCCAGTTTGCTCTACACAAACATGTATACAATCAGCCTCTTTCTACTAACCAAGCTCTTTCCAGTAACACACTAAGTAACATAACACGTCTGTTCTCTCCCTTTTGGCAGAAATAAATGAACTTGAACAAATATCTCAATCCAGTTGATTATTAATTTTCAAACACTGAGGCACTGGTTTTGATCATTGTTTTGTTCAAATAAATAAAAACAACCAACCAACCAACCACACACACTTACCCATATGGATTAGGATCTGGACCCGTATGCGGATGCCCACTTACTGCCCATCTAGAAATTAATGAGACCTCTCCAAATATCCAGACGGTGAGGAACATGAGGCTGCCAAAAGCAGTTCCTGACAAAAGCCAATTAGGCTGCGAGACAGCCTCCCTAACTGTGTTACCAGCAGCTCCTTGTTTCCTCTCATCTTCAACTAAAATAAGAATAGGAATACAGCTGATCAAAAAGTCAAACAGGAACAAAAGGTTATTAAGAAACAGCCAAAATTACAAAATTACCAGAATAAATTAAAAAAGACACAAAAACTAATTTATCTGATTGTTCATGAACACTGGTAAGACAAAAAAAAAAAAAAAAAAGCTCTAGTAAAATTCGTAGGTCTACCAGGTAAAGCTACTGATTTTAAGTTTACTCAAATGACAACCTGCCCATGTGTTTAGTCTTCACCTTACTGAATATAAAACATTCAACTGGTTTTGAAAATCAGCAGAAAAGTTACTGGAATTTGCTCAGAGCATTCTGTTCTCTGAAACTCTAAACTCTGATAAGGACAAAACCTGACACTTCCAAAGAAGCCAGGAAAACTCCCTTCTGTTCTCCTTTTTCTTCGCTCATTTAAGGAGAAAGCAGCGACTTCAATCGCATTGACATATTGTTTTGTCACACAGGAAGAAGATAAACTCCCTTTCTCAGTTCCTGCAGTAGATTCCCTCTCTAAATTATTATGAAAGTTGAGAGGCTTAGCTTAAGTCACAAAACACGACGCAAACAAATGCACGGCACCAACTTAAAACCTTATCTATGTGTAAGTGGGTATATCTTTCAATTAATTCATTCAGGCTATACTGAGAAGGAAGGAACTTCTGAGTATTTAACACGAGCTGCCCTCACTAACCAAGTCAGCTTCACTGTCCTCCTTGGCGATACTGTCTCCACACTTTTAAAGCATGATTACCATACGCCAGCACCAACTGCCATGTACTCTGACCAGATGCTCCAAGAACTTGGATGAGTTTTGACCAAGACAATGTGCCCACTTTTCCAACTCTTTCTGTTTACTTTGTCGCATCGGCTGTTCCTTAGCTTTATACTGTCTCCCTTCTCTGACAAAAGATTTGTACTGACAGAAAAACTGAAACAGCAAGATTGAATTAGGAAAATAACAATAACATCACAGATGTTTTCTGCAGGTGAAAGGATAACTCATTCTAGTTTTAGTGGTCTGTGTCATTTCTTTGTTTTACCACTGCATTACTGACACTGCAATTAGTTAGCATTCCCAACTTACTGCAGCTTGTATAGTTTGTAATGCAGATTCTGCCTTGCTTTGTGAAAATAAAAGCACCCTGTGATTTGTAAAGTCTATACTTGTGCATCACACTACTTAAAAGAAAAGTCATACATAGACAGGTATACCTTAGGATGTCTTCATAACTGCTTTCTTTGCTGTAACACATTTACCTGCATAAATTCGCTCCACTGCTGCTAAAAAACCAAGTGCCAGCATGACAGTATTGGCATTTTGTGAGCTCCAGATTGGGTTTAGTGATGTATACCAGATTCGAAGGACAAGGAGCATCATCTTGCCTAGAATGAAGCCCCATATACTGATGAACCTGCAAGAATGAGGATTAGATCACTGACACATTTGAAAGGGGGAAAAAGATCTTGTTTTCTGAGGGAAAAAAAAACAAAACCATGAACACACATTTTAAGATAGAGAGATGACTTTAATAATTCCATCAGCATAAAAAAATACCTTTGTAAACTGTTTCCTGACCACCATGTTACTGTTTGAACCAGCAATGAAGATGAAACACCAGCAGCCAAGATGAACAGTCTAATTGAAGCACTTGGAGCCTGGTATGATGCTAAGCTCCCTACAAACAAACACACACACACATGCAGAGGTTGCTTTAATGGGCAACAGGGAACTAGTAGCAAGGATTTCCTGTGCATTAGCTTAATCCCATCTGTAATTTGAATGGCTACACCATCCATCTGCAAACACAACACTACATATTTCTTCCAGAGCCATCAACAGCCAGTTCCATCTTGTCACTGAAAAGCATAACCCTCCCCCCAGTTGCTGAAAGAGATACTGCACGTGTCTTACATTTCTCAGGGCACAGAAACTTCATTTTTATTAGCAGTTTTACATAGCAGGTTTACTGTTCAGGTGACTGTGGATCACACACTTTCACATAACTTCATTCTGTGTAGCAAATTGTGACCCAGGTCTAGCGACAAACAGAGGGAAAAAAAAACAAAACACTGTTTACTGCCAGCCCTTTGCTAAGATCACATGAGTCACAGTTGAAGAGATATTAAGCAAGGAAGGTAGAAACAGAGCTGCTGATCTTGGCACTGCGTGCTAGGAATTCTCCAGCTGCCTATTTGCTCACTTTCCTCACAGTGAAAGATACAAAGCTAAAAGCAAAGATGGCAAAATGAAATCACTAAGTGTAGCAAATTATGTTCCTGCACAGACTTCAGCACAGGTTGCACATACAGCACACACAGATTTCTTGCTGCATTGTGCTGAATTCTGCAAGGCTGCCTCTTCAAATCTTTCACCATTTGTGCTAGCCAGTTTAGAGCTAGCATGGGTTTGTCTATTTACATTAGACACACCTCTGGCTGCTGAGCAAATACACCCAAAAATGTAAATACCTAATCAAATATGTAAAGATACTGTACATGTTTTGTCTGAAGATACAGGCTACATGGACACTGCCAGGAGGGTTATTTGCTGTTTTTTTAAGAGAACACAAAGTAGCATGAAAGGATACGGAAATCAAAACAAAGACTTCAGAGAAAATAAAGCTTCCAGAAAAGATAAAATGTGAACAATAGTGAAAGAGAAGGGAAGGTGGGAAGGTCTTTATCAATAAAAAGAAATTAAAAAGAAAATTCTAAATATTCTGGATTTCACTAAGCATGAAGAACTTCCCAATTTTATCTATTTATTTTACTGTGAAATTGAAGACCGACTAATTCCTGTGCAGCATCCATGGAATCTTTCTGAGATGGTAAAAAAAAAGATCAAGAAAAGCAATAAGTATCTATGTATGAAGATGGAAAATAAGCAAAACGAGTTGAGGAACAGAAAAAAAAATAGAACAGTATGGTAGGACAGAAAGTACTTAAAAATATTTAAAACACAAGTAATGAAAGCCAAGTAAAAAGATTCATATAGATATTACGAAATACATGCAAAAGTGCGTCTTGGTAACTTAAAGGGGTCTGAGAACCAGCAGTTGGGAGGCAAGTGTAAGAATCAGCACTTGATGCTAAACTCTTTCCTAGGAACAAAGAAGGTGAGGAGCATCTTCCCCAGATGCTGACGTTCACTGCAGAGCAACAGGAAAGGTGAATACAGTAAATCAGAACCAGAAGAGAACGCAGAGTAGAGTAGTCAAGGGTGGGGATGGGGGGGGAGGACAATATTAGAAATGTTTGGGAGGTGGAAATAACAGGAGGACACTGTCACTGCGGGCTTCAGATAACCTCTGCAGGAATGAAGGGGAGGCCTCACCTGTGTACAGCAATGCTCAGGTTACCCTGGGTGAGGATGCTCAGCCTCAGTTCCCTCATGCTCTGGAGTCCTCCTACCACCACCTCCATTAACACATCCTTTCCACAGCTCATTACGGAAGGTGCTAGCTTTTTGTTCACAGCTAATTCCTTCAGGAGACTGTGATGAGGGTGAGTAAACAAGCATGAACCAACAGAATTTACACAGCACAACAAATCCACCATGATCTTTTTATTTTGCAGAACAAGAATTACACGTTTAAGCAATTTCCACCTCTCCTGACAAAGTGAACTAGTAAATGCAACAAGATGATCTGAATGACTAATCTTGAATAAACATGGCAAACTGTGTATTACTGTATATCTGAAGGAACGCAGAGTGCAATCTGAAATGCTTGCTCATTTCTAGTCTCTAAAAGCAATGCACTGCTGCAGAAAGGTGAAGTGTAAGTCTCTACTCACTGAAAAGCTTCATAAGAAGAAGTATTAGAATGGATAGGACAGAAAGAACAGAAAAATGAAAGTACATTTCATTTGAAGTCATGACACCAATTACCAGTTCTAGAGGTAAGAAACATGGATTCTTAAACAACAATGCAGACAAAGTAAACAAGATCATCTTCTGTTCCCTACCAGTAAGAGAGGAAATGATATGGAAAGTGGTTCTGTGCTTATCATCCTATATTGATAAATAAGGAGCGAGAAACCACAGCAGCATCTTCCCTCTATGCAGGATAGATACCCTCAACTCCTCCGACTTCATACAGGTGCTGCAAACTCATCAGTAGTAACCTCCCTGCCTACAAACTTCCAGAAAATCAACAAGAACTAAGACTTGCAGTAGTTTGCTGAAGAATGAAAGGGAACCTGGCACGTCTTGGGTAAGGGTGGAACATGTGGGATGGGCAGCAATAAGTTCCATCCTGAATTTATGGACAAACCCTTTTCTTGTGCAACCGACAGAACACATGAGTCATCTCACATACAGGGTGAGCCTACAACCCCAGCAATACAATGCACGCATACAGATACACTTAATGACCAGAAAAAAAGAAAAGTCACATTCCAGAATTTCAAAAGTAAACCTATTAAAAAGAACATGGCATTTAAGGCAAATTATGTGAATAATATCCCTAGTCTATCTGCTGTTAGAGACAAATAAGTGCTATACAAAAAAGCACTTGCTCAACTGATCTCTGTGCAATACTGAAAACCTTTTTCCTATTGGGCATTTGTACTAACTTAAAAGCTTCTACAAATAAAGGTGAAGTGAGATTGCTTTTAATTATGCAGTGCTCACCTAAAAACTACCACAACGGATGGAAAGACCATTCCTCTGGATGTATCCAAGAACTCAAGAGAAAAATAATGCGTGAGTTTGGGACAGCAAGAACTTTCTCCACTGCCTTTCAGGAATCCTCTGAGCCTCGAGGAAATTTGCTATCTTTATTCTTATGCTTTAATAACAAAGGGGGGAGGGAGGGGGGGGATCTGTAACTCACAGCACGTACTTACCAACCACAGCCAGTCTCAGAAGGGCTAGGATATACTTATTGTTAGCCAGCCTCCAAAAAGGACCAATTATCAGGAGTACCGGAGAAAAGAAGGCAGCTGCAAAAACTTCTAAACCTGTGAGTGCCAGCGTCTGCAGGGGGAAGTAATAGATCATCGGCGGCAGGGCATGGTAAAGAGACCAAGAAACGTAGCCTAAAAAAAAAAAGGAGAAAAGAAAAAAAGGAAGAAAGGAGAAAGAAACAGCATATTTTGCATACTATGGTTACCAAATACGCACCATTGTACACCTCTGTGCGCAAAATACCATAGAACTTCGAAACTAATTCAGGCAACAACAGGCTGTTGCCGCCTTTAAATAAAGCATTTCTTTGAAGAAGTAATTCCCACTCCAAGTTAAACGAATGCACCTTCCCAGCAAACAGGACGATAAGAAAACAGCTCTTGTCCCACGCGACGGTAGCAGCCCCTGCTTCCATCTTCAGCGAGGATCGCTCGGAGCCGTTAGCCGCGCCCCGGCCCCGCCGCCACCACCTACCGAGGAGGCTCTCCGAGAGCACGGCCCTCCACAGCGGACCCATGGCCCCGCCGCGCCGTCCGAAGGCTTCGTCCCCTTCCTCACGGAGCCGAGAGCCCTCAGGACGCCCCGCCTCGCCCGGCACGCGGCGGCCGTCGAGCGGGCACCGCAGCGGCCCCTGGCGGAGCGCCCGGCCCCTCACGGCCCCGCGGGGACCGCGGCCGCTGGTCGCCGAGGGTGATTTCCCTCCCGTGCCCAGGCTAGGGAGGACGAGCGAGGACCCCAAAGGCACTGTGCCAGCCTAATTAGGCAGACTGTGGTTAGTAAGCAGACAACGGACTCCTACATAAGCGACGCCGCGTGCAACGACCTCTAAGGGTAAGTATTTCTTTGGGTGAGATCTTTGTGTTGAGGCTTAAGCCGCTGTGCGTGTGGATTATCTACAAATGAGAGCTTCTTTCATGTTTAGCCGCAGTCATTGCTGCCAGCTTCTGGCTGAAGGGTTATTAAACAAATGCTGAACTATTACGTATATATGATATATATATATATATAATATGTTCGGCTTTCTGGTTTTGTTTTTTTGTTTGTTTGGTTTGCATAAAACTTAAATCTGCAGCTAAGAACTAAGAAGTACTTTCGCTGTATCTTCTTGAGTTCTATTAATCATGCATTACCATAAGAAACTGCTAGCTGTACCCTCTTGCTTCTACTTACTGCCCCAGCCTATGTTAACTTTACAATCAGCATTTTCTTTGCCTTTCCTGCATAAATCCCAGTCCACAGGAGTACACCTTAAAGGACCCAACACCAGTATTCTGATGGAAAAAAAAAATTAAAAAAAAAAAAAAAATCAGCCTTTCTGGGGGAGAAAGAGTGAGACTCAGAGTTGGAAGGGGCCCTTAAAAACCATCTAACCCAACTTCCCTGCAGCAAACAGGGACACCTACAGCTACATCAGCTCCTCAGAGCCCCATCCAGCCTGACCTTGAGTGTCTTCAGGGACAGGACATCCACCACCTCTCTCGGCAACCTGTGCTGGTGGTCCACACAGCCTCAATGACCCTCCTCTTTTCTCTTCTTCAAGATCCACATCACTAAACACATACTTTATTTTTCCTCATCTGAGCTAAGTTCACTTACCATTGGTGCAGGATTATGCAAGTGGTGACAACATTCCATGACTCGATGCAAATGGGACATGTAAGAGGAGCTCCTCAGCCAGAGTAAACCAGAACAGCTGCTTTTGTAGCTGCGCAGTAAGAGGCTGGTGCTCGGAGACAGTAAATACTTGAACCAGTTTTGCAATACTTTTAGTAATTATTGTATCATGCTTTGTGGTTTAGAGGTGGAATTCCAATAAAATTAGGCACGCCTGCAATCACAAACCTGATGTGCTTGTGTGACTTCTATTAAAGTGAAAAATATGTAGCAGATAAATAAAGCAATAGGAATCCAGTATTGGCAAACCAGCAAAACCAAAACAGCAAACTATAGTGAGAGCTTCTTCTCACAGAAAGAGCATCTCCAGTCTTTAATAGTGTTTGATATACCCTAAACTTAAGACAGACATAAAATCCCAAGTTAAACAGAACTCACAGCTGGATAATTGCATTGGTACTGACAGGGACAGGCCTCCCTAAAGCTAACTACTGTAAGTGTCAGTGCCTTATTTGGGTTCAAACTAGAATGTGAGCATTTTGAACCCCAAAATAAATACAGGATTCTAAAGAACTTTTAGATACCTGAGATAAGCTGTCCTTGCTTATTGTCCGGGAAAGGTGTGTCTGAGCACAACATAAGTGCAGAAGAATGTGCTGGAGTAGTAGAGGAATATAGTAGTACACGTGCAAGATAGGATTAAGAACACTCTTCTGCAGGAGCACTAGAGTGGATGAGCTTATAGGCACCTGCCATAGCTGCAGTTGGGGCACAGAGACTTAGGGATCAGCTGGGGGCCTCAAAGATCTTAACCATGTATTCATACTCATAAACAAGAAGTAGATGTGGGTTGTCACTTTCTCAAGTCTCAGTAAGTTGGCTACAAGAAAACACCATTCATTTGTTATCTGAGCTAAGGCATAACCTTACCTCTTTACTGCTTCTAAAAGCAGTAAAACGTGCTGTGGGACATATGCTATCCTTACCCCCGAGTCAGGAGCAAGGTTAGCATGCTCAGTACAGTGTGCCTTGATTCACTGCAATGTGTTAGAAGCATCAATGCAATCAAGTCTGATGGCAGGACACAAGCACCTGAACTGTTGAAGTCTGCTCACAGTGCAGAACTTTACAGTAGATGAGAAAGTGTGCTCATAACCGTGCAGCTCTGGAGAAGACGAAACTGTGGTCATTTTGCTGTTTTCTTCACACTGAGAAGTGAAAATCCTAGATCTCAAACATCTGCTAATTACCTGCCATTCATCTCTATTAAAAAACAGGCTAAGCCAAGAGTAAAACAGAAAGAAGTCTATCCAAGAATCAGATAATAGAGTGTAACAGGGATTTTTACATCCTGGCTTTTGTGCCTAGTGAGGACAGAGTTTAATGTTTTACTCAGAAACACGTTGACTGTTTCCTGCTATTTTTGTTGCCTTTTAATTCACCCTTAACTCTTATTCCCAACAGCCTGAGAACAGTGCCCTGCAGTGTAATTGTTACATGGCTTTCCATGCTCTAAATGTTTTTATCACCAATAGTTACTTTTTTAACCACGCTTTCCTACATTACTCCAGGTTTGTTTCTTATGGATCTTTTTTAAAAGTGTTTAAGTCTTCCTGACTTGCTAATAGACAAACAAATTGATCATTTATCACATTCCATATTAGTTCCTTCCTCTTTCATGTGCTATATGGAGTGTTCTGTTTAAGTCGCCTGTTGTAAAGGCTTTGACGTTGGTGAATGCAGTCAACCTCAGGGTGCTAGCAGCCCTTTGCCATCTTCTAAGATGCTTTTCAGACCAACAGCCACAGGCCCTATGCACCTTCCCCTGTGTCTGTGAAGTCTCATCTCCTCAACCTCCTTATAGTCTGCCAACAGCAAATTTAGTTGGTGGTGATCTCATTTTCTTTTTCCTGAAGCAGAGGCATTTATTGCTTTCTGACTACCGACTTCTCCCCATTGTTACAGCTCTGAAGTACTTTCAGGTAAGTACTAAGGACAAAGTGCTTGGAGTAACTTAATTCTGAAAACCAGCTTTTTCTTCAAAGTTAAAATTAAAATAAGTCTAACCTGATAGTAATGCTATAACATGATGGAAAGGACAGCGATAACAGCAGGGTGGCAAAGTCTTTGGCTAGAGCAAATGAGGATGAGCACAGTCGCAACAGCTGTGGATGCAAAAACAAAGGGGAAAAAACACTTCTTACCTCAGGTAGGCAAGGATCTCCAGAAAGATACCCTCACTTCCACTGCCAGCCCTTAAATGAGATCTGGGAAGGGGTGAGGTGGATCCTGGCTCCACTCCTTCCAGTTATTCAGGTACATTGCATGCACCTGAGCTCCCCTGGGTTGGCTCTGCCTTCCCACCAGGTGCTCCATCACTGCTATAAGCTGTGACTAAGCATTTTCACTATACTGATTTTTAATGGGCACTGTTGCACAGGAAGATGAAAAAATCCAAGTAAACGCTATCCCCAGTAAGACATATGCTCTATGAGGAAATTATTGTTCCATTGCTCTTTCATTCCGTGGCCAATTTAATCTGAACCAACTAGGAAATAATTGTTTTTTAGGGATTCATGCCACACAGGATTTGCTTGTGTATTGCATTTTTCACAGTAGCATTTAGTGAGTACCTGTAAATCTTCCTTTCACGTGGGATTTCAAGGATACCTCTTAGCTCACAGGAGGTGTAGGTGCACTTTTAAGGGCTGTTTTAGGACACGACCCTTGTTAAAGTTGCACACAGAGAGGACGTTTAGCAACAGCAGAGCCAATGACTGGCTTGGCTGGTTAGGATGAGATAATGCTCTGAGGAAAGGGGCTTCGAGCAGCTAAGGCTTCTGGAAGATGAAAGGCTTCTTGGACCTAGGAAAATGAACTGTGGGTTATCTGTCATGTCGATTATGAAACAGAATGCCGAGGTCATGTGATTGAAGGAATTATGATGCTGATCTCACAAGCTATTAGGTTCATGCTAAGTGCTGAAGTGCCATTAAGGCACGGTACTAAATACGACTGTCTCCCTGCAGGAGAAAGAAAAAAAAAAAAAAAAAAAGAACACCACCAACAAACAAACAAAGAAACAGACAACACCCAAGACAGCTTTTATTAAAGATAAAACACAACAATAACCGTCACGGCCCCAGCAGCCTCGGCCAGGAGGTGGCGGTGGAGCCCGGCGGAACACTCCCAAGTTCCTCAGCTTGCGTGCTGAGCACTCGTATTAGCAGTTCACTTTAAGAATAATTTGATGACACGGATCCTGTCCTTTTGCCATGCTCTTGCCAGAAGAGCTTTCAGCTTTCATCCCAAGTGCGGAAAGTAACAGGAAGCTGTTTAATGGGCCATCGGCATTCTTTGAGAGTGGCTGAGAAAAAAATAAAGCCAAGCAGTGAAAATAGTTACCGGTTCTGCAGGTTTGTGGGAATGCAATGCTTAATTGAGACTTTTTACCAAGGTGAGAGAAGGTCATGCTGCTTCTGCTCCATCGCTTAAGAAAGCATTGTTGTTTGAATGTCCAGTGTGCTGAAGTAGACACTGCATGAACTTTACAGCTGTGTGACTGACCCCAAGATAAGTGCAGGAAATGGTTTATACACTGATATTCCGAATGCCAGAAATCATTCAGATTATTAAATAGTTGGAAGACATTCCCCGTTTAACTCTGTCCTTCCCAGTCGCTTTAGCCATGCTCAGTGCCACAGTTCTGAGAAGGTACTTTCTGAAAAGCAGCAGTGTTTTGCATGTTGATAAAGAAAGCACCAAACCATGCAGCAAAATGCAAGAACCAAGACTGTTAATTATCAGCAAAGTTAAAAGGGTGGCTGTAGGCAATAAAAACATCTAATTGTTATGCTTACAAAATTACAGACTAGTCAAGCATAAAACAAGCTAGAGTTCTGTAGCATACAAACGTTCTTTATTTCTCAAGCCACCTTTTGTTTTATGAAGCCTAAGTATTGGCTTTCAGGAGCAGGGATGATGGTAGGCGGTGTGCTCTTACAGGAAAATGCTAGCACTGCAGCTAGTTTTAACTCACAGCTACTGCAGAGAATTTGTGCACAGTACAAATTGCAGATAATGACCATCCCATTCATTTCAGATGCCCAGTAACTATAGCAGCTACTGACAGTGAGCCCTTAAAGAAAAAATAATCTACTGACAATTGCGTCACAGTATCCTGGATGGTGGAATGCAAGAATGTTGATTTTCATCAATAAAAAGGAAAGGGAGGAAGACCCATTCATTAACCTAAGCCAAACCTGATGGCAAGCTAATTATTACAAAGGTAAAGCCATTGCACTTGAAGTCATTTAATGTCATGAGTATGTTTAAACTGCTCAGAGAGAAAGTTAAGCAAATCAGGGCTGAACGTTTGCAAAATCTGTTATTGCTGAACTTAAATTGACTTCTGAACGGGGCAAGCCTACATTTTTAGAAACTACCACACTGCCTTGATTTCCTGCAGCTTTCTTCTCAGCAACTCAAGAGAATTAAATGGCTGACAGAAACAAAGCAACACACTTAAGGGGTAAGAAGCAACTGCTCTGGCTTTGGAAAGTATAGATCAACAGGATGTACAATTTTAGCCCGGGTAATTCTTTCTGGTTTTGCATTGGGTTATAAAGTATTAGATCACTCTGCTAACAACAAAACGAGGAGTTTTGTTTGCTTGGATGGTTTTTGTTTCTCGTGCTATATTATTTATCTACTTTAGCTAACTTATTTATTTCCTCCTGTGAGGTTAAATTCAGTAAGCTAACTCAGGTTTATCCTTTCAGCCAGTGCTCTATCATCCCATATCACAAGCTCACAATGCTGGATAAATTGCAAGAATCCGTAGAGAGTGTAAAGAGAAAAGTTTCTGGCAAAGAAATGAGCGATCCATACTTTTTTTCAACACACCAAGGGTGATTTCTTGATGCGATTGTGCAAAATCGGCTGCAAAATGCAATGCCATTTATTGCAATGCATCATTTTTTATCAAAATATTACTGAGTTCACTGTCACCCTAGTTCAAGCTGAGCTATATGTTAGGATAAGAATGGTGGTTTATGATATAATCATTGCAGGTAAAGGTGGTTGAATTGAACACTTGTTTAATGTGAGAACGAATAACAATAGAGTTAGCACTATTCATGAAGTCAGTTATTAAAAGAACATTAGGAGTTTTTGCTTCATCACATACTTGTGCATTTGAATGAGAGGGAGGCATGGCCACATGGCTTGGGACTGCATAATTCTTTTGATGTTAGAACAGCTTAAATTACAGAAACATAGAATGGCCTGGATTGAGAAGGACCTCAAAGATCATCCAGTTTCAACCCCCCCGTCACAGTCAGGGTTGCCAACCACTAGAGCAGGCTGCCCAGAGCCACATCCAGCCTTGCCTGGAATGCCTCCAGGGATGGGACATCCACCACCTTTCTGGGCAATCTGTTCCAGTGCATCATCATCCTCTGAGTGAAAAACTTCCTCATAATATCTAACCTAAATCTCCCCCATCTTAATTTAAAACTATTCCCAGGTTAGATATGCAAGAGTTTAATATGCAAGAGTTTAGTGCCTTTTTAGTCTACTGTATCAGACTGTCTCTAAATTATACATTTTCTGAAAGGAGAAAATTAAATAAAATGCATTAGTTCCAGGTGCCACAGCATCTGTCTGGCAGAGTGTTAACGCATCCTTGCCTCAAAGAGACAGTACTCTGAACAAGCAGGTAATTTAGATAGCACACTAAATAAGTTTTTAAAAGATGAGCAACGTATTCAAAATTATAATCATATCAAACAAGTATTTAACAAATGAAGGTTATGTATTTAGCAAGTGAATAAGAAATTCTGTCTGACACTACACATTTGTTCTTTTTATTCTTACAGCCCTTCCTTTGTCTCTTGAAAGCACACTTGTCACCCAGGGGCTAGTCTCAAAAGGTAAATAGAAAAAGTACAAGGTGGGCACAAGTTACAGAGTTCAGACTCTGGACTTAGTATTGAAATGCAAAATCCCCTGCAGCCTGCTGTTTTTCAAGATCAATATTCTTCTCACTCATCACTGTCATTGCTATAATAATTTGATCATTGCGTATTAATTGGTCTACATTCATTCATTTGAAAGAACATGAAATGAAGAGAGAATTCATGAATTCAGACTGGTGGCTAGATTATGTTGCCGTGCTCATATGTGCTCAGATTGGGTCTTTTCTGGTGCTGCTGGTGAGGCAGAACACTGCACAACCTGAGCAGGGCATCAGCACCTGGTACGCTAAATCCCTTTGTCTATTCGAAAAAACGCAGGCAGTGTTCTTACAGTGACCACACACTAACATGAATACAGCTCTGGTGCAGAGGGACAAGGAATGCTGCCAAAGTGAGGAGACAGAGAACTCTTTATGGAGGTGGCTTGCAATCTGCAAGCTAACATAAACAGAATACAATTTTCTTTTATGCAGTGAGCGAGCCTGCTTCCACACACTGTCCCTTGAGGTTCACTCCCCAGGGATCACAGCTAACAACAAGATTGAAGATCACTTCGGTGAAGATTGCTATGATGGCTGCATCCCATGGGGAAAAAAATGAGATCATCCTCCAGCCCATGTCAGTAGCAGGCTGCAGGAAACTACAGGGCCTGAAGCACAAAGGAGAAAGTGAATAGGCATTGTCTGTTCCCTTTTATCATAGGCATTTCATCAGCAAACCCAAAACTTGGAGAATTACCTAAGACAGCAAGTAAGTTGGAGCTAATTTTATAATAAAGGAAAGGTTATATACAGGAGAGCTGCAGACCTCCGCAGTCTCTTTTCAAACTCTCAATTTTTTTTCAAAATCTAGGAGATATTACCTGAGTGATTTAGGAAAGAAGAGTTCTCGTGTTTAAAAATAAACACATGAAATGCAGTTATTTTAACGTAAACATTTTCAGTGGTAGCTTGTATTTACTTACCTATCCTCTCAAATTGATAAAAACTCATCTAACCTTTGTTTTAGAAGTAATGTCAGCCCAATTATCACCCATGCTCAGCAGATCACACAGTTGTGGGTATCAGCAGATCATCATAGTCTGCCATAGAAAATCCTATCTTCCTTTGAATGCGTTCATTTGATGTATTGTTTAATTTATGACCACATTATAAAACAATGTACAATATAGTTAGACTTTTAAATAGGAAGAAATGAAACAGATTCCTTCTTCAGCAGAAGTTTGATGAAACTGACCATGTTGAATTAACATTTTTGTTCCAGTTCTGTTCTAGCTCCATAGAAAAACTGAAAACTTAGTGCTACATTTGCAATCACCAGAAATATCATGTTGTGGGTACAAGGGTAAGGGAAATTAGTGCTGACACTATGATAGAATTTCATCACACTCTCTATGTAGTCTGGTTTTCTGAATCTGAAGTCTGTAATTCAGTAATTCAGCAGTTCAGCTGGCTGTTATAAACGTTTCCTGTCTGCATTTTTTGGGGACCAGTTGCTGCAGTTCATAATTGTCAAATGTATTTCCAAAAATCCTATCCACAAAAATCCATCTCCTCTCTCTTTTAATGTATTTCCCACAGACCTCGGTGAGAGCTCTTATGCTTATGAAAATGCCTTACTGATAAAGGAAGGCTTTATTGTTTTTGTACGTCTCTTCTGCCATTTTTCCTCATGCAGTACTACACAAGGTGGCTATGTCATGCTCTTTGTTTTCCTTGCTCCTATCTCTGCTTTGTCACTATTGATAAGCACAATGGCAAACACTGCTTAGAAATTTCTGTAATAGTCTAGTGACTGCTGGAAATGGCCATTAGGAATATTAATTAGTGGAATTATACTAGTCAAGACATTTAGACATCATCTTTTGTAGTTTACATGCAATGAAGTCATTACAACAGAGAACATAGGCAAGAGATTGCTTCTTCATAATATGTCAGTATGCCATGTGGCCATATTGGAAGCAAAATTCTTGAATGCTTTGTTTGCTTTCAGCATTTTAAGCATTGTACTCGCAAAGACTGTGAAGCAAAATTGATACCAAAGGAGGAAAAAAGCTGAAGTGTCTTAGTCCCAGGTAGGTAACATTCACATCTAAAATAAATTGTTTGATTTCCCATGCTGGACAAGATTGAAGGAGCTATTCTCCATCCATGTTTTTCTAATTTTTTTTTTTACTTTAAATATCTTTCACATTAATTTTAAATCCCTCATTTCTGAGGAATTTCTCATTTTGCTGTATCAACCTTATTAAGAACACCACACATTCACCCAACTGGAATTCATTTGTGCTGACTGCATGTATGAAATAATACTTATAAATGCATTCTATTTCTAACTTTTTTTTTACTTAAGAATCAAGTGCTTATGGTTAATGTTGATATTTTAAAGAGGATTCAGGTATTAAGTTTCTAAAAGCAGATGTAGTTGGAAGTGGGTCTTTTTGTGTTAATTTTTTCCCTCCCACATCCCATACTATGGTTTGTCCAGAGCCTCAGTGGGGGTACTACACAGGTGATGCTATCCTGGGAAGACATGGGGGTGAGAAATGAAAGAACAACTACGAGGTGGGGTGGGGGACGCGAGCCATGCAATGTTTTCACCACAGAAAGAGATGAGGTTCCTGTGAGAAAAAGGAGGGACTTAAGGCTGGAAAGGAGGAGAGTGGTTAAATGAACTCTCAGTCTTTGTCTACGAAAAACGGGCTAGCAGCTGGGCACTCTAAAAACGTTTTCACGCACTACTTGTGGCAATCTGTCCTACATTTCTCACAGGCAGGAGAATGTGTGAAAGTGTTTGCAAATAGCTCGGCTGCCTGGAAGAGGGGAGGGCAGAGGCTTGAGATCCTGCCATGTGAGTTTCTTAAGGCTCCCGCTGCAGCTCAGGGCAGAAGTCTGACGTGGAAATGATTGGATTGAGTCTCTTCAGCCACTATGACATGGCAGTTTAAATAGAAATTGCAATAATTGTCCCTTTCTTGCTCCAAAGCGCACTGCTGCAGTCTGTAAGGAACATTCTAGTAGAACCCACTTACCTATACAAAAGTGGAGATTTTAATGGATGTTATAATAGTAAAAACTGTTTTGAAGGAAGACCTTAGAACAAATTCTCATTCTTACTCAACTCTGCTGTTTGAACATTTTACATAAAGAGCCTGCAAGTGCTCAGCAACTGGCAGAAAATGCTTTTTGGCTCAGGCTTACCTAATAGGGATCGCTTCCAAAATGGGCAGTGCTTCTCTTGTGCCAGCTGGAGAGGTCCTGAGCAATGTGGTCAGTCCAATCAGCTTGCTGCTCTAGCTGGAAATCAAACCCCCGAGGAAAGGGGAGAGAAAAGCAAGCCAAAAACCTTTCTGAGAGGCAGCCTGCTAGTAACAACACAAAGCAGGGAACCAGACGCAGCTAACTATGATTGAATGACACCCTAAATATCCAAAACATTCAATTAAGGATGGTCAATTAATTTCCCTAGTAGTGGAATACAAGCTTTGATGGCTGTGGTAAGATTTACCTTCACTGTTTGTCAGAGCTCAAGCTTGCTGAAACTTAAAGCCAAAGGCAAGAGATCTTCACATTTTAAGCCTTTCCCCTCTTTTAGACTTCCTTTGTGTGATGAAAGAATTTTCTTCTGGTGTATATTGTCCAACTAACTTCTTTTGAAAGCGTTCCAATTTGTCTTAAATTGAGAGAAGCCTCACAGCTATATGAAGGGAAGAACACAGGATGCCACAGGTGCCTGTATTTGAATTCTTTCTACAGTCAGTCCTAAAATCTCTGCTGTGTGACCTGTTCGCTTTTCCAGCTCAGACATCCAAAGACCTTGGCCGCTGCAATTTTAGCCAGCCACTTAGGCAGTGTCTAGGTGGTGTTTGCTTTTCAAAAAGGCTAGAAGAGCACAAATTGTCTGAGAACAACTGCAAAACAGGTACATTTCTTTCAAATTGATTGCTAGAAGGAAAAAGACTTCATATTTGTAGTACAGTTTTAGTTTGTACAGTATTCTAGACAGATTTTAGAACATTCCATGTTGAAAGCAAGCAAACATTCAGGTTAAAGATTTAAATGATGTATCTTTTATCCAGTTTTGAGATGTGGTGAAGATGATAGATGTCTTACTGATCAGCTTCATCTTTCAAGTCTTTATCATATGGAGAAATATCCCAGAAAAATCAAGAGCAGACTTTCCCCAAACACAGTAACTGTGTTTACTTGGAAACCAGAAGTACAGCTACTGAGAAGCCTGGGCTTCACAGTCAGCTAGTGAAGCTTGTCCTCTGTGCTTTTTTTTTTATGTAATGCCTACAGCTCATTACGCCTATGGTTTGTATCCACTTTGACCCATCACCTTTGAACATTTCTATCTGAACCAAAAGAGACTTTGCAGTCAGGATATATATGATGTAAAAGTAGAAATTAACTATTAATTGGTTATAACAAACAGAAGACGTTCCAGATTCAACAAGCTTCTAGGCTAAATGCATACCAACCTGATAAAACACATGGAAAATCCTTCCAAGCTCAGCAGCTAGCAGGGGAAGGGTTAAACTGACTGTCCTATCTGCCTGTTCTGCTTTTAAAATTGCATATCTTCCAGAATTAATGTTCACACTCTTAAATACTTGAGCTTCCAACAGCCTGTCTCAACAGAGGCACTAATTTTACACTAACATTTCTACAGTTTTGTCCTGCAACTCCCTCATCAGTCTGAGAGAAGGGTACACAGCTGTGCTGTATTAGAGCTGATACTCAGTACGCAAGCAGCTAAGTCAGGGGGAATCTTCAGCAGGAGCTGAAGGGAAGGAGTGTTACCCTGCCATGGAGATGCTATCATCCTTGGTAGATGTAACAGTGAACAGGCATACTGCAATAGCCAGAAAAACTCAGAGTAGCATATCTTAGCCACTTTCCCTTCATCTGATGTCAGCTATCAAGATGACAGTAACAAACAGCACCATTATCACTCACACTTGGGTTACTCAAGGCAAGCCATAGCATACACTTGTGGTGATGACATTTCATGGCAGGCTCTCAGACATGGCTCCTGTGGTCACTGGGTAGGTGAAGATCGCTGAGCAGCAACTGTTAAGTGTAACATCATTTATGCTTCCTATCACTTTGTTGTATAACAGTAAACATCACAAATACTGATGTTTTTCCTTCCTAAATTAATTTCCATTCTTTGAAAGAGGCAATATTCTGATGAGCTAACAGTGCTTGCCTAAGTTAATGACTTATTGTGCTACTGTTGTGAAAAAAGACCCTTTATGAATTTAAGCTGTGTTAGCACTAAACTTGTGCCTACCAAATTAAAATGAGCACAGGTTTCAGGAAAATCACTCTTTAAAAGATGTTCAAGAGCTTTTTTCATACCCCATGGAGTTTATAACCAAATAATTCTCTAAACCTGCCAAGTTCCACATAATACTCCTCGGTTTGAGAATTAACTGGGCTGTATGTTTTGGTTGGGTTATTACTTTACCTTGCGAAAATACAATCACTTCTGCATTGCAGGAAGAACAAATCTAATCAAGCATGAAGCTGGGTAACAAGGCTTCATCATAGTGGTGTTGCAGTATTTCTGAAGCATAACTCCAGAAGTTTAAAAATAGTGTAAAGTGCAAGTTTAGTGACTCTTCAAAACATTTAAGTACCATAACAGTTTGTGTTATGAAAGGCAGTTGGTTCTCTTTTCATCATTGACTTCTGTGTGCATTTGGTGTTCTTCAGGTGGCTGAGCGCACATTCTTGGTGAGGAATCAAACAGACACTTGAACATTAAATCAAGTTGTTCAGAAGATCTAGCTAAACACTTTCAGATTTGACAAACATATGCAAAAGTGCCTTGTAAGTTCACAGTAAAATCTGCATAACAAGCAGATAATACTGTGCAACCTGGTCTAGGAAGCCTGCTTCGGCAGGGGGGTTGGACTAGATGATCTCTAGAGGTCCCTTCCAACCCCTACAGTTCTGCCATGCTGTAAGGTGAATAGCCAGACATAAGTACAAATCTACTGTATGAAACTGTGAATAGAAAAGAATCGAGTGTAGAATAGGACACCTGTAATACACTTTCTTCTTCAGGGACTTTCCTATCAGCTGTGTCAAATAATTGCACTCATTCTATATCCAGTTTTAAAAAGTTAAGTTTTGTTTCAGCATGGAAGCCAATTGTAGATTGAAAAGATAGCATATTCTTGTTAAAGAAGTTTTTTTTTTTTTTGACTTCGAGTGAGCTGGCCAGTCTACAGTTCTCTTTTAAAACTAAAAATAAAGAGATTAAAGCTGATTAGTCAAGTATGCATAAACCTAAAACAAAAATAACACATTGAACTTACTCTGTTACTTTTTGAGAGTACAGAATGCTATAACGTGATGGAAGGGACAGCAGTGAGAAAAAGGTAGGAAAGGCCTAGACTGTAATAAGCGAGGACAAGTCCAAATGCAGCAACCACAGACAAACAAAAACAAAAAGGTCTGCTTACCCCCTAGAAGGCCTCAGGTAGTGAGGGGCCTCCAACAAAGAAACCTACTCTTCCACTGCAAACCCTTAAATGAGATCTGGGAAGGGGTGGATCCTGGCTCCACCCCTTTTGGTTATTGAGGTACATTGCATACACCTGAGCTCCCCTAGGTTGGCCTTGCCTTCCCACCAGGTGCTCCATCACTGCTTCAAGCCCTGTCTTAGTAATTCCACTACAGAGGAGAATGAGATAACAGAGCATGCTGAGCACGTAGTGCTAACAGTTGCGCAAGGCTGTTGTTGGGGCTGTCAATGGAGCATGTGCCCTGGGACAGGAGCCTGTGGGACCAGGATGAGGGGAATGGTTGAGAGCACAGCTAGATTGGATGCCACCCTGGTGCGTAAGAACAGCATTTATTTGGGAACACAAGCTACTTTGACTTGACTTTCAGGACTGAACAGCTGTTGTTTATTTGTCTCTCTTAGCAGCCTTGCTTATGTGGCATTGCTGCCATGAATTCTCCATCGGAGAGTGAAAAAAAGGGATCTAACTTCTGTCATGAGCGTTATAACAGTTCCATACCTTGGAAACAGTAAGCTGTTTTTACAAAGTGCCCTTTTTTCCTAATTGTGTACTTAATTTGAGTAACTGCCTCCAGAGCTGGTGGAGCCCAAAACTGTTGCAAATATACCTGTGATTCTTACTATGAATAATAATTATTTGTAACTGCATAGTATTATGAAGAATCATTACAGCTTTCCCAGCAGAATGTTAATGTCTTATAAAGCCATCAGTGTGATTTTTAAAGAGTGGATGTGTGAACAAAGGGATCTACTCCATACTGTGCTTCTGCTTTGTGCAGTTTGTCTTAATTACTTTTTATGGTTCATTTTTTACTTAGTGTAGTTTGTCTTGTGTATTTATTTTTTTGGGGGAAGGCTTTTAGGAAAGCCTTTACATTCTCAAGAAATAAAATGAGATAGTTCTTAAGAGCTGTTTAAAACCTGTAAGGCTTGAGAGGGCTTTGGGTCAATATACTAACATAATCTGGCAGAGGAAAACACAAGTATGTTTACTGATGGAGAAGAACTAGGAAAAGTCCTCAGTACTGTGAGGCTGAGTGATGAGCTTCCTTGTCATCAGTAGCACTGTACATGGGGGGCAGTTCTAACTGCATCATGTGGTTGGTTTAAAATTACACTGATATTCGCAGCACAGAAGTTTGGGAGTCATTTTGCCTAGTTTTCTGCAAATGGCAGATTGGTGTTCTGTGACAGCCAAAAGACAAGTAGAACAATAAAAACTATGAGGAAAGAAATAGAACTGTGATACAGAGCACTTCTATAGTATACCCTTATTGTGAATATTGAGAAGGAGGAAAAAAAACAAACGAACAGGAAAGAGAGAATAATCAGAGGTACAAAAAAATAGTTTCTTCTCAAAAGACTGGGTAGGTAACTCTCCAGGATGAAAACAGCTCAAGATGAGGAGTATGGTGTCTCTGTCATCGTGAAAGATGAAAAAAGAATGAGAAATTGCTGTCTCTTCATAAAATGATAACCCGAGACAGTGTTAATATTCCATCATTGGTGTTTATGTATCAGCTACTGAAACAAGGCCACCCTTTTCTGTATCAGTTACAGTATTGTAAAATGGTAGTTATCCTTAGATAAGAGTAGTAATTATATATAAAGTATACAATTAAACCGAACAAAATTATTGTGGCATTAGATTAAAACAGAACTCAATTTTAGTTCAACAATTAAAAAAATACGCTCTAGAAATGTGCTCCTAGTGAGGGTTAGAAAAAGTAGAAAAAAAAATTACCTTATTCCATGTGAGGAATGAATTGGCAATTTTTGGCTTTGGGAGCAGTTCCTGCCAAGAATGCATATCCCAAAAAGAATCCTACGTCATTGCTGAGCAACTGGAAGAACAACAAAAAGGCTTCCTGCTAGGGATTTAGTCCTGTCTAATTTACTGAAGAGTTTTGGCAGAGGAAATTTATCATAGTCTTCATCACCCCTTCATCTTCACATCTTTTTTTCTCAATAATAAGTTGAAGTTTTATATGATTGAATGTCCTTTCTATCAGATAATTGTTCAATGTCTTGGGTTTTTTATTATTTTTATTTATTTCTCCGTGCAGTACCAGATTATGACGTGACTCTTGCTTTCCAATTTTGAAAACTTTTGATTGTTATGGAGAAGACACTATGATTATACTGAAATGACATACTGCCATTCTGCCACAGATCTTAAAATCTCAGGAAATCTTGAATCAATCAATAGAAGAAATAATAGTAACATAGTAAAGGTGAGTGAAAAAGGTATTAAAACACATATAAGAAGCTTAGTGCCCTCAGCACTAAGAGAGAACCAAAAGCTCTAAAAGATGGCTATTACTGTTTGATTCTAAGAATTTACAGTTCTCATTTATCTGAAGTAATTTCACACAAACTATGTCTCTGAGGAACTGACATCTCTCTCCATTAACTTTCTCAACAGCTGTTTTCTCTGTCACATTTTAAACCTGAACACCTATGCATTTCTAATTTTGCTGTAGTGCCTTGCTTATTTAAATAGAACGACTAGTTGTTTCATTGTCTTAATTATTCGGAAAGAAATGATTCCCTTGATGCTCTTAGGAACTGGAAGGTTGTTCATAGATGAGACACCCTGGTGCTCTCCTGGTTCAGCGTTCTAACACAGCTACTCAGAAGTGCCCCAGAACTGCTCCCTGGTGATGGTGATTTACATCCACTTCTTACATTAGCAAAGAAAATACTTAACCTATGGACTCCAGTTACATCAGTGTGCACACTTGCTTTGGCTTAGCTGAACTAATGCAAACCCTAATGAACAGCTCTGAGGCAAGAGCCTGAAATAGTAATGAGATGCAAATTGCCTCATTCGTTTCCTTGAGCCTGAAATCCAAACATGATTTGTTGATTTCTATAAACCCTTTAACAAGCAATCAGACTACGAAAAGGGTTATTTTTATAGCCCTGTTGTGTCATTTAACAGATAGCAGCAGAGATAACCGTGCTGGTTGCAAACCGGGAAAATTGCACTGCAAACAAACCCTGCTGTGGAAGGGCTGAGCCGGCAGAGCTGCGGGCAGCAGCCGATCGAGTCCCTCACTGAGAGCAGCCAGCTCAGCACGGGCAAGCCAGGCAGGTCCTTGGCTTCCGACAAACAGTGGGCAAGTCAGGATTCCTTCTGGAATCTCAAGCAGGCAAGAGATTTGTGTGTTCTGTTTGGAAGGGAGTGTACTGTTTCCCCAAACCTCCACAGATCTGCTTTAGATTTCAAGAGGCAAACCAGACTACTTTTTATTTGTGTTTATCTTCAATGTAGATGCATTCTGAACAGCTCAAATAGAAGCAAATTCCTCAAAACCATTTGTTCTTACTTCAGCTTCTGAAGGCATTCTTTGACTTGAGCAGTGAGAAAACAAGCAGGAGCAGGGTTCTGGTAGTGTTACAGGCTGCAGAACAGCTGAGGAACATTTACCCAATTCTCTCTGCATTCAGGCATGTCAGTAGCAACTGCATTTTGGATAATGCTCATAGCTCCTTTAAGTTGGCCATGCGACCTTTAAGAGTTTCAGGAGACAGTGGGAACAGTAATTCTAAAGCTTTTTTAGAAGTGTTCCTAGTGAAGCATTCAGACTGATTTGCTGGTGTTTGCTGCAGGGTACAACAGTTAATTTTTTATGAAGCCTAAATTCGAGTACTAAAAGAAAACAATTAGCTTTACAGTAAACATGAATAGAGTTATTTCACATTTATTAATGAACAATGGCCCATATGACAACTTCTTTTGTAATGCCATCATCTTTGTTGTTAGGGCAGATTGTAAATGCAGCCAAGTGGAAATATAAATAGTAACACCAAGTGAAATTCTTGCTGTGATTTTTGAATAGTGAGGGACCTATATTCAAGTGAAATAGGGGGCCTGGTTAATGAAGAAAAAACATGCTTTGCATTAGCTGGAAACGTTTAAACATAAAACGAGAAGGTCTACCCCGCATTCTTCATATCATTCTTATTAATTCTTTATATTTAGACAGACATATTTATTTATACTGCATACATTCATTCACACTTCAGTGCAGTATAAATGCAGGTAAGTGGGCAGCTGGTATGAAACGATGAGACTGGAAGAAAACACTGAATCTCTGCAGTACTTAATGGAAGAAGTGCAGAAGAAAGGAAGTGATAAGACTCAGGAGTTTGATGCAAAACAAAAAGCAAACTGAAAGTGACCCTACGATGAGTCTTCAGTAGCCAATCAAGTTACCACCTATGATTGTGAAAACTCTTGTGTTCAATGCTTACTAAGCCAAATGCCCGGGTGAAAACAAAGAACTTGAAATTGTTTTTATGGTAATCCCAGTCTGTTCTTCCTAAACATGTGCAGCAGAATGAGAACTTTACATTCAGTTTAGAAATCTGATGTATGTACAGTGTTCCATTAAGCACAGTCTAAATCAACATTAATTATACATGCCTTTTATTCACTAAGGAAAAAAAGTCTAATATAATTCGTGTAAAATGCTGAATTTTCCCACCTGAAATATTAATTAAAGGCAAGACTAAGTCCCAGTTTTAGAGCAAGGGCTTCTGATCATTGTATTAACTAACAGCCAGTCATCAGCATATATAAAGAGTCCTCCCCAAACGCTGCAGTTTGTGAGAGCTAGAGGGAGTCCCACTTTTCAGTGGAATGCCCGCACTGCTGAGGTATTTACATTAACTCACCGTCAGCGCCTGAGAGGACCACCCCCCACATAAATAAACATCGTCGTGTGAGGAGTTGAGATCCCTGAGACAAAAGTTACTACGTCCTTTTATCATGTACTTAAGAAAATGCAGTATTTACTCCAGAATAAAAAAATACAAATGTTTATTGGTAGGCTTCTTGTTCAAGAGCTGCATCTTCTACTGTTGCAGTATTTTTTCCCCCCACAATGCTGCAAGTCTGCTCACAGGTTTTCTCACTTGGAGGCTTTTCGTTTGTCCCAAAATTTTCATTCCTTCAAGTGAAAATGCACTTCCTCTACCTTGGTCTTGTTCTAACACCTAAATCTTCTGTCCCTGTTACTTTTCATCACTTTTAAACTCACAACTATGAAAGTTGGCACTTTCAAGATAAATCTCATCAGCTTTGGAATAGGGCACCAAACAAATAGCAAAACCAAAACCAAACAGCAGTGTAGTTCTGGCAAGCTTCCTTGATTTTCAGTTTGAATCATGGCAACAAGAAGTATCCTCTGCATGTTACATTTTGATACATCTTCAAGCTTACCGGTAAGCACCTTCTTTTTTTTTTTTTTTTTTTTTTTTTTTTAAACGATCAGCTTATCTGAAGGCAATCTTTGTTTTGATGATTACAAGTAGTATTTATCTCAAAGTATTTTCTCATCTTTTCCTCATTTCAGCTGATCACTCTCACCTACCTTGTGTTGCTCTGCTGCTAATCCACTAAATCAATGAAGTCTTCAATGATTTCCTTCCTAGTAGGCTATTTTTCATCTCTAATATTAAAGATGTCAGGAATGCTATTAACTTCATCATGGCTTTTGTTCACCTATGGCCAAAGAGCCCAAACAAACACAATGCTGTGAGATTAAACAGCACACCTGAAAATAAGGGAACTAAAATGGGTAGAAGATAACATTAGTTTTAGTTTAGTGTTTTTTTTTGACTGAGACAGAACAGATGATGCACACGTACGAAAACACTTTTCAGTAGTTTTGACAATGTAGCTCAGTTCTGACAGGTAACTGCCCCACTGCTCAGGATCAACAGTTTCAAGCTTTTTTTTTTGTTGTTCATTTGGGTTTGTCATGACACTCACGAACGGAAAGTAAGATTTAATGCACAAGAATTAACTCTCAGCAGTCAAGATATCGTTTATATTTTTACCATGGTTTGTCTGGATTAGCCTTCCACTTACATGTGCAACATGTGCATGTCAGGACAACAGTCCAATTGTACGGCTGTCACCCTGAAACGCTTTTGAAAAAGGGGAAATCCAGTTCAGTACGCTTATGTATTTGGCTAGGATCCTCTCCAAATAATACAGTACTATTCCAAATATTACTAAGTATGATAAAGCATTTCCAGCACATCATTTTCAAACAAAAGAATGTGAGAGGTTATTTCTACAGGTACCTTTTAATGCAGATCTTGAAAATTTGAGAAGATTTTGACGTTTTTCCCATCCCAATACAAGTAATTGCTTTTATTTACATACATTTTACCCCTTCTTATACATTTATACTAGTTATTGCTAGTTACCTTCTTCATTCTTAAATAATAGCACAAATGGTTTACAGTCATGACACCTCACAACAGCCTGGCTCACCATTTATGCAAAATAAAAAATGATGTTAAGCCTCAATATATATTTTTAAATCTTCTGTGAAGTCGAGATTTTCTCCTGATTTATTTTTTGATTGGCAGAACACTCCAAATGTGCCAGCATCCATGACTTATACAGATGAAACTAGCTGACAGAAGAGAATTTTCTTCAGTTCTTCATTCAGTTCTTACTCATCCCAGGTATCTCCATATTTATTTACTTTAACTAAAGAAAAGAAAGAAACAGTAACCACGTTATTAGTTTCAAGTATAAAAATTACAGTGTCAAAAGGAACGGACTGTTGTCATTAAAAGTGTGGAGTGGGGAGTGTGTCAGCCACAGCACAACAGACCTCTAATTAAAGATGCTTCTGAATAAATGGGGAGTTCATTAGTTGTTCTTTAACGAATTTATCCTCAATCCAGAGGCCAGCTGTGCTCATTCCTGCCCGACAGAACTTGTAATTACTTGGAAACAAATGCAACACGTGGATGAAACAAAGACAATTGGAGGAAACAGGCAAGGAATGTTTCAAGAAGTATGTGGCTACATAATGTAGTTACGTGCACAATTGGATGGATTCAGGATAGTTCAAAACACAAACAAACCAAAATCAGCTCTCCCTACTAGGAAACCATTATTATTTGGCAGCTTCCTTTAGTGTATAGGAAAAAAAACAGGCTACTGGCCCCAAAGGATTTACTCAGATATGTTGTGCATAACTGAAAAATGGCCAGTTAGTAGAAAGATGCTCTCCTGAAAGTGATCTGGAAACTGCCTGTAACAGACTGCCATTGCTGACATGGTGGATATGACACAGAAGCAATGCTGATGCTACTTAGGCACTCTTTATAAACCGACTTGCAGTTCAGTTATTTAACCCAGTAGAAGCAGTGGAACAGAACAGTGTATGGTCCTTGTTTCAATGAGAAGACAGCAAACTTAGCATAATGCATTGACAAATCTGTTTTAAGCAGACTGATACTGCAGATGAAGGACATGAGAAGCTGCCTCCAAGTAATCTGACAGCTCTTTAAACCACAGCAACTTAGCAGGTTGCGTGTATTTATTGACTGGAATGGTCCAGTCCAATTCACTGTGCAGCTACACAAATTTACACTCTAGTGACAAAAGGAGAAGAGAAGGCACTAGCAGAAGGAAGCTAGAGACTGCTTGCAAATGGTTTAAGCATGGTTAGTTTCCTCTGCTGTCCTTGCCACGGAAGACAGAAACCACTGTCTCCTATTGGCAGTCTAGGTCCTATGATACAGAGACATGTACAGAGATAAACAAAGGGGTAATGAATCAGGATGCACAGAGGATGTACGTAGCAGGTAACATGTCCCATATGGCACAAGAAGCTAGATCAGATTTTAGCCCACAACATCAGAATCCCTCAACTATAGTGCACCTCCACTTATAAAACATTTCTTAATTTTTGTACTCCCTTTTTTCCCCTAACAGTCCAAATAATGTTCTCACAAAAGTTTATCTACAAATCTCAAGCACTGCTCAGTTCTAGTCTCAAAGACTAACTACACCCAAACAAAACACAGAAATGTAACTGAATGCAACTCTGCTGATCAACTAGAATAAAAGATCCCAAATAAGTAAAACTACAAGAATTAATGCATTCTCATTTTTAGCCATAAGACTGGCCATGCAGTATGGCAAGGTTTGCAGGATGCTGCTTAAGACTTCAAGTGATGTTTCTAGTGGTTCTCTGTGAAGAAACATCTTGAAAATACTCATTCTATAAATCAGCTGACAGTGTCAGCTGATTGAACTTAGAACCCGCAACTACAATTTCAATAGTTCCTGAATGTTTTATCTGACTCAGTCACAGGGAAAAAAAAAAACACACTGCTACTCTCTTAGTGATGCATTTAAATCTTTACCCAATAATTTTAATTCTAGGTTTTATTCTGAGACCATAAAGATTTTTCTAAAAGCAAATGACCTGGAAAAAGTATTTCATAAGTATGTAATAGACTGACACTACTAAACAACACTGTTCCAAAGTTTAATATTACTGCTTCAGATCTTTTTGCATTTATATACTTCTGATATATTTATTGCAACCTGACATGCCCAATAGGATACATTATCTATTCTTACATGCTTTTTTGCATTATCCTTGAGAAAACATTTGGTTTTGCTGCACACAAAACCAAATGACTGTAGCTTAATAGCCCAGCAGACTGGTGAAACACTTATCTTGATAATATCTTTTTCCACAGCTGTCACACTTAGTAATACAGTTCTAGAGCAGCTAAGTATGAATTGCTACTGATGTCTCCTTTTAAAAACAACTGTTCAAGTCAGAAAGTGGACTGGAGTCCTATTCTTCAGAGCACTGCATTCTTATTTTGTTGCGCAAAGTTTTGCTCCTCATTGTGAAAACAAATCTCGATATTGTTGCTAAATACTGTTTCCTTCCTTTGCATTTTAATGTAGAATAATGAATCTCTACAAACAATACCACTATAGAAATGCACTAATTCCACAAGAAACAATTCATAAATACCCCCCACTCCAAAACCACCAAGTGTGCTGTATTCTGTGAGAACAATGCTATCTGAAACACACACCCCCTCCCATAGCTAAAACTCTTCAGTAAAGCTCAGAGTTCAGAGAATTCTGTTGAAAGACACTGCTCAATATATTAAAAAAGTAATAATAATAGATGTTCAGAGTCCGGCAATACAAGCAATAGAGCTAGAGATGAAGAGTTACTATCTGCTTTTGCAAGATCAGCATTTCTGATAAGACCCTATTGCATACCACATACTTGGAGACACTGCCACCGAAAGTTGCTTAAAGGGCAGGCAGAATCAAGCTTTGGCTTTCTAACTATCTTACAAATCATTGCTACTGTTTGAATTTGCCACCTATTGTTGTAAATCAGTACATTACCTTCTTTAGCTGGTCTTTCCTGGGGAAATCTGCCTGGAGTTTCTGCCTTTGGTGGTGACATTACTTCATAGGTCTCTCTGTGCTTATTCCTTAATTCCTCATATGTGACACCTTTTTTTTTACGACTTTCTTCTGGAATTGGAGGAGCTTCTACGAACACAAAAGTACCAGAAATGGCATCACATAACAAAACTTGTCTACAACCTCTTCCAGAACACCAGTTAATTACAGCTCAATCTCAAATGAAAATGAGCAACAGCTGCAATTCTAAATGCAACTGAGAATGGATGTGGTCCTTTTATCCTTTCCATTTTGTCTATCTGCTTTACATCTATTTTAACTTATTTTTGTAATTTTACCCAGTGGAAAGCCTAAGAAGCACATGGTACCTGATAGATAAAATAGTTTTGGTCACTTCAGATGAGATTAATGCTCAACATTTATAATTTCTGAAGAGAAATCTGGATGAATCTAAAGTGTTTGTAGTAAGGCTTTAAATTCTGCTATTAAAGACTGAGGACCACAACCATCACATGTCACTTGATATACACTTCAGTGTACATCTGTAATGCAGAATGGTTCTATAATTAAGGCTTTACAAATCACTAATATTAGTGATGGAGTATTATTATAATTCCCTTGACACATCAACGCCCCAAGCTTTTATATACCAAAAAGTAAGTTGCACGCAAGGTTTTTTTTTGTGTGTGTGAAAAACATTTTCCACCAAGAAATTAAGAATCCAAACTGATTCAAAATATGCGACTCCGCATTGGATAGCAACAGCCTCCTTTGTGTACCACAGAGACCAGACTTCAGAACAGTATTTCCCCTGCAATAGCTGAGCACACAGTTCATACTGGACTGATGGGAACAGCTACACAGAACAGTACTCGAAAACCTTTTTACTTCTCCATGAGAAAATCAGCTGTCACATGAGAGAACACAATACGCATGCAGTACTCAGAGAACACATTCTAAAACACCCAACAGTTTTAACTGATGGAATTAGCAATATAGAGTTAAAGCACCATCACTAGTGAAAAGTGAAGAATTCTGAAAGGCTAGCAGAGAAATGGTGGAGACCACGACCTATCTAGTGCAATGAAAAATTTGGTACATTCACCTTTATTTAAATCAAAAAGAGCTTCAAGTCAGAACATGTTTTTTGGAGGTTGAGTTTCATAAGAGATTAAGCCTTATAAATTAATTTACTCACAATTAGAGCTACAAAATGAAAAAACACCTGCACTTTGCTTAAATAATACACGTATTTACCTTCTGTCTCAAAACAACTCTAGGATTTTCAATGTGTTTCACTGAAAAAACACTATTATGCCATGTATGTTTGCATGGGATGAAATTAATTTTTCTGAGAGAGCTAAGAGGAAGGCAAGAGTACTACAAATTGCTAAATATTAAGGCAAATCCCACCTTGAACATTATAATCGGAAATTCCTGTGGGTGAAGATTCATTCAGGGAAGCACTGAATGGAACGGGTTCATAACTAGAGAGGGCTCTGTCTGTTGAGCTGTAATCATCTGAATAGTCAGAAGAAAGAGGGAATCCAGCTTTTGGAGAAGATTCAGTATATGATTGAGAAGGCATATCTGAAAATTCAGATTTTCGACTGGAATAGCTGAAAAATAATACAAATAGATATTAAATACAGAAAGCTAAAGTTAAAAGGAAACCATATGAGTAATGCAGTGTGCAGCTCAAAAACTTACCGGGTTCAATGGTTTAGTTTAGTTTTCCACAAAAACTAACTGCCCTACAAAAAGATATTCTTTTTAAACACTGCAAAAATCTGTATGCACCCTTCCCCAACACCCTTTGCTTCTTTCCAGAAACCTAACTCATAGCCCCAAATCTCCAAACCAGAAGACAAAAGAGAAATTATTTTGCATTTTAAAGCACAGAAACGACAATCCTTTCCCTCAGGGACTCTTCAGGCAGAAAAAAACACAACAGACACAAATAGTACAGGGTGTGTCCACGTAACAAGCTATAGCATGCAAACTAGTTATTTCTAAAGATCTTTTAGGAAGAATTTGCAATTAAAGACCCTTTATTATTACTGGTGCTATAATTGATCAATAATACAGTACAAAAGAAAAGGAGAATGAAGATCCGTGCTGGGGATAAAAAACTGTAAGTCTGCTGAGTTGTTGAATTATTTTTTCAGAAGAAAAATAAATGAATTTTCTCTTGAAAGAAAAAGATCATCCAAAAAATACTCCTGAAACTGATGCCTGATGCTACCTACTCAGAACAGCCTCAGAAATCACTTCATAGCAACGTGTCTGTCTCTACCAATAATGCCATCAGTCTTTGTTCATTTTTTACTTTAGATTTCTGCTTAGCTGTACATTTAACTTCATACAAAGATTTGCAGTTCATATTTGCTTTGCTCTCACGTAGCATACTCCATCAACACACGGAGCTTAGGCATTTTTTCTCCATTATATTTTTAAAGTATTTACAACACAGCATTAAAGAATGATGTAATCCTTTAGTTCCCTACTCCTTTTTAACTGTTTTTTTTTGTTTTTTTGTTTTTTTTAACCGAAACAGGTTAATTGGCAGATGTATAACGACCACAAATAGGAGCACAATGACTTCAGTCACTGGCTTTAAAGGCTAGTAGATGTGGATGACAATGTAATTTGAATGAATTTAAACTCATTGTTCTACCAGGGAAAGGAAAAAAAAAAACAGTATCACTTAGGAAATATGATGGATTTCAGAGATATAGAAGAAAGAACTAATAAAAGATCAAGAGACAATGATGCAGCAGATGATTGCACACCTGGAGTGAGCAGAGATAATGGCCACAATAAAATCTTATTAAAAACTGTGGGAGGGAGGGTCCAGCTGAGTTTATACAGTAGATGTATTAAGCGATCATTACCAAAACTCATTGGAAATTAAAAAAAAAAAAAAAATCAGAATAAAAAGTAAACCTTGCAGACAAAAATTAAATTTATCCATGTATATTTACCAAGTCCTACATAAACACCTAAAAAATCTTAGCACAGAGAAGTAGCAGGTCTACCACTCCCTATCCAAAGACTGTTCTGTCTGTTTTAATTCAAAGGTTTGAGACATTCCAAAAGTAATTTGTAATTAGAAAACACTTGAGGTAGAAAACATTCTGGAACAAAACAGGAAATAGTTTTAAGAACCTGATGAGTTTCTCATATGTACTGCATAACTGTTACAGATGTAAAAGATTTAAACAAACAGCCACAAGTTTGATCACCATGCTTCTTCCTGCACTGATATTGTTTACTGAGCTCTTTCCTTTGATAAACACTGAAATCATTTCCACCCTCTTCCTACTTGAATCAAACTGAACTATGAAAAAAAGCTTCCAGAATGTAACACTATTTTATTTCAGTTAAGTTTACTCCTCAGCTGAGTAGAGTGACTTCTGGTGTCACACTACTACAGGTAAATTCCACAGGAAATCAACATATGAAAATCTATACCTTGTAAATTAAGATAATAAAATCTTTATTCTTCTGTTTGTCAAAGTAATTTATTGTACGTGTTGAGTTCAACACGTGTGTTTTTATAGCTGGTCAATTGACACAGCTGACAGATTCCAGAAAGGGGCAAAAAGGGAAAGAGGGAAGGTACAGATTTGAAGATCTTTGAAAGCTGCCAATGTAGGCTTGATCTCTTCAGTCTTTAAAATGTCTTATTCTTGATAAAAACAAGTGTTACACTTAAAAGAGAATTAAATTCTTACGAATGCGAACTATGTCTCTGAGCCTGTCGCAGAACATCTCCTATTGGGGAGTCCTTCAGCTTCTTAAATTTCTCACTACAGATTGGCAAGTATGATATCTTCCCAGCCAGGTATCCACACATTCCAGCAACTTTATTAAAAGAAAAAAAAATAGATGGTTTTATATGCTTAATAATAACATTCAACATAGTTTTAAAAGAAGTAATTCCAAATAAATCATACAGCGTCTTCAGTAAAAGAAACAAACAAAAAAAAGCAGTAATCATCGCTTTGCTACTTTTGCAGACAAAGATAGCTAGATCCTTTTATATGAAAGGAGTATTTTTTAACTGAGAAGACTAAAGACTAAATCATCCTTAAGACAGGTAAGTGTTAATTACCAGTAACAGTAATTCCCCAAGAGTCTCACGCCGTAGATCATATTACCTGGGAACCAACATAGCAGGAGATTTTACCCTACCATGCTGAAACTGTGATTCCTGCGTTAAAGCCTGTATCTTCCAAAAAGGTTAAAAAAAATGTTTTCCATGGGATAGGAAAGCCAAAAGCAAAGTTTACAAACATTTACTAACAAGACGTGTAGGGGTTTAGCTGCTTGGAACTAAAAAAAGAAGTGGAAGATACTTAACACACGCAGAGGGAAAAATTAAAAGCCCTTAAAATGATAGAAGAAAAAAAAAAAGTCTTAAAGTGTTTTATTGTTTTACATCAGCTAACTATGAGCTAGCACCAGTACCTGGAGAAACAATTACAAAAACAACTACAGCTGTGCTGCAAGAGGAATGTACAGTTAAACTACAGGACACTATGTGGAGCTGGCAATAATTTCCAGGAAGATCCTGTAGATCATAGCCACACGTCACCCAACGGTGATGGAATGAGAACTGCTTTACTCAGACCTTTTAAACCACAACTACATCCCCCATAAACCCTGGTACCCGAACTGTACCAGCTAACCCAGATGAGCTACCTACTGAAGCACACTTTTTATGGAAGTTTTCCTAATTTAAAGTGAAAGTCTGCATGTCTGTATGGGAACTGTTGAATCACGGCCTGAACCACTGATTGATCACCTGAGGCGAGCACTGGGTCAGCCGCAGGGGCACAAGTGAGTGTGATTGGAAGGGGTGGAGTTTGACTCCACCTCTCCCAAGACCCCATTTAAGGGCTGACCACCACCAGGGAAGGATCTCTGGTTGGAGATCCCTCCCTAGTGGAGTTATTGGCGAGCCTCAACCATCTTTAAAGGTGAGTCACTCTTTTCTTATTAACCATCTGTACATCATCTACTTAAGCCTATCAAAAATATACCATCTTTGGCGCTATTTCTTTTGGGTGCTATTTTTGGGGGTTATTTGCCCTACAATGTCCATCAGCGTATGCTGAAGATAAGGCAGAAGTATTCCAGCTCAGTTTGAAAAGCAGTTGGTCTGGTCCATTTCAAAAGTTAGTTCTGCTACATACACAGAATGTGGTCCTTAAGCAACACATGCGTAGGAGGTATCAGGGAAACAGTAATTCTATTATTTATTAGAAAAGTTTGTGCTGTTTGGTGTTCAAAGAAAGCAAGTACAACTTCCTATAAACAAACGGCAGCCCCAGACTCTCACATTCATTTATCTGCCTAAACAACACTTCCTTCACCACAAATCATGGCTTTTGCCCTCTTCCCACTGAAGTAAACTGTAATATTAACTGGCTGCATCTGGGCAGATTGGCAAGACAGCACCTTCTTGTTTTACTGTTGTGTATTACACTCATAAGGCTAATTTATTAATTTTATTATTATACTTAATCCAAAATCATTCACAGTAAATTGGTTTTCCCATAATTGTATAACAGAACACCAAAATAGCACGAATGGGACAAGTGAGACACATGAATAATGACCTTCAAATTAGGAAGGGTGGGGTGGGCGTACCCTGGCAAAGTCCTTCAAGCCAACTTCACTGCAGCAGCAGTAGATTGTTCCAATATTTTAGGAGATATTATTTGCACTTAGAAACTTTTAAACAATGTCAAAAAGTTTTACTTGGCAAAGCCAAAGCACTGAACAGATACTGCAAGTCAAAGTCAAAAATGAGCTTCTGACGGAAGCATCACAGATTGCTAGCATGCACAGTTCAGGTGCTAGAGAAAGTGTTACTGTGTGTGTTTGTTTCTTCCCTCCTGCAAAGTTTACACAGACAAGGGAAATACAAAAGCTAGGTCAAAAGAGCATTTTTGCTGAGTTCTTATCAGTTGTAATACTCTGAATAGATGCTTTAACAGCAACAGGTTACATTCCTACACGCAGTGCTCCTTAAGCATGAACTAATTTCTGACAAGTTTCTGATTCATCTTTAAACTCCATCACAGAAAAATACTGATCCTTAGCTGGCCATAATGAAAAGGAAACTAAGTAAGGAAACTTACACAGTGTCTGCTGACAGTACTTTTATCTTACATTCTTATATTACACTTGTCAGGAGCAGTTCCAATCTTACAACTTCACAGAAAGCCCAAAAGCAAAACTTGTCACAAATCTGTTGCACAATTTCAAATATGATGAATTGCTTTATCTCTTGATACTGTATGGCTTTTTTTTTCCCAGTATTATATGTTGTGTTTAAGAAACATCGCAAAGAAGCTGCTGACTGATAGAATCAACTGCAGGAGGTGAATTTTATTTATTGGCTATATCCACGTAGGAATGATCTTCAAGCAGAGTTTTACTGATTTAAGGACAGAGTGAAGTCAGTCAGCCACCCAGCTGGTCTCATCGGAGTTAAAACTGAGTAACAGACTCCAGAACCTAACTCACAAATGCCAGCTCATCTGTGCAGGCTTTTACTTACATGCAACTTTAGTGAAAGAGCCAAATCTTGAGTTATCTCTTAGAACACCTGAAAATGAGAAATCAAATTAAGAAGTAAAAAAAAAAAACAACCAAACTGTTCTATGAATACAAAATGAAAATTCTATTGCATAATGTCAAAGGAAGCAGGTAACTTTTTTACACTTAACATTCAAAAGAGGACAAGAAAGCCTAACACTGGAATTCTCCACAAAATGCTAAAGATCTAAGAATTAGCTCTTTAACATCACACAGAGTACCACCACATTCACTAAAATATTTCGTCCCACAGTCACAGAGATATTCCATCTGTTGAGCAATATAAACTGAGGAAGCTGATTTTAATTTAAAGTTCTGCTCCTTCTTTAGCTTCAGAATGTGCAAGTCATATAACTTAAGAGTCTGAATTCTCTTAGTTACCAGTAGATGTTAAAATTATTATAGTATCTTTATTAAGTGTTTTATCTCAGCAAGTAAAAATTAAACCAAGTATATTTACAGTTTACCTTTTTTGATTAAGAAACTAGTAGCAAGCATGCTCGCTGCAGCCAAAGGAAAAGCTGTGAAGAAGAAGAGAAGTTACTTGAACACAATTTTCAATCTCATTTAACAAAGTACACAATAAAATGAGAGATGGTAGGTCTTAGTAAATTCATTTGTATGAGAATAGAACTATGCACTATAAAAACTATGGGACATTCTCAATTCCAGCTTTTGAGACCTACTACAAGTGATGTGACACTGTGTTATCTTGCCCTTGGACTCCACACTTCCTAAAATACCAAAGCCCATGCAGCTGTGATAAAGGAGCAAGGAACTGACACTTAGCTACAGCTTCCACAGCACCAAAAATGCAGCACTTCCAACCTGAGAAGCATACACAGGCTTTTAGAACAGCTGGCTGCATAGAGGCCAGTGCCTTCAAAAATTATGGATAAAAACGTTTAATTTTGTTTTAATATGAAAATGTTTGAATAGTTCCAACTCTTGCACAGATACAAAATAAATGGATTAAACTGAGGCAACCAGAAGAGTCTTATTCAATAGCAATGAAATAATGGAGCAGGTTTTTTTGTAGCTTATGGATCAAGCTACCCAACTTTGGGGTAGGGTCAAGAATGCAGAGAAGCCTATGAACCTGGAACTGCATTACTACCTATCACAATCTGCTTGATGGTTTGCATCAGTATTTATCATTAAATGACTTCAAATAGCAGGAAGCAGTTGGAGACAGCAAGAAATAAAAGGAATGCCCATTTCAAGCAACTCAGAAATTATTTATAGGCCCAACACAAATTTTCTGGACATCAAAGACAGGTTACACAACACAGTGGAAACAAATGCTTTGCTACAATGTGAGCATAACGAATAACTAGAAATTAATTAAAACAGCAACAGGTAAACAAAAATTGGGAGTAAAAAAAAAATTGCTATAATAACTATCCAGGTGTAGAAATTAAGCAAAAGAAGCTTAACAAATCAGAGACCATCCCCACTTCTCACTGCTATGTGCAAAAACTACCTCACCTTGGAAACAAAAGAAATCTTAAGAAAAACATAGGGAGGCTGGGATATCAACAGCAAGTCACTAAGGGGGGAATGTAATGCATCCTAATCAAAATGGTTCCATGGGGGAAAAGGTCCTATCAAATCCAACTCACCTCGGTACCGGGCGCTCTCTTCAGCACACTCCTTGAGGAGCCTCCTTTCCTCTTCTGTCGGCACATAGTGCTTAGGGACTGTGTTCTTTTGTTGTGGAGAGCCATTAAAGAGAGAGCAAAAGGAAGATTTAGGGAGCTCTTCAGTTACAAACTTGTTGTGACTTTCAAACCTTGTAGTGCCTAAACTTCAGTACAGCTACAGTGAAGGAGCCAGCACCTTTCTGCCTACAAATATAGCGTGAAAAATACCCTGAAAAAACAACAACAAAGAAAACTCAACAGTTCTACAAAAACAGACAAGATCCAGTGTGCGCTCAAACACCTTTTCCTGGGAAAGACAGCTTTGCACTCAGCAACCTGCCTCCCGATTTAAGGAATTCGGACAGCTCACTGAACCTCTTCTTAACGTTTGTCAGGGCTGTAACTCCACGACGCAGGTGCGTTCCCACCAGTACCCAGCACAGCCGAAACGCGGCTGCGAGATGCCCGGCAAAGGCACTCCCCTACGGACAGGGGCCCGGGGGAAGAGACACCTCCCACCGTCCCGCCGAGGCGCGGGCCTGCTGCGAAGTGCCAAGGTCGAGGACAAGCGGGCCTCAAGGGCACGGCCAGCGGGAGGGCACGGCACGGCGGCCCCGAGGCTCGGCCGGAGCCGCGCAGTGCCCACCCCGCAGCCAGACATCCGCGTGTGCCGGAGGCCGCGACCTCGCGCCTCACACCCAGCGGCAACAGCCCCGGTCCCGCGGGGCCGCCACAGCTCCCGGGGCCTCCGGGGCCAGCGCTGCCGGACGCGCGCCCGTACCTCAGCCGCGTCGCCGAGCTCCCTGCCACCGGGGCCCTGCCCGGCCTCCATGGCGGAGCGAGCCCGGGCGGGCGGCACCGGCCAAACGGGGACCGGAACTGCCCCGACGCCCCTCCGCCGGGCGCGGCGGCAGACCCGGAAGTGGATGAGGGGCACTGCGCAGGCGCGGGACGGGCGGGGACGGGTAGTTATCGCGGCCCGGGGCGGGCGGGTGCAGGTGGCCGGGTTCGGGAGCTCTGTCGGGGCTTTCTGCCTTCAGCCCGCGAGGCGCGGTTCCCCTGTGGGAGCGAGAGCCTCGTGCCGCTGTGGCAGTGCTGTGCCTGCTGCGCCGCTTGCTCGCTGTTTGTTTTCCCGTCGGTGTGAAAGCTGCGTGCGCGCGGTGCGGCTGCAGGCGGGACGCAGAGCGTTGATTTCAATAGGGAACGTTTCCTTCCCGTGCCTTATCTCGTTTCCTGCCTTCTCAAAGAGTGCCGCCCTGTAATAAACGCGAGAGCAGGCACAGCTTCAGCAGTGGTGAATCCTTGAAAGGTAATCGTTACGCGGCTGTTCTCTGTTTCGTAGCGCCGGGCCCTCTGCTTAGCTGCACGCAGGTTCCCCTTTATTGTTCCCCTTTATTTAAGCGAAGCCAGGAGCCTGGCGAGCTGCTGCCTGAGCTCGGTGGTGTGGATGGTGCCGGAGAGTGTTTAGAAAGACGAGTCTGCGGGTCTCGTTCAAATGGCGGTGATAGCGGGTGAATGCTGCTTTTGAGAAATCGGGATTGGGGGGGGGGGGGGGAGATGTTTCTAATAACGCGATTTACGCTGTAAAGCTTTCTGGTAAACTCTCAGTACTGCTGCTCGAATTCTCAGCGCAGCGTTATGCCTCTACTTGCCTGGAATGCACCACTCCCTGCCAGCCATCCCCGCAGCCAGCCCTTGTCTCTGAACCCTGGAATTCGAGTGAAGAGGCTTAAATTGCTGCTGCCTGATGACTGTACCGAAAAAGCCTGTGCCTGAAGATAGGAAATGCGAGGCTTAGAGGCTGAAGGTGTCAGAAATCAGCAGGGAACGTGCACACGAAGTGTCTGAAACTAGTACAGAATGTGACTGTGCTGTGAACACGTGAATGACCAAGGATAAACGGACTGGGGAGTGTGAGAAGTGATAGGTGTCACTGCATGCAGGGTTCGGAGTGCCCCAGCAAAAAAAAGCTTCAGAGGAAATGGGTTTCTGAATTTGGATTCTTGAAATAAGATGAGAAGATGGAACCAAGGAAAGATGTTTTCTGTAGTTTTCGTCGTAGAATAAATAAATTACCAGTTTATCAGGTTATTCTGCCTGATAATGCAGATTAGTTCCACCTTCATCTCTGCTCATCACTTGAGCCTGCCCTAATTAACCTCATTAACACCTGAACCCTGTTCATCCCAAAGCAAAATAATTTGGCCTCGCAAATCCCCAGTAGTTTTATTTAATGCATTTCAAAAGGCAATTTATTTAATGCTACTTCCCATTCTAGATGAAGATTACAATTTGTTGTTAAAGCTTGCATTTTTGTAGGGGAGGATGTGCTGATGGGTTATTCCTTCTCTAACCGCTGAGCTTCAGATGTGGAGGAAATACCTCTTGGTCTCCTTTGTTGAAGAAAATAATTACGCTTTTGTTTCTTGCTTTTTTTATTTTTTATTTTGCCTCTTTTATAAAATTAATACTTTTTCATTCCATTTCCCCACTTCACTATTTCTGCACTTAAACAGTGAGTTTTACCTTTCTTCCAGAGATCTTTGCTGGAACAGCTGTGTGCAAGATGCTTAACGCTGCTTACAGGCTTCACCTGGCTGCCTACGTCCATTCTTCGGTTTAAAACTGCAGTTGGAGGGCCGTGTTGGGTTTAGGTGGTAGAGCACATCCACGTCTTTGGAACTTCAATTTTTGTCTTCGAGTCAGCGTGGAGGAGCAGGAGCGTAAAGTGATCGGTTAAGGAAAGTCCCCAGAACAGGTGCTCAAAGTCTGAATGCTCGAATATACAGAATAGTGATTTCTCTGTTGGTCTTCACTGCTGTTTCTTAGCTCTGGACAAAAGTGTGAAACGCAGCAGCTGGGAGCTGCCAGTTCTTGTCCTCAGGGCCACTCTGGGTATGGCCACTGCCTCACGGGAACAAGGCGCTTCTGTCCTAACCAAGTACTGCTGAGGCAGCTGCGGCTGGTGGCAAACGGAGTCAGTTACTTGGTGCCGCCAGTGAGAACCGACAGCGTGCGTCAGCAGAGCTGTTGGGCACGGCCTCAATTAGTAAGGATTGTAGCCACGTTGATAATAATTAATAACAAGTGGTAATGCAGCGTGCTTTGTAAATCACTTTACAAGCTGATCCTTAGGGCTACACAGTAAAGCAGGAGAGTTAGGAGCTGGGGAAGGGGAGAACCCCGCTGCTGAACGTGAGGACAGGCGGGTTGCTGGGTGCTGCCGTGAGCCGACCCACGAGCAGCGCCCGCGCCCGCCTCGGCATCCAGGCCCCGAGCGCTCCTCCCGGGGCGGGACTAGCCGCCGCCGCAGGAGGCCGCCGAGCGCTGCGTTTTGATTGGCCGAGCGGCACGCCTGGGGGCGGGGCCTCGGGGGCGGGCTCGGCCGCGGGGAGCCAACGGGGAGAGGGCGGAGGGGCGGTGCTGCGTGAGTGCTGCGCTCTCGCCCCAGTGAGCGGCGGTTCCTGGTGGGGCGCCGCGCGCCAATGGGCGGCGGGAGGCCGGGCCGGGCCGGGCCGTCGAGTTACCGGAGGGGAGCGGCGACGGCGGCGGCGGGATAAAGCGGGCGGTGTGCCCGGCGGCGCCTGCTTCCCGACGGCGGTGCTTTGCGGGGGAGCGCAGCGCTCCCGAGGCGGCGGGAGCGGTGAGGTTGCTGCGGCGGCGGCGGCGGGACCGGAGGGAAGGGGGGAGGGACCGCTCCAACGGAAACGGGGCGCGGGGACGGGCTCCGCGCCCGGGCCGGGCCGCTTTGTTTACGGTGGGGAGGGGGCGCGGGGCGGAGGCGAGAGCCTCTCGGCGGAGCCGCCTCCCTCCGTCCTTCCCTTCCGACCGCGCCGCGCTTCCCCCGTTCGCCTTCCGCTGCTGGCGGGTGCCCGTGCGGCGTGGCGGCCGCCCCGGGGCCGGGGTTCTGCGCTTCGGAGTGACTGTGCGGCGGCGCCGGGGGCAGCGGCCCCGAGCCGGGCTTTGTTCCCAGCCCCGCCCCGGCAGGCGGTGGCGGTGCCGGGCCGGGGGCAGCGCGGGCGGAGCTCGCCCCGAATCGCGGCAGCGCGGCGCTGCGGCGGGCCCGAGCTCGGCTCGGACCCCGAGCTCATTTTTGCCTTCGTGGTGCGTTGCCCGTACGGCTGTAGGTGTGGGGGGCTCAACCGCAGTACCCCCCCCCCCCCCCCCCCCCCCCCGGGTTCAGTTTTCACCACGGTACTTCCTCTACTTGGGTTCTGTAATAGTTCTGGCTGGCCGTAACAGCGCTCGGTGAGCATCTCGGTTTGTATTTTAGTCAGAAATCTGTTGCTCGGTAGCGATTGCCGGGTTTGTTCCAGCTCAAAAGAAAGGTAGGAAAACAACCAAAAACAATAACAACAAAAAACCACGTCTGGAGGTGGGGGAGAAGGAAATCTGGGCTTCTGTCTTCCCGGAACCAGAGACCTGACCACACCTGGGAGTGTGCATGAAAGAAGTGGTCTCTTCCGTACTCCTCATGTGCTTGGCTGTCCCCTGAGCTCAGGCTTTGTGCACTGCAAGGGATGTTATCAGGCGGTGAGGCACTGAAATGAGGCCAAAAACAGCAAAGTGTCAGTAGGTAGGTTGCTGACCTGACCACAAAGAGCCATGTACGTTTGTAGGAACGGTGTAGTGTGGAGCGTGTGGAATGCTGTGCTTCATGAGGTTGTTCACTAAGTGAAGTTACGTGTAGCTATTTAAGAAGTTCCTGCAGTGTGCCTTTCTGTAGCTTTCCCTCTCTGTTGCTGTGGTACTGAGGATGCACCCCATTGCTTCAGAAGCTCAGTGGAAGCTTGAGCAAGCAGTGGGAAACCACACACGCTGCGCCTTGTCTGTGTATCACAGGAAGGAAGCGAACCCGAGGTAAAAATGGCTTTGCAAGCTTAATAAGTTGAGTGCTTACAGGTGGGAACAACACTGTGTCAGAAGTAGGGATTTCTGGGCCATTGGCTGGTGGCATGTGATGGCAGTGCCCAGAAGGACCTCCCTGCTGCCTTACTGAAGCTGCAGAATGGATTTGGCTCGAGTCTGCTCTCAGGAGGCAGAGTTGGTAGTGTGTTGCTTTGGGATACTGTCACAGAGAAGTGCTCAGCGAGCTTTGTTTCAAAAGAGAAGCTGAAGAAACTAGCTTTCCTTGTTAGCTTGACTGTCTGGGCTGGGAGAGCACAGTCACAGCTGATGCTCGTGTCATAGCATTACATCCTTCAGGAAGGAGATGGAGGGCTGTAGGACTGCAGGGAAACAATGGAAATATCTCAGTTGTTCACATTGCGGTTTTAATGCCTTTCCACCTGTGTCCTCCTGCTAGCCCTGAACAGCTTAAGAGTGGTTCTCAAGTGTTTTTTTTTCCCACTGTAAATGTTTGTCTTTCCAATTTTGGGGGTTAAGATTAATTGGTGTGCAGAAAGTTTTCGCTAATACAATTGTGAACACCCTGTCTGTATTTACTTTTTCTAAGAACTTAAGAAGATTATAATTAAACCCAGCTCCTATTGGCTATGTATGAAAGAAACCAAGTTGGAAAACAAGGTGTTCCACATCCAAAATTGCCTGTTTTCTATCTACTTTTGTGTAGATGCTACTTCAGGGAGTTTTGTCTTGGTCACTTTGGCTGATGGCAGCTGGTTCATTAAGGCACAAAGGACTTAATGTTTTTTTTTTTTTTTTTAACTCTGAGCGCTGTGAGAGGCATGCAGGCAAACTGTACACTTCAATGGACACATGTAATCCAGATCATGAGTATAGAATGTGCTCCCTCTGGTGTAGAGAGCCACGAGCTTGTGGCAGTTTTTGTATATATTTGAGCCGTAGCTCAAGGGCAGCCATAGGTGTCATGTTCCAACAGCCACGTGCAATGAAGATAGCTCTGTGTTACCGATGAGTTGCACAAGTTACTGTGAGAACAATGAGGATAGCGGTTTGGGGTTGTGACTGTGTGACGAATGTCGGGCCTGGGCTGTCCTACAGGAGGGAAGTGCGGGGCAGCTCACACGCAGTGGTAGGGCAGCTGCCTCCTCTAGTCTGGCTGTGGTTTACCGCTGCACAGTGCTCTGTATGCTCACACCCAAACAATGCTGAACCTGTATGACTTCTGGGTCTGTAATAAACCTCTCAGGAATGAACACGGGCTGGAGAAGAGCTTGGCAGTGTGAGAAGGTTTTGTAGTTCAGCATTATTCTTGCTTGGTCTCACTCCAGATCCCTGTCAGCTCAAGTAATAGGTGTTAGCCAAACTGATTCAACTAGGGTTGCTTTGCCTTTTTTTAATCTATTAAAATAGCAGTTCTTTTTCTTAGCATTTAGATTGCTTACCCTAAGTGCTTGGTGATTAATTTTCTACATGTCTGTGTAACACTGCATGGCTCTGTCTCTTCCAAGATTGTGTTGTCCTTCCTTCCCCTCCCCCAAATCTAGTACAATCCCTAATTCCCTGTGACATGAGCACCTCACAGGAAGAATGACAAAATGTGCATGGGAGGGGGTGGGGGAGCGGGGGGGAGGGAAGTCATTGCTGTCACTGAAAAACATAAGGAAGGAATAAGTGCTTGAGCTAATTGAACAACAGTATCTGCTCTTCGTTTTTGAGGGATTTTTCTGTTAATGAAATCATTAGCAAAAACTAGGAAGAGGAACACATTAAAAAAAAAAAAAAGAAAAGAAAATTTCAGAAGTTAAGATTGAGTTTCTCTTAGATGTCTAGACATCGGTAGAATGGCCTAGTGCCCCAACACTGCTTTTGTGAACTTTAATTTCTTATTTGCATACAGAGTATGTCGCTGTGAGTGTGAGCAGTGTAAATCATATATATATTTTAAGAGCAGGTGATAATGAACAAGGTCAACCCGTGAAATCCACAGAGTCCCCCAGGTGGTACCTATCCTGTGCTCCAGCACTTGCTGGGAGTTTAGATCAAATGGACTTTCTGGTAGCTGGGACTGGTTCTGCCTGAAGCAGCAGCTGGATTTTCTGGAGAGCTTGTGGCAGAAGGCTGGGGTTGCTTGCTGTGCACACTTTGATGGTGCTGCTGGTCACTTTGGAGTTAGTTTGGTCACCCTTCTCTCCAGAGAATGGGAGAAGTCTCCTGGCTTGGACCTTTCTCTTTATTCTTGTTTATTTATTTATCTGAAGTTGGCATGACAGGATAAAAAACAAAACAAGCTTTGTGTGCCTTGTCATCTTGCTTATGGAAGGTTGATTCACAATAAAATTCCTCATATACTTTGGAATATTTCTAATTCTCAAGTTGTATGTTAATAGCAGTCGGTCAGTTGCTATTGCCAACATTATTGTTCAGCTTAAATAATAGTGTTTCCTTTTTTAATGTTTAGTTCATGTACTCCCTGGAAATAGGCTGTTTGTTTTTTTTTTTCCTGGTATATCGAAAGTATGCTATTATTGCCAGACTCTCTTGTTTGGATGAGATACTTTCTGTTCACTCAATGGGCCTACAATTTCATTGCTGCTTTACTTTGTATAGAATTAGTCTTTTTAGCATGTATGTATTGACCTGACTTGTATGAATTATTCCAGAGAAGGTTTCAGTGGGACTTGATCTAGGTCGTTCGATGATTTTGCAGAAGTATCTTGCCAGTAGATCTTCAGGTCATGTTTTTCTTCAGTTCTCTCAAGGCTTCTCAGATTTGTCTTCATAAACTTCAGTTTACAGAAAAATATAGTACTAACGGAATTAGGTTCCGTTCAGTTAAATGGGGAGAGAAGCTGTAGGGTGACAGCAACAATGTTTATTGATGCTGGGTTTAAGTGTCCTTGGGCCTACCAAAGTTCAGGCCGTGGTGGGAGTGGCGTTGGTTATGCTCATAGGGAAAGCATTCAGGGAGCTCAAAGGTGCCACTAACAATGTGCAAATAACTGGGGGAGAGAAACAGAAAACATTAAGTGCCATTTTTAGAGGCAAGAAGGTGCTAAATGGTCATAGTGAGAATATGGACAAGCCCTGCTTTGCAATACTCAGTCACACTTGGATAGCCTTTCAGAGAAGACTGACTATTGTTTTTTTCCTCACTATTTGTTATTGTAGCAGTCTCAAAATACAACAGTTGTGTAGATTCTGCCAGTCCTATGCAGTTAAGCTTGTTTGTTTGGAGTAACTGAATATAATGTTGGAAATGTTTATAAAATAAGGGCTGGGAGAGAGTGGTGAAAACTACACGTATAGATAGTTGTATCTGACCTGATAGGTAGGGCTCTGGTAGTGCAGGGTGGGAGACTTTTAAAAGGTAGTAGATTTTCATTTAAGAAATAATAACGAATGGAAGGGAATATTTATACTCCGAGCTTTGAAAATGTTATGATAAAACCAGGTCTCTGGAATTCACGTTTCAGTTAAAATTAGAAAGAGTGACTTGATTGCTCAGTTGGTGTTGGTGCTCAGTTCCTCAACGTGAGGATGCATCTGCTGTGAACACCATGGCCCGGAGGCAGAGCTGGACAGAGAGACTGGCTTTCTTTGTCGGGGAAAGCTTCAGCCTGTCTTTCATGAGAATAGTCCATATTGACAGCACTTGTGCACCTGCTCTATGTCAGGTAGAACTGTTTGGATTCTGTCTGGGGCAGCATAACATTTTAGAGATGGACAGAGTTTGCAGGATAGAAGGCAAGTTGAGCTCATCCAATCTGCCGGTAATGCTGATCACATTAAAAAAGATGACTTTAAGCAAAAATAGTACGATTTCTTCCTCTGCAGATGTAATCTGAAAACAGATGTCATCCAAAAACTGGAAAATGTGCTGCATTGTGCAGACTGCCTGCTGTGGCTTACTCATTCCCTGGGGCAGGGAGCTGAGTCGGTCCCACAGTGGCCTGTGCTGCTGCAGTGGCTTGGGGAGCCTGTGGGTAGTCCAGGTCTTAGAGAGAAAGGAGGTGGGAGTGAGTGCTGATGTTCTTGGGAGAGGTGGCAGGGTCTACCCTTACTCCTGACACCTTCACTCTGCTACTGCAAACCTATTTCTTTGCTCTGTACATACACACAGATTCTGCTGTCCTCTCTGTTGCATTTCTTGATGTGTCCATGTACCTCTTGGTGGTGATCCTTCACTCAATTCTGTGTCCTCACCTCCCCAGTAATAAGCAGAGATTTCCCATTTCAGCCTTTGTTGGTAGATGTTTCTTATCAAACTGGAGATAAGTGATCTTTCTCCAGATAGAGTTGATGGATGTTAGGGGTGTGCGTATATGTTTATTTCCATCTACCTCCCTGCAAAATTTACAGGTAAATAACTATGGAAAAGCTGGTGTAGATGAGAAGTGTTGGAAAGCAGGTATGGGAATAGGTAGAGAAGCTCAAAACAAACAGAACAGGCTTTTAGGGAAGAAGATTCTTTACTTACTATTGTACGTGCTTTTAATGCTTCAGTATAATGCTTTTGGACCTGTGCTCTGGAGGGATGAGACCCAATTACAAAACATTTGAGACAGTTTTCTTTCTGTCTGCTGCAATCAACTTTTGATATTATAGTCTGTTGCTCAGAATCCATAACCAAGCCATCAGATAGGCACTGACCATCCTTATCTCTGTGTTGGTGATGGTAAATGGTGTAGAACTGATCTGAAACAATTTGAAGCCCAATTTTTTGTTCCCTGGGAGGGTATTTACAGAAGCACATACATACATAGCACATTCTGTATTATGCTCTACTGGAAGTTGTTGTTTTGATTTGCATTTTAAAACTGTGTGAATATTTTTGTTTTCATGTCTTTCTCAGCCTCTGTAATTTTATAGTACTTTCTATTGCACGCTACAGCAAAACAAAAATGATTGTAGTTGAAAGGGGCAGGATCTTGCCCTGCCTCTAGTTAGTAGTGCAGGTGTTTTACGTTGAGGAGTTGAAATGTGTTAGTGCCAGAAGTCTCTGAAAGCTAACTAGCATTCAGTAGGTGACTAGAAACCAGTGTGCGTTTGTTACTGGAAGAGTAGGATGCTTGGGAAACGGTATCAGTGGGGCTTTTACAATGCTTCTAGCCTAGAAACAAAAGAGAATATTTTCCCTACTTTTCTGTTTCTTATTTTTGGTGTAATGGAGAATGCAGGATGACCTCACTTGGGTTTCTGTTAAAATGAATAGCAAGTTCACATTTCAGGCTGCGTGAGTGCAGAACTCAGACGAAATTCTTTTTAAGAAAAAAAGAGTAAATAGACTGTGTTCCTATGTGGAAATACAGCAGAGTCCTTGTTCCACTCATTCTACTTCAAAAGCAATAAGGACTCGTGTCGCTCATTATAGGCTATGCAGCAGATTCCCGGAGTCCAGAGAATACTGTGATCATTGGGGTATATTGTTTTAAGGATGTTTTTCTGCAGCTGCTTTCTGTAGGAGATCTGACTGTTATACTCCAACGTGGACTGATCAGCCTACGTGAGGAAGGGCCACTGTTTGATATAGAGGACCCCAGTTTAGTTTCTCTTAAAGTTGCTTTAAGTAGCAGTGGGAAATGACTCCTACTTAAAGTAGAACCTTTTCACTTCAAATCCTTATACTGTTTCAAAATATGCGTGATGTTTGTGTTAATAACTGAAGAAAAGTTCTATTGCCGTGTATTCTTTCTCCTTGTGCAAGCCCAGTGATGTAACTGGTAGGTGATTTAACAGTTTTTGGCAGTTTTTAAAAATAGAATGTATTTTTAGCATTAACAGTCGGCTGAAGGAGGAAAAGTAGCACGTAAGCTGTTGATTTCTCATTCAGTGCTTCCAAGTGCTTCAACTGTAGTAAATTCTGATTTCTAAAAGCTTACTGAATTGAAAAGGATTGGGTTTTGTTGGAATTGCTGTCAAAAGTAGGACGCTGCCAAAAACAACTTGGAGGTGTGATATAAGCTCCTGCTATCTAGATTTAATTAATATTTTGAGGCTGATTTTGATGTAGTCTGTGCTTGCAGTTTGTTTTGGTGGGGGGAAAGGAAAAAAGGTTTTTAGAGCTATTTATTTGCTACTTTGTGCATTTTTCCCAATATTGCTGTTGTGATGATGGAGCAGGGCTCAGAGTTTGATATGCAGCGTAAGCACAGGAGCCTTCTGAATGGGAGTTCTTGTTTTTCCTATTGCAAAAACTTTGTTACTGCTGGGAGGGTGATTGATGATGTTTGGATCAATGCCTGTGAGACCTTCAGTAGGACCAGCTGCAGCGTGTGGACCTAGATCTGCTCTTTTGCTTTACTGTTGCAGGCAGTGATAACACCTGAGGGAGACAAGCGCTGCCATGCGACAAGGTCTGCCCTTTTTCTTTCCCAGTGTGCAGGAAACAGAAAAGAACTGATGATAAATCTCTAGGTGATGTAAGAGTAGGCAAGCTGGAGCCGTGCTTGCTACTTCTTTTTAAAATACTGGCATGTAAAAGGGCTTACATTCCGTGCTGAGACAGGCAGTGTCGGAAGCAACGTCTGTTGTTGGAAGCAACAACTGGTGTTGTTGTGTAGGACCTCAGACACTAACAAAAGGTAACTTATTCTTAGCCTGTACACCTGTGTGGACTGCTGGGAGACTGGACGCTTATACTGTAGTTTCTTAGGAAGCGGCAGACAGACCTCTCCAGACAGTCTTACCTTATCAGTGGCATAATGGGAAATGATGAATGTCACTTGTTTTGTAGTCCAGTCTTGTCCTAATAACTGCAAGTCTTAATAAGAGGCTAAGCTGAGAGACTTGAAAGCTCTTTGCGTAAATATGCTCTGGGTGAAAACCCCAGTTTAATTTTAGCAGAATTCTAATACGTTGAAATGAATTTCCAGGAGATAAATTGTCAGAAGAATTTGAAGAGGAAACAGGTTTTCCAGCACTGTCCCAATGGACAATGTCCCAACTTTTTCCTGCTAACTAAAGAAAGGAGAAAGCAAAAAATACATTTTTGAGTTGTTTTTGTCCAAGTCATTACGCATTTGGAACACAGACTTCAGAGGAAGTTTATCTCACAGATTCTTCTCAGCTACAAATTGTGATTATATTGGAGTCTTTTCGACTGAAGTTTGTCAGTTTATAAATGGAGAGCAATTTATAATAATAATTATGACAAATTGTTGAACCGGTGCAATAAATGCAGTTTTCAGGTGCAAATGATTGGCTTTATTCCAAAGTTTCTGTATGATGGAAATTCCTCTTTTTCTGTTTTACTGTGATCTTCTCAATCCAGGGCCTTCTGGATTGAGAAGTGGTACTCCTCATTTCTACATCCCTTATGTAGAAGCTCAAACTGACTCATTTTCATTCCTTACAACCATGCTTCTTCTACTTGCAATATGTGTGCTCCTGTTTATGACATCTGTGTGCCCACATGGTTAATTGAACAGCAGTGACCCAGCTATGCTTGCCATGTGAATCATGGGCTGGAAGGTGAGCTGTGCTTCTTTAAGTAGCTTCTTGGTGTCAGGAAAGTGTGTGGCCTGAACTTTAACGCGTGTGGTCAGTAATTGTAAGCTGAGATAACGCTGTATTGTTGATAGCACATAGTAACACTCTATTTATTATGGGACCTTTTTTTTTTTTTTTTCAGTTGTCAATGAATATTGCTATATATTTGCTAAATTATTAACACACCTCAAGCCTTTAAAATGAGCAAAAGAACCCGGTTGTTCCTAAATCTTCTGTTAATACAAATCATGCCAAGCTTCTGTAAAGAAAAGAGGCACATGAGGATATTGGTGATTTAGGAGACGTCATTCCCCCTTTTTGTTCTTTTGTAGCCCGGTTTCCTGGGCACGATGAGCTTAGAAATGGTTTCTGAGAAATTCAGCATTTGTTATTTTTGGGGATGGCCTCAAAAATTTTTGATGCTTCTGGGGCAGTTACGTATTAGAGAAAGGAACGGTACGCACCAGCTGCGGTGTAAATATATGTGATAAACTTGGTGGGATGGAGGAACTGGGCAGCCCCTAAAAGTCTTTTGGTGTGCTGGGAGCATCTCTCAGTGCTGTAGTGGGAAAGTTGCTTAGTTGGGGGTGTAAGAGGCAAGGCTCATTTCTTTGTGTGTTGATACATTGTGTGATAAATCTGGGCTGTGCTGAATCTGTTTCTCTATTGCATGGGCTGTTAGCGTGTCCCCTGTGACTTCCTGGACTTGTGCTGCCTCCTCCTCTCCCCAGGGACAGTGTGTTGTGTTATTGCTTGTGATGCCAAAGGCAGCTGAATGTACATGTTGGCCACATTGTTGAAGCAACCGTGGACTGTTATGTTTGCCCAGACACTAGTTTTCTAGCAACTTGTCAGCACTGCTTAAACAATGCCTTTAAAAACAAATGTAATTAGTCTTTGACTTTATTCTAACTTTTAAAAAAGCAAGCACAGTGTACAGAAAAGAGGGTATAACATTGAAAGCACTGCTTCCAGCAGTTAGTTAAAACCTAGCATTTCTTGAGCGTTCTGTCATTATATCTTTTGGCCCATTAACTATAAAAAGACCCTAATTTAGTGTGTTATACATAGCTTCTTAAATGCAGGTGTTGGCACATTGATTTCCTGCAGCTTTCTTTTAAATCCCCAACCCCACTTCTGTAAGGTCACTGAAAGTAGTCTTCTCTGTTACCTCCCTAGGCTTAACAGTAGCAAAAAGCATGCTATATAGGATAATCTAATTGCTGTTCAAAAGGTGAGGTTGGTTGTTTATCTGTTTTCCAATTCCCTATGTTAAAGAGGAATTCTGAATTTTAAATATGAAAACTTTATTATCTTTAGATATATTTTTTTAAAAATAACTTTTATGATAGCTGATCTCTTACAGTTTGAGTTTATGTAGTTTTATGTTGCTCTGGATTTTTTTTTTTTTTTTTTTTTTTTAGCTTTTTATAAATGAGTTTTTTGTAGGTGAACCTCAAATGCTGAAACCTTCTTGTCCATGGTACCTTGCCTTCCAGATCTGATAAAGCATAGTTAAAACGTAACTTGACGTTGTAAGCTGCAGTTAATGGAATGAAGCCCAGTGAACTTCCCTCCAGCCTTATGCTGTAGTTACTGTAAGCTTTGCTCACTCCCTTGGAGACTTTCAACCTTACCGCTAACTTTACTGGTACTTGTTTCCTTTGTTGATTCAATCGGAGTAAGTTGCTTCTGTAGGAAACCTTAGGTTGTACGTAGATACAATCATAGTTGTATTTGAAGTTTCAGACTGCAGCTGCAATGTGGAGTTTATTGTTACTCAGTATGTACAACTGTAAAACTTGAGGCAACCTGCGTGAGTTTTCATGTGCCTGCTACTCTCTGAGCCTTTTCTGTTTATTTTTCCAATTAAACTGAATTTGCAGTATCTAGTCCTAATGTTCTGTCAAGTTAGTTTTCAGTTTAATTTCATTTCCTCCAGTGAGCAGCTGCGCTGCTGGGCAGTCTGCTTGGGGAGCGTGGGGGGATGGAACACAGGGTAGTGGACAATGAGTCTGATTGCAGATCACAGACTGCTTTTGTGTGTTTGCTCCACACAGTGTGGAGGAATGGATTATGCATCTGTGAATGTAAGTTATGAGAAAGTGAGCTACAGTGTCGGTGTAGGCCATGGTGAAGCTCTGCGCTGATACGCTTTCAGTTTTATCAAGAGTAATGTCATGTTTCAGTTGTCTTCAGGATCTGTCTGCATTTGGTGTAAATGAGGAGGAGTTAAAGGAGAGCCAGCTGCTCATTTCCAAACTGGAGGGGGGGGGATGTAAGGCTTTGCATGTGTTGATTGAAACTATTTTTTTTTTTTTTTCTAAAAGAGGGAAAAAAAGAAAGAGAAAAAAGGGTGCAGCGTAGTTACTGGAGACTGAGTGTAAGACCCATGTGTTTCTGCTGCACAGAGAACAACGTTTTCTTGCCCTAATAATCTAAAGAGGAAAAAGTGATGCTGATTTTATACACTGTCAAAAGTGCAAACAGTTATTAAAGATTTAAATAATAAAAAGTTATTAACTTACTAAAGAACAGGAGTTTAGCAGGTGAAACTCAGATTTGTATCTGCCTATAAGCACATTCTTTTACAGCTGTTTACCTCCTTATAAAACGTGACCAGTTTATTTTTTCCCAGGTTAGAAGAAGCAAGTGTCAGTTAATTTGTGTCCAATTTCACAAGTTTATCTAGTTTTCCTGCTTTCTCTAAGTTTCCCTTCTTAAGTTGTGAAAGCAAGTTTAATTTCAGCATGTGGCTTTTTTGCTTTAGATCGCATTTGTGTGAGTGTCTCTTCAGAAATGGTAATAAAGAGTTACAAGAAACGGTCTCTAATATAAATTGGTGATGATGAAATAGTTAACATGTTCCTAAAAGAAACTAGTACGTTCTTGTTGTCAGGTACAACAAGCGCTGATTAAAGTCACGTTGGGTGTACAGGTCTTTGAATGTACCTGCAGTTCTTCAGGCCATGACTTGAAATATTTTTTTCATACAAACGAGAGGATCAGGAGTCGGGGATCGCTGCTGCACGTTGAGACTTGAGTTGTTGAAAGTGCTTGGTCTGCCTCCAGGGTGAAATGCTTTTGCTGTAGTTCAGTGGTAAGGGAGAACAAAAGCGAACTCTGAGGCTTAGGCAAGTTGTGACAAGTATGCAAGTTGCATGCAGGCCTCTGTTGTAGAGGAATCTCCAGAAGTTCTCAGGGCTTTGTTGGAGGCACAGCTGAAATACAGTTTCTTTTTTCTGACTGCATCCCTGTGCTAAACCACAAGGGAAGGAAAAACAGGAAAGAGCTAGAAGGACCAATATGAAAGAAATGATTTGGAATGATTTTAAGTTTTGGGAGAATGTGTGTGTATAGATACAGATGTATTATTAATTATTAATAAAGCCAGTTTGTAGTTTAAATGTCTCCAAAATCTGCGCATTAAGAGTGGCTGTATGTTTTATTTCAGTTTCAGTTCTCCCCCCGATCCCATAACAAATTACTCATGAATTAAAAATCTTTAACCTTTGAGCAGAATAGCAGTTGGAAAGGCATCACCTAGATCTTTGTGTTAGTGTTTTTTTTTTTTTTTTCCCCCCAATGGAAAAGTTCAGAATACTGAAGCTTTTGGAAAATGTTGATATCTATATTAAAATTAGTGTCTAACCTTTGCCTTTTTTTTTTTTTTTTTCTTTTTCAGTGTTTTGTATTTCATTTGTCTGCACTGTGTTTGGAGATCCCTTTCTGGTATTTAGCTACATACCAACTGACTTGTAGCTGTTTACACCTTTATCTACTCGTCTCATCTCTAAGCACAAGCTGAACTTGGGTGAAAATGTCTTGATGGATACATCCTGAGTGTGATATGCTAGTGGCTCGTGTTGGTGGTTAGCAATGGCTTCTAAGTGGTAAGACCTTCAGAATTCTTCCATAAAATATATTTTCATACGTTCATTTTAATGTTTTTGTCTTTTTGCCTTGGTCTTTGTCATCTCTATTTTACTGTTAATACACATCCAACTTTGCACTATCACTTCAGATGTCAGTTACCCGAATGGAAATTAATTACTGCATTAAATAAGAACATCTAACAAATAAGAATATTTGCTCTATTAATGTATTGTACTGCGGACAGATGTGAGCCTCTGCTGAAGAGGATAAGAATAGAGTGGGCAATATTCAACCTTTCATTCAGGAGCTTCCTAAGTCAGATGTACTTCCCATATTTTCACTAGGCTGATTGTACACATACTAATTTTTTTCCAGATAATTTGTTTGGCAATTCTGTCAAGTTGTCTTTCACGTATTTGTATGCTCTGACTTTGTCGGATCTCCTAGGATGTGGGCAGGTGCCTGAACTCTGTCCTCTTGTGGATAAAGCCAGGAAGTGCAGCTAATTAGCAAAGGTTGTAGCAATCCCTTCTGTGGATTTTCTTTTTCCTTACTGGCCTTGGTTTAAGAGTTTTATCTCAATTATGTAGGTCTGTATTGATATTGAGCACAGGGTTATTGTTGCAGATAAGTATTTTCTGAGCTGAAGTGGGTAGGGATAGATTTAACCAATCTGACCTATAAATTGTCCTTAGAAAATAACGTAAGGCATTGATTCCCTGTAGTCTAGCAATAAATCAGGTAGATTATGCTTCCTTAGCATCTTTGAGAACTGAGGGTATTTTGGCACAATGGAAGGAAAATACTGAAATGCAGTTGTTGCTACAGTATTTATTGAATGGACTTGTGCATTCAGTACCTTAAATGTTCTGCAGTGTTTTTAACATGACTCTCACTTTCCTTTAGTATATTGTCCCTTGTGTTCTCTATAGAAGGAAACAATTAAGTAGACTTTCAGTGTATTTTAAGTCTTGGCATGGGGTCATCTCTGGTGTATTAAATTGCTGTTTGATTCAGTTATTGGTTTTTCATTCCTAGATGCACAACTTGCTAACCTGCTTCACTTTCTTTTGTTAGAACTTTATACTGCAACAACTTTTTTTTTTTTTTTTCTAATGTGTGCCTTCCTTCAAATAGTAACAAATTTGTCGTTACAGAAGTCTTCCTTGAACATCCTTAGATTCCTGTTGTTCAGGGGAGACAAGTGTACTTTTTAGCTTTATAACAGAGACTCTGGGTCAGGTGAATTTTTTTTAACGAAACAGGAAAAAATGAGGCAGAATGCTTGAGGACATGAGCATTGTTTTTGCTGTAACTAGTCCTACAAGAGCTTAGCATGCTTCTAGCATCTCCAGTTATACTTCACTTTACAGTATTTTAATGGTTAGCTAACATACATGTTTCTGCGTTTATTTAGAAAATGTGATCCAATGTAATTTAAACATTGGTTGTTGTTCTGCTGCCCTGTTACCGCGTGTGATTCTGCTGAGGAGCGTCGTAGAATGTAGTTGCTTACAATGAAGTTGCAGGCTTTGGAACACTTGATGATGCATTACATTGTTCAGATAATGTGGAACGTCTGAGATATCTGCAAGAAAACAGATGAGAATGCTAATAGGGACACAGAAGAGCAGCTTAGTTTGTGGAGTGTGAAAGCTGTGTGTCAGATTACCAGGGGGAAAAAAGATTAATGGTTGAAACTGTTATAGGATTTTCCCCCTCTAGGATTCTTAGCAGTTCAGAAGGTCAACTGAGTGGTATGTTATTTCTGTGTAGTGACATCCAAAATCCATCAAGTTCCTTTTTCAACATTCTGTAAAGCTTGCTCTTGTTGAATCTAGGTTTTTGTCGTGGAGAACAACTTTGTCATGAATGATAATTTTGGAGTTCAGTTAATTTCTTTATCACATTATATTTGTTCTAATGTAATCTACTTGTATATTGAGCATAATAGTATAGGATGCTATCAGCGGTACTTTCCTGAGATACCTGAAATTAAATACATTTGGTGTTCAGAAGGACTTGAACTGCTGTATTTCTTTTAACAGTCTGCTTAGAAGACTGCATCATTATAAGGCAGTGGAGAAAGCAACCTATGTGAGCCAACTGCCTCTGTGCTTCTACAGCTCTGAAACTTATTTTTAGCATTCTGTATGCGCAGGCATCTTAATCTTACTTTCAGCACATTTCGGTTGGACCACTGAAATGGAGATGCTGCTCTTCTTGAGCAGCCAACAACTGTTTCCTTGAAAAGAATGATACTGGAGTGTTCTTTAACTTGCAAGAAGCAGCAGGATGTAGAGCTACTTGTACAGTTACTCTGTAATAAGGACTCTGTTACAATTAAAAGCTGTGATAATATGTGTCTATGGAAAGGAATGAAAACCAGAAGTCTTCAGGGAACTGGAAAATCCCTATCCCTTGGCTAGTAGCTAATGAAAACAAGTACTTCAAAGTCAGGGAGGTGGTGATAATAGGCAGTTTGGGAGGTTTGGGGCAAAGCACAAATGATGCAGCAACTTCTGATCTCTCCTGTGCAGTTACAGGCCTTCCCTGCGGAAACAGTTCCTCTTGGATGTGCTTCTGCGCATGGGTTTAAAGCATCCTGCCATTCTTTGCTCAGAGGCACTTGGCACTCTTGGTCTTCAGCAAGACCTCTTCTTCCGTAATTTCATCCTTTTAAGTATCTATTAACAAATATATATATTAAAAGGTCCTTACTTGTTTGATTTGAAACACAGTTTAAGGATGCACGTTAAAATGTACAGCAGAATGTGAGGACTAACTGCTTTGAAATACGTGCTTAATTTTAACCACATTTGACCATCTATTCTATGTTAATTGATGAAAGATAGTACTAGTGTAGAAGACACAAAATGACAGTACCAACACCTCTTTTCATATGCAGATAGCCTGCTGGCTCAAAATGATCTGACTGTGTAAGGAGACCTGTTTGTGTTACTGTGTTGACAAATCTCTAGTTTATATTTTCTGTTTGATGTAGCAGATTAATTTGAAAACAAGGGATGTTTTCAAAAATTAAGAAATGGAAAGTGGTGAGTTTTTCTTTAGCTGCGTCTTTCTCAAGGAAGAGGTAATCCTAAAGTTTTTTTTTTTTTCTTTGGAAAATAATCTCCTTGTCTTTGGCAATGACAACTAATTTATTTTTAAAATTTATTTTTTTTATTTTAAATAAAAAAAATATTTTGAATTTATTTTTTTAAATTAAATTATTTTTTTTCCCTACTTAGAAAGCCACAGGTGAGGAAAGAAATGCTTTCTTTAGCTTTCCTGTTCTGTCAGCTGACTAGAGCCTGGGTTTCTCTCTGATCATGCTCAGCTGTGTTTTTAACACTTCTTCCTACTCTTCGAAGGCAGCTTTCTCCCCCTTGCTGCTACTTGCAGAAACAAACAAGGTATAACAGAGCAATTCTTTTTCACATATGAAAAACTTTTTTCCTGATTTCTTCCACAGTTACCTGCTAGTCTGTCAGATTCTGGTATTAGAAATGAGAATAAATCTGTTGAACCTGGTGCGCGTTAGTTAAAGTTGCACCAACGCTTTTTGTTAAAATCTGTATTTCTCAAGGTATCTTTCCATGCTGTGTCAGTCTGTTCTATAGCTTGCCCTTATTTTGTGGTCCTTGTCAAGAACTAATACTTGAAGCTCCTCTGAGCTTTTCTGTTACCACTAGGTCAGTGAACAGTTAAGCCTGCATGAAGGAACAATCCTCTGTCTTCATTGCAGCCCTTAAAGTAATGTCTGTGTTCACCTAGCTTCTGATGCTGCAGTTAGTGTACCATGTATTGTTTGGCTTGATCTTCTTTGTGTGATTTTGAAAATTTTACTGTGATAGGAAGTCTGTAGTTTATTTTTATTTTTCATCTCAAGTAAACCTGCTTGGGTGTGTATAAATACATAAGGGTTCCATATATAATTAAAAATGAAAGCTTTCTCTTGGGGGGAATTCAGCAATTAATTGTTTCAGGTGCCCTCATCTTCCCATGCATTTATTTTCCTGGTGACTTTGATATGCTGAGAATTATTCACATTTAGCAAGTGTTCTCTTATTCGCTGGTAACCCAGAATTGCTGTTTAACTTATTCCCCTCTTTGCTTATTAGAAACATTAATTTATTCCGTAGCTTATAGCTGGATCTATTTCTTGCACCTCAAAGGTGTTCAGGATTCCCAAATAAAAGGAATAAATGAGTCCTCGGCTAGAATATTGTACTGAAAGTTAGTATTTCCTCTCCTGTGCTTAAACCCTCAAACTAAAAACTTTGTCAAGTAAACCTAAATTACTTGTCTTCTCTTGGATTACTAGAAATTATTACTGGAAATTAGAATTAAGCGTCAATTCCTTGTGGTTTTTTGTATTTTTTTTGCCTGGTAGGAATGATCACAATTTCTTAAATTACTTCATTTCTACTATATCTGAATATACATGGGATTCAAAAATAACTCTTATGTGAAAATATATTTAAGTGTAGTTTACAAATTTTTGTGTGCTGAAGTTATGATGCTGGAGTTTTCATAGATCCACATATAGCTCCACTGGGAGCATCATTTGCTGCATCTAGTGGTCTGAGTCTTTTTTTTTTTTTTTTTTTTTTTTTACCACCTTAAGATAGAGTGCAGCTGGTCTTAAAACAAGTTTTTTTCAATAGAAAAAAATCTATAAATGTTCTATGTTTGCAGTACAGAAAAATCTCTTTTTTACTGCTATGGAATTGATATAAAAATGTAAGCTCTAAATTAATAACTGATATTATTCTGATGTTTATTATAGTAAATCATACTCAATTTCTGTACCATCCAATAAGTTCCTTAAGTAATAGATAAGAAAGGATCTGGATTTCACCAGGAGTGCATTTGTTTCTTTAATTCAGGTGTCAGTCTTTCTGTAAGCCACGAAATGTTGAAGACTTCAGCCCTGAGTACCTAGCACAACTCTATTTATTGTAAGAACTGGGAAATTGGACTAGTATCTGTTTAAAACAAACTATATAGTTCTCTCATTGCAGTTCCTTATTGCTTTTACTGATAATTGATATTTACTTCTTAACCAAAGAGCCGTAAGTGATTTGCTTCTGTTTCATCTAAAACAGGTGAACCACTGATTGTACTTGGGGAAGTACAGGTATTTTGTCTTTTCTAATAGATGAACTTGTGAAGTATGCCTTATGTTTCTTGGTAGGAGTAACTGACTTGCTTATTTCTTAAGTAGCTAAAAAATAGTCTGAATAAATCAATATTTGTCTGCTGTCAGTAGTTGTACTAAGATGTAAAGGACAACATTTCATGTGCCAAGTTATACAACCATTAGTCAGTTTCTTTCAGAGAGAGAAAACATACAAGTTGGAAAGAAAAATCTTAAAAGATAGAAGTTGTCATAACCAGTTCTTGAAAAGAGTGTGTGAAATTAATGCAAGTTGGTAATTACATCTCTGAAACCTAGCTTAATGATCTTTTTAAAATAAAGTAATTGTCTCACTCTTGTATATTGTTCATAAGAGCTGCAGTGGGAGGGAACACCATCAGGTGTGGGTATATGTATTTCCTTCTTTATGGCAAAATACTGATTGCTCCACTCCTTGTGAAAGGAAGTGGAGCAGTTGGAGGTGCTTTCAGTGTCCGAACGCTTTCTTCTAAGAAGAAAATGTCTTTTGTCTTTGCATTTCCTACATATTTTTCTCCTATTGTGATTAGTCAGCATAGAATAAATGAGACCGTAATTTGCCCCCAGAAGATACGAATGGCAAACTTGCAGATGGCTCTCAGTGCAGCTAGCATCCAGAGGACAGATCTAGTTTTTGCTGAAAACATTGTCAGCACAATGCTGACGAATCTTTACTTATGGGGAACATTGCTTTGTCAGCACAGGAATACAGATTTCTACAGGTGAGGCTTGGCTGGCGGTGTTATTACACCTCAGTACTATCTATACAGCATTTCTTAACAGATGGTATACTGTAATCTCTAATTACAGTCATCTGAATAAAACATCCAGCTCTCTAAATTTGAAACTGGGGATGAACTTGGATAGAATTAATGTCTTATAATTGGAGAGAGTCAGATGGCAATTCTGGCTGTCAACTGTAAAACTGATATATAGTCTTAAATAATTTTGTTTCTTAGATATATTTAATGTCATATTTAGTTGCATTGCATATCAAATACTTAATAGAAGGAAGCTCCTTCACTGAGGACGATCCCCATGCATTACTTAGATTTCTTGTTGGAAGTCCTTGTTATGCTACAATGCAAATTACTTTCATAACTAAGGTAACATTATTTAAAGATAATGGGGTGAGCGTACAGTTCTGTTCTTTGCGGAAGTTGCATTGCTTTAGCAAAGTGATTCCTTTAGAATAACATACAGAAGTCTTTTAAGGGATTTTTTATGTGAAAATTTTGTGTTGGAGAGTTTAGAGAAGATTAGTGAGAATTATCAGAGGTCTAGCTGAAAGTCTGAAATAAACTTTCAGCAAGACAGAGTCAGACAAAAGGTCAGTTTCCAAATACATGGAAGACTGTGTGCCTCTAGGAGACTATTTTCATGGGTGTTTATGCTGACACACAGTCTCCTCCTACTTACAGTAACAGTATTCATGGATCTCTTTGTCAGTAGAAAAAGAGGAATTGGGAGTAAAATATTAAAAAATCCTTTGGGCTGCTGCGAAGTGATAGTGCCTTCATTTCCACTAAGCTTCTAAAATTCAAAGTGATAATATCACAGCATCTTGTCTCACTTCTGTTCTAAATGTTGAATATTTTTGAAGCTGTGTTGTAGCTTACTTTGTTATCTGCAAGTGTGACCAACAGCTTGTTTTCAGGACATGGAGTCTTAAAATAAGAGTTTTGCGTGATTTATTTTAGGAGAATAGAGATCATATACAGCATATCATGAAGAATAATAAAAATAACTTGTCGTACCAGATTCTGCTCTGCTCTATCCTATATATAGGGTTCTTGCATAGGCAGTGATTTCATTTTTAAAGCTAACTGTCTCAAATGCTATTTTTTTTTTTTTTTTACTTTTATAGGCAGTTGCATTAAGTATATGGTATGAATGCAGTCAGAGTTGACTGCATAACTATATTTATTTGAAATACATGAACTAGGTTATATTTAAAAATAGTGTTTCAAACATTTGAACTTTATGTGAAAAAATTTCTATGTATGAGGGAAAACCACAGAAATGTAGTCTGGTTTACTGTTAATTGATTAAGAACAGTGTAACAGTGACATATTTATTCTCTGTGATACAGATGTGTTTGTTCTTGAAGGTGAAAACATTTGTGTATATACATTCATGCCTGTGTTTTATGTAATATGTGGAGAAGGATCTGTTTCATTAGACTATATAGCACACAATTGTTTGAGTTACTGAGCAATGAATGAGGACAACCTTTAATTACTGTCGAAATTTCTTTATGTTCATTTGAACAAGACTGTTTTCTAGAACAACCCCTGTTGAAGCTGTGTGAAGTACTCAGTTGCAGCAAAGGTAATCATTCTTCAAACTATTTTGCGTAATTGAAGTTAGAAATTATCCTTCTTTGTACTTCCGGTCAGCATTCACTTAAAAACTGCTGGCTAAAGTGTTGCAATGTTGTACTTGCAAGTGTTGTAGTGTTGCACCCATTCAATATCTAATCCATGTGCAAGCTCTGAATGTGGCACCAGTTCTCAAAAAGATGCCCCTAACAAATGGATTGTGGGTTCAGGAATGAATGGCCAGAAGGAAAGATGGAGGCAGAAGGGATGAACTTAAGTCTAACATTGTAAGTTTGTAGACTTTTCTGAGACAAACCTATTACTTGTAGGTTTCTCTCTTCTGTGTTTCTGATTTCCAAACAAAATTTCTTCTCAGAAAACTGGAAATATTTTTAATGGACATGGTTGCTGTAACTTGTTGTCCTGTGAAACAGGAATAGAGACAGGTCTATGGAACAGGCTTGCTACTGAAATGTGGAACAAATGTGGAAGTAATCTAGAACCACTTCTATCTTCTATGTCACTTCCTGTAAGATCGATTAAGCAAGTCTAACCTTAAAATGATGCAGGAAGAAACAAATGTGATTGTATGCTGTAAGTGCAAGGATGTAAGTTCTTGTTTCAGACAATTATTTTTCTCTTGTCCCTTCCCCCCTTAGTTTGGGTTTTAGTAGTCTGGTCTAACAGCATGGAGGAACTTGGCCTGAACCGGTAGAGCCCTGATTCAGTCGATGTATGTGAACAGAGGTTTTGAAGTGTAGATAAAGGTTGTGACCATGTTCCCATTTTGCAAGGGAAGAACTAAAATAAGGGGGTAAAATGAGTGCATGGCTGCTTTGTAAACCAAGACAGAATCTGTATTAAGTCTAGGTGTCCAGAGGATTTGCATTGATGTTGGGAACTGAGCTTGTACTGTCTCATGTGAACTTAGAAAGCCTGCTTTTAATTACTGCAAGTTACAGTTAAGAATCACTATGGTTTAAAAAAATATATAATTTTCACAGGTCAGTAACATTTGGAAAAAAACAAAACAAAAAAAAACAGAAAACAGCAGCCTTAAACAGACTAGATCAGGCTTAGTAAGAGAAGCAACGTTAATTGATGCTATGTGCACTTCTAGGATTGGAATGAAGATTATTTGGAGCAACAAACCATGGATTCTTTTCCTAAATGTTAGGAAATTATGCCCAAAGCATGAGTTGGCCCATCAGACATAAGGAAATTCTTATATAAATAGATGCTTTCAGAGAGAGAGAGAGAGAAAGTATGCTAGAGATAATCCTAACAGAAATGTCTGTTCTGGCTGTGAAAATAGCAGTATTTGTGTGAGAAGTGTATGTTGCACCTTTTTTTTTTTTTTTTTTTTTTTTAACTCTGTGGTTATCTCTTGTCTGTGTTGTGATCTGGCTGTTCTGTAGACAAACCTACGTGAAAGGCTGGGAAGTCCTTAATATGTGTATTTTTTGATAATAGAAACCTTTGGGTAATTATTTCCAGCTTGTTCCCTAGAGATGCCACTTCATTGCAGCATTGCCATTGTTCTGGATTGCTGGTAGTTATACCACAGAGCTTTTGTTTTTAAATACTGTTTATTTTTTAATGATTGCTTCATAAAAATATCAATGTGATTTGTCGTCATTCATTTTGTATTGTGTGGGAGAAGATCTGGCCACTTCATTGCCATGTAATAGTTTGAATGATGTGTTTTGTTGCCGACTGAAGTGGATGTCCTACTCGTGTCTGAATGAGTATGACTCGTTGCAGGCGCTGCTCTAGGATTTGCTTTGAAAATGCCAGTTGTTATTTGAATAAAACTTGCCAGTGGAAGAAATGCATAGGTTTGGAAGATGTTCTGTGAGAGGTCAGGAGTCCTAACAAGCAAGAGGTTAGTGACAGTATGACCAGGTCATTACCCTGGCTAAGGGTAATGTCTGTTCTAATTGTCTATTCTGCAGCTTCTACCCTTACAAAAGGGTAATGTCTCCAGACTTCCCAGGAACTCCAGTTTGTTCAGGAAAGCATTGTATTCTTCAATGTAACTTAAAGATAAGAACTATTTCACCTAATACAAACATTAAAAATGTTGGGGCTTTCTTATTGAAGGGGGTGATCTTGCATTCAGTCGCTGAACATAACAGTTGCATTTTCTGTTCAGCTCTGATTGATTTACTTAGCCAGGTAATTGATACTTTTGGACATGTTCACTTCTACTGATGCCAAATAAAAACCAAGCTCATAAAAACAGCAACAAGCCTCCAGAAATCCCCAGCTTTCCAAAGGAAAAAACCCATAAGTTGCTGAAAAAACTCACTGCCATGTAGGGCAAGTGCAGCTTGGGTCAATGAAAAGAAATAGAAGCTTTACTGAAATCTGATAGATGATTCTTACTTTCATTTCTCGGAAACCTGAATGCCAGAAATTCTTTCAGAAAAGCATGGGGATGACTGAAATGGTTTTCACGTCTACATGAAGAAAAACCAAACTTAGAAACTGTTGAGAAAGTATACAAGTTATGTTTAAACTATTTTTAATGTAAAATTAAAGCTGTATCAAACTTGCACTGTTATGGAGATCATGTACTGCAAAGATTGTACGTTCTTCTGTGCCCACTTATTACAGTCCTTGGTAGTTAAGTCGTATAAATTGATCTGGACCAAGGTGGTAATTAATGTTAAGCAGGTCTGAAAGTATCTAAGAAGCAGAAGGCAGAGGGACGAGGCTGGACTCTTCTCAGCAGTGTGGTGATAGGACGAGGGGAAAAGGCCACAAACTGATGCATAGGAAGTTCCGCACTTTAAAAGAAAATAATCTCTACACTGTAGAGAGAAAGAAATAGGGTTTGTCTTCCTCCCTCATACAGACTTCTTTGTGAAATTATGGCGGTGTCCTGTTAATTGGCTGACAACCATGAAGCAGGCATCTGGTACCTCTCATGAATTTGATATTGGTATGTTAGCATACATGCTGGAGTGCAGGTTTGGTTTCAAGCTCAGCTGTTATGTTCAGTGTTCAGTTATGGCTTTGATCTTCATGGGGGGGAAGAGCAGATTGTTTTCATTGCAATAAGACAAATACTTGCAGATCAACCTTCTATTCTGAGATTCGAGTGTGAAAAATTTCCTATCCATAGGTGCTGTAGTGGCTGCTCTATTTCCGTAGCAGATTGACTCCCACTTGAAGCAGTGATATTCACTTTGAATTGGCAAGTTGAAGAAAATAGTGTATCGCACAAGGTTCCCTGCTAATAGTATGCTCTGCGTGTAATCAAGGGTGCGTGGATAAAACCCTTTGGCAAGTAAGAAATAGTCATGTTTTTAGGGACCTGTAGGCTGAGGTAGAGCCCTCTGAGGTGGGATACGATGTTGACTAAGGACAACTCGCATCTTGCGTCTCGGAGCTCGGCCAGGCACATTACCAGCCTGCCGGCATCCCGGCCCCGGCCGCTCTGAGCCGAAAGCGGCCCGTGCGGGCAGGCCGGCGGCCGCCGCCAGGGGGCGCTGCGCCGGAGCCGGGCTCGGGCTGACGCGCTGCCCGCTGCGAGATGCCGGCAGCTTGCAAAGGAGATGTAGACTCGCTTGAATATGTGGGGATTTTAATGCAGATTAGAATGCTAAAATAGCAAACGTTTTCAGTCTGCGTTATCTCAGGTGACCATCTCAGTGAACCTGTACGGTGTTTTTCAAGTGGCTCCCAGTCCCTTGGAGCATCTAGCTAATGAAATGGTGCGACCTCCAGCAGATTGCACTGTGTACACTTGATAGATTTTAAAATATTTTTGTTTCCTTTTAAGAAGAGCTAGTTGCAGTGGTGGATGTGACATTAGGTCGTTTCGTTTAAGGCTTTGCACCTACTTTGGATAAGTTTGTTCAATACACTCAGAAATACCTTGGACAGGGAGCTGCCGTCGCAGAGGCTGCCCCTGACTCAAGAATCAGTGCGTGTCAATTTTCTCTGAGTGATGACTGTAATCTACAGTGATAAAGTGAAGTGTAGATCTCCACTCTACATCTAGTTAATAATAGTTTCAATCATATGCATTCCCAGATGTAAAAAGAATTAAAGAATGCTTTTCTGTGCTAACATCTTTTTTTTTTTTTTTCCTTCCCCTTCTCCCATGAGCTTTCTGCTCTAAATGCAAGGCATCTTTCATAAGGGCTTCCTGAAACTATATATAGAACAGTGTTTAAACTTTCTTCCAAATGAAAACAAAAACCTTGGTTAAACCATATGGATAAGTAGCCTTAGGGACAGTGAAAGTTTGGACAGAATGGGACAGCTTATTTCTATACTTGTTGTGTCGTTGAAGGCTTTTTGAGTACTTTAAGTGGTAAATATAGCATCAGAACCCCTGGAAAATGGAACTCAGTGTTTAATAAATGCTAATAGCTTAGCGATTAGTACTTAACGCCATGTGAGAATGCAAATGGCTTAAACTGTGGTGCTGTCAGACACTTTGTAGAGCTGGTGAAGAGACTTTGAAAATGATAAGTGTTATCTTTCAAATGCAGATGAATGCTCTCTGTGCACTTCATGAAAATTAAGAGCTATTGAACTCTGTGAAATACGACTTTGAAATACATGTGCATTTTTTTTAGAGCTTTAAAGTGTTGCAGTGCTAAAATGGTGTTTTATCCCAGTCAAGAGTTTAATGTATGTCAGTTGATAGACTGGCTTGTTGTTGTTTGGTTTTCTTATCAGTCTGTACAGTTAGACTTCTTTAAAATCTGCCTGGGAGCAGCTGGCAGCTGACGTGCCAGGGCTGGCACCACCCAGATCCAACATGTGACATCACTGGGAGAAAGAAGTAGTGTGCGCACTCTACCTCTGCCTTCAAGGAAGTTAACGTGGGAGCTGGTAGTCTGTAATGTGCAGCTGAAGTGCTGCAGTTAGTAAGATCTGAGCGCACAGAGGGCAGGCAAAAATGGAGTTTCTGAAGAAAATAGTTCCTACAGTTGCTTCTGGAGATGTTGTGTTGGATGTTGGAAGTTCTGTCCGTGAAAGCTCCCCAAGGCTGCTGAAGATGAGGCGTGTCAGTCTGCTCTCCTTAGGACAAACAATAGATGAAGACGAGGAGATACATGTTTTACATCCTCATTTCCGTATGTATCCATGTCATCAAGCTGATTACTAAACTTTTGGCAGGTCACAATTATTTTGCTAAATTGATGGACTTTGTAATGGGGCTTCTTTATCAGAGTCACTATGACGATGGTGTTGCTTAGGTTTAGAACTCCTTTAAAAATAACATGCTGTCATGTTAGTGACCTGTTCTAAAGAAATTTTACAGAATTTTACAGGCTTTTTTGGAGCAGGGGGAAGTGAATTTCACTATTAAAGTTGTGAAATTATAATTTGTCTATGAGTAGACATTAAGAGTTGTCTAGACTGGTGAGCTGTGCAGATACACATCTGCTGCACAGGATTCAAGTTCTGTGCCAGCTTTTCTCTCGGTTTCTGAAATCCCATGCTTTTGAAGGTGTTTCTTTTAAGAGTTTTTTTTATTTCAAAAAAAAAATTTTTTTTTTTTTACTGTTTTGAAGACTACATACTTACTGTATTATGCTTATAGAGTTTTTGATTGAGCATGGGTTGTTTTACCTGTATTGAGTAGGAGTTACTGTATTGTAAGTAGTAGATTATAGTAGGTAGGCCTCAACAAGGAGAAAAAGAACAACAATGTATCATGCTAATAAGTCATTGTAGAATGAGTTGGTTTTACTTTTTCAGATAGTTCAGCTGAGCTGCAGCGACAAATCTGATTTTATTTTAACTGAAGGCCGAAAATAAGTAGATTGTAGAGACTATGGTCTTGGGTTCTGATGACTTTGTTATGATGGCTTTCTGTGGTGACTATGTTTGACAATTCTGATCGAAGCTCATGGTCTTTTAGTTGTGTTTGAGCCTTTGTTTGGCTTTAAACCTCATGGCTTTACAGCATTTAAAGTTCCATATCACTGTGAAGCGTACAGCTTCAATATCTCCATAGGTATATCTTGCCAATTTTGCTTTTATGCTGTAATATGTTATTCTTTGATACTTAGAAGTATGAGTTATAATATATTTGGAATGTTATAACTTCAGAGTTATAATTTAAGAACAATCAGAGTTGTCTTTGCGCCAACCTGAAAAAAAATTGCTATAGCTGAAGATTGTAGTCAAAATAGAGGCTTTCATCTAATGTTGTTCAGTGTTTTATTGATAGTTGAGCAAATTGATGTAATAGACAACTCACCAACCCTGCTGTTGAAGGTGAATTTTCTTTTCCTGCTTGTTAAATTTGTCTAAAGGTCATTAGAAGGAGGGATTTCTACAGATCAGTAGTTTCTGACCGCTATCATTTAATAGCTTGATGTCAACATGTGCAAAATGCAGACTTAGTCTGTTCTGGGATCATGCTTTTACCATAGCAGATAGTGGCTGAATCCTCTTTAAATTATCTGCTTATTTCTATTTTTGTAACTTGGTAATGGAATGAGCTGCTCTTCTGGAATAGAGCAAAAGAACTGCACTGTTCATCAGTTGGGTATGCAGCAGGCGGCAGGTCATGGCAAAACAGGTAATAAACAGTAGAATGATTAGAAATAAATTATCAGTAGTTGCTTAACATCTGTAGAGGTGTTGGTAGTGCACCACAGAATTTAGTATAATTATGCTGTTCAGGAGCTTGGTAGGTTCTTAAAGCTGAAGTTGTTTGTTCAGTAGGTACGCCTGAATTTGAAAGTTTCCTTTGGTGATGGTGGTGGTGTTTTCTTTATTCCCCCTTCTTGTGTTCTTTTATTTATTTATTTATTTATTTATTTAGGAAAGTTTTTGTTTGAATAAGAATCTAGGTGAAATTCAGGCTCTGTTAACTACTTAAGTATTATAGAAGATTGTTAACAAACAACAACAGAAGAACAACCAGCAAAGACTAGCCAGCATGTATCTGATTTGAATTGCATACAGAATATTGGACGTGAATTCTTTCCTTCTAGGATTAAGGTATATTTATCAGTATTGCCGTTCAGGATACAAACTGAATTGGCTTGTACTTCTGCTTTATTACAGAAAGCAAGTACTTATAAATGTATCTGTGCTCTGTGATGCGTATCCTTTGAAATACATAGTATCTGTCGGAATACTTTCAGGAGCTTTATAAAATTTTCCATAACTGTCTTTTGAAATTTACTGGATTTCTGGAAAAAATCTTACTTGCTATTTTCACATGATTGTTTGTGTAACAATGTGTGAATGGCAGTAGTAAAAGTACAGGCAGTTCTTCTACATTTGCAGTAGCGTTTAAGAGTTCTCCGTTTTAAAACTTTGTCACAATAGCCTTTCCACAGAATGCTCCAATTAAAATCGAACATAAAGAGACGATATGGAGAATCTAGAGAAGGTATTTTCTTTTAGATAGTTACCAAAAACACATGCAGACATGTATCTGTCAATGGTCTCATACTCTCCCTGTTGCAGTGTTAAGGTGACTGCTGTGAGTGCTCTGTGCAGGTGGGCTCCTGGCAGCTGTACCTGTAGCATGTGATGTGTGCTTTGGAGCTGGGTTGTGAGGCAGGGCAGCTAACCTTGTGGAACAGTGTCATGGCAGGCTGTTCAAGTCAAATCTGCAATGCTCACCAACAAATTTAAAAGCTTTGGGGTGGTTCTGTGTCCAGAGCAATTTCTGTGTATGGAAAATGTTTTCTCCTGCAAGCATTAAACCTGTTTCCCTTCAAATGCCACTGCTAGAAAGGCAGGAATAGGCCATTGGTGGTAAAGAAAAGAACGGTAGAGCAGTAGCTGATTCAGAGGACTGAGTGCAGGGGCGGGGTAGACAGGGACTGCCTCTGAGCAGCATCCTTGTATCAGCTCCTTGGAGTTGCCCAGAGCAGTCCCAGACAGCAGAGGACGTCTGGGAAGCATCTATCTGGAATAAAAGTCAGGTTTGGGATCCGTGTTCTAAATTTCAGTTGGTGAAAGCTAGATTGGTAATTAGGCACCATTGCTGTTTTTTCCTTCCTCCCTTCGTTCTTTGTTTGCTTCTTGTTTACATAGACTGTTCTGTAGTACTGTTTGGGATCCAGAATGCTACTTACATACAAGTCTCTAAACCTCACTCCTGTTCTCTTATCATTGTAGATAATGTTGTTTTGCTTGAGTAATGCCTCAGGAAATTCTTCTATGTGTATTTTCCATAAGAAGTAAGGGCCTCTTGAGCCTTGTCTTGAAGCCCTTTGTAGCAGAACAGGGGATTATTACTTTTTTTTATTATTATTTTTAATGTATCTCTAGAAGCTGATCAGGCTGACCAATAGCTTGATGCCAGTGAAGAGGGCAGTCAGACTCCCAGATGTACAGCCTCTCCACCTCCTTTCTGGTACAGCCTTTTCTTGAGCTGATGTTTTGGAGAAAACTGTCAGAAAGCATTGTAGTGTATTGAAGGTGATAGTTTTGAGAGGAATGGTTGAGGTGAATCAACTCATCTGAGGTCTCTTTGGTCAGTAGTAGGGGCAGCGCTACGTGGCTGATCCTTGTAGGTGGTAGTCACCTTCTGGATACTGTCTATTTTTAATAGATTGATCTGTGGGAAAAAAAATACATTTTTAATATTTTAGATAAGTAGAGACATAAGCATCTCTTTACAGCTTTATTTTAATTGTGGGGATTATCCCTTTTTCATAGTAGTACTTAGAAGCAGATACGAATGACTCCATAATTTTGACCATTACTGAATGTTTGAGTAGGGCGTTTGCTTAAGACAGAGTCAATAATGAATTGTAATAAAGTTTAGGATTATACAGTTTGTCTCTTAAAAAAAAAAAAAGACCTGAATCTTTTGTCCTATACTTGGCTGTACACCTAGTACGCTTTTAGTGTAGTTGACTGTTTCATCTGAATAATGAGCATGGATGAACTCACAATGGATAAGTAATGGATATAATCCTCATTTCCTCGAGTGTGTCTGTCTTTTTCTTTGGTTACCACGCTCTTTACATCATCCCAAAGTGCAACATAGTAATTCTGACTTACTGCTTCATTTGGGATGAGTGTCAGAAAGACTCAAAAGTATATCTGAAAGCCTGTTTCTTCATAAATAAGGATACTTATGTAGATTTAATGAGGATGTGTTTTCCTCTGAGACAGAGTGAACAGTGTTTAGTTTTTTTGTATGCTATCATAGATTACCTCTACATCATTTTCAATGCAAATGTAATACCAGTAATACTTTGCACTCATCTTAGAATACATTGTTTTCTGGACTCCAGGCACTTAAAAGGTCTTCTGGGGCTTAAGTAGATTACTGTAATTTTACATTTTGGCTGAACCCTTGTAGTAGCTTGCTGCTCTTCCTGTTTGTTTTCTTTCTGTTCTGCAGAAAATATTTAAATTGAAAAGGAAAACTTGAGAAGCCCCTTCAATTGAATTAAAAAACAAACAAACAAAAAAACCCTACTATGTTATGCTCCAAATACTTTTTTGAAAGCATTTTCTTTAGACTAATTCTTCGGGATCACGCAGTTAAAAGGGGAGTTGTTTAAACGTACCAAATACATCTTTCCCTAATTAATCTAAAATTACTTTTCACCAAGATAGTTGAAAGCTACAGAAGATAACTGTTCAGTAGAGCAATTTCTCAGCTACGTAACAGTTTTTCAACATAGTCACCACCATTAGCTACGCATTTTCACCAACAATGAACAAGAGCCTGCATGCCGTGCTTTAAAAATTTGCACCAGTTTAGGTGAGCCACCTCTTCATTGTGCTCACATGCACTGTTTGGTGTTTATAAACATTCAGTGAGTGTTCAGTGACATTCATCAATGTCAGTGGATGCAATTTTTTCTGCAAGGAGGAATTCAGTGACACACCTTTGCTTCATGTCAGCCACCATTTTGTCTGAATTACCCTTCTGCTGCCATTTGTCTCATGGCAACGAAATGCAATAGAAAATTGATGGAAAGATTCAGCCTGTAGTGTAAAAACAATGTAAAAACAAGTTTCTTTTAAAATATATTAAAATTTCACTGTGCTGAAAAATCCTGACCAATGCTCCTGTGACTCTCAAAGGTCAATGAAGTATTTACCAGCAGGATAAAATCAACACTTGCCTGGAGAGTTTACATAGTAGTGCTACACTATGTAGCACTAAGTTTGTAGCGATACAGACTTGGATTCAGCAGGACGAAGTAGCCTTGGGACCCTCCTGTGGACAGCTCCTGCAGCTCCAGATTTTTCTTGTGCTGGGGCTCCCAGACATGGGCGCAGTTTTTCATATGGGGCCTTACAAGGCTGGAGCAAAGGGACAATTGCATGACTTCCTTCAAGAACTGATGGTACTTCAGAGGGCACTGGGCTATTTTGGTGGCTTTACTTCTACTAGCTGTTCTGTCTTGATTTGTAGACTTCCATTTTACTGTTTTGTTCTTTTTCTTATGGTTTTAAATAACAGAATGCTTTTTTCTCCATCAGTGCTAAGTTTGTATGTGTTCCTTCTGAAAAGTATTATATGAGTCCAAACTGAGAGAAAATAATTTCAAGCATTTCATCTGAATAAAGGGCTGATTTCAGAGGCTTTCCTTTTTTCAGTAAATGAGAAAGAATTTAAAAATATTCTTCCTTTATGGAAAACTCAACCGAAGAATAATTATTATTCTGTGGAAGGAGTAGTGTAGAGGTGAATATTTTAATTTGCCTGGTAGTTGATGTAATTATGCTCACAGGTAGATTGTGTTTTTAGAAAGCTAACACGTCAATGTCAATCACAGGGCAAAATGATTATTCTTCTAAATCTCCATCAAGAAATAATGTGGTTGACAGAGCAGCTGGTTCCATGGGTAAAAAATGTCTTAGGGGTGATATTTTCCACTTGTCTTGAGTATGTTTTGACCACTTAATGCCGGTTGTGCACTTTCTGTGACTAGCAGAGCTGGCACTGGGGTGGTGGTGGTGTCCCTTCCCATTTGCTGTGTCACACCAGAGGCAGGTGAGCGCACGGGGAGCCGCGTGCAGGGCTCCTGATGAAGCGATAAGCTTCAGACCTGCCGCGGGGCCTCACCCAGCACTGGGCACAGGTGCCAGATGCATCTGCTTATAGAGGCTATATTGTACTGCTCCAGCGGGGGCCTTTTGGAGGACTTTGTGCCGTGGACTGTTTGCAGAACTTCTAGACAACCGTGGCTTTGTTGTAAACTTTTAGTGTTTTGTTAGGTGATTAGTACCCAACTGTTGCGTTCAGCTGCGCTTTTGGGTTTGCTGTTGTTTTCCATTTTCTCTTTCTGACTTGTGTTCCTTTTCTCGCTTTTCCGTGAAGCAGCAAGGTGAAAGGGGTATAAATAATACCTCACAGAAGTTCTGTTAAAATTAATTCACAAGTCAAGATTTATCTGTTAATTAGCTTTCTCTCAATCCTGAGTTTCCGGTTTATACTCCTGCTTCATGTTGCTTCAAGAGCATCTGTTGTTTCAATGAGAAGGGAAAACTGTAAAAGTTAGTGCTAAAAATGCTTAAATCTTTGAATCCTTCCTTAAAAAATTGCACTGTAATTATGCACTGTAACTGAGCAGTGTGCCTTTGGAGTGAGGAAATGTGCTATTTTGGTTTAACTAAGACTGCTCTATTAAGGATTTTATTTATATTTTTATGTAACATTGTTGAGCAGAGCTCCTTATGCTCCTGCCTGTGTAATTAAAACATCAAGATCGGCGTTTTCGGAGAGCTAAAACATGAAGAGAAATCTGATTGCCTGTTCTTTGTCCTTGCTGTCTGTGTGCTGTTTCTAAGCAGTTCCCTAAGCCCTCACCTTGTGTGTGCGGGCACTGCCTCGGTCCTGCCAGCTGTACAGCCTTGTGGGCTGACGTGCCCTTCATGGCACTGCCCAGAGCTGGTGGGCTTGTTGGCTGAGCAGGCTTAGCAGGGACACCCAGAGCAGCTCTTCAGGCCCTGCCAACATGCACCTCTTGTGGCAGAGGTGGAAGAACCAGCTGTATCCTGCAGCTGGCATTAGAGAACACTATTTCTCTTGTGAGCTTGAAGAAACTTGGGACTTTACTGTGATTACTAATACACTTAACAAACAAAAAACAAACCACAACAACTTGTGAGTAAATCCCAAGTTTAGTTATGTGTTTTTCATTGTTGTTGTTTTTTTTTTTTTTTCTTCATCAATACTTTCTGTATTTCCATAATGCAAATAAGATGTTTGCTGTAGAAGTGCCACAGACATTTAGCAGCTTGGGAGGAGCAACAAAAATAGAAACATAACTGATTCCTAGCAGTTGTCCCCAGGCCTTGTAGGGTAACAGAGTTAAGCCATTCCCTGCTCTATCCATTTAAATGCCCAGCAACTAAGCAGGGATTTTCAGCATAGCCTCAAAACTGTTCCCAGGTTCCATTTAAAGGGTCAGTAAAATCTACAGTGCTAGTTCTCCAAAAGCAGTGCACTGGTATATTCCTGATGAAGCACAGTAAGACTGACATGTTACAGAACCCAGCGCATCTTTGAGCAGTTGTTTCTTGTTGTTTGATGCAGAACCATACAACTCAGGCTGTACCTTTAAGGTTTATTTGTGGTCATGAAAAGTAAAAATTGAGCCCTTGAGACACAAGTAAAACTTCTGGGATTCTGTAGATTTTTAGGATGACCAGGAAAATCAAGGAACTTGGATTTGTTAAATTTATGAAATATGTTAACAGCTATGGCTTTGAGTATTGCTTCACCTGTTTTATTTCTTCTTTGAGAGAGAGTAGTTAAATAACCTCTCAGAATGGCCTGCTGGGTTTTTTGAAGTGCTGCAACTCTGGATTACTGTTTTGTTTCCTTGTGTTCAGCAATCTGGAAAGCTTGATTTTTTTCAAGAAGGGTCAGAGTGAAATCTGTTCAGTGAAAGCCTTTACAAAGTCAGTAATCTCTTTGCTAAACTACTTTAAAAACAGTCTGATTTTTCAGGATTCTATTGTTCACTTTTTTTTTTTTTTAAGCTGGGAGATGGGGAGGATTGGAGGAAGATAGAATCACTGTAACAAACATTGACTTTTTACTGTAATAGACTTTTCCTTCCTGGAAAAGTTAAATATTAACAGTGTTCTCTTTGAACTTATTCAGTGGCTGTGTTCGGTCAGAAATCTGCATCTTCATTGTCCTTCCTGATCTGGTTGGAAAACTAATAGTTGTAATTGACTTTAAATTGGAAATGCTATTTGTTGTTTTGTCTTAATGCATTTTCTGTCAGTGTGTATCATCCTGAAGTTGAATGTAGTAGGACTGAAAACCTCAAAGAAACTCGGAAGCAAAAATGAATTCACGTTTTTAATGTAACTTTTAAGAACTGCTTTAGCTGTATTATTATTATTTTTTTTAATGAGCTATTTATGCTGGAATGATTATTGCAGATTACTTCGTGGAAGAGGAAGCAGAGAAATCATGTTTTGTTATTTCTGCCATCCTAGTAGGAAACAGCTTAAGGGGGGGGGAAGTTACTGTGATGCGTCATACTCCTGCAGAAATGGAACTGTTTTCAAACGAACTTGGGAATAACGTTTCAAGTAAAATTTGGAAATGAAGCTGAAATCCGTAATGTTATCTGTGAAATGTAAGTGAATGGCAGAAAATGGTTTTTTTTTTTTTTTTTTTTTTTTACCATTGGAAAGCAAACTTTGTAAATAATGTTCTTTTAAGGAATCTTATACAGGAATATTTTCACTCATTAAAAAGAAAGAAAAGTAATAATCTCATTAGGAAAGAAGGACCAAATTACCTTTTCAGTCCATAGGGATGAGGCTGAAGCAATGCTGTGAACCATATAATATTACTATGTATGTACATATTACCATATGCTAATAGAATGCGTGTATTTTTTTGTCTTGTGTCTTGACTTTTACCACAAGTCAGAGCTTTGACAGCTGCAGAAATAACTGTTTGACGTTGTGCTTATTTTTTGTACGTTATTCACAATGGTTGCTAGCAAGATTACCAGACAGGTACAAGAAACTGGCATAATGTTACTTTATTAAAGAAAAGCTGTATACACCTCCTTTGCAAACACATTTTCAGTAAATGAATTGATCTTAGTATATTGATACCTTCAGAAATGGTTTCACTAAAATTTCAGACTCTATGAATAAAGGAAGTTTGAAACTTGTGTTATCTGACGGTGGCGTCTGATCTTTCATACCGCTTGGATGCTATAGCTACTTACAACACCCAGGACTGTTCTTCTGTGTTTTATGAGTGGTTGTAAAATAACGCATACTGTTTTCTTGATCTGAATATTGCATCTGTAAAGCTTGCCCTTTTGAAGCACTGGAAGTCAGTTCAGGACTTTGAGTGTGCTACGCATGAAGAGTAGAGTAGTACCAGAGATGGTTGCTCTTAATACTTCATAGAACTTGTGGGCTTGTTGTATGGGGACTGTAGTTTGTAGGGTTGTTTCCAGCCTGAAGTCTGCAGACTTGTTGCTGATGTGGCTCAGGCAATTTGCACCTGGCCATGCTCTTTCCTAAAAGGTTTTTGTATCAGGAAAAAAAAAAAGCAAGGTGTGAACTGGATGCTGGCGTTTGTTATTCTAGAGGAGTGCAAACAGCTTGTGTTGCTGATAGAGCACTTTTGCTTAGCACATCTGTAGTTGTATTCTTCTCCTTTAAAAACCTTAGTGGCGTCAGTGTGCTCATTCACTGGTATGTCTCACCTTGAGTCTTCAGAAAGTGTCAGAAACATTCACAGACTTTATAGTAGTCTGCTCTCTTTATTAATGAAACTTACAACTGGTGAAGTATCACATGGTTAGCAAACTTCAGAATCAGTATATAAAATACATTTGTTGGAATCGTGTGAATTGCTGCTTTGTAAGGAACTCCAAAGTCCAGCCAAGTAATATCCTTATTTTGTCGAGGATTTCTTTTCACTTTGTTTTTCTTACATTAAACAGCTCCATTTCATAGCTCTTGCCTTGTAGTGAAATAGAAGTGCTCTCTTTTTTCCGTCTTCTCTCTAGGTAATAAAGTAACAGGCCAAGTGTCTTAGGAAAGACTTCCCATATATGTACTGCTGTATGATACATATTTTTAGGCACTTCCACCGTAGACGTACTTGTTGCTCTTGATTTTAGGCACACTGTAATTTCCTGGCCAGAAATCTGTTTAACTTTCCTCATAAAAGGAACTGGTGCTGTAAATAACATTTTCTTGCAGAGTTTTGAGATGCATAATGATGGTATCTCTTAACTCTATCCAGTGAGTTTTATTGGGCATTGTTTAGTGAATCAGCTGCTCCTGGAGCTTCTGGGTGATTATTTTTTATTAATTTACAGAATAAAAACTGAGTGGTGGTGGTTGCAAGTACAAGGAATCTGGAGTGTATTTTAAAAAGTCATTATTTTTGAGGTGCTGGGAGAGCTGGCTCATGATTTTGGAATGCATGCTGTTAACAAGGCCTCCTTTGAAGAACTCTCTGTAGCCCAGTGTTAAAGGCAGTCAGAGACTAACCATAATTAATACGGTCTTTCAAATTAGTGGTTAAATTCATCAGCCAGTTCCAAAATTTGACCTTTGTATTTCACTAATAACAAAACACCTCCTCTTTTTTTTTTTTTTTTTTCTTTTTAGTAAGAGGAAAATGAAATGCTTGAAGTATAACTCTGAATGTATTCGTAAAAGAAGTGATGAAAAATGAGTATGAGGTAATGGGAGGCACTAGGTGGGTATAATGTTACCTGAATCAAGTCGTGAAAGAAAGGTTGATGGAGTGTCCCAGAGCGTCACATGCAAGGAGATAAGAAGCCAGCCCCATGGACAGAGCAGCGTCAGTTAAAAATCCTTCTACATTTTGGATGTACACCATTCTTACTTCTCCTGTACTGCTCAGGGCGTGCGTGGAGGGCACGTGTGTGCATCTCCCTCCCCCAGGCCACTTCTCGCACAGCGTAGGGGCAGTTCTGAGGCTGCAGGGTTTTCTGATGGCTTTAAAGCAGATGTGGCTGTGTGTATGCTGCCCCTGTATGATGCCCTGTAGTTGGACTGTATGGTATAGCTCATGTCGCGGCCGTGCAGCTGCAGGAACCGGTGCCCGGCCCCGCCGGCCTCATCTCGCGCTGTTTGTCACTTTAATGTAATCACACACAACGCTGTAATAATTTACAACATCGGTTGGAAGTTTTAAAATAAAACCCGGCGAACAGCTTTTTATACTCCTGTACAGTTTGAAGTAGGCGTGCAGACGGGGGGGGGCGAGCCCCCTCCCCCCCCCCGCCCGCCGGTGTGCCCGCCCGGCCCCGCCCCCGGCCGTGCCGCCCGCCTCCGCAGTCGGCGCGCGCCCCCCGGGCCCTGCGTCAGCGGGAGGGCGCGCGGCGGCGGCGGCGGCGGCGGCGGGTTGGCGGTGCTGCCGCCCGCAGCCGGCACCATGCTCAGCCTGCAGGACTCGCTCTTCTTTGAAATCAGCATCAAGTCGCTGCTCAAGTCCTGGAGCGGCGGCGGTGGCGGCGGTGAGTACGGCGCTGCTCCGAGGGAGCCCCTGCCCGGGTGCGTGTGGTCGTTGCGGCCGCAGAAGGCGCGTGCTGTGCTGTGAGCTGCCCAGGAACGGCGTCTCGGACTGAGTTCCCGTTGGGACCGTGCTGGCTCGGGAAGGCCACAGTGCTGGGCAGGGACAGCCGTGCCGCCCTTGCCTCATCCCACCCACAGCCCTCGTGCAGGGTCACTGATGCCCGAGTATGACTGGCGTAGGGTGATGGGGTAGCATTACCTAACGTCCCGAACTTTGTAACAGCAAAAGAACAGCTGAAGCAGGCAAGCATCCTGTGTCTCAGCTGGGTGTGAGCTCTGTGAAGTGCTGTCCCAGGCTTTCCCTTACCTGTGCCCCTCTGAAACTGCTGGGGTTTGTGATCCACACGCATACTGCTCAAAAAGACTGGTAAGGAATTAGAAGCGTGTTCACCGGCACACCCAGCAGCCCTGGCATGATTTGCTTCTGGCACTGACAGTGAGATCCGCATTTTGGCCTGGCAACCTCCAGGCTGACGGCTCTAACTCAAAACCACGAGTGTTTCAAAGCCAGCATCCCTCTGCTGCTTTTGTGCACGTCTTAGGTTTTAGCTGTTCCAGGCTCTGCTTTGTACTCTGCAGTTAACTGATGTTCTTGCTGACTCATAAATAACTGTAATTTAAACGTATATTTTACAGTACAAGTTGAGGATGTCATGAAAAGGATCACAAATCCCTGAGGTCAATTTTACTAATGTGTATTATTTCCAACTTGAGGCAGAACGTGGGTTGCATTGGTTGCAACAAACTGAGTCTGTAGCTGGCTAAATAAGTGCTGTGTCAATAGGAAGGCAAACTGCAGGCTCGTGATCAGACAGCAGTGCTGGCTGTAACGGGGCAGTGATGTTAACAAAGGGTATGTGAGGAGAGGCTATGCAGTGTCGTGCTCCCCCTGTGCCCTCTGCTGTGTGAGCAGCAGCTCCCCAGCCCTGCCAGGAGGTGGGATGGGGCTGGGCCGCTGCACTTAAGCCCGCGTGCCTCACAGTGTGGGCTCCACTCGTGTGAGTGGACACGGTTGCAGCTGCTGCGGTGTGCGGCTGGGCGCATTCCCGAGCTGTAACTCACACCCAGGCCACTTGCTTTCTGTCCCCTAAAACATTTTCCAATCAAGTGGTGCAGTGTGTGCAGAGCAAGGAGTTACGTAATATTTATGTTGAGCATGTGCTTGGAAATTCAATAAACTCGCATCTGCTGAGAGATTACATAAGAAAGGTTTCTCTTGTGTTTTCTTAAAGAATTTTTAAGTAACTTGAGAACGTTGTATGCTGAGGAATATCAGAGCAGGGGTGCACGTGCTCGTGCACATTTGTATAAGCGCTCATAAAGAGCGTGTCCTGCTCCCGCAGACCCCGGCTGAGGGCTTGCTTAGCTGGCACAATGCTGCTGCAGTGCTGGCCTGGCCGAGGTTTTGTTGTAGTTGATCTTTCTTCTTTCATTGACAACAATGAAGCGACACTTGTATGGCCTAGTTTCAGAATGCTGTCTCTCTGCCAACAATTTTAGGCATTACTTCTTTTTGAAGGGAGTCAGGCGTGGCCTTTTAAACCATTGCTGTAGGGAGGGTGTTCCTTCCCAAGGATTGTTTGCTTGCTGCAGTGATGGATGGAATGGTGACTTCATGTGAGCTTATACTTGGGTTGCATATCGAAGGAGTCTTAGTCACAGTAATGCGTCTGAGTCCTAAAGGTGAAAAAATGTGTGATGTTAAAAGTTGTGGATCCTGTTTAGCTCATTGAAAGATGTATCTGTAGTCTGTGGAGCGATGCTTCCGAGTTTACTGGTTCTGCAGCAGGAGGGCATGTAGTTATAGTTATTTACATCAGCTGGTATGAGAAAGCGCTCGTATTTTGTCCACAGACCCTTTGTTTGATGAAGGTTTGGATGCCCTGAGAAGTACTTTTGGTAACACAATGTGTGTTCAAAAGCCAAATGTGATGCTGCTTACCAAGAGAAGCGGTGTGCAAGGGCAGCCTTTCTCTATGATGAGTTGTGTATTTTCATGACAGCTCTGTGTGTATTTCTTGAGCTTATAGTCAGCTTCCTGGTGAGCACCATCTATTACTGCTTCCTACAAGCTCTACTCTGTTCCTCATACCTGCCACAAGGGTCATGTTGTCAAACTCAGAAGTAAAGAATTATTTCCAGAGAATGAAAACAGAGCTGAAAAAAGTATCCCTTGTTTTTCTAATAACAGAGGCACAGGTTTTTGTTTCTGTACAGTGGTTGAGGTGCGTCTGCTCAGCAAACACAGCAGGATGTCTGTCCTATGTCTGTCTGACAGTAAGCCCACGTGCAGCTTATTCAGGAAGGTATCTGTGCTGGAGGTGGCTCATGGGATTCTTGGTGTTGGTTTGCTCGCCTTACTTCAGGAATGAAAGTTCCTGGAACCTGGGAATGTACAAACCATGCTGTGGCAGGAAGGCATGTTGGATCTATCCAACAGCTGTTTTTGAAAATTTATTCTAAAATCAGAAAGAAATGGAAGAAGGCAGAAAGGAGTGAGTTAGCAGAGCTGTGGCTGCAGAGCAGTGGCAGGTAGCTTGGTAATGGGGTGGGATCACCAGGTGGGCTCGGGGCTGCTGTCCTTCCCAAGGATTGCCTGACTGATGAGTGCTGTCTCTCTACAAGAAATGGACTTCTGCCTCTCAGGAGAGATACTGCTCCAATAGCCTGCTATTGAACAAGTTCTATGTAACAGGCATGGTTTTGCCCTGTGGCTTTTCATTTCATGGCAGATGATACAGTGTGCTTTAACTGAGAAGGACAGCATCGTTTCCAATTCTATTAACAGGGACATATATAGGAAGGGAATGTCTGAGGAACTGTGGGACAAACATTCTTTTGTTGGCCCCATTGTTTGGGGTGAGGTAGCTGAGGGCTTCTGCAGAGCTGGGCATGTGCTTGCCAGGAGGACAGCTTTGCTGCTTCTGCTGCAGCTTGCTCCTGGATTAAACTGTTTAAAGCAATGCGTGCAGTTTGTTAATACTTCAAGAACCACCACTTTGATAAATTTCAACTTTCCTTCCCTTTAATGGTTAGACAGCAAAGAAAATGAAGCATAGGAAGAAAAAGGAGTCTTGAGATGCTGTGTGGTTGCTTCTTATCTTGGATGTCCCTTGGGGTGGTAGTGGGCAGTGGTGGCCTGGGGAACCTGCAGGCATTTCCAATGGCGGGCTCATGTTACAGTAGCAAAACCTGAGCTTTTCCACCATGAAGAGAAATCTTATTTTCATGAGATCATTTTTGTTGTTTTCTTAAGCAATAATAATCATAAGTACAGTATTGAATGGGTTGTTAACTTTATTTCTCCAGCATTAAACATCCCAAACAATAATGCTCTGTTTTCCTGAAGGAAATGTTTTGTTAATTGTCACTGTTACTTAAAAAAGTCGTGATAGTGAGTACTCATATGCTGAAACTCCGTAGACTGTGTTTGGGGAATGTACCAATTCTTCCTATCACTGTATTTCCTGGAATGATTTTGGTATGCTGAAGAGTGATATTTCAAAATTAAAAAGTAATTCAAATATATGATAGATTTTGAGAGCGCTACTAGATTTTGTAGATTCTGGTTCATTTTCCATTTATTTAACTGTATATTGTATTAGTTAATGTCATTACTGATCTGTTCCCTGTAATGCTGAAGTAGTAAAGTTGTTTACCGTAGAAGAGGCGTTCAATGGCTTTGCCACAGGCCGTTAGTTGTCATGGTAAAGTGAAGTTATGGCAGTAGTTAACCACCCCATGAAATGTGAATCTGGTTTCTGCATTTTGAGTTGAAAAAGGGATTAAAAAAGGGATTAGGGAATGTAACCTCAGTATTTGGCCTTGATTATGAACTTTGGTGGCCTCTAATGCTGGCCATTTGCACAGCTGGAATACATTCAATTGAATGAATTGACACTAATGTTATGTGTAGTAATGTCTGGTATATGAAGAAAAAGAACTATCTAAAGGGATTTTTTTTTTTTTTTTATAGAGGTCAGTAAACAGGCTGGCAGGAGACAGATAGGCTGTAAGATGCTTGAAACCAGTCAAATCATCAGTACCATGTGAAGCTGAAAAATGGATGCTTCCAAATTGAAAGTGGCCAAGGTGCTGAACTTCTGTTTCAATTCTCTGTTACGTGTTGGGGAAGTGAGCTGGATGAGCATGGACAGCATGTCACCCCGTGTCTGAACACACAAAAGGGGCTTTGCTCCAGCTATGCAGCCGTATCACCTTCTCATCTGCCACCTGTGGTGCTTGTCTCATCCTTTTAGTGAGCAGGTTTGAGTCATTACATCAGCAGAAACTCTCTTGGGAAGTTGGAGAAAGTTTTTTCTTTTATTTAATGAGCCAAACAGGAGTTATGTTGAGGCACGGGTGGGTGGAGCAAGGGCTGGTGTGCAGGAAGGGCTGGGACCAGTTGCCCACAAGTGTGATGGTGACTGCCTCTTTCAATGTCTGGTACATCAGCTCAGCTGGGCTGTGGAGCCTTGCTCTCATGTGGGCTGTACACAAGCTTCCTTTATATTTGCTTGTTTTATTTCTGCATGACTGTGTGAATCTTTCTTTCTTTCTTTTTTTTTTTTCTCCCCATAACTTATACTCTTACTAAAACACTTCTATCCGTGTGTGTATTTCTTTTTCCTTTTTTGCTGTATCTGTTGGATGCCCACAGTCTGTACTTTAAAACACGATGGAAATTTGATGTAGATTAGATGTAAGGGCCTGGATGCTCGTTAGAGAGAAGGGTGTGTGTCCAGATTTTGAGAAGTTATAAGCAGATGAGGATATAAAATGTTTTGGGGCTTAATTTTGGACTTTTATGAATGTTGTCAAGGAAAACATTGAACTGTGATTTATTTTGGAGATGATGTCATGTGTAGTTCTTCATATAAATTTTTAAATAAGGTGCTTGCATTGTAGTAAGTACGATACGTGTCGGGCCATGCATTATTTATTTTCATCAGGCATAGATATGCTAGAATGAGCTTTCCTTTAGGGCATTCTTTCTATTAAAACAATATACATTTTGCTAAACCCATAACTCAACTGGATTTTGTAATGATTCAGATTGCAGAAGAGAATGCTATTGAAAGGAGAAAGTGCCCCACATAGAAAACCCTCTGTCAGCTGCTATTGCTAGAATAAACTGCGTGCTCTGCATGAACTTCAGGAAAGCTCCAGATAAACCAACTGCAGCAACCCATATCAAATATCCCATTTCTGCTGACTTTTTTTTTTCAGCTCTAGCTCTGCTGATTTTGTACTGGAAGGGGAACGGTTCAGACACCAGAGATTTAACAGCATTTAAGAGATCACTGACGAAACAGTATTTGTTTAGAAAAGTGGTTGACATCTTCAGAACGCTCTATAGAGCAAAAGTATTGTTTGCTATATTATATCCTGTTGGCATATAGCTTCAGTTTTCCCTTGTTATGCTGTATTCTTCCTTATTTGTCAAGAAAGTATAATGAAGGTAGTCAAAGGGAGCTTGGAAGTTCAGTTAGATAACAGTGCAAAATAAAGCATAAATATAAACTTCAAGAGGAAAAGGCCATTCTAAATCAAAAGAGGTACCTGTAACCTAAAGTATGTTGGGCCGTGCTGCTGTAAATAAAAGTTGTTTGAAGTCTGCCATTCCTAATGCCTGCGCTATTGTCAGGAGGAAAGCTTTACATTTTTAACTGTGTTTTTGGGAGAAAATGGAGGGAAATTTACTGAAACACAATTTTGGATAATAAACAGCTAGGCTGCAATAACGGGAAAAGAATGTTAAGGTATACATTGCATTGTTTTAATGGCTTAATATTGGAATATTAAGTATTCAAGTGTTAATGTATATAAACAAGTTATATCATTGACTTTGTATTGATAAATCTTATTATGCTAATCCAGGAACTGTGGACCAAGCAAGAAGTGAACGTGGAGATGGTCAAAATGGTAAATTATTTATAACTGGAAAATGTTTCAGTACAGTTACAGAATTGTTTTTTTTTTTTATGAGTCTTTAATTATTTACATCAGACTTTAGACTTGGTGCCCTAAATGGGTATAGTTAAAAGCAAACAATGTGTGTAGGACAAATTTTACTTAGTTCAGAGTAAATACTGAATAAATAATACTTCAAAACAGTGATGGAAGACAGCAAGCATATAATTGAAAACAAAAATCCTCACCATTTACCTTTTCTCATTCTCCTAAGAATGAAGAATTTGATAATCTGAAGAGGAAAAAGAGTACTTTTTTTCAGATTGACATAGCTTCAGTGGCATTCATTGTTCAGTAGGCATTTGGATGATGCTCTCAGTAACATTCTTTAACTTTTGATTATCCCTGAAGTTGTCAGGCAGTTGGACTGGATGATCTTCGAAAGTGGTTCCAGCTGAGCCATTCTTAAGTGTGTGTGGAAGTAGACTGCTCTGAGATTTAAAAACAAACAAACAAAAACCCAAGATAATTAATAAATAAACCACATAACTTTTTGAGCTTCTAAATATTTTGCCATTGTTAAAAGCAGCAGTACTCATAGGTTTCTTGCTTCAGCAATCCGTTCAAGTTCTAGAAGTAGTTAACTGCTCTAAGAGATCCTAGGAAAACACAGTGTAAAGGGCTCCTCTGGTTCTACCCATTGGGCACAGCTGCCATGTGAACTGGGGATATTTTCAGTGTTACTTATGGAGCATCCTTTGTAGCCTATTGCTACGGAGCGGAGTGCTTGTCCAGAAAGATGTCTTAAACACTTGCAAGTCAATACTAATTACTGGATATTGAAAAGAAACATTACACCACAATGTGTAAAGCAGCATAAGTAGCCCTATAAATTGCAGATTTTCTTCCTTTTACTTCTTTTGTTCATCATTCCTATGTTTTTGCTGCTGAACTATGACTTAGAGGAATTCCTGATCTGAAGGACTTGTTTGTGAAGGTGCTGGTGCATTTGGGTTACTGTTCAGTATCAACTTAACTGGTCTTAATGCAGAGCCGGTGTTAGGCTTAGGAAATAGCGTGTCTGTCATCTCAGTGGAAACCTGTCTCTTTTCTCTCTTTGACATCTTGTTTGTGCCAGCTGTCAGCGGGACGCAGCAGTTGGGCCAAACATCACCAGATTTGTACTGTTCTTTCAGCTACAAATGGGGTCTTGTCCTGGAAAAAAGACAGGCTGGCAACTGACGCTTCATTTTTGTGACAGCAGAGCAGAGAAAGGAGGAAGGTAGCCCAGTTGTACTGAGATCTGGCTGAGAAGTTCAAAGTTTTATGGATAGCTGTTTGAGACAAAAACCTGTGACATACTGAGCAGGGATGTTCAAGTAGGCTCGTGCATTGTTCTACTTGCACGGGTGTTCTTACCTTTCAAACTCTCTCTCTTCAGAAAAAAAGAAAAGAAAAGAAGAAGGTAGGAAAAGAAAGTCACTGCCAAAAGTGCACGGATAAGAGAAGAAAATAAGACAGAAATAAAGACTTCCAAGTCTTTCTTCTATTTTCTCTTCTTAAATAAATTAAACAGACAAAAATAATCTGAAAGCATGCTTGATGCTGTATTTCTTTGCAGGGCAGAAAACAAACTATATACTGAATTAAAAAAAAATTCACTAAGTAAAGCCATGTGAGCAAAACCAGGCTTCATAAATATGGTTATAGGTAACCAGAAAGAAAACATTTTTCCTCTTAGAAGTTTCCATAGCGTACGCCAATGTAGTACTATTGAGAGGACACGTGTTATATGCATATATATGTAAGTGCAATATTGGTGCCTACCTTTTATGCTCAAGTTGTCCTTGACAGAGGGTAGTGTAACTGAAAAGTGTTTGTCTTGAAGAGGACAAGGGTAACAAAATGGCTAGTTGCCTTATCCAATAGGGTAGAGGATGGCAGGACAGCTAAGGAGGGTGCCAACTTTTTTATGGTAGCAAGCCTTGTAGAAGTTCACTATCTAAAATGTGGTGTAGGATTTAAATTAACACCACTGAGCGTAAACACTTTTTGAAGCACATTGAACTAAGGATGAATCTCATTGGTTGTGAATTTCACTGTACGTGAATGCTGTCTTCCTTTAGTAAACCGTGCTGGGCTTTGGGTAGAGTTTTCAGAGTCAAACATACATGCGCTGCTTATTCTGAAGACCTGAAGTGAGAAAGTACTGCTTCCTTAGTTGATTTTAATGTAGATAACATTTTACTAGGTATGTTATTGCACTTCTTTAGTTCTTTCTCAAGTTTTATTATCCCTTCTTTACTTCTTACCATTTACATTAGTGCTACAAAAAAAAAAAAAAAAAGTTACTATGTCCTTCAGACTAGTTTGGTTTTGTTTTATATTTGCAGTTTTAAGGTTTTTAAGGCTGACTGCCAACAAATGACAAACAGTATTGCGCAGGTCTAGCTCTTCCAGAGCTAGAGGTCCTGAAAGGTGCTGAAGAGCAGACTGATCTCTCACGTGTGCCGGACAGGATTTTCTCTGTTTCGGTCTTCAGGCATATAGTAGCCTTGCCTCATCTACTTGCCTCCTGCCATTTAGATATTTGTAAGCATTGATAAGATTCCCCCCAAGCCTTCTCCAGGTTGAACTGCTTCAGATCTCTCAGCCTTTTCTCACGAGGGAGAAGCTCCAGGCCCCTCACTGTCTTTGTGGCCCTATGTTGGACTCTCTAAAAGTTCCCTGCCTTCCTTGAACTGGGGAGTCCAGAACTGGACACAGTACTGCGGGTGAGGCCCCACCAGGGCAGAGCAGAGGGAGAGGATCATCTTCTTCAACCTGCTGGCTATGCTCTTTCTAATGCACCCCGAGATACCATCGGCCCTCTTGGCCACAGGAGCACACTGCTGGCTCATGGACCTATGGTTGTCAACCCACTGACATAAGAGGGCATAATAAGGTGTTGCAAGCTCTCATACGCATCCATAGTTAGAAATATGTTTTGTTTTGTTTTGTTTTTTTCTCTCAGGTTTCCTTTGTTTTTCTAACCTATGTTTCTTGCCATATGCAGCTGCTTTAGCAGGCCATTGGTAACAGATTTCTAGAGATTAAATGTTGCTCCTCTTTCTGTTATTTCTGTGACATAGCAGTGCATGAGCCATGTTGCTGATCAGCCTGCTTCCTGCAGAAAAAAAATCATCTCTGTTGTGAGTCTAGGGAACTTCCAGTCAGCCCTGTAGTGAAGTAGGTTTTTACGGTGTGACAAAGAGCATCTCAGTATTTTCTGGTGATATCAGTATGTGACCGTACAAACTGAAATACCATGTCAGTGAGGAAAAGATGAATGATGAGCTTTGGTCATGGAACTCCAATTTGCGGGTCACTGGCTTGCAGCATAACTCAAGACTTGTTACATTTCATGGCTTGTGTTGGTTCCATTCCAGATGTCAGCACTGGAGCAGTGTTTGCAGCACTGTGGTTTATCGCCAGGCCCTAATCCCTGCCGAGATGTGTAGTCACTGCAGCTCAGTGTGCTGGCAGCTGCCAAGCACAACTTATTTTCCTTCATCTTTGCTTGTGGTCCACCATAAACAAAGTTGTTCTCATCTTACTCGTGAAATCTGTATCTTACTGCTTAACAATGATTAATGATGTACTGTGTTTTCTTAGAGTGCATACAGATTTTCCTTGTGTGTCTTTACATACTGATAAGGCTGAGGTTCAGATGCTTCCACCAGAAGAGCCAAGGTTTCCAGCACTGGGTGGGAATATTTGGGCAACATGTTAAAACATTTCTGGTAATAGTGTAGCAGAGGAAGAATGAAGCAAGTATTGCCGTATTTTCACATATGTTTATGTGTGGCAGTTTAAGAGCAGAGTTGACTAGTGTTCTGCGGTCAGTAACCTGTGTGACATTTTTTCCTTCATGTAGCAATAGTCAAGAGATCTATGGGTTATACAGTTGCATTTGTGATGTCCTCTGCTAAGAAAGTTCACTGTGTTTTTAAGGGCAGTGCACTGGAGAATTAGTAAGGCGAAATCTTTATAATCACGTGGTTTTCTTTTGGTGTATTTCTTCTTTTTGTATTTGTAGAAAACCTTAGTCTTCTAAAATATCACCCAAGTACTGTTGCTGTCTTTAATGGCCACTGGTATCGGTACATATGGCAAGTGTGTGTGACTAGATGCTGAGTTACTTTTCAAGCCTCAAAACCTCATACTATTTAAACAGTTACAGTTCTGAATGCAGCTGGGATTCAGTTGTCCTACGTCCTCACAGGGTGCTTTCTTTAAAACCTGAACTTAGATATACAGGTGTTTATTCCTGTCTATCATTATGAACGACTTCAGAATAGATGTTAGCCATTTCTTATTATTTTTTCTGATAGAATGGATGTTTTCTGCTTTATTGTTGTTGCTTTTATTTCCTGTGGGTCTTTCAACAATAATGGGAATAATGCTATTAATTGTTATCAGAAAACAACACAGGAAATAGCATCACTAAATTGTATAAACCATATCGCAAATATAAATGTGGGAATTTCATTAGAGGGGAAGGTGATGTTATTTAAAAAAAACACACCTGTGTTTTCACTCACTCTGTGTCACAAGCCCTACGAAGTGTGTGGAGGACAGGAGTGTTCAGTGCACCTGGCCAGCAGTAAGCACCGCAGTGCGTGTGTCCAGCTGTTAGATCCAGGATCCATTACTGTGACACGGGAAGTAAGGGTGCCTGATACCATGTCATTGGCTTCATATCTCCTGGATGATTCTTAGGGTGTAAACTACATACAAGTTTTGGATATGATTTTGAAGCTGACAGTGATCACTGTGTCCATCCTGTTCCAACCACATAAGTTGTCAGCAGTTGTGATGACTCTTTGTGCCCAGATCTGGGTGGATTGTGAAGCTGCAGGTAGGTGTGCTGGGGTTTCCCTGACTTGCTAACATGGATCATAGTAGCATCAGCCACTCTGAGAGCCCCTTCTCCCCTGCTGTGAGCTCCTCTGATACTTTCACACCCTCAGTTCATACTAACCTGAGCCTCTCCGTTGCAGTTCTCTGCAACCAAGCACTCAGATGCTTTTTAGAGTTCTTAAGAATGTACTGAAACCAGATGGAAACTCGTATTTTTGAGAAGGCAAACTATTTTCTGCTAGAATTGGATAGGAAGTTTTAAGTAAAGGCTGAGAAAGCTAGGAGAAAAAAAAGCTTCTCCTTTTGTCCTTTAATTCCAAAATAGTACAGCTAAAATCTTTTGAACAACCACTTTAGCCATGGATTTTGGAGTTCTGTGGACAGGCATATGATAACCTGTTTTTGTTTCAGATGTGACTAGCCTCCTCCCCAGGATCTGACAAAGAGGCTGTTAACTCTGAAAGCTTGGTGTGTTTACAGTGGCTAAGAATAGCACTGCACCACACTTGGTATTGTCTTCTTTCAGAGGTCCAGTTCTAGCACTGGGTGCGGTTTGCATGCCATGTGAGAATTTACAGCTTGTCTTGTGCCGTGCCCTTGTGCTGTTACTTTTCCTGAAGACTCAAATCTCTGAAGCTGGTTGTCTTATTTCTAAGAAGTTGCAGAACTGCAGATTCTTACTGGTTAAGTTGACTTTTATTTGTGGTAAGAGAAATTTCTTCAGAGTACCTGGTAAGGAGTATAATTGTCTCATGCTCACCAGTGTAAGAAGTAGGGCTTCGCTTGGGCTCAGTGTTGCATTATGCTGCTACTCCAGGACTTCAGAAGTGCTAATCATAGAAACAAAATAAGTTTGTATTAACATCCCAGAATATAGTCCTCAGTCATGTAGATGTTTCCTAATTTTCACATTTAGCAATTTTTTTTTCCACAAGAAATACTGAAAATAAACATTCTAGACCCTCACCGACTGCAGTTTGCTGTTGTCCTATGGAGTTCAGTGAATGAAAGGGAGTACATTTGGGAAACAGAAACACTCAGTAGACTACAGCTAATTTGGAAACATTGACTTTACAAAAATCTTGTGAGATCTGCACGTGTCATCGCAAGGAAATGTAAGCTGTAGTTTAAAAATAGCCACCTTACGGATGTGCTAACTCTGGTTGCATCGGAAACCGAAACCCAACAAGTGTTGAATTTTCAGAAAAGCTGAAGTTTTCTGCCCTGCTGAAGTAAACTGCACTGCAAGGCAGAAAACTCCCCAGATAGTTATGTTGTTTTCCCTTCTCTTTTTTTTTTTTTTCTCTTTGGACAGTTAATGTTACCTAGGCGCACAAAATGTATTTTTTTGTTTTTTTCCATCTAAGTGAACTTGGAAGAATATGCTGTTGTGTTGTTTTGTATTTTTATTTCTCCTTGACACGCCTGCATTAAACTTGGCAGGTTGAGTTACCCTTCAGTGGCTTACTTCGCTTTTCAGGCTGTACGTTCACCTGGAGTATTGCAAGGCAAAACTGACAGAACCAAAACGGAGATGGATTGTTCTTTCCTGAAGCTGATACTTGATGCATGAGTCTTGCCTTAACCCTGGTTTGTGTATGCCTGAGCATGTTCTAGCAGTAAAATCTGCAGACTTGGATTATTTCTGTTTTTGTTTTTAAGCCTCAAGTGTATGTCTTGCATTTCAGTTTTCAAATTGTACCACAATATCAGAAATACTGTTAAAATGTTTCTGGTTGCTTCATTTGGCAGTTACTGTAAAAAATAGGAAAATATTCTTTAAATGAACCCAGTCAGTGCTAATGTAACGTGTCTTCAAGCTTTGTCGAAATAATATTCATCTTATATACTAACATACTTATATGGGGGCATTTGAAAAGAAAATTGTTTTATTTCTTTATAAACTGGGGGGAAAAGTATAATGCATGATACGGAGTTATTGGCTCCTTCATAGCTGTTGCTCCAGAGTTTTTTTTTCCCCCAAAGCTGCTAATATTCATTACTTCTAGCATTAAATCAGGAAAGGTATCAGATTGACATTAATGAGATTAATTGAGGATAATGAGCATAATGAGGATAATGAGGAAAAGTCTTTTCCTCTTTCTCCAAGGAGTTGGAATTGCTTTTTTCTCACAAGACGGGAATGAGCAAGAGAAGGGAAGGGGATATAAAACCAACTACCTCAGGTTGTGCAGGGCCAGGGAACTCCTTGCAAAAGCTGCTGGCCTCTGCCACTGCCTTGAAATCAGATCAAACACAATTTGTTGAGCATTTTGTCACTGTTTTGTCCCAGCAAAATGGACCAGTAGGGGTTTTTAGTATCTACTTGTAGATTGTGCTCATAGAGTGTGGTTTGTTTCTTTGTTTAAAATCTTTAATACTGCAGAAGGAGGACAAGAAGTTCAGATTTTCCAGAGAAACGTGAATGAATCACAAAAGACGAAAGAGGGCTTTTTTTTTTCTCTCTGCCTCTTAGTGCAGGTGTGCTTATGGTAACGCTGACTTTGTTGCTTGAGGCTTTCTGTTTTGTTTTGTAGTTCATGTAATAATATGTGTAAAGGAAACAAAGCTTCATCAGAGATATGTGAGCAGGGGTGATTGTTAGAAATAAGCTGTCTGTGCAGCCATATATCATTGTGTTTGTATTCCATCAGTGCTCCATCCACCACTTCATTTTTTAGGTGCTACTACTTAAGGCTTTACATGTAGTGCTTAGTTTGTGCTTTCCCTCCTCCTCATGCAGTGAGCATACCATAAAAATAAAGTAGATATTTAAAATAAATTTTATATCATTGTTGCCATGGAAATGTGTGTTTTCTTAACTTACAGAACAGTGTATATGGAAATCTGGAATTCTGTTTTCCTACTCTTTTTACTCTTCTGTCCTGACTGGCTTGTCTTCCCACTGCAGCCTTTGCCTCCTGTATGCTTTTTAATTTAACATCATTTATCCAACTACTGATACCTTTTTTTTTTGTTTGTTTTTGTATTTCTTTTTGCCAATGTCAGATCAGATTTAGCTCAGAATGTTAGAGGCAACTTGTCCAGTGACACAGCATCAATATGTTTCCAGCCTGATCCAGTCTTCAGTGTGAAAGCCTGCAAAGGAAGAACCAGATTTCTCTGTGAGCAGTGAACATTTCGTTCTATGCACCCCTGCAGGCTGAACTGGCCATACATACTGTGCTGAGTAGAAAAAGTGTGGATGAGAAAGGCAATGTATGTGTAAGTTCACCGGCAAGTTTCCCTCTCGCTTGAGATATTAGAACCTGACCATCCTGCAGTACTCAAAGGGAACTAGAAGAAGCCAAACACCAAAGCTAGGAAGCTTACATTTGTTCTGTAGGAATCTCCATCTCCACTACAAACTTTGTTTGAAAGAAGAAAGAGTCTGCAAATGGAAAAATACTGGAGTACATTGATAGAAACTGTAGGATTATGCATGCATGATAGGTTCAAGTGGGTACTTTATTTTTGAGTCCTTACTGGTGAAGTTTGGTTAAATGCTGTGGGACAGTGTCAAAATATTCAGCTTTTACATCATTGAGAAAGCTGTAATTGCTTGTGTTTGTAGAGCAGAATTTGATGGTGTGAATAGTTGGAATCAATGCCAGGTAACTTGCTACCTGAGCTGACTTCCAATTGTCCTTTTGACTCCAGGAGTTAGAACAAAGGGAATAAAGGCATATCTGCAGGGCTTTCACAGGCTATGACTTCTCTGCTATTAAGTGTATGTGTAGTGCTGTCTAAAAGCACTAAAACCACAAATGGTATGGTGATGAACCTGTGCTAATTGTTCCCTTGGAAAGTTAGGGAATTCTGCTAGCTCAGACCTCTTGGGAGCTCAGTTTATGTTTTCCTGAGGGCAGGTGGATCATTAGAACCAAGATAACAAGCCAATGTTATGCCATTCTGTCCCTGCTTTCTGCATTTAAAGGAGAGTTGTAATCATTACTTCTGTTGCAGTAATGATTTTAAATAAGAAACAAACGTGAGATACAGATCTTCTAAGTGCCTGAAGCACTTCTGCAGTGTGTGGGAATAGAATCGCATCTTTGCATTGTTGCCGGAGGTGTGACTTTGTACTGCGAGAAGCCCAGTATTAAGATACAGGAACAAGTATTACAAAAAAAATAAATGAGTTTTATAACAAAATTCTTACTTCGTTACTGTTTTGAGAGAATATAGAATTTGTAAATAAGTAGAACTTGGTCAGTTATGTATGCTCAGGTATTGCAGTTCAATATTTTGAAGGAAACTGAGGTACCAGGATACATTCCTGACACATCTTGGTACCCTGCCACTGCAGTTTGCGTTCCTGCCACTGTGCTCCCTCTGTAGGTGATGGGTCTTGTTATAGACTAGGGGCAGATGAAAGATATAAGACAAACTATCTTATGCTTTATATATTTTTTAAGCTGATCTTACATGAAAACAGCTTTCTGAGAGTGAAGCAAAGCTTGTTAAATGTATTGGCGGTTTTGAAGTATGCAGTGGAATAATTTCAATGCCTTTCTGAGTGAAGGTTTCTGTGAAATTCAAAATACTTTTTTTTTTTTTTTCTTTAATTGAAATGGTTTATCTGAGGAGAGTTTCTGTTCTGGCAGTTCTTCTAGAAAAGGAATTAGATAAACTGCAGTTTTAGTACTCTGACACTTTAATGGTCAGGATTTCCTGATGTCATGCTGTAATCAAGAATGACTGGGCAGGACTTGAGACAACTTAGTTTAAATCAATTTCCTCTTCCCCTGGACAAATCTTAGTGCTTTGTCATGTTGTTTTCAAATTGCATTTATATGGCTTGGTCTTTGGCACCTTATGCTATCCAACTTATCCACAAATATCCTTTTTTTTCCTATCCAATACTAGTTTGCATATATGGCCTGCCGTAGAAAGCTCTGTAAAATGCTTAACACGGTGAGCTGTAGTTGTTTGTGTGTGTGATTGTCACAATCTCCGTGGGTATTTGCTGTCTAATTTCTAGCTCTTGTGATGTTAAGGACGTTTTAAAAATACAAATATGGTAAAATTATTTTGACAGACATTCAAATGATATTTTTCTGATTTTATTTGTTAGATTTTCAGTTTCTTCCTTCCAGAGGTAGCTACTTGTACCATAGGCTGCACATTCTCCCCTGCCATCTCCTGCTGATTAGAATTACGAGCATGGGAGGTCAGCTGGGTTGCAGCAGTGGTCTTTGAGACTGCAGCTTGTAGCAGCCTTCGCAGCTCTCCAGTCTGATGTTCTCAGTGGGCAGACTTTGAAAGCCTGGCAACATCTGCTGTTCCACTCCTGACTGGCTGCCCTAGAGGTCCAGGCACTGCTCTCATGGCAGAGCTGACCTCTTTTTCAGCCATGATATTTTTAAAGAAAATTATTTTGGTTTTCTACCTTCCACCATTAGAAAATATCTGCACATTTGGTTTGGATGCTTATAAGTGATACACATGACTCTCGTTCCTGTTGAATCACAGTCCCATATTTACAGTATGAGGATAACACGTTACTTGGCTACTGACTTTTAAGAATTGTGGTGCTGTTTTTTTTTCACCTGAAGAAAAGCTTTACTTGGGTCTAAACACTCAAACTTGTGTTTTATAATTGTGCTGCTTTCCACAAATGAGAGAGGCTTAGAAATAAGGTTTAGCTGGGTTGCTGTTTTTCACCTCTGTGCAGAAGTAAGAGCAACAACCAGCACTGTGCTTGTTGAGAAGCGGCAAAACCAGCAGGATTTACTTGAGGAAGATGCTAGCCCAGTTTCTCTCTTCTCACGTATCTGAATTTAAGCAAAAGGGGTACTTAAAAATAATTAAAAAAAAAATTAAAAAATAATTTTTCCAATTTTATATTTGTAATTTATTTTACATTCCCATGCTCTGGAGTTTTAGGAAAGAAATAACGATTCTGCTTTGAGACTTCTCAAAATAAGTTGGGAGAGAGACTGCAAGAGATGAAGTCCAGTACAGGAATCAGAAAAATTGCTGGTTAGAATTTGCTCAGCCTTTAAAGCAAGCAGGCAAGAAGAATTTCTTGTTTTCCTCAGGGTGCTTCAGGCTGTCTGCAAATCAGTACAAGGGCAGAAAGCTGCTGTGGGGCAGAGAATATAGCAGTATATTTTCAGAGACTGCAAGAAGAAAGCAAGGTTTATGTGAGTACCTGTAGCTGCAACACTGACAGCTGTTCATTTAGCTGAGTCAACTTTCCATAGAAGTAGAAAATGACTTTCATGGTGAAACTTGAGAAGATTGCTGTGAGGTTTTTCTTTTGTGTTCTTTGAGACCACTTGAAAACTCAGCTGTCATAGTACCAGTTTCAATAATGCACTCAAAAATCTTTCCCAGTTCCCTCCTAGGACATCTTTTTTTTGTAGTCTTATGCTTAGTTAGCAATTGCCAGAAATAAGTGCGTCTTCTATTGATTGGTGTAAAATAGATGTATGGGTTTTCTTTATTCCAGATTCTGGCTGGGATAGCTTAAGCTCCTTAGATGAATTGTCAATAGGGGAATATTTTTTACTGCAGAGGTAAAAGTGCACATTCTGATTTGGAAGTGGAGGGGAAGTTATCAGTATATGTATAACTTCCTCTTGCTGAAAGATTTGACTTGGCTTTACAGACAGTATGCTAATTCAGCTGTATGACTGTACTAAGCCAGTTTCATTGGGAACTGGAAGTGATTAAAATTCGTATATAGGTATATTTTAAAAGTCTGGAATTTCTTCTCTTTCCTTTTGCTGTAATCTGTTATCACAAGTAGCGTTAATGAGTGTTGGTGAAATAAATGGAGACAGCTGGATAAATGCAGCGTGATGCGCAGTGGGTCACAGTATGTAGCTCAGTGCCACTTTCCCTGTACCTGGAAGGCAGCCTGCACTGCTACACTGTGCTGCACAGTACTTCTCATCCTTGACAGACTCAGAGGCTTTCTGCTGCAGTGCCCGACTTGAGCCAGCTCCGGGCTGTGTGATGCTGGGGAACCGAGGAGCCGCCCAGTGCCGCGTGTGCAGATGTGCTGGCTGTGTGTGAGGTCAGCTGGGGCTCAGTGCAGCTGGAGCTAATAGGACAAGAAATCCAACTTGGGAACAGGCTCCATGAAGTAGTACTAGTGGTGTATGTTTGGACAAAAGCCAAGGAAGTACCCACGGCTGTTCTTGCAGCCTCACATGCTTGTGTAACCCAGGTGAACCAGCTGGATACCAGCTGCATCCTCACCTCACTGAAAGCACATCTATGTGACTTAAGTGAATATATGACTGACAGACATAGATCACTTAATGTACGCTCCAGTCTTTTTAATTAATGTCATTTTGTAGTGTCTCCCCATAACTTTATATTTTTGCCTTTTATTTATTGAGCTCTGAAGTAGTGCTTCCATTGAGGACGTGGAGCGTTTCTTTTGTCAGCAATTTTTGATCAGCATTGGAATGGCTCTTTCTTCATACTTGATCTGTAGACCAGAAGCTAAAGTTCAGAAAGTGCATCTTTTTTAGAGAAGTATATGTTAAACTTAGTTGTCTTCAGAAAAATGTTTGCCATTTCTTTTATTCAAATAATGATGCATAGTTTGTGGAAGAAGATTTTTTTCGCTTCTGTGAATAAGGGCACTCAGCAAATGGAAACTTGATGGTATAAAAGAATTGGAAAATTGCGGAAGAATGATAAGGGTTTTAAATATGTTGCTGTAGAGAGCAGACCACTGGTTTTGACATAGGAAACTTAATTTTTTGGCTCTGCTCATGAAGTGTTGGGGTGATAATTGGGCAGATTAGATTGTCTCTTTTGAGTGTCGGTGTCCTTATTAGGAAATAAATGTCTTCTCTAGTTAAGCAAATGAAGAGTTGTTGCTATGAAGCACTCAGATATCATTCCATGTCTATTAATTTCACTTCTGTAAGGTAGAGTGAGGCAGTTCAGATGTTTTTCAGAGCAGGAGTCAGAAGAGTTTAATTAAAATGCTGTTAAGTAACAATGCCGATAATATTTTCAGTCTTCTGAAATTTTCCTGTGGTCAGTGTGATTTTCAAACCCTCTTCTGCAACAAGCATCACAGGAAGCTTACTGTAGCTGTGATACTATTTGTGCTGTGAAAACAATAATAAAAAGATGAATCAATATGGCCTGTGTAAAACAGTTTACTACCTTAGCAGCAAGCTAAACGTAGCAACTGTGTACATGGTCTGCTCGATGAAAATGATGGAGGCCTTCTCAGAAGTGTGTTGAGTGTTCTTACTTTATAATTGTATACTGTGTTTAAAATAAATAAAAATAACTTTAGACACAATTTCAGCCATCATGAAAGAGGATGGATACCTGGTAGGAATTCTGCTTCAGTCCAACCAAGCTTTCCAGCTTTGTGAGAAGCAGTAGCGACTGAAGTAGAGCAAGATTCAGGTAGATCACGTGAGTCACTTAGTACTATTTAAAGCAAATAAGAAGGGTCATCACTTGACTAAGTGGAAAGCAGTACCAAAAGAGGATACAAAATGTAAAAAAAACCATCATATATTAGCTGTGAAATAAGTTGTGCTGGCAGACTGCAGTAGGTTGATGTGCATTGGTTACCTTGGGTACCTGCTTGGTATGTGCGAGTTCTGAATAACCTTGTTGGTGTAAATGGGACCCCATTAATAACCTCAGCCACTTGATGTGTTTGGACTATACAAAGAGAAGCAGGATGATAAAAATACCATTCTTTAATATCAACTTCGGTATTAAGTAAACTTTCATAGGTCTGGATGCTTGTGTTTACCGTGAAGAAATCTTGTTACTAATTTAGCATCCATCAGCATGTGTTGCCTTTTGACCTAGGAGTGCGCTGTCTGTCTAATTATCCTTTGTATTGTTTTACTGTTCCTTGAAACTATCCAAACAATTTGGCGTGTCCCTAGCAACCAAACAATACTGTTTAACAGATATTTCCTACAGCTCTTCAGGGGCACTTGCTTCCAGATTTCCCACGTAACACTAGCTCACATTGGAACAAACAAACAGGATATTGTTTCAAGTGAATAGCACCCAGTGTTTCAAGCGGTTTATGAAAGTAGTTTTTTGTTATCGGACTGTTGCGAGTGGTATGGTTTTTGGTTCCAGATTTTGTCTGAAGTTCTGAAGACTGTTCCTTAGTTTTAAACTTCAAAACAAAGTTTGAAACTTAAATTTTCTCAGGCGACAGATAATGCTTTGGTGGCAGGGAAGAGGAGAAAGGAAATATTTAATCCTAGCCTGTAATGAGAGTTCTCCATTAAATATGCTGTTTAAAATCCACGCAGATCCTTTTTAGAATGTTATCAATTGCAGTTTCATGAATCCCACGGAATGTAATTATACCAGATAATCGTGTAGTTTGACCTAGTTAAGAAATCTGATAATAGATTTTGTCTTTCCTTTAAGGAACTACTGTGTGCATATCCTTTTATTAAACACAGATCAACTCCCTCCCCACTTTCCCTCCTTTGTATTTTTTTTTTCCTGTTTACATTAATCTAACTTACTGGTTTTACATAGCCGTTAAAACCACAACCATTGTCATATACAGAGCAGGAATTACTAAGAGTCCTCAGCAAGTTCACAGGTTAAAGTGAAGTCTAGTCTTTTATCCAGCTATTTGAGTATGCTGGTGCTTCAGCAAATCTACTGTATTTCTAACCTTCTCATGACACTGTTTATAATTGCATCGATTTGACTTTTTTTTAATTTAGTTATTCGTTTTTGGTGCCGCGTGGGGGTTCTTTACCGACTGAAAGATTAGTGCATGTGAATCCAGCAGTTAGCAGCACTGCAGGCGTGAGAGGGGTTTTGTCGCTCTGTTCACCTTACGTCTGGTTTTAGATCAATTTAAATAGTCTCGGGACCTCATCCCTAGCAAGAGATGGTGTTCTGTATCTTTGAAAACAAATGTATGTTAAAGTCAGTGAGATAAGACATTAGAGTCTTGGACACACTGGGGAGAGTCCAGTGGGGGCTACCAAGATGATGCAGGGTTTGCAGCAGCTGCTACTGTGGGAGAGGCTGAGAGCTGGGCCTCCTCAGCCTGGGGAAGAGGAGTTTCAGGGGGATCTCATGGATGTCCATAAATACCTCAAAGAAGAGTGCAAAGAGGGGTAGAGACAGGCTCTTTTCAGTGGTACTTAGTGCCAGAAAAGGAGACAGTGGGCACAAATATACAGGCTGCTCAAAAGCCGAGGGGTCTCCTCCTTGGAGATCTCCAAAAGCCACATGTGCATGGGCCTGGGAACCCTGCTCTGGGTGTCCCTGCTTGAATGGGGTTTGGGCCGGATGGACCTGGAGGTGATTCTGTGGCCTCTTACGGGGAATTAGTTGACATTTGTTTGGTGCAAAGTAAATAATGTGCTGTGAGGATGATCAGATCTCAGCATTTTCCTGATTCTTTAGTGACAGGGGCTTTTTAAGGCCATCTTTTAAATGCTGGATACAGAAATGTGTTTTGTAAATAATACTCTTAAGACTTGCCTACACAAAACAAAGTTAGAGAGTTATGGGTTAAGAAGTATATTAGTCTCGCTTGGTTTCCATGTAGAGACACAAGCGCTGGTGAAGTTCCAGCTCTTGTTGAGGAACGTGGGCTAGACAGGGGTGATGGGGATTGCTGCCAAGCCCTCTGCTCTGTTGTTTGGGCATCATGGCATGCTCCAGTGGGCAAGGCTAGAAGGAGCCAGAGCAGCTGCTTCAGTAACTTCTTTCTGACCAGACACAGCTAGGAATGCTCAAGGGAAGGTTTAAAATTCCCCATTTGTTGCCAGTGTGTTAGCTTCCATATGTGATTTATAACAATGAAGTCAATAAATTTACTGTTGAGTAGAACAAAGCTTTAGCTTTCTTACACTCATATTTAGGATAGAAAGAGCTGCTTACCTAGAAATATGTAATATCTGTTGGATACTTTAGCTTTTACCAGCTTAATACCTGACACCTTTACAAGTCTTTAGGTCTTTCCAATTTAGGCGCCTTTAAAAAATGTTGTTTATGTCTAGATGAATATAAGAGTTGTTCAAAATGGCTGTGTTGCAACGTTTTTCTATTTTGTAAACACAGACATGCACGTTGGAGGAAGCACAGACTGCTTGTAGTGAAACAGAATGGGTTTGTTTTGCTGTGAGGTGATTCAACCCTGTATTCATGGATAAGTGGGTTAAGAAAAAAGTTTTCCTTTGAAGTTAGGTATTTTGGATTGTCCTTATTTGTAGCATGCGCTTTGTTCTCTTCCCAAAAACCTTGGTGTACTTTGCCGTAGTGACTTTCTGCAGTAGGGATCTGGAGCCTGGCAGTACTTCCTAGCTCTTGTTGCCTGCGTTCTGTGGCACATATATTTCAGTCTCTTTTAAGAACTCTGTCACCAAGATCAAAAAGTTAGATTAAAGACTTATAGGGTATTCAGAAGCATGTTATGACACGTGGCATGGGTGCTTGTGTGCTGGGTATTCTGGCATATCACCTGCTGTGCACCCTGGTTATTGGCAACTCGGCTGTGTGACGTTGGCTTTGCCTTCCCATCTGTAAGAGGGCATATAGCAGTTTACATATGAGAAAACATGTATTACTCAAACGTTACTGCTTATCTTTTCTTAACAATGGTTTGAGCAGCAAACCTGTGCAAAAACTCCTTAGAGGAAAATCACAGGTCATATATACCAACAAACTTAAGCAAAGGAACTTTCCTTTTTCTGTAGAGACTGAGATCATTGGGACCATTCATGCATTTTCACTTCATGCTGAATTATCAGCTCCAGTAAAGCATCTATGAAGTTGAAAAAATCTGCATTCTGTCAAATGTAACTTTCCAAAGTTACAGGAGAAATTCTCAATGGCTTGGAGACAAACTTGGTAAAGCTGTAAGTGAAGGACTCTTAGAGCTGTTTTCCATGATAGCCACTATTTTCACAGATGAGATGAAGAATGAAAAAATGTTGAGTGAAAGTTGTGGTTAATGTTTAGCTCATAGGATTGCATTTGCATCAATTGAAAACAAATGAAAATGTTGAATATTAAGAAAAATTGGTCAAGTGCATCTCGGCACCTTTTTAATCATGAAAAGTCTCCAGAGCCTTACCTAGGCAAATCGCAATAAGTAATAAAGTAAAATAGACTGATATTAGACTCCTGTACAACCATCATAGGAAAAGAAAATCCTAGTACGAATAGGAAATAGAATCATAGGTGTTGAGAGGGACCTCTGGAGATGATCTTGTCCAACCCCTTCGCTAAAGCAGGTTCCTCTCCTTCAGTAGGTCACACAGGAAAATCTTCATATCACAGGAAGTCTTAGAATCCATTTCTAATATTGTAAAAAACTTAATATGACAATAAATATTCTGATTGTATGTGTGCAATATGAGAATTATTATTGTTTTCCCTAATTGTCATGAATGTTTTAGACACTCTGAACAGTAATACCTCATTTTTGATACTGCAAGTCTTGTCAGATAGCCTCTGTAGAAATAGCAAAAAATGCTTTCGAGCGCTTTGAGAGGAAAAGTGAAATTGAAAGTGGATAAATATTATGCAGTCTTAGCCTATAACAATTTCAATAGGTGAACAGTGTGTTAGAGAGAGAGACTAATATATTGATGAGTTATTTAATACGGCTGGTAAGGGGCAAGTCAAGATTCTTCATTAGCGGGGTGTCCTGGTTTCAGCTGGAATAGACTTAATTCTTTTCCTAGTACGATGGTGTGTTTAGGATATAGGGTGAGAATAATGTCGGTAGCACACCGATGTTTTAGTTGTTGCTGGGCGGTGCTTGTTTTAACTTCTTGTGCTGCTGTGCCAGCAAGGAGCAGGGGGGGGGGCACAAAGGGCTGGGAGGGGACAGTGCCAGGACAGCTGACCCAGACTGGCCAAAGGCATGTGCTGTACCAATTGGCGTCATGCTGGGAAAAAACTGGCCCGGGGGAGGAGGCTGCTGCTGCTCAGTGCCTGGCTGAGCATCAGACAGTGGGGAGCTGGTGAGCAATTCCATTGTGCATCACTTGTTCTATATATTCTATTATTGTTGTTGTTGTTGTTGTTATTATTATTATTATTACAGTTTCCCTTCCTTTTCTGTCTTTATCTCAAACCTCAAGTTTTACCTTTTTTCCATTTTTCTCTGCTGTCCCACTTCGGTGGAGATGGGTATGAGCGAGCTACTGTGTGATGTTTAGCTACTGGCTGGGTTATACCTCAACAGAGTGGAGAAAAATAGCGTGTGTCATGTCTGGAAGGAACTTGCGTTCTTTCTAGGAAAATCAAGGCACTGACAAAAGTTGCAAAGAGGCATTTCTGTTGAATGTACTTGTAGACCAGGTAGAACCTTGACCTTAGATGGTTCATAAACATCAACTGAAGAAGATCCATCTCACAATGCAGGGAGGTGGTCCTATAAACGGAACTTCTGATTTTTAGCCACACTTGAAGACACTGGATATTAAAGTCTATGTATTTTATCATGTTCATCATCTGATTATGTTCTAAATGGGGCTGTTCAGACACCTTGAGGCAATTTTGCATTTTATCAGTAATAAAGAGTCTACACTGTACTCCCTTATCTAACCTTAGAGTAGAATTTCCTATCAAATGCAAAATATCAGTTGAACAAGACTTCTGGATATTTTGTTCTTCATTACAGAATATACTGTGTAGATGTATGTAGTGGATGGGAAAGTATCTAGAAGTGTCATTATTAAGAAGTTCTACTTTACAGCTCACTCCTTTTTTTTTTTTTTTTTTTTGATAGCCTCCACGCCACCCAGCAGAGTAAATAAACGCAGAGTTTCTCCAAGTGTTGCTTCCACTTGGGAAAAGAGAGGCATCATCATGTCTAACATTACTATTGATCCAGATGTCAAACCTGGCGAGTATGTCATCAAAAGCCTCTTCGCTGAATTTGCAGTTCAGGCTGAAAAGAAAATTGAAGTTGTAATGGCTGAACCTTTGGTAAGTCCTTTTTTCTTTTCTTTCTTCCCTTGAAATGTGTTTTTTTTATTCTTTTTTGTTTGTTTGTTTGTTTTTATTTTTTGTTTTTCCTAAAGCAGATTAATATATCATGTCTGTGCTAACTGAAAAAAACATCCAGAGATACTGTCAGATTTTACTATTGAAGGGATTACTTCAGTAATAAACAGGCCTCTGCAAACCATTGCTACCTGGATAATGTTTTATGGACTTCCTTCAAAACTAACTTCCAGTAAGTGGTTACTGGAAGTACGGCCTCTTAGTATTCATAAGTTCTGTAAAATTACAAAAGGAAATAGCAACTACAAAAAATGTTCCTACATTACTGCTACAAAGCGTGTTTCCTGTTGATGTTCCTTTGAAGTAATGTATTTTTTGAAAATACAGTTTCAAGGAAAGATGCATTCGGCGTGTTTGCCAAGTAAGGTAGCACTAACATATGAGGAGCACAGAATCCAGCATATATTGCAGATTAGGTAAAATGCGGAATTCTGTTTGTAATCATGGAATGGTTTGGATTGGGAGGGGCCTTTAAAGCTCATGCAGTTCCACCCTGCAGGTCAGGCTGCTCAGGGCCCCATCCGACCTGGCCTTGAGTGCCTCCAGGGATGGGACATGCACAGCTATTCTGGGCAGCCTGTGCCAGTGCTTCACTGTTCTCTGAGTAAAGGATTTTCTCCAATTATGTAACCTAAATCTCCCCCCTTTTAGTTTAAAGCCATTCCCCATTGTCCTATTATTATTATATCATGTAAAATGTCTTTTTTTCTTCTGCTGATGAGCACTCTTCAAGTACTGAGGTGAATACTCAGTGAGGTTTTCTCTCAGCTAAAGAAGCCTACGTCCAGTCTTTGTAGGAGAGGTGCTCTAGCCCTCTGGTCATTTTCATGGTCTCCTCTGGACCATTTCCAATAACACATCTTTGTTGTGTTGGAAGCCCCAGACCTGGATGTGATACTCAGGGTGGACTCTCACATGAGCAGAGGACCCCCTCTCCTTGCTGTCACTCCTGTTCTGGAGATACAGTTGGCCTTCTGGGCTGCAAGCAAACATTGCTGGCTCACATCAGGCTTTTTGTTCACTGAGGCCAGTCTAGGTGGCTTACTCTTGAAATAAATTGATGTATGTTTTTTTTAATTAGAAACTATGCTCAGTTGTGATCTTTACTTTGCATGAACTCTGACTCAGTATCAGTATCACAAACCAAGATGTTTGATCTTTTTGTGTTGTTGTTAAATATACACAAGTGATTTACAAGCCTAGAATTAAATGGGAAATCCGAGACACTTGTTAGACTCCAAATGGCACACAGTGCATTGCAACTTTCAGAACTTTTTCTAAGATTATATTAATTTTTGAAATCTAAGTTAACATTAACATTAAGATTGTCTTCTGTGGCATAATGCAGCTCATCCATGTGATTCTTTCTGCTTTAATTCTCGTAGTTAATATTTCACTGAATTGTAGTGGTAGAGATTAATAAAGTACTCATCTTTTAAGATTGACAAAAAATGATTTACAAAATCACTAATTTTTTGGGTGCAGTTGTAAACATTTGAAATTTTAGTAGCCTTATAACTGTGTGCTTGCAAGTATTCAGTGTGTTTCCACAGCATGAGTTCGTCTTGAATGTTTTCCTTAACTGCTGTTACTGACTGCCCTCTCTCACAACACGCCAATGGGCGCTGATCATGACCATGCTGTGCCAAAGGCATGGGATCAAGATCATGCTGTATTATGGGCACACTGACAAGTAAACCTTTGTTCTAGATGTCCATTTCCTACAAATAGCTTTGAATAGCTATAATATTAAGAGTATCCATCCCATGCTCCCCTGCCCTCTTTCCTGCGTATATCCAGTGAGCTACAGTCTCTGTGTTAGTATTTCTTGGGCAAAACTGGACAAGGGAGCACAGCAGTTTAGACATGCAATGAATTTGGGCATTGAAGTCTTAAGACCTTTTAGTCAAAAGCAAAAGATAAAAATAATTTGAAATATTAACTGGAAGATCAATTAAACTGAAAGGCCTCTGTGTGCAACAAGTGATTGCAGAAGCACTTTTCAGTATAATGAGTAGTCCTATTGAAGTAGAAGGTGTGCATGAGTGCTTGGATGGCAGTTTCGAAACTTTATGAAAAATGTTATAAGAGGCAGAAAAATAAAAGGTAGAAAAAAAGGAGCTAAATGTATTTTCTGGTACTGTGACTGAATTATCTTAAAGTGAAACCATGTGTAGATGAAAGGCCAAGGAAAAGAAAACATTTTGTTATACACACCTATTTAAGTATACATTGTGCGTAAGTATACTTGTGTGTGTACCAGACAAGTGTACAATTAAACATAACTTCACTGTTTGCTTATCGACATTACAGAGTTCAGGAGGGTTTGTTAAGAAATTACAACAGTGTTCGCAGGAAAACACAAATAAAAATACGTTTGGGAAGCACAGAGAGGTGTGGATGGTGATGCTGGCAGCGAACAGGAAGGTAACTAGTGGATGCCATCTGAGTATGTTTTTACAGCTCGTTTGTTAAACATAGCATTTGACCAGGACTTTTGCATCTGTAATTCAGATGGACTGAAGAGCTATTTTCCTGCAGATGCAATTGGTTTGGAGTTAAATCTCTGAACTTAAATACTGATATCCTGCTAAGTGTAGTAGCCCTGACCTGCGCTTGTGCTGCAAAACATGTCCTGGATTAAGTGCTGTGACAACAACCCTGGGCTGTGCCTCTCTGCCACACTGCTAACTGTTATTTAAACAAATGTTCTTCAATCATACAAAATCTGAACTTCATACCAGATTAGAAATTAGAAAACCTGTGAAATAAGGCACTATGTGAAGAAGTATGACCCCTCAGATCTTTTGTCTCGTGAACTTCTAAGGTAATTGCAAGAATTAATCAAGATCTATTAATAAGATTCTAATACTGATACTTTGCATACAGTACATCTGAAATCCTTCAGGAGGAGATGCGAAATGATAGTTATTGATAGGACAGTGATTTGTGAAAGTCTTTTTAACACGTCTGTGTGGGCTCATTTGCTAAATTTATAATTTATTTAAACAAAACACATTGCAGTGCAGTCAGGTGTAAATTTTGATACATAGCCAGCATTCCTGATTTTATACTGACAAGAAGCAAGAACTATACAGACAAGCTGCAGTTTAAAGGAATCTGTGGAAAAGTAAAACAACCTGAGCCCATACTGTATGAAGAGACGGAAGTGAATGTTGCAGTTGTCTGAATGAGAGGAAGTACTAAAGTGATTTTATTTTTGTATGTAGTATTTGAGATAAATACTGACTGTTCTGTTCTAGTATTTGACATTTAAAAAAGATGATGGAAGTCTGAAGGGGCAGTGAAAACTTGTCGGCTGAGATTAGAGAAAAGATTTTGCAGGAAGTGAAGAACGCCCCTTGCTACTTCAGTTTGTTTTGGTTTTGTCAGATGATGTGGCTGCAAATAATGAAGTTTATGTGGGGAACATACATATTTGTTACATATAATGTGTTTGATGGAGCCAGACTGTTGAATGGAGTCTGTAGCCAATAGAGTTAGAAGCTAGACAATATTTTTAAAACTTGAAGTTGCCCATGTCAGCAGGGGAGCAGGAGTGGATGGAAAACAGTCACTCTGGGGCAGGACAGCTGGGGCAGGGAAGGCAATATGTTGCTCATTCAGGAGCTGAGTTGTGATTCCCAAAAGCAGCTAAATGGTTTCTCTGGCTGTGAGTGTTCTTAGGGTGCACAGTGTGTAATGTTGCTTTTTGTTGATTTATGTCTTTTCTGTCAGTATTTCATTTTAAAGGAGAAAGGACTCAAATTAGATTTGTGTTTTCTTAGTTTGGGCAGTTCTGCAGCTGAAGAAGGATAACTGAGTGACACGAAAACAACTTTGCCCAAATGTGAAACAGATCTCCGTGGCCACTTGCGGGCACTTGGCAAGGGAGGGGTGAGAGAAGCAAGTGTGCAAACTCAGCTGTTGTTCCTGAGCTGCTCCACTGCCGCACCAAGGTGTGCAGGCTGGGCTTGACACTGCAGAGCACTGGAGTGAGGCCACCGGGTGGAACCTGTTTCCACCAGCGCGACTGTTTGCACAGCACACACACACATCTACATCCTGGTCTTGCTGTCTGCTGTATGTTGACATTTCTGCTTTCTGTAGATGCAAACTGCTCTTTGGATAATTCAGTAGTGGGTTTTTTTTTTTTTTTTTTTTTTTTTTTCATTTCTCTTGTAGAAAATAAATGCGGAGCTATTACTTCCATCTCTCCATGAACTTCAGGAAGCCAGAAAGATAAATCTTAAATTGTGAATTCAGTGAAAGTTTCCAGACCTTTTCTTCATGCTGTTGGGTAGATTTTTGTGTTCTTCATGAAACAACAGGGTCAATGACAAAGCAGTGTCAGAAAAACACTTTGAAAGAAAATAAACTTTAAAACCATGCAAGTAAATGAAAGACTTTGATAAACCTGTGACTAGGTTAGAGAATACTATTTGACCATGTCACATTTGTTTGATATGCAACTATGGTGATGGGGGGGAGGGGTGGGGGGAGAAAAAGCTAGATTTTTAGAAGTACCTTTAATTAGTGTGCTCTCTGTTGATGTGGCCGGTTTTGTCTAAAGGCTTCTGGATGATTTCTTTTTTATTTTTTGGTGCGTTTGTGTTAGCTATTTCTGGTTTTAGACACATGCAATGGATATAATAACCTCAGTGTTTGTTCTTCTTTTTAATAGTCTTGCAGGACTGTGGTGAAAACATAGCATGCCAGGCATTGTGTCACAGTGAGGCTGAAGGAGCCTCACCTCTACCAAATATTTTATAGAAAGATCACCGCTCCACATATGACAGGAAGGTCCACTTCTTCTCAGGAAATAGTTTTCCAGTTAATTTTCCTTCACCTCATTCAGCAACGTACAGTGTTCATATAGGGCGGAACATTTCTCATGCAATCAATGCAATTAGGATTCTTTGTGCAGTTTATCTGAACGCACAGTATGGGTGCATTAATTCAGCACTACAGCAGAAAATCTCCTTGCAGCAAGAAGCAAAACAAAAGGAAAAAAGATGGAGAGGGAAGTGGATTGCATTTGAAAGAAATTCTTACTTACCAGTTACTCTTTGAAACTTCTCGTACCTGCTGCAAATTGTAAACTCATGTGATGATGTTTGGACCAGGCTTAACACATCAACTTATAAAAGATGTAAGATTCAAAGAAGTGTTTATTTGTAGGTGTCAGAAACCTTTTCCTTCTTTCTTCTACGTCAGTTGATAAACAAATAGAATTACTGTAGAGTATTAAATGCATTTTCCTGAAACCACCATTTAAAAGGTTTTTATTTAAAACATACTTCAGATGTACATAAAGGACAGTGTTTTAATTAGGCTATCAAGTAGTCTGTGTAATCAGGGTTTTCCTGAATCAGAGAAAGTGAAATTGATCTGAATTCTCAGTAGGTTTTCTCAGTGTTTTATTTCATGCTATGCTTTCAGAATGGGTGAATGCCTTTTGCCCAGATAATGCTGTATCCAAGCTTTTGGAGAGCTGTAGTAGTTGCAAGAGACAGAATTTGTAGTTGAAAAGAATACAGCTGCAGTTGGAACAGAAAATGTCAGGAACTGTCTCGAATTTTCAAGAGTTAAGATGAGGTAAAATAAACTGCCAGCTTGAATGCTGAGCTTGGTACACCCAACCCCAGCCCGGATCCATTTCCCATGTAGTCAGTCTGTGTGCTTCGGTCTTGCAGGAGTTAAAGGCTGAGCAGCACTGGCTTTGTAAATTTCCATCATCAGCGTGGCAGGAGGGTGTTGCCCCATGCCAAGCTGCTGTGCAGTTGCTGTTTGTGAGTGGTGCACGGCTGCCAAGCTCCGGGGAGGTGCTGAGAGCTGTGCATTGCTGTGGCATCACACCTAGTGGCTGCTGCTTGGCTGTAATCCCCGGGCTCACCTGCCTCAGCCTCCTCTAACGTCTTACATCCAATGCTTCTGCTCTCCTTGTCGAAGATAGAGGGGTTTCTGGTTTGTGTATAGTAACATGAAAAGCACTTCAGTGTGTCTTTGATTAGCTGTGAATGCTCATTGTGTCTTTTTTAGTATACTCTTAAGGCTGTTTTTCTCACGTTTGTGTTCATGGTTTAGCAAGCCAATCTGTGCATCGCTGGCCCTCAGAACCTATACCTGGGTCTTGGTATTTAAAAATCCAACTAGCCAGGTATCCTAGCAAGAGACCTGTAAAAATTTGTATTTCTTGTAGCTGTGTCGATTATAGTTTATGAGTGTTTTGTTTAGTTTCTCACAATGCTTTAATTTACATGGAATTATTTTGTCATGACTATAATTGAATTTTGCTCTTAACAGGGCAGTGTGTTTTATGGTACTGTTAGCAATGAAATATTGTAATTAAATCCCATTGACATTGCATTTTCTGTACCTTATGAAGGAAGTTACTATTGACATTCTCCTTTTCCTGGACTTGGCTTCTAGCTCTTTCCATTTGCTGTTCAGGGAAAGAGCAGACTGGCAATGGACTGAGCAATCAATCACTTTTGCACTGACTGTTAGCTCGGATGGGAATGGCTTTTCTACCCAGCCCAGCACACCTTGCCGGCTGCCTCCATCAGGCACACCTCTGTGGGGTCTGCTGCTGGGAAGAGGTGTTTGAAGTCTTCTGTTTGTCAGTATTATTAACAATTAGTGTTATTGCTACTGTGTTGTCAAATTAATTTTGGATCTCTGTTAAATTTCTTTTGTGAGCACACTTCATGTCTTCAGAAATATCTTCAGCTGAAAAATAGTGCAAGTATTCACATTAAACTTTATTTCTTTGTTCTGTGATATAACTGAAAAAGAAGGAATCTTAACTTTGTTGAATTGCATTTCGAGGTTCATATGTTTTTTACTTTCTTTTTTTTTTTTTCCAGGAAAAGCTCTTGTCCAGATCTCTTCAAAGAGGTGAAGATCTTCAGTTTGATCAGGTAGGAGGCATGTCATCAAAGGCAGTTTATCTGCGGTTAAGGTGACCTCTGTTTCTGCCACGCATTGTTGGGGTGGTTCAGAACATGTCTATTGGAGTGCCTGAGTTGGCTTTAGAAGACTTAGATCTTTAAGGTCAGTTACCAGAACAGAGATGTTAAAAAAAAGCATTGAAGAGAAACAAAAAAAAAACAAAAAAAACAAACAAACAAACAAAAAAAAACCTTGGGGGCTTGTTTTCCATGATAATAAGTAACCAGAAGGTTATTTGTCTGAAAATGACAGTGGAAACTGCTGAAGGTAACATGCTGAAATGTGGCAAGGGACAAAAAGATAGTTTATTTCTATCAGCTTTGTGTATCCTCAGGTTCTGTTGTCTCAGATTTCAGTGTTTGTGGGTTTAGCTTTTACAAGCAGATAATGTTGATTTCAGTTACTCGATGCTTTCTGATTTTATAGCTGTAGGCAGATTCAGGGTGTAACTTCTTTCTTTCCCCAGTGTATAATCTCACTGTAAAGCTATTATGTTTCACTGGGTTAACTGAACTACACCTGGTCTAACTCTGCTGAGTTTATTCATGTTTACTGTCTATACTTCTTTTGTCACACAGGCATGTCTTTGTCCTGTAACTACTTCCTTGCAATGGAGTGGGAGCATTGAGATAGTGCCCCATTAATTACGCATTCCTATTCTTAACTCTTTTTAGGTAGCCTCTGACTGTATGAATTTTAATATTCTGTTCGTATCTTCTGTTCCTAGAATTTTTTTAAGCTTCCATTATTCCTCTGATGTAGGTATTGCACATAAATCTGTGGATCTGACTCTGATGTTCATTTAAGAGCTGTCCACACACCCTTTCTTTTCCTCCTTCCAAAAGGGAAACATAAATTAGCATATGACAGTTGATGTATAAATTTATTTTCCAGGATCTCTCTCCCATTAAATCTCATGTAGGCTTCTAATAATTTCTAATCTAAAGTGCTCTGAGGTTTTTATCTTAAAAATGAAAGTTAACTCACAAGCAAGGAAAATGATTTAGGGAGGATGTAGCTTAAATTTTTTGGTAGCTACAGTATTTTATTATAAAGCTAACCAAGAACAAAATGGTCTGAATTATAGGGGTCATCTATCAAAATCTGTAAATCAGCAGTATTATTTATTTTTTCTAATTTTTCTCTTTAGAAGTCTTTCTTAGGATGTTTTTATTAATTGCTCATTTTTGCATATTAAGCTATGCATGGATTCTACAAGTAACTGAGTGCACGAAACTAAGAAAATAAACCATACAACTTCTGGAATTATGTGAAATAGAAATAATCTAATACTTACCAAATCCTGATTTTAGATATATGTGTGAATTCTCTTTTGGTTCTTCCATTACGTATATAATAATAACACTTATTATTTTTCTTACAAAATTTTTCAGACCTGTTCTCTGTGAGAATTTTTTTTTTCAGCAAGTTAAGAATACAGTGGAATTCCTGTGACTTGGATAACTTGCTGAGAAAACTTTTCTGGTAGTTGAAAGATTGTTCTGGGATTTCCTTATGGTTAACCTCTCCCCATCCCTTCCCCAAACCTTAGAAAAAAGCAGGATGCCTTAAATGAGGATGAAGAAATTCTGGTATTTGACATTATCTTTGTTTTCTAGAGTAGTGAATAGCGAGAAATATGTAAGTTGTCTCAAGAGGACAGCTTCTATCGATATCTCTCATTTGAAAGATGCAAGAGGTAATCGATGTGTGGCATTTGGGAGGAACAGTGTGGTGACTTTCCTTTCCCAGCCATGGTTCTAGGGACTGACTGGCTCCCCTCTGCTGCCTGACAGGGGCTTATAGCTGCTTGATGCCATCTTTCTGCAGTCATTCTTCTTCCCTCTGTGCTTGAGCACAGATAAGTTCTGTTAGTTTAAGTCAAAAGAAGAGCAGATAATTCAAATTCTATACCATTTGAAGGTCTTCCTTCTGTAATGCCTTCTATTGACACTGTTTCATTAATGTTTGCTTTCCTGAAAGGGAAGATGGTATGAAAATAAATCTAGCTTGAGATCTAGACTGACGAATGCACTAAGCATGGAGTTAGAATATCTAAAATAAGTTCATTTTTATTATTTTTATTGTTTCTATTATAACCAAAAAAGCTTGTTTTACAGGGTTACATACTTGTTCATTTTAGAAGGGTTTTCTCTTATCTGTCATAACTTAAAGGTAGGCATTCTTCTGAAATGCATATGGAAGTATTTAGGGACTTCCTAAAATATCTGATGTTTTCTGAGTGGTTTCACATGGGCTTTCTGTATAAATTTAGAGTTTTCTGATCCCCATGAGCTTCAGAATAATTTGCCTTTTTATGTTTGGCATATTATTTAACTTTGTGTCATATTTACAGTACTTCTCCAAGATGAAAATTGTATGTAAAATCTCTACTTCGTGAAATTTTATGGTACCCTTTATAAAACAATGTTAAACACCAGCTTGAAAGAGTGATTATAAATCTATTTAAGTTTAGCACATATATGCTTAAATCTGATTGCTTTGTTGTGGTAGCCAATTTTTCTTTTTTTTTTTTTATTTTTTTTGTTGCAGTTGATAAGCTCTATGAGCTCAGTAGCAGAGCACTGTCTCCCCTCCTTATTACGCACCTTGTTTGACTGGTACAGGCGTCAAAATGGAACAGAAGATGAATCTTATGAATACAGACCTCGATCTAGTACAAAATCAAAGGGGTAAGAGTTTTCCTTGCAAAAGTCTGTTTCATTTTTGTCTATCTTGTAAGAAAACTTTGTGTTTGGTGTTTTTTTGTTTGTTCTTTTGACAAATATTTTATATTTAGGTCTGTCACTGGCTAAATCTGTGGAGGAGGAAGATGTTCGGAGATGTTCTATTTAGCTGTGTGGATGATATCCACAAAGTGACTTATTAACTTCGTGGATAATATAAAGAAGAAAGCTGAAACCTGATTACTCAAAGCTAGTTTGGTTTTTTTTGGCAGGTACTTCCAGGGGAGTTCAGGATCTTAGTGCTGCACCAAACTATGAAGTCTTTCTAAGCATTTATACATGTGTTTGACTATTTTTGGATGGAATATATGTGTACTCCTTCTCTGTAATGCTTGTGGTTAGTCATGTACAATACATTCATTCTTGATTTTTTTTTTAATTTTATTTTAGAGATGACCAACAACGTGAAAGAGACTATCTACTTGAAAGGAGAGACTTAGCTGTAGATTTCATTTTTTGTTTAGTTTTAATAGAGGTTCTAAAACAGGTAAGCTCTTCAACATATTGCTTTTTCCATGTCAGTTTTAATCCCCTGTAAAATGTTATGTGGAAAAATGGAGGAGTATGATAAGCAGGTATAGGGTTGTAATTGTGCCCCATATTATCTCAGTTCATTTCTTGGATCCACTAAGCCAAAACTGCTAATGCAGTATAAAAAGTAAAGTTGTAAAAATAACATTTTATTCACGTTTAGCATCTTTTGTGTTCTTAGGCACTTTTGAAATACAGTGTGAAGTTGGTGCACAGTAAGATTAAAATGTCACATTTCTATAAATTGTAAAGGATGTGTAATTTTATTTTGCCTTTTGCTAATTAGCACCTGCACAAGTTTTGTTATGTAAAATTTGCATTGGCATATGCATAATGTAGCAGAGTTTGGCTTCAAGTAACAGCCTTTTTTCTTATATATTTGAGAGAAGAAAAGAAAACGTAATATTTGAAAGCAGAGATAAGTAGTTGTAGCAGTAAGTTTGCAGATATATTTTTTCTTTTATGTGTAGGTATGTGAAAATTAATTGGCCTTCTGTACTGAGTAAAAAAAAGGAGTATGGCTTAGTTTGTAGATAATTTGTAGGAAGTTTTTACTTATGTGGTTCTGTATGGTGTGTTTGTGTTACGGGGAGAAATGAAAATAGTGACACATTTGATTCAGAGTTGTCTACCCTTTGCTGAGAAAACCACCAGTCATCTAAAGTGATATTCCTATGCTGCAAACACAGCAACACAGTTAAGCAACAGTATTAAAATGACCACACTATAATGTGTTAGTGTTTTACAGAAAATAAATAAGTGAATTATCTGTGTTAATAGAAAATTGTCAAGTTTCTGTCAGTGCTGGAAATAAAAGGGAAATGGAATAGATGATTGTGGCATTCTGGTATCAGTTTCTCTGTAGAGTAGTGTACGTGTTGCTAATGGTTCCAGATTTCAGGAGAGGTGCCAAATTTTTGGTCTGATAAGACCCTGAGCTACATCATGTAGTCCAGATATGTGTTTTTCTGGAATCAACCAATTCAATGCTTATTCTTCAGACTTCTGAAATGGGGAAGAAAGTTCTAAACGGGAAGTCTGATGTGGTTTCGATGGCTACTTTCCTTTTAGTGGCGATTCTCTCTATCTGATCTAGAACTTCTAAATGTGGAATTATCTCAGCTTTTGTCTGTATTTCTTCTGTTAGATAATTTTTTTGTCTAAATCCTTTTCCTAATCATCTTTAGAAACCCAGCAAACACTCCTCTGCATGGCTAGTGGTCCAGATGCTCCGTACTTTGTATTTTGTATGGTTATTTTTGATCTCTAAAGTCCACGGAAATTCTTAGCCCAGATCACCTCTGCAAGCTGAGGGTCAGGATTCTTTCTACTTTAAAATGTGTTCAAAAATCACAGAAGTACAACCTGCTTTCCACCCATCATTTTCCTTCTTAAGAGCCCTGGGAAAGAACTTCAGTGGGCCACTCTGTCACAGAGAATTCTTCATTTAATGTAGTCCTTACAGGTTATCTGAAGGAAGTACGTTCTGCCTGTAGTGTGTTTTTCATTTTGGCAGTCAAAGTGTGGAAAGGATAGCTTTCTATCAGTAAACATACTTGTATTCATATTTGATCCTTCCTGTCTTCCTGGAAGCCCTGTCATTGTTTAATTCTTAGAAACTGGATATATAGTTTGCAAAGGTTATGATCCACCCTCTTTTGTAACAAGCACAGAGCAACTGGAGAGGGTGACAGGTGTGACCTGTGTAGGAGCAAAAATCTTATTTAAATGGCTGCATGTTACTCACTGTATTATATACCCATGTAAACTGCCTGTTCCAGTAACCAGAAATTCTTGAATAAATTGCTTTATTTACACTGGAGAGTATGGAATTCTCGAGCAATAAGTGCTTCATTTTTTGTGGCCAAGACAGTAATCTTTTATGTATTTTAAAAATACATTTGTGTTTTTTAGGCAGTTGTTTCCTTCTGAAGCTGAGGAAGGTAGTGGTGTTAGAGAACCACTGATGTTTTGTTTATTTATGAAAAGGACCTTCTAAACATTGCATGATTTTGTGACCTAATTGTTACCTAGTTTTAGGAAGATTTGTCATTTTGTCTGCTTGCATTTGCAGCAAGTCTTAAATGGTCACCTCTTCTGTGTTGTTACTCTTGGGTTTTGTATTCTTTTCTGTCATGATTAATTATACTTTGAGGTTAAGTCTGTTGTAATAGCACCATGCAAGGAAAGATGAAAAGCCTTGAACGATGAGTGATTAACTGATGTCTGTTAAGTTTCGATAGCAAATTTGCAGTGTTTAGATTACCGTTAGTTGTTTATTTCAGAGTAAATTTAAGTCATTAAAAGCCCATGAGCAAAATAATATAAAAGACTTAATACATATTAATAAATTCAGATTTTTTGTTTTTTTTCCTTGGGGGTAAGGCTGCAATATTGCTTTAATTTTAGTATCTACAGGTTGTATTAGTGTTCATATCTTGCGGAATGAAATAGACCTCATATGCCAGCAGAGAATTTGTGCTTTGACAAAAATAGGAATTATTTCTGCAGGGCATCTCACAGTCGTATTTATTTACCTCACACGTACATCCACACATATGTACATGGTCACTTACCTATACACAACGCTTTTGTTTCAGATACCTGTTCATCCAGTGCCAGATCCTTTAGTACATGAAGTCCTAAACTTGGCCTTTAAGCACTTTAAACATAAGGAAGGGTAAGCTTCACCTGTATACTAGAAGATGTTTTGTATGTATTTTCAGCCTGTACTTCATTGTGATAATTGTTGTCCTTTGATTACCTCACCTGTAACACATTTGTGGTGATACTGTAAATGAGCAGTGGTTGGTAATTAAAAACTGAATACATATCTTGAAAGAGTACAGCTTTATTTGCTATAGTAATAATAGAGTTAATTTTGCATAGACAACCAGAGCCAGAAAAGAGGACTGAGGTTAGATAACTATAGTAAACTTTCTGTGCAAAATGTGTATGTCTGCTCAACAAAATGACACTATTTTACACAGAGTCACAGAATCATAGGGGTTGAAGAGACCTGAATATCATCTACTCCAACCTGCTGCTAAAGCAAGATTCCATACCATGGGTTGCACAGGGAAGCACTGAGGTGTATTTTTAGTATCTCCAGAGAAGGAGACTCCACAACTTCTCTGGGCAGCCTGTTCCAGTGCTCTGTTACCCAAAATGTGACAAGTTCTTTCTCATGCTCAGATAAAACTTCCTGTGTTCCCGTTTGTGCCCAAATATCACCTATGCTTTTTATTTACAAATCTCGCTGTTATTCTGGTTATATTCCAGGACATGGGATGTCATCTTTGTGTTTGTAATTGTGAACACACTTGAAGTTTAGAAGAAAGTATATTTAAGATGTATTTAACACCTTCTCTGTCTTTTTTTTTTTCTATCTAGGTATTCAGGAACCAACACTGGGAATGTGCATATTATTGCAGATTTATATGCAGAAGTGACAGGGGTTCTTGCTCAATCAAAGTAAGTTCAACCTCTGACTCTTCCTGAGAAAAATGATAGTGGAGTTAAGGGGTATTTAATATAGCAATGTTTGTTACTGGCCTCAGTCTGATGTGTGCTCCTCGTGTTCCAGCACAATAGTTTGAACAGATCAAGAAATAATCTTTAGTACAAAAATGATTTGCTTTGATATCAGCTTCTAGGTGCAGAGAAAAGAGGCCTCTGTCTGTCAATAGCTGTTCTGTTAAGAAGTGTATTCCAGTGTGGTAATCACTCTAGAAATGCCTAGCTCATAAATACCAGGGTTTGTCTTGTTTGTTTTTAGTTTACTGTAGGTGCTGTTCTCAGTTACAGAATAAAGACATCAGTTCTCAGTTAAGGACTTTATGTAAAAGTAAAAGAAAATGTAAATAAATGCAATCTATATCCCTTGTTCAGGTTTCAGGCTGTTAGGAAGAAGTTTGTCACTGAATTAAAAGAACTGCGGCAAAAAGAACAGAGTCCTCATGTAGTACAAAGTATCATCAGTTTGATTATGGGAATGAAGTTCTTCCGAGTAAAGATGTATCCCGTGGAGGATTTTGAAGCATCATTTCAGTTCATGCAGGTAATCTTACGTCACAGCAAACTGAATTAAGCATTATTTTGATCGTTTAGGTCATGAAAGTGCAAGAGTACTTGCTGTGATCAGTTACTCAATCATGTCATGGTTCATCCTTTTCTGTTAGTTTCAAAGTTCTCAGACACATCAGTTATTTGTTTCTGTGATTTACAAGTACCTACCATAATGAGAACCCATTCTGAGTTGTCCTAATGATATGGCCAACCTGTAATACATTAAATTGTTTGAGACTAAATGGATATGGCTAGCAATCTGCTGATTTTGTTTATTAAAGTAGGTTGACAAACAAGTTTCTTTAGATACCTTTTTTTAAATAGCTGAGATCCCAAGAAGCACTTCTGTTTGAAAAACAGTTCATTTTGAGAGAGAATTGGAATCTTTGCTTCTTCTGAAGATTGAAATATTGCTTAGCTGTTTAACAACCGTTGACATTAGTCCTGCGAAATCTTCCACACTTGTGCATAGTTCAGTTTCTTTCAAGTATTGCACAATGGAGTTTGCGTACAAATGTATGGGTGTTTATTCCTCTGTGAATTTGCTTTTGCGTCTATGTATCAAAGCCACCTTGGAAATTCAAATGAATATATAAAAATGTAAAATATTAGTTTATAATGATGTTAGTGCAGGATGAGTTGTTTGTTTGTTTGTTTGTTTGTTTTTGGAAAGCAGAGTAAGAACTTGCATCTTTTTGTTATTCTGAGTAGAAAAAAACATTCCCCTTTCAGCTTTTTCTTAGTTCCTTGGAAAAAGGTACTTAAAGTTTCCAATCTTCTGTAAAGTTGTTATTATCACAGAAAGTAAGACCAACTATTTTTCAACTACAAATTAGAACTAGTAATTAATGTGATAGTAATATTTATGATATAGTAACATTTTAAAGTCTTTTTTTCTTTTTTTAAAAACTTTTTTTTTTTTTTTAATTCTTAATCACAAAGGAATGTGCTCAGTACTTCCTGGAAGTAAAAGATAAAGACATAAAGCATGCACTTGCTGGTTTGTTCGTGGAAATTCTTATCCCTGTGGCTGCTGTAAGTATTTTTTTTTTCTCTCTCCATTTTCCTCTGTTACAGTTGAGCTCTTATTATAAAATTGCTTCCAGTAATCTTCATTACATTTTTTTCATAATTTAAAAATGCTACTAAGTAAATTACTTATGAGCACCTATGTAAACTTTTGAAGGGAAGTGTGTTGGTCCAATTTGCAGATTAGCTGGTTTCCCCATGGATTATCAGGACTTTTTAACAGTCTATTTTCTTGACCATTTTATCACAGCACTATGGTGTTATACTGTTCTAAAAGACTGGAAGTTCATGTGTTTAATATTTTGTTTATTTAGAGATTCCTCTGACTTTCTTTATTAGCTGAAATCTCTAAGTTCTTTCTAGAATAAACTGATATATCTGACATTTTTACGGTTGGGTAGGGAGAGTGTGAACTCCTATGGAAGAATTAAAAATCTAGGGTAGGAGAATATCTTTGACCTCTACTTTCTCTTTCAAGTGTATCTTTCTTGCCTTGACCTGCAAGGATAATGTTTATCTTCTCTAGATTTCTTAATTTTGGAACTTAAAAAAAAAACAACAAAAAACCCTAAAAAATTAAAATTGAGACTTTCATTTTAAGGCATGACCACAGAGATGTGGTATTGATAGCAACTGTTTATTGACTAGAGTTTTAGCCTTAAATGGGCATATTTCTTCTCTTTTCTAGAGAAGAATGGCATAACTTGATGTGAGGTGAATGCATTTGTCATTTTGAATTCCATAGTTGTTTGACAGGTCAAGTGAGGGGTGAATAGAGAAAGCACTCAGCATTTAGGTAAATATGACGATTAGTTTACAAAATTGTAATTTAATTATTAAAAAACACACATTGATTGCACAGAGGCAGCATTTGACTTGGAACTAGTTTGTGGTAGTCACAGAGGCACGCACATTGGCTGTGTGGTGCATGTGTCTGTGATGAGCTGTGGATCTCTTCCTACAAATAGTGGCTGAGTCAGTGCTTTCAGCAGTTGGTGAGCGAGTCTTGATCTTTCTTTCTTTCTTTCTGACTCATTGAGTCTTTAATCATTTCATACAAATGACGCTTCTTAAACAGAAACTGAAAACCCCATTCCAGGTGGAAATAGAGTTAAGAGTGTTAGTCATTCTGTATGTGAGATGCAAATTTGAATCTTTTCAAGTAGGTGGAAGGGCTGAATCTAGATTTGCTGGTATCTTGGGTACAGAATATCACTAGTGAGTAAGCTATGGGGTTTCAGCATTATGACTTCTTTACTGTCATTCTCCTGCTGAGTCATTCAGGCATTTTTAAAAATGGAATGGAATTGGACCCTCCAGGTGTAATGGATGAGTGAATATTTTACAGAGGGGAAGTTAAAGTTGGTCTATGAGCTCAAGATTATATCCAAAAGCAGTAATGTGGTGTTAGCAACAACAAGCTCCAGTTTATCATGGGGCACTAGGGGAGTACAGAACAACTTAGACCTTAAGAATAGCAACAGAGAAATAATTGGTGATGTAATGAAATGAAACTGATTTAAAATGTAAAATTTCTTTCTCAATTCTTTCTTTCTGAGTTTTTGTACCCTGCAGTGTGTAGTATTTTGTTTTATAATCTCTCCACATCGTTAATGTGTTTAGACTGTTCTGAGCAATTTGGACATGAAATATCTCTTAACTTCTATTTCTGTAATTAAAACAAACAAACAAAAAAAGCTTATATTGGGAGAAGTGAAGAAATGATGAAATCGCTTTCACCTTCCTTGTTCTTTCTCAAAAAGTACAAAATGAAAGCAAATATGATTGCTTCTGCAGTGTTGTAAAGAACATGCAATTACCAAACTGAATTTATGGAGAATCTTTTCCAGAAAAGCAAAGATAAAACAAAACGGGAGAAAAAAAAAAAAGCCTAAGCCAGAATTCAATAAATACAGAAAAAAAAAACAAAGGATAAAGTAGTACATGAATGAAAATTATATTTAAATTGATTATAAGAGGCATCCAGAGAGAAGGGTAAGAGATGAGGGGAGTGAAGGGAAGGCTGTTTTGAATCCAAGAACAGTTTGGATAATAAATGTGAAGGGGTGTGTTCACCTCCTTCATTAATTCTCCAAATGGTGCAAGGACAAGTATTATCAAAAGAGTCCAGCAGAGGGCTACAAAGATGATAAAGGGCGTGGAACACCTCCCTTATGAGGAAAGGCTGGGAGATCTGGCTCTGTTCAGCCTTGAAAAAAGTAGACTTAAATGGGATTTGATGCACATCTATAAATATCTAAGGAGCAGGAGGCAAAGGGGCGAGGCTGGACTCTTCTCAGCAGTGTGTGGTGATAGGACAAGGGGTAATAGTCATAAACTGCAGCATAGGAAGTTCTGCACAAATGTCTGTGTGAACATCTTCACAGTGCAGTGACGGAGCACTGGCACAGGCTGCACAGAGAGGTGGTGGAGTCTCCTTCTCTGGAGACATTCAAGACCAACCTGAACACCTACCTATGCAGCCTGGGCTAGGGAGCTGCTTTGACAGGGGAGTTGGACTCCATGATCTCTAGAGGTCCCTTCTAGAGTCTGTGCGAATCAATTCTGTGATTCTCTGATTGTTGATTGACTACTCATCTGTGTGTCATTTCTATTAAGTTTTCAGTTTTTCACATTTGGGGATATAAAAGAAATGGGGAGCAGGAAAAAGGGGTGCAATGGAAAAGTTACGGTTATTATTTTTGAAATACATTTAATTGTACTTTTATAGTGTTTCAATTTAGTCTTATTTGTTAGATAGTTGCAAATATTTTATATTTTACTCTTAAAGTATGGAACACAAACCATGTTTTTAAAATAATGTTTTGCAGTTGGTTGTTTTATAACTTATGTACCTATGTCTATGATTCATTATGCTTGTGTTTATATTTCAGTGTTATCAAATGCTTAGCCAACAAGAGATTTAACTTCTTAATGTTCTTAAATTCATGAACATTCTAATGCATATTTTAAGTACCTTCTTTATAAAAAAATTTAAACCAATTTACGTGTGTATTTTTTTAATAGGCTGTTAAAAATGAAGTGAATGTGCCGTGTTTGAAAAATTTTGTGGAGATGCTTTATCAGACTACCTTTGACTTGAGTTCAAGAAAGAAGCATTCGCTGGTATTTTAAAGAAATATTTCAACTTCTCAATTTTGTTCATCATAGGCTTTTAAGCTAATGCATTGTCTTAAGAACAGTTAAAAGCTGTACTAATTTAAATCCCACCTCTTCAGTTCAAGTACAATCCAATTAATGCTACATATGTTGCATTTGCTCTGATTTTGATCTGTTTCTTTGTGTAAACCATGGTGCTGTTATCTCAATTGTGAGACTGTTTTGAAATTGATACTTGTTTTAGTTTGTTATAGCAGTGTTACTCAACCTGATGTGTCTCCTCTGATAAGAACTACATACTTTATACATTTAAATCATGTTTAATTAGAGGATAAAAGTTGCAGGCAAGACTTTCCAGGAAAGTAACAGTCAGTGAAGTAGCCCTGTTCTCCTTGTTTTTTTTTCCCCTCCACATGTAATCTATTCTTCTTTTTCCAAAATATTTGATTACCTCTTTCTGATAGAAATCTCTACAGATTTCTTCTCCCATGACTACATTTTAGCAAGGATCCAAATCTCTTCTTATTGCATTATTTGGTAATTCTTGATGATTTGTGCAGCTATATTTCAAGTTGATTTATTTTACTGGAAATACAGAGTTAAATTTGGCATTCAAATTGGCGTATTCAATAAATCAAGTGAGTTTAGTATCATTTATTCTTCCTTCATGTTAGAGACTTCATAGAAGCGTGAGCTTTACTTAATCATGTAAAGCATATGTACGTGGTTGCATATGGTTATACCCATGACATAAGAATAACAGTTGATAGCATTTGCAATTAAATTTTATTCTTGAAGTCAGACAGTTATGTCAAGATTACAATTTACCTATTTATCTTGTTTCTGTAATTTTTGTTCTATAACAAGATAATAGACAGTCAGATTTGTTATTAATTGTTGTGTATTTTGTTAAGGAATGTGATGTTTACAAATCTAACAAAACAAAGCTAGATCATCCAAGTTTGCATATTCATAGTGCTTATCAAACTAGGGTTTTTTTATTAATCAGAATAGACCTTGAGGCGCAGTAACATGTCTGACAACCTCAAGCCTGCCTCAGTTTTTACTGAGTTGATTGATTTTTATTTTTTTTCTGAAAGGCAGCTCCCTCTCCCAGCACAGAAGACCCTGTCAAATGACTCATATGATTGCAGGGAAACTGAATATTGTTAGAAGGGTGAGATCTGCCAGCAGCCTTTACTTGAGATCAGGCCTTAGTAGAGGAGCTCCACTGTGGTCCCGTGGTGCTTTACCATGATCTCTGTAGCACACAGCTTACAACACCCAGTCCTGACTAGCAGACATGTCCTAGTACAGGGCAAAGGCTGCAGCAGAATGCTGATCTGGTGACCAGTCCCTAGCTGCCGTGAGAGCCTGAGACAGGGACCAGCTCTCTGTCTCATTCTCGATGTACAAGACTTGGGAGGTCTGCAAAGAGCAATTTGATCGATTCTTTTTCCCCCCTGCTCATAGGCTTTGTATCCATTGATCACCTGCCTGTTGTGTGTCAGTCAGAAACAGTTTTTTTTAAATAACTGGCACGTTTTCCTGCAGAACTGTTTGTCACATCTAAAGGTAAGAGACCTTTTCAATTCAGAAACTGTTGCAAATCAGTAGCATTTGTTTCAATATGTTCTCATACACCTTCTGCCAAATAAATAGTGCTTAGCTATTTAAAAGGACACTGTGATTAATAAAACAAACAAACGAAAAGTCTCAAGTCTCCATTAGTACTGAACTTTTTATGATTTTATGTAATTCTGGAAACATATCTCCCTGATGGAGGCCTTCAGTTTTGTCAAGTAAAACCTACAGAAGTATCTGCTCATAAATGCTGTCATCTATATTACAAAATGTAATTTTTCTTGTGAAGATTACAACTGAGAAAGTAGTTTATCTCTGTTTTCCCTTTACTGAAGGGACAGAAAATGAATCGGTAGTCCAGAAAATAAATGTCTACAGCTTGTGATGTGTATTCTTCATATAAAAATTACAGTGTCCCTTTAACCTTGTGGCTTCAGTTGATAGCATCGTAAACAAAAGTCGTTTGATAAAATGTAGAGATATCAATGTTTAAAAATTAGAGATTTCATTTCATAAATTACTTACAATATTAATTGTTATACATTTTCTTTCCGTAATTTTGATTAACATAGTTTATGATTTTGCCTAAGTATTGATTGTGATAATTTTAATAAATTCTTTGATTGACCTTCACAGTATTCATTCTGGTTAGGTATGAGTGTTGATTCCAAAATGTAAAAACCAGCATGAAGTCTAATTGAAACAGGGTTAGCTGCTTGGATTGTTAAGGATCATTTTGTTTTCATGACATCTTTCATACTTTTCTGTTGCTTGTTGGGTTTTTGTATATTTTTCATCTAACACTCTCTTGCAATATTTGCCTGGATTTTTTATGTTGTTTATTTTGCTTATGGAGGCTTCTTTTCGTTTTGTTTTTAAAGCTTTAAAAAAAATTCTTACAATCTGGGAACTGCATTTTTCTGGCATAATGTCCATTGCTGATAATGGATGTTTTAAAACTATAAAAGCCAGTAAGTTTTACTGGTAGCATGCATTTTATATATATATTTTTGGAGTTTTCTTATCTACTAACAGCTTAACACGTTTACTGTAAGGCTCTATTCAGCAGAAATTTTAGCTATGAATTTCTGCAACTCAGAATTTGCAGTGTCTTGATGCTTTGCCATCAATTAGTTATTTAGGATGTTTTGTGGGTTGCTTTAATTTGGTCTATCAAATACTCTTGGGTTTTTTTTTCCTGTTTTTTTTTTTTTGGGGGGGGGGGGGTGGAGTGGGAGGGATGGGGAGGCGGGTAGGTGCCTAGAAACTTTACGCAGAAACTTTCTTAAGATTAATCTTAAAAATTACATCCTGACTGTCCTCCTGTGTCTTGTGAATGAATGTGTTCCTTTGTTTCTGGAGCTAATTAAATGCATGCAATCTGTAATAAGTAATCTCATTAATTTATAAATCTAAATTTCACAGCAGTTTAGTCTTTTCGATTTCCCTTTCCCCATTTTATTTCCTTATTTCCTAGTGACCGAAGTTATTTATTTATGATTACTAAGTATGTAAAATGCAATCAGGATTCTAAACCCATCATCTGTAGTGTCTTCAGTGTTTTTTTTAACGAAGTAGGGATGAGAGTTATTGGGAAATAGTTTGGAGTGCTAAAAAGTTTCATTTAGCCCTGTCACATGGAGGAAACTAGGGAAGTTAAGAAACTGCAGCAATGACAACACCTAGACTTTGTCACAGGACTGCTATACAATGAGCAGAGACCCACTGTCAAGTCCCAAAGTGGTGATACAGGCTGTGATCTCATGGCACTCAGTTCATTTCATGATGACTGCCAAGTGCATTCTTTTATCTGGCAAGGAATGTCCTGTGGCCACACTTCAGTGGGGGAAAATTAAGCCATCTCCCTTTTGTTGTGGGTGGAAGCTCACACCTTGACAGTCTCTCCATAGTAACTGGTGTGCTGTGTTCATATCCTGCCTTACCTTGCTGCATTTTAGTGTAGTTACTTCATTTGGTGGCTACGTTGTCCTTGATAACATGATGCAGCAAGATTTATTGTCCTTGCAAACTGTTTGCACTTTGTTTCAGCACATGCCCCCCTAGTTATCCATGGAGTGGTCTTTATGGAGGAAACATCCCAGCCTCTCAAAGAGAGCAGCCTAGGGCATTAGTTCTTTTTCTTTCCTGCTGTAAAGCTGTTAACTGCTACCAGGAAGGGTTAAATAGCTCTGTGTCTGGACCAATGCAAATAGCAGATAAGTGAGAACTAAGGTTTGGTTAAGACCTGGAGACTACCGAATGGAGACCCTTGGCATATGCAGCTCTGAACTTGATCAGCTTCACCCAGAATGTTAGTTGGGTTACTGTTAGCTGGGTTGCTGTTGTAGCTTTGAGCTCTGGAGAGCTAAATGTCTTGAATTTGTTCAGCAGACAGTAACATTGGTCAGTATTGCAAAATCATTTTGCCTACTTTTTTGACTAGTACTTAGATAAAATAATTTTAGTGGATTTGTCAGAAAACTGATTCTTGAATGAAGCTGGATTGTGGCGTCTGTACCACATCTTACATGGAGAGGAAAGATTCAGTGGAAAAGCTGCTAAAATGGGAAGGAAAAAATGTGTATCATTCTGCACCGTTGTTGAGTAGAAAAGAAGGGTTTTTGAACAGTTTAGCCTTGGTGTCTGTTACCTTGAAACCTTAGAAGTTGGAGGAACTTTTTTTTTTTTTTTGCCATTATAGAGCAAACGGTATTTCTACTGAATAGAGTCCTTAGTATACAGCTATCTGTTGTTTTTGTGCTTTTTTTCATCTAACATGCATGTGCCTCCCATTCTCATGTTTGTTATGTTTTGCTGTCTCACATTGCTTTATTTAGATGCCATCTAACAACAGTATCAGAAAACAAATAGAAACACTGCAGGTGAGTTAATATGTTGTTGTAACTCAGTGAAATGTTGCTTTGTCTCATGTAAATAATTTATCTTGTACTTTTTTATGTTAATCATTGTATTTTGTACTTTCCTTTCTCTGTAAAAATGCTCTTAGCATTGTTAAGAAGCCACAGGACGCAGAGTGTTTTAAAGGTCTTTTCTTTGTGATAGGGAGTTAAGGAGAAAGTTAGAAAACTGATATCAGTTTGTGCTAAGGGGTGAGAATATGACTTTTTGAGGTTTCATATCAATATCACAGCTGGTTTCCCTGAACAACAATGCATGTTTCCACTGGAATTAAACTACATATTCAAATGTATGGGTTATTTTTTTCTGTTAATTTGTTCCAAAAAATGTCTTGCATGTGAGCAAACTTGAAAGCAATTTCACAATAAAAAAATGTGAAACTGATTTACTGTAACAGCTTGCAGTGCACTAACTTGAAAGACTTTTACACTGTTGGTTTTGCAGGTTTTAAAAAGTAGGAAATGTTTTAGTTCAGAACAGAAGAAAAGTTTAACATCAGTATTAAAAAGTACTTTCTTCAGTAAGTGACAACATTTGACTAACATGGAAAAATGCTGTTTTATTTCTTGCTTTCATTGAGATATGTTTCATTGACTTGTCTTAATGTGTCGTGTAAGACCATTGTAGATTTGCTGTTATTTTTTTGTTTTATAACTGAGATCCAGTTCTTGAAAGTTTATTCCAAACTTTTCCGATATCATTTCTCCATTTGAAAAATTCTGGGATTTGAAACAGAACTGTGTTTGAAAACAACCCACAAAAGGGAATGCTTTAAAATCTGTCATACATCAGCTAAAATGCTGAAATGTAGTCATATTGTGGGACTACATAGACTCACATACTGCATTCTAGATGCAGTAATCTTGAAGAGGAAAGGAAATATTGGCAGACTAACAGCAGGTGTACAACAAAGTGCCATAATTAGACCCCCCCCCGCCCCCCCAAAAAAAGCCATTTTATTCTAGAATATTTGCTTTCTTTCTAGTTATAGTAAGAGATACTGAAGTTTTTCAGTGCTTAAGTCTGGAAGTACTGCTGTATTCTTAATGTTCTTACACTTTTTAAAAAGTGAATGCCTATTCATACATTTTGGTTTTCTAATGAAGGAGCAACAGTCTTCATAACCTATCAGAATGATAAGCCTCAGCTATGGAATGTTATAAGCCATATTGCAGAACTGTCTTCTACCTAATTTTTTTATTATTATTTTTATTTTTATTATTATTATTATTATTATTATTATTATTATTATTATTATTATTATTATTATATTTTGGTTTCCTTCTGGAGCTGTAAATTGTTTTCCCCCTTTGAATTATCGGATATAAGAAAACCAGAGCATTACTCAAATGAGTTACTATTAGTAAGAGAAGTTGTAAATGCTGCATTTCGGATAGTCATTGCTAGGGCATGTATGTACAAATGAATTCATAATCTTACTTGGAACATAAAGATCTGTTGGTCTGTACATAAGCTATGATAAACAATTATGTAATTGTTGGGGTTGTTTTGTTTTGTTTTGTTTTGTTTTGTTTTGGGGGGAGGGAGCATAGTTTAAGTTGATTGAAATCAAAACTATCACAGTCTATTGCGAAATTATGCTCTACTTGTCCTGGAAGGACAAAGTAGCTGCGCTACTCTGAATCACCAGCTTGTGGTTGAGGTCAGAAAAAGTGAAAATAGTTATGTTCAAGCTATCAGGCAGAAACATTGTGTCTTGAAACATCAAGATTTCACTAGAGATGGGAAAGAATTCTTTTTTTTAAACTGAGATGATGCCTAAGAAGTTCCAAGTGGGAGTCATTCATTCCCAGTTCATAATACTAATAGTGAATTCCAAGACTCCCATTGGGCACTTCAAGATTATAAACACTGTGAGCATCCTTAGCTAAAAAGAGAGGTTACTGGAGTTGGTATGACAAACATTACTGTCACTCAGTGTTCTGAACAGTGAAGGAGATAGAAGGAGCAAAGCTAAACTCCTAGAATCAGCTTTAGGGATGAAAAAGAACTTCATACTGTGCATAATTTGTTAATGCTTGCCCTGCACTCTTTTCCTTCTGCACCTGCTACTGTCTGCTCTCATAAACTGAATACTGGACTTAGATGGACTCTGTGCCTGATCCAAAGCAGCTACTCCCATGTTTTAGAGAAAACTATTAGGTAGTTTGCTATAAAGTAGGTATCTGTTACTTTCTAAGAAAAGTTCTTCAAGGCATTATTCAATCTGAGGACTGTTAATCTTCTGCTTTCGGTGTGGATATAAAGCAATCTGAAATTACTAGTTAGGTATTTAAGTAGTATTGGAAATATGCAATGCACACTTGGTTTTTTAAATATGCTGTAAAATTTACAGTCAGTATTAAACATATCAGCTTCTGTTCCTAAAGAAAAAAAAAAAAGAAAAAAAAAAGGAAAATATTCCCAGAAGTCAGAAGAGTAATGTTATAATTTCCTGAATGCCCCACAGGCAACAGTAACTGTATTTTTCTTCTGTTTTACAGAATAAAGATCCCAAAATGTCCCGAGTTGCACTGGAATCTTTGTATAGGTTGTTGTGGGTTTATGTTATTAGAATAAAATGTGAAAGCAACACTGTAACTCAAAGGTAAGTTTATTTTGCAAGAGATTCTAAGTTGCTTTTTTTTTTCCTACTGATATTAAAAAAGATTCTGAAGTCACCTCATGGATGGGCTTGTTGGATAAGCAGAGGAACTTATGTTCATTGTTAATTCATCGTAATAGAGAAAACCAGCGGAACTTGTTTAGTTTGAAGAGGAGAATAAATAGAGTCCACGCGCTCCTTTTACACGTGTGATGATATAAGTGGATGGAGAGAAAAAAGCAGGAAATTTAGTTAACAGACACTAATGATGCCATAACAAATAGGATCTGAAGAGTACATCATTAATTATAGGTTGGAAATGAAAAGACTGAAAATATTTGTTTTTAGAAGTTAGCACAGTGAGAATTTGGAGTAGTCATTCAGCATTTGCTCCTCCTTCTGACTGTTATTAAGCAGCTCAAAAGCAGAATTTTGATCACTTTTTAAATTAACTCATTGTAATGTTCCCTGCAACAACAGAGGGCTGTACTCTAAATGGGAGGTCCTGCCTTTTGTAACCTTCTGTGTTGTGTAGCAGTAAATCCCACGCTCCTTCAGATTTGAATCCTAACAAACAGGCTATTAGAAAAAATAATTCTTAAAACAATTTTTTGACTTCTTATATTTGTTTCTCAATTCTTGTAGTCGTCTCATGAGCATTGTATCAGCACTTTTTCCAAAGGGGTCACGTAGTGTGGTCCCACGAGACACACCTCTGAATATATTTGTGAAGATTATTCAGTTCATTGCTCAGGTAAGAATAAGTTTTATTTGTCAGAAATACAAATTACGGACCATTTTTTGGAGTGTTTGTGGAGTTTAATATATGGAATAGAATTTCCCCAAATAATAATAGAATTACTAATTCATATCTACAAGTGCTAAAATTAATTATGGCTGTAATTGTCACGATGATTAGTATTTAGATTTTCTGTAACAGTTGTGTATGTATGCATATATAGATAAATAAAGTACACTAATATACATAGTATATATATTTATAAGGGCAAAGTGTTTGAACGTTAATATCCATTTGTATTTAGCAGGGAGTTTAGCCTCTGTAGACTGGGAAAAAATGGAAATGTGTGTGGCAGTAGTTACTATTGCAGTAGTTAGAAGTTGTGTTGCTTTAGCTGCTTTTCTTGTCTTAATATCAAAATGCAGGGTGTGATCTGTAACCTTATAAATTAGAGACTTATGTTTTTCCATCATACAGATAGCTTGCCTGTGCTTCAGTTTCCAAAATTATTTTCTTCTGTTTATACAGAGATAAAACAGGAGACTAAATCCTTTATGCTCTCCTTTTTTTTTCTTTTTTTTTTTTTTGTTGTTCCTAGAGTTCTTCATTTTATTAATTTTTTTAACTATCAAATATTTGAGCCTGTAAAGCAGCCTAACTGTAAAAGCCTGTGCTTTATTTACTTTATTCTTTTGGATTTGTGTCTGGATACACAGTTTCATGGTGAATTCTTCTACTGCCCCCTCATCCTGGTTTCAGAATCCTTTTTAAGTATTTAGTGCATTTTTTATAGTGTGTTAAACAGATGGAGAACTGAAGTTCAGCAGAAAGTAAGTGCTGAAGTTTCTGTTCTTTGGTGCAGATTTTCACCAAACTAGGTAAAACTGTGTAACATACAAGCAGAGTTTTCAGCTTGACACTACTAATGAGAGCCCAGGGACTGAAATCTCAGAATGAAGTAGATGTAATTAGTAACCTACAGTGAAAGCTTTATTTAACTAACTCAACTGTCATCAATAATAAGAGCTGCCTAACAGAAGCAGGAGTAAAATATGCGTTTCAAAGGGATGTTCAACTGGCTCATGTATCAGACTCATTTGTTCCATTTTTCTTTCTAGCATGTATGTTATGTTTCTGAATTTGTTCGAGAACCGAGCTATATTCATTAAAAAAAATCAGAAAAAAAGCATTTGCTATGCCAATTTGATAGATATGTTTTTCAGTTGGCTTCTCTTGTACAGATCGAAACAGAAGTCCAGTGGTATATGACCATTCAAAGAGAACCTGAGCTAATCTGAGATTACAAATGCAACCTTAATTGGTGTATTTCCTAACTCACATGGGCTTTACCAGCATTTTGTTTTTTATACGTTATATTAAAGAGTGTTGAACTGTATTACCTTTTAAAAACAGTGTTATTAATTCATAAGAATAAGGAAGAAAAATGAATATTTTAAAATGTTTTAAATATCATTTTTTGTTTTTTAAACTTCTAAGGCATGATACCCACAAACAAGAGTTTATGTATAAACCTTTTTTCCATTATAGGAACGCTTGGATTTTGCAATGAAAGAAATAATATTTGATCTTCTTAGTGTTGGAAAATCACCTAAAACCTTCACAATTAATCCAGAGGTAAAACAAACTTATTACTTGCATGCAGTGAGAACAAGGTGTTGGGGAAAAATTTTTTGAACTGTAGTTAAGTATTTTTGAGCTAACATGAAAGCAGATTAATGAATATCAAAAAAGGTATTCTGATAAAACTGGTATTTGTTACTAGTTAAAGAAATACATAGTTGTGTGCAATTGCTGATTCATTTCTGATGAGTAAGCCAGTAACACTACTGCAGTTACTCACTGCAACTGTAAACCCAGTATGTGTGCATGTGTGTACAGCCATAAAGCCTTTTTTTCAGGGAAATTGTACCCAGGTCTTACAGCTCAAGACCCAGTGTAATAGATGAGGTGTATAACCATCTCTTCAGTGTATCATTCTCATGATTCATATCGACTCCTTTAATGCTGTTTACTCTAAAACATCAAGTGTATTAGTCCATGCCAGTTTTATTGACTGGAATCGGAGAAGTAAGAGGGCATTCAACACTCAAATTTTGTTCTTGATGCTTTAATTATTCTAATGTGTGATATTTAAATAATCGCTCTCCTACTAATGCTGACTGCTTACAGAGGGAAAATGCAATTTGTGTTTTGCCTCATGTGTGTTACTTTAGCATTATAATTCTTTTTGTTTTCTGCTTCCTTTTTCTTCCCTTATTTGCTTTTTTAGAGGATGAATATAGGCCTCAGAGTCTTCCTTGTCATAGCAGATAGTTTGCAGCAGAAAGATGGTGAACCACCAATGCCAACAACAGGAGTTGTTCTTCCCTCAGGAAATACTCTGCGTGTGAAGAAAATTTTTCTTAATAAAACACTGACAGATGAGGAAGCAAAAGTTATAGGTATGTACTGGTCTTTTAGAATTTTATATTCCAGTATGTACATTTTTGTTCTCAGTTATTCTCAAATAGTACGTTTGTGTTTCTTTATGACTATATTTATTTTAAATTCTATCGAGAATTTAGTTTCTTTAGAGAAGAAACTCAAGGCAATATTGAACTTCTAGTGTCTAAGTCTGGATCTGTGGCATTTTGAAAAACTGTTCTGCTCTGCCAAATTAGCACATGGAATACTGAGGGCAATTAGTTTGATAATGCACGTAGCAGTTTTTCTTCCCTTGATCCACTCTAGAATGTTCCAAAATACAGCTGCATTGGAGTAAAATGCTTTTTATCCCTTTGTTTGATTTATCTTCTGCAGATGAAATAGTTGTCTCTAAAAAACAGTTTCAAGCTAGAACTAAAATACTCAGAAATGAGAAAAGCATCTAATTATTACTCCAGTGTTTATGTTCTTTCCTGAGCATAATTTTACTTTCATAAAATGCCTCCTACTGCTTGCTTGATATGCTTCTTTGTGTTTTCTTTTTGATGCTTAAAATGAGTTTCATGACAGGTTTTGTACAATGAGAAATTTATCCTAAGCTGAATGTGGCATATATTTTCATAAGAGTGTGAAAAATAAGTGAGAACGTGGAATAGTGAAAGAGGTGATTGGAACTCTTTGCCTCTTCAGGAATGTCAATATACTATCCTCAAGTCAGAAAAGCGCTGGACAGCATTCTTAGGCATTTGGACAAAGAAGTTGGAAGGCCCATGTGCATGACTAGTGTGCAAATGTCCAACAAAGAGCCTGAAGACATGATTACGTATGTATAACATTGAAGTGTGTTCACTGTTGCACTTGTATTGTTTTGTTCTTGTGCTGTAATGTTTCACATTAGTGCTTTACCAATTTAGGCTTTTTATTTTAATATTAAATTCAGGCTCATCTTTTTAATGCTTAAAATTTTCTAGTACCTTCTTAGTTTTGACCTAAGATTGAAAATCTTCATGATGCACTGATTTGGATTTTCCTGTTGTTTTGTTGCTTACAAACTGGTTTTATAGGGGTGAAAGAAAACCTAAGATAGATTTATTCAGAACTTGTATTGCTGCTATCCCAAGATTGATTCCAGATGGCATGAGCAGAACTGACCTCATTGAACTGCTTGCAAGGTAAATGAAACGAAATACTACTTTTAGTGATTATTCCTTTTTAAGAGCTCCTTATATGTAATCAGGAGTATGTCAGAGCACTCACTGTGAAGTTCAAGCATACCAATCAGTTCTTCTTATTCTTGTCTGCCTTCAGCAGTTGACCAGGTGTTTCTGGCCTGTGTAGCAGGAGTAAATTTAACATGGAAGATCTTGCATTTATTTTTAAAGAGAAACTTTCGAAAAAGGAGTGGAATTCTGTTGCTTTTTTCTTGTACTTGTTGTTTTGTTACTACTGTCTTTTTCTGTTAATAAATCATTACCAAAATGCAACATGAAAGCATGATTACAAGTCTCTCTAGTTACCCTGCCTCATTTTTCTGTTTTTTTTTTTGATCTGAGAATATGCTTGTGCTTCAATTTATAATCTCATTTTAGATTTTATGTGCCTTATTGGTACTAAGTAGTTGAGACGACCACATATTTGCAGGTAGATAGTCTGAGCACTCAGTGAGAACACTTAGTTGGGGTATGTGCGGGCAGTGCAGACTTTACTTATTACTGGAGCAATAAATTTTGCTTCTGTTTATTTATTTGTTATATTTCATTTTGTAATATAAAGATAATCTTGGTGTAGGAAAACTGTTCAACTTTTATTTTTGGAATTACAAGCTTATTTGCATATAGTTCATTGAATTTTATCTATGTAAATATTAGTTAAGATGGCAAGAGTAAATAAGGCTTTTGTAACACTTTTTCTTCATAGAAGATGGGAAGCATTGAAAAATAATGCATTAGTGGATAAGTATTTTCTACCATAGGAGGTAGACATGCCTTGTTTGCAAAGTGTTTTTTGGTGAATTTTTACTCATATCCATTGTAAGCTGCTTTATGTATTCAGTGCAGAGAATGCATCTTTGTGGAAGTGTTCTACACTCTACAATAAAAACAAAAGACAGCACCAAACCTTAATTCATAGAGCCTGCTTAAGTATGTGTGATTCTAGGGTGATGATACTGGTATTTTTTCTAAACAGGCTGACAATTCATATGGATGAAGAACTTCGTGCCTTGGCTTTCAATACTCTCCAAGCATTAATGCTTGATTTTCCAGATTGGCGAGAAGATGTTCTTTCAGGATTTGTATATTTTATTGTGCGTGAAGTGACCGACATCCACCCAACGCTTCTTGACAACGCAGTAAAAATGCTAGTGCAGCTCATAAATCAGTGGAAACAGGCAGCCCAAATGCACAATAAAACCCAAGATTCTCAGGTATTTTAAATACAGTCCTTTGATATCAAAACATTTTAATGTTCACGCAGTTTTGTTAGTATGCTTTTTTTTTTTTTAGTTAACTAATAAAAATTTACTTTCTTACAGTGCTAAAGATATTAAGACCTTTTATTTTATTTTTTGCCCAAATATTTAGTTTAATATTAAGTACTCTCTAAATTGATTAAATGGCACATTTTTCTTCAAATCAAATTCAACCTGCAGAATTGGAAATATTGAATTTCACAAAAATTTCCACCAACACGGACGAAAGAGTTAGAAGTAATTTCATACAGTATTAAATGTGAATGAGACTAATTTACTCATCTTTAATTTTGCTCTCATTGCTTCACTTATGTGAGGAAGTAAAATAAGAAAGACTTCCTTGTACTTGGTCTGAATTCAGAGAGAGAAAATAATGCAAGCTAGCTGATACTGTGCCATTTTCATAATTTAAAATATGACAAGTAGACAATCAAGACCTAAATGCCTTCTGATTAATTCTGTCATCACTAATAACAACACTGTAGTTTGATTGTGTTTACTTTGTTCTTCATTCGTTTAACTTCTGTGGTTATTTCTTAGCGTGGTGTCCCCAGTGGTGCTGCCCATACCCTTCCTCTGGAAAGGACCCTTTATTCCAACGTATTTCATGTGGTGGAAGGCTTTGCTTTGGTCATTCTTTGCAGCACAAGGCCTGCGACGAGAAGATTAGCAGTCAGTGTGCTTAGAGAAATAAGGGCCTTGTTCACACTTCTAGAAATTTCTAAGGTAAGAGTTGATTACCCATTCATGTAACTGCGTAATGAACTAATACTGCTTTTCTTGGCTTTATGATTTTTATGTTTTTGTTTTGTTTTCTTTTGTTTTTAGAGCGATGATGAATTGGCTATAGATGTAATGGACAGACAAAGTGCTTCTATCCTGGAGAGTTTCATACATCTTACTGGGGCTGATCAGGTAGGAGTGGTTTTACCTTAAACTTGGGTTTAAGATAATGTATTTCTCAAAATGTATTTGTATGTTTTTAAAATCAGTGTCATTATATTTAAACTAATTTTATCAAGAGTTCCTCGGCTTCAAAATATTTTTTTTTTCTTGAGGCTGACAACGTCATTGTACATTTTCTGATCAGTAAGGTGCCTAGCACCACACAGACACACACATCCTTTTCTGTTTTTTGTTTTTTATTTTTCTCCACCTGGCTCTCAGATTACAAGTTTATTGAAGGAAAGACCACTGACTTTTTCTGTCACTATGCAATGTCTAACAAGCAATGCTTCCTTTAGAAGCCAGAATGAGAGCATTATACGTATCAATGAGTAAGGGCTGAACTCCTTGATATATATTTATCTTAACTATTAATGATCAAAGAGAAGCTTTTCTGTGTTTAGGCTTAGGAAATGAGTTGTATTTCAGTAGTAGAACTGGAAGAGTCTGGAATCTTTTGGAAGGATAAGTCATCATGAGTCATATGTTCCTTTTTTATTATTTATTTATTTATTTATTTATTACAGTTTTCTGTTACTTAATATCTGCTTCCTTTCCAAATGTCACTGCATTAGGAACTTCTCTAAAAGAGCATGAATTAAGTAATGTGTTTTAACTAAGCCCAAATGAGTTTCTGACACTTAATATTTCAGAATGAAAGTCTAACAATGAGAAAATAGTACTTAATATGCATGGAAATTAAATGTTTTTTGTTTTTTTTCCTTTTTTTCTTTTTTTTTAATGCATGCAGACTACTTTACTATACTGTCCCAGTTCAGTAGATTTACAGACTTTGGCGGACTGGAGTTCCTCTCCAATCAGCCACCAGTTTGATGTGGTCAGTCCATCACATATATGGATATTTGCACATGTGACTCAAGGCCAAGATCCGTGGATTATAAGCCTCTCAAGTTTTATGAAACAGGAAAATCTTCCAAAGCACTGCCCTACAGCTGTAAGCTATGCTTGGATGTTTGCTTATACCAGACTCCAGATGCTGTCTCCACAAGTGGATATAAAGTAAGATCATTTCTAAAGGAGATACAGACTAATTTGCTTGTATTCTTTCAAGATTTATCATCATTCTAATGCTGTTATGTTTCAGTGAGGCAGTTTGCACTCCTAATATTTTCTATGGATTTCATTCATCTTCATATAACAAAAAGAGCAGTTCTGTTTGGAAAAAAAATAATACCTGCTGTAAAAATTAATTCATGCCTGTGGCAGTATTGTAGTTCAACAAGTTTGACTATAAAAGCATACATTATTGATGTACAAGTCTGTTCTGAATAATTTATTCAGAGTAAACTGTGTTAACAGTTGCAGAAACAAAGACACATGATTTAAGGATAAATTCAGTAGAGAAACAAAACCTCATAAGCATTATTTGTTATATTGAGCTTTTTTCTTTAAACAGCAGCCCTATCAATGCAAAGAAAGTGAACACAACTACAAGCAGTGACTCCTACATTGGGCTCTGGAGAAACTACCTGATTCTTTGCTGCAGTGCAGCATCTTCTTCAAGCTCCTCTACTTCCACTGGCTCTGTGAGATGCTCCCCTCCTGAGACGCTGGCGTCCACCCCTGACAGTGGTTATAGCATTGATTCAAGAGTAGGTTCTTCTAATGCTGATTATAAGTACTGCAACTACATATAATTGGAAGTAGAACCACTTGAGGTTTATGATAGCTGTCATAATTTATCTGAAAATGTGCTTAAATTCCTTTTTTCATTTGTTGTGGATAGTGTTTTAGTTCGTTTCTTCCAATCCATACTGTAGAAGCATTTCTGCCTGTGTTTTTTCAGACAAAACCTAACAATGTAATGCAAACATTAACCCAGTTTCAAAGTCTTATCTAGTAATAATGAGGAAATATTTTGCTTACCATTATTTTTTACTTTTTGCTATCAGAAGACCTCTGTAATTCTGATGCCTGATTTCTCCACTAACAGAGGCAGTGTTCTGTTCAGATGCTATACTTTGTTCTATTTTTCCCAACCGTGGTTTTGTCTGCATTCCTGCATGTTACCTGCAGACATGGTTGGGTGTTCTTTTGCAGTTTTTTAATTTTAATCTCCTCTTCAGCTTCCTGTAGAAGATAGGGAAGAGGCAGTGAAGATAACTCATAGGTTTTGCAACAGATTTTTGGCAGAAGCAGCCTACTCTTGTTGTTACCAAGATTCTGTCCTTAAATCCGAGAAACTGCAAAATGAAATTTTAATGCGTTTGCTTTTCCTTGTAAAGAACCAGAAGATCTTATAGGATGTTTGTAGGCAGACAATATTCTCATTAAGGTTTTTCTCTGAAAATGAAATATAGAAATGTTCCTATAATCAGAATGTCTTCAAGATCATTTCTGATTTTCAAACTTCTGGAGATGACTCTCAGATGGAGTGTGTAAATAGTGCCATTGCCTCTCAGCTGACTGTTGAAGTCTTGCATAGCTGCATATTCAGCTCTTTTTGAAGACTAATTGACCCTAGTAACAATCTATTGCAGGACAGAGAGCCTCAGTACGTACTAAACAGATAGGATGAAATCTTCCCAGAGGCTTTTTAAGTTCAGTGAAGAAACAGCAAAGAGCAGGGGAGACAACTAGTGATTATTCTGAGGCCTTTTCAATTATCTTTATCCATCTTCATCACCACAGTGGAAGGATGTGCATTTTGCACCATCTCAGAAATTTGTTTTCCACGCCAAATGTCCGAAACTTTGTTTTTATCAAAGAATTGTAGAGGTTGGGAGGGACCTCTAGAGATCATGAGTAGTTCGAGCCAGTGTTTACTGTGAGAAGAATCTGATATTATAGCAGATGTTTTAATCTCACTACCCGTGTGTTGGATAACTGCTTCATTCAGGTTTATTCTGATTTTCTTCATAGATCATTGGCATTCCATCCCCTTCTTCCTTGTTTAAGCACATAGTTCCAATGATGCGCTCTGAGAGCATGGAAATTACAGAATCCCTTGTGCTGGGGCTTGGCAGGACCAACCCAGGAGCTTTTAGGTAATTGCTATGTTTCATCTGGTTTTATGCTAATGATTACAAAACTGGGGAAATAGAACTCAGAAAAAGGCCTTTTTAAGCATTAAAATATCTGTGAAAACTGATTATCGTTTTCTAGCACTTAGTTGTGTGACAAGAATTTTTTAGAAGCTGAACTAATTTTATCATTTTAATGCCCTTTATTGATATTAAAGACTGCCCTATAGAAAAACAGACTGCGGACTGTTGACATTTACAATATTAATTACAGTCATGATTGTAGAGATACCAAACATAATTGGTAAATTAAACCTGCTAGAATATTCATTTTCTATTATCTGTTAGTAATGTCATGAGGTTGTCTAGTTAATCGTGTGCTTTCCATTGAAAGCCAGCCTTTTAGTATGTTTTACCAAAAAAGACCCTTATAAAGACAACTTCCTCCCCCCACCCCCCCTCTTTTTTTTAGTTAATCTAAATAGAATTATGAAACTTCCCATCACCATGTTTAAGTCTCATGTAATTCAGCAGACCATGAAAGTTTTTGCAACTTTCTGAACACTGTAACACATTTCCTGGAGGAGGACCTTTGAATGGTTTAGCAGGGGACTCAGTCACTGAGCATGAAAACTTCAGTGGATTATGCTTTTGGTATGTCTAAATTAGAATAGCACTGAAAGAACATAGAAAATGTGGGACACACTGCAGCAAACCTAAAGTAGAGGAGGTAATTACTGTGCTAATGATCATCAAAGTAGAATCAGTAAGTTTGACCTTAGTGTGCTGTCTGCATAGATCCACACTGCTGACATCTTTTCCATTCCTTTGCCCGTCTTCTTGGAGTTGTGATAGTTGCAGTTTGGCAGAAGGAACTGAGAGAAGACTGTGGAGCTTCAGAACAAATTGGGAATGTAACCACAGCATCAAAACATTGTTTTTCAGTTTTCATGAAGACTAGACTGACTAGTCTGTCGGTATATCATTGTTGGCCTTAGAGAAGCAATGTTTATTAACAGCTAAATGCATCGTGACAGCTGCAAGAACATAATATGATTAGCTGCCAGCATCTTTTTTGTCCAGTAGTATCTGTTTGCACCATAAGGCTTTGTCAAACCCAGAATATGAAAGTGAATGAAAATAATATCTGATAGAAATACAACTTTCTAAATGAAAATGTAGTGTAGTTATTGAGAAATCCATTTGGTGGTTTGTATTTAAATTAGGAAAATCTTCTCAGAAACATCCCTTTAAATACTTATTTATTTCATAAAGCTACAGGAAAACCTAAGAGTGTTTCAAAAGAAATTTAAACACTTGTTATGAAACATTGTTCAGTTGAGTTGTTAATTTAATGATTGTTCATATTCTTTTTAATTATATTATTTTAATTCAGGGAACTAATAGAAGAATTACATCCTATAATTAAGGAAGCACTTGAAAGAAGGCCAGAGGTAATTAGATGTTTTTCCTATATTCAGCACACAGTTTTAGCTGTCTTCTCAAAAATGGTAAAAAATAACTGTTATGATTCTCCACCTAAAAGCTGTCAGTTTTCCAGGTAACAAAATGAAATGTTACTTTTTAAAAATAGTGTGATTTATTTGCAATAGAAGAGTTTTGTTTTAAACTCTGTGTTCTTCTTGTATGAAAGGAGTTTAGTTGTAAATGACTAGACATTCTTTAATTCCTGTTGCCTAAGCATAATTTAACATAGGTAAATACTGCCTGCAATTAGTAGTTCCTAAGATGGCACTGATTTCTACTGTCGTACAGCTTTGCTTAGTTCTTTAAAATTGAAATGGCTGTGAGCTCACCTGGCTGTCTGCCCTCAATAGAAATCTTCTGATGGAGAGGATGTTCTACTGTGGGGTTAGAGGCCCCTGTAGGTATCCACAGAGATAATAAACTCTGTAACCACGAACACAGATGCTTATTCAGTATTTTTTTATGGTAACTGTTGTATTCATATTAGTAATAAATTCATAATCAAATGCAGTTGATGAGAAGGAACATGACTTTTGTTTCAGAATTTTATTGGAGTATGGTGTGTTTTCTTAGTCTTACACGCACAGAAAGATTGGTATTGTAGTTCAGTTAATTGTTTTACATGTCACACTTCATGACAGGAGAGTTACAAACTAAAAAGTGCATTGTTTAGTTAATATGTGTAATAATAAACTTACTGTATCTTGCAGTGACAGAGGAATAACTTCTGTTCACTGCGTAAACTGTTATAATAGCTAGAAATTTTGGTTGCTGATCATGGAAATTTTACACCCCTGATAATTCATTTCTAATTGTAGTATAGATATAATAATCCTTGTTTGTGCCATGCAGTTTTATCTATTTTTCCCACTTAATCTAATCCTGTGTTTCCTCTGTTGAATAGAACATGAAGCGACGCAGGCGTCGAGATATTTTACGTGTACAACTAGTACGGATATTTGAACTGTTGGCAGATGCTGGTGTCATTAGTCACAGGTGGGGGCAGCACTGATAAGCAGGAACACTATATAACGTAGATATCTATAGTGAAGCGTTATTAATTAATTTGTTGTGTTTCTAAAATTGCATTATCTTCATTTGTCTAACAATTACTCCCAATATAAGAACTAATTCTGTGGAGGGATGAGTGACCTGTGAAAATAAGACTTCATTATTTGTTTACTTTCACTGGAGTTTTTTATTTAGCGAGGAAACAAGCTTGGGGAAAAAATGACTTTGAATTCAGTGTCTGCAATGATGAGATTTTATTTGTATTAAAGAGGAAAATATCAGGATTGTTTTTGTTGGTTTTTTTCAATGTGTATATTTAGCATACAGTTTAATATTTTTATTTTTAAGTGCAAGTGGTGGCCTTGATAACGAAACACATTCCCTCAACAACACTTTACTTGAGTATGTTGATCTAACAAGACAACTCCTAGAAGCAGAAAATGAAAAGGATTCTGATACACTGAAAGATATCCGATGCCATTTTAGTGCCTTAGTGGCAAATATCATTCAGAATGTTCCAGGTATGTAAAAAGATCTTGATAACTTCTGATTAACTGTTTGGTTTTTTTTTTACTTTTTAAAAAGCATTAAAAAATCTACTTACCTGAATTTGCAGAGTATATTAATTAAAATATACCATCAAGTCTTGAACATGACTTCAGCAATGAGGGTTTTTAAGAGAGGTTTCTGGTACTGTTTAGAAGCTACAAGTAATTTCCTCATTTAGCAGAAGTCTTGTTGGCTGGCAATGCATTTTAATTTTTTATATTAATGAATAGCTTATCCTTATTTCTCAGTGACGTTAAGTGGGATAACAATAAACCTACATCCAGCTATTATGATATTGAAATAATGTGTCTTTATTTTTTCCATTTTATGTTAATTATTTTGATCTGATTCTCTTTTATGTACTTTATTTCAAAAATAAATCTGAAAAGTGTTTCTTACTATATTTGCTTTACTTACAGTTCACCAGAGAAGAAGTGTCTTTCCACAGCAAAGTCTCCGCCACAGTCTATTTATGTTGTTCAGTCATTGGGCAGGTCCTTTTAGTATCATGTTTACTCCCCTGGATAGATACAGTGATAGGAACATGCAAATAAACAGACACCAATACTGTGCATTAAAGGTATTCTGACACTTTTTGAACTTTGGAAATAGATTCTCATGTTGATTTTGCTAATGTGTATTTAATGTTTTGGCTTTTGCGGGATCATTTTCATATCCTCATTGTCATTTATGACTTAATTGTTTCTATGTTCTGCCAACTTGCTCGTTTTAGTTTTTTTTTTAACATACTGTAAACCATTGCATGTAGTATAAGAATTACTTAAGATTGCTAGTAAATGTTGACTTCCCATGACTCCTCAGATGCTTAAGGAGAAAGACTTTGATGTAAAGCTCATTAACAAAGAAAAAATTTTATATCAACTCTTGTGTAAGTTACCTTTTCACTTTTAAGAGTTGTATTTGAGAGTTCAGAATAGCCTGATTTTGAGGCTAAAACAAGATGTTAATCAGTTTTTATTAGCCTCAGTCTTTCTTGTCTGAGAGAATAGATGATAGTTTTCTGGAATTGTAATGAGCTTGATAAAAACACATCTGCTGTATCTGTGTTATTAAAATGTAGTGTTTTGCTTTCTGAAGGCTATGTCTGCTGTACTGTGTTGTGGCCCTGTGGCAGATAATGTTGGGCTCTCATCTGATGGCTATTTATACAAATGGCTGGATAATATCCTGGATTCACAGGATAAAAAGGTAATGCAGGCAACGTAAATATTGGTTTGCAACTCTCAGTACTTTAAACGTAGGTATTCATGAATTACTGTGGTCACACTGACCCAAAGTCTTTAGAGTGGCTTATGCCTAAAGCTCTTAGGAGAGCATATTTTTGCCTTGTCCTTGACACGCACTTTCACCAAGTTGAGGAATGCAATCCCCAGGCACATTCTGAGCACAAAGCAGAACTGAAGAGGAAAGGACTGAAACATTTTTTTAAGTTTATAAACTAATCAGTTGGTAAAGTTGTAGTAATAAGCACAAGCTTCAGAAATGTAAAGGAGACAAAATTTTTAGTGTGAGAGCTGTCAGGCTCCAGAGTTCATTGATGGTATTCTGTGGAATTCTGAAGACCAAACTTTACATCTATCTAGCAAAGCAAGCATTACATCTAAGATATAAGGCTTCCATTGCACTAATACTATGATGGCATGAAATTACTGCTCCGGTAGGCTAGATTCAAGGGATTATGCAAGTCTCCAGTTGGATCAGTCCCTTGTGTCCCATCCTGTCTATATTTAAGTGCTTTTCTGTATCTGTAGCCTTCAGGTCTGTGTTCAGAAAAGCATAGGTAGCACAAAAAGGGCTTGGGATGGAGAAAAAGGATCTTTAGAGCTATGTAGTTGTTTACTTCAGTAGTCTTTTACTGTGTGTACAAGTCGAGCATTAAACAGTTTGATAGTATTATCTGTTGTTATTTTAAACTGTGGACTCATTATTTTGAGCTGGAATAATTTTTGTGTACTACAGATGTTTTGGATTAAATATCTATTTCCCTCTTTTATGCCATTTTTATAAGTTGGCCCTTTTTTATTTTTTTATGTTATTTTATTTTATTTTTAATTGGTTCATTTCTGAATACAGGTTCACCAACTGGGCTGCGAGGCAGTTACGCTGCTCTTGGAACTCAACCCTGACCAGAGTAACCTCATGTACTGGGCCGTAGACCGGTGCTATACAGGTTCCAAGCGGGTAGCAGCTGGCTGCTTTAAAGCCATAGCCAGTGTGTTTCAAAACAGGTAATACAGAATTTTTCAAACCTTTCATTTTCAAAGTGCAATTTCATGTAGAACGTTTTTTCCAACCTTAAAGAATAGACATCATCCCTATTTGCACGTATGTGTTAGGTTATTCTGTATCATATCCCCTATGACTTAGCCTTTACATAATAAGTTCAAGTTTAAAAAAATCAAATTAATGTTATTTATTTCATGCTTGCAATTTTTCCCTAGGGATTACCAGTGTGATACAGTGACCCTTCTAAATCTGATACTGTTTAAAGCAGCTGATTCTACTAGGGCTATCTATGAAGTTGCTATGCAACTATTACAGGTTTGTAAGCTAATTTTGATTCAGTTGTTTTTGTTTTCAAAATAAGAATAATGTCTATGCACTGAAAATAACAGCAGTAAAACCCACAAAGATATTTCCAGTATTATTTAGTTGTTCTTTCAGTAAGAAAATGTGGTGTATAGTTTTCTTCTCTGTTTTAATACGTAGTTAGTCCAGATCCTTACTTGGCCTAAGTAGATGTCAGCAAAATGTGTCTGTTTTCAAGGAGTAAGCTCTAAGGACTTACGTTTTCACAACATATGCTTTTCTAAGATACAGAACCTAAATGAAGATTGTTCTAATTTGACCATACAGAAGTGTTGTATAGATCAGTTTTTTTTAAAAACACCTCAGAGAAAAGTGTATTGTTTCTGTTCCTTTGCTCACTTCACTGATACAGCTGTCAGTTTCTTGGTTTTAGCATTGCTGCCAAACATTTTCTCATCCATCAACACAGAGAGGTGTTAGGAGAAATGTTGTTAGTCATTTACTTCTGCTAGTTCCTTTCCAAAGACATATAGGAGTAATATAGGCAGTGCTAATATTAAAAATATATATATATGTACTGCCCATAGTTCACACCAGAAGTCATTTTGGAGGTTTTTTTCCAGGGTTCTTGTGAGCTAAATTAAGCAGTAAAATCGTTTCTGAAGTATACTGTTGCTGACATGTCAGCATTCACAGCATTCTCCCTTTTGGTCCCATCTTTCTTATCAAGTGAACACTGCTGCTTAAGATCAGCCAAAATTAATTTTGAATGTGCTGAACTGCTTTAGCCTCCCTCTGCATCTCTGGTACATCATAGATTGCATTTCTTCTATCCTTGTCTCAAGAGTAGGAATTAATATTGTTTGGAAATAAAAGTATTCAATAGTATTTTGCAATTTGTTACAGTAAAATATGTTTTGAAAGTTATTTTGAGAAAGCAAACCTGAAGAATTTGTCATTGGAAATGCATCAAATGAAATAAATGATAGCTGTTCTATACTATTGCCATGGTGTTTGTGAATACATCTATATGGTGATCTATCAGATACAAAGCATTAAATGAGAGTAGATGCCTGAATTTTAGAAGTGATTTTTTTAATAAAGACTTCTGTTATAACTCTGTACAGAGCTTCAGATTCTGATCATTGCTGTTGTAGATCTTGGAACCAAAGATGTTCCGTTACGCTCACAAACTGGAAGTTCAGAGGACAGATGGAGTTCTGGGTCAGCCTTCTCCTTTACCACATCTGTATTCTGTGTCATACTATCAGCTGTCAGAAGAATTGGCAAGGACTTACCCTGAGCTAACACTTGCCATCTTCTCAGGTATGGTTTAAAATAAACCAATATAAAGACCATTGGGTCTGAAATGTTTTATAAAACGTATAGTTCATAATTCACTAAAATAAGGAATACAAGATAATATCTTCAAAGTAAGTGGAGAAAATTGAATTTACTGAGTAACAGTTTTTGTTTATTTGTAATATATTAAAGAGGAAACAGAATGAATCAAAAGATTACTGACTTTCTAATATATTAAAGAGAAATCATGTATGAATAAAATAATTTCCAACTGATTTTCAAAATTCCTCTTCTGTTGTTCTTTCTAGTGTTTTTGTTTACTGTAGATTGCTTAAGAATTATATTCTGTAGCATCTTGAATAGTTGCAGAATAACAACCTTTCATATAAATTAAAAAAAAAATAAAGCAAGGACAAATGTACAGAGTTTTAAAGGGCTTTTTTGCCAATTTGAATGTGCTCTGGATTTTCACTTGTCTCTTCAATTAGAGGGATTTTTCTCTAGGTAATAATTTGTAGAACTTAGTAAACACAATATGATATAGTGTATTTTTTTCCCCTTGGTGACTTGAATTGGTTTGTCCTTACTGTTTTTATAAGAAATGAGCAGTGCTGAAACCCTATTCATCAGTCTGGCTTGCCATGTTTCTAACTGTCTAATGTGCAATGCATACTAGTTTCATCTTGACTCATTTTTATCTTGGAAAGCAGTACTGGTGCTTTCCTCTCCATGCAAATAAAACTGGCACATAGAGATTTAATTTTGTTTTCCATTTTCAGTGAAGAGGTACTAATAGAATAAAACTAGCTTGTATTTTGCAAGAATTGGTAAATTAAACAAGCATGAAGTGGAGAGAGAGAATGTAATGCTTACTTGATCAGAACTTTCAGCAATTAACAGAAGTATCAGAACCTAGTATGCACTTTCTTGTTTGTGGATGCTAATCTGTGTATATGCATATAGCAGTTTATTTTCTTCAACCATACTGTTTGCTTAGTCTTCAGTTAGCTCTACTGAAGAATACTGGTGGTAGTTATGAAGTAGCACTAGTCAGTTAAACAAAAAAAATTATGTCAGTATCAGTGTTTTTTTTTTATATATTAGTGTGTTGTACTGGATCTGTAGTAGTAGTAGTTATTGGCAAAACAATTCTAATTAATGATCCTCAATTTATGTATATATGTAATCTTTGAATTACAGAAGTAAGTCAGAGAATCCAAACGGCCCACCCGGCTGGGAGACAGGTGATGCTGCATTACCTGCTGCCGTGGATGAACAATATTGAGTTGGTAGACTTGAAACCTTTGCCAACCATTCGACGGCAAGATGAAGATGAAGAAGATTCTTTGAAAGATAGAGAAATAATGGTGAACAGTAGGCGCTGGCTACGGGGAGAAGGCTGGGGGTCACCGCAGGCTACAGCCATGGTCCTGAACAACCTTATGTATATGACTGCAAAGGTAAAAACTGGTGTTCCTGGAGAATAATGTTCAGAGATACTGTGTTACAGACGTGCAGGAGTTACCACTCATATTTGTCTGCTTACATGTGTATACTCAAACTGTATTTTTGAGTTGTTATAAGAAAAATGTAATATAAATAGTTCAGTGACTATTTTGTATAGCAGTTCCATATTACAACTTTTCTATATAGATGTCTGTTTGGATCGGTAATACCTAGTCCAGTCTGTACCTATGATCTCTAAATGGAATTTTGGAAGAGGTTTTGTAACTCTGATAGTAACTCTATTTGATAGAACAAATTCTCAGATACGAAACAATATTTTTCAACATAGGAGCCACCATTAGCTATGTGTTTTCACCAGTGATGAACAAGAGCCTGCATGCCATTCTTGTAAAAAACTGCACCAGAGGAGATGATCCGTTGTTGCCACTGCTGAAACACACCACTCTCTGCTTCACCTTACTCACATGCACTGTTTGGTCTCCATAAACATTCAATAAGCTTTGATGGATGTCAGTGTGTGCCATTTTTTCCACGTGGGAGAATTCTGCACACATTTGCTACATATGCACTTCCATGTCAGATACCATTTTGTCAGACTGCCCATCACATGGCAACAAAATATAACGGAATACTGGTGGAGAGGTTCAACCTCTACTGCCATACCGCTGACTTACACCTCCAATGTAATGGGCCGGCATAATAAAATGGGAGGCATTACTTTTGGAGCAGCCCTAGTAAATACATAATATAGTTAATGTACGTAAGCAACAAAACTTATTTTAATTTTTAATATTTTTGTTAAATTGGTAAGAAAATAAAAGAGAACAACGGAAACATAAAGCTAACTAGTGGGATATTGACTGATGGGGTATAAGTGAGGGATATTTCTCTCTTGTCTGGTAAAGAGACACAATTAGTTTTTTTAGTTGAGTATCTGATTGCAACTCTACACATTCCGATTGAGAAATTTATTTACGTTGAATGTAACAGGAGTTGAAAATATACCAAAAAATTGATGATTTTTATGGCAGTCTTGAAAAAAAATTTCTGCTGGAGTTTTCAGGAGAGATACTTACTTTTTTTTCCAGTATGGTGATGAAGTGGCTTGGTCAGAGATTGAAAATGTCTGGACTACTTTGGCAGACAGCTGGCCAAAGAATCTGAAAATAATTTTGCACTTCCTGATCAGTATCTGTGGAGTGAACAGTGAACCCAGCCTATTGCCTTATGTAAGTATGCTGTATGAGTCTCCTTGGTGTTACTGGTGTTTTAGAAATCAACTGAGTCTCCAGCAGTAAAGATCACAGAGCAAATATTTGAGCTGTTATTTCTGATATCCAAATCAAACAGCATGATAGCATCATCCTGTGTTTTATGAACAATGTATACTACGAATAAATCAAATACAAAGTGTACATGAACCTGAAGGGAAGGTACAAAGAGCAAAGAGCCAGACTCTCTTCACTTTAGTCATACCCAGTGCCAGGGTGAGGGAGAGGGCACAAACTGAAAAACAGGACATTCCCACTCAGCATCAGGGAGCTGATGTCATACTCTGCTGGTACAGGCTGAGCATTGGCCATGGAGGTGATGGAATCTTGGAGATTCCCATAAACTGCATGGATCGTGCTCCTGGGCACCCTGCTCTGGGTGATTCTCCTTGAGCAAGAGGAACTCATGAGGTCCCTGCCAACCTCAGCCTTTCTGTGATTAGTGTACTAATTCTAGAAATAGGCTTATAGGATTAAATGGACACTAGCTGTTCCTGGCAAAGAAAACCTTTTGCTATTTCAATGACAAGTTCAAGAGGCAAGGAATGCTTTTCAATGTAATAAATTCACGGTATGCTGAAAGCCTATAGAACTTTTGAAATTGAAGAAGTCTGCCATTGAAAAGATGAATGATACAAGTATTTGTAATACAAAACAAAAGATTTTGAGCAAATAATTTCTGTGATTCTGGTAGTCTTCTGTTTATGAAAGTAGCAGTAACTGACTGCAATTTACTCAGTGATAAGTCTGAAACAAAGCCATTTATCAGTTATGAGCTGTCAGAATTCAGTGTCCTGGATGGACCATAGACATTATTTAGTAAGTAAACAAGGAGAAGACTTATTGAACATCTGCTCTTGCATTTTTGTTCCTTTGTCAGAAAAAAAATGAAACTTGGAAATTGATTGCTAATTTTAGATTAATTAATCAGTGTGCACTGATCAATTCCTTTCCATCATAATATGCAAATCAGCAGCCACAGATAGTTTCTGTTTGTTAGGAAGAAGTAAGATAGTTCCATAACAAATATTTTCATTAAAGAATTGTAATAGGTTTTGCTAACAGTCTGAAAAAGTATATTTGAAGTAAAAAAGACAGGAAGAGGAATCTGTGATGAGTATATATTTTTATCTTTATGTGTGTTTCTGTGAATATATCTAGGACTTATAATATTGTGTTCTTACAAAGGACATTTTAAGTTCATTGGATGGCAGTTGTTTTCATTGCAAATCAGAAAATCTAGCAATGGAGCCTCAGGTCTTTCCAATATAGTTTAAAGCAGCAGACAAAGTAATTCCATGAGTCAGACATCCTAAGTCCATTGCTTAGCATTTCACTTATCATTTCTTAGTGTCATTCTCCAAATATTAGTCTCAGATGTTGCTAAAATCTTCATAAGAAAAAGCTATTTTGTTTCTGGAATAAGTTGCATGTATCCTCACTTGCATTACAGGCAGAGAGTTGTTGTAATGAGTTGAGATGATAAAATCTTTTCTTTTCCTTTTTAAGTTTATTTTCCAGATCACCATGGTAAGAATTTTATTTATGTACATTAATATTTTATGTACATATAATTTTTTTATTTGATGGCAGGTAAAGAAAGTTATTGTTTATTTGGGTAGAGACAAAACAATGCAACTATTGGAAGAGCTGGTGAGTGAACTTCAGCTTACAGATCCTGTCAGTTCGGGAGTCACCCATATGGATAACCCACCATATTACCGCATCACTTCCAGCTATAAAATCCCTTCTGTCACTTCAGGTGAGAATTTACTGAGCTTAAACTATTATTGCTGCCAACGACAAACATTTTGCTATTAATCAGTTAAAATATTGAAGTTCATCTGTGAAAATTTAATAGAAGTACAGTGTTGTATTTCTGTTAGTTATAATATAACAGAATTTCTATTTTAAAAAATTGGCATGTTTTGGTTTATCCAGAGTTGTTAATAACCAGCATCTGAAAGACTCACAAGGAACAGGATTGTATTGATACTGTTAGACTTTGTCTGCATTCAGATTTTGCACTGTTTACCCTCAGTATATCACTTTCTTGTTTGTTCAGCTAAACAACTGGGACAATTCACATCTTTAAATACAACTTTAAATCTTTTTTTTTGTGAAGCATCTTTCAAAGAGAGACACATAAGACTTGGATGGGAGTATCTAAGTGAGGATTTAGCTTTTCTGCTGCAGAGCTGTCAATGTTCTGAAGCAGCCTGGGCTTATCACCTAGGGATTATCTGGATAATAAGGTGGATGCATTGGTACTTGTTCGTGAGTGTTAAAAATGTATTAAAAAACTTATGGGGCTCTTATACTTTCATGTTCATTGAGAGTAACAAAGTAGGGAAGTGCAAAATTATTCCCAGCGATGATCAGGTTAAGTGTGATGGCTGATAGTTTCTCTTAAATAGAGATTGATATAAGCTTCATTGAACACTGTTAGGTATTAATCCCTAATCTGTTTGTGTTTCGAATTAACTGCATACCAAAGTCCAACTGCATTTTACAGATGGATAGTATAAAAGAAGGAAAGAAGGAGATATGTAGGTCCTGCTTCAAAAACAAGCCTTTCTGCTTCACACTCTGAAGACTTAGTGATTCCTGGAATTAATTATTTGCTTTATTTCCAGTGAGTGAGATTACTGTAACAGTTCATAATCTTTCAGTCTAAACAACAGTTTTTTTTTACTCCTACATGAAAGTAATCGCTGCTGCTTGGTTTGTTTTTGTTCCTGTTGCTATAGCATATGTCTGTTTAGCAGTCTTGGCATGGACAAGTAAATAAGGGTCATAGTGTGTTGCTTAAGACTGCTTTGCTTTTTTATTCAGTTACCAATTTCTATGTCCATAATTTACAGGTACCACTTCTAGTAGCAATACAATGGTAGCTCCCACAGATGGCAACCCTGACAGTAAACATATAAAAGACAGTATTGAAGAGAAGTAAGTATCTCCTCAGAGATCAGTTAATATTGAAATGACAAGAATTCCTGGTAGCTGCTATAGATACTTGCAACTCAATGGTTTTAGATATGTCTGGGCTGCAGGAAATGTAGGCTCAAGTTCTGCAAGTGAGTACAATTTCGTTTTAAGCAACAAAACTGAAATACTGTTTAGCATTAACAGTCTAGCTTTGCAATGCTGTAGCGAAGTGTCTAAATTAGTTATTTATCACTTATTAGTTTACCTAAGAGAAATTGCACTGTAGGTTTGTATGGATATGTTGAAGGCAAAATAATGAGTTTAGTAATGTAGCAAATTCTGCTAGTGGTTCCCTAGCTTACAAGAAATAAATGGTGCTCAAACGTTGATAGTTTACTCTTCCACATACAACATGTTAATGTCTGTGTTTATCAAGATCCATTGCAGCTACAAGGGATCTTGTAGTATGCCTCCCTCCCTAATTTTTGAGATTCTTTAGAGTCATCTTTTGGGTGAACTTCCCAAAATAGCACAAGTGTGAGTGCAGTGGAAAGCAAAGGTCTGGCATGGAATTAGTTGGGATGTGGACTCAAAGCTTCTGTGGGCATGCTTTCATTGTGTGTTAAATGTGAGCTAGTTAACCTTGCAGTGAAAGAGGAACAAGGATCCCTTAACTAGCATTAAAAAATGTGTGCACATGAAAATGTGTGCCCAGGCTATTACTGTAGAGTAACTGTAATGTGGTAGGTTATTTTGTGATGACTTGTTTCCAAGCCTTAGAAATATTTCAGCAAATACAAAAGTAATTGTATTTGTCTAATTATAGCAATATAATTTCCCATTTCAGCAATTTTCTTCTCCAGGATGATGATATCAATATAATTAGATTGGTAAATATATTGACAGAGACATGCCTCATACTTCAATTAAAACAAATTATAGAGGATAATGAAATCTGAGGTGTCATTCAGAATTTGACCTACCAAGACACAAACAAATACTGCTCTTCAGGCTTGAGCTGAAGACAGGCTTTTAAAGTAATGATGGCAGTTTTGAAAGTGTGTGAAAGTTCAGGCAGTTGATGTAGTGTTGTCTAAAACCTCCCTAGAGTAATTGCTTTTTGACAACAATATACTGCGTATATCTTGGTCTTGAAAGGAGGGAGGAATTATAGAAGCTATGTCAAAAGAACTTGGAAACTGTGCTTTTAGCTCTTGAGTTTCTCTGACTTCCTTCTTGTTTATAAAATTAATTAAGATTGAAGAATGTGTAATGGCAACACATGATAATATTTTTAAATGCTGATGGAATCAATTTCTCAATTTGATTTGCTCTGGGTTACCTCCTGGAATACTCTTGTTACACAGCTGAGATGTTTTGTATTGTGTTGTGTAACTGTCCTTGTAAGGTGAAACATTTTTGCATAACAGTTTTAATGAAATACAGAGATCCTGATTGATCAGTTGTCACGACAGAATGTCAGTTACTAATGTTTCTTTATTTGTTCCTGCAGTTATGCACATCTAGACATCTACAGCGGGTTGAACAGTAACTTAAACCGTCAGCATCACAGACTAGAATCTCGCTACAGCAGCAGCTCGGGAGGATCATATGAAGAGGAAAAAAGTAATATTTTAATTTACAAATATTTCTATGTGTAGAAAATAAAATTTTCAAAAATTAATCCTTTTACTGAAGGTTTTGGAACATGAGGAAATAGTGATAAAGAGGTTTTTGCCTGAACTTATTTAAAACATACATATATTTTAATAATGTTATGTTTTCCATTTTTCTTTTTTTACATTCCCTAGTCTTCGTTCTGCTGTTAATCTGGCACATATTTGATTACAATACGATGTGTAAGGGAGATTAACATGCCTTCTCTTACCTTGTCATCCAGAATGAATTGTGAACATCATCACAAGTGAAGCAGTTTCATTCAATTTCTTTGCTCCTATCAGCACCAAAGATAAAAGGTTAAGCTGAAGAAATAAAAGAGAGATTAGCAGGTGGAAAATTAAATCCATGAGGAAAAAAATGATAGAAAATAAGTTAAAAAAAAAAAAGAATAAAATTAGAAGTGATTATTCTTTTAAACAGCAGCAGTACTTGTTTAAAAAAAGAAAATCTAAGAATCCTGATCAAAGTGAAGTATAGCAGGAAAGAAAGATCTTGCAGTGTACATCTAATTAATTTTCAAGTTTGCTTTAATTTATTTATTTATTCTGATCTGCGTTCTGTTTTTTCTGAGGTGCAGGTGTAAGAATAAAAGTCAAAATCTTTTCTGAATATAGATCTACTTTTGGAGGCTTTTCTTTAACAGTGGCTTATTAACTGTGACTGCTCTTGTACCAGACTAACCCAAATTGTCATTGCCTGTGTCCAACTGCTGCATACAGGCCTCAGTTTGTCAAGAACTTAACTTAAAAGACTATAAAACTGCAACTGACAAATTCTATATTGTACAACAGCCTTTAGGAGGCTATGTAATACAAAAACGTATTACATAGGGTGTTTATTTTTATGGTTTTACTATCTGTTGTGTTAGGTGATTCAATGCCTCTGTATTCAAACTGGCGGTTGAAGGTGATGGAACACAATCAAGGAGAGCCTCTCCCTTTTCCACCCACTGGAGGTTGCTGGTCACCCTTAGTGGATTACTTGCCTGAAACGACTTCTCCAGGCATGTCTCTTCACAGGTAATTGCTTTGAGAATTGTTAAATGCTTGCTAGCGTCTCTTTGTTACTTTTCAATTTATGTTGTACAAATATAGGAATTTAAACATAGTACATTTAAAGATAATCGGTAAAGACAGTACAATTATTTTCTGTGGTTTTGCACATCTAGTCATTTAAGATTTTTAAGCCTTTTGTTTTGGGGATCTGGAGTTTTTCTGCCTTCATTGTGAGCGTACGTATTTTCCCTTAATGCAAGTTTGTGGGTGTTTAAAACTAGATTTGAAGGAATAGTGTTTACCAACCTGCTAAGGTCTTTGCAGCTCTACATAAAGGTTATGTGTTATGTTCTCCTAACAGATTTATTTTTGTTTTTAGGTGCAACATAGCAGTGATCCTTTTGACTGACTTGATAGTTGACCACAGTGTGAAGGTGGAATGGGGAGGTTACTTGCATCTTTTGCTTCATGCAATTTTTATAGGTACCAGTGTTCTTCTAGAAATACTTTTTGCTATTTACAAATTGTACCTAATTACATAGCTGTTCTTTTCCCCATTTAAATTAATGTTCAGCATTGTATTTAGATCTTGTTATTATGTTAATATTTACAGTCACAGCTTTAACACAAACCATGAGAAGGACCACTGTATTGCTAAAAATCACTGTACCTGTCATGGGCTATTTGAAAGCTTACTTTCAAAAAAAAAAAAAAAAAGGCATTCTTTTTCCTTTTGAAAAAGAATTTACCTAAGTACCAAGTAGTAAGTAACCAACCAAAATGGATATAATTAAGAGAGATTGCTATTGTACGTAATCAATTTCTTGTACCGCTTTTCCCTCTTTCTTCTTGTAGAAAACAAAGTGAAATTCTGTTTATTTTTTCTTTCTGTTTGACTTCGTTGTAGTTTTCATACAGAGAACATTAATTTCTGACTGCTGTGTAAGAATTGAGAGGATATATTCATGTTTGTTAAACTGTATGCTTTGCTTTTATATTTGAATACTGAAAAAAACTCTTAAGGTTGGAAGAAATAGCTTCTGTATCTAGCAGGAATTTGTGTTAGATGAGTAATTGCATTGTGTGTCAATCTGATAAAATGTAACATAACAATTTGAAGAACTGCTATTTTTATAATAATTGAAGCGTGCTCTCTGTACTTAATAAAACTTTTCCATTTTTTATCTGCATTAGGTTTTGACCACTGTCACCCTGAGGTTTATGAGCATTGTAAACGACTGCTTTTGCATCTACTGATAGTGATGGGATCTGGCAGTAATGTCCAGTCTGTTGCTTCTGTCCTACTCAGAAACAGAGAGTTCAATGAGTCCAGGGTGCTTACTGTCAAGCAAACTACACATTTAGATTATACTTTTACAGGTATGCTTTTAGAATTGTTAAAATGACATGGGAAGTTTTCTTCGAGGAATTATCAAAATCTCTTTTACTTCTATTGTTTTTTCAGAGCCCTTCTAGTAAAGCACATTTTATTTCAACTTTGCCTAGCTGGCTAAAAAGTATTTTGAGACTGAATGAGTACTGTTCCCATTAGCTCTTTGTGCCCAGTTGTCAGAATTGTGAGCTCAGTTGAGCTATTAATTAGTAATGGAAGTAGTAACAGAGTTAGTAACAGAGGAAATTGCACGCTTTGGATCTGTAACAGCACGGTTTTTAAGATTCTTCTAAAATAAAAAACAGGAAAATACATCTCTTCCTTGTGTACAGGGGCTCTGAATTTCTGACTTCAGTCTGATGTCATTGTTTTATAACCCAGGAGAATATTCTTGTGAGGTCTTGCAGTTTAATATTCACCTTAACATCACAATTATATAATTATGCAATCTATTATATATTTTACGTGTAACTGTGAAAGTAAAAGGTGTGAGTCTAATGTAAAGAAAAGTGAAAAGAGTATTTCAGCTGAATTCAGTAGGTGGCAGTGTGTTTCTATAAAATCTGTTGGTTCCATTCTGTTCAGATCAGAAGTGATTTTGCCACTAACCAAAAATATGCATCTGTTTTCTACATCCGATATTCATGGTTATGAGGAATTAAAAGTTGGCATAGCCAGGGAATTATTTTATGTCATGTATGCATGACTAACACAAGGTCAAGCAAGTTGATGTAAACTTCTCTTTGAATGAGATAGTGCCTCAGCACTGTAGCTCAACTGATTGATTGATTGATTTTTTTTTTTTTTTGGTGGTTGTCAGTGAGTTTTAGGTTTATGTACAGTCATTACAGTCAGAGATTCATGACCGTCTTCCTTTGTCAGTTTGCTTTCTCCTTAGCACCTTGTAGACATAATGTGAGGAGATGGTACAGTAGAATTTCACAACCACGTTATTCTTTCCATGGAGAGCAGCAACTATGTTAAGCTAACTTCAGAAGCTGTGCAGCCAGAAGGGCCCTACTTAGAATTGATTGACTTGTTAATACTTAGTATTTGCTGATTTAAAGTGCTGTCAATTACAGTGGGACTGTGTTTCAACAAAAAAAAAAAAAATCTGCATGTTATATGTAAGCAATTCAGATCACTTGTCTCAACTTCCTCAACTCTATGATGAGATGCTACAGAGACTGTTGAGCTGTTGTTTCACTGTATTACCAACACCAAAATCAAACAGCATCCAGTAATTCAAAAGGAGGAATCTAACTGTTCCTTATTGAAGGTCCAGTCATGCTAAGGCTTTGAAAATTTGTCAGTTTCATTTGAAATTATTGCATCCATGAAATTATTCTAAGTATATTTGTTAATTTACTAATTTTTAGAGAGCTGATTTTTCTTTTTATTTATTTAGTATTGAACTGATGAGCTCATAATTATCTCATTTTTATTTCAGCAGGTGTTCATGATTTTATACCTGATTACCAGCCCTCCCCAATGACTGACTCAGGGCTTAGTTCAAGTTCTACCTCTTCTAGCATCAGTTTAGGAAATACAAGTGCTGCCATGTCTCATATGCACACCACCATCCTCAATGAGGTTGACATTTCAGTAGAGCAGGATGAAAAAGTAAAAACTCTCATAGAATTCATTACCTCAAGGTAAGATTTCAGTTTTCATTTTTGTTAAGAAAAATATTCTATCAGTAAGAATATTGAGTCTAACCCTGAAGTGTTTTTATGTGGTGCAGCTTATGAACAACCCTGACTTTCCAAGTATTTGAAAGAATTTGTCCCCATTCCTTGTCCTGGTTGTTAAAAGTCTTACCATGTTCTGCATGGGTTCATTATCGTTGCTTTCCACACTGTTTACAGATTAGGAAGCTGCAAGATTCGTGGGAATTTTGTGCACTCATACAGAAAAAAGCTGGGCATTGGGGAAAGAAAAAAAAGGAATTAGTAGCAAAGATCATCTGTGATAAAAGCAATACTTGTTCAGTTTATATGATAGTATGTATAAAGCTTTCAGGATTGTGTAAGCCTGAAGTCCAACGTATGTAGTCTAAAATTATGAGAAACTTGCCAACAACAAAAAAAAAATAGATTTTCATAGCCCTGAAATTAGAACAGTGTGGTTTATTGCTGGGAAAAGAAAGATGAGAATTAATGTGGTTTTAGCAAGTACATAATGGTGGTAGCTGTAACTGACTTTTTGTTAGGTGACTAAGTATTACCTAATGGAGAGTGTCTCTCTGTAGATTTACACTGTTCTATTAGAATTGATACATTGCTTTTCACTGCTTCTTACTTTATTTGTCAAGAGCAATATTGAGCTGTTGTCACAGTTCTTTGATTTGTGTCTGCACTTCTCAGTGTGGTAGTTCATTTATGTGATAGGCAGTAGATTATTAAGGAGTTACTTAAGGCAAAAATAACATTTAAATAATACTAGTGACAAAAGCTGTGATTTTCATTCTGTCACATTTGCTCTGTTTTTACATTTTTAGGAAAAGAGGGCCACTTTGGAATCATGAAGATGTTTCAGCTAAGAACCCTAATATAAAGAGTGCTGAACAGTTAACTGTATTTTTAAAGCATGTGGTATCTATATTTAAACAGTCTAGCTCAGGTAAGCTAGAAAACAGTAAAAATGTGGTAGAATGTTTGAGTCTGCAAACTGCATGATCTTTTTCAGTGCCAGTAAGTTTGCAGATGCTCTATAAAATGACTTTAGGATATCCACCTCCTTCTAAATAATACTGATTTTTCTTGTGTATTGCACACTTCAGTTCATGCTTCTCTTGAATCAGATTTAAATATAATATTCTAGGAATGAGATAAATACTAGTTTATTGTGGATATGACATTCAATTCATAAGTGTTTTATTATCTGCAAGTCTGTCAAGTGTTAAGTGTGTTCATATGCCTGGAAATATTTTCAAAATGAGTATTCCTTGAGGAAAAAAGTAGGAGACAAGAATATTTTGACATTAAGAATGACTTCAACAATGACACTGTCGATTAAATTCAGGTATTTTCGTGGGGGTTTTTTTATGAATCATTGCGATATCTGAGTATTTATTTTCTTTTATAGGAGGATTTCAATTGGAACACTGTCTCAGTGAAGTTGCTTTGCAAACTGCTCTTTCATGTTCCTCTCGACACTATGCTGGGAGGTCCTTTCAGATCTTCAGGGCTCTGAAGCAACCTCTTACTGCATCTACACTTTCTGATGTTCTCTCCAGATTAGTAGAAACTGTTGGAGATGCAGGAGAAGAAGCTCAGGTATTTTTTTTTCTTTCCCTGATTTTATTAGAAAACTGAACATGGCTAAATGACATTCTTGTCTATTATTTAATGATGGCCAAATTTAAAAGCATTTTGGATTTTGTTACTTCTGTTTTTAAAGATACTTCATATATCAGAGCAGTTTTAGTCATTACATTTTCTGAATTTTCACCTAATGAAATGAGATTTGCCATGTAGTATGAACTTTACGAGAGTTTGATGCATCTGTTTCTTAAAACTGCTGTATCTGCCATATAAAGGACAATTTGGGTGTTCTTTATTAATAACTTAGATGAAGTGTTAATACCATCCAACTTGGTGCTGTGTCTAAAGAATTCAATCTAAACTTTCAATATTGCAAAATCAAAGTCTAAATAAGCAACAGTAAGACCATACTTAAGAATAGTGTAAATCAGAATGAATTTTTTGAAAGTGTACAAATAAATTTAAGGACTTGTCATTAAAGGGCATCAGAATAATTTAGTTAGAGATTCTGATTTTGTTTTGCTACTCAGCAGTTGTGATGTGATTTCTCTTCTGCATATTGCATAATTTATAATGACCTGTGGCTTTCCCCAGGGTTTTGTCATAGAACTGCTTCTGACTTTAGAATCTGCTATTGATACATTGGCTGAAACCATGAAGCATTATGATCTGCTTTCTGCTCTTTCTCAGTAAGTTCTTCCACTAGTCAAGTTTTTATACATTTGAATTATTTAAGATCTCTGTTACCTATGTAATGAAATAGTTATCATCTTTGCAGGGTAGTGATACCAGACTAGCAAAATTGCTTCCTCTTCTATGACGTTTTCAGCATTTTTCCCCAAACAAATTTCATAAGAGCCTAGATTTTCTGAAGTAGATCTGCTACCTTAACAGATTAGCCCTTTCCATACGGCTTCAGTTGTGAAATGTTATCATTTGTTTTGAAAATTCTCAAAAATAAGGGCATTGTGAGTACATTTAGGACTTTTTTTTTTTTTTTCAGGCCCTAATGAACTTGATTAAGTGGTATCATTTCTTGGGGTCTTATTTTTCCCCATTTGTATAGTACTTAAGAAGTAATTTAAAGTTTACAGATAAAAAGTCTTGTACTGCAATAAATAGTTCAGTTTCAGTCCACCTTTAAGATCATCTAGTTCCAACCCCACTGCTATAGACAGGGACACATCCCACTAGATCATGTTGCTCAGAGCCCCGTCCGGCCTGGCCTTGAATGCTTCCATGGAGGGGACATCCATAATCACACTGGGCAACCTGTTTTAGTGTCTCACCACCCTCAAAGCAAAGAATTTCTTCCCAATTTCTATTTCTCTAACTTTATCACATCTATTAAGAAGGTAAGTTGGAATGCTAGATCTTCAATTCCAAGTCATCTTTTTCTTGGAATTTTTAGGTTGGCTTTCCTTATTTTACTGAGTTGCTGTGTAACTATTTTGGTGTTTAGTTATTATAATGAATATACATTGTATCAAAGATAATGGGGTGCTACAGTCTTGTTCTTATGCTGCAAGGATATTATAATACACAGAGAAATGTTCTCAGTAGAGTATTTTCATATATTGTAGTAGTTTTCCATATATTTCCACGTACGCATTGCATTCACCAAGTTGTATATCCTTGTGACTGGGGTCAGATCTTTTTCCTTTCTTCACTTTTTCTAAGGGATATTGCTGCATTTTGCATTGAACAACATGTTATAATGGTTTTTATTTTAGAACCTCATACCATGATTCTGTAATGGGGAACAAGTATGCAGCTAATAGGAAAAGCACTGGACAGTTAAATCTAAGCACAAGTCCCATTAACAGTGGCAGTTGTTTGGGATACTACAACAATACAAGAAGTAATTCTTTGAGACTGAATTTGATCAGTGAGAGGAGAGGTGACCGTCGACGGAGCAACACACTGGATATAATGGATGGAAGGATAAATCATGGTGGAAGTTTGGCCAGGACTAGAAGCCTTTCCTCTCTGAGAGAGGGAGGGATGTATGATGTACAGCCCACTACTGATCCTGTCAATCTGATGGCCACTATATTTTGGATTGCAACTTCGTTGCTAGAGTCGGACTATGAGTATGAATACCTTTTGGCTCTCAAGCTGCTCAACAAACTTCTTATTCACTTGCCTCTGGATAAATTGGAGAGTCGGGAAAAGATAGAAAAGGTGCAGAACAAACTGAAATGGAATAACTTTCCAGGCCTTCAGCAGCTTTTCCTAAAAGGCTTTACTTCAGCATCCACGCAAGAAATGACAGTTCACCTCCTCAGTAAACTCATCACAATTTCCAGGCATGCTTTGGTGGATCCTTCTCAGCTAGCAGGTATCATTAGTAAATATATTTGTAAAGAAAATGTGGGATTTTGTTTTTGTGTGTATGTGGTTTTGTGTCTTTTTTTTAATCAAAATCAGTAGTGGTTATTCATTTGCCTTAAAAAGAATTCCCTTCAATCACATGTTTTTTGTAGTTGTTGATATCACAGTGCAAGTTAGAGGAAATACATTACTGACGATGATTATCTGACAAAAAATACTGCACAAAAACTTTGTGTTGACTGTTAAATTACTTCAAACTTGCTGACAAGTAAGTCTAAAGAGTTTATGTATTATTTTTCATGATCTTATACTGAAGAGCTCTGTAAGTACTATGTCCAACATTTGCACAATTTATAAATAATCTCACTGTATTGCCTTAAGCTGCCAAGTTTCTTGACAGCTTGGCTTAATTGATCCAGTAATGATTTTAGTGTCATCGGTCTATCTTGTCTACTTAGACATATACACACCTATATATAATACTTGAATACAAACTCAGTAACATGTCTGTATCTAATATATATGTGTGAATGTAAGTATATCATACTCTAAGAGTACATAAATACAAGAAAGATATATATATATATACATGCACACACACACACACAGACTCACACTCCACATTAAATTAAGTCAGAATCCTTAGGGCTCATATAACTGTGTTTGTGTATGTGTTCAGGATTTCCTCTAAACATCTTGTGCCTACTTCCTCATCTGATCCAACATTTCGATAATCCAACTCAGTTCTGTAAGGAAACAGCTGACAGGATAGCAAAGGTACGTAAAATGATGCTTCTGGAGTTTGCATGAATTTCCTTCTATTACCACCACTGGTTCAATATTTTTTTGTGCTCCTTCATATAATTCATTTATATGATTCTACCAGTTATGTAGAAATAACTAGCCACAAGGTGTTTGATTTCAAAAAGGTGGTAGGCAAAGTTTATAAATGTCAGGCATTCATTGAGAAGGTTATCTAGCTTTTCTGCTACTCAGCACAACGTTAAGGTAAGACTAGTATGAGTAGTGAACAAGCTGGGATTGTGGGTACCAAGGTATAAATGTTGCGGATACTCCTGGCTTCCTAAGTACTAACTCTCAGAGCTCTGAGTAGTACCAGGCTTTAGAAAATGTTAGGTCAAGATTTATTTAAATGAAGGATGATCAGTAATGCTGAAGAGACAGATCATGGCTCACAAATAGCAGAGTATAGACACCACTCATTCAGGAATATGGAACTGTCTTGCTGGCTGATAATTAATACTTTTATTTATTTGAAAAAATTGTATGAAGATTTTAGCAAGTTCTCTCTATTACTTTTTAGTGAATTGACAAGCCTCAAAATCCAGCAGAAACTGTTGATACTCCTTTCATGATTACTTTGGTTTCAGTTATTGGGGATGAAGTCTAGAAAACACACATAATGGCTTTTGGATTTGTAGCTTAAAATTTTGTCATCCATAACATAATTGTATGTACCTTTGGCTTTTCAGGTTTGTGCAGAGGAGAAGTCACCAACTCTTGCCAATCTGGCTCATATGATGAGTTTATACAGTACACACAGTTATTCCAGGGACTGTTCTAACTGGATTAATGTTGTGTGTAGATATTTGCATGACTCCTTCTCAGATGCCACCTTTAACCTTGTAACTTACCTTGCAGAGGTAAATTTTTAATGGAGGTGTATTTCATGTTGACTCTTTAGCTATTCCTTGTTCATATGACTCTGAATATTGGGAGGAAAAGAACGTCTTTCATCGTGGAAATTAATAATAAAATGTTCTAGGATATGGAAAAGGGATGACTACTGCCACTTTGGAGTGCAGCAACTGGAGTGTGCCTTGAAATAATAACCACTGTAATGAGAGATCCCTTTTTACAATAGTAGTGTTTTGTAATGTTAGTTATGCTCTATGTTATGCAAGTAAAATATGTATAGTCTTGACTTCAGTAAAATACATGTGGCGCATATTTTAAAATACATTTTTTACTCCAGTACACATTTAAAGTTCTCCTTAAGTACTAATTTCAAAGTTTATTTGTAAGTAATGCATAGTATATCATCAAAGATAATTTAATGACAGAATTCAATATGATTCTGCCAGCCCCTTATACAGAAAACCTGTTGTTTTTATCTTTAAAAAAGTATCTAATGTGAAAGGCTTTTAGAGTTTGTCCTTGAAGAATACTGCTTCAAACTGATAAGGAAAAAAAACATTCTTACAAGTGAATTCATACGTATTTATTTCATTCATAAGACTGTGTATACCAGGTATGGGTGTACTTTTATTTAGTAAGAAGTATTTTTTTATTAGATACTTTAGATCTGTGCTGACAGACATTGTGAAATTTGGGGGGAAAATGAGTTAGAACTGGTAACATTGTTTTATTGCATTTTGTTTTCCTTTTAACCTAAAGTAAGATTTAGAAAAACATGGAGTGGCACACTAGAATAAGTATGAAAGTTTGTCTACATAATGTTTGTTTTCATTTCTTGCTATTGTTAAAGGCATTAATTCTTCTTAAAATCTCTTTTGTAGCTGCTAGAGAAAGGGTTGTCCAGTATGCAGCAATCCTTGCTACAGATCATTTACAGTCTTCTGAGTCATATTGACCTCTCTGCAGCACCAGTGAAGCAGTTTAATTTGGAAATCATTAAAGTGATTGGTAAATACGTTCAGGTAGGTACTCTGAGAAACCTTTCTGATTGTTGTGAAATTGGAAATTACACTTGGTTTTCTTTTAGAATTAAAATATTTTCAATATAAAAAGCAGTTGTTTAAAGTCAAACGCCGTAGTGTTTTATTTTTTTGTTCCACGTACTTGATTTGTTATAGGCTTATATATTTGTCCAACTTTATTTACATCTTTTGGGATAAATTGCCTGGATGAGAGTGCATCTGTTTATAGATGTGGACAGTTCTGTATATGTAGCCGTAGCAGGTGATCCTTCATCTGTTAAAGTATAACACTTTAAATGAGTAAACATTTGCTGTTAAGTACTGCCCGAAAGTTTTATTTAAATGTATTCCTTTTCAGAAAGAAGATTTACAGTTAAGTGCATGTTTAAATCACTTGCACTAATAAATCTGTTCAAGTGAGGAACATTAATGTTCACCTTAAGGAATTTGAGTACATTTTTTAGTAAAGGAAGTCCCCAAAAGATGAACAGTGTTTTGCCCCAGGCAAATTGATTCTTTGTAATTGGAACACAATTTACTGAAAATTATTTTGTGGAAGAAAATGTAATGTCCTGCTGAAAGGTTTTTATAAAAATGCCTGGAGCACAAAGGCATTTCAGTGCACAACATTCTCATTATTTTTCTGTCTTTTTTATCTTGAATTCCATTATTGCCAAATGTAGCTCAGTCAGATGGTTTAATCATAATTAACCAGGAAAGGTAGTGTTCCCTGGATGTTTTGTTATTGATGGATATGTACTTAAGATATTGTGTTCCTGTCAAAGTGCATTAGGCAAAATGGAATGATTAGCATAACAACAATCTTTGTGGCCCGACATCTGCTTGCTTCGCCTCTAACCTTTATCTGGGCTTTCTGTGCAGGATTGCACTGCCATGGAACATAATCATAATTAGAAGATGTAGCTGTCAAAATACTAGTACTAGTGAAAGAATGTTCCAGAGAAGCATATGCATTTTATAGGATTAAACAATTAGGTAATAAGAGGGCATAAAATAAGATTTCTTGTTTAACCATGGTGCTACGAAACACAGTTTTTTAGTCTACTGTGATCACAGTGTTTTCTAATAAATATAAATCTCTATGGGATGGTTCAACTTGAGATGGTAATTTTTTTATGCTTAGGATAACAAGGTTGTTGAAGGCCATCGTTGCCTACAAAGAAGCATGCTCTAGGTAGAGTCTTGCAAGTGGTGCTTATTTGTTTTAATGCATTAAAGAAAAAGTGTTTTGATAACCTTATAGTGGTAATAAAAAAAAATAAATTACTGATGATTTAAAAAAAAAAAAAAAGAAAGAAAGATTTAGGTTTCAGTCAGAATTTTAACATTTCCAGGAGCATAAATCTTATCCCTCCAGAGGTGCTGCTTTTGGTGTATATCTCTTCTTTTATTCACTCTGCAATCTCTGCAGATGGAACTGCTGAGTTATTTACATCACCTTAATCATCTTTTTTTAAAGAGAGAGCACTTAGCTCAGGCTCAGCCTCTTATGTTCTCATACGTTTGTCCTTGTTTTTTTTAAGTGCTCCATCAATTTGATGCAAGATAAATTTGTAATTGTTTTTTTTGTTGTAATTTTTTTTTAACATCTTTCAAATGCTTGAGGAAATACAAAGCATGCAGTATGTTGGTCTGTTTTTATTCAGTTTATTCTTCCCTTAAGAGTAAAGAAATTAAAGATGCCAGGAGGTAGAAATTATTTTGCTTTTAAATGCTATTGAATTTTGTTTTCTGGAACACGAAGGACAAATGCTCCAGATAATGGTAAAAAGAGGGGAAAAAGAAAAAAAAGACAAACACATAAACAAACTGCATAAATCCTGGGAGCAAGGAGCATGAAGCAGTCCAATGTGCACTGTGATCTGGCACTAGTAAGCCTGCCTGGCTTGTTGTAACAGCCATGGAATGACCTGATGCTTTGTTGCTGCCTTACCAGCATTTCCAGTTCCAAAGCTGCTGCTAGTGCTAGTGCCCTGCAGTCACCTCTACATCAGAGCTTTTGGCTTTGGGAATCTTGAAATGAGTCAAAGGAAAATCCCGCTGTACATTAAAATTTGCTGTATTATTCAAAGTGATTGTTGGGTGACTGATCTATTTTCTTTTTAGAGTCCATATTGGAAGGAAGCCCTCAATATTTTGAAACTGGTGGTGTCTCGATCAGCAAGCCTCGTTGTACCTAGCGATATTCCAAAGTCTTATGGAGGTGACATAGGTTCTCCTGAAATCTCCTTCACAAAAATTTTTAATAATGTTTCCAAGGAACTGCCTGGCAAGACCTTGGATTTTCATTTTGATATATCAGAGGTAATCATTCCGTTTAAACTAGAATGCAGTGACTTTCTGTTCCAAACATGGATTTGTTTTATGTTAGCCTTTTGCATTGATGTCATACAACAAATATCATTTTTAAGAATGTGAGTTGAAGTTTAATACACATGTGAGGTGTAACTAAAGTCATACTGAAAAGAGTTATTAAAGCTCAAAATGATGTATTAATACAGATGATTTGTGTGTCTGGAGACAGGAGCTAAGTGATTGCAATATATATAGGGATGCAGAATCTGCGGACAACTTTAGAAGGAATTTAAAAAAAAAAAATGGATCAAGGGATCATGGTTGGAACTGTTCCAACATAATGATTGGAGATATATATGGCATAGGAGCATTATTTAAGTTGCATGCAAATAAGGCACTGGGAAATTCCTACAGAATTATCCGAGTAGCATTTCTTTTTGGAAGAGCTGGATATAATTTCCAGAAGTTGTGTGTGTTCTAGAGAAATTGCTGAACTGTGGAAATAATTAGTTAATAATGGTGAAGCTATCTATAGAAGAATTTCACAAGTTATTTTTGAAATGCATTTAAAAATATAACTGGACCATCAGTGTAGGATTTGCATTTCTCAAAAAGAAACAAAACAAAACGAATGAGTAGAGTGGCAATCTGCTCTTAAGGTACAAATATTCTACTTTTTATTTCCCAGTATACTGTTGTTGTATAGGTGCTTCATAGGCACATGCTTCATAGAATTCTAAAATAAAAACAGCCACAAAGAGAAAGGCTTTCTATAATGTAGGGCCAATTTCTAAAACCAAATGTGTAGTCTCTATTAATACAGATTTGAATTTTAAGAAAGCACATGTTGTCTTTGATAGACACCAATTATTGGGAATAAATACGGGGATCAACACAGTGCTGCTGGTAGAAATGGGAAGCCAAAAGTCATTGCTGTCACCCGGAGCACTTCTTCAACTTCATCAGGCTCCAATTCAAATGCATTAGTTCCTGTCAGCTGGAAGAGACCGCAGCTATCTCAGGTACATTGTGTCTCAAGCATGTTATGCATGCACTATAGACAGTGTTTACGAATGTGTAATAAAAATATTTGTTGAAATGTAATTTGAAATTGCATTATGTCTCGGCAAAACAATTAACTAATATAAGGCCAGTACAAGTTAAGAGAATAAGGTTCTCTTTCTAGAGGATATCAGCTTGTAAGATGACTAGTTAAAAGGCAGGCGTACATTTTTACTTGGACTGCTGGTAGATGCCTTGCTGTGTGATTATTATTATCTGATATACTTTTTCAGAGGAGAACCAGGGAGAAGCTGATGAATGTGCTTTCTCTGTGTGGTCCAGAATCTGGGCTCCCAAAGAATCCTTCAGTAAGTAGTGGTAGTGTTTTATTTTGCTTTTAAAATTCTAGAAATGAGAATGCTATTGGGTTTTCAGGTACTGATGAAATTATTTAGAAACTGGTTTTTCATTCAGTAATTCACAAATCCAATAGACGATGAAAATATAAAAAACAGAAAGAAACAGAATCATAAACAATTACTGTTGTTCTTCAAGAGGACCAGACTTTCACAGCTTTCACAGTAATGAGAGAATAATCTCTCTATTTTAAAGATGTAGTCAGAGGTCCAACTAGTCTTGAAACAAATTGCATGTTGCATGTGCCACTGTTCTATGATTACACTGCCACACTCAGTACTGCTTTTGCTATTAAACTGTGCGAAGCAAGATGGATCACTTCTGGTGTTACAGAAGTTGAAAGGTTTTCTTTCTACTTTTACCCACATCTTCAGGTTGTGTTTTCTTCTAATGAAGACTTGGAAGTTGGAGATCAACAAACCAGTCTTATTTCAACAACAGAAGAAGTGATTCAAGAGGAGGAAGTGGCTGTAGAAGACAATACCAGTGAACAACAGTTTGGAGTTTTTAAAGACTTTGACTTTTTAGATGTTGAATTGGAAGATGCAGAGGTGAGACCTTGGGATTTCTTCTGTGTGTTTCCGTTTGAGAATGTTCTAAAAATTCAGCTGTGTTGGTGCAAGTCTAAGGAATTGGCAGCTCTTTTACCTAATCCAATAGGGAAGAATTTATAATGTGACTGAAATTAACTTGCACGATAAAGAAATTTGTATCTTAAACTTTGCAGTATTCTGTTGTTGCAAATTGTGAGGGAAGGGATTCTTTGTCAAGGGAGAGGTGAAGTGACTTAATCTGCAAGTGAGAGGTAATGTGAGAGTATAAGCCAATGACAAGATGAACACCTGGTTATAATGCAATAGAAAACTTACTGTGCAGTAGCAACCTGTGAAGCAGTATGCTAAGAAAATATAATCTTTCTTCCTGATACATTTCTGCATTTTGCAAAGACAAAGATCAACTTTCGAAGTTGTAAACTGTACTATCTACTAATTATATGATTACTTCAGACATCATAATTGCTTGCATTACAACTTTCACATTAGTTCTGGTTTATTGCAATTACATTTCTTCTACTTCTTCCTGTCAAAAAAAAGAGAGGAGAGGTAAAACAAAATTGAATTTTTCAAAATAGTAACAATCCCTTTAACAATTGTTATTTATTTGGGGATGAGTAAGAGGCTTGAGACCAGAACTTGATGAAATCTAAAAGTATGGCTGAAAGGACCGGGGAGAAGTAGTGAAGAAACTGAATGCTTTGTAGTTTCTTCCAGTACTTTTGTTACTGTCTATATACAAAGCAGTGAATTAGTACTGATGACTCTTGCAGGTCAGGAGTCAACAGGCTACCAAGATATTAGTCTGTGTAAATCCTACAATTGTTCTCTTTCTCCTGATTTTATCCAGCCCTTTTCGAAAAATCTTGGGCTTTTTCCCCATTATACTTCAGTTTCATCACACTTTCTTAAACTTACTGATTGCTTCACTTCAAGCCAACATTTGCATCTTCTAGGGGATGTGTAGACTCACTGTGATGTATTGTATATGTGTGACCACACTCTATAGAGATGCAGTTTCATATATTAATTGCTAATTAAATAGTTTAAAATCATTAAGGCTCGGTAGTAGATGAGGCTTTACACAGGTAGGATGCCAAAATTGAAAACTTTGCCAAACTGTGCTAACCTTTAACTTTCTCATTACACACCTGTAAGCAACATCTTGTGCTATAATTAAAAAAAAAAGAAGCACATAAGCTTGCATATCAGTTATGCACTTGATATAAGAGATGCCCAGTTTTTTACTGGAAAAACAGGATGATGTTCTTTGCTCATGAAACTTAAGTGCTTTTCCCCACAGAAGTAGTACTTTATTGTTGTTGAGATTGTTTTGCTTTGATATAATTTATTTTTGTACATTATGTGGAACAAAACAGATCGGTAAGAGAGAAAGTGGCTAGCAAATGCTCACTTTACTGTGGATATTCGTAGTATATTGATCTCTTGTCATGACAGAAGATGCCCTGTTAGAGCAATTTTGGAACTCCATACTTCCACACTTGGGGCTGGATATGGTATTTTAATAACTGGCTATAGGCTGACAAAGTGAACTGATCAGGTTTTCCATATTATTGTATTGTTGAAGGTTGACAAAATGCTTGAGAAAATCAAAGATGATTGTACTTGTGAATTTTTTAAAAATACAGTGTTTAAGATCTGGTTTTCATTTAGTAGTTTGTTGCACATTTACGATCTAAGTATAACCCAGCTTATAAATACAAAAACAGGAAGGATCTGGCTGTTGGTATTTAGGGCACTTTTACTGGTAAAGTAGTTAATGAAGACATCAATTTTTCTGCAGCTTGAGTATAACTAATGTTGTTGATGCTTTGTCACTTGAATGTGGTCACTTCAGACTCATGTGTGTTAGTTAAAAGACTTCATCTGATGTTCGTTGCTTTACATGTTACGCCAGAGAAAATGTATCATAAGCATGCTGGTTTTGGTGTTTTGTCATCAGTTTATTTTTAATCAGTCTCCCATTAGAAAGATAAATTATTTTAAGTACTAGCTTTTTGACTAAAGCTTTTTTTCAGAGCTTGAATCAGTCTTTTACTGTTTGCAAATCTTATGTAATAAAACATTTTTCCCTGGTTCTAGAGTATCTTTAAGTGTTCGTCCTCGTTCTTTCTAATTATATGTGTTTTCCTTTTTGCTAACCAGGAGCTGCAGGTAAGTTGCAGCCTGGTGCCCTGGCTTGTTCATCTGTTGTTGTCTGTGGTGTGTTTGTACTTTCTAGTCAGATATGTAAAATGGATACCGATATAGATAATAGATTGAGTTACTTCTCCAGAAGATAATCAAAAGAATTCTGCTTCCTGTGCCATATATTTTAATTTCTCCTCAAACGTCTTTTAGCAAGGTGTTTATACTTCCAATAAAACTAAAGGGCTGATTGAAACTCTGTTCATAATGCATTGTACTTGTGTTGTCTGTGTTGCGTTTGTATATTAGTTTTAATACGTTGACATTCATACATGTATGTGTGCAAACTTTTTTTGTTACAGGGAGAAAGCATGGACAACTTTAACTGGGGTGTTCGTAGGCGCTCTCTTGACAGTATTGACAAAGGAGACACACCATCTCTTCAAGAATGCCAGTACTCTGGTAGCACACCCAGCTTGAACCTGACCAACCAGGAAGATACCGATGAGTCTTCAGAAGAAGAAGCAGCTCTGACTGCAAGTCAGATACTGTCTCGCTCACAGATGGTTAGTTATTTTTTCTTTGTGAAAATAATCTGAGAACTTAAGCTTTTACCTGCATTTTTAATTGCTAAGCGTGGCTCACGCTTCTCATCCAGAGGAGCAGATGCCTTGAATAAAACAGAACTGTCTGCGCTACTCTGTCACAGTAACTTCCATGAAGGGAGTTACTTCGCTAGCAATACAAATCAGATTTATAGTTCTTATACAACATTCATGATTTAAATGCCTTTATACTTAATTATTGTTCAGATATAAGTGTAAAATCACATACGTTATTTGCAAAGTGCTTGTGGACTCTTAGCATCAAAGAAACCCAAAATATTAAATGAAAACAAGTGCAGTAAGTGATCCCAGAGGAGCCTCAGTTGTGTTTAACAACTGAAACTACTAATGTGATTATGCATTTTGAAGCTTGTGTAAAATCAATCATAGACAATCCAGAAGTGTCTCTAAATTACATTAATTAATTAAGAAAAAAGTGATCTGGGGGGAAAGGGAGCAGCAGAGATAGCATTCCTCTTTTCAGACTTGAGGCAAAGTTCGTATTAACATTTCCCATAAGAAAGAGACCTACTGATCAGTGCTTTGTGTAGCATTTTTCCCCGTACCAAAAATCTTTCAGAGGAAGAAAGGAAATGATTTTCAGTATCCCAAGGATAACTTCAAACTTCCCTTTGAAGTTAAATGTTGCAGAAATGTGTATGATGCTTGAAATGTTTTCTTTTTTGGGTAGAGCTTGTGAAGAATTCAAACAGCTAACCACTCTGAAACAGATTATTTTAAAATTAATGGGTTTTTTTTTCCTGTTTGATACACTGAAGAATTTCACATTTTTCTTGTCTCTCTCAGCTAAACAGTGATTCTGCCATAGATGAAACAATATCAGATCATGCTGGCTTATCACTTCAATCTCAAGATTCCACTAGCAGTGTGGGAACAGAAGAGGTGCTTCAAATCAGAACTGAGACCCCAAGTTTGGAGGCGTCTCTAGATAACTCTAGCAACCAGCTGCCTGAGGTGGGGAGAAATGTGGGCTGGTGCATGGCTGATCTGGGCTCCTTCTAGTGTTCAGTAGCAACTTTTGCTTTCTTATTTCATCTGTTACACTGGTTGTTTGATTTGCTTTTAATATTTCTAACCTGTTGGAATGTTCTTATAAAAGGTTCCCTCAGAATGAGAAGTACATGTGATGGACTCAGGGATCTTACCACAGGTTAAAAATATTCTGGAAGGGCTGATAATGAGCATTTCATGGTGCTGAATGAAAATATTTAAGATGCTTTTCCTTGATATGGTTGAAATCCTTCTTGAGCAAAATTTTCTTTCAAATACTTTATTTCCTTTGTTTGCTTTCTTTGGGGTAATGTGATTGGTGCTATGTGGGAACAAAACCTCAGGCCAGCTGTGTTAGCAGTTGGTTCAATTAAATAATCCTTTAAAGAGGACCACAGATGCTAGTGGTGTACTTTTTTGGAAAGGCCTTTGTGGAGTGAGACAGATTTCAAGCTAATGGCTGCCTGCAAATCTGTGAGTACTTCAGTTTTTTTGGATTTTAAAATCTTTTGCATAATTTAAAATAGCAAAGCTCATAAAATAAAACTCCTCTGCTACAATTCCTATGATATTTAGCAGTTATAGATAAAAACTCTGCGTGGGGCTATTTTCTTGAATTTGAAGTGGCTTCTTTTAGGTAGACACTGTATCACTTCAGTTAAAATCAGCGATGAGACCGACAGTCTTATTTTTGTTTGACTTTATTAGAAGTTTTTCAGAAAATTAAGGTATCCCTCATATCTTTAAATAACCAATGGACAGATAGTATTTAAGGAGTCTTCAGCTAACTTGGTTCAGACATAATTTCAGGAGTTTCTGAACAAAGGCTATGTGGTATACTCTAGAAAATCACTCTTTTTATAAAGTGAACCACCACTTGGTTTAAAGTAACTGTAACAACAGAAGACATATTTAGAATATAACAGAGGGGAAATGTGAGTGACTGCAGTCCTGTGGTGATACCCTTACCTTCTAAATGTGTAACACTGACATCCGTAAAGCAGCTTTTCCCCCCTTTTTTTCTATTTTGCCATTGCAATTAACAAGACATTATTCTTTGTTTTATTTATTTTTGAATGCATTTCCTTACACTGTAGTTGATAAATTGTGATGATTGTCTCAAATCTTTAGAGTGCCTGCACTCATGTTGCCAGTCAGGCTATTATCCTGTTAGTGTTTTTCTGTTTATCAGCCACTGCTGTTTTGTTCCAGTGGAGTTTTGAGTGATGAAGAACTCTTAATCTGGATGACTTTTTTTCTGACATAGACAGATATGTTTGATATTAAGATTTGAAATAATTCCTTTATGAAACGGAGAAGTAACATAAAAGCTGGGTTTTTTTAGAATAATGTTCACTGTAATAGAACTTTTCTTCGTTATTTGCCCATGGTACATTCTAAACTGTAGTTCATTTTTGCATTTTCTTATTTCTTTCTAAGACTTGGACTTATTCTTCTACAGCTCCCTTTATGAGATCATTACACTTCTTATAATTCACATGAAAATAATCATGGAAATAAGTTGCGGTGTTTTAGTAAAAATATTGAAAACATTAAAAGTAATGAATGCATTTAAGTTGGGCTATAAAATGATTCCATGTCTAACCACCATACAGCAAAGAGTGCTTTATCAGAAACAACAGCTGATGAGTGAATGAGATTTTTCTTCATCTGTTAATTTAAAGTATGCATTGCCAATGAAGTTAAAAGTCAATGTATTTCATAGATAAATTAGTAGAAATACATGCGTGCCCTCAGTGGTGCAGATATCTATATATATCAATCAAGATATAAGTTTGTAACTTAGGACTTTATTGCACTTTGCCATGTAAAAGTAGCACTATGTATTTACTTCAGAGTGCATAGTTAGCCAATATAGTCCCTATTTGTATTTACTGAAAAATTAATGTTAAAACTGAATGTACTGATGGTAGCGTTGTGTTTCATGTACAGCATTGCATGGATTTAGAATAGGTTTTTTGCCAGTACTCTTTGTTTGTAGACCTTCACAGTGAACTCTTAAGCCAGTTATTTTCTTGAAGTTTCAATTAAAATAATTGCATTTTTTATATGTCTTTTTAAATTTTACCTCTCACGTTTTAAAGGTGCTAGATTCCCCATGAGAAAATACAAACCTCATGTGGTATTTTGAGTTTGTTTTTGCGCCTTAGATGGTTGATAGTATTTGATGAAGAAGTTTAGACCATAATAACTGACTGGCTTCTGTGTGAAGGTCTTTCTGGGAAGGGACTCAGCTGTACATACAGATTGATGGCAAAATTGGTGCTGTGCATGAGGGAAAAATATACTGGACAAACTCATATAAATGTAATTTGTAAATATGACGTGATCCAAGCTTATTTTATGCTTGTTACAATATGGGATTCGGTCGAACATACACATTTTCTTCAGACACAGTTAAAACATTCAAATTTACCTCTCAACGAGCATTAGGTATCGGTCTAGTTTTGCTAAAAGAGAGAGATGGCTTTATGGCTTTCGGCCTCTTAGAGTGGGAAAGCATGTTTGTGCTGGTTAGATGCAGTTGAGTTCCTTGTTTGTCGTTATAGAGATGCTAAAGAGTTAAGTAAGTAATGTATTTAAATGTCTTTGATGAATTCCCAGTAATAATTTTATCTCTGCAAAAAGGAAAAAGCATTTCACATTCCAGTTAGGAATTTATGGTTTAGCTTAAAAGAGCATTTCAATTTTGAACAATAAGCTTTGCAAGATGAAGTATGTGAAATTTTCTTACTAAAATGATTCTCTGTTTTATTCACCTACACTGTGGAGTTACAGAGGAATTATTTACTAGAAGTAATTTTCCTCAGGTTTTGTGCAGTTGAGAAACTTGAAGTTGTATCACTCACTGATAATCAGTAATATGTTAACATCTGTAACAGAAGTGGACCACTTCTTCAGTCTGAGTTGTTTGTTGTGGTCTTGTAAAAATGCCTGGTGTTCCTGTGTGCTTCATGGTGTGACAAAACGGCAGTTTTATGCTGTAAAGTTCCAGTCTCAAACTCTACAAAAGAGGCATTAGAAGCGAGGTCGCTAACTGTGCTGTGCCAAAGGGCAGCAGTGTCACGAGTAGAAATACCAGAGTCAAGGTGAGATAACATTAGGACCACCATGAAAGAAAATTATTTAGGTCTGTTTGAAGTTGAATTGTCTGATTCTGGACTTTGTCTATAGTTAGTTATTTGTCGAAGGATTTGTTTAGGATGATGAAAGCTGTGAAATAATGTGCATGCTTAGAGGCTGCCCAAAAGTTTGTTGGCTAGTCCTAAGTTGGCAAGCAGAGGTAAAACAGCACATAATGTCACAAATATTAATGATGTGTGATAATTACTGCCTTTAGGAAAAAGCAGTAACAGGAAGATGCTATTTTTATTGCACAGAAAAATCAAGTAAAGGTTTCAAATGGGTTAATCGTAAATTAACTAAATTCAATATAGTGATTTTAATGAATATAATTATGCAAATGGAAGAAGAGAGAAAGGGTCAGTCTAATAATACCTACCTGGTATTAATAATCATCTCTTTGTATGAGTCAGTGATCAAAAATCTTCATTCAGAGATTCAGAGTTGAACCCTTGTAGTCATCTTAACCATGTCTGAAGAGTTAAGAAGACTGCCTGTTTCTGTTCAAGTAAAACTGAACAATACAAAGAGCTGAATGTCTCAAGTATAAATGAACCTGTGTAAGCACATTTGGTTTTTTTAATCGGTCTGTTACTTTTCAATAATAAAAAGCTGATAAGATTGCATACGTTTTGACAAAAAAAAATAAAGTAATAAAAGTATGTTTGATTCACAGGAAGGCAGTTCAGCAGTAAGGGATGAGCAGGTCAGCACTGCTAGTGAAGACACTGGGTCATATCTACTACAAGAACAACAAGACTGTCTGGTCTGTCATGAACCTCTTGAGTTGGAAGAGACCCCAGAACTGTCAGAGCCTGCAGCTCCAGAGAGCTATTGTGAATCTATCTGTGAAGAAGATGTCACTCTTGCTTTGAAAGAACTGGATGAGAGATGTGAAGAAGAAGAAGCTGACTTCTCTGGTTTGTCTAGGTCAGATTAATATTGGTTCTAACTAATAGAAATTACATCAATACATGAACCAGTGCAGTCTTTCTTATGACATTCTTTTATTAATCCCACAGTACAGGCTTTTGAAATGATGTTTTCATATCTGAAATAATGGTTTATGCCTATTTAGCAAATAAGCTCAGTACTTCTCTCAGCAGCTTCTGAGGAGTAAAATTTTTCTCGCTGGTGAGAGGAGCAGGTGTTTTCCGTATAGAGAAAGCAACGTGCACAAAAACATGAGAATTCTTGAATAAAAGAAACGTTAGAGTTTTTAAAGGAATCACAACTAAATGGTTGTAATTAGTAACATTGATTAATTGATAGTTTGATATTTTTATTGGAGGTCTGGTGCCTAATGGAAAATGTGACTGCAGAATCCTCTTCAGACAAAAGCCTATTAAATTGATTGCTCATAAAAATGAAAGTGTTCTCATCTCCATCTTCCCATCTATCTCACTGATATAACTGAAGACGGTTTTAAGATAATATTAAACTGCCAGCCTAGCCTTTCTCTTATTGAAAGACAGAATTTGTTATAGATGCTGTATGTTTAGATGAATAAAAATTGGAAGAATTGAATGTTAATTCAGTTACAGAGGGCACGAAAGAAAGGTCAGTTTCTGAGTGATACTTGTTTATTTATAGTGCTGTATAGAACTGCCTGTAACCTACAGATAACAGTTTGTAGTTGTGCACAGAAACAGCATGGTTTAATAAACCTCAGAGATATTTGAGGTTATAAGCAACTTTTTTATATGGTAGTAGAAGAAGTTGTGAGGTTTTTTGCCTTTTTGTTGTTGTTGTTGTTCATAGTAAGGTTAGTTGAAGAATAAATTATTTTTAAAAACACAATCCTTAATTCTTAGTAGTTTTATTATCAAAATTAAAGATTTTCCCCTGAAAACTACTTAGGGGTTAACTTCTTTTGTCTGTCATTCACAGCCAAGATGAAGAAGAACAGGATGGTTTCCCAGAAGTACAAACCTCCCCACCTCCTTCACCATTTCTTTCTGCCATATTGGCGGCTTTCCAACCAGTGGCATATGATGATGAAGAGGAAGCCTGGCGTTGCCATGTCAATCAAATGCTATCCGATACAGATGGTTCCTGTGCTGTCTATACATTTCATGTCTTCTCAAGATTGTTTCAGGTCAGTGAATTGCCAGTGCATGGCTGTTAAATCTGAAATCCGCTCCTCCTGCTTTTAAAATCGTTCTTCCCCCGTGTAGCTGTAAGATCGTGGTAGCAAAAAGCCTTAGAAAGCAAATCACAAGCAGACCAAAAGAACCCCATAACACAGAACAAAACAAAAATACTGTGTTGGTAAAAGAATGGTATATGTTCACGCACTACTTTTCCATGAGACATCTGCATTCACTGTCTCTGAGAGATAGCTCCTGCTCAGTGGGAAGGGGAGGAAAAAAAAGCTATTCAGTATTTCTTGCAGGCTTTTAGTTCAGCTTGTTTCTTTTTTTTCTTTCTTTTTTTTTTTTCTGAACATCACCCAAGCTCAGTGCTGATTACGGAATTAATGTTTTCCTCCTGGGATTTGTATGGATTTCATTATGATGGGTTCGCAGCATGAAAAACACTAATGAAATTATCTTTCATCTGTCTTGTGAGAAATTGTGGCTTTTTTTTTTAATTGAAACACCAGGAGATCTGTTAAAGCTGAAGTTTCAAATGTCTCTGATGTTATATTTACCTCACAGATGTGGCATCCGATATGATATGCCTGTGGCCTGATTTTTCTAGCTCCCTCTTCCCTGTGTTTATGGAATGTGTTTTTTCTGTTTTCTAAGCAGTACCATGTAGACATATATTATTCTTGGCAACTTCTTACAGGATAGCAGGAATGTAATTATTCCATTTTAATTACAGGCAATGTTCCAAGTGAGCTAATAGCAGATATGGTATTACAAACCAAGACCTTCCGACTCCAACCCTTTCTTATTTCTCCAAAGCTAATTTTGCCTGCTGTTTAGTATACCTTAGTAACCTTCTCAGTGGAAGGATCTTGGGGTTTTTTGTTTGTTTGTTTGTTTTAGTATCATGCAACCACAATGCTCTTTTGTCCCATGGGTCGGTTTAGAGTCAGTACCAGGAAGCAGCTTAATTGTGAAGAATTCATACCCTACCTCATTCATGGAATAACTTGTTTGTGCTTCAATGCCCATCTTTACTTTTTAGTAGAAATACGCATTTTGCCACAGTGCTATGAAAAATTGTTGTTATTTGCTTTAGATTTTTGTTTTCTTGCTTTAGAAAACATCAGAGCTTTAGTTTATTTGTATAATACAATGATCTTTTGAAAGTGGCTAAAAGGGAGTGTTACACAGATAGCAACTGATATTATCCTAGGCTCATTAAAGAGGGCGCTATAAGGAAAGGTAAAATCTTTTATGGCTTTATGGTAGCCTTCAGTAAGCTGGAACAGCACGTTCTGTGGGAGAATAGGCAGTAGGTACCCTGGGCTCAAGGCAGGGTAAAGATGTTTTCCTGAGAAGTTGTTACTGGGCACAGAGAAGAGTTAAAATATTAAGACGAGACCTTGTTTGTCTGGACCTTTCCGCTGTGACTTCTAACTCTGTTCAGTTTTGCAGCTATAAATATTATCTTTATATTGTTTTATTGTACATGTAACTTTATAGAATTTATGAAATAGTATATGGCAAAGTGTCAGATTACACCAAGCGTATGGTCGATGTAATCGTGTATATTATACGTAGGACAGATTTTCAAATCCTGCAGGTAGCATTTTTGGACACAAATAATACTACACAGGCTTATCCTGACTCATAAAGTTCTGTATATAACTTTCTGCAACACAAACAGTAGAAAATGAGTGAAATCTGTATGGCACAGTCATTTGGATATCCTGATGCTAAGGACACAGATATGAAAGGAAGTATCATCTTTATAGTTGCATGCTGTTTTCTTTTACCTTTTTGGAGCTAGTTTTAAATAGACATAAAAAATATGTTTTGCTTTGTAATTTAATGTCAAAACATCTGTGCTGTCATAATGGAAATTTGCCTTGAAATTCTTAATCTAAAACACCAGCGGTGGAGGGATATTGAAATACAGTTTTTTTTTTTCTGATTTGCTTTCTAGACCATTCAAAGAAAGTTTGTAGCTATAACAAATGATTCAGTCAGTTTTCTTGGAGAAAGTCTACAGCGCATTGGAAAGAAATTTAAAAGTTCCCTGGAAGTGATGATGTTATGTTCAGAATGCCCAACAGTCTTTGTGGATGCGGAAACGGTAAAAATCTTTTACATTTAATGCTGAAACAGAAGTTTACTTAGACATTGTTGAGTAAGATACAAAATGACGAAACACTTGGAAAATAGCAATGCCTGAGGAAGGCTTTCAAAGGTTTGAATAAAATGTGTTAATTTTTGCCTTTTAAAAGATTGTGCTCATGTCACTAACTGAAATGTTATCTGAATAATTGTGAGATGTTAAAAAAAAAACTTTTTTTGAATGAAATCACAAAGGAATTAAAATGTGAGGTGACTGGTACAAATCATAAACATTTGAAAATGAAAGCATGAAATGCATTTTCTTCAGAAAAAAAGAAACAAAAAAGCCCTCCAATTTTAACAGTGAATGAACTTAGCAGATATCACTTAGATTCCCTTGCTGTTCTTTAACTTCCTTGCCTGTTCATATTTATTCTGTAGTCTTTGGATGAAGACCTGAAGAGAAAGAAAGACCTCTTACCATCTTTGCCTTTTTAAATTATGTACTGTCTATGTATTTAGTCTATCATGCATGAAGAAACTACAACTATATAATGAAGGCACTGAATTGTTTGTTGTTGTACAAGTTGAAATCTTGGGATGTAATAAATATTGATATGAGAAATCGACTCAGTGGTTAGGGGCAGTAAAAAAAAAAACATCAAGAAAGCTGCTAGAACAAAAAGAGATAACAAAATCTGAATGCATCATTAAGCTAATGTACATATCTCAATAGACTCACGTTGTGAACTTTGTGGGTAGTTTTGGTTCACTGCACTCAGAGAATAGACAGTTGAACTGGAAACAGTTCCAAGAGAAGTAACAGGGATTATGAGATGTGTGGAATGGCTTCCATATTATACATGAATATGCAGAGTAAGTTTTTTCAGCTATTTGGGAGATAATCTGTTAGCTGTACATAAATGTTTATTATCATAATAAAGAAGGAGGAATTGTAGTGTTTTTGTCTTATTTGAAATTAAAGACATTTGAATTAAGCTAGTAGTGACTTCGAAAACATACAGTACCAAAGAGGTACTCATGTTTTCAGAAAGCAACTAAACACTTGTGAAAGAAATATCCCTGCACAGATTTTTCATATGCGAAGCAGCACATTGACAAACAGTGCATTCAGGAACAAAAAAGCAAACAGATCTCCATGTACTTGTCCTGTTTTGCCTTTCCTTAAGCAATATCAGATGGGAAACTGAGATGGCATGGACTTTGGCCTGACCCAGTATGAGGCTCCTCTCTTGACCTGCTTTTTTCCTTGTTGCTGACGGGCATCTCTGCTCTTTTGTTCCTGCGTTGGAATATGGGAATTAAAAAAGCACAGTATGGACAGTGCATTTCAAGAGAACCATGTATAATGTTTTTTATTTAACTTACATCACTTTAAAAGCAGTATAAATTATCCAGAAAGGACATTTATTTTGAATAAGAAGCCACAATAAGAGCTATACTGGAGCACAGTTAGAACAATGTGAGTGTGTAAATATGCACAGATTTATATATGTATGTACGTATCTATATATATAATGCTGTATGCAAAAGAATATATACATATATATCAGTACACACAAACATAACAGTATATGTATATTCATGCATGTACACATTCTGGTGTTGTTAACGCTGTCAGATATTATTGTACAGATAAATCTTCTCATCCCAAATAATTTAATGGAAGTGGAACTACTTGTTATCAGATTAATTCTCACTAGTAAAGAGTGGCTACTCTGAAGTAACATTCTCGTGCAAATCTTTCACTCTGTGGTGTCTGCTCATCCATGCAAGGCAGACATTTGATTCAGATTTGATTTCAAATAGTTCCCACACGTGCCTGAGTAACTGGGATACTCAGTCAGTGTCATTCCCCATGCCAGAGTTTTGCAATCATAGCACTGCACATGGACTTGCATGATGATGAAGAGTGGCTGGGTAACAGGGATTAGAGATAAGTACGGAGCTCTTAATGTTTGCCGGGGGTGACTAGTGTGAGGGGGAAATCATCATGTCAGAGGTGTGGTTATCACAGGAATTGATAGGAGCAGGATTAATCTGAAAAAAACTAAGTGGAGATACAACTCTAGGGAAAAAATGGTCTGACTCAAAGTGATAGAAGAGGATTTTGAAACCCCTTTGAAAAGGGGGAAACGTTAGAAAGTTCTTTAAATATCCAACACTTTCTGCTTTGACTATTCCTGGATGGAACCGACCAAAGCCTTTGTTGGTTGTATAGCTTGTATACTGAGGGAGGGGAAATAACCCTCAGTGGACACTCTTAGGTTGGTGCAGAACCAATCCAGAAGTACCTTTTATCCTGTTGCAAGCTATTTTATTTTTACTAGCTGCAAGTACATCAAATACTACTCTTCTTTTTGAGAGATCTAGGAGTCCCTTTAGAGTCTCCCCTTCATTCTTTGACTAGGTACTGCCCTCATTTTGGAATTGAAAATTCACTGTCTGAGCTGATCCGGCTCTATTTTAATTTACTAATTCAGAGGTGTCATGGCTCATATGTACGTAACTGTTTTTTATTTGATTGTTTTTCCAAATGGGGCCTTGAAATTTCATATTACATAATTACTGATATATTGGACTACATAGGTTACGGTTGGATACTATCTGACTGTTTTTATCTTTCAGCTTATGTCCTGTGGCCTGCTGGAAACGTTAAAGTTCAGTGTCCTAGAACTCCAGGAACATTTGGATACCTATAATGTCAAAAGAGAGGCTGCAGAACAGGTGAGTGTGTGTTGTATTTCAATTCAAATATATGAGGCTTTTCCTAGAGAGTGAAAATGATCGTTAGGAAAGTTAAATGTATGTTTGAGGGAATGTATTACTGATCCCAACATCCTATCAGGCAGCGGTGGTGGCCACGCAGACTAGTTTGAGCGATGTAAAAAAAATAATGGATTTAAGCTGTGGTATCTTGGTAGAGCTGTATTTTGCAGGACACATTTCCATGTTTCTGAGTTGCACTGAATTTATTAAGAAATGATGGCCTCTGCCTTGCAAGGTTTGCTGACAGCTGATCTGTTTAGTATAATAGCCGTCCACTTTTTGGTGGAAATGTGGCTTCCTCAGAACCAAGGCTAAAGAATGCTACATAGCACTGAAGGGAACTTGTTTTTAGGATGCAAACCAGTATTTCTACAGAAGAGATGATGAATTTTTTGTCCTGCTGTGTAGCTAATAACAATTTTTTTCAGAAACTTAATTCATGAGGTCTAATATAATCTTGTCATTTAGGTTTAATCAGAAACAAAGCACTCATCTAATGACCAACATTACCTTATTGGAGATAGTATTTAATGTCTGACAATCTCCAATGCACAATGCTATCATCAGTACTGTAAGAAAACTGTGTATTTTATTCTTCATTTTAGAGTGCAGAACTGGGGCACGGAGAGAATAACTGATTTTCCCCAGGGTCAGACAAAAAGACTGGGGCAGAGTAGAGAAGTGCTGAGGTGTGTGGATATGCTTTGAGTAGTAACCATCCAGAAATTGGGGATTTGCTTTGTACATACTCATTTAGCCTCAAACTGTTGTTTGATATATAACATTGTATCCCTTTCAAATGGCTGGCTAAGAACTTGCTTAACTTATTTTTAACTATTTTTTCTCTGTGACATGTCATACAGATATAAATCCATGCAGGATATTATGAGTTTGTTTGCATTATTCTTTCACTTTGGATATCAGCTGGGTGGTCTCTTTCATTATATCATAGTGAAGGAGTGTTGTTTTTTTTTCCTGTAGAGAAGCTGTCAGAAGGGTTTCTAGTAATGTTTCTGTGGTCAGCCTGTCTTCTGCCACAGCATTTGTGAATGACTCGAGCAGGAAAAAGGTTTCTCTGGATCAATGGACACTGTGAAATAACTGAGAGCATCCTGACAGCTTTTATTTTTCTTTAATAATTCATAAAGAGAATGAAGCGGTACCAAGGAGGGAGGTGTATTTCTTTGGCTCTCAGTCCTCTGTTTTTGTGTGTATTGTACAGTACGAGTAGACTTAAGAATCTAATTTTCAGATATATTTCACTGTTTTTCCATATAGGGAATAGAGAAAATAGGGAATGACAGAAAGAAACTTCCTGAAGTCATATCTTTTTTTTCTGTTATTGCAACCAATACTTACATGTATCGTGTTCAGTCTGAAAGCAAAATACACAAGAAGCTTGTTGCAGATCCTCGCTTTTTTCTTAGAAACATGCAGAAAATGGTCAATCAGAGTTCATTAGGATATTGTCTAATCCAGTAAATACAAATTAACAAATACTTCAATAAACACCATTCACTTCTAGTATCCTCTAGAATTAACCACTGAAAAAATCTGTAAATTATCCTCAATTAAAAATTGTTACTTAGAATTCACCCTAATAAATAGATGCTGTTTGTCACTATTGGTGCTATGTACAGAAGTGGCATTCCTGTTTACACGAATCAAATTCAAAACAGGGTAGCAGTTGCTTGAACCTGTGCACTGAAACAAAGAGAGAAATAGGTATCTGTACTATAGGATTTTTGAGGGATGTCTGTCTTAGGGGTAATCTGACAAACCAACCTACACTGTGACCAAGGACAATCACAAACATCCCTGTCTTACATTTTTCACCCTACATCTCTGTAGGAAATACCTAGGGAAAAATAAACTGTTGGTAAGTAAATATGTATGAGTATTTTACCACAGAATCTGTTCCTGTTCTCAGAGAGAAAGTTTAGGCCTTTCTGCAGTGCTGAATGTATATTCTTTGCAAAATTTTTGATAATTTTCTCAGGCTTTTGGAGCTACTATCCTATTCTCTCACAAGGAAGCCACTTTTGACTTCCCTTACATATTAGGGACCAAGATACTGAATCACACGCACGTAATATAAAATACAATGTTGTATGTATTGCATAAAATTGTAGGCATACTCTTTGTTCAAACTTGTTTAAGATTTAAAGAAATTTTAAAAGGAGAACATGTGAAAACATCTACTAGCTTCCAGTTTTTGTTGCTGTTTGTTCCAGTGCAAACCTATTCCATTATTACCGATGAATGCTGTCAGATAAAAAGAAAAATCAGATTTGCTGTGTATGTCGGTATCCATGTCACTAATTGAAGCTGACACCACAGTGTTTAGAGAATTCCATTTCTCCTCCTGATAAGCTCACAGGCCTGGTTAATTCACTAAGTAACCTTTATTAAATTGAGCAGATGGGAAATCGCATTTTTCTTTTTCTTGCATCAGACAAAGGTTATAAAAAGGTCACTGAGACTTCCTGTGAGACTTATGATATAAAGCACTCGGTATGCTATATTATTCTTTCATGGATGTACAGAGCCTGTTCTTCATTTCAGAAGATAATCTGCACTCTGCATCTCAACATGACGTGTTGCTATTTCAGTAATACCCAAATTACCTCATGCTTGCTGCTGTTTTCACTGTATAGAAGAACACGCTGAGCATTCTGTAGATGAGATCACCAGGTCACATTATGCAAAAAAAAGCCTGATTCCACAAGTGCTTTATATTAATACTTCAAAATTTCCATGCTTTTTTAAGGGTTAAAAAAGAGATTACCCACTGAAAATAATAAATCTGTTATGCACTATAGGAACTGGAGTTAAATACAAGTGCTGTATTTATGGAAGAGGGTGGAATCTGTGTTTGCGTGGTGTAACGTGAGAATGCTTCATCTCTCTGGCTGGTATGAACCAGGGATGATACTAAATTCCCACTGAAGATTTTGGACTTTTTTGTTCCTCACAGTAGATCTGCACGTACATCTTGTTACACAGGAACAACTGCTGTGGCTAAAATAAAACAGACTTCCCCTTCTTCCATAATTTGAATAATTGGTAGGTTTGAAGTGCTGAGAAATTATGGTGGTGTAAACCTTGTGCAGCAAGTAAAGAGAAAATACAAACTCGTTTAATGAAGGTCATTTTTCTGCCCTCTCATGTCTCCCTGTAACAATACCCAAATACGGTCATGCTATTATTTGGACTGAAGTGTGTTATCTCCATCTGGGATAACGAAGCTACATGAAGTTTGCAACAGAAGGGATGCAATAAATGATGCTATACACTGGTAAACAATTGATTTCGTATCACAATTTCTTACATAGCCTAAGAATGTAAAAGATTTACTGAAATGTCTTAAGTAGTTTTACCACAGTTTTCAGTTTGCTCTATTTCAAATGATGTTTAAACTTGTTTCTGTTTATTTTTCAGTGGCTAGCTGACTGCAAAAGAACATTTGGTACTGATGATGGCATTCATGGCACTAACACAGATGCCCAGGTAGGTACATCTCATTTATAAGTCTCTGGATATGAGATCTAAAAGCAGATCTGTTGGACAAAAACTCCAATATTTTCGAGAGAGATTAAAAACATGTGAAAAGCTTTTCATTTCAGTTATCATGCAATCTTCTGGAAACTCGGTTTCTTACAATGTAGTGGTCTAATAAAATGGGCTCTTTTTAATAAAAGCTTGCAACCAGTCTTGGGTTCTAGGCTTAATAACACTGAGCAGATAAGCAGACTAGATACCATCTTTGTACCAGTAAGTTCACTTTCATGCAGCTGTTTCTAGAAGAATAAAGATCAGCATTCTGCTTATATGCTCAGATAAACTGTCTGGACAAAAATCTCTATAATTAATGTTATGTAAATATGTATGACCTTTTTGGAGCCATCATTTGGGTAGGATGGAACAGGGAGTGAAGTGGCAGTACGGCAAAAAATTTATGAAACACTTCTAAGTATTATCTAATGACAACAGGTGAAGTAACCTACTAAGATCAGTTTGATATTCTGTATGTATTTGCATAACGCTGTCTCTGTTTAATATTACTAACCGCTATAGTTAAGTGATATATTTTCTCAAGTGGGCTAGGACGTTTTTTAAAACACTGTAACTGCATAATATTGAAGCTACAGAATTTAAAAAAGCAGATCCCAAACCTACCATTATTAGGTACAAGGAATCTGCCATTTAAGAGTTCTGCCGTAAGAAAATGAAATGTAAAAAAGTAGAATTGCAGGTAGCAGACTTTCTCACATGTTCACAGTGACATTTTGACAAAAATCAGGCTAAAGGAGGAGGGATTTTATTCCTTCTATTCAGTTGGAACTGTTATTCCTTGATATACCTGGTAATGTTTCTGCTGCTGAAAATGTGGTGTTTAGCAACAGAAATTTCTACCATATGCGTTAACTGTTTCTTCCTCACTTTACATTTCGTCTCATATATACTTTATATAAAATTTCTTTAAGTCCAGTCACAAAATGTATTTGAATTTCTTAGAGTACTGAAATGTGTTTATATTACTGCATCAAAGTTGAATATTTAAGAAACGTTTAACGTGGCTAAAGCAAAATGTAATTATTCACACGCTAGCTGCCACTTGTGAGGATTTTTGCTTCTCCTGCAAACACAAAATCTGGTATATTTTATGTTTGGTTTACATCTTCGTGCAGTGACTGGCCCTCTGTAACAACACAGTACTACAATACACCGGATGTTCTGTGTATTGATTTAAAAAGCAGCATCTGAGTATTCCAGTCCATTTTTGGAATCCTGCTTTATGTACACTAAAAAACTGTTAGGGCATTGCCATGAAAGGACATATTACTATTCCCATTATATAGCTAGACAAACTAAGAAATGTTGGGAAAGCAGGCCTTTGTTTAGCTTGTGCAGAGGGAATGCACCGGTCAGAGCAAGGCAGTTTTATTTGCTCCTTTCCAGTTCAGCTGTGTTTGAAGACAGCCTCAGAACAGGAGCTGTGTGGCCAGCTGTTACTGATTGTTTGTGGAGACCTGCTCTGCTTGTTGCTTCAGTTCTAGCTTACAAAGCAGGCTAGCAGCATTTTGTGTATATGTGTTTGTGTGTTCCTTGCACCGCAGGCTATGTCCATCCAGTCAACCAGTTAATGCTAAAAAGACCTAAGTATTTTCTTGCGCAGAAACACAAGGCTGCTTCCATTTCTTAACAATTTAAAGCTCTGTGATCGATGCAGCTAAGGAATAGTGAGATTAATTCTGTTCTGGCTCATGCATTACCAGTAGACTTGCAAATAAATATTATTATTGAGTTACTGCTGTTAGTACTTACATGCAAGCCTGATATAGAGCATCTAGATTCAGACTACACTGTTTTTAGAGGACTGGCAGGTAGGAAAATCAAGGTAATTTTGCCAAGCAGACAAGTATTATATGGAAGTCTGAAGCAGCTTAGTGCTATTCTTAAAGAAAAACCTCTCTTGAATTTTTAGGACAACTATCAAAGTATGATTAGGGGAGGAGTATTTATGGCTCACAGCAATAACAGGTTGGCTTAAAGAACACTGGGACTTCGTGATTAATTCTGAAATAAATTGACTGCCATTTCTCAAAATCTGAATCTCTGTGCTCCATTGGGATAATTCTTGTCAACTTGGGTGGTTCAAGATCTTGTCTCTTTGTGAAGTACAGTGGAAGTTTTTGCTTATATATTTGTGCTACGTATACAATAGCACCAAGTACAGTATAAAACTACTCAATGTTTACAGTCCATTAAGCATACAGTGTATGATTTATTACACACCTAGTATATAGCTGTGTGCTTAATAACTCTTAACTGCTTCTGCCTATTAGAATCAAATGCTGGTTCTATCTTCATACACATGTGTCCCTTGAACGTGGCTTAAACATCATCAGTACAGTGCTTTACAAAACACAGAAGTTTCTTACACAGTGTGAGGAATGTATTTGCTGTTGTTTTTTTTTCTCCCTGTCTATCCCCCAAACATTGTTGGGAGGAAAAAAAAAAAGTGCAGTAAAATCACAAAACTGTCACAATAAGGTGTTGAGAACTGAGTTCAGCAAAAAGAAGAATTTCCTAGTACAAATTCTTAAATAAAAAAAAATCAGAATCCACACGCACCTCAAATTTTAAAAAGAATTATCGGCTTAAACAGAAAAGAAAGAAGCATTGTACAGATTATATGGATGTTCAGACCTTGCTTTGAATTTCTAAATTCAAAAGACCAGGCACGGTTGTAAGGTGAGCTATGTTACTCATGTTGTAGGACAAAAATTCAGTGTATTATATTGGTAATTACAACAGCAAGTGTGCAGTAATTCAACTTCAATCTGTTAATTTTTTTTTCCATTCAGGGTATATTTGGAGCACGTTACTTGTATTTCATCCTCCATTTTACCTGGGACATCTTTTTACCCTAATTAAAATGATTTCCTGCACTAATTCTTGATCTTTTTTCTTTCTTTGTATTTTTGTGACCTGCTCATCTTCTTGCTTAGCAAATGGAAATTCTAGCAGTAAGTGATGGTTCTTGATTTATCGAATACTTAACCATGCCAGCCCATGAGCTGGTCTCCATCCGTCTCATCCATTTGTGACATAGTGCTGTCTTGTCATAGACTATTACGAAAATGCTGTGTGCTTCATTTCTGCATCATCTAACCCACTGAACTGTTGGTTCTTTGTAGATAACAGAATCCCGTAGTAAGTAGAACCATATAGAATATTATTTCATTAGAATTAGCTCTCACTTCTCTCTGTAAAGCAGTATTAGCACTGTCTGCACCTTGAATAGTTTTAGAAGCATAAAAATGGAAACAAGACAGTGCACAAGTTAATGCTGCTGTTTCATTTCTCTAAGATTATTTATTTTCTAAAACAGAAACAGCTACCTTTAACAAAGGAAACATTATTCTTACATTCGAGAATGGAATTATTTTCCTCTTATTCAGTCAGGCAGTTATAAGCTGAAGACCAGGTTATATACTATGTTTACGTATTTATATTAGTGGTAATAAAAAATGGTGTACTTATCAATCACAACTATATTTTTTTATATTAGTTCTTGAATTCAGAGCAGTAAAATATCAACAATACAAGTAAACGATCCATGATATTCTGTCTGGGAATGTGACATTTTAGAATGCATTCTGAATCACTCTTTTTTTCTATCTTCTAGAAATGTTACTTCTTATTAAAATGTGAACTCTTAACCTGTGTGAAAGAGTCTACCTATAAATCTAGAACTGAATGAAGCTCTCATTTGCTTTTCATTAGCTTCTTGCTACATTAGCTTGCAAATCTTTTTGTCATTTTCATCAGTAACCAAATAACTACTTCTACTTTCTGCACATTCTATATTGAAGTTGTCATTTGTTTCTTGTATGGGATAGTACATGCTTTGGACTTTGTGAATATAACAACACTGTTTACGTTTGCAGGAACTGGAGTTATGTCGAAGGCTATACAAGTTGCATTTCCAGTTGCTGCTTCTGTTCCAAGCCTACTGCAAACTTATCAGCCAAGTAAACACAATCAAAAAAGAAGCAGAGGTAATGAAAATCATGCCATTTAGCTACTTAACTGTTGACATTGTAAAGCCAAATCATTTTGAATACACTTTGGTAGCGTGTTTTTCAGCAGGATGTCTTTTTAAAAACTGCAGGAGGGTGCCAGCTACTCTGTAACCAATTAATAAAAGATCTAAGTAGAACTTGCAGGAATTGTCTGAGATGTACAAAAATCAACACTGATAATTGCACGACTTGAAAGCTCTTAGACAGGAATGCAGGAGTCCAGTGATGAGGACTCTAAATATTTCAGTCGCACTCTTGGTGTATTCCAATCAAGCTACATCGAATTCAACCAGCAGAGTTCTGTGATGAAGCCCTTTTCCATCACCCCAGTGCTTCCTGTTAGGAGCACCGTGACTTTCTACCTGCCAATCACTTCACTGCAGCACACCAGCTGCCATTCAGTTTCACTGCAAACCTAGTCCCAACCTACACGGAGTTAGTAATACATTCTAGATGTCTTGTGGCTGATTTTGAGGTGTAAACTTTAAAGCAAAATGCGTCATTCAGCTGTGCACACGTGGTACATGATCTTAATCAAGTTTTTCTGAATGAGTTACGCTGTTAATAGTGTCTCCTCAACATTCTCCCACCGGGACTGTAATGCGATAGAGGCAGCATTTTAAAAGACAGAAAGTACTGCTTGATGTAGTGGAGAGCAAAACAAAAAAGAGGAGTGGGAAGTTTTTGGTTTAGGAAAAAAATGATGTACGTTACTCACTTAGATCTCCAGATGTTTGTAGGGGCTGCAAATAAGCGAGTTCATTTTGTATGGAGAATGTAATGGAAGGTCAGCATCACACCAGCCTGAATTTTCAAGTCTAAAGAACTGACAAAGATGGAAAGTTTCAGAGGGGAAAGCTGAAATACCTGATATATGTACTTGGGCCATTAAACTGGCTGTATGTATAAGGAACTGAAGCAAATAGTTGGATTACTTTGTCTTATTTAGTAAAAATGTATGTGTGTGATCAGCTGTGGCTTAATTTAGCTAAAAATGTATTTAAAGAAGAAAAACTTACTTTTGTATGTCTTTTAGGTCATAAACATGTCTGAGGAACTTGCTCTTCTGGAGAGCTGTCTGAAAGAGGCCGAGGCTGCGTCTGACAGTGGTATCGAGGAAACTGAAATTGCAGAAGCTTCCCAAGCTAGCACAGAAACAGCGATTCACTCTCTCATTGAAGCCCTGAGAAGCAAGGAGTTTGTGTCAGCTGTAGCACAGGTCAAGGCTTTCAGGTGAGCACATAAGGATTGTGCTTTCAGGCCTGAGTCTGATAACGAAATGGGCTGTTTTAATTTAAAGGCAGGGATAGGCACTACTCCAATTTTTTCAGTTATTGCAAAATATTCTTACTGAAAAAGACAAGCGTAGTTGATTAATTATTGCACACTCGTATGCATTTTTTTGACTGTAAAAAAAGGCAACTGTAGTAAATACTTATTCTTTAGAATTTGGCTGTGAAAAATCATACTGTTAAGGATGCTACAGAAAAAAACATTCCTCTTGCATTTCCGTACCTTCCGTTCAGTTCTCTGTTTTAAGAACACTTATAAATATTTATTACTTGCTTTTTAATGTCTGAATACAAATTGTGTGTTCGCAGATCCATTTGGCCCCATGACATCTTTGGCAGTTCAGAAGATGACCCAATCCAAACACTGCTGCACATATATTTCCGTCATCAGACACTTGGTCAAACTGGGAGCTTTGCGGTTGTAGGCTCCAACCAGGATATGTCTGAGGCCAGCACAAAGCTGATGGAACTTAATCTAGAAATTCGAGAGTCTCTACGCATGGTGCAATCCTATCACCTTCTAGGGAAAATCAAACCAGGAGTCAGTCTTGTGAGCACTGGATTCTGAACGGCTGTCATTCAGAAGAGAACTGATACTGAAGATGCTTCAGACTATTATTGAGCACCTTTCATTGAAAAAACAAACACGAAAACCACGAAAAAGAAACTGTCCAGCAATCCTGACAAATGACCCGGTTTCATCACAGCAAAAACTTATTTCTTCAGAAGTAAAAAACAAAACAAAACAAAGTAAAAATCTGAAAATTCAAGTTAGCATCTTACTTAACTGCTCTTTCTACACAGTAGCTGTGTGGCAGTAGTATTTTTTTAACTAAGTGTATGTATAAAACCTAAACGAAAGGAAAAGGGCTTAAATGTAATGCATACATATGCATTATTTTCTGTTGTAACAGAACTACACGTGGTGTTTGCAGTAACAGCCTCTAAATGTCGGCCCAATACTGCAGGTGGGATGAGGCTAAAATCAAGGCTGGCTTATTTTGGCTGAAGACCTGCAAGGCTCCCTGGCTTTCCAGCATCAGTAGATATAATCATCAACTGATACCTAATGTGACACCTGGCAGCATCACAAAGGTCAAATATGAGTAGAACGGCTTCTGACTGCAAAAACCATTGACTTCTCAGTGTTTTACTCTGTTGTAACAAGGAAACGATGTGTGTGAGTTGGTATGTATGGCTACGTGACAGTTGTTTTTTGGAGGTATGGGTGATTGTTAAATGAGGTCTCAGAGCATGCTTAAAAGAGCTGCAAGATTATTTTTGAAGAAATTTTATTTTATTAGATCTAATCCTCATAGCGTGTAAATGTTAGGACATTTAATAATATTTTAAACTGGGATTTCCCAGTGTTTCTAAAAGAAATAATATATCTGTTAACTTTATTGGAATGCTGCTCAGTTCTCTGATCAGTGCTTACGTTACAAGTATTGATAACAACTAACCAAAAAGTAGCTGCCTGCAGAGACTTTAAAATGTATATTAAAGATATATGCTGCCCATCAGCAATTCTCATTAGAAGTTAACTTATTTTATTCTGTATATATTCTAGAAACTGTATAGTGCAAAACCAGTATTTTTCTTGTAAATTTGTGCAATGCACTGTTAAGACATTAGGTGTATAAAGCTGAGGGGAAGGGGAGTTCTCACTATGGGTAGTCATGTACACGACTTGCAGTCTGAGTAGCCTGCAGGGTTCAAACAAAGTGAATGCACATACATGGCTCAACTTAAGCCTAAGGAATTGGGACTATACAGGAAAAAAAAAAAAAAAAAAAAGGACTGCCTACCAAACTGTGCAAACAGGCAATATTCTTCTAGTTCCGTGTCAAAGGCTGTAGCATAAAACAAACTGGATTCTGTTGAAACCAACAGCATTTTGTAAAAAAAAAAAAAAAAAAAGTAAAAAAAAAAAAAAAGAAAAATGAAAAGGAAGAAAAAAAAACAAACAGAATGTAGTCCCACCATTCCTGTGATTTGAAAGGAACACTCAGTATTTTTATATGCATCTCTTACCCACTGTGATTTTTTTTTTAACGGGCTCTAATTCCAGAGTTTAGAATGTAGAACTGAAATTCTTAGCTCTGCCTTTTTTTTGGGGGGGACTTTGACCCCACTAGAAATGTAATTAATGATACTGAAGCGCATTAACTGAAGGCACTGTGCACACTGTTGGACTGCTGACAGTAGTTACATTACCCTAACAAGCTCTGTAACCGGTCAAGGCACATCCATAATCACTGTATTTTTTTCCTGACCCTGATAAAATTGAATTATTTTGGTGGTTTTGTGGTACTGTAGATGGTGTTCTTCGTTATTTAATAAGTATTTACAGGGGAATAAGTAGTAATATTTAGTGGCGCATTACACTTTTGTTTGCATCATCTTTTACCAGCTTTTTTTTTTTTTTTTTTGTAAAAATAAAATACATTGTATCTGTCACCTTGTGTAGTTTTACAAGCCAGAAGTACATACGTTTTCAGGAAGGTTTAAGTATTTAAGCTAAATGCTGACTACAGAAGAATGGGAGCCCTGTATTCCTGGTTTATTTTCCTCATGCCTGGTCAGTGCAATTTTCCAGCCATCTTCTGATACCATTAAGAGGATTTGTAAGACTCCATGAATTTCTCCATATGTTTCCTCAGCTACACACCTTCCTCGCTTTACAGCAGCTGGTGGAAATCAGGACCTGCCCTGTGGAACATGAACCATAGTACCTCAGTGGTTGGGTGTTTCTCCTTAATGTCCGCACACTTCCTCTTTCACTGAGGTTTAAGAACCTCCTCCAGACCTCTGCTGTGCCACCTGTTCTGTCTTACAGAGCCCCATTCTTCACAATCCTGGCTGCTCACAGCCCCTTCTCCAAGAGATTCTCCATGCTAAGTGCTGCTCCTTTTGCTGGCTGCCACTTCTCAAATGACTCCTTCTCACACGATGCGAGGGCATGCTAAACCCAGCTGCAGCAAAGGCTGTCTGATGTACTGAGTGCAGTATAACCAGAGCTAGAACCTACAAAAAGTACCTCTTCGTGGAAATGAAGTACAGTGCATGTTCAAGATATCTTTGAAGAGCTGACAACTCTGCTCCTTTTCTGCTTTGCATAATCACACAGGTCACCATCAGCTTTCCCTCGTTTCTGAAGAACTGAGGAGCCAGAGCCCATAACGCAGCATGTACTGTCAAAGACAGCAATGACAGAGCAGTAAAGTGGAAAAGGATGCAGAACCACACTGAGGCATCAAGCAATAAAAGCAGTGAATGGATTTACATTAGAGGAGTGACACCCACAGCTACTGCTGCACTAGGAAGCAGCTCCGCACAAAGGAAAGCTTGTCTAACACCATCAACAGCACTGCCCTTCCTCCACACCCCAGGACCTCACAGCAGCAAGCAGGAGGCAGGCTTTTCCTCCCTCACCACTGAAGGAGCTCTCCTGCAGCTCGGCTGGGCTCCCAGCACCAGCTGTGTGCCTTCCAAGGCAGCTGCAGGTATCGCAATTCTCAGGTGTGCTCCATTTCACTCAGGCTGTTGCTGGTAACTCCACAAGCAAGTAATCCTCAAAGCCATGCTTGTGAGGAGAGCTGTGTACGTGGGAAGAACCAAACTGCTTCTGTTTCTATTAGGTGCCCTAACACTTAATGTGGCACGAAACTTGCGTCGCTGTGGAAAAATTAGCAGTGCTCTGCTCATTCTTAGAATGCACCATGCTGTTACAGTAATTAGTGAAGCAAGCATAAAATGAAGCTACTGAGCAATTAATTGCTGGTGATATATTATACTCTTAATGCAAAAGATTTAAGTTACGGAACTACAAAGGAGCGTTACTGCACAAAGCTCAAGGGACACGTGAAAATAAAGCAGGAACTGACAGCAAGATGAGCTATGTCTGCTCAAGAGGAGCTGTAGGATTAATGCTGCCCCTCAACAGGCGTTCACTGCTGGCAAGGACAGCAGTTGCCTCCCCACCATACAGCGGCCCCTATGAGAGCAGCACATGGATGCACACTGCTTTTTCAGACCAATTCCTGCCATTGGTCTGAAAGTTCATCCTTCTCTAGAGAAACCACCTTAAAAACAGTGCTCCACAAGGCCCAGTCCAGTGTAATGCTTAATTTCAAAGGTAACAGCTTTATTAGCATTCTCAGAAAAGTACATTTCTCCACTGTTTACCCAACTCCTTGCTATGAGACAAGACTGTAGTAGTGGGTTCCCCGAGTTGTCCGTGCAGGCAGCACTGCTGTAGTGTGCTGATGTGTTTAACACCACTGAAACATGCTCATCTCTACAAAGACCTCACCCTGGCAGCAGAAATACGGCCTGGGTGCATCACCTCTTAGCTGCAAACCCCACCCCAGAAGGGTGCAAGGATCTGCTGCTTCCCTGATGGAAGACAGCAGAACCACACCTAGGCGTGGCCCCAAACAAGCACCACCACATGCACAGCTCTTTGCGCAGTGCCTGCAGGCTCAGAAGGAAGCTGGGCAGATGCAGGTCACCTGGAGCCCTTGAGGTGTCACTTCTCCCAAGAACTCCCAAGTTTCTGCTCACCCGATGTGTGTTAACGCGAGCAACACCCCCACCCCCTGCTGGTTTGTGACAGCTGGCCCAAAGAGATGAATTAAGACCACCCCGTGCAGCATGTGGTCAGCCAGGCCAGGACAGCCACACCACCAGCCGCCCGACTTCTACACAGTGATCCGTCCAGAGAGGAACAGCAGGGCAGGAGCCCTGGAACACCGACGTGCACAGTGACTGGCTGCCACCACCAGGGCCCTCTCTGTGACGTGCCCCTCCACCTGCCCATGAGTGTCAGCCTGATGCCCAAGTGGTTGAGCTTCCCATTGCAGGGTGAGTAACCGGCCTTCGTTCTTGTCTGAGACTCTACACAGCCTTGACAGCCCAGACTGTCACTAGCTTGCAAACCATTATTCGTAGGCTCTTCCATTACACGATTACCAAAAATCACAACACGCACCCCCGAACCGGGCACAGCCCCACCTGACCAGCGGGGGCTTCGCTAAACCTTTACTCGCAGCTTTCCCAGCCACCCCCAAACAACAACAGAAAACAACCTGCCGAGCCTGCAGTTCCCCGGAAGAGCCCTAAACCAACGAAACCCCCCATCCCCCCCCTCCTCCTCCTCCTCAGATGATGTATTTGAAGCTGAAGGTGCTGTCGCAGGAGAGGCGCTTCCCCTTGCACCTCCCGCACAGGTCCTGGCGGTGCGGCCGCTTGGGGTCCACGTGGCGCAGCTTCACGGGGCAGGTGCAGCGCGTCTGCTTGCAGCTCTGCGGGGAAGCGGCGTCAGCGGGGGACGGGAGCGGCCGGGAGGGGGGTGCGGGGGCCGGTCGTTACCTGGCAGGTGATGTCCTCCACGCGGTACGGGTTGTAGGACTTCTGGCAGGTGCGGCAGAACTGGCGGAAATACACCTGCGGGGCGCGGGGCGGTCAGCGGGCGCGAGGCCGGGCGGGACGCGACGGGACGCGACGCGACGCGACGGGACGTACCTTGTTGGTGCCCTGCACGCACCACACGTAGGCGCTCTCCCAGCGGATGTTGCAGTCCTTGCAGTGGTAGTAGCCGTACTTCTGCTCCAAGAACTGACACAGACGGCGGTCAGCGTGGGCGACGCGCGGCCCCGGCCCCCGCCCCGGGCCCCGCTCCTCACCTGGAAGCGCAGACGGGCCTTGCCCGGGGCCGCCTCCTGCTTCTGGGGCGCGGCGGACGGCTCCGCCCCGTCCGGAGCCCCCTCCGGCGCCGCGCTCTCGCGCTGCTGCAGCGGGGCGGCCTCGCGCTCGCCCGGTTCCTCCCAGCTGGAGCGCACCGCCTCCGCCTCGCGCCGCTCCTCCTCGACGGCCGCCGGGACCGCCGCTTCCTGCGGCTCCCGCGACGGCGGCTCGGGCTCCTCGGGGAAGGCGGTGAGACGGCGGGACGCCACGGGCGAGTACACGGCGATGGTGCGCGGGAAGCGCACGGCGCGGGTGCTGGTGGTGGCCGGGCTGCCCTGCTCCTGCTCCGGCTGCGGCTCCGGGGCCGCGTCGCGGGGTCGCGTCGGGGCGGGGCCGGGCCGGCGCCTGAGCAGCGTGCGGGGCCCGAGGGAGCACTGCACCGAGGCGTCCTGGCGCGGGTTGACCTGCACGCCCACTTCCTTGGTGTTGGCCTTGCGGAGCCGCGGCGTCAGGTTGGGGTTCACCTGCGACAGGATGGCCTTGAGCTGCGCACGCTGGTAGTTGTCGAAGTACTCGGCCGCGGCCGCCGCCGCCGCCTCCCCGTAGCCCGGGAAGTAGCCGCCCCGCGGCCGCCAGCCGCCCGCCGCTCCCTTGCCCTTGGGCGGCGGGTAGCGGTACGAGTAGGGCGGGTATGCGGCGTACAGGTAGCTCTCCATCGCGTCCTCCGCCATTGCGCCGGCACGGTGGGCCGGGGGCGGCCTTAAATCCCCCCGGGGCGGGGCCCGGCTCCCCCCCGCCCCGACGGCGCCCGCGTGGAGCAATGGGGCTCCGGCGCCGCGCCGAGGGGAGCGCTCCCACGCGGGTTTGCCTTGTGCTTCGCCGTGTGTTTGCGTGAGCACGTGCAGCGCGATGCTTTACGGGGGGGGGGGGGGGACGACGACGGACGGACATGGAGTCACGCGTGTCAGGTGACAGCCCCTCGGCCTCTCCAGACACTTTCCTCCTTCCACGCTCTCGGGCGGACTGGAGCCTCGTTGCATGGAGACGAGCGCTCATTGGGTTGTGTCGCAGTGACGCTTTTTCCTTTTTATTTTTATTTTTTATTTTTATCTCTATATACTTTTGAGGAAATACACCTGTGATGGCAATAAACACACGTCACTTTGTACGACGGGAACAGCTGGAACAACAACAGAGCCCGGGCGAGTGCACCCGGCACAAGCATGGCTTGCACCACGCTGTCACCCCAACAACAATCAGCACGCGGCCCCGGCCGCCTCCTCACCACGCGCCTACAGTGCTGTCTGTGCCGGCTCCGTTGGAGCAGCACCAAATTCCTCAGTGGTCACCGTGCCGTACGAGGTATCGGGCACCTCCTCCTCCTTCAGCTTCCTGTAGGAGATGTCTGTGTCCTCCTCCTCGCCCAGCATCTCCTGCTTGGGGCCGTCTCTGCCGTACACCTTGTAGGCCAGCACAAAGAGCCCCGCTTCTGCCGCCTGGAAGAGCGCGTAGAGCAGGGGGAACATGTACATGCCGCCCACCAGCTGCGGGGGGAAGGTGAGCTTGAGGATGGCGGTGCAGAGCTGAACGTTCTGGCAGCCCGTCTCCAGAGACACCGTTCTTCGGCAGTGCGGGGGCATTCTGAAGAGTGTGGCCAAACCGTATCCCAGGGCATACCCCGTGAGCGGCATCAGCACGGCGATGGCATAGACGGAGGCAGGGATGTGTGCCAGCAGGTCGGGCCCCAGCATGGTGCCGGTCAGGATGAAGAGGATCACCAGGGTCACTAGGAGGGACCACAGCGAGACCTGACCACAGACAGCGAGAAGCGGCACGAGGCTGTGAGTTTTAACAGCGTGAGAGCCGCCGGTGCTCTAGCTTTGCGCCTTCAGAACCGCTGCACCACAGCGCTGCCCACCCCGGTGCCCACCCTGCTCCCTTACCTTGACCAGGAGATCGGCGGCGCGGGGGTACCGGTAGCGGATGAGCACCCCCAGGCCAATGGGGAGCAGCGTGCTGCCCAGCGTCAGGCTGACGGCGCCCAGGGGCAGCAGCCGCACCAGCGCCGTGTGGATCCAGGGCCGGCTGTACAGCCACAGGCACAGCGGCATCAGCAGCAGCGCTAGCAGCGTGGAGGAGGCGGTCATGATGATGCTGCGAGGGAGCGAAAGGTACAGCGGACCGCAGCCGGGCGGGATCCGACAGACCACCCCGCCCTCCCCCAGCCCGCGTTAGCTTCGGGCTCCCGAGCCGCGCGCCGTCCCGCCCCGACGCCCGGAACCTACCTGAGGGTCATGTCGCCGTCGACGAGCACCGACATGAGGTTGGAGAGGTTCCCCCCGGGGCAGCAGCCGCACAGCAGCACCGCCACGGCCGCCACCTCGTCCAGCGCGAAGATGAGGGCGAGGAGGAAGGCGACCAGCGGCATGGCCACGAACTGCCCCAGCAGCGCCAGCAGCACCCCCACGGGCCGCCGCAGCTGCCGCCCCAGCTGCCCCAGCTCCACGGCGCAGCCCAGCCCCAGCATGGTCACGCACAGCGCCAGCCCCACCAGCACGCTCAGCCCCTGGCTCAGCGGCCGCTCCCCCAGACCCTCGGCGGCCCCCGGTGCCGCTCCGCCGTCGGGGCCGCCTCCCGCCGCCGGGGGCTGCTCCGGGCCGGCCATGGGCGCTCCGCGGGGCCGCGGGACCCCCGGGGGTGACGGGCGCCCGCAGCCCGCTACGAGCTCCGCGCCGTCTGCCGCCGCTCTCGGGGGCGGTGTTTCGCCGCAGCCCCGACGGCCGCCAGCACCGCCCCCGGCCCCGCCGCCCTCCTCCCGCGGGGGCAGGGCCCGCCACGGCTGCGGGGGGGGGGGCTGGGGGGGGTGGGCAGTGTCACCGATCCGCGCCAGGGGTGTCCGGGCCCGGCTGGAGCGAGGGGTGGGAGTTTGGGGTCCGTGCCCGTTTCCTTGCCGTTAAATGAAGGACGGCACGGGATGAGTCATCGGCGCTGGACAGCCCGATGGGACCCCGCTCTCTGCGGCTCATTCATTCGCGTTCTGTGCTCCGCGATGCTGGAGCCGAGGGAGCGCGGGGACAGGTTGGCTTTTTTGAGCCGAATGCTCCAGACTCTGTGTTTCCGCTGGATGGAATGTGCTTCAAGCGTTACACCGCTTCTCCCGTCCCTCGCACAGCCAGCGCGTGGCTTCAGTTCCCTTATCGCACCGTCCCCGTGCTGCCGTGCCCCGCGGTTCCCGGCTGCTGGAGACATGGCAGGCGCGGTGCGGCCGCTCATCCCACCCTGCGCTATCTGCCGCTGTCGCCGCCCAGGCCGCCTGCGGTGGCGAGCAGATATTATGTGTCATGGTTGTATAGCGCGTCCCACGGGCAGGAGGGGGCCATGATAACCCAGCTGCTGCGTCCCCACCTCCTGGCGGCACTGAGCGTGGTGGTTGTGATCTCTGCATGTGGCTGCAGGCACTAACTGCTGCTGTGGGGAGCGGGAGCACACGCTGCTTTGCCCACGGCATAGGAACAGTGCTGCAGCAGCTGCTGGCGTCTTTTATTCTCCATTTCTTCCTTGTTGTTCCGCCTGTTGACAATTGGGTGAGCAGATAGGTGGTGAGAGCAAGGAGCGGGAAGGGGAGCGGCCGCCGGTGCAGTTTGTGCGTGATGTTGCCTCACGCTGCTCACAGAAGAGGCTGCTGCGGAGCTTCCCTTCTTTTGGTTCATCTCGCGTCGGTGTCATGGAGTGCCTGGCCTCACAGCCCTCTTTCTTGGCTCGCTGGGTGCAGCGTCTGTGCTGCCTCCTTGTGCAGATGAGGTCCCGTAGAAGCGCTTCTCCTCCGTTTGACCTCCCCCATTCACTGCAGCCCGTCCCTTCGACTCTTACTTCAGATGATAGACTGGTTTGGGTTGGGTGTGGGCCCATGGGTCTCCTTCCTCAGTTGTCACGGAACCGGGCCGAACCAGCCCACAAACCGTTGACAAAGGGACACTAAAGCGTGCCAATTTCCACACCCGTGCCATGGGCAGGGCTGCCACCCACCAGCTCAGGCTGTGCAGGGCCCCATCCCACCTGCTCTTGAACGTCTCCAGGGATGGGGCACCACAGCTCTCTGGCAGCTGTGCCTGCACCAGAATCCTGCTCGCGGTCTCCGCTCTGTTTCTTCCCCCACTGAGAAGCGCTCTGACGTTTGTCACCTCGAGTGTTGTTACGCAGTCGAGGTGATGTGGTTCAGGGCAGACCTGAACACAAAGCATGAGCTTTGCTGCTGGGCTGTCGGTCTCCTTTGTGTCCGTGCTGCATTTCCTCTGCGTGGCTGGGGACAGCTCCTCCCTTTGAGTCACAGACCCGCCGAGCATTTCTGTGTTAGCGGTCCAGGGCAGAAATTACTGTGGAAATAAACCCCACTGTTGTACTTGATGTGCCCCGTGGTTATTTTTAAAGCCCGTTAATCATCAAATTAAGTACTTTGGGATTCAAGTCATGACGTTCCAGTATTTCACCGTTAGGACTGAGCGTCCTAACTGTGTGTGATCCACCTTCCACAAACGAGAGGCAGCTCCCTTTGCCAGCCATCCCATTACGAGCAGGCTCCTGGCCCGTGGGAGAAGGGCTAATCCTGAAAATGGATTGCCGATGAGCTGAGGTGGTTGTACCCTGCAGCTGGAAAGCGGATATCGGCAGTGTGCGTTCGCAGGCTGCCCTAGCAAATTTCTGTTAGCAACTACATGTTGCATGTTAGATACCTTCACCTGAATTTACACAGGAGGTCATTCTGCCTCAGGCACTGCTCCCTTCTGTTGCTGTCTGAGATGTTTGTGTGTGTGTGTGTGTGTGTGTGTGTGTGTGGGAGCACTATCAGCACTGTGATGAAAGGAGAAATAAAATGAATGTCCGGATGACTAATGCACATCTCGGTGCAGAGGAGCTGGAATCAGCCTCGTGCCCAGGCAGGCAGGGGCAGAGTACGACAGAGCTGGGGGTGACGGGGCTGAGATGGTGGGGCTGCCTCTGAAGCTCACCTCTGGGCTCAGAGCCAGGCAGCCCCCGGCAGCAGGCACAGCTCTGCCTCTGAAGGGCAGGCCCCTGGGCACGGGGCCGGGGCACTTGGAACACGAATGCGCTGTGCTGGAGGTGCTCGTGCGAAGTGAAACGACTGCAGTGTGCTGGTGGAGGGGTGCGCATAAAACAGCAGACAGCGGTGGGCTGTTCCTGGCCCTGACCCCGCTGGGTTAGAGGCTTCTGTTTCCCATTGAGGCTTGAAGCTCCTCTTCATTTCCTACGCAGGAACCTAGCCCGGTTAGGGACGTAAATCATGTGAGGTGAAGTGCATAAATGTTGTCTCGTGCCTGTAAAATATGGGTTGTGGTTTGGTTTTGCTTTTTGAAAGGCAGGTCAGAGTGAATGGCTCTGAGCCTGTATCGTCCTGCGGAACAGCCTGGATGTCCAAAAATACAGGGCTAAGTTGAATGACTCCTGCAGCTTTGTCTGCTATATGGAGTGTTCATTTAATTGAAGAAAGACGTTTTAAAGATGAGTCCCAGCCCTCTGCTGCCAGAGCTTTCTTCAGATTGAAGGTGAGCCCACGGGCAGGTCCACAGCAGCAGCCCTGCTCTGCCTGGGGTGACTCAGAGCACGCTGCACTCCACTGTCATTGGCAGTGCTGCTCCTGCAGCTCCTGGGAGCAGACGGAGCAGTTTGTGTGCAAAGCTACACAAACATGGGATAAAAATGGCCCTTGTCCCACTGCCAGGTCTTTACAGAATAATGAAAATGGATATCTGTGGGACTGATCAGCACACGAACAAAGCAAGGCCAGACCAGAAGCCAGGTGTGCTGTTACCTAAATTAAATCTCCATTGATTTACAAAGAAATCTCGGGAGAATGGGAAGAAATAAATCTCACACGTAATGGGAAGCTCTTAATACTCCTCTTAGAGAGTGTTGTACATTGATCCCACATAAAACAGCCCTGGCACACGGCACGTGTGCTCTTCTAAAGCCTCACTGAGGTGTGGTTTGTTTTAATAACCCAAAGAATCTTCGTGTTGATCCCGAGATCTTAGTGGGACTGCCGTGTCACTGCAGTCAGGGACGTGCGCTCTGGATGCTGTGGCCCTGGGAAGGTGGTTTGGGTCAACAGAGGCTTTTGGTTCTGTGTTGGGGTGCCAGGCAGGGACTGTATCAAGTGTGGAGTGGTGTTCCTTCCCTGGGGCTGCTGACCCCGCTGGTGGCTGCAGGAGGTGCTGCAGGCGGACGCACAGCCCCCATCAGCAGCTGCACGGGCAGGCGGGGTGCTTCGTGCACAGCCCAAACCAGCAAAAATCACTCCTCGGCTGGGCCGTATTGAAAAGGAATCGGTTTCACAGTAGAATCAAAGCTGTCCAAGAGCTGGGTAAAATCTTCCTGTCTCTCTAGGCTGTTTCTAAGACTTGCCAACTCTTGTATGAAATGTAATTACAATTAAGTATATACATGTACTTGGACATTTAATTATTTTTTTTTCCACTGGGGAGTTAACCAAATCTGTCATGACTTTGTGAGTAGTTAAATTTGTCTCAGGAAAGGTAATATTCTTAAGTGTTTCCGCCATCCCCAAGAGCAGTTGAAGATACCCAGCCCAGGGGATACGTTCAGCTCCTTTAGGGTATGAGCAACTGGAGGGTCAGGAACACGTGGGGGCGGCTTCAGAACATGGCACGACGAGAGCATAGAGCTGCACTTGAAGCTGCAGTCAGGGAGACTTGGAGGAGATGCTGACAGGACAAGTGGCTGCGTGTGTAAATTCTGAATCGGATGTTTGAAATCTGGGTAGCCAAAACGCTAAGGCCCAGAGAGTGGTGGTGAACGGAGTTAAACCCAGCTGGTGCTCCCCAGGGATCAGTTCTGGGGCCGCTCTTGTTCAATACCTTTATTGAAAAGAAAAAGCAGAGTGGAAGAAGTGGTCTGTAAATGTGATCCCTGTGTTGTTTTAATTTTATCAACAGATTACTGATAGACCAAGTTTGGTGATTCACACTGGTAATTATCATTATTTAATTACCTTCATAATGAGGAAGATGCAGGAAGTGGGAACATGCTGATAAAGACATTCTGACAATGAAAAATTTGGTGGAGGGGAACAGCGCAGAAACGTGGGATGGGAGTGCTTGCAGTGGGCTGAGACACGGGCAGTGCTGCCCACAAAGACTGTGTGGTCTGAGCCCAAGAACAAGCATTGTTTTTATAAGTGAGTTCTGCAGGAGAGGCATTCAGCCCAGCTCCTGACCAGGAGGACTGAGCTGGGCCCGGGTGCTATGGCAGACGGGTCCTGCAATGTTCCTGTGCCTGGAGTGCAGCCTGGGCAGTGCTAAGCAGCGATCCAGGCCTGTGTAAATGGCAGCGTAAATACAGGAACCGAATCTTTGCTGAGATTATTCGCCGTCCCACCTCCAGGAAAGAAAAAAAACCAAACCAAAAAAGATCTATTGACTCTGACATTTACAATAGACATTATGTGCTCTGTGACATTTGGTCTTACAAACTGATGTTGTCCAAAGTTCCACGTGTAGCTCACCCTGCTGCCACAGGTGAGAGGGCGCCACAGCTGACCCCTGTCTCTAAATAGCACCGTGCCCGCCCCTCACTGCCAGCTGCAGGGTGCTGGCAAAGGGCTGAGCCCCAGCTAAACAGCGGCAGCATCACCTGCAGCGTGTGGCAGAGCAGGGAAGTGCAGCAGGGCCTCCTGCCGCCTGCTGAAACAGCCCGGAGCTGGAAGCTCTGGGATAGAGCTCAGTCTGTCCCTTTCTCCCACAGCATTCTGGCTGCCGCTGGATCACGCTGCGAGCGGGAGCGGTGATGAGGTGGTTCAGCTGTATCAAGCCAGGGTTAGAACAGAGGGGTGAGTAAAGATCTGTTAGGTAATGGCTTTTTTGTAATCGGGTGTGTGGGCTGATCTGGTGGTATTAACCCAAGGGAAACAAAGCAGCTGGGAGAGGTGCCTTGAGGAAAAGCATCATTTGAGGTGGAAGGGGCCTTCAGAGGCTTTCTAGTCCAACTGCCTGCAGTGCTCAGGGATGCCTTCAGCTCACGGTGAAACAAATGGTTCTATGGCTGAAGGAGCGCTCGCTCCTTTCAGTTCCTGAGCTGCAAGCTGTGGGATTAACACAAGGCTCTGGGAGGGGAAGGTTCGTTTGCTGTGCTGGAGTTCTATGTGAAGCCTTGTCTCTTCCCGGGACGAGGCAGCGGGCAGGCTGCCTGCAGGTGTCAGCATTGTGCTGCAGGGCGGGCAGTGCTCGAGTACTTCCGTGGGATTTTCTATCCTGGCCGTGATTTTTCACTTTAGAAGTGTGAAATTAGATTGCTTTAACTTAAAAAGTAACATATATATATATATATATAGTCCTGTTCTTACAGATCAAGAGACAGAACTAAAAACGCATTGCTGTCACGTTTAACGAAAAGTTTGTCACCTTTTGACGGTTTTGTTTCTTTTTACTACAAATATTTGAGGGGGAAAAAAAGTCAGTTTCAAACGATCACGGTGGACTGCTCTGCAGGCGGCAGCAGCATAAGTGCCTCCTGTTGATTCTAAGTGCTGGCAGTATCACGATGCTCAATCTAAGTATAATACGTAATAATTTATTACGCAGACATGCTAGGAGAGATGCAGGAAGGGCACACGCTGCCTGTGATTTTGACACTGCCCTGTGTTTTCCTGAAGGAGCACAAGGCGAGCTGCATTTGACTGCTGAACCAGAAGGTGCAGGGAAGCAGGAGCGAGCAGCTCACATCGGAGAGAGGAAAGGGTGAGGTCAGCTCTGCTTTGGAAGGTAAGCTGCCTCAGGGGAAGCATTCTGGTCTGGGTGCTTAATTACAAACCAGGGGACTACACTGCGATACACAGCGAGCCTCACTGGCTGAATTCCATTAAGGAGATTGAGCGTGATGTGTACGCCGCATAGAAGGAAGGCGAGCTTAACTATTGTAATGCTGGTGTGATGAAAAGATGGCGTCTGTGTTATGGAAACAGGCTTACTGGATCCAACAGCCGCACTCGTGCTGTGGATTTATGTGGCACCTCCACTAGAACACTTCAAAGGCTTGGGAAGGGGCTGCACGTTGGTTACTGCACATGTCTTCCTCAAAGGGGTGCAGATTTCACAGCCGTGAAGTTGAATGATCTCCAGCTGCTGCAGCAGTAGAAGCAGTCAACCACCTTTAATACAGTGGCAGTTATTAATGACTCAAGGTGTGGAAGAGCACAGCAGCTATTGCTTATGTTGTGTAGTAGCAAAGTGCACGTTACCAAACTTAAAGCAAACTACTTGCTGCTGTGTGAACCAAGGCAGGCTGAAAGGAAGATGTAAGCATGCAATATTGCTTGGGCTGAGATGACAGAAAGCAATGGGTTAGAAGAGCTGTTGGCCTGTACTGCTCTTAATGCATATATTCACTTTCTTGTCCGTTTTATCAGTCATAAAACGTTTGTGTTTGAACTAGGTAGACCTCAACAATTGATCTGAGCCTTGTTACATACGCTGTAAGGCTGCTCAATTTTCTACATAAATGCCCAAATTCTCTCATTGCAAAGCTGCCAGCAGCAGCACTGAGGTGGCTGTCCCTCTCTACTCAGTGCTGGTGAGGCCACACTTGGAGTACTGTGTTCAGGTTTGGGCCCCTCGGTACGTGAAAGATGTGGAGGCCCTGGAGTGCGTCCAGAGAAGGGCACAGAAGCTGGGAGAGGTCTGGAGCACAAAACTTACGGGGAGTGGCTGAGGGAACTGGGATTGTTCAGTCTGGAGAAGCAGAGGCTCAGGGGAGACCTGAGCTCTCTGCAACGACCCGAAAGGAGGTTGTAATGAGTTGGAAGGTCAGCCTCCTCTCTGAGGCAACAGTGATAGGATGAGAAATAATAGGCCAAAGTTCGCATCATGGGAGGTTCAGGGTGGACATTAGGAAGCGTTTCTTCTCCGAGAGTGGTGAGGCACTGCAAGGATCTGCCCAGGGAAGGGGCAGAGTCACTGTTCCTTCAGGTGTTCAGGAAGTGTGTATCTGTGATACTGCAGAACACGGTTTAATTGGTGGGGGGGTGATGGCTGAACTAGATTATCTTTCCAACATGGATGATTCTGTGCTTCTGTGGTACTTGAATCGCACGCTCTGTAAGGACAGAGCAGCGACCTCTGCGCACAGCACAGCTGAGGAAATCAGAGCCAAACACCGGCACTCGCTTCATCGAGTACAGCAGCAGTAGCTGCTGTTCAGGACTGAAGAAGTGAATACAGTTTTTGGAAAAACAAACTAACCGCCCTAAAAAAAAAAAAAAACAACAACAGAAACACCTCTAAAAATACCCTATAAATATGAGAAGGCTTTTATAAACAGTCGTTATAAAAATAACCATCCAGGCAGTGCTTTGTGGTAAGAATATTTTATATATATATTTTTTTTACACTTTAACACTTACAAAAAACATTCAAACACACAAAAAAAAAATTAAATAACTTTGGAAGCAGAAGGAGTCTTTCTGCCTACATACATACAACAATTCCGAGCTGTTGGCACAAAAAGTAATCCACATTCATAAAACCCTTACTACTATATCAAACATAAGTTAAGTAAATCATAGGCACTAGTTTATCAAATCCATATTTCCACACTTCTGCAGTAAATCTCTAAACACAGAGCCCCATGATTTCCTGATATCAATAAACTGATAATGCACGAAGGCTTTCTAGTAAACAGTCTGTCTTTTCAGGAAGCTGTCTGTTGTATTTCAGGGGGAGTAGAACAGCAGAGAAAAGAATGCTTAAGAACTGAAGCTGAATTCACCCAGGTAATGAATTACTGAAGCAAACTGACACAGCAGTTTGATGCAGCCATGGTAAAACCCCAGTGTGGTCAACTAAACTGACTTTTGAAGTTTAAAAGTCAACCAAGGTGTATGATAAAATCCACCAATTAAAAAAAAATTATTTTTTTTTTCCAATGAAGCAGCACTGCTTTGTAAAATGCTGACACGTTAAAGTTCAGTCTTCAAGGGGAACGGGCGCATCTCTTCTGGTTACAGCTACGTGAGATGCTCACTGCCACCCACTGTCTGTGGCAGCGACACGAGGCCGGGCTGTTCCAGCAGGTGACCTCTGCTGAGATCTTACTGAGTTACAGTATATTTGATACCAACTTCAGAGCCTCAGCCCAGATCTCAGCCTGGGCTGTGAAGTCGCTCATCAAGCCATAGCTTGCCTACAGCTGCTTGAGTAATGAAGAGCTGCAAATCAGTCTCTGCTGCTTTCTGTTTGGCTTCTTCCAGCACAAGTGGTATTGCATGGCTTTTTATCCAGGAAGATGCTAATGCTAGCCTAGGATTCGAGTGCATGAATGTCAGGGTTAGTTGTCCTCTGAGCGGTGGGAGTCAAAATCCACCAGCAGTTCTGAGCTCAGGTACTTCATGGTCTGAAGGCTGCCTACTGCCCCTCCGACTCGTAGTGTTTGTCGGTCATTGCACAAAGGACACCACTCACGTCTCATTATTTCATCGACTGTACATCCCACGTACTGAAAAGGCTTCAAACAAAATCCCTTCCGTTTAACCAGTCCCACCGAATACGACCTTAAGTTACAGGTGTTTGTGTGATGTCTTCCAAGATGGAAAAATGATGGTTCAAATGCTAATTATATAAATGAGTTGTTCTGAGAAAACTGTGTTAGAATAAGTCAGAGCCACAGGAGAAATTTAAGAGCTTGTAAACAGACGTAGCAGGTTTCATACTCTATTACCAGTAATGTAAGATACACATATGTAAGGCAAAGTACATATTTAAAACACGCTTACTTACACGGGAAATATCTTCTGTAAAAATATTTACAATTTAAAATTAAACCAATTTAAGAAATGGATGAAAGTAAAAAAATAGGATACAGAAAACTCCCTCCTACCGTGGAACATCACCTAAATGAATATCATTTGGCATCAAGAGTCAACTCATTACCTTAAAATTCGTATGTTACAAGTGCATAGTTGTGTTTCCTTCTCCTCTCCTGTCAGCATGTACAGCTGTGTTCCAGGCTGCCAGCGATGTGCTGCGGTATCAGAGCGCACCAACGGGACTACTTGCTTCTTCCTTTCACACAGGAAACCTGCCATAAAAAAGTTTTCCCCAAAGAGCGAGTAATGTGTTACACATGTGGCTGCAACAGCAAAGGCCATCTTTCCTGAGCCAGGGACTTGAAGGTCAGAAAGATTGTACAACTGATACTAAGCCCTTTTGGCAATCCAGCAACAGGAGCACGTAAAGCTGATAAATCAACACGGGAAAGGGGCAGTCCGCACTACTGCGTTCGTGTATGCGACACGCCAACCTGCAACGCCGATAAAAGCCACAGCTACTCCTTCCTGTCTGCCTGACCTCCCGCAGCAGCTCCTGCTCCTTCCTGAAGGAGGAGCGCACCGCTGCCCCCGGCAACAATCTCATTCAGTTGTTAACAGTGACGTTACAATAGTATGTATTTACCAACCTTCCTGTTGAATTACATTAGGTTAAAAACGATCGTTTGGAACCTGAAGTGACTGCTGTACTTGCTGTTTTTCAAGATGGGCATTTCTTTGGCATTCGTTAGGTTTTTGCCCAGACGTTGGCCGCTGTCATAAATGCTCAAACTGACCCACTTTTAGCAAGCAAGAAAAACCACAATACGTAACTGAGAGCAATTTAATGTGAAAGTGATTGCATGACCACCAAACATCTGATGTTAGATGTCATTAAAGTGCTGCTTTATAATCTCTGCCAGCTTGTGCTCATTAGAGACAGAGAGGTCTGGAATTTTTACAAATCCCAAAAGTCACATCTGAACAGTCTGTAGGATCAAGCTGTGTGTTAGCTGCTGAGGAAGCATCCGTGAGCACTGGGACTTTGCGTTAAGCTCTGCACTTCAATAGCAGCCGTCTTTCCAACTCTCGTCTTTGACGCTGCTGTAGCTTTTGGGAGCAGGTAATGATCTAGAACAAAATGAGGTATTTTTCAGTTTCACGTGTAACAGCTGAAGTCTCCACCTACAATACACAAGAGCCTAAACATTTTGAAAACCAAGTTCTTTAAGTATGTATAATATATATATATATTTATATACACTTTACTTGTTTACAGTTTATTTAACATAAACTCCGAAGTATTTTTCAGTTTACGATCTTGACAGTTATCCCATCTGAAAACATTTTCTTACTGTACTGTGCAAGAACACAAGTTTAACCCCCTGCCGTTTGAAAACGAGCCTTTTTCTTTTTTTTTGTATAAGCAGAGAGATCCTTGTTTAGAGCACTACAGTTTCCTTACACTGAAGTCTTGAAGGTCAGAGCTACTTCACTGTTGCACTGTGTAAGGATACTGCATGCTGCACCTATAGCACGTACAATAGCTGTGTAGTAAGTGAAACACTTCTAAGGCCAGCTGGGATTTGGACAACCACACACTGCTTCTATTAAAAAGTTTCAGAGGTTATGTTTGAGTTGAAAAGTTTCTTCTGTGCCGTGGCTTAACTGCACCGATATTTACGTTAAGTTTAGAATGCACCCTGGATGAGCCCTCTGTTGGTCTTCCTTTACTGCTCTGTCACAGTGCCATTTCTTGATGTGGCTTACAAAAGGAATTCCAATAGTTCCAACTTCAGGATGTGTCACTCAGTGGTACAAACCGATTTCCATTTGCCAGCTACATTTTGATGGCTTTTTTTTTTAAACCACGAGGACAAATCTTTATTGCCTTCTCAGCCCACGCTGTGATGCCTTTTTAGTTCAGTATCTTTCATCATTCATTCCTCCCACCCCAATTCAAGAACCTTTTTCTCTCAGTTTTGCTCCAAACCCGTTTTGAAAACACAAATACTTCACGCGGGGGTTTCCATCTCCATCGTTTCTCAAGAGCTGAAACCAAACTGAGAATTGCAGGAAGGGACAGCAGAAATACGACATGCAGAATTTAGCATGCAAACAGAATGTTTGGACTGCCTTTCCCACACTCACCTGCGAACAGGCTGTGCAAGTTTGCTACGAGGCACTGGGATGCCCCCCGTGGAAGGGGCACTGGGTCTGGGCAAACCACTCCTCATGCCCGCTGTCCCTGCCGGCCTGGTGAGGGTGGTGCTGTTAACGGCGGGGGCAGGGCTGGGCAGGCCTGAACTCTGAGCTGCAAGAGGCCCCGGTGAAGAAGCGCTGTGTGTCAGCTGCGTGGCTTCCAGGGGAGCACCAGAACCAGGTCCGTGGTTACTAAATGCTTTCAGCGGTTGTCGGAGAGCTAGGGGAGATGGTGCTGCGGGCGGGCGGAATTTACTTGAAGAAGGTACTGGAAAATAAAATGCAGAAGTTACTCTCAAGCTTAACTCGCAGTACAGCTGGAATTAAAAACAGGCAGGGGTTTTATGTGAAAATTCAAACAACACGGAATGTATAATGGAGTACAGCCAATCAAGCAGCAATGAGAAACAGGAATTCAGATGTCCTCTTTGTCATGTGTTTTCGATACAATAACCCCACTGCTCCATTTATCTACTGTGAAGATTTCTCTGGATTTATAAGTAATGCCAGTAGGGCCCTAACCATTCTATCCCTCGAGTCAGGAGAAACAGGTGAATGTGTTTGGGTAAGAAGAAATACAGCTGCTTCAGAAATGTGTACCTGACCAACACATTCAGGGATGTAGGATTCTAGGGTGACGTATCTGTGCGTACTGGCACTTCCTCGGCTACAGGGATGCAGCTCAGAGCAGGGCATCCTCAGGTTTCTTTTATGCTCTTTTTAACTAAATTCACTACATCAGGATTCCTTTTATGATAGGGTCAAGTTCAACATCTACAGGAAAAATAAGTAAATAAAGACATCCAGCCAGCTCCCAGCACCAAAGAGATAAAACCAGACGACCCCGACAATCTATAGCCTTCCTCTTCTTACACACACCTTCTAAATTAGCAGTTTTACTTACAGCTGCATTCAAATACTTTGTTATCAGAATGTATGTAAAATGCAGGTCTTAATCAAATCCTCCCTGGGAAAAGTTAATAAAACCAGTGGCAATCTATTTATAGGCTCCGAATTTAACATGCTGCTGCAGCCCTTCATTCAAGGTGCACACACAGATGTATGCCATTAGTATTTTTTTGGTCCTATATATTTATTTTACTCAATGCAATAGCAAAAGTTCGTATTTACTACATACACAAGAACGAATTCTGAATTTTCCAAGACAGCTTGCAATTAACAGCAACTGATCCTCACAGCAAAGTACTGACAATATTTAAGTTCTTTGGTGATACTAAATCTTAAGCTCAATTATTTATGAGTATTATGAAGTATTTTAAAAACATGCAGAATGTATCACTAAAGAGAGTTTCTGAAGAAATGCATCTTCTTAATACTTGGGTGGAATTTCACCATCTCAGCCTGATGAGGGTGGGTGGGATTTGGCAACAGTTGATACTGGAGGAACATATTGATCAGAAGAAAGGAAAAACCACGCTGACATTCAGTGACCTTGCATGAGCACTTCTTTCTTAACTAACTTTTTTTATGCAGAGGAAGTTGAGTTCCACTTTGACAGATGTTGTGCTGAAAGATGGCCCTTCACACAGCACTTATCATCATCACTTTACGAGACAGATCCACTACGACCAAGAGAAGAAACCAGTAATGAAAGGAATACGACTTCTGAAATGGGGTACAGAGAAAGGGGTAACTTCCAGGTTGTACTGCGAAGCTATTCCTGATTGGGGTTGATAGAAAGATTAATTTGTATGTTATAGATGCGAGTTGGATTCGGTTCCTTTTGGGATTATCCAACAGGGCCTTTCTACTGACAGTAGAAAGCATGAGGCTGTGCATGGGAAAACCTGACAAAGGGTGGTAGAGATGTCAACAATACTTGACAGCTGGTAAAGGAGAATAAATGAAAGCCCTTAAAATAAAAGCCTTGGTGTCAAGCCAGACCATGGATCACAGAAAGCATTAACAGCAGAGTGACGGACAAGAATGGCAGCAAAGTGCTCCTGGAACTATGATGGATTACGTATTAGAAGAGTTTATTTTTTGAATGTGAAATTGTCTGCAACATTCGTGTAATTAAATCAGCAATTACCAAGAGATACTGCAGTCTAAACAAAGGGAGCTTTCGTCGCTAGATTTCTCATCACCATACTTGGTGGAACTCAAATACAGCACCATGTTAGCAACTAACCCAGCAAACAACGCCAGTACACAAACACTGAGCACAGCCTTAGGGCTGCTAAGGAGGGTTCTGGCTGCTAACATGCACAATGGGGAAAAGGTTTACAGCCCTGAGTGCAATGAAAACCTGTAACTGAAGAAAGTTTATCATCTTCCTAGAGAAAGTAAGTATCCAGTTGTATGGGAACTGCTGAATCGCAGCCTGAACCACTGATGGATCGCCTGAGGTGAGTACTGAGTCAGCTGCAGGAGCACAGGTGAAGGCAGTTCATCTGTGTGACTGGAACAGGTGGAGTCTGGCTCCACCTCTCCCAGACCCCATTTAAGGGCTGACCACCACTGGGGAAGGATCTCTCGGTGGAGATCCCTCATGTGTGGAGTTCCAGGAAAGCCCTGACCTTCATTGACAGGTGAGCCCTTCCTAGTTTATTGGGTGTCTTTATATCATCTGGATAAGCTGTACAAAAATGCACTGTCCATCTTCATTATACTGTGTGGGTACTATTCATTCAGGGTATCCACCCTACACCAGTGAATTAGTCTTCTCCATTCCCCAGTGTTCTCCCACCCCATTTTATCATGCTTCCAGCTTGAGCTGTCAATTCATACAGTGTTTCCTGTCAGCATGCACATTGCAGACATTGCTGAGAGCTGTATTCATTATTTTACATAAAGGAATTAATTGTCTTCCAGTGTGCTGCAGTCTCTGAAGCAATCACTGGCCGAGCGCCTAATAATTCTGCTCAACATGTGAAGACTTTTGTCTTAGTGCATTTCTGCAGTTTGGCCTATTAGTAAGACTGGATTACACAGAGTGAAGTGCCGCCTCAGATCAATCTATCTGATACTGTACACGCATCTGCAGTAGTGGACTAATAGATGTTTAATAACAACATGTAAAGGTGGTAGTGCTTTTGCAGCAGTGCACAACTCCACCTCCTTACACACTAACCAGCAAGAACCAGCTACAATTAAAGCCTCAGGCAGGAAGGAAAGATTAGTGGCACCATGCACGCTCTTGGGATTTTTGTCCCTGACTGCAGGGCAGGGAAGAAAGTGGATGCAGTGAGGACTGCACCCCAAGGCTGCTGCGTGCCAGCTTGAAACCAGAACCGATTCAGATGCGCTGTTAAAATGAAGCCTCAGGACGAGGATTCAGACCGATCCAGTGCGACAGATGAGGCAAAGCAATGCAAATCAATAAGCTGTTCTGTCACATGACTGATACTGAACTGTCGTATAAACTGTAACAAATCTGTTGCTGTGAGTTAATGATTTTATTACTTAAAGGTATTTTAGGTATTTTAAAATGTTTACGGAAAACGATTAAAAAAACCAAAATGTGCCCAAGTGCTGCTGCAGGAGCTGCTAAGAGATGCAACAACGTTTTAAGAAACTAAAAGCAATTGTTGCCCATAGTCATCTATTCTTTTGAAACTGAAGTCTTGTTTCATTGCTGCATGACGCTGCTATAATCCTAAGAATCTCACTTGGGTCACAGACAAGAAAACCAACGCTCTGAAGACTACAAAATTTTGGTATTTCTGTACGTTTCAACAGCTTCAGGAGAGGCCACCAGCTCTGCAAGTGTCCCACACAGTGGGATGAATGCCTGGTGGAAAGGGCGCAGAAAACTTTGGGAAGGAGTAAAAATGACGGTCATATGAGGAAGCAGAACACTGAGAGATGTTTTCTGCATTTGGAATGAAGTATAAAGATGTCATGGTTTTATGATTTTTGGTATTGGTATTCCACATCATTACAACATGTAGTGCATTAAGAGTTAAAGAGTTAATACCCCAACTCCATAGATCATTGATATTTCCGGGTATACCTGTCTCAGAAGAGAAGAACTACATTCCCCAGAGGACTTTGCGATGCTTTGCATTTTTACGTATTTTCCGCTCAGAGGGAAAAGATAAAAACTCTCTGCGGTCACGGGACACTCTCTTTCCTTCGGAATCGACCCAGCAGTGGGTGCTCGCTGCCGTATCGCCTTCAGCGTTAGCGTAAGGCCTTTGGTTTATCGGACACTCTCTCTTGCTCATTTTATTTGATTTATTAGCTTCAATTCCAATTATATTGTATTATATTGTGTTATTTTGCTTTCTGATATCTTATTTAGTAAATTAGCTTTCCTCCTCAGATCGTTGCCGCTGTTTTGTTTCTAGGCCCATCTCCCTTTTTCCTTTTCCCTTTCCCCCTTCCCCTTTCCTGGGGCGTGGGTCTGCGGGTCCCCCACACCAATTGCCACGGAACCAGGCCGATCCAGCCCGGTAAACCGTTGACAAAAGACTATTAGAGACTTCCTGTCAGCCACGTGCATCTGCTTCTAAATCATTATCCTTGGCTAATTCAAGGGAAGACAGGACACTAGAGCTCTGTGAATGGAACGATGCTGACTGGAAGAAGTCAGTGCTGTTAAAGCACTGAAAGGCATGCTTGTTGTCAGCCACCTCCAGGATCCGCTCAAAGGATTCTTACTGCCCTTAAGACTTTCTAACGTAAACATATCTTACGAACTCGCCTCAAATGAAGTCTTTAAAGCAAAGTTTTCTAGTCTGTAACGTGTAATAGAACCAACTACGTTTGAAGCCAAAACCATACACTTCTGTTTTCATCTTGGCAGTGAGATTGAGGCAGTGTCACATGCAAGGCTGTCAGCGTTAACTAAAAATCAGCTACAACTTGCCTAATTGTGTCTGGGACTTACTTTCTTCTCAAAAATGTCAACCTCAGCTGTTAACCAACTTGAATGTTATAAGCAATAGTCTGTAATTCTTTGAGGAGGAAAACCAGCACAAACTAAATTATGCTGTGGGACAACGGTTTGGTTTTGAGAGGAAAGGAGAAAGCACAAGCAAGGTGTACATGTGCACAAATCTCCAGCTGACACTGTGTGCTCAAGGGTGAAGTTGTTACTGTTTGTTTCCAGAACTAAGTAGAAGAGGATACTTTCCTTGTCTGATTATTTCTCAACTTCAGAAATGTTTACAAAATTTGTTTTACGAAGTGTGTGTTGCAAGAAAAAAAAATCCCACCCAAACATCCTCCCACTAAATACTCATTCAGAAGTCTACTTTTCCAGTCCAGCCTTAGTGATCAGTGCTAGATGTCACCGACAATTGGATTCTGTCTCAAAATTGGATTTAGTGCTTTTCTTTCCTTACGTGATACTGGAATGTATTTTCATTGTTCAGACCGAGAAGTTAGATTCTCTATTACACCAAGAGCTACTCAGTTCATCCCAACATGCAGTGGCAACTCATTAATCTCCGATGTGTGAGGTTTAATGCAGGTGAACAACTATCTGAGATTTGCTGGAGTTCGGTAAGAGGCTGTAAGTTAATTACCTCCTTTTGCAGATGGAGTTTGAAGAAACTGTTTGGTTTTGAAGGCAGCGCGAGGCAAATTTTTCTGCCTTTGCAGAGCTGTTGAAAGACAAGAAGTGTTATATTTGTCTACGAAGATACGTAAGCTGAATTTACTGGGAATTTCAGAATGACATCCACTTGTGAAGCATAAGGAACAGAGTGAGTCAGACACTCAAAAAGCTGTTATGACTCTGAAAGTGATGGTTTTCAAACGGTGCTTGCTTTTAATGGCCAAGAGTTACAAAGAAGCATGTCAGAAATTTTGCAGTGCAAAATGCGCAGATTTTGTAAGAGTGAAGCTCCTTGCAGGGCAAAAAGCCCAGGAAGGCAAAAACAAACAAACAAACAAATACACCAAAGGGAGAACAAGCCACCTAGCACGCATGCCACAGCAATATGAGTGCAAGGTCATAAAGATGGAAATTCAACTGTCCTGTTTGATCGAGCAAGACTAAACTTATGGTTTAAACGTTCTAGTGCTGTGCAGAAGCATCACTTTTGTATGAGCATCCCTTTAAAAAGGTGTCATTCTTATGCAAACATATGCCCTTTGAGAGATGTTTGCCTTTTTTCTCTGAAGTCACACAAGAGGGCTCAGAATGAAGACACAAACCTGAGGATTAGCAGCTGACAGCAAGAAAACAGCACACCCATCTTTATTTATTTTTTGACTGCACCTATTGTCCTGCCTTTTCTTTTTCTGGTAACGTTCAAGGGTAACACTGCCTTGAAACACCCTTACTGCCTACCAGACACCAAGAGAGAAGCCCGCATTCCAAGAGCGGCAGGAACTTGGCAAAGAGAGAATTATCTATTGCCAGAAGGAATGCACCGATTCAGCGTATTTTCACCGCAGCATACTTTTGGAGGGAAGAAGGAAGGCAGTCAGTGACATATAAAGCTCGGCCTACACAAAGGCTGCTTAAAATGACAACGCGTGAAAAACCGTCTCCGCTCACCTCAGTGTGCAGTTTTATGCTGGCACCAGTAAGGTTTATTTCCACAGTGAGAGGGAAGAAACAGGGAGGAACAGCTGTGTGTGAAGAGCCTAACTCTGAGTGAGGAAGCTCAGCACTCACATCACCAATTGTTAAATATTGCTACAGAAGGCGGCAAAAGAAGGAACGTATCTTTTCTAAAGGATTTCTTCAGTCAGAGCAAGATCTGCAATAGTTTGTGAGCTATAAAGCAATGCCATCACGTGTTTTACCTTCGTCCTAAAATATAAGGAGGTGCTCTGATCATTTCGATCTTAATAACTAACTAAAAACTTTGTTCTTAATGAACAGCAAAAATGAGTAAACGCATTCATAAACATTATAAAATGTGCCTAAAAGAAAAGAGCAAAAGGCCCTTCCACCAACTAGAATCTAATGCAAAAAAGCATGAAGCCACAGTCAGTTACTACTCAACTCCTGACATGTGGCCTGACTGTAAACTTTTTTTGATGCTCACAAGCAGCCAATTAAACGCATGACGATGTTTAAAATGAGCACGATTCCCAGACTTGCTTTCTTAGAGGAATTTAGTGAAGCCAACCACTGGTCAGAGTGTTCCTGTCCACAAGTATTCCACAATACCACTTTTTACTGAATCAGTGTTTTTGCTCTACCACGTTAAATCAAGAACAACTTCTTCCTTCATATTTAATGGCCCTAAACGTTGTTTTTCCCTATATCATCCCACTACATTCAAACTGCCAACTGCACATGGCAGGAAGTTGCTTCGCTCATCGTTACTACACTACTTGCAAGTCAGAGACGTGAGATGATGTGGAAAGAATTGAAATAATTATATACATATATATCAAATTCCTTCTTTCCTTCACAGCGGAGACTCCAGGAGAAGTTCCCAGCACCTAACAATTTAATGCAGGTACTACATCACTGCAGAGAACCTCAAGCAGGGACCTTGAGCAATGCTGTGGGAAGGTGATTTGAGATGAGCACGTACATGCTCATCCACTATTTGCTGCTCCTGAACTGCTCCATATTACCTCTCACAAATGGTGCAAGCTGAATATATGTATATAACATGTATTATTTCATTGTATTTATTTCTGCTTCACTGGACTGGGATACTTAGATTTCCTTAAAATATACGTGTTCTTTTGCTCTGAACATGCCAAGCAGACTATGCTCACTAATTATTTGAACAGTCTACAGCTCAGCTCTTTGAAAAAGCACTGTAATTAACTCTGCTTAAAGCTTTCACATCCTTGTGTTATTAATGCTGCATACGATCAAAAGCATGCATACATGACCCACACAGAACCACCTTGTAAACTGTACAGCTCTGCACGATCTCCACAGAGTACAGTCTGCACGTGGAGACTTCTGTAATTTGTAACACACTGAAGTCTAGAAGATGCCTGTTCTTTGGAGAATGCAAGTATTACCCTGCCAGTGACGTACAATGAAATACTTAGCAGCTTTCACGTTCAGAAGTCCTTTCTGCATGACAGCACAGTGAACTGCAGGTAAACGAAGACTCCAACAGTTACACTTCATATGTAATTTATTCATTGTCTGTTTTCAAAGAGAATTTGGATTTTTTCACCGAATTAGAACTAAAGCTCAGAAAATGCCTTCATCTTCTGCAATTGTATTTTTTGTAATTATCTGCCATCTGCTCTTTGATCAAGCTAGCATTAATTTGCCTACACCACCATATCAGGAATTGTCTGTACAGAAACTTACTGGATTCCTAGCTCATTTTTGAATGCCAGCAACCATAGCAAGTTCAGTATCGCAGCCACAGCAAATGCGCAAGTAAATTATGAACAGCAGATCGTTGACAAAAAGAAAAGTAGTGATCCCAGGTGGCAAGCCAGCATCCTTGCAAAGGTAAGCTCATGCAAAACTAGCAGGTATGAGGAAGCTTTGAATCCTTAGACCCAGAAGTCATTGCCAGGGGAAAACAAAACTTTGCTGCAATTTAACAGCGCTTTGTGCAAGGTGACAAAACATTGAACCAATAAAACAAAAAGTGTACAATAAAAAAAAAACAACATACACCACAATTCTGGAATTTTGTTATACAATGTACAGTTTTGAAGAGTTTTTTTTTAATCCAGACTAGGCAAAGATACTTACTCATTGACTTCATACACAAACCGTTTTACGATTGTCAATAGCAAGACTCTGACAAACATCTGTAAGAGCAGGGAAACTGTAAAAGCTAGAAATCTGGGCTTTGTTAATGATACTTAACTTACGCTGAGATGTAAGCTGCTCTAGAGGCGTTCACGTTTGGGTAAGATTCCCATAAAAAGCAAACAGATCTTCCTAAAGCTCTCTATGGCTCAGTCTATCCAATAGTTGAAAACAATTATGTTATGTATAAACAAAGTCTCATAATTCAGATATCGAGAACTGAGACTTCTGCTATTGATCTTTCTATAAAGTTTCACTGTGAACATTAGAAATCAGAAAAACAGCTTTCTGACTAGCTAAGCTGCCCTCTGTAATCTCCCCTATCAAGTTCACTCTATTTTAAAACATCGAATACAATCTGAATAGATTTGGCTGTAGTAGCACACAGTTGGGACTAATTGTCCACAGAATCCTCACGTCCAGAGCCACTACAAAGGCAGAAGTCCTGCTGTCTTTGCAAGGTCTGCGTTATTTATCTGTAAGTGGTTGTATTAGCAAACTGTTTTGAAGGGCCTGGTTAAAAAGGCCCATCAGGTATGCCAGTATGCCTCTGCTCTTCAACAGGTTAAAAACGAGAGTTGTTTCATTCACAAATGCTATCTTACATTGCTTATCAAATACTTGGATTACTGATGAACTTTCATAGAGCAAAGCTCTACAAATAATAATATTCATAACGTGTTCTTTCTTTGAAAATGTCACACAGCCTTATTCGTTTCCAAACCTGCTCTAAAATAAAAACGGTCAGGAAACATTTAAGCAAAAGGAACTGTCAATATTGGCATACAAAGAGGCACTGAATATCTGCGTTCCATTTGCTTTGGCTTTAAGGTCACCATTTTTAAGAGACGTGTGAGATCAGCAGTGTTCTCGTATCAGTGGTTCACTTCCAAGCAAAGCAGCAGGCACTAACCCAGCACTGTGCTTTTTGTTTCACGGGACTCAGGTTCATCTAAACCTTTACTGAGAAACACTGATGTTTGAAACCACAAAATCTGCAACTGAATATGTAATTCTGAGCGACAAAGCAGAAGAAAATAAACTGCAAATGAGTTCAAATTGCATGAAAGATTTCAGATTAGGTTTCACTTGTTAAAACAGCAATACCAGCACCAGGAGAAGCATTTTGGTAGCGTGATGTGTTTTTCTAGTTGGAAAATAAAATTCAACTGTATGCAGCACTATACATCCTGTCTAACTACTTCACTACTTGATGCACTTCATGGAACTTTATATATGCTTTTAGGATGGTATAATGTTATTTTAACAGGAGACCATACATTCTTTCCATACATTCAATACCTGATTTATTTTACAAAAAATACCACACCTCTAGTGTGGCACACAGTGTTTCTCTGCGCCGTGAAACTGGAAAACAGCTCAGTATACCATCACTGAATTCTGACATACCCACTAAAACATCAGGAAAGTACTTACTGGCTGAGGCTTGAGGTTGAATGCGAGGTATTCCTCCATTTGGCACTTGGAAGTTTGAGTCACTTCTGCTGTTTTTCACAGACTCAGCTTGGATGCTAGATGTCCTGGACAGGTTTGGAAGACTACGCCTTAGTTTTTCTGCGTGAAACAACAGAAAGATATCACTACGTGTAGCTTGATGCCTGACAAAGTTCAAATTATTAACCAACAGTTGAAGCCAAAATCTAAGTGACACAAACAGCTGTATGAAATGAATTGAAATGCATACTTCGCTGCATTACAGTTATTTGATCATCTGCAAAGTTTTATATTTATACGTAAAAAAGGAAGAATGCACAGTTTTCACTTGTGGCAAAAGAAAAATAATGAAGAATGGGATGTTCCCAAATTGAAACATGGCTAAACTTTAATTCCCTGGGGTTTGTTCCATCGTTCTGGCAATTGAGCTTACAAATCTATTGTTCAGTGTTGCATGCTTTCTGAGGTCTTTATCCAGCCTATACAGTGCTTGCCTTAAGATTAAAAATAGTAATTTTTGAGACAGTATTTGGCACTACTCAGCCCCACATCAGCACGCTATGTAACAAATAGGTGCTCACTTGGAAAGAAACATAACACACAGCATTTAAAATTCTAAAGGGTTACAGTTCTTTCACACGAGTCGACTATTAATTTAGCTAGTACTGATTCTTTAAGAGCTTATAACAGCTCATCTGGCCAACTGAAGAGTGATTCAGGGAAGAAGTACTCTAACTCACACAAGTACTAAAGGTGAAAATGAAAGTAAGCACCTTCATAGGCTGAATATTCTTACAAGTTAACATTGTAGTGTGTACACTCCTGAACATCCAGATTTCCCATTACCCTTTCTAGAGCAGAAAAAAAATCCCAAACAACATTTTTGTCTGTGAATATCCAAGTAACATCCAACCACACAAAAAACACTGCAAGAGAATTCCTTGGAAGTGTTTCAGAGCGCATGATTACAGGCTCTACTCTCATCCCTCTGATATTTGGGATAGCAGCCTTTTGTACCTGACCTCTCATGGAATATTTTTGTTGTACCTCATCTAGCATGCACTGAGAGTTTCATGAAGCCCCAAAAAAGAATGGGAAAGGGATTCTCAACTAAGTCACAATGTACTCATAATTTACCAGCTTTTCTGTTGAATGCTTTCCTACATACCTAACATTTCTGCAAACCTCCAGATAAGATTTATGTTAACCCTTCCAAAGATATTCTTGAATAGCTAATTATATTTGCAGGATCATCTTCCCCAGAAGCTCTAGCCTAGCACATTTATTTTCTTGATTAAAAGTCGAAAATGTCTTACTCAGTGGAATTCTGGAGGTGATACAGATCACTGCTGTATCAGCAGGAGAAACAAGAAACACAGAAAAACTGTTCAAAAATGTATTTCTACATCAACCCAGCTTTAGACATTTTACATCCATCTTGCCTTGAAGAGAAATAAATAAGCTCAATTCTTCATAACTACATGCATTCTGAATTTAAGATTTTATTTACCAAATAACTCCCTTTTTTAGATGGGATCACGCTTATGGAATTTCAGCTCCGTTAAAGGAGCTGGCTTGCTACCAAGTGTATTCAGAAGCAAAATTGTACCAGAACAGCATTATTATATGACAATCCATTTGGCGTGAAGTTTTCTGTGACTTTTACTGTGTGGCAGTTTGTACAGCTTCGACATTTATTTAGAACGGTCAACAAAGACAGCATTACTATTTTAAGGCCCTATTCATGGTCAAAGAGCTCGCAGTCCTGCCGTGTCAGATGAAAGCATTCAGCTATCTCATAGGTTAGAAATACGCCTAAACCACAACGTTACTCTTATTCTCAGCAGTTAGACTCTCTTCATTTTATTCTGCCATCTGCAAGGCCTACTGGTGAACGACAGCTTCCCTTGTGCTCTCCTCCATCTTAGAGCATTTTCCTGCCACAGACAGAACTCAGTGACAACAAAACCTGACTACACTCAGTGACCAGATAACATCTAAGATACAGAGGAAGCCTATCAACTCATCTGACAGCGAAAGTTCTCCAGCAGTATTTAAGCTTTGCTTACTGTACTTTATCTTAACGCCGAGATTAAACCACGGTATTGTGCGAGCGTACAGTTTTAGCACTTCACACCAAGCAAAGTCTTTTTTACACAGGTACTTGAGCTACTTGTGTAACGCATCTGAGACAGAGCTTATTACCTTCACTTTTGACATTACTGGTCTGCATATCTGTAGGATGGCCTTGAAGTGAAAGTCGAGGTTGCTGTAAACGGCTGATCATGGGTTGGGGTGACACTCTGCTGTATTCTATACTTCGAGCAGGTGATCTGGAGCGAGGAGAATTCCTTGGAGACTGTTTTGGTGAAGGCCAGGGAGAACTACGAGGTGACGGTGAGAACCTGCTAACAGCAGGGTGCACTGTGTGATGCGTGCCATCTTCTTCATCTTCTAAACTCTGTGCATCAAGCTCCTGGTCGCTGAACGTGCCGCGCCTCGTGGAATTGCAAGAGGAACCAGAACTGCGCCGAGAAGCAGAGGCTGCATACTCTTGCCGGAGGCCTGGCAACATGAGTACACTGTTACTTTTATCAGCCCACAAATGGCACAGACTAGGAATCGCTCACACAACTACCTGCCCAGTGCTCAAACTCACATGTAGCTCACGTTCCCTCTTCTTACTTGAGACGTGAAATTAATTCCAGATTAGTATCAAACAAAGCTGTCTAACAGCTGAGTAAGTAGGTGAGTTTCTTCCTTTTCCTACTACAACAATCATCAATATAGTTTTGCTTTCTACTTGTCCATCTCCTGTCCCAGGCTGGAAACTCAGCACAGGCAACAACTTAATGTTGTTATAATGTAACACCCTGTACGAATCACAGCAGCTGCAATGACACGCCTCTTGAGATACATTAGTAAAAATAACAAAAAGCTGCTCCTAGAGAAACTAAGTTCAGTTAGACCAGCGAGATCCAAAGCTGGGAGCACTTATCCCAAGGGGTGCACAAAACAATTCAATGTAATAAAGGGAGGAACATTTTTTTTATAACATCAACATATAAAACAGTGTTTGTAATAAACATTTGTTTCACATTTAAACCATCCTTTCTGAATTTCTACTTTTGTATACTCTTTATAACGTACATAATGTACCAGGGTAGGAGAGTACAGGTATATATAATTGTATACATTTCCTCATCCAGGAGACAGAAGTCCTTAGCTAGTCTTCTCAGGAAAACTGCATTTGTATACCCCTGATAGGGCAAACACTTCTCTCCCATGATCCTGCTAAGTTCTACTGCAGTTCTTTAATTAAAAAAGATCAGCTACCCCACTTGGTTTTCAGGATGCAGAATACTTACTTTCTTCCTGCATCCGTGCTAAAATCTGCACATCTGTAACATCATTTAGCTTATAATTAGATCCAATAGAGTCTTCATCCATCTCTGACGCACTTAATTCACTGTCCACAGAGGACTGTGGACTTAGCGGAGGATTCTTATCAGCTGAGCTTTTAAGATGACCTATAGAAAGAAAAGAAATAGGAGATGTTAAAAAACAAAAAGCAAAAAAAACAATGCATAACCTGGTAGAAGAACCAACAATCTGAAAAAAAGACTGCCTTAAAACACTGAGGCTGGCAGACAGACATTGGAAACATTTGACTGCAAATCTACACTGAAAATGAGTAACTTTATAAAAATCATTATAAGAAAAGAAATTAATGACACATCGTCTGCTCCATGTCTACCAAGGTTTCAACTGCTAAGAAATTTGTACAGCTCTTACAGAAAGAGCAACTGCATGCCTGTTCCATTTACGTCTTCATTCTTACTGCTACGCACCACGAGGGCTACTCTGAAAGTAAAGCCTTCTGTCTGATTATGCTGGCCTGCAACACCAGAGGTGGGTGTCAGTGGTGGAGGTTGAACCTTCTCGACAACATTCCATTACATTTTGTTGCCATGTGACAGATGGCAGCAGGACTGTAGCACATAACAAAGACCAGAACTACACAGATGAAAACAAAACTTGGGTAATGACCCTGGTGAATATATTACAGTGCAGGATTATCTTTATAAGTCCACACGGCAAACTATGGATAGTGAAACTGACAGTGAAATGGTTTTTCTCTTCCCTGCATACTAACTTGAGTTAAAGCAAATACAATGAGCCAACATTCTGACTTCAGTGCAGAGAGATGTCCCACTCATCAATTTTTCTAAAGGAAACTAAGTGCCTACAGCGCAGAATAAAGGCAGAAAACGTTGCCAGAAGTTACTGTTTACGCCAATGTCTGCAGAGCCTTAAGGAATATCTTTATTTCTTAGATTACATTGCTTCACATCTCAGCTGTACTGATGGATACATCACATACCAAATACTGCAGTAAATAAGCAATACTGTAATTGCAAAGACTTTACAACTACCACCAAGTAATGTCTAAACATACTACACAGGTTGATTCCAGAAGCTTCTTATGTGTGCTGGGACTTCACGGAAAGGAGCCACAGAGTAGGAGTTTTGGTCTGTTAAAATGTTATCATAGGTCCATGGGTATCCAAAGGAAACACTGTACACCCACCTCACACCAAAAGGTACGTAAAAAATGCCTTTCCTAAAAAGCTTAAATACAGCACGATGCAAACTTCCTAAAGAAAACAAAACTGATGAGTTGTGGTGTCCTTATTCTAGTTCCGTGGAAATGTCAAGTATTTGAGCACGTATTTTTGAAGGAAAGGAAGAGAGGGAAGGAAGGGATCCCCCACTCCCCCTCACACAGCCACTTACCTGAGGTACCCGGAGATATGAACTGTTTCACTAAAGCAGATTTCACTGGTGTTGAGGAGGGAGAGTTAAAACCACTACTGTAGGGGCTACTGGTATTTGGACTATAGGAGCTGGCGTAACTGACTGCACTGAAAGGGCTGTTGTACAAACTCTGTCTCTTCATGGCTGTACAAAAGAGGAGGAAAATGACAAATTATAATACAGGAACAAGCAAGAAAAATGAATATAATACTAACATAACTTCAGTGTGATTTAATTGCTATACATTTCAAGCAAAGCATTTAAGGCAGCAGGGATTTTTGGTCAACTGATCTCTTAGTCTCCTAGGTACTAAACCTAACATGAGAAAACTACAAGGTAAGATAACAAGTACATTCTTAATAGAAGTCAGATCTAAAATTGCTACACTCATTTTTTCCTAGGCACTGGGAAGGAGGAGGGATGGGACTCAAAACTTGACTGCAGTAGCTAAGCTATGCTAACACAGAACCTATGCATTACATGCAAATCAGAGACCATTAAATAACAACGCTACAAAAACCACGCTCTTTGTAACTGGACATAACAAAAAGAGGCATCCCTACATAAATCAGGGTTAGAGTGCATGAAACACAGTTGCCCCAGTACAATCTGAATAAGTATTTGATGCAACCCTACCAGCCTGCCTTGGAAAACGACAGATTTTGTACTACAACAATAGCAAGTGCCCACTGAAGACAAAAAGAGTCCTTAGCTTATGTAGTACTGACAGAGAAAGATTGCTTTTGGCTACTGCTAAGGAGCTGCTGCAACACTGCAGCCATCCCAAGGAAATCCTAACATCTCCACATTTAAAACCAAATGGAAAAATGAAATTTTTGAAGCAGTTACCTTTGATTTTTGCCATTTCAAATGTTCTTAAATATCAATTGACCCAAACAACCTTGTTCTCATCCCCCCTAGGTTTCATCTTTCTTTGAGAATCACAGCTAACCCCTGGGATGGTGCTGACATATAGATGGAACTAAACCAGCCAGCAGTCACATACCTCCTGCAATTGCCTTTTAGGGTGAAAGAATAGTTAATGTATATAAATCATACGGGAATGCAGTTCATGTCTAGTTCTCCAGAATTCAGAGACTTGTCTGGATTATGCAGTATTTAAACAGCAACCCCAAACCAGAGAACTATGAACACTGCACATGAAATTCCCCAAAGCATAAAAGAACAAAACAAAACAAAACAAAACAAAAAAAAACAAAACCCACAAGTACAACGAATGCTTGTTTATATTTCTGGATGCCCTGAATCTGTTTGGTACTGTAAAGCAGAAAAGACAGTCATAGTTCTTACTGCAGCACAAACTTAAGTGGAAGATTTATACAGCACTTAAAAAAGGCTTCTCCAGAAGTCACCACGACAAGACAGTTGCATGAAATGCTGTCTTCAGTGGCCAAGCCTGCTTCAGTTCCTCCTCCCACCTCACTCTGCCCTTTGTTACTACCTCCTCACTCGCTCTACACAAGAAATAAAGGGGTTGCACTGTCACGCAGATTACTAAAGCGGTGTCAGTAATACATGATCTCATCAGAGAACCAATATTTAGTAGCACCCCAAGAGGAATTGTGTTACCACAACTGAAGAGCAAGCAGAACACAGCAAGGTGGAAATGGCAGCAATTCACTGTAGATTCCTTAAACTGCTCTCACTTTCACTTTCAGGCTAAAATGATATATTCACCAACAAGTGAATCCAATGAATTTTAGCAAGGATTCTTGAGGTGCAGATTATTTGGTGAATGTCACAAAGGAAGTCTGTGCTTCATTATCAAGCTCAGCCAACAAAGAAGGTAATTAAAAGTGGCTGTATCCTGGTTGACTCTGAACAGACAAATCAGTACTATTTTAGTGCTCAAGTATCTGCCGAGTACTAAGCATTTATGACATGCAGATTTCTTCAGATGAAAGCAAGCATAATTTCACTATAAACAAAAAAGTACTCCCAGGTAAATTACGAAATTTATATGGTACATTTGTCATCCTAGGCAAGTATGAACTGTTACCTTCCTCAGCACTGTATTTTTCCCCAGATAAAAAAACCACAGAACAGCCAAAACAGCTGTATTCAAAACATTTTTCCTTTTATAGAAATCCCAATTGGAATTGTATAGCATAGGAAGACACTAAGTGTTTTTCAATAATGCAAAATACGGTCTTGGGAGTGGCAATGTTAATAAGTAGGACAACTTTTAACATGATGATTGCAGTTCTCTATTAGATGAAGCATCAGCTTTGATCAGATCACACATTAGCTTTCAAAACATCGGAGGGAAGGATTAATGAAATGATGAGCACTTTTACAGAAATGCTTATTTTCTTTTATAGGATTCAGAAACAGCATTCACTACCAGGTTTATTTTAGTCAACAGTTGATTAGATTGGTCTTCAATTTCTCTTTTGCTCTAGAATAGAGAGGAACAGTATTTCTGGGTTCCCGCCACTGATTTTTTCACTTGCTCATTTGTAAAATCCAGTATCATTTTAGACTTCCTCATAGTGGAAGTGCTGGTTTCCAGCCAGTGTGAAATGCAGTCTTTGCACTTTTAACTAGTGACCAGAGGGCAAGACTTAGAGAAGACTCTGCACCAGAACATGCCTAAGGTTCCTTCTAGTCTGGATACTCTTCCAGCACTAAGTAGTCCCTCCCTTCCCTGCAACTGTAAACCTGAGCTCAAGAGCAAGTAGGCACCATGCATTCCATGTCCTCAGGAACTCTTTGCATGGAGCTGAAAGTCCCTCTTCGCTTCTTTACCATCACATGACGGAAAAAGATTATTTTATAAAAAGAAAGCAGAAAATCTGGAATATCGGAGTCCATTTGGGACTGAGGCAAAAAGATTAGGAACACATTAACAGAACTGCCAAAGAGAAAACAATCATGGCAAAAGAAACAGGGATCAAGGAGAGAAAGTAACAGCAGTAAGAAAAGCCTTATCTATGGAGAATGAACTGAAATTTATTAACTGAACCAATTAACTCAGAACAGGTGAAGAGATGGTGATCCATGATGCAGGATCAAGCAGAATGTGAATAAAAGGATGAAGGTAGCAGGCTTCTCTTCTCAAGGATCAGACACTCAGCTCCTTCCCCAACTTCAAATATAACCATGTTGCATCAAGGAAAAAAAAAAAGCTTCACTTTCTTAGACAAAATAGCTCATTTAGGAAAAAAAAAAAGTGCTAACATACTGACAAGCACCTAACAACTAATTAGGTATAACAGCTAGTGTAATACAGACTGTTTTAAATAAGAGCTCCAAGTGAAGGACGTTGGCCAGGAGCTTTCAGAAAGGCACACATTGAAGCTATGCAGGTGGCCTAAAACTCCCAGACACTGCCTCACAGCTAATGCTTCATTTTATTTACAATGTAGAAAACTACAACAGTGAATTTCTCACTGCAAACCATGACAACTTTAGGCAGAATTAACTCCTACATCTCACTCTTCTTTCACAACTATTAGCTCATTCCGATCCTTCTGACTCTGGTTAAGGATAATATGTACAACACAGTGGTGTTAATACTCAGAACTCACCTGACATTGTCTGCTCCAGCCTGTGGATCAGTGACTTTTTAGCACATTCAATGTCAGGGCTTGGGTAATCCAACACCTGCCTGCACCAAACTAATGGGCTGACACATTTTTGCATTGGAGTCAATCTCTTCTTTGGAGATGTATATAACCTGAAAAGAAGAAAAACAGTATGAAAACAAACAAAACGTGGATAAATCAGGCATAAAAAATACTACACACTACGCTATTTCTATTCTTATACTGAACCTACAGTACAAACACAAAATATAAAGAAAGCACAAGCTTTAGCTTTAAATTAACCATTCTGGACGCAGTATGATGCTGATAACATGTGGCTACCTAAGGATTTCTGTCAAAATCTGATGCCTATATTGCTACACCTTCATAAACCGACTGGCATGCCAGAAACAAACAAACCCTGATACGTGGACAATTTCACTCCATTACACAAACATACAATCAGTACAATTGAGGACTGATCATCCTTGATTTAAGTAACACCTTAAAGAAGAAAATGAAGAACTATGCAATATACAACTACAGTTTTCCTAAATGCGAAGAAGTTGTAAACAATATCCACCCTAAGTGCTGAAGTACACAGGACATATCTCATAATTTTGTATCCTTGAATGATTTGTAACTTGTATCCTAGCACCTGATCCTCTAGTTTTCCTTTGTATGCTGAACAAAAAAGACTTCTCTGTCCCAAGGGGTACACAGTCAAGCATTAAAAACAAGAAAGAAGAGATAATGCATGTAGGAGAGTAAAGGTAAACAATGGGGCCATATTGCTCTGGAGGACATGCTGAAAGGCCTTTGCCCATTAGCACTCCCATGCATTTATTCTAAATTCAGTATTTCCTAACTGAAGAAACAAGCATTCCATTGTAAAGGCTTTAAAAATTCAGCTGAATATTTAACACCCCTCCACAAACAGTTTAAAGTCACATCCTATCACTCTCAGAACAGGGATATTTAAGCCTTATCATTTAAAGAAAAATTAACCTGGAAATTTGTTTCATCAACAGTAAAATGCAAGATCTACAGCACAAACTGGAGCATTTGCAGACATGGTTGAGTGTGTGTTTCCTCTAGGAGCATCTAGTGACAGACCTCATGTTCCAGTAGCTTAGGAATGTTTGAGAATTATTTGAGTCAGCATGCTCCCATACAAAATGGCAAAAAATCCTGTTTCCTTGGTGCCAGTGACATCAGAAGTTCTATCTCCCTGTACACTTTTTTTTATTTAAGGTAGGGTTACACAACACAAAAGAGTCAAAGGCAGCCAAGCCAACCTTGGTGCTGCGCCGAGGAGACTCCCAGTTCCCTGGTAGCTGGCATGCCTTGCCACATTTCAGAAGCTCCGTGCACATTTGAAGTGTTTACAGTAATACCCAGCACAATGGGCAAGAAACTGAAGTGCATGTTCTCTTTTGAAAGACGCACATGGTACGTATCTTGAACAATCCTATAAGACTAATTGAAAAGAAAAAAGTTTTCTGCAATTTCAACTGTTGCATTTGTTTGACAAGCAGTTTATCTACTGACACAATCCAGGCTCACATAGTTCGATTTTTGCACTCACCCTAACTAAACCCATACTGCAGATTCTCCCACCTCTTTCCGTTGCTTTTCCTTCGTTTCACCTTACATTTCAGAAAAGGATAGAACTGTAGAATATACACATTTCACACAACTCCTCTACCTCACGATTAGAAGTTCACATGTGCTAATGCAATAACACGATGACTCTTTCAATACAGTTTCTTCTATGTCGTGCCATTATTAATTCTCATTATTATGAAGCAGTGATCTTTATCCCATGTCTGACAAAGAGCAGCTGATCAACATTTTAAAACTGATGCAACTCTTGCTTTGCTTAAGTTTAAAGAATAAAGACCAAGAGCAAGGTGAAGTGCTGGAGTGGTGCTTCTTCCTCTCCTCCCAGTAGCAGAAAGGAAAAGAACAGAAAAGATGCCATGGAATTAAAATAACCATGTAGAAATAGGTTGACAAAGCTCAGTGATCTTTTTTGTCCAGCTGCCATTGGTCTCTGAAGGAGCAGGTCCTCTCTAGCTAAGGAGCTTCCCAGAAAAGACTTCTTTCCATCCATGACCATTTACACATTCGACAGCAAAATAACTCCACTTGAATGGCAGCACAGCAACATTAAGATCGAAGATTACCAATGACTTCATACATCTTTAAACACCATTAAATCACCTTCCAAAAACAGGAAATGGAACACGTTTGAGGAAGCAGGCAACTTACAGTTACCACCCAGACTTCAAATATTAACACATCAGAAAAACTACGCTCCAACCGACCCACAAGAAAGCAAAGACTCAGCTACAGCTTAGTGACACAAGATCAAGCAAAAGAAAACACTACATGAAAAGAAGCTTGGGAACGCTGACCTATTTTTTAACAGGTTTAAGAAGCCCAGGCACATGACTGCTGCTCAGGAATATTTCCTTCCTCCAGTTGTCACTAACCACAGTGACAGAGCATTCTCAGAGCAGCGCCAGCCTGAAACATAAAGCAGCCAGGGGCTCTGCTGATTAGTTCTAGGAAGACACCGCACAGGAAAGGAAAGGCTTTTGCACAGGGACGATTGTCATTATGCACTCACAGGACAATGCCAGCCTAATCTGGTGAGTCACAGCACGCTGTACTGGGGCACAACTGAGCTGGGAAAAGCTTTGCAGAAAGAAGACACGGAGGTAGAAATGGAATATTGCCATAAGGATTACCTCACCTACCTGATGAGCACACCTCTCCACATTAAGATACAAGTGGCCAGTTGCCACAGGCACGAAGCCAGAAGCCAAGATTCCAACTAGGAAGAAAGGAGGAGTCTTTGTACCAAAACCCTTCTACAGTTCAAGAGCATGAGAAAAGCATGCAGATGAATAACAAGGTACAGATCCAATTAGATGGAATACACCAAGTGAAAGACACTTGACTTAATGCCTATTTATCTTAGTCACATTAAGCAAAAACAGGTACAAGAGGGAATGAAACAAGGGTATGGATAAAACGTGTACCAGGCAAAAGCAGGATGAAGAAAGCAACCTGCTGAGAAGATGCGAAAGAAAAGATAAGTAGGTACAGATTAGTACCTACTTATATCCAGGAAAAAGCCCGTGAAAAAGAGCTACTAAAAGTAAATAGATGAGAATACAGTGTAGTCTGGAAAACAGTTTTGAGCACAACAATATGAGCCTAAATTAGAGAAGCTTCAGAACTCTACCAGCACCTACAAGGAGGCAGAAATGTGGATCATGCCGAAACAAGGCGTGATTATGAGGTAAATTTGGGGAATACCATTAAGACAGTAAAGGAAATCTGTGTCAAAGCTTTCACAATAAGCAAAAAATCAACCGTATTTAAAAGCTGGGAATATCACAAAGGAAGTCAAAAATGGAAAAAAGCTAACTTTCTTTCTGCAGTCCTCGAGCATTTCACAATAAAAAAGATATCTCAAAGACATCAGTCTTTGATGTTACCAGTTATTACACTTCAATAACTAGTAACTTGTATGACCCTTAGTCAACTTAACATGCTGCTTTCCACATCTTCCTCATAGTTTGAGAAGCTGTTATCAGAATTTGCTTTAAAAAAAAACCAAAAACCTTTACACTGAATTTATACTTAACCTGCCAGCATCACCTTTTCTTTTACTTAAAGCCACGAGGCAGGAATTGATCAGAACCCATCCAGGTTCCAAGAGGCTTGGGCAACATTAACACATGGCGACTTTAACAGCTGAGCAAAAAATGCTGCAATGTAATTCCAGCAATGGCATTTAATTCAGGTGCAGCTCTCAACTAAAACACATCACGTTTTACTGGTTCACCACGGCAAATTTTAGGGTGTACAGTGGATATCAAGCAAGGAGATGAAAGATGATCACAACAGATGACAATCATATTTTTATCCTCTGTATCTCAAAGCAAGCAACTTTGCCAGCTAACTGGAACAGATGACTAGAACAGAAGTGTAAACTATTAAAAATAGGTATTACTTTAACAGAAATAGCTGCTGAATGACAGTGTGTATAGCAGGAAAAGTGCTGGCTTTCCATTTCAACTAAACAGGATACCTAGCAAATACACTGAAAATAGCAGTTTTCGCTATTAATATAAACAATCCACCAGTAATTTAAATATACAGCAAACACCTTCTGTCAGGAAACAAAGCCAGTCAGCCATGAGCTACCCCCAAGCCCTACCTGGGGGCTTTACATCAAAGCGACACGCAAACACCAGTACGGGCACGCTAGCTTCTATAGCAACACCACGTGAACAGGATGCAACTGTTCAAAAGTTCACTGTCCAGTGTGCATCCTACAGACAGACAGCAACCTCTATACGTGCAGTAAGTGCACATGAGAGTGAGTTCTGAAGAAAACTCACAACACTTCGCTCTCATATTTCAAAGAAAGGTTTTCAGAAAGCTTAGGAAAAGTGACCGTGTGACAAGTTACTGCTAAGTAAGTCACAGTGTGGATTCATCGAACGTTAACTCCAGTAATGGCCCATGGTGTGTGCACTTATCCTGCAATAAATGAGACAACTCACTTTTTAAAGGCAGCATAGCAGGCCACCTTGTATACTGTTACCAAGTAGTCTTCAGTGTGATATGCACCCACACCCAACCTTACCCAGCGAGTCAGGCAAGCAGCTGTACTCTGTGTCCTGCTCCTCTGAACCGAGGAGGCCTAAACTGAACTCTTAACAGGCCTAGCTGAAGTTCAGTACTGTGTGCACAGGCATGCACACCTATCTGCAACCTTCAGTACTAGATCACAAAGAAAGTTTGATCACCTTAACAAGAATTCAATAGGGCAAGGCAAAAGGATAAGGCGATAGGGCAAGGGGAAATGGCCACAAGCTGAAGCATAGGAAGTTCCACACAAATGTGCATGGAAACTTCTTCACAGTGCAGTGACGGAGCGCTGGCACAGGCTGCACATAGAGGTGGTGGAGTCTCCCTCTCTGGGGACATTCCAGACCCGCCTGGACACCTACCTGAGCAACCTGGGCTAGGGAGCTGCTTTGGCAGGGGGCTGGACTCCCATGATCTCTATAGGTCCCTTCCAACCCCCACAGTTCTGTGATTCAGAAGCACTAATCTCATCTGAGCATTAAATGTAAGATAATGCAGTTTTCTCAGTGTGGAGAACTGATTATTTTGTCATTATAAGGCTGTGGACCATTTCATAACAGGGTATTTGAATACAAGGTCTGAAAAGTGTCCACATTACACAAAGCTGAGAAAAGCACAGAGACAACCAGCAGCCTTCACCAGCTATTATCTCTCACAGCCAGGTCCTCCTGAAATCAACAGCTAAGACGAATCTAGAATTCTCTATGCAGACAAATCAACAGACAAATTAACCTTCTAAGCATAAGCTGTGATTTAAATTTAGTTTGTTTCCACCTGAGGTTTCCCAGATTGGTAAATGGTGGTTGATCTCTACATCAGTATAATCCTGCAGTTTAAACTGGATTTTGGGCTTAACAGTAGTGATCCAAATCCATCTGAATCTTGAAGAGTTCACACGAGGTTTAATTGAGTACATTCACCCTTTTCAGTTAGTTCAACTGCTCAAATGTCCTTGCGTAAGCAAGGCCTTAAGAGCAGGATCTTCACGAAGCAGTTCAAAAGAAATCTACTTACATTATCCCTCCTATTTTTCACAGTGCTGTTTTTTTTCAATTGATCCACTGAACATTTTCTACTTCATTCAGAGCGATACCTTCCATTTATCAAATGCACAAAGTCTTCCTACCTCTTAAGAAAATACGTTTTAAGACTAATTAGTGCCTCAACAGTTGAATTAAGTGTTGTTCAGGAACTGCAGGAGTTCCATTTCCATTTTTTATAAAATAATCTGGAAAAAAAAAAAGTCACAAGCCAACTTTTCATCCGGCCAAACCACATTTGTCACTAAGTGCATATTAAATTATAGCATGAAAGCACATATTGATATTCCCTGATAAGAGCTACAAGTGAAATTTTAAAATGACTCTTCTCAAGTTGTTTGTTTTCCCTCTCTCAGTCACTGAGAATGAAATTTTGAATGGTAGTCACTATAGTAGGAAAGGAACAAAGACTGCACTTACGTTTTGTTGTCTTTTGAGGACTCACGTTTGCATGGAAACATGACTGAAGCCACAGCAACAGGCAAACACCTGCCAGCAGCAAGTGCAGTGCTGAGTGAGCTGTGCTGCCTGTCCATGTGTGTCCAGAAGTGCATAAACAAAAACACACAGCGCTCATGTCATCACTGTCACCGTAAGAATCATCACAGAATAAGCTGTGACACTCACTTCCACTGCAGAGCTTCATCAAGTTGACCACTCTTTAAAATTAATATAAAAATGGTAATGCCTTCTGTCTTGCATGAAAATATGACACTCAACAGATTTGCTATGTCACTGCAAACCTACTGTGCAAATTCAGAACACCCCATTTCCCCAACGTGCTTTAAAGCAGTAGATCATGGGCCATAAGGTGGGAAATAAGAATAGCTACTTTGCACAGACTCATCCTCTGGAAGATGATGCCTTGTTTTAATTTAGTAAGCTTGTGTTGGATCAGAGTAAACTTATGTTCTCATACTTCTCCATGGGTCAGGCTGGATGTCAAGCAAATGACTCCTCTGAGGCAGTGCACACATCGTATCCTCCCCGAGCAACTGAAATGATTTCATGCATGGGCAATGTTCAAGTGTTTTTAACAGTGTCAGTTACTCAAATACATATATATATATATTTTTTTATTATTATTTTTTTTTACAATCTGCTTGTCTGAGCATTAGTCCTTGAGAACGACTTCTGCAGCTGAGCTTGACAAGCAACTCCAACTCAAGTCACAGTGTTTGTTACACTTATCACATTTTCCTTGTGTTGCTCTTAATACATGCTCCTCCCCACTGCTTCTCCCAAAACTCCTACACTGCTCTTCTCAACTGGGGTCATAGGAAACTTCAGGCAGCTGCCAAACAGCATGATGCTAGGAGAGGAAACTGACTGCCAGCAGAAGCTCACCTATGTGCAATAAGGACAAGGTAACAACCTCCAGCTGCTGCTGCTGCTGGAGCACAAGGCAAACCGCTCATTCAAACGGAGGGGGACTGCCTACAGTGAGCTGTGGTCCTATATCATAGCATCGCTGGGTTTGCAAGGGACCCCAGGGGATCTAGCAGTCCAAACCTCAGCTAACGCAGGTTCCCTACAGTAGGTTGCACAGGAAAGCCAGCAACAACCGAAAACGTGCAGGACCACGTTTCTGACATGGAGCACGTTACGTTCACTGCCTTCACAGCTGAAAGAAATTAAGGTCAAACGCGCATTTAAAGAAGCACAGCAGCAGCTGTGGGCTCGTTCTGCCCTGCCTCAGAGCACACCTCCGCGCCTCCTGAACTCCCGAGCACGGCACGCCGCGTCCGGGGCAGAGCCGGATCCAGCGTCCTGACATCGAGCTGTCACCGCGACCGAACAAAAGCTCCCGGAGTGGGGTAACGCCACGCAAGGAACCCCCTGCGCTGCCCCTGCAGGCCCCGGGCCGAGGCCGGGCCTCGGGCCGCCTCCGTCCCCTCCTCACCAGGCGGTCTCGTCCTCCTCGCAGCCGGCCAGGCGCTCCAGCTCCTCGGGCCGGAGCGGCGCCGCGTCATCCAGCAGGCCGTCGCCGGGCTCCTCGGGGGGCGACCGCCGCAACGCGGCCCTGGGACTGAGACTCTCGGACGGAGAGGGGGAGGCGGCGGCGGCGGCGGCGGGGGGCGAAGGGGAGGCCCCGCCGCTCAGGAGGCGCTTGGGGCTGGCGGGGGCGGCGGGCAGCGCGCCGTGGCGGCTACGAAGCTGCTCGTTCTGCTTCTCCAGCTTCTTCACCAGCTCCTGCAGCTTCCGCACCTCCGCGTCCGCGTTCACGCCCGAGCCGACGTCCTCCATGGCGGCTGAGCGGGGAAGGCCGGCCGCGCCGCCCCGTCTACACGGCCGGGCGGCCCGCGGCACCGGAGGGCGGTGGGGCGGGGCTGGGCGGGCACCGCCGCCTACTCAGCGGCGCCGACGGGCGGCGGACGGCGCGCATCCGGCCGCCATCTTGTCGCCTCCTCCGAGCAACGTCAGCCGCGTAACCTGGAAGTGCCCTCGGGGAGGGGGGGGGTGGGGGGGTTAGGGTTAGGACGGTGCGCAGTGGAGAAAGGTAGTGAGGAGGAAAAAAAAAAAGGAAGTGTTACCGTATCATCTGCTATTTTTCCAAAGTGTAAAGGCAAACTGAGATGAACAAAGGGAATTGCTGGTTAATGGTCAGCGTAGTCAGCGCTTGGATAGCGAGGACTGCAAACCTGCAGTCAAGGACCGGGAGCTGATAATGGGCCTCTGTAGGTATCTCGCTGGACAGATTCCGAGATTGCTCTGGGTGGGTGTGATTGACCACACCCAAGCTGAGACCCCTGGCTCGCTGTGCACAATAGCTACAGTTGGTTGTGAATGCCACAAAAGTGAATGAAATCTTTCCATGCTGTCACAAGAGCAAGTGAAGCTTCTTTGCTTGTGAAATTAGACGTGTTGCAGATTTATTTTTCTTTTCTCAGCAGGCTGAGTCAGTGCTATTTCATGCACGTGGAGGAGAAAGGGAAAATTAGGATTTCTGCAGAGTCTCATAGACACTGAAGGCCCCTCAGGGCACAGTGTGGTCAGCATTCTGTGCTATTGGACAAGGCAATAGCAAATCTGAAGGGCAGTAGATCTCTACCTGTGTATGTGCACTTCCCATGTCTGGTTCAGGATGTGTTCTTCCCTTGTGTGAGCAGAATAAATGGGGAGCAGTCCCTCCAAAGCACAAGAAGCCTGGGCAAGGCTCTCATGTCACTCAATTCAATGTGTCTTTCTCTGACAAGTGGTTACTGAGAGAAAGACCTCCAGGAGGCTTGTTTTGGTGTCCTTTGAGCTCCCTAGAGTGGACAACTCTATTTTTAATTTTTTTTTAGTTGTAATTTGCTGTTTTATAAATGGTGAAATTGTTAGATTCTGACTTTGAAACCTTTATTTTGTTGTGTGGAACAATAAAGGATCCCTCAGAGGGATGAGTAGATAAAGATGGGCAGATGTGTGGTAGGAAGTTAAATATTTGCTACAAAGCCTCAAGCCTCGAAAAATGTATTGCTTTTTAAGCAGATTTGTTTAGTCTCCTGAGGAAGATTGTTGCCTGCCAGACTTTCCAAAGGAGGAGTTCAACAGGCCCACGCATGCTCTGGCTACATGGTGATTATCTCAACCTTTGAGAAAATAAAAAAGAACCATTTGTCATTACAGTATCTCATGGCATGTGGAGACATTGCGTATGTGGTGGGATTAATGTCTGGCTCTGTCAAAGTTAGTTTCAAAACCCTAACTGAAAGAACCAGCCCTGCAACTTTAATTATCTATAAAATTGTCTATAAAAGAGATCCCTGAGTACATCTGGTCTCACCTGTGGTGTGAAAATATATCTAATCCATTGGGTTAGACTTAGGTTACCTGCAAGCCTCACTGTGCTTTAGAAACTGTGAGTAGCAGTGAATTTTTCAAAGGCATCTGTGGGCAGAAGAGCCTTTACAAATCTTTACAGACAGGTGGCCTGCTGTGTTTACTACTGATTCCTCCCAGTGTGAAAGAAGAACCACATTCTACACCGCTCTTCCTACCGTGTTACAAGCCTTTCTGGAGGGCAGCAAGGTTCCGACTGAGTTCTGTCACTGTAATACATCTATCTTGGGTTTCCTCAATCAAAGTATGTGTGTGATGTAAATTAACAGGCTTTTTTTTTTTGTGTGTGTGCACAGGAAAGAAGTTAATTGTGTGACTGTGACCAAGTTTAAACATGCTTTTACACTGGAAAAACGATTCTAGGATACTGCATTGATTTCTTATGACGCTAGTGTTCGTGGCATGCTGTGTGGCTAGAAAATGCGTGATTAAATATGTAGGTTAACCCTTAATTTGTACAACTAATTCAGAATGGTGACTTTTTTTTTTCAGAGTATCATTGAGCTTGAGCATTGTAATAAGTGTTCTGTATCACTATGGACACCCCAGATGATGTCCAACTGTGCACCTGAGGTTCATCATTACAATATTGGAGTTTCTTCCACGGGTTTAGAGTCTTTTCTCATTGAATTTTAGCATAATCTGCTATTCATTATCAAATGTAAATTTAGCTTTGTTGTGGAGTTAGCTACCTGTATTTCATGCTTATCAATCACTTGGAAATAATAGCTCCTTAAAAACCCACTGAGCTCAGCATACTTAAGGAGCTGTGATGGGATTGAAGTGACTCAGAACGCTGGGAAAGGACTTGTTATTGTGAAGATCCATGGCTGTTGTTCATTTAAAGATGACTAACTTCAAGCACGTGGGTATCATTGAGTGAAGACACTGTATCCGCCCATATGAAGTAATCTTGTGCGAAACCAATATAAAAAGTTTCTGAATTTACTGAGAATAGTGAGCCAGCTCCACGAGGAAAAATATTTTGCTACTCTCAAGAGGTTCTGAATGCGGTCTTCCCTGGAGATAATATGCGAACACTGATAAAAATAACTAAGGTTGATGACCAAGGAAGGTGGATAGATGCAATGTGATCAGTTCTAAGTGTTGCCGGGAACACTGCACGCAGACGGGAAAGTTTCCATTTTAACTCTAGGATGCCGACCTGGTGCTTGAGCTTGGAGGAACAGTGACGGCACTTTATTTGCGAAAGGGTGTATGGTTTTGTGATTAAAACCTGCACAGGAATGAAGTACCCCTTCTCCCTTGCGTCAGGCCGTCGTTTTGCCGCTCGGCGCGGTTCGGAAAGCCGCTGCCGCCATCTAGTGGCAGCTCCTGCGCCTGTGACATGGTGGGGGAGCGCCGGGGCCGCGTGTAGGAGCTGCTGGGGAGCAAATCTGCTCCTTCCTCGCAGTGTTTGGAGGGCACGCCAATGGAAATCTTCCGTCCTAACTCTAACACGCAGTGGCATCGCAGTATCTAGAGCCTAGGATTGAGCAAAGAACTCCTGAGATAGTTGCTACCTCTCATGGTTTTTACTGTAAATTGCACCAGGGGACGTTCAGCTTGGATATTAGGAAACGTTTCTTCTCAGGAAGAGTGATGAGGGGCTGGAACAGGCTGCCCAGGGAGATGGTGGAGTCACCGTCCCTGGAGGTGTTCAGGGGACGTGTGGGAGCGGCACTGAGAGATGCAGTTCAATGGGCATTGGTCAGGGGCTGGACTAGATTTTCATAGTGGTCTTTTCAAAATATAACGTGCAAAGAGAGATCCTAAAAGCATCTGAAAAACAAAAGTCTTTACATGCAGAAGTATGTGGAAGAGGTAAAAACAGAAAAAGTCAAGCTTAGGTAGAGGCTGTAAAGGAAATTTAATCAAATGATAAAAGCTGTCTTGGCCAGGTAGACAAAAATAAAGAGAAATGGATTCCCTACTTAATGTCGATGCTTTGATTAAAATGAATCTAGGCACTGCTCCAAACTATTTGCCTCAGCTTTGGTAATGATCATGGCCCCGTACACAGAAGCAAGGTCAAAATAGCGGATGAATGCATGTGGAAACAGATGTTATCACGGCAAGGTGAAAGCAAAGTGTGAAGAGCTCAGCCTTCTGAGGAGGATCAGAAACAGGAAAGATAAAGTTTGTGATATGAATTCTAAAGCAGATGCCGTGTGATTAAACATTAGATAATGAAGGAACTTTCCTTTTCCTAAGGAAAAAAAGGATCCGTAAAGGTATGTTATTTTATTGCATATAAGGCTTAAACATTGAATGAAAGTAATGGAGATGTGAAAGCATGTAAAATGGGAAAAATAGTTACTGAAGATGGATTTTGCCAAATTAACTTGTCATTTTGTTTGATGAAATATAAGGGTTTTTTTTATTTTATTTTTTTTAGAGGTGGTGCATAGTGACAGGACAAGGAGCAATGGCCTAAAACTTGAACAAAGGAAGTTCTGTTCTAACATGCAGCAGAACTTCTTTATTCACATAAGGGTGATTGATGGAGCACTGAAACAGGTTGCCCTGAGAGGTTGTGGAGTCTTTTTCTGCCGAGGTATTCCAGATCTGTCTGGATACATACCTGCGTGACCCATTGCAGGGTACTGTTTTAGCAGGGGGGTTGGAGTCGAGGATCTCTTGATTCCCATGCCTGTGATTCTGTGATTTCATTAAATGCAACAAAGCAAATCCACATGAATCTTGATAAATCAATCAACTTGACGATATGTGGGATGTCAGTGTGATGACATAGAAAAAATAGAGGGAAGAAACTAGCTAAAAAAGACTCAGTATATAGAAAGGTGAGCTGCACAACTATGGAGTACATAGGGGTTGACTGCGCTTATCTTTTTTGTATGTTTGTTTTTGTAAGTATTTTGTCCAATAAATAAAAATAGAAGCGATTGATTAAATATGCTGGTGACACAAAGATGATGTCTTTAATGCACAGGACTGAACCACCATAGAGCAGGGACTTGGAACAGAAGTCTGAAATAACAAAAGCAAGGAACTGAGCAACCAGCAAGGTTTTATTCAGAAAGTGCAGGTGTATCAGCTGCTGATAAAAAGTGAAAAGCTGACTCTTTTAGTCAGTTGTCCATTGCAGAATATCTAAAGACCACTACTCATGAGAAGTGAAAACACACCTAAAGATTCAGTGGTCTGGGAAGTACCAAGTTGCCTTTCCAGCTTCATCCGAATACTTGCAGTAAAAACCACACATGAACAAGCAATACGTTACATGATGCATATGCTTAAATTCAAGCAAATTTGTCTCATCATGTCTTCATGTTTGACAGAAAGCCTGAACCAGGAGAAAAGTGAGGGTATAATAGAACCTCTAATTTACAAGCAAACAAAGCAAACCATGCAATGTTAATAGAAGGAAAGATTTTGCTGAATTTTGTAAACAGAGTTTAACGCATATGTAGGTATGTAAGCATATCTATCAGAGCATAAAATGAGCAATGCCAATACAGTCAGCAACAGCTGCCATCAGTTTACACACTCTTGAGTCAGCTGGAATGAAAACCTCACAGCATCAGGGCCCACCGCATGCTTTTGTAACTTGGGTCAGCTGCAGCCATGGCATGCCAGGGTCACTGTTGGCCAAGCAATGGAGCTGGTTTTTGTTGAAGCATGTGGTAACAGTGCATGTACGGGTACATATGCATGTTTCAAATGTCCACTGACATTTATCTTTTAATATATTTTTGTATAGATATATATATATTTAACTTCAGCCAAAATGTTAAAAAGAGGTGTTACAGAATGAGAAGTAGAACAGCCATAAAACCCTTCTACTTTGTTGACAAGTAAAATATCAAATTTATAATCCCTTCGAATGGTATTATTTCTCTGCCAAAACAGAAATCAAGCATTGATATCTAAACATGCAGTTATCATCATAGAAAATCCTCTTGTGACAGTACCAACCTCTAAACAACACGTCCCTTTCATCAGAAGAGACCTTCTGTATGAATCCTTCTCTGTAAGTATCAGCCTCCAGCAGCACTGTACTTTGTACATGCTCAGTGTAACTGATTTTGTCATCAGCAGCTTGAAACAACCTTTGGAGTGTGCCAGTGAGCTGCAGCCTTTTCAGTGCCTTCGTTGCTTGATGGAAAGCCTGGGTTGTATCGTGAGCGATTTGTGGGGGCTACAAAGTTAAAGGAATACTGGGGAGATGTTCAGCCCAGGTGTGGGCTGTGAGTGCAGTCAGTGGTGCTCCAGAGCTATGTGTGAACCTCAGTAAGGAAGGAAAAGCTGCCTTGAGCAGAGGCAGCAGGGTGGTACTGCCTTCCCTCCACCACCACCACGCCCCTGCATTAGGGCAGAGAGGGGTTTGATGCCATAAGACGCATTTTCCACTTTATTATTAACAGATCTGAGCCTGTTCCAGTGCTGTGTGACTCTTTCAGTACAGAAAGCACTACAGAAGAGTTGAGCTATATTCAGACCTCAAAAGATGTGCCAAAATGACTGAAGCCAACCTTTGGTGGAAAGTTCAGAGAAGAGAGAAAATCAAAGGACCCTTATTTTTAACCAAGAATCCAGGAGTCTGTGTCGATTTCCCAGCTCAAACAATGTGGCAGCCTGGCGAGAGTGAGGTATTTTCTATGGGCTCAGTTCCTACTATTGTTTACAAGCCAAATGTGAGGTTAGATAGTAATGGGTCAGCCCTTCGTAGTCATGGCACAGGCATCTCTCAGCAGTGACATGCCTGTTTGTTAGGACAAAGAAACATGCGAGGGCGAGAGGCCGACAGCCTTCTTCCTCTCGCATAAGCATTTTGGCAAGAAAAGCTTGAGAGAAATGATAGATTGTGCTGTTGATGTCTTTATTTATTTTATTGTATTTTAACAACAACATCAAAATAATATTACTATTTTAAAAGGAAGCTTTTAGCACTCATCACATCTGATTTTCCTAAGAGTTAGGGATCTAAATAGAGGTAGGTGAATAGTTCTCTGAAAATGTTGGATTTATGGCAGAATCCAATAAAGTTCAGGGGGTGATAACTTGGGAGAAAATAGGATCAGTGTCTATTGTTCAAATTATCCTGTTTCTGCAGTATGAAGTGATTCCCAAAGCTGCACTGTTTCAAGGTGACTTTCAGTAAATGCATATCAAGTGGTATGTATGAGCATTTTTGTCTGCATGTGCACATACATGCACACACAACTTTTCAGCAGGGTAGCAGCAGACCACACTGGATCTAAACTAATGTTAGAAAGCTGAACCTCAAATACAGAACAAGGCCAGATTTAGACATGAGTTAAAGGAGGCTACAAAACAGCAGGAGTTACAGGTACGGTAGAAAGCCAGTTCTGCACTCTTTCCATCACCTGAGGCTCCCTAGCGATCCCTATACCTCAAATTTAAGAGCTGTTTGCAACAACGAAGCGACAGCTGTAAAACTGTTTCCAGCAACATCACCGCGGTGAACACAGTGTTATAAAGGATACAACATTTATTCCCACTTAGCTTTGCTCACAGCAGTAGAATTCAGGCAGATGAATTGGACAGAAAGGTTTTGTTGCCTGTCCCTACTGCGTAGCCATATGTCACCGGTGTTACTTGAGAAGTGGTCATCAGTTACTAAAACATTTTAACACAAAGTTAGCAATTGTTTGGTAACAAAGATAATGCCATTTGCTCCAACTCCTTTAAAAATAAGTAACATTAGTTGCTCTCAATGGAGATCCAAAAGTAGGTTTTTAGGATGACTGCAGGATGCCACAAAGTTCACAGTAGTGTAAACTGAAGTAAGTAACTGTAACAGTGCCATTACTGAGATGCCACAAACTGGCCTGGGAAAGGTCCTGTGAAGATTGCTGTCTACTGCTGGTGGAACTCTTCAAAGTGGATTTTCACTGGTTTGGTACTGTAACAGAAATCACGAGGGCACTAAGCATCCATAAACAAAGCTGTAGCCTGTACTGTGTGTAAATTTTCTGGGATTACATCTAGATAATGTGGCCACCAGCAGAACCTGAACTTCTCTTGGGGGTTAGGGTTTTGGATGCAAGCCTTCTTATCACTTGGGTTCAATTACTCCTTCCAATCTGATCAATGTAATGTGGCTGTGTAACGTAATAATAGCTCTTCTAAGTGGAGAAATGCTGACTCCTGAGAAAGAAAAGCTATGTTCATCTTAGCATTTTTGCTTTGTGTCCTATACCATTGCAGAATCTCACATGAAACTTTACATGCAAATTAACATTACGCGCTGACCACCTTCTTTTCAGAAGTATATTCTAACCAAACAGACCACATCCTGAAACAAAATCTCCTTTCAGTGTTAATGCTATAAATGTGGTGCAAGTCCACTGAAGTCAGCCATGCAATCCCAGTTTTGTCAAGCTCAGAATCTGCTCAGTGTCACACCCATAGCTGCTGTCTAAATTTGTGCTCTGTCACCAGCAGCTGAAGCCTAAACGTGCTTTGAATCCTTGCAGAGACATGTCCTCAGGGAGCTTCCCCTCTTCCTTCACAGACACAGATGTGCCTTTAACCCACGCGATACTGCCACTCAGGCTGCCCCGCAGTGTCACTTACCGGTATCACCACAAAGGGGGAGCAGCACACCGCAGGCTGGCCCAGGACAAGCAGAGACGTGCTGGTGCAGGGTGGTGGTTTGGGATCTAGGATCCTTCGAGCTTATTTGCAGCAGTGTCAGAGAGAGGATCACACTGAATGCAGGGTGGCTCTGGGGGTTACCTGCTATGGTCACTGACAAGCAGTTGCGCAAGTGCCAAGGGCCCAGCGATCGTGAGCTGAAAACCACAAGAGTGGGGCCACTGACACCCTCATCCACATCTTTGCCTTTTTAGGTAGTTGTTTTCTCTTTCAGTACCAGTAAGAAACTTTAATTTGCTCTCCAGCGCTGCTGTGCTGAGCCAGCATACGGGGTGAGTTGTGCCAATAGGAAAAACTTTTTACATTTTACCCTATTGTATATACACACACTTGCTGTTATTCCTGTATCTTGTCACCCCTCAGATAAGGCTGGACTACTCTCTGGGGTCTGTTTTTACTGTTTGGTTGCTTGGGCTGTGGCAAGTGGCACTGCAAACTTACAGCACTGCAGAGAGAAATAGGATAGGAAATGTGTGTGTGTTTGTAGGATTATGGCAATGGCTGTGGTCAGAGAGGCCCACCTGTAATTAAAGATGTTTAGCAAAGCCTCCTGCAAATGTATGGATCCAGCTTAACACTCACATGCATGAATATCAATCCTGTAGCTTTATAGAGACATGTGCCTGTGTTCTGAAGGCTATTTTAGCTTGATATATAGTACTTTTACCTGTTTATCCTGTAATTAATAACCATATTCATGTTCCTTACAGAGTCCTGTCAGTTTTAATTCTGGTATCTAACTATCACCCAAGTGCCAATAATGTGTAACCTCAGTTTCTTTTTCTCCACGGAATTAGCCATCAGAAACAGCACACATTTTATTGCACCAGGCACCAATGTTGCAATGATGCTCTTGCTTCTTCACACAGTGCAAGTCTCTTCAAAACTGTGTGTCAGCTGGGATACACAATCCTCTCATTGACTGCAGTGAAACACAAACCCCCTGTGGCTGGCATTAAGCTGGCGGCTGTGGGCTAGAAGGTAAGAAGGAGGGAAAGGCAGCCAAGCTCATGGCCACTGAAGCCTTTCCAAGGACAGCCCAAAGGGATGTAATTCTGTATTTTTCTGATTGCATCTTTTGATCTTCTGATTATCCTGTTTGTCCTCGGGTATAGACTGAAAATGAGCAACATTTAACTAGTCATACCAGTTATCACATGCCTTCCCAGTAGCAAGGGATAGTAAGACTTACTAGTACTTTTTTTCCCATCTTCCAGTGGAGCATTCTGCTCCCAGAAGGCACTTAAGTGAAGCCTGTCTTTTAGGTACTGCTCTGGCCAGCAGTCTTTCCACAAATTTGCTTGCTTGCACACTGCAGTGTAGAAAAACGCTCACAAAATAGGTGCTTCTGTACTTTAAATGTGTGTTCTCACAGGGCTCTCAGAGGAAATTCCAATTTCCACCATCATCGCTGTCCATTCCAAAACCTCAAACCTGGATTTTGAGCTTATAAGCAAAAGATCTGTGCTTGAAAGCAGCTCTTCTTCCTATTATAACCTACTAGTAAGTCCAGAGGAATTTTTTTTTTACAAAGAAGAAGCAATGTGATAGGCTGTTTAGTTGCTTGATGTGAAGCAGGTAAAAACAATTCACAGCAGGTAAAAACAATTCACAGCAGCGGAACGCTGCTTGGTTGTCCTCAGAGCTCGGCAGGAGATTTATTCAAGCACGCAGTCATTATGCAGCTGTCTGGTATGTTTGGTGCTAGTATGCCCCGACTGTGACTGCTGTGTCCTCAGACTGATGGGATTACACGATTGGTAGTTATAACCTAACCCTTTACTGAATTATAAACTAACTTTATACTGGAGTCATCTGCCCCTTCAAAGACACCTGTGGGCTTTGGAATGTCTCAGGTGAATAGTAACCTCAGTGGAAGATCCACCTGCCTCTGTCTCACTCCCTGTTTCTCTTGAATCTCAAGAAGTAATGCTGCAGAAGTAAAGGATTTGGGGGAAAAAAAATAAAATTGATTGATCTTTATTGAAGACTGAGAAGTGGGTCCTGGGCATTGTAAGGTGCAGATCAGTTACAGTTACTGTGACATCTTGTAGGGCAGACAACAAATGCTGTTGAAATAATTGATGGGCCTGTTGTAAAAATACATTTATTTGTCTTAGTCGTACATGAGATCCATCCAGCAACCTGCTTTCAGTGGTAACCTCAGATGAGTGTCCAGGAAAAACAAGAATAGGGCAAGCATATATCATGTCTTCATACGAGTGTTCCTCAAGTTTCTGTCTCAGAAGGTTTCCCGGATCTGAGGTGTTGGGTCTGTTTAGTGATTCTCAATAGATTCCTCTTCCAAGCATCTGTCCAGTCTCTCTTGAAACTCATTTGATCTACTCCATCCATAAACATCGTTTACAAAGCAAAGAGCTCCACACATATTCGGAGAGTTGCACAAAGAACCATCTTCATCTGTTTTATTTCAGTCTAGCTGTTATTGGCTTCACTGGATAACTTCTAGCTCTTGTATCAGAAGAGATAATAAATAGCAGATTCCTATCCAGTTCTTTCTTCCCATTTTTATCATACTTACTTTGTGGCATCTGTCTTAAATGCTAGAGACGGTCCATTCCACTCCATCCATCACATGTAGCATTGGATGTCACAACAAATCCCATAAATATACTAAATGTTTCCTCTGACCAGGCTTCCAAAAAATGCACAGAAAAAGAAGGCACAGGGCAGCCTGTGAGATAGGTACAATACAAGACTGAAGTGGTTGTTTTGTAAACTTGATTCATCCTAAATAAGCAAGCAGATGAGTGTAGAAAGAAGCATAGAAGTGGAAGAAACATCGTGATTGAGTAACAAAATATTGCATCATGACGCTTGCCTGCAAGGCTACTGAAATAAAATCACAGAAATGGTCTACAGCCCCAGGGAGCCCCTGGCTCTGTGAAGTCCTGACACACAGCCAGTCTGCAAGGGCTGGACATTGGCTCTGTCACATGATGTAGTGGAAGCTCTGGGCTTATTGTTCCCTTCAATACACACTGGGTCTTGAGTGACCCATGCTTGATATTTTTCCTCCAGCTCAGCTAGATAGAAGGACAAAGTCTTTTTATCTGTTTCACAGAGAGGATCAAAAAGAAACAAAATGGCTTAATGGAATTATCACCTCCAAAACTGAAGAAAAGAAGCTTTGAAGATACATCAGGCAGAAAAAGCAGCACATTTGCTGATACGGAAGCCAGATAATGAAAAATGACAGTTATTTTCCTCTTGTTGACAGGACTTACTCCTGGCAGCAAGAAAAACTCTTGTTTGTCATCTCTTTCCAAACAAGTGAGGGAAGAGTAATAAAAAGAGGAAATCCCCAGTGACTTCCTTCACAGAAAACTTTGAGAAGGGTGAAGAGGGCTTAACAGGCACCAGGGAGAAAGAGGAAGAGCTTCTCTTTGAACTGAGGACTGGCAGACATGCTTCTCTGCCAGAAACACTGCACAGACGAGACTTTCTGAACACAAGAACTTGCCCCAAACAGTAGCTCCATGGGGAGAACTGACATGGGATATCAGATGGTAAAGCCTATACAAATGTATGACTGCTGGAAATACAGTCTATCTAAGTTGCCATCTAATAGGCATCTTTTTCTTTCCCTATTTGGTGCTTTATGCCACTTGTGTGCCTGAAATTTCAAGAGCCTCCATACTCTCTGAGGGAAGACTTCCTCTAAAAAGATGAGCATTTTGCCACAGAAACTTCACTGCTTGCATCTGCAGAAGAGCAAAATCATCTGAGTGCTGGGTGCCCATAACCCAAAGCACAGTGAAGTCACTGTGCCACGCATTTCACTGGGTGCATGAGGCCTTAACCAAAGGAAAGACCCAGACAGTGTGGTCTCAAATCCCTGCATCCCAGAGGTGGGATGGGTGCCACACCACCAGCTCACAGGGTTCCTGAACTTCTAAGAGAGAAGGGAGAAATGATGGAAGCAGCACACAGCGCTGAGCTCTTCTGGAAGCAGGATCAATGCCAAACCCTGAAACATCCCCTCCTTTTCTCATTACCCTGCCACTGTTTGCATAATGTTTGAGCATGTGAAACTTTGGGGAAATGAAATCATTTCTGGTTACCACTTGCTGCTTTCTCTGCACTGGATTTTTTATTGATTTATTTTTTAATCCTAAAGCTGAAACATTCCCCTAGGTGGAAAGCCTCTTCCTGGCTGCAAAGCTTATATAGATGCATAAAGAAATACTGTTAATTGAAAAGTGCCTGTCTGCTTTCAACAGTTCAGATCAGATGCACTAGTGGCCATGGCAATGGATACTTCTGGGAATTTATCAAGTATGGAAGGAAAACCAAATACTTCCTGCAAAACTGAAAGTCCTTAACCGGTAATTCTGCAAGCCTTGGTGCAGTGCAGGCTTTGGCGTGTCTCTTACAATGAAGTCACCTCTGTTGCTCTGTTTAACAATGGCAAAGGTGTATGGACCTCGAGAAACCAAGACTGTAAAGCAAAAGCTCATGTGGCTGGTGCTGCCCTGCTCAGCAAGCTGTAAGAAACCACACAGAGCAATGAACAATGCCTTCTCCCAAACTGCATAATGTTTCTTCGGTGCATTTAAGAGTCTCCTGAAGAGTCAGCGCATTCCCATTCCTCAGCACCCGGACTCTCTGTTGCTTTGCCTTAATGGCATGGAGTTGTGCGAGGAAGCATCAGGCTGGGTGTTAGGAAAAGTCTCTTCACGAGAGGGCGTGGGCATGGAACAGGCTCCCCGGGGCAGTGTTCATATCCCTAGGCTGCTGGGGTTCAAGAAGCGTTTGGACAGTGCTCTCAGGTAGAGGGTTTGAAGTTGGGATGTTGCTGTGGAGGACTGTCCAGGCTCAGGGTGCACTGCTGCAGCCCTGGAGGCGGAGCAGAGGGACTGTGCTGAGAGGGCTGGGGGACGCGGACCCGCGCGGCGGCCGCACAGTGACAGCCCATGCGTGCCCCACGCACCAGGGCTGGAGCCCTGCGGCTCTCTGGACTCAGCAGCAGCGTGGCTTAGGAGGAAATCCCCCAAGTGAAAACAAAGTAAGTCATTTCCTCCGTGCGGAACAGAAAGACATCTGCGCTGATCCAGCCATTACGCATACGCACAGCCAAACAATACGCTCGCTAGCAGCACAGACCCCGTTTGCTTTCCCCTGGGCGCACATTTACAAACATTTAGAGACGTGTTTTAGCCAAACTTTAACCAGCTTTATCTCTCAACAAAGTTTTGCAGACAGTTTCTATGGATAAAGTTGGCGTAAGGGAAGGCAGTGAGAAAAAGGGCCTGGATGACGACTCAGCAAGAAGTCATTGTGGCCGTGGTCGGTGGCAACGTGCAACCACAGCGTCCGGCTCGGGCACCCTGCCACGGGCATCGCGCAGGACACCATCCGAACCACATTTCCAAGGTGCGCAGCGAAAACCGGGCTAGGACCTCGCACCCTCTCTTTACAATTCACCAACTCCTCCGCGGTCGGTTTGTTTACCCACGAAGCTCGCACATCGCCGAGACGCCTCCGCGCTCCCCGCACCTGCGGCAGCTCCCAGCCCCGCCCCGCCCCGCCCCGCCCCGCCCCGCCCCGCCCCGCCCCGCCCCGCCCCGCCCCGCCCCGCCCCGCCCCGCCCCGCCCCGCCCCGCCCCGCGTTCCCGCCGCCACCGCCCGGCGGCGGCGCTCGGGAGCTGCAGGTGAGGCAGAGCCGGGGAGGGGCGTGATAAAAAGCGACAGAGCTCTCCAACTTTCGCTGTTAGCGGATACGGGGTTTGGGCGCAGGTGGCTGCTGCAGCTCTCAGCGTACGACGAGGAGCGGGAGGTGAGAAGTGCGGTGCCGGTAATCACGGAACCTCCGCCGGTAACAGCCGGAGCAGTTCGCGAGCTACCAAGCGTGGTAGCGCGGTTCCCATTTAAGGCGAAGGGTTGCTCGCTGTTATCTTGTTTGCGTGACTTGGAGTTTCTCTATGTGCCCGTGTAACTCTCTGCTTCAGCGAGGCTCCGTGTCTCGGGTGGGATCAGCTCGGTGTGGGGTTCTGGCTGTGAGTACGGTCCCTTGTACCTTCTGGGTGGCAGCGCTCCTACGGCGAGTGCTGCTCAGCAGCTGCGTGGGCCAGCTAACGAGGTGGTTGCTGCGCGGGCTCCTGCTGGGTTCTTGTAAGCTTCAACTAGTCGTTAGTGACGCACTGAGCTTTTTGGGTAGACTTGGCCACGGGCTCTGCTTGAAGTGACGGATGTGCTGATTTGAAGTCGTCGGTGTTATCAGGCAAGCAAACAAGAGCGTATCTCTTAAAGATATAAAAAAATCAGTGGTAGCATAAATGGTGATGTGAATGTGTCTTGGAAGTGAAGTACTACTTGACTGCTTTCAGCTCAGAGTATGTGCTACAAGTACTCTGTGACTTTGGTAGAGCATGGCTCTGGGTGAGAGGTTGCTTCTCAATTTCTCTCCGAACTCTTCAGTGACTGAAGGGTGAGTTGTTGGATGCATGTCATGGTTTTATGATTTTTGGTATTGGTATTCCACATCATAACAACATGTAGTGCATTAAGAGTTAAAGAGTTAATACTCCAACTCCACAGATCATTGATATTTTCCAGGTATACCTGTCTCAGAAGAGAAGAACTATATTCCCCAGAAGACTTTGCGATGCTTTGCATTTTTACGTATTTTCCGCTCAGAGGGAAAAGATAAAACTCAGCAGTAGGTGCTCGCTGCCGTATCGCCTTCAGCGTTAGCATAAGGCCTTCGGTTTATTGGACACTCTCTCTTGCTCCTTTTATTTGATTTATTAGCTTCAATTCCAATTATATTGTATTATATTGTGTTATTTTGCTTTCTGATATCTTATTTAGTAAATTAGCTTTCCTCCTCAGATCGTTGCCGCTGTTTTGTTTCTAGGCCCATCTCCCTTTTCCCTTTTCCCTTTCCCCCTTCCCCTTTCCTGGGGCGTGGGTCTGCGGGTCCCCCACACCAATCGTCACGGAACCGGGCCGATCCAGCCCGGTAAACCGTTGACAATACAGCTGGTATAGAAGTGTTTCGTAGAATCATAAAGGCTGGAAAAGACCACTAAGCTCACCAAGTCCAACCATCATCTCATCCCCACTAACCACATCTCCCAGTGCCACGTCTGTGTGCTTCTTGAACGCCTCTGGGGGTGGTTACTCCACTACCTCTCTGGGCAGCCTGTTCCAATGGCTCATGACTCTTTCTGAGAATAAATGTTCCTAATACCCAGCATGAACCACCCCTGGAGCAACTTAAGGCTGTTACCTCTCATCCTGTCACTGTTTCCTGGGGGAAGAGGCTGACTCCCACCTCACCACAACCTCCTTTCAGATCACTGTAGAGAGGGGTAAGGTCTCTCTTGTGCCTTCTCTTCTCTGAACTAAACAATCTCAGATTGAGATCCCGTATTTAGGATATTTTGGAGTGGCAGAGTGCAGAGCCCAGACAGGCAGACTCCTAGTTACTCAAAAAAGTGAGTACTCAGGGTGACGGTGCCCGTGCCGTGCCCACTGCTCTTTTCACTTGACTTCACTCTCTCCGCTCTGTTCCCACTCTGATCTCTTCATGCTTTGTCTTTATGCTATCTTCCCCAAGTCCTTCCCCATGGGCCGAATGGTTTCCTGTGACATTGGAAGGGACTCATTGGTTTTGTATGGGGGAGGCAGCTCCCATGCAGGGTGCTGTGGAAGGCTGGGAAGGGACTGGTCTGTGGAGCAGGGGTGGTGGGAGCTGATGGGCTGCCTCTTGTCGTGTGGAGTCAATGTGGTGGTGTTCAGTGACCGCTGGCCCGTTATAGAATCTCACTCAATCTCTGATGGTTGTGATTTGTAGGGGGCTAGAGCATGAAAGAGCCTATTTGTTGTCACTCTCTACTGGTAGTCTTCATATATCTCAGATTTATTTATTTATAACCAATTTTATGTTTTGAAGATGTTAGAGTTCAAGGTGAAATACACTTATCTCTACTTTGGTTCCTAAATAAAAGGGTGCTTTCCATGCCCTGCTAAATTTCTACAAGAATGCTGTGATGTGAATGCCCAAATGATCTCTGTGAGTTTGCCTACTGAAACCACTAAAACCTGAGCAACGTGATTATATTGGGCACCTGGGTACTACTCCTCTCTCTCTCTCTCTCTTTTTAATGTGATTGTCTCACAGGTGCGAAAATCAAAGCGAAAGATTTGAAGTTCAGAGATAGCACACATTGCCAGTTGGGCTGCCTTCTAACTCAGCTTCTCATCTGCCAGGCCTGATTTTATTACCCCTTCAAAACTTATAGAAGGAGCACCTTTATTTTTATTCCTTTTGGATGTTATTTTAGAGATTCATTTTCTAAAGGCATAGACTATGAAGCAACTAGAATTATGTCCTGAGCTGTGTTGCATTTCAGCTCCTGGCTGTGTGCTCAGCCCTGTGAACTGGCTCTGTGCTGCATCCGATAGCCTGGCTGGCTGCCTGCAATAGCTGTGCATGGAGAAAAATGAAATACAGCTGACATTGTTTTATCGGCTTTATTTCATTTTATCTAGCCCTGAAACAATATTTTATTCAGAAGTGCCGTGATAGTGCAGTATCCTGTAATTAAGGTTACAATAGCTGGGAAGTGGTTAATTTCACAGAATGGTCTGAAGCACCAGGAAAGGTCTCCCCGTCTGCCAACCATAGATGAAACCTGTTGTAGATTAGTTCCTCCTGTATTGTGTTAGCTAGTAAACTGAGTACACAAGATAAGGTGCAGAATGGTGTGCTTCTTATACAAATGTTTATATCTCAGATATGCAAAATATTTTCTGTTTATCAGACAATGGAATTCTGTGCTTCCTACTGTCAATGCAGAGATCATGGAAAATGCCTTTAGCCTCTATTAACCATTGACCTCTAAATGTTTTGCTACTTCTGTATGTTTTGATTCTTTTTGGTACCCTTTTATATTTTCACTGCCGCAGCTGGAATTGTGCTTTAAAAGAGAGACAAGCTTGTGTGTGCCAAAAAGTCAGTTGCTGTGGTCTATAGTGGGTCTCCTGCAGAAACAGGATACAAAAATCCTGGTGTAAAACTCAGATGGTATGGGAGGCAGTACTTGAGTGAAGCTGCTTGAGTGGCTTTTCTTCCTGTATTTCAGAAAACATACATGCTCCAGAAGGACACTTATCATACAGCAAAGAAGGCAGTATGTAGGTGAGGGCAGCTGGTGTCCAGGTGGATGCACATGCCCTTTCTATCAGAATTGGCAGAAGAGGAACTGGAGTGCAGAGCTGCGTGATGGAGCACTGCCCCGTGGCTATGACAGCTCTCGGTCATCCCCTTAGTTGACTGTGATTCAGAGTCAGGATGTGGAAATGGGGGAAATGCCATATGAGACAAAACTTGGAAAAATAGTCTGCTTGTAGAGATGTGGGGAAGGGCCCCATCGTAAGGGAAGCTCTGAGAGGGGTGGACAGTAGGATTTCACAATTTCCTGTGTGCAGAGGCAAGATAGAGAGGTCACTTCCTTGCAAGCATTGTAAGGCGTTCAAATGGGAGTGCAAAACCTGAGAGAGTAACAGAAACCTCCTGAGGGGGGAAAAAAAAAAACAATATCCCAATGTGCTGGCAATGTATGGAGAGTGGACTAAGTGTTTCCTTGGTGCTCCTACTTTCCCTTATTCATGTCTCTCCTACCTGCAGATGTGTGAATGGGTTCCACTTTGCTATGCATCTGGTACAACTGCGGGGTGCTCAAGTAGGTCACAGGAGTGTTTCCTGTCAGGAGGGGTTTTGCTCAGCCCTGTGCCTTTTGAGTTGTGAAGTTGTGATTTCTGGTGAAATCATAAGAACACATTAGATCTAGGCCTTGCTTGTGTTTGAATATGGTGCAGAAAAAAATGGTGCAGTGTTCATCCTTCTGCAGCACAGCCTGGGCGGGGCGCTGGCAGCTGGTACTGCTGGAGCACCTGCTGGCCCTGCGTGCTGGGCTGGGATGTGCCCCTTGCATTTACAAAGCAAAAGAAGTCTTTTTTCCCTGGTGAGAGCCACGTAATTCAGCGTTAAATACAAATGGTGACTGCCCCTTGCGTGTAGCTGAATGCAGTTCATGCAGCTCTTTCCTAGGCAGCCCTGTGTGAAGCTCTTTCTGTCATCTTCTCTGTGCTAGTCTGAAGTGAGATGACAACAGCTCCTCAAATTCTTGGTGGTAGTTTCCCCAGTGGGCAGCTAAACTGGGGTTGGGAGAAGGACAGGAGAATGACTACCGATTGCCACCATTGGCAGATCCAACTCAGTGTAGGGAAATTAATAGATGAGGGCTGCTTCAAAAGTAATGCCTCCTATTTTCTTGGCCCAAAACGCCAGAGGCAAGATGTTGGTGGTAGGGCAGTAAAGGTTGAACCTTCCCCCAGGTCCCTTAAAACTGCTGATCTTGAATACGCCTTGGGATCTTTTGAAGGTGAAATAGCTATCCACACTGTATCCAGTAAAGACGATTAAAAGAGCATTTTTCAGCATGGGAAACGTGTAGCACTCAGGTGTTAAAACTGATTGGTGTCCAACCTGCCATTGCAACTTCTCTTCAACTTGCTTTTGCATAGTGTGTCAGAGGATAGTGCTCAGTTATGTGGACACATGCTGTGGCTGACTTAAAAAATAAAATAATGGGCAAGCAGCATGAGTCCTCAACTTCCTTCAGTTATTTAGATCTCTCGAACTGAAACCAACCCTGGAAGTCAGTGTGAAGCAGGCACTCCCTGTGAAAACTTGAGATCTAGCCATAAGCAGCTATCTTAATCCTACCTTTACAGTGTTGTGCCTTTATTCCACGTAAATCTGGACATTAGCAAGTTTTGGAGGTGGCAGTATTGCTTCTAGTGTTGTCTGTTCCGTAGTATTTTTATGCCTTACCATTAGTGATCAGATTGGATTAAGTGGTGGATGATGTTATCGCACATTAATGATGGTATCATACAGTATCTCAAAGAGTTTGAGTACAACTGCTTAAGATGTTAAATGTCCTGTGACACCTGATGAGTGCTCTTGTCCCTGTTCAGCTCCCAATGGCTGAAACTCTCTGACATCCAAGAATTTTCATCAAGTAGAGTGGAGTAGCAAGCCTCTGTGCTTGAGATGCTCATTGCCTCACAGGATTGAGAGAAAAGGAATGCACAAGATGACAACAGCACTACCTCAATTGTGTTGATTTTCAGGTACAGTGGGGAATTATTTCCTTGAGATAGTACTTAAAATTTATCACTGGTGAGACTGATGTCATTTGGTATTCCTTGCTCCTTGGACTGTGTTGTATGTGAAGAAGAAATTCTTCGAGGTTACATCCTGTGTTTTCTGTCCTGTATTTAGAGACTTTAATAGTGAAAGACTGAAATGCAAGTGAAAGTTTAGCTGTTTTTAAAAAATGTGCAGAAGAACTCTGTGGGACCTGCCTCCAAAACATCAAGAAAATAGGTCCACTCTTCCAATTATCCGTTCAGCAGCATGGATTCTATGTAGAGAGATTTTTTATTTTTTTAATTTTTAATCCTTATCATGACATAGACCTTGTTCAAGTACAGAGCAAAGCAGAAACTGAAAGGCTTTGCTAATTTTTGAAAGAAAGTGGAAGCTGCTATAAATACTTGTAGTCCTTCAAGTCATTTACTAGCTAAACATGCACAAAACGTGACAGTGTACAATTCTCTCTGGTAGCATTACTGTTATCACTTTGAGTGCAAATCAAATGGAAATTAAGTGCTAAATGCTGGATTGTCTCATTTCAGTAACATGAGGGTGTGGCATGATGAAGAGGGAGTTTTGAGTTGAGTTTCATCTGAATTTAATTTATGTGAAGTTTTTCTTGCAACCCATCCAACGGCTCAAGGTCAAAGAGACTGGAGTCAGAAGATAAGAATGTAGATCTTACCAACTTTGCTGTTTTGGTAAGCATAGCAAAAATTGCACAGTTTGGAAAACTGTGAGATGCCAGACATAGGAGAAGCAGTACATGTCAGCTGACGTGAAAATGATCATTGGTTTGGAATCTCATCTCCTGCAGTTGCTTGATGATATATCCCAATGAAAATAGTGCAGGGGAAACATGATGCACAGGAACTTGCAGTATTTCCCACCCCCTGCTTGTTGGATTATATTTTTCTTGTGCACAGAAGATGATTTTGATGAATGACTCTAAATATATCAGCGTTGTCTATATGAGAGAAGGTTTAGAGCTAGTCAGCTATTAAATAGGTGCAAAAATCCTAACAGTTACCAAGTTGTATCACTGTACTGCCTCAAGAAGATAATCAGGAATTTCAGGGGAAAGATGGGTGTTTATGGACTCCAGCATGTGAGCTGAGGACTGTTCATCATCTGAGTTATTTTCACAGTTCTGTTTTTTGCTGAAATTCCCCTGTTGACAAATGAAAGATGTGGACCATTTTAGCTTTCTCATACCATTGCAGGTGCTTGTTTGTCTCAATTTAGAACCAGCTGTTAATATAAATGTGTATTCTTCATATTATTTACCCTATTTAAAGATGGTGTAGTTTCTGGTATATTTTGTTGGAAACAGAAGCAGTCATCATAATGAAAAACGTACATTATGCAAACTTATATCATTAATAACTAGCATCTTGTTACATAGCATATGGTTACCTTGATTATGTACTGTTTCATGCTTAGTTTTGTTAAAATGCTGATATATGAACACTGGAATCAGTCCTGGTGTATACAGGGCCTGCTGGAGCTGCCCTTTGTCTCTGACAAACCTCTTTGACACGTTTCTGATAAGCAAACTGCAGTGAATGCTTAATCTCAGCACTACAGCTCACTGTGAAGTTTTTCTCCATAGAGCAACTGCCAAAAGCATCTAAAAAAGGGTTAATTAAAAATAGGATGTGGTTTTATTAAACTGTTTTTATTTTTGGAGAGAGAATGGCCATTTTGTGCCTGCAGTAGAGCTGTTAACAGCTACCGTTACTGAGAGGACATGAACTTGGCATGTATTTAACTTACGTGTATTACTTAGGAGGGTGGATATCTGATAAAAGATTTAAAGAAGATCATGAATTTTAGCAATACAGAAAGTAGTTTGTGTTCTTCCACAACTCAGAGAAAAGGAACACCACACCCCTGGAGCTGATTCAAGGCTTCCTCATCTGGTTCTGGGAAAATTTGCTTTAACATGGAAGACAACAATACAGCAGCCATTGTTCTTCTGTAACCCAGCTCTTACCCAGAGGTAACGCTCTCTTCTGCTAGTTGCATGCTCAAGATTTCACCCAAATTCCCTGTAAATCAAGTACTCCTTCACAGCTTTTCCTCAAAACTTCCTTGTAGCATTTTCCAACCATACACTTGCTTCTGTGGTTGTGCCCTTTGCTGGTAGGTAACCAGTTCAGTGCAGATGGGTCTGGATTCAATTTCCTATAAACCATCCCTTTGTAATGAGGTTTACCCATGTGTCACTCTGTAGGTGCTGAAGCACCTGCAACATAAAAGCTAATGGAGTGCTAACAGTTAATCATCCATTTTGGGCAGTATATAGTTTCCATATAACTACATGGGGAAAAGAAAGTTTATTGAGGAGCACTGCAGAAGTCATAAGTCATTTGGATTCTGATGAAATACTTTCATCTGACTCAGGAAAGTCTGATGACTGAAATGATAGAAATAATCTTAGTAGACACACATAAAGGAAGAAGAAAGTTCCTTTATATTTCTTATGAATAAAAAAAGTGCAAAAAGAGGCTGACGGGTTGCTAGGTGGATAGCTTGCTTCCCTAGTAATAAGACAGCAAGTAGGAGTTGGTGTTTGCAGTGCATTTTAAAACCAACTGTCGTTGTGATTCAATGGAAGATAACCCTGAGTTTTGAGGAACATCTCCAAATAACTAATTCTATTAATTGTACTGCTGGTATGCAACTGTACTGCAATTGTTTTGACTTCAGGAAGATCATTATACCTGGGTCTAGTGTGACCATGAACTTTAGTGACTTAAAGCTGGCCTTCAAAGATGGGTTTCATAACCTGTCTGCTTCCAATTCACGTGGGATATATCTATGGACAGCTTCTATGTACTGTTCTTGAGATATGAAGATATGTTTTTAATTCATAAATTCTTTGTCAAATGTACAGTCAGTTCAGTTCATGGCATGGTTTGAAAACTGTATGTTAGCTGAGAAATGAGTGACTCAGGATGCTCACACTTGAACTCTCCTGTGCAGAGTGCAGGTCAGAGAAGCTAGCAACAAGCTGGCTAGGATCAGAAGCAGGTGCAGCATAATCCACGCCTGAATGAACAATCCTGGAGAAGAAGTGCAAATGAAAGGTAGCACTTGTACTGCTTTTCTGCAGCCAAGGTTCCATCCAGGGTTTCTGTTGCTCCAGCTGCGCCACAGAGATGTACCAGTGACGCTTTGCCATGGCAGCCCTTTGGTGTGGAGAACGGCCTCTTAAAAATATTCCAGATTTATTAGCAAAACTTGTGCAAGTTTGAACTGTTCTTCAACAGCTGATTAAGTTTCCATGATGGCTTTAAAGATTGCATAGGAAAAATGTGAGATATATTTTGTGTGCTGAAATGATGTTGTAGGGCATTGGTTCTAGCTCTGGAATTAATAGGTTTGGGGCCAGAGGGGAGATGCTGCTAGATGATTACTATGTGGTTTATTTACACCTTTATCTACTGAAAAAGTTGTATTAATTCAGTGGTGCAAAACAAGACTGTAGTTGTGTTGAACTTAATTCAGACTTGTGTTGGTATCAGTCACATGGCACGTATACTGGATAAGCAGGGAGAATTGACTTCATAGTCAGAGAACATGAGTCATTTAATACATCTTACAGTGCTGGTACAGTGGAAATGCTAAATCACAGCTTGAAGCAGTGACTGACCACCTGGCTGGAAGGCAGGGACAAACCCAGGGAGCTCAGGTGCATGCACTATATGTGAGTGACCAGAAGGGGTGGAGCCAGGATTCACCCCTTCCTAGACCTCATTTAAGGGTTGGCAGTGGAGGTTAGGGTGTCTCATGGAAGATCCTTGTGTACCTGAGGCCTTCTGAAGGTAAGCAGCTTCTCTTCTTTTTTTTTTTTTTTTTTGGGGGGGGGTGTCTATGGCTGCTGTATTGAGCATATCCTTGCTTGCTGCAGCCTAGGACTTTGCTGTTCTGCTATCATTGCTGTGCTTCCTATTGCATTATAATGTTACAGTTGGAAAGAAAAGTTATTTTAGAAATATTAGACACTCACTGTACAGGAAACAAGGCATCATTTGTATGAATTATGGTATTTTAGTTAAACTGTCAAATGTGTGCCTTTCCTATTAAACAGTTTGTTTATGCCATAATATACCAAATGCTCTCCTAAGATTGTGTGACGTTAGGAAAACCAAGTTCAAATTGTGAGGAAGTCAAATTAGTATTTCTCCTGTAGTGAAATTAAAAAGGTCAGAAGAGCAATCTGAGGCACTGTTGATGTTGGTTTGTTTCTTTGTTTTTCCTAGTTTTGTGTACAGTAGCAATTCACCTGCTACTTAATAGTGAGCTTTAGGGTCCCTGAACAGAAGAATTAAGTTAAACCTCTGAGCAGAACATTTAGTTTTTAATCCCTCTTAATCTCCAGCTTCCTGTAAAAGGAAGAAAAGCTTTTCCACCGGCATCACTCATTTCCATTGCCAATCTCATCTCTGTCTGTGTTTTTAGTAAGCAAGTGGGTGTTGCTGTTCCTCCTCCCTCTTTATCAGAAGCCTCCTAAACATGAGGGCTGAGGCAGTGGTTCTGCTTGGCCGAACGCCTGCCCAGCACTGTGGAGCCAGTGAGGACAGCATAGGGGGCCCAGCCTTGTACAAATGAAATAAAGGTTCTGCCCTCACTCATCTTCAACTCAACTAAGCCAGCCCCTTGCAAGGGCATGGGGGTAGTTCTGTTTTCCTCTCTAACTTGCTCTGAAGATGCTTGTCAGAACAAAGAGGACTGTTTCTTTTTGAAGATGCATTAAAAACATACAAGCAGGGCTAGGATACCTCCTATTGTTTCCAACCAATACCTGCCTCTTCTGTTCATGCTTCCATTTCCTCTTACATCCCTCACCTGAGGGCCAGTTACATTTGTGCAAGGCAGTTGAACCCCTGTTCTTTACCAGACCTTATCACTGTGCCAGTGGCAAGGCAAATCTCTGTGGTCTGTGCCTCAGCTGTACAGATGCAGCCCAGCTGCTCACAACAACATCCTGAAGCCCTAGTGATGCAGTCAAATGTAGGATAGTTGAAATAATGTTGATTTTCTCACATGTGGTTCTTCTGGTTTTTGCAGGAGGTCTGGTCAGAACACCCAACTGGGTATCAGTCTGTCTCGTTAAAGTGTGATGTGACTGTGTGCTAAGGCAACTGCACAAACTATAGCCAAGCCTGAGTTAGTAAACCTTGCTGACAGGCAGGATATTTTAGTTTGTGTCAGGCTGCGTATGGTTTCTGGTGAGCCCAAAACCACAGCCTCTCAGTAAAGGCCAGTTCTGCCTGCAGAAGACTTGAGATTGAGTTTCTTCTGTGGGAGGCAACGTTCAGTTGTGGTGTGTTGCCTAAAAACTTGCTGTCATCTACAGCAAAAACCATGTGGTAACTTTGGATGCTGGAGAAGAGTTTATAATAGTAGTGTGAATAGCAATTGTTTGTATGGAAGTAATAGCAGCCGTGAACTGCTAGAATGAACAGGGATGATACAAAGCCGTGTTACGCTTGTGGTTACAGAATTATTTTCTCAAGCCTAAGAAATCAGACTGTCAGAACATTTAAGGTTCCCTTACTGTTGAAGGTTTGCTTTGTGTATGGTTTTAATTGTTTTCCCATAAATATGATGATTTTAACCACCTTTTGTGTATGTATACACATGTAAGGACTCCTTCCCTTCAGTTACATGAACCATCACATTTTCATTTCATATTTGTGTTACTCTGTGAGATGAAAAGAGGGTGGATAAAAGTAGAGGTTAAACTTAATATTGCTGATGGTGAAAAGCAACAAAAGCTTCTCTGACGTTCTCAGTGCTTGTGGAATGTGGTCTTACAGATGCTGCAGCCTTACCATTATCACTTGGCTTACAGTATGTGAAGTGGGTGAATAGGTTCATGTTCCAAGTGATCTGAAACTCTTGTGCAGTGGATTTTGCTTATTTTCACTTGAAAAATGAAGCTGGTTATTACCAATCTTTGAAACTGTAAGACAAACTTGTAATACCTTTTGGCTAATAAACATGGTAAGTTTCTATTTGGGAATAGAATATAATGCAAGAGCTGATCTCTTGTTTAATAGCCAATGCTATTTCTTGAGGTTGTGGTGTACTCAAAGGATTTTTATCTTCGAGAAGGACAGGTGGCTGAGAATGCATGAGATCTGCTTGGATTTTGCTACTTTAACAAGCTTTTCGCTATCTTATGTCCTTGTTTGTTTCTTTCCCGAATGAAATTTCAGCTGTATTCTAGCAAAGAACTTTACAAATGCTCAAGTCTTTTTGGTCTGAATAAACTGAGGACGAAAAATTTATGGGTATTGTAGGGCATTCATCTGGAAGAAAAAGGGAAAGCATGGTTTCTTGGAGTCTTAAGAGAAAGGAGAGAAATAAATCCAAATATTGACTTCTCCTTTTTCTGGAATATGATACATTTCAGGTATCATTACAGTATTTTCCCCTTCAAATCAAATTTTAAAATTGACAGATTGTGCTAAAGTATTTTTTCTATACTTGTATTTCTGTGAGATCTGCAATTTGGAGAAGTATTATTAGTTGTCTTACTGAGTTATATTTTCTGCAATGTCACATGTAATTCATTTTATTGTTTTGTGATAAAGCATCATCTGATTTAGAATAAAAAGGTACTGGGAAATTTTTCCTTCTGGACTGTTTTTGCTCTCTGTCCAGATCTGCAGTGTGCTGCCTATTCACTTATGCTGCAGCTGTTTGCAGGGCCATGTTATGAACTTGTTCAGTGAATTTTTCTAAGTTAGTTAAACACAACACCAAACATAATAAAAACACAACTAACCAGCTTCCTTTCCCCCCAAGGAATCCCACAAAAAAAAAAAAGTAATTAATGAAGAGTTGCAGATTTGCATCAAAATTATAAGAATCACCTGTGTACTTAAAATTGATGTCTTTTTATATTTTGAAAACTGAATTGGTGAATATCACAGTGTTTTAATTGATGTACTGGGTGATATATTTTTATGTTAAACACAGAGGTCTGGAACTGCTGCTAGCTTGAATTGATGCACTCAAGTGTGGAAAAGGAGCACGTGCACAGGATATATAAAACCCAAGTCAGAAAGCTGAGGGTGTCCATTTGTCAGAGAGGTTATCAGTGGTGACTGGCAGCCCATCAGCTTAGCATGAAGACTTCACATGGGAAAACCTGAATTACCAGGTAAATTACGAAGGAGGGGTGGAAACTTGGAGAACAGAGCTCCAACTTGCTTTGAATTTTTTTTAGATGCAGACAAACATTTTCTTGGTATTTGTTTTATGACTGTTGTGATAAGTGTGTTTATAGATTGCCTTTGTTCCTTTGAACACCTCTATTACTCTGATTCAAGGATTTGTGCTGTGAAAAGCAGCAGTTACTTTAATACCTCTGGGCTGGAGGAGGTCTAGCCAGATTGAGATGAACTTCTTCCCTCATAACTGGAGCTTCTGTTGGAACTTGCATCTATTTGTGTTCACAGATGAGCTTGTAATGGTGAATTGTTTCAATAAACAAATACAATCCAAGGGATGGGAGTGGGAGCAAGTAGTTCCCAACTGCAGGATTGGTGTTGCAAGTGCTCGAGTTACCTAATCGCTTGATGCTTGTTTCCCTAGAGAAACACGGGAGAGGTGACATGCCTAAGCAACTCCAGCTACAGGGAAGAATGTGGCTTTGTGGAGCTTGACCACAATTGCTTAATAGATTTATATTAGAAACTTTTTTGATTTTTGTGTGAGGAAAGTGGTGTTCATGGCATTACAATTTTATGTAAAATATAAAAATTGGTCAGCACGAACTGATGCAGTCTTTTGATGCCTGAAGCTGAGAATGTTTTTTTTTGTTTTCCCTTAAAAATTCTTGAACATTTGTAATTCCTTCCTATTTCTGTCATGATCTTGAGTACTTGTAAATTAGATTTTATTTGTTATCATGTAACTCAAGTTGGCAGGGAGATGGGCAAGCCCTAGGCAGGAAGCATTATGAAAATTTTAGATGGGTGGCAGCATGAAACTCCCACAGCTGTTTGAAACAAGATAAGAATGTGTCATACGATAGCTTCATAGACTTGGGAGTAGTTTGGAAACAATTGAATATTTGGGGATAGAAGTGTGGAAAAATTATTCTGAAGCTGCTGAAGAAAAGAAGTGATATAGAGGTTTCACAAGAGGTAAGAGTGATTGCTACAGGTTCTTTTCTGAAGTGAAGGTTGGAGAAGAATTTTCAGAGTTATAGGTGAGAGTTCTGTTGTCCTGAGCCTTACTTATGGAAACAGGAACGTGACTAGAGACATTGATGTGAAAAATCGGGTTTTGTGAGCAAGTACAAGTTTTCTGACCTGGGAAACTAGTTCTAATCTTCAGAGATCTATACTGTGTTACTGCTCCAATAGAGATAAGTACCCGTAGAAGCAAAGTGCAGATATTGACCAATTACATTTTATTTTTTTAATCTGATTCTTAAAGTTTTTTTTTGTGTGTGTAATGTTAACTTAACTAAAGAGGGCTGACTAGGAATTAAAATATTTTAATGTTATCAGCATTAAGATCTGAATTCAGAGTTAATATCAAATTCTGCTTGTTTTATCTAGGTTAAATTTCTGAGATCACAATTTAAGACATTTTTTCTTGTTGTTACTGCAAATGGAGAATTTGTAGTATGGAGAACACACTGATTGTTTTGAGTGGGAGAGCCTATGATGGGAATCCTGTAGTCAGATGTGTGTTAAGGTGGTCTGAAAGCTAATAGTAACTTCTCTTTGAGCAGTGCATGTATTTTCAGTAGTACCCTTCTTTCTTCATTACTTTTATTATCCTGTAAAATACAAATTCAGTCTTAAACAGAACGTGGTAGTTTGGGTAATTAAGTAGTACACTGAAGATGATTACTAGTTCAAAAATTTCATCTTCCTCTCCATAATGCAGTGTGACAGATGATCAATGAATTTGCATGTACGTGTCAGAGGGAGAGGGAAAACAAAGATTGTTCATAATTTTGTCCAATCGTGTTATCTTCTACTTAAGCATCCTATCCTGTCCACGGGACAGCACAGACTAATTCTTCAATATATGCGGTTTTATACTTTAAAAAGAAGGGCACTTTTAAATGCAGTGAATGAATAAACCCAGCTGTGTCAAATGGTAGGAGCATGGAATGTAAGAGATGAATCAGCTAAGACAGTGAGTGAAACATGGTGACAGGGTTAGACTGGAAGGCAAAGGGCAACACTGTGTGTGCTGTCAGAATTAGTAATGAAAGGTTTTGGGAACAAAGCAAAAGGAGAGGCACTAAAGTGATTGTGTTTAAATTTAACTTTAAATAAACACTGCTTCTGCAGTTACAATACTGTGAGGTGACCTGCAGCTTTTCAAGCTTTTCTGTATGATACTGTGAAATGTGGTGTTTAATTAAGATTTTGATAGTCAGCTCTCAAAGTAAAATATGGGAAGCATGTGCGCAGCATTTTCTGAGACACAGGCTTCTTTAATTCTTTATTCCCAAACTGTTACCTTCTAAACCACTGTTTGCAGAAGAAAAATTTCATTGACGTGATAGACAGAGAATCAAAAAACGTTTTACTGATGCATATTCAATTTTTTTGGAGTTGACTTATTTTTGCAGAAGGCATTTATGTATGTCTCAATCATTAAAATATTGTTGCCCCAAGGTATCTCATGGGCAGATGGTACCTGCCTAGAGTCTGGCAGTGGGATGGGAAGGATGGTGCTGAGTTGAGTCCTGTTTCATAGGGAATTTTTCATGAAATTATTCTCTTAACATGCTTTAAGTCTGTTGGTGCTGTGAAGAGGAACAGTCATATGTGGTCATGTTGTTCTCTCTGGAGTCGAATATGCTGAGCTGGGAGGGCCACATAAGGATCGTTGAGTCCAACTCACTTAGAGTGAGATAGGCTGCAGTGGACTTTATTTCATCCTAGGCAGGTACAGCTTTTGGCAGTGCCTGAACTATCTTGTGTAATCATTAACTTCTGTGAACTTCCAGATGCTTCAGATGGACTCCAGTTGTCTGTATTTTCAGTTAGCTTCATTTGTGAGTAGAAGTTTTTTTCACTACAGAAATCTCTAAGGCTGTGATCCTTCAAAGACAGTAATAATTTTGTTTCTCTCATCTCCACAGGAACTGATATTCAATGGCTAGAAACAGGTGACAAGTGGCTGAAATGAATATGACTGCTATTCTACAAGAGATCTTGATTAAAAGGTCACAGCAGAAGAAGAGGACATCTCCCTTAAACTACAAAGAGAGGCTTTTTGTACTTACAAATTCTATGTTAACATATTATGAAGGTCGAGCAGAGGTAGGAGATACAGATTTATGCAATAGATTGCCTTTGTTTGTCCTTTTGTCTGCTTTTAGCTTATTTCCTGCAGGTTATCATACTGCCGTAGATGGATGGGCAGGATGGCAGTGAACGTACACCGCTGTTTCTCATTTCTCTTGTTTATGAATGTGTGTTTACTGAAGATTATATATCTGGCAGTATAAACTAGTTCATATTTGGGGCAGTAGTACGTAGCCAGGATGCCAATAATAAAAGCGCTGGTTAGAAGCAGTTTCCCTTCTCTCTCATCTTTGGTAGTTTTATTTCTCAATCTTTCTGACTGAAGTGTCTTGGCGTAATTTTATTGCTGCTATTTGTCACTTGCTGTTAACAATTAGTTCCTAATTGGGTTTTAACATTTTTTATGGATATAGCCTCTTGAATATTGTGCTAGAAAGGCTTCTGTTAGAAATTTACATTTTCCCTATTAATGGGATATCCTTTAGTGTTTCAGTAGGCTCTCACCTAGGATTTCCAGTAGAGTATGTTCTCACTATGGAGTTAGTTGTAACTTTGCAATTGCCCTTCTTTGGCTCTTACCCATGTGTGAACTACTTCTACGTGAGTTTTGGAAGATTTTTCAAATAGACCTGCTGACACTGCTAGGGAAAAAGCCTTGCTTGTTTTTTTCCCTCCAGTTTGGGCTGGTCAGTGTCAACTTGTATGTGGCAGGGAGACTGTGAACTTCCTTCCACATCTGGGAAGTAACTGGCCTCTGAATTCCAACAGGAGCAGGAGATGTGGTAGGCACTGCAGACAAGTTCACTAGGGATGCGCTCCATTAGGGTGGATCAAGCAGCCTAGCGATTGAAGTGAAGCTGGAAGCAATTTATCTTTGGCAGCACTAGTAACCCATCACTATGTAAAATTCTATGTAAACTCAGTTATGTGACAAGTCAACAAGGTACTAGGCAAATTCTCAGACCGGCATTTTTCAGAGGAGATCTGGATCCAGTTTCATCAGGATCACCTGCCTTTGAAATATCCTATCGTGTAGTTAGTGCTAAGGGATCACATTTTCCATGTAATAGAGCCTACTTTCCAGATTTGTCACAGTGCAGGAGATTAAAATGGCTGCAGTATCTATAAGAGCTTTTACTACACACAGGAAAGCCATTCAATGAATAAAAAGTAATGGAGATGGCTCTGTGACCTCTTGTGTTAGATGCCTTACCTCTGTTGAAGAAGGCTTGTTGAGCGTGGTTCTCTGCCGGAGCCAGGGCTCACCACAAAATTGAGCTTGCTTACTGGAGGACCACAGCAAGCTCTTGTAGCTCCCTGTCACATCTCAATCAAGCATACCACAGGAAGTGTTGATTATTGGTCCTTTACTTTAGAATACAAATGATCTTTCTTTCCCTAAAAGTGAAAGTAGGTGGAGGCAAGAAGCTCCCTGGAACATGTCTTGCATGTTTGTTTTTTTTTTGTGTGTGTGTCAGCTTACTTTCAGTCCAAGCAGAATTGTAACTAATAGGCTTTGCAGGTCTGGCTGTCATCCTTCAAGAAGTTACTACTTCCAGCTCTATTCCACCTTTCCCCCTGTAGGTTAATACCCTTCAGCTTTCAAGGTGAATCTGTCTGAGGAGAGGCTTAAACTGCTGGTTTGCTTGCAGTGCAATGGAGTAGAACATTGTGCCCTCAGCTGTGGGGGCAGTGGCTTCTTGAAATGTTCCATCTTGAGGTCAGGACTGTTGGTGTGAAACTATACACTACACCTACACAGCCCAGCTGTGGAAAGAGACAGGTCTGTTTCCTCTCTGTCCTTGCCTTGTAGCACCCTCACCCTGCTTGTGTTGGTCCTGGCACCTCTCAGGCTCTGCAGTACTCTGAAGGCATTGTTCATCAGCAGAAAGAATGCTTGATCTGTTTTTACTTTTGCCAGGTGAGCATTCTGCTGGGTTAGAAAGCTGTGTTAACTCCAAGTGGGATCTCATGTGCCAGAGGCAGTGCCAGGTGGTGGAGGAGGACAGAATTCTCCAGCTATTGGCATCAACAAGTTGTCAGACTGGCTCAGCCATAGCATAAAGCTTTACAACCTGTGCCTCCAGCCCATTTTCATTGTGCCTCCCACATTAGATTCTTTTAAACATTAATCAGCATTCTATTTCTCTGATTGTAGAGGAGCACATGGTATTTCATGTCATACTTGGGCTGTTTGAGAACTTACTGTGTGACTAAGATCTCTGTCACACAGCAGTAGTTATTCCTTTGTATCACTGAGCAACTGAAATGGAAAAAGGTTGGGGGTTTTATTACCTATTTTAAGCCAACATTTGTGGTTGTAAATCTGTATTAACAGTAAGACAGCTGTATATTCTGGTTGAAGCAATTTATGTGAAATGAAAACAGTCATTGGAGAGGAAAGTCATTGTGGTTCCTCTGAATAGTTGGATGTTTATTGCTGAAATGAAATGTGATTTATGGCTTGAATGTTAAGGTATGGCAGGTAAAGGCTATGTACAGATTAGTCTCATTTTAGGGCTTACAGCAGACTTACCTTACCAGTCTGACCTGTTGGCTTTTTACAGAGGTTCAGACTGGTAAGTTAAGTATGGAAACCTGAGGCCAAGAGAATCTCACAGTGTCATTTTAGTCACACTGGACAGACTGCTCCCACTGCAGTTACATGGTCAAGTTCTGCTCCTCCAGGCAAAGGTATGATTCCCAGTGTTGTCACTGATAACTTTTTCTGTTCAACTTCTAGTGCGTACCTGGCACAGAGAGTTCAGGAAGAGCCCATGGTTTATGTTCGTATGAATAATCATACCACTATTATTTTAGAATTTATTTTAAATATTTTTATTTATGTATTTTTGTTAAGATTAAATCTTGTTAGCTAGATAAATCCGTACTCAAAGTATGGGCAAGCTGGGATTATAAATGGGGAAACAGAAGAAGGGAGTTGATATATCTGGTGGCAGAAGTGGAACATTTATGACAACAAAAAGCAATCAACCACAGAAAAACATTGTTCGTGTAAATGCTTCTGGGAGATCTCACTGACCCCATTCTCTGCAGCCAATGATAGGAGTTCACTTGCTCTTTGACCAGGAATTGCACGTTATATAAGTACTGTTCTCTATTTTTTCTGTTATGTATTGCAAAGTGCTTGCTACTTGGAGCAAAAAGCTGTTATCTCATAAGTATGATGACAAGCTACAGGGTAAAATTTTTAAAATTCATTCATAACCCATTTAAAACTGAATTTTCATGCGTTTTGAAGCAGCTCAGGCACTGTCATTTCTGCACGGTGGGGTGATGTGCCTACATTGAAACTGGAGCTTCACTATAGTTATTAGAGGGAGTAATTGAGCTTCTGTGTCTAGATGTATCGTTGGAACGTGGGTCATAGAGGCAGTATATGAGTTATCAAATCATTAAAGCATAGCTACAGAATCAGCAAAGATCATTTGTTTTAAGGCTGTTTAAAAAGATTTATGTTGAAAAGCTTGAGAATAATTATACACAAGGAATGGATTTGCCTGAAGTGTCACAGAGAAGATTTCCTAATATGCTGCCAGAAGAGTGGAATATTCTCTTCAAGCTAGAGGTGGTTTCTGATTCTGGTTTTTAGGCCAAAGTGGTTAAGCAAAAAATGCTGGGGAAACTTCATTATTGCAGTATGAAATTATGCTACAGTAATGTATGAGGATAGAAAGGCAGTGTTAATGTTGTCAATTTCATGAAGTCTTCAAGGCTTAATCTTCAGTCATTGGGAAGAGTGTTCTTTGCCTTTTTCCCTTAGTGTTGCAGAAGTGGCTAATGAGATCTGAATGGGATTGATTCAGTTTGTAGTAAAGCAAAAACTTCATCACAGTAAGAAACAACTGAATTGGCTTCCAGGCAAAGAGTACTGATCACAAATGTATAAAAATAGGAAGATGTACTGCTAAGTGCTATAAAACTGCTTATCCTACAGTCAGTAAAATGTAAGATATGTACAGTGTTCTCAGATATTTATTGTACGCTTACCAAGCCAGTTTGAAGTAGATTTTTGCAGATAGTGATAGTGACAGCTGTTAGGAAGTGCACGACTCTAGGTACAGTTGAATATCTTCTGTCTAAAGCGTCCTCCTTTATTGCATATTCAGCTTTAAATGCTCTGGAATTTGTTTTCAGAAATGTGTGCCTTCATTCTCCCCACTGGCTGTCTGGAAGATCAAGACTTAGTACTTACCTAGGAGCCTGCTCAGTTTTAATGGAAAAGAGTACTCACTTTACAGCTCCACTGGTATTCTTGGTGGACAGTGAGAAGTGCCAGACGTTGTTCTTCACAGAGTGAGCGTTAGCTGCTGCCAGAACAGCATCTTTTTCTCCCCTTGGGCTAGCCAACAGGACAGACCACACAGAAAGAGCAATTCAAGCTACTCTATCCCCCAGAATTGTCTACAAGTCCAACAACTAATGCTGTTTCTACTTGTGTGGCAATAAGCTGTACTGCAGTGAATTATTTTTCAGATAATGGTCAGAAGATGTGTGTGAGCTGGGAGATATTAGTGGGTGGTCACCAGTGGGTGACCCTAATCGAAGAGGGCTTATTTGTGTTACAGGATGGCTGTGATAGCAGGTGGCATGTACTTTGTACAAGTTTTAGTTATGCTGGTGAAGCAGCTCTCTTGAACTAAAAGCACCTCTGCACCTGAGATTTGCATTATAGATAGCATTTTGGTTAAAGGAAATTCTTTGAGGTGAAGGCAAGATGGACCAGATAGGTGCTGAAGAACTTGTTGCCACCAGAGCAGTTGAAAGACTCTGGTTTCTGCGAGTGAGCTGTCCTGCCAGCTTGCTGTTGAAAAATTTCCTATTGATGGTGCTCATGGGTGTGGTGCTTCGACAGTGCTGAGGGATCCAGCCACGGCTTCATGAGCCGGTAACAATGTGCTAACTGCTAATATCTTTGTACCTGTGGGAGCTGTGGAGTGCTCCCGTTCCTTGCGGTGTTTTTCCCCTCTCAGGCTCCCTTGCGGTGATACTCATTAGCTTGTCAGCGTGCTGGTCTGTGCGGTTTATTTGCTCCCTCCCACACACATGCTGTCATTAACTTTTCCAGCCCACGCTAACTTGCACTGACCTTCAGTGAAGCCTTAGGCACGCAGAATTGCTTAAAACCTAACATATTTCGATGTTTGCTCACATTTGCTGTTTGGGTTGCAGTTTGCAGTAGTAGAAAGTTGAAAATGCATTAAGTTCATATGAAAAGTTGTAGGTTAAATTCTGATCTGTGTGATTATCCTGTGTGTGTGAGTGACTGGGGTCTGCAGCACTGCAGGGAAGACAGCAGGGGGCTGAGACAGGTACTAGGTTAGACACAGCACTTTCCAATCTGGTGGTGTGCAGAAACAATTCGCTTCTAGAGAAGGCAAATTAAAGCCTTAAAAGGGAAAAACTAAGAGTCTTGCTTTGAAGAACAGTGCTCTGCAGTCAAGTAGAAGATGTTTTTTTGATGAGCTGGCCTTAGGAGGTACAGGGTGCTCTCATCATTGCTGACACTAGTGGTATCTGCCATTAGGATCAAATCAGGGTGAAAACAGTCTTGTATGAAGAGCAGAACTTTTACAATGAACAAAATCAACCAGGATTTGAATGACAAATGCACAGGAAATAAATGTGCTTGAGAATTCCTAATTTTGAAAGTCTCTTCTAGGGAAAAAGTGGTTCTGCATGAGTTTTATTTGGCTCTTCTAATTTGAATAGAGAGGAGACAGAAGCTACTGACATGACTGTGGTGATATTTTAAGGAAGGAAAAAATAGCCCACTCTAAAGCTGTAGGTTTCAGGGTGAAATTGTGTGGTGGCATTGCAACCCTAATTTTGTGCAAACACTTCCTCTGGAACATAACCACAACACTGAGTTCCAAAGGCCTATAATAATTACTTTTCTTACAGTTTTTTAAATAGAAGACCAACACATCCATTCTACTGTTGCTTATTCTCATGGTGATTGTTTTTTCATCTTTTAAACTTCAACTACCTTGGTTTATAAGTTTGTTTTTTTTTTTTGTAGTCATTCCTTGTGTAAATGAAAGGAAAAGATCTTTATTGGGATGTTTGATTACTTGTTTCTAATGCGTGATAAATAGCTTCTGAAGTGAGTGAATTGACAGAGCTTTTTTGTTTGTGCTAGCAATAAAGATTTCCCAAAATACCTAGAAGTTAGCAAAGTAACTTTTTAACTAGGCCTGGGGGAGGACTGAGAGTTGGCTGCCATTTCCCCTGAAGGAAGCAGAAGTGTGATTGTATCAGTCCCAGAGAAGCCCCAAACTGTATGTTCAGGGGACAAGTCTTTATAACTTTCTCTGAGAGGCTGTGCTTTAAGATCAGTCCAGCTGTTAATGTTGAACATTTTTAATGCAACTGAGCCCTTTCTCTTTCTGATAATGCTGGAGAAGAAAAAGAGTTAAGGACAGATGATCATGGTTTGAACATATACACGCATCTATATCTGCACACAATGTAATAAAGTAATGGGTAGCTTGTAATAATGGCTGTACTGCGGAGTGAGTACAGCAGTGTATTTGCAAGTTATCCTGTTTAGAAAGATTCCTGTTACGTCCCCACATGCATGAAGAATATGGTTTGTATTCCTGATGGAAAAAAATAAGAGTAAAAATTCCTGGTAGTATAGAGAGCTTGTCAAACATATTTGCAAAAATGTGTATTTAACTACAAAGAATGTGACTAGCTACCCTTCCTAATTTATTTGTATAATGCCTCTGTTCTGACTACAACCATAGCTTCTACATATTAGCACCATTAGTCTGATAGTTGATTTTTAACTTCTATTTGCAGTTGATGAGTCAGAAATTACAGCAGCAAATTATCAAGTTATGTGGCAAATGTGTAGGTGACTGATCAACTGATGCTGTTGAAGTTGTAATTTGTCAAACAGGCTTACAGGCATCTTTGCTCATATAGCAATACCTGTGCTGTTCCTGTAGATCTCTTTGCTCAGCTAGAGTAGCGCGATTGTGAGATAGCCACCAGCTTTATTTTAGGAAATGAGGTAGGGCAAGCAGCTGGAAATAATTGTTCAAAATACAGCTGCATATAAAGCTGGACAGCATTTTGAGCTATGGAAGTGAACAGAAAAGTCTGTGTTCTGGAGCAGGGGCCCAGAAACTCCGTGTTAGGAGCAACAAGGAGGCAGCAGGAAGGAGAATCTGAGAAGGAAAATCTCACAGAGAGGGTCTGGATAGACTGAGGACTTCAGCTCTCCTTCCTTCTTGACTCAAGTTGCCCGAGTGTAGTGTTCAGACAACTCTAGTACTACTGAAGAAGAGGTATCGCTCACTGGAGAAACAGAGCAAAGACACTGCAGTCTGAGTGAAGAAAGCAGGGCAGAAGTGTTACAGCTGGGTTGGCCAGACTCAAAGCTCTGTGAGTATGTCACAGGAAATATGGAAGAGAAGGCCAGTCTAAAAAAAGCTTGAAGTGCTGTTTATTTAGACAGTTGGAAAACTGTATGTAATTTAGGGCCTGGTATGGATGGAGGCCTGACTGATTTATTTTGCTTCCTTTGCTCTTATTTGCACCGTTGCCTGGTGTGAGTTCAGCAATATATTAGAACTGTAATTGTGTATATTTGACTGACTACTTTCAGTTGTAGGAAAATAGTAAATTACACGTAATGTACTGCAGCAGTGGCTAGACAGTTTTGTAAGTGCTACTACAGATAATTTCTTGTCTGTTTTGGCATTTCCTCTGCTGGTGGTTGGCATCTGCTGACCAACCAGGCAACTGTAAAAGTTTCTCAGTTTCAAAGTCTGCAAGATAGGTTATAAGACTTTCTCTTTCTCACAGAGGTTTCTTTGCATTTCTGTTCCTCTTGAAATTCTTCCCATGAATCTGATCTTGGATCAGGTCAAGCTATATCCGAATAATCACCTCTCACTTGGTGTCTCAATTATAGCCATTTCAGAACGATGAGCAACATCATAGAATTGTTTGAGTTGGAAGGGACCTTTAATGGCCATCTAGTCCCACTCCCCTGCAATGAACAGGGACAGCTACAGTTCTGTCAGGGTGCTCAGAGGCCCATCCAGCCTGACCTTGAATGTCTCCAGGCCCAGGGCATCCACCTTCTCTCTGGGCAACCTGTTTCAATGCATCAGTACCCTTATTGTCAATGTTTTTTTTTCCTCATGTATCATTGAAATCTCTTCTTTTACTTTGAAACCATTTCCCATGTCCTGTCACAAGGAGTCTGTCCCCCCCCCCCTTTTTTTTTATGGTTCCCCCTTTAGAATAGAAATACTTGATACCTGCTTTTCCTATAATAATCTTTATTAAAAAAAAAAAGATTGCTTGGAGATTACCTGTGTGAAGACACCTCTTGGGTGGGAGCTGCAGCCATATCCAGTGCTTATTGCTAAAAGGCAAGGTTATTAAAAATAAACATATAAATTCCAAATACGCAAGCACCCTGCATTTGGCTTTGGAGCATATTCTATGGAGAAATGGCTCAGATCACTACTGGATAATTAGTCTTTCCTGAGGTTTCCTGGTGCTGCCAGGCAGCTCTGTAGAAGATGTAATTAATGCAGAGACTTTTGGATACTTTAGGGAACACAAGTTCCCTGGATCATGTGTTGATGACCTCGGGATTTCCTGTGTGGGAATCAGCAAGGAAGAGAGAAGTAGTGCGAAGAACAAGAGAAAGGGATAGACGTGATGGGTAAGGCAGAAAGTAAATGCTTCTTGACAGCTGGACTGACTTTTGCATGCTTTCATTTATTTATTTATTTCATAAAACAAAGTGTCCTTTGTACTGCTTAATGCCCCATCCCCACTTTGCTGAAGATAAACAGTATCATGCCTTTGTAAACAAGGAGGAAATGTGCTGAAGAACGATTTTCTCTGACAGTGGGAACTTGATTTTTGTAACAGTTTGTAAAGTTATTATGTTTGGCTGAGTTGCTTGTAGAATATGAATTATCTATGTTTTTTGTCTTACAGATACTTGTTGTCCTCTCTAAGATTGGTGTTAATTTTTTTTTTGGTATAGGAATTTTGTAGTCATACACTGTCAGATACGGTAAAAGTATATTTCTAGTGTTAGAACTTTTTGACATTGCTGTCTTTTTAAAAAAGAATGCGAATAGCTTTGTCTTTGTCATGGGAACATGACATTGTCTGGTCATCCTCATTGTGAGCAAGGAACAGGGCTTCTGAAACCATAAATCAAGCTTTTAAAGCAAAGTCAAGTATGAAGAACTGATAAGTGTTTTGTATTTTTAAAAGCTTTATATAGTAGTTTCTGTGGAGTTGCTTCCCTTTTCTTATTTTCATCAAGAAGATACATTTAAAAAAAACAATAAAAAGCATGTCTCAACCCTTTAGGATGACTTTGAAATGTGCTTTTATCTGTTTGTTATCCTTATTGGTAGATGCTTAGTATACTTTTATTAATGTTTTAATCATTTTTCCTTCAGTAAGCCACCTCTAGAGGTACATGCCCTGCTTTGGTTGGTCCCCTGGACTCACTGATCATTTGATTTTTCAGATCCTCTGTGAGTCCAGACAGCGTGTTTACAGGTGAAATACTTCCACTTCTTCAGCAAATCCAACTTTTTCCTACTATGTTGGCTATCTTCCTCCAGAAACAACTACAAGAAATCATCCTCTTCCTGCTGTAGTTTGGCGTTGCGTTATCCCTTGTCTCTTTCCAACGATTGACAGACAGGACTAGTACAGGTGTTGGTGTTTTTCTCCTGGCTGGCTCATGCCTGTCCCTCTACTTCCGTAGTATATCAGGGCTTGAGCTCTCTGGTTCCTACATTTCTTGCCTGTTTATGCCTTGGTCTAAAGCAAGCCATTAGGCGTTCACAATAAATGCAGCACAGTGATAGTGTGCAAGAAGTTTCTCTGTAAGAGGAAATAGTTAAAATGGGGAAGGGGGTGAAATACTGTGTCATTTTTCTTGAGTCATTCCTTCTTGCTCCTGTGAATTATAGTTTAATTGTGAGAAATGCTGAACTAAAATACAGCTTCAGACTGGATAATTTGAAAACTGGTGGCTATTAATAACTGTTGCTCCTGATGCAATCTGGAGCAGTACATGCATATTCAACTTCACATATGCAAAGTCTGAAGATCTTTAAAGTATGCAAAAGTAGAATAATGTAATGTTACTGGTTTTATCTGATGAATTGGATTTTAAGGAGGGTCAGATTTCTGTTGGTTTAATGTAGCACCTTATGGTGATACAAACTGAGCCTCCCTATATCATGAAAGTATACAGAGGGATCACTTAGGGAATATGAATTCTAGAATTCATATACACGAATACCAGGAAAAAAAAAACAGATTTTGGAAAAATATATAAACTAAAATAAAACAAAGCTCCTGATACACAGCACGTAGTATTTCCTGGTTTTCTGTTCTTTATCTTTCTGGCACATGTATACTGCTTTTGAGCGCTCACTGAATGCTGGAACTGTCATAAAAACCTGACAGTTCTGGAGGAGAAGCTTAAAATAATAAAACCAGTTCTTCTGCCTGGAGTCACAGACTTCCATTAGGAGAGGAAAAACAAAAGCATATCATCTCTTTCTGTCTCACCACTGCAGTTAACTGCTAGCTGGGATTCACGTAATACATGAGTGCCCCACAGGTCACTGGAAACTGTGTAGATACCTAGCAGAAGTGGAAACATTTGAAGCGTCCCAAGTGGTGCAGTTCATTTATTTGGCTTTTTGCGTTTTCATGAATGTGTTCTGCTCCAGTTAGTTGAAGTTCATCTAAGGGAATACCATAAAATAAGCATAAGACTTGAAACAATTTTTCTTATCAGAAATGCAAGGTTGTGTAGTTGCAATTATTTCTCAGTGTTACGTGATATCAGTAATTTGTTGGTTTTTATAATGGTTCAGTAAAATGCCTAATGCATTGTTGCAGTTTGAAAAAAGCTCCTTTTCTTTTTTTAATCCTCTTGTATTGCGTATAACAGTTACAGTTTTATCTGAACTTGATTCCTGCCAGTCTTCCTGATGTTGACCATGAAGAGCCTGAATTTTTCACTTGTGTTTCTTTCTGTTTTCTTCATAACCATGAATTTAAGAGGCAGAGTACTAAATGTGTTTTAAGTGCCAACAAGACTCCCCTGTTTTCTTTGGATGGTGCTATGAATGTGTTGTGCTATGAATGTGTTGTACTATGAGAGCAGTAGATCACTGTGCCTATATGGGAACTGGCTTCTCTTTATGTGTTCAGTTGTGTGTTATTGTGCCAGAGTTCTGCTTTTAGGGATGAAATTCTCATCCTCAAGAGAGTTGAGAGGAGCTGAGTGGGGATTAGAGAATCTCCAGTAATTCACTAATTACTAATTATTTTCGCATTGCCTAAACAGCGTTTGTCCTTCATAAGCTGCATGTTGGATTGCACTTGTTGGATGTGCTTTACAATGCAAAATTTTGATGCTTGTTTATGCTGGACCAGCCCTAAGCTGCTGCCTTTTTTATTTTGTTTTTTACTATTGTTCCAGATCCCAATGGAAACTTCCATTCCCAAAAGTGAGAAAGGTGGCCCTTATGTTGTCCATAGTTTCATCATCTTTATGCTCTGATTAAAAAATGTCATTTGGATGTATGTTTCATTTGCTATGCAGTACAGTGTGCTGAAAGTTGCTGTGCTGGCACTCTCAACCTCTTTTGCTTCTCTTTAATGAAAACAGCATAAATCAATTATTTCTGAAAAAGCCTCTTTAAAAACATCTGCGTGTGGGTGAACTTTACTGTTACCTACTGCTGAAGTAGAATACAAATTACCTCCAGCTGTTGTTCTGATGAGAATTGTGGAGTCAAAGAATCATTTGTCACAGAAGAGACCTTTAAAGTCATCTAGTCCAACTTCCCTGTAGGGACGCCTATAGCTAAATCAAGTTGACCTTGCTTCTTCAAGGCTTCTGCCAGCCTTGGTCAAAGTTCTTTCAGCACAGACCCCAGCTTATCCTAAGGTTTCATCCTGTTTTCTTTCTATTCTGTCTGAGCTTGTTTTGCCTGTGCATCTCTGTTTCTCTGGAAAGCTGGGGAGATGCAGAAGTAGCCATGAAACAGAGTGAGCACGTTGGTGTCAGAGCAAGGATGCAGATAAGATGGCATTGGCATCCGTTTCACTCACCACTTTTAGTTGTAGCTTAAGATCAGTGAGCCTATGATTACAAAAGGTTGGAAACTTTTTATATTGGAGAATGTAGTGCTTTTTACTGAACAATAGATCTTCAGTGTAGATGTTTGTACCCTCTCCTTTTTTCAAATGACTTCTGCAGTTAAAGCAACATTTCTATGGGAAAGAAATAAGTCTCATGGTGGGGGGAGGAGGAAGGTGTGCCTATAGATAAAGCAGTCTTCAGCTGTAGTGTTTTGTTTTTTTTTTCTTATTCTTCCCTTACAGAAAAAGTACAGAAAAGGATCTGTGGATATTTCAAGGATTAAATGTGTGGAAGTTGTACAAAATGATGGTATTATTCCCTGTCAAAATAAATATCCATTTCAGGTATGCTCCTTTTGTTTATATAAAATACAGTGCTCTTTTCAACATCAAGCTATTTGGATGCAATGTGCTTGAAATTACTGTCCCTTCCTTCATTAAAATCATTCTCTGGGGCTGTGTAGGAGGTGCTTCAGGATCAGGGCTTGAAAACCATCCCCCAGAAGCTGTATTCCCCTTGAACTCCTTGCTCTTGGGAGTTTTACCTCTGACAGCTGGCCTTTTTCTTTCACCGGCCCTCTCCACTTAGGTTTTAACTGGGAAGTGCCTTGTCCTCCAAAACAGGTTAGCTGGAGCCTGTTTCCTATCTTCATTCTTTCACATGCATACTGCTTGCATCAGATGTATGATCACCATTATCTTGATCCGCTTATTCATATATATATATATTAAACCTTACTGTTTTCTTGTGAACTGAATGGAAATAAACATAGAAAACAAACAGTGAACCAAGCAAAACATGAGGCAAGCATTAAAAGGAATAACAGTATAATGCAACATTACGAAATCCTTCCTGCTCTACTGACTGTAACTAATAAACAGTCCCATTTCTTCAGGTTTTTATCTCATGTGTGTCTTCATGTGACTGAGGACACTCATTGTGCCAAAAGTAACAAATTTGTGTTGTTCAGTATACTCCTTTTGCAAGGAATAGATAAAAGAGCATTACTATGTAAATGTAATTGTTTATTTTGGTGTTTTGTTTTTTTTCCCCTGCAGGTTGTATATGATGCTAATACACTTTATATTTTTGCACCAAGTGCACAAAGCCGGGATCAGTGGGTGAGGAATCTGAAAGAAGGTAATGAAAGCTGCTTGCACTTAATATCTGGCATATTTAGATAGCTTTGCTGGAGCTGTGTGCAGGGTCTGACTAGGGTGGCATTAACTCAGTACTTTTCTTACTAAGCTGTTGCTATCAGCCCACAGCTTTTCTCACTTTTCCTCTTTCTATTAATTTCCCCTCTCCTACTGTGTGGGTGCTTTGCTGCTGAGTGGGAACAACTCACCACAAGCTAGAAAAATGAAATAGAGAAACTTTTTTTGTCATTCTTTTGAATTGGGCTGGATTGTCATTTGTGTATGCAGCATTTGATGATTGGACATAGAGAATTATAGAGTGGCTTAGGTTGGAGGGGACCTTACAAACCTTAAGCTCCAACTCCCTGCCACCCACCAAATCAAGGCTACCTGCGGCCCCATACAACCTGGCCTTGAGCACTTCAGGGCTGGGGCATTGCCAGCTTCTCTGGGCAGCTTGTGCCAGTGTCTCAAAACACCCAGACTGCTTTCATTCATTTTTGTATAGTCTCACTGTAATCAGAATTTGAATCTAAGCTTTTCTGCAGCATGTAAAGCATCAAAAAAGTTTATCCAAGATAGTTAATGTTACTCAAAGGTTTTGTTTGAATGTAGTGAGCCAGTGTGATGGACCTGTTGATGGTCTTACACCGATGTAAAATGACAGGAGGCATCTCTGCTGAGGTATGATTCTGATTATTGCTGTTGTATTGAGTGAAGATTGTTGTCTCAAGAACCTCTTGATGCTTTCTGCTGCAATCATTCACAGGGTGATTTATGAAACTCAGCAGGTTTGTAGGGTAGGGGTGAGGAGCGTGCTGTACCAACTACAGGCACTGTGCCATGAAATAGTAGTGCATGTCAGCTAACTCTCCAAATTGCTAACTGCAGAGGAAGTTGAGTCATTTGTGCCAGCAACAAAAGGAAAAGAGGTAGCCAGAGCTACAGGGCCTTCACGGCCACCCAGCTGCATTGAAGGGGGCATGTTGGGGCCTAGGCCTTTTGGGGGTGATGCTGGCCCACTGTCCTCAGGGGTGTGCAAGCATGCTGGGGTAGCTGGTGTAGGCAGGGAGTATGGCACTCTCTCCTGGAATGCAGTCATATATGCGGCCCTAAAAATTGCACCTGCCATCAGTATATGTCCTATGTGTTAACTTGTGACAAGTTCTTCAAGAGAAGCAATGCTGTAATAAGGACAGTCAGTGAACATTATGCCCCATGTCAAAAGTACTTTAGTATTTATTTTAAAGGTCAGGGCAGTCATGCTTTTTTATTATTCTTTGTTTGACCTTTGCTCTTTATTTCCTGTAGGAATAAAGAATAACAGTAATATAATGATAAAATATCATCCTAAATTCTGGATGGAGGGAATTTATCAGTGCTGCAGACAGACAGAAAAATTAGCACCTGGCTGTGAAAAATACAACCTTTTTGAAAATAGTAAGTACATGTGTGCTTAGATGAAATGGTAGTGGCACATGGTCACGTCATCACGTGTGAATGCTTTAGGTAGTGGGGAAATTTAAAGGGCAGGGTGACTTGGTGATACTGTGCCTAGTTTAAATCAAAATATTTTCATCTCCAATCACTCTGTTAAAAAAAAGAAAAAAAGTAAAAAGTGAGTTGTCCTTCCAAAAAGCATTTGGAGGCATCTACAAAGAATCATTGAGGTGGCTGAATTTGTTTTTCACTTGCCTTTTTTCCCCATATAAAACCTATTTGATCAGGTGTTTACCTCAGAGGTTAAAACCTTATGGTGAACGAGGTTCAGGTGTAAATCTTTGCCAGTTCTTCATGTGAATAAATAACTCCTGTGCACTTGTGTGCATAATTACCCTGCTGGAGTCAAAGAAATTACACAAAAAGGTAACCAGGCTTAATGAATTTTCAGTCACGTGGCTCAGGTTTCCTAGAACTTCACAGATGTCCAAATGCTGAACCTGGATGAAACATCACTTCTGAATGCACATGACTCTTCCAGCATGCAGTTCACAGCCTTTGCTTGTTCAGCAGAGTGTGCTGTGGCATGCAAAGGTGTGGAAGCATAACTGTCAGTGCAATGTTGTTCTCCATAACAATACAGTAATTATTTGTCCTTCAAGGAATCCTCCTTATTAAGAAAAGAAATAGCACCAGTGCTCACCTGCCTGGGTTGTTCTCATGATCAGAGCCTTGAGTTGCAATGGTTAGGAACTGTGAATTCCATCCATTAAAAGAGGAATAAAGGATTTCTGGTGGTTGCTCTGATTCTGCAAGACCTTTTGAATGGAAAGAAAAGCAATGGAGAAAAAGATACTTTTGGACCTGAGAAGTAATTTTAAAACTATCTTTTTGTACAACTTCACGCATTTCTTTACATAAAGTCGCCATTCTCAGGGCCTGCCATGAATGCTGCTTACTCTGATCTGTTTTTTTTTTTTTTTCCATAGGACACTTAATGCTTTTCTGTGCTCTGTTTCCAGGTGTAGTAACGCTGCCCTCTCCAATGCCAGAAAAAAGTACGGTAGGTTTCTGAGCTGCTGGAAGAGAGGATCTGAAAATGAGCACCATGGGGGCTGTGATACTGTGATTGTCCCACGAATGCCTCAGTCTGACCTCTGTGGTTTGCACATAGGGCAGTCTGAACCAGCCCAGCATTTGTCTCTGGGGTGATTGGCTGGTTTGCAGGGGTGTCATAGCAGAGGTGGGGTGGAGGGGAATCACAGAGTGGAGTGGGATGATGGTAATTTTGCATCATTTTCAGCGAAGGCCACCGCCACCTGTTCCTCCATCTGAGGAAAATGATAAAGAAGAGGAGGAGATAGTGGTTGCGATGTATGACTTCCAGCCTACAGAACGTCATGATTTAAGGTTAGATAAAGGTGAAGAATATACAGTAATCGAGAAGAATGACGTTCACTGGTGGAAGGCAAGAGACAAACATGGGTAAACATGAGCTTCTGACTTTTCCTTATAACGTTACTTAGGCTGTTTTAATGTTGTGGTAGTTCATATTGATTGTGTGTCAACAAATAACTGAAATTTGTTCCATTTCTGTATTCCTGCACCGAATCCAATGAAGAAGAAAAAAAGTTTCTCAATAGATTGTGGAGACTGATGTAGAACTGTAAAAGCTTACAGTGACATCATCTGTCAGATTCTAAGTTGCAGTATTAGCAGGCTGCAAAACCTGGCTTGACTGGTCTGATACTCTTGGTTTCAGGCAATGGGTTGTTAGGGAGAATTGTGGTTGACTTTGAGATAAGCAGGCCTTACGTTCCAAGCTTGAATGATCATTTTGTTTAACTACTGGTTGATAAGGGTGATCTCTGAAAATTGAGATTGAGTTGCTGTGAGATGCATTAAGGACTGCAGTATCTTAACTTCACGTTCACTGTTTAAATCTTTTTTGCCTTATTTTAACAGTGAAAGTAATCAAACTGTGATATTTATCAGGTCAGTGTTGCAAGCAGTTAAGTGTAATTGTGAGTTAATAGATACAGCAGGGCTGCTGCGGCAGCCGCTTGCAACCTCTAAACACAGAAGCAGAGGGTCACTTGTTTCCCTTCCTCTTCTGGTGGTTTTGTTGGGCGTTTCTGCTGACTATGCAACTCATTATGTGCAGCGAAGGCTAATGAGGAAATTTTGATGTGAAAAATCCATTACTGAGTAATGAGGAATAGATTGGGTGGCTCAAAATAAATAAAATGGATGACTTCTAGTGACCTCTGGTAGTTAGCGGAATTAACGCAGTCCTCTGGGCATGTAATTTTGTCTTTTTATTCAGAATATATTTTACACATTCTTTTAGGCATGAAGGATATATTCCAAGCAACTACGTAACAGGAAAGAAGTCCAACAACCTTGATCAGTATGAGTAAGTGAACACTTGAAATAAATTCAGAAGATCATAAAATAAAAGCTATGCTATGAGAATTACAGTGCATTTTTTTAAGTTTAGAAAACATTGTAAACATTGAGAATGGTGCTACTTGCTATAGCATTGACCTGAGAGATTAACCTTAAATATATGCATATTTTTAATATTTGTTGTGATTCTCCTCACAACTTTTTGTTGTGATGTATGAAGTCAAGACAGAGATGGCTATCAGGCGAGCAGTTTCTAGAATATTAGTAAAAGAAGAAAAAAATACAAAATCTCACCAAACCACAAAACCTTCAGCTTCCAGGTAGGTGAAGGGAAATATTAAAGGAAATTTATCCACTTTAAATGTGCTTGATGTTTTTTAATAAAGTGATACGGTTATCCAGCCTGTGGCAGGAAGCTAGGAGAAAAAAGAACAGCAGAGATTATACAAAGTAAACATAACATCAGGTATTTTGGAAGGAAGCTCTAATTTTCAGCCAAGTATTTCACTTGGTGCATTTTAAGACTCAGTATATTCATGCAATTGTGAATTTTCACAGAAAAGCTGTGAAATTACAGGGAAGTTTTTTTTATTTTTTCAATTCATTTATGAAGTTGGTATCTAAGAGTACCAGGATGAAATTAAAGAGGCTGATCTCCAAGCCTGTTGTTCCTGAAGTTACTGAATAACAGCTGGAGATCAGCTTGATGGATGACTGGGTCATGTATAGATAGCTGCTTCAGGGCCACCAAGAGGCTGCTGGCCTGCACTCAGGCTCTAGAAAGCGTTTTGCTCAATTAGTCAAGTTTCCTGAGCTTTATTGATTTGTGTGAGACCTCTCTAGATGTATTTCAAGGTTTTTTTGTGAGTATACTCTACAGTATAATAAGGTCAGGGTTTTTTTGTTGTTGTTTGTTGTTGTACATTTACTCGAGTACAGTTCTTGGCCTTTCCTATTGCAGAATGGTAACTTTGCAATACTTGGTTTTAAGCCTTTTACATAAACTGAGTGTTTGGGAGAACTTTTTGTTAGGTGCTGATGTTGTGTTGCAGGTGGTACAGCAGGAACCTGAACCGCAGCAAGGCAGAGCAGCTCCTTAGAAATGAGGTGAGTACAGCAGCCTTGCAAACAACTCATGGTGTTAGCTTAAACAGGTTTAAGGGAACATTTCATTTTGGCATGTGTAAGTCACAGAAGTATGAAAAATATGCAACTTAAAGTAATTTGTAGTATAAAACTGTCATTGTGCTTGCATTTCAGGACAAAGAAGGTGGTTTTGTGGTGAGAGATTCAAGTCAGCCTGGCCTGTATACAGTTTCCCTTTATACAAAATTTGGAGGGTAAGTTTCTGAGGCCACCCTGCATATCTTGCCTCATCTCAATCCATTTGCATGCATGCTGAAATTCTTGGCCTGGAGGGAAGGTCAGGAGAGAGCTCAGCAAAGTGAGGGTTGCTAGTTAGAAAACATGGATGACATTAACATCAGCTTCTTGACTCTATGCTTAGTCCATGCTGAGTTTAATCCAGTGTAGATCTGACCTGCCTCGAAGAGAAGGAGGCTCTGACATGGTTTTCAGTTTTTTCCTTTGTGCCAGCCTATGTGCTCATGCAGAGAGCTGAGTGGAGGAATAAGCTGAACTGAAAATTAATTCATGTGGGTTAATATTCAACAAATGTTGCTTTACTTCCTTTTTTCAGAGAAGGTTCCTCAGGAATAAGACACTACCATATAAAAGAAACAGTGACATCACCGAAGCAATACTACCTTGCAGAAAAACATCTATTTAACTCCATTCCAGAAATAATTGAGTATCACAAACATAATGCAGCAGGTAGATGGACTGGATTTTTCCTGTCACTATGGGTTGACTTGATAGGGGATGTGAGGGTTTTAATGAGGACTTTTAGTTTTTTTTTATAGACTCTTTGTCCTTAGGTAAGACTGTGTGAAACTGCATTTCATTTTTCAATATATACAAACATCTGAAAGATTGTTTATATATATTTACCAAACATGTATATAACCTTATATTATTTGTATTTATTCCCATGCCCACTTTCTATTACTATTATTAGCTATGTGTAGTGCCTAGGCACCAGCAGCAGGGCTCAGCCTCTGGCTTTAAGATGACAAGTGGTGTTTTTCTTCCATTGGTACTTTCTTTAACATTGTATACATTGCTCTTTTGCCAGTCATGTTTGCTTGTTGTACAGTGAGCTATGTCCTTTTTCTCAGCTGAGGCACAAATACAGAACAAATCGAGGTGAAGGTGTGGCGAAAATAATTTTTGACAGTCTTAGTGCTGTTCAGTACACTCTGATCCACAGAATAACAGAAGAGAAGCTTTATGGGGTCATTAAAAAAAAAAAACAAAACAACAAAACACTTGTTTTGTGTTCTAACAGTGGCTGTTAGCCCAGAAGAGAAAGGAGGGGATAGTATGTTCTCAAGGTACTCTCTAGGTGCTAGTTTAATTTACTAGTGGGGCACCACAAGTGATAAAGTAAAAGAAAAAAAAATCGTGTGGAGAGCAGACTTTTTTTTTTTTGAGGAACAAAATGTGGATGCAGCAAGTCAGATTCAGTGAGTGTTCCTCTGTACCTCTCATAGCCACTTCAAATAGTTAAAGCAGTGTGGTGGCAGAGAATGTGTTCAAAGCTGTGTAAGAGCTTTTTGTTACTCAGTGTTGCAGTCTGCAGTGAACAAATAGCTTATTTGCCACCTGGCGCTATTTCAGATGTAAACCGTCTCTCTTGAATTACCTTTGATCCTCAGGTCTTGTTACCAGGCTCCGTTACCCAGTGACACCAAAGAAGACAACAGCACCAACAACAGCAGGATTCAGCTATGGTAACTCTGTTATACTGATCTACACATACCTTTTCTGATGATTTTATGCTTATAAATGGCCAAAGTTTTTTTTTAAAAGTTTTGGAGGTTTTGTGCTATGTGTTCTAACTAGTGGGTTTAAACTGTGCTTTTGAGACCCTTGCACAGGGATTTGCCATGGAAAGGCACCAGAGCCAGTAGTGTGTGTGATGCCAAAGGAATTCAGTATCTTCCTCTGTGTCTTTGTGCACCCTTTGGGTTCTGCCTTACTAAAGAGCTGTGCCTCTTCCTGCTTTATAAGCCTTCAGTCTTCCTATTCAACCTTGTTCCTTTGATCTTTGAGGAGGTGGATTTGTTAGTTTTTTAATGTTTTGAGTGTTTTGTTTTTAACCGTGGCACACCAAGAGATGTGATCAGTTTTTACACATTGGTGGAACTCTGTATAATGGTAGCTTGTGGAATCAAGTCTGATAATATCCAGATGTATTTGCTTTTGATTTTTGATTTTTGCCTTTTGCCTTGTGTTGGTCAACAGCTGGCTAAAAGTTGTCTAGATGAAAAAATATTTTTTTGACGATATGGATGTACTGCATCTTCACATTAATTCTAAAAAGTTTTCTCCTTATTTTTTAGGAAGGGTTTCCCTTCCTCTTTCATACCAGTTCAGTGCATTCCCTAATGTAAGTCAGTGGTTCTTGCTTGTTTTGTTTTACAGAAAAATGGGAAATTAATCCGTCAGAGCTGACTTTCATGAGGGAACTGGGGAGTGGTCTGTTTGGAGTAGTGCGCCTTGGGAAATGGAGAGCGCAGTACAAAGTGGCCATCAAAGCAATTCGGGAAGGTGCGATGTATGAGGAGGATTTTATTGAAGAAGCCAAAGTAATGATGTGAGTTGCTGTGTGATGCTTAGGAGCTTTTTTCTGTGCCTCTGATGGCATATACTGGTTATAGAAAAGTCAGTTATTGGGAGGTGGAAAGCAGTAACTACATAATGCCAATCGTTTCAGGAAACTAACACATCCTAAGTTAGTTCAGCTATATGGTGTGTGCACACAACAGAGACCCATCTACATTGTGACAGAGTTCATGGAGCATGGCTGCCTTCTGAATTACTTAAGACAAAAACGCGGGGCTTTGAGTAAAGATGTCCTGCTCACGATGTGTCAAGATGTCTGTGAGGGAATGGAATACCTGGAGAGAAACAGCTTCATCCACAGAGACCTGGTAACATCCCATTATGCAATACACTTCCTTAGAAATTTTTGACCTTATCTATCCACTTCAGAATCAGCGCGATGTTTGCGAATTTCAGCTTTTATTCTCAAGGAAGACTACAAGTAATTTGACTCTTTATGTTCTAAGCAAATCTTTAAAGCCTGCAATGTACAGAAAAGATGATATTTCTCTTGAGAAAATAGATTGAAGATTTTTGGGAATTTTCATAAAAAGTTGATAGGTATTTGTGCATCTTAGTGTTCTTTTTTCCACTCCAAAATGCCTTGATCGTAATTTTTCCTGATGACTTTTTACAAAAACGGTGTAGTTGTCAAAACAGCACTATTAGAAACGAATACATGTGCAACTTTTCTGGGCCATAGTGACAATATGCCACTGTGCTTAGTGAATCAGTGAACTTGCTTACCAGTGGGAGCAAGGCCTCAACAGGCTGTTGCAATTTGTCTGAGAGACTGAAACTTTTAATACAAATCTAATGATTCTCTTTGCAGGCTGCCAGGAACTGCTTGGTGAATGATGTGGGAGTGGTCAAGGTATCTGATTTTGGGATGACAAGGTATGGCAAACGTAATAGTGGTGATATTGGCAAATTTACCTAGCTCTTGTTCTTTTCCAAAAGAGAATGCACACCAAACAAGGTTACAAGTGAAAATGATCTTTTTTGACCTCTCTAAAGAACTTCATGTTTCCAGTGCCATCAAAAATTATTTGCTCCATAGTGATGTGACTTGTTCCTTCTCAATTATAGAAAAACAAAACTGTGTAGTTTATTCTTTAGAGAATTAAGTGTCACTGGCCCTTATGCTGAGAATCACAGGGATTGGCTCTGAACAGACTCCATGGTCTGACTGGCCTTTTATTTAGCAATTTTCTGTTTACAAAACAAAAACACTAAAAGGTCACTTGTTAAGGCACACAAGTTGTTCAGCCATGACCTGCTTGGATTTTGCCACTTTTCTATGCTACTGAGCTTGAATTATGTCCCTTGGTGTCAGTTCAGACTGACCAGTGAGAAACAGAGTAAGAAATAGATGATTTTGTTGTTTTTCTCTAATACAGGCATTTGACTTGCATGTGGCCTAGACTTGTGTAGCTAATAATGCCAAGAGAAGACTCTGTGGTAATAGGAAAAAGCGTCTTGACTGAAACCATAGTGCAGGCCTGATGAAGCTTGTTTTGTCACGTGATGCTAAGTCATGGCCTTTAGGTGGCAATATGAGCTGCAAATATTCAGTTCCAGATCTAAATAACTATTTGTAGTCTCTGAGGCTAACTGAAAAGCTTGATGTTTTCTTTTTAGGTATGTTCTTGATGATCAATACACAAGCTCCTCGGGGGCTAAATTTCCTGTGAAGTGGTGCCCACCGGAAGTTTTTAATTACAGCCGATTCAGCAGCAAGTCAGATGTCTGGTCATTTGGTAAGGTGTTTATCACTTGAAACAAAGCACTGCTTTTACACTTTGTCAATAGCAGTTAAACTCCAGTTATCGAGTAGTATTCACACATCCAAGAGGAAGCTCAGAAATCATTTGCTGTGGTTTTATGCTTCAGTGAAGCTCCACAGAGGTCATTAAAGCTGTTATGTGTTAAAGCACATGCTATTAGATTGAAGCTTATTCAGTGATGACATGTGAACACTTGAGATCCATATTACAGAACTAGTCTTTTTTTTTAGTCTGTTTCTTTTAGTGAGCCTGAGTCCGGTGTTCAAAATGAACGTTTATTTTAAGAAACTATTTGCTTATTTTCTCAATGTTTATTTTTTTTAGGTGTTTTAATGTGGGAAGTGTTTACAGAAGGAAAAATGCCCTTTGAAAAAAGTTCCAACTATGATGTGGTAACTATGGTTAGCCAAGGACATCGCTTGTACCGTCCCAAACTGGCCTGCAAGCAGGTATATGAAGTCATGATGATGTGTTGGCAGGAGGTAGGCACATTTTATTTTTGTCTTTTACCCAAACCAACAAAGCTTTGTTATTTTCTCATCATAGCTGTGCATACTTTTGTTTTTAGAAACCAGAGGGACGTCCAACTTTTGAAGACTTGCTCCATATAATCATTGACATTGCAGAGGGTGAAGATGCTTTCTGAGAAGAGGCAATATCAGCACAAGTACAGAAAAGAAACCACTTTCCAGAGATATCTTTGTTCCTTTGTAAAGGCTCAGTCCTGGATGCTGCTAGGTGCTGCTAAAGTGTGGGAAGCCCGTAACATTTAATTCACTTCAATACAATGAGAGTTTTACGTAACGTTAGGAAATGAGAACAGTATCTTCAGCAATGATGACAGTCTCTGTATTTTCTCTGAAAATTCAGCATTGCATAGCCAGAAAATAGTGCTCTTTGTGGAGGAAGAAAATAAAAATGACTCAAGTCTGGATGCTTAATTTGCATTTCTGATTTGGGTTCATGTACATATGGTCCATGTTTCTGAACTTCTTTTTATACAGACAGTAGTAGTAATGGTGATGTGCATGCTTGAACATTGAAGGTATCTATTTACTGACATTCAGATGTTTCTAGGGATTCTCCAGAAACACTATTCTTCTCAGTTGATGGATGTTCTGTGGCGCAACAGGAACACAAAACATGCCTCTTTCATTTGCACGTAATAGGTTGTTAACAGCACAGTCTTCAGTTTGGTGTAACACTCAAGTGTTGCTTCAGGACTGAGCCATGATGTGCCCTGAGCCATTCTAGGCTCTTCGTTCAACTGAAGATTGTCCAATGTTAGTCATGACATTACTCATGAAAAATCAGTCCAAGATTCAGCACAACTGGCTGCCAGCATGCCATAGTACCTTGTTTTAGATCAATTATAAAATAATTTATATGCTGTATGTATTGTAAATATATAAACTCTGTGCATTTATTTATATTAACTGTTTTCTCCTTGTCATTTTTAAAGACAAATTTCTCACACCTTCATTTACATACACAGTACGTGGGGTTGTAAATGAAAGAAAATGGACTCTCAAATGTGGTAAAGGAGGGTTTGTCTTTGTCATCTGTGTGTACGTTGTTAAGAACAGAAATGTTAAATCAGACAACACTGTACTACATGTGTGTGTAAATAAATTTAATGTTAACTGTTGTTTGGAACAGTGTGTATCTTATGTAAAGAAATACTTTCTTTTCCTCATGACATTGCATCGGAAACTTGGAGGGTGACAAAAAAGGTTGAAATTGCTGTTGTGAGATTTTATCATTAAAAAAACCAAGATATTCACAACTATGCAAATAAATCTGTTGAAGTGTTGAGTCTAGATTGCTACCAAATTAATACCAACAGAACATATTGTTAAAGGGAAGATCCTTGCATTTTCTACCTGGAACAGAAAAAGTAACACGGGTGACCTAAGGTAAACCATGTTCATCTTCCTTTTCCTAGCTGCTCCTTTCAATTGCAGTGTCTCCACCAAGAAACTAAAAGGTATGATATTGGCAATACCTCTGACACTGTAAGTAGTTTTATGGGAATAAGCAGTATTTCACTTAATCCCATACTTCATATACATTTTATCAGGAGAGTAGTAATTTCCAGTAGACTTTACAGATATAATCGTTGCAGAACAAAGAAATATGTTAATCTATATGATGAAGATTACCCCAGCTGCCCTGGCATTTGGCTGGTTTCCTCAGTGAGGGTGTGTGCTTTGGATGATGCTCTGAATGCTGCCCAAGGGTAATTTCTATGTACCTCCTGTTGGGTTTGATGCTTGCGTGACCTATCAGTGAGACCACCTCCTATTTAGGTGATTGCATTATTCAGTTGAACATATCCTTGGATTATTAATTTGTTGTTGAATCATAACAGCTTTGGAGACAGCTCTCTTGGTGACCTTCCCATGTGATCAAAGGCAGGTTAAAATAGCACATAATCATTTCTTCTGAATGAGCTCAGCCACTCTTAAATCAATTTCATACTTTCCCCTCTTTTGTTAAAACTATTTTTTTTTCCTAAATGTCAGGATCAAAAATTCACCAGAATGGGACCAAATTCTGTGGCATAAAGTTGCTGGATGGTTTTTTTGTTTTTTTTTTTTGCCATTTTAAGCAGTAGTTAGCCCTAGTGATTATAGTTCAATATTTTTCTGCAGAGAGTACGATTTTAGAAGACAGACTTATTTTCTGTTTTGTTTTTTTCTTAAAAACAAAAAACAGGCATGAGATTAATATCTAAGTTTTTTCTTTAAAGGAAAGTAGGCGGGGTCAGGCTGTATTGTTTTTTACCTAGCTTCACAGCAGAACTAGGAGTGCCACTGGGGTACGTACAGGCACAGCTAATGAAAGAAGGTTTCCATTTTCACGTGAATATAAGCAGCGAACCAGATATGATTCTTTCAACCTGTAAGTAAACTGGCTCACATTTTCTCTATGTTTTGTCACGTTTTTCTCTATTGTTTTGTGCAGCAGTTGTGTACATAGCAATTGAGCTACTTAATTATTGACATGAAAATACCAAATAGCTTTCTCTTGTGCAGCTTGGTTGCAGATTGAGTGATCTGTATTTGGACTGCTTTTCTTGACTTTCAGATGTGCTACATAAATATGAATCCATTATATGATGGACTCAGCAAAGCATCCATCTTTTCTGATGGAAAGGCATGGAAATGTGGAGATAATTCCTGTTTGCTGTCCTTAAAGGCATGTAGAAATTGGATATGGATAAAAAGTTTGGTAGAACTGGAGTCAGCTTTCCTCTGGTGAAAAATTTTCACATAGAAAAATAGAGAAACCCTAAGTTTTGAATTTGGAAAGCTGAAAGCTTGTCTTTTGTAGTATTTTTAGTGGTAGACTGTATTGATTATTTTCTACTGGATTAACTGTCAAAGTTGATTAGGAGGTATGTTGTATGTCATGGTAAAGGCTTAATTTTGTTGGGTGAAGCTGAATTTGAGTTTTTCTCAGTATAGCATTGTGTAGAGTTAACATATCCCTGCTGTAAGCACAAGAATTCTGTAAAGCGTACTATAAAAATAGACATCCTAGAAATGGACTACAGCGCTTTCAAAATCAGTAGTGCTTTGAGACACAGTGAATCAGAAAAGGGATCAAAGTGAATCAGATCAAGAGACTTACAAAAGTAATAAAATACTGATTATAAGAAGTCATTTCTAACCTGTTGCTGCTTTTATCTAATCCTTTGATGTTATTTCCCTAAGACAATGAAATTGTGGCCTAACTGAAGATAGGGGGAAGATTACACAAGTGATGGTGTGTGAATTGGCCACAGAATTTTATCAACCCAATGTGTTCTGCTGGTTGTTCAAGGATGTTTTTTAGGAAAAATACTGGCAGCAACGGACCATCTCAGAAGAATTCCATCTTTTCACTGTCTTTTCTCCTTGGTTTTCTGTTTTTTTGCTTTGTATTTGTCAGGTGTGCATCAACACCTCATTCCTAGGATTTCTGCTTCTTCCACGTGACTTTCTCGCCACTGTATCTTCTCTTCTAGAAACTAGGCATGCTAAAATATTTGATTTGGGGTGTTGTCTTATAGATTATCATAGTTTAGTGCTAGTGTTGGGATTCTTTTTTGTGTCACGTTTTCCTGATGACAGATTAACTTGAAAAACCTATTTCTAGGAAGAAAAAGATACAAGCAATGAAATCTGTTGCATTTTTGTTCTCACGTTAAATTATTTGTAGAACTGGCTGAGACTGCAAACTTACCAGAAATTGGAAAAAGGAAATTTTCCACACAACTAAAGAAGGAAGTATTGGTGAATGCTAGAGTCAGCAGCCTGAATTCTCGTCTTATTTGAGTTGAGCTTATGTTTTGAGTTCTCCACTCTGATTTGTTAGAGATCCTTACTTCCTAAGTATTAAAGCCATATGTATTTCTGTAGCTTATGTTTTGACAGAGCTCAATGGAACGTGGGCTGGAAGGTCTAGTGGGGCTGTGGATGCTGAAGAACTGTTTCCTTTCTGAAGTGCAGCTTTCACTGATACCATCACCACCTAATTTTTAAGTAATGAACTCTTCAGTGTGATCAGGGTATCAAGGCCTACTGATATGTATGCAACAATCTTTGAATTCAGTGTTTTGCTTAAGAAAAGATACTTGATTCAAAACAGGGAAGTCAGTTATTCAATTGATTTCTGTGATGTGAGTTAGGGCATAGCAGAATAGAGATTCAAGAAGAAATGCTGAAATCTTGGAAGTTTTAAGAATCCTTTTCCCATTTCTTGCTTGAATTGTTTTTTTTTTTTGTATTAAAATACAGAGTGGTGTCTACTTTGTTTTATATTTTTTATTTTGACTTGAGGCTTCTGAGTAGAAGAAGGTAAAGACAAAGGAAGAGCCTCAGTCATGGGAGGGTGTGTGCAGACGTGAAACCCTGAGGCAGGAAGTGCAGGTTTCCTGTAGCTGAGCAGAGAGCATCACTGGGGCACTTGGAGGAGGCCCTACACATAGAGATCTGCTTGTGTTGTGGCAAAGATATAGATGTTAGTCACTTTAATCAAATTGCTCAGTGTCTCAGAGCTTTCACCATTTGCAGTGTTGGTTAAATCTGTCAAAAAAGGAGGTTGGTGTAAAACAGGATTTTCTGGGCTATAGCTGTGATATAAGTCTTGAATTTCAGCTTTGGTTATATGTTGTCATCTTTAAAATCTTACTAGAACATCAATTTCATGTTACTCTGAAACTCTGTGGTGATTCTAGTTATTTCTAATATGTTTTTATAAGGTTGGCAAATCTTCTAATGAGAAATGATGTATTTAATCAGACTACATGGTGTCATCAGAAGAAATAGACAAGTTTTCAAATGTCCTATTTCTTTTTGCACCTCACTTGTATAGATTATAATCAACAATTATAATTCTTGTGCTGCTTTTCAGGTTTTATTTTTTAGTAGCAGAGAAGTAATATAAACAAAACAAATATTTCTCAGCTGACTTTTTAAAAGGATTGTTCATTCCAAGCTTGATCTCACTGAATACACTAGTAAACTACTGCTCAACAATGCTAGAGACTGTGTTCAGATAGTTAAGTTGTTGTAGCTTTAAGCAGCTGAGGGTTAGCATAATACACTAAACTGTGCAGCAAATAAGTTACATTACCCTTAAGTTTTTGACCTGGTTTCTTTAAAGAAAATTCAGTGTCATCTGGCTTGGTTATTTTGCATAGCTGTTAGTGGAATCTTTTACCAAACAGTTGATTGTGTCTTCTGATTAGTGTAGGTTAGCTACCTTCCCACACAACAGGTTCTTCACAGGATGTAATGATAAGTCTAAGGGAAATGCCCCATCACTTTCATGACAAATACTCTAACCAAAACACATAAAATAGGTCTCTTCCACAACCAGATGGAACTACTTTTGTTTTTACCCTTCTTACATCTGTCATTTTCTTCTTCTGTTACTACAAGATTTGCTGACTCATACACTTTTATAAATAAAATAATTGCATTTTCATTACGTAGGTTAAATGTTTTGAATGGTAGAATGCCTGCTGTCAGCACACTTTGAACTGTTGATAAAAGACATTGGCAAACAGTCTCACAGGATGACAGAAGGAACAACCTATTTATTCCAAGACAGATCATTGTGATCAACAAGCTGAAAATTCTATGAGGAGGGACAAATAAAGATATGGTGTGATTACACAACAATGCGTCATGTGAATGATCATAGAATCATTTAGGTTGGAGAAGACTGTAAAGATCACTAAGTCTTTACTTGGTTCTTATCCAGCAAGATAAAGAAACAAAATATTAAGGCCTTGGAACCCTAATTCAAATATCATTCTGAGACCTGTTTTTCTACCATAATCTGTGTCTCAGCCTGTGTGAAGCTGGGACAGAGCAGATGTCAACCTCTTACTTAATGATTTCAAGTATTCTTAATGACTTCTAACCTATTTTAAATAAGCTAAAATTATAGTGTATTATCCTTATTCCTCATAAAAGATACACCATACTGACTCTTCTGTAAATGTATGATGTAAGTGATGATGTTTCCGTTGTATTTATTTCAGGATTATCAACTACCTAGCAAGCAAGTGTGAAGCACATATTTTGTTAGCATATTAAACCATATTATAGGAATGGCTGGAACAGAATCTGGGGAATCGGTGTTGATTCAAAGAATAAAGTATAGTGTGTGTCCTTTCAAGTGAGTCTCAAAAGAAAAATCTTGTAATGCAAATGCTGGTCTGTATTTGACTCAAGTGATCTAGAAATTCTGTGACTGTTGAAGGGGATCATGTCTCTATCTCTTATCTGTAATGATGTTCCCACCTCCTCCTTTTGCAGTGGTGAGTGCTTGTACAAGGCAGTATGATCACTTTTAGATCAGTACATGACTCCCTGATGTCTTTTTTCCTGATTTAATGAGCAGAATTAACTCATCACATCACCTGATAATTGAAAGAGATTTTAATGATGTTAGTGGACGCAGTTGGGATGGGAGGAAAGCTCAGCTCTCTTTGGTAGATGGAAATTCAACTTTAATGTTTTACTAGGTATCTCACAGCAAGAAAGCACTAATAATAGAGCTGAGTAGTCATTTGTTTTGTAAATTTTGTAAACAAGGAGTCATGTGTACATGGATAATGTTCTTGTTTACAGATCACACGATCCAGTCTGTTTTCTGCTGCTGCTGTGCAGTGCAAAAACGGTACGTGAAATGCTTCAGCTTTTCAGCAATTGGGATGGTCAAAATGTCTATACATAAAGTCCATCTATTTTAAAAGAACTATTTTAAACTTTTAAAGTCCATCTATCTGCAGCAGAAATGCTGACTATACAGAAGTTTAATGAAGCTCTACCCTGAACATCCCTAATATAATAGAAGGTATACATTTCCGTAAATGATTTCATGTGAATATTTATATAAGTGTATTCACAAAAATGTTTATTTTTCAAAATCAGAGCAATAAGAACAAAGATAAATGTTGACCCTGATACTAACCTGGAGACCCAATGCTCAGCCTCTCAATCAGAGGATTCCTATACACCTACTTGGAAATGTAGGGTAAGTAACAGATGAAAAAATTGATGATGTGACATCCAGTGATTTACTGCTGAAACAAGCAGAGGAGAAATCAGCCCTTGAGGACATAGGTTGCTTTGTTGTATAAGTCTTTAAAAAAGTTAAAATATCCTAAGATTCATACTGATGGAAATACAAGATTATAGTGAGGTTCCCAAGTTTGCTGTCATGTACAAGGGTAGTTTGTTCTCCAGCGTTTGGATGAGGGAGATGGGAAAGGGAGGGACTGTTCTTCAGAGTAGGTGCAATTTCACCTTTGCAGAATCACAGAATTGTAGGAGTAGGAAGGGACATTGAGAGATCATTGAGTCCAACCCCCTAGTAAAGCAGGTGTTCAACTTTATTTCGCACTGGTAGGTGTCCAGATGGGTCTTGAATATCTCTGTAGAAAGAGACTTCACAACTACTCTGTGCAACCTATTCCAGTATTCTGTCACCCTTACTGTAAATAAGGTTTTTTGCCTATTTGTATGGAACTTCCTATGTTCAAGTTTTAGGCCATTACTCCTTGTCCTATCACTACACAACACTGAGAAGACCCTGGCCTCATCCATTTGCCTCCCATCTTCCTGAAAATATTTATAAAAGTTAATCAGATTTCCCCCTCAGTCTTCTTTTCCCCAGACTGAACAGATCCAGATTGCTCAGTCTCTTCTCATACTAGAGATGCTCCAGGCCCTTTATCATCTTTGTGGCCTTCTGCTGGACTCCTTCCAGAAGTTCCCTGTCTTTTTTGAACTGGGGAACCCAGAACTGGACACAGTAGTCTAAATGTGGCCTCATCAGAAGAGAGTAGAGGGTGAGAATCACTTCCCTTGACCTGCTGGCCATGCTTTTTTTTTTTTTTAATGCACCCCAGAATACTGTTGGCCTTCTTGACCACGAGGACACACTGCTGGATTATGGCAAGCCTGTTGTTCATCCAGGTCCTTCTCTGTAGAGCTCCTCTCCAGCAGTTCACCTTCTAACCTGTACTGCTGCACTTATCTACTGTGCTCAGCTTTACATGAAAAGTCCACCTCACTTTTGCTAGATCTAAGTTGAATTCATTTGAGTTGTCAGAGCATAACTGAAGACAAAACTAAAACCTAACCTAGTGCATAAGAAAAAGGCTATTTTCCATCTCACTTGCTAAGAATGCTTGTAATGTTTTCTATGTTAATTCTTCAGATAAATTGCCACTGTTTTTAATGCTGCTCTGTTAATTTACACTATGTTGTCCTGGCAATCCTTCTATGAAGGAGTCATCCAAAGAATAGGGGGAGGATTAGGTAGATAGCTGTCTTTTATTTACTTTCTATTTTAACTTCAGTTTTGATACCAAACTATACAGTTGTAAGCCATGCTGTTTTACAAATAGTAGTTTTACAAGGTTAGTGTGCTTTATGGTGGGAATTTATGACCACAATTAGTACCTTTAGTTACTGGAATGTTAAAGAAGTGGAGGGAATTATACAATAAATAGCTTGGAGAAAAGATTAACTATGGAAGATACTTTCTTTTTCATTAGCGTAAGAAAAAATTGCATGTAAAGAACAAGCCATTACCTCCTCTACCTGCTGAAGCTTTAGAAGACTACACAAAGAAACTCAAAGTTATTGCACTGTATGACTTCTTTGCTAGAGGACCCTCTGATTTACCACTCAAGCAGTCAGAAGAATACATTATCCTTGAACAGCATGATCCCCACTGGTGGAAGGCAAGAGATCAGTATGGGTAAGAGACTGGACATCTAATTTTAAACGCTCTTCCTACACAGAAATAAACAACCAACCCTTTGCAGGATTGTTCTATAACTCCGTAAGCATACAGAATTTGGTACGTGTAACTTTAATGGAGGTTTGACGGTATAGAACTATAGAACTGTATGAGGGACATGGGTTAATTGAAAAGAGTTTGGACAGTGTCTTGCACTCCAGAAATGGGGTGACATCTCTGCTGGGAATACTGAGAAGTCATAGGCTTAGTAACTTCCAAAGCAATGTAAGTACATTTGGGGGCCATGGGAACCACTGGGCTCTGAGCCAGCTTTTTATGCTTGCAGTGCATTACCATACGCTGTGTATGTGTAAAGACTTCATAAAGACCACAGAGACTAGAAAGACATTTAAGTGAAACAAAAGCCCTAATCCACGGTTCTCGGACACTTCAGAGAACTGGATTCTTACTGCATTTATATTCTTTTCATGTTGTTCTTTATGTACAATTTCTTCAGTGTATCTCGTAATCTGATATGGAGAGTGATTACATCTTATGTAATAATTCTCTTCTCCTTTAAGTGCATTTAAACACACTTTTTTTCTCAAGTCAGATTTCCAGGTAGAGTCCACGCTTGCAATTTCTTCATACTGAAGGTTTCTTACAAGGATAGAAGTAAAACTAATGGTTTCTGTTCAGGAAGAAATGTCTTTTTTTTTGAGTTTCAATTTCACTTGAGAACTTTCCTTAACATACTGTTCTTGGCATTCTAGTAAGTACCCATCATTTCAGTTGCTATCCACAATCTGGGTTAGAAACACCTTGCCTCAGATGAAAGGAGTTATACTCTTATTTGATTCTCATGTTGGGATTCATAATCTGAAGATGTAGCCAATAACATAAATAACTTCTGTCACTCAATAAAAGATATGTATCTTAATCCTGGTAATATTCTACATCTTACTATTATGTTGTCATCAATATGTTGTTTCAGGAATGAAGGTCTGATTCCCAGCAATTATGTTACTGAGAATACAAAAAGTAATTTAGAAACATATGAGTAAGTACTCTTGAAGATGATGACTGTACTTTCTTTTCTAAAAATTTAGTAAGTTTCAGTTCTTGATCTTTCAGCTTTTACTAGAAGACTGATAGTGAACAGGTATTTTCTTTGTTTTCTTTATGAAACCTCTTCTTTTTTTGTTACAAAACATCACCCTTAGAATGCATTAAACGTTTTTATTATGATCTATCTGCTTGGACTGTATAATGTGATGACACTGAGCTGATATATGCAGCTGATACAGAAGAAGGAAGGGATGCCATCCAAAGGGACCTTGATATACTCAAAATTTGGGTCCCTGCAAACCTAATGAGGTTCAACAAAGTAAAATGCAAGTTTCCTCCTGGGTTGAGGTAAGCCCAGGGTATGTATACAAACTGGGAGAGAAGCCCTGCTGAGAAGGACTTAGGGGTTTGATTGATGGAAAAACTTGTGACTGATGAAAAACACTGAGCCAGCATTGTGTGCTTGCAGCCCAGAAGTCCGGTGTTGTCCAGGGTTCTATCAGAAGAGATGTGGCCAGCAGAGTGAGGGAGGTGGATTGTCCCCCTCTAACTTTGCCCTCATGAGGCCCCATCTGGAGTACTGTACCCAAGTCTGGTGCTCCTGATAGAGGAAGGGTGTGGAACTTCTGAAGAGGAATCAGAGGAGGGCCATGAAGATGGTTCAAGGGCTGGAGCACATCTCCTGTGAAGATGGGCTGGAGTAGCTGGGCTTATTCAGTCTGGAAAAGAGAAGGCTATGGGGAAACCTCATTGTGGCCTTCCAGTATTCAAAGGAAGTTTATAAACAGCAGGGAAATCAACTTTTTACACAGGTAGATAGTGATTATGACAAGTGGAAATGGCTTTAAACTGAAGGAAGGAAGATTCATATTAGATGTCAGGGGGAAGTTCTTTACTGAGAAAGTGGTGAGGTGCTGGAACAGGTTGCCTGGAGATGGTGGATGCCCCATCCATGGAGGTGCTTAATGCTGGGTTGGATGAGACCATAAGCAATCTGATCTAGTACTTGATCTAGCAGTTGGCAACCCTGCCTATGGCAGGGGATTAGAGCATGATGATCTTTGAGGTCCCTTCCAACCCAAGACATTCGATGATTCTGTGATTCTATGAGTGTGAAGACTGTATAATGACTATTTTTACTGCATAAATCTTAGTGACAGAATACATCCTGTTCCTGTAGGCTCACTACGTGGTATCTCTTTATTCTAATCTATTCCTGTTGTGAACATCTAGTTGATTATCTAGAATCTAGTTTCAATTTCATCAGTCTGGTTTCCTGGTGAGAAAAGTAAAATATATAATAACTCCAGTGAAGAGGGGGCTAAAGCAGGGAGCTTCTCTGCAGATTTCAGCAAAATTTGGAGTAACCTTTCCCTGTTTTTTTCTTTATTTCTCCTCATGTTTGATTATAGTGAACCACATTCAATGGGGAAGGTATTTGTCCTATTTACGGTGGTCTAATGAAGTCGCTCCAAATTAAGAGATGCTTGATATGCACCAATGATTAGTTCTATTCACATTTTAACACTGGAGATAGAGGAGCTATTAAGACTAACCCTTATTTCTGTAAAGCAGAGCAAATATTACTTTACTTTGTACTGGCTGAAGTTACAGTATATGTCATTTCCTTTTTAAAGGTGGTACTGCAAGAACATCAACAGAAGCCAGGCAGAAATGCTCTTGCGACAGAAAGTAAGTCAGCCTATATGTGGAGTGAACAATACCTACAAAGGATTATCAGTAGAGGCATCAAGAGAGTTTCAACAGCCAAATCCAACTCTGTTTGACATCCAGAAAGGGAGGGTGCTTTTAAACAGAAGGATGGCTTTCTGCAGTACAGTGTACCGCAGACTATCCAGACATCCCAAAATTTTACAACCCCAGCAAATTCTACTAAGTTTTTCCATAGTAACATGAATTACTTAGAACTTACTGTCCTTGTCTTTGGTACAAAACACTGAAGACTGAAATCCTCGCAATAAGTCAGTGAGGTGGCAGAGCTTAACAAAACTCCTACACCTTCCTTACATTAAGAGCAAACAGTTCATTCTGTGTTCTGTTCTCTGTTATGGGCATTTGGGAGTCATCAAGCTTGTGTAAAATTCATTAGCATCAAGGACTAACACGAGGCTTGGACATGATAGAGCAGAGAAGAACACCTCAGAAGACATTGTTTTATAGCAATTTTCTAGTGATTTGTATAATCTGAATTTTTAATGAAGTAATTTTCACTACTTCACACTGAAGAGTTTAATTCACCTAAAGTATTTAACTCTGGCACTCAATATTTTCCTTTGGTTAATTTTGCTCTGCTTTGTTCTGTTCACTGATGCTTTATCACCTGAGTAGTCATAGGTATACCACTGAATTTAGTAATCAGCTGCAAGTGCTATTTCAAGAGACCTTTATACAAGAAAGTAACAACCTGCATTTCTTTTCAGTCCAAAGAAGGCTCATTTGTTGTCAGAGATTCAAGCCAACAAGGAATCCTTACGCTGTCTGTGTATTCACAGTCTAAAGGGTGAGTTGCTCTGAATAGTTATGGTTTAACTGAAAATGTGAAGGAAGAGCTTCCTTAAACCTCCTTGGGATGAAGGGCATGCTGGGTATGTGGTACACAGGAGCAATGAAACATGGATACTGTTCATGCAGCACTGCATCAAATTGCAGCCAATATACTGAAATCGGTGGTGCTGGGCACTTGGGGATCAGGGTGCCAGTGTCCTTCTAAGATAAGATCAATTGCATTCACAAAAATCATGAAGTACTCTGCTCTGAGGACTGCTCATCCCAAAAATGTGGCACAAGCAGTAAGAGCTTACAGTCTCATTTTGCTTGTTTTTACACCAAGTGCTTTGGCTGCCGTACCAGTAAAATGTAGTTAGGTCTCAAACATTTTTGCTGACAATCATAATCTTTTGTTAATTTCAGAAGTAATTGTGGAGACATTCGACACTATCAAATTAAGAAAAACCACTTGAAACAGTATTATGTAGCAGAAAAATATCTCTTCTCCTCTATTCCTGAGCTCATTCAATATCATCAACACAATGCTGCAGGTAATGGAAATAGGCTGATAAGGTTTTACTACTGATGTTCTGAAAATCATCAGGACTTTGAGAAATTGGATGTCATTCTTGAACTAATCCTTTCAAAAAAATTCATGAATCTTTCTGTTTCTAATAAATAATTAAATACTGCGATCCAAATGCTGAAGTTGTAGCTGCAATGTGCATATATCATGGGGGGAAAATGAAAATAGCAGACTCATATACGTGAATGAATTAATTTTACAAAACTAGAAACCTCACATATTTACCTGCTCTGTATTCTGTTGGTTCATATTTGACTGAATGTGACTTGTGTGAAATTTGGTCATACTTCTTTCATTGTCTACAACTCGGTGATGTGCACACCCACGATCTGAGAAAAGCAGGAAATGTGCATCTACAGGCAGTGTTTGCAGATTTTGGCACACATGGCAAGCAAAAAGCAGATCTGGGAGGCACAAGGACTCTCTAACTTTGACTCACTGCCTACTGGAGTTAGCCACCTCTAGTTGTAGGCTCATGGCTGCCTTCTATAATTTCTAGCATTCAAAATACCATTCATTCTTGGTACTGCCTGCCACTTCAGTATAGATTAAAATGTTTTTTTCCGTGAGTAGAGACAGAAATATTTTTGAGAACAAGAACGGTGTACTATACTTAATAATGGAGTCAACAGAATATTGGTGCTGTGTTTCCTGCAGGTCTTATCACTCGTCTCCGACATCCAGTCAGATCAATTGAATGTCCTTCACCAGGATTTAGTTATGGTAAATCCCTTATCTTGTTCTGGTGGAACCTAGGTATCTGTCTGGGGAAGAGTTGAGATCACATTCATACAGCTAATGATTTTGTCAGTGAAATTTCTGACACCTCATGAGGCGTCAGAGCCAAACAAAAGACCTGACTTGATTTTTTCAGTTTAGTGAGTGTGGTGCTTCTTTCACAACCTTTAATGCCTTTCTGGACTTCTATGAGCAGACCAGAGACTCGCATACATATATTAGATTTGCAAAAGGTTTTTGTGTTTAAATGTCTAGGAAAATAATATTGTTTATGGAGAAGACCTGTTTTGTCAATCATGGAAGTTTTAGAAATAAGAATGAAATCTTGCACAGTGTTAGAAAACAAGTAGTAAATGCTGGTGCTATACATACAGATCACAAAATTAATATTAACTGATGGATGTGTATGTGTGAATATACATGTAAATATATGTATACACATGTATATCTGCATGTACATATATATCTGAATTTCCAAAAATATGCATCTTTACCATGAATCAGTATGAAGGTTTAATATTTCTGGAGGGTGGAACTATTTTGTTAGCTGCAGTAGAGGCAGCCAGTTACTCCTTCTGTGGCTATATTGACCCTTTGGAACTGATTTAGAGTTTAAAAACATCATAGATGACAATGCAAAAAAATAAAAAAATAAAGTTTAGGGGTAATCAAAGCCAGTTTCTTGCTTTATTTTCAAGCCTCAGGCTTTCCTACATTAAACTATTTAAATAGCATCCTGCAAGCAGTAAAATACCACTCAGGTGTAGACACTTCTATCTGGAATTTTCCACACATAATTAAAGTCTATGCTATAGGTGATGAACAGTTGTAATACTGTGTACATTAACTGCAGGTAGGCTTGTCTCCTAGACTATTGTAACATGCAGGGTTGCTTTTATAGAGGAGTGGGAATTAAACCCCTCAGAACTGACGTTTATGAAAGAGCTTGGGCGTGGGCAATTTGGAATTGTTCATCTGGGTAAATGGAAAGCAACCATCAAGGTTGCCATCAAAAAGATCAATGAAGGTGCGATGTCTGAAGATGACTTCATGGAGGAGGCCAAATTGATGATGTAAGTACAAAAGTTATTCTAGCTCACAGTTGACACTGAAATGACCAAGAAACATATGACCGAAGTCCGTTTAAAACAAACGAAGCCAGTGCGATGGGAATAGTTGATGTGCAGGACCAAAACACTGGTGCTAGTTTTGCAAATTAGGGAATTATCCGCACCAGGTGTTGGCATGATCCATAGAAAGAGGTAAAAACAGGTGAAGAATCCTTGCAGCAGCTCATATCCCCTGTCTGAAAGCCAGACACAACAAGACCTTTCCACTTCATATTTCCAAATCAAGGCTTACATTCACTCGCTGTATATAACTGATGGGCTATCACAATTTTACAAAGTGTACCTTTTTGAGGAAATTGTTCGCAGAAATGTGTTAGGATAACTGCAGGGCCAGTTGAACAGAATAATGTTTATCAAATACTGAAAGTGTTTCTCAAAATTATCACGAGAATGCGAGGTCTAGTAACCTTTTGAGTTAGACTTGATGATCCTAACAAGTCCCTTCCAACTTGGGATATTCTTTCATTCTATGATTCTACCTACCAGGGAAAAATGATCTTCTGATGGAAATGCAATTTTAAACAATGTTAAACAGGAAATTATCCCACCCAAATCTGGTCCAGCTGTATGGGGTTTGCACACGCCAGAAGCCTCTCTACGTGGTGACTGAATTCCTGGAGAATGGCTGCCTGCTCAACTACCTGCGGCAGCGCCGGGGGAAGCTCAGCAGAGACATGCTGCTGGGCATGTGCCTGGATGTGTGTGAAGGGATGGAGTATCTGGAGAGAAATAACTTTATTCACCGTGATTTGGTAAGTACAAAACAATGGGTTTTCTGAGGTTCTCAGTGAATACTGATGATATAGAACGTGCCACTGAGTGTGTGTTAACATTCAGGAAAATACCTGCTTGGATGACTAGGCTCTGCATCTGAAAAGTTCTTTTCCTGTGCAAGGATACTTAAAATTATTGCAACTCACGATCCAAGTGTTCACGCAGGTGTATGCTATATATGTGCAATCCCAAAGCTGTGAAAGGTGTTCACCAACACTGAACCAGAAACTTTACTTCTTTTTCCTTTGTGAGTAAGACACACATCTCCTTTTAGAATATAAAATGCATGAGCTGAAACTAAATTAATCTATTGTATTCTTCTTAAAAAATGCTTTAGCCTGGATTACAGATATGTTTTTCTCATTTCTCCCAGGCTGCAAGGAACTGTTTAGTCAATGCTGAGCACACTGTAAAAGTATCCGACTTTGGTATGGCAAGGTATGAAGTGCAAGCTCAGTGGGTGTCCTGTTTTGTGTCAATTGGAATGAGCTTGGTAACTGGTGTGGGGAATTGCACTGTACACAATTTGTGCAATTCTGACCAAATTGATAACACTACTGTTCAGCTGTGGTACTGTGGACTGTGTCATATTGTCCTCTTGCTGAGAGTAAGACAGGTGAATCAAGTATCTGGTGACTGTCAGCAGCTGTTTATGGATAGAGCAACCCAGTGTGCCCTGGGATGCCAGAAGCTCAGTGAAGTGAGTGTCCCAAATTTCCTGAGCTCAGTGGGACCAGAAAGTCCCTGGGAACAGAGGCAGGTGTTGGCACTGACCTTTGGAGCCTCTGCAGCAGGGTAGGTGAGGAAGGAGGACGTGGGCAGGAAGTGTGATGTGTGCTTCTTAGCAGGGAAGTGGTTTTTCTGCTTAACGAGGAGACCAGCTTCACATGAAGAGTGCAGACACAGGCCAGAGAAAGAAAACTGTCTGCTGTGAAGAGGAGATGCAAGCACTCCCTATTTAGTCAGAGCTCATGGATCTGACCAATTTAGGACTGTTATTCTGTATGTTCTTTATCCAGTAACCTCTCATCTTTCTGTGCCTGCCTCAAGAACAAAAAAGGGATTAAAAGTTACACTGGAGAGGTTTAGGTTGGATGTCAGGAAAAACTTTTCAGGGAGGGTTGTTAAGCTCTGGAATAGGCTCCCCAGGGAGATGGCTGAGTCATCATCCCTGAGTGTGTTTAAAATCCATTTGGATGTGGTGCTCAGAGACACCATTTAGCAGTGGGTTTGTTAGAGATAGGGTAGTGTGGTCAGGTTGTGGTTGGACTTGATGATCTTCAAGGTCTTTTCCAACCTGATGTAGGAATGCAATGCAGCATCCTTTGAAAGATGCCTTAAAAGATACCCATGCGTTATGCCTTCAGTTACATGACCTGTGTAATGCATACCTGTTGTCTTCTCAGGAGAATTACTACAGTGAAAACATCTACAGAGCTTGTCTGGATATGGGGCTCAGACTTTTTAAATGTTACTGTATAAATGCCCTTACTGGGCACATAATTTCATAGACTCATTAAGGTTGGAAAAGACATTAAGCCCCTCTCATCTGTCAACCCATCACTGTATGCCCACTAAGCCACGTCCCTTAGTGTTCCATCTCCACATTTCTTGCACACCTCCAGATGGTGACACCCACCTCCCTGGGCAGCTTGTTACCATAAGTCATCACCCTTTTGGAAAGGTTATTTTTTTCCTAATATCCAACCTGAACCTCCCTGGGCACAAATCAAGGCCATTACCTCTCATTTTAAAAAGTAACAATAACATACATTGCTGCTGTTTTTAATGCCTGCAGCACAAGGACCTTTCCTAGGAGGTGACAACAGCAGCCATCCTGGGAGCTCACAAACAGCACTAAATCATTTTAAGCACTAAATCATTTTATTATGACATACCTCTCACAGGCAATCAAATCACTCATTTAAACTGAAATCCCTTTTACTGCTTATATTCCAGTGTGGGTGTCTGTGTGCATTCTATATCGGTGATATATATATATATTAAGAATTGACACAGTATTCTTATAGAATTATAAACCACCTGTGCAAAATGCTGTCAGAACTGCTTGCACTTTCGCTCTCACTAAAATATGTGGTATTTGCCAATGTTCTTTAGATATGTCATTGATGACGAGTATGTCAGCTCTTCAGGTGCCAAGTTTCCAATCAAGTGGTCATCTCCTGAAGTCTTTCATTTCAAGAAGTACAGCAGTAAATCTGACATCTGGTCATTTGGTGAGTGGGTTGGGTTAATGTGTAATGTGTGACATGCTGTTTCTTAAAAACCACGGACAATACTGAGGAAAGTGCAACTTTTTACTGTTTCCTATCTTAATATTTAGTCTATTTTTTCAAATCTTTTCTATATAGGAAGATTGTAATTTTTTAAATTGTTTTTTTAATCTTAATTTTTTTTCCACAGACAGGTTCTTATGCTTATTAATCTCATTTCATGGACCATCGCATTAACTGACTTCAACAGAAGCAGAATTGCAACAGTTCAAATTGTTTTTGTTCACCTAAGATTGCCCGTATTTTTCTTGCATTATTCAATATATAGAAAAGAATGGGGCTCGTAGTAATGTTGGACAACTTGTGCATTTGTAGTTCTTGTTCTAAATATTTGGATTCATTTCTAGGTGTACTTATGTGGGAAGTTTTCACAGAAGGCAAAATGCCTTTTGAAAGCAAATCAAATTATGAAGTTGTCCATGAGATTTCTGCTGGTAACAGACTTTATCGACCACATTTGGCATCACACACTGTGTACAAAGTCATGTACAGCTGCTGGCATGAGGTTTGTTCTTTCTTGTGTTATTACTTCATTTGCAATGTGGATCTGAAGGCTATCCTCAAAAACTGGAACAATAAACCCTTACTCATGAATCCCTGGTAATTTTTGCTCTGCTTTCACAAACCACATCTAGTTTACAAGCCTCTGTTTCTTTTGACTGTTGCATTCAATAAATACCAAGCATGTAATTTACGCAATAAATCTACAGCATTCTTGGTTTTAAATACGTACCTTGTGCTTCCTCCTATAGTATGCATAGGATGTGAATTTTTAATTTTGCATAAAAATGCTTCCTTCTGAAAGTACTTTTTCATTCTGTCACGCTGATATGCAGAACAGGATAAACTTGATCTCATCCTGTATCAATAAAGGAATACTATGAATAATAATTTTAAGTGGTAGCTTTGATGTACTTGTAACCACCTTCTATTAATTTAAATTTATCCTTTGCTTTTTTTTTTCCAGAAGCCTGAAGGACGTCCTACTTTTGCAGAGTTGGTAGAAACCCTCAGAGATATAATGGAGATTGGATAAAATGTGGGTTTTACACAGGTGTATTTATTGAAGCGTCAGCATTGAGCCTGCCAGTGTAGCTTACACAGGAACCCTCAGCCTTTTAGAACAGTCTCTACTTAAGCTATGGTAGCAGTATTCCACATATTGAAGCTGTTTGGGCTTGGCCTAATCTGGGAAAGATACCTGAGGAGACTGGATTTGTACTCTCAGACCTTTGTTTAAATGAAAAATCTCCTGGCTGGAAAGAAGTAACCAAGCTTACTCACAACATAAGCTCATTTATTTATTTTTATCAGAGCTACCCTAATTCCTGTTACAATATGGCAAGAAATGATTTGTTACTTAATATGGTTCGTGCGCAGGGAAATAGTGATTAGCAGCAGCAGAAGTGGTGGGAGAACCTGTGAAAAGCTTCAGAGGATCAATGTTCAATGGCAGGACCTTTTGCACTGCAAAGCACCAAAGGAATGCAGCAGTTTCAGAGATAATAGCCACTGGGACAGCACACAGATGTCTGCCCAGACACTGCACTGCATGTTGCTGGGGATCCAGGCGTGCAGAGGGGGCAATGACAGCAGTTGTCCTTTGGTGGTTCCTGATCCACATCTGAACAGCTGGAAGTGATCAGCAACCCTGAAGAATTTTAATCCTGCTCATAGGTAAAGACTAATTTTGTGTGAAACAGGGAGAACAAGTAAAAATAAGCATCTCCCTGAACTTTTCATTGTCTTACAATTCTTGCTTACTGCAGCATACTCAAATGCCCACACTTCTTAGTCTTTCTCCTGCAAGTGCCCAGAATGGTGAATGGCCAAGAAAGCTGGAAGATGGCCATAAAATGGAGTGTTTTGTGTTAGTTTAGCTCAAGCAGTGTCTGTGGGACCTGACATGCACTGATATCTGTAACTGTGCCTGTTAGCTGATCATTCACTTCTGACTCTTAATTTTGATCAGTACAAATGTGTTACAGAAAAAGCAGGTGAATTTGATTTTTCAGTACAAAAAAATACAAATAAATATCAGTTTAATAATTCACAGTGCAATCAGGTTTTAATAGGTGAGCACATCATATCTCATTTTATAGCACATGATAGGCAAAACACTTCAAACCCAGTAGATGAAGAACGATTGATGTCTGAACAAACTAGTTTTTTCATTTTCACATTTTAAAAATAACTGTAGGAATACAGTTAATCATTCCAAGTTTTGGATTTCCAGAAGATGATGGCACCTCTCGGTCAAGTTTGAGGCTTGGTAGCTCACTTTTACTGAAATAGCATTCTGATAATTACCATCCCTTGGGAAGGGGAGTTCTTGACTCTGCCATTTGGGAGTAACCTCACAGCACTTTTAAGGTCCTCCTGCTCAAGTGAAACATGATATGCTCACCGTTTTGTGTAATCTGCTGAAAAAATTCCCACTGACCTATGGCTCTGTTCTCTGACTTGTTCATGAGCATTCAGTTCCATGCCAGACCTCCAACTGCATACCGACCTGTACAATACCATAATGTGCTTTGAGCTCACCACAAGTTTGTGCCTTTATTACAGAAATACAGAGCTTTGGAGCTGATAAAGCTCTACAAGAAGTTCAAATTGTATCTGCAATATAAAATGCACTCAGGGTCTTTGAATAATATATGAGGAGTCCTTTCCTATAGCTCTTGTAAAACTGGTTTTGCTGCATGTATTACTGCAAGTTAATATGTAATGATACAGTACTATGCAATAAAAAAGGGCTCTGCTAAGTTTATGTACTTGAAGCACCTTGCTTGTGTTTGCACTGTTTGTTATCCCATGGTGAACATGCATCCATCTTTGACAGACGTTGGTCTCAGATGGAAAGTAAATCCTTCAGCTTTAGAATCTCACCTTTCTGGAGGCTGGACAAATTATGAGTGGGCTGATGTCAGCAGTCTGACACGGATTAATTTAATAGCTGATATCACAAGGCTGACAGTAAATAAATTAAAAAGCGCTATCGTGTGCTTCAGAGTCAGTGGAATTAGTGTTTAATCAGTGAGAAGAATGGTCTGGCAGGACAAAGGTCGGGTGTGTACAGCATGTTTACTTACTCAGGCAGCTACACCCACATATAAAAGATCAACAGGCTACCTTAGTCCTTGTGGTGGCTCCTAGCATACCTCAATACCCAGACATACTGAAACAGAAGAAAGGAAAGATATGTGAACAGTGAGAATTGCGTGTGCCATTGATAACAGACATATGTATCTGCTAGCTACTTATTATAAAAAAAACCTTTGAGTGTTTCAAAAGAGGTTCATAGAAAATAAGATATCTGAGGAGGTTATGGGGCTGCTTGGTCTGGAGAAGAGAAGGCTGTGGGGAAACTTCATGGCTCTCTACAACTACTGAAAGGCAGTTGCAGTAAGAGGGATGCCATTTTCTTTTTCTCAGGTGGCAAGTGATACGATGTGAGGAAATGGCCTCAAGCTGTGCCAGGGGAGGGGAGGTTTAGAGTGGTTATCAGGAAGTATTTCATAATGGAGAAGGTGGTTAGGCATTGGAATGGCCTGCCTAGGGAAGTGGTGGAGTCTCCGTTCTTGGAGGTATGAAAGAGATGTGTGGATACGGCACTAGGGAGTATGGTTTGTACTGGTAGGTGAGTGGTTGAATGTGTTATTCTCAGGGGACTTTCCAAACTGAAGGTTCTACAAAAAAAGCAGTAAAGATCGGAAGGAAGCACAGTGACACCCCCATACGGGGGATTTCTGGTGAAAGGTTGTTAAGAGTGCTTAGCAATGACAAAAATTTGGCTGCTGTTTCCTCACCGAACATCAGAAAATAGACTAGCAGCCAGCTGGTATCCTGGGTGAGAGGGAAAAAAAAAGTTAATTGTAGCTTCTGTGCAGCAGCCCCTTAGGATGTGCCTCTTTTCTATCAAAAGATCAATCGATGACAAAATGGAATGTATTTCCAGAATATGAAATGACTTTCTTCCTCAAAAGTACTCCTGGCAAGTAATCACTTGCGTGTTGCATGTCTGGACAAGTTTCTCTACAGTGTCATTTGTTTTTGAGAACAGCTTTCCCTCCCCACCCCTACACAGTGAATCTTCATAAGAAGGTAACATACGTAACTAAGTGCCACTCCTCATGCATCAGCCAGCCTGGCTTCTTCTGCCAACCTCCTTATCCAGTTTAGAAACTTGCTGGGAAGGAGTCAGCTATAGGAAAAAACACCAGTAAAAGTTTCCTAATGCATTTGCTGGTTAAGTTTTACTGAAATTTAAATAGTGAGAGGATGACGTTTGCTGTAAGTATATGATTAAAGATAGAGCTCCAGGCCACAGCCATGATGAGTAAAGAAATTAAAGTTCTGAATGAGAACTCTTTGGGAACAAACCTGACTGGGGCATGACTGTTTTAAGTGTGCCTGGGAAGGCAGGTTGCCACAGAGAATAACGACTTATGTGCTTCCTTCCAAACTCCCTGCACATCATTTAACCTATGTAAGTCTTCTTGATTTACCTACACTTAATCAGCACAGCTGTGTAATTACTTTGCTCATTTGTCCTGAGGTATGATAACAATGAGTAACTACCAAGATGGTTTTATATCATCATTTAAAAGCCCTAATTTGGTTGGCAGTGTATTGCCTTTAAGGTTTTCTTTGTTTGAGTCGTTAACCATTCTACCATCTTTCCAAAAACTTCAGATTACTTTAAAAAATAGCCTTCATTTTGCTGCCTGGAAACCCTGAAAATTCACTGAAATACTGCCCATAAATCATGAGCCCAACAAAAAACTCCCTAATATTCAGCTTTGGTTTTCCTTCCCTAGTTTAGATGGGAAGGCATTTCATCTGCCTACTAATCTTTTTCCTCAAAATCCTTGTCTTCTGGCAGCTAATATTATCCTCAGTATTAAATGCTCCTTGCTGATGCTTTCTGTAGAACATAAGGGTAAAAATAACACATCTGAACAAACTGAGTCACTCTGTAAGAGACAATCAAAATCTTTTGTCTCCTTGTGCTCTTTCCTCCATCAGCAGCAGAGCACTGCGGACTTTTTAGTTAAAGATAGTTTCACGCTTGGCTTTTGTAGAAGAGTACAGAAATTTCTTTCCTATCAGAAAAAAATCAGACGTCAAAGCTACTTAAGGAAGGTCACGGTCAAGCCAGATTCACATGAACTGCAGGGACCTCTGCCAGGCCTCCTTCATCTTGAATCTGTGTGTGTGCGCACAGGCTGTGCTACTAAAACCAATTTTATTGCTGATCGTAAATGTGAATTACTCTCCTTTTTCCTCATGCTTACAAAACACCGATCATTTACTACGTAATCCATGTATAATTTGTTACAAGAAAAATGTTATCATAAGTTCAGTAACAATTAAACTTTTTCCAAATCATTTACTAAATATGAAAACTTTCAAAAATAATAAATCTTCCAGCAAAAGTTTTTATACAAAAGATAATCAATAATTTACTTTGTAACATTGTAGAGTTCTTGTACACCATGAAAATAAGCATTAACTTAGATTTTCTGACCTTGTAAGAAAATAATATTATTTTCATAGTAGTTGTTATTTATACATAAAAGTAGACCACCAGATCCAGTAGGAAATACAGAATTCCTGCTTCTTCTAATCAAGGATTTAGAAATAAGGTCTAGGTGATTGGTACAATTACTATTTCCTCTTATATTTATGTCAATTATGAACCTGTTCCAGTGGAAAAGTAAGGTACTTGCAATTTAGAAATAACTTCAAGCAAGTATCCCTAGAGCCACTTCTCATGTTTGGTAGCTTCTAAATCCTCACTAAAATAAAAGAAAATTCATTAACAAATGAGTTGTTTCATGAACACCTTTCAGAAAGGAAGTACGTGGCTTTGGCATCAAGATCAAACTTGGCACAAGGCAAACACATGCGCAAGCATGTTGCAGACAGTAGGAACCATTTTGTTCCTACAGATAAACTGAGCTTTCTCTTCAAAGAACAAAGTTAGCCAAAGCACAAAAATTTACTCTTTTCTGTGCACATTATACAGCCTGCTTGATGAAGAGCTTCTGCTTGGCACATAAATCTCAGCTGATCAAAAGTCCAACTCTCTTGCTTACTGCTCTGGCAAGCAAGAGTTCTTCACCCTGAACATCCCAAGGTGTGGAAAAAATTCCTTTCTTGGTAAAATTCTCCAACAGGAGATGCTGCATAAAAAATAGACAAACTTGTTCGCTGCTTGACATACTATAACCATCAGGTTTCTGTCCCTCATGTCAAGTATTGAACATTTTAATTAATTAATACCAACAGCTGGTATAAAGAGGAGTGGCCCACACTTAACTCCATTTATAGACAGTTTTCCAGAGGATAGCAGTGACCAAGAGTGGTCTAGTAGATACAGGTGAGTCTGTAATTCATGAGAGTGGAATGAGGAACTATCACTTGAGAGTTTCACTGACTGAACAAAACATTGTCTTCCCCATATATCAAAGCTGGGTCTTCCATGCTTTCCAGTAAAGTGTGAGAGGTTTCATAGTCGCAGTGTGGCCGTGATGACTCTTTCGTAACACTGGACATCAACTGACTCCAGGTGATATCAGTATTTTTGAAAGCATGCAATAGAAAAATTCCTATAATTATGCTGCAGAATCCACTGAGGGTCCCAATGATGTCATCCAGGTCCATACTACTCCATTCCTTGAACAGGATGATGGAGCATGTCATCACCGTCATGGTGAAACACACATAATAAATAGGTGTCACTAGAGATGTGTTAAATGTGTCCAGTGCTTTGTTGAGATAATTGATCTGGGTGCTGACTGAGAACAGTAGGATTCCCAGCAAAATATAAACCAGGGGATGCTGATAAACTGGCTTCCTCTCCAGCATTTCTTTTATGGCAATGCCCAGGCCTTTGGCAGATGAGACAGAGAAGGCACCAATGAACGAGCAAATTAAAATGTAGACCAGTATATTTGTTGGACCTCTCCGTGGAGCCACAAGAAAAATCAGCACCAGGGAAACAGACATTAGAAGAACAGCAAATGCGACGAACACTGTATGAAAGAGGAAAGATGAAATATCAGGCTATGTTCAAACACATGCTAAATGTTTAACTTCCCTAATGTATCTCTAAGAACCGAAGCACAAGTTCATTGCATTAAAATAAACACAAAATACATGCTTTGTATTTATAATGCCAGCTCTATGTTTAATTTTTGATTGTATGAGCTTTTAAATTATGAGCTGACTTGTGAACTAACTTGAACTTAGCTCGTTTTGTCCTATTCTACACTCCCTTATGTGAAATACTTCCACTTCTCAAACACACATTCTCTTTGAAGTGTCCCCCAGGGCTACCATCAAGGATACTTGTTTGAATTAGTATGAACACCTGCTTACTTAGAGCAAGGTAGTAATTGGGACTTAGAATAGAACAGCAATTCAAATGAAATAAGTTAAGAAGTGGTTGAAAGTAACCTTATTTAAAGCTGTGATTTATTTTAAGAGGAGATAAGTTGGTTTGTAGAGCCTTAGAACTCCTTAATGGGTTGGAAGGCAGGAAGAATCAGTACATTATTTCTTATTTGAATAATCTGCAAGAAGCCATGTAAGATAAACTCCTTTTAAGCCTGCATCCATGGGAAATACGGTATGTATGCAGAAGCTGTATGTGCTCATGCATGTGTTAAAGGATTCTGAGCTTCTGGCACAATCAGCTCAAGAAAGCTCTGCAGCCAGGACATTCTGATTAGATATCCCAGTTCGCTCACTCACCAATAGATCTAGTGAAGTGAGAACACATCATAAGCTGTCATGTGTCTGACACAACATACGGCAGGTTAAGTCTACGGACCTGGATCTTGCAGTTTTATTTCCATCTCATCCAGTGAGGTAACCTCTTCCTCCTCCGGGGCATGAATAACCATGACTGTAGAACCCAAAACACTTATAAGACAGCCCAACTTGCCATGAATATTCAGCTTCTCTTTTAAAAAGTAGGATGACAATATAGCACTGTTTGACAAAACAGAAATAAAAGGTTCAGATCCACCAGCCATGTGAGAGTCTGTGATATATGAGTAACTCAAAGACTCTTGAATTTGGAAATGTGGAAAACATGTCTGAAACAACCAAATTGCAAGGAGTTTTGCACAACAAAGGTCAATCAGGAGTTTTAGGGGAATTCAGCAACCAAGAACAGATCCCTCCAGATTGTATATAGTCTGAATTTCTTAAGGAGCTGCTCATTGCCCGAGTCAGAAGAATGGGCTGCTTACACAGAGTCCTCTGACACCCACAGCTGATCATGTGAACTGTTATTTTCTTATAAAAATGATTTAAATGACTCAATTTGCCATTAGAACTAACACAAGCAAATTTAGGTAACAGAATATCACCATCTCTCACTGAGCTCTCCAGTGGGTTTAAGATTTAACCTAAGGATAACATGACCCAAACAAGGCAAACAGAGTGCCCATTATTGAGAGTTATGCACAACCTTAGGTGCAGCCACATGCAAACGGAGATATTCACAAACAGTTTTTCAACCTGTTGATACGTTCTCACAAGACTTCTGTTGGAAAATTGCCACCTGCGTGAAAGGAAGTGCAACAGCCAGCCAGGTGATAAGTGTGAATCTGCCAAAAATGCACACTAAATGTGTCTCAATATAGAATTATACTCCTGTCAAAAAAAATGATTTTGAAAACATTTTAAGGGCGGAATACTATGTTTTCTTCTAATGTTTTTCACTGCTGAAAAACAGGATAAGGTTTCTTTTAGGAAAAAGCCATCTCTCTAGGAAGAAATAAGTTTCAGCCTTCTAACACTGTGCATGAGCAGTATACCAGGTATATGCTGATAAGAAACACATATAAAATATGTGGAAGGCTGTTGCATATATTAATCGTTGAAACAAGACTTCATTTCCTCTACCCAGGAAATTAATTTCTAAATAATTAAGGGATCTTTCCATTGAGGAACAACAAGCCTTTTTTATTTGCATTTGCCCTTTAGTTTTTTTTAATTAAAATTATCTACTTTTAACCAAAGACATTGTTTTTCCCTCAGGCAGTGAATGATCAGTTTGCATCCAGTTTGCACTGACCTTATGAGAACACTCAGTGCACCCAAAGGGGTAATTAAGGTTGCTGGTGCAAAGGCATAGGCAGCAAAGTTTGCAGCTTCTCCCAGTCCCACTGCAGAAAAAAGAACATTTTGGATGAGGTTGGGGAGAGGGAATAAAAGAAATACTATTATAAATATTTTGTAAGACAGATCTAATAGCAAATATATAACAACAACTTTTTTTTTTCCCTATACTAAATTAGTAAATCTTGCTTCCAAAGTATCTGCATATCCTCTTCTGGACACAATGGAAATAAGGACTGGAGAAAGTTATATGCATATCCCCTAAGTACTGTGTGTTGCAGTATGACTACAGTCTACACTGGCTACAGCTTCCTGCAAGGAAAAGTGGCAACGCACAGGAGCTGAACATAATCAACCACATTGCTTCAGACTAGATGCTAAAGAAGAGGCTGTTGTTCTGCAAAGAGCACTAAAGAGCAAACAAAATACCTGAGATATCAGAATGGTTTCAGTCATAAAAATGGTTGTGAAGACAGTTCTTTTAACTGAGATGAGTAAAAAATCAGAGAATGAATCTGTTAAAAATGAGCTGGTTTATGTAGCATTTATCTATATTGGGAGATAAAGGGTGACTTACTTGAAAGTAGTCCAGCCCACCAAAGCCATTCCTTCAAATAAGAATATCCACCCTGTCCTGGAAGTGGGGAAAAAAATCTCACCTTAGAAGGGAGAAATCACTATATTTTAACAAAAAAAAAGCACAACTTCACACTTGGATCAAGTCATATAGAGTACTGAAACATCATGTTATCCGGATGTGACGTGAATGTTTCTCTGAATGACACCCAGCTTTATTAATCACTCCGCTGCTTTGTGACTTGTATTTGTGAGAAATGGTTTTGACTAGTATACACAGAGGGAAAGTGTCAAGAAAAAGTGAAGTGTCAACTAAGATTCTCAGTGAGCTTAAGAAAAGTGCCTTCCCATGTCAGATTCAGTATATTCCTACACAGAGAGCTGCCTTTTGACTCTGCTTATGATTTAAATTGAAAGAAATTACAAATAAAAATGTCACTGCATGCATTAATTTTTCTTACACAAAATATAAGTAAATTGTGCATTCAGTTACATAATTTTTTCAAGTACCCAATCCTCTGGAAGAACAGATTTAGCAATAAATGTAACAAATAAATAACTCCTAATATAATAACTTCTGTACATGTAAATGCCATAAAGGGAGTTATCAGATCAGTCTGAAGAGGTTTTTGAAGCTCTTGACATGTTTCTAGTTCTGCATCTGCTGCCATCAATGGAAGATTGGCTGTACTAACTTTAGAACCTCTTGTAATACGTACTTACTCTATAGCTCATTGCACTTTTTGCTTTTAAAAGTGAAGGAGATCTAATGATCATTTCATGACTTCCCCTCTCAAAGGAGGAAGAAAAAAAAAAGAAAAATTACAGAGATAAAGACATTTTGAAGACTGGGACAAAGAGAGAACTTCATTTGATGTCTGGCCGCTGTCAGGGAAGAGTTGTATGTCAGTGCTAGCAAGATTGGTAATTAAGCCATCAAACCATGCCCAGCCAGGATCACTGATTACCAGCACGGGGGGCTCCTATGGTGGCTAACTTCAGAAGGCCCTTCTTCTTTAGGATGAAGCTGGAACCAATGAAGATGCTGGAACTGACTGCCAGAGCCAGGCCAATTGGGTACCGGCTTCCCAGTGGTGTAGAAGGCCTCAGGCTCGTTTCATTGAAAGTCCCTTCCATAGCAGTGAGGGGAGAAGGAAGGAATTGGCCCCGCTGTAGGCCTGGCCCCAGGCCTGGCAGGTATGATGGCATAAGCCCAAGCGCAGCACCTGAAGGAAAAAGCAGGGAGAGCCATTTACCCACCAGGCACAGCTCCAAAGAAGCCTGACCCTGCTCTGCTCACTCCTTTCCATGTCCTCCCAGCACACTGTCCCTTCTTACCCTGCAGATAGCTCCTGGAGTGCCAGCACAAAATCCACACAATGTATACAGTTCTGTCCCGAGATCACCACACATTCTTGTAATTCACAGGAGCATGCCTTTCTTTACATATAGATCTTCTCATTACATAGACTCAGTCAAGCAGTTAGAACAATACCAAGGAATGCAGAAATAAAATATTACTTTCAGTGTAAAATTCAACTTGAAATACTAAAAAGCTAACCTGAAACCTCAAAATAAAGGTGTTCCTCTGTTCTGCGCAGAGACTACATCCTCGGAACACAAACCTACAGCCAAATCCATGAAAAAGAAGAACAAAAGGAGGAATTATTTTGCACAGAAGAGCAGCAGAGGGACAGCAATGCTACAGCAGAGCATATAGTAGTTTAGACAGAAGCTTCAGTTTTTTGTTATTAAAGCACACAAACCATGTGTGCTTCATACAATAAGGCTGAAACAGCTTTTAAGGACAGCTTTCTTTGGAAAGCAAGGTTTTATTGCTAAGATATGAATCAGCAGTTATATAGTTTAACAGAAGTACAGAAGCTTAGTCCATTGTAATTCACAGAATGTATTGGATGCAACAAATAATTTTGTTTTCTGTGATTCCTCTGTAATTAAGGGACACATGAAGGAATCGCCCTGCTTAATAACACCATCAGCAGTACCCTTCTTTTTTTCCATTGAAAAAAACATTTGGATATTTGATAGAAAAGGATGCATCTCTTCCTACCTAAGCTATAGAAGTATTAATGTGTCGGAAGTACTTCATGGCACGATTAACCTTGGATAAATCACCTAATACTGCTTAGGAAGGAAAATGTAAAACATCGAAAGAATTAAAAATGGAACGATGTTTGACTGCGTATCTTCATTTGCAGCTGAGAGTGCTGACACCAACATTAAGAGATACCACCATGTACTTCTGCCTGCCAGCAAACTTGAGTGATTCTTGGCTGCAGCATGCCCAGCGGAGCACGTCCCTATGGATTTGATCACATTTGTTGTGGGATCGTGAAGACTCAAGAGCAAACCTATTCAATTTGTTTTGTCATAGAGTGAGTTGAATATGATTTACGAAAGGTGTTCGCTGCTCTGCAGCAAATATTTGTAGATGAACAAGAAAGAGAACAGAAAGTCAGGTACATGACACAGAAGAAAGTATTGTAACAGAATGTGATTTTGAGCCATGTAACTTTAATCAAACTGGGTGAGTTGGTCTACTTAAATCATAGAAATGAGAATTTCCCTGACAGTTTGAGTTATATCAGTAAAAAAACACACCTAGTGGCAGGTTAGGGTTGGCATATTTTGGCAGACAGAATTTCCCACACAGTTGTTTATGAATATGTTGACCATTGCATTCAGCACAAATGCAACATGACCTGAATAGGTCATCTGTCCCTGCACATGGCCAGGTCACCTTTGTGGAATGTGGGGTTTTCTAAACATCTGCAGTGTGGACAGAGCTACTCCTCTGCTGAGCAGCCATAAATCCCAGTAAGGTTTTGGATTTTTAACTGCCATCTGGCAAAAAAAAAAAAAAAAAAGTGTATCCAGGAAAACTTGGATATATGGTTAGCTGCTCTCATACAGTCTCTATAGATTCTACAAAAAAATCCTCCAGGAAAGGAGAATCCACAAATATTACATTATTTTAGCCATCTGCAAAGTAACATGGTTTTAGTTTTGTTTGTTAGAGGTACCTAGATCACAGGAAAAGCTGCATAGTAAATAGCATTAAAAAAAAAGAGAGAGAGAAAAGGAATAAAACATTAAGTGGATTGCTTAACTTCTTACAATGATGTTAAACAGGACTGGTGATGGCTGTAACACTGCTTGGCCACAGCAGGCCTTGAGTGGAGAGGCAGCAGCAGCTATGGCCTTTAATTAAAAGAAAGCACAAAAACTCTTCATAAATATGGTATTTCACCTACCCAGGGTTGTAAAGTGTGTATTTATGCCAGTGTGTTAAGTTTCTACAGGGAAGAAAACAGTCTTCTCACTCTTTTTGTGAACCGTGGACTCATATACCTGTAGAAGAATGGCACCTTATTCTCTTCTTCACAATGCTACCACTCATTTTACAGTTTTCTGTTCCCCATCAGATTGTATGATACTCAATAATGAAAATTTCAACATGACATCTGCAGAATGTCACTGAGTGACTGCCACAGGATGATTGTCTGTTTTCTGAAACACAGTCTTTGCTCACATTTAAAAAGAGACACTGGATCCTTGGTGTGTCCCCTCTACCAGCTGAGAAGTGTCACTTTGAGCAGCTGTGACCTCTGCTTATTATGCTGAGGCTGAGATGATTTTCTAGTATTAAGAAGCAGTTTGTTCCACTTCCGTAAGGAATGATGGTATTCTGCAGTTCAAAGAATGGAGGGAGAGGTGGCAAAAGGAGGCTGATGCAGGAGCTATGGTGGGTTTGTGGCCCATTGCAAATACTCTAATGGTTTCCTGGAAGGGCCAGAGGAGTCAATGGGCTCCCAATGAAGGCAGCTCACACAGCAGCTGGTTTCTGTAGCTAAGCTGGTTTCTCCTCCCCACTCCCAAATGTCAACAAGAAACTGTCACCAGGGCCACTCCTTCATTAACAAATGCTGGGAGCTCTGACTCAAGGCTGATAGCAACAGGAAACCATCCAGAGGTGGAGGTGGCCAACATTTCACCTCTGCCTGTTTTCCTGATAAGGTGTCTCCTCAGCCATCCGAGTACCATCTGCCGACAAGGGGTGGACAGGCAGGGGTCAGCCACACTGCTCATACCCAGCATAATTTTCTGCAGCGTTGCAGCCCCACAGAAGGCAGAGACTGCTGTGTCCCGCAGGCTGGCAGTGACAGCCTCACCCCTTCCTAAGCATGCTGCACCCACCTTATCCCAAGAGCCATTTGCTTCCATTAGGTGCATCACTGTCTGCTTTCGCTGCACTCACAGGCCAGGTCACGCTGGCAGGAGCCGTGCCTAACAGGTGCCCACCTTTCCCACTCGGGAGGGGCCAGCCCGCCCCTACAAAAGCCCTGATCCTGGGGGTCTACATCTTCCCGACATACCCGCACTCACAGAAACACACACACACGCACACAAAAAGACAAAAGCGAGTTTACAGCTACAAAGCCACTCCTGAAAGACAAGCACCCAAACTGCCATCACTGTTTCATCAGCCCGAAGCTCCTCGTCCCCCCGCTCACACCACCCACAGCCGCTGCAGGAGCCCTCCCAGCACCAACCCCCCCCCAAAAAAAAAAACCAACACCTGCGTGACGTCAGGGCGGAGTAAAGCAGCCGTCATCGCAGCAGCCCCGTCCTGGAGGGAGAGATGTTCATGGCAGCAGAGCTTCCGAGCCGCGTCATGTTCAGAGCTCCGCGTAAAGCCGCGCAACCTCCGCGCAGCAGCGACCGATCGCGCCCCGCGGTTGCCCCGCGCCTGCGGGCGCACCGTGCCGGCTCCGCAGCGGGCGGGAGGTCGGCGCGACTCCGCCCGGCCCTTGCCCGGTCCGTGTCCGTCCCGCCCCGAGGGAGGCGGCCCGTGGGATGCTCCGTGTGCAGCGTCCGTCGTTTGCCAGCGCAGGGTCTCTCGTGGGAACTGGCGTTTGCCCGTCCCCGCTGCTGCGTCTGGCGGGTTTGGGCTGCGGCAGAAGTGCGGCCAGCAGGTCGAGGGAGGCGATCCTGCCTCACTGCTCTGCATTGGCGAGGTCTTACCTGGAGTACTGCGTCCAGATGTGGAGCCCCTCAGTGTAGGAGTGATCTAGACGCATCTATTGGAGTACATCGAGAGATGCATCCGTGGTCTGTTGTGACAGGACAAGAGGAAATGGTTTCAAATGAGAAGAGGCGAGATGTAGATTGAAAATAAGGAAGACATTTTTTACAGTAAGGATGAGGTAGTGGAAGTGGTTGCCCAGAGAGATGGTTTAGTGAGACATGGTTTAGTGAGAGCTGTTGGTGATGGGTGAACAGTTGGACTGGATGATCTTACAGCTCTTTTCCAACCTTGGTGATTCTGTGATTCTGTGATGGTGGAAGTCCTGTCCCTGAAGACATTCAAGGTCAGTCCGAACGGAGCTCTGAGCATCTGACTGAGCTTTAGGTGTCCATATCCATTGCAGGGGAGTTAGGCTAGAAACTCTTCAAGGGTCCCTCCCAGCTCAAATGATTTGATGACTCTCTAACTTAAAACTTTACTCCTGTTCACTTCTGGGAGAAGAGGTGAGCATTTTGAGCACGCAGCTACACAAAGCATCTGACGTGCTGCCCATGCTGTTCTTTGCCCCTTGTCCCAGAGCCATAGGCAGGCTCTGCAGAATGAGGGCGGATTCTGGTGCTGTTTGCCCAGAGCTGGCTGAACAGAAGCAATTAGCCTTATTACCCAATCAGTAGTTTTAAGGCAGAAGATGGAGCCCTTGTTTTTAGAATGGCTATATGAAATACATTTACACAACGTATGGCTTGAGCCATTCTGCACTAACCTAAAGGTATTCCATTGCTATCTGGGATAATAGGGACCTGAAGCAGGCACAGGACTCACAAGCTGGAGGCAAGCTGAGCTGCAAATAGGGCGCAACTCCAGAGCATGGCAGGGACTTGCTGTTGGGTTGCAGCCGTGCTTTGCAGCACTGCCCCTAAGTCAGTGATCCCTGGTATTACAAAGTTTATTAATGCTGGCGCAAGCTGGTGAAATATGGTTGCAGAACAACTCAGACTTCCCTGCCTTGATCACACAGTACTGGGGTTAGACTGAGAGATCTATTTGCATGTTTGTCTGATTTTTTTTGTTTCTTCATTTCTTTTTTAATATAAGCAGTGCTGTGTGCTAAAAGAAAGGGAATGCTGCATTTCTTCATGTGCATTTAAGTACCTCTCCTCTTTGTCTCTACAATGTCTACACCGCTGTAGGAAATTCTATGGAACGTGGCCTGAACCGTGTGCAGGCTGCCTTGTAGAAAGAGTGTGATTTCTCAGCTTTATTCACAGCTTTAATGTTTCTAAAACAGATTACTGCTACAAAAGATCAACATTTTAAAATGTTATTTGAAACTGTTATATTGACATCTTAAAGCATAATTTGAAAATGTGAGAACAAGCTTCCATCTTCTTGTACAACATTAGCATGCCATGCATTGAGCAGATACTCATCTTCTGCTCCTATATTTACTTTGAGCCCTCTCAGATCAGTCAGCTTGGATAGTTCACACCTCTGGCACTGTCATAATGTGTCATGTTCCCAGATTCTTTCACAGCAACTGAAACACCCAGTGTTGACCATGCAAGCAGCTCAGATGATGGTTCTGCAGAGATCTCACCGAGGTTGTAGTGTTCACTGTGGTCCCCAGAACAAGAATATTGAGAAAAAAGGTGATTAATACTTCTGTCAGTATATTTCTCTACCAACCAACTCCTTCAGGAGGTGATGGGTGTTGAAGTATTTTTAATTAAAGTATAAATATTTAATCTGAGATACACTTATTTCTTTGTTGAAATATAAATTGGATCATAGAATCATAGAATGGCTTGGGCTCAAAGGGAGCTTAAAGGCCACCCAGTTCCAACCTCCTGCAGTTGGCTGGGCTGCCACTCACCAGCTCAGGGTGCCCAGGGCCCCAACCAACCTGCTCTTGGGCACTTCCAGGTACGAGACACCCACAGCCTCTCTGGGCAGCCTGTGACAGTGCCTCATTTCCCTCACATTGAAGAATTTCTTCTTGAAGTCTAATCTCAATCTCCCCTCTTATAGTTTTAAACCATTACCTCTTGTTCTGTCAGCATTAAACCATGTAAAAAGTTTGTCTCCATCCTCCTTCAAGTACTAGAAGGCTGCAGCGAGGTCTTCTGCAGCATTCTCCACACTGAACAAGCCCAGTTCTCTCAATGTTTCCTCATAGAAGAGATGCTTCGGACCTCTGAGCACCATCGTGACCTCCTCTGGACCAAGAGGTCTGCATCTTTTTTTGTTCTGGGGCTCCAGACCTAGACACAGTATTCCAGCTGGGGCCTCATGAGGACAAAATAGAGGGGGGACAATCCCCTTCCTTGCCCCGCTGGCCACCCTTCTTCTGATGCAGCCCGGGGTACTTTTGACATCTGGGCTGCAAGTGCACACACACACACACACACATATATATACAAACTTCTTTAAATAGCTCAAGTTTCTTGTTTTTAAATCTGCAATAAACTGTCAAAACACAATAAAAATTCTTTCCTGAGGAAAAAAATAATAAGAAAACAACAAAACACCCAAAACCAACAACTAACAATCCAAGACAACAGACTTGCCATCTGTAGCATAACTACAGAAGTGGGTTCACATGTATATTTTTCATTAATAATTTATAGTACTCCACATGTTCAACAAGTTTCAAAGAACTTAGAAACAATGCCTGGAAGAAAGAAAGTACATAAAATTCATTTATCGGTGGTGGTATATTTTTCTTTATTTTGTGTGATGTGTAAAGGTCACCTGGGTAAGAAATTAAAGCCTTGGTACACAATCTTATCACGTGAGATAAAGAGGGAAAATATGTGAGTTTACCCTTCAAAAAGGCATGTGACTGATTTAGAGCAACACCTGCAGCATCAGCTAATGGAAAGAAATCAGAACAGCTCCTCTTATGCAGGTGGAGCTCTGCCAGCTACAGCTAAGCAAAGATCAGTCCTTTTGTGTATGATCCGTGTGTATCAACAGTCAAAGCAGTTCTGTGGCAGTTTGCATTTTTCCAAAAGAAAATAAAGAAAAGCGTTATGAAAAGCTGTTATTTTTGTACTGTTTTCCATTGGAAAATGCAGGAGAAAGTTGTGTTAAAATTCTGTAGCTTACGCAATGAATGATTTTGCTGAAACTGACTGCCAAGAGAACTCTGATCTTAATTTTCAGTTTTCAATAAAAAAAAAGAACAGTCTAAGGCAATCATATAATTTAACATTTATAAGTAAAATTCTCATCAGAAACCTTTTCCTGCCTCATTTATAAAACCTATGGAGTACAGACCTGTAGGAACAATGTGTAAAGGATTTAACCTCAACTGGTACAACTAACTGTGCATCTGGGTTGCTGTTCACTGTGATTAACATGCTGTGCCTACTGTGAAATTACTAGTACTATACGAATTGCCTTAAAAATGTATGGGTAGCATCTTCTTATCTGCTATACTACAATGAATGATAATCAAGAATATGCATATCAAGTTTATTTTAACTATGGTGCATTTTCTACCACTTTTATCAGTGACAATATCATATGTCAATGATTTTCTTTGAAATAAAAATAATTAGTCTCAGTGGAATAACTTCTATCTGTATTTTAGCAAAATTACTCTGCATAATCAGCCCGGATTTCCTATGTTATTTTAGCTTGAAATAAAATTCTACTGACCAGAAATCCTACCTGACTCCACTCAGAATCCTTCTAACGCTGAAGTAGAAACGCAGTACCACCTACTGGTGGAGACTCTGCTTGCGTGGTTTTCCAGTCACTAGGCATCTTGGGCACTGACTGTGATTCTGATTTCCCCATTGCACGTCTACGCAAGGCTGTACCTAAACTAGCCAGAAGCCTTGGAGCCTTCTCGCCTACGGCTTTTCTGACGTTACATGCATTGTAAAACTAGAAACTAATAGTACTAGAAGACACAGAGCGGTATTTGCAGAAAATGAGCCTGTCCCAGCTGCAGTCCCACCCAATCATTTGTTCACAGTGCTGCAACACATGCAGCTGGAAGGCAGTTCTGTTCCATTGAAATCTATTTATTTATAAATACCTGTGTTACATGTATCAAGTGTTCTGGTTATGAGAGTTTGAAACTAGAGACAGCTTTAATAGGATTGAGAAGAATTACAGATACACTGACAAAGCAGGATACAGAAATAGATTACAGTTGGCCTGCTACAATGATAATCCAATAGTGCAGTCATCCTCTCGTCAGTTAAGGTTACTTCACTGAAATACAAAATGGTACAAAAAGTATTCCTGGGAAGAGGTGTTGACTCTAAAATAATCTGATTGTCACTGAAGTCAATGACAACTGGTTAACTGGCTTTTAAGGAGGTGCGGAGTTGAGCTACTTTTGGACAGGGAATTAGCTGGACCCTGTGGGTCTCCACTTCATGTCTGAGAGCTGGGAAGCTCTCCTGTAAATCAGGTAAGATCAAATTACAGAAGTTTGAGTTGCTTTAGAGGATTCCTTATTTTAAAAGAAGGTTCACTGTTCTCCACCAGAGTACAAAGGTGAATCTGCTTAGCAATTTGTGTTTGCATGAGAGACACAACACATAGATCCCTGACTTGCTCGGACACCTAAAACTTCTGGGCAAGGTATCTGCCATATACAGATCTGATCTTCTTTAAGGCCATAATTATAGTTTGATGCTCTAGAGATACACAGTGATTTTCCACTAAGTATATAAGCACAATTAGTGGCATTACTGTTTTGGTTTATTTGTTTGTGTTTTAAATAATTAAATAGGAATGTAAAAATTATGTTAGATTAGTGAAGAACCTCCAGTAGTTTGAAATTGTTTCTTATTATTCAGCAATATGATAAAATCACAAAAATAAACAGGAAATTTGCATTTATACTTTTGCTTCTATTCCAGTGAAGAACTGTTGCTACAGTAAAAAATTAATCTGCATTGCCAGCAAAGGACACCAAGCATATAGTTATTTACAAGCATTTGATCTTTATTTACATATATTTTTAGTTAATTATTTAGTTTTAAGAAAGAGTATGCTCCAACATTTGTCATTTCTTCTGTATTTCGAAAGGGCTAGTAAGCTTCTGCTCAGGTGGAGGATAATAGTGACTGCCACTGTCACTTTCATCTCTCTCTAAATCTCAAAATCCATCAGTAGGTCAAGGAAATCCTCCTCTAACATCCATGTCCTTCCCTGGGAATAATTCAGGGAACACACATGGAGCTGGCTCGTTGAGAAATCAATTAATAAGGGATTTAAGTCTGATATTCTGATATGTTGATGATATTTAGCTTTTCACAGTGGTTCCACTTATGTAGTAAGGATACGTGGCTCATTTAGAGGACTGGAATTGCTACCAGAAGCAGCAGATTACGTTACCAAGGTAAGTATGCACACTGATGAAACCTTTTACTGCAGAAATGATAGGGACACTTATTGCATGTTAGTGAAGATTTATGTTTTGATAGACTTCATATTTAAATCTACAGATGAAAGATGTATTTATTTATTGTGGTTTGGAATGCAATGGACCAATTACAAATAAGAAATAGGTAAAATAAGAAAGCAGGAGGAGTGAAAGCTAATCTTCCATTCACTATCAGTCCTGCAGAAGGATAACGTTGCCTTTGTTTTCTTGCAGCCCTAAAGGTTTTGAATGTAGTAATGAACACATTTAATTTTTAGTTCATAAGATTCGTGAAGTCAGTAGTTTGTTGCTGTAATTACACTTAAAAATCCAAGATAGTAAAAGCAAGCTGTTGGTGATGACACAGAAAAAAAAATAATACAGTAAAATACCTAAATACATGTAAAGGAAGCTCTTATCTGTGTTACGTCCAAACTTTGTGCCTGAATACCACAATGCGGCATGGAGCATCTGACTGCTGACATATAACATCAGTGTAACAAGTTGTGACAATATTTAAGAAAGAATATGAAAACACAGAAAAGGAAACATGGTAGTGATACAATTTAGTAAGGGCAGCATGAAATATTATGCTTGGAAAACCTCTAATGTAACCAGAAATGCCTTAAAGGAGATCCTGCGCCCAACCAGTTTAACGGGGAGTTTTCTGCCGTTCTTAGTGCCAGGATTTTGTGGTGCAAATCTGTAACAAAGTGACCACAGTCACCAGGCCATGGGGAACTGTTGTGTCTTTTCAGTTTGCGCTGGGCGCAAGCTGCGTTATCATTTCTGTGTCTTAGACTCAACAATTTCAAGGTTCCAAGCAATGTGCTCTGGTGCTAACAGAATTTGAAGATATTCTTGTGCTATGTGTCCTTGACTGTATGAGAAGGGAGACAACCTAGGACAGCAGCCACCTGAACTGAGATTTGGATTTGATTCTTTGAGACTATAGGGTAGTAACTGCTTCCAGTTTCTACATGAATAATATTGAAGCATACTTAATGCCCACTAAGTTTTTCCTCAGAAATATTAAATCTTCAGTAAAAAAACTGCTCCTCTTTCCCAGCAACTTCTGCTTTCTCAAAACACAAAGCACCCTACAGTGCTTCTTCTTCAGTTTGATGCTTATGGAACCAGAGGAATTGGTTTATTTGCAAAACTGCACAGAAATTCCTATTCATCTGCAGGACACAGATTTTGCCCCAGCTCCAGGCTATGTGTTCTGGATAGGTGTGGTTTTTCTGCATGTCATGTTTCACCACCCTTCTCATGGTCTCTAATATCTAGTTTAAAGGCAAATTAGTAGGTCTATAAAACACAAAGTGTAAGATATCTTTTTGTTGCTGTTGTTTTGTGAAAAATAAACATGAAAACCAAGTTCCTAGAAAAGCTGTTACTGGGAGTGTTAAAATTACAGCACACTGACAGGCGTGATTTGCCTTCAAGATGAGTATTTTTGCAGTTGTCTGATGCCAAGTAATTAAGAGTGGTTGGACACAGGTATATTTTATGCCATTTTCTGTGAGCTCTGTGGAGGATATAGGTCAAACCAGGGTTGGGCATTGTGTGCCAGCATTAGCAGGGCTTTCGGTGCACCTGTAAGCAGATACAAAGCTACTTAATTTAACCTGGCATGCTTTCAGCCTCCACGCACCCAAATACAGTCTACCCTTGGAGTAAGTCAGTGGAAACTGTTACAGCTTTTAGGCTGCCGGTGAATATGACCTAATGTTTGCTATGTCATTTTTTTTTTTTTCTGTGGTACTTTAGACCTGATGCTTGTTGTTGAGCATTTAAAGACGGATCAGCAGTGCTAGAAAACATTTAGGGCTATTCTTGAATGAACAGGTGTTAGCCTTCAATCTTCATCTTTCTGTTTTGTAGAATGATGTATATTTCTGTATCATATATCATTTATGTCTGTCACCTGCTTGAAACATGGGGTTCCTCTCCGATTTCTTGCATAGGAATATTTTTTAGTTTCACTGGTTAATGAAGTCAGGTAAGTCTGGCAGTACTGTTGCAGCTGTATCACCCTACTTCACTTTTGCAGTGTGATTCACTACAGAATGGAATTACTTTAAGACTGATTGATTCTATGGCACTTCATTTACCAGTGGAACAGCCACTTATTTATCTGTTAGTAGCTTACAGGCATCTCTACACTCTGATTTCACATGCATAGAGATATTGCTATTGCAGTGGATAGCATCTATTTTGAAATCCTAGCTAAAAGGCCCTGTCAAGGGCAGATCACTTGTAGATACTACTGATGCTCCAACAACAGACAGTCTTCTTGATATGAATATATAACTGACAAAATCATAACAGTAGAAAGAGACAAGAGAATTTAATAACTTCAGTGAATAGAAGTTATTGCAGTAGAGAATGCAATATACTATTTATGCACCCTACACCTTTTTTTTTTTTTAATTTAACATATTGAGATGAACAAATGAAATATGAATAGCTTCCAGAATTCCTTCTTAAGATGTGCTTATCCTACCTGCTATGCAAGTAAGGAGAACATTACAGCAGTCCTCAAATTCCAAGTTACAGTAGCTATTCTTGCTCTCATCAGAGTGTAACTCTCAGATGTCATACATAATTAAATTTTTCTGGGCATCTAACCCAAGGGTGCTCCTTTGATTTTCAGGATATCACCCTGTGCTTGAACACCTTCAACCATCTCCATGAAATAACTTTTGAGTCTTTGGTTCAAAACCAAATGAAATAGCAAGACAGGCTTCAAACACAATTTTCTTTCTTCCCCTTCCCCTTCCCCTTCCCCTTCCCCTTTTTTCAATGTATGGAATCAGGGGAAAGATGTAAAATAATGCTTTTTCTATAAGAAAAATGTGTTGAACTTTCTCTTCAGCAGCAGTTTCCTGGTCGCTCAGCATGCTGCAGCACTCACAGTGCCATTTTTATTTGGAGGGAATGCCACGTGAGAGTGGAAACTGGAAAAAATGTTAGGAGTATGGGGGGAAGCAAGGAACTAAAAGACTCATCTTTAGGGGATAGAAAGAAGTGTGCTCTGCTAGTTGTGAAATGATGTGATACTTTCTGAAATTTATCTTCCTCTCTTGCCCAAGCTAAAACAAATTTGACAATGAAGGTAGGAGTAGTTGAGACCCATCACTCCCATGCAATTATTCCCAGTGTGGTGGTGCAAGACACCAGTGAGGATCCAGGACCAATGGACAAAGGGAAAAACAGGTGTGCCAGATTTGCTTTCTTGTCTTGTCATTTCCTATCCTATCCAGTCCCCTCCCCTCCCATCCATCATTGCATGTATAGTTTATTTTTCTATTATATAATAATATGTATGGGATTAATTAAGCATAGATAACTTGCCTTCATCTAATTTTCTTCACCCTCCATTATAACAATGTAATGTATTCTTTTTTGTAAATATTTACTAGATTAAAATTGTGAAAAACAGCTTGTGACAATGTAGGGGAAATACATATATATTTTTATTTCAGCAGATAATATTTAACTGTTGTTTTTCTGTTCCCTAGGCAGTGGTATCTACCTGGTGCATTTGCACAATACAATAATAACAACAATAGTAATAAAGACGAGTAAGTACCTTTGCAATTTCATAAGATGATAGTACTTCTATATTGGTTGCTAAAGTAGCAATGAAAAGGAACAATCTATATCTAATCATTTCCTTACAAGCAGTTATGTTGTGCAAGCAAGCCCAAAAGAGACTGCATACACATTTGAACTTTACAGACATAAAATATTAAGATAATTCCCAATACCAAAGCTATTGCATTTGTATTATTAATTGTAAATAGAAGTAGTTCTGTATGAATGCAATAAGAAAAAAAATTCAAGGCTAAACAGCTAAGTATAATGCTTTATCCTTAACAAACTCAGATGATTCTAATAATTAAATGTTGAAAGAATAACTATTGTATTTTCTTTTTCTCAAGAGAGAAGAAAAAGAAAAAAGAAAAGAAGAGGTAAGACAAAAAAATCTGCTTTAAGGGTTTTTGAATGCTTCTTTGTGGTTGTTAACTTCTTGTTTGGAGCACTGATTTTCATTACTAGTGGAGTCCACTACTATTTCTAAAGCATTTAATTTTGAAAATATGCTTTAGCTTAATCTGTAATAACTGAAAATGTACATCTATTTTGTAGCAAGTCAGAAAATAAAAAGGATGGAGAAAGACAAAAGAACAAGGAAAAAAAGGAAAAACACAAAAATAAAGATAAGAAGAAGAAAGAAAAGGAAGAAGAGTAAGTATTTTTCATGTAGGTCTTGCTATGTTAGTTTTGTAAAATTGCCTTTTAAGTAAAACTAAAAAAATCCATTAATGGATGTGGTGTAAACGAGACACTTACTCTCTAGTGAACTGATATATGGAATGCTATTCTGATTTATCTTTCTATGTAGAAAATAGAGTAAGAACATGTATTCTGCATGGATTAGATATAAAAAAGTAAACAAAACAAAAAGATCTTGTGTGGATTATGATTATCCAACATATTTTGGATAATGCTCTGCAGCAAAAGTTGTGCTACTAAAGGAAGCAATTCTGCATGTCAGTGTCACCGATAAAAAAGTAAACTTTTCTGTGACCTAAAAGCTGCAGCTTTTCCTTTTTTGTTACACTTGGAAAAATTATCGTTTCCTTACCAATGAAGAGAAATGTGTTTTGTTTGTTTTCATGTTCTTTGGTTTCTGTATATAAACTGTGCTGATAATTCATCTTGCTCAGAACTAGATGTTTCACAGTAAGGAAGACATAGTTTGCATCATTTAAACATCCATATTCACATAATCATTTTATTGCATTCATCCAAGGAAGCTTAGCTTTAATAAAGACCTTTTATTTAATAATAATAATTTCTGAAATTCTTTATTCCTCACAATCTATTATGCGTATTTTCAGTCTCTTATAGCTCCTTTTCTCTACCTATCATGCAGAAAGAAGAAAGATATTTTCATCATTGATCCAGCAGGAAATACATATTACAATTGGTTGTTCTGCATCACAATGCCTGTCATGTACAACTGGACAATGATTATTGCTAGGTGAGGTACTCTTTCAATAAAACTTTCAACAAACCGTAATATATAAACCTAATAGGAAATCTTCTTCATTTATCATTCATTTCATGCAAGTATGTAGTTTTCTCTTCATGGTAACTTACTTTCTCCTTTTCCTGTTCAGAGCCTGTTTTGATGAACTTCAGAATGACTACTTAGCTGTATGGTTTATTGTTGATTATGTTTCTGATGTCATCTATATCGCTGATATGTTTGTACGGACAAGAACAGGTATGTATAGTTGATAATTCATTCTATCTATTAATATGTTTATTTTAAAATCTTATACTACATCCAGAACTAGACACTTTTAATATTGAACTGAAAGTCCAAGGCTCTTGGACTTTCCCTCATTAACTACCTTTCCTGTGGCCAGTATACTTTTGAAAGCTGTATAGTTTAGCTTAAGTTGAACCATATGGCACTAAGTTGTCTACTTGGACATACAAGAAATTGCTTTTAATTTCTAAAACTTGTACACAACATGTTTTGTTTTGGTGCTAGATACAAAACAGTTGAAAATGAAGAATTTTAATAGCTACGTGCAACTTGATTTTAGGTTACCTGGAACAAGGTCTTCTAGTGAAAGAAGAACAAAAGCTGAAAGAGAAATACAAGAGCTCCTTACAATTCAAATTAGATTTTCTGTCAATCATACCAACTGACCTCTTATACTTCAAGTTAGGATTGAATTACCCAGAATTGAGAATAAACCGACTGCTCAGAGTAGCTCGGATGTTTGAATTTTTCCAGCGAACAGAAACAAGGACAAACTACCCAAATATCTTCAGGATCTCTAACCTTGTAATGTACATTGTGATTATTATTCATTGGAATGCCTGTGTGTATTACTCCATCTCAAAAGCCATAGGATTTGGGGCTGACACGTGGGTCTACCCCAACACCTCCCACCCTGAATTTGCCCGTCTGACCAGAAAGTATGTCTATAGCCTCTACTGGTCCACTCTGACCCTGACTACTATTGGTGAGACACCCCCTCCTGTGCAGGATTCTGAGTATTTCTTCGTGGTTGTTGACTTCTTGGTTGGAGTATTGATTTTTGCTACCATCGTTGGTAATGTTGGCTCTATGATCTCCAACATGAATGCTGCCAGGGCAGAGTTTCAAGCAAAGATTGATGCTATCAAGCAGTATATGCACTTTCGGAATGTAAGTAAAGACATGGAAAAAAGAGTTATAAAGTGGTTTGATTACCTCTGGACGAACAAGAAAGCTGTAGATGAAAGGGAAGTCTTGAAGTATCTGCCAGACAAACTAAGAGCAGAGATTGCAATCAATGTTCACCTGGAAACATTAAAAAAAGTTCGGATTTTTGCAGACTGTGAAGCTGGTCTGTTGGTTGAACTTGTTTTGAAACTCCAGCCACAAGTATACAGTCCTGGAGACTATATTTGCAGAAAAGGAGATATTGGACGAGAAATGTACATTATCAAAGAAGGCAAACTTGCAGTAGTCGCTGATGACGGAGTGACACAATTCGTGGTCCTAAGTGACGGCAGCTATTTTGGAGAAATCAGCATTCTTAACATCAAAGGTAGCAAAGCTGGCAACAGAAGAACAGCCAACATTAGAAGTATTGGATACTCAGACTTGTTCTGTCTGTCTAAAGATGATCTCATGGAGGCTTTAACAGAGTACCCTGATGCAAAGGCGATGTTGGAAGAGAAAGGTAAACAAATCCTCATGAAAGATGGATTGCTGGACATTGAAGTTGCAAATCTAGGAAGTGATCCTAAAGACCTGGAAGAGAAGGTTGCTTATATGGAAGGAACAATGGACAGATTACAAACAAAGTTTGCCAGGTTGTTAGCAGAGTATGACGCTGCACAACAGAAACTGAAAAAAAGACTCACACAAATCGAGAAAATATTGAAGCCAGTTATAGAGCAAGAATTCGTAGACTTTGAAGAAGCAGATCCAGCCACAGACAAACCTGGAGTGACAAAAACAGAATAAAAACCTAGCAGTTGGAATCTTTCATGGGCTGAATGCATTCTTCTCTAATCTTGTATGACCCAACTATTACTTATTTATGAAAAAAATATCTGTTGCGGTATTGTCATCAGTTCTCTGTAAGCAACACATATTCGGCAGGTTTAGGAAAGAAAAAGAGGAATCAAGAATGAGGATAGGACATAAAATTTTACTCTTTATGTTATAACATTGTACATCAAATGTTCCCTGCTTGTGTACAAGTATTGAAGGTTTTGCAGACTGTTTTAAAATCATTTCTTCATGTCTTCTTATGGAAAGACAGAAAAATTTAGTAATTGTATAAATTATTTGAAGACAATATAGGTATGAATCATGGTAATCTGTATGTAAACAAACATTTTAATATCTACTGATTTGAGTACAATTAATTAAATATGGGATATTACTACATAAATAATAACGTATTTCTAAAGAATTAGGTATATTTACAATGCAGATGTGAGCATTGAAGGTTGTAAGATTTGGAAAATACTATGAATTCACTGGGTCCACCTCAGCTGATTTCTTGAAATATGAGTGGGCAGTTTTAAAATGGTACTATTTTAGGGATATCACAGGAAAATCCTGGAGTATAGAGGGGAGAAAATCTGTTTTTTTTTTTTTTTTACGTATCTGTATAAGAAGTACAACTAACTGCTCTTTCCACAGTGGTAGCACACACTGAAGACTGCTCTGAATGTCATGGGTGTTGAACATGGACTAACCATTCTTGAATATCTGTGCTTAAAAGTCTTTGTGTTGCTAAAGTAACAGCTATGGATACCAGCAGAGAGCAAAAAGAAGTGATGATGGAAGGCGGCCTGACTCTCTGCAGCATCTTCTGTAGCTACTACTGGGAAAGAATATATTTTTATTTTTTAATTGGCTGGGTATTTCTTTCTTCTGTTCTTACTACTGATATAGTAAAATCTACTGTTTCACAAGTCTGGTAAGTTTTCAACCTGTTTAAGAAGCATTTTCTTGGATTTTTCTTAATTTATGTCTTTTTCTTTTCTTTTTTTCTTTTTTTTTTTAATGGGCAAAATTGGTTTTATTAGTTGTGATCTCAGACTTGCCTAGGTATTTTCTGTAGATTTTTATTACAGTCACTTGATGTTGGTCTAATTTAATGACCATGAGTGAAAAAAGGGAATGCACAGAGAGAATACATAGTTTTGTGCTTAGTGTTTGTGACGTCTTGGGCAATTGGACTTCCAGTCTTAAACAATGCATGTGTAAAAACTGCTATCAATTAATAATACTTCTGTATTTCTATTTTTCTCTTTAGTAAGATGGAAATGCTACAAACCGGATCTTTTGCTTGAGCAAAATGGGTCTTTTGTGAAATTGTATTCATTTATTTCATTTTTATTTTTTAATGCTGACAGATTTCTAGAATGGGAGAGATCTAGAAATAACTGATTTCACAGCAATGAGTAAATGTTATGAAGTAATAAACACATGGGTTTTATATGGAATGTTTATATGGGGTGGCTGTTCATTCACTATCGATCACGTGCTTTGAACAACACATTGGAAAATGTGTTGGTGAGACAAAAGGATATGCATTTAATTCAAACCTATCATTGCAAACAAGAAGTAGCACTATTCTGGCATTTTCTGCATTTTGACTGTTGGACTTTGCAATCAGCATTCTTGTAATTCAGACCTTTGTTATAACTCTCATTCCACATGGCAGCAGCATCCTAATAGGGCTGTGTCATATCTTGCTAGGCTCTTAAAGGAACTTTTCACCTTTGTCGTGGAATACGAGCGCTCAGTGGACCACTTTTATTAAGCAGAACTGGTGCTGCGGGATGAAGAGTTTAAGGTTTTGTATTAGAGAAATATTACGGAATTACTAATATTATGCTGAGCATTAATTAATAAAGACAGAGGGCTCCTGTGCACGTTGTCTCTCTCGGACCTTCCAGCGAAGAGTTGTAGCCACAAGTGTTTCCACTTTCCTATGAATAACATTTCAAAAACAGAAACAGAAACAAAAACAAAGCAGGATCGGACTCCAGCAGCTTATTTAGCATTTTCAGGCTCTTAACCATCCGAAATCTCCCGTTAACTCCTACCAATATTTATTTGCCCCGCCTCCCAAACCCCGAGGTACCGCTGGCGGCAGCGCGGGTCAGCGTGCGGCACGCTGGGTGTTGTAGTCCTCCGATCCGCCTCGCGGGGTGCGTTGGGAGCTGTAGTCAGGCCTCCGCCTGCCGCTTCCGAGCGGAGGGGCCGGGCCGGGCCGGGCCGGGCCGGCGGGGAGGGCGGAGGGCGGAGGGCTCGCCTCGGGGCGGCTGCGGCCGGGAGGCGGCGGGCTGTGACGAGCGCGGCCCTTCTCCCGCTGGCGGGGACGGATGGAGGCGGCCTGGCGGCAGGGCGGACGGGGCCGGGGCCGCGCCAGGCTCAGGGATGGGATCTCCGGCCGCACCGGGGCGACCGCCCGGCCCCCATCGGCCCCCATCGGCCGCGGCGGTGCGAACGTTCAGGCGGCGGCGAGCGGCGGCGAGGGCAGCGGCGGTGAGTGCCCGTGGTGCCGTGAGTGCCCGTGCTGCCCCTTCAGCCCTCCCCGGCCCGGCCTCGGGGAGGCTGCAGAGCCACGGGGGAGGGGGGGGGCACTGAGGTTTATTACCAACTTCGAGTTCTGTCGTTCTTTTTCTCCTCTTGGAAATCTTCCTCAGCTTCACAGGAAGTAACTTAAAAGCTTAAGGTACCCTGTGTCGAAAAACGTTGCCATGACCCCACTGTTGCTTTAAGGACTTGCAGGTCGGAGGGAGCTCGACTGAAGCCATGATTCAAAAAAATGACCAGATGCTAGGAGAGGTGACACTGTGTAGCATATGCAGTTGCCAATACTTGCCTGATCTTGCTTTATTTATTTATTTGTTTTTTGCCTCATGCTGTGATACGCATTGGTCGTTTTTTTTTTTCTCCCGTTTTTGTTTTTTTACTTACGTTTTTAGTGAAGCGGTGTTATAAACGAATGTATTTCAGCGTGCCTGGTTGGATGTCAGAAGTAATCGACAGGTAGTAGTTCCTTTTATGAACTTCACGGGCAGTGCTCAGTGAAGAAGGAAAACGTGTATTTCCTGTGTGATACTGGAAGTGTAACAAAATAGCACTCACAGAAATGTAACACAAGCAAACTCTGTAAGAACAGGACAATTGAAAAGATGACAAACTGGATGTGGTGTTACCATTAATGATGATTAACATCGTGACGATCTTTTTCTTTTAAATAGAATTATCTTCACAGAAGAAATTTGATGAAATTAAGAAAGCCAATCAGGCTGCAGCGAGAAAGCTGGTTGAAGAGCAGTTTAGTTCTTCATCAGAAGATGATGATGAAGATGCTGAAGTAAAACAAGGAAAGATTTTGGCAAAAACGTTTACCATTTACACCAGTCAAACCGGTAAACTTTGTTTTTGATATTGACATGAAAGAGATATGAAAGCATAGCAGAGATGTTATTATTGGTCACATCTTAGAGTTTTTGCACAATTGGACAGAAAACATTGTTTTTCTGATGTACATATTTCATTCTGATGTACTGAAAATCCTTGTTCCCAGCAGTGCATACTTGCTGTGCTTCTTGCCTTGTTCAGCAGAACCATTGGAATAGTTTTGCAACTTTCTTAAGTACTTATAACAGTGTGGTATTGTAGTAATATATGACTGGCCTCTGTTCAGAGGAAAAAAATTACTTTTTACAGTAGTCTCAACATGTTCTGAATAGCAGATCAAACATTACTGATTGCTTTAAAAAATTTTGTACATTAAAGATGGAGATGCAAGTGAACTGGAACGTACAAGACAGTACATGAACGAAGCTTTCCAATCAGGGGCTATGACATGTCTGATCTGCATTGCTTCAGTAAAAAGGAACCAAGCTGTAAGTACTTCACAGTATACTTCCAAGTATTCTAATAGGTAACAGTACCATACATTATTAAAAAGATGAAGAAATTTCTGCTGCTTTTCTTTCACCAAATAATTCCATTCATTCTGAGCTGATGATTTAACACAGCGTGTGAAAAGTACCAAAGCATTTCTATTACTTAAATTCCTTTTCTGCAGCAGGTTGATATTCTAAGCAAAATATTGTTATTTCACTCTAGAACTAGCGGAGTGTGCTGAAACCACAGAGGTTTAGTGATAGAGAATACTATCAAAGTCAGCGCTTTTAAGCTGAATAGAGTTAAAAGCAAATGTTTGCTGCTTCTTTTGTGTTATACTTCTTTATCTCTTTGAAAAAAAAATCGTATTGTAAGCCATTCTTGTAAAGATGTCTTTTCTTTAATGTTTTTAGGTAACTATTGTAACTTAAACAGGGAGAACTTCTTGAAACTCTTGCTAAGGTGTTTATAGACCTAGGGTATGTGATAGAGTTGGCCGTGTTTAGTCTAGCAGAGAGGATGTGAAGGAATGTTTACAGGCTCTGGCCATTTGAAGTTGTGAAGAAAAACTGAAGCCAGTCTTCACTGTGGTGACAGGTGGTGTAATAAGGGGCAGTGGCATAATCTGAGGCTTGAAAGGTGCAGACTAGATACAGCAAAGATAGTGCTACACTTGGAGAAGTTGCCCAAGGTGATTGTGGAGTCTCCATTTTTTAAGGGTCCCCAGGATTTAAAGTTTGGACAAGAGATAGCACTCCAAAGGTGTGCCTGACTTAGCATTTCTATGATTACATGAACATTTTGGGCTGTGTAAGCTTTGGTGAAAACTTCTCACAGAAGGAAGAATAGGGATGCGAATCTGTAACAGTGAAACTTTCCCTATTAATCTGACGTAACAACAGGTGGAATTTACCTTTTGGGAATCTGTTTTTTTTTTTTAATGGAAAAATAGCAAGCTTGCTTTTCTTTTGATAAGGATTTTCATCAACTGAAATGGGGAAGAAATATAAGTGCCACTTATTTTTTTTAATGAGTATATCTGCTCTTTAGGTCTGGAGCTGTTGTGGATGCTTCTGTATATTTCACCTGGTGTGTATCCAAAAGTGGGCCAAGGACAGCCTTTTCCTTGTGTCGTCTCCTTTGACAGATGATGATTTTGGAAAGAAAGATCATCCATGGCCATGGTGAGTTCATCATAACTTATTTACATAGATAGTTCTGTTCTGAAACATGTTCACTGGAGTTGCTTTAGGAAGGATTGATACATGTAAGTGACGTGCAGACATGTACATGTGTAAAAGACATGCTTTTGTCGTGTTTTTCTGAATTCTCTGTAAGTATTTGCTAACAAGTTGGTAATATTTCATTGATACTAAAAATTTTGTGCTGCATCAAATTCATTTTGATCTGTGAGAAAGGAAATTATCCATCATGTCAGCTTTTAATAATTATTTTTGAACGATCTTGCTTATTTATCTGTGTGTTTTAAATTTGAAATGTCTTTTCGTCAATTTTAAAAAAGTTGGTTCTGAAGTGGTAAGAAATATAGTTTTACTTATTATGATTCTTAAGACTTTTTGTAACTCAAGTCAGTCGTGAAGTTTACATGAGATTGTGTAAATGAGGTGGTACTGCTATGACTACATGAATAATGAACCTTACTTTTTTTTAGTAAGTTTGTCTCTGGAAGTTAAGGTTTCTGTGTATGTTTGTTCTGTAGCATGATTTTCCCGCCTGCTTTTATGTGGATATGTGTAATATCTCTAAGATAAAATCCTCTGTTAAATCTGTTTGAAGTGCCTGGTGGATTCAAAAACTGTTAACGTTGGATCTCAGACAAGCTGGTTTGCTTAGGAAGTAAGGTATAGAGTTACTGGCTGGCGATGTCTCAAGTTTTGTACAAGTTAACAATGCCTGCTTTGTTACAGGTTTGTTCTATAAACAGTGTGCTTAAAAACAGTACATTTAAATTTTTCAAGGCAGGTGGCATTTATTGTGAGCTTAAATGTTAAATAAAATCAATTAAGTCACTTAAGAGAAATGGCATATATGGGCCAATTGGCAATGTATTTGATGATGATAATGACATAGCCCTTGTAAGGACTCTGCTCTTATCTGGGGAGGAACTACTTGTCTGTTGTCTTTCCCCAGTAGCTGCTCTGTTCTTCTTGCATTGCCTCCCTTATCTGATGGTTCACATCAGAAAGAGCTTAGGGCCTGTGGAACTGACAAACTCCAAGCCTTTGCTACCTATCAACCTGATAGGAATGTTGCTTTTTTTCAGTATCTGACATTGTCAAGGCTAACAGATATGTGTATAGTGAGACCTTTATTGTTTATTTTAGATATATTTTTATTGGTTGCACTATTTATAAGAATCTTAATTGGTAGCCTGTTAAGGAACTTGGGAAACTGAAGTAATTTAAGCTAATGCTTTTCCTTTTCCTTTCCTTTTTCCCTTCTTATAGCCCAAAATGTAGGTTTGAATACAAACGGTCTGAAACTCCCAATAAGTATTACTGTTACTGTGGAAAAGTAGAGAATCCAACAGTGGACCCATGGCTGGTACCTCATTCCTGTGGTCAGATATGTGAGAGGGAATTTAAACCTCCTTGTGGGCATAAATGTTTGCTACTTTGTCATCCAGGTAAACTTACTGTGTCTCTTGATTATGTGACCTCTGTTTATGTAGTTGTGTATATTTAAAATTCTCGGAATAAAACAGAAGTTAGTTAAGGATGCATTTGCTGAATAGCTATTGATGATTTTTTTTTTTTTTCTTTTTCTGTGCTTAGGTCCCTGTCCTCCTTGCCCAAAGATGGTCACAACATCCTGTCACTGTAAGAAAGCTAAACCAGTGCCCCGAAGGTGCAGTGCCAAGGAGTGGTCATGTCGTCTGCCGTGTGGACGAATGCTGCTGTGTGGACAACATACTTGTGCTAATCCTTGTCACTCAGGTAGGCTGCCTCCTTAGGCTTCAAGAAAGCAGTTGTTTTTCTTTTCAAGAAATATTACCATTTTCTAAGTTGAATACAAAAAATTAATTCCTATGCTCAGTGTAACTTTATGATTTCATACAGGGGATTGTCAGCCTTGTCCACGTGTCAGTAAGCAGCAGTGCATTTGTGGAAGGCAGACAGCAGAAAGGCTTTGTGCAAGTCCTCAGTGGCAGTGTGATCAGGTATGTTCATGAAGATGCCTTTCCTTAGCTTATTTGCAGCCTTTTAAAATTTGATTACTCGGTGTATTATAGATTGAAAACACACATTTCTATATGAAAAAAAATTTGCTTAGGTTTTAAAAAATGCATTCAAAAATGTAGGCAACAGTGTTTGAGGATGAATCTACTTGGTTGCCCACGTCATTTCTGACAGTAATTAAAATGGCACTGTTTAGGAAGTGTTAGCTGTAAGCTAGCAGTGAATTTGACATATCAAAAAAAACCAAAACAGAATATACTTGAAGCTGAAATGTCATAAACATGAAACCAGAATTTAGTAGGTAAGTTTCATGCTTGTTTACTTCTGTGTGATTCATTGTTTGAAATATATTTCCAACGCATTCTGAAGGACTGAGTCTGTAGATTGGCAGACTGAAAAAAATAGTAACTTTGGTAATTTTAACTCGTGGTGTGGAGATTATACCAGAACGTGCAAGTCACTTTGATTCCAGTAAGAAGAGCTGAAGGTTCTCTAAAAGTATTAGTTAAAATGATGTTTATTTGAGCTAATACTGTACAGAGAGAAATGTATATGTACATTTATCTCTTTATAAATATGTTTTATATATTATCTCTCTCTTTCTATATAATATCTATGTAACATAAATATCTATGACCCTTTAGATGGTGGGAATCCTAAGCTGTGCAGCATTGAGTGTGCCTGGGATCATTGTTCAGCATGCTGTGCAGACCTTGTCCATAACAAGTGTTATTCTGTTTTGGTCATTCAAACTGTTAGAGGATTTTGTTACAGGAAAACAGCTCTGTTAATCACTACAACTGCTAAACAGAAAGGATGTTCCTGTGAGAACTTCTTGCTGCACTTCTAGATAAAGGCAAGGTTGTACGCTTGGCATAATCACTGTCACCAAGTAGGAATTGCCTGTGGGCTCCTCTGTTGCTATAACTAGCTAAGTGTAGTCTCTGGCCATGGCCAAGGGCCTGAAGTCTGTGCTATGTGCAGCCTACTGCAGGTGTAGGCCTGTGCCTACTCAGGGTAATTGTTTTGTGAATCACTGACCCTTCAATGTACAGTGGTCTTCTAGTCAAGATTGCTGCAGGAGAGGTCAGTTTCATTTAGCAAACTCAGCAAATAGAAGCCTTGTTAACAAAGCTATTGCTACAATTAGCTCCTCATTGCTGAGAAAGTTTAATTCCATCCAGACATCTGGCACGGGTAAGTTTTTGGTGTATTTTTTTGGTCTTGGATTGCTTTATCTTTATGTGCTATTTTGTTAAGTTGAATTCACTTGGAATTTTCCAGGTGTGTGGAAAAGCTTTACCTTGTGGTAATCACACATGTGAGCAAGTTTGTCATGCCGGTCCCTGTGGAGACTGTCCTCGTTCTGGGAAAAGGTTCTGTCCGTGTGGAAAATCAAGTAAGCCTTTTTTTTTTTTTTTTAATCTTTTTTTCCCACAATAAGCTAAGGAAACGTCATCCAGCCTTTGACTGTCAGCAGTTTAGGTTACTTCTGCAGTGCAAGGTCTGTGAAAAATTCTTACAGTGAACTGTGCAAGCTGAAATGCACCTTTTTGCTACATTCTTTCAAAGCTTTATTCAGTGGCAGTGGTTTCATCGTCTATGTGAATATTTCTAGAGAAGCTTTTTGCAAAAAGAGATAATAGGTGTTTGAAGTCATATTGCAGTATGCATTGTTTTCTGAATTTTGTTTTTCTAAATGCTTGCTTGTACTTCTCTCTTTTTGTCTAGAGTTCACGTTGCCTTGTACAGAGGATGTGCCCACCTGCGGTGATAGTTGTGACAAAGTTTTAGAATGTGGCATCCATAAATGTTTGCAGCGCTGTCATCGAGGTCCCTGTGAAATATGCCGACAGGTTGGTCCAGCTGTGTATCTTCTTCACATACACTTGTGTTTTCAAACACTCTATCTTCAGAACGCTGGAAGTCTGCTGAGGAAAATGAAATGTCTGTCACAAAGTCTATGACTTTTCTGAGATAAAGATGTTAGTTAAACCTCTGTCTGACTGTCTCTTCTGGACCAGCTTTGTCTGCAGAATCTGTGGTGAAAGTATTTGGTATATTATAGCTGGGATGAAGGTCTGATAAAAAACACTTGTCTACTTCTTAAATTGTGTATGCAGTAGATTAATTCACTGTGCTGGTGAGGTAGTATTTTTGCATGAATTCATTTTGCATTTACACTTGTTACCTTGCACTGCATGCTCGTGTGGTTCTCTTGAAGTGGCCATTCTCCTGGTGAGACCAAGGCTAAAGTTTTATAGTGAAGTGCCACCTAGAGCACAACATTTGCAATGCTGTCCCACATTGGTTATTGCTCTTAGAGCATGAATTATGCTATCTGTTGTGACAGAGCATAGTAATGTTACTTGTCCACGAATGTTTTTTTCCCGCTAGTGGTAGAATATCGGTTTTTCCACTCCTCTTTCATCTGTTTATCTGTTTTCTTTTCTTTCTTTTTTTATGTATATATATTTCATTCTGGGGGTAGAGTTCATGTGTATTAAAAATACCTTCCTTTTTCCCTACCTTGCTGCTCAGGAAGTTGAAAAGCAGTGTCGCTGTGGGAAGCACACTAAGCGCATTTCCTGTCATAAGCCTTATTTATGTGAGACAAAGTGTACTAAAATTCGCGATTGCCAAAAGCACCAGTGCAGAAGAAAGGTAAGTGTCTGGAAATCATCTGTTGCAAATGTATTGCTTATAAAATTGTATGTGTGTGTGTGTGTGTGTGTGTGTGTGTGTGTGTGTATATATATATATATATATAAACTTTCAAGACATTCTGATGTTTTTTGGAAGCCTTCTGCCTTTTTAGTGTATCAAAAGTATACTTTCAAATTAGTTTTTTTTTAACAACTTTATTGATACCCTTATTTCCATTTCTGAAATGAATTTGAGGAAATTTGACTAAATTTCATGAATAGTATTTCAAGAAGTGTTGGTGTTGGGGGAAAAAAAAAGAGAGTAGAAGAGGACAAATTTATACCAGAAGTTTGTAGTTACATGGAGTATTTTGTTTCTATAGTGCTGTTCTGGAAACTGTCCACCTTGTGATCAAGTCTGTGGGAGGACCCTAGGCTGCAGAAATCACAGATGTCCTTCAGGCTGCCACAGAGGTAAGAACAGGTGAAGGATCCCTGTAGTGATAAATAATAACAATAAACAAAATATGGTTTATTTTAGTGCTTGTATGGCTCTGTATGGTGCTTCATGAATTCCTCCCCCTCCCCCTTTGCATGTGGTCTTTCTATGGGAGCAATGTGTTTGAAAGACTTTCAGGGCTGGTTGGAGCCTAGGGGCTTACATAATGACAGCCAGAGTTTTTGCCTGCTAATTTTACTTAGCAGTATTCCTCTGAAAATGCTCTGTCCCCTTTCCAAGTGCTTAATTCAAAATGCATTGCCTGACTTCTGGTCACTAAATATGCATAGCAAAGTCCAACTACACATAAAAATGACAATGCTGGTTAAGTGGAAATGGCTTTTGAAAATACTATAATACAGTGTGTGATACAAGTGGTCAGAAAAAAAATGTTAATGGAACTTGAATCTGTATTAAGATCTTCCAGATGAGATAGTAAAAACTTGTTACTGAATATATGAAAGATATAAAAAAAAAATAGTTTACTACACCAGTCAGTGACCTTAAATAAAAATATCCCGAAGAATACCAAAATTGCCTTTTATCCTGACCAATTGCTTTGACATTCATTTGGTAGAAGATTAAATTGGAGTGACTGAAAGCGAGTTATTTTCTCAGCAATTTTCCTTCTAGAAACTGGTGCCCTGCTGAAATAGCAGCAGAATAGCCTGCATAATTTACTTTACTATTCTGAACTGTAAATTGCAGCACCTCAGGAAATAATTCACAACTTGTTCAGTCAGTCTTGCTTTTGAGGTAGTGAATCTTAAAGAGGACTGGGAAAGGTAAATATGGTAGTTGTTCCATTTAATGTCCTATTAAATGTGTTCCCTCAGACTGATAGGTTGTGTTTTTTTTTTTCTGGCTAATTGTGTTCCTCCTTTTCTTGTATTGTCAGAAGAAAACTGGTTACTTTTTTTTTTTTTTTTTTTTTTTTTTTTTTTGCATTAGTTTGATCTGGTTGATACAATTGTAGAATGGTTTGGATAGGAAAGTCCCTCATAAACAATCTAGTCCTAAGCCCCCTGCTGTGGGTTGGGTCACCTTTCAGTGGGCCAGCTTGCCTGAAGACCCATCCAACCTGACCTTAAACACCTCCAGGGATGGAAAATCCGCAGCTTCCCTGGCAGTCTGTGCCACTGCCTCACTACCTCTCAAAGCGAAGGAATCATAACTAAATAGCAAAATTCTGTTTGGAAAACTTGAAGGAGCTAATGCTGCATAACGGGGTAAGCTTAAATTCAGTAGTTAGCTTGTCTTTGTTGCTGATTGCATCTTACTACCTGTCTGGAAGTGACATTAATGATTTCTAATAGTTAACATTGGTATTAGAATGAATTATAAAGAAATAAATACTTCAAAGTATTCTAACCAATAAACAAGGGGTGTTAATTTTATGAGAGCTTATACCCAGTGAAGCGAATAATTATAGTGTATATATAGTATAGAACTCCAGTGCTCTAACAGATTGTGGTCTATTACAATTTATGATACCTTGTCGTGATTTTTGGAAATGTTTCTGGTGGAGGCAATGGGTTTGACTTTAAAAATACATATTCACGTGTTTCTTCATACTCCTCAATAGTTTTGTTGCTTCGAAAAGTTACGATTGCATATTTTATTGTCAGTTTGTAATACCAGATCATGCTAGCAGTGACCTAATATATCTTAGTGACCACTGATTTTAAAGGACATAGTGTACTTCCTAGAAATAGCCTGCAAGGTCAGGTTCTTGAAAAAATATCAGTTCTCAGAATTTTTGAGATAGCTGCTGATAATGATCACTTGGCATTTAGCAACATACTCATTGTAAGTGTATTGTAAGTAAGTTGTATGCTAGTCACTCTGGGCAGTGTAACTTTAGACTTCTGGTTTATTTTATAAAAGTGCCTGCTTATATGTGCTGATCGTATATTACAATTCAATTTATAAAGATTGTATACTTTCAGCCTTTTTTTCTTCAGCAGCTTTTTGTCAGAATTGCTTAAAAACTTGTGCTATTGATAATGCTTACATAACATTGCTCTAGTTTAAAGTTTGAGTGCACTCTTGTCAGCAAGCCAAAATCCTGCATCTCCTTTTTTTGAGATGCATATTCTTACTGTTAATTACTCAGTAATGAAACAATAGTTGGCACTTGAAGTAGTATTATGGGACAGCTATAAATTTGAAAACAGATATTTTAGTTATTTTTTTTATACTGAGTTAGTAGTATGAACTACTCTATAAAAGAGAAGGATCTTTTCAAAAGAGCATTAATTATATATAAAGAGTAAACGTTTCTTAATATTGTCCGAAGCAGTATCCTACCATTTTTTTTTTCCAGTGTCTTCTTGTATCTTTTGAATACTGAAGAAAGGTGTATGCCGTTTATTATTTATATTTATATGTATGCCACTTGTGCAAATTCAGAGCTATATTGGTTTCCACTGTTTATAATCAGCAGTTTATTCAGATGATCACGCTGTTACTGTATTTATTTTAGGTAGCTGTAATCCTTGTCCAGAGATTGTAGATGTGAAATGCAATTGTGGAAAAACTGTTATCAAAGTACCCTGCGGCAGAGAGCGCACCATCAAGCCTCCCAAATGTAAACAGCTGTGCAGGTCAGTATAGAAAGTGGGTGTGTTTCTAGTTCCTTAGTGGAATTTAAAATATCTTCAAAGAAAATAGTAAAATATAACAGTTTAAAAGGTAAAAATTGCATTGCTTGTCGGTTTCTGTGTTCTTGATGGGGCGATAAGTACTAATCCTTCATGACACCTCTTAGATACTGTGGTTTCATGAGCAGCACATTATGGGGAGGATCTGCTCCACTGTGCACTTCTGACTCTTAAGCCCATTTCCTTCTTCAAATGATCTCTGGTACCTCCATAAGGCAGTTCACTTAGAAATCCTGACAGTGAAAATGAGAACAGACTACTTTCTGCCAAGCTGCAGCAAGATTACTTAGCCTACATTTGAGTTGGGATTGTAATGATTGTAATATGCAAACCCAGCTTTCACTGTAATTTTACTTCGAAGTTGTGTATAATTTTTATCATAATGTTAGCCCTGAAGAAGGTGAGAATTAACTGTATCTTTAAAAACAAAGTTAGTTTTAATTCTTGTATTTGAGCCATAACTGTCTAGTGACTGTCTTTTCTTATTCCTTGCTGTCATATTGATTTCTGAATTTTACTTCAGTCGCCCTCCTACCTGTCACCACCCTACCCAGGAGAAGCACTATTGCCACTTTGGTCGGTGTCCTCCCTGTCGTCAGTCGTGCCAGAAGACATTAACGTGCGGTCATTTGTGCCCTGTTTCCTGTCACGATGAAGCACTTGTGAAGCAAACCGGCATTGTGAGTAACTAGTGAAAAATGGAGTGTTATTTGTATTCTGAAGAATAAGAAACAGTTTTTTGACCTTAATCTTTTGTTGAAGCCTTTCAGAGATCAGAATAAGTAATTGAACACAGAAGTATTCATACTGCTTAATTGAAAAATTGATTCTAGTTCCTTTGTTGCAATCTAATTAATTTTGTAATCTTATGTACTGTGGCAGCATTTAGCAGTTAGAGTAATTCAGGAAGTTATAAGAATAACTGGCTAGAGTTTATATATGTTTAATTTCAAATGTGACCTACCAACAACTTTTAAGACAGAAGGAAAAAATGAAGTTTAATTGATATTTACTGAACAATCAAAGTGCATGGAAGTTAGAATGAAGAAATTTTTGATGTCTTCAAATATGATGCATACGTGCATTTCACTGTGATGGTTTCAATTTGTTAGTAGGAATTTTTCTCTGTATATTTTTTAATATTGTTATCTCTGTTAAATGCTCTTTTTTGTTCTTGTTTGTTTGTTTGGCTTTGCATTTGATTTTTAGCAGTAGGGCAACAGGCCTTTCTTATCTATTGCCATAGTAAAGGTGAATTATAGTTCTGTTTGGGGAGGTGGTGTTGGGTTTACCATTTATTTTTTTGTTTGTTTTTAAATTGCTAGAAAGTGGATTTCTATTTTAATTTTTTTGAACTGGGATCTCTTTGCGTGATAAGTTTGTCTAAGGTTAAGAACGTGGTTCCATTTGTGTTTTGTACTTCGCTCTCAGCATCAATTTGCAGGTCCTTGGGAACAGCCATCTGAGCCAGCTTTTATTCAAACTGCATTACCATGTCCACCCTGTGAAGTTCCTATACCAGTGTGAGTATTAAATAAATGAAGAAAACAAAGTTTTGGATGTGTAAATATTGTCCTCCTCTTCAGATAAAGTGAGTTTATGTGAACAATATTCCCATAAATCTGACAGTATTGGTGGTTGTTTAATAGTTCTGATGGCATGTACTTAATATATGAAAGGACTGATAGTTTTAGTAAAAAGTGGTGGTTTCTAATACAATGCTGCCTTAAAAGAAATGTATTAGAATCTCAAAGACTGACTTTTTAAATTGATAGTCTTAAGTGACATACACCATTTTTCCATGCAGTTTCTTTCATTTTTAGTTTATAGGATTGTAACTTTTTGCATAACCGATTGCTATTTTGTTTTTCAGTTGTTCAGTGCATGGATCTTGCATCTAACTTATTATATGCTAATGGAAAGTATTCCTATTCAATACTCCTGTTACTTGTGCTCAGATTTCAAAGCCAGGTTCCCAAAAGGTGAAAAATGTAGAGATCTTGACAGCTTGGTTTCAGTATTTGGGTACATTACCTTGGGAATAGACTCATGCAAGGTGTTCATCAGAGGTCATAGTGTAGGGAACATCTCCTAGTTCTGAGCTCCCATCTTGAAGGCACCTCTCCAGAAGGTATTAGTTTGCTTAGTGAAAAGGAAACCATACTGCAAAAGTTGTATTTGATTTCTAGAGGTAGCATTTTGTTGTGCTTGGCACGTTGAAGTTCTATTAGTGTTAGATAGCATTAATTCTGGAATATCCAAACTCTTCTGATAGATCATTGCAATTATAATTTTCATTTTCTTTGTGAAAGGTCCACGGCGGAAGTTTCCTGTGCTGCAGAGTCCCAAATGCAGGACTTTGTATTTCATGAACTTCCTATCAAGCTATTCCTCTAGTCTGTCAGGATGCTTCTGAGTGGCATTGCTACCCTCAAAAAGAATTCCACTTGTAACTGGCGTCCGAGTAGTATGAAGCCAACTAACCCCTGCTGTTTGAACCCAGTGATCCTGCCAGTTTTCATGCAACTAATTGTTTGTCTGACACCAGTATATCCCAGCTTGAATTCAAGGCTGCTGTGGGGGGACCCTTGATCTGCAAAAGTCTGATTCTTCTTGCTGATATCCTGTTGTCTTAAAGACAGCAGGATTAGCTGTCTTTAGCTAATGTTAGCTGTCGGTAATTGTTTTGTGTTAGAAATTCTGGAGTTGCCATCATAAAATAATAGCAAGAACTGTTGAAAAGGTGATGGCATTGGCCTACATAAATAAATAGATTTATTATTTTAGTTCATGCTACAAAAAGCAGATTATGTTTTGACCTACTTTTTTTTTTTTTTTTTTTTTTTTTTTTTTAACTGTGTGTTGCCTGCACTGGCCTGAATTGCACTTTTTTCTTTAAAAAATGTATTAGTTTCCTGTGAAGAGCACTATCACTTTTTTACTTAAAGAAATACATGTTTTCTAAATCATTTTTCCTTTTTTTACTCTCCTTAACAGGGAGTGTCTTGGACAGCATGAGGTGAGTCTGCAAACTGGCTTTTTAGGTAAAATATGAAATATATCTCACTTTGTCAATCTGCAAGAGAAAGTACTGAGGGAGAAATGTTATGTGGCTTTCTTACATTTATAAAACTGATGAAGTAACTTGGCACAAAGGCTTACATGTCAGAGGTGTTTTAGTTCCTTTTTGAATTAGAGTTCTTGGGCAGAAATGAGAACTCATGATTTATTTATGAAGCTATTTGTGTATTCTTGCATATTTGTTCAAATGGCATTTAAATTGATTTATCTATCTTAACTCTTCAGTTCTTGTGGTTTTCTTTCCCACTTTGTTATGTAGTTATTCTTCTCTCTCTGTTACACACTTTCTTCAATTTTCTGGCACCTGCTGCAACTTTGTGTTCATTTTAAAAGGAAAGATAATGTAGTGCATACCAGAAAATTCTCAAGTGATTTGGAACTAAGCATAAATGAATAATGTCAGACAACATAGTGGAGTTGTTGTCTTTTTGAGGTGCAGGCTTCTCCATCTCAAATCAAGTCATTGGCTGTTCTGGTTTGTATAGTATAGTAAGAAAACTGAATTAACACTTGAAGCTGAATAATGGTCATCAGTATTCACAGTCATTTCTTAAAGACAAGAAATGGAACATCAGCACATTTTTTCTCATTTTAGAAAGGTCATTGCTAAATAATCTTAAAAAAAGATATTGCTCTTACACCTTGGTTTGTCTCTATTGCTAAATAATTCACTATCAAAGTGCAACTGATATCAGTGTAAAAAATCTAGTTTCATTTTAATCCAGTGAAAAATTCTAGAAAATAGTCAACTTTTAATATTCAAGGTACCCACTTTTTTTTTTTTCTTTTTTTCTTTGACCTTCTTTAATGTTCTTTTGGTATGAATTGTGGTGACAGTGTCCACAAATGTTTTTAACAAAGTCTATGTCAGCAGTCCATTCATGCGGTACATTTATTGATCAAGCATGCTGTGAAGACAGCTTCCACAGTGCTGCTTTACAGCTTGCTAGTTGACAAAGAAAAACATGCTCTTAAAGTGCATGAAGGGAATAACTGTGTCTTTTTGTTTGTTGTTGTAACGGTTGATCTATGTTTTTGCTTTCCACAGTAAGACTTCCAGATATATGAACTAATATTTTATTTTGAATGAATGACATCTCTTGTGGTAGATTGTAATAAATCTCACCCTATCTTTTGTCAACTTGCATTTCAGTGAAGTAGAAGCTTTGTGCAATTGGCCTAACATAATGTGCTCTAGGTAAAATAAACTGTTTTAGTACTGCTCAGATTTGAATGGATGTGAACTTCATGTACCTCCCTATAACAGAGGACAGTATAGCTGCTCTTATTAGAGAAAATGGTTCAAAATTCTGTGTATTTATAACTGCTTATTTCAAAGTATCTGAAAAAAGAAATTCCCTCTCTGTTGCATAATACTCTTAGCAGAGTCAGTTAATGACTTTGGGTCACGGTTTTGTTACAGCTTACTGCAGAAAAAGGCGGAATCTCAGAGTCTATACTTTTGTAATTTATATTTACTGATACTAGATGGAACTTTCTTTCTTTTGGCCAACAGAGTGCAGTGTTTTCTTCTTGCACAAGTTTGGCAGCCTCTAGAGAGGAATTAAGTGACCTAATCTTGGAGACTTTGGTAGCTGTAGAAGAATGACTTGTTTATTACAGTGTGTATGCAGGGTTTTTGCAGTGTGTTTTCACTGCATTGTACATTTTATGTTGTTCTGAGATCCCTAAAAAGAAGGAAAAAACCCATGCAAAACCGTTAATGTTTGCTAGGTGTTTTACAGTCTCATGGCTCTTAACAAGTACTCTCACCTCAAAGTAATTTACTTTTGTTAGAAAGATAAATTATATAGATTTCTGAACTCTTCCTCTACTGCAGTAGTTTCTGGCCCCTGAGGGGATTTTCAGTGCAAAAGTTCCGCAGGCGAGCAATGTAATGGTTTTCTCAAGCAAAATTTTCCTGTGAAGTGGGATACATTGCTGTGCTATGATTTACTTTTGTTGTATTGTTGTTATACAGCCTGTAATGGGAGAGGTGCAAAAGCCATTAACTGAGAATGAAACAAGTTGCAAGGACTCCTTGTGCTTTACCAAGATGCCTGCAGGCAGTGAATAGAAGAGAGAATGGAAGCAAGCAGTTGAGGAATTGTACGCTATTGCTAGTACAAATGTACTGCCTTTTCATTTTCATTTGAACAGTAACTTTAATTTGTGTAGATGCTGGAATATATCAGTGAAGTTTGTTTTATTTTATTTCACTATTTTAAGGGATAGATCTATTTCTCACATCTTTGTGTATTTAGAACAGATTTGACACTTGAGACAACAGACTTAAAACTACTTTTCAGAAAACATAATTTTGTCAAATCTGTGTTCACTCAAACATGATTCTACAAGACGTTTAACCTCAAATAAGATTTCGCATGGCTATAGCTTGCGGGTTTCTTTTAAGTATTTTTACAGTGTCAATTTCAAGTATTTTTACATGTATTTAGAACAGTTGTTAATTCTTCTTTCTTGATTTATAAGTGCTTAGAAGTAGCAGTCAATTTTTATTGAAGTTGTAGGTGTAAAAATCACCTGTTATCATAGTTGCTGTCACCACAAAATAAAACTTGATGGTTTGCTTTTATTTTTCTTTCACGTTTTGTAGCAATAACATACATGTGGTCTTTTAAAATTGAATTCTGAGAGCTGATGTTTATATTCAAAATCTAATTTTATGGAAAAGTAGTAAGGCCTGTGGAAGTTTTTAGGAAAATATTCTTGTCTATGATGAGTAAGTAGAACATACCGGAAAAATCAGTCTTCTTTTCAGGAAGACAGAACTCTATTTTCTTGTTTTTGGGGGGAGTGTGTGTGTTCTTTGCTGGAAATTTAATGCTGTGTTGTATTATTCTGATTTTTTTTTTTTTCAGTCGTTAATTTATAGGAGGAACACCATTACTCTGCGTCTAGATGATTACTCTGCTTTATATATGCCTCGATGAGGTCAATCTTTGATTGATAAATACTTTCAAAAATTTCCTGTCCTATTGTTCTTGATTTTATTTTTGTATTCTGACTGATACATCTATTGATTTTTATTTTATTTTTTTTTCGATTTGAGAAAATGTCCTGGAAGGCTTCTAAAAGCTGGCATGGTGCCTCCTTATTGTCTTTTCTTCTTTTACCTTCCAGCATCCTTTTGACTATTTATGTTGTTGCTGAAATGAAGTGAGTCTAGGAGAGGGAGGAGGAAAGATATGGAGAATGGGAAGGGGCAGGATAGTGATACAAGCTCTGGTAATCAGTGTAAGTTTATAGGGTACAGGACTGTTCTCTCTTTTAGGCTCTCTTTCATTAGACATATTGCTGGCTTTTGCTCATTTGGTCAACAAAAGCAAAAGCCATTAGAGACTGAGCTGTAGCATGCTTGCAGGAGGGAGCAGGGACAGGCAGCATTCAAACTGTTTCACAGCTGCAGGAGTGCTTTAGCCAACATAATGAGCTGCAGTTCTCATGTAGGAATTTGAGAGAAGTTGGACACAATAGCCCCCTGCTTTTTTCTTCTGAAGTTCAGTCTCTCATATGGATTCTTCCTGTTCACAAATTTATTCTGTGGATCAGGATGAGAAAGAATTCAGAAGTTTTGTGAATGAATTGTATTTTGCAATGCCTGATGTGGAATCCAGTCTTTTTTTTCTTTTTTTTTTTTTGTATGGGATCAAAAAAGATTTCTATAAGCATTTGGATTCATATCATGCTTTCTGTAGATTTACTTCAGCATGTGTCCACTGCTGAAGGGAGAATGTTCCCCACCCTAACTTAACGTGCTTCTGTCTTATCTTACCTTGATCACCTGGTTGTATGGCCAAGCAACGTGTGAGCCTGGCAAAAGAAAAGGACTTGTTTTTCTGTCAGTTTATTTTCTTCCATTTTAATTGGCTGTATTCTTCTGCTGTAAAGACGTGTGTAGTAGAGCTTGTTCAAAGTAAGTGGTAGAAGTGTGCAATTAGGACTGTAGAACTGGAAGAGAGAAAAAGGAGTACAGAGCAAAGCTTCAGTCAGCTAAAGCCATAACATAAAATCACACTCTTAGTCTAGTCAAAGTGAATCTTATCACTTTAGCCTGTTTTGTAATAACATCAGAAATAGTTTCTCTTTTTCTCTGTGGAATGATCTGATTAAAAAAAACCAATAAAAATTGACAGCAGAATAGAAGCAGGTTTTTCTTCATGTGAATGTTATGTAACAGTAGGAAAATGGGAACAGTGAGTTTCCTTTAATATTTTTTGTATTGGAGGGTACTTTCACCATTCAGCTTTAGGAAAGTAACTTAGTTAATGAGGTTAGGAGCTAACAATACATTTCAGTACCAATGGAAGTTAAAGGCTCCTAAGCAGATGATCTATCGACTGAAATGTTAGCCTCAAATTAGAAGGTCCCAAAATAACATTCATTAGAAATTCAAATCCTAGGTCCGTCATAGAGCAATTTCTTCTTTCACTTCCAATTCCTGTAACTTATGTTTGATATGGAAATGACATGATTTTTTTTAAATTTCTGGCTTGCAGGTTGTTTTCTATTTGTAGAATTGTAGGAAAGTTTTGCATTTGTGATGACTGTAACACAATTAGCCCTGTGAAAACAAACTGTAGACAGCTTCAGTAATAGATATAGAGCTGTCTGGGAGCTCCTACTGGAAGGTACAAGTGTAAATCAGAAAAAAGGGCTAAATGGCACTAAAGGGTTTGATACTGTAGTAATCTGTTTAGGAAAAAAAAAAGAGAGAGGGGGAGGAGGGAAGTTGGGTTTGAAAGTTAGCAAGGTTTTTTCACCAGATGTAATCAGTGTAAAACAAATGTGTGAGTGTAGGGATGAGAGCCTGAAATATCTGTGTGTGTGTATATTAAAGAAGAAAGTCAGATGCTTTCTACCAATTTTGTTCTTTAAACAAGGCTACTGAAGAGCAAAAGTGTATCTGTAATGGCAGTGTGTGTTTGTACATAAATGTTTATACACACATGCCATAGTACTCACGTGCAATCTGTATACACATGCGTATGCTGTCTGCCTATAAATATAAATACAACGATACAAAGATACCTACTTACAGAGATTTTTTATTTTTAACTTTCAGGTTAGTCCGTTACCGTGCCACTCTGCAGGTCCCTACTCATGTAAAAGATTTTGTGGGCGGCTTCTTGGTTGTCAGAATCACACCTGTATGAAAGAGTGTCATCGTGTTACTAAAATCAACAGTAGTGCAGATGAAAAGAAGGTAGGTCATTTTTTTTCTTTTGCTTTTACTTTATTGTGTTTTCTAAGTTGTCTTCAGTATTAACTGGAAAATAAGGAATTTGCTGCTAGAACACATAGGATCTATTCCAGATTCCACTGGAATCTGATGTATGTGTGATGTATTCCCCCCTGATGCTGTGAGAGTTAGCTAGTCTGTACTCCTTAGACAATAAAACTGGGATATTATGTATTTCATAAATGCTGCACCTCTTGTTTTTTGGTAGCTTAATGTTATGTTGCTTTGTTTGCATGATCTACTGATAGTGCTTCTACGCAAATGCACTTGTAGTCTACTGGGAATGCTGTTTGCTGAGAAGAGCTGGATATGGGTTGAGGAGGTTTGATATCTTTGAGAGAGAGCACTGGAAATATTGTAGTACAGGCTGAGTCTTCTTGAATCACTGGAGTGATATATTCGCGTTTATCAATTTCTTCTAGAAACTGCCACTTATGAGCTGAAGATCCTAGCTGAGAGTATTATTATGAAACAAATGACAGTGCAAAGGTGAAAGTTGCTGTAGTTTTCATTAGTTGAGAGCACATACCCTCTGGTTTGAGAGAATCATAGTTCGGAGGAAAAAGACTTTTTAAGCGTTTAAAAAAATGAAGCATCATCTCTGGGCATAGAGAAAGCTGAGCAATCAGTTGGATACAAAGCATGGCTGTTACGCTGTAACTTATTGTTGTATTTTAACTTTAATAGCATGATTTATTTCTGAATTTGAGTTGTAGAAGAAGTGTTGTTTATCCGGTAACTGTATATATTGCAGTTATGCTAGTATTTAATTAACAATTGTAGATTTTTTTTATTTGAAGAGTATGAACTGCTAGGGCAATTTGTGGACCAGTGAACTCCAGCAAGAGAATGACAACAGTAAATACTGAGAGTAACATCTGTCTAAGCATCTCTGGTTATGAGTGTAAGAGAGTGTCTGCTTTACTCCTTCACTTTAACCAATTGACATGTATATGGGTCAGGGTTATGCCTGGCTCCATTTTGAATGAGACAATGCATTCTCCAAAAAAGGATGCTGTGTACATATTGAGTATTAGTAGATCTTATTTCTCAATTTTCTTAGAACTTTTAAAAACTTCAGTCAGTTTTGACATCTTAGAGCTTTAGTTCTGTTGTTTTAATAGACTAGTAGATTAAATTTTAAGTGTATTCAGGAAATGGCTGTTTAAATCTCTTGCCTGTGTCTTTATAATGATTTTTCTGTCTGGAAATTAGGTTTGTTCTGCCTGTTAGAAAACATGGTAGAAAGACCAGCTGTTTGTATTTACACACCATTTGCTACATTTCTTGCTGCAGTTTTAAAAATGCTTTCATTTGCTGTTAACTTTCCTAGGTACTGATTTAGGCATTGTGTGTTTTGTAGATATCACCATAGAAAGGTTCCTTTTTAAACTTCTTCAGAAATTGTTCAACTGCAAGTGGAAGAAAATAAGAGGAAAAATGTTTAAAACTTAAATCGTTATGTGCTTATATCAAACAGCGTAAAACAATGGCTGGAACCACGGGCTGAGGCCAGTTGTATGAGGTTTAACAAGACCAAGTGCTGGGTCCTGCACTTTGGTCACAACGGCCCCATGCAACACTACAGGCTTGGAAAGTTGTGTGGTGCAAATGGGTTTGGGAGTGCTGGCTGACAACTGGTTGAGCATGAGCCAGCAGGTGGCCAAGAAGGTGATGGCATTCTGGTTTGTATAAGAAGTAGTGCATCTAGCAGGCTCAGGGAAGAGATTGTCCCTCTGTACTTAGCAGTGATGAGGCCTCACCTTGATTACTGTGTTCAGTTTTGGGCCCCTCAGTACAAAAAAGACAGTGAGACCTTGGAGCATGTCCAGTGAAGGACGACGGGCACAGGTCATATGAGGAGTGGCTGAGGGAACAGAGGCTGTTCAGTCTGGAGAAGAGGAAGCTCAGAAGAGACCTTGTTGTTCTTTACAACTACCTCAAAGGAGATTGTAGAGGAATAGAGTTCAGCTTCTTCTCTCAGGTAACTGGTGGTCAGACAAGAGCTAATGGTGTCAAGTTGTGCCAGGGAAGGGTCAAGCTGGATACAAGAAAAAATTTCTTCTCTGAAGAGCGATCAAGCTCTGCAAACAGGCTGCTCAGGGAGGTGGTGGAGTCAGTGTCCCTGAAGGTATTCAAGAACTGTGTAGATGTAGAGCTGAGGGACGTGCTTTAGTGGGCTGATGGGTTAACAGTTGGACTGGATGATCCTGGAGGTCTTTTCCAACCTTAATGATTCTATGAATTAGTCCTTTTGTAGAAGCACTATGTTGCCTCATTCTTAGGTAAACTGTCTTTACTTTGGTTGGTGTATGTGGAACTGAGCATTTGAATGTGATTGTGTGAGCCTTGAATACTGTGCTTAAGGGGTTCAGTTATTAAATCACATTGATTTATCAGTGCGTATCTGATTGCAAACTGAGGTTCTGTCTAAGACAAGAATGAGTAGGAATTGAGCTTATTTTACCTTTCTAAATGTTCACCTAATATTTTCTGGAAGGGTTGCACAAACTATCATATACTTAGGGAAATGGAATGATTTTGTTTCTTAAACCTCCACACCCATGTATTGTAAAGCAGTGTATCATGACTGAAGTATTACAATAACATGTTGGGTGGGAAGAGTTAGTTCTGAATACGAAATTCTTTTTCTAACAGTTTTCCATAGAAAATGAACAGACTTAACGGCTATTTTCCAAAGCACTAATATTAAGAGACCCTTTCATGTCTAGGAGGCAAAATAGAGCTCTTTTTGTCCCATATACACTGACATTTCTTTAATAGGAAAAAACACATTTTAATATTTTGCTTGAGGAATATGTTACTGAATAGCTGAATTCTATGGGAAAAAGTACCCCAGATCTCTCTTCTATCTAAAAGCTTGTTAGTGACATCTAGTAAACAAACGTTTGGCACTTTCTTTAGTACTTTGTTTTTATTTTGTTAGGCAGGTCCAGAATGTTTGCAGTGTGAAGAGGAGTGTACCAAGCCACGGCCATTGGGCTGTCCTCACCGATGTGTTTTACCCTGTCATCCTGGGGATTGTCCATCATGTCTCCAGATGCTTAAAATAAAGTGTCACTGCAAACTGTCAATACTGTATATTGAATGCTTGTAAGTGTCAGAACTGAACCAAACTTCTTGTTGGAATGCTCCTAATTGGAAACTATTTGAAATGTCTGGGGATGGGAGCTATTCCTTTGGCAAGTTACAAAGCTTATTTTCAAGGTTATCATTTGTAATATAATGCATTGTTCTTATATTTCAGTGTTTCCAGTGTTCTCATTTGGTAATACTGCTGAAATTACTGTGTTTGTATGGAGACTCATGAGCAGAATTAATCTTAATGCTTTTATAGTACACTGATACTTTGAGTTATCCAAGTACATAATAATCTACTTAATGTTTTTAATTTACTTATGGTTCTTTTACAGTAAATAAAGAAGAATTTTGTAACATTAATTAGATTTAATATAACTATTGCAAAAGATCTTTTAGCTAAAAGTCTTAGAAAAATGTGGACTTCTGAAACAAAATGTCCTTCAAACTCTATCTGTTTTAAGTGGAAAACATCTTAGTAATCGTTTGTGCTCATTTTTAATTATTTATGAGTGTGTGGGAAGAGGGGGAAGTTAAGCTTAACTAGATATAAATTGGATGTGTGGGTTTGAGCATTATCCTCTGTATGCATGTTGCTCCAAAAACATTCATCCCACGCTTGCACGTTTGTTTTTGTGTTCTCTTTAAAGCACTGTAAGTCCTCTTAATTTATGTGTTCTTGCCTGATAGAAACCTAGTGTCACTTATATTAGTCCCACGGGATGTGAACAAATTACCCCATTTCTCTTTGCAATGAGATACACTTAAAATACATTCCTAATTGTACTGACTCCTGTTTTTTTGTTTTGTTTTGTTTGTTTGTTTTTAATTTGGAATTTACAACAAATACATCTTTTCTTCTGTAGAAAACTAACAAGTGCTGATGCAAAAGAAAAAGATCTTCTTACTTCCTGCAAAAACCAGTGTCCAAAACAGGTAAACCATATGTTAACAAATAAATACGATTTGATGAATGTCCGGAAGCTTGCAAATTTTATGTTTTAAGGTTATTTTTATACAGTCTCATAGGCCAAGCAAGCTAAAGAAGCTTAGTCTAAATGAATGTGCTGAATGATAGGTGCAAAGAGTAGTTTGTGAGCTGTATCTGGAGGACAGTTATTAATGTCTAGATGTCAAATTGGAAGGTTATATCAAAGGATCAAGAACCGTGGAGACGTGGTAATTAGGGACATGGTATATTCAGCGTGGTGGTGATAGGTTACGGTTGGACTTGATCTTAGAGGTCTTTTCCAACCTTCATGGCTTTTTATTCTACTTGGGATATATCTCCAGGACAACACCAGTGAATGGCTTGAAAGCTGAAGCCAGTGAGACTGAATGAGGGAGAGTATGTCCTTTAATGTGGTTGAAAATGGATATTGAATATATATCCTCAAAATAATAGGATGCTTTTTGGTTGGGGACAAAAACAGAGGATTGTATTTGTGATTTTTATTGTTCAGGGTTAGTGATCGCTGTCTGCACAACATTTTTATGAAACAAAAAAAGAGAAAACTGAAAAAACATTTGGGACTGAAGTAAAATGAATTCTTATTACCCGATTGTGCTAGTGAAACATGTTAAGCAGAGTGAAGCTTAAGGCAATCAAATTAATTGCTTTACTGCATCTGACTATATGAAGGGTTCCTGTAAAGAAGAATATCCTTGTTATACGACAAACAGGCTACAAAGTAGTGTCTGTATCAGTTCTGAAGATTCATGTTAAGTACTGCCTTTCAGTAGGAAAGCTTGTAGAGCATGGGAAGAATATGTTGGAAAGGCTACAGAATTTTCATCAGTAGCAGCTTAAACGTGTACTGGGATTGGTCCAGTTACAGATTTTATTACTTTGAGACACAAGGGATGGGCCAACGAACTTCTTCCTAGTCCCTCCCAGTGCTGTTATTCTGTGCTGCTTGTGTGTTTCAGAAATCTGTGCATTACTTACTATTGTGCCTTTGTTCTTTAGTTGTCATTAGTTATGGCAGGGGTGACAGCCCTTTCTTCACTCTGTTTCCCTGCTGTAGAATTAGAAAATTTACAAAGTGGAAAAACTTGAATAGTTATGGATATTTTGGAAAGTGTTTCCACTACTAAACAATTCAGAATTTCTGAGAAATTCTGCTTCCCTGCAATAAAGGAAAGGTTTGTACATATTTTCAAAGTACTGAAAATACTTAAACCATTGTTTATTATTTTGTTACTCTGTTTTGGCCTTGTACTTTGTCTCTAGAAGACTGTAGTTGGCACTTAGAAATAATTTGATTTAGCCCGTCATTCTCCACTGATTCCATTTTGTTACTTTATGCTGGGTTGCCTGTGGTGTCCTCCAGTCTGAGATCTGTCATCTTGCCTTGTCTGAATTCTGCCTCAGCTGAGTAGACATAGGTACAAAACTTATATTTGTTGAATTATTTTCTGACTTCAGAAGTGTTCAATCTTGTATTTGATGAACTTTTTGGTTTCGAATAACTTGCAAAACTGACAGTATTCGTGCCTGCTTCCCAAGAGTTTCTGTTCCTCTGCTTTTCAGGCAAGGCTATGTTAACAAATCAATGAAGCCGCAGTAAAAATTCTGAGCTCTTTGCTGTGTGCCTACTTGCATCTTCTACTTTCCTCCCAGGTCTTTGTAATCTCTTCATTTTGCTCGTTGTCTTTATTTGTCTTGCATGAGTAAATGTATGCATCTGTCACAATTTTCTCATCTGGATGTCTGTAATTTCTCTTCCTGGCAGGGGAACACTTTAGGATATTATTTCCTTGTCCTTTTACCTCTTATTTTTGTCCTTCTATTTCTCTCTCTGTTACTTTGGTTGTATTTGCTGCAACAGTTCCTCCTCTTTATTTCCAAGAGTACTTCTAATCTCTTAACGTGAACTGTGTGTTCCTGTACTTCGGCTTCTCTTCAAAGATTTTTTCCATATCTCATCTTTGACTTTGATTAATGTAAGTGTTGCGATTTTTCTGGACATGTTCCCAAGACTTTGTCTGGGGTTTAAAATCCATCCAGTAGTACTACTGAATTCAAGTTTGCAGTTCAGAATTGCGTTGTCTGTAGAACGGGGCCTTTTTTTGAACTGAATTCCGTGGGATGTGAACAGAAAACTCAGGACAACAGAATCTGTTTTAGTTGGATAAAGCTTTTGCTTAACTCTTAAAGTTCTCATTCCAATAGATGCCATAAAAAGTAAGGATTTATGTAGTTTCTTCTATGTGAAAAATTTTTGTAATCAGTTATATGAAAATACATGCTCTTCCCTTCCTTTGTTTTTAATTCTATATCTTAGTAGTTTTCTTGAAACATAAGTGTTAGGAACTATTTGAATCAAGATTGTACTACCTTTGTTTTTCAGTTCCTCCTACTTTCCCCAATTCTGTTTTGATAACATCAGAAATACTCTATGTTCTTAATTTACATTTGCCTAAAAAAAATTGTTCACTCAACACCAAATTTGAAGTGTTTTTGTGCTATCCTGGCAGCCTGAAAGTAAATATCTGGTTAGTGTTTACGAGAATTTCCTTTTCAGTGTCAGAATCTGTGTTTGGTTTACCAGAAGAGCTCAATGAAACGTTTTGTTAAAAATCAGTGTATTCTGTAACTCCACCAAGTTCAGCATAATACAGTTTAGGTTCAACAGAATACAGTATTGTACTGAAGTCGTAGTTTTGAGATGTCTGTCTTTTTGGTTAATGGAAATTGTGGTAAGCAGTATGCTAGCAGATTTGAAGTACAGGTAGCATGCTTCTTCAGAGTATTACAAAAATCAGTTGTATTGTCTGGCACCTTGGAAAAAATACAACAGGAATTGAAAAGTCTTGCCAGGTTTCATGCTTTTGTCTTGGATGTGATGGTATAAAGCTATTAGAAATGACTTCAAGTATTGTGTGGTGCAAGCTCATATTTCCTATCTGCTTAAGGGAGAGGCAGAGTCTTTGATATTGCTACAGCTGTTGGATGGGAAACTTTAATTAAAAAGTCCTTTGCTTTGTTTGGTAGCAATAGCTAAATATCCTGTTGAAGGAAATTTAACTTTTTCTTTTTAATCAGTGGTGATTAAATTCTTATGATCATGTTAGCAGATGTTTTGGGGCAGACATTAAATGCAAGTTTTAACAGCATTATGGGTGTACAGATCCATTTATCTATTTAACACTTTTTTCTTTGTTCTGTGTAATTACTATTTTTTTTTTTTGGACGGAATAATAGTACTTTGTGCTTTTACTGTGCACTCTGCTACTGTCTTAATGTGAAACACGGGATCCCACTGTGATGCATCAATGAGGGCTGCTCCTAAAGTAATGCCTCCTATTTTATTATGTTGGTCCATGACATTTGAGGGACACGTTGGGATGGCAGTAGAGTTTGAACCTTCCCGCCAGTATTCAGTTACATTCTGTTGCTGTGCAGCAGAAGCTTTGCTTCTATCACTAGCACATTTTCTTCCATGTCTAGCTTAAGCATCAGAGATTTTCACTCTGGAAGGACAGCTGCAGTTAAAACTGGTGAGTCTGCCCCATAGGTTGGAAGTGATAAACTCAACTTTTGTTTGTAACTTTTGAGATGGCAGCTCAAGAGCAGGGTTCTCCTTATGTGTGTATTAACAGTGTGTTTTTATTACCTGCTGGTGAAGATTAGTTAAGCATCCACAAGTGTTGACTGTTTTTGTCATTACCAGATATAACGTTAGGATTTAAATGTATTCGCAAAATGGAAAAAGCTCGTGAATGTTTCTTTTTCTTTGTTTTTAGAGTTTTAGATTACAGCGCTTTCTTTTAAAGGGCTTGCCATGACAATTATAAAGCCTATTCATTTCAGCCTTTAGTTTACTAGCTATTAACAACAGAATATTTACAGTGAAGAAGATATAGCGTGTGTCCCTTTAGATTTTAGCAACTAGTAGCTTAACATTTACAGAAAAAGAACAAAAACTCCTCCCTTCCCACTACACCATTTATCTGGCAGTCGTGGTAGGATTGCTTCTGTTCTCTCAGCTTGTGGGAATGTTGTTTTGCCACTCATCAAACTGCTTCCCATGATTTTATATGTTATGTTTGCGTTGGAGGGGGTGAGAAGCAACTGAAAATGTCAGCTCCATTCTTGTCCTGCATCCTGCTGAGTGTGAACTGTGTGACTGTATGTGCTAAATGAGCAAATATGGTTTTGGTATTGGATTAAATGTATTCCTGTACTGTGCACTGGTGATATATAGCATAAAAATTTCTACTGCAGTAGCACCGGGAGATTATCTAGAATTTGCAGCTCTGACGTGTGAATTGTAAAACTGTTTGAACTTTGACATTATTGCAGAAAGTGTGCCTAATGAGTGTGGAAGAGCACTTTGGAATGGTAGATTCTAGTTTAGGATGTCCTGCAGATGCGACTTAGTAGCTGTTTCAGAGCATAATGCTGTTGGGCAGGGAGCCAGGAGGACGCTTTCTCCCTTAACTATGCAGAGGCTGTGTTGGCTGCAGCACTTGTGTTAGTACTCTGTGCCTCTGGCCTGTACTCTTACCTCAGCGCCTACAAAGCTTAAACATGAGCTTCTGACCCATCTTTACAAAGATGCAAGGCAGAATGCAAGTAGATTTGCAGGCGATTGACGTGCCAGACAAAACTAAATTCCTTATTTGATAGAATGCCCAATTTCTTTTTTCCTCCAGACAAAGAGAAGAGATGAGATCCCCCACATCATGCTTCAGTTGGGCACTTGAGGCTGTGCCGGGTAGTAAACAGCTAGTTCATGTAAAGGGGAGGATTGACAGAAGGATTAGGGTTTACTGAGGGAAACAACTGCTTGTGGTTTTGTTGTGTTTTTTGTTTTGTTCTTCTTTTAAAGCAACCCCCTAAAAAACAAACAACAACAAAAATTCCTACGTGAATGATTGGAGTGGGAGATATTAGCAGTAAGGGGATTTTCCCAGTGTTCAAGTTGAGGACTGGTCTTGCACTGTTTTCGGTAATGACCTTGGCACCATAAGCTCTTTGGGGTTTTCTCATGACAATTTGTGGTATGTTGTCAGTAGGTGACAACTGAGAAAATGCATGCGCAGCAGAACACATGCATCTGCGACATGGTACAGATACAGAAAAAACAGAAAGACTATGCATGTCAAGACCAATAATAAGCCTCCTGGGAGACAGCAGAAATCCTTATTGTCTCAGCATGAATAACTGAAGAGAAATGCAGGCAAGAGTGGAAGACATATAGGGAATGATATTCTGTTAAGAATAAGTTGCAATTAAGGCATTGTACAAAGTTCTTCCAGCTGGAATGTTGCTTGAAGTTCTGGCTCCTACGTTCAAGAAACATTGATTGAAGCTACTTGGAATTCCGTGAAGGGAATGTTAGGGGAATAAAGAGCCTGTTATGACTGGACAGTAGAGAAGTATTTCAATCTGAGGATAAGAACTAATGGCTGGATAAAATAAATGTAAATGAAGGAATAAGCTCTTGCCTCTTCAAATAGAGTTCTGGATATGCCTCCGTGGTCATGTGTCCCTTGTGTTCTCCCCCAGCTCTTTCCGTGGCAAGGAGTGATCCAGTCACACAGGGATAGTAATGGGGGGTTGGACTTGATAACTGAGATGTTCTTTCTGGTCTTGTGTGGAATATTCTGGGACAGTGACTGGGAGCCCAAAGCCCAAACTGCTGAGTATCTGTCAGTGTAGTAAGTTCGTGACTGGTGTTGACGTGAAAACAGGTGGTATACCTGTTCTATAATTTCAAGCTGCAAAGTCTTATCTTCTGTTTTAGGTGTGGTTTTCATGATTCTGGCTTTGAAGTTAGCTGAGCTGTGCTGTACTTCTAAGAATCCAAATTTACTTATCAACAGGAACTGCATACACCTGCAGTTTATATATAGTGTTATCATTCTTGTGGGACAGGTGATGCAGCATATGAAGCTCTTCAATTATTAATAGAGGTGAAAAATATGTATTTTGAAATTGCGTACCTTAAGGTATTTTCCAAGCTGTGCTAATTGTTTGATTGCAGTTAACAGTTGAAATGTTATCTTTCATTAAAAAAAAAAAAAAAAAGACAGCCTCTAATATAACTTCTAATAGTTTTATTATTTAAATCTACATTAATAAATGAGTCATTTGGGTATCTTACATGAGTTATCACCTTTGATTATCAACAGTATTGAACAGTACTGATTTATGTAATTGAAAATGAGAAGTCATCATTGTGAAGATTTTGTTCGGGACCTGAGCGAGGTCAGTTGAGTTCCTAACAGATAGTGGAAGAAAGTTTGTGTTCACTCCTGTGAATTTATTTTTTTTTAATATCTAATGTCATTATGGGAACACCGTTACACTCCTAAAAGGCAGCAGCATATTTAAATTAATATCTCAGTTCTTAATACAGAAACGAATAGTAATAGTTTCATTGTAACTGTTAAAAAATGTCACTGACAGATTAAAAAAAGGAAGTACTATTTATCAGATGTCAAAACCAGGATAATTTCCAAATGCAAAAATTTAGGATTTTATGAAATTATTTCAGATTGGTGGCCTGTAATTGACTCCTGCATAGTTCATAAGGTTCTTGCATGTAAAACCTAGTCTTAAAGTATTTTTGCTTCTAATTCTTCCCTCCTGTTTGCAACTGAGACTGAGTCATAACATGCTTAATTTAAGTTTTTTCTGCTTACCTCATCTATTCCTCCTGTGTACAGGTAATTAGGGTAGTTGTTTATGAATCATCGTGGAGATGACTGTTCCTGCAACATTTGGAAGAAAAAATTGTTTTCTTAATCAGGCTGTCCCGATGAAAGAGAAATCGACGTGAACTGAAAAGCTGTGAATAACTAGTAAAAGAAGCTGATTTTTTTTTTCTTTCAGATCTTTAAATTAGGAAAACAAACCTGTTATGCTGAATGAGTTTTCTGTTTAGCTGCTATGTTTGAAATAAAAGTAGTTCACAGATTACGTGTAGTTTCATAGCTACTTATTGTTGGGCCTATTTTTTTGTTTTGCTGTCTGTAGTTGCCTTGTGGTCACCGGTGTAAAGAGATTTGCCATTCAGGGTGTTGTCCTCTGAACTGCAGCCAGAAGGTTAAACTCAAGTGTCCTTGTAAGAGACTTAAAAAGGTAAGTTTTGAAGTTACAGTTCTGAGAATGATGTATTTTCTTTGTATGTTCTTAGACTTGTGTAAATGGATGGTGTCTGGTGCAGACTGGAATAGAATCAGTGACTTGAGCAGAGCAATAAAAGAAGCTGAAGATCTGGGTGGAACTGTTGAAATATTCACTGAGGAACATAAAATTTATTTTAAAACATGTTATCTGCCAGACTTAGAATACCTTTATCTTCAAGCACACTTCAATTTTTGTAGTTCCATTAGGAAAATAATCAGATGACCTGGAGTGATTTAAGAAGCACATTTTTTTTCTGATGATAACGATAAGTTTATAATTACATAAATTGCAACAATCACAGATGTTTTGAATCCCTCATTGATGTATTTGGTTTTGTTTGTCTCCAGCTCTTAAAGCAATTAGTGGCATCAACATTCTTAGCTTTTAGCAGAGATAAAGGACAAAACTTATTATAGCTATCAAGTATTATGAAGGGAAGAACAGAGGCTGATGTGAACTCTTGGCCTCTTGTCAAGTGTTAATAACCTAATGAAAAATTCACTATCTGTCTTAATTAAAGCATGCCTAAATTATTTTCAAGACCCAGTTATCTTCTGAGCTTTCCACAGAGAATGCAGTTCCCTAGAGTTCTTAGTTTCTCCAAGAAATGTCTTCTGCAATCCAAAATCTTGCAGGGAGCATGTTCAAGAGAAAGGCTGGTAATGCCCAAACAAAGTGCTTCAAAATGAGCAGTCTCTGCTTACAGATAGCAAGCTCTTCTTATTCATAAGTTGCCCATGGTACAAAGCAATGTTGACCTCTGCTGTGGATAGATTATTTTGTTGTGCCGATGTGCTTCCATTAATTTCAGTCTTTATTTCACTACTCTGTTCAGTAAAATCAGTAATGTCGTTGGTTGAGTATATAGTTGTACTTCTGATTCTCACTCCTTAAGATACGGGTTGATGGTTGGACTTGATGATCTTTGAGGTCTTTTCCAACCTTAATGAATGTTATGATTCTATTCTATATACATACCTATTAAAAAATATGCCTGTTTCTTATGCTGAACTTAATTGAATAAAGAAGATGGATATTTCCATGATAGCTCTGTTATATCTAGTTGTTAATGTCCCTAATTTTCATAATGTTTTTGGCGAAGTTAAATGTGATATCATATATTGTTGAGCTATTAATGTTTAGATCAGTTCAGGTTTTATTGTCCCAAAATGCCAGGTTGTGTTCCATATTTGTGAATCTCCAACTGAAGTGTGGTAGCAAGAAGCAATGAAATTAATTTTTAGGGTGCTCGCCTTTTTCTCTTTGACTGCCCAGAAACAGAACATTCCAAATCTGCTGTTCTGGAAGTTTTGTATTGTTTAAATCTGATGACAGTTATTGGCTTTTTTTTTTTTTTTTTTTTTTTTAATCTAGTAAATTTAGTTATGGTAAGGTGGAGAGGTTGTTATGAGTGGTTATTACATCTTCTGTGATGACGGCCCACTTATTTAAATAGCCATGAAGTAATCCTTCTGATTCCTAGTGAAATGGTGTTTCCCTTAAGAGAGAGAAGAAAGAACTGGCCCACCTTAAATATCATCACACTGTTTCCAGGTCAAGCCCCAAATGTGTAGAGAATTACAGTGTAGAAAGTGAATGATGATGGAACCAATGAGCCATTGATAATTGGACCTTGTATCAGTTGCAGCTATGAAATCCAACTTGTTTCTGGGTGTGAAGGACATTTTCTAACATTTGTGTTATTTGAATCTGCTCTTGCCTGAGATAATAATGAGCATGTGTAGACACCAGAAGATCCTTATGCGTATTTGCTTAGAATTGTATACTTAGAGCAGATAGTGAACGTCTGTCTTAGCTTTTTGGATAGGATAGTGAACCTGTATATTTAGTCTTTTGTGCCTGCAGCCTTCCACATGATCTTTAAGATAAGGAGAAACAGAATTTAGTACCTAATATTTACAGTTGAATTCTCCTCTTCAGAAGTACCAGTCTTCTGTCTGTGTGTGCTACTGGTGGAGTTGGTAGTTGATAGGACACTTATTCTAAGCCGCCCTGTAAATATGCCTCATCTGAACCAGCACAATGAATATCAAACAGAGGAGTTTGCAATTTGAGTGCAGAACAGGAGGATTTTTTTCTTCTTTTTCTGGTGTTTAAGTCAACTGTGCCTATGCATGTAAACATACAAGGTCATATAAAGCACTTGAATTTGTGACCGTCAACTTGTGGTGGACCATCTAACTTCTTAACCATCTAGGCAGGTGGGTTTTCTTAACATGCTTGAATTGCTCTGAAGGAAAATTAGATTTGGATTTTTCTATGTATTATGAAAATTAAAAACTCGTTCTAGCTATTGTCAAAAATATGAAAGCCAGTGTAGCTTCTGGTTATGTTACTATGCTTTCCTGACGAAATTCTTCATAGGCTAGTAGCATAGATAATGACTTTTTGTCTTGTTGTTGTTGTTGTTGTTCTTTGGCCTTCAGTGTAAGGGGGAGGAAGGAAGGGAAGTAAAGGAGATCTTCCCATGACCAGACCTTGCCCTGTAGTCTCAGCCAGTTGTGAGAATTGATATGAAGTTACATAAGAGTTACTTATTAGTTACTTTGCATGGTAACTTTTTTAACAGGGTTCACAAGGTTCACAAGGTTATATTGCCTTGTCTTAAATAAACAAGTGAAAAAAGAGAAAAGACAAGAAAAATTAAACTGAACTGTTATTCTTGCTTTCACTTTAGCTTATCATAAAGAAGGAAAATAGAAAAAGGTACTTGAATACAGTTATGGTTTCAAAGAATATTTATTAATTATCTTCTTTCTATAATTATACCAAATAAGAATGTTTTACAGTTTTCTTAACAAAATGAACATTATAATGCAATTCTTATGTAGGGAAATGAATTACAAATAGCTCATGAGTTTATACTTAACAGGAAATACAGTGCAGCAAGATACAAGAAGGACAAGTTTCACTGGAGTGCGATGCATTATGCAAGGAAATGAAACGGAAGGCGTCTGAGGTAGTTTATTTATTTTAGTTATTTGTCATCATTGCCTTGAGAAAAGTTGGAAAAAAACAAACAGATCATTAGTTTTTCAAGACAATAGCATCAAGAAATGCAACATAAGTCAAATGTACTGTTTAATTACACGTTTAATTTTTGGACCATTGAATGTGGCTTATTCCGGAGAATTGCACTACTTGTAGATGATGTTAACTAAGTTAATGAAATTCTGTGTTGAGATAATACTCCGTTGTTTCTTCTTTGTTTTTATCGTACATTATTGTAACTGGAGTTTTCCTCTTCAACCAAGAACTGCTAATCAATGATAACAAAATCATTGCGGCTAATGAGAGTTTTAGAAGCACTTCACTTCATTTAGGCCTTACTCTTACTTTGGAGAATGGTAAAGGGTGAACCTGTTGAGCAGTATTAGGTAAATTCCAGACATACAGGGAGCTTTCAGCTATGGCATGTGCTTTTCAGCCTCTTGTAAACATGAATACTCTCCGTTTGTTTTTGTTTTTTTGTTTTTTTGAAGTAAAGAAACTGCTGCATAATCTCACCTGAAGAGATATTGCTTTTATAGGCCTGTGCATATTCTTTTATGAAAACATAATCGGTGTGTGCTTTGGCTGACTTTTATCAACTTAGCCGTAAATGTAATAAACATTCACCCCAAAAACTCACTCTGTGAAAGTGACTTCTGTCTGTTTCTGCTCAGAATGTCAGGATTGACAGGCAAGTTCTAACATGTACCATGTAAGCCAAATCCTACAACTTTGCAAGCGGCTTGAATGCTAAGATTCTTGGAATATTCTTCTAGTAAAAACAACAATAACTAATCATTCTAGTAAAAGTATGGAAGTGAGTTTGTTGGACGTGGAGTGCACTAAAGCAGGGTGAATTCGTAGAAGTCTGAATCAACACAGGAGCACATTTTGGTGGGGTCCAGTGTTAGCTGCTGTTTTACTTCAGCAGGTACTATTTCCTGTTTTTTTTTCACCTGTGTCATTGCATTCCACTGGGAGAAATATTCTAATGCAACTAGCAAATGACTACAAGTTCCTATGCCACACAGTACGTCCATGGCACTGTTTATCATAAACTAGCTTTGTGTTTCTTCCTTACAGAAGAATGTGGACTTCATTTTGAGTTTGTATGATGCAACCTGTGTCAATTTGCAAATGGCATGCTAGAATGATATCCTATTAAACATGCTTGACAAAATTAGATTATTTCAATTGCTATCTGATGTGTTAAGACTGGAAAAAATAGCTTTGTTGAAAGTCCAAATATATACAAAGAGAACTTAGTTTGCACCATTTGCAAAGTGATCCTCACTTTCCAAAACTGAAGTGTAGTAATTCTTAATAAATGAACTCTTAATACATGGCACAGTGAGCATGCATTTCTGAGGAATTCAGTGTTGTTTACTGTTTCAGTTTTTTTTTTTTTCCACACTGGTTATAATAGTTAATCTTCCTGCTATACCCATGTATCTTTCACAAATATGACCACAGCAGGATACAAAAGAAGCTCTTCTGTTGCTTCACTCTATGTCTGTGGGCCAGTTTTTCTTTTGGAATTGATATTCTGCCATTAGATGGCAGTGAAATACCAGGAAGATAGCAGTGTGCTGAATTCAGGATTGAGTAACTGAAAACTTAGAGTGACTTTAATTTTCCCTGATATTCATGAATAATTATTTTTTTCCAGGTTTTATATTTGTCAGTTGAGTTTTCCAGTTAGTCAGAAATTTAGTTTTATAACATGATAGCGTCTCTTATGTTCCATGCTTTTCAAACATGAATTGATAGAGTTTTTTCTCAGAATATTGTAGAGTGAGTAAGCTCACAGCTCATTTGATGGAGGTTTTGCTCACTCTTCTGAGAACTGTTCTATGAAGAGTTGTTATGGCTGCGTAAGAGAATAGTTTTACCTGCTTATACAAGAGTTGCTTATCACTTTGTATGTCTGGACAGGTAAAAGAGGCAGAAGCCAAAGCTGCTATTGAAGAAGAGAAACGAAGGCAACAGGTATCAAACTTAATTCTTCCTCCCCCTCTACTTTGTGTTATTAAATCATTGAATGCATGTGAGCCCAAGTTGTATACTTTGTACAATGGTGTTCCTGACTACTGCTTTCAGCTGTTACCTTGTCCTTAGGTGTGTGCTGTGAGTGATCTACGGTGGTTAAAAACAAGCATATTTTCTCAAACAATTCCCATACATATAGGCAAGATGGTAATCCCTTTAATGTTGCATTAGTATGACTGTGTGTAGTGTAATTTTTTTTTTTAATACAAAGTACTTCTGATTTTTATCCTATGTTTTATAATGCATAAAACTCACAGAATTGCTAAGCAGCCTTTGTAGGGATTTGAATTATTGAGTGAAACTTCTTACTTACTCCCCTTTGTGAGAATGAAGCCTAAATTGGTCTCTGGACTTCAAGGTCTGGTGAGAGTGGGGAATTTTTTGGTAATTGCTGGCTCTGGTGAATGTATGTTGTTGGCACTGTAATCTTTGTAAGCTTCTGTGCCAGCTGTGTGGAAACACTATCACTAATCTTGTTTCAGAAATTAACTCTAAGCTTGGTTGTTGGTGACAGCTAACTCAGGTTTATCATCTAGGGGCTACAGCCTTGGTGCACTCATTCCAACAGGCTTGTATGCCTGTGCCAGAGTATTTGACAGAAATCACATTCTAAGTCTGATCTCTGTTTTCTGACTTTCATATTACTCATTTATCAAAACCATTCTGTGTTAGATTATTCTTGAGTTTTCACCTGGATTGCACGTTCCATTCTTATCACAGCAGTGGCTCTCTGCTTGGATGAGATGCAGAAAAGACTTGCTCACAGGGCTGATTATCTTGTACTGTTCTTCCAATCTGATTAGGACATTCTTGGGTAGGGAGCTTCTCTGTTGGTCACAACTTTGATGAATTGCCTTAGAGGCTCTAAGTATTGTGTCTGTTAACCAGTGTTCCACCATGGCCTACTTTTGTTTCTCTTCAGGATTTTCTCTACGCATCATTGTGCCTGGTGTCCAGAGGGCCAGGCATTGCTTTGTGGTCATCTAGGAGTGTTTATTGTTACAGTCATGCCTCTGCTGTTTACAATATTGATTACACATTCCCTCATATGTCTCACAGATCATCTAATTCTTTTGTACTCTAAGGTGAAGTTAGTTCCAGGACAAAGGTCAGGAAGCATAGCCCACAGAAAGTGTTTGAAACATTTTGTTGGAGAGAGAGAATCTGTAAATGACAGGCTACAAGTTAAGTACTGAATTATACAAATAGACTTCTATACAAATGAACAACATGCTTACAATTGCTGAGCTAGAAATTCAAAGTTTGGTGCTTGTATTGCACTGATTGCATTTTTATGCCTTCCAGAAGGCATTCTACTCATTAACGATTTCTGCATCAAAGCCACTTAATTTATGATCCTTCCACTGTAGCAAAATTGCCTCACCAGCAGTGTGTTCATTATTGTCTTAATTGTTCAGCAGGGATTATTCCTCCCTCCAGTCACATCACCATTGCTTTCTACTTGTGCTTTCAGAACTACAGTCCAGCAGCACATTGTGCAGTGTACAGCAAACACTTCTGTATGCATATCTTTGTGATGGACTGTGACTTCAGGGATGGAAGACTTCACCTATATGTAATCAAGCCTATTAATTAATAGATTAATTAATAATGGATGGTTGTATAGCATAATAGCAAAGATGATTCTAGGACAAAAGTAGTTAATAAATAGTGTTTAGAATTGCACTCCACTACTGCCTTTTAGCTAACACAGGTTCCTTTCCAGTTTCATCTCATCTACTGTCTGATGAGCAGATCACTGTCATAGGGTGCTGGTTCATATGTATGTATATACGTATATACGTAAATATATATATGTTCTTACTCCCCTTTAAAAAAATGTACATCTTGTACCATCCTCCTGATCTCATGAGTACCTTTTTGCATAGACAGCTCATTTGTTAGTTGCAGCTTCTTGAGACCTGTTTTTATTAATACCGTAAAGTAGTTAGTTCTTTGGTAAGCCCGCAAACTTGCATTTTGGTGTTTGCTATACTTCTGTAATGTCACTTACAGATGGATTTGCTTGTTTCTTGTTGGAAGAGGAGATGGTTTGGTTGAGCTTCTCATCATGGCCTCAGCAGCCAAACTTTCCTTCTGCTTCCAATTCAGAAGCACTGTGTGAGGTCAGAGTTTTCACAACTGCTAGTGGTGGAAAATGATTGGTGCTTTGGTTATTTAACTACTCCAATATTAAAAAAAAATTGGTTATGTTCTTGGGAAAAATTGTATTGATCAAAAGTTTCAGTTCTGAAAGCCAGGGTCTCATATGTGAATTGTAGCGTAATCAATCATATGAAAGATTTTTTTCTCCTTTTTTCTTAAAGAATGATGGTTGAATGTCTTCTTAAGTTACGAAAGTCGATCCCTCCTCTCTCCACCTTACGTAAAATAAAACCCTGTGATTTCAGGATATGCTCTTTTTTGTATCCATAGTCATTGTTATTTGCTCTCTTTTCTGTGGGGCTGCCACTCCTCTCAGTGCAGGAAGAATATAGAGTAATACATTGAAGAGTAAAATCCAGTACCTGAACTACACTTACTGCATGTTATCTGACAACAGATTTGAATATACAGCTCAAATAAATGCATTCCATTTCACTTCAAATGCATCAGTACACAAAGAAGATAAGCTCTTACTCTAAATGAAAACTAGAGCTTCTTTAGTATGAAAAAACAAGGTGGTCTGAAGGCTGGGCACAACTGTTTCTTGCTATTTGTTCAAAGATAACTGCAGTGACATTTCTGGAATGATAACTGTATAAAGTCTGTAGGTAGCTTCATGGATTATCAAAGATTGCATCTTTCTCATTCTGTACCCACAAATCTTTTGTTTGTTTGTTTGTTGTTTGTTTTTATAATGTATTTATTTTTAGCTGTTTTTTTATGAAAATCTCTGGGAAAACAATGAAGTGCCTGTTATGTAATCATTCAGGCCCTATATTTTAATTCATATTACCGCAGTCCATGAGGGATTTCATGATCATGTGCATGTATTAACTGCAAAAGCCCAAAATGGTATTCAGCATTTTTGTAAATATGTTGCCATATTATGTATAAAATCTTATGAGCTCTACACTTATCTCTAGATTTTGGGTTTTGAAAAATTGTTTCATTAAGATACCTCTCAGAGGGAGGATTAGCTAGTTGAAAGTAAATCGTTTTGAGCAGCAGGTCGTAGAACTTCGAAATTTTCTCCTGTATCATCAGAGAAGTGCAAGTTTCTTCTTTTATTAGGTTCAAAGTAACAGACATTAAAACAGGCCCTTCGCTCCTGCTACTAGTGGTATCTGGCTCAAGAAGGGCATTTAGATGAGCTTTATGAAGCTGACAAATATTTGCTGTCAGTAGAAGAAGACCAGACAATCTTGAGCTCCAAATTAAAATGATATTTACTGGAGTGCTTCTCTGCCCATTTCCCAAAACACTCTGAGTCTTGTTTCTTTCATGGACCTATTTTATTGTTTAAGTTCCACTTTTCCTGGCAGCGTGGCTGTAGAAGTCATGTAGATTTATTTTGTTTCGTATCCAGTCTTTGCTCTGTTCACTGTCCACATTTCCTCTGCTGAAACTCAATCGTGCGCCTTCTGCCCAGCCATTCCTGGCTTGCTGTGCTCTGCCTTTCTGATCTCTGTTCTCTCTTTCAGTGCATCTAGTGTCTGCTCCCTAGTTCTTTCAAACCTACCAAAAATCCAGATACTTGTCAGAGCTCTTCTGTTTCTAATCTGCCTTGACTCATCCCTAAAGCATCTTTCGTGGTATTCCTGGTAATTAGATGGCTCCAATGGAGACATGTCACTGGAGTCCAGTCCCACTCAAACTCTTTCATCCAGGCTGCATAATTCCAGTTTTATTCGTGCTTCACACCCTAAAAAGAGTTTTGCCTTGAGCTGATATCCTTTTAAGTGGAGGTGTCTTCCTGGAGAGTGGTGAGGGGAGGAAGAGGGATCAGAGGATCCTACTGCGTCCATTCCAGACATGACCCTGAAACTGCTGTTCGGGATAGAAACTGGATGTTCTTCTTTTTCCAGTCGCTTTGCTTCCTTATGCTTTGCATAAAGGTTTTCTTTGAAGGGTGCTGAGTGTCTTTTTTTTTTTTTGTTGTTGTTGTTAATTATTATTAATTTTTTTTTTAAAGCAGAGAATATGTCCTTATTACAGGAAAGATGTCTTTTAAAATTTCAGCCAGTGCTTTTCTACATGTTATTTTAGTGGCTTAAATACTTAAGAGTGCTTTTCTTTAATAGGAAAATATTTTTTCCTCATTTTTAACCTGTAGTATGGAATTAGCGGTCTAATTCTGGCTTAGTGTGTTCAACTTGAGGTAGAAATCATATGTAAAACTTTATTTGGTTGTATTTTTGGCAGTGCTTTGTAGGAAGCTAGACGATGGTTTAATGCTTGGAAGCAAGGTGCTTTGTAACCACGGGATATGCTGCTACATTTTGTCTGTAAGAGATGTGTAACTTCCTTGGGCTGCTAGTTATTTTCATAAATGGCTTCTGGGAACATTATTTAAAATCTACGTTTCCTTGCTTTTATTCCCGACACAATGTCAACAACTTCTGATTTTCTCTTCTAGGCTGAACTGGAAGCTTTTGAAAACAGATTAAAAGGACGAAGAAAGAATAAGAGGAGAAGGGATGAAGTAGAAATCGAACAGTCATCGTGGCAAAAATATAAAAACCTCATTATGCTGCCAGTGTTTGGAGTTGCTGTTGTGATGGTTGCATGGCTCATGGTCTACAATGACTGAATCAACTCAGTATTCAATATACCTCAGTCAGGCTTTAGGTTGCTATTATTCTTAGAATGTTAGTCTGTGTGCAAAAGAACTTAATATGCATAGACTGTGTATATACACTATGTGCAAGAGAAGTGGAGGGAAGAAATGTCACCTTTTGTGTTGTTACATTTGCAGCACAAAACTGAATTCAGACATTGAAGATAATGAAATAGTAAATTTTTGTCTACACTGAAGTGCTGATGTAATTTGTCTGAGATCCATGAACATAGGTTCTATTAATATGTTATTACTTTCCCTTGTTTCCATTTCACAATATTAAAAATAGCTTAGCATAAAATGAAGATTTCTTTCTTATGAAATCAACTTAGCATATGATTAAATACTAGTATTCATAAGCTGGCCCCTTTGTTACATTACACGGTTTCTGTCCTTCAGGCCAGTTTTACTTGTTAACAACTAATAAGGAACTTCAGATCATTTAAGTTTTGAGTGTTTTGTGGCCTCTCATGTCAAAACTTTCTTTAGAGAAAGGAAATGTGAAATGTCTCTCAGTTCATCTATACTGCAGATATTATACTGCCCCCTTGCAGACTTTTTTTTTTTTTTTTAATTGTTGTTTTTCAGTGCTTGGTTCCTCAAAGTCAAATAAACTGAAAACTAGATTTAATGGACGGATACATACACTGAGCATAGGTGTGAAGTACCTTCAGGGTAGAGGGATATGTTCTCATTGCTTTCCGTGTAGCCAAGGGCAGAAAAGCAAATTGAAATTAAACTTAGAGCATTGCTTCTATGTTTTTATAGAGAACTGTCACTTTTGAATATTTGCCTAGATGTACTCATATATAAAGTAGATGAATAGTGTACCAGTACAACTATATGTTGTTCTGAAGCCATCTGGATGGTACTTCCCAGCAGTGTATGAACCATCTAGTTAATCTTTTAAGTATTCGAATATTACTGTCAGTTTCAAATGCTTTACTTTGGGAAATTGAATGATTGGTGGAACTGCAAGGTTTATGTGGCTTTGAGATTACAAGAAAAAGCATATTGTCTCAGCTGAAGGGCTGCAATTTAAGTTTGGGGTATAAGGGAGGAATCAGAAGAATGTTTTTGGTTTTTTTTAAATCTCTGCTGGAAGTCTTATGCTCATGCTTGCACAGTGTGTGTATCCAGAGTGTTTTATGAGATCCTTTGAAAGAGGAGGTACAAAGCTTGCAGTTCTTGGAGTTCTGCTTCTGGGATGTATGTCTGCTTCCCAAGCACTTGTAATTTTAGCATGTAGTTTCTTTGCAAATGCCTGCAAAAGCAGTGGGACCGTTTGTGGGAAGGAGTAGAGAAAATTGCAGTTTGTTTGAAAGCTCTTTCACTCAGTTTTAGCCTACATGTAAAAGGAGTTGGTCTGAGCTGATACCCAAACATAATTACAGTTCAGCAGCAGAAAGAGCAAGAAAAGCTGCAGAAGGCAGTAGTTTTAGGGGAAACAGTTTCTTTTGATTTTTTTTTTTTTTCACCTAAGTTTGGTGAAAGAGAGATGAGGAAAATTTGGCAATTTTTAGCAAGAATGAGTGTTATTTGGTAGTATTTTATATAGTTTTTTTTTTTTAATTGATTATAAAAACTCTTACTGACTCTGTCATGGTTTCTTAGGCTGTTTAGTATGTAAAGCTGTGGAATTAAAATTAGTGTAGAGCTGAAATTTCACAAGGTAATCAAAGTTGTATCTGTTGAATTCTCTTATTTCCTAGTTTAAGGAGTGAACCATTTCCACACTGTTAGTTTACCTCTTTTCTATAATACTGATGCCTGCGAGATAATTACATATGTAGGTGTTGTTTCTTTAACTAAGTGAGGTGATGCCATTATGCGACTGCTTAGGCCTGTGTTCTCCCATCACTGAGGGAAAAAAAAGGAGGGAGATTTTTGTTCGACTGAAATAAAATGTGATCTATTGTCCAAAAATACAAAAAGAAGCTTTTTGTAGATGGAATTTTTAGGTTAAGGTGAGTGGGAACATTGTGGAAATAGCTCTTATTTTATGTGAATATAAGCCATTTTTCTATGTACTGTAAGCTATTTCTTTGAAACAATTACAATGTAAAGTTTCTCCTTGCCTCTGTGGCAAAGAGAAGAAATCTCTACAGAGCTATAATAATGAAATGCACTTGAGTTACATGTTTGAAGTGGTTCTTAGTGTACTTTTCTGCATATTTTGCAATATTTGTGTGACATAGTGGAAAGGATAAGACTTGCTTCTGATTGATCATCTTTATTTTAATAAGAAAGCGTTCAGACCCCTAAATTTCATTCCATTCATATACATGTGTGTATGTGAGCATATTTCCTTGAAAGAATCATATCCTTCCCGAACCTCACGGGTGTGAGAGAGCCCTATTCTTGAGATTTTATTCAAAATAGTTATGGATATTTTATCTGACCATCTGAGTCATTTGCATCTGTTGGTCTGCCTGCTGAACCAGAGATTTGTTTATTGGCATAAAAATAAAGTGTGTGGGCTCAAGCAGTGTGTAGTTTAATAAATCGCTGTTCTCTATTTGTTGTTTTAAAATCACTCTTATAGTTTTTTTTTTTCTTTTGCCTTTTGATTTTGATTGAAGCTCCACATGTTGCAAGCACGACAGTTTTGAAGTAAAAGGTTCAGATGAAATCATCTGGTATTCAGCAGTATATAGTAAGTATTTTGATTACTGAAAATATTTTGAATGTTAGCAATTTACAACAAATAAAAAGCATACTGATATATGTTAAGATATGTTATGATGTGACCTGGTGTTGGAGTGAAATGAGAAGTGAGCGTGATGATGGGCATACTTTGAAATATTTAGATACATATAAAATGAAAACAACAGCAACAACAAAAACAACCAAAAACTTCTGAGGGTTTTTTTTTCCTGGATCTGAACACATTCTGGTTAGCATTGATCTCTCTGTTCTGAAGCAGCGTGCTTACAAGTTGTCGGTGTTTTGGACTGGAAACTCCTTGGATGAGTTTGTTCCCTGTAACAGTAACAAGACTTTTGTGTATGTTAATTTAATGTAAAAACCAAGTCACGCAATAAACACATCCAAAACTACTTGAAAATCTGTTTGTTTTCAAGGACTAGTATCAAAAAGCATCGCCCTTGTCCCAGGTAATAACAGCTGATGTGTGTAAAGTTCTAGTCATGCTTTTTCCCCTTCTGTGACAGCAGTAGTTCTTACTGCTCAGATTAATACTGAAGTTATGTTATCGTGTTCCAACTATGGGAACAGGTTGGGAAGCAGATTAAGATGAAACAAATGGGAGCGGGTTTAGTAGATTATTGTTTTGGCCTCATAAACAGACACACAACTGATTTATTAGGCATTTGCTCTGAGAGTACTACTGGAGAGGAAAATTTTACTATGCTGATACCAAAATTTGTTGTTGAAAGCTTCTATGCGTGATTAGGGCTTTAAAGTACTGAACTGTGAGTGCTTGCCATCTCAGCAGTTCTGGTTCCAAGGCATATCTGTGCTGTGTGCCAGCTTCTCTGCAGGTGATGTCTCTATGCTGTGGATCGGAGTGAGGATGTTCCTGTGCCAGGCGGCAGAAGTTTGAGCCCTGTGGAAGCTGCTCTGGTGTGTGGCTTAGGATGAGGTGATCTTGGGTGGGCAGGCTGCGTGTGTCCCTGACAGCACTTCCTCTTCTGATATCTCTCTTCTATTCTGATTTCATCCCAGTTATTGTGCATGGATGTTTGATTTGACCTCTTTTTTTGGTGAATGGATGTTTACATTTGTGTCTGCCCTTCCACTTCAACTGAATCAATCACTCTAAAAAGGATGACGTGATGTGGGTAGAGGTCTGTAATTAGTGGGAAGGGAAATGTGAAACTTCAAAGAAACCAGGGAACAAGTTCCTACTGTATCGATATAGAATCATAGAATAGAATCACAGTATCCTTAGAATTGGAAGGGACCTTTAAAGGTCCTCTAGTCCAACTCCTGAGAAGTGAAGAGGGAATATGAATGTGGGCCACGCTCTGAGGGAGCTGTGGCTTTACGAAGTATTATTTAATCTAAATAATCGTTCCTCAGGCAACATTTCCTATAAAACTGCTGAAAGCAGAGCTCAGATTAGGCTTTCTCTTGTGTGCTGTACGTTGGCTGAATCTTGCAGCTATGAAACAGCATCAGAGTGGTTCTCCAGCTTGAGTGAAGATTGGGTTAGAGTTTGGAATTCATTATTTCTGCTGAGATAATGCAGCCTCCCACCAAGGCCAGGCTGGCCATGGACTGTACCTTTTCATTTACAATTTCCATTTGCTTTCACTGTGTTTTTTGTTTTTTTGGTTTTTTTTTTTTTTTACAGGGCTAACAAATCTCTGTAAAACACTGTAACAGTAAAATTATGGTTTGATTCTTTTTTATCTAATTTATTTATTTAAATCAATATAGCCTATTTTATTTGTTGTTTCATATGGTGTCCAAACTGACTAACGTGTAAGTGCTCTTTCTTCTGCTTTCCTTTTCCTACTATTTGTGCAATTGTTTAAAAAGAAAGAAGGAGAAAAAAAAAAAAAAAAAAAGAAAGCAAAAACCACAATATTATACTCCCTCCAGAGTAGATTTCGGTCGGGAGAAAGAATACGGGACTGAAATACTGCGGGTATGAGTTAGTTATGTGCGGTGCCACTTCAGAAGCACAAAATGCCCCAACTTTACACACGAATCAAAAGTGACGCACCTTACAGCCGAAGATGAAGCAACAGATCTCTGGAACAGAAGCTGGCTGGGAGCTGAGAGGAAGTTTTTGACTTAACGTTTGCTTATAGATATATCTGCATCTGAATGGTGTAACCCTGACTGACAGCCAGAGTCGTGACTAGGGATAGAAGCTGTACTGATGCCGAACTGTTTTAATACACTTCTTGGGTGTTTTCTGACCTGTACTTTTTAATGACTTCTTCAGAAGCACTGGAACACGCACACTAAGGAACTGGGAGCCTTTCTGCTTGCACGTGTAATTTCAGACCCCTGTCTTGGCGATGCTGGCAGCTATTCCGTGTCCCCCGGAGGGGTCCCAGGCTGCTCCAGGCAGTGCTTCAGCCGTAGTGTTTGACGCTGAGGTGAGCACTGGGCTTGCGAGCTCTGAGATGCACAAACCATCGCCATCCGTGACTTCAGCCGGAGCCCACTCTTCGGAGCCGAGGAGGATGCGTCAGGGAAAGGCACTCCGCTGCCCTTCGGACCGTCCGTAGGCACGAAACTTCCTATCTGGGGGAGAAGCGAGAGCTGCTGCGGGCTCCTAATGCGCACAGGGAGTAGCAGGGAGCCGTGCACGTCCTCCACCACCCACAGCAGCCTCGGCCCGTGGATGCGGAGCTCGGTGCGGCGGAGGTGGGGCCCGGCGGAGTCTACACCGGCCCGCCAGCTGGAAGGTCTGCGCGGCTCCCACCTCAGCCGCCCTCCCCAGGGGACGGCTCCGGGGCGAAACGAGCAAGCAGGCTTGTCCCTCAGCCTGTCCCCAAGGGTAGAGCCTTTGTGTGGGAAAGGGGTGGGGATGCGGCGGCTTTCTCGCGGAGGTTTATTATAATTGGGCGGGTGGAGGGGGGGGGGGAGCGCACCGAGCAGACAAAATGCGGAGCCCCCCACCCCGCGCCCGGCGAGCGTGTGCGCGCGTTCGGGAGGAGGGCGGCTCGGCGGCGGGGTCAGAGAAGAGCGGGAGACGGGAGAGAGCGGAGGAGCCGGCAGCAGCGCGAGCATGCTCTCCATGCAACAGTTCCCTGCCCTGCCCGCGGAGGAGGAGCGCTACCGGCAGGTCCTCTCCGCCAGCAGGGTAAGGCGAGCCCAAAAGCGGCGGCAGGCTGCGGCGCCGGTCCCTCGCCGCTCTGAGCCGATTCCATCTGCTGCTCAGGCGGGCCGTAGGAAGTTCGGGTCAGCGCGGAGCGGGCTCGCTCCCGGTCTCGTGGCCGCAGAGGGGCTGTGCCGCCCGACGAGACGCGGTCCGGGGCGGCCGGAGGGAGATGGCCGTCCGCCCCACCTGTCGCAGCGGGTGCTCCGCCGCCTGAGCTCCGCCCGCGCGGCTGCGTGAGAAGAACGCGGAGACGGTCGAGCTCGGCGGCTCGCTGCGCCGGTGGGTCGCGTCGCCCACGGCTCGGAGCTTGCCGCCTGCCCGGAGTCGGCGGAGAAAACGAAGTGGGCGGACGCGCGCGTTGATTTCTCCTTCCCTGTCGGTCCAGCGGCCGGAGGTGCGCCGAGCCCGGCAACGATAGATCTGGTAGAGCTTTGCGAGAGCGAAGTTGGGGCTTGGCCTGCGGCAGGACCCCGCCCGTGACCCCATCCTCGGTGCGGAGCCCTCCCGCCGGACACCCCCTGACACAGCTGCGCGCCCCGACGGCACCGTCGGTCGCCGCCTCCCGCGGACGATCGTCCCTCGGAGCGTCACTGAGAGGGGCCGGAAAACTTGAAGGGAAAACGAGCTGTTAAGTCCTCGCTGAGAGAGGCGGGGTACCTGGGCGACGGGGTGAGAGGGAGGCTAGGCGGCCGAGCGGAGAGACACGGGTACGGGGGCCAGCGGCTGCCCCTCCCGCCGCTGCCCGACGAGCAGGTGTCAGCCCAGTGCCCCGCTGCGGGGCGGGCGGGCGCGGCCGGAGGCTGCGGGCTCTTCCCGGAGTCAGCGCGCCCGGGCCAGCACGGCACGCTGCGTGCCCGAGCGATGTAACGCGCGCCATTTGCCAACTTTGCACTTTTGAACCTGAAAAGATGGTGGCGGAGCTTCCTGTGCTGCGAAGTCCTTCCATATGAGACCAAAATCGTACAGCGGTGTTTTTAGAAGTTCCTCAGTATGGCAGGAGTGCTTTAGTTGTACCATTTCTTCGCCTGATTTAAAACGCAGAATCCTTGGATGCATTTCATGGCAGGCAATTAACTAATTAACTTCTTTATATATATGTAAAATTATTAGCGGTCTGGCTGAGGTGGTGAAACTCTTAAGTGAAATCAAGTGCCTAGTGCTTTCAGTGCATTCATGGGTTCTCTTGGGTAGGCTTAGCTTTCATCAGTAAAAACATAGGAATGGATTTTTCCATATGGCCACTTACATCCTTCCCGTGTTCCTAAAAGATGGTCTCGTCAGAAATACTGAGCTGCAGCTCTTAGTGTTGTTTTAGTCACGCGTGCCTTAGTCTGGGCTGTTACCAGCCTCTCAGGTCCTGGGACTGTTGGGGTTCACAGCTGAACGACAGTATCAGGGGATATTTAAGAGTCCCCTAAACATGTACTGCAAAGAATCACCAACCTCCATGCTTCTCTAAAAGTTGTTGGCATTTCCTGAACGTCCTGGACATCTACATTCTGTACAAAGCTTCTCTAGGGACAAGGAAGTCCAAAACACAGTCCAAAACTTGTTCGGAAAGAGAATTCTTGTGACTTCTCTAGTAGCACTGAATCCCTTAAGCCTTGTGCATTATCCTCACTCCACATGCACTGTTAGTGCCAGCAGCACTTGTTTTCATGAGCAGGTTGTTTGGACAATGAACCAGGTTGCACAGCTCGCTTTCCCAGATGAGAGGAATCTGCTTGTGCTGTATTAGTGTCTGATAGGACTAGCAGGGCAAAACATTGTGGGTCGTCTTTTTTTTTTTTTTTTTTTCTCTCTCTCCGGTCTTTTCGAGCCCAGAACTGTAAGACATCAAAGAAAGCATTCACTTCCTCCCCAGAAGCCTTTGCTGGCACTCAGCTGTGCCTGTGGTAGATAACTCGAGCATGTGGTGAGTCAAGAGTATAAGGTAGCTTCAAATACGTCCCAACCAAAAATGTTTTATAAGATGTGCAGTACACACTGGGCACTTCAGTGTGTCTGAGTTTTTTGTTTATCTGTTACTTATATGTTTGATGATCTTTGCAGATGTGAATGAAAGCCAGGACTGTAAGCAGTGCCAATAATTATTTAAAAATGCATGCTTACTTTTTGTTCCCCTTTCCCTCCTCCCCTTTATTTTTCTTTTGCTAAGCTGCTATACGTGTTTAGGTCTTAGCACTCTGCTCCCTTGACGAACGTTAATGTCCTGCTGTTGTAGCAAGCCCATGTATAGTTGTAGCATTTCTTCTCTTTATTTGTGCAGCCAAGAGGGGAGTGCTCTCAGAGGCTGAGGCAGACAAAGCCCCTGACTGAACCAGCAGAGAAGGTGGGTAGGCAAGGCAGTGTTGGGATGCTTAGGCATGGTGAAGAATCCCAGCAACTCTTGTGCTCACCACTACTCAGATGGTCTAACCCATCTATGCTGAATTCCACATAAGCCTTCTGTGCCCAAGAAGGAAACCAGTGCTTCCATGGATGGGGAGGCCTAGTGGCTCTGATGGAGGCCCATTTTCAGGAGGGTCCGGCCAATACAGCAGGCACAATGTAGGCAGTGAGGCACTTCCTTAGTTGCTGTGGTTTTGACTGTCACCTGGATCAGAGACTACAGATACCAAGCCTCCTGCTTTCAGGTTGAACGGTGTGTGCTGTGAGGCAATTATGTACAATGGTACTATCACCCTGTGCGGTTGGTCAGCTTTTAAGATGGCAGATACTGTTACATTGAGTAGGAAGAGCTGAATCCCATCAGAGTGTCAGGTTATGAGCGTGGAGGAAGGCTTTGTTTCTGATGGCCAGGTGCTTTTTGACAGGGTTGGGTGTCAGACCCCTTGCAATAGGGCACTCATAGGCACGCACATGCAGCCTGAACCCTTTCAAAGGTGGCTGCTGGACACCTGATTTTTAAATGCCTGCAGCCAAGCAGCAAAGCTTCAGAGGGCGATGCGATTACAGTTTGAAACAGCGATGTTTCTACTCTGCTCCAGCTACTTTTCCTACCAAAAAGAAATGGACCTCATAAATGACAAGCTTAAACTCCCCATGTGAAGGTCTGGTCATGCAGAACGTGTTGGGGTTTCCCCGTCGGCGCTGTCCCGCGGCAGACGAACGCGACGCCGACCGCATCCCTTCGCTCTGCCCCCCCGCCCCTCTATAAATAACTCTTGCCGGGCTGACCTGTCAGATTCCCTCCGGCACAGCGGATCCCCTGACCCGGGACGCCTGCAATGGAAAGTCTGAATGCAAAACATACCGTCGTAAAAATAGCGCAGCTGGGGAGCCCCCTCCGCACATCCCCGCGGCGGGCGCCGCGAGGTGCCGCACCGACCCTCTTGCTCGGGGCTCATCCTGGGAGCTTGGAGGCTCTGGGCGTTGCGAAGCGGTGAGAGCCCTCCCTGTCTGCTTTAGTACCCTAAAGGTTAATTCTTTGTTTTCTTTCTAACTGTCAGAAGGAAGCAGATTTTATTAGTTCCCTTCTGGGCAATGCTTTCTAATCTTCCAACGCGAAAGAAGTAATGATGTAATGTCCTAAATGCACAAACAGCGATGAGGCAACAAATAAGCAAGGACTCGCTGCTTTAAGAAGAGGTGAGAAACTCGCTGCCCTGAGGTAGTATGTGAGATTTCAGCTCCCTTGCGTGGAGGAGCGTTTCCCTGAAGGGAGAGATTCTCCTCAGCTGTGCTTTGGAGCCGCTCTGACTTAAAGAGATGTTTGTTGTTGTTTATTTAAGCATATAATTAACGTGCTGCTATTTCTGGTTGTTTTACCTGCACAGCTTGAATATTTGGATTTTAAAAGCGGCAACAAATACCGGAGTGGGGTATTTGGTCGATGCTGTGCTCTCAGCTTTGGTGTATCTGCTCTACGACCTGCCCTGCATGCTGTGCTGGGGCAGCCTCTGCTCACAGCCATGCACCCACACAGCTGTCTCATAGATGTGGTGGCCACCTCATCGCTTTGGGAATACACATTTATTCAGAACTGACCAAAGGTAGCATTACCTCTGTGGCTGTCTCCTCCCCTGTCTTCCTTGATTGTCAAACTGAGCAGAGATGGAATGAATCCTGTTGTCCATCCATCTACGCCATTAGAGTGGAACTGTTGCTTCTGAGTACTGCGCAGTTTATAATTCCCCCTTTGTTTATGTTAGTGTCGTTGCCCACTTAAGGCAGTTTACAACTTGTCCTGTAATGAATGAGGAGACTGAAAAACGGATATTGCCAAAACTGCTCTGCAGGGTTAAAATTTGTGCTTTGTTGATTTAAACCCTGCCTCTCTTCGCAAAGGATGTATTTCCCGCAACAATATGCATTCTGTGGGACCCCATCTTTTGCCTATGTGCTATATATATACCTACTGACTTAAAAAAGACAAAGACAGAAATTGATGAAATTTTTTTCCTCATAGGGCAATCTATAGGGGACAGCTTTTGTAAACTTGTAAAATAGACTCTCAAGCTGTATTATTACAGATGCTCCTGCAAGCTACTGTTCTTCCAAATTCCTAGGCTCACCTTTTCTCAAAAAATAAGTATTTTTATTTTCAATGTTTACATCATCTTCACCCAAGCTTTAGCAGAAAATAATTGAAGGTAGATATGAATTTCCTTTTTTTTTTTTTTGAGGGGGGGGGGGGGACTGCATCTATTCCAATTTGAATTTTGTATTTGAGAGAGTTCAAGCTTAATTCTCAGTGGATGATGCTCCTGCTTAGAGACTGGGTGGTCAGTGGCTGTCAGAATGTTTTCCTGTCTTCCCTGAATACGTGACACTCAGTTCTGACGTGCACTGAACCTAATGCTTAAAAAATGAGTGTGCTAAAATCTTCCACAATCTTTTTGTTACCAAATAGACTTAATTTAGCAGTGATATAACAGCAATAGAAATTGCCTAGATTGTCATTGCCCTTCGCCTCACATTATTCTTAGTTTCAAAATAGCTTATGCTGTCACTCCAATAGTACTGAAAGCTACTTGGGAGCATTTCCTAGGAAGTGAAACTTCTTTATTTCCATTTCTGCCTATGAGTGAAGCAGTAAAAAAAATCGTAGTCTTGCAGAAATCAGTCACAGCAGTTTTTTAGAAATAAAACCACTGGTAGCACTGAGAAGCTTTGTGTCCCAGGTCTCCTGGATCTGCATCTCTGTATTCGTATAATAGATGGCATATATGTGTTGTACCTGCTCTGTAATTCCCTGGGGTAGTGATGTGCTCCATCTTCCATTTCTCCTTTTTCCAGTGTCATATCTTTTGCTGTGTGGATTATTTTGACTATGTTAAAATGGTCACAGAACCAGTGGGACCTGGAGATACAGAACGCGCTGGCAGTTGCAGTGATTTCCCCAATTTTCTGCATTTCCCCATTTGTAGGAAGAAATGCAGACTGCTGAGCTCACCTTGCTTTAATAGCCCTTTTGTTCTTGATGTCACACAGTGCTTAGAGACAGACATTGCTGAAAGTTGGGTTGCTTTTTGGAAGATGTTCTTTGCAAGAATGAAAATAGAATAGATAATGTATACAAAAGAATATCGGAAATTGCAGAGTAAGTAGCTATCTGTATTTATTTATTTTTATTGCTAAACAATTTGTGGTAAGCATGCATGCTTACAAAGTAATTCAGCAGTAAATGCCTTTTTAAAACATAGGTTTGTCCTCTCTCAGCTGTTTTAAAGATGTAAGTTTAAGTAATATGATAATGCATCCAGACAAGGCAGGAAAAGTAGCCTGAGATGATGGTGGAATGTGTTTAGAAGTTACTAACAACTCTTCCTTTCCCTTACAGAGCATATATAATAGGCTAGTGGCCTGGAAGGGCTAAGAACCCAGATAGTTCTCATTTGCTTTTTTCCTCATCATAGATAGATAGGATTATCGTGTAGTTCTTGTAGATTTCCGGAGAAAATGTGAATGGGAGGAAAACTGGCATCTGTTCTATGGATGACAATGATGCTGAATAGTCCTAGCCATAAATACGGTAGAAATTTTCTTCTTTGGCAAAATAATTCACTAGATTGTTATTGTTTCAGAGATTTAGATGGAAGTTTTTAATCCCACAAATCCATATGTGAACCAAAAGTCTTTGATACTATATCAGAGTCATAGCCAAAAGTTTACACCCATGTAAGTGCCTTGTTAATGCACTTAATCTTGAGTTTTCTGTTCCAGCTCATTTTTTCATTACTTAGGCAGTGACAAATAGGTTTAATCCCTAGTCATCTCTTCAATTATCTCTGTCATAATGTCCTGATATGACATTTCAGAAAATACCCTTCTTCTTTCTTAATTTTCTTCTATCGAGGCAAAATGTTCCTGGGTGATATTTCTGTTAAAAAGTAGTATCCTACAGAAAAAATCAATGCAATTTAACATCTGCGCTTTCTACTTAGTAGATTATTGACCTGTGAGACATAGTGCAATTCCATTTTTGTCTTTGGAAGGAGGATGAATAACTATCCAGCTATGCTGAACAGATGAAACTTTGCTTTGATTCTAAACCTTATCTTTACTTTGATTAATATTGGTGCAGCTCTTATTGTTGGTCTAAGAATCAGTATCACAATTCAGGAAAAAGTAATCAGCGTAAAGTCAAAATTAGATGTTCAAATCTAAAATTTTAATTTCTTCTAAGTAGAAATTTATGTTGTGTGAATAACCTATACATGAATAAGAAACGCATGAAACATTAGAGACAAACACCTTCAAGAAGAATCCTGCCATTTCTCTACCTTGGTTGGTGTCCAATTCATGTCATTGAAAGCTTATAATTTTAAATAGGTAACTGTGCAGTAGGCATAGCAGAAATATCATGTACTGGTTGACTTCAAGTTCAGAAAGCAGAACCTACTGATCAAGTATTAATAGGAAAAAAAAAAAGGAAAAAAGAGATATATCCATTAGTGAGGTCTGGTTGTCTTTTTCAGGATGGACTTTCTGGTAGAATTTATATACTGGCAGTGATTAGTGCACTGATTGTGAGCCAAAGTGGAATCTAGGACTTTGCTCCTTCTAGTTTTCCTAGCTTGAAAATTGCTTTCAAGAGGAGGTTTTCCTCTGACTGGATCCCTCTAGCCCTTGAAATTATTATTTTTTTTTCTTTGGTACAACCTTTTCATTGGCACAATTTAGACCATTAAGATTTTTCTTCTTTTCTCATGGTTTCCAGTTTTGTTTTCTGGTGCTAATGGCTCATGGCACCTGCTTATTGAATTTTCAGCAAAAGGAGAACCTGAAGCCAGTGCTTTAAGACTGACCCCTGCACACTGAATTATGACACTCAGCAATGCCAGGGACTTGCCATTGCATATCTGCCTGCTTAACAAGCCGCTATGCAGTGAACATGTGCGTATCCAGGAAGGAATTTAAGTGGTTTCAGTGTGTGTTCAGAAAAACAACATGGCATTGTTTAAACTTCACATAAGTAATGTTTGCAAGCCCTAGAAACTTGAAAATAAATAAATCCCAAAGCATAAATCCTGTATTAATTAAAGATTCATTTCCCCCAAACACTTTCCTGCTTCACGCTGAGGTAGGCTGAATTGATGTTCATGTTCTGGTATTGAAAAATAATGCTCCAGATAATGCTAACCATAGCCTAGTTCTTAAAATGTATGTCTTTCACTTTGGCTTTTGAGAAATCTTTGATATCTTCCATATGCTTGCTAAATCTTGCTTTGGTTATGTGGCATGGCAACATTACATGTCTTTGCTACCAGCTGTTATTAATAAAGAAGTGAGAGCTTAGAATTGCAGTGATTGCCATAAACTCAACTACTTCTTATTCTGAATATTCTTGGAAATCTGACAATTCCATTGTAAACATGGGAAACATCCATTGTTGTAGTTGCAAATTTATATCAGTGAAACTTACAAACCATTGTAAGTAAATGCAATATATAAATATGCATCACACGGTTATTGAGAAGCACTTTTTTTGAACAATGAAGAGATTCAAAGGTAACATTATTCAGAGTTCTTCTGTAGTAATAAGTACTCTTTATTTTCTTCTCTTTTAATTCATATTTTAAAGCCGATCAGTACTGATTCCATTCAATGGCTAAATGGTATGTCTAAATCTCTTTTTAAATAGGTCAAGAGCAGTTACTGATTTCATGCTAGATATGCAAAATTCAGAGAAATCCTTTGTTTTATATCTCTTCTGCTTTCCATGAGATATTAAGAATAGGTCTCCTCTAGTTCAGAACCAAGATCAATATTTTGCTTGTGAATACTTTTATGATGTCTAAATCAAGTCTTTTCAGGGAGACCAACCATTAAATTATTTATTTAGACAAATTTCAATATCAAATAGGTGTTCTTCCAAGTACCTTCAGTGCCTTTGAAATCCACTGCGCTGCCCATATAAAACATTAGAGTCTTTCCCCCCCAAAATGGAGTGAAATGAGAATAATGTCATCAGAGTTACATCTCTCCTGGCTGTAGTGCTTATTTCTGAGTGACCAGCTTATTTCTACATTCCTCAAAGCCTTCAGAAAGGGAAGAATGATTTGTGGAGGAGGTGGCACACCAGGAGCTGGCTTTCTTTTAAAATGAATGTATGCTGTAAGATAGTAACATGAAAAGCATGGCATTCATGTGCGTGTGTCATCTCAGATAAATACTCTGATTTGGGTTTCCTCTTGCTGGCTCTCATAACTGTTAGTACCTTGGCTAGATGATTCATGGATGGGTATATCTAAGGAGGCTGCAGTCATAATCTAAAACAAAAGCTTGACAGGCAGCAGTGTAGATTCTCAAATACACAGGTGGTACACTGATTACGTTTGGATTTTTTTTCTCAGTTTGGATGTTTCTTGAACTGAAGCTGGAACAGAATCAGAACTATGTTGTCACAGAGTAGGGTGAGACGTATCTTTTCTGTGCTTCTGGTGTTCATCTTTATCAATTCCAAAATTTTCTCATTGTCTCAGAAAACTGCTGAAATTATTTGTTATGAATTAAGAATCTCTAAGTTGTACTCCAGAAATGAATGAAAGAAAGAACACCAAATAAATTTTAGTTAGTCTGGATCTATGACTTCAGGTAATGCCCGGTTTAGATTTTCACTTTGCTGTCTCATGCTGGATTAATAACAGCTTTGAAGATTGTTGGAACAGAAGTGACCAGTAGATCTCTGTCACAGTCTGAAGTGCAAACCACCACCTTACTTCACACCTTGTGTCTTCTGGAGGAAGCATCTCTGAGATGTGATTATTGCTACTTACTTTAAGTGAAAAAGAGAGATGAGAATGTTAGGAGTGTATCAGGTTTACTTCAGCCAAAAGAATCCAGCTGAACACTGCATCTAGCATCAACTATATATTTCTGTATATTTACTCATGGAAATAGAGGGTTGGAGCACCTCCCCAATGGGGACAGGATGAGAGAGCTGGGGCTCTTCAGCCTGGAGAAGAGAAAGAGCTGGGGTGATCGTATAGCAACCTTCCAGTAACTGAAGGAGGGCTACAGGAAAGCTGGGGAGGGACTTTTTATAAGAGCAGGTAGTGATAGGATGAGGGAAAATGGCTTTAAACTGGAAGAGGGTAGATTTAGACTAGTTATTAGAGATAAATTTTTTACTGTCATGGTGGTGAAACACTGGAACAGGCTGTCCAGAGAGGTTGTGAGTGCCCCCTTCCAGGAAGCATTCAAGGCCAGACTGGATGGGGAAAGGAGTAACCAGGGAGGTGTCCCTGTCTATAGCAGGGAGTTTGGAATGAGATGATCTTAAAGATCCCATCCAACCCAAACCATTCTATGAGTCTATGAAATAAAGAAGTTCCCAGCTCTACATGACATCTCCCTTACTTGAATACTTAGTTTTTCAGACTGGGGGGATGACTCAATATGTTTATGTGCCAGTGGTTAAAATAAGGGTAAGTCAGAGTATTTTACTACATAGGTGGGAAAGAAGGCCCTATCATCTCAGTTGACTCTGAATGTATTACATCAGTAGTTTGTAATTTTTCTGAGAATGTGGAATTTGCTGGGAGAAGTTACAGGATTACAGTGAGCTTGAACTACTGAAAAAACCTGATACATTTCATTTTGCAAATAGTAATTCATGTGACAACATGCTGCTAATATCTACTGCCTTGCTGTATGAATAAGTTATTTTCTCCCTCTAAACTGCACTATTTCCTTTTAGAAAAACTGAGGCATTTTTAAAGTAGTGGTGTATACTCAAATCGGAGTATTTTTTTCAGACAAAAGCTGCTCAACAGCCAATTTCTGTTGCTTCCTTAGTATCCATTCTTAAGATGATGCACTTCAACTTGGCTCTCTGGTTCCTCTGACATTTAAAATGAAAAATCATGCAAAACTTCATTTCCAGTGTCTTTTTGTCTGTTCCTCTTTTTAGTTCATGACTTTGCTTGTTGGGTCATCAACTGGGTGATCTGTGTTAGACATTCTGCTTGTTATAGTGACTACTAAGGATGGTATTACATTTACTTATTTATTTATTGGATGGAAAAGTGCATTGCTGACTTCCATGCTTTCAGTGAGAGGGACAGATCAGATGAGAAATGTAGAACACTTGCAGTTTCTGTTACTCCCAGGCATTTGAAATACTGTGTTGGTCAAAATGGAATCTAAGAATGAGTATGTTTAAATTTATTTTTATACACTGATTTATGTTTAAACATTGGCATTTCATATGTTCAGTTTTTGCTATGTGATGGTGAGAACTGGGAACTCTCTGCCCTTACACAGAAAGGAAAACTGTAAAGGGGTGACACAGTCACGTGAATCTAATCTCTAGAACTTTAAGACCAGCATCGTGAGAGTTGATAAAGTAACAAAAGGTGACACCAGAGCACTGTATCAACTGTAATAGGAACAATATCAAGGACATGTAAAGAACTGCAGATAGTTTTCATAATGTAGTATTTTCCACACGTGAACTATTGCTTAGCTGAACGGCAGATTCCCCCGTAACACAATGACATCTACAAGGCCGCATTTTTAATGTCCTCTGGTGACGTTCTTTCTGCGTTTCATGGTAGTACTTTGTTGTTTTCTTTCCACTCCTTTCCAACATAAACACTCCATGGTGCTTTAGTGTGTGTCTCGCCCAAGATATTTTGATGTTTGTGACCCAGAAATTGATGCAGAGATCCAGCATGTGCAGAAGGTTCTGACTTTAGACTGTTAGCTCTAATGATATTTCCTTGTTGGAACATCGTTTGTTAGCTTTGTGACGAAGAGATAATACTGTGATTCAGGTTGTTTTACGGATTAATTGCTTAGATAATTTTTGTGTCTAAAATGAATACTCTGTGCTACCATGGGCTTTTTATTCTTATAAATGTTAATGTAGTTTGTCATTTCTGGGCCTTAATATCGCAAGCATGTTATTGAAATGACATCCTTGAGATTGATTTGTCCCCGTATCTTGGAGAAGACAAGCTGTGAATTTTGGTCCAATCAAATTTTAATCTTTCTCTAGTCAGAGGAGACTGTGGTTCTTTTTTCCTATTTTTCTTTGCCTCCGAAATTCAGAAAATCTGTGAGCAGTCTGATCCAGCCATCCTAAGTAAGACTAGGATGTTTTTAAAATTCTGATTTGAAATTAGTCAGAGTTCATTTTGAATGTCCTTAATTGCAGCCAACACTTACAGAACAGTATTCAGATGTTAAGTAGTGTTTAATAGCGTTTTGCCACAGACAGAATGTTTTAGCTGTCAGAATAAATTATCCGATTTTTTTTTTTTAAAGCAACTTCTATTCAGACTAAAGTCTTGTGAAACACAACAACTGTTTTAAGGCAAGTGATTTGTTGCTTTAAAACACTGAAACATTTGTTTGCTTTAAAAATTGAAATGTCCTACCTGTATTGTACACGGCATTTAGCTGAAAGAAGTCACGTGTCAAGCTTTCTAACATCAGTGGTAGGGAGGGAATTGCACCTGTGTTCTTCAGGAACTGAGAATATGTTTTGGCCCAGTACTGTGCTAAATATATTCTATGCCATAACTGCTAGCATTTAGGTTTGGTCTCTTTCAGTCTGCCCTCAAAGATTCTGCTTCTAAGTCTTCTTGCTCTTCCCTTGGAAAGAGAGATGAGAGCACATTTAGAAGATACTTAAGTCTTACAAACTTAGAGAACGATTCACAGAAATTATTGACCTCAGAGTTGCGAGAGACAAGTTTTTATTTCAGCCATTAACTAGTAGCAAGAAGAACTAGTAGGTTAGAGCAGGAATGAAGTTTATGAAGATACCTTTAAATTCTTAAAGCAATTAAAACTGGTACATGCATTCTTTGTCTACTGCAAAATTTGGTGGCAAAAGGAAAAGAGACAGGATCAGAGAATATGTAAAGGATAGGTAAAATGCATTTAAATTCATCTCTAGGACTCTTCGTTAAATTCCCAATAATGACATAGGATCTGTTAGCATTGCCTCTAGTTTTATTTCATATTCACCACAGAAATTAATGGAAAAAAACCTCTAATAGATATACAAGTGATGGATAATTAAGGTTATGCTTGCTGAGTCACCAATGATGATTTCAGATAGGTTTAGTGTTTTTCATGAGGTCTTTTCTTGTAGAAGGGACAAATACAACATGCTGTTTATTTGCCTATATTTACTGTTATACAAAACAAACAATTGATGGTGCTTAAAGAAAATCTTTACCAGTCTAACATTCTTTTCTTGAGCAGTCACTGAGAATAAATTTTGGACAACAGTCTGTTTAAATCTTTGGCAGTAAATTGCCATTGCAAAGACTGGGATTTTTTAAATCCTTTTAGGAGTTGGTAAGTGAGAAAAAAAAATTTGAAGTTCTCTTTTAGTATAAACATTTGGTTGAAGTATCTACTTATTCACAATGCCAATAAACTTAAATTCTCACAGGAACAGAAACATACAAGTAAGAGATTTCAGAAGTTCCACAATCTACATAGTGTTGGTCCTGCTTCCTATTATTGGTGCAGCAGGACTGTTTTTTTCACAGAATAACAAAGAACAGTGTGATTCATGGGGAGCCTATGTTCAGATGGTTGTGATCCTCTACTGAATTATAGATCTAATTTTCATGAACAGAGAATTGAACTCAACAGCACCATTTTCTGAGGGAGCACTGTAACCACTGAACTGTTAGAAAAGGAAGTTTAATACAGTTTTCTTTTTTCAGCTGTGCTTTCAAAAGTAGTTGGAAGTTGAAGTTAGGACAGTTGTATTTGGAAGAGTTGTATTCAGAACAGAGCTGTGTTATTCCTGTGCTACCTGCACTCAGACATTCTAAAGGAGCAAGATACAGACTGAGCAAACAAGGTTGTCAAATCCAGTGAAGCTAGCTATGTGTAGCCGCTAAGCTGCCAAACTCCAGCATGACAAGAAGCAAAACTCGGGGCAGACTTTGAAGTCTTTAATATGAAAATGTAGGCAAGTATGGACTTACAGATGTCACATAGTCAAGCAGGGACTGACTCTTACCATTCTCACCCTGGTAAACTGTTTCTCACAGAAAAGCACTTAGAACAAAAGCAGTCAAAGGGATTGTCTCATGCAGAGACTGTCATTTACAAGGCTAATAATATATGTGTTAAGCTCTTTGGAAAGAGTTTGTCAGTGTAATGGATGCATTTATGCTCTTGTATCCTGTCACAACTTCAGTCTGATTGATTTTTCTGACAAAGAGGCTAAACTATTATTTGTAGGTTTTAACTGATGAGTCATCTTTTGAGAGACCGTCTGGAATTAATTGTTCTATCATCCTATTTCATCTTATTAAAGGGAAGAATTAAATTATTTTCTGTTCATTTTGAGTAAAAATGTATTAGCTTAGTAATAATAATCTCGCTATTAAAAGTACATTTTGTATTTTAGTTCTATTTTTATTTAAAGAATATATGTTTCTAATATATGAGATCGTAGCCTTTATGGAGTTAAATTTTTGAATGCTTTTTTTCCTTTTTCTTTTTTTTTTTTTAATTTTTTAATTTTTTTTTATTTTCCATGGCTCTACAGCATATATTCTGAACAACTGCTTAGGTTTTTGCAAAAGTTTGTGCACCTCAACCGAAATCAGAAAATTATTTTTCTGCATTCCATCTACAGAACAGAAAATATTGCTTGTAATCTCCACAGACTACTGTGATAAGTTATAGCATGGTAAAATGCTTTGAAAATGAGATAACATTATTGCGGATAATAAGTGCAATGGTCTTTATCACTTCTCTTGTCTAGTCTTAATACTGATTTATTATGTATTCTGCATTTTTTTTTCAAATGAAATATCTATCCAACTTCTAATTCATGAGAAAGGTTTGGAAATTTCAGTGAAGCTGTAAATTCATGGATGCTGGATAAACTGAAATTAATGGTATGAATTACACTAGGCTGTCCAGCAAAAGGGAAGCTTGTATGCAACTTTTCATTAGAAATCTGTAAAACATCTATAGCATATATTTAAATAAGCCATCTGTTCTGTGAAATGGGTAGGCCTGCTCTTGAAAACGCAGGAGTTACCAAGTGACACAAAAATGATAAAACTATGCTCTTTTGTTTTTCAGGTCTTAGGAACAGATGAGGATAATATGGGGGATGGCTGCTCTCAAAAACTGGCTTCTGCCAAGTTCCTTCGACTTTTGCTCCTAATATTGATTCCATGCATCTGTGCCCTTATCCTTTTACTGGTTATTCTGCTTACCTTTGTAGGTGAGTGCTAATAGGGTAAATTGTCTAATTTTCAATGGAGGAAATGAAAACTGAGATAGAACTGCATTCTCAAGCACTGATGTAATTGTAAATGTTCAAGGTATATATCAGTACATTTACCTAACGAACTAATTACTTAGTGAAAGAATAATTCTTGTTAGAAAGAGATAAATATGCTGCTTAGATTTATCTATTTTAAATTTATTCAAGGTAACAAAGAAACTTTTTCATTTCTTATGAGCATACTACTTGAAGAGGTAAGTATGTAGATGGCTTTCAGCAGTAATTTTACAGGTATAGGATGATGTTTATATTTAATTTAGCAAAATATGTTTGTTTCTTCTAAATATGAAATATATACCAATGGAAAACCTCAAGTGTGTTTTGTGGAAACTTGTTCCAGAAGTATTAGATTTCATAATGGCTTAGTCTAAGAACTAACTCTGTGTAGATCACAGAATTAACAAACTAATAAACTATTACCAGCAGAATTTTAAGAAGCTTTCCCTTTGTTACAACCACAAAGAAGTTAATGTACCTTGTAATTAAATCACTTCTACTACAGCATGAGAAAGACAGTAATGCTGAGTTAAAAAATTGCTTAAAAAAAAAAAAGTAAAAAAAAACCAGCTATTCTTTCAGTGGCATTTTTCAGTTTTTTGGCATTGGAGTTTGTGGCATTTTTCAGTTTTTTATAACTGAAAATATTTTCTTGTTCAGCTTAAGTACTTCAGAAGCAAATCTTTAGCAAATGTGCTAAGGTGAGAGAGTGTGTATGTGTATGTATAAGTGTAATGTAGGTTACTCCAGAAGTAATGTCTCCTGTTGATTTCCATGAAAACTGCAACAGATATGAAGAGCATAGTAACATTACGAAGAGCAAATTCTCAGCTACAAAACACTATTTTTTGACATAGTCACCACCATTAGATATGAATTTTCATGAGAAGTGAACATGAGCCTGTGTGTCACACCTGTAAAAATCTGTTACCAGCGGAGGTGACCTGCTGTTATCACTGCTGAAATACACCATGTACTACCTCATAGCGTTGATGCCTACTGTTTGGTCTCCATAAATGTTCAGCAATTGACAATGAATGTCAATGGGTGTTTTTTTTTTTCTGTGTGAAGGAGTTAAATGACACACCTTTATAGGCCCAGCATCATACACACATCCCTGTCAGATGATGTTTTGGCAGATTACCCCCTTGCTGCCATCTGTCACATGGCAACAGAATATTATGAAATGCTGACAGAAAGGCTCAACCTCTACTTCCATTTTACCAACATCTGCTTCTGATGTCTTAGGCCAATGTAATAATATAGGAGGCATTACTTTCAGAGCAGCTTATATATATATGTATATATAAGCACAGGAAGAAGCCAAGCACTTCTTTCAATAGCACTTTCACCTCTGTCAAAACAATGACAATATAAATCTGCTTTTTCAGTTCAGTCTGTAAAGGATTTACAACAAGACATTGTAGGTCTGTTCTTTTAATTTAGCTTAGGTAGGCAAGTCAGAAAAAACAAAGCTAATGAACACTGTGAGTGACAACTGAGTCTTGGAATGTATCCTTAAACTGAGAACATGCTGAAATGGATTAAATCTGGCACTTCAGAAATATGATGTCGCTCAATTTACTTACCTTATGTTTAGCATTCCATTTATATCCTTCATATCCTCTGCCCTAGATTTTCATTCTTTGGTGAGAAAGCAAATAAAAAAGCAGTTATATTTGTCAGCTCTACCCACTCTCCTCTTCTGAGACATGTATTGGCATAACACATTGCAATACATGAAATCCTCTAGGGAAAGAGGAAATGGGACTTGTTCTGATTCTACTTTGTAGCAAAAATCAGGGCTACATCTTCTTAGGTCTGTGCAACTACTGTGGGGTATCAAATAAGGCTTGATTTTATTACCCATACTTCAAACTGTCAGTTCCCTTAAGGATCTCTTGAATTTTCATGATTATAATTTACTGTTATTTTTTCAGCTAGCAGCTTCTGTTTTGTGAGCATTGATAGCACAGACACAAATTATATCTGATGTCTGGAGTTAAGTGAAGAAGTTCTATGGATGACTTTAAAATGTGTCTAAAATAACGTATTATGTTCTGTTTATTGAGAATACACTATATGCAGAATAACAGTTTATATTCACTTCAGATCTGTAATAAATGAATGCTGTCACAGTCTGATATTGGTATGATAATATACAAAATTGGTGGTCCTGACTGGTTCACACAATATATTGTCAATGTAGGTAATTCTGTTCCTATCTTTGTACCAGATGGAGGAGTTTTCTGTGGTTGTCATTCTTGTATGTTTCACTGGTGACTGAAACCTAAATAGAGCGTTTCCAAAAGAGAGGGCACCAGGGAGAAAGGTCTTAGAAGATGGAGAGAGACATTTCACAAGGGCATATAAGGGTACTGATTTTGAACTAAAATGGGGTAGATTTAAATTAGATATAAGGAAGAAATTCTTCACTACAAATGTAGTGTGGTGCTGGATCAAGCTGTCCAGAGTAGCTGTGGTTGCCCTGTCCCTGGAGATGTTCAAGGTTAGGTTGGATGGGGCTTTGGTCAGTGTGATCTAGTAGAAAGTATCAGTGCCCACAGTAGGGGATTTGGAACTAGGTGATCTTTCAGGTCCCTTCCAATCCAAACCTCTTTGATTCTGTCAATATCAGTGATGTGCCCTTGCCTTCAGAATGCACAGATTCACAGGGACAGACACTGTAAAAGAAATCTCACTGGGTATGTGCTGGCTAGCTATAGCAGTGAACTATCATTTTATTCTCTGAGTAACTGCCTCATCCATTACATGTTTTGTTAGGCTGCTTTGCTCTCTTTGGTTGGCTTTTTAAGCAAACTTGGTCTCTTTGAGAATTTCCTGCTGTGAACTGTTAGAAATCATGCACATAATATACTGCCAAAATCTCAATTTAATGGTCTGAACAGTGCAACTATTCTTTAGATCTTGTAACTGTCCATTTCAGATCTTTAAATTAAACATTAATTCCTCAAGAGTGAAAAGCAACTGGAAAATGATCAGTAAGATTGTTGGCAAGGCACTGCTTTGAACTGAATGAGCCTCATGCCAGTTCCTTGGTTTCGTACCAAACACAATGAAAATCAGCGTGCTTTATATTTCTGCCATCTGGACATGTCCAGCTATAGCTGGAGACACAAATCCAAACTGGTTACAGCTATTTCTCAACTAATTATCTTTCTGGCTATGAGTTACTGTCTGCAGCTATGTGATTTACTGTCCACAGCTCTTTGTAAACTGACATTTGAAGAATAGTTGGATATAATGTGTATGTATACATGAATAAAATTAATATTCTGCATTTTAGCTATACAAAAAAAAATGTTAGCGGACATTAATAGGAAATAAATTACTTCTTATTACTGAATAGATGAAAAATAAGAATTGATTATTTTAAAGCATCTAATGTTGTTTTCTTAGGAATCTTGAAATTTAAATAGTTTCTGCAGAACTTTTAATGCTGTGAAAAATCTCCAGTAAGTAAATATAGGATTGAAAACATACAGTGGAACTTAAGGGGAAAAGGAGTATAATAAAAAAAAAAAAAAAAAAAGAGTCTACTTCAGAGAGAGATTGGAGTTTAAATTCTCTACTCTGTGTACTGCGAGGACAAGAGGACAGGAAGAATGTGTTGAAGGGAAACAAAGTGCTTCAGAAAGGTGATCCAAAACTGTCTTTTACAAATAGGGATCAGAACTTGCCAGCAGTGAGTGTTATGCAGAAGGTTAGCCTACCTCTCTCAAGAACATATGCACCAGAGCCCAGGCAAGTGCAGCTAACTGATGGGATGCAGAGTCTAAAGACACTTCCTAATATTATCTAAAAGCATAAATTAAAAGAATATGTCTAGATTCAGTCTTTTAAAACCTTCTAATGTGCCTCCTAGTGCCTGCCAGCACGTAATAAAACAATTGCTAGAGCACTCATCTAGAAGGAGGAAAAGCTGGATTCTTTAAACTTTTTGAGTCCTGAGTTTGCTGTTTGGAAAATTTAAACTTTAAATTTAAACTCAAAATATATGAAAATATGAAAGTAATAAAGTTATATATACCCTGAGGCCATAACCTTCTCTAGTAATATCTCCCAACCTTCACTTGCTCTCTGTGTTTTTATTTTGTGGCAAAAAAATCTTAACAGAAATTCAATAATATTTATTGTCAGCTGAGATACAATTGAGAAGACCTGTTCCCTGGAAGACAGTTCATTATTTGGCCCACCTGTCAAGAAAAGGAGTTGTTAGCAATAACTAGCTGAAAAGAGAATAAAAACTTTATTGTTGAAAAGATGGGACGAAGAAGCGAACATGGGTCTAGAGACCTCAGAAGAAGAAAGTGATCTTATGGGTAGTGATAGCTATTATTCTAGTTTCAGAAAGGTGAATTGGGAGAGGATAGAATCATGGGGAACGAAATGCCATATTTTTCATAACACTATTATTAGTCCATCATATTAAGCCAAAACATTTTTTTAAACTTCTTTCAAGCTTCACCTGGCTTTTAATGTGTTCCCTACTATTCTGCTGAGTGATATATAAATAGCTGATCATTTTACTTTCTATTTTTGTGTGAGTGGAGGAGAAGAGAAGAGCCTAGGGAAGAGGACTGAGAATGTGAAAAAAAAATCCCTTCCGCTATTCTTGAGTCATGGAAAAAATCTGCATTTTTTCAAAAAGTAGGAAGAAAAGCTCATTTCCTCATTTGAACTTTTTGAAAGCTACAGAAAAAAAAAAAAAAAAAAAAAAAGGCTGAAGTTTGAAACCTGAAGCAAAGAGGGTTCCTACTCATGGAGGTTCAAAACTTTATTTGGAAATCCAGCATCCACATAAATCTGCATATGAACGAGCATTATCTCTGTGCATGTTCAGTCACAATTCCTAAGATTTTAGCAAAATGATGCTACTTCTGGTCCTAATTGTGAAATCAAAGCACATCCATTCTTTGTATTTGGCCTGACCGGAGTACTCAAGGAAAGAGAAATTGCTGCTGAAATAATTCGTGGGTGGGAGATTTTTTGTTGCTTCTGTAAAATGCACAGTAAATTCCTCCAAATAACGATGAATTATGCACAGTTGTTGGTAGAAAAACAGAAACTTTCACATTCATAGATATAAAAGTCCCTCGAGTTCTTCTAGTGAAAGATATACACAAAGTTGTATTCACAGTCAGTGACAACTGAATCAAAACAGCCCAGTTGGATAAGCAAGTATTTGGTAAATCTCAAAGGGTAGCTGTTTCATTGAACTCCCTTACATTTCAGGAACCTTTCAAGTCTTTATTTCTAAATTCCAGTTGTTGCAGTTGAATTTTACTCAGTAAAAAAGGAAATACTGAGTTTCTTCCTTTAAACTCTTTTGGGTTCATATTCTTTTTACTTATTGAACTTCCCAACCCAAAGTCACTTCAGATTGTAACTGAAATTTGGGTTTTCTGACACAGTTAGTAGCTATGATTAATGAAGATTTCTGCCTGCCCAGTGTTTGAATTTCCATAAAGTAAACTGATTTAATCTAGCTGCAGGAAGAAAACAAGGAAAGGGATTCTGTAACAGCATGAAGAAGGGGTTCAGAATACCCAAGTGGTTGCAGGTTGCATGCAGTGACTGGAGTTGGCAGAGCAGAAGACCTGGGTAAATGTGGTCTTGAGACCGGGAATTTTCTAAACACAATAACCAAACTGAAAATGAACTTCAGGAGAGGTAGCAGTTATTTGTTAGAGTACTAATAAATAAATAACTATTAATTATCTATTTCAGTAATAGTGACAAAAATGAGTGAAAGATGTGTGGATTAAATTTTCTTACTATTTTTTTTTTTATTCCTTGATGCTTATGGAATGCATCTCCTTAGAATTATGCAGCTCTTTTGATTTGTTAACCAAAGTTGCAACTGTTCAACATGTACAACTAAGCAAAGTCTGTGTTTGTATATAATATAACAAATGAACAACAAAAACATACAGCACTTGACTAAAATTCTGTACACAACTGTATATTCAAAATCCAGTGTCAGAGAAGGATGACAAAGAGCTCATGGAACATACCTAGCAGTGAGAGTTAAATTACATAATCCTATATAGGGAAAATAATACCTCTTTCCATTTTAAATATTAGTGGATTATAAAATAAAAAAATGAATAATGAAAGTAATCAATTTTTTTTGACATACTGACAGTATGAAAACAAGAGATGATGCAATTTAAAAATAATAAAGTATTCCCAAACATATTTCCATGATGATAGAACAAATGCTTGTTAGATCTCCTTCAATTTACATTTTACAGTTATAATTACATAAGAATTCAGTCACCTACTATAAGTGGGATTAAAACATTTTAGCTCATTGTTGGTGATGATCAGTGACTTACTGTGTTTCTCTGTTTATCTTTTTGTTAACTTTTTGTTTTGAATGCACTACTTGTTCTACTCTTATTTTGTTGCTACATTAAATTCTTCAATTTAGTTCTCTTTAACTATGACAGTGTTGTTTTTCTTTTCTTTTGTTTTGTTTTAATTCTGCGCTGCTCAATTTACCACATCGTTTGCCTCACAAAACAAATTGGTGACACTTGTTCTTCTGGGTGATGGTAATACTGGTACTTCTTTCTTTCTTCCAGGGGTCTTAGAAAAAACATGCTTTTATTCAAATGGGAGTGAGGTTCTCACAGTTAGCAGTGACATTGAAGCATCTAGCATTCTTTTGCCAAACATGGTTGAAAATGGTTCCAAGACTGATCCCACAGTGGATATCAGCACATGGACTCCCTCCTGGACCACCACACCTTTATCTCAAGTTGGACAAATGAACACAAACTCAAATATGTTGAGAGAGACTTTACAGGAGAATGCATTTGCGCCAACATCTCCAGCATCAGTGCTCAGTCCTGATCTTACAAATGATGATGGTTTAGCAGAGGGCCCCAAAAACAGCACCCAGCTTTTTTCCACTACACAGAGAGAACCATCGTGGTCCACAGATTTATCCTTTAATATCACAGAGAGGATGACCACTCTACCTGTATTAAGTTCTACTCATCAACATGTGTCACAGAAAAAGGAGCAGAAAGAAAGTAAGTTTATCTTTTATTTAGCTTCATAATTCTGACTCAGAAGTATAGAATATAATGCTGGCTGCTTCTCAGTGAGCTCCCGTGCATTCTGAGGAGTTAGTCACTTTTTGATAATCTTTTTGTCATGCATATTCCATGTTGCAAACAATTGGTATGTTTTCAGAACATTTGATAAGAAGAGGAAAATGCACTAAGTTCAAGCAGGTATGAGTATTTACAGTATGTTCTTCAACTAGCGAAAATAATGCATGCCTACCAAGTTTGAAAATGAACTATTGCAGACTGTATTCAGTTTGTAGATTGGATTTTCTAGAGTTTGTTGAAATTATGTATGTGGTAAGTACCTTCATGATCTGGGGATGTAATGATAATTACAACATTTTCCGTGTTAATGAATAAATTCTTCACTAATTTGAAATTATTTCTTGATGCACCCATAAACTTCCAGTGACATTTCTGAGGACTGTAATCGAAATGTCAAGAAAGAACAAGAATTATGATCAGCTTTCATTGGTCTCATTATTAAAAAAAAAAAAAAAAAAGCATTTTATTCCTGCTGTGGTAATTTTATTGATTAATCATGGCAGTATTGAAAGGTTTCAGCATATTATTTTGTTAACACACTGAACTTTATATAAGTTATCATATGAAAATCTGTTTTTCTTTCATTGCATATCATTCCTTAGATGTTCATCTCATCTGAAAGTGAAGCAAAACTTACTTCAGGTCACAGAGATATCTGAAATAGATTAAAATAGATAGCCAGTGACCTAAAAGGAGCACACTGAATGAACTGTGTATTTGAAATTTCTGTGAAATGAAAATGAAGAGAGAATGTCAGTAGTGATCTCTTCCAAAAAGCCACTGAATTAGATGATGTTTTGAGGAGAATGTCTGTGTGTCATTCCTCTATTGGATTCCATACTTAGTTAAAATATAAGATCTGACATTAGTTACCTACCTAAGGAATGTATTATTCAGGTGTGAATGATCAGATAGTTTGCATCACAGATTTTTTTGCTCTGCTGTTTTCTTCAGAAACATTCTGCCTTCATGAGCTTTTTCATTTCCTTCCCTTCCTCCCCATCATCATCAAAGAAACAGATAAAAGTTGTGAATGATCTTTGTTAAGTCCTTTCTTCTTCACGGAGTGAAGTAAAAGAGGAAAATCTTTAATTTATATATATATATATATATGTACACAGATGTGTATGTATTTTAACCTAACACATTCCTTTTGAGGGTGTTCATTTATTGTGAATCAGTAATTTGTCATTTATTTCTGCCTCCTGCAGAGTAATGATTCTACAGACTGTTTGAATAGTCTTGGCTTTCTATACGTTACATTTCCTAGATTTTCTTTAACAGTTTCACATCTAGTTTATTTTTCTCACATCCAAAACTGAGAACAAATGTATGTAAAAGCATACTTATATCCTGTTGGTGATTCATTTGTTTACTTTATTCAGTAGCTTGGCTAATTATTACTGTGCTGAGAAACACCTTAGAATCACAGTGTTCTGTCTACAAATGTTTGCAACTCATGATTTTTTCAGTGATTATGATCATAAAGGATGCCTTGATATTAGTGGCCTTATGGTCAATGTTGAGCAGAGCTGTGGGGCAATATACTTCTTGTTTTCCCTGACTATAACTACTTTGGCCTGTGTTGTGGGGTCTAACTGTTTTTCTGGAAGATGGTGTCTGCATTTCAACCTTAGTAACTAGGTAAGGTAGTTACAGTACAGATGTATTGCATAGAGTTCTGTACTGATGTTTGTATTCATCTGCCTTATCGTAAAATTTAACATGCCTGGAATTGCAGAAAATGTAGATGAAACCCTTTTTGTTTTTGTTTCCCTATCATGTTGAAATGAACTATTATGAATGAATTTGTAGAAATGGATGTAATGTGTGTATGTGTACATGAGAGACATAATTTGATATCTTTACCTATTGATGCAGAGACATTACTACAGCGGCTCAGGACAAACTTAAAATTTTTTTTTATTGCTGTATATATTTGGGGTATCCAGGATAATTTAGTCTCATAATAACTTTGTGTTCCCATAGCTGTACAAGGCATCAAGGACTAGAAATCACAGGGCTTCTCCCACTATCTTGCTCTTGTACTAGCCTTTGCAAATTAACTCCTTACACTTCTTGGTTTCTTTGATTTTTCCCACTAAGCTTTGCTTCCTGAAGAGAACTCCAACATGGTTTGATGCCCAAAAGAGTTCTTCTGTATTCTCCTGTTTGAGGGAGGTGTGGAAAAACAGGAAACAGATGTAAATTTTTGGTATAGTAAGGCTGGTGTAGTCTTTTAGAGTACAAAGGGTGTTTTAGGACAAGTAAAACACTAATGACTATGTGGGAATGGTGGTAGTAGATCAAACAATAGTCTCTCTTACTGTCTTGATCCAGTTGTGACCATTAGCATGTGCCAAAAGAAGAATAAACTAGGACTAGCACATAGAAACATCTCAACATTATATCGTAGCAGATTCCAATGAGATATAGTGAGACCTGTTGAATTTTCTTCCAGTAATTTATAATGGATATTTGAGCTTTTTAGGCATATCTTGTAAGGAAATTAATCTGCAAATGAAGTGTGAGGCTGATGGTTCACTGTCACCAACACACACTAGCAGATCATCCATCAGGACAGGTTTCATCTGGTTCAGATGTGGTCAGGTAAGTGCATTACTGATGATTCAGTAAGAGAGAATAATTTCAATTTTATGCTGTTTTTATGCAGGATGTTGTAAGACAAATGATATGTTATACAACATAGAGGCTGACAGTGCAAAACTAGCGAGACAAAATTCTCTGAAGACATTTGAAATGGCAGTAATTTGGCTAAAACATTTTTGTTCTGATCTTAATATCCTTAGTACTGGATTTGCTATAATGTTGAATCACAACTTCAATAAAATACATTAGAAAACATTAATAAGAGAAATGATAAACCCTGTGACTATATGATAGTAACCCAAGACTTTAAAATAACACAAATAAGACATTTCTGAATTACTAACTGGAGAGGAATGAAATTTTGCACATATGACATCAGTTATTTTATAAGTCCATGAAGCATAAGGAAGTGCTTTGTCAGAATAGACTAATGGGTAAATGCGAAGGAATGATACAATAAAGAAGAAACAAATCAGTTTGTTTTTCTTTTACTAGAGGAAGCAATACCTCAGTTTCTGTTTGAAAGCTCTTTGAAGGAGTAAATGACATTTCTGGTTAATTCAGCATACTTGTTCTGTAACAAGAGACTTCTCTGAGAAGTCTTGAAGAAAATTGTCTCTTAGACTAATTACTCATTCAAAGACAGGGAAATACATGGATGAATGGTTGGGTTCCACTGTGAAGTTTACCAATGGAGTCTGGTAGTGTTTCATGTGAATGTAGAGTTTACAGTCTACCTTAAAAATGATCTGGGAAGGCAGCAAATAGTCAAGGAACAAAATTTCTGCTTGCACTGAGTAACCTGCCTAAAATGAATATATGAGATATTGCACTCCTTACTGACCTAATCACCAAAAAACAAAACAACGAACAAACAAGCAAACAAAGAAAGAGCGTTTGCTGCAGACAATATTCTGGCTCAGTGATGGTCAAAAAGGCCAGTCTGTTTCAGGTGTTGTCATCATGATGTCACATGTTTTCATGAGGGCTGCAGAGCATAAAAGAAAGTCTCATCACATCAGTGTATAAGTTCAGACAAAAAGAACAAATAAGAATTGGAAAATGCAAATTGCAGGCAAAAAGATCAGAAGAGGTTTGTAATGGCATAGATGTGAGGAGACACTAAATATCAATAAAACACTCTTTTCCTCTCGGAAAATTGTCCCTACATTTCCTAGTGGCTTGGAGAAGAACTGCAGCTGTTACACAATGTTTTTCTTTATATTAGTAGGTGCATAGTGCATTCTGGTTACCAGTCAAGTTAAAGAATGCAGCCACAACTTCACAGAATACATAGCTACATCATGGAATGCATTGCTACAGAATAATGAGAAAACCAGAAAGTATAGAATTGCTTGGAAAACTTCCTGATGAGTTGGCCTAGATCAGGATTTTAAACACAATACTCCAGTTACTTCTGACTTCTCAAGCCTCAAGACTTTGTTGCCAGAAGTTGTTACACTCCTAGGTGGTTGCTCCTTACAGTCCTAGATTCTTAGGATTTTTCTTGGTGCAAAGGCCTGTTTCTGTGTTAAATGTATCCTCCATTCTCTTTCTTTCCAAAGAGAAAATAAAATAGGAATGCATTTTTCCTCTTGAGAGATTAGAGTTTGTATGAGTTCAGATTTAAATGTGTTGTTTGGAAGGCATGGTCCATGGTGTTAAGTCACAAGAAGGGAGAGTTTCCTTTTAGCAAAAACATCAGTAAGAGAGTTTTAGGTGAACCAGTAGGTTCATCAGTGGCATTTGAGGCATGTGCAGTAGTCTGTTCATCAGCCAACTAATGTGAAATGGAAAACTAACCATACACTAGATAGTCATTATCTTAAAGAATAAAAGATGTTTTCCCAATATAAATTTAAATACACTTTCATCAGTACTTTTCTTCTCCTTGAAAGTTGGCTGCATCTAGACGGTAAAGAGACTGACCAGGAGATGTGTATCAGATTGAGAGTGATATTTTCATTTCAAATGGAGGAGACTCACTGATGATCTGAGTAGACAGGACGAAGAGAGGACATTCTTCCTAGGAAAACATCCTGTAAAACTAAAGGAATATGCACTGGGACAAGTGGTATTAATAACTATTTTTCTTCCACTTACAGATATTTATGCATATATACATGTTTAATATCCTTTTTTTTTTTTTTTCTTCTATGCCAATTCTCTCATACTTCTCTTCTAGCAGGCAGTCAAGTAGCCATGCAGCCTTTTCACATAGTCAAACACACATGGAAAACTGACCATGTTCAGATACTAATAGGAAAAGTAATATGATCAAGTGCTCTGAGCTTGATCTTCTACCATCCCTTTCTGTGCAGAGCCTGGAACCCAGCTGGCCCAGGGCTGTGGCAACCAGCACACAAGCCTGCCTTTGGCATAGCCCTGAGTGAGATGGATAGAAATAAGGGAAGTATTTTTCCAGTTCTGATTTATTCTGAATATACTGAATAGAGTGCTGTGAAAAGGCACAAGTCCCAGATGAACATGCATTCCCACTCAGCTCCCTTCTGTACTTAAACAAATGTGCAAGAGGACGATCAAAACCAGGCCCTAAATGGTTGCTTGTAGCAGTGAAGTACAAAACTGCCTTTGCAAAAGTGAAACACAGTATCACAAGACTTTGTGAGCATTAGTTGAAAAAGCATATATTTTGTGTTTGCTTGTTAGCATCTTTTGCTCTTCCTAAAAAAAAATAGGCTTGTTATGTAGAGTAGTAGCAATAGTAAAAAGAAAACTCTTTTATGTTTTGTGCACATTTGAAATGGAGCAATTTATTTTCAGCACCTTGCTCTGCAGGGTCATCCTTTATTGTATTATAACAATGTCTAATTCATACATTAAATAGATATTTTTTCTCTTGCCAGCACTCCTTTCTTTGCATTTGGTATTCTGCCATAACTATAATCTATAGAGAACAAAGCTGGCTCAGCTTTCTGTTTGGTATAAAAGAGCAATATGAGAACCAGTTTGGGGATAGCTGGAAGGGATGGCACAAAACAAGAAATTCCCTGCTTTCTCCTTGCCTTGCACTGCTCAATCCAAGTTAAGGTACTCAGTAACAGCATTCTGAGTATGTTTGTGACTCCTTAATCCCTACTGTCTGAAACAGTGACCCAATAAACTACTACATTTTCTTTTATCATAATTTATGTTTAATTACTCAAGCAAGTTGAAGCAGCCCCAATTATTAGACGTAATAACAGTGATAGATCCATGGTAGATATTTAAAGATATTTATCTTGATCTCAATAAAAATTAAAAATGTTGTTATAACATGATTTTCTCCTGGAGCAAAAATAGTTTTGGTCTTTCAAATTGACGAAGAAGATCACAAACTGTGGTCCCCAAAGTCTTATGCCAGAATTTTCGCCACTCACCTGTTTTCTTTTTTCATATAAACACTAGCATTTCCTATGGATGTCTGGACATACCTTGGCAAGGAAACCATTACGTTTCTCATATAAATTATCTGGCAGTGTAATTCAAAAGGTTCTTACATGTGAATACTCTCTATGTAGAATATATGTAGATTTTTCATTAAAACTTATGTTTATGAGGAAGAAAAAGCTAACTAGATTTTAAAACCTGGTGCATTGCAACTCTCAGTCAACTGGAAGTTTGCAAAAAATGTTAAATAATTATGTGAAAATTGTAATGAGGTTGCTAACACTTATGTAGGTTTACCTACAGGTAAGCTTAAGCCTTTAATTCCTTTCAATAAATTAATGGACCCTTACTACGAATATTTTGTTTGTAGAAAAATTGTCATCTGCCCAAATACACTTCAGTCAAACAGTGCTCTGTATAAAGTATCTAACAGATTAATATTGTCTATTGGAATTAACATTTTGATGAGTACTGTAAATAACTATTGCCCTCTTCCTGTAATTCTGTTTTCACTCTCTCAACCAGTCTTTACTTTTCAGCCTTTCAGCCTATAGACTATAGTCCTTTCAGACTATAGAGTGGGAGACTCTCTCATTAGAAATAACTACAGTGCTGTTCCAGTATTTAAATGACGTGTATGTGCTTCTAGAGTAAATGAATATGTACCTTTAAAATGTTTAAATATAAAGAAATCTTTTCAGCTCTATGACTTTTGCTTTCATGCATCTGTTATGCATTTTTTTTTACGTATTACTGCTTGTAGTTTAAACAGTTTTTTTGTCATTAAAGTTAAACAACAGACTGAGTAAGATGTTGTGTGCCAGCCTGTCATGAAACTTAACAAGGATGGGATCAGTGAACATGAGGCATGTCCTAAGATAACTGGCTAAGAATTATAGTCAGTGACTTCCTTTTCAGATCTACCATCTTCTCTAAAAAGTCACTTACGTGGTTATTTCAACAAAAAGGCATTTTTTGATGCAAGTTCTGCTCTATATTGTAGTTGTTTATCACAGTTTCAAAAGGTACACCTTACATCCGGTAGCCATGTGTAATTTTATTTTTTATTAAAGTTGATCACTTCTATGCTTCTGCATGGTCTGTTGTGGCTTACAGTAGAGAGAGCGCAGCCAGTTGTAGATATAGAGCTGTCATTAGCATAAAATGGTAAGATCTAGGGTATTGTCCAAAAGGAATGTCAGAGTACCATTAAAACAGAAAGCTATTTACAGTCACTGTCATGTTTCATAATCAAGAGAAATCCAAGAACAACATAATGAGTAACATGATCTGAAATCATAATGAGGATGGGAATAAATTAACCAGTACTGTTAAAGATTTATTTGGCTATTAATCTGTATGCAAAGTGTTTGTTTCCCCTTTATTGCAACTGATTATTAAGAAATCATAATTAAATTCCCCAATGAAATAAAATAATAGAAGTTTAGGCTAGAAATAAGGAAGAACTTCTTTTACCAGATGAGTATTGCAGCAGTGGATCCCATTACACTCTCAAGCTATGAGATCTCCATCCTTAGAAATTTCCAAAACTCAGCCAGACAAAACCATGGCTGACAATACACTGGTAACAACTTTGGAGTAGCAGGTTGGCTAGAAACCTCTGAGGATTCTTTCTGTGACCACTTCTGTAATTACAGGGTTTAAAAACAATCATTTTTACATATTGGGTAAAATACAAACAACACATGGCTAAAACAAAAAATTAACATAGCATCTTGTTTAAGTACATTTCAGATAATTAGTTCTAATTTTTATGGGGAGCTTGGCATTTTGTCTGTATAACTAACATGGAGGTAAACAAAGAACTCTAAGAGACAGCATCGAGGGAAGCTATATGTATTTATTAGTGCAATTACATAAAAGAAATGGACTTTTAATTCTAGGAAGAGCAGATGAAATAAAAGTATTTAAAAATCTGAGTTTGCACAAGCAACTTGTAAGCACCATGTTCATAAGCTTTAAAGCAGCTAAACTGCTATACAGAAATAGGGAAACTTCGTATTCTGTTATGCTCTTAGATGCGTGCATATTAATCTACTCATGGTTTTTTTTGACCACTAACTCCTCACACTGTGAAAGTTTGTCAACATTCTTCTTTGTTCACATAACGATCAAATAGAATAATTCGAATGATTCTACTGATGTCGATAGCTAAGCTTGTCTGTAAACAGAAGTATCTGAACTCTAGTTGTAGGAATATTTTTAAAACGTGATACCGAAAAGAAAATTGCAGTGATAGAGACAGGAGAGTCAGTAGCAGCCCCTCAGAATAAAGAAAGGTCCCAAAATGTCCTACATTATGTTCTGTGAAATATTCTATAACAAACACGTAGTGAAACTCAGAAAATCTAGGCTGCAGTATTTCTCTTTACAGCAAATTGTCTTTTACAGACAGTAGCTGCCTGTGTCGCAATGAAACTGTCACACAGATTATTTTGAAAAGCATAGCTGTGGAAACTTTCCGCAGAGAAAACAAACTGAAATCTGTTAGACTGGTAAGTCTGTTGTTAGCCAGTTAGGTCAGTCCTTACTTAGCCAGGTCTTCAGTACACCAGGACCTTAAGTTCCATCTGCAAATTACGAACAGGAGATTGCAGTTAGTAAAGCATAGATTTAACATACTTGTTGTGTTTTTCTTAGGAAGTGAGGTGCTGCATTTTGTCCCTAGTTTCTAGACAAACACAATAGGAAGCCTTAAGTAGGGTTTGCTACGTTAGTTTTGTCTGAAGGTGAGGTAAGCACTAAGTCATCACTGTGATTAATAGTTAAAAAAGGATACTAATCTCCTACCAAAGAGATCAGAAGAGAAATTTGGCTATTCTTGAGAGTTAATTAATCAGAGGCGAATGGGACAGCTCAATTACATGCTATTACTGTGCTGTTCAATCCACAACCTGTTGAATATCTCAACCATTGTTAAGTCTTTTACAAAGCACTTTTTTGTTTTAAACATAACAATTTGATACATAACTAATTATTGTCAATCAAGCTAATGCTCATATTCATTTACTGAAAACGTGTTAAAAAAGAATCATCTGAATTCCTGCTCCAGCGGGTCCTGTGGAAGCTAGGATTTATTTTATGCCCCCACTCCTTTGTATTTTTCAACAAAGCTTATCAGTAATAGTAATGTACATCTTTCAGAACAATAGCAAAATGCAGTCCAGTAGTCTAATTTCTTGTTCTGCTTTTTGTTCATTTAATGGTAGGTTCTTTAAAATATGTCTCCAGTTTCACTAAAGAATTCCAATAAAATGGCCATTAGGAAATAGCTAATCAAAACACCAGATCTGTAATATAGGCCAGGACACACCTCCTGGGGGTAGATACTCAGCCTCACCTTTGGCTAGTGAACTTAGCAAGTATGTGCCTCAGCCTAGAAGAAATATATGCAGGTGAAAGAAGTGGAGCTCAAAAAATGAGATAGCTTATTGAAAAGTACGATTTTCTGCAATATCCCTTGGTCAGTAGAATAAATTGAGTTAGAGTTTGTAACTGCATCATGCTCTTAGCATAAAATGTTTGATGCAGACTGGACGTGGTGTGGTGCTCCATGACTTCCTCTGTACAATAACCCACAGATTACCTTAAAAAAAAAAAAAAAAAAACACAGTAACATTAAAATTCTGATGTAAAATATGAGTTATATGTCCCTCGTGTCTAACTTCCTCTCTGTGACCTGGGAGATAATGAACTGTTTTTCTGTCTGCTGCAGGTGGTCAGTGTCCTTATCACCTTTCTCTTTGGTAACTATGGAGCTGAGAATCACTCATACCTTTCAAATTGTATAATTCATTAGCTGAGCTAAGTTAAATGCACAGCAATTGCTTTCAGCTAGCCTTGGAGTTTTACTTCTATTTTGGACCTGCTGAAGAGGTTTGCTATTCAAAATCTTATTTTCCTCTTCCCCCATATGTAAGCTATTATGAGCCACCTGGGCTTCATTTAAAGGTTAATGCTGTTGAGAGAGACCCGGCTCTCTGCTCAGTCATGCAGTGCTGCGCTCTTTCTATGGTGCTGTTTGTTGGCTCCCTGAAGAGGTGACTCAGCTGTAGTACAGGATAAGGTAGTTCTTGACTTGTTTAGCACAAAAGTTGTTGTCAGTGTATCTTATTGTTTGCACAAAACCATTATTTAGCAATGTACAAGTAGACCATAGTCTTCTTTCAGCAGTTTAAAAAGGTGTTATCTCATTTTGAGGAAAAGATCATATGTACCTGTTAGTTTTAGAGTCATCTTGAACTGTCTGAGCTCTGGACTGATATACAACTTTTCTGCCTATAATTATAGTTATGCATCTTGGTCTGTGTTTTTTTTCTGTGCTCTAATTTTATACGTTTTAAAGCTTTGGCACATTTTAGCACACGTATGGAAGATTTAATTGCCTGTCAATGACACAAAGTATTCAAAACTAATGTATTGGGCACTTTACTATCTTTAGGTAATTTCTGGGTAACTGATTTTAAATATGAGCCCTATTCAACATTGTGTTTGTCACAACACAAACCCTTCTGTTCTTGAAGTAGACATTTAAATTAAGTAGGCATTATTGTTTTGGGTTGACCTCAGTTGGCTGCCAGATGTCTGCTTGGCTGCTGTCTTGCTCCCTCCTCCTTGACAGGCTTGGGGGAAAACATAAATGGAATATCTTGTGGGTTGAGCTAAAGGCTAGAAGGCCGCTTACCAACTGCTGTGCCAGACAGGACAAACTTGGCATGGGTAAGATAAATTGAATTTATTACTATATAAAAAAAAGTGATGAATGGTAGGGAAACGGATAAAACCAAAACAGTCTTCCCCCTAACACATCTTTCTTTCCAGCTGCTCACCTTTACTCCCTCATTCTTGACTCCATCTCCTCCTCTTCGTTGTTGTGAGCACCACAGGTTAGGATGAGAGTGCTGCTGTCAGTTCATAACAGCTCCTGTCAGCTTCTCCTTCCTCCTTGTCCTACTCCCCTTGTCCTACTCCTAGAGTAGGAATCTGCAGCATGGAAACAGTTCCACAGGCTGCAGATCTTCAAGAACAGTTTCAACACGGGTGCTCTGCCTGGACTGCAGTTCCTTGGGGTAAGCCTACTTCAGCATAGGTCCCCCATGGGCTACAGCTCTTTCTGAGCATCTGCATGGAGTCTTATGCAGTGTAGAAATCTCCACCGTGCTCTTCTTTGTGAGCTACGGAGAAGTTTCTGCTTCACAGTTCTCTTCCACGGGCTGCATTATCACTGCGCTGATGTTCTCAGTATCTCTTCTCCCTCATTCTTCTCTGATGTTGGTGTTTGCAGGATTGTATCTTTCCCCAACCCCCCCAGTAACTCTCCTTTGTGGCATTTTGTTCTCTCTCAAACAAGCATTCTCGGTGGAGCCATTGAAGCTAGTAGAATCCAGCTTAGGGCAGCCCTGGCCTTGCCTCACGGAGGAGCCCTTCAGCCCCCCATTACAAACACCTAGACACATGCATTTAAGACTGAGAAAACTGAGAAAAATAGGCAAGTTCAATCTTGCTGATGGTGCTGTTTCTTGTAGAAAAATGTTGGCATTCTTCCTCCAGAAAACATATGTATCCTTTTTGTTTTCTTCAGTAATGTAACATGAATGTGTGCTGTTCTGTAAGGATCAGTTGGTATTTTCTGTTATGTACAGTATGTGCTGGAAAAGAACAAAGGCACAACTTTTTCTGTGAGTATGAAGGATCTGAGAATGTACTCAGACTGGAGCAGTAACCTGATGTACATACTCAGAAACTAAGCTGTCCCACATGTTAGGAAATAGAGGCTGCTGGGAGTTGTGAAAATCATGTTTTCAACTCAACATTAATATGAAAAAATTGCAGAGGCTGCAGTGTTTTTTTTTGTTTTGTTTTGTTTTTGGTGAAATAGTTGATTTTAACTAATGATGCTTGAACTAAGAAAACAACTTGTAGATTTCTCTACTGGAGAAGGAGAGATTGTAGTTCCTGGCATCTGTTGAAATGGGCCAGAAGGAAATCACTGACTGGGCCACTTTTCCTGAGTTATGGAAAAAACATCTGAAATACAATATCAGAGGTTCTCTCCCAAGTGGACTGCACAAGAGGGGTAGGCTAAGAAAATCTGACTTCTATTTTAACTGAAATGCAATATGTACCAAGATGGCATAGCACATTAGAAGAGGTGTTAAAATTTTTTCAAGACAGTAATAAGTTTTGGAAACAAGTTTTGCTGGAAAGATCAGACCCTTAGTGTAATGTAATGCTCCTTTGACCTTCAGCAAAAGTCCATGACAATCTGGATACACAATAGCAACAGGGCAGAAGAAAAAAAGGCACTACATATCTTAATATATCTCTCATTTAAGACTGTGAAATCAAACAGAATTGCAAGACCCTTTGAAGGTTAGGTGAACATGGCGATTTGGGAAAAAATTGATTTGATGAGGGTCATTCCCATATCAAGAAGTCTACAAATTGCTGCTATAGGCAAGCTAGACAGGTTTCTAAGTTTGAATGGATTTTTGTTTTCATTTTTCTTAATGGGAATTTCAGAGTTCTCAGGACTCTTAAAGATGAGATTTCATAGAATCATAAGGGTTGGAAAAGACCACTAAGATAATCTACTTCAACTGTCAACCCATTGATGTCATGTTGGTAGAGCTTTTGCTATGAAAGAGCCAGGTGAACATTGCTTTGTTTCCTGGTTTCAGACAGAATTCACTCTCAGAGGCAGTGAAATTTAGTGTACTAAGTTAAGTTCTGTAGCAAAGCAAGTGGTAGTTGCTGCTGCCTTGAACACTGTCTCATTTTCCATAAGCATCTAAAAGATATTCTGTAAACGTTGTTCTAAATAAAAATAATACTTTCTATGGATAGTATCTGCAAATAAGACCTGGGATTTGAAAGGTAGGCTGTCTACTTTAATCTTCAATTCAAATTTACATAACCCTTTTGGAACACTTTATGGCACTGGGCAATGATACTTGTTCTGCAAAAGCATTGCTTCTGCTACTGTGAGCAGGCTCTCTTCTTACCCACTGGTAACTTAACTCCTTCCCAAGTCATATAAAAAATGTTTTTACTGCCAGAAAGCTATTCAGATTAATGGTCTAAGAGAGCTGATTGTTTTTCGTCTCTCTCTCTGTCTCTCTCTCTGTCTCTCTCTCTGTCTCTCTCTCTGTCTCTCTCTCTGTCTCTCTCTCTGTCTCTCTCTCTGTCTCTCTCTCTGTCTCTCTCTCTGTCTCTCTCTCTGTCTCTCTCTCTGTCTCTCTCTCTGTCTCTCTGTCTCTCTCTGTCTCTCTCTGTCTCTCTCTGTCTCTCTCTCTGTCTCTCTCTCTGTCTCTCTCTCTGTCTCTCTCTGTCTCTCTCTGTCTCTCTCTGTCTCTCTCTCTGTCTCTCTCTCTGTCTCTCTCTCTGTCTCTCTCTCTGTCTCTCTCTCTGTCTCTCTCTCTGTCTCTCTCTCTGTCTCTCTCTCTGTCTCTCTCTCTGTCTCTCTCTCTGTCTCTCTCTCTGTCTCTCTCTGTCTCTCTCTGTCTCTCTCTGTCTCTCTCTGTCTCTCTCTCTCTCTCTGTCTCTCTCTCTCTCTCTCTCTCTGTCTCTCTCTCTCTCTCTCTCTCTCAAAAAAAAAAAAAAAAAAAAAAAAAGCAGGACAGAGGTAAGGATTTTTTTTCTTTTTTTTATTGCCCAGAGCTGGTTCATTCCATGGCCTCAAAATGAAGTGAGAACCACTACTGAGTGAGCAATCATGGCATGTTAAGGGAAGGATGAGTGTTATAAAACTAAAGCTATCAATCAGGCTCATGCTGCAGTTCAGTTGTGTTTCTGTGAGGCTGTCAGGAGTGCTGCCTTTTGGGGAAAGAGTGTAGGCAGTTATTTTCAAGCAGTTCAGTTCTCTGATCCAGTTCACTTGTGTAGCTGTGCAGGAACAGTCCATAAGCAATACAATCTGGGAGCAATCCAAAGGGGGGAGAAGGAATGGGAAAATATGTTGTTTAAATAAGTTTAAGCAGCACTGAATATGAAACCGCAAACTTGTTTTGCAATTGTTGGAGTGGAAGGAAGTCCTTTTGTTGCCAGTTTAGTCTGTTTGGCAATAGGCATGGATAAGCAGAAAACTCTTCATTTAGATGAATGTCAGAAATGACCCATGTAATTAGAAGCCATGCTGCTCTGATCAGCAGCTTTTTCACATGTTGTTCCTATTCACTGCTCATTTTCTCCCATGTAGGTAATGCCAGAAGTAGTTCATGTGCCTCATGCTCACTGTAATTAATGAATCTTTACTAGAGAAATAAATGCCTCAACTTATTTTCTTCCTACACCTGTATGACATTTCTCTTTTCTGGCCTATCACCTGCTTGACTGGGATCATGTTTGATATTAGCATGTTATACCATCAGTTGAATTTATTCATGTTATATGATTAGAATTCTAGCAGTGGAGATAAGTGTAGTTTATAAAATGCACTTAGTCTCTGCAAGGGGAGCAGAATTTAGCAATTTGATTGAGTATTAATATATTTTTGAGTTGTACTTCATACTTCTCTTATTTCTATGGTTTTGTCAGTTCAAGACTTTTTCATTGTTTAGAATTTGTTTATTAAAAATATTTTATTCATAACAAAATAGATTTTTTCATTAATTGTATAACATTTTTATTTATGCACTGTTCTTCATTAAGTAAGCCGTTCCTTTTATATTTATTTCAAATGGCTTTTCTTCTACTTTTAGTGGCCTTTCACATAAAATATTCCTTGCTCTGTGTCCACATCACTGTTTGCCAATATACTGAGCAATTCTAACACTGAGCAGGCTTGGCTGTCTGAAAGATAGCTTGTGACAGATAGAACATATTGGGATTGATGCAAGAATTAGTGGAAGGACTTAGTTATGCAAATGATCTGAATAAAGAATATCTAAGCTCTCTTCTGGTTGCAGTTTGGGTGAAACAGCATTGTTGTAAAATAGCGTGTTACTAAAAGTAAAACCTACTAATTCAGTTGTGTGGCACTTGAGGAGAAATTGGAAAATTCTGTCAGGTGCCCTGCAAAACTGCAAGACTTTGCTTGTTGCTGGGTTGGGGTCCTGAGGGCTAGCTTGGAAAGGGCCATGTACTTGTGCTCTTTATGTCTGTGCACTGTAAGTGAGCCAGTGGGATGCTTCTCCTGAGCTAGTAAGTCCTATGGAAAACTAAATAGGTGAGAATGCGAGGTGTATTTCTTTAATCTACCAGAGAAGATTTTTGAGACTGCAACACTTGCTGTTCTTACTACAGTGAGAATGTGGGATGTATATGATGACAGTGTGATGAAACAACACTTTCTGACTCACAAGTGTGGAGAATATGGACTTTGTGCAGTTGCACTTGCAGTGTAATTTACAAACTGGATGACAGAGGTAACAAATAGAGGATGTGGACTGAGCGCCTGAGGCTCTAATTAACCCAGGCATCTGCTTTCCAGGAGAGTAGTCTAGGATCTGGGTATGCTTGGGATAAATACTGAAATGATTCTGTACAGGAAAGCAAGAATCATGAAACTGATGATGAATCACGAATAACTTTGTTACAAGAGCAGGTTCTGTGTTTAGTCTCTCCTTCCATCTATCTTAATTTTAAAAGTTCTTGTATAATTACCGTGAAATGTCATCTTTAGTGCTGTGTTGTTCAACCATGGAGCACTCCTTAAAGATGAGGTAGGTTCATGGAACTTAACATCTCCCCTGTCAGGAGTGTGCGATTTTTAAAAGATCCTAAGTAGCCCAAAACATGATCTTAGCAGAGAATATTTTGCCATTGTGTCAGGTGATAGGTGGTGGTTTTGTGAATCATTTTGTTGAAATTTCACTTCTGGAAAGACCTATGTTCCACTTCTTTCCCCTATTTAGGATAATTTAATGTATTTATTAACTTCAGTGTGATTTTTCTTAAGAGGAGGAGATTCAGAATTTTACATCATTGTATTTTCCTCTAACCATGGTTTTCCTCTGACTCAGCCTCAGCAAAACAATGTAGGCAAGAAATGGCTGTGATGGGATTAGTGGTTTAAACAATTTTGTTTGTAAAACTTAAATGTTTTTATATTTAAATCAGAACTTTTTGTTTTTGGGTCACATTTTCCCAAGCAAGAAAAAATATTCTAAAAAAAGAATCGTTGCAATACAAGTAAATGGCAAAGAATTTATTAAAGTACCAAATAAAAAGCAAAAACTAAAAACAAAAAAAAATTTTTTTGGGAGTTTTTATAGAAGATCAAGATGCATGCAGTGCAAAAGTCACAAAGTGAGTTGTTATTAAAGAGATGAAAGATTTCTGGTATCTTAAAAATAATCAGTTTGTGGTTATGAAGTGAATTTCCGTCACTGGTGTTATTTTTCAGAAATACCTGTAGTATTTCAGAGGCACTGATGAACGGTTTGAGTTGCATCCTGTGGTTTGTGTTGCATCCTTCACATCCCCAAGTCTTATCAAGACCAGAGGTCAGGTGCAGGTGTCCCAAAAAAGAGTGTAAGAAGCCAGTTCCAAAATATCTGATGATGTACAGCTTCTACCCCACACAGTGCTACTTCTGTCCAATTTGCTCAAATAATTAGAAGTGTTAAAGCTCAGATGCTCTTAAGAGTTTTCACACTTCAGAAAACTAGAGTTAAGATGGTCATTTAGCATGAGCATGATGCTTTACAACATGATTTGTGGCACTCTGGTCTTGAGAGTGAGCTGAGATCCCTGCTTATTGCACAAAATGAATGTGCTCTGAGTATAAAAAAAAATTATGCCAGGACTTGACTTGACAGTCTAGAGATGGCTTCATCAACTCAGGAAGCTTTCATGGACATTGGATTTTTTTAGTTTGTTCTTGTTTATAGTACAGAAATTGATGTATGATTTGCAAGACTCACTTTTGAGAATTCCATGTGCTAAGGTAATCTGCTGATCACACATAGCTGAAGTAGCTTGTTGTGTATGAAATGGTATGGGGAGAGAATTGCTCCCATAGGTCAGGAGTAGGTCAATGACAGTGTAGGACAGGGCAAGTGTAAACCATTATAAATGGTTTAAGTGATAAATACATGATAAATCTGTTCTGATAGAGAAAAACAACTGTGAAGGGAAAATCATCATGTTGGGAAAAGTAGGTAAGTAAGTTGGTGATTTTGGCAGGAAAGCTGCCAAAATTAGAAAAAAGAAAAAAAGAAACTGTGGAAACATCAAAACTTAGAGCAGCTTCAGAACCCAGGTGGCCTGAATTTTTTTTTTTTTTTTTTTTTTTTTGGTACAGCTTGTGTTCTTATCAGTCTCAGCCAAAACTGGCTGTATCCAAGCTGTTCCTATGGTAGGTTCATCCCATCTGTATCAGAAATAAATTGATTTTATTTTATTTCCTGTGAAGTTTTGTAGAGGGTCAGAGGATTGTGAAAATATGCAAGAGTTTAGATGTTTTTCTGAGCTAATCTACCAAGTTTCTTTGAAATCCTTTTGCCTTTAGACACTTACTTTTGGATGACGTTGTGATAGTATTATGGAATGTCACCAAATCTGCAAGGATCAGACTTTGCTCATATGTTATGTATGTTGACTACTCATTTCAATATACACTTTGAACCAACTATTAAATGGTGATACTTTTGTTCTAAATATATTGTTTTGATTTCACAGGTGTCTGCATTAATATCACCAACAGCCAGTGCCAAATGCTGCCGTATAACTACACCACTCTAACTTCAGTTCTTTCCATTGTCAAAAGTATTGAAATGGAAAAGTTCCTGAAGTTCTTCAGTTATCTCAGTCGTCTCAGCTGCTATCAACACATCATGCTGTTTGGCTGCAGTCTTGCTCTTCCTGAATGCATCAGTGACGGTGATGACAGGTATTTGGAAACAAAAATCTGTCAGTGGCAGGAGCCAATTGTGGTAGAACACTCTCTATCAATCAGACAAGTTCAGGTCCCAACTAAGACTATGACCTTCTCACTGTAAAACATCTGTCTGTCAAAGGTATTTGCATTTCTGCCAGAATAAGTCAACTGCAGTACGATTTTGCTAAAAAAGTGTTTGCAGAATGCTGAATAAATGTGTGATACCGGAGTAGTTCAAGTAGTTAGCAGATCTAAAATTGTTGTACCTCCTCTCCAATCTGTATGGTCCAAAATGGAATACTTTGTTACAGTATAAATGTTTTAGATATTTTAAACGTTGATAGAAAGTGTGGTGGATATTGGTTAAATTAAAATTCAATTTAGGCAAAGATGATTTTTATTTTTAAGGCAACAGGAATTTCAATTCTTGTTACTTTTCTCCTTTTTAAGTATGTTTTATGGTACTAGATTATCAGGATGTATTCAGAGTGACATAAACTTGAGAAGATTAAGAAGTATGCCTTGATTTCTGCATTTGAGTTGTTACACAGTGTTATTATCATAGGCATGCACTGTTTTCATTCAGTTTAATCTGAAGTAGAGTCAGTGAGTTTAGTAGCGCTGAAATCAACGTAAGATCCAAAAGGATAAAGGATTTTTTTTTTAATTATACACTGTCTTTCTGATACTTCTGAAGGGTGAAAGAGTGAGGGAATCATTCTTTCTCCTTACTTCATTACCTGCAAAATTGAGTGAAAGGGAATATTGCAATTCAAAAAGCAGTTCATTTACCATATTAGTAAATAAGAAGCTGAAAGCTCTGCAGTTTAGAATGGGGATAGGATATTTATGAAAATGCAGTTTTACATTTTAGGTAAGCTGATCTATAATATAGTTGCTACTGAAAGTCTCAGTTTAGGCAACACACCTGCCACTTCCATCACAACAGAATTCATTGACCCCACTTAACTCATTGAATGATTCCTTACAATTCTCTCACCCCAATTCAGTGCTACAGTCAGATATATGGAGAAGTGAAAGGATGGAAGTTACAGCTTTCCTTGTCAGTTTATTTGTTGAAGATAACTTTCTTGTGGAACTTACATTACGGCAGCTAATTTAAAGAGAGAAAAGAAAAAAAATAAGCTGAAGTTTGGAACATGCAGATGTTTGCTGTGATTTTGAATAACAAAATATTTTGAGATTGAAAAGTGAGGATTTCTTGTATATTTTTTTTCTTCCCCAAAGCAGCAACTTTCTCCCATTTATTTTTAATATCAAAGATGAGACTGGATTTCCATGCCTAGGTTAAAGTTGTAGAGATCACAATGTCTCCTTTGATTATTATTTTAACAACATTTTTCTGGAAACGGCTCAGGACCCTGCAGATAGGTTGGGAAGAATATCCTATATGAGACTGTGAATGATTCAGGCTTTCTATAAAATCTGACTTGAAGTAATTACGTCTTCAGAGCGTGTCATGGGTGGCACTGGTAACAAAGGCTGAGTGTCAATCACAGGGAGAAATGTGAGGGTTTACAGAATGCTAAATCTAGTTTGAAAAACATGAGTTACATAAGTTAGCTTGCGTTCTTTTTAGTAATACTTTTTTTTTCCCTGTAAGCAGTTGTGTGATTTTAGTGATTGAAGTTTATGTTGTAGAACCCAATTGCAGGTAAACAAGTATCCTTTAAATAGAAGAATAACGAGTGAAAGTAATATCATATCTTTATTTTAGATGTGATTTCCTGTATTTTTGGCCACTGATTTCAAATGTTTAAAAACCAAAATGCACTATTACTTTTTACTCATTACTTGCATGATTTATTTTTATTAAAAAATGATGCCTATAGTATCTCATGATTTGTTTCTGTGTTTAATTTGATATTTACTTAAATGTTAAGTGAAGCCATCCTAATGTCAATACTTGTTGAACAATGAACCTGGAGCAATAGGCTTTGCCTTTACTGAATATTTGTGGAATCAGACCTTTTAAATTTTTATTTCAGTTTGTTTACTTTCAGTATGCTTCTTACTTGTATTAGAATCTGCATTGACTTTTGTGTCAGTGTGAACAGGGAATATTTGAAGAAAACATTTGAAGAAAAAAGGTCATGTCAGAAACTTTGGTAATTAAGATTTATTACTGTAAAATTCAAAAGACTAGATGATTTAAAATAACTGAATCTAATTTTCAGATTGAGAATTTAGTCTAGATAACTTCAAGAGAAATAGATATAATACCTACATAAAGTAGAAATTTAATACTTCCCTCTAGACTTAAGTAATCATTCATCTCAATGAGACAAGTCAAAAGTAAATGAAATTCAGGAATTCTGTCTGACTCTGGAGAAATCCCTTTGTTGATGTGAAAGGCTCTTGGAATAATAAGGGAAACTCATTTTGTCTTTGCTGAGCACAGATATGAAAAAGGAAGAGACAGTCATATTCCATGTCTGTTAAACACAATCATTTGGTAAATATTAGCAACATATTGAAGGAATTGGGGTAAGCAGAAGAGCCACTGTAAAAAGACTCTGAGGATAATGAATAGGAATAGGTCCATCTGCTTTAGCCCTTTTTTGGAAATCAGATTTTTTTTTTATTTTTTTTTTTTAAGCATACAGTACCATAAAACACATGCTAGTATGCAGAACAGTTGTTACTGACACTGTCTCCAGCTCCTCCTGTGAATTACTGCTGTTTCATTCATACTGATGGAGCATCTCTGATTATAATATCTATTGATAGTTCTTTGTTTTATAATGCAATTGCCTTAAATTTATGTAAAACATAATTTGACAAATGCTGCTTACACAGTAGAGAAGAAATGAGAACCATGTGATGCTCAGATGTTTATTCTTAGGTATTGTTGAGTGAATCTGTTGGCAGCTTCAGCCATGGAAGCAGTAATTATAACAATGTGCTACAAGAAGCAACAAGAAGGGTTATGAACTAATCTTTGGTATCCAGTATGCTGTCATTACACAGCTTTGTTCTTATATTTTGATTTATGTCTGTTTCACGTTTATCTTTCATGCGATCATAAGCATTGTTTTCATTATCACTTGAAGGAGATTAAGTTTCTGGGCTGGGAGTATCTTCAGTGTTTTTGTAACACACAGTGTAGTTAGGTACTGGAATTTCTGAATACTAGCACAATACTGTAGCTATTAAAAATCATTCTTCTTTATCTTCTTTATCTTCTTTATCAATTTTCTTTATCTTTTATTTATTTATTTCCCTTAGGTTCATTACAAAGTAGAAAGTAGTATAATTAAGAGAAAGGGTTTTCTCTGATTTTTCTTTTTCTTTTTTTTTTTTTTTTTTTTGTCTCTTTCTTATGAAGGATTTTGTCATGTCAGTGTCTGTATGTAACAGTTTCTCTTGTTATGCAATAACCTCCGTGGAGCAAATAACAGTATCCAGAAAAAGACTTACTGAAAGCTGAAGAGAGCTACATAATCTGTAGGGGCTAGGGGAAAATGAACTAGTGAAAACTGGATTAATGGGGGAAAAGGTTGTGTGAAGCTATAAACAATTTTTACATAGTCAACTGCCCTTTGAAGTGTTGGAGATATTGGGAAAGAGCTCATAGTGGGAAACCCCAAAATTTTTTGCTCGTTGTCTTTATTTTCTGTAATTTTTAAAAAGAAAGGGTTTTTTTTTTGATTGTTTGTTTGGTTTTTTTCTCCATACGGGCATAAACTAGTATGAAATATTAGGTCCAGAAATTGCTGTGTCAGATTTCAACAAGAGCTGAAAACAAATTTGAGACAAAGAAAATTTCAAGTCCCTTTAATATACAGTCAAGAATCAAATCTTAAAGGGCAAGAGATCTCATCCTGCTGTGTTTTGCGTAAAATGTGAATATCAGTGTTATGCCTGTTTTCCGTTTCCTGCTTTTGTGAACTTCCCTCTTGACTTTTAACATTGTTTCTTCTGCTTAAAATGAAATCGATTTTTTTAATCGATCTTCATTTATTGTGATAAACATTTAGAAGTTAATGAATAATAATCTTATATAAAAATAATTTTTTAGAGTTTCTTGATGACTTCAGGGTATTTTATAGAAAATGTTAACTGAATTACATAGATCTTGTTCATGTAGCTAAAGAGAATTTTTTTTATATTGGCGCTTCAAATAGGAGGCTGTCAACATGTTTTTCAAAGTCCATAATGTGTTCAACTGTGTATGAAATATGTATGAATATGTATGACTTGATAGGCAATTCCACTTTTGCATGTTTATCTTGTTTTAATCTACCTAATTTTAGTTACAAAAGCAGGTAAATATACAAAGATAAAACAGCAGCTGTTAGGAACTCTGAGTAATCAGTCTGATAGTTGACCTGTGACTTCTTGTAATGCATCTGTGCAGAGATGTCAGATTATAGTTGTAAATCCTGCAATTCTGTAGCTTTTAAGAATGCTTGCATTTTACATGCTGGTGAAATGACAGTTTCCGAGTCACTTCTAAGTGACTGCATTGAGAAACCCTCCTGGAAGGACATTGAGAATTCTCTAACAAAATCCTATTTACTGTCATTTCGTTGGAATTGCTGCTACTTGATTTAAAGCCAAACTGGTGACAATTTTTCTTACCATGACCTGGGGTAGAGGCTGCTTTTAGAAGCATATAAAATGGCTACTGATCATTTCCGATGTTTGCAGTGTGGCTCACTGTACACAGTGGGAAATGCTTCATTCTTTCTTTTTGATGGTGCCACTGCAGACTAAGCAGTCAGAATGACTCAAAGAGTCTGTTCAGGCTAGATTTTTTACAATGGTTTTCTGTTAAGGAGATCTGTTTTACTTTTTAGCCTTGAGGCATCAGATGATTAATTCCAACTTTTATACTGTGAATAAAACAGAGCTGATTTTTAATAGATGAAGTACTTTATGCCCAGAGTGTTTGAAATAACGTGTTTTGTTTTAAATCTTGCCATACCTTGTTTTAAAGTCCTTGGAAGCATGACAGGCTGTATAAGAAGACCCACTGTTGTAAAATCTGTCTATGATTATGTAACTGAGTTACGATCCAGCCCTTGGTTTACAATGTATCTGTAGTTCTTGTAAGCACAATTGTGGCCACAAAGCATCGAAGATCCAGCTAGTAAATAGCGGTTGTCAAATCCTGTCATATAATGAACCCAAAACTTAGGGAGAAGGAGTGTAATGAAGTTGTGTATGCTTGCCCAACCAGAAAATGTACTTTTACGCTGTTACTCTTTTTTTTTTTTTTTTTTTTTTCTGTGCGTGTGTGTGTTCTTTGCTGTTGTTTTTAAACATTCTACAGAGGAAATCTATGTATCTGTTTCTGTTTAGCGAAAACGCTGTGTGCACACACACACACACAGGTGCATCACTTGAGAAAGCGCAGACAAGAACAACTGCATGCTTTTATCTTTCCTTGTGCACTTTATATCAATCAATACACCATCTGATAGCTGATTTTTCACTAATGATTATAATTTAATTAGCATGGTTTAATTCTTTCAGAAGTAAACTGTTGAGGATACAATTGCTAATGGCAGATACTCAACATCTGACTTATTGAAACATTTAATAGTGTTCCCTGCAGAATTTAAGTAGCCAGTTTCAGCTCCAGTCTTTCCTTGAACTGGTGATGCACTAATTCAAGTTAAAAGAGAATTGACTTAGGGCAACAAGAAAGTGAAATGGTTGGCAGGTGTAAAACACAGGGGTGAGGTTCAAAGTAGCAACAGTGTTTGTTTAGAATATCTGTCAAACAGTGTTAAACAATTTTTGTACCCTTGAAAACATTTATGTACAAGAGAAAATGTCACAGGCAAGGTCATGGTTGAAACCATGTTTCAGTGAAAGTGATGAGCATACCTGAATTGTTTTCCTACATAAAACACAATGATTCAGCTTTTAGTTCAAACTGAAAATTGAGTAAGAAAGAGATGGATACGTATGAGGAAAATAAAATCTACAATATACAGGTTCAGAAAGTTACATAGTATTTGCACAGTGAAATTAATTACAACATATCCTCAAAGCCCAACTCCTGCTCTAAAGCTAACTGATCAAGAAAGAAAATTTTATTTTTACTGACCCATGAGATACAAGTGAGACATTGAGTGGAAAATCAGATGGTTTACATCTGACTTCAAAGAAAGGAATACTCACATATGTCTTAAAGGTTGGCATTGAACATATTTCCAAGAAACAAATGAAAAATCTTTAAAACGATCAATCATGTCACAACTGTAATAATATAGCTGAAATTAGAGTTGCCTTTTTATGACAACTTTCTTTTCAATGCAGCCTGTATTATTCATAAATAATGTTGTACTTTGTGTGCAATTTCATTAGTATTGTGGAATTGTTTCTTACAAGGCAGAAAAAAATATGCTAAAGAGGGTGCTAGCATTTCCATTGTCCCTTAGAACTCAGACCTTGAAATCAATATATGTTATACTCAGTAATCATTTTTGGTTGAAGGCTGAGATGGCATAGAGGAGAGAAACAGTTCATCATTGTAAAGAATGCAAGGGAAAATACAGATAAAGATGAAGGTTTGTTCAAAATGCCAATATTTTAAATATGAATTGAATTGAATGATATGTTTTCTTATATGACCCTTTATTCCGATAAGTATAATTTTGGAGAAAAATAAAGTTGACCAGTTACAATTTTTAAGACTAACTTCTGTAATTACCAGGAGTTTCTGGTGTCTCAAAGTAATGGAACTTGAAATCTGGTATGGAGCTTGTATTAATAAATAGTAGGCTATGTGCAATGGTTCTTGCAGGCTAGTAAAATAAGGTAATAGTACAATAAGGGAAGTAGAATAGAATGTATTTACTTTAGTGTAATCTCTGCAACCTACTCTTTTTATAAAGTTTATGGACCTATGGTTATGTGTACAGGAATCAATTCCCAAATTTTATCTGAAGTCTCATTACTCACATTTCCTGAGTTGATGAGAGATTGATAGTAAAGCCTCTGAAGGCATTTCTGTTAGGGTTGTAGCTCAGCTAGTGTTGAATGAGCTGTGAAAGACTTGTAACTGGGGCTGGTCCTGGAGCCATGTTACAGGTCTTCACATAAAATAGTTCTGAGAAGCAGTCTTATCTCAAGCTCTTTTACAGTACTGTGCCAGTAGATGGCAGATGCAGTGTAGGGCAAGGACAGATCAGGGACAAAATGTGGGGAAATTAGGACAGAAATTAGAAACTGCAGAGAATATTTTCACCCTTTCAGAGAATTGTCCTTTTTCTGCCCATACACAGTGGCTGTTTACAACTACTGACATGTGGTTGTACAGAAGGAAGTGATTACTTAAGAAATTAATTTAAAAATTAAGAGCTGGAAAAGTAATTTAGAGCCGTAGACAATGCCATCCTGCATAGGCCAAAATGATGTTGGTGGTCCACTGGGTCTGAAGCTTGATTTTGCTATAGCAAATGGCATCAGACTTGTACACAGTACTTCAGTCTCCCCTGATCTGATGTACTGGCCCTGAGAACTTTCCCAAATCACAAAACTGTCAAAGTGTGTGTGTTGGGAGGAAGTCAGAACAGAATAGATTTAAAAATTTGTCAAGAAGAGGAGTACTTTTTGAGACAGTTTGGGTGTGGGAATGTCCCCCTATTTCACAACACTGCCCTGGGGATTTAAGAGAAGGGAAGGTGTCAGAAATCAGGAAGACTGATTATTTAATGTATGCATATTTTAGTGTTTGATTGCCTCCAGCCCAGTTGGTCTAACGATTTTCTGTTTGTATTGTCTATTATATGGTCTGGTGTCTGGTCTCTAAGCTGGGGTGTTAACAGGGAATCACAGTTTTTATTTACTTCTATGCGTGCTGAGTATTATTTCTGATAAACAGATCATTTAATTAACTGAAGTCATTAGCTTCAACAAGTCATAGAGTGAACACAGCCTTTTTTTTTTTTATTTGACAATTTATGCGTGCTAGAAAAACAGACTTTGCTTTTACAAAATGAGCTTAATTTCTTTTAATAAAATGTAACACAAGCTTTCAGTAAAACCTTGCACCTTCACACAAACATTTCAGGAGAATCAGCGTTAGTAGTTTCCTATCGCACTTTTGCATCTGGACTCAAAACCAGAAAGATGTAGGTGATGGGAAAAAAAATTCCCTCTAATAGATATGAGAACAATATCTTGTGGTTTAGTTAATAAGTCAAAAAGTTTTGGATTGTACAGTGTTTAAATGGTTGTTTAAGATTTCATGTAATTTTCATCTCGTGTTTAGCCTCTCTTTAAGTACAACTTATTAAAAAAACCAAAAACCTTTACACTATTTGCAGTTGAAAAACTAAATAGAGTTGAATTAGTGAGACATATTAAGTCCCTGGTATGTTTTCCTCTCCTGTGAACAGCTTCTGCTGCTTTGTTGTAGGCTGAAGTGATGAAGCACCTCACTACATGCAGGCTGAGCAGGGCCAAGTACAGTCATGGAATTGTGCGGGTAGGAAGGCATCTCTCCTAACCCGTGCTCAGATCAGAGCCAACTTGGAAGATAGTTCAAATTGCTCAGGGACATTTCCAGAGGGTCTACATTTCTGGAGAACGTGTTCCATGCTACTGATTCATAGTAGATTTTAAGTTGAATTTAATTTGGTAGTGCTACAGAAGGAATCTGTCTTCTATTTGTGTACCTGTTTTTCTCCAGCTCAGCACTGCCCTTTCCTTGTTTTGGTAGGAATATTCAGTTTGATGATAAATTGGATCAGGAAACTTAGCTGAATTAGATTAGGAATAAAGGAGAAAAGTGAGGTGAAGGGAAGTTCAGAAACCAGTCTGAGGGGAGAGCTTCATCCTTTCAATGACAGTGTTTGCTCATGCTAGCCTGAATTGTTTGTGAAATAATTTCATTGTGAGGAAGCAGTACAATAATTTATTTAAACAGCAATTTTCTTCTCGTTAATAGTGGTGCAGCAAGACAGCTGGTGAATGATAGGAATGCCTGTGATTCTTTAGGATTGCTGACAAGACATTGCTCAAAAATTTTGTGTGTACCTGAGGTCTTCCTTTCAGCAGTAGTCTGAAATCCACAGGGAAGCAGCATCCCGGAAATGAATATGAAAGTGAGGGTATGTACCAGAATGACTTGTGGAAATGGGAAGGTGGACTTTAGACACAGTGTTATTTTGGGGACCTTTATTATCTTGATCATAGAAAGATATAGAACAGCTGAGCACAGTGTGTAAGATGTGCAAAACAGAGCTGATTTATATATTGTGGTTAATGTAGATATACATGAACGCTGTAGGGAAGCTCCATTTCTAAGGTATACTAAATCTGCTTCCCAAACATGATCTAACTGTATTGGGTTCTGTGAGCATCTAGTCTAGTATCTTCAGCTACAGAGGCTAAAGTTTTAGAGTGTTGCGATACTTAAGTGCTCAGTTTCCTTGCATAGCTTCTGCAGCCCTTCTGCATCATCGTTTTACTCACCATTATTCAAGAATTGCTGTAGCAGTGCTGTAGTTGAAATAGCTTTGTGTGAATGCTCTGTTCAGAGTACTTTTGATTCACTGAGACAGCTTATCTTTGCAGAGTATGAATTTTCTTTACCAACATCTTGTAACCTATATTCTAATGCATATTAGGAGCCGCTGCTTCTCCTTCTTTTCTTCATTTTTTTCTTTTTTTTCTTTTTCTTTTTTTTTTTTTTTTTTTTTTCCAAATCAACAGTGTGTTCAGCACTTGGGTGATAAATATCAGGCAGATAATTTTGTCTTGATTTAAGAGTGGTTCTGGCAGACAGTACAGGATTACAAAAATAGCTCATAATTGTACCGCTATTGTTAGTAATACTAATTTACAGTGATTCCTGGCTAAGCTATAGCTCTAATGAATTAGCTTAGTACATCTCTCCCATTTTCACTGTTATGTTTGAATTATGTGATGAGATCACTAAGAAATCTCAGAAGGAGAACTGGCTGCCTTTTTCAGGACAGATTATCTCAATGATCTGAAATATTAAATAACTTTGCTAGCTTTTTCTTGTTGTGGTAATAATTTCTAATATATATGTTAACACTTACATAGTAATTTGCTAGGTATGAGAGAAGAGAAAAAAGTGCTTCTGCTGTACAAGACATAAATCAGGTGGTTTAGATTGTTAGGGTATTGTAAGCTCAACTATGACGTGCGGTGCTACCATATACAGAAAATAACTACAGGATACAGGGTACTCCACAGCACTGAGTTTCTGTTTGTTTCTGGTTCCAGATAGAAATGGCTCCCTGTTTCAGTCAAGTTAGTATGCTGTGGAAGTTGCATGTGTCCATCCTGGTGACAATCAGCTGAGTTTAGCTACACTGCCAAAGAATGTTACTAAGCGTGAAGGTGATGCTGCTACGTTCAATATCAGCTGGTGCAGAAGACAGAAAATTCAGCAGCAGCTGTTACCACTTTTGTTCATTTCTGGGTGGGAGTCTTCTTCATCTATTAGTACGTTTGGATTTGTTCCCATTTCAACTTTCATTTGAATCACAAATTTCTATTTCCTTCTTCTGTCCGAACATTATCCAAGTTCTGTGTGAGCTCTTTATTATGTGTAATACCCTTGGATATCAGTGGTCCGTTCTAAGTCTTTCAGAAGTGTAACTCTTTAGTTGTCTCTTTATTCTTACCACCAGAAATGACATCTATTAAGGAACAGTTCATTTCTTGTCTTAGATCTGTAACATTTAGAAGAAAAAAAAATCATCAATATGGACCTATAGAGTAGATTCTAGTCATTTTTCCCCCATCTTATTTGGTTCTTAAACTTTCAAGTTTGCGTAGTCTATAAACAGACTTTGTACTTTTCTATGCTGCGGGCAGTCTGTTCAGTATCTCCATCTTCTCTTTCATTCTCATTGTATAAACCAGCCTTTTTTCAGTCTCTTGGAAAGGGGAATCCTCATGTGGATCATCTGTGTCGCTGTCATGACAGCAGATACAATATTCATGAATGTTCAGAGGAGAACTGGCTTTCTGCACTGGCTATAAATCCTTATATTCAGTCCCTGTGAGGCAGATGAGTGGGAATCTCCCCAAACAATTCAGCTTCAATCTTCTATAAACAGTTGGAGCTATTCTTCAGACTCTCACATTGAAAAAACTGAACTGCTGCTGCCTTTTGCCAGGGTCAAAACTGAGACCCCTTTTCCCCCTTAAGATGCTAATTGTTTCTCAGGCTGTGGGTCCTATAAAGTACTTTTGAGATTAATTGTGTATTTGTTCTTATATACTGTAATCTACTTCGGGAAAAGAATGTACACATTTGACCTGAAAACAAAGTGGAAAGACAAATGTATATGCAGCTAGCTCTGCATTCAGTACTAAAGTGTTGTATGGAGGTTAAGGCTCCTTCACTAAAAGTTCCCATATGAGTACAGCAATTTATAATTTTATCAAGTGAAATAATCACAGAAATATAAAATGATCATGCTTTTTCCGGAGTTTACTACTTATAAAGAAGCAAATTTCAGATTTGAATTCATCTGTGGGGGTAAAATGTAGAAGAAAACAGAATCTTTCAAAAGAACTTGTGAGATAAAGATGAAAATTGAACAACAAAAGAACATGGCTTTGCCACAGCTTGTTTTCTTGCTTATGTGCAAGTGAGACTTTAACTGCCCATTTGTGTAGAAATTCATGAATCAAAACACAGTTTTGAGATTTTTAATAGCTTGTGTCAAATTCAGTAGCTCTGAAAATGCTTCTCTGCATACTCGGGTACAAGGAGAAAGAAGAAAGAATTCACAAGAGATGTTCCTCTAAATAAGAGTAAAGCTGGGCATGGATGTTTGTTCTACTGTAGGAATTTTCATCTGCGACATTTATATTCTGTGGAAATCTTTATTGCTAAATAATCCCCAAAAGTATTAATGTCGATTAGAACTAACAGTGGCTGGTGTGACTTTGTGGAAGTGTAGAAACACGTAGAATAATCTCAGTTTTCTCCTTTCCAAAGTTTCAGAACGCTTCTTAGGTTTTTTTTTCAGTTTGTTCCCCCCTGCCCCAGTATTATCTTGCAAACGTATTACCAGCTGAAGGATCATTCTTCATCAGACCTTACATCTATCATCACTCTGAGCCTGTGTGCCTGTGAATGATACTGTAAATTATCCCATAGTGCTCAATAGTGAGGCTGTAGTGTGGTTATTATTTTTATGGTAACTGTGCCAGCTTGAACTTCTTCAATAGATTTGGCTGAATAAGTCATATAGCAAAATACCATCCAGCTTTAACTTGGCTCGATACCTGAACACAGCTTACTGTGTGGCCACAAAAACAGTGATCCTTGAACAGCTGAAGGGACAGAGGTGGTAAAAGAACAGTAATGATGAGATGTTTAAGACAGCACTTAGCTAGAAGAAGTATTCATCATTCTGACTTGAGTCAGGTTGCCTACTGAACTGCGAATGTGACCTTTAGCCAGACCAGTTGCACTGAACACTTGTATACTCTATATGATTTTTGCGCTGTGTTTTCAGTTTTTGCATACTCACTGTTATATATTTTTAGAAGTTATTATTTCTCTCATTCTAATCTGTAAAATTTTAATAATTAAATTCCCAAATTGACATTGCTATGGCAGTGATTTGACCTGTGAAGATATTAATGTGATGACACATTAAAATGTGATAGAAAATAATGAGCAGAAATTTAAAAGATGCGGGGAGAGTCCTTGCAGGATTGTTACTTGTGTATTTTATTCAATTCTTTTGCCAGAATTATCAATTTTAACTTTCTGTCACCAGCAGTTTATTTCTGCTTTATCTGTAGCCCTTTGATAGGGCTAATCTAGTTGTGAGATGAGAAAACAGAATGCATTTTTTCTGGTTGTGTTACTTTTCATTTGAATCAGTTACATGACCTGGCTTATTGTATAGCCTACAAACAGATGTGATTGCTAAACTTGAGGCAGTGCAGAAAAAGACAAGAGCTGCATGTGCTGCTGCTACTTCCAGAAAATACGACACTAGATGCTGACCTCAGTGGCTACTGAGTTTTAGAGACAAACCTTTGAGTTACTCAAACAATTGCTCCTTGCGAAAATCTCTTGAATTTTGAAGCAAGGGCAAAATAGGTGCCTGAATGACCTCTCCTCTTAATGCTTCTTGTAATATATTTCTTTGATAATTTCTAGTGCTCAAAACAGCCTCTTAAGCAACTTAAATCTACTGATCATACTCATGCATGGCAATGTGATTGCAAATAAGAGAATTCAGTTTTACAGAAGGGATAATTTCTGAACTCATCTGAAAATGTAATAAGTTTTTATGCGTGATAACAACTAGGTCAGTGCAGGATTATAACCAATTGGAATTCCAATTGAAGTAAACTTTAAATAATTGGCATTAAGAGCATATCAGATCATCTGCCCTCCAGCAAGTGTGAAGCCTCTCTGGAAAATTAAAATCAGTTAAGAAGATACAGTTAAGAGTATATTGTATTTGATGTGTCTGCTTCAGTGAATACTTTGATATAAAACTGTTTTGATGAATAACTTATCTGAAAATACACTTTGCAAATTAAAAAAAAACCAACAACAAGCAAACAAACAGATAACTCCTCCCCCCTCCACACACCATTTCTTTATCTTGTTCTACTTGTGAGCATTTGTTTCCTTTTTTTGGTGCCATACATTTCTTAATACCAACACTTACATCTCGTTGAAATGACTGAGGTGTGACCTTCTGGGTGTGGAGAAGCCACCCATAGATTTAAAAATATCTTGTGTATCTGCTCTTTTATCAATCTTCACCTTCAGCAAGAGTTTTTCCATGAATATACTTCAAAGCAGAATTGCACCCAGGTGTGTTATCCCCTTCTTCCATGCGTGCTGCTGGCACCAAATAAATTATGATAAGATTACCACAGCTGTGTCAGTTTGTTTTTGAAATGATTTGTCTCTGTCTAGAAGTAAATATAGTCTAATCAAGATGGAAATTTTTTAATCACCTTTTCATCCTCGAGTGGATTAAGCAGTATGTCCATACTAAACTTGATCATTATCCAGAACTATTTAATTTATGGAGCACATATGATTGAATACTGAAATCAGGCCAAATATTGCAGCAACTGTTGGGTAATCCTGTATTTTCTGGTATGTCAGAGCTTCTCTTGAGACTATAAATTCTGTTTAGCTTATTTTAATCACTATGCAGTTGTCTTTTAGAATTTAGTAATTTCTACATTACTGTGCTGTGTATATGTCTAAATGTGTTCCCTGCACAATAATATTACTTAAACACAGTATTGCTTGACTATATATTGCCTGGAGGATTGCCTAAACTAAGTGAAGTGAACTCATATGTATGTATCTTTTATAGATGTAAATCATTTAATGTGCAAATAGTTCTAGTGAAAAAAAAAAAAAAAACTACTTCTAACATTTTTAGTAACTTTTAAACTGTTATGTGTAGATGTAACTGTAGAGAGTTTACAGACTTACATTTTAACATCTCTAAACAGTTATTTGTAAAATTTCCATTGTGTTGAGTGATCAATGTGCTGAAGGACCTTTGGAAATAATGAAAGGAGGTTGTGGCAACTTGGGAATTGACCTCTTCTGCATAACTAGAGATTGGACTAGAAGGAATGGCCTCAAGTTGTGATAGTGGAGGTTCAGGTTGGATATTAGGAATATTTTATTTTCCAAACGTGTGGTCAGGCACTGGAAGGGGCTGCCTAGGGAGGTGGTTGAGTCACTAGCCCTCGAAGTTTTCAAGGAACATTTATATTTTATTCTCAGGGACATGGTTTAGTGGGGAAATATTGATAGCAGCTGGATGGTTGGTCTAGATGATCTTGAAGGTCTTTTCCAACCTTGGTGATTCTATGATTCTCATGACTCTAATACTGCTTCTCAGAAAACAAGTCAATAGGATATACTGCCTTCAGGTTACAATGTGAGTTCATCAGGTGTGTTCCCTTGGAGCAGTAGAAATAACTTAGATCTAATGAGATGAAATCACTGCTTATGTTCATCTTCGCTGTGATATAGTGTTGTTGTGTTTTTCTCGAAAATAAACAAGTAGTTAACTCTAAACGTATCAGTCTAAATAAATTAATGGCTCACATTGGTAAATAAGGCAGATCAGTAGTTCATTTTAGTTATGTAGCGTCTTATTTCTTGCAGATATTTTTTGGAACTCAAGCACCATGCACAAGTAGATACTTCACTTCTGGCTTTTTCTGTGTTAAGGAGCCTCAGTTAAACCACTGGAACTGCTCATGTAATTATATCAATAGAACTTTTAGAAGCAGTGGTTTGGTTAAAAATAATTAGTTAAAAATGAAAAGCTTAAGTCCAAAATACTAAAGGAAAGTGACAATCACTTGCCCTGTAAAATCTTCTTTATTTAGGGGGTTTCTCAGTCCCTAGCAAGAGGCAGTGATGCCTACCACAGTGCTCTTGGTGTGTCCTTTCTTACTCTTCCTGTTAAAATAGATCGAGTGAAAAACAGAAGAGTGTTTGAGAACATCTTTATCTCAAGAGTCATTTCAGGTCAGATAGTAAACCTTCAGTTTGACAGGACAATGTGCAGAACTAATAAGTGGTATCTTTTCCTGTCAGCAGGAGGAAGCATTTGTTCTTAGCTGGCTGTTTACAAAACCATGTTCTTTCTGGTGCTGAATTTTTGTGCCTTTCAATGCATCACAATCTGGCAGTGAAAAGCATTATTTTAGAGTGTAAGTTCTTACCAGGGAACAAGAAAGCTGCCAACTAGGGAACTGCAAAGAGACAGGTTTAAAGATAAAGGCTCTTGTCTTGTGTTTGATAATTTCTATCTTGTCTTGTGTAAAAGTATTTAACGTGATCTGGAGAACGTATCTCTAACAGTATCTATTTTGATCTAGTGGTTTCAACCTAGTGTATGTACTAAATTCAGTAACGGCACTGTCAGCACGTACTTTTTTGTTTGATAATAAGCAGAAGAAAGTAAATACACTCATGTCCAAATACTTATATAAAAGAATATTTTGCTTTCTACCAATTTCTCACTGTTAGCATGGGTGGTCAGGCAGCTCTGGCAGCTTTTTATTTCCTAATTGAAGGAGTTGCTTCAGATATCACACAATTGCTAATGATACTGTGTTTTTTCTCTATTCCTACAATCATTATAATCCTAGTAGAAACCCTATATTAAGTAACAAAACTCCTGGGTACTGTGGACTTCTTCATTTCAGTCCAAAAGTCAGGTAGGTAAGCCATAGTTTACACTTGATAAATTTGTACTAACTGTTCCCAGTCATAGTCATCTTGCTATGCCCAGAAGCGTGTTCAAGGAAGACTCCTTCCATGATTTTTGTTGGGACTGAATGAAGGTTGACCATCTTGAATGTAGCCATCTAGCCACCTTGATATTTTTAGGTTTTTTTTTTTTTTTTTTTTTTTTTTTGAGATGAGTGACGAGTGCTACTCTTGATGTTTTCCAGTTATAAGTGACCTCCCTTGTTTCCATGACCTTTCAAAGACAGAAGAGACTGACCTTGCAAAAGCACTGGCCAGCTGTCTTGGCACCCTTGGACGCAGCCTCTTTGATCTCGTGAACTCATATGAGCTGTATCAGCTGGTTCTGTATGAGAGTTGTACTTAAATATATTTCTAGGTCTCTGTTGACACTTTCTTCCAGTTGGAGGTGATATTTTTCACTTCACGTTTTGTTTCCTTTCAAAATGTGTTGCCAAGAAACATTCATGTGTTATGCCTTCCCAGTCTTGGGGCTCACTGCTTAAAAATAAATATGCATTGGGTGGAATAAATTATTATTAAGCCAGAGGAATATTCAATAGGAATATAAGGTGTATATATTAAGATAATGTGCTAATCGTATTTTAAACATTGCTTATTTTAGAAATTCGTTCTTGTTTTCTGAATGACTAAACGCTGATAAATAAAAAATTGAAATGTATATAGTATTATTTAATGAAATAAACCCAGCCATTGATAATAATGCTTTTAAAAATAACATTTTACTTGTAATCGGAGACAGAGATACATTTTTCATTATACTGTCAGGAATATGTGCCCCAGTTTTAGTTGTGCCTGAGAAAATTTTAACTGCTTTAAATGTGACTGAAATGTTTTCTGCTTATTTTGTATGCCTTTTCTGCGTTTTGGTTATTGATTCATAAATTATGAACGTAAAGTAGCTTCCAGTCTTTTCCTAGTAAAGTTTTTTAGAATATTTTAAGAAATGCAAAGTGCACTGCAGTTAATTCTAGGAAGGAATTGGCACATTTAAACAATATAGTGATAGGACATTTGCTATTTATATGAGGTCTTTTTTCCATTGACACCAGAATCAAAGTCACCAAATGAGTAAGGCTCAGAAATGCTGAAAGAGAAGCCAATAGAGTGCTGCTCCTACAGTTTACTTCTGGAAGTTTTTGGTTCTCTTCATGAGCAGACTCAGCAGACCTAAGTTTTCAGAAGGGTTTCACAATTAAAAAAAATATTTTGTTCAAGTTACTGATTTTTTAATCAGCTCATGAAAGCATTTAACAAAAGTCCAAGGGGGTAGGTCAGCATAACTGTGGGGAAGAAGACGACAAGTAAGCAAGCTTTCTCCTGTCTTCTGTCACTTAACAAGGTTGATGAGGGGAAATGGTCACAAACTGGAGCATAGGAAGTTCTGCACAAATGTTTGTGGGAATTTCTTCACAGTGAGGTTGACAGAGCAGTGGCACAGGCTGCACAGAGAGGTTGTGGAATCTCCTTCTCTGGAGATATTCAAGACCCACCTGGACACCTTCCTGTGCAACCTGGCCTAGGGAGCTTGCTTTGGCAAGGGGATTGGACTAGGTAATTTCTAGAGGTCCCTTCCATACCCTCACAGTTTTGTGATTCTGTGATACACAATTACATTGCTTCAGCTGTTGTTGAAACTTAGTTTCTGCTTGTACAGTGCTGAATTTAGGAATGATTCTGGCTTAAAAGGGCCTTAAATGTAGCCTGAAATCCAGAGCTGATATCACCTCAAACGATGTGGCACCTTTTTGGTGCAACTCTTTAGAAAGTGAAATTCTTCTAAAATATTATTACTTATATTTTATTTTAATTAAAGATGTGGCTATTTATTACAGTAATAATCCTTTATGTCTTTGTTCTCTGTCTCTTTTCTCCAGTCGGGGCCTCTTGCCATGCAGGACATTTTGTGAGGCAGCAAAAGAAGGATGTGAACCAGTCCTAGGGATGGTAAATGCTTCTTGGCCGGAATTCCTCAAGTGCTCTCAATTCCGCAACCAAACTGAAAATGACACAACTGCAAGGGTATGCTTTTCGCCACACCAAGAAAAAGGAAAGCAATGTATGTTTCTGCTCTCAACTCTTGCACTGCATTCCATTTCTATTAATAATGTAATATATTTTTTAATTTCATGGGATTAGCTCTGGGATGAAATTGCTGTTCTTGATTCTCTTATTATGTTATTTCTCTTTACTATGATAAATCTTGGTTGTTGGTGAGTTATAGCTTTGCCACACTTAAACTGCTTAGGCTAATTTGTTTTGCATCAGAAATTCTGAGCTGTTTCAGAGAGTGAAGTTAGGAGAAAAAAATAGGCCTTTTAAAAATATTCTTCCGACAATTTATTTGCTAAGCACTAGTAATGACAGGTTAGGTGTTTGGAGCAGGAACTCCAAATTTCAAATGTGTCTTCTTTATCTTTGCTGTAAAAACAAGCTCAAAGCTGATGAAGATGTAAAATTTTCAGTAAGTTTTTCAAAAAGCATACACCTGCTGGAGGCTTCGTGGAAGTCTTTGGAACCCTCTCCACAGACTTGCCACTGTGTTCTCTAGATCCAAATTTATTTGAGATTAGAAAAGAAAAGAAAGCCTGACTTTTTTTTTTATCATTCACTCTGTTGCTGGAGTTCTCTTGTAGGAATCTGAAACTTTACTGTTAATACTCATCATCCCATGAGCCTAAGTGGCAGAGGTTTGTACTGTCCATCGGTAGATTCCAATTTTGTTAGTGACTTCTGAGTGATAACAGACTAGAAATAATGATGAAAATAATTTTTCAGTTGTATTTTTCTAAACAACTGAGAAGTCGTGCGCACAAACTACCTAAACAAATAAAAAAAGTGTTATACAGTGTATACATGTACAGTGTTTCACATGTGTTCAGTGTGAAAAGTTAAGATCTTACAGCCTGGGGTGTATCTGTCTGAACTTTCTGAGTATGCATTAATTCAAAATAGCCTGTAGATCAAATTCTTTGTATCTGTTAGGGCATGATTTTAGGGGTCATGAAGTAAAGTCGACTGTTGTCCAATATGTATCCTCTCCTGTGGGAACATTTGTAACTGCTGACGTGACAAAATATAGGAAGAGAGAGTGTTTTCTTGAAGGTAGAGTGCTTACTGGAAAAACTGAATATTATCCACAAAACTTCTACAGGGTTCCTATGGGCTTCTGTGCAGTTTGCTGTAATGAAAGCCCCTGTTTTGATTATATGAAACAAATATATGCTAAATATGCTGAAAAACTAGGTCTCATGAGCTTCAAAGAGGAAGCATTTTTTTTTCCATACCTCAGCTTCCCTCTCATGAAATGGGAATAAAACTCTCCTTCTTGCTCAGAGGGATGTTGTAACTGTAAGTACATTGATGCCTTTGATATCATAGTGATGAGCATCCTAGGGATTAGGAATACAATCATTTTGTCTTTATGGCAGTTTCAAACAATAAATGAGAAAAGACTGTAGAATATAAACATAAGTATGGTAAGCAGTTCAACAATGAGCAATGAGAGAAACTAGCAGTGATCACTGAGTGATTAGAACTTGTACTGATCACAGAAATGAGATGTAATTCTGAAAACCAGCAGAATACTAGAGACCTGGATTTTATGCATGTGTGGTACATGTACTGAATACAAGGTGTGATATAAATATGCCTGTTGTTTCTTGACAATTTACATCTTCCTCAACTTTTGAAAAGTCCCAACATAACTCAACAGTTGAACTTTTAGATCAAACTGGAAGTGACTGCTGCTTTATGAAAGCTTTAAAATATCTTCTGACTAAAATTATATTTTTACTATTTTTTAACGCTAGAGAAAATGCATGTTAGACTAGCTTATTCTTCCATAATCGTTCTGGTAGAATTTGTATCTCTTTGATAGTGAACTATAAAAATGATAGAAAAGTACAGTGGATGCTTGTGTTTCTCATTAAAGAAAAGATTTAGAGCCAGTGCAGAAGTGACCTGCCTGGCAGGCTAGAAACCTAGGCTGTGTGCTGTCAACTCTGACATCCTGTTCTGTGTAACAAGAGCCATTTTAAATTAATTTATTCATGAACTGTTGTGCATGATGTTTGGATACAAAAAGCTTTCAAGTAGAATTGTAGGTTATAGAGAATATCTTGACATTTTTTCCTATAAGAGAATGTTTCTGATGTGATTCTTGTTTGTCTGAAAGAGGTAGGAACATGGGTTTCTCCCAGGCTGTTTCTCCTGCAGAAATAAGTCAATGTTGAAAGTATTTTAAATTTGTATATTTAAAAGCATTTGCTTCTCTGGACAAGGTAGAATCAAGCAGCAGGGTTAAGTATTGTAGCTCCTTTGCACCCGGTGCTCAACTCCAAGTTGAGCTTCAACTTCCTCATGATCTTCACAGGACTCAGTTTCTGGAAATTCCAGGAGCATGTTGTTAACATATGGCTGCTTAAATCGCAGCTTTGTGATTTCTTCTGGGGACTACTAACTTCAGATAGCATGCAGAGAAAACCTTCCCTGCCCTCATATGCCTTTCATATGCTTTGTGAATTGAGGTGGTGTAATTCTATTGTAGGACTTCAGTTTTTTCCTGTGCTTCTAAAAAAAAAAAAAAAAAAAACAAAAAAACCAAGACAACAAGAAACAAACAAAAAAACAAACAACAAAAAAAAACCCATCTGGTTACTATGCATACTTCTTTTAGCAGAGCATCATCTGATCCAAACCAATTTTTTTTATGCTTTGGGTTTTTTTTTGTTTTTTTTTTCCAGTTATGACAAAATACTGTACATCCTCTGTACTTTTCCATTGAAAATATCTTTCCTCAAAAAATCCCTTGAAGCACACATGGAGACTATCCAGGCTCCATTGGAGTTTGACAGATGTCATGGTTAGAATCCAGAACATTTATCCTTGGGGCGAGTAACAGCTTTCCTGATAAATATTCAGTAGCTACAGTTGGGATTACCTAGTAGATATACACTTGTTCATCTGTCATTGCTGATCTTTATCTATTTTTTTTTTCCAAAGGCATTGTAAATTGAGTGCACTTTGCCACTATGAAGAAACCTGTGGCATTAATACCTGATGTGTCCACAGAAATATTGAATGAACTGGAAAATTTTATCTGTGTGCTTTTAAAGAAAAACCATCTGAGTGTATTAAAATGAAAAACAGAGAAAAAAGGAACAATACTGTTGACAGGGTTGCAACAGATCAGATGGCAAGATCAGATACTGTGAAAATTAAAGTTTTAAGGAATCCAGCTCTTGATATTTAAGATAGGTAATAGAACTGGTTTCGTAGTTCAAATGTGTAGTGAGTGAATGAAGGGGAGGCATTATCAAGCATTCATTCTACAAGTTCAGTAACGCATTCTTGGGGGCAAAATAATCTTAGAAACATTCCTGGGGTCTGTTATGCATATCCCTACTCACGTAAATATATCAGCTCTGTTTTTCCTTCTTTCAACTGTCCCTGTGTTTTTCTGTTATTTTTTGTGCTTTGACCAGCCAACACAGCTGATGGTGTTAAAACTGTAGAGAGAAAAGCAGAGTAGCTTGAATGAGAAGTAAAGGAACAAAATGAGCTGGCTTGCATTAACATTCAGCTCTCAGGAAGGCCCTGAAATTGTGTTTTAATGAATCTAAATGGCAAATTTTTTTCAAAAGCAGCTGTAAATATGAACCTTCTGGTTCTTTATTCAGTAAAATTTTGTGAGCAACAGTACAGAACTGTCAGGCAGTGATCATTTTGCATTACAGTGAAGAGATATTAAAAAAAAAAACAAAAAACTTTTGTTTTGTTATGCTGTTAAAAAAGGATGTCCAAGAGACCTGAACTGCACTTCATAATTATGAGATTTTTAATAGATAATACTATTTAAGCCATATTAAAGATTTAATGCATTGAACTGTAAATGCAGAATATAAATTTCATTGCATTATTTTAGATAATATTTGTACTTTTACTTCCAAGAGATTAAAAAAAAAAAAAAGTAAGAAAAGAAACCAAGTCTCCCTTTCCAAAAAGGAAAACCAATAAATTTATCCAGGTTGTGCCAGATTATATTTCTTTTCATAGTACTTTTTAAAGAACAAATTTATTTTTTGTTTCACAAGGTCTTATCTCTCCAGATACTTTTTTTACTGTTTCAAGTGGTGAAAATTAAATATATTAAAGCACATTTTCTTTATATAATTTTAATTGCAACTTCTACTGTGATTACAATTTCATTCTTTTTGGGGTGAATGCTATGGATTTTAGTCCTTACTCAGTTTTAGTGGAAACAGTGACTTACTATTTTTTTTTCCTTATGATAGTTTCTTAAGTTACACTGTTTTTTTTTATTTGTTTGTTTTGTGTGTGTGTGTGTGTGTGTGTGTGTGTGTATCACAAAAGCATATACCTTTTTGTTGACTTCTTTTTTTTTTTTGTAAAAAGAAAGGAGGAAATAATAATAATAATAGTAGTAATGAACAGGAATGCTAAAAAAAAAAGCGAACTCTATAAAATTATAAGTAACCCATGAAATTATAAGTAATATTCAGAACCTTTTTTGTCTTCAAGACAAATTTTTGTGAACTTTACATACTGGTTACTACAATAGTTTTTCAGTAAGATACTGCTTTTAATTATGTTTTTCTGACTGTTGATAGCCCAAATAATCTCTGTCTCTGGCAAAAACACATAAATTAATTATTGTGCATGTCAATGAGTGCCCTGCAATGTTCAAAGTCATGAAAGGGCTAAATGCATGAATAATCAGAGTAAGCTCTTTCAGCCATTTGAAGATGAGGCCTCAGGAGCTTTTATCTTGTTTTAATTTAGATAAGAAGTGTTTAATTGGAGCACCACACTGAGAGTGTTAGCAGTAATTATTTGCTGTTTATGCCTATCATTTTAAGGTGCTATAAAAAACAAGTAATATATTTATTGATGCAAAAAGTGCAGAAAATACTTAAGAGAACGACTACAATGTTTGTAAAAAAGCTAATAAATTTCTTGACCTATTAGGTTATACTGACCTAATGCAGATATTATTTTGTCATGTTTGTTCCAAGCATCAAACACTAATAAAAGTTGTTCTGATACTTTTTTTTTTTTTTTTTCCCATGGTACCCAGTCTATCTTTCAGGACTTTTTACATTGATAGGAATTTGGAGAACTTCCTTTGAGAAACGGCTTTGAACATAGACTCAAGCAGTAGAAACTCTAGTAAATATCTGATTACAACCAGGTATTTATTTTTCTGTAGCCAAAGAGTAGTTGTACACATCTAGTACAAGCTTTTAAAATCAGAAAGATACTGTCTTTCTCTTGTACCCTTACACTGTACACTGCTGGGCAAAATGACCAGCATACAGCTAGGCAAAAAGATGTAGTGTGGTAGGTCAGGGTCAAAAGGTTACAGTAATGGGATTACATCAGGCTGGTGATCAGCCACTGATGAGATTCCACAGGTCTCCATTTTAGGGCCAGTTCTCTTCATTTTATAAATGATCTGAATACAGAAATAGAATGGACACTCTAAGTAAGTTTGCAGATGAAACAGACTAGGGTAAACTGCTGACTTCCTCATGAACAGAGAGGACTTGCAGAGAAATCTTGACAAATTGAAGGGCTGAGAAATGACCAACGTACCAACATCATGAAGTTTAATCTGGCAAGTGCCTGATTCTCCAGCTGGGTTGGTGCAAAAAAAAAAAAAAAAAAAAAAAAAAAAAAAGAGCATTCAGAGCAGCCCTGCAGAAAGGCTGGATATTCTGTTTGACAGCATTTTAAATATGATTCAGCAGCTAAAATGGCCAGATGTACCCTGTACTGCTAGCCTGTCAAGAGAAGGGATTATTGCTCTCTGCGCTGTGCCAGAGGGTGTTTGGACACTGGAACAGTCTCTCCAGATCACGACACCGATCTGCTAGAGCTCAAGAAGCATTTGGACAACACTCTCAGACACGGGGTTTGGATTTGTTGTGGTCCTGTGTGGAGCCATGAGTTTGACTCAACTATTCTTGGTGGGTCCCTTCCAGTTCTGGATATTCTATGGTTCTATACATTCACTTAATGTAGTAAAAAGAAGACAGAGATGATCTATTTATCTGTAACACTGATACTGATCAGCTGCAAGACCAGAAAAAATGATATAGTTTTTTGAGAGAAATGTTTTTTTGGAATAGTGGTAGTGTTTCATATGAGAAAACATTTACAGCTTAAGGATATCTTTCCTCGAAGCACTCATTCTTTACTTCTGTTTATTTAACGTTTTGTGTCTTTCAAGTTATTTTTTTCTCCCATTATGTCTGCCTTCTTACTCTTTGCTTACTTCAGTTCCAGATTTGACTCTCCCATGAGGCCTTTTAGGCCATTTCACTTTACTGGGAGAAAAGATCTCCTGTATTCTTCCACCACAGGGGAAATGTTGTCAGCTTTCCTAACTCTGTAATTGTGATCCTAGTATCAAAACTTTCTACAGCTGACAGCTACATGATGTACTGTACCTCAGAGTACATAGAATATAGGAAGCAGGTAATGAAAAACTAGTGGCAAGAGAATACAGGGATTCCTCTATGTCCTGCTGCGCTATTGTGACTGTCAGAATGACTATGTTGAATCAGGTTAAAAGTCCATCTAGGTTGTAATGCCATCTTCAAAAGCTGCTTTAAAACTACATGCCCAGAGAAGAATAGAATAGGGGCAATACTTTTCCAGAATCTTCCTGCATTTACCATCTGTTTGAGATTCAAGGACTTACCAGTAATTTCTGACTGACTGTAATTTTTTTTTACTGGTTTTTTTTTTCTCAATTGTTTCAAAAATCTACATGCATTTTAGCATTCATTGTATTCTGCTGCAAAGTGTTACAGCTTATCTCTACATTAAATAAAAACTAGCACTAATTGCTTATTTTAAGGCAATTTTATTTGATACCTCCAACTCCTTTCTTAGCATTAGGCAGTCAACATTGTCTCCTCTCCACTTAGAAAAAAAAAATCTGCAGTTTTCACTGTTTTCATAGATGTACAGTGCTTAACTGTGCCTTGAAATGCAGCAAAAATAATATATTTGTTTCAGTTTTTGCTTGCTGCAGCTTTGCAGGAACCTGCCTGCATAATCCTCTATAGATGGCATTCCAGTAATCTATCTGAGAACCAACAGCCCATAAATGATCTTGGCACCTCATAGACATTTTAATACTATAGTGGATGGAGGGTACGGAGGGTAAAGTACTTTTTTTTTTTTTTTTTTTTTTTTTTTTTTGCCACTGGTGATGTTTAATCATGGATTTTGGAAGACTTTCCGGACTGTAAAACTTTCTGGCAAAGGTCTGTAGCAAACACCTGCAAATTATTTCTCTGTTAGTAAGGATTGCTTCCATTTCCTTTGTGTTCCTTTCATCTAATATCATATCTTCTTCAGGAGAGTTGCTTGTTTTGTTGCATAAGACAAGGATTCTTTCTTTTCTATTAAAATCTAATATTTGGAGATACAGTAAAGTTGTGAAACTTCTGGAAACCGCTTGCACAAACTTAGTAGAAAGCAGAAATTAATTTAATTGGAGCTACCATTCATATTGAGTATGTTCTCCTTGCTCTGAGCACTACACTGTCTAGACCAAATATATCCAGCCATGGTCTTCTAGAAGACTGAGGGAGATGTGATTTTCTACTTCATAGGCCATGTCCTGATATCACTGCCTATGAGATAAACACTAGTCTAGGGAATTAGAGCCCTTATTGAGGTAGGATGTTGTTTCTGTTCTCCCCTGTACTGCTTGCTAATTGTAGAAATCAAGTTATCATACAGAATGAGATTCTTTCTCTATCAGTTTCTTCACAGACCATATTTCTCTTACTTCTCTTACACCTTCCTGGGAAGTTAGAAATCTTTAAAATAAATTACATAGGTACCCTTCGCTCCTGGCTCTGTTACACAAATGGAAAATAACATTTTTGTTGAATAATTAAGGTTGCATTCTGCCCAAGTGGAGGATTCACATGGAAATGCAATAGGAAAGATTTTTGAATTATTCATATAAGCTTTTATTTCAAAGAAGGATTTGTATTTCAGTAGACAAAAGATTGACCTTTTCCTTCAGGATGATGAATAGTATTTCAAGCTAAGAAAAACAAAGGCATCTCTTTTTGGATACCCCAAGCTCTAGGGTTGTGGTTTGATGGGGTTTTTTTTTCTCCCTATAGGTATCTCAATTCCCTTTATATTTAATAGCAGTGATGTTTATCTTCTAGTGTTCTGAGAGTTATAAGAGTATTTGAAGAATCCTTCCCATATAGAAGGAGTCTGTGGCATGACACTGTTAAGTCTGTTTACCTGGTAATGTTTTGCCTGAACACCTAGACTAGAAAGAAAAGACTTGTTAATTGTAATTGGATATTTAATCCAATGCATCTATTTAATGGAAAGAGCTGGTTTAACTCTGAAGTCAGTATTAAAATAACTGGTCTGTAAAGGTACTTTTTAGATTGAATCTCAGTGATAAACTCAATCTAGACAACTGTTTTTTAAATCACAAAGTTTAGTCAAATGCCAGCTTGAAGTTGCTTGAGTTTGCTTAATTTGTAGTTTGTTGCCTATGTTTATCGTTTAAAACTTCATTTTCTAAATATCTTTAATTTCTGCTTATTTCTTTAGCACATACTTAAAATCTAACATATATTCATTCTTTCTTCATTTCCAGCACTATGTGGAGGAGAGGAGAGTTTCTTGTGTGCCAGTGGAATCTGCATTCCAGGGAAACTGCAGTGTAATGGCTACAATGACTGTGATGACTGGAGTGATGAGGTTCATTGCAGTAAGTTTCTTATGCTCTGCAGAGTGCTGTTGAAGTACTGAATCAATTCAGAGATTTCTAAAAGCCAAAGAAGTCTATTGGAACAGAATAAGAGCTTTGCACAGTATTTGCTTATATTGACATTTGGACTTTTTCAGTTGACACTGAGGAAGCCACTCTTTCTGCAGAATGTTTTAGATCTGTTAAAATTTATGATTGGAAGCAGATTTCATTAGCAGTTTAGAACTGAGACTTCTGAAAGGAGCCATGTGGAAATCAGAAATATTTTGGGGCATCTTTGTGAAATGAGTTCGTAGCATGCGGTTCTAGTACTGGACTGAAAACTGTTAGGTGTGTCTTTTTTTCTAGTGCTTTGCATTCATTTTAGAGCAGAAGCAGAACCATATGTTTAAAAATTTATCTTGGCCTCAATTCTGGATGTGGTTTATTTAAATAAATCTCAGTATATGGTGCAGTAGAGAGGAGAGATGAGTATTCATGCTTAGTACTTTCTTATTTCATTTTCAGTAGCAGTTTTTATTTTTGAAGTACCAATTTTATGTGTGTTGACAAAAACATCCTAGGACTACTACCCCCTTTAGAAAAGTGGAGCAAATTTACAGTATAAAAACAATGAAAAGAAAAAAAAATGGAGAAAGGAAAAAGTGGGACATGGAGTAAGTACAGACTATAGTAGGACGTGATGCCACAGAGCAGTGCTATGCGTTCAGACATTGAAAACTGTCAGAAATGAGACTGAATTTCTGTGCTATTTAGATTTTCCTCAGAGGATTTGTTCTGATTAGTGATGTAAGTAGCCTGTGCGTTCCAAGACTCCTGAAGTCAGTTTTAAGAAAGTTGATGATAGATTTTATCTGTGATACTCCAAGGAATAAATGATGGCTGCCATTATATTGTATGAATGAGGCTAGAGCTTGCTTTTTGCTTAATAGCCTACATTTACATTACTGGATTTTTACATATTTTCTACTATTTACTGGAGTTTTATGTATTTTTTACTATTTAAAAAGTGTTGCATATTTTTATCTTTGTCAGTGTCAACTACAGTTTGTTATGTAACCTAAAAAATTCAAAGGTGCCTATGGCTTTTTTGCTATGGTTCTCAAGTTCCATTAGAAATGGGTAAAGAAGGAATTGGTAATACAAGAAAAAAACATTACATATCTTTACAAATCAAGAGTTATGAAGTCATGAGTTATTCAAGAATACCTTTAAAAGATAGGTTATCTGTAAATGATGGAGTCCATAGGCAGAGATTTTTTCATTTAATCACCTGGTAAGAGTTGTTTGGAGACAAACGTTTGTTAAATAATCATCAGTTACATGGCAGAAACATCAAGCCTGAAGGGACTTAGATGCTTGAAAGTTTGATAAAAGATTGTATTTCTTGCAGCCCTTGACCCTCTCAAATTCTGAATTCAACACAAGAGAAATATCTCCAGCAAAAATTAAAATATGGAAACACATCATTAAGGCATTGACTCCTCCCCTGTATTGGTTATTTTCATTGCCAATTAGTAACCCTTGCATTACAATTTGTTCACATCAATGTTATATTCCTGTTAAGTTACTAAGTTCAAACTTTATCTGCTTTATAGAATAGTTTCATCTAGCATGAAATGTATTTTAACGTATTTGTTGTTAACACTGAGGAGTGGGGGAAATGGAAAAGACTACATGAAATTCTTCATTAAACTTACATGATTATAGGGAGAGCCTGAATTGACTAGAACCACAAGGAAAATCTCTTTTCAAACATCTACTATGCAAATGAGGTTATAAAGCTTTTAAAATCAAATGGTAAAGTGTTATTAGAACATAAATAGTAAATTACAGTTTTAAACAGAAAACTGAAAGAAACTTGATGGGACAGAAAAGGAATTAAAAGGATCTAGATACAAAACTGCCTTTACTGACTGTGGCCTTAAAGTTGGGTCTTTCATTCAAGGTTTGGTTCCAGTCAACTCAGGAACTCTCTAAGTTTTGCTCTGTGTTCTTTTCCCTTGAGAAGTTTATTTCTCTAACACAGTAGAGCCCTGAACTTGTGTTTACTCACCATCCTTTCCTGCATTGTTTCAGTCTCTGATATATTTCAAAAGACAGAAGCTTGCTGGTATAATTGGATATGTTAAAAAATGTTAGGTCTCATAAAAATATATATCTTATAAAAGATTTTATAAAAACAATATATTGAAAAGTGTTCCTGTAAATACACTTTAAAATCTGAATTAAAATATTGTTTGAATTTTGATTTAAACATTCTGTATTTGTGACTTAAGTGTAACTACTATTACATTTCCTGGTATGAGAATGTGCTGCTGAATAATTCCAGTAAGATTTTGAACTTTACCTACATGTGCAACAAGTATGACAAACTGATATAAAAGATTGAGATTTAACTTTGTTTGAAAATAAAATTAATAAAATAATTCGTTGTTTCTGTAGGAAATTAGGTTGGAATAATTTAATGGGAAGGCCTTTTTGTTAAGGAAGGCAATATCTATCCAAAAAACCTGATTTCATTCACTTGCAGTCATTTTCATTTATTTCATTCTCTAGCCTCCAGAATTTGTACAAATGGCCTGGCCAGGATCAGTCGTGTTTAATGAAAGGAAGACAATTCCTAGGCTTTGAGTGATCACGATGCCTTGGTTTCTTCTTGATTGTCAAAGACAATTGTTTATACATATGCCACTTGCATGCCGTAGAATAGAGTGCTTTGCAGAATTAAGGTTCTATTTACTCCTAGAAGAGGAAGAATTTGCATATTGAGCCCTAGTCCTTTTCTTTAAAATAAAAATAATATAATGAAATAGACATGTGTCTTTAAAATGCAGGAGTCCTAAAGCCATATTTGAGTATAGTCAATGGCCAGAAAGACATATTATCCAATAGTGGACTTGTGAAAATTAAATATACATGAAAAGAGTTCTAAGGGTTGCTGAATGCAAAAGATTGAACCATCTTTAAAATATACTTTACTTTTGTGGATTATGGAATAGAAATTTATATTTAAGTTTATGAAAGCAGGGCTTGTCCCATCATTAACAAAATTTAAGTTGAGTTGATTATAGATGAAAAGTGCAGATCACTCATTTTATTTCAATGAAAAAGTATTATTGTCAGTACCCTGATGGAAATATATGTTAAGACTGTTAGATTTTCATATTCATGTGAAATTTATTTCCTTGAAAGGAAGTCTGTATTTCTATATATATATAATTTACTTTGTTTTCTCTTTTACTGTCATCCTGAGAGCTGCCATGTTCTAAATGTCACTGCTGCAGCCACAGAGATATGAATGTAAACATGGCTGGGAGCATGGATGAAAATTAAATAGAGAACCTATCCAGTAAATCATCATAGAAAAGGCAGCTCTTTTTCATTTGCAGAAAGAGGGATAGAAGGACAGGAACTGCCAGAATTATGAACTGATCAATAATGTTGCCAGAGTACTTCACGCTGTTGCAGATTCAAAACAAGTAGTGTTTAGAATTTTACTCTCAGCTGGCTATTGTTCTGCTTACGTGAAACTGGAACTTACATATTTTCATTTAGGGTTTTATTTTATTTTTATTTTTGGTATTTACTGTTTCATGCCTTTTATTCTTTTAAAGCTAAACTATTGACTAGAACCCTCACAGCCTAGACATAGTATTCTATTTTGTGTCCTGAAGCACTGTCTTCTGCACTGTACTATAAATTCTATTTAGACTTTCTAAGATGATGTAAAACTAGTAGAAAGCATGAATACTTCAGTTGTTCAAGTTATAAATTTCAGATTGGTAAAGTCTTGAGAAACCCAGTAGTTAGAGCACTCAGGATGTGGAAGAATTTCCTGCATTGATGTGGAGGATTTGAAACTGCACTGTACACCTTTTGACGGAGTACTGCACCTGTCAGTGTATAGTCTATTCAGAAGGACGTGGTTCTTTCAAAGCTAGATCACTGTGCAATCCTGGATCCGCATCAAGAAAAGAGAAATGGTAGCCTGATTATTTTGTTTAGTGCTTGAGCACCACAGCTGAGGGATGAGACCCACACTCTAGTTCCTGACCTCTGAGCAATTTCCATATGCAGTACAGTAAAGACCTTGTGTAAAATGTCTGTGTGCCCCAGTGAGAAAGGGTATCAAGAAGCAATGCTGTGCATAGGGCATAGCTTCAGCTGGCAGGAGAATCAATCCTCCCAAGATACTCCGTATCCTAACGTTCTCCCCGGAAAATCCAGATGTGAAGGAAAAGCTTACAGGAAGTCAGTGAAACTAGGTTACCCTCTTCACAAACGTGTGTAATCAAAAGTTATTACTAGTGGGATCAGACACCACCAACCCTGCTTTCTCTTCTCCACTCTTCCCTAACTAGATCCCATGTTTTTTACTGAGCCTGGTATTATTCATACATTTTGGATATTTTCAGATAACATTTTTCAGAGCTTTACTGAAGGCCTCAGCCATAGAAAGAACGTACTTAGGGCTGTCAATGCTAAGAAGACGAGGTTGGATAGGCCCTTAGCAAAGTTATCTACTGGGTGTCAACTCTGCCCAGAGAAGGTGGGATTGGAACTAGGTGGTCTTTCAGATACCTTCCAATTCAGGCCAGCCTGTGATTCTATGAATTCCTTGATAAGAAGGCATCAGGCCCAAAGCTGTGTCAAGAAGAGTTAATCCTTTGAAACCAAGGTAAGTTCAAACTATGTTTAAAAAGCAGGGTAGATTCAGCTCTATCTAGTAACCACATCAGGTGGACAGTTCTAGTAATTTAGCTCATGGGAACCACAACTTTACTTGATAACTTTGTGTCTATAAATTAATAAATCATTTTGTTCTTTATCTGCAGCCAGGGCACTTTTCCTCACTCGCTGATAGGAAGCTAGAACTGTGCTTCACTTTTTTACTATTCTGGGAAAAATATTTCTGTAGTGAAAGGCAAATAAATGAATGTTGTTTATGTGAAAATGGACTATTTTGCTTGACTCACCAATCTTTGATACAGTATTTTGTCTGGATGTGGTTGGTGACATGAGAAAACAAGGTCTTTTACATGACTAAGAAAAGCTCTACTTAGAAAACAAGCTCTTCAATAACTCATATCAGGTTTGTACTCAGGCTGTATGATAATGATGTATAGGATGTCAGTGAGAATCAAAATGTTTCTTCATGAAGTTGTTGACTGTACATTCCAAAATACATGTTCAGGGCTAAAACATTGTTCAACTATGTGGTCATGGTGAGAATTTGGGTATAATTTTCACTCTGGAAACAATTCACCCTCTGATTTCTTCCCACCTCGCCACATATTTGGGTTCTTGATTTCTCAGTCATCAATTCCTAACAGAACATCTATTACTGGAAAATGCATTCTGTAGTGCCATCGGACATAACCTGGAGTCAAATCATCTTGTGCCTTGATGTCATGACATGACCATCTTGGTCAGCAAAATTGAAATCACATTCAGTTTTCTCTCATCTCATCTGATTCCTTCCTTACTTGACAAGATGTAATCTGTAAGCAGAACAAAATGTTCCAGTTCCTTAGTATCTTTCATAATTCATTTCCTTCAGCGGCTTGAAAATATTTTGAGTGCTCTCTTTACTGTCTTAGGAAATTTTTCACAGATGACTGACTTGCATTTACTTGTTTGCGGAAGATTAAAGAAGAGCAAGAGAAACAAAATAGACTTTTTATGGTACAGAGACTTCTGTCTCTACTGGTATTGATCCTACTGACAAAAATTATTGGTAGGAACAAAAGTGAATATGTCTAAAGATCTGTATGATTTTTCTTTTTCTTCTCTATTAGATTCTAATAAACTAGTAAACTAGCACACACCAAGTATTATTGCAGATCTGTAAATAAGGTGGTAACTCTGTCTAGTCTTGTTTAAGTCAATAAATTCCAGTGTTCATATTTTATAAGAAACCCTTCCAATATCTTGTTAACATTTTACAAAACTTTGTTTTGCAGACTGCAGTGATGATTTATTTCATTGTAACACAGGAAAATGCCTCAATTATACCTTTGTTTGTGATGGATATGATGACTGTGGAGACCTTAGTGATGAACAGAACTGTGGTAAATGGAATATTTACACTTCTCTCTCTCTCTCTCTTTTTAATTTATTTATTTTTAATATAGAAGTATTGATAATGAAAGAGTAGTATACTCTATTGCGACTCTTATAGGACTAAGTGGAAACAGTTCACAAGTTTTTTTATGTTTGAAAATGTTTAAAACTAGAATTCTGGATGAATCCAAATTTTAGAGTTAATGGTGCTTTGAAGAAATATTCTGATTTGTAATTTGTTTTAGAATCATTTTTAGAATCATTTAAATTAGGTTGGAAAAGACTTTCAAGATCAAGTTTGATCACCAATCTAAGCAAGAAATTTTACATCTGCTTTTGGTATCTATTCTCATAAGATAAAGGTATATTCATAGCTTCATCTTGATATATCTCTCTTGCTTGCAATATCTGTATTAAATAGTGAACAAATTAGGAAACTTTTGGATCATACTAGAACAGAACAGAATATCTTGAGTTGAAATGAGAAAAGAACATAGAATCATAGAATTCATAGAGTTTGAAGGGACCATTAAAGGTCATCTAGTCCAATTCCCCTGTAGTGAACAGGGACATGAACAGCTAGATCTAGTTGCCCAGAGCCTGATACATCCTCGCCTTGAAAGTATACAGAGATGGGGCATCAGCCACATCACTGGGAAACCTGTTCCAATGCCTCATCACCTTCATTGTAAAAGACTTTCTGTGTGTCCAACCTACATCTACTGACTTGAATCTTGAAGCCATTTCCCCCTGTTCTATAGCCACAGACCCTACTTAAGAGTCTGTTCTCTTATTTCCTGTAGCTCCCCTTCTCTTCTCTAGGTTGAACAGTCCCAGCTCTTTCTGTCTTTCCTTATAGAAGAGATGTTCCATCCCTTGGATCATTTTTCTGGCCATCCTCTAGATGCATTCCAACATGCCTATGTCTCTCCTGTACTGAGGACTCCATATCCAGATGCAAGATCATTAAGTCTGACTCCTGGGTCTGTACAGGACTGCCCCAAATTCAAAACACATGTCTGAGAGCATTGTCCATATGCATCTTTAACTCTGAAAGGCTTGATGCCATGACCACTACGCTGGGGAGACTGTTCAGTGCCCGACCACCCTCCTAGTGAAGAACCTCTTCTTAAACCTTAACCTGACCCTCCTTTGACACAGCTCTGTGCTGTTCCCTCAGATCCTGCCTCTGTCACCAGAGGGAAAAGATCAGTGCCTGCCCCTCCTCCCCCCACCCCCCCTCCCCATGAAGGAACTGTGGGCTGCCATAAGGCCTCTCTCTCAGTCTCTTCTCCTGTGTCCTGGTCACTTACAAAATTTTTACTGGAGCCCTGGGGTATCCCACTATTAACTGATCTTCAGCCAGATGTAAACTCATTTACTATAAGACTATGAGCCTGATTTGTCAGCTGATTTTTCATCCATTGTATTGTGTACTTGTCTAGCTGTATGTTGTACATTTTGTCCAGAAGGCTTCTGTGAGAGACAGTATTGAAAACTTTGCTGAAATAAAAGAAAGATTATAACTGCTGGGCTTTGGTTGGTCATATAAATGAATAATCTCATCACAGAAGGATCAGCTAAGAGTTCAGCTAGAAGTTTACCGTTCCCTCAGTCATGGTTCTCCATCTCACGGGTCACGGAGTGTTGAATACAGAGGTGAAAAAGACATTAGATGTCTCTGCTTTATCTTTGTCCCTGTTTGTGAAGTGACCAACCTCATGAAGTAATGAACCAATGTCTTCTTAAATCCTCTTTTTGCTCCTAACATACTTTAAAAAATCTCTTCTTATTGTCCCCTTTGATACTGTTGAGTTTCAATTCTAAGTGGGCTTTGGCTGCATGAATATTGTCTCTACAGTGGCAAACAGCATATCTATATTCTCCCGTTCCCTTGCATTGCTTCCAGTGTCTGTACGCTTTTCTTCTGTGTCTGAGTTCTGAAAAAAAATCCCTGCTCAGCCAAGCAGGCTTTCTACCCCACTTATTTGATTTCTGAAATGCTGGAATTGCCTTTTTTTTAGAGAGAGCTCTTTGAATGCGATATTTGTTTATGGACCTTAGTACTTCAAAAGCAGATTCCCAGGGAACCGTACTAAGTAGTTCTTTGAGCAACCTGAAGTCTTCTCTTTCCATACCCAGTGACAAAGTTTTTGTAACAATTTTTTAAGTCACTGAAGATTTGAAACTCCACTGCTTCATGGTCACTGTTGTCAAGATCATCATCAGTCACCATTTCATTCACAAGACCCTTTTAGTTTACAAACTACAAATCTATGAGGGCACCTTCCTTAGTTGGTTCCATTAGTGCCTGTGCCAAGAATTTATCTTCCACTTTGTATTTTTTACCCTTTAATCCTTATCCAGAGACTCTCAACATTGTCATTGGACAAGTGCCATACAGCCCAATCCTTGCATTGCATACTATGCCACCTCCCTGCTTCTCTTGCCCTTCCTAGCCCTTCTGAAAAGCCTATCACAGCTGTCCACCACAGCACACCAGTCATACGTCTCTTCACTCCAAGTCTCCCTTATGCCAATGATGTATCTCTGGGTTTGAGTGAAAACTTATTGCTTATTCCCCATCCTGCATACATTAGAGTAGAAACATTTCAAGTGTGCTACAATGTACTCACACTCCCCACATTGTGGAACAGAAAGAAGTACCTCACTAGGATACAGTCCCTCAAACTCTTGAGAGAAGTGTATCCAAGCAGGCATCAGAAGGCCTGGTACTTTGTAGACCGTCCTCTGATAAAAAGTACCCAAATTCTGCCAGAGACACCATCCTTGGAGACAGATATTGATGTGTTGAGTGTGCTTGCTCTTTCCCCAGTATCATTCTCTGCAAATGGGAGGATAAAGGAAAACACTCTCTTTGTGTTTACCTCACCCCACATACTTGAAGACTCTGAAGTCTCTTTAACTGATTCAAGATGTTATGATTTCTTTCTTTCTAGCTTGACTGAATTAGACAGAGACTAAAGTAAAACATGAGGGTACACACTGGTGATGCCAGCAGTTTCAGAGCTGAACTGTTCTTATGTAAACTTCACTGTGAATTCACATATTTTGATGATACAGTTATGCTTCTTTGGAATTCTGTTTGTAATTGACTTTGTAAATTCTGGCACAATACATTTGTTCTTCTACACATGTTTATTTTCATAGGAGAAAAATGTTTTGCCATAGAAAGAATAATCTTCATATGTAAATATGTGAAAACTCTGAAGGCCTTTTTTCTTTTCTTTTTTTTTTTCCTAGCTTATATTCCTAGTACTGTACCTGAGAAAAACGGTTAACTTTAAAATCACTCTTTAAAAGTTGAAATATTATGTTTAAGATGTTCTCTTTTACTTTTCTAGGAAAAACACAGAGAATTTCATAAGTAAAAATCAGAATACATTTTTTATTTTAGTTTTCTTTTATATTTCTTCTCTCAGTTAAAAATACTCAAGGGCTTTTCACTGCTTTCAGTTGACATTTGTTGTTTTACATTTTCTTTCATAAATCAGCTTTAATGAAAGACTTTTGTAATAATTAGCCTGACTCTTACCATTTCTATGTTGAAATACAATTTAAGATCTAACTTTTTGTACAGGCTATAAAAAAGATTAAAAGGACGTTTGGCAGACAGGACTGTGTCTGTAATCCCTATCCATTTTTTGTGCAAAGTTAACCAGAGTGGTTTAACTGGCTGAAGAAGACTGTATAAAAGAACCTAGCAGATTTGGCCATGAGTTGGAGGTAGTGATTTAATCACAAACTAGAACCACAGTTGCTGGATATAATTGGTACACATTCTTTTAGCTGCAAACTTGTCTATGTTTTCAAGGCATTTTAAATGTTATAATATATGAACCTACTGTATTATTTTACATTCTTTATGTGTATGGACAAGTGTTGAAGGTAATCCTTAAATATTACCAGACAAGTGAACAATTCTTTAAGTAAGTCTACATAGTATGCTGTGAACAAGGGATAACCTATTCTGCCTGCACTCCAAGCTTTGTAAAGAAAGCTTGTGATCAAGGCTAGCATGGTAACGTTACTAAATTTTATGCTAATAGGGCTAGAGCTGTGCAAACCATCATTATCAAGCTTCCTCTGGGTTCAGAGTGGAGGCTCTTGCTTCTGCTCGTAGTGTACGTTGTAAGCATTTCCTTCTGAAATCATGCTGGATTTTTACAACTATATCTCCACTGGTTGATCTGTCTATGTGGTCAATGCTTTACTCTTCATACTTAGAATAATTGTGAATCAGATTGGAGAGAAAAGGAAATGTCAGAAGTTGTCAACCTCCACCCTCCTTCTCCTCCCACTACTAACCCTTTAAGAAATCCTACGCCAAAGCTAAAGTGAAGGTATAGTTAGATGATTATTATTCCCTTATGCCTATCTTAAGCCTGTATTTCCTTTAATCAGCCTACCAAATAGAATTTTTTTCTTTTCTTTTCCATTTGTGGAGTGAATGAGTCTTGAGTGGAAGGACCAGGGTATTTTTCTTTTAGACCATTTTTTAAGGAAAATTCTGGTTGTATGCAAAATCAGAACAGTTTCTGATTAACTGCCAAATAAGTCTGTTTAAAAACAAAACCAAAAACATGTGTATATGTATATATATATATGTGTGTGTGTGTGTGTGTATACATATATAAACATATATATACATATATAACTTCAAAGTGAAAAAATAAAGGTAGGGAATAGTTTTCTTTAGTGGCAAACTTTTGCATAAGATGGGAAATCAGAAGATTTTTAAATCAACCTAATAAATTTCAGGTTTTGTTTATTTGTAAATGGAAACAACTGAGGGGGATGCTGTTTCTCTCAGGATGTACCTGAGAGAAGGAAAGAATGCATCTCTATCTAAGTAGAATGTAGTAAGTAGAATTCAGTTATGTTTAGCATTATCTGAAAAAATGAAAAATAAAAACCTGAATTAATGTATAACTTTTATTGTAATTTACTTGTATAATGGCTTAGTTTTTATGCATAGAACAATTAATTGTTCACTAACAAATTATACATATGTTGATTTAATCACCAGTAATGATTTGTTTGTTTTGGTCTTTATTTTCACTTTTTTGTTGCTTGTTTGTTTGTTTGTTTTTGTTTTTATTTTAGATTGTAATCCAGTGACTGACCATCAGTGCGGAGATGGAAGATGTATAACAGCTGACTGGGTATGTGATGGTGACCATGACTGTATAGACAAATCAGATGAAATCAATTGCTGTAAGTTCTCTTAATCTCTAAATGAGTTTTTTCTTTCTGTAAGAATCAAAGGCAAAATTTAAGATGAGAAGTAATTGTATATAGTGCTTGTCAGGCAAAACCACAAGCTCATTTTATTCCACAATTTTGCAATGAGATGATAATTTTTCTGGTTGCCTCAAATTAGATGTTTGTTAGTACTTTAGAGAAGCATTACTCTGTGTTTCAGCTTTTTGTCAATTACAGATTAAACTTTAATTAACTGTAGTGTTCCTGGTAAATACTAATGAATGATACCATACATTCTCGTAAACTGTAGGTAATTGGAGTTTGTTATAGCTTTATGGTATGTTTATATGCTACTTATCATACCTTCTCAGGGCATGATTTCTGTCTACTTCAACAGTGATGGCGTATACCTGCGCAAGATCTCTACTAGAATAATGATTCAGTTTGCAAAATCAAATATCAAAGAATTAGCTGATGTTCTGTTATGATTAAAGTTGTCATAAGACTCATGCTGAAGCAGATTTTGATTCTAGTATCTTGCTGTTTTTCAATGCTTGGTCTTGCAGTGATATTCTACAATTTTCCTTGGAATCTGAGAAACTAATCTAGGTCAGGAAATGTAAATATGTTGACAAAAAAAAAAGGATGGCAGAATTTTTATAATCAAGAAAATATATATTTTTTTCCTCTTGAGAACAGTTGAGCCTTCATCTCAGTCTGTTGCTAGTACCTGACATACACAGTTTCAGTCCTTGTAGTTAAAGCTCAGCTGTAGGTTATTGAAACATATCTTACATATGATGAAAATTGTCTAGTGACCTTCAGTATTAAGCAGTGTATCAGCTCCTCCTAAATTTACTTCACTGTGGTGTTTAAAATGATTGAGGCTTTTATTAATTGATGATCAGGATACCATTTTATTTATTTATTTTTTTCCAGCTTGTCACAGTCAGGGTCTGGTAGAGTGCAAAAATGGACAGTGCATTCCTAGTGCATTCAAGTGTGATGGAGATAATGACTGTAAAGATGGAAGTGATGAAGAAAACTGCAGTGAAAGTAAGGATATCCCTCATTTTACTTTTACTGAGCCTGCATTTACTGTTTTACAAAGTGCCATTAGCTAAAACTGTCTATCAAATAGATTTCTTTTGCCATTCAGACAATACATTTTAAAGCTGTCAGGCCTCTGCTTTCACAGAGTTGTTAGCAGAGTTTTATTAGTCTTTACAAATGTTAAAAAACCAAACAAACTGAGATGATATTTTTAACGTAGCTTTTGGTTACCTGACTTGCTTAGCTGTTATTTGAAATAAAGAATATATATCCACTTTGCATGAAGTGGTTAGAAACTGCTACCCAAGGAATTTGTATCATCTGGGGAGGAACCTTCTCAAGAAAATCTTATTTGCATCAGAATTTGTGAGTCAAAGAAAATAGGTTTTTATAAATGCACTGATGATTTAGTATGGCTAAAAGGTACTATATGGGAATGTAAGTTTTTACAGGTACATAAAACTGTCTTGTAAATGACTGTATAAAAGGAAAGGAAATCAAGTAGTTTCTTGAATCCCGAAATATGATGTTGCAAGTAATTTTGTCATGAAATACTTCTGATTGTCATGATTTCTGTAGTTGAGCTATTGTTCACATGTAGTTGTCTTGAATCTGGAAAAGCTTCAAACTGAAGCTTTTCTTTCAGTGACATGTTTAATGTATTTCTCTTCTGACTTATTTGTAAGAAACAATGAATTTAGTTCTATTAGAAAACTTCAGTACTGTCAAGCATAATGGTAATAGGACAACCTATTCAAAAGGTAGTTATGCTGTGTGATTTCCTAAGCTTTATTTCAATAGGAACCAGTCTGAAAAAAATCCTTTCTACTCAGCCCCCTCTGTTCTTTTTACATTTTTGAGATCTTCCTTCTCCAGCTTAAACATCTCCATTTCAGAAGAGAAGTTAAAACACACAAATTATCATCATTCTTCTCTGCAATTAGTGAAGATAATGAAAAAAGGTCTTGCACAAAATTTCTTTCAGATTGGATTGTGGCAATCTAAAAGCCAAGGACCAAGTTTTGTCTTTATTTCTGACTGCCTAGTTTTACAAAATACTCAGGTGTGTTCTTCATCTTTCCTGATGTACATCCTCAGTTTTATTCTATGAATTCTTCAGATCTCTCTTTCTCTTGACTGATAATAAAACGATCCCTTTTAATGTGAGAGAAATGCAGTAGAAGAATGAGATAAAATGGAAAGTACAAAACCATTCAGAGCATTCTAGAAGCAGACACTAACTTTTAAGATTCACCCAGCTTAAGCCTCTTAAATTTATTCATCCTTAGTGAAAGAGAATTTCACTGACACTTTGGTGCACAATCTGAGCTAGAAGTTAGTAATGTGATTCTCATTGTTTTTAGTTTCTGTGGATATTTAAAAAATTGTAAATATTTTTTTTTGAAGGAATATAATGAACAGATATAAAATCAAGGATTCTAAATGCAGAGGTGTGGAAAGAGGTGATAATTATGCAGTCAGTAATGTCATTAAATACTATAAGAATTTTCTATTAAGCATTAAATTGCAAAGCTTAAAGCTTTTTAATGCCAAAGATTTGCTTCTTTTCCATTATGTACTCCTTGAAATACAAAAACCTATGCCTGATATTTGCAGTTTTCCATAGAGCAGAAATCTTCCTTTAAGCAATCACATCCTAAATTTCCCTGAGAATATGTGGACGGAATTTGGACTTCTACTTTTTTTAGTTTCTTGCGCAGCCCATGTAAAAGCTAGACAATTCCAGTTAGTAACTTGCTTTTGCATTTCTTCTTACATACGTAGTTGATTTCAGCAACTAGAGAGAATGTCTTAGGGCATGAAGCAGAGTTTTTATACTTAGTGTAAGTTAAAAATCTGAGATGTCTAGCAGTGGCAGTGAAGTTAGGACTAAAGTGATGTGGAATAGTCATTTTGTTACAAGCACACTGAATATGAGAAATCAAAATAGAAATGTGAATTCAAGATATGGAAGATACTGCAGCTCGTCTGTGTAAGGGCATAGTGTAATGTACAAAGATGTAGCAATGTTAGTTTGTAATCCCTATACGAATATCTATGTACAAATTAGAAGAACAGCCTCCTTCTCTACATGCTTTAGGGAAATTAAATTTCCTTAAGAAAAGGTCAAGTATGGCATCTATTAACATTACGTCTCTCATTCATTCTGTGCAATCTAATATGAATGTACTCACAGATGGTTCTATGATTCCCTCAAAGTACAGGGTAACATGTTTATATAAATTAATTGTTAGCTGTGCTATGATCAGAAGAATCTACACCGTAGAACAGTGAGTTTTAAGTAGTTGAGAAACTCTTCAACTGTCGGATAAGATGGAGATGAAACAAACATTTTAAATGAACTTTAATGTGAAGATTCATGATAGCTGTAGCAATTAAAATGTTTTTCCTTACATTTCAAGTTCCATTTTGCAATCAAAGTCTCAGATTGCTGCAGTAAATCATTTAAAATAGAATGAAATGATAAAATTCAAATTCAAATTCAGTCTCTGTTTACATGAGTAATAAATTAAATTACTAATTTTGCAAGATGCATTTGGAAGAGAGAATTAAATGGCTTTGGAAAGAGGCTAGCTCCACTATGAGACAGACAGAAAGCCACGGGTTTGTTAAAGAAACCAACTAACCAGGAAATCTGTTCTTTAGCTTTTAGATGAAGTGCTGGTTTTGGTTATGCTAACCATCCTTAGGATTATAGAGGTTTTTTGTTGTTTTTTTTTTTTTTAACATTATTTTTCACTAGCCAAAGATGGGCAATAAAGCTTCATCTCTGACAACCTTTTTGCAGGATAGTTTTCATTGTCCACCAAATAATCATGAAATGAGAAAAAGATGAACTGACTTGCACTGGAGAATAATTCCCAGAGAGTATTCTCTTTCAATTAGGACCTATTGTTCTCTTTGAAATCCAATTTACATGACTGTTCGTACTCTGCCACAGGCAAGATGGCTTTCAGAGCTTCGCAATTCTCTGTCAGAATTTGGGAATATAAGTTATGGTATTGAACACAAGGATAAAATGACATTTGGACACTTTTGCACGTTTGGCTTCCTTACACTTCCTTACTGCACTTTCAATGCTGTAGGATACTGAACTATGTAAAGGAAATAACTAATTATTAGGAGTCTCTCTGTATTTTCTCATCACAATGCTTCAGTCTTCTGTATTAGTTTGGTACACCATTAGAATAGTAAATTTCTATTTTTCTCAGGTCAAACCCTCTGTCAGGAGGGAGACCAGAGATGTACTTCCTGTCCTGATCCATGTGGAACTTCTCTCTGTGAGATGAGAAACAGCCAGACAAACTGCAGTAAGTAGGTTACATGCTTCGTATTGTCACTGTTTTAGGGTGTTTTAGCGTAAAATGAAGATGCAGGGTAGGGCACAGTAATTAATACTTTTATTTACTACCTAATGGCACGCGTAACAATCAACTGTTGAAAAGGACAAGGCTGAAACAAAAGTTTCATTGTTAAATCCTGATATAAGAGACTTACAGTATTTGACATTGGCATATTTTTACCTTCTATGAATTTTTTATATATTCATAATGAATGTTTACAGTAATAATTTCTCTTAATGTCAAGTTCATTGTTTACATAAAGTAAACAACAAAGTTTAAGTGAGCTAAAGATTTATGTTAAAATTAGAGGAAAGCGCAATATTTTGTTTATTAGTCTGAGAAGTTTCAGCCCTTTTCTCAAGGAAGAATTTTTATATTCAATCTGACTAAACTAGTTATTCTTCTGACTAATATGTTTGTAGAGAGTCAGGGTCTTCCACAATGTGTATCTTCCTGTCTTCCTATTCTGTACCATACAACTCCGTGCAAGCCTCTCACACCCACTGTTCACTTGCCCTTGAAACTAGGGCAGAACTGTGTTCAGAAAGATTTTTTTAATTAAAACTTCATTTCTGATCATGTCAGCACATGGGGAGCGTAAGTTTGCCTTTACTTACATATGTAAATGTGTGTACATATCCTGTAATTGTTTTGTAAGCCTGAGTTCACATTACAGTTTGGTACTGCTAGCTTGTTTGGATAATGCTACCTACCATGTTGCTACATTAAATTATGTAGTACACTAGATAAACTTGGGTTTGAACGGACACAGAGAAGACAACTTGCCAGAACTCCTGATCAAAGCAGTGCCAAATAGATAATGCTGGCTAGGATCTCATGATGCTGAATTTCCAGTATTTCCATAGACAGAAATTCCACATTTTTATTGGTCAACCTGTTTGAGCATTAGGCCTCTCTGATGGTAACATCCTCTTTACCTTACGTGGAACTGGAATTTAATGAGCTCCAACCTGTCTTTCACCTGTTATCTTGTCCTTGTACTTCCAATAGTCAGGCTCCATTTGCTTTACACCTTCCCATAAAGTAACTGTTAACAGGAAAAAGATCTCCCCTTAGCCTTCTGTTTTTATGGCTGAACAAGTCCTGTTTTTCCAGCCTCTGCCTATACACTGTATGTTTCACTCCTCTAACCTTCTTGGTGGCCCTTCACTGACTTTATTCCAGTATGTCAATGTCGTTCATGAATGAGGGAGCCAAAAACCAGATACGATACTCCAGACATGATCTCTCTAATGCTGAATGAAAGCAAATTACAGTTATCTTTTCATAGATGCAATCAGGATAATTGAGCGTGAGTTTTCCATGATAAATTCATGCTGGCTATTCCAAGTTGTACACACTTATTCATATGTAGCCATCTTCTGGAAGGATTTTGCACCTCACTTTTCCTGGGGAGTAAGGCTAGCCTGACTTCTGAATCCTCTTTCTTGCCATTCTTAAAGACAGCTGTGTTAGTTGCCTTTATTTTCAAGTCAGGGGCCAGATTTTCCATGACCTTTTGAAGATGATAAAATTCAGCCTTTCAATGAAGTTAACCAGTGCAAATTGAGACAGAAAAGGCAATAAGTACTTTGACCATGCCTCTGATCTCTAAGTTGCCTGCCCCCACTGAGCAGCAGATCCACATTTTTCCCACTTTTCTTTTACTGCCAGTGTACTTAAAAGAACACTTCTTGCTTTGTAAATTTCTTAATAGGTTCAAATCTGGCTGAAATCTGATCCATCATTGTATTTTTGGGAAAAGTCTCTCCATTCTCCTTCAATGCTGTATCCCCTCCTTTGTCTTCTGTATTTTTTCTTGTAATGTTTGACCTCAGTTGGGAAATTCATGTTCAGACAGGACAGTCTTCTGACTTGGTACACACTGGAAAGTTCTACTGTGCTCTGAGGAGAACCTCCTTTAAGACTGAACCACTGTTTACAACATGGCTTACAACCATGAGGCATCCTCCAGCTCTTTAAAGGTGGATTTGTCTACCTTCACTTTTTTCGAAGGGGATTTGTCTCAGATTCCTACTGTGAAATCCGACATCACTTGTGTTGATCTGTCCTCTGATCCATATCCATAACCAAATTATCCATGTGAGAAGAAACCTATTCCAGGTTACTGGAATAGTACATTTGCTGTATTTTTTTATTTACTCAGCTGTTCTTCTTCAAGAAGTAGTGTGCTGTGGAATGGAAAGGAAGGCATCCATACAGCACAAAACTAATAAGAAGCCACTTTTGAAGGAAAAAAAAAAAACCTGTTAACAAAAGTTGAAGAACTTAAATTTTCTTGTTTGAAATCTCAGGTATCTTCATTGAATTATCTCAGTCATTTTCTCCTTTGTATCTCACAGTCTGTGGTCAAAAGATTGTCCCTTGCCTGCTGAGCAGCTAGAAATATATTGTGGAATACATATACTGATCAAGAAATAAAGCATATATGGAAATACTTCCTCATCGTCTTGTGGTCAACTGTCAGTAATTCTCAACAAGAATAGCCTTAATTAGTCTTCAGGATCATTTCTCCCCTATCCAGTCCAGTAAATACGTAGTGTTTTATCCAGAATAGAATGGTTAGAGTATTTGGAAGATATTTTCCCGGTGCAACATCTGGAAGTACTATGGTCTTTTTTTCAAGTTACTATTGCTTTGCTGTTAGACTAGAGTTACCTCATTTTTGGTAAGAGATGAGAATTCCCATGGAAAAATTCCCGTGGAATTTTTCATTTTTGACAAAGCAACATTTTCTGACTCATCTATTTTGCTGGAAAATTCCTGGCTAAGCATAGGCTGCTTTTACAATATTGAATATGATGGATGTTCTCATTGTGTGATAGTCTCTTGTCAGTTTAAGCTGGCTTTGTAAACTGGTTGCAGAGTATTTTGGATAACAGAAGTATCTGAAGAAGTGTATGTGTGCATGTAAAGAAGGTAGAAAATTTGTAATGACAATGAGAATCTTTAAAAAGAGCTGTTCTACAGGGGCATTTCAGTGGGTTAGATTTTATTCTGGGATTTACCTAAGCCACTATCGACATGAGGCATAACAAAAGAGAGAAAAGTATATGTGTATTTCTACTTTTGAATAATATTATGTTATATACAAGTACTTAGAGCATTGCATCTAGTTTTGTGTTCATAGAAAACCTGATGAATATGTAAAATTAATTTTGTGAAAATCTAGAGATGTTTACTGGGGAAAAATTGAAACGCAAAGAATGAACTGAACTGAATGTGTGTCCCTTCCAACTCAGGATATCCTACAATGCTATAAAATTCATTGTGAAGAAGAGGAAATGGCTTCCATATGAGTAAATTCTTTTGACAAATGATGCCTTTGAACTATCTCATACACTGCAAAGCTGGGTCTAAGTAGTTTGAGACAACAGAAACAGTTAACTGTTGGCAATATGCAAGGGTTTCTTAGGGAGAAAAAGCTATATCCAAACTGAGCTTCATATTCCTCACATTAGAGAGGTAAATGCTAAAAGAGGTTCTAATAGTGAATCAGTCCAAGGTCAGTTCCTCTGTTTAGCTGAAAAATTTACTGTTGGATCTTAGATGTAGGTAATCTGATTACATATTGTGCTGGCAACTGAAATTAGCAACTGTCTGGTGGATAATATTAATCATGTAAACATGCTCTTTCTTCAGTAATATATGCAGTCTTTTGATAATAATTGTATTTCAAATGATATACCTTTTTCAAGGTAAATTTTCTCATATTAAAAATGAAAGTAAAATTAAATTTCATTAAAGTACGACGTGAAGTAAATATGACTTAAACTATTATATTGGGCTCAATACTAAATAAAAAATTGAATTTCAGTCTGAAGTTCTGTACATTGTTTTCAATCATCATAGAAAATTTAAAAACAAAAACAACAAAAAAAAACCCAACAACACTGATTGCTAATTTGGGAAGAAATGCAAAATCTTTTCAAATTGTTTAAGTCCAAACTATTCAGACAGTTCAATAAATATGTAATAACTCAGCTACAAATTGGAGATTTTTGTATATAGCTGTAGTCTGTGTAATCACGTGGACTGGTAGCCATTGTATTTTTTTGCCCTTTTTTACTAACTATATTATGATATATATATGATTACTAACTATATCTTATTTGAATTAAATTACTCACTCTCAGACCTTGGAATGTTACTTGGAGTGTAACAACAAAACCCAAAAGAAAAAATATTCTGTTCTCTATACAGAGAGATTGTGTAGTCTCTTTCCCTAGAGATTTCCATGATCTGACCTGAGGAGCCTCATCTGTCCACTGCTTTGAGCAGGAGGTGGACTATAAAGCTACTGAGGTCAATTCCGAGCTGAAGTACCTGATGATCCTACCATTATCTTTGACAATTGCCCTGTCAGTATGAGATGTGCAGTATAGTACATCAGTAGGAAGTGTGTTTAGTGTTATTTCTTCTATATTTCACTTCAACTTGGAACAAGCTTCTTAAATTAAATTCTATTTTTTTTTAATTGTTTTATTTTGTGAAAGGTCAGTGTGAACCAATTACTCTGGAACTCTGTATGAATTTGCCTTACAACTACACTAGTTACCCAAACTACCTGGGGCACAGGACTCAGAAGGAAGCTTCTGTCAGCTGGGAATCTTCTCTCTTCCCAGCCTTGGTTCAGACCAACTGCTACAAGTACCTTATGTTTTTTGCCTGTACAATCTTAGTACCAAAATGTGACCCCCATACAAATCAACGGATCCCACCTTGCAGGTACTATGTTACACTTAATTTATTCTTTAACTGACATTGTCTATTGTATTAATCTTACTAACTTTTCTGCCCTTCACTGAATGTGCCAGAAAGTTTGCTTTACAGTTTCACAGGAAGAGGTTTCTGAAGTATATAAAACAAGGAGAGGAACAGCAGTTTGTATTAATTGTCAAAATTATATAGATTGTGTATTTATTCTGGAGCATTTTCCACTTCAGTTTGGTTAGAATTGCACTATTATAATGGGTATTTAAACATAGAATCAATTAATTTGATATGGAAAGTACTTATAATACTTTGCATTTGGGTAACAGTTTATATATGGAAAGCCAGAGCCAAATATCATTAACAACTAAGATTTTAATGAGTTATCATCCTTCTAAATATGAGGATTGTCATAAAATATATTGTTAGATTATCTTTTCTTCCACACTCATAAATTAATATGAAAAATTAATATGAAAATGTATGAAGATAGTGATTTATTCTCACTTAGGAATGTATCATGAAAGTTACGGTATTACATATAGGACAGTGTGAAGTTAGAGACTGATTTGTGCAAGCTGATTTGTTTCAGATTTCTATGTTTGAAAAACAAGTCTTTATATTTTTGTTTTAAAGAAATCACTTTAGTGTATAAAAAATTAGACTCTTCTTTAATGTAGAGAGGCTAAAATTAAATTATAGGCTTTAGCAGCTATGTACGTAGCTAACAGACTTTAGGAAGTACTGCAATCTAGTTGAAAATATAGCAGTAGTCTTCAAAATTCAAGCATTGAACAGAAACGTTAAGAGGAACTAATAAAAAACATAGAATAGTTTAGTTTGAAGAGGACCTCTGGAAGTCCTGACTTTCTGCTCAAAGCAGGACTAACATCACATTTTGATCATATTGAATATATAACTTCTTAAATCCTAGGACTGGAAGCCTGGAAACTCTTTTTACAACTGTTATGTATCCATGATGCATCTTTTTTTTTTTTTTTTTTTTGATCTTGTATTTTTTTCTACCAAGGAGGGAGTGATTTCCTCTGCTTTGTGATTTGTACTCGTTAACTGATAGAAAAAATAATTTGATCGTAGAATCATTTGAGTTGGAAAGAACCTTTAAAGGTACTGTTGTCCAATGCCCCTGTAATGATCAGTGACATCTACAGCTACATCAGGTTGCTCAGCACTGTCCTATGTGACCTTGAACGTCTCCAGGGATGGGGCATCCACCACATCTCTGAGCAGCCTGTTTCAGTGCTTCACTACCCTTATCATATTGATCTTTTTTCTTGTATTCATCCCAAATCTCTCTTCTTTTAGTTTGAAACAATTTTCCCTTTTTCTATCACAACAGACTGCTGAAAAATCTGTTCCCTTCTTTCTTACAGCCCTGCATTAGATAATGAAAGGCTACTTTTGTGTCTCCCTGGAGCCTACTCTTCTCCAGGCTGAACAGCCTCAGCTTTCACAGCCTATCCTTGCAGGGGAGGTGTTCTGTCCCTTGGATCATTTTTTGGCCCTCACATCTCTCCTGTACTGAGGACTCCACATCTGGACACAGTTCTCCAGGTGAGGACTCATCAGTGCAGAGCAGAGGAGCAAAATCACCTCCCTCTTCCTGATGGCCACACTTCTTTTAATACAGCCCAGGATTCAGTTGGCTTTCTGGGCTGCAAGGGCACATTGTTGAATCATGCTCAGCTTCCCACCCACCAGTTTCCCCAACTCCTTTTCAGCAGAGCTGTGCTCAATCCTTTTGTCCCTCAGATTGTATTGATAGTGTGGATTTGCCATGACCAGATGCAAGACTTTGCACATAGCTTTGTGATTTTTGAGATTTGCCTGGGCCCCCTGCTCAAACCTGTCTAGGTCTCCCTGGATGACATCCCATCCCTTGGGTGTGTCAACCATACCACACAGTTTGGTGTCATCTACAAACTTGCTGAGTGTGCACTTAATCCCCCTGTCAGTATCACTGATAAAGATATTAAAGAGAATCAGTCCCAGTAATGACCTCTGAGGGACACCACTCATCACTGATTTCCAACTGGACACTGAGCCATTGACCGCCACTCTCTGGGTAAGATCTTGCAACCAGTTTCTTGTCCATCAGACAGTCCACCCATGTCTGCCCAATTTGGAGAGAAGGATGTTGTGGTGGGGAACCATGTTAAAGGCTTTACTGAAATCCAGATAAATGATGCAGTGGTTCTCCCCTTGTCTACTGATGCAGTTATTGATTTGTAGACAGCACAAGAGCAATTGCAGGTTTTTTTTTAAATGAGTTTTGACTAAGGAGTTTAGAAAGAAAAAAGAAAAAAAGTCTGTTTTCAATTCCTTTAGTTCTGAAACCCCAACTGTGAAATTCAGTATGACAGTGCGGGAAGGATTTAAAAAATAAAAAAGTTACCAATCGGCATTTTTCCCTAAAAGCTTTTCAGTAGGCTTCCATCTGCACTGGGATAAGCACTACTTTGAAGATGACCTACATTTTAATTCTTTCACCACAGATTAATGACTGAATGGCTAGCAATAGCTTTAGGAAAAGGCCAGTTTTGTCCAGAAAGCTGAATGTACAGAGAACACGTGAATGACAGAATTAGTTTGGATGTTTCAACTAACAAAATCATTTAAAATATATAATCACAGTATAATTATTTCATTTGTTTTTATTCATCAGTGAATGAAATTTGTGCAGTTCAGAAATTTGAAGCCATAAAATGGTGTGAGTCAACATTTTTCATATTGAGAAGAATCTGAAAGGAAAGACAAAAACATGTCATAACAAACAAGATATGAATGAATTGACGTTAACTAGGCTGCAGTTACATTACTGTTCTTTAGTACATTTTGTCTCATTTCATGTGAACACACTAATAGAATTCAGCCTGTGTTCTGTATTCAGAAGCTATCAACCAGCTAAAAGCATCATTATAGAGTTACGGGCTAGATGTTTTGCACTCTGTTCTGCAGAATACGTGGTAAATAAAATACACAGCAATTACAATATAGTGCAGTCATTCTAGCTTCTGAAATCAGTGTTGAATAAGCTGGTACAGAAAAACATTGACTCCCCTTCACATAATCCCCCCAGCAAAATGAAATTTGACAAGAATGATGATGTCTTGTTTTCACAGATAAGAATAAAATAAAGATCCTTTAATTGGTCCTAAATAGACATATATTTTTGGTTTTGGTCACTCCATTTCTTGAAGCTTGCAGGAAAAAAACAAACACAATAAAAACAAAACAAAACAAAAAAGGATGTAAAAATATAAAAGTAACATGATGAAAATGCTTTCCATGGAAAGATATTCTGTTCCTAGGAGAAAGATCTGAAAAAATTAATCAACTACAATACAAAGCAAGCTAAAAGTGACACAAGGGAAACTGAAAATAAAATGGAAATGTGGAGAATCCTGTGGTTGAATATTTTTCAAAATATAAGAACAAAGGAGAACTTTCTTTGAAACAGTAGGAGAGTCTAAGTAATTACAGGTTTAGAAGACATGAACTAAAAGATACAATTGAATGCATTGCTGAGTCTAAACATGAGACAGGACAGTGGAGAGACACTATTGTCTTCAGGAAGGTGAAAGTGAACTACTATGAGGAAATAATTCACCAGGTTATTGGGGGCTGAACCAGCAAGCAATGAATTCAAAGCATATCAAGAGAGCTACATGTTGGACAAAGAAAATTATAAATGTATATAAAATCTTACTAGTGTGAACATTTTTAAGAACAGCTTGGACAAGTTATCTTTCAAATATATAGTATGTTTCTGTTAGAGGGAGCAATGAAAAGAATATTGAGATTCTTATTCCAGATTGCATAGATAGTATTCCACAAAAATGAAGAGCAACATTTGAAACTGATCCCATAGGAGGTCATACTGATACTATTGAACTCTCTGAAAAAAGAGACAGTAGGAACAAAGAGGAATTCAATATACCACAGATACAAGAGTGTTGTATTAAACAGCACATCAGCAGCAATTCCAGGCAAAAGGAGTCACTAGATGTTTAAAAGAATTGTTAAACTATAAGGAGGATTTCCAATTAGGCACTTTTGCTTTGTAAATGTGAGGTATTTTACATGTATTTTGAGAGACAGGATATCAGTATAGATGGACTGAGCTAACTTTACGTGATTACTCCTGTGTTTTTATGGTAAGAAAATAAATACCCAACAGCAGGTCTATACTTCTGTCTTTTTCTATGTGTGATAGAAGCTTCTGTTGCTCTAAATGAAAATACTTGACTAAGGTGACCTGTGCTTTGATTTTATTGAACTTCCTGGGGAATTCTTTGCTCTTTTCTTTGTGAGTTTAAATATATTATCTTTCTGGAACCACATTTCTAGAAATGGCTGAGTAGTAGTTCCCATACAGTATTCACTGTGTGCATCTGAAATACAGTCAAAATATTTAGAACTACCTGTTCTTATAAACTTGAAAATTTGTCAGAGACAAAGCTTTCTTCAGCACTACACTGCTCTTCAGATGGTGTACATGGTGCAATGGTATCTGAGGTAGCATCATCAGAAGAGGTAGCATTTTATGGTACAATATATATTTGTTGGTTTTTTTTCCTTGATGGTGAACAGTGTTTCTTATAAAAGGTTTGCTGCCAACCTTCATGGACAACACATTTGTAGATAATTATATTTGGCTATTATATCATGATTCAGATAATAGTTTATGTACAGTAATTTAAACTCATGTTCCAGAAGTAGTAATATATTTCTCTTAACAGTTATTTATATTCACATATAGAAATCTAATTAACTGAGTTTTTCTTCATCTTCTGTAAATTTGACTAGGATTATTAACTTCTGAAACATGGTAATTTCTAATTACTCAGTTATTCTGTGCAACTCCACTTTGTCTCCTCAGGACATTATGTGTACAGTCTAAGGAACGCTGTGAGTCTGTGCTTGGGATTGTAGGTCTGCAGTGGCCAGAGGATACTGACTGCACTCAGTTTCCAGATGAGAACTCAGACAACCAAACTTGTCTGACACCAGATGAAGACGTAGAAGGTACATATAGCAGAAATCAGGGATTGCGTTTCTGAAGATACTGATTTATGGTTTTTGGATTTTTTTTTTTTTTTGGTTGGTTTTGTTTTCATACCTTCCCTTGAAATTGTAATAGGTCATGTTGAGTGACATAAAACATTCATGTTGTCAAATAACTGTAGGAATGATTCCAGATTCTTTTTCAGAGAATTCTGTTTGCAGATAAGAGGAAGTTTTTGTAAGTGTCAACTACCCTCAATCTTTAAAACTCCGTGTTTGAAAATTCTGGCTGACACCACACCTACCACTTGTTTGTACTTGTACCTCATTTTTTAAAACTTGTCTAGATGATATGATAATGATTTTCTAACAGGGAGCAAAGTCTTGGAAATCTTAAAAAAGCTAAGTTCCATGACATCTCAGAGAAATACTGTAAATGTACTATCTTTGCTAGCAATTGTTGCTAGCATTTCCTTTCCCTTTCCCTTTTTCCCTTTTCCCTTTCCCTTTATTTAACTTATTTTGCAATTATTGTTTTCTGAAAAAAGGGATGTGTCAAGTCAGTAGCAATGGACAAATTTCATTTTCTTGAATTCAGCAATATACTACTTGTGAGTATGGACATGGAACAAAAGAATGGAATTGCCTTACAGGTTTCTACTTTTTTTTTTTTTGTTATATGTTAAGAGTGACTGCAGTTTTTTCTTCTGCCATTGTCATTTCATATGAGGTCTGTAGGGATTCTGACCTTTTACTTTCCAAAGTGCCAGTAAAATGCTGGGAAAACTATAAAATGATGTGTGCTACAGTGTTTACTACATACCGATCATTCCTATTCTTTTAATCCCACTCACTTATGTGGTGATGGCAATCTTTCCAGAGTTTTTGATCTTGCTTAGAAAAAGCAATGAGTGATAGCTAATTGGTCTGTAGTTTGTTTAGTGAAAATGTATTGCTAATGAGTATAGTGAAACATTCTGAGGCCGCTGAAACAAGTGCAACAATGAGTACCATTTCTTCATGTAAAGTCCATGAGCAGATATATCATTTGGGGAATTTTATAAGATGAATTACTCCATAGAAATGAAATTCTTTGTCATGTGACTCAGAGAGACAAGGAAATAATTTCAGAAGAAGGCTGATGGAAAGGAATTACTAATCATTATAAAGTAGTATGTAGGAATGGAAAAGGAAACATTTTGCACAACATAGTTAGCTATGCCATTCGCAGTGCAATTGTTTAGAATAGTTACCTACTACATGGTTCCAATTTATCATTTCACAGGGTTTCTATTTCTGACATTTAGCCTTCCAAAACAGTCATAGTAATAAATAACAACACACATGGTGATTAAGCTTTCAGCTTATGGAATCTTGTTTCTGTCTGTTTCTTGTCATTGACAGAGTGCTCACCCAGTCACTTCAAATGCCGTTCAGGGAGGTGTGTCCTGGCATCCAGGAGGTGTGATGGTCAAGCTGACTGTGAGGATGACAGTGATGAAGACAGCTGTGGTAAATAGATTACATGAGTTGAAGGGTGCTTTCCAAATTAAGAGTAGCTGAGAATATTCTGTTTTTCGTCACTTAATTTAACAATAGCGTGATGGTTCACAGGATAACCCCCTTTTCTCCAAGAAAAATTGTATTTGAAAGCAATTTTTTAAAGGCTAGTGACAGTAAAAATACTTCAGCGAGAATCCTTCTTGAAAAATATTAACACAATTTATTATATTTAGCAATAGAGATTCTGCTAACTTAATGATACTGAGTATTCACGTTGTAATAAAGATTAAAAAAATGCTGTAGATTTAATTCTTTTGATATTGGAGGAGGTTCTAATGAGTTAAAATATGATTTCCTAGCTGTTTATATCTTGAATTTGTAAATACAGTTTTAAATGTATACACAGTAACATTCTCACTGTGGTATATTAACACAAGATCTGTGCTACTGAAGTGGATTCTGGCCAACCTTTAGCTTTGATCATAAGTATGAAGTGGTAACCACAAATTTTATTCTCTGGTACATTTCAGAGCAAATTTATGGTAGATATTCTCTTGGCTCTTTGCTTAAGGGGATATACTGAGCTTGGGAATAACCAGCAAATCTCCTATTCACTGTTTATCTTTGTCTGTGCTGGCAGAAGTATACTGCGAAGGCATTCTATATTATTTCCTACAGAGAGATTATGTGAATATGAGGAAGGGATCTGCATATTCTGTCAGCATAGGGCTAAGTTGTACAGTCTGCTTTGTTTAACAGAGAGTAGATTTACAGCTGAAGGAAATGGTTAAGGAGGCAAAATATTTGTAGTAATAAAAGATTCTCCACTCTGCTGCATATGCACACAAAAAAAGATCCAGTGTCTGAAAGCTGAAGCTATAGAGGTGACAAGCTTTGCACTTTAATCTAAAGTTATCTTTTATAAGAGCAGGTTGTTTTAATGATTGGTATAATCAAGGTGTAATTTATCAGTAAGGAGCAACGTATTCTAAGCCTCAGGGAGTTTTCAAATCAAGATTGTATTCTATCTGTTCTTCTACTCCACTTACCTCCCCCTGCAAAAAATAGAGAGGGAGAGAGAGAGATGATAATCAAAATAGGATTTAATTCTAGATCATTTTGGATTTCAAAGACAAAGCTGATGATTGGAGTAATTGTTTCAGAGTTGATAATCTTTTTGCCTTTGAATCGGTTGTATTGAATGTCCTCCCCACCAAATATTCTTTTCTGCCACTGTTTTAACTCCTTAGAATGCTAATTTCTATGCGTCTTTTAGGATAATTTTATTCTCCTAGTCATTAACATGTGAAATATTGCCCTAATATGTAACATTAATTTTTCCAGTCTATCTCTCTCTCTGTCTCTATAGTCTAGAGAGAATGTCACTATCAATCAGCAGAATTCTTATCAGCATCTATAAATATGGAAAGCTCTATCTGCTAGGAAACTATAGCTGCCAGAGTGACATTACACTGACCAGAGGTAATGCTGTTACTGAAGAACAGACAGTCCTTGTAGAGCTCCAGAAGTAACTGTCTCTGATGCATTTATATGCCATGCTTGTTGATTTCCCATACATAAGCAACTAGCTCACTTTAGCTTTATCTTTTGATATTTTATACCATTAAATTACAGTCAGCTAGCATTTAAATTGGAATCACTGAAGTGCCTTTAATGAGAGCCATAGCTTTCTTAGGTTGGAACATCTTCTCAGTGCAGGGAGGAGAAGGCTGGTAGAGAATAGCTACAGCGTTTTCATCATTAAGATACCATTTCCTAAAATGTAAGAGGCAGCAGTCTAAAGGGAGTAAAGTATATTTTGCCCATGAAGGGTAGAGATGTGTTCAGCACACACTGTCTCCTCTCATTAGGATTTCCTATCAGACTCCCATATGATCTTTGTGGGGGAACTTTCATCCATAAAACTGCAGTGAAGTCATAAGACAGACTAGAATTTGAGAATAAAGTTTGAACCAGAGATTTGAATGTGAAAGTGTGTTTCAATAAAGTGTGAGGAAGTTAATTTCTTAAAAATACTATTAAGAGAGAAGTAAAGAGAGATTGTGGTATTAAGTATGCTTGATTGTAATTGATAGTATTCATTTACTGGCTGCTTAACAATGCCTCTAGCAGAGAGCAGAAGAGGGTCCTAGAAGAGTACTAATGACACTGATGATGTGGTATTTAAAACAGGTATCGTCCTTCACTATTTTCTTCAGTCTGAATTCTGACTCTAGTATTTTAGCTTGAGAGAAAGATGTGGACTTAATATTAAGGATCTAGTAATAATTAAAGGCAAATGTATGTCTGAGTAACTGGTGGTTAATTGCTTCATGTACTGAAGGGTGGTGAAGCTAAAATCTTATGTGAGTGCCTGCAGTGTAAATACAGACAAGTTTTCCTACCTTGATTTTCAATTCCATTTAATTATAATTAAATTAACAGTGTTCATTGTGCATATATATAGAGAGAAACAGCAACAGAATTCTTAACAGTAGACAGCATCTTTCCAATGAAACAGTAGATTTTTTAACACTGAATTTATAGAACAATAGAATCCTTAGAGTTGAAAGGGACCTTGAAAAGTCATCTAGTCCAGCTCCCCTGCAATGAAAAGGAATTCAGTATGCAATTAGTTTTTATCCAGTTGTCTCTGTATTTGTCTACGGTGCCCTCAAAAATAAATTTTACAGAGACATGGAACATTTCACAATATATCGCTATAATATGTGATGAAGAAAAACAAAGATGAACTTAATTAACTGTAAACACTTCAGCTCAAAAATTGCAAAGTTGTTAATCAGATTTTTTAAAGGTTTTTTGTTTTATTTTGTTTTCTTATCATATTCCTAACATGACTGATATTTTTTGGTCTTTATTAAAGTTAGTTTCAGTTATTTTTTCATTAATGGTTATAAAAAATATCATCAAAAAGGAGACCTGGAACATGGCCATATGCAAGGAAGGTCTTTTATCATGCTGAATTAGTTTCATGTGTTCAGGGTTATTTATTTATCTATATGCTTAGCATTATTATGTGGTTTATTCAGTCTTAATAAGTAAAGCACTTTGCACTTCCAGATGCAGTTAAACCTGAATACATTCTTCCAGTGATCTCATGAGCTAGAAGTGTTTCACTGGTTCATACTAGTAAAATAATCACTTCTGAAATAATACTCATAAACAGCATATCTACTTACTAACTTAATGTTGATATCTTGCTGCAGTTCCAGATCCATGAAAACAGAGGTGCTGTTTAAAATACAATTTGTGAGCAGATATCAAAACTTTATGTATGAGGGTGCATCAAGGCTGTCCCCTGAATTTGAAGTTGGATTAAAATGAAAGCTAGCACTGTCAGCTGTAAAACAGGCCAAACAAGGAAATCAAACCACCCATTTTACTCAGGAAAACAGGTTTGATTGGCTTCCTCTAAAATTAGAATGTCAGATGTGCAGTATGTCAAAACATTCAATTCTTCAATCAGTGTCACAGCAAGGTGCTTTATTAGTTGGTTAAAAATAAGTAGTGAAATAAAACAAGGTAAGTTTTCTTTCTAAAAGTTACTTCAAGCTATTTTTAATTTCTTGTAGTTGACAAACAGGAATTATATTGTCAAAGCACTTTGACACAGTTATGAATATTCCTCTTGAAACCAGTGAGGCTGGTTAAAAGGACTGAAAAAATAATCATACTGTTTGTTCCCTCCATAACTATGACTCCCATGGAAGAGTCACACACCTATAGGTTCTTCCTAATATTTTCAGACTGGCCTGGTCACACTAAGAAAATTGCTTACACTCAAAACTTACAGTATCTCTCTATCTTACATTGCAATCTGCATTGCATTCTATCTGCCAACATATCTGTCTACATTCACTGCCAAAAATTTTATGTATTTCTATGCTATTTTCTGGAGATTCCATACTGCCACAGGATTTAACTTTGAAAGATCAAAGTTCTGTGTAGAAGGGCGACTCCAAAAGTACTGCCTCCTATTTTATTATATTGGCCCATGTCAGGCACACATGTAAATAGGTTGGCAGTAGAGGTTGAACCTTCCCACCAGTATTCCATTACATTTTGTTGCCATGTGACTGATTGCAGCAGAGGGGCTATCTGACAAAATGGCATCTGTATGGAGTACACATGAAGAAAAGTTTTTTCACTGAAGTCCTCCATGTGGAAAAAATTGCACCCATGGACACTCATCAACATTTGCTGAACGTTTATGGAGGTAAAAGTGTGGCTGTCAGCACAGTGAGGCAGTGAGCGGTGGTGCTGACAGTGTGTCACCTCTGCTGGTGCAGATTTTTGCAAGAATGCTTATGTAGGCTTTTGTTCATCACTGAGAAAAATGCACAGCTCATGGTGGTTCCGATTTAGAAAAACAGTGCTTTTTAGCTGAGAATTTGCTCTATAGTGTAGTGTTTTTTTACTCTGCATTTGCTGTAGTTTCCTTAGAAAAAAAATAGAAGGCATTACTTTCAGAGCAGCCAAAGTAATATGCTTTTAAGTATGCTGCAGATTTCAGGATTGTAAATGATTATATATTAAAAGTAAATACTTACGCTTTATCTGTCTTTGTGTTTACATTTATTGCATATATAGTAAATACATCTGAAAAGTAGTGATTGATCTGGTCTGAGACTACTGAGCTAATGCTTAAATTGTTATTTACAGCATGCATAACATAATATGGTTTATTATTTTAAAAGCAGTGAAGCATGATATATTCTATATCCATTCATGTCAATGGTTTACGGGCAGCTTCGGCCCGGTTCCGTGACAATTGGTGTGGGGGACCCGCAGACCCACACCCCAGGAAAGGGGAAGGAGGAAAGGGAAAAGGGATAAGGGAGATGGGCCTAGAAACAAAACAGCGGCAATGATCTGAGGAGGAAAGCTTATTTACTAAATAAGATATCAGAAAGCAAAATAACACAATGTAATACGATACAATTGGAATTGAAGCTACTAAATCAAATAAAATGAGCAAGAGAGAGCATCTGATAAACTAAAGGCCTTATGCTAACGCTGAAGGCGAGACAGCAGCGAGCACCCACTGCTGAGTCGATCCCAAAGGGAAGAGAGTGAGTCCCGTGACCGCAGACAGTTTTTATCTTTCCCTCTGAGCGGAAACACGTGAAAATGCAAAGCATTGCACAGTCCTCTGGGGAATGTAGTTCTCCTTCTCTTCTGAGACAGGTATACCCATAACTATCGATGATCCACGGAGCTGGAGCATGAACTCTTTAACTCTTAATGCACTGCATGATGTTATGATGTAGAGTACCAATGCCAAAAAGCATAAAACCATGACAGTTCAACAAATGTGCATTCTGGCAATCTTGCTTCCATTGTTGTCATTAGTAACTGTTCTTGTTAACTTCTGAAGTAACTATTCTTGTTGATTTCTAAAATCAGTAGCGCAACTGAAAATATTTCGAATATTTCAGGATTACTAAGGAGAAACAAAATGGTTGATTTGAAATAGCATGTAATTATTTGAAAATTGTGCTTTTCTTGCCTTCAGGCTGTAGAGAAAGGGGACTTTGGGAGTGTCCTTTGAAGAGGCTCTGCATCAAACACGCAATGATCTGTGATGGTTTCCCAGATTGTCCTGACATGATGGATGAAAAGAACTGCTGTAAGGATTTATGCAGTTGTTAATTCTGTAAAGGGTTGGTCACATTTTTAGGATCTTTTGGCACAGAATAAATGGATGTAAAAATTTTCTGTATAGAAAAAAAGTCATAGTAATTCTCTGTTTCCTTTTCACTCCTTCCATTGCACCAATATCTCACTTTTCACACCCTTTGTCCTTTGGTGTTCACATCCCTAGGTCGTTGCTGCCTCCTTGCTCACTTCAGCCTTCTCTATTTCCCCTGTTTCTCCTTCTAACATCTTCATGTTTCTTTTATTACTCTTCCAGAAGTCAGGCAAGTGGCAAGTGGGGAAGAAAACCAGCTTGGCTGAACAGGGGACTCCTGGAAATAGAGCAGAAAAAAATGATATATCTGTTGTCTGGAGATGAGGTCAGGCTTTACAGGGAGATTGCTCAGCTTGAGTTGACATTGGTGTCAGACAACAAAAAAAGATTTTTTTAAGTATACCAGCAGCATGAAGAATTCTAAGGAAAACAATGGACTGGATATCTGATCTATGCCTACCTTCCCCCCCATGTTTTTTTTTTTTTTTTCCAGTCTCTTTGTGCATTTCATGTTGGTTATTTTTTTCAGAGTGAACTATGTTTTTCCTCCTTGCAGCATTCTGTGGGAAGGATGAACTTGAGTGTACCAACCATGAATGTGTGCCACGTGAACTTTGGTGTGATGGACAAGCAGATTGCAGCGACAGCTCAGATGAGTGGGACTGTGGTAAGTTTCTGCCACAGCATACGCTTCCTGAAAGTGATGTTTGGGTTGATGGCAGTATTAATGGCAATAATCAATGGTGATTTGATTTGGAATTGAGCAGAATGCCAATTGCAGTGGTGGAGAGATGCTCTCATTATTACCAAATGCAAACCAGCTTCAGATTGGTGAAGTAGACAAGGAGTGGGAAAAGATAAAGGAAAAGCTTAGTGTTAAGTGTCGCACTGCAAAGATATGAGGAAAGTAACACTGCAGGGAACTTCTAAATGATATGTAAGGTCAGGAAAGTACTGTGGAAAGGTGAGAGAGGAAAAAGGCATTTGGATGCAGAATTTATTTAGGCAAAAATTGTAAGCCATGATTCTGTGCTCATGAAATTCAGCGTGAAATTACCACTGAATGCAGTGGTAAAGGTTCAAGCTTATGAAAGGTCAGTGCTTCTAGAAGGTTCCTGGGGTGTTGGCCAGAGACCTGTAGTATGATGTAACCTGCCAACATTAACCTCATGCTTTTACATGTAGAAATCTCCACGTGTTTTTCTTTAAATAGAAATTAAAGTAGATTAAAAAAAAAAAAAAAGATTGGAAGCTAGTAGTATATCCTTTGAAAATTCACAGTTCACTACTGTATGACAGTAGTTTATATTACTAAATTTTGAGATGCTTTGTAGCTTATTTTAAATAATGAATAAAGGCACAACATTGCTTATAGAAATAAATATTTTGTATTCATACTACAGTAAACTGTATAACCATTTAAAAATGTATCATAAACATTAATAAACAACAAAATTTAATAAAATACCTGTACCAAAGAAGAAATGTTCTGGAATTGCATATTTGAAACTAAACATGACACATAACTTTGTTATGGAAAAAGCAGAAGCCCCCTCAGCATATAGCAAAAGTGTGTAATGACTGTCTGTGTTAAGATTCCTGCTATCCAAACAAAAGTCAGTGGGGCAGTTTAACTAAAACCAGCATGTGTTTGGGGAAGAAATGTCCAAACATTTCTAAATAATCGTAGAAAGAAAGGGATGCAGATTTCTACTTGTGCATTTGGGGCCATTTTGAGATGCTATTTACATGTGATAAGGGCAGCTCACATGCATTTAAATATAGATTAAGAAAGAAGTAATGGTCATGATCTTTCTTGTAAAAAGAAGTCATTTTTTTTTTTCTTCTTTAATTACATCCACATACCAGCAGACAAGAACAAAATGTGTTACTGAGAGTCAAACAATGGTACCATTCATTTGTCAAGCAACATTAATCCCTCAAACGAATTTAGTGATTTCAGTTGAATTATTTGTGGGGTGAAATATTACATAACAAGATTAAGACGGACTATGCTAACCTCTGCTAGTGAGTCAAGAGTTTATTCTAATCTGGTTTATTCTAATCCACTAGATGCCTTTGCTGTTCAGTGTCTCATGCTATTCAATGTTATCAAGATTCTAATAGCCATGGTTGCCTTGATTTTAAACTGTAAAGCTATTGAGAATACGAAATGACAACAGAAGTGACAACATCTTAGAAGAATGTTGCTCTAGGTTTTTGATACAAAACAAATCATGTGAAATAACAATAAACTTATTTTTCTTTTTCTTCACAGTTACCCTGTCTAAAAACACAAATTCCTTGATGTTTCTGACCGTTCACAGGTCAGCTGCTGATAATCATGTTTGTGCTGATGAGTGGGAAGAAAATTTGAGTCAACTGGCCTGCAATCAAATGGGTTTAGGGTAAGGTCAGTAGTTTGTAGCATTGGTGAATTTCTAAGGACAGTGAAGAGATGGATATTGATGTGAATGATCATTGATCACTGTGACCCACGCAATATTAGACTTAATATGGAAATAACATAGAGAAATGAAATAGTGAAATCTTGTAAATTAAGATAAAAACAAATGTCTAGACACTTTCACCATTTTATAAGCATTGTATGATCATTAAGAGTCTTGAAAAGATAGTAATGTCTTGGTAAACATCAATATTCAAACTTGCAGTTATTTCTGAGGCTCAGAAATGTTTGGAAATGTGTTACTCTGTCTTCCTGAAGAATTAATGCAGACTTGTCTCAAGAAATGGGGAAGTATCTCTGGGTTCTGCAATAAATACAATGTGATAGGCAACTGCTTTCTAACTGCAGGATTATGGAAGTACCTAAAAACATAACAGAGACAAAACGTTGAATATTTCTGTCCTATCCACAGTAGAAGTTTAAACTTCTGAATGTAACCTGTTTTATTTTCTCCAAAAATAAACATGGCATTTAGGAAATCAAACTACATGCAAAGTAAAGTATTGGAATTTGTTGTTTGAATCTTGATTTCTCGATCCTTTAAACAGACTGTATAATATACTTGACCTACCTTGAGTATATTCACATTGTCCAGAGGGTTCTCTTAAATCTTTACAGGTTTAACAATATGAGACTTATTTAGACAACATTTATTTTATTAAGAGCATAAACAAATATTTATTAAGTAAGATATACTGAAAATAATGTTACAGTTTGTAGTTCATGTGGTTCATGTAGTTCTTTGTTTCAATGATATTATGTGGCAATAAATCTGAATATGCAGCTATACAGAAACGTTATGCAGTATATTACAGGCAGTTTATATTTGGTAGTTTGTCTTATCTGTCATATACAGAAGTATATTAAAATACATGAAGTTATTTGGAGAGGAGTCTATCGGAGAAATTCCAACTTAATAATTTCTTTCAAATAATGATTGTGACTCCAAAAATCATTAATAGTATAGTCATTTTCCTCATGTAATATTTTTATTCTCCATGATTGTATACTTTCTTTAAGTAAAACTACATTTGTTATTAGTGATGTCCTAAAAAAATTATACGTGGATACTGTCAATCAAAGAAAGCTTATTCCAATGATTGAACATAGTTTCTTCCCAAACTGTGTTAAGTCCTAGCTTGTAAAAATGACACTGATATTTTTTTCTTATTTTTGTTTTATCCTCCAGGGTTTTCAAATCAGATTTGCTGAGTTTAAAACTACACAACTATTAAATCTATACAGACAGGAAACAGATGCTGTTTTAGCTCTGAAATAGGACTAATTTGTTTTATATTAGTGCCCGTACATATGTTATTCAATACCTTCTGGCAAAACACAAGGCTTCCTTTTTCAAGCCTGTTGTCACATGCGTCTGAAAACAATGGAATTGTAGAAGCTGAATACAGAAATGTTACTGTTACTTTGAAGAGAGAAGAAATCCAGTTTTGGATTATATTTTATTCTAAAGTTTGATACTTTTGTGATAATTTGCGTAACAGAACAAAGAAAACAAGGTTTTAAATCCATTCTGTTGTATGGAAGTATTCTGATTTATGATACTTTTAATTATGAGCAAAATATTAACTTCATAATCTAAACTTAGTCTCTCTACTTTCTGCTGGTTTTAATTATTATTTAGTATGCAAGTCATAATGTTCTTCAACTCTTACTATAAACTTTACTATAGACTCTGGTCTTAGAGCATGGTGAACAGCAGTTAACAGGATGGAATGCTTTGAAACATATATTTTTTAACATTTCCATTCCCTGAATAATGAAATGTTCATTACTATTACTTTTTTCCATTGCAAGCACCTTTTTAATGCATAAGGCAGACTGGGTTTTAGGTTTCTAATTAAGTTAAATAAATAATTAAAAACACTAATGAACTACCCACAAACCTCAACTAAACAGAGCGTTTCTAAGATGGTAAAGATTTAAGATTAGGGATAGAGTGAGAAAAGAGCAGGTTAGAAACTACTTTTCAAAGAAGCTGAGTTTGTTTAAATTAATCCTAGAGCTTTTAAGATACAAATCTGTGGCAGGTCTGGTTGCCAAACTGTAGTCAGTAGGTTTGTGAAGGTGTAGAGAATGGTTTCAAAAGGCTGAAAACTGTTAAATGTCCTTAAAAAAAGAAAAAAAAAATACTTACTTGCCTTGTTTCAATTATCAAGAAAGAATTACAGAAGTATAAGATCTTAATGATAGATAGTCTGTATTTATTCATAACAAATCATGTCAGATTCCCTTTTTTTTTTTTCCTTGAAATTGTGACTATGGAAGAAAAATAGCTGTCATGCATTTTTAACTTTCATACTATGTGATATGACTTTTTAAATAAGTAGGGCGATTCATACAAAGATGAAAAAAGAAACTATTGATGATCCATTCTTAAACCATAAAGATGTACTGGTGTTGAACTAGATACACCTCTGAGTGTCTGGAGTTCTTTTGGGTCATTGGGATAATGGAGCATTTTGAAGGACAGGGTTTGAATTTGAACATTTCTTAATGGACTGGAGAAATGCCTGAAATAAATGGTAATTGTAAGAACAAGACAGTGCAAATAAGACTACAGTGAATAAATACAGAGTAGGAAATGGTTGGCAAGACAGAATGAATAATGTAGAGAACGTTAATGCCCACTACAACAGCTAGGAAATATTGTGGGTCAGAAGCCAGACATCAGGGAACAATACCATACCGCTATAGGAAAAGGAAACTTGATATTTATATGTATAACCAGGAATGTTTATGTACAATGCTTGGTATAGTCCCTCTTTCATTCATCTTGTGTGAGAAGGGCGTAAGATAGAGAAAGTTCAGATTAGGTCCCCAGGAATGATCAGAGCATGCTCTGTGAAGAAAAGTTGAAAGCTCAGGGGGAAGGAGGTATGGGCGCATTCAAATATATACAAAGCTGTTGCAAAGAGGCAAAGAATGAACTGTTCTCTATTTTTAGGGAGAATAAGATAAAAGTTGTGAGCTTAAATGACAGGTAGAGTGATGTAGAACAAAATTGCTAACTGTAAATATATTGCCTAGAAATGTTGAGGAATCTCCAGTATTAGAGAATTTTATAAACAGGATAGACAAATATCTGTCAGAGATCACTTAGATATAGCCGGTCTTATTTTAGAGGAGGGGAATGGATCACATGCTCTTGTAAGGTTCCTTTCACCTGAACATCCTATGATAATTTTGCTTTGATTGATTGTTTAGTGAAATAAAGCCTTTTTAGAATATCTTTTTCTTTTAGAGGTCTTAATCCCATGTCATTGTTGACAACAGTGCAGAATATTTCATGAAAGCCTGAGGGAAAGACAGAGGTGTCTTTCATAACTCATCCATTCAAATGTATAGGGGAAAAAAAAAATCATAACACATTGTTATTTGTAGTGCATAGAGCACTACAGACATCCCAAAGTGTATTCACAGTTATCTCTGAGTGGTTGAAAGCTTAGAAGTTTTATCACAGATTTTTCTCTATAAAGATTTACTGCAGATATTCAATACCCACTTGAGACAGTCAGTTAAGTTTTTGTGATCTAGACTGCAACAGATCGTTAGAATCTCATAAGTCTTTGAATGACCATAAGATGTGTTTCAGTATTTGAATGTATGTCAAAATCTAAGATGGTAGACCACAAGATGTTAGAAAGTTATATAGATTCAGGTGGGATTTGTGAGTTGTTTTGAAAGTTTGGTGGAGAATCTGGTCCAAAAATCTCTACTGTCAAGTTGCCATTGAATTGGCCCTTAGCTTCATCCTGAGAAGAATAGATAAGTCTGGTTCTCTCTGCGCTTCCTTGTGTGTCAGTGTTACAAGCTCCTGGATAATTTAGAAGCCATCTGGAGGACCCTCTTTAGTTTCTAAAGTTGAGGGGCCCAAAAAAGCTACTCTGCATCCTACATAAATGTGCTTTCAATCCAACAACATAGTTTCAGTTTTGCTTTTTGCTGCAATGTGGGTAATAATAAAAGCATGTCTAATATCAACACGAAGTTTATGTACAAAGCTGTTCTATGAAAATAAAAGGAGATAGGGAGAAAATTTTGCAAAGAGCCTTCTGAAAATGTGACATAAAAAAGATTCCTTACTTGTCTTGCCTTAAAACTTGAGTGGTATTAGATATGGCCACAGATGATGTTTGTGTGGGCTGACTCAATTTAGGTCAAGTTCAGGCCATTATATCAATGTTTCAAAAGATAGCTAAGTTCAACCCCTACGATGTAGACTGATGAAATAATTAGCAGCTATATCCTTATTTTGTCCTAACTAGTTCATTGATAATTTAAAGAACATTGTTGGAATCTGTAAGGAACTCAGTAAAACGAAACTTTCCTATGAAGAAATTTGACACCAAATGTCAAAGTGGTTATGTTGACTGAAACATACATCTTCCTTTTTGTCAGAGTGTATCCACAGAAGAATCCTGTGCTACAGCTCCAGGAGGGGTAGGATACAGCCTTTACAAGAAATTTTAAAGGCATGAATTAGGACATATTGGTTTTGAACCGGTTTTGGTGAACTCATAAGGTTGTGACTGCCAAGGAAAGAAAACCAACATAACCATAGTTTTATTTTTACTAAGAAAAACACATTGTATTCATAATTATAAAATTTCATACAGGCATCTTGAAGGTTGTTGTTCCTGGTTTAGAAATGTGTCTGTGTTTAATAATGAATATAGCATCATGAACTGTAGTTTTCAACAAAATAATGTAGTATGAGGCATAATATATTTGGGTCGACCAGATGGTATGATATTTACAATTTTTTGAACCTTTTTGAGCTCTATGTGTTCTATATGTCAGACATTTGTTTTCCAACTATATAAAATATCAGTGTACACAGTTATGAAGTGGTAAATGTTATTGTTCACAGAGGATTATAAAGCAGAATGTGACCTTAAGAGTTTGTACATGTTTGGTGGGAAAGAGTGGGAAATAAGTGCTGGACATGAAGAAAAGAGGGATCTTTATGTGTTTACCATAAGCCAGCAATAATGGGAAAAAAAAATGCTGCAAAAAGAAATTTCTCCAGATGAAGAAGAACAAACTTTAAAAATACTTGTTGCATATTCTGTGTATCAGGTCACGGACTGATATTTGCATATCATAATTGCTTAACATGTCCAGGGATGGTTCTGAAAAATAAGTCATGACCCAGGGTTGGGGCCTCAAAGTGTAGTTAATTCTGCCAGTGTTGAGAACATTTCCAGGTGGTTTCACCATAAAATATGTTTGTATGTATTCTCTGATCTTTGTTCATGTGATCAACTGGGTAAAGGGTATCACAATTCTTTAAATGTTTTAAGATAGATACAGGGAAAACAACAACAACAACAACAAAAAACAGACTTAAAGATGAACTGATAACCTACCTGGTGTTAATAGGTACTACCATAAGAGACATGAGTACAGAAGTGATTTTTCAGATGCTTCATTTTTTTTTTCCTGATCTGTTCTCATTTTTGTTTCCACAAGCTAGAATTGTGAATTTGGTCCATGTCCAGTGGTCTTGGAGCAATCCCTGGAAGCTCTTCTCACTGATGGGGTCTGATAAGCTAATCACATATATTTTTGTGCTGGAAAGCTGTAGAGCCATTTCACTTTTTTTCTTCTTAGAAACTGAAATTTACTAAAACAACAGTTCCTTCAGTGGTTTGAGGCTGTGCTGGAAGTAGATGTGTAGAAATACCACCTGGTAGAATCAGTCCTCCTTGCTTTCATATTCCTGATAACTCGCTGCTATTTGATTAAATCACCTCTAATTCAATCTGCCTAGCAAGACAGACAATATAGACTTGGAGATACTGGAAAGTATTACAAGGTTTAGACTGATCTTTAAAATTGTATTTTAAGGGACTTCCAAATATAGGATCATAGGAAAATATTTTTTTTTTCTTTTACCTCTTGCACAAATTAAGATCTATTTGTTTTGTTTTAGGAGCCAGGAAAATGTGGAAACAATATTTCAATTTATGCAGTGCAGTGAATACCACCAAAAAGCTTTCTCTGTTCCTTGTTATAATTCTAGTTCTTCTTAAAAAATATAGTGTGAGTGACAGTGCTATGTCAACTGGCCTGGCATCTTCGGGTAACATAATTCCCCAGCTAGGACTCTGCCACATGTGGCTTTGATACAACATTATGCTCAATATTTATGTAGTAAAGAGGAGATCTCTTCCCTTTCGTAACTGTAACATAGCAAGCTAATAGGAAGTATATGATGTCTTGTATTTGTTTCAGAGGACCATCTAAAACAGAGATTGTCTTAGAAGATGGAGAAATGCAGCATCAAAAGTTGCTGAATCTGCACTCAGACTGGAAGAGTAAGAATGCATCCACTTTACATGCACTTCTAGTGAATGGGTAAGTAACAGGAAAATGAGTTTTATTTCACTGCTGTGGTTAGTCTCCACATTTGGAGATCACAGATTTTTCAGTGCAACTATATCCACTTACAGTAAACTTCCTTAGCAGCTTCTCTGACCTTAGATATTAGTATGTTCCTTTTAATATGTAGTTGGTAATGAGAGGCCAGGCTTCAGAAATGGTTGAAACATCTGAATTGTGATTTTGAGACTAAAGAGGCAATTGACTTACTTTAGCATTTAGGACAGAACTGGAAGAGCCTTTTAATAGGCTTTTAATCTTCATCAAGCTGATTCTTTGTTTTCCCCTTCCTCTTTCTAATGTCCAGAAGGAGATTTCAGAACACCCATCTTCCACAGAATATACCTCTCTTTCATGAGAAAAGATTGGCTTGGCTAAATGTGGAGAGCTAAGGTACAATATATGTGTGAAGAACCAGATCCAAGGAATACACCTAGATTTCTTCTGTTGAGCTCCATTATTGTCTGTAGGAAAGCTTTTCTGTAATGGCTGAAATGAAGATGAGCTAAAATGAAAGGGGAGCATACTACTGTGTGGTAGAGCTACCACAAAACTGAAATGCTGGAAAGCAGAAGTAGGTGCTTGCAGAAACAGTCTTTTTAGTATTTTTTCTACTGAAGAAGTCAGCCCACCTACTGAGATTACAGCCTTCAAAGAATAACCCAAGGAACAGCTAATCTACATACACACTCTAATTCTGCTCTGTTTCTCCACCTGAAAAACATTTACACTGTATGAATTAATAAGTTGTAGGAAAAAAAAAAAAAAAGGCAGTCAGACAGCTGAGCAACAGTGTTCTTCATTTTAACAAGAATCTCCTTTCCTTTAACAAAGAATTACTTCCTTGCTCTCTCTCATCTGAATATTTCCAAAAGCAAATATTTTTTTTTTGTCTTAATAAATCCTTCTGTGATCTTCCTGGGTTTTCATCAATACACCACATCTTTTAGGTAAAAAAAAATTATCAAGATATTTCAAAGAAGTTCTTAGTCTTCAACTATAAGGATGGGGAAATCAGCACATCTCTGTGCTTTGGGGTGACATGAATTAAAACTTGACAGACTGTACACCCCATCCAACCTCAGAGCTGGATCAGTGTCCATAGAACAAAGTTGTCTGCCAAATGTGTAGCACCTGCTCATGAAATGCATTCTAAAGCTGAACTAATATTTTAAATTTGTTGCAAGTGGACACTGGAAGTCATTTGTGATCTGGAATAAGAAGCTTATTGCGTTTCTTTTTCAACAGTTTTTCAACAGTTGAGTTCACAGCAGCGGGTACAGTACCTGTGCTGATATGCAAATCTCCAAAAATTACATCAGCTAGTTGAGACTTTCATGATATTCTTTTTCCAATATTTAGGCAGATGTGCCAAAGCAGAAGCAAAGTGGCTCTCCTTTGCACTAAAGAAGGTAAGAGAAGTGCATATTTCTGAGAAAATGAAGGCATTTTTAAAGTTACATGAATGTACTTCAACAAATCCAGTTGTTTTGTGCCATTTAATTCTGATATTTTACTTGACTTCTGTAACCTCCTATTTTGCATTGCCTCTTTTTTCCTTGTCCTTTATTGAATTTCAGCAACTTTTCTTATTTTTAACTGTGAGTTTCTCTATATTACTAGCCCAATCTGCTCCAGCAAAATGAATTTTGTCAGCAGTCAGGTTTCAAAATTTAATTTGAAAAACTTCCTGTTGAAAATATTCTTTATGATCAGAGAGTTTAGTGTGTGGCATACATGGGAGCTGAATCTGTGATGTGTTTAACTGTGAATCTCAAGGGGACAGAAGAACCTAAATTAGAAAACTATAGACCAAACATTGAGGCACAGCAGATTGTGCAATATAAAGTGGTTTGAAAAACACAGAAATCCTTCATCTTGAATAATAAAATGTTCTACAAACAAGAAGAGCTTTGTTGAAGAACACATACCTTATTAATTACTTGACACTGGGAAAATAAATCATGAATTATGACCTATATTTGGAAAAGTAATAAAAATATTTACTACTCTTACCAGGGAATAACACCTCAAAGGAACCTGTTAAAGGTATTTGTTCCTCACATATCTTGCTTTAAGAACACATAATGGTCCTTGCTCTCTGATGTTTCTTAGGTGAACACAGGAAGAATTAACATCTAATTTATTTCTCCACCACAGATATCTGCAGTGTCAGCATACCTTCCCTTGGGACATGAATTGCAGAAAGTGGTAGTGTTCTTTCATTCTCTGAATCACACTGAGCATAAACAGGGCAAATAATAGCAGTCTGTCATTTTACTAATTCAGAATATAAAGTAAAACAAAAGTGAAGGGCAAACTAATTCAGGTAATTCCTATTTGCCTGGCAGATCTGGTACAACTTACAGTGTGTTTTTACAAAGTAGAACAGGTAGAGTATTGAAAAACCTTGAACTCTGCAAATATATCCCGTAGTAATTACCAAGAGCAAAGCAAGCTTTGTGCCTTGCAGCTAAGTAAACAGTTTGACGTGCACCTCACACCTGGCTTAAGCAAGTGCTTATTATTGCTGGCCTGATTTTTCCAGAAACATTCCTTATGGATAGTACAAGCAGTACAAAGAATCACACAGAATCACAGAATTGTAGGGGTTGGAAGGCACCTCTAGTGATAATCTAGTCCAACACCCCTGCCAAAGCAGGCTCCCATTGTTAGCTGATGGAAAGACAGTGATATAAAACTAAGAACCCTTTCAAAGGACAGGCAGTAACTGTTCAAGATAATGAACAGTTAATAATTAGCTTGGTTAATAATTAGTCTGAACAGGTCAAAATTAATCTCAAATCCCTTTATAGAAAAAGATGGATAAAAATGGCGCAATGTGTTTGGTATTAACGAGTTGTTATTGATGATTCCAGTTACTGTATTGTTCAGTCTAATTTCATGGCTGTTAACATTGTTCTGTGGCTAGTTTTCTTCCAGGTCTTTCATGCTCTGTATTTGTGGTAACAAATTACTCCCCTCTCCATCTGTTTCTCACTAGATTGTGGCCATCGCCCTGCTGCTCGCATGAACAAAAGGATCCTTGGTGGCAGGACCAGTCGCCCAGGCCGATGGCCATGGCAATGCTCTCTGCAGAGCGAGCCAAGTGGACACATATGCGGCTGTGTTTTGATTGCAAAGAGATGGGTCTTAACAGTAGCACACTGCTTTGAAGGGTGAGAGGAACTCGTTTTTGCTCTTCCCGTACAAATTAGATACGACTTGCACATGAGAATTTCAAAGTGCTCCCTCTACTGTCAAACATACTGATAGCAGGTGATGACCTTTGCAGGACGGCAAGAAGCCTGGTTTTACAGACAGTAATGGAATAAATGGTGTAAAACAGCATTAGGTTAGGTTTTGACATTCTTTATCATGAACTGATGTGTCTGCTGATTAAAGCTAAATGAAGATGCCCTGACTTACAACGAGAAACCAAAAAGAATAATATGACCAAAACACTAATCCCATAGGTCTCATACAATGCCATAGATTAAAAAATAAATAAAAAATTATGGGCAACACCATAGGAATGACACTGGAAAAATGCTCTGGCCATTAAAAAATAAAACACAAGTATTTAATCATAATGTAAGTGATGTATTGAAGTTCACTGCTTTTTCTGATTTTGAACTCTCCGTGGCCTCATTATAATTATTAACCACAAGAAAGTCAGTATTAACCACTAAGTCCTTTGTGGTCTGTGAGGTCCCATAGTGGAGACCATGGAAGGCAGGGAAGGTTTGCATAGCTTAGGAACTGACTTAGTCATTGTCTGATGGAAAGCAGTTTTCTTTTTTTTAAAAAAATGGATGAAAGTGCATTACCTCATCAGTTTTTTCTTGTTCTGAAGTTATTTGTATTTTTAAAGATAATAGAAATGTATGTTTTCTGCTGTAGTCAGAAATAGTTTTTATTTTTTTTTGCTAGGTGATTATCACCAGTGTTTGATGTTGCTTAAAATTGGTATGATATCACTGGAAATTTTTGAACTACACTAAACACCTTTCTTTCTTTTTAAGCCAGTAGAAATTCTGTATTCTTCAGTTTCTACAGATGAATATTTCTTTATAACTTCAATTATTCAATTATTTTTCTTCAGCACTAATTTTGATTCTTTCTGAAATGCTGAATTCTATGGAATTATTTTTTTCAATTTTCTTTTTCATGTTTTTCTTCTGTGGTACTTGAGATGTGTGGACACAACACTAAGGGATGTGGCTAAGTGAACTTAGTAGGTCGAGTTTATGGCTGGATTTTGGTGATCTTGAAGGTATTTTCCAACTTAGATCATTATGTTTGTTGTAAAGTCTTTTTCACATGTGTATTCCAAATAACCTAAAGTAGAAAACAACAAGGGAAAAAGTTTTTTTAAAGTGCTAAAATATTTTGATTTATTCATTCCTTGAGTTGTATGAAGAATGTTTCTTCTCTTCTGCCTCCCTGAAGAGATTAAGGATATGTTTCCAAGGGCCAGAAATCTTCTCATTCTTTGAATATTGTTTCCTACAGCAACAGTAAAATCATTCCCAATACCACAAAGTTTTCTTTAAATTTACTAAACCAACCCGTTAAGAAATTAAAATGTATTTTAAAGTGCTCTGGTGCATTTAGTAAAAAATATTTTGTGAAGTCTGGGATCCAAAATATGAGGACAGTACATCAGTAATGCAGCGGGCAAGATTAATGCCTTGAATATTTGTAGAGATTATAAATGGAAAGGAGCTGAGTTATTTGCTTTTATTATTGCCCCCTACTGTTTTGTCCAGATCTCTTTGAAATGCTTTACACCAAAGGATCCATGACATTTAAAGGTTTTTTACTCAATTGTAGGGTAATACTTTCTGGCTGTGACTTCTCATAGCTCTGAGCAATGTTCTTTTTCAATGCTCATAAAAACAATAGGATATTCCTACCACTTAAACTTGAAACATCTTGGAAAAACACATATTAATTATGATTGTAAAAAGACAGTTGTAGTCTGAAATACCAGAATTCTCAAGGAATTCAGATAAAAATAGTCCTTATTTAACAACTAAACCTTTTTCAAAATTTTGGAAATGACAAGTCTGTTGAACACTGTTAAAAAGCTGAAATTTCAAGCTTTAATTCACATTGCTATAATTAAGCTTCAGTCTCTTCAAATGAACTTAGTTCCATGGAAGCATCCTAACAATTCTGAGGATCTTAGAATCACGGACTTATTAGGATCCCATCACTTAACTATAAGTTACAATCAAGAGATTATGACATCTAAGCCTTTAATGAGGTCCATGTTTTCTTGTGTCTTAACAAATCCTAGTTCAGTCCTCCCATTTTGCACCATATCCATCATTTTCTTGGTGATCATGGGCATTTGTAAAAAGAGTCTTAAAAGAGTCAAAGTAAAGCAACCTCTAATCTTAGGCATAGGGAATATGCTTGTCACACACTTTTCACATGACGATCACAAAAGATTTCATTTTCGTAACTGAATTGCATCTGTGAAGTTCCTTTGGGACTTCATCTTGAGTTACTGCTGTGAGTGTCATACTAATACACAGTACTGTCACTCCTCGTGAAATGGATTCATGCTCACCAGGGAGTGAGTGAGCACCAAGGGACTTGGGCAGGATCCAGGGGATGATTTACAGATTTGTGGCACTTAATACAGCAATAGGTGGTGCTATACCTTCTGAGGCTGTGAGCTAGAATTTTTTCAGTAGCAAGAGGAAAGGGAATGGAAAGCATTGTCTTTTGTGGATCAGCAATGATGCCTAAGCATTTGTTTTCTTGTAGCATTTCTATCACACATACATCTTTGTGAGATACAATATGCAAGAAGTCATGGAGGAAAGAAAACCTCAGGTTTTTAAGTTAAAAAGAACTTGCATTGAAATTTCCTATTTTCCTGTTTGTTCCTAAAAGGAGAGAAAATGCAGCTGTCTGGAAAGTAGTGTTTGGGATAAGCAATCTTGATCATCCATCAAGCTTCATGCAGACCCGACTGGTGAAATCCATCATCTTGCATCCACGCTACAACAGAGCAGTTGTAGACTATGATATCAGCATTGTACAACTAGATGAAGATATCAATGAAACGAGCTATGTAAGACCTGTCTGCTTGCCCAGCAAGGAACAATTGGTGCAGCCAGATACCTACTGCTACATCACAGGTTGGGGACACATGGGCAACAAAAGTAAGTTGAATACTTTCAGGAATCTTGGAAAAACATGTTAAGCATCTTCTGGGTTAATCAAATAAGCGATCCCACTACAAAGCTTTATCCATTTATGCTAACACTGGACTTGATTCACAGAATTGTTGGGATTGGAAGATACCTCAAGAGGTCATCAAGTCCAACCCCCCTGCTAAAGCAGCTTCCCTACAATAGGCATCCAGATAGGTCTTGAATATCTCTGTAGAAGGACACTCCACAGTCTCTCTGGGCAAACTGTTCCAGTGCTCTGTCACCGTTAGCATGAAGAAGTTCTTCCACATGTTAGTACAGAACTTCTTATGTTCAAGTTTTAGGTAATTACTCCTTGTCCTATCACTACACACCACCAAGAAAAGCCTGGCCTCATCCATTTGCCTCTCACCTTCCCTCAAATATTTATAAACGTTAATCAGATTCTCCTCCTGAGCCTTCTTTTACCCAGGCTGAACAGACCCAGGTTACTCAGTCTTTCCTTATGCTGGAGATGCTCCTGGACCTTTCTCACCTTTGTGTCCCTCTGCTGGACACCTTCTAGTTTTTTTATTTTTATTTTTTTTGCAAATCAGCTGCCTAAGTTTATGCTCCTAAATCCTTATTCAGTCATGATGTTTGATTTTTAAAAAATGCAAAGGATCTGGATAGGATCTCCTATCAAGAAAGTCACCTGAACTAGTTATCATTTTTTTTCAGGTTGTCTTTAGAATTGCATTGAGATAAAATCTATATCACATTATTGCTGGGGGTAACTTTCTTAGTTCAGTGAAAGCTGGAGATACCGAAAGCAAAGGCATACAGGCTGTCTTGAGACAGTGCTGGGGCTTGTGGGAAGATTTATTCTATCAAGGCTTAATCACAGATGTTTGTCTCTGAAGAGAAATATTACTGTGTTGTTTTTTTTTTTGTTGTTTGTTTGTTTGTTTTCTGTGCTCTGTAGTCACTGCAATCCCTGGGTCCCATGAAAAGAACATTTATGTTATGTAAATATTAGTTTTGACAGAATTATCTTGTATATACCAAATGCAAAGAATCCTGGCCCCCAGCCCTGTTAGCTTTATCCATTATGATTCTCCCTTCTCTGTAATAGCAATTATCAGAAAAGCTGTTCTGTACACTGGATAAGGAAATTTTCCTTTCAGTATTCTCCAGTAGCCAGGTCCAAATATGTGGCAAAAACTAAATTGAACTAGTGAGGAATATGCTGTTTACAAGCAGTTCTAAAACTATCCATCTAAAACTACATCTTATGTAATGGGAGAAAAAAAAAAAACGTAGAAAGCTTTTGTGGCTCTGGTAAGTAGGAAAAGGTTATTTGCAAGCTAATGTGGCTTCAGCTTTGTTTTTAAATCTTTTATGTTAGGAAATGACAAAAAAACCATCTTGGCTACACAGGATTTAGTACTTCATGATCTAGGTTTAACAGTCTACTTTTGAATTTGAGCAAAGTCATCTACTCAGAGTAGAATGAAGTCCTGAATTTGCTGAAATTACAGAAATTACTGTATCCCTTGAAATTTGATTCCGCGATACAGTAAGTTGACTTTACCCAAATGTAACTCATGTTTATACCAACCTTGACTGTGAGAGATACCAGGATTCTGCCATAGAAAGAATAGCTAACCCTCTCCTCTGTCTCACATTACTGCTTTCCAGCCAATACTGTCCCCATCATAGAAGTCCCATAGCATAGCTCATAATGGTGCTCAATCTCCTCAGTCTCAGTGCAAATGCACAATAAACTGAAAGCGTGTCAGCAGCACCCATGTGCTTTGTCCTCCTCCAGGATGCAACATATACACACCTGGCTGAGGGTGTTCATCATGAATCCTGCAATGAAACCTTGCAAAAAAAGACCCACAAACATCTGAGTTTCAAGCCAGACCTGTATGTTATTTATACATATATATATATATGCACACACACATTTATATACACTCATATATAAAGTAATATTTACATCTATCTTAAAGGAAATACTTATCAAATCTCAAAGATCTGTTATAGATAAATATTTTCACATCCATATGTTTTAATGCTTCCTTCTGATTTTCAGTGCCTTTTAAACTTCAAGAAGGGGAAGTGCGCATCATTTCCTTAGAACAGTGCCAGTCATACTTTGACATGAAGACTATTACCAGCAGGATGCTGTGTGCAGGCTATGAGTCTGGCACCGTGGACTCTTGCATGGTAGGCCTATCTCTAATAAGAAACTCACAGCTAGAAATGCTTCTCGACATCAAAATTCTGTGACATTTATAATGTTTAGCATACTTTATCTAGTATAGAAATGGCAAGTTTGACATGTTTCAATCTGACTGTTGTTGCTGGTGCCACCAGTAGGCGGCAGTTTGTGCGGGAGGGTTGACCAGATCGCTCTCAGCGGTCTCTTCCATCCTCAGTGCCTCTGATGCTGAGAAGCTGAAATCAACTGCAGTTTGTGGCTGACAGTTTGAGGTTTATCTGTATTAGTTAACTACCAGACTAACTCTGAAAATAACTATAAGCTATTTCCAGGTACTTCTTTGTACAGTTGTTAGAATAAATATGGGTAAAGGTATGCTGCTACACAGTTGAGAAGAACAGCCAGGACTTACAGCTGGGTTACTTATTAAAGGCAAATCAGAGCAGCCAGAACTTACAGCTGGGTTACTTATTAAAGGGAAATCACTCCAGGACTTGGGACAAAGCTCTAGCCATGTGTCTGCTGGCTATGTATAGCCCCTATTTTTCTTTCATCTTGCAGGGTGACAGTGGAGGACCACTTGTATGTGAGCAACCTGCAGGACGCTGGACTTTGTTTGGTTTAACATCCTGGGGCTCTGTCTGCTTTTCCAAGGTTTTGGGACCAGGAGTTTACAGCAATGTGTCACATTTTATTGAGTGGATTGAAAAACAAATATACATCCACACCTTTCTGCTGAACTAACTCCAGATGGTAAGAAATGTGCTGACAAACAACAGGAAAATGGTATCAGACTTCAACACTGATGAATTTGCAGCCTGAAATTCTGTGAAAAAGAGTTCCAAGCTCGTTCTATTCTTGTTGTGGAGCTGTGGGATATGCAGTGTATGCTCATGGTTGACCCTCTGCTGGTGAATATACTTTGGGGTAGAATTAACAATCCTTCTTTTGTTTTTTTTTCTTTTAACTCTTGTGGTGCTATTCCAAGCACAGCAAAATGCTTAAAAGAAAAAGAAACAGTCACTTTCTTCCTTCAAACTAAGCAGTAGCACAGATTAGAAAAACTTTTTAAATGACCTGTTTTAATACTATTCAATTAGTAGCACATGCATCTTCACTCACTGTCACAAGGTGTAAACTCAGTGCATCTAGATGATGCCGGCAGGGCACAAATTCACCAGAGCCGTGCCAAAGGCTGCAGGTTTGGAAGAGGTGCCAGGGCTTGTGCATTCTTGCACCGGGCATGGCAGTACAAGTGCAAGTCTGAAGGGGCTGAGTAAACACTGTCTGTCCCTCAGAGTGGCCAACACAGGTTGGGCCCTGCAGTATACTGACTTTACTGCTCTGTTCTCAGAGCCAGCTTGCATACCTCTTCAGGGTGCTGTGTGGCACCAGTATGTCCACAGACCCACAATACTACATGAGGTACCTGAGACCAAAGTTACGTTTATCAGCCTCTTTGGATTGTTTTTCCCAAGTTTCTACCACTGAAGTTTTCTGAAGCTTGCATGTCTCTCACTGTGTGCAGGAACATCCACCTCTAGACAGCACTACACAGAGCACTAAACATTTATCAAAACTGCCCTACTAGCTTCTCTTCTCTCTCTCTTCTTTTTTTTTTTTTTTTAATAATGTTCAGTATATAAAGGACTGGAAACAGTGTTGGCAGTGCCACTGCAAAAGCTTTGGCCTCAAGAGTAAGATAGTTGGAGCATCTGGGGAGACATGGAAAGAGCAGATTTAAAGTTTAAAGTGCAAAAAGTGCAGCATGAGCAAATATGAGAAATAATACTGAGAAAAAGTATTTTTGGATAGGCTTCTTCTAGTGTTTTGCACTGAGTTTAATTTGCTGAACAAGATTAAACAATCTGGAGAGAGAAAAAGGCAAAGAGGAATCTATATGGCAGAAGACTTGAGCAGAAGGTGGAATCCAAATGTGAATTAGAAATGTTAAGCAAAGCGCATCAGCTTCATCAGCAAAAACTCAAAGGAGCCCTGCTAAAATGCTTGGTGCAAAGTGCTAAGTGCTTTGTGCAGTGATAAGAAGCCACACCTTGACTCCAAGAGTCTGGCTGAAAAAAAAAACAAAACAAAAACAAAAACGACAACACTTTACAATTGAGCTTACAATAGAGCTTGGCACCTTTCTAGTGCTGGAGGGGAGGCGTTTCCTACCAGCTGCTGTAGGTGGCAACATGCACAGCTATGGTTTTCCAGGAAGCCGGAGTATGAGGAGTCAGAAAGCAGAGAATTACAGGTTGAATTTCACTGGGGAGCAATGCACAAGTGTTTCAGCCTCAGGCATACAGTTACCCTTACTGCTACCTCTGGTGTGCACCCATGGCAGCATACAGAGCCTTGTCAGCACAATGCCTGTCGTACATGGAAACCTGCATTAGAACAGCTGGTAATGGAGATTTCAGGTACGATAAGTCATGTTACAACTAACATACACTGCCCAGACTGTCGCTTTAGTGAAAAGTTTGCCTCTTACTTTAGTATCTTTTCCTTTAGCTTGTGTAATATTAGACATACTGGACAGCACTCAAAAAGAGCATTATTAAGAAATACTCAGTATTTGTTGTGGGTTCTGAAAACCTGTTTAAATGACTTTAGTATCACTACTTGATGCTCAGAAAGAAAACCTCCCTAGGCTTTGCTAGCTTTTCCTTTTCTTCTTTTCTTTCTTACTTTTGTTTTGTTTTGTGTTTTAAATATATCAAGGATTTTGATTTTCTGCAACAAAAACGCCCTTTCCCCAGAGGGAAAGCTGCAGTGACTATGTTTTTCCAGAGCAGGCAGGCTGCAGGTGGAGCACGTTAGTGGTGCCCTTGCTTAAAGGCTGCATGAGCGGCAGCTCTCCCCACTGCAGCTCTCCCCAGGGCTGGGATCTCTGCAGTGCAGTACAGCGCAAGCAGCAGTTCTGCAGGCTCAGCCTTGTGGAGGTAAGAGCAAATAATAGCTATTGTGAATCCAACAGCCCCACTGACACTAGAGGAAGCAGTTAGCACCTCGGAATTTAACAAAGGACTGGAGTACATAGTCATTTTGCACAAACGTTAGCACTACCAAATGATAGTCTGCAAACTAATAATATGCTTTAATTAATTGGGTTTGGCTGCCATATTTCATATGCAGTCCCTCCCAGGATCCAAAAGAATACTGCTGAAACAAAAAGCCAAGCCCCTCCTGTTCTGGGTCATGTGAAAGATGTTATAGAAGAGCCCCAGCCCACAGGGCTGTGATTTTCCCCCACAACTGTCTGCCACCACATTCCATGTAAAGAGAAAATTTCTAATTTTATAAATGTATTTTTATACTGCTTTTTTCTATGTGTACACATCAAATAGGCAAGTATATTCCTCCTCCTACTGCCTTGAAGCCTTTTTCATATGTGCTGCCGTATGGTGATGACCACAACCATGCTATGTCCCTTACAAGCATAGCCTCACTGTGAGGTGACCATTGTTGGTTTCACTTCTGCCATGACTGTGCAGCCAAATGAAAGCAATGTCATACAGACAGCAAATGTGCTTCTTTCTCACGGTACTAATAAAAATTTTCAATAACTTTCCTAGTAAGGTCTCTGCTTCAAGTGTTTCAATCTTCCCAGAGACTCAATGACAATACAGTAGTGTGAAGAGAGTAATGACAAAGTTAAGACTTTATGCCTAAAACAGCTTTGAAATGGTACTGACCTGCCCTTACCTGGTTTGTTACATGCTGCTGACAGCTTTGCCTGCATCACAGATTGGTGGAAGGTTTGGCACTAAACCTCCCGTGCAACTTCTGGTTTCTTCTGCATGTACACATCCACTACCGAAAAATAACAGTGACAGCACTGCCAGCAAGTATTGGGACTGTCTAGTTGAAAAACTAACACATTTGGTTATGTGGCTTTCCTCAGACCAGCTAAGGACATAGCTTCTTACAACAAAAAATGCTGTATTTCAACACATGAACACATTAAAAGAAAAACACAAGCATGCAGAAACATGAAATAGTTAAAAATTAGCTTTTAACTGCAGTCAGCAGTAAGGTACCTGGGACCATGAGGACAGGAGTAAATTAACCAGAGTAAAACAGGAAGTATTAACACAAAAAACACAGGAAAATTCAGCTGTTGGAAAGTTCTTAACACATTCACCTTTGGGATGCATCCTCTGCCTCCTGCAGGGACTGAGGGCTGCCTGGGGAAGCAGCAGCCCAGGGAGCAGTGGTGTTTGGTGTTGGTCATCATCTCATGCTGCAGCCACTGAGGGGCAACCAGAGCATGGGTTAGAGAATTCAGCTCATTGTGCCCCACGAGCAGGCCAGAGTTTGGCTTCTACATGAAGGCTGTGGCTTTTGCCACCTGCAAGTGCTTAGTGCGCTCATTGCTGCTGAAGAAAAGAAAAACAGAGAACTCTTGGGCAGATCAAATATTGAACAGCATCCTGTGAGTTAAAGCTGCTCTAAGTGTAGTCAGAAAGTTGAGGCAGGGGCTGAGAATTGGTGTTTGCTTTTGATTTTATTTATTTTATTTTTTGAAACTGACAATCAAAACATTAAATGCTGTGCTTTCTTTTCTGACATTGCAAAGCATCTGTGAGATGATTTCAAAAGCCCACCTTCCAAATGGCAGTCAGGTCATGCTGTGAAGAAGCAAGAAGGGGATTGTGATGTGATGTCTCCAGTGCCAAGAAAAGATAATAACTACTGAGAAGCAAAGGGAGAACAAATAACATGCACCCTCCACTTGGTACCACTTTAAGAATAGCCAGTTAACCATCTGAGGTTTTTATTGAACTCATTGTCTGCATCTCTGTAAGAAATAGAGGGTGATCAGGGCAGATAGTCATTCAGTTTTTTAGCTGTTTGTTCACCATGAAAAGAAAAAAAGCAAGCAAAGGATCCGAAGGATCAGGTTTGTTGTTTTTTTTTGTCGCTGACATAGCTAGTCAAAGCCCACTGAAAGCATTTATCCCAGGCAGTAGGGAAGAATTTTAAGCAATATGTACCACCAGTGAGACAATACAACAGGAAAAAATTTGAGATGCACTTTCTGTGCACACTGTTTTGTGCACACTGAAGTGCTTGTGGTCAATAGTATCGTCAGTAGATCAGAATTTTTTTAAGAGCATCTGAAATTTCAAGGCAACACACAGTGCACTTTTGAGCCCCAGATGAAGTAATCCTCCACTCAGTTAAGAACACATCTCACAAGCCCTGCTAGCACTGAGTCATGGGATGATTGTGCTTGTAGAGCCATCTAACAGCAGCGTAAGCATCTCAGAGGCATAGTAAGGGGCAGGAGGACATTGAAGCAGCCCCAGGGCTCCCTGTTGAGAGCCACTTTGTTTTGTTGTGAGGTAACTTGGCTGCCATAGCCAAGTAACAGGATTTGAAGAACCTTACTTACTTACTTAGAGCTTTACACATGTGAATTCCTAAGACTACAAGATCAACAACCTCCTAATTTGCTGATGGAAATGCTGGAAACCATCTTCAATTACATCACTCATCATTGCAAAGAGAAAGAAATAATCTCTTTTTCTGTCACCACAAGTTAACAGAGGCAGTAGATTGATGGTGCAGAAGAAGCCTTCAGATGAGATAAAAACATCGATATTTGACTTCCAGGGCAGGAAGCATTGGCCTGGACTTCATTGCTGGAGCTCTTCACTACAGGAAAGCATCTGCTAGGATCAGCATGGGGAACACTGCACCCGCCCTGGGGCTCTGGAGCAGAGCAGATCAACTCTGATATCCATTGCTTTCCATCCCTTGTATGATTCTGCCCCTGATATTTCCCTGCACAACCTGCTAGCTGCTCTGAATCTTCTTCACGTCACAGTTCTATAGTTTGCATAGAAAGCTGATATTTGCAGTCAGGACACCTGGAGTCCCCTCCTAGCAAGTTAACCCTAGCAGTTACATCTCTTTCTATTTCCCTTCATCTTTTCTGAACCTGGTCCTGGGAATGACTTTTTCCAAATACAAAACATAAAAGAGAATTATAAAACATGAGGTTGCAGTGGAAACAGAAGTCATAGCTTGAAGAGGTTATGGAACACGTGGGGGAAGGCAGGGCCAACCCAGGGAACTCAGGTGCATGCAATGTGCCCGAGTAACAGGAAGGGGTGCAGCTGGGATCCACCCCTTCCCAGACCTGATTTAAGGGTTGGGAACAGAAACTAGGGTATCTTACTGGACATCCCTGCATACTGAAGCCTTCTGAAGGTAAGCAGCTTCTTTCCTTTGTCTCTATGCCTGCTGCTGTTGTGTTTGAGCAAGTTTTCACTTGCTGTAGCCTAGGATCTTGCTGCTCTGCTGTTACTGGTGTGCTTTCCATCATATTACATTGAGTAAAATATATGACTGCTATAAAAGTGTATGAGCAAATATATGAAAACCACCTAGAAATCACAATTGTGAAGCAACTTAGGCTGAGCACAATCTCCCAGAACTGAAGTTGTTCAGTCTCATTTTGAAGGCGTGCATTACACATGTTAGAACTTACTAAAATTATTGTCAGATGTTGAATCAAATTAAAAAAAATACTCACGAAAATGCCTGTCTTCACCAGCTCATTCCCATATTTTTCTTCTATGGACTAAACAAAAGAATACTTTTTTTCCTAATGGAGGATGGAATCAGCACTAATTACATTGCACCATTTGAAACTTCTGGTAACAGGTGGTGACCTGCATCCACAGGAATTTAGTGTGCTCTTGGTATCTACCAAATGTAGCAGCAGCTGTTTCAGACCTCACAGTGTTTGTTTAAATTCTTTCAGAGATTTAAGGAGATGGGGGAATGTTGGTCATTGGTGCAGAAAACTCATGGCTCAATAAAAAAGCAGAGCTCAACTCTTCCCCAACACGGAAACTAAAAATAAACACAATAGATCTTGGCAATTTAAAAGCAGAAACCTTGAGGAAGAAACAGAACAAAAATTGGCTCAATAATAATTAGCTGCTTCAGTTTGAGGAAATAGTTTATTTCAACAAGTGCTAATAGACACAAATGATTTCACAAGTTTCTCTGTAAATTGGCCGTATAACTTTTTGGGCAGGGAAGTAAAAAGGTGACAATATTTAGAAATAGCCACGCTCATTTCAGTTTACGTGGTGTGGAAAGCAGCGGGGTACTGGCAGTGGTGGAACACCTCCAAGATACTTACACAACAAAGCTCAAATCTGAGGCATACAAATGGCTTTACCTTTCGAGCAGTATTTAGAGATACTGATGTTGTTTACTATGAAAGGAATGTGAAAACACCTGAGAGTGACAAAAAGAAATGCTATTATTTGCAAACTGCTGTGTCTGAAGATACACAGGAGCTATCCACTGCTTCTGGCAGACAAATTTTCAGGGTGGACATGAGATTAAGAGCAGCTGGCATCTGACATCCAAGTTGAGTGAGGAGAAAAAGTTGTTCAGTGGTGAATGAGACAAAAGGAAACATGGAGGGAAAGAGAGGGGATGTAGCAGGAGGATGAACTACCATGAAGGACAAAAAGCTGCACAAAGATGAGATTTTCTGTGGGAATGTGAGGGAGATGGGAATGCTGTGTCTCATCTGGGACTCTTTCCTCCTGGCTTAAATAGTATTTAGATCATACCGAGATGGTCATGGAGGAGCTGGACCACAGCTAAGATAATTTCTCTGTTTTTAATACAGCAGTTTTGTAACAAACAAAACCCACTACATTCCAGTCTTTCCACTTGCTTCATAATTCAGCAAGCTATGAATCCCAGGCAAAAGTGTGATAACAGGACAGTGATACAAGGGAGCAATATGGTTTGCTGTAGAGTGAATTTTACCTGAACTGGATCTGCGAGTCTGTAATTCATATCATGTCTTGTCTGTAAGAGGCATTATGCAGCATATCATGAAAGAGAGAAGCAGTATACAAAGCCTACTGCATGAAAAAAAATAAAACCTCCATCCATTTAGACCTTTCCTGTCTCAGTAAATTACCAGAAAGCTTTATAAACTCAAAAGCTTTTAGGCAAATGGGTGTATCATCTACCTTGGCTTGGGAAGAAAAAACAACAAAATCACAGCGTACCATACATCAGCAGATATTCTTGGGTTTTCAGTGGTTCATGTTCCAACTTTGTAGATCACATTAAAGCAGGTTGTGCACATAACAAAGAATTCAAACATGCTCTGCATGCTGAAGAAATGGTACTGCTGCACTCTTCTGAAGTATGAGCAGAGACTTTGGCACATCAGTTACCACCTCCATAGGTATCTGAATCAGTTCTCTTTGAATTCAAAAATTCAGTCTTCTCAAAGTTCAGGTTATTTCTATTCCCAGGCTCTTCCTCTACTATCTCATCTCTTGAACAGGCATGAAAAGGTACGTTAGAAGCTGGCAGAACACTGGTGATGTTTTCTTTCTCTGATACGGTACATGTGGCTGAGCTGGAAAACCCAGATGTAACTTGCAACTCCATTCTACAGCTTACAATGCATTCATCCTTCCATCTCTTAATTGCTTCCCTCTTCTCCTCGGGGATCAGTTTGCTGAGCTGCTTGGCTTTCAACACTGGAGATGGAAACAATGTTCCTTGGAGTGCCCTCAGCAAATACCTATAAAATACAGTTCCAAACAAGCTGGTTAGAAGCAGACTCAATACTGTTTCTAGAATCAGAACTTTCTCTAATGGAAACTAAAACACCATTCATGTAAACCTAGGACTGCAGCAGCCTCTGAAACACACTTTTGCTGCTGATGCTTTGTGAGCACAAATATCATTCCAGCAGCTGTACCAGAGCGTGTTTTAAAACAGGTGTTTTCAAATGTTGGTATTTAATTCAGGTGCTTTCGACTTTGTCTTTGCAATAGAATTATAAAATGGTTTGGATTGGAAGGGACCTTAAAGACTACTCAGTTCCAATGCCCCTACAAGTGGCAGGGCTGCCACCCACCAGATCAACCTGATCAGCCTGGCCTTGAACACCTCCAGGGATGGGGCATCTGTGGCTTCTCTGGGCAGTGTGTTCTGATTCCTCACCACCTTCACAGCACATAATTTCTTCCTAATACCTAAACATATCCTTTTCTTTAGCTTAAAGTCACCATCACTTCTTCCAAGTACGACACTCCCTTATAAAGACCATCTCCCCATCTTTTCTGCAGCCCCTTTTAGGTACCACGGGGTATTAAAGAGTTAAGAAAAAACATTAGCAGAAGTAACTTGTGGTTATTATACAGAAACACACCTGGGTATCAGAGCAACACAAGTAGTCAGCAGGCACACTAGGTAAAAAACTGGGTCTGTCATATGCTTTTCCATGATCCGATAAGGATTTGATAGTGGATTGTGGGTTCTGTAGGATGCCCCAAAAGCCAGAGCAAAAATGAAGTAAAATAGGATGCTGCCAACTACAACTACTGTATGAATCCAAGTCTGCAAGTCAGAGAAGAAAAGGAATCAGATCTAGGTTGTGAACAGAAAGACCCATGAATCCCATAGGCATGAGCATGCATGTGCCCACACTCCTTCCTTCAAGGAGAGCTTCTTAGCAGAGGGGAAAACTGTAGCTCTCTATATAACAGTATCAGGAAGAATTGAGCCTCCTTTCTACAGTTCATAGGTAATCCAGCTGTTTATTTTTCACTTTTTGGTTCTGCTAAAAGTATAGCCATCAGCTCATTTATTAAAGATATTATAATGTTATTTGCCTTAAATGATCACCTCGCTGGCAGCTGAGAGTCTTCTCGAGCAAATGGAGGTGATAGCTTTACATGATATACCCCTTGCATATGCTGCTTGAGACATTGATTAACTCTTCATTGGAGTTATGGCTATAATAGTTACTATGGAAACAATGCTGGTGTGACAGCTTGCCAATGTACCAAAATGCCAAACAAAACCCATTTATGTTCTGTTTTCCTGTTCAGAGTGTAAATACACTCAAGCTATGCACATAGGCTAACTAAAGGCATTTTTTAAGTGCTGCCATGTGCCTAGAAGATGAATCAAAAACAATCACAACTTGCAATTTCATCCATTATGATGCAATTCCAAAAATTTGTCAAAAATGACAGAAAAACATCAGAAGCCACTAATATGTCTTTGTACTGTAGTTATTACTATACTCTCCTCAAAGTAATGTGCAGTTGGCAAGCAATACCCTTGTAAAGGCTTTAAATTCATTCAAGCTAATGCAGATTCATGCAACAGGTGCTTTACCTTACACAGACATAAACGTTGGAATAGTATTTCCATAACACAGTGGTTCTCTAGAGCAGATCATCCAGTTCAAGCACCCAAAAATCAGTAGTTGACATTGTTTTCTATTAGAAGCTTTGGGAACTTGTGGGGGCTTACGCAGAATCACTGGTTGATTTTACTGTTTGCCAAATCAAACTGACATCCTCAAACCCACTGATTTCTAATAAGGCAAAATCCCTTACTATTAAATAATTCTGAGATTGAATTTTGTTAATTTTAGTCAAAGAAATAATTCTGTTGGCTTCGATGACAGATTCCCTAGATGAGCTTACAGAGTCTTACAAAGGAAATATTTCAGTTCTAGCTATCTTCTACTTATTCGGTTTTGTGCATGATGTTCTCTTTTCTGTAAATCTTAATGAAAGCTGTATGCACGCTCTGTTGTGGAATGTACTCTTCAGGAAGCAAAGTACTCACCACAGACTTGCACTCAATGAGAAGGTGGAACAATATTATGAAAAGTGCTGCTGTGTTTATAGGGTTTCCAAAAGAAAAAATGTCTATGTCTGAGCCATAGTAAGTCTGAAAAGGAAGATAGTGTAACATACAGTCAGTGTAATACACTTGATATGTACTTTTAATATGCAAAGCAGCATAATTTATCTAGCTATTGGACATATTTGCATGCACGCTTCAACTCAGTTCCAATAATTCTCCTACTATACATTTGTATATGATGAAATACCATCGAAAACCACATTTTATTTCTAATTTGCCTGAGTTTTTAGTATGTCAGAATGTATAAATGTGTTTCATATCTAGCACTTACGAAGTAAGGCACGAAAAAGCAAGCAAGACTTTGGTAAAAAGCGTCCAGCAAGGTTATCCAGAAGGTTGAAGGCAAGTAGGTCTGTAAAGATGAAAAAAAGAAAAAAATAATGGCGTTGAAACAAATTCAGCAAATTGCTGCAGCTTTGTTAAGCATCCATTTGGACTTGAGGAAGGTAATCCACAGAATAACTCCAGCTGGCTTCCTAATGACGAGACATACTTTTATGACACAATAGGAAGCTGCATGTGTAGCTTGCTGCTATGGTTTAAATCAGCAGTCAGATCTGTGAGCTCTTATCTTACAGCTGCTTCTCCCACAACAGACCTACTAAAGCCATACCTAACTGAGTGATAAGGAAGAGAGCAATGGGACAGTGAATCACTCTCACAACTTACTATAACTGAATGCCAAGTCCCATGTTCCTCCCACCTCCGTTCCCTTTCTTTTTGTACATCTGCTTCTATCTTTTAATTTGTGTTCATTTACTCCTCTGTGCCTACAGAACTCTAATGCAAGGTAACTAAACTCACTAGAATGTGAGAAACAAATTTTCCCTGATCATTCCCTCCCTCCCCTTAAAAGTGGGACGTGACATTTTTTGCTGGGAGTCTTGCTACAACTTTGCTGTTTTAGTGAGTTAAATCAGCTCCTGAAATAAACTAATGAACAGCAGAGCTGGCACAAGGGAGGTGATCTAACTACGTGTGTGAAAACAGGGAATGGGAAGAAAACAAGGGAGAAAGCAAGGAGGAATGCGCCCTGAGGCTGAACTGATGAAACTATAGCTGCATATGCCCTGGCTTAGGTATATTCCATTCCTTCAATCATCTGAGGCATGCAGATGCACAGTCTAGTCACTCAGGATTTTCTCTCTCATTTGTAAGGAGAGATGAGTTACTCCAAAAAGCAGTTCGTGAAAGGGCTGAATTGAACTTCTCTCTGGAGATGGTGTGGGAAACTGGAGTCCTCATTTGCCCGTGTCAGGGCAGTGCTTTAAATCACTGAATACGAATCCAAGTTACTGTCTACTTTTATTGCTTGTAAAGAGCTATGCACTTATGACATGATGGTGCAACATTACAACACGCATTTTTTTAAAGTACTGCTCTTCCTTTTATAGCACACTTAATTCAAAGCAGTTATTTCACTGTTCTTCCATTCAAGAAAATAAATGATATACTACTTAACATCTATAACCACAGAGAAAGACAATACTGAGCTGGACAAAAAGAGAGAAACTTTGGTAAAAGTTCTTACAAAAAGAATGCGGGGAGAGAAACAATTGTGTAATGCAGTAATTCTGATTATGTTGCCTCAAAACTTTCAGTTCAGCTCACTGTGTATGTCCTGAAGAAGAGAATAAAGAGCCAAATTCTGAGGCCTGTAACATTTACTTTATCGAAACTCTGACTGATAGAGCACAGACCTCCTCCAGCCAGGCTACAGAGAGTTTATTTAGATAGCAGGAAAAGAAGCCCAGCTTTTATTCATGCACAGATTATAGGTCTGGACTAACAGAGAAAGTGTTTTTAAGCTTCACGTTTGTCTGATGTGAGCCAGAAGGAAAGAAAGAAGTCACTCAAAATGCTGAGCACTTTAAATTTGCTTCAGGGCAAGAATTCTTCAACCTACCACAGACTTCTGGCTTATCATGTACAGTTGTGGGATCTGCATGAGTACCTCTGCAGACACATCTTTGTCCAAGATGCCGTAAATGATGGGTGGCACCGATGTAAAAAGGAGATTGAAAAAAATCAGGATCCAATAGTCAGTCATTGATGTCCCTGAAAACCCACAGAAGAACTGGTACCAGAATAAGAGGTTCACGTAGGCCTGAAAAGTCAATGATGAGATGATAAAATGTTACCTGTGGACAAGTTTTTTAAAAAAACCAGGAGGAAAATAGTTAGGTTGTTTCTCTGGTTTCAGTAATCTGTGAAAGATTACGTATAATTGCTATAGAGTCCCTGCCAATCCCACACCTTGAAATTATATTTGACTAGAATGCATCTTTACATTTCAAAACTGGCTACATGGATTGTTTAAATATTCATGCTACTACTACATCAATTTATGGCTGCTATTCACTTTTTAATCAAATCAGACAATAGCTTTCAGTTGGAAACTCAGTCCAAGCAATAGGAGAGTCTAGTCTCTGCAGATGTAGATGGGAAACAGAGTTGCTCGCCACATTCTCTTTGCATCTTTTTGAACCCATTCACAATAGAAACTAAAGAATAACATGGAGCCACAGTAGACCCTTCAGCACTGCCAGATAAGTAAACTGCTTCCCTAGAACAGGACAGCTACATACCACGTTCTTGTAGAAGAAGTAGAGTACCATGTTCGTAAGCCTGGTATAACACCAGTGACCATGGACAAGCAGCAGCTTCCTGAGATGCCTGAACTGAGAAATGGCAAAGTCACTTGCCATCACAGCCTGGAACATACACAAAGGAAAGCATGTGATATATCCAAACTGTTAATGATGAGCTTCAGTGCTAACAAGCAATGCTGGGATCTCTTATTTTATGATTTATTATATATAGTGCATCTGGGTCCAGCCTTATTTAGATCTGAACCCTCTGTACAAATTTTTACTTCAACGCAACATATTATTACCACACAACTCCACAGAAATCAGTGATACTTCAGGTCACAAAACAAGAAACCCAAATACATAATGGGGAGGAGTTCAGTGACAGACAGCGAGTTCTGTTATTTGGGCTTTGAACACTTGCAGCCTTCAGCTTCTGAGTGCTCCCAGATAAGTGCAGGGGCTTGCACACTTTCCCTCGAATACAGCAATGGGCTGTGGAGCTGCTGGGCCTCCAGAGTGAACATTAAGCAGATTTGGAATGGAATCTGAAGTCACTGTCTGTCTTTGTACACACTACCTGCATGCCTTCTTGGCCCAAGATTCCCACACCAGTGTTAGCCACCTGGATCATACTGACATCATTGGCACCATCACCTACAGAGAAGAGGGAAGAAATACAAACTAAGCTCTCCTAAGTTTGTTGAAAGACAACCTGGAAGCAGCTTTGCTGGCTATTGCATTGACATGGAGGTAGCACAAATACATAGACAAATATGTAACACCACAGACTTCAGAGAACTCTTTCATAGCCAGCAATGCAGCCTGTGGAATACCCTATGGAAAGAAACACCGGAGTGTAGAAGGCCTGACTGAGCTGAGTAATGCTCTCAATGGATATTAGCTGCCCTTTTTGTCAGAATTTAGTCAGTCTGCTTGGACAGACTCATACTCAGTCATTTCCCTTTTCTCTCACTAATTTTGGGGTTGTTATGGAGAACAACAAGGAAATTCCCCTCACATGTGCTTCACACACCACATAATGCTATACATAACTGCTGCTGTTCTTTGTTCCTTTAGATTACCTAGTACAGACTAAATTTGCTAGCTAAAGGAGAGAAGAAACTGCCTTCTACTTCTCAGAGAAAAGAAGGAAACCGTGAGACTCACCTACAGCTAATGTCATTGCCTTTAGCTTATTTCGCACCAGTCTGACCAGCACACTCTTCTGCAGTGGTGTGGCTTGGCAGCAGACTACAGCTCGACATTTTTCTGTGAGCTCCAAGAAAATATTCTGCAGGCTGTCCTGAAGGACATGCTCTAAAGTTCTTCCATCAATAATCAGGCCTGCGCTGAAGCCATGAGCTTGGGTAGAAGGACTTGCAGAGACATTCCCAACTTTCTGATTTGCTTTGTTTCGGTCAGAAGTGTTTTTTTGCATGCGTTCTAAAATACTGTTCATCACCGAAGCACAAGCATCCTAAAGAAAGGAGAAAAGCAATTTTCTAAACACTGTTTGTATTCTGGTTCCCTTTCCAATTTATAAAGGGAATATGGAGAAAATGCCAGTCGCTATCACTGTGTAGCATACTTCTCTCACTTTGCAGAATACAAAGGGATTCAGGCATGAGGCTGAATAACACTTTAAAATCACAAAGGCTGCAGTATAGAGGATAAAAGCAAAGTTAAATCATGGGTCGTTAAGTAGATTGGTTTGAGAGATAAGGGATAACACTGAAAAACATTAGAAAAATATTTTTAAAAAGGGATGGTTGAGGGAGAATATGAAAAAGTAGCACACAACTTAATTTGGTATCATTTGCATTGCAGTAATTCATATATTGTTAACATGCTGTAAACTCACAGGCATCTGAAATATCTAATAGAATATGATGCAGGTCAACTTTCTTAGCTGTCATAAAGAGAAATTAAGCAATCAGTTACACTGATTTTTTTCATTACACATTTGATGAAATAAGTAAAGAAGCCGATACTACATAAAGGATTTTCAATTTTACTCATCAGGAAAAAGCTGTCAATTTTCAAATATTTTCACCTTCCAAGTGATCATGCTGTCTTTTGTCAGACGGGAAATAGAGAATATATTATTTTCCCATACAGTCTTGTGATATTGCCTGACTGCAGCTTTTTTTTTTGGCAGAGAAAACAAAACACCCTCTCAAACAAAAGAAAAGTAAAATTTTCGACTCACTCTGCTTTGTGATTTGAGTGTGAAGATTCTGTCATCTGGTTCCAGCAGTTTACAAGCGTAGGCAATGTTGACAGCTGTCTCTCTCTTGTCACCTGTCAGCATCCATATTTTTATTCCTGCTTTCCGTAATGCCTGAATTGTGTCTGGAACACCATCCTGCAGGCGATCTTCAATACCAGTGGCACCTTAATTTAGACAAGTAGATGGATTAGCACTGCTTCCAGAAGCAAGTCTGCAAGTGTGACAGAACAAGATAGTCCCTGTATGTATCCACACTCCAGGAGAGACACCATGCTGCAGTCTGCTTGGGAATCTCCCTCTTCCTCATCTTGCTGTCTCAAAGTCCATCACATTTTATGGCTATGGTGACACGTACCCTCCTTACAGTCTCAGTGACTTTCAATTCCCCTTAAGACCAGCTTTCGCATTTTCACAGTTGTTTCATCCCACAGTATCTGGGGATGATACCCAGGCTTCTCAGGACAGGTATAATCCATTATTCACATTCTCTTCAGATTCAGGCTACTTCAGATCTTCTTTCATGCATCATCTTGGACTTTTCTATCTTAAGCCATACTTCTGTTTCTTATTCTCAGTTCTGTAGGCTGAATTCCCTTGTCTCAAGTCCACACCTTTTCTATACCAAATTCTCCTCTTTTATATCATATTTTTGCACGCTGCTGCAAAGATCTCCCAACCATCAGCATGTTTGCCAGCCATTCATCTCTGCAGCGCCTCTTCTCCTACATTCCTTCAATTCCTAGCACTAAAGTGTTGTCCTTACCACTGGAGTTCCATAGGCAAAGTTGACGTATTCCCCTCAAGGAGCAAAAACCTGCCCCCGTTACCTGCTTCTAAGAGAAAAAGTTGCCTGTACCTTGGTTCTCCTCCCTGAAATCCTGAAAGTATTTCACAAACCCTATGAATTTCTCTTGGCAATATCTTTTCCCAGACAGGCTTCCTAGTACAGGAAATTAAAATGGGCAAAAACTAAACTAACCACCTCACCCCCTCAAAAAGATGCTGATCTAAGAAGGACAAAACACAATTGGAGAATGGAATATTTGATCAGCTGACAGTAAAGTCAGTAAAACTATACTGTGTTGCATCTTTATTTAACAGTGATATCCTCTTCTCTGGTATGTGAAGCATGCATACCTGTAGTCTAAGTTGAGCTTACAAAGTCATCTGCTCTGTTAATGACAAGGTAACACATCACATAAAGCAAAACGATTGTTGAAAAGCACCAGTGCCTGCAATATAGCATAGCACATTTTCAGAACTAAATCATAACCGGGAGACATGGCTCAAGTTGTGGGATACTCAGGCTAAGAAAATTTATTTAGAAAAAAATATATATTTTTTTCAACTACTTGCAGGTAGGGTCATTTTGACAAATAATTTACAAAACAGTAAAAAAATTTCCCAGTGAAGTTTTCCCTCTTACCATGTTTCTAGTAAGGGATTCTAATGAGCAATTTGTATATAAAGCAGAATGCTATATGAAGATGGATAAGGGCCAAAAGGTCAGGCAAATTGCTGATGCTATATCAATTTCTGTGCCAATGAGGGCACAGAGATCATGTCCTCTAGTCACATGGAAAATGAAAATCCTTTACTCTCTACTCTGCTTGCATGTTGATGGAAGTCAAAACTCAAAATAATTCCATAAAGGAAGATGCTGAAATCTTCTGGATGCAGGCTACTCTGACAGACACCAAGGGAAGAGAGGAAAAAAGTTGTTTCAGCTTGGGCAGTCTGGACACTTAACATTCCTTTCCTGAGGTATGTGATCCCTTTTAACTCCAACAGTTGTCAGATTCATTATGCATACCTGCCCCACCCAAAATTCACCAATAACAGAAAATATGCGCAGAGGCAGTCTTGTGATTAGTTACTACCATTTCACATGCTTGTTATGATGATGCTCAAAAACTTTGGTGCGCACAGGAGTAAAACATTGCGCCTTACAAACAATAGAAGCTGCCTTCAGTGGGTTCTGCACCTACAACAATCTTGCAGCAAGATTTATGTACACCCAGGAGTGTCAACAAATTCTAGATGTGTAGAAAGCTATATATTATACAATTAGAGGTTCATACAGCGAATTCAGATTATAACAGGGGTTTCCTGTGAGTTACAGCATTTTCTACCTACCAAGCAAAGTTAGTTTGGTTTCAAGCCTGACAGCAGATTCTAGCAGCAGCTCCTCCCTATTGTCAATGCTGGTTTCTGCTAAACAATGATGATTTAACCACTCCGTATATTCTTCATCACTCATCACCTACAGAGGGAAAGGAAACAAAGAGGATGTGTTCAGATTTCACTTCAAATGTGCCCCGAGAGCGTCCTTCAGTGCCACCTCTGTTATCCATATACTAAACCTGAAGCAGCCACCACAGTGCAGTTATGTGTGTACTCCAGTGTATCCACAGACTTAGTACAATTCACAGGTCAAGCTGCTAACCACAAGCTTGCAGGTACCTGGAGTTGCCTGATAGATTTCCATTTAGATGCAAGGCAGGGAGGCCAAGAAGCACAGTATCCTTCTTACTGTTCTTTAATTGCCTCATTGACACAGCCACAGAATCACTGCACAGCATTGTACAGTGTGATGCCTGTACAGTTACACAGCCTGTGCTTTCACTTTGCATGAGAGAGTTTCCTTTCCTGTTTTGGTTGTTACGAAATTTTACTTCTGAGCAGTTTTTAATTTAAAATGGAATCTCATAACATCACATAGTTTTGCATACAGATCCTATAAGACCACAGGCTTTGTGAGACCCAATAAAACAGGCTTGACTACATTTGTTTTCTGTATCCAGAAAAAAATTCCAAGCAGGGCAAGGTTCACACAAGGAGACCCGCTCAGGGCTCATCTAAGAAATTTGGGACATTTTGTATCCTTTGGTCTAGAATTAGGCTATTAAAACTGTCTGGTATTCTGAAGTGACAACTGCTATATGAATCTAACTGAAGACAGATTTTTTTTTGTTTGTCAACTTACAAATTCCTCCTGAAAGAAAGTAAGGTTAAATGAAACGTTGCAATGGGAACATCTGGTTTATAAGTGGTGACATCTGCTCCACTGGAAAAATCACTCCTGCTCGTCATAGACCATAAGCATTCTTAAAAATACATATTAAAAAAACACCTTCTTAGCAATACAAAGAGTGCGCAGTCCCCTTCTGGCATAGTCATCCAGATGTTTCTGGGTTCTCTCTTTAATATTCTTCTGTTCCATTTCTGAATTCTTGCTGTCTACTATTATATAAAAAGACAATAAATTAAATATTCATTCTTAAATTTACTGGAAATTTTTGAAGGTGTAAATATGGTTTAAAAATACCAAAATATTAACAGGTTTTATTTTAACTCTGAATATACCTTCAAGTTTGCACAGTGTACTGTAGCTGTATCTTTAGAATGCAGGAAGAGGGCCAGTCTTCATAAGCAGTGAGAGGTAAGCAGTCTGGCACTCACATGTCTTCATATATACTAAAATATCAAAGTGTCTTTTTGACATAAAATCATTTTGTAAAATGAACTGGCCCACAGCCACCAAAGCAGCTTTGTTCTCATTGGTACAGTGGGATGGAGCCAGAAATGCTGCCACAGAAAAGATTTATTTATTTATTTTAGATATAATTAACGCATGAACTATTCAGAGAGGTGATTGACTCAGCCAACTTTGGAGATGTAGAAGTTAGATTATAAGTTTACCCTGAGAACCAAAGTAAGGAGACGTGCCTCCAGACATGAAATTATGCCCTATTATGATGACACAGACTTTGGAGGCTCATTTTCTACCTCATTGCCTGCACGGGCTTTTTGTCTAGAACTTATATGGCTAGTGCTGGGTTAAAATATGCTTGTGGAACTGTATATGTCCCACTTTCTCACTGAGATAAACCACAGAACACGAAAACCAAGTTCTATTTTGCAGATAGTAAAGCTTTAAATTCCATTACCTTCCCAACCATTAAAAAAAGTCCCTGTAACGTCTGAACATAAATAAATGTAGGTACACGTTTTTTACATATACAGATAACACTTTATCCAGTGCCTTCATTTATATATCAGTGACTGTCTGATAGATAGAGCATATGAATAAATCACACAGTGCTTAAATAACACCATATGTTCCTTCTGTGGCGGATTCCAAGAACCTTTACACTGAAACAACAGCACCCAGCAGGTGGCAGCACGCAATTTTACAGGCACAGGCTATATTATCACATCCAGAAACAAAGAAATCGTTGGTAATACAGAAAAAATAAGAGCAGTCAAAAAGCAATTAGAGTCGACAGTGTCTGGTACTAAAATGTGTCTCCAGTTGCTCAGAAACACTAGCATAGGTAAAGGCTAGAAAGTATCTCATCCTAATAAACACCTCTCTCTGCATAGCAGGAGACAACTATTTCATGACCTTACTTTATGACTGGAAATATTTCAAGAGGTCTGCTTAGACACCACAGAATGCTCTGAATTACTGCTAACCTTATGTTTTCAGTTTCCACAACAGCATGCAGCAAAGCCATATGTAGGTGAGAAATGATAATGCCTTTATGAGTCACCTAAAAGCAGCTCAGATAGTAGTTCTGCTTGATTACTTGTCTCTTCTTACAAATCAGGGCATGCATTCAACTGTACTGAGGAATGATAAACGTAAACAAAGAATTAAAAGTTATACAAATACCTTCAGATGCAGTTCCCAACAAATCCATCATAACTGAGTCTGCACCTTTTGTGTATACCACCACTTGGTTGGAGACTGGATGCCGAACCACCACTGACATCCTTTTTCGGACTGAGTCAAAAGGCAGGACATGTAAAAGCTGAAATGTTAAAGATCCCAGACCTGCGAAATCCACAGTTACTTGATCAGGAGTCCTAGACTGTAAAATACATTTATAAGCCTTAGCAGCATGGACCAAGGCAGCTTCATCTGGACTCTCAGCTTCATAACAAAGCTTAGGTAAAGGAGACTGTTCAACAGATGACTCAGCACTGTGGATTTCACAGCCCGTAGCTACATTCACCAAATAATGTTCTTTGGGTAACTGGGGATTTTCTGGGCTGTCAGGATCGTGAGGTTCAGCAGCATTTTGAGCAGCCCCATCCAAAAGAGGTGAAGTCAGTTTCATTCTGAAAATAGACAGTTTGCTCACAAAACTATTTGGGTTATCAGATGATGACTCTTTTATACTTGGAAGTGAGGAAGAACTCCGGACTGACAACCTCTGGAACATCTGCCTGATTTCCTCAAGGGATTTAATAGGCATTCTACCCAGTGAAGAGCATCTCATCTGGAATGGAACAGTCAGAGAAAGTATAGATCTTACAGTCTTCATATATTTTTCATTAAAGAAGGACAGCTTACGAACTACGTATGTTTCTTAATGAATGTAGTAAAACTTCAAAAAACATTATCATTTTGATTGCTTTCTGATTGATTTGATTGATTATAATATAAATAGCCAGCTCAACTAAACATATTACCATACAAGTACACCAAACAGCTTCTGTGAGAGATTCACCTATTCAAACCACATGAATTGTTTAAAAAACTCTTCAGATCTGAAAACTGCATGTATTCCAGTTTGATTAATGACTTCATGTAACAACTCTCTTTAGAAATGTTTAAGCAATTGAACTTTTAAAAGCTGTGGCAAATGGAACTAGACACTTGTTCTGAGTTGTCAAGATAGTTGCAAAAAATAAATCAGCTCCATTCTTCTCACAGTGACTAGCTGTTAGTAAAGATACAGTACTTTTAACAATATTTTTTTTTTTGTCTGAATTGAAAATAAAAGACAGGCGCCCTCAAGGAATAAGAAATGAAAGAGTCTGGCTCCAATTCTATCCCAGCTGCATGCAAGTTTTAATGTGTCTCTATTCAGAATTACAGAGACACAGACTAGGAACATTCCTTCATCACCTTTCTCTCAGGGAACACAAAACTTTTGCTGCCTTTAAATTTGTCATTGCCATTCCCCAAGTGAACTCATAAACCTTATGCCATATATTGCTCCATCCAACCCAATTTCTACTGACATGGAGATTCTCTCCTCTTCTAAAATTTATCCAGAAATACTATTCTCTAAGAAATGAAAATCTCACATGTATAGTTTTCTATACCTGTGTTAGTTGTAGGTTGGGTTAGTATTTACTAACACAGATGCCCTATCCATGTGTTCAGTGCTGCCTACTATGTTGACTTGTCTGGAAGAACACTAAAATGCCAGGCTGTTTAGATACAGGTGGTACTTTAGTCTTCACAGGATACATTTTGGAAATGTCTCTAGCCATGAGTGTACACGCACTACCTACATAAGCACCAAAATCTAGTCCTGCACATGTCACAATTTTTATTTTTTCATAAGACAAAGTCAACAAATGCTTATTACCAGGGGTTGTGGGGAGCAGAATCAAGGTTGAACATCGGGATTATCCTGCCACACTATCAAAATAGGTAGAACATGGAGTTGTGAAAATCCCAACTTGAAAAAAAACGACTGATTTTAAAAAGAAAACAGTATCTTTAAATAAATTCTGAAAATAAGAAGTAGTTTCAGGAAAACTTTAAACAATCTCTTGACTATTAAACCAGGACAGTCTAACAAATGCACTGTACACTGAAGATGAGACTGCCTTATACTAACCATATTGCAAAGTATTTTTTTCTTCAAATTATTACACACATTAAACTTGATCTTCCATACTCTGGCTGGAATTCTATTTGAATATAGTCAGGTAATAGGTAAGAGCTCTCTCAGTTCCAGTATTTTAGAAGTTTTCTAAGATTATTCATATTTTTCAGCCAACAAAAACTTATTTGTAAAGGTAACTTGAGTATTAGGGTACTCATAATGGAAGCTATGCACGTATCTCATAAAAGGTAATAGAATACAGAAAAACAAACAACCCATAACTGCAATTTAATCTCAAAATACATCTTGTGAAAGTTAAGAAGCTCCAAGCTTGCAGGTTCAGAGCCTGAATACCAGTTAATTTTTTTCTCCATTTGTAATCAAACTTAAGGGAACTCATTTATAAATATGCCCATATAGACAACTATAATACCTTCGTACCTTTTGACGTGGATGACTGGGGTTTGAAACAACAACAGTATTACAGATTGCCAGAGCAAGAAAGAAGTCAGTGACATACATTGTCTCCAGAGCTAACTTGCTGATAACTTCTTCTGATTCTTGATAGGAAGGAGACGAAATACGTCTAAATTTCTCCAGCAGTTGTATGTCTGGTACAACATCCGTTTCCTATGGATTAAACAAACAAAGCTGTGAATTAGTATATAAACCCTGGAAATCCCAAATGGGGCTTCTAACACGTACAGTTTCAGTGTTGTAAGTTAATTCTAGACTTACTTTATACATAGAACTCATGCATGAGGAGAAAATAATCATTCCCCAGACACTGCTAACAGATGACTTGAGAAAACAGTGGCATAAGATTTCAAAATAGTCTTGGTCTCTGGTGGTAAAATCAGCTACAGATGTTTTCAATCCTAGTAATCTCCTCTAAATGCAATGGGATTAATATTGGTTATCTAGCTACTTCCTGTTAAAAGCAAAGTTTGCCTTCTTAAGGCAAAAGAACAAACTTTTATTGAAAATGAAACTTGTCATTTTAGCAGAGCGATCACGAAATGACACCAGCAAGTATCGAATAATACATCTTTGTAATCCAGTATATATCTGCAACATCAGCTTGCAAGTAGGCTGCAGCCAAGCAACAACAGGAGGTCTTATTTTAATGGAAGAGAAAGGATGTCTTCAATTACAAGCACTCTGCTAAAATGGGAGTAAAAAGATCTTCCTTCATGAGTTACTTCAGAAATTTAGTATCAAACTAACAACTTCTACTTACAATGTGGCTGCTGAAAGCAACATGACCTGAACTGGGAGGATCACTTGATGAACATTCCCTTTCCAGTGCAGGGTAACTACCAGATAACAGATCTGAAGACTTTCTGTTCAAAGATTCATTCTCAGCTCTGCAGTCATGTCCCCTCCATTTTGACATGTGGCTCAAAGAGACACAACGACCATCAGCTGAATCCTCATCTTTCAAATCCCTCTCTTGATATGATTCCAACCTCTTTGCTAAAGAAATAGAAAGAAAATGATTATTTCATGGGCAAAAAGAAATTTGTCTAAATTAAATCTTAATTTTAAAAGAAGGAATTTAGTATACAGTTAAGAATAATCCACCCTTTATTAAAAATCAAACAGTAATGAGTTATCACACTGACTTGTTATATGCAACACTGCACTTTGAAAGTGATGCTCTGCTGGAGAGAATCCAGAAGAGGGAGAAAGAACAATCATGGAAACAGTAGTGTAAGCTGGTTACACAGCCTCCAGAATAGAACATTGCTGGGAACCAAATAACAGTTCTCAAGTACATAAAGTAGAACTGCACAGAGAAAGGAAATAGCCTATTTTCATGGCATGCTGTAGGTAATAGAAGACACAGTATTCCTATACTATGACAAGACAAGATTAGATAACAGAAAAACTTTGTCCAAGAAGATGTGAAACACTAGAACAAAAAACACAAGAAGGTAGAGAAGTGGCCACCAACAGAAGTCCTGAAAACACATTAGAAGTTCAAAAGATAGTAGTATGTCTGTACAGACAGGTTGGGACAACACGCACCTATTCCACTTATGCTCCCTGCCTGCTGAGGAGCTTGTACTCTCTGGCTGAAGTAACGTAGGTGGCACCTCCTGTCATTGATTTAGACATAACACTGTATATGGACACCTACATGGAGGATTTTACTACAACACAGTCCTCTCTTTGCCCTTGGCAACAGCAACTGATGGTATTGGAAGAAAAGTGAATTCTTAGGCAAAGTAAGACGTAAAAGCAAGTGACAGACATATTCTCCCCAGCACAGACTTAGATCAGTCACAACTCATCTCTTTTGAAATGCTTTTCATTTCTTTAAGAAATGCTCTGAAAATACATTCTACTTTTTTGTTGTTGTTGTTATTCATTCATCAAGTTCTAAACTTAAAATACATTTCTTTTCACTTTGCTCTTGTGATTCTTCCCAGTATAATTATGCAAAGCCAAAGTAGCATCACGACATCTACATCATATGATTTTCAAATTATGTGAGGAAATCACTGTTAAAATGGTTGGTAATCATCTGTTGCTGCGACAGCAAACAAAAGAAGAGCCAATGCACTGCTGTGACCAGCAGGGTGTGCCCGTTGCTTGCAGAAGTTGAGCTGTTCCATCTGGCAGCAAAACCAAGGGGGGTGATTAATACATAGCTGCGATTGGTGTATCCACCTGTCAGCATTTCATCTTTGATCTCCACCAGTGAAAGAGCGAATGTCTGCAGTTAACATACAATAGTAGTAATAAAATATATGTTTTTATCTAGTTAATAAAATAGGTAGCTGAATTAAACACTTTATGTTACCAAGTAAGTGAGTAAAGAGTGTTCTGTGTGTGGTATCAAGTAAGCTCAGACATAACTATCTGCAAAGCAGCACCTTACATACACCTTCAGGTCTCTTTGTACACTGCTATGAAGTAATCCAAACAACAAGGAAAGATCCAAATTAGATCAGTCTAAATCCACACTTTCTGTAAGGGCATATTTGCACACAAATCCCATAAACACCTTTCTTCATCAAATCCTGAAGTTTCTCTGAGAATGGAAAAAGGACTGCTACGAGCTTGGGTTTAGCATCTTACCATTTTCTTCATGGCAATACTCCTGTCCTGCAATGCTGCATCTCCGAAAAACCATCTTATTTTCAGTGAGTGTTCCTGTCTTGTCTGAGAAGATATACTGAATTTGGCCAAGGTCTTCAGCAATATTCAAAGCTCGACACTGAATCATAGAGTCTGTTTTCTCATGATAAAAATCAATGTCATTCTGTATTAAATATATTTGTCCCAGTTTGACAATTTCAATTGAAACATAGAGAGAAATTGGGATCAAGACCTATTGAAACAAAACACAAGGATTAAATGAAACCAAATTCTTTAGCTACTTACAAACATGAAGAAACTCTTCTGAAATCAAAGAGCTAATTCAAGGATATGAGTGAGTTCAGGATATAGCTCATGCTCAAAGCAGACCAAAGTTACCTGTAATAAAATGATCATTGTCCAGAACATATTGAACCCTGCTAACATAGAAGAAATCGATTTCCCATCTGGTTCAGGGATGTTAAAAAAAGGTATTTCTGAAAACCTACTTAACCAAATTCCATGGCCTTGAAAACAAGAACAAGAAAAAGAGAATCAGTTATGTTGACCATAGAATAGTTCAGGGTCATGTTGTTAGCTGTTACACAGCAATTATTTCTAAGATTCCAGGGAACTATTTTCCTCAACAGGAGCCCTATTAAAATGCATGAAGTGTCAATCCACACCTGAATAAATGTTTTACTGCAGTTGTGTCAACAGTAAATCTGTACAACCTATCTCAAAACTAGAAGAATCATAGCTAAGTATCATAAACACTTTTTTTTTTTCCTACCCCAAATTCTTGTTATTAAATTTCTCATCTTTGCTTGTCCAGCTTTCAGCTGTGGCATGTCATGAAGCCACTCTGGTCACTTTAAAACATTGTGAGACAAATACTGTCACAGAAAAGAAACAGTATAAATCACAAACTCAGTTTATGTTTACTGTGATGCCAGATATTCAGTCTATTCATTGTAACTTGACCAAGTTTTTCTTTTAACCAGTTGTTTGGTTCATTATAAAGTGTAATCTGTTCAAAATGTTGTACTTCAAGCTCACTATTTAATGAAACCCTAAAATATTAAGTCCTTGTAACTACTCAAATGAGGCCTCTCCCTGCAATACACTACATGGATTGCATTTTACCTCATCAAGCCTAACAAAAAGTACAAGTGTTACAGAGCATTTAGTGAGGAAAAAGAGAAAATGGATTGGAGAAGCAGGTATTAGACTTAAGAATTCACACTAAGAACATATCCTTTGACTGTACTGATGATTAAACATGACAACATAAACTAAAACTTGGCAGCAACCACTGCTGATACAGACTTAGATAAGGAGAAAGGCTGTTTTTGAAACAGTCTATTGTAATGAAGAACTGGCTCCAAATTAAAACACTTAGGCTGAGAGGGGAAAGTAGCAGGAGTCTGTATATTCACACTTACCAATTGCACCTGTTAAGCACATTAAAATTAGAAGCAGAACGCACCAAAGAATATCAGAATTCACTTTTCTTTCCAATTTACTGCGCTTGTAATGAGGTCCACTGTTATTCAGCATGGCTTTTGTTTCATGACCTGTAACCACAACAGCGGTTAACATTCTCTTTTAGTAGGTAAGAAAACAAAAAATCTTTAATGTTTCTAAAGCTCTGGGAAACTGGACATTCCTGTGAACTAGTATGTGAAAAGAGAACATAAATATGAGCAAACTAACTGCTCCTACAGTAATAAAGAAAATCAAAAAAGCTAAACCATTTCTTAGATACATATTATCTTTTATACTGTAAATAATATTCCTTTCTATTATATCACTTTCTGAAGTTTTTGATACTATCTCTAATATTTTCTACAAAATTCTGCACCTGCACCTGAACACATTATAATTTCTAGTCTTAAAACTTCTGCCCTTTGACTGAAGAACAGCATTAACTTCAATTTTGGACCAGAAAAAAGTCCTAACAAAGGTAGATATTTCCACATTCATTTCAAAACCTTGATTTGTCATTGTAGTTAACAGTTGCGGAGAAGGACCTGTTCACAGAACAGAGCAGGTTTCCCATGAATAATCAGACATACCCACCTTTAACATTTTCAAAACATGAAACTAAAAGCTCAAATTTGCATTCTTAATGCTTTAAGCTACAGCTGCCTTCTGCTGATTTCAGTCTTTTTATCTCCTACTTTGCCTTTGTGCAATACTGTTTCTTAAGGCACATAATTCCATCTTCTTTGCAAGGCAATCTAAGAAGACCAGGGTGTTTCACTTACCTGCATATACCACAATGCCTACAACAGCTTCTGTATTTCTTACTGTGCATCCTCGCAGCAGTAAGTTCTCCTTGCTGAGGCCCACTCGATCCTTGCTTGAATTCTCACTGAAAAAAAATAACAACAACAAAAAAACCCACAAAGCAGCACAATAATTTGGCTGTAGGACTTCAGCAATTACCAGTCAGATTTTGAGAAATCATTAGGAAGCAGATTACCAAGAGAAGCTACCTGTCACTGGCTAACTCTCTGATACTTCTGACTGGACCTTCCAAAGGAAGAGAGTAACATGCATGCAAGATCACCTCCAAAATTCTAGACATTTAGGCACTATATTAAAAAGTTCAAGTGTTTACAAGCGTGGCATCTGCCAGTGGGCATCTAAGGAACAGGCAAATCTGCTGAAATAACTGCAAGGCAAACACAAAGTCTGAAAGCAGATGACTTCTATTTGGATTGCCGGTATTAGAAAAAAATCAAATAAAATTATAAATCTAATTTTAAAAGTAAGCACTGTTACCCGTGGCATATTTTCAGTGCCGATATGCCCTGTTTGTCAATTTTTTCTTCAGGAAAAGATAAATAAATAAAACAATTTCATTTTCTCTTCGTATTACTAACATGTCATTGTCCACAGGGGAGAATGTAGATATTATACCTCTCAAAAAATGAAAATTAACCACTGTATGACATAATATTTTGTTTTCCTACTTTCCACACAATATTACAGACCCCTAACAAGAAAAGAGACATAAGGCAATACAGTTTGCTTAAATTGCTGAGAGTCACACAAAACATGTGAGAGTAGGAGGGGAAGCCAGATCTTCCCATTTCAAATTCTGACCAAAGCAGCCATGATCTGGAGTGAATACTGCACAGACATCACATGTCATTAATGGCAGCCATTTCAAATGTGGCAGACACAATTGCAAAACAGCCTGAACTGAGATGTTGAAAATATTAAATATAAAATATAAAGTGCTAGTGGGCTTTCTCAGCTCACATTCTGCTGTTTAGAAATTCCTTCTGGAACTCTGCCTGCCTGGCTGCACTCAGAAATGTAGTGCCACAAACTGCCTTATGTACGCATTGTCATCATTTTTTGAAGCAAATATTATAAGCCCTCTTAAAATTAGTATGAACACCAAAGCAAATTGCATTAGTTTAAGGAGCTACCAAGCTTACTTACACAAAGCCTCGAAAGTGATTAAGGTCATCATTAGGACTTTCACATTCTATTCTACTCAAAAATTTTTCTGGATCAATTTCAGAGACCTGAAGTTATAAAATAAAATAAAATAAAATAAAATAAAATAAAATAAAATAAAATAAAATAAAATGGAAAAAAGAAAAAATAGGAGAAGAGAGAGAAAAAACAAATGAAAAACCAAACAGACAAACAAAAAACAGGCCAAATATGATAGAATTTGGAAACTATAAATTTGTAGGTTCAGATATCACTGTCAAACTATTTAACTTCAACATTTAAAGTTGCTGATGATTTTGATGACCTACATGCAACCCAGGTAAATCAGACTTATACAGGATTTCCTAGTAAATATCAAACCCTAGCAGGTATCAGTTGAGATACTGATATCTTAGGAACACTTGCAGCTTTGGCTGTGAAACACTCCTGGCAGTGGTTTGACAATAAGATATAGGAATGTGGTGTATAGCCAAGGTGAAGGAGGAGAGCTGGCAAACCCTGGGCTGCCTGGAAAAAAAGTGCTGCACTTTCCCCTCCATTAAATATGAGGATACAGCACTTAAGACAGGTTTCAGCCATTGACCATGAAATGCTGAGAAGGAACTGAATGGTGCAGTCCTGTGACCACTCCCTCAACATAAGCAGAACTACTGCTCACACTGATTTAGAGCTAATGGTTTATCAGCTTCCTCACACCAATGGACATGTGTGGTTGAGCTATTCATAAGAGAGAAAGGAAAAGGAAATTAATTTCTTCTTGACTGAGTGTATTAAAAGCAGCAGAGCAATGTCAATTTGTTCATTTAACAATTCATTGTCCTGATGGAAACGGTCCTCAATTTTTTTTGTGTATTTCTCTAGGAAAGCCAAGATGATTGGAAACACTGTTCTATGCCTTGTTACCAGCTGTTGCCTATGAGCCACTTGTAATACCTTCCTAATTTCTTTCTTGTGGTCACTGAGATACATACAGAAAAATGAATAAATTAACAAGTTCCGCTATTGTAAGTTGACAAAAAATTAACTACAAGAGTTTCATCTCCTCTTTTAGGCTTTAACATTTCCCTGCCTTCCCAAAGGAACCCCACATACAATAAAAAGTGCCCTACTGAGACCTTCATGCTTGTGTTTGTTCAGTCATTAAGGTATAGAACATAACATTCCTACAATTGTTACATTATTTTAGTCTTTGTCTTCAAATGTTCTTTAATTTGATTTATGTTCTTCCTATTCTTTTGAGAAACTGAGAGACAAGACAGTCATACTCTGTCTACTTACACAGAGCTGCCACAGTCTTATTCAGCCTGAGTTTGAGAGGTCAAAGCCTCAGTCTAGGACTGAGGTGACATAACACTAGAGGTCTGTGAGGTTAATAATTGCTCTATGATCAGAAACTGTGCAGTCCTGACAGAACATCATGATGGCCTATATTGTTTATTTTTCTCTGAGGACAAAAATGAACAGCCTTTGATGGTGAAGGAATCGTTACTTTGGGGATAGCATGACTATCTCGTTCTAAAATTGAGAAAAAAAAAGACTGGGGGAAAGAAAACCAGCTTTCCTCATGGTTAACAGATTGTGTGTTTTACATTACACTACTTGATATGTAACAAACAAATCTAAATGAGCAGCCAGGTACTCCTCACTTCATCAGCACTGCTGACAATTCAAAAGCAGTTCAGGTAATTTTATATCTAGCATGATAACAGCCCATTCTTACAGACAACACTGAATCTCCCTGATCATGTTGTCAGCATGGTGCTTCAGTATCAGAACTCAGTTACCAGGTGTTCTGAAGAGCGCACCAATTTCTGACCATTATGTGGTCTGTGAAAACCATAAGATCTGGTGATGTTCAGTCTTGACAAACAGAGAATAATAAAAAAAAAATCATAACAGTTTCAAAGACTTTGTAAATCCTTGAAGGTCTAGATTTGGAGGTAAAAATGCATTTGAAAATACAGTGAAAATGAAGACATCTATTCCTCTCTCTGTTTTTATGTGGCACTGAACTCCGTTCAAAAAAAATTCTAATTTCACATCCATTAAATGCTCTGTGCCATATAAGACAACTGGACACTTACTTGAAAAGCTAGTTTCACTGACTAGCTTCACTTTCTCTGGGTTAAGTAAACAAACAAAGATTTGCTCAAAAATAATCAAAAAATTAAAACTATGTCACCTACTTATTCTATTTTCAGATGGGGATTGTTGAACAATAGGTAATATAGAAGACTGAGGTTTTTATTGTTCACTGTCATGTCAGCTTTCTTAAATCACTGCAAATGCACAATTATCACCTGCTCTGAATATCCTCTAACCACCCGCCTCTGCTTTAGATTGGTTTCTCCATCAAGGCCTGCAGTTTCAACATAACAGATCCCATCCAGGTCACTAGAATATAACAGCACCATGTCAGCAGGAATAATTTCATTAGATGAAAGCCGGATGAAGTCCCCAACATTGACATTTTTCCAGTGTTCGTCTATGTATTTCTTCTCTTTTCTGAAATAGATATAAAAACATTAAAACACACAAAAAGAATGAAAAAAACCACCCCAAACTGAAAGCTCAAAGAAACGGACTGTACCTAGGAAATGGCCATAATACTTAACTTCTACTTCCAAGTCATTAAGAGCTCTGATGAGACAGTTTAACAGCTCAAGGTGACTGTAACAAAGAATCTGTGGTGCTCAGGTACACGATTTTGCGGGGGGTTATTAGAGTTAGGGTAGTATTGTTAGGTTCAGGTTGGACTTGATGATCTTGAAGGTCTTTTTCAACCTGAGTTATTCTATGATTCTTTGATTCTAGGATCAGCCCTGAGGTCCCAGACCTGTTTTGCTGGGAATTATATTCCTGTCACCTCCCAGAATTATGTTAGACAAATTCAAAACTCAGCTCCTTGATTCATATACTTTCATTATTCCAACATCTGTCAGTGAACAAAGAATACAGAAACTGCTTAACGGATGTCCAAACATAAACTCTTGTATTTACGGCTTCTAAATATTTTCCCACTGTTTTTGAACATATGGTACAAAGAACCTAAAATACTCAAGAGAAAAAGTTGAAATTCTTTATTATTATGAAAAATACAGGCACAACATACAGAAGTTTGTGCCTTCTTCAACTTTCCATTTCTATCTGCTGTTCTGTATTCAACAGAGATGAAGAATATTCCTTTTTATTTAACTACAACAGTTATTTGCAAGCACGGTCAGGTTTAGAGTGGTGAATAGGCTGGGAGGTAACAAGCAACATGGAGATAACTGGAGGCATAGAGCAGTAGACCATTGCAATAGGTTGCTGATACAAGCAATGTACATGTCTGGATGCAGCACATTTTTGGTACTATTACTACCCTTGTGTAGCAGAAATGCTAAGTCACAGCTTGAAACACTGATTGAGCACCTGGTGGGAAGGCAGGGCCAACCCAGGGGAGCTCAGGTGCACACAATGTAGGATCCACCCCTTCCCAGACCTCATTTAAGAGTTGGCAGTGGCTCTTATTGGGGATTCCTCTATCTCTGGGGCCTTTTGAAGGTGGGTGTAGTCTTTCCTTTGTTTTTGTGTCTACAGTTGTTGTAGCCTAAGGCTTTGATTCTATACTGTCGTTGCTGTGTTTTCTATTGCTTTACATTGTGTCTGGCTTTACTATCTTTCACAGGCAAATGCTGGAGTCATGTTTAAAGTAAGGGCATTGTATTCACTGCCGTCTTGGGAGCATCTTCATGTTGTGCTTTTTGTAAATCTCATTCTGACTTACCTTACTGAAAAGTGCAGTTGCACCAGGGAGCAGGGAAATACACCTGGCTTCCCCAGTACAGGCTTAAGCTAACAAACTTTACATCATGGTAGTTTCATGCTTAGTTTTTGAGGTAGTTTTCATGTAGTTTCTTGGCACTTTCTAGATAAATTGAACAAGTATCTAGCTGCTTGGATAGATATATCAAGGCACTGAGACAGGCTTGTTTTCTCATGGACAAGGGAACAGTGAAACCAGTTTCTATTGCAAATGTGTTTTATGAAAGCAGTAAGAGATTGTCACTGAAAAAAATTTAATTCTCCCAAACCAAGCCTCTGAACTTGCTTTTTAAAATCAGGCTATACAATATGGGACAATTCATAATAAAGAAGTTCAGGAAGAAAAGTTACAAGCACTCTATAGACACAAAACATTTTTGCACATTACTAATACAGGCACTAATGTTAATGCTTTTTTGATGATGGGGAAAGAACAACATAGGAATCAGAAATTAATGCCCCTTCATTGATACTTAAGAGACTGCGAGTAACATAAAGAGTTTTTAATAATGTGTAGTGCATGTTTCTATTTCGTGGCAGTGAATTCTTTCAGAGCATGTTGCAATTGTTATCAGAAATTATCTGGCTTCCCTGTTAGACCTTCTCTGCTGAGATGAAAAAGAAATTTACCTTCCTAGCTCAGTTACTTTTTTGAGCTCAAATCTTTATAGTTTGAATAAAATGTTTCTGGGAAAGTTGCTATGTTAAGTACTTGTTTTGCAGAACATTAAGTTGTTTGCACAGTGGATCAGCATCCTGGAATGGTGGAGTGTGGTACTTCTTAGTGTCTATACTCAGACTAGTGCTGTTTAATGTTGTCACTGTTGACAGAGAGAGTGATTGAGAGGACTCCTCAGCAAGTTTGCAGATGACACTGAGTGGAGTGACATGGTTGATACATCAGAGGGAATAAAGGGATGCTACTGAGAGAGATGTGGAGAGGTGTGAGAGGCGAGCCTGTGTGATCTTGATGAAGTTCAACAAGGACAAGTGCAATGTCCTGTATTGGAGCAATTCTAAACATCAGTACTGACTGGCTGATGCATGAATTGGGGACTGCCCTTGAAGAAGGACTTGGCAGTTACAGGTCTATGGGGGGGGAAAAAAACCTTTGCAGCCCAGAAAGCTAATCATATCCTGGGATGCATCAAAAGAAGGGAAGTGATTCTCACACTCTACCCTTGTGAGATCCGATCTGTATTTCTGCATTGAAAAATGGTCTATCTTCTTCATGGAAGTTGCATTAGGAGCACAGTGTTACAACACTGATAGCATTTATGGCCTTTACCATTGTAATGACAAAACAGTAAACACTGAATTCTGATGCCAAGACAAAACTTCCTTGGTTAATGCAGTGCTGACTTGCACATGAATGCACTGGCCTCTGTGAAAGATTTTTTTTTTCAGGAAATCTTACATTAATTTGGTATTCATCTAGCTAAGCAAATGCTCAAGACTCAACTAGAGAACTTTATAAATTTAATCCAGTATGGCCTGCTTTGAGCAGTGTGTAAGACTTAGGCAGATGACTTCCAGAGACTTCTTCATACCTAAGTTATTGTATGACTCTGTATTCAGAGAGTAAACCAGAACAATCAATTTAATATCAATAATCCAGAAAGACTGTTGTCTCTTACCGGCTATACACCTTGGTTAGTAAGTTGTTTATCTGTTTATCCATTTTATATTTTGAATAGTCTTCCAGACCATCCTTCAGGGCAATAATTGTCAGAACCACTATCAGAGGCAGCATTGTAATTTCTTTTTGGAAAGCTTCCACCAGAGGAACCCAGTTTAAAACAACTAGAAATAGGAAATACAAATTGGCAACTCTGAAACAAAGAGCAAACACAAGAGTTAGCTGTGCTAGCAGTCATTCTAGTTCCCCCACTCCATGCTGTATGGTGACAACTTAACCCTAACTACAGTTTCTTCCTACTTAAGAAAAAATAAGGAATTAAGTATCTGTGACTCCATTTTCTCCCCGTCAGTAAGAGCATTAGTTGGCTGAACAGTTGATTCTTCTTCGTGATAAGAAGGTGCAGAATGCAAGAATTTTACTGTAATTCTGACCCTGCCCTCCAGACATATGTCTGCTAGTGAGGCTTTGGTGGACTTGTAAGAAAGCCGCTTTTAAAAGTGTTGCACCCCCACCCCCTGCATAATTTTATAAACCTGAAGTTCTTTAAGCAGAAGGGTTGGGGGGAAAAAAAAATGTCCAGAGATAAAGACATATGAGAGAAGGTAAGAAGTACATTTGCAAAAAATTATCTTTAAATCCCACTACAGATTGCTGAAGTGCTCCAATAGAAAATAATATTTTAATAATCCAAGCAGTAGAATGAGTGTCAATAACAAAAGCTTTGAGGAAAAGGATTAGTCCATGATTGATGATATTCAGTCTCTGGACAAGTAACATAGACCTTTTCAGCAGCGATAGGCACGTTGGAAAAATAGATATTAACACAGTGTTAAACAAAGGCTCTACTGTAGAAGCATTTCCACAGAGAAAAGTAATTAATTACCTGTGAAATTGTTCAAATAAATTGCGTGGTATAAAATTCAATAAAGTATATTTAGTAGTCCGTATCTTGTTGTTCATGTACAGTTTTGATACCTTTTCATACTCTTCCTTAAAATGTCCCAAGCAGGGTACCACTATCCTATGTTTACCAATAGTTTTTGATGATTGGTAGCACTTCTTATTTGAGTTCCTACTGCTGCTTTCATCTCTGCCTTCTGTAGATATCAGTTGCTGCCAGTGGTACCGAGTCCAGTGGATGGGATCTGCCATTGCATCTCATGTGTTTTATAATCCAAGAAGTGTCCCCTATCTAGAAGTTAAAATACAGGGAGTTAAGTAATAATTCTGTAAAAGTTTCTTTAACTGGGAAGTCATAGCCACAGTTCTGAGTAAGCCCATGAAAAAGACCACTCCCACATTTAGATCTGGAAAAGAATACTTAATGATGTCAGGTTCCTCTTCATACGAAGCTGTATTTATCCAAAATTTATCCTACCTCACGCCATCCTACAGTTTGAGTACTCCTTTTTAAATTAGCTTTGTTCCAAAGCTTTGTTCCATCTGGTTCCAAAATTCTCTCACTGATGTACAGATATATTTTGCAGTAGATCACTTTTGTTTTGCTGTAATTTAACTGTTATTTTCCTGTTATTTTAAATCTATACTAATTTCTTAATTTGTGTATAAAGCACATACCAAATTAGTACTTCTCAAATCCAAATGAGAATGCTATGAAGGAATATATATTTCTAATTTTACACAAAAATTTGATCTGGATAAAATGCCTTCTTTACAGATAGAAAGCAAGCCTTTAGGCTAATCATGATTTGGTGCATTCTTCAGTCTTCCAGAAGTCTCTTAGGCAACAAACCACTCAGTCATTTCAATAAATCTCTTTGCTATGCTACCATACTATATAATTGTAATGCCTTATGCTGTCTTAGGAGTCTGTAGGTTCTCTTAAGGCCATAGCAAAAAAGAGAGTCCAGCAATTAAGAGCTGTTCTGGGATGTAGTGTTGCTTCCTGTACATAACACAATACTTGTTCACACAAATGAATTTTAAATATCCTCTATGCTGAGTTACCAGGAAGCATGTCACCAAGATTTCTTCCTTGTCCTGTGAAATTCATCTGTCCCTTTCAAGCATCCACTGTTAGAAGGTATGTCAATTAACCATGCATTTGCTTGGCATGGTAATTCTTCACCCCAATGCAGTAACCAGTATAGCTCTGTATGCTGTTATAATGTAAAATATCCTCAATGGGTATGTAAGTAAACAACAAAAAAATTTTCAAGATGCCATGTGAGACAGCTGTTTGAAAGCAAGATATTTGTAGAGAGAAATCATGACTGCTTTCATATAAGACCAAACATAACTATTTCACATGGGTAACTTCTGTGACTAGAGGAAACAACAAATAAATACACCCTTTGACAAAGTAAACTCTTAGGGAATGTGGGAATGCAAAGTCTTTAAATGGCAAATCCTGTTCACTGTGAAAATTCCATAGGCAAAAGCACCTCTAAAAGCTGAAAAATCAAATTATCAGTAATGTGGAAAGGATGGAAAGAGAAATTTGAGAGTAAGGAATGATAAAAAGAAGCTGACAAATTTAAAAACCCTTTAAATACAGGGGGCAAACTCTTTAAGAAATAAGCATTACTTTTTGTTGCATGTGCTACCTGGTGACCTTTCATTAACAAATGAAAGAAGGAAATAATGAACTGGATATTTTAAAGTAACAACATGTTAGGATTGAATTCCTCACCATGGGGTTTAGAGTCAAAGGTTTGAACTGTACATGCAATGCTGCTGAAGAGCAGTCACCTCTTACTGCACATGCAACCCTGACACAGCTTCAAAACCCCTGCTCCACCCTTCCTCATCCTCTTTGTCTGAGACAGAACTTTAAAGGAAGTAAGAAATCTGAGGTTTGACTGTGTGTGCTGCATAAGTTCATCAACAGCTCTGGTATTTTATGTCTTTAAGAAAATTTTGAATGCGCAGAAAATTTTTATGCACAGTAACTAAAACAAAAACACCACTGCCCCATGTTGGGAACTACAGGAGAAGAAACAAGTAACTCCTGCAGTCAAAAAGGTGAATCAGGCAATTAAGGGGCATCTTGGGGAAAGAAAAAACAATAGGATCTTACGATCTTATACCCTGCCACAATGCCCTCTGACTCATCTGGGATTTGACTGAATTAGTATTTGCAAATGTTTTTTTAAATCATTTGCATTTTCATTTTAAAACAGGATTTATGAGATTGAAAACTTTTGGAATCTCTTTTGCATGTTTTCTTCTGTTTTATGGTTTTTTTTTTTCCTTTTTTGCTGAATTGTGACCATAAAGTAACAGGCACTTTTTGGTGAGCTCTAAGGTCAGAAAAAGTTCATGAACTTCATGTGAGATATTGAAAAGGATGAAGTTGCTAAGGGTGGTTTAAATAATTTTAGTACAAAATCCCTTCTGATAAAACACAATTTGACCTTTCCATCCTGTCACTTTTTTATTCTTTCATTCTTCAGCCTAACCTAAATTCAAAGTGTTAATGCAATATTGTGGTTGCTTCTTTTAACACTAGCGTAAGACCCCACCCAAAAAGAGTAACTTTTAGAAATATGTGAGAATAACTTAAATCTGAAGCAATGTTTTACTTATTTTTAATAGTTTTCTTCCTGAAGTTTAGAATAATCTGTGTGTTCCAAATCAGGAAGCCTGAATGATCAAGTTTCAATCCACTTTTATGGAAGTTAGGTTTTGTTCACTTGAGTCAAAAGCTTGAAAATGCTTGTTGATCTTGTGAAATAGCAATGCTGGTGTGAAGTTAGCGCATGTATACTTTACATGCAGAAAGACAGTTTTCTGTAGCATTAACATTACATGATAAAGATGAAATATGGACGGGAACTGTCTGATACTGGGCACGTTCTTTGCTGTCTACCTCAGTTCTCTTATGTACTCTGACTCCATCCTCATTTTATAAAATGCTTTTGAGATACTCTACTTGAGAACTAGAAGGGCTATAAATTGTTAACACACAAGAATTGGTTGTCAGATTTCTGCAAGAACAGGGCACAGTAGTGTCTTTTTTTTCTTACCAAAAGGCTAATCAATACTTGATATTAGACTTTTTATTGTGATATAGGATGATCAAATATGAGTAATAACTCTGCTATAGGTAGTGCTGTAAACATCCCTACTTGTGAATGGTTTATACCTTGAATGAAGGATGTGAATCTTAAAACCAAGAGTAAGCATTCTCTTCTACTTATGTCTTGTGACAGAAACTTTCTTTTGCAATCACTTGCCTACGTCTTCTCTTGTAAACTCTTTTAGCCTCCAGTGCTGTGAGGTATTATTTCCTCAGCTCCAGTTACATTTCAGTGTAGCTTTTGGCAAATTGCAATACTAGCCCCCTTTCTGGAGCTGATCAGACAAACTTGCTTAAATACTTCAACCAATATACACAGCATTCTGGTGCTGCACCTTACCATTATGCTGTGGTTGTTTGCTTCCATGTCATATGAAGTACTCTATAATTTACTATAGCTTCTCTTGGCCACTTCCTCCCTTATGACAACAACCTTCTCTTGCCATCATCTCCAAATAGTTACCACTCATTCTTCTTTTCAAATTCTTTGTTACATGCCCCCAGTAAATGATATATTTCATGAGACTGTTTCTCAGACCTTTGATACATGCACACGTACTGTGCTTGTTTCCACCCTGCTCAGGTGCAGCCTTTAGGCATAACATGCAAGAGACCTTAGCATTTTCTGGGCCCGCTTCCAGTCAATCAGGCCTTGGCAAACAAGAATTCAGGCAATAAAATAGCATTACCTTAACTGAAAAATTTCTACAGAACCTGTAAGGAAAGATTCAGACAGTGCACCTCTGTAGCAACCGCTTTTCTTAGCTCCTTACCTGAGTAGTTCAGGATGTCCTCTGGGTCTGAGGTTCCAGGGTACAGCTCACACTGCACAAAGCTGTGGAGGAGTGGAACACCCTGGGTCCACGCAAAGTCCTATTTACATCTATTTGCACGTGTTGACTGCATGAGATCACTGCTGTTTGTTTCACTACGTTACAACTGGAGTAATATACAGGCTAACTGTTAGAAATCAAGATAGCATCTAAACCTTCAACAATTTGTATGCTAGTAAACCACAGAGAAGTTTTAAAGGATCCATGGCCTAAAGAGTAAGCTGTGCTCTGAATGAATGCTAGTTCTTTTCTCTTAAGATTTGCTGCTTGCTCTGTAACAAGCAGTATTGAAAGTTTGTAGCATATCTTTGCACACGAATATGAAAACTGCAGGGACATTAACATGCTCAACAGATCTGGGGAAGGGGCTGTGCTTTCTGTTTAGGATATAAATAAACTGCAGCAATCAAAACTTCAGTTCTAAGAGAAATATGTGGCTATTTGCAGCCACATATCTTGAGTTATAATCACAAAGTGCTAAGCACTCTAGGATTATGAGTGGAAGGCAGCTGTTACTATCAGAAGTGAACCACTGAGGTAGCATTTTGCTATATAATCCTAACTGCGAGGTCTGACTTAGCATGAGGAGCGCAAAAGCTGCAAGCCTTGGAAAGCCTCACCTTGGAAACTTCTTGCTTGTAAGTTAAGCTAGCCAAAAGGTGGCTCTTCGCTAATCAAAAACAATCAGCAGGGTGCATTAAAAAACAGGAAGTGACTGGGCCCTGACATGAGGTCAGTCACAAGGCAATTTAATAGTGAACTGCACAGGCAGTAGTGCTGATTAATGTGCTGCAGCATGGAAGCAATACACGAAATAGGAATAATTTCCACATTGGCTTAAGTTACTTAGGGTACAAACTAGATACTGTACCTACAGCCGTAACTGAATCATACGCTGCCCAATTTCAGGTTTAAGACTCAGAAATGAAATTGTTTATTTCAGCTACAGGCAATTAGCTTCACAGTAAAACTGGATGACTGCCAGAGAGAGATGGTTTGTGCAAGTCTTTTTCATCCTCTTTTCCATTCACATGAGAAGTTCTGTTTTATCCTCTGTTCTCACATGTCAGCACTGGTATCTCAAAACTGTGCAACAACACTTTTCAGGTTAATTCTTACTCTTTGGTGACTCTCTTGTCTTAAACTTATGGTCATGAAACATCTAGCCACTATAGGTGCTCTCGTGTATGTGAAATTCACAGCATTAGTTTTACATAAAAGTAAGATGTGGGCCATATAAGAAAATCTATGCTGGTGCTCATGATGTAAAAGGATGTGAGTTTGTACTGTGTCAGTTTCCTAAGCTACAGTAAATGATTCTGAAGGAAATACATCCATATTGGTGGTACTGCTGTTTCTTAACCATGCTGGTTTCTTTAAAGAGCCCTAACTCTGCATGGAGAGAAGACCAAAATTATCATCCAAATTTATACTAGAAGTAACTGTTACAGCACCAAATAGTATTCAAGTTCCCAAAATTCTAAGCTAGGTCTCCAGCAAGAGACTTGTTCTGTTTTCCTGGTTTTCTAAGACATTTACATTGGCAGCTCTTTAAGAGTTCCAATCTCTCAGAAGCTCTCAGGCTTCATCATCTAGGATTCTTCAAAGGATCTGGGGAAGGGAGTAGCACGCGTGGTTACAAAAAGAGTGCCTCTCATATCCACAGCTCATTTTCAGTGGATAATAGATCTGATATATTTTATTTCTATATAGACCAGACAATTCTGTGAGACAGAAATGTGGGTGCTATAGGTGTGGGTATAACCTGAGCTACTTAATCTAAATATTAACAGCATAAAGCCACAAAAGTAGAGATTTCCACAAAGGCTTTCCAGCACTGCGCAGACTTCCGCCGATCATGTCAGAGCCTGCAACAGTGTGGTTTCATCAGTCTTTCCCCAGCCAGCCTGAAACTACCTTAAACGTGCTGCAGTCATATGTATCACAAGTTTATCTTAAGTAGAAACAAGTTAACAAGCTCTCTGATTTTCAAGAAGCTGAAATGACAGCTGCAACAGATATGATACCCTTGCATATTTCAAAAGGATGGCAACATTACGGCTAGCAGTGCCTTCATTGTAAGCAGTGCTGGGTTAATTCTGTGTATTTGTGTTTAAGATTAGGCTCAGATCTTTCTTTAATCACTACAGAGCTTTGGAACCCTACAAAAAATGCCTCTTGAGGAGATATTTCGAGCCTGAAAGGGAAAGATGACGTTGTATTCAGGGCTCAACTAAAACTGTGCTTCTTAAAAGATTTTTAAATTTAAAGTCAAAAGATACATGAGCATAGGGAAGAATGCACTGGGTTAAGAACAGTTCAATAATGGTCCTAGTGACTTCAACACTTTTAAACAGATTGAAGAATAAGACACTGAAGATGTAACGCTGTCAGTGGCTGAACTTGAGCAAAATGATACCACTGAAAGGAGTGGGTCTTGCTTCTCCTATCTCCTGACTTTGCCCCCTTCTCCATAATGCATCAGTTACTTACTGAACCTGCTCACTGATCGGTAAGACCATTTGTGAAGCCAAAGACAACAATATTATTTTATGTATTTTCTGATTGAGCTTCCAGGATCCAACTTACACAAGCAGGTGGGATGGCAATGTCAGATTAGCAGGTCTTTGAGTACTTACATAGAGCACTCAGCTCTGATTATGGTCATTTTTCTAATGAAAACTAGTATCAGTTGTGGACATGGGCTCGGAAATCCAGATCACCCACAGTAGTGTCAATTAACAAAAGAATGTGATCCTCACACATCTTTTGCTACTGTAAATGTTATCTGTCCACAAAATGGCAGTAAAGATTCAGCCTGGCACCAGTTTTCGGGGCACACAAAGGTATTAAGAGAACAGAGTGGAATTTACAACTCGAATCTTCAGCAAATCACTTAGTGCCCCTCTGCCGCCATTCATCACCAAAATAGGGATAATGATACTTCCACTGCTTTATAGTGATGATGTGAAGGGACATTTTTAAATCAGAGATTTCTCAGTCCTCTAGTTGTTGAGGAGACAAGAATACCCTATATTATTTTAGCTCAAAAATAACCCTTATTTTCATATTTTTAAAATATGAAAGTATGTATTTTTTCTTCTTCATTTGCAGAACTTCTGACAGGATAACTTCCTTTCAGAAACTTTGATTTCTCTTTCACATCCTTGTGAACTTTTCTCCATTTCTAAGCCTGGCAGTTATGGCTGTGGCCCTGTCTTGTATCTCACTGCGTGCATGCCTCACCCCTTTGGATTATTCCCGAAGCTCCAGGGATTTCAGCGCCGCTGATACGGACCTTGCTAACAAGCTTACACCCTTTCCTTCAGTCACCATCACTAACTGCTGCAACGTGCCCCCACAAAGCCACTGTTTCTGGTCTCTTTCAGCACATCTCAGTCGGCGAGTTTACCATTTGAAGGCTTCCATCCCCCCCCCCTCTCCTTTGTCCCCTCGACCGTCTCGCGACGCGTGGGCCGTATCACAGCCACCCAGCGGACTAACGCACGCCCCTCCGCAGCCACCGGATGGCTGCATCCCGCTCTCTCCTCGGAGGTGCCGCGGGCGCGCCCCCACCCCAACACCGGACCGGCGCGGCGGCCTTACCCGTGTCTCCGCGCGTGTCGCTCCGTCTCCGCAGCCGCGCCCCTCCCGTGCTGGCTGCCCCGCCTCGTCCCGCCGCGGGGCCGGCTCTCGGCGCCCGTCGCCGCTCTTCTCGCCAGCACTTACCTGGGGCTGCCTGAGGGAGAGATGCTTTGCTCGCTGCCGTGGGAGCCAGCCTGTGCAAGCCCCTTCCCCCACCTCTCAGTTGCAAACTGCAGCGAAGGGCGATGTGCTTTCTTCCTGTTCTGAGCATCCATGCTCAGGAACTGAGCTTTGCAAGTGGAATATATATACAGAGAGAGAGAGAGCGACTTATATGTAAGTGCTGCTCTTAACAATTTCTGTCACTGTAGCACTGGCAGTCACAAAATGTTAGCTATCATTTACACGCTGTTTTTGACCCGAGGCCCGAGCAGGTGGAGGTTGTGGTGGGAGCACTGCTGTGGCAGAACCTAATACCTGACAAGCCTGCTGTGCAAATTGGTGTTCTTGGTTGTCTGCCAGCACAGCCTGGCACCAAAGGCAGCTTGGCCTGTCTAAACATCCTGTTTTCTAGCCACTGGGCTAATCAAGGATAGCAAACAGGCTTTCTTGTTTTCTAAGAAATTGACCTCTGGCTATTGGGAAACTGCCCTAATTATCTTAAGCAAATTACTGGTATCAGAATGCCAGTGACTTTTTCGTCAATAGTTCTTCTGAAGCCCAGCCCTGCCCTTTTTGCTTTTATGTCCTGAAGGCTGACCTTTACAAAGAAACAACATAGCCTTTTTTTACCAAGGCCAGTTTTCTACTCTGAGACCATCTTCTGCTGACAAACAAAAGAAGTTGAAACAGAAAGAAGTTGTTTTTGCAAACTAGAGATCAGAGGGCTATGCTGAGTGGTATCTGTTGCTTGTTTTCACCTTCCTGTGTGTGGTGTGGTTTTCCTGCATTCTGCATTTTAGCCTGTCCCATCTCCCTGACTGCGTGCTGGAAACCATTAAGTTATGTTTCAGGGAATGGATCCGGCATCCTGTCCTTGAAACAGCCCATGTGGCTAGAGGAACAAAACACACCGGCATATAAGGTGAAATAAAAATATATCTGCGTGAAGGAAGTCCATATCTGCTGTCTTGAAATTAAGCAGTTGTATTCTTCCGAGCAGGAAAAGATAAGATGTTCTTCCATTTCCTTGGCAGGATCCACCACTATTGTTCGTTCAGTTACCATAGGAAAGAGGATGCAACTCTGGGAAAGGCAGTGAGCTGCTGCAAGGCACAAGGCATTAGGCCTGACAGAAAAGAGTTGCTTTAATGTAGTTTCATTGGTTTACATTGATTTATTGACAACTGGCAATGTAGTTTTATTGGTTAACATTGATTCACTGACAACTTTCAGGTTGTTTGGGAAAGAAAACATTACAAAGCTTTTAACAAAATAGCTACCTCTCTTGTAATAACAATACAGTTGTAGATAATTCATATGCACGTTTCCACATTCATCTTTTTTCATGTATGTCACTATTCTGTAAGCTCACAGCTACAAAAGGCATCATTTTATTTTCATTGTTTAGCCAGCGATAACAATTGCCTCAGTCAGGCCTGCACACCACTGCACTGTGAAAATACCAGACCAAACCATGAATGAGCTATAGCTTTGTTGCCAGAAGGAACAGCTGCCTTAGTACAGCACTCTGTGCTGTTTATTAAGACTTGCAGGATATACGAGCCCCTCCAAGACTGATTGATTGAGTGGGTGAGAGGCTTTAGTGGTGCCCCTCACCTGTCTGTTACATATAAGTGGTTTCACTTTTATCTTTTTGTGTTACTGCCCAGAAGTATAAGTGATATTAGTCCCAGGAATGCAAAGCATCTCTGAAGTGTAACTAAGCTGCCTTTTCCCAAATAGCTTATGGTAGAGAATCTACAAAGAAAACATACCAGAAGTAATACTAATTCAGAAGTCTCACTGCTAAATTCTTTATGTGGAGACGATAATACTGAATGTATTCCACATGGTTATGTCTTTTTCTTTCCTATGCACTCTCCATGTGTCTTTCATATTAATTCCTGATCTGTCACATGAAAAGGGAGAACTATGAGCATGTGAGAGTGATTGATGAATCCAGCACAGTTAGGGAGCTCTTTGGTTTTCTGTGTTCTTCAAACCCTCTATCATGGTTGCAATAACTCTGAAAGCATGAGCACGAACAGCTCATCCAGCTGTGTTCATATTGGCACTATTTGGGACACGTGAGAGAAAGGAACGTATGTCACGGGAACTGTGTTAACTAAACGTGCTGGCAGATTGAAAACTTTCCTAAGAATACCTGGAAGGAAAAAGAGAAATTTGTCACAGCATGCCATCAAGCATTTCCTGGAGTACCTCTGGTTAATGAAATGCTAAGGACCTGGATATGATTCCCCAAAAATCTACTGTCAAATCTACATAAATAGCAGTGCCAGTGGGGGTCTGGCTTTATAGATGTGGATGATTATCACCACTGCAGTGTGGGTGCTCCTGGACTGGCTTAACAAGTACATGGTGCATTAATATCAGGACTGTGGATGTACTTACAAGATCTGGTGTGCATTTACAGTACAAATACTGATATACTGTGATATGTTGGCTTGAAATGTCTTTGAAGAGATGGTAGCGTACTCATCATAAATCGTAGCCATAAAGGGGCTTGACTACCACCCAATAATTTGATCACTGTTTTTTTCCTAATCTCTACAGTGAACCCAAATAATTGGACTGTAGCAGAGATTTCACTAAAACTCTTGAATTTTAAATAGTTTTTAATTATTGCTTAGAAGATCATTGGCTACATATTGTATTTTGGACCCTCCACTGTGCCAGTGAGAGTTAATGCTGCCCATTGTGCAGATCCTCTTGAAGTAGTCTCTTCCTATGAGATCTTTGGATCCATTTCCTGATAGGAACTCAGCCTGGCCCTGTTCACAGGATGATGGATGCACAGTGAATGAGACAGCTGTTCAATATTGGTCTTTATCTCTTCTTATATGTGTGTGACTATGACCTTTATTTACTGTACAGTCTAAATCAGAATGGGTTTATCGATCACTTGAGTAAACATCTTATAAATATTCATGAATTTTCCTTCATAGCTTCCTGTATGACAAGAAGATATTAGTACTTCTATTTTACAAATAAAGAACTGAAACAACAGAGAGTAAGCACCATAAAGTGAAAGTGCCTGCTAGAGGTTCAGTCAATGCACTGTTTGAATGATTTAACATTTGCTTTTCTGAGTATATATTTACAGTGCAAGGTATATTCTGTGCATAATATACACAACTTGCAAATCGCAAGTCAGGTAGAGCAGGTACATGCATAAGTATTATCATGGTACCCTTCTTGAAAGTCACCTTCTATGTGCTGAGTCTATTCTGATATTGCAAGCATGCCATGCAATCTGGTTCATAAGTGGACTGAGCTTTATCTTAAAAGCATTTATGTGTTTTGCTTTTACTACTGCAGGAGAAAACTGTTCCAGCAAATATTGCTGTAAGGGTTAAGAACTATCTTCTACTTTCTGAACTAAACCTCATACCCGTTTGGTCTTTTACCAGCAGTGACTAATGTTTTAAAGGTTTATGTTATTCTTTTGCTTCCTGGTATTTATCTGTCCACATTTGTTTTGCTAACGTTAACGTGATAAGAGTGAATTATATCTAAATGAGAGAAAACTAACTAAATTGGGAAAATAAGTGTTCACCCAAAGGTTTAATGCAGTTTAACATATCTATGCAGACCTTATTTAATATTGGGTAAAGTGACAGCTTTGTGTAGACAAGTTTTAAAGGAGTTCTTGATGGTAGTCATTTGTACAGTGCTCACAATTTGTCTCTCATCATCTTCCTGCAGCTCCTTATCTTAACATTACTACTTTCTACAATACAAAAGATGAATTGGTTATCTATGAGTCTTCAGCTTCAAACAGTCCAGGTTCACTCTCTTGCTGAATTAACACAGGCCTACTGAATGAGAAGAGACAGAACTATAACTCTTGAGAAGAGAAACCCATCATCTAATATTACTACTTCCGGGACGATGGGGATGAATGTGTGGTTGGAAAGTAGTGCCAGCTGAGTAGAATTACATACAGGTAAATTACTTTATCCTCTATTTTTCTGTTTACTGTAGTGCGACAATTTCCTGTGGTTAATCTTCAGCCCAATCTCATCTACAGTTGCAAACCTGTTATTAGCTTGTTTACACTGCTACTTCTCAATTGTGCATCAGAAATCCTCTGTTATAAAAACTGAATGTACTTATGTGCCTTTCTTCTCATTGCATATATGTTTGTCCTCAAAATAACCTTAATTTTTCCTCTTCTGTTTATCAAAATGTAAAATGAGCTATCAGTGGTATCAAATATGCTATTTATTAAACGTTGCTTTTTTTTCCCTCTTTATGTGCTTACAGAAAGTTCTTGCGTAGCTTACATTTTTTTCTAAAGATTTTTCTCTACTCACTTGTTTTTACAGTTTTCTACTTTATCCTTTCTGCTGAAGAGACAACTCTGAGTTCCTAAGTAAAATTTTAACTTCACTGACTATTTTTACACAGTAGCTTATGCCACAACTACTATTTCTGTTTCTTGGACAAACAGCAGTATTGTATAATCTAGTGGTTGGGTATGAAAGTGCCACTTGGGCTCTGATTCTCTCAGGTAATTTCCACAAGGGAAAATCGTAGGCTGATTTTTCATGGGATGGTCAATCTAATTTTCAGAACTCTAGTATCAAATCAGAAGAGTCATTGCCACAATACACCATGCTGATGCAGATTCATTTTTTGTGGTTGAACACTTTTAACAGGGAACATTGCACTGGAAGACTATGTGCCTGCTCACTTCGCCTTCTTGTAACAGTGATAGAACAAGATAAAGCACAAGTATGACTTCACCTGACTTGGCCCAGAAGTTATCACGTGCTTGTTTCTGATCCATTTAGGTAGCCCAGTGCTTCATAAATTCAAGGAAAATTAATGAGAAACCATGGCATTGGTAAAGACAAGAGAGAGATACCTTCACAAGTATCTTTGGGTCAAGTTCAAGCCTGGAAGGAAGTCTAGGGTTTATTTTTAGCTAGTATAATATGTGACGATATTAGAACTAACAGGTCTTTGCTAGATTATGCCACATAATACATTGCAGTTATCATTTGGAAAAATAATATTGTCTTCCTAGTGAATGATTTATATTTTTATTTTCTCCTACAGCTAGAGGAACATTTTAAAAAAATTAAGGTAATCCAAAACTTTATTTTTTGAGTCAGATGGGATTTCTCCTTAAATATTCACCAAACTGGAGAAAACTTCTTACTGTATTCATCACTGTGGCTTGTAGAAGTAAGAATAGATTGTGCCTTTACAGTGCAAAATCCAGCAGGAGACATTATCTGATTAGTTCTTCTCCAGAATTTGCCCCAGATTAACTAAATAACAGCGAATCTAAACTCAGCTACCCAACTGAAATTCAAGAATATCACTACTAACACAATAGTATTAAAACATTGCAAATCTGGTCTGAACAAAATACCAGTCAAAGCTATTGTCACGTGCGTAATGAGATTCATTACTTCTCTAAACAGATCCTATCTATAAATTATTGTTTCCTACCTTATTCCAGGCTTTCATAAAATTTTCATACATTTCATAAAATACAGAAGAAATGATGATTCTTATTTGATGTTAAAGTTCGCAAACATGATGCAGAAAATACATAAACTTAATGCATTCCTATACTGCCTGAAGGAGTAGTATGATATTTCTATCTGGTACTTGTGCATGAGCCAGAGAAATTTTACACTTTTTCAGATGGTAGTTAATGCTTTTAGGTAAATCAGAATAGTTTGGTTTTTTTTGTCCCTAGAAAGAGAGATGACACATAGGCAAGTGGAAATAAAATGGCTTGACTGTCTTAATTACCGATGTCTAAACCAAGAAAAAATCATTTTTCTTTGCAAAAAAAGTATGAAGCATGCCTCTCTATTTTTTGTATCTTTGTTAATCTAAGGTAGCAGAGGATAACTGTTGGTCTTCTCAGCCTCTCTCTGAAGAAAATGGGGAACTGCAGTAAAATAATTCAGAGCAGATTTTGCAATGGGGATGGTGGGTCATGAAGGTCATAAAACTGCAGCAACAGCACAATAGTTAAGAAAGTTTGAAAAGCTGATAACCATAAGGACTCTTACAACTGTTCCCCAAAATCTAGTTTTCTAATACATACATTAACACTTAGATGAGATGAAAGTCTAGATGAAAGTCTGTTTGCTGCTGGTTAGAGCCCTCCAGCATTTCAGAGTTAGATGCCTGTTTGGATTTGAAGTGGCACTGCTCTTGATGTTTTCTATTGGAAAGTTTAAAAAGCTACTCCTGGACCCTGGTTCAGGGTGGTAGTTTTTCTGCTTCTCTCATATGTGATGTGAGAGCTCAGTACCTACACTGATCTGATGATGTGAGTGTCTGGTAGAATGCCTGAACCCAAACTTCTCTGGTTGTTATTCTCACAGTGATGCTATTAGGTGTGAAAAGAGGCATTCTTGTGCTTACCACCCTTTCTAAACTCACCGTGAACTTTTGCAGCTACTTTCCATTTAGGTAGTTAACGCTGCCTGTGAAAGCTCATGTCCTAGCCTTGGTAAGAATATTGTCATGGCTTTCTTTTTTTTAGGAATCTGATTGTAGTGGAAATGCTAAGTCGCGGCTTGAACCAATGATGGAACACCTGGGGGGTTCAAATTTCAAATTTAAAATGAATCCTTTTGTTGCCCTTGTTTTTTGGACGAATGGCAATAATCAAAATATTTGGAAATAATTTAATAATCAGAATCTCTTAATATTATTGTTCCCCAAAATCTAGTTTTCTAATACATACATTAACACTTAGATGAGATGAAAGTCTAGATGAAAGTCTGTTTGCTGCAAATTTCAAATTTTTCAAATTGAACATTCAAATTCATTCTTCTGACCTCCTTTTCCTCCGTAATGTATTTCTTTTTTATTCCTCAAGAGCAGAACATATGCCCTGTTTGATATCATATTACCATGTATTTTCCAAGAAAAAAGGATTTCCAGCTTTCTGGACATATACTTGGCTTGCTGCCATAGACATACTTTTCCAAAAATACAGGGGAACTGAAGGTTTGTATCAATGTTAATTAAAAGTCATAAGCACAATGATGTGAAGCCTAGAACTTAATGGATTCCTACACTGTTCATAGCAACAGTCAGACAGTACTATCTTAATATTTTCAGGTGAAGAAACTTAGCCATATGAAGATTAAATGGGTTGTCAGTGTCTGGGATATATTGTAGCGGCAGAGTTGGGATTTTTTTCTGTTCAGAGGCAAGTAGATTATTCACACAATCCAATAAATAACAAAAAAAGAAAAAAGAAAACGAAAAGGAACAGATGTTAAAAATCCTTACAAGAAAGTCATATGTCTAGAGTACACTAACAGATTCCATTTTCCTGAGCTTGAATACAGGGATGCACTCACATGATTTGTTTTTCAGTAGGAGTCTCTAATGTCTGAAGTGAAGTTTATTTAAGTATAATTCCCCATGAAAGAGGAAAAGGCAGAAATAGGAAGTAGATGTGGAATGCCACTCCCTGTATATAACCTAGAGACCCCAGAAAAGTCCAGGCATTCTAGGCAGTATTCAGTGCTGCCAAAATGAGCATAGACTGACAAAGTCTTGTAAACCCAAGACCATCTGACCTGGTAAAAAAAAAGATCTGTACTAACAAAAACACTCTTAATGTAGATGTGGCTGCAATAGAAAACTCCGCTTCTACTATAGCCTGGTAAAACTAACTTGTCTTTTTACGCCCTCATTGCAACTACCTTTGCCAGCAAAGAGTTTTTCCAGCACAAGGTTTTGACCAATTGCTGTTTTCACTGCCATAGAGTAACATATGATAAAAATAAAATATAGTGCTTAGCATAGTAGAATTCAGATCAGAACCATATAATAAATACAGTTCATGGATTCCTTGTGTGATTATTATGTGTGTTTATTATTTTAAGAATACTTTCTCCCCACTGTTGTTATGACATGTTGGTGCAACTTGCTATGCAGCATATTCCAGTGTCGACTAATTGTTGCTTACTAATAGGGCTAAGAGTCATCATAATCTATCTCAGGGCATTTTCTTTTATCTTTTCTCATGTCCAAAGAATTTTGAAAAGCATCAACAGGTTATTAAGATTCATTATTAATATTATAATCTTAGGGTAGGATTAGAGACGGAGACAAGAATTTGACTTATATTTTTAATATGTGTCCTGAGAGTTACCATTACTTTTCTGTTGTTTCCCTTTTGCATACCAGCCATTCCAATCGTTAGACCTCAACCATGGCAAGTAAAATTCCAGTCTTGACACGTAGGTGGTTTTTTATATTCAGCTTACCTAGCAATGTATTCAGTTTACGTAGGATTCTTAAATGTGAGAGAAGGAATGTGTAAAAAATGAAATTAAAACAATAGACCTTTCCTATAAAGTGGTAACAATAGTTCAGATGAAAATTAACTCTTCAGCATGTTCCCTGAACTCAGGACAGGAACCGTAGAAAATGAGAATTAGGAGAATATTAATAGATAGACTATAAATCAACTCCAGAACTTAATAGGAGTAAATGCTAAATATAGTGAGCCTGCAGACATTTCAGCTGTTGAAGAATAAAGGTAATGATGCAGATGACAGATTATGAATAGCAAATAACTAAGAATGTTTTGCAAATCAATGTCATGTTGTTTACCCAGCCACACTTATTAGCTTGACTGATTGGCCAGCGTAAAAATTAAATGGAGATACATTATTTTCAATCTTCAGCTGTAGCATACCGCTATGTGCATGTTTATCAGTAAGCTTCTACAAAAGCTTTTTAGATTCCTGGTTTAGTATTTAAAGTGGCTGACTGATTAAAATCCCTTTGAAAAGTTTCATTTCAGGACTAATTTCATCTGACCTAAGCCCAGGCTGCCAGGAGGAGTAGTTATGTCTTCCCCCTCACTCCCAGCCACAAGGCTCTTTTCTGTCAGAAGCAGTGCTCTGTTGCAACTTGGATGAAACCTAACCCATGACAAAAACAAAGAAGTGCAAGAAGAACAGTTCAGCCACATCAGTTATATCCTGCAGTTGCAGTTTCAGTAGAGCTGAGACAGAGACAAAGGGAACAGCAAGACCTCCATTTCAATGTCAATGTGCATTTAGCTAAGCTTGATCTGAACTACAACCTCACCCTCCTTCTGCACTTAAAAGGCTTTAGTGGCATCTCTGTGTTGGTGAAATATGCAGTAATCTTTCTGTTTGTACAAACATACCAATTTAACTGTTCCTTGAGGGACAGTTTATACAGATGCTCCCTCCAACTGGGTATCTGTAGAGCAATATAAAACGTTCCTATTATATAATATTTAACAATATAATATTAAGAGATTCTGATTATTAAATTATTTCCAAATATTTTAATTATTGCCATTCGTCCAAAAAACAAGGGCAACAAAAGGATTCATTTTAAAACAGCTTTAACTACTACAGTTTATTTGTGGGTCAATCAATCAATGAGTCAGCAGCAATGTAGATAATATAACGTAAAGTTCATACTTCTAGTTCACTTTTTCTTGTCATCTTGGAGTCTCTTGTCGATCTACTTATCTTACAAGTTTCCCGACCTGTCTCTGATTTAGTGGTTACTTGACAACATCATACACTCAGAGAGGTAGGGTGGGTTATGGCTGCTGTGTTATGGAACCATGACAAGGTGGAACTTGTAAGGCCTAAGACATGATGATGGATCCAAATAAAGCAACTCCGAACTGTCAGTGCCAGACTTGTTTGCTGCATTACTTTGTCATTTTATATGGGCTCGGATATATGGATTCAGCTCACCCAGCTCTGACTTCCTTGCTCAGTCCCACCCCACTCCTCCTATCTCAGTTTACCAAATAAAAATGTTTATCTTAAACCATACATGCATGAAAACTGAAATGTTTTATTCTTCAGACCTGGAAAAAAAAAATCCAAAACCAACCAACCACCACCAACAAAAAGCAACGAAAAATCTGTTTTGAAAGGTGTTCGCTGAGATTTTGTCAGGATGCATCATTTATGTGCTCCTGTCTTTCCATTGTTACATCTTTGCTATGTTGAATTTGTCACATATTTGGTCCCTTTCTACTAAGCAGGACACTTGTGAGCTTTCTCCTCATTCCCCTGCTATTTAATTTCTCCCTGAATCTGGACTTCCTTTGTATTTCTTTTTTGTGTTTCTTCTGCGTGGTCTCTGGATCTGTATTGCTTGGAGCAGAAGCTCCCTCTGCTGTTCTGATTTGTAGTAAGCAATGTCGTGAAGTTAGAAACTAGATCGGTTTCCAATCATCTAATAAAGCACATTCTGTGTGAACGAGGGGAACTATTATTCCAAATGATCTACAATTATATTTGTTTTTCTTGCAATTGCAACTATTCCTGAATTTAACACCAAGATAAAGCAATTTCATGGTAATAAATATAAATACATTTCCCAAAAACCTGTATTAAAAATCTGGTCTTTCAGCAGTAGCAAACCTTTAGAGGAACCGAAAGTTGACAGTCAGTAAAACCTGAAATCAATTCCTCTCCATCTGTTCCTTCTCCAGAACTCCCATGCACCGTGCTGCTCCTCACATCCCAGTGGTTGGAGAAGATATGCTGCAAACTGACTTAACCAGTCTGGGGTTTTCCACAGCCCTCATACCCACCAGTCCAGACCTGTAGATGCTCTTGTGTTCTCAGGGCCTGGTACTGTGCTTACATATGTATGCTCTTATGCCAGTGAACCAGTCAAGGGGTTTCAGTGAAATAAGGTCTGCCAAAAGAATTTCTTCCAGTACTTGAAGGGATCTTATAAGCAGGAAGGGGACCAACTTTTTATTTTTACCACCTGATTGTGATAGGACAAGGGAGAATTGTTTTAAACTGAAAGAGGGGAAATGTAGGTTAGATGTTAGAAGGAAATTCTTTACTCAGAGGGCAGAGAGGCACTGATACAGGCTGCTCAGAGAAGCTGTGAATGATCCATCTCTGGAGGCATTCAAGGCCAGTTTGGATGGGGCCCTGGGCAGCATGACCTGGTGGGTGGCAGCCCTGCCCATGGCAGAAGGTTGAAACTGGATGGGCTGTAAGTTCACTTCCAACATAAGCCATCCTATGATTCTGTGATTATGACTCAGTTTCTGTGCAGTGTCTTGTGTACTGCTTTTCTCATACAAGTGATTAGGAGTTTGCCGCTTATTCATGTCCTCATTCAAATCAACTTAAGGCACAGAAAGCTCACTGCTAATGTTAAAAGCTGTTCCACATGGCCAGTCTCAGGATGGTTGGCTTTCTCCTCTGTTTTGCAAAACAGAGGTAAGAAATGAATTGTTCCTGGTGAACACTGTCCTGGCAGCATAAACTCCTGCACTTAGTATTTGTCCCAGCTTTTCTGGTTTCACTTAATATGAAGACCTACTGTTTGCTACTGCAAACTCTGACATTGCTCCTGTGTGATCAGTAGAAGTTAGGCTGTTAAGAAATGAAAAGCAAAGCTGCAAAACAGGGAGAACTTCACAGCAACAAGTGTTACTGCGCGGAATAATCTCTGAAATACTGGCAGTTCTGACTCTGCCTGCAGTCTGAATCATAAGACTGTTGAACATCTGGAGTTGGAAGAGACCCACCACTACCACTGAGTCCATCTCCTCGCTCCGCTGCATCCAAACACACCCTGAACTCTGACAGCTTGGGACCATGACTGCTGCCTAGGGCAGGCTGCTCCATGCCCACCCTCTGGTGCAGGTCATTTTCCTAACACCCAGCCTGATTCTCCATGCCGTGTCCTCGGGCTCTGTTGCTGTCACCAGAGATCAGAGCTCAGCGCTGCCTCGAACCCGCGGACTTGCCGACGGAAAGGCGGGCCTTCGCCTGCGTGCATTGCGCGCACGCGCGGAGACGCCGGACAGGTTCCGGGTACCGGCGGCCGCCGCGGGGACGTGCGGAGATGCTGCAGCTGCTGGAGAAGCTGCCGCCGGGACGGGCTTTGGAGGTGCGCTCCTGCTTCGTGCGGGCACCGGGCCTTCACCGCCGGGGAAACAAGTGGTGGGGCGGGCAGCGAGCAGCGGGGCCCCGTGCAGTGGGAGCAGGCCGCGGGGTGGGGTGAGAAGGGCAGGGCGGTGCGAGCTCACTGCGTCCTCGCTTTGCTCCGCGTGAAGCGATGCGTTGGCTTTGAGCAAAGGGCGGTTACCGAGCAGCCTGATGCGCGTGGTGCAGCCCAACAGTGGGAGCGGGGTGTTTTGAGACGTGTACCGCGTTGTTTCAGTTCCTTCATAACGTAGTTGACGGCATATGCGGCCGTGCGTATCCTCGATACCAGGATTACAGCGGTGTTTGGAGCTTGGCAGAGTGGATGAAGGTTTTGGAAGAAACAAGGATGTATTTCAAAACTGCAGTTGGCAAAAACCTAACTGATGAAGAGGTAAGGGCTCATCACGGGTTGAGTTTGACTTTGAAGAGGTGGTTCTGGGATGATTAGCTTTGTATTTCATTTAGTCCTAAAAAAATTTTTTGCAGTGTTGCATTCAAATGATGGCAGACTAAATCTGAGTAGCTTCAGGTCAGGTGGAAAGTGAACAGCGTGTAGAGATAACGTGATTAGACTTCTGAAAGAAAAGGACATCATTTTTTTTTAAGTAGTGCTGAATAATACTTGTTAAAATCCTGCTACAGTTACTTAAGTCTCAAGTACTGTAAAGTTAAACTTGCTTTGCTTAAAATACATAACCTGTTGTTGATGTTCATTAGAACTATAGACAATTCGTGCTCTTGTTTGCTGGACAACAGTGACTGGATGTTAATCCTGAAAATATTTAGGCCTTGAATGAACCATGCCTCGCAGGGACTGTTTATGAAGGGCATTCTAGTGTGTATAACATCTGGAAAAACTTGTTCCTTTGTCGTGTATCTTCTCATCTTCTGTTCCTTGCTAGTCTTTAGGCTACTTGCTGGTAGTTGGATAAAATAAAGATACTTGTGTAGCCATAAGAAAGTCCGTGCATCAGTATGTTTCAGCTGAGCAAATTTCTTTGGTCTCCATTCTGACATCCAGAAACTTACCTCAGCCTGTTGGTTATGTGTGTGATTCTTGTTTTTATTCTAGCATGGCATCTAAGAAGGCTTCGGTGTCTTGCTTCTTTTAATACAAGGGATTGTGTGCATCACCTGTGAATTACTGCCAAACAAGAACGTATTTTTTTTGGATTGCTGTAATAAATGCTGTCTGTGTATCAGACACGGAGAACAGCCTTTGAGAGCAACATGAGAAAGATGAGACTGTGGTACAGTATAACAACCATTTAGATAGGAACTTGGATATGTACAGGTATCCTACAGGCTGTTACAGGTGGTACATCTTATTTCTTTGATCCATAATTTAAGCAGTCATAACTTTTTATTCTCACAGGCTATTCAGCAGATGAGTGAGTTAAATGCAAACTATCAAGAAGCAATTGTAAAATGTCTAAAAGGCAGAAAGGAAGAAATCAGGAATGCACTTGTAGAAACAGTAAATGCGATCTCGTCTGCCCAGCTGCAGGATTTTGACTGGCAATTAAAGGTAAGAGTTTTTTCAATGATGCTTGAGTATAAGAAGTGTTCCACAGTGAAGAAGTAAATTTATATACTCTCCTTGGTAGGCCTGCTAATGCAGGCATAACTGTTCTAATGAAGTGACTTCAAAATTCACATGCTTTCACTTTTAAAGAGCCATGATCAAATATGTAATTGTTTTTCATCTAGCATATGCAAATGTCACAGCTCAGTCATTTTAACAAATTATTTTGACAAGTGTTTTGCTTATCAAGAGTGTTTTTATTATATTGCTGTTGTTCTGTTCAATTCTTTTTTAAATAAAACCGCAAAAATGACTGTGAGCAGTTCAGTTTTGTTATGTGGATGTTGGCTCAGCACCTGATGCTGTAAAAAGACTAAGAACTTAGTGGCTCCACCTTACACTTTGTTCTTTCATTAACTTTCCTAGCTTGCTCTGTCCAGTGATAAGATCTCCACACTGCAAATGCCACTTCTGAATCTTGATTTGGATGTGAGAGAAAATGATGAAATTAAACCGATTTCTATAGAAATGAATAGGGAAGAGCTGCAGAACCTAATAAATGCACTGGAAACTGCTAATAAGGTAATGATGTAATCTTTCCTTTCTGAGTTCTTGTGCACTGAGTTGTTTAACTGGAATTGTTCTTGGTATATTGCTTAAAAGCCAAAGTAAATAATTCACAGGTAAGATGATTGTAGAGTTGCAGAAAGGTTTACATAGGGCAGACCATGTATATCTATTTACATACATATTTGACAGACTTTTTTTTAGCACAGTTTATTTGACTTCTGTAGTTTCAGCATGCCATATGTCTGCTTGAAGGTCTGTGTGAGAGCTGTGGGGTGTTGTCATCTCCATAGGAGAAGACAAGGAGAAATTCACTTGAGAAATGGTGCCCCTGGTGATGCTTTGTTGGAGGGGAATTGCACTGGAACTGGAAGATATGTTACTTTTTTTTGGTTATGTGGAGCTGAGAAGTGGTTTCTGTGCAGAAGGTGCTAAAGAAAGTAGCTGGAAGTAGTAACTATATGAAGCTGTACAAGAGATCTGTCAGAGGGATGATGTGTTTTCCAGAGGGAAGATGCGTTTATACGGTTACACATATGGTAACTGACAGCATGAAGCTTTATTTCCTAGACTGCTTAAGTCTTTTGTTTCATTCAGCTTTTATCTTATTCCTTTTCTTCTCTTGAAGGTTGTCTTGCAGCTGAAATGATGGAATTCAGGTCTGATGGTGCTGATGCTTTCCCCATCAACGTGAAAAAAAGTAATAGAAACATCTGCAGAGTCGAAAGCTATTGATGCTCTGAAGTACTGAACTGAGAAAGCAGTTATGACTAGTGACCAAATAAACTGTTTATCCTTTTATGAAGACAAAATATTTATGTTAGAACGAAAATATCAAAATTGCTTTTAGTATTAAAGATTTTTAGAACACTGAAAAAGTAAAACCTATGATGTGCCATATTTGTTCTGGTTGGATTTTGGGAGTGAATGCACAAGTGCCTAATAAAACTAAGGATTCTTAATTGCATTATCCATATCTGTGATGCCACAATAATGAAGAACGTGACAGCATATTTGTAGCATTAATATATTTATACTTGTAAATAGTAAATAAACTGACTGTATCTGTGAATTGTTAGAATCAATAATTTTTTTTATGTACCAGTCACTAAACTCAGAACCATTGATGATAGGAATAAATAAAGTAGCAACATTTTTCAATAGAAAAAGAACGTGTCTACCTAATAGCTGCATTTTTAAAATTGCTTTCTATAACTAAACACTGTTTCAGACTTTGTCTTAGTAATAGAGTTGTAGAAATGTACAAAACTGCATCTTAAATTTGGTGGCAAGTTATATAAAAATGGATTTGCAATTACACTAAAGGTATGCTGTGGTATCTCATTTAGTATCATCTTTTCTTTGTTCTGCCTTTTGCTGCACAGAGTGCAGAATCATTTTCCAATTGGTACTTTTTGAAAAGATGAAACAATTTCTGTTATGATTTGACAGTAATTAACATACAGTGAGCTGTTCTGTTTGTAAATGTGGGTTTTCACTGAAAGAGTATTGTTCATGTAATCATACAAATGATGTTTTTGATAGTGGGTGAACTGTGATAATCTATGAATGGCTAAAGAGAGCAGTTAAGAACTGGGACCCTAAGTATTGCTGACATAGGTTAGCATTTGAAGAAACGTGTGCTGACCTTGAATCTCTACAAGGAAGCAAGTCTTTCTGTTTTAGGCATAAAATGGCCTCCAGTAGGTTGAAAGGAAATGGACCAAGCAGAATAGAGAAGAGCATTTGCTGCTCTGTGCTTTGCACTCTCTAGCATAAGCTGGTTTTGTTCTGTCTCTGCTCAGAGAAGCAGGTACTTCTGGAGCAGGAAAGGACTGTTTCAAAATGTACATCTGTATTGTCTCATAGAACAGCCCAGATTAGGAGGGACTTTAAAAGATCATCAGGTCCAACCTTTCATGGGAAAAAGCCTAGCTACAATTGCCTAGCACCACGATAGGGATTCTACCACATCTCTGGGGAGGTTGTTCTAGTGACTGAATGTTCCACTGTAAAAAGTCTTTCCCTCAAGACAAAACCTCTTACAGTGCAACTCGTACCTGTTTGGGAGCGGTGCATTTTGGGTCCTGCAGTTGTCTGTGGCAGTGAAGGGTGCAGCTGTACTCTCCCACATGACTGAAGTATAACTTCTCTTTACTGAGCTCATTCCTCTTCTAATCATTCTTGAATTTTCACATGTAAGAGTAACAGTTTTAAGGACTTTGTGGAACAGTGGTATCTTCAAATGAAGCGTATATTCAAGTGGAGAAAGGGAAAAACAACTAAAAGATATTTTGGTTTCCCTGGGGTTTTATGGCCCTGCTTTGCCAAGCGCCCTTTCTGATGAAGCCTGTGCCTGTTCAGTGTGCTCCTGCCATAGTGGTCCCTGCCAGAGGGTGCCCATTTGTGCTGCAGGCTGGCACTGCTGGTTGTGTACATGGGGCCTTGGACATCGTGGCAGCTCAAGAACATTTCTGAGCTGCTGACATCGTTTCTTATGTTGAGTGGGCTAAGCAGCATGTTTTCATGGGGCTCAACCTGTGCCAAGGAAGGAATAATAGATGGATTCCTCAGCCAGCCCAAGCTGGCTGAAATGTCCCAGTCTCTGTCATTTTTATACAGTTTTTGTTCTGTGGGTTAATTTCAAGAAGAGTTTTTGTAATGGTGGATTCATCATATGAAGAACATGTAGGTACATGTGCATTATATACGTTATTGTACAAAGCTTGTGATGTAAATTAATTCTGGAGAATGAATCTGTTGTAGAGATGGAAATCTCTGCTCCCCATGGCATACCCTGAGTTTGTTCATCTGCAGACAGACTAATAATCCATTTTACTTTAGGAAATCTCATATGCAGTTGCATTTTTTTATGCTGTTACCAGAGGTAGTTATTTCAAATATATATATATATATATTTTGTGCTGTTGTTCATTACATTGTTTTATGCGCTCAAGAGCAGAACTGGGAACTGCAACTGGCATGTGTGTGTCTGGCACAAACTATGTATACACGTAGATTTTTCAATATTATTGCTTTTTTCATGCATGAGTGATTGAACATAAATGATTGCAATACTGCAAAGGGTTTACTTTTTCACTCATCTTTGGATGAAGATCCTTACTACATATTTGTAGTAAAACCTCATGAAGACTTCTTAGATATTTCAAATTCCCAGGTATTTTAACTTCCACTTTAGCTCACAGAAAGGAAAAACACAACAGGAAAGAGATCTCTTACGTGAAACTTTTAAGTCTCGGTCTTGAGACATGCATGTTGCATTTGGCTTTTGTAAGCTGCAGCCTTATGCCTGCCCCAAATATATCAAAGTCAATACCAAGACTGTCAGCAAATACCTTCATACAGAGGAAAAAATAAATGAATCACCTGTTGACCATACGTAGTCTAGTAAAGCACCACTGTAATATGTTTCACTTTGTTCATGCTCTGGCCTTTAACTTTTTAGCAAGATGTAGTAGAGCTAGAAATTGGCATAATTCTACAGTGTTGAAGTACACTCAAGGAGAAACTCCAAGTTGAGCACACAGTCCTCAAGGAGTGTGGTGGAATATATATATACATGTGGTGGAAGACAGCAGAAACTTCTATTCCCTTTGGCAGCATGAGATACACCTCTCATCACCTGGGAGGAAATGATGCAGGATAAGACTTGCACATTTACACTGTGCCACTCTGAATCCTTTCTCACTGAAAATGAAGAGAGGGGAGATGTCTGTAAAAAGCCTCCCAAGAAAGCAGTGGACAAAAAAAAAAAACAAAAAAACTTATAGAAGGAGAAATAAAGTTGTCACAGACGTTCACACAGTTAGGTTTAGCAAGTGAGTCTTTACAACACAGTGAAATGAGCATTCAATAGAAATGTAACAGCTCCCACCACCTTGCATATTCTGGGATAGGGAGGCCAGCTGGTCCCAGACCAGCAATGTTTTCTTGAGATATGGGCTACCCAGGTTCTACTTTTCAGGTCACATCTTTTAATTTAAGCAGAATGGTTTCCTACACTCCGGAGGAATGCTTTAACTAGAAATGACTCTTAAATTCTGACATTTTCTGTGGAAAAAGGCAGAGGTCTCAGATTGCTGTGTAAAATGAGATATTACTTTAATGATTAAAAGTTTTTGATGAGTCAGCATTTTCTCCCCAGTTTTACTGAATAGCTACATGAGCTTCCTTTGATTGCATAATCTAATATGTAAGCTAATTTACTTAGTGCTGTAACAGTGGTGACAGCACTGCAAGCATCGTTAGGCAGTATTATGGCTTCTTTCTTGTGAAGACAACACATAAGTGCTTACAATTTAAATCGATTCACAGAGATTTTTCTCAAACTAATATGCTCTGACAGTTTATTACAAGCCAAGCAATGTATGAGTTCTTAAACTAAGTGTTATGAATTATCCTGTTATCTTTTGTTAAATGGGTTTTATTTGAATCATTATAGGTAGGATGAGTTGTATACATCATGAAGCAATTCAGACTTTGAACTGCAAGCTTTGCAATTCAGAGCAAAGAGCCTTACAAACACTAGGGGCATCAAAAATCACATCATTTTTGCCTTTTGAATGTGTGCATAAATGTGACTTCCTGAAATATCTATGATGCAGATCTATCATGGACTTCAGGCTGAGTATACTGGCAGTAGAGTGGTAGAGGAAGGCTATGCTGAAGACCCTAAAATAATGTTACTAACCTGGTCAGAGATGAGTCCTATTTATCCATAATTTTGGCAATTTTCTCAGTAACACTTTCCTCTGACAAACAGACAAGGAGATAGAAGCAATTTTTATATTTTATTCAGAGAAACAGAAAGCTTGTTTATTACTTTTTTTTTTCCTGTGTATTAAAATATAAAATGGTATGTACTGTGAAACTAGAGTGCCCTTATTTTCACCTTCTTCAGTCTGTAGTGCAAAGAACCTCTGCATACGAAACAGCAGAATTATATCATTTTCTGACTGGTCTTTTCTGTGCTAATGTTCCAGTCAGTCTCCTCCTCACATATAAAGTGTTTTTGTTATCTGGTGAAGGAAGTCAAACTCTTTCAGCTGGGAAGGTTGTATGTCAGATGGAAACAGTGACTTCACAAAGACAGGAAGCACAGTTACTATCTTCTGTTGGTTAGAGGTCCCTTCCTGCATATGCAATATAAGTAAAGAACAAAAGGGAATAAATATCCCATGGTTGTACGTACATACAGCTGTACTTCTTTTGAGATCTGGAAAGGCTCTGCCCTGCTCTGATACAGACCATCGTAGTATCACTGAAAAAATCTCAGAAGCTGATGGAGAGCAGCTGGGAACTGTCTTCACTGAGATCAGACAAGCTTACTGAGTCCCTCTGGTTCCAATCACACACATTCTGCCTGCTGAAAACAGGAGTACTGCTGTTGGACATCAGTATTACTATGATGAGTAAAGTGAGTGCTTCCAAGATCACACACTGATGTGTCTCCCAGTGTAATAACAAACTCCACTGATATCTGTTCAGGTGTCTATATCTGCATACGTACATCTCTGTGTGTGTAATTGTGTGTATTGTGACATCTGCACTACACAGACAGAAAGCAGTCTGCTCATTCTCAGAATGAGCAGAATTCAGAATGGAATTGCACCCTAAAGAGCCAACACTGCTAAACTGTGGTACAAAACGTCTGTGCTTTACAGTTGATGTCAGAAAAATGCTGGTTTACACATGTTGTGCTCTGAAAAGCTCAAGTGTGTCTGCAAATCTATCCCCACCCCATTCTGATTACTCTTCTTGGTATAATCTCTACCAGCACAATTTTAGACAAAAGCCCTTCTTTACAAGCAAGGAATTTTTATGATTCGAACAAGCTAACCAAATGTGTAGGAAAAGAGCTCACCTGTGATGTGACTCTCTTATCACAACCCAGGTGTGTGCACTGGGGCCCTTATAGCCTACATATCACTCTTCATTATGAACACTTGTGGTTTACTTCACCCAGGATAAGTTAGCCGAGGAGCTGTGAAAGACGCTGGCTCCAGTTTGTAGGTCTTGTTTATTTTCTTCCTTATTTTCCATAGAAACAGATTGACATTATCTGCACAGAATAATCCATAATGGAAACAATGATCTATCTCTCCTCAGCTCTGTACAGGATAACATTTTGTGGCCTTAGAGACTTGCAAGCCTGAGGTGAATTTTTGAAAGTGCCGTAATAGAGCATCTCATGTACTGGACCAGGAGGTGAATGAAGGTAAGTACTTTTAATGGGCTTACAATTTTCTTGAGACTGAGAGCATGGTGCTTAGCTACAGTAGTGTAATGGCAAGACCACAAGACTTCCATGTGGGCACGCAACTCTAGGAGTAACAAAATATCAGATTTTCAGAAATGTACTTCTTTACATAAATGTGAAAAATTACAATCATCTATCGAGCTAATGGCTTATCTAGTAAGAGCTTTTAGTCGGTCTCATTCTTTGGGCAGAAGAGAGTGCAAAGGTTTTGTTCAAAAGTGATCGCTTCAACAACAGCATAGAAGCACGCAAGGTAGCTTGGATAGGGTACATCCAGATGCAACAGGTATTCAGAAAATCAAAGAGCAGCAAGGACTTTTTTTGGTTTGCTAAGATATGTATTTTTCACTGAGTCAGACTGGGTCAAATGCAATTGAGGAAGAGTTTATTTCTGCAATTTGGGAAGTACTGGAATAGGTTTACAGAAGTGCTCAGCGATATACTAGCAAATTTAACTTTTTCCTGTAAAGAAAATACTAGTAGAATTACTTCTTGATAGCTGTCTTGTTTGTTTGTTTGTTTGTTTGTATTTTAAATAAGAGGGAGTAGATGTGGTCTGCTTGAATTTAGTCTGAGGAAAAAATCATAACATCTGTGAGAGCTGTTATAATCTGGCAGAGTTCTCCTTGAGTTCCTGAAAATTCAGCTGTGTGGGCTTTGTTCAAGCCTCACTGAAGCAACAGCATTTATCATTGCTTTTTACTTTTGGTGAGCTTTTAGTGTTTAATAGGGTATAGTATAACAAGTGTTTATTCTGTACCACCTTCTATGGCTAAGTCCATCTTTACAGTTGAAATGGTAAATGTTTGGACATCCTTGTACTACTTTTGTTTCTTCTGTGCTGCAAAGAAATGGATGTTCTGAATAGTCATTTACATATTCTGTAATTTCTTACTGTTTTCAGTTGAATATTGAACCAAATATATTTTAAGGAGAACACAGCAACATACATTTTTTCTCTAGACAATCTCAAGTGCTTCTGCGTGAGTGTTACAACTGCATTTCTCTCGATCATATTGAACAACACTGTCACAGCAGAAGCAGTATTTGAAATGCTAGTTTCAACACTTTATATGGACTCCATGCATTTCTAGTCTGCTCTTCTCGCCTGTCATGTGTCCTTTCAATGTTTTGGGGTCCTTTCCCAAAGAATACCTAGTTTACAAAAGCATATTCTAGCAAGGCCAGAAACACAAATTATCCCATCAGGTAAATATCTATTGACTTGATGTCATCTTTGGCAATGTCTCCCTTATGTGAGTGCTGATGGCAGTCATAGTCAGCACCATCGTGATTCCTGCAAAAGGAAGAGGTTTTTTACAGGAAAAAAAAATTGGTGAAGAAGATGCCTACCCACCACACACTTGTAATACTGATAGCTTTAGTATGTTATCAGGCCCTTAACATCTGGGGGAATGCTTTTCTCAGGACTGAAACAGTAGATGTCATTGGTAGGAACTTGCTAGTACCTTAATTACCCTATGTAGCATAAACAAGTTATTCAGGTGTCAGTGATGGAGACACAGTGTATTTATACTGTAGTACTAGCAGACTTGGACAGCAAAGAGTCAACCACTACGTGAAGAAACGTTCTTGCTTTTCTTATGGCAGTAACCCTGCTTGGCCTAAAGACGAGCTTACGTTGTCTTAGGGAATGGGAATAAGTAACTAGCTTATGAATGAAACATAGAATTGAAAGGAGAAAGTGTGGCTTTATAGTAGAATGGTCTTTGGTGTAGAGAAGGTGAAATGCTTGTGTCAAAGTTACTTCCTATCAAAGGAGTTATCTGAGTTAAAGAATTTCTGCCTCATCGTGTTCTTCTTAGTGTATGTATTTTTGTTGTTTTTAGCTGGGTGAAATTATTTTTTAGTCTGCTCTAATCACATTTTGTTAATGCATCTATATAATAGCTCTAGACACAAATATGATTAGTTGAATTTACAGAGCAACGGATCAAAATAGAGGTGGGACAAAATGGTTGTCTGGCATTTTGATCTGAAAAATGTATTGCAGTGATTTTGAAAATGGCTTACCAAGAGCAACTTGTAACTGATCCAAAAAGATACCCATGACAGAACTGTGATCAACGTCGAAGGCATGTATTCTTGCAGAATGATAATATTTCACTTAAGCATAAGCTAAATGATAACTGAAGATATGCTCCTGAAATAATGAAGCTGCACAATGACTGATGCCTAAGAAAAGTTAGGCGTTGCATTTTTGGGCTGGGAGAAGATTTTTCTTTAACTAGCTGATCCTTACCTGTTGTGAACTTCACTTTCTTTGATAACATCTTGTAATCAGTGATAGAAAACTGTGGGAGCTCAATATTACTAACTCCAGTTACTGCAAACTCTTCTCCATTCCAGTAAAATTCAATATCATCAGTGGTGTATCCATCTAAAACAGAAGCACAGTTTGGTTATTGATTTTTCTTTCAGGTTGATTACTTAGCTTAAGTAGTTGTATTTAAAGTGGAAGGAGCTTTTTGCGATCAGGAATTGAAGCTTCCGTGTTGCAGAAGGCACTTTGCCTTCTCTGTGTCCAGGGGAAGCTTCTGAGCATGGAAAATAAGAAGGCGGAAAACAGACAGAATATAAGATTCAAGGCCTTTTTAGCTAGCTCTAATCTACAGGCCAGTGAGCCAGTTACATTATCACACTGTGACAGAACAAGGGGGTGTGGTTTCAAACTAAAGAAGGGAAGGTTTACATTAGATGCTGGGGGAAGTTTTTCACTCAGAGGGTGGGGATGCGCTGGAATGTGTTGCTCAGAGAGGTTGTGGATGCCCCATCCTTGGAGGTGTTTAAGGCTAGGGTTGGATGACACCCTGGGCAACCTGACCTAGTACATGATGTAGCAGTCGGCAACCCTGCCTGAGGCAGGAGGCTGGAACTTGATGGTTCTTGTGATCTCTTTCAACCCAGGCCATTCTAAGAATCTATGTAGCTTTTAGTTAAGGATTGAGTAATTGCGTTTAACAATGAAGTGATATAACATTAGTGAAAGAACACTGACAGGAAAACCAGATTCAGTTTCCAGCTTTGCTTTTGATTTCCTCCGCAGTCTGGGACAAAACATGGGGTTTGGACCAGGAAAGATGATTCTGGAAGAATTCAGGTGCCTCTACTATACTCTGACTCTGTCTGAGCTGTAGTTGCTCCTTTGCTACTCATACAGCATTTTATATTTTAATGAGACCATGCCATCCCGGATCAGTTAACAGTATTTCCTATCTCTTTCAAAACCAGTGCATTTCTTCTCTGATCTTTTAAGTGTTATTGACTGTTTTCCATTTTATTAAAAATTAATCTGCCTTTCTGCTATTGCTAGCATTTACAAATACATTTCTATTAAGCTTGATAGTGGCCGAGTTAAAATCTCCCAGTTGATGACATTTTTGAACAGATGTCTAAAAGAGAGAACAACATCTCATCCAATTTTAGACTTTTCCTTCAGGTGTGAATTATAATCAGGTTTAAATCATATAACAGATTGAATAGAAGGAGTTTGAACTCAAAGTTTTAATAAATGTGACAGTGGCTTCATCAGCTGCACAAACCATAGCACCAGAAGCATCTGCAGAGTTAGGAACTTGGCCTTGTGTGTGTACTGGTGATGTATTTTCTAGCTAGAGAAATTGGACTGGAGATTACTTTTCCTATGGTAGTGTCTCTTCTCTTGAAGGGTGACCATATGCAAACAGGATCTGTAGCTACCCTGGGGGCAGTTGGAGGAGCCAAACCCTGCTGCTGGGAAGGATGGATCGCTGAGAATCTGCTGCTATAGAACAGCCAATTTTTCATGCCAACACTCCACGATGATTGAACAAAGTTCAATCTTGTGAGCTGAGCCATGGCTTGCTGCTAATCTATGTAATACAATTAACTTCTGTTTGCTTAAACTTCCGTGCTATCCAGTGCTTATGCTAACTGATTTGCAGTAACCCATGTCGGGACTGCACACAGGTGTTCTGCTGGCTGTTTTTTGGTGCTGTTAGGCAGAGGCTCAGAATTCTCTCTTTGTGGGGTGCTCCAGTGACAAGGCACAGACACCATGGGACCAGCATGAGCCCTGTGTTATGTGTAGTGCTGAATGACTGGATCAAGAAATGAAAGCTGCTGAGTCTGTTTAAAAATACTGGGGAACTCTAAACCTTGTTTTCATGCAAATCTTTATTTTAAGAACATCTCTTGAGTATTTCCAGCTTTTTAGTAATACACTATACAATAAAGGAAATAGCAAGCCATCATCTCCTGCTGAAAGCATACTGACTGTCTGTCACCTTGATACCATGCAGATATCCTGTATGTAATCTAACAGGCATAGTTATTTCTTCTTTAAGAGGCCAGTGCTAGGAAGAAGGGTGCAGATACAACTCAAAATTTCACGGGTACCTGCTGCAGAGAGCCAGGAAAGGCTTAGATGTGAAAATCAAAGGTTCAGCTTCAGGGAGTGAAGGAAGACAATGGGCCTGATTCTTCTGCCCTGTACTGTGCCCCTTTCTATGCTGCTCCCTCCCTACCCCACCCCCACCCCCCCCCCCCCTCCCCTTCTGCCTCTTCCTTGGCCAATGCATGCTTAGACCTGAGGTGGAGAGGACCCAGGAACAGCCTCCAGTGCCCAGAAAGCCCTGGCTTTGTTCCTTTCCCTGAAGGGTGAAATTCTATTTACTTGTTAAGATCATAACAGTACCCCAAAAACACCAGAAATATCAGAGGGCAGATCTCAGCAGTGAAAGCAGGCCTGCCTTCCTCCCACAGGACTGCACCATGTTGCCAGTGCAGTGTGTAGTGATGCTGGTCCTCTGCAAAAACAGCTAACCAGACAAAGGCCCATGTGCTTTTCATTTCCCTTGGATAGGTTTCTGTGCTTCTGGCTAAATTGCTACTGAATAAAAAGTAGAACTACAGAGTTATAAAATCTGCGGCCCAATAGCAGGAGCCTTCCATGGAAGAATTCAGCTGCTGACAAACCAATCCTGATGGCAGGCCTTGTCTTCCAATTTTACAGACTGCTGAACACTGCAAAAATGAATGTTTTGTTTCTAACACGCTGATTTGTTCACTGAATTTACTCCAGTTAGAGATGGGGAAATTATGAGACGGAGTTAATGACAGTTCTCATTCAGGAGCATTCATTGTTGTGTTTAGGGGAGTGATTCTGTGATTAGGAATCCAGCAGGAATTTTCCCTGCTCTCTGATTTTTGTTGCCTTTCGCTGTATGCATCGCACGTTTCTCCAGGTGTTGCTTTCCTGTCTTACTCTGTCTCGTCGATGCGAGGCTTGAAGGCTGTAGGCGTAGGTATAAAATAACTTCACAAACGCAGAGCGTGAAGCGAATCCCACTGAGCTGCCCTACTGGCACGGGTTGATCTCTTTCGGAGCAGAGTTCGTTCCCCCAGAGCTGCCGAGGTTCCCCAAAAGCCACGCGGGGGAGCCCGCTCCCTGCGGAGCATTGCCTTCGGCCACGTGTCTGCAGCTCCCCGGCCCCCCCCACCCCACTCGCCGCCTTGGTCTCCTCGTAAATAACAGGTGATGAAGTTTATTATTATTATTAAATAAAGCTTCCATGAACATTATTTGATTTTTTTTTTTAAGCCCTTGTTTTCTTGTCAGATTCTTTCCCGGCTTCAGAATCACTAAAATGCCACCCGCGTTGGGGTTTGGTTTAAAATAAAATCTGAGGAGTCTGGATAGGAATCTTTCATTATCTAAAGGGAATCTATAAGAGAGAAGGCAACAGACTCTTTAGAGGGATCTGTTGTAATAAGACAAGGGGAAGAGGTTTCAAACTAAAATAAGGGAGATTCATGTAGGGTATAAGGAAGAAGTAGTTTCCAATAAGGGGTGAGGCACTGAAACAGGTTGCCCAGAGAGCTGGTGGATGCTCTGTCCATGGAGATGTTCAAGGCCAGGCTGGACAGAGCTCAGCGCAACCTGATGTAGCTGTAGGTGTCCCTGCTCACTACAAGAGAGTTGGACTATGTTGCCTTTAAGTTCTTCTTTCAACTCAAAAGATTCTGTGATTCTCTGAAAATGTTGTTGCTCAACTCTACGTATTCTTCTTCCTAGAAAATAATGTCTAGGAATGGTAATGCAATCCTTGATATGTCAGCACTTCATTTTGTTTGCTTCTAGATCAGCCGGTAAGGGCTTCAGTGAAAACACTTATGCAGAAGTACCAAAAGTCTAGAAAGTAACCAGATTCAAGTACGGCAATAAGTAGGTTATATATAAATCTTGCTGATTACAGAAGAGAAGTTTTAGAAATGTTGCTGACGTTGTGATATCGCAGAGGTTAACAGTGTATTGCATGTTAATGTCACCAGGCTGTTCTATTTTCCACTCCAGCTCTTACCGCCCAAATACCTCTGGGATAAATAAAGATTTATATTACATTAACTTCACAAATAAAATCATAGTTGCACTCATATTACCAAATTCCCCAGAGCTGTACAAATGGAGACACTTTTTCTGTCTGATTCTCCAGGGAAGATAGCTCAGAAACACCAAGCAACAGGATCTCTTCCTTAGGGGTCTGACTGTAATAGCTCATTTCTAAAGAATATTCTAGGCTGTCTGTCCTAAGCCTTCAATCTTGTGTAAGGTTATGAAGCTGAAACCCACCCTTCTGCCTATACTAGATCATCTCTTTCCTAACAACTTGGGCATGGTTACTGAATGCATTTTTACAGTATTATTATTCTTGTTTCATGTAGCTACTATTCCTATATTTACGAAGATATAGCATTTGTTATTTTTTTATTATTAGTTTTTTTTATACACTGCTAAGGTGATCCAAACAATGGTAAACTGATAGTTTCAACCTAAGCCCAATGTGGAATTGCGGCATCATAGATCTGAAGATCTCTTTTAGAAAGCAATGTTACCAGTTAACATCTGGGTGGTAGAGTTGCTTGAAATGGCTTCCTGTTGCTGTGTTAGACTTGATACAGGGTTGGAAATCCTTTTGGAGAAGAATTGTTTGGTTTTGCTTAATATCTCTTTAATGGCTGACGCAGCAGGACTCCTCTGTGTTACTGCTGTCTCAGTATATGGAAACATTTCAGAGCCTCTTCAAGGTTTCTGGAAGAGTCATACAAGTAGTCAGACTCGTAGTGAAAATTTCATTCTCATAAGCAATAAACAAACAATTTGGAAATCAAATGCAAAATGTTTTGTTTATACTTTCCTATGCTTTCTAATCGACTTTGTGCTCTATATTGATTATTGAGTGCAGTTTTCTTTCTTCCTTAAAAATGAGCATTTAATGTATTAAATTGGATGCAAAGAAAGGCCACTAGGATGACTGAGGGCAGACTTGGTCTCATGGAAAGGAGGACTGACTCAGTCTTGATTCTTCAGCCTGGGACATGTATGAGAGGACTGAGGGAATGTTGTGACAGTAGTCTATGGGTCTGTAAGTTAGTAAGATTGAACAGGAAATTATTATTTGCAAACTCTTACACCTCTGGATTAAGAGGATAACAAATGGAATTGCCTGAAATTTCTGTTCTGACTTCGTAGATGTGTTATTGGCCACTGTCAGAGACAAGGTGATTCCTGGCAAGATAGGCTTTTCATCTAAGTCAGTGCAGACATTAAGCAACTGTGACGTGTTCCTCCACTTCCAGATCAGTCTGTCTGGTGTCTATCACCTTTACAACTCATCTTTTTAATTCATCAATGGAGTGATAACTTTTAGCCTAATGCTGAGAGCAAATCTTCGTGTAGTTACTGTGAATTATATTGTGAATGGAAAATCTTGTTCATGCCAATGCATTTTGTGGAGTGATAAGTAACCTGTCCACAGTAACTCAGTGGCCAAAATGATACCAAAAACTCTATACGCAAATAACTTAGCAAACAGTGTCAGTGATGTGACTTGAGGCATTTCGATGGTTTATTGTCTCAAAATTAGCAACAATTATAATGATTTTTAAGCTACTTAAGTAAATGTCCAGACTAGCTAACAACTGAACAGTATCTACTTGTGCTGATAGGATAGTTGTGTAATTGTACATGTAACACAGACAGGTGCCTGCTTGCTGGTTACCAGTCAGCCCTGATAAGTACAGCCTTCAGACATTAATTTCTATGTGCTTTTAGCTGTCTTCTCAGCCAGTAAGAATCTGGATGGGATTGCTTGGTTTGTCAAGAGTAAACAACATCTCCCTGGTGCTTCTTTTGCTATCCAAAAGGGTTTCTACACCTTCACACCAAACATGTGAAAGTAACCTGCTTTCAGTGGAGTGTGTTTTGTGTAGGGTTTTTGTCTGACCAAATCACTCTTTCCACCTCTTGCTTTGCTGCTCTTCCTTTCTCATCCGGAACCCCCTACACAGTTCATGGCTATGTCCTTGTGAACCATCATCTGGGATGTTTTTTTCTGGCTTGTGTTGCTTTACAGGGTTAAAAAGAGAACAGTAGTATTTACAAGCACATTATGTGAACATTAGTAACGCAGGTCCTGCTGCTTAGTGTTCAGCTAATTTAGTTCAGTCATTATTGCGTGGTACGTAGTTTTGTGTGCTCATATGGTAAACACATCTTGTCCTAGAGCACTTATTTCATTTTGACTAATTAAGATCTACTTTTAAGATTCTCCCAAATATAGGTACAGCTGTTGTGCTCCATGAAGAGGCTATTTGAAGTCCAGGTCCATCTGTTTTGTGCTCTGTTGTGTCAGACCTGCTGTTGTTGAAGGCAATGGGGCCTCTGGCTCCATATGAACTGTGACACTGTATGTATGTATGCCAGCATAACTCATGCAAGTGCGCCTTACTTTCTCATGCAATACGTTTATTCCCTTTAAGATTTAAAATACAAAGGAACAAAATTTAAGGAAAAGTATATCCAGATCTGTTCTTGGTAAATAGTTTTATAGCTGTAAGTGGGGGAAGGGAAGAGGGGGATGAGGGGGGAAGAAGCTTCGGACTGAATCCTAATCTTGGTTCTAAAGAGAGGACTAATTAATTATGAAGCATGTCTGACATTGTCTTCTCCTGAGGAAACGTACCCCACTGAGGCATGGAGATAAACCAGTGTCACGTCAAACACTTTGACATGTACTGCAATTCACAGCAAAGCTAAGAAGTGCAAATTACAGGCATTTTGGGGGCTGCCTGTGTTGCTGAGACTGAATTTGTGCTAGCAGCAACAGGGAGGAAATAGTGAATAGAAAAACTGAAGTACAAAATAGCAAGCTTCTGTTATTGCTAAGGAAATATTTACAAAATATACAATACTTTTTCTCTGCTTACAAGTAAAGGAGCAAACTTTCCTACACAGTGATGTGAAAACCTTCTTAGTATCTGCAGCTGTATGTGGAGGCAGATGAGTGGCTCATTGGTAGGTTAATGTGGGGTGATGATGAGGGGTGGTTGCTTCAGAGAAAGAGAAGGTCCAAGATCTTGTAATCAATGTACTCTGAAAAATTTTCTCTGTTCCAGATCTTGTTGATACAAATTGCAGCCCAAGTAAGTGTGTGAAATATTCAAATTGAGGGTTCTGTGGCTTTGACCTTAAATGTGAATTCAAGTGAGGCTGTCGTGCTCTGTCTGGTTTGGATTAGAGATGATAATGCATTAAACAACCACGTGTTTTTTTTTCCAGGAAAAGCTCTCTGTAGGCAATTTAGAGTTCATAAACACTAACTGAATATCAATGAAAGAGAGTGGAGAGAGATTACTGAAGAGACTGGTCATGCATTCTGAGTTAAATCTTAGTCTTTGGTGGTATTAGCCAAAATTGCTAAATGGAAATAGGTACACTGGCCAACAATTCAGCAATGTTTTGGTGTTGCTTCATTTGCTCTAATCTATATTTAGAGTAATTGTGCAGCCTTTCAGTTTCCCCAACCGTAAGCAGACCAGGTCCTGGCATCAATTGTCTGGTATGAACTCCAATATCCAGCTACATACTAACTCCATATCCAGCTACAGGCTAATGAGCAGTACAGTATAAAACAGCCTTGCACTTCAGTGTTAACAGGTATCCCTAGGAATGAGGGAGAGAAATGTGCACCTGCCTAAGGAGGTGATCCTCGCATGGCCAGGCACTTTGGTGGTTAGGAAACTTGGTACTGCTGTTTCAAAGTCTGCTGGCTGCCAGAAAAGATGAGTTCATTGAGAAATAATATTAGTATGAATGAACTCAGCAAACAAAACTGACATTCTCAATATGTTCTTCTTGAAGTTTCCTATGCACTATAGTCTGCTCATAAGGAACAGCATTTCTTTGTGCAGTCTGCTTTTGGACATGGTGTTTTTCTTGCTTTATGTTTGTGCAGAAGATGAATCTACGTCAGATAAAGCTGATAGAAGTGGTAGAAGAAAAGCTTTAAGAATTCTATTAGAGGGACTTACACTCTCAGTTCTGCAGGCTGGATTTCTGGCATCTGGAGGACCTGAATATATGGCCTACTCAGAAATAAACCAATTCATGCTCATACTGTACCAGGTTGGGTAAGAAATCTTTCGCCATAGAGACTTGAGGCAATGTGTTTTTCTTATTTGTATTGCTGAGATGTCAAGGAGCCATAGGTACAGATGAAGACATAGAGTGAATTTTCCAAACTTACTGCATCTGTGAAGTTGGATGCATTTGAAGCAAGAATTTATTCTCAAAGATTGAAATGAATCCCAGAGTACCAAAATCTTTCAGTTTGTTCTGGGTTCTGTTTTCTACAGTAATTCACACCTTGGCAGAAGGCAAGTAAATACATAAACTGTACTTCGGGTTGTAACATTCCAGGACTGTCATGTCATCTCAAAGCACAGTGTTGCAGCTCTACAAAAAACATGACATGACTGGATTTGGAGGTTTTTTGCTGCAGACTTAGTGACTCATATACAAGCACAGATGTTTCCTGAGAAATCGTCACCTCCTTTAAATGAGCCCCTATTTTTGAGATAATCTCAAAAAAAGGTGTCACTGTTAGATTGATCTCGGTTCTGGAACACATACCTCACTCTAACCATAGCATGTTAAGTTCAAACATAATTTGAGGATGGCTATGTGTTTTCCAGCAGCTAAAGGATTTGGCTAGAAGCAGAAGAGTTTTCTGCTCTACCCTGTAAAAAAGGAAAAAGAGACTAGGAAAAGAGGGGAAAACCTTTTTCTCTAGGGCTGGCAATGCCCATGTAAAGTGACACACGCTGGGGCAAGGGATTGTGGCTGATAGTCCTTATGAGGGAATAAGGGAGTATTACACGTGGGTGAATGAGAGGAGCTCTTCATTTATGGATGAAGCGGAACCTGAGAACTGTGAGGGGTGGAAACTGCCCTCATTAGAAAAGTCAGAAAGATCAAATCTCTTGAGAAAAGAATAGAGCTGTGTTTCCTTACATTTTTTTACCTTTGGTATCCGTAGGCATGTAAAGGGAAAGCTGTCTGAGAAAGCTTGCATTTAAGACAGTTTTTTATCTTTAGTAAAATAGCACTTTTTTGAGGTTTTGGTTCTTACATTCTTGGTAATTCAAATACAATCATGCTGTGATCTATGCAGCCTTCCTCAAACAGGGAGCTGTGATAAATCTGTTCAAATCTCATCCTGTCAGACTGCTCCATAACAGCAGAGGCAATGTTTGTTTATTGTTTAACATTTCATTGTTTTAAATTCATTGTTTAACAATGAATGTTTAGGTGTGAATACAGTTGTTGTTTCTTTTGGCAGCAAAGCACCCAGAGGTTCAAGTGGAGTATTTTATTGACTGACTGCAGTACCACTGTGAGCTTGTTGCTTTTCTGTTTAAGCACTGTGTATTTAGTGTTATGTCTATTTCCTTATGAAACAGAGACAACCATAAAAACAATGGAGTCAAGGTGGAATTGCCGTTTTCTGAACTGTTGCTGACTAACTGTTCTGAACTGAAAATATTCATCTTTCCCCTGGTTCAGCCTTTTCAGGCTCCTCTGGGCTTGCTGACATCTCCCACACAAGTGATGTGGTTTGTAGGAGAGTGCTACCAATCAGACTAACACACGGCTTCATGTTGCAGTGTTGATTCCTGAATCACACTGCAACACTCCAGTTGTCATAGAGACACATTTTTTTATTTTTTTAAGGCCAAAAGGACCATTTTTCTAATCTGCTCAGACCTCTTGTGAAACATGTGGCAAATTGCCAGTGAGTAAATAGCTATGCCAAACTGGAGAACAGCCTGGCCTTCCCTCTCCTGAGTGTGAAACACATCTCACTTGAGTCTGGGGGAGAGACCCTGACAAGGGTTTTTTTTATTATCAGAGTGATGCTGTCTGCACTTTTTTTCTTTTGAGTGATAGCCGGATTCATATTTAGGCCTAAAGGTTATGCTGTGACTGCGATACTGGTAACTCAAAGGAACAAAGAATATTAATAATGTGTTCCACCTGATTTCCTAGGTGCCACACCAAGACCAGCTCTTCTGCTGATAAGAAGGGATGCAGGAGTGTTGTGGCTGCCTGCCATTATGGGCATCAGCCAATCTATAGCATCATGGTGTGCTCCATTGTAGCTCTCACTAGAGCATGTTGGCACTGCAGAATTGAATTTAACATCCCAGGTTGCCAGGCTGATATCCATCAGAGCTCATGTGAGGGTGCTGAGAAACCTGTGTAACCTCCAACCAAGCATTAAGCTTCTTCTGTCACAGGGTCTGCTGATCCACAAGAACTGGTTTGATACAGATTCCAGCTCTGCTGACAAAGCAATACCTGTTGCAAAATATTTTGCTTTTAAACAGACAAGTTTCTAGCAGCCATTACACTATCAGACACTGAAACAAGTTTAAAGCCTCTCATATGTTCTCCCATCTGCATTCACAGAAGGGGAGTGAGGTAAACTACTTGAGCAAAGCAGTGACAACTTGAGTGAAGGAAAACGTGTGGCCAAAATGCTCTCCTCATCCTAGATGAATGTATCTGTGTAGAAATAGATTCTACCAGTCAATACAGCTAGAAATGTGTGTTTTTCTTTTTTTTTTTCTCCCCTCTTCCCCCCCACTTTTTTTTTTCTTATGTTAAGATATTCTACTGGGTCAATACAAGCATTCATTGCTGCAGCTCTGGCTGATCCACTGGAGAGATTAGATAGCAGGGCAGTGTTCCAGTTCTTTGTGCTCTTTTCCCATTCCTGTGTTGCAGTTGCTCTGCTGCTATTGGCAGTGCTTTGTATTAGTCACCAGTAAGTATTATTAAGGCCAGCTCCTAGTGCTCTTGCTTTTGAAGGAATTGTCTCTGGTTGATTCCAACAGAATCCCTCTGAGATATGACTCTCTGCCTTTCTGTTTATGAATAGAATAGAGTTGCTGTGAACATGCTGAGCTTTTAGAGTGCCAAATGGGTCTCTAGATTTATTGGTATCCATGGCATGAAAGCACTCCAGGGCAGGGAGAGGATTGGCTCAGATGCCATCTTCCTGCCTCCCTATGGAAAAGATATAAAACTCATTTTGTTGAAGAGCTCTGGGAATGAGAGGGCAGTGTAGCAGCCCTACTTTCCTTATGTGTGGGACTAGGACAATCCTCGTCTGCTCAAAAAGCTCAGTGTTTTGGGATTTTTTTTTAGGATCATTAACAGTGGAGTGAGGAATGCATTAGCCACTTTGGCCATGTCTCGTGTCTTGGAATTTATTTTTCTGGCAGGTTTTTGCTTGCTGTTTCTGTTGCACTCGTGATTGCATTTGCAGGCATGCATCTCCCTGCAAGCTGTATGTTTATATCTGCAGATGAGTGAAGATCAGTATAATAACTATTCCTGTTTAAGTGCAAGATTAGATATTTTTTCAGCTCATACTTCTGCCTTTGTCTTCTTGCTTAAATTCCTGACTGTCATGTGCATTTAGTATAGACGTTCAACTCTCCATATAAGTATTTCACTTCTGAACTCAGTTATAGTATCTCTTCTCATCAGATCTAATGTAGAGGGTGGGGTTGAAGAATGAGTGTTCACTTGGAATGAACATTTGAGGCAGCTAATTAAAAAGAAGATTCTCATTTAGTGCATGTTGTAGTGCTGTAATTGATGGAAATGAAGACTTACCAGTTTTCACCAGCTAAAGATCAGACCTATCTCTTCTATATCACATTAAATGCTGTCGTCAGCTGCTAGATTTAGGACTATCAGTATTGCATAGATTTACACATCTATGCAGGACTTTTTGCTGACCATATGTTTAATTTGTTTTTTTTCCCTGCATGCATCAACCTTCCATGATTAGTAACAGCACTAAGGATAAAAATACTGTTAAGAAGCAAAGTCATGATTCAAAAAGGCCAATATTAATGTTATTAAACTCCTACTGGAACCAACAAAACTGTAGATAGCAGCAGAAGAAAGTCAATGGCAATGCAGAGCACACCTCTTCAAAGTAGTGATTATTGTTCAGTGATGGTTTCCGTGAACCATACTGCTCTGGATACTGATGCCATGGGAGTTAACATACAAATAATATGAATACAGCATAAAAATGACCCCCAAAATTTTCCAGTACTTTGGGGTTAATCTGAGAGTTCACATGTTACAAAGCCTGTATAGTAGTCAGGGATGCTGCTCAGTGCTGGACAGCTCGAGAGTGTCTTACTGATTACACTTGCCATGGCCCTTTTATTTAAAGAACATTTTTATTTAATTTCAGTCTCTTTCGAGACTGGGTTGGATAAAAATTTCTTGCAGAAAACATTTTCTAACCAAGAGAATGTTAACAATTTAATTTTCATCCTAGTTCTGCAGCAATTTGTATAATAGAAAGAAAGATGAAAGGCTGATGTGCAATGAAAGATCTAAGGTGAGAGGCTGAGGGAGGGAATCTCATAAATTGGTTCTGTTGTGAAAGAAAACATCACATGCCTGGTGTGTGTGGCACCAACAGAGAGGCTGTGGTTGTAATTCTCACCTGTTAATTCACCTCCATTTTGCCCCTGGTAGCTTTCAAGGAGATTAATGGGGACTACTAAACACTGAGTACTCAAGATGACTGGTTTACTTCTACTCAGAAGCGTAAAAATAGGGAGTCTGGTCTTAGAACTGTGTTCAGAATGTTTTTCCAGGTACACTATCAATAATTTCAAGAGTTTTAGAAGCACACTGGAGAAAAGCCAGAAGACATTTTTTATCTTTGTAAATTGTCAAAGATTCCACTTGTGCCACTCTTCCTGGCACAATCAATATCTCTAGGATTTCAGTAGCAGTTAAGGCTGTTTCTGCTTTTGGGAAGTCAGTCAGCTGTTCATAGAACTGATCTAAATAGTCATTAGAAGTAACACACTCTACAACTTTTGTCCTGCTGGCAAGTTATGAATAAAGATTTTGTTGATTTCCTTGATTCAGCTCAACAGGTACTAATATCAGTAGGTACTAACATCAACATATGTATTCTAGATGACATGAATCATTTATACTGAGTGAAGGTCTGAAAAGCAATTTCCTTTTGGAGACATGTGACTGGTCACATGAGTGACATTGTATTCTTTCATCCCTGATAGTGTTAGCACTTTAATTGCTTATTTGATCTGATGTTAGTCTTGATTTTGATGAAATCTCAGTGATAGAATCAAGCCCATTCTCACTGAACATTCTTTCCTACAAAGCTTCATTTCTGTGAAAGCTTATGAATGTGAGGCAGATGTGAGATGTAGGCAGACAATTCCTGATATTTGGCCTGTTAACTGATAAATGCTCGTACGCTTTCGTCAGCTTTAGACATGACTGTACTGGAGACTTCAGATCAACTATATCATGGTAAATAAATTCAGGTATGAATGTGGTATGAAAGAGACTTCAATATGAAGTTGGTAATTTTGATTGTTATTGCATATATCCATTTTATTTTGAAAATCAAAAAATGGCTTATTATCCAAACGCGTTCATTGCATGCACTGTTATGTTTACGCTGGAAGATGAGCCAAGCAGCAGTAAGTAATATCAACAACATTTCTGTGTGCCAAAATGGCAGTGAACTGCCAAGGACAAGCAAGACAGCCATCCAGCTTAGTGAGTGGCTCTGTACTGCTGGATTATGATGTCCAGACAGAGTTCTGCTCCAGCAGAAAATAACTGTTGGGAACAGGAGAGTGATGCGTGGCACTGGAAGGGGGAAGTTAATATTTGTCTACTGCCTCTGCATCCCAAGAAAGTGAAGAAAATGGCTGTATTTGTGTTCATATACAGGTGTGTGCATGATCAATAACCTCTGAGCAATGTTGATATGAACAGGGCTAACTGAAAAAGATGTTTGTGGAAGATTCTTGCATGCTTGCCTTATTCAATCCAAGCATATCAAATTGGCCCAACTTGTTATTCCACTGTGTTTAGTAGAGGGTTAACTACGTACAACCAGTATGTCCTTCCAGTGACTTCCTTGCATGTGTTGAATGACACACCAATGACTTGATTATGAAGAATAATTTTGAAGGTGCCCATTTCAGTGCTTTAAATAAGGCACCTCATTGATGCTATCAGCTAGGAGTCTAGAAGATATAAACTGGTATAAACATTGACCTGAGAGCCCATCTTGCCTACTCAGTGCCCTAGACTGTGAGCGTGCATTTCTCAATGGGGTAGATTCAGATTTGTGTGCACAAATATGTATGTATATTCAACTGATGGAAACTTCTGTATTTTCATTTCAGAGGCTGCAGCTCAGATTAAATTAGAGTCAAATAATAAATAACCAACCTTCTCCCTCCAATGACTTATAACTTTCAATTTCTAGTGTGCAGTTTTGTTTATGCAGAGGATATCTGTGTAGATCTATCATGCAAGCAGTTGTGATCCTGTAAGAGGAGGGTGAGAAAAAAAAATGTGGTTTTGAAACCACATTTTATTTGAGAAGGTAAATATTTCTGTATTGGATTTTTTTTTGTTTGTTTAAATACTGAATGGTGGTGCACATGGATTGCTGATGTACAAAATAGCTTGTGAAGCATGATTAAATAATTTACAATATACTGAATACTGTTACAGCTTAAAAGGATACACTAAGTATCATAGAGTAGGATTTTGATAGAAAACTTTGCAAGAAAAGCTGTTGAGTGTTTTAAAGGACATTTATTGAGGTTTCTCTTTGGACATTTCATTTTTAATGTTCTCAATTCAAACATCTTCAAGTTGGTTTGCATATATTTTTATTTATAACTGATAGTGCCGCAGCTCCATTTTTCATGTTTTGTCATGTAGTGTTTTTTAAAATTTGTCTCATATGCATGTGCATTTTCCTTGCAGTGGAAGTATTAGTAATATCCAAATCATTATTTTTATGATTTCACAATCACTTTATCAGTATGGTAATTGAATATTGCATCTCAAAATTGTATTACGCAATCAAAATCAAAATCTTATGGGAGGTACATTATCTGTTGGTTACTTAAGGTCACTTGCAGGGGTGCTTTCAAACTCACAGAAGTGAGTATCCGTCTGCAGTTGCATGTTTGTCTTTTTTGTGTTAGAAGGATTCTTCAGTGCTTGTAAAACTTTTGAAGTTTGAATGGGCAAGCTTGCCTTGACATTTAACTGTCCTTTCTCTCCTTCTCTTGAAAAATTCCTTCCCAAGAAAGATTCCTCTTTTCTGGATCTGGATATGGTTCTGTTTCAGGGTAACTAGCACTACAGGAGCACATCTGGGGATTTTACTTTTGATGTTCTGGAAGTTGAGCACATTTCCATGCAGCACTGGGAGGATAATTTGTGCTGTCACGTAACTGATAGAATAAAAAGGGAAAAAAAAAGCCATACATCTTTTTATTTTGACATCCTTCAAATTTTCTAATTCTTCACAATCCATCTGTCTACCTGTGTATAAGTACTGTCTAGCAAGAGCTGTGACGGAGAAACCAGCCCATGAAATTACTGCATAATACTGTGTAAAGTATGATATTTCTGCTTTTCCACTGAGATTGATCTTTCTCTCAAGTATTGCTCATTTAATTGATTTGCATGTTTCTTAATGGCTTTTGCTGAAAACTTCAGCAGGGGTAGAACTTTTTAGTTTTGTCCTGTACAAATGCATCTTACTGAGAGAGGGAGCAATAATCCTACTTAATAATGCAGAAGATCATACATAACTAACATTAGTTACAGTTAATTGCTTCTTAATTAAGGTTTCATAGAGCAATATTTTGTTCCCAACTAACAAATTAATATTTGAGGTAATTTAGTTCACCTGGGTCAGCCAGATTTATTTAAATGTGTACAGAGGTAGGTGTAGTGTTTCCTAGACCACTGGTTTACAGTGGCCAGCTGTTCATTAACGGCCAGTGTACTGTACTGCTGACTTTTGCAGTTTTGAATATCCTACACAAGCAGTAGCCATTTGTCATTCTTAATAATATCAAGAATTTTTTGTTGACACAAGGAATTATTCAGTGGTAAACAATGGGTGCAACACTCCCTCTCGTGACTCTTCTGCCCCTTAGCTCTCAGGGCCAAGCAGCTCTCTCTCAGCAAGCAGCTGCTTCTAGGTGAGGATGGCTTTAGCTGAAGTTTGCAGAGATGATAGCCACACAATGCTAGGTGGGAAGGTCAACTGGGGAACACTGTCAGCCAGGTAGGGGAGGGTGACTATCAAGATGTGGAGATCTGGGAGCTGTTGAATTCCTATTTCCCCTGTAGGTTTGCAGCTTTGAACATGGTATAATGTCCTGGGGACAGGGGATGATGAGCAGCCCAGTGATTCATTAGAAACTGAACCTAATGCTCACATGGATGAAAAAATGCAGATGGTAGTTACTGGATGTTCACCCAAAATGGAAGGAGGCACCAATCTGCCAACTCTGTGGTGTCTCTTAAAGGTGGAGGTGCTTAATTTTTGTAGGTAATCTTGGGGCTTCTTGACAATAATTTCATGTAATTGCAACATATCATATGTGTAGTTCATAATCTACTTTTCAAGCATTTTTTCTTCATCTTGGTAGATCTCAGCTGTGTAAATTTTTTAATGATATTATGTTCTGGATAACTATAGAACTTGCTTAAGGATATAAATAAAACCTATATCAAGGCAGCAATTAGTATGACTGTATATAAAATCTTTTATTGTAAGCAGATATATCTGTTACCAGGTCCATTCTCTCAATCAAAATAGTAGTTAATGGCTTACACATGAACCAGGTGCTCAAAAACATAGATATGAAAATGCAAAATACAGGAGTCTGAAGGCAAAAAGTGGGATGCAGTAGTGTTAAGACAAAACTGCAATAGATTTGTATTCAAGGGGTTTATTCTTGAAAATCCCTGGCAATGAGTGTTTGTGGCAGTGGTAGAATGTCATGAGGCACCATGATAATGAAAGGGGAGGACTAATCTTGTACTTGAAACTGGCTATTTATATCTCAGAGTGTGGTTCTTCAGGATTTCTGTTTTATTAACTGTGCTTTAATTTAGGTACTCTCTCAGTGTTGAGGCTAATATATTCTGTTTGTACATTGTTTTCTACCCTTCTTTCTTTACATTCTTTTGATTATTCTGAAGACAGATGATAAAATGGAATTAAGCAAAGAAGGTAAGCAGAATATAACATACTAGTTTCCTTTGCTTCGTTCTTGTCAATACTCAGATACCCTGGCATAAAGTAAAGTCTGAATTTCTAACAGACAAGAGAAATAATATTTATGAAAATCAACTTTTTTTTTCAATTTTTTTTTCTTGTATTTCAAATTATCTGATCCACTGCTTAGCTTTTATTTCTTTGTTTGACTCCATGAATACCATATTCTTATATATAATCAAGTTCTGAACTAAAATAAAAAGATATGAAAGAAAAGCATTGCTGTCCAGTATTTGCAAAACAGGCCTCCCTGTATAATACTGACAGAGGTTTCCCTACAGGGCAGTAAATCTTGTAGTAACAAGTGCTAAACCTTAATATTTTTGGATACATCAGCAGCAAGCAGTAAAAGTAAGTTCAGAATGAGGGCAGGAAGTGGAGTTATGTTTTGGTACTTAGAACACTTCGTCAAAATTCTGTCAAAAAGCTATTCCTCAACTCTCAAAGAAAAAAGAGAAGCAATATTTAAGACAGCAAGAACAACTAAATGTGGATATGATCAGAGTTAAACAATGCAAATTCTGTTGTGAGATGCTTCTTCCCTGTTGGAGAAACGTATCAAACTTTAATGTTTGTTCTTTTCTCTCTGTCAACAGAGAATAAATCATAAATATATATGAAGATATGAACTGGGGTGAACGCTTTTAAGGGGAAGGAAAAAGAAAGCAAATCTAATGGGGGATGTCTGGTAGGCAGAGTAACTGAAGGGGTATAAGAAGGCATTGTACATTTAAATATGCAATTTTTTTTTCTTTGTCAACTCTGGTCTAGGGAGTCTTCTTTGGCAGGGGGGCTGGACTAAGATGATCTCTAGAAGACCCTTCCAACCCCTACAGTTCTGTGATTCTATATACAGCATTGTTTTGCCTACTGGAAATTTCAAAGCAAAGCCCAAGAGATCAGTGGCTGTGTGTCCCAGGGAGAAAATATTAGCTCTGACCCTGAAAGCATACCCAACTTCAAGAACTGGGAGGTACCCGCTCACGGGAGGAACCCACTTACAGAAGATGTGTCTGAACATTAGCTATGGGTTGGTGCTGTGTTTTACACAATATAGTGTGTAATTGGACAGACTGTGTTCATCAGTCTGTGTATTACTTCTCTGATCAGATTACACTAAAGAAGGGTTTACATTTGTTAGTAAGTTTAGGATGAACCAGTGTCTTCAAAGATCTCATTAGGAATTGAGAGAAAATGGGATAATTGTCTCCTGAGCTAGATTTAGTAAGAGACTTAGGTACTTTGTTTTAGAGATGAGTTAGTTACCACTTTTTTTTTAGATTGGGAAATGATTATAATTTGTCTTTTTAATTTTTTTTTCCTCACAAAAGCAGTAGGAAATTTATCTGTGACTCTATGACTCCAGGGAGATGTACTGTTAACCACGAGGTCAGTGCTGTATATTATATAGTTTGAGATAATGCTTGAGTTTATAAGGAGAGCATTTGTATGGATTTAGGTTAGCAAGTGCAAAATACATTTCCTTTTAATCTTCACTTGCAGAAACAGTAAAGTCTCTTAAGAATGAAAGATAAAAAAGGATCTTGAGGAAGAAGAACAGAGAAATATTCAGCTCAGAGGGCTAAGGCTGTAAGCTGCTGAGACTAGGACCCAGTGTGAGAATGGTTCAAAAAGCTTTATCATCCTGAGTACAGTTTTACTTATGTTTTATAAAGATGAGACCAAGAAAAATGTTTACGCTCTGCTAGGTTTAAGTCATATCTTGAAGTAGTAAGACTTTTCTTGATTTGCTTCTTCATTTTTTTTTTAATTATTCTTTTTAAATTGAAAAATAAAACTTTCAAAATAGTTTGAATCTCTCTTGGGAATACTGTGGTGTGCCTTTCCAGAAAAGGTGTGTTATATATCTGTATATGTGGGTAAATAAACATGCTGTTTATATTTTATTTTAAACAGGGGGATATTTAGTGCAGATAAATAGACATTTGATCAAAGCTTTCTCCCAAGACTTCACTATAATTTTGTTGTATTTGCTTTAGGTGGAGCTGCCCAGCCATTGGTACCACAGTTATCAGTCAACCCACAGTACAGCCAGCTTCTGACCTTTCTTGAAATGTCTTGTTTTCAGTGCAGTAACCATGTACGTCTCCAGCAGTCATCTCTTCCACTGCTTGTGAATAGCAGCGACATGGAATAACTAGTGTCAGGGACAGACTGTATGCTCTGGACAAGACTCCTGCTACCTTGTGATGGTGTTGCCTCCTCCATTCCTGTCACCATGTTTCTTTCCTTCCAGGCTGCCCTGTTTGTTGCCCGCACTGAAACTCAAATGAAATGCAAGTGACTCAGCAGTAAGGTAATCTCAAAGATCAATGTAAGGAGCAATTTGGGAGGTCAATATCTTGAGCTAGTATAGCTGGAACCAGAAAAAGTTAAATAACCAAGGGGTGCAATATTGGTTTTAAAGAAGAAAATAGCTGAAGCGATAAAACAAAAAATACTACTAAAAAGAATCAGAAGAATTAACCACTGTAGTACTGCAGTGCAGAAATGAACCTGCATGAATCATTTTGAGTTTGTTGTCCATCCCTGTGTACCCAGTGGCATTCCTAAGAGTGAATACGTTTGGCAGATGTAGAGGAGGAGTGTTTGGTTATCTCTGAGACATAAATAAAAATGTCTGTTTCCAGGCAAAAGATAGATGTGAAAAATTAATCTACAAGGTGCCAAACCAATCAACAACTTGGCTTGAACTACTAATGCTAAAAAGTAAATAATAAAGCAGTGCTGCCCCTATTATTTTTTCTATTCATATATGTTCCACAGAATCTATCCAGCTGCCTGCTTAGGCTGTCATAGTGTCTGCTTTTAATTTCTCTTCTTCTTCCCTTTTATCAGTAAATTAATCGTGGCTATGCCATTTCAAGAAACAAATCTTTGCTGAATAGTTAGACTGCTACAACTCCAGGGAAAAGTTGCATGGTCACAAAGCAAGGATAGAGTGAGGAGATTACCCAAAATGAGGACAAATAAACTTGCTGACCACTTGCTGAATAGAGGAGAGTGTGAAGCCCCAGGACAGAGGCTGGGTAGGAGGCAGTGAGGAAAGGAGAACTCTAACATATAGGAATAGGGGAAGAGAAATAATCTAAAAGGAAGAATTTTGCTTTGACTGGAGTTAGCTTTTAAAATCAAAACCTTAAACCAAATGCATGCTATGAATAGGTAATGTAAGATCTTTTTCTCTTCAACAGAGTATATCAGAAATAACTTGTCTTTCAGTGAAGATGAATAACTTGCTTGTAAAGATTTAGAAATATAAAAAATCATTAAAATGCTATAATATAACTTTTTAAATATTAGCAAAAAGACCTCTTTGATGCTTGTAATCCAAGTTTCATTACAGTGGGAAATTTTACAGCCTAGCCACAAACCTATGAAAATAAATTTTGTAATATAAATCCTAAGAGAACTGTAACTATACCAGGGCAAACAAGATACTTCAATAAAAATTGCCTGAGAATTGAAACTGAAATTTACTGCAAGAAGTAGGTCAGATTGACAGCACCAGAATGTTGCAGGGCAAAAAGAGAGGGACATATGGGAAGTGCTTAGCATTAGAGAAGGTCTGAGAGGAAAGTAGAGTTAGATTAGTAGTTTTCAATATAGTTTTAGTAAAATGAATGGATCTAAATCTCAGCAAAATGATTTTGAATGTAGAGTGTCCTCTGACTATTAAGCAGTTACAAATAGCAGTACAAGTAGCAAATTGCATATGGGTTGTCCTGACACTGATGAACCCTGCTTCATTTTAATCCAGAAGGAAGCAGAATTCAGTAATTATGTACAAAGGAATTTGGTGTGAGGGAATTCCTGCACAGGAATGCAAAAGAAACAGGAGGCAGCTTTTTCTGTTAGGTCTAGTAGAGAAAACAGTTGAAATGTGAGAGATAGTAGGAACTCTGATGCAAAGGCAAAGAGTCTCACACTTGAGTTTGTGGTTAAGTTCTATAACCATATTTTATAAAGTTTGAACAGGTTGATAGTGATAGGACAAGGGGGAATGGTTTCAAACTAAAAAGGGAAGGTTTAAATTAGATGTCAGGGGGGAGTTTTTCTCTCAGAGAGTGGTGATGCACTGGAACAGGTTGCCCAGAGAGGTTGAAGATGTCCCATCCCTGGAAGCATTCAAGGCAAGGCTGGATGTGGCTTTGGGCAGCCTGGTCTAGTGGTTGGTGACCCTGCCCAGGGCACGGGGGTTGAAACCAGGTGATCTTTGGGCTCATTTTCAACCCAGGACATTCTGTGATTCTATGATAAAGGGCTTCCCTATAAAATCTATTACAAGAATGCATCAACTTGGAGAAATTGCAGTAGCAACAATAAATGGCTCCTTAAATATGACATTGTGCTCATTCATGCTTGTTAATGATTGCAGAACCTAATCAAAATATGCTTTTACCACTCATAGAGCACAACTTAAACTGTTAGGCCTTTCCAGATCACTGAAGTGATTCTTAATGTTGTGACCGATTTCTGAAGTTCTTCTCAGCCTCCATTGCGTATGAATTTCCCTAGTTCTCCCATCCTTCCTCTCCTATATTTTGACTAGAGAGTAAGCATACCCCATTTGTCCCACATGAGTAGTAGAATGTGAAAACTAATAATTCCAGTCAGTGATGCTAGCAGAGTAATTATGTCTTGATTCATATGTTCTGAGGAAACTCAAGTGCACCTGAAGAAGCTGAGCTGCGGGAGTTAATCTACCATGTGTGGTGACTAATTTCATTGCAGAACTAAACGTAAAATAAAAAATCTTGAGCTAGGAGCTTAATAAGAGGATCTTTTCTTCTGCCAAAATATCGACATTGCTGGCAGTGTAAAACATGAACAAAGAAATTAGATTTTCTTTCAGGACCCTGGCTTAAATAAAAGCTGATGTGACTTTTGTATGGAAAACTGCTTGATAATCAAGCCCTGTAAATGAATCTTAAATGGAAGATGAGATAAATTAGAGAAGAAATTAATGTTTTCATTGCACTTGGCCCAAGGCTTATTCTGTAATTTTGAATCAGTGTAAAGGAAACCTCTTGTATAGCCTCAGTGAGTCTCTTTTTGTTAATTAGTTGTTAATGTAAGACAATGACTAGCTTGTAGTGACTGAAATAGGTGAGGAAGAGTTCACCAAAGCAACCTCAGTTAGCATCTGTGCAAGACCTGTAGTCTCAAGCAGAGAGGAGGTGATGTGCAACTTGGAGTGAACTACGAGCAACCATTTTAAACCAGCACAGCATGGGTTAGGAGAAGAATATATTTGTACTTTTGTGAACTTGTCTGTGTGAATAATTTATTTGAGGTTGCCCTTTTCATCCAGGTTTTTGGCTGGACTGGCATAAGATGGAGCAGGTTAATAAGCCCCAGAGAGTGAGTAGCTTAGGCATACTTAAAGCATTAATTTCTCCTGACTGCCATCACCAATGAGTCATATGCAGATTTCTCCTGAGTGGGTCATGTTAAAAAGAAAATCAACTTTGTGCATGTGAGATATTATTTTACAATGAGGAGATCTTTCAGGGTAGAGATACTGATAATTTTGAGTTGGTAGGGGGTAGATATATTGTATTTGAATGTGTTGTGTGTATGGGGAGAAGGGTTTAGACTTTGTCTTTTAGTAGCAGTTACATTTTTGTAAAACTCTGTATAACAGTATGTGTATTTCAATTCAAATTTTAATGCAGGACTGGGAGAACAACTTGCTCAAATATTGGAGCTTTGTCCCATTTTATTTGGTTTTGGACTTCAGTTATAATAAAAATTTAATTCCTTTTACTCTTAACCTCTTTTATTCGCTGCATGCATCAGTGATCCAGAAGATGGTAATGTAGTTACGCAGCATCTTGAATGCACAAAATCTGTCACTGCTTCTCTGTAAATCGAACATCCCTCATAAAGAAAGAATACAGGCTAGTTATAATAAACTCTTTTATTTCAGGAGCTAACTACATGACTCATAATATAAAGAGGTGTTTTATGTCCTGTAGATAATGTACATAAAAGTTTTCCCCATGGTATCTTTGTAGATCTTATTTTATCTGTATGCATTTTCCCCTCTTTTTCAACTGAGCATGTTATTAATAGTTTCAGAAAGAGACTACATTGTCATCTGTGTTGTCTGTTCTGACTTGTTTAAAAAGAGAACCTTTTTCAAAGAGGTGGGCGTATGAGCATGTTTAAGTAGGAGAGTAATGGATACCACAGAGTACATGAGAGTTCAAGTTTTCCTCTCCGTGCTTCATGATGTAGTATAGATATTTATGATGCAGCATTTTAAAGGGCTGACAGACTATAATTAAAACTATGCCAATTTGCATCTGAAATCCAATGAAGAGGTATGACTAGAATCTTCTTGGATATTTTGCATATTATTTTGACTTTAGAGATGCATTTATGGCACTTATAGTTTTTTTCACTAAAATCATGAAAACTAGATATTTTCTGAGTGGTGGTATGAATGCATTCATCAAGATTTCATGCATCCATGAAATGCGAGCAAGCTATATGTTATATGAACGTGAAGGTGTATTAGCTCTTTGCTCTTCCAGCTAAGAATCAAAGTCTTGATGAAAATAACAAAATGAATGTGTTTTATTATCTGAAACCTGAGACTGAGTGAATACAAGACTGAAATCCTCAGCTCTTTTTAATCATCACAGATGATATTTATGTACTTCTAAGAATTTCCTGTTTCAGGCTCTGCTGTTGACCTGTATCAGGCCTTCTTGCAACCTCCTTTAATCCTGCCTCAGGTAAAAACATTTTGTAGACTTGGACTCTTCATTTAGTTCTCTCCTTGCACCATACCTGCGCTTAATGCAAAAAATAGTTGACATATAATTCCTCACAGTCAGTATCTATTGTTGTGCCCATTTATTCTTCATTTAGCTTTTAGAGCACAGAGTGGTAAACTTTATAAAGTGCATGCTACTCTATCTTTATTCATATAGTGTTCATGAAGACAGAACAAGCATCAACTTCAATGATTTTCAATAATCAGGCTGTGGCCTTCACAATTGTTTTCTCTGCCCAAATTGGCCTCCTTTTCAGTAGGAATTTCATTATTCCAACAATAAAAATAATTATATAATGAAAAAAGCATAAAAACTTCCCTTATAAAAATACATGACTACATGAGGTAGAACAAGCTTTCATAATAATTTCTTCTGTATTTGCAACTGATGATAATGCTTAGATGAGAGATGAACTTTATCATTATATAAAGATATGAAATTAAGATAGAAGCTTAATATATATCATTTTCTATTCAAGTTATCTGTCTCACTGAGGAGAATTTTTCATTTAAAATCAGGAGGGCTATGATGCTTGACTCTCACTCTGTTGATCACTCTGTTGATCTGTCTCAACCTGGCTGTGTTGCATGGCTGCTTGAAGCCCCAGGAAGTGCCTGCGTGATTTTACTTGTTTGCTCTTCTGCGACAAAAGAGAAATACAAAGTGAGATACTCTGCTCACCTACTGTACTGTATTTTCTTTTGGATTTCATGCTTCATCAGTTCTTCTCTGGAATATTTTAATGAGGAAAGACATAATAAGTCACATGGGCCTTCTTTAATACAGATGGCTAATGAAAATGCAAGAAAATATCAAAGTAATTATGCCAAGCTGTATTACTTTGGAATTCCAATCCTTCTGCTTTCCATCCTGTACATGTTTTCGCTGTTATTTTCATGTTTAGTAGCTGAATCAATGGTTATTGCTAAGACTCAGTGTTCTGTTAAGCTTAAAGAAAAGGCACTTTAATAACCTACAGCCTTGATGGCTGCTCAGTGGCATCACAAACTCTGTTGTTCTGAAGAGCAAGATGGCTTATCTTAGAAAGAAGCAATCAAGTTCCTTTCCTACCTACCCCCAGCAGATTAAGATGCATACACAATGTGTAATTTATAGAGAATATTTTCCTTTCCCTCTAGCCTGATTTTTTTGTTTTTTTTTTTTCTCCCAGAATCTCCTTTTTCTTGCTGCTTCTTGCCTTCTCTAATGGGCTACAAACCACATATTAGAAGGTGCCATTACACTGTACTAAAATTCTAAACCCATTACCCTCAGGTTTCACAGAATGGTTGAAGGAGAGAACTGGGAACCTTTCCAGAACAGAGTTTAGCAGCTTTATGTTTTGTACGATGAAGCTTCTACAAGTTTAAGATATCCTGCCTGGGTACAATTTAGGACTGTACGGGAAGGTGGAATACTTACAGCTAAATTTCACTTCTTATTGTATTTTCACTAAATAAGTATGCTTGAAAGTGGTGGGAAGAACTATGTTAAGTTTTTTCATTTTGGTTATTAACTCTTTATACCAAGGCTAGAACTTTTTCTTAAGTGTACTAATAGCCATTCAATTTTGCAAATAACACTTATGCTGATTAAAAAAAAATTCTACAGGTGACTGTGTATGACAGAAGATTGAATTATTCTCCATGTCAATAAAAATTCATGGACGGTGCAATGCAGTGTCCAGGAAGCTTTACTTATAACCTTGTGTGTATGCAGGCTTCTGAATTTTTTCAAGAAAGTCCTTTGATATTTTCACTGACATCTTAAGAATAAGCCTGACATTTAGCCAGCAAGAAGTAATGGAGGAAGGAATTAGAAATTGAATAAAAGATCACTGGTGAATGAAGGCTTATATACATATCAAACATCCAGCAGCTCATTGCTCATAAAATATAGAAACTCTCGTAGCCATTGAGAAAACATTTTGAATGAAATGACCATTTCGCCACTGAGATCTTAATCTTCAGCACACAGGGAGTGAGATGACGTGGATATAAAATATTTCAGGTAAAGCTGGTGTGTACTGTCCCAAGTAATTTAAGTATGCAGTGCTATGCACTGCAGTACGTGTTGACACCCAGGAGGCAGTGGCTACAGTATGGGTTGGATCTTTTATACAAATTTTGCTTGGAAGTAGTGTACTAGTGGATCTGTGAGTTCAGAGCAATTATCTTGTAATTAACCTGAGAGCTGTTGATTCTATTTGTTCTCAAGAGAAGTTGGTGTGCCTGGTAACTTTCCTGAAATTTTATCTGTTGCAGTTAAATCAGGCATGATGAAAAGATTACTTTTCCTTAAAAGATGAAGATTCAGTATGGCATTTTGCTTTTTCTGCAGTCCTAAAAATGTTCATACAGTATTTTGTTGTTGTTGTTTTCATTTTTTGTTAATCAGACTGAATAAACCCAGTTCTGTTTGTGGCATTCACAGTGACAGCCACACAGACCATCTGCAGGTTTGGATCCTTTCTATCCAGCGTGCAGTCTTTCCATTTCAATCTTGCATTTCCCAGAAGTAGGACTGTTTTTAAACGTTTAAAGTATTTCACTAAAACCAAGCAAATGCATTTGTTGTGCAGAGGGAAATTATTTATTTTTCTTCTATTTAGTTATTTGCTCATGAGAAGTAAAGAATTCATTGACTCCAAGGATGATAATATAGCATATGTAGTGTAATTAAATATTACTGAAACATCTGTGACACACCTTCAAAACAAACCTCTTCTCTCTGCTTGATTCCTAGGGACAAAGTCCCAGCAGGGGGCTCTCAGGTAACACTGAGAAATCTTTGTGAGATACTGCATGTTAGTTGCACACACTTGCATGATAGCCGTGTATTCTAAAAGTTTAAAAAAAACAAAAACATGCTCATTTAGCATCTTTGTATTTTTTTTTTTTTTAAACCACTTTGGTTAGGGAAGTTGCTACACTCTTTTGGCTCATCCTGGGGTTTTAGAAGAAATTGCTGTTTCTTAGATTCAAAGGCAGACAGTGGAAGGCGACACTGTCTGGCTCCGACCTTTTGAAAATCAATTTGAGTGAGGTCTTGTGCCAATTTGGATTTAACTATCTCTGATCTAGGATTTTTTTCTCCATTTTAGTAATTTTCTGCAAGCTGCTTAAATGTACACTCTGTATCAAGAAGCAGCAGCAATTATTGCATTAAGAACAGAATTAGCTGTCTCAAGTGAAGAAATAATTAAAAATTGATCCACAATCCTATGATATGTCAACCCCCAGTAAATAAATAAGAAACAGCAAATTTTGAAGCTTTTTATTTTAATTTTGAGAACATGTAATAAGACAGTTAGGCCGATAGTCCACTTTCATCCAAATGATGCAAAGAGGGGTCAGTGAAGAAATTCTCAGTGTACAATCTATGAATTTCTTTCTTCTCCTATTTGAAAAAATATCTGACTAGACAATTGTCAGAAGTATTTATTTAGGAATATTTCTTAAGGTAGTAATTTTGTAGCAAATAAACTACAAGAGCGATTTTTTGTAGCAAAGGTGTGTTTCAAAGGTATTTTCTGATTAAAGAAAATTATGGAAAGATAGTGAAAACATTATTTGAATTAATTTGAATAAAATAAATGTATGAATTATTTTTGTCTCTTGATTACCACTGATAAATATACTAAAGCTAATAAATAGAGCATGAGAGATACATAGATCTCTTTATTTAGAGAGCTGTTAGGCCTTTAAAAACGAATGCATATTAGCTCCAAATTTACAGAAAAATCCCAGAGATTGTCTTTCTTTTGTAAAAAGATTTTTCATCAGACATGGGGACAAATCTAAAACATCCTGTATAGCCTAATAGAATAAAAAAGTTAGGATTTCTATAGCAGACTTGCTTTGCAGATTCTTCATTTACACAAATATGTAAACAGGGCTGAAAGCAGAATGCGGATCTTATGATTTATGCTTCCAATAAAACATCTTGATCGTACTGTCTTGCATAGTTTACAAATCTATTCATCTAAATATTTTGAAAAATATTGCATTTGTAATCTCTTTTGACTGTACCCTTTGAGGTAGATTTCAGAGGCTGTACTAAAAGAGCCATCAGTGGTACACATGTGATCATCACATGGTTAAACTGGAAGGCCTGAAAAGTGCTAAGGTCTCTGAACTTCATAAAATTCTTCTGCCTGTTCTATGATGCATGAAAGATGTCAGCATATCCTTAGTGGGTAACTTTATCTTCTAGATGATAAACTTTTCTGTGTGATCTATAGAAATGATGATGATACAAGAGAGTATATGTGTCTTCTTGGAAAATGACCCCTGTCTTTTTGGACCAAGCCTATTTCTTACTTCTGTGATTTCAAAAAATATTGTCTTTGTCATTTTCTCATAGAAAGTGCTGTTGGTACTTACATCAGTGGCTGTGACTTAGATACTCAACCAATATGAAATCCTGAGAGGTGGGCAATGCTCTACCAGAGCTCAGGTGGATGCTGTTACCTCATAATTTACTCAGAGGTAAAAAAAAAAAAAAAAAAAATAGTTTGCATCTGCTTGGAGTTCTAGATGGTTACTCTTGGGTAGGTTACTCTGAAGTAAACATCTCTACCGCAGGTTTGAGTGGGTTTTAAGTTGCTTTGTATTTGCCTGGCGTATTTGCTTCTTGACTCTTTGTTTAGGCTTCTGGTAGCTCCAATAATTCTGATGCATCTAGATTCTTTTCTGAAAGATCATTTGTGGTTGTACTGGTAATTCAGTCATACGTGACACAAAACAGCGTAAATTCTATGTGAAGTATCTGTATCTTTGTGTCTGTGAGGATTGGTTTCTGATTCTAAGAAAAAGTTATCAGACCTGTTGTTTAAGGTAAGATTATGATATCATGTTACTTAGTAATGCCACCTTATCGTTGGCTTTATAAAGTCAAAATTTTAGTTGTTTCACATTTTGTCTCTCTCTCTTTTTTTTTTTAATCATGAAATTACTTGAAGATGTTTTGACCTGTCAGTTATTAGAGCATGTATGTTGGTACTAAAGCAAAGGTGCTGAATAGAGAATGTACTCTTGTGTTTTATGGAGTAATTCATCTGTCACTTTCTTTTATTTTACTCAGGGACTTGGCTGTTTTCTAGGCTGTAAATTGTTCTCCTTTTAAATCAGGCCAGCAATACATAAGAGAGAACTTATTAAGCGATCTGGATATATTCATCAGTCTAGTGCAGGCCTCTGTATCTGGGAAAATATCGATTGCATCCCCTATGACTTTTTATTTACCCATCTAATATTTTTATAAAAGTGGAAAGAGTTAGGGATTTTCCCCATCTTCTACCTCTTTGATTTGTGTTACAGAAACTGAAAATTTCAGTTTGAGTTTCATTATTGTCACTGTCTACTACCTATATGAATGTGAATGAGGTTGGATTTTGAGTAGTTAAGACCTTATTGTTTTTTCCCTCAATAATAATTGTCCTCACTAGGTTAGAAATTAATAATATGCAGAGTACAATCTTATTTTTTTTAATCATTAATATCATTAGAGAGAAATAGACGTGCTTTTAGTAAATAGCATTCTAATGAATTGGGAAAATGCATATACAGTGGTGTATTCCAAATATATTTCAATATGAGGTATGCTACTTACAGTATGTCAGCACATTTATATTCTGCACAGATATCTATCTGTAAATAGTATTATATAAAAACAAGTACTAATAATATGCACTGTTAAAAATACATGCTATCTCTATAGGTGAAGTTACCATGTTTTTTTTAGATGATCTCTTGCTTTTTCTACCAAATGCGCATGTGAATATTGTAATGGTGAAAGTAAAATTTTCTGTTGCAACAGTGATGTAATAGTGTCTTGCTCTTCTGGGCTTTTTTTTCCTCTAGTACACTTTTTTCTTTAAATACCTGCTGCTAAATCTCATGGCACTGACCTATGGAGAAAAAGGTTTGTTGTATCATTTCCAAGACTATTACATCTCTTGATGAAAAGAAGCTTTGTAAGTTGCTCTGTGTTTTCTGTAGTGTGAGATTAAAAAGTGTCTTTTTTCTTTGTCAGATAGCATTGATTTTTATCATTCACAATTAATGCAGTCCTGTTTTTTGGCTTGAGCTGAACGTAGGTTGTGACTTGGTGGCCTTTTGTATTGGGGTTACAGCATTAGTGGATTAAGAAATTGGAGCATGGACTTGTGAGGAATGTTTGATGTTGTCCTGCATGATAGGCTGGTTTCCAAATTGGAGAAAAATGGATTTGATTGATGGACCACTTGCTGGATAAGGAATTGGCTGGATGGAGACACTCAGATAATTATGGTCAGTGGCTCAGTGTCCAAGAGGATACTGTTAAGAACTGATGTTCCTCAGGGATTAGTGCTGGGAGTGATGCTATTTGACATCTTTGTAGGCAACGTGGACAGTGGAGAGACATGTAAAGTCCATGATAAGGACATGTAGCAACAGGATGAGGGAAGATGGTTTTAATCTGGAAGAGGGTAGATGTGCACTAGATATTAGAAAGAAATCCTTTACTACGAGGGTGGCAAAGCACTGTTAACATGTTGACCAGAGAGATTATGGATGTCCCCAACCCTGGAGAATTTCAAGGCCAATCTGGATGGGGCTCTGGACACCTTGGTCTAGTGGGAGGTGTTTCTGCCTTCAGCAGAAGGGTAAGAACTAGATGATCTTATAGGGCCCTTCCAACCCAAATCAGTCTATGTTTCTGTGATAATGGCTTGAGTACCAGTGTGAGCAGGCTGCTCGTTGCTGTGATGATGTGTCCTCAGAGGGAGCTGACAGCTCTTCTAATCAAATCTATAAGGAGTGTTTGGAGGTAAAAGTAATAGGATGTTTCAGAAGTAATGAGACGCCTTTGTTCTTCTGGTGAATGAATTAGGAGGTAGCAGGATGATACTAGGAAAGGATTATTTGAATCAGAGCTTACATTCCTAATATCATGACGTAAGAATTTGAGTATGCAGTTCAGTACAACAAATAATATATTTTAAATAAAGACTGTTTCTAACATCTTACTGAAAAGAAGGGGAGAGAGAACAAGTGGAAGAAACACCAGCACCATGTGCTGGTTTGAGCATCTAAAGTTTGGAAGAGATTCATGAAATCTTGACTGAAAAGGCAAAAGAAAAAGTTACGAGAGAGACCTAGCACAAGGATTACAGCTACAAGGTCTGATGATTTACTAGAAGTGGGAAGGGGGGATAGAAAGAAGAATGTAGTATTTTAGAGAGGCTGTGCTGGAGCAAGCTAGAAGTATGTCTCAGGCATCACCCTCCCCATGCTGCAGATTTGCACTTTAAAGGTATTTTCTTTGCCTTAAGGTGCAAGTGGGTTCTCCATTTCAATACACCATAGAAAATAATAATTGCTGCTTATGGGAGAATTTGATAGACACTGAAGTAATTTGTGTCAGGTATATAATACTTAACAGCTGCACTCAGGTTCCCTGGCATATTTGAAGTGAAATACTGTGGCAATACAATTACAGAGCTATATATGTTTATGTGCATTTACTTGTCTGGGCATTAGGATGAAAGAGTTAGTTTGTTAGTGATATTACACATCACTCAATACCTTGAATAATAAACAGAAGTAGTATCTGCAATAGGAAACCTAACAGTAATTCACATCTTTAGAGGGCAGAAGTTTTAGGAGCATTCTTTGTCTGTACAAGCAGATAAGTGCACGTTATTCCTCAATCTGTTGTAATCTAGCATCTGAAAGGAAAAATTGCTAAAGGGACTGTTTGTGTCATCATAGAAACAGTACTGTGATGGGGACACGGAGAACTGATAATATTTTGCTATATGATCTAAAACTAGTCCAGTGCATTCAGTTTGTGTTTCCCTTGTTTATTCATCTGTGAAGTTAGACGCTTAACCTTGCTTCCACTGAACATAGAATCATAGTGGTTGGAAGGGACCTCAAGGGATCATCAAGTCCAACCCCCCTGCCAAAACAGGTTCCCTACACCAGGTTGCACAGGTAGGCATCCAGGTGGATCTTGGATATCTCCAGAGAAGGAGATTCCACAACCCCCCTGGGCAGCCTGTGCCAGTGCTCCGTCGCCCTCACTGTAAAGAAGTTCTTGCACACATTTGTGCGGAACCTCCTGTGCTGCAGTTTCTGGCCTTTTCCCCTTCTCCTGTCTCCACACACTTCTGAAAAGAGTCTGGCCTCGCCACTTTGTCCCCCACACATCAGATATTTATAAACCTGGATCAGATCCCCTCTCAGTCTTCTTTTCTCAAGGCTAAAGAGACCCAGTTCACTTAGCCTTTCTTCATAGGGGAGATCCTCTAGGCCCTTCACCATCTTTGTGGCCCTGCGCTGGACTCTTTCCAAGAGTCACATCAGTGCCAAACTATTGGGCACACGAATGCAGGCAGAGTGGGTTATTTAGCATTGCTGTGATTGTTCCAATTCATGTTTAATTAAGCCAATAAAATATCATATCTGAGCCTGAAAAGACACAAATTGGAATGAAAATAGAAAATGTTCATGGGGAATGGGAGGCATGAAGAGAAGCAAGTTTAACGCATCCAAGAGGGATGACTGAAGGCGATGTCTGAGCAGATGGGATTTGCTGGGAGCTCAGACTCTAGCCTGGAGTGTAAGTGGAGGTGTTTGTCCTGTTCAAGTTGTGCCAGGTCGGTGCTCCATCTTCAGTAATGGAAATTAAGCTCATAGGTCATGTGGTTTGGTGACATTCTTTGCACTGTATGCTGAGTAGAAGCTGTCTGCAACCAATATTCTGCAAAGTTCCTTCTCTACCCAGCAGGTAAAGATTTGAGCTGTGCTGAATTTTCTAACAGGCAACTTTTAACTTTACTTCAGAATATTTTCTGCAGTGTCTTCTCACTTATGTGGCATCTGATGTCTGAAATATGAAGAAATTCTTGTTGGCATAATCTGAAGGCTATCTGCAGGCTGACTGTGGCGTGCTTGTTAGTGAGGACAGTGGCTGCTAACAAATGCAAAATCTTCAGTGTGCTAATTGCCATCTGTGCCATGAAAATTATTTGACTGTCTTAACTTCATTCTTCTGCACGCTGTTATCTCTGCCTTCACTCAGATCTCTCCTGTGGGACTGGAATATTACATGTGTTTTCACTGGCAGAGTGAACACTGCTCACCAGATGCATCTAAACAGCAACCTTGTCTTGGGGAAATCATGGCTCAGCAACTGGAGCTGGGAACACAGCTGTGCACCTCTTTTTGCACTTGGCTGGTGATGATGAGACTGCAAATATGAGGAGTACGTGGAGTAATGGTTGTCCTTTGTGTTAGTGAGGGCTGTGAAGTTTTCAGGCCAAGAAGTCCTCTTATAACTGTTCTGCTGAACTGGTTTTCATTGTGGTTAAAAGGAACAATAGGAGGTCTGAAGGCAATGAGAAGGGTGTTTTTCCCATGCTCTGTTTGTCAGGTAACAGTGACAGTCTGTAGGCTATCAGCTGTTTCCTCATGAGTTCCTGGTTTAATTTTTTACAATCAAAACAACAGAACAGATCTGGCTGTATCAAAGTACCTTACATGCTTTGGTAGCAAAAGTGTGGCATTTAATCTAATGAGTTCAAAAGAAAAGTTATGATGAACCAAAATAATAGCTTCTGAATTTTTTTTGTTTGCTTGTTTCTGGTGAAGGTTGAGTTGGTGGCTTGGAAGGTTCTCCCTGAGAGCACGGGTAGTGACATATTTTAAAATGTTGTGATTTTATAGGCTAAGATGTCACTTCAAGCTTCTATTTTTGGTAAGCTGACAGTTATATTTCTTTAAATATTATTTTAATTTTGAATTGCTGAAGCAGTTTTTTTGTTTTTTCTTTTCTCCCTCTCCAGTTCTATCCTAGATTAAATGCCTTAAAATTGTACCTAGGTTTTATGCTTTTTACCCCTGATTTACTACAGTATGTTATCAGTTTTATGTTCTCCAGGGATTTTCGCTGTTGAATGATTACAGCAAAGTTATTTCAAGCATATGCTGTGTTTTCTTCTGCGGTGCAGCAAAACTACTTTAACTCTTGAAGTAATCCAAAGCCCACTGTGCAGCAATCTCAAAGTAAGATATAATTCGGTTTAGTTTTAATTAGACATTTTGAACATAATATTTGCGTTATACGTTATATGTGTCAGGGTTTTTTGTTTTTTTGGATTTTTTTTTTTTAGATTATCTACAGGTGTGAATATAGGTTGTATTGTATAAAGTAGCAGTTGTGGTGTGAAGAGGCAATGTTAGATCAAGGCAGATTAAAGAGAAACTAACTTCAGATGTGTTGATAATCCTTATGTAATTCTTTTAAATTTACAAATGTCTATTTATTCTCTTCTAAATGTTGGTTGTATTTCTTCAGATGACTCCCAGATTTTATACTGCATATCATTCTAAAGAACTGTGTGGGAAATCTTAGAAGGAAGAGTTTATTGAAGTAATGGTAGATTACCAGGTGAGATCTGTAGTTAAGATCTTGTCAGTAGCATTAACATGCTCAGAAGAGCTGAAAGAGACATTTTTTTTATTAGCTGTAGCTAAGAAAAGTAATTTTCATGCCTTTTGGAAACCTGTTGGATAAATTGTTGTGCGGTTTATGGAATATTTGCTGTCTTTTCAAGCTGTAGTGAGAAATATAGAGAAAGGAGTGCATAGGTAATTCCTACACATAAAATCATTAGCCACACATCTGATTTAAGATTAACAAACAGAAAACACCCAGAACATACCATAGACCATAAAGAACTGTCCCATCTGGGTGGAATTGAACCATTTGGTTTTTTACTGTCACTCCATGGACAAAGGGCTTCTTGTCATTTTGGAAATACATGTCAGATACCTGGAGGTGGTCAGCTACTCTGTTGTCCAGCATTAGTTTCAGAGGTATTCCAGAATAAGAGAGCTTTTTGGCTCTCCAGGACTGTTGGAAGTGCATGGTAAAGGTGTACTGCTAGAGAAAAAATAAGAAGGGCATTTTCTATTTTGCATGTATGCTCAATAACATAAATAGCTTTCTGTTCAGTAGCAGATATCAGTAATGCGCTAGGAAGATTAAGAGTCATAGAACTGCAGGGTTTGGAAGGTATCTCAAGAAATCATAGATTCCAACTTTCCTGATAAAACAGTTACCCTACAGTAGGTTGTGCAGATAGGTGTCCAGACAGCTCTTGAATGTCTCCATAGAAGGAAATTCCACAACCTCTCATGGCAACCTGTTCCAGTGCTCTGTCACTCTTACTGTGAAGAAGTTCTGCAACACGTTTTTATGGAACATCGTAAGTTTAAGTTTAGGATCAGGAGCAATGGTTTATCACTACACACTACTGAGAACAACCTGGCCTCATCTATTTGCCCCTTTAGATATTTGTAAACATTAATCAGATATGCTCTGTTTTCTTTTCACTAGTCAGAACAGACTTATGTTACTCAAGCATTTCTCATAAGCGAGGTGCTCCTTCCTTTATCATCTTTGTGGCCCTCCACTGGAATCCTTCTGGGAGATCTTTTTTGATCTGGGGAGACCAGAACTGGGTGCAGTATGTTGTCGTTATCCATGACCATGAGTCTTGGCCTGTTTGAGTTAATGCTGAATTCACACTGTTCACCAATGGCAGTGACTGTCTACACACCACCTGGCCATGGGCCAAAGCCTCTTGTGCAAGGGGTCTCCTGTGTGCAGGTGACAAGACCTTCAGACTACAGATCACATTCAGCATCTCTTGTACGTTTCCTTATAAATGAAAACAGCAGGATTTAGCCGGCCTCAGTCAAATAGTATTGCATACCATTGAGGACACCTTAGCATATTCATTGCCTTCATTCTGAAATATCCTACCTGAAGTCCAGTAATGACAGCAGTCCCTAAACAATCGGAGAATGAGAAAATAGAACTTCAGAATGTATCATAAATAATTTCTCATTCTGCAATGGTTGTCGTTGCCAGTTGTAAAGATCTTTGAGAGCTGGATGCATTTCAATTCAGCCTGAGAACTGAGGAGCTTTCTGTCCTTGGTAATTAGACACTGTCCCATAGAAAACATCTTCTGACTATCACAGCATAGTCTAGAGAAATGCAACTTATGCAGTCCTTCAGCCCTCCACTTGATTTAAAATGAAATTGTTTTTAAAAGTTTCTGGTCTGACTTAATCCCTCATTGTCTTTCTCTGTGTGAATTCAATGATTTTTAAAGGACAGTTTTTCCACTTGCAGAAATCAATGGTGTACTTTATATCTGATGGGATTCTTAAAAAATAACTGGAACAGCAGTATGTAGATTTCCAGTTTTAACCTCCTTATCTTCTCCCTTGTCCCCCTTTTTAAGTGGCAAGTCATTTTTTCACATATTTAGCAGTTTAAGTGAAGTAACATTATAGATATGGAAAAAACTCGTTGGGTAAGATTTTCTTTTATGTAAGGGAAATCCTCACTTCTGTCATCCTGACTTAGCTTGGACTGTAATTTTTGAAGAAATAGCGAGCATAAAAGCTGTCTGATGTGAATTTCTCTCATCATCTTTAGTGACTTCTTAAGAACGTGTGAAAATCAAAGCACTATTGTTACCTTTCAAAAGCATTTCTTCCTGAAATATTGCACCTTACAAAGGCATGAACTATATAGTTCTATCAGGATTTGCCTCAGATTAATTTAATCTCCGAAGAAGTGTTTGACTAAATTATGACCATGCTAGGTCTAGTGTATAAAAACTTGATGCTGAAAGATTTTGGTCTATTCCTGCCTCCACAGGCACCTTCCAGGCGAAGTTCCCCTCTGCTCCCCTTATACAAACAGATAGAGAACAGATGGGAGCTGGATGAAGAAGGGGAATTGCATCATTCTAGTGCAGTTTTCATGTGTCTGCTTTCTATCCTATAGTACTTCAAAAATTTTACATAGAAAAGGTATCATAAACAGCTGATACAAGTTTAATTCTTAAAACTCAGCACTTCTCTGTTGTCTGTGTAATTCAGCAATGCCCATGCAGTTTGTAGTGCAGAAATAATTCCAACTACATGTAGTTTATCTTTTTCTTTTCCCCCTTTTCTTGCTTTTCTTTATATTTTCTCTAGATATTAACACTGCTTTTGTATAACTGTCACCAAGGGGAATAAAAATACTAATAACTGAGAATTTTGTGTGATGGTTCTCAAAGCTCAGTCAGAGAGAAAAATAACCTAGATCGGCTACTGGATATCGTAAGGATGCAATCAGACAAAAAGTAAAATTCTATCTCTTGGCTGTAGCTAGCAGAATGGAATAAGTTGCTATTTTTAGCATCTGTCTCAAATTTTATTTAATCCTGTTGTGCTTTATACAGAATACTGCTGTTGGTAGCACTAGAGCAGAGATAGCGAACCTATGCCCTGAAGTTGTGCTGTACCGTGCAGAAATATGAGGCGCATTAAAGAATATTAAAAGGGAGAGCAAACCACCTGAGCTTAATCACAAAAGTTTCTTCAGATTTCTTATGTCACAGAGTTTTATTTTTTTTCCATTTCCCAGAATCTGGGAGTTCTTCATTAAATATCTTAATGAAGAAAAGGAAGAGCTGCATATCATGATTTTGAATGTCCCTGTCGTAAATTTTCATATTAAAGTGAAAAGTTAAAGATTATTTCATTGACAAAATATTTCTGATCTGTAATGATCCAAACTACACAATTGATTTATAAAAAAAAAAAAAAAAAATTGTTTGCTGTGCTTGTTGTTTGATTTTGGAACACAGCATTACTGTTCTCCTATTTCATTAGTGAAGAATGAAATGCCAGTAGACCATGTACCTAGCTTCATCTTGGGATGTGTTCTAGTATCATTATTTTCTGTGTTTTGCAGTTGTATATGTGAGGTGAGAATTTGATGACAGACCTAATCTTCTATCCTGTAAAATTTGCTGTGACTTCAAGCTTTAAAGTGTATGAATAGCATCTGAATCTTTTATATGTATAGTGGTGGTTGGCTGCAGAATTTATTTTTTTAAGGTAATGACAACTTTATCAGATCTCAAGTAACTGTCTAGATAGAAAAGTAAATCAGACTGTATTTAATGTTTGTATTTAGGAATTTCTATTTCAGAGCTTAAAAAAAAAATCCACTGAAATTTACTTCTGCAGATAGCTGTTACTGGAACATTTTTTAGTATATATTCTTTTTTAGAAAATCACTGAATATTTTTGCTTAACTGTACTACTTAAAAGAAAAAGCTAGAATATCCTAGCTAGAAAAATTATGATATTTCAGTATATCTAATAGAGCTATGCTTTTCTCAAAAAGATCAGGTTGTGTGTAACTTCATGGCAACCTGATCTAGTGGGAGGAGTCTAGGCCCATAGCAGAGATTTGGTACTGGATTGTCTTTAAGGTCTCTTCCAACCCAAATCTTTCTGTGAAATCTTGCTTTGTTTTTCCCAGACATAGTCATTTTCCTGGTGATAAAAGTCTTGGCACCATTGATAAAATTGTTCTGATGTATAGCGTATTTTATGGGGGTTTTTTGTTTGTTTGTTTTTTTTGTATGTGACGAAGTCTAATAAATTAGAATTAGGTGATTTTTTCTTCTTTGTTTTTTCCTTCACTGTACAAATTTCCTACTTATTTATATCAAACTGGAAATGTGTGAGAAACTGTGAATGAATGTGCACTCTAATATTTAAGTCAACCTCTGTGTATCATTAACATGAACAGTGAGAGCAGAATATTTGCTGGGCTTCAGTTTGGCTCTGGCTTCTCTCCAATTTTGAGTTTAGAACTTCTTGCAGCAAGAACATAAGCTTTCTTGTGGGTGCATATACTCACTATCAATAAACACATTTTGATTTCAGTTTAAATTAGTTTGTTTGTAGGACGGGAGACATTGCTCAGCTGGGGTCTTGCTGAGTTTGTGATGTGTAATTACGTTTATGGTTGGATTACTTGGAGAAACTTCCATATGCTGCCCTGTATCTCAGCTGGCTGTTATCCCTTGTCAGCTCTGGAAGATTAAGGAGAGCTTTCTAAACTTCTGCTCAGCTTCTTTCTGAATTTAAAGGATCATAAGCACAAGTGAATTCTGCACCAAAACTATCTTTCAAGTCTGGATTAAATTAGGAGTTAATTTGGTGGGGTGAAATGACTCCATGAAGGGCAGTGAAAGTTAAGAAGCCTTTCTTTAATGCCGAACTGCAATGAAATAGTGGTAGAAACAGACCCTTGTCTTCCCTGTTTCTAAGAATGCTCAGCGTGTTTAGAAACATCTCACTAAGCAAGTTCATCTTGTTTTTACTACTGATTTCATTTTAAAAATGAAAATATTGGTAGACTTGAAGTGACCTAGCTGCTGAAATAGTTTTTATAATACAATACTAGCAGAAACATGGGAGATTTTTCATTATCTTGGCTTCTGTGAGGCATCTTACTAAGGTGTAGGAGGTTAAGATGAATACTTACATGCCAGTCTTAGGTGTGTGAGAGGTTCTGTGAAAATGTAAATAGGAGAATCTAACATTTTCCTCAAAATGTCAAATTGTTTCTTAATCTAAATTTAATTAACCTCATAAATAAACAGAGTCGTCAAACTTCTCTAAGGTAGTATAAATTTCTTGTAGGAGAGAAAATGAGTGGATGACTGCCACCTTCTGTAAGTGAAGTTAGAAAGCAATTTGTAGTTCTAGTAAATAATAGACTGGAGAGCTGTCATACAAAACTATTCCCTTTTTATTTCTGTTACATTTGTTTTGTTTGAATAACTTTGTTGTGAAACATCTATAGATGATATAAGGGCAATAATGGAATTTTTCTTTTGTGATAAACTTTTGCATCCCTTTGAAACCAGCAGAGATGCATTAAAATAGGGAAGTAATATCCACTGTGTGGTTTAGCAGTTTGGCACAGCAGAATATGTGAAACATGTTGCTATATTATAAGCAGATATTCTGGGAGGCACATTGATGGAATATAAGACCAGTAAAAATGTCTGCTATACTAGCATTTGTTTTCCTAGTTCAAAAACTCCACAAATGCCTGTTTAAAGAGAAAAATAGGAGGAATCTTTTAACTTGCCATTCACATATGATCTAAAAGACTATTTCTATTTTCCCTCTTTCCAAGATCATCGCAGTCTAAGTTCTGCTATTGTTTCCTATGTTTAGGCAAAAATCCAGAAAGTAACATCCTGAATGTAATTCTTACCAAAAACAAACAAACTAAAAAAAAAAAAAAAAAAAAAAGGATATTTTGTGATTATGTAACTGTTGTAAGACAATTCAATATCAGTTTTTAGAACTCCAGATGAGTCTGAGGGCACTGTGCAACAAAGCAAAAAAAAAAACCTCATCAGTGTTATACTTTAGACAGATATCGGTATGTACTGATAGTGATATACTGAACTTAAATGTAAATGAAATCATTAGGAATCATCCAGTAACCAAATACCTTACTGCACCACTGGAAATGAGATGAAATTCAAATACAGTATAACTTAGTCAAGAGAAATATTGCTGAAATTGCAGTTTAAAATTAAATATGGAGTGATGATCAGAATACTGATGGAAACAATGCCGTAAATGTAGAATACCATATGTGTAAATCCTGCAGGGTTTCCAAGATGTAATTAGTTGGAGAAGGTTATTTTCTATGCTTACTGGATACAGAGAAGAAGGCAAAGGTATAGTTTTGAGACTATGGTTAAGTGGTGTAATTGCAATTTGGAAAAGGTGTGTTCATTCTTACGTTGTAAGGATGGTAGTGCATCAGAGGAAGCTGTTAGTGCTTGCTCAGTAATGGTTAATTCTTCTTTGGTTCATCTTGGAAAACCTAGAGGAGATTCATGCCCTCACCTGCAAAAGAGTTATTTTAAGGCAGGACAGTATAAATAGTGATTTTTTTTTTTTTTCCAGACCTGTGTAATTTCTGATCTTAATTCCAGTTACTGCACAACAATTAGTGGAAGATATTCTTCCTTCAAATTATGTAGGAAGAAAGTAGAAATTCTACTAATTCTGTTCTTTAAAAACTCCAGGTTAGCTGTATGTCTTTATTAAGCTGGCTGACCAGCTGAGCAAGAAGGTGAGCATGTTATGGATATGCTCTCTAATGATAGACTGTATTTGCCTTTCTTTCTAAGGACATAATTTAGTGTTGTTTCTTCATTTGTTTTCAGCTGCAGACTGATGCAGCATACGTTATCTGGTTCCCCGCCTCAGCTTAAGGTAGTGAAGGGAGAGGGAAGGAGGTTGAAAATGTTCTTGAATTATTCAGTGTCTGTCTTCACAAGAGAATGTGGTTATTGTGAACTTGACTCCTCCTGTTGTGAAAACAAGATAGCAAGGTTCTCTACTACAAGACAGGAGAAAAAAATATATTTTTTCTTAAACAGGATCATAATCTTTCCGTAAGTAAGCTTCAGTTTTGCAAAAAACTGTTTTCTCTTAGAAAATGGTGTGTCACTTACAGATGCAAGATTTCTGTAGAAGAAAAAGCTGTGTGAGTTATGGATATTTTGTTTGTTCTATCTGGTAATGCTGGTTGATAGTGAAGTGCCCTGCAGTTTTCCTTTTTTTTTTTTTTTTTTTCCTTTATTCTGAAGTTTTCATAATTCTCCAAAGGTATGTCTCAAAAACCTTATTGGCACTTTTAACCTCACAATTAAATCAAGTATGCAGTATCACAGTTGTGTCTTACAAAAAGAAGCAGAGATCTGGCAGGAGTCAGCATAGCTATAATGATGATTCTCTTTATTGTTCAAAGAGCAGCCAGGAAGAAGATTAGACTCATTGTAAGTGTAGCATATTGAAAATGAAGGCACACATCGTTACTGCGCTGGGATCCAATATTACTCTCAGCAGTCAGTGGTAGGAGTCCCCTCAACCACAATGTGATAAATTCTATCCAGTATTTTCAGTCATAACTGAGAAAAGGAAACCAAAATGCAAAATATCTCTCAGTTTTTGAAAGCAGACCGTTGAAAAATCAATGAACAAAATTTCATTTTGTTCAGCATTTTGATGCTTGCATTTATTACTGCTTCTGAATTTTTTGTTACAGTAGATAAGCTTCATTGACTAGGTATTATTTAACAAATAGAGAGTTAAAATCCCACACTTAACATCTTGTGTATTGCCTTCAGTACCAGTAGGAAGCAAGTAATGGTATTTATTCCCATAGAATTATGTTTTGCTCCTTTCTCAGGTGATGGGAGGCCTCATAGTGGCCTACTGTTCCTTGTATGTGGAGTGGAGGGGCAGCGTTCAGCTCTGCTCTCTGTTGACAGTGTCAGGACCCCAGGAAACAGTACGGAATTGTCTCGGGGGGGGATCAGGTGAGGATTAGGAAAGTTCTGCACCAGAGGGTAGTGGGTATGGAACAGGCTGCCCAGGGCAGTGGTCATGACTCCAAACTGATGGAGTTCAAGGAGTCTTTGGACAAAGCATTCAGAAATACAGTATGCATTTGAGGTGATCTCTTCTAGAGCCTGGAGTTGGACTCCGTGATCTGTGTGTCTCTTCCAACTCAGGACATGCTGTAATTCTATGATTCTTTCCAAAAGAAGAGAAATACTGCCATAAAATTCCCAGCTAGGGTTGAAATTACCTATACGTAGGAGTGAGGATGGACTTATGGTAGGAAATAGTACTTCTGAAGTTCTAGCATGAACCACTTGGGGGAAGCTCCTTACTGAAAGACAGACCGGCTCTTAAAGAGGTGGGCATGGATCATCTTTGAGGGTATACATGTTTGTATGTGACAGGAGGGGTAAAGCAAACTAAGAAAAAGATGCAGCACTTTGAAGTTCCTGTAAAGTCACAACTTTGCAGAAAAGTGGAGAAATTAAACAAACACTTCCCTTGGTACCTATCAGAAAGAGAATGGGAAAGCAACCTTTTTTTTTTTTTTTTTTTTGGCAACAGTTGTTTCTGAAGCACTTGATATTTTTCTTGTAATTTCCATATAACTTCGCAAGTATGAACTATGAGCCCATTATGAAGTGTGCTGTATATCTGTGGAGGCTGGCTCTTCAAAAGAGGCTCATAGTGTCAGTGAACAGAGCTGGAGGCAAAGGTTAGCTGATTGTTAGCATGGGAGCAGATGGGAATTGTTTGCTGAATTTCTTATTGTACACTGTTCTGTAAGCCATAACACTTTGTTATGCTAATTTTATTAGCACCAGACATTAAGCCACAGAACTGTGAATTCTTCATTGTGCTGGGACTAATATGAAAGCAGTGAGGAAAGCGAACCATGGCCAGACTCCTTAGTTCAGAAAGATGCTGAACAATGTAGGAAGGAAGTTACTTACATGTCAAGATGAATTTGGGTAAACTCTACAATAGCTACAGATATTTCTTAATGCCTTTACGTAAAAATACATGTGCTGTATGTTGGTTTGTGGTTGTTTTTTTTTTATTTATTATTATTATTTTATTTTTTGTTGCTTATAATTTTTAATGAATTTACTTCTATATGGATTAGGTAAGAGCAATTTTTATTTCTGTGGCTCTGGTGATTGAAATCTATTTGATTGTGGGCTTGTTTGTTTGTTTGTTTTTCTAGTTTTCTTTATAGTGTGTAAACTTTATCATTGAGAGGACCAGATGGAGACTGAAGTTACATGCAGTGAATCTGTGGCTCTACCTAGAATAGAAAAATAATTTAACTGCTAGATCTTTAGACTCATGTATAGCTTACTGATTCTGTGATTTTTTTTTCTGATACTCTTATTATTTTTGCTTGTATTTAACCATTGTTTAGAGTTGTCTTGTTCAAAACTGCTTGGGACCTCTTTGAATAATTGTTGAGTTGTGTTATCGTTATGATAATGAATGCCTATGTGGCTGGAGAAATATTCCGGTTTGCTGTTGACATCCTTTTTGCTTTACAGCAATCTGGACTGAATATCATGTAGCAGGCCTACCTCTCTAGCACTTTCAAATGAATAATTGTAACATTTTGTGTTGTATCTTTAAAAACTGGGAATAGAGGGGCATCTTGACATTTCTACTTCATGATACCTTTCTCAGTGAAGGTATTTTGCGCTCAGCTCTGATAACACTGAAGATACTAGTGGTACTGTCATGTACAATAAAGCTCTGACATGCTGTTGGAAGGACCTCTAGGTCAGTTTCCAGGCCAAGCTCCTGTTTGAAGTAGAGCTATCATTAACTTTCAAGTCATCCACAGCTTTCTTTAGAAAATCTTGAGAACTATCAAGGTTGGGAATTCCACGAACTCTGAGTGGATGCTTCCAGTAGTGCAATGTCTTGCTGGTGAAAAAGTCTTTCCTGTTATAAGGCTCACCTTTCCACACGTCATCCAGATCCTGAATCTGTCATCCTGTGGTCACTGGAAACCATATAAATGATTGCATCCAGGATTTTTGTACAAAAGGCAGCTTGAGAAGAACCTTTCCTCTGCAAATTCCCATGAGCTTCATAATTTAAGTATTAAGATGCCTATATGATAATCTAACATATTATAGCTACTGTCTTTACAAAAATGATGCAGAGTTTTTGCAGAAAACTTGCTTTTGGCCTTTGCAGGGAGACAGTTTGGATGCATGCATCATTACCACTACATCCTCAAAATGTAATCCAGGTTATTTTTAGTGTTCATAATAGAAGACCATGTTTTATTTTTATCTTATTGATATTATAACCAATTGGATAACTGAGTTGGCCAATTTTAATATGATTAAAAAACTGAAAATCCTGTGTCATTGCCAGTTTCATGGGAATCCACATTTCAAAGCATTTTATAGTGTATGTGGACAGATACTATATGTGTTATATGTACACTGTGGTTTTCTCTATCTCATTTATGAGAGAGAAAAACAAGCAAGAGCAAATGACTCATCAGTCAATTTGAAGGCGTGTGACTAGTACCCCTGAGTGCTGAATAGGATAGGGAAGTTCAGTCTCTTTTTCCTGCAGAATGAGGAACAAGGGAGAACATAGGAATGATAATTATGTGGAAAACTGAGTAGATTAATGGAGAAAGTTGGGATTTGGTACTTACATACCCCCCACCCAAAAAAAAAAAAAAGGGGGGGGGGAGTTTTTTTTGTTGTTGTTTTGCAAATGAGGTTATAGATAAAGAAAATTAAAAAGTTGCAGAATCATAGAATTGTAGGGGTTGAAAAGGACCTCTGGAGATCACCTATTCCAACCCCCTCCTGTTAAAGCAGATTGCCTATGGTCTGCACAGGAAAATTTCCAAGCAGGTTTTTAATATTTGCAAAGAGCACTTCGTAACATCTTCAGCCAGCTTGTTCCAGTGCTCTGTCACCCTCACATTAAATAAGTTTTTCTTCATGTATATATGGGACTTTCTGTATTCCAGTTTGTGTCCACTTGTCCTATCTCTGGACAACGCTGAAAAGAACTTGACCCCACCCACTAGACTCCTACACTTTTATGAATACCTAAACAGTGATGAGACCAAATCTCAGTATTCTCCAGGTTGAACAGTTCCAGATTTTTTAGCCTGTCCTCAAAAGGGAGGTGCTCCAGTCCCCTAATAATCTTTATGGCTCTCTGTTGAACTCTCTCTAGTAGTTCTCTGTCTTTCTCAAACTGGGGAGCCCAGAACTGGACTTAGTACTCCAGATGTGGCCTCACCAGGGCAGAGTAGAGGGGGAGGATCACCTCCCTATACCTCCTGGCCATGTTCTTTTTAATACATCTCAGGATACAATTGGCCTTCTTGGCCACTAGGGCACACTTCTAGCTCACTGCCAACCTGTTGTCCACCGGGACACCCAAGTCCTTTTCCACAGAGCTGTTTTCCAGTAGCTCAGCCCCTAACCAGTACTCATGCATGTGATTATTCCTTCAATGGTGTAGGACACTACATAAGCCCTTGTTGAATCTTGTAAGGTTTCTCTCTGCCTGACCCTCCAGCCTATGCAGGTCTCACTGAGTGGAAGCACTATCTTCTGGTGTATTCAATCAGTCTTGAATTCTTAGGTCAGAAAATCTCCCTGAGAACGAATTATCCAAAGGTTTTCGCCTCATTTGAAACCAAGATAACCACTATTCCCTTCCTTTTCTCTGTGTCGGTGCTCATCAGAACAGCTAGTTAGGAAGCAGGGAGAATTGATCCAGTTTGAAAATTAACCTTGTCAACATAATGTTGGGCTGGTGTTTTTCTTTTACATAAGTAAGTTTTCTGTCACTACGCAGGCTTCCCATTTACTAATGATGAGGTGCAAAAAGTCAGCTTGGGGTAGCTCAGAGTGGCTATGAAGCTGTAGTTTTTATCTCCTTGAAAATGAGACAAGAAAAATATATGGATTTTTGAAAGATCCTAGAGTATGTTTACTGGTCTCAACTGAAGGCAAATGCTGCTGCATTTTTTATTTGCTGGAAGGAGAAACAAGGAGAAAGCAGGATGAGACAGCAGCCTGGGGCTGTGCCTGGAGCTATGGCAGAGGCCAAGCCTGTCAACTCTTCCCAGTCAAGATGGCAAAAGAAACTCAGATCTGCTGCCAGGGCTGCACTGACACTTGCTTGAATAACTGTGGCCTTCATAGTCTTCATAGCTTGGCATCTGGTGACCTACTAGCTGTCTTACTCGTTAATCATTTATTATGCTGTTTTAGTGTGATCTTACATTTGTTTGTTGTTTATTACCAGAAAAATCTTGTGTATGTGCTTAAAAAAATTATCTTAAAAAGTAACTAATGCTTGCCAGAGGAAATCCAGGCTTCCTCACTTGCTAGAGCCAATTACTGAATGTTGAGGCACTACAATAAACACTGTCCATCATGGTGACCTTAAAAGTATTGGATGTCATTTTGAGAGAGATTATTGTTATCATTATTAATTTTATCCTGCTTAAATATTAGTTTCTGGGTTTATCCTGAAACAGCAATTGTAGTGTAATGCTTTTGTATGCATTTTTACCCCTCTTAGTGGTTTTTAGTGACAGCTGTGTCACAGTATGAATGTGGAAGTTAAAGCACTTCATGGTGACCAGTGATCACTGATATTAAAGGTGTAGATTTGGGATGTCTAATTTTTGTGATTGATGTGATATAGGCCAGAGAGACTACTGATTGCTAAGGGACCCTAAATCCATGGGTTGTTGGCCAAGGAATGTTTACTTCTGGAGTCATTGCAGTGCCTTTACCTTGTCAACTAAAAGCCTTCATGAATTTCTTTCATTTAGGAAGCAGCTGTTTGCTTGTTTTTGCTAGTAAGTTTTCACTGCTTTGCAAATTAGACAATTTCCATCCATAGAGGAATGAAAATTCACTGTGATATCAGAAGTAAAATAAGCCCTTCAAATTCTGCTTATGATTTTATTCCTTATTTGACAAGTATGGCTGCTTTTTCTGTTTCTTGACTCCACGGAGCAGAAAGATACATTTTTTGCTAAAATCTACTTGTCTTTAGCCAGAAAAGCTCCACTTGCAGCTGGCCAAACTATGTGAAGGGTAGGTTTGTGCCGCCTTTGTTTAAAGATAAAACAGAATGTTCTCCCATACACATGTGGAGGTTCAGAAGACTTGATTTTTCTGAAGTTAATGCTGATAAACAGAACACTTGTGGACATGAATAGCAAGTCAGTGACAGTGAAGCATCCTGGCAGAGAAGTAAAATATGGGTCAGCTGTAGCTGTTCTCTTGCACCTATAGAAATGATCTGTGGCAAGGAGGAGATAGTTTTAATAAGTAGAAGCTCTGACAGGGGTCTGGCTAATTGTCAGTTTTGCTGGATGGCCGTGGTGGTGACTAAGTCACAGTGTTGTTCGTGACATGAACAGTGATGGAGATGATGAGGAGCTTCTTCTTTGCGGTAATGGCAGTGAGTCTCTGATTTCTAACTCTTTGCTAGAACAAAATAACTCTGTTTGGGGACTTTTGTTCAGACATAAATCCCATACAGGTGGCTGGGTAAGCGGTGCTCCAGCGCAAAATAGGGTACAGTACTCTGCCATACAGTCACAGAAGGAATATGGCAAACTACTTCTCTTAAACTTCCAGATTATGTGGTATGGTTGCAGTCAAGCACAGTCTTAGTGGAATCATCCTTCTCCATTTATCACTTATTTGGTTTACATAAAGCTTCAACACAGAATTGGTGTACTTGCATCATTGTCTGCTGAAAGGCAATAAGACAATAAACACTGTAGCTAGTTGAAGGTTTTTCTAGATGAATCTGTTCCTTCTGGGTGGATGTCTAGTTTCTCATTTCTTTATAGCACGAATGGCTTTGGTATCTGTTCAAGTATGGTAATAAATTTATCAGATTACCAAACATTGTTTTCTTGCTTGCTTTCAGCTGATTACAACATCTCTAGGTATTTCAGGATAATATGAACATCTGTTCCTTAGAGATTGACTTCTCCGAGGCAGTAATCATAGAGCTAATAAATGGAATGGAGAATGGTGTTTAGGAAACAACTAGGGACAGTTCTGCCTCTCCTTTCTATCTCTTATCCCAATATTTTATTCCTTTTAGTAGATTGGCTTTCAGAAACATCCTACAGCAAACTTGCCAGATGCATTTTCTTTGAAGCAGAGTAGAAAATGAGGTGTTAACTCTAGGACTTGAACAGTTTGCTCTAACCATTTTAATTAGCAGATCATCAGAAAGGAACAGTCCTGGTTCCTTCCCTGAGCTCTGGTGCACAAAACCAGAAGCAGTTCTCACTTGAATACTCACCACTGCTCTCAGGCAGAAATCTCCACTAGTTTCTCATGATTTGAGTGAAATCCATTACTTTCCTGGATTGTTTGTGATTTTTAATGATAAAAGTGAACCTGGCATCCAATTTGCACTCTTTATAATAGGCTGAGGAAAATGTGTCATAAATAAATCTTAAAAGGATTATAATTTAACAGGGAAGTTGTTGTACCCTGTGTTACTTTCATTCTGACCCATAAGGTTGTGGAGAGATCGTTTCCTTCTGTATGCTGATGATTTTTGCATCATTTCACATAGCATGTGATGCTGGTTGTTACTAGGGACAGGACTACAGAGAATCTCAAGTCTCAAGCAGCATGACAGCCCTGTTGTTCTAAGACAACCAAATGAATATTAACTCTTGGACATCTATTGAATTAAAGACACGGTAAAATAGATAAATATCTGTGTACTGAGCAGTGAAATAGCATCAGATGAGAAAGAACTCTATATCTGCAGCAGATTGGACAGTTAACTCAACAAACATAATCTTCCTGAGAATGTGCTGAGACAAGATCGAAGAATAAGTTCAGTTTGGCTGCAGTAAAATGGAATTCAGTAGGCTTACTGTTGTGAATTGCCTGCTGTAATGGTGGCTGCTGAAGTTTTGAAGCATAGATAACACTCTTCTTAATTCTGTCTTGTCTCAGGGGGCAACTAATCCTATATCACCACCCAGATGTTTGGAAAAAGCTTTCCTGTGGTGGAAAGATCACTAATATTGTTGTTCTGTGTGGGAGCAATGCCTTCTATTTTTCCTTTTTTTGTGTGTGTGTGTGTGCGTGTGTATATTTCCAGAAGTTGCAGTCAGTTTTTAACTATATTCCTTGCTTCCTTAAATGCTGTATGCAAAGTTTTCTTGTAATAAAAATCCTTACTTCTCTGCAGCATCAAAATGTATGTTCAGCAGTTGGAGTCAGTTCAGTACTGGATCAACTCTTTAAATTTCTCCCCAAAGCTTTTTCTTCTCTATTTCATGAAAAGTAGAAGTCTGGTGACTGAAAAATAATCACTATCGTTACATTAGCCAGTGAGGGACCCAGGATTTAGACCTTACTGCTTGCAACAAAGTATGTAGTTGAGACACCCATGGATGTTTGTGATTGTGTTTGCAAGTGTTAAAATTGACACTGCCAGTTTCAGACAATTCCATTGCAATGTTTTGCTTGGAAAACAGTGGTCTGCTGTTGTAGATGTGTTGCTTACCTAAGAAGTTAGAGTGCACATGAGTTTAAAACATAGCTCAAAGCACATTGGTTTCTTCAGTCAGAGATTTACAACTTAGTCACTACCTGGCTAGCAGTATGTGTCAACACTGTCAGCCAAAAAAACTATTGAAAGCTGGCTCTTTCCCAGCTACAAACGTTGCCAAGACATCACAGTGAGACATTTTTAGGCATTATGAGAGCTATGAACATTATGAAGCATTTGAGCTTCTGCAAGCTACAGCAGATGACTTTTATGGGTGCCGTGGTGGTTGGTATTTCCTATATCGAGGTCTCTCATCCCAATTAGAGCTGAATTTCAACTCAGCTGCTTACAGCTGGGAGAATATTGTTGACCTGCCACAGCTCTCTACAGTAGAGAGGTATCCATTTGTAAGTCAGCCACAACCAAAAGCTCTATCAGAGAGGCCAAGGACAGAGATTTGATCAGCCGCTGTGTGACAGCAAGTGTACAAATTGACTTCACCAAGGCAAATTCTATTTATAAGGTTTGATGCAGGGTTGTCATGGCACTGAAATCAGCACACTGATCTGTCCTAGGTCTCCATTTGTTTTAAGCTGCTGAGCTTCTGCAGGGTCTGCATGTTGATTTCTACTGGCACTGCCAGTAATTCACTTAAGTTTGTTCTTCATTTCAAGCACTCAGTTTCCTCACTGTAAGAGGAGCTTCTTGAAGGAATGTGGAGGCCTGAGCTCCATTAGAGCATTACAGAGGGCTCTGCTCAAAGCCAAGTCTGAACAAATGATGCTTTTGCACTAGCAGAAGCCTTCTGGCTGTGGCTCAGGCATGTTGTACATCTGAACAGGGAATGTAGATTGTCACTTCATATGTATATATTTTTAATACGGATTGTCTAGATAAAAGAAATGTGGTGGATCTGAACATCTGAAATTGTGCAAACTGTGTTGGAGAAGATGGGAATTATTACAAGAATGATTAGGATACTGGTTAAAAGGAACATTCCGATAGCGTGTGCTGAACATCGAAGGACAATAGAGAACATGTGGAAATCTTCAAGGATCAGTTTTGGGACTATATTTTGGTTTTTCTTTAATGACTTAAAAATCAAAATGTGTCAATCAAATTTTCAACTGATATTAAAGCTGGAGCCAGTATCAATATCATAGAATATAAAAATATCACAATGACTACCTTGAATACTGGGGGAGTAGAAATGGGATTATATTCAATACTGAAAATAACATGGTTATGGGCTGGGATACTAATGACAAGGATGTACTTAACCAATTAAGAACTTATTGGGGAATGGGACAAAGAAAAGTAGAAAAGAGAAATATTTATTAGTCCAATTTGTCACCCTTGTGCAGATGTGATAGAAGAAATATGATCTTAACCTGTATAGATTTACTGCCGGTAATTCAGAGACATATTAGCCTGGGTATCCATGAGGAAGTGGGGCTGGGAACATATGGCTCCATCCTGGTCATTCATAATGACCAGTTTATTATCGAGGAGATTCATTCAAGCAAAGGAAGCTGAATAGAAAGGCTGGAGAGTCCTGAGCTCCAGTTGCTGTTCTGGTATCAGAGAGCTTGGTTAACTTGACTTTGGGAAACCAGGATGAGATGGCTGTGTGCAGTAGTAGAGCACTTCTACAAGCCAAAGCTGGCTGGGCTTTGTGCTCTGACTTCCAATGTTAAGATTTTGCTTTACATGCTTTTGCAAGCTGACTATTAAAAACGTATTTCTGACTAGCAGGTAAGACTGGGTCTGTTGCTTCTAAAGCTGCAGACTCTTTCCTGACTCGTGGACTGCAGATAGGGGAGCAATTCATCCTTCCCCTATATTAGAGGTAATTTCAATGATGCCTGCAAGCTGTGAGGTTAGGCTGCACTGTACTACTCCCTGCAGACAGGAGAAGATGATTTGAATTACAGTTGCCTGACAAAGATCCACCTTTGGTAGGGGGTGAATGGTAGGGTTGTCTCTAGGTGTTTTATTGCAATTGTTGTTTACACCTTAATTTTATTTATTTATTTTTTTCTGCAGTAGGTGATAGCTCAACATGGAGAGGAGGTGGAGTTTGAAGTACTGGAGCATGAGGGTGAGGATCAGGCAAAGACTGGATCCTCAGAGATCAGGAAACTGATCAGAAGGCAGCACAGGAGAGCACTTTTCCGAATATTAAGTCTGGGAAATGCTGTCCTTTTTTGCAGAAGTTTCTTTTAAGAAACTAGAGGAGAAAAAAAAAAAAAACACAAAAGCAATACAGGGGATTTAAGCAATATAGTGCTGGGAAAGTCTGGAAAAAGAAAGAGGAAAGCATGAGTGCTTGGGAACTGGGGAACAGTAGCATCAGAAGGAATAATCGTGTGTTTTCAGGTCAATAATCAAAGGGAAAAATAAATAAAAAATCACACCAGATTGTCCAAAACTAAAATCCTCAGTTTCCTTGCTGAAGAGAATTCCCCTTATGTATTTTTGAGCAAATGACAGCTTTTTAAAAGATACACTTCACTGGGTGCGAACACTGTCTTTAATTTTTGTTAGGCTAAAAGAGAAAATTACTTAATTTATGTAAGATAAAGATTCTGAGAGAATCTCTTACATTCTTTTATCCTTGGTATTGCAATAGAACGTGTGTTTCTGTTTTTTTCTTTAATTAAAGTCTGTCAGGAAATAATAACGAGGATTAATTTTTTTTAACCATGAACGGCTTTCATGCCTCAGCAGAATAATGGCAGAAAGAGAACTCATGAAGGGATTAATCTGGAACACGTTACTGTGATTAAGTGCACATAAGTAGTGAAGAAGAAATAACAATTAAAACTTTGACTGACTGTGAGTAACAGTTAAGTGAAGAATGTTGTTTTTGTATGTCTTCCTGTATTCTCTTGTATTTTCAAGTGCTGTGAAAACAGAGGAAAAAAAGAAATGAAAAGTATCCCTTGCACTTTGAGCCAAGAAATGTTGGGAATCAAGTTCTGTAACTGCTTACAGACACACATGCCATCTAGAGTGTATTCAGAAGTCTCTTCACCTGATGTTTGCAACTGTCCCTTCTGGCCACTGCATTTGAATGTTGAGTTATCTACTGCAGAAACTCGTGTGGCTCAAATATTAAGTCAATAGGAATGTTCCTGTATGTATCTTGATGTAAGAGTTAGCTTCCAGACAAGCTCTTAATAATCTCTTGCAGACTTTGAGAAAGGGAAGATATGATATTTGATTCCAGAATACCAACTCATTTTTCTTTCTTTTCACTGTCTAAGGTAAAAAATGGTTCCTTATTAAAGAAGACACATCTCACTAATAGAAGGCACTGCTATCATGAGGGAGCACAACAAGCTTTAGGTACAAAGACCGTGTTTGCTTCACAATCTCATGACTGTTCTTTGTCAGCTTTTACTGACAAAATGTGGCACAATAAGCATGTAGCAGAGACCACAGGTGGCCTAGAAAGTGGGATGGATAGCAAGGTGGCCGTGACTTTCAACATGTCTGTGCTGCTCTGCTGATGACAGTGGATATACTGGCATTTCGGTAAGTCCATGGGTAGAATGCTATAGGAAATGTTCCACTGAGAAAGATCCTTGGTAAAGCTGTGTGACCTAAGGCCATTCTGCTAGTCTTATAGTATGCTTCAACTATCTTCTCTTAGCCACACTGAAGATAGTGGCTTCAGACTTAGAATGCATTTTTTGAGAAGTCTTGAGTATTTTTATGCCATTTGATAAGCAGAGGATAGGCAACCATACCTGTATTTGATGAATGCCATAAATAACAGAAGCAGATTATTGAATGCCATAAATAACGGAAGCAGATTATTTGAACTGAGTGGATCTCTGATCTTCTGGTGAAAGTGAGTCATTGCTTTCATGTGTTTTAAGTCTTCACATGACATTTGGGGAGTCCCAATCAAGTGTTTTATAATATTTCAGTGCTTTTAGCAAGGGTTTTACTTTTCTTTGGCAACACACAAAGGCCTTTGATGGTAAAAGTTTCTTTTAACTTAAGGCATATCTTCACCAACCTACCAAAAGAAAAAACAGTTTTGTCCTATTCCTTGCCTGCCACAAGCAGACCATAAAGGATTTCTGCCAGAATGTTTAGCTGTGTGGACAGAGGAAGTAAGCCTGAAGCAAAGAGGTAGCCATCTTAGATGAAGCATGCCCATAAGAAATGGCCACGTGTCAGAGAAATTATTAAGGCCCTGGCTGTTACTGAGTCCCTGTGAGAGCAATGCATACTATTGCATTTGTATGAGATTCAGCAAACAAGCACTGTGTGTTGGTACTAGTCTGAGGAAGGAGAAAGAAGCTTACTGCCTCTCTGTGGTGAGAGACTACTCTGGAGGAACGGCTAATCTGCAGGCAGTCCTGACACTCAAGAGAACTGAAAAGCTGTTTTATGCCTTCTACCTTTCCATGTGGCTGTAGTAGTAATAGGCACAATCTGGTCCCTCTTGAGAAACTAAGTGCATCAGAAGATTTAGTACAACAGTACTTTATGCTTTATGAACAGGTGTCTTTTGGAAGCAAAGCCAGAAGAGTGCCAAGTGTGCACTGGTCCTAATGAGTGTTAACTGATTTAGAGCAAATTTCTCACAAGTGAAGGCTCCTCATGCTGCCCAGCCTCCCATTAGCCTCAGCGAAAGCCTGAATTTCTGCCTCTGAAAGAACATGCCCGCAAAAATGTAGGAGTTTAGAAGGGTCCATCTACAGAACCAGATTATGACAAATCCAAAGGGCCTATGTGGCATTGTAAGTCTTTTACAGAACCTAATGTAAAGAGGTAATTGCTTTGCTGGACAGTGGAAGATATTAGATCTAGTCCTTTGTTTCCCAACTCTGCTCTCTGCTAAGAGCTGTCTATAAAGACCTGAGTCAAATCCCTGTGGTAAATGTCTCTGGAATGGGCTCATACACATTGCAGAAAGCAAATAGGAAAATAATTTAAAAAAAAAAAAAGGAAATAAAAAGATATTACATTGGCGCATGTAAATTAACATTTTATTTGCCCTTTTGCAGAATATAAGGCTACTAATCCTTAGCATATGACTCAGGCATAGTTTAGACTGTTGGTCTAATTATACTAGAGTTATTATTTCTTTCTCTAAAGTATAATTTTTCTGAACAAAACTCTATGGGAAATCGCTTCAGGAATCTGACGTGATACCATCAGCTTCTTCTGTGATAAACTCTCTCAGGTTTCCATGGTTCAAAAATGAAAAGTAAAAAGCACTACTTACAAGCGGTCCTGATATAAATTTGTTCTAAATCGCTGTTCTTTAGCGTACCATGAATCTTCATGTAGACTTGTACCGTGGTATCACCTACTTCTTCTGTGATTCACTGAATAACTTAAATGTATTCTAGTTACACACAGGACTTGAAGTCAGACACAAAATCTGGACATATGCCAGGTGTTGAAACATCTCCAAGTAGATTTGTGACTTCTAGCACTGTTTTACTATTAACATTTTAAAATCAGGCCAAGGCCGCATATTTTGAGACTTAACTGAATCACAGAGCCATAGGAATTGGAAGGACTTCTGGAGATTATCCAGTTCAACTAAGGAAATTCCCTTCAGCAAGTTACACAGGAAAGCATGCAGGTGGGTTTTGAATTGCTCTGGAGAAGACTATTCTACAACCTCTCTGGGCGGCCTGTTCCAGTGCTATCACCCTCAAAGTCCAGTGCTCACATCTTTGAGTCAGGACCTATCAGGACATCTGAACAGTAGCTCGCCATCACTGAGGCCCTTAGAGACTCATTCTCCTATCAGTTAGGGACCAAGCTGCCTTTTGCAAAAGACTTCTTCTAAAGAAAAAAAAAAAAAAGGAATGGCTATTTAATTTTGTATAACACCTCTATTTATATATTTATGCACTTGTATATAGATGTGTATGGATGTATACGTGCCTTTTATAATGCTATGACGCCATGATATATGCTCATGTTTTTATGGAACTTCCTGTGTTCCACTTTGTGCTCATTGTCCTGTTACTGCGCACCACTGAAAAGAACCTGGTCTTGTTCTATTGTCACCTGCCTTTTTGATGTTTATAAAGGTTGATAAGATCCTCTGTCAGTCCTTTCCAGTCTGAACAGTCCCAGGTTTTTCAGCCTTTCTTCATCAGGGAGGTGCTCTAGGCAAAAAGAACATGAAAACAAACAGAGACACTATGCGGAGCATTGCAGAGGTGGAGACAGCTTTTTATTTCTACACTTTTTTCTACACATTCGGAGTTGTTGGAAGTCTCCAGCTGCAGTCATGCTGTCCCTCCCAAACATAGCTGTCAATGAGATGAGAGCTGGTAAGCAGCTGGCAATGCTGAGCACTACACATACACTGCAGTGGCTTGTGTCAGACATCATTTGAGTCAAACTATTGGTGATGGCTTTCCCAGAATTTGTGAACCTAACTTGCAATGATACTTGTCCCTGCAGTCTTGTCTGTGGAGACTGCAAAAATGGTAAGCAGGTTACTGCAGAAATAGGCTGTAACATCAGGACAGCAGGAAAGGGAGTTTGCCTTCAAGGCTTTCCCCTCACTGCAACAATGGAGAGTCATCTACCAGATCCACAGGTCATCTTGGTTTTAGAGCCTAGTCTGATTCTGAGTCTAATGGGTTCTCATACAGTGCCATGAAGTATTTCTGAGAAGGACAAGTTCACAGATCAGAATATGTGACCAAATTTTGTTGCAGCTGCTTGTGGGTACAAGTCATTTCTCTGACAGGAATGTTATGCACCTACTGTCTATGTGACACGTTGACAATATTTACTCTGTATTTTGAGTGCAGTGACTTATTTCTCAGTTTTTCTCTCTTCTGTCATTAGTCAGTTCATACATTTTTGTTCAAAATGGTAAGTGCTTCTATCCAAATCTCTTTTGGTATTTTATATAATAATATAAATATTATTAATAATAATAATACTATTTTATTTATTTTTTTATAAGCAGTTCCAGAAATTCATTATTTTTTCTTTTCTGAAAGACCTTCATAAGCAATATATGTCTGATATCTTCAGATGCTGAAGATGCAGATATTCATGCTGTATGCTAAACTGTGGTGGGGAAAAAAATACAGATTTTAACTAACAATTCAATGCCAGCTCCATTTCAAACTGATAATATCAGTACAAGAATGATTATGGTGACCTTATACTAAGTATTTCTCATGTTTCTTCTTGATCTGTACTTCTCTGTACCTCAGTTTACTCACCTGAAATATAAAAAATCTTGAGTATTTCACGGGGCTGTTCTGAGGCATAATTAGTCATACTCTTTAAAGAACTATAGTTGTTGTACTGCAATATGTAAAGTGTCACACGGGAATAGGTGTAACAAACGAAATGTTCAAATAGCTGCAGATATGGAGAAGGATATGTCTCTTGAAGGTGCTTTCAGTTCTCTTTGAAGCAGTAACTTGAGAAGCAGAAAGGAATGGAAATGAATGCATACATCTGTAGAATGTTTCCTTCACTGCTGGTTTTAAGAGACTTGTTTAAATTAAGAATGTATTGACATCTGGAAATCAGAGACAAAATAAAAGACTGTAAATAATGCAGTATCCTTAGCCCAGAAGTATAGAACTAGAACCCAAATATCACAGGCATCAAATTACTTGTCCATCTGTCGAGCTGTACCAGCAGAATCCTTAAGAAAATTACAGGTTTTGGTAATGGAAACACTGTCTTCGTAATAAATATCTGTTCTGATACCTTATTTATTTATTCTGTGTGTTTTTGCTTGGATTTTTGGTAGAACTGCAATCTTTGATCGTTTAGGAAGGAAATTGCCTTTTCATCCTTTAAAGTAGTTTCAATATTGTAACTACTCTCAACTCAATTATCGTCTGTTACTTAAAATGCTCCCTGCAGCTATTCTACAGTGGAGAATCTGTGTGTGTGTGTGTGTATGTATAAGTGAAGTTCCCTCAGATCTGCATAATGAGATGAAAATTTCTGAGCCAAATCCTAGTTCTCTAATGTAGGGTGGCTTCAGGGAATGTTGTGTTAATAGGGACCTTGACAGGCAGTTGTACACCTATGTGTGTGTGCGTGTATTTCGGTTACCTCATTGTGATACTCTTTGGTTTAAATTGATGAATTCACTTATAGAATGAGGGAGTGCAGCAAAAAGTCTGAAAAAAACTTCAATGTTGTTGACATATGAACTGGATGAGTAGTGTGGTGCATTGAATACTGTCTGCATGGCAAAGCCCTGAGATCTGTGCTGACCATCAACTTGCATAAATGCCTGAAGGGAGGCTGCAAAAACAGCTGATCCAGGCTCTTTACAGTGGTGCTCAATGACAGGATAAGAGCCAGTGAACACAAACTGGATCACAGGAAATTATGCCTGAATATCAGGAAATAATTATTGTGTAGGTGATGGAACACTGGTACTAATTGTCCAGAAAGGCTGTGGAGTCACAAACTCTTAGATCACAGAATCTCAGAATCGTAGGGGTTGAAATGGACCTCAAGATATCATCTAGTCCAACTACCCTGATAAAGCAGGTTCCCCACAGTAGGTCACTCAGGCATCCAGTCAAATCTTGAATATCTCCATAGAAGGAGATATCTTCTTGGAGATCTCCAGAAGTCATCTGTGAGTGTTCTTGGGCAATGTGTTCTGGGTGTCCCTGTTTGAGCAGAGGTTTTGCTCAGGTGAACACAGAGGCTCCTTCCAGCCTCAGCTAGACTGTGATTCTATCAGTGTATCATTTACTGAAAGTTTGCAGTTCTTCCGAATGTTTAAGTCCAGGCATTTGTACAGGCACAGTGCCTACTGAGGAGAATTTAGCCTTTCTAACTTATATAATCACCTTCACCAATACATATTTATGCAGTAGATGGGTTTTTATTGAGATCTCCCAAAAGGTGAATTAGGTTTGAATGGAATTATCTAAGCTGTAATGCTTTACACATTCTGCTAGCACACTGCATGCTGCATTAGCTACTTTCTGCCTTATTACCTTATAAAGTCCTAAATGTTTTGTGACTTTGTTATTGTAGACAATTGACTTTCCAAACCTGATGCCTCTGCTGCTGCATTTAGTGTTAATGTGTGAACTAACAACCAACTTCAAAAAGTGAGGAAATAAAGAAGAAACATATCATAAACTGCAGTAGTCCATATACCCATTTTTCCTTCATATCACAGCAAGCTGGGAAGGGAGAAATGCTGAGTGAAATGACAAGAACATGACCTGCTCTGGAGACTTAGCTGACATATGGCAATAAGAGGTGTCTGTCGTAAGCAAGGGAAATTTCCAGGCATGCGTTCTTTAGAAAGAACTGGTAAATTATGAAATTTTATTTAAAAGTTTCCTTTCTTGTTTGCTTTTTTTTTTTTCTTTTAATTTAACTTCTCAGTTACAGCTGTTGGAATATGACTTATCTCCCTTCCCCTTCCCCCAGTTTGTACTTTATGATGACTCTAGCTCAAGAGCTTAGTGACTTAAGCATCCATTGGAGGAGTGCACTGGTTAAGTGGTAAACGTAAGCAGCCAAAAGAGCTCCTAGGGATCTTGACTCTATGCTTTGACCTGGGTGTAACATTCCCATGTTTCAGGTACACAGGATGATAATGTGCAGGCTCTTTTTGTTTCTGGTATGATGCCTACTGAAAATGGTACTAGCTATATTTTTGTGCCTTATACTACAATCTGTTAAAAATGAGTATCAGTGTATGTGCCTAAGAAGCCTTCATGAGATTCATTTAGAATGGATTTGATATAGAGCCGAACAGTTCCATGTACAATATGAACCCCTCCCTGAAGGGTGAGACTACTGAGTAGTCTGCCACTGAAATAAGTACCAGGAAGAATTAATCCACACTGAATCAGGTTAAGCATGTCAGAATTACAGTACTGTAATTTTGTATCTGTTGTGAGGAAAGTCTAGAGGAGCCAGCAGTGGTCACTGAAGAATTTATTATGCAACATTTATTCAACAGTGAGAAACTTGCGAATTTTATTTTGGGTTTTGTCTACAAAAGTGTTCTCAAAAGAGAACAACTGGTCTGCAGTTGTGTTACGTGAAATCTGTCTCAACACTAGTGTCTCAGACAACTCACAGATGAACTAACCCAAGAGTGGCAGCTAATAAGAGCTCATGTAATATAAAACTGAAAGAAACAAACAACTGTCCGCAACCAGAAACATGATAGCTGTGAAAGTCAGAGCTGTGATGGGCAGACTGATAGGAAGTAAGAGAACTGCCTACTTTTTTCTTCTTTTTGTCTGGTATCATTTCTGAGATGAGCTTCAGGTAAAAATCTGTGCAGATTTTTTGTAAGTTTGTTTTTAAGCTACAGCTTGTAGCCTCTGTTGTTTAGAAGGAACAGATACATTGTCAGAGGACAGAAGATTTCTAAACCATGTAACAACAGTTTTTAAGAAATATTGCATTTGCCTCTGGAGGAAAAGGTATGATCGGTCTGCCTGGTGGACTTAGGCACACTTAGGCATTAGGAGCTGGGACGGAGAAATATGCCTAAGCAGGTTCATTAATGATGACAGGTGAACAACTTTGTAATAAAAGAGAACAGCATGTCTTGAAAGAAGGACTATGACTGGTTGTTACTGACTATAAAGATGTGTCATCCAAGTTCCTGGTAAGCTGAAAGCTCAGGCATACCATGCAGAATTGGACAGATACAGTGGCAAAGGGAATATTTGTGAAGGTTTGTGTGTTGATAAAGATGAGGGATTGGACTAGATGATCTCTATATGTCCCTTCCAACCTACACAATTCTACAATTCTGTGAAATGCACTGAGAAGAGAAACTGACAGGGGCAAATGTGGGTAGCCAGTCCCTGAATTTACAGCAAGGCATGCATGATATAAGCTAAAATTAACAAAAAATTTCAAGGAAATATCTTGGTCTAGCTGAAGTCAGATATGCCACTGCCTTTTACTTCACTACATAGGTTCCTCTGTTATGAAAATAACGTTAAGAGGCCAGATTCCTATAGGGAACATCACTGGCAGTGGTGAGATGTGATAAACATACAGTGGCATAATCCTGGCAGAGCTGTGTGCTCTGGTTTAAGAGGCCTACAGCAGCAATGAATTTGTCTTCTACGGAGGAGTGCTTTGTTGAAGGGTTTACTGTACAAGTTGAACCAAAGTCATGTTGTGAAGCTTTCATCTCTATGAAAAGCAGGTCTGGCATAAGCCTCTCTAACATGGGTGAGGGATATCTCAAATGCTCTTGAATTGTGGCTCTTCTTGCAAAGGGTATAAGAGTGACTCCAAACTCTTGTTTGCCTCTAATGAGGCCTTAACATGGAACCAATGAACCAACACAGAATTCTTATGGCAGTATGTTTAAAAAATAAGGAAACCAGCAGAAAATAACGACTACCACTCACAGAAAGCTGTTATTCCAGGGATAAACTTCTGAATACAAAGAATTTCTTAAACTAACAAATTGTCTCCTGGCTGACACTGACCAGAACTGCCCACTGGCTCCTGGGATGACTCAGTTTCCAAGTTATAGTTTGTTGTCCCTCTGTGAGGGACCTGACTGAAGGAAGTATCCTGCTGCAGCTCTCTGCATGACTGCTTCTGCACAGTACAGTGGGGCTATTTCTGGTCCCTATGTACAGGTTTCCATGGCTTTCACCTGGCCTGGTGGGGAATGAAGCATTGCAGAACAGTTGAGACAGCTGAGCCTTTCCTTCTGAGACCCTGTGTCTGCCTCGGAGACAAGGTTCCCTGGGAGTAGCCTAAGCTGCTCAATCCTTGGACAATAACATTTTAGCAAAGAAATTCAAACTCAGGGAGACAACGATCCATACTGTACTGCTTACTCTACCCTCAGAAACAACAGAAACTACAAAATGTTGCATTGAAATGAAGAAGGGAAGGAGAAAACTATGTTAACACATTTGGAAAAATGAGCCCAAGAAGACACTAGTGGTGTCAGAGTTCCTTGCCTGTCACAGTCAATCATAAAAATCCCGGTGTTGTTATCTCTGCAGCAGATGTTTTTATTATTGATGATGGGCTGTTGGGAATTTGTGTCTAGTTGGATTTGATTTGGTGTTACCATATTTTTCTTAAGGCTGTTTCAAATCTTCTGGGAACTCTGCTGCAGGTGGCAATTTACTCAGGTTGTCCATAAACTTCATAGTCATGCTCCTGCATCTGCTACCTTAGTGCTTATTTTGATCATGAATTGACACCAGACTGAACTCACATATTGAATGCATTTCTCATTTTATTTTCTCTTAATGAGGCTGGAGAGAAGACTGAGATTTCTTCAGTAAGATTTCCTTATTATTCTCCCAGAAAGAGTGGGACTTTGGGAAGAGGTTGTGATTTTCCAGAAATGAGCATTTGATGCAAGAGTGAAGGATTAGACAGACTATTAGAAAGTTGGCAAAGAAAATACTCTGTAAATCCAAGGGATTGATTCAGATCTGTTTTCATTTAGAAACCTGTTCACACAGATTTTGAGCAAGGAAATTGAACTTCACAAGAACAAGTTGTTGCTGATCAGTGGCTGTGAGGGCAGGACACTGTTACTTAGCAACTTCAGAGCTGTCTTTTATAAATTCATCCTATCATTGATGTCACATATATGTCACAGTTGATCCTTACAAATCTTGCACCTGCTAGTATTGCAAATATATCTTCCAGGCAGCAGTACACCTCATAGATACCAAATCATGACAGCCCCAGTTGTTTTTGCCCTACCTGCATGTAAAGCAAGGCAAGAGCTGTGGATTAGCTCTTTTCTTAAGATGTCAGCAGGGTTGGATTTATAGATGCAGCTTCCACAGGAGCTGATACTCATCTTTCCCCTTCTTCCTTGTGCAGATTAAAAGCAGACAAGGATCAGTGTTGATCCCCAGTATCTATGTGCTGCTCTTCACCTTTTGCTGCAAGAGGTGATTATTAACTGTAATTTTATCTTTTTGAAATCAAGAACACTTACTCTAGCTCTGTGATAAAATCTGAAATGTTTGACTAGAGATGCTCTCAATTTTGGACAAGAGCTACTTCTTTATGTTTCCATGCAGTTCTCAGAGGATCTGATCCTGGACAGAGATTCTTGATCTAACTGGATTGCAAGACTGGATTCAGCAAAACTGATTTTAAATGTTTTCCATCTAATCTTTGCCCGTTAATCACATTTCTTTTGAGATAGCCTAAGTTCGTCATTGTTCCCAACCACTGAATTTCCAGTCTTTGTATGTTTTCCTTTTTGCATATTCTGATTTACATGCTATGGCACCATACACAGGGATGGGATTTAGAAGCCTGACCATGGGTATTTAAGGCCTCTGGGGGCTCTGCAATGTGTTCTGCTGTTGATCCAGAATGACGTAGATGATGTTTTACATTTGCTGGCCCATCACAAATGTCTTGGATACTTCAGTGAGTGTAAAAGGTGGTAGATGTCTAGGTTGGCTTAGACAGTTGGCTATTGACCATAAGATGATACAGTGGGTGAAAACTGCAAAAAGCAAAATGAAAACTTTGTGGATTTATGAGGGCAGCATGAATTTGCTGGCATTATGGCTAAGGCAAGACAATGATGCTACTTTCCAGCTATTCGCAGGAATGTCTTCCCATGAAGAAGAGAAGGGGGAGGGAGAATAGAAGGAGGTATGTTGAATGTGTTAGTATGGAAAAGGAAATAGGGAATAGTTCTGAATAAAAAGATCTGGGGCGTTTACTGTGTCTCAGAAGATAATAATGGGCTTGTGTCAAGCTGATGAAGGAGGAAAAAAGGCACATGGTGTAGTGGGATGTTAAACAGAAAGAGAACCAGCAACATCTCATGTTTTACATAGGGAAGAGAAGACATAGAAGGGATGTGGTATCAGTCTTCAAATACATGAAAGGCCGCTGCTGACTTCAGTGGCTGAGTGAAGACATGATAGGTTTGAAATGCAGGAAAGTAGATTTCAGTAAGGGAAAAAAATTCTTATGCTGAAGATAAATTTTGCATTAGATGCCACAGAATGTCACAAGAAAATCAGTCTCTGACAATTTCTAGGTACTTATTATACAAGTGTGTTTCGGGAGTAGTATGGGTACCATACTGCAGTAGTATTCCTGGCTAAAGAATGGTCTGTGGGTCCTTCTGATCCTCTTCTCTCAGATGCCGACATGTATCTTTGGATTATCTCACCAGGACCGTAGTTTATAAGATGCAAGAAGAAAGGTGACATATTTCAGATTATTTTACAATTACCTAAGTATCTATTCGTGCTAATTCCTGACAAAAAGTGTTTACAATTACATTTAAACTAGTGTCCAATGTATTAAGAGTATGATCTCCGTGATGCAAATTATCCTTTTATCAGAGTTGTGCTTTTGAGGCTTTTCAACCAACAACATTACTACCTTTATTCTCTCATATTCCTTCTTTTAATTGTGGAAAATATCCCACAGAACCCTTGGCTATGGCATACAGTTCATACTTCAATCCAAACATAGTTATGTTGTCACGAGTACAACTTGTTACAAACTGTGGACCCAGCATGTCTCTGACTGGACAGAAGAAAATTTGCTCTCTAATTAGTCAGATTCTTAGATTGTTCTCTTATGGACCACTTGTTTGCTTTATGCAAATATTAAGTCTTGTAGTCTAGATTATGAAATCTGAGAGCTTTCACATAGATTTATTGAATTATTGCCTTGTACATAGGGTTTTTCTCTATATAAAAGTAGCTTTGCTCTCTCTTTAGGACTTTATGCCTTGCCCTTCATTTGCTCAGAGTGCCTAAGACCAACTTAATTGTGGGAACAACTTCAGATCAAGGACTTGGAAAGAAATTTGTATAGAGTACTTGCTATAGAAGCTGCCCAGAACAGCAGAACTTGATTAATACCTGATTTTGATTAAATGATTAGCATCTGATTTTCAATTAAACATTCAGGAATGCTTACTTTTTATGCTGTTATGAAAGGAGCCGGCTGGTTAGATGCATGTGGTGTGCTGAGCCTGGCTGCCTGCCCACTTGTGAGGGTGGGACACCACAGACATAAAGAAGATGGAGAAGAAGGCATTGAAGATAAAGAAGTTAGAGGGGGAGTAGTGAGAGAGGACTGAGTGTGTAGTAAGAGAAGGGAAGTGTGCTAATAGCCAAGGAGACAGCTGCTGCCGCTGCTTATAAGTGAAGTTTAAATGTTGAACTTGCTTGTTTGAATTGATTGCTCTTTGTTTACCATTTGATTTTCCTATATTATATATGATGTATCTAATATCAGCTGTTGTGTCACATGAAGACAGGGATGAAGCTAAGATAAAAGAAATTCCTTGACAATGAGTTATGGAGCAGAATGACCTGAGCACTATCTAATCATTGGATCATAACATACAATAATCACTGGAGAGATGCTCTCATTCAGAGTAGAGGACAAATTAAATCAGAAATGCCCTCTTTCCTGTGAACTATAGTGGAAGAAAGAAAAAAAATTGAAAAGCAATTCACAAACACTATTGTTTGAGCAAACAGAGGATCTTGACAGGACAATGATCCATCACATGTACAGACCTAGTGGAGAATCTTGGAATAACTTTAGTCATAGTCAAATTCAAAGCACATAGTAAATTTGAAGTAAATAAGTACAGAGAAAATGGTGTGCTTCTTACAAGAAACTTTTATTACTGTTGTCTTTAGCAGCTGCTTTATTGATCAAGCCATTTTAAAGAAACCTCTTGTAATAACATAAACATACAGTCCATTTAGCTTGGACATCAACTGAACTCAATGAACCTGTGTCTTTTCACTCAGAAATAGACATACCTGCTGGTTTTGAAGCTTTATCAAGAAAAAGAAGGGTTACCACTTGCACCATTTACACTTTCTTAAGTAGAGAGAGCAGTTAAGGTGTGGCATTTTTCCTGTCAAATATAACTTTAGTAATGAAGTGGATTTTTTTAATTATTATTATTACTTAGTGTTTGCTTAGCAGTAGTACTGTTTTCTTGCCAGAAAGTTGTGTAGTGTGCCTTTTTGTAACTGACATGTTGTAATGGATCTCTTAACTGCCACTACTTCTTCAAATTCCAATCCCATAAATTTTTACTGATGAACTTTTCTTCACCTGAAATTCAATTCAAACTGAACAGAGTACTCTACAGCCTCTACTTAACTTGGTACTGCAAGTCAAACAGCATCCAGTGTTCCTGAGGTCTAGCACTTCTATGGCCTAATTACACAACTGAAGTGTAGAAATTTAACATGACAACATCTGAAGCATGTGAGATACTATCTCTTCTTGTTTCGGTGTTTGAAAGATCAAATGCTTGGACAGGGAGTGCCCTGTTCGTCACCTGAGTGCAGTGATAGGGCCTTGAGAACTTGAGGCCGCAGTGTGTAATGCCCCGTCCTACACAGGGAGGTTCTGCCTGGACTTGCTGGGGTCAGGACTGTAAGAAGGGGTGTGAAAGGTGGGTGTAAAAACAAGAAATAGTTAAAAAGAATATGCTGATAATGAATGACAATGTTTAAAATGGTAGGAAGGCTGGAGAGTTTGGGTGCAGTGTTTATGAACTGTTTGGTCTTCCCAGTGTACCCTACACTGTTCACTGCAATCCTAGGTAGGCTTCATGACCCTGTAATGGACTGATGTCTATTGAAATGTCTGTGTTGGTAGCAATTCTTCTGGTGCTTATTTTAGTAACAAATAGTAAGTGTTTCACTGGCTCTTATGAGAATGGCACATCATCAACATTAGCACAGATGAGGAAAAAATCCTTGAAGAGCATTCGCGGATTTATCCTGTTTATACAGCCTATATTCTATAAGTAACTTTCTAGGGTTCATGCAATTTTAATCATATTTAAACAAACATGTCCTAAATTTCACAAGAAAGATGGATTTAATGATGTTTTAATGATATGCACAGGAAGGGTATGAAATAAGCTACAACACGTAATACTATTTATTTTTTTCCAAGAGGCTTTTGTTGCTTTACACTCTTATGAAACTGAGACCACTCTCTGCGTGGGCAGGTATTTAAATACACACAAGTGTGTTTCTGTAATGTCATTTCCAGATGATAAAGATGGAACTGAAGAGGATCTCCAAATGCAGTTTTTGCTTCAGATATTCACATGATTTAAAGTCAGAGTGGGGATGAGTCAGTTGATCACTTGCTACAGATTAGCTTGTGTGACTGATATGGACAAGACTGCTAACACATAGACAGCTCTGCTTCAGCCTTAGAATTTCCATCTTGGAAAATAAAGCTCACAATAGGTATCTCTGTCTATGGAATTAGTTTATACATCTTCAGCCTTCACCATTTGATTTCAATATCTGGAAAGGATTTTGTCAGACACAAGAAGAAATGAAAAAAATCTTATATGAAGAATAAAACCAGTTTTTCTAAACAGCTAAGAGATTAAGCAAATTTGCTTTATGAAACTGAGCCTAACTTTGCTGAGAGATGCTGCTTCTCTGGGAATGCAGATGACAGGGTCAGCCAAGGCTCTTAGTCCCCTTGAGAGACTGAAGTGATTCTTCCAGGATGGGTTTGAATATTTGTACAAGCTGCTTGTTCCTTCTGGGCCAATGCTTATGCTAGTCAAAAACAATGAGTAAGAAGACCTTTGGAGTCAGAAGGTAGTTTTGAGTAATTTTTAGCATAGAAAGGCTTTTAAACATAGAAAATTTAAGTATATATGACATGGGTCTGTTCCTTGGTGCTTATGTATTTGTCACAGTGAAGTCACATCTTACAAACTCTCATGACACGCTCAACAAGAGTAAATAGATTCTCCTTGTGCCATGGTTTGTCAAGAGCTTTAGCCTTCTGCTGCGAAAGGAGCATGGGGAATGTATCGCACTGCTTTTTATCTGTCTCCAAGTACTGAGCTGGCTGCAGATTTCTTAAGAGTGCAAGTAAAATTAAGAATTATTGCCTTGAGAATGGTTGAAAAGTAACTTGTTTTGGTAAAATTCAGTTTCGTAGCCCCAGAAGAGTGGCTCTGTCAGGACCCTCTACCTATGCAGGCTGGGTGCAAAGGCTGAATGCAGTACCTGTCTTGAAGATTCTCTTTGCTGTGTGCTCAGTTGTGCATAGTGTTGGTGCTTTCCCTTTTCATACAAAGCCTGTGTTCCCAGCCCTTACCCCGAGGTCTGGAGGAAGGTGAGAGGAACACGGCTGACTGCAATTCCCATTACGGCCAGCTGGTGCAGAGTTACCATATTTATACTTTGGTTAGCATTGCTGATGCTGTATATTTTGATGCATTTGTGCTACAAGAATGTAAAAATGTAAGAAAATCAATAACTAACAGACATGTTCCTGTTTGCAAACCCTGTGGGTATTGCTCTATTGCTGTTAAATGCTAGCATGCTTATTTGAGAAAGAAATGTTACAAAATTTGGCATCTGAAAAACAAAGCCTGTCTGTACATGTTTGGTATAGAGGGATTTCATCCGTTCAGGTAATCTTCTAAGAAGACTTCTTGTATCATTCCAGGGAGTTTTTAATGACTTAGTTGTAGAGACCTCTCAGGTCTCTATTACTTCCTTGAAAAAAATCCTTATTATTTAGCTTGCTATTCTTACCTCTTCTGAAAATGTGGCTATGTAAATGCTGTATGCTGAAAAGTCAGTAATACACATACTCATGTAACCTGAACAGATTTCTGGATGGAGGAAGAAGCTTCAGTTCAGTTTCTGCTTCTTGCTAAGGGAAAGAAAGAACTTGTTACTTGTGAGTTTTCACACATTCTTATTTTGTAACTTTGTTAGATTTCTGCTAAACTCCTTGGAAAAGAGTAATGCCCCCCAGAGTGGCTCAGGCAAACATTTTTGTCTGAAATAAGTGTATATTTAATATAAGACATTTACTGCGGTAGGGCTGGACCTCAGACATCTCTCTCACGCTGAACCATGAAACAGCTTCTACAGGATCTACTTAGCCCTGTATCAAAATAATTTTGTTTCAGCGCTCCACAGGGAGGAATGAAATCTGTTACTCCACAGCAGGTAAATGAGTGTATATAATATACTGCATGACTGTTCAAGCCTACAGGCAGCTAAGAAAACCTATTGCACCATCCTTTTCTATGAGATATGTCTGGCTTGAATGGCTACGTCCTGGGCATTCAGAGTTATGAAGGTGACTTCTATTTGGCTAGGCCTCTCCCCTCCAAGCTGACCTCATAGTTTCATCACCTGGTGAATGTCTGTGTTTTGCCCCAGGTCTTGGTACAGACAATCTGACCTACATCTGATATGAAATAGAAAGAGTGCAGCTACATTAGTAGGATGCTAAAGCCAGGTCATAGGCTTTGCTGAGCCTGGACTTATTTTTGGGGATAGTACTGCGCTATCCAGCTGCTCTGCTTTAAGACTCAAAACGTTATCTTTTTGTTACTGTGTACTGCCTGAAATTATAAGCCTGGATGAGCGCTGGCTTGATGTTTGGCATCATCACTGGATGAACATGGTCCTGTGCAGCTCATGCTCTCTGTGTATGGTGCAGAGCATGTAGTTCAGGAGTGTGGGTGCCATTCACCTACTCAGGCTCAATTTAGTCTGTTAGAATTATGCACCACTGAGTATTCCCTTATATTTTCAAAGATGCAATAAACATCATGGCAATACTAGTAAATGTTATTAACTCTTTGAATTAATAGAATTACTGTTGGCAGGCATCAGTAATAGATTGGAGCAACTCTCACTGACTACATTAGAGTAATTCTTAGCAGTGTGAACATAATGATTCCGAGGAATTTACAATCAGGAATTTACAGTTGTCCAGCTAAAACCTGGAAGATAAACTCTTAGCCTGTAATCACTTCTCTTTTGCTGCTTTTCTCATTGTTCAAGGTGGTATGAGTCAATGAGTCTTCTGATCAGAAAGTCTTAAAATGTGTTTGAAGATTTCATTTGTTCTCAAAGATGCAGTTGATTGGTTAATGTGATTTAAAAGTCCTTCTCAACGTGAGACATTTTCCAGCTTTGTTTGCCTGAAATCACATTTTATTGGTCAAATAGATTATAAGTTGTCATTATACAAATAATTCTAAGTCAGCTTAAGCGAGCTATGAATATTAATATATCAATTCTGTTCTATAGCTTCTGTAAAAGTTTCTTTTCAATAGAAGAAAAACCATGATCCAAGATTATCAAGTGTATAATTTAATCAGCATTTCCCAAGGTTTCTTAGCTATATTGATAAAAATAGCATAATCTACTGTTAGCTTGAGCACTATGTGAAACCTCAAAATGCTACTACAGATGTCAATGTCTTCATACAATTATAGAATTGTTTGGGTTGGATGGGACCTTTAAGGTCATCTAGTTCCTACCCCCCTGCTATAGGCAGGGGCATGTCCTACTAGACCACAAAATCTCTAAATGAATTTATATTCCAATATTCAGTAATAAATCTGTTGAATGTTGTCATAATTGGTGTGTTGGAAAGCTCAGATCTTTGGTAAGGGGAAATAATACAGCTGGATAAAACATAAATGCATTACTTCAGCTGACTTAGAAACTGAATTAGGCTAGCCCGAATCTAAGCTGAAAAACAACCTTCCTTTCTAATCCTTCCTTGGGGAAAAACAATACTCACTTTTCTGAGATCCCCAGCACATTACATACTATGTCCTTGATCCCTCTCCTGTGCAATTCCTTATTATCACTTATCGTTTCTCTGCCTGACTCATCACATTGTTTAAGCTCCTGCTAATTAACTGTGGCCAGCCATTCTTATCTCTTTGTCTCTTCTGGGGGTGATTACTTTTTTTCTTTTTCTGAAGAGTTTTTTTTCCTCTCTCTTTTTTATTTTTTTTTCCCAGAGGTTGCATTGCTTGGGGTGCTGTGTGCATTAAACTCCTGCTGTTCCCCTGCTGTTGATCAAATCTTCTATTTTCCAGAGAGGCAAATAGCTATTGTGGGAGGCAAGGGATAGATTAATGGGTATTGGACAATTTGTCAGCAAGAACTGCCAACTGGAGAATTTTCCAGAGGATCCCATATGAAAAAGAACAAATAACATCAACTTCAGAACACAGGATACCATGCTAAAGAAACAATGGTTGCCACCAACACAGAAGGAGTGGCTTATAAAATCTGCAGGATAAAACTTGTTTTTCTGCATTACTTTATGGTTTCATTTACTGTTTAGCCCACAGAGGGGAATTCTTTTTTTTTTTTTTTTTTTTTTTTTTTTGCCATAGAACACTATGGAGGGATATAGAAACTGAGATGTAGTGTTTTGATTACATTCTCTGATTGTTTGTTTATTTGTTTAAAACTTGTGTTCAGATAGATAGACTAGTGCAGTTGTTGGTACTCCTGGATTTATAAAACAAGGAAAATTTGGCACTGTCTATTCACAAAACTTTTTCTGAAGCAAGAAATATCATGTTTCTGTTCCAAACTAAAACCTTTGGTCACAGTCATGGTGCAGCACTCTCTACAAGACTGATTTTCATCTTCAGGAAGACTTCCATGAATTCTCCTTTTACTGTTTTTACCTAAGACACTCCAAAAGTAATGCTTTCTGTTTGTTTCCATGGAAGCTACGACAGATTCGAAGAGCACAACAGCATTTTTTGACAGAGCAAGTTCTCTCAGCTATAAAGCAGTATTTTTCAACATAGCCACCACCATTAGCTATACACTTTTGTCAGTGATGAGTGAGAGCCTGCATTCCATGCGCATAGAAATCTGCACCAAAGGGGGTGACCCATTGTTTCACGGTTGCTATAATGGAACCATTGCTATGAATATATTGTTCTCATGGTTAATCTTTTAATTAGCCTGAACAGATGGAACTCAGAAGGTCCCAAATCTGGTCTATGTGATGAGTGCTGTAGGACAGTCCAGCCAAGACAAGAAATGTGCACCACATGCTTCAGTCTGGTATGGGGCCTGGTGAAATGACGCAAGAGAAGGATTGTCTTATTCTCTGGACATATTTTGGAAGTATGAGCCTTCAGCTTAGTCAGTATTTCAGTGCACCAGAGTTGGTAATTTATCCAGGTTTCAGGAAATCCAGAAGTATCACAATTTTCCTGTCCTGAAAGACAGTACACAACACTTGACTCATGAATAGTGTGTCTTGAACATTTTCTTCAGTGGGGAATTCACATTATCACTCTATGGACTGCTGTTTTGACTCTGGGTCATAGTGGTAATAGCATGTCTCATGACCAGAAATGATGCAATCCAGGAAACTCACCTTCAGCCTCTTACTTGCTCAATAGATCCTGACAAACCTGTATATTAGTGTTCTTTCTATTCTTTTGAGAGCATCTGTGGGACTTGTCTGCTGCAAACTTTGTGATATTCCAATGTTGTCACCATTATTTTCAATGCACTGAAGCTGATATTCATCTCTGGGCACAGTTCCCTGGTCATAATACACTGATTTGTGTAGATGAGCTCCTTTTCATTTTGTGGTGTGACAGCCATGCACAGCTGCTCGGAATGTGGCCATTACATTGCTATTGCAGAAAGGCACCACCCACCTCACTGCACTGACATCCTCTGTTTGGTCTCCCTAAATGTTCAGCAAGCATTGACAAATATCAACAGATGCTATTATTTCAGCATAGAGGAATTCAATTGTACACCTTTGCTTCATATGCACTTCCATGTCAGACATCATTTTGTCAGGCTACCCCTCTGGTGACGTCTGTCACACAGCAACAGAATGCAACAGAGTACTGGTGAGAAGGTCCAGCCTCTACTACCATACCAGCAACATCCACCTTTCATGTCATGGGCCAACATAATAAAATAGGAGGCATTTCTTTTCAAGGAGCCCTTGAAACTGCTTTTTTATTGAGTATATAATGTTACATCTTCTGAGAGATTTATTTTTTCATAAATCATCTTCTCATTTTTAATGAAAAATGTATTTAAAGATTTGATTGCATTAGAATCATATAGAATACACTATTGAGTATTTGCATTTGATTCTGGAATGCTCTACGTACTCATTAACATGTTATTTACGTGTGTTTTCTGCAGATCATTTCTTCAATACATTTCACTGAGCATCAGATATTCTTTTATCATTGACTCCATGAGTGCAAATTTCAATAAGATTGTCTGGGTACATCAGGACTACAAAGACACTGAGAAATTGCACTTGCCTGCTATCAAAGTACTAGATCACTTCTTATTTAGGTAAGAAACATATCTTTGCTTGATGTTTATATTGCACTTTGGAAAAACATACCTCCCACCCTCACAAAACCCACAAGTTCTGGGTTTTTGGTTTTTTTTTTTTTTTGCTGACATTAAAACATGTTTTTACTTCTGTTCTTGTTACATATTTTCACTCAGATTTGCACACAAATTCATTTGTGGCACTGATGTGTAAAGCCATGTAAAAGTTGCCTCTCTGCTGTCAGTCATGCCATGGAAAATATAGTGCCTTCCCAGGAATTTTTGTTTCACTTTTTTAATAAACCTCAGACTTGAATTGTCAAAGCATTTTATCTCCAGACATGGGTTCAAATCTTAACTCAGCCACATTATCCTGGAAACATGATGAGAAATAATTTATGCCAGCAAAGCATCTTTTGTGGTACAACATCTTGACCCTGTTTGTTCTTAGGTCTTTTCTCAGAATAATTTAATGTAAATCACTCACTGTTCTCTTAACTGAGTGTTGTTCAACTGCTATTTAAAGCACAACTTTGCAAGGTGCTGAGTATCCTGGGAGGGGGAAATCATAAAATCTGTTATTGATGGGGTGTACCAGTACTTTTGCAAACAATCTCTATGGCAAATTAACCTTCTCATGGGCCCACCTGTGGAATGATACAGCCAGAAGGTTGACTGAGTGCGGGCTGTTCTATTTAGATAAATATTCTAGCTTCTGCCTATGTGGATGTCTGTAGATGTTTTGCTCTTAACATAGCCATGATTTAGTCATGAGACCAAAGGTTTGAAATTAGTGAACCTGCAATGCAGAGTTGCTATGGATTATTTTTGAGAGAGCACACCAGGCATGGAAGTGACTGAGAATCCAGTGAGTAAGTGGCCATTTGAGAAAAGAGAATGGCAAATCAGGAAAGATTTTTTCAACTTTCAAGACACACATTTTGCATGAAGGCTGTGCTTATTTGTCTGCATTATAACTCTTCCACAAATACCCAAAAGAAAAATCTTTTCCACAAAAGGGCAATTTTACTCATGCTCCTAATTGCCATGGTAAATACGTGTACAAATGAAAATTATTTTTTTTCCTCTGTTGCTTCTTCCTCCCCAGATGCTATCTTTGCAATTTCTTGCAAAAGATAGTAGGACCATCGGAAATAAATATGAAAAATTCCCAATCTCTTTAATGATCAGCAGAGACCTCTGTAGTTGGATGTTGTTGTCGTGTTCCAAAAACCAAGAAAATCAAAAATTTAATGAAATTAAATAGCCTATTTATCAAAGAACCAGCTGTTTCTTACCTGTAGTTACAAGAAACAGGCAGCAAGTGACATCCAAGAGTAAATAGCAAAAAACTGTATGTTCTGTATTCTGATGTGCATGGTTCTTTTTACAAATGAGTATAATTATTGCCTTCTCCTAGGAGCTGAATCCATTCTGCAAACAGTATGGTCATAAAGTAAATGTGTAAGCTAAACAAATAATGAATACACAACGTGTTCCCAAGATAGCCCAGAATCAGGTGTATTTTGAAAACTAATGCTGATGGAGGATATGCGATGCTATGAGGTATTTACTAACTTCCCTTTGTTCTTGCACTCACACTGTTTATTTGGAAACATACTGTATAGGGCAAAGTCTACTGTGCTGACTCAAGTTGAATTCACAGTTGCTTCATGATATATCACAATATGTCATTCAGTAATCCCACTGAGGAAAATGTAATTACCATGCAACATCTTGTGCTGTCTTGGGGTTTCTCACTAGGTAAGTAAAAAATAAATTTCCATCAGTACTGTAGGAATACTGTTTTAAAGATGTAGGAGCAGATCAGATGGGTCATAAGCCATGATGCTTCACTGGTCACAGGGGGTATGTTCTTTTTTTAGCTGCAGGCTGTATGTCTTTTCTTTCCATCTGAGTGCATAGAAACTTGCTCACTGTCCAAATGAGATCTTGCAAAATGGGTTTAATTCTCACAATATCCCCGCAAGGCAGGAATTGTAACAGGAAAAACTAAGGGCCAGAGGAGTTGTTCTGTGTGCACACCCATGTGCAATGAAGTCTGCATAAGGATCAGGAATTGGCCTATGGTTCCACCATGAACCTCACCCTGAGTCTGTTGTCTTTTTTTCTATAACGTGACATTTAACTACTGAAGACACTGATCTCCTGCTGAATGTAGAGTAAAATCTAAGGTTTCAACACTGCATTCCAAGATGCATTCTGTTCAAGTTAGCTGAATTATTTTCTTTTCCTCTGGGACTGTAACCTCCCCTGATAGCTTTGCTCCACTGTTGCAATGATGGTCACACTTGCTGAGAGGGAAAATAACTAATACCCACATACTTCCCCAAATTGTGGACTTACCCTAATTAATTTATTTAAATACAAATATATAAATTTTAAAAAATCACTATTCTCTACAAAGAATGGAAGAGTCTCTTGTGACTTTTAAGCTTGTAAGTCATGCTTACGTGGTAATGTTGTTGTGGACATGAAGAATAAAAGACCATAAAATCATAGAATGGTTAATGAAAGAAAAGACCATAAAATCATAGAATAGTTAAGCACACCCAGTTCCACCTCCCTCCCATATTCAGAGTTGTCCCCCATCAGATTAGGCTGCCCAGGGCCCCATTCAACTTGACCTTGAGCCCCTCCAGAGATGGGGCACCCATAGCTCCCTGGGAATCCTATGCCACTACCTCAGCATGCTCATAGCAAAGAATTTCTTCCTGAAGTCTTAATCTCCCATCTTTTAATTTAAAATTATTACCTCTTGTCCTGTCACTGCACTCCCTGATAGAGTCCCTCTTAGCTTTCCCATATGCCCCCTTTAAGTACTGGAAGGCCACAATAACACCTCTCTGTAGTCTTCTTTTCTTGATCTCATCTTTAGGGTGAAACACTATAGTATGAATTAAATTTTTAGTTTTCTATTTGAAATTGTCTCCACAAACTGATAATTTTATACAGCGCAAAAATTTCATCTGAGTGTAACTCTCTCTGATAGACTATGCTGTGCTGGCGAGAAGAGCTAGAATAACTGCTGTAAGCTGAATGTTAATGTTTAATAACCATCCTACTATTTAGTAAGTTGTCCTTACACTGTATTTTTCTGACTTATGCTGGTTATTACAACCATCTGCTATTTATTTACTCTGAATTTCAGCTAGGAATAGTTAAAAGGAAATAGCATGTTATTTAGTCCTTGAGATCTCAATAATACATATTACTAGTGAGCTTCTGAAAAACAAAACCTTTTCTTTTGTCAGTGCGAGCTGAATTTCTGTGCAGGATTCATTTCAGATTGCTACTGCAATGGCACCATATTTGCACTTAACAAGCTCTGAAGTCTGTCATTAAGATTTGGATGCCAACATATTAGTGACATTTTGAAAGCTTATCTTTATTTGTTTATTTATTTATTTATTTATTTCAGTCCTGGTGCAGTGGATAAAATAAATCCTGAATTTATAAGTGGCTGCTAATCCCATGTTTTGCTTCTTTCATAGGAAGCCAGTGACAAAGCTGCACTGGCTGTGAGGTATTATATTTATGTAGCCTTTGAACCTCATCCATGTCCTCTCCTTGGCTGGTGTATTAGTATTCAGAATGAATGATTTACAAATTGATCAAAGAAAGGATAAATCAGCATGGAAGAACACTGGGAAAGGGTTTAATTCCAGGCTTGGTTATTTTCTCATGCTGAAAAGTAATTACACAAAAAATTATAACAAAATAAAGGTTTAAAGCTGCTGTAAACTTGAGAGCTCATACAAACTGCTGAAGAAACTGTTAAGCAGGTAAAAACAACATGCACTTAATTATACTGTGAGAAATTTTACCCATGAGCAGTTTCACTGAGACCAATGGGACTATCAGCACCTATTCCCCTTGGTTCAGAGCAGAGTCCTCAGTGATGCCTAGAAGCTCCTGAGATCTTTCAGCATGAATGCATCCACCTGCAGTTGTCTGGTACATGTTTTATTTCAGCTGTGCTTGAAAGGCTCTTCTGCACTCTTCTTTTAATATGATTAAGATTCTGAACAATATTTAGACACTGTCTATCTGTTTCAGCAGTTTTAACTGCCATCTTTTCAGTTCATTCTATAGACAATTAAAGAAGGCTCAGCTGAAATTCTTCATCTCAGCCAAATGAATTGATGAATTTTAATGGAGAACACTTATTCCAGTCTTTAATTAAGTTTGGCAGTCTGAAATATTTGCTTTGAGACTATATTCTATTGTAGGCATTTAAAACCTTATAATTCAATCTTGCTGTAGGATGGATGCCTATGTGATAATGTAGCTTTCTAGAAGCTGTCTTCTTGTTTTAGGTTCCCTTTTACTTGTTCATGATATTACACTAGCAAGGATTATCCCTAACAGAAGCTGCAGCAAACCTCGGTGTGACCCTGATTCAGCCAAAACCAGCATTTCAATTTTGAAAGGACACTGTCAACCTCTATCAGCAAAAAATCTAATCTACCTTCTCCATCTCCAGCATAAGTAAATCTTAATACAGAGCTATTACATAGAAAAGTAATGGAACATTCATGATTATCTGGTATTATTCTGCTAGATTATTCAGTGTCTGCTAATACAAGTTTCATAGGGGTAGCAGAATTTTCTTTTTTCTTTTTTTTTTTTGGAGTGCTGCTAGAATTACAGACGGTATTTTGTATGAGGGAAGGGGAACTCTACAAGCCAAAATGTGCACACCCTTTAGATCCAGAATATTTGTTCTAGAAAGAAGAAAAGGAGTCTTAAAGAGCATTCAAGTATAAAAACTTTTCTGGCAGTCTTCTGTGGATAATGGCAAGAGTGCGAGACAGACAGAGCTGCTGGCTATGCAGGAATTTGACCACTAGCCTTGGATGCAGGCTGTGTAAAGATAGGCTGACAAGATCAAGATAACTGCATTCAAGGAATGTAAAGGAACAGGACAAACAGGATATAGCAAAGGGAAGCGATTGAGAACTGTTTTATTCAGGCGATTAAGAGTGCCTTGTATTGTTAAAATGTTTTAACCTTAAGGAATGTAACCTTCTCCCAGTCAGATCTTAACACATGCAGCCTTTCTGTGTATATAAGCTTTGAGTTGTTGCTTAACAAATGAACATTAGCTTGCATCAAGCTGGGTTCCCGTCCCTTCATTGCAGCAGTCTTCACCTCAGAGAATCCTTCAGCTGGTTTCTCAGGTATCACTATGCTTCAAAACACAGCATACTTTTATATAGAGAATGAGGCATCTAGCAGCTGCTGTTTGGAATACAACACTCCACAGAACACATCAGCTGGGGATGCTGATGAATGATGGAAATCCTTGGGTTTAATTTTGCAGTTTCAGCTGTTTTCCCAGACTAACTGGCATCCTGCAAACAGGAACAAGTCTTTTTGGTGGCAGCTTTGGAGCATGTTCCTGTTCCTCCCCTGAGGCTGGGAATCTTCCCACACCTCAGGGAGAAGTGGTGATGTGACTATTCATTTTCCTAGCTCTGCAGCTTTGGTTCCAGGTGTTGCTTGAACTGCAGTTAGAAGAGAATATATGGAAACAGATGAGAATGTATGAATCAGATTAAAAAGGCAATGAAAATAAGAAAAATAAAGATACAAACTTTTAATTACACTCTTTTCTATCTATCTACACACTCAAGTAAAGAAAAATCAGGTTCCTGGGAGGGGTTTGAATTCTATGGAGATGTTTTTTTCTTTTTAGGGAAGTGGTAATTACAGGAAATAGGTTTTTGGTGTGATTTTTTTGACAATTCTTTTACTAAAGAATCATTTGTGACCTTAAATGTCTTCAGCGTATTTGTACTACTGAACTGTGGAGGCAAACAGACCTCAAGGTGGAAGATTTCAGGGCTCACAACATGGGCATGTTGTTTGATGCAGAAGCACAAAAATCTGTCTAAAACATTGTGTCTTTCAGTTATGGGATGAGAAGATCCATCACATTTTAGGCCTCTCATTGCTATAGGATCAATGATTGATTTTAGGAATCAGACCTGGAAGGAGAATTGTTTTGGGGAATGACTAAGGAAAAGCCTGGTCCTTTTCTTTGCAGTTATTTCTGACAGTTTGACACAGTAATAGTACTATGTTTCAGAAGAAGCTTACCAAAAATGTTGTTAAAATTCAACAGACTCGTAGTTTCATATCATTAGTAATCTTGTGCTGCATTCTTGGAATATGCTTTAAATAAATGGAAAGTGTGAATGCTATCTCATGTCTTCAGAAATGTAGGCTCTGCAGGGGTTATATGATCTGCCTGGACTACAGATGTATCAGGGTGCTGTGCGGTGTCAGGTGTAAAATCTGGACTAAAAGATGAAGTACGTGGGTCAGAACTGAGCTTATCAACCCTGAAGAAAAGTTAGTTAGTGAAGGTAAGCCACCTGCAGTGTCCAGAGAAGGAAGCAATTGAGAGAGCTGGAAGAAATGCTCTGTGGGCAACTGTGATTTTAACATCAGATAAGATGGATAAGTTGTATTTTCTATGAAGGGCATTCATAGCTAGTTTTTTTAAACCTTGAAGTAAGGAAACTAGTGAAGTATTGCACCTGTCAGGATAAGAATAAAGAATTTGATATATTGCTTGTATTAACCTTCAAGCTGTTCTCAGTTTAGTTTGATTTTTAAAGTTTGATTGGAAGGGACCCCTTTCTGAATCATATGTATGACCTTTCTGGGTCATATAAATCAACATTTAAGTAACCACTTTATCCTTTTTGTCTACATGTTCATTTTGTTGAAGAACCACTTAGTTCTGTATTCAAATGAAAAACAACCCAACAAAACATCCAATAACAGTGACCTCATCGCTTAACCTCAAGATGCCTATTTCTACATTCGTTCCATGTTTCACTGTTAAGATAATTACATACATTTGAAGCAGATGGTGATGAAATTATCTGACCTTTATACATTATTACTTGGTTAGTTTTTCCTTATTTGCTGGAAAAAATAAAACCAGTCACTGAACATTCTTATTAATATTCATTTCAAGTCTTTTAATATTCATTTCAAGTCTTTTGTGTGTCCTTCATGCTGTAACAAGAAAGTACTTTTTCCTTCTTCTGCATTGCAGTTAGGCAAGTTTTCATAAGGAATTGCTGAGTTTTATGACATTAAAAAAAATCATTTTAATCTCTATGAATATTGTCAGACAGGTGTATTTATATTGAGGATTTGCATTTGCAACTAACCTGATTGCTTCTGTTGCCTACCTGGTTGAGCTGAAGAAGCTGACTTCTTAGCTCTTCATGTACAAGACTTGAGATTCAAACAAAGGAGATTTTGCTGCTGTGAAGCAAGGAGCTATGTAAATGGGATTCACAACACCTATTTTGATATGAAATTGACTAGAGGAGATCTGGTTTACTAGTTTGACATTCACAGCTGCCAATATCCTTCTTTCTCAGATATTTAATCCAGCCAGTGAGAAGGGGCAAGGTAATGTTTGAAATTATGGGTTCTCAAAAAACACAGCTTAAGACTCCCTTAGCCTGCAATAAGTGTCTTAATGTAACCTGCAAAGGCAGGTAGTAGTGGGTCTATTCTTGGGGTCTTGAATGTTGGCCTGCTAAGGGATAAAATAAACCCTTTCCTTACATCCAAGTCTGACCCTCATTGGTTTCACTTCACATCTGTTGTCACACCATATACCTCTGTAAAATGTCTGGCTCTATATTCTCCGTAACCTCTTCACAGATCCTGGGAAAGTGCTCCCAGAGCCATCTCTTTCCAGGCAGAACAAGCTGAACAAGAAAATAGTCATGTATTGTATGTGAATCCAGATACTTCTCAACTATTTTCTAATAGATAGAGCAATATGGCAATATGACATTTGCTTGTTTGCCCTGGAGCTCGAAGGTAATTACTGTGAATCACACTGTGTTCATTTTTGATTTGCAATCAGCACCTTTTGTTTATAGTGTGGAGGTATAATGACAAACCAGACAATTCACATCACAGAAACTTAATAGATTTAGTAACAGCAGGGTTCTTAATGAAATCACTATATTAATGTAAATGTCCAGCATACTTCTAAAGGAACTCTTGTCATGGATGAAAATTAGCTAATCAGTCGTTAATTGAAACAAAGTGAAAGATCACTTTGTACCTGTGGAATCAAATGCTTTGTAAATTCCAATTATTGTATCAAGGATAGGAAAATCTGATTGAAAGAGATTAAAAGTTATAGTGTATTTGGAAAAAAGTAGGTTTTGAACAGAGCAATGGTTATTAGGACTTCTGCATATTACTTCTCCTGCTTGTTTCATGTATGACAAGATCTTCAGCTTTTAACCAGCAAAAATCAATATATGACAGTGTATCTGATGCCAAACAGAGGAGTAATGAGAATGACTGCATAAATTAATCCTTCTGTATAAATTGATATGGCATTATTGTACTACCAAATGGCCAGAAAACAATGCAGTTTGAAGAGGTCAGCAGACGAGGACTGAGACTTAGAGGAATAGTAAAAAGCTTTTATTAATTTAGAAAAATATTTCATAATAGTTTAGCATATTTGGAGAAGATGATATAAGTAGACAGGCTGCTTGATTGAACAGTAATTAGTGCTGGTTTTCACATAATTTGTAATAGTTCTGTTATCTGTATTTCAGTGTTTTGCCCAATGGCTGGATTTACACAGACATACAAATCTGCCTGTTGACTTGGCAAACAGCCTACAGCCATGGAAAATTCTCATTTAATTCACTGAAGGGGTACAGAGATGAAGTAAGAATCTTTACTTTCATTTGGAGTAGGAAGTTTAACCCCTCCAGTGGGTAACAGGATTTGGAACAGCTGTCTCTGACACTCTGAAAATTAGGTTTTACATGACTTAGGATTGCCCAGGCATGAGACAACGGCCCCTGTTACTCCTATGTGAGACTGATTGATCAGAAGGACTTTTGATTATACCTAGGAATGGCTGCTTCTTTCCATTGGGAGAGATGTGGCCTTTTATGTAATGAAAATATCTTCATTATTTTTGATCCATTTTAGTCAAGCTGCCCCCCTTAGTACATAGGGAGAGGTCAAAGAATAAATTCAGCATACAACTTTCCATAATTACAAAATAATAACAATAAACTACACTTTCCCAGAGGCCATGCAAGGGTTGGAAGGGAAATGAGAGGTGCATGTTGGATCATTCAGAACAAAACAGAAAAGCTGTGAGCTGGTGCTATGCAATTATTACCCCTTGAGGCTGCTACTGGAAACTGTCACATCCACTCCTCTTCGAATTAACAGGATTTCAGGTGTTGGCGCTTGATGTATTCAGGACTTTTCTGAGAAGGTATTTTGGTGGTGGTGTAGGCAGCATTAGGTTTTCCCAGGGCACACCACTTTGCCGAAGCAGTGATCCTGTTATATGGTGGAAGAAATGGTTGGGAGTTTGTTTATTCTTTGGTTGTTCAGACCTAGAGAATTAAACTCTCTGCTTCTTCCGCCTCTCTGCACAGTGTTCTCTCCCGAAGTACAATGTAGCAACAGGAACTCTAAGAGCAGATATCATGATATCTTGCTGTCTTTATGGTCCTCGGAATCTAGTTTGCTACATGCAAAGTAAGCAATGTCCTTCCTCCAGATTGTGTTAGATGTATCAAGAAATCTAGCAGGGACAAGTAGGAGCCCTGTATGTTCAGGAGAAACAGCTAAATATGAAGATGAACACAATTTCTCTTCAGCAATTTTGAGTGACAACTGTATGATGCAAACACTTCAGAAAATTTCTTAGAATGGGCAAGTATTTTTTTTTCCAATTTTTTGAGTGAAATAAACGGATAATCAAGATGGAAATCCTAGGTTTTAAGCTTCTTTTAGCTAAAAAGAGGAAAGAAAACATCTTAGATTTTCATAAGACCCAACATAAGAGAGAGAGCAGAATGTCTGCAGTGCATAATAATCCAACGCTATTCTGTAAATTGTACAAAGTTGCAACTGATGATTTTTCAGTTTATTCTGGGAAAAGATTACTGTATGAGGCAATCGCTGTACATAGTTTTGCCTTCCAAGTCTGCATCTCTAGTAGTACTCCTTTCAGAGGCAGAGTTGAAATCAGATATCTGTTTCAGGCTTTTAGCCTGGGGACTTTTCTAATTTTAACAGCTGGATTGGGGACAAGGTTGTGTATCTAATGTACAACAGTTTCCTACAGGAAGAGCCATTTCTGTTGAAGCTTCATGTTGTATACTTTTTGCTGCTTTTATTCAATTCCATTTCACATTAAAAAGGCAAATACACAAAAACTACTACAAACCCAGACCAATCTATCCCTGTGCCGCTAACAGCTAGGGCAACCCCAGCATTTCCAAACTTAACTTCTGACCGCGTGAAGAACGCATCACCGCATGACCCTCAGACCTTCTGCAGGCATTTCAAACGCGGCAGCGAGCGCTCGTGGAGTACTAGTCCACACACGCAAACACGCCAACAACGCGAAACAGCTTTTCCTAGCAACCCCGACGTGCTCGGCTATTGTACAGCATGTGCTCTCCCTTGCGGTGGGCATCCCTCACTCGGGGTGGCTCTCGGCCGTTCCGACACCGCTGCAGACGGCCGAGCGGAGCTCGACACTGCCGGCAGAGACGGACGCGGATGTCTCATTGCGCTGCGGAGCGGCCGGCAGGCGGCGTCCGAACGCGGGGGAGCTCGGCGCCCCGCGGTCCCGTCCCGCCGCTACTCACCGTGTTGACTTCCCCGACACCGCGTCGATGCCGGCGATCTCGATCCGCTTGCCGACGTCGACCTGCGAGGGTGGGAGGGGAAGCGGGAAAGGCGTTAGGCAGCTGGCCGGAGCGCGAGAAGCGCCGGTGTCTCACGTCCGAAGTCGGACCTGAGTCGGATGTCGTAGCCGTGCAGCAGCCCGTCCACCGTCTCCTTCACGTCGGACATGTTGCTGGGCTCGCCTGCGCTGCGGGATGGAGCGGAGCCTGGTTAAGGAAGCTGCCGCTTCCCCGCGCCCCTCCCCGGTTGGCAGCGCTCACCATGCCACGGCCAGCACCAGGGACAGCGACAGCACCCGCGGACCGCCCCGTCTCACCTCCCTCCCCCCGGCCCCGCTCCGGAGCCGAGTGCAACAATTGCCGGCAGCGCAACGCATGCGCGGAGCGCGGCGCCGCGAGCACCGGCATCCTTGTCAGCCCGCGTAAGCGCAGGTGCCGTGGGTGCTGTCTGTTGGCCGTGAGGGCTGCTACAATGCACACACCTTTCTTTTCTTCCTCTTCTAGTCACCTCATAGCTCAACTCAATGGAACTTCGGCGTTGCTGTTGTGAATTCTTAACGCTTTCTATTCTATTGTGAGCTGCAGTTGTGCTAGTGATTAGGCATTATTGGTGCTGCTGGGGTAATCAGCACTCAGTGTGTACCAGAAGTTTGAAAACACATTCATGGTAAAGTTACTTGGCTTCTTTTAGGCACGAAATTAGGGTTTTCTATGAGACTGAAGAGTCCTATGCAACTTCTCGATGCTTTGCAGCATTGTATCTTGTAGATAATTAAAACTTTGCTAAAAGCTGTATGGCGACTCTGTCTGGCCTGCTAAAATCTGTCATAAGGTGTGAGTGCAAGGGAATATCCTATGTGAATTCTCTTTTCTGTGTGTTTCAAGGCAACTATACTCAGAGTAGCTGTTCCGCTGACAGCCTGTTAGTGTGAGGTGTGTTTCTGGACCTCCTCTTGAGGCTCTAAGCCTCTGGAAGCAGCTGCAGACACCTCGCTGGGCAAGGAAAGTGATGGGAGGGCCTTCAGTGACTGGAGGCTGAGAGCAGGGATTTGTGTGAGGCTCTGAACAACCATACCTGAAGAGTGCTGGCATTACATGGCCACAGCCAGCAGCCAGAAGGCTCCTTTCTGGCCCAGTTAGGGTGGATGATGGCATCATGATGAAACTTGTCTTCCAAATGCTTCCAGGGATTAAGTATTATTAACAGCTCTATGCTCCCATATACTACCAACTGAAACACTCTGTGGTTTTATAGGATGTGTAAAGAATACTGAGGTTCTGGTTTTTTTTGCAAAAGGTCCATTTCTATAAAGAGTATAATTCTTCAGGTCACCAGTGCAGGAGAATCTCATCTCTCAGTAAAAATGGAAAATGCTAGTTGCCTTCTGCAGCTCTTTAACAGCTATGACAAAGAGCCAGTGACCTCCAAATTGAGTGAACGTGGCAAAGAGGCCAACTTTCATAGACTTTATGTTATCGCAGACATGTACTAAAAGCTTTCAGAAATGACGAGACACCTGGTGGTCTGGTTTATGAGTGGGTAAACTGAAGCCTCTTCTGCAATCAATAAACTTGATTCAGAATAGAGCAGTGCATGTTTCCATATGCTCCAGCTGAATTTTATTCTCCCACTTGGGCTGAGTGAAACCTGGTGGGTTTCCTGTGTGGTCTTCAGGACTCATGGGGCTGGCTGAGTGCCCTAAAAGTCAGACAGGCAGGGATGTGAGGCTTTGCACTGCTGAAAATCAGGCTGCTGTTTAAAACACTGTTAATGATAATATCAAATTCCTCCCCTGTTCATTTCCACACTGGGCTTAGTATTGATAGGGTCAATGGGAGAGATGTGTATCTTGGGAATAAGGCTTTTTGGAAATTCTGAAATGTTATTGAAAGCAGAATTTCTGAGTGGGGAAAATGTTTGTCGAGATTCAAGCATATTGAGATAATCATATTAGCAGCCTGAAAAAAAATGAGATCAACTAGTTTTAACCTAGTAGCAAGAACTTCTTTGTGTGTGTGTTCTGAGACATGTTACATGCTCACTAGAAGCAGCACAAATATTACAGTCTCACAGTACAATTAATAAAACCTCCATTGGCCAACTGTATTTTCATTTTTCTTTTTCACTGTGCATAGACTTTCAGGAGGAAACTTTTTTTTCTCATACAGAGAAGTATTTCCAGTTTATTAATGGTCTTTTCTTTTTTTTCTTTTTTTTTTTTTTCATTTGGAAATCAGAGAGAGTAAAAAGCCAATGTAAATCCTTCATGTTTCTCAGTGGATGCATTCTGCAAGAAGGACTTTTAATGAAACTAGGAAAAAAAACAAAAAACAAAACAAAACAAAAAACAAAAAAACATTGCTGAAGAGATGAATATGCATCTCTTTCTAGTGGTACTTTATGCCATCTAAAATGTTGAAGGAGGGCAACCCCTGTCCCCATGATTCTGCTCCAAATGGAGAGGGAAAGCTCCATGCTTCACTCATTTCACTTTGTATGTGGAGATGCATAATTTGAAGGTTAATATGCTGACTGGCTTGAGTAATTTGACCTAAGGGTTTGCAGAAGTGAGATGCTCATAACCCAGGTGGCCTAACTGGATTTGCTGTTCTTCAGTCAGTGGGGAGAACTGCTAGGTGAAAGCAGGACTGCAGATAAGTGTGCAAGCAACATCATTAATTAGCAAAATTGCATTACATTGTAACAGTGTGCACAGAAAACATATATGGCAGTAAATAAATAAATAAATAAAAACCTATCAACAAACATAAAGCAAAGTGGAGCTTGGGCTTTTTGGATTATTTATTATCAGACAGCTTCTTCCCACTTGGCTGTGGGGCTTGTCATACTGCGTATCCCTTACACCAAAGAAAAAACGAGAATTAGGAGGGATATACATTTTTTCTTACCTGACACAGAGCAAATGGTCTTTTTTCAGTAACTGTACTGATAAAGTATACTAAAAATCTTAGATGAAAAATTTTAATTTGTGAAAAATAGCGTAAAAGATTTGGTTTTAAAACCATGAGATGAAACCTTGGAACTGTGAAATGACTACATTTGCAGGTAAATAAATATGTATAATTTATACTTAAAAGAGGTAGGTAACAAAATAGGTCACATATTTCATCTGCTAGAGATAATGTTATCGTCATTTTATACCTACAGTAATCCCTTGAATCAGATGCAGCTTGTGAGCTGTCTTCTTGGATGACAGAAAAAAATAAGCTGGAGATAATTTAAGTGTGCTCTGGGGATTTTGGAGCACCAGGAATACAACCAAGAAGAGTTGCGGAGTGGCACAGAGAACTTGTGCTTTATCCGAAATCTTCAGACTGTGAACTGATCTTAGTTTTATAATCAAGGTGAGAAGAATATATTTAATGTAGTATATTTCATGTAGTTTCCAACAGCTGAAGTTTCTGTCAGTAATGTGCAAACTCACACTTAGGAACAAGCAGCACATACACCTTTTCATTTTGAGAAGCTCTCTCAATTTAAACAGGCTAATTCATATTGTAGAAAGTTCTATGTGCATTTGTTGGATGAAGACCAAGATTTTTAGGCCTGGTACTGTCTTTATAAGTATGGGTAATTTTATTTTGTAGAAGAAATGAAACTCTTACTAGAATGATCCATTTTTTTCTGATAAATGGAATGAATTTTCTCTAGCTTTGCTTTTGCATCACCATCTGAAGAAGTTTATGGCAAAACTATTTAAATTATCTTGTTGCATATGTTTTTCTACAAGCAGTGAATAGAGAAATACAAATTTTGTTAACAGAAGTATTTTACCACACTGGGCCACTAGAATGCAATGTGTCTCTTTGTCCCATTTCAGTGATGTGATGCACTTACTACAGAGAGACTTACGAATCTGTGGCTCACATAAGTAAGAGCCTAGCTTGTTCAGAGTTGCAAAAAGCAACTTTTCTGGAGATATTGCTCAAAATGAACTCAACTTTCTGCAAAGAGAGATTTCTGCCTTATTTACTCTCAAAAAGTTTAGAATTAAAGAATGTTTCTTTCCAAGCTCTGGGAAACTTGATTTTTTTGTGATCTTGTTACTCTAAATGATGGCAATGCCACTTTCTTTCTCTGGTAATGGTTTGCCCTTCCTTCATGGAAACTGTAGTTTTATCTCCTTCGTTACCTAAGGGGTAGCACCTGCCCTCTTGGTGCTATGCAGTGCTGGGAATGTTAAGGGTCCTAACTACTTTTCTTTAAAGCAATTTTCCTATTATTATTAATATTTTATTATTATTTTTTTAACTTCAGTCTTACTGGGGATTAAATATGGCATTTCTCATTGGCTGGTCTTCTGGTTTTCAAACTAAGTTTATCTAAAAATATCCTCAGTGCACTTGGGATCTCTTTTCCGGTTCCACGCACACCTTAAATAGCCATCTTCAAAGAAAAAAGAAGAAGCATTTTGGTTGAGACTTCGTAGAATTTGTTTTTAAGATATTGTGCCTACATTGGTAAAACTAAAGAGTAAAATCTAAAACAGAGTTTCTGCAAACAGGAACTGTTCTCTATCCTCTTGCCATTGCACCCACCTCACAAAAGGTAGACATTTTACTATTCCACTTCATTATAGATGTTGTCTGCTGACTCCAAGGACAAAGGTGACAAGAATTAAAATTTGTGTTGTATTTCAAGAATGTTTACAGAACATTTCACCTTTCACATTCAAATGGGAGTATAAGAACAACATCAAAATAAGACAATAAAATCTGCCAGACTGAAAACTTGCAGGCTGTCTGATATCTTTGCTGATGGCAAATTCCTCTGGAATTCAAGAGAGTAGATTTACAGCCATGAAAATGACAGTGTTAAATATGTATTGCCACGTATAGTCATACCTACGCTGGGAGAAAACAAAGTGGGCTTGAGTTTAACAAATGCAGTAGTCCTACACAACAGCTGCTTGCACTCCCCTTACTGTCAGTGGAGCACATTTGATGAGTGAGATATATGCTTCTTGCTTGCTGAAATAAAGAGCACATGTGAATCTCTTCAACTGGGAGTCACTTTGTCAGCAGTGAGGTGTAAGACAAAGAGAAATTTTACTTATCACTTTAACAAATGCAGGGGTGCAGGTCTCAAATCCGTGATTTATGTATGTCACGTGGGCTGGCACCAGTCACTGGAAGCAGTCCATAAACTGAGAAATAGATTACGCCCTGTCATTTGTGCTGTTTTTAGCTATCTGAAAAAGATCCCTAAAATACAGCCTAAAACAAGTGCAAAGAGAAGAACTGTAAGAAAAAAGAAATTGAAAGAAGACAACTAGCAGAAAGGTTACTCAGCCAGACCATAAAACTGGAATGCTGCCTCTGCCGATATGTTGGCACCACAGCAGCACTTGGGATGGGGGCAAAGAGGCTCTACGAGGGATAACAGCACAGAGAAGAGGAAGGATGGTTGAGCAGCAGGGTTCATTGGTCAATTCACTGTGCATGCATTTTGGGAGGGAGCCCACCACACAGGGTAGAAACATCCCAGAGTCTCTTTTAGGGCAATCAACAGAAGCTGAATGCTTAGAAAACTTTGAAGTGTGAAATGGGACTTGTGGGAGCATTCCCAAGTTTCCCGGAGCAGTGGCAAGAATTTATGTGATGTCAACTGGGTCAGCTTCAAATATTTTCTAATCCCATCTCTGGATAGCAGAGGTTGCATGAAGACTTAGCTTCGTGGGCAGAGGAGGCCAAAAGAAGAAATAAGGTGAATGTTCTTAATTTTACAATTTGGAAGCATTCCCCTTCCTACTGCAAGAGAGGACTTCGGGTCTTTCTCATGTTCTTAACCTCTCTGTGGTGTGTATTTTTGTCTTGACAAATGCCTCCTTAGATTGATTTGTCCTTTGTTTAGAGAATTTTTATCACTTCACCTAGCACACTCAGGCTTAGATTCCACTCGTGGTTCTAGAGATTATCCAAATTTTCATTTCAGAAAATCATCAAAATGTATTTCAGTACTGCCTTAGTTCCTGTCCATCCTTGTCTGATGAGGGTAGATATCTGCTGGTTTCAGATGGGGAGCTGAGGAATAAAGGAGTTAGAACATTTGTGCAACAGATTAAAAACAATCAAAAATCTGTAATTGTATGGGAACTGTTGAATCACGGCCTGAACCACTGATTGATCACCTGAGGCGAGCACTGGGTCAGCCGCAGGGGCACAAGTGAGTGTGATTGGAAGGGGTGGAGTTTGACTCCACCTCTCCCAAGACCCCATTTAAGGGCTGACCACCACCAGGGAAGGATCTCTGGTTGGAGATCTCTCCCTAGTGGAGTTTTCGGTGAGCCTCAACCATCTTCAAAGGTGAGCCACTCTTTTCTTATTAATTTTCTTGTTAACTATCTGTATACCATCTACCTAAGCCTATCAAAAATATATCAGCTTTGGCCCTATTTCTTCTGGGTGCTATTTCTGGGGGTTATTTGCCCTACAGTAATAACCTGTAAGTATTTATAAACATAGAGGAAAAACTCAACAAGTGAGCCGTTTGGGAACCCAGAGTAAAAAACTTTCTGGTTCCTTTCTAAAATATCCTGGGTGAATGGCATACATGAATGTTTTTCTATGAAATATGAAAGTGTGCTTGCAAGTGCAGACCTTATCCATCCTGTTAAAACCATTCATCTTTGACATCTACTTCCTTCAATTATGCATTTGTGTTTCTAGAATATTCAACTTCATTTTTAGTCCCTTGGTTTTTCTACCTGCTTGTTTTCACCATTGACATAGTGCTTCATTTCTTGTGTCCAAGGGAGCTAAGAGGTGGAGACCTGTTATATATATATATAATATATAACTGTGGAGACCTGTTCATGTAGACAGTGTATTAGCTAAGGAATGTTTATTTCCCAGTGTTAATCTCATGTATTCTACTTGTGTCCAGCAGAGAAATATTTAGAAAGCTGATTATGTGCTAAACATCCGAAATGAGACACAAAGTCGACAAAATGCCTTAACTAACAGGGACGTGTATATGGTTTAAATACTGACCTATTTGATAATAATTCTTGGTATTTATATATTTTACATTTTTAAGCCACTGTGCACATTTGAACTAATTAAAACTTCAAATATCTCTGCGACATATGTAAGCCTCATCTACAATTTACAGAACAGAAAATTCAGCTATGGAGGTCCAGGGATCAGAATTTTAAATGAAGATTTGAGTATTTGGACTCCACGAGATCTAGGTCACTCCTACTTGCAAAAACCTTAATATACATCTATACACTTAACATTAAGTTCTCCTATTGGGAAGATTTGGCCTAAATGACTTAGCCAAGGTCACAGAAATCAGTAGCAGAGCAGGGAGTGAAACAAAAGCATCCTTCTTAAACATATAAATCAGCTGAGCCATAAGACAACAGATACTGCTGCTGCAGTGGATCAATCTCCTGGTATATCTGGATCAGCACCCTATGTGACTGGGTACAAGAGGTTGTATTCCCAGTGGTGCAAAATGTTTATATGGGATACTTTGTTCCTAGGCTATAACAATTAACCATTGATCCATACACTTAAAATAAAGCAAGAGGATACTGCACTAACTTAATGGCTATTAAACTTTTGTTTGGTATAAGAACAAATGTGATGTTGGCTGTGTTTTGGACCAATGCCTTTAATAAGTTCCTTCCAAGCTGAATGACACTGCACAGTTTTCTTCGGATGGAAACCATTGATTGGGAAGAAACCACATGGAGGATCTGGGGCCACGGTGTACCTTGGGGCCAAAACAGTAATCCCACCTAAGGCACAGAAGCAAGGCAGCTCCTAGCTGCCAAGGCACTCTAGCCTGTTCAAAGCAATTTTTGCCAGCAGAAAGAGGCATTTGTGTGCCTGTGGGTAAGGGGCAGCTTCATCATATTTAGTGGCCCTCCTAGCTTTGGTATCAGACTACAGACTGTGCAGGAATTTAACTGGCTCCCCATAGAGCTGCACAGTGGGACTACCTCTCTCCTGCTCACTACAGAGGAAATAATGTCCCTACTAGGATGCCTTTGTAAAAAATCCTCTCTCAGTAAGTACTGGAGAAAATCCGGGAACTAGTTATTAGAAGCAATCAAGAGGATACCTGGCCTTGCAAAATAGTGTCAGCTGGCACTGCTGTTGAGTTGGAGGGAACAATGCACTTTGCCTTCCAGAGCAGGTGATATACAGGTACAATTAAATTACTTGATGAAATGCCAAGGTACAACCAGACGCTTTTAAATTTCCTTTTTCTCTTCCACCTGCTTGTTTTGTCACAGTTTACTGGGCCTGCAAGTCAAAGCCAGCCTTCCTGTGCTCTCACAGCACCCTTTCCTATTTGCTGATAAGATGGAAATTCCCCTCAGTAACATTTTGAGACGTAAGTAATACCGCTCTGTGCAGCAACCACCAGATGGTAACGAAGAGCAGATAGGCTGTGTGTCTTGTATAGATCAAGTGTATTACTGCGATGGCAATTTTTCTCTTTGTCAGCAGAGATGACAAGTACAGCTGTAAATGCTGATTTTCTCAGCTCTTTATAGACACCCTGGGCCACTGCAAAAGTCTGCTTAGTAGCTTGCTAGTCATAAAGAGTTCATTGTGTTTGTTTTTAAGCTCAAATGTTTTAAAGGGTGCATTTTTTTACCTAACATGAGTTCATGTTATTAAATGCCATGGTTATTTAGTGCAGAGGTGTTATCCTTATAAGGAAAGTTCTGACTGCAGTTGATGAACAACTTTGCAAAATTCTCTTGTAAGAAGGTAGATATAGAGCACTTTATGATTGCAGAATTCTCTTGTAAGAAGGTAGATATAGAGCACTTTATGATGACTGTATATCTTGCCCCTTCTACGGATGTAATATTTCTTAATATGTTATGATATAAAGATTGTGTGTTTTCTAAGGCAGAAATGAAGGTCTCTCTTTTAATGTTTGTGCCTGACACCAACAAATAGAGCAGAAGTGAGGAAAAGTGCTTCTTGTCCTTTCCCGACAAACAAAACAAATGTGTCTTTCCTGAACATTGCTGTTTGCACAGAGGTAGTACTGAGCAGGGCTAGCCACAACCAGGGCAGCCATAGGTGGGAAGAGAGCGCACAGAAAACGTCCACTGCCAACCCAGGCTTTGTAGAATCAGAAGTCAGCCCCACTTCAGAATTCTTTATGCAGCAACTTTTAAAATACCTCGGTGAGTTTTTCAGACTTTTTCTCAATTATTTCACAGCCAGAGACTTTGTTCTACCTCTCTCTCTTTTAAAGATAAACAAGGCTCACCTGCCTGTGAGAGACCTAGCAAGCCAGGCAACATGCTGACAGGGAGGGAATTGCTGGTGTGGTTGCCATCAGCTCCAGTGTGAGTCAGCAGCCAGACCTATGGTTCCCTAGGCAAGTTTAACTCATCTGCCCATGACTCATGCACTTCTGAGATTAATAGATGTGCAATGAGCAGGAACACGAAGACTTCCAGGAAGGGGGCTTATTGATGCTTCTGCGCTCTCTCATTGTTTCTAGCAACAGGCAGCAGCAGTGGGATGCAGCTACTCTTGCTGCCTCTGCATCCTCTGCCCCTCTGCCTGGTGACTCTGAAAGCTGCAGGTTTGCTGCTGTTGCTCAGGGCAACCACAGTTTTTGATATGCTCGTTGTTAAACTTGGCAGCTCTTACAGGGAAGGGTAGGGTATAGGGCACCAGCTTCCCAGATTCCTCCCCATAACCCTGATTGCCATGTTCTTCACACCAATTCTAGAAAAAAGATCTCAAATTAGAAAATTTTCCCGTGCATGAAGAGCTCTTATCTTATTCTCTGAGGATGCTAATTTTTGAGCCTGAAATCAGGAGATCTGCTTTTTCCCCCTTTCTGATACTGGGAAGGTGGCTGTGACCTGATGGCCCCTGTATAAGAAGAAACCTGATACAGACATGAAGTAGATTGGTGATGTGCCCCAACATATGTGTATGTGTGCTTGATGGGTTGAGAAATAGAATGGCATGAGAAATCTGTAAAGCTTTCTTGCTGACAACACTTTTTATGCCAAACTGGATGCTCCTGCAGTAAGTGCTTCCAAAAGCACTATTCCAATGCAGTGTGTAGAGGCCCCTTAAATAGGAAGCTCACAGCTTACCTTCTTAAAAATCCATATGTCAATCACTAGAGGAATCCGCATAAATCCTATTGCAATCAGTAATAGCAATATATATATCTGCTTGTATGTGTGTATAAATATATATATGTATGTATATTTGGTACTCAAAGGAATTTCTAGCCTTATTCCAAGGTATCGAGGACATGTGTGTTAAAATAACCATGGTACTGTAGAACAGCCTTGTAAATACCATATGTCAGAGGAAAAAATATACAGCTAAGTGCATGTCGGCATCAGCTCCTGCAGTTTCGTAGGAGTTCTGGCTATGGAAGTGAAGCAAAGCTGGGCCTGCTGAAGGTTACAGTTTTACATAGATCTTATGCTGCACTCTGAAAGGACATCTGAGGTGGTGATTAGAGAACTGAACTGGGATCCAGCAGGCTGGGTTAGCTCCTGCTCTGCTGCAAATTTCCTCCATGGATTTGTGTTGTCAGTTAAGCTTTTTTCCAGCAAAATTGGAATAATAGTGCTTTCTTTTTCCCAACCCTTAGCCAATCTAGACTGTAAGCTCTTGAGAGAAGGAACTGCATCTGGTAATGTGTTGACTACAATGCATTCAATGGGACTCTTTTAAAACTGGAATTAACAACTTCATAATCAAATACAAAAATAAGCCGGCGCAGTCCTGAAGGAAATAGGCTAATGACAGAACTACAGTGGGAAGGGAAAGCTGGACAGGAAGAAGAGATGGAAAGATCTGAAACATCTATTTTACTACTCCCTAAGCAGAACTTAATTTGCAGTCAACAGACCCAGAACCCACACTGCTTAAAAATAACCATACTGATAGGGGTGACATCAGGTCCTGCAGTCCACAGACTCCCTACCAGCACTCCTCCCTGAACAGCTGGTTTGGGCATCTCCTGACTTCTAGATCAAAGTCTTGATAAAGCCAAGAGCAGATGTATTTTTGACAGGTTCCCATGATTTCTTTAATCTGTGTGGATTTGGAAGGAAAGAATGAAAGGCCCCTTGCCCTCATGATGAGGTGCAAGGAGGGGATCAAAAAACAGAAATTACAAAATAATACAGAAAAGGTACCCACGTGATTTTTAGTTATTTATAAAAAAAATGAGAGTGGGCCATTATTGTCCGAGGAATGGAGTTAAATACTTTCTCAATCTTTTCCACATAAGCTTGGCTGTCTTCATGGATGTGGTGCCAGGACTAGATTATGTCAATTTTCTGGGAAAAAAGGTTGCGACACATATTTTACAGCTTGCAAAGTTGTTGGAGCCTACGGTTTTAAAAAGACAAAGACAGAAAGGCTATATAATGTTTTTCACAAGCAAAGTACTGACTTCCTTTTTGCTTCCACTTAATCTGATAGTAAAGTAGAAATGGGAGGAGTGCTGAAAATTTTTCCTGCTGCTCTGTATGTAGTGGTAAATAAAAAATTCTTCCATAGCTTTGGCTAAAGCTGCTTTTGAGGCACGGCCAGAATATCTGCTTCATCAGAAATCATTAGGGAGATGTATCAACACAGGGGCAGTAAAAAAAGTCTATTTAAGTTATTCAAGTACTTTCTGAGCATATGGTACTGGGCAAAAATAGTCCCCTTCTTACAATAGTCCATGATGGGTGAGATATCTTGGGAGAAATTTTGGAAGAATTGGTGGTAAGAGCTAAAGAAGCTGAGAAAATGCTGAATTCAGAAAACATATTTAGAGACCAGCAGTCCAGACTGTGACCACTAAAACCTTTTTCAAGTCATCAGAGTCTTTTAAAGAGACTTTATGACCCAGAAATTCTTTGAAATGATCAAAGAAGATTTAAAGTAGTAGGTTGTGTTATTTTGTTTTAATCAGTATGTATCTGCTGATGACAAAATCCTGGGAGTTTTTGTATGTGTCTATGCCACGAATGTGTTACAAAAAATTCTGGAATTCATTAAATGTGTGATTCAAAAATGTTGAAAAGTAGCCAGGGCAGCAGGTATACCAAAAGGCATAAGTAAGTACTCAGAAGTTAGATATCTGGTTTACAGGACTGTTTAATGTCTGTCTGGACTATTTTACGTTCCCTTCAAACCTTATTTTTTTTAAAGTTTCAGCAGCTTATGGATGATGCATTCATTCAGAGATCAAGGATAGTGGTTTCTGTTTTCAATATTAGTCTTAGTAAATTATTTATAGTGCATGATAAGGGAGATACTAACTGCTGATAAGCAATTATCTGTTCTAATTTTCTAGATTTAGAGAAATCTAGATTTCTCATTTAGTTTTAGCACACATGTGGGGAGTAAATGCAGTCAAATAACACTTGATTCTACATCACTATACTGTGCAGCAGGCAGAGTGTGACAGAAAGGTTCCATGTCTACCTCTTCTTGTCAAAAACAACCTGAGAATATTCTTAGAAGCCAGGAGTACTTATTTATTGGTGCCCTGGCATGATACAGCCACAGATCTTTCAAACTAATGTTACCTTTACTGAGAAGACAAACGATATCAGTTTTATCATCTTTTGTTCTAAAGAACCTGGATCCCTGAATCCCTTGAAAGAGAATGACTGAGTTTATTTTCTACCTGTAGCAGAACTCCTGGGCCTGCAGCCCCCACATTTCCTCTGACTCCAGGCACAGATCTGTGAGGGGGCTGACTGATAATGCCTCTCAGGACACTTGTTTGGAGACGTTTTTACTAGTAAATGCCACTCAATTTGTCTATTTTGGTTCACACAGGTGTCTGTACATGTAATAAACAATTTAAACCCAAGGATGTTCCCAGCTCTGCCAGGATGTTGTTGGCTTCCTTCCACAGCAGCTGCTAGAAGTGACAGTACTGTAGAGCTGGGTTTTGTTCTTTATCTCTGACCAGCCATCAGAGTTCTTCCCATTTCTTAATTATCATCTATTGCCCTGGCTTTAATTTTGTGAATTTGTTTTCTGTCAGCAACATTTTTTCTGAGGTATCTCTAAAGCAGTTAATCTCACTGTTCTGCCACATGGGATTACTTTTTCTTGCAGGGGACCGTAAAAGTAGCAATTCTCTTTACTGGAAAACACTTTTAAGTACTCCCTTGTAATAGTTCATTCTGTAACGTGGGACTATCTTGCTCTAATTAGTCGGAGGGAGAGGAGGTTCTTTTGATATATGTGTACCCGACAGCGAGATTATGACACAATAGGTCAAATGTTGGCCCAATCAGTTTATTACAAATTCTAGTTGCTTAGGGAGCTGGAGAAGGGAAGAGAGGTGATAGAGATAGAAAAACTTCTTGCCTTTATTTCCTAGAAAGCGAGAGAGAGATAGTCACCACTGGGATTCCGAGGTAGCTCGTAGTTGAGACGCTGATCTCCAGAAGCGATGGGTCGTTGGATGTTGTATTGTCCGTTTGACAACGACTTATTTTCAATTTTCTTAACGACAGTGCAAACTCCTTTATATGTCCAAAGTGGTCGAGTCAGCATTTTTTTTGTGTGTGTGACAGCTCCTGGTTTTTGGATCTCAGCAGGTATTTCTTTGTTCCCGGTCCTTGCCAGCTAACAAGAAGGAGCAGTGAGACGCCAAATTGTATCCTGCCTTCGCAGTATCATCCCCCACTCTCCCATAACAGTTATTTGGTCACAGACCAGATCTTCCGCCAGTAAACACTCCTGAACACTCTCTTTCGAAGGCAAGCAGCTCTAAAGAAATGCTTTCAAATGTAAAACTGCCCACAAAGTGATGCCCGCCTCCACATGGCGACACCAACCACTCTCTTCCTAGATAAGTCAGAGTATTACTGCAAAAATTACCTCATGAAAGCAAGCTTTGAGACATGAGAAAAAACAATTGGTCTTTCACGGGGACTAAAACTAGTCCAGAGAAACAAATTACATCCGTTTATACACAAAAGGCCGATTAATGCTGGCAAGCTTAACAAATGTAGGAAATTAGCCTCCTGAAGAGCTGCTCATCCTTGCTGCTGTCAGCCCTGATCAGATTGCTAATGGAGCCAGGTAAACACTTGCTGGTGTGCTAGTTTCTACGGAGTTAAACAGGCTGCTTTCACAGTCCTAAGTGACCTTGGATTGACATCCTACCGTAGTCCAGGCTTGTAAATACTGCACGGAGCACATGAGCTGTCCATAAATTGGCTGCCCACTTTGTTTAGTTTTTGCACATCATTCATCATTCCAGCAAGGCATTCAGGAAATGAGTATCTAGCAGGACTTGGGGCAGAAAAGCCAAGATTCAGATAGGAGAGGAAAGGTGGAGTAGCTGAAAACAAATTAATTCTTTAAACATTGACCTAGCTTTGGTCAGGACTGGCATCAATATCACAGTAGTACCTATCACTTAATCAGTCATTCAGTACTGTTCTTCAGTCTGCCTTGAAGATAAATTCAAATGGGATAAAGTCATGAGTCAAAAAAAAAAAAAAAATCATACTTTCGGTTGCGATAAGACCGCCTTAGTGCCCAATGCCTTCTTTTGATTAAGGAACATGCAAAACACAGTGGCTGTACCTATGAGGAGAGTGCTGCTGGGAAATGCCTGCATTTCATCTGTTAAAATATCAGGAAGCAACCTCATAATCTGCAGAGGCCTAAATAGAGCTTTTAAAATTGGAAGCAGAACTGAGTGCCTGGAGGTTTTTGTTTTTTTTTTTTTTTTTAAAAAAAAGATAAACAGCATCAGCAAGCTAAATGGATTTGAAGCACAGCTTTAATTGTTTTCCAGTCAGAAAAGGGCACCCTAGCTGGAACAAGCTCTAAGTACAGTCAGGAAGATTTCATGTACGGTAGATCCAAGGATAATCAGGCACCTCAGTGCTTGGAGATACTGTAGCATGTAATGCATAAGGCCTTATTATGTCAGCATGAACAGTACTGTAGTCTTGAGGTCAATTACAGTACCTGATCCATGTGCTCTGACACAACAAATTTCACTATTTTCCTTGATATTAACATGCAGACCAACCTCCAAACCTAAAGGATTCTGCAGCATACCTGGTCTGAAATTGTTCATTGCCAGTGTAAGTCTGTGAGGCAAGAATACCCCGTACATCTCTTCCCTTTCTTCTCAAAAGTCCCTGATAGAAAAGCAATGCTTTGGAGTGGGTTTTACAGTAATTGCTGCGGAATCCCTTGGACCTTGGATAATGGAATTTTTTTGGGTCGCCAACCTGGCTTTCCTAATTATAGGAAAGTTTAAAAAAAAAAAAAATACGACGTGACACCAGTCCCTCATTCTGGCATTTCTGCCTCCGGAAGTGTGGGATAGCCCACTAACTTCCATTCCTTTCAGGTGCGCTCTGTTTTAACCTTGAAGCCACAGTTCTTTCCCTCATCTAGCACCTTTACACTGCTAGCAGCAGCTGAGGGACCCTCGCTGGGAATTACTTTCTTCCAGCTCTCAGCTTTGTTTCCCCTTCGGGAGAGGAGTCGACCAGCACAAATGAAGGCTTCACGCTGCAGACCTCACTAGGACGTGGTGGGGAAAGAAACCACCCATCTTCACACACAGGCGCACATCCTCCGCAGCATCCCCTCGACCCGGAGAGCCCGAGGCACGGAGTGCCGGGACGAGGCCTGCAGGGTTCCCTAAGGGCACGGGCGGGCTGAGTGCCGCCTCCCCCGCGGCTCCGCTCCGCCCTCCCCCGGGCGGGAGGCAGCTCTCGGGCAGGTTGGGCATCTCCCGGCCGCTCGGAGGGGGCTGAAGCTGCCCGGGTGGGAGAGCGGGGCGGGGCGGCGCGGGCCGGAGGCGGGTGCTGCGAGGACCGGTGCCTGTTGCCCCGAGAGAGTTAACGGCGCGGGGAAAGTCACCGCTCCTCCGCCCGTGCCCGGCTCCTGGCAACCGGGGTGCCGCGCATGTAGGGCCGCCGGGGACTGCCGGCGCCGCCGCCGTCCCCCGCCCCGGACAACGTGCCCAGGCGTGAAGTATGGCATGCAAAGATGGTTTCTGCCAAGGAGCCAGCCATCGCCATGTCTTCGGGTCTCTCCATCGCCCTCCTACACTGCCTGTGCCTGGCGACGTGGTGAGTACCCCGGCGGCGGGGCGACCCCGGCCCGGCTAGTGGCGGTACCGCTGCCCCGAGCCCCGCGCCTGCTGTCAGCGGCTCCGCTCACCTGCTCCCTCTTTGCCTCGTAGTCTCACCGGGCCGCCGGGACAGAGCAAGAAAGAGGAGAAATTGTGGCCGGAGAATTTTACCAGCATCCTCAACAGTCTCCTGGATGGCTATGACAACCGCCTGCGCCCGGGATTCGGGGGTACGGTCGCGGCGCGGTGCGGAGGTGACCGCCGTCCGTCCGAAGGGCCCGCGGGGTGCGCAGGGCTCAGCTCGGCTCTCCGTGCGCACAGCCCGGTCCGGGGAGCTGCGGGCGCGCAGCTTGGCGGGGGTGGGAGGACTGTCCGGTGCCAGGATCTGCTGCCCCCCAGGCTCCGAGCAGAGAGAGGGTAGCTCTGTCTTTGCTACGGGGTCGCGTCTCTGATGTGCTCAATCCAACGAGTTAAGGAAAACCGGCTCTCAGGAACCCGGGCACGCAGCAGTATCCACGGCTGCTCCCGTTAAAGCTTGGATTTAGAAGTAGTTAATTGTTGTGCAGGAATCGGGGTTGGAGGAGTCGTGAATTTGCCCGCACCCGCGGTGCGCATGTTGGGTTTCAGTCCCTTCTGTGCGCCCTGTGCTGTGAGTGAGAAGCTGGGCTAGCTCTTCTGTACAGATCTGGTGTTACTGTTGGGACGTGGAACCGAAAATAACCAGGATCGGTACAAAATACAAATTTATTTTATAATCTGGCACAGAGCTATTAAAATACAGATTTGAAAGTAAAAAAAGGTTTAAAAAGAAGAGCTACAGTCCTTCTCATGATGCGCAAAGCTAACAGAGAGTTTTATAGGCTGCCTGTATACAGAATTGAATGAGATCCTTGTGTAGGTTTATGATGCAAAATACTTTCTTCCTCCCCTGAAAGTACCTTCTTCATATACACGATGCATCCACACTGACATGCATGCCAACACATTCCACGCATACTATATATTGTGCTCACATGCATGATTTTGGCTGATATCATTGATCAATTCTTTATTATTTTCAGGACATAGAATAAATGAGACTTCCCATAGCTTAGTTTAAATGGAAAGGAAGCTAAATTTACTGAACACCCAGAGGAATCGTTAAGAACATGTAGCCTTTTTCCATCTTGTCTCTGCAGAGAGGTTACAGACACTTCTGCATGCATACAAGAGATGTGCTATGTTTGGCACCATTTTAGGTTGAATGCCAACTAATTAGTCATCTAGCAAATATGCTTTATGAGCATTATCAGATTTCTAAAATTAAACAACTACTAAATATGTAATGTGACATACAGTTTATGTTGATTTTTATTTTGATACAGTTGTCACTTGCAGGATATTTTGCAGAAGTAGACCTTTTTCTACAGTAAGTGCTGCAAACTTTAAGCTATCAAGGCTATCAATAAGAAAAAGTTTCTTGAATCTCCTTGAACTTCTATAACTTCAGTATTGAAGTAAATAATAAAAGGAAAAAACCTTCAGATTTCAGTCTGAGGAAAACATTTCTGAGTGTATATTTCATGAAATGAATATTACATATTTTCTTACTTCTTTCTTCCTTATAATACCCAAATCGATTGCCTTTAAGTTTTGAACTTCCAAGTAACACATGGGGAAACCTACTTCAATTTTGAAAACATGGCCTAGCACCCTATCTCCTTAGTGCAAGCTGTTGTCACCTGATTTGACAAAAACAATAACTGAAAACCAGAACCAACCAGAAAAACGAGCTTCCCCTATAGGGGTCAGATATGACCTTCTGAATGCAACTCAAAATCATCTGGGGATTAGTTAATAAAATATATGCTATCCAGATTAAGTTTTTACTATATTATATGCTTTTTGCTGATAAGTCTTTTTGGCAAGTGGGACTTGTTTCTTGGAAGTGGGTCACTTGCCATTATAGAGCATAGCAAACAGATGTCATCGTAGTGGGAATATTTAGAGATGGAAAGTGTAGTATGTTTTGGTAACACTAAAACTGTTTTATGATGAGCAGCAGGATATTTATTTTTGTTTTATTCCTGAAGCTGATTCACCATCTAGAATGCACGTGGCTCAAAATGTAATGAAGGTTTTATTTTAAGAACAAAAGGCCTCACAGTGGTTTGACTGATGCTGATTTCAATCTTCAAATCAATGAAAACCCTTCTAATTCTAGTGCAAGTGATGTTTAAAATCAGACTTGGGGAGCTAGCCAAATTCTGAAGTTTGCTGGCATACTCTGGAGTTACTATAAATAACAGTTCATGAAGATTTTTATATGTAAAGTAGAAAACATTACATTTTGGAGATTTTGTAAAACTGATAGTACATTGTTGGTGGTTATTAAGAGGTTGAGCATACTTATGGACATAACATTTTGTACCTTAACGGAGTATATAGATCTTGCTCTGTTATATGTTGTGTAGTAGCATTGCATACCGGGAGGATAAATAGTAGAATGATGTTCCCCATGTAACTTCGTGAACGCTGTGCTACAAAGTTGCTTCATGAAACAGGTTAGAAAATCCAACAAGTTGCTTGCAGTTATTAATCGTTGCAAGGTTTGGTAGTGTAGTAAACAAAACCAGAAAGGTTAATGAAGGAGGTTGAAAGTTCCCCTTGACTTTGGGTGGGAGGAATCTAAATCCTTAGAAGGAGAGAGAGAAGCAAAGAGATTTCAACAAGAAATTTTGTTAAATAGAGCAGAATAGGCAGTTTTATGCAGGGAAAAAAAAAAAAAAAACACCTCAAGTGCTGTCAGGAAGACTTTAAATGCATAGCAGTTTGAATTTCAGTAGTGGAAAAGTATTTAGGAACTAATGAATGAAATAATGCTGCATGATGTTTGAAAATAGTGTGATGGATGAAGTCAGTTATGTTCTTTACTTTGTATGAGCTATCTTGCTTCTGTCCTGGATTTCAGAAATAAGTTTTTAGTGCATGTGGATTTCCAAATCATATCCAGCCTGTACCCTAACAGATCATAAGCACAGAATGTCACAGAAGTTACTTGCAGTGTAATTAATGAAAAGCATCATCTGCTGTAAAACTTCATGTTATCCAAGTGCTCTTTTGATTCAGGTGTAAAATTCTGAAGGAAAACCACTTATGCCTTTACTTCAGTTTTTATCTTTTTAAAATTTTGCATATGACCAAAAAAAAAAAAAAAAAAAAAAAAGAAAGAAAAAACAGAAAACTCGCTGGAAAGTTGCAAAACCTTGATTTTTTCTGAAAATCTCTTGTTACCTTTCCACCAGTGATTAGATTCAAAATGGTTGTAGAACTCCAGATGACTTTTTGATATAGAAGAATTATTCACTTGGAACAAAAGGCCTAAATCTGATTTGCCATTTTAACACTTCTGTGGTTTTAGACCTCACATGACAAACTCCTAACAGAAGTGAGGGCCTGTGAGATCCAGTTATTGGATTCAGTGTGGATCCAATTATATGGCGCTGGGTACCACTGGAAACATCTTGGCTTCATTCTCCTTGAATCCTCCATTCAGGTATTTATAGACATTGATGAGATTCACCTGAGCCTCCTATTCTTCAGGCTGAACAGTCACATCTCTCCTAGCCTCTCCTCATATGAGAGGTTCTGCAGGCCCTTTGTCACCCTTTGCTGAACTCTTTCCAATATGTCCAGGTCTCTTATAATGAGTGACTGAGAGCTGGGCACAGTATTCCATGTGTGGCCTCACCAATACTGAGCAGAGGGGAAGGATCAATTATTAAGATTATAAATTTAAAATGTTGTGGTATCTTTTAAAACTTATGTTATATGCTAACTAATTACACTTAATTTAGCAAACAAAGAAGGAATGTGGCAACTGGGGCAAGATAGAAGAGCATCCCTTGCAGTGCCTGTGTATCTGCTGATTCTAATGATTTTTTTTTTTTTCTGCTAGGTGTATCTCTGATCTTGGGAATTTTGCTTTTCAGTAAAATTAAAGGAAGATGATGTTGTATGGCTTGCTTCTTGTTCAAGGCTCTTAGGTTGACTGAGAAACCTGCAGATGTTAGGTCTTAAAAATCCCTTCTTTATCACCAACAGCATTCTCCTGGCTCCTTGTGATGGTGTTGTCCATCAGTCAGTGAAAGCTGGTGCTCTCTTTCCCCTTGGTTCTGCTCATTTTTGTGAGATACAGTCTGGCATGAAATCTCATTGTCAGCTACTGAAGTGGCAGTTGCACTTCAGCTTTCTGTTCAGAAGTTGCTATGCATGCTGGCTCATGAGTAGAAGGAACAGGATCATGTTCATTTACTCTCCTTTTTCCTTCCTCTTTCTCCTCATCTCATAACTGTGAAATTGCAGCAGGATACCTAATGGAATTAAATGTGGTGGCCACTGTCTCCCTTAAGAGTGTGTGAGAGCATCTCTGCCTCTTCTCCATTGTGCAGTGTTCAACTTATGAATGTTTCTGAAGTTTTACTTCCTGTCAAGGCAAGAGGAATGACTGTATTCAGGAAAGAGACGCAGAATATATATATGAAGAAGACAGACAATTTTCTATTTGGAGAATAGAAGAGTATCTACATTATTATCTTATTAAAAAACACCTCATACATACCCTTCAAGATTCCATTGTCCAGCATAATAGATTTTGTAATTATTATTAATATTTTTAGATTACAAATGGACGGGCTGTGAGCATTATAAAGTGAAGGTGATGTTTTTTCTTGGGCAATTGTCCAGTCTTCTTCATCTGATGAGAGCAGATGATTCAAATCCTTGTTAACAGGATATGGTGTTATATACCTGTAGGTGACTGGTTTGAATTTGGCCCAAGTTCACAATGCTTGAAGTCATTACCATCTGTCTGTTGTTCAGTGACCTATATAAAATTAGCTGATATTCTTGGTCCAGTTCTTAGTAGACAGGTGCCCACGCTGTGAAAACTGGCACTAGTGTCAGCCTTGTTGGCTGTCTCAGCAGAGAGTATCTGCTGAACAGACAAAGAAACAGCATTCTCCTCATTTCTGGGATTATGTTTTTCCCTTTTCAAGGTTCAAATACGGTAGTGGAGGAATATAAAAGTTGCTATGTGTTGTTGCATTCATTGTATTTGTTTCTGGATAAAGAACGTAGTCCAAGAATTTGAATTCCACATTTATTTTAAGTAGTTACCTACCCAGATCTAAGTTCCCAAGAGAAATTTTGCATGTAGCAGATGTCTTCTGCTATGGAATTAAACCAGAGAACATGCTTCATACAGTTGTTTTCTATGCAGCTGGCAAAAAATTGAAAAGAAATCACCAAATCTTTCACAAACTGTTCTAAAAAAAAAAAAAATTGTAGAGCAGACACTTTGTTTATTTATTTATTTACTTCAGATGTAGATGTGGGAAGTGATGTAATTTCATGTATCCTGAGACTGATCTCATAACAGTGACAGCAACCGCACTTAGCATTTAAAATGTACTTTGCGTGTTGAAACCTTCACACAGACTTGTTTGCTAATGTTTGCAGTTACTTGTGTGACTCTTGATGGCAAAATTTGCAAGCTGCAGTGAGCTTGTGCAGGATTTGGCTGTTTACATACAGTGGAGATCTCTGTGGTGACAGTTGCCTATGGAGACGAATGGATAATGGAGTCCAAAGTCTTTTATTGGGAGCTCTGCTGCAGTTCAACCCATATGTTGGCATCAAATGCATGGGAGAGCTGTCTTATGTTCCTCTTCACAGGGTTAGGGCCTGGCATCACTTCTGCAGCCCACATGTAGCATCTCTATCAAGCACTGAACTATTCTGGCTTTTTGCAGGGGTTGCTTTTAATTCTTCCAGAGCTTCTTTAAGGCGTATTATCTTGCAGGCAGTGATTCAGACTTAACCATTCCCACTGCAGTGTGTAGGACTCTCCTCTTCTTTCATTGACATAAAAATACACACCAGTATGTTAAAAATACTTCTTTGATGTTCCTGAAGATTTATGGTGGTTAGATGCTTTCTGAACATCCACTGAAGGGGAAGTACAAACACTCATATTTAAAGTTGGTTGCCCTACATTTTATTACCAGCTGTAGAAGGTTAAGTTTTCTAATAGGATCTTCCGCTTCCACAGCCCAAATTGATTAAGTGGTGCAACCTGCTTATTTTGGAAGGCTGCTCGAATCACTAGTAAAAGTAGGTTAGGTGACTGCAAATCACCTCCTCGTTGCCAGGAATTCCCATATTTAATAATAATTAAAGAAGACAAAAAGGCATGACTCACTCTTTCTTCCCCCGCTATAGTTCCTGGTTGGAGCTCTTATGTTTTGTTCTACAGTGAGGGAAATAAAGGATAGGTTCTGGTGTCACCATGGATGCTCTTGGCTTTGTGTGCTGGGATGCTCTCGAAAATCCAGTGTTTGGCCTTAACAGTTATGGACTGACAGTGCAGGTGGAAGATGTGGAGCACAACAGGGCTGCAGACAGGGAAAAGCATTAGGGGAATAATTAGGAGTCCCTTGCAATTGTCTTTTCTCCTACCAAGTTTTTTTAATGTTTGACCACAGTTTTGGGTGTGATGAAAGGATTTACATACCTGTAATATGTGGATATTGTTTCTTCCATGGTGATGCCTAAAACATTTGCAGATCCTTGGTAATCTAGAGGCCGAACAATTGTTTTTAACATTTGTTTTGTCACCATCCTGTCATCACATCAGGGGAGCAAGCAAAGGTAAACTTTAATTTCAGCCTTATCTTGTGGGTTCATTGTCTGTCCTGGTTCTTTCTGTCTCATGGGTCCTGCTTGTAAATACAAGTTTGAGAGCAAGATAATAGCTACTAAAAGCACAGTTTTAGTCCTGTCTTGCTGTGAACAGATTCCTAGTAGCATGAAATCATAAACTTGCAGAGTCTGAGATTAATTTCCTGATCTTAGATCTTGTCAAGAAACCTCAAAAATAAAGTTGCAGAAAGACTATGAACAATTATTGCCTCTGAAGCTGTAATCTAATAAAGCAAATGAAGTCAGTGCTTGAAGAAGCCCAACTCCTGCCTGTGGGAAAAGTTTGTCCTTATGCTCAATTTGATACAGTTATAAAATTACAATGTGCTGTGAGGTAAAAAGAAGATACCATGGAGGAAATCCACTAAAGGTGATTTTGTTCTGTTTTTGGGAATATAACTTCCAGTATTTTTAAAATTGTTAGGTAACTAAAGACTTAAGCAATGTGGAACAATGTCTCTGTCATTTCTATAGAACTTCGATTTCAAAAACATTTTGACTTTACCTGATTATATAATGAATATTGTGTGTGAATATATTTATTGTTCGTAGTTTAGGTAAATAATAGTGTGTTGACTGTGGGAGATCAGATACATTTGGATTGCTGGTGTTTCTATGTACAAGTATGACTGGGCTTTTCTCCCCTGTTTTTTAAAGCTGCAGGTGAATTTTTTCACTTCTAATATTGACAGCTCTGAATTTTTTCCCTATCTCCTGGAGCTCTCCAGGAATATTATATTCAGGAAATTTAACTGGACTACCTTGTCAGTGAAATGCATGGTCCAACCACTCATGGATTTCTCTGCCCTAATGGACACTTTATTATTTGTAGAAAGGGGAGCAGCTTCCATGTGACATGTTTAGAAGAGCAGAATGTAATGAGATTGTGCTATCTGGAACTTGGAAAATTCCTCTTAAAACCTCTTTGAGACAGGCGTGCTGAAGGAGCGAACTTTCCAGGGACCACTGAGCTACCAACTGGTGCAGGGTGATTTTTCTTTAGATTTGATCTTGAAAAAATGTCTCTCTGTAAATCTGTTAACTTGCACTAAAGAGCCTATTTCTTGACATTTAGCTGCAAAGTTCTTAGCTATTCTGTACAGAACTTGCAAACTGCGTAAGGAAATAATTTTACATGGTTTTATTTTACTTTCTTTCACAGTTTGGTACTTTTTCTGGTCACAAGAAATATAGGTTCCCTGTTTTCCAGTTTCTTATTTATTTCTCTTAACATTTGAATCAAAACAATGTTGTCTGTGAACAGGGATTATATTTTTTTCTTTCCAGAGACACAAATTCTTCAGCTTTTACTTTTCTTAAGATTTTTCTCTTTTCTTTTTGGATTCCAAATACTATGATAAATCCTGAATTAACAGACTTGAGGCACTTATCCTCTTTGGGTTTTGGGTTGCAGAAAAGAAACTGTGGTTGTGAATTTGTAGATTATACTGTATTTTCAAACAGATACTCTTCAGTAAGAAAACAAGCAGTTTTTCATAAATTTGTGCTGTGTGTTCATTACTTGAATTAAACCATTAGGTAATGCTTTGATCACAGTATTTTAACTATAATTGTTAATAATCAGTAGCTTTCTAGGCTTTTACATTGGGAATGGATGTAAATCCTGCGTGTACTTACCCAGCTGTAGAGTGATGCTTCTTTGTCCTGTCTTGAAGGAACTGATCATGTTGATATGAAATTGCTTTCTCTGATGGTTGCTTGCCATTCCCAGCTGTGAATGTTCAAAACCTCGGTGTTCTGTGTCATAACAGTAGCTCCCACAAGATGGGCTATGTAGTAGCACGTGAACCTAAGTTCATACCCTCAAGGATAATAAGATACCCAACTCTTACTATGTCAATATTAAATCACATAACTGCTTCTCTGATTGTGGATGCAGCTCTTGATCCTGCAATAGTAAATTGCCCAGTGCGTGGCATAGTAGTATCTGTAACCTGGTTATTACCAGTAAGACTGAATGTTAGCAATAGGGACTGTGGGGAAAGTGGGTTTCTTAAATTATGTGCTTGTTAATCAGCACTGTGTTTTCCAGAAGCCTTTTAGTTTGCTGGTACCTGTTTTCTTATCTGCTCAGTCAACGGCTGGTTTTCTAAATGGAAATTTGCATGCCTTTGATTTACTTGTGATGTAAAGACAGTAGAACAGTGCTTGTTATTAGAGACATATCTGAAATGGCCTGTATTTGCATTTTGCTCGTTTGCCCACAGAACCCCCAAAGCAATAACTGTTCACATGCCAGGAATACTTATGACAATTGTTGACCTGCAAAATTTACATTTTCTTGCTTACTTCCTTTTCATATGTTAGGTCCTGTTACTGAAGTAAAAACAGATATCTATGTCACCAGTTTTGGACCTGTTTCTGATGTAGAAATGGTATGTATTGCTGGAATTAAAATATCCTTTCCTGTTTCTGAGAAATCATTAACTGCATTAAGGATTGGACACTTAATTCACATCTTTGTACTGTTCTGTCAATCATACAAAGTAGACAAGATTAGTAACAGCTTAATTTATAGCTTATAATTAGATACAGCAGGCCTGATTCTGGTCGAACTTGTGCTGTTTTTTGTCTGGTTTAAGGAAATTACTTCCCGGAATTTAAAACAGATTTTTGTGGTGTAGAGACAGAATCAGGCCTTGTGGGGAATGTCTCAGTAAGCATACTGTTGGGAAAACATGTAATGTCTTTGAAATTGCCTTTCATTTCTTGAATGCACATTATTCTCAGGTGAATAGTAATGACATAATTTCACAAATACTTGTTGACATTTTCATTTCAGATGAATTCCCTTTGTTGATCTTTGGGCCGCTTTTAGCATCAATTTCAGCAAATGTTTGATTGATAGGAGTTTTCATAACTGTCTGCAGAAACTGAATGTCAAAATGACGTGCATGAACTATTCACCGAAGATAAATGTTACATTTGGACATGCTGTTATTTGTACCTGAAAGGCAACTGTATTCGAGGTCAAATCCAGTGTAATGTGCCAGCAGCATACCCTTAAATCACACGACAGTTTCTCATCTCTCGGATAGTTTATAAAAAACATGGAAATAACAGGGCCATATGTACATTTTATGTTTATACTCCTTTAAGGGAAAGGTCGTTTCATGGCAGTAACTTCCTCCAAACATGGTGCTATCCTACACTTTCTGGTGTACCTGATTGGTTCTATCCTGAGGAAAGGTATGTGACAGCAAGATATTTTTATTCAAGGACTAGGTTCCCATGCCAGTCTCATGTAGAATTGCATCTTATACCTTCAGTGGTTATGCACAGTATGATGGTGTTCGATGTGACAAAGGATGCAAGAATCTGGAATAGTAAATCTGGTAATGTGTGCCTCAACTCTAAATTGAGGGCTGCAGTGAAGCATTTTATGCTGTACCTCATGAGAAATTATTGGTTTCCTTGGAGAAAGTAGGAGTGAAAACAAGAAAAGAAGGTAGGTAAGAAATGGGCAAAAACAGAATTTACAGCAGATGTTTTCTGTTTTGTTATTAGGGATTGATTAGGAGGCTATTCAGGGTTCCTGAAATGGTTTTGGAATGATTTTATCCATTGTGATATGAATGTGGCTGCATACATAAACCTTGCTGAAAGTGCAGTGTGTGAGAGTTTCAGAACAGAGTATGATTGGAATGTTTTTTTTAGGAGAGCAGGTTTAGTTTGATACTCAGAGTTATGAGAATGGTTGAACTCTCCTTTTACAAAATCTATCACTTAGATGCTGATAATGGAAGCTGCTACTGCAAGCTACAAAGTTATTAGCAATAAGTTACAGAGAAGAGAGACTTCTCATTGATTCACTATTGTCATGCAAAAGCATTAGCTCTTCTGTACAGGACTTAACAATCCCGAAGAAAGTACACAGAGGAAAGTTAACATTCATCAGTTTAATAGAGAGATACTCATAGTACTGGAGGAAGCTGTCTAGTCAGTCTCTGCCAAGATCTCAATACTAGAGGTGATTGACTGGTATATTGTCCATCCTGGGATCACCCCCAGCAGATGCTAGTGGCAGCAGGCTAGCAAGGTGTCTGCTAACTCTCCTTAGTACCACAACAATTTTATATAAGGCTGGGAGACAATAAAGCATTACATATCAGGGTAGTCAAGGCCATTCACAGAAAACAAGGACACTTAGTCATAGTTACAGAGCAAATTTCTTCTCCATGCGGAAGCTAGAGGTGGTTTACTTGTGTTCCCAAGCTAACATGAGCCCTTTCTTAGGGGCTAGTCACCTTTTCAGGCCACAGTCTATATTTTTCTGCACAGCTATAAAGCACAATGGAGGATACATCGACAGAAAAGAAGACAAATATAATTCTAAGATGCATTGCACTTGTAGAGATGCATCCTTGCCCATATGGATAGATATGACCATACAAATAGTTTAAGTGGTAATAATATTCAGAAGGGTTTGAAATGAAATCAAAAAACATTATTTGGCTTAACAGAGAGTTGCAGCTTTAAGTTGCAAGGTACTGAAGTTTCCTATGCTACCTTTTCCAATGCCATGTGATGTGTCTCCAGTTCTGCAGTAGTTTGTGTGTTTCCTTTGGAGCACTTGAATGACTTTTCTGAGGAATTGAATGGAATAACTATGTAGTTAAAAATAAATGTGTACTTATGCAAGTCTATGTACAGTTCATTGTATGTGTTTTGTGGACATGAAAAAGGAAATGTTTACCTTTCCTCCACTGAAAGTTTACCTTTGATCAGTTGAAGTTAAATTTCCTTTTTTGGCTTTAAAGTGAAAGTAATAGTTTGTCCTGATATTTTAGTTTATCTATTTAATTAATTTTCTTTGCTGCTGGCTATCTTTTCTTCAAAAATTTGTTGACGTTTATTGTCACGGATCATTCTGTTTCCAGTTACATGCTTGACTACAAATTAAGCTTCCTGTTTCCTGCAATCTAATTAGATTAATTATTCCTTAATGATTGAACACATGTATCAATTTATTGATATGACTAATGTGGCAAATTAAGTTATTAAGGAGTATACAACACTATTTAATTGGTGAAAATATGTTTGTGTAGTGGACTTAGCATTTTCTTTACTACTAATTTATTTGCTCCTGAGGGATTTCTTTTATTTTCTTTGTTTTTCCTTTTTTTCTTTCTTTTCTTTTTTCTTCTTTCTTTTTTTTCTTTTTCTTTTTCTTTTTTTTAAAGGAAACACTTATACAAGCAAATGTGATCTTTATTTTTCTGCAATTTTTCTGCAAAATACAGGAGTATACAATGGATGTCTTCTTCCGTCAGACATGGGTAGACAAAAGATTAAAATACGATGGTCCTATTGAAATATTAAGACTTAACAACTTGATGGTCTCAAAGGTGTGGACTCCTGACACTTTCTTCAGGAATGGAAAAAAGTCTGTTGCACATAATATGACAGCTCCAAATAAACTCTTCAGAATAATGAGGAATGGGACCATCCTGTACACAATGAGGTATCTAGTTTGTTCTTTCAGCTTCTTAAAAATTACTGTATGCAAAAGTTATGCTGCCTAGACAAAATGGCAACCAGAGACTATTTAATTTGTTCCATTATAGGCTTACAATAAGTGCAGAGTGTCCCATGAGATTAGTGGATTTTCCCATGGACGGTCATGCTTGTCCTCTCAAATTTGGGAGTTGTAAGTTACAATTATGAAATTTCTTGCAACTACAGAATTTAAACAGTAGAAGTAGATTTTGAGCAATTACTGATCTTTTTGAATGTTAGTCCTGATATGCAATCCGTATGCAGACAAAACTCCTGTTTTGTTCCTTGGGAATTTTATTTAGGACCTGAAAAATTAAACCCATTGAGAGAATTGAAAAGCAGGCAGTGTTTCAGATACCGTGTTAAATCCACTGTTTGACTGGCTACACTACCATTTCAAGTCTATAGCTTTTCTTGGTTCCTAGGGATAAACTGAACACTCAGTGAACTCAGAGATACTCTAGGGTGGGATCCATTTCAGCTTACTGCAGTCAGGTAAAAGGTGCCTAGGGAAGCTGGTTATTTGGCTTTCTTTACAGTCACTGGTGTCAGGCTCATGTCCTGATTGATTTTATGTTAAGTGTGATGATCTGATCTTTCTTCACCTTATGTCCTATCTCCTGGCCTAAAAAGGGAGTCTGCATGACAGCTACAGGCTAGATAGTTTTTAGGCTGGTGAGAGAAAGTGAGAATAGTCTCAGTGCAGTGCAGATGACTGTCCTTTTCTGCTCTGAAGTGTGGAGGTTATCTAAAATCCTACACCTGACTTTTGCTAGGAGTAATGTTTTGGGACATATTACATTCAACGGAGGACGGTAGTTATGAGTCCCTGATTTTAATTCACAGCAGAGATTGCTGTGTCTGCCTGGAGATGGTTGTTGTGCTTCATAATCTGTCCTGTCACTCTTCTAAGTGTCCTTGGTCACTGGCTTCTGCTTTTCACTGGGACGTTGTCAGTGGCTGGACAGTAATCTCTTTTCCTTGACCCCTGAATTCTGAAGTTAGAAGTTGATGGAAGCTGCTTATCCCCTTAGCTTATACGTTTAAGTTATACAGCTGGGTAGCCAAGCAAAAGTGGGATATTAAGGATTCTGCTTTGATAGGGCTTTTCTTCCCAGTTATGGTGAGATTGGAAGTTATGTCCTACTAGAACTGGCTTTGGTATCAGATGTGTAGTAGGGAAGCTTCAATAGTGGGGACTTCTGCACAGACATATTCCTTAAGGCCAAATCACAAATCAGTAGAAATTGTGTTTGACACTAATCTGGAGTCTTTTCCAGTGAAACTCGAAGTAGCAATTCCAAATGCAGGATTGGTTTGATATAATTTTAACAGGAGTTTGGACTGCATAGGGATTGAATGCTAGCCCTAAGTGATGTCTTTTGTATTAAATGTTACAATATTTCTTTGGCTGTGCTTATTTCTGGATTGCTTTGAATCTTTTACTGACCTCTGGTTTCTGGCAGAAGAAATTATACTTCTGCTTTTAGAATAATCATTATTTCATGTAAAGAAATGCACACCGCATCTCCAAAATGTATCCTCCTTCTCATGCTATTTTTAAATATTAGTATATTCTAATGTTAAAGTTTTGGATAGAAATTTCTAAAATAACTTAAATATAACCTGTTCAGGTTCACTAAGGCCTGAAGTAGAAAGAAGAAGTGTTTAGACTTCACATTCAAATATAATTTGTGTACAGTGTTTGATGTATTTGCCTTAGCTCCAGTTTATTTTTGGGGGTAATGTGGAGGCTGTCTTCTGAAGTTGTTACTGTGCATCTTACTGTTTGATTTCAGTAGATTTGGGTGAGGGCATTAGTAAGGTATGAGAATTTGTTTCCTATTTATGCAAACTGGTGCTGTGTTGTAGATGCATATCCAAAGAGTGAAATGATTTACACCTGGACAAAAGGACCTGAGAAGTCAGTAGAAGTTCCTGAGGAGTCTTCCAGCTTAGTTCAGTATGACCTGCTAGGGCATACGGTATCCAGTGAAACCATTAAGTCTATTACAGGTAGGAATCTCACCAGTGAGAGTCAATTTGAGTCAAACTAACCCTGTAATACTGCTCTAGGCTTTTTTTTCTTTCTTTTATGTAATGTATTCTACTGGATTTCATAGACTACATATTAGGAGCTGAGAGCATAGATCTGAATTAGGTCTCTGTCCTTCAGATCATTTGCAGGTTGATCATTGTGGATTGTAAAGGTCTTTCAGAAAGCTAGAATGAGATCATTACTCCAAGGGACAAAATGAGTATTTAATCACTGCTTAAAATGCAGTTTGAAGAGTCAAGAGGATGCCTGGGTGAGGAAGTAATTTTTGAGCACTGTAGCCATATTATGTGCAAAAGGCTTCCTTTGTTTAGTGGTACAAACAGCTCGGGATAAAAGTAGAGCATACAGAATGGGTTATTAAAACCATTAAAAACCCTCTAGTCAGATAAGCACAGGCACGAATGCATTAGTCACAATAGATACTTCTGCTGATTTGCCTTACTACTTACAGCACAAATGGCAACTACAGGCATCCTAAATGAGTGAAGTATCACTTATGAGCAGTTTGCAGATAAGCAAGCATACTCCCAAAATATTTCTAAAAATTGGAATCATTTTCTAAACATCAGCAAATTTGGGTATTTTAAGATGGTCACAATTAAACAGATAGCAAATGTATGTGTTGCATTGCTCTTTGTGGAGATTTTTCTTAAAGATAAAAGAGTATTTTGCAGTACATTAGAAGTGGACGAACTAGCTACAGAATTCTTCCTGTACTACTACTATTTAGTTTGCTCTGTTTATGCTAAAAATGTAATTGTTTTGTTTAAAGTAGTGATACTTCATCTAAACTTTCACTATTTTAAATGATTGTTAATGACTTTTGCATTTATCTCATTATCATAGTGGTGCTGATATATAAACCTAGGCTATTCACTTCAGCAGATACGGAAAGAATTTTTAAATCATACTTGCACTATAAAAAGTCATCCAGACTTAGCTGTACATTTACAATATTTTTGATAGCATTTTAAGAATGACACTATAAGGACCTGCTATTTCCAACACTTTTTTTGTTTAAATCTTGCCTTTGTTCTTGTCTCATAAGACACATTTCTTTCTATACACGTTAAGTTGCTTGAATCTTAAGAAATCCTAGTTGATAGTCTAAAACAGTTACTCTGTGACATAAAAAAATAAAATAAAAAACTATAGTCAGAAAAATACTTCTCTTTTTTTTTTTCCAGGTGAATATATTGTTATGACAGTTTACTTCCATCTCAGACGGAAAATGGGTTATTTTATGATTCAGACATATATCCCATGCATTATGACCGTTATCCTTTCTCAAGTTTCATTTTGGATAAATAAGGAATCTGTTCCAGCTAGAACTGTATTTGGTAATTATTTCAGTTTTTCACTTTTTATCATACTTCCTCATTTAATTATTTTCTGTAGAATAGGTCTTTTAAGATCACAGGAGTACTGCCTCTTCATTAGTGCAGATGCAAGGAAATTAGATAAATTCAGATGAATCGTTACTCTCAATGCATAAAGAAAGTAGTTTGTGAGACCTTGGAATCAAAAGAAGTTTGGAATATTTATCCAGAAGAATAACCTGGTTGCCTATGGCAAGTGTGTGTACATTGGTGAGGATTTTAGGTGCTTGGGGTAGCAGGCTGAGAAAACCTGGCCTGAGGTAATCCAGTCTAGTCCTTGGTCTATATACAGACCAATTTTATCCTTCTGTGAGCAGTAGTGCAATATTTGAAGGTATACTTTCTAAAATCCTTTCAAAATAATTTGATTGGGAATGTGCGAGACATGTAGATATCTGTATATTTGTCTCATCAGTGGAAGCTTGCAATGAGTAAGGCTTAGATTCTGCTGCTGTAATTTCACATTTAGTGATCTTTTCCCCTATCAACTACTGTGGTAATAAAAATGAATTAATAAACAAAAATGATTGCAAGATATTAAAGGTGAACTCATCAAAATACAGTTTAAATGTGATGCTAAAGTGAACACTGAAAATAAAAATTTAAAAAGCTTCAATGGAAGACAAAGTGTACGTAATTAAAGGAATTAAATGGAAATATGATTCCTAACAAAGAAATAAGATAAAACCATTTTTAAAAGCAGTCTCCATAGAGAAACATCTTGACTTTATAATATACTCTAGTGAAAAGCAAGACTAGTCAAGAGAAGAATGTTCTACGAAAAAAGCTTTGCTAAAGTTGGATAATGGTGAGTTACAAGAATTAATGTTTCTACATGATGGCTTATCCAAACATGTAAGTAGAATCAGAATACTGTCCAGTATCACAAATTAGACAAGATTAGTCATTAGAAACAAGAAGGAATAAGCTATAAACCTAGTAAGAACTCAAGTGGCTCTCAACTTCTGCAGTGTATAATGATGAACGAGTTTATTGTTTCAGATGTCTTTGTAGTAATGTTGAATAATGGCACTTTTTAAAGTGAGTATAGCCATAAACCAGAAAGGTATTTATGGACAGAACGTGGTAATGAAAATGTGCATATTACACAGCAATAGAAATTTGTGTCAGTATATCCATATAAGAAACTGGGAACAAATATTAAGTTTGGACATCCACTAAATTACATTTAGTCTCTAATATTCCTTTGGGAAAAAAAAAAAAAAGAGTCTTACAGTATGGCTATAAGTACTTTTAAAAAGTTTTCTGACAATTGTCAGAAGGGACCCTGTTTTCTAAAGGCAAATTTAAAAGAAGTTAGAAATACTGCAGGCAAGAGATAGAAATGAAACCAGGATATCTGCTATGATACTGACTTTTCAGAGGAACTGTCAGAAGGGGCTGAACAAAAGATCTCTCCGTTGGACAATGCGTGATTGCAGAGAACTTGGCAAAGATAATAGAGGAAGGACACACAAGGAACAATCTAGGGAGTTTCTGCCTGTCAAGATGTCTGTTACTATGAAAAAGATTTTGAACATGATGCACTATGGATGCTTTTCACAGGGAACGAAGACATAATAATTTGGTTTTACAATATATTCTGAATGTTTAACAAGTTAAAAGTGTGAGGCTGGGAGTTAGCGTTCAGAGAACATCTGTCTTTTTAAGTAGCTCTAGTATGCCACTTGAATACATACTTAAGACTCTTGCTTACAAAACTAATGTATGATGGCCGAACAGTTTATCTTGCTCTTTTGTAGTATCCCTGACATGGAAATAGCTTGTTGGGAACTGTCTTCCAGCACAATTTCCCCACCCCCCAAAATAAATAAAATAACAAAATATAAAATGGGGTGGGATTGGACATGCAAGTAAATTCTAAAATGCATCTATGTTCAGTTATTTGACGAAACCATGACATGTGACACAGATCTCTTCCAGTTTCACAATATGAAAGCTGAGTAGTCTGATAAAGAATGCACAGAACTGCAGCATATGTCCTTCAGGTTCTTTTGTGAAACTTGAGACCACCACAGTCCAAAAAAGCTGGGTAGAAGTGCTGCCAGTGAGCCAGAGAAGGTGTGGCCGAGTTGGGAGCTGTGAGGATGTTGCATTGGTTTATCACATATTAGCCAGGCTTGCCTGTGTGGTTACATGTGAAGTAGTGGTTTATACTTTATAAATGCTTCATGCTCTGGCACCAGAATTTTTTAAGTCTAAAAATTTAATAGTACTTACTAAGGTACACCAGTCAGTACTATAGACACATGAATCTGATAGTTGTGGAAGACTGGTGTTTCTTAAGGAGAGAGAAAGAGCATTTTCTTTTCCAGTCAGGTTTTTATTTTTTAGTAGTAAAACACTCTTTATTTATATATATATATATATAATTTTCTATGATTATGTGTGTTTCTGATCAGAAGCTTGCAAGTATTTAGCTCTGGATAGTTACAGTTCATGTGTATATATATGTGTGTGTGTGTATGTGTGTGTGTATATATATATATATATATATAATTAACTTTTTACTAGAACTCAATTTCCTGCCATTGGCACGTATCTCGGGACAGCTGCAGTGGCAACTGTAAGTCTATCAGAGGAATTGTTTAATAGAAAAAAACTGAAAAACTAAATCAGTTAAGTAAATGTCTTTTTAAAACACAATTCAGAAAAGCTGTTCGCTCGAAGTGAACAGAAGTAGAATCAGGAAGGATAGGGTAATCAGGGATGTGTCTCTTCCGGGATAAAGTAACTTTCCATAGTTTTTTCTCAGAATTAAACATTTTTAGTAGTGTGTTTTTTCAACACCTTCCCACTGAAGAAGCTTGCATCTGTTCTTTATCCTGCTGTGTTTGCTCTGAGATACTGTTTGAGCTGTTATGAAGTAGATACTGCTCCTTTTATTTGTCTTTGGAAAACAAACAACAATAAAAACCTCATGAAGGAAAGATGAGCCCATCTTTCCATTTTGTCCTGTTTTCTGTATGACAGAATCTAGGTGAAGATTTTTTCTTGGTAGATTACCTAAATGAGATATGCCTCTTTAGGAAAGTGGGTGTGTGAAGGTCCTGTTTGAAGACCGACTCAGTTATTATGAATTCTTTTCTGTATATGCATTTCATTTCATCTTGAATTAAAATAAGTACAGTGTTGTTTTCATAAAAGTGAAGATTTATGTGCTTGTCAATCTTCCCTGAGATTATTGTGGTAGCACTTGAGCAATGTTCACCCTGTACATGGTAGTATATATATGGGAGACATGGGATTCTTGATGCTTTAAACCAAACTATGCTTGGAATAGTTTGGATCAGAGAAAAAAATGCATATTTTGTTTTTGTATAGCTAGTGTTAGTGCTTGAAAAATTACCATGAGCTCATTACCATTGTGAGCTCAGTGTTCGTGCATGTATACTTTTATTGAAGTTTTTCTTTCAGAAGACTAAATCCTAATTAAATTTAATTGGTCGACTTGTAGCAGAAGGATTTAAAAGATAACCTTATAACTTACTAATTAACAGGGTTGTTATCATAATATTTGAATTTTCCTTAGCACCCAAAAATCTGCCATGTTTTAGTGGCATCTGGATTACAAGCATGATCAGGGTAACAGGCAGCTTTCCAAAACTGTAAAAGGAAAGTCATGCTTTTCTTGCAGTTAGCCTGTCTAACAGGTTAATTACACTCAAATGTTTATCAACTTATTTGCTGTAGGAAATTTTACAAAATTTGACATAAAAAATATGAAATGAAGGCTTCCCCCTTTTCTGCATGTGCACTGTAGGTGGCCTAGTGAAGGCATGGCTCTTTTAAAAACTGGTTACCTGTTGTGTGTATAACTACTGCTCATTAGTACATGGTGGTTACCATGACTTAAATTTAATGCAATATTCATAAGCTGCACAGAAAAGCTTTCCACCATTTTCTTAACCTAACAGAGAAATAAGTTGTATGAACTCCACCTGTCAGTTATTTCTTTCCTGCATTACACAGCAGTTCATTTTGAAGAAGAGTGGGTTGCTGAGTATAAAATCTCAGAAGTTCTTAAGATTGCCTTATCAAGCGAGCACAGGCTGCAGTGTCTGATGACAACATCTGTATCTTGCTCTTAAGACAGTAGAATTACACAGTACATCATTTGCAGTGCTGGAAAAATGTACGAGTTATCTTATACTGTATTTCCTGTATTGATTTAAATGTGAGAATCTCCAGTATTATTACATTCATGTAATTTTTTTGTTTTTTAAACTAAATAGGCAATTTGTTTTCTTCCATTTGGTGTGAAGATCGTGAGTGCCACATTTACTGGAGTGACTTTTGTTATAATATTGTTCAGTGTAACTGCTTTTTCATTTATAATAATGGATTTTACAATCAGAGGTGTAAAGTGACTTAAATCATTCCTAGGTGATGTGAAATTCTTTGTTTGAAGCTGTTTGTCTACTTTTATAATCTCTCTCTGATCTACTTGCATTCAGCCGTCCTTTTGCTTTGTTTCTTCAAAGGAATAACTACAGTGTTGACGATGACTACATTGAGCATCAGTGCAAGACATTCATTGCCAAAAGTATCCTATGCTACTGCCATGGACTGGTTCATAGCGGTCTGCTTTGCCTTTGTGTTTTCTGCTCTTATTGAGTTTGCTGCTGTGAACTATTTTACTAATATTCAAATGGAAAGAGCCAAAAGGAAGACTGTAAAATCCCTCCTTGAATTTCCAGTTGCTCCAATACAAAGAGAAAAAAGTATAGAGGAGCCACACACGGTATGTTTTCAGTTTATACAAATATTTTCCATTTTATTTATTTATTTATTTATTTATTTATTTTGTGTGTGTGTGTGTGTGTGTGTGTGTAGCATTTCTCAACAAAAGCAGTCCTTTAGCTTTTCCATCTAATCCCTATATCTTCCCCTGCCATTCCAATGCTAGCCACGTTTTTTAGAATCTGGATCTGGATTTGTTACAAGTGTCTGTCAGACAAGTTTTTCTCCTGCATGGATTATAAATCAGCATCATACAAGACTAATGTTACACCATATTCAATGAAAAAATCTTGTAAAATTTTATTTTATTTTTACCTTCAGAATTAGAAATTGGAGGAGGAGGTTATGTCTGTCCGTACCTGCCATCTCTTCTGTGTTTAGTTGTGTTTTAGTGAGAGTCACTTAGAATGGATACCTTTAGGAAACTTTCTTTCCTGTTATGAATTCTGCTCGGTGCTTGGACTGATAATACAGACTAGATATTACAGGTTATATAGACAACACGTTATCTTTTATGTTTTTTTTTTTTTTTTATTAATTAGAATATACTAAAGCATTCCAATTATACCTCAGAGAATTTCCTCAGCCATCACTGTCCTCCTTTCATTGCACTTATTGCCTATGTAGAATTTTCTTTCTTTTTTGTCCTCCATAGATGTCATTTTTATGTTACCTATGTATCTGCACAGGAGCTCATCTCAACTCCAGAAAAGATTCTGGGACCCTTTATCAAAATTCTTTTCAGCTTTCATAGTTCTGCAGGTTGTGAGACTATGTGGTAGTTACCTCAGAGTATCAGAGAACCAGATAATAAAGGGCTTGATCTTGTTTCCAGTTGCGCTCACTCGTGATTCTCCTTCCCTCCCTTTTTCAGTTCCTCTGTCCTTGCTAGCAGCTGCATTCCGTCTCCTATTCATCAGACAAAGTCATTCCAGCACTTGCACTCATCATATGGTAGGCCAGTGACTCTCAGTTATGACTGGCTCTCCTGGCAACGTCACTCAAGAAGTATGACACTGACAGCAGCATCGTAATTCACTCTTCATGTCAGACTAGTTTTGTAATTTCCTTTGACTGAGCAATGATTTAAGAACTACTGTTTTAGATGAGCTCTTGGCAATTTTGTCTTCTGTGTCTTTCTACATCTCATTTGTCTCTTTCCTTATTCATTTGCTCTTTTTGCTTTCCCACCCAGTCCATTTGATATCACTCCTTGGTTGCTGTCCACCCACATCCATTTTTCTTCTTTGCTTTCCTACTATATATCATTGCAGTTTTCAGTCTTTTTGCTATGTTGTTCTGCTAGCTTCCAATTCTACTTAAAGGATAGATGTGCTCCTGAGGAGTTAATTACATGTCATTCTGTTTGCTGCAAGCAAGAATCAGGAATAAGAAGAAATATGCTTATATCAGCATTTGGTTCTTCTTGTGCATTGAGGTATTAGTGTCATTAGTTTGTCTGGCTAATCTTAACTGTGCAGCATACAGTTTAATATAGTATCTCAGACACTCTGTGAAGTGTTAAAAAGTATTTGTTTCGAAGGCAGTCAGATTTTACTTGGGTCTGTAGAAAAATAAACTGCATTATAGCAGATAATACTAGATGTATTTATAAAATGTAATTAAATACCAAGGAAAAAAAATAGGAGTTTTCTCAGGTAGTAACAGCGTAGGTTTAAAATACTTGTTTTGGTTCATGTTCAGAATTGCTGTGTATTGGTCTTGTACTAAACCATTTACACAAATGTTTTGGATAAGCTATTTTAAAACAAACAAAATCCCTCAGCAACAACAACAGACCACACGCAGATTCATCTGACTTTAAAGCTAGGAAGCTTAAGGTGTGAACAGCTCTATTCCACTGGTAAATTAATATATCTGAGGTAGATTCTGTAGATTGCTGACAGATCTGGGGATCTTGAGAATGCTTGAGGAAGCAAGCTAGCTTTCAGAAGGTTTATGCATTAATGCTATGAGTTTGTACAACAGTGAGGATAACATTATTTGGACTGATAATTGTGTTTTCTGTAATCATGCCTATGTTAACACTTGTCTTTGTTTTTCTGGGAGAGATTTAGAGAATGAACCCATAAATATGTTAAAAAAGATTTAGCTGTCAGGCAGTGCCTTCAAAACTAGATGACCTCTTCTGTCCTTAGGCCCTGCTGTGCAGAACAGTCTTTAGAAGCTAATTTGACTGGTACTTTGCTTTCCAACCTGATCTATAATATGGTCTTTCTCCTTAATATTTTAGTTCTGTGTCTAAAAGGATAGGCTTGAATCTTATGTCTTATGAATCTGATTTTTACCCATGTAGTATACTGTTTAATCAGTGCTGGATTACCAGAGGTAAAAATCCCTGCTTTGCTACAAATTTGTGGTACACAAAGAACGTGGGGCAGTAAACTGTCCATTTTTTCTGTAGCTAAATTATAGAATTTTATTTCTTAAGCCAGGTGGTGTTTTTTTATTTTTTAATTAAAAATAAAACAACAATAACAATAAAAACAACGGCCTGTACTGAATTGCCACTACTGTGCTAGAAATTCTACTGTTAGCATAGTTGCTAGAGAACAAGGAAAAACTGATTTACACTGTTGTCTCCTGCGATTTCATTGTCATGGGACCAAGCTTAATTGCTTTTAGACTTGGAAGGAATGAACCTGTCCCAAAGCATTCTGAACTCCTTTCTTTAGTAAAAGCAGAAATGATGTTGCAAGTCAGTGTGTGATGGAAATGAATGATTTATAGTTTGTTATTGGACTCCTGAGTCTATTTTTATGCTTCTGCACTGTTTCCTTTTCCCTGTATTCCTGTGAAGTTTATTTTTAAAGACTTACCAATTTTGGAGATGAAAAATGTTACCGAAAAACATTCTTCAAAAACAGACTTCTAAACACTGTTAGCATGAGCTTCAAACTCAGATGTTTATTTCAAGGGAGTGAAACTTGAAAAAAACAGGTCAGACTTGAATAAACTTTTTGAATGGAATAATTTCTTCAGAGTTGATTTCAAGGAGATTGTAATTCCCAAATTTTCTATTTTCTGAAGTCAGTTAAATATCATATGTTGTGTTGGCCAAATAGCATTTAATGAAGGAACTTGAGGGTCAGGCCTCTTTTGCTGTTTTATAGATGCACATTCCTGTACTTAAGTTGGAACATGCTTACTGGCGTGATGCGTGTTACTCATGACTATATAAGCAATGTTCTCAGTTTTCCTGTTATTGTTGTTCTGAAAGTATATTGGCTTCCACTCAAAGCAAATGGAGAAACTAATCCCTTCCATATGAGGAAGGAGTTATCTGAGGAACAGCCATGTCTCCATTGGGATACTTAAACCACAAAGGGGGGGCCTGCCTATTGACTTCCTTATCTGGATACATAGCCTCTTCTGTACGACTTAAATAGTCTTGGAGATGGCAAAGCATTTCAGTTTTTAAAATAAACTTTTTTACTATTTCACTAATTCTCCATTGCCTAATCTTATTATGGATTATTTTTAAGGTAGTGATATATAAATCTCAGATCCTTGTTAAGGTCTTCTGATCATGAGATGAGTGGAGTCTGTGCAAGTGGAACTACAAGATAATAAGAAGGGGGGTCCCTGTGCTGTGCGAATTATTTATTTGTCACGTCATCAGTTTTCTGTTGCTTTAGCTCAATTAGCTAACACTTTTGCTTGTCGGTGATTTACAGTCATAATATGCCAGCATTATGCCAGTATATTATGCCAGTAGAATGAGAGTAAATGCAGGTTATAAACAACTGGCACACATTAAACTGAATGCTATTTGAAGGATAGGAGAGAAGGGCCACCTGGGGTAACGCTGTAGTGATTTAGTGGGAACTTTGGATACCTGAAGGCAGAATATGTAGATCCAAAGTTGTTCTTGAAGTGTTTTTGTACCTAACCATCGCTTCTAGTAAGGTTTTTTTGTTTGTTTTGTATGTTTTTCAACTTGTTTTGGTAGACTATCAACAGTCTTAGCTCCTGGACTCTCTACGTGGCTAAGTGATTAGAACAACACAGTGACTGGGGCATAAATGGCAGGTCAAAAATTGTACGTATTTTTCTTAATGTTTTACATGATATATTTTTCTGAAGAGCATAAATTGAAGAGTTACATTAAAAACTCTGGTCTTTTTCCAAGCACCTGACTTTGCTTTAACTTTAATACATTTGAGTGTGAAATAAATTTACACTGAAAGCGGAGACATTTGTCTTCTGTCAAGTGAGCAGAGTAATTATTGAAAGTACACAGTGTAGAATTAGGTCTGAGGCTAGATTCTGTTCCAACTTAAGTGTGATGTAGACTCCATTGAATTCCAGAAAAATAGCTGGATGGTGATAAATTGAACAGAACTGTTGGAATTCAAAGTTGTGGAATGGGGCTTCAGTGCTCAGAGTAGAAATGATTTTTTTCTGATATGCACAAAAAGGTGCTGTTTAATTTCAACACCTGGTTTTTAACCAAGCAAGAAATCCTTCTGTAGTGCTACCTCCTCCAAGCCCTCCTTGGAAATGTGTTAATTGATCACCCTTCAATCATCTGTAAGTGTTATAATGAACAACCGTAACTGTGGGCAAGGGAATATGAAAGAGATGCTTTGCTACTATGTACCTGATGTTTAATGGTGTTTGCTGTAGTTACAGACAGAATTTATATGGTATTAGGATAAGGCTTTTATTTTGGAAACCAAAACATAACTTGGTAATGCCAGTCTCTCAAGTGACTGTTCTAGAGAGTATTAAACCCTATTGTTTTTAATAAAAAATAAAAATTCTGAAGTGTTTGTCGTTATGCTGTTCTTCTGAAGAAAGGTACTCCTTATGATTTCATTATTAGAACAAACAATTCTAGTTTCTGTTGGATAATAAAAATTACTTAACTTGGAAGTTGTAGGCATTTGATAAGGTCTTGTATTGATCTAATTGCAACTACTGTATTTTTTCTTCTTTTCTTTTTGTAGTAAAAATGTGTAAAAGATTTTCAGATTGTTTGACATTACTCACGCAAAATCTCAGGGAATTTATAGTGTTTCCTCATGATGATTAGTATAAAATGATGCTTATGAACTCAAGCCTTTTCAGATTTTCTGCTAAAAATGTTTTCTGTATGTATATTTAAATTTCAGTTTTGTTTCTCCTCCACAATGAGTTTTCAATACTTGTGAGCCCAGTGACACTGAATTGCAGTTCAGTTTCACAACTGTGTGTGGGTTTTCTAGCTGACTTCATTTTTACTCTGGGAAAATTGGAATTAGAAGAAATAAATGTTGAAAAGCTTGGGAGAATCTAAGAGGCAAGAACTATTCAAGGCATTTTCAGCAAATTACTGAAGAGAATTTAAATACGGATTTAAGGTCACAAAAGAATTGGAAGAAAATAATGAATCTCTTTCATCCCTAATCAACTGTTCTTCCTTTCATAGATATTATACAGAACACCTCCACAACTATCATGCAACTTATCCTAGTAGATTTTTTGCCCTGTAATTCTGTTTTCAGTTCTTTCATTTTTGTCATAAATAAAATCTGTAAGACTATATATGTGAGTTTATATATACGTGTGTGTGCATATATATGTACATATATATATACACGTATGTACATACATACACATATATATGGCTCTTAACTACAGAACAGGTGGATGGATTTCTTTGGCATAGGTTTGGCATCAATTTTTTGGAAAAAAGCACCTAATTTTCTTACTTATGTATCTCTAACTTTGAATTCACTTTTCTTTCATATCATGCGCTTTTAGGCATGTGCCATAGAAGATGGAATGCTCTTCTTAGCTTTTCACCCCTCCCATCACTTGATTGAGATCATTAAATCAGTACCATGTATGGCGAACTGGCTGTTACAGCTTACTTGCCCTCACTTTTTCTACCCGGAGAGTCTGCATTGCAAAAGCTACAAACCGGAATATACAGAGTTTTGTGGCAGGTGTATCTTTTACTTGATCATATTCCAGGGCTCTGTAATGCAAAACAAAACCTCTACTACTATTCCAGTAAAAAAAATTGATTGACAGACTATACAACATAATAGTAAACCATGCTAGATTTCTCTTCCAAGTCATGCATTTACTAGCAGCACAGCAATATGGTGACTCAGTGGGAATTGGGATTAGTAGCATTATTTACACTGATGACAACATGCTACTTCCCTGGTAAATGTCAAATGGTGTGAATTTGGCAGGGTATGTAATGTCCTCCCAGAAGAACAGACTGTTTTTAGGAAGGAATGGAAAGGATAAAAAAACACTGCGGTGGAGTTTAATAGCAAAACATTGGTTAATTACTACACAAACAGTTTTCACATTGCAGCTAAACAGTACATAATGCCAGGTTTTGGTTTCTTTAATTTTTGCATGAATTTTTCTATGAATTAACTGAAGTCCCCCACTTTTGTAAACTTATGCTTTCATAGAGCACATCCCTAATTTTCTAATTTTCTAATTTTCTGATATATTAATTTACATGTAGAAGGCTTAATAATACTGTATAAAAAACTAAGATTAGTCTTACAAAATCAATGTTGAGGCATAAAAATGTTTCTTTACTCTTCACTTCTCATTCCCTTATAGGATGTAACATCTCTTCATTATATGCTTCACTATTCTAATACATAACTAATGTTCTTCTGTGTAACTTTAAAACTACTTTGATTATGGTACTCTATTCAGGTGTTTGTTTTGTTTTTAACCTTCAGGAAAGTTAAGTGCCCAAAATTGTGATTACCCAGGTGGCCAAGAAGGCCAATGGCATCCTGGCCTCTATCCGTAATAGTGCTGCTAGCAGGAGCAGGGAAGTAATTATCATTCTGTACTCACTGGTGAGGCTACACCTTGAGTATTGTGTTCACTTTTGGGCCCCTCACTGCAAGAAAGATGTCAAGGCCCTGGAGTGTGTCCAGAGGTGGGCTACAAAAATGATCCACAGAATGGAACACCTCTCCTATGAGGGCAGGCTGGAGAGCTGGGGCTTTTAAGCCTGGAGAAGAGAAAGCTGTGAGGTGAACTGATAGCAGCCTTTTGGTATCTAAAGGGGGACTATAAAAAGGAGGTGGACAGACTCTTTAGCAGGGTCTTTTGTGATAGGATAAGGAGAATTGGCTTCAAACTAAAAGAGAAGAGATTTAGCAGTAGGATGGGGTTGCTAGAGTGTCATTTACCCAACCCCAGAACTGTTGAACTATTTTCCAAAGAATGCGAGGCTGATAAGAATTACGGTTCTGGATTATGTTGCAGGTATATGGCCCTAGCTTTAATATATACCTGCTTATCAGCAGATGCTGTGGTCAGAGGCCTATGAAGAAAATTTCAGCTTTGAATAATACAGAATCTTTGTTAGACTGGCCAGTAGGAACTGGTTTATTTTGGTTTCTAATCCCAACAGCATGTACTCATTATGCAAACTATGAAACAGTTTAACATTGCAGGGAATTATTGAAAGTTTCTGTGTGGAGCACGAATATACTATTGGAAGAGGCTGTTGAGATGTCTGAATGAGCTAACTGTTGAATGCTGTACCAACTCAACATTTTTCACAGATTGCAGCTTTGCTGGTGTTTACATACTTAAATGCAATCATAAGGATAAAGTTGCCTGATGTCCTGGCATGTGCTTTTATTGTTACTGTGTTCTCCCCAGGATTTGGCATGTGACTTTCAAATAGTGTTCTTTCTTGTTTTACAGACTCTAGGTTGGCCTTATCATAGCAAAGATGTACTGTGACTGTTATCATCTCTCTTTGTTCTGTAAGAAGATGACTAAGTTTGTCAGTTCCGTGCTGTGTGTTGATGATTCCCATGAATCTCAGCTCAGCTGCTGCACACTACTTCAGTTCATTCTAAATTTGCAATCTGACTTCATTGAAGTGCAAAGTTGTCTCACTTGTCAAAAAGCTGGTAATACATACAAAACAATCCAGTAGTTTGTTTTTTTTTTTTTTGTCTTGAGTAAATGCTTATGTAGGCTGAAAGAAGTTTCAGGATTTCCATGTTATGTGAACATCTGTTTATAGAGTGCCAACCTTGTTAAATATTGAAGAGTTTAGATTGACTTATATTTGTGCATCATTTTAGTGTGGTGGTAAACAGCAGTACCCATCACAGTTGAGCTTAAATGGAAAAGCAAGTGATCTGTGAGTGGATTTTTTTTTTTTTTTTAGATGGAGAGATCTGCGGTTTACATTCTATCATAGGTGCTGTCCTTCAGATTTGCTCCATAAACCTGATACAGTATTTAACAGTAGATTGTATGGGTTTATTTTGAAGTATGCTAACAACATTGCTTGTTTTATTATTCATGGTCAATTGCATGCGAATCCACTTGTCAGGGGAAGGAAGCAGCATTAATTATTACATTTTACACATGCCTTTGAGGAGGTTTGGTTAGTTATCTTCATGCCAAGTATAGTGGACTTTCTGCTCTGGGACTAGCAAAAAGGCATCAGGACTTCCTTACATGGATATAATTCATACTGAATGTATTGTTTTGACATTTCAGTTAAGGTTGTTTTAAAAGAAAAGCTGTGTGATAAGAACTAAAGCAATCATTTATATGGCTTTGTAATACAGTAGAAGTTTCAAAAGTTGTTTGCAGTGCTGCATGTTGTTTTACTGATTGTGATATAAGTTTCCATGTTCTCAAATAAATTTGAGTTGGTGACTTGTTTGCTGACTCTCAAAACAACAGGCCTTTGATTTGCACAGGGTTTCAGATGTGCAAGTTTGGGCTTCAGGAACTGCTAGTCATAGTTACTCTGTTCCGGCTGTTTTCAACAAATAGGGAAGCTGAGATGCATTTCATGTTGAAAATGAGTACTTTTCCAGGAGATGGGGATGTAAACTGATTTTTTTAATTTCCTTGCACAGCAGTATTTGAGCATCCATTTCTATTCTATTCTCCCTGGACAAAGTATTCTAATGTGTAGGGTGGGAGCTCTTTAAATGTCTACAAATATACTTTTTTATATTTTATATGAATAATGGAAGCAATTATGAATGTCTTCTGAAAGATGGTATCCTCTTGCAATAGAATACAGTGAAGCATAGTACTTAGAACTTGTAGTTTGCTACTGGTTGTGAAGTATGCAGCTGGTCAAATTGATAGGCTGTTTCAAAGTAAGGGTGATATGTCATTTACATAGGCATTAAGTTGGCCTGTTTTGTAAAAAGATGATACACTGCATTTGATGAGAGTTCTCAGACTTCAGTTTGCATTCCTTAACTACAGCATTTTAAATGTCTCCCAAAAATCTCACCCAAATGTCTCCAGAAAGTGAGTTCCTTTCTGAATCCTAAGTGAAAATGTAAAAAATGTGGACTCAGTGTTTCCTGTGGAGCCCCATCTGGAGCAGCACAGCAGCTCTGTGTTGGCTCAGGATAATTGAGTGTTTTCCTGACTTGCCCTTGAAAAAGAGTCTTTACTTGCATAATCCCCTCATTTCTTGGGTTGCGTTTAATTTGACTTCCATTTGATTTTTGTGTTTTGTTTCTTACTCTCATACCTCCAAATTAAAAGCTACTGATTAGCAGGAGGTTTGTGCTTCTTACTGTTATTTGAAAAAAAATCCAATGCCAAACAAGTAAAATATTTTTAGGAGGCAGCAAGTATTCTTTACACTCCCTTGCCTAAGGGGAGACCTCGTGGTGGTCTACAGCTCCTCTCATGATGGGAGCAGTGGGGCAGTGTTGAGCTCTGGTCTCTGGTGACAGTGACTGGACCCAAAGGAGCAGCATGGAACTATGCCAGGGGAATCAGGTTGGGTGTTAGTATAAGTTTCTCCACTATAAGTTGGTATATGGTTCTCCACTAGAGAACTAGGTAGTTGAAATGGAACAGGCACCCCAAGGCAGTTGTTGCAGCCTCCAGCTGCTGGAGTCAAGAAGTGTCTGGATAATGCTCCAAAAATATGGTTTGATTTTTGGGTGATCCTGTATGGAGCCAGGAGTTGGACTTGATGATTATTATTGGTTCCTTCCAACTCAGCGTGTTCTGTGATTCTACAGTAAATAATTTTATTATTCAGGTTATCACAATATCCTTGTGATAAAAGTGATAAAAGCACCACAACTGAAACACCTGTATTTTTGTAACTTATTACAAATCAGATGTAGCATTTGAGTATGTTTCATAGTGTAGTGGTTAATCTGGCCTTTGCTAATGTCAACAGAAATTGGTTCTTTAAGGCTTGGTTGGGGGATTAAAATTATTTAATATTTTTATTAATTATGTTGGTACAAGGGAGGAGTTAGGTGAAATATTCAGATGCTCTAAGGAAGGCACTAACATAGAAGGATTGGATGATCTTGATAACATTTAATGAGGAAACAAGTTCACATATATACAGTCATTAATAAGAATTTTTCAACTGGAAAAACCAAAAATGAGAGACCTCAGAGTTTTCAAGGACAATGTGTTACTGTCATGATACAATGCTGAATAAGGCAAACGCAAGACAAAGGTTTGTGAGGGGAGGCTGAGGCAGTGTCCTGGTGAGCTCACCCTGGCAACTGTTTCTCATACATTGCAATTCTGAAGAGGAAATTGGCTTTCTCTCTAAACGTCAGATTCCAAAACACTGGAACTTTTGTGTACCAGAGGCAACGAAGAAAATACCCAGTATATTTTTAAAGTCACACATTTTGACAAATTGAAATTGTACAGGTAACTTTATTCTTGAATAAATACTGTAATAGGACATGAGTAGTGGATGAAGCAGCAGCAGGTCTTATGTGATCGCTTGGATGACAGCTGCAGTTGTGGGGGAGAAGAGGCATTTTGCGTACATTTTGGTGGAAAAAATTGCCCATAACAGAAAGAGAGGGACTGTGATGCACCAGGGAGTCTGGCTGTTCTCTGTCTGTCATACCAGTGTAAGAAGTTGATGCACAGTAGGGAAGGATGCTGAAGTTGCTGCTGAAACCTGGTAATGCATCTCATGCTAGCTCCAGGGTAGGTCTGCTTCACAGCCCTTCTCCCAGTCTGTGGGCTTCAATTATGGCAGGTGGCTTTCTTCTTCAATTTCAAACACTTCTGGCCTGGTTGTGTTTTAGAATTTAAATTTTGCAGTCTTAAAAGACTGCTAGTATTCCTGGATTTTTGACAACCTTCATATGAAAGTATCCAAATTCCACACCTGTGTGGAATTCTGCACTTCCCAAAGAGTGACTCAAGCTTCTCTTTCATACAGTACAATAAATGTCCTTTCAGGAAATAAGTTTCCTTTGGTATTTATGCAGTAAAGCCAGACTTCTGTGTTTTCACATTGCAGATGCATAATAATAATAAAAATGAATTGACATAGCTTTATGCAGAAAGGAAAATCATCACATTTTTTGACCAAAATTTTCATTTTTCATCTAGGAGGGATTCTTCAACATATCAACCGTGAGCTAGCAAACGTGTCAGCTGTGAACTGGCTGCTGTTCATGACTGTGTATGTTATAGCTTCAGACAAACTCAAGCTAGCAGTACTGCCAATGACTGATTTTTTCTGCAATGAACAGAATTTGGAGCCAGCATTCTGGTCATGGTGGGAGTGCTAGAGATGTCCCATGATATACATAGGTAGCTTGGAAAGTAATGCCTCCTATTTATTTTCATGGAAAATACAGTAAATACGAAGAGCTCAACAGTGTTATTTGATTTGTCAGACTGCCCCTTCCCTGCCGTCTGTCATGTGGTAGCAAATTGAAACGGAATGCTAGTGGGAAGGTTCCACCTCTACTGCCATGCTATCAATATTTGCTTCTGATGTGATAGGCCAGCATAATAAAATAGGAGGCATTACTTCATGTAGTATGTGTGTGCATATTTGTGTTCTTTTATTTTTTTTGTTCCCTAGATATTTTTTCAGCTCCTAATTTTCTGTTTCCATAAGCAAAATAGCCAAGCACAAGTGATGCAGCCAGCAGGTATGGTTGTCAATCTTCTTACAGTTCAAGGCACTATTAACCCATTTATACTCTGCTCAAGGACTTAGCTGAAGAGAACTTTTGCTGGGTGGAGGACAGATTGCTGCCTACTTTCTGTCCTTCTCTTGTGCTATGAGTTTTGACTGGATTCTTTGGTATAGAGGGAAAGGAAAGGGGAAGTAATGGAGCCAAAGCTACAGCAGCATGCGATGATGGAATGTGATGCTTGAGAATCATAAATCAGAGATGTGCAAAATGTGATTTTTGATGTATAGCAAGGGGTTATTTAATTCTATCTGTATTTAGACCTGTGTTGCTTCTGTAGAGTGTATGTATTCTACCAGCGATTAAATCCACATCTCTTGATGAGCAGTATACCTGTTTGCAAAATATATTCATATATTATATCTAGAAAGTGCAGGGCTGATGGTTCAGAAGTCTTCTTTTCAAGTATATTTCCAGAAGGAGTAAGCGATGTCTAGGTTTACTTTTAAATTCAGAGACGAGCACAGAAGAACTTTCATAAGTCAGTCAAATATTAAACCCTGCTGCATTTGCTATCTCTAAATTCTTTGTTGTACTTCAGTTTCTTATATAGCCTAATAAGTACTATTTGACTTAAGTATATCTTCAGAATGACATCCAGTCTTGCCTGAAGATTGAGAATTCACCACTTTTCTTAGTTAATAACAGGAAAGTGTATTGTATGGAAAACTGATTTATTCACTGGTTCATTTGCAACAGGATAATTTACTGCCTGTGGTTAATATGAGAATGCATTGGCTTTATTTCTGTAGGAACAGGAAAAGGGGGAACTTGGCTTAGTAAATAATGGCATTTTCATAGCCTCTGCTCTAGAAGTTGTCTAGAGTTCTTAATATATGGTAGTGACATTTCTAGAGATAAAAATACAAAAGTAAATCATTGTGGCTGGTAAGTCAGTTCTAGAATATTTCCATATTATCAGAGAAATATGCAAACAGAATTTTCTTTGAGGGTGAGCCTGAAAAAAAAAAAAGCCAAGAATGTTTAGCTTCATGGTACTAGGTTTACATAGGTATCATATTGAGTGTGAAGTGTTAGGTGTGTTTACCTGTATTACAACCACAGGTAAAAGGAATTCTTGTATGCTTTTACACTTTATATGTTATTAAATCTATATCCATGAACATGTGACAATTCTGTGCTTCAAGATCAAGCTACTATTGATATTTGTGAGTATTTTTCTTTTAATACTTGATTATAAAGTTTCCACTGCTTCTATTCATGTATTTATTCTAAGAATGACTAGTATGTATTTTTTTCTAACTTTGCAGAGTACAGATGCCAATTCAAATGTGAGGAAAAGAACAAATGCCACAGTACAGTCAGACGCTGATGGTGGGAGTCGAATTGACACAAGGCACAGCTCCATCCAACCTCCCTCTGTAGCTCAGGGGTCTTCCGACATTACACACCGCTCCCTTTCTGCATCAAGTCCCAACCCTTTCACACGCATTAATGCATCAGAGACATTATCTTCTGCAAGAGCTACCCCTCCAGCTCCTCCTTCTACCCCAATTTTAACTGGATTTGTATCCCAGCATGCCACAGTTGGATCCCCTTCCATTCAGCACTTGCTTGGATCTAGACTGGAGCAGATTCAAACCACCACACCTCATACATTAGGAGCATCTGCAAAACCATCTGCTGTCACACCACCTGTTCCTCCTGCCTCTCATTCTGGCACTAGTAAGATAGACAAATATGCACGAATTTTATTTCCTGTTACCTTCGGAGCATTTAACATGGTCTACTGGGTGGTGTATCTATCCAAGGATACCATGGAAAAATCAGAAAGTCTAATGTAGTTTTGCTGCTATGTAGTAGTTCCTAAATTATACTCACAATTGATGCAGAGTTTCTTCTTTTGAAACTATTTAAAAAGTCAGTAATTCTTATTTATAAAAGCTGTGTGCTACTTTCCCATTGTAAAGGCTGGAGTTTGTGGGGATAATGAGGTAATTCCTAATAATAGGTAACAGAATTGTCTTCCTCCCTTCAGCTAGGAGTGAATCATCACATCATCACTCTTCAGACAGACTACTTGCCTTTGGGAGGAACATGCACAGGCAAAAATAAAAGACAGAGGTGCACAACTGTGCAGTGGAACTCATCTCCACTTTTATGAATTATGCATGTTGATTATCATCGATCCCTGAGGCACCTAGCACTGTCATCTGGACACAGCATTGCATTTCTTGACTGCAAAGCCCATGTCCTGAATATTTTGACAGTATGTGCTAGAAAAGGACTTTCTGTGCTAGGCTAAAATTGGCAGAATGGGGGGAAAATGAGAACTAGAAAAAGAAAATAGTGTCCAGCCTGGGAAAGTGCAATTCCAGAAAAGTTATGCAAAGGAGTTGTAGAGCTCCATATATTTTTACGAAGCATTATTTTGCATTGCAATCTTGGAAATTCTCACTTCAAAGTAAGAATGGATTAAACTTATAATATCTAAAATCTGACGTAATTCTCAAAATTGGATTTTTTTTTTTTGTTTAAGGTGATCTTAAATGTGATTCTTCATAGACCTTGCTGACCAGATTAAGTGGATTTGTTCCTAAATTACACTTCCTGTGATAGAGTAGGACCAGGCTCACAGTGTTCAAATTTTTAAGTTATTTGTTCTTTCCTTTGGGTACTTTTGTATTTGTTGGTTGTTGTTTGGTTTTGTTTGTTTTCCATATTTTTCAGTCACACACCTCTGATTTCCTTTGAACACATCTTTATTTTATTATATAATGTTTGAGTCAAGTTAAATTTTCAAGAAATTTTGAAGTGGCTTCATAATCAAGGAAAATATTTTCCTGAGCTTTGATGTGTGTGGCTATGGCACAACTCTGAATATGAGACACCCTTTTTTGAAGGAACACCAGCATAAATAAACAAAACGTGTTTCTAGTTTAAGCAGGGGAAATGCAAGGAATGTTTATGGTCCTTTAATTTATCTTACACTGTGGAGTTTTTTCCTTAGTGGTTCAATGTACAAACAGGCAACTATTTTTCTATATTTAAAAAAAAAGTGAACAGTTTAAGCCTGATTAAAAATTTTGTCAAGTGTTCTTTTCGTCTGTATGAGCGGATGATATGCTGGCAATCAGTATGAAGGTTTCTGCACAGATCCATTGGGCCAGGCAGATGGTTAGTATGTCTGCACAGGTGAAAAGTGAAAATCAAAGGCCAAATTCTCACCTGTGATCTGGCTGTGTTTTTAAAGGGTTGGGAAGAAGCTGATTCTCCTTTGCCTGGGGTTAACTGACATATAGCAGATTGGTAGCCTATTGTCACAGTTTTATGCTGGGGCCATCAAGGTAGGTGCTCTGGAATTCTCTGCTCAAGTAATGATAAAGTGACTGAGAGTCTGATGGAAACTACGAGCAGCTGGGATAATCAAGACAACCCTACACAGAACTGGGACAAGAATCTGTGTACAGTGACCATATATTTCAATTGATCCAAACACTGTAGCCATTTTGCAGCTGAGTATCTGACCTGATATCTTACAGGACCTTGGAGATTGTAAGACATGTGTAGTGCAGCAGGTAGTATGGATTCTAGGCTACTGTTTCTTGGATAACATTGGAATGTACATGGTAGGATGCATAGGATTTAGAATGTCTTACTTGTTTTTATCAAGATGTAGTAGTATAGACAGTTACCTTACATTTTTTTTGTTCACTTAAGTGATGTTCTCAAGAAGACAGGCAGTGTCCTCACCTTGTATATCTAGAAGAATCCTGTGATTACAGTGCTCCTTAGAAAATCATTACACACTCAGAAACACAGGATTGGAAATGGAGCACACATGCAGATTGTCTAGCTGCAGTAGTTTGCACCTTCAGATGTATCACTGGGAAGTGTGGCTGTTCTTCCTTAAGTTTGTCATGTTATTGCAGATTATCAGAATGGCAGATACTCTACAACAGAGATCATTTGTTTATTTTGTGAGGCTGGAAGAAAAAAACCTAATCCTCTGGCAATTGGTGATCGTGATTCCACAAAAGAAATTTTTTTCTAGCGTTAAGAACAATGATTTTATATGTGTTGAGAACCTAGTGTTTGCTCCAAAAGTTACTGAAGTTACTCTTTGCTTTCCTCTCTGATGAAAAACGAGGATGTTTTCTCTCAGACAGAACTCTAAATGATCCACTCAAAACAGCTGTTTCTTTCACCCATCCCCCTATACCACTCATATAATAAGCTCTTTTTGTGAATTGTTCAGTAGAGCCAACACTGGTTCAGGCTGTTTAGTCAAGTAAATGTGCTATTTGAATTCATTTGTAGGTCCTGTTTCATTTTAAAAACTTATGAGAAGGAGAAAACAATTTCAGTAATTACTTAAATTCAAGATACTAATTTCTATGCTTCCCTGTTACAAGAAGTTTTTCATGATATCTCAGAACAAATGTTTTTAACCCATCAGTCATTTACCATCCAATTACCATCCAATGCTTGCATGTTTGTATTCAACGTGAAATATAAGAAAAGTCTCATTATGAGCCTAGGACTAATTTATTGTACTGTGCTATGTTATTGTGTTACAGCATACAAGGAAATTACCATAACTAGCTTTTTGAAGTACATAAGGGCAATGTAAATGGGGAGTTTTTCATCATATTTAATCTCCTGGCAGAATGATCAGAAACAGTAAACAGCCTGCAGTATACTCAGAAATACTGTCAGGTTCTGAATACTGTGCAATTCAGCAGCATGAAAAAAAAAATCAGGAATATACTAAATATAGAGGGTCAAATGTTCATTACTGATAAATAAAATCCAAAGGGAGAATGTTGCATGTGTCATTTTAGTGCCCACATAAGTCTCTAGGGCTGATTTTAATGTAATAAACTTCACAGGAATTGTGTTTTATTTATTTATTTATTAGTATTGGCTTTCTTGACGGTAACACAATGATTTAGAACTAACCAACCCCTTCAGTCATCTTTATTAGGAGGAAAGAAAAGTGTGTAGAGAGACAAAAAGCCCTACCATGAAACAGAGATCAAGCCCATTAACTGCTATTTCCTCAGAGACATCGTTACCAACAGCAAAACTCCCACAGATTTCAGTGAAGCAGCCTCAACCAGTAATGGAGTCATCTGAGAAAGTCAGGTAAAAGCTCAGTTCAAGAAGACTGGCATCACAAACATTGAAGCATATTTTGTAGTCAATTGTGAGATCAACTTTTTAAGGCCAAATTTATATTAGCTCATTATTAAGAGTTCTCACTGCAATTACTAGAACTATGAAGTGAAGAGGCAAACCTAGACCCCTGTCCTGCATGGTGACCTGAGCTCTTAGAGTTTAGCAGCTGAACTGGAGTCTGACTTTTCTCCTACAAAATGGACTTGTCTTCATTAATTGGATATCAGCGGCACATTTCTGAGATACTCTGGATTTCTTCTCCTGCATGATTTTTCAGAAAAAAAGCAGGTTTTGGAAACTGTTATGTAATTCAGTTTACATTACCTTACAATTGGGCAAGTAGATCAGATGATAATTGAACAAAAGAGGCAAATATTTTAATAAGGAATGTGCCGAAAGCTTTATGTGTAACAGGAACTTAAAAGGGAGTTCAGATGTAGGCTTGGGAGTCTCATCATTTTCATTACGTAGGATGAACTTAGTGAAAAGCTGAGAAAGCCAAGTATGAATAGGTAATAGGATTTAACCAGTGTTTTCAGAGAAAATGTACTCATCTTTTGAATGTGTGCAGAATTCTGTTTTCTTCTGTGTTCTTGCATACCTCCTGCATGTCTATCTGATGCAGTGCACTGTATGATGTAGTGAACAGACTGCATACTGTGTAAGAATATCAGAATCTACAGTGTATATTTATCCAGATTCTAACATTACTGTCTGCCTTCTGCTATTGGAGGTGCAGGGAACTTCCATTAAAATGGATACCAGTTCTATGACTAACACTGTTACAATTACAACATAGATAGCTAAAAAAATATTGTTCTTAGATTTATTTAATCCTAAAATTAAAATGGCAGATTAAGAAAATGATAAATGCATTACTGAGAAGCCTAGGTGAAGTATAATGTTTAATGATGATGCAGGTAAAACCAAATATTGGAGAACTGCAGATGCATGTGGCAGTAAGTTTGCATGACCTCATGGGAAGAGTGGAGAATGGGAGGTATTTCTCTGGATTGTCTGATGGGCAAAAAGCATGGCATAAAGTTGGTAAACTTAGTTCTATTGTTCAATGGATTTATGAGTATCATTAAAAACAAACAAACAAAAAAAACCAACAACAACTAAGAGTGAAGTCTAGGAAAGAAGCAGTCAGTTAGGTGATGACAGCCTCTATCTTTCTCAAATGTGTTTTTTTTATTTTTTAACACCTGATATTTCTTTCACAGTGTGATTCCAAACTAGGTTACTTATGTTTAGATTTTTGTGAGGAAACGTACTAACACTAATCTGGGTTTTTTATCAACTTAAGTACAATCAAACAGGAAGTTCTGCCGTTCCTCCTGGAATGAAAAGTGTATCATTTTGGAAGAGTCTGAAATGCACTAATTCTTCTAAGTAATCACTAAGTCTTCATTTCTAGGTCTCTTCTCAGAAGCAAGTTGTTGCACTTTTGGAGAATGTGAGTGTGGTGTGCAGTTTTAGTGTGTTTTGCATTCATCAGACTTTGAAAGTAAATTTTTGGCACATTGCAAGCAAGTGTGAGTAGTGTGAAGTACAGAGAATTCAGAAAAAAATCTGTCGTTGGTAACATTATTTAATGTGTTCTTAACTAGAGGGAACAAAAAATGCAATCCTTGTAAAATTGATGGAACTTGTGAAATATACTTTGTGTTCACATGGGTTAGAAAATGTGGTGGGTACCACTTTCAGAATGTATTAGTTTGATATTCTAGTCTAACTGAATGCATCTAAAAATCTCTCATACACTTTCTTATTCTTTTTATGATACTCTGCTAGAGAGGACTTGCTTCAAAGCAAGCCAGTTACTATCCAGTGCAGCTCACTATGTTTTCTGGTCAGAATTCTGTTTTCATTGTTTTGTGAAAGAGAAACCAAGATCATCACAGCATTTTTTGAAATAAAAATAACTGGGTAAAAAAAAAAAAAAAAGCTCGGGAGATTCCCTTTTTAGGAGAACAACCAAACTCCCACCAGCTATTGAATGATCTCTTCAAATAGCAGCATAAATTTAGCATTTAAAAATGCTACTGTGATCACATCCTGTATACGTATTTATGATAATCAAACGTCTGAATTGCGAGGGAAGCGGGCTCCAGATGCATCTGCAAGCAGTCTTACTTTGAAAGGCTATCTTTCTGGATACAAAGCACTGTCTGAGGTAGGTGTTATTTATTTATTTATTTATTTTAATTTTCATATCTCCATTTTCAAGAAAAAAACCTGAGGAAAAAAAATACTTACTGGTACAGAGACCTGGGCTATCACCTGTTGTTAGTCTTGCTATTGTTGATCTGTTTCAACATTTGCTTTGTGTTTTAGTGAATGTTGTATCCATGTTTAAGTAAGTGCTGTTAACTGGCATAGCATTCTGTAGATGGTCATTTGGTGTAAAGAAGATAATTAATCTTATTTGTGAATATATTTTCGTCCTTGGGAAAATCTTAGTTGAAGACTGGTAGAAGAAGCGAGTGATTGTATGAAGCACTCAGTTGGACTTCTGAGTTCAATGCATTGTAAAATTAAACTGAGTACTGACGTGTCTTGCCTTGAAATCTGGTGTTACCGTCTCATCTCCATGGTAAGTAAAGATGCAGGAATATGGAGCACTTGGAAATCAAGAACACGTACGAGTATGTATTTACAGTACTTTCAGAATATAGTCTGTTTTACAGTTGCAAGCTTGAAAACCTAGCTACTAGACTTTGTGAGGTTTTTAAATAAATCATTTTGTACTTCAAGTCAATTTTTTTTTTTTGTACGTACATGCATTTCATATTCTATCAATTTGTGGCAATGTTTTCAGGCACCAGTGGTTTGAAGAGGTTAGAAGAGTTTTGAATAGCCATAGTTCCCATAGAGTTATATTATAGCATCCTTTTGTAAACAGTGGGTGCCTTTGGAGACCAATACCAGAAGCAATTAAGGTGGAAATGAATACTTGTGACTAATCCAGTCTTTGAGAATATGTTATATTTGGAAGGACTGTTGATGGGAGTTGGCTTATGTACTACTGGCCTCTGAGGAACTGCACCAGGCAGACTGCATTATTACGCACTGCATCATTTGAACCATTATTACTCCACCATAAAACTGTATTACTGCTAAAGGTAGTGTTCCTGTCTTATTGTTTTGTGCTGGGAGGTGTACCCATGTGATGATGGTGATTTTGCTGAAATAACTTGTCTAGCTAAAAACAAGTTTATCTTTTGTCTGAGTTAGCAGCCAGCTGGATCACTTTTCTGATCTGGCTCACTGTTGTTAGTGCTGCTACAAAGGAGGTGGTGAAAAGGTTGAGATTGATGTAATTTCACAACAACATTAATGCAACCCATGCCAACTAGAAGATTCTTATTCTTAGTCTGGTGTCTTTAAAGAAGAGGCTTCTCACAGGTTTTCTGGAACCTCAGCTGCCCTATGTGGTCACTTTTACCACTACAATGGTGATTTTGTCGATTACATCAATGACAGATAATGAATAAAAAAAATAAAATATAAATAGACCAGGATTTATGAAAGAGTTTAAGTCAAGTTATTTGAAACGAGAAAATAAAGAAAAAGGAAAACATCAGTAATGATGAAAAATTTAGTTACTTGCTACCAAGCAGTTATTTTAAGATATGTCCTATTAGAGGTACTAGAGCAGCATCTGGCAGGAAACAACCTAGAAATAATTATTTCTTCATTATGACTATAATGAGAAAGTAATAAAGAAAAGGAGTTGCTAATGTTCTCTTAGAAACATTTATGTTCCACAGCAGTTGTTTTCATTAAAAAGGGTATTTTCATAGTCATCCAGGAAGAATTAAGAGGCAGAATGCTAAAGGAAAAAAACTGAGTTTTATTAAGCATCACTGTTTCTCCCTGATTTAGAAAATTTCTCTGCCAAAAATGCAACAGTAACGTTCTTTATCTTTCAGGGACTCCATATAGTTCATTTTCATTAATGAAGCACTTTAGAACTTTTAGCATTTAATTGACTTTACGTTTAAGTGACCAAAACATAGATTGACGTCTCTGGTTTAGCTCAGTTTTAGGAGGAGGGAAAAAAAGAGCAACAAAAGCTTTCTCTACAATGCCAGCCAGGTTTTTAAACTATTATGCCTTCCTACAGCATCTGAAGACTTTATTCTTGTACTTTGATTCCAGGGAGCTTTATAGCACCAGGTTTTCTCTGGTCAGTAATCTGGTCAGAACGACAGTTTGTGAAGTACAGCTGCATTTGAAGATCCTCAACCGTGGCACTTGCACAGCATGGATCTTGTGAAAGGAAAAGATGAATTTGTAGCACACTGTTTGGCTGCATGAGATCTCTTGTTGCTGATGTGGGAGAAGGTAGGAACCAATGGTCAGAAACAGGAGATGGAAGAAAGATGAGTTTCCATCTTTCAGAGAGGGTGCAGATCTTATACTGGCTTAAGCCATGTATAGAATTACCACTTCAACTTCCCAACTGGGAGGCTTAGATGTAAGCTGTGTGTTATATGTGGAATTCAACACCAGTTGCAAATCCTGCCTGAGGACTGGCACACTTAATCTGTCCTAAGGCTTCTGATGCTGTGGCTGGAAGACTAGAAAGATTAGAGCTAGCAGTGACTGCCAGCTGTGACGCATCCATGTTGTGCATCCAAGCTGTACTGCCATGAATCAGGGCTGTGGGTAGGATGGAAAATGCCTTCTTGGAATACAAAATAGGTCAGACTGGAGATGAAGAAACCTTCTTCAGCTCAGCACTACTGCTACTGGCTGTAGCAGCACTCATCTCAAAGGTGGATCAAGGTTTACTGCATTCTAGCCTTGTTGGACATCTGCTAATTGCTCTTATATGGAGAGAAGTAGGACAGATGTGTATATGCATGGTAATGAAACTGAGCATGCTGCTCTTTGGTAAATATCCACTGTCTCTGTGGTTGTTTTCTTACAGTGGTTAAAAAAAAAACCACAAAAAAGAGTCCAGCCATGCAAGATCTGTTCCTGAAGCCTACGCTAGCAGCCTGTGGACTTTCCCAGAAGCAAAATAACATCTCTGATTTTACAGATATAGTTGCTATGCCCCTACAAGTTACCTTGCTATAACTTAAACATTCCAAAAGGTGCTTTCTCTTTGACTCTTCTCCGTTACACTATGTATTTGTGAAGAAAATGACCAAGCTCAGTTCCTCTTAATTTCTCACCTCCACGCTAACTTCTGATCTCATTTATATTAAATAAAACAAAAAAGGTGGATTCCTCACCTCACTGTACATCTGTTCAGCAGGAGAAGGTAGCCTTGTTCTGGGTAGGAACGGCTGAGCCTGAAGACTTAGGCATTTTTCTGAGGTAAGATATAAGAGCTATTAAGAGCTGCTTGTTAGCTATTTAAAAAACACTAAATGTATGATCTCTGAGCACATGCTTCAGTATGTCATACTTCTTTTTGCAGTGTTTTTTTTTTAAGTAATTTTAAGTAATTTATATTTATTTTATTGTATTGGCATGAAGCTACTCTACTCCTCTCCCTGATGCCAAATGGAGAAACACTGATTAGAAACTAAGCAGGCAGTATCAGTAAGCACTGGCTTTGACCAGTGTAAAAATTATACAGTGCAGTGAAGGGTATGTGGTAACACTGCTGTGGCCAGTACTTTTCATTTGGAAGTGTCCGAAGAATGTAGCTTCATTAGCAGATACACAGAGGAGTGACAGTATGTGAACAGTCTGGCTGCAGGCACAATATTTACTTGGTGATAAATAAATCATTCATGTTCTAGTTGATTCAATGTATGATACAGTTCCTGTGTTTCTCTTCACCTTTAGCTACATCTAACAAATAACAGACAATATTTTTCCTTGAATCCTCAAATCATGGTGCTCAGGGAGGTACTACTTTCTGTGACAGTGGCTAATTCTAAGTGTAATGGCTGTGCCAGCTGATGAACTGAAAGAAAAGGGTAAATTCTGTTATGGGTACAGCAGCTTAAAAAGCTGTGTGTTATTCTTAAGTTGGAAATGGAAAAAAAAAAACCCTCAATGACACAAAACCAGGAGAAAGTTAACATTGGCAGGTTTTTTAATTAACTGTAAGCTTTTCCTGTGAAGCTTTGTCCATTGTAACTGAAACATTTGGGTCTAAGCTTAGACCACTGTAAGAAATACTCCCAGTGAAAAAAATGAAGCTTCTGAAGTATTTTAGTCTTTGTTTTCCCATAAAACTGTGGCATGCAGAAAGTAATACACTGAACCACCAGAGTGGAAATACCTCTTTAACAGCCTCTTAAGGAAGACCCAAATCTCCCAATCTGTTTATTTCTGCAATATGTGAACGTCCTAGATGCATGCTGTGAGAGTTTGTGCCATGGCAAATTGTACTGACTCATACATGGGCAAAAACAGAAAGGAAATTAAAGCAAGGGAAGCCTTGAGGTTGAATTATTTTATGTTATTCTTCACACACCTTTTTGTTGCGTGGAACAATGTGGCTGGAAAGTTGGAAGAATCAGAGGTTAACTAAATTTTTTGAATTGCATATATTTAGTGCTGGTCACCTGACTATACTAACAAACTTAAAAGGTGGTTTGATAGCTGTCAACTTGTTTTGCTATTGTGCAGCTTAACTGTTACCTTCCTGTATAATGAACATCTCTGTATTTGGAAAATAAATCCATCTTGCAAGAAAGATTGTGCAAAAATTGTTCCTATTATATTCCAGTGTATATTGCTGATGTCAAATAAAATACAATTGTCAGAGTTCTTAAACAGTTGTCTTTCTAATTATGGCCTGAAGTAGGGAGAGGAAGGAGCATAACAAACTTTAGTACAGATCCTCCTGCAGCTAGTGCTGGGACATTGATTTTGTTAATGAATCAATCAACCTAATGCTTTACATCTGGACAGATGAAGGGAATAATTTCATTAACAATGTGATGAATGATAATCTGTTATACAATTATTGAAATGGCACTGATTTACTAATGTACCACTGTCAAGATGTGTCTCACTAGGTTAACCAGATGAGAGCTGAACAAATACCTCACGCCTCTCAGAGCAGCAGAATAAAATAATACTTATAGTAGTGGTGCCCACTTCATCCTATTTTATTTCTTTCCTTCAGGTGCTGTAATCAGTGCTTACTCCTTGCTTTACCTGCCATCAGGTCAGTTGTCACCTGCTCTACTATATTACATGACCAAAGGCGACTTTCTAATGATCTATGCCTGGGCCCGATGCAGCTCTCATGCATCAGAAAGCAGTCTTTAGACTTGCAGAAACTGTTTTAGTGAGGACTGAAAATTTACCTAACAGTAAATATGAGCAGGGAGAGAGATGTATGGAGAAATCTTTTCAGTATGTGCAGTGGCCTGTGCAGGTCTGGGAGTGGGGCACCCTTATTTCTTTTTCTATGGGTGGTCAGGAACATCAAATCTTTTTTGCAGGCTGAGATGAGAGCTGTCAGAATGACTTACAGTACTTCAAAGTGCTGTAATTGCTGTTTGCTTCAGGGACAGATTTTGACACTGAGAAATCTGCTGTGTTTGACAGCCACAGCTATTTCTTAGATTTGAGAGATTCTGCATCCCTTTCTCCTGGCTTCTGTGGGTGTATTTTACAAGCCTGATGTGCAAACTAGTTGTTAGTGCTTATGCTGCCATTTAATGCTGTATGGCACGATGCTACCCCACATCACATGTTTTATTAACGGCACTTGTTTTGATTTGGCAGGTACTTCTACTGTCAGGCTACTTGTAAAGCCTGTGCAGCATCCCAGAAAAGTTCCTGTTGATTTCAGAGAATGCTGGGAGTGGGTTTTTTGGAAGTCAGAGCTCTGGCTCCTGGCAGTGTTAAAGGAATTCATCTACAGCCTGAAAGCAGTTGGGAATTTTTCTCAGGACTGGTGTCAGGCACCTCCTAAGTCAGTCATTATCACTGCTGTGAATGCCTTCAGGTGCAGGGCTTGAGTGTGATTTATGTTTCTTGAAAGCACCAGAGCTTGCTTCTGGCAAGAGGGAATGTGAGATTGTTCTTGTAGGTTTATTTTTGATCAGGTGTGAAGAGAGGTAGTGAGCTTGGGTTTGCTGTGTGAGTGCTCTGTAAAAAGCCTGAGACTGACCAGGGAATGGGTTCTCTCAGTCCCTATTAAAATGTTCTACTTTTATACGTAGTGTTTAATTCTCATAAGAGAAAAAAATGGTTGAGGAATTCGGGTTCTGGCTTTTTGCCTTCCACTCTTCTCTGCCCCTTTCCTCCTTCCTTTCTGCAGGACTTAGTCTCACAGAAATGTTTTGGGATTCCTTGCTGGAACAGCTCTGAAGAAGATCTGTGTAAGTATGCTGTTCTTCTAATAAGTCCTGAATATCGCTGTTCATCTACTGAGTGGTGACCTGGAATATATTAAAGGTAAAACCAGCTTAGTGCATTAGGTCATGTGAGATGATCAGAATAAAGCTGTTCAAGAAACCAGCCAGCAGCAGATAGATGTGATGGAACAGCTTGGAATAGTCTGGATGAGATCCATATTTTTTTGGTAGCTTATGTAAGAATGATGACCACTGCAGACATGCAGATGGGCAGTTCCATTGACTTCACTCAAGAGAGAGCACAGCTGAGGGAGGCTGGAATAGTTTGAGAGGGAGTGAAGGATTCATGCTGGTGTGAGAGCAGAAAGGAGCTGGTTAAGCAAGCAAGATGTGGAGATATTACATTAAAGGTTAGAAGGTTCCATATGTTGGAAAGTAAAGCTGAAGGGTAGTCTTTTAAGAAGAGCAGGAGATTTCCTTCTATTGCCGAGTTGGCTTTAAATCTGGTGGACGTGATGTATTTTCACTGTTGTTCCAAGGGATGTTGACAAAGGGATCTCACTAGAAAACTAGCAAGCGTGAAACTGTTGGAACACAATGTTGAAGGCACTAGGATGGGAAATGTTTCCAAGCTTATTCAATGATATTTGTCCAAATTTTGGATATGCTTCCTATATGACTTTTTCTGCTTGATCTCTGGAGAGTTTTGCTACATGAGCTGAGAAAATTTCACTTCTAACTACAGAAAATTCATTTAAAATGTATTCAAGTATTCTCTTTTTCAGATGACAAGAAGCTCCTCACTCTGAAGAGTCATGCATAACATTGAGAGAGCATGCCAAAACAGCACAAACAACTCGGGGCTCCATGGTGTTGTATATGCTTTTATTAACAAAACAAACAAGTGAAACCAAAACAAAAATATACCCAACTGATGACAGACTGAGGTAAATCCTATGTCCTTTTATTTACTAGACTAACAGTTAGAGCACTTGCCTTTGAAAAAGGCAAAGAAAAAAAGACCCCTTTTTGAAAGACCCCTGCCCACTTTACAACATGCATATTGATGCAAGTTACCAGATGTCAATTTCTTGAGTGAAGACATGCAATAGGAACTGTGAAACTCTGAAATATTTTGTAAAGCTTAGAACACTAATTCCTGATAGCACTACATAGCTGAAGGAAGGGATACAGATCTTTAGAAAAAGTCTATTCCTGCCATTTCATGTGTAAATATGAATCTCCAGTGTTCTAAATGGATGTTGTTATTTTCTGAGAAACAAATTATGATTTCAGATCTCTTGACTTTTACCTGGTCTTTTTATTGTTAGTAAAATTGATTGCACTCTAGATGATTAAATCCCTTGCTCTATTATTGTCTGCTACAAGTTCAGTAAATGTTGTCTTTTACCCAACCTACTACAAGGGATTAAATGTAGTTGGAACAGGCAAGTAGAGAACTTTAATATCCACCTAGCTGGGTTAGTCAAGATATTAGTACTGATGATTCTGAATTTGTTTACCTGTATTTTGCTTTCACTTGTACTGAACTTCTGACCTCTTGTAGAATGCTCTATCTGTTAGCTTTTTTTTCAGTCAGCTGTTGTGTGAAGTGTCCTTTATCTTGTCCTTCTCATAGGTTGTTGACAGTGAGCTGCATTCTGAAATATGTTTGACTAGACTTTTTGGGTCAATGACTCAAATATAGTCACGAGCGTAAATGACAAGCTTGCTAGCACAAATGGCGATTGAGAGAGAAGCTGGTTTAAAAGTTTCTGAAATCTGGGTGAAATACCTGTGTCTGCTGAGAAAGATTTGGAAAGAGACAGGCTTCAATGGTTTGTCCAGTTCTAAGTCATCTCTGAGCAAATCCTAATAATTAGATACACTGAAACTTAGATATGAATATTTTTGTTCCTGTTCTGTGTGTATATTTTAGATACCTAGCCAGCAACAGCTGGCTGTGGTTACTTAAGTGCTCTGTTGGAGTGGAAGAGCAATGGCCATGAAGAAATGCTCTTAGGAGGAGAGAACTGTTGTCAGAGGCAAAGCCGCAGGAGTTGTGCTGGCAAAATGAGACCAATGCAATTCTCATAGCAAATTATCTTAGCAACAGCTCACTAGGAAATCTTAGCCTCACTATAGTCCTGAGTTAATTGGAAAGGGAGATTTGAAAAGAGACAGGTATATGCTGTCTTCTCAACGTTTCCATTTGAGCCACGTTGGAACCGCTCCTCTCTAGCATCCTCATCGCTTAAATCCCTTTCTGAGATAGGCAGAAACACCCTGTGGCATTGATGGGTTACAGGTGCTCAAAGTGAGATCTGCAGGAGTGAGTCTGAATACTCCCTTAGTGAAACGGCCTTGTTTCATTCAGCATGATTTATTGTTGCTTTGTTCACATGAAAGTCAAATTCATTGAGTAAATTATATAAAGTGAGCATCTCTTACTTCCATTACCACAGGAGCAAAATGTGTTAAATTGAGCAAATCAACTGAATCATTACTTAATCGTGTGTTTAATTCATTTTCATGGATCTTCACCACGAGTATTGGTTATGTCCTTGCAAATGGACTGCTGTTGTGTTACCTTAGTAAAGTCTTTCCTTTTCTCAACATTCAGTTAATAGCTATTACATTAATATATTAAAATTAGTTACATTCACAATTAGTTAATTCAGACTACAGACTGATTTGTGTTCTGCTATTAACGTGTTTGTTTAAAGATTTTCTCTGGGAATGTGTATAGAACAAAGCATTTTGTGGAAGTCATGAAGAAGTGAGAGAAGTACGAAATATATTTGTTCCGGAGCTAATGAGGAGTGTAGTGCAGATCCTGACGATGGCCACAGTAGAGTGAGTTAGCAAAGGTCAAGTGGTTTAATTTCAAATCCCTACCCTCCCTCCATTTTTTTTTTTTTTCTCAAGGTTAGGATTTTCAGTTTTTTCTTTCCTTCTCTGCTTATCAATTCCTTCTTACTTTTGTCTAATGTGACACCCAGACTTCTCTTCATAACTGATTCCCTCAACTAACCTGGTAATTGACTTCAATGGGACTTCAGGATGTGCTCAAGAGCACTCCTGAAGGAGGATGCTCTAGTTAATCAGAACTGAAATTGTCTGAAAAGTAAATAACATCTATGATGAGTTTTCAGTTATTGAATAAGTGCAAGAACAATTTCTTCATGTTTATTTGTCCCAAATGACTTTATTCATTTATTGTTCAGGCAGCTTGATAAACCTCTTTCAGGTACATGGTGCGGAAGAGAAAACCCCACTCATGTATTCATTTAGGAGTTTCAGTTAGTGTGTGCCCAGAGCAGTACATATACTTTGTAGTGCAGTGTAATGAAGACATAAGTGAATTGTGAAAAAATAGAGGAATGCTGTGAACTGTGTTGAAAGTAAGTTGCATTGACCTAACCCTCAGAGTTAAACTGTTCTATCTGAGCATCAAACAGAACTACCGTTGATGTCATAGAATGCAATCAATATCTGTATTTCAAAATGAAATAATGTATTACTGCAGATTGGCCCTTTGCAAATGTTTTTTGTTGTATAGAAAATAACCGTAATATATTCCCTCACTAAAGACATTTAGCATCTCAGACATTGTATGTAGATGATCTTTTTGGTGACATCACATATGAACTCCACAGCATGTGATTGCATCCCAGTGGTAGCATACAAATAAATCACCTAAGGCATATGACAAATTATTCCACCAAGGCTAAGACACAGCTATAGCTTCAGGAGTCATTGACCACGCGGCTGAAGCCTGTGTATTCTGGATATACTTTGTGCTCTTTGTAGTCCTTCTGGTCTGACGTCAAACAGGCAATCTTTCTGACCCTTTTGTGCAGGTGGCTGATTTCACTGCATTCTTGCACATTGCTTAAGTCCAAGTCATTACCATTAACTGTAAGGAAAGCACTGGAGTTGTTTGTTGAAATGTTTTATAGAGCTTGTTTGGACCAAGTGAGATGTTTTCAAAAATGAAATTATCACAAATTATTATTTTCTACTGTAATGTATAGGTTTTGTCTGTTTGTCTGTTAAAAAAGCTTACCTTGAAAAACAAAGACACTGAAAAATAGATCTCTACAGTGGCTAGGTTTTAAAATTTTCTGTGAAACAATCAGGAGTTTTGTCTTATTTTAATCTTATCAAGTGTTTTCATACAGAAACAAGCAAAATTTTTCTGCTCTGCTAACCATCTGCACAGGGCTATACAGCTCCAGACCTTGCTTGTCTTGAGATACAGTGGGAGCATTGCAGAGTCCAGGTAAACAAAGGCAGTTCCTGATCATTGCCAGTCAAAGAGATCAGTTTGACTAAGGGTGTTTTCTTCTCTCCAGCAGGAGCCCTGCAATCACTCTTGGTTAAGTCAGGGAGAGAGATTGTGTAAACCAGTGTCCTCTGTATGTTCTTTGTTGCTTGAAAGTGACTGGTTATTTTTTAAGTAGTCAAGTGGCAATGCATTGTCAAGCTTTCTCTGTCTGATTGAAGCATGTAAACCGTGACTTTAAAAAGAAGTATGTGCGTCATATGCTTGGCTGAGTCAAACTAAACCTGTACAAACAATATATAATTATAGATCAGTTGCCAGACTTATGAACTGCCTGATACTATTCAACATAATGACAGAGCTATTTCTGGCAATAAAAGACTAATCCCACAGAAGTATTAGACATGAACCTCCATGTTTTTCTTGCAAGAAATTCTGTGTTTTCTTAGATCTGGCCTTCTGAATAGATCTAACATAATGGTATGATTTGTACTGTAGGTTACCTGTGATTTATAATAGACAATAATTCAATTTTGGAAGGGATAAAAACTGATAAATATAAAAAAAATGTTCTGGATGAAGAATTGAATTCTTCAGAGGCTGGAGAAAAGAATCAACTTTAATGGCATAATAGCAATAGAGAAACAGCATACAGTCAAATTTTAGAGCATTTTTTATACTCAAGATGAAATGTAGAGCCAAGGAACTAACTAACTGTGTGTGTGTATTTTACACATATATATAGTCCATTTTATATATTTATGGATGTGAAGGATTGGGATCATTAAATTTACCTCAGCTGGAACTAACATTTCTTAGTCTGATCTGAATAGCAAGCATAGCTATAACACACTATTGCAGTGCACTGAAAATATGTTAGTTCCCATCTGGAAAGTTGCAGTGATTGCACTTTTTAAAAATTTCCTTCTAACAAGAAGCAATTTTGCAATCTCAGCTCTGGCAGAAATTATCAAGATGAAATGCTTCTTTACCTTTACTTAAATGATACATTATGTAAATTGAAAACAGCAATTTAAGGAAACAATTATATAAAGAGAACAGCTTTTCTGATTCCTGAACAGGAAATGTTAAGGGATAAAAAAAGCCAACCATAAATGTTGTTAACTTCAGGCTAATATAGGAGAAAAAGCTTGATACCTTTCTTCATTCAAAGATTTTCTGTTTCTGCAATTGCCAGTAAAGACAGTCCTTGTACAAATAACCCTGATGTGAGGCCTTTTAAAAGATGAGAATAAATAAATGAAGTTGTATTCCCTCTGAAAACTGAAAAAGTGAGGATATTGTTTTTGAAAGGGTGTAATATAGTTCATGGGTAACATGGGAGAAGACTTAATTTACTTTTTTACATCTACCAGCTTCTATAGGATTCACAGCTCTGTTTTAATAGTGTCAAAGAACCCATTGCTTGCTGACCAGATGCCTGTTGGTGGGATTCCTTTAGAAACTTAGAGTCTTTCTGGAAAGGCTGCATGGAGCAGCATGGGTCCCTCTAAGGCCTTGTGTGACTGCTGACATTGAGATTGCACAGGTTCTTTCCTGTATTTATGTCATGGTGACTTCATACACTCCTGCGATCTTCTGTGTGTGGAAGAATTATGTTTGACCTTCTTTTTTTGAATAGCAGCTCAAGCTCATGAGTTAACTTTCATGCACAGAGTGAAACGTTTGATGTTGGAAAAATCTGTAAGCTGATATTGTGTTCCAGTACAGGGACCCCCGGGAACACTTGAGATTTTTTTGGTTGCCTTTTCTTCTTAAATAATCTGTATCAGAAATGTTTTAATGTTATTGCTCCTGCCTGGGAGTAAGCTCTTAAAGTTCATTCTTGAACAAATATCAGTTATGTTTCCTTTATTCAGAAACAAATAAACAAATGACAAAACAGGATTCTTTTAAAATATAGGTCCTTGTCTTTACTGTTTACATCTTTTTTCAGAGGACACCTGCTACAATATATTTATTGCTTGATGTGACGTGCTGACCGGTGCATTATATGCTTTGCGATTTTTAAATTCTATTTGAAATGAATTAATTCTGTCAATTCAGTTTCCTTAGGTAAAAATAGAAAGGTTAAATGAATTATAGGCAAGTAGATCAGAATAGTGGTTTTTTTGTTTTGTTTTGTTTTGTTTTATCATCATAGTTATTTCTGCAAAAGCTTTTCTTAGACTATGCCACTCTAAATGTTGCCTTTAATTTTGAACTGCTACAGCTCATCTTCACCTCATTAAGGTAGTGTGTTTGAAGTTGTGGAGAAAAGCTTGACCAAAGCACTAACATCTATACTGACAATTCAAATAATATACTTCGTTCTCCTCAAAAAAGACACAGTTAAAAACATTCTTGCCTTTCCTGTTTTGCCAGCCTTCCACATGTAGGACTTTCTGATCAAATGTGTCAGCAGAAGGGTGACAAAGAGGGCTGTAATGTAAGGCAGAAATTATGCTAAAGAAGCACAGCTTGCAGGTACATTAACTGAAGCTTTGTGGTCAAAGTCCAAATTGAATATGAATGGTATGAACATTAGGGTGTGTAGAATAAGCTTGGACTTGATCAGCTCAGAAAAGACAGCTCACCTTCGCTGAGGGTGGAGGCTGCCATCACTGCATTCTGGAGCTGAGTGCATTAGTGTCATATGTTCTCAGAAATATGTTTAACTGGTATATAAACAGTAATTTTTCTTTTTTTTTTTCTTCCAGAATTGTGTTTATTATTGCAAGATTTGTTATTTAGGTTAGTGTCTATGTTGTCTTTATTATTATCTGCCAAATCTTCTTAATAGATACTGAAATTTGATTTTACAATAGATACTTACATTTAATCATCTTTTCTTTGATCTTACCCCTTCCTGTCTCCTAATATTATAATTCATTACCTCTGCTTTTGGATCTACCTTTGTGTAGAGACGTAGCATAGTAAGCACTGGAAACATGGTAAAAGATCTGACAACAGAAATAGAATAGAATCATTGGATTGAATTAACATATGCCAAATCTCTTCAAATTTTCTAAGAACACAAGTAGTTCTGTAATGAAGATTTTTCAATTTGTAACCAAACTAGGAGAGATATAGAGTGAAGAAAATTGAGATGATGACAAAATTGAACTAGAAGTTCAGAAAACTGTGTACAGTTGGTATCTGTCATTCTTCTAAAGGAAGGAAAAGGATCGGGAATCTGAGATCCAAAATATTGTTGAAAAGATCTCCAGACAGTTAAAAAAAAGCTGTCAGAAAGCATTCAGGAAAGCATTTAGACTGCCTTCAGATGGTCAAAGAAAGGCTGAGGATTTAATCAGAGTGCCTTGGAGATCAGAATATTATGGAATCATAAAACTTAAAAGCTTAGGTTGGAGGGGACCTTAAAGCCCAACTAATTTCAACTTCCCGCTATGGGCAGGACTGCCACACAACAAATCATAACAAATTAGGACTCCATCCAACCTGGTCTTGGAAGCCTTCAGAGATAGGACATCCACAGCCTCTCTGATTAACCTGTGCTAGTGCCTCACTGTCCTCTGAGTAAAAAATTTCTTCCTAACATCTGATCTGAATTTTCCCCTTGTTTAGTTTAGATCCCTTCCCTTGTCTTCTATGAGTATCAGATGAATAGGAAAAGAGAATTACAAGCAGTCAGCCTGAGTTAGAGATGGAAAGGAAATTAAAATAAATAGAAGGCTTTTTGCTCAGAAAATAATGACGAGATAATGACACTTAACATATTGTATTAAAACAATACAAAATGAACAAATAAAAAATGTAAATAATCACAGAATCAAGGATTGGCTATTATGGTCCAATTATTAAGAGCATTCAGAGGATTCACTAACTGGGCAAGAGTAAGAAGGAAAGAAAATTAATAAAGCAGGTCCATTAATTATTAGAAAATTAATGGGTCAGAAAAAATAGCTGAGAATTCAGAATCACTAATAAAATAAATAAAATACAAAGGATGCTGAGCTCCATAAAAGTGGTTCATTTCAAATTAAGCATTTCTTTTTTTGCAATAGAGAAATCAAGTGGGGATTTAAAAAAAAAAGAAAAAGAAACAGCAAAGCAACAAAGATAAACATGATATTTTTAATTTTTGAAGTTGTTTGAAGGCAGTGAGTAATAAAACTGTAGATGTACCTATTTAGATTTTAGTGGGAAGATGCTGCTTGTATGTGATCTGCCTCTGAGAAGCTGCGCAATTGTGCTGGGATCTTGTGGTACCTGAGCTAAGAGCTCTGGTGAGATGGGAGATGCCCAATGAAATGGAGGTCTGCTACTGGGAGAGTTCCTTATGACATTGCCTTTATGGATACTCACCACTTTGAAGTGCGTCTGATCTGGAGTGAATTGCATAAACTATGAGACCTGTTTGAAACAGTCTGCCTTCAGGGTAACAGTGGGGGAATGTCTGCAGCATCTCCTTCAGACTTGGCTGGGAGCAGTGCACTTAGCTGCACAGGCTGAAACAACCATGTACAGGAGTAGGAGAGTGCCAGTGCAGATTTTGGGAGATGTCAAAGAGATTTGAACACCTCCAGGCTTTCAGTGTTGCTGAGCCCCATTGTGTTGGGAAAACCTGAGTTGGCTAAGGCCTATTACAGGCTCTGCCCACCTCTCCTGGTACAGCTCAGGTCAGTAGTTAGCATCAGGAGATGCTATTGTGACTTTGCAGCATTCACTTTAAAACAAACAACAAATTGTAAGCTCTTTCAGCGGGCTTTATTTCATCAGAGGGGAGTGTCTGGCAAGAGATTGGATTTCTGTTGGGGCAGAGGTAGCACAACCACCTCAGCACCAGTTCCTTCCAGCTGTAACCCCAAAGCCCTGGAGAAGTATGGGGAAGGGCAACTCCGATTCAATGACCTTAAAGGTTGTTTACTGAATTATTATTATTATTTTTGTTATTATACTATCTATCTATTATTCTATTAAGTATTTCTTGTTCATAGTGTTCAGTCCTCTGCAGTAGTTCCCTGCTGTGCAGTGTCTTGCCAATCCTTTCCCTCTCTGCCCTGTGTACCTGTGTGTCCCATATATGCCTCCAGTGCTCCCATCAGTCTGTGCTCTCTTTCTTCTCCATTGTGCTGTGTACCCCCTGCAGTCTAATCAGATGTAGGCTGATCATAGGAATCTTCAAGTTCTTTTGTTTGAAGCATCTCAGCAGAATTCTCTCCTTTTTTCTTCTTGCCTGACAGTTAGGCTCATTGCTTTTTCATCACAGGCAGTGGGAGTGCAAGAACTAGCAGTATCCTGGCCTTCCTATTGAAGGGATGTACTGGATAGCATTTTCTGTTACAATGTTCAAAACAAACATCTACTGCAATGCAGCTGTTTGAGCTCTGCTTGCTCTTGCTACTATTTTTGTTTGCTGTTCAATACATTCTCTTAAATCTCTTTTTGTAAGAGCAGATACATGCTGCAAGCTGATAGCTGCTCAGGGAGCAGCCTGCCTTGGCAAACAGGCATCAGTTTTTCAGTGTGTCAACAGGCAGTTGTTCAAGCAGTGTTTTCTTCCTCAGTTTGTATTAGTCTGGCCCAATGTATGATTAATCCTTTTGTTTGCCTTCACCTGAGGAAGCTGTGTGCGAATTCAGAGTGAGGAGTTTACCAATGGATCCACGCAGCCCCAGATCAGATGATTTTTAATTAGTCAACCTCTTTTGCTCTATTAAGGTTATATTAGAATATTAATAATTCCAGAACCAGGATCATGCAGCTGATATTGTTCCCATGAGCAATCTCCTCAGGTAAAAAACGGGTGCTGATAACTCAGAGGTAGTATTTTGCCAATAATCATATTGTTTCCTACTCCCCTGTACAGCAGCTTATCTCTATCTTGTCAGGAGAAAAGCTACTGCTTTGCTGTTTCCCCAACCAATTTTCCCCAACATCATCTCAAATTAAAGCATCTTGTTATATGCACACCCAGGGCCTCATCTGTAATCATCCTTCAAAACAGCAGTTTGTTCTGTAATTAACTTGTAACTATATGGCTCATACTGCGTATGAATGGTTCAGTGCTTCCTGCAAAATGGTCTGTTGATTTGCAAATGGTCTGAAATATTTTTCATTGAGAATATATTTTTTTTTGTTTTATTATTACACTAGTAAGAAAATATCTGGTAGGTGTTTAGTTTGTTTTAGCCAAGTTCTAAACCCTAGAAGATAAAAGTTTACCTCTTTCAAAGAATGAGACCTGCTAAAATGAATCGTTCTGTATCATGTCTGGAAGTCTTCTGCTGATCAGAACTAGCTATAAGAGTACTTAAAATACTTATTATGGATATAAATAAGTGCTTCAGTCTAGCATGGAATTTATTTAGTTATTTATTTATTATTATTTAGGAGGCTGTGGCTCCTCTTTTCCTACCACACTTAGTATTAGGTCACCATAGCTGACCAGAAATTGCTGGGAAATAAGATTTAACTTTAAGATGCAGTGCAATGCCTGGACTGATTGAACATTTCCCCCTGCACTAAGTTGTGTTCTTCTATTTAATAGCAATTTTTCTTCCATCCAGCTTCCTCTGGATCAGCTGTGCACAGAGCATTCTGCTGCATTCAGCATTTTGCTGGGGAGAATAGGGGAAGGTGCAGGTCATGAGGAGTGAAAAGAGAAGTTCATAAGCTGCCTTCAGTGTATTGAATGGACAGGGCATGCTGCTGGGCAGCTTTCCCAGGAAAGTTCCTGCTGGAACTTTCTCAGAGGTTGTAATGCTCTCACAAGTTTAAAAGGATCTGTCCTAAAGAAAAGTGGGAACTTGCAGAGAAAAGAGAGGTTTGGAGTATTGCTTTTAGGAGGAATTTTTGGAAGTGGGAGGGAGATGTACATAAATGCAAGGAGTCTTTCTTTTGAAGGATCTAGAGCCCCAGTACTCCCATATAAAGAAGGGTGAAATATTTTTCTTGTGTTGACATTAAGAGGAATTGATCTGATCCTTTACTTTTTGTGAAAAGAGAGACTGCTGGAAAGTTTTAATTCAGAAGTTCTGATACTCATTGAGTTGACTGGTAGAAAAAATGAGCAAGGCATCCCCACTGCTATCTTTTCTTTTCTGGCTGGTGTCATAGCCTGTGTGGGTAGCATTATCCTGGGTACAGAGGGAAAGAAATTTAGGGAAGGAAGTGGAGGTAAAGCATAGGTCAGGAGCCTCAGGCATCCCAAGTCTGTTCCCATGGAGAGCTCAGCAGTATCCGTTCCTCAGATCTGGAGTGACACCACTGTGGCTGTGGTAGGCCACCTCTGCTCAAACACGGCTATTTTGTTTGCAAAGCCCTGGTGTCTTAAGGAGTGCAAACATCTAGTTTCTCTCTTTGTTTTTCCCTGAGTATTCGCAGTTTGCTCTGGGCTCTTGCAGCATTTAGGAAGAATATCAGTCTGATTTGTTGCCTGCAAGAGAGTCTAATTAAAACTAGAGAGCAGGATGGGAAGTGATGACACACAGTGCAGCTGAGCTGCTCCCAAAGCTGAACATGGCAGCTGTGGTTTTCATCATTTGCAAAGCCTCAGCCAACACGTTGGCCCACAGAGTTAAAATAAATGTCTAATTATGTTGTTTAATCATTTCAGTTCCAAATTCGTGCTTGCAAAGGATTGCAAAAGATAGGAGTGAAACAGCGCAAGGACTGTGATCACAGCAGTGGCCTGCCAGTAAATCTGAAATTAGGATGCTTTTTCTGAGTCAGATTGCTCCCTATCCCATGCAGTGGTCAAGCTTCTGAGGAGTCATTCTCCATGCCTGACCAGGCTACAGCCCTGTCTCCAGCTCTGCCACCCCGCGCTTCTTGTCAGCACTATGCCTATTAGCTGCAGAGGAGGAAGCCCTGCAGGTACTGAGAGCAAAGACAGGGAAAGACTTCAAAGGTGTTTACCACTTTATTGTTATTCTTAATCCCATAGTGAAGCTATTAAACAAATATCTAATAACTGCTGTCCTGATACAGCAGTGTGTTACATATGGAGAGATGCTGTTCTGGGGTATTTTTTCGCTGGAGTGGTTTTGAGTTTCCTTGTGGCTTTCTGAGAGGGAACAAATGGGAAAAATCTCAGGCTTGGTTGTTAAAGGTGAATAGTGTTAAGTGGGGGACTGGGATCCTCATGTCAAAAGAGCCTCCTGGGTGGTGAAATGTGTTAGACCTAAGTCTAGTCTGGGTCAAAGGGAAGCCCTTTTCATCCACAGCCTAAGAAAAATCTCTAGAATAAAGTGATGAGGACAATTAGGGGTTAAATCTCTGTTGCTTTCTTATTGGCCAAAATATTTGCCAATAAAGAGATTAAAACATCTAGATTAACTAGCCTGCTCTGTACAAATGCTCTATTTTTGTAAGGTATTTGTGAATCAACTATTCATCTAGATTACTGTTACAAAGAGCACTGGGGATGAGGTGGCTTTATGCATACAAGTTATTCCCACTGATTATACACATTTGCTGCAGAAGTGGCCCACTATAACTGTAAAGTGTTATCCTTAGTTTGCTATTCTTTTTATGGCTCAATTGCTGATAATTGTTGATAATATCACCAAAAAGTAGGAAAATATGTCCTTATGAAAAATTTTCAGATAAGCTTGCTTGTCTTCTCTTTTCCTTTCCCTAAAAGTCTTCCTTTCCTCTTTGAGAGAAATTCTGTGTGACATGAATGAAGGTTATTAAAATAGTCAGTGCTTCACTTGTGGTTAACCAGTGTGATGAAGAGAGCATGTCTGAATTGTTTAGGGAATACTTACAGCCAGAAGTTTGCAGTCATTGAGACCATGACTAAATTGTGACTGCTGTTGATGAACTTGGTGAACTCTCTTGAGAACAAGATTTTGTTTAATTTCAGTTCCCACAAACAAAATCTCATGCTTCTGTGTCTATACTAAGGCTTTATCCAAGTTGTGATAAGAGGGGAAAAAGAAACTTTGAGTACTAAGAAACCAGGCATGTTCTCAATCCAAACTCTGAGCTATTTTAAAGAGCCACACTTTTATTCTAAAGGGATTTCCTTGTAGAATACATAAATTATTGCAATGAGAAACTGTTTGAAGAGGAAAAAGGGTTGTCCCCAGAGTTTACTGTCAGTTTACTGCTGTTATCTGTTTAGCTAATTTAGTACTGCCATTTACAAACAGTGACTGCATACCACAGTCAACTGGAAAGTCAATTGATTTCTTCATGCTTCTTTTGGAGCAGGTGGTCAGTCAGCTGTGTTCTTCTCTTTTTTTTTTTTTTTTTCCCATTAAGACTTTCCCATTTTAACTCTACTTTTTTCCCCAGAGAGATGCTTTGAAATTACTCTCATCTTTTTTTTAATAATAAACTAGAATCTTCCAAATCTCTGGAACTTTTGATGTAATGCTTTGAGATATTACAGAGCTCTGACACTTGGTAATCCCAGAATTAATTTGCAGACCAGACAAATAAGGGCCACATGCAATATTAGAATGTGCAGTGGTTATTATCAAGGTCTGCGCTGGAACTTTCTGCATCTGTCTTTCATGCATTTCTGTTGTTTTTTGTTGCAGAGGGAGATGAAAGTCTTTCCAACTACTGTATTTAAACAAAATGAGGAAATGTGCCACAATCTAATTGTTGAAGAGAAGCCAAAAAGACGTATAGGGAAATAATCAGGAGACAAAACTGGGATGAAAAAAATACTTCCTTGCCAACAGAAGTTCAGTTCATTGTAATAATAAAGAATTCTGAAAGATTAATTTAATTACATTTATTAAATGAATCCCTTGGCAATTAGAAACCTTAGTACAGTGAGCTCCTCTATTTGAGTTGTTAATGCTCAAGATTAGCATCACCTTCAGACTAAAACATTTTTATCCACACATTTTTTAAGAATCTTTTTGTTGTAAAATCAAAGGGTCTGTCTGTCTGTCTGTCTATCTATCTATCTATCTATCTATCTATCTATTTATTTTCCTGCCATTTAGTCTCAGATCCTTGCAGAAAGGCTTTCTGGAAAGCCTACATAGAATAAGTTCAAGCATGTTTCACATTTTTTTTGTTCTTCGATCAAAACTGTGAAGTGATTTAACATGATGATTACTTAGAAATCTCTATGCCCATCTGAGAGTGGTAAGAACTGAAATGAGCGATTTTTTAGTTCTCATAACCTGGAAACAGCATAGATTAGAATTGGATAAAATGTGAAAATTAGAACAAAATGGAATTACATGTTAAGCTTCTCTAGGGTTTATGAAGCTTTCTAGTTCCTTTCTTTTTCTTTTCCTTTTTTTTTCTTCTTTATTTCTTTATGTGCAAATGTAAGTGATATTTTATTCATATCAATTATTTATTCATATACAGTTATTTCAGTTTTTGTTTAGGTCTATTTAAGACAATACAGTCTGTAAACGGTCACTAGCCTTCATCCAAATACCAGCCTAATTTCCTCTGTGTCTTTTTCTATAATCTGAAGTAAATCCAAAGTATTCTATTTTTCATGATTTCTTGTATTTATTTTCAACAAACAAATTGAAATAACACCTAGATGTTATGATGAGGGTGGAATCAATGCAATTACTGCATTATAAAAGGATATTAAAATACACTGCAACTCAGTAAAATCCATAATCTGATCCCCAACTAATAAGAAGTTGGTGGGAGCTGAAAAAAACAAAACAAAACAAACAACAACAACAACAAAAAACAACAACCACCCAATACTTTTCTGATTGTGAGCTTCCACATGGGTGCATGGGGAAAGATCATCAATCAACACACTGTGTGCTGGTCCCCTATTGGTCAGAATGCACTTTCTGACTTCTGAAACCTTAGGCTTTCTTCTTTCTGCTATAAATTGGACTTACGGCATCATAAGACTGGTATTGCAAGATCTTCTGTGATGCATATCCATTGCTAAAACTTCACGGTGTTCACCAGGTTGAAACTCAACTTCCTTCCCTATGAAGGCACATTGCTTACTAGATGCAATAAGCATCAGGCCACTAAACCTAAGGTTTTGTCCTGCCTCAGAGCCCAGAATGATAACCACATTTCCTGTGACAGCAATCTGCTTTCACCTTCTAATGTTTATGCAAGGAAGGACTAGCGTCAAGCACAAACAGTGTATTCCCTCAAAAAATGCTTCATCTAAACCTGTGACAACATTAAGTTTTTAAGCTGATTATCCATTTTTTTTTTTTCTCCCAAACATCTTATTAAGAAATAGATGCATTCATGTTCCTGCATCTCCGAGTGTAAACTTGTCAGCAGTGCAATGGGTCATCCTTCAAGCAACAGAACAGCAAAAGGTGTGATTTTTCAAGGCAAGTACAGAATTAAGCTGGTAAAGAGAAGTTGAAAGCTGTTACCGTAAGGACAGCTTTTTCTTCTCTATCTAAGCTTGAAAATGTTATGGATCATTTTTTCCTTTAGGAAGAAGCTGCTGAAACTGGGAACAGAGACTGAAATTAAAAAAAATGTCATATAAGCAGGTTTCTTTTATGCCAGCCTAGATAATCCTGTTGCCCTTAATCCAGCTTTCTCCTGCTGAAAGAAAAACAAATACTCCTATCCTACTTTACTTTTTTTTTTTTTTAATGACATTGAGACTTTCGAGTTTTTGCAAAATCTCAATATCTTGAGCATCTTTGGTATGTCAGTAAAACTAAAGCTACCATTCAGTTTTTAAAAATTATGCCTTGGGGATGGCTGCTGGCTTTCCTGGCTCAACATTCTGTGCAGTTGCTGAGTCTTTTTCAAGCCTATATGTGTATTTCCATAGCTAAACTGGGTGCTCTGCAAAAGTGCTCAGTTAAACACAAGGCAGGAGGCTGCCACCGGTGGATGCAATATTTCTCCTTGAAATTAATCGTGGAAATTGCCACAAAGCTCTCATCTTCTAGTTGCTTTTTCTCAGTGCCACAGAGGTGTTTAACTTAACATTCAACTTAATACACTTACATGGTCATGGCTGTAGATGCACCCTTATGCTTAGGTTCTTAAATCAGTTTGGTAGCACTAGCATGGCAGCTATGAGATATATGAAATTTCACTACAAAGGGTGCGTAACTTCATCAGTACCTGTTTAAATCTCGATACAACAGGGATTTAATTGCCTAGAAATTAGGCTTTGCAGCATGCAGCAACCTGTAAGACCTCATAAGGAATGAAGTACTCTTGGATAAAGTATAGTCTGGATATAGAAGCAGAGTTTAGAAATTTCACTCTCTTTTTTTTATCTGTCTTATTGAAATGATAACCAAACCTAAGTGCATGGAAAGACCAGATTGTTAATGAAATTTGAAAATATTTAGTAACAACATCATGAATTTTCTAAATATATTGAATCTACTGAGTAGAATACCAACTAATTTTTTTTTCCCAGAATGAAATGTTCTTGTTTTAGTTTTACTTTATTTAGAAATGTTTTTTATTCTTCAGTACTTAGTGAAACTGTGACCATGAAGTATCTTACAGTGTTTAACAGTCTATTTAGCAAGTTTTCTATTTCAAGGTTCAGGAGCCATAAAACTGTGGATGCACTATGTGGAATTATATATAAGATTTCTGCAGAAAGCTTGCCTATATGAACTCCTCCCAGTTTGTGTTTCTTTAAGATTATTTCTTAGTTAAAACATAGCCTGCTCTCTTTTATTTAGGTGTTTGAATTACTTGTTGCAGTAGCAATACTGCACTCCAGGTAATTCATTTCTAGTTAAGTTTTGCTCTGCCTGAGTGCTTAGGAAGCCACTGGCTTTCTGTCTTGTACCTTTTAATGTCCCTGCAGTGTGAAGGAACCATTCAAGAAATTCACTCCTTGTCATAGACTATTGGTTTAATTTAAAAAGCTAAGTTTGGAGACTTCACATGTTCTGTTCTCTCTCTTTTTTTTTTTTTTTTTTTTTCCCTATGAAAAGCCATCCTACAATGGGAAATTGGCAGTGGAATTCGCCATCCCAGAAAAAGAAGCATTAGTATAGAGAAAGAAGAAAAATATTTTGTGTCAAACTTGGTGAAATGTGATGTAGATATGAATTTAGAACATGACAAGTCTTCTAAAAAATCCTATCTGGTTTAAGGCAATCTCTGCCTCAAGGAGCTGAATGCACCACAGAGACTCTCAGGTGGCGTGGGATGCTGAGGATATATCCAATGTCTGTGATGTAAACGCAGTGGTTCATGAACATCCTAAATCTTACCATATCACTTTGCCTTTATATGCCTTTTTGCTAGGCTAAGTAAGCTAATGCTTGTACCTGCAGATATTCCACATTCAGTCCTGGGTAGAATGACAGTCAATAATAAGTCCCACACACCAATGAACATGGGAAGTCTCACTTCTCTTTATTTAAACCGTTGCCTCATCTGGCATCAGAAAGGAGTGTACTCAAGTCAGGAGCTGATCCTGATCTGTACCATGGAAGAAAGCTGGTTGGTAGGAAAGCACACAACAGCTAAGAATGGACACAGCTGATATCTAATGGGTGGTGAGCAAGTCAATATGACTGTGAGCAGACTAGACTACACAAATCTGTGAGATGCCATATCTTGATTATCGCTCTTGGGGTTTATCACTGCTTATCTTGGCAGATCAATTTCCAATTCATTTGAAAGTCATTTACCCTCACACAGTCCTTCAAAGTACAATGCTGGTAAAAGTTATGCATAGAAGTAAAAATGTAGGTTTTTATTGGTTGTACCTCATGGATAGGATGAGTTGATAGAATCTTGTTTTTGAGAAAAGTGGTGCAGATAGAGGTTCAGGCATACCATCAGAATGGGGGACATTTTAGTTAGATATATTCAGCAACATGAAGACCATGGCCAAAAAGGTCTTGAATTTCAGTCACCAAGTTTATTTTTAGGTTTGTATCTTATCCTTTGTCTGTGTTACATAAGTCATAGTAAGTTTGGATTGACCACGGCATGAACAAAGCCATACTGTGCCAACAGACAGTTTGAACATATCTTTTTTTCTGCCCATGGTGATACCACTATTGAGCTTACAAGCATTTATAGCTTTGTATGCTAATTGCTTATTTTCAGATCACATCACGCATTCTACACTGACTGCAATTTGATTTTTCTTGTTGTGCAACCCCAAATTTCAAAAATAAAGCTATTGCAGAGTTATATTCCAAGGTCTTGTCTCCTTACTTAGAGGTAGCTTATGTGATACACTGCCTTGCTTTATTTCATGATCAATTTAGGACAATAAATTGTTGGATAATTAGTTGATGTTTTCATTTTTAGATTCTTTTCTTTTAGACTTACAAATTTTTGTAAAACAGTGGAAATCTTAGCACATAAAGGGTTAATAAAAAGGTGCTTTTATTTTCAAATGGTCTGAATAAATAGCCCAGTTTTCCCATTGAGTTGATAAGTAGTCAAATACTTCCACTAAGGACATTTTTATTTTATCATCCAGAATGGAAACTTATTTAAATTTGATTGGGAATTATTGGTGGTGAATGGAAGTTCAGTGTAAGAGTTTAGCCTAATTTAATTTGGTTAATATCATCTTCAGTGCTACGAAGTAATAGTTTGAGCAACCATCAAGACAAAAGGCTCATGACAGTCTCATAGGCTCATGTATTGTGGTGGTAGACTACTTTAGGTTGTGTCTATATCTTCCACCACGAACCAAGGAGAGATTACAATCCCTAAACTTAAGAACTTTAAAATGCTATTCATTTCTAGTAGGAAACTCTAAGAAATATATAAATGCACATTCAATCTCACTTTGCAATTTCTCCGTGTTCAGTAGCAGAAATGTTATCATGTGACATCTCCTCGAATATCATATGTAATCCCAGATATACACTTTCCTCATGAGACTGTGTTTCACCTACAGTAGCTTTTTAGACTGAAGATTCAGAATCTATGTAACTGCTGAAACCATCTTCTTATTTTCTGTGTATACGTATATATGTATACTGATATATTCTCAGTGTATGTATTCTAATCTTCAAATCCAAAACACAGCACCATGTGAAGCAAATTATCTCAGCCAAAGCCATGATAACTGCAAACCCAGTGATCCACTTTCTATTCAAAATAATAGAAGTCCTTAAAAATACTATTTGTTCATTTGTTTTGCAGAAGGATGTGTCAGGAAAAAATGGTTATTCTGTGCACACCATTTAAAAAGAAAAAGCTAATATGATGTGACAAATTATATGTAGAACTAGAATGATGAAATAATTGATCTTCTGGAGATTATTTTAATGATTGCTTTTTGTCTTTCATATGTAAATAGGCAACTGCTTGTCTTATGAAACATTTTGTAGCTCAAAGGGGAACTTATTAGCTGCCTTGTTAGCAGAGTTCAGCAAAATGTCACCTTCCCAATGCAAGGTTTTTTGTAAGCAGGGTCTAGCAAAGATAATTATTATTGCTGCTTAGACTTCATATACCTATCTATCTGAAATTGAAAGAAATAGCGCTTACAATTCAGACCTTGCTATGGAAACAAATGTATTTTTAATTCACTGGATAGAGAAAGTCTAACTTGGGACAATGCCACCTACTTTATCAGTATGTTCACAATCTGTGTAGATTTATATGAAATGTACTTACTGTGATTTTGAGTAATTGTAAACATCAGTAAGGGCCTTTGAGCAAGGGTAAGTGTACTTAAAGACAGCAACGATTTCTGGAGCTAAGAATGTCAACATTTTCTTAAAATACCTTTCCTTTTTGTTCTCATGCAACTGTCTGTCACACTGGGTAATGTGTCCATAACGCTTTCTGGTCTGAAAAACCTTTTTCTTGTTTCCTTAATTTGCTTAAAAATAAAAGAAGATACTAGCTAGCAAGGGAAAATGATCTTTATAGTGAACATTTCTGCAAGGAACATGTTGTCTCAGTCTTCTGACTGCATGTTTGTTGATCCTCAGCTACTTGCATCCCTCTTAAGAAAAAAAAATCACAAATGAAAAAAAAGCTAGGAAGAAAAAACAAAGTTCAAGCAGTAGTACCTCTTCAGTTCAGCTCCTGTCAATGTTTATGATATCCTGTAGTTTATGTCAGTCCAAGGTGGACCACTCCAGTTTGTCACTGGGCCTCCAAATATCTTTATTAGAGTGCAGGATACTAAGAATGTGTTTGTTTTAAAAGGAATACAGAGGCTGAAGACAAAATAAGCAATAAGTTACCATGCCTGTGCTGTACCCTTAAAGCTGTTCTATGATACTATCCCCAAAGGATGTTAAAAGTCTCCTGTAAATTGCAGTGACTTTTTGCAATTCAGTTAAACCTTTGTCAGTTTTTATGCCATATGTTATGTCCAAGCTCTAATAAGCTAAATTAAAATGCATTCCTCCTAATAATAAAAAAGAATTAATAACAAGAAATTCAAAGCCTTTACTAAACAGATAACTGTACTTGACCTTTCTTAAATCTAGTGTAATAAAACTGTTGTTTTTTGTTTTGTTTTTAATTTTGTTTGCTTCTTAGTATTTCAATAAAATGTTGATCATTGTTGAAACCAAAGGTATCCATGTTCTTGTGTCTTGTGTGGATTCTCTGCTTCCTGCGGGTTGAGATTTTAACACATTGTGCGGCTCAGCATTTGCACAGTTTTCCTTCTCTCTCTGGCCATCTATAGTTAAAGAACATAATATTGCCATGAAATTACTGAAAAAATAATGAGATATAATTAAAAACCTAAAAGTATCAGAATATTTTTAAGGTGTTAAAGACAAGATATATCTTAATGTCTTTACAGTATTGAAGACAGTACCTTCAAGTGCCTACTTCTCACATCTGTCTGTTTAATGGCGATGGTTTCAAAAGTCAAGAGGAATAATATAGAGAGAAATAGGCAAATATATATATTTCACACACAGGCTTGAATCCCTGGAGAATTTAAATGTTGTTTCCTTGAGACAAAGAACAAGCGCAGGTAATTTCAACTTATCAGCTGAGTAGAAGAAAATCTGTGACGCAGCTGAGTACAGCCTTCTTTTACTCACTAAACCTGGCTGTAAGTTCATCTGAAAAGACTGGAAGGTGTAGCTTACAGAAATAATAGAAATGCATATTGTTTAGGGACACTAAATTGCATTTGCCATTGTTAGTTAATTTGCAGTTTGGCCATGTGCTCAGAAAAATGCACTGTCAAAGCGTAAAGACAAAGACATAATTTCAGAGAGGAGAAAAGCTACCGTGTACGCATATAGAGCCTGTGATGTCTTTTATCTTAGGAACTACTGATTTTTTTGGGCACCCTATCAAGCTGTTCAATGTATCTTTTTCCCCATCTCTGATATTTAACTAAATGGCAAGTAGCAATAGAAGTGTAAGATGCAGACTTTCTTGGCAGACTTTAAGGGTTGCTGGGAGCTGTGGTGAGATAGCGCTATTTGCTGTCATGACACAGGAGGCTTCTGCCCCTTATTAATCACAGCTCTTCTGTGAAAATCCTATTTCTTCTTCCTCAGGGTTTGGGATTAGCTAGTCAAAGAATATTTTGCTGTGGAGGATTAATAAATTTCTGCCTTTCCTTGGGAAGAAAATAATGTCAGGTGTGGGTGAAGAGATGAATATGTGAAATGTGATGTCTTGGACAGAGAATGAAGTGATTAGCTCCTCATTAAAGGGCCACAGAAAGATGCTGTAACCATAGTAACCACTGCATATATGAACCTCTATCCACCTCCCTGTAACTCACTTGGTTACAAAGAAAATTTCAATCCAGTGCTATTTGTTTGTAGAGCTCTTTCTCTAATGAAATGGTCACAATGTAAAGAACATCTAATATGCAATATATGTATTTGTATACACGCATATCTAGACACAGAGAAAGTGAATTTGTGATTAGTCAGACAGATGTGTAAATCCACACACATTAATATCCATCACCCCTCATTTTTAATCTTTTTTTCTTCACAACTAATGGAAAAGAAATGCCTTAATGACTCAGGAGCTACATTAATATTTAAGAATACATGTATCCTTGTGCGTATTGCCATTCTCTGAAGCACTACCAGTTTTATTTCAGCTACTTTCTAATAAAATACGAATACATTGAACATTTGAATAAATGTTTATGTCTCAGAAACTGTTGCCTTTGTTAGAGTCAGTTCCTGATCTTTCTCAGGTCGGCAATGCCATTAAGCTGGTCCCCTTCACTCCTTCATGTCCCCTTAGCTGCATTAATGCCAATACTATGCTGCTGCTTGGAATGAATTGAATTAATATTTAACCAGATAATATGATCAAGAATAAATTTGAAAGACAAAATACTGGCAAGTGTTCTCCCTCCTATGAAGGTCATACTGAGTCTGACAGTATTCAACTGTCTAAGTTCTTCTGGTAGTTACTGAAAAGAAAGCTCTGTGTGAGTTACACCTAGAGCCTTGGCAGATATTTTAAGGTCCCATATTTTAAAGTCCTAGAAATCCTGAGAGCTCTTAGTCAGCAGAACTGAACGTTTCATTTTATTCAAAGCACTGTTATTGCCAAAAAGCTAGTCCTCACATTTATTGCTGATACTGAGACCACTTAGGTTCAATATTTCCACCAGCAGTAAGGAACTAAATTTCAGCTGGAGTCCATCCATTATGGGCCCTTTGCTCATATCAGTGAAATGGTATTATAGCAAATGAAATACCAGAGAGGTTCAAGCATATGTCCATGCAGTTTCTTTTACAGCAGAGTAGTTGTGAGATCTACAATGTCCTACGATAATGCCCATAATTCCAGTAATAGAGATGTGTGGGGTTTATGGATCATGCAACCTATTCTGATAGTCTACTTCAACTTTTAGATTGATTCAGTGGTAAGTATAGAATCACATTTTTGTGCTCAAACAAGATCCTTTTTGTACTCCACTTGTCTTCAACTTTTAGAGAGAAAAAAAGTCTCTACTTCTCAATAAAACGTCTTTATGAAGTGCTGTAAAAGAACATATGGGAACTGAGTCTACTTCTCATTTGCTTATAACAGAAACAGGCAGAGAAGCCCTCAAATGACATGTTGCTTTAGGCATTTGCAGCCAGTAACTTAGAAAATGGGATTTTGTGACACACAGCTTTATTTTATTTCTCAGAATACTGTTGATTTGTAACCTGTCAAAATTAAAAATCCACCTAATGTCTCCATTATATCTGCTGCACAGGATGTCAGCATAAGCATCTGAGGACATCTTTATTTCATTGTCATTTTTTAATATAGGTGTATTTCGAAATGTCTTGTGAAATACTAACTGTTGTATTTGCTTTCTCTCTTACCTTTGAAATGGAAGAATACTTATGTTCTGTTTCAGAATAAATAAATGACAGACATTCCCTACTTTCTGCTTTATCTTTCAGAGAGAACTTACCTATATATTCTTCTTTTTATGTACAGTGTGAGTTTACTGTTTTTTTGTTTGTTTGTTTGTTTCAGACCAGTAAATGAAAAATTGAGCAACCTCTGCTTTGGCCCAGTTCATACTGAATGTCTTGTTATCTGGGCTTGTAAAGTAGTGTACTACTGTACAACATTCTGGCAGATCTTTACCTTTTGCATATTCAGCCTGGCAACAAGAAAATGGTTATGTGTTTGTGCAGTTTCATTCTCTTGAAGCTGGGAATGGGAATGGCTTTTATTGTGAGAATGTGCATGTGGAAAAGGAATACTTTAAGCAATGCTGTTATGGATCAGCTAGTCAGTCCTGACATTTATAGATACATCTCTGGGGCTGAATCATACCATATTTTCTCAAGTAAGAAGATAATTCTGCTGGATTTCTAAACTAGTATTACTGCCTATATTCCACAACTTAATTAGATGTGAAGACTGTAATGTAGCTTGCTATTTACATCATCAAATACTCTTTGAAAATAAAGTCTTTACATTTTTGTTTCCCAGTCTCATTTTTCTGTGAATTGCACTTTTTATTTTTTTCTTTATCATATTTCGCTGCTAGCTATGATCCCTAGCAACATGCTTGCACAGAAGACTGTTTATTTCCAGACCAGCATACAGTGTGTGTGTTGCAGGAGCTATGGGCGTTGGTCCTGCGAAAGTCACACTCAAACAGAATGGTAAACAGACTGTTTGTCTCAAAGGGCATGTGGCATAACAGCACAGTAAATGGGACCCTAATACTTTTCATAGCTATACCTTAAAGCTTTTATCCAGGATTCTCTCTTGTAAATGCTTCGACATCATGTACATATAAGACCTATCTTTGGTTTCTCCGGAGAAAAAGCATAATTCAGTCTGTAGTCTTTTATTTCTTCTCACCTTCAACCTCTTCTTTCAGTACTCTTTCAAATAGCAGCCAGTAAACTCTCACTCTTAAATCATCACATTCAGATGGGAACAGGTACTTGATGGAGTCAAGAGTTTAAAATTCTATTCAAGAGACTCATTTTTCTCTCTGCAAGTACATAACTTGCTAGATGCTAGAGTGAATCTTGGACATCATTCTTTTCCAATGTTAAAACATTCCTCCTCAGCTATTCTCAGCCATATTTAATGCTAGTTTGTGACTACTGCTCACTATTTTTTAAATCAGAACATTTTGTCTGTGCTTTTCTCTGATTGCCGTCAGAGATCTTGAACAGTTATGTACAAATGCTCCAGTTCTGGGTGAAATCCTGGAAACTATTTGAAGCCTTGGTTGTTATTTGCAGTCCCCTCAGCCCTGCTGAAGCTCTCCTCTGTTAGCCATTACTGCAGTTCAGCTGCCTTCCTTCTCTGCAACTGACCTCCACCCTCACTGCTTCTCCGTGAAATGGAAGGCAGTGAGATAGCAAACACTTAAACCCAGGACTTATGTCCATGGGAAACCAGACTTCATGAGTTTTCCTGCACAGTACTAGCTTTTTCACCACTTGCTGGTTTTATCATTAGATGCCATTGTCTAAAACCTAAAACAAAGCTTTAACTAGTAGTTCCTTTGTCAGATGTAATCCACAGTGAATATTCTGATAACTGTTTTATGAAGTAATGGGAATGTTAAGCTCTGAACAAGCAGCAGTAGCACAAAGGCAGTGTATTGGGAAACAGGGGTTTCACATCATGAAATCAAGATATACCGAAAAAAAATATGCATTCTCATCTGAAAAAATGCTGTAATAGGCCAGAAGTGAGTTTAAAGGACAGTTTTGAAGATTGGGAGGTGGGACATACCTATTTTGGAGGAAAAAAGGAAATGAAGCAGGTTTACACTGAGGCACTGTGAAGTTTGCACAGGTTTATTGAGGAATAGTTTCACAGAAAGTTTCTCTAGGATTTTAGTAGAACAAGTAACGATGCTGCAGGCTGTGGAGCTAAAACAGTGATGGAACACTTCAAAATACATAGGAAGATTCATGGAGCACTTTTCCTGTGTAGCAGTTGATGATTACTCAAAGCAGAAGCATGTGCACTATCTACCCCTATTATTTTTGACTAAACTTTACAAGTACACAACAGTGGAAGGGACCTAAGAAGTAAACTACAGTAAAAAAAAAGGAATTAAAATCCAAGGTAGACAGAGTGTGGAAAGGGAAACCAGGATTCTTTACCCAAGCTCATTTGTAAGGTCCTTGTTTGGGGAACTCCAAGTTGGGACCATACTCGTGATACCCAGTTCACGTGTGTGTATGGTTATGGTTGTCATTCATTTTTGAGACAGGATGTGACTGGAAGTCAAATGAGAAAGTGGAGAAAAGGTGTTATGAAGCATCCCACAAAAAAAAAAAAAAGAAAAAAAAGAAAAAAAAAGATAGTTTTATCACTTTGGTTCTGCTTTGATGCTCTCTTTGTCTGGAGTCTGGCTTGGCTCTAGGCACATAATTCTATGACACTTTCTATATTAAAATACTTGCCTCATATTATACATAAAAATATTGGAAAATAATTTTAGGCCACCAGTCCTTCTCTAGCTTTGCTTACGGGTTATTTTTAGAATTTATTTCATATGATAGGATGTGAAGCATATATTGTTCCCCTTTTTCATGTGAAACATGTCCATAATTATAGATATGTCAATCCTACTTTCTTGTCTCCTGATTGTGAAAAAATTGCCATTTTACTTTATGTAAAATATACTGCAATATAAGATTAAACTTATTTAACTGCATCAGCTACATTTTAAGAGATATCGATTTGATGTGATAAAAGAGAATAACATTATTTCGTAATCACAGCTTTAAAATCATAGTCCTGACTTTTAAAATACACACGATCAATGTAATGCTGTGATGAAGCACAGTATTGTAGCTCTCACCATACTTAGCTACAAACTCTACCTATTACTGGTGAGCAAAACTAGACCACAAATGGTGCATCTACTCATGATCAGAACTGAGCTTTTTACAGCAGAGGTTTTTTATTTAAGCCCTAAAACAGTTGCCCTACCATGTGTTTATATGCACTTTGTTTGCAGTCACCAGTGACAGCAAACTGCTTATTGCCTCTTTCAGTCTGATTTAAAGCATGGCGCACAGAATGAGTCACAGCAGGAGTGGGGATTATTTTCAGTGGATGGGGAATTAATATATTAGTGTTTCAGAGCTCTCCTGTTACTTGCAGGTGAAAAACAGAACTCTTACTTCAAATCTAAATAATTGAAAGCAGAAAAAAAAACAGTGGTTAAATGGTGCTTACAGTTCTTGACTAGTCATGCTCTATATAGCATCCTCTTCCACAAGCAATACTGTTTAGATTGCCCTAAAAAATGAATTAGAAAGCATTCCTAATTATCTCTTTTGCTCATAAACATTGCCTGATATTGCAACAATCATACAGACATATACACATATATACAGAGATGTTAATTATCAGCTCAATGAACTACTCTCTCAGAAAGTTAATTAGGTCAGTCTCCTGGGTCACAGTCATTATTTTTAAAGCAAACAAACAAAAACTGTTAATATATCTCTTCTCCAGGGTTTAGATTTTAGATGATGGTGTCAGGCTCAGTGCTGTGAACTTTGCTAATGATAGCACAGGGTAAATGAAGACATGAGCTATTGCAAAGTTATCAGAGGAAACAAGTCAGCTGAAGGAATGCTTGCAACTGTAATTAAACCAAGTCCTGGGGTTAAAAAGGAAATTGTTGCAAATGAAGCAAGAAATTTTTCATTGTCTGTTCTGTCCTCTTCTTTCTGACAGCAACATCTATAGAAGAAAAGTCATGGAAATCTTGTCCTGTTTCCAGCTGCAAAGCATTACAGCCATTAAGTCTGATACATTAATGGGAAGGGCTAAGGATTGGGATGGGTGAATTGATGTGGAAAAATAATGTAACTGGTAATTATTCTTACCTGTCTCTTTGCAGAATGATGTTCTCTCATTCAGCATTGTGTTTTCATCAATTTCTGGTGTTGTTTAGTTCCCTGTAGCTTGTGTTTTTGTTTGTTTGTTTGTTTTCTGTTGTAGTTTGGATGGTATAGGGTGATGAAGGTCATTATTATGCATTATTATTATTATTATTTTAATAACTTACGTTTTAGCAGAAAAACAGATTGAATAAATGTGAGGTAACTGCAAGGTGGCTAGGCTAGGACTACTTTAGGGTCCTTTGTTTGAAGTCCTGTGAAAGTCAATTAAGGCATTACTGTCCTAGTAATTCTTAGCTTCATTGCCAGGCTTGAATTACGCCTGTGCTATGTAATGAAATTCATTCTGATAGCATATGGAGCAGCCCAGCTCTGAGCATGAGGCTAATTGACATCTGTTTGCCTTCCATGTGTGGAATGTAGTGATGCCTGCCTACTGAGCTCAGGCTTATGGACAGTATATGCTCCTGGGTCTTTCTCAGTGTTTTCTATGAGTTTGTCTCGCTATTTTAGACTTAGCAGGTTGGACTAGCTCTCTTATAGTTACTTTAAAGTGAATTGTATTTCTGTGCAAGGCATCTTGAAGTTCTCTGCAGGTCTCCTGTATTTTTGTGTGTGAGTTGAATGCAATGAAAATCTGAAGGTAATGTTATTTTGCCTTATAAGGAGTAAGCCTCGATAAGCACCTATGAACAACCACTGGAAACGTGTGTGATCTTGACGGCAGAGTTTTCTGTTGAAAACAACAAAATAATCTCAGTTCCTTTCTTCTTCGTCAAAAGCATTTTAGCACATTTTATCTGAAAATATCCCAAATATAATTTCTGTGGGAATCATTTGCCACAAGATTGGTGCTGGATATAAGAGATTAATCACTAGAAAAACTGGTATTTTTAAATGATTTTGTGTTCAAGAAATAGAATCTCTTTGTAAAATGGTGAAGAAAACATCAATTATTCTGAACTGCTAATAAGGCAGATTTTCTTTCTGCTTTTACAGATAAATACGTTCTTTTAATCTGCTTTTTTATATATTTGATAAAATGAATGATGATAAATGGAGCAGACTTCTAAAGTTCAGCTCATACTGCTTGTACTGTCATATTATTGTAGATTTCTAGTGATGAATGATGCTTATAACTGCATGTTCTCCCTAACCACAAGTCCTCCAGCACAATTGTTTGTACTGACCTTGTGAGATAGGATGTAAGACATTTTAACCTACTTAAGGAGGAGGCCATTGCCACCTGTCAGCTGCCCTGGCAAGACATCTTTATTACCAATTTGGCCATTAATAATATTAGATGTATTGTTTTTTGTTGCACTTTCCTAATCCTTCAAAAGTTTTCTAAAAAACTTCAGAAAAGACTCCTGAGTGGCTGCAATGACGATGTCCTGCACCCACACAATCACTCTTGCAGCTCCTTGATACAGTTTGAGTCTTTGTTAAAATCAGTGGTATGTGCAATTACCAACAAAGTTAATCCCTTCTACCTTGGCTTAGAATTTTCTATATTTTTCCTTTCACACCTTCATAAAAAACTTGGGTCCCCTGAAAAACAGATCAAAAAGTTCAAAACTGGAAAAAGTGAAAAATTCTGCCTTGCAATAGAAAAAGAGTGGTCCAAATATCTTAGTGTACTTGAATCATCATCTGATCATGGCTGATGCATACCAGATGGGCAGAATTTCCTTCAACAGAGAAGCACAGAAGAAAAGGGAGAGTTTTATCCTGAAGCTAAGCCAAATTTAAGCATGAAGTCAGTGAACCCATCTGTGGCTCAATGGGCCAATGACAGTAGTTCAAAGAGATAAAATGAGCTCTGCAGCAATTACCAGATGATATCCAGTGGCGTATTTGTGCCACCATGTGTCACCGCAGAGGCTACCAATATCTTGACTGTGAAATTTTATTAAAACTGAGAAATTGCACACTAAATAATTGAATTGAATGCTCAGTGTTACTTTAGGCTGTTCCACAGATGAACAAACACTGAAATTATCCTATACTTATAAAAATTGCTAAACTCTTTAAATTGGAGTGGTTCGTAAAATAAAATAATTCCTGTCATAATTGTGCTTTATTTTCCTTAAACACTTTGACAATGTAATTTATCTGCTAAGTGTCAACGTCCAGGAAAAAAAAAATTGTTTGCTAATCTTTTTAGTTCTAGGGTTTAATGTGATGCTAATAATCATGCCCACAACTCGCTTAGATTTAGCAAAGACATGAATCACAGTGCAATTATATTTAGTGAATTGAGGAATTTGTAAGCGAGCCAAAGTACTTAGCAGTTCCTGCTGTAAAATGGTGTAAGAATATGGTACAGTATTTCCAGATGCAAATCTATTACAGGCAGCACCGAGTGAAGTCAAGGGGAAATATTCATGGTGTTTTTTTGCATTGAAGCAAATAAATTCTTAATGTGAGGGTGGACTTTGTAGACACAAAGTGGATCATGTTTAGGGAGGAATAATGGAGAAGGGCAGGGGAGCTGCTGCAGACAGCAAAGGGAGAGTTTAGGGCTGCACTGTGTGGCCCTTGGGAAGTGACACCATAGCCTGCTATATGCACCTGCATGAAACATACTTTAACTTTCCTGTGAAAAAGGAAAAATAAGTACACAGATATGGTTTCTAAACCCTCCAAAAGCTCTACTGAACAGGATGATTAGGGGTACCCTAATTCTGTTTAATCAAAACTAATTTTCACTGGATTCCTCACAGCCATATTTTGCAAATGAAGCCTTAAGCTGCTATTTCTTTCTGTGCTCTGTTTCAACTACGTCAGCTTCCCCTCTTATAAAAATTGCTGGAAATAAGGCTAAAGAACCTAAGGAGTTTGTTCAATCTGGTTCAGCTGAAATAACTTAGCAACCTAACTGATAAGTTCTTGGCAGACTGTTCAGGCTAAGGAAAGCATGGGAGCTTGCTCTGTGCTCGGATCTTGGGAAAGAAACAGAGAAACTCTGATTTAGCCAATTCTTTTGACCCAGGCAGAATTGTTTGCAAATAAATACTATCTACAGTTGTTTGTATGAAGTGCCCTTAAAAGCTGCAAGTGATGGAGATTTCACTTCCACTAGGAAATCTATCATAGTGCTTAATGCTGAAAATATTTCTCACTTGATCTCTAGCTCAAAGCTCTCTAGTTGCAGTTCATTATTCCTTGATTTGGCTGAGATGGATGCAGAAAATGGATTAATGTCTTGTCATTACAAGGAGCTTTTGCCTATTGCAAGACTTCTTGGTCTCCCTGTAGCTGTCTCCTCTCCAAACTAAGTAACTGCAACTGATTTAAACCACCCCTGTAGGACATTTTCTAGCCTTCTGGTTATTTGTTTCTTCTGGACTGCTTCCAACCAATTCAGGGTATTCTGTGGCACACTGATCTATTAGCAGTGCCAAGCAGTATAAGTTGGATGCTATGTATGCAACCCTTCTTTTAATTCACTGGGACATAAGATAGTTTTTCAAGTTTGGTGCAGTTGGTAAGACGATCATATTCAGTGTTTGGGGAGCTTATCCCCCCCCTTAAGCACAAATACAAAATATAATTGTTTTTCCCCCACTTAAACGTGTTATTTATTTTGAATGCATGAATTTAAAACAAAACAAAACCAAAATACAAAACAAGAGTAGAATCAATCTTCCACCCAGCCCAGAGAGGGCTAATATGTTTCTCTGGATGTTAGATAAAACTTTCAGCAGAGTCATATTTGCCTGTCGCTTTATCTTTATGAATATTCTCTCATAACTTCCTTGTGTTTGCTGCTCTGTTTACTTCTGTCTCTATAATTCATTGCAATTTTTTCTGACATCCTTTCAAATTTCAGGAAGCATCAGCACACTTTCAATCCTTTGTTCAATGACAGTTTGTTTGCCACTGAATTCAGATGATGTTTCTTCATCATTGGAAATATTTCCATTACATTAATCTCTGTTGTCACTATTTCTTTCCAGGTAGACTGCTGATAGGAGCAGTTAATAAACTGCCATCCTAAGCATTAGCTAATCACACCTAATACAATAATAATGATATTGGAAAGCTTCTTTACCTTATGGTGAGTCAGAGAAATCTAGAGAGGTTTTCAAGACTGAAAGCCTTAGCTATATTCATTGTAGTTTGTTTTGCTGTGTATAATAATAAACAGAATAATGTTGAGTTACGCTAGGATGGTTATGGATTATTTGTTTTTCTATACGAATTAATGTGGTATCAGTATTTTCTGTCCTTTTCTACCTAAGATCCTTTAGGGAGTGGAGTTTCTGCGTTAGCAGAAAATATTGCCCTTTTTTCACATTTGTTGTGTGTCACCTGTATAAGGAGAAAAAAAAAATGTATGGGAGTAGAGCAATGACTTGGAGTTGCATAAGAACAAACAGATTTAATTATGTTTGCCTCAGATCACATTGTAACAGCAAATTTTAATCTCCACTGCTAATTGCATAGTACAGCAGGGTGACTGCAACGCTTAGCCACAACTTACCAGTGAAAGAATAAAACAAATAATCTTCTCATGCTCTACTTAAGACATAGCATGCTCTTCTAAAATATCTACAAAGTGACTATTTCTTTTAGAAAATCCCAAGTAGTGAAATAAACGCATGCCGCACAGGAATGAATGAGCACTGGCACTGTTTTAAATCTTATAGGTCTGATCATAATAAAGATATAGGTGCCTGGGCAGAAAATGTGATGAAGGAGCTGCTTGCATCCATCTTGCACTCTGAAGCCCCTGCTGGTAGGCACGTGCCCAACTACTTTCATGCTCTCATTAAAAACCTTGAGTTCCATGGAAGCAGATATTTTATCCATTATCTGTGTAACTTTTTTTTTTTTTTTTTTTTAATTCAGAGCTATTGTACTTATTTTAGGTATAATACACATTAGAATGTGAAGAGGATGGGACACAAACAGAACTACTTCCTGGTTCTGCAGGGTTCCATAAACAATAACTCTGTGAAGTGTGGCTTGCTAATATTGAATATTTTCTCATCTCTCATTCTTAGTTGTTATTATGCATTCAATGTCTTGATTCTGTCTTCCAGGCAAATCATGCAAAAAAAAGGTATTGGATGACCTATATAATTTACAGCAAATGATATGCAATTTGGATGCCAGAGTGAACAGACCCTGGTTTGTAGGCAGGATATAGCTGTTTTTTTTCCAAATTTAATGTCGTCTGATAACATAGCTAAAATAAAAGTGGTAATTACAATGAAATAAAATAGGCATGAACAACATAAACTGGAAATACAGTAGGAATATGTAAAGCAGAAACACTTCACATTGTTTCTTTAATTTTTTCCCAGAGATACAATAAACCATCAGACTTTGGCCATTTGACTGATTTGAAAATCTTTCATTTCAAGAAAAAATGAAATGTTTCCATGGAGATCAGCCAGAGATAGCCAAATGACGAACTTCTTGGCTGTACTTTCTGTTTGGTTTCTATGGTTTCCAGACAAGGAGGTGGAAAAAGTGAAGTTGATGAGGTTCTTTTTGTTTCTTTTCTTTTTTAGCTTTCCTGAATGTAAAAGGTTAGTGTTAACCAAGGGATGAAATTGCTAATCTTTGCTTTCTTGTTCCTTGAAAAACTTTGTGTAGGTAATATTTTACTACTTTACCTTTGCTTTATTTATAGGGGAAAAAACTAACTAAAGGTAAAAATTTTCTTAGTACTCTGCAGGGAAAGTATTTTTTCTGGAGTTACACTGACAGTGCACTGCACAATGCCAAAATGGTAACAGGATGGTTGCACACTTCTTTTTAAAGATTCAAAAGCTGAGATGAAAAAGTTGTGAAGGGCTTCCATAAAGGCAGTGGTAGAGGTCTTTCTCATCAGATGGGAAATTTTGGGCATTAGAGCAGTAAGTAGGGCTTTTTGTGGATTTCTGTACTAGGTAAATTTAAGTCCATTATGAAAAATGAAACTCTCTTCTTGGCATCTACATCTCATTCTCATCTTGCCTCTCATCCAGCATCTTACATAACAGTGGCATGTGCTTATTTGGAAGTGGTGAATACAACCTTTCCACACTACTTCACTTGATGTTGTTAAGGCCACTCTCCTGCTTTTTCATTTTTCGTTGTTTTTTTTCCTTCCCCGAGAATAGTGGGGATGTTCTTTTTTCCTCTTCTCCTTTGGCTTTTCAGGGCTAATTCCATTCTCTCTCATCAAGTCTTGTGTTTCTGAGAATCCAGCTTTAGTTTCTCTTGCCACTGACTTCATTGTCTGCCTTCCTGGCAGACATAAATTTATGATGTTGTAGGAAGAGCCTGAGTTTCATCTCAGAGCAAAATAAATGATGTGACGGTATTTCTGTGTGAAAGTAGCTGAAGTGAAGATCAAGCAGAGCTTGGTGACTTGTAAAGCCTATCATATCGATCCTGTATGAATGACTATGCAAAGTTAAATCTTCACACTGTCTCTAGGCAAGAAACAGGTAGAAAAGAAAGCTATGAGTATCAAAGTAATTTATTTTTAAGAAAAAATAAATTAGTAAATATCGCATTTACCAACCTGAGCTTTCAGTTGAAATACATGATTAAAGAATTGGAGAAAATAGCAATGGTCAAAGTACATTTTTTATTCTAAGTTTAAAAGGGGAAGGAGCCTTTTTATCAGAACCCTGGACACATGAAAATTAATATGTAAATAATTTAATATGAAAGAATAAAGGAAGGCCATAAGAAAGAAAGGGACAGACCCTTTAGCTGAGTCTGTTATGACTGGACAAGAGAAAATGGTTTCAAACTGAAAGAGCGAAGATTTAGACCATAGGGAACATCTCAAAGGAAAACTACCTGAGAACAATTACATACAGCAACTCTGGCTTTCTAATTGAGTTGCACAGAGACACTAGTTATCTTCAGTGATTTGTCATTAAACATGTTTAAATAATATTAAATGAAAACAGGAAGCTGTGACTCACCTGTATGCATGATTGACTCTTAACTGATCTATTGCAAAAAAGAAAAAAAAAGAAAAAGAAAAAGCTTCATTTTATGTCTACCAGTACTAACTTCTAACTAATTTTGTACCTCATTGTTCACATTTCCTTGATTTTGTGAAAATCATTTCCTTTTCATATTTACAGACTATTCTTCTTTCAGTTGTAAAATAGTTTATATTTACAATCCTGTATTCCCATGTACTGGAGGGCAATGACTAATAATGTTATTGAAAAATAGCAACTGAGTTATTAGGATGTATTACATTATTAAAATATATATATTTGATTTTGCAGAAGGTGAAGAGAAACATCATTTTTGTTCTGCAACATTGGGAAAATATGATAGTTCAAAATTTAATACTCAAGTAAGTATTAAATCTCAAGTTGAGAAAATTCCTTCAAAACGTTGTGTTCTCCACCATCGTTCTTTCTACAGTTTGAAGGAAAAAAATGCCATCTCTATTTGCAAAGAATCCTTTATGAAGCTTTGTAATATCTGTTTTGCTTTAATATTATGTTCACTTTCTGTTATACTGTGTTTACAAAGAGATGTGTAATTGTTGTCTGTGGTAATTCAGGGCTGATATAAAGCTTTTGACCGTGTTTTCTTATTGCCGGTTATAAATGCTGGATTTCATTCCCAAACAGTAAAGGAATTCAAGAAATGATCTTTCCTTTTCTCCATCTTTCAGGAAAAGACTGCTTTTAATCCTTCTCAGCTGTCACAGAAAGGATTGGATAATCTCTTGTTTTTAAACGTCCTTTATGGGTAATCCAAAACTATCCATCTTCAAGGCCATTAAAAATATCTGAGATTTAGAAATTCATTGTGGGAGATATTTGTTAGTCACCTTTCCTTTTCCATTAAAAATAAAAATCTGTGGGTGCTTTTTGTGTGTGGGATGACTTAATTCTTTTTTTTCTTGAAATATTTTAGTCAGCCCTTAAGATGTGCTATCTGTATACAGTAACTGCCAGTGCCCTTACTAGGTGAGTGAGAAATTGTTACAGGAGAAAAATGTAGTAAAGCTATTTATCAAAAGCTGAGCCCAAAACCTACCCAGTGAGTGTACTAGGAGAGAAACAGCTCTCATGAAGCACTGATAATGTCCTGAAGACACTATAATAGCCATCCTGTAAACATCTACCCAGTGGTTCAGCTTGGCTTAATGCAGTGCAGCTGAACAACTTTGACTTAACTATACAGAAGAAATTTTTGCAAGGTCTGAGAATGTGAGACGTAATGCAAGATAGGCAAAAACACAACATTAAGCATTGCTTTTGAGATGGTGACAGCTGACAGCCCAGAAGATAGCAGCCTAGCAACACTGAGTAACAGAGCAACAATGGAGATGGACCCTTCCTCTGACCTGTGGCTGCTCCATCAGGCCCAGCAGGTGGGGAATCTAGCTTATTGTCTCATCAGTCCCAGACACCTGAGCCAATAAACTACAGCTGTGTTCTGTTAAATTGTGTATGTCTTGCATGTGGAGGCAGGGCATTGCTTTTGGGAAAGGTGATAAAGCAGCAGTGACTTTGTGAGGGGCAATGGAAGGTGTTGGATACAGTTGTAAGTACAACTATATATTTATTACATTGGGTTCTTGAAAGATACGCTTTCCCGAAAAGCAATGCTTCTTATCCATGCATGCTAGATATGCACTCTGCAGCACCTGTGGCCTGCAGGGAAAAGAACACATCAGGTAGATGGCCTGTTCTTCATGCTGTAATCCAGTGAGTGATGCTGCTACAGAACTAAAAGGTGGCTGAATTCTGGCTGTGCGTGAGTAATCCTGTCAGGAGATGTAGATTTTATTGCTGCAGAAATAATCCATGGCCACCCTCTGGCTGAAAGTGTGGGTGTTACTTCCCTCCTCTGCACATCTTCCAGTTGAGATAAAGTGGTGTACCAAAAATCAACTTAAAAAAAAAAAATACAACCCTATCTCCTCAGCCAAATATTTCTGCAGTAATCCCTATGGCCTAGAAGAGGAGAATACATTAGCAAGCGTAAAGCTCTTACCTCCGCTTGGAACCCTGGGCTACCCCATAGTTATCCAGACCTTACAGGTGGTATGGTAGTTTTTACCCTCCCAGGAAAACTATTTCTACCTGGACTTGTGAATCTGCTCTACATCTTTTAACAGTGCAGGAAGGGCTCCTCAGCCTGAATTTCCTTAAGCGTGGTTTGATGTTACCTGTGGTAATAACTGTTCTGTTTTTGGGTTTGCCAATGGTAAAAAGAAAAGATTCTCGTAGTAAATTGGAAGATTTGGCTTTCAGGTAAAGGACTGAAATAAAAGACTACTGGTAAAGCAGATTTTGCATGGCCTCTAGCTTAAATTCAAAAACAAATTGATATAATTATCTGATTGTGCTTAAAATCCCTACAGTATTATTGAGAGAGTGATCACAGTATGCAAAGCATAAAGAGCCTGAGAAGCTGGTGGATTAAAAATGTCTTGGCGCGGTAAAAGTTGTTTTTCCTCAAATGATTTTTTTCTTAAGCTTGGGAGAGCCTGGAGATTGGTTGTAGCACTCAGCCTCACCAATGCTACCAGCTATTCAACAGCCCTTTCCACAAAATCCCTCCTTAGATCTAGACACTTTCCTCCAGCTTAACTTACTGCATTTTTAACTTTGATGGCATGAAACTCTGTTATCAAGAAGCCAGAACTTAATACAGTTTAACTGCCATTGGAACTCTTTGCCCTTTCTGCTTACATGTGCAGAGGACTGGGAGAACATTGTTAGGTACAGAAACACTCCCATGTTCATGGCTCAGTCCCTGTTGATGTTAGGACTGAATTTAAGCATCCAGAAATGACCCTGAAGAGTGTGTTGCTCTTCAGTCAATAGCTATGTAAGATATTGCTAACCATTCCTCAAGAAAAAGAGAACTGCTACAGAAAGTAATACGATATAGTCTTTCTTTTTTTAATTACTTAAAAAATATATATGTTGCGTGATGCAGGAAATTAAAATCTTGCAAGTGATTATCTGAATCATTTTATTATTATCTTGAATTTTATTGTTCAGTGTTATTTTGAAAAATTCAGGCAAAAGTCTCTAAAATATAGTTTTATATTTTATTTGATACTTTATGTTCAGGAAATTATGTTGAAAGATTCTGTGTATGAAAAATTTTAATGCTCTGCTTTAATAGTTTCAAAGCTCATAAGTATGAATAGGCATAGCTAAACATAGAAGAAATTCTGTCCCCTGCGATTCTGACACAGCACCTCTTTTCCTTTGACCATAGGAGGGTTCAGTCATACTTGGTCCCATTTTGTGTGCACCCTCAGTGATCAGCGCTTCACTTGTCTGATTTTAGTAATATGTGCAGTAACCTGAGTTTGCAGCATGTAGGACTGGAAAGAGATTTCTTGGTGTGAAGATTTCACACTGTAAGGGCATGAGTAATTCAGAAGGAAGAAGGGGAAAAAAAAGCTGCAGGTTTGTGCTGTGTGGAAAGTTTATCCAGGAGTAAGGAGATTCCCTGAGAACAGAAAAGGGATAATTCTGAGTAGAGGAATTAGCAGAACAGAGTTGGAAGCTTGGTCGAGGAAAAAAGTCAGAGCCCAGAAGGGATAGAGTAATACTGTGAGTTTATTGAAAAAATCATCCTTGCTTGGAATGGAGGTGTATTTCTATATGAATCTAGATTCTGTTGTGTGCCTCGTGTTTAAAAACATAGGCAGGTAAATAGTGTAATAGTTTGTTATCAAGATCTCGCTGTCCACAATTAGCAACATCTAAAGCATTTGTTTTGGTGGAGATGATGTCCTGACTTGTTTTGGCTGCTGCTTTCAGCACTTGTTACACTTTATTCTAGGATTTGATCCCACACAAGTTTAAATGTAAGTAAACTCGACTAGAAATTATACTTTAATTCTTGTTGCTAATGCATTCTTCAAATGTGATGGGATGTTTTGCTGCAGGGTCAACCCCATGTTGCAGTGCATTACACGGAATCCTTGCTGAACAAACCATAATAGCAGCTGTTAACATTGTGTGTTTGAACTTTCCTGATCCTGTGTACTTACGAGGCTGCATCTTCCCTCCCAGATGCTCAGAGAGAAGGAGCTTCTTGCTGCCATCTATTGATAAAGCTGTGAAAAGGACAGGCTGAGTCAGGCTGCCTAGTTACAGCTTTCAGCCAATAATCCTGGTGCAAATTCGTTGGGTGATATTGTTAATACTATTATTAAGCTTCATTTAAGGAGGTAATGAAGTTTATTATCCCTGCTAACTGGATAAACAAATGAACTCAATTTTAAGGATGAGTGAGACCTCATCGTAGCCAGGTTGAGACTGCACATTAAGTTCAGACACTCCAGAAGTGCAGAGAAAGTGAAGACAAGTCTGGGGCTTTTGACAGAATGAAATTCACAGTAAACTGTATTAAAATAGCTGATACAGAGATCATAGAGCTTGTAAAGTGACGCTTGTTGTACAGTTTGAGAGAAGATTGTGAAGGCTCAGCTGGAACAAACGATGAGTATTGTGTGTAAGAGACATGGGCCAGCCAGGTGCAACGCTGAGCAAGTAACAGGTGCCCATTTGTGAATGTGCTTCTTCCATGAGCTTAAGTGGGGCTTGTAGGGTCATTCCAGGGTCTGAGATGTCCCTGACCGCTGTTGTTGCACAGGGTGTTTTCAGAAAGAGGGAGGGACCATGGGACCAGAGTTCTTTAGTATTATACAGTCACATCAGAAGATAGGGAAACTAAGTCTAAAGATTCCTACCACTTAAATTAAGGATGTGTATGCTTCATTTATTGTGTAAATGCTTCTGTGATTTGCTGGGTTTTTTTTTTTTTTTCCTGAATCAATGTTGGATTTATTTTTCTTTTTCATATAGCATTTGTTTCATACACAAATGTGCTGCTTGCAGGATGTTTTTGTCGCTTTTTTTCCTTATGCTTTATGGACTGTCTAAAAGCTGTTTTCTCCTTTATGTAAGGAAGAATCAACAGAATTTTTGATCCTTATGTCTTCTGTGAAGATCTTTCTGTGAAAGATATTTAAGTAGGATAGCTGAATTTCTTGCTATTAAGTTAATACCCATGTAAAAATACAACTATTAAGATAACAATGTAGGATTGCTAAAAGGCAGAATTCTAGCTTAAAAAAGTAGCAGTCAGTGTAGTTCAGCCAAGTACAGTTATCTCTCTAGCAGATATTTTCAGTTTTTTTTTTTAATTATACATAATTAAAATATCCTCAGTACCTGCAGTGTACATCTGGAGAAGGAGAACTTTAATGTCATTTAAATTCCTGTGCAGATCATTAAGGTAGAGAAATACTGTCTGTTTCACAGATTGTTATCATATTGCATTATCAACAGAGAATGCATGTAGGGAAAGGGTTATTCTTCAAAAAATGATCTACAGTTAATTTCTATTGAATTATAGATGCTAGTGCTTTTCTTAACTATGGTCTCCTGATTTTTCAGCTGGATTGTATTATCCCTCAGAGTCGTGATCACCTCAGCAGGCAAATCTTGTTCTCTTACTTACATATCCAGTGACAATTGCTGGAAAAGTTAAGGTGGGGTACAGAGAACAGAGGCTCCCTCCTGTTGACCTCTTAATCATCACCACAGATGTCTCCAGCCAGAAAGGGAACAGAGTTCACTCAGGTCATGATCAGATGCTGCATCTGCTACCATTGTCTGAAAGGAGTTTGTGTCAAGGTGGAAATATGTCTCTTTTCCCAAGTAACAGTGATAGAATAAGTGATAATGGCTTTAAGTTGTTCCAGGGGAGGTTTTAGGGCAAATATTAAGAAAATCTACTTCTCAGAGAGAGTGGTGAGGTATAGGTACCTATCTCCCAGGGGACAGGTGGAGTCAGTATCCCTGGAGGTGTTCAAGAAATGTGTAGGTGTGGCTCTGAAGGACATGGTCTAGTTGGCATGGTGGTGATGGGCTGATGGTTGGGCTAGAGGATCTTAGAGGTCTCTTCCAACCTTGATGATTATATAACTATATGATTCCGTCTCTCCCTTGCGCTTGGGAGAGGAAATATAAGGTTATGACTGGAGCTTAATTTTTTTTTTTACGTGAGCTTTCATTAAAAAAATAGCACTTTTGTGAATATGGAGAGACATGGACTTTTCAGATTGTTGGCTGCTCCAGTGGGCCCCTGAGGTGCTCATCTGCTGACTCTCCTCACACCTGCATTTGCCACTCACAAACTTGTGCTGCTGGTGACTTGACCCACTCTCCTGCACTAAACCTGGTGTTGAGGCATGAAATGTCCAGTCTGCTAGGCTGCATCTAACCAGGTAAAATGGGCAAAGTACTGCTGAGGTATCTCCTTTCATCGTGGCTTTTTTTCAGCCCAGACAGCGTTAAGTGACCCTTGACCACTTACCTCCCATTCTCTGATCTCAATGTCACCCCTACCACCTGGCTTCAGAAGTTTTCATAGCTCTTCATTCAAGTAGAGCATTCATTTCAGTTGAGCCCATTTGATTCTAACCAGACAGAGCAAGTGGGCATCTGTACAGTAACTGAAGGAGGAGAGATCAATTTGTAAGAATGCTTTTTTTTCATGGATCTTTTCATTTTGAACTCCACTAACACCCTTCCTGAAGATTAATTTTTCCTGGAAAAATGGGAGAAATAATGAGAGTGCAATAAAGGGCATGTGTGAAATGTAATGTGGGGGATGAGAGTGACCACTTTTTTTTTTTAAACAATTTCCTATGTGAGTTAAAAAGTTGATTTATACAACTAAATGGCTTCTTGTAAGAAAAAAAATGAATTCACCTGCAAAGAATTTGTTGTTTCTGCTTTTTATATATATATATATATATAAAATTTCCAGCTGCTTTCTGTTCAGCTTAGGGTTTCAGTGTTTTCCTTTCTCCAAATGCCAGTGCTTAGTTCTAAGTTTGGTAGCCTTAGTTGCCATATAAATATCACATCAGAAATAAATGCTTGCTCTAGAGTAGTAATGCTGAAAAGGTACAGATATGAGTTGCTCAGATAAGAGTTACAGACATAAGCCCCAGGCAGGTGTGGCATTTGTACCTGGTGCAAGTTTAGCAGCTAAATAACTTGCCTTCTAAGCACATGCTATGCTCTTGCAATAAACTTTTGTTACAAACTGCTTCCTTGCAGGCCCTAAAATTAGAAGTTTTTCTATGTAATAATACTTCCTTTCATTGCTACTTTACCTTAGAAAATAGAAGTAAGGTGAAGTATGGAAATAGAGTATAGCAAGTCTAGGTAGACAAACAACCCACTACTGGAGAAAATAGAAGTTTCTAACTTTTTTCACAGCTACTTATGCCAATAGTTGCCTTTGTAGAGAATCATTTCTTTATTCATGAATGTCATAACTGTTTTAGTAAATTCGAAGTTGGTTTTGTCTGCCACAGGACTCATTAAGCACTCTAGAAGTCTGAGAGAAAACTAAGCAATTTGCTCTTTATATCCTTTCTGGTTATTAAGATTAACTGTATGCATGCTTTTCTTCATCTCTTACAGTCAGATGATGTGTGTTACATAGACCAGCAAAATGTCAGTATCAGAGGATTTGCTGGTGAGTTTTAGGTGAAACATGCATTGTTCTGTTCTACTGGTATCCTTTCAAATTATGAAATACTGAGGCAAAATGATATCATGATTGCCAGATGCTGAATTAGACCATTCTTGTTTTGTTCCAGGTGAATCTTGCCAAAACAGCGAAAACCCAAGTTAGGGAACTCTATACATCTCTCCTGTAGATCCTGATCTGAAATTGCCCAAGATTTGTGTGTACATTGGTGGTGACGCTCCTGGGCATGGGCTGGTTTTCCAGGCTTTTCCAAGTTATTGGGTTGGCCATTAGAAAAGAGTGATGTTAACCATGCGAATTGTTAAAAGACTGACTGGAAAATACATGAAAATGCAATGGGGAATGGGAAATGACACTGGGTAATAATCTATTTCATTAAAGCTATTGAATTAATTGTTTTGTATTATATTTAAATATATATAATATCACTTGCTTCCTATCCTTTATATAACATATTAAAGCAATGGCCCATACAGTAAGAGTTAAATGTGTAGATGGCTAATAAATTTGTTCAGAGGAATAATCAAATATCATTTATTACTTTGCTAAAACTACACCCAAAGGTTATTTAATTCATCTGAGGAATAAAAGAGCCTGTGATAGATCCATAATCATTATTAAACATTGATTATAAATAATTATACAGAGAAGAAATGTATTCAATAGCTTATGCTATTCTGATGTAGGCCATCATACATGCTGTGATAGATGGATTACCAATTGCATTAAAGAAAACTATAAGGCATTAATTGTTATCATCAGGAACTTTCAAACCTATTGGTTTTGACAGCACATATATAGATCTTCTAAAATAACTCAGTAAGAGTGTATTTCTTATTCTAAACTACATTTTTTCAGCTATTTAAAAAATCTAACTAGTTAGAATCTAAAGCCAAAGAAACAAAAATCAAAAACACAAAAATCTGCGATGTTCAGTAATGCCTGTGACCTGAGCATGAAGAGAAACAGTTGTGAAAATGTTATTCCACTCAGTGGGCCTCCAAGACAGAAAATATTCCCTTCTTTTCTGCTGCTAACTCCATCAAAATCTAGTTAGAAATCTTCAGTCTCGAAGACGCAGGTTCATTCCTGTGAGGATAATTCAGTGTTTCAGGAGTAGTACTGGTTGAGGAATACTGCTCAGGTTTTTGAAACCTTGAAAAGGAGGCAAACATTTATAAAGACATTTCTACTGCCACAGCTTCTGCAAAGTATGAGTTGACGTTACTGTTAGTGGTTCTTGTTTGAAATCTGCATTTTTATGAATTCTATTTCCCTCTTTTTTGTGGATCAACAGCTAAAAACATAGTGCATTCAGCATGTATTTCACACTTGGCGTTCAGAGTAGAGTAGAACATAAGCAGAAATGAATCTCTTAGTTCATTCTTCAACTTCAGATTTTTGCCTAGAAAGATCTGGAGAAACTCATGTTTTTGTTGCTTTTCTTTTGTCTGAACCTTAATAATTTGGCCAGATGACAGAAAACTGACAGTCCTTTGCATGTTGTACTTCCTTGTATGTTCAGGGTCACAATGATTAGCTACCCAAATCTTAAGGGACAATTTCCTTAGATTAGGCTGGCAGGGGCTTTGTTGGGTCTAAAGGGAGGGGATCATTTGTAGATGACTTTTGAGTGCCTCATAGTTTTTTTGGGGTTTTTTTTATTATTATTTTTTTTATTTTTATTTTTACCTTAGGCATTAGTTTTGTTTATTGCCCCAAAATCTCATTATTAATCTGAGAAAACCTAAATCAAGTGTTAGGGCTCTGTATAGGGGTATCTGCAGGAAATTACAATGGTCTGTGACAGTGTTTATCCACATTTTAAAAAGCACACTCATCCCTGAAGCTCTAGATTTCCTTGTACTCCACTGCGAAAATTATAAAGAAATGATGAATTTGTACATTTTGTTGTTTGGTGTGCTGTACATCAGCAGTGATCTGAATGCCAGACTCAGTATCAATAATGTGGCAGCTTCATCTTTGCTCAAGCTTTGTGAACTTAGTATGAAATTAGGAATTTTGTCTCTTTTATTTAATTAGTTTGCTGTTTTCTACTCTTATTTTGTTACTGCACTGTTATTTTCTTTACCTACAAAGGCAGTTAGACTGGCACTGGTATTGGCAAGAAAATTTGCTGTTCTTGGGCATTCATTTCAATACACGTTTTGTACTCTTAGTGAGGCGAAGAACTCTCGAAGATTTCCTGAAACGAATTCACTTAGTTTCTTGACATCTTGTAGAAGAAATAATATTGAACCATCTTTGATCCCAAGAATTCAGGTTTTACGCAGCTGATGAGTGTGTGTGGGAAGGTACTGAGGAAATATTTATTGCCCGAGAAAGGAGAAAATGCAGGAAAAACTGCAAGGGTACAGAAAATGAATCATGCTTTTTTCTTTTTTTTTTTCTTGCTTCTTAAATCTAGTAAAAAGAAAAACTATATAGACTTGTTAGTTTTGTAACAAATAAATAAATAAAAATAATAATGAAAATTTTCTGCAGTTTGAAGAATGTGAGAACACTCCAAGAGTATTTATATATTTCAATTAACACAGGATAGAAAGTTATCCCAGAATAATGCCACACAGATTTTGCTTGAGACATTTTTTTCCAGTCAGAAAAAAAGATGCATGCAAAAATGAGCTTGCAGTCTTAAAATAAAATATATAAAAATGTTCTTTCTCATTGCTTTCACTACTCACTGAAGCCTGTTAAAGTTATGATTTTTTTTCTTTTCTGTTGAAGATGGTATTTGACATACTAAATTATGCTACTGATCTTTAAATGATGTGATTAAGTGTTTTGTAAAACTAAGTCTGCCAAGTCTACAAGCTACTTTACCTCGCATGCTTGATTCAGATACATTTTAATTTGGGTATAGCCAAGGGTAACTGCTTGACTACATATTCTCTAATTGACTGATACATGTATATGTTCCTGGATCACTGATCAAGAGTAGCTAATCATCAAAAACAAACTCCTACTTAATTAGTGTGTCTAAAATGTGTTGTTATGGCAGCCCTGCCCACAGCTGTGTCTGTACTGCCTGCAGTGCTGATGGTAGAATGCTACCATGGGGTTCTGGTACTAGAACTGTTTTGGTAATGTTTAAATTAGGAATCTGTTACAGTCCTGATACAATAGCTGTAGGAACATGGACCTAGTTCTTGGGCTCATTGCTGTGTAATGCTGAGTGTGCTTAACTGACTCCTAAAGAAAACTTATCTTTGGCAAAATGGTTAATGTGAAACTTGTGAAACTGTCGTGTACTAGGGAGATCAGACCTTTGCTGTTCTGAGCTCCTTTAGAAGTTTACCTTGTATACTTTGCCATCAGATTTAGTGCTATAGAAAAAGTCTGTTAGAAATCTACCCAACAGGGTAGATGAAGGGTGATGCATCAGTGATCCAGTCTAATTGGAGACCTGGGGCTATTGGTGTACCCCTGAGGTTGGTGATGGCTGCGGTCTTGTTTAATTTTTTCAGTGATAACCTGGATGAAGGGAAAGAGTCCACCTTTGGCAAGTTTTCTGATGATGTGCTGCTGTTTATTGCATCCTGCATAGTCTGGAGAGCTTGTTAGAAAGGAACCTTATGAAGAGAAACAAGGGCTGGTGGACAACAGGTTGGCCATGAGCCAGCAGTGTGCCTTGTTGGTCAAGAAGTCCCATTACATCCTGAGATGCATCAAAAGGAGCATGGGCAGCAGGTGGTAGGAGGTGATCCTCCCCCTCTACTCTGCCTTGGTGAGGCCACATCTGCAGTACTGTATCCAGTTCTGGGTTCCCCACTTCAAAACAGACAGGAAACCTCTAGAGAGAGTCCCCATCAGAGGGCTACAAATATGTGCAAGGTCCTGTCTCATGGGGAAAGGCTGAGACACTTGAGGTTGTTGAACCTGGAGAAAATATCTTTTAAATATCTAAAGGGCAGGTTTTAGGTGGATGGGTTGGCTTCTTTTCAGTGATGCCCAGTAACAGGACAAGGGGCAAAGGGGAAAAACTGGAATGCAGGAAGCTCATACAAACCTGAGGAAAAACTTCTTCACTTTTAGGGTGACAGAGCACTCAAGCAAATAACCAGGGATCTCCTTCTCTGGAAATATTCAAGACAAACCTGGCTGCTTTCTTGTATAACCTAGTGTAGGGAACCTACTTCAGCAGCGAATGATCTCCAGAGATACTTTCCAATCCCTACTCTCCTGTGATTGTGTGAAATTTCTATTTCTCTGTTTTCAAGCACCATGAGAAAAATCCAGATTTAAAATGCATTAAGCTAACATCGTGGATCTGCCTGAATTTGGGAAATCCAGTGGTGAGATTCAATCAAACGATTCTTATTTTTGTCCTGAGACATTCTTACCTTGTTTGGTGTTCAAGATTTCCTTCTCTAATAAGACATAACAGCAATTTCTAATGAGATTAAGACTGTTTCAGACTTGACTGTGAATGTTTTCTTACTCAGTTGATGTGTTCTTGAGATGTTTCCTTTCATGTAAAACAGTTATAGAGAGTAGACTGAAAGATAAAATGAAATAAAATAAAAAACACCAAACTATAAAATGTACATAAAATGAGGACTTTGCCTGACAAAGGCCTGTGGAATTCAACCCAGTTACATTATTTTTGTATCCTGCCATGCTGTGTGCTGTAAATTGGGATGAAGTAGTGTGACAATGTAAGTCCTAAAAAATTCATCTCTTTCAAGGGCAACAGACAACTCTTAGCCATCATTAACTAGTAAACAGCTACTCCTGTTCAGTGTTTTAATCACCACTGGATAGTTTGCTACATCTTACAACAGTCAATACAGTGAGTTGGGCTTGAAAGACTTCTTGCTGCTGACTGAGCAATTGTATAGCTGTCTGGCTGTACATAGAGCAGTAATGTAGCTGGGGCACAGCTGTGGTGAAGTAAGCCATGCAAAAAATATAGACTTTTAAGGTTGGATTGGTTTGTGATTGAATGAGGAGCATGTTTAATAAGTTCAGAAATATGGAGATTTTTATCATCCTAGTGATATAGTACTAGAGCTCATGAAAGACCTATGAAGTTTTTCTATGATTAATATTTTCAATCAGTTCTGAATGTTGATGCATTATACTACTGGTAAGAGCAAATTTAGAGGATTCTTGTATTGCTTTGTCCATAGAAGAGCTGAAAAATATGTACCAAATTCTGCCAAAGATATATTTGCTACTTCTGGGTGAGATAATTTGCATTGAGATTAGCATGCTTTGGTGAGAGGAGACTTGGTGTTGTCCCCAGTAAACTGAGGGGACAAAGTCAATGGGGGGAATGCAAGGAGTTTTAGCCTGAGGCTTATTGTAAAGAAAAAAGGGTCCAACTGTTTCTTAATATACTGTTATGTAATAGAAAAATATATGATCTGCCTTAGGCTTAAATAGCTTTGTATTTTCCAAAGCATGTAATAGTTTTGATTATTTTAATATTTTTCTAGGGTTTTAGCTGATTAAATTGGTGTATTATTTTTCATTTCTTAGATATATTACAACAACTTAGTAACTAACTCATAATTCTGTCAATGAATGTGTGGAAATATATCCAGATTTTGGAACAGAGAGAAGCTCCCGCTGTAATTTCAAAACTAACTTGGAGGTCTTAAGCCTATACCAGGTCTTTTTGTTTGTTTGTTTGTTTTTGTGGGTTTTTTTTAATTCAAAAATGCAAAACATTTGGGTGCTAGAAGTAGTTGGAGATGATCTAAAAGGAATGGAAATATAAGGAAGTCTGTTATGAGGGTGATATGCCCACACCACGCTGAAGACAGCTTGCCAGTGATATCTGGTTAAAAATTAAAAAAAATTCTTGGAGGGCTCTAAACAGGCAATAAAGGAAACACTTAAAAAAAAAAAAAAAAAAAAGCTGAGAAAGGAATGTGTTTTGAGCTTATCTACAGATGAACTACTCCTGAAAATTAAAAGGTAAAAAAACACATTTTTTCTCCACTTAAAAAAAAAAAAAAGTATTCCCTGTATTACCTGTTTATATTATTTTTAGAAATATGTTATTATATATAAATACAAATGTATGTATATAATATACATATATATTATATATATTACTTGTAGAGAAGCTTCTGTGGATATTAGCGGTGCCAGAAAGCAGCAGAGAAAGGGAAATTTCAAGAGGGTGAAGGAAGAGGAAGGAATTCAACGTAGAATACAATCAAAGAGTACCTCCAGGCCTGGAATATGTCTTATCAATTTACTTCAGGGTTTGGGTTTCATAGAATCATAGACTTGTTTGGGCTGGAAGGGACCTTTAAGATCATCTAGTTCCAGCCCCCCTCTATAGGCAGGGACACATCCTACTAGGCAAGGTTGCCCAAAGCCCAGTTCAACCTGGTCTTGAACGCTTCCAGGGTGAGGGCATTCAGAACCCCCCTGGGCAAAGCAGTGTCACAGCAGCCTCACAGTAAAGAGTTTTTTCTGATGTCTAGTCTAAGTCTACCCTCTTCCAGTTGAAAGCCATTTCCCCTCATCTTGCTGATGCATGCCCTTGTAAAAAGTCCATTCCCAGCTTTCCTGTAGACCCCCTTCAAGTACTAGAAGGCTGCTACTAGGTCCTCTTAGAGCCTTCTCCCCTCAACTCTGAAGACCCTCAGCTCTTTCAGCCTGTCCTCATATGGAGGAACAAGCACGATGTTGGAGACTTGCTTCAGTAAGTGACAGAGAGGAAAGAGCAAAGAAAAAAAGGTCCCTTTTTTTTTTTTTTTTTTTTTTAATTAGCTGTAGTAACTGTTGTAATTATCTCTAATAGTCATCAAAGTTCTGGTCTTCTGGCTAGAAAGAAGAGAGCCCTTCTTGGACTTTCTTGCAGAGAATAGCTCTGTAGGACAGATTTGTCCTACAGAGTAGGACAATAGATTTGTCTCTACTTCCTTGTCCTAACATACCAATCACTGTGCTTAGTTCAGCAGTCATTATAGAGCACTGGGATGAACACAGCCAACAGATGTTAAAGATATTTCTGAAGGAGAGAATATTTCCACTTTGAATGGGTGGCGTTCTGTGCTTTCTACATTAAGAGTATGACTGGCACAACTAATAGCACAGTAAGGAGGCAGCTTTGAGAAAAGTGGCAAGGAATAGGCCTCAATATAGCTAAGATTCTGTGTTCATGTGGGAAATGTATCACAAGGTAGGCAGGCATAGAAAAGCACAGCTTCTCTCTGCCTGGCTTTACAAAAAGATAGTAGTCAGGACCTATAATTATATTCATATACAAATGTTTTCTGTTTGTCTTATTTGTAAGTACTTACTAAAAATCTTGTATATATGAAATTAAACTTATCCCTATTTTGTTTCTGTTTGCTCATCTGTGGCAACTAAGTCTTTTGTAGACTAATGGAGATAAAATAATACGGTTCACAGTACTGAATGCTATCTGACAAGGAATAATTTTAATATTAGCTGTATGGGTTTATTAGTACAGGTAATTCAATAGTATTGGATCTAGTTGCATAAATAGTCATTAGAACTGAGATTTAATTATTAGAACACCAAAGTCTGGATTAGATTTACTAGGAAAGAAATAGGATAATGTAACATTAGTTCATACTTGTGCATTTGCTGGAAAAAGAACAGTAATTTGTCTCTATGGATGGAAAACACCCTAGTAAATTAATTCTTTTACTTTGCACAGTAGTATGCAACTTCAAAGATGTTAAAGGAGGGAGAATTTTCTTGCTATTCAAAATAAAGCTCCTAATAAAATAAGTGCTTGACATGTCACTGGCTGGAAAAACAATCCAGGAAGCATAGAGCTAACTTCCTACACGTAGCTGGATTTAATATCTTGTGCCTAAGTATCTTCTTCTAATGTATTATTTCTTAAAAATTCTCTTTTCAAGAAAAAAATCAAATGGCATTTGAACTTAAAATTTTATGTAGCCTTTTTTTTTTTTTTTTTTTTCCTCTAGACATAAGTAACTACTTGTCTTACAGTACTTAACCTCTCTAGAAATTTGGGAGCCTCTTTACAAATAAATGCTTAAGTGTCATGGCTAATTGTAAATTCTTGAGTTCTTGGGGATTCAAGGAGTTGTATGATACAAACACAGCTGAAAGAAAAATCTGAATTTAATATAAGTGTAATAGAAGATATTTCTCTTAAGATAAGGCAGTTTGTGCTTTTATACTTTCAGAAACCTTATTAGTTGACTGTGTCTAGCTAATGAAAGAATTGGCAGAATAAGTGGAAGTAATGGTCTCTGTAAATGGCCTTAGAACTCTGAAGCCATAAAAAGATCAATGACATTTTCAAAATATGATATGAAGCCTTATTCTTGTTACACAGCATGCATGCAGCTCCCAGAAGATGTGGTTCAAGCAGTGATTATGCAGTTCCAGCCTATTTGTACCACTTTGCCATGAGAAAGGATGGGAAATGAATTCTGTGTTTCTTCAGCCATGTCTTAATTAGGTACGTGTGAAGGATAGAATTCCTCAAAGAAAATACAGAATGCGGTCTTGTTTAAATTATTATTTGAACTGCCAAGGCTTTGTATTTACACATTTCATATTTTCAGATAAACTCAGAACATCTTCAAGAGATCCCTGTTGAATTTCCTAAACTATTGTATGGAAGAAAAATAAAAATGTTACTTCAGAAAACTGATAAAGCACTACTGTTGGGTTCAGGTTTGAATCTCTCCATCTAGAAACAATAAAATTTGGTTAGTGAACAAGTAATTGGACTTTGCTCTGACAGCAAACTATACTTGGCAGGAAAATGCTAACATTATCCTAGAAATGTGTGGTATACCAATGCTGTCCCTTCCTGACTGTTTTCTGAGGCAGTAAGTAGTAAATCATTCTCGTATCTGATGGTTTTGCTGCTTGGTCTATGTAGCCTCAGGCCAGTGACTATTTCTGTGCCATCTGTATGGCTTGCCCTAAAATGAAGAAGGCACTGAATTATTTACAATGGCTTCAGAAAATTTGAGGGACCTTCAACAGAGGGCTACAAAGAAAGTAGTCTGTGAGTATCGCATGAATAAGAATAGGAGAAAGGGTAGTTTCAGTTGTTTACTTTCATTTGAGATTTAAAATTTGAGAAGGCAGCCTGCTTGTGGGATATCTCAAGTGCAATCTATAAAACTAATTTAATTAAACCATATAAATTTTAGTTAAGTGAGAATGGGTTCTAGACCATGGATTTTGATATTTGAATGAGAACTGTGAAAGAAAGGCTTCTCAGATTTTGACAGAAAATATTTTGATCTCTGTCTAAGGAAAAGAATGCAGGAACTGGATAGAGTGTAATACTGACAATAGGACTCTTTTCTGTCAAAATGCATTTCCTCTGTCAGTTCCTTGAATTACTACTTTGTCAAAATGCTATGATGGAGTGGGAATTAATATTGTCAAGACACCATTTTAACCCCATGACAGAAAACTATGCTTCATATAGTTTGTTTGAAGGCTTGGCATTATACAACTTATACTTGATAATAATGATCCGGTAGTACTTTCTGTATCCTGAGATAAAGGGAAGTTATAGCTGCACATTTGACACATGGAGAAGTTTGGAAAATGTTAGTGACTCTGAATCAGTTAATCTTATTAAGAGACTGTAGTACAGGTGTCAAGTGACATTATTTTGAAACTGGGATTTTTAGGAATGGCAGTCTAAAATAATGCTTTTGCTGATGAGTGTAAGTGCTGCAGCTGGATTAAATGCATGCCTGCATTTGAAATGACTATATACATAGCTCATAATCTTAATGTAGGTTTGTTTCAGGATTCTTGTTTCATTAAAATTTTCTGCAAACTATCTGTTTTTACAAAAAAACAACAGAAGTGCAGGGTTTTGGTATGTAAATTCTTCAGAAACTATCAAAAGTTCTGTGAAACAAAGTATTCCAACTTATGTCATTGATTTTCTACAGGAATGCGTATACGTGCCAAAGCAGCTCATTTCTTACATGCATCGAGTTCAACACTGATAGAGTAACTACGTTTCTTTCAAATATATTAACACAATGATTTATCTACTCTAGGCATGTAAAATTAAAGACTTATTGATATATATAATTCTGATTTTGGATTTCAGGATCCCAAGTCTTGTTTCCCTTCCAGTACTGGCTGTGATCTTTCCCTTACAGCTTGTGTTGTCTCTAAGTATGAAAATGCAATGTAAATCTTCGGTAACAAACCAATGTAGAAATCAGAACATGCTTAGATAGCTTGAACTGTACTCCACGCCAAATACAGCTGCAGCACTGTGCTTTTATGCATCTGATTATACCTCTGATTCCAACATCACCTAGTCTCCCTCCTGTATTAATGTGTCAATTCAAGTACTCTATACTTTTGTCCTACATTTGACTTTTTCTTTTTTTTTTCTTTTTTTTTTTCAAGAAAAGGGAAAAAACATCTGGGTTATATAATTTTAGAATACTCTCCATTAGGACTGATGACCTTGATTGACCTTATTTTTGGCTTGAGAAATTTGTGTGCCACAGCTCTGAGTAAGCTGGAGACCTATTTTCTAATAGAATACAGAAATGAGAACATAATGTTAAGAAAGGACAGTGAGCATTATCTGAAATCAATTTGTAACATTCAGTCACAGAAGAGGGTGGACACATGTGGCATGTGTAATCTGACCTGTGCTGTGTTCAGAAACATCTCTACAAGTAGAATATATTATTTTCCAGTGTTTCCCCTTACCTTGCTATGTACTCCTAGCAGGAATTATTGTGGCCCTCTGCATAACAGTCAGACTGAATAGTGGAGAATTCATATATGTGAAGTGATGCAGGAGCATGAAGACAAGTTTCTCACACTTGTGCACAATGAAAACTACAGGCATACAAAGAACTCTCTGTCTCTAAGCAAGGGTCTTGAAAGTATGGTGTCTGGCAGGAGGAAAGGCAGTCCAAGCCTGTGCAATTGTGCTGATCCAATGTGGGAAAGCTTGCAATGCATCAGGCAGTATGCTTTGAGTATTTATAATTCCCAAATCAAACACTTGGACCACAGAGCTTCCTATTTCAGGAGGGTAATGATCATGAAGGGTATTTGGTAATCAAATGCAAGCAACTGTTTTTCTGGTTCTTGGAAGATAAATGCTAGATGCGGAAGTGGGAGGTGCATCATCAGAAGCTGTGAAAAGATTTTCTCTGTGGATGATTATAGCATAATATTTGAAGTTTTCCATTCTTCCCCCAACTTTTCTTGATCAGGGAGACTTAGAAAATTTAGAAAATTGCAAAGAGAAAATCCATAACTTTTCCAAACTTCTCTGAATCCTAAATGCATAGCTGCTGCTGTTCATTGCTGTTGTTTGTGGATGCATCTAGGGAGTTTTGGTGGGCTGCTGTCTTATTTCCTATTGTGTGGAAAGCAGTCATAAACTGAGGAGTTTCTTTTTCCTTTTCTAGTAACTTTAAGCTTAGCAAGAAATTAGTTCATTTATAAATGAAAATAAATGGGTTCATAATTAACTTAAAATTGCTTAGATGGAGATTCCCTGCAAAATATCATTATTGTATGTGCACATGCAAATCAGAGAGAAAAGGGTCATATAGAAATAATTTTGAGGGTGGAAGAAATGTAAGGAGTATGTGAGGAAGAAACATGAAGCAGCAGAGTCCAGGAGAAATGTCAGTGTGAAGAATTCCTGTTGTGCAGTTTGGGGTGAAACAAATAGCCCACAGTACATATGTTTGGTGATTTCTGAAGTGCCTCGAAAATTTAGCTTAACTGTTTTACATGTTGGCAGTGAAAATGAAGGGTTTTTAATTGAACAGCTTCTACAAGTAGATTAGAATAGTAAGGAAAAAGTCTCTCTAAGGATAAAAGAGGCTTCAAGCAAAGAAGTATCATGAATCTTAGAAGTACTTTTTTTTCACCAGGCATGTTCTTATTGTCCCATTCTATTGAATGTGTAATAGGAAATCAGTGGCTGTAAAGACTGCTACATATGATTTCACCTCAGAGGTTTGTCTCATTCTGTAGGTTCAGCTGATCAAATTAACTCACATGTATTCAACAAAAGTAGTATCTTTTTTTTTTTTTTTTGAGGGAATGAGCAAGGAGGGAGACTGATAACCTATCACCTGTATTAAAATAATAGTACATCAAATGAGGTAGAAGGATGTCTCATGATTTGTCAATGGAGAAGACAAACCATGAATTTCAAGAAGACAATGCACGGATAGATAAAATTTTAATTTAGAGTTGAAAGAGTAGACGTATGCAAAAAAAAAAAAAAAAATTCCATTAGGAAAGATGACCATTAAAATAGGCGAACTAATTCTGTAGTTGCTTTAGACATGATGAAGTATAACTTACCCCTCTCAAGAGTATTTCTAAAAGGGAATAAGTGCACAAGGGAATATTATGGAATATTTATAAAGGGAATGATATGTACAAAAGAAAACATGTCCAACAATGGGTTTTACTCTGTGCAATTTTGGCCTTAGGGAGTGTGTTATTTATTATGCTAATTCTACATGATTTAGAGAGCTTTTTCCTAGAAGTGGAACGGTTTGAAAAAATGTCTGTAGGGGAAACTGAATTTCTCCTCCTCTGAACTATCTCGCCTACATTTTCATCATGGAGTATGTCCTTACATGGTTACAGATGAATCAGGTTTTATTGAAGAGTGAACTATGAGATACATAATCAGCTTGCAGGTGAAGAAAAGCAACATAAATAGAAGAAATGACATATGGGAAAAGATAAAATGGTGTTAAAAATGCATAGCTGGCTTAAGAAATTACTTAGGCTGTGACAGGCTTTGATAGCTTGCAGCTATTGAAAAAGTGTGAAGTACCAAGGAGGAAAAGAAATTGTGTGATACTTTGAGTATTTTTGTTTATATCAAGTTTGAATTCAGCCATATGTTTTCTGTTGGGATGGCTGTACATTCTTTTCAGTCTATATCCATGAAACTTTAAACTAGAGAGCTTGAACTGCGGATATAAGGAGGGTATATTTTACCTAATATTTTCCTAGCTCTTTGCCATTATATTTCTTCTGTACCAGCTTTATAGATTAGAGATTATAATCTTCATCTCATAGCTAAAATTTCTTTCATTGTGAGTGCATGAACACATATATTTTGCTGGCTTGTGCATCACCAACAGAGCCCAATGGGAATCCACTCCATGGTTCTCTATCATCTTTCTGGGAGCAGTGGATCTGCTTAGTGACTTACAAAAAAGTTTACTCCAGAAATGTGTGGCAATTCAGGGAACTGAACTTGCTTGGATTCTCAAGTTAGAGAGGCACAGTTTTATCTGGGGCTGGATGTAATGGGAAATGATGCCAGAGTGTGAATGGGATCTTGACCTAGGAACAGATGTATTTCTTTCTACGTCTTTCCTTCAGGCTTCCTCTCTTTCTTCTTTTTCCACTCAATAATTCTGGTAATTTGGTTGACAAGAACAGCTGGCTACTGTGTTTGGTTTTTGTTCTTCCCAGTGATATCAAGTGATCATCTTTTACTTGTGGTAATTTTATTCCAGGCAGTTGGATTCCTGATAACTAGATATCTTTTCCACCTGATGGTTGTTGCTTGTTTACACAGCTCTCAGCTTGTTGTTTCAGATGATGTCAATAGATCCTCTGACAACAACAAGCCTTTCCTTCTGTTACTTCTCTTTCCTTTTCCACTTCTGTTTTTTGCTGTGCTTGGTATTCTTGTTCTTGTTCAATAATGCTACTGTTTGTAGTAAAGAATCAGCATTCCCTTGATGATTTTATTTCTGAATCTTTATTGATGTGTTTCTCATTGTATTGTTTGTCTCAAACTCTATTTAGTGTTTTTATGTTGCATGTTTATTTTACTCTGATGCATCAGATAATTCTGAACAGTCTGTGGTGGTTACCTTCATTTCTGAAAGTTCACTGTGTATCTGTACACTTCATACATTTTTATAGTTCCTAACTATCTGTTAGCATACAGGTTTGTGGCGTTGACAAAGATTTAAAGTTGAGACCGGGTTTTATCACCTGTTCCAGAAATTCAATATAGGTAACATAATCATGCTTCTTGTTACGGAATCAAGATTTCCTTTTATTTGAAAGATATAGGTTAATTAGTGTGGAATGTGGATCACACAAACTGAATAGCAAAACTTCCATTTTTCAAACTCTGATCTTCAGAATACTGTGGATTTTTTTTTTACTATGTAGATGGATGGATGGGATATTTTATGAAAGCAGACTAATAACAATAAGTGTTGAACAATAAGAAACAATGTTGAGCCCAGAATATTTAAGCTGGTGTAGAGAATTGCTTATGCATTAATGTACTTCAACATTTTGTGTTTGTGTCATCTGGTTCCACTTTTTTTGAAAAGGACTCGGACTGAGCAACTGCCTGCTTTGTTCATGAGAAAGATGTCACTAAACTGTGCCTGCTTTATCTTTGTTTAGAAATATTTCTATTAAAAGAGGGATTTAATGAATGTCCTTTGGCCGCTAAACAGCTTTTACCTTTACATGTTTTGACCATCCTTCTGAGATACAAAATATTTACCTTGTGCTTCTAAGTATTCTGGAATATAGTGCAAGTAAAAATATTAATTAAAAAAAAAAAAAAGCTTCACTACTAACATATACACTTCCTTATACTGCCATTATTTATGGCAAGGGTATGCCAGCAATGGCTTATACTCGATTACAAAACCCAGATCTGTAATGTGATCAGCAGTAGCAAACTGATGTGGAAGACAGATCATTTTCCATTGCCTTTCTGATCACCATGTATGTCACTAAAAGGATTAAGGGCATAAATCATGTAACAGGAAATATTTCTAACCAGTGCAGCTGGTCAGACCCAGGTGACCCAGACATCTTTGAGTGTCCAGCCTCAATTGTGAATTATCAACAGTCAGAAGATGTGTTGCAGCTTTGCTAGTAACAGTGTTTTCTAACTGGAGTTGATGGAAACTATGTGATTGTGTCCCTCTTGTACCCTTCCAACCTTTCTCATTCTAGACAGATTAGTTCTTCCTGTCCTATGAAAAGTAAATTTTCAGCTATTCTTTTGTACTGTTTCAGAGCTTTACCAGATAAAGAAGCTGTCAGAGCTGGCTGCAGCCAATCGTGTGGGAGGTGTGTGAGGGGATGTATATGCTCACTGTGCTGAGATAATTACTGTATTTGACTTGACTAATAATCAAGTGGTATTTGTTGCAAAAACAACAACAACAACAGAAATTAAAAAAAATAAGAAGTCTGGACGGAAGATAGAGGAATATTTTATTCATTAAGCTCTGTACTCAGTATTGCCACAAAGATGAAAAAATAAAATGCTTTGAAAAGAAGCAATTACTTTTAAAATGCGTAGGAAGCACTGTTTATGAAATAGATACTGTTTGTTAAGGTTTTTGTTGTTGTTCAGGTTTAAACTCAGAATATCAAAGTCATTGGGGAATAAAATGTTAAGTAATTCTGCAGTCTTAATTTTTTTTTAGATGCCGCAGTTTCCCTGTGTTGTCATGGTAACACACTTTCTGTATAATTGCCAGGCTGCCTTACAGTGATGAAAATAAGTAAAGTTGTCATACGATATGACCCAGCCTTATATTCTGAGTGGAAATTTATTGCTCATAGCGCAGAAGGACCACTAAGGATACCCATCACTTGCACAGTAAGAATTGTGTGTTACTGAAGTGCTGCAGGAACATACAACAATGAATGTGAAATGCTGGACCTGGATGTTGTGCAGTTGGACAAAATGCCCTCCTCCAGGCCCATTCTTGCTGGGATTATTTTTATTTATGTTTTAGATGAGTGGAGAATCAGAGTTTCTCCAGCTACCATCAGCCCTAAGGATATTATTTAGAAATTCCATTTGTCTTGGAGATTAAAGAAATCTAGAGGCAAGAGCTGGCTGTCTCTATGATCATCAACCTGCTCTCTGCAAAGCATATTTATGAACAAACAAAGTTATAACCAACACAAGGAAAATTTTTCCTCTTTCTAGAGGCATTACAACTGAGAATCAGAGAAATCCCTTAAAAAAGAAAAGTATTAAAGTTTTCCATTATATCTTGTTTGAAGAAGGCAGCTCTTATACCTTGTGTGCTTCTTCAGAATATTTTTTGTGTGAACATAGGAAGCATAGGAAGACATTACAGAAATCCTGTCAACCATGTTTTGCCCTCAATAGTCTCTGTAGGAATAAAGATGGAGAAGGATATGCCTTGGGTAATTTCTTAATGATGATCCCTGGGCACCTCCTTTGTAACATCTGGGCACCTGAGAGTGCTTGTCACCACACTCAGTTCAGGCTGAAAATGATATAAATTCTTTGAATTATGAAGTTGAAGGCATAGAAACCAGACAAGTGGGGGAAAAAATATTTCTGCCTCAGTCCTGTCACTGCAAGGATTATCCTTGCTTGCTCCAAATAACACAGTCTGGGGACATGACAGACAGCTCAGCTGTCATGTATATACAACTTGCTCTGAGGTGCTCTTCTTCTGTATGTCATCTTTATTCTTTTACTAAGGATGGATCCTGCTAAAGCTCCCTCTATTACTGTTCCAGCATCTCAGATGGCATGGGTTCTAGGAGGTGACTATTTTTTATCTTAACAGTTTTTTTGCTTTTGTTTTTTATCAGCTCCTTCTATAAGACCCTTTTCTCTTTGTTAAAACTAGTGTCCCTGTTTCTCTCTATGATCTCAGTAGACTTTGCTTCTTTGCTTTCTTAAGCATGAATGGGAAGTTATTTCCTCCTTTCTGAGGATACTTGGACACTTGTAGTAAGCAGGATGTCTCATACCACCCTACAGGGGTTATTCCTCCCCCTCCTTTTTTTTTTTTTTTTTTGTTTCTTTCTCTTCCCCTAAAAGTCACTACAAATAAATTAGAATTAAAACAATTAAAACAGTCTGTCATGTTTACAAAAAATGTTACTCATTTCTGAATTAAATGAATTACTGAATTACTGAATTAAATTACTTTTAATTTAATTTTAATTTAATTATAAATTATATATAAATTATTATTTATTATTTATTATTATTTTATAAATTAAATATAAATACTTTTAATTTTAATTTAATTACTGAATTACTCATCACTGAATTAAAGTGAACTACATCTGTATTAATTCTTTACTAATGTTGCTTTAAAGTTCCTGTTTTTCCTGTTCTAGGATTAAAACAAAAAATGTTTTGTAATGGTGACATGTAAAGTGCTGCAAAAATCACTTCTGTTCAGAGTATGAAGTTCTCATTTTAACATTTTACATATCCCATTATAAAGAACGTGCACATTGTTTCTAGGAGGACTGATTTTTGTTGTTGTCTGTATAATGACATTTTGGTCTATTACTCCTACGCAATGCTAGCAATAAAAACAATAGTCTATAATTGGGGTGTATAATAAAATGCTTTTAAATTGAAGCACAGAAAATTACTGTGTGAAGGTAATAAACTTGATAAGGTAGATGAATTAGTTTTATGTGAGTATGCTGGAATGAAAAGGAAAAGATGTAGAATGTAATTTAACATTCCTATATCTTATATAAAGCAATTTCTTTTCCTTCCCTTTTTGATTATATTTTGCTCTGTCCTTTTCCACATTCCCTCCATTATATTTTCCATCCTTTGTAACTCAAATGATCCACTGATACTTTAATAAAAAATTAAAAAGGAAAATGAGACATTTTCAACTCATGTCAACACTTTTCTCACACTCAGAACATAACAAAATATTCTTTTCTCTCCACTATTTCTGAGGGCAAAATTATTTGTTGCTCTTTTAACTTCATGAAATCAAGCTACATTTCAATTGTAGAACTGAAAATCACGCAGGAAAACTATGGGCTTTGAGCAGAAGAATGTGAGTTAAACAAATATCCTTTTTGATAAAGTTTTATAGGATTTTAGAGTATGAGATCTATCCATTTCAATAGGCTACAGAACTCCTGCAGGAAAGAAGTATTTTGTACTTATCTCCCACAAAATTCTGGCTATGCCAATTTTGATAATGTGGATGCAGATCAGAAGTCTAGAACTTCAGGAGTCCCTGCCCTACTGCTGTTATACAATTGTAATTTTGGTTCGGGCACCTTGCAACCATAGCCTATTTCCACTCCTATTATGCTTTCTGTAAACTGACCAGAAAACCAAGTTGTCTCTCTGGGGTTTCTTAAGGATTAATTACTGTAAATGCAGTTCCTGGAACATGTAAAATTCCCTGTCAGTATCCATTAATAAATGTTATAATCCCCTCAAGTACTTACTCACATTAGTTTTCCATTCTTAAGTAGCACCAGTGACATATGTTCCTATTAATTACTTTGACTGTTTGCCACTCTTCTTAAATACAAGCTGAATGGCTTGGCTATAGGAAGGCAAATTCACTGGACATCTGTTTTCTTCTGTATTTGAAGTATGCATAACACTGCAGACTTTAAAAGGTCTGTTTGCTCTGGAGTCCTTTAGAAGAGAACTTTCATTTCTCTGATTTCTTAATAACATCTATGTTGTATATACAAAGCTTTCTAAACATAATTAATAAAAATAGAGTTAATGAAAACAAGTCAGCTCATACTCTTCTCTCTACTACTTTTCCAATGTTCAAATTTAATGACTTCCTCTATTAAGTAAATAGAAATTAAGCTACTCATTCAGTTTAATCTACAAGAACAAATATGTAGGGAGAACTAATGTGATGACCGGAATAATTTCTTCACCAACTGGTAAGTTTTTCCCACAGTGACACCTTAGATTTAACTTGCGAACATGAATAGCAAATGCTTTCTAGGTTATCTTACATACATGAGATGTGTGCAAGGTAGATGTGGTCTTTAATACAGAGAATCCTCAGTGTGCTTTCACCTTTAGAGAAACTGTCTAAACAGAACTTCTACTGTCTGTATCTCCAGAGTACAATGCATATTCTTGTGAATGCAGCCCCTTTTCTGAAGAGCTCATATGAAATGTTAGTATGTGGAATAAGGGAATGTTTGTACTTTTATCTTTTCTTTATAAATTAAAGTGTGGATACTTGCTGGATCTATGTTATTATTGATGATGTGTAGGCACAGAAAACAGAATTTTTGCCTTACAGAAATCATGTTATGTCTGCATAACAGCTGCCTAATTAAAACATGTAAGCGTTAAATTGTGGCTACACCTTTTCTTGCATCTATAACTGATCTTTGCACCTATCCATTTTGTCTTCCTTCTATGCAATCTATGAAGGTCTAAATACTTTCAAATTTAAGATCTATTTTTGACTTAGTTCATAGCCCTGGAGTTGTAATGCATTTTTGAACGCTCTGATCTGGTCTCTGATATGACAATGATGAGGACAAGTAAAATTCAAATCTTGGATTTTTTTAAGAACTCTTTTTCTTTGGAGTTTCTCTTTTAGGAGAATCTTGTATGGACATTTTAACTGTCCTGTACTCATGGATTAACCCGCTCATGTGCCAGATCTTATAATTCATTGAGCGCATGAAGCTGCGCAGGATCTAATGAACTATGGGTGTTTGTTACACTGGGGATCAGAGGCATTGTTTCCTGTAGCTTCTCTTGTGGTAATAGATACAAGAAACTCTATTAGCTTTATTTTTTATTATTTTTCCTGTTAGGTGTGTGAGAATGGGCATGCTGCCTGTATCTTGATGAACAGCTTTCCTCAGTCTTGGACTGTATTCATAAGTGTGTTCTCTGATCCCAATAAATTCAACATAAGATAAACAAAGCCAGCAATGCACTCATTGAGAGTATAATTGAATGCTATTCCTGCAAGGAATGGGGCCCCTTCTCCAGGCTGCCAGAAGCGAATTTATCAGTGGTAATGTAGGATCCTCCTTAGACTGTCCTGATGCTAGGCTTTTTTTTTTTTTATCGTTTGCAAGAGGAAGTTCATTGTCTCTAGCAATCTGTTAAAAAAGAGCATGTTCTCCAGACAAACAGGAAAAAAAATACAGTTGGTATGTACTTGGAAGGTACTAGGTAGGTACATTCCTTTTTAGACAACAGTTTGTGAACATATGATTAAACATTTATTTGATCATGCTCTTGATTTATGGAAGACCAACTCCAGGATGTATAATCAAATTGCACTATTTTCTGTTTAATTGATTGATGGGAAAGTAATGCTGGAATTTAATAAAACTGAAAGCATCATAGGTTTTCAGCATTGTTATTTATCTTGGGAAACCGATCATAAAACATGTAAGGCGACTGTTAGTACATGATGATTCCATATGTACAATGCTTTTTATGCTTGGCATTTTAATTTTTTTTTTCCTCAGCATATCTGAAGATTCTGTCTTTCTTTCAGCACAGAGGTTTAACATTTTCAGGCCTGAAATCTTATACGTTGTGAGAGCTCAGGCTGTTTTAGTGGTGGTGTTGTTATTTTTTTCTGTTCACATTGCCTTTTCATGTTCCTCAAAGAAAATATGCATGCCCCTGCTCTGAGAATCTAGTTTTGCAATCCCTGTGTTTACTGATCCACGTATCTACCATTCACAATATTTTTTTAATGGAAAAGGAAATAAGGGGAAAAACTGTTACTGTTCTTTATTTATTAAGACATTTGTAAACTTTAACTACAATCCTTTGTGAAAACATTTGAATTCTTGTGTATGTAAGGTTATGACCAATGATATCATTTAGCCAAAACAAGCCTCAGAATAGAAAGTATAGATCCTCTTGTGACACAAAACTAATTCAATTTCAGAAGTGAACACACCACAGTTATCGTCAGGTCACTCTTGCCAAGTGTTGCTATATGTTGTGAAGTTATACAGAAGGAATGTGAAAATTGCATCTTGAGAGAAGTAGCTGAAGGATATGCTTTACTTATTCTTGCTCTTAGAAAAAGGTATGGGGAAATAGGTTTGTCATTTCCTTCTGAAAGAGACTTGATACTGTGTTGTTTGAGTTCTTAGCAAATGTCTTCCTTAGAACAATTTTTTTTTTGTTAAAAAAATATGGTAATAGAGGGCTGATCTCATGCTGACAGCTTTCTCAGGTCAGGAAGACTATATGCCTTGCAGTTTGTTGTGGTGAGATTAGCCTGCAATATGGGCTAATGCTTGACATCAGTAGTACTTGTGGTGGAAGGTGGTAGAAGTGGGTTGGCTTGAGTAGGGAGATTCAACAATCCAATTTCCAGACAAAGTTAAAAGTCTTTTTAGGGAAAGATCCAAATACACATGACAATAACAACTCCATCATGACAATAGTGAGGGTTAGCATTGCCTGGCAAACATTTGTTTTGACATTATAGAGGTATAGAAATTAATAGCTGCGTGGCAAACTGTGCAGAGAACAATTAGTGCAGAATGATAAAAATAACATAAATTCAAGAAAGGTGGAATCTAATTTTACGTTAGAAACTGGTCTTCTTCCACCTTGTTTAATTGAATCAACTGTTAATAACCTGTGACCTGATGAGTTATTCAGACCATCTAAGGGATTTACTTTCAGTGTATCCAGAAAGCAATGCTCCAACAGAATAAGAAAAACTTTCAGATCATGGTTTTTTGGCTGCTTATGAACGCGTGGGTTCTTCACTAGAAGCAGGGAGAAGATATATGCTGGGATCTTACTTTAATATGATGTTCTGGGTGAGTTTGGTTACACCCCAGATCCTGAAAAGTAGAAATCACTCAATTTTCAAACTGATTCATGTGCCAGAGTTTATTTATTAATCATAGTTTCCTTATAACTTGTTCATAGAGCTGAGTCACCAGAAATTAGTGCGCAATTGTTTAGTACTCAGTACTCATTCACTGCAGATCAGATGAACAGTAGTGCTAGCATGAGGACAGTGGTGGGAGTATTTGGCTACACATTAGGGCTAGATTTTCTTAGCTGAGCTATGAAGCTGCATCTTAATTTTTTTGTACACATGTATGCATATATATTGATACAAAACTTCTAACAACTTTTACGCAAACAGCAGTATTGGTAGAATTAGGTGTTAGATGGATGTAGCTTCTCTGACTTTACAATCATCCTGTGTCATTTTCTTTTTGTTATTTTCTTCCTCTTTTCCCATAAGGCTGGCATATTCCCTGATGGTGTGGCTGAACCATTAATATGATGTCATCCTAAGACAAGTGTGGGGGCAAAAAATTAGCTTTGTGCCAATGCCAGCAGGTGAGGTTGTTGAAGATAGGCAGGCATTTGAAGGCTGTGACTAACAGCAATGCTGTGTAGGTGATGGTACCGGGGCAGTTCTAGCATGCCCCTATATCTCTAAGCAAGAGGGTGAGGGACAGAACTCAAATGCTGGTACATCAGTTGGTCACATTACCTAACAGCTAGCTTGCTAACTGGTCTAATTTGAACTGCTGCATCCTATTACTAATGCTATGTGCCCTCAGGTGTACTCGTACATGCCAATCTGGCATTTATTTAGCAATATAAACATTGTTTGTGTGATTTAGTAAAAATCTGGGAAAAAAATTTCAACATATCCCAAGGCATCAGTTTAATTACCTCTCATGTTCTCCCTGGTGAGCCAGGCACACATCTCAGCGTGTGGGGTTGGCATGAAGACTTCCTTCCCCAAATCTGGGCACTGTAGGTCTTGTCCTGCCCTGAAGGCATGAGATCTCAATTCTCCATCTACGAGTAGGATGTGTTCCTGGTGAAGATCCAAGTCACAGCCAGGCCTAATTTATGTATGCAGAGGAAGAAGTTGTTGCTCAGCAATTAGTTAATACTCTTGGCATTCAAATGACATTAACAGTCAAACCACTAAATCTGGATGAAGTTTGGGATCAGATAATGGAATTTCTGTCAAAGATTTTCTTTCTTCAGTCAAATCTGCTACTGAAGAAGAACTGGAATTTTATCAAGCCAGTGCTGAAGCTTTGGGAGTCACAGTAGGCATCCTTGCATACTAGGAACCCCTGTGCTTAACCACCAAACCTGTTACACTTAGATCAGTAATGAGGATGTGACACCAAGAAAAGCATCAGACTCCTCATTGGTCTTTGGAGGCACAGATCTTTAAGATAAAGGCATTTGTAAACAGTGAAAGTGCTAAAAAAATATTGAAACATTATTAAAGTTTTTCTGTTGTTTCTTGCTTCTTTTGTAAACCACATGGACAGCATTGCATGAAAAAGCTGACTTTGATTTAATCGAGGCATGGCAGAAGGCAGTGTTCCACTGATGTTGCTTTAATTACAGCAAAATGAAAAACAGCAAAAGCAGAAAGTACTCCAGTAGTAATTTCAGCAGGTGCATCGGCAGAAATACAAAATTTAATTCTTGCTTATCATTGTTAGTAGGGGGGAGATTGTTCCTTCAGTCCTATTTTAGTGAATCATCAGATTATCAAAAACCAGACTTGTAAGTGCTATTTTGATGGCATGAATTTAGGAGATCAGCAATTTTCTTACATGCTCTTTACCTCTTCTCTTAAAAATGGTTCTTTCGAGTGGATAGCTGGAGGAAATTATCCTTGGTCTCACCATGGACATTATTTATAGAGAATAGTATCTCCCTACATGTACAATGCAGTGATGTTTAACCACTGCATGTCATCAGAAAGACTGTTAGGGTAGCCATACTAATTCCTGTGCAAGAGCAAAAGGGAAAAAAGAAACCTGAGATGAATCTAGAGGTCAGAAATGTTAATTAATTTTCCATGTTAACAGGTTGTTCATCTGGAATGGATAGTAATCATGGCTGATTGATAGTAGTAAGAAATACAGTATCTCTTCAAAAGTAATTTGCTTTTTCTTTTTCTTTAGAAGCCAAACATCCTCAATGAGAAAAAACACAGAATTGCCACCAGAGCTGAGCATTAAGTAATGAGGGCATGTTCCAGGTTGGTACAGGCTTTACAGTAAACACAACTAAGGCTTGTAATGTTTTGATGGCTCTTTTAATTCTTTTAAGATCTGAAATTAAAATTTCAAATGTTTGTTGTAATTCAGTTTTCAAATTCTAGTCATAAAAAAAAATAATCAACAAATCAAACAAAAAAAGACCAATAACCCACCAAAATTCCCACATGAGAAAAGGAAAAATATTGCTGTCCTTCAGAGTAGCCACGCAAAACATACAGTTTGGAAAATACTAAAGCCACAGGGCTATATTCTAGTATAATATTTCCTATGTTGGAGTTGTCTAATATCTAAAGTATATTAGAATAAAAATGTATTGAGTGTTTTTTTGTTTTGTTTTGTTTTATTTTATGGTTTTGAAAACCTCGATTCTCCAGAAGAATCTCTAAGCACTGGGATCTACTCAATTCAAAAGTTTTAGCAGAGTTTTCTTTCTTCCAGAGATAAAGTAATTTCTCTCAAGGCAAGAAATGGTAGATAGTGCCAATAATTCTGATGTTTCTGCCTGTCTTCTGGTGTTGAAGATAGTATCATATTTTAGTGAAAGGGTATTGGCTTCTGATAGAGCAAGGACAGTGAGTGAGCTGTTGAGGAATTTCATAGAACTATGGATATTGCAGAAAAAAAAGACAATATGTTAATTCAAACGGATTTCCTCTTTTCCCTTCCTTTATTCTGGCACCCTAATATTTAGTGACTCACGTGTAATTATTGTGTCATATCACTCATAGATATTAAAATTAATTGGAAATTTGCTTTTAAATCTCTAGAATATTGGGCAAAATAACACAGACTATAGCTTAATAACGTGGTACAGCGTTAAAACTATTTTACCTGTAACTCAGATTTCTCTAACCTGTTGTCAACGGTTTACCGGGCTGGATCGGCCCGGTTCCGTGACGATTGGTGTGGGGGACCCGCAGACCCACGCCCCAGGAAAGGGGAAGGGGGAAAGGGAAAAGGGAAAAGGGAGATGGGCCTAGAAACAAAACAGCGGCAACGATCTGAGGAGGAAAGCTAATTTAATAAATAAGATATCAGAAAGCAAAATAACACAATATAATACAATATAATTGGAATTGAAGCTAATAAATCAAATAAAATGAGCAAGAGAGAGAGTGTCCGATAAACCGAAGGCCTTACGCTAACGCTGAAGGCGATACGGCAGCGAGCACCCACTGCTGAGTCGATCCCGAAGGAAAGAGCGTGTCCCGTGACCGCAGAGGGTTTTTATCTTTTCCCTCTGAGTGGAAAATACGTAAAAATGCAAAGCATCGCAAAGTCCTCTGGGGAATGTAGTTCTTCTCTTCTGAGACAGGTATACCCGGAAATATCAATGATCTATGGAGTTGGAGTATTAACTCTTTAACTCTTAATGCACTACATGTTGTTATGATGTGGAATACCAATACCAGAAATCATAAAACCATGACACCTGTGTAATTGTGTTATCTTTTCACCAAAAACAGTGATTTACTTGTTTAGTAATATCTATGGGATGGAAGTAAATTACATACCAGGGCTTTGTCTCTTCCCATTATAATTTTAAAGACTGGTTATTTAACACACTCATTCAACATTATTAGGCATGTGAAAACTTTACATAAAATCATAGGCACAGCAGTTTAACTTAATGTATTAAATTAACACGGGATTAAATCTTCTTGAGTTGGCTGGGGAGACATTTACTTTATGTTCTAAAATTTACGTTTATGAAAGTACTATTTGGGAATGAGAAGTTGGGTTAACAGCTCTTTTAAGTACTATAGTGAACTAGTTTTAAAAACTAGTGCCTACTTTGCAATCACCTCTGCATAGCTTAGTTTGCATTTTCATACAACTTCTCCTGTGTTATGTTGCATAAGACACTGGATTTTGCATGACTTTTCCAAAAAAGTTTTGTGTGACTTGAGTACTACATTTTCTTTGGTAATAGAAAGAGAATAATCTTTTCTTGTTGTATGAGAAGTCCAGACATATATGCCTTATTTTACAGTTTATATTAATTTTAAGTAATGCATTGATTGAAAAGATTTTCAGCAACGGTGAATTATGTCATCTACAGGCAGGAGTTTGGAGGATTTTTTTAATCCATTTCTTCAGGAATGTGAGATTTAAAGAGAATAAAAGATATTTTTTTCTTCTTTTTTCTCCAGATTACATATTTTGAAAATAACCAATACAATTTTCTCCAAGATGACTTCCCAACTTGTCTTGATGTCAGTAGTCAGGAACTTTCTCATGCTCTTCATCTCCATGTGGACATTCCTTCTATGTAACAGGATGGGATTCTATAGATGGTATGATGTTTGTCCTCTTGTTATATGGTGACAGACAACTTTCTCTAGCATCAGATGGTAAAAGTGTAGTATGTGCCATCATGAAAGAGGTGGATCAGAATATATTTGTCAGATAAATATCTGCCCTGTGGGTAGGATTCAAGTGCCAAGGTGACAACAGTATATGCAGAGAGGGTAATTTGATCTCTTGAGTTTGTCTGTAAGTCTTCCCTTGCCTGACAGGAATGAGACTGTAGCTGGTTAAAGGAAGAATTTCTGTATAGGCATAACCCTCTAAAATGAATCACCTCTGACAAAGCTCTGATGATGAAATACACAGCTCTGTCCAATGCACATAACCCAGTTTTCAAGAATTTTGTGCTTTTTAAGTGGGAATTATGTCCTGCCTCTAGGCAGACTTGTGAAATTAAGCAATGCAATTAGAGTTAAAGAATACATTCACTGGTGGGTTATAATCAAGATAAAGCTTGGATCCCATGGCGGTTTTCAGACTGTAAAATCCATGGATCACTCTCCTAAGGGGTCTGAGAAATGGAACCATAAAATGTATTTGTTTTTTTTAACAGATTTAAATTCACCTTGTATCTCTACTGGGAGATTTATAGAGGTCAGCAAATTAAAAAAGGCTGAAATCAAACTGCACTAGTTTAGTATATAAAAGGCAGAAAAGAAGGATGATAAAAGGATGTATTTCAAAGCATTAGTTGTAAAATTTGTCCCTTTATTAGAAACAAAAATGTATGGAAAGATGATGATTGTGTTTTCATAGGTATCACAAGATCTAGTGGTCCAGCCTCCATTTATTAAGTAAAACAAAGTTTTCAGAGAGAACACAAGCCTGCCTGGAGGGTAAGAAGGGGAGAGAAAGGCTGATCACTGGCCATTGTAGGCCCAACTAAGAAATAACCGCTGATATTCAAACACGTGGTAGTTGCAGAATAATTAATTCATTCAAGCCTTGGAGAAGAGCCTTTGCTATTTTTAATCTAAACATATCCCTTCAACCATTAGGTTAAAATGCAGTATTGCAATGTGTGACTTTTTTTATACCTTGTGCACTTTCCTGAACCCCCAGGAACACGGCTTCACCACTGTGGTTTAGTAGTGAATGAAACCTGATAACCTGGCAGCAATACTGCCCTGGAGATGTCTGAGCTAAGGCAGAGCTAAGGCTGCTCCCAGAGGGGAGAGAAGGGCTCACTCAAGTATCCTGCAGTCCCTCTTCTGGTGAGCGCATGAACAACTATTTCAGGGGCTGAGGAGACATTCCCTTTGTCTTCTCCTGATGCTCTTTGAGACTGTTCTGTTTTCTGTATTTTATCTTATCACTAGGTACTTTAATTAATCAGGATTAAAAAGGCTCTAGATTTAATATCTCCTTTTATAAAAAGAAGAGAGGGGGGAATTCCTGAACATTGAGAACAGCTATGTCAGATGATAACAATGTAGGAAATAAGTAAAAATTAAATGCAGTTTAAATGCAGTAAAACAGCAGTATCCTACCAAGCTAGTAGACAAACTTTTAAAATGAATTGAATACTTTTGCTCTTCCATCTATATATATATACAGCTGGCTTCTCTGTACTAGAAAACATTTGTGTTCTACATTTTCTTGTTTCAGTGACATAGAGCTCTATGTCCAGGTATCTCTGAACCTCTTTTTTCTACTTCTAGTTTTAGATATCAAAGTTCCTAACTTAATTTCTGAGAGAATTTTCTTATCATACGATGGTCTTCTATTAAACTTTCTCATTTCTCTGAGATGTATTATCTATTCTTTGCTTGCCAATGGCTGGAATATATTTTCCATTTACTCTTGAGAGGTCTGAGTACAGTAAGAAGGGTACGTATTCCATTAACATTAATACTTCAATCACTTTATTAACTTTTTTCTTCCACTTTTTACTTTTTGATTCTTTTCCAGGCGGAGATGAACTGTATCTGCTTAATCAAAATCAGCCCTAATCAATCTTTTTTTTGTAGTGTCTATACATATATATACAAAAAAGTGTGCTTCATTCTCTGTGATGGAGAAGGAAAAATCTTAGGGAGAGTAGAATTTTAAAGAGATTGTAGTGATGTAGGAACTGAAATTCATACTATACAGTAAAACTGTAATAAGACATACTATCAAATTATTGCCTTAAAGATTCTCTGGCACTAATAAGCATTCTGGGAAAAAATCTTGATCTTGACCCACGAAACTTAAGAATCCTGATTACATTTGATTTATGTAAGCACTTAGTTTACCCTTTCTGAGACACTCAGAACACATACATATATATTTGGAAGATAAAAGCTGCAATGTCACAGAATCCATATTGAACACTAAGAGAAAAATCCTAAGCTTATTTAATGAAGGAATAAACTGTACTCTGTTCCCTGTGTCCTGTGGAAGAAGATAGAGTTCATCTCAACCAGCTAACAAATTCTGAAAATAGAAAAAGCTATTGTATATGTAAAAGCTGTTGAGTAGACAAGGTAAATATTTAGCTCAATAGAAATGTTTACCTAAGACACTTAAATATTTCTTAACCATAACCAGATGACAGACTGAGGCTGCAGGTTTTATGTGTGAGCTGAAATCACTATACTGTTACACTAATAAAACAGTCTGCCATGACAGCTGTGTCCAAAGAGTGGACATGCTGTATTTAAGCACTTGCTCAATAGAAGTTGTTACTGTTGGCAAAGACTGGTACCAAAGTTAGCATCAAAAGATTTTGTCCTTCTGTGAATGCAAAGAAAGTATTCCTTTCTCTTTCCTATCACTTTGCACACACAGATTTATTCTCACTCCTCCTGTCCTTGATGTTTCATGCCTTCTAAAAAGAATGTAGTCATTCACAAGGTCTTAACTACTCAAGGCCAAAAACACCGCATTTTAAACTGTTACCCTTCAAGTCTTTGAAACATCTCCAATTTAACATTAATTTTCCTGAGTTACTCGCCTTGAGTTAATTAGTTCTCTCTACCGTCTGCCCACATCTTTGATTTGTTTTAGAGATTTCCTTACTTGTACAGAAAAAGATTTCTTCTTGCTGCATGTAAGAGAAGTAAAATAATGGTCTTCAGTATTCTGCAAGTTTATTAATTCAGGAAGTTGAAAATTATATTGTCATTCTTCATGGGGAAACCTATTATTATTATCATCATTAAGTACTGATTAAATATACACTGTCCTTGTATAAATATATTATGCTAATAGTCCTTCCATGATCTGATAATACTTCAAGGTAATTCCAAAACCAACATATGTAGAAAAACCCATTTTTTTCAATTGACCATGTACTGACTTTCCTCTACATAGGTCATCAAATTGCAAATATAGGAAAGAGATTGTAAAGCCAAGGCCAAGCTTTGGATTTGCAGTATGTTTCATTAAAATTATATGATCATCAAGTAGTTTTTAGGGGACTCACAGCAATACAGCACATATAATCTGTAAACAAATATGAATTAATAGCATTAAAATTAGGGCTAATTGCTGTTATCTTCTGCCATACTTTCATCCTATCATCTCAAAACTGCCCACTTTATTGACCAATTTTTGTAGCTTGTGTTGCCAAAGGATGCATTTTTTAACGGAGCCTGAGCTACTTGAAAGCTTTTTCAGATTTCTCTGTACCTCACAAATAACTGCAAGATAGAGATGCTCTCACTCAGGCATAACGTATTTGAATATGGTACAAGTATTTGTATGGAATAATGTCCATGTGTAACATATCCAGAGGAGATGCCTTGAAATCAATCTCTGGAAAGATAACAGTCTTGGAAAGAGTAATGGACCTTGTGTGAGTCAAGAACATTGATTTTAATGTGGTTATTGAGACTTTAACACTACATCTTGGTTTGCTGGATGACTAGAATGCACTGATACAAACAACTTGAGGAGGACATATTAACTATGTGCAGTTAAGGTTAACATATAAAATAGAGATGGGAGTGTTGTGCATTTATGTCAAAGATGAAGAGCAAAACAAATATTAATGAAAAATGCAAGGAAGCAGAGATTATTTAAATATCATGTGAAAATAGCATCCAGGATCAATTTACATCTACTCTTTTTCAGCCAAATAAAATTACGTTGTATCATTTGAGGAGAGTCACATAGCTTTGCACACACTATTCACTCCTTTTGAGACATATGTTTTTAACACTGTTGATGTATTAGTGAAGTGCGAAATTCTTCCCTTCAAGAATATTTTTTCAGTTTATTTCAGTGACAGAACACTGAAGACTCATTTTCCATTTAAAATAATATACATAGAATGACAGGAAAAGCACTGAGTAACATTTCACTTTGAAATATTCATTTTTCTGAAGTATTTATAGTGTAACAGAAGCATCTTGAGACCCATGCCATTATTTTTTCTTAAGATGAAACAGACTGATAGAAAGCTCAGGAAACTGAGAACAAAATCATTCTGAAGAATGCAGGCAATTACGTAAAATATTTGAGGGAATAATTCTTTATGGTCCCTTTGTGCAACTTCCACAGTTTGACTTATATTTTTGTTAATAAGGAATTTGAGGAAGCCCTTTGTTTTCACCTGAATAAATGACTGACCTGCTGCAAGGCAAATAAATAAAGTAAAAAATTAGTAGATCGTATTTCCTGAATGTGATGATGCGAACCTGCATTAACAAACACAAACCCAAGAAGGTATGCTGCTCTCTTCAATGGAAACTACTCCTGTGAAAGAGTGAGAACACTACAGGTGTGCCAAACTGGGCTGAAGGTAAGTCTCTAATGGAGTTGTACAAATAGTGCACGAAGACTACTATTTATGTTTTCTCTCTCTTTGTTTTTTTTGTTTTCTTGTTTGTTTTTGCTCGTATTTATTGGTATTTTTAGCAGACATAATTCTTTTGGCCCCAAAATCCCATCCTTAGGCTCAGTGCATGAACCCCATGCTAATCCTTTAAAATTTCAAGAATTAAATAAGACTCAGTGAGCTGAATTATACTTTTCTTGAAGAAGAATTGTGACTGAGAATCATACCAGCCTTCCTCACATCTCAATGGAAGAATTCCTGCTGGACAAATACATCTTTAAAAAAAAGCCCACACAAATAATACTGGATATGATAATATCAGGTTCCTGTTAAACCATTGCTTGTAAGAAATGGGAAGCAAATGAAAGAAAAGAGAAGAATTCCATGGAGAGTTAAAAGTTGGAATTATGTGGCTTAACAAATCAAAACAAACAAAAACACCCTATGACCTCTGTCCCCTGACACTAGAGGCTGAGATGAGGTGATGATCTTGCCCAGGGTTTTCAGCAGCAAGGTCCACCAGCAAGACTGGAGAGCACTCAAACTCAGTCTCAATTAAGAAGAAAATAAGTTCCCTCTTTTAAAATAGTCTTGTCCATAACGTCTTGCCTGTGACACAGTTTTTCTGTGGTGGATTTGAACAACATTGCCCAGAGCTTTTGGGTAACACAGCACTTGTTCTGTAGGCAGCAGCCCAGGACCTGCTAGCAGCCACTCAGCTGTTCTCTCCTGTCTGCTACCCAGATGCTCACAAGTACAATGCTGTGTTAACACAACCTAATTATCTGCCATGTGCAACTATTTATACATTCTTGCTGTGTTAGAGAGATATGAGGGCAGCTTCCCTTTCCTTAAAAATCCCTTTGCGCTTATTGTCATTTTTTTCCTCAGTGCTGAGGAAATTCATATTAAAATGTAGCTCTTGTTTCTCCATTTAGAGCATGGACTTGCATGTAAAAAAGAAAGCATGCTTTGGATTCCCTTAGTGAGTCATCTCTATTTCACTGGTGATTCATTTCTTGAAAAGAGAGGAAGGAAAATCTGGCCTGCTAACACCAAGTGTGATCTATTTATCTTTCTGTTTATTTATTTTAGCCCAGGGCACTTTCAAAGCATGCAACTGCAGGAAGGCGGCTGGGCTGAGGGCTGCTGAAGCTGATGTTTTCTGGGGTTGTGCCTGTGCAATATGGAACTGAAGAGAAATGGAGAACCCTTATTCACACAAAGCTCTCTTGCACTGAAGCATAGAAGAGGGGGAGGATCCATTCTGACAGCTTGGTGCGTGCTAAAAGCATTTTGGGTTTGTGCATCACTGGGTTCTTGAATCTCCACCCACAGCGATGACTCTGACCAACCACCCCCTCAGGCACTAGGGTGTGTCTCACTCACCTAGGGACCTTCCCTGTCTCCTCATCTGTACACTCTAGGAAACTACAGTACATAAACAGGTATTGAAATCAAGTTTGTTTATGCAGCTACCTTTACTAACATTTAATTTTCATCCTAAGTAATGTTATCTGCAGCATACAGAAAAGCTAAATTCTTCTTTAAAATGCATAAAAGTACTATAATGGCAATTAGTTAACCCAGATATGGTTATAAATAGCTCAGTGTTTTTTGCAAATTTTGAGCAAGCTGTCATAAGCTAGAGCTACATCCATAAGCAATTATGGTTTATGGTTTTTTTTTTTTTTTAACTAACATGGGACACAGCACAACATTCTCTTTTCCTCCTGAATCTTACCTAAATCTTACCACAGACTGAAAAGCAACGTTTGTGTAGTATGGAGCAATATCTTCTGCAGTTGAATCTAAGCAAACACATTTCATGTTAGAGTTGTCTTTGGATTATATGTTGTTAGCGATAGAACACTTTTGCCAGTGTTTTAGCTAACATTAGTCACAGACAGGAGGAAATTCTTTGAAGTTCTTGGAAGCAGAATAGTTTTTAAAATGTAGATTTTTTTGCCACCCAAGATAAGGCAACCTTGGATCAGTGAAAATGAAAATAGGAGCAATTACTGGGCTGCTAAATGAATTCTGCCCATTATTTTATGCACCAGAGAAATTAGGGCAAGGGCTGAATTCTTTATCGGGACACCAAAAAACAATTTTTTTTTTCTAATTTGAAATTTCAATGCATTCTTGGTAGGTACAAAAAAAAAAATCAGGTGAAGTTTCTTTTTTGTTCTTTTTGTTTTGTTTTGCTTCTGTTTTTCTGCTCAAAATCTGTCACTGTATTATGATGATGGGTGAGGAAAAAAGGCATGCAGAAGCACATCCTCTTAGAATTTGACCAAGATCTTGAGGTTTAGTCAGATCCGTTGGACACTGATAAACTCATGCTCATATGTATTGAATATCATTTAGGATGCTATTTTTTGACAGAGAAGGGGGGATGCAATGATGCCTTTCTAAACACAAACAGCCACTGAAAAATGATTCCTGGTATTTCCAGACTGAAATTCCCACATGAGATTTTCTGGGCAACAAAAGGTAGCAGAGGTCTAGTGTCTCCCCTTTCTATACCTGGAAAAAATTTCAGTCACTGCTGCCCCTATGTCTGTAAAATCTTCTTTGTAGATGAATCTAATTGTAGCAATAAAGGAGTATTTGCCTTTGAACTTCAAAATATTTTCATGACAAAGCACAAAGTAGTCCTGTGTTGTCATGCTGGTTTTTAAAAACACTGAGTATTTCTGTGCCACTAATAAACAAGATTACTTGCCCTAAGATGGACATGGGGAACATGAAACATCATGAATTTGCATTATTATATGGAAAAACATCTTCAGAGTCCAATGAATATTTGAGTGAAGAAGTGAAAGATAAAATAATTTGTATTTGTACAAGTAATGCAAATGTAAAGACATTTAGGAAATAATTTAAAATGTATTTGCATTTTCTGCATTCTATCTTGGCTACCCAGAGTTAAGGCTGTCTTTAGTTGTAAAGTCACTTCCAGCCTGCTGTGATATACGAGGTCCCCAGGGATGAGAAACAAGCAGGAATTTGTAGTTGAAGAAAACTGTTGTTCCTTATAAAATCAGACCTCCCTATCCACTCACTCAGACCAAGAGTTATGAGCCAATTTATACATCAGAACGTTCCAGTCCCAGTGGGTACATGTGTTGCCTTGCCCTCTGCTGCTTGCCTTATGTTTGTACTGTCAAGGAAGATCTACTCTAAACAGATGAAGCAGGTCTCACTTCTGATAGATGGTAAAGACTCTGCTCATTTCTGTGTATCTTAAGACTGAAAATCCTGGTATGAGTTTTAAGGTACAAAATTAGGGCATGTATAGTCCTGGAAATGGAAATAAAACACACATTGATATGTAAGAATTGGGGAAAGCTCAGCTTAATTTCCTGATCTTTTAAACTCCCCAGTGCATTTTGCCAAGTAATTTAAGGTAGTTGGAATTTAAGCTCTGATCATTTCCTTCTGCTTTTTCTCAGTGCCCTAGCTGAAGTCTGTATGATAGCTAAGTCTTTGGAAGGAGCTCAGCAGCTTTTGCCAGACTTGTCCCCACTTTGATTTTATATTTTGTCATTATTCATGTAAATAAAATCAAATAACTAACATGTTTAAATTGTTTAGGCATTGTGCATCAGTTACGTATGCTAAGCACTTGAACTTATACAGGATTCACTACTTAATTTGTATAAATACAGATTTAAGAAGAATTCAGAAAACAGTCCTAGTGATGAATATCTAATTGATGGATGTATATTATTCCTTCTTGGGGACTGATTAAAACAATGAGAAAAAGTATACTTCATAAAAAAAAATCAGCTGCTATAGTGCACAAAAATTTTTGACATATCACTTCAGTTTTCAGATATATGCTTTACTTGTACTGTGTCCAAAGACAACTGTTCTATCCTCACAGGTAAGATCTTTGCTGGCCTAGATCTAAGGGTGAAGATTATTCTTCTTTAACCAACACAAAATACTTACGCAATGATTACCTCAATCTGCCAGAAATTTTGTATTTTGCTGGTATAATCCTTAACAGCATCCTACTTTAAGTTCTGCTTGGCATTACTTGATTTTGTCCACATTAGAAGATGTTTAACTGCCACCTTTCTAATGGCTAAAAATGTGAGGTACTGTTTTTGTGAAATTCATTCTGCCCAGAGGATGGAGTAATTCTGTCATCTAAATGGTTTCTTCAAGCAAAGCATGTGAGGAAACATTCAAGCCAGTATTTTGAAATCCAGAAAATGACTATCTTGGGCTTCACATCCTCTCCGTTTCTATTAGCTCTGAGCTGGAAGGAGTGCTTATGAAATGTCACATACCTTCCCGCTATTCAATTTGTCCTCACAGAGGAAGTCTTTCCAACCACATGGAGGTATTGTGAAACACCATTTATCAGCATGTTCAGTCTTGAAATCCTTGGTGAGAGTGAATAATGGGATTCCAAGATACTACTGTAAGATATTTTTGAACATCAAGATAGGGATTGGATTCTAGTGTTATGTTTCAGCAAATAAAGCATAATAAAATGAAGTATTTTAGGCAAAATAATCAACAATATATAAATAATTAAACATTTAACATAAACTCTGACAATAAATTTGTGGGCCTACTGTCTTCCAGCAGCCTGATTCAGGTCCATTCAGGACAGTGGTATGACTTCCAGCCTCCCTGGACATTTTCATCAGGAGTCAGAGGCATCTCACCAACGCAGGAGATGTGCTGGTTGCTGCATATGAATCAGAGGAACTGAAATTCAATAGTGAGTAATTTAGTACCAATCAACAAGTAATAAGGCAGAAAGGAAGAGAAGCTTCCTGTTGACCGTGGATCAGAGGAGGTTCAAATCTACTGTTTCTAACCTGTCAGTTCTAACACATCTGGTGGTTGTGAAACCCAAGTTAAGCATGCTTGTAACCCAACAAAGTGCTAAAAACCCAGTAATAACACTTGTTCTTCTCAAATACTTCCTAGTTCATAAGCATTGTGGGTTATAAGCACATGGGGTTATCATAGAGGTCCTTCTCTCTGATAGTGATTGTGTTGCCTCTGATGTCTCATATACTGCCTCAACTGTCTGCCCCTGATCTGAATTTCACTTACAGTCTGGGCTACCCCATAGGTCTGTCCAAAATGTCTGAGCAGGGAATAAGCAGTTGTTTTCAATCTGCTGATACTTCTAAGCTATGCAGTTTACTTGAAGTGAGACTTCAATGCATGAAGCTATGTTTAAATCTCAAGGAGTATCACTGGTAAGTAACTCTGATTAGAGTCTAAACACTAGAACATAATTCTGAAGAAGGGTTTGAGCAGAGCCTTGTTAAAATACATACCATACCTCATGTGGCTTTTGAAGAATGATAATATGCTATTGCAGCAACAAGAAGCCAATGCTTTCCCTAATAAAGGTGTTCTTTTTTTTCTGATGCATATTACATACAAAAACTAGAATCTAATTTCTGTATTACTGTTAGTTAAAGTGACTTTTGGGAAGGAATGCCATGAGTACCTGTGGAAAAATAAATCTGCTTTTATTATGTATTCCAAATTGGAATAGATCAGAAAGGCCTATCAATTCTGATTATGTTTTTTATGCATATTGACATTTGTGAAGTCACCCTACCTGAGGATAAGTGATTAAAGATATTTCTTGTTACAGCAAGGGCTGACACTGCCTTTAGCATCAGCTGGTAATTCTGCAGAATGATTGCAGCCAGGCTTTGCTGTTCTTTTTCCCAGTATGTAGGAAGTTGCAGGCAGACCCAAGGAAGTCTTAGGGTTGACTTGATGTTCAGCTGACCAGCTGATAAACATTTGTGAGTAGGGAAGCATTCCTCTATCAGCAAAGCTGAAGCAATGATATCTCAGTCATACCTAGGGTGAGATGGCTGCTGAACGAGCATTCTCCAGACTGCAACTTCTGCATTTGTGTCCTTATCATTGCCATTCTCCACAGTCTGGGCTGTCATTTTACTTGTTATTTAGTAACAAGTAACCTGGCTTGTTCCCTCTCTTGTCCAAATCAGGTTATGAAAAAGCCCAGAGCTGAAAGCAGATCAGTCTGACAGCCCAAGCATTCTCCTCCCTTCTTTTGCCTCACGCTCTGCTGTGGAGTCCTTAAGCCACTAGAGGAGAAGGAAAGCAGGGGGATCTCCAGCTGCAATCTGCAACAATTAGGAAGCAAGAAATCCAGGGAGAATAGCAGAGAGCAAGAAAAGGAGTCTTCCAGTTGTTGTAGCTGATCAGGTCAGACTCAGAATCAAAACACCCTCAAAGTGCAACGGACAGGTGGGCTGAGATGCTGAGAGGAGAGCTGAGGGCTGTACAATTAACAGTTTGAAGGAAGACAGAGATTGGTTTCAAACAAATAAACAAAAAAGGCACAATGTTATTGCTGGTGCTGCCTGCTTTCAAGTTAACAATGCAAAATAAGGGTAGTCTACGTAAAACCCTTCTCTGTGTCAGCACTGCCCTGATCCACTTGCACTGGGAAACCCGCAGTGATGGGGATGGATGCTCGCAGTGCGTCCATCGGGCTCAGACGAGGTCGGCGTGGCGTGGACGAGAATCCAACAGAAGTGCAGTGATTTGAGCTTACAAAGCAGCCGGGTTTGTTTCCTTGGCTGCCCGCACCCCCGGCTCGCTGGAACTGACAAGACTTTTCTTCTCTCTGCATTTCAATGACTGTGCCAATGGGCAAGTGGGGAAAGGAATATTAATGGTACGGCCTGGGAGCGGCTCCGTGCCTACCGGCACACCGAGAGGAGCGCGGCCCCGTCCTCCCCCGGGGGTGCTCTCAGCCCTCGGGGCCCTGTGCCAGAGCACTGCCCGTCGGTCTAGGGTGGGGGGCCGCGTGAATCCCCCAGCACGGTCACTTGCGCGTTCTCCGGCCCGGGGGGCAGCGCCTACAGCTCCGCGCACCCACCGCGCGCGCGCGCGCTCGGGCACGCGCCCCGCCCGCCGCCCCTCCCGCCCCGCGTAGCGGCACGCGCACTGCCCGCCGCCCCCCGCACGCGCGCGCTCCCGCCGCTCCCGCAGCCGCCGCTCCGTCCCGGCCGCCCGGCGCTCGCCGCCGCCGCCGCCCTCCCTCCGCCTGCCCCCTCCCCTCCCCGCCTGCTCCCAGGTAGGGTCCCCGGGGGTCGCCGCCCGCCGCGGGAATGCGGGGCCCAGCGGCTCTCTGGTGGCCTCGCCATGGCCCCCAGCGGCCTGCGGTCCCCCCGGCGTGCCCCCAGCTGATACGAGCGATGGTTAAACCTCGCGCTCTGAGACACGCATCTCTCTCTCTCTCTCTTCTTTTTTTCTTTTTTTTCCTTTTTTTTTTGTGTGTGTCTCTTCCCCCCCCCCCCCCCCCCCTCCCCGCTCGTCTTGGGGCTTTCAGCTTACGGAAGAGGAAAGCATCTGATGCGTCTGCTCACATGCCACTTCTGATCATCCGTTGCCTCTTCGCAAAGAGCACGATCGCAGGGGAAGATGGAGATGCACTAAGTTGCCCGTAGCGCGAAGTGCTGCAGGACCCGCCGCTCCCCGCGAAGTGCCACCGCTCCCGGGTGAAGTTGGAGCGCGGCGGCGGCGGCTGAGCGCGGCTCTGTGTTTCTCTCCGCGGCTGTAGGTGGTGCGGAGCGCGGCGATGAAGAGGCAGCCGGCACCCCGCGGGACGCGCCTGCTGCTCCTCGCCCTGCTGGCGTGGCTGCCCACAAGGTGAGGATGCTCGGCGTGTCTTAGATTCCTAAGGGTAGGCTTGTGTGAGGGGTTATAAAAGTAGAGCGAGGAGTAACGTAGTAAAAGCCGTCTCTTAGCCGCTCGCGTGCATATAAAGCATAGGTGCTACATAGTATCCAGAGCTAATGCTGTGGGCTTAACTTGTCCTGCAACAGACCGTGAACCGGCGTTTGATTTCGTGGCGTCTAGGAGGCACCGAGTTTTAAGTGTCTCGATGTAAATTGAGAGCTTAAGGGTTTATTGGAGTTACCCCATTGCAGTGACTGTGTGCTATGCAGAGCAGTTACGATGGAGAATCGGTGATTCTGAAATTAAAAGGCAATTCATGGTCTCTAAAATAATGACGATTTTTTCCCCTCGTTTTTATTATTATTATTTTTACTTTGGGCATGTCTATTTTTTGGTGCCTTTTTTTGGTCAACGTAACAGAATTTCAGATGGCACTTAAGCTTTGTTCCTCTAGGTGGAGGTAGCATACAACTTCATAATCGCTTACAATAAAACAATGCCTTCATTTAATAATCAACTTCCTAATTTTGTTTAAAGTTCCCCATCTCTAGAGTGACAACACTGTAGAAGATAATTTTAATCAAATAATTAGTTTTGTGTTTCCCACCATCCCTAAACATGCAATTAATTGTAGTTTGTAACTCTGATTTACTTGCTCTGGTTCTCACTGCAGCAGGTTTACCTACAATGGTACACATCAAAAACAATGTAGTTTACCTCTGTTTTAAAACGTTTGCATTCACTTTTTCTCTGCTTTCTAGAGAACAAAATAAAATCCTGAAACTGTATTTCCTATTTCACTTTGTCCCTGACTATGGAGCAATATTAGTTGAGTCACAGTGGGCCAGATCCTATCCTGCAAACCCTACTCAAGTGAGTAATCTCACTGACGTCAGTGAGGCTGCATGCGTAATGAAGGAGTATATGCCAGAGTAAAGTTTGCAGGATCTGACCCTAATTAGATATAATTGAATGAGCCAGTTTTGTCATGGCATCATGACTTCAAAAACCACTTACATCTCAAAAACAAGCTTAAAAATGGCAGATATGTACAGCACATAAATACTGTTAAGAAAGTGAACTATCCAGTAATTAGGAATAAATTAACAGAGCAGTTGTTTTACTGATATTTTGATATTCATTTTGTAAGTTATGTGATTGTGGTTGACTGTAAGGTCTGTGTAATGGAAAGACAGACTGCAATGATTTACATTTAAATACTTCCTCCATGCTGTTGAGTCAGGGACCAGCAAAATGCCATGTTTTTAATCATTTTATTCCTTACCTTACTCAGAAAATGTGCTTGTCTTTATGGCACAATTATTCATCCAGAAGGTCGTGAATCATTAGTTTATTTAGAGATAAGAAATACACAAAATTTCATCATAAACAAAGAGATAGCTGCAAAGAGTACTAATGTGGCATTATGCATGTAGGATATGATGACCTGCTTTCTTGATATTAATACTCTGGTTTTAAGTAGGTAAGACAGATGAGCTCAGCTCATGCATTTCACACCCACTGTACTTAAAATTTGCATGTGTAAGGGTTCCTGCGTGCAGGGTTTCCCTAGGACGGAAGCCCTCTGGTTTGGGTGCCCAGGTCTGGGAGGACTGCTCTGAACCACAGCAGGCTGAGCACCAGGTTCCTGCTTGAACCCGTAGTGTTTTCCATAAATACACGGTCCATAAAAGCTAGAATATCTTTTTATTGGTTGGGAAAGTTCGATGCAATTGGTGATCTGTAGATTCTTCTTAATGATTCATTTCTGATTTTTTTTTTTAATCGAAGTTTTATAAGGTTTGCCTGCACCCAATAGAATGTCAGGTAGAGCTTTTTGTATCAAAACAGTATTTTAAAAACAGGAAGGCTATCCGCAGCTATCCTGCAGCTCTCTAGTCAGCATCGTTGTTCCCACCCACCGAATACTGACATCAGAGGACTCCCTGAGCATGATTGCTGGAGTTTTCCCTCGTTAGTTTCTCTGGTCATGTACTTAACATGACCATTGGGTGGAGGCATATCCACAGCATTTATCCAAAGATAGGGTACAGTTAGGTGAAGACAGATAGGACTGAGCTGGAAGGAGACAGTTTTATGTGTGAGAACTGGGGTTATCAGTGAGTAGCGTGGGAATGACATGCCAGGGGGACCTGGGAATCACAAGCCTTTGTACCTGACCAGCCAAATGTGTTAGTGGGGCTTGTAGTGGTCCTTGTTGTGATGCAGCATTGGCTGAAATTAGAGACTACTGTAAAATGACTATCTGGAAATTTTAAGTGGTATGCCATAGATTATTATGTTTCTGAATGTTATACCTAAATTGTGCATTTTTAATTACACCCTTCATGTTAGAGGGAAGCAAGGTAAATATTTAAGGCCAGCCTGTAAAAACTGCATGTTGAGTGTACATTAAATCTTACCTAGTATCTTCTAAAATTTAAAATGTCCATTTAGATCAGTGCTGGCTGACTCCCTGGAAGATGAAGCTAAGAATAACATCACCATCTTTACAAGAATTCTAGACAGACTTCTGGATGGTTATGATAATCGTCTTAGACCTGGATTAGGAGGTAATAAAAACAATTAAAGATTGATTTTGAAAAGTCAGTTATACTGTTCAGATTTCATGCAGTGATTTTCTTCCTTCAGGATTTCTTTTTACCCTAACAACTAATATGTATTTTGATAAATTATTTATAACTCTATATTCATCCATGAATCACTTGAAGTTTGAGAAATAAAACATCTATTAATGGGAAGGAGGCACTTTCACATGTATTTGTTAAGTTAAAGAGAAAAAAATCTGGAGATTTAACATGGTGAAATGGAATGAGAACAGAAATAACATCGAAATCTGTTATTCTGGTCAGGGAATTTTGGTTGAAGAAGCAATGCGGGCTTTATTCCCTGCAGTGTGATGTTTACAGACATCTGCACAAGTGTTTTGTTTGTTTTTTTAATGGCATGTAGAATTCACATTTTAGATTAACTCCTTGTCACAGTAAATCCAATGGGAATGTTGTATTGTTTACTTCCTTAAAATTAGGGTATGATGGATGATTAAAATTTCGTTTCCAGATACCTTGAATGTTTTTGGCCATTTGGAGGAAAAAAAGGGGAATGTGTGTGCTGAGGGGAAGGAATGCTGGAGGACCAAGTTCACTGCATTTGTATAATGGCTGTCAGTTTTTCTTGTGGTTTTTTTTTTTGTTTTGTTTTGTTCTGTTTTGTTTTGTTTTTCCAAAATGTCAGTTAAGCTTTATACTGGCTTGTGTAAGTATGTAAGTGAGGTATTTAAACAGTTTGTTTGTTCTGGGAAGCATTACTGTACAGAATGATCTACACAGTATGGAGAGGGGCACAGTGTCTTGATTTTAATACTACGTTGTCTACTATTATTATTTATATGCTATTTTTTCTCAGTAACAGAAATATTTATGTATCAATAACAAAACTATTAGCAAAATTCATAATAGTTTTGATAATGGTAGTTTTCAGCTGGAGGCTGTTTCAACTTGCTAAAACTGATTCTAGTACAAAATTCCTGGAAGCCATTTCTGTTCCTGTTGAATTCAGTAAGATCAAGATCAAAGCTAGAAATCTGCTCTGACTTCCATGGAAATTACACAAACAACTCAATTCGATCAAATTAGGAGTTATTTAAAACTCAGAGTTTTTAACACACTTCCATTCTGACCTGTGGCTCTTCTGCTGTTCTGGTTCTGGAGAATCTTGGCTTGCATTTGGCACAGCATGAAGTGGCAGCTAGCACTGCCTGGCAACAGCTTCCTCATTATACATCAGTGCCTGAAGTATCTTCCCATTTTCATTTCTGGCCTCTGGTACAGTGGAAGGTTGTGAAATAGTCTACATTCAGGACTTTTTTATTTACCTAATCCATAAAATGAGATATGAGTCTGTACAGTGATATTTACATGGAGATTCAATTTATTTGCAGAATACTTGATTTTAATAATTTAGACATAGTATGAACATACAAAGCCTTGCAGGTAATTTACAGAAGTATTCAATATCACAAAGCTTGAGTTTAATTTGTGGGGCTTTTAAAATCATGGATTTTATTAAGAAAATATTGAAAAAATATTTTACTGTTTACAAAAAAAAAAAAAAGATATGCCATTTAGTGAGAGCAGCTGGCAGTTCCTTTGCATGTCATGTATTCTTTTGAATATTGAAATTTTAATTGTTGATGAGATGAAATCTAAAAACTAATATTCTCGTATTTTTATTTTACATTTTCCATTATATCTACTTCAAAATATCTCCTTTTTTTTTTTTTTGGTCAGGTCTCCTACTTAATTAAAATATGCTTTGGGAGCGTAAAAATTAAAGAATTAACATCTGTTTGATATTGGCATACACAGCAATCAACCCATGCAGAACATGTGTAAAATGAAACTGTGTCATGCATATTAAACCGTGATGATTCATGATGCATTAATGTTAATCTGCAGGAATAGTTCAGTTGTGGATTGATGGATTCTGATAGTTTAAAAGAATTATTGTAAGATTCATCTCAGATAATCCATGGTACTTAATATGCCAAATAGTGTTGTGGATAATGCTTAGTAATTATGGAGTAACCAATTTCAGGAATTTTATAGCATTTCATTTGCTTTCCTTTATTATTCTGTACTCCAAAAAGAAAAATGAAAATTATTATTATTTTTTTTCATTTTAAAGACGCTATGTGCTTAGTGAGTACTAATAGTTTCTAAAAGGGATTTTGCCTTTTAGAAGCAATATTTTGATCATGGCATATGTCATTAATTTAATATAACTTAGGTTCAGTTGTGTTCCAATTGCATTAATGCAAGTCTGAAATAATTTAGTTGAAACCAGTAGAACATTTTCATTGACGTAGTAGCTTCACTGCTAATTCTGAGATCACAGTGTAGGAAAACAAAACATTCCAGGGTCTGAGATGGATTCTTTTAAAGTCTTTCTGTGAAAGCAAGAGTTGTTCACAAACCCAATTTCACCTGCTATGAAAGACATTTTCAGATGTCTTACAGAAAATTTGGCTCATTGTAAGTAATTACTCAGCTCACAAATAGTTTTAATAACAAAAAGTGCTAGCTGGTTATTTTAGCTAATTATTGACAATAAAATAGAAATGTACAGTCTCTTTGAAAGGTTGTATATAAATTGAACTCAGTAGTTGTCTGAAGATTTGTTCTTGATTTTAGAGATAGGTTTATAAATGATTTTACTGGAAGACTTTGTGTGAGTGTTCATAGTGGGTATCTTGGTGCTTTACTGATACATAGAGAGACCTCAGAACTGAGTTATTTGGCATGCGCTTTTGGGACAGCTTTAACTTTCACTGTAGATGCAGCAGTCCTGTAAAAGCAAGTTATATCTGTTGGAAACTTCCTAGCATCTGGCATCCTTGAGTGATGTATGATCACTATAGCGATGCAGTAACCTGCAAAATGGGTGTGGGCAGCAAAAAGAAGACACTGCACTGTCCCCTGAAGTCAGAGATGTCTGGTATTACTGAAACAATACCCAGATGTACTACATGGGAGTGGATATATGTGGGAGTATTCAAGAGTAGAGAAGATTTTCTCTGTACTCATATTATACTATGGACTGGATTGCAGCTGAAACAGCCTTGACTACCCTGGTATTTTCAATACGAACTATTTTACCTGAACATTCCATGTAATTTCTGTTCAAACATCAAAATAAATGTGAAGTTCTGTTTTGAAACAACTCCTATTCAGAATGAATATGTCACTTAGCACTAATTTGAATGAAATACAGACTTGCAAATGAGAAAGCATAAGAAGTTTGATTTTTATTTATTTATTTATTTATTTATTAATGATATTCTTCAAAATCAGGAAGGTAATTACTTCTATTAATTTTCTGTAATGTTTCCAGTTTTCAATAAATACTTTGATTTTTATTAAGATAAACAAAGCAAGGAAGAAAAAGAGATTTCAGACTTTTAAACAGTGAGTCAACAGAGTAAACCTGAGATAAAGCTACATTCAAACCATCTGAACGCTCTCTCTGCTTTCCTTTGCCCCTTGAACAGCTATAATTAAAGTAAACAGGGTCATAGAGTATGACAGTCCACTCCTTGAATATTTTGATATGTATATTAAGCATAGTAGAAATAACATACAGGAAGATATCGTTTAAACAGAAAAAGTAAGTATGAAGAGAGGAAGTAAAGGAGAGAGGATGGAGATGGTGATTGGATTTTGATCTTACATTGGATACTTCAGTTATCTTACTGTATCTTGTTAGACTGCTTTCCCATCTGACATTTGAAGTTGCTCTTTTACAACAGCCACAGAGTTTTTGTTTATCCTCCTTTCCCAAATTATAAAATACAATTGAATACATGAGCTAATTAAAAAATAAAGCGTTTTAAGGGCAGAAAATAGCATTTGGATGTTAAAAGGACAGAGAACTGGACTTTATAGCTTGGATAATCGATTTTCAGCTATCTGATCTAATGTATGCCAAACCTGCCCATGACAAGAGAGATGTAACTAAGTGAAGCTTAAGATCCCTTCCAACCCAAGCCATCCTATGATAATACTGACGTGGCAAGGAGCTGTGCAAATTTGTACCACTTGAGAATCTTTCCACAAACTAATCAGTCTAACCAGCTTCAGGAAAAATGATCTTGTTGTAATCACAAAGATCAATCAATTAAAAAAATTAAGGAAGATCAGACAGTAAGTAGGTGAAAACTAAATTTCACCATGGTTCCATTTTGGAGGATCCATCTTAGCTATAAGATGACTTTCACATCTTTTGATTGCTTTAGCAAAAATCTCCATTACATTTCACTTAACAGGAATATCAAAGAGAACTGAGAAAGATTATTGCTGATCAGAGAGATGATGAGCAGCGAACACTTAAGGGTGTGCTCATCCATTTTTGCAGTACTGGCTATATATTATTCCACTGAAGTAGTGTAGTAGTGTGAAGAATCAAACTCATTGATTACAAGTGTATAGCGTGCTCACTAAATCAACTGAAAGGAAATCTTTTCTTTTTTCCCAAGGCAGGAGAGCTTTGTGTATATATATCCACACGTGAATATCAAAGAGTTGTATGTCTTCAGTTGCTAGGAAACAAGGCCATCATATGTTGATAATCTGTCTTGTGCTAAGTTTAGGGCAGTATATTTATATGTTGCTGTGATTCAGAGTGTTCTGAATCAGCTTCAGAAACTTTTGTAGCTGCTTTAGCTGTCCTCTAGCTGGGAATTAAAATTTTGGAGGTGTTTGACAATTTCATTGTGTTGATACACATTCAGAGCAGCTTAAAAGAAGGATCTTGTCTATTTTTGCTGCATAACACTACAGGGAAGCTTTTGCTAATGATTTTAAAGGAAAGCTTTTCTACTGTTTGTAGAGGAAAAAGTGTAGTATGCACTTGCATAGTCTGATTGCTACCTTAGCCCTTCTATGTATGCTTTTCTTTAAGGATCACATGGAATCTGACCATAATGCTTTCAGAGGAGTCCAAGAGAGACTCAGATTTATTTATGTTAGAATTGCAGGCAATGTATATCAACCAAAAAAAAGATTAAGATCTTTGTAAACAAATGGAAAAGCATACATTCCTTATGGAGGAAGATAAGAAAATTGCATTTAACTGGTCATCCAGGGCATGCAAGTTTTGTTAAATTTCAAGAACAGAACTAACTCTGTAGCTGTAAGCATTCTATGGAATGAATAATTATGGAAGTGGAATGACTGGAGAAAAAAAAAAAAAAAAAAAAAAGAAACCCTCAAATATTTGTGCTGCTAAAAAACAAACCAGTGAAGTTGTTATAGAATAAGAGCACTGGCTGAGGGGCTTTTCTTTAAGATGAAAGTCAGTGGATAAATCAACAGTGAAGATGCGAAAAATAAATTTATTACAATTGTGCAAAATATTGTGATTGTAGGAGGTGTTATGCTTCACAACATTTAATAAATAATCTAGGTACATTCCTGTGAAGTTTATATGCCTATAAGGGATCTTGTTTAGAGGATCTCCTAGTTCACTGAGTATGCATATTCTGTACATTTTTTTTTTTTTCCTGGCAGAGTATCAGCATTTGCTTCTAATACTAGGAATTATCCTGATGACGCCAAGATTGTATAAATGCTATTAAGACATAAAAGTATGTACTATGGTATCTGCAAACTCCTGTGGAGATCCTGTAGCTTATTATAAATCAGATTGACAGGACTGTTTAGTTGTTCAGCCAGATTTGATAGGCTAAGACAAACATCATCTTTCTTTAGTGACTCATTCATTTTAGGTTACTGAGGAACTGGTGCAGTCCAGTGGCCTTGCAGATCTCCAAGGTGTTTACTGCTTGCCAGTAAGACTTCTTACCACATTATAGAAATCTTAGTTTGCTATCCATAATGAGTATTTATTTTTCATTCAGGTTGACTAGTGCTGGTAGCAACAAATAATAGATGTCATAATAAAAAATAATATTATGGTTTACACTTAAAAAATGTACTTAAAAATACTATCTAATAAATACTATCTAAAACTATTCTATACTAATACTATGCTTATTGCTGAGATGAGCAGTCTTGGAACGTTCTGTTTTGTTAATTCTTGGTATAGGGCACATACAGAATGTTCTCAGATCTTATATTTACACCAAAATAGAGTGTTAGCTAAAGAAGAAGAATAGCTGAAGCTATTAAGATCTCTTATTCAACTCTATAAGCACTTGAAGATTTAAAACTTTTTGGTGAGGAACAGTTTAACCAGCATTGATCTAAAAATAAAAATTCACTGAATGTATTTTGGATGCTGACAGTATTTGGAACACTGTGTCCTTCTTGAAGTTGGCAAAATGGACCTTAGAACCATGTTGAATCTAAGGAAAAAATGGTAGTAAAATTTTACTTTGTATCAGTCAACATCATTGTTTCAGTTGTGCTAATTTATGCTTATGCAACAGTGACCAACCTTTAAGGAAGTAGTTGCCTATAACTATTTATTTCAAAACAATTTTTTGTCAAGAGTACTGACATTTTATTTTCAATCAAAACAAAGTACATGGGATTAAGTAGACATCAGAAGACCTTCACCTTCTTTGCACGTTTGGTTTTTTTTTTTATACTTAGTTCTTACAACTTCTACTGTCAAATATCTATTTAATTCTGTTTGCTGTATTTTAGTATCTTAGTAGTAAAAGCGGCCATGAGACATACCTCTTACTATGTGTTTATATTCTGCATAATGTAACAAGCTTCTACTTCATACCAAACCTGATTGTGGTTGAAAATAATGTAAAAACGCTATACTTATAAGTCATCATGTAAAATGATAAAAAAATAGATCTGAATTCTTTTCACCTTAGCTTTAATAAGTAAGTAACTACTAGGCCAAAGATGGTGATTTTCATCACAGTCACAGAAATAATGGTTGGTCAGAGTTGTCTTGAAATCTCCCATCTTTAGAGACACAGAAAAGAAAGAAGTAATAGATATAACCTGGGCAACCTGACCTATTCCCAGAGTCAGCTCGGCCTTGAACCTTCGGATGCCTGTCCTTTTTGAACTGAGTTGTTCTAAGATTCTATGACTTACAGACTATAGGTCTATTGCTTCTGGTGTTATTCCTGACTACATATTACCACTTCTGTTTTCCTGGAGAGACACAATTTCATGACAGCTTGTAACAATAATTGTCAGTGCACAAACTAGTTCATCCAATTTCTAGAATTAGTGGCATGTAGAGAGAGAGGTACTTCATCAACAAGGATCATGCAGCAGAATACACAGACTGCCTATACATAAAGACTGCAGCTACTGGTTTTTTACAATATCTCTGTATCAACTGTTGGTATTAGTGGTTCATGCTAGTGGCTACTATTAAGTTCTAATAGTAGCTTCAAAGTCTCTAGGAAGAAAGAGATATGAGAACATAACACTACTTTTTAACAACCTAGTGTTATTTTAATATGTGATAAGATGGAAAAGATACCGTAAGCAAGGAACAGGGGAAGGGGCAGGAGGTTGGGATAAAAGAGATGGAGACTGGAGAAAGAGAAAACAGTGACATTAAACATCGGCCACTTTTAAATAGCTGGCAGATTAAGACAGCTGAACAATATTTTTTTCAGATACCCATTGGAAAATTGGAAGTGGAATAAAATAATCAGTTTCACCATTAGAATTTGTGTGTATTTAAACTGAAAAATATTTATTTCAGAAATTGAGTTCTCTGTCTCAAAAACAACTGTACAAGGTATATCAGATACAGTTTTGTGCTGTAAAACTGCTAAATTAAAGCATCATCAGAAGATTTTGAACTAATCTCGTCAAAAGTCTAATATATTTTAACAATAATCAAAGCACTTTAATATGTCAAGATTAATCTTTAAACACATTTTTAGGACTGCATTTTCAGTTTAATACATGAATTAAATTAATTACAAGCTGAAACAAGTTCTGTTTATCACTACCTTCCTAGTAATAGTTTGCCTTATTAGGCAGGATATGTCAGTGCTAGTTTTCTGAAATTGTCTGTACATTAGGAAGGTATGATCCTGCTAATCTTTTGAAAGTGGTTTTGCTATTTGAGAACCATTTGTATGATTACTAAATTCCATAATTCCTTGCCGTATGTTGAGAGCTATTTAATAATTAGATCACTTAACTGTGAAAGTAGCATAAATCAATCTCCCTCTTACCTGAGATTATAGTACACATCAAAGGACAGAAAACATTTTAGTAAAGTTGAGTAGCTGCTGTCAGATACAGGATTTACTTTCATCTAACATTAATTTGTCTGTCCGTACATACATACGTTGTCCTGTGATTTTGTGCATGCTTATCTTGTTGAACTAGTAGAGATCCTGCATCAAAAGTCCTAATCTGCAATTCACTTGGGAAAAGCATAAATATTCTGTCTGCTTACTCTGTATTTTATTGAAACTTTTGTCTCATAATCTTATATTATGATAATATAATTGGTTACATTTGAAATTCAGTGCTATCACTTTGTTCAGGTATGTGGTTCAGTAAGAATCAGTCAAAAACTGATGTGTGCTATAAAATGTATGTGTTCCTTATAAATCTGTTGTGGCTTTTCTCACAGTGATGAGATGGCAAATGCATTGGAAAACTCAGATTATTTTGCATAAGGAGTGACCTTTAAAGGACAAAGTAACTGGGAAGTATGGTCCACCACATAGTGGTGGAACAAATACATATTTCTAAGTCCATGTACCATGCTGGATACTTCTGTGGGTCCCATAATTTCTAACACTGATTTGACTTGAATGAATCATTGACCAATTGAATGATCAAATGTAGGATCAACTCAGTCATATTGGATGGAGAGGTTTATACATTAAATATATTCCAACTGGAAAGCTGATTTTTTTTAGCAATTTTTCTTTGATGTGTACAAAGATTGCTTGTGTTTGATATCTTACATACAAATGTAGTTTCCTGGATTTACCCATTTTTATTTATTTATTTATTTATTTATTTGTATTGTTTTTTGTTTTAATTTTGCAAATTATATCTTTTTGATCCCTTAAATACCTGAATTGCAGAAAACAGAATGTGTTGAGACTGAATGATTGGGCTGCCATTAGGCGTACTTCATCTCCTTGTTGGTCTCCATTGCTTGGTGCCAATTCTCTCATCTAAGAGAGATAATTGTCTACCAGCACATTCCCTACTTTTTCTTTTTTGCATCCATTTTCAGTTAACAGATAACTGTTTCAGATAACAGATTCTTCAGACCATTTCAGTCAGGATATTGGGATCTATTTGTGTTAACCCTTAAGTCTGAGACTTTCAGCACAACACCAGAGAGCAAGAAGGGAGAGTCTATGTCTGACTTCAAGAATTCAGAGGTAGGTTGAATAGACAGTTCCTGCCCTGAATACATCAGATTAATTGTCTAGATATTTCTTTCTGACTGACAGTATAATGTTTACTGTAGATGCCTTTTTACTCTTTCTGTTTGAAGTCAATAGTATTTTTCCACAGTTTATAGGTTCACTCATTCTGAATAAGGAATATCCTTTGGATGAGAAGTGGCTAGGGAACAACAATAGTCTGGAATATATAATTAAAAAAACCAGAAGTTTCACGTTAGATTCAGTGCTATGTTGGTAAGAAACCCTCTGTCATCCTGGAAGAATGACATTTCACTGAAGGTCCTTGTCATCATCCACAGTGTTGAGTACCAAACAATGAACTACTAGATTTTTAAATGTGAACTTGTTTCTACTTTGCCTCACATGGTTTCTGAAGAACTGTTTTCCTCCAGGAAAAATAAATAAATAAATAAACAAATAAATAAATAATGTTGAGAGGGAGAAATATAAATGCCTGCTGTTTGAGATAAGGGAATGGATGCATCCTGACTAATACCTTTCAGTCTGCAGGGTATTACAAGCTGTCATAGAATTCTATGCCCTTTTTACTGGGTATTTTGTCTTCAGATGATCATAAGAAAAATGAATAGATAATGCTTAAGCTATCATGCTACTGCGTAACATAACTAAGTTTAAATTAACCTACTGTTTTAAATAACATTCTGTGGTATTTGCTATCTGCATCCTCAGAAAGCCATAGTATATGCTCTGAAGAACATGTAATTTAAGTAATTGGATAATACAGGTTCTAATTAAAGTCATGTTAACATTTAAAAAAAATGTTGTTTTATGTGACCAAGACAATCATTTAATATTTTCTGCCTGTAAAAAAAGTTGTTAATATTAAAAGGCAAGCATTATCACATTTATAGAGCCTGTCCACATATATAAGCCTGAACAGGTTCTGAAAGTTCCATGGACAGCCAGAGGGGAATTCTTATGCCACAGCAACCATAAAAGACAAATTTGATGCTGCTTAATCCAAACTCCTGGGAGTATTCTGGGAGTATGTTTTAGAAGAGATTCTGGGAAATGCTGCTATCTGTAAAGCAGCTTGGGGACATTCAAGTGACTCAGCCATGGTAGTTTTGAGGCCTGTAGTACACTTCTTGTAGGCACACATTACACAACCTTAAAGTAAGAACATTTTTATTATTAACTATGCAGCAAAAGAGAAACTGACAATACTGTAACATGTTGGGATTTAAAAAGGATTGCCTTTATAACTGTTATTATTTTTAGTTCACTTGTGGATTACTTGTTTAATTTAACTACTAATATGAATCTCTGTTGGACCAAAGTTTGAATTCAATGCTTTTTCTGTTTATAAAAAAACTTATTATCCATGGTCATCCCATGAATTTTCATGCTAAACCAAATATGTTAAGAGTAAAAAAAAAAAAAAAAAAAAAGACGACATCTTGGCATTAGCAGCCAGTCTGATTAGTGCTGTCTCTCAAAGACCATACCTGTCTTCTTCTGCTCCTTATATATCAGCAATTGCAGGGATCGAGGAAGTGCAAAGAATGCTTCTCTGTGCTCAGGAAACCTGTGTACTTTGAAGTGTTAACATACAAATTACATTCAGCTGACTTGAGTACGTCCACACTAATATTTTTTTTTAAGAATGCTAGAGTAGTCTAGGTAAATATTAATCTTCTGTACTTCATAGTTATTTCAGATATCTTATGGTAGGAAATAAGATCCCTTAAAACAGAATCTGCTGACTAGTTGATAAATGGATTAGAGTGGTGCCTTTTTTTTTTTTTTTTACTACATGTCTCAGTCTTCTGAAATGCTATTATAACATAGACTACCTTCTACTCTTGCTCTCTGATATTGTGCAGAAAGTCTCATACGCTAGAGGAAATGGAAAGAAAAGGCAGTAATGACTCCCAGTCTCCTGACAGAAGTGGTCTGAAGAATGTTATCTCAAGACAGCTAAGAATGAATGAAAAAGACAGAAAGAAAGAGCAGTATTTTCTAATAAAAATATGTTCAAAGCTTCTGCTGCAAAAAATGCACTGAGTACCTACTAATACACAGCTGCATTAAAGTTACCATTTTCTACCACTGATTCTTTGTCATGCTTGAATGCAAAGCAGAAAGCTAGCAAAAGAAAAAAAACTGTAGATCTATTTTTAATGACTGTACAATTTAGTAACCACTGTATACATAAATCTGAAAGGATCTTCATTTTCAGTGCTTTCTTAAGTCTGTTGATTCCCATAGGAACATGTGAATTTCATACCTTGCTCCGATACCAGAAAGCCTTGGGAAGATCCTGATTACTAGTGACAGTGAGTGTTTGCCACCCGAGCAGATGACTCTTCTCAGATCAACATCCCAACTTCTTTTATCTCCAAGGTTCCAGCTCTTTTCATTGTGGCTGACCACAGAGGTAGTTATTCTCCAGAGGCTTCACATGAAGCCCGCAGTCGTCATAGGAAGATTTTTTCACTGATTTTGGTGAGCTGTGACATGCCACCCACATATTAATTACTTAATTATAGGAACAGTAAGCACTTGAATCGGCGTCTGTTTCAGCTTAGAAAATATGATGTGACTTAAAAGGTGCAATAATGTATGTATTACATGTGTGTTACCACAATTCTTTGGTCACTTTCTCCAGTGTGTTGCTAGGAATTCTGTAGCCATCTCACATCTGTTACAGAAGAGATTTGACCTCTTTCAGAGAATTATGAAAATTTACTGTTGTCAAAAGATATGGGAGAGCTGCCTCATAATTCATACTTTCACTGTTGACAAGTTAACTGCATAAACAAAAGTGATTCCTGAAATCTAATCTGAAGAAAATCTACATTGAGTGACCTTGGTTAGGAAAACAACTGTGCATGTATACAATAGGGTTTAATGTTGATGTTTTATTTCTCATTTGAATTCTGTGTAGTTTTGATTTGCAATTATACTAAGAGCTAAAATCAAGTGAGTCAGGTCAGGAGTTGCTGTACAATAAAGGCATATCTTAATAAGTTAAGACTCAGCCACTTCATGAGAAAGAAAAATTTGAGAGATGCTGATGTTATAAAAGAATAGTAATTTTTATGGGTAGATGTGATTTGGAGTACAAAAGGTTCTGACAGTGTGCGTGTGTCAAATGTGGTAATTTGGAAATACTGTGACTTGGAATATAGCAGAGATTAAACCTGAAATCATCCTAGAAAGATTTGACAAGATGTCCTTGACTTTAAGTATCAAGGTCATCAAATTCAAATATTTTAAAAAGATAAAAATATTCCAAATCTAAATTTCTAAAATATGAAATAATTTTGAAATTTGTTCTGCCTTACCTATGTGTTACAGTTTTCTTTCTAATAAGACAAACTTCTAAGAAATATAGTTTTATAGATATAATAACTTTGCCATCCCTGCTTGTGTGCCAGCATTGATTCAGACTGGTGCAAATCACTGCTGCTTCAATTTGTCAGTGTGTTCCCTTCCATTTCCAGACTTGATCTTTTCTCTCTTTCTTTCTCTGTCTCATTCTTCAGACAGTGTTTAGGTTTCATTTTAGCTTTGTCACATTCATCCAGTTGATCTAAACAATGGAGTGGTCCAATTTGTTACTCAACTTGGTTATTATATGCAATCTCTTTGCAGCCTGGTGGAGGCTATAGTGTCTAAAGGGGTAAAGCTAAATGCTGATGTTTCATCTTTCTTTGAATGCTGTGTAGTTTTGATTTGCTGCCAAATGTCTTGTCTGTTTGCTAAATTCTTTTCTGCTTTCGTACTTCAGCCTTTCAAGTAAGCTATCTCAGTAAGACAACATTTAGTCCAGCCAAACTCAACTATATTTTCACTTTCTTGTTTCTATTGAACTTTATTACTCAAACTAAAAATGCCTCATATTTGTTTTCTTTTAGAGCTGGTTTCTTTTTTCTTTTTTTCTCTTGCAGATGAGGATGTAATTAAAATGGAACAAATTGAAATTTACTGGATTTTGAGGAAGTCTGGATTTATGATAACAGATTTCTTATGTTTAGATTGCCTTTCCTAATAATTCCTTTCACTTTTTCTTCCTATTTTCAGCATACCTTTTCTCCCATTGTAGCACAGTTAAGACTACAGTTTATAATTGCCCAATAGTCTAAAATTTTTATACATGCAAATCATCCAAGTTATAATAATGTCTTTACAATGAACCTGTAAATTGTAGGAATACTCTCTTTAAAAGATGGGGAAAAAAATCCAGAAGTATGTCTAGGCAATTAATTTCTGTCTTAATCACTTGACTGTTCATATCTCTAGGACTGGAAAAATATTGCTTGAGGTGCCAGAAGTCTGTGAGGTTCAGCAGTAATGGCAAGGAGTATCTTTCTTTTTGCACTTCTGAATTGCTTTGAACTGTCTCCTATGTTTAAGTACCAGCAGAATTCAAGCTAGTTGTTCTGATGTGATATGAGCTGCGCCAGACAAAATGGCCTTCTTGTCAGGAATGCAGTGCATTTCTAGCTTAAACATTATTTATTCTCTATTTGATTTGAAAAATTTTATCTGAATCTATCTCTCTTGCTTTCCAATCATGTTAACTAGATGCAGGACTTTCAGTCATTCTGGAAGAGTTGTCCTTTCCACTGGGGAAAGGATCTTGTATAAAGCAGCTTAAGAGTTGTGGCTGAGACCTGTTTTTTATACTGTTGGACTGTAGAGCTACTCACAGTCTGTGTCTAATTCAGCCAATACAGACTTCTATTTGGCAGTATCTAGTTTTTGTGGATGTCATATACAGTGGAATTCATTACTTGGAACACTTAGGTATCTTTTGTGGAACATAAGGAAAGATAGATGTGTTGATAAACCTTGGAAATTGTTTGTACATAACTGCAAAAAGAGCTCATGAAACTAGTAAAGTGGGTTCTATCCAGCTAACCATTTACTAGTGCTGAACAGAGGTATGCAGCGAAAACTATTTCTTGACAACACATGTGAAACATTCAGGTCTAGGTAGGAAAATGCTACCAGTCTCCACGTTGTCCTTTCACTGTGGTATGTCCCCTGCTCATGCTATTCCTGCTGTGAGCAGTGAGATGAGCTCCTGCTCACATGGGCAGTAAGATGAGCTGATAGCTGGGATGATGAAAATCTGTGAGAGAGAGCACCTCTTGACAAGCGCATGATTTAAATTAGATAGGTGAACTCAGGTTACTATGTATCCGGGTCTGGCTTGACCATGAAGGTGAAATTTCTAAGAAAGGACATGTTTCCTTAGTTTTTGGAAGAAATTGTTCTGCTTTGTATAAATAATTAGATATTGAACAGAGACTTTGATTTCTGTTTGCCACATCCCATGAGTACTGCTAGGCTGTGGAATCAATCTCTTGCTTGTTTTCTAGCTTTATCTCTCTGTGCCTTTTTGGCCTAGAATATCTGTAATTCTACATAGTTTGAGGAATTCACTGGGACTTGGTTGAAAGCCAGTTCTTTAAGCTGCTTGGCAGTATCAGGATATTTTTGCCTTAAGGTGAAAATACAAGCAGCCAGGGAATTTTTGGTACTGACAGTGCTAGACAGTAGTTTGGGAATAAGGGAGATTCAAACAAAATGGAAGTGCAGAATTTAGTCATTATGATTTGGACCATGGGGACATTCAGATTAACTTTTATTGATATCAGTGGAAACTCGTAGCTTAAATAACTTTTCAGAGCTTGTCCAATCTAGTTAAAGAGATGAATAGACATCTAAGTTATGTCTGCAGCACTATTCACAAGTGACTTTTTAAAACTTGAGTATGAAGCCTATTATGTTAAAAGTTAATATTACAAAGTTAAAATTTTGTCTCAAATACTGCTTGGATCTAAGCTTTTCATTCATAGAATAAATTTTTATTTTGGTAGGTGGAAACAGTGTTCTTATAGTTTACACTGGTATCTTACAAACAAGACAAATTAAAAAATTACCTGACTGTGGAAATAATAGCTGATTATATGGATTGCAGATATAACTTCCTTAGATTCTGTGCATATTTTGTGGGTAACTAAGACTTAACTATTACAGTAGTAGCTCTTAGAGGTATTACTTGGTCTTACTGGTAAGCACTGTTGAAGATGAGACTTGAAAGAGAAGTTTCTTTCATGTTAAGAAATTGTCTTCCCAGCAAAAAAAGAACAAAAGCCAATAGAAACAAACAAAACAAATAATAATAAAACAAAAAACAAACAAACAAAAAACGGCAGAACAGTTCTTTAATATACCTGCATTCCAGATGAATTTGCTATTCTCATGGCTCCATCTTTCATGACCTTCTCTGACTCCCTTATTTTCTGCCAGTGAGACAGTGACTTCAGCTGTCAACAGACACGCTAAAGAACTTGTCAGATAAGGGCAGTTCATTGAGTTCAAACAGTGTTTGATGAATTAAGACTATAGCTGTTTCACCTGTGCAATTTATGATTTGTATTATGAATGACAATTTCAAAGCCTTTGGGCCACACTGCCAACCAAGTCCTTGGAGACCATATTACAATGTCAGAAAAATGTCAATTCTTGTTAAATAATTTTTATAGGAAAATAATTAAAGTAATATCAACCTTTTGACAGCATTTCCACCAAAACTCAGAAATCCTCAGTTAAGGTTCCCTCATCACTCCAAATTGACCTCCTTTTTTATTGTTTTTTGTTGACATAATTAAAAAAAAGGAGGACATTTTCACACTTCCTTTACATGCTGTAGCAGCCCTTCAGTTACAGTCTTGAAGTGTTCTCCTGGGTCCTACTTATTCTAAATTTAAAATAATGCTCTTAAGAGAAAGAGAAGTGCTTTCATGCTATGCATTAGAAACTGTATATGTATATTATAAATGCTGAGTTCCTCCAAGATGTACTTTTGATAATTTTGGATAAAAGCAAATTGGCTTTTATTTTAGCTGTCCAAACCCTGGATTTATGGTTTTAGTTCCTCTGACTAAAATTTTGAATACATAAAGAAATCCAATCCAGTCTACTAGCCTGCTTTCTTGTGAATGTAACCGCTGCATAATCATAGATTTCTTTGCAGTCTTTTGCAAACAAATGAGTGGGACCTTGCTGATGGTTCCATCTGAAGGCTTCAAGATGAACACACTCCTTTGTCTTTATTTTAAACATACCTAGAACCAGCCAAACATATTTTGATTAAATTCTCTGTGAAGATTATTTTGGTGTCTAGGAGAAGAAGAATGAGAAAAGCACAGATTATTCTCAAAATTGAGAAAGAGTTGGGAAAATTTGTTTCAGTAAACAAAATTCTGTCTTTAGAGTTCTTCAGAAATGGGATAACCCTAAATACCTAGCTACCCTACATCACAGACACTGGAACACTGGTTATCTCTTCAGTGATGCAAGTGAGCTGAGAGGGAACAATTGAAAGAAAGCAGAAAAAAATTGAAAACTGGCTGGTAGGTGGTTTTCCAAAGGACTCGTTAAAATTGAATTACCTCTGTGAAAATTTCTAATTTTGACAAATTGGTAAATGCTGATGATGAATCTTTTCATATGACTTTATTGGCCATTGCCATTGCTAAACCTGTGATTGATTTACATTTCAATCACGGCAAATTCACTACCAGATTGTCTACCTCAACTGAGCCAGCTTATCTGCAGAGTAACAGATCATCTCGAGTAACAAATCAGTCCATGAGGAAGGGTATCTCAACAGACAGAGAGCTGGCAAAGTGAAGTGGACGAAGATACTGATGCCAACTCAAGCTAAGCCCTGAACTCCTCTTATAATTTTTGACAAGTCAGTGATAGTGTTTTCCAGTGTGGATATTTAATGTGAAACAACAGACTTCAGATTTGGCAAAATCCTCGATGTCGTATTAGTTAAGCTTGGCTTAATCTTCTTCAGTTTACGAAATATATAGAAAATGCAGATAATGGATCTGCTATCTTCAGAGAGAGGTTGTAATAATTAAATATTTATAGAATACTAAATGTTGTTCAAACACACAGTAAACCTTCCAGCTAAACAGAGATAAGTATTTATAAATCTGTAGTTTGGTGTATTTAATACTTTTATTATTCTTTCATTTTTTCAATATTAATAGCATGACAGATCAAGTAAGGAAAGAGAATCATCTGAAACCAGTTCTTGAGAACCATCTGAAACAGCTTGCTTACTTGTAGCTTCGATCTTCTGAGTAATTGACCTAAACTAAGCTATATTTCTCTTTTAACAGTTAGAACCACTAAAGGTAAAAACAGCACTACTACAGCCAAGTGATATTAGCTGAATTTCAAAGCACTTCATGTGACGAAAGAATCTATATGTGTATATCTAATTTCTCTGCTTGATATTTTTTTCCTTAATGGAAAAATCAAATGTGAAAACTCTATTCTTACCCATTCTTGTTTGTGGTTCTTTGCTTAACTTTCAAAGGAAGCAATTCAGAATAACTTAAGAGATCACAAGTATAAATGAGTTAGCTACCCCTTCTTCCAAAAAAATGGTTTCTCTGGACTGTTTTTCAAAAGCACTAAGGTTCCATCGATTTACAAGCTCTTAAAAATCAACCTTTTACTCAGGTGTTGACGTACTGATTAAAGAGAAAAGCACGTTTTATCATGAATATACCATGTCCTTAATTTTTCTCAGAAAAGTAGACTTCAGAAATGCATATTACACTGAATATTTGTTAGCTCAATTTATTCATTTGTCTTTTGCAGAAGTAATTTTGATCCAGAACTGTTTGATCTCCAGGGACTATGTTGATTTTAGTAGTTCTTAACAGAATATGAGTTATAAAAAGCCTGTAGCAGTGTTGTCTGCTGGGTGAATTCTGAACCAATAGTCCTTCTGAAACTGTGCTTTGTTTCTGGGAATTATTTTCAATAAGTTACTGCTGAGACTAAATGCTGTGTTTTAGTACAGACATTATTTTTTCAAAGTGAAAAATAGAATATTTGTTGCAAAAAAAAAAAAGTATTCACTGTTTTTTCTTCATATATAATGGTTATGAAGCACTGAGTTCGTGTTTGTAATTCAGGTGAATATTGTAACAGTAAGTAAACTAGCAATGAAGAAATAGACACAAGGCTCAGACAGCTATTATTAGCAGATCAGAAAGGGAGTTATTCATAAACTTCTGTTTCTTCCATCTTTAAGAAAAATTTTCCTTGTATGTAGAATATATGAATAGAAACATAAAATATGCAGAATCTTAAGAGAGAAAAGGAGGAAGAAAGAAAAATCTGCCAGTTCTTCTGTCATTTTTTTTCTCATGTCTTCCTTTGTTCTGTTTTCTTATATCCTTCATTTTCCCTGTCTTCCTATCTGTTCTAATTTTTCAGCTACTTTTGTCCTCAACAACTAGTGGCCTGGTGGTCTACCTGCAGTTAGGATAAATCCTCACTTCAGGGGAGAACAGTTGGTTGCATTGTAACTTTCTGCTGTCACCACTAACTGGAGCTATGCTGAATTAAAGCATTTATTGGGGACAGAAAAAAAAAATGGCTATAATTAATTTGCATTGATTCTCATTCCTGAGGCTATCATGGATGAATGTGCCCCAGTACTTTTTATATGCATTGAAGTGCTTATCTTAATTACGATAACACAAAATGAGGCTCTTGTATCTAAGAATCTCTGGATAATGTCTCCTCTTCCCCACATCCATTCCTTCTCCATTCCATGTCCTCGAATCCAAAGATAATTAGGAACCTTGATTTAAAGTCATACTAACAAGAGTATTCTACAAGCTGTTGTAATCGCTGTTCAACAGCTTCAGTCAATTTGTTTGTCCATAATTCTGTCCTTTGCTCGTTTCTGATGGAAGGATGGATCTAGAAGTAGTTAGAAGCAATGTGTTAGAATGTGGAATGTTTCTTTTCTTTTTTTTTTTTTTTTTAAATAAAACTTAAAATGAAAGGCCAAAGTGAAGACTCTGCATCCTTTAATTTAGTGTATACAAACTGTAAAGACAAATAATATGCCAGATGCAAATATCATTTTGCATTAGAGCAAAATTACAAGAGGACTGTGCTTCCAACCATAACTCTTTTTTGGGATGGAAAGGAGGCAAATTCAGATTTGCCAAATGTATTTATGGCTTTTGATAATGTTCCTTAATATTACATGTATATATATAATTACATTTGTCCTGATTAGTTACTGCTGGGGTACTTGATCATCAGTGATATATTTGTAACATCAGTGTTTTTCATGAAACCATAATTAGGATTGTGTGTTGTCATTGCAGTACAGACCAAATTTCACAGCTAGTGTCTGCAGCACTGTTTTACCCCCTGAAGAGTAGTCTATCTTGTCACTTTCCATTTTGCGTCAGCCTGTGCCAAGTAACCATTTGGAGAGAAAATTATTTTTATGGCGATTCTCCCACAGGCATCATATGGTCACTAGTCTTCTGGACTATACCTGCGGTTTTGGTATTATATTTAGATGTTTACTTTATCCTTGTTGAATATTAAGAACAGTGCAGACCCAGTGCTTTCTGTTGTCCATCAAATTAAAAATAGTTTGTAAGCTTTCTGGAGTAGAAATCAACTCAGCCTCTGTGTATGGCTGCCAGATATGGGATTACTGAGGTCTCTATCACACAAATAAGCATTTCTCAGGTGTCCGGGGGGAAATGTGCATTTTGAACTTTGAGAGTGTGTGAATGACACATAGTAAGAGTTAGCCTTTATTTATTTGTTTATAAAGCAGAAGCAATCTGGCAAGATAGATTATTTTAGGAAGGAAAGGATTTACTAAGTTCTGTATTCTATTAAGTGTGTTTCTAGTGTTGGGTTGATGAAGTTTCCTTGAAAGTGAGAAAGTAGGAATGTTTCTTCTCTACACTCCAGAAGCTAGCTGAAAGCACTGTATCACATCCATCTTTGCACTGGGTGTAGCTACATCCTTTTGACAGTACACTGCTCTTTGTGCACACAGCAGTCTTGCCTTTGCCTAGTGGCCGGTAGGACATCTCCAGTCTTGGGTGAGTACTGCTGACTTCTTCCCTTCTTCCAACAGAGGGCACTGATTATTGACCTCTGTGCAATGTACAAAATCTCTCTGTGCTACGTAATTGTCAAAATGTAGTTTTTAAGAAATTATAATAGAGTAGCAAGATCAATCAGATAGCAGGCAGCTATATTGTTTTAAGGAATCAGAAATTCTGGGTTGAGTTAAAGTGCAGATGAATTCAAATATTCCTTCCTCAGCTAGTAAATGGCTTTAAGGCAGAGAATGGCTTGTGTTGACTCTCTTGAATGCAGACAGCAGCTGGCAATGACTGTGAGAAATTTCCTGCAAGTGTGTGCTGTCCCTCTTAGTGAGTACCATTCAGATTTTAGTCTAATTGAAAACTGAAGACAGAAAGCTCAGCAATTATTTTTCCCTGCAGTACAATATTTAATATTCTGATTTCATGGCTGTCTGGCTCCAATGATTGGGAATCACTTATTTATTTATTTATTTATTTATTTATTTATTTACAATATTTACAGAACAGTAAAAACATACTCAATTAAAATGTAGGGCACTGCTGAGTAGTACATTTTAGCTTTGAAAAGGCAGTAAAGGATGAATAAAACAACTTTGAATGAGAAAGATTTTAATATGAATGATATGCAACAACAGAGCTAACACCTCTGCAACTAAGGCTTTTTTTGTTTAGAACTGTATTCCCTTGTTAAGTCCAAGACAGTGTAGTTACTTTTGCTTTTAGAAAATGGGATATATGTGCGTAGTTTCTAATAGTTGTTTAGTAATTTAATTGAATTGTACTACTCAGGTGGACAAACTCCTTTCTGCTAACTTCTTTGTATACTTGCAGTAAAATTTCATGGGGTAGAGACCCCCCGTGTTTACCACAAGATGCTGGTGTAAAGAAGAAAATTCAGACAGAAACTTCCTCAAAATGTCTAAAATCTTTGTATAGAGAATTTGAATTACTTCAGATTTATCTGTGTTTTTTTTTTCTTTTTATATCAGATAGTATTACTGAAGTCTTCACCAACATATATGTGACCAGTTTTGGACCTGTTTCAGACACAGACATGGTGAGTATCTGAATCGTTTGTGTCTGTGGTGAAATATATAAATAAGTATAGTATAAAATTGCTTTCAAACTTATATTCAACTTTCACTAACTGTGGGCAAATTAGGAGTAATGTTTCTGTAGTCAGGAGGTGCCAGATTCCAGAAATTCCAAAGCTGAAACTTGAATTATAGACATCGTGTGATACATTTTTATTAACTGTTTAGTTTTGATCAGTGAATCGTCCAATTGTCCTCCTTGACTGTACTTTGGTTGGTTCATGTTCTGGAACAGTCTTGATGCAGGTGAAATAAATTCCTCTTGGATGAAACTGAATTGCATACTTACTGCATGACCTGACTGGAAATAGTTTGCAATAAGACTTCTTGAAATATAGCTTGGAAGTTGGCTCATCAACTCCAGGTTTACAGATCTGACCTGCATCATTAGTGCAATTTAGTTACCTGGCATTATGAAAAAAATCTACCAAAATAGTGGAGTCCATATAAATGAAAATGAACAGAATTTAAGCAGAAATTTTTGTGATGACAGTACATGAAAAGATGTTTCAGGAAAACAGGTTAATCTGGCCTCACACTCTGAGAAAACCAAATGTACATTATTTTTGTTGGACATTTAGAGCATTCGTAGTCAATAGGTCTACAGTCAGCAGGGCCAATGAAATGAAGTCAGTGACATTATAAATGTATAAACTGTTAAAATATTTCTCTGGATCATAATTTCTCATGAAAACAGCAATAGAGAAAAAGCTCTGAAGCAAGGGGTCTGTTGTAGCTCACTGCAAGTTGTACATAGATTAGAGAGAATGTGTTACACTAGTGAGGAAGATCTTCATGGATGTAACTCCTCTCACAAGAGAGAAGGGAGGGACAGAATAACCAGAAAGTTCACTTATCTGCCCTTGCAATTTCTTGCTGGCCTCTTACTACATGAATGCCCCGTGATATCTGGGTTGTTTAAGACAGGAGTAACAGACAAACGGATGTGAGACTAAAAGAGATACAGAAAACAGATTATACTGTCTAATTGTGGTGAAAAAAGGATGAAATTTCTTATGAACAATTTTAAACATTAATGACTGTACAAAAAAATTATTTACATGTATTTGTATGTGTAAGAAATGAATATTTCTAAAACCAAGCAAAATTTACTTTTTTTCCCACAAAAACTTTCAGAATGTGTCATACAAAACAGGAAAGATTTTGATTCTACAACCTAAGCTGCTTAAATTTCTTTTTAATAAAGTGTGCATTTTTAAAAGGCATTTGCTCATTGATTATCAGGTAATTATTGCTTTGGACAATACTTTCTGCTATTTTAATTTTTTGTGGTGTTTTCATTTTTTGAGCTTTGTTTCCATTGTGATAAACATAATACTGACACTTTGCATGATAACTTGTTTCACAGAAAATATATTTATTTTCTTTTTGACAATGCATGTATTACTGATTTACTCTTCCTAATAATGTTAAGTTTCTGAATTGATATTTACTTTATGATAATTACAAAACAAACAAACAAACAACAACAAAAAAAAAAACAAAACCAAAACAAAACAAAGGATTATCCACAGCTATATGCAGAGATGATAAGAACATCACTTGACTTCGTTACTCTAGTACAGCATGACATCATGGGCTTTTTTTCTACACTGTTCCTGTGAAATTGGGAGATTGAGTCAAACCAGTTTTAACAGTGTGATTCATGAGACACAGGAACCCTCATCAAAGAGTATTTAAGCCACTTGCGGTGAAATGGGACACTAGTGAAAAGCTCTGATCCAAATCACCATCTCCTGGAATGTTTCTGACATCTGTGTTTATGTTTGGAGAACTCTGGATGTCTGTTTCCACAGGCAGATATGACAGCACTGCAAGGTATCAGGTCATTTCATGCCACCATTATAGCTGTTGTGCTCAGAGGTGCACACTGAAGAAGAGTGATGTAAATCAGAATGAAGCTGTTATTGTAATACGTGGGTCATTTGCAAAAAATTTGATAGGTATGTAAGAGCAGTTTAATACCTACTACTAAAAGTTTCAGGGTTAATTTTACTTGTTAAGTAGATAATTATTAAATCATTTTGAAATGCATGGGCAATTGGGTTTTGAAATAGTAACTTCCAAATTATCACATACTCTGTTAGACATGAAGGCAACGTTTGTACAATGAGTACTCTTTCATTTAGATATTACTTTACTGAATCGATAATATAAATGCTCTCTATAGTAGTTAATATATAGATATTTTCTTCTGTAAATGTTGGGAATGCTATTTTATTTTTTTAAAGGTTCCTTATAGGAGCATTCAATGGAAAAGTAAGTAGGATTTCATTCAAATTGCCTGTATTTTTCCAGTCCATAATGTAGTTAAGTCCAGACAAATCTGACCTCTGACAGTTTTTAGACTAGCTGAAGTTGTGTTTGATAAATTCAGGAGGTAAAATCTGAAGCTGTGATTATTCTGCAAACATGTTTAGAGTAAAAAAAAGAGTAAAATAAAATGATCCTCATCATGGATTAACATGTTGACTAAAGGAAAAAAGATGCTCTACATTCTGTTCTGCTCAGAATAGTCAGCTACCAAATCTGCTGAATTTTGGCCAAGACTGTTTGCAAACTACACTTCAAATGAACTGCAACAGCTAAAATATGGTTGTACCCATATTAACTGTCAGAAAAATGCTACTGTATATTGATCACAGTATGTAATGTCAAATAAAATGTCGATATACAGAAGGAATTTTCAACTTCATTTTGAGGACTAAAGAGATCTAAGGGAGGCAAAGAAAAATGGGATTAAGAAGGTTTAATTTTCACTGGGTTTTTTTGAGCTGTAATGTTTTAATATTATGATGCTATGTCTTATAGGCTTCCAACCAGGTCAGTGATACAGATTTATTTTGACATTAGCCTGAGAGAAGGAAAGCTGCATAATTTAAAAACACAAACAAAAGAATGAATAGAACAGATGAAAAACAAAACTTCTCTGAATTCTCTAAGAAGAGTTATCTGGTTACATTGTGATTGAAGTGGCTAATTAAAACATCTGTAGTTAAATTAAAATGTTTCATTTTTGAAAATTCTGCAGTGAAGGATAATATGGTTGGAATATGGCTTTTAGGATGACAAAATGGGAATGCTTTGATGTTTTTAATTTAAGCAATTAAAACTAATAGCTTATCTGGTTGTTGTTTTTTTTTTGTTTTGTTTTGTTTTTTCCCAAATTAGTAAACATTCTTAAATCCAATCTGGTAGAGTGGCACAGCTTTATAGACGTGCTAACACTCATGGTTTTAGTACTGCAATCATATTACTTCTACAGCTTTTTCTCAGAATTACTTTACTTTCAGGCTCACCTCAAATTTTAGCTTCTAAAATTTCCAAGATAGTCACACAGGTGCCAATCTCCTTGAGAGGACAAAATGTAAATAATAAATGAAAAATATTTTTGCTCCTCAAGCCATGGTTACTGTGTGTAAGACAGCATACAGCTACTGAGAGCTTTTATATGAGATCTGCAAAGAAGAACACTATGTACGTTGTGAAGTATTGTCTCATGGCAGTCTTTCGAATTGTCACTGGAAACTGTCTTTCCTACTTCAGTATGGTACACTGTTAGTAGATGACAGGACCTAAGTCAGTTTTGCCTGAATATTAGAATTAACAGGCTTTCTTACAGTTCTAAGTTTCAATTTTCAACTTCAGCTTTTTGTTCTAGTAGGAAAGGTTTGTTTATTGTGATTACATCTGTATTTTTCCCTTTTTCACTGAATAATGGAAAATCCTAAGTTGGAAGGGACCCAGAAGAATAATTAATTATATTTCTACACAATATTTTTTCCTAAATGTCTTATTGATAGACTTCTAGTTTTTCACTCTAGAATTTTGCTTCAGTTTTCACTCAGCTTACAGAGATGGTTGTATCCAGTTCATTGCTACAAATGTAGTGTTGTCAGCTTGCAATTAAATTTTCAATAGATGTTTTTGGTTTTCCAAATATAGTCAGTACACAAATTTTAATGAAGGCTGAAGATCAAAGCCAGAAATGACCAGGTTTGTTTTAGCATCTCTTACTACAATTGAAGACAGTACTTTAGAGAAGTGGCTGAACTCCAGACCATGTTTTCTGTTTGTCAGATTTCCTCATTCTGTTTCATTTTTCAGATCTTTTTTGCAAATAACTTTAAGCTGTTTCTCAGTGAAATTTTTTCCCAAACATGAAAAAAATATAGCAATCATTTTTACTGCAGGTATTATTTTAGTTCAATATCAGAAGAAATAATTAAGACTGAAAAAAAAGCAGAAACAGTAAATATCTTTGGTTTTCAATGCTATTGAGAGCCTTTAAGTTGTCTTTTAATTGATTATATTTCTGAAGAGTCAGTAAACAGATTGCTGTGTTCCATTTTATTATAGACTAAGATTGCAGCCTTTGCAAGTGGAATGCATAGGCAATTTTGAGGAGGATACCTCAAATGATGGCTTGTATAATTTCTATCTTGTTTTTCTTTTGGGAAAGACTTTTTCTTATGCAGTATTCTGTTGAGTAGATCAGTATTGGAGATGCATGTGACTGAGACTGTGCCCAACCAGTGATAGCTCCCAGTGTAACTCCAGTTTGAAATCCTGTCCCTGACACCAGGCACCCATTGTGTTCCAGTGTTGCTCTTTCTCCATGTCTGAACAACAACAAAAAAAGGGTAATGTGAAATCTTCGTATTTTCACTGTGAATAATATCTTGCAGTCTCTAAGTTATCTTAATTTGTATCTTTACCATTCATCTCTTATCCCTCCACAATATTTATTTTATACTGAGTTCATTCTGTATCAGGTCTGTGGATACTGAGAGTGAGCCAATCAGGGAAGCAGTATTTCATAAATGGATTTGAATAGGAAGATATTCTCTTCCCTCAACATTACGATTTAAACTGGTTAAAAGTATTTTTTATAGAATTTCTAATAGTTTAGATTAAGTGCTTAGAAAAAAAAAAAGACTGAAGTTGCCAGAAAGAACAGTAACAAAAGCCATGAAATAAGTTATTTAAATCGAGGAAGACCATGCTACAATTCTCTAGAAATATGTCACTTTTTATTTATAGTATTAAAGGTTGTATATATCTGGCAGGCATTATTTATATATTTAAAAATGAAAACAGGTATCTCTGAAATGCAAAGATAGTTAGAACATTACTTACATTTTTAACAGGCAGTTAAAGGTTAAAAAATAATCTGCCAACAAACCATGTAGTTTCTGATGCTGCATAATGCAGCGTTTACCACAAAGAGATACATACAAGGAACAGGAAAGGGTTACAAAACCTTTAAGTATGTATCTTCTAGTAAATGTTGCTATTTTATCATATAGGTTAGATTCAAAATATTTCAACAGCTTATTTATTATTATTATTAATTTTATTTATTTGTTTGTTTGTTTGTTTGCACAGTGTAATCATCATAGGTGTATTCTTCAGAGTAAGTAGAACAGAATAGGGATTGGTGAATATAGCACTGCAAAATGTATGGGTTGTATTTTGCATTTTGTAATCGTACTGTAAATGGACAGGGACAAGTTAATTTCATCTCATTGCCTCAGTTTCTCTTCCTAATTGCAACTTTCTTTACAAAATACATTGAGATCTATAGAAAGAAAGTGAGATTTTATTGCTGTTGACGTGAATGGAAGGAGGTGACATCTGTGATGATTCGCATCAGACCTTGGATAGCTCTCTTTTTCCATCTTCTCAGAACAACACGTTCTGAAAAATAACATTTTCCAGCATGAATAAGAAAAAAAATTGCCAGTAGAGAGAGCAGAATTACCTGTAGACAAGTTAGGAATTATCACTGGGATCTTCCAAGGCTACAGATCAGGTTTTCTCCTGCTTGTTCTGCTTTCTAAGCTGTGGCTATGCATCAGATGTGCCTTCTTGAAATGTTGCTGTTTTGATTTAGTGGCATTTCATGTCTGCTTTTTTCTCTTTTATACCTTTAGTAATACTTTTTATATATGATGGAAGACAGTGAAGAAGAGTAACCTTTGAAATTCCTTATTGCAGACGTTATAAAAATTTAAGATTTATATTCTAAACATTTATGTGCAGGGGCTATTTTTCAAAGGATCTTGCAGGACTTATCTCTCAGTTCTCTTGAATTTTAGTGGAATTTCAAAGCCTCGCTCCCTGAGGCTCTCCTTTCCTTTTCTGTATACCTCAAACATCAGTCTTCTCATGCATAGCAAGGATTTATTGGCAAAGCCTCTCAGACAGATATGATAAAAGAGCTTTTAGGGCAATTGTTTTTCTTGAATTAACGGATATTTCTAGCCAGATTTCATATGTTCTGCTGGTTACTTGAAGTATGCAGTTTCTGTTGCTCCTGATCCTCCAAGATTTTATGTGATTTGTAACTTTCCTTGATCCATAACTGAACTGTTAGATTACTTGCAGTCTGTAAATTGGATTTTAGATCACAGGAGAGTTAGCAAATAAAATAACAACAGATTAGCAAATAAACAGGACAATTAAATGTGGTACATAATGGAGAAGTAGAGAAATCATTTGTCGTGAAGTAGTACCAGTTCAAATACATATTAACTAGAATACTACCGTAGATGATATCAACTGACATTTTTGTTAATTTAAAGAAATTAATTTTCAGTGTATTGTAATGTTATATCTGTTTAATATCTGAATAAATATAATTTGAATTAGAAAAATGACAAAGCCGAACTACAGTAACATAAGACCTCTTGATACAGATAATAAATGAGCATGTGAGTTTTGTCAGGTGACCTTATAAGCATCCAATCATACCATTCTAAAAGGATCTTTCCATGGACTTAATACAGCTTCTAACTACAACTACTTTGTCTCCTACCCTGGCCATGATCTTTCAGACAACTGAATTTTCTTCCCATTATTCCACCTGCTCTTAGCTTCTGTCTCTGTCTTGGAGAGGGTCCTTGTAGCTCCTGGGCTCGCAGAGGAAAAGGAAATGAGAAAAGCTTTTGCTTCTTGCTCTCTGCTCAGCACTCATTTGCAAAACTATATGACTGATTGAGAAAAATATTGAGCTTTGCTCATCAGCACACAAGGGAGGTGGAAAAAAATGTGACATGGACTTGATAAGTTCCTTTAAATTGCTTTTGCACAAAGGTAACTTGAATATTTGATACTGATGGGAATTTATCAGAACTTGCCAATTCAAAGAAAATATACTCAAATACTATTTTCTTGAAATCTATCACTTGCAGAGTCATTGCAGTGGTGCAGGCTATTGGAATATAATCATGTTTTGAAATCATAGATCCCTTTTGTACTTGTCCAATAACACTGAAATTGCTCCAAAGTTACATTTACCAGTACACAGAATACAGCTTAATTCCAAAGAACTTTTATCCAATTAATATGCTGCGCTGACATGAACAAACAAATAAAGCCATTTACAGTTCCAGTTTAAAGTTGGTGAATTTACATCATCAGAATGACATTTTTTTTTTGTTTTCTTTTTTGTTTAGATAAGCAACACAAAGCAGCTAATGGAATATCTAGTGCAAACATTTGATCCACGTCATCAGTCTGTTTTGCTTGTATCCTTTTCTCATTTCTTCTCAAGATTAGGCATCAGAGTTCAGCAGATAGAGTGTAGACCACCTGTTATTCATCAGCTCCTTGTCTTGTATACACTTTTGCTAATAAAATCTATGCATTTACAGATCTTGCTTTTCTATTTGGAAGACTCTTCTTTATATCAATCTGCCTGCATATCCTGTGCCATTTATTAATAACCTTGTTTTTCTTCCTTTCAGTTTCAGCAATTTTCCATGTTCTTAAAATGCTTGATCATCCTCCTACAGGTGCATCTGCTGCAGGAACATAATATCCTTCTGTGTATTTTTTCTTACTTCTTAGGTTAAATTAACTTCATTGAAATTACCTTTGTCATAGATACTAATGTATCAGGTATAAAAGTCTGAGTGTTCAAAGGGTTTGACACACAGACATACAATTTTGTGTGATAGTTGTTCTGCCTTGACACAGTTTTGCCAAAGGAATTTTACAACCTGTGTTTCTCAGATATTCCTCAAATCCTCAAAAGATTTATTTTTCATAGTAAAAAAAAGCATATCTTTATTCCATTATAGGAATACACAATAGATGTCTTCTTCCGTCAGAGATGGAAGGATGAGAGGTTAAAGTTTAAGGGCCCAATGAATATTCTTCGATTGAACAATTTAATGGCCAGCAAAATCTGGACCCCAGATACATTTTTTCACAATGGGAAGAAGTCAGTTGCTCATAACATGACAATGCCTAACAAGCTTCTACGTATCCAAGACGATGGAACCCTTTTGTACACCATGAGGTATGTATTTTCTTTTTTTTTTTCTGCTCATGTTATTTCTTGACACAATTTTTCCAGATATAAATTATGTAACATTCCAAGAAGAGACTTCTTTTTTCTTTTGTAACCCAGCAGAAAAGAACACCAAGAAAATGTGTTTCTTTTCCAATTTTGTTACAAATCTATTCTAATAGATCGGTTTTTCTATGTGTTCCTCAGTTCTCATGACCATATAACATATTAAAAAATATGGACAGTCTGCATAAAATGCTTTGAGGCCTTTAGATGGGAATTGTTTGTAAACTCTTGACTATCTTTAGCAATTTTAAAACTCTATCTTAGAACAATTAAACTTGCATATAAGTTCTGTCTGTTGCAGCACACACCAATAGACCACGTGGACCATTAGGCAGATTTATTATTGAGGTCAGTGGAAACAAGAAAATAAATTATAGAACTGTAGAATGTCTTAGGTTGGAAGGCATCTTTAAGGTCATTTTTTTCCAACCCTCCAGCCATGGGTCAGGTTATCAACCACTAGATCAGACTGCCCAGGGCACCCATCCATCCCGGCCTTGAACACTTCCAGGGAAGGGACATTCAACATATGGGATATTCAACATATAGCAGCCTGAGCCAGTGCCTCATTGCTATCTGAGTTTAGAATTTCTTCCTAGCATGCATCCCAAATCTCCCCTCCTTTAGTTTAAAGTCCTTGTTCTTGCAAAGTTTGTCTTTGTACTGTTATTATCAGACCATGGAAGAAGTTGGTACTCCTCCTGCTAGTAAGCTGTCTTCAGGTGCTGGAAGGCCACAGTGAGGTCAAGCTGAAGCAAGAAGGCTTCATAAAAGAAGCTATCCTTGGTCAGGTGGTCTGTAGTAGATCCTGACCACCAGATGTCCTTAACTGGTCTTGTCCTGAATTTTAGCCCACAAGCTCTCAGCATGGTCATGGCTGTTTTTTAGAGACAGATATTTGGAATTTGTTCACTCCTTAACACAGAGGACAACTTCACAACCGCTCTTGCGCTGCCTATATCTTCCAAAATGTTGCAGCCCATTATTATAGTATTCCAGTTGTGTGATGTGTCCTGCCAGGTTTCTGTGGTATCAGATAGTTCATAGTTTCCTAACTACACAATGGTTTCTAATTCTTTTTCCGTATTCCAATGCTTGAGCTTTTTTGTAGAGGTACTTCAGCTGGATTATTGGCCACATTATCTCCTTGGACGAGACCTACCAAATTCCTGTGGGACAAATCTAAGAATTTCCTATTGCTTCCTAAAGTGACATTGCCCCTGGCTCTTCTCTATCACTCTGCAGCATGGCATTAAATTCTTCCCACAAGAACTCTACTCTAATAACTATTTTATTTGTATCATTTTTCCTTCTGGGAATGATTAGTGCCTGTCTGGTAAAATATATTAAATTTGGTTAGAAAAATAATTCATAAGTGTTATAAATGGCTTGTATGTGTAGGCATAATTAACAAGCCATTGTTGTCCTGAATGTTGAAGTGTAGGCTGCTAATCATATTGTATGATGTTCAGAAAAGTGTGCTGGAAATAAATTGAGACCTCCATTTACACTATTGATCTCAAATATTTCTAATTGTTTCTCTATAAACTGTCTAAAATTTTCTGCCTCCAAAAAATGCTCTAGTTGTATTCTAGAAAAATAAAAATATTCGAAACCATTCTTCTCTTTTTTTAATAACAAGAAAGCAGATGAAGTTGATTAGAATTACTGAATATTTTCTATTTGTTTTAAGTTAATGACTTCTGTGTTTCCTCTGAGACAGTGAGTTACATGTGTAAGCTGCTCCTGTTGCAGAGATTTTAAGTAGCTATTTTTGTCTATGTCTATTTAAAATGATAATGTGATTTAAAGTAATGAACTCATGAAGCACTCTCCTGTGCCTTTTGCTGACTCTTTTCTATCTCTTCCTCCTGACTTCAGAACCTCTTTCTTAGGGAGGGAGGAAATTGAAACAGAATATTTTGGGATGAAAACTGGAGCATCTGCTTGGAAATACAAGGAATATGAACCACTTGGAGTGCAGGAAAATGTAGTTGATATTTGAGGATGGATGAAGAGCAACATAAAGCTCATGAAAATTTCAACCCAAAGGGGAATTGCGGGACAGGAAGAAGCAGAGCTTTAATTAATTATTTCACTGGGTTAAAAATAATGGGAAATAAAAGTATGTCAAAACATGTTCAAACTGTTTGAAATTATGTTTTACTGTATTACTCCACATATTTAATACTGCAGTATCACTGGGAATTTTTCACCAGATGAGCAAAGGTGAATGTATTATTAACATGTTGTCATGTCTACAAATAAATTAATAGGATAATCACAAGTAACACAGAGAATGAATAACTGCAATGTTTTAAAAGAAAGCATTTTTTTTCTACAGTTTCACAAACTCTTAAAAAGAATTAAAAAAAAACATGAAACACAGTCTTTTGCTAAGTTATCTGTGTTTTATGTACTTTTGTAATGAGATTTTCAGAGCCATATAATCACATATGTACCTCAGAATATTATGAGAAGAAAATGACAACTCATAAAAACCTTCAGTTACATAATTTATATTTTCATTTAAATGGCCATTCCTCATAGTTTTGAGATTGGCTGTTTTAATTTTTTTGATGTGATAAGTCAATGCTTTCCAAAGGAACACATAAAAGGGAGGAAGCAAGAGCTGATTTAAATTTTAATTAGTTTAATATAACATTTCAGTTTCATCTCCTAAATCAATATGAACTGTTCATTTTTGTGGAACTGATTTTCTTGTCCTGCTGAACGACTTCAATGAATAGTGGTCTTTTTGCCTTTTAGGCTTACAGTCCAAGCTGAATGTCCAATGCACTTGGAGGACTTCCCTATGGATGCTCATTCATGCCCACTGAAATTTGGCAGCTGTAAGTGTATAACTAGAAGTATGATCTTTGGCTAGTGAAAACCTAACATTGTTCAAGCATCACTTTGTTTCAAAAAAGTTGTTACAAGGGAGGTTTAAAACACAAGATTGTGCTTTTTTATTTTTATTTTTATATTTTTTAATTTGTAACTGGATACATTGCAATTTATTTTATCTTTTAGTATATTTTAAGATAATACATACTGTGCACCTAATTAAACACTTCACTGATCTGCTTTTATTCCAGAATACTAACCATACTGATGAATACAAACCTAGGTGCCCATAGCCTGTGTAGAATGTCTATATTGTATTAATGAAGAACGAGTAAAGGCTTTGAGGAACATCTTCATTTACTGGAACCTTCCTCTTTATTTTTAATCATATTTTCCTTTCCATTCTTTAGTTTAGGCAACATCATATGACTTCTTGTGATAAAAAAAAAAAAAAATCATTCACTAACATATTGGCAAGTTAGATAGGTAGACTTTGATCTCATTATTATTATTTTAACAGCAGTGTGAATTCAGTTACCTGTATAGCAGTCTTTCTTCTTCTTCTTTGTGAATTAGGATTGCACTGTATATGTTTCCTGGATTTTTTTTCACTGCAATTATTATTATTATCTTTTGTTTGCAGTTTGTATTCTCTGCCAGTCCCAGGAAATGGCATCTTTTTTCAAGGAAGCTATAGAATACCAATAAATTCTCGCTCTTTTATTTTTTACTGTAGCTGCTGCAGGTTACAGAACAGGTGATAGGCTGCCACTAAGAAAATCACTCACAAGATGAATATTGTTAAAGCACTGTGTACATTCTCTCCATAACTCCGATGTGTACCATTTCCCTGGAGTTTGATAGAAAAAGATAAGAGCAAATTAAATCAAGCCTATGTTTCTGACTATGCTGCCACACTGAAGGGAGGCCTTAACTGTAGAGATAAAAGATGGTAAAAGTTAGTAATAGTTTTGTCATGGAGATTTTTTTCTCACTATATATTTTATTAAATTTGTATTACATAATACAACTTAACTAAATAACACTGGAGACATTGGCCAAAAACAGCTACTGATGAATAATATTTATGTTCATATGCACACTAAGATACATGTATGAGGGAGAAAAACACTCAGTGTAGCCTTAAAATAATAAAAAGAAGCCAAAAACACCTAGAGTAATGAAACTGTTACTCAGGCCTAGCAGCTGCTTCATAGTATGACTTGATTCACACTGCTGAGTCTGAGACCCTTCTGACTGGGTATATTGGACTTTGTGTAAGAGTGGGATTTGCTGTTGCTTTTTTTTTTTTTCCTATTTGTTTTCATTACAATTTGTTCTTTGTTATCTGCCTTTGGCTTCAGCATTTCCAGCAAAAAGCAGAATTAAAACTGTAACTGTGAGAAAAAAGATATTATAAAAGCTCTTTCTTTTCTCCCTGTAGTCACCTGTTCTCCAGCCAGTTGGCACACACTGAAGGCTTATTTCTGTTCATTTTGAAAGGTTTCCTACTCATTTCTTTAACTAGAATTCATTTCTAGGGCTCCATTTTTCATCTTTCATTCTGGGACTGGATTTAAATTATGAGTAGTGGTGAAAATAAGCCAAAATCCTGAGGATTTGGCTTAGCTGTGGCAAGTCTGCCAATGGTGTATATTTGTCACAGCTCCTCATATATTCTGCTAATCTTACATTGATAAGAGGATCATCAGCCTGCAAGACTGTCTCAATTTCTTTGCTGTACTCAAGAGAAGAGCCAAGCTGGATGTACTGGAGAAGCTGTAGCTTATTAAATTGCCTTTCTTCATCTTCATCAAGAAGTCCAACCGACAGTAGAGAGTAGAGAGACAGTAGAGAGACAAATCAGAAATTGACAAGATTACTGACTTGCACTGAAGCAGTGGGCATCTTGTGGGAACGTGGACAGTTCTAAGGGAAGCGTTAAAAATCTCTGCATGCTGTCTGCCTGCTATGTTAGCCCTACAGTTTATGGCAAGTTGAATGAAGAAGCATCATTCAGGGCCTCCAGAGATTTCTAAAGTGAAAATATTTGCAATCTGGCAGAAACGGTGCTTTTTTATTTTTACTTTGCTACAGATGTGGTTAAGTTTTCAAATGTACTTGTCTCAGACAATCAAAGGGAGCACACAGTTTCTTTCATAAGTGTTTTACCCTTTTCCTTCCATACTCTGTTTATGTGGGTATTAGATTGGGAAAACTTGCAAGTTATATTCTCTTTGTTTTTCTTTTTTACTCATTGGGGGAACATTAATGCCATCTAAAATACAGTGTTGATTTGCTTCCATTTTAGTTTATTTTGACAGACTCCAGGATAAATGTATGTCTTCTGATGAATGCAATGAAAAAGCAGACTGCTTAATGTCAATACGTATCACAGATAGATCAAATATTTAGGACTGAAATTTAAGAGGATACACAGGTTAAAGGTCTTAGCTTCTGCAAGACTTTAAAGAGCGTTGTCACAGAACCTGTCTCCCCATACTTAGGTATGAATTTCAGTTAATAACAAAATGTTTGTGATGCACCACCTAAGGGAGAGTAGGGAAATAGAAGGTCAGAACAGTATTGTTCTTTTCATCTGAGTTATTGTGATGCATACATATCTGATCTGTGGCAATTTTTTTTAACACTATGAAAGAATTATTGTTTGTAATTTATACCAGTAAACTGTGGTTAATAAAAGCACCTGTAGCCATAAGCATTTATTCTACAGTAAAGCTATTTAAAATACTCAAGTGTTTCTTTTTACTTTTCATTTTAGTTTTTTGAGGGGCTTACTTTTGGAAGTTAATTAAGTAGCTCTTTTAATTTGTTGAGTTTTGATGGAAGTTTGTTTGTTAAAATTACTGACATTTAATATTATATCTTATTTCTACAGATGCATACACAACATCAGAAGTGACATATATTTGGACTTATAATGCTTCCGATTCTGTACAGGTGGCACCAGATGGTTCAAGATTGAATCAGTATGATCTTTTAGGCCAAACAATTGGAAAAGAGACAGTTAAATCAAGTACAGGTTAGTAAAAAAATGTTTAAAGAATATGCATTCACTTTGCTATAATGAGCTTAGGCTCAGAGCAGTTGTAAGCTGAAAATAGTTATTAGCCATAGTTTATTAATGTGTATTACATATAACTCAACAGCAGCATTTTACCTTTTCTTTCAAGTCAATAAGCAGCAAATAATAGAAGAAGTGAACTTTTCCCCAGTGGTATTATTTTATACTCTATGGAGCTCAGTCTTGACTGACATCTGTAACCTAAGGCTTGGATAGTTGTTTAATTTCGTATGGTAAATGACACTTCTTGTCTAGTAAATGGTAAAGTATGCTGATTTCAACCATTTTTACCTGTCAGCATATTTTTGGTATTAAATATTGGATTTTTCTACCTGGCTCTAAACTACTTTCCTACATATGCCAGGCTGTGATGGAGTGCTGTGATTCTATGACTGTAGACAGAGTTCTTAGGGTGCTTTGTGTGAATGCAGAGGGTTGCTTATGTGAAGAAGCCTGCGGCACTGAAATTCTTGTCAAGACATACAACAGTTCATGTAAGTTCCTAAATATTGATCTTTCATGGATCTCAGTAGGAGTAAGATGTAGTTGTACCCAAATTGAAAAAAATTTATATACTTTAGGATAACTTCTACTACATAGTATGTTTTGTGCAATTTAATTCTGGTACATTTGGTTCGCACAAAAATACAAAACTTTCTTTTACCATAGAATTTAACTTTCTGGAGATGATAACTTTTTGTTTCATTGTGTTATTATTTTTTGTGTGTGTGTGTGGCACATTAGGTGAATATACAGTAATGACAGCTCATTTTCACTTGAAGAGGAAAATTGGTTATTTTGTCATTCAGACGTACCTCCCATGTATCATGACTGTCATTCTCTCTCAAGTGTCATTCTGGCTGAACAGAGAATCTGTACCGGCCAGGACAGTCTTTGGTGAGTATGCTGAGTAGCATGCGTTATTTGCAACAGTTGAAGCTGTTGGGAAGAATTTCAGAAATGTGCTTGATAAAGTCTTCTTTTGATTAAGTTACTTTGTAGAATATGATATTATTTTTAGTTGAAGTGACTTTCAACAGCGTCTTACAGAACTCTAGGGAATCCCAAAGCTTTCAGAAATTAGCACAAGTGAGAACTGTCCCAATATTCTTGCCTCCTTATATGCAGAAAAAGTTTTCATAGAATGTAAGATAATTGTAAATTTCCCATTAAAAAAAAATAATACTTACACAGTTTTCTGAAATATCTTTCTTCCAGTGATATACCCAATCATTTTAGCACTTAGTAGATATGCACATTTTTTAATATTAAGCAAATTAAAGACCTGAATTATTTGAATGTGTTAAAATTTGCAAACTGTGGTTCTTTAAAAGAAATCTTTTTCTGGGGTCCTAGGCAAATCTTTCTCACTTATTCAAATCAGAATGTACCTAACGGCAGTGAACAGCTTCAGCAGTGCAGGATAACAGTGTTTTTCTTACATTAAGATTTTGTTCTCTTCTTTAGTAAAACAAAGCAACAAATGTCCTTTTAAATGCATATAACATAGAATTCTTCTAATCTGTTTGATTTTAAAGAATAAAAGTATAACAAAAATAATTCCTATATGGAATCTGCTATCAAACATACTGTATAAAATCTTATGATTAGTCATCAGTAAACACCACACGGTCTTCAAAAAATATGCCATACTCAGATGCATATTAAGTCATGCACAATGAAGCACTCAGTCTCTCCTGGTAGAGAAAATGCCACAGAAGGTATCGTGAAAATTGCAGGTTTGAACATGAGCCTGATTGAAGTCAGATGAAATGGGTCAGTGGTTTTAGATTCACTAGAATTCTACCATGCTTTCCTAGTCAAGTAACAAACAGATATAATATTTTTTCTTTCTTCAAATTCTTCTGTCAATTTGTACATTTCTGTTTATCAAAATGCATTTATTAAATGAATTTCTTTCTTGCCAGCCTTGCAAGTACAATGTCAAATACTATACCTCCGTACTTGTCCTTTTCTGTACCACTTCCTATACATTTAGGACACCATAGCCAGTTTGTCCAAAAACAGCTTCCATCTCCTCTTCCTAAAATGCACTGTTATAGTATCACCAGCAACAAGCCTCTAGGATATTTTTCCTGTAATGTTACTTCCCTTCCTGCATGCATCTTTCTTGTTCCTTATTTTTTATTTAATTTATATTTTGGAGAAAGAAGTAATATCTGTGTATCAGCCTGTCACTTTTAAATGGATGAGACTTCAGTGTATTCTGGACAATGAACAATATGTACTAGTAAACAGAGTGACGTGATCATCTTGCCTGTGTCAGGATCTCTTGAAGAAACTGAGTGGTTGCAAGAGCAGAACTATAGCATCCAGTAACATAACATCTGATATATAATTGCTAAGCACAATGGGTGTAGAGAGGATATAGTAATTTCTATTCTAGTATTTTATTTCTATCAAACATGCATACACCTTAGCACCAGTTGTGGCCTCATCCCCTCCAGACCAGCTTGGACTGGATCCATGAGTCCAGGACACTTGCACTGAGCAGCTGATGTGTCTGGTCTCTGCCTAACGGAGCAGCAGTTGCACCACATGCTTAGCCTTCTGCATACAGGGTTGGATATTGCCACAGGAGATGTTTTCTAAAATTTTTTTTACACTCTAAATGAGATTGTCAGCATAAGCTGCCAATGGTTTTTCTGATCATGTAGCCCCAGGAGAATCTCCCAGCCTTTCTCCATATCCACTGTCAGCAGTTGTCACTGGAATTTCTCTCACCCTCTTGTCTCCAGCCTAAATATGTTACAAAAATGTTATCCACACCTGTATAACAAAGTTCCTCTATTGCTTCTTAAAGTTTTCTGGTTCATTGAATTAAGCTTGACAGAGCTGCACAGATTCATTCAGTGTCTTGTTTGTTTGAGTGTTGCTTTCAGGTATATACTACCCAGTATCACAGGGTTTCTGATAAGATAATAAAATCAGGTGCTTCCAGCATGAAGTGTAAACACTTGCTAAAGAGCTTACTGTACATTTGTGTTGATCATATTTAATTTTTTTAAGAAGTGATTACTTGCTAGATACTTATCTTTGCCTTGTATAGTGACTATAAAGATATTAAAAATATGATAAAGAAGAAAGCATTGGTTTTGATAGAGTATTTTTAAGAATGGATGAAATTTTTTGAAGTATCTTCTTAAGAGTTACCAGTCCTGGAAGAGTTACTTAATCCTGGAAAGGATTAAATGTTTGAATACTGTTTTTTCAAGGAAATGTAACCTCTAGTTTTTCAAAGCACTACACAGCATTTGGTATTTTATGTTTGAGAGAAGCTACTATTCTTTCTCTTTTCTCTCACGATGTACTTTCAAGCTGTAGGTTAACATTATGGACTTGATATAATGAGTATTCTTTTATAGTTGAGCTCCTTAATCCCTTTCCTTTATGGCATCTATTTAATATTGTTGACCTAAGCTATCCATAAAGAACTGAGGCCTAATGCTCTATTGTTTCAACTTCGCTTTAAATTATTGAAAGAAGAAAATTTATCACTATTAATTAAATAAATATTGGATGTGTTTTCTCTAGAAGACAAATTTGAAAACTCTTTGATTGTGTTTTTAATGAAAGGGAATAAGCCTGGTTTATAATGTCTTCATTTATTGCAAGATTATGATCTGTTTCATTTAGTAATGTTTTTATTGTTCTGCATTTAGTGTCAACAATATTAGCAAAGCTAATCTTGTGCAGGTTATTGAATTCTCACTTCATTTTTAATGGCTCATAACATTTAGAAGCATCACATGTATTTGAATAGCAAGATTAGAGGCAAGTGACAGAAAAATCAGAAATTAGCTTTCTTAGAACTGTAGTTAGTGTTTTAACTCCTACGGGGTAGGAATAAGAATATTAGAATAGTTGTAGGAAGACTGCAACATCAATGTACGTAAATCCATGGGCCCTGATGGGATGCATCCATGAGTGCGGAGGGAGTTGGCAGAGGAGATAGCTGAACTGTTTGTGATCATCTTTGAGTGGTCCTGGAGAATGGGGGTGGTGCCTAAAGACTGAAGGATAGCCAGTGGTCTTCAAAAAGGGCAAGAAGGAGGATTTGGGGTACTATAGGCCAGTCATTCTCAACTCCATCCCTGGAATGGTGATGGAACAGTTTGTTCTGGTTGCTGTCTCCAGAAGAAGAAAAGAGCGTTGGCAGGAGTAGTCAGCATGGGTTCACCAGGATAGTGCTTGACCAACCTGGTGGCCTTCTATGATGTCATTACAGGCTGGGTGGATAAGGAGAGAGCAGCGGATGTAGTCTGCCTTGATTTCAGCAAGGAATTTGACAATGTCTCCCACAGCATCCTTACAACAAAGCTGAGGAGGTGTGGAATTAGGTGAGTGGAAAGTGAGATGGGTTGAGAACTAGCTGACTGGCAGAACTCAGAGGGTTGTTATCAGTGGCACACAGGCCTGTACTTAGCAGTGCTCCTCAGGGATCAGTGCTGGGTCTGGTCCTGTTCAACATCTTCATCAATGACCTTGATGAGGGGATAGAGTCCATCCTCAGCAAGTTTGGTAGGATTGGCTGACATGCTGTAAGGCTGTGCTACCACTCAGCAAGACCTGGACAGTCTGGAGAGTTGGGCAAAAAGGAACCAGATGAGGTTTAACAAGAGCAAGTATAGAGTCTTGCACCTAGGGAGGAGTAACTGCATGCACCGGTACAGACTGGGGGATGATCTGCTGAAGAGGAGCTCTGAGGAGAGGGACTTGGGTGTCCTTGGATAACAGGCTGGCCATGAGCCTGCAGTGTGTCCTGGTGGCCAAGAAGGCCAATGGTATTCTGGGATGAATTAAGAAGAGTGGTCATCAAGTCGAGGGAGATGATCCTCCCCCTCTACTCTGCCCTGGTGAGGCCTCACCTGGAGTACTGTATCCAGTTCTGGACTCCCCAGTACAAAAAAGACCGGGGTCTCCTCGAAAGAGTCCAGCGGAGGCTACAAAGATGATAAAGGATGTGGAACACCTCCCTCATGAAGAAAGGCTACGAGACCTGGGTCTGTTCAGCTTTGAAAAAAGAAGACTCAGGAGGGATCTAATCCACGACTTTAAATATCAAAGAAGCGGGAGGCAAAGGGATGAGGCTGAACTCTTCTCAGCAGTGTGTGGTGATAGGACAAGGGGAAATGGCCACAAAATGAAGCATAGGATGTGTGTAAGAACTTCTTCACAGTGCAGTGACAGAGCACTGGCACAGGCTGCACAGAGAGGTGGCGGAGTCTCCTTCTCTGGAGATGTTCAAGACTTGCCTGGATGCCTACCTGTGCAACCTGGTCTAGGGAGTTGCTTTGGCAGGGGGATTGGACTAGATGATCTCTGGGGATCCCTTCCAACCCCTACAATTCTGTGATTTTGTGATATGTATTCATTTATCCCCAAAGTGCGCAAAGCAAGAAGAGAAATAATAGCTGTATTATTTTGTTGGTACATTTCCAATATGCAGAATTTTAAATTCTGAAATCTATTCTCATTTTATTCTTGTACTCTGTTCCTTTTCACATATTTTGTTTGTTCTTGGTTTAACTTTTCTGAATCTATATTAATTAATATATATTTTGAAACAAAAATCTATTTAGACCTTGAGTAGACAGGCTGTTTAATTCTGCTAATCCAGAAATAGGACCCTATGATAAGTTCATATAGATCATATTTTTTATGTAGTTATTTTTACTTGAGAATTGAAAGGACTCTGCCTTTTGAACAGTTCTGTATTTACATGTACCTTTCTCCTGTTTTGCTAGGAAAGAAGTCTCAACAGTCTTTATTTATGCCTTTCACAGGCCACAGTTTATCTTCTGTGCCCTTAGAGATAACCTTTCACTTAGAACTTTTACTCTATAGCTTTTTAGTCGAGGAGTTCTGTTGACAGTAGACATAGCTCTCTAGTGATATTTGGTGGGCAAGCACACATGCTAAACTGTAGTGCTTGGTTAGAGACAGAGCTGGCTGCCAACAAACTAATGCCTTCCCAGCTCAGTGCTGTCCCAGGACTGTATCTCACGTGCCAATGGAAGCATAACCATACAAGACTGGTGTGGAAGCTGGAGTAAACTGCACTTACCATTCAGCTTTGGAAATTAGCTTGTGGGTTGTTTATTGTTTTGTATTTTATTCTCATATAATGCATATGCACATCAACAGTGGTATATCATCAAATGGCATACACCATTGCTCTAATATCACACTATCTCCAGAGGTTATCTACGCTTGTTTAGTCCTTCAAACTTTTAAACTGAAGTAGGAAGATTTTAGTAGTATGTGTTTCCATAAAAGAGAGGACAGCCAATACTTTCTTCTATATTTATTAATCTATTCAGTATTTTTTACCAGGTTAAGTGATCTAATTAACCTAAAACAAAAATAGCAATAACCAAAATTGTTTTTGTGTGTGATATTTTGTGTAACAAAAGATGGAGTTGTGGAAAGAGCAGCATATTCTAAGATCTGAAACACAAATTAAGGACTTTTTACAGATTATTTGAAAAGCTGAAGTACTTACTTTGTTACAGAATGTCCTTTTGGTGATTTGTTAGATTCATTTTCAAAGGAGATGTTTGCATTCGAACACAGTAAGGATAGGATGTGATTTAGACAACTAAATCTGTTCAAATTAGAAAATGAATTTGTTACACAAGAAGTAGAATTAGGATCTGAAAGAACTTGTCCCTGCTAAGGAATAGATTGAATTTGCACACATACATGGGTAAAAGCCTAGTCGTCATCACTGAATTTAACTTCAATATGTATGTGACAGCTTCTTCAATTTCATTTTATGTTTTCAGTTAGGTATTTATGGTTTTTCAGTTTACTTCTTCAGTCATTGTCTGGCTGTGACCTATATTGTTTAGTAACAGATACTGTTTGCTGAAAGGCAGCTGCCTAACTTTAAACAGTTCTTGAATAGTATCCATGCATTCTGGCATGCAGAATGAAACAAAGCCAGTATTTTTCACACATGCAAGTTCAGTGTCAATGAAAGGCGTCGAATTTTACAGTCCTGTAGATGTAAATCTTGTCTTCACTGAGCAGATGCGGTTTCAAAACCTCCACTGTAAATCCGAGGCAGTCAGATAGATCCATTCTCAGCTTGAATGGATAAATCTGAAGAGTTAAAAGATTTTTAGCTTTTATAGGCGTATACTGTTGAGAAGGAAAGTTGTAGTAATATTGGGGTATATTTACTGTCAAATATGCAACACTTCACCTTCTTAAGAGAAGGGAAATGTTATCAAAATAATCTATTAAAGTATCTTTTCTTGGCCTTTTTTAAAAACAAACTGATGAGTGTTTGTTGCCCCTTGTAAGATTATACTTGCCCTTGTTTTCCTAATACAGTGCCATCATATGATAGCAAACTATAGAAGATAGTTCTTAACCTGCACATCTCTTCATCATAGTGAAATAACATGACATCTCTACGTAGCCTGTGAAATTATTTAGGCTGTTTGGAGGAATGTATGATTTAGGGTAGAAGATTGTTTTGACTGCCTCTTATTGTTGGGAGGATGCCTTTTATTAAAACTGTAGTGCATTAGTGTTATAGTCTAAGCAGTGACAAGGAGGCGGGTTATTTTCATTCTTTCTTCTTTCTAAAAGATGGCTTGATGATACTGCTTTTTCAGATTATTTAATATGCAAAATCATCTGTTGTTTTACTGAAGAATAGCAAGTGTAAAATTGCAGGAGTTTCCTAAAATGAGATTATCACAGACTAAATTTTCTTTCCATTTTTTTTCTCCATTCAATTCAGGTTTTGAACCTGATATCTTGAATTTATAGAATGAAGGAATAAATTAAAATCCACTGGCAACTGTCTGACAATGTACGGTGTGATTAGCATTTGAGTCACAAAGTTGCGGCTTGCTGAACTTTGTAGAGAAATTGTCAACTGGTAGCAAGATGCAAGATGTAAATTCATGTTGTTTTAATTGAGACTGGAAAAGGTCAACAGTTAATCTTAAATAAGATTTCTGAAGAAGCCAGGGGATCTTCAAGAAGCTTTGTTTATTCTAAAATTTAGGTCCTAAACAGGACGCTACCTTATCAACTGCATATATTTGCATGTGAATAAGGTCACTTAATCTCTGAGAAACAATCACTTTACTGATGCTTCTGTGTAGTTGAAATTAATTCTCTCTGGCTCAAGACCTGTGTTAAAATTTGCACGTGATAATTTTGAATGTAAGATAGACTGTGTTTTCCCTGAGGTGCAGAAAATAATTAAACCATATGTTGTGTGTCAGAGGAGGAAAAATTTCTTCATGAAATACATTGTCTACCCATTTTCAAACAATCAAATGTGCTTCCTTGTCATTGTACAGGCTTTTGATCACAACAGTGTCACAAAAGATTCCAGGCCAAATCTACCTCTTTAATATATGAAGTCTGAAAAATAGCAATTAGTGAATTATGTCTGCTTAGATTTGTGGATGCTGAGTGAATCATCAGGATCTTTCTGTGCCTTGTCTTCCTTTTAAATCATGACCTCTGGAAGCACTTCAAGGGAGAGCAGACTGGCTGAGTCCACTTAGCTTTTCTCTGTCATCGTCTGTAACAACCACAGAGGTGAAAATTCTTAACAGAAAGCATAGAAACTGCAAAGCCTGCAGAGGTCTGAATAGGTGTAGCTGCTGCTTCTCTTCCCTTTTCCATGGAGGTTAAAAATGCTTCTCTTCTAGCAGAAGAAAAATCTGATCTAGGTTGATCCTGCAGAACCCAAATGGAAGATTGCTAACAGAGGATCTAGTTTATGGAGAGTGACTTTTCTCTCCTGGGAATCCTGTGGCAACCATTTTATAATTTTGCAGTTGAAGCTGTTATTAATTTCACTGCCATGGAAGTTCCTTAGCCTGTCAATGGAGTGCAGGTTTGCTGATCTGTGCTATCACCTTGTATTGCTGGAAACGTATGTAATGGTGTTTCACAAAAGGAATAGTTTAGTTTGTCTAAGTGTGATTCAGCCTCGAATGTGGTAACTGATTTGCTTAAGAAATGGAAATTTCATTTCTGGCTGTGAGTTTCTTCTTGCTAATACATTCAGAATAGCATTCTCATTTTTCATTACAAAATATCCTTTTTCTGATTTTTTGTAGAATTTCTGGCTTCCTACTGGGTTTTCATTAAGCATAATAAAGTCCTTTTAAGAACTGCACAGCACTCGTGGATCATCAAGTCTTATTTTCTGATACATCGCATACAGTTCTAATAATCTGGCCTGTTAAAATCAGAATGCTGTTCCAGGGAAAAAAAAATATATATTGTTCTGAAAACCTGAATGGAAAGTTAACCTGTTTACATCTTCAACTGTCACTGGCTAGTTAGTAAGAAAGCTAATTGAAAACATATATATTTAATTATTTCTACTAAAAAATGTGTCAGATTGTATGATACAGTTGGAAAGATGGATGCCAGACTTGAAGCCACTGCATAAAAAACCAGGAGGTTTTTGGTAGACAGCTGTATACAGCCTAAGGAAAAAAAAAAAAAGATGTAAAAGAGTATCTGTAAATAAAGAGATCTCTATACAAAATTTTAAAATAATTTTAAAACCTGACTTTTAAATAACGAAGCTGGACTTAAAAGCTAAAAAGAAACTCCAGTTGCAGCCTTTAATATGACACCACCTTAGATGAGCAGTTTTTCCACTTTGTTTTTCTGTTTTGTATTTTAACACTTAAAATCCATGTAAAATTGTTGATGTTCAGTCTTTTTATTCCCTTACAGGAGTTACTACTGTGTTGACAATGACAACACTGAGCATCAGTGCTCGAAATTCACTCCCTAAAGTAGCATATGCAACAGCTATGGATTGGTTTATCGCTGTTTGTTATGCATTTGTATTCTCCGCATTAATTGAATTTGCAACTGTAAATTATTTCACAAAACGAGGATGGGCCTGGGATGGAAAAAGTGTAGTGAATGATAAGGTAAGTCCTAAGGGAATAGCCCTATTTCCAATCAAGTGAAGTAAACAACTGTAATACACTTTTTTTAAAAGTTGGCTATCACTAGAAAACATGATCTTTAAATCATAAGAAGAGGCACTGATTAGTGAGGAAAAATAAAGGATTAATAAAGTAGGACAGAGAATACTATTTAGAACTCTTAGAAGTAATTAATTTTCTTCATCATATTGTTATTAGAGATGGTTGAGTCACCATCCCTGAATATATTTTAAATCCATTTGGATGTGGTACTCAGGGACACTATTTAGCAGTGTGTTGTTAGGGTAGTACGGCTTGGTTGTGGTTGGAATTGATGATCTTGAGGGTCTTATCTATCATGGGCAATTCTATGATTCTATATGCAATATATACACACTTTTATATAAATCTGCATCATTTATATGTCATAGTTATCAAGTGGCCATTTTTAAAAACCACATTATTTAATGTGTGAGAAAAAGCTATATAAGAATTCTTATTTTTCAAAAGGAGGTTACTTCAATTTTTAGCAGTATTTAATTATTATTTTGCACCCCATTTTCAGCTTATAATAGTTTTCTCTCTTGTAACAATAACCTCTTGATAAGGTTTCTGAGGAAAGTGGAGGATGTTCACAGCAGTTAACAGGAAAGCCTGTTACAGGATTATTATCCCATAGTTTGTGACTACTCTGTGTCACAAGGTCCTAACCATCTAACTGTACGCAATACAAATATAGAAAGAATTTTGTTAAATGGCTGGCCCTTGCCTGGGTTGTCTGCAAGTTTCTTTCAGGGTAAATCTTAAATGCACGGTTGCTGAAGTAAAGGAAATCATAAAAAAAAAAAAATATGATCTGTATATTCCTTCCTTATATTTATTTAATTTTATAAATATTTTGCAAAATTTGGCTGTGTTGTGAAGCATCTAGGTTAAAGTTTCTTTAGCTGTGTTTTCAGTTGGAGACTTCCCTGCATTGCACCAAGTGCTGTCTGCTAAGAATCTAAATTCATCATACAACGGTTGCTCTGAAAGTAACTCCTCCCATTGTATGATTTTGGCCCATGACATCATTCTGTTAAATTTTGTTGCCATGTGAAAACGGCAGCAGAGAGGCAGCCTGACAAAATTGCATCTGACATGCAAGTACACATGAAGCAAAGGTGTGTCATTTATTTTCTCCATATGGAAAAAATGGCACCCACTGTCATTCATCAACAATTGCTGAATGTTTGTGGAGATCAAACAGAATGTGAGCATAGTGAGGTGGTGGGTGGTGCATTTCAGCAGTGGCAACAGCAACACTGTGTCATCTCCACTGGTGCAGATTTATATGAGAACAGCACGCAGAACTCTGTTCATTGCAGGTGAAAATGCATAGTTAATGGTGTTGAGTGTTGAAAAACAGTGTTTTGTAGCTGAGAATTTGCTCTATCAAACAGTGCTATTGTGCTCCTTGTATCCGTTGTAGTTTGCATGGATATAAATAGGATCATTACTTTCAGTGCAACCTATCTATTTTGAATTCCTTATTTTTTCAGGAAATCAGTTATGGGCATATAATTTTATTCCACAGAAAGAGCAAGAGTGTTATTGTGATCTCTATTAATTGTGACTACTATCCCTGCTTTTAGAGATGTTCATGTGCTCAAAATTTTCTGGAGATGTGAGTTTCAGCAATATATAAACCTTAGTAATATATTAAAGTCCAGAAGAACTCTTATGAAGCAGAATTTTATGATTAAGAAACAGTGTATTCCTATTTTATGTATTAAAAGAAAATATTTGGCAAGTCATTGAAAAGTTTTATACCTGGACATGCAAGCCAGGAGTCTCAAACTACATTTGAGCTGCAAGATTAATTATATATAATTTTTTTTAAAAAACTTTAGCTTCAATTTTTCTTTTTATACCTTCAGACAACTTTTAAGAATTGGCTTTGAAGGTATATGCACAAAATCAAAGTATGGCTAACCCCCCTATGTATAGAAGGAATAAGATATGCTTTGTGTGCCTACCTGCTTTGTATACTCACTATTGAAAAAGTACCTTATGCCCCTGGTACCTCTGTTATGCTGAAAAGTACTGCAGGTCTTTTAACCTTCAACAGTTTAAACCAGTTCAGAGACTCTAGCTGACTTTGAGATGTATACTTCATTGTTACGCTTCACAAAGAAGTTGGCTTGATAGAGCATTTTATTATTACTGATATCAACAAAGTATATCTGTGAAAATAAAAGGAGATGTATATACCAAATCAAGAACATAAAGTTAAAACTCAGAATCATTATCCCATAAAAGTACTTTCTTGGGACATTGTTAAACTCTATCGAGTTTTATTTAAGAGGTATCTATGAGATCATTTTTGTCTTTGGACTATGACTTTATACCACATTAAACTGGACAAATCTTTATTAGTGAGCAAAACTCCTGTTGATAGCAGCAGAATTTTTTTTGTCCTATTGAAAATTTAAGATACAGCCTGTACCTGCACTAAGTATAGCTAACCTTGTTTGGTGTCAGTAATCCAGATTTAGTTGTTTAATACATGTGTTTTTTTTGTATTGGAAACTGTCTGATTTATTTCATGACTCCTCAGATAAAACTCTTTTTCCGGTTATTTAGAAAATTTAATTCAGATTGCATTAGTTGGCAACTTTATTATTATTTAATCTGTTTGATTTGTGAAAGAAGAGGATATTAGAGAAAGATATTATGTGTATTAATCTTTCTTTTCAGTAAGGATCAGAAAAACAACTGAATACACATACACGTAAAAACTAGTAGCATCTAATTTATATAGAAGATTGGAAATTTTTCAGAGTTCTGAAATTTATCCCTAATGTTATCTAAACATTAGCTTTTAATTTAAATAGCTGTTCTAGAAAATTTTGACTGCTTTTTCACCTACGAATAGAGCACAGAAGCACAGATATGCCTTAATTTTCTGGTATTTATAGTAATGTAGATGTGACAACATAAAGAAATTTTAATCTGACAGAACTTACTTGTTGAATAAAATTAACTGGTGATATTCCTAAATTTGTGTCAAGATTTATAGATTATCGTTTTAATGTGACAGAAATAAAATGTTAAAGCAGGCTGTTCTGATTGACTAAATAATTTTGCCCTATCCCAATCCCTAATCCTACTAATGGAAAAGCAATTCTTTTCACAAAGAATACTCTAAACTGTGCGGTACTCCAAAAATTAGGATATACTAATATTTTGCTTCCCAGATGACAATAATAGATGTGAAGTTTAAATTACTGATGGTTTCTCAGCATTTTGAATGCAAACAGAACAATTAGTAATAGCTTAAAAACATAGACTGTTACTGTATTTTCTCTCTTTTTTTTTTTTTTTTGTGACATATTATATGATGTTCATTCTATGGCAGGGATGGCCTGATTTTCATTATGTTACAATGCTTGGCAATTTTTTTTTTCTGTTCCTCCCTTTTTCTCCTTCTTGTCCTCTTAACTGAGAACACTGTAAAATGTTGTTAGGAGTTCTGTAGTGAGGAGCTAGAAACAAAGCTGTTTGAGTAAGACGGACTTTTCCAGTTACCCTTACTATCACAGTAACAGACTCTTGCTCGTATAACTTCAGTAGGATTTTTAATGGATGGTGTCGGAGACCACGTTTTTAATGCATTCTTTATGCAGAGTATTCCTTCTTTTTGGATGGGATATGTTTTTCTGAATATTTAAATTTACCATTACAGTATTCCTGGCACTTATTTTAATATATTCGTTGTGTATTTTGCATTTGCAATGTTGTTAAGTCTGATATGGAAAATGCACATTAAATATTTAACTTCATGCTGTCTCTAATAGAAAAAAGAAAAAGCATCTGTCATTAAGAAAAACAATGCCTATGCAGTGGCTGTTGCCAACTATGCTCCAAATATTACCAAGGACTCAGTGCTACCAACCATCTCCAAGAGTGCCACAACTGCAGAACCCAACAAGGCAAAACCAGAAGCGAAGCCGCAGGAAGCAAAGAAGACATTCAACAGTGTTAGTAAAATTGACAGAATGTCTAGAATAGTGTTTCCAGTCTTATTTGGTACTTTTAATTTAGTGTACTGGGCTACATATTTAAACAGAGAGCCTGTCTTACTTGGCTTTGCACCATCAACCTAAAACCTGAATTGCACTGAGGACTTAAAACATCATTCTAATCGGATAAGTTGTCTGCTATGTACAGTACGACTAATAACTGCTAATCTGTGAACCATCATGTACAGAGTGTATATAGATGTCTTATCTGTGTATCTCCAAAGGAGGGACACAGTGTTAATTCATGGGTCTGTAAACAGATAGCACCCATGGCAAATACAGCCAACTCTTTAAAAGTTATACCCAGGGGAGTTCTATTAAACTAGGATTCAAATATACAGAATTATATTCTCTCCGTACAAAGAAATAAAGATATGATCCTACATAATTATTTAGGAACAGTATTTTTTTAATTTAAAGTTAAAATATTTTTCTATAAAGTAACTAATTCTACTTTAATGAAATAAATTGTCATTTAAAGATGATTTTTTTAAAAGAGTGTAATTGTTTCATACAATAGCAGTACCCATGTACATAAGAGTACGGAGATCGTACAGTTCTGTTGTTCACAATAATTCTGGATACTAGTTAGGCTGGGGAGGCAGTAAAGGCTACTGTATTGCAAAAGCCACAAATTTCTTACTTCTGTCCTGTTTGAAGTTGTTAATAAACTACTACAGTTAATTTCTGAGAAAAGTTAGTGTTAATCAGATTTCTAACATTAATTTTCACTCTTCACTGTTTTATTAGTTTGATGTTGCTAAACCAGGTTGTCTGGCTCAACAAAGTTGGATTTTTCTGCTTCTTGATTTTGTTCGTAATTAGATTATTGTCAGGTTCATAAAAGCACTCAGAATTTTTTCAGGTTTATGTATATCAATAACATAATACATTCTTTTCCTTGCTTAGTGTTATTCTAAAACCTGCCATTATAAGACTTGCCTGCATTTTTCCCAGAAAGCACTGTTTTCACAGGAAATTAAAATTCTTGATTTAAGTTAAAGAAAATTGTCCGTATGAGTAAAATTTACTGCTGCTTTTGTAAATTGCAACTTTACATTTCGCTGACATAAATTTCCAAGGACTTTGTATACTAGAAATGGTTTTGCTAAGATTTGAATGTTATTTTTTTAATAAAAGGTCATGCATCATCAGTAGGTATCAACTGTATTTCATATATATGAATATAACAAAATTGGAGCTGCCATTTGCAATTTTATATGAACATTTAATACTGATCAGTAAAATTGTTTTTCATCGGAGCCTTTGCAAAGATTCTTTATGCCCCTGAAGGCCTGGTAAATCATGACCTAAGTAGTAATTGTATACTGCATTTAGAATTTAGTATATGTGGCCAATCAAAAATATTTTGATTCACACATACATTAGCAGTTATTAGTTGACCTTTAGAAAAAGATACACCTTTATGATGATGTCTTCTAGTAGACATATGTAGTCGTATAGTGTCATTTATTGCAGTTTTGTACAGTACTTGAGTATAGTGCATAAAATAGGTATGTTCAGAGTTTAACAAAGTTGTAAAAATATTTCTAAAATCAAATAAAAAAGTATCTTAAGACATGGAAATGTGCAAAAAACAACAAAAAGAACACTGCTTTTATTTGTTGTTTTATTTTCTTGCATTTTCTTTGCTTTTAATGTGATTCTGTTTTGTACTTTGTGTGACTGTATAGATGCCAAGGTCACAAATGCATTTTATGAATAGCATTAATAGTTAAGACAGTTAAAATCAGCAAAATAAAGAAGTCAGCAAAATAAAGGGAGAAGCATGGACAAGGTGTGTATCCCTTGAAGTCCCTCTGATTAAACTCTCAGATTAAGCCTTTCTCATCAACAGTAGTTAAAAAAAGCACTTTACTTATAAAACTAAAATAAAGAATATCCTTATTTTCATATATATTTATATATAAATGTAGATCTTCCATGTAATGTGGAGATGTGTGCAATAGTACGATTATGAGAATAAGGCTGGAAGGCAAGCAATAAAAGGTTTCTTTCATGGTATAGTTATACATTTTTAAAATGTTTTATTTGTAAGTATAAATTATCCCTTTATTGTCACATTGTCCAGGTTTAAGGAGATATATATAAATATGTACATATGTACAAATAACTGTAAATATTAGAACTGTAGAAAATCCCCTTCACTTTTAACTCTGTTTTTGGCAAAGGGCTCTGACTGTATAGTTTAATGGAGGCCCATGCTTAACTGCTCTTGGACTTCAGTAACTTGATTATGTTTTCTGTAGCTGAGGTCTTTTTTCTGTGACCTAGTGAGAGTTCTTACCTTCAATTCATGTCAGCAAGATGCAGGGACTCTCTGAACCTCACTGACCAGGCTTTGAGAAAGAGAAGTCTGTGTTTCACCCTTGTCCACATCTCAGATACTCCAAATGCTTCACAGTGTTCAAATAATGTTGTGCATTTCTCTATGGATGATACTGTGTAGTCAGAATTCTCCCTACTGCAAACATTACTGTATTCAGAGGCATGCTGGATTACCTAGTAAGGAAGGTTTTTGTATCCTTACACAAGGACAGATACCCTCAAATGCTTTTACCTGCACAAATCCTCTTCTTCTTTCTGGTAGATAACATCTGTGTAATTTTCAGCTGCATGCAAAAGGAATTTCTTCAGTTTGCACAAGAAGCCTGGTGCTGTCTCATATTAGCCAGCTCTGCTGCTACTGCTTCTATTGAGTACAATTGCTTTTTCATTCAGTGACCATTTTCTCTATGTCGTCTGCCTATAGACGATCGAGGAAAAGAAAAGGCATTTATCATGTGCTGAAAATAGTTTTATCACACACTAATATAGAAAAATAGGCTCACTATATAAATTCACTCCGTTAATCACGTTAAATAGCCACATGCAATTCCTGTGGGCATAAGCATGGTTTTAGAGTGTGTACACTACATAAAAATTTCACCTTTACATTTAGTTCACTTGGTTTGCATTCAAATAATCTTGTGTGGGGGAAAGGAGTTTACTTTATTATTTTACTACTTAAATACTGAAAATAAGTAAATTGATTACACATAAAATGCAAGCTTTTAAGACTGACAGCTGGATAAGTGAATACAGGCATCATGCAGGAAACACTTAAAATGGGCCTTCTCTCCTTTTAGTTATATAACTTCTGTGTCTGTGAATTTAAAGATTGTTTCAGAAATGCATGTGCCAAATACATTAAATTTTCTTTTATTTCAAGTAAGACTTCCTGATATTAAATACTTAGAGGGCATGAGTGAATAAATGCAAGTCTCCACTATCAGAGACTTGCACAATGAATCTACCTGTGAAATTCTGAGTGACATGCTAGTTTATTTTTCCTGTTATTCTTGGATCAGGGTGTCATATCATTTCTTATGCAACATAAGGAAAAAGATAAATGCAATGATTTGGTAAACATGGATTGATATTAACTTAATTCTGAACAAGGTTAATGGAGTAAGTTTCCAATGTAGTATGGAAACATGTAATTCTGGATGCATGTGGTCAGTAATTTAACAGTAATTTATATATCAGCATGAAGAATATAGAGATCAGCGGAGTATCTCAGCCAGGGTTGTCTGCTGGAGGCTTCTTAACAGATTGCTTTTAAAACCAGAGCTTCCAGAATTTTTGATCATGCTGTAGCCAATGAAATTAAGTTTACCTTCCATATCTGGGCAAATCAGCTCATTACTGCTGCATTACTGAACATCTTAAAAAAATATTACAGTAGTTGCTGGGAGATAGGAGTTTTATCTTGGGAGACTACTCATACTACTGAACATTTTGCTATATTAAGGAGCTGGTCTGCATTCATAGTCATGGGAGAGAGAACAAAAGATCTTCAGTAAACACCAGAGAGGACCAAATCACCTTCTTTTCCAGGTGGTTATAGATAACGTGGTGGTGAGATTTCAAAGTGTGCTGACTTTTACCTGTCTTTGAAAGCAACCAGAAGCAGATAGATGAAGGTATGGATGTACTGGGGAGGAAAGGGGCAAAGAAAAGAAAATGACAGTGTTATTGTGTCTGTGGGTTCTAATATGAATGATGAAGAGGCTACTGAAAGAGGCAATGTGTATATTTTTCACACTCAGTTCTAAGCTTACATTGCTGAATTGTGAAATTTATTGTGAATTATGGGAATTATGGGAAAGCAACATTTAGAGCATGTAAAATTAAAATACTTGTATAATTCTGTATTTGAGGGAAATTATTTGTGCCTTTAAAATGGAGAGGCTTCTACTGACTATTTACAAAATCCATGCAAAATGTTGTGTGATTCCTGCCATTTTTGAGACCTGAGGTAGAGGGAGGAAAGAAGTTTCCAGGGTGAAGCAGAAATTTGTTAATACCAGACTCTATTTCCTTAAGAGGTGTGATTTCCTCTTACGCACAGGTAACTTAATATTCATCCTCCACACTTCTCATTCCTATTCTGAAAGGTTAGTAAGGCACAAATTCTTGTTTTGGCTTTTTACAAATAGTTACTTATACTTCTATCCATTCCTAGCAAATTTGAATGAAAAGGAATTTCAGTATGGATGTGAAGAGGTCAGCCCATTATGTGCAAAGTAGTTAAGTAATACCATGAGTTTTGAAAGAGTAAGATGACATTCAGAAATGAAAAACAAAAGTTACATGGCTTCATTAAGACAAAATCGAAGCAAAACAAAAGCCAAATATGACAAAAATGCATTTGTCTAAACAAATCTAAAATAAAGTAGAATCTTGAAATATGTCAAGGTGTCGCCTTGAAACATCAAAATAAGCAATAAATAAGTAAATAAATAAAAGGTATGTCACACTACATCCTTCAATAAAGGAGGTGATTCTTTAGAAAGTAGAATTTTGGGATTCTTTCTACCCCTTCAAAAATGACAGTGATCTTTAGCTAGAATGCTGTCAATTTACAGTTTGACCTTAAATGTCCCCTTAATATTTCCTTCTGTTATATTTTTTCTAGTCTTAGGGATCCTCCCTTACTTCATTTCTGTAGATAACCCAAAATCCCTACCAACCAGAACTTTTAAATCTGCTATTATGGATTCAAATATTAATTCCAGCCTTCCGAGGATCAGTAAGTGTCTTTATTGCTTTTGAACTTCAGTAGTTAATTTCAAATTAAAATCTCAGAAGTTTTTTTTTTCAGTGAATGGCATATATTAAGTATAGAGAAAGTTTGTTTTCCTCTACTTCATTTATTTTTATTTATTCTAGATTTAGATCGTTTTGGATGAATTCTTGTACTCAGTTAAGACCTAATCAGGTCTTACTGGGAGAGGCTAAGCTTTGAGGGCTTGACCTCAGATCAGGGCAAAACTTGGACTGAATTTAAAGGAAAACTGATTAGGATCCCAAGTATATTACTTTATAACACTGCAGTCACTAAGTTTTCTCTTTTTCAGAAGGGCAATACACCTTGGAGTACACTTGGACCCTCCTTTGGATAGAGTTCTTAAACCTAGGAAAAATCTTAAAAGAGGAATCAACCATACTGAAATTTGAGACTTAACGTCAGTGTTAACCCTGTTACATATTAATGCCTTTTAAGAGTATTCTGAAAGTGCTGTGAGTTAGGAGTGGGTGCTAACACTCTCAAAAAGGAATTTGGAGGGTGTTTTAAAATATGCAAGATTATGTATACTCTTCCTCTAGTGTTGGTGTCTACATAAATATATATGAATATATTTTTATTGTTGTATGATTTAAAAGTTATATTCTGTTTTCAAATTCAAAGTCCTTATATAACAGTTCTTCACTTGATCAAGTTGCCTGGAGCAAGTGTTTATGCATTCAAGATGTTTCATGATTGCACTTAGTGCTTTCATTCATCTGATATACAAGAGGTAAGATTCAGCAAGTTGAAGTGTATTTGTTTTCCAGTATTTCATCTCTCTCTCTCTATTCTGTTGGGGACAGAGAGAATGGAACAAGATAATGCTTTGATCAACTGCTTTTGATATTCTTTAATAGATGTTCATTTTTGCTGAATATTTCAGTTTATAGGCTACTATAGCTTAGCGTTAGCATGCAATGCAATGTAGTACTTCACATCTATTAGAATACACACAACAATATGCACCATATCTATAAGCTGTTAAAAAGTCAGTTCCTAAACATTCCTTCACCCTCTACCTTCCAGCATTGTCACTTTATTAGGAAACATTTAAAGGCACTTTAATTTTAATGAAAGTGATTAGATTAAATCTTGATTAAAAATAAATATAATATGGAGTCTGATTCAGACATTAACAATTTCTCAGCTGGACTGCAGTCAGAAAACATTTATATATTGAATAAAAAATTTATTTTAGTGAGTCACTTAGATGTGAAAATACATGTTTCCAGTGTATTAACAAGAAATATTGAAAAAGGAAGAATGGAACCAGTAATTCTAAAGAAAATTTAACACCAATCAAATATACACAGTAAGAAACTGCATGATAAATGTAAGTATTCTTAACCTTGAACATCAAAGTCATATAAAAAATTCTGGGTGAAAGTTCACTTATTTAGTAGGTTTCATAGTTACAAATAATTAAAGAGGATGATAATATTCTGTAATTTGTGACCTTGTTTTAACTGGAAAAAGTTGTTACTTTTCTAAAATGTAAAAGAAATAACTGGGTTTATGTTTGAATGTGTCACTTTGCTTGCTACTGAAGAATATTTATTAATCACATGCAAAATATTGCTTAACATTATCTTTTTGTACTTCTTATTAAAGTTAATTTAAATATAGCTCACTTTGTATTTTTGTTTTTAATGCTTTAATGGCACAAATGTTTAATTCTTCTCATAGCTTTTCTCTCAGGATTTTTGTTTGGGTTTTCATGTTAGTTTGTTTTGCCTGTTTGTTTTTAAGCAATCCATTACAGCCTCCACAAAGGTGGTTTTTTTATTACAGATAAGGTTTCCCAGAGGAAGAAAACAGTAGTTTGGATATAATTGCTCCTTGGCTTCATTAGCATTTAACACCCTTTTCTATTTATAAAATGACAATGTCCTCATGTATTCACATTACATGTAATGGTGTTTCATGATTTCAAAAGGTTATAAAACCTAATGCTGTACACACTAAACATCAGCTGATGAGGGGTATAAGAAACCTCGTAACAGAGCTTAGTTTGTCAATGGGACTAGATGGGGAGACAATCAATCTTACCTGAAACAGCTCAGTTTGTCAGCTACCACAGACATTTAGTAGCTTGTTGATCTGCTCTAATGAGATATTGCCATATATGTTTCACTCACAACCTATACCTTCCTTTACATTCTTTTTAAATGTGCAGAATACACATAGCTCAGTATAGATTATATACATATGCTCATGAATAGAAATAGTATGTATGTTGAAAATTTAAAAATCCAACCAAATATGTGCTCCATGTAGCTATCTGGGTTAACGCATATTGTAAGAGTTGCTGTGACAGTGCAGAAGGGTATTCTGCTGGATTTTTAGATGTATCTTCTGCATTCCAAATCTTTCAGTAGACTGGGCTATAAGTACTTCAGGATACCCTGAATACTGTTCCTGAGCAGTTGCAATTTCAGATGGCAGGCTTGCTAATGGTCTTCAAGGGAAATAAAAGTGACTTGGCTGATAAGCAGGCATGTGGGGCTCATTGTACAACAGCTGGGGTTCTGCAGGGCTCTCATGGAATACTTGGGGGTATCAGGTTAGTGTGTGAGCAACCTACGCTGAAAATACATAAATATAGTAGAGTTTTAGTACTTCACACTGGGAAGAATCTCTGCAGGTCATTCTGTCAAATTCCCTGCTGAAAGCACAGATACTTTGCATCAAGTTTTAGGAGACCTCATTCATTCATGTGCTGAGTATCTCCAAGGATGTAGATCCCACAACATCTCTGGGTCTATGTTCCTCTATCACTACCCTCATAACAAAAAAAAAAAAAAAAATTATAAAAAAATCCCACATTTATTCTTTTTATTTTTATTAGAATTTCCCAGGTTGCAATTTGTCATTTCAGACTTGCGAGGTAAGTGTCTATTATGTATATAGTCCAAGCTACAGCCATTACGTAACACTGTGACTTAGGACAATATTCTATGTGTGTGTCTGATGTCTGGGCAGTCAAAGTGATGGAGAGGAAGAAATTACCACATATCCCTGGATAATCACACTAGGTGATTTTACACTTGCTTTATGACAGTCACTTTTCATGTACTTTGGTGCTAAGAAATACACATTATATCAGGTAAGGAAAAGCCTCCTTTTTGTGTGCTGACTACCATTCATGAGGTAAAGATTATAATTATATTTTTAATTTCAAATGCATGTAGGTACTAGACTATGGAGAGCTGCATTCCTAATAGAGCCCATGGAAGATGGAATGATACCACCACACGGTGGCTGGTGAGCGGATAAGGCGCCAACAAAAATGAACAAACGCATTTGTAGGTGTCTGTGAGAGAATATAGCCTACTTCTAACTATCTTCTCAATCTGCTAGATTTGAAAGGAAAATCAAAAAGTAAGAAGTGAAAAAATGTCAGTAAAATTGGCCAGTCTTTTGAATCAAAATGTTATTTGCAGCATGCTTAACTGTGTCCTGCACTGGAGAAGGTACACTCCCTCTGCTGTTGAGTGCACACTGAGCGTGGGTATTGCCTCAATCTTAATGGACTGGACCTCTTCCAGATTGCTTTAACATTGCTCAAAAGTGGTTTTGATTTTTTGTTTCTGGAGTGGGCCCTTTTTGGCGTTTTGGTTTATTTGTTTGGTCGGTTGGTTGGCTTGGTAGTATACTTTGCATGGGTTTCAAAGAGCCCATTTTTAGAGACTGAAGTAGAAGTACAACATTGTGGAGAGACAATATGTAATGCTACATCCTTTCTTAGCCTCGTAACATCTATTCACAGGGGTTACTTCTCCAAGAACAGCAGCACTCAGTCAAGGGCCATAGCCAACACAACCACCAAATGCTTGCAGTAAGGAAGGCATTTCTCTGCTGGATCAGCTTGTGACTCCTGTATGTTATAACTCCTAAACTGTATGTTAGTTCACAGCACTCTTACACTGACTCAATTTTGCTGATATACTCAGTTTGTTTTCCTTATTCCTTGCTTCCTCCAATCTATTTATACTGGTGTCTGGATAACTTGGTTTCCTGAGCTTCTTGACAATTGCATTTATGCTCTCAGTGAGCTTCACTCATTGTGCAACACTGCCCCAAATAAGTTTCAAGGAAAAATCTGTGAGCAGGACACATACAATGTATATTAGGCAATATACAGGGCAATGTGTGAGGCTCATTCTTAATCACTTTCTAGCCTGGCATTTCTCCCTGTTTTCCAAGACTGGAGCAGTGCTGATACTTTTGCTGACCCCAGGAAGCACCAGATTCACACTAGGGTGAAGCCAATTAAGGGCTGGTCAAATGCACTAGTAGATGGATATCTCTGCCATTTCTGCACTGCTTCCTGCTTTTCCCTAGATCTGTAAATCCCTTTGAGCTCTGCATAGACAGGGACCAATCTCAGCTGCATGACTTGTGTATTTCTTATGTATCTATTCATGGCATTCTCTTATTAAGAGATTTACTGATTTATTAGGACGCTGCAAATAACACCTCCCGGAGCCACAGGATGAATTTGACTTCCTCTTCATTTCTTACCCTGCAGAGACAATACCATAACATAAAGAGAGGCAACATCCTTATGCCAAGATAAGAATAAGGATGAAGTTATTGGTTAAGAAGTATTTAGTTCTGCTTGTCTACTCATACATTTCCTTCTTTGTGGTTGCAAAAATGTATGCAGACAAAATATGCTTGGAGGGCAACATATACTTGTAATACTTTCTTATTAGCAGCTGCCTGAAATAGCTGTTCCACTGGAAAGTGTTTTTTGTTAGTTAGATCTTTCTATTCCCTCAACATTTTATAGAAATCAGAGTATTTTAATGTTCTTATTAAGTGCCAAGACATTAATAGCAATGCAAAAATCTTTCTATTACATAAATAATTATTTTTACTGAAAAATTTTATACCAAAAATCAGATTCTGATGAGTAAGTATTATTTAAATGGTATGGCTTATGTACAGACAGAATGTAAACAGCAGGCCTGAGTAACAATTGAAGACTTTGCAAATCACATGGAAAAAGTGTTTAACTAGATAAAGAGTTTAAAACATTTTTGAAGAGTTGTCCTTTTTATTTGTGGTGGATAGAAGCAACAGTGAAAGTGGAAGTTGAGTGTATATAGTATTTAAATACTGAAAGCAACTCTGCTTTAAATTTCTTTGCAGACCTCTTGAGACTGTAAATTATTAAAGAGGAAGGAGTTTGACGTCTCTTCTACTTTCCAAAGACTAGCATCATTTATTTATTTTTTTTTCTAACATAGTACCTGTGTGGCAAATGAGAAGATATGGCTGAGTTTTATGAAGATTATTGTGTTGTGCCAAGCAACTTAAGTGCTGCTCTCCAATATTCATTGTTAATATTTCAAGACACTCAGAACTCAGTTTTGTCCTTGTATGTTGCTGTTCAGCCTTTTTAATGAAATACATTTTCCTTCAAAATGTCGTTCTCTTCCTTTCTATTGCAGCCACCTCACACCAGTCTATCATTTGTAGTAATGACAGTGAGTTTAAACAAGAGTTTAAAGTAAAACCATGCTTCGCACTGCATTACAGTTAGAATTCTACTGCTTTAACAGATCGTGGACTGTGCACAGCAGTCAATACTTCTGTTTTTTAAAAACAAGTTCTGACAGAAATAATACACTAAAACAAGTGTCCAGCAATGAGCCAGTGGCCAGGTTGTACTGGGAATATCAAAGACAAGACACATATGGTCATGCTGGCATTTACCAAAGGTGAGAGTATTTCACACATTTTATGGAGAGAGTTAAAAAAAAAAAAAAAAAAAACGTGACAAAAAACCAAAGCAGTGCAAGAGGCTTCTAGAACGCCTTGATGAAAACTTCCTCAAACAGGTGATACAATATCTAACAAGGGAAGATGTACTGCTGGACTTGTTTATTTTGGCTTCATTAAGGCTTTTAACACTGTCTCCCATAGAATCTTCATAGAAAAACTGGAGAAATGCAAGCCAGGAGGACTGTGCACTGAAAACTGACTGAACTGCCGGGTTCAAAGAGCTGTGATCAGTAAATCCAAGTCCAGCTGGAGGCAAATCACTAGGAGTTGATACTGGGGCCAGTACTGTATAAAATCTTGAAAAGTGACTTGTTTGAAGGGACAGAGTGTGCCCTCAATTAGTTCTCAGACAATACAGAGACAGGGGGAATGGCTGATACACCTGGGGTCTCTATTGGTGTTTCAGGGGAATCTCGACATGTTGGAGTCCTAGGAATTCTGAAATCTGAGAGGTCAAGAGAACTAGAACAGAACAACATGGAAAAGGAGTGGGGACCACCTTGTCAAGGTAGATAAGCATCTGATGGAAGGAAGTAAAGTACATCAAGTAAGATTATTTTCAGAGGTACCCAGTGAAAGGACTAGAGGCAGAAATTGAAATACAGAATATTGTGCTTAAACATACAAAATCCCTGTTTCAGTAAGCACTGACTGGCATAGGTTGTGCAGAGAGGTTGTGGATATCTCCTCAGAGACACTGAAAACTTGAATGGATATGACAGAGAGCAACCTGTGCTGGCTGTCCCTGCATGGAGAAGGGGAGCTGAAACAGATCACTTCCAGAAGTTCTGTTCAACTTCAATCTATGTAAGCTGTCAAAGCTAATGCTGGAAAGAAGGCTGAATTATCCTTAATTATCCTCTGACAGAGCCAAGTAGATTGCTTCGTATCTTATGGCACAAAATTAAACAAGCTTTAGGTTCAATCTCATTTCCTCTTCTGTGAGTGCATTCTTAACTTTCCTAGCTTTCTCCCTTGGAATTTGCCAACACCAAATTCTGTATTAAATTGGAGCAGTACAAGTCCACAAGATGGGCGATTTCCAGCTCTGTAGATCTCTGCTTCTGACCAGAGGAAATCGCTTCAGCCTCCCAAATCACACATTTCCACTAAGGCAGTTTGCTGGGGTGAATATTGGACAAGTAATGGCATTCCCCATAACACATGGCTGCAAATCTATGCATTCATTCATCCTTTCTTCACTTTCAAAATCTGAGGAATTGCAGACAGGTTTTCTTCAGATCCCACTACAGACACAAATTATGTAAAGAAAGAGTGAATAAGCTGGAAGTCCCAATAATAACTCTAGCTCAAGAAGTATACTGACTTGAATATCAATCTATTGCAAAAATAAAGGAATACCTGCCTTTTTAAAATCCACACTGAGAGCTTAATTTATCAATTTCCCAAATATATGTTGAACCTTACAACTAAGCCTGAAGCAGCGTATGACTCATCATGCTTTCTGTCGCTCTCCAAGTAACCTAGCCAATCTGAAACATTCAGGATTTTCTTGTTGGGGAATTATATGGTAATAAATAAATGAACAAATATATATACTATATATATATATATATATATAGTCACATAAATGGTAAGCTAAGAATAGTCTTGATCAAAACAAATGAACAAAATAAATTAAAACTAATAAAAGCACCACACTGTTAAAAGTAGGAAACTGTATTGGCTATATATAAATGCATATATTCCCATCTTCAAATTCTAAAGCACTGACCGAAATTGCTGTGCGCATCAGAGGAAATACTTCTAAGTATGGGAATAAACATAGATTGCCATAGTCCAGAGAGTGATTTACTTCCTCCTTTAGGACATGAGGAGCCTGACATGAAGGGAGTGTTGAGTGTAACTAAAGGCAATGCATTCAGCACAGCTTGAGCTATCATGGACCTTTCCATTTTGATAAACCTGATCAAATTACAAGCTGTTCCATATCCCTTTAGTCAGTACCTGCTTTCGGATCACACATCCCCCTGGGAACAAATGTATGTATCATCAATAGTCACAAACCCAAGAATTCAATATACTGTGCCACACTGTAACTCAGTGTTGATCCACGTGTGTTTTATCAGAAGCAATACTCATATTTTGTAAATATGATACAGCTTACATTATGTTATGCAAGTTTACACTTTTATGTAAGTCGAGAGTATAATATCATGGCAAAGTGAACTGTAATAGCAAAAAACCTGAGGCACACCAAAAAGTTATGAGTGATATTAATATGATATTGATGTTAATGCACCATGCATTATTTAAGAAATATTCTGCAAAAGCAATGGGCCAAAGACATGGCTTAATGGAAAGTACATTTGTGTTATAACTTGTGAGTGCTAAAACCTGTTGCTTAGATCACATTTATGAAAACCGAGAGTAGAACAGCTAATGTCTGTTGAAACAAATAGTTACATCAGTGAGGAAGTTTCCTAATCTAGTTTGATATAATATTACATAATGTTCAAATATTAATACAATTATAAATCTAACCTGACATGCATCCCTCTCAGGCTGTGCTTTCATGTTATGTAAAAGATGATACCAAACCATGGTAATGGCAAAAACCTTGATTTTGCCTCACCTCTGGCTGTGCACTTATAATGCCTGGTGATTGCTCATTGGTGAGCTGGGAACTGATCTGATCTAAAATCAATCTGTGGAAATAAAAGCTGATTTATTTATTTATTTTGGCTGGTTTAATTCCTTGATTTGGCCAGCTGAGCTAAAACAGAGGGCAAGCTTTCGCTAAAAGGAAGCAAGGGAAATGAGCAACCAGAGTTGAGGTAAGGGCTTAGTATCCATATCTTCCAGCTTTCCTTGCTCTTTTGCAGTAGTAATTCTTGAATCAAATCCTTGCATGATTCTTTTACATTGTGAAGTTCGCTTTGTCTCTAGGATTTGACCCCTACCATATTACTGGCATATTCTTTTGTCTGTAGTTTAGCCTTTGAACAAATATGTTAAACTCATATGATATTTTTCAGAGAAGGCATCTCTCTTGTCTGTCAGCAGCTTCTTTATTGACTCAAATTCTCTTTATACTCACCAGTATGCTTCCGGAGCTTTGGTGGGTAGATAGCCAGTAAATCAGAGTCTGCTCTCTATGACCGTGATCTATATCTCGCTACAGAGATGGGCAAATTCTCTGATGTTAGCAGACCTGCCCAGCTTCTGTTACAGTGTGGGTGGGATGTTATTCAAGAGCTGCATCAAGAACTGCAACTTTTCCAACAATAGAGGTATGCAGCAGAACAATATCATTGGGGTTGCTAGGATTTCTTAGTAATTCTGTATATAATTTCTCCTCCATTAAAGGAATTTAAGAATTGTTAGCTGGATATTTTGCATTCACATGGCAGTCAACACAGTAGGTAACCACTGCAATTGTTCATTTTTTCCTATCTGATACACTGATGTTCAAACTTTTCTTAGAAAAATAGTTTGAATTCCTTATAGTTCTAAAGAAAGTCCCTGAGCTGTAAGTACAGAATTAAAAGTGACAGCAGTCTCTGTATCTACAGACAGTCTGACTCAATGGATCACTTCTGAGAAGTGTCATTTTAGTGAGCTGTGGACTAATCAGTTAATTATTTAATTGGTGCTCCAATTAGGATAATTTAAGTAATTTGGGTAGGGGAGAGGTTTGCTTCCTCTGATAGCCTACAAATACATACTTCTCATTCTCTGTGGAGCTTAGGAGATCAAAAGGAGGAAATAATAAAAGAAGAAGAAGAAATTACGCATTGCAACAATATCCTGAATCAAACAACTAAAAAGTCCAGATTGTAAGGTAAAGAAGAATTTATTTAAAAGTTACTACAGAAGCAATAGATCTTACCAGCAATACAAACTCTTTAATAAGGGCCATATCCCATGGTGGGATACTGACTAAAACTACATCTGCACCATGTTTATGTGTTGGTGTGTTCTTTTGTCCAAAACAGACAAGTCAGTGTGTGAGGAAGATTTTCATGACATGTTCCAGGTTGTCAGCAGTTTCCTTTTCATTACGTGGCTTGATCTCTTACTCCACTTGTAACTTGGATTAGTCCTTTTATGTTACAGACCTGCAGCTGACTCCATGTCCTGATCTCCTGCTATTCATTGCTCTTGTTCACAATGAAAGTTCATAAATTATTTTTTTCTGTTGCAGAGCATTAATGATCAGATCAGATGATTGCTTAGTATTCATACCTAAATAGTGGTCGCTTTTTTGCGAAGTTATGATGATGATGCCGTGTCAACATTCAAGTCCAATGAGTATGAGGTATGTTTCAGTATTATTTAAATTATTAAAATTGTAGTGAGATGGCAATCATCACTGCTAGAGGAAAAAAAATAATCTAATGAAAATAAGCTGTGATACTTTGTTAATTTCAGCAACATGTTTAGGTTGTGACAGAAAATTTCTAAACTATTCATTTCACCTGACTCCTGATGCAGACCTTGATCTTCTTGTTGTTCAGAGTTTCCACCTGTTTTTATTGACTGATTTTTTTTTTTTAACTTTTTGGAAGATGTGTAAAACTATTCCTTTTCCACATACGAGAATTGCTTCTGACATTTATTTTTTTATGGATGTTGGCATTTGAATTCTCATGGTAGTAATTATACTTGAATCCCTTACACCTGCTCGAGTACAAATTGCATATTATAACCTTGCATTCAATTACACTTTCCAGTAACAATAATTTTTTTTCACATCTTGCTATGTGTTGAAATATAACAATGAACATTGCTGTTCAGAATATTCATAAGCCTCCTGCATAGAAATAAATTTTTATAATAATATATAATTTATATTAATATATAATTTATTATAATATATAATTTAAAAAGGCCTCCAAAGACGGACAAGAAGTGACTGGAGCACCTCTCCTGTGAGGAGAGACTGAGAGCTGAGCCTACACAGCCTGAAGAAGAAATGGCTCAAGGGGATCTCATCAGTGTGTAAAAATACTTGAAGGGAGGGTACAAAAAGGTTAGGAACAGACTCTTTGCAGTGGTGCCCAAGGATAGGAAAAAGAAGCAGTGGACCCAAACTGGAAGACAAGAGGTTCCATCTAAACATGAAGAGGCACTTCACTGTGCAGGTGATGTGCAGTGAGGCTGAGGCCTCTCTACTTCTGTAATTGTTCATAATGCAGACTTGTTGCAGGAAAGACGATATCTTTTTTCATAAGAATTTTATCAATATTTGTTTTCTATCTACCTAATCAAGGAACAATGCTAACAGTGGAACCTGAAGGCTTTATCTAGTCTTCAGGAGCCATTACTGTACATATTTGGTAATTCTGCATTAGAACCTTTAAAAGAAAACACAATGTCCAGGGTATAAAATACTCTCCATAAAACCCATTTGTATTTCAGTCAAGTACCTACAAAAAATAAAAAAATAAAAAAAAAAATAACACAGGAAAACTATAAAATTCACATTTGTTGTATGGTACAGTACTTTAGGGAATCAAAGAAAAGGAAGACCGTGAAAATAAGCTAAGAAAATAATTACTTATATAGGAAAATAAATTGAAGGGGAGAATTGTAAAGGAAGGAGACTTTAGAATATGACTCATGCTATTTTCATAGCAAGTTACAAATTGCTTAGAAATGCAATATGTTATTTGGATGTTTATTTGGAATGGATTTTAAACTAAACTAAAATTTTTGGAAAATCTTATTTCTCACCCTGTCTCCCAGACTGATGTATCTTCAAATAATTCAGTCTTTTGTATGTTTCTTTTCACTTCACAAAATCTGACTAGATGAAGTAACATGATATGATATATTGATACACTAGTTTAAACAAGTAAGTCTGTATAAAGCACAACGGAGATAATTTCTCACTAAGCCTGAAATATGACTTTTTCAGTACATTGTTAAACTACAGTTTAAAATGGGGTTTTCACAAACCACGTCCTATCCATAAGCATGAAAGTAATGTTTGTCATTCGTAGAAAGCATCTATAACCAAAGTAAGTGGGAAAAGTTTTCTATAACAGAGATCACTGATCCTTTAAGGATTACTTTAAAAATAATAGTCATTGGTATTTACAAAAATAAGGGATTGTAACTTTTGCATCCTCCCAGCACATGCAATTGTATAAAGCTCTTTAAAGCATGAAAGTATTTAACAGGTTCCTGAATTTGAGTAAATATAATGTGGGATGAGAATCATTTTTTCATTTCATGGTATATTTCCCTCATTCTGAATCATGAGCTCATTTTAGGCAGTTGTCATTAGTTCAATAATTAGGGAGTATCTCAAAGACATCTCATGCCTAACACAGCAGAATATGGATATCTGTATCTACATCATTTTTGAATAATTTAAAATTGGTATCCAAGTGTTTGGAAAATTGTCTTGCTATCTGCTGTGATGGACTTGCATCCTGTTGAAATCTCTGAGTAGTTGGATCCTTAATTACTTTTCTTCTACAGGAGAGTAATGATGCTATCTGTCAATAAAGGGGCAACTGGAGGCTGGGCCTAGGTAGAACCCTGAACAGCAGGAACAGCAGAACTGTTTAAAAGCGCATGGCCTAGACCTTCAGCTGTAATGGGGGAAAAGATCAGATTGTGTTCCAGGTGAAGCTTTTAACTTTCTTTGGCTTCTCTTGTGGCAACAGACAATGTGTATATCTTGTGGTGCTCATGATGGGTTTCACTGGAGCTTTGTTAGAGATGGGCGAACTGTGACAACTGGGATAGAGGCAGCTGATAAGAATGATCAAACTCTTAAACCACCCTTCAGCCACAGAAGTCTTGGGAAAATTTCCTAGCAATACAGGCACATGTGAGGAAAGAGAAATACTCTTTTTATTTTAATTTTTTAAATTTACACAATAGTGAATTATTTTTCTGATTTTGTGAAACGTTCTCTCTTTTTCATCCAAGAAAGATTAATAGTTAGATCTGCCTTTTATTTGGAAGGTATGACATGGATGTTTTGGAAGAGGGGGCTGGACTGAATGGAATGCTGTACTTAACAGTGAGCTCACATACTCAACTTCTAGTAAACCTTTCTCTACACAGAGTGCCTCCCTTTTTGTTCTTACAGCCTTCGATCAGGTTATAAGAGGCTATATAACAAAGGGGATGTTATGTAATATTGTACTGCTTCAAGTAAAATGTATTTCATATTCATTCTTCAGTACTATATCTCCCTTTCATAGTTATACTTGATAGTCACCATAAATAAATTCAGGGTTAGACTTCACCTCTCAAGGTGACTTGTGCAGGATAAAGGCAGTTGTTATTGTGTTTCAGCTCTTTTGTAATATATGTAGAAGGCAAGGAGGGTTTTATCAAAAGAAAAAAATATTTTTATTTCCTGCTTTTTTTTTTTTTTTAAACTGCAGAAGGTCAGAAAAAAGAATGCTATTGAAGTTAGACTTTCTCAAAGAAAACTTGCAGAGCAATTAAAGGGGAATAGCTTTCTCCAAAACAGGCTTGTTTAAATTCCATTTGTGTGAGGGATACTTTTTTCTTTTCTTAGCATAATTCATCTTTGTGATTCTTTTCCTTAGCTTAGAGAAAAAAATTCCCTCTTATCATCAGCCTTTTCCAGATTTTTTCCACTCCTTTCAAGCTTCAAGCTTTTCCGAAATTAATTTTATTTTTTGTTTGTTTGGGGATTCACAGTAGTTTGAATTTCGATACTTTTCCCAGCATGTTGCATTCTGGTAAATCCTTTATTAGCTATTGTGATAGGAATTTTTTTTTTCCTTAGCTTTAGTACTTAGCATCACATTTCCTTTTCTAAAAGGGTGAGAGCTTACAAGGCCATTTTTTCTGTGCAGGATGGGCTGCACATGAGTGTGCCCCATCCTTCTGCAGGAGAGAAGTGAGGTTGCTGGAGAACATGGGAGATCATACCAGGATGGAAACAGTAATGTACACTTAGCAACTAGAGGATTCAGATCATTAGATGTTTTTCTATAAAAACAGTTTGCCCAGAAGGAAAAGCTGTGCCTAGAAATCATACAAGCCAATATTAATTCCCAGCAAGTCCCATGCTAGTTCTCTAAAATAAAAATAAATGAGAACATTTGTTCTAGTAGCAAGATACTAGGTGTCCCAGAAGTGCCTTTGAGAATAAAATTCCCTCTACCATGTATTAGATGTTTGAAATCATTTAACTTGATATGTTTTGGCAAACCAGCTTGTTATTTTTTTTCCATTTAGAAACAACCGGGATGGTTTCAGTGTTGGAATAATGTGGGAAACAATTAGCAATTGTAACAAGCATTAAACAGCCCTAGAGGAGCTTCTTGGCTCATAAAATTCACAATATTCTGACAAGGGATATTTAACTTAAGTTTATTTAAGATATTTTCTATCTTCTCCAACTTGCCTGATGCCTCAAATTATTTCTGAAATGTAGAGTGAGAGTATATTAATTCTAGCACTTGGATGCTTTGGACCAATCTCCAGGGAGTTCTCTTAAAGCAAATTACATTGTAGCTTTTGATAAAATGTAGCTTGGGCTTTTACAGTTTCTTTTCCTTCAGCTTTTCTATTCCCAGTTGAGTTAGCCTGAGTTACATGAAAAATAATTATATTTTGCTTGTCCTATATGTTACCTCACAAAAGTTCGACTCCCTCACTTTGGATGCACAGAACACCCAACAGTACTTTCCTTCTGCCTGGCTAGAAAGAGTGAAATGGTCCTGTCATTTTCTTCTCTAGAATTTATAACTCCGTTGCCTGTAAACATATACAGTTACATCAAGATGTTAGAGATGCTACGTGATATCCAGGCACCATGGCATCTTCAGGATGCTGTTTTTAAAGCTCATATTGTGAATTTGCAGTGAACTGTAGGACGGATTTGTTTGTTTTCCAACAGCACAGCTCCTACACAGCAACAGGTTCAGTGGGGAAATGACTAAGCAATAACCATGTTCAACTCAGTCTTGTAAATGAGGGAGCGCACGCTGCCTCCTCTTATCCCAGATACTTCCATTTAGAGTGTATGAAAAATTATGTGAGACATATATTAATATCTGGGTAGCTACTGTGCTCCACAAGAGCTGTCTTTTAAATGGTTGTTTGTCTGCTCTCTTATCCAAGAGTGTTTTTTCATAAAATGTGTTTCCACACTTAGATGTCATTTCAGTCTTGAAGAACTGCTACTGTAATCTGCTGAATGCTGGATGGTCCCTGAGGGATTTTAGGACACCACTTAAAGTCAGCTTTTATAGCTCTTTTATGCTTTATGACTAACATAGTTATTTTGAAGGGGAACGAAAGCCTACAATGTAGATAAAGGGCAAAAAATAAAATAATTATACTTAGGCAATTCATAATAGGAAAAGGAACAAGCAAGCACATTAATAATTTGTTATATTTAATCATGAGCTACTGTGTTAGCCCCTTAGAGGGAGATTTCCTGAAGACATTCTGCTCAAAAACTATTGAATTATGTTAGGATGAGAGATTATTTAAGAAATTATGTGAACTGAGAGAATCAGACTCATCAGGGAGGTAAAAAGACACTGGTTGCCCAGAAAGGACCTTTGGGGATTTATGTATTTAGGGTGGCCACAGAATTTCAGGATATATTATAAAAATGTGTTGTAGCATACGAAGTGATTCATGATTCTTCAGTGTCTGCGTGTGACAGGCTGTGATTTTTATCAAGGACTCTAGAAGTTCATTTCATAAGTATTTGCCACTATTTTATAAACATTTGTTTTCTCCAAACTGCCTCCACTAGTGAAAAACTGAGATAAAGGAACCGTCTCTCTGATTTTCTCACTGAGGTCTCAGAAACTTTATAATGTTAAACAGAAGGCTTCTCTGTTTGAGTAGAAATGGGACTTTCTGTGTAAAGGGGAAGTTGTACCTTCACAGGGCTCTTTGAGACCATCACAAGATGGACTGTGTCTGGACAAACACAAACAAAACCTCCAGCCAGTCTGTATCAAGATGGGACTATCTGGCTGTCAGCAACTGCAGCAATAGGAGTATGCAGACAGTTCAGAGCTGAACAGGAGCTCAGATGGTGTCTGTATGGATGAACTGAGGGCACCATAAACTTGTGTGTGTGTGTGTGTATGACAGAGCTCCTAATTCATGTAATTCAGGGACTGCTACTCAGTGACTGCATTCAGCTCTGGCTGTGAAGGCTTTTGCTTTAAGGCAGGATTCCTTTCTTCTCATCTTTAGTTTTGTTTGGTATGACTTTTATATGTTTGTTATTGAACTTATGTGATCCTTCTCTCAGTGGCTTACAAATTCAGCATTACTGTTGGGTTTTAGTATACATGCCATGTTTTCCATGTATTAGATATTTTGTTGTTTTGGTTACTGCAGCTTAAATAATTAAATCCAAAAAATCAGTTTAGTTTTATCTTAGCACTTTGCTAGTGACATATTTTTCCTTACTGTTAGCATCTTTCCACTTGTAGAACCTGATATTAATGGTTACATCGTGTCTTTAAGACAAGAGAAGCAAAATATAGAGGTGACTTCTAAAAACCTCTTCTTTTATTTTCTTTTTTTTTTTTCCTATGGATATATTAAACAGAAAACATTATTTTAGCACAGTGAAAAATGTTACTTATATTACTCCTCTGAGAAAACTTGACAATATTTCAAGAAGCATGCTTGAGTAAAAGCATATTCTGCAGTCTTGAAATGCCTCTACATAAGAAAAACATAATGTATGTAGCTCTAATGGTATTTTTTAAGATTACATTTGGTTAATCTAGTAAGATGGCCCACCATTTTATGTTATCAAAAAGCTCAATGTTATTCTATGGATTTATTTTCAATGAGTTCTCAATCATCAGAAACTTGAATAGGATTAATGAAGTCATCTGTCCTCAACAGAAGTAGTGTGTAGGGTCACCCATTTGATACAAATCATTAAAGATGCTATGCCTGTGAAAAGACAGCTTATTCTCAGCCTGAACAAGAAATATGTGCTTCTGGCTAGGACATTCACATAAGGTTCCAGCAAGAATACTTGCTGCAAGCAAGAATCTCCATCATCTCAAGAAGGCCAGTGGCTTTAATTTTTAAAGACAGTTTTTACTGTTTAGTCACCAGGAGAAAAATGCTCTGTTATATCTATTTGGCAGGGGACTGCACCAGTGCTATTGAAGAGTTATTTTGCTATTTCAGTGTGCTCCTGTAGTCTCTGGTATTTGTGAGGCTCTGACTCACCTTATCTGGGGCTTAAGCAGGGAATAAGGCTAGGCATAATGTGTTAGCGAATCATGGACAAAGCACGAAAGTGTGCTTTTTAACTGAATACTTTCTTTTTTTTTTTTTTTTTTTTTTTTTTAAGGTACAGATTCCATTTGCTATGGACATAGTCTGCAAAGCTACAGCAAAGTCTGAGACTATCTATCTAAAAGCAAAGTCTCTCGTTCTTCCCAGGATTCACCAAGAGAGTGCAGATGGACTTCAGGTCCAGCTGACAACCCAGACTGTAAATGTCACAACCTGGAGGCAGAACTTTATCAGAAAATCATATAATAATTTATAGTAAGAAGTCTGTAGAATCAACAAAGGCAAGCAGCGTTCATGATGGACAGAAGTCTCTGCAGAAAGACAAGGGTGGTGAGTCTGTGGCACAGGCTGCCCATAGAAGCTGTGGATTCCCCATCCTGGAGCCGTTCAAGGCCTGGTAGGATGGGGCCCTGGGCAGCCTAAGCTGGTGGGTGGCAGCCCTGCCCATGGCAGGGGAGTGGAACTGGGTGGACTTTATGGCTCTTTCCAACCCAAATCACTCTATGATTCTATAAGACTGAAGAGTGACTGTCTTTCTGTCTTCTGTATTTCCAGAAGGATTTTATGCTCAAGGCATATGCTTTCAATTAACTAGTGTATGCAAACCACAATTAAATTTAAAAAAGTACTGAAAAAATATATACAAAACCACTGAGATTGTGGTAGGTACCTTGAAAAAATTCTGTGGAGAGAAAGACATAATTTTGGAAAATGGAAGTGGGGACATAGCTCTCTTAAAATAAACTTTCTCAGCAGAAATCTTGTGACCCAGGAGGAACATCAAACTACTTGTAAGTGGACATCTGTGTCCTGGTATTGATCTGGTAGGAAGTGAGGATTATGATAAAAAGCTGTGTAACATGTATGATGGAGATTTCTCAGCCATGGTATATATTACCAGTTTCTGCATGAATGCCAGCTTTTATTCGACAGCTATTGTAGACCTGTGATTTGCAGCTAATAACAGATTGTGGTATCTGCAGCACTTCATAAGGAAACAGGCTAGCCTCCGGGTGGATGACATTTTGCCAGGAGCTAATGAGTACTTAATGATGAAAAAGGATTAGCAGTTTAGAGGAAATATTTTAAAATAAAGAAATGAGACAAAATTAATTAGAAATTTAATTTTAAATTGCATTTTATGAAATCAAATTAAGTTAAATTTATATTTTTTTCATACTAAATAAGGAAACTCTTTTACACAGCTAGTACAATTTGACAACAGTGGTGAACTTTCACAAAATATGCATTGCTTTTAAATGTTATTAGAGAAATCAAAGCCTATAACATCCAAAGTACCAGCTGAAGCACAAGATAATATGAATATCACCAGTCTTATCAGTGGAATCATTTCAGGAGAATGACTGAATTACCCTGGGGTAAGATCCTGCTCAAGAATAATAGTCATTGATGATACAAACTGAAACATCTGTACTCTCACTCTCCAATCAAAAGAATGAACTGATATTTATAATCACAGCTGATAATGTCTTTCCTGAGAGCACATGATAAATAATAAGATAATGATTTTGTATTTTAAAATAATTCTAATGAACGACGTAGAAATCCACTATCTTGACACTGCAATATTTTTTTGTCATGCTGAAATGATGAATTTTCATCTCATGCAGATGCTAGAATATGCAAGTCAGTGATTAAAGAATGAAAAAAGAGGAGCAAAAATCCTGAAATTAAGAGTAGTCTAATCCCACCCCTCCAGTATTCTTTGAAAGAGAAAATTACTCTTTGGGAGATGTTAAGAAACAAAATCAAAGCACTTTTGCACTGTTTACAATATTAAGTAGTTTTGAAAGCATACCGTGAAATATCTTCTAATATGATAGCAAATTTGATAATATAATAATGTATAGTGCATTTCTTTACTCTTTAAAGATTGCTCTGACTCAACACTGCTTAATGCTGACCTGGTAATTAATAGTATTATCACTGTACAATCTTGTGAGGACTTGCCATTATGCACTACTTAGGAAGGTTATTTTTACTGTTTTGGTTTTAGTAATTAAGCTTGAAACCACTGCTGGTTTTACATTACGTATTTTGACCTATTCCCACCACAGCAAACAAATTCATTGATCTGACAGTTGAGTTTACAGCAAGCTACGTCATGGGACATTTCTGTTGGGCTACGTAGTGAATACTCAATAACAATTAAAATAATTTAAAGCTCAGAAAGGTCTCTCCTTCTCCTAGAAAACATGGGAGGTACTGATAATTGTGATGGATTCAAAATGGGAATTGAACATTTTTTTTAGTGTATTCTACCATAACCCATAATGAGAAAATGGGAAAATAACAAACAAACAAATAAAAATCCTTAAGAAGAAAAATGAAGATGTGAAAGAAAGAGAAAAATCAGTGCAAAAAATGTATGCCCTCTGCAGTGTGCAGGGAAATGCAATCTAATATGTCAAAATGCAGTCTCCTAAATACCTCGGGCTTTTGTTACAATTGAAAGGTCCAGAGTTCAATTAATAACAATTACAGAAGTTCAGCAAGTGACATAATATATTGCAGAGAGAGAGCTAATGTTCTGGACAGCAATTAAATTACCCTTCATTTAGATTTGCTATGGGATTCTGTTACTGAGATTTTAGATCGTCACTCTGGAGGGAGTTTTTCAATTATGTGACAGAACAGTTTTATGATTGGGATTCACCTTTCTATGTCTTACGCTTTGCTGATTAAAAAACTTCTTAGACCCTAAGATGAATCGATCAGGATATGGTATACTGAAAAGCCACTTTCAACTTCCAGCAGAGGCTGAACCAAGTATTAACCAGATCTTTTTGAAACTGGGAAAAGTGCAGACCACAGTCTTTTGCCTGCCCCATTATTTTTCATTTTCACATGTCTTTGTCTTCCTGATCTGGCTGGAACAGCAAGTGCTCACAGTAGTCAGATAGGACAGCTGCCCTGTTAGCCTTTAACAAAATAAGACCAGACAGATAATCAAATGTTAGTCTCCTGAGAGCATCCTGTAAGCTGTGAAAAAATTATTGTTCTTATCTTTTTCAGAGAATTTCCATCCTGCCTGGAGACAAGGGGAAACAGCAAAAAGAAAAGTGCTCTTTGCTGTATGATTTGAAAGTATGGGAGCACCTACATTAGCAGGCTGATTTGTCATGACTCATTCCAGGGTTCTTGTCCTCTAATCATGAAATATGGCTTTGGCTATATTGGCAAATACAGTGGTGTTACAGAAGAAAGCCTGAGATAATACGTAGATGCTGAGGATCCAACACCAACACTTCGTATGTTTTTATTTCAGAGTAATGCTAATCCAGTTCTGCAGGCTGATGAGCCATTAGCATCAGAGCACAATAGGTTCCAGCACTCCTGCAATTTACTTTCTTCTAGCTGCTCCTCAAAAGATGCTGCAAATATCCCATATGCTTGAAGGCCTCACTGTCTCACACGGTTGCAGCTATGATGCAGTTCTCTTCCTGTTGGTTGTTGTGTTCTATAACAAAGCCCACTTGTCTCGAAAGATAGGAAATACGTGGTCCTGAAAGGTGAGGGGGAGACTGAGAAAAAAATTGTACTTTCAAACAGCAGAAGAGGTAGAGTGTTGATTTATAACCTGAAAAAGAGAGTGGGGCAAGGAAGTATTTACCTTCTGTTTTCTGACTCATATTGGAATGCTTCAAGGTTTTTTGAAAGGTATTAGGAAGGCCAAGTGCAATTTGAAATTATCTTTCTTTACCTGAGCACTTCAGCCTTGTTACCCTGTATATGCCCACACATCAATGTGTTTCATTTCATCATGGCATAAAAGGAGAATGGTAACAAATGCTATTTGTAAAGGATGTAGTTTTATATGATCTAACCCTCTGGCTCTCCCCTGGTTTTTCCTCATTTTTCTGCCCACTTCCATGGTTCTCTACTTAAGGTTATTTCTCCCATTTAATTTTTAAGTGCCGCTAAAGTCATACTGTTAGTAATCATTTTAATGAATAACATAAGTGAGTGAGCAGTTAAATCAGTGTATCAGAGATGAAATCTTAATTAAAATGGTATTTAGCTATGGGAAGTGAGAGTTTTATAATTTATTTTCTATTAAGATGTTGACCGTTTCACTGAATGCAATCATTGTGTGTTTTTAATCATAATATGAAAGCTACACTGAAGTGATGTTTCTATGTCTCTCTGTTCTTGCATGGAAATTTACCACATTCATCTTTAAAGGTACATTTTAAAAGGTCAGCGCTAAAATATTTGTATTCATTTTCTTTGTTCTTGAGATGCTTTTTTTAGTAGATGCAACAGCAGGCTATTGCGCTATTTGTCATACCATTCTTGAATTTTCTTACACAGTAAACATTCAGGTAGGATTAAGTATGAAAGTTTGTTGCATATTTAAAGCCACTTTTTCTGATTTGTCCTACAGATAATGTAACTGTTTCCACTAGGGCTGTGTTTTCAAAATACATTACATCTGGTTGCATTTGCATTTGTGAATGCTTTTGTACATTACACATGCATACTCCTTGCCTTCTGAGGGGCAAGGCACGCGCAACTAACTACTTTGTGCATCCATAGTTAGGGTTTGCACGTGTAACTTCACAAAAAATGTATTTAGTCAATGTACTCTTTTGAAGAATAGCTGCAATCGTCCTCTGGCTCTTGCTATTATATGCACTTTTATTTGTATGGAAGACAGAATTATGTAATCATTTTCTCTTCCCTCTCAATTCATGGGACATATTTGCTTTCAGCAGGGTAAGTATTTCTTACACGAGAATTAAAGTCAGGGCCACCAGCTTTCTTCAAGCCCATCTATTACTGCCAGCTTTTCAAAGCTCTCTATGCACTCCAAGTGGTATGGAAGCAGCCAGACCTGCCAAGTTTCATGTATTTCTGTCAGGAAAGTGGTTATGTTCCATAGAAACATGAGCAAAGTGTGATTTTTAGGTTCTTCAGTGGTTTTGAATAATGAAACTTTGAGGACTCAAAATGCTTTTCAATATTAGGGGTGAAAGCTCCCAGATGCAGAATACACTTTTTTTTTTTTTTTCTTCTAATAACTAAGTGACAGACTTAAAAAGGTTTTGAAAGGTCCTGTTCTTCTTTTCATGGATTCGCTAAATACGACTGGAGAAGTTAGAGAGATACTGTTTTTCCCTTGCAGAAGCCATTCTGGCTTGTTCCTCTTTAATGACAACAGTGATCTGAATCCTACAGTTTTGCTTGAATGTTAGCATTGTTCATTTTCTGAAGTGTTCCCTAATAGGTCTGAAATTGTATTGATGAACCCTCTGGTGGTTTGTTTGTTTGCTTTGTTTTGTTTTTATTGGTTGGTTTGAATACTACCCTCCTAGTCTTAGCTGGAGAATATGATTGCAAATGAGAATTCAAATATCGTTAGTTCAGCTGCTCCAATATCAAATGGGTTACAAGTATCAGAAGGTCTAGATAACTTGATGTCCTCTAGTTTGTTATCCTGTATCAGCATCTTGTTCTATAGAAATCCAGAATATATAAGATTTTTTTTTTTCATCCTCAGGTTTTCTTCTAAAAGTTTAAGATTCATTTTATTATGACTATTATTTTGTGCTTAACCTTCAAAGCTTTTTAACCCGTTTGTTTCAGCCAATATTTTACCTACCGAAATCTTTCTCTTCCTTCAGTTTCAGGAAGGATAGACTTCTACTGTTCACACTAAAGTAACAGGAAAATTCAGATTTGGGACTATCCAAAACCAGCACGTTCTATATTGTTTCTGCATCATTGTTCCGTCACTTGAGAAACCTCATTGGTGCTGATTTTATTTCAAACTATTTTTATTGGCACATTTATTCTCTGTAGCATTCTAATCCCAGAAATCTAATGATTTTTCTCTCTCTTTTTTTTTTTTTCTTCCCTTACTATTGAAACTACATGCTGTTTTAGCTATAATCCCCTATATATTCCTTTCATTCTAGCAGGCTGCTGGACCTATACAGGAGGGAAATTGAATATCTTTAAATCGTTGTTCCAAACTGCTCATGTAGAAAGAAGTTTTCTTCTTCCAGGGTACTAGCAGTATTACTTTTTATGTCAAACTTTCTAAGTAGTCATGTTAATTATACAACATCTTATTGATGAGATTAAATTTTATAGAGTGGTAAGAGTTGAAATGGTTCCATAAACTTTGGAATTAAAGACAGAGGGAGAATTCACTGGCTTTTTGTGAAGCACAGCTGACTTGAAGGATCAATCCACAACAAACCTAAAGACCGTGGCCGTTTATAGGGTAAAAGCACTTTGCAGAGAGGTAGACCTGGAGAGGGGCTGAGATTACTCACTGCTGGGGGAGAAAGCAGAGCTGCTCCTCGGAGCCGCTGCCACCAGCTACAGTAGGGCTGCTTCTACGCTCACTGCAACAAATTCATGCTCTCTCCTCTGAGCTCATGCCTCGGCCAGGATGCCGCGTTAATTCACCAATAAAGAGACTTCGGGTCATGCGGTAATGTGTGCTTTTACCTTCTGGCAGCACCCTCAGGACTGGCTATTAATTTTCAAGTCGTTGAATTTTCACTTAATGTACTGAAGCTCTCTGAAGTGTGGTGAATTTTGTAAACTATGCCTAAAAGAATAGAGGAATGATGGTGCAACGAGGAAAAGATTCCAACCCAAAACACTACCTTCCATCAGAATAATCACTGAATGGGGGATTATTTACTTGGTGATACAGCTGCGTTTTTTGATGTAAAGGGTGATGATGACAATAAAACAGGTTGTTCCTCCTGCAGAGCTGACTGCTCCAGGGGTGCCCCATAGAGAACTGAATGCCGGGACGTCTCCGGGTACAGGGAAGAGGTTAGGGGAGGAATGCAGGGTCCGTCCCCCGCAGAGCCTTGCGAAGAAATACGCCCTGGTCCCGTCGAGGCATAACCACCAGTCGGAGGCTTCTGCGGGTGAAGAACGGACGCAGAGTTTCTGCTACTGCACCATCGTGCGGATTTCCAAGGCTCAGAAATATCATTCGTCTGCTTTTTTTTTTTTTTTTTTTTTTTTTTTCCCCCTTGGATCTCCCAAAAGAGGGAGGAGAAAGTGGCAACAAGGAGAGGGAGAAAAAGAAAAAAAGAAAAAGAAAAAGGGGAAAACAGGAAATAATAATAAGAAAAATAATAACAAGGGGGCGTTTTGCTTTTTTCGCGCATCCTCCGCTTCCCCCCCCGGGGGCGCTCCGCGGCCGCGCAGAGCTTCCTGCAGCCTCCGAGCTTGCTCAGCTCTCCTCCCCCGGCTGCGCGTAGATTTCGCACTCACCCTTACGCACCAAGCGAGTGGCCAGCATCCAGTGGGGCGGCAGAGGGAGGGGCGGGCCCCTGGGGACGAGCTGGGAGTAGGGGACTCCTCCATCCCCGAGGCTGCTGCCGCCATCCCCCCAAATTTGCCGGGCCCCGTAGCTCCCGCTGGGCTCCGCGCACGTCACCCCCGGGGCTCTCTTCCCGGCGGTGGGGCCGAGGTTACCCTCTCGCAACCTACCCGTCTTCTGTGTACGGAAGAAAAAGGCTAAATATACGTACGTAGTTTTAAATGCACATTTAATATTTTATATATTCCACGTTTATATATCCTAAGGACCTCTTTTATTTCTCCTCTTTGGAGAAAATAGAAAATCAATGCCTCCCTTTCCCCCAAGCGTGTTTCCCTTCTAGTAAAGCAAGCTCCACCTCTGCTAGGGAGTGATTCGCCCGGCAGTTTTTTAGGATAATTTATGGAGCAACCTGATGAGCCTATTGGGCGAGTTGTTCCGTCCTCGTAGAGTGCGTTCCTACCTGTTTGGGTGTTTTATTTATTTATTTATTCCCCACCCCCCCGCCTTTCCCCCCTCCCTTCCCTTTCCCCGCCGTGTGCCGCTCGGGGGGAGGGGGGGCGGTGGGATCGGCAGGGTCGCCGTTCCCCAGCCTCTTCGGAACAAAGTCGGGGACGAGAGAGCGCCCGCGCTCCTATGGATGCGTGGGGGGTGCCCGTATCCCGCTGGAGCCGCCGCCGTGGGGCTCGGCTGCTGCTGCTGCTGCTCACCGTGCGCCTGGGGAGCGGGTGAGTGCGGGGCGCCGGCTGGGGGGGGGGGGGGTACGCCTCGGGGAGGGAGGGGTGGGCGTGCTGCGAAAGTGAAAAATAAAGCATAATAATGGAAGGAACGACAATTAAAGAGGTACTCCGATAGGCTGCGGGAGAAGAGGCAACCGGCAAAGTAAAACTTCTGCCGCATCCCACTTGTTCGCGGGGAGAGTTTCGCAGCGCTCGCTCTCCCCACGCAACAAGCTGCCGAAGCCGACGTGCACTCGCGTTCTCCTGGAGGTTCTGGCTCCGCGCTGCGGGGCTGCGAGCGGCGGCTGCAGGAGAACGAGTGGGCAGTGCGTGGTCGGGGGCTGCTGGCCCCGATCGTGCACGGCCCCAGGAGCGAGGTCGGGCCCCACGCGTGCCCGGCTCCGTGAAGTTGGAGACGGTCACCTGGGAGGGGGGAGAGGTGTTGCTAAACTGGAGTGCTGAAAGCACAACAGTTGGGTGCCGTTGCGTGTATGCGTTATTAGTGCCCGCGAAAGCGATCTGATTGTTCAACTTCATTAATAATACAGTGATAATGTGCATCACTCCACAGGTTATACTCATAACAATCACAGGGCAGTGTTGGGAATTCAGCTGTCACTCAATCTTTTTGAAAGAAAACCAAATTATCATTCTGAGAGGCTAAAACAGATATGGCAAAAAAATAAATAAATCTGTAAACAATCTTTTTTTTTTTTTCCAAGTCCACTAGAACCTATATCCCTTCCAAACAGACTGATCTTGTATCAATCTCTGTGAAGCATGTTGATTTCAGTGCATCTCCAGAAGCCTTCTGTGTTATCCCAGTTAGAGACACCATTGATTATACTTTTCTTATTCTGTCTTTTAAAACCTTGTCATATTATGGAAATATTTTTCAAAAGCATTGATGGAAATTATGCCAGTGCAGCTGTGCATTTCAGAATGCTTCTTAATGAACATATTGTACCTCAGGTATGAAATAAATTATCAAGCGATTTGAGAGAAAAGATTCTGCATGCTAATTGATCAGTTCAAAGTCTTCGTTACAGGGAGGAGGACTAACTGAAAAAAAAAAGTTTCTTTTTCTTTTTGGTTTGTTGAAGTGGTTGCGATTACAGGACTACTTGTAGATTTGTATGTATACCTCTCATTAATAGTAGTTGTGAAGAAGTTGATGAGAAGTTTTCTGTGAGAAAAAGAACTGACTTACGCACATTATTTTATTTTGTGCTTCAGACATCTCAGATCAGATGTAACCTTTAGTATAAATACACATATATCCAAATGAATGCTTTTCAGCCTTTCTTTTCATTCAGTGGCTACATAAGAAAATGGTGGCTATTGAGAAATCTGTGTTGTTATTATTTTAAGTGGTTGCAAATGGACATGCTTTTCAGATCCTGGTTCTCTGATGTGTGCTGCATTACAACTCAGGGCATTTGCAGAGAGCTTAGGAGCTTCGATGCCCTTTAGCAGCCTGCCACAAAGTAGGATGGAAATGCTCTTCTGCTTTGGATTCCTTTCTGTAGTTTCAGCTAGAGCTTTTCCTTGAAGTTCAAACAAACACATGTAGAAGCAACGTCTCTCTCAAGAATAGGCTGGGCTGCAAGTTTTTAAAAAAATAAATAACTTCCTGAGGGAGCCAATCCATCTTTCAAGAGATATTTAAAAGGTTGCAAATTGTAGAAGTTTTCGTGTGCATTTCACAAATCATAGAATGGTTTGGGTTAGAAGGAACCGTAAAGACCACCTGGTTCCAAACCCCCATTAATACACCAAATATTCTGTGATATGTCTGGGTAGAAGTTACTTGAGATATAACATATAGCTAAAGGCTAAGTGAAGAAATCAGAAGTTGACATCAACCAAGAGTTTATCTGTTTTAGTGTTTTACTCCCAAAACCGTAGTGTATCATTAGACCAAACTTCTTCACTGAAGGAATTTGCAGCAGTTGAACTCTGTCCTATAAAGCAGCTGTTTTCCCATGGTTTTGTACATACACTACAGACCTGGACTTAGGAGCCAGTACATTTCAAAAGCGACTCTTCAGTAGCTACATCTCTTCTCAGAATTAGGGCTGTGAGCCTTTCCAGCGGGTATGCTTTGGAAAAGAGTATTTCCTCCCAGTCACTGCAGTCTTACATGTTTAGCACACCCATTATTTTACTGAACTCAAATAAATGGATAATTCATGTGGAGACTATGAGAGCTGACAACATAATTAATATTGCGTAGTTTTTAGTATACAGGTACAGAGTACAGATAAACTGCAACATTTCTTCTGATTTCTACAGAACAGAATGGAATAGCTCACTTGTAGGGGACCTTCAAATATCAAGTCCAACTGCCTGTCCACTTCAGCGCTAATCATAAGTTAGAGAATATTAATGAGGGCATCCTCCTAAGGCCTTTTCTATTCAAATGATGTGTTGTTCAGCTTTTGTAAGAATCTATTGTCAGCTTCACTTAATTTTCCCATATCTTCTCTTTAGATTTTTTACAGTTATAAAAAAAAGTTATAAATGCTTTATCACTATCTGACTGGCAGCAGGGGTAAATGTCAGCATTTTCTTTTCCACTTCTTGACAACTCTTAGGAAAATACTTATGTGAGGGTTGCTCTGAAAGTAATGCCTCTTATTTTACTATGTTGGATCACGATGTCAGAGGCAGATGTTGGTGGTATGGCAGTTAGAGGTTGAACCTTCCCTCCACTATTCTGTTACATTTTGTTGATATGTGGCATATGGCAGCAGAGGGGCAAAATGGCATCTGGCTTGGAAATGGATATGAAGCAAAGGTGCGTCACTGAATTCTTCCATGCAGAGAAAATGACACCCATTGACAATCAACAGAACTTGCTGAACATGTGTGGAAAGCAAACGGTGAGCATAGTGAAATGGTGAGTGGTTCATGTCAGCAGTGGTGACAGTGACGTGGAATACAAACTACGCTGTGGATGGCTATGCAGATATTTACAAGCATGGCATACAGGCTTTTTTTCATTGCTGGTGAAATTGCATAACTAACGGTAGTGACTGTGCTAAAAATTTCTCTATCAAACACTATTATTTTACTCTTTGCTTCTGTTGCAGTTTCCACACAAATAGTAAGCATTACTTTCAGAGCAATTTATGCGTAATACAGCTTACATTTTCTACTTGGATAAATTTCTGAATCCGAGTTAAACCTGTTATAAAAACATTGGTTTCCTAATGCTTGACAACAATGATCGGGTATTTCGTTTGAATACGTGTGATGTTTATTCATTATTATCCTTACTCTTTTTTTTCATGAAGAACTTGTTTCTTAGTACAATCAGTTGTTTAATATACAATTTATTAGCAGTTTATTTGTTTCCTAAGTAGAAATAGTTAAATACTAAAAATCACTAATGTTATGCATCGTTTTCTTGCAATGGATTTAAAGGAAATCTTCAAACTATGGTAATCAGAAAAAAATTCTCATAGTAAATTCAATGACATTTTGAATCGCTTTTAACTTCCTGTTTGTTGAATGTTGTGTTTTTAAATAAGAATGTCCTTGCTGCCAAGTTAAGCCTTATGAAGTTGGGTAGAAAATACTATAGGTGGGCACACATTGACCTTGGTCAGCTTTTTCACTGATTCATCAGTCTGACCACAGTGAATTACAAGAGGTAGAAGGACCTGTGTTTTTTCTTTGAAGTTGTAGAGGAATCTGTAACAATCATACATCTTGTTTCCATGGTCAGTAGGCAGGACTACTGAAATGGGGAAACTGATTTTCTTGGCATATACTCTGTGATGAAGCAAGCTGCCCTGGTATGTGCTGTCATATATGTACTGAAGAGGTTGTGCATTTTGAACATATGGGGAAAAAAAGGTGAACATCTCCCAAGTTAGGAAACTAATCATTTTTTATAGTAACATTTATGAGAGAATTGTCACTTGGCTTTTTTAATTACCTGTGTAGTCCTTTCTTGCACAGAATACTACATTGAGCACGCACTTGGATAAAATAATAATATCACAACATATTTGGTAAAAAGTGACAGAGATAAATTGTAGTTATAAATGGCAGTACACTGACAGGAGCATTTTGAACAGAGGTGGATGACAGTGACACTAAGTTTTATTTCTTAACAACTTCACTTAGCAGTAATAATTTGTAAGGAGGAGTAACTCAGATGCAATTGAATTAATCTGGAAGTGACATGGAAGTTCTGATTTTTTCAGTTTTACTTGTGTGTATGATTTTATTAATAAGACTGGAAATAGCGTGCTGTGTTCAGTGGCCTTCTAGCCTATGTAAAAGCCCAGTTCTGCATATTTAAACTTAAAATGTTAAATCATGCAGCAACACTGGAGATGTTGTTGTGATACAGCTGACTGCAGAATAGAATGTTCATCAGGAGTTGGTCAGAATGGAATTACTTCGAAGAAGTAAATTCTCAGTGATATGGCAAAGATGTAAAGACATACTTTCTGAAATACGCTTTCATTGATGGATGTTTAAATCACCAGGATCTGCTGTGATAACCTTGTCCAACATCAGAATAAGCTGTGAAACTTCACCTGGCTTCTTCATTAACTTGTTACTTCAGTATAACTGTTCTATGTCCTTGCAAATAGATCTGGTGAGGAATCTAAAATATTTTGCAATATTTGCAATCTGAGGTTTTTCCAGTTTCCTGCTGCTGGATCTTCTGCCACCTTCTGGTAGCTGCAAAAGCCATATTTTTTCCCCTGTGCCATGTTCAACAGCTGGCCCAGACACTGGATCCCATGTGGTTTGGTCCGTTTCCAAGGAAATCTATGACTCTGTACCTCTGGTTCTGTACTACAACCCATGGCTGCAGTTGCTATTTAGGAATGGAGGAGTGGTCTACTCAAGCTGCTTTTCATCAGAAAAGTCAGCTTTAAGAGCTTGTTCTTGTCCAGTGTGCCTTGGTTAAGTTTTACCTTGAAGAGAACTCTCAGAGAACCTCAAATTCATCCTGAAAATTCTAAAGGGAATCTTTGTTTTGTTTTGTTTTGTTTGTTTAGAAAGCATTCAATGTTCTGTATTCAGCACAGTCATTCACAGCATCTCTTAGGCTACTTCCCTGCTTGGAGAAACTTCCTCACCTCCCAGCAATGCAAAACTGCCTTGCAGTTCTTGTGAGATGAATGATCTAGTCCAAAACAAAAGTTTTATATAAATGTGCTGTAGTCAGAGATATTCAAAGCAGAGTGGAATTTTCCATTGCATTGGATTTACCCAAGCTGCAGTCTACTGTTGGAAGTATTTCCTTGGCACGTTTAGTTTAAGAGGAAACTTGACAGCAGCTTACATTTTTCTCTTAGAGAAGTAAACTGAGCTACTTTAAATTCTTCAGCAAATATTGAATTATTCGTTTAGCCACTTTGTAAACCCTTTGCAATTTTTCTTTGAAGAACAGACCATAAAAATGGTCAGATTATACAAATATTAGCCTCACTAATGGTATATACACACAAAATATTACTTCACTACTCCTTAATGCTCCTGAGATAACACATCCTGGGATTAGCTCCATAACTGCTCCAGTGTATCTTGTGTTCCTTTTGCTTTCTGCCTTGATCTTCAAATCCTTTTCCTCATCCGTGGTAGAGCATAAATGACTCTTGGGCTCCTAAATTATATGTAGTTATTTTTCTTGTTTTCACCAAGATAGACAGATATTGTAGATAGAAAAGATCTGAGGTAACATGAGATACATTCCCACTGGATTAAATTATTCAAGATTTTATAGAGTTGCTGATGGTTAATCCATTTAATATGGTTTTCTTCCTATTTAAGGCACTGTACCGTGAGGCATTAAGTCTTACTATTAATAATTTAATACCACAGTCCAATTTGTCTTTCAGAACAAAGTTCAGCTGGATGAAATTTATATTAGGAAAAGTTGTATATTAAGTATTAATTTACGTTGCTAACTCTTCCGCTGATAATTTTTTTCTTCACTGTGCAATGTCACATTTACATGCTGGAATAAATTATATAGATGTTTCTAAAGATAAACTAGGCCCAAAGTTTTCCTTGAGGAAGAAATTTGACCTCACTAGCCCACAACCTTTGAATATGTACCAGATTGTGACAGACCCACTGCAGGTGAGCTGTGGAGGCATACCCTAGCATTTTGTTTTTTCAGTGAAGAGCATCCATCCAATGGCTTGCAGATTGCATCCTGTAGGGAACTACTCTGACAGCCATAAATTTTATTTATCATCTGACAAGAAGTAGGCCTCTTCTCTTGTAAAATATGTGCACAATACAGTACAGTGGAGAAGAGAAAACTTATCTTGGAGGGAGACAGCAAACCTTTTATTGCATAGTTTAGGAACTTGCATTAGCCCTTACTGAGTATATTTACCTCTTCATGTGATTACTCATTGGTTCCATTGACGTTCAGATTAGTCCACAATTGCCTAACAGCAATTAACACTAAAATGTTAGTGGATCCTATTAACTGTATTTCTGTAATATTACAACTGATATGTTGTACTTATCTGGTTATTGTAGCTTTTCAGCTTTTTCTACATTAATCTAGTTTGACTTTTTCTATATTAAGCCAGTTTCATCTATATACTGCAATTATGGTATGCAGTTCAATGTAAGTCTGTTTCTGTTACTACTTCAGTCTATATATATTTCTTAGTGTGGTACCTGTTCGGGAGTGTGCCAGATCTTGCAAGCATTTTTAATAAGCTTGTTTGGTTTGTGTTTTATCTCTGTAGTAGATCCCCAGTTACCTGATGATTCTGCAGGAAATATACAGTGAATTCTGTTAGAAAAAATATTCACATGAGGATGTAGAAATAGCAGCAGCTGAAATAATTGAAAATCAAAAGAGAAAGCTTATTTTATCTATTGATTGTGACATAGGTGACACTTTAAAGTTAAAATCTAATTTGTGATTAGAAGAATTCTGTAGTAATCATAGGATGTAATTTAATTACGATAAATGCTTTTTTTTTTTTTTTTTTGGAGGTTCTGTTTCTCAGTGTTGATTTATACTAGGCTTGGCTTAGTGAAAATGTTTCTTTAATCAAAGCACTTAACCTACCAACAGTACATCATTCTGAGCTTGATGACAGACTTCCATCAGTCAACTGCAGATAAAAATCTGCAGTCTCTCGAACGGAGTGGCATATGTGGCACGTGCATTTATTTGTGTTTATGTGATGATCCTAGTCTGACACTCCTAGGAGATCAGTTACTACTGTGCTTAGTATTTTTCAGATATTCAGAAGTGTGAAGCCTATTTATTATGTCCTTCCTTAGTGGTTTGGGCATGTTTTGTACTTTTAGTATTTGCTACCTTTTGTCTCTATTCAGTATATCTACTTAGGCTTTATAATTCGCTACGGTTATCCTTTTTTCTTCTCTGAATCTCAGTTTCTGCCCCAGTATTTGATTTGACTGAGCAGCTGAATATGGCTGTTTACATTTTAAGTACTTGTTTGTATGGTCTGGCCAAAGCTCACAAAGAAGATAAAACCAATAGAGAAGGTATGACTTACCTATCTACATTGCTGGGTTTCATTCAAATCCATCTGAAATAAGTCTCCTGAATACTTTTAGTTTATTTACTCTTTGTTTTCAGTCAAGACTCTACAGATTTTCTTAAGATCTACTTGATTTCCTGATAAGTTTTATTTTCTGTTGTATGCAGTGGTGGGAAAACTCTCTTTAGAAGACATCTGGTAGAAGAAGATTGATCTATATTTGTCTAAAACTTTTACAAAGGCAAAATACTCTTGATAGCACTTGACTCAGCTAACTTTTCAGCTAGAATTAGAAATGTTTGTACTAAAAATTTACCAGCTTACTGAAGATCATGGGCACTTCCATGTACTTCTTTAGACAAAGAACTGCCTTAAGATATTGTAGTAGTGATTTTCTGAGAATAGGAGGAGTACTTTCACTGGGATTGTGGGTGTTACAATCAATAAGTTACCAAGCTTTTTTAGCCAAAACAAAATGCATGACATTCTAGAGGTCTGTAATCAGAACATTGAGTATTGGTGTGAAAAAATAGGACAAGGTGAGAAGTGTGATTGTTTTCCTCACTTATCTAGAGCAGAAAAAGTCTGCTCTGGAGTAATGATGTTAGCAAGGTCTTTGTTGAAGATAATTAATATTGTTTAACCTATTGAGAGACTGCTTATTCAAGGTTCATATGTTTGAGGGCAGGGCTGCCATTCAGAGGGACCTGGAGAGGCTGTGAGGAATGTTAAGAATTTAATCAAGGCTGAATTGCAAGTTGCGCAGGAAGAGTCCTGGCAGCTGGACAGGCTGGGGAGCAGCTTTGTCAGAGAGAGGTTGTGCTTTGCCAAAGAGCAGTTCAGGGCTTTGTGAACAGGAATACACTCAGGAAGCTGGGGCCCCCTCAAATCTGCAGAGGACTTGGCCCCCTCTGCTCAGCTCTTGTTAAACCATGTGGAGATACTACACCCAGTTTTGGGTCTAAATTGGAGAACATAGCAGAGGGCCACCAAGCTTGTCAGGCTGGAGACTTTGACCAGTGAGGAGGGACTATGAGATTGGGCCTTATTCAGCCTGGAGGCAGCCTTGATGGGACCCATCCGCAGCCCCCATCACTTACAAGAGGGTGTCTGAGAAGACATAGGTAGTGTCTTCACAGTGCTGCATGGTAAGAAAATGAGGGATGATGATGATGAATTGCAACAGGGGAAGTCCCAGTAAGGTATAAAGGAAAAAATAATCACTAGAAGGATAGCTAAGCAGTGGAACAGACCCAACTGGACTCTGCTCAGAAGACAGGAATATGTGAAAAAAAAATTCAGTTGATTTTTGGACAATGACTTGGTAGGAACAGTGGTAGCAGTTATACCAGGTTGAGCACGTCAATATTTGGATTAACTTTCAAGCGTAAATTAACTCATTGTTATATGAGATGACAGATGGTTAAAGAATCACTGTGATGCTTTGATTCCAGGTGATGATTTCTAGGAGATCGTTGAAGCTATTTGATCTAATAAGAACAAATATAACAAATGTCATTTCAAATATTACAGAGCATTTGATTACACTTGACATAGGAGGAGAGAAGTTTATGTTAGTTTAGAAAAGAAACTATTTCTGTGAAGTATCTTTAATAATACCTGTTGTTGTGAACGTCAAAAATTCACATTTATAAAAATGTTATTTGCAGTTGGACTGTGCTTTTATTAAGTTATCAGAATTAAGTCTGGTTGAATTGTTCGTGTTAGTTCTTATTGCATTAGTATCACAGATAATTTGAAGATCATCTTATAAGAAAAGCGATAATGCTTCTAAGTGATGATCTTGCTATGACTAAAGTTAATTGTACTAAACTTACTGAGTGTGGGAGAAAAGTTTCATGTTTTTCAGATATGTAATTCAAAGCTGTAATTGAAGAGCTTGATCACCCAATACTTGAGATATGCATTAAGATGCACAAGTCTGATAATCTCAAGTTTCAGATTTGGGGGCAACATTTCTTATTACAGGGAATGGATTATGAGACACCATTTTTTATGTTAGGAATGTGATTTTATTTTATTTATTTTTTTAACAAAACTTTACCTATTTGATACTGTTTATCCTAAAAATGGATTGTTTCTTTCTCTATTACAAGAATCTCAGATATTTTAAAGTCTTTTTCACACTTTTCTCTGATTTTTATTTTTATTTTTATTTTTTATCTGGCTTAAGGTCCAGATTCATTTATTCAGTAAAAACTCAGAGAGGAATGAGAGAAGAGGAAACAGGACAGAAAAATATGAACAGTCTGAGAAGTATGAGATTAGGGAAGGAAAAGAGCATAAGAGAGTTGGTATATATACAAGAATTATCCCAATGGTATGTGGTGGACATGCTAACAGAAAAAAAGTATGTAGAAAAAAATAATATGATTACTTCAGGGGGATAAAGAAAGTTATTTTGATACACAAAAGGAGATGTCAGACTCTGGCAAAGCAAAGCAAAAAGGGGGAGAGCTGAGAATAAATTGATAAAAGCATCTGAGATTAAATGGATGGGGGGGGGGAAAGAAAAGATATGTTTTTGTCTAATCAGTGTCAAACCAGTTTAGGAAGAATATAGATGAAGTAACATGTCAGCTCTATCCCAGAGCACTAGAAAGTGCTAGTTACACTTTCTGGAAACGTGTTTTAAATAGCTGCATTTCTTTGTTTGTAGCTATAGTATTTTTCCAGAAATTTTCTTCCATGAATAAAGCATACCAGTGAAGAAGATAAAGAAATACATAGTAGTTAACTCCCACTGAAATTTCCTGTAATAGGTAAGTGTGAAGTCAGACATCGAGTTTTGAAAATAAATCTTGAGAGTTCCCATGTCTTCTTTTTTCAGAAATGCTTCAGGTTTTTTTCGTGGGATTTGGCTGGGACCTCTGACTCTGTGTTCCCATTGATGGCAAAATGAAATGTGCATCTTTAGTGCAACTGTATCATGCTTGGTGTTACTGAGCAAAGTTATGTCTGGTTAGATGTCTGACGTGCTGAAAGCCTTCCCTGGAAAACTTATCTGGTTGGTTTGAAAGTAGTAAAAGTAATATGCTGGAAGCACAACTATTGAATACAGCTTATTTTAAACAAAAATCATCTAATTAATCCTAAAATATGACAAAAGCATACGGACTGCTAGGATCTGAAGTATAAAAAGAAGCAGAGTGTAACTGTTGACTGTGCAGTCTTGCAATTTTTTAAACTTTCTCTTGTGGATCTTATTCTTGTGAAGGTGGCCAAGACGTGATCTTCCCATTTCTGCTGTGCTCTGTCATTGTACAAGCTTTTGAAAGCGGGGCAGGCAGTGTGTGCAATGAGCAGACCCATCTGTGGTGCTTTCTCTCTCAAGTCTCATTCAGTGTATCTAGTGTCAGCCTTTTGTTGTCTCACTGTGTCGTGTGAAGTGCTGATTCTCTCCTCTTATCCTCTCCTTTCCTTTGTGAAGACTCTACTTGAATCTTAAGCACTGAAGCTGTTCACTTGTTGGGCAGAAGAGCAGAACTGAGACTGGTCTTCTAGAAATGCAAATATCCCAACATCTGCTCGTTAAAAGGAGCTTTCACTTTTGTCTTCTGCTTTTATATTTGTTCTTTTCGCCTATCTTGAGAGGTCAGATGTGTGAGATGCCCTCTGCAAGGTAGTGGGCTCCTTAACTTACTAACAGCAGAGAAAGTCAGTAGTGCTTCTGGAGTAAGATAGGATTATGCTGATTTTACTCAGATGAGAGATCTGATCATGGATTTTTTTTGTACCTGAATGAGTATACCAGAGAAGTGTCGCAGTCACTGACCTTATATTTGTAAAATTCATAAAGCACTTGCTTTTGACTGTGGCTGGAGAAGTTACTCAGCAAAATGACCTAACACAACTATTCTTGTGGGTTTCATTGATGTGTATGGATGGAAAGTGGAATGGAAAATGGAAATTGGAATGGAAAATGACATGTTCTTTCAGCTCTTTCAGCGTAGAATTTATCTGAAACACTGTATATGCACACATATATACATAATATAAAGTATGCATTTATATTTACTTTAAGTGCTCACCGGACAGAGTATTCTATGTAAAGAAGGAACTCTTTATCTCCAAATGGACAAAGCTACTGTGCAGTGCAGTACTGTTTAAACCTCATGGCTCCTGGGAGCTTGATATTGCTTGTGAACAAGCATGAAAAGTCAATGGAGATAACTAAGATTTTCTGGTCAGTCTCTAGTGCTTCTCCTGAAGTTTATGGGCTCCACATAGATCAGCTCTTCCCTGTGGACCCTTGTGTGTGTTGTATGGGAACAGGAGCCTAGGAGAGGAAAACAAAGCTGAATATACCATTTCTGGTATACGTGTGGTTCTATGTGTAATACTTTAATATGCATGATGCAAACGACAGAAGCAACAATAACTATATCCATATATATATGTGTATATATATATATAATATATACATACATATATTTTAGTTCATTACATAACCTGCCAGATGTTAATTGCATCGTAAAGCTCATGTGACTGGTTTTCCTCATATTTAAAGTAGAACAAAGACCTATGATATTAATGTCTGAAGGTGATCACTGTCTGATTTTGAAAAAGCTTATTCAGATATTAGTTGCTTACTGAGGGATTTATTAGTCATGGTAATGTCTCCAATTAGTTGAAGGACAGAGAGGATAATTAGGGCACTTTGTGCCTAATTACTGTTCACTGTATACATGTAGTTTAGTTACTCTTGAGTTTATAAGTCTAGCTGAAGTGTTACAACAACAAGCATGTTAAGAAATGAAGTCTTTCATACTTATAGAATTAGTAAAATTAAGATTAACACAGTTAATAATAGATGTAAGGTAGCATTGTGCCCTGCAGAAGAAGTGTTTCAGTGTACTGTTGTCATATTTGTGCCCAGATTTTTCCTGTCTGTAGAAAACCTACCAAGTGAACTGTGTTGAAATAATTACAGTTTACAGTAAATGGAGAGAGGATTGAATGTGATAGTCTGTGTATAGTGATATGAACTTCAGAAGAGCTTGGAAAGGAAAAGAATTCCTCTTTAGTTAAGTTTGTCTCTCGGAGTTGTGAGAGAGAGAGGAAGGTGCTACTCTTAAGGTTGGGATGGAGTTGATTGGCATTAATATTATTTCAACTATGAAGGAGTAAAAAGGTGCTAAGGTTAACTGTTACTGCTAAATGTAACATTTTGTTTTCTGGTTCAGACCAAATTTGGTTCTGTTCTATTTTTCATTCCATTCCAAGCCCTGGGGAAAAAGATGGACTTTGAAAAGTGGATCGACTAGCACAGAGAATTTGTTGAAAGGTAAACAGTTTTGGACCATCTTGCTCTCTAAAGTGAATATATCTTTAAAGAATATGGTCCAACACCCTCAGTTAGATTCTGGTAACAGCATCTCAATAATTCCTGCTGACTTCTTAATTCTGAAGCTTTTTCTACCTTTGAAATGCAATTGGTCAATGAATTTAGCATGACAAAAGTAATTCTGATTCCAGGAAACGAATATGTACCTACTGTGTGGCATATTGCATTCGTGGGTCTGTGTGATTTGTTTGGGAGCTAGCTGCTTTATCCAACTTCCACCAAAAACTCTGCATGGAAAACGCAGGTTTGACAGGTGGTATATGCTCTGCTTCACTGGAAGGCATACAGAAGGCATCCTATATATTCCGGTCACTTCCTTTTTTCAGCCAGACTCATTTCTGTCTTATCTCTGTTATGTGACTGCACATCAGCAGGTATGGCTTTTGAATCAGAAGTGCAGAACTGGCTGCCAGTAGCACCACAGAGAAATTATAGCCTATATTACTTGCTTGATTTTGGTCACATTTTAAAGTAGAGTTTAAGAAAAAAAGATGGTATTCTGGTAGCAAGACGTTAGTGTCATCTCTGAAAAGGCCAGTATGATTGCAGTAGAGAAAGTTAGGCTATAGGGTTGTTGTTGGTTTTTTTTTTTTTTTGGACAGTGTGAGCTTATTTTCTCCATATTTGGTTATATTAATTTCAAATTTGCAATATTTTCTTTACTGGTTTATTTAATGGATTAGTGAGTTGCAAGGTAGTGTACTGGTATGGAATTAGAAAATGAATTCTGTACATTGTTGAACAGATTTTTTTAGTAGTGACTGGAAAAAGCAGTTGGATGATGGGATGGAATTCTTCCCTACACCCCTGATACTGCATTATTAATAGCTTTTAGTAAGCTATTAGTGTCCTCATCTGTATACCAGTCTGTAGCTCCGAGTTTTAAAACTGCAGGTTCAGAGAGATCTCATTAGATAAAATAGTAAGTGAAAACCTGAAATGTATTTGTTTTTCTTTTATTTTTGTTAATTTAGAATCGTAGAGCATCCTGAGTTTGAAGGGACCCATAAGAATCATCAAGTCCAACTCCTGACCATCCAAAAATCGAGCCTTATGTCTGAGAGTGGTGTCCAAACTCCCCTTGATCTCTGGCACCTCAAGGCTGTGACCACTACCCTGGGAGCCTGTTCCGCACCCACCACCCTCTCGTGAAGAACCCTTACTTAATACACAGCCTAGCAAAAGGAAGACGAAAGAAGGACAGAACTGCATGCTCATCATTCTGCATCAGTCTGTACAGAGCTCTTGGATCTTTGGTCGTTTTTCTGTATTTTCTGCTTTTTGAAGGCTGGGGAACAAAAAGAGTGAGAAAGAAAAGATCAGTTTTGTAGTGAACATTTCTTTTCTTATAAAACTGTATATAAGTTAAGTTTTACTCCTCATCATCTTAATGCCTCAGGGGAAAAGCAGGGATTGCCTCTGGATTCTTAGCAACCTTAAGCAAATTTACATAGCAATTAGGTGACATAAGATACTGCAAGGCCAAAAATAATAATAATAAAAAGCAGCAAGGCAATGAAACATGAAAGAGATAGCAAAAGGTAGCTTTGCATGGTACAGAGTACAGGGCATACACTTACAAAACTCTGCTTTCTACTTCTTTTAGTGCTCACATTCGCAGAATCCTGCTAATTGGAGATGTTTAATATTTAATATCTGACATTTCTATAATGTCTATGTTGTGCAGTAATATATAGCCAGCATTATACAACACATTTCAATTTAAAAGAATGAAAATACTTTTTAAACTGCTGCAGGGAAAACTGATGGTGAACCTTGTATTTTGACTGCACATCACTTTCAGCTGTAGTAGACTCTTGTGAGTTGTTTGCAGCAAGCTAGGTATAAAAGCCCTGATATATTAGCTGTGCTTTTTGTTCACCCTCTGGAAACTCACTGAGTTGTGGCAAGCTCCCAAATCACTGTGGTACTCCCCAAATCATGCAGGCATACTGAAAACACAGAGCAGTTTTCACAATGGTGATATCTTGAATTTCAGTGAAACTAGTAGTGTTATCTGAGAGGTGGTGCAAAGAATTGAAAATACACACTGTTTTGTTGCTTTCTCACAAAGGACTACAGTAGTAGCCAGGCATGACTTCCATCTCTTTCTTTTCCTGACTGTTTCTGACCATTACTCTTTCAGTGTTGTCTCCCCATGGAAAGTCTCATGGTCTTCAGTCCTGTAGAAGATCCACTGAAAAGTGTTACCCTTAGTTCTGAAGGCAGTGTATGACTGTAATTTAAAAACTCTTGAAAATCTCTTTCTAATAATTTATCAGTGCTGTTTTTTTGATTCAGTGTACAATACAAATTGGTACAAGAACAGTACTTTAATTCCTTTACTGGAATAGCTGAGCTTATGCTAACATTAGAACTGATTTATATGAATTGCACACCCTCAGTAATAATTGCTAGTGTCCATTTGTGAAGATACGCTGTGTGACTGTCAGAGTTACTGCTATCAGTCTGATGCACTTTGCCTGACTCGACGCTCACAGCAGTTCCCTGAAATAAGCTGGATGAGTAATGTTGATTGCAAACTAGCACTGGAGGAATATTTAAGTCCACGCTCATTTGATTCAAATGGAAAGAAAACTACTTCCAGGCATTCTTTGACCTTTTGGTGATGTCTAAGTGAATCTGCGGACATAATTAAGGTATTGCCATTTTTCTAATGACTTAGTGATAAAATACATATTGCTGCTTATCTGTTTAAAAGATAGGCAATAAATGAACATGAGTGTTTTTCTTGTGCCATCTTGATAAAAGAGGTAGCTAACAAATAAGCATACATTAAAGGAGCAATAAAAGATTTTAACTGTACCACATCTACATGTGAGTTCATTATTGACACATGACTGCAGCTGTTTAGTCATACCATATAGATGCAGTGTTTGTTTGCTTTCTTAATGTTTCAGAGGAGTTGAGTGAAGATATGTGAGGTTTAATTCTTTATATAATAGTGAGAAGAAGAGATTATGAGGTAAGAAATGCTATTAATGTTGTTGACGCAAGGTGAGTCTGTTATGACGAATGAGCATCACTAAGAAATACTAGTGCCATGACTTAAAAATGGGGCATATACCGGGGAAAGCTTGGGAATTCTTTTCTGCATTTTAAGGCAGGAAAAGGCTGAGAATAAGGGGATACTTTTGTGAGTATTACTTATTATTTGAGTTTCTCAGTATGTGTGATATGTCAACACTTCTATCAGTGTGTATATTAGCTTACACTTTTTCAGTCATAAAATAAAATGCTGATGTTTGAAATAAGGGTTTGCCTCTTTCTGTTGGCAACAGAATGCATGATAAGTGCTCAGTATTTTCCAGTTTCCCTTTCATCTCTTTGTTATTTGGATTCACTGTTTTTCTCTAAGCTTGTTTTTTTCTTTTCTTTTTTTCAATTCAATCACTATTAGAGCTGATAAAGCAGATGATGAAGATGACGAAGACCTAACTGTGAACAAAACGTGGGTCCTTGCACCAAAGATTCATGGCGGGGATGTGACTCACATACTGGACTCCTTACTTCAAGGATATGACAATAAGCTTCGGCCAGATATTGGAGGTAAGCACTTGAAATAATTCACTAAACAGAAGATGTGAAGCAGAGTTCACTTACGTTTTGTCAGTGATGACAAATGAATTTTTTAAAATTAAAACAGTAATCTAAATATAACATCAATAAAATGCAGTGTTTTTCTAGAACTGGTAAAAATAATGATCAGAGCACGAGCAGAATTTTTATTTTTTAACCGTTTCCTTTTTTTTATTTTTCTGAAAGGACGATGAGCAATATATATAATAAATTATTAAAATATAATTATATATTGCCTTGTTACTTTAAGATCTTCTGACAAATAAAAGCGCATATATGATTCTTCACAATTTTGAAAAAAATAAAAATTGAGTTTGCAGGAGTTTTAATTATTATTCCTAGATATTTTTGCGCTCTCTTTAGAAAGTGCACTATGTGTGTATTTTATAGAGATACAACTCAATTCAGCACTCATTTTTCCTTAGCTCAAATTTTGAAAAACTGTAAGAATCTACAAAATCAGTTTAGAGCAATAACTTTTCAGGAGGATTATAGAAAGGAAGACTACATTAGTTTAAACTTTGCAGCTAGTAGGAAGTCAGTTTTGTCTTTAAATAATCAAGACGTCAATTCAAATGTAACTCTTAATATTTGAAAGCATTCATGGTGAAATCCTGGAATACATGAAAACATCACCAGCCATCATTTACCGTGTGCTTGCTGGATCAAACAAAGAAATATTTTTCTTAAGTTTCTTTTCTGAAACATGAACAGAGGTGGAGGACAAAATTATTTGCTTACTACCTGGTGTTCCCTATGAAAGGAATATAATGTAAGTCTATTAGCTGCTTAAACAGTAAACAAAAGTACAATCTAGATTTGTTTCAGTTAGGTAGGAAAACAGAGAGGTGCAGTCTCAGATTAAGTACTTTCTTTTGAAAGCTTCTGAAAAATTGTTTTCCTCCCTAAATTTCTTCGTTCTATTTCATTGTCAACTGTTACCATGAAGATATTGAATGGAAATTTTTTATTTCCCTGTCACAGTATGGAATCTCATGAAGATTGTCATAGAATCATAGAGTTGTCTGGATTGGAGGGATCTTTAAGATCATCTAGTTCCAACCCCCCTGCTATTGGCAGGGATACTTCCCTCTAGACCAGGTTGCTCAGAGTCCCATATGTTTTGGCCTTGAATGCTTCCATGGGGGTTGGGAATCCACAGTCTTCCTGGGTAATATTTTTCAGTGTCTCATCGCCATCACAGTAAAGAATTTCTTCCTGATATCTAGTCTAAATCTACCTTCTTCCTGTTTAAATCGCACCCCCTTCCCCAACCCCCCTTTGCCCTGTTACTTACAAGAAGTCCCTCCCTTGTCTTTTCCTTCACCTTCATCTGAATGAATTACCACCTTAATTTCTCAATTCATAAAAGATGTATAGCATCTTTTTTTTTCTTTTTCCTTGATTGTTTGATGTAAAGGACAAGAAAAGAATTATGAGGGAAAAACTTTATTCACTAGGATGCCTTCTAATTAGCTGGTAGGTGGGGAAGAAAGTAAGGAGAATTATTTTTCTCTTTTCTCCCCTCAAAACTTCGAAATAAAGAAAGAAAAGAGAGGAAGAGGAGCTCATTATTAGATGTCCAATGGACTTTGAGCGGGCATTAAAAAAAAAAAAAAGTAATCCTTACATTTGCTTTGCTGATGCACTGAGTCTTGGTTGAGCAAAAACTTTCATGAGTCTTTTTTTGAGTACCTCAATGTACAGCTTTCTGGATTTCATTTATTGGTAGAATTATCATTTCTGAAAGAAAGTACTTTCTAGCATCTAGGTGCTCTCACATAAATGCTCCCTTTCTTTTTCTTCTTCGATTTCAGGATGCTGTATTTTTGACCTTTTCTATTTGGGTCCTGCCTCCATCCAAATACTGAAAGGCTCATGTAAAGCTAGAGGAATGAGAATAGAAGAAATTGGAGTGTGTTCACTCCATTGCTAGAGAAAAAATGTTAAGTCTGGCTTTCTTTTGGATGGAGGGGAAGTTACAGTGTTTTGGCAAAAGTAAGTTGAAATTTCCAGCTTTGAATACAGGTATCACATTCTGTCCAGCTGTTTGAGATTTTTAACAACAGATATTAAACATAGAGAAATAAAATCAGACTGTGGCACATTCATCTTAGTCTATTTTGTGGATAAAATCTAGTGTCAGATTACACATCTTCAGAGTACGTCAGTATTTCTACAACAAGGTTATTGACTAGAATTATAATTATCTTTCAAGGTAATAATTTCCCATGCAATGTTATTACGGAATTACAAAGCTCAGTTAAAAATAGCAAGATTTTTGTATATTTTTGAGCCTAGACTTTTGGAGTCTGAATAGCAGAGTCAAATTTTTTTCTTCTTCATGTTGACACAGCATCTCATAATTGGAAAAGGGGTTTCATTGTTGAATATGCAGAGAGACATGATAAAGGAGAGCCAAATGAAAATTGAAAAATCCTTTGCAATACTGGTATGTAATTGCAGAAAACCACAGTGCGTCGTTTTCTATGTTTCTCATAGTAATATCCTTGAGCTGTACTGATTTGTTAATTGCTACTCTTTGCTATGTTTATTAAACTTATTAGACTTTAACTCACTGTATACAATATTCTTAGATGTGTGGAGCACAAAGATACTATTACTAAAGTACATTTTGCTCAGTATGAAATAGTAGCAGTTATCACCTGGAGTTTCTGATCTGTATTATAAATCCTTTTAATTACTAATACAACCTTGTTGTGTTGATATATTAACAAAACAATATTATTTTTACTGTAAGGTAAGAATATATATGTATATAACTTATGCACTATTTTAGCTTCAGTCCTAGATCAAGTTGGCATTTTTAAACACTCTTTCAAAAGGAAAGAATTCTGTCTACTTGCTATTCCATCCCTCACAACTTTAGGATATTAGCATGTTAATGTTACTCTATCAATTTATTTTTTTCCAGCTATCTCTTGTGTCCAGTGTTGTGAATTACATGAGTGAAACATAACTAATAGTCTGAAAATTCAGTTAGAAATAGGAATAATCACAATTTGGTTCCCTAATGTAGCATTTTTAATCACTAACTTAAGGAAAGTCAAGATTGATACAGCTTTTAAGAATGATGAGGATGGTAGCTCATGAACATAAGAGAAAATCCTACCTAGCAAAATTTAAATAATTGTAATTGTCCTGTTAGCAAGGCATGGGCAAATAATTGCATCTCAGTGCGCTAATGTGAAAAGTTATGTGAAGAGAGGTATAAAGGATACAAGAACAAGAAGTGAACATTCTAGAGAATGATAAAAGCGCTAACTCTGAAAAGATAAGAAAGTATCTCCTACTATCCTTGAACTGGTGCTTTTAGTGTAGTGTAAACAAAGGTGTGATGTAGGTAGGAAAATAAACTGATATAAGCACAAAAATAGCAGATGAAAATAGAGGGATGTCTATTTTCATATGAATAATATTTTACAAGAATTGAAGGAAACTGAAATATAAGAAATAGAAGAGCATATGCAGTGAATTTTGAAAGTACTTGATATGTACCCTGCATAGAAAATAATGGAAATAAAAAATGGTGGGGTAGGAACCTTTACTGGAAATGGGTTTCCTTTTAAATCAAAACAGGTAGAAGAATAAGAGTGGAGAACAAGGTTCTACTTTCATCAAGATCACATTGAAAAAATTATTTAGAGATGGAACTGGAAGCCTGCTTTAGACACTTGAAGCTGAATTTTAATACAGATAGCTGTATAAGTAATATTCTTAAACAAATTCTTATGAGAATTATATTGTTATATTGAATACTATTGTAGTATCGAAGTAATGAAGACCCCTGTTATTCTTGAATGTGGTTATCACCTAATTTTTTTGCTGAATAACTGCTTTATCACTGATTACTTTAGGCAATTATTGAGGAGTTACAGAAAACTTGCTCATAAAAAAAAGAAAGTTTGGATGAAATTAACTAAATTTGTTTAAATAAAAAAATTGTGATAAATAAAGATAGATAAGTTAAATGAACAAAGTGAATTTAGATGGACTAACTTGCTATTGGGTTATATTGAGGACTTGATTAATGAAAACAGAGCAATATTCAGCGATAGAAAGGACAATGCTCTGTGGTCTTAGAATCTAGACTATAGCTTGTGTCAGGATAAAGAGAGGCCTTGCACGTAGCAAGCAGAGAGATTTCAGATATAAAAGGCTTAAAACTGGACCTGGTTAAATATGGTCTAAAATGAGAGGCACTTTCAATAGCAAGTGCAATTACTAAAGTAATTTGTCAATGATTGAGGTGGATACATATGAGCGTGATTTTTAAAATCCATAATTAACATTTTCCAAAATATGTATTTTGAACCCAAACTGGTGTTCAGAATATGCCTGGGGATTATAAAGCATCCTCCCTTGCTAGGGGAGCAGTGGTCGTGTCTGCCAAGAATCACTTCTTTCCATGTCTTGCTTGTTGTGGGGAGGTTCTTTCTCAGTTAAATTTCAGGCAAAAGTTACTTCTTTCCAGAGAATAAGCCTGTCCTTAGCTACATGCTTGTGTTAAATGATGCTCAAAACCAGACAAATACCAGTTAAACTTCCTAAAGAAGATAAAGGATTAAGGAGAAAAGGATTGAGCACAGCCCTGTCAAAAAGGACCAGGGGTAGATGGTAAGCTGGACCTGAGCTAGTGATGTGCTCTCTCAGTCCAGTATCCTGGACTGCCCCCAAAAGAATCAAGAAAAGGTCAACAAAAAAAGTCCAGTAAGGTGTGGAAGGCAATCCTGCTGCTCTGCTCTACACCGGTGAGACCTCAGCTGGAGTATTGCATCCAGATATGGAGTCCTCAGTACAGGAGTGGCATCGACCTGTTGGTGCTCCAGAAAAATGATCGAAGGGATGGAACACCTCCCCCGTGTGGACACACTCAGAGAGTTAGAACTGTTCAGACGAGAAGAGAAGGCTCTGGGGAGACCTGTGATAGTGACCTTCCAGTACCTAGAGGGAGGCTATAAGAAAGAAATGAACAGATTCTTTAACAGAGTCTGTGGTGATAGGAGAAGGGGAAATGATTTCAAACTAAAAGAGGGAAGATTTAGATTAGATGTAAGGAAGAAACTTTTCACAGTATGGGTAGTGAAGCACTGGAACAGGTTGTTTAGAGAGGTAGTAGATGCTCTGTCCCTGAAGACATTCAAAGTCTGGGCTCTTAGCAGTCTGATCAAGCTGTAGGTGTCACCTGTTCCGTGCAGGGGAATTTTATTAGATGACCTTCAAAGGTCCCTTCCAACTCAAATGACTCTATTATTCTAGTGAAGAAAATGTGTCAAAGCAGGAAATCAGAAGTGTGAGTGTATTTTTTTCAGATCAGGCATAGCATTCCTCACATGCTTCGCCTACTTTAGGAGCTGATGGGCAGCTGCTTGGTGCTTTTCACTCAATCTACTTAATATGCAGAGAGAACTTCTGTCTGCTCACCTTCTTGTTTACTCTTTCCTCTTTCAGAACAAATAATTAAAGAGGGCTATCATTTTCTCCTCTTCTTTAGAAATGTATAAGGTCTACTGTACTGCTTTGCACTAAGGATTTGTTAAATAGCCTTCTTCCTACTCAGTTTTTTTCAAGGCTGTTACTGTATTTCCTATATAAAATAAGGAGAAAATAAGAAATATCTTTCAAAACCATCATTTGCTGTTAGCTCTTTGTGGAAAGCAAATGAGCTGCTATAATTATATGGAGGTCAAATTAGTATCAAGAATGTATTTTCTTCCTGCTTTTATCATTTTCATGGGCTCATATCTCTTCTAGTTCACAAACATGAGTGGAATGAATTCATTCTTCTAATTCACAGAAGTGCTGGGATCAGTTCTGCACAGAAGAACTAAGGAAACAAAACAGCCCCTTCCAATCCTATTGCATTGGATTTGTTGCTCTATATCATTTGGGTCAATTAAAATAATTTCAACAGAGGCAGTTTTTCAGACCCTTCACTGGCTCTTAATAGCTCTAATGATCTTAGAGAGGTATAGAAGAGGTAAATTGAACTCCGTGGCACATTACCGGAGAGCCCTTGTGGCAGATCAAGTACTGCTCGCTGCATGCTGGAATTTCGCAAAATTGACACAGCCCATATTAAAAACTGGCTCACTGACAGATCTCAAAATGTAGTTGTTAATAAGAAAATATCAATGATAGGACTGTCTATTGTTGGGTCTCACAGGCATGACTTGATCAAGGATAATGACATATTGAATGGTTTCAATGAATTTCTGTAATAAATTTGGCAGGTGACATAAAGACTGTTGGCAAAAGAGAAGTTGTATCTGCAGAGTAATCCTCTTCTTCAGTAAAATCAGAGATACAGACAAAGGCTAATTGAAAACAAACAAACAAAAAAACCCAACAAACCAACAGAGATAATAGCATGGAAAGAAAGCCGGTGGCTTATATTTCAAGGTGAGAGGTTCTTCACAGAAAAGCAGTGATTTAGGAGAAAATGTGATTATTTTGTGTATTATGAGTTTTAAGGTATATATATCCCATAGGACTGTTCTAAGGTAAGACCCTTTAGAGAAGAGATGGTTTAAGTAGAAAACTAGTGTTCATGAAGCACTGATAGTACTGTTTAAAAAGAGTGCCAGTTCTGATGTCCAAATTTTCAGATGAGTCTAGAAGAAACAGTGGAAGTTTGGATGTTAAAGCTGAACAGATAAACCATGAGTTCAGTTTTCAGAATGTGATATGAACTGCTCATCACATCCAAGTTTGAGAAGTGACCTTAATCACTCTGTGCAGATACCTGTGTTTGTGGAACAGGTTTAGCATGTGGCTAAGCGGTACTGAAAGTCCATCAAAGAATTGAACCTCAAAATAAAACAGATTTCCTGGCATTAAGGAGAATTAGATATTTCCTACAAATGTAAGGGAAAAATACTGGATTCAGCATTGCTAGAGCAATGGGGAAAGATAGGTTCTGATCCAGCTTCCTGTGTTCTAGTCTGGCAGTGGTTAAATTGAAGAGTTTTTCAGTTAATTACAGTTCGCAAAATCAAAGGCAGTTGATATGTATTTGTAAGATGTGGCATACATAAAGTGTATGTTACATTATATGTGTATATGTTACGTTACATGCATGCATACAAATATCTTTTTTTTAAATATTTCAGTATGAGCATATGTATTATTGTGCTCTCCCCCTTTCTTCCTGAGCATTGCAGATATTTAAGCCATTTGCAGTTCAGGAAATACTTTTTTTTTTTTTTTTTTCCCCTCAGGAAACAAATTGATTTCCAGAGTCCATTTAAACTTTCTGTGGAGCACTCTGGATACAGAAGAGTGATCAAGTAACTCGGCACTTTGTGGCTGTACAGAAAACTCTTTGTGCAGCCTGATTGGCACGTCTTTGTCACAAGCTCAGGGAATCGGTAATCGGATTTAGGATCAGAGTGAGTTTCCTGTCAAGTGAGATTGGCAGGGATAAGGTATCAGGGGATAATTAGGAAATGTATCTTTCCTTTTGTCATAGCAGGCAGTATTGTTAATGGTACCCTATTTCTTTCTGTGTGTCTGAGTTCTAGGTCTCTGAGATTTGGAAAGTCCTGTGTTATATAAGATTTTACATTGGTTGTAAAAAGGCTTAGAAAATCTCTAATGGTTTTCAATGAGAAGCAGTCAAATCTTGTGATGTAGAATCCCTCTTCTATAAAATCAAATTATATGTATATATACATTCGCCTTTCCCCTTTCTATCTGCAAATGAACAGAAGGGCTTCATTTTAACGTGCTAGATCTTGGGAGGAAGACCAGCAGAACTTCAGAATTAATCCTCTTGTTACTCTGGAGATGAGGACATGTCCTCTTGTATCCACTTATTGTCATTCCATCTATCATACAAGCTGGAAAAAAAGTGCTTGGTAAATTGATGTTGTTTAAATGCTAACCTCTCCTGCACCACATCCTGATCTCTTCCATTTGTATCTTTTTTCCTGTACAAGCCTGCCTGTAGGTAACTACTAAATTATCAGTGACACATATATCAGATGTGACCTTCATTGAAATTTGCTTAGACTTGGTGTCTTTCTGTAAATGTAATAAAAAATATATTTCTAAAACAATTAATTTTGTCAGCTCAGGGTCGGTAATTTGCCTGATTTTCTGATGAACTTTCAATCTGGTGAGCGGAGCAATATACTGATAAAGTCAATGAAAGTATATTAGCAATCCATAGGTGCACTATAATTGCGTGAAGAAATATGTGGTTAAAAGTTATTTTTGTTAGGTACCTTCAGTATGAAATGCTGCATATTGATTTCTTGCAGCTGGTAAATATGTCTGCTCCTAGACCTTATGGTTTACTGTACAAACGTTTTTTTTGTTTGTTTGTTTGTTTTATGAACATTGTTTCTGTTTGTGATTATATTTTATGCTGGAAGAATCTTTTTTTCCTCCCCACTTCCTATACCTTTAATACCTTTTATATCGATCTTATACCTTTTCATAAAGAGTAGTTGGGATGTAGGTTGCATTAAGATACAAAAAATTCATCTTGACGATTGTAACTTAATTCATATGGGATAAAGGAGCCAAGTCATATATGATTCTTCACAGAATGCACAAACCAGAGATGTAATCTTTCCAAATCTAATACAAAATATCAGATTTATTGTTTCAATAAAATACATTATCAATGTAAACAATAAATTGAACATGTAATTATTATGGTTGCTTTTTTGTTTGTTTGTTTTTAGTGAGAACTACTGTAATTGAAACAGATGTCTATGTTAACAGCATTGGCCCAGTTGACCCAATCAATATGGTAAGTTCAGAGTATTGACAGAAAACATTACCTGAGGGATGCTGTGGGCTAGTATTATGATATATTTCTAATCTCACTCAGATAGGCTTCTTTATTTCTTAATGTATATTATTTTGCTGTTGGATATAATTGTGATTATTGCAAAATCTAATTTAGACTAGCTATTTGAAATTGTTTTAATCATTTTAATAACTTTTTTTTTTAATGAGACCTCATATAAGACATTGCTTTGGATGATGATTTTGGTGCGTGTTAAACATTTTCACAATGTTTATCTATACCTGGTTTACCTATGGTTCAGTATACAATATTTCCTAGAGCTGCTCTTTAGAGATTAGGAAAAGTAATGTTTGACCTAACGTTCATTTAGTTATTTTATTGGGGAAAAAAAATAGAAAGAAATAAACTCTACTGTATTCTTTCTTTCATGACTTTTTTTAGCATTATGGGTCTTCCTCACTGTGTATGCATAGCTGATTTCTTCAGAATTTCAACAATGCAACACATCTAATTTTGGGGGGATCTGCTAAGGCTAGATCTTATTGTTTGGTACAAATTGGGAGGTAACAGCACTTGTGAGGAAATTGAGTCTGTGGCCTTTTCTCAAATCACCTAGAATTTTTTTTAATTTCTGCCTGAGTTTGAGGCATCAGAGTCCTGTCTGCATGACTTCTCCTGGACAGTGCAGTGGCAGTGGCTCCTCTCAGTAGCTCAGGGGCAGAAGGAATGAGGCTGGGATGTGCACCTGAATGACTTGGTGCTCAGCTCCCTTTCTCATTTAGCACCTCCCTGCAGAATTGCTCAGTTTTACATTTGTGTGCAGAAGGGACTTTTTGTCCAGTCCAGGTATGCTAGACTATGCCAGTGCAGGGAACTTCTGCAAATTTGGCAAAATGATGCAAATAATGGAAGTATATTAAAAATATCTGAGTTGCAAGTGTGTCATCATGCTAAGGTGGGGAATATGAGAGGTAAGATAGCAGACAAGAAAGATTGGTGGTATTTAGCAGGGGTAAAGGTGTTAAAAATGGAATATGTTCATTCCAGCATAACAGTTAACCAGGTTTAGGGTTGTCATCATCTACTGTGGTGGGGAAGTCTGTATCTCAAGCCAGGGCTGTATGTAGAGAGCTGTATCAAAGAGCAGGAAGCAGATGGATAGGGGATATATATTGATGTCCAGTGTAAGTGCTTCCTCTGGTTTCATCTGTTTTCCTACTCTAGTTTTTTTTTTTTCTCTGCTTCTCCCCATTGTATGCTCTCTGATGGAACATAAAGTGGGAGCAAAATGCATGGACAAGCTTCTCCTTCTAGTAGAGACAAGCAAACAGTAGAAGTTTCCTTTATAAAATAGCAGTTGTTTCCTCTAAGCTTGCATGCTAGGAACTTGGATTGTATGAGAATCTAGTATCACAAAAATCAAACACTTATGAAAAATAGTTAAAAAAATATACAAATTTATGAAAGTTTCCAACAAAAATGTCTTTAATCTAGGAAACAACATTCTCAGCAAAAATAATTACAGATGTGACCTTATAAACTCTCTTTATGTGAGCTACTTCATTAAAGAGATGCTTTTCCAGGAGTTAATATTGCTTGTGATTGTTAACCAATATTCCAAAATTTGCTTCAGTTTCCAGGGCTGTTCTTAGCCCTCATATTATTATGTAGTGGGAGAACACATATCTGTGATTCCCCTTTGGATTAGTCATTTCCCAGATATGTTAATTCACTGTCAAATTATAACCTTTAACTATTTAGTATGGAAACAAAATGGCACAATGTAGAGAGGGTCATAGCATGATATCAGGGGTGTGTGTTCCTATGAAAGCTTTAAAAGCTACTCTTTATGAGAGGAAACTGACTCATTTTTATAATTCAATTTATTTTCCTCTTGCTATGTAATAGACCCTTTCACAAAACAGAAGTTTTAAGTATATGTATGACATTCATTAGAATTTATTTTTAAAGACTCTTTGAGTCTGGCTTTCAGTATTTAATTTAACAAACATCTACATAAAATTCCAGATGCTATAGTCACCCCATGCATAAAAGATGCCTTCCTGCAGCATGTGGTCTCTCTAGGCGTCTGCAGTCTGAGTAAATATTCTTAACAAGTGTCTAGATCAGTGAAGTATTTAGGCTTCTAATACTCATTAAGCCTAAAGATTTTTGAATTTATTTTTTAAAGCTACCCTGCACTATGCATCTTGCAGCAGTCATATAAACTACATCTAAGTGCATTTTTATGGCCAAAGTCGTGGTCCCCAAAAGCTCTGCAGTGGTCAGGCATTTTCTTAATGGAATTTAGACATATGATTAATATTTAGAGCCTGTATTTCTCTGTGTGGAAGCTCATTCTGTTGAGCACTTAATGCAAATGTACTCTTACTACTTTTTTCCTTTCAAGCTAGGACTAGCATTCAAAATAAATAAATAAAAAAACAACAAAAGAAGCAACAACAACAACAAAAAACCATCATCAACAAAAACAAGCCAAAAAAAACCTCTTGAGGTACAGGTAGTAAAGCCTGTGTATGTAAATTATGTCCATCCATGCTGTCTGTGGACCTCATGGTCTTCCTCTGCCCTGTTCTCATCACCAGTCCCTCTGTGTTTTTCAGTGTTTTTTTCAGTGTTTTGTGCTGTGATATTCCAGTCAAGTTGCAGATGTCCTCTGCTGATGCCTGTGACAGAACCATGCCAGCACCTCAGCTTTTGTGATCTGGCAGTTCTGGTTGGAATTCCTTTCATGTTTGAAGAGGAGAAATATGTTTAGAGGAGAATCATTGCCACTATGAGCTTTATGATTACTGAGTCAGAGAAATAATGTGTCTGCTTCTTCTCCCATTTGAGAATTTATGAAATTTTGTAAATTTGTGTGGTTTCAGGATGCAAGCCCTGCAGATTTCTTGGAGTACAGTGTGTGCATTTTATGAAAACTCATTCAATTTTCTTTCATGTGGAAGAAACAGTTCTTTGAAAATCAGAACAGAAGCAGAACAAGCCTTTGTTTATCACCTGTAGCTTATTGTATGATGTCTTCTTTGGAGTGAACAAGAATGACACATAATTTTTCCCTGAATCGCTCCTTTATTTTGATTAGGGAGATAGATTTCAATCACTCGGGTACCTGTCGACACTAAAGTGGTCAGAGTTAACTGGCTGTTAATCATATGAGCACCTGAAGACTGTTATTTTACAGGAGCTGAGTAAATATTCCTTCAGTAATCCTGAATGTTGTTTTTAATTTGTTATGAAATACACTTAAGTATTAAAAAAAACATCTCTATTTATATGACTTTGCCAGCTATAGGAACTTGAGGAATAATTCATAAATAAAATTTTATAAATGCTCTCTGTTTTTCATGATAAAAAAGAAAACAGCTTAAATTGATTAGTCTGCCTGTTGCAGGTGGTAAGCTTGCCTATTGCTGTTGCAAGGTAGCTCTAAGCTTATCCCATCTGGTTTCAGGGGAATCAGCCAAGTACAAGAAATATCCTGCTCATACTGGCTCAGCACAGCAGTTCCGATGTCACTCGCAATTTCTGTGATCATTTTGAAGAGAATGACAAGGGATGAGGGAAAAGCCAGCCTTTGTATGACAGAGAAATATTGCAGTATCTTTTCTGAAAGAAAACCAAAGCAGAACCATCTTTTCAACCCTCACTTTAAACAGCATTCACTATTTGTTGGTATTTCAACTGCAGTTTACCTTTTGTTTCTCCATAGATACAAAGTCAGAATAGGTAGTTAAGGTCCCACACAAAACATCAGATTCTGTAAAATGTGCCTTAATTTGTGTGTGCTGTTCAGGAACAATTCGATCTGAGGCTGCAGACGTCTTGTGCTGTTGCTCATTCTCAAATCTTGTGTTTTTCACGAGATACTTTTTTTGTGCATGGATCCGTTATATCATTTAAGCCATAGATAAGATGGTTTACTGTAAATTATAAGGAAACCTACATTAACTCCCTTGACTTCATTAGAGTATGCCAGCATATGCTGGTTGAAACCCATTTTATATAATGTCAAATCACCCAGGTGAACAGCCAGAGCAATAACTAAATGGTCTGTGAAGTATTTGAGATTTCAGATGCCAGTGTTCTGTATTTGCATAAGGATAATTTGTTAAAGGAAATAGTAGAAGTGCTGAGATGGCTGTTTATGGCTAGGGCTAGAAAAAGCTCAAAATCTTTTCCTTTTTCTCTGTGATCAGTGCGTTATGAAATCAAGGTGCTTGCTGTGTTTTCAGTAATTTATCTATTTAACTGTAGATGTAAATGTACTTTTTAAAGCTCTTCCTCTCATATCTCCGTGCAGAGTATCTTCCATGGTAGTTCTCTGCTATCAGCTACTCTTGATAGCATTCTATACAAATTCAGCTGCCTTTCTGCTTTCTGTAACTCTGCATGTCTCCTGTCCCATAGAAAATACCAACTTGAGTATCTCACATCTGTTAACAAATCTTTAGGTATGTCAGTGTGGCTAAATCATAGTTTTGAATCTTCTCATTTTTACCCTTCCGCGTTCTCCATTGCTGTGGATATTCTGCATGGCATTGAAATCTAAAATCTTTCTGTGATGTGATGGATCCTAGACGCTGGAGCAAGGTCTCAGACAGTTTGGCAAATTCTGACTGTTAAGAATCTTTCAGGTGTTTTTATTTATTTGTTTATTCTTAATCTATTTATCATGGTAAATCTCTTGTCCACATTTGCATTATTCTGATGATAAATTTTTGGATTGCAATTGCAGTCTTGCTCCAGTCCTACTATGTAGAGATGTCCTACTGAGAGAATTTTCCTCTATTTCTACTGAATCATTTCTTGCTCATGTTCTTCTTCAGGCTCCTCTTACACTGGATCTCACACATAAACTATTTCCTTCAAAGCCTATTTGCAGCCTTCCACCTCCCCTCTCCCTCCCAAGAGGCCAATTTCTACCTGAGATCTCAATAGTTTCTGTTCACATCCTTTCAACTTTTCAACTTGGTATACCATATGCTTTCTCCCAGTCTGCCCCTTATGCTTCAAAGAAACCTTCTATAAATGTCTGTAAAGGTTTTTTTTACTGTTTCTCATCATATTCCTGCTTAAAGTTTCTTTTTTTTTTTTTCTCTCTCTCTCTGTGGAGGCTACAAAGTGTGAACATTTAAACTTGTGTCGTGCTACCTGCAGTTCTTACTGATATTAGGTTCTCTGTTTCCTCCTGTTTTTGCCCTCATTGTCTTTCCAGGTATTTCATAAAAAGATGAGGGGTAACAATTGGCCTTAAAGCTGTATCAGTCAGTATTTTTCTCCCACATTTTCCCCTCAACTGCACAGTCTGTTTGGCTGCTCTGTTGTACACTTTATTATTATTATCTTAATATCTGCTCCAGACCCTTCCTGTTGGCTTCTGTTGGGGTTGTCTCTTGTTTCTGTAGCTGAGACAAGATACATTTAATTCTTTGTCTTGCATCTCTTACATTTTGGAGAACATTGCTTGCTTGTCCTTCATTATTAATGTCTAATGCATCTGTCTGTATGGAAATGTGGGCCTGTATTGGTTCTTGTATGAGTATTTGGAGTGATTCTGTTGACCTAGATTTGCAGAGTTTTGTGAAGAAAGTTAAAGGTTGTGCTTTTACTGTTAGAGCTGCTTGATGTCATCTAGAAAGTGTCCTTGGCAATGGCTCCTGCAACACAGGTTATCATTGCCTCCTTCACTACTGCACTCTAGAGGAAAGCTACTGCCTGGATGGTGCCAGGATCTGTGCTAACTCTATGAAAACTCACTCTCTATTGAAAGCTGAGCAATCTCACAAGCAGGATTTATTTGTTCTTTATATATGCTCTGGAAAGTCCAGTGATAGTCAAAAGGCAAAAACGTCTGGATGCGCTTTCCTACAGAAGCACCTTTAGTTTTTTTTTCCAAGGAAGCAAACCCATTTTTGGAAGAAGTTATTGTCCTGCTCCTTTGTTGATATATGTGTTAGTGAGCTTATAAAATAGCTAGAAAATGCAATGCTAAGTGAGTGTAGCTTTGCAGTTTGTTGCTCTTAGCTTTGATATTTGATATTTTTGATATTCTGTTGTATAATCATCAGTTTGGTCAGGTCAGGTTATTGCTGCTTATTTCAACCACCACAGAAAATTTGGGTTATTTGTAATTTATTTATTTACAGTAATTTTTATTTATTTACTGTTATTTGTAATTTATTATTCACTGGCATACAGTTAAGTGCTGTGTGAGATTTCACTTTCTTCAAGAAGGGTATTGACTCTTGCAGTGATTTATTCCCGTAAAGTGTTACACACTTTTCCCTGGGGCCAATGTTTAATGAGGCCCTTTTAGGAAGTTCTTAGAAGTTGCCATGCTCTTCTATCTTCTTTGTAGCATGTAGGTATTTGGAGGTTTGTGACTGCTTCAGCAACCAAAAAGCTGTTTAGAAGTGCTATTTCACACAGAATTATGTAATCTACAGGAACTGTAAGGTGGGAACCAAACCTGGATAACTGTCTCTCCTGGTTTTGCCACCAATGTTGGGATTTTGGGATAAGGCAGAAAAACCAGGGAAGCAAAAGAAAAAAACGACTTAATAATTATAACTGATCTGGCTTTAAAGCAGTTGTAACCATATGAATGGTGAAAACTTGTTCTTAAGACTTTGTATCTTATTTATTTGATCAAATTGTAGAAAACTGTGTAAGTTTTAGTGATGCTCAGCTTTGTTGCTGAAATTGTGTGTGAGATTAATTTTGACTGCTCGAAGGTTGTTACAAGAAGGTAGATATAGGTCCAGAATTTGGAAAGTACAGCTAATTGAATTGATAAATCACTCTAGACAGCCTCAAAGCCAAAACCCTACTCCTTATCTGTATTTACTCCTGTGTTTTTAATATATAAGTAGTATTTGTGTCCCATTTTTCATTTCTGAATTTTATTTTTTTTTCTGTAGTTTGATTTGCTTACGAATGGCAGTGAAATGTTCAAATGACAATTGAAAAAAACAAAAAAGAAAAAGAGACACCCCTTTTTGTCTCATTTTCAATGAGCAAATGTATATATAGTGTTTACTTCCTCTTTTTTTGCTCTCTTCAAATAGCTGTAATCATAGCTGATCAGCAGAGATTTTGCTGAAGTGCTTTAGTTACTTATCTAGCTAATCTTTTTACTACTTAGTAAGATTTTTATTGTTTCTACAAAGCATTTAAATACATCATGCCTTTTATTCATACTGTGGCTTGCATCTGTCACTTTGCATTCAAAATAAGGACTGGATAAGCACAGATGCCAAATTATGGTGTGAAGAGCAGTGAATTTCTTCTGTATTGTGACTCTCTCAGTCTCTGTACTCCCTCACCTTCTGTGGACAAGATTTGCAGTATTTCCACTTACCATGTGCATATGCTTTTATAGCATCTTCCAATGTGATTATCTGCACAACTATAACAATCTGACTGGTAAAGAGATTCCTGGAGCAGATGCTATATTCATCATATTTCTGGCAACACCCAATTCTTCCACTACTGTAGGATCATTTATCTAATACAGATGTGCTTATTAGAATCATTATGATTCGTCAGATATTTTAGATCTCGCTGTAGGGTCTGTGAGTGAGCAAACCAAAACTGTTTCCTAAATGAAGAAAACTTATTTTTACTTCAGTAATAGTAATTCAGGAAGAGAAGGACGTTTTTATTCTTTCTTTGTCTCTGCAATTCACTGGTAATTATCTATATTGTAGGACTGCAGTATTCAGCTCTGATTTTGGTGTTGGGACATCTCATTCCATTTGTATTTAGCCTGAGAAAGCTGGGCTTTTTCCTGGTGTCATACAAATGTATTGCAGTTAACAAGATCCAGGCAACAACTTAACTACTCAGTTCTCTGATGTTTTTACTGTGAAATACCAAATCAGCTGTGGGAGTGCCAGACAAAATGTCCAAGAAAAATGGTTTTCTGCTTTGTGCAATTTTTTCACCCTTATTGATGTTACGTTGGAACTGCCATGTTGCAGGTGTACTGTGATGTAATCTTATAGAGTGAATGGTGGCTGCCTCCCTTTCATTCATAGCATTCCAATAAATCAAGAATCTAGTGGTCTGTCTTCATATTTGACTGTTACTGATCTGTATTAATTCTTTTTGAGAAATTAACATTGATAATGTGGTATATTTCATACAGTAGCTGTTCCTACTCCATTTGAAGTAATTGCTTCTCCTTATTAACTGTTTCTCTCTGAGACTATACACCTGCTTGTCAATATTCACAGACTGTTCACTGCCTGGCCCTTTAATGGCATTCTCTGATTAGTCACTGTGTTCCCAGCCTTTGGAGATTGTTGTTACGTTTTAGAGAGGACAGAGATGAAGGAGGATAGCAGTTATCTGGAAATAATTAGGCAGGTGGGCTCTTTATGCCAGCTGTGCAAAAGAGTTTGGTGATCTAATCAAATACCAAATATGAGCTAACATGTGCAGTGTTTATTGAACCCTGTGAGGCTGCATATGAATAAGCACACATTTTGCTGTGGCTGTGACTAATGCAGCCATAGATTGATTTCATTTTATTCTGTATGGATGTTTTATCATTAGTTTCATTTGAAAGAGAGAGTAGTAAACCAATTTTTATGGTTACAGAATGTCAGTGAATGGTGAGCTTTATAAGACCAATAAAAGTAATGATAAGTGTTAAATTTAACTTTTTTTTCCTAAGAAAACGAGGAAAACAAAGCAGTTGCTCTGAAAGATTTATTACTCTAAAAGAAAATTGTATTTTCTGATGTGCTGTTGTGCTTGTTAATATGGTGTATAAACAAAGATAGCACTTTTGTTCATCTAGTTTTGGAGACAAAGTACTTCTTTAGTGTAGTCATTTTTCTACTACATTTTCAACATTTTTTGAGGGTACAGATTTTCCCTTCTCTTTAGAAAGTATAAATTGTTTTTCAGGAGCTGCAGATTTAAGGGAATTTATTGTATGGATACATGAAACCTTAAAACTTCAGATCTATTTCATAACTAGATCTTCAGAATTTATCCAACTTTCTTGATTATTACCCTTTCAGGTTTTTGCTCTCACAGCTGCATGCTGACAGACTTACTTGAGCCTCATTTGCCCAGTTACCCTGTAAAGTGCACCTGTGCTTGGAGGCTGTACAAGGCCTGTCTGGACCCATAACATCTGGCCTCTTTGTGAAGGAACTTTTGTTGAGAAAGGAAGCTAACAACCTCCTGAGTCCCATCTTAGTGTTTTGCATGTACACATGTGAACACAACATGCATATGCTTGGTCTTTATGCTCAAGTCCACTTGAGTGAATGCTGATATAGATGAAATGAGCTGAGAGTGTGAGATAGGAGAAGAATATATGTTGCCTAAAGGATGTCTTGTGGATCCTCCAAGACATCAAGGTCTCAGTGAGGCACAGGACAAGTAGTTATGCTGAAGAAGTAGATATTAATGTTGAACAGTGCAGATGTTAGAAGTGGAATAATTGCTCTTGAGTGAAATCAGAGAGACGCAAGTTGTGAATCTTTTAGGTGGGATGAATGAGTAGGATTATGCCTTTTGCTGTGTGAACTCTGAGGAAAGAGGGACATATCTAAGTGCATGATTCAACAGGACCACTCTCTGCAGATAAGAGGCTAGCAATTGGATTTATTGTTATACATTCAGCATTGTAAGAGAAGTAATGTTATGATATTTAACTATCATGTCTCAGTTTATTTTTGAGCAGAGAAAAATGATTAATAAAGGATTTTAACATTTCCTGTTTTGTTTTTGTTTTTCGTTTAATACATGGTTCTGATAAAACTTGGATATTTAATACTGAAAGGTAAGAGAATAAAAATATCTTGCTTATTCAAAATCATCAAGCTTTTCTTACTTTTTTATCTCAATTTGATAGGGCTTTTGGTATTCTGAGGTATCTGAGTTTTCTTGCTCTGTGTGTATTTGACTGTAATGACACTTTGATATATGTCTTTTTTCTCAGACAATGCAGTGCCACTGTGAAGTGGCTGCTTAGAGTAGCACCTTCAGACAGCCTGCTCTTATCATACATTTGGTCATTTCTGTTGATTTCACTCACTGACTTCTATTTTTCTGTTTTTTATTGTTAAGGCAACAAGCAAATCTTTGTTCATGTTGCTTCATTTAATTATTAAATTATTAAAGTACTTCTTTAGCATATTGTCTTGTGTATTAATTTACACAAGACTAAGGCAAACTTCCTTTCCAGTTGTGATCTGCAGATGAGCACAGAAAGCAGGATGTTAAAGATAAACAGGCCCTGGGTTTTCACAGGTGTCTTGACGATTTTTTTATACAAGTAAAATAATCAAAGACTTGCTCTGACCTGCAGAAACTTCTCCTGATGACTAAGTCTGTAAAGGAGTAAGCAAAGTTTCAGAGTAAAATCATCTCCAGGATGCATTTTTGATCAGTCCTTTTGTTCCCTTGTCCTACTGTTGTTTGCCTCATAAACTTGTTATTTTTTCTTTCTAAGTCACTGAGTTATAATAGTTTGCATGTAAGGGAGAGCAGAGGCTAGCCTTCCTCTTGCATATCTATTCTATTCCAAATGTGTTCTTTTCCCACCCAGATAAGTGGGAAAATGAAGAGAACTTTAAGCAGTCCTGGTATGTCTGCCTTCGCACTTCTTAAGGATAGAGTAGCAGATTTCACAAATTTCACAGGGAGACGGCTGCTAATATTTGCTGAAATGAAAGAGCAGTCTGTAACTCATACAGCTGCATACTGTAGCTATTCAAAAATAAAATGTGCAAAAAACCCTAATCCAATGGCTATCTGCAGTGTGCATTTTTATTGTCTAAATAAAACTCTTTGGCTTACGCCAGCACTGTCTCCCTCTAGCTTTTCCCCTCATAGGTGACAGGGAACAACCAATGAGAAGTATATAAGTTAGGCCTTCAGTGATTTTATTCCCTGTGGACTGAGCTATGAGAGGAGATACTGACTTGCTCATAGGAGGTTTCAGGAGGTAGCCGTCTGCCACTATAGAAAATGACTGCTGCTTTTAACATCAGTGTCATGGTCTGGAGCTGATACAAATGCTGCAGAGATTAGTCTGCTGCTTTGCTCCTTTATTTTGCTCCTATATTGAGCAACAAATGGTTGGATTCTTTGGAGATACAATAAAATACAGTTTTTCAATGTTTAACTCCCTTGTATTTAACTGTGTCAGGATTTGTCTCATTAAAATCTTTGATTTTCCACTCTTCTGACTATAAAATCTATTGAGGAATTTGACTTTATATCAGAAAATAAATTTTCTTCAGACTCTAATAAGAACAGTGAAATTGCATTAGGGAAATTTCCTTTCTGAATGTGACAGTGTATACTTTTGTGTGCATGCAGGTTACTATATGAGGTAGATGGTCAAGTTATTTCTGCAAGAAGTGATATTTACTTCCTTTGTATACATGAATTTTTCAAAGTCTGAAATTCAGCCAGTGGATGAGTTCGATTAGTTTTGTCAAAATGCAGATGGGGAATGTTGAAGATGATAATAGCTTTCTTGAAGGATCTTAAGATGCATGTTGTGAAATTCAAGTGGGAAAATACAAGAAATGGTTTGCTTTTGAAGAGTTGTAAATCCGTGTCTCCAGAAACTTGGCCTAGCCCAGAAGAACTAAGGTTGTCCTTAAATCTGTGTCTGTTTCCCCACATGTGGTTGTATTGTGTGAGGACTGCCAAGTTACAGCAAGTTCCTATCGGGTTTCCTCTTCCTTGGCTAAACAGTGTGTCTCAGGAGAGAGGAAATAGAGGCAGAAGGCTGTGTGTACCTTTCCTTAGTCTGCTACTGTCTGCTGAATGCAATACAAATCATAATAAAGAGAATAGAAGAGGTAGCCTTGGATTTATGTATGAATTGAAAATTCTTGTCTTGCAGGTTTTGGTAATTGTGTACGTAAATACTGTTTCTCTGTTTCTAGGAATACACCATAGATATTATATTTGCCCAGACTTGGTATGACAGTCGTCTAAAATTTAACAGCTCAATGAAAGTGCTTATGCTTAATAGCAATATGGTTGGAAAAATTTGGATTCCAGACACTTTCTTCCGGAACTCAAGAAAATCTGATGCTCACTGGATTACAACTCCAAATCGCTTACTTCGAATCTGGAGTGATGGAAGAGTATTATACACTCTAAGGTGAGTGTTTATTATCTAAGTAGAAAAGATAAAACTGGTATGTGTGAGAGCATGAAAATAAAAATGGATCAAGTCACTGGAATTTCCTTTGTTGTTGACCACAGGAGTTGGCAAAGGGTTTGCTGAGAACAAAAAAAATAATTTGATAATGAAAAATATTCAATAAATGATGATGATGAAATATGTTACACAGAAAATTGGGTAAACATAGTTGAAAAGGATAGCAAATTTTAATCCCTTTTTAGGTTCATACAAGGTTTAAGGAAAAAAAAGCAATAGAGCTGTATTCTGTCACTAAGTTATCACAAACCTGAGTCATAAATCGTTTCACAGGCTTTCTACTGTAAGCAGTTAATTATCTAATTTTCACCGAATTATATTCTGTAAGTAAAAGATGAATGCTTCAAGCAATAAAAATAATAAAAGAGCTTGATTAAAGCTAACACCCTAGTTCTGCATATTCTGCTTCCCATGTTTACTCTGACAAGCTATTAAAGTCTACAAATCTGTTCCTCCAAGTTAGGCAAAAGCAAACATGTTGGTAGTAATTCTGCTTGGCAAATGAGGGATGCTTTGGATAATTTTAAATTTACCATCTAGGCTATCTGCACTGATCTCTCAGTCACTTAACAAAACATTCTTGAATGGCTGTAGTCTACAGAAAGCATTTTAGGATGATCTTTCAATTTTTCTTTTTATTTCTTAAGCACATCTAAAAAATCTTGCAATAAATTAGAAGCTGATAGAGAAGTAGTTCATGCAAAAGATACCATATATCTGACTTTTTTCAAAGCAAGCAGTAGTAACTTTTTAACTACTTTATCACCTACACTGCTTTCATATAGAGTCTAGTAGTGTTGTTAGAACAGTTTATGACTACTGTAACAGAAGAATTACAATGCTTTTAAAGGAGTTCCATTCACTTATTTTTGTTCTCAATATGCTTCACTTTAATGTATACAAATGTCCTGGGAGAGCGCTTAAACTTTTTTTTTTCTGCTGATGTTTATAAAAATCTCTTGAAAACCTCTTCTGTTAATGTGCTAATACTTTCTTCTTTATTTGAATTAAAAATATATATGTATTAATTGGATATTACCCTTTAATTATCAGCTCAGTTGCAATGGTAGGTTTTTTTTTAATAGGATTAAATAAATCAAACAAACTCGAAAAACACGTGAGGTCTCTCAAAGCAATAATTTAGAATTATTGTGCTAAAGTTTGAGCTATGAAGTGCAGGGATCTAGAAATGAAACAGAAAAACTGGGTATTCACCTGGCACTGCAACTTGCAAACATCTGTATAGACGAAGATATGATCTGAATTTAGCCTAAGGCGGAATAACACTGAGTTCGTATGTTGGTGATTGAAGGAACAGTAATTGGATCTGACAGTGCTCCAAGTTCTTTGGCTTCTGTGTACTACCACTCTTTCCCCATTGGTACTTCAGAGAGAAGACATGGTAATTCTTTAATGTTCAGCTGCTCAGTAGGTTCAGTAAGCTCAGTAGGCTCACCGAATCTATTCTGAGGTTAGACCTTGATTTTTTTCCATTGCCCTCATCAGAGATTTCCAGATCTTGTTGCTTTGTGTATAATAAAATTTAAGCTTTGCTTTCTTTTTCTGTAAGATCTGACCATCCAAATACTGAAAATGGAAAATTAAGGCAATACAAGCATATACCACAGTTGGAAAAATTGAAGAGCACCCCTAGAGGGATGCAAGTGTCTTACTTGGTATTGGAGCTTTTTATCTTTCCCAGTGTATGGCAAGAACTATACTTTTCCTTAAAATCGATCTTGCTTAGAAACATTTTGGTAGTCTGTGATAGTACTTTCAAATGCCACAAAAGCTGTTTACATGTTAAGTCTTCTAGACTGCTTCTAAAATATATATTAACTACTTGAAAAACCTGTGCTCCTTAGACATTGAATGAGTAGAAATTTCAAGATTGTTCTTCACCATTTTTCTTACATAAATATAGAGCAAGCCTTGAGTCCCCACTGATATATGTGTGTATACAGCCATCAGATATAGGGATGCCAGATGTCCTTTGATTTTCCAAAGCATTCTTCAAAAAACTTCATTTTATTGCTTTGTTTATTTCCTTTCCTTGCCCTGCCTTCAGCTCTTCCCTTTTACTCCTCTTCCTGGTAGAGCACTAAGAGATCTCCAAAGCAGTTGACATTTTTGAAAGGACGTGATATGGAAATAGAAATGACACACGTCATCAGGTTGCATGTGATAATTTTGTTCTTGGAGATGATGGTGAATGCCTTTTGCAGATACACTGAATATGCATAACATCTATTATTTGGCAAAACTGATTTCTGTGTGTGATTTTATTATCTAGTCTGAAGTGTCTCGATGCATGTATATAATCTTTCTTTTGTTCTTATTTTCTAATTAGACTGACAATTAATGCTGAATGTTACCTTCAGCTTCATAACTTTCCTATGGATGAACACTCCTGTCCACTGGAATTTTCAAGCTGTAGGTGGTACAATACTTTGTTTTCATTTCACTTTACAATCAGACTTTAAATTTCTTTAAGATCTAGCAGCAAGAGAGCTAACAATTACTTTTTGAAGCCTCAAAGTGAAGGAAAAAAATCTATTTGTATTTTTGCTTTGTTTTTTGCATTATTAATTGCATAATTAAATGCAATAATGAATGAGTTGAATTACATGCTTTTCATTTAGTTGTAACTTCAAAAACAATTGTACTGCTAAGGAATGTGATGAAGTGCTTGTTTCAGTTAATAGAAATCTATTGCCTTGGAAGAACTCTATTTTTTTATGCCTGTCAGACTTGCCAGTTTTGAATTGGTTTCATGTGGTATATTTAAGAGAAAAAATAAGATCTGCCTTCTTTTCAGCTTGTTCTCGTAAATGCTTAATCAGTATAAACACGCCTTCTCCTTTCAGTGGGACTTACTTTTGCAAGCAAGAAACATAACTTTCAGGCTTATTTTTTAAATATATTAAAAATAAAATACTGTTCCTAAGAGTATTGTGCTATTACTAGCAAAAGAAACTCAAACCAACTGAACACAGCTAAACAATTTATTCTTAAATGTAAAACCTAATAGGCAGTGAAATCAAACTTCAGTGAATCTTCTTAAATGAATATTTTATTTAGTGCTTCCTCCGTGAATGCTAAATGAAATTTGGTAGTTCTGTTGATTAAATACAAGTGAGCCTTACTTGATTTCATTCCTGCTTTTGTGCTAGATAATGTGGGTCAACATGTGAGGCACATGAAAATCAAGAAGGCTACAGTTCCAGGGGGATTACTGAACAATGAATCAGGTCGCAGAAATCCATACTGAGGAATAGGATTTTTATCAAATTATGAACTCAGAAATATATGTACTTCTATGTTCTTTGTGTACTTGTAATACTGAAGTATATTACGTTCATGAATTAATGCGTAGGGGTGACTCTGAGCCATTTTTTCATGTCTGAATTCCAGTATATTGTATAGATATTTAATGAACAACTGTATTTACAAAACTTTGGCTGATCTTAACAGTTAGGCTTAAAATTGAGGCTATATATTTCGTTATTAAATTCTTGGTATTTTCTTGATTTTTGATTCACTTTATATACAGCCCTTGTTTTGATTCTAAACAACTTCAGAGATCACAGTACATGCTTTGAGGTATGCTATGGCTGAAGTCTTCATTTGTTGTTTTATTCTAGATGGATATCCCAGAAATGAAATTGAATACAAATGGAAGAAAACCTCTGTTGAAGTGGCAGATCCAAAATACTGGAGATTGTATCAGTTTGCATTTGTAGGGCTGCGAAATACAACTGAAATTTCTCATACTCTATCTGGTAAGGCAAAGTGTTAAGTTTTTTGGCATGTATTATCTATGTACTACAAAACTAACAGATATAATCCAAAAATTACTGTTGTTTCTTTAATTCATAGGTGATTATATTATTATGACAATCTTCTTTGATCTCAGCAGACGTATGGGATATTTTACTATCCAGACCTACATTCCTTGTATACTCACAGTTGTTCTTTCATGGGTGTCATTTTGGATCAATAAGGATGCAGTTCCTGCAAGGACGTCTCTGGGTAAGAGATTTGTTACCCTTTAGTTACTACTTTAGAGTGTTGTTACCCTTTAGGGTTCTGGAACTTGCCAGCAACACAAATCTGTAGTGAGCACTGGATTAACTAAATTAAAGGATTGTGACCATTGGTCACCAATTTTCATTGAGTTACAAGCTTAAGAGTAGGAGAATCACACTGCAGTGTCACAGCAGGATTTAAAGGAGGGAGTGTTGATAATAGAAATCTGGAAATCTGGGGTGTCTGTAGTGATAGGACAAGGGGACAATTTTCATGCTTAAAGAGGGATACAAGGAAAAAGTCTTTTACAGTGGGTGTGGTGAAGCACTGGAATAGGTTGCACAGAGGTGTGGTGCATGCCTCGCCCATGGGGACTTTCACGGCCAGGCTGGGGAGGGCTCTGGGCAACCTGATCTAGCTGTGGATGCCCCTGTTCCTTTCAGGGGAGTTGGAAGAGTTCTTCTTCACAGTAAGGGTGATGGAGCACTGGTACAGGTTGCCCAGAGAGGTTGTGGAGTCTCACTTGCTGGAGATGTTCAGTACCCATCTGGACGCCTAGGGAGCTGCTTTGGCAGAGGGGTTGTACTCGATCTCTAGAGGTCCCTTCTAACCCCTCCAATTCTGTGATTCTGTGAGGTGACCTTTAAAGGTCCCTTCCAACTTAAGGATTCTGTGACTCTATGATCTTGATCCAAGCCTTGTAGATTCACTATTTCTCACAGACATGGATTTTTTTTCTTCTACATGATAATTTTGTCAACTCCAGGGATGGTAATATGGGAATGATTAGTTTGACAAGTATGATTTAATTTCATTTAGCATTATGGAACATAGAATGTCACTACTGCATGGGGGAAAACTGTGAAGATGTGTTGTTTTTGTTGCGTTGATTTAAATTTTAGTGTAGTTTTTGATTGTGCTTATATTTTATATTTTTTATTTTTCGTAATAGTGAAGAATATTTTTTTGCTCTTTTAAGGAAAAGAAAGAATAAAACAAAACAAAGCAAGCCGAAACTAAGTAATGTCTGTCATGGCTAGAAGTTGTGATATGTGGAAGGTTTTATTCCTTCTACAAAGCAGAGAGGACTAGGAAAGTCCATGTCCTCTTTCCTTCTCTTGGAACAGAATTCAGTATGGCGGGTTTCACTTCCAACCTGGGGACTGTGCTGAAGCCTGGTATACTGAAAATGCTTGATAATTTTTCTTGCATGCATGTTGAAGGATCCTGGCATATTAATTTCCCAAAGTCAAAGATGATTAAAGGCATTTGGATATTTGAGTATGCAGGGATATAACTAAGTGATTCTCAAAAGCAACTAGTGGAAGCCAAGCACTTTCAAAAAAACTCTGTGGTTATCTGTATGCCCTTTTTAATCATGTAATTTCTTTGAGAAATCTGTTGCAAAATCACCTGTGTTTTCCTGCTGTATAATGACCTAATACCAACTCCTGATTCTGTGCTTTGACTGGAAAGACATAGGCAGCCTTAGTCATGCTTCACTTTTTCATTTTTTCAGTAAGCTAGACATGTTTGTAAAAATATTATTTGTGTGTTCATGTATTGTTCTCCAAGGGAAAGGTCACATCTTAATTTTGCAGTACTAAAAATGCTTTGCATCTCCCTACAGCATCACTTATGAGAAGGAAGCATTAACAGCTTCTAAATTTTAAACCAGTGAAGAATGATATAGTTAAGATACTAAACACGTTGCCAATAAGGCCAACTTGTTCATTTAACTAACTTATATGTGAATTAAGGGAAATATATTCTATTAGTTCAGGCACAATATTGAAAATATACATGGTAATTTAGAGAATGAGACAAGAAAGGCCATGAAATTCATCTAATTTGACCTATTACACATCATAAACAAACAGCTGAAATCTTTACCTTTTTTCTATTACTTCTAAAATTAGTTTTTAAAATTATTGATATATAATGCACCTTTTTGAGTGTGTGCTTTTATATATTTTAAACTTTCAAGAGCCAAAGGTCTTAAATATGTTTATAAAATACATGTGCTTATTAGTACCAGTTTGTCTATTGTATTTGTTTTATGCATGCTTTCTGTAAAAGTCTTATAAAATTCTCAGTGTCCTGATTTCTTCAGCATGTGTTGAAAATTAAAGGAACTTAAACTGAAACTGAAATATGTCACCTTCTTTGTGATCAAACAGTGGCCTCTGGATCCATTGGGATGGCTTCTTGCAATAGCACTGATGACTGTGGGTGTGATGTAAGGTGAACTCTGTTGTGCCTCAGTTCTCATATGCCTTATGAATGAGTTAATGACTAATCTGAGGATTTTTTTGTTGTTTTGTTAGCATATGTTTGAATTACTCACACTCTTCCAATTTTTTTTTTCCATTCTGTCTCCCTGTCTCCCTTCTTTATTAAACAGGCATTACAACAGTGCTGACCATGACAACACTGAGCACAATTGCCAGGAAGTCACTTCCAAAGGTTTCCTATGTGACAGCAATGGATCTTTTTGTCTCAGTTTGCTTCATTTTTGTGTTTGCTGCCTTGATGGAATACGGCACCTTGCATTACTTCACTAGCAACAGAAAAGGGGACAAAGGAAAAGATAAGAAGGCAAAACCTAAGCCATCAGTAAGTTTAGTCAAATGACTAAGAACTAAAAACACGCTATTTGTTCTTTATTATAACGTCATGGTTGGGAGTTTATATCACTTCTTGTGAATACTGTTAACATGCAAAACTTTGGGTCATTACATTCATAAGTGAATTGAAACATATAAACCTAAGATAGAGTGTTTAAAAATAATTTTTCATGCCTTTCCCAAGCCCTTGGTGCTTTTCAAGCTGTTTTTGGGCATGTGGCTCTAGAGACAGTTCTATCTGGGCATAATGTTTCTGAAAATAATCTGTTTTTTGTTTGTTTACTCTAATGTTTCTTTCTAGTAAAATGATCCTTCTGCTTTTAAAATTTGAGGTTTCTATGGTATGAATCTTCACAAATCCTAAAAATAAATATTACTTCATTTAAGAGATTTTCTGTTTATGGTGTAAGAATGCTGAAATTTCTGAAGATTCTGTCAGTATGAATATTTAGAATTAATATTTAGATTACTAAAACATTTGGGTATTAAGTAGCTTTTTAAAATTATTTTATTTATTTTTCATTTTTTTTTAATTACAAATCTTGTCTAGTTGAAGCTCGATTGTAATATTCTTTGGGAAAGAATAAGAGAAAGGGCCAATGCTGTAAAGTCCCTTTTCCAGATCATTTAGTTAACTGAGCTATTGCATATCTGAATTGAATCAGTTGTCTTTCCTGGGGGAGGGCTGAATGGTGCCTGTGTATAATCAAGCAGAAGAGGAAATTCAATAATAAATATGCATCTTTCCTTATGTATCTTCTCAAAAGCAATGAGTTTGTAAGTTCAAAGCAAATTTTGTCTGAAATCTTATGTCTGTAATGTCTCAAATATAGCTGCTGTTAGTATTGTCAGTATTTTATTGTAATTGAAAAGAATAATGAAGACATTTAAGATCATAATTAGCTCCCTAGACCATCATGTCTAAAAGTGCTGAAACTGAAGTTTGTGTGAATTTTCCTCTGGTAAAAATACTTATTAAATGAAGTTAGAAAGGTTATTCAAAAATATGGTTAATACTGCACAGCTGTAACACCCTCTCCTTGAGATGTGGTGGTAAAATATACCCACAGCAATAAAGTTACTCCTTAACAACATGTAGAGTTCTGCATACTGGTCAAAGTAATTCCCTTAAAGTGGGAGGATAGGTCTCTAAAACATTACAAGGATTGAAACAGTGTGGCTTCTTGCTTTTAATGTATTTTTCATACTTTGTCTATCATTTATAATTACATGAGAAATTCTGTTCTACACTGCAGTAGCCAGAGGATTTACTTCACTGTAAACTCACTTCCTTACTTCCTCTGACTGCATCATTTCTAACTGTTGTTATTCCTTACATGATAAAATATGGACTGAAGAAAAGAGAGGAGAAAATGTAAGAGTGGTATTAATGTAACTACTATGTTTTAGTTTGTAAATTTTAGAAGAGATGCAAAAGGTGGAAAAGACCTGAATAAATAAGAATACAATAGGATAATGGAGTAGTCCAAAAAGGCTCTGACTGGTATTTAGAAATTAAAACAAGGACAAGTAAGGAAACAGAATATATTTTGGAATGTCTTGGACAATAAGTATAAGATGTGAGGAGCAACATGGAAAGAAAATAATAAAAGGAGTAAAAAGAGCAGTGATAGTGCAAGAAAGGGGAAGGTAAAAAGTCATGAGGAAGGTGAAAGCAACCAGTTTATGTACTACTGGGTGCAATAAAGCACCCAGATTATTTCTGTGAAAATTATTTTTGAACTTCAGCACCTATTACAAACAGTTTTAACTGAGTTTCAGGAAGGTTGAGTTATGCACATGGAAAGCAGAAGCAAGAATTAAGAGTTAAAATAATCATAATAATCATTTTTACTGGCACGGCATTCTCCTAAGGTGCTTTATGTATTTGTATAGGCTGGGTAGATTGTTAGGGATTTAACATCAGAAGGTTAGGTGATAGCCTGTGTAGAGTTTCTGCATCTGTATCTAAAACTTCACCAGATATGTTCTTCTTAATACCACTAGCTTGCCTTAGTGAAAATGTATCTTCTAGAAAAACATCCAGTCTAGTACTAAAGATGATTATATCTTTCCTATGCACTTGTTTATTGATCCAGTTGTCAAGCTGTGACTGACTTCAAAATGTTCATTTGTGTCATGTAGATGGAATCATCTAATCCTCTCTGTATAATTATCCAGTATTATCAAACCTTAGCACAATCCAGTTTTCACTGTCGCAGGTGAAAAGCATTCATGATCTTTTGCCTGCATGAGCTAATTACACAGAGTAATTCATGATTTGCAAAGCTCCCCATGTTGTCTTCTTTTAACATTTGAATTTTTGTATATTGTACTGAAGAATGTGCTTATATTGGCCCTTGCTGTGGAAGTATATGGAATTATTTAATGTGAGGGAAAAACAAAAACAAACACTTCATTTTTTTTCTTTTTTTTTCTTTCTTAAGAAACCATCTGCAATTGCTGTTCGACCTGGATCAACACTAATTCCAATTAATAACATTAATCATCTCCCTGAACGTGATGATGATTATGGATATGAGTGTCTAGAAGGGAAAGACTGTGCTAGCTTCTTCTGTTGTTTTGAAGACTGCCGCACAGGATCTTGGAGAGAAGGAAGAATACACATTCGTATTGCAAAAATTGACTCCTATTCTCGAATCTTCTTTCCAACTGCCTTTGCATTGTTTAATCTTGTTTATTGGATTGGCTATCTTTATCTATAAATTTTACTGGCTAGACAAACTCAGAAAAAGAATTAACTGAGCTGACATTAATGTTTTTCAGACAACAGTAAAAGTTTAGATCTCATCCAAAATTTCTAAAAGTAGATGTTTTAAGAATTTGAAAAACAGGAAATACGTTGGTTGATATAGTCTCTTCTTGTGACCAACAATAGAACTAATATTAGTATTTTGAAGAGAAAATATAAAAATTATTACTCTTAAAATTAACTTACCTGAAAATTCACCTGTTTTTGTCCAAGCCGTACAAAAATCATAGACAAGAAACTCAGCTGTTGAACTGGACAGTTCTACATAATCTTTTAATTTTAATTCTAAATGATAATACCAATGAATTTTGTAGCATCTCTTACACTTCAACAAAGAAAGCCTTAATAAAATGGTATTAGTTAATGCATTCATTTCATCTATAAGGTGATAATTCTTATTAATTCTTGATTTTAAATAGCTGATAAAAGTTAAAAAAACCTTATTTTTCAACTATCCATTTATTTTCTGCATTATGTTAAAAAGGAATGATTATATCATAATTAATGTCATTTATATTTATACAAAATGCAGAAATGAGAGCAACAAATGGTTAATGGTTATATCACCAAATAGCCTACAAAGGTAATTCTGAGCTTGTCTTCTCCTGACTATTGATACAGACTTTTGGCTTTCAGCCTTTTATTACATTTTTGTCTGTGTTCCATCTGCTGTTATATCACTGTTGTGTGTTTCACAAAGTTCTCCAAGAGGGCTACAACTTTAAAAATTCCTACCTATTTGCCATTGCTCTAATTTCATGAAAGCCAGGTGTTGGCTGATTGATTATGGCCGTTCAGATAATGCCCTTCACATCCTCTCAATTTCCCTCCCCTTTGTCTAAATCATACTCAGGGGCAGAGGAAGAGTTATGTTCAATTGACTCTGTATCATTAGAATTTGGAAGAACCCTTTTACAGTGCTACAATGTTTGTATTCAAAACCACTGTGCTAAATTTCCATCCCTAATAGTAAAATGTATGACCTGGTATGCTTTGAATACAGTCGTTTTGTATGTTCTCCTTCTTACTGCTTATGTTACTCACTGAGCCAAAGTCAGATTTACTGATAGTGTGTTTGGGATTGCTGTATAATAACCTTCTTGATATATATAATTCCATTAGGAAAAAACAATAATATATATATTTCTAAAAGAAAATCCCTTTTACAGGGACAAAATAATAATACTTATGCACTGCAGATCTTTCTCCAAGATGGGATATATCCCCTCAAAAACATAGAATTAGTTCTCCAGTCTGTGATGACAGTTTCTGTTCACTTTGATAGAAATAACTTCAGTAGCAGTGCTCTTTCCTGACTGACCTCTGTGTGTTGACTATTGCAGCATTTAGTATCTCATTTTTATTTTTGTCCGGTGTGGAAAAATGCAATCTTTTTTCCTTTCTCAGAAAGAAACCAGTCTCAAGTGGTTGCAAAAATGCCTGTAAAATTAAAGTATGCATTACCTAAAAGTCAGAACTACACAGAAGACCTTACAGATCTTTTAAAAGAGGATTAATGGAATTAAAATTTGGTTGTAGATGAAGATGCTTGGAAGTAGAGCTAAATATATGATTAATGGTTAATTATAGAAAATGATACATGGAAGTACAACTTCCCCACATACAAACATGCACTCAAATTCTTATTTTTTTTAATGTGTTCCTTCCTGATTTTTTTCTCAGAAAAAGAAGTAGCTGATCATAGGCTAATTGGTTCCAAACATAAAAAGATATGATGTTCAGTACACATGTGAAATGTTGCTGCAATGTTCAGCTCCACAGTTTAACAAAGAATGCAAGACTGTGCAGTGAATCTGGAAGCAAGTGTTACTGAGAAGATCCCATTTTAATGTAAACTTTATTTCATTATTTAGCCAATAAAAAATGAAGGTGGTTGAGAGAGTCTGAATGTCTGCTGTTGAGGCTGACAGACATCATTTTTTGCATGACCTTTCTGAGCAGCAACTTCTTTTAACTGTTAGACTGAGAGTAGAAGCACAGCAACACTAACAATACTGATTCTACAACTTATTGTTTCTTTATAGTCTCATTTTCAGTAAATGTTGAGTACAATGGAAATATGTCAGTTTTAATTCTGTAGTGCAATGTAATGCCTTTTGACAGCATACTAAACACATTCCTCTGTAGGAAGGATGAAGGGGCTTCAGTAGCAGTATGTTTGAATGTGTACTTGAAAGGCAATCTACTTGCTACACAATACAGGACTCAATTTTTTTGAACTCCTGACTTTCATTAATTCACCTTTAAACAACGGGAACTTGAAAGAGCTTGGCACTTTACAAGGGAAATACAAATTTCACAGCACATCCAGTTAGCTTTTTCTGTTCATTTCATTGTCAGTTGCCAATCAGCCTCCAGTGATTTAACTGGAAAACAGAAAGCATCCTGAATTGGCAAGGGATGGATAAGAAGTCTTTCATCACTAATTTCTATGAAACTATGTAATAGAGTATTAAAGCTATTGAATGTTATAGCTGTTTAGTTTAGAGATACACTTGCGTATTCTGTCTGTTGACAAACTTTTCTTTGTATTTCATTTGTTTCTGATGAAATCATTTCAGTTTCCCATAGTACTGTGACTGCAAATTGAAATGGGAATGCAGTGAACTGTAACTTGGCATGTAATAAATGTGCTGTTTTAGTCTTACGAGTTTTCTCTGTAGTCTGCATGTAAACACTTAGTTCCAAGAAATCTAAGTGATACTTCTGAAAAAAAAAAAAAAATAGGTAAGACAGAGACTGTGGTTATTTGGGCTTGGATATTGCAACCATGTTTACAAACCTACTTGAATAAAATTATAAAATTTCATTTACTATTAGATTGGATTACAATATTTGAGGTCATGTTATTTTGACCACTACTGTTTTATTGACATTCTTATACCTATTCCTAATCAATACTGTAGTACAGCTAGAATTCAGAAAAGCAGGTGCTTATGTAGTGTCATAACGAGTAATGTTATCCTGAATTGATGCCATTAACACATGCTTATTTTACATTAATTTCAGTTACGAGTGTTCTGTAGCTCAAATGATTGAGCAATCAGGGCGGGAATTAGAACCTCTTCAGAACAAAAAATATTCTCATTGAACGAAAGGGACATAGAGGAGAAATTGCCAGGAAGATAGAGAGAGGAGAAACAAGTTTGGGGAAACTGTTTATACTGCACAAACTGCATCTCCTGGAATGTATTCTTAAAAAAAAAATTGCTTTCTTTATATTTCTGTTTGTGTTCCCTACTTGTCTGTTTTAGTAGTGAGTACAGCTCAGCATGATATTTTTGGTAAGGTTTTGTCTATGACTGTACTCACTGATCTTCAGTGCATGTCTTCTGTGTCTGAGTACATCAGCTTAATGTACTAACAGTGGTGCTGCGACCAAAGCATGAGCTCTGGGTAGCATATTTTATATTCACACACTGATGTGTTTCAAAGGCTTAAACCTTATCCAGTTTTCTGGCAGAGACATGGGTTTGTGTAAAGCTTTGAAGGAGAATCACTCTCCTCCAACACAGTTCTTAAAATTTTGTTATTTGTTTAATATGCTAGTAAAAATTACGTTTAAATTGGTATCTGAACTTTGCAATTTGTGAGCACCCTTGGCCTTTCAAGTGAAAACCCACCAGGAGGAGTCTGGTATAGATACCAGGAGTATCTATATGCATAACATAAGAGATTTTATTTAGTTGTATCAGTCATCATTTCTGTTTACTGTTTCCACATAACTGAGGATTAATGCAAATACAATCAATTTACATTTGAAAAAAAATCATTGTTTTTACAATTGTTTTTATTTCATTGCGGTTCTTCTCAGTTGTATTAAAGATGTTCATTTTATTTTTCCAAAGTATAACTGTATTTTGTAGTTGCTATAGTAGTGAAAATAGTAACCAAAATAGAATTCCTCAGGAAAACTACAGCTTATTAGAATATAGAACCAGGAACTAGAAAGAACAGCTATTTCTGAAAAAAAATCATGAATGTCCATGTGGTCCTCTGAACATGCCACAGGGAAGACTGTTTCACTGGGAGAGGCAGAATATTCTCCAGGGTGTAGAAAAGACCTGTCAATTGGTTCACGGCAGAGACTTGTTCCCCAAGTGGTTTAAATCAAGAAAAAAAAAAATAGATCAAACTGTTCTTCTACAGTGGTCTATTTGTTCTGTTTTACTTGTGCCAGCAAGAGCAGTTGTAAAACCATGTTGTTAGATGAGACAAAGCTTGAAAAATATGTTTTATTGTACTTTTCCCTAAGTTAATATTTCAGTCAGATGGATCGGTTCATCTGATTGCTGATGCACTTGGCCATTTGTTTTCATCCAAGACAGGTGGTGGGAGCTTGCAGCTGGAGGCAGAGAGATTATTTGTTATGATGGATGTATTTTTTTCAGTTGACAACTGATGTGGAGGAAGGGGAAAGATGATGGGGAAAAAAAACTGTACGGTTCCATAATCCAATTCTATGGATCTGAATGAATTATATTTAGTTAATATATTTCTCAGTGGTATTTGTGTCAGTGCTCAAGATTTTCCTGCAACATAATTACTGTATTATTATAATTACTATTAAAGATATTTCCTGTACATTCATTACAGGCTTAACGAGCAACAGACCACCTTCTTGAGTGACTATTCTAATGAAGTATCAGACAGAAAATCAGAAATCAGGTTAAATCTGTAAAAATGTTATAAAAATATTAGAGTAATAATTTTAAAAGCCACTGAGAGCTAACACCTAAGATGTCTACAACTGCTGTAGTTCTTGAGGGTTACAAAATTTGGGAAGGAAAGCTGACCCTGAATTAGATCACTGAGTCTCTTCCTTCTTCACAGAGTGGGAAGGTGGATTATGATCACATCAGGCAGGATCACGGATATCCACTGTTCTCCAAGAATGTTGTTAACACTTTCTGGTTAAAACATTGAGAGGTTTCTGCCTGGTAGGCTATGATTTGAAACTGCGTACTTTTCTACATAAGGTGAATCTGAGCTGTGACTTCCAAAATGATAGAAAAGCATGAAAGGCACAGGTATTTATCTCTGCACAGGTGCAGTCTCATTGAGCTGATGGCCACATTATAAGGCTCTGAGGTGTTCCCTGTATGATAGAGTAGGAGAATTTAGATTGCTCTCCTGGGCAGAGTGTCCAAAAGTGATCACAGGACTTAAATATTGTGTTCTGTTTTGGATCTGGTATGATACTAGTGAAAAGACATTGAAAGGCAGAGAATGCTAAACTTTTGTGGTTATTTACTAGGAAATCTCACTTAGAAAACCGAAGCATTACAAAAGCTTTAGAGGAAACTTCAGACACCCATTGGAGTTAGGCAGCTAGCTATAACTGTAATAGACTGAATGATCTATGCCTTTTATGTATGGGCAGGTGTTGTTGCCCACTGGAAAATCTATATATTTATTTATTTATTTTTCCTAAAAAGCCCTTAAAATGACATTTTAAGGAAGAAATAATTTCTGTAAAATTGCCAAGCAATCTCGTTTTCCTTCACTGTGACAAAGCCTGCTTTACCTGTGGATTTTGCTTATGGTAGATCAATAATTTGAGTTGTGTGAGAGAGAGGCAGAGGATGTAATACCAGTAAATTGTTCTGCATTGTTCTTTCCCTCCATCCCATTTCTTAGTCAAGGAGAGAATATCAGAAGAGCAGAAAGCGTAGAACATGTGTAAATGTAGTAAGTCTGCTACTGACAACAGGACTTGAGTTCCAGTAACTGATAGGATCAAGAGAGATAGGAGTCTGCTCACAGTAGTAAGGCCTCTCTTTTATAATTCTTTGTAGTAGCTGCTCTTCTGTACATCTCTGCATGCCTACCTGAAACTCAAAGATTATCCAGGCTGGAAGTAATAATTTTGTATTTCTGGTTTCACAGAATGATCTTTATCATCATGATTCTCGTCTTGCTGAATTGAAAGGAAAGATTTCCTCTTCAAGTTTCTCTGGCCAGGCACTAAAATTATGAGGGGTCTAGACAGCAAACATTGGAAAAGCAGTTTTCTGTGGACACAGCTAAAGATGCAGACTGTCTCTATATAGTGACATTAAGAATACTTTGTCATTTAGACTTGAAAATGTAAAGTACGGCTAGGAGTAATGACCAGTGCTGTCCCCATGGAGAATTACTTTTGTCAATTCAATATTTAGAAACTAAAACCCAAAACAGCTACCATGGGTGAAAGGTAAGTCATTGATTCTCTGCAGAAACCTATTTCCCTTGAATTGTTTTTCCTTCTGACAAAGACTGTAAATAAGAACTGTTTGGACCTGTGAAGTCTGCGTAAAGCAAGTCTGAATTATTTTAAATAGATATAATCATGTCAATCCCTTTGACCAGTAAAGTTATAGGAACAGGAACAGCAAAGGGACATGTACAATGGCTCCAGTTTTCCAAGACTGGTAAATGTGGACATCTGCATATTTGTAGACCTAGCACAAATATGCAACTGTTGTGTCTTCATAGCATTGTTTGTTTTTCCCATTGTTGTCCACCATGAACATTCAGACTTTTTTCATAGACATCAAGGGTTGCATTATGGTACATCTATTTACAATTTAAATATAATAGAACATAAATACTCTCTTAAATGAAGCCAAGAATTCAGAATCTGATAATCTTGTGGTGGTGCCTGTCATGAGAAAACACGTTTTCATAATTTCAGGTTCTAATTAACTAAATAATAATGCTGTAATTCCTGTTCCTCTGTAATGAAGTTTTACAGGCACTTTTTATTATTTTTTTTTACAGTTTCTGCTACATTGTTTGGTCTAAAGATCAAATTTACAGAAATACCATTCCAAAATAACACATCAATTGATTGTATTGTGAGTCTATTACACTGAGGTTTCATCATTCTTTCTGCTTAAGATGCACATACCCTCTTATTGCAGCTCTCTGTCTCAAAATCTGCAGTCCACATAAAAATTCACAGTTTGTCCCTTTTTAATGCTTTCTTTAAAAGAAAATTGTTTTTAAAAATTCTAGCATTTTTAAACAGCTTAATTGAACATTCATATAATGTATTTGATTTGATAGCATCTTGGCACCAGTGGGCAATGTTGCAATATTGTGAATCAACATTCCTTGTGAAATTACATAGCTGTAATTTACTGAACAAAAATAAAGAACATTGAGACAAACTGTAACTTTCAGCAGTGCTTCTATGGAGTATACATAAAACACATCATATTGATGCAGATTTTTCTCCAATTCCAATTTTCCTTTCAGAAGCCTCCTTAGTTGGACTAATATTTTAAGTGTGCTGATATTTACATTTCTACTCAGTTATTTGGTACTTCTCCAAGAACCTTGGTATGCAATCATTCATTATTATATTAAATTACCCAGAAACATCAAGGTATCCTCACAGGCTTTTAATGTAATTAAGCCATGACTTCTTCAGCCCTTTCTGAAGTATCATCATGTTTTCTGTGCAATGCCAAAACTAAAGCAATTCCAGCTATTAAATTGAATATTATTTGCTTCTCCACTTTGATAAATTCTGTCTGCCAGTTTAGAGCAAAACACTGACATCGTTATTTTAATATTTGACAGCATTATTAATGTGCATAACTCAACCAGAAATCTTTAGAGATAACAAACTGATGATGCTCTTCTATCAATCACATGACACAGACTTTGGGAGTGTAGTAGAAATTATTTTGACAGTGGCAAAGACATTTCTATATGCAGACTGAAGAGCAAGTTCTAAAAAAGCCTCAACTGTCATTTTATGAAGCTTTTTTTCTCACACGACAAAAAGGGTCCCTTTTTTTTTTTTTTAGATTTTTTAGAGTTAAAATGCTGAAGAGATTCAGAAGCTTAAATATTATTTCAGCTTTATTTGAAGAGTTTTCAGGATTCACTTCATTTTTACTAAAAACAATGGAGAACATAAATAGTGTGACTGTAGATAAGCATTTATATCAGTGAAGGTAAACATGAAAATTCCCTCTATGGTGTAGAGTTGATTTTTTAAATATGGAAAGAATTTCTTCAGTACCAAAGGAGGTTCTGAGATTGCATTCACAGAGTAGGATTCTTCTATTCATCCAAATTCTATTGTTACTATAATAAAAGATTGAATAATTTTTTAAATGTTTAGCACGCTCTTTGTGTTTGGATGCCTTATTTTCCAATATACAGTTTCAGATCTGCTTCTTTTGGAGAGTCAATATTTAGCCCTTTCTATTTTCCTTTCAGCTTTGTTTAAAGCACCCCAGAAGCAAGGGACTCACAAGAATGAAGTATCACTGAGTGTTTTAAATATATGCTATATTTAGATTTCTGTAGTATATTACAAAATATTCTAGTATCGCTCATGTCCTTTGTTCTGTCTTGTCTGCAGTATTATTTTATGAGATCTGAGGAGAGATTAAAGCAAATGGAGGCATTTCACTTTTTTTTTTTTTTTTGACAACAGAATACCTCATGCAGAATAGTACATCTGCTGCTAAAAGATGATTTGACTCCTTTAACACTGATGGCAGGAATAATACTAACAAGCTCAGAAAGGAGGTACTTGTGGCCCTCATTATCAGAAAGTTCATAGATGCTCAGGGCTTTGAAAACAGAAGTTCAGTAGCAAGGTTTTGGGGAAATAGCTGGCTTAGAAGAACTTCTAGGAAAAAAGAAATCTCAGTAACCTCTTGCCAAGAGAAGATTGATGTTAATTTGAATAATAGGTTTTATAACTCATGACTGTACTATGATTGTTAATGTCTACTGAATCTTCATTATAAATGTTGCACTTGTCCTTGTGTGTTGAAAGGAAATATGCTTGCCCTCTGGCACATGGTTCATACAGGTATCTCTGAGTCATAGCTTGCAAACTTTTTAATGTAGAACTCTGACAGCCACAGTCTTAAAAAAAAAAAAAAAAAAAAAAAAAAGTAATAATAAAGTGACTCCATTGAAAATCATGTGTTCTCTGAAAAATGAACACATTAGATGTTTGTGCACTGATGTCTCAAAGAACCAAGAGTTTCAACTCCGATTTTCGTAAAAAAAAGTTGTAATGCATTGTTTTTATTGTATTTGTTGTGAAGTTGGTTAAACTGTGAAAACAATTAAATAGTGCCTAGCTACTTACTTTATGATGTTATTTTCCATGTGGCATGCATTCTTTTCTCTTTAGAACTGAACACAGATTCTTAATGTCCTGGTAAAAATAGACTCACACACCACTCTGACAAAGAGCAATACCTTTCCTTACTCATATTTTTCTTCATTTTCCTCCTCTCTTCCCCTCTTTTCTTGCTTAAATAATGATATATAGAAGACTTTGACAAAAGTGTTCTGTATTAATTCTACAGAAGAATTCTATAGAAAAGACAAAATTCCAGAGCCCAAATCCTGTTTTGTTTGGGACCAGTTTTATATTCAGAGTGAAAGATGTCCTACTTGCTCCTGACAAAAGGTCCTGCTCTGGCACTTACCTAATCCCACTTCTCCTTCCCCTTCCAGGATCGCTCTTGGCTATGATGTGTGGCTTCATCTTCTTTGTCTTGCTTGTTATCTTATACAAGATCGTATTTTACAATTAGATGCGCTGGGAGGCAAGGAGCAGAGTCCATGCTGAATACATATGCCTGGGGAAATTATTTTCCTCAAATATTTTTTGCTTTTTGGTCTGGGAGCCCACTGGAGGATCTGCCTGTAAGTATTAGATTCTTCTTGTGATCAGTCCCAGGAAATATTTTTAAGTCATTCTACACAGAGTGTGGAAATGTGATGATAGGAGGATGTCTTCAAAATAAAAATTCTTGGAAAGAAGTCAAAGTTGCTCTAAGTCACATTAGGCATTCAGAGTTCTGGATACTGAAACAGATCTCCGTAGCCTCTTGTACATTTAGATTAAAACAATCAATCTCAGCATTACCTAGGTTCCTTGCTGTGCTATACGTTCTTCTTTCCCTGGTAACCATCTCCATTATTATGTCTTCCAAGGTGTTACTTAAATCATTAAGGCTGCTTAAGCTATAATGGAATCAATTTTTCTTTTTCTTTAAGACTGTTGATGTTCTCTCTGTTATATGAACAATAGAGTGAAGTATGGTATTGCATAACAACAAATCTCTGAGAACATAATGGCTTGAATAGCTTTCTAGCTCAAAAAATCAGACCTCTACTGAAGCAGCTGATGAATGAGGGAATTAAGCAAAGCTCTTCTGTACAGACTTCGTAGTAAATTCTGTCATCTATATTTTTAAGGTAAACATTTTTCATTATCACTGTCAACAGATTGAACTTCAACAAAACATTCCTGTGAGAGGCTAATAATTTACTTCTCAGTGACAGACTGAAATACATTATTTTCTACAAATATTAGGCTGCAAAGATTTGAGTGGGGACAAGCCTTGCTGACTAAATTTACTACATGTCAATGCAGAGGCAGTGAAAGGGAATACAATTTTAAGAGTTCCCAACTTCTTTCTCCTAGTGATTTCTAATCATAGTGATTACTTTGTAGTAATTAGTAGAACAATAATTAAAATTTGTAAGACAAAATAATAATAAAAATACTGCTTCATGTTTCCCCCACCTCTTCTCCTTTTTTATATCTACCTCCTACCATCTATATCCTTACTCTTCTAACTTCTCAGCAAATATAACTGCCTTGGAAATCATTGTGTCTTCCTGAATTTTCCTTGCACTGCACATCCTTTTTTCACCTGCTTCCACACCTTCATGTTCTCATTTTCTGTTCAGTCCCGGGTTAATTCACACATTCACAGGAAAGAATTATGGAAGGTGAGAGATGACAGCTGTGAAAGTGCTGCTGACTTCAGAAATGAGACCTTTCCTCCCTGCAATGCCACCAGCAGTCTGATGGTGCAGTATATCATCCTCCTGTTGTCTGAAGTAGCCTGACAGAGACTTCTGTCTACTCTGAAGTCACCTCATAAGAAACAATAAATAAGCAACAGATTTTTCCTAGCACTCTCTAAAGAATGCTAAATGGTGAAAGGGACCAAGCACCCTTGTGAATGACTTTTACTGTCAAGTTCTCAGCAGGAGATTCTTCAAAGCTTGTTGAGTTGGATTGAGCCAACCATATCCTGGGCTGCATCAAAAGAAGAGGGCCAGCAGGTTGGGGGAAGTGATCCTGCACCTCTACTTTCTCTGGTGAGAGTTCAGCTGGGATACTGCATCCAGAAGTGGAGTCCTCAGTACAGGAGAGAGGTGGATTTTTTGGAGTGCGTCAAGAGGAGGGCTACAAAAATGTGTGGAATGCCTGACAGACTGAGAGAGGTGGGGCTGTTCAGCCTGGAGAACAGAAAACTCCAGGGAAACCTGTTAATGGCCTTTCAGTATCTGGAGGGGGGCTATAAGACAGAAGGGGACAGGCTCTTCAGTAGGATCAGATGGGACAAGAGGAAAGTATTTCCAGCTTAGAGAGGGGAGATTTAGGTTGGATATAAGGAAGAAGCTTTTTACAGTAAGCGTAAAGAAGCACTGGAGCAGGTTCTGCAGAGAGGTGGTGGATGTTTTGTCCCTGGAGACATTGAAGGTCAAACTGGACAGGGCTCTAAGCCACCTGATCTAACTGTAGGTGTTGCTGTTCCTTGCAGAGGAGTTGGGCTAGATGAACTTTAATGGTCCCTTCCAACTCAAATGATTCTATGATCCTCAGAATAACTTAAGAGATCAGAGCTTACCCCAAGCAGTGACCAGAAGCAGAGTTATCAGGACAGTAACCTTGGAACATGAAAACTCTCTGCAAAGGATATGAAGCAAGGTAAAGTGATGCATTTCAGTTTTTATTAATTACAATCCATAAAAGCAATTTTTATCCTGCTTATCTGTTTCCTGTTTCAGGTCTGTTGTTGGTACCAAAACACTGTATCAGTATTAGCTTCATTTGCAGTTTGTTGTACAGACAGTATTGGAAGACTGTAATACATTCATCATTACATCAACTTAAGCTGTAGTTATGCATGCAACTCAGCATTGCTTCAATACAGAATGAGCAGATTAAAAAGTCTGAAAATATAAAGTTAATTGCAAAGTTTAATTTCTGCAGTGAGAGTTCTTACTGCTGCTCTAAGTTTATATGAAAAGTGACAGGACCAGATATCAGTGTAAGGCAGAAATGGTCCTCTGAAATCAATAGAATTGCACTGATTAACAGCTGCAACTTTGCATGATCTGAATTATTTTATAACTAAAAGCTGTATGTTCTGACTTGGGTGAGAAACAGCACAAGTGTTTTGCAAAGAAGTAATGGTTTTGGAATTACAGCACTCTCAAGACATAGTAAACTTTTGAAATCACTGTCATTGTTTAGACTGTCAATGTTCAGCACTGATCTCATCCGCAGATGCTGCTACTTAATCTGTGGAGTTGGTTGCATTGTGTTCTTATGTTTCTCAACACTAGGGTCATGTCTGGGACTGATTCTCTATATTTGGAGTTTTACAGCAATGTGAAGTAGAAGGCTTTTAAGTATTATTTAGCACACTGTTTTCTTAATGTACATATTGTTTCTTAGGTTAGAGATTTGTTGCTACCTTCTAATAACATAGAGTCCTTTTAAAATCCTAACGTGGTAATTTATCTAAATGGGAAAAGCTTGCTACAGACACCCTTCAAAATTTCAAAAACAGCAGTGAAGATGAATGTGTACACATTATTGTTGGTGTATTCAAAAAAACACATTAAGGAAAGTTATGAATCAAAACTGATTTGTCCTCTAGACTACTTATGATAAGTGACTAATAGCTGGGCAACTGATTCAGCCAGTGTCCTGTGATATAGCCAATGGTCATGCTGACATTCTGAAGATAAGTAGAAATGGATGGTATAAGACTGTTTTGACTACCTAGTACATGATTCATTCAGTGAGAATTAGTAATTCCTCAGTGTACAGTTGCCTCTAAAACCTACCAGCTTTCTGTACACACTGCTGCCTTTTTATTCTGAAGCATTTCAGTAGCATCTCTGGGAGTAGACCTTTTAATATCTATTTATACAGAGCAAGTACTACACTATGTTCACAATACCAGCCTTATGAAAGATGACTGCAGTCACTTTGCTACACTATACTCAGAACTTGATTGAAAGCACCGTTGTAATTTCTGTTAAGAGACTGGAATTGTTGATCTAACCACAATGGAAGGAATGCAAGGGGAATGGATGTGAGTTGCTATGACTTTTTAGCTTCATTGAGAATTCTGTGTCCTCCTCTGCTCGGATGTGCTTTCCTGAGCTCAGCTATGCCTGGCACAGCTACCCTAATATGTTTTCCTGATTCAGCCCTGGGATCAGACAGGCAAGGGAGATCATGAGGGGACCTAATCAAACCCTATTGTTTGTGAGTTGATTTCTGAGGGTTGGGGAACCCCCAGCAGATCACAGGCAGCTCTCCAAGCTCCTGGCTCTAAGATGGCATTTGTGCTGCAGGCATGTCCATCCCACGTCACACACAATGCCCTTGTGAATACTTGTTCTTAGTTAGCATGAGACTTTGAAGCATCTCCATTTAATTCAGCAGGGAACCAGGAGGGACATGATTTAGTGGGAAATACTGGTGATAGGAGGACGGTTGGACTGGGTGATCTTAGAGGTCTTTTCCAATCTTGATGACTCTATGATTCTATGATCCAACAGAAGGACTTTCCACCATCACTGCATTTTCCTGCCTTCTGGGACAAAGGCAGTGGTGCTTTCTGCTCAGACCAATGGCTTAGGGGGAGGAAGCCTTCCTTCTTTCTCCATGCCAACCCATCAGTCCCCATTGTTTTTCCAGGTCTAGTTGGTGAAAACCATTACAGAAACCAGTAATGGGTATCTGAGAGAATATTTATATTCTTCTGGCTTGGTAAAAGTTACCATACTAACATTTTATGTAGAATTAGTTCTGAAGAATATCTTCTAGCTAATGATGTCTTTTATTGTCCTGATCAGACTGTGTTTTTCCTTGTGACTTCAACTCACTTTTAACAGCATTGCCGTAACTCTGTCTTTCTATTCTATCTTTACTGTCACCATTTAACTTTCAAAATACAAATGGATAAGGTTCACAGATACAGATTTTAAATGGGTTATAGAAGAGTGATAAATGAAAGTCTCTTTTTTTGAGGTCTTTCCAGCTATTTGAGGCTCTGAAATGCTTAGAGAAGTGGGAAGGCCTGCACCAAGCCAAGATTAACCTTTCTTTGTTTTACATTTCTGAGTTCTTTGTGTTCTTGATTGAAAATACTCCCTTTGAAGACTTTTTCTCATGAAAGGGATTATTGCTTGTCTGAGAAATAATAATTAGCTGATAATTTAGACAGAAAATAAGCCACTAATTCATAATTCATAGTCCAATGGAGAAATGATAATTTTCTGTGCACAAAACAATGTTTCATTCTAATAGTTATTACTCCCTTGATGAAGACCATATGGAGGCAACATTTTTACATTAAGACATCCTCAATGAGAGATAATGCCTGCAGTACTCCATTTTGCTACCCAGGTAGAGCTTTCCAGGAATAGTCCCTTAAAGTGTCCCAGGTCATTTACCTTGAAGGTGAAAGCAGGAAGATCCAAGCAGAGAAGGAGCTAAACAAAACTTCAAATGGCATTAGAAGACACAATAGTTTTCTTTACATCACCAGATGTTTTGCTTTTCAAAGGATAAAAGATTGACAAGGATACAATTAGCTGCTGGGAGCTCTATCCACAGGCCCAAAATTTCCTTGTTAGGATCAAGGAAATGAAAGGCTGAAACCCATTCAGAAAGTCTGAGGTAATGACAATCTTAAATATTATGAAAAAAACAAACAAACATATGAGTCTATTTTTTTCCCCGATTTAGTAAGAAACTCTGCAATATCTCTAATGTGGAATATTTTTCACCAGAAATATATTCTAAATATTTTAATTGGATATTTTTTCTTGTGTTAATCCCTTTTTGATCTGTTGTCAACAATTTATGGGCTGGTTCGTCCTGGTTCCGTGGCCATTGTGGCAGGGGACCCACAGATCCACGCCTTGGGAAAGGGGAAGGGGAAAAGGGAAAAAGGAAAAGGAAAATGGGCCTAAAAACAAAACAGCGGCCTCAATCTGAGGAGGAAAGCTAATTTACTAAACAAAATATTGAAATGCAAAATAACACAATATTAATGGGAACTGAAGCTAATAAATAAAAAGAGCAAGAGAGCATCCAAGAACCGAAGGTCTTATGCTAAATGCTGAAGACGAGGCGGCTAGCAAGCACCTGCTGCTGGGTCTGTCTGAAAGTGAAGAGCCTGTGTCTCGTGACACACAAACAGATTTTATCTTTCCCTTTGAGGAAAAAACGTAAAAATAAAAAGCAGCACAAATGATAGTTGGACTAGATGATCTTGTAGGTCCTTTCCAACCTAATGTATCTATGAATCTATGGAAGTCCTCTGGGGTACGTAGTTCTTTTCTTCTGAGACAGGTATACCCAGAGCTTTTGATGGTGCATGGAGCTGGAGCATTAACTCTTTGACTCCCAATATGCTACATGATGTTATGATGTGGAATATCAATAACAAAAGTCATAAAACCATGACATCTGTATGACAAGCACAGTCTCAGTGAAAGAGATTACTTACAGAAGAATGTTTGTTACAGTAGTTCTCATTGTGAATGTTGGGACATATAATAACCATATGAGATGTGAACAATTTTGTTACAGAGAAGAGAGAGAGAGAATGAGACAGTTTACTGCTTTTGCTGTTAATACCCAAAGTCTGACTGAAAAATCGAGAAGTGTATCAAAGCCTTCTAGTTTCAATAACTGAGTTCCTCAACAGAATGAGTAGAAGCAGAAATGTGTTTTGAACTTCTCTGAATCGAACTGGGAAAAAGTCAAAAGCAGGAAAGTTATACGAAGAAGCCTATGAAGCCTGTGAGTATGCTTATAAATAGCATAGGAACATTTTCTGAAACTAAGGAGGAACAGAGCATAGGCAGCTATCTTATAAGAAAAAACAAAGACCAGGTTATAGAAGGAAAGGAGTATTTCAGATGCAAAGACTTATGGAAGATGTCTCCTACAGCTTAGGAGACTTCAAGTTGTTGCTTTAAATTGTTAGATGAGCAATTTAGATTTTAGAGAAGGAAATAAAGTGTTTCACAGACTGAAATTTTCATGGGAACATTTTCATGGGGAATCCTTCAAGTATTTGCTTTCCAGCTGGTGGGAAACAAAAGAAAGTGAAAGGGGAAGGGAAGGGAAGGAAAAAGTAAGAGAAAGGAAAGGAAGGCAAGAAAAAGAGGAAGTGGGAAAAAAAAGTCAAATTATCTTTAGAACTACTTATTATAAATGAAGTTAGTCTTAAAAAAATTATTGCTGATGAATTCTAGATATTTTGAAAATTGTTCTGAATTTCTGTTCTGTTTTAGAAATTTCTTTCGAAGTCAGAAAACTCTCAAATATGAATTTCTATTATTCATAAATATTGATCTCAGTATTTAATAAGAATATTGCTAGTTTCAGTTATAGATGGTGTTAGTAGGTCTACACAGTATGCAGACCCCTGAATTAATGCAGATACCAAAACTGGCGGTAAGATGACAACCCTATATCATAACTGATTAGGCTGTGTGTAGTGCTGTGCCATTCATGGGGCAGCCACTATGCTTTGCTCAGAGAAGGAGTACTTGCCCAAGTAAAGTCATCTGAAGACTCTCACAGTCCTATGCAGTTCATGAAGACACAAAAAGAATACACAAGTGATCAAGTATGTCACAATGTCGAGTACGTACACAATTCAATTTATCAACAAGTTTCTGTGTAGGCTCCTTCTGTAAGTGATGATTTTTCTCCTGAAAATGATTGTCTAACTGTAAAGTCAGGATTTAGATGCCATAGCCAGGATTCTCCACTTCAAAGCTGAAAAGAATCTTGAAGAAATGACGTTTTGGCCTAACCTGAAGAGGAGAGATTTTGAGGTATAGAAATGTAAGTCATCTATTTATTCTTTCTGATTCAGTTCAAAAGTAAAGAAATGTTTGTAAGATAGACTCTCTAACTTTTTTTATAACAAGAGTGAGCCATATTTTTTTTCCCAATTTCCACGTTTTGTTTATTTTTCTCTTACAAAAAAAAAAATATTTATTTTTCATAGTATTAATGCTTTAAATAAGTAGTCTCCATGTCTGGGCAACCAGGAAGTTCCTTGATAAAGATGCACTGAGGAGATAAAATCTATAATCAGTGAAGAACACAGGTAAACAATTGGTTAAATACCGTCTTTCCTTTGAGAGAGAAATAGCAAATGTTGATGAAAGGTTTATGTTCTTATATATTTATTTGCAGAAAATTTATTATGCTTTGTTGCTGTCTGGGAAAACAGACAAGGTTCCAGTTTATCTGGTGTGACCTACTGCTTATCATAAATTGGAGATTTTCACACAATTTGCAGAGGAATATGGAAGCTTAAAACCATGAGTCCAACTACATCAAGATTTCATAAAGGTGTTTGCTCATGATTTAAAAAGTAAGAACGCGGGGATACTACTCTTTAACTTGATAATGTAGAGAAGACATCAGCTATCCTCATTGCTTTTTCCTTCCCCTTCCCCATCTCCTTCTCTTTTCTATTCCCCCTCTGTTTTTCACGTCTTCACATCCAGGAAGTTTAAAATGACTTAAAAACACTAAAATGGAATGAAATATAATGCTAAAATGTGAAAGCTATGCACATACCCGCATAACACAGAATCTGACTGCATTTTTATTTCTGTTTCAATTGTAATTTTTGTTTTCCTTTCCTACTCTTAAAATCTGTGGCACACAAGTTTCTGTGAATGCAATACTAAACCTGTAATTGTGATAGTCCTCAAGGAAGAAAGTTAACACTTTGACTCTGTTAGGTTCTCTGCAGAATGTCTAAAGCTTGTTAGTAACTCACAACCATTAAACACATGCTTGTTAAATTTTGGTTTGGAATGCTATTGAAAGAAAAAAAAAAAAACAACGTTGAAAAATACCCAGCTTTCTGTCTTTCATACTTTTCTATAGAAACAATTTTCCTATTATGAGCTATAATAGCAGCGATGTCTTACTTCTAACTTGTCTTTTCAGTACATTCTTGATTTGAATGGGAAATTGGCGACTTCAAATGAACTGTACGCACTTCAGTTCTGGATGACATTAACCCTGTATGGTCACTTTATTCCATGGAAGAATATATTATAGTCTGCCCCTCTTATCACATGACTTATTTTTAAGATAGCATTCCATGTTACTTCTGTATTTTTCAAGAGGCTTCTATGAAAGGTTGCTTCACAGTGTTCCCAATGATTTGTCTTTGCTTATAATCTGTTTTTGAAACAAAACTAATGGCTGGAGATATGTTAGTCTCTGAAATACATCTTTTCCTGTAATGCTGTGTGTGGTGACCTTCTAGAGGTGGGGTAGATCTGAAATGGGCAATTTACAAAGGTATCAGATTTCTCTTTAGTAGGAAGTTATTGCATCCTGAAAACTTTGTCTGCTATGTAGAAATCTGCTAACAGAAAAAGTACACATTTAAGAGAAACTTCCACAAAAGGTCTGGGAACTTGAGACTCTCAGGTTCTGTCTACATGGATCCTGTTGAAGAAGTTACAATAGGGAAACTTGGAGGTGACGTACTCATACCAGCTTTAAAGTTGCAACTTAACTTTCCCTGGATCTCACTTCCAAAAAATGTGGTCTTGGAGGACATATACCATTGAATGTTCAGAAAATCCCGTGCCTCTACAAAGAGATAAGCTCATCCAGAATTACAAGCTTTTGTTTGGATCAGTGCTGCTAGGCACCAGTTTAGCTTAAATCTGATACAGAAACATCTGTAGAACTAATTAGAAAGTTAGAGTCCATTGTGTAGAACTTTAATTAAAACATCAGCTAGATTAGCTTTTTGACTTAATTGGAAGAGAATAAAAATTAGGGAGAACAGTTTGGGATCTTACATAGTTTGCCCTGAACTTAAAATGAATCGCAGCCTCTTTGAAGATGCTACATAAGAAAGAATCTCAGCTGCTGTTTAGGCTTCTTTATGGAAAGACAGTTAATGCAATTTGACTGAAGCACCTTAATAAATTATTTTTTTCAGTTCTAATAGTAGAAGATCTTCCATCTATGTGAAACAAAGGAGATTACAGCTGTTCGGGACTATTCCTATGCAGAAGCCAGGACAGCTGAGTCACTGAATTACACTGTGGTCAGCAAAAGATGTCTCTAAACCAGACTGCCATCCAGAGGGGAACCTGCATCCAGTTCCTTGATCCATACTAGAATAATGATTCTGCTCTTTCTGAGGTAGAAAGAATATTCTGCACATATGGAAACTGAAACTTTAGAAAACTGCTGCAATCTTATTATAGAAACACCTGACATTAGAAGATTGTTCCTGTATCTCTGTCAAGAATTTTTATAAGACTGAAAGAAAAAAAACACAAACAGAAATCACAGAAATTTAGTCCTGGTGACTTTTATGACATTTGTGACATTTACGTAAGTGAATCAAGCTGTGAGGGCATAGCTTTAGAACACACCAGCTCTAGTCATTGCTGTATAGCAGTTTCTGCTCTTGATCTTCAAAAGGAACTTCCTGACATGACATTTCTGGTACATGAATTAATTGTGGAAATGCTTGTAAAAAGTCCCACCAAAGAGCTGAGGTGAAGTAGATGGCTATTTCTTGATGGGAAGGTAAAATGTGCCTGTCTGTTTCTAGTGCCTTTGAAAAATTGTGTGTCTGCCTTTGCCAGCTCTCAACCCGGCATTTGATCGCTCTACTCCTTCTTGTCTGGGAGAGAGAAAATATGAACGAAAGGAGTAGGAAAGTCTTGGGGCCAAAACAAAGACAGGGATATCAATTGCTATCTGGCAGCCACTGTGAATAAAACAGACTAGAGGAAAATTTATTTAATTAACACAAATATATAATAAATGATTACAGTAGGGGGGAAACAAAAAGACAAACATTTAAAGAACACATTTCTTTCCCCTTTCCCCAGTTTTAGCTTCACTCCCTCCCTAATTGTTTAAGTTAATCAAATTAATTATGAATTTTCAAGGAAAATGAGCAGTATTGTACAAATACCTAGCTCTGCCTTAAATTTATTTTGAGAAATATGTGAAAGTGTTTTATCTTTTACTATGAAACAGTTGTGGGAGAAATGTAACACAGCAAAACTCTGCTGGGAAAAACACCCTCCTTCTTGAAGTCCTCCAGGACACATGGGTGGTTGTATAAGCAATGCATTATTTGTGACAGGAGGTTAAAATTCAGTCATTTGTCTTCATGAACAAGAGTTGTAGTTTATTAAATGTAGCTATTGATCACAACATAGTTCATCTTCACTGCACCCAGTATACAACCATTGATCTAAATTGATGATAAATTACAGATTCTCCAAGTAAACTTAATACCTTATAGGCAGTTTTTGACAGCAAACTACATGCCTCTGGTCAATATTATATATTATAAATATATTTATTTATGTTTTTAGTAGTATTAGATTAAGCTAACTAGTTGAGTGATGGTAAGAATGGTAGTAGTAAGGTAAAACTCATGCTGTCAAAACGTTGCAATGTAGTCCAATAACTAATTGCATTTTCCTTCTGCAAAAATAATGCTTTATATAACCTAAATAATTTTTCAGACAATGCTGTGTTGATTTGTTTTTCTATAGGCTGGTTATTTTTTCCCCTTTTTATCCCAAAAGATCATCTCTCATGGGACTGAATTTTCACCACTTCAGAATTCTATTCCACTTAATTCTATTTGCTGGTATTATTAAAACACAAAAGCAGAACTGCTGCTGCTCAGAGTGCACCAAAAAGAAAAGGCCAGTCTGTTGATCAGCCTGATGCAGAGATATGCTAACAACAGAATATTTGTTTCCCTTTTCTAATTCTTAGTCTGCCCCCAAAAGTGTCATTTGTTTTCAGCAGTGATTCAAGATGACATTTACATCACATCACATTACATTATGTGGTGATATGATCTGGAGGAATAGTAAGCTATGTAGGTAGACTAGACAATTTTAAATAGGAGCTCCAAGTGAGATATGTGGTTTAGAAAAGGCCTTTGAGGTTTAGCACTGCTGCTGCAGGAGGAATAAAGGGAATTTGGTCTATAAAGACTAAAATACGCCATTTCAAAAAGAGAAGTGGTCTCTTTAATTTACCCAAGGCCCCAGATCTACTTCCTGAGGTGTTCAAGTTGATTAAATCTGAATGAGAGCTTTTTGCATGCATGGACAAACGGTTATTTCCTTAGAAACCCCTACAATTCTAGTTATAAAAAAGGTCTCAAATGAATCAACACCCTCTTTTGTAGTTTGCTATGCTTTTTCCTCTCCTGTAAGACTGATCTAAATAAAAAATACTACCCATGAAGTTCCATCTGACCTCTGTCCAGATTTCCATTAGTCTTAACAATCTAGTGGAAGATGATAATACATTTTTATCTTGTTCTTTCACATCTAGGGAAGCTTGCCTCCTTCCAGCTAGTTTTCAAATTGAACAGGTCCCCTTTTTTAAAAAAATTCTCCCTCCAATTACTCTTTGATAGATATTTAAGAGTCTCTAGCATGAACTGCATAAAATCCCATGTAATTCTCCATAAATCTCATGTACTCAATGGTAGATGCTTGTAAATATGAAGTTTGATGAACTGTCACAGGAAAAAAAATCCTGCTTAGCTCAATAGAGAAAAGTTGACATTCAGCAACTGTTTAAAGATGACTGAATTTGCCCATTCAGGATTATGTCTGTCAAGGACAAAGTGGTACTACAAAATAACAGAAATCTTGTGATAAACTGAGGAAACCTTCACTTGATGGTAGTGCTACAGGAACTCAATACAGTGACTTTTGTCTTCCTAGCTGCAACTCTTCCCCTCTCTCTAGACTTTCATCAGCCTCAGAAAGATGTCTTGACCAAAATAAGTTAAAGAATTTTCACAACTGATCATTATAAAATTACATTTTAATGTTTAATATTTCTATGTTGTTTTTTTTTTCCTCCTTGTTAATTCTTTTCCTTCCCACCCACATTTCTGTATAAATAATAATCCATCTGTATTATGCTGACTGTTCAGATAGAAGACTAACGTAGACTTTCTTAAACAAAAATCCCCTACTTTTCTGACTAGAAAAGTAGCAAAAAACTACCTCAAGTATTCTTACACTGATACAAATTTGCCAGGGTTGGCAAGGCTAACAGGTTTATGAAGCATATGTAGTAAACATTAAGATTCCTGAAGCATTTCTCTTGCAGTCATTTAATGCTGAAATATGAAACTGTGATCTCAGATTGTATCTCCTCAATCTTGAAGCTGTCTGAAATCACCAAGACTTAATTTTATGTCAGTACAAAATCAATTCTCAGACTGGTGATGTATGTGTTGTTACTCAAATCTTGTTCCCAAATATGTGCTCAAAAATCAGAATGTCAGAGGTCCACAGTATTTCAGCACAGTAGAAAGGTGCCTTTATTCTTTTTCAACTCTGATTATGTAGGTATGACCTATGAAATACCATCAAGTAATATTGGCCGCTGCTACTGAGGAAAGTAGGAGAAAGGGAGACATGACAATAATGCAGATGCACAAACTTGCACTTCTTTTTCAGGAGGTTTAATTTAGGCTTATGTGAGAATCTTAGGTCTTAAAGAGAGTAAGAATAGAGCAAAGACTCTGAAAAAAAATAGTCATGTAAGTATTAACTTCAGAACTTTTAAATGCTTTTACCCAGATCAGCATACTGGAATTGAAATGTGGTCTGTTTGTTCTTCATCTTCTTGCTTTTGAGTTATCTCTGACATTTCTCATAGCATCCACAGCTTCTGATTTGCATGTTACAAAGTAAATCTTTAGATTGAAACTGGAATAACTGAGATTTTATTCCATCCTATAGTCACCTGAAACTTACTGATTTGGCAACAATCAATTTTAGAAGGTCAGTGAGTTAATTTAGAAGATATTTCACCATGAAGATCTGTATTTAATTACCCTTAATTGTGGATTTTCTTTTTGTTCTGAAAGTCTGGGAGTGCAAAGGTATTCTCTCTCTGATTATACTGGAGCATCTTTGCTGCATCTAAATATCAGTCAAAGATCAATTGCTTCCAAACTGACTCATTTATAAGTGTCTGTGTGACAGCATACAGATAGACAGCTGGTAGAAAAATAAGAAAAACAGACTGCATTTAAATGCCAGTTTCTGCACACTTGCTTGTTTTCGGTGATTGAATACAATAATTAGAAGATGAAAACTACTAGAATGACAATGGTATTGTTAAATAATACTCCCAGTGATCTCATGGCAGTAGAAATCTTATGCTATTTAAGTACCATGAAAAAATGGAAGAGATGATTCTTCACCAGCATAACTTGTTAGCTCAAGCTAAAATCTGATTCAAAGAAGAAAAAGGAAATTTATTTGCAAATGATAGTAGAAGATAATTAATTACTATTAAAAAAAGGGATCATTGTCAAAATTTGGACCTTTATTTCAAAATATATGGCAAATCATTGCCAGAAATTTAATGTAGGGAAAGGTGATGATAAAGTGCTAATTAAAACATTATAATTCCCTAAGAATCCTTAAACTTCAGTAAGAAGCAGAGAGAAGTTGCACATCCTGTACTAAAGGGAATAAATTGAATTTTTTAACGTAGAATTGCTTCTCCCGTGAAGAAAGCACATTTTTCACCAATGAGACCAGTATTTAAGTCCCTCAGTGAAATGGTCAACACTGTCTTTTCATGAGGCTAAAATCAGTAACTGAGCAGTAAGTACTGCCTGCTGACTGTGTCTGTTGATGACCAGACTGTATCCAAAGATGACTAAGTATTTGGCCTACCATGTAGTAGTCCTGTAGTAAATTTGTCTGCATTGAGTGCGTTCGGAATGTCTTCATCTGTGAGGTTTAGGGCTTTCTACAATATAACATTGACTTCTACATAGTTAAATGCTTTTATACTGCTATCTGTTTAGAATTTTCACTTTGTACTTTACTTCCCTCTACTTTACCAGGAAGCACAAAAAAAAAAAAAAAAAAAACACAACAAAAACAACCACAACAAAAAAAAACCTGTAAAATTTTGAATGCTTCATTGAGAACTTCAGAATAAATGAATAAAACTATTACAAGATGGATTTGTGTTTTTTGCCATCTACTAATTGGCAAAAAAAAAAAAAGTCTTCTACATTCAATTTAAATTTAAAACAATAAAGTTTTTGGTTTTTAGTAAGGCAGACTTAGTCTGCAAATATTACTAAGCTCAGTACCTGCACTTTTCTTTGCCATGGTATTTACAGAGAGATAGCAGGAAGCTAAGTAATTAGCTCTAATAAATCATGATAGGTGAAATTACATTATTTAATAGTTTGACAGTATGAAATCTAGTAAAGCTACCATGCTAGGAAAGATTTTTATATATAGGATATAGTTAGGATTTTTATATATTGGAAAGTTCTTTTTATTGCATTCTTCTAAAAAAAAAAAAAAGCTGAAATAACAATCAAAATGCACTTTGTATGTGGCATGTATTGTGCTGTGGTATTTACACTGGGAATTTAAATCACTTTTACTCTCCTACATAACCTTAGAATTCAGATTTTTAGCAAGATGATGAGAAGGAACAAACTAGCATGGATTAATATATATAATTCTGGACATGTTCCAGAAACCAATTAACACTGGTTACTGCACAGCTGATTGAGCAGTAGAATAAAACCATTATGTTCAGAAATACCACTAGGTAGGATGTCTTCAAAGCTTTATGAATATTACTGAAAAAACAGTGAAACCAAAAGTTGTTTTCAGATGTTATTTCAGAATTTTTTCGAAATGGGCTTTGGATGCGAGCAGCTCCATATTTGCTTTGGCAAACTATAGTGATGAGTGACAATAACTGACATCTGCTGGAATTCAAAAGAGAGGTTCAAGAGAGTTTTATGTTGTTATGTTTTCTGTTTGTCTGGTTTGTTTTTCCCAAGATAATTATGATCATGGCATGATGATATTTTATAATGAATACCTTCATTTTTTTGAGATAATTGTGGAAGAATTCAAATAGCCAATATAACTATTAAAAGAAAGAGGATTTTAAAATCAACGTCATTCATTTTAAATTGCTCCCAACTAATTCTTCTCCCTTTGATATTTTGCATCTACATAAATAACAAAATTTTGTCTTCAGAAACCTTACAGAGGACTACCATCTAATCACTGATTTTTTTCTTGAAAAAAAATTACTGTGGATTGCAATTGTGAGGTTAGATGGTAAAATGTATATTTTTCAGATTCTGCAGATGAGAGCAGTGATCAGAAACTATGCATATTTTCCTAGCACAGAATTCATACACAGTGATCAGCAGAAATGGGCAGACTGTGAAGGCTGGGAAACCAGTGATCTCCAGGTAGCTCATGTTAATTCTTAGTCTTCATCACATGAACCCTCAGTTGCTAGCAAAATGGCCTAGAGCACGGAGTAGTTCAGCTCATGGAAAAAAAGCGGGTAAAGACTGAACTCAGATGAATTTGAATATGTTGTGAATCTGTGTCCTGCTTTTTTTTCCTCTTCAGTTCTTCATCAATGTTAAGGTTTCTTGCAGCACGTGCTAGAATAATTCCCAATTCTCTTTGTGCATACTGGGAAAGAAATCCTTAACTGGGATGAATGGACAAATGCAGAGACCATACATAATTTTGTATTTGTAATCAAAATAAAGTTACAATTAGATATATTTCATTCGTAGGTGTTCTGAGATTCATTAAAAAACATTGTCTTGGTATGTGTAGTCTTCACGATTAATTTATATTCTGAAAATCTAATGAAAAGTAAAAAGTACTTCATAAAGTTAGAAGAAATAATTATTTAAAGCTGAGAAAAATGAACAAGCCACTCAAAGTGAATTATAGAAAGTACTGTCAGAAGGAAGGAGTAATTAAAAAAAAAAAAAGAAAAAAAGTGTACCAAATCTTGGTTCTCTTGTGCACAGTTGAAGATTAGTTAAAATAATATTTTTTTGTTAGTTCTCTGAAATGCATAAAATATCCCAAATTCCGAAGTCACATTATCCAGCAAAGACGTTAGTAACAAGATTATGCACCAGAAAGAGACAGCTTTTTTTTTTTTTTTTTTTTTTACCTTTACTGCTCTTTCTTGGGTATTTTTGTTGTTCCATCTTCAGGAACACAGAATTAAATTCCACAAAAAGCTCAAAACATGCTCTCATGCCTTAAACAGTTCACCTTTTCCTGAACAAGAACAATTACCTTCTTCAGAGCTGTCTGCAGAAAATATCCCAGAAACAAAACAGAAGGTAAAGGAAACCTGAAAACTTTACAGACAAAGGTAAAATTTATACACAATTTGTCTTTTTTTCTTTCTGCTACATCTCTGTTATTTCTGTTATTTCCATGTTAAAGATTTCAAACTTATTTATAGGTCATAGTGGCAATTTGCAAGCAGCCAACCACACTAAACATGTCTATAATTAATTGATACATTCAATCTCATTTACTTTTGGATGTTGTGCACACCTGTTAACTGTTTGGGTGCCTTTTGCATTAAAGCTTTCATACAGTCCATAACTTGTAGTGTTTTCTTGTCTAGCATTCCACATTTCCCACTCTAGTTCCCCTGTAGCCTTTGTTAGAGCAAACTATTTTGTCACAGTGAGAAGATCTGGGTAACAATTCTGCTGAGTTTTGAAGTTTGTAACTGTTGCTTTTATTTTATAAAGTTCATATCACAGTGCTCACCAGCTCTTAGGAATTAAAAATAAATTGCTGCTTTCAAGAATGTAGATATCTGTCTACATGCGGTACATTCATGCATGTGTAACTACATAAATATTATAAATAATTATATATAGCTTTGTAAACACCTGTGCAAATATATATATGTACATGTAACTATTAAACAGAAATCTGTGACAGCCCTATATGAACCGTTGCTTTCGCAGCAAATTACTTATTTATCACAATCACAAGAATTTCACTTCATTTCTCTCTGTAACATAGCATTACAAACATATAGTCAGTTCCATATTAATGGAAAATTTTTTCCCTTGGAAGAATATGGTAAAATAAGATCTGTACATGTAATCGTGGTTATTCTGCAAAAATATTTACAATCAAACTCCAACTGCACTTACTCAACTGAGTGTATATTTCTTTTTGGCCAATCACAAACGAATTGTTGCAGATTATTTTGTGTCCTCTTAAATTAGTCTATGTTCATTATCTAAAATGTTGGGGCTATGGCCTTATGACACAAACTGCCCTCTATTTTGCTATGGCAGTTCCAGTTCATTAAAACAATATCATCACGAGCTATTCAAGTCAGTAAGTATCAGTACGAATGAAACACAGAATCCATCTATTACCCTCAGCAGTACTGCGTGTCTTATTTATGGCTAATCTGGCTGCTCAGTGTAAGGTGTATTTATTTCAATTATACGTTATCCGTTGCATGAAATGACAAATTAAAGATTTCTCTACAAATAATAGCCTGATTGAAGCTAGCTTACTAGCAGCTAGATAGAGATATGCCAAGACCTTTGTAAATCCAAGGAAGACATTTATCTCTGATTCCGTTTTCATAAAGTCATTCTGTATGCCATGAATTCAGAGAGAAAAAGTAGATCTAAAATGCCTCAAATGTAGTAAATGCAGAGTAGTTGTAGGCAGTGCTGCACACTTTCTGTCTTTCTTTGATTTTGCTGCTAATTCTCATGAGTTTCCCTATAATTTTTGAATTCAATGTTTCATAGTTATGAATGCAACTTGAATGGTAGAAAAGCTATTTGCAACTTTCATTCAATTATGCTAACAATTATAATCATTGTAAATGTAAATGTGGTTGGTCTTATGCCAGTGAAAAGTTCAGGACTGATGCTGTGAAACTAAGCTTCTGCTGCAATGAAGTCTAAAAGCTGACAATTACTTATGAAGGTAGGTAAATTCACTTGATCAATTAATATAATGGATATCATTTTTGCAATACCCTAGGAAACAGGTCCTATCACAAAAAACGACTACAATGTAAGTTGTCTTGTTCACTGCAGTCTTAAATTACAAGAGAATGTACAATTTTGAAACTTCACTTTGTATTTCTGAGTGTACAAGATGAGAATAATATGATGGGTGGGATGAGAATATACATAAAATAAGAATAGCCCAAGCATTGGACATTAGCCTGAAAATTTAAGGTTTTCATTCAAATTATCGCTTTAATATGTAGATGTCTAGATGATTCCTATCCTTTTTCTATCTTTATTTCTCCATTCCAAAAATATTGGTGTGAATTATCAGGGCTCTTAACAAAACTAAAACTTGACACTGAAGTCCCCTTAAGATTCAGATGCTTTTGAGTGCTTGGCTATATGTAAAAATGAAAATCTGAACAAATACGGTAGTTGACTTACTGATAGAAGGTACAACCCTTCATATATTCATAAGGTGATATTGAGTCTACATGAAAAGCCATTGGCAGTGCACACATCCAGACCAACATAAATTTTCACTTTCATTTAAGATTTTCTTGGAGGTTAGATAAACATATTTTTATTTCTCTGTACTTTATTTAGAATACAGCTAAATTAAACAAAAGTTTAATTAAACAAAATTTAATTAAACAAAAGTTTAATTTCCCAACCAATTAAACAAAAAGTTTTAGCCTTCAATATTATCTAGAGATGTAGTTCAGGCTGGTAAGGCTAAAATTTCAGGTGAAACAATATGCCTTTTTTAAGTGAGCACATCTCATTGACTGCGCGCTGACAATTATGTAATACAAGCAGGGACAATTAAATGAGGTATATTTAAACTATTTCATTATATGGTACTATATTTTGTGGTTTGTGGAAAGAATATGACATATTTAATGTAGTGATAATAATTTTCCAACACACAAGTCATTTAAATGGACATAGATCTAATAACAGTCACCAAAAATGGCTTTCCTAAAATTCTCACTCCATTTCAGTTTCACTGCCAGGAGCTTATGAAGGATGACATTTCAACATCCTTTTTCATACCTTTTGGCAGGAATAAGGTGGCACCTCATTAAGATAAGTAGAATATACAGCAATGAGCAGATTGTGGTCATTTCTGGGAATTTACAAGTTTGGAGATGTTCTCAGCTTTTCTATGTAAGGGAACTTGGTTATTTTACCCTTCAACTCCAAATCGATGAGAAAGTACATTTATGTGCAAACTTCTTGGATGATTTTTTGTAACGTTAAGTGGAATAAGAGGAAAAAACAAAGCTAAAACATGAAGACAGAGGAAGTAATTAAGTATCTGCAAGAAACACAGAGAGCCATAGTTAATTGTTTTTCTATTTTGTGCTTTGGAATCAAGTTCTCCCAGGTTACTTACATGACATTGTTTATATAACTAAAGAAAAGACAAGGAAGAATGTCATGGGTGATGAAACTGAACAAAAATCTAAAGTTGGGGGTAAAAAGGACAGAACTTCAAAGAAATTGATATGATATATTTCAGAATATCAAATCAAAGTTAAAATTGTCTTCAGACCTATCTACCTTGTGAGCAGTGTGTTAACTACTTGTAAAAAGATAATCAGAAGGAGGTGCCTATGGAAATAAATAGTGGAATTTGTCATGTGGGGATGAGAAAAGAACCTTAAACTTCTTTCTTGCTTTGCTTTTCTCAGAGGAAGAAAGTATTGCATAAATAAATAAAATCAGTCGAGCTTTTTGTTATTAAGTGAATACTTCATAGTTTAGTGATGGTGGTGGTGCATTTTGCTGTTGCTGTTGCTGTTGTTTCTTTCTTTTTTTCCTTTTCTTTTTTTTTTTTCCATCAAGGATTTTTCCTTGAATTAGTGAGGGGAATGGGAATTCCAAGGGCTAGGGTTAATTTTAGTGCAGAACAAAATATTTTTTTTTCAACCTGAAAAACGTTCAGGGAATAGAGAGATGGATTCCTCTATTCAAGGCTGGTAAATGATGGAAGACTTGCAATTAATAAATTGGAACTGTTTTCATCTTTCTTCAGGTGTCAGAACACTGACACAGGCTGCCCAGAGGCTGTGGAATTTCTTTCTTGATCATCTTCCTAATTTGCCTTTACATGGGCCTGGGTACCTGGTATTCCTACTGGAGCTTAGGTTGGACCCATAAGTCTCTGCCAACCTCAGCCATCCTGAGATTCTATAGGAAGAAATACAGTACTTCTGATTTCTTATTTTTTTGTACCTGTGGAGATATTGCACTGTATTGTTCAGGTTATTGCAGGAAGAGATGGATTGTCATTATATACAAAATATGCAGCTTTTTTCATTCTTGTCCTCTCCCTTCACAAATATATGTATTTAAACATTGTGCATTCACAAGATAACTTTAAGAGATGTCTTGAAAAGAAAAAAAATAACAGATAAAGAAAAACTTCTTTATAAAAGCAAATGCAAATTTTTTTTCATAATACTCAAGAATGTTCTTCCTTTGTTGAAAGATATGAAGCCTGTGAATACAAAATGACCTTTTCTTTATGAACATCTGCAATGAGGATTTGAAACCTAAGATAAAAATGACTCATTCAGATTCTTCATGTTAGAGCTATTCTTCACAGAGCTATAGTTTACTTTTCAAGTCTGAGGTAGAAGCTGTACACTCTTTCTTGAAGAAAAATTATAGCAGAACGTAACAGAAACAGTTATTTAGTTCTGACAAGTGCTCTAATAGCAGCTGTAGGTCTTCAGATGAGGTGGAGCAGGTGACAATTCAATTCTCAGGAGGGGTGAGAGTATAAGAGATCTCTCCATGAAATAAAGTGATGTATTCAGGGAAAAGATGGGCTCTTAGAGGTTATGTCTCAATTAGCAATCATGCAGCTAAACAGAAGTTGTCTGTAGTGAGAAACATTTGGCCGTGAGAACCTGACTGCAATATTATTGTCATCTTAGGGGTGTAACTGCAGAACAGCTTCAAAACAGTCCTGGGCTGTGTCTCTCAGTTTAGCATCATAAAAAATAGGTGTGGTAAGGGTACTTTTGGGCAACTCCACTATGCCAACCAAAGCACAGTAGTTGGTAGTAAGAACAAGATTTGCTTCCAAGGTGAAGTCCTCAGCCTTACTGAAATGCCAGTATAGATGCACCCTGTGATTCTTTTTGTAGAGTGTGCTGGTTAGATCTGACCATTGCCACTCTGTCCCTCTGGGAGATGTGGGTGTTCATTTATAAGAAGCTGATATTAATGTTTTTATGATTTAATGAGAAGTCCTTTTGTTAAACCTTTAATCAAAGAAAAATCAATTAAGTTCAATTTTTCCCCTAGAAAAGGCAACTTCATTGAGTAACTGTCAAGAAGATAAAATAAACTGAAAAACTTGAACTGTGGAGAAGTAGAATCTCAAACTTTGATTATCTGTAGTTTATATATATAATGTGAGTATGTAATCATTCAGAGCTTTGCTTACCCCTGTGGATCTAACTCGGACCTGTGAATCTGGTTAGAAGTATGTGTTAAACTGTCCTTGATAATAGTATCTTTCAAAATAGGTGCAGTAACTGTTCCATACACAATTTGAGAATTTTTCTTCTCGCAGAAGATTAGATGGATGCTTTTTCACCTGGACCTCATGAAGTTTCTGGGACCAAATTTTTACACCCTCTGTATGGCAAAATAAGAAAGTCAATAGTTCTTGCAGGTAACTATGTAATGGTTCACCTTCCATTGTTTCTATTTATTCACCAACATGCTTAATGAATCACTTAAAGATTCTACAATATGTATATTCTATAATCTATAATTCCATAACATTACAGATTTATTCTATATATCACTTATGTGTGCAGCAATGAGCAAAAAGTAAGGATATTTCTTCCTGCTAGGACAGACAGAAAGAACAGATACCACACCACAGCAAAATTTTATTATATTCAAATGTGGCCCACAGGCAGCACAAATCTATCATGGACAATGAATTTAGAAGAATGTAATCATAGATACACTTAGGCCTCTGGATATCAGGATATTAGAAGACTGTCAAAGGATTTTCTTTAGGTCAGAGAATTTGCTCTTTTTTCCCATTATTCAAAACCAAACCAAAACAGACCTTCCTTCTTGAGATTTCTACTTCACTCCAGGCAGAGCAGAATGCTTTCTTAAAGTCTCAGACGAATCATAGATCTTGCTTCTTAGATGTAAGATTGTAAGTAAATAGTTCTCACATTGAAAGTCTTCTGACTTTTTTTGGAAAGAATAATGTCTTTCTGGCTCATCATTTTTGACTCTGTGCCAGTCCCATTTACTGTGATGCCTCCAGAGGCCTCATCTACATCCAGAAAGTTCAACTGGCAATTAAAAACAAATAAGTAAACAAAGCAACCCGAATTAGGAATATGCATTTCATTCTGAGAGTATGAAAACAATTATATTTAATATAATATAGCATTATATATACATATATATTATTTTAGTTTAAAACTGTCTTCAATTTTATTTTTTGCATAGGCTGTCTTGCCAAATAGACTCAGTGAATGGTATGCTAATGTGCTATACTCACTGTTCTCATGCACAAGTTCATGTATACATAGTATTGTATCTACAAAGCTGATACACTTTTCTTGTTGCTAACTTATTAGTAGTAACATTCTCAAGAAATAGTAAATAAGATCTTCATAAATATTTATGGAGAGTCTTGGTACAGTACTGCAATATATATAGCAATATTGGTATACATTTTTTCTATTATTTTCCATTTCCGATATTCAAAACCAAGACTATTGAACATATTTAAACCTAGAATTAATATTGTCTTGACGAACTAGACATTTTGTCAAAAGCTAGATTGGATATAATTTCAACTTACAATAAATTCCTTCATGTCTAAGTTACTATGAATGATGTGGTAATTGTAAGGTTTATGCTATGTACATAAATGTATATGTATATACACATAAGTATATGGAGAATAGTTACTGCTTGTGTGTTCCATTTCTCTCAGTAGTGTACTTTGACTGCTAAAAGCAAAGGAGGGCAAAACTCATTTTTGGAGAAAATTTCAAATGAATTTATACCATTTCTTCATTAATGCCCATAAGATAAACTATATGGCTCTTCTCAGTTGTGCCTAGCAGTTATTTAAATTCTTAGCAAGGTTGAGTATCAGGGAAGAAAATGACTGGGAGAGTTTTTAATTTAATGATGAGAAAGCATTCAAATGGAAACAAACACAATGAGTACATGCAAGCACAAAATGCTTGTTAAAAGGCTAGCTAATTTTACCCCAAAATGCAACAAAATATATTCTTGCTTACCAAAAGAGGTAGAAGATTATTCATTCCATTGGAAATTTTTAAAACTGTCTTCTGTCTATTTATTATATCTGTATATTTCCATTTATATTTCATTTTCTTTGTCATGCATCTACTGATCAGAGATTTTAGTGCAAACATTGCTTATTATACAGAAGTCAGTATTTCACACTGGATTCCAGGGACTGTAGTTGAACTCCATGAACATAACAAAGATATGTCTAAGGTCCTGTACTATGCAAACATGGAATAGCTATAATTTATAGATACTGATGTTTTCTATAATAATACATAACAAAAGATGTTGTTGAAGTCAAATCTTTTTCCTTTTGGAACCACTTAAAACTGCTTAGTACATTATGAAAATGAATGGAAGAAAAACGTGCAACAGGTTATTTGCAAAATAATCCAAAAAAAATCTGATTTTCTATGTTACTTCTATTGAATGGAGCTGTGCAAATCAAAGTAAGAATAAAAAGTAATGGAGAGAAGAGTAAATAGGTCATAAAGTATTTTTTTTTAATTTTTCTTTTGGTTATGGTTTTACTATTACACACTATCTAAACTTAAATTCAGACCTGCAGCGCATGCAAGAGTTATTTCTGGTCTTCTTGTTTTTTGTACATGCAAAAATAGATATTATGGAAGCTTAGTTGTAAATTGGATTTTGAGGTGCTACCACAGTTAATAATTACAGTAAATAGGAGAACCGTGAGCTGGTAATCAGTCTGACAACTTTTCAGTGAAATTAATTGCATTGGGAGATATAAATACTATTATCAGCAGCTATCAGGCTGTTGTCCATAGTTATAGAAATGGATGCTAATATTACCTTTTGATTAGAACTGGAGACAGTTCTATGATTGTGTGATTGAATACTGAATTTCAGTAGTATAGATAAATGTTCTTCTCTTGGGTCATTACTGTCAGCCTACTGAAGCAAGCCTGATCTTGATTAAGACCTTTATTGACTTAAGTTTATTTAGATTTATTTATAAAGTACCTGAAGATTTCTCACAAAAAAAGACATTGATTATTGGCCCAACAGGATTGGATTCTAAAGATAATGCTTGGGGTGCCAGAGCCTAAGTATAAAACAGGGTTGATGGCCTAGAATATATCAGTTTAGATAAGAAAAGTTATTTTGACTTGAAAACAGTTGAATGACAGTTGCATATTAATAACATACAATAACTAAAATAGACTGTCTGTCCAGAAGAACCTGTAGATGAGCAACACTGTACAGATCCTTATACAGACTTTTTTTGTCACTTCCCACAAGTCAGTTGATGAGGGGATTCACTGACTAATAAGTGCAGCAAAACCAAGGAAAAGGTAGAAGCCTACATAAGGCAGAAGAAGTGAGCCTGCCCTGTTCCATTCTGGGTAACTTGCTCCCCAACAACATTCAGTGGAAAGAACTTCAGTGTCACCTAAGAGAATATAAGGACTAAGTTTACTTTTCACTGCTAAGTGAAAAAAAGAAATCACTGCTTTTTACAATCTGAAAATGTTTCATAATCTTTAAAAATCTTTAAGTTTAAATGAAATATACTCACACTGTTGACATCAATGACATCCAAATCCAGGGCTTTAACCTCAAAGAAAAGGCAGCTATGGAGAAAAAAAAAAAAAAAAAAAAAAAGCTTTTATTTCTACTTTTCTTTCTGAAAGCTAGAAGTACTGATGAAAAAAATGTTTTCTTTTAATGTTCACATGCTGAAGTCTCTTATAGATACCTGCTGCCTGAATAAATTTCTCACTGATTAACTGTCAAAATTGAGTAAATCAAGTAACAAGTGTATCAGAAAAAGGGCTATCTATTATTTTTAAGCCTAAAATTGTTGTTCTAGCATTAAGCTATACACTTATTAGTACCTACTGAGTACATCACTTCTATGTCTGAGGGTAAATCTAATTTTGTGTGTCCTGTATTAGTTATGGAAAAACTTAAAGAGACATAGTGGCAAATACCCAGTTTATATTTTGGAAGAGGAATCTACAGGAGCTAAAATTTATTCCTGTGATTTGTAGAGGGCTTGTCTGTTCCTGCTGGTTGTCCAAAGTCTTTTTTTTTAGCACAAGGGTATACATTTTATTTACTCACTTCATTATATTGCAGTGAATCAAAATAATTCACAGCAAAACTGAATTATCGGTGCTGTGGTTTAACCTAGCAGGCAGTAAGCACCACACAGCCACTGAAACAATTTTCCCAGAAGCATGGGGGAGAAAATTAGAAAAAAACATTAAACATTGTGGGTTCAGATAGAAAAGAAAAGGAAAATACTAATGATAATAAAAATACTAAGTGATGAAAATGCAATTGCTCACTGCTCACCAAGCAATGTCCATCAGATCCCCGAGCAGTTGCATCCCCTGTCACCTGTTCTGCCTGTTTTATTTTTCAGTGTGTTGCCGCTTTGTGTAGGACATCCCTTTGGCCAGTTTGGGTGTTTTTTCAGTTCTTGTAGATACTCATCGCAGGTCAGCATAAGAAGTTGAAAAGTCCTTGACTTGTATAAGCAATGCTCAGCAACGATTAAAACACTGGTATACTATCCACATTATTTTCCCCCTAAGTCCCTAACATGTCCCCACACCAAATGCTATGAAGAATGTTAATTCTATCCCAGGGACAGTGATTTGGATCTGCAGCTGACGGCAACTTGTGTGAAAGTGTGCTTGTTCATATTGTCTGATGATCTGTTTAAATGCATTTAAAAACACAGACAAAGGCTTGAAATGAAGTCAGTGAAGAAAACTGAAAATTCTCATTGTCTATTTTTCAAGGTACCCACATATGAAATTGTCATTCAGACAGGTGAGTGCTAATTTGATATTCTTTATTTCCAGGTAAATAAATAAATGTAGATTTTTAAATTTAAATGCAAAATTAGGGCTCTTGTTACCTTTTCATTCTAGTAGTGCACAGAACAAAACTGGAATACTGGAATAGAATTCTACTAAAATTAGTTGTTTTGGTGAACTAGAGACAAGTAACAGAAATTTTATGTCTATGTTAGAGGCTTTATTTTCACCTAGAGTTGTGTGGATAAGTCAGATATGTGCATTTAAAATTTTTCCACATAAGCTTGAATAAGTCACTCCTCATTCAAAATAAGACTTTTCCTGAAAAAAAAAAAAAAATCTAATTTCTTCATTTGAATCCCATGAAAAATAACAGGTTTCACAGTGAGATTTAGAGTAGTGTGTGTTTGATGTAGCAGTTTTACCATCTAACCATCTTAGAACACTTTGGGATTTTCAGGAGTAGTCTACAGTCTGTGAAATGCCACTTTGCTATTTGTGTGTCTTTAGGCATGCATCCCATTAACTCAAACGCTCACTGTGTGGAGGAAGACTTTCAGTACAGGGAGTCTGATGTTAGCTGAGACTTGATAAATACTTGTCTTCTCCCTAGCTCAGATGTTAACTGCTAAGTGCCTTTTGAGCAATCCAGGGCTACACAGTGACAGTCTGGAGCTGTGAAAGAACTAGACAGTTCTCTATGATAAAGGAGATGCTCTTGTTGCACAGAAATACAGCCAAGGACTGCTACAGTCTGACGTGTATTCAATGCAGCAGAATATCTTTTCATGAGAATGTATATTGTTCTTTAAAATAATTATAAAATACATATTACATAAGGTGTCTGTTTTGAAATTTACCAGATGGTGAATAGAATTTTGTACACCATTCAGCTCTCTAATGCATGAAATATAGTAAGCATGATAGCTTCTTTTTATATGAGGTACTGAGTCCCTTGCTGACTCCTGGTTGTCAGAGCTGCCAAGATTGTTCATCCAGTTGACTGTAAATAAGTTCATGAACTTTCAAGATTTCTGGTCCACTAAAAGATAAGTAAGAGGCAATATAGTCCAGTTGACATACAAACTAGATTTACTCCTGACTTGTAACTGCAGAAGCAGACAATCTACTGTAAGCTGAACATCTTGCTCAGTCAACAATACGTGGTATGCAAGGATAGCCATCCGCTGGACTGCCCATTATCTCTGAAAAAATAGTCATAATAATAAAACAATAAAAAAACAGTATCATACTATCACCTCAGTGATACTATAATTAACTAGTACCTAAAAAAAAAAAAAAAAGTAACACTTAAAAATGGCCCCAGAATAAACGAAGGCTAGATTTTAAAGACTTCTTCAGAAAACAAGGATTACTCTCTCTGTTAGGGCAGGCTATTATTTTTTTTTAATATATACATATAAAAATTGTCTCTGTTTTCTGTAGTTCCGGTTCTATTTTGCTTTTCTCCTTATTCATTCAATGCATGTGGAAATAAACCCATACTTCATGTAATAAAAATTCTTTCATTTATATCTGAGAAGTCCATTCTGTGGGTAATTCAAATAATTTTATGAAACTTATTTCTATTTCCTGACTACCTCTGTGATCACATTCTTTGTTAAGGTAGCATAAAAGAATGGATAAACAGAGAAAAATGTTGCTTATTGAAAGAGTAGTTGAAACTGAGGAATCTGGTACTTCCTTTAAATAACAGATGACTAATTCATGATTTCTCTGAACAAAACTTCAGTAAAACAATGAGCAAGTACTGAATAGTAACGAACTTGTTAAGACAGCAAAACTGCATCTAATGTTTCATCATCTCCTTGGAACTGTCAGAGCCAAATTTAAGCTCATTTATTTTATCTGATTCCCAGAAAAAGATTCTAATCCTATCTGCTATCTACTTTGAATTAAGCAATTTTGAGATAGGATTTCACCCGTGCCAGTTTGCAGAATATAGGCTTAGGTTTTTGCTGATATCATGGAATGACAACCCTTATCTCTAAGCTCTGTCAGATACAACACAAAAAACTACTCCCTTTCCCCACTGTCTCTTCCCCATTGCCCTCAGGCGTGGCAGCTGATAGTTCACCAGGATGGTGATAATCAATGCAGTTCTAAAGAGTAAGATTATTTCCAGTTTAAATTGAAAGCTTCATTGTGAAAAGCCACTATTACAATTCTTGGAACATCTCAACTTCAAGTCCCTTAAGAGATGTGCACATCTCACACCATTACAGAGGGCTTTCTGCTTACCTTTCTGAAATGAATATTTTATCTAATTCTCAAAAAATTCTAATATTGGAGCAAGATTGTATCTTTTTCTTTTTCTTCTTTTATAATATTTGCTATTATTGATTTACATTCTGTCTGTTGAGTCAGGGAAAATGTCTTCTATCAGACACACTTTGACATTTAGCATTTCGTCTCAAGGCCTACAGATGTCAAAGAAACATGCATGTTAGCCAGATTAACCCCAGTACAGTGCATTATCTTTGCTATTAGACAGCTGAAGGATGATTCAGAATTAATTTATCTTCCAGCAAATTGCATAGTCTTCATTTGGGCAGCTTAAGCATTATAAAAGGGTCACTTCACAGGCTTTTTCATCTATATTTTTGCACAGTTCATGAAAAATCATATAATTTTATCTTTGGATGGACAAACAATTAGCCTTGAGTGTACATATGTTAATGTGTTTCTGCTGAATGTGTTGCAAATAACTTGCTCTCTTATTCTGTACTCTCTGGTGTAAGCAACTCTCTAGAGGATATTAAAGGTTCTAACAAACTTTTAATGCAGTAACACTACTGATTTTACTGTTATCACTTTGCCTTCATTCTACTCATAATCATTATTTCATTTTTCTACATTTTTCTCTGAATCTAAAAAGGGAATATGTTGTAAATACTCAGCACTTCTCTGAAATAGACAACTTTCTCTCCTAGCACACCTCTTCTGGACTAAGCCAGTATGAGTAGTGGGTTTCTGGGTTGTCCTCTATGAGTTTATGTTATTCAAGGGTCATTTGGCAGATCTACCACTCTTCTACTTCAAGTATTTTTCTGTTTCTCACTTTTGTTTCCTGGTGCAACCCAGATAAAATTAAGCTTAATTGAAATAATTTTATTATGTTGACATTTAAGAAAAATCATATACTGTACTCTGCTGCTGTTCAAATAGCATTGAGATTGTTTAAAACTTGAGCAGTCTTGTTCTTCACAAACTCTTTTCCCTGATGGTAACTTTAAGAGTAAATCACATTTGACTACACAGCTCCAATTACTAGTTATAAAGCAATAATCTTTGAGTATTCAGATCTGAGGAGTAAGAGAATAGTCCAAAACTCACCTTCTTTCACCTGTTTCAAGATGGGAATACAGTTACCAGAATATTCCTTCCTCTACATTAATTATGTAGGACTTTGTTAGTGACTCTGAGAGTCACTGCAACTCCACACAAAGTCAGAGATGACTGACTAAGGAAACTGGCTGTGAGAAGAGGTTTGTATTCTTGAGGAAGAGGCGGAAAAGATGACTGTTTTCCAGAAAAGAGTAGTGATTATCTTGTTCTTAGAGTTCATGTTCTTGTGAGGATCTGATGTGAAATTGAACTCAGGTGTGTTTTTATGCTTACTAAAGCAAAACTATAGAACTTGGAAGGGAGATCGACACAAAAATTGTTACTGTGAATGAAATGTTGGGATATCTACCTAAAGCTAGACAATGCTTCCTGACATAGAAAGGACATCAGTAAAATACCTTCATAATCTGTGGATTTCCAACTCACTACTGTCTTGAGAGCAGCCCTGAGGAGAAGGGGGTGTCTGTTGATGAAAAACTCAACATGAGCTGACAATGTGCTCTTGCAGTCCACAAGAGCAACCTGGGTTGCATCAAGGGAAGCATGGCCAACAGTTCAAAGGAGGTGATTCTGCCTCTCCTCTCTGCTCTCGTGAGACCTCTGCTGAAGTACTGTGTCCAGTCTCCAACAAAAGAAGGACATGGATTTGTTGGAGCAGGTCCAGAGGAAAGCCTCAAAGATGATCAGAGGGCTGAAGCACCTCCCCAGTGAGGACCAGCTGAGAGAGTTGGGGCTCTTGGGGCTGTTTAACCTGGAGAATGCTCCTTATAGTGTCAATACAATATCTGAAGAGGGACTACAGGAAGGCTGTAGAGACTCTTAATAAGGGCGTGTAGCAACAGGATGAGGGGAAATTGTTTTAAACTGGAGGAGGGTAGATTTAGAATAGACTTTAGAGAAAAAAAAAAATGTTTACTGTGAGGGTGGAACATGTTGCCTAGAGAGGTTATGGATGCCACCAGCCTGGAGATGTTCAAGGCCAGGCTGGATGGGGCTTTGAGAAACCTCGTCTAGTGGTACGTAACCCTGCCTATACCAGAGAGATTAGAACTAGATGATTTCAATGGTTCCTTCCAACCCAAACCATTCTATGATTCTATGAGTAACATACAGAAAAATGGTACTGTATAGAAATGTTTGTTCTGATTGTCCTGAGAGTATCAGGTAAAACATTAAGAATTATCCTGAAATGCTTTCTTACCGTCCATAAAAAGAAAATGAATATGCATTTTCTTATATTCAGAAAACATTTGTTTCCAAAAATTACTGTGCAATTCCTCCTACTCAAAAATCTTTTTATTTCCCCCAGTTTCTCCTCAAAGTCGATGCTATGAGTGAATTTAGGTGGTTCGTAACCAACCTTATCTCCTGGGACCAGGATAATATCTCTGCTTACATCAGTTGGCAGAAGAATTAAAAAGTGAGTAATGTATTAATACAAGAAAAAGGAAACAATTCATCACACAAAACATGATAACTCAGTTAGCTACTAAGTCCCAGAGTGACAGCTGTGTTCAGTTGTTGTTCTGGGGTGTAAGAAGAGTGGTATTTTGAATGGAATTTTATTGTTGACGTTGCTATCAGAATTCCTTATATGCTGAATTCACTGTTCATAGGATTTAAAGAACATAATCATTCCAATTATTTTGTCCATTTTCCCGAGAAGCATCCAGAGCAATAAACTACTGTTCCATTTCCAAATTTGAGTAGCAAGGTCTTAGCTTTAATTTTTTTCTTGAACTACCAACTAAAGTTGAAAAATTACACAGCAATTTAGTTCAGTTTTTGCTGTTAATTATACACTGAGTAACACTGACAAAATCAAATTATTTTTAGACAAAAATGAAAATAATAACTACTTAGCTTTTATAATGTTAAAAAAATCATAATATCTAGACTGCATTACAATTCATGTAAATATTATTTGACTACCACTACTTGAATTTATTGAATGGAATTATCCTTTGTATAGAAAAAAGATATTTTATGTGAAAAATACACAACAGCTCATCCCATGGATGTACTTCTGGCCAGTGACTTCTCTTTTTCAACTCTACAGTGGAATCTGACTCATAGTTTCCAAACCTAATGGAAAAGTTATCATCCTGAGTTACAGAGCTTGTTCTTAAAACATTCGTTTTTCAGTGGGGTTTTAACTGCTCCTGACTGTAACTCAAGTCTCTTTCTGAAAGATACAAATTATGCAGTAAGGTGCCACTTTTTAGCTTTGTGGTTCTTTCCGCTGGTATTTTAAAATGATAATTCAAACTAAGAGAAAAGGTATTTTTATTCAAATGTCTCCCTTCAGTGTGTCACACTGTTATAAGTAACATTAATATTCTGACATATTCAATTATATTAGTATAATAAGGATAAATAATCATAAAGGTTGAGTTCCTTAGAAGTGTGAAGGCAGTTATAAGGGTTGCAACTTGTCTTGCTCAGTGCTAGTGTGAGTGCATTTCCAAGAACATGGCTATGCAGTGACCTATGCCTTATGCATATGTTTACAGGGGTTCCAGTTGGGAGGAATTATGTAGCAATTGAGAAAATTGAGCTAAAAAGCATTGATGATACAGAAAAGCAAAATGTCATTTTGCCAGCCATTCTGAACTTTGTTGAATTTACAGTGAGCTGTCCCACTATACGATGACAAATAGACTGTGTAGAGCATCAGTCACCACGGGAAACAACTGGAAACAGGCAATTCAATAGGATATAAGAGCAGTGATGTCCCACTTCTGTGCTTGAAACTACATGTGGTTTTGGTTTACAGGCTCATTCAGTTTCATTTTAAACATATTTTGGACAGAAAGGAAAATTTATTTTGTTAAGCTTGGCAGCTCTCGTTGAGCTCATTTGTGACTACTGGCTGATCCAAGGAAGAGAATCATTTGTAGATGAGGAATATCATTAAGAATGACAGTGAGTCAGTGCTCTGACTTCTGGCTCCTTAAGATTTGAGGCAGAAAGTAACATCTCATAGTAGCCATAATATGTTATGATTAAAATTTATTGCACTCAAATATAAATTAGCAGTTCATTGTTTGAGGCACACCACTTCAGAACATGGAATATTTAAACCAACAGGACTGTATGATATAAGCAAGATAAATGAAGCAGAAAATGCTGCAGGTAATTCAGGGTCCATGTACACTTTACAAAAGGAAATAAATCTGAAATAATATGAAAACCTTCAGATTCTGAGCAGAAGCTCTATTTTCCCCATGAGAAGCCAGTATTTCTTTTAAATGTTATTTATCTGTTCAGGTCACTGTTGGATTCAGTGAAGCTACATCACTGATAACATTGACCCGTGAACAGCTGGAACAGTTATTCCCTCTTCCTGACTGAGTAGTGAGTAGCATAAGGCTCAGGGAGATATTACTAAAGGCATCAAACATATATTACAGACTGTCCACACACAACTCCAGAATCACATAGGAAGACTTAATTGCCATAGTGCTTTCCTGGAGTAAACAAACAGAATTTAGATTTCATTGCTGACAAGGGAATAAGCTACACATCTAAAACATACAGTGCTGTAAGCTGGCTACTAGTACTCTGAAGTTAAATCTTGGGCTTTTAAGGAAAATTTTTTATCCTACTGTGTAAATCTGATGTCCTTCTCTATCTTGGTGATATGCATAGCCTCTCCCACACTCCTCCTTTCTCAAAAATGCTGTGGTGTAGCTAGAAAAAGTTCAGAGTTGCAACAAGGATGACCCAGGATATGGAATCATTTTCTACAAAGAATAAATGGGTAGACTAGGATTTCTTGCTTAGTGAAGAAAGTGGGGCAAACATTACAATGTTTACCATACATAAAAACAATCATCCTGGAAAAGAGGTACATGAATGAGAGGCTAGATGAAACAATCAACAGACTTAAGCAAGATAAACAAAAGGAAGAACATCTATCCATGAATGATAGTTGAGCTATGGAATTGCTTGCCATAACATGTTGTGATTACTAACATATACATAGGTTCATAAAACAATTGGGCAAATTAGTGAAATCCATCAGGATTATGAAGTAAACGTGTATTGATTTTGGTAGAATAAGTCCTTGAGCAGTAAATATTGAAGGCTAGAGGAGTATGGTGAGAGAACATTGTTGCATGACTGCCCCGTTCAAACACAAGTCTCTCAGCAGCTGAACTTCATTGTCATTGAGAATAAGAATTGTGGGGGCCTTTGTTCTGACCCAAGACAATCATTCCTTTGTAAAGGGGTTAGCTCTGTTGTACGACTGATTTTTGGAATAAGATAGCTTTAAAAAAACACTAGGATAACAGAAGCCCCAAGAAACTGCCTCAGTATCCCTATCAGTGCACCAAGTTACTGCATACTTAATTAGCTACCTACAAAGACAATTGCGCTTCTGAAAGGAAATTGAAAATGGGTTATCAGACTACATATGGTAATCCAACAGCTCTCTTAAGTTCCTAATTACAGCTGAGGAGTAATTATTAACAATTTACTACTTTGGGTAATTTATAGGACTGAACTGAGTCAGTGTCACAAAATTTTTGTGCCTTATAAGGAACGAAGAACGTGTTTAAACCAAATGTATAGGACTAAAAATACAGCATTGCTTTCTGCAATATATCAGCTTAGAAAATCTCTGGAAATACAGTTGGGAGGGAACTTATCTTTTCACTATTGTTAAAGAACCAAAACCTCCACTTCATGTATAAAACATACTTTTTTACACCTCTTCCATGTGCAGTCACAAAGAATTTAAAAGACAACTTTTGTTTGTGCATACTGAACACTTTCTAACTCTGAGGTGGTCTGCTAGGTCACCCAAGCTGAATGGATAACATTCTGCTAGAAGGGCTTTTTTTATTTTTTCTTCTTCTTTGAAAGCTTAATTGTACTCTAGCTTTCTAGGACAAAGAGCATGATTCATTCTTCACTTTTAAAATTTCTGTTACATAGTCTCTTGCTGTTGTCTGAACCCTTCTTTTTTCTTTGGCTCAAAGCTCACTTTCTGAGGCATCTCTGGTGATAAGACTCTGACTTATCTAGGAGGAAAGTGGTGGGTGTCTCTGTGGGGCAATCAACATCATTTTGCAGACAGTTTCACATTTGAAAGACCAGGAGTGTTTACTGGTGAAACTGGAATATCTGGCCTGTGACCAAATAAATCCAGCTTGGTACAGGAGATTGAGGGATGATACCACTGAATTTGCTGAAGGCAAGATACAAGTGGGCACCTCCTTGCTCCCTCTTATTGGCTGCCAAGACCCTGAGGATGGGAGCAAAGGAGTTCCTGCTGAGGTCCAAAGAGAGCAGACTCGATCATTCTGGACTTAGAAATATGTTTGTACTATTGGAAAGAAGTCATTGTCAACTGAACATCACAACCTCCGATGACCCATTACTACTGAAGACCAATGTCTGAACTATGAACAGTGCTGGAATCCCAGTGATGACTCTCTCTCTCTCTTGCTTTCTACAAAGGTTCCTTGCTTTTATTTCCCTTCTCTTTTCTATTGCCTGTCTTCCCTTCCCCAGCTCCCTAAGCAACTAGGATTTGTAACAAACTGGTTGGGCTAACATTTGCCCATTATGTGTTAATCTCACCATTGGGTACGTGTATATCAAAAAACCTCCTCTCTCTCCTATATGTTGGAGTGGGACAGCTGCCTAACAGTGAATTTTACTTTCACCTCTGCTGACACCTCACATTCATGGAAACACGATTACTCTGGATTAGCAACTTCTATCAACTTAACATCCAATAATTTCCTAGCAACAAATATTAAATTCACTTTTATGTGTTTTTCCAAATTCTGAAAATTTGGACACACTTGGAACAAGTGTCAATTCAAAAGGAGAGCAAGTAGATGAAAACCTCACTAGAGCAAAAAAGATCACTAATTGAAAATGTGGAGTTGATTTTGCAAATGAAGATTTTGGCACATTTCAAGCTGACCACAATAAATCGTTCCAAAATAGGCACTTTTTCCAGTTAAAATAGAAAATAAATTTTCCTTTCCCTTTCCCTTTTCCTTTTTTTTTTTCCCAAGGATTCTTGGCTGATTGCAGATAATAGCATGTTTCAAATCCCTTTGCAGACAAGAATGATTTCTAGGATGACAGAGACACATGCAAGAAGAAGAGTAACACATACAACGTGCCAATCATTCTGGCTGACACAGCAGCTTTACAGTAATTTATTACTCTCAAAGCAGTTTCCATGGTAGGTACCTCAAACAGTTATCTGAAACACAAAGCTATCCAAGCACTGTGTGGATGAGAGCACTGTGGAGAACTGTGATTGCAATTCACTGTGAGGTCTGCGTGCTTTCTAGTACCAAGTTGTTGTCTAACTCTCTTTTAGTATATTATTCTAAGTTAATTTTTCATGTATTTAAAATGTTGATGTAATATTGAAAGGATGAAGGATTCAAAAGAGCATATGAATCTCCCCTCCTGCCCCCAAGCAATCTCCTGAGTAATACATTTCTTCTCTCGCTCTTTTCATGATTAAAGAATACACATTTATATTTCAATATATAATTTACCCGGGAAAGAAAGAATGTTGATATTAGGGAGCATCTGAAAAGCAATAAAAAAAATCCAGAATAGGAAGAAAACATAACTGTCATGTATTGCTGCACATAACATGTACAGAAATGTACAGCATATACAGAAATAGGATCATATTGGTTATATCTGAGTAACTGCAAACAGTAATTAAAAATGCTGTTCTGTGAGTCCTAATGCTAGGAGGGCAGCAGATACTGATGTACCTAATCTGTGGGCTGAAGTAGTTTGTGCCAAGTACTAGAAATTCTGCCTAACAAATTCACCGTGCATGTGTACAGTAGAGACTGCAGGAATGGGAGGAAAGTATGCTGAATCTACACTCAAAATGACAAGACTCGTTGGAATTTTCATTATTGTTTGTAGATCAAATGCAACACAAATATTTGTATCTCCTATGTTAAAACTCCAATACACATAATCAACAAGTCAAATTTCTCCTATGTTAGCAGTGATGGAACATTATATGAGATGATAATCTTTCATTCTGAGAAAGACATTATGTAAAGAATCCAGTATTCTTTCTGTTTTTCATGAACTACTAAAGAGGAGGAAACACTGTTGTTTCATCTGTTTGTATGTTATTTTTTAAAAACAGCAACATCATAGCAGTCTAATCTAACACTAATAATGTTGCTATGGTAATGTTTAAAGAATTGCATTTGCTTTTATATGACACATGCTTGTTCAGAAATCCATAGGGATGGCACTAAACTTATGAAGTTTTCTAAAAATCAGACCTGGAGCTGCAAATTTGACAGAACTAAATCACCTGACATATTATAACTGTGATGAGTGGGTCATTTAATTTTTATCTGCCTTCGCTCTCCTCCATCCCTTTACAAGTTATCAGATTTTATGTAAGGTTTCCACAGGACTGGTAAACTCAGAATTATCACGTAACAAATCTGTAAGCATCAGATGTATGGTTCAAATCAAGTATCCTTACCCTTCCAATGGAAAGTCTGTACTTGGACCAGAAGCCTTCATTATATATGTACTTTACTATATATAATGAATAAGAATTACATTCACTGTTGTCTTAGGCAGAGAACAACACTAAAATAGTGTTAGAAATGAAACACATTTATTGATTTTGATAATGCATTTGATTACACATAGAATTTTTTGCTAATAAAATTTTCTCAACTAACTGGTATTTCAGGCAAGATAGATCTCTAGCCTTAGATGCAAAATTGGTTGTATGAAATGTTTGTCCCTTAACATATACAGAAGGAAAGTATAGAATATAAAACCAACAACAAAACACTCAAGCACATAAATAATACCCCAACACCTCTAGACTTAATAATAAACTCTGTTATTTATTATTTTCACAACACTTATAGATTTGGCATGCTATAGAAGAAAATATCTTTGTTAAACAAAAAAACAAACAAACAAAAAAACCCCAAACCCTTCCAATATTACCTATGTTTTCTTTGATAAATCTCTGGTTTTGTCAAGCATTCTGCACAATTTCAGATGACAACCTCATCTGTCAATACTTTCAGTAACTGAAAGCAATTTACGTGCATTAGGAAAAGGTACAAAACAAAAGTAGAAATAAATGTGGTTACTTCATGTTTTCCACTGAAGGGATGTCCTGCAAATCAAAATCAGCTGCTCTGGGAATTCAGTAGATGCCTGTTTTCCCTATTCCCATAACAAAGTTCATAAGCATTATAACAACAAAAAAAATTTTAAAACTCAGGATTCCTGTTTAATTAATCCACGTTAAATTAACATAGCAGAAAAAAAGTGACTGACAACATGCAGTATTTTCTTGTGTTGTAAATATAATTTGCGAGCTATCAGATACCATTTTGTCTTAACTGACTTAGTGTAGCTGACTGGAAATCAACTAGGAATTAGCAGAGGATTAAGTAAACTGCTCCAAAACCAGATTTTGAGTAATTCTAAAGACTTATTTTGAGTAACTGCTGCTTTCTAGACCATGATAAAAGTCAAGTTTTGATTATTATGATGTTTGACTATGATGAGAAAGTAGATGTTCTGTGAAGCTAAAAATGTGAGTATAAATTTCAAAGGTATGTGGGTGACATGTAGTTTATCTTCATAGACCAGATAATTCACAGTAAGTGAGTGAAATAGCACTATTTTCTTTATGGTCAGATACTAAATTATAGCACACAAGCACTTCTATATTAAATCCATAAAGGTTAGCTTTAGTCTAGAAAGGCTAAACTCCTGAGACTTCTTTATACTTGGAGAAAGAATGTAGCTCTACCAAGAGAGAGATTCAGATCAGGATTCAACATAAAGCAGTATTGTTAGGGCAGGGAGATAGTGTAAATAAATCACTGCAGTGTACGTACGCTGTGTTATTCCATGCAGGCAAGTACGTACAAGTCTATTCTCTATTTTCATTTAAAAATGCAAATGTATATTTAAAGCTAACTGTTGAAATTCAAATTGACCTATTTTTTTCACTGATTGTGACAGAACTTTCTTATGCAATTTTGCCAGAAACCCTGGTCATTAATACACAACTTTGTCCTTCGCTCCTCAGACATCACTGCATCATTTTAAAAAGTAAGTTGCTCCAGTTTCCACTCTTCAGTGCTGCAAAGTATTCTAGGAATGTAGTTTTCCTACTTTCAAAGTTCCTTCATCACACAGTACACTATCCAATTTATTTATCATGAACTTTGTCAGCTGAAATGTCTTTCATGTCTCATACAACATAATAAATAAGTAATAAGACAGGCAACAACTATTAAAACTACTAAAACTATTAGAAAGCTTATCCTCAAACACAGGCCCAGAGCAGCTTGTATTTCAAGTAAGCCCAGGCTAGATTATAGTTATCACTTTGAATAATGGAAGATTGTTTTTATATATATACACTATTTACTTTCTGAAGCTGCAGCTATGTGACTAGTAGTTTTAATAACAAATATCTATTGACAACTGACATTGTAAATACTTTTTAACAAATATTTGACAGCATTAGAGACAACACAAATACATCTTTTCTAAGATGGATAATACAAAGGTATTCATAATGACAGCACCTCGTGTCCTTAATTATGCTGTGGCTACCCATGGACCAGATTTCTGAGGCACTAAAACCCAAAGATGGGTCATTCTGTTTAGGCATATTTCTCAAAAGAATACATACTTTTTACAGTTTGTGTGTCCATACCCTGTTGTCACAAAAAGGGAACTCTGCAGTGACGGTGTATTCTCCGACCCAAAGACAAGCACGCATGCACCAATATGGTGTGGTTAAAGAGTTCCGAGTTCTGCTTTTTTTGAACAATACACTTCCTTATATACCATTGCATTAGTCTATGTTAACACCTATTAGGGCTGGACCCCCAATCCTATTACAGCACATACCATAACGTCCTCCTATCACATTATGGCACATACAGCAACAGTTATGCCCAGTTTTGCCTAATGCTTAGTCGTGCTTAGCTGTTACTTGTTACTTACCACTACAATACCCACATGAAACTTTGTGCAAACTAAAGGACACTGTGCTAACTCTAAAAGAAAGATAACTGTTATAGACATACAAAGTTCAGGCTTATAAGACATGGGTTTCTTTTTCGATTCTGAAATGGTGCATGATCTCTGCATCCAAAGCAGTGGTCAATGGCTTAAGTATATGGCAACGGTTTATGCGCTGGTTTGGCTCAGTTCCATGACTAATGGGGCAGAGGACTCAAGGACCTACTCCCCAGGAAAGGTGAAGGGTGAAAAGGCAGTGGGTAGAGAGACGGGCATAAATACAAAACATCAGCAACAATCTGAGGAGGAAAACTAATTTCCTACATAAGGTATTGGAATGCAAAATAGCACAATATAATACAGTATAATTGGAGTTGAAGCTAATAAATCAAATAAAATAAGAGAAAGAGAGTGTCTGAAACCAAAGGCTAAAGCTGAAGGCAAAATGGCTAGGGATCCTCCACTGATGAGATGATCAGTGAAAGAGCAAGTCTTGGGACCTGTGTGCAGTTTTATCCTTCCCTCTGGTTGGAAAAAGGAACGCAAAGTTTTCTGGCGTATGTAGTCTCTCAAATTTAAGGTATGTTTAGAGACTCAGAATGTCTAAGTCTGAAAAAGATCAGTAAATGGTTGTGCATCTTGTTATTCCTTTCCTGACCCCTTTGGTTGAATTTGGCTAAAACTGAATTTGTAGCAATCTACCCAGTCTTAACGGAAAGAAATGAAGAAAGAAAGAAAATCTATCAGTTCCTTTGATAATTGTTTTTCCACTCATTAATCACTATTAAAACTATGTGCCTTTTCATATTGAATTTGTCTGGTTTCAGCTCCAAGACATTGGTTTTTGCCTTTCTTTTCTCTTACAGCTTACAAGTCCTTCAATAACAGAGATTTTCTATCTATGACAGTGTGAAGCCACTATCATTAACTTTCTTTTGCATGCACAGTAGTGACTGAATTCTTTAGATCTCCTACAGGAAGGCATTTTCTCCAGCCTTTGAATACTTTTCTGCACACTTTGTGATTTTGCAGTAATGTTTTTGTGTTGCATGAACCCCCATTGCTACTCATTATGTTTCTCTTGGTTTTATCATGCTATAAGGAGAAATTAAAATCACTTTCCTGCTCTTACTAAGTAATCCTAGTTATGTTTCTCCTTACCCTGGTGACTTTCAAGGTGAGGCTAGATAAAGCCTTGGGCAACCTGATCCAGCTGTGGATGTCCCTGTTCATTGCAGGGGAGTTGGACTAGATGGCCTTCAGAGGTCTCTTCCTAAGGATTCTATGATTCTATGTCTACTTTCAAAAACATTTAAAAATGTTTTAGAAGTATATACTTTTTTTTTTAGCACTTAATCAGCATCTCATATGAAATATGTGTGGTTCTGTTTGTGCTTCTAAAAATGTTCAGTGTGAATGAGCCCTACTTATCATTATAGAGACATTGCACTATTTTGTTTGTTTGTTTGTTTCACTGTCTCTACTGCTATTTATGATGCTACAACCTTTATATTATCCTCATAGTTTATCTGGAATGATTGTTCAGTTAATTCACTGTGTATTTGTACTTCAAACACAGTATTGATCCCTGTAGATCACCTTTGTATTATATGCTTCTCCCTCACTTGTGGTGAGCACTTTTCATCAGCTTTCAGCTACACATTTCTTAATCATCTGACGTTCTCCTGATGATGTACAGCACTATTAGTACACTGAGTGACAAGATTCATTTTTAAAGAGGATGAAACATTCACAGCAGGCTAAAGAATTTGTGGTTTCAGGACTTATCAGGGTTTTCTCTCCCCACATTGACCCAACTTTCAGAGCCAGTCATTTCTTCTACTTTTCAAGTGGTTCTGGTAGCAAAGTTCCCATAGATAGTAAGCTTAAAATTCCACTGGCTTGGTAATAGCCATCTCGTTCGTGCCTGAAACAAACACCCCTCTACCCTACAGGTCTGAATTTTTTTTTCTAGTTTCCTGAGGAAAAGATGTCTTTTGAGTTTATCATACAGGGAAAAACAAGATAACGAAAACAAAGAAGCAAAACAAAAAACAAAAACACACAAAACAAACAAACAAAAAATCCTCATGCAGTGAGTCATACCCTAATCCCAGCAAACTCCACTAATAAATCAGAATTTTGTTTTGGTGAAACTGAGGAGATAGAGGAGAGCCCTTCTGGTTGGGATGAATCCATGATCAACAAAATCAGTAAACAAAACAGTGTTACTTAGTCTCAAGTTGCTTCTTAGATGCTGTTGCTCACTGATGTTAGATAAATTAGTTCATTATAGTGTTATAGGAGGGTATCAGTAGAGGAAGCAATTTTCTCTAACCAGCTTTTTTGCATGCTGCTGAAGAAGCCGTTTTCTAGTGTAACTCTTTCCTTCTCTTTTATTCTTTGCTGGTCTTTTATTCAGCTAATTCCTTTCTTCTTTTAGCTTGTGAAAGCTAGAATGGGAAGGGTCGGAGGGAGCATCATGCCTGGTAAACCGAGTAAGCAGATACAGGAATATGTGAAAGTATTTTCTGTGCTGTGTGTTTGTCTCCCTGTTCTCCTCTGATTTCTTCCACTTGAAACAGTAAGGGATTTCTTTAGTTTGATACAGTATTTGATTCTTATTTCACTCATACTGTGGTAAACAATAATTGTAATTCATGATATTAAATTAAAGGAAGATTTGTTGAACTTACATCAGAATTTGTCTTACACTGCGTATCTAAACTTCAGATTTTCTTTTAAACTCATTTGAAGATCTTCCTTTGAATGTCAGTAATCCTGTCCTGCTTTCATCTGAGAGATTGTAAGTAGCACACCAAAGTTTTTGGTCATTACTGAGGCATGGTTTGTGGCCAGGGCTGGAAAGGAAGAGTCACCACCGTGATGGGGTGGGGCAGTGGATGGAGCAAAAACAGGACAGGTGGCCTGAGTTAGGCCAGGGGTTATTCCACACCACCTGACAGCATACAGAAGGCTGTAAAGCTGTTCTTATCAAGTAGTGAGACAGCATGCTGCTATCAGGACATCAGTGAGTAATTGCATTGTGGGGATATATTTTGTGCCTATATATAACTTCATATGCACAAATATTTATTCTTGTGTTTTTGTTCCCTCTCTCCTTTTTGGTCTCAGTTTTATCTCAGCCCACAAGTTCTAATTTTTTCCAATTCTCTCCTTCCACCTACTTGGGAGTGGAGTGAGTAAATGTGCCACTGAGCTGTCTGATGGATTAAACCACAATAAATCCTGATAGGCTGTAGAGTTGCTTTAAAAGCTTTCTTTGTTTTTTTCTTTCTTTTTCTGATTTTCATTAGTGTGTTTGATGTGATGCAAATGTTAAAACAACTTTCAGTTTCATGTGTGTTCTGTTTGACCTTCCTTACCCGAGGATAGCAAAGACCTAGTTAACTTTAATTGAATTAATGAACATGTTCAAAGTTCTGTTGTGGAAATAAAGGTACTCCTTTCCTTTAAAAACAAACAAACAAACAAAAAACCCAGTAAGGTTAGAGAGTCCTTTTGTAGGCTGAATATGGATCCCTGTTGCCAGAAAGGAGCAATATCAGTATTTCTTCTTGTTCAGATATTGTTGAACTAAACCCAGGTTGACTTTGTTCTCTGTATATGACCACTATTATATGTTGGAAAGAGGAGAAACGGGAATAAGAAAATTCGCAACATATTAATTCTGAATCTTACTTATGAGTAAGTGTCTAGTGTATCATTTACTTTACCATCAAGTATAGTTTTGTTTTCAAATGCTGAATTTGATTATCATAGACAACAGTTTATTATTTAAAGTGACATCTATGATTAGCTTTAATATCCATCAGGTTTAAAAATGCAAACATGTACAGCACAAAAGGAAATGATCTTCATCTTAAGCTTTGCTTTAGCAGAGTCAATATTTAGAAAGCTGTCTCCCACTGTTTAAACAAAGAAAACGTTCTTTCTAAAATTGCATTTGAAACAGTAGCGGACATAATATTTTAAAATAAATATTTAAAAACATTCATGAAAACCACATTTAAACATAGTATTATATAAATTCTTCAAGAAGCGCTAACAGTTTAATAACTTTTCATCAAAAACCAATCTGTATTCAATCTTTGTTCTAGATTCAAGACTGAAACATTTATTGAAAAGCTGTTTTTTGTTCCGTTTTCTTGTTTTTTAAAATTTTTTGATCGAAGACTGAGCTTGAACCTGATGAAAGTATTCAATTTTTCTTCAATCAAGATAGCAAATCAGATATCTGAGACTTAATGAGAACCTATTAAAGGCTTCTTGATTTCTTTTCCTTTAAAATACTTTGTCGCTTAAGATGGTAACAAAAAAAGAAAATGAGTTTCCTAATTTTATTTCCCCAACTGACAGGATGGGGGCAGCTTACAGCTACACAGCTAAAAATACATATTTCCTAGTGGGGTAAAAAACCCAAATCCTCTGGCCTCTACCAAACAGGACAATTCAGTCAATTCAGGATCAGTTATTAACATGCAAGTTTTGGCTTTTCTGGGCTCAGTGACAGTCCTCTAAATTGTATGCAAAAAGACTCGAGATTCATGCAACAGGCCCAGTTTTTTATGAGATTCTCAATGAAATGATCACTTTTCCCATTAAAGATGTCAGATTCAATAACTAATTTTACTGGGGAAAAAAAAAAGTCAGATGAAATATTTCTGTACAGCCTTGCAACTTGATTTGAGAGCTTTGAAGAACTAGTCAACACTTTCTCGATGTGTTATTAATCATATTAAAAGGCAGGTCAAGTCTGGTGCTGATTAATTCTCTCTTTTCATGTTTATTCTTAGAATTGATCAGAAATGGTATGCATAGTTATTTTTCTAAAATGTAGATAAGGAACATTATTGAGCATCTTGCTAATATTTTAGGGATTTACAGACCACGATATTTCTATGGCTGCTAGTTTTAATGTCATATAGTACTCATAAATTTCAGTATTTTTACCTATTTTTCCTGTTTTTGTTTCTTTACTAGTACTTCTCAGTATCTGGCTTAGTAAGAGACATTTGAAAGATTTTGTAGTAAAGGTTAGCTGAAAACTTTCTGCACTACTGTCTTCTGCTGAAGATTTGCATGTTTCTAATGGAAGCATCTGTTAACAAGGAAGAGGGGAGTAGTCTTCTTCAATAATCAAGTATAGTCTTTGGTTTGACTGGTTAAAAGCTGCGTTGTGGTTTGTTCACCAGTTACAAGTGGTTCTTGATTTTTCTCTGCACGCTGAAAATTGCTAGATCATAATCTTGTACTGCTTCACTGAGTTTTGCAATGCAGAAGAGCACAACTCCTTGCAATGATATAGCTTAGTTAACTGATTTCAGTAGCAGTGGTGCAAGAGATGATTTTCTTGAATAATTTCTGCTCAAGATTCTAGCAATTGAGTACTTTTATTTTTTTTTTTACTAAGAGATTCAATAACATTATCATACAAATCATGGATGCTGTTGACATATCTCCTGTGGAAGCTAGAATGTGATTCACTGCAGAACCTAAGATGTTTCAAAACAATTTTCTGGATTTCATTTACTTTTTTTTCCAGGATACTATTTTGTCCTATAAAGGAAAGTGCTGCTCTTACAGATAATTAAGAATATGAATATTTTTGAGTGGTTTTATATCTCTGTGCCCAATACCTGCCTCATAGGATTTCTTCTTTCTCTCATCTTCTCTAAAAGAAATAAAACAATACTATCAGTGCACTGTTTTGTTGATTTTTAGTGTTAGTCTAAAAAAGACATCTTCTATTTCATCTGTCTACACACTGGAGGCATGGTAAAAACCATTGGCTCAGTCTTTGAATTAAAAATTGGAAAAGTTGTGCTGCACTTTCATTTCATGCAGGAGTTCGTCTTACGATACCTTGAAAAGTCTCTGAAGGAAGAAGTCTCTGTAGTTCTTAGATCAGTAAAGTTGTTAGGTAGACTGAAATATTCAATCTAAGCTCTGCCAGAACTTTAAGTAATCCTGGACTCTGGAAATATAAGTTATCTTGTAGTCTCATAGTAATAAATGCCTTGAATATATTTATTAGCTAATTGCTTTGCTTTGCATTAACAATGAGAGATGGCCAATTTGACACTTGCAAGAGAAAAAAGGGTGAAGAGTTCATCCACTGTCTATGCTGTCTTTTAATCATTAGGGTAATCACCTCAGGCACATTCAGCCTTTTCCCTAATTTCACTGGCAGTGCAGTTTCAGAATGATATTGACTTCAGGGAAAACAGAAATAGTAAAGTTTTGATAAATTTCTGAAATCTCAAAATATATTTAGTGAATACCTTTGTCTCTCAACCTGTATGTACGCTCTGGAATTAAGTGTAGTTGCTGCAGCAGCAGAATATATCTAAATATATATATATTTCTGTTACTACTTTTTCAACTTCTATGATCACTAAATTAGATTTGACTAACTGAAAGTGAAGGAAGACCATTAAATGACCTCCCCTTTTCTTTTATACTTGCTTTTATTTTTCCCAGAAAACTCAAACTTAATTTACAAAATTAATTTACTGATCTTTGCAAATTTCAGTTCTGAATTTCTGTTAAGGTCTGTGAGAACTTTAAGTACTTTAACACTCTAATTGACTGAAAACTCAGCATGAGCTATGTTCTCAGGTTAGGTAGTACACCAAAACTTTCTTGAGATTTAGATCCTTGCGCTAGCAAAATTTTATTAAGATCAGTCCTTCAAATTAATGTGCTGTCATGGTTTAGTTGATGTTATCACGAATGACGGAGGTGACCTGATTGAAATAGAGAGAGAGAACTGATTTACTATAAATGGTAAAAGAATATAAGATAATAGGATATAAAAGGGAATTATGGGTAATAAACAAAGGGGAGATAAGGGATTTCTGACTGTGTTGCTTGCCACACTGTCCAGAAATGGAAGAGTGTCTTCTCCTGTTGCTGTGTTATTCTACCTCTTTCACTCAGAATCAGTAATTACATGGGGAGTACTGGGAATTGTAGCCTGTCTTTTCTCAGCATATCTTCCACTTGGAGAGCCAGAAACCACGTGAGAATAGTTAAAACTACCAGTAGCTAGGACCCAGGATGTGCAGTTCCACAGTGCTGTATTCCAGTGCTAATAGCTTGCTGCATGATGTTAAGAAGTGGGATACCAGTAGAAACAAGACACATGCCTATGAATGACCATCTGTAAGTCCAGGACACCCAGATATAGCGTGATGTGACTGCGGAATTTAAAATGCTAATGAAATAAGTTATTATGCTAAATGCCAAATAGTTCATCTTCAAGACTATATATAAAGTTGTCAAAAAAGAATCAAGTCATAGCTGAAGTGCTAAGAACACATGTGTATCTTCATAGGATCATCATTTATTAGTGAAACTTTAATGCATATATCTGAGAAAACTAAATTCTAAAACTATTGTGTCAGGTTGGAAGGGGCCCTGGGCAACTAAATCTAGAACTTGATCCAGGGGCTGGCAACCCTGCCTGTGTAAGGGGGATTGAAACCTGATGATTCTTGATGTTCCTTCCAACCCACGCCCATCTATGATTCACTCAGTTGACTCAATTAGGACTTCGGTGCTGAAGACCTTTCCTCCTGAAAGTGGACTGATCAGGAACATATTTAAGACTCTTAGAGGAAAATCACTACATCTAAATGAAGTCTTGTCTTCAGTTCATTCTTCTCTACAGAGTTGGCTTTTTGGTCATTTCCTTTTATCTTTGTTTTCAACAAAGCAGTTTTGTAAGGCCAGAATTAGGTTTAACCTCATTAATGACTGTATCTAGAAGAACTTGCAAGTTTGAATGAGTTCAGGGTTGAAATGCTCTGTATTTTACAATCATGAAGAGCTGGCATGCAAGGATATTCTCTATGGAACTGAGTTTCTCTTGGCTGCTTGCCTAGCTACTCCAGTACCTCTTAGCACAAAAACAGTCTCTGCTTTAATATTATCCTTGGATACTTGCTGTGCACACTGAGGGTGCATGTATACTGCCCAAAGCAAAATTGTATGATAGTATACTATAGTTAAATTTCAGTAGGGGTAGCAAGGTAGTAGCAGTTGAACTGTAGTCGCACAATGTTTCTTTAGGTCAAGAAACTGTGCTGTTGTCTAGTGCTGCACGTAGACACCAAATATACCAAGGCTATCCATTTATTTCAGGGCAACAAGAAGGCAGTATTTCTCTGAGTTCTGAACAAAACTGTTCCAGTAGTCTGGAAATAGTCCAGACATGACCAGAACTTGTTGAAGTTAGAGATAATGTCTTACTGGATTATTCTGAGGATTGTCTATTGTGTAACGTTAAATAGTCTGTTATCTTCACTCTTTCCTTTTTCAGATTTATTTGGAAGAATGCCAGCATAATATTATCCTTAACTGGTAAACCGTAACTGTCTCTTGGTACTGCAGATATGCAAAATACTGAAGTAGTTATTACTTCACACGTTCTGTAGTGTTAAGTGATTCCTTGGAAGATGAAAGGAAAGACATAAGCCGAGAATACTGTGTACTGTGTGAGTACACGAAATAGCTGCTGCTGGAAAGTAGAAAAGTCTACTGAAGTCATCTTCATGTTAATGAATAGTTGCTGTTATTTTTTTCCATTTTGTTGTGTTATAAAAATGTCAGTATAAAACTCCGATTTTGCAGATGTTTCCCATAGAGAGAAACATGTTCTAGGACCAGAGTAAGGGAAGTCAGATTTCTTCCTCATACACCTTACAAAATCATATGACTTCAGAGATGTTGGCCAAAATCTGAACCTGTCAAAACAGTTCATTACGTGAAAAATGCATGTCATATTTTTGAATGATCAGAATACTTTAAATATGGGTTTACAAGGTACTGAAAATAATACATCCTTTTACATGCCTTAAAATAATTCAGGAGTGTACTGTGAAAGACAGAAACTGTTTTTTACTTTCTTTTGTCTCAAAGCTTGCTTCGTAAGGCATTTTCTGGTGACAAGACTCTGACTGATAACTGCCGGTTATCCAGATGGGTGTTATGGTGCCTCATTGTCTCTGCTTATGGTTGTAAAGATAAGCAGAAATAGGGGCAAATAGTCTTTTCCGGGGGGGTACAGCTTGGAGAAGCTGACCACCACAGAAAGACAATGCTCCTGCATGGCAAGGAAGGCAACATCCGCTGCTGGCTTATCCGTTAGGCCAGACATGTCACACAAACCAAGAGAAAAGAAAAAACACCTGAGAAATGGGGATAAAAGGCCTTCACTGAACCAAAGATTTTAGGAGGAGAAGAGAAGAATTCCGGGAGAAGAACTCCCAAAGAGAAAATCTTTGAGGAGAACTCCCGAAGACAGACCCTGAGGCCTGCTTGCTGCCATCTCTCATCCCCCATGGTGACCAGACGAGTTCCTGAGACTACGAACCTCGTTGGACCCATGGTAGTGATTATATCTCTCTTGCTTTCTATCAAGACTCCTTGCTTTTTATCCCTTTTCTATCGCTCAACTTTCCTCCCCCATATCCCTAAGCAACTAGTAATTGTAATAAACTGGTTGGGCTAACATTTGACCCGTTGTGTCTTAATCTCACGCCGGGTATACACATAATCAAAGAACCTCGTCTCCCTCCTTTATTGGAGCGTGACATGTACTTCATAGTAGAACTTGCCCAGTAGGCTTTTTTGTAAAGATGTGATGGAATAACCCAGAGCTGAGATACTGCAGGACACACAAGCTTTGCGAAGTTTGGTGCACACATTAAATTGCAATACTAACAAGAAAACTGTAATACTCAGTTTAGTCCTGTCATAAATTCTTTGATTCTGCTGACCTGTAATGTGAACTTGTTTTCAGTGCCAATATGTGAGCTATTAAGAAAGAAAAATAAAGGCTTTCTAGAATAAGGAAATCTTTTTCCAGTAGAAATATAAAATATTTATTTCCTGCATGTAGAGAGGTCAACTGCCCATCCAGTGCTCAGGGTGTGTATTGTTTATCTTTCAAGACTTTACAAACTATGCTTGGTATTTTTAAAATGGTTTTATTTTTTGAAGATGTTTTTAGCACTTCGACACACTGATGTGTCATATCATCTCCGGGAGAAAAATGCCTTTATGTTACTCAGTTACCATGAAATCACTCTTAAACTGACTCAAGGTAAAATGCATCTAAGAAGTACTTGTAATAAATGAATAGGCAATCTTGCTAGAAGGGTTTAACAAAAAAACAGAAGTGATGAAATGATAATTCTTGATCCTTCTTTATGCATGTGGGCTCCTAAAGATATTTTTCTGACATTTCTTTCATCAGAAGAATTCTTTCTACAAGCCTGAGATCTCAGATTGCATGCAGAAAAGATCTTACATGAAGCATGCCAGCCCTTAAACAACTAATTCCAATTCTTACAATCCATTCAGGTAAATGTAATCTTTCTCAATGAAAATATCTCTTAGTCAAATGAAAGTCTTATTCCTTTTAATTAGTGTTAGTTCAGATTTTTAAAGATGTAAATGTTTTGGATTTTTTTTAAGACACTAGATGTCATTTCCTGTGTGTGACAGCCTTTTGTCTCTGGAGGGGCATGTCCCCATCTTTGAGAACTCAAGATATATCTTTCAGTGTGGAGTACCTCTTCTGCTGGGTATTATACTAATCTGTGTTTAATAAAAATACTTGACACAAAATTCTGTACAGGTGAATGCATATATCTCATTAATTAATTTTAGTTAGAAACATGCATGAAGGTAGGCAACATTTTCAGAATGGCAACAAGCTTGAGTTGATTAATCTGGAGAATTTTTTTGAGTTATATTGTACTCCTTTGCCCAGCGTAACTTGGTATATGTTTTACTTTGGTATGCGTGATTTATTTTTGTCTTGTGTTCCATTACTCGGTTTTCAATGCTGTTTGTTTAATTCTAGAGTTTCCTTTTCTACTTTAATTTTTGGTAAGGCAGTAACCTGGATAGATTTAAGGTTTAGTGTGACATTTTGGGGTGTAGGGGTGCAATGAAGGGGAAATTGTATTAAAAAGCATGTTCTTTTCTGGTGGAGGCAATCAGCTATGATTTTCTTGGGATCATATAAATGATGGTCATTCTTGTAACTCAGGCATTAAACCGTGACCTTCTGGAAAACAGAAGAATTCTGTCATATTTGTTCTGTTTGTGGGCTAGAGAAATTCTGTTTTGGACACATGGACACAGTTGGGCTGCTTCATGTTGTTCTGGATTCAGCTGGGGAAAAGTTTAATTTTCCTTCTTAGTGTTCGGTATACTATTTTTTGGATTTAGGAAAAAAATAACGTTGATAATACACCAATGTTTTCATTGTTGCTGAGCACTGCTGTATAAAGATAAGGAAACATCAGTTTCTCAGCATCTTGTACTGTCCTGCTACTGATAGGTGCTGAGCAAGCACACGTTATTGGGAGGAGACAGAACCAGGACAGCTGACTTAAACTTGACAAAGGGATACTCCATGCCATATGATAGCATGTGGAAGATCTTGAAAAATGGTGGGAGTTGGCCAAATAGATTGCTGCTACTTGGGGACTGGTTGGACATCAATCAGACAGTGGTGAGCAATTGCTGTGCATCAATCACTTGTTTTTTATAGATCTATAAAATTACAGTTACTATTATCTTTCCCCTCCCCCCTTCCTTTTTTTTTTTTTTCTCCTGTCTGAGTGAATATATATATTTTTTTAATCTCAATTTATTAGTTCTGCTTGGTTATTTTTTTCCAATTTCTCTCCCTCACCCCAGTGGGACAGGAGTTGCAAGTGAATGACCGTGAGGTGCTCAGTTATTTGCTAGGTTAAACCATAACACATGCTCAGATCATACAGCCCTCCAATAGTGGCGAATGCCTTTGGCAATGTAGGGTCTGCATCACCTCTGGAAGCAAAGCAGTGTTCATCAGTCCTGAAGACCAAGCCTCTGTTCTCTTCAAGCTCTGAATTTCCATCCCCAGAGAGAAAGGATTCTGATAGTACAACATCATAGTATACTTTGCCTTACTGACAAAGATTTTGATCTTCAGAACTATTTATATTTGTTGAAGCCTTTTGATTACTTTCCATAATGCAGAGGGTTTTTACAAATTCATATAATTAACTTGTGATACTTCATTAGTTCGTTCGCTGAATGATTGATTATAATTTGGTTAAGATGTGAATATACACTTTAGTTCTCAACTCTTCCCTGTCTTGATATGTTGGTAAGGGACTAATTCTCAAGACAGTGATTAAATGCATATAGCCAGGATTAATCTTTCCACTTGAAAATACGAAGTTTTGATACAGTTTCTGGAGCTAGGAGACTGCTTAATTTTCTTCACCACTGCTCTTTATGTCACACATCATAACCATAATATGTTTATTTAAGGGCTAATTAAGTTTTCATTAGCAATTCTAGGGTATTCCTTTATCAGCAGTGATGTATACTTTTAACATGTAGAATGCATTCTCTATGAATTGCTTTAGCATTATTGTATATTGCCGAGTTATGCCATGATAATGTTAACTACGGCATTACATGGTTAGATTGAAACTCTGAAAAAGGCAAATAGTGATTTGCTTAGATGCTTTTACTAAGACGCTTTCTTTACACTAAGCTGAAATTGGAAACTCTTCTAGGTATCATTTGCATGTATGATTATGTTTATATAGGAAAATGTGCACACACAAGCAACAATTTAATATCACAGTTATTACCACTATTAACTCAGAATCTTAAAGCATAGAATTCACAAAAAAAAGGATTTTCCAGAAATAGTACGTAAAAGCTGGCAAATATCGAAACTGACATTTTTCAGCACTTTTTCAGTTAGCCTGAACTAACCAGATAAATCAGTTCAGCTTTTTGGACTAAAATCTCAAAAATTCCCCCTTTAGCATGCATTCTTAGAGCCATATAGACCTATGAAAGATGACCAGAACAGACAAGTTGTTACTGCACTGTATCAAGGAAATGTAGAGTTAGAACAAAAGATACTAGCAGAGAGAATAAAAGGAGGACTTTTGATTATGAATTTTCATTAAGAATTTGAATCTTCTTGGATGTAGAGGCAGAAAACAGCATTCTGGGTTGTGGTGAAAAAAGAATCACTGAAGATGTACGTAGTTTCAAGTGAGCTGAAATCTTACTGTGTAACATAGCAGTCTCAGCAGAGACGGCATCTGATGTGCAGCACAAGCAGGCAACTCAAAATTTTTTTTGACATTTGTTTATGAAGAGGGAAAACAAAAAACTTAGGGTCTTTTTTTTTTTTTAATGTTCTAAAAGTACTGGAGGGAAAAATTTAGAAGAAAATGCTTTTTTGTTGGTGGCAATCTTTCTTCTGCCACTGAGCCATATGTCAGCAAAAACATCCTGAATTCCTAGTTCTATGCCTTCAAAAATGCTGCATGCAAGTTGAAATGACTAATTTTGCTGAAAAACGCTATAATGCTCTGAAAGAAAAAGACAAAACATTCAATAGCAAAGATAGATTTATACATTTACAAGGTTATCAAGGCATTTTACTTCCATAGAATCCCAACAAGGGAACTAATATTTTCTGGATGGAAAGAAACTAAGCTGGACAACAGCCTTCTTGACAGCTGCTCATGTTTCAAAAAATCAAGCTGGGGTTGCAGTGAAAGCTCTAAAACACACTGCTGGCAATATTGTCCAATGATGCGTGTGTTGTATACTCCTCAGAAAATAATATGTACGTATTGCTGAGGAGTTCTTTTACAATGTTTCTCAATAACAAAGTGAAATATATTGCAATGGCACCAGCAGTCACCATAGGATAAAATAAATATGCATGAACAGGTAGGTAGTTGTGTGCAAACAGGCTACATGACACTAAAGATTAAAGTCTCAGAGGTCTAATAGTAACGTTTTATGGATTTGACTTGTAGTAAATCATTCTGCTTGCTACTGTGTTTTTTTTATGCTTTCAATGGTAAGTTTCTTAGTGGTGTTTAAAGGAAAAAAATATCAACACATGACATTTTATTTAGAAATACTTATATTTAAGAAAAATCTGGGGAAAAAATTGCTATATAGAGAGTGTAGGGAAGAAAAAATATTAAATGTATTCATTAACCAAGTACTCAAAGGGAATATAAGCTAGTTAAAAAAAAAAAAACATACAATTAAACCTTTGTCTTTTACTCAGCTATGGCTCCCATTAAAAAAAAAATAGTTAAAAAATAACATGATTCAACATTCTCATGTTCTGTTTATGGATGGCTTCTGAGTAGTTGTTGCTTTTTAATGCTCAGTTATTTTCCATTATTATTTAATGCTGTTAACTCTTTTAGACTAACACATCTACACTATTGAATAATTTTTTAACTCGTGCATGATTAGGTGTCCTAAATCCTAAAGGTTTTGTCTTTAAATCCTTGTTTTGCATAATTGTGGCTATGTGTAGTATATCATTTAAACGTTTGCAAAATCTTGTGCTCCTACAAACTTGCTTGTTAAGATTTCATCATTTTCTTGTTAATCTCCCACTAGAAAAAGTACTGTTCATCAAAAATTGTTTCCTGTGGAGAGGAAAAAAAGATTGCAGCCTCCTGCTGATGTCTAGGCAACTTCAAAAGAAACATTACTGATAGACTACACTGGAAATTTAACTTTGTACTTGTTACAAGTGTTGTTTTTGTTATCATGACTATTGCTGCAGTCATGCCTTGTAAACTACTCAATTTCTGCAGAATACATAAGATTAGAAGTTCTGAAGATGGCATTTTTATAATAGATGAACAGTAACCAAGGTCCTTGCCTGTGATGATCAACTTTGTTGCTTGCCAAATGGTGTCCAGATGCTGCCAGTGAACTACTGCACGACACTGAGCAGAGTTCTTGCTGTCTCTGTTCAGCTCATGGGGAAGGTCTCGCTCCTCAAACTGCTCACTCAGAGAGGGAATTCTTCTGTTCCTTTTCACATTAATCATGGAAGCATTATACAAACTCTGCTACGGTACTGACTTAACTGTCTGAATAATATTCTGTTAGTTGGTTGATGTAAAGCCCATAGAAGGAATTGTTCAAACTGTAAGTCATGAGGAGTTGTGTGAATCCCATATGCTGAGAGGTGAGGTTCAGGGCACAGAAGCTTCTGGGAAATCTGTCCCTTTACAATAGTTAGACAACTTAACAGCACTGGTACCACACATAAATAACCTCATGGAGGTTTCTTGAGCAGGCTAAATCTCTGGGAGTCCTTGTTTTGTAACTTGCAACTAATTTTTTTTTCTTTTTTCCCTTCAGAATACACGAAAGAGAAAATGTTAATATATACAAATATTTGGGAAAAAAAAATTAGTTTTTGTCTCAAAGTCATCTACCTTGGGGAAAGTTGAGCTGAAACACAAAGGCTGTTTATTGCAGTTCTTCCACTGTTATTTTAGGGTCAGAGCTTGTATCATGTGATGTTTAATATATTTCACAGCTGTGAGCATGTAGCTCCTCATATCTGTGTTATCCACAGCACCCCTAAGGAGTCTTGGTGACTTCTGGCAAACAAGCATCATATCTTCCATGTTACAACTCTACTTTGGATGTGTTTTTTCTTCCTTCTGGATGACCATAACTGGTGTAGCCTATGTTGCTATAGTTTAAAATCTGAGAACAGTGAAGACTAGATTATCTGGTCAGTTGATAAGTGTTGAAGAACGTCCTCTAACAAAACCAAGGAAATAAACAAATGGTCTGATAAAATGAACCAATATTTGACAATGGGAACTATAGGCAGTTTAAGTAGCTTTTGTGTTATAACCTCAAGGCCAGTCTGGACCCTATCCATTACTCATTTGTAAATCTTTCAACTGAAATATGGAGTAACCCAGTGTGATAAAATTTGTTTTACTAAGGTGAAGGTGGACCCACACCACAGGCAATCAATGATATGATTAAAGTTTCACTCAAGTTGAGCTTGTTATCTATTAGTTATTTTGTGTATTGCATGTTATAATTATAACATGTATATAATAATATGAATATCTGATTACATGTCATATGTAAATATCTGCATTGATCCATTACTAAAATGACATTTGTAGAGCTTTGGTCTAATCAAACATCATCCTTCAGAGACTGAAACAGTGAAAAACTTCATCTCAAATGTAAGGGCTGTGTTCTGAAACATTGATGCTTGTGTATCAGAGAACTTTGGCAATGTTTAAGACAGACCAAAACAAAATTATTTGCCTCTTCCTAAATAAAATGTTGCAATTTGTTCATTTTTTTTTTTAATTTACAAACAGCTATTTCCATCAGAATGTTTCACAAAAAGGATCTTCTGTGTTCACTTGAGATAAAGTTTAAGCATGATTTTACAAGCTTTAACTGAATTTGTAAGTCTTTATAATCAATTTTAACTTTATGTAAAACAAACAAAACTGGCATGGAAACTAGTGAGAGAAATAAGTGATCATTCTCTAATGCCCCTCTGGAAGCAATGTTTTCTATCCCAGCTGTGCCTATTAAATTGCATAATAGTGTTGTGTTAGCCACTATAATACATTTCCTATTAAGAAATGTGTCTCAAGTCTAGTATAAGTACCTTATTGTGCATTTTGATGTTAAATACAATGTTCAGTCAGTGACCTAGTAAGATTCCAAATTGGTTATGGGGAAGACTCTTAGAACTGATCCTCTAACCTACTTTTTTTTAGAAAAAGTACACTAAATATTTTATTTGAACCAAATCCACCTCCGCAGAATTTGACTCAGGGTGTTACTGTATACCCTTATAGCTTGACTTGTGAGGTAATAGTAAACTAAGTTAACATTATGTGGACATTAGAAAGGATTCATTCAGATAATCATAGGTTATATGAGAGAGAGCTACACCAGCATTTAAGAAAAGATAAATTATGAAAAGCATGTAGGAGGATGGTAGATTTTTATTCACACTTTTAAATTGCACTTTGAACCTACATAGTCTAGTATTTTCTTGATTATAAAGCACATCCCCAGAAAGCTCTCTCTATCATTCCATTAAGCTTCTCTATCTGGATCCTGTTCCATTTTCTTCATCACCTCTCTCTTTTTGGTCATACCAAAAATATTCTGCTTCCTCATACTGTTTCCATATGTGATGGCGTGCTCCCCATCTGTAGGGTGAATACCCTAAAAGAATAGTACCCACACAAAATAATGAAGGTGGATAGTATATTTTAGTATAGCTTATCGAGATGGCATAAAGACAACAAGTAAATTAGGAAGGGCTCACCTGGAACTCCACACAGGAAGGATCTCCAACAAGAGATCCTTCCCCAGTGGTGATGAGCCCTTAAGTAGGGTCTGGGAGAAGTGGAGCCAGACTACACCTCTTCTGTTCACACTGGTGAATTGCCTTCACCTGTTCTCCTGTGGCTGACTCAGTGCTCACCTCAGGTGATCAATCAGTGGTTCAGGCTGTGATTCAACAGTTCCCATACACCATCCTTATTTCTCCTTCACCCTGGTTGCAATGCCCAAGGCCTTGCTCATTCAATGAGTTGCAAAAGACCTTGCCCTTTATTGGGACTGATAACAACTGAGCTACCACCAAGATGGGTAATGACTACAATTCTGTTTCAAACTGGTTGTTCAAAAAACTGATTATAGACAACTGTTTTGGTAGATGCCTATATTAAATACTATAAGTTAATCACCTTACCCCATAAATAGCAATCAGTCCAAGAGCACCTTTGAGATTTCTTTGCAGGAAACTGGCTCCTTATCAAGATCTCCCCTTAAGTAGAGCTGCCTCTCAGTGTTAGTTAAGCCTATGAAAAGATTCACCTTGGTAAGGTGACACCTTGCCAACACAGGTTCTCAGTAAGAGATTTATAGTTTTAAGCTGTACTAGCTTCACTAAGATTTGATCTTTGCTTGTTCAGCCCTACTCCCTGTGTAGCAAATATTTAAGGGTATCTAGCCACGTTGAATCTTGTTAAAGTTACTGATTTCATCGCTTAAGTTACTACATCTACTTTATATGAAATATCTTCCTGGCTCTTTCTTAGAAGTGAAATGTATAGTATCAACAAAAAGTGATAATTGTTTTCCCATCAATTATGAGCTCTTAGCTCTGTGATTATTTATCATAACTGGAGCGTTACATTTATATCCTTTGTGGAGATGTTCTGATAGGTATTTAGATGCTTTGTTGGAGAAAGAGCATTCATTTACATGTAGATGTGTGTGACAATTTCAGCTGTGACAAAGTTACGGTGATTCTTCAAATCTTTCCCAAGATCACAGACTTCATTATGGATGCTTATTGCTTTAAAGCTCAGTTCAAACTGAGACATGTTTCCAGTTCAAGGTCTAAGATACACCAAAAGAGCGTAATAAATTAATGGAGAAAAGGTAAGAAGTTTTAATCATTTATTGATTGTATGAAATTGAACCTATTTTTCATTATAAGGCTGTGAGCAAAAAGCTTGTGTATAGTAGAGAGAGGTAGGTATTCCTGACAGAAAGATTATTTCAAACTCTTTAAAATGTACCTACTGGGCAATACTTTTCCATGAAATATTTCTTAATATGAGTGGTTTCTAACAGTTATTATACTGTTTGATTGTTTTTTTGTTTGTTTGTTTTTTGTTGTTGTCTTTTTATATTATGCTTGATTTTACAGGCATGAAATCATATCATGATTTGGCTTCCAAAAAAATAGTCATCCAAATATAATTAGGAATTATTGGTATTCCAAAGTGGCTATTTGTATGATTTACTTGAAGATTGAACATCTTTTAGACTCACTATCATATTATGTACAATGTCATTATCTGCATTAAGTTTGGGTATTTAACATGAAAATAAAACCTCAGTTGATCTCTGTAGGCACCTCTTAAATGAACAGCTTTCCTCATGTTGCCAAGGAAACAATCTTTTCAAAGATGTAAGGCTACTTTGATGTCATTGTAAACCACTAAAGTGAAATCTTTAACGTTTGTCAACCCCTTGAGTGTAAGTGGTTTGCTCTAATCAAAATGAATATAAAATTATTCTGAGCATGTAGAAATGCAGTCTTCTTGAAGCAAGCATGCTCACTAGTGTCTGCACTTCTTTTCCTCACTATGATTCAAAACCTAAAATAAATCTGATCCTACCTTATTGAAAGATACATGGATATTTAGCACTAGATATACATTCATGACCAATTTTTGTTGTTGAAAATGTAAAATAGCATATGTATTAGAAGTTAAAAACAGCACGCTATTTAATTCAGCTGCTTGTTGTGGATTGCTCAAGGGGATTAAGTATGTTTATTTTTTTTACAGTTTACCTAGGAGTAGAATGGTTTGAATATAGAAGAAAGGAAAACACATTTTCCTTTCTATTGCTGCTATTCAGTGCAAGTTTAGTTCTTTCATACAAAATAGCCTTATATGCATTTGTGCTTAGGGAACTAAAAGAAACCAAAAACCCTCATTTGACATATACAGCTATATTACTGTGAATATAGAAGGTCATTTTTCTGCTTATTTTTTGCTACACAAGTTCAATAAAATAATAATAAAACATTTTGGTAAGACAGTCAGAAATTTAGTGCTTCTAGAAATAACCCCCATTAGTCTGAAGGGGTAAAAATATGTATAGGCAGCATTTTGTTAATGGAAATATAGATTGCAGATATAAAGGAATATGTCTGAAAAGTAAACATCACACTTCAACATCTCAGGATTCCAGATCTTTTTATTTGAACATGGCACTTTCAATGGAAATATCTGGATTCTTAGTGAGCGGAAGAAAGTAACAAAGATGGAAAAAGTCTTTTAGAGAATGGAAAAATGTGTGTGGGGAGAAAGTAACGTATGAGAAAGAAACTGGAAACAAGTGGCTAGAATGAGCAGTAAATGTAAAAACAAACAAACTGAGTAAAGTTTGCAGAAGAAAATAAAAAAAATACTTGGGAGACAAGGGTGCAGTCCCAGATGAGAACATAGTATTAAAAATAAAGTAAATGCCAAGAACAGATGGAGTAGAATGCCCCCATACAAACATATCCTATTTGGGTAAGTGGGATAGGTCTTGTCTGTTGTCACCTGCTTTCAACCACTCTGTTCATTCTGTTGAACGTAAAGATAGGCCAGTCAAACACAACTCATCGTGAAGTGTATTCTGTTAAATCAACACCCGAATACCCAATTATGTTGGTACAGCTTTTAATGTAATTAGAGGACTTTAGTTAAGGAATACATTCACATCGCATTGGTATGATGCATATTATAACCTTACAGTGTTTATATGTGATACATAATTTCAAATAAATAGGCACTGGCTGGAGTTTGCCCAAGATTAATCTGTTTAAAAATTCGATGTCTACTGTTAGTCTTGGCTCCCCCTGCGCTCAGTGCAGGCAGCCCTGGCAGTTTGTTCATCCCACCTGCCTTGTGCATCTATTTCAGGGTGAGGTGAGTTCTTTTCTTATTATTATTAACTACAGCTTTAGCTGGTTGGCTTAAATTAAACATGTAATTTTAATTACTGTCATAAATCAGTAATTTCCCTCTGGAAACTATAAAAAGAATTCTCAAAAATCCCACAGAAGGCTTAGCAGCAGTGGTTTGTTTTTCATAAAGGTTGCTCAGCTAGGTATTGAGTTAATATCCACAGGGAGAAAGAATAGATGGCAGTCAAGGAAGCTCTGCAATCAGCTGTGTGGGATACTAAAGGCACTGATTTATAACTCCATGCCACCTTGTGCAGGCAGCACATTGGTAACATCCATAGAGCAACTGAAAACTTTCTGCTAATAAAGAGGTAGTCCAGCATAAATCCCTAAATAGTCTCTCACAGCACAGCATGCAGCTCACCAGCTTCTTTAATGAGTAAAGTCTCTTGTAATGTGAACCATATCACATGCATCTGTGGTAACAAGGAGTGCCTGGAAGAATTTTCTCCTGAAGAGAATGACAGATACGTATGAGCTGTGTATTCCAAGTTCACGTTTCCCTCTAATTTCAGGGGAAGGATGGCACAGCGCTAGGATTAATTCTTATAACTCTGCTTCTGTTTTGACAAGAAAAATGCTGCCAGCTAGGGATGAGACGTGCATCAGACTATGATACAGTGTAGTTTGTAATGATATATAAAGGAACTTCTCCCCTTGGCTGACTTAATACAAGGAGTCAGTGTGCTCCATAGGGGGAGTGCTGGTGACAATAAAGGGAAGGCAGTGTTTGGCATCATTTGTTTGTGGAGGAATTCCAGTTATTCCATGTGTCAGTCATCAGCTAGTACTTCTTGCTAAATGTATACTGCAGACTGCTTAGCTTGTACAGAATATAGGTAAAGATGGTGAAACATGCAACAATCAAACACCCCGAAGTTCTGAAAAAAAGATTAAATGAAACAAGGCATCCTGACTTATGTGTGCAGATATTGTCAAGGCATACATAGGTAATTTACCTCTCCAGATGAGCCTCATCATGTGTTTATCAGTGTTTTCTGGTGTTAATCTCAGTAACAAAATGGCAGGGTGGCATGACAGCCTTTTCATTCACACAAGAAAAAAAAAAAGCTAAACCAAAACCAAACAGTAACAAAGAGAACAGGAAGAATTTACTGGATGGATCAGGTAACATGCATTATATTAACCAGACAAGACCAGCATACAAGATGTCACACAGAAAGAATCAGATGATACTAAGGAATGGAGTAAAAGTGAGGAGATAAATTTTAATGAAGTACTAGTGAGACTAGTAAATTTTAATGAAGTAGTAATGAAAAGGACTTCATTTGCATGAAGAATTTTGTTCTAATGAAAAGTTCTGATATAAATTTAAGCTCATGCAAATAATATAAAGGAGGAAATTCCACATGATAACTGACAAAAGATCACTTCAAACTACTGATATATAGGGTATTAGGAAAGGAAATACGTAATCACAGCAATCCAGTGAGATTCTTCTAGTATAAATAGAGAAGTACAAATGACATATAAATGGATATAAACTAGTCGGGAATAAAATAATCTAAAAAACCAGAATGTTCTTAGGGGAAAAAAAAAATAAAAGGATGGATTTATCATCTCGTAAAGGGAGTAATAGAAAAGAATAAGAATTAAAAAGAAGTAAATAAGATTGGTTTTAGTATTAAGATGTGTAAGTTAAGGAATTTATGGACTGTCATTCTGGAAAAACAAAACAAGTGGATCCAAACATTAAGGATATTCCTTCCAGGTATACTCTCATATTTTGAGGAAGTTGGAAAATACATCCTTCTATGTCAAAGATAATTCCATCCTTATTAAGGTCGACACGCAATGCATCAAGAATATAATATTAACATTTTATGGTACCTGAGGATAAATCAGAGACAATTCAAGTTTAATTATTCAAAACAATATAATGGAAGACTTACTGGCTTAGTTGAGTTGTAGAACTATATTTAAATATCTTTGTTTGTTCTCTGATGTATTTTTGACTTCAGCAGGTATTGGACTATCATCCTCAGTGTCATAACAAAATCTTTTCAGATATAAAACATTACTGTGAACTGTAATAACTGCAAAATTGATCTTTTTCTAACATAACAAATTGCTCTTTTTCCACCTCAACATCTATAAGGCTATTAGTGAAGGGATTATGAAATGAGCTGAGCACCTATTGCATAAGGCTGAGGCTTCACCTCTAACAGCCTAAAGATTTTACAGAATGCTCTGTATTTAATAAATCACTGAATAGGTTTTACTGATTTGTAAGAGAATTTGTACCTTTGATATTGTGATATCCTTCAAAAAACACAGAAATGTCAGCCAGTTGATAGCACAAGGAAGAAATAGCATAGTAAGGAAACACAGGAGTAATTGATATGACTGCGGTTTCTCCAGTAAATCAATACAAGGTTCCACATTAGAATTTGTGGGGCCAAGGGGCTGAAAATAAATTTGTAAAGTATATAAATGACAGTTGGAAGTCAGGAGGAAATAATTACTCTGAACAATAGAGGAACCTGCTATTTAGACCTCTTAAGTCTTTTTCTCAAACCATTTCACTTCTGTATCTCAGCATGTACTTGAGAGATTATCTTTCATAAGTTTTTATGCACTTACAGATCAAACAGATGCTAATCAGGACTGGCAATATCATCTATGAATGCCCACAATTGCTTTTATCATTCTGTTGATCTGGGAAGTACCTCTTGATTTGTTTCATAAGTGCTTTGGCTATGTTAGGCAGACAAGTTTTACTTGTTGGGTAACCATGTTAAGTGTCTGCTCACATGAAAAGCACCTGATCAACAGTTAGTAAGGCCTTCAGAAAGATTTCCCAAGAAGTGAATGCTTGCTTACTGATTTGTTTGTTGTATGTGTGTGTTTGTGTACCACATCAAAGTTGTCTGGTTTTGCAGTTTAAATGACTGCAATGAGTGAAGGCACAGATGACTGAAATGCAGATTCATTAGCATAGTCAAGGTAGAAGATGAATTAAACCAAGAACTCAGAGACAGTACATCTTCTCCTGGCAGGCAGTGTGGTGGTAGTTTGTTTCCCCTAATCCTACTGCTCATCAATTATACTGTTTCCAGCAAGAAGACAAGTGAGTTGTGGCTGACTTAGAGATATTTAGGGAGGCCTAAAGGTACAACATTTAATTCACTTTCAGATTCAGACACTCATTTCTTTGAAATAGTTGCCCTTGCTGCCTAACTGATCTTAAATAAATTTGCTTACTCCCTGTTTGAGTCTGCTGCTATGTCTCGATCACATTGTTTCTGTGTCCACATCAACCAGTTATTAGGGTAACAGGAGAAAATGGAAAATGATGGTTGCAACTTTTGGAAGCTGTCACATTCATGTCATCATCAATTTTGATTTATTTACTTTTACTCTGGAAGCATCTCTGTAAGGAGTAGGAAGGAGAAGTCAGAAAAATGTCAAATCCTATCAAAAAAAAGGAGAAGATCATTAGCTGGGAGAAAGGAGATGAAAGCAGCAATTTAAATGCCAAGAACAATGACAAGCTTGTTAACCTGTACAGTCCATGACAAATAACAACAGGGATGAGGGAATCAGTGGAAGCAGAAGAACCTCATTCAAGTTCTCAAACAAAAGTACAGAAGATGTGTCTTAACACGTTCAAATTCTACAGGAACCCTTTGCACTCAGTCAGCAGATGGGACCGCAATTCATGCATGCACCCTGAAGCTACTGTTGGATGAAGCATTTCAGACAATGTTTAGTGATAGCCTAATCCAGCTTCTTAGAGGGCATCATGTATATTTTATTTTTTGTTCTTCGTTTTGTTGTTATTGTTCCTCATTAAAAGAGCTGTACTCCTATCAGTGTTCAAACTAGCTAGCTTAAAAACAGATTCAGGTGTGAATGATCTATTGGCCTAGGACCACCAACTTTGGTGTAGGTGTTCCCTAAGGTTGAGATCCCATTTTCTCTACCAGGAAGATTTCCTTTAATAGCATTCTCAAGGAAGTTTCCTTTAAAACCCCAGTGTCAAATATCAAAGATTAACTACAAAAGAAGTAGGGCTCTGGTGAAAGGGAAAAGTGGAATATCTTTCTCCATTTCACCATCAGAGGAGGACTGAAGTGTTTTACTGGATAGCTTTCCCAAGAGTTGTAATTTAACTGAGGAAACACTTTCAAAGTTACTGTGAACCAAAAGGTTAAAATGATAAGGACTATTTAACATTTAATATAAAGGTCAAGCATTTACAAAGGTAAAATACACCCATGTGATTGCTCATTAGGATTGTGTTAAGGAAGACTGTTGAATTTGTCTATTACGAAGAAAATGAAATTCCCATTGATAGTGCTGTCCCTGAAGCAATTGCTTCAGCAATAGCCTTGCATTAATTTCAGTAGGATCAGGCCTATCTTTCTGCTCTTTTGGTTAAGTAGTGATACTGGTCAATATTTAAAGTGTGATTTTACTCAAAATGCAGCCCCTGGAGTACCACTAGTAGAACATTTCTAGAATAAAATTATTAAAATTGTGTATATTTTCAAGTAGAAATGACAGAAAATGCAGTCAGAAACTGCACTGGGCTTGTGCTTGCATTATTACTACTTTCTTCTTCAGATATCAGTTTTTAATTGGCTAGAATATGCTGCAGGAATGGGCAGCCAGAATCCTGGTTGTGAGTTAGGGTAACATCTGTCCTTTCAAGTCTCTTTGGCAAAGAAAGCATGCACAACTTTTTGTTATTCCAGAAGCCCTTGAAGCATGAAGAACATGAAGTTCCAATGAACTGGAACTTCCTCATTCCACTGATGCTGTGAATAGTTGATTTCTTTCTTATCTTTTATTTTTTTTCCCATTCTGCTCCCACCCTCTGTTATTTCTTTTGTCAGTTTTTGGCAGCTTTTTTGAAGTTTTTAAACTTAATTTTAAGACAACTTTTTCCTGCTTTTAGTTGTTATATCAACTGTGAATTATTTCTCCTTACCTTATTTAAGATCTTAAAATGAAAAGTTTAATAAAATTGAAACTGTTTTTTAGTCTCCTAGTAATGCTGATATGTATGTATAATATACTATTTTTGTGGTGTGAGATCTTAGAAACTTGCAGTATTAGCTGGCTACTACTATTTAAAGCTGAATGTAAATTTCCTGTCTAAAATGAAGAGGGGTATTTAATTAAATAATAATAGTAATAATAATATGGTTCTTCAACAAATAGCTTATTTTCTTATCCAAGGTTATTCAATATAAGGTATATTGAAAGGGTGAGTACTGCGGTGGAGGATGAATTCAAAAGGCAATATCAAGGAAGCATTGAAAAGGGTAAGTGACTGCACTAGGGCAACATGACACAAACAGATGGAAATACTAAGTGTTCCTCAAAGACATTTTTGGATCTTCCTTAACTGCCTGCGGCCCTCCCACATGCAACGTTGACTGGTCTGAGCATTTAACTACAGGTATTTTTCAAGGAGCAGTAGCTGTACAACCTTCAGACCAACAACAAATCTTTGAGTAGACATGTACGGCCAGCAGGCCGTTTTTTGTTGTTTTTTGTTTTTCCTATCCTCTGCTTTTCTTTTAGTTTTATTTGCACCTGTTAGCCAGACATCAAGATAGCATTTTCTATAGGATGCTCATCACTGAAGGACCACAGCTGGGAGTGCCATGTGGTCATAGCTGGAGCTAGGCTAAAGTAATTCATGAGCTGCAATACCTGTAAAATCTAGAGCTCCAGAAGTAACTAAGGCCAGTGTTGTTTATTGTATAATGTTATTGCATGTGACACTTCTGTTGCAGAGCTCTTTTACTCTCTTTTAGCCTATGGCAATATGTTATGGATAGAAGAATTTACTGACATATCCAGGAAAAGAAAGCCGATGCATAAAAAATTGAAATGACAAGGTTGACAAGGTTATTTCATAGCTTTTGTTGCATTATGATAATAACTAACAAACTGTTATACTGTCTACAAAACTTCCTGGGATAAGCAATGACTTTTTCTCTCATGTTTCCTTTAGAAATCATTAATACTCACTTTTGAATCTAACTCGTCCTGTTAGAATAAAACAAAGACTCTTCTAGTTTGATCACTGAATATTTGTTATCACTGTCCTCAGTCAGTGTGATTTTTTTTTTTCTCCCAACAGTTTATTTGTATATGCTACCATCCTGCCTTCCAAATCCATAAAGGATAATCTTTCAGGGTTTTTTTCTTTAGCAAGAAAGGTTCTTTCATTTTGTGTGTACCTACACATTGTTATTTATCTTTTCCCAAGCCCACTACAGTAACCAGTGTGCTCTCTCTGCCTTCCCACTGGCTGATGTCTGTCAGCCTTTCTTAGGGAAACGCTTAACTATAAATCAAAGCATACACGATCAGATCATTTTCTAGCAAGATTTAATAAAAGATGAAGGTCAAAGATCCCTAAAAAAGCATGCTATTCTATTAATTAGGTCATTGTTCTTTTATTCTCAATAGGAATCTTTTTTGGTTGTTGTTTTTAATACATTATGTGTAACCCTTTAAAGTATATCAGTATAGATATAACCCAGTGACTGGATACTATTCACTGAATTCTGTGGGCCTTTTAAAATAAGCTTGGCTAAAATATTGATAAAAATTTAATGCACAAAATGACTGGGAAATGTATTACCTGCATAGAGACACTGACTTTGGAGTTCAAGTAGGTACTTTCAGGTTTAACAGTATGAAAACCTATCCCATGCAATATAACAGAGAACTAGTTAACTCGTGACAGGCTTCTGACTCACTAGGACAAATGACTATACCATTTTGCAAATAACTGTGCTTGAAGTTGCTGCTGCTTCTTTGATATTGTAAAAATCCACTATGGAGATAAAAATATATTTACTTATTTTATAGTGATGATAATGATGACTGAATTATTAGAATTCTTTTTTTTTCCCCGCTAAAGACATATCATTTTAACTAGAGCTAGAGAATTAGATTCACTTGTGCCAGATTTTGTGGTTGAGAAATGTGATCAATAATTTCTCAAAGCATGAGGAAGCAACTCTAAAATGCAACTAACAAAAAGGAAAAAAAAAAAGACAAAAGAAACTGGAGGAGTTATTTTAAATAAAACAGAAATATGTCTTGCTTGTTGTCAGAAAAATCTATGTCAGTTCTGAACTGATTTTCATTGTTCTTCTGTGAAAAATACACATATACAGTGTATCTGTATTAAATATCTGATAGCTCTGTATTGGTATTCATCTTACTCAAGTCCTGGCTCAGCTAGCAAAGTACTCCCACTGAACTCTTTTATTTTTTTAATGTAACTTGGTTTTCTAATCTAAATATGTTGTTTTGATGTCTTCATACTAGTGATGGCTGTTTTACAAGGTAACAGTGGTAAAAATACTTGAAATATCCCTTTTCTGCTATGGGAACTCTTGTGCTAGTGTGTACACTGTGAAAGGAGAAAAAAGTCTGTCTGGCATGACTCTGGAAATTTTGTTTGCAATCTTCCTCGGAGACTTTTGCACTGAGCATGTAACCTCTGCTGTAGACTAGCTTTTTGTGAGCTGGCCAAAAACCAAGTTTGGTGCTGTTAAAATGCAAACAGGAAGTGGTAAGCAAGATCAGAGCCATAAGAGTAAGGTTATAGGAAGCAGTTTGGTTGCTCCTCTTTGACTTGTGGAAGCACTGGTGACACCAGAGCACAAATCATAATTGCAACCACTACAATGTTTCTATCCTGTCTGTGTAGAAACTCTATTAAAGGAATGTGTTTGTGTAATATAGACATTAAGGGTGTAAATTAGAGTGAGTTCAAAAGCCTGACACAACCCCAGGAACATAAAAAAAAAAAGTTAAGATAAATCTCAGTTTGGTATTCACATTGAAGCTCTTCTGTTGCTAATTCTCAGGGCTGTGATCTAAGTTTATTAATGTCATTTTCACAAACGCTTTTTATTCAGAAGACATTGAATTTAAATACTCTGCCAGTTTCTGACAGCCAATAGTATATTTTCTGTACAGTCAAGCAGAAAAGCTTGATCCATGCTCCTTCTAGCATGCATCTGAATTGCTCCTTTAAAACCACTTGACTTATAACTGAAGAGATATACTTCCTTGTCTTATTAAGGTAATACTTACCTAATTTTTTATTGTCGTTAGTCAATCTTGAACAATATTTAAAATAGAAAAAGAAATGAAAAAACATCTTGTCAATTTTTGTTTTCAAGCAGTACAGAAGTGGGGGGACTGACAATCTTATTTTAATAAATAAATAAATAAATAAAAGTTCCATATGGCTCTTCAGTGCCGTGAAGAATACTTCAAAGTAAACAACAGAGGCATGAGTGCTCAAGGGCAGCTGTCATGCCTGAGACAGAAGGTCAAGAAAAATTAAAAATAATAAAGGAGTGATTTAGAAATTATGGTTTGGAGTCTACAAAGCTATTATTACACGTTACTGTGTCTCAGAAATTTCCAATGAAGTAATGAGCATGTTTATTTTTCACCAATATATTTTAACTTTTTTAGTTTTTACACTTGAGAAATAAGTCAACTTAGGAATGGAATTAAAGCAAACACTAGAATATGTCTGATACTTTTAGCTTAGTTTCAAGTACTCCTCATTCAAGGAATGAAAATAGATATATTTATGGACAGCAACAGTGATTAGGACTTAGATGAAGCTAGTGCAAAAAAAAAAAAAACACCAAAAACATATTAACTGAGATTGTCAAGGAACTATCAGTAAAATAATGAAAAATCTTGGCTTACAGGCAATACAAATGGCCTAGTAAAGTCTGCTGAGCTGTAGGGTCTGCACAATTTTAGGAAAAAAATATTTCCATACATATCAGTCTTTTTGGAATACTTTATAAGAAATAGCTTAGAGCTACTGTCTTGAATATCCATCTGAGCTACCTTGTTCTGATATAGCAGCTTCTAGTAATGGGATCTTCCAGATGCTGCCTCTGGGTGGAGTGATGTCAGACTGATGTACCTGTGTGAGTATGAAGCATCACATAGAGGGCAAATATCCCTTGGTAGGGATAACTGTGGCAAATGTAAGTGAAGGATAGGATGGAGCTACTTTTCTTGAGAATAATTAGTATACTGTTTTAGATGTAGGGAAGGAATAACTACAGAATATGGAAAGGAATAGATGTTGGAGGAAAGATACTTCACAGTGGAAGTCAATAATGTATGACTGAGTGTTCGGTGATTAATGTTTTCTTCATGTACTGAATTATACTATGGAGGAAAATCAGTATACTATCAGTATAGGATCTCTAGTGAATAATACTTTATTCTAAACAACATGTTTATACTCTGCTTTAATTATTCAATTGTTCATTCCATACTATTTGTAAAAGTCCAAGAAATCTTGAATTCACTGTTGAAACACCAACAGCAAAATTAACATATCTGTAGGTAGTTTACTTTCTACATAGTTTGGTTACTGCTCGTTTTACTTTACTAAAATATTACAGTGTCAATGAGTACAAGTGTACCTATTAGACAAAAGACCTGAATCTGCTTTTATCATGTCTGCTACATTGTTGCAAATACAATTACATTTAAAAAATACCTTATGGTGTTGTATTCTAGTCCTAGTCCTTGAACTCAAGAAACAGAAAGGGTAAAAGCTCAGGAAGAGGTTTGACGAACTATAAGGTAAATTCACTGAAAATTCTTGCGTATTATTATTGTTATATCAAAGTTGAATGCACTACTGGCTAAACGAGAAAAGAAAGATTAAACGGATAATTTTTGTGGAAACGTGCAGCTGGCAGGGACAGAAAATCTGCAGTGTTTCTTAGAATAAAAATTTTTTATGGGACTTCACTATGAATTAAGACTAAAAGGAATGAACAGTGCTGTTCATGACAGCCTGTTAATCTGTCTAGGTACTGTTTTATATTATGATTATTTCCATGTGATAAGTCTTTGTTGGTGCAGGATTTGAGTAGAGAATGTATTACAGATTAACTGAAACAGCAGTAAAGAGTACAGGATTCAAAGAGTAATATGGAAGTATGGTAGCTGAACTTTTAAAAGCATTCTTTTTTTCTATCACCAATTCTTTACAAATATCAGGATGAAGCTATGATGAGAGTTCAAGTCTTAACTGATTTCTTCATTTGTAATGCACTGCATGTTTACAGTTTTATTATAAATGAATAGTAATACCCTCTAAAAAACTAGCACCTCATCTACTTTAGCATTTTGTCAGAGTTGTCTTCTGTTCAATAGGGCAGACAGTTTTGGGGAGCATTTTTTTTTTTTAATTAACTGTCAAACAGAAAAGCTATAGACACAGGTTGGTAGTTTGAAGTAATAGCAGATGCCTTGATTCTCTGTAGTTTTCAACTTTCATCAGTCTTGTTATTTTCAAACGGACTGATCTCTATGTTAAAAAAAATGTAGTAAGAAAATCTGCCGCATTTCCCCCAAAAAACTTCAAGCACCTTTGTTCAACTCAGAATTGATCTAGTAATAACTTCTACTTTGCTACCTACATAATGTGTTTCTTTTAAGTAATTTTTATATCTTTAAAATCGTGATTGGCTGATTGACAGATTCTGTGACAAGAATCCTGCAAGATGTAATAAGTAAGTCAGCACATCTTTTCTCTGGCTAAAATGTTCAATTCTATTTTCTTACATGGTAGCTCTGAAAAACAGTTTAAGTCACACAATCCCTTCATGACATACTTTATTCAGTTCTGTCACATCACAGCTGTCAAAAAATACTATGCCAGTTTACTTTTATTGTTGCTTACTGTTTACAACAGCGTCAGCAGGAAACTTCCTGTAGAGTGACCCGTAGTAATGCAAGGAGCAGGGATGATAACAAAAAAACATTGCAATATCCTTTGTTGCAAAATTGGAGGCTCTGGTAGATGTTGAACATACTGTGGCAGCCAAAGAGTCAACCATATCCTAGGGTGCTTTAGCCAAGTATTGTAGCAGCTGGACAAGAAAAGGTATTGCTCTGCTCTGCTCTGCTCTGTGTGCCCTCATCTTGAGCACTGTGTACAAGTTTGGATGTCACAGTATAAGGACATAAAACTATTAGAGGGTGTCCAAAGGAAGACAGTGAAGATGGTGAAGGCCCTAAGAGTGCAGAATGTATGAGGAGCAGCTAAGACCCCTTGGTTTGCTCAGCTCAGAGCAGAGAAGGCTGAGGGGAGGCCTTATCTCTGCTGCAACTCCTTGCAGGGAACAGAGGGACAGCACTGAGCTCTGCTCTCTGGTGACAGCAACAGGACACCAGGGAATGGAATGGAGATGTGTCAGAGGAGGCTCAGGTTGGGTGTTAGGAAAAGGTTCTTCACCAGAGAACAGGGCCCCCAGGGCAGTGGTCACACCCCAAGCTGCTGGAGTTCAGAGTGTTTATACATTGTTTTCAGACATAAAGTTTGATTTTTGTGTGGTCCTGCATGGAGCCAGGCATTGGACTCAGTGATCCTTGTTTGTCCCTTCCAACTTGGGATATTCTGTGGTTTTTTTTGTCCTTTGGAAGCAGATGAAAATGATGGATGAGATAATGGTTGCTAAAACTTGGGAATGATTCTCAGTAGACTACAAAGAACACATGTTAATAAAAGCAGAGTGTTGCCCCAAAGGGCAGTGGGCTGCAGGAGAGTTTTCAGACAGTCTCTGGGAGCACTTATGCACATTTGTACCCATTCACACTATTCTAAGAATGTCCTTGCTGTGGGTTGCTATCCAGTAGTGTGTGCTGGAGAATAACTTTTTGTGCTCTACTGAAGCAAGGAACACTACAAAAACAGCAGAGATATTTGGCAAAGCCATACTGGAACATCCTAAGGGTGAGAGCTGTGAAAATCTGACATGTTTGCTAAATAGGTCTCCTCTTGTCAGAATCAGTTAGTAAACTTGCCAACTGCCACAGCATACATGGCACAGAGAGCTTAAAGACATAAATACTGTTCATTTCCTACTAAGCATGGAGGCACCTAAAATATCCCCCCAAAATATAAGGACAGGAAAATGTTTAGCTTTCATCCAAGAGCAGTCCTTGGTTGTGGCATCTAATCCTTGTACGCAGAAATCTAATTATCTTGAGAATGTTTTTCTTGATTGAAACACTGTAAACAAAAGGAAGTTTAGTAACGGATGAATGTCTTGAAGCTGGACTAACTACCGCATTTATGACAGATTTTGGAGCATTTTGAGTAACAATTAAATGATTTTTCTTTAAAATACATACGATACATTATGTTAATATATTAAAGTTGCAGGATATTTGTTAATATGGCATATGCAGATTAAATTTATCTTAGTATTTTATGAAACATTGTGAGATGAAGCTGCACTTAAACCAAGTAATTTGGGAAACTTCAAATGTTAACATTTGACAATAATGTTTCAAAACAATTTATGACAATATGCATGAATTTACTGTAATAAGAGTACAACTATCTGCAAATAAAATGTGACAGTTCAAATAAATTACAGTGAATTGAAGTGTTTCCATGAATTGGAGAGCTCTGAAGAATTTTGCTAATTTCAAGACAGATTTGTTGTGAGCATCGTAATAATCAAGCTATAATTTGTCAAAAACTGATAGATTTTCATAATAAAAATGTTTTAACATATAACTTGTTTATGCAGTGAAGGATTCAGTATTTTGTTTATCTTTGTATATTTTATCTTTGATAGTGGGGAAAAAAACCAAATTCAATGTCTGTTATCTGTTAAATAAATATCTATTTATCTGTTCTGTATTTTTTCTAAGTATCATTAAGTGAAAAATAATATCTATCCTTCTAGCTCTATATGGATTTATAAAACCCTATTTGTTGTAAGCTCTTGCTGAAATGCTGCATGTTTTTTTTTTTTAATGTATATTACAATGATACTTGTTTTATGAGTACTTTGATATGCTGAGAAATACTTAACTACTGGCCTCTGAGTTGCTGTCTACAGAAATGTTCAAATTCTGTAGGATATCTCATTTATGCTAAGACCACTTTATATCACTCTGACAGCATGAAGTGGGTACATCACATTTATATTCGTTTTCAGGCTTCTTATCATTGCCAGAATGTTATGAAGTTGCCTTAGTTTTGATCTGCACTCAAAAGTTCTGTCAGGCTTATATAATACTAAACTGGAGCAAGAAAAACCACAAATAACAGCCTTTAATATGGGGCTGAAATTCTGAGGAAGAAATGCATTGTCAGTGTTAATGAGTTTCTTTATGAGCCACCTTACTTGGAAGAAGAAATATGTATATTTATATGCAATAATGATTTCAGGTAGGTATTGTAGAATATAGTCCTAAGATTCTTGCTTTACTTTTGAAATTATTTTCCCTTGGTAAATACTTGTTAGTAGAAGAAAATAACTGGGCAGATTATCTTCATAAAAAAAATGTGTTTCAATATATTGCTTAGAGCAGAAGGGGTCAGGCACATGAGTAAACCAACTTAAAAATGCACAGCTCTAATGACATAAATAGGAAAAAAAATGTCTGAATACTTTCAGAAATTTGGATATATTTTAGAGCATGTTTTATGTCCTGTAAGTTCAAAGACTTTCTGTATTACAGACTGGAACAGAAGGCTTGCTTAGAAAATAAAAATAGAGTCTGCTAATTTTTAGATGCTGAGAGTAATTACTTTTTCTTTCATACCTTTGCTATTTATGACCTTGCAGGACACTGAGTTTGCACAGTAGTTTCATGTAGCACATTAGTAAGCAGATGCAAGTGTAAGGAATCTAATTCCTACAACAATTTTTTTTTTTTAACTTATGTGGTAGTGGGTAGAAAAAGAATGCTGTAACAACCCTTTAAGAATTCAAACAAATTTGGATCCCTGTCTCAGTTGCAGAACCAAATATTTTAAACTCCATATACTTGTCTGACAGATCTTCAAAGCTTTCCCACAATTTATAGCATTTACAAGAACATATAAATTCCAGTGGTAAAAGTGATTGTACTCCCATTCCTAATGAGATTTTAGCTTCTGCAAAATTTCAAAATTCGTGTGGCTTGACTTGTTTGGGTATTTCATACATTTTATTCAGCTGTTTCAGATTTCTGTCTGAGAGTAAATATACTTTATGCTTTCTCAATAACTTTTTTGGCATGTAGAAGAAATACATTTGAATGATTGATTATTCCAAGGTCAGATATTCATCCCAATGCATGATTTCAGACCACTTTTTAAGAGACTGAGTGCTTTTAGACATTCATGATGCTTAAAGCTAAAGGCAACACCAGTCACTGTCATTCACAAGATGGATGATTGTTACTGCTATTATGTCTATTGCACATAGTTTCAGACAGTCACTAATTCATGAAAAAAATGACCCCCTCAATTCAGCATGGCTCTGGTTATTCTTTATTACCTGAAGAACTTGTAAGTCAAATGATTACTAAAGGTTTGGTGCAGTGCACAAAACATGATTATCACTGTTTCCAGACTATAAAAGAATCTTATTCATCATGTGCAGAAATCTTCAAGCAACAGTAAGAAACTTCATTCTTACTGCTGAAACTGAACTGCATAGAGAAGCACATAATATTAAGGAAGCAACCATAAATTTGCTCACTCCAGTAGGTCATTTGCAAAACAATTTTTTTTTTTTTTTACTGTGAATGAAGAAGGTGATGGCAGAACCCTGCACCCAAATACAAATATCCTCTGTTTTTTACCCCTTCTTTTCTTTCTGAATCTGTACAATTGATGGTAACAAATATGACTTTGTCTTGCATTTTTCAGAAGGGCTGTAAGAGTAGACTGAAGATCCAAAAAAATGTCTACTAAATGTGTACAGACTGCAGTAGAAAATGAAAACTTAAAAAATATAGTCCACTTCTTACGTGGAGATTTTGCTGCTTCATTGATGTTTGCCTTCATAGTAGATTTATTCAGAAACATAATTCTATGTCTATGTTCCATTCAACCACTTCATAAATGAGAGTACAGATAACACTAACTATAGAGCTAGAGCACAGTGATTATGGCCTCAAAATACATATATTGTGAAAAATTATGGACAAGTGAATTAAAACGTGTTATGTACATACATAAATGGATCTGCTCTGAAAGTAATGCCTCCTGATTTATTATGTTGGCCCACAACGTCAGACGTGAATGTTGTTGGTAGAACCAACCTATCAGAGGCTGAAACTTCCTGCCAATATTTCATTTTATTTTGTTGCTGCAAGGCAGATGGCAGCAGAGAGGCAGTCTGACAAAATGGCATCTACATGGAAGCTTGTTTATGAAGCAAAGATGTGTCTTTGAATATCTTTATGTGGAAATAATAGCACCCATTTACATTCACTAATGTTCACTGAACATTTATGGAGACCAAACAGTGAATGTGAGCATAGTGAGGCAGGGGATAGTGCATTTCAGCAGTGATAACAGAATGTCATCTCCTATTGTGCAAATTTTAAGAGCATAGCATGCAGTCTCTTGTTTGTTGCAGGTGAAAATGCATAGCTATTACTGATGACTACATTGAAAGATCATGTTTCCTAACAGAGAACAGCTCTATCAAGCAGTGTTGTTGCACTCCTTGTATCTATTGTAGTTTGCATGGATATAAATAGGAGGCATTACTTTCAGAGTGACCTATATATATATTTAATATATATATTATTCATAGGGAAGTAGTATAAGCAGAAGGCAGAAAAGAAGCTAAGAGTATTTTGGTAAATGTTTTTTATATTTAATACATGCCATCTTGCAAGGAATATGGCTCATATGACCATACATCCAAACATGGGCAGCAGACTTTCATACCACAAAATGACCTCTAGCTGTTTAGATTTGCCTTAGTTTTAGTTGGGTCTTATATCTATAGCTTTTTTTTTTTTTATTAATTACAGATTAGTCTTATCCTTTAAGATGCTTTTTCCATTTGTTGGAAATCACTTCTGAAATAAAAAGTTACATAACCACCATATGAAGTGTTGTTGTGTATTCAACAGCCAAAGATTTGATTGAATTATCTTTCAAATTTGTTCCATTTCTGCTGCAATAGTGTGGTGGTAGCGAAACAAAACATTTAATCACATTATGCAAAAAGTCTCAAGTTTCTCATGGGGTTAAAGAGCATTTTACTCTCAGCTGTCAAAAGGAGGGAGGCAAACAAGATAAAATTAATTACATTAATGACCCAGGAAACTGTAGTGAACTTAGTAAAAGAGGGAGAATTATTTCTGCCCCACAGCTATGGGACACTAATGCTTTGAAACAGTTTAGCAATTAATGGTAGTAATGAAAGCTTTGGCTCCTATGCTAGTTACTGTTTATATATATAATATATTATTTTATATTATATATATAATATATAATAATAATATATATTATATATATTTTTTAATATATATATGTGTGTGTGTATTTTATTTAATTTTAAATTGCACCTAAGATAGGACTGAGAGTTAAACCATCCCTTACTGAGTGAAATAACAACTTGTTTTACTGCCATGATTGTTCCTTCTGTCTTTTGCCATATGGTCAATTGAGTTATTTCATAGAATGATTAAGAGCTTACTAAAAAGGATTTTGTGAGCCCTACTCAGATTATGGAATTTGGTAATTAGTTTGCTGACTATGTAGACATCTACTAAAGGCCTCCAAGATTACTCATCAGTGCCTCCCTGAAGTGACAAAAGTTACATGACAATAGACACTGAACTCTTCTGAGACTGTCCTAACTTGGTTAAGATAATCTACTTAGGAACATTTCTTCTTAAAAAGGATCTTTCCACAGTTGAACACAATAACTTCTCTTAACAATGCTTTCAAGTTTTATTCCTCAGAAAGGCAGTACACGTACTACAGGTTTATGAAAAGCTTAGTGACCTATTACAATCTGTCAGTAACATCTTGATAATGTATTTACAGATCTTTCATCTTCCACATCATTAATCTCACAATTTCATAGATGATAGGAAAGGTAACTGTTTCTCTATTTATTTTTATTTCTTTAATGATCATTTTAAATAGAACTAAACTATAAGATTTATATAAAAGATTGAAAAGCTTCTCTACGGCCAGAAAAATGTTGACCACACAACGACAGAGGTAAGAATGCTCTGAAATAGCCTCATTGATGCCAGTGAAATTATTTCTGCTTATACCAGATAAGAAACAGACCTAGTGAATCTGGAAAAATGATTGCACTATTTGTCATATGCCTGGAGTACTTACATCCAAACTAAGAGAAGAGTGCTAAATCACTGAAACTTGGTAGTACTGATTGAGGGCCTATCTCTAATCTGATTAAGAAATCATACAAGCATTTGTACTTGACTAGGTTTCCAAAATCAACAATAGAAGAGCAACCAATATTACAGAGGACAAAAAAAGCAAAGCAAAACAAAAACCTGAATGTTTGCCACTATATATATTCATTTACCCCTAATTACAATAGAACCCTCTTCACTGATGTTGCTGTTTCTTGCGTCATAAAGCACTATAGAAAAGACTTATATAATGGCCTATATAAATGAAAATTCCAGAGTGAAATTGGCTTTTATCCCCTAAGCAAAAAAAAAAAAAAAGCAAATACAGATAATAAATCTATAGAACGAAGTCAATTCAGAGATGTGTTAAATCAAATTAAGAGTGCTTTTATAATATTGAGCAAATGGCAGCTGCACAGAATTACTTATTTGTAAGCCTCATCTATTACAGTTAATTTTGCTGACTTCAAGTACTTAATTTACATTTGTTAAACTAGCTAAATAATGGAGAAGGTGGTATGAATGGTGTGTTTATTCATACCAGAATTTATCATGCTGTTTAGGATACAAGTGTTTTTCCTGTTTGATGTTTTCCTGTTTACTTGATTGTTTTTTTTAATCTGTGAAATAGAATTGTTGAAAGATATCTTTAAGACTTAAGAGCTGGAATCTACTATTTAAAGGACATAGGATTGTTGTAGAAAATTCCACCAGGAGAACACAAAAGAAAGTCCAAAGCTATCTTAACAGTTTTGGTTTCTGAGATCTCAGAAAACAATACAACTTCTTGACCACTCTTGCAAAAGCAAATAAATTGATCTTTTTGTCTCTCATCATTACATCTGCTTCTTTGGAGCAAACAACTATAATTTAAAAATTGTACACAGGAATTGTATGACTGGTGTTGTGAGCAGACATGATTTTTCAGATCCTTTTTCTAATGGTGCAAGCATATGTTCATATTTTAGGAAGATACATGTTGTCAATTTTGGACTCTGTATACATCCAACTGCAGCTTGCTTATGTCTTTGATTAAAATTTATACTGATAACAATTTCCTGGGAATACTCAGGCATCAACAATTTATTGACCTTGGTGGAGAACAAGAGAATTTTTTCTGTATACTATTCAACCTATTTTTTCAGCAGTTTTGCAAACTGCTAAATGGTACAACATAGAAATACACAGAGGTCATTTGTACAATGCTTTGTATGTGCTTTGTGACTGCCACCGAGCGCCAGGCTGATTTTTTCATGCTACTTCATGGTTACTTGTGATTGATGACGTTGGAGCCCACTGCCCTCATTTTAGTCTTATAAGGTCATTCTTCAGTCAGATCATGCTATAACTTCTACATTACTATATTAACACTAACATAATTAAATACGTGATATAATTAATAAATGGTATTGTCTCAGCAGTAATCTTTAGGTTACCTCCATACTCATTTTCCAGATTTTATCTGATCTGTGCTGTTCAGAGCATTTGTCATACACTCTTGCACAGCATCACTAGTGCCCTGCTTTTTCAAAGGAAGGTCCTTGGATTTTACCATATTGCCCTCATGGTTTCTGACCCTTCAAAGAAGGCCAGGAGGTTTGTAGAACATGGCTTGACAAAACAACTGCATCATGAAAAGAAACTTGCATTTATCTAGTTCACTAATTCTGTCCTTTAATACAGTGCCTGCTAATCCATTACATAGCAAGAAATTTAAAGACCTGTAGCTCCTTTGGTACTCTCAATCCTTTGATAAGATTGCTGCCACATTTAAAACAGTCTTCAAATAAAAGAGAAGTTTAGAATTTGAGGTTATGAGATATCATTAACAATGTACCTATTTCAAGAAAGAATCTTAAACTGTTCTAACAGCTCAGCATAACTAGAACAAGAAGGAGGGCAGGGAGAATACAGATGTCTGTGCATAGCTATTATGTACACTGGAAGTGATGATATTCACTGCTAGTGGAGAAAAAAAAAAAATTCATTAAAACTGAAATGCCAGTGGATGAAATGAATATGCTTGCTGCTAACTAGCATGAAAACCTACTGTTAAGTCTTAATCTTAGTATACCTTATCTCAGAAAGTAGCATAATACACCTGAAGTACAGGTGTTTAGAAGGACATAAGCAAGTGACATACAAATAGTGCAGTCTGTAATCACTTAAGCAGAAAAGCAGAAAGGCACCACAAACAAGAAGCTTCAAAAATACAGGGAACACTGAATTTCCATTTATGAAGTTTTCTAGCAGGTTTTACAAGTAGTGATTGACTTATGCAAATACTACTGTAAGACTGATTAATATAATAGTAGTACCAGCTGTGGACTGAGTTGGCATATCTTCTGCTATGCTAAGCTTAACCATAGCTTTGATCCCACAAAGAATACCCCACTGTTTTCACACAACTCTGATTCTGCTGAAGATAGTTCCATGTCTTTAACAGGAGATGGAAAAGTCAATTGCAGTTTCCACAATAATCTTTCAGCCAGTACTATTGTGTACTCCACAGGCAATCTGCAACCCCAGACATGTGCAGAACCTTGTGATTGAAAGCCTATAGAAATGTATGAATGTTACGTACTGTATCTTCCTATGTTTAGAAAGACAAAAGAACAAGAACGTAAAGGTTCCCAGGCTGTCCAAGATATCAGCTCCAAGATTCTTGCAATATTTTTAGGTTCAATGCTTTTCAATTCAAGAAGGATATTGACCTATTCTTAACATTTAGTAAGTGGCAGTTATTCTCATTATTTCTGGCAAGAAGGCTGCTGCAGTGCATCAAATGTTACAACAGTTTTCCAGCCAAAAATAAATGGGTTGCACTTAACTTTCTTTGCAGGAATTAACCTTTCTTGGTTTATTATGGTTCTGCACACTACTGAAGAAAATGGAAGAAAAATTATGGTGGGGAAGGAGTGAAGGTGGTGATAGGGTGGTGTCAAGGCAAATCAAAACCCAGTTCCCATTGCTTTTTATTTTTTACTACCGATTTCTGTAATGCATAAAGAATGCAGATCACAATTTGAGTTCTAGCCCTTAAGCTCTTAGGGATTATGGAAACAAAGGGACTTTACTTCTTTTCTGCTGCTTCTCTTGCTGCTGTTCATATAAAAAAAAAAAAAAAACGTAGGGCCTGCAGTCTGTTGCAATAGTTGCCTGCAAATACTGAGGAAGTGACAGAAGGTAGTGGTAGTAGATAACTAAGGATGAAGCCCTTCAGGGAAGTACAGATAAATGGGAGGCATAAGTCAGTAGGAGCCACTACTGATGAGTCTGGAGATGAAGATGACTGAAGTTTCGGAGTAAAAAAGAAAAATATTTTGGAACTACTGGGAGAAAAACACGATTTTTTGAATTTTGATACAGTACACAAAAGCATACACTAGAATACTCCTCCTCTTAAATTCTAAGTTTTACTTACTAGTTATACTACTGCACTTGGCAATAGACTAGAATATAAACATTTTTAATACTGCTGAGATCGGTTAAGCATGAAAAGTTCAGCATAGCTTCAAGTTAATCTTCCTAGAAGAGATTTCCCAAGCTGTTCTTCCTAAAAGAAATTTGAGATGCAATCCAACCAACGTGATCTATAGCATCTGGAGTCCCACCTTCTAAATTGCCTCTGTCCAACTGAGGTACATCCTCTTGCCTGCCATCTTTCTGATACTCTTAAGTTTTCTGCATGTATTTGTTTCTTTGTTTATAGGAACATAGGAAGACTGTTTCTATCAAACTAGACCTTAAACTGACTCATAAAGATCTTGCTTAGCAGGTAGAAAGTGTAAGCCTATATCCTTTCAGATTTAAGAAAGTGGGAAACCATGGGTCCTCATCAGAGAGTGCTTTGCATACCAGAGTTCTATACAAATGTCCACTAAGTATCTAGAAATTCTCAGTGATTTGTTTGATGAGAGTCTCATGTTCACAAAAGACCTGAGTTATGTGAAATGCCTTCTGACTGTATACAGGAGACTAAAAAAAAAGGAACCCAACCTGAAAACTCCATTGACTTGAATAGCTTAACATTTTAGTCAAGAAGCAACAGAATTGTCAGGACCTTCTTCTTCTACAGCTTTCCTATTGAAGATTGCTTAAAAATGTTTAAAAAACAGGACCTGAATTCCTTAACTACATCTGCTACACTTCATCTCTCTTGTTGCCTGTTGCCTTATTATTGTGAAAGCATTTTGGATACACGAGTCTATAACTTGCCTGCATTAAATTTCTTTTTAATTGGACAGTTTCAATCTGTGCTTTGGTAGGCCTGTAAATTAAGATTTTTTTTTTTTAAATTCTCAGTGGCTAGGATGCTATCCATTTCCTTATACTAATAATCTAAGTACTAAGAGCAATTAGGTAGAAAATGTTAGCAGTCTGTTACCGTATAGTACCTACACTTCTGAACATTTGTTGACCATTCTGCCACCTCCTCTAAAGTTAAGTCAGTTTTGCCTATATCTGTTATTTGTTGGCTTCTGAATATTTATTCACAGACTAGTCCTGCAGCCTTCCAGCGAGGTCCCTGACTCCTCACACATAGCCAAACGAGAGTAGTTACTGCCTCAGTTTCCGAAAGGGAACATTTACCTTTGCCTAACAGATAGAATATGAAAAGCTAGTGAATGGAAGTTGGCCCTGCATAATAGCACAGGTGCCAAAAATCTCTCAGATGTTTTGCTAAACCCATCCTCAGTTAAACCTCCATTGTCTGAATACTCACTTAGATGGGCACTTTACTGTGGACATTCATTTCCATTTCAGGTCCCTCATTCATCTCTGCAAATTTGGAGTTCCCCTTTTCTTTTAAGACTGTGTTGGTGCAGCAAAACCTAGGGAAGATAAATGAGTATTGGCTCCTCAGGCATTCTTTTCACTTCTGAAAGTACATAGGAAGGAAATCCTGAGGCTGACTACTAAAAGCCTAAAGATACCTTGTCAATAATTAAGCTTATGCTTACAAAAACACGTTCAAAGTGAACTCCTGACTAAATGGCTGTAGGATGAATACCTTGAAAGAAAGTATCCACACAGCATAATGAACATGGACAATATATTTTCAGATGGAATATTCAGATGGTAAAAAGAGAACCAGTAAATTAGGAAGGGCTCACCTGGAACTCCACACAGGAAGGATCTCCAACAAGAGATCCTCTACTAGTTGTGGTCAGCCCTTAAATGGGGTCTGGGGAGGTGGACTCAGACTCTACCCTCCTTCTGTTCACACAAGGTGAATTGCCTTCACCTGTCCTCCTGTGGCTGACTCAGTGCTCACCTCAGGTGATCAATCAGTGGTTCAGGCTGTGATTCAACAGTTCCCATACAGTGGAAAAGGAGACTTAAATGGGGATTCATCATTTGAATTTGATTTTTTTAAGTCACTAAATTACTGTAAAAATAGAAGTTCAGAATACTGTTTCTAAAGTATAAGTTTTATAGAGTCCAAATTTCATCATATGATTATAAAGAAAAGACAAATAAATGAAAAACATATAGATACAGATTTTGTGTTCTGGTATCCTGTAGGTGGCTTTTGTTTCTTCTGTTATTCCCTTCTGTGTGTTTAGTTTAGTTTATTGTTAAAAAGTCTAAATTTTAATTATGATCAGAGCTTTGAAAATAATTTTGTTTACATGAACAGTGTTGATTCGTTCTATGCTGTGAAGTTCCTTACAGTTCAAGAGAATGTATTTTTTAACCACACTGCAATCACTGTGAAGGGTATTATTCAAATACAGATGCTAGCTTTGGTATTAGAATTTTCACATCTAGAAGCATGACTGCAAGTTTCAGTTGTATCTATAAATAAAAGTGGATGGCAAACATATGTATGTTATCATTTAAATAAGTAATTCTCCTTTGTTGTGTGCCTTTTAAACAAAGCTGTGTAGGATACAGCCAGCAAAAGTTCTAACCTGAATATAATAGCACAGGATTTTGGAAAATGACTGAGATCCAGTGTGTTTTATAAAGGACTGAACTTGTACGTCCTCATAGATACTATGGAGAATAAAGGAAAAAGTGAAGACTAAATTCTTAATTTTCCTCCTTTTGGTGTGCAGGGAAGCTCTGTTTTGCATTGCAGGTAGAAGTTTAAAACTGTCTGCCACAGGAATCTGAGAATGAAATCAATCAAGGCCATATATCAAGATCATAGAATAAGCATTATGGTCATTGCTGTATTGAGTCTGGCTGAGATGGAGTTAACATTGTTTATTAGACTTCTTATGATGCTGTGTTTTGAATTTGTGATGGAAAGAGTGTTGATATCTGAACAGTGCTTGTACAACTTCCCAGCTTTCTCTGTCATCCCCCTGCTCTCTCTACAAGACGGCTGAGGGTGAGCAAGAACCTGGGAGGGGAGACAGCTATGACAGCCGACCCAAGCAGACTAAAGGGGTATTCCATATTACATGACATCGTGCCCATCAATAGAGTAGGATTTTGCCATTCTGGATGTCTTTTGATCACAGACTGGCTGAGCACTGATCTGGTTGTTTGAGATATTAAGTGACTGCCCATGTATCATTTGTTTGTTTTCCTGTTTCCTTCTCTTATTAAATTGTTTTTTTATCTTGACCCATCAGTTTTCTTGCTTTTTTTTTTTTTTGTGCTTAACTACTGGCTGAGACCAAACCAATTCCACATTATATTATTATCAGAATGTGGTTTTCACTACTGACTTAATGGCCTGACCCCAAAACACAACCTATATGAGGATACCAAAGGTGTTTAGTTCAGGTGTATGACATGCTAGCAGAGAGTGGAATTGGCTGCATCAATAATAATTAAAATACATGGAACAGGTCACACGACCTGGGAGGCCTTTTTTCAATAAAAGTTCCAAAATTATCAAGCAGAAATTTTCCAATATTTGCACACCTTGCCTAGACAGGGCCTTGTGAGTTGAAAAGCCTACATTTGAATAATTGGTTACCTTTCTCATTATAGTAGTCAGAATGACTATTGTTACACTTTCATTTTTCCCTGGAGATATACCAGCCACCTTTCGCACGGCTGATATCTGAAATACTGCTTAAACATGGAAAATAATTCAGCCTCTATTTAATCATACTGAATCTTCCTGTCTCATGTTGTGGTATCCACTTCCTAGCTGATACTGCAGTCTAAATTAGAAAATAAATTCAGGCAGAAAATTCAAGGAATGTTAAAACAAGTCTCTAATCTAGATCTTGTCCTCTAAGTCCATTGATCTCTTTGTGCTTTCGACTGCTGCTGATTTTTCAATAGGCTGTTTGGACTACACATACAGTTCTGGTCAATTTCTGATTTTTCCCCATTTCTCTTTAATAGAAGGATGGTGTGGAATGGTTTTTTATGTGTAGGTGCCCTTCGGCCTTTGAACAATAGATCTGTATTTTGGAGAGCTGAATAAAAGATATGTTCTGGATGTCATTCACAGCCTCATTCACAGATTATTACACTGATGGTTCTGACCACAGAATTTATAAATCTATAATGAGAAAACTAAAAGTAATTTGTAGAAGCATAAGAAAAAAAAATGCTTGCAAACTTTTTCGGGAAGTGGTTATAAATATGATGAACTCAGATGTAATCTTCAAGGGGGAGATGTTAAGTGCCTGAAGCATGGTTCTTGTGTCGCATCCCAGTAGTCTCTGAGCTCACTGAAGTACTTCTGTTATATACCATGAGTGGAACTGCAATGTTTGGTAACACGGATGACTTTAATTCCAAGGAGAGATTCTTAAATAAATGCAGAGAAGGTCTGCGTATCAACAATTGTCTGCTCTACTTAATTCTGAGCTGCCTTTTAATTAGCATGTTAAATTTTAGAACTTTGACTTGACACACACTGGGTTAGGTTCTTCTCCCTGGCTCTGTCATAGCTGTACACAATACTGTAAAAGATCTTAAGTCAAAGAAATTGTACTGCATATGTGTCACAAATTTTATGAGAACTTGTCTTTGAATTTTTCACTGCTGGACTGAAACCTTGCTGTATTCTAAGCCAAAGTGCAGTTTCTTCATTTTTCCTCTCAGAAATAAATAAGTGTATAAGTGTAGGGGAAGATGGTCTTGTTCTTTTTTTTTTTTTTTTTTTAAGCAGTTGTAACAACATTTTGCTTGGTTCATTCAGATTTGCTTTCTAAATACCTATTAAGATTTAAATTAGATTTGAGGAAAATTTTTTTCTCTGAGAGAGTGGTCAGGCACTGGAATGGCCTGCCTAGGGAGGTGGTTGAGGCACCGTCCCTAGCGCTGTTCAAGAAGCGTTTAAATGAGGTGCTAAGGGATTTGATTTAGTAGCTTGGTGGGTAGGGATGGTGGTGTGAGGATGGTTGGACTAGATGATCTTGTAGGTCCTTTCCAACCTAATGAATCTGCCCTTCCAAGTCCCATACAACTGATGAAAGAAACTTACACTTTTGTTTTACTGAACTGCAGTCGAAGTCCTAGCTTTTCAAAATTGCACAGAAAAAGCCCACATCTCATCTCCTGGACAAAATCAGAAAGATGCCCTCATGCTGTGCAGTGTATGCTGTGGATCTATGTTCAAATGTGTTCTTCTGGATGACACTTTTTTGAAAGCCAGTAAATGCCATTGCTTCTCCTTCATAGTGAGATCTACTCTTACTTCCAGAACAGGGCTGCCTGCATGCATAGAAAGCAAGATTATTTAAGATTCTTTCACATGGTACACACTGTTTGCTACTACTTTCTATGTGACTCAAGAATAGCTGCTTATGTAATACAGTGCCAATATATGTTATGCATACTGTCAACTGCTGTTTTTCTTTGAAAACCATACCAGAAAACATTCAGCTTTTGTGATCTTTGATTTTCTGATAGTACCATACCTTTTCTATTTTTATTCCACAATTGATAAAAATATTCCCTCACTGGTCAAAGCAGAAAAAAACATACTCTTGAGATGGTAGAAATTCTGCAGTTTTAGTTCAAAGCAGTGGCTTTTTTATTGTCTTTTATAAGCCATGTCTAGTATACTGTTCTATTATATGCATTTTGTTCCTATCTTCCCTTGAGAAATCACATAGAGAACAAGAAAAGTAAGAGATGTTAGTTGCAATGCTTAATTACTGCTGTTTGGTTACTGCAAATATGGATGCTTGGTTGCTACACAAGTATAAGGACCTCAGATTAGAACAAGATTTTTTTCTGGAGAAGGGCTAAAGAATCATTCTAGGAAATTGCCATGCAAGAATATGAAAAATATGTAATTCATCATCAGTATACATTTTTTCCTTTAATTCCACAAATGAAGGGGCCCTGAAGGCAAAATAAGATTTTCTCCTAGTCTCTCCTAATTGATTTGTTGAATTGTTAACTCAATGAAAATGTTTAAGTATGAATATCTCAACCATTAACTAATAGAAAGTTGATCTAGTAGTTTTATTAATTCATGAAATAATATTTTCTAATAGGCCCTGCAAAGTTTCTCAAAAGAGAATAACCTGTAATAGTCAATACTGGCTAATGATAGGAAATACAGAAATGCTGTAAAATGATGCTTGTGTAAGTATTAATTTAAAGTATCTTTAGACACACATTTAAATTAGAGAGGTGAAGCTATTTAAAATGAGAAAATCGCCACTGCATTTTTAGTGTCTGACAGTCCTTAAAATATGCTCAGAAATGTCTTAATCTATGTTTTGTGTTTATGTTTATGTGTTTTTAACACAATTGAAACTATAGAAGAGAGTGATGAGCTCAGTATTAGCATTATGTACAACAGAGACATCCCAGAATCACAACATACATCTTTCTAAATGTTAATTCAACACTCTATGGCAGTTAAAATAATAATAATAATAACCCAACACGAAAATGAGATAAACCCCACACAGATGGAAATAATTAATATCTGAACTGATTAGAATGCTTATTTTTTTTAGAAGAATTGATTGGAAGAACTGAACATATGGATAAGCTAAAGGCTGCTTAGGCTTTGGTACTTTGAATTTAGGAAAGGGAAAAGCAAAACAAAACAAAAAACAAGTGAGTTTGTGGAGAATATGAATCACAGATGGCAAGGATAAAGTGGCAAGAGAGACTGATTATTTATTCTGATAGCTCAATGAGTTAAAAATAAATAAATTTTTTATCAACTTGAAATAGTAGTAAGATAAAGTATATTTCATTTAAATTATGGACATTTTTGCCAGGAGAATAGCTTTCTACTCCATTTTTTGAGGGAAAGACACAACATACTCCAACTTTTGGACATGGGGTACTACTAAAAATGTTATCCAAGTCTATGTGAATTGGTAGACAGATAAGCCTCAGCTTTTATTCTGGGGGCTTTTTCTCTAAGAGATTGAATAGAAGTGCTGGACTCTTCAGGCATGATATCAGTAGCTATTGGGAATGAGGTTTTCCTAGACTGGCAGAAGTGCAGAGAACTTCCACTTAAACAGATAACTTCGATTTTAAGAAACACTACCTTATAATAGTATTCTAAAACATTTATATATTTATATTCTTCTCTTCATTGAGAAGATGATACTGCTTAAAAGTTGTTTTTTTTTGGTTTTTTTTCACAGCTACGTAAGTGCATTGCATTTTTAGTGGCAAGCCCCTGCCTCTATTTCTGACTGAAATGACAGTGTATGATCTGTTCACTTAATGGCTGTCTTCACCAGTTTAGACAAGCAAGCAAATTAGCAATGTAACACATGGGTTTTCTTGTAGCTGCCAGGAAGAATAAATAATACGTATTAGCAAAAAACTGGTTTCTGTCCATGGAATTTAATCTTTTTTTGAGGTAATTTCAAATACAATGTATCTATCTATATATATATATTAAATAATGAAAAGCTGTGTATTGTATGTCTTAGTCTTACCATTCCTCTCAAGTCAAACTTGATTTGCATATAGCTGAACTGATGCCTGTGATTTCTTAGGGGTCAAAGTATCAAGTATTGCAGCAAATCTAGGCTAAATCTATGACAGTCAATACGTTGGTTCTATTTTTCTGCATGGTAGATTTTTGGAATGACTTTGTTGCATTACTGAGTCTGAGAAAGCTCCTTTCTACGTATAGGAACCTTGCTGCTTTATCTGAGAGTTTGCTGAATGCATGCATTAAATTTATTTGTCTAGTGTGTAGGCTATTTCTCATACTCTTTTGAATAGCTCCTTAGCGATTTATCTGGCGACTCTGTCTAAATAAACTTGCATGCATGCAATCTTTGTAAAAATACTGCTGAAATGAATGGAAAGATATTCACAAATATTTAAATCACTTCATAAATACACTTTTGCCTACAATTTAGAAGCTGACTTCCAAAGAAGTGATGATAGGAATTTCATATACTAGAAGGTTGCACACATTTTTTCACTTTAATAACGGGATATCACAATTATCTCCGCTGTTCCACAAAACATCTGTTCTAAAGGATTCCTGATTTACCAGTTTGATAAATTAAAAAATGCATTTTAGATTAAGTGAAAAATGGACTTATACTCTCTTCTAATTAAACACATGTATCTGGGTTTACTTTACCTTTGCATCAGGCATAGCCAGGCTTCTGTTTACTTGTATTTGTTTTCTTTTAAGAAAAAGAAGTAATAATTCAGAGTTATATTCTTGCTGTATCTTAATGCACCAAATCCATAAAATGAAAAATTTCTATCTGAGTAAATTTTTCATTTCTATGAGGGGGAGAAACTTTGGTTTAGATCTCAGCCTTACAAAGACATATGTATTGAACCATGAAAATGTGAGAAGTCAGATCAGGTTCAAACTCATTCCATGAATCCTTCAAAGTGATTTTGATAAATCTGTGAGTGTAGATTTAGAAAGAAAATAACAACTAATTTGCACTCTCATAATCTTAGTAGAATAGGAAAAAATGTTTTTGGTAATTGTTTTGGTAGCAATTTTTTTCCAAAACCAATAAATATAGAGGGATGAATTCATGGAAAACTATTGGCTTTGTATAGTGTTTCTATACCAAAATGCAGTGCCAAAATTAATTTTCCTTCATGGTGTGAAATCTAAAAACATTTTTTTTTACTTGAACACAGCACCACTTATCTGGTTCGGAAATTTAAAAGATCAACTCTTCAAAATCTTTCTTTTTATCTAGGTACAAAATGTGATGTGAGAGCTTGAAGTGCAGGCTAATATTACGCTGGATATTCTGAGAAGTGTACTTGCTGTTTAAGTGTGAACTGCACATTTAGTTTTACACACCATTACTTCTGTAGTGACTGTTGAAACCTATCAGCCTTTTGGCAAAAAAGTATTCTATTCAAGGGGTTAATGAGATACATGGAAAAGTTAATTCCTTTGAAACTGGTGATCTAGTAATCAGTAGACAGAAATTCTACGTGGTTTATTTCATTTCCAAAAATTCCTATTTAAGGCTGGATTGCTCCTGTCTTTTAAAGCCAGACAAAAAATATCAGCTAGTACATACATTAATTTGAAAATACGTGCATACTTAACCAATTTAAAACATTAGCCATACTATTGATGTCTAAATTAAGGAAATGAGACTCTAATTGAAAAATATTCAATGACTTCCTTGTTTTTCTACAATATACTTATTTGTGTGCTTATTTTTATATTCCAAAGGCATTCTGTTTTTAATCCTCCCTGGGTTAATAATTCTGAAAAATGATGGTATTAAATAGAGTATTAATTGATTTTCAGAATCAGACCACTGTTGGTGAAAGAATAAACAGTGTCTTCATGGATAATTTTCCCTGCATATGCGCTGTTGGATTCAGTAAAAAATTTTGATTTATGAACATAGTTCTTATCAGACTGAGGTCCCTCTCACACAGTATCAAAATAAGTATTATTTATGATTATAATATATAATTTAAAAATGCATTTAAATTTTTCTTGAAGAAGAGGGTCTTCTAGAAATGGGAGATCCTCTGATAAAAGTGCAGTGTTTGATCCTTCTGCCATTCTGTCTTTAAAAATAGAATGCTTCTTTTTATGTTCACATCTTAAAGTGTTTTTTACTTTGAGGAAATGTTTGCTATAAAAGAAGAAATAAATTGAGTCTGAAACAATCTCTGAAGTTCCAGAAAACAGTTCTGGGAGTCTAATTAAACTTGAGAGTTACTCATCAAACTTAGCAGCCACTTTACAAAACAATGTAGAATTTCACTGGCTGAACAAAAAGCTAATTAAGAATTGGCATTGCCTTTAAAGTCAGAAATTATTACAGCTTTAGGGAATACGTGTTGGCTCATTTTGCTGTATTCTGAATTGCATTTTGATGTTCTCAAACAGTAAAGATTTTTTGTACTCTGTTTAGAGTTTACTGCTTAGTAAACTCTATTCTCTTACTGCAAACTTTGTTCTCTTACTGCAGATTTTGCAGTCCATCATTAAGGTCTGCCATTCATTAAGCTGTGATGTAATTTGTAGTACTCTGTAGTATTTTTTTTTTAAATCTGATTTTTAGATCACATCTATGAAAAAAATGTTTTTAAATATCTGCCTACATGATTACCAGGACTGCAGTTAACTGGGCCTTTATAAACTACATCAACAGCACATACTAGTAACTGTGGACAGAAAATTGCACCCAATGCAGAATTTGTTTTCATAGAGCTTTGTTTGAATGAGAATAAATATTTAAAATTATCCTGAAGTGCTTGAACAGAATTTTGTAGCTGGTTAAAGTGCTTAGAACAAAAAATAAACAGAAAAATAGAGCCACATTTTTCTTGCTGAATACTTATAAACATGAACAAAAAAATAACCAACCAAAGAAAGACACAACCCAACAACAAAAAACAAACCCACTACCAAGAAACAAACTAACAAATAATATCTTAAACTGAGAGTGTTTAATAACGATGACAGATTATATTAATCAGAGTCTGGGGGCTAATTTACCTTCCATACATTTTGTCTATTTTACATGAAGAATGTTTAGTTAGAACTACATTAACTAACATATAAAATGTTCTATCATTTTTATATATTATTTTTTATATAAACATTTAATATATGATATAATCTTATAAATTAATAAGTTACAATAATAATAATATCAAATATAAATAACATGATGTCGAGAAGAAAATTTGATATGTAAATTATATATGCAAAAGATGTGTACATGGATAATTATGCACAAAATATATACATTTGCTTTTGTAGTTACATCTGTAAGTAAACAAAATGGTTTGGGGTTAATATTAATTCTTGTGTGGATCTTGTGTCCAACAAACATCTTGATGTGTTTTAATATTCCTTTAGCTTAGAAAGGCTGCTGTTTCTCTCTTTTTACTTTTAAATTACCTATTTAGCATAGAGAGAGTAGGTGACAAGCTGGAAAGTACATGTCTGTAAATTTACTGTTTTATGTATCAATTCCTGAAGAATGGACACTGGGTTCCCTGCCAGGAAAAATGACTTAATTTTGAATGACAGTAATTTTCTCTACTAATTAAGAAAACATGGCAGAAAAACAACTTATATCTATGTATCCTTGTATTCATGGTTTGGTAGACATGACTTACAATAAGCTGATGCCTATTACCTTCTGTTCTTAAGGTAAGTTATAAAGACTTGCAGCACACATTGCAACCAACATATTATGACTCTACTGTAGATATGTATTTATTAACTCCTCTGTGAAGTTGAATGTAGTGTACAGACTGTAAGCATGTTAGAAGAACTTTCAAACACATTTTAATTATCAAATTGTTGGGTGTTGGACAAGAGAAATACAAGGACGTAGAAAGTAGGATTTTATGGATGGCAGTTTTTGCTATATCCAGTGACAGATTCATACCTTACTTGTTTTATCCACTGTATGCTGGAGAAAGAAGCAAAAATACATTTTTATATAGATACTCACAGAAACCTCACAGTAGTACCTTACAGTCTGAGATGAATTTGTCTGCCCAATATCACTGTGGAGCAGGGAAGTCAATTTATCTTCTTTTCACAGACAGGGACCTGAGGCACAGGGAAGCTAAAGCCCAGATTCAGACAATCTGAATTCCAGTTAAATCTCAAAGTCTTGTGTTTCCAATTGGCTAGGTGCCTCTGGCGCAATGTCCAAGGTCATATAGGATGTCTGCAGCAAAACTGAATACTGAATCTAGCTTTAACTCCTCTCAAAGTAAGGCTTTATATCACTGTATGACTTTTTAAAGGATACCCTTGTATCACACAGAATTGAGGGGTAACTTCCCCATGATTATTCTACTTGTTCCTCAGAAATCCTCTTTTATTTTGAAAGGATCTGAATATGTAGGGATAGTTAAAAAATCAGTTAAAGATTCAACTAGGTTATACTCAATATGTGTGCAGTGAATTTATCTCATCAATCAGAATACGGTGACATTTACATTCCAATTAGATAAAGAATTATGCTGTTCACACTACATTTGTATTCCCAGAACACATTCCTTTAAAGAATGTAGTTGATAAACCTCAAGGAACCATTAAATAAAAATTTCAAAGTGGGGTGAGTTTACATATTACTTGAAGTAAACAGTTAAATCCATATTATTCTCAAAATAATAAATATCTCGTCTTCACGCAGTCATAATAGTTTGAGTCTCCAGAATAATGTACTTTTGGAGAGGAAGCACCATGTAAAGCAAAATGGCAGAGTCCAGTTGAGGCAATAATATGATAAAATTACAATTTTATTTTATTTTAATCAGAACAAGTTAGTTTCATTAACCCTCCTGGAACCCATGCTCTTCACTGACAAAAGTAAGAGCAACAAGGGCAACTTGAAATATTAATATTCAGACACAAAAAAAAAGATGATAAATAGCAGATGAGGAGAGAATTTTAAGTCTTTAATGGACATATGTTGTGTTTGAACCCAAATTATTCACATTTCAAGTCGATTAATGTTTCTGGAGTTTCAGTTGGGCATGATGAAATATGTTCTCAAGCAGACCTGCTTTGCCTAAGCTTACTAATAGGTGCATGCAACAATGAGCAGCAGTCTTCAGTTGCATGACTGATATTGGGAATGTGATTACTAGAAATATCCATTACTGTAACTTGGAAATATATATAAATTCTTCAGTTCAGGTGATCTACATGTGTCAACACAGAGCTGGAATACAGCCAAGGCATACACCTAGATGTTGGAGGTAGGAAATGCAGTTTCTTAGAATAAGTCTGGAAAAAAACAGGGCTTGGGATCTGCTTCTGTACATAACAGTTCTCTGCATTAGTCTCCTCAGTATCTCTGCCCTGAGAATCCTGGATAATGGTCAAAAACTGAGTATTTGAATCAAAATGACAAGTGCTTAAGGAAGGTGTAACAAAACTCAGCATGGTGATGCATGAGCACACTCCCGTCAGAAATGCTGATGTAGACTGAAAGCTGCTACTTCTATTCTGACAGCCCCATGAATGCATAAGATATCAGTTAACCTTTCTGGTGGCTTTTCTGCAAAAGGTCTTATTAGTTTCACTTTTCAGAATGGAGCTAGGAGCTTACTGTTATCTTACTTTTTTTTTTTTTTTTGTCATCTGTAATTGTTACTATTTTTTGTTGTTAAAGATTTCACCATCAAAACTATGTTCCCCTGAATCTCTTTCTAAGAACTGCATTCTGCCTGTGGCTTACTCTCCAGCAAGCAAAAAGATATATCTCAAAATATGTTGTAAACTGTCAATAAATTCAGCTAATACTTTCTAAGAGACAGAAGCATATTTTTAAACCATTCAACAACTTAGTTTTGTTTATCATTAACAACTACAGCTCAGGCAAGTCAGCAATGATTTCAGATAAACTTGCTTTCTCCTGTATATTCTAATGTCCAAAGAAGAAAACACGTGCTTGTACACAGTAGCAGGGAATGCCAGTGTGAGCATTTGCGTAAACTCAAAGACAAAATATGAAGATAGAGGTAAAGAGAAGAGATGGGTGACTTTTTACCAGTGTGTCCTTCATCCAAAATAAGATATTTCTTACTTCAAATAGACATTTGTCAAGTATTCTGACCACATGTTTTCCAGAATCACTAAAAATAGGCCATTGATTTTGGAGGAAGTTACTACATTACAGATTAGAATGTTTCAGGAAGAATGAATCTTGTTCAGGTTTACTGATAATCATCATGTGTGTAAATGCATTATTTTGAAGTTAATCCAGAGCTAATCTTGGCCAGGAGTTTCTTTGGTTATCTTTTGTGAAAAAGGTGATTTTATTCATTTGTTGATATCATTTTTAAAAGAAAAAAGACACATACATACCCAAGTACAAACAAGGTGAAATCTGTAATGGGAGACCCAGCATGTAATCAAATCTGTCTTCCATTGTTTATATGAATATTCATTTTTTTCTGACAATTTCTGAATATCTTCCTTTATATTCATTGGAAAAAAAAAAATCTTTTGTCGCTCTGAGTGGAATCTCCACCCTGAACTCAAGTAACCTTCCTCATATCACTTTCCTAGAAAAAAATACATTTCTATCCTAGAACTTTCCATTTCACTGAAATGGTGTTCAATGAAAAGCTCTTGCTAAGAATTGTCTCTCTTTTTTTTTTTTTTCTTTTGGTCTTTTGTAATCCTTTGTAATCCTTTAAACTTTAAAACTGAAGTAGACCAATTTTTCAACCTATCTGGAAGTTCACTGAACGTTTGAGTTTCATTAATAAGTAGTTGGACAATCATATTATTTCATTTTGGATCTTTACGTATTTTCAAAAATGAAAGTTAACTGTGAGACAACTCACTTCTCTATCAAAATTCAGGACTTGGAAAAATTCCACTTCAATTCTTTTTCCTCCTTGACTCTACCACTATCATCTTTAAATTATGTCATGAGATTTCTATTCTGTGTATCTGTAGAACACATCAGATGTAGCAAGCAATAGAAAATAGCTGAAAAAGAGAAAAAGCTGGTAGATCCTGCTTGTTGTAAGTGGGCCTATGAACAATAAAACGATGGTGTTGGTGGTTTTCTAATAATGGCAGTGATCTGACACATGAACACACCACAAAACTTAATGTCATACAAAATGTGTGACTAGAAGCTACTGTATGACTAACATTCTATTAATGTGTTGTCACTTTGATTAAAGAAAGGGGTTATCCAAGGAAAATTCCTACTAATTATGGAATTCCATATATTCCATCCACAGATAGAAACTTCAAATTTTTAAAGTGAACACATGACTTGACTCTAACCTTTATTACACTTCCCTGCACCAAAATTAAAAAAAAAACACTGTTAGTATTAAACAATGTATGAAGCGATTATTTCCTGAAGGGCTGTACACTTCAGAGGTGTTTCAAAGGCAAATCTTTCCTTCCAAAACCTACAGCAAAGCCCTTGCACTTCTCAGAAGTCTACACTGCATTTAGCACTGCATCATTCAAAGATCCATGCTAGTGCAAATACTAGAATAGTGCAGCTATAGTAATATTGAGTAATTCATTGGTTAATTTATCTTCCTGGGAGATAAAATTAGTTTATGTGCAGCTGCAGGCTACTGCGGCTACCAGATCTACCTTTTTTTAAATTACCAAGCAGTTCCCTCTGATGTATTTCAGTCTGTGATGCAGCCATACCTAATGGCAGGATTATTGCAGTTCAGCATGTGGAAATAAAATCTTTGTTGTAACAAGATAACCACTTATGCCTTACAGCTCTTGCCATTTGAGTTGTTCACTTATAGAGGATGGCAATGCATGGAAGTTGCTAGTTTAAATGACTGTCAAATGTATCCAGTGTTGTCCACTTTTTTTTATTATTTTTTATTTTTTATAGGCTGTATTCCCCTCTGACTCTCCATTCTCTTTTCACTTCAATAGATGAAATGTGACATGAGTTGCAAGAGGTAACTCAGATAAGAAAATACCAAGTTTACATAGTCTGACTCCTGGCTGTTTCAGTTTTTCTTTTTTAAAAGTCAGCTGTATAGTCTGGGGACATGAATGTATGCTTTTGGCAGCCTCAAAGTTAAACAGTAGTCACAAATAAAATGATATACACCTAACATAACAACATCACGATGTTGAATACTCTGTGGCTCCAAAGTATAATTTCCAGTATTTAGAAAAATTAGCACCTTATAGAAGAAAATGTACTTCTTGAAGAGCTTTGATAATGGAGTCACACATCAATGACAGCTTATTAATGAACTGTTCTTTAAAGCTTAAGTTAATAGGTGACAACTCAATTCAAAGAGAAAAAAAATCTTGAAGTCATTCTTTCTATATTTATTACTGTGTGCATTGACTGCTTATAATGTTGAAGAAATGAACACTCTACTCCATTTTTAGCTGTTAACCACATTTAATGAGAACCATTAACTTAGACTGATGGGATTTTATTTCAAGAACAAGACTGTGCAGATAACTTGGTTTGTCTTAAGCTTTTTTTAGCAGACTTTTTATAGATTTCCCTTTTTCTGTTCACCTGTGTACCTATTGCATCCCCTTGGTAATTCACACTCTTAATGGTTTAAATTAACGGAAGAAGGATTTCAGAAAAATTCCTTTGACCAAAACTAGAAAAAAAAAAAGTATCATTTTCATTGACTTTAAAACTACTCCAAGCCCAGCCTTACTTTAGGGGAGTGGAATAATAAATACAGCTAGATGGAAAAGGAATAAAAGGGGTGATCCACTTGAACTAAAGTAACTGCTGAAGCTCTGTCAGATTTTGTAGGATGCCCTAATCTCCTAATCTGGACACTTCTTTTTCCACTGCATTTGTGCATGACTAAGGTATTCCCAGGGTGCCTCAGTCTACTTTAGTTAGGATTTGAACTTCTCTCTGCTAACTTTGGTTGTCCAAAACTAGGCATATAATATTAATTTCTCTATGTATCTACTTGTGAATTACATAATGTATGTGTAATAAGGAGACAGGATCATAAAATGAAGTAGATCACTGTCTAGAAATATGACTCTTCTGCCTCATTAACTGTAGAAGATAAAGATAATGAATCTACCACTGAATGTATATAGAATTAAGGGGATATAATAGATGTCTGTATTATATTAAGTTCCAGTTCAGCTAACTCTCTTTGAAGTTATCAGTTTCTGTCTAGCAGGTCATTTTTGGAGAGCTCACAGAAAAAGCCCAGGAAATGTGGGAAATGAGCTGAAAAGAGGTTGAACTCATAATTCTTCTACCTCAGGAAATGCCATTAAGTAGCCTAGGTAACTGTGCCCTCCATCAGGCAAATTGATCAACAGGAATGCAAGACTCAAATGTTCAGAGAGGCATCAAGTAGGAGACTGAATCTGACATGGTGGCTGTAGCACAGGACAGGGAGACTATGCCCTGAAACACAAAATAACTTTTAGAAATACAGAAAACTCTAACATAATGTACATGCAAGTCTTCTTGGATCCCACTGCCATCCCAGATGTTCATGCCAGACTCAGTGTGTGACTGTTTTTCTATCCACTACCCTTGAGACAGAGATGTGGAATTGAAAATGTCACCCTAAACAACTGTAATTTAACTGATTAGACTTTCATACCCCTAAACTTGAGAAGCTGAAAAAACTAGCCATTTTTAAGAAAACTTGTAAGCCACTATGGAAAAACAAGGTAATCAGCACACGTTTTCATTGTGATTTTGCCATTATTCATCCCCTCTACTTAAATATAAGAACGAAAAAATGTGATGGAAGCCTGGAAGTAGGTTGTTATCTCCATAGGAAAGGCTCCACTGAACATATGGGTGGTTTTACCATGTAAATGATTAAAAAACTTTTGACAGAAGTACAAGGCTATTCAATCTCTTTAAATGATGGAGAGCACATAGTCTGAATATACTGTGATACCGTTTATGTTTACATGGAATGGTTCATATAATCAAAGCATCAAAAGAGAAAAAAACAAAGCAAAGCAAAACAAAAAAATTCTTTGAAGCTTTCAAAAGAAATCATTTGGGAAAAAAAAAAAAAAAGTTTCGCAATGGTCAAGTCATTAATAAGAATGTACCATAGTAGAATATTATGATAAATAAAATAAGACAAAAATTAACAGATACTTCAAGGAAGTTGTTTTGAGTTCATAATAAGAGTCATCACTCAATTTGAAAACAAAAGCAAAGATCAGAGGCTGAATTTAGACCAATGAAGACCAGGCCACAGAAATTGGAATCACTGAATTTGTGGTAGGGTATAAATAGACACTTTCAGTCCTGGAGCAGTATGAACACAATCTTAACTTCATAGAACATCTATCTAATTTTTATCTTTATTAACTAACTTTCTCTTGTGGACTGATAGACTCAGAAAAACTTTTCCTATAACACAAGCATGGCACCCTTTTTTCTTCAAATAAAGGAAGTTATTATTTACACAACTCTACTGCTTGTTGCAGCTTAAAGTACAGTTTTTACTTCTAGAGTAAAAGATCTATAGCAGTTCTAGGGATTTTTGTTTGTTGCTAATTGTGGTGTCCTTAACCCTGATGATCATGATTTTTCTTTTATCTTCCTGGCTTCCTGGCTTTCTTTTTATTTTTTTTCAGTACAAGTTGACCTTTACTACCTTTCCAATCAGCCATTCCAATCTAATCAGTTCTTTCTTTCCAGCAAAATTTTTCTTGCATATTCTAGCTTTATTTTCCACTCTAATTAGTTTCATTTATAAGCTTTCTAAAATGTCTAATTGATTCTTTTAAATTAAAAAATAAAGAAAAAGTATTCTTCATTTTGAGTTCTTATTTTCAACCTGTTGCACAAAATAAAAATTAATTTTAAAAATTTGAAGAGGATTTTCAGACCTACACATGTCTTATATACTTTAAGAACAGAAAATATACACAAAAAAATTTAAACACATACTAAAATTAAAAAGAGTTAGGAAAATAATGCTATTAATTTTAATATTTTCCTCAGTAGTTTCATATAGATTGGTCATCATCTGAAGTCATTATATCAGCTTTGGTAAGGAGATGAAAGTATCTAAAAGCATAGACATTTCTGCTATGGTAATAATTAAAAATGCAGTGAATTATTTTATTATGCCTCTTAGAGTAGCATAAAATAGATTTTCTCTCTCGAATCACTTTTTAGAAATAAAATTTCCCTAGGAAACAGAGACAAAACTGAAATACCTAAAAATTTCATCTGCTACTGAAACCCCTATAGAATGACAATGGTATTTGTAATTCCAAATTCATCTGCTGTTTAGCTTTGTAGTTGCAAAAGCACTTCAACTATTTAAGGACCCAAAAATTTCACTTATATGTACATTCAGGCCTACTTTAAAGAACAAATTGTCTTGATACATTTTAAACCTGAATGCCTCTATTGTGGAACACATAAATCAGTGGTAAGCTCGAAATAGGTTCTTCCTTCTTATGTAAATCTAATAGCCAAATCTTAGAGCACTGTTTGAGGACAGGAGATCTAAGATCTTCTATATGATTTATGATAGAGACATGAACTTGTATTAATGTTTGGTAAAAGCCTTAAAAACTGAGCAATATGTAATAATGATGCAATATATCTTTCTCCAGCTACAGCAGTTGTATTTGTTGTAATGTGCTTCAGTGTTGTCATGATCACAAAGAATTATTCATCTGTAAAGATGCATTTGCTAGGACTGAGTAGTTTCCATGTAGCAATTCCTAGGCCTGCCAAGAGGGCCTGGCATCCTTTCTTCAGACCTGTAATACACAACTATTTATCTCAGATTTCTGCCTGAGTCACCTTCCTGGGTGGAGGTGCTTTGATGGTCTGAGTATTGAGATGAATTCTGTGCTCCTCACAGCTATCTTAAATCTCACTTAAATCTTAAATTCTCTTCTCACAAAAAGGGAATTAAAATACACATTTATCTATCTGGAAGACACCTACTGAATTCTTGAACTACAAGTGGTTTTGGAAATTTTCTGAAAAAGATAAGCAGTGAATTCTTATGTTGAGGAAGACCTAGTGTCTATTCTTCTGTATTCTAGGCAGAATCTCACGTCAGCATAAAGCTATTGTGAAAAGCAAGCTATTTCCTGTTATGGCAGACAGGTAGCTAAGTTTGTGCTGTTGGCATACAAGGTTTTTCAGCATCTAAATATTATGGGGATTTTTTCATACAGTAGACGTATTTAAATTGCACCAAAGAAAGACTGAAATGGCCTTCCAGTTACGAACACTTTATCACTGGTATTCAACATTAATGTTATTTATCAGTATTTAACTCTTTCCTCTTTCAACATAAGGGAACTGCTTATTGCAGTTAATTAAATAATATATAAATAAATTAAATAAATAGTTAAGTTAAATAACTTAAACCATATTGCAGATAATTCTCCCCGCTAATCTTCAAGCCCCAAAAGAAATTTTTTTTCAACAATACCTGACTCAGGCTAACACTAAGCTCAGGACTGGGATGTAAATTCCATAGGAAATACAAGTGAGTCTGAATGTTTAGGTATGCTTTCAGGTGCTGCATGATTCACTGCTTTTTATGAACATAGTCATTGTAAACCTGTGACAGGTTCTAGAGCCAGAAGCAAGTAAGCTAGAGGAAGGTACAGCAAGTGACACTAGAGCAGAACTAGTTGTAAAATATTAATTAATATTATGTAAAAGCAGCTCCTGAGTTACTTATAGCACCCTAAAACAAGGAGTATACTCTGACTAGTTGTCAGAACTTAAGTGAAATAATCATGGTTATACAGCAACGTGGGATTTCATGGTATGCAAACACCTCCATGTTAATGATGTACAACAGTACTATAAACTTAAATGCTTTTAAATTTTCAAAGCTTTTTCAGTATGTGATCTAAGAATTATTATACACTGGTTTAAAATTATCCCTTATTATCTGAGTGGGAAACCTATGTGGTGAAGGACTAAAATAATCATGGTGCCTTTAAAAATGGGGTTATCTAAATTTAGGACTTCAAAGAATTTGAGCATAATTAAGTATTCTTTCTTTTAGACAAATAAGAATAGAATGGAGAGACTTAAAGCCAGAATATATATGTATATATAAATTCATATTACTATAGCGATCATTGTGACACTAATGCTTGATGCGATCAAAGCTAAAAATGACTTCCAGAAGTTGAAAAGGCCAGTATTAGTAGCTTTCTATATTGCTTGCACTATGTTCAATTGTGGAAAACAAATTAATACCCTGTAGTGAAGCCTTGCCTGTGCAGCGAGGATATTCATTAATTTATCCTTTAAAGGATTTACTTGGCATTTCAATGAATCTGAAAATCTGCTGTAATATTGAGACAGATGCAGGAGTAAAAATGTTTTAAAGTAACTTATTTCTTCTATGAGATGTCATAAAAAAATAAAAATAAAAATAAATGTAAATTGATATTTCAAAGTAGTTTCAAATGAATAGAATTAGAATCTATTTGAGTTAAAGTATGTTGGCTAACATGAAAAAATAATGAGATCAATTACTGTCAAGCATCACAACCATTGTAAAGTCCGCAAAATTCTACATTGATTTTTAACCTCACAACCTTAAATCAATTTTATCATCCACATTGTATCATATGGCCTGACATTCCTACTGGCTTCAATGACTTTCAGAGACTACAAAATGAATTTGTGCATTTCCAATTGACACTGAGATCTTTATGTTAGACTTTTTTTATTCATTTGGCTAGGTAGATGAATGCAATACACAACAGTGTTAAACTTGTTTTGTTCTTACAGTAAGCATTCTCAATGGTACTGTTGCACTTGCTCATTTAATGTAGGGCACTATATATGGAAGAAGGGTAACAGAAAGTTAGATATCTATTATTAGGACTGTTGAAAGTAATCCTATAATAAAGCCTTTCAAAATATCTATTTGTTATAAGCTTTCACATTTGTCTTATGGAAAACTTGAAAGTTTTCCCAGAAGTTAAGGACTACAGTGCTTAAGGATGAGTTGGACAAATAAACTGTCTCCATCTTCTTCTGTCTTGATCGTGAGGAAACCTATGGGTAACTTTTAGTTGTTGGTGATACAGAGTGATAAAAGAATCAGAGGAGCCAAAGTTCGTTGCAGTTTGTAACTGCTGTATAAACAGAGATGGGATTCCTCAACCAAATGTTACTCTCAGTTTGTTCCTTATTGCTGCTTGTAAAAGGATTTTGACAACTGTTATACTAAATAACACGATTTACTAAGCCAATCCTGATGCAATGGAAGTACTTGCCTTCTGAAGGCTTAAAAAAAAAAAGCAGAACAATAAAGATAAAAACCCTTAAGTAAATTATTTATTTTGTAAATGAGGTTACTTCTTAAAACCAACCAGTCTTTTCTTAAGCATTCTCATTAATTAAAAAGACTGAGTAATTATAATTGAATATTGTCTACTTTTCTGAATTTAACACCTCTGTTTGTGTTTCTAATTAGTAAAGTACTCAAGTCAGAGAACACTTTTCTGAGCTTTTTCTTCTCTTTCCCTGCAACTTTTTTTCACAGGCTTAAGAAGCTCTCTACAAAACCGACATGACAGAATATATACAATATATTTAAGAAAAATAATAAAATGTCTTCATTTCAATTTTGTTCCAAGTACTAGACAGTGAGAAAGAAGTAAGAAAGCATTTATTGACCTTTTTGTTTCAGGGTAGCTATTCCATTGAAATACCTAGAGGAACTGTTCAGATGATTAAGTTTACAGATTTTAAGGCAAATAACATCCTCCAAGGAGGAGGATCAATTTTTCTCCACATTGACTAAAGACTTCAACTCAGTGTTTGGGCAGGCAGTAGTTTCACAAAGGATTTTTAAAGAGTGACAGATTTTCAGATCTGGGTTACTGTCCCATGGGGTTTCTGAAAATTTCATTTTAGGTTCAAAGAACATATCTCTAGCAACATTCGTGGCAAGATAATCTATAATCTTTAATCTCTATCAGTACAATCTTTCTCTCTTTCTATGACAGACTTTCTGTCCCTAATGAAGTAGAATGTTTTCAACTTTGTCAAAACTGACCTATGAAACACTATGAATTATATGGTGCCTGAAACAGTAAAGAATGTTAGTTTACATAGAAGGTGGAGAATGCTGATAAAATCATATGTTCAGTTCTATTATACTTCTACTTTTCATACATCTCAGCTTACCAAACCCTTTGTTGCTAAAAAGTTAGTGCCAGTCATCACGGTTTCATGGAAGTGAGGTCTTTTCAAACAAATGTGTTACTTTTTAAAACAAAATCATAGGTCCACTAAATGAAGGCTGCTAGACTACTGGTATATACTTCAATTTTGTATCACATGATGTTTTGATTTGGAACCTTACATTACCAGGAAAGATGTTAAGTACACATCAAACAGAAAAAATACTCTGATAGATCTCATAAAGTGAAAGTTAATGGCTATTCATTCTTTAGTAGGACTCAATTCTTGCAGTTATTCCTTGGTTTGATTCTATTTAAATCTATAACAGTTTTGAAGAGCTATAAAAATAAAACAAGGATTAGAAGACAGGGCTTACATTTTAAGGAGTGAGCTCTATGCGATTTATTAAAGATAAAACTGAGACACAATTTGACTGCTCATTATACTCCCAGTTAGGAGGAAGATTTGAGAGAGTGGAAAGGAATAATAAGATGCAGTGAATGCATACTGGAATTAGACAAATTCTGGCTCGGAAGTAATTAATGTAATGTGGTTGAAGATTAGAGCAGCTACCATAAGAAAATCTGAGAGTCTGTATAGATAGAAGGTAAGTCCAGATGTATCAATATATGTATTAATAACATTTGTTTAACATTAAATGGAGACAGTTATGTAATAACCTAGGAGGATCTACACAAAATAAATACTCTATTTGTAATACTTATGAATAATTCTTAAATGTTCTGTATCCAGTTACTCTTAAATAGTCTGTACCAGAAAGACCTCAAAAAATATTGCCATTTTTGTGATTTAAGTTACTGATTGCCCTCGGACTTTCGTTCTGTAGCTACTTGATATGCTTTGCATTAAAAAGTGTTCTTCGAAGCAGAACTTATTTTTGTTTCCCAATTCAAAATGAAGTTGACACAAACCATGGATATAGCTTTTCCTGGCACTCCAAAAGCAATCAGTCCAACAGATAACCTTCCAAATAGCAGCTGAAAGTTTTGTCGCTCAGTTCTGCTTTGCCCTTTGTGCAAGGGATTTGGAGTGAGTCCCCCAGTTAAATCTCTGGATGTGTAACGAAATGTATTAGATTGGGTGTTATGTGATTGAGAGACATTCATTTACAGACTTCCCTGAAACACTCACGCACATTATGGTGGACTAGCTATTTTTAAGATAAAGGCCTTCCCTTTAGTTGGCATAGATCCCTGAACGGAATCGGTCTTCTGAACAGATCATCTGAGTGGGCACCCTTTGCTCTTCTTTGATTACCCTCAGAATATGAGTGACCAGCTTGGATCTGAGCTGATTTAATACCTAACATCTGCAAGACTTCTGTTTGTTTGCTAGTTCTCCAGAACTTAAAAGAGTTCTGAAACATTGAACTAATGAAAGGCACAGAGCATTTCCAAAACAGGCGGACACTCCTATCAGATTTTCTCAGCTGAGAACTGGGTGAGTACGTGAAGGAACATGATGAATTCCAGCTCAGTGCTGTGTATCCTCATCATTTTGCAGAAAGAATTCTCACAATTTTCAGTTTAAAAGTGAAAAGCAAACAACACTGCAAAATAAACCATCTTTTTATCATTGTAATCAAATTACAAGGAAAAACAAAATAATTCTGTAGAAAAATCCCTCTGGAAAATGAAATCAAATCAAACAAGAGAGGACTACTTCTGTACAGAGAAGCAGTTCTTTTTCAATTCATAAACTTAAGATGGAAAATAAGGAGGCATGTTTAGATTCTCAGGAGAATGATATTTTTTCACTAGAAATTTCATAGAATGATTCTTAACGAGTGACTTTTAATGAAGATAACACTCTGTACTTTAGTGATAATTCCATTGCTACTTACATTGTACAATTAGAAAGACGTAAGTAAAGAAAAAATACTGCAACAGACTAATATTACTCATTATCACAGAATAACTGAGTGCAACCAAAATTAGAAAGATATAGGTAAGGAATGAAAGCAAAGCATCAGCACAGAACTTAGCTGAAAGTTAAAGCCCATGCAATGCAGTTCGTGTAGAAGATAAAATCTGGGTTGGGATGTGTAACCACGAGACTTCAGGAGTATGTATTTTCCATTGTGCATAACTTATTTTTAATATTTTTTATCCAAATGAGAATAGAACACTTCCATATGCAAACAATTTACAGTCTTGGAAGCATTCCAGAGTGACTTTCTTCTGGGTGTCCGGGTCCCTGTCTGGGACAAAGAGATTTATAAATCATTCCCAAATGAAACATAGACCTACTGTGCTGCAAGTGCTGCTGCTCATGCCCATGCAGCCTAGGATACTGACTGCACAACTCAGCTTGGTGTTGTCTGCAGACTTGATGAAGTTGTACTCAATCCCACTGTCCATACTCCCTTGTCTTTATATGACTAGGTTTATGTCCTAATTTTATTGACTTATTACAGAATTTCACATTCAAATAAAAGCTACTCTATATATTTGAATCAGTTATTCAAAATATTGTATAGATTTCCATAAAATAAAATGAAAGCAACAATTGTTGCACAGCCTGGCAGTTGTAAACGAAACATTTTGCTATGAGTTTCTATAACTAAATATCGCAAATCTCTTCAACTGCTTCTTTACATTGGCTAGTTAGTTTTCTTTTTAGGTGTACAAAAGCAACTATTTTTTTTTCTATTTTTCTATTTTCTTACTTATTTTCATGCCTTGTTTCATAAAGAATGAGATAATGCAAACAGGGAATTCCTTTTTCACTTTACATTTTTATGGGAAAAATTATTTACTGGAAAAGGTTCTTGGTTTCCTGGATTAAGTATATGAAGTTACAGAAAAAATTCACAAACAGATGCCAGCAGTGTAAGAAGGGGCCCTTTACTTGTCAGCTGTAACATTCTTGTTGAAGTACTTCCTTAGGCTGAATAGGAGACTTGAACCTTGATTTTTAGTCTATAGATACATAATCTATAAGCTGATCTCATTGGATCTTGTCAAAATTGTCTAGTTGTCACTGGATCTGAAAAATGAACATCTATGTGAGGCACCACAGTAAGAAGTGTAAAGTTCTCTGGTGAAATGGTTATGGCAGGGGTTGCTTCTTGTGTCCTCTACACAAACATTTTAAACTACTGCCTGTTATAAGATGGAAGATTTTCTATTTGCTTATTTGTTTGATTGTTTCCCCATGAAAAATTAAAGTAAAAATTCTTGCTGTGCTGTTCTCATGGAATGAGTATCAATTCTGGAAATCTAGAAATATTTTGTAAAATTTGAGAATGGTTGCTTGAGCGGCAGAAGTCCAAATTCATAAACTAAAGAGATCTCTTCAAGGGAACTCCACTGCAAAAAGTCAAGCATTTTTTTTTTTTTTTTTCAGAATTTTTTTCAGAATTTGAAGTATCACAGAACTGATAAATTTGTATGCGAAAAAGAAATAGAAAACATAAGCAAGTCTAAAACTCCATTATTTTTTTGAGGAGAACTTTTTAAATTTTAAAAAGCTCCACTGACTAACAGAAGTCTTTCTGCTTCCTCCATGTAAGCTATGGAACTGATGGAAGAAATTTAAACTACATTCATTTAACAGACAGATGTCAATGAATCAACTTTTTTTTTCCACAAAAATAAGCTTTGCTGTGACTTTGTTTTGTTTTCATTATGAGAAAATCTCTTATCATTAAACACAGCAGCATCAGAGGTTGTCATGCACAGGTGAACTCTGATACACAGCAATATGTGAGCTAACTCAGAAGTGACTGCATTTATTCTTATTTCATTTCATAATAGCCCTGGGTGCACAGTTACAGATATGTCTTTCATTTCTGGATTTCCAGATAATACTTATAATTGAAAATAATTAAAAGGAAATAATTTTTTAATCTTAAATATTAAATGGAAATAACTTGTATTCAAAAATCTACATTTACAGGTTTTTTTTTTACAACAGGTTTTTTAACCTGTTTGTTACAATTGAGGACCCTCAGCCTGCTTAACACTTGAAACTTCTGTAGAAAGAGGGGCAGTTTTGCATGGAGACACCTACGTGTGACTCTTTCATGGTATGGAAACTTTTTCTGAGGAATGCAACTTAATTTTTCTTCAACATTATCACATTAGGACACTTCATTTCCTTAAATAAAACAAATAAGTAATTTAATAAATAAATAAGAATAGTTTTCAAACCCACTGTTTCTCCTGAGAAAGGATTCTATTTCTTTCAGCCAGGTCTCACAGAAACACAGCATAAGTTGTAGGACTTCATGATCTTGCAAGAATACACAGGTATGTGAGTCAGCTCTTGTTCCTACAGCTACTGCAGTGTAAGAAAATGGCCTAATGGTTGGCTAACATTCAGTAATCCTTTCAGCAAGATACTGCTGCCACTACTGACACACTGAAAGGCTGAAATGAGACTTAGTATTTTTGGACTTTCTGGACATGAAGTTGGAGTATTGCAACAGTGTGTCTTCCCTGGCAATTCTGTTGCTGGGTCCTGACACAGTATCACCGAAGGAGAGAGACTTGCCTCAGTCTGTTGATTTTCGTATCTGGTATTCCACATATCCAGCTCAATAAAAGGATTATACCTTGTATTTTTATTTTTTTTTTTTTTTTCTGGAAGGAGGGCAGCTGCTCTTTTTTTTTTTTTTTCTATCAGAAAAAGAGAAAACTAAGAAGTCCATTTCTCATTTGTCTCGGAAAAGATTACCTTCTTAACACATTGTTCCTCTTTAGTCACAAGTCAGTAAAGAGAATTCAAAATTATGGAGTAGATGTTTTATAAACTACTATTTAAAAGAATAATAGACAAATAAAACCTTCAAATTTATACATTATTGTCAGATAGTAGATAAAAATATATATATATATATTCCTTGATGACCAAAACACTGCCTACTTATGATATACAATATATGAGCCAAAAAGACCATGTTCAGCTTCTTCACAGCAATACAACTCAATTGAAGATGGACCATTATGTTTATTACTGGTATGCTTTTATTTGATCATCGCTAACCTTCCACTGTAGAGCATACTGAAACACTTTTGATGCTCACTGAATAACTGATAAATGTGGTGGTGTATTTTGCATAGTTTTCATTTCTCAATCCCTCTCCTTACCTTCTAATTTTATTTTTATTTTTATTTTTATTTTTTTTATTTTTTATTTTTATTTTTTTATTATTATTTATTTATTTATTTATTTATTTATTTTAATTCAAGAATAAGCTGAATTATATTAAAGAGGAAGCTCATTTTATGTCTTCTATCCCTCCTAATGACATATTTTCAAAATAAATAAATAATGATAATAACTTTGAATATATTTTAAGTAGAATCTGCTCTGAATTTCTGCTTCTTTTTTCTGCTCATGATCATCTGTGGTTATCTCATATGATCTGTGGCAACATTTTGCCTTTTTTTTTTTTCTTCTTTTGTCTTTTGAATTTTTTTTCATGCAGCTACTTGATGATTTAGCCACAGATCTATTCTAGCACTGCTAACCTGATAGCTTGGAATTGTTTTATACTACTTCCTTACTAGGCTGCAAAGGAATTATGGGAAAAAGAATAGTTTTCCTGTACATCAGCACGTTTTTCCTGCTAACTAGCACAAGGGAGAATATTCTGATGGAATCCAACAAGGTCAAAAAAATTATTATTGATTTCATTTGTGCCATTACTATTCATCATCTCTATTACCACCTCTCCCTGTGATTTTACAAAGAGAAATTTCTTTGTCTGTTGTCTCCCACAGTACCTTTCAGCAGCTGAGGTAATAATGTACTGCAAGTAGGACTTCATAAGTACAATAGTAAATTTTCTCCTCTGACAAGCATGGAACTTTTAAATTTCTACAATCTCTCCACTGTCTGTGTTGTAGTACCTGCAAGCATTATTTTTCCCCATGTACTCTTCATGCGCATGCTTCTGTAGGCAGATGTGACACATGTCAGCACCTAAGGCTTCTGAGATGTCTGTCTGATACCATTTAAGCAATTTAGTTAATCTGGATGCACAGCTTATATCTGGTATAGCACATGGGAAAGTTTTTTTGAAATCTATGTTTTTGAGACCTAGAAAACTCTGGAATAAGAACTGTTTTACTTCTAGTTGCAGTTTTAGAACTGGTCACTGCATTGCTTGATTTCCTGGGGCCTTCCATCAAAGCTGAAAGGCTATTCATGATGACGGATTGTACCTTCTGTTCCACAGATCCATCTGTGCTACAGTGAAGTGATGCTCTACACTTCTAACTCCAAATGACATTTTTAAGTAATCTCATCCTCACCCTGTACCATCTTGTTCTCACAAAGATGTGCTGGTACAGCTTGGTGTTCTCAGAAATGACTTTTTCACAGCATGCTCCAAGGCTTTTTTCCAGCCTTCTTGTACTGGAAGAAGAGTTCATGAGTGTTGTTTCAAGGCTGTGGACAGAGTTTCTTTTATTGTGTGGACAGGTTCATCTCCTGCATGTGTTCTGCAGGCAATCACAAGGATCCTCAGGCTTTGCTTTAGTGTTGTTTCTAAGCATTTTTCCGAGAGTGTAATGAAATTCTGACTTCTTTCAAATCGTGTTGTACTTGAGGATCTGGCTCCTAACTTTCAGTTCTTTTCATTCTTTACAACAGTAATGATTTGAATTTTTTTTTTTCCTTCTTGCACAGTTCTTTTTTAACTATAAAAATAAATTATCTCCCTGTAATGTAAAGCTGTTGCAGATGATCTCATGATCTTAAAATGTTTCCCTTACATTAAATAATCAGTAAAAAAAATCACTTGTATCTTTCTGTATCTTCATTTCGTTTATCAGTGTACAGAACTCTCCACTGGGATTCAAATTTACTGATGGCTACTAAATGGTTGTCAATAAAGGACAGAATGATCATTTATATGGACCTGTGAAAACTCAGTCACTGAACTGATCAAATCAAGTAAAATGTTCCTGACACTGATAATGTTTTTAGTGTTTTGATGTTCTTGAATTGGTGTGAATTCTTGGTTGGTTTTCCCATCACAAAGTCCTTATGTTCTGTGATTGGTGCAGCAACAACTTTGTGAGGCTGCCAATTTCACCCTCAGTGATTCAGGCCAGATTGTTCGAGCTGCATCAACACTGATTTTCAAGGAGATATAAAGGAAATACATTCCTGACTTCATGTTTGTTTTCTTTTCAATTTCTTCAAACCACATGAATGTATTTCTAACTATCTGATTGGTTTTCAGCACAAAGAAGTCACTGGCTAGTTTGATTTCTGTGGTAGAAGTTTGAAACTGAAGTTTTATCAATGTGAGGGACAATGGACAAACTCTTCTTAATTTCATTAGTCTGTGCCATCCTGTGCCATATTGTGATAATCAGGCACTGCTTCAAGGCAAATGAGAATAAACAAAAAAAAGAGAGAAAAAAATGCCCTAAACTCCAACACTAACTTTTAGGCTGCCTTTTTATAATCTGGTTTTGGTGTTTGCTTTTAGATTTTTTATTCTAGTTTTATTAGTTGTGTACTTATTCTAGGCTTCCTCAATGAGACACAGCCTCTAGTATTTTCTCTTTGCACTATATAGCAAAGATCAGGTTGTTTCTACAGTACTGAAGCTTGGTGACATTTATTCAACATGTCAGCTTCTTTCTTCCCCTTTCCAGCAAGCAGCACCATGAATGGATTGTATCCTTTGAGTTTTCAGCTTTCTGAGACAGGACAGCGTGACCTCTGCACAGCGTGTATTGCTGCTTTAATATAGCACAGAAATCCACTTCCCCTTATTCCCAGAGGGAGTCCTATTAAAGCTTCTCCTTTTAATGAGATAAACAGATTTGTCATTCCCCCCTCCTTTTTGGATTCTGTCTAGCTCAAGTGCTCTGTATGAGGGAAGGCTCACACTGCAGGCTGGATTAGGATGAGCTGATTACTGGTCAACAGCTGTCGTCCATGTACCCACTGCTGCGGGACATGATGCCACTGCATAATTCTCCCAAGGCCTGCAGATGAAGGAAGACAGATCTTGCCTACTGCTATCTATCTGCAGACCCAGTATGAATGTAGCTCATCAAAGAGCAGGAGAGAGTTAACCGTGGACAAGGGCTGGGGCTGTCTTAACATTTCTGTGATCCCTCAATGGCATTCAGTCTCATGTCTGTCATAATTTACAGCTTTGTATGCTACACTGACACTATTTCAAAAAGATTTTGGATTATTTTTAATAGCAAAATGATGCCAAATATAGAAAAAAATACATTTTCTCTGAGAAAAAATAGCATATCTTTAGCACGGCATCTTTGTCTGCACCTTCACTTAGAAAGAAGGCAGCAAGCTTCCTTCCTCCTCACACATTTGGGTGAAACCAACTCTTAAAAACAAACCATTCTTGCTCCTTGAAACCTGCCTCAGGAGACAATAGCTGGCAGCAAGATGTATTTTCACTGTTACCATGAGCAGCGTTGTTGCTGGAGATGGGGGTCACCCAGTGTGTATGCATAACAAGTAGATATTTATTAAGAGTACAGTAGTGTTTTAAATACCTCACCTCCTTCTCTGGTCTTCAGCACCTGTTGTCATGGAAACAGAGCTTGGAAACAGAAACTGGCAGCTAAAATTGCCTCATCTGCTAGTGGCTACATCCATGGCTACTCCCGCTCCCATGGAAACACATGTCAGAGCAGCACATGCAGGGTAATGGCTTCCAAAAGCTGCCTTAAAAATAACCCTGATCTTTCTGCTGTTTTGCTTGTGATGCTCTCCCCAGCAGGCCTATTTAAGCAGAGATATTGAAAACTGCAGTATTTACAAGTTTTAAACAACTCATGGGAAAAAGGATGTAAACATAAAGCTCCCTGTCCTCTAGTTTTCTTTACAGGTATAATAAGTTTTCAGAAGACAAAATGGCTAACAGCTCTTGATCTGCACAGTTACATTAGCAACTGACTGTCAGAAGTATCTTGGATAATTAGGTGTCCTTTTATAAAGTTTTTGTTTACGCTGAACATTTTAGAAACTGAAGAATGACTGGCATGGTTTCAATGGTTAACTAAGCCTTATTAATTCTCATCTAGTACTTTGTCTACCTTACCACCTGAACCAGAATCACTCACAAAATAAATAAATGAATAAATAAATAAATTGAGATTCAGGGAACATTTCTTAAAAAATATCAACCTGCCAAAAAAAGGCCAAATATTTTTATATGCATTTTTTTGTTTTTCCTCAAAAATTGTAATCCACACCCTTACTTTTCAGCTGACTCTAGCTCTTCTGCTTTGCAACAGACTTGGTATATTTAGAAGCTAGGAGGATGACAGTAGCTTTCTGGAAAAATATACTGTTTTAAAAAGGTTGAATGGGTTGCAGAATGTTTGGTTCAAGTGCCTGTTACCCTGCTGACCTTCCTTCCCAGGTGTAATGTTCTGTTTTCAGAGAGGTGAGGGGTGATTATTTATCCCCCTCAGTGTCCCAACAAACATACTGTTTATTGTGAGTTTAGATGGCTGCAGAAAGCCTAGCAGAAAGTGAAATTATATTTGACTGGAGCAGATTTGTCAGTATTGCTTTGCTGACATCAATATCTCAGAAGACATGAAGTGCTCCAGAATCCAGATGCTTCTTCTAACTCACCATTAATCCCAAGGAAATGTTTATGTCTCAGTAGCTCTTGCTGAGAAAAGAATATCAATGGATATTCACTGCTAAATTCAAAAATACCTGATTCAGATAGTGAAATGAATAACTGTGGTTCAGAGGTCTAGGGTTTTATATGAATTCCAAGCAAAGACATCATATCCCAAAGCATGTATGTAAATTAATGAAAACAAAAGCCCCTTTGAAATGTCTGGTCATTTTATTCTAAAGCTATCTCTGAAAAGTCACTATCTAAAACTTCGTAGAGAAAGATGGTTCACCACTGGTTCATGCCTAGACTTAATCCCTCTTTTCCTATCTATCTGGCATGTCTCAGACAAATTGCTGAATTTTCTGAAGTGAAGAATAAAGAAAGTTCTTCACCTGCATATTCTTCTGGGGCTTTTTGACCCACTGCAGAAGAGTACAATATAATGTTGCTTTGGTTTTAGAGAGTCAGACTGATCTTCAACTTGTAGGCAGTCAGGCAGGTATAACTATATGTTCACCGTGTTCTATGTATTCCACTGCTGATAATCTTTTATCCTCCCTCCTCTTCTTAACTGAAACAAATGCTTAGATTATTCTAAAATTCTGAAAATGTAACTCAAGACAAAACAAACAGCAGTTACATAGAAAGAAAAACTCAGGCCCATAATTTCTTTCTTTTTTTCTCTCTTTCTCTTCTTTTCTACTGGTAACATGTAATATCTTAGCAGCTCTTCTCAAACATTGATCTCTATGGAACTTGTACAAATATGTGCATCCTCTGCTCCCTTTTCTTTCATACTCTGATCACTTTTCTTCTCTAATGTGCCTGTATACAAATGCACACAGCATGGGGAATAAACAGGAAGAATTAGATATCTGTGTGCTGTCACAGAGCCACGCTCTCATTGTGATCATGGAGACACAGTGGGATAGCTTTCATGTCTAGAATGCTGTCTTGTGTGGCTGTGTCCTTTGTAGGAAAGACAAACCAGCAAGGTGAGGTGGTGCAGTTGCTCTGAGTGTGAGAGAGTGACAGGAATACATTGAACTCTACCTAGAGATGAATGACAAAAGAGTAAAGAGCTTACGGACTAAGAGGCAGGCTAATATGGCTGACACTGTTGTGTTTATTACAGGCCACCTGATCAGGAGGAGAAAGTTGATGAGGCCTTCTACAGATAACTGAAAATATCCTCACAATCACAGGCACTGTTTCTCACGGACTTCAACTACCCAGATATTTGCTGGAGAAGTAACACTGCCACATAACACACAGTCCAGGAGGTTCCTGAAGTGTGTGGAAGATAACTGGTGGTAAAGGAGTTAAGGAGGAGATGTGTATTGCTCAGGCTCACTTGGATTATATCTGGTGACAGAGGTCAAGGACAAGGAAGTTGTTTATATGCAGAAGTCCTTATCCTCTGTCAATATGTCTTCAGTGCTCAGGCAATGCATGATGCTAGGAAACTTTATGATTTTTAGATTTTGGGTTCCTTATTTTCCTCCTTTGAAGAAGACAAACAGGCAAGTCATCATACAGATGACTCTCAAAACAACTAGGAAATGAGTAAGAATGAGCTTTGATCTATTTTTTTCAAGAAAGAGAAAAGCACAGTATTTTCCCATAATCTGATATAATTTCTGTCTGTCTCAAAGACAAACTTAGGATAAAAGAAGTATAAATGTAATAATGGAAGTAGAGCAATTGGATGGACATGCTAATATAAGGCAGCACAATTAATAAATTGTGTACCATAACACTTTTATGAAAGATTCCATGCCGCATCCCTCTAATTTAAATCTATCTTATGCTGATTCCCTCAGTGAATATACCTGTTCACATATCAGTGATTTCTGAACAGATTGGTCTGTCTGCCTAATACAGATTTAGATTTTCAATAGACTTCCAGTAATGTAGAAGTATCCAAACCCTGTCATAATTAAAACCAAACCAAAATGCTTTCAGATGTAGAGCAAAAAGTGTAATATCCTCCCATAAGGAGAATGTGAAGACACACAGTTCTGTTTTCAAGAATATATACATACACATATATATATAATTAAAAGTGTATTTTCTTTTCATATGGAAACAATGCAAGGTGGGACACTACATGATCCTGCTGGTTTTCATCTCCATTTTTCATTTTATTGAAATGAAGCTGCAGGTTTTTCAAGATAATTGTTGAGAAGTACTTGACGTTATAGTACTTGACAGAATCTGGTTTAACAAGTCAATGCAATTGCATTGGGAAAGTTAGTTGAATACTTTTGTTTGTTTTTGAAAGGAAAATATTCTCATTTAGTTTTAAAATATCAATGTGAATGCAGCAATAAGTAACTAAATCATCTGCATGTATCAGAAACTCATTTGAAAATCTTCCTATGAAAATTACATTCCCTATTCAAACTTTGATGTTGCTGATTTCACTGACTATACATCTTTGCAGTTGAGGATAGTTCTTCCAAAACTAAAACATCACCAAAGGAATTTCTTGTCTTTTGCTATATAATTACATTTAAATTAATACAGAAAAAATTGGATATTGCGTGTGCGATAATCAGAGTAGAACGCTATTAGGGAAGTTTCTCAGTGCTATTTATCCTGCTTCAAGCCATCTGGAGGCATCTGAATTTGCCATTGGAATAATTAAGAAATATCAAGAACAAAATGATTTTAAATGAATTTTAATGACAAAACCAATTAGGGGACCTTTCCTGTAGCACATAACAGTTATTGCATGTTACTAATGTGACACAAGTGAGATCACTTTTGGGGGATAAATGGTGTATTTTGAAAACTCACCTCTCAGTATTATCTTTTTTTTTTAATTATTTTTTTACTCCATAAACAGTTGTCTGTGATTAGTATGTTTGAAAAGCATGCCATATTCATTATACCAGTAGCTCTTTGATAATTTTAAAATAAAAACATTTTCTTTCAGCGGTGGGGTAGAGGTAGTCTAAACATTTCTTTTACTTAATTTTGACATTTAGAAAATCATAGAAACACAGAATCACAGAATTGTAGTGGTTGGAAAGGACCTCTAGAAATCATCGAGTCCAACCCACTTTCAAAGCAGGCTCCCTAGACCAGGTTGCACAGGTAGGAGTTCAGATGGGTCTTGAATGTCTCCAGAGAAGGAGACTCCATCACCTCTCTGGGCAGAAGTTCCCACACACATCTGTGTGGAACTTCCTGTGCATCAGTTTCTGACAATTTCCCCTCATCCTATCACCATGCACCACTGAGAGATAAAGGCATAAAGTCATACATCTTTTAAATGGCACAATTTGAGTGTTTATATCATTCATTCCTTTACATACCACCAACTACGCCTCTCCTATGGGTTGTTATAAACCATTTCTGGTGGAAGCTAATAGAAGAAAATATTCTGAAGAGATGGAGTGTTCTTTCAGTAGTCTGTGGTAACTGTATGTGGTAAGCATGAATGTTGATATTTTCTCCAGGTCACTAATATACATAAAAATAGTTGAGTGGTGAATATTCATTGCTTGAGATCAAACTTATAGTTTCTAAACTTAACAGGTGCATATACGGAGACATAATAATAATAATAAATTATGTATGTTCCTTTGTCCTTCATGCTTATTCTTTGCATAAAAAACTTCTATAGCAGAGGTAGAATAAAGTTAGTTTTGCTGAGAGCAGATCTTGCCTGACCAGTCTAGTGGTCTTCTATGATGGACTGACAGCACTGGTGGACAGGGGAAGGGCAACAGATATCATCCACCTGGACTTCTGCAAAGCTCCTGACATGGTCCTCACCACATCCTTCTCTCTAAACTGGAGAAGAATGGATTTGAAAGATGGACTGTTCGATGGATTGGTTAGGTTAAAAGGTTTAGCCAAAGGGTTGTGATCCATGGTTCTGTGTCTGGGCGGAGGCTGGTCACAAGTGGTGTCCCAAACGGTCAGTCTTGGGACCAGTGCTCTTCAACATCTTCACCAATGACATAGTCGATGGAATCTAGTGCACCCTCAGATTTGTGGATGACACCAAACTGAGCAGTGCAGTCGATACATTGGTGGGAAAGGAAGGGAGCTGGACAGGCTGGAGAGTGGGCCCAAATAAACCTAATGAGGTTCAACAAGGCCAAGCAAGAACTGTATTAACAAACAACTGTCTTTCAGCAACAGGACAGCCTTATTCTTATATAGTCTTTTGGAAATATAAGATAAAATATTTTTAGAGGATGTTCTAAACCAGACTCTAACAGAAGTATGACTAACTCAGAGTGACCTCCAACTGCAAAATAAATGTTTTGGGGAAGGAAAAAATCTAGAAAACTGTCTTCTTCAATCATAAATTCAAAGGGTAAAAAGCATTGGAGGGGGGACAATTTTATCCTACCAAAAATAAGTGGAATTAAAAATATACTGAAAATTTTTGAAAAGACAGGAGAATCCATGAAACCCATGAGGATTTTATTCATACCTCAGTTACTGAGTGCCTGGGAAGTGCACGGGGGAAGAGACTGCAGAAATTTTCTTACTGAGCTCAAATTGAAATGCATTCTGAAACTTACCATTACATAACAATAGTTTGTTCCTGACATAGACTTTAAGAATAATCATACTTTAGGATATTTTCCCAGAGATTCAGAGTTGCCTAGGAAACCAGCTGCCATGTGTGGTTCTTCTCTTTCCTGAGTAAATGTGGAGTCACATGGATTGTCCATGTGTCAGGTCTAGGTGCTTTTTAAAAGCAGAATGTATCGGCTCAGCAGAGCTGGATCCTACAGGCCTCCACAGGCAGCTTTGCTTCAGTCAGACTTATTTTCTTTCAATCTCCACTTGGTGCTGCTTGTATAAATAATCAGAATTAAGTCTTATGTAATAAGTTTGGATTAATGAATTTTCATTTATTTTATTTTTTTTAATGGTTGCTTCCATCTATTTAATTCAAAAGGTTTGTTCTGTCATCCATGATTTCTGTGTTGTTACCACACAAACTCTATCCCAGCAAAGATTGCTAACTGACTGGAAATTCACAAATTCAAAAGAATTTTCTTGAGATTGAAATGCAGAAACCTATTTTTAGACTCAGCTCTTTTTTTGGCCTATTGACTCTTTTTTGTGGTCTTTTTGTGGCCAAGCACTGAATTTCATTTTCTGTCTGAAGTAATTAGAAAAAATGTTACCTTCTACTCAGAAAAAGCTATATTAAAGTTTCTACACACTCTTCTCTTAATTGACTTGCAGGCAAATCAAGAAACAGCGTTGAAAGCTTTGCTTTTTTGACTGTTACCTTTGCTTCTAGATGGCCTATTTGAATACAGGGCATCAGTAACTTGCCAAATGATACTTGTTCACTGGCTCAGTAAGGGGTTTGTAGGTGTACTTCATGCCAATCTACAAACCTCTTAATATTTTGTCAAACATGGAAACAGCTAATGTGGTCATCTGAGCAGCTAGTACAGTAAAAGATATTCTAGACTGATGCAGAACTCTGCACAGAGACATTAGACTTTTTGTTAAATGTGTGTATCCTAAATTTGTACGTAGCATCTGAGTGGGATACTGCAAGGCATCTAATGCCTTATTAATGTCTATGTTTAGATATCTGAATCATCCTCTAGATATTTATGTTCTTCCCATAGTCATTTTCTAATCATACACTTTCAGGGGATTCTACCTACAACAACAGAACTGTGCTTACGTCAAATTTTCCCACTTGAAAATAGCTTCTGAAAAAAACATCACAGAAAAAAAAAACCAAAAAAACAAGACATTCATATCAAGGTACACAAAAATGTATCAGTTATATAGATTCCATTTCTTTCTGTCAAGAAACAGCATCAAGTCATAGAATCCTCATCCAAAGCAAGAACAAGTGTGTATCTTCTGCATTTGTTTGAAGGTGATTCAGTTTGATATGTCATGAGTAACAGAAGTAACTGGTGTTTAAAAAGCAATTAACATGGAGAGTTGCTGAGGTAAGACAGCATTATGACTTACACAAAAGTAAAAACAAAAACATTCAGCCTCCTATGTCATTGCTTCAGTCAATGCTCATACTGCAGTGGTAAAATAATACTGATGTACTTATTGCTGCCACTAATACCTACTGCTGTGACTATTATGACACCCTAGCCCTTATCTGAATATTCTTGCCATCCCCACCAATGAGGAATTCAATGAGATTGCAGAGATGTAGTACCAGTTGTGCTGGAACTTTTAAAAGTGATGGTGAAACATTTAGGGAGTTTGGAGAAAGACTAATCAGCAGAAACTGTAAGTGGATAGAAGCCTCACTAAAAAGGCTTAAAACACCTGAGCAATTATCTTCTTGCCGTAAACATCTGTTCACTTTCTCTGCTTAAATAATGTATCCACGGAATTCATATATTCATAAACTGGTGCTATACTTAAGGCTCACAAATGAACAAAGTGGTAAATAGCATTTGTAAGCACTATTTCTTTTCTGTTAAATCATTGGTTGTTAGAGATGAAGTTTCAGAAATTGACTGTAACCCCTCAAAATGAGTGTTCAATATGTAAAAAGACATTATAAATATTAAACCACAGCAGCATCAATATTTCAGGACAAATGCAGAGCACTATAAATGTTAACACAATTTATTTGTGAGCACTAAAATGACAGAGAATGCTGAGTTTACATTACATTGTGTTATGCCCCTGAAGACTTAATCCTCGTGTCAGCAAAGCATTTCACTTATTTATTCAGGTCAGGGATTCCGATATGTACAGAAATGCTTCATTCACCTGAATTTCACTTTAAACTCAATGTGTGGAAGACCAAGATTGGTTTTTAAAAGGTTTGTAATGTTTGTGATCATTTGTAGGAAATCTAGATTGCTACCAATTTTTAGCTGTAAACATCAAGAAGCAGCTTTGCAGTGGCTGTTATTTAGCTGCTTGATATACATACATAGAGACAAAGAGCACTTTTCAAGCCAGATGGTCAAATTCCTAACAAAAAAATCTTTTAGTTTCATTGTTTCCTTCATATGATCTACACTCGTCTGAATTTACACAGTATACCTGACTTTGAATTCTCTAATCAGAGTTATCAATAAGTGGAAAAAGAATATATTTAAATATGTATGTATTTTTCTTTTGTTTATGCGTGTGTTTATTTAACAAGAATTTCCCTTTCTTATGAGCTTTTCAGCATCTATTTTAGGACAGGATGACTCACAGTCCGGAGTTCCCATTTCTCACTCAGAGAATCTGGGTGGCAGCTCAGAATAAACACAGAACTCCCAGATGGCTATGGGGAGGTGAGGTGAGTTCAGTCTGCTATAATTCAATACATTCAGTGAAGTGGATTCATGAAACTACATAACAAGGGCTTCCAGAACTATCTAATGTTCTAAATGAATTCCTATTGCAGTCAGGTATACAAGCAATTTTTCAAAGTAAAAAATGACTTTTAACTTGAAAAAGAAAAATCTGTTGTACTCTTCTGTTACTGTAGCCTATCTAAATTGTCTCCCATAGCTTCTTTTTAGAAACATATGCAAATGTGCATCCATACAGTTCAGATCTAGCACCACTATTCTGTAAGTGACAATATGAAGAACAGGTATGGTCCTTTCCCCTTACTACTCTCATAGCATCCACATGTTTTCAGCTCAATGGATTTCTTGAGTCTAATGCATTATTTATTTGGTAGTATTTACTGGATGTCCTGTTGAAATCTTTAATCAGCCTATTCTGAACTTCTTCATCCAAAATTCCCCTGACAAACAGTTCCACAGATCTGCCAGCCATAATCTAAGGAAATATCTCTTAACTGTCCTAAAGGTGGCTTTCATCCTCTTTGTCTGATGGTGCCTAATTCATACACTGGAAGAAATAGTGAGCAGGCAGTCCATACAGTCTCTAAATCATATTTCTTCCTAATTCATCTATTAGCCTATTAAATAGTCTTTTTAAGGAAGTTATTGCATATCATACTTGTTGAACATCCCTGAAGCCTTGCCAACTACTCCATTTTGTTTTTAAGCAGGTTAGAATGGCACACAAGAATTGAGGAGTACATAAGCTGTGAATTTGTACAGCAGCGGAGTGAAGTTTTTTTTCTTTTTCTTTATTCCTTGATGGTTTAAAACATATCATTTCTTTTTCCACATCTATTTAGCACTGAGATGATATTTTCATCTGTCACAAACACAAACTTACTCCAATGACAACCGGCATTTGATCACTTTATGTGCGAAGCTGGATTTGTTTTCCCCCAGCTATGTTACTTTATTTCTATTAATTTTATCCATTGTTTTATCATACAGTCATTTTGTAAGGTCAGGCTGGAATTCCTAGTGGTAAGCTTTCATCCTGTCTTGACGTTTGCATTCCTTTGTTGTGTGCAAATATGGTCACCTCACTGGTCACTACATTTTCAGGTCACTTATAAGTATGCTGAACATTTCAAATCATAGTCTTCATGGAATACCACTGGTAACCTTCCTGTTCATGAGATGTAATGGCTTGCTCCTACCTTACTTCCTATTTCTTAACCATTTATTTACTCATTATGATTTACACTTTCTGTTGCTTAATTTCCCCACAAGTGTTTTGCATGAAACTTTATGAGCTGCATGTTGAAATTCTGAGTATACTGATGGTATTATCCATAAGTATTTTGATCTCTTAAAAAAAACCACAGAAAACTTTGTATCATAGAACTCCCTGTGATTCTATGATTCCTTCTGCATAAATCACGATTCTTCTCAGGTAGTTTACATTCATGTAGATTTCAAATACATCCATGTAAATACATTCTTCATAAACCTACCTGCAGATTTATGGTCTGTGCTTCCCTAGATTCCCCTCCAATGTTCTTTTTTTTAAGGATTATCACCACATTTATCATTCTCAAGTCTTCCAGTGCTAAGAGATATGTTGTACATCTCTAACTATAATATTTTATTCTTGCACTTTTGGACTTTGGGTGAATACCATGCAATCTTGGCCATTTATAAGTCTCATTCTACTTCTATTTGCTATGATCATCTCCAATTGACACTGTTACCTCAAATTCATGTAGATTCTCCATTTCTAGTCCCCCCAGAATTTATAGCATAGAAAAAACTCCCCAGGTTATTCAACACTGAACACTGAGGCAAAAACTTTCTGTCCACTGAAATGGTGTGGTCCTCTGTAAATTTTATAGCCCCATGGTTCCAAGACTATCTTGTGACTTTTTTGCTGCTGCTGGTTTTGATGGTTTAGATTTCAGCTTATATTGGATTCTGTTTAAACCTAAGGAAAAAGCCACCCAAAATCAGTCTACTAATTAAATTTAGTTCTAATTTGAATATTGGCACCTGAAAGTAGTTCACTGTCATAGTTCAAAGAGCAATCTCCTGACAAAAAGATAACAAAAGTTATCTTTACATATCACTAGAAGGAAATTAGTGGTCCAAAAAGTTGAAGACAATCTACCTATTGAATTTAAAACTAGTTAAAATCTATTTTTAATCATATGATATAAAATTGCTTCACCTATCAGTAAAGTTTGTGTTTTTAGGTTTATTTTCAGTAGGACTGGCTACTCAGATTAGCTTAAGAACATTCTGATATCTTTGACAACAGAGACAAAAATTAAGATATGTATTTAGAAAGAAAAAAAGGAGAAAAGTAAAGAAACAAATTGAAATTGACTAACTTTTAAAAGAAACAAAGCTTTTTTTTTTATTTTATTTTAACTCAGTATGAAATGTTATTCGGTATCATCCCTTTACAATTGAACATTGTATTTGGTGAGATGTTACTTTCAATTCATATTCAGGACACATTTGTAACAGACTGACTATCAACTTGATTTTGTGTGTGCAAGATATAATCCTGTGATGAATTATGAATCCTCTCTCCTTCTGGATTTGTTTTCTGATTTTTTTTTCTTACTTTTAAATATTTATTTTAAATGGACTTGGAAAAAAGTGTAGAAATGTCAGCTGTGATCTGCTTTTTGCATGCTAGAGAGGTGCCTAGAATGCAAGTCATCTTTTATACTCCTCTTGTGTCCTTGCTATTGGCCTTTGGAGTGCCTTGGAGCTGACTGAAGTATTTTCTCACCCTCCCAATCATTTTGAGTCAACATGGTTTGCTCTTTTACATCCTTGTCATTTCTTGTGGTTGCTAAGTAATGTAGTGGCACAAGCTGGAACCCCTGGGAATAAAAGTGCTAGGACCAGTGCCAGAACTACCTCTGCTCTGTAATGGAATAATATGTGCTATCAGCTACTCCTTGGGAAGCTGTCACCTAAAAGTATTTTCAATTAGAACTTCCCAGCGTCCTTAAGTGAAAGTTCATCCTTTTTCTTAAGAAGCAGAAGTGATGAATCTTGATGTTCTAACCTCAGAAAGAAATAGAAAAGCAACATAAGATGAAATTGAATAAGCAACTTTGATCTATCTTCTGAATTAATTCCTGCCATTCTCTTACAGAACTGTTTGCATTTGACTGATCAGGCTCTCTGACAGATTAAATTGGTCAAGTTCACTGACATTTCTGAAGCTATGAATCTTTATAGTTGCTCTGAATTTGGCATAGAACTAGTGGAGGTTTTCATTTGGATCTCAGTAATTGGGATGACTTCAAGGAGGATGTCTTGCAGGTTGTTTTCTTCAGGAGGAAAAATCAAACATTTCCTCGAAAAAATTCAGTTTGTTCACAAGCCTAGTTTCCTCAAGCTCAGAAGAAACGTACAGTCATAAGAAACTTCCCAGTTTATGATTAAAACCTCTGCCTGGTGAGTGCTTTGGATGAAAGTTTTAATTGTAGGTGGGTGTCAGTGGTTTATGGTCTGGTACTTCCTGGATCCAAGACTAATGGGGCAGAGGGACCTACAGACCCACACTCCAGGAAAGGGGAAAAAAGGGAAAGTGTGGGGAGATGGGCCTAAAAAGAAAACAGCGGTAACAATCTGAGGAGGAAAACTAATTTACTAAATAAGGTATAGGAATGACAAATAAGAGAATATAATACATTATAATTGGAATGGAAGCTAAAAAATCAAATGAAGCGACAGAGAGATTGTCTGAAACTGAAAGCCTTACTTTAAAGCTGAAGGTGAGATGGCTAGTGAGCATGCACTGCTGAGATGAGCAGCAAAAAAAGCCAGTCTCAGGACTTGCATGCAATTTTATCTTTCCCTCTGAACAGAAGACAGGAACACCAAGCCCTCTGGGGTATGTAGTTCTTTTCTTCTGAGAACCAGGTACCTGGAAATTCATCAGTCTGCAGAACTGGAGCATTAACTCTTTAACTCCCAGTACCTCACACAACATAATGATGTAGAGTACCGATAACAAAAATCATAAAACCATGACAGTGGGAATTTGGGTTTTATATTCTGTTTTGATGCTGTTGTTTTTGGGTTATACTGATGACTAAGGTTATGGATTCTTGGTTCATGTGCTTCTTCAAGAACATCTGCTATGATGGCTTCCCACTGTCAGTTGTTTGACACAGTGGCAGATGCCAAATAATTTTATGAAAAAAGAGCAAGCAACAAGCAGTCACAGTATGATCTGGAATCTGGGCTGTAAAATGGACTTTTGATATAATATATCTTTGTTATATAGGTTGAATTTTCAAACACATGAACTTTAAACAAATAAAATGTAGTTGGAGCACAGTATCTCTTTCTTTTCTTGCATTCATAGGTCAAGGGATGGTTACACAGTATCATTCCTTAAAATTATCAAAGAGGAATTCTAGGTAATGCTTTACTTCACCAACAGTTTTCACAATCTGTAATCTCAGTAGCTGAGATAAATATTGTTTGCTATCTCAACTTTTTGGTCTTTAGGTATAGAATACAGGAACACTTCTAAGTAAGAATTATTTCTAATCCATATTCTGACTCGTACATAGCACTGCAAGATGCCACTTTTGTCCTTCAGAAGAGAGAAAAAATATTACCAAATCACTACCATGGTATATTTTTCCTTCTTGTGCCATCAGAATGGCTTATTATAGGCTCAGTGCCTCCAGTAAACATTAACTGCTGCGAGTTCACATGAGCTGTAGGTCCTCTCATCAGTCCAGATGGGAGGAATAGGGTGGAGTGAACGTAGATGTATACACCTCATACAACAGAGATAATCCTCTGATCTCTGTGAGTGAAGTGGTACCATATGGTGCATGAACTATTGATCAGGAACGTGGCTATGGGAAGGTCTGCAGAACTTACTGGTATAAGAAAGATAGCAAATGCCCCTTTGGTTAAAAAGAAAAATAGAAGTGAAGTACTGCAAACTGAAGAAAAGGTGTTTACATTTCTGGAGATGTTTGTTACACAAAGGTATTCATAAGCCAGTGCGAATGTGTGACCTGTAACACCTGGCTTTTATTATGGGAGGCAAAATCAACTTAAGAAGGAACACAACCATGAGAAAAATATAAAGCCTTATGGAAAACACATGGATTTTCTTATTTTACATGGCTGTGCATTACACTGCATTTTATGGTTGCAAAGGAAAACTCTCAAATGCTATGAGGAAGACTAAAGTAGTCTTTTAAATTTAGCCTTTTATAAAGTATCTGAGGAATTGCTAGAAAGGAAATATTCTGTGATTTTCCTTTGAAATAGTAGAATGAGTCCAAATCTTAATTAATTGATTAATTAATTAATTTTTGCAAATGATCAGGGATTTGAAATGAGATACTGTATAGGAATCAAAAGCTGAGGAAGAAATTAAATGCAAATTCAGCTATCTATGGGCACCAACAGGCCTGGTAATGATAGTGCATTCCACAAAATAAATTAACAACTTCTGTTGAGTAGTTAGTTGAATAAACAAAGATAATTATCATATTATCCTGCAGCATCCTTATTAATGTCACTGATAACAGATTGAAGAATTTTTCGAAGAGTTTGCAGAGGTATGTAGAAACCATTTTGTTCCTGTCTCTTAGCATCATAGCTTACTTTGACTGGGTAAATGGAAGGAGGCTGACAATGTTTTATTCTTCTTCCTGGGGAATGCCTGATACAAGTGTGACATAAAGAAGTTCAACTATGAACTGGAAACTGTCCATCATGTTTCCAGACCTCCATCATACTGATTTTTTACAAATATTGAGGGTCATTTGGTGTCTTCATCTAGCACTATTTGGAAGCCTGTTGGTTAGTCAGAAAGTTGCAGCTTGCAACTCTCCCTAAACATGAGCTATTTGAAGAGATTAGTAAATCAAATTTGCATGACAACACAATTTCTGGAGACTGTTCTATAAACACAGGTAACGTGTTAACCTATAAAATAAGCCAAGTTACTTGCTGTAACAAGCACTATGTGAAAAGAATTTGACTAATTTTCAATTCAAAGAGTAGCAACAACTATTAGGGATTCTCATTCAGGTCTTTCCTGTTGGTGGAGAAAGAAAGGAGGGACCTGATGAAGATTACATCACTCTTCCATACACTGAAGAGTTTTATCCACTTCAAAGAATCATCGTCTTGTCAATGTTAGAGATATGAGCTCAGTAGAGAAGATATTTGATGTCGGCAACTTGAAACTTAAGCCAACAAAGTCAGAGATGCTGGACCCTAAAAATCTAAACCTGTCTCATACTTTTCTAGTTAACTTAGAAATGCTCTCCTTAATTGTTTGCTCTAGCTCCCTTCTCACATCCTTGCATTCTTTTTAATTTCTGAGATTAAGAATTTCATTTCCTTGTTTTAGTAAATCTCACTACAGAATTTCCAAGTGAAACATCAAGACTCTTGAACAATATATGGTGGTTTAAAATGACACTTTCAGCCTATAACATTATACACTTTCCTAAGATGTAAATCTCCTCCAAAGCAGGCTTACTTAAAATTTAAATTCTGCAGAGGAAAATCTTACCATATAGCTGATACCTGCAGAATAGCCTCTTAAAATCATAGGAATATAAACACATTTGCATAGAAATATAAGCATTTGCAAAGTACTCTTTGTCTTTTTGCAAAGAAAATTTTGACAGTTATGGCAGTAGTTCCACATTCTCCCTCTGTCTTCACTGGTCTTAGGAGAAAGAAAATGAATGACGGGACACAAGAACCTCAAAGAAGCAAGGAAAGAGGAAACATTTAGGGGCATATCAAATCTCGGTTTCAAAAACAGCAAATGTTGCTGAGTTTACTACCTTTCTTGGTAAGTTTGTTCACTGTTTAATTAACCTCACTTCTACGAAACTATTTTAATTTCAAGATTGTAAATGCCACAATTTAACCTACAAGCCCTGGATTTCATTATTAAAAGAACTGAAAAATGTTTTAATATTACATATCTTTTTGAGGTAGAAGAACAACTATAAACAGAAATGTTAGTAAGTGCATACCACACCTGTCCATGGACTGTCAAAAATCAAATAAATTATAATCATCTGACACAAATATAGTACTCATCAATTATTTCAATCTATACAGCTCTATCAATCAATTAATCAATTATTCACATAGCGAAGCTGTTATAATCACATGTAATTGCTAGAACACTTGCTTTGATTTTTCACAGAATATTAAATTTCCCTAATGGAGAAGTTAATGATTACACTTACAGAAAAGTGTACCAGTCCTCAGTAGATCCAAATGGAAGCTGATGAAACAGGAGTAGCTAAAATGTCACTATCTTAATTTCTATAGCAATAAAAACTACTTTGATACATTCTGGGACTGGTTTTAAGCACATCTTTGCTTGTAGTTATCAGACCTTGGTAATTGTCATCACTGCTAGAAAATGACATCTTTTTAAAAAAAAAAACATTTATTTGACACTTTTTTTTCTTCCATTGTATGCAATGGTAAACAACACTTAAAAGATTTTTATTACCTTATGTCTACACTATGTTTAAGTGCCTTTCTATGCATGGAGAAGGTCACCTCCAAACATTCTCTTTGAATGTGATAAAATGGTCATGATTATTTGTGTTTTATATCTCCTGTATCCTTTGTTAGCTTTAATTGAAAGTTGTTCTATATCTATGTTTGAAGTAGGTAGCTTTTGTATTTATTGCAGTAAAAACTCTGTAGGTGAGCAGCTAAAATAAGCCTTGATCTCCAATGGCCACAGGTAATGTAAGTAAGGATACCAAATACCTACCTAAATATAGACATCTAAATTTAGATGGCTCGTTTGCAAACTGAATTTCACTCCTATTAAACCTATAATTAGGATAGCACTTTCCATCAAGACAAAATGGGATTTATTATGTTCAGAAGTGCTAAAATAGATTTATACTGGCTGGATAAAATGTCATGCAAGATTTCCTCATGATAAACTGGCCATAATCTTTGTAACACACAAAGAGAATCTTAAAAGTTAGTACTTCTTTCTCATGAGAAATAGCTGATATTCTGGCTGTGATTTTATCATTAGAAATCTTATTTGTGATAGTTCAGCTCCAGCTCTTCGGTGTGAAACTAATCTTCAATTTTCAGGGAAACTAACAAATACATCTAATCAAATGCCTAATGTATACGTGTTTCACCATAATTCACTCTCTTATTTTTACTAATTGTAATATTTTTTGAACACTACCCTGTCTACTCTTAAACTCTGAAGATATTAAACATAAATGCTGTATTTCAATTGCTGTAATGGATCTTTCAAATGAAGCATCTAAAAAAAAAAAAAAAAATCTTCCCTCATACACTGTGGTTATATCAGAAGTAGTTGTTTGCTTTGTAAACTTTTCTTTGTGGAATAAATAGCCTTAAACAATATCTAGACTTTTTTTTGTGCGTGTTTCTGTATAGTTTTTCTTGGATCAATGAAATTTTATGTTTAGATTTTAAAAACGTATGTATTATTAAGCTATTGTCAAGCTTCTTGATTATTTCTGTATCTAAGATTAAAAAAAAATCTTTGCAGCAGAGATGGGATTGATCTATTTAATTCTCAAAATAGTATATTGGAGAAGTAGGAGCAACAGCTTATCTGAACCTATACAACTGCTTATAATGAACCACACTGTCTAAGAACCAATATCTGATCCATAAAGGTAATTATGTGTCTAGTGGGATAAAGGTGCTTGAAAGTGAATTATACATAATAGTCCTTCATCTTAGTTTTTTTCTGTGTTTTTTTCTTTTTCTTTTTTTTTTTTTTTTTGGAAAAGTATTTGTTTTAACAGTTCTGAAAGCTTCCATTACATACTTCGTATGTTCCAACATCAGTTGTAAAGCAGGCTGGCAGGAAACAACAGATGCACATGGCAACATGGGAATGGAAAAGCAGAATACAGTACTGTAAAATACTCCCCATACACATCATCATGAGTTAAGGAAAGAGAAACCTAAGGGAATTAATGTTTTCCTCAAGCGTCATAAAATGTTTTTCCAGCATCCCTCTACACTTTTGTTCTATTTTCATGCACAGTATGGGTTAACACAGAATATTTCATGTAGGTTATTTTAAGTGAAGAAGACATAGCTTCTTGTGGCCATAAATAAGAACAGCAAAACAATTTTAAGAGCTATACAGATAGCTAAACAGGCAGATGAGTATGCACAGAACAGAGTTCAGCTCAGTGCTCGTGATTGATAACCATCCAAAATGTAACCCCAGATTCTAGGGAACACACCATTCCCCAGTGTGAGCTTTGTTGCAACTCTGTGACAAAATCCACACTAACTCAGAAGACCTCAGCTTCAAAATGGAGCCTGGAGGGCACAGATTCCTATTCCACACAGCATATATGTATAACTGTGCAAAGAAAAACAAATTTCCAATCCTTGGAGACATATTGTACCTACTTAAATATTTCTTACATGTTTCCAGGCTTGTCTCCTTGGAAACTGGAGTTTCAGCTTGTCTACTTATCCCTTTCATCCAAACTCAGGTGGTACAGGAATTCATTAGCAAGTTGAGGTGCTGGTAGCTCTGACAGTTTCACATCATTAGCATGCTAACAAGTGTGAAGTAGAAAAATGTATACAATGTTCTGCTTGTTCTCCTATTTGTCCTGCTGGAGAATGGAGTAGATAAAAGTAGCAATAATATCAGCCTTTGAATTCACTAACAGTCACATATAAGGAAAAACATGCGGATAAATACAGACCTGGGAAGGCTGGGTTTATATGTCAGATGAGGAAAAAGTGAAGTAGTGAAAAAACTTTCCAATTCTGATGTTTATTTATATATCTGAATTATCACTGTGTTAAATGTTTCAAGAATTTTTGCATTTCTCTACATTATTATACCTGTGTATGCATCAACACATTAACATATGATAAGTGAACTTATTTTGCCTTAAGTATGTTGTGTTCAGAGTAATAGAAATAATACTAAACAAAATTTTCACATTGATACAATTTGTGAATAGATTATCAAACAACCAATCCAAACAAACAAAACAACAACAACAACAAAACCAAGCAAAAAAACCCCAACAAAACTATAATAATCTATTTCTTATTCTTGCTGAGTTTCCTTACACCATGATTTCCCAAAATGCTCACCAAGGTTGGAAAGAACCTCCAAGATCACCTAGTCCAACCACCTACCTACCACCCCACTAAACCATGTCCCTTAGTACAACATGTAAGTGTTTCTTGAAACAGCTCCAGGAAGGCTTTCCATTTCTTGAAGCCATGTTGTTTAAACTCAAGATGTAAAAACTGTACATTTGATGAAGAGCATTTCTAATATCTGTGTTATGAAAGAAACAGGAGGAAATTAAGAAAAGTTATGTTTAGTACCCCTACCCAGTCTGTAAGTAGTGTAGTATATATAAAATGTCAGTGATTATTTTGGGTTTAGTTCCCCTCCCTAGGAATCTCTTCTTAATTTAATATTCAATAAATTTCTAGCCAATTGAATAAAGATTAAAAATCAGACCACAGGTTATTTGACTGCATGCTGCAACCACTGCAATTAGTGTGCAGCAGTATTTCCTGTTGTTAACACAAACCTTAGCATTCTGACATAATCTGGGCCCTGCTCTAAATCAGTGCAAGTGAATACTACATGAGAAAAGAGTCCTCCTGGTCCAAAATATGAAATTTTGATGTCTGGAAAATATAAATTAGGTATCCAGAAACTTAACTCGTAAATGTCTCATTTATTCATCTTTACTGCTAGGGAGACATGAAAGAAGATCTAAATACATTTGGAATTTTTGGAAACTTAAATTTCTGTTAATTTGGAACTTGCAATAATTTTTAGGGAGCTGTTTGCTTAAAGGAGTGCTGACACACAAGTACCAAACTTTCACATGCTATTATAGTTAGGGAAATGAGTTATACTTTACACACGTATTAGATAAGAAAGATTTGATTAGGAACAGGTAAATTTTCTTAATTAACACTTTTTATTTTGAATTAGTCTCCAAGTTTGAAAGGAGGGAGAAAAATCATGGGATCCAGTTTCAAAGGGCGTGAAGAAAGAAAAAGAGCACTGGCATTCCTTTTCAAAACAAGTAAGACTACTCATACTGCTCTATTGCAGGTAAAGTGGGGACTCAGAAGAGGCATGAAAGTAACTTCTGAAAGCCTTTATGTTACTGAGTGGTGACTGGAAAAGAGGAGAAAATTTTAACTTAGGAAGCTTCCAGACACACTTAGAAACATCACTAAAAAGGAAGAAAAGATGCCACCCATAAGAGATGCCATGAAAAGGACTGAAAATCTAAAAACTCAAGATAGATTTAAGAAACATTTGAGAGATGGTGAGCCATGGTGACTTGAGAGGTAAAAGTTGATATATACATATTTATTACTAAATATGACTCAGAAGACATCCCATTGTTCTGTACTCCACCATGAGCAAGAAAAGCCATATTTAAGGGGAAAGAACTATCTGTGCTAATTCAGTATCAGATCCCAAATGCATGTATTAGAATTGAAGATGAAATCAAGATTTCTAGAAGACATGTTGAGTGACCTAGTTTAGATGATGCTGTAGGACTTGTGTCTTGGGAGACAGGGAGAAGACAAAGTAAAGATAATAATATAAACTGCACTATGCTACAAATGTTGCAATTTCTTTTATTAATACTATTTGTTTCTACAACATTGAAGGTGGAAAAAATGGACTTGAAATCTATGCTCTTCAGTCCTCAATAATCCGTAGGAATAAGTTGTCCAGAGCAGAGCTGAGAGAAAGATTGAAGCAGAAAGAAATCATTTGATTTGACAGAAGTCTTGCACTGTGATTTTTATTCTTGATTTGTCCAGACACCAACAATAAATCTCTGGATAACTTGGCATTATATGACATCAGCTGTCTGAGAAATGTTCTTTGCAAGAATGATGAGTTAGCCTCCTAACTTGACAGCCACCGTGTTACCCTGGACTCAAACCATAGAGAAAGAACCAACCATCTAAACCACCATTTATGATTCTTAAATATCGATGTCCTATATTAAGTCATTAAAAAATAGCAAGAAAGCATAGCTTAGCCTTTGAGTAGTATCATGCAAGATGGAGAGAAATGTCTTAAAAAAAAAAAGGACTTGAATAATTATTTTATGTTAGCAAACATTTTTACTCTATATTTCCAATGGGTTGAAGACAGATTGTGATGTTATTTACTGTAATTCCTTAAAAAAGCTTGGAAATACTAATTCATTTGATTTTTAAAGCCATGTAGCAATACTAGAACAATATTCTAGTATTTCTTTTCACACCATTCATGTCTCTTAATCACAACAGGTTGTCCTCTTTTTCTCTCTTAGTGTGAACAGCTTCCAAAATCGTAAATCAGATTTATTGCAAAAAGGTATTTTTTCCATACAGGTTAGAAGTAGGTATTGATTTTCAGCTGAAAATTTATATTTCAACATGTCAAGTAGCTGAAGGTATAAAAAGACATCAGAAGGTTTGAGAAACATTAAAAGTACGAAGTTAATTGTTCAGTGCCTTCACCCTTACTCTTAGAAATAAACTACAAAGATCATCAATGATAGTACTAAGGTCATCATCATCACAGAAGTCAATTTTTTATGAGGTGATAATGAAATTATTGGTATCTGGCATTTTTCAATGAAATCCCTAGCTGTTGAGAGACTAATACTGTATAAGAATAGCTCTTCTTATTTCTAGCTCTGAGAGCAACATGGAAAATTTGTAATGTGAACTCTACAAAGTTAATCACAATAACATCAGTCACATCTCTGCCATTCTAGCCCTATAATTATTATTCAATCAGCAGAACTTTTATCCAGTCTCCAGAGGTCTAACTTGTTATTTTTTATTTGGGCAATATAGAATTATATTCTCTATTTTCATGTTTGCAATTTTTATTCACATATAAGGAAGGAAGAAGGGAAGGAGGGAAGGTCACAGAATTTCCCTGAGTACATTTTCCCTGTTTTTTGGATGAAATGACTGAGAGCTGAGAAGTCTGAAGAGCACAGTCACTGCTTCAAGACAAAGAGAAGGATTCATAAAGCTGGCCTATGGTCCCTGACGCATGTGGTTTGCAATCAAATTTTCATATGCAAAGTATCTGTTGCTCGGTTGGATTTTTTTTATAATGAAAATGGATTGTGAACACATATAGTGAAGCACTGTAAGATGAATACTACTGTTTGTATCCATCTTTGCATTTCAGTGTAGATTATATATGTGGTTTTGCAACAATCTCGCACATAACCCTACTCATCACAAGGATATTTGGTAAAAAAAATAAAAAGAATTAAAAAAAACCCAACCAACCAACCAAAAAAAGCAGGAATACAGGGATTTGACAGCAAAGACACCTCCATGGATAGTCTACTTACAGTGATGAGATTTGAGGAGTTTACCTGCTAAAACCCACCAAATTACATTACTGCCTGTAACGTGTGACTCCATTCAAGAGTCAGAAAGAAGATTTGCTGAGAGGGAGAAACACCATTTCCAATGCTTTATAGAGCCCTACAAAGATAAAAGTCTCTGTCTCTGTTTTAGAGGACACTGAATTTAATTGTTAGCAGAACAACTTAAATAGATGTATGTCTACAAGCTGCTTTCCACAGCAGTCAGGAAACTTCTCTCATTTTCATGCATTTATCTCCCATTCTTCCAAATTATTTAGCTGGTAAATATCTAAGAAAATTAACCTAAAAGAAGAAAGAAGAAGACAAAAGAAAAACATTATTGAATAGAAGTAGAGAAAAGTATATGAATATTCAAACAAGAAATGCATGGCTCTATCAAAGATAATAAGATTGATTCTTCACCAGTTAGCACACTGGTGAATATATGGTTTCCTCTATGATGTGCCAAGTCTCAAGAGCTACCATTTAAAAATTTAAGAAATGTAAGCATCTCAGAAAGTTCTTGCTCAGTCAAAAATTTATGAATTCCACCAAACCTCACATCCTGGCTACTAACAGAGGTGCTTTGTACTCCTGAATTGTTCTCTGGAGCACAATCAGATAACTTCAGAAATATCCTTCCCACAGTCACCTCAATACTTGTGCCCTGTGTGTCAAATTATCTCCACAAATGGGAAAACTTTTCTGCTGTCTAGTTCTTTTCAGTTGACTCCTCTGGTTACTTTACCTGATGTGGCATGCCTGCAATTACCAAGGAAGAGAAAGCGCAACCTGATCCAGTGTAGCTACATCTGTATAATCTGCACTGTGTAACTTGCAATGTGTAACTTGAACAGCAACACAAATAAATGGGAGTTTTGTTGAGTAAAGAGAAAAACAAAACAAAACAAAACAGAAACTGTTGATAACCTGACATTTGAACTGTACATATACATCAGGCATTTATGTATGTATGAAATATATCTGTGCATGCTTTTATTTATTTGTTTGTTTGTTTACTGCAGTGTAGATATAGCTTGCTGCAGTTGGAGTACATTTAAGTGAGCTTCTGATATGTGGGTTTATCTGAAAAGAATCCAGTTCAGGTACACTGAGGCAGCACAGTACTATGAACTGCAGTGAGATCAGCTAGGAGAACTGCTTCAAAAATACATCAAATAAGAACATGTATGTAGATCTACCCTACCAGATCTAGTGAAAAATGAAAGAGTAAAGAGAGAAGCCCTAAGTTTGCAGGATTCTAAAGATCTCCAGATGAAGATAAAGCAGGAATTCAACAGGAGAAAATATTTTTAAGCTAATTTTGATGTGAATGGAGATGGCTGGTCTTTTTTTGAAGATAGGATTTTCTGCTAATGCAGGAAACAGACAATCTACACAATTTCAAGCCTTGCTCAGCTCCACCCTTAATCATAGTGCAGCTGCTTCTCCCCATCAAAGAATTAAATGCAGATCATGTACCCCCCACAAGTCATGGATGTCACCTTAGCAGGACTAAGGTATCTACATAAAGAAATTGCTGCCTTCTAAGGCAAACTTTCACCTAAGTTACTGTCGCTCTGTAGACTGTAGTCTGTACTGCCTTGAACCCTAAAACTGATTCTGAACCTTAGCATACATCAGTTACCAAATTCCACTTGAATCCAAATATTATCTGATATAACCCCACAGCAACCAAGTTGTTCTGTTAGCTTTATTCTATAAACTAAAATATCAAACTTACGATAAGATCCATATTCTTTCATTTCTGAGTTTCTACTTCATGTATGTACAAATCATAATTTACAGTATTCATTAGCCTTTGTTCTGCAACCTTTTACACAAGACCCTGAGAAAACCTTATTTTTAGTACTTCCTGATTTTGAAATGCTTAATAAAACAGTGAAATTAATTCAAAAATGAAATACAGTTGGTATATTAATAATCACATCAATTTTTTCCATTTACAGACTCCCTGTTGTTACCTAAATGAAGCACTTTATTCATCTGAAATACTTTTCGCTTTAAATTTTGTATCTCTTGAATCATTCTCTTCATACTTGAAGACTCAAACCACATCCATGTGATAGTCAGCAAAGAATATATGACCACCTAATCAAACAGAAATTGCCCTGTCTTAACTGTTTGATCCAGTAAGACAGCTAGATTTGGAGAGACTTCTGAGTTCAGTTTCTGAAGAAATACCATTTCAGACTTTCTTCCTCTCAAAGGTGGAAACTTTTTAATTCCAACCTAAATATTTGTGAGAAGGTACATGTTTCCCATTTGGAACAGATTTACAATACACAGTTCTATTTAACAAATGATCACCATCTAGATTAAAATTATTATCCTTTAAAATCAGATGCATTTACAATACAGTGCTGAATATATGCTGTATTCACCACTATGTGCAGACACCATCACGTACTTATGCTGCTAGGCAGGGTAACTGAACTTGATGACATTTTGCCTGTGAGTTTTTTTTCATTTTTAGTGTTGTTTTTTTCTCCATATTTTCTTTGCTGTCTTTTTCCCATTACTTGCTGCTGACTTCCAGTGAACAAGTAATTTACCCATAAAGGCAATATCAGACAAGTGAGATGATTTATGAAGACCATGTGAACCTTTGTGTATGGCCACAAATAAAGGCAATTCAAGCTCAATGTAGAGTGCATGTGAGAAAACAAATAATGTTTATTGAGAGTAACTGTTAGACATTTCATGATTAAAAAAGAATCTCCAGAGGAAATTGTGACTAACAATAATTCTATGGTGCTCCTTATTTACTTTTATATATTTATTTTAAACTAGTATTTCCTTCAGGCAAAAATGAGTCAGATGATGAAAACATTTGCCTCGGAATCTCCTCTTGAATCCCACAGCCTAAATGTCAGAGCAGCTACAAAAACAAATCAAAGATTCACATCTCTAGAAATGTTTAGCATCTGTTGTTTTGTTACAACTCTTGCATTTATGAAATGCAATTAGAAGAAAATAATATGCTGTCCTGGATTTTCACACTCTGATTTCAGCAATAAAAATAGCATAATTTGTCAATTGTTTTTATTACAATAGTTTTCCTAGTTTTAGTTATATATATGTATATGCATATATTATTTAGCATAAAATATTGTTAACTCTAATTTAATTGTTTTCAGTTCATCTGGTCCAATAAACTAAGAGATACTTCAGTCAGTTTTGTAACTGTGTCATGCTGTCCAAAGTATATGCATTCAAGAACAGTGTATTTGCCTATTTATGGTACTTCTTCTGGTTACTAGTATTTAAATAAACAAATTGATACACAGTTATAATTCTTTTGCAGTACCCAACCTCAACAAGATACTGGTGAACCAGAAGAAGAGGACACAGGCCCATTCACTTATGCGTATCTTTGACATCTACACAGAATTTTCTTAGGTAAGTCCATATATAAGTAAAGCATCAAATATACCTGTATTTCCTTCAAGCTGTCACTATTCGTGCATACTTCACTATTTGAAAAATAGTTTCTCCCCTTAAAAAGTCTATTAATAAACACAAAATTATTTATAGTTTTTGTATTTTAATGATAGTCCTATCACCCTCACAGCTGTTCACATGAAGCTTTACTCAGTGACTTGCGTTTAAACTGGCAGTTTACCAGTTCACCAGATGGCAGAACGCACAGTGATATGGAGAAATAGACCGCATTCAAGAATCTTAATTGGTTTTAACAGCATTAGTTATTTCAGAGGTAAATAACTCCTAAAGAGATTGCTTTGCTGCGTGTTTGCTGTTGTTGTTTTAATTTTTAGGATTACATCCTGCTTTCATTTCCACAGCCGTCAGATCAGAGCAATCATACTGATTTCAGGAAGTTTTCTTCTCACTTCCATCAGTCATTAAAAAGTTAAATTTATCTGCTTCTTTCTCTTTTTCTCTTTCCATATAGGTAGGGAAAAATATTGCACTAACTAAATATTTCAAGAAATCTTTCAAATCAATTTCTAAATATTATAATATCATAAATTTAACACAAATGATTTTACTTTGTTGTATAAGTTTTTATCTGACATAGTATTTTTTAAAAGAGGAAAATATTTTAGAACTATCATCAGAAACTTATGGTTTCTGGTCAATATGGTCAATTGCTTGAAGTTTCTGTTAAATTCAGAAGTTGTTAGCATCTCTGAAATCCAGTTTAAAGCACTGTGTTGATTTCACATTCAGTAGTGAAGTGTTCTAAGTTCTAAAAAATCTCAAGATTTTAATCTTTACATTTGGGTAGAAGTCCCCCAGGAGAGACAATATAATTTGTCCCTTAACATCATTATGAGTATCTTTCAAACACTGGTGCTTGTATGTAACTTAAAAAAAAAAAAAAACTTTTTTCTAGATGAAAAAGATCTCTTATCCAAGACATCAAGGAAACACTGTTCTACTGAAAAGCATTCAGAAGATAGCAAATTAGTTAACATTACTATTTTAGTTTAGAAATTTGAAGTTCTGAATCCAATTTTATTATCCTATTGCATTATTGTAAATCACATTTACAGTAGTGATCAGTATGGAAGAGATGAAATTGGATTTATTTTGGATAAAGGAAATAAAAGCAACATTTTACCCATTCATCAGTTCTCAGGAACTTGCTAGAGTGAGTTCAAAGTAAAATTTCTGCAACGTCTTTGGAGTGTGTGCCAAGAACTCAGAACCACCTTTCCACTTTGATTATCATCAGACTATGGTTCTGCATTCTTTTTGAATGCCAGCTTAGCCAGTAACTATATCCACAAGCTACTGATATGGTAATATGAATGGATTGATAACTTGTAGCCCAAGGAATGACATACTGCCATACAGGACATACAGTACTCCACCTTTTTCTCATGTCTGAGTACACCAGGACTATATGTTAGATATCATTCAGCTATTCTATATAGTTTTATATTATTTTCACAGGGTGTTTTTTTTTTTTTTTTTTATGCAATCACATTTTTTTGGCTAACATCTTTACTGGTAGTAAAAGCGGTTTGAATGAGTATAGGCCAGATCCTCCACAGGAAAAATGAAAAATGATGGATGATATGACTGCTGACATTGTTATGAGGAGAGGCTGAGATACCTGGGTTTTTTCAGCCTTGAGAGAAGAAGGTTCAGAGAGAGTCTGATCCACGTCTAGAAATATCTAAGGAGCAGGAGGCAAAGGGACGAGGCTGGACTCTTCTCAGCAGTGTGTGGTGACAGGACAAGGGGAAATGGCCACAAACTGAGGCACAGGAAGTTCCGCACAAGTGTGCATGGGAACTTCTTCACAGTGAGGGTGATGGATCTTCTCTGGAGACGTTCAAGACCCACCTGGACGCCTACCTGTGCAACCTGGCCTAGGGAGCTGCTTTGGCAGGGGGTTGGACTTGATGATCTCTAGAGGCCCCTTCCAACCCCTACAATTCTGTGATTATCTGCTTAGACAGAAATGCCACATTAAAAAAAAAAACAAAAAACCCAGCAGAGAAAAGAAACTATGAATTTACATAGCTTATGAGTAATCTTAATGTAGGATGTAGAGCAAATATGGATGAGCTTTCTACTCACCAAAGCTCTTAGATAGTTCTAATAATTTCATCCAAAAGGAAGTACCTCATTTAATATACTACCACTATATCAAGAGAAGTATTTAAATTTTTAAAATTATTCTTTACCGCAGAGAAAAAATAATGTGTTGTGATAAAGTAACTGAGATTGTATAAATACTTAAATAAATTACAGATTTATCAAATTATACTTAATAAGGGAAATAAGGGAAAATATTTTGTGAATTTATATGTCTTCAGATATCTTTTGTTGTGAATCATTTCTTTTGGATTTGGATCAAGCAGGCAATATTTCTGTTGAACATTCAGTTAGGGAAAAACATATTGTGCCAAGAGCTTTAGAGAGGTAAACCTGCTTCAGCTCCATGATGCCAGGTCCAAATGAACACTGAATGTGTACTTGCAGAAAGGACGTGCACACAGACCATACACACTCAACACATATTTTATAAACTCTGCCTGTCTCACAGGCTATAGACATACTAAACGCAGCCAGCACCAACAGCATCCTCCTCTTCCCCTCTCTGGCTAGGCAGAATGGAAGGACTACTGATGAGAATATGCATACTAAAAATATAAAGATACATACATATATATGTATATATAGTTATTATACAATATATATATATATGTGAATATATATATATATATTCATATATATATATATTTGTGCTCCCTCCATCTATTTCACTCTGCTATGCTTTGCAGGTGTGCAGATGAGCTTTTACTGCCTATCACATTTGAATGAAAACATTCAATACCTCAGATGATTTTCATACTGGTTCCTATTATTCAGCAGGTTTTGTTTTTTATTATTATGTGAAAGGTGACCCATTCAAAATGGTTAGAATTTGAGAATTCAGCATAAGCGGACTTTATTTCAAAGTCCCATTAAATCAATACAGTCATATATATTTCATAAATATATTCAGACTGAAATAGTGTTAGAGGTTTCATAAAATTTGTATTGCTTTCCAGTGCAATAAGCATAGAGAGAAGTTGAAAATAGACAACTTGCTGTTACTGCTAGAATTTGTAAAGCAGTGTATACAAAAGTAGTGCAACACATTTTGAATACATAGCGTTAGCATAGTTTGGAACACCTGCCCTATTTCTCCTATGAAGTAAGACCTTTTAACTAGTTGTTAAAATAACTAAACAGTTCATGAGATCTTCCCTGACGTGAGGGACCAGAGGAAAAGCTGATAATTATGAGATTCCCATTTGTGCTACTGGAGGATTTCCAGAAATGGAGAATATTGACACACTTCAAAACATCACACTTAGAATTCTTTAGGCAGGGTAATGAGAAAATAGAAGCTGTGATTAGTACTCAGACCACCAGATCCCACTTGTTATTTCAGATTATAAGATATGTTTCCACAATTTTTATGATTTATGTTTTCTCTTTCTGTCACTGTGCCAACCATTTGTCGTAACAGTTTTGACATTTCAAACTGTAAGCTGAAGATCAACAGATGTGCATTTCCTGCTGCAACCAAATCATCTGAAATAATTCACAAATTATCTTCTGTATCATTTCTTACCTTCTCTCTTTTTGAGCACAGACAAACAAATTTGCTTTTTTTCCCAGGTTTCTAGGGCGTTGTCCCTCCTTTTACAATTCCCCTGTGATAATGACAATCAACTGTGAGCTTATTTTAAAATGTCTGAACCCTCCCAACTTGTTCTTTCCTCCTTCAAGTTTTTCTTCCCCTTTTCTTGCATTAATTATAATCCTCACCTAAGTGAAGCTGGCCTTTTTTATATTATTTATTTATTTATTTAAGACTAAAGTGGAAGAGGCATTAAAGACTCTTTTATACCACCAGCTATTGATTGGTCCTCCTTTCTCTTGAACTGATGGGCTGGGTCCTACTTGTATTTTTGGCTTACAGATGGCAGCATTAGAATAAAAACAAAACATATTTAAAATTTGCATTTTTTTGTTTTCATGCTTATCATTGCATTCAAATGCACAAAATATCAGAGTTTGGCAGATCATGAGTTATACACACACAAAAAACCCTATTCTACACTTAGAGAATGCCTGTTACATACACATGTACCCCTTTGAATCTCCTCCGTCCAACCCTGTTGCTACTAATTGAGAAAATTAAAAATGTTTGGAATAATTTCTTTAATTTCATTTCTCGAGGAGAGGGGAAGAAAAAAGGAAACAACTTTAAAATCTTGTATCTGAAGATGAGCAGTATCTTGCTGGCATATACTGCAGATAAGATGAACACCACCCACCACAGAGGGATGTCACAATGTTGCAATTGAATTTAGAGGATTAATGGTTACTTTCAGTCTCTAGAACAAAATAGATTCTGCTGATTTATAACATCTTCAAATGACAGAGCACTGAGACATAGTCCAATGACATTCTGTGACTGGCATATACTTAAAGATCTGAGGCTGCTATCTCCTTCACTATATACTTTGAACTAATTAACAATAGGGAAAAATTTACTGATAAATACTAAATAGTTGAGAAGTTTTACTAAATAGTGTTTGCTAAACTTTTGTCTACTACCCAAGTTTAATTATATAAGAGAAAATAGAGTAACGGAGAGTCTAATTCTTCATTTTAATCCTTCAAACTCTGTAATAATGAGAAATGCATAAATTATAGAGCATCAAATGCCTCTTCTATAACAAGTATGCTTTTTCTTTCTGATTTCTGTCAAGAAAGAAAACAGAGATGCTCTCACCAGTGTGCTGTTAAACTGCAATTAGATATTTGCTCTGGGCAACGGTTGCAAACAAATCAACAAGATCAAAGTTCTGGCCTGCTACTCCTAATTTTTATATGTGCACACTTTCTGCAGTATAATAATGCAAGTAACCTGATGCTGACACAAAAAATGAAAGAAGCTTACAGTGAAATCAGATGGAGCTGTTGAGAGGACCAGATACGTTTTCTCAGAGCTGCCTAGGACTATTCTGGGAACCAAAAAGCTTCCTGAGTTGGAAGGGGCCATCTTATCCAATATATCTGTTCTGCTTCACTTGTTCTCCTTGTATCCACCGGAGGAAATAATTACTTGTTGTATAGTTCGTTATCTTATTGTTTCTATTCACAACCAGTGAATGCCTGCCATGATAATTATAACAATCTTTGAATCCTAAAGACTGTGGATGGCCTTTATAACATCAATTAATGCAAATGCTGAATGAAAACAGCTGAAGAAGGTCTGCCTTCTTCCCCCCTTAATATACCTAATTTATACTGTTAGCATCAATACCATTATCTTTTTGGACTTGTAAACAATTGCTGTCATAAGGATGGGATATTAGGAATTTGCACTGAAGAGATCGTCATCTATCACACTGATATTAGGGTTTTGGACTCTGAATGATTACAAGTTCCTATTTAGACTTTCTCACGAATCTATACAACAGTAATAGAAATATCCAGAAATAATTTAAATATTCTACAAATAATCCTACAAGCTCCTGAAAGCATTCAGAGAGCCAATACAAAAGCAGAATCAACTTTGCAAAAGTAGAGAAATAAATCCAACAAATAATACTAAATATTTCTTCAGTAACTTAACTGCAAAATATGCTGTTAACAATCAGAGATTTAGTTTCACACAGTTTCAGTACCTGTTTCACCTATCTGAAACCTTGAAAGGAAAAAAACCTTGAAAGGAAAGCAAGTGATTAAGTAAACAAGTTGCTTCTCAACATATATCATACCTTCATGCTACTTCTGAGACAAGCAGTGTTAGCAATTTCACATTACATATGACATTCACTTTCATTTCCTAGATCAAGTGAACAGCTGCAGTTATGCCAGTTATCAGTTTGTATTCTGTTATCAGAACACACTTCTATCAGTTTATTTTTCCAAAGAAAACACAAATGCTAATTTGTGTTTGCAGTTGTGTGGGCAGCAATTGTGTGGATAAGGCACTTCTATGTATGTATTTGCTGGGCCATATGTATGTGTATGTGATGTCAATAACTCCTTGATACTGAATGATATTTGATTAATTATATTAATTAACAATCCCTTTGCATCTGTCAGTTGATACTAATGCTGCTATAACCACAATCAATAGCCAAAGCTAGTAACCATCAAACTGCATATCTCATGCTCTTTAAGTTCTTCTCAGCCACCATCCAAAATACACTGTGATTCTTCCAGCAATCATTACGTGAAAACCCAAACATCAGTTTAGAAGCACATTTCTACTAATTATTTCTCAGTACAATAGTACATTCAAAAATACCATACTGCAGACACTTTTCTTCAGGAAATGATACAAGAAAATGAGAGAACTTCAACATCATCTGGCAAATGTAAATACTATTTTCCTATGTAAATGATGGCCATACCTCTACCAGGTACACAGTTTAAGAAACTTAGTTTACAATTGATACAAGATACATGATTGTGCCAGATCCTATGAATGTACCCAACATCATATTAATCAGAGTAAATACACTACATTATGGTAAATACTAAACTAGAGGAAATGGCTACAAATATATCTATAAACTTTGTATTGCTTCTCTAGTATGTATTGATGCTTTTTTTTTTTTTTTTTTTTTTTTGTTACTAAGTTCCCACTCAGGGTGAGAAGTTCAGGCACAAGCAATTTCCAGCAGGTGCTTTGTTTCTCCTAGATAATCCACAGGAAAAAGTCAGGCCCATAGCTGTTCCTGGTTTGAACAGTAAGCATTGGAAATATTGCACTTAAACTTTATAGCAGTGTGACATTTCCAGGTTCATACCTGGGTTTAACCCTGTTAAGCTCAGGTAAAATAGATCTGCTGAGTATTTCTTTGATAAACATTAAGTGTTTCATTTATTTCTGAAATGGTGTTCTTTTTCCTGAATATCTTCTCCATCTATTTAGTGAACTTTTTCTGATGCACCTTTCCCTGACGTACTGAAATTTCCTGTATAATGATAAATATATAAATACGAAAACATGAAGCCAAGTCCTTTATAGTAGACTCCTTCCTTCACAGTTATGCTTCCAGCTACAGAATATTAGACAAATAAATAGGTAAAGATATAGATAGAAAGATAATGTAGATTTTAATGTTTACTTTTGCATCTATGGTAGAATGTTTTTTAAAAGTTTCTAGTATATTTATTCCACTTGAACAGAGTGGTATTTAGTACAGAGTGATAAGTAAAAGCCAGGTACTCTGGACATAAATTACAATTGCACATAAAACAAGATACAAAGTTTGAATCCAATTCAGAAATGGAACATGGGTCTTACCATACGAAATATTTTTTCTCTACTTGCCACTGTCACAAAGTACCATTGTTCAAATTAACCTAGATGTTAAATTAAAAATACACAGATAGTTGCAAGGTAAGATTGTAAATTTATATCTGCAAAAAATACGCAGGGACAGAAAACAGAAATGTTAAAGGATAAGAAAAAATTGTTCACTGAGGATCTGCACTTCCTTTCTGCCACTGGAAAAGCACCTTGAAGGTAAAAATGTGGATGCAGAGATACAAGAATGAAGAGTTCTAGGACTAGCTGTGGGCAAAATTGTTCTCTGTCTTGTCAGTCTTGAGTCTGATTTATATGCACACAGTCAGAGAGGGGCATGATAAATTGTTTCTGGTTTTTGTTAGATAAAATTAAATCACTTTCAGTAGGAATGTTTCACTTGAGACATTTTGAAGACTGCTACTTAGGAAGGTACAAGCTGTAGCTTTTGGAAAGAAAGTCTGCACAATGTTCTAAAATGTTTCATCCAAGGCAAGGAATTTTTAATGCGCAGCATTAAACTCAGAACATTTGTCAGGAGACTGTCAAAGACAAAATGGTGGCCTGATGCCCTCAATCCAGTTCTACCTTTGCCAAGACTAACTTTCCTTATATCAATGCTTTTACCTATGATTTCACCAACCTGAGATAGATTAATCCTATATTCACTGTTACTTACAGCAGGCTGCCTACCCATTGCCACTCAGATGAAATTTTACTTATGCTGTGATACAGTTGTGTGAACACAAGGTGTGAAAATTCTTACTTGAAGTGGTGTCTGTGGAACAGACCTTCCCCACATACTCTCTGTAGCTCGTGTTGGTCAGCTATTCAGTTGCATATGGAGGAACCTATAATCCGTCCTATAGGTAAAGACTGGCACATTAACAATTACACCTTGGAAATAAAAATAAAAATTATAGTGGTTTAGTATCTTAATGAACATAATTAAAGCACCACATTCATCTTGCCAGTACAAGTCTTTCAATTTACATGTGACAGGCTCCGTCCCCTCTTCTGGACCACCACCTTATATACTCACAGTAAAAAGTATGTAGTAAAAAGTAAGTCAATGGCATCAATATCTACTGTATGGGAAATTATGGAGCACTGCAGAGTCTTATGCTGTGCTGTGGCTTAACACTCTCCGCGGGGTTCAGTTTCCACAAGTTCCATCAGATGTGTCCTATGGGCAACGTGCTGCTGTGGAATACCCCTGACACCTTTCCCTTCTCGTCTAGTTCTATGATTTGCTGCTGGAGGCCTCAAATGTCAGAATCTGTCTTGGTTGAGAAATCCCTTCCAGAACAATGCCATAAAGGACTGCAGACCTATTCAGGAGGTGGACAACTGCCTGCAGTTACACTTCAGTCTTTTATGTCTAAAACACTGTTAAAGAAAGCATGGGGTAGAGAGGATTCTTTCAAGTTAGGTGCAAAACTGAAAAATTTGGAGGAAAAAAGAAGTTATAGATAACAGGAAAGAACTGATTTTGTTGTACCTCTTCAACTTTCTATTATTTTCAAAACAGAGGGAGAAAAAAGTGACAATCACCCTCCTGGGTCTGTCTAAAGTGTATTTTGCAAGTGAAATGATGTATTTCCTTTTCAATTATTTTATCTTTCCTATATTCTTTTTTTTTTTAATTAGATTCCTAAGTGGAAAAACATAATAACTTATAGTGTTTTACTAACATAAAGGTTATGAGAAATATTTTCAAAATGTTTCTAATTTTTGACTGATGTTATTGACAAAATTCATTCTCATTCAAGCACTGAGACTTGAAATCACACCTTATTCAAAAGCATCAAGTGCAGCCTGATAAATACTTCCTAATGTAAGTCTGACTGTGCTGAGCACTGCTGTTTTTTATTTCCTCCACTATTTTTGATTCTTTTCTATATTAAATGGATTTGAAAAAAAAAGCAAACTGAAACGTCAAAATACCTGATGAGCTTGTATCAGGTTTTTAGAAAGTATAGAGATCTATAGGCAGATTTGTCTGCATCTCACTGAAGTCATTCTAAAAATAAAGTACTTTTGCAGTACCTGTTATAATTTTAAACTGGAATTTGACATAAAAGAACAGCATGTATGCCCAGATACTTTCAGTCCAAATTATCTCTCTCAGAATTACATGCATAAGCGCATTTGCTAGTGTAGCAAGTCCAGTGCAAGCTATTGCACCTGGCCAAATTTCCACTCGACATAAATTAAATTGTGGAACTTGGTAACTCATGACAGGCTGTAGAAAGAGATTGTACATCTCCATCATGAAGATTCTATAATGCACATTTTCATATTTTGTTCACATTTGAGAAAAATATCAATGGTACACAACAGGTGTATGTGAGGTCAAAGAAAGCCTTCAGGAAAAACTGAAATTATACCTATCTCAAGGCTGTGACAGGGGAGTAGCCATGAGTTGAATCAGCCAACTAAATCCTAAAATATCCTTACAGTTCTGGGACTGATCTTAAACAGTCAGTTTAAGATTTCAGCTTTTTTCAGCTCAGCTGCAGACAGTGAGTTTTTCTTTTTTATTTTCTTCTCTTTTCTTGAAAAAACATAGAAAAAATTGAATTCACAAGTTCTGTGACAAGAATGTGTACAAAGTTGTTGAAACTGCTCCTGAGAATAAAGAAAGGAAATAGAGCAAACAAAAGAAGGAAGATTTGCTCAATCTGAATATATTTTTTTAACTATTTCCTTTACATGAGGAAGAATCATATTCTCATAGATGACCATGAAGCTGTTCATATCATCACTGCAATCTGAACCTTGTGAGTAGTAAAACAAAAGAGTGGATACCCGTGTAGTCTGCTACACCACTGCTGCCCAGCAGAAGCATTCTGGGGATTTGATATTTATGTAGAAAATATATATGAATATATATATATATTTAATGAAGCTAGGTAGAATATAACATCTGAAATCTAATATACCACATAGTTGAACAGACATTTTTGTTTTAACCAATCATTACTGAAGAGGAAAAATAAAAATCTTTCATAAACTAACTGTAACTTGTCCTAGAAAGGGACTGAAAGAAATTTTAGATTTTTATATGACCCAAACGATTTCAAGTTGAATGCTATTTCTATTAATATGGACATACACTGTTGTGGTCAAAGAACTGACAAAATTATTTCTAGATAAGTAAATAATCAGTATCAACGTAAATGTCTGCCTAAGTTCAGAAAAATAACATACTCTTCTTCTCTGTAGTATGGAAAAAAGGAATTTTCACAGGAAAGTCAAACATTTTCTTTTAATGAAGGGGGCCTGGCAATTAATTTACTTATTTTGAATAATGATGGGATTAATGTTGTCCTTACAAACATGAATGGCGAATCTTCTGGTCTCTGTAGTTTCTCCCATCTTATTCCTGTGTAATTACTTCTCAGCTCCAAACCCAGTCACTGTTCTGAGATATCACACTGATTTCCTCACAGTTACTCTGGGAATACCAACATGTCAGTCTTCAAAATCTACTCTGCATCATCAGACAAAAGATTCCTGATCTATCTCCAGCATTACCAGATTGACAGACAGATTGAATTTGATGGCAGTAGAAAGACATAGAGCTGATGATCCTATCATTGTATTTTCTCTACTTCGTATCACTGCTGCAGATTACTGCTTCTAAACAGAAAAACAGTGACAAGGATGAATATAAGTGCTTTATAAAATTGCTTGTAAATTATTTTAAATCTGCTTTGCGTCATTATCCACTTTTAATGAGGTCTACTAGACTTTATCATTATTATTTACATTCTACCTGTCTGTCCATCTAAGGGTGGCAAATTGAAAGAGAAATCCTCTCTGTTTATGACACATCTGTCTTCCCCTTGCAGTTGGCTTGAATGAACAACTCTGTGGAGGTTGCCATGGAGACTCCAATTTAGGAGCAACTGTATTTGAGGAGAATTTCCAGCACCGCAGTATGTGGGAAGGCAAATACAGGAATCAAAGCGTGCCTACAGATATCAAGGCTTCAGTCAGGAGTCATGCAGGTCTGCTAGACCAAGATGGGGTGCACACGGGAAGTGTGGTTGGAGGGGAAAAGATGTTGAAACCACAAATGTCTAATTAACATTACTGTCAATTTTCCGTTATTTTCCTTTGCTCTATAACTGTTTTATAAATGACTGATTTAATAAATGTTAGCTCTCTGTCCAAACTACTGCAGTAATGTCCAATATGTACAATTCCAAACTTTTCTCTAAAAATGAACCCAGTACATGCTCTACCTTCTGCATGACAATTCACTGATCTGTAATTTATAGGTCTGACTTTGTAAGTATTTGCTATCTGATCATGTCCAAAAATATTTACTTATTTTTCATTTTATGCTTGCAGCAACAGTCTTCCACAGTGTCTACCCTTTTAACTCAGAAAAGGTTATCGCAAATTATTGACTATAGAAAACTGGGGAAAAAGCAGTGGGAAAAAGTCCACTAGAACATGAACATAGGGAGCATATATATATATATATATATATATATATAGAGAGAGAGAGAGAGAGAGTATAAAATGGTATATAATTATGTATATATAATTAAGCAAAAATATATATTTGGGGGTTCAGGACCAAGCCAGTGCCATAAGGGCAAGAAACTTACAGCTGAAGTCCTAAGAAACTTTGTCTCAGCATTTCTCAAGGCTCATTTTATAGCTTAGACTTGTTTGACACTCAGAGAGGCTTCTCAAACACTGATTTTCAGACGTATAACTGTCATTTTTTCCATGTACTGTTTTTTATTATTTTGTTTTGCAACACAATATTCTGTGAATTGGTAGATGATTGACAGAGTTTTGGATTAACAACTGCTGTTTGCTTCAGTATTGTTAAGAAGAATGAGACAAGACTGAAAGCTGGTTTAAAAAATCTAAACAACAGAAAAGTTGTTTATTTCAACAGACATTATTTTTCTGGCACTGACCTTAATCCAGTTCTTTTCCTACTGTTCTAGCTTCCCATCGACAAAGTTCTTTTAAGAAAATAAAACATTTATTTTGCTAATAAAAGTGTAGCGGTGATGCTAATTCAGAAAGTGTTTACAGAAATATACGCAAATAAAAATCCATGCTGTAGGGCATAATATATTACCAGTCAATTCTGTAATCTTCCTTCAGGAAACACATATTCATTAAACACTCACTTAAAAGAGGGTATATGATCTGGTTGAGTAATTAGTCTTACATAAGATTATTTAGGATAATATCTGTAATACTATGTTGGAAGAATCATACAGGATTAAGTACCAGTATTTAATAGAAATGCATTTTCTTTCTTGCACATTAAAGGAAATGAGGGCTTGATCAAGAATAACTCTTTCAGCTTTTTCTGACACAAAGCTATTTTGCCCCAAATGCAGCACATATAGCTAACTAACTTTAAGTAAGCACTGCCATTTCCTCAGCCATCAGTGGACTCTTTAGGCAATCAAAGCAGTAACCTATAATATACCAAGATGAGTACGCAGAAGATAGGAAATTAAATTAAAGTCATATGAGCATCAGGAAAGGCAGCCATCACATGGATAAGAAATATGGGTGACTAAGAGTCCCTTGAGTGGTGATTAAATCTACCACACTTCTAGCAAAAGGGAGGAGGAAGTGGGAATAAGTGATCTTTGATGAGAAGCTAAGGCATAACAGGCTACAATTTCCCCTTGCCTCAGAGTACAGGCAAGCTAATCTCCATGTTTTAGGTGCCTAGGGAAAATGTAAATTCACAATTTGATACACTTATTGAAATGTGGGTAATGGGAAGAGTAGGTACTGTTACAGAGTGGAAGAGTAAGAGGATTTTACGTCCTAAGGCCCACCTTAAGGTTTCATGCATAATTCTGATAGCTGTCCTAAATTAACAAGGAGAACATGGTTTATGATAAAAGTTTTTCAAACAGTTCAGCTACAGTAATCATATCTGGGAAATTAATCAGACATAAATGAGCTAGACATTTTTTTTTTAATGAATCTACTTGAATTAATAAATGAAAGATTGTTATTTCTCTAAAAGAAGTACAATTTCACAATGAAAGTTGGCCTTCTGATACATCAACAAGACACTATTGGTTTAACTCTGTACCAGCCAAAGCTAGGATAGTTACACAAGAACCTGATAGTGAAGAGTCACATCAGAACCCTCAGACAGGGCTGTATCAAGGAAACTTCTTACCAAGAAGCAGAAATGGGGCTTGATTTTGATGCCTTGCTCAGCAAAAGCATGAACTTTCTTTCATTTCCTACCGGTATAGCTTCATAACCTAAGGTTTGGGAAATACGAAGAAATAACTTAGCAGATCATGACTAATACATCTAGATAAATCATGGAGATTTATTTAAGAGGCAGTATCTATGACACCCCTGTAAATAACTTACTATAAAATATACTTATAGGTTCAGTAATATTTGTCTAGAAATTGAAGGATGCAAGAGATAATAATATGCCAACACATCATTTACATTTTGTTAGCTGAAGCAGTCTGTGACTTCCGGAAACTTTTATTACCAACATAGAATTAGGAAAAAGATGTTTGCATTACAGCAGAGTCTATCAAACAAGTGTTTTTTCAAATAAAAATGTTATGCACTTTTTTCAACTGCTTATGGTTGTAGTATTCCAACAATGAACAGTAAATTAATAGTAAATTGGATGATACTGATTGGAATCTTCAAGTAGGATTTCCTTTACTGTGGCAATTAGGGGTATCCTTGAGATTTGTTTTCATTTGAAAGATGCCTTTCTTTTCTTTTTGTAATTTGGAAAATATTTAATAGAGGGAGTCTTGGAGCATGCTGTAGTTTAAAATCAGGCATCTGCATTCTGTCACTGGACTAGATTCTAGTTGCAGACATCAGCAGACTTTACTCTGTGAGAAGAAAATCATTTCTGCTGTCAAGACAGAATTGGCTATATGCAGCTGTGTAATCAAACCACAGTAAAAGAGGAGTAAGGGAAAGCATACACCAGACCTTGCAGACTGGTTTTTCTGCATTCTTCCTCCTCAACTAACATAATATAAAGCCAAGCAGTAGCTTTGCTAACTTTTGCTGGCCACAACCTTGCCTAGGAGAATTAAGTCTCCTATTCTAGGATAACTAAAATTTCATTTTATAAAATTGCATTTATATTTTCCACACTACATGAGATTTAAAGAGTAGACAACGATTAATCTTACTACATTTTGAAATGATGGCTGGGAAATAATTTCTAGTACAAACAGGAGATCACAGGGGTATACTCGAGTTATATGAAAGCACAGTCCCCTTCTACAGGTTCTGAAATATCTGAGATTTGCAAATCATTGTAATGAAATCACACAAATCTTACACAAATAAAATCATGACATGTAGTGAAGATTACAGTAAACCATATTTGAAGACCTTCCTTCTGGCAGCTCATTTATTCAGTTCAGTCTGCCCCACTAAGCACTCATTTTTAATTCACTGTTTTTTCCAGGGATAGTTTTAAAAGTCTTCCCTCACTAAGTTAAAGAATCTAAATAACTCTAATCTCAAAGAAAAGCTGCAGAACAGATAAGGGCAAAAAACTACACTGAAGTATTCTATAACTGAAGAAAAGTTGTTTGAATGTCAGTAAAGCCCTTTTTTTTTATTGTGACAGCAACAGTCAGAAGTGTAATGTATATTTTTTGAATACACTTGAAGAATCACATAAAATGAGTGTTACCAGTGACTCAGTGTAAATTACATTAAAATAAATAAGGGAATATATAAATGAGTATGTATATCAAACAACAGGAATCTTCAGAAAATTAAGGTCATAGTACTTAATTATAATTCATAGTTACATATAGATATTTATAGAAAAAAAATCTATGTAATCCTTATCAATTGGACAGAGACAAGTATATATAATGATTTTTGAACTGCTCATTGACATCATATACATTTAAGTGTTACAGCTCAGATTAGAGATGGTACAAGAACCATAACTCCTTGTCCATCTATTGAAGGACAAGGATCTATAACAGCTGAGATAAAAACCCACATTTCATAATTATTTGACATGCATTTTTTGAAAAAAAAAACCCAAAACCAAAACACAGTTCTACTTCTGTTTTTAATATCCAAATCAGTAGGTTTATAGTAATTTCAGGAAGTAACCACATATTGGTGGGAAGAAATGTCAGCATATGCAGGATGAGACTAGGCTGTATTGCGATTATCAAGACGTATCCTATTATTTCTCTTTTATTCTGTTTGGTTGCCGCATAAATACTTCATCTTTGATCCGCTAAGACATTTTCAGCCTATACTTCTTAAAAGTGCACAATGGATTTTATATACATTTCTCAGTCAAGTCAGCAGTAAAAAGAACAATTTGTATATAAACAATTTGGTTTGTTACATCTTTTCCTGAATACAAAAGATAATCTGTAATAAGAAATAAGCAGGAGAAAAAAAGAATGCAAAATTTTTTTTGGAATAAAGTGATTTAACATCAACTCGGTGAAAGAAAAAAAGAGAGTAGAAACAAAGTGAAGGGAGGAGAGGAAACACAGAAAGGTGATATTCATAAGAATAAAATAGATTTGAAATACTGAAGAGGAAACAAGGCATCAGCAGTGCATTTTTTGTAGTATCCACGAGTTTAGGATATTACAGATATAATAAATCCCTCAAATTACATATCTTCATTATTAAATGTATGGGATAAAATAAATAATAATGATAAAAATGAGCTCAGTGAATACTTCAGTATGTTGAAAGAAGTAAGAATATATGCTTTCATCCAGTGAAAATGAGGAATTAATTATCAACTGATTATTCAGTGTGATTCATCAAAACCAAATTGCTTTGTTGGGATGCATGAAGGAGTTTAAAGTTCTAAACTGTAAATTTTTTAATATGTATTAACATAGAAATGTGTATGTAACACAAAAGTAAAATGATGGCATTGAAGTAAAATATTAACGTTCAATTGAATAATAATAAAATAGTAGTTTTTGCATCATATTTTTGAGATTTTGAAAATTAACTATTGCAAAACATTTTTCATTTTAAAACTGTACTTTCTTTGGGAAGAAAGGAAGGAAGGAAGAGAGGAAAGAAAATTCCCAATTGACTGAAAATTCTTTTCCCACTGCCAACATCTAAATTGGGCTCACAGTGTCAATTATAAGTTGTCTACAATTATAGTGATTACAGGTAAAATAACTGAGAAGTTGATTAAGAAGTTCATTATTGAAAGGCGTTGAAGGACAAGGCTATTTTTCATATCAAATTCTTTCTGCTTAGTATGTTTATTTTACTGCTTCATGGAATATTAATTAAAAATCACTGGCAAAGTGAATAATAAATATCCAGAGGACTCTCAAAAGTGGGAAATAATTTTTGAATTTAGTTATTTCCACTGGCATTGAAGAGGAAGCATCTACAAAACTGAAATCTCATTCTAGAAGATTGTGGTTTTGATAAGGGTTAGGCGTTAGCACTGGCAGAACTAAGGGAACAACTGATTTTTCTAGGGATGCTAAACACTATGACCATTTCTAGCATATGTGTATTTCAAAAAGCTGGAAATGGAAATGAATGATAAAGAACTGAAATTGGAATGAAATGAAAAAGCCATGAAAATATTTTAAAGGCTAAAGAAAATTAAGGTTTATGAATTACATCTATTTAGAGTACTAACATTAAGTTGACTTGATTGTACTATCTAATCAGCTTTGCTAGATAAGATAATTGTTCTTTAATCTAGTATTCAAAGACAACACTAAAGATAGTTGGGAATTTAATGAAAAACTCTGAAACTGGTATAGCATTACTATTCTTATGATTGAATAAAATAACCATCAGAATAAGCGAGATGGATTTTTTGTCATTAACAGTTTTTACAGTCATATTTTTGCCCTTCTGAGAATACAAGTTGTTGGTCTCAATGAGGGAAAATGATTTGACATTCAACAGCCCATGTACTTCAATATATTAGGCTAGACATTCCAATGTACATTTTTGGTCTCAAAATATGAGTTTTGAGACCTTACAAAGCAAACAAACAAAATAAAACAGTATTGCCATTATTTGTTAAAACAGCATAATGAAGAACTTTGTATTTCACTTAATAATCTCTTTATCAATTCCAGTGACTTGTAATTAAGATGAGGCACATGTAATATATCAGTAACCATTCAACTCCTGGGAAAGACAGAGGCTTGTCTTTTTGTCCACATTTAAACTGTGGAACTGAAGCATTCTCCCAGATCCTGAGTTTCTCTGCTTACCAAATTCTTATCCCATACCTTTGTCAAGATCAGACATCACCAGAGAGTATCTGCACCAGGCAGTCATAGCAAGAGGCCCCAGCAACAGGAGCAGGAAGGAAGCTACAGCATCCGCAGAAGTCTGTGTGCAGAGAGAGTGAGAACTGCAAAGGCTGTCTGATCCCAAATATAGTTGGCTCTCTGTTTCCAAATCAGTCTGTTTACCAATGTACAACCATAGTTTTGCTTACAGAACCTACTAACAGAACCTACCCATCTGAATACTTTCTACTAAAATGTGGTCAGGCATCTGGTGTTGGTGCTAATGTTCACAGGAAACACACTGCAGTGGAAATGCTTATCAGTACTTGAGAAGTTACAGAAATCTATTGCTATGCTATGCAAACACACAGAAATATAACTCTGAGAGTCTACATTCCTGAACACCCAGTGGACAATCTATACTGTATATATTTTAACATCTTAAATTTGAAAGATTATTTTCAGCGCTCCTTTTCATATTTCATTTATGATCATAAATTTTCAACAGCACTTGGTAACAGGATGTTGAGGCAATATGGCATACACTTTCTAATTGGTTTTACAAAGCCTTGCATTGAAGTGAAATCTTCTTTAGGGACATCTGCCTACTTAGTGTATTATAAGCAGAATATATCCCTTTACATTCTGCTTAAAGGATTTACATAAGTACATTCCACTGATATATTTAAAGGTTTTCAACTCAATATATGAATGTTTTAAGGACAGAAGCAAAGGAGTAACTTACCTGCTGAAATCAGACGTTAGGATTAAATCTGATTTATTGTTCTCAAGGTGGCCTTCATGGTTGATGTACACAATAAGTTGAAAAAAATATCCAATGTATCATCTTCTAAGATAATACTGTTGTTTTGCCTATTGTGGTTACATAATTCTATTGCCTCAAAGGAACAATATTTAAACTGGATTTACCTCTAATAAAAGGTGCATGTTTCTCACCTTTGCCATCCTCTAATTCTGAACTGCAGCAGGAGTCAAACTGAAAAGTTACATTCCATATATAGCACCTTAAATTAACTGCTAGGCAATGTCCATACAGTAATAAATTGCCTGAGTCAAGGAGAAGACTGAAGTAACCAGTGATCCCTCACCCATTGTCCATTCTTCCTCTTTGACAGCAGTATGTTTATCTGCAGAGGCCACTCTTTCTTGCTTTATGTGGCATAAGATCCTTTAGGAAGGACCCTAGATCATCTGACTGACGAGATAACCATCTGACATCACTACATGTCAGATGGGTTTGAGGGTTGAGGGGAGATTTGGCTAGGACAAGAGATTCATTGTTCTCAACCACATACACCCCTGCTGGTGCCATCAGCTCAGATGCTGTCCTCCATCATGACCCAAACTTGTCTTCACTGTTGTCTGTAACAGAAGCACAATGATCATGAAATCATTGCACAATCTTCAGATGTCACATAGACTACCCTTATATCTTGCATGTAGATTTACAAAACCTGTGAGCTGTGGCAATTAAATAGATGGTTTGATTTCCAGAGATTTCAATCATTTAGTGTTTCTCAGATATGATCACTGAGAAACTAGTGTGCAGAATTTTTAAAAATTAATGCATTACAATTTAAGTAGCTGAATGTGATTTTAATAGCCTAATTACAGGCAGAGAATATCTGAATGTTTCTTCTTCCATTCTCCCTAATATTAAGGAAAGTAATTTTTCTCATTAGAGCAATGAGTTCACCATTAAGACACAATCATGCAATTTGTACTCCCGTTGCCAGGCATTCAGGTTATGCTGGCATATCACAGTGCAGTACCGAAATAAACAAGCAGCTATTCTCCAGAGGAACTATATCAGGTCCTGGAAATACTGCTGAATTCCTTAATGTAAACGTTATGTCCATCATTTGGTATGTATGTATTGCACAGTATGATGTTACGTGTATTTCTTATTACTACATAAGTGAGTAAAGATTTATTAAAATGAGAGGAGACTGCATCATTAAGTCAATCATAAATGTTTGCTACTTCTATGCATGCAAACTCTTCTCTACTACTGCACTTCATGCATATTATCAACTAGTCTCACTCGAGGTGAGCTCCTTGCTTTTTGCAGGTACAATTACAATTTAAATTAAATTGACTATTAATGTTGCACAACACTCTTTAGCTGCTACAACAAGAAAGTTCTGTTTGCTGACCTTTGCAGTCCTGTAGGTATTCCTCTCACTCTAAATTGAACTTTCCCCGTGAGCAAAAATATACCTGTATGAAGATCATTCAGGGGACAGAAAGGCTCTTCTGAATACTTCTAACATTTTAATAACACTTTTATTTTGGAATCACCCTACCTCTGTTTTGCGTTTTTAATTATTTCACTAACACTGTCTGTAGTATTGAACATCTACTGAAGTTTTACTTTAGTGCCATTTCCATGAACATTACAAGCAAATGCAACAGTCTGTCTCAATAGATCTGAAATGTAGCACATAAAGACATAAAATTTGAACTTATCTTGCTTTCAACAAATACAATAATAAAGAAAAAAATGTGAATGCATGTGAATTACTCTGAAAGTAATGCCTCCTATTTATATCCATGGAAACTAAAGCAAATAAAAAGAGTGCACAATAACACTGTTAGATGGAGCAAATTCTCAGCTACAAAACACTATCTTTCATCACAGTCAGTACCATCAACTATGCATTTTCACTAAAAATGAACAAAAGCCTACATACTGCACTCATACAAATATGCAGAGGTGCCCCATTCTTGCTGTCACCATTGCTGAAAAGCACCACTCACTGCCTCCTCTGATGATATCCATTGTTTGGTCTCCATAAACATTCAACAAACACTAATGAATCACAGAATCACAGAATTGTAAGGGTTGGAAGGTACCTCTAGAGATCATCTATTCCAACCCCTCTGCCAAAGCAGCTCCCTAGCCCAGGTAGGCATCCTTGAATGTCTCCAGAGGAAGAGACTCCACCACCTCTCTGGGCAACAATGTCAATGCGTGCCATTTTTATCCCACGTGGAGGAATTCAGTGTCACACTTTTGCTTCATACAAACTTCCATGACAGACATCATTTTGTCAGAGTGCCCCTCTGCTGCTATCTGTCACACATTCGCCTCTGACATTGTGGGCCAATATAATTAAAAAGGAGGCATTACTTTCAGTGCAGCCATAGAAATTGTTAAAGACACAATGACAATTGATAGAAAAAAAATAAGAACCTCCTTACAAATTTTCCATTACTAAGTCATCAGTACTAGTGAAAAATTTGCTGCCAAGATATCTTTAAAATCAACACTTCCAATATCCCATTTCTCTACAAAAATAGGAACTCTGAACATTTAGAGCCTACTGTGCTGTCAAACAATCCAGGGCAAAATACGCAACACATTTTTAAGTTTCCTAAATGTAAGTTGGTAGGAGACAGAAGAACTATTGCAAATCTTTGAAACTATCAGCTCCTCTGAGACATGGAATTTTGAAAAAGAGTCTTGAAGAGTGATTGTGCTTTTTCTCTTAGAAACACAAATATCACTCAAGAAAAAAGAGAAAGCATAGAGAACTCTTTATAGCTCCTACAGACTATAGTCAATATTTGTCATGTTGACTACATAGTTATATGGTCAGAGAGCAAGCAACAAGAAATTATTTTTCCTTTTTTTTTTTCTTCCTTTTCTCCTTTTCTTTTTTTTTTTAATCTATCATATTTGAAAGGTGGAATAAAAATTCTCTAGCTAGGCCAGCAGTACAAAAAGGAAAAACTTCCATTAGAAACATGGGAAGTATCAATCTGACTTTGTGTGACAGCTTGGATGTGAAATTTTGGCTTTTAAATCCAAAGAAATGAAGTAGGAAAATAGATGGGACTTCAATTCACATTTTTTCTTTAAAATTACATACTTTCCTATCTCATTTTAAACGACAGAATAGCTGAAGGAACTTGAGAGGCTAATAGAGGTGTACTACAGATTCTTGCCTTGAGTTTTAATTTATCTTAATCCACAAAAGCAAGCGATTAGAAATTTTCATTCTAGGCACATATGACAGCCTGACCTGCATAGATCTATCAACTTAGCCTAAGTATTAAAAATGAATATGATTGGAAAGGTCTACTGTGTCACTGGAAATTAAAGTATTAATGACATAAGGGGATGCATTTTATAGGGCTAATTATGAATACGTATATTTGAAAATTAAAATGCTTTAAAATTCTTTCCATCCATACTGATCATACACATTAAGTATGAAGTGAAAAATATTCAAGCATAACACTTGTTCTTTATCAACCTCAGTCCCTGGGTATTTCAGTTTTAAAACTAAATTATTGTGTATGATTTTTTTTTTTCTGAATCTGATCTCATAAGAAAAAGAATCAGAATTTTGATAGAAATCTTTATTTATAAATGTAGGAGGGCTGATCTGAACGTAACGCCATTATGACAGCCCACAATGTCAGAGAGATGTGCTGCTGCAGAAGCTTACAGGAAGAGCATGAGTGCTCCTGTTCATCTCTGGTAAAAATGCACAGCTAATGGTCTTGACTATGCTGAAAAAGTAGTATTTTATACCTGACAATTGGCTCTATCAAACAGCATTATTGTCCTTTTGTATCTGCTTATATGGAAATTAACAGGAGCCATTACCTTTGGACCTGCATACATCATTTTATAACTACCACATAATTGTTGATTGCAAATGTTTAGGTCAGAGACTCTGAAAGTGAATTCAAGTCTTCATTATGACAATCTGTTTTTTTCTATGCAAGGGTCAGATATTAATTTTCCATCCCTTTTTTTTTTTATGATAATCTTTGCAAACAGTAACAAAAGCAACACTTTTCAACCAGGTCAGGTCTTCTCTTTCCAAGTCAAACGCACAGTTGAAATGAATTTGATTTTTTTTTTCCAAATACAAAAATAAATACTGGACTTTTTCTGGGCTCACAATCAGATCAGTTACAACAGCACTAGAATCTTGACCCTTTCGGTCAGCCACAGCTCATATCCTAAACAGTGACCCAGGAGTTGTACCCAATAACATCTTTATTTAAGGATAAAATGTCTCTCCTGAGTGTTATTCTTATAGCCGCTATTTGTCAAGTAATCTATAATAAGTAAGGCTCTTTCTTGAAAGATATTTGCTGCACAGAAGAACACACAAATCAAAACTGGTATAAAGCTGCATAAACAGAAATGAATGTGGATACAGAACAGAGAAAGAGATGACAGCTTCAGCTTGACTATTTCCCATATTTTGTTTTAAAATGATGGGATTTCTCCTATATATTAGATAGATTAACTGGATCTGATACGAGAATCAAGGGAGATCACAGTCTGAAAAATTGGTAAATGAGGTGGTCAAAGCAGAAGAAGTATTCTAGAGAAAAGAAAAAGGAAAAAGATATCTGTGAAATGAAGAAATGAATCTCATGTAATTGATGGAAAGGACTGAAAAAAAGAAAACTTGAAAAGGGATCTGGCTAAGGGTTACAAAAGTAGAGTATTGTACAGAGCTTCAGAATCAAAGAAGGTTTTGAAATAGCAGCTCAGCATGATATCCAAACAGTAAAGAAGCTCTGAGATCCACAGCAGGCCAGCATACATCGGAGCTCAGTGTGAAGAATTAAGAAGTTCTGGGGAACATAAAGGCTCATTCCCTGCATAGGAAATAACTAGTTTTGTTTTTGAGAGACTCAATATATTTGGGCTTTAAAATTTATTCTGAAATACTCCACAGTCTTGACATGGGGAAGAAAATGATGAATTCATTCTGCATTTAACAAACTGTTCATTTACCTCCCACTGTTTTATCAAACCCAAGATTTCGTGTGATTGGTGAAAACTCACACTGAGAAGGCAACAAATTGATAATATTATTCTAACAGTGTAGTAGATTTCAGAGTCCAGATGCGACAAACTCAGTTACTACTGCAAAAAGCAAGATTAATCAAAGAAAGACATAAAATGGGATCAGCAACAGTGCTCATGCAGCTTGTTAAGGCTTGCCTTTAGCATCTTCATATCTAGAAATATAGAAATGAGTAGAATGGTGAAGTGCGATTAAATTCCAGCCTTCAGTTTCTCTTCAAAGTTTTTCTTTTTTCTAATCCCAGTTTGAGGAATGTGTCACAACTTGCTTATTTGTAACTTGTACAAGATACAGGGTTTAATAAACAGTGAGCCTGATTCCGAATTTGTAAATCAAGCAAGTTCGTATTTGCCTTTCTCGTGGAAATGTGGTACAGCTTGTTTATGATATCTGAAGCGCTAATTAAAGGATTTATATTCCACTTGACAATACACTAGTGCTTAACACTTGATTCACTTTCGTGAGATAATACTTTGAAAACAAATAAAAAGTACATTAAAAAAAGAAAGTGAACTACAAATTGCATCCCATTAAAGCCTAGACAAAATGCTCAGAACTATGATCACTGGACATCCCTGGCTATTTCATTCTACCTACAGCCTCTGGAAACAATGCAACTTATCTTTCTATACTATATTTCTACTGGAATCTTGACTCTATGACCCTAAAAATTTCTTCTCATACTCTTCTTCAATCAGGAAGTGTTAATTTTCAGCAGTAGGTTTGCTTCTTTTCCCCAGTCCTGTGTTTTAGGCTAAAAATTTTCTCATTTTTCTGTATCCCAGTTATGCTATGTTTTTTCTACCTCTTCAATTCATACACCAAAGCTGAGTTTACTGTACTTCACCCTCTTAAACATTATGTATTATTTTCCCAATAGATTAGTCTTTTATCTAGAAAGACAGATTCATTTTCTTGTTAAGAGAGCCTCTAACATCTCTCCAGTTTCTCAGGATATGAAAGTCAGTAGGAAATTCATACCAGTCAATTCATCTGGTTAGTTTCCTTAAATACAGAAAAAATAACATCTAGAACTTCTTCTGAATATACTTTCACTTCTCCCCCTTCATTTACCACAGTCATTTACCACACACACATTTTATTAGATATGTAACTCTAAACTCTGTAACTTTAAATTGTTTGGAGCAGGACTGAAACATGGTCCTCCACTGTTTATCTGGGGTTTTTTGGTTGTTGGTTTTTTTGTTTTGTTTTGTTTTGTTTTGTTTTGCTTGTTTGTTTTTTTTTACAATGCAACTCCTAAATGAGTTAGCAATATACTTGCCTCAATTTCTGAACCGATTTGTTTGACATTCTCAACCACTTCCAGAACCCAAGAAAAATTTCTGTTCTCACCACAATTGGCACAACTAGAGTAACAGCATTTGTCTTATATTTTTATTACAGGAGCATTAAAAGACTGACAACTCCCATGCCAATATAATTGACAGAACAGAGGACAAGCACTATGTAACTTACATTTTTGGTACTTTTACTTCACGCTAAATTATACGCCCTTGTAGATTGCTATATCAAATGCTTTCACAAGTAGACTGAAAATATATTCAATCCAATAAATTTAAATCCATTTACATTTGTCTGACACAATCTACCTGCAGTAGAACTTTGATACATTTTACACTGTTTTACTTCTATACTCTACATCCTTCATTGAGGGTCCCTTCAGAATTTGTTCTAAAATCACGTGTAGTAGTAAGGTCAGACTAATGGGACTTTCACATGCTTGATTTTTCTCTTGTACTGACAGGAGATGACAGGTTCTTTGAAAAGTGAACTTTCAGCACTGTATATTATTAAATTTATACTTTACAGAACATAGATTCCTTAAAAATTTACAAGTAGTTGTAGGTAAATGTCAATTCTTCTGTTTTTTGTCATTTCAATGATACATAACCAAGAAATGCAGGTAGGAAGGATTTTCCAAACGTCACCTAGTTAACCTCCTTACCCCAGTGCAGCATCAGTGCATGCATACAAGATGAAGCCCACAATTTGCATACCCTGGGGAACCTGCTCAGGCTGGGGAATGGGGCTACTGCTTTCCCCACTCCAACTGCTAGAGCTCTCACACACTTCACTCAGTAGTCGTTTTGTGAACACACAATGCTCCCAACCTGTGGCTGGGAGCAGAACACATCAACTTGCTCTCATAGCCGATGCTATGGTAACACTTTCTCTAGCAGCAGGCACTACAGCCTGTGGGCCTACATCACCAGCCTGACCCCCAGTTTCACTAACATACAAATAGATTTCGTCAGTAGCGGACACATGGGCTCACAGCGCATTTGCATATGAAAGAGAAAATGTGAATGCACAGTTAAGAAAAAATTACATGAGAAAACATAGAAAGATAGATCACAGACTGTGTTGATCAGCCCCATTTTACACAGAAGCATCACTTTGTAGACCCCTTTACATCTCCTTCCTCCTCCATTCCACCATCCCTAGCACATACTCCCAAAGCTGTGAAGTTTCGGCATGCTCATGGGCTGGAACTCCTTAACTCACAATTTTATTAGCTTCTAGGTTAGTCCTTTCTGGAAGTGGTACCTGTAGCTCTTTATCCTTGCCAATTAGCGGCTGACAGGTCTGCACATAATTACTTGATTGTTAAATGCAGATTTTTCCACTTCTCTAACTGAACAGAAAGCAGACTCCCAGCTCCTTTCTAGCTCAAGACTGCTCTGAGCTCTCATCCAGACTGTTATGCTTCACATTCTTTCCAACAGTAGCTCTAAGCATAAACTCTCTTCAGTTACTTAGTTTAATAATGAAAACGATAGTGATAGGATAATCAGAGGTGAACTTGGTATAAACCTATTATTTACACTTTTATTTCCCCTGTAATCCACTTATACTTCTGAGTACTTTTTCAACCAGATACATACTTGAGATTAGTTTTTCCTGTGGTAGCTTATTGTTACTATTAATAAGAATGTCATGTCAGAGTAATGAGCAAAATCCCCACTAATGTCAAGATGTATCTGTTTCTTTATGCTGATCTCTGTTATCTTTTTAAAAAAGAAAAACTTGTATTCAACACAAATTGTTCATGAGAAGCCAATGTTAATTGTTACTCATCTAAGGAGTTTCCTTTTAGGCGTATACAAGATGTTCTTGTCATTTTTCTAGGAACTCAAGCCAGTATAACACCACTCTAATCTTCTTCCTTTGTACATTTCTTGGAGATAGACATTTCATTCATCTTTCCAGCAGCCATTTTTTAAAATCACTACTCTTCTAGAGTGAACTGAACTCAAAACTCAGTGCAATGGAGTAAGTGGGAAATTCTAATGGAAAATTAACACAAATTAAGAACAGGAAACTAAGCAATTGTTCTACAGAACAGAATCTGAGCACTCAAAGACTATCATTATGGTAATTGTTTATTCTTCTTCTGTAGCAGCTAGGATTTATTCTGGTCACAGCAATCTAAAATGTAGGTTCTACGTACATATTACTTACCCTGTTCATATACTCTTAAGAAATTTTCCCACTGAGTAAATGGTAGGAAATACATTAGTCACATAATTACATTTTTTATTTTACTGTAAAGTCGTGAAAACTGAAAGACATTTTCCTGGTACTTTTTACTTATAACTTTCCTTTCCACAGACAGCAGAACAATAGTTTTCCTGAACTCCTACAGCATTTGTTTTCTTAAATCTAGGAATGCAATTTATTTTTTTCCTTCAAATAACACCCTTGTTTTACTCCTGAAAAAACTGAAATGAAAGAAAACATCTTTCACATGATTGTGCAGTAGAAAATGATTGTGATTATTAATAATTATTTACACAGGGAAAGTAATCATCATTAGTGAACATAAATTTAAAATACTACAGATTTTTCTTCTTTCTAGAGAGGGAGAGAAAACTTAGAGGAATAATTTATTGGCCAAAAACTTGCATATTGTGAAGTCTATGAGTATTCTATATAATTACCTTGTGAGAGAAAGCTCATTAAATGTTATTCTTTTTGTTACAAAGTTCTGAAGCTTGCTTTCAGATGACATCGTTATTTTGATAATTCTGGGTTTAAAAGTAGTCTCAAGAAAAAGCATGCTACACTCATAGAAAAAAAACTGTCATTCAACATAAAATTGCTTAATCTCAACTGAAAGAAGATGGGAGACAAAAGTCTTTTATCTTGTGATTACTTTGCCTTAACTCTCTGCCCTAGAGCAAAATATATATATATAATAAATTTCAAGGAAAGGCAATGATAAATAACAGTGAAAATGAATCACCAAATGAGTTACAAAGTAATCACTGATGGAAGAACAGAGACTGATAAAGGTAATAACATTTCACTGTCTTCCTAAGAGAACCTGAAATTAACTGGTAAATGCAAAACTCAATCCAAAAGATAAATCTATGATAAAAAATATAGCTACTGTTGCACACAGAATTTTTAAATTTCTACAGACAAGCATTACATATGGTTGAAAGAAACAGTTTTAGAATGTTATGCACCTGTAATGCTGAATTAGCCAAATTCCATTCAAGTTTGGTATGGGTGGCTGTGTTCTTGCAAAAATATGGTGGATAGTCTTTATTTCACTGTAAATAAAAGTATAATTTCTATTCTGACTATCAACTCAAAATTCTTACATAGGCTTTAAATCATGTCTCCAACTACAGCTAATTGGTTGCTTGCTTTTCCTTCACGCCTGTTGCTCCCATTACCTGTAGATTTCTGACCTTTCTAATCATAAACTAAGGTTAAAATCCAATAAATTGCTTATGATTTTATTAATGAGGCAATATGGTGAGGAGCAGGGCAGACTACTCACACACTGTTGGACAAACAGTAAATGCTACCTATCCAACAGCAGGGATACAAAATTCCTAGCTGCAACTTCTTAAACACAAAATATTGCTTCTCAATGAGTATTACTGCACAGTTGCAAATTCACTGCAAAACAAATTTCAGTATTTTTCACCTAGATAACATACATTATTAATCTATCTTATTTCATGGATTCCTGGTTTGTTTAGACCCATGATGAGAGGCAAGCGACTGTTTAACACGGATTTATGATGCTTCAAATTCCAACTTAGTTCAACTAAATTCTATAATATAATCAGCATTATATTTTTGACGTAAATATTTTGTAGAATAAGGACCCTGCAATAGCTAAGAGTTTCCCCTCAAATCATCATGTCTTCTTTATGATCAGTTATGCACACATTCACATCAGTCAATTCAAATCAATCTGTCTACACATTAAAACAGTTCTCGAGTTTATGACTGCATTCTGCATTCCAATGGGGATATAAAATTACATTTTTTGGTCTTCAAATCATGTACTAAATCTATATGCATCACAATTCTAACATCTCCAACATCTGGATGCAAGGTGCTTGCCCAGCATGCATGGTATTTCAGGAGTGCAAGGAACATGGAACAAAGGACTATTTTTTTCCTAATTACTTGGCACCTTATTAGCAAAGCTGACATTAAAATAAACAAGAAGTGAAAATTCTGCATAATTATAAAATTGTTTGATTATCCAGCAGTAGTTAATAGAAAACAGCCAAGTCTACGTTCTTAGTTCACTTTGTATAAGTTAATAGTGATTAACTGTACCCCCAAAGTTTCTAAGCCTTTGGAATTTGCCTTTTTTCCCCAAAATCTGACTCACTTTTATTTATTTATTTATTTAAAACAAGCGCTATACCCAGGTCTCCCGAGCTACATTAAAATATCTACAGAAGAAGATAGTTTTCATTCTTTTTCAGATGCATCAAATTCTAAAGCAGGTCTAAAATTCATCATTCATCTGCTGATCTGGCTTTATTATTCATTACTGATGTCTAGGTCTTCTTCTATTCTGATTCCTGTTGAAATGAACACAATCTAGATTCTCAACCTGTAGAACAGGTAAGTACATACCCAGTGTAGAACTGCAATTGGACTAATGTCAACAGTTTATGGACTGATTCAGCACAATTCCATGATGAATGGTGTAGGGGAACAGATGTGCCCAAACCGCAGGAAAGGGAAAAGGAAAATGGGCCTAACCATAAAACAGTGACAATGATCTGAGAAGGAAAGCTATTTACTAAATAAGATATCAGAATGCAAAATAACAATATAATAGGAATTGAAGCTAATAAAACAATTAAAATGAAAGAGTGCCCAAAAACCAAAGGCCTTACACTAACGCTGAAGGCAAGACAGCTAGGGTGTGCCCACTGCTGGGAAGTTCCAAAAGGGAAAAGAGCAGTGGCTCGTGACTCATGAAAGGTTTTTGTCTTTCCCTCTGAGCAAAAAATGGGAAAAATGCAGAGTAGTGCCAAGTCCTCTGGGGTACATAGTTTTTCTTTTTTTTTGAGACAGGTATACCCAGAACTATTGATTATTCATGGAACTGAAGCATTAACTCTTTAACTCACAGCACACCACATGATGTTATGATGTGAAATACCCATAACAAAAAAATCATAAAAGCATAACAATTAAAGGGTGTGCTCTGTATCAAAATATAATGGGCAAACCATGCACTTCTACTGTAACACCAGAATGGTGAAAGCACAGAATTCTTTTAAATCAGAATGGACACCAGTTTAGTGCTGATCCCAAAATTTACCAGACTTTGAATATTACCTCACCAAAACCTGTTCTATTTTTCATATGTTCTTTTTTTCCTATTCTTCCAATTCCCTTACTTACACTGTGCAGGAGTACATTCTCTCATGTTTAAAAAGAAAAAAGAAAAGAGCCATCAAGTTTCAATATAAATTCACATATTATGAACTTTTCCAGTTGACAGTCAAATCTATTTTAATTATTTGGCAATTAGTAATCAAATGTTTTACTGTTTTGTTTTAAGAATTGAAACAGTATTACTCTGAACAAACAAATGAAAATATCCTGCCTGTATCTTTGTCTGTTAAGTGTAGAAGGGACTGAAAGTAGCAAAATCCCTTTCTGAGGTGTTCTGGGTGTATCACACTTATTCCAAATTTCACAGGAAGAATAAATACAATTTTACATGAAATGAATTGATATAACTTCATAATTTAAGAACATTTCATACAGGAGTGCTGGAGCTGTAAGTAGCATGAAGCAGGTGTGCTGACATAGATGAGGGGAGGTTACATGGAGAAGGGAAATGAAGTACATGAATATCCTGATGCTTTGCCTGTTCACAACTGATATAAACTTTCGTACGCAAATTCAGATTTAATTTAGTAGAGAATTAAATTTATTGTTTATACACTGCAAATGTAAAAATCTTCCACTACAAGTGAATATAAAGTGGAGATTTCAGCCTATGGTGGTTTTGTACGTTTCTTTTCTTTTTTTTTTCCCCAAAAGAAACAAGATAATAATGGGTTTAATAGGTAGCTAAAAAGTAGATGGAATAGTTAAGCATATTCCTTGTTTTGATAGCATCTCATGCTACTAGGAACATAATCAAAAATTTATGTGATTTTTACTGAAAGAAATCACAATGCAATTGATGTATTATAGAACATGTATGCAGTTTTTTTATTCCAGTTACACAGACTTAATATGCTATTTGGGGTGAACAGAAAAGTTACGCTATTCCCCAGGAAACATTATCTTAGGTGGCTGCATTTCCTGCCATCTAAAAGGTTATGTTAAACAGAGTGTAAAACTCTATAACTGTGGTTATCTAGTCACTTAATGTATTGCTAAGTGTATATTGCTTAAGCAGAAGAAAATGAATGTGCACATTAACTTGCAATGAAATGCTGCAATGGGGTGTAAGTCAAACTGTGTATTTTGGTTATGATCTACATAGACATACGGACATGCTGTTTCCCTATTGTTCAAAAAAGTCCAATGAAACTACCATATTTGTCTAAGCAAAGTAAAGAACCCAATGCATAACAATTTGCTAACAACAACAGCAATAATGTGATCAAATGGCATGACAGAAGACATTGGATTTTTTGTGAAACAAAAAAATAAAAACCTTCCTTTTCTACTACCATAACCTTATAAAAATAAGGATGCAACTGTTTAAATATAACATGGAATATTAGGGGAGATAAGAAAGATTGGAAATGAAATACTCACCCAGACAAAGAAATCATGCAGAGAAATGACAAGGACAAGAAATGTATTCTGTGAAAAAAATAAATTGGAGCTACTAGCAAAAAAATAAAATTTCATATTTACCCGAGCTTAGAAGAAGTGCCAAATTAATCGATAGTTTGCCTGAACAATAAGGCAAATTGCCCCTCCCAGACAGTGCATTTCAAGGTGGCTGTTGTTTTTTTTTCCTTTCTTCCCCAAAATACTTCAGTGAACATAAAGTAAAAGCATCCCACTACCTATGAATCCGGTGTCACAATAACTGGATCAGTTTGTAACTAGAAATATAAAGTGAAAAATCTGTTTTGGGGTTCTACTGGAACTACACAAAAGTCTGGGAATTTGGGATATCTCATGCCTGGTTAGACAGGTACAAGGACAAGGTTGTGTCACACTACAGCTCCCTTCTGGTATATATACTTAATCGTGAAAGTAAAATGTGGGAGACAGAAAATTTTTGCCCAGATATCATTCTGATATGAGGTGGGGTGCAGCCAATACACTCACCTTGCACTCAGAACATAAGAAGCACTCCTGGGTTCCACTGTTTAGTTGTAGCCTTATTTTACTACTTGTAGAAAAAGAGGAACAAGAATGATTTAATGCAGAACAATTTGGGGGAATAGCATAAAGGACTATAAATGTATGTAATAAAAAGGCAATATAAAATAGTCAGGACTTTAAAAAAAAAAAAAAAAAAGGACTCTTTTTACTGCTTTGTAGAATGATCTCTAAAAGGTCAATGGAGAATACATTAAGTGACCTTCCATATCTAGTACCTTAAAGGCATGAGACAAACTTTTTTCCCCAAAATTATACTCAGTTCATTCATTAAGAATTACATGATACTAAGGTTTCATGGAACAGTTAGTCACTACAATTTCCAAAAAGTAAGGAACCTAAACCAGTTAAAAAAAAGAAAAAAGAAAAAAATAAAAATGACCAGTAGACTAAAGTATTGGTGGAAAAACAGATATAAAAGAGAATTTACTTTCCTTGATTCCCAGAGTTTGCTGTCCTTCTATGTACAGAATCTGACACAAGACTATCACATTTTGCCAAGTTTGAAATACTTCTTCAAGAATTCTGATTTATATGGCATATTAAGCATATATAGTCTTCAGCACATTAATAAAAAGGTTTAAAAATTTAATTATATTCATGTAATGATTCTTTTGTGAATATTTGTACCTCTTCAAGTAGTCTTGACTAATGTATTTAGAGCTGGAACTACCATTAAATTCCAGCCAATATTTTCAAATTTGCAAAGGGTATCCGGATTTACAGATTAATCCTTTCCAAACAACATGAAAGTATAAATATACACTTTGATTTCAAAAGAAGCTTTGCATTTTCTACAGGAAGAAAATAAAATAAAATAAAATCTAAAGATATAAATGTAGTCAAAATCAATTTTTGGTAGCAATATTGAGATTTTCATGAAGCATATGAACACTATCATACATTTCAAATCAATGTTCAAGTCATTCAGTCACAGTAAAAGAAAAAAGGAAAAGGAAAACTTAAATAGGATAAAAAGGCAACTGAATAGAAATTCAAGCAGAATCTCTAATTAGCATTAATACAGATACCACACTAATATAAGGCTAATATTTTTAAGTGACTGAGAATCAAACTTGGAATGTAAAGAACAAAAAGAATACTATTAAAAAAATGTTCTAAAAGAAATACTTTATCAGCATTAACAGCCAATTGCAAGTGTTCCTCCGCTGTTTCTGTGAAACAAAACGAAGAAAACCAAATAAAGTCCAGCAACACAAGAAAAAAATAGTTTTGAGAAAGGAGTCTCAAAGAACTATTCCCTGAAAAATTAAGGTTTTCACAATAGTTTTTCTTTTAATATCTAATTTTCATCAAAGTTCACTCCCAACTGCTTTACATGACTTTCTATCTATATTTACACTGTAGGTCAAACACTTCAAAAATCTGAAATTTCAGAACAGTGCCTTGAAAGCAGAGTGGAGATATGGTTTTGATTAACACACACACATCTTATCCACAGTACACAGAGACCTGTTATACTGAGTGCAGTGAAATGGAATTAGCTACAGAGTTTTTTAAATTAAACAAAAAGTAATTAAATATTTGGCATAAAGAAAATGAAATTAGAATAGAAAAAAACTAACCAACAAACAATCAAGAAAACAACTCTGTAAGTAACAACAGTAGAGATATTAGTCAATGTAAACGTAGATTTATCTAACAAAGAAAGAAAGGAAGACATATTTCATAATAGTCTTCAGAAATGTGGTAGTTGTAATACACCTAATTACAAGGTATTCACTAAGGTTCACTATATTATTAATTCTTAAAAAAAAAAAAAAAAAAGAAAATCCAGCTGTCCAACATAACAACCATGAATCAGAAAATTGGGCAGAATTAATCATAGAACCACAGAATAGCTTGGTTTGAGAGGGACTTTAAAAGCCCACACAGTTCCAACCTCCTGCCATAGGCAGGGCAACCATCCACCAGATCAGGATGTCATCCAACCCAGCCTTGAATACCTCTGGAGATGAGAAAACATCAATAATGATTTTTTTAAAAAGTGCAAAGCACAGTTGTTTTTGTTTTGAGGAGACACAATGAATCAGTTCTCCACACAAAAGTAACACCAATAAAAATAGATAAAATTGATTTCTCAGTAGGAGTTTGTCACCTGAATTTCAACAGTAGCAATGATGAGTGATATTTTTCAAGTATAGAAAACAGAGGACGTAATTTACAAGATACAAAAATGAATTCATAGCCTAAGCAATGTAATAGTAAACTATCAGCATTTCAAGTGCAATCATTAAGGTGTTTTACTGAAAAACTGTAACTTAAAAGCCATTGTGAAGATCCTACAGCTGCATTTCACAGTACAGAAATGTTTTCAAAGCAGAACTTTCTCGTCAAACAAGAGGACGTCACAGCAAGGCTTGACTTTCACAGCCATACACAACTATGTTATGAAGGTTTGTCAAGTCAAAGTGTTAATGATAAAAAAATAAAAGTACAGTACAAATATACAAAAGGTGTAATAGTACTCCATTATAGGAATGACTTTATTATGCTATGCATTCTGGAGATGCATTTCAAGTTTATCCTTGTGAGGTACCATAAAGATCCTTTGTAGTACTTAGATAAAATTTAGCAGTTTTAAATTGCTCACCTGATTCCTATCTTCAGTGCAACTAGCATGATTTAGACTCGTTAAGCATGATCAATACAGAACTAAACCTCTGAATAAGCATCACTACTTTTTAGCAAAAATAATTTTGAATCACTAGGTATTGTTGTTTGTTTGATTAAAGATCAGCTTGTAACAACTTCGAGATAAAATACATATTTTTTAAAGGTTGAAATGAAATTATTTCTGAAATGTTTAGATTGTTTTTGGAGGATAAAGTGTGCCCTTTTCTGTAAGAGCTTCCTTATTTTTCCTTTATTTCTTGGAATACTTGTGGCATCACAGAGTGTCTTATTTCAGATTACTAAATTTCTAAATCTATTTTTAACTCTATTCCTGTTTCACTCAAATCTATAAAACAATTTGGAGTTGGTCAGAACAACTCTGCAATAGTTAGGTTAGTCATAGTTTTAATTGTAATCCAGACCATCATTGTTTATTGCATATATTAAGAGCTATCCATATAGCATTTGTAAGGCTGCCCTTTCAAGAAAGTATGTTAACAAGAACTGTACAATTACCACACATAGAGCTATCACATGCTGAAAATACATCCACTCTGAGAAGACAGAATACCATCAAATGCCTAAAACCAACTAGGTTGAAAACAGTACAGCACTGACATCAAACACATACAGAAGTTGTTACTACTAGTTGAGAAGAAACCTGTTTCAAAACCATGAGACTTCAGCACCAGACAAGACCAGACTAGGCTCCAAAATCAAAGTTACAAGTAAAGAAACTTACTTCTATGCAATGTTATTTTTCTATCAGTGGAATATGATAGCGTGGACCTCTTTCAGCCACAGCATTTAAAGGTGCAAGGCCCTTGGATATTGCAGTATTCTGTCCCACAGAAAAAAAACAAAAAAAACCCAAAACAAACAAACAAACAAAAAAAACTCAACACTTTTTTGTTCCTCTTGAGAAATGAGCAAAAGAAAGAATATTTTACTTAGCCAGCATGAAGATGTGATATATCGGTGGTTAATGCACAGAGTAATTTGATGTCATGATACATTAAAACTTCAAAATACGATCACTAAGTATTATCACTAATAACTTGCCACTGAGAGAATATTTTATTATACCTGAACTGCACCTCATGCACTAATAAGAAACCTCTACTGAACAACATTTTTTACTCTTTAATGCCCTCATGGATTTTGCACCCTATATGGGTTAAAACTACCCTACTCGTAAAGCTTAAAATATTCTCTTCTTGCATTGTAAAAACAAGGACAAGTAGAATATGGAGTTTCCAAAATTCCTAGATAACTCCATTCCATTACAACAAATAAAAAAAAAAATCCAAGCAACTGGCTTTACAAACAGAAATATTATTTTCAGACTAGAAATGCATTGGACAAGAAGTATCACGATGCTTTGATGTATAAAAACCTTTGTTTCCCTTTTTTTGTCCAGTCAGTATGTGAGCTGAAACTGTATAATCATAAGACATCTGTAACACTAAGCAGATGGTGTGTGGTTAAGCCAAGAAAGGAGCTTCACAGAAAAGCTACCTGGAACCCATTCACAGGAGAACTACTTTCAGTGCTACAGCGTGACTTTATTTTAGTCGTGAGTACATTTAAAGGTTCTTCTGCTCACTACTTTGATGCATGCCAATGTGATGGGAAACTGTTTAAAAGTGGTGGGTTTGGTGCAGCTGCTGTGAGTGGGGCAGGGCTATGATGAGTGTGGTTCAGAAGGCGTCATATGCTCACAATTCAAGAGGCTCCTTTCCACCAAAAGGTGGATTTGGAAGAAAAAGAGGTATCACAGTCTCCACAGGTTTTTACTTTGAATCCAGTTATGCTGGAAATATCATACACATTTTGACTAACCTGAGAATTTAATGGTACACTCCAGTTCTCCTTCCCTCTTTCAGGTTCAACATCCCCAAACCTCACATCAGTTCTAAGCACTACTGTTCAAGAGTCGCAAACAGGCATACAGAAATATATCATAGGATCAATAACAAGCTAACAGAATGCCATCGTTCATTATCTTCACAGAAACAACCACACTGGATACGATAACACCATCAAACCGGTCAGTTTACTGCCGCACATTGCAACATGATGCATTACCTCAGAATATCTAAATCAAATATCAAAGTTGCAAATGATAAGAAGGTAAAGTACTTGTTTAAAAACCTGGAGAAAAATCATCCCAAACACAATCGGGTTGTAATTTGCTGTTGTATTTCTGCAGCTCATTTCATCTCAGAAGTTTCAATAACTTCAACGGTAATTTGCTTCGGCTTTGGAGACTGTCCATACCAAATTATTTTGCAACTGATTCTGAGTAATTGGATTGATATGAATTTAAAATACATAGTTACAAACTTATTTAAGTAATGGATATTGCAGCAGAAGTGTTAGTACCTGAATAAAGAGTCATAATTAGTATTTCAATTACATTTTATTCCCTGATAAATCATACATTTAACAAACATACCGCATCTCTGAAAATGAAAGATCAAGATCTCTTGAGAGAGAGGGTAAGAGAACAGCCCACAGGGAATTCATCGTTATGTTATCAGCTGAGTCTTCCCACCTTGATATCTCAAATTTCTCACAATGCCATTAGACTTGCATAATATTTTACTGTAACACACATTAAAACACGAAAGAAATTGCAGAGAATGCAGCTTGTGGAATGAATTTTAATGGATATTAAGTTAAAGGATGCACACTATCTCCATGTATACTCAAATTTACTAGGCTGCAGTCAATAACCACAAGGTAGTTTCACAGAGCTTTTGTTTTCTGGCAAGAAAAAAAAAAAAAAGACATTAGTGCTGTTGTACAAGAGATAAGAGAGATGAAGTCGTTAGCATTTGTACAGCAGCTTTACCTATGGAGAGATTTAATAAAATCTGCATTCGCTTCAGTTATAAAGTTCACAGAAATATCATACTACCTGAAAACCAAAAGACAGACTTCTTACTGTAGCTTTACTGAGAGCTGTTTCTGTGGATAAACTGACCTTAAGTTCTCAGCTTTGGTGACTGCAACAAGGTGCCTAATTCATACAATTGCTCTAAATTAATAATCATATGACACCCAAACAATAATAAAGCGCTACAAGAAATTTCACAGGGGTGATTCACTCCCAGGAGTGTTGCAATAGTCACTGAAGCCCACCATGAGCATTTAGACCTTCATGGAATACCAGCAAGCATGCCAGAGATGAGAGACTGACAAAAGATATACTATATTTTTTTGTTCCAGTAGAGGCAAGGTGAGAAATCAGGTGTATCAGAGAACTGCAAGAGAAGCTTAGTTAATATCTTCTCAGAGCTAAAAAAAGACAGAACAATTAAGTAAAGGCAACATCTGAAGACCTGACTGTTCAAGTTCTTCCTAGGTTCAAGAATCATAATCTAAAGTTAAGTTATTAATAATTTTTAAAAATTTTCACTTTTGAAAAAATGTGTTGTGCTTTTAAACATATTGATATTATTTTTTTATAGCTTATTCTGATCATATGGCCTGCAGATATCGATTCAGCTTTGACCGGCTGGATATAGAGATAACAAAATCCTGGCTGAAAACACTTCAAACAAGTACAGGACAGGATACCTTCTATAGGGTCAAATGAATTACTGAGAAAACAGAAAAGATAACTATTAGATTTTACCACAATTATTAAGAAAAATATATATGTATATATTTTAATTTAGATAGGAATTATCAATTGCAGATACATCATAGCATTGCCATGATAAAATATATAATGAAAACCAAGTAGTGTTACTTACATTTACTTACTCCCATGCCTTGTCTATGATGAATACTTAAGTGGGTGAATAGACAAAAGAGCAAATATACACGCTTAGCAACCAATGCCACCCCAAAATCAGAACAAATGCTTGAAATGCTTGGTTCTTGAGGCAGCTGGAACTGCCTTCCTTGCTTTCTATTCAGAACACCTGCCTAGGATTTCAGCATCACTTGAAATAACTGACATTTACTAATCCTAAGTACTGCAGGACTATAGTTCTTATAATTTAGAAAAGGAATTAATGCAAAATAATATTACAAAATAATTGAAAAATGATAAATGTTGAGCTAAAGATGATGTTCTGTATAACTGAAATGTTGGTTTATATATAAGCTTAAATTCACCTTGATTTAAAACATCTATACTATCTGTTTCTGGAATAATATATATATTTGATTGTTTCTTAAACACACTGCAGCTGGCAAAATCTAATCAAAGAAATCAGAGTGTGAAAGTAAGATCTGAGTATGTCATAGTGTCTTTAAATTACACAGGAGGCAAAATTAAATCAAATATTTGCACTGCCATTTTCTATTATTATTTGTAGAGCACAAATCTACAAACGGCTACAGAGAACACAGCTAAATGAAAGTCAGTACTTGTAAAGGCTTTACAATGTACAGAACTAGATTCTCCAACATCATTTTAACTGTGATTAGGATCAGTGGAAATATAGCATCTTCTTGTTTGTGTGACACTGATGAGACTTCTGTGAAGGTAATCCTAACTTTTGAAGTGCATATTGACTGCAAGAAGGCAGTCCATTTTGTGGTGGTCTACCATGGCACAGGAAATGGAATAAGGGAGCAAAAGTGGAGGAGGCCAGGGAGACACTTTGTCCTCTATGCCCCACCACAACAGTCTCTGTTCTTCAGGCATGGGCAAAACAGGCATTAGCAAATACTGTCTATTAGCAAGCATGCTCCAATGCCATTTTACACTACAATTTTTTATCTACCAATACATTGGAAAGCCAGGATAAGAGCTTCCCTCATTAGAGGGAAGGGCTGAGTTACTATTTCAAGATGTAGGGATCTTATTTGGAGGTCACCTTCAGTAGCTGGTGACCGTCTCTCACTGTTCCTCTAATGAATAAGAAGAATAAGAAACCAAAGTCCTGATTATGGTCTCTACTAAGTTCCTCCTCTGCTTTCTTTCACGAGGACTAGCTCTGCCATGACCACCCATTCTTTAGAGAGCAATCCTCAGCTCTGCATATGTCATTGAGCTGGTTTCCATGTCACAGCTACAGTGTGGTTATGTGCAGAAAATGTATTTTCATGCCTTACTTGAATAGGTGAAGCATGAAAATTTCTCTCAAGTCTCTCAGGCACCAGAAAAGACTATTGGGAAGGCTTTGTCTGGTAGGCATGCTGGCAAAAACAAATCATTGAAAGCAATGTCCCAATACTTGCTTCCTCTCATTCCAAAATTAGATGCTATGAATGTGTAAACTTTACAGAGGGCAAGCCTGGGTAGGCAGCCTCTTATTAATTTTTTTCACAGAGTACTTTAAACAAAGTACTTATTTTAGCTTATCATTTCTAACACAAAGCTTAAATTTAACCTGTTGTTATTAAGTACCAGCATTTATTCATAGCTTCAATGTGTGGCATGGGAGAACTGGTCATATTTAGACCACACAATCCATACATCATGAGTGAATGTTTGTAGATTTCTATTTCTTATGCCATATCATGGTTATGGAAAGCTTTCTGGTGTACATAAGTATATGATACGACTGGTGAATTCCCACTACACTATACAGACTTGTGTGCTTAAACTAGAATGAAGAAGGAGGAAACAAGTACTGCCATAACCCTATAAATGTATCCAAAATCTTATTTCTTAGATTTCTTAAATGCATGTACTTAGTCAGAAATAGAATCATAGAATACTTAAAGTTGGAAGGGACCTTTAAAAGTCATTTACTTTAACTCTCCTGCAATGAACAGAGACATCCAAAGGTAGATCAGGCTGGCCAGGGCCTGATCCAGCCTTGTCGTGAAAGTCTCCAGATGTGGGGCATCAACCACATGTCTTGCCAGCCTGTTCCAGTGCCTCACCACCTTCACTGTAAAAGACTTCTTCCCCATCTCTAACCTAAATCTATCCTCTTTAAGCTTTAAGCCATTTCCCCTTGTTTGATCACAACAGACCCTGCTAAAGAGTCTGTCCACTTCTTTCCTGTTGCTCCCCTCTATATATTGAAAGGCAGTTATCAGGTCGCCTCAGAGTCTTCTCCAGACTGAATAGATCCAGTTCTTTCAGCCTGTCTTCATAGGAGAGGTGTTCCATCTACTGGAACATTTTTGTGACTCTCCTCTGGACACACTCCAATGGGTCTATGTCTCTCCTGAACTGAGGACCCCACATCTAGACTCAATACACCAGCTGAGTCCTCACCACTGCAGAGTAGAAAGGCAGGATCACCTCCCTCGTCCTGCTGACCACACTTCTTTTGGTGTAGCCCAGGACAAGGTTCACTTTCTGGGCTGCATGGACAAACTGATGTCTCATGTCCAGCTTCCTAACCACCACTACCCTCAGGTCTGTGCTCAATTCTTTCAACCCCCAGCTTGTATTGGTAGTGGATGTTGCCTCAACCCAAGATCAAGACTTCCACTTGGATATGTTCCACAGTCAATTTACTTAGCATGATTTTCAAAGACTGACTACTGAATTAACCTGTTTTCCTGACTCTTTTGTCTATTCCTGAATTGTATTGAGAGAAGTCTGTTCCTAATTCTTACTAAATCTCTTCCCAGTACTTTGCTGAGATCTGGTAAGAGAAAGCAGTGAAGGTTTTAAAGAAATCTTACTGCATAGCTATCCACCCTGCAAAATTAAATGACTCAGTGGTAATATGCGTTATAACCATTTTCTATTTCAGTACCGCAAGCAACAATCAAATTATTTGCATATCTTCAGACTGAGGTAAGACCAGGGTAGGACCAGTTGTAGTCTGCCAGGTTCCTACACTTTTTTTTTTAATTTTTTATCCCAGAGATACTTCTTTCTGCTCTTGTTAGAGCGTATCGATGACCTTTCTGAAGGAGCTCTTTATATACCTCCAGTGTCAGACTTACATGCCAGAATGGAATTATTTAGTAAAATGCTCCTACTAAGTTGAACAATACTCAATGAGACACATACAATACATAATAACTATATAGAGACCTTTTCACTGCTTATATGTTTATTCTGCAGAACATGCAATACGTAAGCATGGGCTGTTAAAAATCCCTGTCTAAGGTACTGGATGTTAAACTGATTTTGGTTCAACCATTTTTTTTTCCTTTTGGCTCACTCAAAGTTGCTATTTTTTCTCATGTGATACTTCTTGTTTTGAAACTGTAACAAAACCAAAAAGTACCAGCACAAATCCCAGATATTTCCGTTCTGCTTGGATACCGTAGTGAATTATCTTTCATACTGTTTGTTTTCTTTCTATTCTCATTCAGTCTCTGCCTCAAATGAGCTCCCCCACTGATTCAGTTCTCTTGAGAGCATTGTATGATTCCTGTGATTTCTATCCTGCTCTCACTGGAGGGGTGACCACAGAGTAACATGGCTGAAAACTAACACAAACAAGCAGGGAGAAGGCAGCCATCCTAAATGTCACATTTCATGCATTTTTCCGGTGTATTATTTTTCTTACAATCTCTTCAAGAAATTACAACTTTTTTCTGTAAATATCTGCAGTTTGAACCAGTTTTCATTCTTCTCCTAAGCTCAGGCCATTAGAACTATACTGATTTCAAGCCACCGTATTTCAGTGACAAAAGATGCCAGTATACTCCTACATAAATTATATATGGGTTCTGGTTGCTTTCCTTTTCAGGGAAAGGCTTATGGAATATAATCTCTGTTTTATTTCTTAAAAAAATAAAAATAAAAAAACTCTATGCAACATCATTATAAAGTTATGCAGATTGTCTTGTCATATATAACAGCCTGACAGCAGCTCTAAAGAGACTGAAAATTGCCAAATGATTTCCACCTCTAGGTAGACAGCGGCACTGTAATATTGCTTAAAGCTACATTGCCTTACCCTGCTAAAATCTTGCTTTCTTTAAACCACCTCTTTCACAGACTCTTATTTTAAAAAGATGTGTCGTGTTTAGGGTGGTTTTTTTTTTTTTTTTCGTCTGTCTATCTATCTATCTATCTATCTATCTATCTATTTATTTTCGCTTATGGCATGCAGTGCTTAGACTGGTAGACAATGCCATGAAACACACATGAAAAACAGTCATAATTCACTAGAACAGCTAGCTGCAAACCACTAAAATTACCAGACTGAGCTGCAGGTCATGGCACAGACAAGCTGCCAAATATTCATCACAATGTGGACAATCACCAGACTGTATTTCAGATAGAAGAATTAGTGAATTGAAATAATTAGCTGTGCTATTCCATTGAGCTGAATTAAATTAAATTAATTCTCTGCAAGTGCAGGATATAAACTCAAGCTAACCTTATTCTTGCTTGCACATGAAACAGCAGTTATTCAACTTACTATAATTTCTTCTGTTTCAAAGTGTGTATTCCTGGATTTTTGAGCTCTAAGGAAAAATCAGACATAATGAAATATGATATGGGAAAATCAATTAAATCAGAGTTATAGTTCTGCATGGACTTTCTGCAATCTACTGTTTCAGTCTGGCTTCCCCTTTACTGAACAGGGAGAACAGGGCAGAAGTGAACAGAGCTGAGGGTCTTACCTGTGTGTCAGGCAGAGGCAAGACAGAACAAAGTCTTTCCATAGGAATAAATAAGTTTTCTGGGGAAAGTGCCCTGGTGATCTTTCACAAAAGCAGTATATTTGGGCAAAAATAGTGCAACAAGTATGCCCATAATTGATTCTACTGAATGCATAAATATTGATACATTTTTATACAATTGTAGTTTATTGTTTTTGTGTATGTGTATGATACATATGTATACACATACATGAACAGTTTAATCAGTCTGATATATCAGAGGGCATTTCAGCAGCTTAGATAATTCAATCTCCCATTCAACAAGGCAAAACAAAGTAAAATAAAAAACACTAAAACTGATGCTTTAGTTAACACCTGCAGCAGGGTAGTTAACTTGCTGTATGAAAGTATGCAGAAAACACATTTATCAACTTGAAAACACTGGTATTACATTGTACACACAAATGTATGAGTGAAAATCTGAGCTTCTACCAGTATGTGGAAATGAAGCAAAAAAGGCAAAATAATGAAGCAATCGAACCTGAAAATCCAATCCACATTTTCATTATGCTGAAGTGCTCTCTTCCTCTCTGAAAACAGCCTGTAACAATGATCAGAGAGTTCGGTACTGAGAGTTTTGCAGAAGCAAAAAAAAACCATTCTCTGCTGGTAGTGCCCTATTACTGCCATAATCTTTGTTTAATCATTAGGTAGTACAAAAAACGCTAGTTTCAGTAACAGACAATGCATGGGTTCCTCTGCTGACAAAGCTGAAATGTTTCTGGTTTTCAGTCATATCTTGCTGTGACAGGCAGTTTTAAAGCAAGGTGACTTACCCTGTTGGCTCTGTCTTTTATAATTAACTTCTTTCATAACAAACAAAGAAACTAACCTGGATATCCTGACATATATTCCCTAGACTGCCTTCAGCCCTACAACTGATAAATGCTGATAAACTAAATTTAAATAATCTTTAAAGATTCCACTTTAAGGAGAAAAATCTAGCTGAACTTCTGTGTACTTGCATAAAACTTATGTAATGCAAAACCTTCTGTTTCCACGACCATTAACAATTTCCACAGTTAAATGTGTGCAGTGAAGAGCTGCAAGCCCTCCCTGAGAGAAGAGCTGTGCTGCAGCACTTTCTATGGAACTAAATCTCTGCTTGATCCCACAGAGTAATGATACTTGTTGGGTGCACTGGACTGAAGAAGACTTCATCACCTCTGACATTGTTTCATAGGCTTCTAATTTTATTGCTTTTCTCTCTTGTCCACACTGCTGCATTTGTTTTCTGGCACAGAGCAGAGCTGGCATCTGATCAGCTGTGAACAGTGAAAGTGTCTGCTAATGGATTAAGATTCTTGATTTGCCTTGTTGTCTAACTCAGCTTCCTATCTCCATATACCCTGCTGTTACCCTCAGTGATTTCCCCCGGATTGGCCTGGGACGCTGCTTCAGTAATGACAAGAGTATGCAATTCAGACCTTTTCAGCTAATGGCACTACATGTGTTGCTTTCCTCACTCTCTACCAATGTAAGAGAATAAACTGTGAGTCAGGTGGTAGATGATGGTATATGAGATTCAGATTCACTCTATGTCTTTGACAGGGTTTAGGCAATCCAGATTTAAGCATAATATAAAAATGACTGAGATCACGTTGCAAAATACAGATGCTGCACTACAGTTCATATTTTCTGATGAAGAGGTGAAAAAAAGAAACAAACAGCCCATAAATCTCAGGGGCCCAGTGCTCACCCAGAACTGTTGCAGTACATTTATCATTGTTACATAACCCTAAAAGGTTTTGTTGGCTCTGTTTTCACTGGCTTGAACATTTTAAATGAAAATTAATGTATGCATATGTAGATCAGTCCATTGCATGTAGCTACCTGGTGGGTAAATCCCAGGTGAGGATTTCTTTTTCCCTACATTACCTTCTTTCTTTTTTTTTTTTTTACTAGCTCAAAAATAGCATATGGGTTATATAACTAATAAATGAAACCAGAGACAAATCCTAGCCTTAGGCACTACGCAGAAAGGATGGCAACTGTCAACCCTGACTCCCTGTTTGTCAAATACAGAATAGGATGTTAACTCCTGAATGATTCACAAGCTTGGAAATGTCACAGATATGGGCAAGACGTAATTGTCCAGATCCATAACAGAAACACTTCTGTGATAGGCAAGTATTTTATCTGCACAAATTAATGTATGCTTTTACATACATTGCTATAAAAAAAACTGCTAGAATATTCTGCAGTAATTAGGCAAAGGAACACACTGCTATTCTGCTGTTTTGCACTGGCCTGGTGGAAAGGTCAGGAAGAAAGATTGCTTGGCAATAGAGAGACCCCCTATGGCCATTTTCAGTACAGAAGGAATTCCCAAGGCCATTTCTCTGCTGTGGAATGATCTCTTAGTATTGCTCTCATTTGCACTGATTTTGTATCCCTGGAACATCCAGCTAGTCTGTGTCCTATAATCAAGTTACACTCAAATACACTCTACATTAGCGTAGAAAGATGCTGCATTTCTTTAGGAGTACCATGTATTTTCCAACCTTGAAAAATAAGGGAGAAATTAAGAAAGTGTTGAGGAAAAATATTACTGGGTCAAGAAACTGCTGAGGAGATCTACTGTGAAGAAAATAACCCCTACTGAATCATCACTATTTTTACTATAGCATTTGATCTATTCTTGAAGGTATTCCATACAATTTCTGACTGCTTATAGCCTCCTTTAAACTGAAATGTCCAACAGAATTTTCTAATATAAGTCGGCTGCAGGTCAATGTACTTATGTCAAAAATAAATTTGCACGTGAAATATGCAAAAGCGGTAAAGAAGCAGAAGTAAAGGCAATGGATATCAATTAGCTAATTAATCTTAAACTTTCTCAGCCTCCTCATCTCATTATGTAAAAAGGGAATTCTGCTAACCTGGTTTAATTGAAAAAAAGATATATACATATGCAGTGTTTTAATGGGGTAATAAAAAAAATCTGATATTTAAAACTGAGAAACACCAAACCTAACACGGTCCATTTATAAAAAACATCTTAAAAAAATTAAAAAAAAAGTGACTGATTCATATTTTATGTTTTATGAAGCACTTTCTAAGCTCTTGTTTATTTGCTTGTTTTGTTAAAATGAGTTTACATTTTAAAAATGGTTGGCTAAAATGTCATCCTCATCCTGACAACGTACCAGTGCTTTTTCTCTAAGTGATTATTGTTATTAGTTATTAGTAATTATTGTTAATTAGTTTCTCTAATTAACAATATTTGTATTGGCAGAAAGCAATGTTTCCTAACTGGTGCAACTCTAAGACTAGTTAATCACTGGAAGACTGAGCTGTGTTTATATGTGACCATCCACTATTAAGTAAGCTGATGGTAAAATCTGAAATTGGTATTTGCCAATATTCTCTTCCTGTGGTAATTGCTGGACCACTTATCAAACATAATACAATCTCCAAGCCTGGGAGATTTTTAATACAGAGCAAATTGAATGGGAAATGACAAAATGTGCATGGCATTCTCACCATATTATGTCTTAATTCCCAACACTGGCAGAAAGTGCCTGTATACTTCATCCTTTCCAGGGATACAACCTCAGCGTTTGCAGAGAAATTCTGGCTCTACAAAAGTGCCTGAATATCAACCACAGTGCTGTTCTCAGGATTGCTATTGTTCGTTACTATTGTGTGATGGTATTCCTCTTACAAACTAGTTGAATCCTACATGAATTGAGCAAGGGATTTTTCTGCAATCAGCTGAGAAATAGTTGCAGCCCAGAGTTAGCTAGATTTCTAAGTCATCTCGCCCAAATTTTCCAGAGTTACTCACGTTCTTCCAGTCACCAACTCAGACTTCAAAAGCAACATAATAACGTAAAGGAGAAGAAAGAAAAGGCAGCGCATTTTAATCAATAAAAACATATACTTCCTATGATCTCCTTCAAACATGGGCAGTCAGAAGCAGCAAAAAAATTGTTCTGAATTCTTTTTTTTTCATTTTGAAGCAAAGGTGATATGTTTCACTACACTGAAATTTGCAGAATGAAATCAATTTTGGAAGGATGTAGGCTGCTTTCAGAATAAATATCTTAAAACCAAGTGCACTGCTCAAAGCTTGAGTCATAGAGGTAGCATAAAAGAGGGATTTGAAGCTCTCCTGAGCAGGTTGACCAGCCTTGTATTTGAACTCTCTACAGAAAGAGTCTACATATTTGCAGGATTACCCACTGGTATCTATAGAAACTGCACTTCCATCTTCAGATCCAAAAATAAACAAGTAGAACTACTGTCTTTTCACCTGCCCCTTTCAAGAACAGGCAAAAAATAGCACTCTTCATTCTCTAAAATAAAATCTCAAATGTTCCTGCCTATATGCTCAGTAAGATTAAAAGAGGTCAGTTCCAGTTCATCATAAAGCAATTATGAAAGAGTCCCCCCCATATCCCTGAAAGAGCTAGGTTAATTTTTCTGAAATCAGAATCTTTACCATCCATTAAATTTACCACAATTTTACACTGAGTCTAACAACAAACCATTCCTAATTAAATAATAATTTTTGACTTTAAAAATTAAACAAGTGTGATCATCTTTTAATTCATTCTCTTGGATTCCTATCATAATTTGCTCCATAGAAAAAGAATATTAAAAGCACTCCAGGTACAGTGAATTTCTTGTAAACATTGAAATAAGTTTCTAAAATACTTTGGACAGATTAAAATAAATGAGTTCTATTCACTTTACCATAGTCAGCTGAGAACACTAAAATAAATACAAAAAGGAGAAAAAAAAAAAGGCGAGGGGGGAGCTTGTTTCTAAGCTGCAATATTTCCTTGATATTTTGTAGTTCTGCTTGCTGCCATGGAAAGAGCTGCTGACTATGTTAAGAAGGAGGACAATAGTGCTCCTTACTCTTGAAATTCAACCACTCTCAGAAAACTTTTCATTCCGCCAGTAGGGATTAAATTCAAAAGCTCTTATCACTCTAATCCAATAGACTGCCATCTTTTATTACACCACACACAGAATCCTGGAATCGAGATTTTAATTCCTATTTGCCCTTCATTCCCCATATACAACACTATGTCCTTATTTTAATCTTCTCTCCCACATCCTTTCATAGAATAAGTCTCATTATAATACAGGTGTTGCTCATACGCTTAAATGATCATATACGATGTGACCAAAGCATGAGAGATAAAAGAGTGGAGAAAAAAATATAATCCTGGCAGAAGGCATCTGATGTGTTACAGCCAACGGCTATTTCACGTAGCATACAAAACAGGATTTATGCAGAAGATGTCGTATTTTCTGAAAGTCTGGTATTGACAGGAATGACAACACAAGCTGCTGAGTCCTGTGAAACTTGGGTATTTCTTCATCTTCATAGAAACGAATCTTCAGATGCATGGGAAACAGACAGCTCCTTCACTCATAGGTGATATGACTGGGGGGCACTGGCATTAAAGCAGTTGCTCACCTTCACCAGTTCTGCTCTCCCTCATTAATCATCAGTGACCTACTGGAGCCTTCCATGATGGCTTTCAAGTCCACGGCCTAGAGTACATTTCACACAGATACCAAAGTAATGAGAACAGAGGAAAGCATACACTGAGATCTCATTCTGGTATTAAATTAGAATACAGCCTAAAAGGGTCAAATACAGATTCAGTAGGTGGAAATGCTGACATGTCACACCAAAAGGACATCTTTAGTTGCTCAAGCTAACTGGACACAGACTATAGACTTTCTAAAAAATCCTTCTTGATACCTATAAATAAATGTTCTCTATTTAGTGATCTAAAAGTCAGAGTTCAGCTTAAATGATTATTACCTATCATCTACTTGGAAACTACTGAGTGGGCAGAGATTTAGAACAATGAACACAGTATTTTCAGTATTGCAGGAGGATACAGGATGGCTGTGGAAACTGGAACAGTACAGAAGCACAATAAAATGGAATACGTCATTCTTTCTTAGGAAATTTGTGTTTTTAGGTTTTATTTTTGTACTTGTTTGTTTGTTTGTTTGTTTTAATCAAATGGCATTTACCACACTTCTAGCAACTCTCACCTGTTTTCTTGTTGGTTTCTGAAAACAGGGTGTATATATTTACCTATGTGGCTGCTATTTCACGTTCTTCTAAAAGACAATTTTTGAACAAAGACTACAAATGTATTGTGGAGGAGGGTCTGCTATGTGAATTGTAAGTTGTTCAGGACAAGAACTCTCCCAAATGATGAAAACTCTATCATCATTTGAAATGAAGTGCTCATTTTAAACTTTCAAAATAGATCCTTAAAACACAATAGAAGGAAAAGTAACCCTCAGAATCCATATTGTGGTATGTAGTTGCATAACAAGAAAAAACTGCTGTCCAATGATTTGGTGAATATATATTTAAACTCTGGTATACTCTATTTGGATTACAAGGTTTTCTTGTTCCCAGCATGACAAAGCATGATGCAACTCCACGAAGCAGTGCTAAATATGTTGCCTCTGCCAAACTGTTAAAAAGTTATTATCATTATTATTATTATCTTATTGCCTGAGAAGTGTCAGAACTTCTAAAAGCATTTTTAAGAGAAAATATTAACATTTTTTAATGTACAAAATCATTCCCCAGCCACACTTTCCCCCCAGTACTCATTTTGATAATGTTATGTATATACATATTAGATGTAAGGTTCAGGCAACAGTCCAATTCATGCTTCTTAACCTCTGCAGCAAAGAGAAAAGTGATGGAGTCCACTCCTCTCCTTTGTCCCCGTTCTCTCTCATCTTCCAGTCCAATCTCATCCTGATCTCATTTAAGTTGTGCCAAACACATGGGTGCATAGTCAATTCCCACAGAACTGGATGGAAAAGATGACTCAAAGAGATTTTTCCACAAACTGGTAATAAGAAAACTTCAGTTTGAGTCCTGTATCACTGGTTATGAACAGATTCTCAGGCAGATGTTCACAACAATGGCTAAAAAAGGACAATTCACAGGTAATTATTTCCAATTATCAATGGAGTAAATGAGATCCAGGAAGATTTTCGGCTACAGTTTTCAACTGCCTATTATTAAGAGACTATATTTGTACAGAAGCTTTCACTTTTATGTCAAGACTTGCTACTAAAACTCATCACTACCATTGCAAATAAAATACTGAAATCTTACCAAGCTTCTCAGATTTTTGAAAATATAAAATAAACAGTGGGACAAACATATCTGATTAATCTCAGCTAGAAAGAAGACATTTTTACATGTATCTGACTCCAATGTCAAAACTTTCTGCTGTTGATTCACCTAGCTTTAGGATTCTATCTTTGTGGGAGGTGAAAATACCTTTCTTACAGCAAGCACCTCAGATCCTTTCAACAAAATAAAAGAGGTAAGGACCTCTAAAAGAAGACTCAGATTACCCAGTGGACTGCTCTGATCTACAGCTACATTGAGGCTAATGGAGGAATCCACATACTGATAATCACGGGAAGTTCAGCTCTTCAATCAAAATGTATTATATGTGTAGCAGTGGTAAGAATAGGTAGCACTACACAGCTGAAAGGACTGAGTAGCTCTAGGATTTGCATGAACTGTTAGCCATCTACACTTCAGTTCAGCTAGACAGGAATGTTTTGTTTATATTTCCTGAGCACCTGCAGCCTACATTTCTGGACTGCGTAGCAAGAACTAGGGATTCTGTAGTCTTGCATTTCTTGCATCTATTCTGCTCTGAAATGGAATTTTACTGCATCCTCATCTCATACATTCATGAAATATGCATTTGTACAATATTTGTGGTCATTGCTTTTCACTTAGTAAAATGTCAATAGCTTTACATGCTTATCAACATTTGAATGCAAATACATGTTATGCATGCATAACAACATTTGAATGCAAGGAAATTTTCTTTTAACAATGATTTCTGTCCCTTATCCCACTTTTTTTTTTTTTTTGGGGGGGGGGAGGGGTTGTTTTGTTCTGTTTTGTTTTTGTACAAGAGATAAAAGAACTGAAGTGACATAGAAGAAATTGTCCACAGTGAATTATTAATACTTATTTGAAATCAAGCAAGTCAGAAAAGCCTGAAAGAGCTTGTATTTTGTAGGATAACTATTAAAGAAATGTTGTGCACACAAGCAAAAAGTGACATATTGAATTCTAACATGGTTTTGAACATTGAATGTTCCCGTTTGCCTGAACTGCCCCAGAACAGATACTTAGAAGCTTCATCAGAGTGGTTTGATTTGAGTCCTTTGAAGAAGTTTGTTGATTTTGCACCAGAAGAAGAAGCCATGCTGCTCATGTTTGAAAATGTCTTACTGCAGAAGATAAAAGTATTTCTAAACTGTAACTCGTCTATATAGGAGAACAAAAGGTTTGACAATTAAAAGACTTAGTAAGGGCTTTCATGAATTTAATTCCCATTGTCAGGAAACTTGGCAACAGACTGTTATTTCAGTAGAAAAGAAAAAAAGAAAGTAAGTAAAAATGATGTCTATAAATGCTAAACAGGTTTGGATGTTTTTAGCTCATTTAAGAAAGATAGGATATCCTGGATATTCCCCAAGAAGGATCAAAATATACAATTTTATACTATAACAGTGTAAGAGTAAAACCATAAAATAAACAAAAAGATGCAAAATGATCAGTCTAATCTGATATGAAAGGATGGATGAAAGAAATGGTAGGTTTATGAAGCATACAAAAGCAATAATTGGAATAGAAACATCTACAAATGTGAATTCCTCCTACTTCATGGATTAATCTACTAACAGAATATGCTTTCTATTGAAATCTATTCCTTGACTATGTCTGATATTAGTTCTTCTGCTAAAATTAGCAGAAAGGGAAGCAGAATTCACTGGAGAAATTGACCAGAGAATACAAAAAAGTATGAGCTTTTTTGCAGTCAAATTCTTGAGGATTTTATTCTCCGCATGAGAAGAGTCATGCTGCATGCAGGAGGACTGTGGCCAGAAAAGAGAGTGAATAAGGAATGCTCTATATATTCTAAGGCTGAACGTTATCAGTATAGTTCCTGAAAAACTCATTTTTACAATGCAAAAGTATTAGAAATGAAGATTTTATGTCACCATATTTACACTGTGGAGAATCTATCTACAGAAATCTTTAGGTTAATCAATAAAATTAATATGCTGTTGGATGCTCCTACCTCAATGGCTAATTCTCTCTGCAGTGCATCTCACAGAAAGCAGCATGTTCCACTAACAATCCCAAGCAAGGTAGGATAGAAGAGGATCAAAGAGCAACAGGTTCTGTAGACTGCAACTAGTAATGACTTCCAGTTAATACACTATTCAGAATCCAACAAACATAATCCAACAAACATTGCCATTCTTTCATGCTTCAGGACAAGATTCATTATTTTGAAAACTATCTTGAACGTAGGCTGTTATTTCCTGTTACATCTTACTGAGTATAATGGCTTGAATCAATTACAGAAATCCACCAATTGCTTTACGCACATATATGCACACACATATTCAGAGTAACCCCAAACACTATCCATTTCAGCTAGGTTCTGTATGGGAGACACAGCACAGAAACAACAATGGCAGTGCAAGTCAGGTTTCAGGCATGAGGCAAAAAATATCTGGAAATATAATATCTGTCTGAATTCAATTTGCCTCTATCTAGAGGCATATTTGTGTTCCATAATGTAATTGATAGTTAATACCATTATAAAATATCAATAATTAATTCATTAATTAACAGAAATTTCTATGTTCCTAGTTTATCCTTTCAACACCACTTCTAGGTCAACAAATCCCTCCTTTCGATTTAAAGTTTAGTTGTAAAGCTGGAAAAAGGCTTTGAAGGAATTCATGCTTATTTAGTAGTTACGATGGTACTGAAATTTGGTGGAAAAGCAGATACAATTCTTAAGAAGAACCAAGTTTAGGAGATGCATTCTCTAAGCCGGAAAACAATGCCAATACAAGGTGTCAGTGGATGATAGGAGTGTAATGCGCATTTTCCTGGTAAAATGAGATACTTCTGGACTATTGCAGAAGATGGTATTTTGCAACAAACATAAGGGACCTTACCATACCTGCACAAAATTTCAAATTAAACTTGCAGGTGGTTTAATTTTATTTCCTAAGTCTCTGTAGAGATAAACCCCAGGAGTTCTCTAAAGACATTCAAGAACCTTATGCAAACCCTCATATGAAGCCCAGCCTAAATGCTACAAACAATAATGCTCAGCCTGCTGATTGTGTCCTCAGATCTTACAGAAGAGTACTCCATCTTACAGTAAAAAGCTGGCAGTCAGATTAGAGTTCCACTGACTGCAACAGATACTTTGCTTTTTTGGAAGGTGTTTTCTGTAAACTCTTTTCTCCTGATTAGTCCATAAAGGTAAATTGCGCTGCAGTACAAGTGCTTTGAAAACCAGCATGGAGCATGCATGAGTGATCTATTTTTCATCCAATTACGGGAAAATAAATGTTGACTTAGACTTCCTACTGTGCCTGGAAACTACATCCCACTCCCACTTGCATTCTTTATTAATTCTGCAGTACTTCCCATTAACTCCATTCTCTTCGCTATTCTATGTAATTTGTTGTCATTTCACAGCACACTGACAAAATTATAGGTGTGAAAACCCTGTTTTCCACTCAAAACTGTAACATCACAAAAAAAAAAAAAAAAAAAAAGTGAAATTGGCATGAAGGAACTGTAAAATAGTTCCTAGTCACACAACCCAGGGAGTACTAGTACTGCACAAAGACTTTAGTTTCCTCCTTCATTTCACGGGCATACATACCCTAGTCAGTTCTTCAGCTTGTTTTTCTTCTTGAGATTCCTTTTCATATTTAAAGGATGACAAAAGATATACATTATACTATCGATGGTAAACTCTCATGCCCTCAAGCAGATCATCGCATGAAGTAGGGGAAATTCTTATGGAATAATATTACTAGATTTGCACTCCTTTCTTTCCCCATCAGGTAAATTTCTGTGATACTGGACTGTCCCATAGGACGAAACTGTGGGCTAACTAAAAGCAGTTTTATTAGCTTTTCCTTGTTAAAATCCTTGCTGAGTAGAACTTCAGAAGCCAAGAATTTCAGAGTATTTCTTTATTTTTCATGTAGCAAGCATGTCTGAATGTCTAAGCCTGTGTCAGTAATAAGAATTTTCCTTACCACTTTCATTCTCTTTTAACACTAAACTTCATTACCTTTTTTTTTTTTTTTTATTGGTTGACTTTTTATATATATTTTTGTCAGGTTGTGCATCAGTTTTTGGTATCTGATCCTGAATGAAGCAAACACAATGCTTGCTACCCAATATCACACTTGTGGCCTCAGCATAATCCATTTACTTCCAACAGATTTTACATTCTATCTTTCATAAGCAGTTCAATACTGTCAACTGTGACTTATATATAGTGATAAATAACAAAGTTAAATAACAGATGATAAGAATAGTCAGACAAGAACAATATTTTTCTACTACCTTTTCTTCTCCTCAGTTTCATCTGTGTTCCTTGTATTCTTCCTAAACTTGAACAACATCTTATATTTAGAAAGGCCTTTGACACAGCCCCCAGTAGCATCCTTCCCTTCAAATGGGAAAGATATGTATTTGATGGGTGGACTGTTCAGTGGATGAAAAAGTGGCTACAGGGTCAAACCCAGAGAGTGGTGGTCAATGGTTCAATGTCTGGATGGAGATTGCTGACAAGTTGTGTTCCTCAGGGGTCAGTGCTGGGGCTGATACTCTTCATCAGTGACATCGACAGAGGGGTAGAGTGCAAGTCTGCTGATGACACCAAGTTGTGGGGTGCAGTCAACATGCCTGAGGGACAGAATGCCATCAAGAGAGACCTAGACAGGCTTGAGCAGTGGGCTCAGATAAACTTCACGAGATTCAGCAAAGCTAAGTGCAAAGTCTTGCACTTGGGTTGAGGCATCTCTCAGGGATGAAAGGATTGAGCACAGCCCTGCCAAAAGGATTTGGGGGTACTGGTGGATTGGAAGCTGGACATGAGTCAGCAATGTGCCCTCACAGCCCACAGACCCAATAGTATCCTGAGCTGCATCAAAAGAAGTGTGGACAGCAGGGTAAGGGAGGCGATCCTGTCCCTCTGCTCTGCACTGGTGAGGACTCACCTGGAATAATGCATCCAGATGTCAAGTACTCAGTACAGAAGACATGGACCTGTTGGAGTACATCCAGAGAAAGGCCACAGAAATGTTCCAAGAGACGGAACACCTCTCCTGTGAGGACAGGCTGAAAGAATTGAGACTGCTCATCCTGGAGAAGAGAAGGCTCCAGGGAGACCAGGCAGTGGCTTTTCTATATTTAAAGGACAGTTACAAGAAAGAAGGGGACAGATTCTTTAGCAGCCTCTGGTGATAGCACAAGGGTAAATGGTTTCAAACTAAAAGGGAGTAGATTCAGGTTGGATATATGGAAAAAGTCTTCTATAGTGAGGGTGATGAAGAACTGGAAGTGGCTGCCCAGAAAGAAGGTGGATGCTCTGTCCCTGAAGACGTTCAAGGTGAGGCTAGATCAGGATCTGAGCAACCTGATCTAGCTGTGAATGCCCCTTTTTGCTACAGGGGAGCTGAATTAGATAACCAATAAAGGTCCCTTCCAACTCTAAGGATTCTATGATTTTATGGAAAAAAAATCAGCATCATGTTTAACAATTCTTATACATTGTTTTACCAAAAATAACTCGAAGAAAATTTCATGATGTACTGTTGCATTGGCTCTGTTTGAAAATGACTCTTCTACATGAACTGCACATGATGTTTTGTTAAAGTGAAAATCATATACTTTAATTTTCCACTTCTCATCTGTCACTTCTTTCTGTCCTATTGCAATAAAAATCATATTTACATTAATTTAATTTCATAAAATGTTATCAACACATTAGGAACCAACCTGAAAGCAAGGAAATATCAACAGGGAAAAAAAATATGATTTATTAATTACCATTTTAGTTCAGAAGCATTTTCTTTCTTCTCTCTGATAGTCCTGGGGTAATGACAAAATTTTACAACAAACAAACAGAAATAAAGCAGCTATAAACATCTTCCGGTGCTATGGACATACAGACAAAGGAAATTCCTGCTGAGTGGAACAAAGAAAATCCAAAATGATGGTACATCTGCTGGAAGGAATTCATTCAATTTCTTAGGCTTCATGTAACAAAACTTGCACTACCTCCATTTATAAATAAATAAATAAATAAACGTCTTCTAGCTTAAAAAAATATCAGTTAATAGAATCTAAATATCTTTTGAGAAGAAAAAAGAGTCCCATAAAAAATCTATTTCACATCTAGTCAGTAGTTGAAATGCTCCGAATACTGCATGGCACTGCCCTTATTTCCATACCCCTGGCTTATTTTGTTATTCTTATCCGGCCAAGTTGCAAACATGTTTGTTTTACCAGAAGACTTAAAGCAGCAGTTTATCATGAAGAATAAATGCAAAACCTGCACTACTTTTGTTATTTGGAATTGAATTGAATGTGTCTACCAAAATATTTCCAAAACAATTTTCAGAAATTAAGAAAAGGTTGAGGAGTTTTTAGGTATTTAAAGATCACCTCTGTCTAGTAGAGGTGCATAATTTACTGTTCCCTTATTTGAGCCTGCACATACCATCATGTGAGTCTGCATACGTGCCAGCACCAGCCAGCACACCAAAGCAGAGCATGCAATTCACATTTGCTTTCTGCCCAGTGCCTCTTGCTGCATGATGACCCATCTGTGGCTCAAGAGTGAACAAACTAGAAATCTCTGAAGACGATTTGAGGCTCATACTATTTGGTGTTCTAAGCTTCACTCAGCAGACAAAAGTTCGATCAGATGTATCTTGAGAAAAAGGTAAATACAGAGAAATTTGTCCCTGTGTGACCACTAACTTACAATGACAGAGACAGCTCTTAAAGCAATAAAATAAAAGTCACAATTTTTGCCTCTTCCAAGAGAACTGTTCTTCACAACATGCAGTCTTTTTGCTATTATTATTTTTCAGAAATCTCAGTCACTGCATTTTTCCTTGCTCAAAACTGTCAGTTACATTTCTTTCCTCTGATAAAAGTTGTTTATGACTCATTCCTTTATTGTCGTATGCTATACTGTAATTGTTATTTCTATTATCCAGAATGTGAGTCATTTTCTTTGCAGCTCTTTGTTACAGTATGATTCTCACTTCTCTTAACATCTGTTTGTGTCTCATCTGCACTGGCAGTGATCATATTTTATACCCCTTGAATGCAGCTCATTTCCATCATTGCTTTTTTACCATAAATGGAGCACTACAAGAACCACCTGTAGATCATGGGTCTCCGCTCAAGTTTCATACTATGCACTCCTGATCTTCGCACTTTCATGAGCAGTTTTGCTTTGACCATTTGACAGAAAATTTTGATCTGTCTGATTTCTTGTCATCCTGTCTAAAGGTCACTGAGAAAACGATTTTATTTAAATAAACCCCCTCTGTTTTGCATATTAAAAAAATATGTAGCAAAGTAATGACTGAAATCCTTGCCTCTGTGGAATCTAGGAAGATTTCACTATTGACTTAATATGGGGATGCACCTTCAGCCCATATTTCTTCAGCTAACTGCTAACTATAGTTAGCAATAGGGCAATTTTATTTGCTGAATTTATCTAAAAGTAATTATTCTCATAGCATGCTGATCTATATTTCAGTAAAGAAAAGGAAGATACGGTGGAAAAAACCAGACAATGGAAGGCCAAGTAAATGTCCATGCTTCTTTACAACCTAGCTATTTAGAATAGTGACATGGAATTATTGTATATATTTTATCAAGGCTTTGTGCACAAGGAAAAATTTCACATTCAGTCACTGAAGTCAAAGGACTTTCTTACTAAAAGGATTATGCATACTATCACACCTATTCACCTCAAGTAAAATATTTAAACTTTATGTTTAGTTTAGTTTTTGTCATGTTTATAGGCTTTTTACTTTTTCTTTCCAATTTCAAGTGATGTACTTTATTTTTTAACCTGGACAGTACATTTCTTATTCCTTTCTTTCATGATTGGTGAGTAATTCAGATTCCCTCCTTCCAAAATTAGAGAAAATGGCCTTAACAGAAGTTGCTTCCTCTTGTACCCTAAAGGCAGTAGCTTCTTAGCCTGCACCACTGGTTTTACTGAACACCACCCATGGAGAGGAAAAAGCAATGCACTCAAGAGTGTTCACATGCAAAGATAACGAAAATCAATCTCTATTTCCCAAAAGACAAAATGGTTTAGTGCAAAAGTTCACTAAAAGTTACCAGTTATGTTTTACATTAGAAGGAGAGAGGAAACAGACATGGATTGGAAGCAGATGAATATAGATTTTGGTTCTAACGAGCGTACAAGGGGAGCTAAAATTTCATGCCTTTCAATGTCTAATAAAAAAGCCAGATACGATGACCAAGGTCTAACGGAGAAAACAGACAAGCTCAGATGGTGGAGTTCTCCTTTCTTTTATCACCAATCTGAAGAGAAGCTACTATTTCATAACTTGAAAGATACAGCAGCTAAACCAGAGAATGAACTTATTTGCACTGTCCACAAGACAAGTACCTACATCTATTAACAAACCCAGACATACGAAAGAGATTTGCCTGTCATAGATCAATCAGTATCTTTCAGAGGCCATGAGTTATACACAAGAAATAAAACAGCATAAAGAGATTATATAATTCATTCAGCAGGTGTAAAAATATTTATCAATTCAGCCTATAGTACTCACACACAGAAACTGAGCATACTTAACCAATCAGAATAACTACATCCATTTTCAATGCTATTAAGATTTCCTTAAAGGAATAATGAAGACCTACAAAGAGTACCAAGTTTCATCTAAACAACAAGTTTTATTTTAACAAATACTAGAACACAGAAAGCAAGAAGGTTCTCTAGATTACTCACTTGTGTATCCACTGTATCAATCTTTTTCCTGTCAATGAGATTTTGAAAAGTGGGACTGACAAAGTAATTTTTGTACTTGTAAATGCTTCAATTTAAGATATATAGTACATAAATTCATATAACAGGAACAGTAGTTTACACTTGTTTTCCATCTTTTTCTTCTTAAGAATTATTTTGAGACAAAAGTGTACTGAAAACCAATCCAAGGTTTTTGTTATAGAAGACTGCCATTTTCACTGTGCTAAAAGGATGACTAGTAATGCCAAGATTGTCTGATTTTCTGAAATGAATCTGTCATGTCTGATCAGACCTGAACTTGACCCTCTAATTCATCTATTTCCTCCAATTCTTTCAATTTTTTCACTTCACCTTCATTGTTTTAACAAAATTGGATAGTACATGCAAAGCTTTCTATTTATTGAGTTGTACTGTTTCAAACAGGTGAAAATGTGAAATCCTTGTAACACCTAAGCAAAAGGTATACAAAGTGAATTCAAGACTATGCTCCCTGAATCAAAGTAAATCACAGGCATCTGCCCAAATTTATGCTTTAAATACGAATAAAGTGTTTAATAATAAAATAATATAAATTATATGGTACCTGGAAGGAGTTCTTCATTTCCTGAAGGAAAACCATACTGGTACATATTGAAAAGCAGAACTGTCTCATATTTTCTCACTTTTTTTTATGATTTTAGCTTAAAAACAAGCCAACATACAAGCAACAGCAAAAATAAACAAAACAAACAAACAGAAAACACTTGTATCATATTGCTTGCTAGTTAATTCGTAACACTACAGCTGTTACAGAAATTAAAGCCTTTGCGCTGATCATCTGTGAAGAAGACAAGTAATGGGCATGTGTTTCTTGCAGGATTACAGAGATACTTTGCACTTAAATATGAACTGTAGACATTTTCTACTTTGTCCCAACTGAATAAGTTGAATTCATTGAAGGGAGAGAACTAGCTGTATTTCACAGTCAGAAGGTCATGTACAAGTACACTAAAATACTCTCAATTCTGAAAAAAAAAAATCTATACCATGGACTGTTTATATATTTCCCTGATTTTTTATTTTGCTAGTTATTTATTTATAAGGTTCTGCATATTTCTTTTCACTAGTGATCGATAAGATGTTCACATGGTGGGAAACTGCAAGGATTATGATATACAAAGTTTACTGGTAAGAGTGGAACTTTTGAGAATACCTCTCCCATCTATCATACCTTTCATAGGTCTTTCCAAGAAAAATTTGAAAGGAAGGGTCAAAGACCAAAGACCTGGTAAGTTTGCTACTGAACAATGCTTACAGAAACAAAAAGTTTCTTGCTATGTAGTGCTATGTAAAATGTCAGGTTAGACTTTTATTTTCTCATCTAAATGAACAGAGAAAGAAATGTTCTAGAATAATCAGTGACACTTCCAGAGATTTTATTGATTAATTTTCACTATATATGTAAAATATATATAATGAGACTTCTGCAAGTGTCTGCTTACTATTGCCTCAGATTTTAAGGAAAGAACATAACCCTTTCCAGTGAAGAGTGGGATGGGAGTATAAACAGCATAATGTCATCATAACATTTCCTCATATATTACTTGGATAAGGGAATAATGAGCAAAGGTAGAAGCAGTTTGGAAGGAGTATTTGAATGGTACTCAGTTGTTTCTGGGTCATTAATTTTCATTAGTAACAAGCTTAAAACTGTTTTGTGCTTCACTTGCAAACACCACATTACTCTGTATTTCTTTTTTTAACTTTTCCCTCTTCACCCCAAGAATTTTATAGCTTGTTGGAGTTTAGAATCAATATTTACTACAATGAAACTCTTGCAAATTTATTAAAACCCTCAAAACTCTAATATAATGAGAGTGAGTGAAAGCTAAACAGTTCCGAAGTGGAATGAGGCTACTACAGGGGCAAGACTGGCACAGATTTTGTTAGGATTTTACAAATGAAAAATTGGAAATTTTTTCACTGATTTTTATCGCCATATTTCACAATTTAAGGACAGACAAATATGACTGTGAACCCCAAATCTGTATAAACAATAAATAATTGAGTTATGAAAGGAAAAAAGAGCAGAAAGTCAGCTGAGGTTCTATCGATGAGAAAATTAATTCTAGTTGTCCTCTTGATTTATAGCAGTAGTTTACTTGGGCCACTTTAGTTCATGGAATCAAATGAAATCGCATTTCCTCTTTATTACCTTTCCTTGCTACAAAACAAAACAAAACAAAGCAAAACAAAGCAACAACAACAAGATCACAACCAAAAACAAACAAATAAACAAAACCAAAAATCTTCTATAAGAGAAGGAAAGCAAGCAGCCAGAATAGTACATCTGTCTTTGCCAAACTTTGCAAAGGAAGGAACCTGTAGAAACACTAAGATTACATTCTCTCTTTTTTAATGGGCATCAAGATGGCACAGAATTGGTAAAGAGCCCTTCACACTGCAGTCAGGGCTTCGTTTTTGGTCCATAATCTGTTTATTTTTGTCTTTGAGAACTAAGAAAATATATCCTCTCCAAAAGGAGTTCTCAATGCCAGGGCTCTCCAAGTTATTATGCTGAGGTCAAGAAAGGCAGTGTATCTTTCCTTTGTCATAACCACATACAAAATGAACAGCGATAAATGAATTTTGAGTAATGTGGTGCAACTTTGGAACGACATACCTATTGTAGTGTTTGGAAATCACAAGATCACAGAATTACAGGTGTTGGAAGAGACCTCTAGAGATTATAGTCCAATCTCCCTACAAAAGCAGCTCCCTAGCCCAGGTTGTACAGGTAGGCATCCAGGTGGGTCTTGAATGTCTCCAGAGAAGGAGACTCCACCACCTCTCTGTGCAGTCTGTGCCAGTGCTCCATTACCTGCACTGTGAAGAAGTTCCCATGCACACTTGTGTGGAATTTCCTATGCATCAGTTTGTGGCCATTTCCCATCATCCTATCACACCAGAAAAAAGAGAACATATGTAGCTTTGTTTAATCTACTGTTTTTTCATATTTATATGACTAGTGACAAGTAAACCATGAAGTCTGTACTTTACTATCTTTTACTTAGCTGTGATTTTCTATTGTTATTATTATTAACTGAAAACAAACTAAATACAAGGATCCAGTGGGAAGACATTTATAGAAACAGATTTTGTATGGGAAGAAAGAAGACAAACATTAAAGGTCTGTGAGTACTGAGAACAGTCAAACAGGGAGGAATGGTGTCTTCTACAGTTGGAATTTATGTTGTATTCCAAATTTGGAAAAGCCTTGCTGTTTATTAGCGTTGCCTTTGCCTACACTAGTTCTTGTTTAATGTCCAAGTGTGATTAGACTACTACCAAAAATATATGATCGTTTAATTACACATTTCTCATGAAGTTAACTGAGTTGTAATTAAACTTCCACATAGATTCACAGCAAGGATGGAGTATTTAAAAACTGTTTCGGGAAAGGAGTAACTAGTATCAGAATTCTATTAAAAATACCACAATCTTCACTACATAGAAAACTCTCCAACCTAAATGATTGTTAGTAATTTATTTCAAATTTGTTTTAAACAGGTCCATTTAAAATATAGTGATGCTCCTTAAAATTGACAGACATGGACATATAGGTATATAAGGGAAAATTCAAACTGACCAGTCTCTTCAGTCAAAGCAAGTTCTTATCCATACAAGATTTAAATAAACAGTAGCCTCTTGAAAGGATGCTTTGATTATCTCTTTTAAAAATCTAAGCTGTCCTAACAGAGTATACCTAAGTTGCTTAGAAGACTGACTGGGAAATCTCAGTACCACAGCATTCTCTAACACTCCAAGTACTGCCTCCACATTAATCAAACTATACCTAATTAGAGATTTTCTCACACATCCAAGTTGCTGATATATCTTTCTGTTATCACAGATCCCATTATTAACTACAGTCACCACTGTCATTCTGACTACAGCATGAACATTGTGCATATGAATATATTAGGTCTCCAGAATTTTGACAAAGAGAAAAAATGGCACTCACAAATTCCAGTAAAAGTTTCATATACTAATCCAGAAACTTATGGCTTATTCCAAGATTTATTTCTTTGGGTAATCACAAACTGTCCTCTCCAAGAACACATACTTAGTCACTGAAGACTGATAACCAATTCTCAAATCACATCCAAGTAACTTAATACATGTATCCTGCTGAGTTCACTGTGCTTGTCTGTGCATAAAGTTGAATATTCAAGTGTGTGCTTTCCTAAACCTGTCTTTAATGGAGCAGCTCTTTATGTCTAAACAGAGAGATCTTTAGCTTGGTGGGTTTTTTTCCCCTTCTGGGCTGACAGATTTTCAGGGCAACCGTGAGTGTTTATCAGACTTAGCCAAAAAGTCTGTAAAACAATAATACCAATGAACATCTCATGCAAAAATACTGCACACAAAACTGAATCTATTGTCACTGTATGTGTTAGAATTCTTGAGAAAAAATCAAACTAGCTGCAGCTGCCGACAACTCCTGAATATTCATGTTGTTCAGTGGGTGGTATGGAGCCTGGCAAATGCAAACAATGGATCTGTCACAAACAAAATGAAATAAATAAAAGCTAATTCCTGCACATATTTCTCTGCTGTGCATCTTTGAGTTCAGATAAAAGAGAATAGTGCAGTACTTAAAATTTAATCAAAAACAGAAACTGCAATGAAACACTGGGAAACTTATTTATGTGACTGAATTATATATGAATTTATATGTACCTTGCTTTTATTTGATGGACAGCTGAAAAAATTGTTAGTTCATAAACAAATTTTATATGCAATCTAAAAGAATAGTAATAACTGAACAGAAGTGGGATGTTTGGCTCTGCAGGAACTACTGTATCTAGAAACACTGCAAAGTCTAAATTACTCCTTGGAACTGGAACATTGCTTTTAGCACAACAGAATCCTGGTCCATGGACAAATCACAGAAACACTTAAATGAAAGATCAAAAAGTCTTCACAATTCTGCCTAAGATGGACCTGTATGATATGATGGCAAAGTACATACCATCTTCCTATCAAGAATCTTTGTTACAGGAACAAAATCAGAAAGAAGCTATGTCTTTGTGAAAAGGACCTTCTGTTTTGGTTGACTCAGTCTAAACTGGTTGGCACCGCTCAACTCCGTCCTGGACATTGTACTGGCAACAATTTTTCCTACAAATGGTGTCACTCTTCCACTTTTTTCAGACCATGTAATTCAAAATAATTAGCTTTATTTCACAAATCACTAAATAAATTCTCACGTCATAGAATTAGCTTCCACTCAGAACTTGCAGGAGAACGGACAATTGACTTAGTTACTTGTGCAAGAACAACTTGGTCCCATCCAGATAATCCAACATAATTATCTGTAGAAAAAATATCATTCACTTCTTCACGAGTACACCCCTGTTTACGTCTGATTGCTGTCTTTAGATCTGGGGACACATGAGCCAACTTTGTATCCACAGCCCAGCTGTCATGAGGACTGTTTGCACCCCCTTGTGAACTGCACTATTCCCTGTGCGAGGGTGTCTACCAGCAATATGACCTCATAAGGCATGGGAGCACGAAAAGTTGTCAGCTATGGGCGCCTTCTGGGAGAGGTTGACTTGGGAGGTATTCCTACAATAACTGGCTAGATACACAGCTAGAGTCCAGAATTTGAATATCACATTTGTAGGCGCATTTTGCACTGATAAAACATGAACTTGTGACAGTGAGACCCAAGTGGCCCTCAGGTAACAACGGCAGAGCAACAGAACTAAAACACCACTAAAAATGAGGTCATCTAAAAATCAGCACTGCAACACCTCTGTGTGCACAACAGGACACAAAATCTATGTGTTGATGGGACGACGGAATTTTCCCTTCTTTGTGACAACCTGTTTGCAATATATAGGGTGCAATTAATGAAATTACTTAATTAGAAACAACTTTCATGTAAAGATCTCCTTGTATAACTTGAACTACCTATAGATTGACCACAAAGTCATTTGCAACAAAGAATAATCCTTGGCAATAACTCCACATTCACAGCTATTAACTTCCTAGTGAACATAGCACAAGGATTCTTTACTTCCTCTTTCTCTTCAAATAATATTATCTCTTTCCCTTTTACATAATCCTCACAGTAAGATTTACCTACAAATATTTGCACTGTTTTTCATGAACTCATTATTCAGCTTGTTACCAAAATGGGCATGTTTATTTTTATCTGAATAATTCAGTACATAAGCAGGCATTTTACAAGTCAAGCATTCATTAAAATGATATTTGTTTGAACAGTTTGGACTTCTTATTACTGAGACAGTAATTAAGAAAGGAAAGTAGGGTACTGCTTAAAAGACAGGAAAATCTTTTTTTAACTACAACAAAAGAAACACAAATCCCTGGCCTTTTGTGATCCAGTTTTGTTGTTGTTGTTTGTTTTCTGAATGAAAAATAACAACTGGAGTACTGAAGTGAAATCAGGGCTCACTGTGGTCAGATGTAAAACTCGTGTTAATTTCTATGGAGAGAAAATTCATCATCATAGACAGCAAACACGAAAAACAAATTCTGTGGATGAGTGCTTTGAAAGTTATCCAGAAAGAAATTTCAGCTTCTTGTCAATACAGACATCAGTTATACTCTCAAAGATGACACTGAACCTGATTTAAACAAGTTAGTGAGAATTAATATGCCTTTTTTGGTTCACATCAGTGATTTAGTGAATTAGTGATTATTCATTATGTTACATAAAGCAAACAAAAGATTAAGAAAATAAATTAAAAAACAAAATAAAGAACTAAACAAATAAATAAATAACAACCAAACCTAAATTTTACAATACATCTTTTAAATTGATCCTAAATATCCTCACCAATTTTTCACCCAAAACTAAAGAAACAAACAAACAACAACAACAAAAAACAGTAAGTAGTTACTGAAGTTGTTAAATCTGCTAAATATTTCTTCTGCACTTTGACTTTCAATTCCCATTTTCTAAAATTTCTGTTTCTTTGCCTCTCCACCTCTCAAGTTACTGTTTCCCCCATAGAACCTACTTACAGAAAATATTTTCAAAGGTCTGAAAATAATTCAGAACCACATTATCAGAAACATAATGCACATGTCCCTCCCTCTGTGCAGGTGACTCCTTCACCTGGCACGCTGATCATGCAAGCCATCCATGGGCTGGTAGGTTAAATATCCATCATAATCACATCCAGCATCACCTCACTGATTCCCCAGCTGCCTACTCACCACTCACAAAGGGTCAGCCTGGTAATTCTCTATACTATGCATTTGCAGAATGTACCAAACTGACTGCAATTCTAAAGCAATTTCTTAGGTTTTTGATTTCGCTAAGAACAGAAGTTATTTGATGACCAATAGCATTTTGTTTTGTTGAGTGTATTTTCTCCACGTAAGAAACATTTTTCACATCTGTCTCTTGCATAGTACGTACATTAGTTTTCAATAAAATTAAATAGAATGTTAATAAGCAAGAACCTACATTTCTGTAAGTAACAAGATACACTGTGGTCAAATGATGGGAAAAAAAAAAAAAAAAGAGCAACATAATGTCAACACAGAGAAAGAAAAATGCCTGCTATCTTAAATCAATGGACACCGGGCACTAGTTTAAGACCCCACAGACTAGTTTAAGTTCCCCACGGTTTTGTGACTGTGGAGTACTGTCGGGAGTCGAGTTAATTTTCATCATAGAAGCTTATTGTGCTGTTTTGGATTTGCAACCAAAACAGACTGATAATGCACCTATACTCACAGCACTGTGTAATATATATTATATTCAGGTAGATATTTGAAATTGATGCACTGCAATCAAAACAAAGAACAACAATATTTATTGTATGCCTGGCTACCTTCTACATATTAGGTAATGGCTTCCCTATGAGATGGAGTTTGCAGTTTCCCCCCAGCTTCAGTTAGAATTACTGAATTTTATTTTATTTTTTCAACCTCAGTCAGTGGTATTTTTACACATAGGACAAAATACTGAGTACTTTAAAATTCCCTTAAGCATTACAGTATCTCCAAGTTAGGTAATCTGCAAGTTACCTGAAAATGTCAGATATAAGCAAGCTTCTTTAGTGTTCTAGATATTTTTCCCTCTTCTCTTAGAACGGAATATTTGTTGGCAGTACCAAACATTCTTAACAAGCAGTATAAGAGAATGCACTAGTATAAAACTGCACACCAGCTCCAAAGACATGGGAGGTGTGCTGATCTGCACCACTTACATAGCAGTTTCATGTAATTTAGGGGTAGTGGCATTTCAAAGTCAGGAAAGATCATCTGGCAAAACACAGAATTAAACTCTAATGGAAGTATATGCCTACCTCTGATTTTAATTTGTAGTAATAATATTAAAAATCATGCACTGTGTAACAGATTTTAGATCAGTGTTTAGAAATATTTAGATAATATAATTAAGAAATAAATTCAGACATTCTCCTAGGACAGAATCTTCCTCGTTGCTTCCTACCAATCTTTGTGCATGTTCAGTACATTTTAGAAAACAGATTTCAGTGTCTTCTGCCCTAAATTATATTATTGTAATGTGAAATTAAATGCCTCATAATCTCAAGTATCAAATAAGAATACTCAGATCCTGGGCCACATTAAAGCTGTATTTAGAAAAGAAGAGATGCGGAAGTAAAAGGGAATTTAAGGAGAGTTTATTCAAAGCTTCCTATGCAAACAGACACATACACTACTGCTGGATCTGGAAATGACCACCAGATAAGTAGCTGTCTCTCCACTTTCAGAAATAAAGGAATCCCCTGGGTTTCCTTTCATTTGAAAGATGAATTCTTCTCACACATATCCTCATAAACTAAAGAAATGCCAAATATATATATGTGTAGAAAAGATGATTTATGCTGGCAGAAACCTTGATCTTGCTCTGCAATGTTTAATCGGTATCTGGCATTCCCACTTTATGAAAATGAGGTATAAACATCTCTACTCATATTTATATTTATATATTCATTTTCTCCTTATTACTTGTCTTTACTCCAGTCTTAAACTCTACTTTAGCAGCATTATCAAGAAGGTGAAACAGACCATTGTCTAATTTACCATGCCTAGATTTGCTACTTATAATTTAACTACTGTTCTAAAATATTTACCATAGAATTGTATCAAGAGAATACCTCTGAATGCCAGCTTCCTTTGGCTAACGTTGGGGGAACATCGGTGCATTCTATATACCATCTTTGATATAATTCATACTTAAAAGTGAAATAGCCACTCATTTACATGATAGTTAGATACTTCCCTGTTTTAGCAGAATATCCAATGTGCCCTATTAGAAAAAACTCCACATGTAGTGCTCCTCTATTAGCAATAAATAAAGAATGTTCCTATCATCATTCCCTATTAATAAGAATACGCTTATAGCTCATAGCACCTCCTGTAAATTTGGAGTGTGATAATGGAGAAATTTGGTACCTACATAAAATACAGTTATCTGAAGGTTGCTGGTGTCTCAAGTCCAAGCCAGCTTGTCTGCAAACATCTTGCAGAAGTATGAAGTCCTGGACTCTTACCAATGAATCTGATTTAATAAAGGCTGGATGGTTAATATCAAAAATCAAAATGTTGTGCTTTTATCTTCAAAATGCATGCAATCTTAATTACAGAAGTATGAGATAGAGCTGGGACACAGTTGTGTCAGAATCAATGTTCTCACAGAAAAAGCAATGTTCTTATTAGATCAGGATGAACTATATAATGCATGTCAAAATAAAATCCACTGCTGAAAGACTCATAGTAGTGTATGACAATTTAAATTCAATTATTGAAGCAAGATGTAATATCATTAAAATAAAGTCTGAATATTATTACTATCCTTTCAAGAGTTACATGCTCACTGTGGAAGGTCCACATCTTCCAGCAGTACCTACTTGCTTTGCAAGGTCTGTACGCAGTAGAGCCAGGAGTGTGAAAGCGGGTACTGTGAATGTCACACAGCTAAACTGATGGCTCTGCTGCCTCATTGATCAGGATGTCATGTTCATTTAATTCACTTATGTTTGTGCAATTGCATTGGTCTCTGAAAAGGTTTCCAGATAAGATTAGAACGATGATGTTAAATGTTCTCATCTCAGATCACTGCTATACTTCTCTGTTGTCCATTCTACCTTCTCTTCAAAAATTTTTTGCCTCTGTATCAGTCAACACTTAGTGTCAGTATTCATGCCTTTGCCGCTTCTTTTTGCACATGGCACAACTCCTCTTTCATTTTCTTTAATGACTCTCCACTCTCTTTCCTGTAGTTCAGCTTTAGTATATAAAGAGTTTATCAGAAGAATTCTATTTTTCTAATCTACATCCTGAGTAAATTCTCCTGTGATCTCAGGTTAGTTTGGGACCTACTTCATTCAAATGTTAATATTTATGGCCCACTTATTTCAAATATTAATACTGAATGTAAATATTTATCCAATTTCCTTTAAACCAGGTGTAGATATTGTAATGTAGAGTGCAAGAAATTTCCATATTAGAGCATAAGTTTAATAAACTCAGATGAAAGCCTCCATTCACCCACTGATTCAGACAGTTTTTTTTTCTGTGACATGCTACCCTTTTACTAAATGGATTCTGGGAGATCCCCAAGGTTGTGACCCTTACACGCCAAGACTCTTATAAAAACTCAGATACAACACCTCAGAGACCTACACAGTATTCAGTTACTTCACCACTAGCAGAGTCCAAATGTTAGTTCATCCTTGAGTATGAAGTTCCCTAGCTGCCTACACTATTAATTTAAGTTCAAATGCCTCTACGGTAGAGGTCAAATAATTCTGCCTCATTTAGAACTAACTTTAACAGCATACAGTGTATCCCTAACAACAGTCGCAATACCTAGCCCTGGCTCTTAATTTGTAAAGAACCATTCTGCTCTCTCATACAGGCATGCAGATAAAAAAAAAAAAAACCATAAAAAAATAGAATAAGGGAAGTCAGAAAACAAAAGGAGATCTGCTCCCCAGGTTCCAAAGCAGAGGGAAAATGTAGAAGAGTCAGCCACTGACAGTAAAGGAAGGAAGGTGCCCTTCTCTCCCCACTGATTTATACCATATTGTAAAAAATCAAACCTTAAGACAAAGAACAAAAGAGAAAGATGATATCCAAAATTAATGCACTGCATTTTATACTTAGAAACACACAATCTTGTTGCTTTTTTTTGGTATATTCCTTGTAAAGCCAAATTAAGAGTCATCCCCTCTCTTTGCCTCAGAATCGGTTATGTTAACAACCAGCTCCTCAGAGGCCTTTGTAATGTAAGGCCGAGATTTTCAAAACTGCCTAAAGGATTAGCTAATAGAGATTAAGCATTTAAATCCCCTTTGAAAATGCTGTCCTTACACTTTACCCTCTAAGAGTTTACAAATCCCAGGAATTTAACATTTAAGATTCAGAAAACCCTGCAAACATATGGGCAAAGTTTGAAACTTTCATCCCTTATAAAGGCCTTATTTCCCTAAATTAATCTGTTCTGTTCTGTTCTGTCTTTTTTTTTCTATACAAAGCACTGTGATTTCTGCATACTTGATGAAAACAGATTTCACCAACTTAGAAAGTGGTCCAGCATACCAACAAGTTACCAGGACCATTCAGCATATTACTCTCACAGAAAAGTTCCCAAGTAGTGGAAAGGAGATAACAGATCACTTCATCAGTGTAGTCCATCACTACTCTCAATACTTTGTTTTTGCACACCTTGACTTGCTTTGGGGAAAAATGTTTTAATATAAGCAGCTTATCCCAGGAGTGTTTTTATAAGCACAAAGTACTTACTCACTAGCAAACAAATTCATGTGCATGCATTTCAGAAAACATTTTACTGAAGTTTTAAAGAAATACTGACTTAAGTCTTAGAATATGGTCTAAAATCCAGACCTTATTCACAAATATCATTCTAGTTCTCAATAGGTGTGCTTGAATACAGTAAAAAAGTATTGGTCAGAAAAAATAAAGCTACAGAACACCACGAAGCGATGAATGCTACACTGCAGTATTTGTTCTTTTGGTATCACAGACATTTTAAATTTAATATCTTAGAAGCAAATGACAGTAGAGAGAAGAATGGGCAAGATCACATATTATTCCATCTTGAAACACATCCACTCTATAGCTGTTTCAGTAAAAGGTGCAAATGAGTGGGAGGTAAAAAGTAGTGAAGCTCAATACCTGGAATATTCATGTTTGATTTATTACAGAAGTTGGAGAGTCCCATGACCAGGGCACTTGCACACTGCTAAGCAGTATCCTACTTAGAGGAATCTGACCACAACAATTAAACTAAACCACTCCCAGCTGCCAAGCTTCCGTATTCCCCATAGCTGTTTTTCTGGCTACAGATAACTGGGGATGCCCGAAGATTTGTAATTCAAGTTAAAAGGACAATGAGATTGCACTATAGAGAATTCTGGAGCTAGAAATAACAAACTTATCTGGGAAACTATTGTCTTGAAAGGGATACACAAAGGATTGCTTTTTTCTAACATCTGTGTGACCGAAATCCTTTCTGTAAGGAACAATTTGGGATCACAGAGAACATACATTCATTATAATCCCTAAAGTTAGCAATGGGAGCTTGTGAAACACAAAGAGGATGCAGGATTTATATATCATGCTGCAATATAGGCAAATGGCATGCATTTAGTGAGGATACAGAACAGAATGCTTGTTCTATCAGAAAACACCATATATATTTTTAAAGGAATGAAAAGAAATTCTTCTGGAAAATATTTTGTAAGTGTATCATTATAGCTAAGAGATACCCATAGAGAAACAGGAGCCAATTAGCTTTATGTAGGTAACATCAATTCAGGTATTTTCTTTTTATTGACTTCTAGACTATTTAAGTTCCTTTATAATTATATCAATAATCCTAATGATAGTATCTTTCATTCAAATATTTATCCTTTCTCCTGTAAAAGTGATAAATGATACAGAAGTTTTTGCAAAATACCTGAGGTATGGGCAGATTCTGGCTTATTTCTGCATGTTTCATACATTTATAATTTGAAATAACCTGAAGGTCCTCCAAAGACGTAAAAGCAGTCTCCTCAATTAGACCCAGGACACCAGATCACATTGAAGGCTATTTTTTATTCTGAGCTTAACATACAGGTTAGCCCTAAAGCTTTAAACTGTAATTGCAAAATTATTTCAGGATTCTGGTTTTATTGAGGATTTCTTAAAGGAATATTGTGCTAATAAACTGAACACAGTCAGCTGTAAAATTCCAGACAAAACAAATCATATTTTGGCTTTAGGTGCATACTGAATTACTACGACAATACACCATACACCATATTGCGGGTGGGGGGGAAGCCAAAATGCATGGCTAAAACAAATGCAATATCATTAAAATTTTTACAAAAAAATCTTTTCCTTCATTCAGAATTCTGTTATTTTCCTACACGAGGCTAGGCCAACATAGCATGAGTTTGTTTTTTAGCTGACTAAATAAATCCTGCATCTGAACTAATAAGAGAATCATCTGGCTAGCATATCTATCCTATTTCTCTGCTTCTGAGCACTGATAACATGCAGTGAGACAGTTCACAGAAATAAGCCTTCTTTCACGTTATCACTACCCAGGCTCTATGAAGGAATTACTTTAAAGTACGCATCTTGAAAAAGCAGAGAATTTTTAAAAAAACTACACCTCAGTCCTAGTTGAATTGAACTGACCTTTCTGGATCTGTCCATACATACTCATGTATGCACAACTATGTATCTCAGTATGTATGTGATGTATCTGCAGAGGTAAATAGGCCTAAAAATATTCCTCAAAATAATCAAAACAGTTAGCTTTCGCCTACATTGAAACAGACATCTCACAGTAAAACTGGAAAATTTTAGCATGTTGTATATTTCAATTATTCTTTTTGCTAGTATGTTACTTGGAAGGGTTTCTTCCTTCCAGCATTTTATACGTACAATGTCATTCATGATTTCTGAAAGACTAAATACACAAAGCAAACAGAGCATGGTTAGCAAGACTGGAAGACCCTTGCCCATTAAACATATCAATCAATGGCCAGTTTAGGGAACTGGATTTCAGCCTCTTACTTCCCCTACCACAGTTTCTTTGCCCCTTATATTCTTACTTGCCTAATCACAGCTAAACTTACAGCTTTCAGTAGTAATTTGCATAGGAGAAAATGGGAATGTTCATTTCCTGAGAGGCTACCAGCACCATCTGTATTTGTAATGTAAGGATTTTGTTTTCTAGTTGTAGGCTTTTACAAAAGATGGCAACACTCAGCCCTTCAGACCCAGTGCAGTGCAAAGAGCTCAGAGCTAGAAGGCTCACTACCTTGTTACAAAAAAATTTAAGAGAGGAATCATTTGCTTAAAGAAACAATAAAAAAATATGCAGAGAAATGTCTAGTGTATCAAAACAGAAGCTAGAGAAAACTGCTGAGAAAGGAGGAATAGGGCTGCTGCACCTTGCTCTAGAGCACACTTGGATTGACTTTTATTAAAGTACCCCTTCAAATGTTCAGGAGTACTTTAAGTCTCACTTGCTTCAGGAAACAAAGCTTTCTTTCTGAACAGACTCTTTCCAGCCTCCATTTAGCAATATTCCAGGGGATAATTTTGTGATTTAGTAGGCAAAATGTCCTTTGTTGTCCAGTCTTAAAAGAAACAGCTATAGTTATTACGTCATTAAACCCAGTCCAGCTCCAAAGCAAAGCATACACGCATACATATATATATATATATATATATACATAAAAACAAATACATAAATATCTGCTTTACCAAATACCAAAACAGTATATTGAGAAGATTCAGTAACTAGGAGAACTCATATTTGATCTGCCCATTTTATCCTGGTCTAAATATCAGCTCAGACAACATTTGAAAGAATTATGGTGACCCAAAATTTATTATCTGTGGTAGACAATTATAGAAAAACTCTACAATGTCATGATTACATGTTAATTCAATAAAAGTGAAAAGGAAATTAAAACTAATCAGGAAGTATTCACTGCCAATAGCCCTCAAACATTTGTAAGTGCCAAATACTAGGTGAATTCTTTCCAGATGATTTTTTAAACTAATGAGTACCAAAATGTTATGCTGTAGTCAGAAATGTAAGGTATCCTCACCTAGACAGTCAGAAAATTGCTATGTCTGTCTGGATGACCAATTTCTCTAGAGAATGAAGGAATCATCCTTCCACCAGAAAACAGTAAATCTCCAATGAGTACATTTCATGCCTCTTTGGTTTAACACAATACATCTCTTATTCCTTTGACTAGAATTTGTCACTTAATAGCAACTGAAAAGCAACTATATAAAATGTCTAAGTAAAACCAAGTTTTTAATTAATGCAATATTAACAAAATAAACTACTAACCAGTTTAATATTATAAATTTGTGAATTAAATGTTGCATAAAAATGTTATGTTGGAAGTATAATGGAACGAATTGTTCAGCTTTGTCTGGCTACTATAACACTGGCTGCTGATGAAGATCTCTGAAAATTTTAAGTCCATTATTTCCAATGATCATATTCTTGTCTACTTCTAGATATAAAGTCAACAAGATAGCACAACAGACAAGAAAAAACAGATACATATTGTTCACTATTTGAATTAATTGATTGTGAATTCCTTCTTCTACTTGCATTAAAAAACATTTACAGAATTGCTTTTATACCCATTAGCTCACCGAATTCTTGCCAGTGATTCTGATAACCACTATATACAATATTGCTGTTTAAAATTTGTGGATATAAATTTACAAAAACAACTTAGTACTTCTGAATTGTATTACCAAAAACTCTTCTAAAGAGTAACCAGAGTAGACTATTTAAGATAAAAATCCCTTTATATTCAACGCCAGTAAATTCCAGCTGAAGAGTATCTTTGCTTAATGTTTCATTGTTTCCCCAAATAAACAAAAGAAAATGTTACATCAGCAGTAAGGTCCAAAAAAAATAAAATGCTGAGGATTAGAATTAAAATACAGTTTCCACAGAGAAAAACTGGATTATAGATGAGAGTCTATGACTTGTTTATAAAATTGAATGAGAACCTCAAGTACCTCAAGTTACCAGAAGTTTCTGTTTGTTTGTCTTAAGAGGAAAGTTTCCATTCACTATAGCTTTTCAGCAGTGAAATATATGAGACCTGAAGTGGGACAAAGCTCAGGCATTTCTGAACAATGTTGGTCACAATTCAAAAACAAGCACACATAAAATTATGTCTGCAAGTTACATCTGATTTCTACTGCCACAGATTCATTATTCTACGTTGCATAATCAGACTGAAAGCAGTCTCAAGAGATCATTTAGATTATCAGTCTGCCTCAATGTAAAATGAGTCGCTCACTCCTGACAGATGCTTCTCTTCTTCAAGTGATGGCTAATTCTCTGCCTCCCCAGGCAGTGATAATTTTTTTCCTGACTGGAAGCAATTCTAGTATCTAATCTGAATTTTTCATGCTGGAATTTTAGCCCACTGCTTCTTGTCCTACCCATCAGGAATTGAAAAACAGAGAAACAAGTTAAAAATATCACAAATTTGTTCAATCTGTCCTCCTACAGGAAGCTTTCATGTTCTTGCTTTTAAAAACAGTTTTTTTTTTAATGGCTTATTCTTGCTTTTCTCATCTGGACTGTTTCCAATTGATTTGACTCTTTATTGGAGTAAGATGACAGAACAGGGCACAGTATTTCAGCTGACTACTCTTTTATGTTTTTATCCACTGTGCACCAATTTTGCACTGTACACATATAAGATGCAACCCACATATAAAGGTTTATATGTAAAGAATAATGTGCCTATCTAATTAGAAGAATTATTCACAAATGGGACGTTAGTAAAAAAAAAGCATCACATCCATTCTGCTCGGTAACAGTAATAATGAACAGAGAAGTGTTACTTAACAGCTCCTCAGGGATACACTATTTAATTCCTGAGCTCCACAGAAAAAGCAAAGTGTGGTGCAGCCTGCAAAAGGGCTTCTTCAGGGGAGTAGAAATAAGGCTTTCACATTTTATGAAAGACATAATCAGATACATACTAAAGATTTTTCCTTGTGGAAATAGTTCATCCAAAGTAGAAGTTTTCTATCTCTTCTTCTGGTACAAAAAAGACAGGGATCTCTTCAAAGAGTCCAGCAGAGGACCACAAAGATGATAAGGGGCATGGAACACCTCCCTTATGTGGAAAGGCTGAGAGACCTGGGTCTGTTCAGCCTTGAAAAAAGAAGATTCAGAGGGGTTCTGACCCACGTCTATAAATATCTAAGGAGCGGGAGGCAAAGGGATGAGGCTGGACTCAGTGTGTAGCGATAGGACAAGGGAAACGGTCACAAACTGAAGCATACATAGTGCATTAAGAATTTCTTCACAGTGAGGGTGCTGGCGCACTGGCACAGGCTGCCCAAAGATGTGGTGGAGTCTCCTTCTCTGGAGACAGCCAAGACCCGCCTGGATGCCTACCAGTGCAACCTGGTCTAGGGAGCTGCTTTGGCAGGGGGGTTGGACTAGATGATCTGTAGAGATCTCTTCCAATCCCTACAATTCTGTGATTCTTTTTCTATCAGGAAAGTTACAAGAATCCTACTTAAATTTTTCTTTGGCTTAGGAAAAAAATGCATTTAATGCGGTCAAAAAGCGCTTGGAGAGCACTTCCTGTCCAAGGCCCCCTCTCTTACAACTAGGACTGTATAACTCACCAGGTGATGAAAAGTAAACCTCTACTTTTCATGTAATATTCAAATGTGATAAATTTCTTTCCAACTTGAAACTACTAATGGTGAAACACTGTGAAGCAACCTTCCCATTAGATCAGTTCATCTTACAGCGTGCATTAGTGACAGATTTACAGTCTTTGATAAATCTTTCATACAGATCACAAGCAGGAAGCAAAGAAGGAGCTTCAAATTTTTTTTTTTTTTTTTTTTTTATGGCAGCACCCCTCTTTGTACATGCCTGTGGTGTGCCAAGTGCAGAGCAAGACAAATAAAATGCAACAGCTTGCAAGCATGAGCTCTGCTTTTGTTTACATTGTTTCTTATCCTGTTTTTCCTCAAATGCTCACCAAGTTTTCCAGGAAGTTCAAGATCAAAATTTGGATGAAACAATGAAGTGTCTGAAGATATTTTTCATACAAGCTTTATTACAGGAATAAAACTAGAGTTGTGAAGCGTCTGTATCACACTGGCTTAAAAGTTACACATGTCACAGCATGTCACAAATAGACTCATATCTTAGTGATAAGTGTCACAAGAGATCAAAGCGAAAAGGTTTGGTTCACAATTCAAGGTCAACTTCACTCCCCTGCTGAAGCCTTCAGTCTGTCTCAGAAAAGGTCATCTCTGACTCACAGCTGTGAAGATTTCTGAAAGCAGTGAGTTGTTGATAGTTCCATCCCCAGAGGACATAAGTAAGTAACGCAATTCTGTCACTAATTCAGTCATATCCTCCAGGGTAAGCAGAGGATAAATATGAGGGAGGAAAATTTGGTTTTGATACTCAGGCACTGGACTGAAACAACAATGACTTAGTGAATTCAGATTTACTCAAAACATTATGATACTGAACTTGTGAATCTGAATGCTCTTTCAACAAACAATTCCCTCACATCTTTTGTCAGATATTCAGTATAAATACTGACACCTTTTAAGCAACATTTATTATTATTCTGTTTTTATTCTTTCTTTTAACAACATAATTTTTTTTTTGTGGCCCTGATTATGAAACACAGCCAAGTAGCACCATGGTAAGATAACTTCAAACAAGAAACAATTCAGAACATAACTCTTCTAAATTATAGGTATGTCAACCACAAGCAAACTTCTATAAGTTCAAATTAAGTTACTTATTTATATCTCTCCAGATCTAAATCTCTTTGTCTGTGAAATTAGGAACTGACCCTCTACCGGCTTTGTATAAACTGTGGACATAGAAGGATTCAAAGCCACTTTTATCAGCACTTTCAGCTTACATTATTCATTAATTTGCACCAATGCCATTATTTGCACAATTTTTAAGTTCTGCTAAAATGCATAGTATTATCCATATTTTACTTGTACAAATTCTAAAGGCTGTGACAACACACTCTCAGTCTCTTTTGCTCACAGTCATGCTTAGAAAATTGCTAGCTAGATACAGCCAAAGATTATAATTCAAAGGAAAACACAAAGACTTTCTTCAAGTAATGCTTTCAATGGGAGAGGTGAACGTAATCAATACACCTCTATCATTCAAGAACTAATGAGTTTATTTTTTTTCAACCACACAGTAGTACATACTACTTCTTCAGTTACTTTTTCTTGCCCTCAGTCTCAAAAAATTATAATTCTGAACATTTCTTTTCATGTCTCACTCTAAGAAACACACCTTTCAGCCCCATTCTCTACTGTCTAGCTCCCATCAAATTAGTTCCTAACACTATGCATACCACAGCTTTACTTCCACCAAGCTTAACTCCATCTTTTCCCAGTGCCCCTCCAAACAAAACAGCTAGCACCACTCCCTATTACAAAAAAATCTCCAAGAAACACCCCTGTTCCACTTAAGGTTTCAGACTTTGCAGAGCTCCAACTCAGTTTCCCATACAGTTTTGATGGTGCATTGTGTAATAGAACATGCTTAGTTCCAAGTAAAAATCTGTAAAATTCAGTTAGAAGGCTCATTATTTTAAATAGACAAATATACACCCCATCATCATCATCAGACCTCTAGAGTAGGTCTGTCTCAAAGTGATAAAGAAAAGTGAATGAACTTTTAAAACATTTTGGTGAAGTAACATCATTTATTTATTTAAATATTCATATAAGCACTACCAAAGGGAAAAACTGAAGCCGTGAACAGCCTGGATTCAACAGTGAGACACAGAGCAAAGCTGAAATTACACAATGTTATCTAAAGGGAAGGCATGAGAAACGCAGGATGACCTCAGAACAAGTATGTGTTAAATGCTGTAATACACCACGTGCTAGGCAAAGCTCAGACAAAATCACTATGGAAAATAAGCTTCTTCTTCAAAAATTGTTACTACGACGTGACCGAGCGTCATTATACTTAGTAAAGAGCTGGAAACCTGATACTGAATGCCTTACAGTGAGTGCTCCCACTTGTTTCTGAGCAATGCTGTGATCCACATCAAAGAACAGTCCAAGGAAGAGCCAATCTGATTGTCATGTCACTGTGCAGTTCACTTTTGCTGAAGTCACCAGTGAGTTCTCTGCACATCATCCCTATTTGACATCCTGTTTTGGAAACTAATTGACCTGGATTTTTAATTGAATTCTCATACAGAATTCAGTAGCTATTTAGCAGTCAGGAAGCTGGGAAGAGTGTAAGTGTTCCTGCAGTCATCAGCATTAATGGTGAACACCAACAACCCAGAGGATTAATTTAGATGTGGAACAGACACGTAAGATTTATTTGCTCATCTGAACCTTTTTTCTCTCTGTTCTCTACAGTTTTCTCAACTGGTCTGTGTCTCAGACTGTGACGGTAATCACATTTTCTTAAAGGGATTGGAAAAAGGATACGTGTCAGTTCTGTGTATGGTGATGGAAAGGCCCTGAACAGAAGATGAACAAGCTGAATGGCAGATATCGTCTGAGACAGAAGTGATATGTCCCAGGGAAACACAGCACTAAATGAAATAAAAAGGAATCTGTGAGCAAGTATGCTGGCAACTCCAGGGAAGCTGTCACTTCTGTTTCCTGGATTTACCTTTCCATGCATACTGTGTGATCTTGTCTAATCTGAAACTGCATATCCCCTGAATTTGGGGTCCCAAGACTCCTAATTCAGTCTGGTACTCAATAAAAATGGTCACCAGTGCAGCAATCAGCAAGAGTAACATGATGCCTGCAGATTTTTCCAATTGCTTTCTGGTAACTGTCAAAGCTATTAATGCATTTAGTGGCAGAGATGCTTACCCTGAAGAATTTCTTTCACAGAACAAGTTATTCGTACTGCCAGGATAATTCACCTTATCTTTCCCTTGTAGTCTGAATTAAGAGTTTAGGCTAAAATGTCTGCTGGGGAAAGAAGATGTTACTCAGATATTCAGTGGAAGTAGGAGATAACCTCAACATATGTGTGTTTTTAATCTAAGATTAGGGATAAATACTTTGTACTATGTGCATTTATACCATTACCAGCAAAAATGATACTGCATTTATAAACTTCTTACAGCTAATTTCTTGCATTGTCCACTCTGTCTTTAATGAGAAATACGCAAGATTTTTCTTCGGTTTCTACAACAGCTTTGTAATAAACATTCGGTCTCTAAAACTGAACTTCTGGAACACCAGTCTTGCTACTCTTTAATTAGAACATAGGGAAATGTGTGCTGCAGGATCACTGGATTCTCTCTCAAATATCCTCTCTCTGGAGAGCTGCAAGAGGTGGAAGAGAAGTAGATATGGAGGCTTTGCACACCCTAGATTTGAGAACACTGCAAGGTATCGAAAAAAATTTAAGCCAAATTAAGATAAATCATAGAAATTTGAAGGAATTGAATGAAACTAGCTGGAAATCCAGTTCTGGTTATATCACCTTATTTTGAAAAGGTTAATTATTTTACATTTAAAAGTTTATTCTAAGACTTTGAGAGGGAAGCTCTGAATTTTAGTGCAGCCCCGACAAGAAAAGAAATAAATAAATAAAAATGGAAACATTTTCCTTTATTCCATGAGAGAGCAATATTTTCTTTGTGAATGTTGACTTTACAACACAATTAAATGTGCATAAACCCAGGAATGAATAAAGACACACAAGATGAAGCACAAACCGCAGCACATATCATCAGTTTCTCAAGTAAGTGCAATCTGGGGTGTTGAAAGCATTCTCTGAATTATCTGAAAAACCGTTTGCCTACAAAAAGCATTTCTAAAGCAAGTTCACAATGCCAATCCACAAAAGACTTGCTGAAATACTAGTAGCAGTGCTACTAAAGTAGTAGTTTTATTAGTACATATATTTAGAGTTCTTTTTCAGTATCTGAACATAATGAGAAATTGTAAGGAAAGGGTCCAGAAAGATGACCTCACTTCATTTCCTTTTCTCCAGAAAAAGGTGAGGCTTATCAAGTTTCCATGCCCTCAGGAAAGCTCAAGGGCAGCTTTTTTTCTGGTACATGCATCCCAACAAGAACCTTGACAAGAATCTACAACAGGGCTTGATGAATAACAGGGAGCAAGTGATCAGCTCTCAAGAGAACCAAGTGTTATTTTCCATTCTTCAATTAACTTGCTTTATGGTCCCAGGCAAGCGATTTTCACTTCTGTTTGTTTCCATTTCCCCTTTGGCTGTCTATTGATTTAGACCATAAGCGTTTGTTTCAGGGACAGTCTCTTACTGCTACCTGCAGATTTTTTTGTTGAGTCCTTTTGTTCCATAGAGTATCTTTAGGCATTACCTCAGTATTAACTTTGAGCAGTGTACATCCACCACTGACATAAAGAACGACGAATGTGCTAAATGAAGGACTGAGAAATGCTGTTATATCAGGGCTTATAGACTGATTGCTTGAATGACAATGCTTTCACTGCTTCGAGTGAAGACAAGATTTCTACCAGAGATGTTAGGACCAGAATTGTTATTAAGATTATCTCCTCTGATGCAAAGCAGAAGTGATACACTGTCATCCTGTAACTCCAGAGCTGAAATTCTACTGGAGTTAAGTTGCTTAAAAGAAAACTTATTTAAAATTATTCTGATTAATGATTAATTGCCCTTTGAGGAAAATAGTGGAAAAACAATCTAGCGTTTTCTCTTTTTTTGTAAAGAAAAAATAAAAATAAATAAATCTTGTTTGAATATGAGTAAAGATTTAAGGAAAGTGGGAACTAAAATCTTATTCATTTACCTATGAATTTAGGCATGAAAAAACTGTAGAAATTATAATTTAATAGCCAATAACATATAATACAGAATCTTCTCTCCCTACTGTCAACTAAGTGTCATTTGTTGTTGTTGTGTATTTTCACACATAAAATCAACTCAAATCAGACAAACTGACAAAATGAGTGTATTCATTCAGATTTTCAGCTTGCTTATGTGTCCTCTGACACTTGGAAAACAAATACCTAAATATACAATAAATATTTGCAATCTTATAGGAGCATGTTTTCTAATGACTTACATGGCTCATTAGATTTTGGTGACCATGTCAAGTAATATCAATTAAAGTCAAACTGAATCACGCAGTCTTAAACAGCCTGGGTGACATAACATTAACAGAATGGTCATTATTTTTACCTACATACTACTTCATTAAAATCCTTTTTTTTTTTTTTTTCATAAGTTCAAGACAGATTTCTTCTTTTAATGTTATGTTCTGTTGAAGTTCTATCCAGACACAGCAGGAAAAATGCAATTTCATTTTTGTTTATTATGCATGTAATACAACCCAATGAAAAGCTTAAGATGTCTGTATTTACATTAGCAGAAAGGAAATAACTAATCCTTAAAAGAGTATATTCATCTTCTTATGTTACAAAAACTTATTTATACATGAGTGGAGAAACTACCATGTACTTCTCCATTACATTTCTGTAACAGCTTTAACAGATTTAGCAACAGCAACATAAGATAAAATAAGATTTAATATATTTAAGATATTTATATATTTCGTTTTTTAAAATAAGCCTTTATTATAGAATCATGGAATGGTTTTGGTTGGGTATCTCATGGGCAGGAATACCTTCCACTGGATCACCCTGGCTAAAGCCAAAACCAGCCTGCCCTTGAATGCCTCCAGGGATGGGGCATCCTCAACTTCTCTGGGTAACCTTATCAACCTCACAGTGAAGACTTTCTTCCTTACATCTAATCTAAACCTAACTCACTTTAGCTTTAAACCATTATCTCTTGTCATATCACTTGCCTCACCATCTTTCCCTCTCCATCTTTCTGGCAAGCTCACTTTTAAGTACAGAAATGCCACAGTGAGGTTTCGCCACAGCCTTCTCTTCTCCAAACTCAGCAAGTCCAACTCCCTCAATCTTTTTCATAGGTGAGGTTCTCCAGCCCTTATGGTCCTCCTCAGGACCTGTTCCAACAGCTCCATGTCTTGTACTGGGGGCCCCAGGCTGGACACAATACTTCAGACGGGGCCTCATGAGAGAAGAGGGAAAATGCACCTCCCTTTCTCTACTGGCAACCTCTCCTTTGAAGCAGCCCAGGATATCACTGGCCTGCTGGGCTGCAAAAGTGCATGCAGCTGGCTCATGCTGAGCTTCTCACCAATCAAAATCCCCAAGTCCTTCTCCTCAAGTCCGCTCTTTAAATTTTATCAAAATAGAATAATCAAAATGTATTTATTTACTGAAAAAGCTTCATTTAGGAATCAAAGAGATAGCTCTAACAATTATACAAATATATTTGTAAAACTTTTTGAAGTCACTTATCAGATCAGGTCTGTGGTCTAATAACATTCCGGAAATAAGAATATTCTGTGATACAGTTTGTAACTTCTAGAAATAAAAATCAAATTTTCTGTGCATCTCATTTCTTTTTAAATAGTAACATAAACAGTGTTCAACATAACACTGGAAAATAAACCAGAGCTTTGCATCTTTTTTCTAATTTCTCCAGAACCAAATGTCTCTTTCACATCCCACTCTTATCATTTTTATCTTCATTACCAATTCTCTTGTCAGTGTGCTATAAAAAAAGTACAAAATTAATACTTTTTTTAGAAAAATAAACTCAACTGTCTCCTCTGTCAAAATGATATGTGCCATCTTTAGTTAGAAAATCAAGTCATGTTGTTGCTCCATCAGTGTATATAAATATTTATACTTTATGTAAATAAAAAATCAGTGGAATCACCACTTCTAGTCTATACAGTTGAATTTTTTTGTAGACATTTAATAAAATATTATAATGATATGCCTGTGATAATCAAAATGGCTCACATCACAGGGTAATTTCTGCTTCAGAAAATCTCTTTCTGTGCTAACATTAAGGGGACAGTGATACCTTTATTGCCGCATACTTAATCACAAACATTTCTATTTCTAACACAAGCATTTTACATAGCTGTGTAAAATCAGTACCAGGATTGTACTTCAATCTTCTGTGGTTGTTTCCTGAAGGTTTTTAATCTTAGTCATCTAGAGAAGCATTTAACAAACAAATTGTTAGGATGTCATGTTAGAAAACTCTTCTATGGCTTTAGTCAGTAAAGTATTTTGAAGATAATACTAACAGATTCTTCAAAGGAAGTTAGTTTAGGAAATGACTAGAGGAATATAAGAACTTCGGAAATATATGTCAATTTGAAAAATCATCTACCCCTTCAAAAGATTAATCATTTTGAAGTTTAGAGAGAAATCAGTGGGATACAACAGCTTTTCCAGAGGAACAATATGAAAAACCTAATTCATAGATTCCTTTGAAGTTGTTCGACATACAGAACTTTTACATAGCTCATGAACAGGAAACACTTCAGTTGCTGTCTCATGTAGACCACAGCCTCCCAACCTAAAAAGCAGCTTGTTCTCCTAAAGAGTAGGCTTAAGGAATTCACAGTTTACACAAGTACATGAGCCTAACCTAGCTTACAAAACTTTGAGGTTATTATTGACTTAGGTGTCCCTCTCTCTCTCTCATACTCCATGAAATAATTCAAACAGTCTTAATAACATTCCCACATTTAAAATAAAAATAATAAATAAATAAATATTAAAATCATCAAACATTTTAACCTGGAAACATTTTGCAAAATGAGACTTTTCCTTTCTAATTAGTCTTACCCAACAGCTCCTTGTTGGAGAACTGCTATATAGTCATTTCTTAGGAGTACATTCAGCATTTATGAATTGGCTTGATAAGTAACTGCAGTCATGCACGCTCGACAATAAAGATTTTCTGTTCCTCCTAAAGAGTGAAACAGACAGCAAATATTATAGCTTCATCTGCTTGCTTGCTTTTTCAGTTTTGAACAGCTGACAATCCCTTCAGTTTGAAGCATACTGACGCTACGATTTATAAGGCAGGAAATCAGCAAGCTGCTTGCAAAGTGATGGCAATATGTATTTTTGGGGAGTTTTCCTTCTGCAAGGAACAAGAGCTTCAAAGAGCATGGAGAGTGTGGGAGGCTTTGTTTCTAGATGCAGTTGCACAGTCACTGGAGCACACTTAAACTCCAACATCACATTTGAAGTGTGTCGTTTTCTTTCCTAGTTTGTCATCTTAAAAACAGCTACAAAATATACTAAAATAGACAGACTGTGATAATGTATATCCTACAACTTCAAAGCTGTTTGCCAGTACCAAGAAGGGATAAAGACTGACCTGAACTCATCTGGCACAGAGTTTCTCCTTAGCACTCTTCAGTTCAAGTACCTGTCATGGTGTAGGTGTGTTCCGGGCATAGGACAGAAGTGAGACAGCTTTGCCCCCAGTTTCTTTCTTGGCACCTCTAATGAGCTGAAGGCATGACATGCTTCCACAGATAACATCCTATACTTAATTTTGCTAAATGCTGTGCATTTCACAGCTATGTTTTCATCTGCAAATAGATAACAAAATGTCATTTTATCCTGGATGAACAGGCAACAAGTATCAGAGCCGGAGAAAATTATGCTTCTGACCTCTAATGCAGTTAAGCATGGCCTTCCAGGATGCTCTTTTTTGATTTCTGAACCCTTGAAGAGGACTGTTTAAAGATCACTTTTTAAGTGAAAAATATATTTATTAATATTTTGTATATTTACAACTTTCTCAAAAGCACATAAATACATATGCTTGTATTTTAATTTTTTTTTGCTGACTGCTAAATTCTGCTTCTAATAATTTGTAAATCTACTTTAGCTAATAGGAAGGAACTAATGGAAAATGTGATGTTTGCATCTGCACGGTGAAAAATTGTCCATTTCATGTTTTATAGTATTTTATATGCCTCGCATTACCACATATTAACCACCCTAGTTAATTTCATACAGACTCTTAAAGACTTAATTTCTCTGTTACTTTCTAACTCAGAATGTCTTATAGATATTTATTTTCAACTGTTTGAATCTCTTTGCTGTGTGAGTAATGCAGTATAATGTCTAGAAAAATAGCTCCTTCGCATGCCAAAAAAGGAGATGGTATCTCACAACATCAGAGTTCTCTGTCTTAACTCCACAAAGTAAATCTGAAAGCAATTTTGTTTGTCATTTCTATTAGGGATATCCAAGGGTTAGCTTAAGCAAAATCTCATGTCAATGAAAGTGAACTTGACAATACAGAATACTCAAAGCCTCTTCTCATTAATACTTCTGATACAGCTCCCACTGACTTCAAACGACTGTTGGATAAGGCTCATAGTAGGAAAATTCTTATTAGTACACGTTTAAAAGCAGTTTATATTGCTGCCCAGTACTCAAAGGATGAATTAAACAATGAAAATGTACAGAAGCACTAAAAATCTTAAATGATATTTTTGTATTTGAATGCAAGGCACTTAAGTAGCCTCTTTGAAGTTCAGAAGCAGAGTAAGTTCTTCATACAGATCCTATGCAATCAGAAATGCACAGGAACTTTAGTATGACTAAATGTATAACTGGAACTGTTCATGGAGCACTATTAGACCACAAAACACAACAATCTTGTATAGAAGACTATAAAGCATCTTAAAACTTGGAAGGTTCATAACCAGCTAAGTATAATCCTCAGAGTATCCATAGAGCTTTTACGAATTCGTAATAGTGATTAAGGATTCCTACAGAAAATCTCCCCCAAATGACTTACTAGTTGCTCATCACACAAACTATGCTTTCTACTTTACGCAGTAATTCATAGTTCAGGTTCAATGTGAGGTTCACTATTGTCTGTTTGAAGCTGTCACAGCATTACCTCTTCTGGTCAGGCAAATGTTAAAGAGTATTACTGGAGTGTTTTTGATGTGTTAGTTTTTGAAAGCAGCAATCTATGAATATTAACACCAAGTATATTATTAATGACAGCATTTAATAGCATTTACAATATGCTAGTAAAATTTTAATGACCATAGTAAAGTGCAAATAACAGTTGTGCACATGAATTTAAAATGAAGTATCTCATACTGAACTCTTTTTTTTCCATTCCTGTCCGCTTCTGAGTGCATATATTTATTCTGCTTGAGAGAGATATAACCAACAAACCGAGTCTGAAAGCTCAAGCTCCCTCTAAAATCCGTTTTAAAATCCTCTAAAAACCGTTGACATTAGTTTAAACGTAGTTTTCTAGAACTGGAATCTTGGAAAAACTTGTTCTTACAGTTCATCTCATCAGAGAGATAACATAATTGCACAATAGAGAGTTACAAAGATGTTATACCCGCTCAGAAAATAATCTTTTCTGTTTAGAAAATGTAAAGAAACATACAGATTGAAAATAATATCTTTGTGCTTTTTCACAAATGTGGTTTCTTTATCAAGCTCTTCAAGCAACATTTTTATGATGTACATAAAATATGTACATAATTTACATATTGTATACTTCCAAAATGGGTTTATCTTATGCAGCTGCTACAGAATGCTACCTGAATATTTTTAAAAATAGCTCCTCCCTGTCTTTGCACAAAGTTAGGAATAGCTACTTTTCCCACTGCTGCAACCAACAATATGCCCACACTCTGAGGTTTATGACCCACTGCTTAAAAAGGAGCATACAGTTCTCCTAAAGTTGTGCTTTATTTTTTTATGGTTTCTTTTTTACTTATTTTTATATTTCACAAACCACAATACTTCAAATTGTATTGTTTAATATTGAGCTAAACAGCTACAGCATTCTTGCTGTACCGTAGGACAGATCCTAAATATGATCAGAAATAGTACCTCCATTTTGGTGGATAAAATAATCGAATTCACATTTAGAAATGAATGTCAGTTTTGAGTACCAGATTGTTCTCTGCTGGAACCGACCAGCACAGGGATTAAATCTTTCTCTAGATTTGCTAAATGTGAGCATAGATTCATCAAAATGTCCTTTTCTACCAACTATATGTAGTTGCATACAAATTGCGTTGCACAAATAGGAAAGCAAAATTTCTTTTTCAGTCTGCACTCTTTCTCCTCAAATGCAAACTACCACTCCCTACTCTTGTCACTGAACACTTGCTTAATCTGGACTTCAGCAGTAAAGACTTGCACAGATGAAACTTGGAATACCAGTGAGATAACAGACATATTTAAAAATTCTCAGTACTTCCTTTTTTTTATCCTTTTCTTCTCCTTTCATTTCTTCCCATTTTAGTTCTTGATTCATCAGGTTAAATGCAGTGTGTCCTTACAGTGTGGAATACATAAGTGTATGAATATACAATACCTATGTGTATATATATATAACACCTAAAAAATAAAAATTACAGGCTGTGATACTATAATTGTTTATGCTCTTTCACCATTCTTCTATTGAGAGTTATGCATATATAAAATCACAAATAAGTGATGTGAATTGTAAAAAGTCATGTTACAGCTTCCTATTCTACTAAGGATACTGTTCTCTTTGATTCTATGTTTTTTCTCATAAAGAGAGAAAATATGGCAATCACAGTTATTTAAGTCTGAAGACCTTACAGATAAGAAAAATACGACAGTATCATTTAATGAAAGCAGTTGCATGGGATTATTACATTTATTCAGTATCATGTCCTGAGTTCCCAGTGTTGAAATGGACAGTTACTCTCATTAATAAGGCATACTCTGTCATGCGCTGATACGTACTGATGCCAGATAAAACTCAGTATGACTCACTCAAGAGTGAGGACAAAGTGTCTAGAAGAGGTCAGAGGGGGTTCAAGGAAATCTGAATTCACAGAAATTTTTCATCTTATCGAGCTTGTATGCAGGATGTAGAGAGAGACGTTTATAGCTATGTTTCTGTTCCTCAGTACTGAGATTTCAATACTCTACTTCTTAGCTCCTACCTTTCATTTTTGTGAGAGAGAGGATCACCACTTGCAATCTGAACCTTTTATTAGCAGCAGTAGCATTAGAGTTGCCTTGGCAGGTGGGTTCTGAGGGCCTGAGCAAATCATCTCACAGCAATGAAAGCAGGTTATAATGGACTGCCTTGTTACCTGCACATAAAGCTGTCTCTGGTTTGTCTGTTTTCATCCCACTTCATTTATGATCTATAACGAGAATCCCAGGCCACTGCTGTAATTACTGAAGTTATTAAGCAGAGCTAAAATTTGGCATCATATAAATGATGCTGCAGCTAGACTCAGGAGAACTTCTTAACTCCTTTTAGGACCAAGTAGTGTGCAGCAATTCCACACCATCACTTTGCTTTTGTCTAATGGTCTTCATAAAACCAAATGACTTAAAATACATCTTTTCCATTTACCATCTTTTGCCTAAAAGGGGTTAATTAGTAGTATCTAACTACAGGTGAGCATAATTCAACTCTACATTAAACAGCTTCTGTCCTAGTAAATTAATCTTCTTTGATGGATAAAATCAGAATGAGGCTTGATTTTGGTGATCTTACTGTATTACCAACAGGTGAGAAATATTTGTGTAGGTGATAATTTTGTTTCTGACCATATCAGACCAGAAGCAAAACCTCCACAAGGGAAGATTTTTAAGATACATTGACAGCTCTGTATGAGAATTTACAAATCCAGATGTAAGGCTTTGTAAAGCATTGTCTGAGTATGACATTTATGACATTTCACATATTATTTTTTTTTAGCAGGAACAACAAGTAGAAATAGTAAGAGTATGAAACTGACAAGCTTCTGACTTAATGGTAACAGAAACTGAAATTCTTACACAGCAAACTGTACTTCAGGATGCCAAAGTACTTTAAAAAGTAAACACAGAGGTCACTCCCCAGGGTAGCAGACTTCATCTATCTCTGGAAAAGAAAGCAGGAGCCCTTTATTGCAGATAGCATAGCAACAAACTGCTATTTCAAGAAGAAAATGGAAAATGTCCATTTTCACACATAAAGGAAAACTTACAGGTGCAACCTCACAACTATGTAGTACTGAAATTCCATCAGACTGAATTCTACTGAAATGAAAGAACAAATGGAAACATGGCTGAGCCAAGTCATAGGCACAGATCCAGTTCTGAGAGAGCCATAAGTGAGATTTCCACTGTGTTTCGTTACTCTTCTTCCCAGTCAGGTACTCCTTTCTTCGCATAAGAAATTGTGATGTCTTTGACATTACCAATACACTAACATTTCAAACCCAGTTCAGTTTTCAGACCTGAATCAACTGTCTGAATAGAATAAGACATCAGCAGCAAAAATGACACCCTGAAATTACATAACGCCTTAACAGCCAAGATGGACACATTAATCCAAAATATTCTCTCCAGGCTGCCCATGTCAACTGTTTAGTAGCTTCAAAAGGTCCTAAAAACAATTTTTCTATCTGCTAGCTCTCAAAATATTCTTTGAGTCACAAGGGCTGTTTGGGGCTTTTGCAATATACGTTAAATTTTCTTCACCTTGTTGGAATATACCCCCTCTTCAGCAGCAAAAGGTCACGACAACAGGTTCACTCCTACCATTTCAAGTATCTGCAAAAGGTCATAGAAGCCTGGAGCATGTATTCTTGGTGAGAAAATAAATATTCAGCAAGGGAAGGAAGGGGTCTCTCCAGCTGAGACCTGTGCCAACCTGTGATTATCACCTCACTCCTGTTGGCAGCGCTGGCATGTTCTAGGCACAAGATGTACCACACACTGAGTTTTCACCAGGATTTCTCAATCTTCCTACAAATACCTCTATGCTTCTGTTTTGACAGTACCTACAATCATAATGAATAGTGAAAAATACATTCTATAGAATTCACAGAACATATAGCCACTTTAGGCATACGATCCAGCAGAGAACTGTGAAATTAAGCAGTTACACTCTGCATGCTGAGAGGCACATTTGCTGTATTTTTAATAAACATCATGGCTTTGAGTGTATTTAAATTAATATCATTTGTTAAATCTTACTGTACAGAAAATCAATTTTAATAGGGTAGGGACAAAAAGTTAATCAAGCATAGACAGAAGAGAATTGGCGTTTTCAATTTTGCTTACAGAAAAATAACCCCGTACCATTTTAGCAAAAAGAAAAATGAGCAGCTGAAATTGTGGAGTAAAACCTCACTGAGTTGAATGAAAAAATTCTTAAAAGTCAGGAAGAGTTGACAGGTTGTTTACTGCTCTTACTGAAGTTTCTCAAATTACACAGGGAGTTACAAGTACAGCCTCTGTTCACGCTAATGGAATGACAATGAAAACACAGCTCTTCAAGTTCTCCGCACTCTAAGGAGTCTGTGCTGGTAAAATATCCCTCTCAAATTATTTTGGATTATGTCATATGCCCAAGGCAAATCAGCAATTTTCTCTGATCGTTATCAAAGTGCTGATGTAAAAACATAGACACAAAATAGAGAACTGCAGGACAGAAGTTCCCCAGAAAAGACAATCATTTGTCCTGATCTTTCTCTCAACAGCTCCAACTTATCAGCTGTTATGGAAGTGTTTTGAGTGGCTTCATTTTATATTTTGGAGAATTGATGAGATAGAGATCAGTACTGGCAGGGAGCATATTAGAAAGAAAGCAAAAGCTGGGAATAGACATTCTGACTATCTGCTGAAGATTTTCATCAGAAATTCATTAGAAGGCATTAACAGATGATGAAATGCATCCTTTTAATGGTTCTTTTAATGGCAAAAATCACAACTGCAAAATTCATCATTTCTGTTTAGGTATTTCCACTTTTTAAAGTTTCACAAAGCATTGCATTCACAGTCCATATAGGAATCCTTTCTCCCACTGCTTTCCTCACACTTGAAATAAAACAGAGCAATGACAGAACAGTGGATAAGAACAATCCCACAGTGAATTGAGAAGACATGCACTGCAGAAATGACTTGTCTCCCTCCAGCAGTCACGGCAGCAGCAGCAAGAATTAAGCCTTTTCTTGCCTTCTCTCTCCTAGGCTGACATCCCCCTATGTATACGTTAGCCATTTTCAGAAGCTACATTAATCAGTTACAAAGCTGAAATAACTTTGAACTAGTTTCCAAAGTCGTTATTTACAATGATGCCATTTCCTTAAGATTTAAATATGTATATATATAAATTAAAAAAGAGCACGATAGTTGTTATGTGTGGGAGGATCAGGCATTTCAAAACCACGTAATTTTGATGCTTTTAGGTCTGATACTCTAGATTCATAGGTGCAATACAACAAGTTCCACAGAATACCTATCTGTGCAGTTAATACTACTCTTACAATTTGTATCTTTGAAACAGAGAGGGGTAACTCAGAAAATAATGAATTTTGCAGTCATCCACTGTCTTCTGTACTTGACTTCTATCACCCCTCAGCCTCTAATCAGGATTCACACTACTGTTTCACCTTGGATTACCTTTCTCTTTTTCCTTTTTCAAATCGTTAAAACAAAAACTCTAAAATTTAACTCTGAAAGACATTATGTATTTTTCCACATCTCTTCCTTCCTTTCACCAATCACTGAAACTAAACTGCAAAGCCAAAATTACTCATCCTTGTTTATTTCTTCTCACATTCATGCTTCTACTTTCCCCCTCACAAACCACGTCTTAGGAATCCAACCCTTCTTTCCTTTTACTATTATTTGGATATTACAAACTAGCCTTTCTTTACCAGTTTTACATTATATGCACTAGTCTACATATATTTAACTGTTAATTCACGTTCAGAATATTTCAATGACATCAGAATCTTCTCTGAACCTTTTTTGTAGTTCCTTGTTTAATTCTCATCCAAGTTATGACTCCGTGTCCTTCCTTTGGACCTTTAGAATGATTCATTTTTCACATAGGTTGTAGCTCTTAACTCCTTCACCCCTGGCCACCACACTCTGTCACACTATTTCCTTTACCAAAAACTTGATTTTTAACTTACAAAAGTTCACAGCTTTGGTTCTGCATCTAATTTTTTTCACCGTCCAACAGGTTAAACCATTCGTTCCTTTGGAATTCTTCATTCGTATTTTGAGGCTCCTATTCCATCAACAGGACAGTACACATAAGGACTTCCTGGTAATCAATCTATCTGAGTGAACCTGATTTATAAGAGTGCAGCTTACTTTGTCACAGGTTGCCCAGGATTAAGACCAATGGTCTTAAAGAAATGCGATGAACGCTCAAAGCCACACTGACAGTCATTAGCTGGGTAACAATGCAGAGGAAAGCTGTCCAGCTGCAATTACTGAATTGAACCTGTATTGACTTTTTCCCTGAGGCTCCAGCTTCCAGTAGATAACTGAACTGATTCTAAGTACATGACAAGATCATAACCCTTGAAGTTAGATACACAGTAATTATTGCCTCCAGAAATATTCATTCTACCTTCAGTCAGCTATGACTTTAGCAGCTGTACTGAGCTCATTTTTTGAATTTTTTGATTCTAGAGACAAAACGAGAAGTTATTCTGAGAATGCATGTAATTTTCCTTTCAAAGATGCAACAACTATGAGTAATATGATGCTTGAATCTAGCCATTCCGACTTTTTAATGTTTCAGTGTTTTAAAGTTCTGGAAGTTTGTCTAGAGTGGAATAAAATAGTTCACTTGGAAGGGACCGACAAAGGTCAGCTAATCCAACTGCATGACCACTTCAGGGCTAATCAAAAGTTACAGCACATAATGAGGGTATTATCCAAATGCCTCTTGAACACGAGGCACAAGGCATCAATCAGACCTCTCAGGAAGCCTGCTTCAGTGTTTGACCATCTCCACAGATAACACCTTGACAGGGACACAAGGAAAAAAAAAAAACGGGAGGGAGGGAAAAAAACCTGCACCATCAGGTACAGAGACAACAGATGAATCATAAAAGAAAAAAAACAATGGCAACGATTTGAGGAGGAATGGTAACCCACATCGCTTTTCCCAACATGCTCCTTACATGTACCACCGAGACCTTATCTCCCTCTACGGTATGTAGGGAGCTGGATTGTGTAGGATCATCTCGGTTAACAAAGCCTCTAGTGCTGATCAACCAGATGGCTTCTGCCAGCCTTTACCCGTGAGGCTTATTTCTGCCTCCAATACAGACAATTCCTGAAAGCCCCCAGTCACTCCAGAAATATAAATCAATCCTGTCCCTCTATAACTCGAGGGCATTAGAGTGCACTGTGCACTGTCCACGAGTGCCTTATATTTTTGTGGCTCTGATGTGCTAGGCCATCAAATCCACACAGTCCAATACACTCTATTATCCTTTTCCCTCCCCTGGCTGGGGGCAGAGCCCCTTCTATTGGTTACTGGAGTGACTGGAGCAATTCCATTGATGGTTGATCTATGTTGTAATTCACTTACCCATGCTCGCAGTGCAGGAGTGGGTTTTTTATGCTGTTTCTTCATGTCCTCTCCATCTGCATGTAAGAAGCTCCACAGGGCTGCACTCAACATGGGGTTACTGCTATCACGTGCTCAAGCAGGGAGGCATTTGCCTTTGATGGCTGAGATTTTCAACAGTCTGATCAGCTCCTTCATCAGAGTCTTTGGATCATCCTTGTCTTCACCAGGTGTTTCTGATACTGCCACGGGTTCATCCCTATTAATCACTAGGGACAATTTCTCCAGTATGCCTTCCTGTGTCTTCTCCACTTTATCTATCACCTTACCCACTTTATTTAGTCTTTTTGCTACTGTTGATATGGCTGAAAAGGAAGCGTTCAATGGCAGAAGTTGTTGTTCAATGTTTTGAAGAATAATAATCAGTTCAAAAATTAGGGGTCTTCTGTGTTGGCCCTCATATCTATTGAATGTTGTTACTAGTGTACTGGCGTACTTTTCCAGTGCTGTTTTTGAGAGCTTCCGACATATATCGAGTGTACTCCTTACTCCCTCAGGATCATAGTCCAGGCATGGATTCTTAGGAATCAATGTGGGATCATACAGCATTTCTGCCAGAGCTGTTTCTCTCCAATACTGGATGCCTTTCTCCACAGTATTCCACTGTCTCATCTTAGGCTGCAGACTGTCTTTGTAGGGATGTCTCTCCTTTACAGCTACTACCATTCATTCCCAGAGGGTGGAAACTCTGTTCAGATCTCTACTAATCCTTCTGTCAATAGCTGGGTCTCGGGCAATACTTCCTAGTTGGCGAGCTTTGTTACTATCTAGGGACACACTGCTCACACCACTGTCCCAACACCGAAGGAATCAGGTGACAGTAGACTCATCACCGCACAAACTCCTTTCTTGAGCCATGAATAGTGGTAACAATGACTTCCTCATCATCACTCTCCTCTCAATGTCTCTCACTTTTCTTAGTTGCCTTTCTTGGTGGTGGAGGTTTAGAGGAGGGCCCCTCGCCTGGATCTTCCTCTTCTTTCTCCACTTCTTCTTCATTCCATTCTAGACATGAGGACACCTGTTTCCATTTTTGGCCTTCCACAGGGACAAGTAACATTGATACTGGTGCTTCCTGTGATTGGTCAGATCTGACTTGGAGGTTTCCGTTTTTTGGTCTGGACCTCAGTTTGGAAACCATCCCTCTCCAGAATAGTGTTATATCTTGGTAAGCACAAGCCAAGCCCCAAATAAACTTCTCCTCCTCAGATCTTTCTGAGCCACACCACCCCTCACCCAAATACTTGCTTAGTTTCTCAAAATCCCACAGGTGTTTAAAAGTAAAATCCCATAACATCGGGGGTCCCCATGCTTCTAATCTCTTTCCTAAATCTCTCCACATTCCCTACCATTCAGCATTCTTGGGTTTTGAGAAAGGCTTCCTCCAACGTGATGTAAAATCCTATTGCAGAGAGTAAATGCAGGGAAACCGATAACACAGTCACTAGGCTGCCATCCCAAATATATATAAGGATATGGAAAGAGAACCTGGAAACCAGTACAAATGTCGTATCACCTGTTACATTAGCTGGGCTGTCTAGGCACGAGGCAGGTACCTCCATCAGTGCCCTCAAGACGTTTACACAGATACGACTCCGGTACTGAATACAAGGAACTTCAAGATAAGCCAATATGTTCTAAGGTACATAATGGCCCTTAGTCCTCTTTGCACTAGTTTTACAGTGGAGTAGAAAATCCTGATTGCCCGCATTCTGCACCAGTAACTGTCCCAGTGTTATCCGTGATTGGGACATAAGGGAAAAATAAATAAGGGAGAGAGGGAGGGAAAAATACAGCACCGTCTGTGGCCACGCGGCCGCCTGAGCAGAGTCGTGCGCTCCTGGGTGGGGGGAAGGGTACGGAGACAACAAATGGGTCAAAAAAAGAAAAAAAAAAAAAAAAAAAGGAAAAAAAAAAAAAAAAAAACCAACGGCAACGATTTAAGGAGGAACGGTTAACTTTACCAAATCGAACAACTGGGAGAGACAAAAGTTTCCAAACCAAATCTGAGAAAAAGCAGCAGGCGAAGCACGCCCGCTCCGCCCCCGCGGGAACCGCGAGAGCGCGCCGAGACACAGCGCCGGGCGTACGGTGCGGAGCTCCGCCCCTCCGCCTTCTCAGGGAACGGGGAAGCGATGGCTGCCGTAAAACGGGAGCTCTCCGGCAGAGGCACGGGGGTGGATCTGTCGGAATGGAAAATGCTAATTGCTCTGAATTGGAAGACATAGAGAGGGATTTACGAATCTCTGTCAGAGATTCCTGCCTTAAAATGCATGTCGCTCTGGAAAAAAAGAAATTCTGCATTTTATTTAATATTGAAAAACCTGAAAGAATGAAACCATTAAAAGGCCTCTTTCTCACTCAGAATTGCAACCCAACTTGCTTGTCAATTTTTAACTACACGTTAAAGCAGCATGGAGCGATTCAGTTGGCCAGATTCCATTGTTCAAGAGTCATACGGTTCTACCTAAAAATTCTTGCTGTGTAGTTTAAATAACAATTGTCACATTTTTTTCTCATCCATTCACAAAAAAAGTATTTCCTTTAACTTTTTAGAATACTGAGAGGACAACATCAAACCAAAGAACTAGTATATGTATTTCTAATACCTCTTTCAAAAAAAAATTTGCTTAATAACCATTAAAAAATATATGTTTAAATGGTTAAAAAGACTTGAAACCATTTCCTTCTCTGCCAGATCTCCTGTGTAATTATGTTTTATATATGTACATCTGTTTCTTCTGCAGAAGAAATTAGGACACTTTCACATGTATAGAGACAGACGTTGCAGACTTGAGTCCAAATAACAAAAAGTGCAGTAACAAGAAATGCTTATTGCTGAAGTGGTCACATAAATTGCTAATTCCCTGGCAGGAGGCTGCTTGCTGAAAGAGTATTAAAATTGTCAATAAAATAAAGAAAAGGGACAGAAAGCAGGTTAAAAACTATGTAACTATATATATATCTATTAGAGAGTGTCCAAAGGAGGGCTTCAAAGGCAGTAAAGGGCTAGAGGGCAAGATGGCTGAAGAGCTGTTGAGGTGCCTGGGTTTGTTCAACCCAGAGCAGAGGAGGCTGAGGGAAGGCCTCATTGCGGTCCAGAGCTCCTTACAAGGGGAGTGGAGGGGCAGCGCTCAGCACTGCTCTCTGGTGACAGTGACAGGACTGGAGAAGACAGCATATAACTATGTCAGAAGACAGTCAAGTTACGTGTTAGGAAAAGATTATTCTCAAGAGGACTGTGATCAAGGAACAGGCTCCCAGGGTCATGCCAGGTCATGGCACTAAGCTGCTGGAGTTCAAAGAGTGCTTGGACAGCCCATGGTTTGAATGGTGATCTTGTGTGGAGCCAGGAGTTGGACTCGATCTCTGTGGGACCCTTCATACTCGGGATGTTCTATGATTCTGTGATCCTCTGGAATCCAATGAAAACAAAGAAAGAGATTGAGAGAACAAGGTGTTCAGACAAGAAGCAGAGAAGAACATTACCTCCATAACACCAATTGAAAGCATAACAACCAGTGAAAAAAGACTGAATATTCAAAGCTACATGTTGGATGTACAGAGAGTCCTAACTTGGCTTAGAGACGACATAGAACTCAATTCAGTGCTTGCCCTGGTGATAACACAATAGGTGGTCCAAATACTACAGTGATAACTGTAGAGTCTATAGATATCATCTACACATTGCATGCCAAGATCATTCACTTCAGTGAGAAGTGAATCAGCATCTAAGTGGCAGATCTAAGAGCTCTTATAGTACCCAAACACATTGCAAAGTAGGACAGTCTCAGCACGACTATTCTATTTTCTTCTATATACTATATCTAGACGGTAAAAGTAAGACCCAAATTTTGTAGAGTTCTGTACAGCTAGACATGGCATTTTAACTAAACCAGGTCATTGCTTTGCTGGTTGTCTCCTGTGCTTACCAAAAGAATATCTTGCACTGTACAGAAGGCCAGGAACTAACAAGGTGTAATAATGAGATAAGACACCTGACATGATACCTGATTACATTATCAGGCTGAGCAGCCTCATGTGATGGGTGGCAACCCTGCCCACGGCAGAGGAATAAGGTGATCCTTAAGGTCTCTCCCAGCATAATACAGATCTTTAAATAATAACTTTAATAGAAAAAGAAAAATACGTATTACAAAACCTTTCAACATGCATTCTGAACATGGGTAAATAAAACCATATGCATTGGCTATTAACACTGTTTCTACATCAGTTTTGCTGAGCTATAGATTTATTGACAGTCGTGATAAATTGAGGATGTATTTTTCCCAGGTCTCTCTTCTGGGTATCTCGCCGTATTGGCAGCACTTCATTTGACAGTCTTCTGTTTTTTCAACATCCTTCTTGAAAAGCAGTCGTGAAGAAGTATGAATTTCCAATGTGATCTCACCAGTAGCAAGCAGAGGGAAATAACAAGGGTGATGTACTGCTCATGCTCTTCCTAACGAAACTCATTGTACTTGGTTTCTGCAGTTTGTCTTAACTGACATGAGACTACAATGCTAGATGATATTCAATCTGGCATCCACTCTGATCACTCAGGTTATCTTCAGTAAGATTGCTTCTCAACTAGTCAGTTTCCAGTCTGTGTTGATTTATATGGTTATTTGTATCTGTGCTGAGGCATTGGTATTCTTCATATTGAACATCAGACTTCTGCAGGTCCATTTTTCTCTTTCACTGAGGCCCTACTACATTGAAAATCTGCCATTTGGCATCTCTGTCGGTCACTTTTTCTCCCTGATGTAACATCATCCATAAATTTGTTAAGAGTAAATTCTGCCTCATCATCCAGGCCACTGATAGAGATACTGAGTAATACCAGCTCCAGTACTGACCCTAGGGTACTGTTACATCTGACAAATGAGCATCAAGCTATTGATTTCTGCCCCTGATCTTGGCAGGTTGGCAGTCCAGCTGGTTTAAAACCAATGTAACAGTCCTATTGCAGAACCCACAGTTCCTCTCTTTTCCAGTAAGACTGCATAAGAGCAGGTGTCAGAAGCCTTACTAATAAAGGTACAGTACCCTGCTCTTCTCTCACACACATTTCTTGTCTTTATAAGCGCAAGCAGGCATTCAAGTGACATTTGCCCTGGTAAATTCTTAGTGACTAATCTATCTTCTTGCTTGGAAATTACTTCCTAAAGGTCATATTTCCTGATAAGAAACCAAGTAACAGCCTGCACTTCCTTAAGTTCTTGTTACTCTTTTCGTGATAGCAACGTTTGTTGTTTTTTTTTTCCTCTTACTGGAGACCTTGGGTATCACAATATTTCATAGATGACGGACACAAACTATGCTGTCTCTCTTAGTATCACGAGTGAATCCTCTTGGAATTGTATTACATATGCAGCTTTATCTAGCCCGTAACCTGCTGTTCCCTCCCACCCTTTGCCTGTTTTCTCCTTCCTAAACCATGACGTAACACCCTTAAAAATTTTTTTTCATGCATAGAAATCAGAAGATAACCCACTGAGGCAGAACAATTCACACATACTTGCAGCAAGGTCATGACATTATCTTATCAAGTGACGTAAGAACATAAGAATCCAAATACTGAGAGGAAGGCAGGTGCCATTCTGCTCCTTGGAGAAGTGGCTGCATACACAACTCTCTCTTCTTTGCTATAATTGATGCTGCTACAACTGTCAAAGTCTCAGTATTGCTTTTATTCCAATTTCTTGAGGAATAATTTCTTGCCAAGTCATATCTGATGATCTAACAGTTTAACTCCCTCCAGTCAGGCTAAGAAGTAATAGATTAAATAACTGATCCTGAATTGAAGTTATGATACAAATATAAAGGAAGAAAGCTTTTGAGGGACTTCAAGTGAAATACACAATTTCCCTTAGGTACTATTTGATATTATTTGTATTTATTATGGCCTAAACTAGCCATAATACCCTCAGAACAGGGTAAAAGCAAGGACAAACAAACAACTTTTCATGCAGAAATAAGTAGAATATGAATAAGCGTTAGAAAAGATTCCAACAGGCAGTTGCATTCTGATTTTATTGGAATATATTTAGAATTTCTCAGCATTTGAAATTTCTCACTGCTATAATCTCAGCAGTGCAAGTGAGAGTATACACAGAAGTGAGCTTCACCAAGTCAAGACAAATGAGGTATTTATTTACCCTGTATGAAGAACTGCAGTGAAACTGTAGGATTTAATAGGCATTGATTATGTGTCTATATCAGTAAGTTTGTTTTAGCATATAACTGTGGGGTAGTGCGAAATCAGATTTGCCAGTGCCAAAAAGCACTGTGTTCTGAGTTAAGGTCCAGACCACATACTTTGTGAGTCTGAAGTAATGGTGTTGGTATTCTCTGATTTCTTTAAGCCCATTCCAGCTGTTGCATGGTTGCATTAAAAACCATACACTACAAGAAGGCCTCTTTAGCTGTCTGACAAATTGTCACAGGAAAATTATGTCCTTACTGTTCAGGACTCTGTAAAGTTAACTGATCGCTCCCACCTGTATTATCTTTGCTTCTGGACTTTTGCATGCATAATTGCTGTGCTGGAGAGATCTTCCTGTTGAAATGGCTGAACGTGGCAACTTGAAATACTCTGATTTAATTTCTATGAGCTGTTGCACAACTTACAGGACAGTAAGGTACATGTGTGAGGATGTTAAAGGGGTATAAAGCCAGTGAAGGCTGAAGAAAACCAAATCTGATGCAGATTCATCCACACATCTATATTATGCATGCACAGATGCAAACACCCTGTAGTTACTAGAGCACCCACTTGAGTGTGTTCATCTCAGAAGGAAAAAGCTGACCTACTCTAAGATAAAACCATGAAGTTAAATTAGCTGTTACACCAACACTGGGAACTCAGCTTCCCAATGCACTTCTATCTCCACCTGACAGTGTGAAAATTCTCCGCTAATAGATCAGGAGTTAGAGAAATGAAGGAGTACACACCTGAAATAAACACCTGTTTAGTTCAAGAAGCAATGAAACTAAAATTTTAAACTGCCGTGGGAATTGCTTTCAACATAGAAATATTTGTCTTTAAAAAGAAGATATACTGAAATCATCAGTCTTTTAAACTATGACATAAAAATTGAAAAAAAAGGAATTGAAAGAAAAATTTTTGCTTTGTTTTGTTTTCTGAGGGGGGTGGGGGAAGTATTTTGATATGTGAAAACAAGGCTAAGCAAAAATTGTAAACTTTCTTTTTTCATCAGTCCAGAGCTTCAAAGTTAAAATAGAAACAGGAGTCACTATCAACCTCCAAAATGAGGAAGTTAAACTGGAAATACAGTATTGTGTGACATTCAGTCCTGTGCAGAATTTTGAAAAATAACTTCCTTATATTATTCATTAGCACATATACCATTCAAGTAACCTAATCTCTGAAGACTAGATTTTGTTTCTTTAGTCTTAATCTTCTGACTATATATTTGGAGAGAAGGCATATCGGGGTTTATATACTCTAGTCTCTCTTCATTTAATGACCTGAGAATTTCAAAGGTACATTAATTCAAGTGCTACCAGATCTTTTGTTCTTTTCCCTAATGAAAAACAAATAAACAAACAACACAATAGATGAGCAGTGAGGGCTCTAAAATTTCCTTTGTAAGCATATGCATAAACATAAGTATTCCTGAGGACCAGCTTAGGTCTGATTCAACCCCACAACAAATTCTGTGTATATTTAAATGTATTTAAATTACACATCAAGAACAAGCCTCTAATAAGGTTCAGATCAAGTCCCAGCAGCAGAACTGAGACAAAAAGTGGGTCAGTTTTGATTTTTTTCAGTCCCAACCATTCTCTAAACAGCAAAAAGAGAAAATTATTACCAGAGTGACTCCTTTGCTTAACTACCTTGCCTGACACAAGATACATAAAAAATAAATAAATTGTGCCATAGAGCACAAGACCAGCCATCCAGAAAAAAAAAAAAAAAAAAAAAAACAACAACCTAAATATAGGATATTGTCACTAGAAGTAGGTGTGAGATAAGGAAAAAAAAAAAAAACAACAGTCAAGTAGATGTGTCATATCCCTTAGCATTTAGCCATCTTGAACAATTTTCTACTGAAGAGAAATCAAGAGTTTGGACTGATTTTCCTGTTTAGGGGCAATGAATCACTCTTCAAAATATTTGTTCAATTGCTTCATGAAATGCTGTATACTTTTTACATCTACAACATCTTTCTGCAAAGAGTCCTACAGATCTGTGGTCAGCCACATGGGAATCCAAACTTTTCAGCCTGACAAGACTGTTCTCCCTACTAACATCATGTGATGGCCCTTGCTTTACTATTGCAGGGCATAGTAGGTAGACCCTACTTGTCCCACTATCATAGAATGGCTTGGAAGGAAACTTGAAGCCCACCCAATTCTACCCACCTCTGCTATGAGCAGAGCTGCCATCCACTAGATGAGGCTGCCCAGGGCTACATCTAACCTGCCCTTAAACACCTCCAGACATGGGACATCCACAGCTTTCTCTGGGAAAGCTGTTACAGTGCCGCAAGTCTCCAAGTAAAGAATTGCCTTACTTAAGACTTTGTAGACTTCCTTTGTATTTCCAAACAGACAACCCAGCTGCAGGATTCCAAGCCTTTACAACTTTTTTTTTTTAATAATTCTATCAGCAGAACAAGGAATGCATTTTTAATACTATTTTTTTAATGTTTGACAAATCATTACACTATAAGACAGTTGACAATTGAACAAGTGCATCCAACGCAGTCTTCTGTTTGAGGAAGCAGCTGACAGGAGCTTTTATTTTTTCAGGATTATACTTTACTGAAATTTATTCTGCAACTCCTTTGCAGAGACACATTAATTTTTTTATTATTATTAATTTTGGCTGCAGTAGTTATTTTGAGTATTTTCTCTTTTTGAAAGACCGCTGTCTCCTTTACTGAACATTTATGAATAAGACTAGGCCTTGAAAGCTATTAATGGTATCCGTGCAAACATGCAAGTATGTTTAATGTATTAGTGGATGAGATTCCCCTGAGAAACTGCTCACAGGGACTAAGGAATAGAACAGAGCTAGAAGCTCTGTAACTGCACCTTTCCAAGTATACAGGGGGTTGGAGAGCTCTCATGTAAGAAATCAAGCAGAGGAGGCAGGAAACTGGCATGGCTGAATGAGGACCTGCTGGTTAAACTGAGGGATAAGAAGGAAATGAACAGACAGTAGAAGCAGGGATGTCTGGGAAAAATATAGATGCTAGCTGGATATGCGGAGATGGGATCAGGAAAGCCAAACCACAGATGAAACTGAACTTGGTGAAAGATGTGAAAAATGTCAAGAAGGGACATTACAAGTACATCGGTCAGAAGAGGCAGATCAAGAACGTACCCTATCTAATGTATGAGAAGGGTGAAATAGCAAAAACTGACACAGAAGGGTGAGGTACTCAACAAGTTCTTCCCCTCAGTTCTCACTGAGGGTCAGGCTTCTCATATCCTTCACACACCTGACATTCAGTGTGGAGGTCTGGGAAGCAAAATCATATAATCACAGAATCCTTAGAGTTGGAAGGGGCCTCTGAAGGCCATCTAGTCCAACTCCCCAGCAACAAACATGGACATCCACAGAGAGATCAAGTTGCCCAGGGCCTTATCCAGCCTCACCTTGAAAGTCTTCAGGTACGGGGCATCGTTGGACAAATCCTTCCCACTCTAAGCAGAGAGCAAGCTGAAGACAACCTGACAAATCTTACTATGTACAAATCTAAGAGTCTTTTATACAGGACAAGCGAAGGCCAGCGACAAGGAGTCCATCTTAGGACCAGTACACTTCTATGGATATTTCCTGCCCACTCTATATTTCCTCCTCACAAACAATCTTGAATAAGCAAAGAATAATTAATGTGTGATTCTAGAAAATACGTGGAAATCACTGCACATACTGTAAAACATAATAGGTGAATTCAGGTAAATCCCACTGTTTTTTAAGACACTTTTTTTTTTTAATTGAAAAGAGCAGTTATGACTGTGTAGTTTGACCTTCACAATGATTTCACAAAATAGCTCGTGAATCAAGACTATTTTACCAGTATGAAGCTTCCAGTACCCATCAGGACCTACCAGGAAAAAATAATCCTATAATAAGATAATCAGATGGCTTGAAAATGTACAATTTTCAAAACTTTCAAAGAAGTTCTATTTGACAAGCCACATATTATAAAAATTGTGCTGACTTATATTACTACTGAGTATGCCATACACATTTTTTAATCTAATCACCTCATGAGAGAGATACAATATAATTTCATAGCTTGTGTCTTAAATAATGATAGGGAGTTTGCAATCTATTCAAGATACAGATAGTTCAGTGTAAGTAATTTGATAAGAACAGTGATACTATATTAGAAATATTTAATTTGATGAATACTTTTTAGACTGAAATTCAGGCTTAACTGCACAATCACCTAGTATGCCTATGAGTACATCTGTGGGATATTTGAAGGTTTTAAAAGCTATGCGAGTTTCATTCTGCCCTTAAAATTTTAAGGATTTTTTTTAATCACTGAAAATTTTAAATGGTGGTTTTTTTCCACCACTCAATAAAGCTCAGTCTTAACATTTACTATATTCAGTTTCAAAGTCACATGTAAAATAATCACAGTAAACTCTTCCATTTTATCTCTACTGTAAAGCACTAGACAAAATGACTTTGAGCTAAATTCATGAGTGAATGTTCCCGTAGTCTGAAGCTCTTATTTTAACATCATTTTTCCCTAAGCTAGGTCTCTTTCATTTAAAAGAAAAAACAAAAACCATAATTTCTTTTCTTATTTACTTTTTATTGCAGTGATACTTATGATGATGAAAATAGCAGAAAATGAGATTAAAAAATTGTTTTAAATACATAACTGTCTCAGTTTATTATCTCTTCTCCTCAGCTAATATTGGCCCACGTGACCAATCATTCCATGAATGTACACAGACCACTGACTTTCTTTCTGATATAATTATGAAAAGATAGGGGAATGGAAAGTTTCTTCTAGCAATGGAGACTGAAAAGATGGTGTTTAACTTGACTAGAAATGACAGACCAAATGAGTAATTGCATAGAATGCAACTAAGCAACTTGAATTTATCTTTTTCCCATAGCAGAAAAATAAAGACGTCAGTAGAACAGGTAGCTAGCAAAAACAATGCTGAGAATTGTAAACACCTCATGTGATTAGCCAGTGGAGCTCTGCCTCTGAAGGTACTAAGGTCTTACAAAGGTCAGCAACATAACATGAAATCCAGAAGATATAAAAACAAGCGTCAAAAGATATCTGCTAGAAATATCTAGAAAAGGAACGCAGATGCTTGTACCCGAGTACAACTGCTTGCTGGTGAGCAGCAAACTTTTTTGTGAGAGAAGAACTGTCATTCAGATTCTCCGTGGACTCTCACATCTATTAGTTAGGAGACATTTAGTGTTATGTAATCAAACTGCAAGTGTAAAAAAGACCAAAGACAGTGTGAAACACACCCAAAATCCTTAACCGTAATTGAAAAATAAAAGGGTAAAGTGGCTTAAATTTTAGCTCAAGTAGTTATACTTTCTGTAAGAATTATGCATCACTAGCATTTGTTTATTCCATTTTTAGTTCCCTGAATATCTCTACTTCATTCAAAGAAGATTTCAAGGATTCCTTAGCTTGGTTTCCTCAGCTGCTGTGGATGCATTCATACAGCCCTGTGCACGTACACAGTCATCTTGGAACAGCTTACAAATAGATTATTGACACATATGTACTTTCCAACCCTAGCACTTGGACTGTACAATTTGCAGTAACGATTCAGAGTTCTCACATCTTACAAAAGAGGGACTCTTACTGGCTTCTCTAACAGTATTGTGCTGATTGCTTCACTCTTTCAATTACCTCAGTAGAAAGAAGGCAGACTTAACCCAGACTTTAGCATCAGTCAGTAATGCCTTGAGGAAAACACTTTGGAATAAGATCTGGTACTGAATGCCACATACTTTTCATTCACAACACAGAATTAATATCACTATATTAACACTAGACTTCCAGAAAGTACCAGAATATGTAATTTAGACATTCATAAAGAAGGCCCTTTATGCAAAGACTACAGGCTTAAAAAAAGTGTTTCTATCCAGTGTCTAAAAAAAAAAAAAAAAAAAAAAAAAAAAAAAAAAAAAAAACCACCGCTACACTAGGGCTGACATTGGTCTCAATTTAAGTAGAGTGAAAAACATCATTATCCAGCTGATAAGAGAACTGAAATCTTTTTAACTACTTAAATCTTTTTTCCCCCTGCCTTGCACTTTTCTACATTTACATTGTGCTTGAAGTATAATTTGCTTCTGTTTCTACCATTAACATAACACTGTCTTTTCACGTACAGACAATGAAAAGATGCCATGGTTTTATACTTTATAACTCATGACACTTTTTTGTTCTTGGAGCATTATGTTATTTTTAGTTAAATTTATGATAAGGTAAAGTAATACTACTTAATTAGATATTTTACATTAGTTTGAAAGTCAGCAGAATCAAAGGTCTCATAAAGCAGTACTGTACCACGGTATCATTATTGCTATAATTTTTGTTGCAAATTCAGTATGTATTTTAATAAAATGCAGGAAATAGACATTATGCCAGACTTGAAAACACACAGCAGACATGCTTCACATTCACTATTTGTCAAATCACAGGCATTTGCGTAACTGTACACAAATTTCAGAAGTTTGCTATGCAGCTTTTATTATTCTTCAGTAGTACTGCTGAGTTCAGTGTGAAGTACCATTCACAACAGTAATGACTGAAGAACTTGGACTGTGAAATTTTGAGACACACCCCCAGCTAGTAAAAACCAGAGTAATTCTGAAATCAGTAGAATTAACAGTTCAAATTTTAATTTCCAACTTCACAAAAACATGACCACCAATATAGTATTATCAATTGTAGCAGTAGTATTACTATTACCACTGATCACTGTGGTGTTATTACTATTAGTATTAGCAGTAGTTGCTACTCTTATTCTTGTCTTGTTCTAAAACAAGATTATAAATGCTACTAAGAAAAGTACTAGTAATGAGCTGAAATAAACTTTGCAGTAGTACCTTAAAATTTTACACACAATCATTGGAGATAAGGAAATATCATTCAGTAAATCTAAGTTTATTGGTAATGATTCCACTTATTTATAAAAATAGCTTATTAGTTAACTTTCTCTTGGAGATTCATGTCTTATAAAGAAAAGCCTGCTGGAATAAAATCATGGGAGGCTGAAGGGGTAAAAAGAAAACATCTAATAAGAATAAAAATAGCAGTAGGAGATTAAAGGTTCATTCACCCTGGAGCAAATTGATCCAATTTTGTTCTTACCTAAGTCACTTTTTTCTTTTTTGAGCAGTACAGACAGAAGAAACATGAAAAGGTTATACATTTAAAACAAACTTATCTACTTTTTCATTTTTAAAGTTATTGCTGCAATCTTACCTTTTACACTATGTTGGGCTGCAGTCCTAAACACTAGATGATTACCACATGGAGGTTTTATGATGCGATAACAACATCATCTTCAGAAGCACATCAGTGTTAATTTATTTCATATCCTATTATGTACAGATTTTCACCGCAGGCTGTTACTGAATATAGTATTGACTGTTACAAAACACTGAGGAAAGATGTAACAAAAGCATAAGGAAACCAGTACTTAATAGAGGAGACATGAAATAAGGCCCATTGCTAACTCTCATCACTCAGCTCCTTACATTTATGTAAACAGCAGCCTATAAAACCCTTAACACCCATCAAAGACCTCCTGTCATGCAACCTATCCCACTTCTCAGTTCTTTCAGCAGCGTCAGTCCTAAGTGCAGAGTCTCAGCTCTACTTTTTGTTTCCCAGGCTGCATATGTTTGCAAACAGGCATTAAAGGTGAGCCTCTTTTCCACTTGCTTTGTTCATCCAGAGGGATCTTTGTCTTCCATTATCCTGCCTCATGTATTTTCCACCACTGACCTTACTTCACTCACCTAATTGCAAGGTGCTGTCACTACATCAGGGTTAAAGTAGCCACATCAAAATGGCAAGCCTCTATGCAAAGGTGCTGTTACCCCATTGGGTCAAGTGAATTTCGCCTCCTCCTAGCTATATACCTAAATCAGGAAAGAACTATCAAGCTATCTGAGGCAGAACTTGTATAACACTTGAGACTTTGGGAGAAAAAAAAAATTCCACTAATACTCAACAAGGCTTTTACCTTCTTTTTGTTTTCATAAGCTGAAGGAATCAGTTACCCCTTTCTCATTGTCAAATGAGAACGTACACTAACGAAAGTACTGTGCCACTGTTTAAGTATCTAGTATATACAAAATACATTGTCTATGTTATGTGGACAAGGCTTAATTCTGAACATACCCAAAGTTTTAACACTAATCTTATTTTAAAAAGTACAAGACAATTCAAAGTGTTAGTAAATGAAAAAGGTAAAAGATTTAGAATAAGGGATATGTAAAAACATGAAAATAATTTGAATCCAATTAAACAATCTGAATAACATGTAAGAATAAAAGCACCAGTTCTGCTTCCAGTGAGAAGTGTCCTCTATATTAAGATACGTTATTTTAATTATCATCCTATCTGATTTTGAAAAGAACTGTACAGACTGTAAAAGAATTTGCGAAATTTGCTTATGAATTGCCAGTTATTTAAATATTATCAGTTTCTTTTGATGTGGTCTGCAGATTTCCTTACTATTCCATTAAACTCATGTTTGAATCTCACTTGACACAGCTCCATTCATTTGGATCATAACAAATTTGCACCATATCAATTTATGTCGTGAACAATCTAATACGTTCTATTATTAGCCACCAGTTATATTTTGAGTTCAAAAGAAGCTGCCTTTAACAGGAGTAGAAAAATCATAAACGCTAGCGTGCTTTGTGAGGCAGTTGCAAGTAGTGATTATCAGAGCCTGGCTGACAATATTTTATAGTGTCTAGTATCTTGGTATTAAAATGTTCTCCAGTGAAATCACACCTACCTCGTAATGTGCTAAACAGAGTTTAGAAACATTTCGCTTTCCTGAAAAATGCACTGAGCGCTGCTGCCTCATCTGGTTGGAAGCAGAGCTGTTAAAAGAAGAAATATTGTCTGAAACACAGCTACACCCACTTTTTGTTAGGATTTTGACTGACCACATAACCAAACCCACAGTGAATCAATTAGGGCACAATGTACTGAAAACAGAAGCAACAGTATGCATAGCTAAATCTGTACAGACTGTTACACACAAATTTGACAACCAACAGTCAGCTTCAAACTTAAAGATAATGAGCAATAGAAGAACATCTGGAAGAGACTAATAAGCAGAATCATCATAGAATGATTTCACTTGAAAAGAACTTTAAAACTCATCTGTACTCAACCCTTCTGCCATAGCCAGGGACAACTTCTGCTACATCAGACTGCCCAGAGCCACATCTGCCCTGGTCTCAAACATTTCCAAGGGTAGGGATGTCTCACATACATGCCTGCAGCGTGATAGAATGCATAGCAACAACAGCCAAGCAACTAGGCCCCAAGCTGTGGGGAGTAAGGATACACTCAAATTCACCAGCCACAGACACAGAAAAAAATAACAGAAAAGAAGTTGTTTACCTTCAGAAAGCCTCAGGTATGCAGTGCCTCCAGTAAGATACCCTTAGCTCCACTGCCAGCCCTTAGATGAGGCCTGGGAAGGGGTAGATCCTGGCTCCACCTTTTCCAATCACTCTGGTTCATTGCATGCACCTGAGCACCCCTGGGTTGGTCCTGCTTTCCCATCAGGTGCTCAATCACTGGTTCGGGCCCTGTCTTGGCATTTCAGCTACAATATCTCACTTTCATGAAACATGAACAGCCTCTTTCCTGCAATCATTTGTTTCTGAGTTCTGACTGAAGTTGGTGAGAGTTTTGCTGGGGAGAAGAGCCCAGGAAGGATGAAAAGTATAATGCACCATCCTGAAGGCGTTCAAGGCTGGACTAGATGGGGACCTGGGCAGCCTGATCTAGAGGGTGGCAACCCAGCCCACAGCAGGGGATCTCTCTAGCTTAAGTCAACCTGTAATTTGATGATTAGGGTCAAGGGTATGGCTAGAACTTTGCTTCGTGGACATTTCTTCACTCAGGCGATTAAAACCTACAGCTAAAAAGCTGTAGAAATGCATTCTGAAAACTTCTCTCCTAAATTGCGAGAACACAACAATGGGCCTATTCAAGTTGCTAAAACTTCTCACAAACAACGATACAATCCTGTTCTGTTGTGGAGCTCTGCTATGCCCATGGAGCACAATATCTCTGACCAGCTCCCATGTCAGCTGCTGGCATGCAGTCTGGATGCCATGAGAGCATTGTTTGGCATAGCAGAGAAAGATGATGTTTCAGGTGAGGATCAAATCACTCTTCTGTGCACCCTCTCGGGTGGTTTGATAAACCCTGTACCTGAGACCTCACTGGACCTACGTCAGAGTTCAAACTCTCACCAGGGATAGTTTTTAGGGAAATAGAATGGTATTTTATGTTAAAAACGGTGAGTTGTGACCACCTCTGTCATTTGCATACCTGGTAGGAAACTGCTTTTGTTGTGCTTTTCTTTAGTCTCTAGAGGACTATATTGTTCATAGAATGTGTTTTCTCATCTAAGACTTGAGTGCAAGACAAGTAGATTGCTCTCCATAGATCTTGGTGAACTAATCTGTATGACTCTTTTGTGGTTTAATTCAGCAGGTAGCTGTACCACACAGCTGTTCATTCACTTCCCCCCACACAGTGGGATGAGGAAGAGAATTGGAAACAAAATAGAGTATGTGGGTTGAGATAGAAGCCACTTGCCAATACAGAAAAGGAAAACCAAAATGCAATGATAACAACATATACAAACACCCATAATACAATTACTTACCAATTGATACCCTCTAGCAACACATTGTCTTATCATTTGCTGACTGACGCTCAGCCAACAAAAAGTGGCTGCCCCCACAGCTTTATGGACTTCTGCATGGTGTTAGGTAGAATACTGAACACCCCCACTCCTTACTTAATTAAGGCCACCTTTCCTGACTCCACCTAGCCCTCTACACTGCACCATCAGGGCAGCATCTCTTTCCGGCAGAGCAGCCTGGCTCAGCTCTAGGTGTGCTATTAACACTGTCTCAGCTGAAACCAGAACGGACTCTCAATATCATTTGCTATCATGGTCCTCATGTCCTTGTGTGAGAGATATCATGTTCAGAAACACGCTACAAGGTAGTTAGAATGAATTTTCCAGAAATATCTGCTTTTTTAGATTTGGTGAAGACTTGCATTATTGAATACAAATATGCTTCAAGTTCATATATCACCCTTAGACCGTTTTAAAAAGTCATCTAATAGAGAAAAGATGAGAGATGTCTTCCAAAGTTCTTCCATTACATAATTAAGCGAATGAATATTTAGGATCTTCAGCAACTAATAAATCAGTGGATGAAAAAGAAATTTTCTGGAAAGGAGGAAGAAAAACCAAGGTCTTTTCATCATCTAATAAGAAAAATATCCTAATGTGGGAAAACAAGAAAATCCAGTATTTACTCTCTCTGTAATTTGTAACATGAACTACGTTTTAGCAGGGGGTTGTTGGCTCTGTCCTCCGTTCACTTTCTCATAACTTGCATTTAAAGTGAAATTCCATAGTTGTGAGGTACAATCCAAACGTTCAGGCAATGAACCTGTAGTCACTGCCTTAGGTAGAATAGTGACAAAATCTTTCTGCTTTCCTCTCCATGAACTGGAAAGCAAAGCAGACACTGAGTCAGCATCTGGCTTTGCTTGTATGCTGCCAGAAAGAAGTGGCATAACTGACAGCTTCTGGGTTCTGTTCCAGCTTTTGCAAGGCACTGTTCTCTAATATTCTTCAACACTGAGAAAACAACATACTTTGCCTAATCTCATTCTCTGATATAGCTGAGCTATTTTGTCTGAATGTTTTGAATAAGATACTGGCTGATACATAAACCTACAGTGGAAAATTTCAATCCAAGCATTTCAGTTTTGGTGAAATCATAAGCAGCTTAAAAGAATGCCAGATATCTTTAAAGGGGATGTTGCCAGCTCAAGTGTTACAGTCACACCCACTGTTCACATACACAAACTCATAAATATACATACAGACATATGCATACATAGCCATGCAAGAAAAAGCAGATTTTGTTAGTGTCCTAACTGGCAATTTTCCTTCAGATCGTTTAAAACCTCTGATAGTTGAGACTGTAAAATGTGAGTTTCATTACTCTGAAAACCCTTTATGGTGATGGCAAAAGGCACAGAAAATAAGTGGAAAGCTTTTCAGTCAAAAAGTATTACTTTCTTCTAATAGAACAGTAAAGAACATTTCATTGAAAATTTTCTATTAAGCATGTGAGTTCATAAAATTCCCTTAATAACTTTCCCTTTATTTCTTCTATTGCAAAGTAACATACTTAGAGCTATCATCTATCTTCATTGTGAGTTCAAATACTGAAATTATATTTATAGAAAATTCTTTTTTTCAATTGTTCTGCATATTGAAGTGTGCATGTATTCTATCTAGACAGAAAATAATTTCTCTGTAATCATAAAAAAACTAAATAAATCATAAAAATAAAGAAGTTTGAACGTTTGGCTTGGAAGATATCTGCAACTGTTTCTAAACAGATATATGTGTAGGTGTTGTAATTTAACCCAGCAGGCAGCTAGACTAACACAGCTGTTCACTCACTCCCTCATCCTGAAGGGAGAGCAATGAAATGGGGTATATAATTGGGAAAAAAAACAAAGAAGTAGAACTTGTGGGTTGAGTTAAAAAAAAAAAAAAAGACACTTTCCTAAGACATAAAAGAAAGAGAAAAGGAAAATAGTAATAGTAATGATAACAATATATCTACCAAAAAATGATGCACAGTACAATTGCTCACCACTTTTCTTGCATGATGACAAATACATACATATTTAGGATTTCAGTGAAGGAAGAGTAAGTTCCTGGTGCTTTCCACTAATGTGTGGTACTTCTGAGCACACTTCTACTACATCACAACCCCAGGAGATTTCTTTTTTTAACTGTGATATTGTAGTCAGCACTTTTAGGCAGACAACAGTTTAATAAAGTCTGCTGAAGAAATTCTTACTGTGGAGTAAGTCTTATCAACATTTTCCTTGTGGTATGAAAACTGATCATGATTTAATTTTGAACTGAGCTGCTGTTTCTTTTTCAGTTATATACTGTAACTTTACAAATGCTTAAAATTGAGAGTTTGGGGAGGTTTAACTGCAACGACATTACTCACAAAAAAAGTAAAAAACAAGATCATACGCTTATATTAAACTCTGTCTCCAAATTACATTGTAAAGTGTCTCACTGATTTTTTTCCTATCAGCCTTTATAATTTGCTTACTCTCTGGGTTTCAGACGTACCTTGCATTTTATATAAAACATTAATTCGCTGTCAGAAGTTCAGTAAATTAATAATTCTCTATACCAGAACAAATGTCTAGCTGTCAAAGATTTAGTGAATTTCAGCTTGCTAATATCCCCAGATGATATTCATTTTCCAGGAAGTATTTACCTTTCAGTCAATAGACTATATGAACTTCTTACTCTACAATATTAAATATTTGAAGTTTTGGTTAAAGAGATAGGCTTTTTAAATCTCTTGGCAGATAATGACCATTACAAATCTTTTACACTTCTTGGAAACAAACAAAATGCAAAACACAAAACCAAAACATAATAAAACAAAACAAAAAAAAACCCTCTAACCAACCAAGCAACCAACCAAAATTTGAAATTTAAATAACTAAGCTTTCCTTTATAAATGTTTGTTCCTTTCTTTGCAGGTCCTATAGAGGACTGCATTGCTTGAACATCTTGTTTGTGATCCTGAAAGTACTAATCATTCCTTCTGGGGGTGGAATGAAAGAATAAGCTGAAATGACCATGAATAATTGTTCTATCTCTTATCATCAATTTCAGCAACTACCCATAAGAACTCTCACTGCAGATATACAAATATAAATATTGCAGATATAGAAAACATGGTTTATTTTTCTAAAGCTGACCCTTACTTTGAACCTCAGTGCTGGAGTAATGTAAATACAACGCAGGTTGTTACTGGCCTTAGGAGAACATCTCCATGGAGCACTAACTGCGTGCTATAGCAAAGTAATAGGAATGTTTCTTGCAGTACATTTACTGCAGTACAGAGATGCAGAGAATGGTGCAAAATGGAAGCTTACTTTGACAAGCCTGATTTTTATTTAAAGAGGAAAGAAAAATTGGTGGAGAAAAGTCATGGAAGGGTCTGACTGAAATAACACAAGGCTCATGTTCCAGGTACTATTTAAGACTACAAGGAAGCAGGTAGTGATAATGACTTTCCTGTCTTTCCTTCTTGCTAAACCTTTTCATAAGGCTTTACTTCCCCACACTGGCAAAACTACAGGCCTCTCAGGGTGGATCTCAGTGTCACAACTAGGGCATGAGACCCAAGTCTGAAAATCAGGTATGATTTCAGCAGCCATAGTTAAACCTTCCTAAATCCTGCTGCATGTTCTTGCAGTGGTATCTAAAAGTAGAGATGGACACACAAGCCTTTTCAGTTTGTTCTGCATTGATCACTAATTATGTCTATTTACTACCATAAGAATTCTGATTTACTGCTTTCTAAGTTCAGCACTCACAGAGAATCTCAGGAGATACTGTGGGTCTCCAAACAATCTGGTGAAAGTTTTCAGTATCTTTATTTATGAAGTCAGACACATTGGGGAGTAGTCCCACTTTTCTAAGTGGCGCTGGGGAGCAATAGCTCTGCCATATCCTGCCTTGCACTAGTCACGAAAAGAGCAAAAATATGAAAAGGAGAACCTGCTGTTCCTCTTATTGGCAGCCTCTGAAGTTTGTTGCTTGCTTAAGAATTTGTGTTTTTTCATCAGAGAAATAGTGTATATCAGAAATACTGATAACAATTAAAATGTTGAAACTTTTGAAGAAAAATCCCAGCTGAATTTTTATGTCTTTTATTCCGCTCTCTTCCTTTCCCTCTCTCTCTCTGCTTAAGTGGAAGAAGAGCTCCTGGGCCTTCACTAAACAACTCACATCTGAAGGGAAGATTATTGTATTTTATGACAAATGAGCTGGCAAATAGAAAATTATGCCAAGAAATTGAAAGATAATGGTCTGTAAGCACAGTAAAGATGGATGCTGCAATAATGCAAGCCAGTTCTTTCAATGAAACAAGCTAATATAATTCCTTAAACTTGAGCGATTTCTAGGTACCACCACTCCAGCCTTCTGGGGTTTTGTGTGGTTAATTCTAGCCACTCTGAGTTGCATAACTGTTCTTTTTGTCTTGTGACTGTGGAGTCAACCTGAGGTCAAGCTGCATTCTGCTGGAGGCTGGTATGTAAGTAAGTGAGAGATAGTATTTCCTAATCTAGATTATTTGGAATACATGAGGTAAAGCTAAATAATTTTTATTCTTTTCTTTGCTTCACAGCACACTGCTTAATATGCAGTTTATTAAAAAAAAATGTGATTTTCCTTGAATACATTGTATAATTTTTGTACTTGCTGTTGCACTGAAAAATATTTCAGTTCATTTAATCATCACTGACACTAGTCATTTGTAATACACTGCTGACATGTAGTGCATTAGAATATCAATTATATATACATTAAAAGAATTTAATCCATTAGGAAAAAGGATTTCCTAAGAATATAATGTATGGCAGTGGCAATTAAAACAACATGTTTTACTTTGAGTGATAACACAGAGCTTAAATATCTAGCAAACTGCTGGAAAGATTTGCTTATTTCTAGAAACTTCTAATTAAATTTGTTCTTTAAATTGAAAAAGCAAAAGAAATCATGCTACAGGCACATCTTCAAAGTATATGAAAACAATTCACTAACAGGGAAAAGACAGAGTAAACCAATAGTCTTCAAGATGAAGATCATGACGAAAATAAGAAAATGTCTTCTAAAACAACTTAGAGCGCAGTTAAAAAAATTGAGAAATCCAAATCTTTTAACAGAAAACTTGTTATTTCCAAATGTAGCACTCAGAAGTTTCACTTTCAATGTATAAGCAGAAATGTCAAGTTCATTTTTCTCCCTGGATGCTATATAAATAATGAAATTATCATTTCCAGTTTGGTAAACAAAGCAGACAGTTAGCAGATCCTGTTTTGATTGACAGTAAAATCATACACAGTCATATGAAGAAATACGTTTCCCTGAGGGAAGAAAACCTGAGCTCTTCCTCCTGGTAAGTTTTTCCTCTATTTAAAGTTCTTAATGCTTCAGGTTCCACATTGCTGAATAGGAGGAGATGAACTTTTAGAAGGAGTGGCCTTCTCTAAATGCACATGGCTCTATCCAATGCAGTAATTATGTTTTCATCACCCCTAGAAATGACTCGTTGCTATGACTGACATCATTTTGCAGACATTTGCAGTGTAAAATCCTGAAAACAAGTGAGTGTACATCAAAAGTAAATGCCTGGCTTATTTCTGTTCTTTCACACTATTTGTATCACTATTTGTGACAGGTAAGATTAATTCAGCTTTTAGCCTCTATTCAAACAATATAAGAAAAGAATCCCTCTTGCTTTAATAGGGATTCATTTCTCATTCATGAAATCTAGTAAAAACAATTTCTCTTTATTTTGTAGTCTTTCCCTTCCATCTGTCTTCTTAAGCTCCTCTGATTTAGATATATCCATACGTATGTAATTGTGCATATGGTTAGTGATGTGCCAAGGTAGGATCCACTTGAATGCAGAACTTGTATGGCAGTTACTCAAATATTTAAATAAGTCAAAGTTAAAAACACATTACCATTTAAAAGACTGTGCTGAAATTGTGCATAGGATAGGAACTGAATATTTAATTTAAGGACATATTTTCATTTCTGCACAAATCTGTTTTACTTTGAAGTGCATCAGCATTTTTCCTCCTTAACCATATGTGTGAGAGGGAAGGAGGACAGCTTTCTGCCACATTACATTCAGGTGGCCACCAACTGCACCTTCAATGTTTAGGACCATTAAGGAAGGTCCTAACAATCAGGTACCATATAGCCAATGCATTCCTAAGACTTGGAGAAGCTGATGCTTTCTGAAAGCTGGATTATGATACCAATATCTTAACACAATATAATATATATATATATAAATTTAATATATACCAAGATAGTTTCCTATTGCTTCCTGCTCTCTTATTATAACATACTATTCAAATTTACAGATTAGGAATAACACTCATTTTAGTACGGGTATCAGATACAAGACAATTTCCATTTGTGAATAAGAAATGTAAATTTTGGTGGTCGCAATTAACATCAGATACTTGAAAAAAAAAATAACTTTGAAAAATCTACAGTTCTTGGTTTCAGTGATATCACATATATAATAGCAGTCTGGAAAGATGTTATTTGCCTTTACAGTTGAAATGATTGTAGTCAAGGAGGGAATATTAAGATTTGATTTCTTACTTCTTTTTTATTTTCCTCAAAATAAGAAAAGAAAATATATTAAAAAGGAAAATTTTGAATATAAGGACTAACAAACAAACAAACCCATTTTATTTTGTTTTTGAGATTATGTGTTGCTTGACATTTTAAAGCATTAAACTGCAAAATGATTGCTTGCAGCAACTATAAATATTTCTTTCCCAGGATGTTTCTATGGCAACTGTTCTAATTTATTCAGAGACCTTTGCATTTCTTTTTAATTTAAGAGAAACAATAGTATCTGTACTAAAATGGTTTCTAGATTTGATATTTTGATCCTTTCTGGAAATAAAATGTGCTGTGAGGTATTTTTAGACAAGAGCTACACGATTACACAATGGGTGGAGAAGATATTTGAGACATCTTTTGGTAAATTTATATTATATAGGTTTACTGAGTTTAGATACAGATATTCACATAACTGAATAGTTCAGAAGTTGAGAAGACACTTCTATTCTCAGCCAGTCACAGTCTTTGAACTGAAATATCTCAAAGACTGAAATTGTCTCTGAGATGACACTAAGCATCTCAAAGACAATACATTTTGAATACTTTCGTTATCTTACCATTGTGCTTCATGTGACGAAGTAAAAAAAAGGCACAAAGACATTTAATTCTCTATCCCAGAAAATGTTCTCAGCATCAAAGACTACTATGAGCAGTTTCTTGTGTGCACAGTGGAACACAGAACCTGACTCCTTTCCAGGTACCTTATAGCAAATGCCTTCTGTTCATAATGTTCATCAAATGGACTCTTAAAGGGATTTTCCCTTTGGCCAGATAAATGCCACACTGGCAGAGCAGTATTGCAAGCCTTGTGCAGCTGCTGCTCATTTCACATATAGTCTGTGTCTAAATAAAGAAGTTCAGCCTCCTGTCGATTGAATGCCATAAAATTAGCCATTTATTCTCTGAACATAAATAGAGCAAATTAGTAGGTACAAAGGCAGTAAATTCTATTAATAACAATTCTTTTATACTGAGCTCAGAATCAAACAAAAATATTCAAAATTTCATTGCCTTTTTATAATCATTAATATAATGCTGTTTATTTCAGGTGAACCAAAAGATGGATTCGATACAGAAAATCACCGACTGAAGAGAAACCTTTGTACCCTTAGCTTTTGACTAAGGGTTGAAAAACAAGGATGTTTCTGAAAGACAGACTAATTTTAATTGAAAATTCAAGCTGCATGTCTAATCCCTGGAGCCACTGGGTGCTGGTGGCAAATAACTAATCTAAAAAAGTGCTGGAGAATTCAAAATCATTTCTGTAAGAAACTGTGATAAACCAGTTAACAGCTTACATATTCATACTGCAATAGATGGCTATATGTTGTAAGGTTCTACTCAATACATGTTCTCTTCATATGTACCTAAGTAACTGAAATTTAAAGTCTGCATCAGTTTCCATAGATCCATTATTAAATCTCTTTATTATTCAAACTATTGAAAAGAAATAGTTGTATTTCTTAATTTTCTTAACTATGCAAAAGAAGTTTTATTCATCCAGCAAGTGAGAAGATTGTGTGATGCAATTTCTCATGATTGCAGAAGTTATAGAGGTTGAAACTCCAAAGATACTCCCAGTGGGGTGCATGCCTATGTGATTTTCTGTAAGTATGATGAATAAGTCCAGCTGCAGAATTAGACAGTTGTGTTCAACGTGGATGTTATTCGTTTATTTTCATTGAGGATCAGAGTAATACCTAGCACAGTCCAGCGAAGGTGTTCTGTGAGATATTTCTACACTCGTATGTTAAAAAGGTTTTTGTCTTCCCATTTAGCTGTTAAACTCATCAAAGCAAAGACTGAATATGCAGGAAAGAAGATATCACTATGTTTCTCAATTTACAGCTGGCTAATTGAAACACAAAGTAATTAAACAGTATGCCTATGGCTATATTGCAACTTTGACCCAAGTTCACCTAAGTCTTAGTTTTCTTAAGGAAATGAGCTTTCTTGCTGTTAACACTTATCTAGCAATTGTTTTGCATGTTGCTCAAATTGAACGTTGTCCATGAATACAGAATTTGAGATATAATGACAATTTCAGCCAAATTAATTATCATAGGAGACATATTTGTGGTGAGGATTTCTAAATCAGTGTTGTAAGCAGCTTTTGTATGGAGAGTTGTATAAAGATCTTTGGAGGGCAAATATGTATATGCTATATATATGTTTACAAGTATACACATACATATGCATATATGTTATATGTATATATAGTATATACTCATATATATTTATAACGTATACAACTTTTAATCTGTGCAAGGAGATTCTTGAGATATATTCAAGTTCTCAATTTGTGCCCCATAATTTTTTATGTGCTGTCACGGAGCTGTGTTTTAAAGTGTGGATCCACTTTGAGGACTGGTATATATCATGAACTTGAAAGACATTCTCATTTTTCCTCTTAAAAATTCAGTTTATCTCAGAGGAGAGAGCAGGTTTTCATGCTGTAGGATCAGCTTCATGCTTTTGGATTAAAGAGCTGGGAGAACATTCAGATAGACTATCTGCCATGAACCGTACTCAATACAAAATGATTCAAATACTAAGGAACAGTATTCAGTTCAGAAATTCATATCATTGCTTCAAGCTCAGCTAGCAGACCAAAATCCTGTCTTAAACTTCCCAGTAAGATATATTTAGCTCCAAGATACTTTCTTATCTCTTTAGGGGGTACAGACTGTGTTTGCAGCTTTGTGTGCCTACAGTGATCAGAGGTGGAAAAAGCCATATAACTATCAAGGTGTTACGCTGTCTTACACTGTTATTACTTTAAATGGGAGATCTCAAAGACCTTACAGCAAACATCACTCTTGACAAAAATAGGACTTATTGGTCTTTTCTGAATCCAAGACCTTAGAAGTCCTTACACTGTCATTTAAACACAACTGACAGATGGGCTAAAAATAATACATTAAAAAAAAAAAACAAAAAAAAACCCTGTTCTGTTTTTCTTGCGAGAGCAAGTGGGTTCATGAGAACATGAGATAATTCAGGTTGAAACAGACAACAAAGGGTGTCTAGTCAAGACTCCTGCACAGAGTAGGGCCAGCTCCAAAGTCAGTCCAGCGCCATGAGGAACCGAACCATTTAGGTCTTGAAGACCTTGGGAGATGGATATTGCCCAACTTCTCTGGGCATCCTGCTGCAATGTAGAACTTCATGGGATGAAAGCTTTTCTTTATATTCAGTCTGAACCTTTTATTTATTTTCAGGTAAGTTCCCTTGTCTCTCATTCTCATATGATACAACACTGTGATGAACTTGTCTCTGACATCTCCATCCCCGTAGATAGAAGAGAATGCAGTCTCTCAGGGTGTTGTCTGTTTTTTATTCAAAGCTGACATTTGAACACGTGGAAGTGAATTGACTTCTAAAATGTTTCTTATATCACATCATCATTGCATACTAGAGTTTTTCAAATCAATTTGAGCTATATTATAGTCAGTGATGGAAAAAAAAACTCCGTAACTGTGGAACACTTTGTTTCACTCACTGTTATATTTTGCATTAAAAAATTGAATTACATGGACACATTTTTCATGAATTAATTTTACCTCTGGCCAGTATACTTGTCAACTGAGTTCCATATATTTCAACCATTAATTTGACCTCTGGGCAATTTATATGTCAGTTGAGTTCAACCACACTGAAAAATTAATTCTATGTACTTCCTAAGTTTTTATAGAAAGTTGACCTAAAGGCACAGTTATCAGAAATTTCTAAGATTAATCCTTGGTTCTTAGGCTTATTCTTACTAGCAGACCCCAAATGGTCTCTCTTCCGGACCAACTGAAATTAAAAGTTCAATAATTTTTTACTGACTAATAGAAATTCTTAATGAAATTACTTGAATCTGTGTATGTTTGAGATTCATTAAAAAATCAAGTTACCATGGTGGTGCAAATGATTGCAATAATTGCAAATGATTCATAGAGGTTCTCCAGCATACATATAAACAACTAGGGAGTGATAGTTGCAGACAGCCTTCTTTCCTTTAAAACACTTTATTTGCACCACTATATCATCACTCATTAATGAAGGTACCCTTTAACCAGTACAACTGGAAGAAACTCAGGCTCTATCTTAATAACATAAAATGACATTAAAGATCTTTATTCTTTTGGTTTCATTGCTGAGCGAAATGAACAAGAAACCAACTAAAATACTCATCAACATTATTTAAGTCGTGAGAGACTAAAAAAATTGAGAGATGGGCAAAGATTCTGCTCTCAGACAGAAAGGTTGCATTGCTCCCTGCTGTGGAGAAGAGTAAGCTGATGACACATATTGGCAGCTGTCTTTCAGATGGCCTGCAGACATCAGTCACAGAAGCTGCTTTGAACTGGAGATGATCTTGTCCATTTAAGAAAAGATGTTTCATAAATGCAAAGGCCTGTAAGTTATTCTTGACAGTGTAGACAACATAAACAAACAAGATGGTTGATAATAGATTGAAAAAGGAATATTAAAGAACATTTCTTATTTTACCAGCTCACAATCTGAAAATATTTGCAACCAAATATATATATATATATATATTTTTTTTTTCCCCAAAAATTTGAAACCAAATCTAGATATGAACTGGGGAGGATAAGATTTCTAAAGATTTAACAAAAACAAGAAAACAAACAAAAAAAAAAATTCCAGTCTCTGATCCAAACTCTTTTAATACCAATGTCATATGTGTAAACTATAAACCAAAAAGATTACATGCCTGCACTAAACCACACCTACAATCTGAGTGTTAGTATAGCTTTATTGATCAGCATTTGACTTGCAGAGCACCACTAAAAAGACTGAGAGAGGGTATTTATTCAGATGACAGTAGAAATGATCCCTAGTGTGTCCATTAGCATATATTTATTTTTATACACGTAGAGAAATAAGGTGTTAGCAAAAAAAAAGAAAAAATTCATAAGTTTCCAGAAGATTCTTAGAGTAAAAAAAATAATAGCATAAATCCCTTAAAAAGAGAAAGGGCAAAAAACAGCTAATGAAGATATTTAGTTATTTGGGTTCGTGCCATTCTGCTACATGGTGCATGTGGGTATTCAGAGGTTCCTGGTAGCTTACTGGGAACCAAGGCATATCCAGGAAAGCATGGCAGGAGAGTACATAGTTCTTTACTCTGTAACCTTGACCCTACATACTAAAAGATGGTGCAGTGGCGATGAAGAACTTGTGCGGTTCAGAGTAATCCCATGCCAGGCTAGTACTCAAATACTGCCCTTGCAAACGTAACTAATGTGCAGATACTTGTAATTAGCTTTATATAATGCAAATTAAGTTGTAAATTGATAGCTATTAAATGTAGCATGTGTTTTCTTTGCTGTTTTTTGAGGAGACATTTGTGCACGTTTGCACCTGTTGTGCAGTTTGTACGTAATGAGCAATATGTTTTGGAAGGAGAGGTAAAGTAATATGTAAAGTAATACATAAACTTTGATGTATTTTCTCTCCTAAAGCCTCTCTCTAAAATACTTCTTCATCTTTTCTGTTATGTCAGTGCAGTGATGATATGTGGAAAAAGTCAAGAGAAGAAGCCATGATAAAGCCAAGAAGGAATATCCATTATGATATAGCCCATGTTTACCTGGCTCTGCTGCACAATAAGCTACAAGTACTAGGGTAAATCCACTTAAGAGTGTCCTGGAGCGTGACCTTTGGGTGTCTTTTATCTGTATTCTTCCAAAAGATTTTAAAACCAAAATTTTCAAAATCACCTTCTTCAAATCCTTTCCTAGCCATTAAAGTTCTAATACCTTTGTAGCCATGTAGCAGTGCATGACTTTCAAATGTTTAAAAGACATTTCTGCTTGTGTTCTGCTAGACTTACTGCTGCCCCAGCTATATGCTGCAGGCAAGAAAGTTGTCTGTCACAACAGGAAGAAAGCAATTTCTTACAAATGCTGCCATGAGCAGACTTTTACCAGGCTTTAGGTAACTTTTTTGTTTTAAGAGTCAAACTACAAGCAGATCTGTATTGAACTCTTGATTAATCCACACAAATATAATATATGTAATCTAAAGAATTTATTCCAAAATAGGAAGCCATAGAAATAAGCAAACACACTGAACAAATATCTACATTTTTCCTCTCTTCACCAATACACATGGGCAAAGAAAAAGTAAAAGGTCACACAGCAGGATTATAGATTAATTTCAAAGACTTGTAAAACTGAATGAATGAAGAAAAGGGGGAAAAGAGAGGAAAGGGAGAGAAGGTTGGATGGAAGAAAGAAACAATGGAGGGAAAAAGAAAATGGTTTGTACCAGGGCCAGTGGCATAAGGAAAGCAAGACAGAACAGATTAAAAGAAAATAACTAACAATGTTAGTAGTGCATACTGATTTACTATCAGCTCAGAGAGCAGAGCTGTGTTTTGAAGAGGTAGGTGACAAAAAAAACATGGTGAAAGAATATGTACTTCAGAACTTGTCAGGGAACAAAGGGAGATTCTTTTTTGAAAGATATGAAAGTTGCTTTTCTAAATTCCAAAGTTGGGTGGGTAGAAGATTTTAGGGAAAAAAAGAAGAAAAAAAAACCAACAGTTTCAGGGTACAGTACAGAGGATTTACAGTGAGAAATGTCTCATCCAAATCCATTTGTCACAGAACGTAAGACCAAGTTAGTTTCATGAGTGCACAGGTGGTATAAGCCTATAAACACTAAGACAGTGTAAACAGTAAATAAGTCCAATAGGCTAACTGCATAAAGTACTCCCGAATTAAAATCTTAGGCTATCAACAACTGATACCTATACTTTATGTTTTGTAACGGCGTAAATACACTGAATCCATGAGATTTTATTGCAAAGTTGCTGGTAGTGATCCCATTTAAATAATGTGTTAATTTTTCTCTCTACTTCCAGATATGAGTACTATTGAATTAAAAAATAAATGCATGTACTAACTATACATCGTCTATTAAACAGCACCAAATGCATTCTGTTAAAATGGCCATTTAAGTACATCACCTTCTCTCATGCAGAATTAACAGAGGCATTCAGTACTGGTAACAGGTTCAAAGGCTATTTAAATCAGTCTTAAGGTACCAAAATAATTTACACGATCTCTTATCAGATTCTAAATCCATCATTGCTTTAATCTAACAAAACAAACATACAAAGAAACAAATATATAATAAGGAGGAGGAATAGGCTAGTGCCTTACTGGTTCTGTGCATTTCTGAGCCTTGGCCATGTCATTCTCACATATGAAGTTACATAGGACACTCCCATGCCTTGATTTCGCTAGAAGAGGGAACCAAGAACGGAAGTACAGATACATTCTAATGAAGTCCTTTCCTCAATTTCCCAGGGAAAAAGGATCACACACTGCAATCTACGCCTAAAATCAAGTTATATATAGTCTGTATTAAGAAGATATAGTATTTCATTATAGCCTTTTTTTTAGTATGTCTGAGATTTTTTTATTTTATTTTTTGTAATATTTTAGTGATGGCTACACGTGAACATTATTTCTGGAACGTTTCCCCATTTTCTGTGTTCAGGTCTCTTTTTAACATCCACCGCTGTTATCCAGTACAGTATCTGGTTCTGTATTCTATGAGAAATCCTTGTAAATAATATAAACAAGGTACCTATGCTCAGTTCAATCTAGCCAAGCACAAAGGAGGTAATAAGGTCCAGAGAAGCTTTGACAAGGATCAGGATAAGTACATCCATCAGTAAGAAGTGATCACTCACTGTAACTTAAAATAAATGTTAGAACAAATTGGATGAAAAAGAAATGTCTAGAAAAAAAGTCTAGTGACTTTTCCAGAGGAAAAGAGAAAATGAATTGCATCTTCCTTCATTTCTCCATGTTCAGGGTTAGGAAGAGAATAAAAGAAGCATAATCTAGTTCAAATTTTGTAATTGTAAAATGAGAATCATGTGCACTTGATAGGCTATTGCTTAATTTCTTATCTATAATTTAACAAAGTGGAATTACTGATTTGATAAATGCACTATTTTGATGGAATGTAATAGGCTTTATTGAAAGCACTGAATGGTTTCTTACTGACTTTAGCATTAGCTTCCCTTTTTTTCCAAGCAATGATCTCTTCGATCAGAACACTTTGTCATTGTTAATCTAAAAAATATTACCAAGAATTAAATTGGTTTACAGTTTTACAGATGACATCTGAATACACAAGCCTGCCCAGCTCACTCTGCTCCCCACATTTCTGCAGAGCAGGAGGACTCATCCACCCTTCCAACATTTCTTCCTACTGCAACAGTGGCAACACCAGGACCTCAGTGCTCAGCTCTCTGACAAACAACCACGAAGTTAAACAAACCAGCTACAGCTGGGCCAGTTTATAATATCAATAATCCTAGAGATTAGTATGTGGTTAGTACATCTCAAAGGTTCTCCAAAGAAATTGGGGTCAGCATTGCTTAGTACCTAGTACAGCAAAGAGGCCTACTCATTTTTCCTTATCCTCAAAAGGAAAGGCAGGGCTGGAGATTTACAGTCACAAACAGAGAGGCCTCCACAAAGCAAATACAATGGAAAAGTGAGTCCCAGAGAAGTCATGGACAACCTTAACTGCCTCCACTAAATTTTTCTGGGACAACACAACAGTATCTGAGAAGCAAGACACAGAAAAGGCTATTGAAATCCCAGCCTTTAAAATATTTCTACATAAAATAAATTAAATTAAGATAATTTTGGTAGACCATTCTCATAGCAGGACCAAGTAATCAACTATGAATGTTGAGAACAACAAATTCTCAGTGGTGAATATTAAGACTGTGTAAAATAGCTTCAAGGTATAAATAAATTATTCTCAAAATGCAGAAAGCAGTCTTTTAGACAAGTTTAATTACTTTAATTCATCAGACAGAGGATAAGTGAGGAAGAATAATGAGATTGTTGATCCATAAGAGACTTGGGAAAGCTTATACAGTAGGAAACATTCTTCATTTAAAAATAAATTCTTCTTTTGATCAGTCACGGCTGTATGGAACTTTCAGAATAGATTTTGCCTATTTTTTTCTTGGCTTTCATGGATAAATGAATGACAGAGTGAAGAACATGGTTTCTAGGAATCCTAAGAGACTTATCTATGGTTCTGACCATGGCTGATATGACATATGTGTCATATATTTCACATATGTTATCTGTGTTTCTAGCCAACCCCCTCCCAGGATTACTTCAGCGATAGAAGGTATGCATCAACTGTTAATCCAGAGAATCTGTGTTTCTCCTGCTTGGATTGTAAAACACTATTGAAGATGGATTAGAAAGAAACAGTCATACCTACAGGAAATGTAGATAAAAAACACTTAAACTACAATCAGTGTAATTCAAGTCAAAATTAACAGAAGAGGGGGGAATCAGAACTAAAATAAGTTTCTATTGTGGAGTTCCTAGCAAATGTGCAGAAAATGAGACAAATTTCCAGCATGATGAAGAGAAGAAGCAATCAGGAAAGACCTAATTAAAAGGACAGATTTTAGGAAAAGGATTGTAATACAGCATGGGTGCAAATCAGAGTTTAAAAAATCTGCAGTGGAAGTGGGAGAAGTATCAGTAGAAAATACCTCCTTAGAGGCAGTGTGCCCATAGCAGATAGATGTGCTCTCAAAGAGTAAGCAGAAACAGGATCTTTCTGAAATTAGGTAAAAAATCACCCTGAAAAAAACTACTGTTTCACCATTTCTCCATACACTGCTTTGCTACATTGAGGTCTGTGCTCTGCAAGGATATCCACACTCTAATCAGCTGATTTTACATAGTTTTCAGCTCCATCAGTTCTTCACAAATCTATTTATCTGCAGAGTTTTTGAAGTGCACAGCTAGAATTATTAAATCACATTTAAAAATATGTATTCCTGTGAAATGTACCCCTGAAGAGCTGATAAACTCTCAGTGTATATCTGACTTGCAAAATAGACCACATTTTCTTTGAATCATCTTTTTCTGTTTCAAACTCACTGGGACTGTGAGTGTAGTGGAGAAATGCAAGTGCTGTTAACAGACTTGCAGACTTCTATCTGATCAGTTGAGTTCTTCCCCATTATTATAAATGCTGTCAAAAGCCTTCCTGAGGAAATAAAAGTAGAAGAAAGTTAAGCAAAACAGAATGTCTTAGGCATTGTGTGACAAGCACTACACCAAAGACAAACCTCTAAGATGAAAGGCAACATCTCCTTTCTAACACCATACCATTTATTCACTCAGGAATTCTTTTTTTTTTTTTTCCAAGTGAAAAAATACTATTAAATTTAAAAACTATTTTGAAAAAGTGGATGTCACATAGTTGGATTGCCTTTGCATTGGCATGTCTATTTAATGGGACTGAAATACAGTGAAATTAAATATACAAAACCTGAGCAAGTGAAAACATGGGCAAACAATGAAAGTATACAAGGATTTCAGAAATATAAACTTTAAAATGCCTGTTACTTAAAGTTCACTTCTGTTTCAGATTTTTATAAGCATGATACAGCTAAAAATGGAGATGTGCATTAATCAATGTTTGCTTATAAAGCAGAAACCTTTTTATTTGTAAGTCATCATTTAGAAAAGCATACAGTGTCATGTGTTTTACACATATACATGAAGAATTCTGTTTTAATGTGTTTGATAGACTAAACTACTAAATTTCATTGTTCACTACAGCTATTCTTCTCCAAAAAGAGCGACTGTTAAGAAGCAATGTAAGTGTGGCAAAGAACAATCAAGTAGACTTTTGTATGCATACGTGCCAGCATGTGAGAGGGAGAGAAAGAAAAAACGATGGATGGATGGATGTAGATTGCTCCAAAAGTAATGTGTCCTATTTAATTCCATGGAAACTACAACATATGTAAAAAGCACAATAACACCACTTGATTGAGCAGATTCTCAGCTACAAAACACTATTTTTCTGCACAGTCATCACCATTAGTTATGTATTTTCAACAGCGATGAAGAAGAGCCTGCATACCGTGCTTGTAAATATCTGCACAGATGTCCAAAATGTGGCTTGTCTTTCAAGTTGCTGTTGCCACTGCTGGAACACAACATCCACCACCTCACTGTTTGGTCTTTGTAAATGTTCATCAATTCAAAATATTTTCACAAACTCCTTGATAACTCAGAATATTAAGACAAAAAGTCTTGATACATTTTGTTATGGACAAATTCCAAGTTCAAGGTGATTTTTAGGTTTACTGATGGAAAACATACATTCAGTCAGGTAATCTGGAGTCCTGCTGAAAGCAATGTTTCTCACACAATCATTTTGAGTATACTTGAACATTTCCACCAGCTTAGCAAAGAGAGAGATGGAACCTCACAAAACCAAGAAGGTTTTAAGAATACATTAAAGATGCACTGACAGAACTCCTGAGACAGAAGAATGTGTGAAATCAGGATCTCCTTCAAAGGATAACAGGAAGGGGTAGATGTTAGGGAAGTTCCCAGGAAGCCTTGTAAGAACAGTTTAAGTACTGTGGGCTATCGGACTCCTGAGCAGGCATGAAAGATGTCACAAGAAAACTGAGAAAGTTTGGTGAGTATTGAGAAGAGCATCAAGTAACTGCTGAGGAGTATGTGTTTTATAGCCTCATGCATCCATTAAGACCTATAGAAAATAAAATTGTAGCAACTTTCATTTTTTTCCCCTGATTTCAAAGGAATTTAACTTTTTGGACTTTTAAGAAGGACTTTCATTAATGATATGATAGTGTTCTTGTCCTGAATTCACCACTGTTTATGACTAACCTTAGCTTCACAGTGATCAAAGGTTTTATTCTCTCCTTTTCTTCTGGCCAGGGATTTAACTATAAGAGACTGCAAGCCACTTGCAGAGCAGTAGCAGTGTTATCAAATGAGATAAGCATCTCTTTTTCCCTGTCATGTTTATATCTCTTCCTAACTTAAGGCAGACAAACCCTTTCACTGTTTAAAATTAGATTTTGTGTGTGCTTCTTGTGTAATATCTTACATTTGAAGAGGAAATGTTTCTAAAGTGAGAAATGCCTCTCAGCATTTCTGAAGGTAGACAAGCCTGTGAAGAAGTAGTATTTTGAAGTCAGTGTTTAATAATCTGGAAAAAAAAAATCATGAAGCTGCTGTGATCTCAGGACAAGAACACTGTACATAAAAGTTACCTTACATTTCTGTAAAACCTCCCACTTAAACTAAAATAAAAAGATTTAGAAGTTTACTGCAGTGACAAAGTGTAATTAAAGACCTTAAAATCTGTGAGACTGAAATATTCTGGGGTGAAAACTGCAGAAGAATACGAGAGGACAGCCTCTGCTGAGGCATTTTAAAGTCTGAATTTTGTTCTTACATGAAGGCAGGAATAACAGTCTGTAAGGGCTCAAAGTGAAACAAAGAACAAGATTTCTTCATGATGTTTGTGATTCTCTTAGAATGTTTAGTTCAGGGTAATCTCAAGTTTTAGCAAAGGATTTATCTCAGAGTATTATCACCAAAACCCCAAGATTTGTTTTGGTACTACACAGACTTTATGAAATAGACAGTCCCTTCCCAAAAGCATTTCCAGTCCAAGTCTGAAACTAGAGACACAGCGATTTGAAATGACTCACTAGGGTCACTCCATTAGTCATCAGCAGTGCTGAAAACAGAAACTAGGTTTTCTCATTCCCTGCCTCAGACCCAATTTACTAAGCTATATTGCTTTCCGGTCAGACAGGTTCTGGTGACAGTATGTAATGTTACATGGTTTTCTCTTTTCAGCCCCTTTGTTCTTCCCTAGAGAAAGGTTTGCGTGTTTCAGTTCAGGTCTCCAGTAATATTTAAAATGTAATTATTTCACTTTTACTTCAAAGATACCATCACAACACTATTCTCATATTCAAAACATTGCACCAAGTTACAACTGTCCCTTTTCAGTGGCTTCTGAATGAAATAGAAAGAAAATTGCTATCCTCTCTACTTTAAGTCATATTTTCCTTTGATTTATTAATCAATTTTGTTTTATCAGCTACCTGAGTCCCCATTTGAAACCATTTTTACAAAGTAATTGTTTTCAGAGAGAAAAATGTGTTTTACAATTTTTAAGCTTTCAACAGAAATAAGGGAAAATTAAATAGGATGGGGTAGTCATGAGCTTTGCCTAAAAAAACAGAAGACTGCTCCTGCTCAGATCAGAGATTGCAAAGAAAAATGAAATATTATGTTGAAGAAAACCATATTCTAATCTCAAATCATGGACCTAAATTAATCTCTAACCACTTCTAGCATACTATGCAGAGGAAGCCATAATTCCTTAAGCCTCTGTAGCTCTGTACTGATGTGTAAAAGCTGTCTATATAAAACAAACCATGCTAATATGAAACAAACTTTCTCAGCTGTGTGAATGCAAGCAATCTAATATTTCTCCTTACTTCTAAAACAACATTCCTAAACAAATAAATTCCTCTTTAACTGATGAGAATTCCAACAAGCAAAGAGACTTCTAAAATGAAGCCAGCCAGCAATGTTTTCTTACCATTATCTAACTCTTTCTCATTGAACAATGAAGTTAGAGATGATGATTTTCTCTACCAGTGCTTGTATTGATCAAATTCAGTTCTTCAGTACACTGTACTAGGTACACAAATACTTGTGCTTTATTCGTGTGAGAAGTTTATTGTTCTTACAGAATTAACACATAGGTGATCTTCAAGGAGGAAAAACAGCAGTAACAGAGTTTGCATTTATATGTATATGTATATGTATAATGAACTTTATCCAAGACTGTGATAAAATACAGCAATTGGGCAAGCATACTCAAAGAAAAATCTGAAGAGACAGGGCATTTGAGAAGTCCCAAAGAGAAGGAGGTGCTCTGCCTCTGTCGGGACTGAATAGTGTACATTCTGGTGGTGAAACAATTCACAGTGACAGTGAGTTGACCTCCATCTGAGTTGACTCTTACAGTGCTTTCAGTCTCCAAAATCATATTACTGAGATAGGAAGTTTAAAAATTGTATGTAACATAGGGTTACATTCTCCCTGAGATTTACCTAAATGGCTAAAGAGGTTAAATCTGTTTACATGAATATATATATTTATTACAAGCAAAGTATCCGCTTTTGAAGAGTTCTGGGCAAAATATCAAGACCACTTATTATTACTTACGGGAAAAAATGCAGTGAAGGGTCAAATCAGGCATATTTCCTACAGTATATTCTATATTCTTTCTTGGATTCTCTGACACTCCCATAGACCTTTTAAAACTTATTTACTTTAATTCTATCCATATGAGTCAACCATAATGTGATTAACTTTCATCTGAGGGTATATATTAGAAGCAATCCTAAATCAGCAGCAGATTGCATCCATGAGCAAATATTTGTTCCATTAACTGTGGTAGGGATTGGAAGTGCTTGGGCATCAGGAGTCTCTCTGTTTTCAAGAGACAAGGCTTTTTTAGTCCTTTAAAGGTCAAATTCAGTTTGAGAGCGGAGAACACAAATTCAAAAGTTTGCAGAGAATGCTCCAAATTTCCTGACCTTTGAAACTGTGAGCTGTTCAAGTACCACAGCTGATCTCAGTTTTATTTGCAGCCTATAGGGAAGAATGAAGGTTTCACCTACTGTTTTAAATGGAGGGTATCGTGCTTGACCCCATCCTGTTTACAGAACAACATGTGTTCATCACTTTTGAACTGAAGATTAGAGTAATCCTGACAGGTGCTCATCAGTTGTTGTAGTGATGTGTCAACTGTGGTAGCTGTGATTTGCAAAAATGAATTATAAAACTTTTCATCAGAATATAGAACTATCTCCCTCCTCTGCATTTATTTATTAAAAGAAAAAATTATAGACCGAAAAGCTGACCGTATTTGTCTGTTAGACACGCACTCCATATTGTGTTCATTGCCTCGGCCTCAGGGATATGTAGCTACTAAGCCACTTAGCGTATTCAGTTTCTCAAGCTGATTGATTTCTCTTCTCAGAAAATGTGTCGTGAATTATTCTTGCAGTGTAGCATAATTTTATTGCTGCTTTGGTAAGGCAGTTAAACATTTGTTTAACACCAACTCATGCCAAAATTTAATGGAGTAGGTTGTAAAAAACTATAACATATACAGCACAGTTTGGTAGTGCTAAAATACTATTCATTTACTGTTCATGTGAACATGATTTTGAGCTCTTCCATTCAGATTACAGTAGTGCTATTTTGTAAAATCATTTCCTACTCTGGTGAATCAGAATGATGTTATTTCTATTCAGCATCAAAGATTCACGCACTTGTGTTTCCTTGAAAGTGATCAGATCAAAAACATCATCAGGAGCTTTTATAATCTATTACATGTAAGGTTTTAAATATAAAACTGAGGGATAGTTTATCTTTTTAACAGGCTTCTACCAGCTAAACTTTACAACATTGTGGGTGATGAAGATTAACTTATTACAGATCATGCATGAATATGTTTTTATAGTCTCCAGATAAAGCAGAGGGGAAGGTTACACTTTCAAACATTTTCTTTCAGCAGTTCTCAAGGACAGATTGTACAAATAGGAACTAATATTTATGTGTGAACTTCAATATATGAGGATAAAAGGAATGCCAATCATTTGTGAACTGACAGTAAAGATAGTTCATGTGTAGAAGTACCTTGTAGAGGAAGAAACTAATACTCAAATGTGAATACTGTGAAGTCCTATGAGTCTTTGTAAAATGTATATGACTAAGTTATATTTTCAGTGTTTTATTGTAGCTCTGAAGTTTATCTCAATTTTTTTCTCCAAGTTTTCAGCCCATGCACTCAAAGTAGACAAAATATAAACTCAATTGCTGGAATAAAATTAACTTATGTGATTAAGATCTGGCTTTATTAAACCACAGAACTACCAAATCAATTCAACTGGCAAAATAGAAGTAATAAATCATATCGCATTTGTATGTATATACATATATGCACCTACTTGAATGAAAGTATGTGAATATATGCTTTTCTGTTATGCCTTTTGAATAATGAACTATTTAATGTGGGGACTGTTGATAAAGAAAGAACATTAATTGTCCGTTTCCTCTGCAGACATTCACCATCTGTGACTTGCTGTTGTACATGCTGCAGAGAGTCACAGCCCCAAATGTCCAAATATCAGCTGGCTATGACTTTGTGAGAGGGAGTCTCACAAGAGATACTGCATCATCTGCACCAGCTCATGACCTGGAATTCTGACCTAGAGTGTCAGAAAATAAACTTACTTGGAAGAGATTAACTCACTGTGCATATCAACACATTGATTCACTCCTCCTTAAACCAGTACAACACCCTGTGACATATGTCATGTAAAAGGTAAAAGCAGGCACTCTAGTGCAGCTGTTCTCTAAAGACCCTTTTTAAGGACATGGTGGGCAATCTGCAATTGCACTTCAGCTGATGTAGGAGCGTGCCTGCACTGGGGAACAGCAGCTCTTATGTAAGTAAGGCTGTGCTCTGCACAGCTCAGCCCAAGAAACCTCTGCAGCTCTGGGGCACAGCATGACTGATTTTAAACTAGAGATGTGATGGCATGCAAGCCCTGTTCATGCCTGCTACAAAAGGGGTTGATTTATTGTATGCATTCTCCTGGCTCTGGTTTACATAACTAAAATATAAGGAGCATTAATTACCCTGAATTTCCAATAGCTTTCAACTACAGCATTGTTTCCTTATGTAAAAGAGGAGAAGCAACCATTAGGAATTAAATAAAAATATAAAGGCACTACAGAAGTTACAGGACACTTCGTACCTTTACATATTATACTTTATCAGCCAGAGGAATCCTCCAAAAAAATGTGGGTAGGGGTTTGCCTTGGAGAATGAGAGTCCTTTAAGGGTGACTCTGCCTGGTTCAGGTGGGAAGTGGAGTGATTCTTCACACTGCACTGCATAAACTGATGGCCACCAGCAGCTGCAGGCTGCTCTGCTCATGGTGATCTCTGAGCCATGGAGCCCTGTAGGTGTCAGCTACTGCAGTATTATCATGAGACGGATTTATAATAGCTTTTGTTTCACGGTTCTCTGGTATTTTTTCAGGATATTTTGTTTCAGATGAGTTGTTATTATAAGGATTACCCTAATTCTGTAGTATGAGAATAAAATTGCGTTTAACTCTTTTCTATTGTGTTTATCACATAACAATCATCGACAAGTAAAGTTTTGCTAATCAAGGTCTTTTCTATCTGTCCTACACACAGCTAAGTTTTTATTAGATTACATTTTGTCTCTATATAAGTCTCCATTTTTAATTTTCTAGCAAGTTTCTGTCATCAATCACTCTACAAGCACAGGAACCTGATAGCTAATAAGTCCCAATAATTTACGCTCAAGACATTTTGATCTTTGCTCAATACATTCTGATCTTTTTAATTCTTTTTTTCCCATAAAACTCAGCCATCTCTCAGTGTCTTCAGTAGCTGTGGGCCAATTACCTTCACTGACATCGCCAGGTGCTTATTAGGTCTTAGGTCTGACGGTCTCTGAAGGGCTCAATTAGTCTTTCTACTCAATCTCATTTACTTCATAGCTTCTCCAAGCAGGATTATCCAAATGTAAAACTTTGCAGGGCAAAATAAACGGTTGGTTTTCAGTAGCTGATTTTTCAATAAATAGTTGATTTCTCAGAGGAATTTGTAAAAATCAACTATGAGAACAGCATCTGGTTCCCAAGTACTTCTAATGATACTAGCTAGATAGTTCATCCTTCCCAAGTGCCAAGAAAACAAGCTTAATTTCCTGCCTATAGGACTGCAATTATTTTGATGTCTGGGAAGGTACTAGATCCTGCAGAAGTTTTTTTTTCAGTGATGGAGACATTTATGCCTCACTTCTGTGGGCTTGCCAGTGTCCAATTAACTACACACTCACAGTTGCCATTCCCTTCATCCAGGCACACACAGATTCTATACCCCTCTCCTTGGCTGCTTACTTTCACAAAGATTGTAAGAATCTACCCATTTTGGATTCAATCATTATTAAAAAAGAAGAAAAAGGTAGGTTGACAATATAATCACAAAGCTTGTGTTTTTACAGGAAATCAGGTTAAGAACATCAAAAAACAAAAACAAACAAACAAAAGTAACCATAGAATTGTGAAAACATATGTTAGTGAAAGAGGAATAAGTGCCTGATCATTAATTGGCATGCAAAGATAAACTTGCTACCAGAAGTCCTGTACTAGCTACATTTACTATGCTTTGAAATTCCCAGTCCTTTGGTCTACTGCAGTACAACTAAGGATGCTTTAAAATCACTCGAGTTACACAAATTATAAGATTAAACAGTTCTAAAATAGATTTTTAAATATGCAGGGAATAATAGCTAATACCTGTCTCCATGTAAGTGTTATCTTACTGTTCAACAGTTATTTAGCTAGAACAGATCACGCTCCCACACTGACTATTGCTTTGACTTTCTGATCATGAAAAACTTCACATTTCCTCCAGACATTTTGAATCAAAACTTCCAGACATCTCATAAAGTACTTAAGACAGAAAGTTCAAGTAGGTTTTCATAAGAAGTAACAGTACCTTTGAAGATATTATATGTATATATACTGAAGATATATAAAAAGATATGTATGAATTTAATATGCATCTGCATACAGTGAGTGTATGCATGCTCTTCTTGCATTTCCTATTTCCCAAAGGTAACAGTATAATGTGCAATCAATACTGCAACACCAGTGCCAGGCCAAACTGACACATATAGGCTTTTGCATCATATGAGGGCTGAAATTTGTATTATTCACATACATGAAATAAATCAGCTATTTAAGACTCAGATACTCTAAAAAACTGCTTAAAATCTACATGTGAATCAGTATTATTAAATGCTATTCAGATAAATTACAGCATCATGGTGAATTTGGGGGGATCCTCTTTTCACATAGATTCAGAGAACTCTTGTATGATGTCAGTAGCAGAGAGAAAGGTTGTTTTGACATGGTAAAAATAATAGTGATTGGATATAAGATTTTTTTTTTTACAATAAGAGCAGTGAGGCACTGGAACAAGTTGCCCAGAGTGGTTGGGGACGCACCATCCCCCCGGGAGACACTCAAGGTCAGGCTGGACAGGGTTCTGAGCAAACTGATACAGATGTAGATGTCCCTGTTTGTTGCAAGGGCCTGGGACTAGATGGCCTTTAAGGGTCCCTTCCAACTCAAATGATTCTATGAACAGCAATTAGACTGTAGATTGTGTCCAGCTATATAAATATATTTGAAGCATGACTAGTATCTCATGATCCAAATCTATGCTTATCTTATAGTAAGGTACCCATCATCATCTTACATCATTTCTAATACCTTGGAAAAACAGAGCGTGTACAACACTTAAGAAATTGTCTAAGGGAGCATTTTTCTACCTCCCCTGAAAAGAATGCAAAATATATATATATTTATATATTTATATATTTTTTTCCTTTCTCTGAAATATTCAGTTTTACTTTTCAAACTTTCAAGTTTGAAAAAATGTGAACTTAGGCAGTCCTCAGCTCTGATTATTGTGCTAAAAGTGTCACCTTTTTCATAATGTGAATTCTGGGTTCAAAAAATTCAAATTGCATCTATCCTCAGAAAATAATGGGAACCATCTGGACTGATTGGTGTGGAAATCAAAACTAATTGATCCTACCGTTTTAGAGCCATTTACAGAGCATGAAAGTAGACAAGATAATATTATGATTTCCGGAGTTAATCAAAACTGTACTTCGATTTATTCAGTGGCAGGTCACTGAAAATGTTAGCATTACATTTCACATTATTGAAGTATCTAGCTTCACAAAGCACAAAGAAATTCTGTTTCTTAATTAAAGGAATCTGTTGCCAAAGTGTGACCAAAGAATTCTTAAAGACACAAAAGAAAATTTAAAAAGACTATACATTTTTTCTTTCCATTATTATATTTTTCCCACTATTTCCATTTTAGCTCAGATCTCTTCTATAGCTTCCCACTCAATAGTTTTTTGTTGTGATTGAAACAGAGATTTGCTGTCCCCTCACAGAAACCTGTTGGCAAAGAGATTACATCCAAAAGCAGCAGTCTGCCTGTGAGGAACATGAAGAACAGTTTTAGGGCTGCAGATTTTGTTCTCCTTGGGGAAAGACCTCTGTGTCTAGGAATGAGAATGCAATGTCTTTCTGATCTGACGGAGCTTCGTCACATAAACACAACATCCCCAAATGAACCAAACTTTTGAAGTTCCATAAAATAACTGTGTTTAGTCTTTGTTTAGCCTAAAATGAGAAAGCAGGTTATGGTTGAGTAGCAGTTCCCATATCTGTTTGTCAGAAGTCAGTATTAATATACAAGCTACAGTTCCTTAACGCCCTAAATAATTACATACAAGACAGTGTTATTTTCTTCCTGGATTGGCCATATTTTTTAAGAAAGCAAAGCATGTAAAAAATGGCAAACAATTTTACTCAAGCTCAAAAATCAGTTCTGAGAGATTGTTGCTACTTTTAACACTATTTTTCTCTTTGATAATTAAGCATTGGTGCTAACCCTAAAGCCTTCACACAGATAACAAGGATGAGAAATTGAAAAAAATCTACTTCCCCGTGCCTCTTCTTGTCCTGAAAAGTATTCTTTGGGTAGAGGACTTGGGAGAGAATGAGATAGATTATTATGTCTTTAGCACTGTCAGCAAATTATTGCAAGGGACATCTAAAATGTCTCTAGGCAGGTTTCTTTTTTTTTCCTCCATCACAATGTCCTTTCTTCCTAAAGCATTTTTTTCTCATTTTTTACAGGTAATAACTTCACATATTTGTGAATGTACATAAATAACTTCCTAAACTATATAATTGCTTTCTAATGTTATTCCCACAGGTATATGACTTGCATTTTACTCTTAGTATTGCCTACACCAATTCCTAGTTATTTTAATAAGTTTGCCATGACACTGAAGAAGTACATTCATCTGTAATTTGCAGCTCTTCGGAAAGCACGGTATTTTGGTATTGCACAAGTATAGATCTATCTATGAAAATATAATATCCCTCAAAACCTGAAAAAGTAACCCTCATTTTAAAAGTAGAAATGTATGGAAGCCTAAAACTCCAGATAGACACAGCTTCTGCAACATATTTCAGAAAAACATTATTTTAAATACTCAAGGCACTCATAAAGGCTTTAGCCATTATTAATCAAAAAGGGATTTTATTTGAAAAAAGTTATAATATAATGGGAGACGAAATTTTGAAAGCTGAAGATGAGAATTTAGTTTCATATTAAAAAAAAAGGTGGAAGACAAGACATAACCATACACATGTCTGTATATAAAAAATTATTAAGTATATTCCTTTGATGCATATGCACTTTAAATGTCATGTAGACATGTAGTTAATGTTTTTAATCTATTGTAAGTAATTTTTTTCATTGTTTCCAGTTTTGTATGTTTTAGTAGTAAAAAAAAAAAAACTCCCTGATTTTATCATTTCAAAACAGACTGAGAAATCCAAGATCCTATTTGGATTAGGAAAATACTGCCGCTGGGCTACTAGAGTTCTTCAAGTATTTCCATTTTCTTCGTGAAATGTGATTTTGAACATATCTGGTTACAGGTTTTGGTTAGGGCCTCAATGCTACAAAATGTCATGTGACATCAGGAAGACTGAGATGTTCTACAGAGTACTCTATGAAATATATATATATATTTTGTAATAAGATAGGAAGAGTTTACAGCATAATAAGGGTCTAGTTTATTAAATTTATTTTTTAACAAATATTAGAATGAAGCACTGAAAAGTCATTAATTTGTGTTTTCTATATCTCTGTAAACAGACATTTTCAGGGAAAATGCAAAGAAACTCACTGAAGGTAATCAGATTTCACAGCTGAATTACAGGCTGAGGGACTAGACCCTAAATCTGTAAAGTACATTAATCCTGAATCCCCAAGATACATCTGAAAAAAGTTTAGGACTCAAGTGCAATGTTTGTTGTACTACAATGAAGGGAAAAAGAAAAAAAAAAAAAAAGATGACAAGATCTATTTATACAAAACTAGAGACATTATTCAGCCAAAAATCAGTGCCATTTTAAAATTCATAGCAGATTTTCAACTAAAATAGTGCAAATTCATTTTTCCATCTCTGATTACCCAGCAAGTTTCCTAGACAGCTGAAGTGAGAACAGAGCGCATCACAACTACAGCTATTCCCAAACTGCTCAGAATAACTGCTCTAACTGAAAAGCTGAGGATAAGATGTCCTAGCGGGCAAGGAATAGCGAAATTACCTCAATGAGAATACGAACTTGAATTATTTAGTCTGAATTGAAAGAAAAATGTTCACTGAATAACATTTTGATTCCCAGCTGGTGAAGAAAAAAAATGACAAAGACAAAAACTGTGCATGAAAGAAGCCAAAATGAACTAAGATAAAATAACTTCTCAAATCTCCCAAGGGAAAAATGACTTGATTTTTTTTTTTTTCCTTTAATGCGTCTCCTGATCTGAAGACTGCACAGATCCAGAAAATTTCTTGTTCCAGTTGCTGGTCAAGTTTAGCATTAAAATTCTGCTGTTTTGCTTTGTGTTTGAGAGTATCAGAGTAAGGATTTAGCTTCCTCTTTGGCTTGAGGGGGAAAAAAGCATGGTTTGAAATGAACTTTGTTCTGGCTTTTGTCCTGTTCTCAGTCTTTTTTTTTGTATCTAACCCAGGCCAGAATTTCTCTGCATTCCCCAAGGAAAATCATCTCATGATGTCCTGTTAAAACTCCACATTCAGTTATGTCATACACTTCATTTCAGTGAGCAATCTGCTGATGAAAGAAAAATGTCAAATTGCAAATTAGAGTGTGCTGTTACAGAAAGACAAATACTGGACTGTAAGAGGACTCAGGGTTCCAGGGCTTCATGGCTGGTCTTTATCTGCATTTCTGTGGTGTTCATTTAACGTGCTTTCTTTCAAAAGAACAAGTATAAGCATAATTGAGAGAAGATATTTAAAACAAACAAACAAACAAACCTGTGCTTTGGATAGTAATTGTTTTTGTTGTTTGACCTTTGATTATGTAACAAAACAGAGGTGAATTTCTCAAACCTAGATTATGTCCAAATGACTAATTTGCAAAATAGAGAGGAGGAGATTTGAGAGGGTGATTCTTGGCATTTTTCTCCTCCTGTTTCGGATAGTGTTAAAATATTGTATGATTTTAATGAGACAGTGGTTAATGTCATGTATTATAATCACACAATCACAGAATTGCAGAGGTTGTAAGGGACCTCTAGAGATCATCTAGTTCAACCCCCATGAACCATGACCATAATGCCATCGAACTACGTCCTTAAATGCTTATTTTTTCCTGCATAGAATAAACACAATTAAACAATCTCAGACCTAAATCATGCAAACATTTTTCACTACTTCTCCCAGTAATAAAAATTGGTGAAAATTCAGGTGTTTCTCTTGTGAAGTTTTCTCAGAGGACATTAGTTCTGTTCTGCTTTATTTAGTGACCTAGAACTCCGCTGACAGATAAAACTGTCCTGATTTGTGGAAACCATAAGGTCATTTACTTAATATTGTTAGGTGTTAGTTTCATTTGTGTCCATCCCTGGCAGTGAACAAGAGTTTTCAATGTAATTAAAAAAAATAATAATCAAAACTTATGCCTTTCAGAAAACTGCCAACTAAGGCAACTTATAACCAGTATTTTTGTCACACAACTCACTGTTTTCTTTCTTTCAGAGATTTTGTATCATTTAGCTTCCTTGATACTTGGAAAACATCATGTGAAACTTATAAGCCTCTGATTAGACGAGATTTTGAACAATATTTTGCTCACTTTTGACAAGACTGCTCAGGGCTAGAACCAATAAACAATACATTATATTTCTTCATTGTGAAGCACTGAAAAACATTGATTTTTACATTGGATCAGACCAATGACTTGTTAAAGAAAGTTAACTTAATAACAGCACCGTTTTTCCCCATAGGTGCTGTCATTCCATGTGAAGAGGACTGTAACAGCACAGCGTATACAAGAATTATAACCTAGCCTTGTGGGGCCAATGAGTTATCTGGCAGCATAGCCTGAGTCATAGTGCTATGCACTGAAACAAGGAAGGGGGCAGAGGGTTACTCAGGAAACAGAAGAGAAGGAAAGTCTCCCATTCTAGAGCAGAAAACAATAGCAGAGCTGTTTGGCACTTAATGAGGCTAATATCTTCATTTCCCAAAGAGGCCTATTTATAAAGCTACATTTCATTCATTATATTCATTTGCCACGGATACATAAAACAAATATAGTAAGGAGCAAACCGCTGTGATGTAGTTCACTACATTCCTCTCTTCTGTACAGTAGCCAATATTTGTTATACAGACCGCTTGAGTACTCTTGAATCTACTTGAAAAGACATCTTTGCTTGAGATCACAATTCAAAGAACACAATTCTTAGCCCAAACCTCCACTTAAATAATGCCATTTCAGATTGCTCAGTATGTTCTCATCAACGTTTGTCTAGCTTTCTTCCAGACTGATGTGTGTTAATATAATTTGTCAATATCTGTTTTCATAAAATCTGATTCCCTTGAGCTGCAGATTCAAAGTGAATGTAATAGTAAGAAAGAATCAGTGGGAAAACTTGTGTGACAGATGTGTTAAACTCAGTAGACTAAGAAGAGGATGAATTCTTCAGTTTTCCCTTTGCCAACATCTCTCCTGCCTCTATTGCCATATCTATTGTCCATGTAATACAGAAAGTAAAGGAAAATACCCCTGACTGACTGACAGGAATGCTGCTGCTTTTTCTGGTCTGTTACATACGCATCTTAAAGCAATAACAGAGCTGAGCAAGGAGTACACCTGGCATAACCAGGCCACTTTCTCAAACATCTGATTACCACCAGCATGAGAATGGACATGAATTGCCCTGTGGGGATGAAGAGGGCAAGCTGGATGCCTAATACATGCAAATATGGTTGTACTGCTCTTCTATAGCTGCTAGAGCCTGAAAGCCAAGGCATTTCTTATTAAAATAAAGAAAAAAAGGAAAAAAATACAACAAAAACAAGTCCTGCATACACAGATGCAAACACTTGCAAATTTAGATGGCAACAAAATCAGCAGTGCCATATCCAGTGAAACAGTATTGATTTTCATGGTTTTATTCCGATTTTATCTGTTTGGCGTGCACACTGTGTTTTGAGGATGCAGGGAATGCATTATGCTGTATGTAAAAGCACACAGAGCATGGACGGCTGAAGTACAGTATCATCTTTGAAGAAATAAAACTGTCATCACAGTTAATTTTAGACCCACATACTAAAACATTTATATTTTATTGTAAATTAAGGCACAGCATTTCTATTTCTTTTGAGACTAGAGATGATCTTTCTCAAATCCAGTTGCAGTAGAGACACTATTTTATACTCAGAGTAATTCTATCAGATATGCTATACTTGAGCATAGTAGCTGGCAGGGCGTGAGGAAACAACTCATGAATCTTTAGTAAATTAGATTCACCCTTTTTACCAGAGCTACATGGATCTTGCCTGCCCTCAGCTGGATTTATGGAGAGTTCATCAAAAAGTGGTGGTAAGAAATATATTTGAAAACAAACAATATCACGTTATATAAGAAATAACGTTTTCAGCCTGGCCAATGACATTATGTTCTAGTTAACAGAGTCCTGCAGGGAATTCTGAGAGGGAAAAAAAAAAAGGAAAAAAAAAGAAATAAAAGCATTAGGAGATAGAATGAAAATGAGGAATGGTCAAATAAAACATAAGACTCAACAACCTAGAAAATAATGGCCTTTCTGGCCTTGGCTGCGCATAGTATAACAAATGCCTTTATTTCACTGGAGTCAAATACCATCTATTTTGTTGTCTTCTGGATATACAAGGCCCTGAAAAAGGAAAGTCTCTATAGATATAACAGAGCATTTCTCTGTGAAGCAGCACTGATGAGAGGCAGTCTGATGAAAAGTACATTCATGAAGCAATGTGCACAAATATACTCACTGAATATATACTTTTCTGCATTAAATATGTTTTAAAACAGATTTGCAAATCAGCAAATAAAAGCCCTGTTGAGCTGCTGTCATAATTGTTCATTTTGTTAGATGAAAAGCATCATCTGCTGAGATGATGAAATTTGATCTACAAAAATGAAAATTTTAGGCTTACACTTCTTATATCTTTCCTTTCTGTATTCTCTTCCTTTGTTATCCTATGAAAAAGGCACTTATTGATGAAAAGTAGAACTGAGAGGAGAAAACAAATAAATCCTACATCTGAGTTTGGATTTAACAACTCTTTTTAGATTACTCACCCTCCACCCCTATTACTGACCTGCTTCTGAAATCATTCTCCAATTGATGTAAGAGATGATGTGCTGCAATTCCCCTCTAAGTCTCCCCTTGATGTTTTCTAGTGGAATAAAAATCTTCCTGAAACAGAACTGTGCTGAGATCTGTATGGCTCTGAAGCCTCTATTACTGACTTTGGATGTTATTTTAATTAAACCGTTTACTGCTGGTCCTTTCTCACTTGTATGCAGACAGAATCTTCCATCTTCTCTCAGTCACTTCATCTCAAGATTCTTAAGCAGAACACATTCCATTTTGTAACATCACATTTGTGAAACACTACCATAGTTATGTTTCAACTTGCCACTGTAGGCTATTATGCCATTTATAAGGGATAAATATTTTTCAATAATACTCCCCAGTTAGCACAGATAAAAATTAGACAACTGTGGAAGTATTTATGAAAAGTCCATGTTGCTTCCAGTTACCTAAAGAATGATGAAAGTACATAGTGTTTATGCCAAAGCCCTCAGAGAGAGAGGAAGGGGTAGTGTCACTAAGTGCTGTAAGAGCAAAAGTGTCAAAGTTCTGCCTTAACCATACCGAATGCTCAATTTTATGCCTACTGGCCCAAAGTCATCATAGAATAGCTTAAGTTGGAAGGGATCTTACAGTTCATCTAAATCCAACCCACTTCTGTGGTCAGGGCTGCCACCTACTAGATCAGGCTGCACAGGGCCCCTTCCAAGCTGATCTTGAACATATCCAAGGACAGAGCATCAACAGCTTCTTTGGACAGCCTGTGCCAGCATATCACCATCCTCATCATAGTGAAGATCACCTGTCTTTCAGCAGCCTTCTTTCCACCTGCTCCACAGACTACCACACTTTTTCTACTTTTCCTTCTCTAGACTGTTTCTTATGTAATGATCTTCAGTACCCATAGCCCAGCAGCAGCCAGTTCCAAATTACATATTCTACTGAGACTTACTTGTACTATGTTTCTACACATCACAAACACAGGTGTTATCATTATAGTTTTAAGATGATCTTAGTAAGAATTTTCAGAACACCAGCTGAAGGAGGTTAGATTCATGGTGTGCTGTATGATTCTAAAGCCTATGCTATGTACCCCAAGAAAAAAAAATTCTCAAATTTAACTCAGGGCTATTACATAATGTCTGATGAGGACAAAATCATATTTCCTTAAGTGTAAATTAAGTCTAATATTTTATTTAAACAAATACTAGCGTGTTTGAACCTTGAAATAAATCTAAGAAGTGCAAACCTACTATGGGAAATTAATGATACTTCATATTTGAAAAGTTTTGGTAAATTAATCGTGGCAAGAGCACAGATGAAGTACTGTAGTTACATTCAGATGTAAATTTAGAAAAGTTGTTAAAATTACTGACCAGAAATGGTCACATCACAGCAGTCATATCTGATACAAGTCAGAATTACAGTGTTAATAAGACATTGGTTTTGAATTATGAAATTTTACTGCACTTACACTCATAAAACAAAATTGTATTTGACTGATATGAAAAGTGTTTCAGAGGGAGAGAGCCATAACTGATGGATGTCATGACTGTGTCCCGCACTTGATTACTGTGGCTAGGTCAAGACTTATTGAAGTGTGATATAATTTTGCACCTTTTTATATTAATCATACAGAATTTTATTTTTTTTCCTTGGCTTTGATGTAGTTCAGTTCTGTCACATTACCTCCAGATGCGTCATAATTTGATGAGTTGCCCCAATGGCAACAGGGGCATGACTACCTAACAGGACATAGGATGCTAAATATACGCCCATGAAAAGATTGTTTAGAAGCATTTTATCAAGTTAAATATTGGGCAACAATAACAGCAAAAAAAAGTCACAAGAGAAGAAACTATCTTGTAACTCTTACCTCTGCTCATACTGACAGAAAAATACTTCCCGTTTACAATGTACACAAGGCCTGAAGGACTTGCAAAGTATCTATCTTCCTGCAGACTTACTGCGTTGTTGTCAAATACGAAGTTTAACCCTGCAATAAAGAGGACAGATAAGTTTTTATGCATTTTCTAGCTTATTTACTCACTGCATACTGATTTGAAGGTATAATGCATTAAAAGAGGAAAGAAGAATAAAATAAGGGAGCAGTAAAAGTAGCATAAACTGAATTAGTTAAGTGGAAGCCAGTAAAGGAGCAAGCTAGAATTGTGTTTTGGTATAAGGCTGTCACAGCAGGCTGAACAACAGATTTATTTAGCATTCAAATGCAAAAGCAATTGTTGTAATGACTATTGGGAAAGCGGTTAAAGTTTTAATAACTGCAGGACTGAACCATTTAATGATAAAGTCAATATCCCCACAGAGAGTGACTATGTATTAACAGTACATTTATTTTATTGCTTAACAGTTTCAAGTTCTATAATTACAGATATTTAAATTTATTCTCTTTAAATCTTGTTGAAGAAGAAAACAGTTAAATATTAGCTATAAATAAAGAAAAGACTTCTTAGAAAATTAAAAGAACTTAATGACATTTCAGCAAAACAAAGCAGTAGAAGAACCACTGTGTACTTCAAGCAAACAGATTATGTGCTTGGTGAGGTATTTAGAATAATGATGATATGTTGACTTGTATGAGAGGGCTGCATACTTCAACTAGAGTAGACTTCACTATAGCTAATGCAAATGAAGAAAGATTATCATATTTAGGAGGTGAAGAGGGGAAAAAATAGTCCTTATTCTAATATGTTATGTGAGAACATAGGTAAAGAAAAGAGGCCTGATCTCCCCTCCCCATAATGCAGCCATTCAGAAGCCAGATGAAAAAAAATTGTCTTCTACCAGTCTGATGTGAAAATCAGCTGCATTTTGTCCTTGACAGCAGAGATATTGTCATTTTCTTTGTTATATTAATACAATCTGAAAGTTGGATTTTGCTTCTTCCTAGGCAAATGTTCAGGAATTACATATAAAAGCAACTGCTAAGCCAATTTCTGCAGTAAACCTCAATTCTGTGACAGATTTTCTTTACTAATGCCCTTTAGACAGGGTAACAGAGTTTGAAGAAATCTTTGCGTTATGAATATTTCTTGACATAGTAATGTTAATGTTTGATTTCTGTTTAAAGCTGTTCCCTACTGGCATTTTTAATAATTTTCTTGCATAACTTCAGTTGACATATTTTCTCATTATTACTTTCCACTATTTCCCACTAAAGATCTCTTCTTCCCTGGCCACCTTATGTTATAGCTGATTCAGCTTCTAAGACATTAGACTTTAAATATTTCTTTAATGGTAATCCAAGATTTAACTATAAAAAGAAGATATTTTGACAGATTTTAACAGTTGGGAATGTCAGTTCAGGCAGAATTCTATCATATACACAAAGAACAAACCAGACAGAATAGGAAAGACAATACAGGTACAGACTAACTAGGCAGACAAAAGGGACTAATTTCAGCAATCTCCACTAATCACTAGTGCTTCATCCTTTCTGGATATGAGTCATGTTGAGAGTAATGATCTCGTAAAGCATAGCCAGAAAGAGATTATAGTTCATGTGAGAGCTCAGAAGGTGATTTAAACAGGAAATCCAGTAGTCTGACAGCTTCCTTGATGTTTTAAGGTTAGAGTGATTTTTTTGTTTGTTTGTTTGCTTTTAAACACAGGAATGGGTAGGGAAATACTGTCCTGCTCGGTGAACTCATCAGAACACAGCTCTGGAAAATTGATTTTCCAGATATTCCAGATATTTGGAGCTTGTAAACATGGATATACCCTCCAAAGCCTTCACACCTGCTTTTCTTCCCTCTCATTACCTTATCTACATCTATGTTCTGCCTTTAAAGAACACAGTAACAGAAGCTTTCTCTTAAGTGTTTAGGAAGTTTCATGGAGAAAATCCCAGCTGAATATATTTTTATATTTTTGGAACTTTCAGACTTCTATTTGAAAGGGAGGTCAATTGATTTACCTCATAAAATAAAACAAGTAAAAACAGAATGATAATCTAAATTAACCTCTTACAGTTTGAGGCCAAGAAAACAAGTTTTCTTTGTGTTTCTACAGCATTTATTGTAAGCCACAGAGCCTCAAAAGACATTTAAAATGATATTGATTTTTTACCAATTTGAAATGCAAATCCTTCTAAATGACATGCATCCAGTGACTACAAAAAGGAAGTGTTGAATATAAATTCCAAATTACCTTGAAAGTGTCACAAAAGCAAAAGGGAAATTTCTAAAAGCTGTATGTTGAAGACAGTACCAACAAATCAATGACAGCTAAAATGAGCAACTAAAATCTTTTATACTTTGAGAGAAGCTAAATCCAAAATGTTAACATGGTTTCTACACAGAAACTTCCCTTGCTAAAAATACATTCACTGACTAGACAGTTACTTTCTTTTATAAGTCATCTTAATTAGATTATTGATGTTACATGGCCAAAGATTGCTTTCTCTCTTCCTTAGATTGAGATGGACACAACTCCTCAGTCAATGATTTCTTTGTTTCTGCCCAATCTCACTGGCAGGAAAGTTCCTTATGTAACAGAGATTCAACAGTTTGCTGACTGTGACGGCCTCAAGCTGTCACATGAATAACAATGTGCTTTGAGTCCCATTTGAAGCACTAGATGCTCCAGGTGACAGGATTCTTAAAATAAACCTCTTCCCCACTGTCCTGTTACCACCCAGGTGAAAAACGGTCTCATAAACACTTTTTTCCTTATAAAGAATACCTTACAACAATAGGAATGTGTTGACTGCAACCAGCAGGCCAGTGGTTAGACCTCCAACAGAAGTATCAGAGCACATCAATCTTGGAATTCTTAATTATTTATATTAAGTGGAAGAGTTCCAAAAAGAGAGAAAACAGGTGCTCAGGCTAAAACACTCAGTTTAAAGATAGTGTATTCCTGGAGGACCAAGTTTGCAATTCCTGAACTGAGTTCAACAGAAGGAGGACTTGAATGGGGATTTGAATTCAGGCCAATGCTCTAATTACTAAGATAATGCATATTTTAGAAGAGAGGCTTTGTATTATTTATTATTTTACTTGCCCTATTCACATAGACAAGTTAAGTATTTAACCCTATGAAAGATCTCTTTCCACAAGATCCTAAATATATCAGATACTTATCTCTAACAGTAGGCCACTGTTCTTAAACATTCTAGCTTTTTTTCCCCTACCAAAACCTCTAGCAGCAGTCTCTAGTTTGGGAATCAACATTCAAGCTTTTTGATAATTTCTTTCTCATGTGAGTTGCTCTGCCAATACATTTCATGGGAAAGCAGCTAACTGAAGGTTCTCAGATTCCCTAATGCACACTGGAAAGTTTGAGTTGTGTCTAAGAACCAGCAAATATGTTCAGACTAAGCTCTGTTTAAGAGTCTGACAAAGAAGGCAGACCCTGGTATCTTATATCATCAGGATATTTGTACAGTTCTATGGAGATAATTTTACTCCACTGCAGTTAGGTGGATCATAGTTCTCCTGGCAATTTGTACATAGACTTCAAGCATGTATGCAAACCGGCTGAGCTGCTCTGCATGCTGATATTGCACATCACATTTCAGCTAATTCCACAGCAAAGCTTAAAAGCAACACTGAGCACCTTGATTTCTCTTCTTGTAAATATTACTTCTTTGATGACTAGCAGAGGCAATGACTTGATCAACTCAAAGTAATACATTCTATGTGAATGATCAACATTGTTTCAATCTACAGAATGACTTTGAGATTTCTAGATTTGAATAGCCACAGTGCTTAACCTAATTTTGAAGTTTCAAATAAACCAGTGTAAGAGGCTATTATTTTATACCATTGCCTCAAAGTTTGCTGATGACCATGTCCGAACATGTCCAAGCAAGTCCTGAGCAAGGGTTGTGAAATCCTTTGTCTAAGGGACAAGCAGATGGGCATGTCCTGGGGCAATGAAAGAGAGAGAAGCTGCAGCTCAATGGCCACTGAACACTCTTTTGTGTGGTACTCATCTCCGTGGGGAGATAGCCATCTCAGGAGATGCTTGCCTGGCATCCTAGCACAGGATTTGTTATGTAGGCAATGGAGGATAAAAGAGGGATCGACCACCATGAGACTGTTGGGTTGGTGTTCTTCCATCGGAAACCTCATGAGCTGATTCCCGGCTGCTGAACTCCGTCCTGGGCCTGCTGCCTGAGACATGCTGCTTTCTCCTGGACCTCGACGCTCTTTCGAGGTGTTCTACCATCTGAACCCTCACGAGTTGATCACTGCTTCTCTGGTGCTGACTGACGCTGTTCCTGGGCTGACCCCACGCTGCTTCTCCTGTGTTGATTCAGTGCTGCTTCTCCAGGACAACTGCTTGCTGCTCAAGGCTGCCCGTCGCTGATGCTGTTCTCCCCGCTTCTGCCACCCCTGATCTTCTGCCTCGAACCATCAGATCTGCTTGCAACCGGACCGCCCCTAGGATCCTGGCTGGTGACTATCCCTGTGTTGTACAAACCCTTGCTTCTTTCCTATCTTTCCTATCGCTCGCCTTCCCTTCCCCATCACCCTTAACAGTGTCCACCTTCCCTATCTCCCTGGTCAATATTGGTAATAAACTGGTCGGACCAACACTTGAACCATTGTTTCTTAATCTCACGCCAGGTATACACATAATCTAAGAACCTTGTCTCCCTCCTTTATATTGGAGCATGACGACCAGGAATTCCATCTTTGTTCTTGAAGCCATAGTTACCACTGCCAACACCAAGAAGTCTTGACAAGAATTGGAACAACTACATGAGCAACTCAGAACAAAATGGCAATCACATCAGAAAAAAAGTGTTCCAGTTTAAGACTTCAAAAAAAGAAAGAAAAAAAAATCACAGTAGTATCCTATAAGTGCTCTTTAAATCCATTAGAGTATTTACCCTCTCCAGTTAATATTACTCTTTCTACACTGTTCAAAAGCTAGAATCTGAAAGGCAGCTCTAGAAGAGACACCTGCTAGTAATAGTTCAAGTCTTACAGAAAATCATTGAATCACCAAATTGGAAAAGACCTTCATCTATACATTCATGATATCATCTCCTAAGGGGTACAAGTTTGAATATGTATTCCTTCTAATTTGACATTTATAGTTACAGATCTCCACACATTAGTTGAATACCAGGCATTATACACAACAACAGAACAGCAAATAGCTGTATTCCACCTGTATTGTTGGGTGGCAAATTATTTTTGTAATTCATTATTTTTTCAAATAAAGTAAAATTTAATATCTGATCACCATTATGAAAGACTCATCTTTAAGATTTTTATAACAAAAAAGTTTGTTGGTAGACAGATACAGAGTAGAGGGGTTTCTAGGCATTCCCAATTTCAGTTGGGAACAATTCTATCTTTTTTCCCCTTCAGTGGATCAAGAAGTTTTCCCTTTTATTTTATTAATATTATATTGCTGTTCTTAGAATGTTTTTTTTGTCTTCCTACACAATTTCTAAGAGAAACTGCACTCAGTGAGATATTAGCAGAATTTGCTATTTCAAAAGCAGAATTTTTCTGAGGTAAAAATTTAAAAAGGAGCTGAGTATGAACAGGTCTGACAGTGTGACAGAAAGAGGAAAATAAGATGCAATTAATTTGAAAATGAAATACAACTTGAACATGTGACATACAACATTGCATTTATGAAACAAATAATAATTTATATCACTGAGAAAGGGTCCTAGGTACGTTTCCCTTATGTGAGAGTTACTGAAAGGTACTAGTGACTTTGGCATTCCAATACCTGACGGTTCACACTTTCACCTGAAAGATTTTTCTTATATAAAAGAATTTTCCACTTGCTGGAGCTCTTCTGCCTCTTTGTGCCTTCCTCAGCATTGTGACTCCCTTAGGCAGACACCTCATTGCATCCATGACCATCACTAAGCCTCTTAACAGATATTGCCATTTGCATTTGTTGGCAATAGCAGGATATCAAGCAAGGAGCTTGCAGAGAAATTACAGTTTATTATTTGTATTGAGATCTCATTATGCACCGTGTTCTTCCTGAAGGTCTAGCTTAGTTTTCCATTGCAGAACTTAGCAAACACTTCAGGGACACAGTATTTGAAAGACAATTCCTTTACTCAGAAGCTAGTTCTAACTGCTTAGGAGTTTAAAAGTCTGCAGCTGCAACTCAGATTTCTCTGTTAAGCTTAGTTACAAAAAAAAAATACACCTATTACTTCCGATACACATCCACAGGCAACACTTATAATATAAACAGTGGTAAGAAACAAAAACTAAGATACAGGAAATTACTCTCAGTTATCTCTAAGGTGCTTCAGATTTTGAAAATATTCCATGAAATAACAGTGCTCTACCCACTGGAGTCCACTGATACAACAGTGCTGAAATAAGAGAGTTCTATCATACTCTTTATGGTTCCTTAATACAAAAAAAAAAAAAAAGATCAGGCAAGACATCAAACTTATGTTTTTCATCCTATTTGGACACAAGATTGTCTGTTCTCACTTAGTAGATGATTACCCAATATGATTAACTGCTGTAACTATAACAAACTTTTGATACCTTTCATATTTACAACTACTGATTTTCATCAGAAATGCATATTGTGGCTTCTCTTGACCTTATCAGAATTCTCAGGACTTTTACTCTGTTTTAAAACTCATTCTGCTGCATGAAACTACAGGAATGTCATATCTGAAACATGAGAGAGATCTGAGTTAATTGATTAGCATCATACAGATCACCAAACTGCTGTCTGAGGAGGATCCCACAACAAGCTAAAAATGAATTATGAGATAAAAACTGCAGACATGAATGAACTGCCAGACAAATCAAGAGTTATATGTTCCATGCCACCTTCCTTTGAAGCTGTTAATACTCTCATGTTTTGTACTCCACATGCTTATAGGCTTTCTTGCATTTCCTATTTCATTTGGTATTTTGTTTCTTCACATTTTAGAAAATTGTTCTAAAAAGTCCATGCAGTGATAATTCTGGTTTGTAAACAACTGTGCACATATAATCAACCAGTTTTACAAAAATAAATCAGATTTAAAAAGAAAATCCAACTTCAGCCAACAGGATCTGCTTGGTGGTGCAAGTATCACAAAAACTTCAGGCACCAGAACACTAGTCCTCTAAGACTGTCTCAGTAATCAACACAAGGAATTGGAGGTGATTCAGAAGATTTTAGAGCTTTTAATTTTCAATTAAGGAGAAGAATATTTAGTCCTCTTTTCAGTGCAGAGGCAAGATAAATCATACCATTTTCCCTGGAAAAAAGTTTTAATCATCACCTCTAGCATTAGGGGTCATGAGGAGCTATTTGCAGCAACAAAATAAGAAACTAAGAAAGGAATGCCCATGGGCTGGTGCAATTTTCTGCTTGAAGACATTAAGTTTATTTCTGAAAATTTTCAGAGAAGCCCATTTTTTCTGAGCAGGCTGGACTGGAGTGTTTCATCCCACAGCACTATGGCAGACTGAGAACTCTTTCAGGTTCCCCCTACCCCCTTTCATACAGTATGCAAAGCATATGGAGTAAATTAAGGTAATGAAGCAAGCAGCTCTACTCTTTCTATGCAACATGGATTCAGGTAATCATTTTTTCCTCCAAAATTTTACATTATCTTCTAATGAAAGCATTACAGAAAAGAACTTTTTACCACTGAAAAAGAATCTGAACACAAAACTCTAAGGAGTTAATTAAAAACAGGGAAAAAAAGACATTTTAGGTTGAGAATTTTGAAGAACCCATTCCACTTAGCTCCAGGAGTTACTACAATAAAACTAAACCTCAATTACGTATAAATTAAAATTAGAATCTCAGCATCACAATTCAATTTTATTTTAATTCTCATGTTCTCTAAATATTCTCTAATGAGTTTAAAGTAAGTATAAAGTACAGAGCCTTGGTAAGATGTGAGAAGAGATCAGGTATAATTAATCTTTCTGTTAAAAAAAAAAAAATGTTAAATATCAAGACGTTCCACTACCTTGTGTAGTCAGTAGTTTACAGTGATTAATGTTCTCTTATACTAGTGTTTTGAGGATAAACTGGATTTTTGCATGCATGTAATATTTTTTGTAGACATACAGAAATGGTTTTGAACACTATTACAGGTCTAAGAAGATTTGTTGAAGGTATGTACTTGTATATTTTCTAGTTCCTTTCAGCCCTCCTTTTCAGAAAAGTGGCAAACTCAGAAAAACTTTGTAGCTTAAGTTATTTACTATGACTATTTTTTAATCATAATCAAAATGAACATTCAAACCTGTGTTCTGTAAAGATATAGGTTATGCATTATTCCAAATGCAGTAGAAGTGAATTATAGCTTCCTAAAAACTAAAGCATCAAAATAAATCTTCACTAATCTTTATTAGTAGTATCATTCATCCCTCAAATAAATCAAGTAAAAACTAGCCCACCTTACCCCAGAAATTTTCTGTCACCCTGAAGTGCAACTGAGCTGGCCATCACATTTAAGTAAAAAGGCTAAGAAAGCACAGAAGAAAATCTAATATCACGAGGAATATTTTCAAATTCATTATATTGAAGTGTTTTCAAAATAAGAGTCAGTTGCCAAATAATAAAATTTGATAAATATGGAAATTGTGTCTTGGGGAAATATACTGTTTTTCATAATCTTTGAGAACGTATGACCAAATCATAAAATAACCTTACTCCACTTTTCTAGGTTGCTTTTGTTCTGTTATTACCGGGAATGCAAATGCCTTATAGTAGAAGGCATTTGCCTTCTTTTCTACATAGGGAAATCTTGCTTTTAGTGGGAAACAGCACACAAAGGTACCTAGGAGATACTGGTAGGATTATTTTGCAAGCTTTAGAGGTGCCCAGGACAGGTGATTACAGTATGTATTTAGTTTCGTCTGTATAATTGTTGTTTGTAACATCACCTTCAGCAATCAGATACAAATTGTCACAACTCAGAAGAATCAGGGCTAGCTTCTAGGTGACAGCAGTCACAGAAATACTGACTACGATTTAGGGGTTCTCATTCATGCACCAGTACAGCCATGTGGGATAATTCCACTGTGTTTGCTACTAGACGTAATCCTAAATGTTTTAAGTAATTTATACATTAATTTCTCTACTTATTTCTTTTAAACTCACTTCAGCCACATTTGTATGACATTTTCTATTAACTGACAGAAGTATCCTAGAAAGTCCTAGTTTGTTCCCCAAAGCAGTGAATTTTATATTATGTTGAAGTGCAAGATACTGTTCTGTAGAGTTTCTGTGTTTAAATACATACATGTGTCTTGATTACGTCTCTCACTGGTCAGCGTGTTTTCACCGGTATGTAATCTGATCATCTTGCAGTTGCTTTCTTCTCAGTGTGACTATTTCAGTTGATACAGGTAGAAATTTTTCTATAAAAATGCCCTGTTTCTTATAAACACAGTATTTTCCTGTTTTCAGCTAAGCCTTTTTGCCATAACCTTTTCTCAGCAGTGACTGTAATTCCATTCTCTCTGGATATCCCCATTGGATTAGTGATATTGAGTACAGAAGTGGAGTGCACAGTACTTTTTAGCTCCTCATTAGGAGAGATGCAAATCATTTCTATATTTGTTCTATCTTCCCAAAACTTTAGGGACCATACCAAGGCTTCTACCTTTCCACGTTACTTTTTTTAGCACTGATAATGTTAATTGTGCACTCTATGATTTTGTAATACAGGCACATTATTTTCCTATTGTGAATTAAAATGAATTCCTCAAAATCATTAAATGAGTGTAACATATATTACATTTTCCATTGTGATGAGATACTCCAGGATTCACTTTTCAGTGTCAAATTGCTTATTACATCAGCTCCCTTGTGAATTAATTTAGTTAGTTAAATCCTCTGCTTCCGATCTGAATGAAAAGTATCCATACATAGGATCATGTTGTTATTGAAAACATTACTTAGTAATGCTCTGTGAAGAAGCAGTGTTCTTCTGCAGTTATATTCAGAAATGTGTAAGATATTTCACAAAAACATTGTATAATGACTAGTCGCACACATTCGCTTTTTAACGCCAACACTGTAGCATTTGTTTAAACAGTTGCATTTGCCCCAAAAGTAGTTATCAAATGCCTGCCAGACAACAAGATCTGCTTGAACAGATTTATAGCATGCTTTAAATGTGGACATACTTATTTTTCAAGAGGTTATAATTTCAGAATGAATGATGACGGTTTTACCTTGGAATTCCTTTCCAGAAAAAGCCACTACAGTGCACTACAGCCAGCTACCAAGATACCACTGAAAGATACAAGCATGTCAGAAGGCAGACAGATGGCTTGTGGCTCACTGACAGCTTCTATAAATAATCCTTGTACCACAAACTAGGTCTTTAAATGAACAGATAGACAACTTAGAGTGACACTTCTACACGTTCAGATTCTCAAAAGCCTATATTATGCTTCACAAATATACAGTAGCCAATTACTTGATGATAGTGGTTTTATGATGCCTCACAATATATCTTCCCCAACTGACTTCAGTAGAGCTTTCTCCTCCCATTATTTCTTCCCATATTTTTGTCACCACTTTTTGTTGATTCAGACTCGAAGAATTGTTGATAACACACAAATCACACACAGTTGAAAATAACATATACAGTTTACTAATATTTCATTCATTACAATTAAAATGAAAGAAAAAGTGATGTTCTATGCAAAAACTCTGTTTAAGTTGCCCTCCTTCTTTTAGACCTGTCAGTCACTGCTAAACTTATTTTTTATATAAATAAGTTTAAGCTTTAATGTGTCTGCTTGGAATAGTGCGCCTGACAGTTATGGTATCTCTTTAGTGTCGGACATTATTCACTGTCAATGAAAAAATGTTTTGATTAGGATAATGTTACTCAGTAGGAACAAGGCCATCTAGTTCTTCTAGAGATCAGAACTGAACCACTGAGATTGCTAGATGATCTTTGAGGTCTGGGTCAATCCAGGACATCCTGTGATTCTATATTTTGGGGCTATACTCATACCAAAAAAACTCACAAATAATTCTGTTAACAGTAATCAGTGAACTATTTTGGAAGCCATAGAAACACACAAATCAGTGTAGACAAGAAAAGCAGCCAAAGGCACCCTGCCCCATGTACACTATGAAGAAGCTGGAAGTAACTGCCTCAGATAACCACATAAGTGCATTAAAGATCAAGTATAGATCATTTCTTACAGAGGCATAAGGAATTTTTTCAATAAAGCAAAGCCGTGAAGATGAGGGTTTTACAAGGATAGGTAGATATTTTTAAGTATTTTTAAGTATGTTGTTTGTAACATGTAATCTTCATGTTTTAACAAGGTGTTGGAATTTTCAACATAATGTAATTCGTTAATGCAAAAGCCTCTATTCAGGTCAAACCAGAGGAGCTAAACAAAATGAGAGCCTTCCAGAACTCACTATAAACTTTAAACAGTGCTTGGCATCCTAACACTCATCTTAATTCAAACATCATAGTGGCACAATTAAACAGTGCTAATACAGAGACGCAAGAAAAAACAGCAGTAGAAACTCTAGACTTTAAGTCTGCTTAGATGCAATACTTTAATATGATATTCCTCAGGCTACATAGGTGACAGATAATGAAAGAAATCCAGTCTTGTGACTGCAGTATTTCTGAAGGAAATGCAAATCCTTTGCACAAACATCTGACAGCATCAAAACCAAATTCCTTGTTTAATGCTCTAGAGCTCTTTTCCCTTACTACTCAAACACTATCTTCACCATTTTACTTCTGGGGCACCTCTTAAAAATAAACTACTTTTCTCTGAACTGAAATCATTTATCCCTATGGGTGAGAATATTTCCCTATCACCTCAACAGTCTTCTGATACTATCCAAAAGACTCTCAGATCTTCATATAAAGCATACACATGGAAATTTGCCATTAATATCAATCTTGTTTATGCATTTCAAAACAAAGAACAAATGCAGTGAATCAAGTTCAGACTCAGGATAAAGGATCTCATGGAAGAGATATTTCAAAGTGGCCATTGTCTTTTAGCTCACATTGTGAGGCTGTCTCAGAGCATGAGAATGTAATCCCTCATAGCTGACACTAATACATAAATTGTACTCTGTCAGCACAGCTAAGACTCCCACCACTAACTAAATCTCAACAGCAAAACACATATGGGCACATACCAACCTGAAGAAAAAAACTATCCACTGTGCACAGTGTGGATATCTGATCCTCAGCACCAAAATGACACTCTTCTTTTCAGCTGCACTACTTGATAACATGGCCTTAGCCCTAGCCAACTTGAAAAGCCAGTAGTAGCTGCAGCCCATGGGTCTTTAAACGAGGGGCCCACGTATCCTTCTGGGGGTTTTTCAGTCTGGATTAGTCCAAACTCAGTTACTGTTAATTTCTGCTCAATTTAGTGTAATTTTGAGGGAACAAGAAATGGAAGGACAATATTTCTGATTTTCAAACTTAAAAACTTCATTGAATGGGTACAATTGTTCACAGTTCCTGCATTTGTGAGAATGACTCCTAAAGCAGCTTAAGACAAAACACGAATCTATGGAGAAAATAAGAAAGATGGTGCATGACTCCTCTGTACGGCAGACTGATTCTCATAGCTTTAATTGTGGCTGTCTGAATTTATTTTTTTCTTTGATACTCATAACTCAGAGCATGAATATACCCTGACTGATTATATAAACGGAATTCTAATAGTAAGTAAAGATTATTTCCTAGCTACTGACTTGTGCCTTCTATATACTGCTACCTATTGTCAATCTTTCAGTTCACTGTCTGACTGTTTTTCAAGACTGCTTGATAAAACATGAAGAGTACAGATTGCAAACAGCTTACTTAATAATCCACTTACCAAAGATTCAAAACTAAATGAAATGTCATTCTTGTCTGCAAATATTTTCAAAAACTTTAACTAAATCATATATACTCAATGTATCAGAAAGAACTCAGAATTCCTTAGATTCTAAGTTACAGTGGGTAAGCATTTCCACAGTATGCTATCATTTCATGCATCAGTTTATTATTGCATTTCAAATGTTTTGAGGTTCTAATGCTAAAGATGCAATAGAAATAGACAACATTATTCCTACTTGTTGTTCCTTTAGTACCATCTGTATTTTAGCAGTTTTCAAGTCTTCTGTTTTGCAACAGCTGAACATTTCAAGTCTATGCCTTTTCTTCAGTTACAAAGGAATCAACGATCTTGGGGAAAAGCGTGAGATAAAGCTTCATAGCCCACAGACATTTAGGATGGTCTGAATACACACCAAACAAGTGAAAGCTTTCTTAACAGAAAGGAGTATGTGGGAGTCTGTGAAGTGTAATTAGTCAACTAAACCCGTTCATAATTGGTTTTACTTTTCATTGCTAAGTAATCATGTATAAAGTGTTCAGAAACTTAGAATTTTGATTGATTTTTAAGTGGGAAAGTATTTTGAGCCAGTCATGATTTAAAAAAAAAAAAAGTCTTATATTTGCAGACAAGCAAATTGAGTTTCTGTAAGGTTTAGATTCTTCCTTCTAATATTCTTTTGAAAATCCCTAGGAAGAGTTTAGCATAATAATAGGGGTTCAGGAAGAAAAGAGGGTTGGGTGGATTTGTCTGTTGGTTTGTTACTTACACTTCAAAATGCAATAATAACAAAAAACAAAACTAAAAACCTGCAAAACATTTCTAAGAATGATCCTTTTTTGACATCAACACACTTTGTGTACCAGTTAGATTATAATGCTGTAGGAAAAACTATCTACTTCAAAGGCTAATTTTAGAATGAGTCACCCAGATATTTAGAAAGAAATGCAGATGGAAATGTGCCTTACCTGCACAGAGATGGAAGCAAAATAGTTCATGAACCTTAAGAATGTGGCAGATCCAATCAGAAAACATGCAGCTGTTCCAGACACCATCATACATATTCTTACTTTTTTTTTTTTAAATTCAGCCATTCCAAAAAAGAATGATGGTATTTGAAATGTAACATACTGATTTTTTCCTTGTTTCTTAGATGTGACACATTCTCGAATGTAAATGTAACATAAAAGCAAACATGCATTTTTATGGCTGTTGCACTTTCATTTCCTTTTTTAAATTTTCTTTCTTAGTCTTCATTCTTGTCTTCTGCATTTCAAAATATTTTCTTTTATGTTTGGTTTTTTCCTCCAGCTCTGTTTTTTTCATATATTTTTCTCTCATCTTTGTCTAAATCTCATTTATTTATTTATTTATTTATTTACAAAGAATTGCAATGAATTTCAAACACAAGCAGATTCATAGTTCCAATTATTAGAATTATTAGAAACTGGCCTTTCAGAAATACAGTATACAAAAATACTGAAGAAGCACAGACAGCAGGGTGCCCTTGTAACCAAGGTCAACCGCATACTGAGCTTTAATAGCAGAATTGTAGCCTACAAAGCAAGAGAATTATTCTTCCTGCACATTTGGCACTTCTGAGCACATACAGGACAGTATCTGGGCTTGAAAGTGCATAAAACAATTTCAGCAGCCAAAGGAAGCCCAGTGGAGAGCTACCAAGAGCTTCAGAAACCTAGAACATATAAGAGGGAGAGGTGAAGAAAACTGTTCAGCCTTAAAAGGAGAGGACCAAGGGGCCCCACAGTTATCTAATAGGGTGCTTCAGAAATGATAAAGTAAGACTGCTTTGGAAGGCTCACATTGATAAGACAAGAAAGAACACAAAGATTCCGATTAAGTATGACAAAAACCTTTTTCAATGGAGAAGTTCAACAGATTCACAGAAGCTGAAAGTGACCACTAGATATCACTGAATACAACCACCTCAATAAAGCCTACAGTAAGTTGCACAGGACAGCATCCAGATAATTCTTGAATATCTCCAGAGAAGGAGTCTCTGCAACCCCAACAGCTTCGTTGCTCTTCTCTGGACATGCTCCAGGGCCTCAATGATATTTGTAGAGCAAGGGGCCCAAAACTCAACACAGTACTTAAGGCATAGCCTCACCAGAGCTGAATATGGAGAAATGATCACTTCCTTGCCAACCAACACCTCAAGTCAATTTCTTATGTACAGTCTTCCAGCCACTCCAGACCAAATCTGCATTGCCTGGGGGTTGTCGTGGCTAAAGTTCAGAACGTGGCACTTGGTTTTGTTGAATTTGATCCCACTGGACATAGTATTCCAGATAGAGTCTCACAAGGGTAAATTCCACAGAGAGACTCAAAATCCATGGATACAGCTATGAGCAAGTTGATCTATCACAAATGGAAACAACTACACTATACTAAACTCATAAGAGAAGCTAGATTACTGATTATAGTGTGAATACAAGACAGTGATCTAGCAAAGCTTAACTGTAAATAAAGCAGCAACTTAAGATTCAAGACAGTTGGAGATACTTAATTACTCACTAGACAAAAAGCAAGGTAAACACTTATAAAGGAGATGCTCCCATTAACTTACAAGACGCAGAGCAGACCCCCCTTCCCTTGCTTTCTCAGCTCCTTGAATCATAGAATCACCAAGATTAGAAAAGACTTACAAGATCATCCAGCCCACAGAGATAAGGAGCCTGTTTACAGCTGAATCCACTCCTAGTCCCAGACTCAGTCAATGGGTAATATCAAATACATCACATGTGTTCAAAGGCAGAATCTCAGCAGAGATAACAAAGTTCATAGTCAGTATAAGATATGATTTCAGTAAAGCTAACAAAGCTTAAAACAAAGTATTAGTAACTTACCAATGATCTGCATCAGTAAGGTTTCTCTTGACATCAAGATGCAAGGGTTCTCTACACAGGCATAACCTCAAGAGGCATACCTGCTTAAAGGAAGCTCCTATCAGCCACCATACAGGAAAGTTCAACAGGCTTCGGTGACTTTCTAAGAAACTATGTTTCTATCTAAGATTTTACAGAAAAAAAGAATTGTAAATTTATCTTCAAGAATCCCCACTGCAGCAGCTAATTGAAGGACTAGAAAGAAGGAATTATTTGGTTTATAGTTTTATTTTTCTATGCACCTTGAACACTTGGGTCCTCTTTTTAATGTACTTGATGGTATTTTTATTCCTCTTTCATCCTATTCTCTGACTTCCACCATAATACTATTCCTTATCTATGTCTCCCTATTTCATATTATCTTTTCTCCCTCTCTTCTCAATGACTACATAAATAAACACCAATCCTTTAGCCCTGGTCACCTCCCACATTTGGTAGAGTTTATAGCAATTCAACTGGGAACGACCATCCTACATTTACTGTTTTTCTTTCTTTGTTTCTATATTCCTGTTCTTCTAGTATCTATCCAGTATTCTAGATTCCATGATCTCACTGACTAAAGGCCTTCTTATTTTACCATTTCATTCTTGTACATTTTTCTTCTCTTCTGCTCAAATGGTATGCATAGGAAGCACAGCCAAAACCAAACTTCCAAACCTTATATATCACAAGGCAGGAACAATTTTCAAGAAAACCTCAACCTCAGAGAGGATGTGCATAGATGTGCAGGTAAGAGGAAGGCTGGCAGTGAGCAAAGAGAAGCTGCTATTTCAGTGAGGGACATTCCAGCCACGTAGTTACTGGGTGATCTGACAAAAGCTCACAGCCCATAACTAAATGAAGTATTTAATGCACAAAATCACTCTCTCCTGTTAAAACAAGAACAGGAATGTTCCATTATGTCCAAGCATAACATGTTACAAAGAGGGAAAATTATTTCAATATATTCCAATATTACAAAACATTACAAAATCAGGGAAAAATAGCAAATGCAGAATTTCTATTTCAAATGTTTCACATAAAATAGAAGACAGAATTTCCTGTGCTTAAATAGTAGAGGCAGCAATTGAATGTTTGAAAATTATCTAAAAATTAAGTGTGAAAAGGTATGAGAAACCCTCTGAGTAGGACTTACAGAGTTCAGAGACTGAATTTATAGAACCATAAAACCACAGAATCACAGAATGGTGTGGACTGAAAAGGACCTGACAGATCATCTAGTTTCAAAGTCCCTGCCATGGGCAGGGTCACCAACCAGTAGACCAGGCTGCCCAAAGCCACATCCAGCATTGCCTTGAATGCCTCCATGGATGGCAACCTGTTCCAGTGCATCACCACCCTCAGATTGAAAACATCCCCTTTACATCTAACCTAAATCTCCTCTGTCTTAGTTTAAAACCATTCCCCCTTATCCTATTACTATCAACCCGTCCTATGTCTAGATCCATCTACTCTTTTCTTCCTGACATTAGATGTGCTGTTCTCAATTAGGAAATGACAATCTTAAGAATCATTTGCCCTGTTCAATAATACTGCTACCTTATGTACAGAAGAAATATTAGCTGTACCTATCAATACATCATCTTTATTCTGAGTCACACAGCCTTACATCACTTACAGGAATAGCAGAGCTCATGATACTGAGTAAGCTAAGCCAAATGCTGAAAGTTCTGCTGTCTGAATAGAAAAATATGATTGGTCTGAATAGAAAAATATGATTAATAAATGCTGTGCGTTAGTTTTGGCAAAGGAAAGGTTCTATCGTGTTCTATCCCCTCCATTTGCTTTACCAAAATGTTTTTATATTACTCTTCGCAGTTATCCATTATTCTTTTTTCAGTTTGCAACTTGCTCCCCTGATTTCCTGCTATTTAATAGCTTTGGTTTTGCATAGATTTTCATGTGAAATCAATGTTAAATGCTCTTTTATCCCTATCTCTGCTCATGCCCAGCAAGAAATATCTAGCAGCTATTGCCATCCCAACATAATACAGTTTAGAGGTCTTAATGGAGCCATGATTTAAAACTGCTATTTGTTTACAATCTGATCTAAGCAGTTTATCTAATAAAAAACTGCTTTGGTAGTGGAATAACGTGGAACAAGGTAAACATATAGAGCAACAAAATTAAAAAAAAAAAAAGTATTGAATCAAATGTACCTATAGTGTAAGAACATTGAAGTAGTTTACTCCACATGATGAATTCTATCCACAGTATACATTATCAATACAGATTTTTTTTTACAGCAGCATGAATTTGAGACATAATTTTATAATCTTACCACAAGCTTTCTATTTTCTAGAAAGGTTATGGACGTTAGCTCTTTGGGTTTCTAGATCATAGGCATGATTCAAAGTATTTTTGAAAGTCAAGTAACAGCATGAGAGATTTATGACCATTCACACTCCTATTTTTGCCTGAAATGCAGTGAAGTTGTCTCAGTGACAGTCTTCTCTAAGATGACCCAGACCCTAGTGATTCTAGAGGTCTCCAGGGTGCTGCATTTCCAGTGACTTTCCTCGGAGGTTGACTCTGTTCCCTCCATAGGGCAGAGTATCTAACATCTACTGGTTTGAAGCATGAGCATTAAAATCAGCTCCTGATCTACTGCAGATCTCCATGGTTACGGTACAGTCAGTGGCTGGTTTATACACAGGAATAGATGGGATTTTTAGAACTCCAGCTGCTTTGCAAAAGCACAATCCAAGCTGTGACTTTTCCCTTGACATACAGAGAAAATACAAACCACTTTTCACGAGATGATAAACATAAAGGCAATGTGCATTATCCCAGCCCAGAATGACATAATGCTCGTTAGCAGAGCTGCTCATCAGATAAAGAAGTTCAGAGTGCAGGAGTTACAGGAGAGATCTGTTTAAAGGTTTTGGGAAAGAAGCCTTTTAAGAGATAAATAACATCCACTTGTGCATTTTTTTTCTCCCCAAAGCATTTTCTCAGCAGGCTATAACTTTGTTTATTTAAATCTCACTAGAATTTCTGATTCATATGAATTTCTATCCATTGCTAGCATAATGACATAAACTCAATATTAATGTTAATTAACTGGAGTTATGCATTGTCAGAGCACAGATTATATTCAAATCTGCTTAAAAGAGTTAAAAGGACACTAGGAACACGTATTCAGCCCATTTTACATTAAGGAAAAATGAAGACAGCACGAGTAAATATGCCCATTCGTACACATTTTTGTAAGATTATCATTGTGTTTTATCTCAGCAGCTGCAAGGGACCAGGATAATAGCTTTATATTTTGAAACATCATCATCAGAATGCCCTCTAGCAATACTGACTTATTGGAGAGGTTGCCACCTACTGCAATATTAATATCTCTTGCTCTGGGATAGTTTTCCTCATCACTAATTGTCAAAACAGAATTGACAGTGTTACCTAGGGAGTTGCTAAGTTTAAACCATATTACTACTGCTCTCAAAAGAGATGAGAAACCTCTTCCTCGCATCTCTTCTTATATTAGGAGGAGAAAAATAAGCTATTTCCAGGCTTCTTAAAACAGAACAGGAACAATGGGAAAAAATAGAATCTTAAGAAAAGGTAATCTAAGCCTTTTCTTTCACTTGCAATTTTTTTCATTCTCTCCTTCACAGATGGAGAAAAATTATTTTTTGGTTCTCTGCCATCGCTTTTTTCCTATCTCAGGAAAAACTGGAAGGACATATATTTTACAAAAGAATAAAATATTTTGTATTCACTGTGGAGTATGGATAACTTAGGTTTCCTCAAGGACTAATAACACTGGTGAAAGATAGCAGGTCTTAAAGAAAAAAAAAGGACCAATGAACACACACTTCTCACTGGCAGAACTCCTTAAGATCAAATTTTTTATTTTTTAATGTTTCCTGCACTGTCAAAAAAGCTTGTTTCAAAAGCCTGAACTGTTAAAATAGGACGAGAGCTGACTTACATAACAGTATTGAAAAGACACTGACTGCACAAAGGCAGCTCAGGGAACTGAGTAAAGCTTTAGCTACGTCAGGATTTTTGGTCTCTTTCAAATAAGCCATTCTACAAAATACCAGGCAGCAGTGTAATCCTTCACTTCTTCATTATAGAAGGAATCCCCAGAAAGTTTTCTTATGCAGAAACATATTCACAGCTCAAACTTATCAAAAACTTTCTCACAAGGCAGGAGATAAAAGTTGTTAAGTCAGGCAAAAGCAAATAGACACAAAAATTTAAAATGTTGCTAATGTATTTGAAACATGAAATAGATTACAACATAAAGAGATTTTCCTTTCCTTTTCCTTTGTAAAGCAGTATGTTGTCTTTTCAAAGTGAAATAAATAGCTAAAGAACTCATGCAGTCCTGTCTGATCTAATAGAGTCCAGTCAGATAAGAAATAGTTGTTTATGCCCATCACAGAAAGAACAGCATCCAAAAGGAAAAGTGCACATTAATGTACTTTGAGACCATTACCATTCCTCTTTGTGACTTCAAGGGTGCAATATATATATATATTATTTACATTATTTATATTATTATATATATATTGCAATGTTCAAGTATGGAGTATATTTATAGTACTCAATTTAGGGTGAAGGTTTGATAACTGATCCTATACACCTTCCAGTAAAACAGAAAAGCTTTTCACTCCAGCATAGTCCTCATCACCTTCTAACACCACACTTTCCCAACAAATAAACCCAGGGCATAAGGTGCCATGCAAATATATGCTTTGAACTTGAGGTTCCTCCTCTGCTCTGGCTCTATCAGTCAGTATGCAAAATAGAGAGCTAACATGAGAGTCTGATATCATACCCACATTTCAGCTTCACAGTATCAACTCCTGAATGTTACTGTTTCTTCTTAGTGCTCCATCCTATGCTTGAGGCACAATAAAAATGCATGACAGCTGGCAACAGGCTCTCTGCTTGCCTACATAGAAGGTGGTTAGCTTTGCAAATGTACTATGTATTGTACTATGGAATTAATTTTGGAAAAACAATATGGAAAATTGTACTATGGAATTAAAACTCAATCCTTTTTCTGCTGAGCAAAACCATGGAAAAGCATCCACAACAGTTATGGACAAACTTCATTTCACCTGCAATTTTCATTCACTTGTGCTTCACTTTGCTTTTAAACTAGTTAAAGTAAGCATTAAACTAAGGTGATGAGGCTGGCCATTGGGACTTCACTTTCTCAGCTCACTATGAATGACCATTTGGCTTATAGTCAAACAGCACAAACCTGCAGAGAAATGAACAGAAGTTTACTGAGCTAGAGAAAAGTTCTATGAACACAGCTGAACAAAGATTTTGACTGATCAAATTGACTGAAAAAAAAAAAAAGTGCATAAGAAAGGTTTTCATTTTCCTTAGTTTTATATGTAGTTGAATTAATAAATAAACTGAAATGGAAATGTTTCTTATAAAATTGCTTATACAAAAACATCTGATCACAGTGCATCACCTGAGTTCATTACAATAAGACAGCTAGATTTTCTTCCTTCTCCTCATGCTTTTAGATGAGTTAATTATTGCCAGCCACAGGGAATGGATACGTGCAATTGCAGACAGAGCAGCAGGACTTCTTGTTTCAAAGAAAGCGTTTATACAAAAATAAGCTTATCCAAGCTGATGTCACTCACTTGACAAAATTAAATGAAGAGTACCATATAAAGGTTTGAGTATAATAGCTGAAAGTATGACTTATGTGGGACATGTGTATTTACATACATATAAAGCCATTTAATTTTGAGAATTGTGTTGTTATTTGATTTTGGCTTCCCTTTTTTTTCTCTCCCTTTTTTTTTTGTTTTTCAGGGCTGCATTTGTCTGATTTTAATTTAAATTCCATTGAAAAAGCAAGGTCATTTCTCTGTCCATTTACTTTCATTTGCTTCTATTATGCAGTGCTATATAAATGGAGCCTCTGTAAAATGAAGTACTGTTTTGTTGCTGATGGCGTTGATAAATAAAGAACAAGATACTATAAATATTTTATTTAGTTCCTAAAGGCTACATTGGCTTTTAGTTCTTTCTGAACCAGAAGTAGATTTACTGGGAGTGTGTTAGCTCATTCTAGATTTGGTCTGTTCACTCTGTTTCATTAACTCACATTAAATGGCAGTAGCTGGTTCTTTTTTTCCCAGCACTGTCACAAAAGCCCTACACAACCGCAGCAGTGATTACAGCAGAACAAGATGATGTTGCTTCACTTAAAAACAATAGCAGAAAATGGTTTCAATAACAACTGGTGTATATAGTCATGGCTGAATTTATATTTGTATGTAGAAGTTACTGAATAGCTAGTTATGCAAAGAAGTTGTGTGAATGAACTGCAATGTGTCTAACTACTGGTTGTTGTGGTGTGCAATTATCTATCGGATAGGTAAAATTGCCTTTTGTATGCACATATTGGCCAAAGAATAACCAACTTTATGAGCTTTAAATGGTCTGACACATGACTGAGCCCAGTCCATGAATGTCAGTCAGTAATTACTAAATTACTATTACAGCTGAAATGAAAACCACTATGAAGCCAATGAAGGACTTATCCAAATATCCACATGCATTGCCATGCTTTTAGTCAGAATTATATGACATGTTTCTAAGGAATATAACACCTAGAATTTACTTTCCACAAGAAATATAATACCATCCACTAATTTACCCCACTCACAAAAGAATGCATGATCAAATCTGGCTGTTACCATATAAGCCTTTCCAGAAACGAAGACCAAGACACTTGTTTCTTTTTTTAACTGACTCAGCATCACTGACTTTCAAACCACATAGTGTCATTTCACTCTCCCCCAACAGCAAATGCAATTACTTCTCCACAGCTGTAAATTTAGTGAAGAATTGTTTTCACTATCAGCATTCTTAGTACCTTAAGTTGTATTTAGAGGTGACACAAATCACATATTATTCTCTATTTTTCGACTTTTGACTTCTAGGTTTTGAAGTTTTATGGAAGGAGTAGAAGGAAGGGTATAGGGAACAAAAGCAAGAATGCAGAGAGAAAAGGAAAGAGAAGGTCTGGAGGCACCGCTTGACCTTGGAGTGGAGAAAAGATCAGATTTCATCTCTGCACCCACTGCCTGTGTCCTACTCTTTTATAATTACTTATCCCCCCCTCCACTTATCGACAAGTCTCAGGGCAATTAAAGCTCAAATTTCCCTTCCACGTCACAACTTTTTCTCATTAACACCCACTGAAAAACAATAAATCTTCTTTCGAGTAACATGGCCATGCATCAAAGGAAAACATGTTATTCACCACTGTTCCACCTAAAAACATCTTTAACCTATATCTGTTGTTCTAAGCAGCTCTTTATTTTTCTTTTGCCTTGTATTGGTCCTAGTCCCGTATGCACCATATAGTAACAAAGTATAATACAGAAGGAAGCTTTTATTTGTTAATTTATTTATAAAATCAAAATCCAGTCCTCCCTGCAACTTCTCTCGAAACCCCTGCAAGCTGCAAAAAGTGTGTGTGATGAAGTACACCTGTCAAATTAACATTGCAGAGTGTATATAAGAAAGAGAAGAAAACATAATTGGTCATCCAACAAGCAAATGTATCTACCTCTACATGATACCCAGTGTTATGTTGTTCTTTAAAAAAAAAACACAACACTGTTTTCTGGAAATTTTATCTTTGATAAAATTCCAACTAGTATTTTAAGTGCTCATAGGTTTTGTTGCTTTGGTGGTGTTTTTTTTTTTTTTTTTGTGTGTGTGTGTGTGTGTGTTTGTTTGTTTCTAACTTGTTTCATACAGCAGCTGAGGCTCACCATCTGGTCTGGGCTGACATTACAGAGCGCAGCCAAACTGGTCAGAATCATGATGTTTTGCCAATGTTCAAAACACTAGAAAATGCTTGGGGATAACTAAAAATAAATGTGGGCATCCTATATCATAATTCTGAAGAGAGAGGAGGTGAAAACAGCACAAAGGCTTTCTGAGGGAAGGCATCTATTTCCATCACATCTTGAAAGAAGTATTAAGCAGTCAAAACACCACTGATTATCTTTCAGACGAACTCCTAATTTTCAACCCAATTTTTCATATTACATTGGGCCAACTTATATCATGACTAAACATTTGTTTCTTCAATCTCAAGAGTTGAAGCATAAGCCTCTATAAGCATTTTTCTATGCTAAGTATCTTTTTTCTTCAAAAAGACATTTAAAACTATCCATATCTAAAAAGAATGCTTTCAAAATCCATCAAAACCAAAGATACAAGAAGAATATGGTGCATCTTCTTCTTTGACAATGATATTTAATTATAATCACAGAGACTACTGAATTCACAATCACCTGAAGATTCTTCTTAACTGAATTCCATGATACTCCTTGACTTCATCGTTAAATCTGTGGGGTTTCTTTCTGATTCCTACTGAGATGAGAGATGTGATTAAATCAAAATATATGGACACTACGTATCTGAAATCATGGAAGATTATAGCTATATAAACATTACATACATGAAAACATTCATAAAGAGAGATACTGTAAACTCAAGCACTTTCATAGAAAAATAAGCTAGAACATGAAGTATTTTGGTCCTTTTTTCTAAAAACCCTATATTTTTGTCACGTTGCATGCTGCAGTGTGTAGAAATATTCATAGAAATGTTTCATGTGGCAACATGCTTAAGCTATTATTACTGTGGACTTCCATGCTTTCATTTTAGCTAATACATTTATTTTTCTTTTATTTATTTTACATACCTAAGTTTAATTGAAATCTGCTGCAAGAATCACAGGAAAGAACTTTCCCTCCTCCAAATAGCCAGAAACAATGGATCATAAACAATTTGCTGGCTGCAACAGGTAAACAATGATTTCACATATAGGTCTTAAGAAGTGCCCACCAGATAAATGGTGTTTTGATCTGTCACAGTTTATAGCTGAAAACCTGAAGTGTCCTGAGTTAAGGATGTTGAAACATGCACATTATTTTAACTCTTCTGACACCTACAGTATATATTAATTCGGATTATCTTGTAGGTAGCTTACACTCCACTGCATCGCTGATTTACTTTCCTAATAAAGGAATCGTGAATATACATAGGTTCTATTTTAGAAAGCTAAAGATTGAACAAAATATATGCAAAAATACACATTCAGATTCTACATAAGAGATTAATAAATCCTTAAATTAGTATGGGAGATTTGAATTAATCCTATAACGTCCAAAAAAAAAAAAAGCATATGATCTTCAAAAACATAGCTACATTAAGTTAGAGAAAACAGAGAGAAAAAATGTTTGGTGTTCAAAGTTAGGATGAAATTGATTTGACAAAACTGCTGTTAGCAAAAGAAAAATCTTTATCTATTTCTTAGGGCCCAGGCGCGAAAAGAGCTATTTGTTTTGTTCCTGTTAGAAAAGAAGTTACTCATGCTGTGATAGATTCATTCTTCAGTACAGAAGTTTGCGATGCATTCACCACAAACAACAACCTAGCAGAGAGCAGGTCTGTCACTGTGAAAGCCCATTTTTCTGTCTCTCCCACTCTCCTATACTATTCCTATTTTGATACTTAGGGAATATTTTAGTTGCATTCTGTCAGATTAATTTCTCTCTGGCAGCATAATAAACCAAGACGTATGAGTCCATCAGTTCCACATTTAAGGACGTTCATAGAATCAACAGCATTGGAAAAGATCTTAAAGATCATCAGGTCCAACCACTAACCTGATCTACTGAGTGGGATTGCTAACCATGCCCCTTAGTGCTACGTTCACATGTCCCTTAAATACATACATGTTACTGTGTATCATGTTATATGTCAATATATTCAGTAAATGCCTGAAGACCTGCTAGACTGGAAGCAGAGCAGCAGAGTATTCAGTTCTTGCTCCAGACTAAGCCTACTTGTTTCCTTCTACAGGCTAGTATCTCACATGTTGGTATTATTTACTGTTATTTCTCATATTCTCTTTACTCAGGACCCATTTTTACTTATTAGCCAGAATCAGTGGTCTGTAGCACCTTGGATATTCACAGAAACAAGCACTATTTGCTTATGATAGATAAAAAGTGAATAGTAAGGGAATAACTTGCTTCAGACCACTCAGGGAATTATATCCTTAGGTCCTGTTGACAGAAAAAGGCAGTGAGAAACATTTATCTCCTCTTCAGATGCACTGATAAACTTTCATGAGGTACTGAAAGTAAGGTCCCACCACCATTATTTGGCCAGGTGAGGAAGTGCATTTGAAAGGGACTGCAAAATCCTCTTCAATCACCTCTGCACAAGACAAAGCAAGCTCATGCAGAGACTGCTAAGTGGGTGCCTCTGCATTTCTCTTGTTGAATCTCTAGTTCCTGCACTGCAACTGCATTCACTCCAGTATTCTCTATTATATGTGCGTGATGAAGCTACATTAGTAATATGGTCTTGTTTCCCACAAATTAAATCCAAGTCAAAAACGTTTCTCCACTGCAGGTTTTCTTTCTAGTTGCTAGTCCTAGTTTTACCAGGCCTGCAGATATCTGTTATGGTAACTACACTTGTCACTTCGCCTTTCAGCAACCCACTACAATTATTTAAAGAAAGTTTTAACAGCTTCTGGCACACAGAGAGAGAACTGAAAAACTGCTATGTAGCCTGCAGCCTTTTCCACAATCCTGTTCTTTTGCCTAGCCACTGAGTAACAGCCATTCACTGCACATCTCATGCTCACTTTCTCTATTCAGACGTCTATTTTTCTGTTGTTTTGTTATTAGTGGGTCTTGTTGCTTCAGACTCTTCACAGGGGTGGGAGGCAGAAAGTATGCTGCTGACCCATTTGTGCACAACCCCAGTGCTCTCAGCACAGGCTCCCGCCTTCTGAGGTATGAAACTCAGAAACCCCAGACTCATTCCTCAAAGTCCTGCCATAAAACCCTGCCAAAGAAAGACATCACTACAAGTCAGCAGAGCCTGAGAAGACATAGAAAATACATTGTCATGGCAGAAAGGTAGTATAGTATCTCTGAAGAAAGTTATTTTATTGCTAGAGAACACCTGCGGAAGGACACAGCCAATTCAGTGCCCCAAGCAAGATTAAATTACAGTGACTCCTGCTTGAGAAAAGATGGAGAAGAAATCGAAAGCTTTAGGGCTTCGTTTTGCCTTCAGAAAGGATATGGATATAGAATACATCTGTATTTGTCGTACTGTCCGATGATAGTCACTGTTTTTAACTTTTAAATTTTGTTGTGTCTGAGATTGCAGTTATTTCACAAACATCAGGGAAACTGCTTCACAGTTTCAGATGAGGTCCTTAAAATTTAGCAACCAGAAGGAATGCACCAATTCTGAGTATGCATATGTACCTCTTGATGTCTCCATAAAGTCTTGTTTTGTTTAGGGGCTCCCTGCTGAGCCAACAGAAAAACTCCCTGCCAGCCTGTTTCCTGCGAAGCTGCGATATCTGACAGGGTGGCAGCTAATGGCTCTCTTGTTCTATTCCAGGAACTGCCAAGCTCTCTCCAAAGGAGTAATTTTCCTTTCCAATTGCATTCCCATTGGATGCCACATCAAACTCCTACTGCTCCTTCACAGTTCTGAAAATTCGCTGGCTCCTGGGCAATTGTTTCATTTGAGGCAGGCATTTGATAGTGCTTGCAGACAGAGTGATGTAAGTGTTAAGATCAGTGGGGAAGCAACAGAACACAAAGGAAACCACAGTATAAGGTTCATGCAACCTGCCATCAAACTAACGCCTAAAGAATTAAGCAAGCCAGAAACTATTTTGAGTGAATGGATAGGAAAATTACTATTAACTCCTTTTTCAAGTGTCACACATCGTATAGACAGAGACAAATGAGGTGAATCTTGATCTATCCTTATATTAGAGCTAAAATTCTTCTCAGTCAGTTAAAAAGAACAGTTTCAATTATTGTATCTGACAACATTATAGCGGGTAGCTGCCCTGAATGCGCAACTGAAAGACTGTGAGAGGGCCACAAGCAAAGGAAAACAAGCAGTTCCTTTCCATTCATTAGAGAGGTAAACCTTACCTCTGTGCAGAATGGATGACCCCCCAGCCTCTCCACCAAACATGAGATTGTACAACACAACAGGCCTAGCAAGTTCATTGCAGCTTGAATGCACCAATATGTGTCTCTAAAATACACCAGGTAGCACTTCCCTAGGGAATAGCACAAGGGTAGAAAGATGTGTACACACTGCCTTGAGTAGCATTCCTGTTTCCAACAGTTCATGGTTCAGGTGCTTCTCAAGACTTGATGATTTTAAATGTTTTTAATGGATTTCCTTCTATGAACTTGGAGATTTACATCCCACAAAAAAAAAGCTCCACAGCTTATTTATACGTTATATAAAAATAAACTCATTTGTTTTTAATTTCCTCCTGGTTTAATTTAATGACATATATCTAGTGAAAATTACAACTATATAGTACGTGTTCAGTCATGACCTTCTCTTCTAAAGATCTCAGAACATGATTTTATTAACAGACAAGTCAGTGTGATCCCAACAATATTTCTTAAGCTTACCCAGTCTTTGAGGATCCTGCTGATTAAGGGGGGAGGAGCTCATTCTCTGTTCTCTTGACTGGTAACAATGGTGCTGCTTGTTCTATGATACTGAAGGTTACAGGGCAGAATTGGGCTGAAATCTGTTCTCCTGAATCACGGAATCACTCAGGTTGGAAAAGACCTCAAAGCTCATCGAGTCCAACCATGACAGAACCATGCTACCCTAACACCAACAGCCCTCCACTAATTCACATTCCTGAGCACCACATCCAGGGATGGTGACTCAACCACCTCCCTGGGGAGCCTATTCCAGTGCCTAACAGCCCTTTCTGTAAAGAAGTTGCAATGGGATTGCCTGGTCACAGCATGAACCAGTAAATGAGCAACTGAGCAAGCAGAGGAGCCCAGATCCACCCACCCTCTCCCTCTCTCCCTCTCGGTGATGCTTCTGGGAGCGCACATATGCTCAGAGCCAGTGCAGGTTGCCCCCTTCCACCCCCAGCACCTGTATTTCAAATAAAGGCTCCATCGTCACCTTTGTTTACTTCACAGAAGTGTTTCCTGATATCCAACCTAAACCTACCCCAGCACAACTTAAGGCTATTTCCCCTCATCTTGTCACCAGTGAGAACAGTCCCCCGGTCCTTAATGACTGATCTGACCAAAATGATAGCTGGAATGTGCCACTGACAAAAATATTTTTTAAATATTATTGGAGTTTTGCAAAAGTTTGCACGTAATGGGGAGTGGATGTGCAGAAAAATGCGTAGGAAATGCGCTGCTGATTGATGAGGCACTAAGGGTGGGTATCCAGGGGTCAGTCAAAGCTGCATATGCTATTGTGAAAGACAGAAAAATATACAACTGTATCCCAAAAAGCAGGAAAAGTTGGATATATTTTAAAGAACAATAAATGGAAATCATTAACCCACGTGGTACATGAGTTTACAGGGTTACAGAGGAAAACCATTTATAATTCAGTAATACTTTCAATGACAATATAATCTAGGGGTAATCTCAAGCAGCTGCTCTATCGCTGCCAGAAATAACAGAAATGCTCAGCACTATATTTTTCAGAATTATTTTCTTTGAACATTTTATTCAGAGACTTAGAAACTCAGCTTCCTAGAACAGCACAGCTGTTCCTACAATACTCCTGTTTAGGTTTTCTTTTTCTTTTTTTTTTTTTTTTTTTAATAAAATATTTTGTTCTTTGGCCATTTATGAATGGAATAATGGGAATACATGCAGTGGGAGTGGACCAGAGTACTACCTTTCTCTGTCAGGAAGGCTAACGGGTGGTAAACAATTATGCAGCTATTGATTTCAGCTAGACATGTTCAGTATTAGACAAGACATTCTAACTGTTGGAAACTTATTTAAATCTCAGATACACACCCTGGGAGATGTCTCCTTTTCTACTGTATAAAGAACGAAAGTCAAACATAGCAGTGTAATTCAGCAGACTTCTGAAGGTTCAGATCTAATACTGAGGTTAGCACTCTGCATTTTGTTCCGAGAAATACGATTCTGGATCTCAGCTCTTATGAATTGGCAGAGAAGTGTAAAAAGCCTGTGTGATTTTTTTTATGGACAAGTTAAATAGTTTTATAAACAGATAAAGGCAGTTAGCTGTACAATAGTGCATTTTTTATGTTCTTAGGAGGACATATACTGTAAGATATTTGGGAAGCTTAGTGGTAAACTTCCAAAGCAATTAGAAGCTGAAACACAGAAAACAGAAAATAACAGCACAGCCAAACTCCATATAATCATTTAACATTTTCACAAAGTTTTTTCACAGAGATTCCAAACCCCTTCATCTGTGATTGTCAACGAATACTTTTTACTGTTTAAAAGAGGTATAGATAATGCAAAATAATTGTAACAGAAGGTCTGAAATGTTCACTATCTAAAAGTTGGGAAACAGAATAAAGAAATCTTTAATTACAACAGCGCGTAACAAGATGAATAATACGGAATCAGGGCAAGAGGGGAATCAAACTTGTAACATCTTCATCCACTTCTAAAGATATTTGAGAATATCTGTTATTCTGATCACTGTGTTTTTCTTAGACTGAAAAAAAATGAAAAATCCATTCAGAATGTTTTCTCAGACTAAAGAAATCAAATTGCTTCACAGCATTCCTTCTAAGCTACTTAAAGTTGCTGACTGCAAACCATATTCCTCCATCCTGGCTAAAACAGAATACAAATGCTTCATAGGAGAGGACATTTCCAAGTTTTAAAATGAAAATTACTCAGGATAATGGTTGTAATTATTTGATTGATAAGTAAACCCTTAGCTGCTAAAGAAGATTGCATATTACTGACTTTCTTTCTTGCCTTGAGAGTAGCTGACCTGGCAATTGCTCCACTCACACCCTGTGATCATAGGACTGCAATGGGTCACTGCTACATAGCCCAGCATCCTTATTAATCATCTCCCACTTGCAACTTTCACAACATGTACCTCTGTCACTACCTGATACATGTGTAAACTCTATCCTTTAGCAAGGTGATAAATCTAATACACTTTCTTCTGTTACATGTAATTAATGATCAGTTGTACTCAAATTAAAAACTTTGTAAGATACCAGAGATTTGCAGCATTTGCCTCAATTTACCTGACCCTGTAGAAAATCATTTTATCAGACAATTGAGTAGTAAAAGAAGGCTAGAAATATAACTGTCAATCTTCTACAGGGCAGAAAAGGAAAGAAACTTAGAGATGTGAATATGAACTGAGGTTGGAACATGTGGAAGTAAAATGTCAAGTGAATGGAAGCATTGTGATTGGAGAAACTATTGTCTAAACTCCGTAACACATAACTTGTTTCTCATCTGAAGAAGTAAAAGGATGTAAATAACTTAGCTTCAAGTACTGTATATTTTACAAAGTCAATAGTCTTATGCAAAAAATGCGTTTTCCCTTCCTCAGCTCTAAAGAATTGTTCACCTTTTTTCTTTTTTATTGGCAAGAACCAATTTTCATTTCCATTCAAAGTATTCTAGTCCATTTCTTTTCACTCTGATGGCTGAAAAGAGACTAACATCACATAATACATAGTCAACATTTTAAGATGTGATACAATTTCTATCTGTCAGTTTAAAAACTGACAACAGGAGCTCTCTGTAGACAAACACTACTTGTTGATAGAAAATAATCAGTTACACTGTACTACATCTCCTATAGCTGCACAGGGAATTCTCTTTTTTAAATCAATCTTCATTGCTTTTCCTTCATTTTAGAGCAGATTGGTTCATCTTAATGTTGCTATCACAGATCATAGATTATGATGCAAAGGTTTGTTCTACAGAGGAAAACTGACTCAGAAGGAAAAGTTCAGGAGGATCTCATCATTGTCTATAAATACTTGCATGGAAGGTGCAAAGAAGAGGGAACCTGGTTCTTTCCAGTGGTATCCAGTGCCAGGAAAAGAGGCGCAGGAGGTTCTCCCTGAGCATCAGGAAGCACTCCAGTGCCATCCAAGAGACAGACAAAAGGTTCAGGTTTCCCTGAGAGGTTGTGGAGTCTGCTCCTTGGAGATCCCCGAAAGATACTTGGTCATGGGCCTGGGCACCCTGCTCTGGTGTTCCTGCTGGAACTGAAGGTAGGCCAGATGGATAACGAGGTCCCTACCAGCCAGCCTCAGCCACTAGGTGATTCTGTGGAACACTGAGGCTGCTCCCTTAAAGGTGAACAGATTTGTATGAGCCTAGAAGGTCTGTGACTTTGGTGGATAACCATCAAATGGCCAGTGATCCGTGCAGAAGATACACAGTAGTCCAGATACATAAACAGAAATTATGGGCTGGACATATATAAAATCCATAACCTGAGAAATTAGTATCTCCAGCATTCATGTAACAAAGCTATTTACTCATTTTACTGAAACTGTGAATGTCATTCTGCAATTCATAACACACTCTGTTCTACTGCAGTTTTGTCTTTCACTGTAACAAGTATAAAGCTTTTTGTAGATGATTAGGGAAAAAAATGTAATGATCACAATTGTACATGATTCAAAGACACTTTTATATGGATTAATAGCTTATGTAAACTGCTTAAATGAGAGACCATACTGTCAAAGTTTCTCATGTTACCCACTTCTCTGTTTATATGGCAGATGGTTTTGATTTACTATTAGCATACTAGTGGGAAGCTAGAAAGAAAAACTAATAGCTGTGAATTCCCAGAAGGAAGCAGTAGAAGTTTCCAAGAGAGTGCTTTTAGAGAATTTATAAACCAAATTAAAGAAAATATATACTTCAAGGATAGAGGTTATTTTCATTTACAATAAGGATGATTTTAATCCAATTCCAAATGCATCAAAAGAATCTGTGGAGTACCTATTAAATCAGCATTTCTATAAGTGATATCAGATTTTATCTTTACACTTAATTAAATTAAATCAGTTTTGACTCTAATACAATTGATTTTCAGATCACTGACTAAATTAAACAAAATAAGGAAAATCACGTTAAAAAGAATACCTCTCACTAATATACATGCATTCATTATGTTTCAGGTACGTTCCCAAGAATACTCAATTCAGGCTAACAGAAGGTACTGGAAAATATCTTTCCTAGCTGGCATCCTCTGAGACCATCCCTTTACCCAACATTTATTGATGAGCAGTATATATATGTCCTGACATCTTTGTAGCTCAGAGATATGAAGTATCACAGGAATGGTCAAGTCACTCTGTTATAAAAATTATGATACTAATGGGGATGCATTTTCTGCTAGCTTCTCGGCATCATCTCTAACTAAACTACTGGGTAACATAAAAGCTAAAGAATATCAATTGCTGGCAATACTTGCTTTATGTGTTTAGGGGAAGGTATTTGGAAATAAAACTAAACTGCACTGTCATCTACCTAGGCTTCAAACCTATTTATTCCGTGTGATTCTGTGTTTCCTGCAGCCCAAAGGGAATGCAATACACTTAAGTACCTCATGATCAGGAACTGATAGAACTCTGATTGTTAGCACTTTCTGCATCAAAAGTCATTGTGATTGAAGTACATGTGAATCCTTACATTCTCAAATTCCCCTTAATATTTGTCCAGTGTCAGCATTTTCCTTAAGGATTTGTCATATTTCATATATTTGATCTTCTTTCTAGTTATCAATTTTTAACTGTTGTCCAAGAGGATCTCTTCAACTGGGTCTAATTTTACAAATGTGTTGCTTTAGCATGTCATTTTGGTGTGTTAAATTAAATAATAATAATAATAATAATGTCCTTCTAGGCAGCAACCATAATATGCTAATAACTACTCCAATTCCTAAAATATATGTATATATATCCTTTTTCTGACATAACATTCTACTGAAGGAAATGGAGTAAGATACCAGCTATGATGTATAACTTCCTTATGTAAGTCACAACTCATTCTGACAATGATGTTTTTTTTCTTAAGGATTTCTTTGCTTTATAGAAAAAGGATTATTCTACCATGGCTGATCTATTCAATAAGATTAGGGTAGGACATTACTATTACAGTATAGTTGTCCATATTATGTCTGCCAAAAATATATGCTTATCTATTATTCACAGAACTCATCTCTTAAACACATACTTCAATTCCCTATGAGAAGTAGATAGAGGTAGCGAAAGTTAAAATGCAGAACAGGAGGAACTGTGCTCATGAAACCAAAAAATAGCAAATGAAGTGCACCAATTTTAGATGGATACCACCAAATGTTGTTCTCTGAAGTTGTTAGAGATAGCCTCCGGGCTATCAGTTGAAGTTTGCGTCTTTCTGGTTCATGCAAGGAACTGCAATGCTAGCAAGACTGACTAGCACAAATATACAGTAATAACTATTTAGCATTAATACTGACTTCCTTACAACCTTTGTAACATTTCAAGACATTTGCTAGATTTTCTAAATCTTGTGTTTTGACTGTTTTGCTATCATAGATGAGAATAATAAAAATATTTTTGGATGCTTTACATGAAGCATCTTCTTGGTTGTAAAGCCTCAAGCCTTAAGTTGAATCACCTGTCTAATCCCCTGGCATTAGTCATACTTGTTGATAGCTGAGATTTCTGTTAAAATCTTAAAAACAAGGAACATGACATTGAATAAAAATTTGTAGTACTAAAGAAGAAAAGGAAAATTAACTGTTTAATTATCTAATTGAAGAAAACATTTTATTTATAAAAATCATGCACGTAAATATATGGAATTGTTCTACACCTTTGTTTACAATGAAAAGTCAACACATTTTTCCACTAGGTCTCTGATTAAAATGTTAAAGATGTTTTCTCAGTGTTTACATTAATTTCAGGAAGTAAATATAAACATGACACAAGATAATTTAGTTATGAAAGGAAATATGTCTGAGATAGCTGAGTATTTTGCAACATACCTAGCAAAATGGTTGCATAAGTCAGTGAGGGCATAATTATCAAGAAGTTTTCTGGAAAGAATGTTTTTAAATCAAATAAACAAACAAAACAAACTCAGAGTTTCTGTTAAACTAGTGTCAATGGACTTGACTTTGAGTCAAACCTCAAAAACCAAAGTCATATGCATTCCAGTGCTTCCAATGGGCTATGTGAAAAGACACCATTTAATTTCTCTAGAAGGTGGCCAGTGTCTCTGAGTTAATTGTGGAAGCAGAGATGTCTGTACCTCCCACTAAAGAAACAAATCACCTGGAGGAGTCTAGGGAAACTCTGAACCATGTCTCCCCTGATAAATTTTTCAGCTGGGCCATGTTTGAGGGCATTGGGTAAAATGTCAACTGAAGTTTAAGGTTAGGGATAGAGTTAGAATTAGTCATAGGATCAGGAAATAGAAGTTAGAGCTACAGCTGATGAGAGGCTAGGAAGAGAATACTTAAGAGAGCAGTAAGTTGTAAAAACACTTATCTGGGCAAGAGTTTGGGACCTTACCTTCAGACTTGAAAGAGAGCCTCATTTTAGAGTTCAGAGAGACACAAGTCTTAAGGCTATGTCTGGGTAGGGTCTTCTAAATAAAGTGGTGGCCAGGATAACATTCTTTCCTGCTAATGTTGTCACCTGGATCAGGGGTGGGGCTCTTGGCTCAGCCAATGGCTGAGTGTTAGAGTAAGGATGTGGTAAACCTGGTAGAGAGTCAAAGTCAGGGTATATAGCAGAGTTGGGGTTGAATAATGGCTTATGTAGAAAGGAGAGTGCTGGGAAAAGTTTTCTACCCTGATAATATTTTCAGCTGTGTAGTATGATGTCTTGAGATAAAACTCAGTTGCAGGTTGAGGGTTTGGGGTAGGTTTAAGAGAAGGAGAGTTCAGGAGGTGAATATCAAGGTAGTTTGAAAGGTACTGTCATTGGGTAAAGTTGTCAATGAAAAGATTTATCTTCTGAGAAGCATCTCATTTTTGCTGGTGATTGATGCTCACTTGATGCTTGGGGTTAGGGTCAGGATTAGGGTTGAAAGAAAAAAGTCTAGGAAAGAAGCTAGAAAGGGATAGATAAATCATGTGACCATCTGGAAATTTTCTTCTAGAAGCCTTGTCTCCAAATATTTAACATAAAAAGGGCACCTTCTTAATTATTTTTTCCCATTTTATTTGTTCTGTATTCTTGTTCTAGACAATGAGCTTGTTGTCATGAATGCTTCTGAATTAACTGAAATGAAGAAGTATGTGAATCTTCACTTTCCAAGTTATGTTTATCTGGATTAGCATATAGTATGCCATCAAGTAAACTATGATGAATTTGGAGCATAAAAATATGTAAATAACTTAAGAAAGGTAAATCAAATCAGGCAACATTTATAGGTGGTATAAGCTCATCATTTCACAAAGCTTGGAAAAATTTCCTGCATAGAAAAACTGAAAAACAGGAAAAAGGCACTGTACTGAATTCATGACACGCTGAAATATTCTAGTTATTTTGGTATCTGCTACAAGTAAGGCAGTAAACAAAAAACAACTCAGAGCTAAATCTAGAGCTAACAACAAACACTGAATGGTGGTGGTTAAGCAGCTACAATAACTTAAACACATTCAACAAGTTTGAGATCCAAGCTGTTGCTGAGGGAATTTATGCTTTTTTTATTGAACTCTATTTTGACTAAAACATTAGCAGTGCTTACAGAGGCAGACAACACTCTCTCAACGGGTGGTCCATTATAGGTAAGTTGAGCATTACGACCTATACGCTAATAATGCTGAAGGCAGCTTGCATGATTTGAACCAGATGCTATCCATTCTGCCAGCTTCTGGCTTCTTACTTAGTCTTTGGAGAGAAGTAGTTGAGACATCTTGGCACTGGATTAACTGCATATGTACGGGCTGGCAATACGCCATGTGCTCGTGGTTGAGTTCAGGAAGGTAGGCAGAGGCTATTTCTGTGTTGTCTTGAATAGATTTGCTAGACAGTGCTTTATAATTTTCAGTTTCCATCGTACGTGTTCTGTGTGCATTTAAGGATTTGGCAAAAAACCTGGAGAACACCAGCACACAGATTAGAAGCAATCTCAGAGGCTGACTGTGGTGTGGAGATGAGGATCCCCTACAGTAGCGAACTATCTTCCTAACATAAATGCAATGATTCTTTGAAAAATAAAGCAGGTAAATACTTTTTTTTTTTTTTCCCCTGAAAAATACTACTACGCATACATCGTCTGTGTGTTTCCTTCACTCTGAGTATTGCTGCTCTCAGACCATAAGGCAAGGTAACTCTTTGTATACTCTAAAAAGTAAACAGTTGGCAGCAGGCTGATCATCTTACCCACAAAGTAGCTGCTTTTCTCTCAAAATGTCATTTAGCATTTGACAAGTGTTTGAGTACAGATCTTGACAGCTTTTCCTTTAAAAATTTATGAATAAATGACATGTAGTTTTCTATTAAAAAAACTCACATCTGGCCTCTTCTGATTTCATACAAACAGCCCCCTAAAAATCTAGGAGGGAAAAAGCCAGGAGTATTCACGTGGGAAGTGAGGTGGTGTTGAGATTGTTCTTTCTGCTTTATGAGCTGCAGACATTTCTGAGTCTTGCTACAAATCAAATGTATGAATAATTTAAGGTTAAAACACAATAAGCTCCCTTAACAGCATCCAGATACCAACAGCTATTGTGAGCCTTTCTGACAACACCCACAGCTTGATGCTCTATTTAGTCAGTGTGACTATGAGGCCATCTATATAGGGGATGGCTGAGTGGTACAGATAAGGTATCATCCAGGACTGACAAAAGTTAACTGTTTACTCCTGACACCCAGACACAAGCTCAGAAAGAAGAGGTTGCAAAGGAACGTTTAAGGGAGAACAGAAATCAGAGCAGCAGATCAAAAAGCACCTCCTGTAAAATTCTAAATGCGTGACACAGTGAAGTAATAAAGAATAATGTGTTACAAATAAGGCAAAAATGATTTATATACATAACAAATGCATACTTTATTTCCACCTGAAAACAAACAGTTGAAAGCTTTTTCTACCTTACAAGTCACTAGCAGACAGATATCCCACTAGGGAAGAAATCCAACCTTAGCTGTTTCAGAGACAGTCTAATACGATTTCAAAGTTGCTGCAAACTAAGACCATCAAATGCACTTGAAAAGTAAAGGATCCCATCTCAGAAAAGAACTGCTCATTTGGTAATTTTCTGGTTCATATGAAAGTGTAATATTGAAAAGGCAAATGATTATTATGTAACTTGTAGACAAACATGCTTTCCCAAGTGTGTTCTAAGCACCTAAGCCCAAGTCTAATGCTATAACCCAATCCATGCTATATCAACAATGAATACAGCAGTTATTACTACTATGGGTATGTAACATAGGCACCTTAGGCAAACGATATTTTAGGCACTGAACAATTTTACAGAGCAACAGAGGAAAGTAGGGCTTGACTCTTGTAATAAATCTTGAGTAATTATGATAATACATAGGGAATGCAGCTAGCTATTTTCTCATGACTGTGACACCTATTGATCTATATGCTGACTTATTATTCACACACTTATGTTCCTAAAGGGAAGACAGCTTTTCTCTGCAGCACTGCTAACAGCTGTTCCTCAATTCCCAAGGACAAGTCTTCTGAACTTCTTTATTGAAGGAGACTTTAGTGCCTCTTTGCAACTCCAAGGGAATCAGGAGGACAATTACCAGGTCAATGTTCAAACAGCTCAAAATCTCTGCAGGTCAAGTAGGTACTTTGTGGATTAATAACCATGGCTCAAGACTTAGTGTATGTCACTAACAATATACTGCGAGCAACTCATCATTGTGCTCAAAGGGTGATTCTTTTCATAGTTGCATGTTAACAGTTGTAGGATTCACTTTTATAAGTAACAAAAAATGCATAGTACTCACTTTCCATCACAAGCATCTGCAAAATGACAACACCTCTCTAGGATCTCCTATTAACCATCTTATCAGATTGCATTCCCAAACTACGTATTATATCACAACAATCTACCAGAGTAATAAGCTATAGCAGAACATGTGGCTACTAATTCTTCAGAAATTCTTGATGTTTTGTGTGTCAAAAACTCATGTTCGAGTAATACATCAGAATATATCTTAGCTATCTGAAAGAACCACATCAGTCTTGGTTGTAAAGCAGTCTTCTACATTTGCATTCTGTGTATCCCCAAATCGTCACTGCTTCATGACTGCCAATGTGACAAAAAAGAGAGGAGGCACTGGCAGAAAGGTCTTAGAAGTCAAATACATAGTGATATGAAGCCTCACAAAGAAGAGGAAACAACATCCTTATGGAATGAGTCATTATTTAAACATCATGAGGACTCGATCCTCATGCAAAGTATAACCTACGATATACCAAACACCAAATCTCTTCTGAGAAGTGGATATCATGATTAATCCTACACACCTTGAGTAAGCAAATGGATCAAGAATTTAATTCTGGGAAGTATTTTAAGATTTGTTTTATAGATTAGAATCTACTGAAATCCTTGCAGCTCTATTTGCCTCTGTAAACTCTGGAGTTTCTTGAGAAAAGAGAGGTAGAATATTGAGGTGTAGTGGATGTTCCTTGCAAGGTGCTGGCAGTTGGCAGAGGGCTGTAAGTGTGGCCTCTGTGAGAAGACACAGCCATTTCCAATGGACCCACCATAGGATGTGTCTGAGGACATCAGGAAAGCTGGCGGTAGCTCTGGAAAAACGTGTTTTTAAAAAGGCAAAAAACACGGGAAAGGGAGAATAGGAGGAAAAAAGATGTATGGGAAACAGCAGAGGAAACACCAAGGTCAGAGGGGGAGGAAGAGGAGGAAGAGGTGAGGGAGGAGAATGGGCTCCATGATCGAGCAGGTGCTCTCTGCAGCTCCATGCTGGAGCTGAGGAAAAGTACAAGAAGGAAAGAGCAGCAGAGAGGAACTGATGGTGTACTGATGGTAAACTGAGGGTGCTCCTTCTAGACCTATTTTAGCTGATGTAACATCAAGTTGCCATCAGCCTGCTGCTCCACTGTTTACTCCAGCCCCATTTATTGGGTTGGGCTTAGGTGTAAAAGGGATGAGTCTTATGCTGGACCAGTTTGTATAAGTGGGAAGTGAGGAAGTTTAATGATTGTTTTATGCCAGTTCAAATGGAGCTTACTTTTGAAAGATCCCATCCATTCCCTTTCCCTCCTGATTTTCTAGTCTCGTTTTTCCCAATCAACATTTAAATGTTCATATTTAATATATAATTAATATTTAAAACCAACAATTCACTGAATGTGATAAACGTGAACAAGTAGTTTATCTATTTTAAAGTTTCAGACACATAGAAAATGTGATTTCTATAATATGGAGTTACATTCAAGGACTTAAAATCAAGAAATGCAGTTGAAATTTGAATATTTTTAAGAAAATACAATTTCTAAATTATGAACAGATATTGTATCACACGTATCTTATTCCCTGCAATTCCTGTGAATAACATAAAATCTTGTAAAATGAAGATGCAAGTAGATGTGGATGAGAAAAAAAACATTAGTGATAAATATGTAACACATTATATACAGTTGTCTTCCCACTACTTCAAATAAATGTTACAACTCTCTGGTTTCTCCCATTATTCCTTGATCAAAGTAATAGAAATTCTGCTCATTTTGTAATTTCTTTGATGATTTTCTGTAGCCTTAAGCTGTTCACCAGAGAAGATCACAACATGTAGGCCCAACTCACTAGAGAATTTAAACACATCTAATTTTATGAATTACCACATCACAACAGAGGAAGCTGCACACACGCTTCAAATTTCAAAAGCACTTTACTTTTTAGTCTCACCCAAAATGTATCCAGAGAGGGTCACTAACAAGAGTGTAGCATGCTCATTATCTGCAAATTTCAGAAGCCTCCTATTTCTTCAGTAATTAGAGAAAAATAACAGTATTTATGAATAACTGACTCTCCTCGAGGCATCTGTGCCACGTGCTCATAAGAAAAAAATAGTAGTATTTAAGGTCCCATTGCTTGTCATTGTGGTTATCTATTCCCTTTGATATAAGCCACAAAGAAACAGTTTAATATACTGCAGTAAAATCAATTTAATTTGACCATGTAAAATATTTCTGCCAGTGTTCTTGTGTATATTTTATTTTTCTCCCCAGCCTTTCAGTTTCACTGAAGCATGAATGTTATTTTGCCTATATAATTGAGAACTCTTATACTAAAACAAAGTTCATTGAATTGAACCCAAGTGTAAACGCAATTAGTAACACAACTTTTATAATGACAAGAACATCTGTGCATAGTGCAAAATGTTTACTGATGCCATTTATTTCATTTTTAGTCTGTACATAATGTCTCCCTAAATAAAATGCAGTTGGCAAGGTTCTTCATGTACTATTTATAGCACTCGAAATAGTGTAAACATGAGGCATTTCACTGCTACATCTAATCAATGTTAACTATAATACAGAAAATAATACACAAAATTTAGTCTACAATGGCAATCTCCAAGATATTTTCTTTTTAAATCTGATTCTGTCAAGGAGAATTTTCTAATTGTAATTGCATTGTTTCAAATACAGTAGGAGGCTCTTGGGAATTATTCAACATGTTAAAGTGCAAAACGAGAAGGATAAGGCTAAGAATTTATTTCACACTTGTCTACCATGCAGGACAGAAAGATCTTAGACTGTTTCAGCTAAAGACTAGCCACAAAAACATTTTGTGAATTACTTATACTAAAAGGGCAAAATGATCTTATAGGAGGCTGATGGCATAAATTGCAATATCATATGATTTTTACTGTCTGATATCTAATAATTAAATGATAAACATTGAAGTTTTTTTTATTTACTCCTTTACAAAAATGAGACACGATCCATCCTATCTCATATTTTCCAAAGATAAATAACTGCTGAACATGTTCTGGAATCATTGTAAATCTTCATAATATTTCATATGTTACATAATCCTTCTAAAACATTACAATTTTGTATTGTGTATTCATTTTATTATTGGATAAACTAAAACGCAAAGAAAATAAGTAATTTTTTCGTGGTCAAGAAGCAATCACAATCAATGATGACAACCTTCAAATTTCTTTAGCTCATGTTCCTTCATAAGAGACTTCATTTAGTCCAAGGTAATCTAAAATATCACACCTATGTGAATTTGACTGAACTAACAGACATTTCATTGATTAAAGGAAGATTAATTTAGAACACAGATCTATTCTTACCTCATTCATAAGAGACCATTGGGATTACTGCATTCAATATGGATTTCTTTCCTATTGCTACTTGGGAGACTTTCAAATTCTCGTAGCCCACATTTCTACGGATAAATCACTGGGATAGAAGTTTGGGGACAGTATTGGGCTTGCTTGATTGGAATTATTTTTTACCTTTATACCTGTCATGCTGTCAGCATTAGAAGCTCCCTGTGAATTTCAACTTGCTCACAAATTAAAATTTTACTATAGAAATATCTTGATATCATGAAAAGGACCCGTAACATCTCGGCAATACACTAAGTTTGTCTGTTTTGTATTAAGAAAAACCTTCCATAATTCAGCATCTGACCTCCACAGGCAGAACCTGAAAGATACTTTTCTGATAATCTAAGAAGAAAAGTCAATAAGAAACATCTTTCCTCTGTAACAATCTGACACAGAAGAGGTCAGCTTGTACTGTATGTGAGCTGAGAAGTACTTTGACATTCTTCAAGAAAGGTCATCACTGGAAGTTCCTACACTGATTCTAAAATAAAATTTATCTAAGCCTTGGCAGAGAAAGAATCATCTGTGCACACTAAAAACAGTCACCTGGCTGCAACAGCCATGCCATTCTTGTTCAAATAAATAGAGGAAGTCACTTATTATCGTATTGGATATATAAAAAATATGGTACACCTTTTTCTCTGGCTTTTAAAAGTGAACTGACTCGGCAGTCCTGACATAGTGTGATTTGGATGATAAGAGAAGGTATTTCTTTCTTTAAAAAGTATAATTTAATATGAAAATATTACTTCAATCTGGCTAAAACACAAAGCAGATTTTAGACTTTTGTAAGAAATTGTGCCAATTATCACATTCAGAAGTTAGTGGATTTTTTATCTGAACTGAATTGTTCTGATGAGCAGAACCGTTAAATAGTGTCTTAGTTTCAGCTCAGGTGGAATTTTTTTCTTCAGAGTGTCTGTTATGATGCAGCATTTTGATTCTAGGAGAAAAACAATGCTGGTAACACACCAGTGTTTATAGATGCTGCTAAATAGTGTTGTATAGAGCCAAGGCCATTCACAGAGAAAGTTCCAAGGAACTGGGAGGGAACAGAATTAGGAGAGCTGGTTTGAACTGGCCTAATGGATATTCCATACCATATGATATCAAGCAGAAGGAGTTTTTAAGGGGATGGGAGTTGATCTCTCTTTCTCTTCCACTGCTTTGGAGGCTAGCTGAATGTCAGTCAGGAGGTACTGAGCATCAGTTGTTATATACATTTTTATATTTGTATATATGTGTCATAGTTATTATCCTTTTCCTTTTCTCTGTCTCAGTAAATAGTTTTATCTCAACCCACAAGTCCTACTTCTTTCTTTGATTCTCTCACCTGTTCCACTGAAAGGGGATGGAAGTGAAAGCAGTGCTTAGCCACTTACCAGGTTAAACAGCAGCAAATAGTTATCTGGTAGAAGTTTAATTTGATTGTTAACCAGGACATAATATCTGATTCTAAATATTAGAATGGCAAAGTTGATGAATTTTTCATTTAATGGTATATGGTCTTGGTCATTACAACACAGAAGGTATGTTTAAGGGAGGTGATGATCCTCTTTTTTACCAATTAGTGTATAGAAAAGGCCTGTTGCTTAACTTCTTTCACAGTGTACTTGCATTCCAGTTTACTAGAAAGAAACCTGGACATCATGTTGAGATACTATGATAAGAAGTTCAGTTGTATCTGGAACACCATCCCACTGTACATTAAATTTTGAAAAATGTTAAAAGACATTGCTTATTTAAAGAACACGAGAAAGTGATTAGGGCATTCCAGCAGAGAGGTAGGATGTCAATCCAGCTGCTCTAATTTAGATGATTCACATATGAGGGAACAATTTCTGTATGAAGATGTTCTTTCCTCTATCTTTTATTCTCAAGAATGAATAAAATTATATATATATATTTATATATATATGTACACATCCATTTAAAATGTTTGTGGCTATCCACAGCTGTTTAGTGAATAAATGCAAGATTTACAGTTCCATCATTAGAACTCTCCTTCAGCAGTTCTCGGCATGCTACTGATAAAAAATGATATAACTGTTATACTCCACTGATCATAGCAAAATAGATATATAGCCATGCACTGAAATTCTGTGTGTGCTTCTGTCACTTGTGCAAGGGATCATAATTACTTGCTGCAGAAAATGAGTTAATGGAATAAATGAAGTATGCAGATATCTGTCAGCCCTGACAAACAACTTTGCTGTTCAATTAGCATAACTCCATCCTTTATTAAAGAACTGGGATTACTCATCACAGTTAAACGCTTTATTTATTTAAGATGCTCATTTATAAACCAGGCCTAGAGAAGTATCAATTTATTTCCCCAAAGCCTCTCAGCAATGGAAGTTGTTATGGTTGTGTACGGAAGAGGGTTTGTATGTGGTTTTTAATAGCATGGGCCACATCTCTAATCCGTACTGTTTTGTGAGCTGCCTCTTCACCCATTCACATGATGTGACATTCCCATGGCAACTACTGTAGCTGCCAACATGGAAAAATACTAGTGGTATATTTAATGCACTTTCACTTAGCAATAGGCGTATCATCCCTTCTGGGAGCAACACAGGGACAAAGCAGAAGTACTAGCTGCAGAACATACAAGCACCTGCTTAGAAGGAGCAGGCAGAAGCACCTGGGACAGCTCTGAACTCAGCAGAAGGCTTCCTGAGTCCTTTATGCTGTAAGGACATATAAAATACCATTAATGGTTATTTCCTGGAAAGAGGGACTCGAGGATAATTAGAGGCTTGGTGTGAGTATTCACATGTTTTTTGGGGACTGGCCAAGGAGGGCTGCATTCTGACAGTGCAAAGGAGAGGGCTCCATTGAGGAAACTGTTCTCTGCCTGGAAAGTTCCTGTCCCTGCTGTTCTCTGTGGTGGCTACTCCACTTTGCATGGAGTAGCCCTCAAGACCCTCAAAGCACGGAGCAGAGTGAGTATCCTACACCAACACCGTAGCTTAAAAAAAATATATATATGCTGAGTTTGGTCTTTCTGGTAAAGAAAAATTGAGGTGAGATAAACACAGCACAAAGTTCATGAGACTTCAGTGCAACTGTAGTAATATTGCTACATTTCCAGAATCCACTTGAACATTTCTAGAATTTTGTTAAGTGGTTTAAATGTCAGGACATAAATTAACATAAAGGTTTCAGGATATAAATATTGGCAGATAAAAGTTATTTCTGCCTATACTGGAAATAATTTTGATAGCATCAACTTGAAATATTTCATAAGAATGAACGAGTAATATAAAATCATTCCAAAAGGAAGAAAACAGAAGAAACTAATAACAAAACAGTTTTCAAAGGCCAATGCTCAATAACTTAACCTTATCCTCTGCTGCCATCCCGTGGCTATTTAATTCAATAATACTGTCAAACTTTTGGTTATGGGAACTGTACAACATGAAAAGCTTAATTTTTTAGCAAAAGGCAGACAAAACATCAAATTCTGGGGTGAGGTGACATTTTTTCAAGCAAGGGGTATTGAAAATATATTAATAATAGTCTTTTTTTTTTTTAGTAAACATCTTCTAATAAACCACAGAATAGTGGGGAATTACAGAGCAGTAAGAGGAAGGATCTTTATTTCTGTGCAAAAGACAGGTGTTCAGGTTAAAGCCTGAGGAGATGCCTTTGTGAGGAAACAGGAAGGCAAATGAAAGAAAGGCAGCCCCAACAGCACATCTTTCCATCTTTAAAAGGAATGTCTAAAGTAAGAGGGACTGATGGGCATTTGGCTGTGCCTCAGTCTCTCCATTGCCTGCAAAGCAATCTTTGAGGGACCTGACATTTAGGGAGTTAATGTCACAGAGAGCTCCATCCCAGCCTGAGTGACAAGTGGTAGACCTTCATAGAACATCTGTAAGCAAGTGCTCATTTAGTAGTATGCAAATATCAATGAAAAGGAGACTGCTCATTAATGAAAAAATTTCAATATGATTTATAAGCTGCTCAAAGCATGACTTCATTTAGCAGCTGTACAACTTTAGTTTTTCTATTTCCATTTCTCTATCTCAGTTTTAGGTATGGGGGAAAAACGAAAAATATTTCTAACAGAGCAAGGAACAAGCAAGAACTCTTCAGTGAGTTTTGAAAAGGAGCTTAACCAGTTTGTCAAAAGTGTTACGGCAGGGCCTTGACTGAGAATATGAAAACTCTCCTCAGACCTTTACAACAGTCTCAAGTGTGAAAGGATAGCATACCTGCTTTTACATAGGTATAACATTTTCCATATTTGTTAGATCTAAGTATGTACATGTTTAACTCTTCCAAGCCCAAAGACGCTGCCAGTACTGACGACACATGGCCTGCCAGGAATGCCATATTCACTGCAATCCCTCAGTTACAATCACATCACTGGGAGTGTTTAAGAGGTATATTCTCCCACACAGTGCAAAAGTACATGTTCAGTTAAATCCAGAAATGAGGAAGAGGATCTCCAGAAGATACCTGGGCTCAGAACTCAGTTGACTGAAGACAGCAGAAGGCTGCATTTCTCCATCTTACATTTCTAGAAAAAGAATTTCTCTGTACTATTCTGTGTGTCTATTCATGATCACTGCTGCAAGAGAAAGAAGGGTGGCCAATTGCCACAGTACCCATATTTTTGATTTAATCTAATTTGTTTTTAGACACTACTATCAAATATGACTGAGACATTAAGAATTAATGTCTTCTTTCTGACAAATGAGGATGCTGACCGTTTAAATTAATAGTGGAAACAAAGGCCAGCCGTCAACCAAATTTCCACCTCAGCCACATAAATGATAATTTGTTTTCTTTCTTTTCATATTTCTGTCAAAACCTATTTCAAAGAAGATATCAGCCAAAGAAAGAGCTACAAGTATTCTGCCTGAAAAATGGCAAAGTCTTCCATGCAAGGAGTGGAAGATGACTTTCTTAGAGAAGATGAGCTGGTGCTACCATGAGCAATGAGTAAAAAGCTCATTCAAGGAAAATTTCTTGCATTGCAGATCCAACAAGAAAATAAAATAACAAAAGTAAGAAGGAAAATCAACGTTTGAGAGACCGATTAACATTTTAGGGCTAGAAGAGAAGGAAAAAAAAACGGAGGACTCCTACAGAACAAGAGAGAGAAGCAGAAATCACTGTCTCCCAAGGTCAGGAAACTAGGCAGGAGCTTGAGAAGATTAGACAACACACCAGTATCAGGCATTCAGAAATGGTGGCAGCAGGGATGAAAAATGTAACTGAATAAAACATACAGAATAATGAGTATTCTGCACTATCTGTATCCTCAGCCGTGCCCAAAAACCATCTAAATTACTTTCATTGAGATTCAATGACAATAAGAAACTCAGTGAGGGACAAAAAGGGAAACTCATCTGGAGCTTTGACAAGGAAAGTCACAAATCACTGCAAGCTAGGATGAGATCCTAAAGAGAGGATAGAGAGGTTCTCCTAGCTGATTATGATTAATATGGATTCAGATTAATAACTCTACACAATAAGAAAATTGCTTTCATGATTTACTGGCATTCTAATGGATGTACAAGACAGGGATAAAGAACTCTCTCACAGGCAACAGAAGAAGAAGCATTTTCCTGCAAATTAAGAGCTGAAAAGCAAACATGTTTATTACTTTCTAAGTTAAGCCTTCAGAAAGACATTACTATTTATGAGCTTAACAGGCCTGTTAGAAATATAAAATACATCTGAGGTAGAAAATCTCTTAATTTTCTTTTCTCTTAAATCTTGCTGCTAGCTGTGCATAGATGGGTCTTCCATTTTCTGCTCTCCTGTGCTTTCTGGCCCCTACTTTTGCCAATTCTTTCCTAGCTATTTATTTTTCATGTTCAGTCTGTGATGGCGCACAACATCCTTCTTCTTTCACGCTGTGTGTCAGCAACTATCCTAGCAATCATCATTTCAGAGAATCAAAGTTTAGCCTGGAGTTCCTACAGAATGGTTAAGGGTTCTAGCAGCTAAAAAAAGCATTCATTCTTGAAGACATTCACTTACACTGGTATCACAGAATCATAGAATGGCTTGGGTTGGAAGGAACCTTAAAGATTATCTAGTTCCAAACCCCAGCCACGAACAGAGTTGCCACGCACACAGATCAGGTACTAGATTCATTAGATCATATATTATTCCCAGTCACAGTTCTTTAAAGTGAGTCCTAATAAAGAATAATATGCCTACATAACTGATACCTTTTTGGATTAGGCTGAACTAATTAACCAACTATTGTCCAAGGCCATTGTCTGACGCGTCATATGAAAAACTCTCCTTTACTTGGAGTGGTTGCAAAGGCTGATGGGGAAAAATATTCTGAAAATTAAGTGATAAGAAAACTATTTTTCTTTGCACACCATTAGCTAAGGGTAATTTCTTCTGAATGTAAAAAATATTCAGTTTTTAGGAATGTCATTCAATAAAAAATTCTTTTGTAATTATGTTAGCACAGAAACTCAACAGTTAAACCTAGAAGAAAAATATTTTTTTCTTCTTTGTAGGATATCTATAATTTAAATATTTTGGGTATTAGAATTTGTTTCTACTTTTAGCACTCTTTTATATCATTCATCAAACCAGAACCTTCTGAGAATAAAACATCTCAGCAGGTTAGCAGAATTTATATAACACTGCCACAGATTCTCTCTTTGTAGGGTTTTGCCATTCTCATATATAGCAAGGACTGGGTAGATACAAAATGGGTTCATTTTGGATTTTTTACGTACCTTAATTACTCATTAACAGGTGTATATACCTATATGCATACATCACATCAATAGAGGAATAAAGAATTAGAGAAAGAGACAAAGTGAAAGAAAGATAGAAGAGACCATAAAAGAGAAAAACAGACGTAATTAGAGTAATGGCTAAGTAATGCCCTAGGGACCAGGTTGGGTAACAAGATACAGAGTTGATCTTTTTTTTTTTTTTTCCCAAGAAAGCGAATACACTCCTCATCACCACAATTAATAGCAAGAGACTAAAAATATCAGTTTCATATATGCACTAGTAAATAATTAACTTCTCCAGTTGCAGATAAATCACTGCAATTTCTCTGGAGATCCTCAAGGAAAAAGTCTGCTCAGCTGCTGGAATGCCTGTGGCAGGTAACGGCCTCATATTGATCTGCATTTCCTCAATATCCAGCTAAGGGACTCAGGGTACAATTTTTTGTTGCTTGTGCTTCAGAGCTATTGCAGCAAAACCTCAATTTCAGCAGATTTACTGATTGTGGTATATTCAAATGAATGACAGTTAACTGTGAGAACTCTACAGAATACTTTGTAAGATGAGAGTTATTTACGTGTATAGTGACTGGAAATGAGTTACCTGAAGATCACGTTGCTCTGTTAACTTCAGTCACAGGACAGAAGAGATGACTCAAAGAGCATTTTCCCGCCAATAAGATGTACAGGATTCAATTGTTTATACGCATAGAAAAAATACATAGGAAAATATAGACACACTGAAAAAAAATGTCAAAAGAGGTAATGAACACTTGTAACATTGTATAGGAGCCAAAGAGGTGGCCTTAATTAACTGTCTCTTGTTATACATTTAAAACTCTTTTTTTTCTTCCAAAATCTTGAAATCATAAAATCATTTGAGTTGGAAGTTATGTTTAAAGGCCATCTAATTCAACTCCCTTGCAATGAACAGGGATACCTACAGCTGCATCAGGTTGCTCAGAGACCCATCCAGCCTGACCTCAGAATTCTCCAAGGACAGGGCATCCACAACCTCTCTGGGCAACCTATTCCAGTGCCTCACATCTCCTAGTGTAACAAACTTTTCTTTTTATTTCACTCCCAGTCCGTTCCTGAAACATCCACACAATCACTCCTCACCACAGGCAAATCCCTCACAGAGATGAGGCTTGTGATCACTTACATAGAACCTAAGACCAAGCAAGACAGGTGCACAGGAAGCTCATTCATGCTGATTAACAGAAACTACTAAGGCAGTGGTGGTATAGGCCTGTGGCATTCCTCATAGCTAGGCACCTGAGTCTGGGTGGTAGAAGGAGTTCTTCTTGCAAGAGTTTGGAAGCTAATGTCTACACACTGGGAAAGAGTAAGTAAGTATTTCTTCTTTTTTCTTTTAAAACATACCAAGAAGAATCAGTCATCAATCTATTCTCTTTTATATAATGTGGAGATAGAGAAGCTGAAAAATGAGATTTAAGTTATTTGTGTATATCTTGAATGCTTCAGCTTGCAGCTTTGAATGTGTGCTTTTTATTTTGAGGAAAATGATGAATTTGGGGTGGATCTGTCTACTTCAGTAGGGAGCAGGGTATCAAAACACACAGGCCTGTGGTATTTTTAGTCAGATTGGTATGATGTAAAATGTTTTCAACAATCTTGATAACAGTTTTAGAAAAACTAAAGCCTAACATTGCAATATTACAGTAAAAGTGCTTGTGGCTTTAATGAGAACATTTGGCTGAATTTTTCTTGACCTTACATCATTTTTTTTCATTAATATGCATCTTCTTGGCATATAGCAATTTAAAATGATTTTCTTCTGTGTGTTGAAGCAGAAAATGTTTTTCTTTGTCAAAGGGAATAAGGGAGGAAACCTATTCTTTCCATGGTAACATGGGAATTTCAAGAAAGTAGTGACAGTAGCTGAGAGGCCCTGGAAAAGCATGTGCCATTTTTCTTCTTCATAGAAATAAATATGAAGGTAAAACCAAAGTAGACTGTGTGCAAGAGCTTAGACTCTAGAAGAGGATTTTGAGGTCTTTTAGTTTGTTGGTACTTCCATTAATGCTTGGTTGAACAGGGATGAGTAATACAAAGCAGAAAATAACTACTTCATTTCAAGTGAAATATATGTTATCAGAATGTGATCTGACAGTGATGCAGTCTATTCACAACATCCTGTGGATGGACTGACTGGAACACACTTTGCCTTAGGAGTTTCTAAAGTGAACAAAGAACACAGGTGTTTTTATCTGAAAAGAATTCACTGAAGTGTTAAGTAATTTCCTCAGAAGACGTTCTGACAAGTCCTTTGAGAGGTTAAAAATTTATAGAGATTTCCTCTCCACCTTTTAGTTTGTTTTGGTATTTTGACTAAATAATGTGTACTTTATTCTTCTGTTTATTTGATAAGTATGGTTAGATCTTTGGTCAGGTTCTGAGAAAGGTACAGTCATAAATTAGTTAAGTACAAATTTAGGATTTCATGTGCTTCCAGACCAGCTGGATTTGAGACCACCTAAATGCTATCTTCTATTTCGGTCTGCCAGCTGTGTGCACGTTAGTATGCCTCTTCTGATAGTGTGCTCCTGTGTTCAGTTGGAATGGTGCTGACATGGTTCTGACAATCTGCATTTCTGAGCCCTTCGTATTTCAAGAAACGCAGAATCTGCACTGAACATTTTGAAGTCACAAGTGCATAAGATGTAAAGTCTTTACCTGCAGAAACAGAAGTATTTCAAGAGCCACAAAAACAGATGCTTGTGTGTGGGTTTATCAGTCTTAGATCTTCACTAGATTTTTCCCAAATATCTTTGTTTCCTTGTGGTCAGTGGCTAAATGTTCACACAACACAGTATTATTTTGAAAACAAAAAATAAATAGTTAAATACTCATACACTTCTCTATATACCAAAAAAAAAAAAAAAATCAGTTGATGAAAGAAGACAGTAAGAGAGAACTCACTGATAACTCCAAAGCTGAAGGTCCTCTAGATATCAGGATGTGCATATGTATTTCACACAGTGACATGACCTAATTTTGTAAACTTAAAACTGCAAAAGCCTTTTCGTAATTAAAACAGATTTTTTAGGTTCAAAATCACTAGCAGTGTAAACGCACAAAAAAACTGCCTAATCCTAAATTTGCTAGACTTCTTCATTTTAGCTCTAGAAGTATGTTATTCTGTGGCAGCTCTCAGTAGCTAAGCCCCTCCTGAAACACTAGGCTACATGGTATAAATGCTCGTGGACACTTAATTTAGTAATTACTTTTAGATAAATTGATGAACGTGGAGTGCATCATCATAATTTTAACAACAGCCAGAGACTCAGTGGTGTGATGTCTTCTCAAATAACCAATCACTCCATTTGGAAGCATAAAACCTCAACTCACTACCTCCCTCGTAAACAGAGTCTAAATCAAACTCCCAAAGTTACTTCTTAGGGTCCCTCTCCACTCCACTCAGGGGCTGCTGAATGTGTTCAGTATAAATGAAAAGTTAAAAATCTAGTGCTCAAGTAAAATCCTAAAAATGGTCCTGTTCCACTCTAGTATCTTTAAAACTGCACAAATATGGCTCTGGTTTCTCTGCCTACAGTGAAGTTTCTTATTTGTGGTATCGAAGTTCTTTTTCACTGCTCTAGTCTTCTGCAAATAGTGATCTGGCTTAAGAAATCTCTCATTAGATGAAGAAAGAGGGGGCTGATCTCTCTTGTTTCCATACAAGCTTTAATTTGTTCATACAACTTTCTTCAGATTACAAATATGAAGTATAGCAACCAAAGCCTATGGTCATCTTAAGTGCTAAGTGCTGAAAATGGAAAGCTGCTGACCCCTGACCAATGCATGCTAGGAAAATATTGTTATTAATGTCATCTGAAGTAAGAGATTCCAAGTAGTATGTCTTGTAACCACTGTGTGCTTGAGTCTTGTAATAGCACTCTGATATCTACCTAGGCAGACACCAAAAATACAGACCCAGGCACGTGCATCTGAGCTAGTAAAACGAGAGTCTAATTCTCACAATTAGAGACCTAAAAAATGTGAGAACAAAAAGTGCAATATATAATCATAATAAAGGCAATGTAATCATTCATACTGAAAAATTATCAACATAAGCATTAAAGGCCTGACAACCTACAGGTTGATGAAGTTAGGAACTAAATAGTTTTAGGATGTTTATACATATGTTTGTATGCAAAACAATAACTTATTCCTCATTTTGAGTACCGTGTCATGTATATGTTTTGCAATACTGATACTGTAGATGATCTTAATCTTGCTTTTAGCTTTTTCTTTTTATTGCTTCTTTTTTAATGGTATAATGCATCTTTTTTAATAAAAGCATGTTGTTAAGATAGTCTGGACCCACCACAAATTGGCAGAAAAAAAGAGATCAGACTACTTGCGGATAAGATCTCTATGCTTACAAAATCAGACCTAATCTGTGAAGATGGAAACACCTAACTAATAAAAAAATATTGGTTTGCACCTTGGAAAATAAGCATGAAAAGGCTTTTTTGAGAACCTGGAGCTGGTTTAAACCATGGGAGTCTAACCCGTATCACAAAGGCAAGAGTGCTCCACGAAAAAGGAGCAACCTGTTTTTGTTTTTGTTTTTTCATCTTGCACTGACTGCTACTTTCAAAATTCCTGGGAGTTGAGCACTGCTTTATACTGTTGATTCTGAGAACCTGTTAAATCTCTTTAAGATCAGTTTTGCTGTGTACTTGACTAAGCAATGTGTAGATGTATCTGTAGATTGTCCTTAATGGTAGTAGGTAACATCCCATTTCTGCTCACTCTGAGGATATGCGAGGGCTTGCTCTAGCCTTGATGAGTGTGAACGTTCAATTTATTATTGCATACCACAAAGGAGTACATTAATAAAGTGTATCAATTTACTACCTTCTTATTTTTAATGCAGAAATGGTTTGTTGTTTTCTTAAAATCATATACTGTCTTAAGATTATATATCTGCCCTCATGCAGACACTTGTACATGAACAATCCAGAATATCAGATCAATTGTTTAAAGTTTCGAGTCTGTCTAGAAAAAGGCAGTGTGTCTTTCCATAGTCTTTCTGGGCCAATATTTTAATTGTCACTCTAAGTCCAGCAATGCTATGTTTTTAATTTAGCAGATAAATCTGTTAAAACCTGTGAAAAAAGGAATGACTGGGCCCATTAAAGGGTTTGAAAAATGAAGCATTTCATTTGTGAGCCATTAGGTTTTGATACCACTGAATCGCTTACTGGATTTTCAGCTTTACAGATTTGATTCGTCAGGGCAGATCTATGAAACATTGATCTTTCTGTTGATGGCTTGAATAAATGGTGTGGCATGGAACGATTCAACTCATAATGGCAACAGATAAGCAAAGCTGATGTCCTCTCACATGCAGTCTTGGAATGGACATACACAGGGTTTGTTTCTGAGTGCTGGTTAAACAAAAGGATGCAGCAATCAGATGGCAACATTTAGAAATTATGTAAGATATAATGAATTTTAAGAACTTGGTCTCTGTAGATCAAGACAACTTAGAGTTTTTCCGTGATATCAAATTACTGCAGATTTTAAAAAAGCTTGTTACAGCAAATCAGTCTTTCCGCACAACACTAACAAAAAAAAGTAGAAGTAACAGAAGGAGACTTATTTGTGCTAAGTCTGATTTTATTAAGATTTATTCAAATTATTCTCAGCATTTCAGCAAAGGACAAATCACTGCAAAAGGTCTCACAGTTTGTCTGTGTTAAAATTTAAATTGAAATAATCTACTGTTTTTTTCCTAAATCCTGGGTGAAAATAATGGACAAATAATGAACAACAAATAATGGAAAATGAGTCTGTTTTCTTTGCTGTGTTCCACTTAGGTGCGGAAATTGATATTTGCTTGGATGATCATGTTTATTTTATTTTAAAACAAACTAACCCAAAGCTCACATTTTACCATAAATACTCACATTTTACCTGGTTCAGTTTAAATCAAAAGTTACAGCTTTCTCTGATTATTCTCTGGGACTATAAAGTTTGGACAAGGCCATTGGTATTAGAAGGGTCATGTAGGAATTACCATGGGATGACACACAGATATGCTAGTATTTGTCTTTGTTTTGGATGTTAATGCTCTTGTGTGTGAGCCCAGAAGTTCTGGACTCTTTAGCAATCCTACTAATGTGGGAAAACCAACAGTCAGGAAATAGGAGGGAAGAGCAGGATATGTGAGCATCATGGGAAGGTAGATAGTACCCCTGCTGGGACTGCACTCCTGACTAGTGTGCTATTGCTGAAGTGTACAGAATATTTCTCTTCCCACTCTCATTAGAAAATTTTATATACTGGGAGGCCAACAGAAAATTATCATTTATCATTAAGGTTTTTTTGCAGCAGAAAAAATGTTTTTACCTGGTGTTGCAGCTGAGCTTCTGAGCCAGAATGCCCCCATTTTGCAGTGGGGCTTTGCACAGAGCCATCCTAACCTGATTTTACCACATATGGTTGCTGACAGGGCAGAATGTTTCCAACTCCTTCTCACAGCCACATTCAGCTGGGAAATCTAAGCCCTGGCCTAGAAGGAGGTAATGTGGATGACTGGCAGCTCTACCCTTGAATTAACAAACTGAAATCTGCTCTCAGAATATTATTTGAACGTACAGAACCTTGATTGACCAGCTGGGGTCAGCTTTCTGTATCAAAACTGCCTTCTAGCAAATGGGTGTGGGGGAAGAACTCTGTGTACTGATAACACTGCTAATTCACATTTGCAGAAAATGTTAGAGAAAAACTAATTCCCTGCTTAACTAGCTCTGAGGGTACCATAGCAATCTGTAGGCAAAGGCACAGTTCAGACTGTGAGAAAAACAGGGTAGTCGTGTTTAATTGAGAATTTACAATTCTGTTCCTTGAGAATTTTTGTTGTTGGTTTTATTTTATTTAGAATTGAGAAGTTAATTGCAAAATTATACTTCTCAGAAATGGAAAATGTTCTGAAGGAGCCAATGGACACTTGATAAAAATGTTTTCCTGGAAAGGAATGCCAACTTCATTCCAAAGAGCACTTTTCATATTAGTGTTGCCAACACCAAAAGAAACATAAATTAAGAAAATGCAAATCTTTTGAGAAGATTAGCTATACTGATCAAACTAACGCTTCCTGCACAGCAAAAGGTTGCAGAGTATGGAAACACATTATTAGACAGATTGAATGCCAACTTGCTTCATTCCTCCTTCAGAAGGCACTGGTTCCAAACAGTTAACAAAATGTCCTAGCAGACCTTGAAGTATGAAACTACCTGGATGTACAGTGCTCTCTCTTTAAGTCTGGCATGATCAGCATGATTACAGTGGGGGGAGGGAGGAAATATCCAGTTACTGTATGACTTGGATGACACGTGGAGCTCACTGCTGGACTGATCACTCCCTTCTGAAATATAGGTTATCCATCACCTGCTCTCTGTATGCACCCAGACAGCCATCTGTTAGGGAGTCTGATGTCAGCAAATTCAAGATGGTGCAATCACCACCTACCAAATGTATTTGCAGTTTTAAACTATATAGCACAGCTTTGAGTATGGTATTACTAAGAAACTGTGCAGAAGATCTTGCTCCATCTGATCAGATGCTTGCCTTAAATGCTGAAACCAGTTTAATACCAATAAGGAAGAAAGCATATCCCTTTCCAGTGCACCTTACTGTTGTACTGACATGAGCAGAGAAAACAGATGAGAAATATTACAAGAAATATTACAAGACCTTGTACAGCTTGACTTCATAAAGCTGCATAGGCAGGATGTGACTGAAGAAACCCAACTGCCTCTAGAGAAGGAATTGCATTCTTATGAGATGCTAATGCCATACCATTAAAAACATCTTTGTAATGCTGATAGTTGCATTTCTGTTTTACTGTCTGCAGAATTATTCATGCACTTCTCACTCATCTAGAAAATGTTATCAATGATGCAACCAAGGAGAAATCTGTCCTCAGCGTTGGTGGTTGCCTTGCAGGTAAGGAAGTGAGTGAGGAGTCTAGCTGAGAGAGAAGATAACTCAGAAAGGCTCAGTAAACATCTTGTAACCATTAGAAACTTCTGTGCTCGTACAGCTTTCTTTCAACCAGAGATTTCCAGATGTAAAGATGGTACTGAACTATCATTAATTTTTAAACAGAGAACAATATTTGCTATATTAGAGTAAATTTAATTAGAGGCATGTAGGGAGAACTTAGTGGTAGATGTTAAGCCTGTATACTGCTACCTTGTGTAGAAGCAGGATCTGTTCAACATTCTTGAATTTTGAGTTTTTGGTAAGAGCTTTAAGCTAGTAAGGTTTCACAGGGACACGCCAGCCTCTTAGTGAAATGAGACCACTTTTACCTCAAAATACATCTGTCCAGTTGAAATTGCTCTCTTTGCTTAGCATCTCTATGAACTCCACCACACTAATAATCTGCTGGTGTGTTAATCAAATTGCCAGTCTTCGTTAGGTCTTTCTAAAGTTTATTGCAACTCTCTGCAGACTAAACCAAATGTTTTTATCACCTCTCTGCTTGGTCTCTCTTTCCAGGGTGTGAATGGAAAAGTCATTCAGGTTTTATGAGGTACAATCTGCTCTTCTCAGGCCCATGCTGTTGCTGTTTATTTAATAGTTTTCTTCCTTGTGCATTCAAATTATTTCCTTTATCATTTGGACCACTGTCTATGTCAAACCAAGTGATAGTATTCTAGATTGCGACCTTTATTACATACTGATACTATATTTGCACTCTCAGTTGTTTCTAAATAATTTTAAATAAGTATGTGCTAATATTATCTGTTTCTCCTACTTGGCAGTTAGAGGGAAAAAAAGTTAGCAGGGGTGTGAACTTGCTGCTTGAGCCTGAGGGCAAACATTCTCTTCCAGTGATGCTGGCTCCTCAGCACTTGGCCCTTGGATGCTGTCCATGCTCCGTTTGTTTTACAAGTATAAGCATAAACTCTCCTTACCTCAGAACAAAGTGGCCACATTGAAACTGAAATCTGTTTGCTGACAAGGAGTCTGTCCAAGTCTTTTGGACTTGCATAGTCTAGCCATTCTCCTGAAATACCACATGCTTTCAGTATTTTTTTCTTAAAATGGACTCTCACAAATATAAAAATACATACAGAAAATTAGTTTGCAGGGAACATACTGCAACTCACATGGCTTAGGTTGGATTTTCTGTGTAAGCTCCAGCTTGCAGTTACACTGCCAAAAGCAGTAAGTGGTATCTCTAATGGCAAATATGAGGTAGAAACTTGAAAACATTTACTGAAAAATGTTTTCACTTCCAGTCAGCAAATTGATAGAAGGAAATTCTGTCTTAAAGTGCACCAACTCATATAAGCAATCTTTTTAAATTTTGTCCTCGAACATACCAGAACCCATATATAATGAAAATCACTGTTGTCATGAATAAAGCTTAGGACTAGTCATTAAATCCTTAAACAGACATGATTTGTTTAAAAGGTAACTCCAAAACTGCTTAGTATATGTATTTCCCTTCTTAAAGAGAAAATGAATCCACATTGTTGATTGTCAATCTGATAACTGAACTGTCAGATTAAACCTCTTAATTCCAGACTGACAGCATTGCCACCATGAAAAATTAAGACTTGTCTTTTGATTCATCTTGATTTTTATATTTGTATCTTATAGCTTCATCACCTTCTTTCTCTTGCAGTTTTTTTTTTCTTATTCATTTTTTTTCTTTATTTATGCCTTAGTTTTCTTCCTCTGTCATGATGCTCCTCCATTCTAGATACAAAACACAGGAATGTCTTCCTGTAGGAAAACACATTAGGCTAAAGAGTTTGTGCTGCTTTACAGTAGGTCAGATAAATATGTGAAAGAATTGATAATTGTATCCAATCCAGAGCACTCCTTATCTGTCTCCCTCAAGCACAGTTAAATTGTCAGATAAAGATTACTGTCCATATATTAGGGCTATGTTTTTTAAGTCTCCATTGAACTTAAAATTTTACTACCTGGAAAAAGTTTACAATCAGTTGCATTTTGCTTTATGAAACAGTCATATATTTTTGAAGTAGATGCATTTGCCCATAAAGATGACTGATGGTGACAGCAAGAAACAAGATAACCTGATTTGAGTCTTTATCACCTCAGGAATAAAAGCATGAATACTGTTATCTCAGAGTTTTTCTGATTTGGAGAAAAAAAGCAAGTGTACCTTTGAACTGATACTGTCCATTCAGAGCCAGAAGATTTTATTTAGAGAAAAGAACAGATCCACTAGTATAACTGAAGAAGTAAGCCTTCCAGTTTCTTCATGGTGCTGGACTTAAAGAGTGCAGAAGAATACTAATAAACTATTGAAAATCAGTTGTAAGATTTCTTATATTTTTTTAATTTGTATTTAATTTTCCCACTAAAGACTATGGATATTCTTCGTATGGCTTATTTAAGTTTTAAAATACTAGCATCAGATTTCTGCAATCAATTCACATTCACGTGCAAGCATTTTTACCTAAATAGCAGAAAAGGTGCAGTGAAATCCAGTGATATCAGAAATGTCTTTGTAGACGGTATAGTTCACGAGACACTTTTGAAATAAGTATCTATTAGATAAAGGTATTTTCTATGAAGTGCATGTCTTTTATACATATTAAACCTAAAAAGAGGATATGGAAATTGAGAAAATAATGAGCTGAAATTCTGAATCATCTTAGTAGTTGCTTTAACTTTTAAATACCTTGTGATTATTATTTCACAATCAACCTATCTAAAAGATCATTCTGAACATGGTCTGTAGGCACAACTAGCAATTTAATTTTTAGTATCTTCACAAGATCACTATATTCCAGAACTTGTCTTCTAAATGGACTCTGGGGTGACCTTACTGCTCTCTACAGCTACCTGAAGGGAGGTGGTGAGGTGGGAGTCAGCCCCTTCTCCCGTGTAACTAGCAATAGGACTAGGGGGAATGTTCTCAAGCTGCTACACAGAAGGACACAGAAGGTTTAGATTGGACGCTGGTAAATATTCTTCTCCAAGAGAGTGGTCAGGTGCTGGAATAGGCTGCCCAGGGAGGTGGTGGAATTCCATCTCTGGAGATGTTCAAGAAACTTTTAGATGTTGTACTGAGGGACATGGTTTAGCACAAAATATTAGTGATAGGTGAACAGTTGGACTGGATGATCTTAGAGGCTTTTTCCAGCCTTGATGATTCTATGACTCAAGTTTGTAGACTATGTCATAAAATGAGAGAGTTGAAGGCTGCAATCTAAAAGATGAGGAGAATTACAAAATGCATTTCCCCTTTTCCTCACTCAAACACACAGCTGCTTTCAGCATTCCAGGTCTTGAAATTAAGATGGTGTAACAAAGTCAGTTAGACTTCATAAAATGATTGCCATATGCACTGTATTTCAACTGTACAATATCAAAAAAAATTTTTTTTTTTACTTTGGCTGTTGTCCAAACCTTTCCAATATGTCTTCCATTTCCTTTGCTGTACATCAATTAGAGAGGCCATCTCTCTTCCCAGTGAAAGTTAAGGAGCTGGTATATGAAAAGCACTAGTTTCCTTTAAAAGAATTCTCCCCACTGCTTTGTAGTCTTAAATTTTAATAGTGATCAGACTGATACTTGTTACTCTTCCTTACACATTTTTTCTTAAGTACTGAGATTGTCACTACTAAGTTCTGTTTTGGGAGGTTTTTCTCTCAACTGACACACTCTGAGAGGCAGTTGTCTAGAACAATCTGATGTTCTTTCACGTGGATTTTTCCCTCTGGTTTGAGAGGGACTTATGTGTAGGCTGAAAATTACCTATTTCTTAAAGGATGTGCTATTTTTAACTATTTCAAATATGTATATTTTGTTCCATGTTCATTTCTGTTCGTGTTCTATAAAAGATGAATGTAGAAGGCTTTCTTACTTGTTTGAAGTTCTTGGAAGAAGTCTACATTATTTCCTCTGTTACCACAAAGAAATTCTGCTCAAAAAATACATTTAAAGGTGACACCTGTTGTGCAAGAGCAATAATAGGTATATCCCAGTTGGGTTCCTAAACTCTGTTAATTTTCATTTACTTTCATCTGCTCAATCCTTTGCAGTGTTATCTGGCATCTGATATAGTGCATCAGGGAAATTACAGCTTATTTCTAAGGCCTGTTTAAAGAAAAGTATTGAATGAGACTAAAGACTCAGCACAGAAGTTATAAGAAGAGGTGGCTTTCCTGCTCCCTCAAATTCAAAGGCTGTGCAGCAAATCACTGTAAAGACTGAGAGAGGTGATTCTGTCCCTCTGTTCTGCACTAGTAAGGCTTCACCTGGAGTACTGGGTCCAGATGTTGAGTACTCAGTACAGGAAAGACATAGACCTGTTGGAATGTGTCCAGAGGAGGGCTACAGAAATTGTCCAAGGGATGGAACACCACCTAGAAGGCCAGATCAGAAGAGCTGGGACTGTTCAGCCTGGAGAAGAGAAGGCTCTGAGGTGACCTAAGAGTGGTATCTCAATATCTAAAGGAGAGCTACAGGAAAGAAGTAGACAGACTCTTTAGCGGGGTGACAGAACAAAAGAGAGTAGCTTCAAGCTTAAAGAGGGGATATTTAGGTTGGATAGAAGGAAAAAGTCTTTTACAGTGACTATGCTGAGGCACTGAAACAGGCTTCCCAGAGATGTGGTTGATGACCTGTCCATGGAAGCTTTCAAGGCAAGGCTGAACCAGGCTCTGAGCAGTTTGATCTAGCTGTGCATGTCCCTGTTTGTTGCAGGAGAGTAGGACTAGATGACCTTTAATGGTCCCCTTCCAACTCCAAGGATTCTATGATTCTATGTTGCCTTCCTTAGTAACTGAAAAGTTGCAAGTTTAGATTGTCAACATCTTCCAAGGGAAAGATGATCAGAATGCTGAAAGACAAATAAAATGTAGTGGATAATGCTTTAAAAAAAATACAAAATTAATTTTAAAAATGACATTTAAATACTGTGGGCTAGTGAAGACTTCTTAGGATTTTTTGATGTAACCTAAAAAAACATTCCAAAATTATTAAAAAACAGCTAAAGTACTTTTCAGTGTTTTTGTACTGTTTATTGTGTCCAGAATTACATTTTTTTTTTCTTTTAAAGAAGTTAATCTTTCTCCTTATACACTTGCAGGAAGGGGTTAGCTAATCTATATAAGGATGCATGATGCTAATCTGCATGCCAACTGGATTATGCATAATTAAAAGAAAACCATCTGCAAACATGCATCTTCTTTTCTTGACTAGTTTCTGTAGTGCAGTTTAACAGATCCTTGCACCACTGCCCAAGATTTATGTGTTTAGAAGACAAGAATGTGTGCTTCATTTTTAGCTTCATTTCATGAGAGAGAAACAAAATACAGATAGTTTGGGGGATAAGATCTCCCTTCCAAGACTGACGTTTCATACTTTCTCAGTCAGATAAATTGAAGATTGGAAATAAGGTTTCTCTGGTGACAGTTAATTGATTTCAAAATGTCAGTTGTACAGAATTTTTATTGTTACTATTTCTTACAGCAGTAAATATATACTATAACAATAAAAATAGCATAATTCAGCCTATTATAGAGAGCAAAAAAAGTATTAATAAAACTATCCTTTTATAGAGATGTTTTGAAATGTCAATCTCTGGTTTCCAGCTCAGATGATTTCCCAAGGTTTTGTTTGTTTGTTTGTTTTGGCTTTTTTTTTTTTTTTTTTTTGCATGAATGCTGACTGGCCACTGTTGCCAAATTTCTAATCGGTTTTAACAAAATTATTTTGATCTGGAATAATTTTTCTAATACACAGAAGGACCAACCAAAATTCCAACTTTCAAACTGGTCCCATATTTTTTTTTCCAGAGGATTTAAGCCAGACTCACATGCTTCTATTTTACTTCTGTTTCTCTCCTCTGAGTCTACAACTACAGCCACAGCTCAAATTCTTCAATATTTTCAATTTTCAAAATTTCCAATAGCTTTTTTTTTTTTTTTCAATTTTAGCTAGGGTTATGTTTTCCTAATAATGTTAACAATTTAAGCAATGCAAGAAAATGGTGTTGTCTTCTAATTATTGTATGCCAGTAAAACACTTCTAAATGATTGTTATGACAAGTAAAATACATATCCTGCATGTGCCTGGGAAACATGTCTTAATCCAAAGGGTAGAAACTGAGACAAGAATGTATGAATTATGATTTTATAGTCAGTATTTAGATTCTCTTCAGGAGAAGCAATGATATTTTTAGTTATTCTTTAAACACACATATGCCTAATGGATGAACTGGGAGAGGATAAAAAAAAAAAAAAAAAGAAATTGCTTTCCATGGAAAGCTACAGGGCCTTCCTCAAATCTCAGGGAGCAGCAGTCTGTAGTGCTGCTTCTCAACACCATCTGTTCTTTGAGTTTTAAATGTTTCATGGGAATTGAAAGGTTCAGGTTCTCCTGTTGACAGCTCAACTTCAGCAATTTCAGCAATATGCTCTCAGGCAGCAATGAAAATCTTAGCAAATATATATTATCACTCAATTTTATGTTCCTGAAAAGGTAATGCCATATGGTGAATACAGATTATATATCAATAAAATGTTATTCAACACAGTAAATAAATACAGGGGGGTGGGAGGGAGCTACTAAAGTGATTTTTATCCTACCAGTCACTTTGGATACATATTTCAGGTATTATGGTGTTTTTTAAAAACACTAATGTAGCCATTTATGAAATTATGAAATTAAAAGTAATTCAATATTAAAAGTATTTCCACTTCTGTAGGAAATCAAATCCAAAAGCCATCTGTATGGAGGAAGAATTCAGTGAGTGAAAAAATGTGCAAAACGCATAGAATACATAAAATGCATTTGTTAGAACAGCTTTGCAAGAGGTAATAATCTGCTGGCATAGGCTGATTCTTTTTCTTCCCCCGCACTGATAGAAATCTGTCTTTCAGTGAAAAACTCACATGATTCAAATCCTGTTTGTCTTCTATGGTGGAGGTTATTTAATACACGTTCCTATTTTACCACACTATGAACTTGCTATCAATTGGAGATAATTTTAAACTGTGCTAGGTCTCTTTTTTTTTTACACTTAAAATTCTGAATGCTTATTCAGAGCATACAGTCTGATGAGGATATGTCTCTTCACAACATTTTATTATGCAATGACAGATGATGCTTGCATTTCCAAAGCACAATCAAATGTAACAGCTTGGTTCCATATAATCATCTGCGGTTTTTTTGTTTCATTTCATGTGTAGTTGTGATTGTATATTGAGAAAAATTGTAAACACCTGATTTAATGTACAAGTGAAAATCAAATTTGTACTGAAGAAATACAGAACATTATATTTAATAATTATACATAACATTTATTGGCTGCCCTATGGATTATTGTTTCCATTTCCTATTTATTGTATTTCCATTTTATTTGGATCTGGTGTATTGGATTGAAAATAGAGCAGCGGAATATTTTCTCACTCTCCCAGCTCCTGGAAGAATGATTCTTCCATTGCTTCCATGCTAATCCTTTTTGCGTGACTGCATAAGATGTATTTCTTTGTTTCCCAGGGAAAATTGCAGTAACAAGAACTTGTGTGGGAAGGAATAAAATAAATAGAAAACAAAACAAACAAACAAACAAACAAACAAAAAAACCTCATGAAATACCTTTCTCATTGTGAGGATATATAAATCTTAATGTTGAAATACAATCTGTAACGTCTTCAAATGTTTGGTACCAGCTTTGGGCAAACTAGGAATGCAGAAGATAATCAAGGTAACAAGACAACATAAAGTAAAATTTCAAAAATAAAAGATAGATATGAAGTTATGGGGCTTAGGTCTAATTCTGATTTCAAGCTGGATTTAACGTGGTTCATCTCAAATTTCTCAGCGCATTTTGTCAACATTCAGGAAACACCTGTAGCACCTATGTTTCCCCATGCTGTGATCCAACTGAAATACGAATCACATAGCAGGTGTTAGGAGTAACAGTTAACTTAAAAGCATACCCCTTAGAGAAACTGTTACACTAAGCTTTCACAGGTCTTCAACAAACTGCATGAATAAGGCCTTCAAGAGCTTCAATATTCTGAGATGAATATGAACTAATTGCACTTTGTGAAATCAGTACGACAGTTTTCAGAAATTACCATCCAAATAAGCTCTACTTGGGTGTGGAAAGTACATTTCCTTCAGAGTTTGTTAGGGGACACTAACAAAAAGCAGAATTCCTGGTCTAAAAATGTAATAACTCCAGATTTTATTGTATTTCTTTTAAGAGTCTTATTGTCTCAAACCTGCAAAGCATTTTTGTCAGTAACTCCTGTCTAGTTTTACCTCATGGTCAAAGTAGAAACTGACTAGTGATGGATGCATCAGTGGTATCCTTCTTATTTTTTATTTATTATTTTTTTCCTTTTCTCAGTAAAAATGAGATAACTTTGTGTAAGATTACTACCAGGGCTCTGCTCTTATTAGTTTTCTACTTCAGCTGACTCTAAGATGCAAGAGAAGAATTGCAGCCCTTAGTACTATTTAGATTTATTTAGATTTAAGGCTGAACAAGATGCAGATCATAGAATCACCAAGATGGGAAAAGACCTCCAAGACTGTCTAGTTCAACTGTTCAGCTACCACTGATATTTCCCCTCTAAACTATGTACCTTAGTACAACATCTAAATATTTTTTAAACGCCTCCAGTGATGGTGACTTAACCATCTCCCTGGGCAGCCCATTCCATTGCCTGGACGCTCTTTTGCAGAATACATTTTTCATGATATCCAACCTGCATCCCCTGGAGCAACTTGAGGCCATTCACTCTAGTCCTATCACTAAATGATCCCTTGCAGAAATGACAGAAATTTTGAGCAACAGAAAAATGCAAAAGGAGAGACTCTCTAAAATCAGAGAACAACACAGAGCCAGACAGGGGGCAAAATAATTGTGATTCAAGGTCAGGAGTAAGGAGTCAGAGCTGAGAAGCAGAAACAACATGACTTTCATGCTGTCTCTCCAGAGGCTGCAGCTGGAACATCAGATTCTGATTGTGAGCTGCTAGATTATGAACAAAATGTGTGCTGAACTGTGGGATGGCATGCCAGCATGTACTGGAGGGCTGCTGTGTAGTCAGCTGCCCTTTTAGCTATTCTGCATGTGAACCTCCATTGCTACACAGTCCTACTTTTTAAAAACAGAAATGGAAGTATTCCATTCACCATGTGTATGGTGTAAGACTTTTTCTCCAGTGCTTTGAGACAAAAACAGGAAAATAACGATCAATGAGAAAAACAGTAGCCCCAACTTAAAGAAATGCCAGAGCATAGCAGAATTCAGGGTTCTGATGTGTGCTTAAGTCTTAGTGTAACCATGAGTGCTGGCAGTATCCGGAGAACAGAAAAGGTGGCAAGTGCCATTGTATAATGATACTGGTTTTGACTGTGAGAATGAATGAAAATGTGGCTGGTAGACAGAATAAGAGATTGGGTGGGAGATCTGTGGCACAGTTCTCCTTTCACAAGCACAGGCCCCAATCCTTGCACTCCAAGGAGGTGAAGGGAATGTGCTCTTGTGTGTCTTAAGTGTGATTGTCTCTGTGTAGGAACCACTTGCTTTCAAATGCATGAGGACACACTGACTGTAGGAAAGGTTTATTACAGACATTCAATCTCGCCTGGTAAGTCAGTGGCCTGTGGACCAGTGAAAATGTATTTGGGGTGCACTAAAAATGAGTTTTAACTTAAAGAACTTATAACGACAGTTATTCTCTACAGTATTTGCAGTAGTAATATTTCACTGAACAGAAAATAAACTACAGGCTTTGTAAATGAATGCATTTACCCCACATCTAAGGTGGCAGAAACATAAGATGATGAGCAAAGAGGGATGGGACTTCCCTCTGACACACTAGAAGGAAGGGATAACATTCAGAGGGACCTGGACAGGCTTGAAGTTCAGTAAGGCCAAGTACAAGGTCCTTCACCAGGGTCAGGGCAATCCTGAGCACAGACACAGTTTGAGTGGAGAATGGCTTGAGAACAGCACTGACAAGAAGGATTTGGTGATATGTAAGCTGATGAAAGACTCAACTTGAGCTGTCCAAGTGTGCTTGCAACCCAGAAAGCCAACTGCATGCCAGGTTGAATCAAAAGAAATGTGACCAGCAGGTCAAGGGAGATGATTCTGCCCCTCTACTCTGCTCTCATGAGACCCCACCTGGAGTACTGCATCCAGCTGTGGAGCCCTAACACAAGAAGAACATCAAGTTATTGGAGTGGGTCCAGAGGAGGGTCGCATAAATGACTGGGGGCTAGAGCACCTCCCTCTGGGAGCAGGCTGACATTTGAGGGTCTTCAGCCTGAAGAATACTTTGGGGGGACCTTATAGCAGCCTTCCAGTACCTGAAGGGAGCCTACAGAAAAGATGGGGAGGAACTTTTTATAAGGGAATGTAGCAACAGGACAAGGGGAAAATGGCTTTAAACTGGAAGATGGTAGATTTAGACTAGAAATTGAGAAGAAATTCTCTTCTGTGAGGGAGGTGAGACACCGTAGCAGGTTGCCCAGAGATGTTGTGGTTGCCCCCACCCTGAAGATTTCCAAGGGCAGGCTAGAAAGGACTTCAAGTTACCTGGTCTAGTACAAGGTACTCCTGTCTATAGCAGGGGGGGGAGGAAGTAGATGATCTTAAAGGTCCCTTCCAAACCAAACCATTCTATGACTTATGCCTGTCTCAACACTTGTTATTTCTTTCAATCCAGTCCTTAAACATAATTACGTACAGAATTCCCTCCTGACCAATGTTCAGCTAATGTTTCTGGCTGAGTTTTCTGACACGTAGAGAAGAATGCTAAAGAACTCCTTAGAGACTTTGACTATTCTAGCTTTATCCTGGTGATACATTTGAATAAATAATGATAGCTGAAGAATGTCATTTTACTTAGCATAATGGAAAAAAGAAAGAAACGAGACAGAGCTGTGTGAATGTCTCTCAAGAATGCTCACATGCAATTGAAAGATTCATTAAGTTGATAAATATATTATAGAGAGTATATCTTCAGTAGTACATAGACAGTACAGAGGCCCATGGTCAAAGCATCTGATGACACTTCCCCAGAAACATTGTGATACTGTGGCTAGAAGTAAATCAAGAAGTCCTGCCACACTCTTTCTCTGGGTTCCAATGAGACAGATAATTAAGATTTTTTTTTTTTTTAAGTTACACGGAGGAACTCTGTGTGCTTGCCTACATTACATACCACTACTAATCACAGAGCAACATTCATCTGATAAAAAGCCATACACCATCATTCCATACTCAGAGACTGATAGTTTGATAAAAACCTGCTGCAGATTAATACAAACCCACGTAGTAAGGCAGCCCTCATAGATCTTTGAGCTCCCACATTGACTGCCAAAATCCTGCTTTTCCAGGAGGTACTGGCCACTGCTGCTCACTGCTGAGCCTTCTGTCCTTTCCAATACATGTAAACCATTAGCTGAATGGTGTGTTTTGGCTAATTCTTTCTATATTTACATATTCCAAACATGATTCATAAAGCAAATATATGCTATTCTTATCTGCAGGGAGAATGTGTTGTAAATTATTTTTACACTGGTTTTTGTTGCTGTTTAGTTTTTTGGGGATGTTTTTTGCCTTGACAACCTAAGCCTTGATTACTCAAGTATCAATTCTAATTATTAGAGAAAGGTGACAGATTCAGGATGGAGAATAGAAGGAAGAAGCCAAAAGCAAAAGGCTATTTCCAGGAAAATGAAGCCACCAAAGTGCTAATAAACCTTATTCCAAAAGAGTAATATTGTTCCTTCGTTCAGCTTTATTTATAAACACACAACACTCCAGCAATGGTTACACAGACTAAAAAGCTCTGTGTCCAAAATGCACAGCACACTGCTCCAGGACCTACAGAGAATAAAAGCCCTGCTCAGTTATACAGTTTTCAGAACAAGCACTGAAGTGAAAATGACAAAACTCTCCAGAAATCTGAAGTTTGATACAAAAAGCCTACTTTGTACAGAGATTATTCTGAATTAACTAGACAGGAGAGAACTGAATATTCATCCTGATCTCAGTTCAGTGGGTGTTCCACCAAGAGTAAGCAATAGATCAGCATCAGCCTTTACATCTTCTCAGAAGGAAAGAAAACCATCTGACTTATCTGATCACCTGATGGACAGGTTGGGTCATATTTTGAGAGAAGAAAGTGAAAATTTTATGCAAGTTCTTGACATATCATCACAGAATCTCAAAAATCGCACGGGAAGTAGGAAAAAGAAACTGACTGAGCAGGAGATGGAGTGGGAAAAAAAAAACAGGAAAAATCAGAAAAAGATTCAAGAAAGTACAGGAAAGTTGAAAAAGTATTTCAAACTTTTATCTCAGGTAAATTTCCTTTAACTTTGATTGCAGAGGGGAAAAGCAATCTTGATATTCTCCTTGTTTGTCAGTGGCAAGCAGCAGAACCAATAGTCTAAGTCTAATTTATTATATGGGAACCAAAGACATGCTCTTAGCATAACACATATGTAAAAAATGGGCCAGAGTGGGGGAAAGGGAGAGGGGAAACAAGGGGGAAGAACACCTATACAGACAAACATTTTGAAAGTGCCTAATGAGAAATATTTTTTGCACACTTGTGTGCCAGAAAGTTTGCATGGTTTTTCTTAGAAGGACAAGAAAAATTCAATATTCCCTTTGGGAGACACGTTTTTCTCAAATGCTGAGGATTTTTAATCTGTCTCTCTCTATATCTTTCTATATTTACATATGTCTATATATATAAAATTTATTTTGAGACACTTAACTGGAACATACAATCAAAATTTGAGAATAAGGATGGGTATGCAGGTTTACATGTACATCACTTCAGCCTCAGGTAAACAACTTAAAGAAATGTTGAGTCTCCTTGAAAGGGAAAGAGCCACTTATTTGAAGTGAACCAAATGTACAGTTGATATGATATGTTCCAAAGACTAATTAATGCAACAAAACATACAGGCAGACTATAAACAAACACCTACTTATAACAGTCCAACTTTGTGTTTAATAAAGTGTCTGAGGGGAAGGAATGAGAGATTTAACTGCCTAAAGCAGAAGTCTGCAAGTACTTAAAGAAGCTGATGTTAGCCTAGAATAAAAACAAAAAGGCAAAGAAAACAATGAACAAAAAAACTTTGACCTTACGAAAAATGTGAGGCTTCTTTCTCTTCCTTTAATTCAGAATCACTAGATCACATCACGCCTAGACATGCATAAACACACACATCTCTTTTGATTGTTTTTATGTTCACCTGGTATTTCCTTTCAGAGACACTAATGCCAAATGAGTGAGTTTGATGTGTGGTCCACAACAGGTCAACAATGTTACAATACGGAATGGGAGACTAGAAAAAAAAATCCTGAGACTCTATGGAAAGAACTGTTAACTGTGGTTACAAAAATGAGTCTAGTTAACATCCTAAAGGAGAAAAAAATAAAAATTAAAAAAAAAAAATCAACCACCACAGGTGGAGGAAAATCTCAGCACTGCAAGCTTTAAATCCATTAAGATGGAGAAAACATTTTAAACGGTGATTCAAAATTTGTTACTTATCCAAATTGTGTCATGTACTTAGTACATGACACCCTCCTGGGAATATCCATAGTAAGTAAACTGCATTCTAAATTTCTCTGCCTTCTTGTACAATAATTTCATTGAGGGCAATTATGAACTGCTCACATTATTTCTGAATGCAATATTTTCTCTGGTGTTACAAAATCACTTGGTCTCTTTCTGCATAATGACCAAGCTTTCACTTGGAAGTTATAACCAGACATAAAATTTTCTAATCCGATGTATTTGTCAACTCTTTGCTATCTGTAGTGATCAGTAAGAAAGAAAGGGAATAGCTTTGTTTGCTGCTAATTTGCCTGTGACAAATGACATTGCAATGTCTTCTCTTTGATGTTTAATTTCCCTGACAAGGCAGCGACTTCCCATGGTACTAGTATGTTTTTCATTTCCTAAAATGAATCTAGAGACTGTTTTATTCTTTACACTGGTACTGTACTCATCTTCAGGAGACCCTTTGGTCAGTAGGAGTTTGGCACCTATAATCCAGTTGACTTGTTTTATCACAAGGAAGTATGAAAATTTGGAGAGGAAGGTTATCAGAAGGGACAGAAAAACAGGGTTTTTGGAAAAGCAGTAGAGGTAAAGGAGAGGAAGGTTGTGTTTTATACACACATTCTCCTTGAATAAAAAGGAGAAACTTTCAAATTAAGTGTCTGTGCCACTTTGTTTTACATAGTCAATACACTCTGATCAGTCAAATGTAACAGGATTTCAAGGCAGATTTTCTGAAAACAAGCTCATTTGTCCCTGACCAGGAGATCGTTAAGACCATTCTTGTCTGTAGATTTGTTGTTTTCTCTGTTCTATCCCTCTCATTTATCACTCTTTTTTTCCATTGCCTTTTTCACAGCCATGAACTCTGAATTTTCCTTTGGGTTATGAAGCCATTCCCCATACAAGCAAATGCTGCCTCATAGCTGCAACTGCTGCTAGATCCTCTCTTCTTCTCCTATCATAAGCAGGCAGGAGGTGGAAGGGTGCTGTTCAAACACCCCATTCTCAAAAGACAAGCTCTGAGCCAGCCCTGCTAGTCCCAGTACTTAGGAGGGGACAGGACAGCACCAGGATCACTGCAACTGTCTCTAGCCCCACATTGAGCCTGGTCTCATCTTTATGTCCACATGGCATGCCCTAATGCTGGGATGTCACAATAAAGAAGAAATGCCAATAATATTTTGCATTCAGTTTGCACCGCCATATTCACATCAATCTCAGCCTTGCCCAAAGCGCAGAACAGGGATGCGGATTCTGTAGAATTTTAGGTAATTCTCACTGTCAAACTGTGGCTGCACTGTTTGGTTTGCACTGCAGAAGTAGCTCCTATGTTTGAAGAAAAGGGAAAAACTGAAGTTCTATCTCTAGGTGATACTGTATTATTATCAATATCATTAGTAATCTGTGGCATGGTTTGGGTTTGTATGCTGCATGGAGTTGGTGGAATCCATATATATATATCAGACTGTCTCAGAGTGGCATTTTGGGAAGACAGGTGTTCATTTCACTCAATACCATTCATATTTGTGAAGCTACATTGCCTTTCTTCAGAGTTACTAACTTCAACTAGTAATAGCAGTAGATAGAGAATTCAGAACTGAGTTCTGCATTTCAACAGCCTTCACTTGAAGCAGACAACTGAACTTTCTAGAATATTCTTAGTAGCTGACATCAAAAATAGATTAAGAAATTACCCCCAAACAGCTCTAAATCAAATTATCCTTGAACACATTCAAATCAAGTTCTGATTTAAAAAAATTAACTTTATTTCCAAATTTCTATACTATCTATCCTAATATCTACTCTAGATATTGACATTTAAAACCTAATTCCTAGTTTGCCTCCCAAAAAATCATACAGAAATAAAAATGTCATTTTTTGAACAGTGAAAGTACTTCTTTGTCCCACAAATTACAAGGAGATTGTTTTCAGTATATTCCTCTCTCCTTGCGCTTTTATTGGTGATGCAGTTATTGCACAGTGAAGTTATCTTGGAGTGTTTGCTGCTACAAATCACATGCTGGTGAATGGCAAATCAGTAGCTCACTTGCTATGCAATGGTGATTTTCTCTGGATTTTAATCCAGAACACTCAGATTTAAGTTAAAAATCTGTTTTTCTGAATGTTAAATTAAAGGAAAAGCATGCTAAAAATATCTGTAATTTCTCTTTATGTTTCTGCTTGTTAGCATCATATTATCAGTGACATCACTTTATAGTCCTAATTTCCACCAGTAACAGACTCAGAAAACTAAAGAATTTAATTTGCATTTCACCATGCATGAATACATAATCAAAGCTTCTGTCTGTGAGAACTTTCAGAACACAGAACAAGAAAAGGTTGGCATAGTTCTTTTGAATGATTTACCAGGTAAACAAATATAAAGAAGCCATTTCTCCTGCTGTGGGCACATGCCAGTAGGGAATACTGTTGTCTGGAGCTGCCACCTGGCTGGGATTTTCAGCAACATTTATTTTTTTTTTTTCTCTTCTGTGCTTTAATCCTCCTTTACATAAGGGGTTATCTGAGGTTATTTTAGTGAGGAAAGTGAGAGGCAGACCAGGTCAATGCAAAGAGTTAAACCCTGTAGTTCATAACTTTATACTTGAAAGGAACAGCCCACTTAGTGGAAAGCACACCTTCATATATACTAGAAAGTTTAGCCACAGGAAGAAGGAACCCATTTTGGAGTATATACATAGATGTAACAATACATCCAGGATTATTCAACTGTCTAAAAAAAAATTCCTACAGTTGATTGAAATTCTAGTTGACACGGGGGGGGGGGAGAAGTAAATCTCCCCAGTTCAAGAAACACACACCTGATTGTTTATGTCTAACCAAGAACCTGAACTTTGTTTCCACTCTCATCTAAAGTGGGGCACATAGCAGCTACAGTGGCCAAGCTCCCCTTGAACACATTATATGTCTCAGGGTTTTCACAACCTCTTTTCACCTTGTTCTCAAGTACAATAATAGTATGAGCATCTTCCTTCAGCGTGCGTATGTGATTTCAGTTTATTGCTCAGTTATGAGGTGCTGACATAGAAAGAGCATCACTTCCATGCTTTGCAGGTCCACAGGTGTCACAAATCTCAGGTCTCGATAAATTAGGACATACAGCAGGATGTCCTCCTGTCTCTTTTCAAGTAGACAACACACCTGCCCTTACTAGCCTTCAGCAAGCATGGGAAGATATTTCTGTCTCCTGTGAGGTGCCCTGCAAGCTGCATGGCACTTAGCAGATCAGGGAAAAGTCTCTGGCTTTGGGTGTCTGTGAATCGCTTTGACACACTTGTTAGGATACACTTCTGCTCCTGTCTCATCTCAAACTCTCTAATCCCATTACTTTAACCTAGACTCTTAACAGTGTTACTTAGGGCTCTAGAGCCAAAACAGCACAGCTAGTTTAAGCCTGTGTTTCCTTGGAGGTTGTTCCCATCAACCTAATTTACAGAGATACAAATCTTTTATTAGCATTTCCACATGACAGTTTTTGTCCATATCCCTTCCACTGGAAGGTAACTATGTAGGTAACTTATTTTTTATACTACCTTTAACCTCCTTTCTTCCTCTTCTACAAAAATCAAGCCACAGCTTTAAATATATATGATACATTTTTAACTATGGTAAGTAAAAAATACTTTTGAATTACTTTTACTGCAGATGTGAAGAGATTACTTTTAAACGGTATAGATTTTTATATTCTACTGTAGTATGTACATCAAGCAACTGCACTTTAACATTGAGGTTACAAGACTGCAGTTGTTATTAACTTTAAGAATTACTTAAAAAATGTAATCTAGGGAGAGAAAATGAAAATTCAACATTCAATACTCATAATGAATACAAAATTACAACATTTATTTCCAAGAACATAACTGCACTCAGAAAAAACCAACCACAGGAACATTATAACTTCAAAACCTTTAAAACAGGTAATGCTGTTTTTCCTACTTCCATCAGATGCTCTGTACCTTCCTCCCACAGTTTGCTTCTCAGTGATATGAGAAACTGAATGTCCTCAGGCAGGGGCTGTCACACACACAGCTGCTTCCCCAAGCTACTTAGGCTTGCAATGAAAGATAGCAGAACCAATTCAAACCACCTTGTATTTACTAAAGAGTAAGAGCAATAAAATAGACTGCTTTAAGTACATTATTTTTGTGCTTTAAGACTTGAAATACAGACTTTTCTTTAAACCACAAATATTGAGATTCTAGATGACTGTTTAACTTGAAAACTAGATGTCAAGCACGAGCTTAGTAATTCAGTATACTTGAAAAAAGAGCAGATAAGGCCAACCACCAATATCTCTAGAAGGTAATAGCTACTCTCACACATTCATTCTACTTTTCTTATAGTAATTCACACTATAAAAAAGAACAGACTTTCCCTCCTTATATGCCAAAGTCCTTCCCTTTCAAAGATATTTCTGTAAATATCATTTCAGACAGATAAATGACATTCAGTTGACTTTTCTTAGCACTGAGCATGCAGTAAGAGCTTTCATACCCTCTTTCCCACACATTCCTTACTCTAGAGCAGATTCTACACATTCACGGGAACGATTCTGTGGCAGCACTACTAATGAATCAGGGGATGGGGAACCAACATTCAATAGAACAGATTCAGAGAGCAAGGTAGGAAGGAGTTCCTATTTTGTTTCCTTGCTTGTTTTATGTTAAAATTGATTGGCTGACAATCTGTGTAGACACAAACTGCTGAACAAAGCCAATCAAGGGTCATATCTTAGAAATGATGATGTGGAAGGGTTTGAAGTTTCTTAGACTTGATCAGCCACCGAAAAAGTTGGAATATGAAACTGTGGTTTCTTTTATATCTCTGTAAAATAAATAGAAACTGAATGACATGGATAGAAATGAATGTGATTTATATTCATAGGTTTTTATTATGTCTCTGTGGATGTGTGTCAGTCACTCACTGATCCCTGTAAATTAAATTTCTAAGAGCAGTTGGGCATGCAAATAAGATCTCTGAGGGGAGTTAGTAGAACAGCTTACAGATGGCAGTAGGTGAAGCAAGAAGAAAAGAAATTACTAAAGAAATCATTACTTTTTAACTGCAGTACTGCCTATCTCTACATAGGAAGATATTGTAGATTACTGTGACTGAGGGCGCATAAAATAAAAATTCAACAAGGAACAACTAAAGCTGTGAAATGAATAATAATCTGAATAGTTATTTCGAGGTTTACATTTATATATTCATGCAGCTGGATGATGTTTGCTTTTTTCTGTGAATGTATTCTAGTTATTGTACCACGTGTACTACAGTTAACCTGAATATCTCATTAAAAAAAACACTGAAACATGTATTTCTTTCTAAAAGTCATAACTACCAATGTATTGGAAGAGAACTTCACCTCTGCATATTCCATAGTACATCTACCTTAGTTAGGCAGCTGGAGCTGGTTTGAACATTCCTTCCCTCACATTACTGCTACCCTGTAAGCACCTGAATGTACCAAGCAGCACCAATTGATTCAGATCCGTACGTAGCCTGTTAATAAACCTGGTCAAAGAGTCTGGTAATATCTCAGAAGTCACGATGGGGAAAGGAACACGTTAATCACAGATTAGACACAACACAATTCTCTACCACCTTCACCCTGACCCTTGCTGTTTTCAGGCTATTATTTTTAGTTGATCCCAGAGTACCACAAGGCTACCAAAAGAACTGAGAAACAAACTTCTGGATGAGACACAGCTACACTCAGCTTGCACTGTAAAAGCAAGAGCCTCACACAGCAGTAACTCTAACAGACCTCATTACTCCGCAAGCTGCTCTCAAAGGGTCTTTCATAATGCAGCATATTTGCACACAGTACTCTTGATCAGAATGTGTAGAAACAAAGCAGAAATGTCTAATGAGATGTCTTGAACTCTAGTGGCTGACTTAGACACTACAAATGCCAGAAAGACAATGAAACATGCAGGAGAACTACAGTACTGGCATGAATCATTTCATACTGAAGTTTCCAACTAAATATGCAATGGAATCTACATTATAGTCTCTTCAGCAGATTAGTGTTAGTTATCCATGCCTAAAGGCAAGATTAAACTGAATGACTATAGCAAGACTGGGTGAGCATGGTACAGTTCTTCTAAACACCACCTGAACTAAGACTCAGCAGTGAGCACAGTTGCAGAGCAGAACAAGACAGGGAAACAGCAGCTGTAAGGCATTTTTTCTTGTATCTAACTTGTGTTTAGAATCCATAAGTTTTTTTTCTAAATCACATTTATCTCTTAACCTGATCATTTCAGTCTCTTCCTCTGAAGTTTTCCTATGCCTTATCTTGCTGTCCTTTCAATCCTTCTAAAATGTATTTTCTGCAATGAGGCCAGACTTTCAAAGCTGTTTTCTATTTCCCCAGTCTCATTTGTTTCTCCATTCTCTTCTTTGCTTTTCTCAAATCACCTTCCACTTCATGTATTATTCCATTCTTTGGTTTTGCTCACTCCCTCATGATTTGTGTTCTAAATAATTAATGCTTTAATACATGTACAACTTTGTAACAATTTCCATTCTTGAACCATTCCAGGAACTTCACTAGTAAATTGGTGGGATAAATGCATGTTCAGCTAGAAGGTGATTTAGTGCACTGCTTTCTGTTCCTATTGTAAGGTCACAATCAGATTTCAGTAGAGGCTAAGAATAAAGCTGCTGGCATACTGTCACTGTTCTGTTCTTAATCTTTCTGGAAAGAAAAGTTAACATTTAAAATGCTGAGAAGAGTAAATTACTAGGTTCTAGAGATATTCACCTAGCAGGACTCTAGACAGGTCAAGCACCTCAGCTGTATTAGTTTACTCTGGGATACACTCGTCAGTGCATTAGTGATGTATCATGCAGCAGTACCTTTTCAGACACATCTGTTGATGCCAGCAGCTGACTGGTGTGCAGTCAAATTGGATTCCATGGATGGAGCACTGAATCAATAGCAGCAGAATATCAGATCAATCCTAAAATCATTGTAGAAGAAATCCCTGTGCAACACATCAATGCAACACCATAGCAAGAGTTGATTACAAGTCCCACTCTGATTCTTCCTCTGCCATCGGGAGCTTTAGATTTGCTTTGTTTTGCTTCTCCTACAAACCCACTGATTTAAGTCAGGCTAGAAGCTTCTACTGTATCCTTGTGCTATTCTGCTCATTTAAAACACGGAAGTAACACTACGCTTTCTTATTTTCTATACAATATTTCCTCTATAATAGGAAATATAATAGGAAAGCTATTTGTAGCAGTAAAGAACTCTTAACCAGTTCTCCCAAAAAAAAAAATACTGAGTCTGGAGGATTAAGATCAATCAAGACCACTGGTCTGGTCTGTGTAACAGCACCACCCTGAGCTATTCAAGGTCTGCAAAGCAAATGAAAGAAAGGAAGACAGCAAAGACGACTTTCCCTAATTCTCAAGGGAACGAACAAACCAGAAAAGAGAGCTTTGGCTAGAGAGACAAGAGTCAAAGGTTGGATGACTCTCAGCACAACTCAGAGATGACTGTCTCACATAGTTTGTTAGGTAAGAAACACCTAGGACTAGCTACTGCCACACGTTGACCCATTACTTTCCCTAGCTTTGCAGCTATATTGAATATTTTCTTCTATTCTGTGCTTTCACCAATATTAATGAAACTGAAATGCTTTGAAGGATCAAACTTACAGATGTTTGTACTGATGCTTGGATTTGCAAAGGTTAGAAAAACAACTGTGCCATGTATTTAGCTCTCTTGAAAAAAAAAAAATCTCTACAGCAGGAAGGGACACTAGGGATCCTTTTCCTTCTTTTTCTCGCTTTGACATATCTTAATTAACTTTTGCTCTTATCCCTTATAAGACAGCTGCAGCTTCCTGTTCTTAAACCATGCCTCTCTAAAGGAAAAAATTGCAACAGGCAGGAGAAGTTTAAAAAAAAAAAAGGAAAGAAATGAATGGGAGTAATTAGAAGAGAATCAGTTCATTGCTGAGACAGAAGTCACCTTCCTGTGGGACATCCCTTTCACTTTTTCACTTCATGTAGAATTCCTTTTTAGACATTAAGCTAACTCTAAATTGAAATCTTGTATGCCCTACTTTCCTGTAATTTTAGAGCAGTTCCTGCCTTTATCTTGTCTCTGTTAGTTGGGTCATGAGCCTGGTCAGAAAATTACTCCAAATGGTTAATGAACAGTGGAAGTACAGCAAGCGCTTAATATTCTCAACACACAGCTAGCCCGAGAAAAGGGAAAAGAAAGCAGTTTCTCTTCTCTTATGCATGAGCAAGGAAAAAAAACTTTTATCTTGAGACTGAAAGACTGAAATCTGTTTTGTCTAGAGAAGGGAGAACAGAGAGAAAACATCACATTGGTCTTCAAAAACAAGAAAGGATTCTGCCAAGACAAAAGGAATCCTTGATACCGTGACCTTTGTGTAATGAGCTAAAGCAAATGTATTGAATTACACGAAGTAAAAATTTAGGTTAGACATCAGATCAGACTTTACAACAGCAAGGATAATTGAGTGCTGAAGGAGACTATGAAATACCCATCAGAGGAGGTTTTAAACAAGGGACTAGACAATAATCAGCCTAGAATTGTAGGCCTACACATGAGGCAGAGCAATAAACTAAATGGTCTTTTAAGGTCCTTTACACTTTTTAATGACTTGTGATTCCACATAGCCCTGAATTATTTCCTGGAAGTAAAACCGAAAACCCAGAGAAAAATCAACCTTTGTTCTGAAAAAAGAACACATACAGCATTTTTTCCCCCTTGATCAAAGGCTCAAGAGTGAAATCCTGTTATGTTTTGTACCCAGAGGTAAATATTGCAGAATTACAAGTACCTTTCCTCCTGTCACTCACCTGCATTGTTAACATGAAGACCTACCACTACATTTTTCCAGAATACCTTTTATCTCCATGTGGTCTAGATCTGTCTTTGGTATGGAGCATGAGGCAAGCAATGGAGACAGCAGCAGAGTGATCAACAACATAGCTGTTTTATTATTGACTGTATGAATGATTTATCATCTTTACTACGCATTTGTTCTTATTACAGCATAGCTTCAATGACACCAGAAGATAAAGGACAGCACCTTTCTATGACAAAAAAAAAAAAGTAAACATTTCCTTGAAACATAATCAGAAGATCTTGATTTCATGTTTGGGTTGCTGCTGTCTAAAGGGATCCTTATCATACTACAAGCTATATAAGTTGCACTAGCTGCAGAAAACAGAGGGCTAAAAAAGCACACACAAATTGAGATCTATAGCTTCCATACATTGGTTTGTGGAAAAAGTTCACATTGAAATAAATAGGCAGAATAGCACTTAGAGAGTACACAGACAACCAGGTTAACAAGAGAAACCCAGAAGACCTCTGCTACGATAGCTACAGCTCCTGAGAATTGCAGAGCACAGCTCTAATGTCTTTCCCACCCACGAAGTTATTTGCAAACCAAGTCAGCATTCAGATGCTAAGTCTCCTGCATGTCCTTTCTGCTGCACACACGTTTGTGTTCTTGCATCACTGATGGAGACTTGAGTGGCATTCATACATACAGAGAAAGCTCAATAGACCACTTTTGAGATACAGCGCAAAGTGATTATCTGTGATAAAGACGGTATTATTTTACTCAACTGTAAAAGGCTGGATATCACTGAGAGCATCTCAGAAGGTGTGTTACTGAGAGGCAGATATATTCAGACAAAGCTGCTCAAAATCTGGTTAAAACCTTAAATTGCCTTGTGTAGGCTATTTGTGTCTATATGAATTTGTCATAGGGAAACCTGTATGTAGTTTCACAGATGTTCACAGGTTCAGGGTCTTTTCTATAGCTGTGAAAACATTAAAAAAACTTCTGGGTTTTGATTTAAGTAGTATTGAAAAAAAAAACTTCAAAAAACACTCTTCTAGAGCACTATGAGCACCTCTCTCTCAGCCAACTTAGCTTCAGTAATATCTTGGTGACATAGCGTTTACTGAAAATGACAGCCTGACAGATGGCAGGACAAACCCTTTCACCCTAGTTCCTTACAGCATCACAAGTATCACATCTGACCCCAGAGAATGTACAACTCTTGTACACAAAAACACACGCTCTATGAAGCTTCCAGACTGCTAAGGACATGATGAAGGCCTCACTATCGTGAAAAAAAAGTATAATGCACCCACATTACACAATAGATTTCTATCTTATGAGCTAGACAGAAAGGAAGTCAAAGCATATAAGAAAAACATTATATTTCAAAGAGATTGTTCAAAAACCTTCTTGTACAACAGTCAGGAAACAGCAGTATTTGAGACAAGAGAAAAAACAGCTTTTTATGAAAGAATCATCTTCACTTTCTATTTCCATATTTTCTATTTTCAATCTACGCAACTTTCCTGCAGAACTGACCAGTGTCATCTTCTCAATTGGCTCCCACTTTGTCAGGAATGTTTCCCATGTATAAATAAGTTTGCAAGCCAGTAAATTCAGTTTTTCATTAAAGAAAAACTCCCCCGTATCAAGCCAAATGACTGTCTAGCCCAGCATGATGTCTTCATAGACATCCTTTTCAATCCAGGCCCTTGAAGATCATCCAGTTTCAGCCCCTCTCAGTTGGGTAGGATTGCCAACCACTAGACCAGGCTGCCCAGAGCCACATCCAGCCTTGCCTTGAATGCCTCCAGGGAGGGGGCACCCACAACCTTTTTGGGCAACTTGTTCCAGTGCATCACCATCCTCAGAGTGAAAAACATCCTCTTTACATCTAACCTAAATCACCCCTGTCTTAGTTTTAAATCATTCCTCCTTGTCCTATCACTATCAACCATGTAAACAATCATTCCTTCTTCTGTTGATAACGCTCCCTTCAAGTACTGGTAGGCCACAATGCATATGAGAGTGTGGGAGAGTGGCAGAATTTTTTCTTTTTGTTGCTATTTCTGCAGCAGAAAACACAGTAAGCATTTTGTATTTGCATTAAAAAACCTCAGCTAGATCTTTCCTTTATCAGATTGTCCAGCCATTTATGGAAGCCTATACATAGGCTATAAGACAATGCACAACACAACTTTTAAGCCCTTGTCATCTTACTGAATAGGTCCCTTATGAAGAAGATCCCTCATTTAACTCCATCTCCCCTTTCCTGAGAGCCCGTGCTGGGTCTTAAAGTTTGTCAGATCTTACCTGCTCCTGTTACTTGCTCCTGTTACCCGTATGGGTAACAAGTTTCATACAGATTTTTGGGCATATATAAATTCACCTAAAAAACATTATCTGACCACAGGGCCATGGGATGATTGAAGAGGACAATGGGGATAGAGTATGAAAAGCCAGAACTTCCTAACAGCAGTTTATGAAGAAAAAAGTGGGATTGGAGAACAAAATCCTTTGTGAAAAGTACCAGTTGCTACCTACAAGAATAGCACAAGGGGTTTTGACTACCTCAACAGTCTATGTAAGGCACCTTAATTTGGGCTACTAGGAAGAGACTTTTTAGGGGAAAAGGAATTCAGTATTGTGCACCATTTGTTTTTGAACTGGAAACAGATGAAAGGATGAAGATAACTGTTCCTTACTCTTAGTCAGAGAAGTTGACACATCCTCAGAACTACCAGAAAAAGCCTTGATTTAGCAATATAGGTGGTCTGTATTAAAAAAAAAAAAACTCTGATTCTCAGTACACTCTTACTATAGATCAGTGAATCAGTTAAGAGATGAGTCTTCCCATCCGTTTCTATCTTCTAAAGCCACTTACTTGTTTATGGATTCCTGCCTTGTGTAAATTGAAATCAGCAGGAACATCTACTCCTAGACATATTCTGGCTGTGTCAGTTGCCAACAGCAATTACAGAAACTCATGGGGAACATTGGCTGCAAGTTACTGAAACAGATGTCAGTTGTAGCAACGCAGGTATGAGACTGAATATCTGAATGTAAGGAGCCCTTCATGCTACATGCAAGTTACAACAGCTGAAGCCACAAATCTGACCAACAGCTGAAAAAAAAAATCACTTTTACTATCATTCACACTCAGGACACTCCCTACATTTATTTACCTTGTGGAATTACATTGATATCTCAGTATGAAAATGAGTTTTTATTTCCTCCGCTGGAAACCTTACCAGAGATAAGTAACACAGAGAGGTAGAGATGTGACAATAGGAAATTAAGAGGTGCAGGCTCCCTCCTGCCACAAAAGGGCAGTCACTATAGTCACTATTAAGCTAATAAAATTTTGAGATCAGTTATACGAGCAGATTTTTTTTTTTAAAATCAATTCAATCAAATCAAATCAATTCAAAGCACGTGGCAAGAAAAATTTCTACAAGTTGTGTTTTCATCACTCACAAATATGCACCCTTTTTAATTCAGATATTGGAAAACAGGAAAACATTTTGAAAAATGCTGAATACACTAATCCAAATAATCCATGAAATCTTCAGTCATTCTAAGGTAAAAATCCTGAGATGAGAACAGGATCAACATGGCAGTGCTTTACCATTGTTTTGTATACAGTGAAAGACAGGCTTTGCACCTACAATTCTTCAGATACTTAAATCTGCAGGTCATCCAAACTCTCCCAGAGTATGCCCCCTACCTTCTGATGTGCCTCTCAGAGAAAGCTATGGGAAGTAATACGCAGCCTGCATTATCCTGAAACATCCTGAAAGAGTGCTAGAGCAACCTGAAGAAGATAGTTTCTCTGGGTATTGTCAATCAAACTGACAAACACAGGCAAACTTGAAACTTCTGAAAAGAGTTCAGCACAAAGCATAAGTTTTCCACTACCAAGAAGAACATCCATATTACTGATGAAATAGCATAAACAACATGAAGCACTACCAAAAACATTGTCTAGCATGAGGAAAATAACTCATTTTTAGGGTGGTCAAAATGACGACTAGCAGCAGTATGGCAGCTCCAGAAAACCAGGACTTGTTTCATGCAGTGTTTGACAAATTATTTACAGAAAACTATCTTCAGCAATTGTCTACATAGTTCAAACCAACATTAGGAAAGGTTCTATCCTCCCTACCCGAGGACCTCAAGCACAGTAAAGCCACAGCAGAGCAACTGCAAAAGGAACGCAGAACGAAGATGAGCGTGATCTTCAAGGACAACACAGTGATAATGGAGAGGTATACACATATCTCATACTGCCTTCACCGAAGACTTGTGACATTCCGTAACTGCCTGTCTGAATGAGTTGTTTGGATGTGACCAAATCACTTTCTTCCAACACTCTCAGGCAGATTGATCTTCGTCAATTTTCCTCTAGGTGCTGAGTGCTCAGTAAGCTGTAGCACTTGCCTACTTCAACTGCTCCTCCTAACTAGAGAGTCTGATTCATCTACCTGTGCCTCTAGAAGATGCCGGAACAGTGGATTACTTCTGTATGCCCTGCCTACTGTGGTTGCTCTTGGCATAGCTTCAGGTCGCTCTGATTGCCCACGAAAAACAATGTTTAAAGTCAAAAGATCATATCAACCTTAAATTTATTACCCTTCCCAAACTACACCACCCTTGAGGTGAATTAAGACTTGCACATTTTTCCATACTTTGTCTTCTGCAACAATGCTATTCTACCTATTGAATACGAATAGATGATATTTCTATTAATAGAAACGGGTTACATTCTATGTACTTTTAGATTTTTAAAAAAGAATACATATTTGGAAAGCCTGGATTTACAAGGACTTTGTTAAAGAAATAAAGGACACAATACCAGAGTCAGGGTCAATTCTGGCCTCAGGTATTTTCACTCCCCTGCTTGCAGATCAGCACCCCTTTAGCTTGAGAGGTAGCAACAACAAAATCAAATAATAGGCTAAAGTTGTTCATCATAATAAAAAAAATACTTTCTGGAGGGTTTGTCATGCCCAAATATCCTCTCTCATCCTATGGGCTTACTCAGCCTGGAAAAGAGAAGGCTGCAGGGAGACCTCACTGCAGCCGTACAGTATTTAAAGGGAGTTTATAATCACGAGGGAAATCAACTTTTTACGCAGGTAGGACAAGGGGGAGTGCTATAAAACTAAAAGGAAGGAAGATTTAGATTAGATGTCAGGAGGACGTTTTTTTTTTTTTACAGAGCAATGAGGTGGTAGAACAGGTCGCCCAGAGATGATGCTCTGTCCCTGGAGGTGTTTAAGGCCAGGTTGGATGGGGCCCCAGACCACCTAATCTAGTACTTGATCAAGCAGCTGGTAACCCTGCCTCCAACAGGTGCTTAGAACTTGATGATCCTCAAGGTCCCTTTCAACCCAATCCATTCTACGATTTTGTTTTATCACACAGTCACAAAAAATCAAGCAGGCTACAGAACGTTTATGACATGCAAATAAATTTCTTCAGCACTTTCCAGAAATTGCATGCATAGCTTTTACCTCTCAAAATTCTTACAGTTACAAACAAATACATGAGAGAAATCGTACCTTTTAGTGTTACGATCTGATGGATGCTTTGACTGGCTTCAAGCAGGGAATAGGAGGAACAGAATCTACCCCAGACATGTGGCTGGATTTCCAAAGGAGACATCCTGGTTCTTATACCAGGATAAATATCCTGGGAAAAAGAAAAGAAAACAAAGACAGTTACGCTTTTAAAGAGAAAAAGTTCACAGTCAGGGCTCACCTATATCCTGCTGTTTCGTCTCTAGAACTGCAGGTAGACATGTACACAACCACAAATGTATGTAAATCAGCAGTCACCAAAGAACAGCTCAGACCCAGGGGACAAGTTATCCTGATGCCCATAAGGATTAAAAAAGAACTCTTCTGGGAGGAGAACTCACTTGAAGCTTCTTCTGTTTATTTTTAACATCCCCAGGTATGACAAAAGCCCTTATTTTTCCTTTCAGGAAGATACTGACCAAAGTAGATCAGAAACTACAGGAAAACCTTTTCTTATAGTCTGCTTGACAACAGGTCATATATTTAGGTGCTAAGTGGATATAATAAATACGAAGTTAATTCAGATAAATATCCACCAGTAGTGTGCTGCAAATAAGGTGCAAACTTACACCCAAACTACTGCTCAAGCCTGGCCTGACTGAACCATCAGTGCCACAAAGGATACCACTAGAATTTCCAGAAATAAAGCCCTACATACTTGAAGAAATCAGCAGGAGAAGTCATACATGAATTCCATAATACCTTGTTTAAAAAAAAAAAAATTTAGGTTTTATTATGTATTGCTTTATAATGTGGTTACAATGGGGGTTTTTGTTTTCAAAAGGAGCAGATGACCAGCGATCACCGCTGCATACCAACTGCTTAAGCAAAGAAACAAGATAATACATAAAAATGTTTAGGAATGCTAGGTGTCTAACAACGAGTATTTCAGGAACAAATGACTTAGGACACTGAATGCAGAACTGAAAAAGGACATTAAAAAAAAAATAAAATAAAATCCCGGCGATTTGCATAGGAGCAGCCTCGGCCGCTCCGTGTGACCACGGCGTCCCCTGCCGGACGAGACCCGAACCGCTCGAGTCCTGACACAAGAGGAAAGCACAGCAGCTCCCCCACAGCAGCTCCCCCACAGCAGCAGTCTGCTACAGTTACCACGTCTTAAGAAGAAAAAAAACACTAAAAACATACGCAAATAAATAAATAAATAAATGAAAGAAAGAAAAAAAATCAGCGATAACATTTAATAACTTGTCTTATTAGCGAAAACAAGACAGAAAAAAACCAACAACGCGATATTTTACATCATTGTGTGGTTTTGCGTTAGTAGCATTGAAGAACAATTTCATCAGCACTAGGGACTCAAATCGTCTCTTGATGCTTGCAAATGATGTGTGCGCAGAAGTGCTCTCAAGTATAGCTCACACAGGACTACCTATGCATATTGGCTTGTAAAAATGTTTTCCAGCTACAAAAACAGCACATGCTCACTTCACATGAGCACAAGTGAAACAGGATGCACAATTAACTAAACCCTTGTAATGTGATAGAAAACACAACAATAACAGCAGAGTAGCAGGGTCCTGAGCTGGAGCAAATGAGAGCGTGCTCAAATCTAACAGCTACAGGAATAGAAATGAATAGTAAAAAGCTCCATACCTTAAGAAAGCCTCAAGCACACAAGTAAACCTCCAGAGAAGAACCTTTACCTCCACTGCCAACCCTTAAATGAGGTCTGGGAAGGAGTGGATACTGGTTCAACTCCTTCCGGTCACTCAGGTGCACTGACTGCGTGCACCTGAGCTCCCTGGGTTGGCCCTGCCTTCCCACTAGGTGCTCAATCACCAGTTCAGGCCATGACTTAGCATTTCTGCTACAATCCTACACATTGCTGTGCCCAGTCTTCCGGGCAAATGATTTCAATCTTCTTTCTGCTGCTTTCCCACTGGCCTAGTGCAGCACAGTGGTATTATGCCTACACCCTGCAATAAAGTGATTTTCCCATCATGTATGTTGTTAAAATGGAAAGTCTACTCGTGTAAGAACCTGAAATGTTTGATGTTAACAAAGTATTGGTACATTGCCACCAGGACTACAACTCATTAGACTACGTATTCAGATATTTACTCCACATAAATACCTATACTCAGGCTATTTATGTTTTGGTTTTTTTTTTAAGACATTTAAGGTTAGTGAGAACTCAATCACACAGAACAGATGCCTTATTCTTACCCTGTCACTCAGTACATCATATTCTCAGGAGTCTGACTCAATAATCCTTATGGGTTCCTTCCAATTCAGGATATTCTATGACTTTAGGAGTGCAGGCCTATAGGCAGTGGTAATCGGACCACCCATTCTTTAGTCAGGCTGCACAGTAGAGCAGACATGAAACAGCCTGCTGAGCAAGCACCCATATTCAAATCCTCTTTCTCCTTCTTAACAACTGTCACTATACCTCTTGCAAAAAGGCCTCTAAAATTATTAACATTCTTGAATTCTAAAACTTAACACGCAGCACAAAATCAAACATAAATAGCCTGTTTAGATAAAAAGGAAAAAAATGTGATAACGCTTTAAGTAGGGTGTATGAGAACTGTTTAATCATGGCCTGAAGCACTGATTGATCACCTGAGGTGAGCACCAAGTCAGCCACAGGAGCACAGGTGAAGGCAATGTACCTGTGTGACCAGAAGGGGTGGAGTCTGGCTCCACCTCTCCCAGACCCCATTTAAGGGCTGACCACCACCAGGGAAGGGTCTTGCTGTGTAGAGTTCTAGGTAAGCCTCCACCTTCAGTAGTAGGTGAGCCCTTTGTAAGTCACTGGGTGTCTTTATACTATCTGGATGATCCAGCCAAAAATATGCTGTCTGTTGTTGTTATTGTGCGTGGGTGCTCTTCATTCGGCCTATTCACCCTATATAGGGGCACAATTTTCATCTTATACCTGCAGAGGGTATTGCACTCGGTACTGCTTATTTCTATCTCTAGGAAAAGCTTCAGTTCCTAAAAGATGCCAGAAAAGTCAGGTGGACTGTATACTTTAAGTGTTTCAATGCTCATAATCCTGAAAAGGCCAGAAAGGCTCAGTCCTTCTAATCATGAGAGTAGATTAGGAGAGAAAAAGATGAGAAACAGTAGAGGTAGAGAATGTCTTACCTATGCACTGTGAAGGGAATAAGCTGGAACTACAGCTGAGAGCACTGAAGGGAATTTCACTCAGCAAAATCCTTGAGTATACATCAGGAATATCTGACATACTGGTCTATTACATCATAGCTTCTACTGGTGATAGACCACCTGGAGAAGGGGTATGGCTGGCCTGGGGAGAACAGGCAAGGAGAACACCCTGTGTTCATATAAGGTCCAGCTACTGCCACAACCCCTTTTTGTGGGGGCTTAGGCTGCTTCCTGAGAAGGACTGCTGTACAACATGTAATCTTCGCTAGTGAGGTGAGTTTAACTCTTCTTTCTATCTGTGCTTGCTGGCCTGCCTGCAAATGCTTTATCTGCTATCACTAAAACTCTGTTAGAAGTAATTCTACTTATTTGAGAGCAGAATACCTGTGGTGTAGAGTCAGTCATTCCTCAAACATGGGAAAACGATCATCAGCTCTTTTTCAGTGACTGAATGAAGCAGTACTGAGGAACAAACTCTAGCCCTGAACCCTTACTTTGAAGAAGGGAAGAACTGAAGACTTATCTAGCTGGTTAAGGTTTTAATAATATCACCTTGTGATATTATGCTTACACCATGAACTTCCTCATTAACATCTATAATGCTTAATCTATAGAGATCAACTCTTATGTTTAGAGCCCACTGGTATAGGTGTGTCAGTTTTAGCGCAGATTATGCCAGAACTTATGTTGTAAACAACAGCATGTTGCAAGCTAGAATAGAAACTGGAAGCAAAACTGTAGGGTACTCATTAGGATAAGCAATGGTTGGTATATTTGTGGTATCCTGGAGTCTGCTATTTTTTATCTTACTGCAGTGTGGCTCCAATTGGATTGCTACAAAAAGCATAAAACCGAAGGCATTCCATGTTGTGTGTTCCTCAGCAGAAAGAAGTATGTTCAGATCTAACAAAAGAAGCTTGGAGGAAAGCTGGAACAAGCAAAGCTGTTTACCCTAGACTGCATACAGGTAAGGAAGAACAGAAATCTATCGGCAAAATTTAGGTTATAACTATGGAGTCTGATTTCCATATGTTATGTTCTCTGAAACTTTCCTGGCAACACAGTCAGAAGCTCAGAGCATGACTTGAGTAGTAATCAGATAGAAGGAAGTCTTTTAGAGTGGGGGTGGTGAAGCACTGTAACAGGTTACTGAGTGCTGTGGCTGATGCCCTGCCCCTGGAGACTTTCAAGGCGGAGCTGGAGCAACCTGATCTATCTGTGGGTCCCTGTTCATTGCAGGGGACTGGGATCAGCTGGCCTTCAGATGTCCCTTCAACTCCAAGGATTCTATGATTCTAAATGGTGCAAGAGAAAACAATGCCCTTTAGGACCTAGCAAACTTCTGAGCTATGTCTGTTCTTCCTATAGCATTTGAGAGAAGTCAGGTCAGTAACAAGTGTGATATCTTGCAAGTTCAAAAAGTATTTTACTTTAGTTTCATGTGAATGATAGATTTTGTTTATCTGCCTGTCTACGTCTGGGTGTGCTGAGACTCGAAGACCCCACTAAGGCTTATTTTCGTTAGTATTGCAAATACACCCCTTAAGCTGTGGGGCAAATTGTTAGCTGTCCTTTCTCCGTCACTGCAAAAGTAGTTCTGTTGAGGTGACCAGAAAACACGCTGTTCTCATACACGAGAGTCTTTAAGCGTCTCCCCGCTTCCACCAGCTCCCCTCACTTTAACCTCGGCGGCTCTAAGGCAGGCCTTCATCCTAACGGCCCGCTGTAACCTATGAGGAAACGCCGCACCCCTCGGGAGACCCTCAGGGCGCGCCTCCCGCGCCCTCCAGAGGCCGCTGTTCCCGCGCATGCGCGGAGCCGCCCGCGGCACGGCGACGTCCGCTCCTCGCCAGGTGCTTCCGGATCGCGTCCGTGCGGGCCGGCCGCGCGGAGCCTGCTGCGGGCGCTCGGCGGTGCTGAGGGGTGTCCGGGGGTGATTCGGCGGTGAGGTGGGCCCGGGGCGTGGCGGTGCCCGCAGGCCCTTCGGGAGGGGGAGGCCGCGGGGTCTGCGGGTGGGGGCGGTCTGACACTCAGCTGGCTGCAGGAAATGAGGTCTGATCTTAGCGTTTGTCGGCTTTGTCTTTCGAGCGGAGTATACTTTTGGTTTCCGACAGTTGCTAGTTGAAAGGCTGGTGTTCAGAACGGCTCGTTTCCGTTTTGTTTGAGCTTTGTGGGTTTCATATTACTAATTCGAACGAGTGTTTTAATGAGTGCTTTGACAAATGTGTGAATTTTACTGCTTTGATGTGATACTTCAAAGCGAAGAAAACAATGTTGTTTTCTCCAGGTTTATTCTATCGTACAAGTCCCTTGCTGCCATAATGAGGCTCGTCATTCTTGAAGACTACGATCAGGCTAGTGAATGGGCAGCCAAATACATCTGCAATCGAATTATCCAGTTCAAGCCCACTCAAGGAAGATACTTCACGCTTGGCCTACCAACAGGCAAGTTTTATTCAAAGCTTAATAACTGACTAAACCTAGGACTGTGTTTACATCCTTACTAGCAAGTGCCATATTCAGCAAATGCAGTGTTTTAGATGAATTCAAGCACTACCGGAAGTGTGTTTCTCTTGTAGCATGGAGTTGTTTGTGTTAAGACCTTTGAAAAGATTTGAGAAACTGAGAAATAGATGAGAAATGACAAATTTATTTTAATTATATTGAAAAGCAATTTAGTAAAATCTGCCTATAAGGACATTTAAGTGCACTGAAAGCATGTGGATATATAGTATAGTAGAGAAACTTTGTTTAACAGGGAGTACACCTTTGGGGTGCTACAAAAAGCTGATAGAATATCACAAGAATGGAGATCTCTCTTTCAAATACGTGAAGACGTTCAACATGGATGAGTATGTAGGTAAGCCACAGTGCTATTTTTTTGAGAATACAGTATACTGATTTGTTTTTTTCCCCCCTTATTAACAGTTAAGCACTTTAACAAAGCGTTAAGATTAGTGTGATATTTGAGTTTCTGTGTTAGACTAATGTACTGGAAGTGTTGTAAGCATTAATCTTTATTTAACCATTGAAATGCAAGTAATCCTTGGGTAAATTGCTTTACAATTGCCACTTGCCAGATGTAGTCACAATACTAAAGACTTAATATCTATTGTTTCACTAAGACTATATAGTGATGTAGGCAGTTATGTATCTCAACAGAAGCCTGTCTTCTCACTATAATTAAGAAACGTTTGTCTTAGATGTAAAGCTGATTATATCATGTAATATGTTGATTTGACTTTAAACAATTCTAGGACTTCCCAGAAATCATCCTGAGAGTTATCATTCGTATATGTGGAATAACTTCTTTAAACATATTGACATAGATCCAAATAATGCTCATATCCTTGATGGGAACGCTCCAGACTTACAGGTGGAATGTGATGCATTTGAAAAGAAAATTGAAGAAGCAGGAGGGATTGATCTGTTTGTTGGAGGTATGAGAAAATGCTCCATGGTTAGTTATGACTGCGATAAATATACTGACTCTTCAGTTATGATTTTCAGAATATAGTTAAAACCATTTTTTTCTGTTATAGTCTAAGAAAGTTCTGTGACTAACAAAGAATTGGTACGAATACCAGAACAGAATACTTGGTGTCCAAGTTTCTAATGATAACATAGATTAAGTAAGTTCTGAATGTTTTTGTTTCATTGTTGAAAATGGGGGACCAAAGCAAAAGAATGAATCCTAAAACTTTTTCTTATTCTTTCACAATGTTTGAGGATATTTGTTGACTCGCAGGTCTGGAATGATTTGCTTTCTTTAACTTTGAAAAGGCATTGGTCCAGATGGCCACATTGCATTCAATGAACCCGGATCGAGTTTGTCTTCAAGAACAAGATTAAAGACTTTAGCAATGGACACCATTTTGGCAAATGCTAAATACTTTGATGGAGACTTATCTAAAGTACCAACTATGGCGCTAACAGTTGGTGTGGGTACAGTGATGGATGCTAGAGAAGTAAGAACTCATTTAGTTCTAGTTGCATGTATCTGTTTTCAAGACTAGTTTGTGTTGATGCGAGGATTGAAGGTAAAAGGACTTCTGTTTTGCAGGTGATGATTCTTATAACAGGTGCACATAAAGCTTTTGCATTGTACAAAGCTATTGAAGAAGGTGTCAATCACATGTGGACAGTTTCTGCTTTCCAGCAGCACCCTCGTACTATCTTTGTGTGTGATGAAGATGCTACCTTAGAACTAAGAGTTAAAACTGTCAAGTACTTTAAAGGTGAGCACTGAATCAGAAGTTGTATATTTAAAACTAATAAAATTAGTCTGGAGTCTGGCCCTTTTGGCAAATTACATATTAACGTATAATGTAACATATTCAAAATGTTGAATGTTAGCTTCTACACTGTGAGTGGGAAAGTGCTGGGAGATATAACTTGCTCCAAAAGTACAGTGTCGTTTGATAAATTCTTGACAAATCTCCTTTGAATAAAATATTTCCTTTATTTCCTATCTGAAATGATAGTACCTAAACTTCACCTGTGTGTAAAACATCAACAATTTGGTGTTTCAGAAGGAGTATGAAGTATACTGGAAGGTTTCATTATATCAAATATTTGATAATTCTGATATTTCATGCTGATTTTGGTATGTCTTTCCAGTTAAATATCTTGTAATATACTGTTCAGTACGCTTCGACTATGTGATGCAGACTTTTGAAGTCAGCTGAGGACACTTTTCATAGCGTGCAATTTGCATGGTAATCCATGTAGAATAATGCACTGCACAACTATGCTTTTCATATTTGTAGTAGGTATATTGAGGCAAGCTTCCAGTTTGGACTTATAGTAACTCAGTGTTCCCAGCTGTAAATCATATTTAACTAAGACTGTAGAAGCTGAGCGAAATAGCTTTCTCCTAACTTTATTATCACAATGAGAGTGGCTATATATTAGCCACAGATCTCTCTGGTATAGATTCCTGTAGTAGTTGAGGCACCTGGCAGCAAGGCTGTGTGAGTGCTCTAAAAAGTTTCAGAAGTGTCTGTAGATGATGGTAAAATCTGGTGTTAATGTGACTTTACACTGATATCCTTCATAGTTTTAATCTTGGATTTTTCAGTCTGTTCTTTGATACACATTGAGGAGAGGGGTTCTTGATGACTGCTAACTCTGATAGCTAGTTATTTAAAAAAAAAATCTCAAGGTACTACATAAAAGGTTACCTTCCCCTTCATTTCCTTTATCACAGAATGAAGCAGGAAAAAGAACTTTGAATTTACTAGTTAATTTGGGAGTTCTTCTGTACTTCTGCATGCTATTTTTTAGGAAAAATAATTATTTAAGCTGCTTAGAGTTGATTAGGCAGGAAGACTTTTTTTCATGTGAAATAATTGCTTTTGCATCTATCTAGTAAGGGACTTCAGTGCACATTTTTACTTAAATATAAGCTTTGTTTCTAACTGTGCTTTGTAAACCATGTTGACTAAAATGATTTAAATATCCTTTTTTATGTATGGCAGTGGGAATACTCTGTAAGCATTTTCATGCCTCCAGGAAGTAAGTGGGTGATTCTCCTTTTCATTTCCTGTTTTTCTTTTCTTAGAACTGAAAAACAGGAAACGGAATGCTTAAATTTCAATACATGATGTAGTGTGTCTCTTCTTGATACAGAAGGCATTTTTATTCACTTACATTTGATATTTTGCCACTTACTACTGAACTGGTGAAAAACATTACTGATCAGATATTGGAAAGATTCAGTCAGTAGTTATCCTTTATAACATCTAAAATTTTCCCTTTGTGCTTTAGTTGTGTTGATTTCACAAGTTTTTCTTTTTGTATTAAGTCATTATCTCCACGAACACAAATGAGCTGGGTTCTTTAGTCTGTTCTAGACGTGCTGGCTTTCCAGTATGGCTGTATGGGCTGCCTAGCAGAGAAAAGAATAGTAGGTTTGTAAAATACATCAGAAATGAAAATAAAAAGATGTAATGATTCAACTGTGAGGTTTGTTTGCTGCCAGATACATTGTATAGCAAGGGCATTAATATATTCTTTGCTGGAGATGACAACTAAAATGTCCACTTATTGTCAGATTTCTTTTATGGTTAAGAATCTCTGCTTTTAAATGTTGTCTGTTTCTTAAATAGGTAGTCTTAAAAGTTAATCATCAGTTTGGTTCTGAACTAGGTTCTTTGTGGTTTGAGTATGTTGATCAGATACTCTTACCAGTCTATAAGGTTAAAAATGTACCAGTGACTGAATTAGTAACACTTTGTAGGTAAAGCTTTTATGAAGTTGTAATGAAGTAAACAACATGGCTTTTTAAAATTGATCTTCCCAGCACTTTCCTAAATTTTCTGGGGGTGGGGGGGGTGGACATACAAAACCCTGAAGTCACATCTATGGTTGATTTGGATATGGCTAAAAAAACAACAACAAAAAAACAACCTATCAGAGTGGGAAATAGTTCAACTACTCCTGTTCCATATTTTCATTGGCAGTCTGTGTTGCTTGGTTTTGCTTGTCTAGGAGCAGAAGGACACTGAGTTACAAAGATACCACAGTGCTAGAATATAGCAACTCAAGCTGTGATGTCATTAATGTTTGTAAACGTGATTGTTGCAACAAATTCTGGTATTCTAGCACTTAAATAAGAGAGATGAGTATCTCTCAGGTGTTCGGTATGAAACTACTCCAGATCTTTTCAGCTGCTTCTGTGGTCATTGCTGTCTCATTCATGTTTTGTTTATACTGAAGATGGCAGTGATATTAAAGTGATACAAGAATACATAATTAGCATATAGGTTGTCTTAATTACTTTTGATTTTAAACTAATTTGAATAGCCATCTTCTGTCTTTTCAGTGAACTGTTTAAAATGTATACTTTAAAGTTAGCTCCAAATAAAGGTATGGATAGAAAGACATGTTGAGAAGTATGATAATGATGTAAAGCTGGCATTGTTGCTTTCCCCTCAAGGTTTAATGCATGTGCACAATAAACTCGTGGACCCACTGTACAGTATGAAAGAAAACTGAAAGAAGAATTGAAGAGGAACTGCATGTGTGGGTCAACAGCAACAGTTTTAGGTAGCAGATGAGTTCACTGCTATGCAATATACTGAAAACTGTTTCAAATGGGAAATCCTAGGTACTGTATTTTTTAAAAGGTCCAGTATATGTACATTCACATTCCATCTCTATTTAGTGTTGTGCATTTTGCTTTAAAATTTACAGTTGTGGTGTTGGCTGTTACAGTAACTACATGGAACAGAACAAACTTGTGGGAGATTGCATGTTACACAGGGGTGGAGGGGGGGTGGGACAGAGCACTTATTTTAGCACAGCAATGCATTGCATCTGCCTGGTAGAGGAGGTGATAGATTTCCAATAATCCATAATTGTGGCCTCCATTAGTGAAACTACACTCTGCATTTGTATTTCTAGGCAAAATGGTTTTGGCCTTTGTTAAATACTATGGACTTGTAACAGCTGTACAATTTATACTATGAAATGTTCTGTTTACATACATAATGCACACTGAGCTTTTGCACTTGATTGCCTTAAATTTATCTTATACAAACAGTTTCTGGGCATCTCAAGTCCTGCTGTACAATTCAGGCAAATAAAAATACAAAAAGCAGTGCCTAAAAATACACCCAATTCTTGAAAGTGTTATAACTCTGGATACTTACATTAAATGTCTGCCATAGCACTTTTTCCTCTCATCTATTTCAAATTACTTTAGGATTTTTATATAAAGCTCAATTGCTAAAAATATATAAGGAAAAATGTAAGTGTTCCTTTCTGGATTTACCTGTTTAATTGTATTGGATGCTGTCATTAAATGCCTGGGAAGAAGCTGACTTGCAGGAACATGAAGTCTACAAATTTAAATGATTGTGTATTAAAGTCTACTGTTAACCACTCTGTAATAATTACCTCTTACTGTATTGCTATAAGTACTGAACTGTCACAAGGAATGTTACTTCCTACTTTGAATAAGTAAAACTAAAATCTAAACCTGTCCTTTCCAAATTGTTTTGTTTCTACAAAGAAAGAGTAGAGAGCTTAAGTATTTTGCTGCCTTCATGTAAGGAAGAAACTAAGAGCCTACTGTATTGTTTGGGTTTTTTTATTATTATTTTTGTGATTCACCAAAAGAGCCTAAATTGAAGAATTTAGTTTTTCATTTAAATGTTAATGGATTGTTTTTGTTTTTTTTTTAAGCGTAACACAAAGACAGCAAAAAAGTGGAATTCTTAAAAGTGGAATTCTTACTACTTCAATTAGTCTGTTATAAACAGACCCTAAATTATGGAATGTATCTGCTGCCTTAAACTATAAAAACAAATATTGCCAATGTCAAAAAGTTAATATTTGTTTGAAGCAGGTATAGACTTAATTTTGTATGTACTTTGTGTTATCTGTTTGACCAGACTGCTAGTTGAATTTATTTTGGTATGATAACTTCTTGTGTGTAGGTCTGTAGAACCCAAATTTGGTTTGCAAGGAACAGCGTACTCTCATCTTTTCAGAGTAAAAACATGATCAGTCAAGTATTATACAGACTAGAATAGTTAAGTCTTGGTCAGTGAAATCTGGGTAAGAACAGCTTCAGCTTCATATACTAGGTCACTTAAGTCTCAAGTTTTGGTATCTGGAGAATAAAGACAGCAGCATGCTTTTGTGTGACTGTTACTACAATGGGATGATAAACTTTTCACTTTAAGCATTTGCATCTAGCTTATCAGAAGTTGTAATAAAAGCTTTTAGATTCAGAAAACTCAAAACCTTTAATTCCATTATCATGTACAAATGTTTAATTTAAGTACAGAGTCACTTCAATATTCCCATTTAAAATGATATAAATTAAGTCAGATGTTCCCTCTCACAGTGATCAAACTATACATTAACTCAAATATGCTTACTGTCTCCAAGAAGCTAAGCCAGTGTGCTGCGTATCACTAACTTATTTCTCAGGCTGTCTTTTTAAAACACGTATGAAGGCGTCTCTTGGTACTTCCACATTGCCAATTTTCCTCATCAACCTCTTCCCTTCCGCCTGCCTTTTTAAAAGCTTCATTCTTCTTGTAATGTCTCCACCGTACTACAGAAAAGAAAAATGTTTTGAGTTACGATTTTTAATAAACTCAAGGACTTAAACAAAACTAGTGAAAAAGGCTAGTTATGTTATTATTTTATACTCTGAACAGTTATCCCAAAGTAGTTAAAAAGAATGGGAACAAGTGAGCACTTTCCTTTAGACAACTGAAGGTAGATTCATTTACATATTTTATATAATAAATATTCTTACAGAAGCCTGGATGACATTGGGATAGAACTGCAGCATACTACGTGCTACTCAAATCCTTTTGGAACAGCAACAGGACACTGTCACATCTTGATTACCACTAGGTGCTTACGTCCAAGTTAATCAACCCTTACACTGTGTGATGGGAACATCCCACCTAGGTTCCCATCAGAAGAATTCTTAACAGCAATAAGAAAGGGACACTTGTTTAATCTCTTCAACATGTTAACTTCAGATAAGATGAAGCATGTTTTTCCTACAGCTTTACTCAGTCTTGCTGACCATCAATTGTTGATACTTAAGGTTTCTACATGATTTCACACTGAAAATAAGTGAAAATCCAATTGCCATCAGTCTCTAAAGAAGTGCTCTAAAATCGCCTACAAAAAACTATTTTGGAAATGAACAAAGTTACAGAAACACATGTGCACAAACACTTATGTCTACAGCTACGAGATGCTGAGTAGACAGGAGTGAACACAAACAGCATACACTCTGAAGAAGCCATTACTATTTCTGATTACTGCAAGCACTGAGTGAAGGTTAAACAAGCTGAATTTAAAAGTTTAAAGAGTTGTCTGTTAATATTCCACTGACATTCTGGAGCACAAGCAGAACGTGTCTTCATAGGGTTTTTAAGGAAAGACAGGCCTATCACAGCTGCAACACTTTGCAATGGAATAAAAAATACAAAAAAAAAATACCTACGCATTTTGCCACAACATTTTTCCTGTAAGCTTTCAGTCTGTAAAATAGAATATACATATTAACACAGCAGAACTACTCCTATAGTGAAGCTATTCATTGAGTTATCAAAACGCTGAGCACTGTTTTCTGCTACATTCTTAAAAAGCAACAGAATGATGATATTTCTATGTACAGCAGACAGAAGATAACGCTTTAAGCGTGTTAAAAAGCACGTTTAAAAATGTTAATTTACACTTAACGTGAGAAATATCTCAAGGCACAAAATACATAAAAGCTAAAAGAACTGTCTTTTACCTACCAGCTATGATCTACAGCATTCACCCTTCACACATGCCTGTACATCACGCATGCAAACAAACGCTCATATTTAAAACAACAGCTTAAATAAAGAAGGGGAAAAGAACAGTTTCACTTACGTCTCTCTTGCGATGATTTTCTTGCCAATAGCAGCCTGGATGGCTATTTCAAACAACTGCCTTGGTATAGCATCTTTTAAACGCTCACACAGGAATTTACCAGTAGCATATGCTTTATCACTGGGAAAAGACAGTTTTCAGAAGTTGTTTCAGAAACAGTCATGAAATCCCTAAAATATATCCATAGATCAAAACGTTTGAGAAAAAGATTCTGACAGAAGTTTTAATCTTTTTATATAAACTGTCCAGACGGTAACTTTACAGTGTGGATTTTAATGCCTGGTCTCTGTACATTACCCATTCCACACAAACAAGTAATAAGACTATAGTAACAGGTTTTCATAAACATTTTAAGGATGTTCGTAATAAATATTCTGATAATCTATCACACCGAAGCTTTCCTGAATAATAGGACAGCTTCAAAAGTTATTTTTTAACTAGATGCTCAAGGGGTATTTCACTGATTGCAGCCATGAAAGGTCAAAGATCTACATATTACAGAAACGTATAAAAATATATTTTCAGAGTAACTACTCTAGCAGTCTGTAATATAAAAAGTTATCCAACAATACTCAGCATCTGCATATACTGCAGACTTTGGGAAAATAAATGACAAAAGGTCAAAAGAAGCTATAAAATTGATACTTTCATAAGCCATTGAGAACAAACGACTCTCTTTTCTCTAAAACATTAACACAGCGTTAAAGCAATAACTCTGCGAGGTTGGCCACCACATTTTGCATCTTTCCAATTTGCTAAGCACTGTATTTCTGCATTACTAAACTGCATATTTATTAAAAACACATTATAAATCAAATATATAGTAGAGATTTATTCTCCACAAATATCCTTCTCAACAAGGTAAGGGTTTCATTTTCCTACTTCAACCTTCTAAATTCCAGAACTTGAGAATTGTAGTATAAAAAGTATATACAAATAGATCAGATAATACAGTAATTTATTCTGGCAATTACAAGTTAATGTTTGAATAAGGACAAAAGAAAAACAGTAAGTTAATATCAGGATTACTAAAAAGGGATTGTGAAGTTATATAACCACGACTAACATGGACTCCATGAGAAGAAAGCAATGGAGAGGCTTGAAAATAGAAAGGCATAATTTTCCCTAGCAGAAGAGTAATTTCTGAGGAACTCTTGGAAGTTAAATCATTTTAGCAAACAGTTTCTGAAACAATTTCAATCAGTAAATATTTACATTTTCCTGGTACTCTAGGTACAGAGAAGGTAACAAAGAGCATGTACAGAATAGGGATTTTTGGAGGTATAAAGATAAAACTTGACCAGTTTTCTATTAGTATATATCATAAACAATTCATAGCATATCTGGTCAGTCTTTAATTTTTTTCCAGCGCCTTAAAAGACTGTCAGTTTGCACTTTTATTTGCATCTCCTCCTTCCACAATAACACAGGAATCATTATAGTTAGCACTTATTTTTCCTATTATAAAATGCCTTTCTATTTCAGATCTTCTCCAGGAGTTGGTCATTTGTTGACATCTCCAATGATATTTTCACACACCTTTATCATAAATTAGTAATATATATTGATACACAATGAAAACATATTTAAGTTTTAATTCCTTGGAATAGAGAATCCAGCCAACCTACTTGTGTATGATAGTTGCCAGTTCTTCAACTGGATTTCCATTTATAAGAATATCCATTTTGATAAGGTCTGCTGCCTGGTAGCCTGCATCTTCATAATCAAAACTAAACAAAAACGATTTAAAAGTTAGCGATTATGGTATTCTGCATTCTTTGTTCCACAAATCTGAAGTTTTTTAACACTTTGTTATAAAATGCTTGAGCTTCCTGTTAAAGTAGGAGCACAGTTTTTAACGTCCCTCAGTATGTCACCGTTAATTCAAACCGGGCTCAACGTTTATGTAAATCTTGTATCCAAGTAAGCAGAACACATTATCTGCTGCTGAGCAAGGTGAATCAGATATCCACATATTTAATGCAATCTCTTAAAGAGTTTATTCAAATTCTTGGGAGTGCCACATGGAAACTCCTTAAAGTTCCCTTCAACACAGCATCTACACAGTGAGCATCCTACATGTCAAAGGAATCAAACGCTAATACTGCAACACTATCATAAAGGAGTATTCTTGGTTTTGTGCCCTTCTATACTTTCTTCTCAGATCTTCTTTCATTTCTTTACCTCATGGGAAGGGAAAATAAGAAAGAGAAGATGTATTTACCTTGCATAGCCAGAAGACAGAGACTTAAGAGCATCGTAAAAATCCACCACGATTTCATTCAGTGGAAAAAGATATTTTAGCATAACCCTATGTTCATCAATGTACAACATTTCTTTCTGGACTGCCCTACGATCCTAGATAAATAAAAATTGTTTCAGTTCCCCTTGAAAACTATTTTCTATAAATATACACAAAGCAGATTCAAAAAAAATTAGAAGATTTTACAGTTCTGCTGCAGATTCCTTTCTTTCAAGAAAAGAAATCTAGCTATGAACTCTTCTAATACATAATGCTCAAGCAGGTACTTTATTGTCACTGAGCTACAACAGTAACTTTCAGTATGAGGACTGTATAGCCCAGGAGTAATCTTGTATTTATTTTACGCACACAATTTGAAATATTTGTTTTCCTTAAATACATTAAGAATTATGGTCAACCACCATCTACTATATTATTTAGTATGGTAAGTAGAGCTTAAAAATGCACGTGACAAGAACTAAAACAGCTTACCACAGTATACCAACCTGACACAAAACAATTATTTTCCCAATATATTCCTGAGGTGTCACAATGGTGCCAAGAACAGTTGGCTCCAAGTATTCAGACACAGAATGTTTATCAGGAAATTGAGCTGGGTTGATAATAGTGATCTCTGAATTACCATACTCCTGAAAGAAAAAAATTCCAACAATTTTCCTTTAGTTGTTTTTAAGCATTTTATTCAGTGAATTTCCACCTGTATCTTGCCTGCAGGGCAAGGACATTCCCTATTACTTTATCCTGATAAGGCTACTCCACATCTCCTTACATGCAGGTACTGCAACTTCTCTTACACAAATCTGGAATGTTCAAAGTGTTTAGAGATACGTGTTAAGTAATAAGGAGTCCTCCTATTTGCAGCCTTCTCTATCAACAGATGTTCTCCATCCCAGCTTTCCCACAAATTCAAAACAGAGGAATTTTAACTGCAATCAGTTCAATAAGCTTTGCACACGGCTGTTTCACTGTGATAAAAAACTAACTCATCTTCACCAATTCCCACCAACCTACAGTAGCGTTGCAAGCTATTCCTAACAGCAGTAATATTTTCTGACTGATAGTCCGGAAGATGTCATGGTTTAAATCCAGCAGGCAGCTATGTACCACACAGCTCTTAACTGTGGGATAGGGGAAAGTATCAGGGAAAAAATAAACAATGAACTAGGACTCTTGGGTTGAGATAAAAGCTATTTGCTAAAATAGAAAATGAAAAAAGGAGGAGGTATTTTACACAGTGTCCTTTATTCCCATTATCAAGGACAGGGGTAAGATATTAAAAATAAAAAAAAAGTGCTTACAGTGGAAAGGGGAAAGACAGTTAGCAACACTTAAACAAATAAAAACAATCCATACTAAAAACAAGCTTTAAGTTAAATATCGGTGACTCTAATAGTTTACCATAAAATAACGTGCTATTCAACATTTCAAAACTCTAAGTGTTTCTTAGAGGAGGCTTTTAAGTTGCTGTTTACATACCTTTATCAACTTTGCAGAGGAAAGAACAGCTTTATACGGAACAGTAGGTGCAGTCAAAATAACAGATGTGTTATATTCTTGCTCCAAACGTTGATTAAAAACTTCCATATGTAAAAGACCAAGAAAACCCAACCTGAGGAAAAAAAAAAAAAAATCATACTGATCAAAGTATTTGTTGATCACTTCAGTATGTTCTCACTGCAATATCAGAAACAGCAAAGAATCCCTAGAAGACTAAACAGAAATCCTGAAATGAACGTTATGAGTCTCTAAAAGCCAAAAAATCTATATCAACAAATTGCATCATCTACGTGAACACAGAACAAAGCAAAATAAAATGTTTTTCGTCTTTACCTATCATTAAATTGAATTAAAGCTCTTAATCTTGAAGTCATTTCAATTAATACTTTCATCTGACATATGAAAATAGCACAAAAGCCTCACCTCCATCCAGCTCCTAAGGCAAGGCTACTGTCACGATGAACAGTCACACTGGAATCGTTCAATGTCAGCCTTTCCAAAGCACTTTTAAGATTATTATATTCTGTTTGATCTACAGGATACATTCCTGTCAAAACATATTGCATAGACATTCTGTGATGGAGCTTGATCTACTGTGTGCTTTCCTTTAATAACATGAGCAGTAATGAACAGTAATAAAAACCAGAAATAGCTTGCTTTCTGTTACAACTAGAAATTTGACTCTTTCAATCTGAAGAGCAATATAATGGTTTTTTTTCTAAAATCTTATTAAGGTAACATTAAATTAAAAAAACAAAAGCAGAAGTTAACATTCAGATCATAATAACAGACATACTGTATTCATTTACTTCTTCATAGCTGTAGGGTATAACCATACAACTTAAGCACTAATAAATAAGCAGACAAATGTCACTGAGATGCTCCTTCAGCGGGTGAGAGTGCACAGAAAGGAAAAAAAGAAAAAAAAGTACCATATCAAAGTTGCTAATATTTCTGTAACTTTTTTAATCAGTAAAAGAAAGAAATAAAAAGCAGTATAATTACTGCTTGAAATAGCAATGACATGAAATTTTTCACATCATTTACTCCAGAAAGGTCTAGGAAGCAACACACATGTACACACACACACAAAAATAACCCCACGTTATTTAAAGGATTACACTTTTCCCTTCTATATTAACTGAGAGCATAATCTCCATGACACGAATCAAGTAAGCTCTCTCAAAACAAACCTAGAAAGCGAATAAGTTTCCTTCTCTCTAAAGCAGTCTTCCACAGCGTGTGGTAATTTACTAAAGGTGGCAGCAACAGTCTAACAGAACTAACCATTAATCACCACAAAAATTATTGGTTATCAAGATGAAGACTTCAAAGAAGAAAAAAGGACTTCATTTTTGAAAGGATCAATTCTTCTTTTCCAGATACAAAGAGTTAAAGGAACTAGAAGGAATATTAATGGCCAGAAAGATACCTTAGTCTTGTAGTCACCTAAAATGAGCCTGCAACAATCTTGCCTGATGGGTCATTAAGAGCTATATAAATGGCATGTGCCTCTGTAGCTTCATTTCAGTAAAATTCTAATCCTAACAACTCTTAAATACATAGCTCTCCTACTCTTGCTACCAGAAAAAAGCAATTCCCTTTCATTTAGTTGGCTCCTCACCTGCAAAAACCATTGGCTTCGCTGACTTAAAGCCAGGCAAAGGCTCCACCGGCTGTTTATACATAAACAGCGTGTCTCCTATTTGGGCTTCAGTTACTTCTTTCATTCCAGCAATCAGGTAGCCCACCTGTCCAGCATATCTGAATAGAACTGGTATTACACGGACACACTTCTTGGCATTATGAATATTTCCTGTTTTTCCCCACTTAGCCCAGTTAAAAACTCAAACAAATCACCCTCCATGAGCACATAAACAGTCCAAAAAGTCACATTTCTTCCCCACGTTGCAAATTTTGTCTCAAGGGGCAAATCATTTGTTGAGCCACATTTACTTTTTTTTTTTTTTTTACAGTTAAACAGCACGGTCAGTCTAACAGCAGCCTCATATACAAGCCATGTTTTGGATTTGTAACAAGAATGGTGTTAATACCACTCTGATGTTTAAGCTCGCACAGCATGAAGGCTTTCTCTATTTCTCACTCTGCCCCTCCCAGAAAACAGGGTACAGGCTGGCAGCTACACAGCATGTCAGCAGACCCAAACTGACCACAGGCACTGGTGGATGAGTGCCTTTGCATCCTTTTTTCCCCTCTTTTTTCTTTTTCTTTCACTTGTTGTCTTTGCCTCAACCCATGAGTTCTTACTTTTCTTTGTACTGTTCTTTCCCACGTTACACTGATGCTGGAGAAGTAAGCTAGTGGCTGAGTACTCAGTTACTGGCTGGATTCAACCCATCACACATAGTAACGTAGTCTCTCATTTAAGAGCTTCCCAAAAAAGTCATTAGCATGTACTTGGATGCAAATGGATAATGCTTCTTTGCTAATTCTAGTGTACCTGATTTTCTTCCCACTGCTGCCATGGTGATACAGATTCTGGAAGCTGCTGCATTCACGGATTTAAAGTTTTCCGCCCTCAAAATATGCTGCAGCAACAACTAAGATGAAGCCCCATTCCCTTCCACTCTCAAACAGGGTAGTTCCTAGAAATAAATTGGACAGCTGAATACCAGATGGTAGTCTTTAGAAGAACTAGCTGTCCAGAGCTTTTATATACTACGTACACATTGATAAAATGACTCCCTCCCACCAGCTGTGCCCAAAAAGCAGCTTCTTTCTCAACGTGACATTTAGCATTCAATTACAAATAATCATTACAATCCATAGTAACAATCCACAAAAAGCAGCCTCTACCACTCAATTAAAAAATCAAAAATCAAATAATTGAACAGAAGCAGGTTTGGTATCTCACATCAATTTATGATTTGTTCAATTGAAAGAAATGTCTTACTTACAGTTTATGTGTTGGCTGTTCATCTGGAGTCAGAATTCCTACTTCATTCACTTCATATCTTTTGTTTGTATGCGCAGATACAATTTTATGCCCTTTCTGAATCTCCCCACCAAAAACTGCAATGTTAGCTATGACACCTCGGTAGTGGTCAAAGGTGGAGTCGAAGACTAAGGCTTTCAAGGGATCGGTAGTATTAAATTGGGGTCTACCACAAAAGATTTAAAACAATTATTAAAACAGTAAGCAGAGTGTTTTCAATACTGAATGCACAAGCACCCCCACCCTGTGTCTAAGGGGAAGTTATGTACTCACAAAAACATTATCCTAGTGGCTCACGTCTCTTTTTTCATTTCAGACTGAATTATTTTCCCTCCCCACTTCTTAAGAACAAAGAATTCTTCTCTACTGGTACTCATAATTATTTTAAGCATTTCAGCAGATAAGGATTGATTTATTCCAAATGTATCTCAAATCTGAAGGGTCATTTCTTTCTGATTTACAATTCAAAGCCAACTTTTCTGGCTCAGAAACTACCCCACATCTCCTTATAAACTATAGACTTATAATCAAATGTGTATTAAGTGCAAAATTACTGCCAACATATCACAGAAATGAAACTCATGGTTTCCTAGATAACCTTACAAGACTTCATAAATAAAATACGTAACTTACGGTGGAATCTTCTCAATGACCTTTTCAAGAACTTTTTCAATATTCGTCCCTTGTTTAGCAGAAATCTAAAACAAGCCCAACAACATCTTTATGAGATGTGTCTTACACTCATTCAGTATCTATTAAAGTATCAACCTCCTCTTCTAATAGTTTTGGTGGCAGGAGAAAACATCATCCATATAAATACTCACTATTATGAAATGCTAACTTGATTATAAATTACTCTGTTACATGCTTTCCCCATCTGAATGGCAATTACTGTTATGGTAAAAATAAAAATAATTTAGAGGATCCACAAATAGAAAAAAATTTATATGATGCCATTCATCATGATACATTACAATTTTTAACTGAGAATTATTTTATCCATTCTTTTTTTTTTTTTCAGAAGACAACTTCTAAAGAAATTCATATAATAAGTGAAATAAAAACAGACAGAAAACATCCTACCAATTCATTATGTAGCTAATGAAAGATTAGTATACAAAACAGACACAAGTATACAACCACCACGCTATAAAACTTCAACAGATCTTACCCTTATGCATTCATTAACAGGGATATCAAACAGCTTCTCAATTTGTTTTTCAACTCTTTCAGGGTCTGCATTCTTTAAGTCAATCTGAAAAACAACAAACTGCTAAATGTACAGGCAGTGACATCTTCAAGTATGGTCCAGAATTGTAATTCCCAATTGTACAAGTGAAGGATTCCTTCTGTCTTTACTCATAAATACTAAATGTTTTCAGGAGAAGATACGTATCAAGGAGTTTTCAATACTACGTCTTAGTGCAAACGATTCACAGAGAACTGGACACGAAAGGGTTTATTGCAAGTCAAAAATAAGTTCAGCTATTCAGTGGAAACAAATTCATAAACTAATTACAGGCTATTACTATAAAATTCCAATCAATCATCTTAGAAAAAGTCTTCCTTGCTTGATTATGGGAAGGATTGCTACTATGATTATTTTTTGTTAACAACATTCATCCACGAGTGGGTGAAGTCTCTATTTTACAAAGCATTCTGAAAGCACAAATGCCACCTATGCCGTTTATGGCATAAAACTAAGTATAACATATAACTACATTTAAACTAAGCATTAACTAATCTTGTTATTCCAATCACACAGATTACAAAAATTGTGAAAACCAATATGTATTTTTTTATATTGAGTTGCTTCTCCTACGCATCATCATCAGCAACAACAAAATAAATAAACCACGTGAAAGAATATAACGATCATCACGGCAACAACTTTGAAAGTAACTTTGGTAAAAACCCACTTGAACATCCCCCAGAATTTAAACTAAAAAGGAGAAAGAAAAATGATTTGGATATCAAGACATTTTATACAGCACTTCTTAACTTGATTCACCAAACAGATTCCATACATAATTTTTCACTGTTGCTTATAAGAATGCTTTTACATTTTATTAAAAAACAGGAATTCCCAGCAATTATTAAAACATTAAGGACAAGTTGTTGTTATGTACTGGTTAATATTTCATTCTATGCTGCTATTTGAAGACATCTTTCTTAGTAATCTACATATTTATACAACCTTACTATTTAATTTGAAATACTACGATCTCATTACCTTGTTTATGACAGGAATTATTGCAAGCTGTGCTTCAAAAGCAAGGTAGAAGTTTGCCACTGTCTGAGCCTGAATACCCTAGAAAATATGCATTAAAGAAATTAACATGGAATCTTCTTGTTTCTTTTTAGGCATGTTATGCATGCCATAGAGAAAATCATCATCCAAATACTCTGTAAGAATGTACCCTTATTTAAAATCATGATTCCACAGTCCTCACATTCCACTATAGTAACTGACTCCTTAAAATCTTTTAGAAGCATACAAATAAAAGTACAACAGAGATCTTTGATTTCAATTCCCTCCTACCATAGAGAAAGTCTATGAAATTTGCACAGGTATCATTTTATGAACATTTTACTTTGCAGCTCATCTGCTTCTCCTGAAATACCAGTCAAGAAGCTATTAATTTATTGATTTTAAAACTTATGATGTTTTCTGAATTTTCAAATTTATCTTTGGCTTGCAGTTTTATTAATACTCAATTTGGCCAATAGCTTTAATGTTCCAAGTATGTGTTACAGACAAACAGGTAAACCAAGTGTGTCTGAATGAATCACCACATCCCAACAGAAATGGAAAGTGATCAAAAGTATAGAGCGAAGCATCTGTAAGCTCTCTGGACTGTCATTAAGTCCATGCTATGCAGGAAGTATGATCTGATTCTTCATTAATTCAGTTCTTCTCTTTCTATGGTATGGTACTGCAGTCTCTATTAAAAACAAGCATTTTTCTATGGCTTTTTTTCAACTCCCACTAGTCTTCTGCAACTTTAATACTTTTCTGGAGCTAAACTGTTGCAAAAGCACGAATGAAATGGTTGAAATACACTAAACTCCTCCCTAGCTTGCTGACAGAAACCTCTGAAATTCCAAGGAGAAAACAAACATCAAGAACTGCACCTCATTCGCATCTACTACAAGCAGGACACCTTGGCAGGCAGATAGCGACCGCGAAACTTCATAGTTGAAATCTACGTGGCCCTGAGGAGAAAATTAATATGCATAACTTCACATATTTCTAGAGTCCTTTTCAAAGATATCTACATTATGATGGTTTCATTTGTGTATCTGTTCCTCCAAAACATAACTCTTACCCACATAAATGAAATAATAAAAAGGATGCACTGAATAAACACAAGTACTAAGAAATCTGCTAAGTCCAATTTATAAATATAAAGACATACGGCTTTGTGTGGCTGAAATGCTGTTTGTACTTAACTTACCGGTGTGTCAATAAGATTTAAGAGGTAGTTTACTCCTTTGTGATCGTAAAAGAGAGATGCAGACTGTGCTTTAACTGTAATTCCCCTTTCACGTTCCACTTGCAGTTTATCCAGCACTTGTTTGTTACGGTCAGTTTTAGCAATTGTTCCTAGGAGTGAAAAACAGTTTTATAATCTTATTTATATTAGCTCTCCAAATAGGCAATTACTGAAAACACTACTAACACGCAGAAAATGCAACTTGCAGCTGCAACTGAAGCTCTTCCACTTGATTAAGGTAAATTTTCATTTGAAAATACATTTATGTTTCAACTCTTTAACATTTGTTAAATGGACTTTTATCTGTGATGCTACTGAAAACATTACACAAGTCTAAATTAATGACTCAGAAGTTCCTAAATAATTTTGACATTTAAAGAAGCTTCAACTGTTATCACTGGAGAACATCTCCACAGCTCCAACCGGTGCCAATCTCAAGGGCAAAAGGAGCATTATCATGGAGTTTGACAGACTTGAATTCAAAACTCCATTCTATCACAGGCATTGGGTAAAACTGGTCATAGCAAAACACAGAAGGTAATAACAAAGAACAGCTTTGATCAAAAGCTTCTCTTCAGGTTCTGTTTTGCTTACTCCTTAAAAGAGAAAAATAAAACTCTTCCCAAAGGTTATTTCTGAGTAGTTAAGTTAAGCTCTGCTCTGAAAATGGCCTCCTTTTGGAACACACAAAAGTTGCTTTACAGCTTCCCAGAGTGCCTTTAAGGTATTCTGCATCTCTTTCTCCTCCAATTTGAAATTGAAGCCACTGAAGATCCCTTAGCATTTCTGTTTCTCACTTTTACTTAAAAGGAGTTAGTTGTCCTTACTCTCAATGACAACACAAAAATGAAAACATTGAAGACAAAGATCTGGAGGACGACAAAATACTGCAGAAGAAAATGACACAACTTTGATAACATTTTAGGGTAAAGGAAAGAGCAAATCCGTAGAACAACACAGAATCCATAACAGTCACACTAGCAGTTATTCTACCCGCTAACTTAAGCTGCTAGCTAAAAATTTTCTAAATCTACTGTGCAGCTTCAGTAATAGCAAATTTCACTACTAAGAATGGCAGTTCTATGTGGTTTGCTCAAAAGAGGAGCATACACTGTTACTCCACATAAGTAAAAATAGCTGAAATTCCTCCATTTCAATTACACTTTTGGAAAAGTATTCTGTTCAGAATTTCTAGGTTATGACAGTCCCCTTCTATCTACACCAGAAACTGGCAGTAAAGCCTCAAACATGTTCTCTTCTGTCTGTTTCCAAAATATGTTCCTTTATTGAGAGGGCTGCAGTTTCCTAACTCTACTTACTGAAGGACCTCAAGATAGATCTCAATAAGAAAACATATTAACATCTTTAACACTGCACAACCGTAAGCCTAGAAGCAACCTGGCAACAAAAGAGCAAAGATAGTAGAAAGTTTAGTAATAATCAAAGCTAATGAAATCTGCACATCAACAAAGAGTAGTACAAATGAAAAGAGAACACTTACCTGTAATTTCCAGCAATCTGTCTGCTAGAGTACTTTTGCCATGATCTACATGAGCTATAATACTGAAGTTTCTTATGCTTTCAACAGGATATGCAGACATATCTATTTTCTCCTGAAAAACAGAAAGTTTCTTTTCACAAAGTCTCTTCATACAATCTGACTATGCCATTTAAAGAGAAATATTTTTTTTCTCTGGAAGAGGCATTGTTAGAAAACCTTAAACTTTTGCCAGCGTTCAAAATGCTAGCATTTTCTTGTAGTCATGCATACATACAAACTTGCTACAACCCAAAATGAGTGAGCATAAAGGAAAGTGTTGCGAAAGTTACTATGTTCTTACAAACACAGGGAGTCAGAAAAATCTAAAACAGTTTAGGTTTGTTAAAGACAACTAGATCTGGGAGCTAACGACATCATTCCTCCTAAGAAATAAATCTGCGGCATTCAAGTAGCAGTGTCAATCACGTAATAAGGAGCACTCAGACTTCACAGAAAAGGAAACAGTACGTTTTAGTTAAATAAGTACATGCAAAAAACACCTGACTTCCTTAGCCCACCACTAACTTCTCCTTCTGTTAGTGCTATTCATTCAAAGCAATAAAACATGTTGAAGAACTGCAGCTTTGCCAGGAACCACAAGGCCATCAGTAACAATAACACCCCTGAAAAACTCTGATTCCTAACTTAAGGGACACACAGCTCCTCTCTCTCACAGCCTTACGCTTGCAGCTTAGGGCCGGGCAGAGAAAAGGGAAAGCCCAGAAATCTTTGCAAGCATCGAACTACTGCACTAACCCACTTGTAACTCCCTGACGATGACTCGGCCTGCAAGCGCAACTTCACCCAACGCCAGAAGAACGCAGCTGCTCCCGCGGGAGAAAACCGCAGCTCATGAACACCACCTCTCTGCAAGGACTCCTTCCGGGGCACATGGCCGCCAAAGTTAAGGGCCGCACTCCCCAAACTGAACGCCCCCGCGGCCCCGCACGCCGCAGCCTCAGGGACACGCGAAGAGGACTCACCTTACCACGGGAGCTGTAGAACCGCTGGCAGGCCGCAAGCCCCGCGGGCAGCCGGACCGGAGAGCCCCGAGGGGCGGCCGCGGAGCAGGGCAAGCGCACCCACGCCCGCCACAAAGCCGTCCTGCCGCTGAGAGCCATGGCGCCGGACTCACCCCCTCACAGTGCGGGCCTCAGGCTCCATGGCAGCCCGCTGCCACTGCCCTCACCGTCCCCTCCGCGCCCCGTCACACGCTGCCCGCCTGCAAGACACCCGCGGGACACGGCTTGGCGCGCCGGAAGCGCCCCGAAAAGCGCCACCACAGCGCCCCCCGCTGCTCCTCCCTGCGTGCAGCGCTACGGGCGGCCGTGAGGTGGCGGTGGCGGCCGCTGGTCGGCGAGCTGCCTCGTCCCTCTGCGGCAGCAGCACCGAGGCGTGCTCGCCGCAGCCTCGCTGCGCCCGGGTTTGGGTGCCTGCTGAAATCTCGGAGCAGGGCCTCCGCAAGGACTTTTCCCTTAGCTGTTCAAGAACAAAGCAAAGAATCAGCGTACTGACTGCTCAGCGAACCTGCTGTTCAAACACTCCTTCAACTCCAGCAGCTCTGGGCTGTGACCGCTGCCCTGGGGAACCTGTTCCATGCCAGAGCGCCCTCTGGTGAAGAAGCTTTTCCTGGTCCCCAGACTGTTTTTCTCCAACGAATCTTCAGTCCTTCTAGATTTAAAATTTTACCTCTGATTGTTTCAGCTATCCCCCTGTATTTCATACCGTTCACAAATTTGCTGAGAGCACACTTTGTCTTTTGATCTTCAACAATGTGGACTACTGGTTTGCTCCACCTGCTGTTGCCCACCAGCTGGATGTGTCAGAGCAGCTAAATTTCGAACAGACAATCTTTGTTGTTTATACTTCTTTAATTTCCAAATACAATTGCTCTCAAAGATGGTGTCAACAGCCTTGATAAAGGCAAGGCATATTACATGCTCAGCTCCTCCCTCATCTACATAGCCATTTCATTATGGAAACCGAACAGATTAATAAAATACAATTTGCTGGTGCTAAATTTGTCCTGACCATTCTGGTTTACTGCAGTGTTCTTTGGAGTTTGGGGACAGTTTCCAAGAGCACTTGTGATTTTTATTAGTTACACACATTACATGCATAATACACAGTAAAATTACCTGGTAGCATAATATCACCAAGAGAGACCTTCTGTTTGAAAGATTTATTCTGAACATTCTTTCTGTGTCAGTGGTATTACAACCACTGTATGGTAATATACTGTATACAAATGTTTTTTTCATTCTTTTTTCTATTATACGCATCTGCTTCACCCACTCTCTTTTCTCAGGGATTTATTTTTTTGTGTTTGTTGTTCTTGTTGTTTGTTTGTTATTTTGTCTTTTGAGTTTGGGGAACTTAGTTTTCCTTTCCCTTGGTACCAAGGGATTACTTGCCAGAGCAGCTTGGTTTCCAATTGCAGTGCCTTAGTACTGCTGCAAGTCATAGGGCACTGTTTTCCCAGAGTAATTGTTTACAGGTATACAGAGGGATCTGTTGTTCTGTATGACTTCTGCTTTGCCAGCATACAGCTGTTCTGGTGTTCTCAGCTGTTCTTTGTAAAATTCTAGGAATTGAAGAATGTTTTCATACACTTACAGCTGCTTTCCATGCATTAGACTTTATTATGTTCTTTTTCAGCTAAGGTGGTCTTTTCCAGACATTTTTGTAGTCTGTATTTTTCCTAGCTTAGCTTTTATTATTACCTGCATGTTCTGTTGTTTTCATGTTAGAAGATTTTGCATAAAGGTTGGGAAAAATGCTCGGGCCTATGGTCATTGGCTTTATCTTTCTCGTCTGTGCAATCTAATCAAGATTTGATATGTAGCTACATACAATATATCAGAAATGCCAACAGATCACTTAGCTAATATAACTGCAAATATTTGTAAGATTCATAATCTAGAGATGTGCCAAGTGAAGCAGGATGCTGTAAATTTTGACAGTAAAGGTTTAATAGCAGAAGGATGTAAATATAAAATTCATAATCCATTCTAAGTTACAATTACTTGGTCTCAAAAGGCTGCATAAAATTATCTGATACATAGTGCAGAAGGTACTAGATAGATAGATAGATAGATAGATAGATAGATAGATAGATAAATAGATACCAGCTTGGGAGCATGCTGTAATAAATTTGCTAGCATAGTTCACTATACTGTACTGATCACATTGAACTTGGGTAGTAACAGGATAAAGAGGGACCTTCAGCAAATTCATGAAAATGTATAGAGAAAAAGAAGCATCTTCTTGAATGGAGAATGAGTGTAACAAGAGCCAAGAATCCAAAGGCATGATCCATAGAATACAAATGAGTATAGCAACCATTTTTGGAAGAAAACAGTTCTTGTAGATTGTTGATGCACTACAGACATTGGCTTATTCATGTATAGTAACAGAGAACCTAAATAAAATACACAGGAATCCCATAATTGCTAAGTGGATGCTGTCTTCAGCATTGCAAGGGATAAGAATACCAGCAAATCTAAAAAGGTTCTTTGTTAGCAGGAATTAAACTATGCTTTACAGACTGTCTTCAAATATCACCACCATAGAGCAATATTGACAAACAGAAAACCTTCAGAAGTGGCTATATTTCTGTTCAGACTAGCAACACACATCTTTTAATCTGAGTAATGTCATGCACGAAATTGTGTAGTAACAAAAATATCTGCAGAAGCAAAAGTTCTTACATACCAAATAGAATGACTAAAGATTTCACTTGCACTTCACATCTACTGCTTAGAGAATCAAAACTTGTATTTGCTCCACCTGCACACCCGGCTGGCTGAACCATCTGTGATGCAAGGAGAAGCTGCCAAATGAGCTCATGGACTGTTTCCTCATTCTACAGCTCATTTTTGGCTTGTTGGTGTCCTGTGAACAGCTATGCAAAGAGTGCTGGTCCACATAGAGAGAGATCAGTCCCTTATGCTGAGCTATTGGCAGTGCCATGTATTTTTGAAATAAATGAGGACAATCAGGAATAGACATGCTTTTTACGTATGACTTTTAGTCATGTCAACATAATATATTAAGCAAGTTTAGGTTGGTGGTCTTTCATTAAGCCAGCATAGTGCACAATGAAAATCGCAGAGAAAATCATTTGTCTTTACCTTTACTTTTCAGCAGGTATGAATATGTTCAGCAAAAATTAAGATTTTTCATCAATGTGCATTGAGCTCTGTATGCCATGTAGCATATTTACCATAAAAGTGCTTATGGAAAAAATGTAGAGTTCAGCAGAAAAATAAATATTGAAGTATTTACAGGACAGTGAATTAGTAGCATAAGCATGAACTTTCAAGTGATCCATTTATGTGTCAAAATGTGATGAATGGATGTACACGATTAACATTTCCTGTACTCCGAAAGCCATTAGTTACGATGAGAGTAAATTGAATGTACCTATCATTAGCTGTATTGACTAACATTGAAGCCAACCACACAGAATGATGAATTCCAATATTTACAGACTCATGATGGAAAATGTGGGGGGAAAAAAAACCAAAATAAACATAAATTTATTGTCTAATTCTGAAGGCATGTGTTTTACTGTAGCTGTGTATGGATGCAGCATTGAATGTCTTATCAGAAATTATTTCAGTTGAACTGTTAAATGTAATTATGTTATGATTTCAGATCAGTAAGTGTTATGTGTTATTTCCTGGCAATTGCATTTTGTAGAAGCAAATGTTTCTCCTAATTGACATGGTATCATAGCCTAAGTTTTGATAGCATTTGTATATTTTCCTATAAACTGACAGAATTGCAGGAATAAGGATTTACACATACACTGATCTTATCCTCTTATAAACATTCTTAAGTGTGATGGTCACACGGAATGAAATAGAGTACTACAGTCCAGCAAATAATATAAATAGTAAACAAACGTTCCTCTGTTTACCATGAGCTGTGAAAATGTAGCCTGCACGCAGAAGATTAGTGTCTATGGAAAGCATACCATTTTCTCTTCAATGGAGAACATGCCACATTTGGAAGCAATCTTTGGTAGCACTGGGGAACTGTGGAACTATGGAAATGAAAACAGAGGATTATATCATGTTAGTTAAAAATAGGAAGAAGGATTTCTGCATGTGATTTGTAAAGACTGATGTGACAAAAGCATCAGTAAAACAAATGAAATATATCTATTGCCCACTTGTAGTTAACTGCACAAGGAATAGTCATGCCAAATACCTTCTCTGTCACTTTGAGCACTTGATAAAATGGAGTGACTTCGTTACCAATAACATTAGTAGAAATCTGTGCTTTCTGTAGATGTATTCCTCTATGCCAAATTCAGGCTTTCAGGAATGAAACTTGAAACTTTAAAAGCTCAACTGGAGAACAGAAGGCACTGAGGAGACCTTCTAATACCTGAAGGGGACTTACAGGAAACTTGGAGGGGGACTTTTATAAGGGCAGGTATTGACAGGACGACGGGAAATGGCTTTAAACTGGAAGGGAGTAGATTTAAACTAGATATTAAGAATAAATTATTTACTGTGAGGCTGGTGAGACACTGGAATAGGTTGCCCAGTGGGGTTGTGGATGCCCCCTCCCTGGAAGCACCATCCATACTGGATGGGGCTTCAAGCAACATGGTCTAGAGAGAGGTATCCCTGCCTATAGCAGGGGAGCGGGAACTAGATGATCTTAAAGGTCCCTTCCAACTCAAACCATTCTATGAATTTGTTTGACAGGTCAAAAACTAGAAAATCCTCTTTTTTACCCCTTTTTTCTGTTGCAGGAAAAAAAAAAAAATCAAGTGCAATGTCCGCATTGTACATGCTGTTATACCTGCTGTATGCCTCTCTCAGCTGAAGAGATGATGAAGGAAGAATGGTGCAAAGTGATGGCAGTGGCTGGAGTAAGAATTTTATTTCTTCAGATTGACAGAGAGTTTCTGTTTTGGAGAATTAGTTGACATTAACTTGTCACGTTACCAAAATACTTCAATTTGGTCTCAATTTGTGCTTGAAAATGTGGCTTTAACTTCAATTTCGCAGCACTTTGTGGTGATGATTGACAAACAGTTCTGTTGTAGACAAGCTGACTGAAGTAGAAAATACGTATTTCTTGCCTTAAAAATAAAATAGCAAAGGCAGATGGAATCTTCCCATCTAGTCTTAAAAAGACATAGCAAACAGCAAGTGAAATAACAGCGATTAGTATATGGAATGAAACACCTGAGATTATTGTAACCTGTCTAACAAAATGAGAAAACAGAACATTTCTTTTTGTTTTTTCTATAAGTTGTGACAAATTTCATGCTTTTAGGCCACAGCCTACACAGGAGAAAGACTATAGGAAAATCTGTAATTTAATGGAATAACTGTTTTTCTTTATATTTGAAAGGTTTGTCATTAAAGACATTCATCTTCTACACTCTACTTGCTAGGAAGACATTACTTTAGAATTGTATTCTACATACTTGCCTGAGTTCATAATGCCAATGCATTTTACTGAGCAATGGTGATGAATATTTCTTCCCCTTCCTCTCCTTATATTAAGTAATTAAAATACAGGCTGTGAATTGCAGCTTTGCAACAGCTTACTAGTCTAATGGAAGACTGCCTATTTTAAGAGTTTCTGGAGGAGAGTTAATGAATGTTAGATGGGTTTCTATTCACTTGATTTGTGTTTACAAAACAATCCTAATGCTTAATAAGTTGCATCATTTTAACAAACTGTATACTGAGAAAACACATGGACAGTAAAGATAACTGATACAAGAAATTTTGTTTCTAATGAAAACTCTTTATTATATAATAAAGTGTAATTTTAAAGTGTGATTTCACTCTTTTTAATGAGAAAAGGCTGGTAGTATGCCTTTCCCGTCAGTCTTAATCTATTTATGTGTTGAAGAATAAATTTTTTCCACAAAGTTTCTTAAGATAATGCTGCCACCAGAAAGCAAAGCTCGTGTAACTTTTCTTTTGACATCACCTTATATACCTGTGTTAATTACGTCTGCCTAATTATACAGTTCAGACTGCTTTGCATCCATGACTTGTCATTCTGATTATCTAAATCATCCTCAATCTTGGGGTTATTTTTAAGACTATTAGAAATGACCTAGAGTTTATAGACAGAATTGTTCAAGTCTGCACAAGAAAGTGAAAACTGCTGGATTTCCACTGAAAGTACAAGTGCTTGATCACGGAATCACAGAATTGTAGGGGTTGGAAGGGACCTTTGGAGGTGCTCATCGTGTTCAACCCCCCTGCCAAAGTAGCTCCCTAGCCCAGGCTGCACAGGTAGGAGTCCAGGCGGGTCTTGAACGTCTCCAGAGAAGGATATGTTCCCCATACACTGATACCGTGCAAGTAGGCGAATCAATTTAATGTGTAGCGTAAAAGCTGTTTTGATGCAGTTTCTTAATAAAAAATTGTTTGTTATCAAATTCGCGTATTATTCACAATCTACATTTTTTAGTGTTGAGATTGTTATCTTTCAACCCAATTTATAACCTCATTTTAATAAGAAATCTAGTAACTTTGATGGGATATATTTTTCACAAATCCATCTTGATTGGCATTATGTTATCCTCCTTTAGTTCTTAATTATAATCCTGTAGCATCTATGCCGTTATTTTCCGTATGATTGACATTAAGCTGACAGGCCTATAATTGTTTTTTTTTTTAAGCTGAAAAACATTTGCTGTGTAACAGTGTTCTGGAACTGGCAGTGTTTCAAGAGTTAAGCAATGTTAACAGTGTGCAGAAAGCTCTGTGCAGTACTTTTAGGAGTTCTGTATGCAAATTATCTGGATGCAGTGATTTTTTATATATGTTAAATGTTGCAACATTTTCTGATATTGTTTTTGGGATGGAAAAAAAATAATGTGACATATATACACATGCATATCTTCTTTGGGGGTTGGAGTCGATGATCTCTTGAGGTCCCTTCCAACCCCTATGGTTCTATGATTCTTGGTTTGATTTAGACAGAAAATAGCTGTTCTTTATAACAAATATCATGTTTCATCCAATAAGTTAATTGCCTAATGGGTCAATATGATTGAATATATTTCCTCCCGAGGAATGAATTTCATTCATTAAAAACATTACAGTCAGCACTTAACCACCTTTAACTCTGCTAAATAACGCTCTTATCAAGTGTCTATAGTTCCTTCCTCCTTATTTACAGAACTTTTATCAACTTGCACTTTCTTTAATTTCTGGATGACTCTTTTCTTTTACCTTCTATTCCCTTCTAAGACTAATTTTTAACCATCTGTCTTTGATGATGCCACTGAGGCTCTGAAAAGCTAACAATGCTTATTGGTTCTGGATTTCAGAAAGAGCTTTGTTAAGGCCCCTATTCATATTCTGTTATTTTTAATGTGTATTAGAGGCATAGTTTCCTACAAGGTTACTTTATATTTTAAAATATTTAGAACAGTCTTCTCACAAATAGATCAAACTTATGAAATTGCCATGTCAAAGCAGCCCAGCTTTAGTGATGCACCAAAAAAATCCAGTTTCAAGATGACATGCTGCGCTTGTCCCCTTCCCCATCCATTCAATAAGGGTTATAAAGACCGTTCATTTATAAAGATTGTTCAAAAAGCCAGTTCCTTTATTATCCAGAGAAAAGTAAGTTACAGAACTCAAGAGCCTAGGTTAACCACTCAGGTATACAGTAATCAGATTGTGCTAGGTAAAGAATTATTCAAGAAATTGATTATTTTTCATCATTTCCCATTCACATGCTGTAGAGCCAAGTGTTGTAGCTTATTTTGTTCAGAAACCCTTTTTCCTCTTTCTCTTTGTTAAAGCTGTTTGGCTTTTTTTGTTTTTGTTTTGTTTTTGTTTTTCTTCAGATGATGTTGTGGTCTTCCTATAATTTAGTGAGTATTCTTTCTGAGTTAACAGCAATAACAACACTGAAAGAGACATTCCATAAATAGGTATGAGTGCAAACTGTGCTAGTAGAAGCAACAGAAATGCTTGCTACTATAGAAGACTTATTTTCTGTGCTTGGATTCCTAGCTTGTTAGAAGAAAAAATGAGCCCTTGTCTATAATAACCATTTATTTTCCTTTTCAACATTTAACAACTATGTCACTTAACTATTTGAAAATAACAACAAACTCTTTAAATGTTTTGGGATGTCATAACATAAAAAAAAAAATGTATCTTTCTCTTATCACATTTTCATGGAGAATTTCAACAATGTATGTCAGTGTTCGCTGGCTTTCAGAAAAAGTATATATATATGTTCTTTTTTCTTTATATGAAACAAGCAGGTGTAATGTTACATTTTTAGATTATTGTGAATATTATAATTCAGGCCAGAAACTGGATATGAGCCAGCAGGGTGTGCTTGCAGCCTGAAAGGCCAACCGTACCCTGGGCTGCATCAAAATAGCAGTAGCCAGAAGGGAGAGGAGGTGACTGTCCCCCTCTACTCAGCTCTTTTGAGGCCCTATATGGAGTACTGCATCCAGGCCTGGGGACCCCAGCACAAGAAAGGTACAGAGCTCTTAGAACAGGTCCAGAGGAGGGCCACTAAGATGATCAGAAGGCTGGAGCACCTCTCCTATGAAGAAAGGTTGAGGGAACTGGGCTTGTTTCTCTTGGAGAAGAGAAGACTCCAGCGAGGCTTCATTGTGGCCTTCCAGTACTTGAAGGAAGGGTATAAAACAGAAGGAAGAATGACTGTTTACATGGGTTGATAGTTATAGGACAAGGGGGAATAGTTTTAAACTAAAACAGGGGAGATTCAGGTTAGACATTAGGAGGACGTTTTTCACTCTGAGGTTGTGGTGATGCACTGGAACAGGTTGCCCAGAGAGGTTGTGGATGTCCCCTCCCTGGAGGCATTCAAGGCAAGGCTGGATGTGGCTCTGAGCAGCCTGGTCTAGTGGTTGGGGATCCTGCCCGTGGCAGGGGGTTTGAAACTAGATTATCTTTGAGGCACATTCTGATTTTAATTACCTCTGCTTTAGTGAGAACAAACATTGTGCCTACCTGTTTGCCATGTCTGTAATATGTGAGGCCTGGAAAAGTATGCTCAGAATGTCAGAGGTCTACTCAGTGATGCGTTGATCAATTCACGTATTCCTAAAATATCTTTTTCGTGTTTCTGAAGGAATAAAATTGTGAAATATGAGATTCAGCGGAGAAGATAGTTTACTTGCAGTAATATATATATTTGAGAAGTCACGGAAGATGATCAGACCTTTTTTAAATAAGGACAGGCCTGAAAGGAAGAAGAGGAAGACCTGATAACCACCGACTATGATAATCAGATTTACATTAGTTTTAATTATTTAACTTGAAATGTTTATTAAAATAATAATAATAAAAAACATATAGGATAGATTAATGGTGAAAATACATCAAAACAGAGGAAAAAAGAAAATCAAATGATGTGTCTCTCTTTCAGCTTTAGCAGGGCTGTTCACAATCTCAGATTTTCATAGGAAGCCACAGCAGTGTTATCAAAACCAGCAATTCCCAAACTTACATCTGAAGACAGATGGGAAGCTAATATCATCAGCCATCCTGTCTGGGACTGCTGGTCCATCTTCACTTTCAAAACACAATTTCTGAGTTACTACAGCCTATTGAGCTTTTGGTATCTTTTCAATTTCTCTGAGGCTTTGGCCTTTCAGCCCAATTTGTGGTTGAAGTCTTTGCATCTCCTCTGTTGTTAAGCTCCCCAGGGCAATTGGTATTTCTTTTGGTGTTGCTGTAAATAAGTCAGTCGCTGTCTGCTGCAGCAGCTAGTTCATTAGTCTTCCTTCAAAGGCACACGTCTGCTCTCTGTCCTCATTTCACGGATTGCTTGGCTGCACTTTGGGAATAAGTGCTATGTATGCCACTTAGAGTGTGGCTTGTGGTGGCATGTTGTCACATCCCCATTTCTCCCCATCCCAAGGTCTTCCATCTTCTATTTGGACACATTCCACCTGCTGTCCAACTGCAACCTGAGGTTAACCCTTCCTTAGCACTGACTTGTTATAAAAAGAATTGGAGTCACAATTGCATTAACTGGGAATCTTGTAGGACTATGATAGTGCAGTCAATTTGCTTCCATTAGTATGGATTTCTTAAAGACTCAGTACCTCCCCACGACAGGCCCAGAAGCAAAATAGTGTTTTCTCAAAAGCAGTGTTCAGTTTGGAGCAGCTAAGCTTCAGAAGGATAGAAACAAATTAAATTTACTTTGCTAATCTGCTATGAGTTTAGATTCTTACAGAAAAGGAAAAGCTGGTTAGCCATGATTACTTGACCTGTGCATGTAGAAGAAATCTATGAGTTCATGTAGTTCCTTCTTGCTACCTCAGCCACCCTCACAACTGTTGGGTGTCTCAGTGCTGTAGTGAAGAAATACCTCCCAGGCTTTTCTCAAAAAAAAAAAACAAAACAAAAAAAAAACCACTGGTCAAATCTTAAGCCTAATGCATATTGTGTAAACACAGCAGGAAGTTTGAGACTGACGGACACACTAGCATTTTTTAATGACAAGAAAATCAAAGAGGATATATATGGGTTAATATAGCTTATTTCATTATCCACAAAAAATAGTCTCACTTTAATTTCTACAAATGTCCGATAAAACAAGACCTTTAATGACTTGATAGGCTTAATTTGTGCTATCTTTCCATTATTAAGATACATCATTTAAGGTAATTCACCACAATGGTTGAATAGAGGAAGAACATAAGATAAACCTCATTGGTTGAGATGAATGGTATGCCCAGTCCCATATGTTTTCTTCAGCAGCAGTAGAAGGACTGGGAGCATGCAAGCTTGGCCAGAGCATTCCCTTTGACCTACAACTTGCCCCTGTCTACCGTCTCTCCAGCATGAAGATTCTTATTCTTTTTAGGCTCCATGCCTTTAATCATGTTTGCTACCATTCCTTTCTAACTCTAATGCATCATCATCTCTGCCTAAGGTCCTATTTTCCTGAGGCAGAAAAGACAATTTAGCACTTCATTGTTTAAACATGAGGTCCCTTTATATGGGACAGTCCTGAGGATGACAGCAGCAATTCAGCAGGGCATATGAGCCATATCTGGAGGAACAAAATCCATGTTCCTTGATAATTCTATTCAATTTTCTCCAGACATAGATCAGGCCAAGGTCATTAATCTCTATTTTAATTGCTTTTCTTTCTCATTAACTCGTCTGTGTTAGAAAGCTTGATTCATCCAGCTGTGGAGAAGGGACAGTTAAAATCTTTTTGATGGTTATTGCCTAAAATCCAATCACAAGTGAAAAAAAGTTTCTGAGCAGAAGAGGAAGGACTGCTCACATTAGACATTAATATTAAAGGTATTCCGAAAGGACAGCTTTAGGTGTTTGATTTTTAAAACCTGTTACTTGTGAATGAGAGTTTTGTATCTAACAGCTATTTTTAATAGCAATAGATGGATGCATGTCTTTGTACCATTGTGCTTATATTTTTTAGATTGTGTATCCCATGAGCCAGCAGTATCTCCATTGTGTAATTTGCCCAGCCAGATAAATGACGCTAGCAATATCTACATTGTATGACTTGCCCAGCCAGATAAATGAATGTCTCTGTTTGAAGAGGACATGATATATTTCTGGATATTTCTTCAATCTGCTGCAATAAATAAGAAGGGGTTAATAATGCAATTCAAGACAGGCTTTTATTTTTTACCTTTCAGAAAGGAGATTTAGAAGGAATAAACTGATATGCAGCAAGCATTCTAGTAAATCTTGCCATAAAACTTTCACATTCTTCCTTTCCTAGTTATCCTAGCAAAACTATTTCAGTTTTGTTGTTGTTGTTGTTTTTCCCCCTCTGTGTTTGGTTTAGTGCTAAAACACAGTTAATGGTGAACTGTGATCATTCTAACAAGCACCTTGAAATGTACTTCTTCTCATTAGAATTTTGGCCCTGGTATTTGTACATCTGGAGCTGTACTTTTATTTTGCTGTGCAACTTTTCTATGTTGGTAAGAAAAAATACCCTGTTGTCATGTTTCTTGAACTTTTCCTTATGGGTCTAAACCATTACATTTATCTTCTTTCTTTATCCATCTCTTATAGCAGTTACAGTGTTGTAAAGAGTAATGACACATAAAAGCTGTGCTAAACAAATGCTGACTAAAAGTTCAGGTACTGAAAAATCTGAAAGCATTGGGAGTAAGTTTCTCTGTAGAAATACAATTTAGATGATTTTTTATATACATTTTCATACTTATTTTATCAAATGCATTTTTCTTTCATAATCCATGTTTTATTTTCCCTAAAATAACGACCAGAAAATAATGAGATTTTTTGCACTGAATTTTCTTTGCCTTGAAAATAAAAGTAGTGGGACATGTAAGCTCAAATACTTAAGATTTTACAAATTTATAAGCAACAAGGTCTTTATATAAGATCTTTAATTACAACACAGACTGCAGCACTAATCTGTTGTTTGGATTATGACTGAGTGCACACTATGTCATGACAAGCCCTTGTACCCTGGATGACCTTAGACTGAACGAGTGCTAAACTCACAGATCTTTATTGCTACAATTTGAAATCCAGCACTGTGTCAGTGTATAGAATTTTCTTCTGGAGAAATGCATCTTGTGCATATTTTTCCTTTTCAAATTTTGAAAGGTCCAGGAAAGCCTCATGAGGAATGACAGATTTTGCTTCATGAAGGAATATGCTCTGTGTCACTCTCCATTAGGAACTACAGATGGTATGTTGTGTCTCTCAGACTTTTAGAAAGGTCAAGATATACTCAGCTAAAGAGAAATTCATTAGGAGGACCAGATTAATTGTTAGTAAAGGCCTTCTCTGGTGATTTAGGTTTATTTCAAAGATTTGGATTTATTTCCTCTTCTGTTTCCTTCCCTCCTGTGAAGCAAAATAACAACCAACAGAGCCTAAATCTTTTGTCTTAGCTTAATATTTCTCTTTTGCAATCCATATAGACATTTTTTTTTCTTTTTATTCAACAGAGCCTGGCTACACTCTTCTGTATTTGATTACTTAGGAGCAGAAGGGAAACCAAAATTTTGTTGGAGAAGTCTTCTAATGCATGTTTTCCAAAAAGCAAAGCTCACTTTCTGGAGTTAATGCTCCCTTTATGGAACTTGTGATCCATAGATTATGGACACAAAATGCTGTAGCTGCTCTTCTGAAACCTTTAGAGCTTACAGAGCCTGTGTGTGCTTATTCTAAAGAAATAATTACAGTTTGTCCTTAGGACCTCCACACAGAAGAAACTTTGCTGAAATATTACCACTTTTCTTGATCGCAGTATACTTTCAGAAGAATCATTATGATTATGTAGCATGCAATGTTACAGTTTTGCTTCCACACTAAGAGCCCTGTGAAAAGCATCTTGTGTTTGTTACATAGTATCATATTTTATTTTTATGCTTGTCCGTAGTCTCACAGAAAGATTGCCACAACATTTCTGTCAACAGTAGAAAAATGCTGTCTTTGGTCTCAGAAGCTTCACATTCTGCTTCCAATAATATTGTTGGCTGAGTAAGTATTAGAAGGTCAGCTAAACTCTCTTTTCAATTATAAAATAGTAACAATACTGAACATAAAACACTTCATGATCTATTAAGCAGAAGACCTAAAAGAACACACAATGAAATTATTTTTTATGTGCTAACTACTGTTTCAGTATGCCTGAAAATATTTGCTCTATTAATTCAATGGAAAGACAAGTCAATAACATTAGATACCTGGATTTCAGGTTTATCTTCATAAAGAAGCTTTTTTTCCTCCTCTTCAGTTGTAATTTATTTTTATTTCAAATTTTGCTCTCCTGGAGTGTAAATATATCTATTGTACTTCACATGCCTTTTCGTTTTGGTCTTTCCATGAGAATATTTGAAAGAAACTGCACTTGACTATAGAAAAACAGAAAAGAAAAAGAAATTTACATAAATACAATTAAGGTATTATTGGCATTTCTATAACATTAAAGTCTTGACAACTGCACTGTACGTTCATCTTCTATGCTGGCATTCTCCACAATAACTTTCATAACTGTTGGCTAGGTTTCAATATGTTTAACAGAGAGAATGGAGTCAATGCAAATTAAGTTTGCACAAATTTCATGAGATTGGCTACTAATTCAGAGGTTAAAAATCTTGTTCACAAAGCAATAAAATGCATCTCAAGCTTTTTAGACACCCACAACTTGAGAACAAGCTGCTGAGTGTTCTCTAACCACAGCCAAGGTTTCTGCGCAGGTGGATATTAGATATGTGTTCAGCCGCGATACATAAATGTACTGTCAATATGGCTCTGTTAGTTCCCATCACATGAAAGTAAAATTTCTCTCTCTCAAAAAAAATAATAAAATAAATAAAAAAACTTTTCTCTTTTAAGAAACACCATAGGTACAAGCAGATTTGTGATGTGTCTTATTACATCCTTAGCCAGGAAGTTTCTCCAAGGAGAAGAAACTAACCTCTTCAAATAATTTTGTATGAAAGGTAAAGAAACAAGGAGAATTCAGTTGATTTGGATGGAGCAAGCAACGCTTAGACAGAAGTGTTACATAGGAAAAAAAATTCAAACTGGGAAGATCTGGAAAATCAAGAAAAGTTCCTCTCACTTTTTGGAAGTAATTAATCTGTGCAGATCATTTAACCAAACTTTATGTTCTTTTTGCTGCATCCAGCACACTGGCTTGTGGTGAAAACTGAGAAGGGATAATAAATGTTATGATTCAGAAGCTGAAAGAAGTTAATGCAGAACAGATTCTATCACAGTTAACAGACCATCCCTACCCACCAGTCCATGCCATGCATAATTTTGTTTACCATTGTGTCATATCCCCTCCACCAAATGTTGCTTTTTCCACAGCAAGGACTTCTTGCTGACCTGGTTGTTCCTCCTATGTACCCCATTCCAATTATACCTTTTATATCCTTCTCTCAACTCTATTCAAGATGTCAGTGAATCACAGATTTATATGATGGCATAATGATGTTCTCAGTTTTATTACCTTTCCTAATAATTTCTAACACTGGAATTGTGGTTTTGACTGCTACTGAGTACTGATACATAAAACCAGCCATGCAGGAGCACATAACTTCTCACTTGTTTATTCAAATCTAACAAAATATTCAGCATAGAAAAGACAAATGCCTCAGATTTTACTTCTGCATTTCTACCATTTACACTTCCTCTGAAGACCTATTGCTAGGATGTTAAAAAGGACGTGTAGAGCCCTGTTTGTATGGAACTATTTACTTTAAATAATTAATTTGGTAAAAAATTGCATAGTAAAATTATTAGATGGTCTATTTCTTTGCAATTAATTTTTCCTCTCTGCTGTAGTAAAATATTTTAATAACATTTCACTTATAAAATTATTAATAGGGCCTGTATATGTAAGTAATTAAGCTTAAGGCTTACTGAATTATTCCTTAATGCTATTAATTTTTCCATTTGAAGAAACTATAGAATAACTGAGTAATCATTATAATTGATTTGCCATTCTCATCAGCTAAATGTGAGTAATAAATATGGGGTTACGTGTCTGACTTTAGAGCCAGAATTATGTAGTCTTTTCTATTTTATGCCATTTAATCTTCTGCTATAAAATATCTTCTGCTTATAAATCTTCTGCTTATAAAAATGCAATTCAAATTTCAAAAATATCTAAATTGCAACATTTTGGCCTGACAAGGAAAATGCTATCTCTGAAAACTGAAACCTTTCACTGTTTTCCCATTTTTTTCTGTGTTTTTTGTTTGTTTGTTTTTATGTTTTTGTTTTGTTTTTCAGGTAAAAGGAACCCCATCAGTTCAGAAAAGAAAAACAAAAGTTCCTCGAAGAAATGTTCACATTTTTCATGTACCATATTCAAATTTTTAGTACTTGTCAGCTTGAAGTCTCATTTTTATTTTTTGATGGTTAGACCTCATCCAAAAAAAAATTTCACTATATTATTAGCATCCTTCGTACTCATCAGTCAAAATAAGTGTGGTTACATTTACATTTCTGTTCTAAAGCTTTGAGGTAGAGTTGTTTTTTTTTTTTTTTCTCCTCATGCTAACAAATGTCGGCCTTTCCCCATTTTAGTAGGTCAACGACATCTAATACCTAAAGGAATGTTCAGCTCAAGCGTCCCTTTGCTTTGTCCACCTTCCTTGTACCAATAAATATTGTCTATGAGGTCATTTCACACCAAATTTCAATATTTGATATTTACTTTAGCCACCTGTTGTGAACATGAACACATGCAGCACTGGTGAACTGCTCTTGTGGTTAACTGCTTGTGTCACTGTGAAATTTTTATAGCTCTTTTAATTCAAATTTTATTTTACTTTTGAATAATAGCTTCAAGGATCTCTTAATTATTTACTGCCTGTTTTATCCTAACAGATTATAATCAAATTACCTTATAACCATCTCCAGTTAGCATATTTTGCTTAAAGGTGTCTGCTAGACTAGGTTAACAAAACTTATGTCCTAAAGACTCCATTAGAAAGACATCTCCCCCATCTCCCCTTCTTTCAATTACATTTGAAAAGCATCAGATAGCAATTATTTAATCAGTGTAATGGCTGTTCCATTATGTAGTGATGGTTCTATACTTACTGAAGCAAAATCAAATAAAATACCTTGTATAAATACATCATCAGCTGTTACCTTTCCCAAATACTGATCTTGTTAAAAAAAAAAAAGTTAGTGTGAAGTTACTAGTTTCCAAAACCCATGTTGATTGGATAAATTGATTCAGTTATTTATTATCTGAGCCCATAATTTGTTGGGATTAATCTTCTGTTGATGGGCAAATAATTACCTAGGGTGTCTCATTAGACTTCAATAAAATGACATATTTACTTCTGATCTTTTCAACTTTCCTGTTATTTTGTAACAATGCAGTGCTGAAAGTTCTTGGCAAGTTTTGAAACTCTTAGGTACAGAATTGTAAGGTATGCATCTGAAAATGTGTGTTTTCCATACTCTTTACATGGAGTATATTTTATCACCATTTGGCGTTTAAAATTTATCATTTCTATTTTTTATTTCATTGATTACATCTTCTGAAAGGAGAGTGACAGTAGTAATACGAGTCTGTCAATTTCTAATAAACTTTGATAGTCTTTGTTTCTATTGATCTTTGTTCTGTCAAATACTTAAACTGCATCATCATTTCTAATTAATATCAGTTTCCGTATTTGTATCATAGATTTACTATTATATGTTCATATACATATAGGGATATTCATGTAGAATAAATGCATAGTCAAAATATAACCTATTTAAGGCATATTCTATTTTAATTTTATATATGGATAGAAAATGTACATATTATTGTTTAATTCCTCAAGATAGAGATATGTTTAAAATTGTCATGTGGCCTTTTCTTCTGACTGGGAAATGGTAAGAGGCTCTGAAATAGTCTTCAACCATTTTCCACTATCAATCATTGTGGGTTTTTTTTTCCATTTCAATTCTTTCTCAAATTGTCTTCCCTCATATTTATTTTAATTCATTATCTGACAGCCATTAAGCAAGTAGTACGTGTGCATATTTTTGTTTGTATAACATATTCTAATTGAAAGTAGCAAAGTAGCCATATCATTTTTGTAATTAAATAATCAGGCATTACCTAGCAAACTAGAATTGTTCTATTTAAAATAAATATATTAATTTTAATTTCCTTCCTCAAGGATAGGTGTTAATCCCACTTAATTCCCCTCCCTGAGTCAGTATAAACAAATTAAGCACTTATATCTAAACAGAGATGATTAAACAGTACAGAGATTAGCAGTTTGCTAAGGAATGAAACTGAAAATTCACCTTGTTGGGTGTAGCAGTATGGAAATAGTAGGCAAAAATAAATAAAAAAACAACAAACTGTGAGAGTGTCTTTACAATGGCTGTAACAAATGCTTTACCCCTAAGTAGGAGAAACAGATGCTGTATTTTCTACTTCACATCATTTACACTTTCATTCAGTTCTGGGCTCTTCTGATACATATATACTGAATAAAAAATTATCATACTTAATTTTTTCTTATTTGAAAGTTTATCAATACTATAATTGTTTAAGACATCTGTAGGTCATATACCAACAGGATGTGATTATTCTAACAAAACGGAAGTCATTTGGCCTTCAACCACACAGAATTTAATATGCACCTGAGGCACAGATTAATGACCTGCTAGTATATCCCATTTAATGTCTCATTCCTTAAATAAACCAGTTCAGGTGATCATTGGGAAACTTCAATAAATAAGGCAAAAAGACAGTACCTGTTATGACTAACTGAGTGCCTGATACTAAAGTATGCGTAAGTAGAAAGTTGTCTTTAAGGTTTGGGTACTACTTCAAAATTAACCCTGTGCTGCAAGATTCCTAGCAGTTAGGACTGCAAAAGAAAAGCTCCTAAGGTTTCATAGTGGGTCAGCCAGTAAAAAGGATATTATGCTGAGTAATGAGTGGAAAAAAGTTAACCAGAATCTGATGTCTACACATGCAGTAAAGGTTCTCAAAGGGTCCTAGTGCCTTTTATCTTCATTGCTTGCTGTGACTCTGGTGCGGTGGGTGCTGCACTGAGAGACCTTCTGGAAGCCTTGAGGATGGATGGGAGCACCTAGAGTAGCAGAAGGGCAGCATATGTGCCTGGATGTGCCTTTGGCCACAGGTTGCAGCTGTCTCTTAAACGCCTTCATTCTTCCTGCCCGCTGTTGTGGTCCTAGGAAGCTCCACATTCTCTCCAAGTTGGATGCAACAGTAAGGTTCCACTTCCAGCCACAAGGAACAACTTGAAGGCTGCACGTGACCCATATTACACTCTCTAGGAATGTCTAATAGGAGCGTACCCTCTTTTAAGTGTATTTTTCATAATGAACAATATTACATATTGTTATAAATGTTTAATATTTGAAAGCTCAGCTTTTGAGGACTCCACAAAAATCTTTTTTTCTATACCTACTTTATTAATTTATATAAAGCTGTTTTTTTTTTTCCTCTTTCCTTGAAGATTTTTATCTTCTATGCTTATTGTTGGTAGTTCTTCTGCATATGCCCATGATATTGACATGCTGTGTGTTTTTTTTCTTTCTCATGCATCTGTTCAGTAATCAAATTTAGAATCTTATAAATAGCACTAAGCTCATCCCTGTCAACTCAAGAGGATATTTTAGGTGTTTTCCAACATGTAAATTCAACAGACTGGAGCTTTCATCGAATAGATTGAAAAGTAAGTAAGCTTAGCTCCTAATTTAAAAAAAAAAGTTTATCTTTTCTGAGCTCTACTACACAGATAAAGTATGTACCTATTTAATTAATTATTTAATTCCTTACAGTAATAGCAAAGAACAGTAAAGACTCACAGGAATTTGACTATTGGGTTGTAGACTGTAGTCATTTAAAATATAATTCATGTAAAATCTTATTAAACAAATGCATAACCAGTCTGCAGTTTTTAAATTTTAATTACTGCAATGATAATAATTAATTTAGTATAATTAATTTGTAATAATTCTTATTTACAATATGTTATTTCCTTTCCTAAATCTGGAAATTCTGACTAATTTTTCAGCAGTAGAGAAAACAATATTACATAAGTCAAACTTCTACTTTGAATGTATTGGATAAATGAAGAAATTTGGTTATAAGAGATTTAGTGGGACTATGGGATGCAATTTAGAAATTTTAATATGCTTTCAAGGTCTCTGTTGAAACACTATTCTTTATAACTTCTACCTTATAAACAGTTGTACAAAGATCTTTACTGTAAGCAGCTTGTGTCTGATAAACATAGAGACACAGTAGAAGTGAAAAGATTGCTTTGCCAGTGATATTTGGGATGTTGGATAAGAGGGAAAAAGTAAAGAAAAGGGGAAAATATTAGGAGAGATTGGTATCTTGCATGAAAATGTAAGTAAATCAGAAGTGGTTATAGTTAAGAATCAGGTTGTTAAGCAGAGTTTAACCACTTGAATGCTAGTCAATTGGCAAAACATATATGTACATCTGTGTCTTTTATATGTATACATCCATGCAAAAGTCCTGCCCAGAGCTTCAGGCTGGAGGAGAGCTCAGGGGGATCTTAGTTATGAATGTAAATATACAATGGGAGGAAGTAAAAAAACACATGAAGTGAAAAATATGAAAGCAAAAATTAAGTAGAACAAAAGATCACGAGAATGGCAATGATGATGTCCATCCTTAACTTTCTTACTCAAGGTATGGAATTATATGTCTTACTGATCTTGTCAATTTTTAAGCTTTTTTGTGGATTTATAGTTAAATGAGTGAATAACACAAGCCCCTAAACCTAATCTAAGATTTGATAGAAAGTCTGCACAATTTAAGACACTGTATGACTATAATGCAAAAATATACTTGCTATTTTACAGAGCCAATTTACCTCATTTCTTATGCTGTTTTTTATGACTCAGGCAGCCAGCCTGGCATATGAACAGGATATATGGAAGTCCCACTGTGTGCAAAATTCAAATAGTTCAAGCCAGGGATGACATAATGAATAAGAGCGAGTCCTCACAGACATCCTAGCTTATCACACTGAAGGGAAAACAGACCAGTTGTTCCTTTTTTAATCAAATAACCCTGCACATACAGAGCTGTGTATGGATCAGTGGGAATGAAAGACACATTCACCATATTTTCTTTACCAATCACTTGTTACACTGTCTTCATCAAAGTCAGAGAGAATGTTTACATGTCATTTCTAATAACCCAGCTACAGTGCCCTTGAAGAAAAATCACATTTTTTCTCCAGTGTTTCTGGGTGGTCATAACCTAAAATATTTCCTAAACACAATAATTCCAATGCATTCAGAATTTGACATGATTTTCCTTTAAAATAAGGAAGTGAACTCTTTGGAATAACTGTTTATCTTCTTTCACATGGAATCTTGGTGGCTTGAAGGGGTCTTTGGAAATCCTCCAGTCCAACCTACTGCTAAAGCTAATTCCCAACAGCAGGTTGCACAGAAAAATATCCAGGTAGGTTCTGAATATCTCCAGAAAAGGAGACTCTACAACCTCTTCGGGCAGCCTGTTCAAGTGCACACTCATAGTACCCTGCATTGCCACCCTCACAGAAAAGAAGTTTTTTCTCGTGTGCAGGAAAAACTTCCCGTGTTCCAGTTTGTGCTAGAAGTTAAGTATTAGTAATTGGAGAAAGTTTCTTTCTCCATTTTTATGTCATTTATAAATTAATATATAGTAATATGGAAACTGAAATTAAATTATCTTTTTGGTCAGCTCATTTTTTATGTCAGTTACAAAGTATCATGATTTCCTACAGAAAGACTCTTTTGCATGTGTAGCTTAAAGCTTTATTATTTCTGTTCCAGGTTAGGATACCATAGATATTTTCTTGTTCAAAAGATGATCTAATCAGTACCAATCAATATATGCAATTTTTTTTTCTTTTTTTTTCCTCATCAGAATGGCAAATTTTGAGCAGTTTCACTGTGACTTTTACCAGTCGAATTACACCATAGATAACCAAGAAGATTACAATACTTCTGGCTCTAGTGAAAACCTGAGTAGAAACAGAAAGTAAGTACGCTACCAAAATTAAAAAGGAGATTTCCAAACTCAGACAAAATTAATGACAAAGAAATCATTCAGTTGAAACAATAGGATTATGTAATCGATACAGTTGAAATTTTAAGGGTGAAATAGTCATAGCAGCAGAAATATGAGGAAAATCCTTTTATTCCTTTTTGAAATGTATTTTTTGAAATCAAATGGTGACTTGTGCCCCTTGAAGAAGGATATTGAAGGAAAGAATTTCTAAGTTAAGGATATTTCTGAACAACCATGTTGCAGAAGGCTAGATTTTGTTGCAGCCTACCTGTTCAGAATCTGATGGTCCCAGGGTTTGCACATGGAGATGAAAGGGCAGACAGCAGGGCTGAGCTGGCAAAAAACTCACTGCCCCACAAAGCTGTTCATTCATCCCTACCCACAGTGGCAGTGCTTCACAGTCTGGAAAATATCTGGGAATAAAAAAACAATTTTGGTTGGAGGAGAAATGTAGGTATCAAAGGATGAGAGACTGGGCGCTAGCTCTCACTATGCCTTCTGGTTGTACAGAAATAAAAACAAATGTAATATTTGGGAAATCAGAAAATAGAGCAGGAAAGAGTTTTGAGGTCCATACTTCCCCCAAGGCTGAATTACTTATAATTAAACCTGTCCTTACAAAGGATTGGCATCTGTTCCACTGTTGACAGTAGTTGGAAATGAAAACCATGGCACATGGGTGGAGCAGCTCTAGGGAAGCATTGAACAGCTTGTTGTCATCATTTGGTTCACTGCAATTTGCTTCTTGTCACAGGAGCCAGATAGAAGACAGACCTCTGGCTGATGCTTTTGTCCCCTCAGAAATGCTGTTGCCATCTCAGAGTTACACAGGTCATATTTTACAGCCAACAGTTCCATACAGTTCCAACACTCTCTCTCACCCTAGCTACACTGATGGTTTTGATGAGGAACCTCCTTTGCTAGAAGGTAAAAATAAATCCAAGAACAATGCATGCGTGTATGCTTTTGTTTCCTAACTAGAGTCAGCCACCAGAAGTACTTCTTCTGCAGCATAAGTATTCAGCCTGGCTGCTGACCTTGCTCCTGTGTATGCAACTTCGGCCAACTGCCCCTGCCCTCGAGCCTGTGTTTTCTTATTTGAGGTCTGCAAGGGTTTAATTCATTCTTATGTCATATATGGCATGTGCTTTACTACCACTAGATGACAGCATAACAATAAGTTTTACATTCATATTGCCATTTTTCTGCTCCATTTTTATACTGCATGCACACTGGAGCACCTATAATTAATAAACATTGATAATAATCCTATTTGCTTATCTAGTAATAAATTTTATAGTTTGAAGTTGCCAGTTAGATTGTTTCAGTGTAAAAGAAATTTTAAATGGTGCATTCAGCTTCAATTAGTGATCACATTTAACTACATGAACAACATCATTCTTCATGATGATTGAACTATCCTAATGCTAGTAACTGATCTGTAGATGAGCATTCACTTTACAAAATACCGGTATTTCCTACATAAAAATAAAATTGTTAGTAACTACTTGACCATTACATAAAAAGAACATCTGCAGCCTGTTTCTGTACACTGGAAGGCAAGAGGATGTTTTACTACTTAAAACCAGCAAGACCATTCTGTATGACACAGATAACTTCTAGACCTCCAGCTCTTCAAGCATTTTACTCCATGGGCAGCTCACCCCATGAAAAGGATGCTGAAATACAACTACTTGTGATCTACAGGGCTGCAGAGATGATCATGGCTGCGTCAAATAAATCTGACCAAAGTCAAACATTTTAATATAGAACAACCTTATTTATGTAATATTTTGTCTGAGCTCTAGATGATGGATCAGTGCGATAAGGTGAAGACCTGGCTTTCCAAACAGCTCTGACATATTGTCAGCCTCAGTCATTTTGGCAACCAGTTCTGAATCTACCTTTTCCTAGCTGGAGCATCTGAGGGAAAATGATTGATCTTTTAAGCTGAAGTGTTTCTGCAGAAGTCAGAAAAGAAATCTTTGCCCCAGTAAAGTTAATGGCAGAATTCCTATTCACTTTAATGGGAAAGAAATTTGTTCTGTTTCCAGGGTTTCCAGTAATTACTTTTTAAATGCAAAAAGCTTATAAAGCACTCTACAAAGAATTATTAACTTGCCTTGAAGGGATGAATGTCATTTTTAAGTGCCTTTGGCAGCTAAGGCTTAAAACACATCTCTTGTCAGACTTAGCAGAATGACAACATATATCTGTGTCCTCAGTGTTCCAGAGTATCTTGAATTCTGCAGTTAATGTTAATTAGCACACTTTTCAACATCTAAGTTAGTTTGGTTTTGATATATATATATTTATATGCGTATATGTGTTTTAAATATAGGAAAAACAAATGTTGACTTGAAAATGCTGAAGGCATTTTTTTACTCATTACATTTAATAAATAAATATTTCCAGTTTGGAATCAAAGCTGACTCAGCTATACTGGATGAAGAGGTACAGCATGATCCTTCTTCAGAATATGTCATCCTACAATATTATCTTCATTAAAGTGATGAATTTGTTTAGGGATCTGTGATGTCTAATGGGTTTCTATGGAGGTGTTGCTTTCTTGTAAGCAGTTCTGGAATTTCTCATTTCAGAACTTGGGATCAATTTCGAGCACATATGGCAAAAAACTTTAACAGTTCTAAATCCAATGAAACCTGCAGATGGCAGCATTATGAATGAGACAGACCTCACTGGACCCGTGGTTTTCTGTTTGGCCCTTGGATCAACGTTGCTGCTGGTAGGATGTGTTAGAAAATTAAGGGATCAATTTTCTGACAAGTCAATACCCAAATGATTAATGTACATGAAGTAGCAAAAGATGTAGTTCTGGAAAAATAAAAAATAAAAAATGAGTCATTTTCTGCTATTTTCCTTGAGATTATAAGTAAAAAAGACTTCCTGCTTGAAAGTACACAATGTTTAATTGTAACGTAGATGTAATACAAGTAAAGTGGTGTGCTACTTCCATTGGAAATAAATGATCTCACCATTATTGGAGGTAGGGATTAATATGAAAAAGGGAAAATCTGCACAGTGTATAGTCCGAGGGGGCTCTGAACACTCGAGGCATGATATGAACTAGGTAAGGACCTAACAGGGTGTTTTTAAAGGAAGGAAAAAGAAGGCACAGCACATCAGCCCAGGTTTTCTAACACTTGATATTTTTTTAAATTAGCATCTATTGTTTGTTATTCTGGGGAGTGTGGAGATATAAATGAAAAATATACATATCTTTATGCAACTAAAAATATTTCAACAAGAAAAAGGAAACAACTTTTTCCACTACTCTGTCAAAATTCGCAATTCCTTTCCGTAAATTTTGCTAGCACCTTCTTAATCTGTATTCTCTTTTTTACATCATCTGCTGAACAAAATATGTAAGCCTGTGCTTAAAATTTTTCCTCTTTATGAATAGAGCTTTCCTACAGCAGAAAAGTTGAAAGAGAGACTGTAGACTAGTCCAAAATTCATCTATTTGTCACTGACAACAGGGGCTCTCAGGTGCTGCTGAAGGACAGCTCTGATTGTCAGCAACCATTTATCAGACAGGGACAAGGTGGAACTGTTCTGGGGAGGGTTTGCTGCTCTGACACCTGAGGGGAGAGAAAAGGGGCTCTAATTCTCCTCTTCCTTGGTGATAAATAGTGCTGAATCAGAAGACTTGAAAGTTTTTACTCAATTTGTAATGTCAGTGCAGTACCTTGACTGTGCAAACTGCAATATGAAAGGCAAGCGTTATTATTTATGTGCCTGTGAGACTAAAAATATTTTAAAAGACTGGAAAGCAGCAGGAAGAAAGGGAATAGAGGAGAAAAGAAGGTGGAAAGCTAGAGAAGATGGGTTCTTTCCTACCTAGAGAAACAAAGATGAGGGGAAGAAAAGAGAAAGTGCTGAATTGATTATAGACAGAAGAATAGAAGGAGAGCTTAAAAAAAAAAAAAGAATGCTGTTGATTTTTCTCCTTGGACAGTGAGATACTACAATGAATATTAAACTACTATTATTGAAATAAAGTACTTTAATTACCGTATTCATTCTAAGATATTAAACATGTTGTCACTGGAAAGAAAATGCCACTTTCAGTGCTCTAGGTTTTGGCCAGGAGAACTCCCCTGACACAGTCTACTGTTTTTGTGCCACAGCTTCACAGGAATAAGTCTATGGAATTTCCATGGCCAGCTTAAAAATTCAAACTGCTCATTTTTATTTTGGATATATCAGAATACTAGACTTGTTCTTGAGTTATATAAGTTATGATACCTTCTATACTTCAGTAATTCTTCTAATAGCACCAGGAATGTAATTTGTTTAAGAGCTTGTTTCAATAATTTAGAGATTTTACTTACTTTCAGCTTTTTAACTATGAAAACTGTTCTTTAAATGTTAGCATTTCTTTTGGGTCACAGAGAAAATGAGAAAGGACTTGTTCACCTGGCAGCAGGACTTGCTCTTCCTCATGCTGGTGAAAAGAAAGGCAGCTCCATTGCAGATAGAAAAACAACAGCAGTGCAAAAGTTTGCATGCTTTGCATTTTACATAGTCATTTGTCATGGGACTTCTCCACATCCTGAAACTGAGGGTAGCAGCACCCACAAGCAGGTGCAAACAAGCACACAAGGTCTGACTTTCTTCTAACCTTGTTCCTTCCGCAGGACAAATTTAGTGCTTTCAATTCATCAAAGCCTGTCAGGCTAATCAAGTCTGATTCTGGTTTTGCTTACATTGCTGTGAACTGGGAGTATTCCCGTGTGCGTGAGTCAGTATATTTACATAAGTTAGCAACAGCTCAAATTGGAATAAATGCGTTCAGCTGCTTTTTCTCTCTCTCTCATTCCCCTGCACCACAAATCAAGCATTGCACCAAATGGAGATTTCAGTTGGCTCGTGCCCCCTTCATCTCTGTCTCAGTAGTTCGGTAATCTTAGATTAAGCTGCCAAATAGTGCTGTGTGGAACAGTTAAAAACACTGAAACAAACATCCTAAAATATTAGCTTACAGTCATTGTTGCATCTCCGTGAGACATAATTTTTCTTAATTGATCAATAGTAAATGCTGCCCCAAACAGCCACACGTTAAACTTAATACAAAACTTTAATAACTGAAATCATGACTGATAATAATCTGAGCTGTTATTGGTCTCCCTCACTACCTCTAGCCATCATTAATTTTATTTGGTGAAGCAATTTTTCCTAATTGTTTTATACCAGTAGTATGCAAATGATAGCAAAGGACTCTTTCTACATAGCAAGCACTTGGGTCAATGGAAGACTTTGAGGTAACCTGAGTGTATCTAACTTGGAAGCAAAGGAGATATCAGCAGCAAGCCAGGATCAGCTGAAAAGCAGGATGACAGTGCTGATGGAGAGGCAGGACTTACTAGCTGAGACTGCCTTTCACAGAAGTGTTCTTTCTTGGTAAGGTGAGCTGGCACCAACCTGCAACTTCAGGATTTTCAACTTGTATCATCGCTAGGTTAGTCTCTCTGTTCTATGTTTCTTTATATCTGTCCAGCTCAAATAGGAAAAAAAAGGAAAAAGCTTCAGTAATATTTCCATCTTTTGTGCCACAAGAAAATAAGCTACAAAATGAAAACTGAAACCCTCTCTTAGCTTTGATTCCCATGCAATTTATCCTAGGCAATGTATGTTGTGTGTGACATATAAAGGTATACACACAAATGCATGTGTGTACACATATACATAACAATGTGTTAAGTATTTCTATATGTATTTTTACTTGTTAGAAAGGTGACGCACTGTGGCACTTTCTTTGACAAGTTTATTCCACTGTACTGAGCTGAGGGTCGAGACCGGGGTTTAAGCTATCTCCTTCATAACTGCACGTTGTCTTTAAAAGCAAAGTTCCAAAACAAAACAAACAAAGCTTTTCATGCTAGATCACTGTTTTTTCTGATGTACAGATGTTAAAATCACAGTACTGTGTGCCCGGCATTCAATAGTTCATTTGTTAGAACCATGAAGAGAGAGAAAAATATTTAGCAGTCTATTGGGAATGAGCAATGCTCTCATGTCTGGAGGTAATCCTCCAAAATAATGGCAAGAGATGAAGAAATTGGTGGTGCTATGGCCACTGGTGCCTGTTGTACTAGCTTTGTGTGTAAATTATAGAACATCAGGCTCCAGGCTGTCAGGCTGGTACCTTTCACAAGCACTAAATTCACGCAGAGGAATAAAACCTGGGAGAAAGAAAAAAACAAAAGCAATGTACAACCATCTGGGGGATTTTTCTTTCAGTGGAGCACAAAAGAACATGAGCTGACTGTTGCTACTACGGTTTGTCTAGAAATGAACATGCTGTATTGATCTAACCACAGAGATGTGTCTTTCTCATGATAGTCAAGGCGAAGAATTATCACATTCATCTTGAAAAATAGCATAGTTTCAGCAAAGATTTACTAGCCTTTCTTTCTTTCTTTCTTTCTTTCTTTCTTTCTTTCTTTCTTTCTTTCTTTCTTTCTTTCTTTCTTTCTTTCTTTCTTTCTTTCTTTCTTTCTTTCTTTCTTTCTTTTCTTTCTTTCTTTCTTTATCTATCTATCTATCTACCTACCTACCTACCTACCTATTTATTTATTTAAGATCTGCTTAAACCTGCAATAAAATGAAAAGTGTTTTAAGTAAGTGGGGTTGTTTTACTTCGGACACTTTTCCATTGACCCATGTATTGAAATTGTAAAGGTTTCCAATTTCCACCGTCTTTGAATTTGTAAAGATTGGACACTAAAATGTGCTTTCCGTGTCTATAATTTCTTCTCAGCCTGTTCCCAGTTACATCTTACCAAGCTTCCCTGATCAAGTGCTTTGTTAATTCAGAGCCCAATGAGAATTAGGCTGAGAATCAGTGGGATAACTTTAAATTAGTAACAAGCACATTTTCACAATTCTACCTTGGAATGATTTGATGCAAAATTCACCCAAAGGTAGCATCTGTGCTTTACAATCGAACCAGTGAAGACAAAGTGAGAAGAAATAGACTGTCAAAAAAAAAAAAAAAAAAAAAGAACAAAGGTAGTGCTTCATTTCTGCCAGCGACCTTGCAATTGTTTGTTCCCTTCCAACACTATGTTTATGTATGTTTGTTCCAGGCGGGAAAAGTTCACTTTGGCTATGTGTATGGTGTGAGTGCTATTGGGTGCCTCACTATGCATGCCCTGCTGAACCTGATGAGCATCTCGGGTGTCTCACATGGCTGTGTTGCAAGTGTTTTGGGCTACTGCCTGCTGCCCATGGTGATCCTGTCCTCTTCTGCAGCCATCTTCTCACTAAAGTAAGTAGCAGTGCATGGCAGTAAGAATCATCTGAAGGACAGTGAGTCAGAAATGTTATGAAAATGTTTTGTAAATGGTTACCTAGTGAATTTTATCTTTCAAAACTGTGATGGAAGACACCATTCTGTGCAGGTAAGAATGGACAAAATGGAAGTGAAAGGTCTGTGGTTAAGAAGGGTGATATACAATCATTTTCATGCAAGTCCATTGTTTCCCACTTGGACTAAGAGTGGCTTAGATTTTTGCAGCAGTCTCAGATGCTCTTTTTTTCTTTTGCAAGAATCAGCAGTATTCAAAATAAGGTATCAATTTTAGAAGAAACTCATGGACTTTGGTTTTATGTGGCTGATTCTCTTGTCCTTTTTTTGTTCATAGTGTCAGGGTCCCATCCTTGTATTTCCTTTCTTTCTGTAGACTGAGTTCTGTGTGGCAGAATGAAGCAATCAGCAACCTTTAATGAAGTGGAGTATTAAGATATAGCTAAATCCTATTCTCCAAGGCATAATTATGGTATAATTGCTTTGAAAATACTAATGCATGGCATTGTATGTATCTCTGAGTATGTGGAGGAGTGTTCATTAATATACATAAGAATTGGGGAAGTTTATGCAAGCTCCTCCTTCTTCCTCATTCCCTAAACCTTCTGAGATTTAGACTGTGTTTATCTCTATGTTCACATACAGAAAAGCACAACAAAGCTCCAGGTTTGCCTGAGGGCTTTGAGCAATAGTTTTTAACCATAGTGAACACATAGTTAATAATGACTCTCCTCCTTGGTCTTCTGGAATACTTTCTGAACTTCCAACCTGCAAAATATGGGATAGCTGATGAGCAATAAAAGTACCTATTTATTTTATTTGATAAAGCAGCAATTTAATGTATGAGTTAATTTTTTAAGGAAATGATACAGCAATGTCAAGATTTTAGCATAATCCTTGTTGCTTGTTACTGTGTTAGACTGACCTTACTCCATGTATTCAAGTGCTACTGAGCTGTCCTTGAAAAGATGCACAGCAGTTATGCTGAAGAAGCCATTCATTCTCCGTTCTCCTACACTTCCATATTTGCTTGATTAACCTGTTTAGTAATTCACCCAAATAAAAGGTGCAACTGTAATCAGAGGACAGATGGGGCTAACTCCAAGCCAGCTGTTGTAACTGCATGAGGTACTGTTGACTGTACAGGGAATCACCAAGCATGCACCATATACTTGTAAAATGCTACGAATTTAGAGATAGTACATCCATTGAAATTCTATAGTCTACTGAGATAAGCTTTACAAAATTAAACTATTATTTCTGAAATGAATTGATAATGTCAAGTGGCTGTCTCTAAGATTCTGCAGTCTTTTCTCATTCGCTATATGAAGCTTCTTAAATAAATAAGAAGTTATCTGTTGCACAAAGATCTATTATTAATTTTTACTAAAATTAAGCAGCAACTCGTAAATCCAGTATGACTCGTTATTTACAATGTTAGAAGTTATTTAAAATTGCAAAGAAAAAACAGCTGTACACTCATGCTTTTTTTTCTAATATTTGTAAAAATTATTTCAACCATTTCAAATTATAGAGATTTAATAACTTCAACCTGTTTTCACAGAAAATACACATAAGAGTACATATATAAAATGAAAGACAAATACTAATTCAACAATTTGTGATATTTGTGATCACTTATTTCAGTGTTAATAGGGAACAACACAAAATATGAAACCTGTTGGGTGCTGAATAGCACCACAGAAAAGACTAGTTCTCTTATTCAGACTTGTGTGGAACCAGACTGCCTCAAAGTTTCACTTGTACCCATCTACGCTGGTATCATGGCCAAGGCCAAAAGAATTAGGTGATCTTTCTGCGAGAAATATCAGCAGGGGTTTTTTTTGTTGTTGTTGTTTTTTTTTCCTGGAAAAAAACAATAATTCTTCATTATCACATGCATGAGCAGGCTGACCACAGCATTTCCTTGACTAAATAGTGAAGGAAATGAGTTTAAGATGAGAGAAAGGATTTCTTAGACCCATCTGATGTACAGGAATGATCTGGTGACTCCATCTGCAAATTGTGATTAAGAGAAATGGAGAAGCACTGCTCATGTTTGCTCCCCAGCTCTATCTTTGTGTCCCTCCATACACCCTCTAACTTACTGCTAGTATGACGTCTGTTCCTTGCAGGAGGATCTGACCCTCATCATCACACCAAACATGCTGTTTGCTAAAGCTAGACTGTTTGCATCAGCAGTTAATGTGCTGTAAGATCAAGGACTGAATGTACAAGTGCACAGACTTATCCCTTGGCTCCAACATGATTTTATATCACCTTTCCATCTTGCTCACTTCCAGTTCTGGAACAAACCATGAGAGGCCACTGGACCCTCAATTCAGTGCAGAGCAGCCACAGCTCTAAATTGTACAGCCTTGTAATTGGCCCCTGAAGAGTCATTACAGTAGCTGCAAATTATCATCAGGCAGCCAGTTCCTGTAGCTTTCTAACCCCTGCCACCATATGGATGGATCAAGAAGCAATCCATACCAGCTCTGAGTTTCTGGCTAGCTGGTTAACTGTGCATCTTAGCATTTCTACTGTGTAACTCTCTGTTTGCCTCTGCATAGGCTATAGCAGGACACTTCAACTGAGAATATTAAACAACATGGTCTTTATTGTTTTATTTATAGTGCCTTGAAGTTGCAAAAAGATGCTGAGTCACCTTAAAATCAGTTCTCTCCTTCCTTTCCAAAGCTGCAAGAGCTGAGAACACCAAGTACTTTATTGGCTTGGAGACAGAAAGAAAGAAATGGAGTATGACTTTATGTAAATGCAATAAGTAAACTTAGCCAAAAAAAGGCAATTAAATAAGGAGAGATTTACTCATCGTGGTTTAGTTGCAGTAACAAGATTAGTGGAGATTCTTTTTGACAAATGAGCCTAAGTAGATATCTGTAGTCTGTCTCTTACTCTGATTCTGTTTAGCTGGTGCTTTGGAAGAACAGAGTCCCAGGAAGTCATTTAGCAAGTGGCAGAGGTTTGTTCATTCTGGAGGTCCTTGAGACTGACACAGCAATTGTGTGTAACATAGCCAACTCAATATGCACCTCAGCAGCATCGTGCACATGAGCTCATGCATTTTACAGAAGCAGACTGCAAATACAGTGTGTAAATAAAATGTATGTGAAACATTATTTATTCGCATGGTCTTGCTCCTACAGGGCTTAATAGCCAGCTCTCTAATATGCAGGAATATTTCAGTGGGCTTCTGACCACAGTCTCATTACAATCCTGCACCTGAGAAGCAGCAAAATTTAACTTTGCAAGAGCTTAGTTGTCACTGAGGGGCAGAGTGAAAAGCCACAATGTGGAGAAGACTGTCAGAATGAGTAAAAATGTTTTTCCTTAGTGCTTTTTCTCCTGTCCCATACATTCCTCTCAGTGTGGAACTTTTAAAAGCCCAATTGGGCTTCCTCTCAGGAGGCTCCTATATGCATGACCAGCTGAGTGTCATCCTTGGAGCTTCATTGTTGTTACTCAATCTAAGATGCACTTCAGACCTCTGAATTGTTACAAAACTATACTGCCTCCAGGTCACCATTTTGCCTGATGGAGGAGGAGGGTTGTAGTGTCATTATAAATCCTAATGACTTCTGCTTGATGGTTTTTGGCTGAATAAGGTGTTTGCTAACTTAAAAGAAAAAGGACAAAAATCTTCAGCTGCTGCATCAATTGGAGTCCATGAAGATTTAGTTGGAAACCAATTTCTCCTTCTGGCAGTACTGCTGATGCTGCTGCTGAAGGAATGACCTTTGTCAGTCCTTGGTCAGTTTTTGGTTCTTGCAGCACTTGTTACCTTATCAATAATGAGTTGCCAGACATGAGCTCACAATTTGGTGGTAATGTGCTAACAAATGCACTTTCTTGTTTCTTTTGTTTTTCTTGTAGTGGGATCCTGGGAACTTTGTTTGCTCTGTTTATTATTGGATGGTGCAGTTTGTCAGCCTCCAAAATTTTTACGTCTGCCTTGGCCATGGAAGGACAGCAGCTTCTCATTGCATATCCATGTGCTTTGCTGTACGGACTCTTTGCACTTCTGGCAGTTTTCTGAAACATATTTCCTGGTAGCCTTATTACAGTCTGTTTATGTCTGTTGGAGGAATAGGAGGTTATTTACTTATTTTTAGATTGTGCAGAATTGCATTAAGCTCCATTAACAAAATTAGATTATACAACTTACCTTTTATTTGTTAATGGCTGATAATAAAATAAAAAAAGCACACTAACTGGCAGATGATTGCATTGCTTATGTTTTGAGAATCTTACAGCTTTTAGAAAAGCATTTGTATTCAGAAGATAATAAAAATAGGGGAAAAAAAAAAGAAATAAATGTCAATAAAAAAAAATCTTGTCTTTTGAGCATTTAATACATGTACATACACCAGAGAGTAACTGGAAAGTAATAACACAAATATTTAATAGATCTAGTGAATCAAGTGAAAATGCACATCTGTTTCAGAAAAAAAAAAATCTTACTGTATGATTACTAATAATGCAAAATTTATGCATTATTTTCTCAATTATTATTTTAATATTTAACAGAGGATTTAGTGGCTCTGCTTTGTGATGTGGATTGACCGTCCAAGTAGCAGAAAGAACAGGTTGCTACAACAGAGGGAGGAAACTAGAAATGTCATTTTGTTTTATATTTAAGAGGTTTTGCTGTCCAAAACCCCATTGCACTGTTTGTAATGTACAGTAATGTTAGATTTTAAAATTGCCACTAAACCACCGCCTGCTGTCACTGCAGAAAAGCACCACACAAAGCAAATGCAGCTCCTAAAAATGTCTCCTGAAAGGCACAACTGTATTTAAGCAAGCAAAATAAAACCTCCACAATTTTATCTGCTTCCCCCCCACCACCCCACAATCTATTCGCTGCTTTTAGTCTTACAGGAACCTAACATTTTTATAACAGCAATGAAGTACAGAATGCACAGGATGACATTTCAATACATAATATTAGAAGTATCAAGCCATCAACAGAAAATAGAGATGTGTGTGCAGTCATAACAAGACTAAAATCCAGTAGGCAGTGGTAGAGAAAATGCATGTAGCTGTAGAAACAGCTAGGGAAAAGAGATATGAGATAAAGGGAAATGTGAAGGAAACAAATAGCTGCAGGTAATTTCATCAGTGTTTTAGGGTGTCTTCCCTCATGATGAATGTTTTTATTACTTTAATTATTCTCCAATTTATTCATTATTTGAACTGTTCAGTGAAGTGCCTGCAAAATATTTCTCTCTCTAAACAGAGAACCAATGATTCAGTAAGAGAGAGCCCTGACACAGAAAAAAATAAAACAAAATAAAATAAATGCAGAAAAAATGCAGAAGCTTGACATGGAGAAACTGCCCAGCAAAATGTGTAATGAACTGTCTTTTTAGGTCTGAGGTAAGTTAGATGATCAGTTTGTCCTCATGCTAGTGATTCTGTTTCTGAATCGAAAGATCTATTGATAAAAATATTTCCCATTGCTTACTTATTTGCTTTCAAGAGCACTTGAGGAAACCTTTTTTGGATTTCACTGTACTGAACTGCGGGCTGAATTCATAGTTAGCACACTTGAGAACTAAAAAGTTATTGTGCACTTATCCAGTCCTTAAAAATCACAACTCATTTGTAGAAGAAGATTTGTTTTATTTATACATTTCCTTGTTGCAAGGCTGTGCACACAAGTAAGGAGAGGTAATGCTGGAGGTATAACCCTCGTGCAAAATGTGGATGTTACTACATGGGGTTTTGCAGCATGTAATGGGGAACTTTGTGACTGTGGAAGATCAGCATTTGTGATCATGACGGATTTGGCCCTGCTGCATTAAGGAGTAAATTTGACACTAATGAGACACAGATAAACACGTTGTGTGACTCCAGGGTATGGTTATAAAATCAGGCAGTTTGATTTACCATGCACTAATGGCATTCTCATCTCTGAATAGGGAAAGATTCATATGGTTTCTCTTCTGGAGTGCAGATAAGTTTGATTAGAAAAATTTAGATGCATTTTTGTTTCACACTTTCTATTATTGTCCACACTGACTAAAACAGGTATGAAATACCTCTGTTCCACAGTACTTTATATTCATTTTCTTCCTGATATGAATGATATGAATGGCAGGAGAAATAGTGAATAGAGCCATAATTATGTGTTTTGATGTCAAAGACAAGTCACATTACATACGGAGAAAATAAACACCTTTAAAATTTCCCACTGTATTTGCAAAGCAAACACAAGTCTAATTATAGCTTTATGTTTATTCTCTCAGGATTTATAACTTTTTTTTTTTTCATTCCTGCACCTGCATCATTTCGACTAACTTCTTATTTTTAATTACTTCTCTTGCTTTACTGGTGAGCCACTCTTATTTCCTTTTACCTTTCCCCAAGATATTTCCACCAAGTGTCATGTGCTGGTGCTGTGCTCCCATCATGGTGATCTTCAGGGATTTCTATGTTGCCTGTGAGGATTTAACCCTCTTAGCCATTCTCCTTCAGCTTATTTTAAACAAGACACTTAATTTTTCATTGTTCTTTCTGAAGTTGAGAATGACCATGGTGCTGCTTTTGGCCCTGGTATTCCTGTATGATTCCTCATGTCAATATTACATTACATATAAAATATATATTACATTATTGTATGTTATTATACAACCTGTTATTTTAATCTAAAATAAAAACAGCTGAAAACATATATTCTGTAACATATCTTTTCTGTGTCTCTTTGTGCAAGCTTTCCCAATACCACCTCGTTTTCCGGTACTTTCCCTTGTCTGGGCCATTGTATTTCACTCTCTCACATCATTCCATGAAAATTTAATACAAGTCTGGCAAGCTATTGCTTTCAACTTGCCAAAGAGAGGATTATAAAATAATAATGGGTCACAGACTGATTTTTAATTCATGCTTCCCACCCTGAAGAGTTACAAAAACTGAAGACTTAAACATAAGCTTCAAAGCAAAAGGGAGAATACAATTTTGGAGGAGGAAAGTTGCTTATCTGTCTTTGGTTTCTTGATTTTCTCTGCATGCATATGAAACTCCGAATGCAAATTTGCACACAATGCCCTGTAGTTACTTAGTTTCTTGGTGTTATTTGTAATGTCAGATTCAAGTGGTAAGGGACAAGGTGTTCACTTGTCTTTCACTGAACCTGCTGTGTGCCAGACATCCCCAAGGTCGCCTTCAGAAACCAGCTGGATCATTGTGCTGCAGTCTAAACATTTTGCTGTTACATTGTGATGAAACACAGAAGACTGTTAAAGTGAACATGTTTTGATTGAGGGAAGACTGTTGTATGGCTTGAAGTAGACAATGATGATAAAACGGGCATCTGAACAGTCACTGCTTCAAAATGTTGTGTTGCATCCAGTGAACTGGTCTCCTTGACAAGCCAAGAACCAGGTTTGTAGTAAAATGATTGTGTTATTTATCAAAAATTATCTCGTCAGATATTATCTTTAAAAGGTTATAATACAGGCCTAGAGTAGTTGGTAAACTGAACTGAGGATCAAATGCTGCTGACACAGGAAATGTGACACAAGCTGTGTGTCTTGGTGAAATAGCTCTCTTAATGAAGGGTAACATTTTTCTGGTTTTTATCATGGAGACCACAGAAGGATTATATAAAACAACAGTGAAACTGATTTCATAAAAGAATTGGATATGTCATTCAAGGAGACAATAGTTTTGTTTCTTGTCCTAACCCTCTGTTTGTACGCCGTTATTTCAGCCCCCTGCTAAGCAGCCACTTTTACATACAGGCATTTCCTGTCCACGGAATGATTTTAAGATAACTTTGCAGTAATGTTGAATTACTGACCCTTATTTGTATTTATAATGGTTGTAAGTGAAGGAAAATTTTAATAAATTGTGTGCTTTAAATTTTCTTTTCCTCCCCTCTTGTCAGGAGCATATTTAGTGGTCAAGTTGTTGTGGGTTTCAAAACAGCAGGGCTGCAACAAGTTCCAGGCAGTACATCACTGATTTCTGAGGTCTTAACATTAGCAATCTATTGACTCAGCCTGAGAGATGATGTATATGTTTTCAAAGAGTTCAGTGATTGTAGCACCTGATAAGCATTATGGACAAGCACAGCATGCAATGGCGAAGCTCACAATGACATGCTGCATGTGGTGGTTAATGTATTTTCTGGCAGAAAACAAAAAGACACTGCATCAGCAAGAAGAGAGCTACTGCTGCGTAACATCTACCAAAATGATCTAGAACATTAATGACAACTTGCTGTCAATGGTTTATGGGCTGGTTCAGTCCTGTTCTGTGACTAATGGAGGGTGACCCATGGACCCACTCCCTGGGAAAGGGGAAGGGAGAAAAGGGAGAGGGTAGGGAGATGGGCCTAAAAACAGAACAGTGGCATCGATCTGTGGAGGAGAACTCATTTATTAAATACGGTATTAGAATACAAAGTAACACAATATGATACAGTATAACTGGAATTGAAGATAATAAATAAAATGATAAAGAGAGTGTCTGAAAGCAAAGGCCTTATTCTAAAGCTGAAGGCGAGACAGCTAGAGATCCTCCACTGCTGAGATAAACAGCAAAAGAGGAAGTCTCAGGACTTGCATGCAGTTTTATCTTTCCCTCTGCTTGGAAGATGGGAATGCAAAGTCCTCTGGGGTATGTAGTTCTCTTCTGAGAGCCAAGTACCTGGAAATTCAGCAGTCCATGGACTTGGAGCATTAACTCTTTAACTCCCAGTGCATCACATGATGTTATGATGTAGAAAGCAATAACAAAAAATCATAAAACCATGACACTTGCCTAAATTTTTGTAAAATGAAACTGACTTCTATCTGTGTTGGCACTACTAGCAGATACATTACTTTTCAAAATCTGTTCTCTGACAAATTTGGCCTTTGCTGATCCCATTCTGATTTAGCCTCTTATATGTTTAGTCTAAGCAGACTTCAACAGTGCTGTCAGCCATACTGATTTTCCAGGTGTTGGCCATGTCTTTTCTGATTAAACAATCTCACCTGCCCAAGGTTCTTGATGGTGCATTCTTAAGAGAGGTCAAAGAATGCACAGGGTCTGAGTTTTAGTTGTGTTTGCCAAGTGCTTTTGAAAGAATAGCATCTGCAAAATGGCAATATGTTTTCCGTGATTACCAAGCACATTTACAAGACTTATGGTCTACATATTAACTGAAAAATGGCTGGTGACCTTGGTGCTGTGTCATTGAACCAGATGAACGATGCTATTCACGGTGATTTGCATACAGTTGCATAATAAAGACCTTGGACAACGCAAACCCTCTGTTACGGTAGCATTTTAGTTAAAAAGGCAGTACGGAATCCTTATCCTTTTTGTTTGCCATGATTTTAAGTGCAGTGGTAATGAGCGAGAAGAGCCCGTACAAAACACCAAACACAAGGTAATTGTGATTATAATAGACCACATGGGAAGTCACCACTTCAAGGTGTACGAGGGGTGAACAAGGGGTAGATCTTCAGATGCACAAAGGCCAATCTTGCTGAAGTTCACTGAGAATAGAGCTCAAGCTGTACATCGGTGATTCTCTTGACAGCTTCTTGACAAGCACTCCTGAGCAATCAAGGAGCAAGGAGACACTGAGCAACCATGGTCATTCTCCCACATAACTGTTGGCCCACATGTGATTCTGGGTTGAGACAGCTACATCAGTCAAACAGAAGATGCTATCCCAATGAGTCATTGCAAAATAGAATCCCTAGCTAAAACAATGTTCTTTTGTTTCATTCCTATTTATTTAACCTTTAGCGTTGGTTCTTGAGTGATCACAGCTAGTCTTACTCAAGTACTTGCTGTTTGTTAGCTCTAAATGTATAATATGAACACTGACTGGACTCAGGCTTTGTTTTTCAGCTTGTTTGGTTATTGGTTGCTCACACTTCTGACTCTTATCCCCTCTTCTGACTGTAACTGTTATCCAAAGTTTCTTCTTGTTTCTGATTTTAGCTTTATATGATTCCAACTTTGTTTAAGTAGTAACTTAATCTTTCAAAAGTCTGCACCTTTGCTGTATTTCTTGGATGCTCTGTTCTCTCTCTAAAAAATAAAGCAGGAAGACAGAATGCTAGTGAGTAACGTGAAAATATTTCTGAAATAAAATCCCATCAACGCTTGACCGTCATTGCTCCTTTTGGTCTACAGCTGACTGTGAAATTAACTGTGTAGTTAGGAGTACATGTCATCTCAACAATAATATTGAGAGAGAAACTCTTAATATATTTTATGTAGTAGTTTCAATGTAATTCTTTCTTGGTACAATCAGGACCTCAGGAGTGATACAACTGCATATCTGGATGAAAAGGCTCCAGAAAAGAATGTCCTAACATATAAGAGGCATAAAGCAGTGCATTAGATTTTATCTCTCCATTGTAGAACAATATGATAGTTGTGCATTACTGTTCAATCTCTCTTCTGAATAGCTAACTCACTGAAGGAAGTATATTGTTGATGCTCTGCAGAATGTGAAATAGTTTAGGCAGTTATTCCTTGTGAAAAGTAGTAATGGCACTTGGCTCTTCAGAAGTAGGCATGATAATATGATCTACTCTAAAGTGCACTTGTGCATTTTGCTTGGTGAGTCAATTTGCTGGAGGAAGATGATACTAAATGACACTAATAACCACAGAAAGGATGAGTGCAGCATAAATTTGCTTATATTTCAGACATTGTGCACATGGCGCATAGAGATCTGCAGAATGTTGCAGAGTAGCAGCACTGTGATACATCTCACCTGCATAATGAGCACTGCTGAACAACACTTGGCACTGAGTAGGAAAGCTTAGACTGAGATATGAGCATATCTAACGGTTCTGCCTTATAAAAAGGACCACTTCTCAAAACTGAAATTTGCTCTAGAGACACATGAATTTCTGGGAGCAGACATTGAGGTGATCTGTTTAACTGAGCCCTTTGCAGTTTACTTCACCACCACCACTGCCTGTGGAGGTCACAGTCTCTTTCCAGCATCCTGCTCTGGCTGTAGATCATATCATATTGCAGAGGATCAAACTGGTTTCTGAGATTAGTTGCTGAGAATAACTCTTCACACAATGTTTCTCCTCAATACAAACATCTACTAGAACCACATCCTGCATTTGGTGAATAATATAGAAGCATTTTTACTGAGACAGAGAACACCTGTGCCACTGTTGTCTCATTCCCTGCTGTTCTTGTCCAGAAGATACATGTATGCACAGCACTTCAGCTCTTTGTGCTATGTCCATGGCTTAACAAAGAGCCAAGTTCCTCACATGTCCACAAACCCTACAGGTTCTTTGTCTGAAATGTTATGCATTATATGAACAAGCAAGAATGAAAAAAAAAATCATATTTCACTAATTAAAATTGAACTTTCTGTTACAGCAGCTGAATAGTTATAAATTCATAAAAATCCAGTAGAGGATTTTTTGAGGACATTTAGTATATCCTGTGCCTCAAAGAAAAAAGAATGACAATTTCTGACGCTATGATGCAATACTGAATTTCCTTTACAACTCTAATATTTCTCTCAATAGATTTTTCAAATGACTGTGCTGAAGACACACACCTTTCTTTTAAATAGTATGTGGCATATATTGGACAATGAATGGCTTTTTTATGTATTAATAGGTATTCATGTAGGGCAGAAATGTAAAAGATATGCTGACAACCTGTCGGTTATATGGTTTTCAGTCACAGAATTACAACAGAGAAGATGGTGCACATCAAACTGAGATAAGGCACCTAGACAGTCCAGTTTTATATTTGACATATGTACTGCTAATTGCTGGAAACTCAAAGGGGGACAAATCGCTCTATGAATGCCCAATTTCACATATTCTTTGCTTAAAAATGTAGTTATGGCCTCTGTCAGAAAACTGAGCTAGGTGAGGGTTTGGTCTGACCAAAGACAATCATTCTTATGTTTATTATTCTCATCCTCATTGTTATTATGTAATAACTAATGGCTAATCAAGAATGATATCTAGGCAAGACACAAGCAGAGAATAGTCTCTCTTTTCCAGAAAAGCTTATGCTAGTGAAAAGTGACTGCTGTAGTAGTACACAACTGATGGTAACACTGCATTGAAAGATGGGAAAGCTTTCCCTCAGTAAAGCCTGGCTGGTGCACGATAGAAAGCATTTTGCTCTGCAATCACTTCGGTATGGTACTAATGAGCTAGTTAGGATTTGTGTGCTTTACTGCACAGTGTGTATACTTTGTGTACTTGGAATACTTCAATTTTTTCTAGCTATGTCACTGATATTTACATTCTGACTGCTTAACAAAACAATACTGCTCATTCAAGGGATTATAATACAAATACAATGTGTGGCAACAGTAATATCCTGTGTGCCTACAAATCCCAGTGCACATGATGGCATACATTCAGATGTGAATGAGCTGGACAGTGTGAAGTATGGGCATCAGTTTACGCATACATTCTTTGTACATAAATTCCATGTGGATGTGTTCACCAACATTTTTAAAATAGCACAAAGAATTCACGGAAAGTTTTGCCTGTAAGAGAACAGGAACAGTGGAATGTAGGTAGGTTCAACTCACCCTGGATTTCCTATGAGATAGTGGGCAGTGATTTGGGCTCTGAATCCTAAAGGTATTTAATGATGCATCCTGTTGATACCCTTGATAGAAAGGCACCTGTCAGTATTTAGTTTTCTGATTCCTCAGTAACACTAATAACACTTCCACATTTCACAAGTAGTCTGTGAAGAGAGATTAGCTCCTTAAAGATTACCAGGAATACAAGTGATGGAGCCAAAAGCCAACTCTCACGGTACCAATGAAGAGCCAGTTCCCGAACTAACAAGTTGTTTTTTATTGGGACACAAGCTCCTTGTGACAGATGGCCCCCATTTGTCCATCTGCCCCCATCTGGATCCAGCACACTGCTTGCTCCCTGTTATGTAGAATGTGGTAAATGCTCAAGTGACTCCTAGAAGATATTAGTTCAGTAGTTCTGAGCTAAGATGATGAAGGGCTTGATAAATAGTCTACATTGTTTTAAAGAATCAAAGAACTCTGTCAGACAATCTGTTTCTGCAGGTTTCTATCAGTTCAATGAGTTACAAAAATATACTTGCAGTTAAATCTACTAATACTACTATTATGCAATTCAGTGTGACAAGATAATGTGCATGGTCAGCAATAACTCATTACTATAGTTAATCCATCATATGCTGTTGATGTTCTTTCTATTGCCAGCTTAGTCCTTGAGAGGCCATACTCTATTTTAGTAAATTTATGTTATTTTGTGAGAGATCTGGTAGAAAGTTTTCTTTGTCTGAGGCCATTTTCCTGACAAGCCTGCCTATGTGTTCAAAGCAGAGGTAAAAGTCCCCACTTCATTTTAGCAAATAGACATACAACTGAGAATTTGAGAAGGAATTAGGGTCTCAATAGTCATTAAAACTTCAGAAGAACTGTAAAATCTTTTCCTTTTTTTTTTTTTTTTTTTTTTTTTTTTGGAAGAGTAGGATAGAGTGGAATAGAATAGTTCAGTTGGAAGAAAACTACAAAGATCATCCAGCCCAACCACCTGACTGCAGGGCTAACCACAAGTTAAAAGATATTATTGAGGGTATTGTCCATGTGTTCTTGAGCACTGATGAGAGCGGGGCAACAACCACCTCACTAGGAAGCCTGTCCCACTGTTTGACCATTCCCATAGTAAATAAATGCTTTCTAATACCTAGACTGACCCTCCACTGATACGCCTTTGTGCTGTTCCCATCCCACCATTAGTTCTCGGAAGCAGAGCTCAGCACCCTCTCTGGGAGCTGCAGGGAGCAGTGAGGTCACCCCTCAGCCTCCTCTTCTCCAGACTGGGCAAGTCCTGTGCTCTCAGCCTCTCCTCACAGGATATGCCTTCCAGCTCTAGTACCAGCTTCAATGCCCTCCTCAGGACACCTCCATTTCATTTTGTGGAGTGCAGAACTTCACACATTTTTTAAGTGATAAAAACATCAGGAGAATCACCTATTTTGAACCATCTATGCTGTGTTTAATGCATCCTAAAATGCAGTTTGTCCCTTGACTACCAGGGCAAACTGCTGACTCATGTTGAGCATTTGCATAGTTGGATCACGTTTGCCAGAAAAAAAAAATAAAAATCAAATCACTTAGTGGGCAGCAAGGTTGGTGCAAGAGTAGGCACAAGCAAGATGACCAGAAAGGTCATCAGAAAGGCTGATCTGTTTTCAGTTTCGGGAATACAAAGCTTACTAAAGTTGCTAGGTCTCAGATTTCAGTTGACTTGGATCACTAAAAAAACATTGCATAGCTTTGTACTACTTGCAAGAACGGAGGAGAGGAAACTCTGTTACTCTATGTACTTTTGAATACAAATATAAGGATTCAACCCTTTCATCACAGCAATAATTGTATTATTTTGCTTATTCCTTTTCTTATGCAGTAGCATTTTATGAAGTCGCATTTCATTGTTGGGTAATTTGAACTGAAATCAAGTGTCAAGGGAAACAATGATAAGATCTTCTGTCAGACCAAAATGTTTCTTTTATACCAATTAATCTGATGCTAGGCAAGTATTTCTATAACATCAAAGCAATTAGACTGAGTAGAGTATTTTCATTATTTTCTTTTTAAATCTGTTGTTCTTTAGATCAATTTCTAAAAAACATCAATGAGTGAAAATAATTTTCTACCTCATTTGGGTCCTGATCCATCACCTGTCAATTTTACCAGAAATTCTTATGCTAGATTCACAGCTGTTAGAGCTTTTATTGCCTCATATGAAAACAAAGAATATACAAATTTCTGGTATTGATGGTGCATGCCATTTGAATTGTTCATAAATTTTACACCAAAACCAGTATAAAAGATATCATTACATATACCAATATTATTAAAACTTCTGCACACATAGTAAGTGAAGTCTGGAAATCAGTATGAGAAGTAAGAGGGAATTTGTTTCCTCTTAATAATCAGTCTGGTTGGTGGATAGGCTGGGATCTTGTGGATTCTTATACAGGTAATGACTGGTGGTGTGATACTGCCATCATATTTCTTTTTCTTCTGGCACCATTAGCTGTGCAGAGGGAGATGCTCTGATCAGCAAATATCTGGATTCAGTATATAAAGTGAACTGTTGTTGTTGTTGTCTTTTTTTTGTTTTTGTCTCAAGGATATAAGGTGGTTAGAGTATTTAGTGAGCTGCTATGCTATGTTTGCCTACCACACCAAGAAGACTTATGCTAGCCAGACTCTCAGTCTCCAGGTGCTGCCTTCTATCTCCTTGTGTCTCTGTTTAGGATTTCATAATCTTTCTGCTTTTACCTTATGGACTTCCTCACAGCACTCTCTTAAAACACTGAATTTCATCAGCCATCAGAGCTGAGTTACTCAGGTTGGCCAGTCAGAGATAGGGATTGGAGCATTCAGATGAACTACTGGACAGATGGTTATACTACAGTATACAAAAACAAAAGATGCTACTGGACAAAGGAATTTCAATAATTCTTTATCAATTTCTTCTTCTGCTGTGCTTTATCTTTCCACTGTCAGTACATGGTCCTCATCTAATAGGCCCATTCATCCCCTTCCTTCTACTCTACCTTTCCCCAGAAAGAAGTTCTTGCCATGCCATCTACACCATCTCTTACAGAATCACAGAATGGCTGAGGTTGCAAGGCATCTCTGGGCTCTCTGGCCAGGCCCAGCTCCAGCAGGACACCAGAGCAGGTGCCTAGGAGCCTGGTCAGGAGGCTTCTGAAGATATCCAAAGAGGAGACCCTACAGCCTCTGGGTAGCGCATGCCAATACTCCATCACCAACACAGCACATAAGTGTTCCTGGTGTTCATAGGAAACCTCCAACATTCCAATTTGTGTAAATCTGTCGCTTCAGGTTGTCATTTTAGAGTAATAAGGAATGCTGATCCTGTAGGCTGACCTCCAGGCTAATGTTGAATGTGTGAACCCATAAACAAGCCCCTGCAGTACACGAAAGAAGTCTAAGAACTAAATACAGTTAATACAATTTCTACTGCTCATGATGGAAAACTATGCAAAGAGCAGGTTTTACTCTGAATTACACTGCAGTAAATTTGCAGTAAGGTCATTAACATATATCACTGAATGAATCATGGGAATATCAAGACTTAGGATGTCTGGTAAAGTCCACATACCGGGGCAACAGCAGGTTTTTGGTTTAAGGAATGAAAAAAAGAAGAGCTTTCAACTTTCTGTGGAGTGTAAAGTAGCTGTGACAGGCCTGACAAAGAATAGTTTGTGTTAGCAAAATTGCTTTCACATTTTTAATGAAAAAATACTTGAAAGCAGATTTCTTCTGGTTCAGACAAACATTAATCAGTAGGAGCAGGTACTTGTAAATAAATTAACTGATGCCATAGCCTTCTCTAAACATTTTTTTCTGTTCACAAGCTGAGAAAACACAATATACTGCTGGGAAAACGGTCTTATTTGGGGTTAGAATCTACAGATGTCCTTGAGAAAAAAAAATACAAAACAGAAGTAAAATAAAATGCTTGTCTATAATGAGAAGAGGGAGGATGTTTGATTGGTTTGTGGTTCTCAGCATCCACAAAATTGAGGTCACTATTGTGAAGGGGATCAGTCAGTTTCTAATCTATTTCTTTAGTGCAGCACTACCAATTCATCAGAAATTTATAGGGAAAAGTTCAGCAGAATTCATTATTCAGTACCCAACTTTTCCTTCACAAGATGGATATTCAGTGCAGCAGCTGTATTTGTATTCACCAAAGTACCCTACCAAAAGCTTTTTCTAGATAATGTTCTGAAAGGTCTTTTGGAGATGTCTACTCTATAGCAAATCCACACATATCCTTAAGGGAGTCATGAAGTATACCCTTATTTACTTTAAAAGCTGTTTTTGTAAACTATCAGTGTTAAGATTTACAAACATAACAACTGAAGTCTGTTCACTGATCCCATAAATCATGCCTGTAAAATCAGTTCCTCAGCCACTTTTAATGTACAAAGTACATATACACACTCCAAGGCAAAAAAAATATTATTTCACATATTTATTTATACAGTCTTGGAGAATGACAGCCTTGATTTCTTCCAGTAGGTTCTATTTTGTTCTTTAAATGAAACTCAAACGCAATGGACCATATGTTCATCTCCTCTGTGAAACACATAGGACAGCAAATGCATTCTGTTTCCCAGCAGCACAGACTCAGAGAGTGCCCATTAATGCTAAGCTACCCCTGGCTGCCTAGCTGCACTCTCTGTTGCAGTTCTTCTATAGAAACAATAAAAATACAGTGTTACATGGCTGGAGGAAGTTGATGCTAGAGAGGTGGGGAACTGACACCTTTTTATTACAGTATTCTGTCTATCTTCCACAGTGTTTTGTATTAGGTGTGAATGTAGATGGAAGGATTTCTCTGAAAGTTCTTTTGCTAGCATTGACTCTATCCGGCCTTTAGTGGAGTATAGAGATTTCTGTTTTAATTAAGAAATGAATTAAGATCATTGGCTAATAAGTCATATTTCTTGAATACTGGGAGGGTAAGAGGCAAAAAAGGATTTTGAATATCCCTCATAAAAGCCTAATACTTGGATCTTCAATCCATATTCCCTTTAGCACATAGGGCTCCATGTGGCTAATACAAAGTCTGCCTTTCCATCATCGACATGTTTTCATATGCAAATTGGAAGAATTAATAACAGCTTCCACGTGCATTTTTACAGAGCTAAGAAGGAATGACAGAAACACACCACAGAGTCATAGAAATGCTGCTTGGAAGGAACATCAAGGGATCACATTGTCTAGCATCCCCTTTCTGTCTCACTCCAATTTATAGGAGAAATGCCAAATTGTATCTTGCCTTCACAGGATACAATGGTATCATTCCCCAATCTCCCATGTCAGTTTTCTGGTCACAGGACAGATCTTCTGCCAGTAAACACTCCTGAGCAAAACAGCTCCAAAAAAGTGCTTTCACATGTAAACACTGTACACAAAGAGTTGCTGGCTTAGTAACACCCACCTAGATAATTTGCAGTTGTCAGTTAAAGTCTTATCACCAGAAAGGCCTTAGGAAGCAAAGTTTTGAGACAAAGAGAAACAGCTTTTGTCTTTTACACCCTCCAAGTATGACTGTCCCATCACTGGGCTGCGTCAGCCATGGCTTTTTCTGTCCACGTCTTAAATACTTCTAATTATGTCTATAGTATACGTGTACAACCTGTTCCAGTGCAACACCATTCTTCAGATGAAGTTTCTCCTGATGTCTAACCTGAGTCTCTCGTTACATAATTTGTGACTATTGCCTTTAGCTGAGCAGAGTTTGGCCTTCCATTTTGGTAATTTCAGAAACCTGTAGGTTGCTATTAGGCTGCTCCTTAAATTTCTCTTTGCCCATCTAAACAGGCAATGCTGCCTAAGGCTCTCTTCAATGGGACATGTGCTCTGAGTACTTCTATATTCTAACATTGTGATAATTCAAAGTATCTTTGTAGCAAACCTGCCAGTAACTTCAATAAAGTAAGCGTATGAAATGAGACTTAGCAGTTTATTATCAGGGTCAGCACAGTCTACTGAAATGTATAAAGAAAACTGATCTAATGAGTTTAACTTCATCATATTTTACTAAACATTTAAATTTAGAATGTCTGCTTTCCATATGGGAAGTGATGGTACAACACAAAAGATAAAGCACCAAAAAACTGTAACATACACAGAAAATGTTCGGATCAACACAAAAAGCAAGCCACCATCCTGGGAGGACATTATGAGATGACTTCAGTTTTAGCAGCATGTAGATAGAAACATGGAAGCCACTGGAAACATTATAGCAATTCTACAACTGTTTAATTTAGCAGACAATAAATGAAGTGTTATTTTGTTCCCTTTACAAGTAGAAGGGGAAAAACTTACAATGAAGTTTGGTACAAAGTATGCTGCTTCTGTAATTTCACAGCAGAGCAATCACAGACTACTTAAAACCACAAAGTTGTAGAAAAACTCAGCTCTTCTAAAGCACGTATCACCCGCCTGGGCCTTATTATACTGAAGGCAACATAAAACTGTAAACAGCATATGCTGAGCTTCTGTACTGTAAAACTAAGGGTGAGCATCCTCTGTTTCAGAAAATGGCTGTGACAGGTTCATCTGTAATCAGCAAGGTATAAAATTCCTGCAGATTCCAGAAAATGATGAAATTACACCCAAAGTTAACTGTATTTGACACAAGGCATGTGGGGTCTTTTACGTAAGAAATAGGATTTCAGAGCATATAAAAAACAGGCGTATGCTTGCATTTTGCCAGAAAAGCATGGACATTCAAAACTTACATATTCTGAATTTCTATATAACTCTGGGGAGGTTATCCAAGCAATTCTAGGCATAAACATAAAGGTGCCTTGGATATGTAACAGTACTCTAGATATCAATTTTGTGGAAACTTAGCTTTGACAACAGCATGCATCTTATGCCTGAGGGCAACAAAAACTCCCAGATTGGACATCTACTCTTTTCCTCACTGGAGGAGGCCAGCCTGCTACAGATGTTAGTATTTATCTCCTGCAGAAAGCAGAGAGGAAGAGCCTCCTAGGGCTAGGGTTTGAACAGTCATTAACAATATTAGGTACAAAATCCCAGAAACACTCTTTAGCCTTCAAGTACAGTGTTTTCATCGGTCACCTATTCCTGGCATGCCAAGACTGCATACCTTTTTTTCACTATTCCATGTTCATTGGAGAGTCAGAGGAAAAAAAAGAAAAAAAAGAAAAAAAGAAAAAAAAAAAGATATTTTACTGTAGCTTATTCCAAAAGGCAAGCAAACATAAATTCTGATCCAGTAAGCATGTAAGTATTCTATGCAAAATATATTGGAAGAGGCAAAGAGCCTTTCACATGTTATGAATTTTTATTATGCCGTGGGAGATGTGGGTCTAATTCAGGTGAGAAATAGAGCTGCGCCTTCCCCATATAACCATTACAGCATTGAATAAAAATGTAGCATACTACTTCCATGCTAATACTCTGAGCATGGTTAAGTGACAACTGATTTTCAGCAGCTAACAAACATACTGAATACTTAATTCAGTTCAGCATAAGAGACTGGATGTTTTGCAGTATTTAAGAATGAATTGTTAAGCTTGCTGGCCTTTGTGAGCCCATTTGTTGTATAAGGGAATTTAGATACCTAGCCCTGAATATGGATTCTGCTGAAAGTTAAATACCACAACTATTAGGATTAATCCACCCCCACCAGGTTTTCTCTCAACAGCTTTAAGGAAAACTAATCATATACACCCTGAGCACAGAAAAAAGTCAGATCAGAGCAATAAAGGCTTTACTTCCCTTCTCCAAGTAGGATCAATAGAAGACTACCCAACAGGTTCCTAGTTAGTACAGACAGTATTCCCTTTCCTTATTCCACTTTTTTAGGTTAGTCTGTGGAGCTTAAAAATAATAACAAAAACAAACTAAAAAATCCTAAGACTTGTATTTGTCTTCAAATATTCAAAACCTTTTTTTTTTCCCCTAAAATAATAATAGAAAAAGTTTACCACCTGCTTCTGTCCTCATTGAATTTTCTCTGCTTGAATGATTACTGCTTATATTGACTGCATGCTTGTATTCTTTGGAGCCTTGGGCCTCTTCTACCTTGAAACATTTTCCCTAAAAGCAGGGAATGCTCTTCAGAAGTCAGTCTTGATGCCTAGCTTCCATAATGAGGATTCCACATAAATTATATGGGTCACTGGTAGAACATATACCAGAGTATATGTAGACTATATGTATATATATACGCATATACACATTATCTATCTATCTATCTATCTATCTATCTATCTATCTATCTATCTATCTATCTATCTATCTATCTATCTATCTATGTCTATATATATGGATATATAATTTTATATATATATATATATATATTATATTTTAATATAATTTATTATATTTTATATATTGTTATTATAATATATAGAATATACTATATATATTTATATATATATAGTATATTATATTATTAATTATTATTACTATTATTTTTGTAGTGGACGACTAATGCAAATTGCTTGAATTGTTCCATATCAGTTCTGCTACCAGCTCTGATAGACTCTTCTCTTCAAGGACAGAGAGCATCTAAACAGATTGTACATGACTATAGAAATCAATTCATGCTCAAGGAGTTTCTATTATTTGTCAAAAGAAATCATATCAAGGAAGTCACATCAGCTCTTTGCTACCCTGACACAGGTTGACTGAAAGCTCTATTTAGACATTGCAAGCAACCTCTACCAGTGGCTTAGCCCTCCTGGAGAGAGCTTATACTGTTTTGTGGTTTGAACTGTCTATCTTCTTCTGTAGAAAAGCAGGAGATAATTAGAAAAATAATGTCTTTGAAATGTTTTCCTAGAATATAATTCAAGGCTTTTACATCTGAGCAGTAGTGTGTTCAGCTTGCTGAAAACTGCAGGAAACAGTATTGTTATTCGATGTTCCACTATCTTGCATAATTTTGTCACATGTAACATATATAAACTATGTGGTTATTTTATTAGGACACTTTTTTTATTTAGCAACAACAACAAAAAATGCTCTGGTTTCATTCTTTGCCTCAGTTTTTCTATGTGTGGCAAGGCTGTTCATGATACTCATTTGTGGGCATGACAGGGATAAGTTTGTAGTTGGACTTTGTGACCTCAAAGGTCTTTTCAAACCTTAATGATTCTGTAATTCTATGATTTGTACAGTATCTTGAGTACACTAAGATATGTGTTGGTTTTGTAAATTTGATTGGTTGGTGAATTTGCTGCAGCTATGTTATATAAAAAAATACTTATTTTTGCTCATGATTAAGCTTATGTGTTCATTTTACCCTTTAATATATGTAACTTCAGAGAGGCAGCTAATAAACTTAGTTGTGATACACACATTCTGAACTGTAGTTTTCTGTCACTACATTATACATGAGTGTAAAAATCATAAGATAATGAATGAATGAATAAATGAACAAATGCATGAATTGTACTGTTTCGATACATTAAAAATATGCAGTGTTCCTCATCAAACCCATAGCCTACTTCATGTTCTGTTGAAGGACTATGGCTTCACTTGGATAAAAATACGAGCACGGCCTCATTTAAAAAAAAAAAAATTGGGAAAATAAATAAGCCATGGTTTTGGTTTTTTTTTTTGGTTTTTTTTTTCAATTGTATTTTGACTCCAAAGGAAAAATCTGTTGATGTTTTCATAGATGACATAATCTTTTGACTGAAAGAAATGCAACATGAACTTTCCTATAAAGAGAAACGTATCACCAAAGATCCTCAGAAGTGGAATGGGAAACTGAATGCTCAGATGAATGAAATCTGCTTGTTTTGAGGTTTGTCTAGGAGTGTCACATTTATATCTCAGAATTTGTACCATGTTGAAAAACTGGGGCCAATGAAACCAGCCAACTTGCCTGAGACCAGCTGAACTATCAACAAACAATAGTGAAGAAAAAAAGAACGCAAACAAAACTTTTAAATTTGAATTTTCAAGCTCTATATTCAGTCAATCGTTTAAATCAGCAGTTCTCAGAATTTTCTATGTGACTATGGACATTAGCTGAACCTGTCTGGAAATGACTTTAGTTGCTGTACTGTAAATGGGGAAGTGAAAACAGGGAAATTAGAAGGTAAAGGAACTACACTGAGAGACCAGAGGGAAAATAGATGTAGCATATACTGTTCCAAAGGCTTATCTGAAATCGTCATACATGCTGCATTTGAATGTTAATTAATTATACAAGCTCAGTAAACAGCTTGATAGTAGTTTTACTGATTATAAGAATTAAAGTATCAGCATTTATAATGACTCCAATATTATATATTACATCACTTCCAGAAAAAATGGAAAGAAAACAAGTTCTGTCACCTAACCCTGAGACATAAAACTACCTGAACTAAAAGTGAATACAAGTGGTGGTGTGATTCCTTCAGACATTTACCCAAACACTCCATCCTACTGTAGCACTACAACATTGCTAAAACAAGACACCAAGAAACCCAGGCCTTGACAAGTTCCTCTGCAATCACTTTTTTTTCCCCATCCTGCTACTTCCTACAGTGGAAGGGCATGGAATAATGCACCAGCTCCTCTCATACAGGTACTCTAAACATCGGATTGGTTTCCATGGGATTGATGTCACTTTTTATCACCTTTTATCAAGAGGAATACACTTACAGTCTTTTCTGAAAGTTAATGTAGCATGAACTAGGCATCAGCAAAGAGAAATTCAGAAATACAAAGATTCAGATGGGTATGTCAGACTATGGCTGCACTCTGTGATATGGGAACTCTGATGTCTGATCTTCTCAGGCACCTGCATGGCACATCAGGGTCTTGAACATACAGTGTTTGCCCTAAAGGCTCAGCACACGTTTTTTGTCTAACTTACCTGCTCCCTTTCCACAAGGTATTAAAGTAAGTGAGCACATTTCACCCTGTTCGTAAAAACATACAAGCATCAAATAGCTATGTGTTGCTGAATTGATTTTCTATACAAACATCCTGCTCATTCCTTTCTCATTTAAGACAAGGTGGTATTCCCTTAAAGGAAAGGAAGATAAGGTCCCATGCACAGGAAAAAAACTGAGGAATATTATTTAGTTCATGGGAGAAACTTTATAACATGATTTTGATAGTTTTGATGGTAAATGGTCTGATTAATTAAATGCCTCAGATCTCTTCTTTTTCTGGATTTTGAACAATTGAGGTCATTTTGCTTGTTTTTAGATGGAAAACAGATTTTAAATACTCTTTTGTTTCAGGACACAAAATGAACAAATGACAAAAGAAAACAATACAAAACATCAACACTTCATTCGCTAAGGAAGAGTTGAGAAAAAATCAAACACGGTATTTCATAAAATGTAATATTTAATAATATTATTTTCCTTTAGAGGAAAAGAAAACTAAATAAAAGCAGTCATCTCTGCAGAGATGTGATTCTGGGGGAAGGGATGAAGTTCTAATTTGCTAAGGGTATTTATAATGGTAATATCTGAACGAGGCTCATTTCATAAAAGTAAACATTGAGAAAAAATCATTAAAACTTGGTGTCTCTTGCTAAAGCCCATGTCTAGTAAGGGATAATTTACAGCTGGACAATTTTGCAGAGATGTTCTATAAAGTCAAGGATGTTATCCCTGTTACAATATCAGTTTACATAAGTTTTTTAAAGGTAGGTACTTCTGACAGTAGTTACTATGTTCCCTTCTGCTAGCAAGTAAAAAAGTCAGGTTCAGAACTACAAAAAAATAAAAATTTTAAAACTTTAAAAGGCTGACATATGTATATCTTAAACTAGAAGCTGCAGCAGAAGTGGTACATAATAGCTAGTTTTTATTTTTGCAGTGGAAATTGATGCAAAGTATATTTAATGTGGATAATTAGATTGATTTGCCCTTTTAAATACTTAGACTGTTGTTTTTATTTTTTAGTTTTTAATCTTTGCAGTAATTATATAAAAGAAATTACAAACTGATATTAAGAAAAGTTGCTTAAGGCTGAATGAAATAAACAATTAATAGCTAGATCAAAGAGAAAAAAAAAGTGGAAGATTTTGAACTGCTTCGTAGAATACATAACTGTTTTTATCACTCAAAATTATTTTTCTATCTATTCTTTTGGCCACTATAATCTGAGTATTGAATTCTTCTCTGCTTCTGCTGCATTCAGAATTGTTTTCTTAATGCAAACCCTATGAAGTCACACATTTATCCTGCAGGGGATTAACAAAAACATAACAAAAGGCAAAAAGCAGTAATTTGTGTAGTCATCTCATTTTGCTCAATAGACTTACTCAAAATACTCCTATAGCATTTGTAGCTTCTATCAGAAGACTGGTCTGTGTCACCATAACTACATAAAAGATAATGGGCAATGTTGAGGTACTGTGAATTTGAAACTGCCATCTTCACATAAAACTTTTTTTGTTCAATATGTTGCTCCAAGACAATTAAGAGTGTCAAAAAGCAAACAAGCAAACAAACAAACAAAAACCAAAAACCAAAAACCAACCTCCCCCTCTTTTTTTCTTTTTTTTTTTTTTGTGTGTGTTATCAAGGCAAAACACATATAATTTTTTATTTTCTTATATAGAGGAAGGAAATGGCATTGCAGGAACCAATCTAATACTTATGCAGAGCAGCACCTATTTTTAGTAAAGCAGTTTTCACTAGATATAATTTGGGCAATCTGGATAGAATATGTGAAGCATTTCAAATTTAACTCCTCTGGGGTAGGAAGTAAAGTCAATGGTGTACGTGACTAAGGAGATTTTCTATCTTCAGAATATGATATTGGTTTTAATCTTTTATTGTAAAGGTCCCAAATTATAAAAGGCTCCTGCATAGGCAAACAAACATGATATTCATGTGTACTTCCTATTACAGCATGAATATACCCAGATAAACAATGACTCAAATTCATGCATTTTCTAACTGTAACTCATTCTCATTAAGATATTGGTCCTAAATATCTGTGCATGGAGGGCACATCCCAGCAAAGCACATCTATTTTTATTTCTCAGGGTCTAAGTACTCTACACAGTCCACATGTATTTCTTCCATCCTGTGTGGGAACTGTTGAGTCACAGCCTAAACCCCTGAATGAACACCTGAAGGAAAGATCCAGACAGCACCGGGAGCACAGGTGAAGGCAATTCACCAGTGTGACCAGAAGACCTCATTTAAGGGCTGACCACCACTGAGGAAGGGCCTCTTGTTGGAGATCTCCTCTTTCTTGGACGTTCCTGCTCTGTGAGCCTGGATCTTTAGAGATGGGTGAGCATTCATTTTCCTTCTTTTAGTAACACCTCCTTGTTTGGGCTGTTCCCTTTGCCTCTACAACCCTTACACATCCCCAAATACACTGCAGAAGTGATCTGTGTCTGTCTACTGTAGGTTAAGCCTAAGAGCTCTTATCTGTTTACTTGCTTGTGAATGTAGATTTTTCATATGATGCCTGTGGAAGTAGTATCTAAGCAACAGCCTGAACATCTCAGCTTTGTCCTGAGGACTCCATTCAACGTTTTGATTGGAGCACAAATGCAGTAAGTTCTAACAGCTACTGGGATTTTCACCCCTTAGCTTACCTTGGTTTGTTTGAAGCAGCTGTAAGCAGTATGATATTTAGTCACCATCTCCTACCTGAAATGCCACTCTCACTGTTACAAATAATGTTACTACCCCAGAAATGTTAGCCCAGAGAAATGTTAGGAGAAAGGCAATACTAGAAGCAATATAAAAGAGGGAAAAATAATTAATGCTATACTCTATTGCAGCCTCTGTTTCTGGTTGCAGGCATACTTTGGATTTAGCAGGATTTGATTTTCAGATGCTCAAAGCAGACTAGAAAGTTAGGTATGATGTTATTTGGATTTTATTTATATACATATTGCAAGGGCCTGCTATGTGTCTTCACCCATAGCATGTCTCTTGAAGGCTGCTCTAAGAACTCCTGTCAACTCGTGCCACTTCCCCATCAGTACTTGATGCAGTGTAGTCCCTTAGTGCTGTTGCAAATTTTCTTCTCTTAGATAGAAGAGCTATGTATGAAACAGATGTTCTTTTGTCTGGCCCTATATTGTGAGAAAGTTGTTTGGCAGATACATCCTAGATTTTTACCTATTGTGATAAAACACTGGAAAAATTTTCTGATAGATAGCATGAAAAGAGCTACTAAACCTGACCTGTGAGTCTGAGTTTTCTGCTGGCTGACTCTGTTCCCACTGCTTTTGAAGACAATTGAAAACTATAGACTCAATCAGGCAAACAGAAATAGACATCTCTATATGTAAATCCTGTCTGAAGTAGAAAAATTGTACTGATTGCATTATAGCTTTGCTTGAACTTCTGCAATTTTTGATGCAAAATGTGGGGAAAATCAAATGTGGAAAGTTTTCAGTTAGGAGGACTAGAATATTGCACAAAAGAACTGTACTTAGGCTAAAGTTGAAGCTTAACAATGTTAAACATGAGGGCATGAATTTAGAATAGTCTGTAGGAAATGTCAGAGTAGCAGAAATACTTGCTTTCCCATTAAATAACTCATTGTGTGTCACAAGAAAAAGGTAAGATGCCATGTGATACTGTCATTAAAGAGAAGGGGAGAATGATATTAATTCTAGTGGGAGGAAATCTAAAAGGCTTAGTTTGATGTGATTGCCTGTAATACCCAGTGATGAGAAATGATAGTCTGGGAATTTTCACCTAACAGATTCCCAGGCATTACCCAGCTCTGGGACACTGGCAACTCTTTGGAGTTTTAGCTCTTCTTTTAGCTCTTTTTTTTTTTTTTTAATATATGCAAAAACTGCATTTAAGTATTTTGTAATTTTCTTGTGAATTTCTAGGGAAGTATAGATGTATGTCCAAAAGGACAAAAAAAAAAATGATTTAAAGGAGAAGTATTAAAACTAAATGTAATCCTAAATAGTTGAAGACTGTGGCTATTGGGTTAATGTGCAAGAAAGCAGCAGTGAGGGTATGTTTGAATAATCTAGTAAAATACTGTTTAAACAAACTGGCTAAATGAGGAAAAAATAAATTAGTCAGGAAAAAAAAGTATGGGGAAGAATTTAATTGGTACAAGGTAGAGAAATACTAAGAAGTAGGAAAATAATAAAAGGGTGAGAAGCTTTCCTTATGTTGTCATTCTGGTAATTGTGTGCCAGCATATTACTGTTTTAGGATTAAAAGAATCTTTTTATTTTTTTTTTTAACTAATATAATATTCTAGTTTTTAATTTCTATTTTCCCTGATAATTGTTCGTTTCTTAACATATTAATATGCATGCTGTTACTGTAGTACTTTCCTTGCTACTTTATTATTTCCTTCTTTGTCTCTCTGTCTTTCCCTTACCTCAATCTTTTTTTTTATCCTGGCTAGTCTCCATAGAGAATACTGCAGTATATATTTTTTTTATATGATTCTTGCCAATAGAACAGTATCCTTGACAAAGAGGAAAAATAAGCTGCTGCTCTGGAGGTGGCTAGAAAACTGGCATAACACAAGTGAATGTAATCCAAGCCTGGCACAGGATAGACAAGGCAATCTAAAAACTTTTCCTTACATCTAACATCAAGCTTTTTGTGGAAATAGTAAGGGAAAGAAATAGATTATAAACCACTGAAATCTGTCATGACTTTTTAATTTATCTGTGGAGGGCTTAACAGGCTCCAGAGAATCTGTCCTTAAACAGGTATTTCATTCTCAGTGTTAAATTTGCATTTAATTTTTAAATTAAATAGCAGTAAGATACCTGCTTTAACTACTTCAGTTCAACTTTTTGCTTTTTATAAGCAGATAATAAAACTGTGGCAGGAGCAGAGGCGATCATTCTCAGGTAAGTTTTCTGCTGGGAAAGAGCAGGTTAAGTCCTTGACCAGATTATAGCGCAGTGGATATGGGTTCTGGCAACACAAAAAATGTGAAGGAAGGACAGAGACAAAGATTAAGGCAGATTCCAAAGAAGGTCCTACCCTGCGGACTGTAGCATGTCCATATATTTCCTTTTCTCCCTCATTTGTCTGTTATTCAGTTCAACTCTTTGTAACAAGAACTGCTTTACAAGACTGTAGGTCTGTATAGAGGCGGTTCCTCTTGCCTTTGTTTTGTGGATCCATAATGTACATAACCTCCAAGAAAAAGTACCACTGTATGTTTGGACGCACACAATTAATAATTTCAATTCTTGTTCCATTGTACACTTTGGAAAGACTGCAGAGACAAGCCACATTCAATAGAAAGCAAAATATCCTTCTCGTCCAAGGCCATCCTCTCAGTCCTTTGAGAGATGTCAAGCACATTTATTATCACAGGAGCCAGACAATTGTATGATAAAAGCCACACTGGCCTAATAAATACTGTTGTGAATGTTCAATAGACCTTCTGATACAGTAATTTGACACTTTATTTTTCCTCCTTGGTCAGCTATCCATCTATATGTAATTGGAGTCCAAAAAAATACATTTGATTAACATTTCTTATTAACAGAAATTCAGGACTAGTAAATTTGCAAAAATAAAACTAGAATAACTTAACAATTGAAGGATTCATCCCAGATTTAGAGCTAGTTTGCATTACCATTTCTAACACATAGGACTGAGCCTTTTATTTTCATATCTTGCTGTAAGCCTTTGCTAGCCTGCTTATATTCCCCAAATAGCTTCTGCTTCACTACATTTCCATCTGTACAGAAAGGGCATGGACATAAACACTGATAAACAGTGAATGAAATCTTCCCAACCTCCCAGCTGAAGGCAGGATACTGGCAGGCTGTATTTTTCTTTTCAGAATGTATTATGTTAGGGATTGAGTCTTTTATTGTGATTTAAGAGGGATTTTTACCAGGAAGCCAGCAGTACCAAGCATTTTTGCTAGATGATGCACTGCTCTATGATATACAGGTGTGTGTCTTTTGGCTGCTGTAGCAGTCTTTCACAGAACTAGCAAATAAAGCTCCATTAATTGTATCTTCATTTAATTGCTGTGGTAGATTTTAGTCCAGCATTTTTGTCTGAGTTTATCTGTGATTATGAACAAGATTGAAGACTGTCATACAGGTGTACACAAAGGGAATGTAAGAACTGCACTCCCCTCCATGGACCACTTCCATCAGGAAATCATCCAGCCATTAGTGCAAAGCACATTTCATGGGGATGCTATTTCCTATGGTAAATAAACAGGAAACATTTGGAAGGCATTTTCCTGCCTGTACCATTGCCATGATTATAACTATTGGTAGAAAATTATCTGAGCTTGCTGAACAATTAACACAGTTATCTTCATGTCTATGGTAGAAAAAATAGAAAACAGCAGAATTTTATGGCATCCCAGGTATCAGGTTTGGCTAGTGCATTACAACTCCAGATATCAAGAATTTGATATAGAATTTTAGAAGTCAATAGAAATAGCTAAATCACTGAAGAAAAAAAAAAAAACAACCCAACAAATAAGCGACAATAAAACCCACATAAACACGAAGACCAGAACTGTGAGCTTTTAGTTCTGTTTCTTGCAGGAGGAAATCTTCAAGATAAGTTCTTGAAGGTCAGCATGACATGAGTTTGCTACATATCAATCAAGCAATGGGTATAATAAGTATATTAAGGTAGTATATATTTCCATATTGAAAGAAATACTGTACTGTGTGTAGTGTTAGTGCAAACTAAAGGATACGTATTGCTGAAAACACACTTCTATGTACTAGAAAATTACAATTGGATTTGTTACTACATAAAAATGGTTTTCTATAACTAAACTAATATTACCATAATTCACAGTTCCAACTAATATCAATTGGAAGTTGATGCTTAGAAAGAATAGAACACTTATGCACATAAGAGAACCAGATTTGCAGCTGTTTAATTCATAAAAATTAGTAAACTTTCCTTTGGCTTCTGATAGTACATGTGAAAATGCATATATTTCTTATTCTCTGCATTCTTATAAATCAGCATCTATTCCTGAGTCCTGAACCCTCTTGAGTCATAGCGTAGTGGTATAAAGCAAAGAAGTGTAAATAATATTCTTCTTCATTTAACTATTTTCTTTTTATTTTCAGCCTGTTTATCACAGCTGCTCCCTCACGCGTTTTTCAGAATCATGTTCTGAGCAGCTCTCAGTGAGTCCCCACAAAGATCCATGGGGACAGCTATGTGAATATACTTCAAAAGGTGCTGAGGAAAGCTGCAAGAATTTGGAAATCAGGCAGAACTGCAGTTAATGTAGTATTTCAGAGAATTATTGCTTTAGTATCTATGGTGAAGGAAAACCACTTGGGAGCAGACTGAAAGAAAGAATTTTATTCTTTAATTGTAGATGCATGGATTTGAAAAATATCAAGAATTCTACTCTAATTTTGAATGAAAATAGAATTAAGTGATTGAAGAGGACAAGAGTGATAGATATAGTGGAGATTTTAAATTGTCAGAAAGATAAATGCGTGAACTGTTGCTGCTGTTTGACATGGTCTTATGATGGTATATGAAGGAAAAGGACATGAGCACTTTAGACATATTCTCTCAGTGCTCCCCATTTTTCAAAAATATGGTGATCATAAATTCCTGTTCCAAAAATCAATATGGATCAACCAATCATTTGGATGGGATTTGTAGCTGAGAGTATCCAAATCTCATTTTAACATAGCTTGGGCATTGCTCGATTTCCTTAGTTTGTCTGAACCTTCTGCAACTGCACAGAAGCAGAGTATACACATTACATGTGTATACCATTACATTCTGTATACCAGAAGTGTGTTGTAACAACATACGGTGGCTTGATCTGGAGGACTGCACTTCGTAAAATGCTACAAGATTGCCAGATAGTGGTAAGTCTTCGACTGTTGAATCTAAAGAATTCAGGAATGATCAAAATGCTTCAAGGTAGAAAGGAAGTAGAAATTTACTGGAGCTCCCCACTATTCTATCTTGAAAGCTTCGGTGTTTGGTGAAACTTCAGTCAAGGTAACCCTAAAGTAAAAGTATTAAAACATCTCTGAGAAGGTTTTTGGCTTCTCAAATTGTTTTTCCCCTCCCCTTCCTACCCTCCCCCCCCCCCCCATAAATAAATAAAAATGGGGGAGACTGAGGAATAGAAAAGGGTATTTTCTCTTCTTTCTCTTCAGAAATTTTCCCCACTGGCCACCATCAGCTATTTCTGTTTCTGTTTCCCCCTCTTCCAGGGACTGGGTACACTCAGTCATGCAGCTCAGCTCTGCATTTGTTGTTTTTTTGTTTTTGTTTTTTTTTTTTTCAAACCACTCTGATATACAACTGCTAGAAGCTAAAAAAATCACACCATGGAGTAAAAATGTGTATCCAAGGAACCTATACACTGACTTTATATACAAGGAAATTGTCTCCCTCCTTATTATATCATGCACTGTCCAGTTGGTTGCTCTCTTCTGCTGTTTGTCACTTGCTAATTGATTAATTACTTCACTGGTTTTCTAAACATGCATGAATCTTATTGGAGAAAACACATTAAATTTCTATTATTATCTGTATGTTACAAGTTTGGGTTTCCATTAGTTTGCTTATTTTCTGTACAGTACAATGTGTACAATAATTAAATGTTCTATTTTTAAGCCTTTGTGTCAAGTCGTATCTGACACTGGGGAAAAATGAAAAATAGGAAAAAATGGACTGAAAAAGGAAAGACAAAACTGAGTGATTTAATTAGCAAACCTTGATTGTATGCTATGATATAGCTTTAATTGCCAGATAGAAAGCCACATGTCAAAATTATATGGTAAGGTATACCTTATTGATATAGTATTCATGACTTTGTGAAGTGAAAGGACTTAGCAGAGTAAGGCCTTTTCTGGTAGATGAATAAAGAAACATAGTTATTGATACACACTGAACAGAGTAAACCAATTCCAACTCCTAGAGTAGGGGTTGGAACTACTGATCCATGCTTTTCAGCATCTCATTTGTCACTACATTCAGTTTTATTTTTTTGTAAGATTTTTTTTCCTGTACTATCTTAAAGCCTCCCAAAATGCAGGAAATTGCACTGCAATTACAAGAATATCTAAATATAGTGAAGACAGTTTTGCTTCCTAGTTTATTATAGCATTTGTTTTTATAACAAAATAAGGAAGACGGACTTGCATGTGGTACTTTTCTATATGATTTTCTTGATCTTCATTTAATGGTATCTGAGAAATAAGTTGGACTGAAAGGGACTACCTTTTTTTGGTATTAAACTTTCTCTTATAGGAAGAAATCATGGACTGACTGGGTGTCCTTTAATTTTTTTTCCTTTTTTCCCCATTATCTTTTTTGAAATGGCTTTATAAAATGCGATCAGGCAAACTGGGTCAATTAGGATTTTGAAATTAAATACTCCTGGAAGCATATTACTTTAGCTTCCTATAATAGCTCTTTAGATTTACATTCCTGTAGAAAACATTCCTATGGCTTAGTGATACGGTATTGTTTCAGATACTTTATTTTGATAGCATTCTGGACCATCCCTAAGTTACTCCTGACCCTGTATTTGTAGTTTTGAGAGGCAGTCTAGGTGGTTTTGTAATTAGACCCTCCCAGGTAGCAGGAAGCTAGAGAGCTTTGGCTCCCCAGTTAGCAGCTGTGCTCCCAGCTGGGTGTGTTTATTGTAAATGAAAAAGACTCCTCAAATTTCCATTCTCAGCATGATCATGCTTGGCTGCAGTCTCCATTTCTGGACGTCACTGAAGATAAACAATAAAGGCAGTCTGAATGCTGCCTCATAAAGATTTGGTTGACATAATGTACCATAATGATATATTTCTAATCAGGCTATTTAGTGCTATCAAAGGATCTTTTAAAAAATGAATCATGACTTGTCATTTGAATATAAATGTAACCTAACTCAGACAACTCTCTGTATAACAAGCCCATGTAGTATAGCAATTGAATATGAAATGAAATATTTGCCTAAAGCGTGCAGGTGATAGCAAAACAATGGGACATTGTTGACCCATGGTGAGAACATTTCAATGCTCATTTGAAGAAAAAAATGAATTGTATTTCTATCTCATTATAAAAACTTGAAAATGTGCTCTCTGGCATTATTCACAATAGCGCAGAGCATTTTATTGTCTTGCTTACACCCAATTTGGAAAGTTTAAGTGAGATTTAGGGCCACAGGCCCAGTACTAGCTCTTAGCAGGGGAAGGTTTCATCATTAATAGCCACAGATCTGACATGAACCTCTATACAAGGAAAAACAGAATTTAAAATTAGTTTTCCCTGAAGTCTCATTTTTGTAGAGCTGGAGGTTTTTGTTTCAGGTGATATTCTTATATATTCAAAAAATTATTCCTTTCCACTTTCCTTTCTATTTAATCCCCTAACAGGCAATCTTTCCCTCTGCATCTCCCAGCACTTTCTCTGCATTTTGCATGATTCATTGAGCTTTTTGTCTCAGATATTTCATCCAAGTGTAACAAATCCCCTCAAGCTAGCATTGGTCTGAAAAGGCTGAGGATTGGAAAACGAGTTATTTCATATCAGGGTTAAAGTCTTTAGATTAATATCCTGTATTTAAATAACTATGAATTTGTCTACTTGGATTTTTAAAATCAGAGTTCTGGTTGAGTATAAAGATAAACTACAGATTTCTTGTCAAAGTAAATAAGAGTTTTGCAGGAGATTTGAGGGAGGCCAGGATTTCATTCAATTTCTTTACTTTCTAAGTCCCTAGGAGATAAATCTCTGTTCTGCCATCCTATTCTGCTCTATTCTCCTTTTCAGTCCCCATGTGGTTATTCTTATAGATCAGTGGAACACAAAGGTGCCTTATTCCAAGGTGACTTCCATGCCATGGAAAGCAATCATTTTCTTCCCTGGAAATATGCCTCCCAATGACCAGGTTGTCTTAATCAATTATTTAAGAAGTATTATTACCTATCAGTATGAAAATATATTTGACACACTGCTCTATTAGAAATACACTTGATCCACGACATAATTTATTAGCTTCCTTCAACTGTAGGCTTCTGTGACCAGCGTTTCTTCTAATCTATGTTCTGAACCCATTATCAACACTGAATGAATAGAGGTAACTCTCAACATAACCATGAGGTAACTAAACTAGGAAGCTGTCAGAACAAACAGATAAAATGTTCTCTACTTTTTTTTTCATCCAAATAGAAGAATGTAAATGTATTGATCCTTTGAGTATGACACCATAAAAATGTAGGGTTATGTGTCCTAGGTCACTCTAAAACACATATTCATGAATATGAAACTGAAACTATGAACAATTTCTTTAACGGTAAAAATGTGTCAATGGCAGCCAGACACTGAAACCAGCCTCTATGATTAACTACCTAGTAGAAATCTAATTATATGTTACAATATCATGCCTACAGGGTGACTAAAATGGTTGAGACTGTACTCCTTCTACACGTGCAAACTCTGGCTACAGTTGTTCCGTGTTTAATATTACTGGGAAAAAAGATGCTTTTTCTCCTAGAGATAAACATGATCCTGTAGGCTGAATTCTACTGATTTATATGCAGTGAGGTCTCAGTAGGTTAAATTATTAGAATTTAGCATACTGAGCTTTAGCATAATTATCTTATTCTATCATGAATCTTAGAAAAAAGATGTCACTTTGGAAGAGTGAAGTTGCTCTTGTGTGTGCCAACTAAATCTGTTATCAGCTTGGCACATAGGAATTAAACTCAGAAAAAGCAGTATAAGTATTCGTGTAGGTCACATTCTGAAAAAATTAATCCAACAAAATTATACTGAAGGTTTTTTTTTTTCTGCTTCCTTCTCCAATCCAGTTAGAAAAGGTTTTTGTAGAAATTTGTTGCACAGTGAAAAAAACAAAAAAAAACAACATGAGAACTAAAGATAGCTTTAGGTCAGTTTAGGTAATTGCACGTTTTGAAACAGTCTCTGGTCCACTCTGAATGATGCAAGTCATGAAGAACTGCATAACACGTCCCTGCAAGTGTAGACAGGAGCAGTGAAGTTACCTTCAACAGACTTTTCCTGTGTGGAGTTACCACAATACCTTTTGATTATGCAAGTGCTGCAAACATTCCACAGTAGAACTGAGGGCAATACTTAACAATTTTACATTATAAAAAGCACTGAATTATATTATTTAGGCCACTTACATCTGCTCTGAGGAAAATAGTATTTGTATTCAGCAAGGTGATGGTTTCAACATTGTGTGATTAGCAACCTCTGCAAGGAGGTACGACCTACCATGTAATAAACTTCAACCTCATCTCAGGAATTCTGCTTACCTTAGCTGTATTTTGGTGAACCTCCTAGAGCTAACAGAGCACAGGATGACAACCACAATTTAAGACAAGTATGGATTTACACAAAGAATAAATAAATAAAGTCAACCTCCAAAAGTCAGTTTAAAGATGTGAATGTTTTGTTGTCTTAGGAATATGACCTTTCAATTCCAATTTTTCAGCAGAAGGAAAAACAATAATATTTCAAGAATTAAGGTAACCATAAAAATGAAATCAATTTTAAAGTAATCTACAATTCAAGGTTCATTAGTCAAATCCACAATTATGTGACAATGTTCTGAATTCTATGTTAATAATTTATTTGTATTTTATGTATTAGTATTTTTATTACATTCATTCCCAGCTTTCAGCACACACTACCTTTAGTATGTCCAATAATTGTATTTAATTATCTTTTGAGTTCCCCAGAACCTCATCCCTTTGAGAAACTAATAATTGGAATTCAGTGTTTGATTTTTAATAGAACACATCTGTTTCACCTCTACTTTCAGTTTTAATTTCAAGTTTAAGCTTGACATCTTCCTTACTCACTTGTTTACGTTTGTAGTTTTTGTGATTCTCAGCAGTATTTTTGCTCAAAGTATTTTGAAACTTACTATGTAGAAAACTGTGTCTGTGTTTTATCTCATATACACTACTAGCCTCGTTTCTTCCACTTGATTCTCTCAAATATATGACTAGGTTAACAAAATCTTCCATTACTCCTACAGCTCTCTTGACCTTTCCATATGCCTTTGCATTTCCTTAGTCATTTCACACTCAAACTGTTCTTTCTGAAAAGCCCAGAATATACAATATTTTTATAACTCGTTTATTCTCTGAGACATATTCAAATTCAACTCCTAATGATACTGCCATCTCAGGAATTGTCAGGGGACCACTGTTCTTCACTTGAAGACCAAGAAAATCAACGCTGATATGAAGATTTACCATGGAAAAGAAGGAAAAAAATAAGTCTCTCTTTCACGGCATGGCTGTCTACATTGAATTCAATGGCAAATTTAAGCTGATAGAAAAATGGCTTACACTCTTTTTCAGGTCCTCTGCCCTGAAGTTAAAAGGTACCAAGTAGTCTCATTCCTAAGAGCGGTTACTTATTGGGAAGTTGCAGTCTTCCCATTTCATCAAATGCCCATTTCACATTTTTGCTGGCTTCATCTAATGTGTATTTTTCATTATTAATAGCCCAGTTAATGTAATCTTCAAGCCATATTTAAGTTATGCCTGTACTATCCTACTTTTCCTCATGTGACTTTCTCATTCTCCTATCCACTTTGTCAAACTTTCCATTTTTATTCTGGCAATTTAACAACCTTCTAGTACTGACCTCACATTACTGTAAATTAATGTTTACAAATTCCCCCATTAATCTCTCATTCATACATCACATTTCCACTACAGAAGCACATTTTTCTGTTACCATTTATTCTGTTTTTTTTGTTTTCATCAACTCTATGCATATATTTGCTAGGCTGACCACACTCAGGAAATAACTGGGTTTTCTTAAATACGTTCAGTTTACTGTAAGATGCTACCTTATCAATCATAAGCTATTCTTCTGACAGCACAATACAAATAAACCCTTGAGTACTGGTGCACTCAGATAATTTCCAGAAGTCCTTCCCCTCCCCACTCAATGTTTTAAACCAGACAAGGACGAGAGGAATCAATATACTTATAATTCCTTACTTTGATACAAAGACGTTAAAAAGAATGAAGTAGTTATTCACAGGTCATTAACAGCAGTTTACATATATAAATATAAAAAATATGTGATCAAAAGAAGATCCTTTTTCTTATAAAAGATCTTCTTATAAAACACAACTAGTCTGTTAATCAATACAGAAAGATGACAGTAAGGAGAAAATGATGGTACAGTTTGAACCGAAATACGTCTTTCTTAGTGTTATTGCCCCCATATAATTTGTGGGTTTTTTGTGTCTGTTTTTTTTATTTTATTTAATTTTCCATTACACCTGTGAAAATCCTAACTTCATTTTTTATTGTCTTCACAGAAGCAGGATGCAGACATGTCTAGATCCTTAGGGGCAGTTCAGCACCAATGACAACAGTTTTGTTGGCTTTAAAATCAAATTCACATTTCTATTCATAGTTAATACTTATTTTTGCATTCACGTTAAATTTACTGTGCTATGCATTGGAGCCTTGCCACTTTCATAATTTTTCTTTTACTTTAAACCTATCATTAATTTATCATTATAATCCCTTCTGCAGCTTTCTTTTGTGAATGCAGCTCCCTGCATGACAAAGAAATTCTATCTTTATATTCTGATTTTGTTCTTCAAAAGAACATTAGGAAGAAAGTATCAAGTGCATAAAGAAAGAAGAAAAAATATATAGAAGTTATAAACAGAAATTCATATTTCACTATGCTGTTCTGTCTTTTCCAGAACAAAATGTGTAGACAGTAAGCTCTAAAGCATTATGAATTATTATTTTATGTGCTATATACTGTTTCATGCTAATGAAATATCAGTGTGACTAACACTGAAGCAAAGACTTAGTATAATGTCCAATACTGCAGAACAAGCGCATACTTTCGCATTGATCAGTACTCTCATCATGTACAATGGGGCTCTTCATAGATTGCAAAAGTTTTTATATGCAAACTCAAAATAGTACTGAAGCACTTATTTCCCACTTAGGCACTTTGCTCATATTAATCCCAGTGAATCATGATAAGGTCTTATATATCCTCTTATATATTTGGCCTTAAGTGCTTTGTGGAATCAGAGCCACCCTCAACAGTTCCTCTTATGTTTTGACTCATCCAACAGAAATGGTGATATACAGTATAACAAGTTGTGATACTATCAAAAACATCATGATTATTGGCTTTGTGTATGTAAAGACTCAAGTATAATTGTATTTCATCCAAGTACTGTGTTTTATATTTTCTTTGATATTTTCTCCCTTAATGAAGAAGGAAAAGATCATCATCATCCATTCCAGTATTAGATAACCTACAGCAAACTAGAAAAATCTATACGAAGTTTAGTGGAGCCATAATTTGCACCACTATAGGGAGCTCCTGAAATAAACACCACTGCATTAATTTCCATGTGCTAGACTGAAGATATATACCCACTCAGACACTAAGTGCCTACTTTTATGAACTCCTGAATATCACAAACACAAGCTGAAGCCAAAGGGAGCTGTGATTACATGGAATCTATCAAAAACAGAAAAATCAAAATTTTTACTGACAAAACAGTTATGGTCAGACTCCAGCTGTTCCAGTGCAAGAGCATACCACTACAGGTATGTGCTACTGGTAACTGGTGCTTCTGGATTTGCTTCAACTTAGGTTCATAAAGAAGTAGCAACGTGAGGTTCCTGGTTAGCAAAAAGCATAGCTGCATCAAAACTGTTGCTATATTAACTGACCATATTATATGTTTAATATTCAGGAGCCAGGTGTTAATGAAGTAACCTAGCTTCACTATAATGAAACTATGACAGTGCAGACACATGTGTGTTCTGTCAGGCCGCTGATGTTAGCAGGCTTTGGGAAATTACTGCTTGAGAATAAGAAAGAAATGAGCAGCTGAACAGACTGTCAATATGCGGGATTCTAATGAAGATCCCTTCACATTAATCAACATTTTAAAGAGGTTTTTTTTAAAGATACATGAATGAAGATGGAAAATAATAGTACATTCAAATGCTAAATATAGCCAACACTGAGAAAAGTGAGAAAAACATCATTGTCATACCCAGGTTACACTTGTGTAAGTGTTCAGGGTATTAAGCCTAATTAACGAGTTAACACATTCTTGCTAAGGGGTGTTTATATGCAGAATTTGCTAAATGTATAACTTGTTACAGCAATGTTAGAATTTAGTTAGATTTAGGTTAGTGTACATTCACAAAGAAGACACATTTCTGTTCTGAAAAGAAGCTAAGAGCCTAAGTACTCTGGGAATGTTAATTCAGACCACTATATTGCTTTCTACTGTCTTAGTTTTAATGAAGGAAAATAAACTGTGCATTCTTCATGTAACAAAACCAGTAACGCCATTAATAATTTTTTTCTTGTGAATATAAAAATAATTGAAATATCATAGAGAAGATAGACTCGTTTATAATTCCTGAGCTTATCCTTTTTTTGTGTGCTCTTTTCTTTCATACTGAAACATAGTATTGGGAATACTTCAAATGGGTACAGTACAAAAGATCAGGCTCTTTCTAACTCCCACAAATGGCTCTGGACCCTAAGAGCTCATCAGGTGAAGCTTGTCCAGTTGGTGCAGTGAATCATTCAAACAAATCACTTCAGCCACAGCACTGCGGAGCTCATTTAACACTGGTAACCTTTGTGCGAGTAAATACTTTCAGCAAGCATTAGCTGTCAGTAAATGAAACTTCCAGTCCTTGAGAAGCAAAACTTGCTAAATTCTTCTTGATTAACGTGACTGAAAAAGCTTCTCAGCAGTTTTTTTTTTTTCCTGAGAATGCATAATCTTTGAAGCATTAATAACCACCAGCTACTTTTCAAAATCCAGCTTACATTAGAACAATCAATTACTACAGACTGCAAAGAAGAAAGTTCTCAGAAACAAGTGTGCAGATTAGTTTTCCCTGATTTCAGTCCCAGCAGTGCAAATAAATAATCTATAATACTAATTTAAATGTATGAAATGTTGTGTACACTTGCAATGTTGTTTAGGTCCTGGAGGTACAAATTCTCACAGTACTACATTTATATGTGTGCTTTCATTTAACTCTGAGAATTAATCACATAAATAAAATAATTTCTAAATACTTGTAGGACAGAGTTCTAATCATTTTGGAAAAACACAACATGACATAGAAATAACTTTAAGGTTTAAAAAGATGAATTTGGGTCTAGAAGAAAAATGTATTAAGCAGAGAAAAAGCCATTTCTTTGGAATGGTGCTTTGTTGACAACAGGGAACAAGATCTAACAGAACAAAACAAGAAAGATCTACAAGTTCTTAATATGAAAATATTAAGAACTGAAAAAAATGACAGAAAAAGAAAAAACAACAAAAAGAGGAGAGAACCATGGAAGTGGCCAAATCTTTCAGGGCTTACTGAGCTGGAGAATAGTACTGTTAGAGATATGATTCTGCTGGCAGTTTGTCACACTCTAGCCTGCAATTTTAATGCCATTTTGGGGGGATGATGACTTTTTGAAAGACAACATAATCATCTTCAATGCTTATCAGATGATTTCTGTAATTATTACAGGCTCTTTCATTATAATCATCTGATTTTTTTTTTTCTGCATGAAAAACTATTCTTCCTGTCTGATCCTGCAATTCAGGACAGATGAACAATTCCCTCTGACTGCACTGGAAGTCTGCCACAAGACTCATCTTGCTAAAAAAAAAAAAATACCTAATTTTTTTAATTACTGAATTTACAGGGTTTTCATAATTCTCTCTCTAGTAACCTCCGATTAAGCATCTAATTTCATTGTTTATTCTCCTCCTAAATGTTATACTCTACTTTGTTGTTCATTTTCACTAGGGGAATATGATGTATTTTGCAATTTAATTTCAAAAGAGGTTATGAATCTTTCATTTTTTATTAGTCAACTACATAAGACTGCAACAGCAGGAATAACCTTGGATAATAATAGGTTTTTATTTTTGTTTTAAAATAAGTTTGAAATGTATCTCTAAAACATTTGTTTTGATCTTAACTGTTCCTTGGGGACAAATCACTCTTGAAGGAAACTCGGGCCTTCACCTCTCTTTCTCAGAAACTTTAAATGTTTCAGTTAACAGTTTTGTACCAAATACAATTTCACCATAAAGATTACCGAAACATTTTTTAAATGCAAGGCTACTTTCTCCACCTGTATCTGTTGAACACCTGGCTGGGCTTTAAGCCAAGCAAATGTATTAACTCCTAATATCCTAATTTCCATTTCAGAACTGAGCAGCAATAAATGCATACCTGTATCTATATGAGTTTCTTACAAGGGAGACCTAGTTTATGTGGATGATGTAGAGGGAGAAGGCAGCACCATGGACTGATTCATTCCACCTTGAAGAAAGGATCCTAGAAAAGAGTGGGGAGGCTTTGGAACAGGCTGCCTGAAGAGGAGATGGAATCACCATCCATCCCTGGAGGCGTTTAAGAACTGTGTCGGTGTGGCACTGACAAATACGGTTAATGGGCACGGTAGGGATAGGTTGATGGTAGATGAGTTTAGAGGTCTTTTCCAACCCAGTGACAGGTGGGATGGAGTGCCATAGGGATACCTGTACTAGCACATTAAAAGAAGTTTGGACAAGTAAGTTAGAGAACACAACCAAGATTCAGGTGATTGGTGAGGAAACTTCCTCATCTTCACCAGCACTTTCCAGAGAGGAGGTAACAGATGACAATGATCTACCTGAGAATTTATGCCTTTCATGCCTGGGCCTGAAGTGCAGTCATTATTTCAGTGATGAACAGGCCGGGCTCCTGCTTCTATATGGCACAGTTCAAGCTTGAATCCTTAACTTTTAAGGAACCATAAAGAACGCAACTGGAGGGCTGTCATACACAAACTATCTAGCCGAGTGGCATCAGATTTGGATCTGGCACTAGCAGGTACCCTGTCAGTCTCAGGCCTCAACTCCTACTGGGAAAAGCATGTTAGATTTCCAATACCTGGGTTCCCTGGTGCGTTCTACCAGCTCTGACTGAAAGTGCACCCATCAGGAATCTGGAAGCACGTGAGCTGTGGCTCCAGCTAAGAACAAATAAATAGAAAAGTCTGCTGTTTAAACAGAGCACAAATTTTGCTGTTACACAGCCAACAATCAGGCAGTGATGTGTTCCAAGTCAAAATGTGCACTTGGCACCTGGATCTCAGTGGCAGATGACTTTCTTTTCTGCTCTGAAAACCCTGATGCCATTGTCAAGCCAGAGAGCTCACTGAGCTCTTGCCACAGTGCACTGAGAACAAAGCCGTGTGTGTGCTGTGATCAGAGGAGCAGCAGGACAGCAAACACGGCAATGCATCCCACTGTGGTCTGCTAGACCTACACTTTGGCACAGCCTCTGTGATCCTCCAAGTTAAATTCTTCCCTTTTCCTCCCAGTAAAGGTTTGCTGACAAAAGCCACGGCATGCACCCTGAGGGATGCCACCACTGGACGGACGTCCATCATTCTGGCTGTAAAACTCCACAAGCACCGACCCGCGCAGCAGCATAAGGGAGGCAGAGGAGGGAGACTGGGAGGTATTTAAGTGAGGAGAAATAAATAAATAAAAAACATCCAAAGCGAACAGAAAAAGCCAGCAGCCGAGGCGAAGGGGAGGAGCCGGAGTAGGGGCTTGGCTCTCCCCCGGGCCGCGCCTGGCAGCACGGCAGCGCTCTGCCGAGTGGCAGCCGACTCCGGCGGCCGCTCGGCGCTGAGCAGCGCGGTACCCCGCGGCCCCCGTTACCACCGGGAGGAGCGCAGAGCGGAGCCGGGCCCGTCCCGCCGCGGGGAGAAGAGGACCGGAGACCCGCACCCCGGAGCCGCGGTGCCGGAGGGCGAGGCACCTCCGTCCGGGCGCTTCCGGGCGCGGCGGGGCGAAGGAGGAGGAGGAGGAGGGGTGGGGTGGGTGGAGGGGAGGGAGGAAAGCATCAGGCTGCCTTTTTTTAGGAGGGAGACCCTCCTTCGCGGCCGCCCGCTCGCAGCCATGGCTTTGAAGGAGGCGGGCGGCAGCATCCTGCCCATCAGCGACATGGTGTCGGGGCCGTCGGGCTCGCCGTTCCCCGAGGTGGTGGAACTGAACGTGGGGGGCCAGGTGTACGTGACGAGGCACTCCACGCTGCTCAGCGTCCCGGACAGCACGTTGGCCACCATGTTCTCTCCGTGCCGGGGCGGCCCGGCGGCGGCCCGCCAGCTGCCCAGGGACAGCCGGGCGCGCTTCTTTATCGACCGCGACGGCTTCCTCTTCAGGTACGTGCTGGATTACCTGCGGGACAAGCAGCTGGCGCTGCCCGAGCACTTCCCTGAGAAGGAACGGCTCCTGCGGGAGGCAGAATACTTCCAGCTGGGCGACCTGGTGAAGCTGCTGTCGCCCAAGGTCACCAAGCAGAGTTCGCTCAACGACGAGGGCTGCCAAAGCGACCTGGAGGACAGCACCTCACAGGGCAGTAGCGACCGGCTGCAGCGGGCCGGCCTGGACAAGCGGTCGGGCTTTCTCACGGTCGGTTATCGCGGTTCCTACACCACAGTGCGGGACAACCAGGCGGACGCTAAGTTCCGCCGCGTCGCCCGCATCATGGTGTGCGGCAGGATCGCCCTGGCCAAGGAGGTCTTCGGCGAGACCCTAAACGAGAGCCGCGACCCCGACCGGCCCCCCGAGAAGTATACCTCCCGCTTCTACCTCAAGTTCACCTACCTAGAGCAAGCCTTCGATCGGCTTTCCGAGGCGGGCTTCCACATGGTGGCTTGCAACTCCACCGGCACGGCCGCCTTCATCAACCAGTACCGGGACGACAAGATCTGGAGCAGCTACACTGAGTACATCTTCTTCAGTAAGTGCTCCCTGGGACGGCCGGAGCCTTCCTCTCATGCACGCGCGGGGATCTCGGGGCTGCCCCCTCCTCCCAGAGGTGGCCGTGCGGGGTGGAACAGCCCCCGCCCCGTTCCGGGCTCTCCCGGAGGCATCGCGTCGGGTCCCGGCCCCGATCGGCGGGGTCAGGTGGGGGGTAACGTTACCGCTGCGTTGCTGGACGGATGAGGGTCAAGCGCGGTTCTGGCAACGGCTACGCTTGGGGCAGGCAGCGAGGGCAGAGCCAGCTGCCCGGAGAGCGAGTACCCCGCCTGATAGGGGGAAAAGCCCGCGGAAACTCTGCGGCTTGTTCACAGCTCGTAGGCTTCGCGGAGACTCTCACGAATGGGATGTTTCCCCGGTGGGATGGTTTTCAGGGCAGGGTTCGGGCTGATGAAAGGCAGCTGGGTGGAAAGCATCAGCTTCCAGCTGATCCCCTTCCAGCAGGGGTTCGCCTTTGAAAGGCAGAGGTCAGCCTGAAGCCTCGTGCCGTGTTCGGAGGGTTAAGAAACCCCTGCGAGCGCGTAACTATTCTCTGGGTACACGAGCCTTCGCGTGGGTTCTGCTGCCTGAGCGGTTGTTTCAGCATCACAACCTGTCCCTGTGGCAGGAGAGATGCGACCCTCAGCACCAGCAGTGGCGACTTGCTACTCCTGGACCGACTCACCATCAGTGTGAACCTGTTTCCCATTCAGAGGAGAAACTCATTAAATACTTCACGTTGCTGCGTGTTATATAGGAGGTGCCTACCCTTTTCTGAACGTGAGAGCCAAACTCGAGAATCAGTCTTCAGATCTACTTTAAAATAGTTTCTGGAGATTCATTATGTAACCTAGCAAGCTGTTCGTATCTAATTAGAAAACGTAAAAAATGAGATGTTGGAGGAGCTTGGCGTTCTTCTGGGTGGGCTTAGTGGTGTAAAATATGTGATAATTAAATCTTGATTCTGGAAAAAAAATGGGCCAACCAATTATTCAGAACAGTAGAAGTTTGTCGCTGTTACTGTCGAAACTATGGAATAGCTCCTCTTGTTCACTCAGACGTAGGCTGTTAGGTGCATAATTATTTGTGGGCATTTGTGATGCTTAGAATGTTTTGCGTTATGAGGTGGTTGCTGTGTAGAACAGTGCTCTAATTCAGATCAGTGTTCCAAATTAATCCCCAGTGTATTACCACTCATTTATGTAGAATAATGCCAGGGATGAATTCGATGTTGTACAATGCTGTTTCTGTTTTGATTTTCAGTCTTCCAGCTGACCGAGTTATAAAAAGTGAAGCAGGCAGTTAAATTTTTAATTTGATACTTAACTGAAAAATTCTGTTCTTGAGTAATATTAATATATGTTTTTCCTACTTCTGGGTTTGAAAACTGGCTGAACTAATGTAGGCTGAAAAGAAGGAGAGCATAATTTTGATTGCTTAGCTATGCATTTAAAAATCTTTTAATTAAAGTAACATTATAAATTTCTGTAAGATTGGATGATTTGATTATTATTATTTTTTTCCCCCCCAAAACAAAGTATCACGGAGATGACTTGAAAAATCTGCCGAGTGAGAATAGGTAAAGAACAATGCCTGAAGTATTGCTTAACAGACTTTATTGCTTCTGTCTATGCCCAGTTGATGGGAGCCCTCTGGTTTAAGAATAAACAAAACAAAAGGATGCTTTATTATGAAATTCCTGGATGGACTGAGTCCTTGTAGCTTTGCTCAACTCCTATGCAGAAAGCTCCATACTGGCATGAGAAGACTGGTCAGGGTTACTGTCTGTAGTCTTTCCAAGAGCATTTGCGAGGACTGTATAAGTTTACTCACCAAACCAGAGCTTCGTACACAGCATGAACATCTGCAACCAGAGGCTATGTTAGTTGTTGGTCTGTGATTATGGCAGCCACACAGTCTTCTTCCTCTTTGAATGTTTCTCCTGTGGACTTGTGAATGACTCCAAAAGTATCTGGGAAAAAATATGAGAATGTATGAATTCTGGCCATTTCCTTGGATCATGAATAGATTTTTAAGAGCTACTAAGGGACATTAGAAGGCCAAGGGTTGCCTTTAATCTCTGTTTCAGGTATAGATTTCAAGCCTGTTTCTAGTATAGCTCTAACTTCATTGGGTATTTGAAGTTGAGAAGATCATCTCACTTCTTTTAAAAATATAAATTATTTTCTTAAACATTGTGGCTGATGGAATTTACTGATGCTGTTCACACTTTAGAATTTTTGGATTGCTTAGTATTTGTGAATGGATTAGCTGTTGCAGACTAATTTCAGTTCAAGAACTGAAGCTCTTTTTTGATAATGCTTCAGATTTTGGCAGCACATCCTGACAAGTACAGAAACGGTCTTTCTTAAGCTTCGTAACTCCTCCCAAAAAATAAAAATCAGAGCTTGATGGCTACCTATATTCTCTAAACTATGAAAGCTCACACCTTAGTACATGGAAGAGTAATTTACTTCTGTCAATACAACATGAAGTGTGTATGCAGTGTGGAAAAGGGGCTCAAGCTCATTTGCTTCGTTAGTTTTGGGCTGCAGTACAGGACCACTGTTGAATAATTGCTACTTGGTGTGCAGTAGGTGATAGCCTTCACAAAAGTTCCATCCAGATGAAACAGGAGACCAGAAGATAGGAGACCTTGCCTCTCATGGCTGCAAGCAGTTCAGCAGGCCTTCTGTTGGCAGGTCTTTTTGCGATGAAAGGCTAATTTGCATTTTTAAGCTTTTGTCTCTCTTGTATTTCACCGTATCTTTTGATACGGTTGTGTAATGCAGGATTGTCTGTGCCTGCTATTACTATATAGTCTTTTTCTTCTGCAGAATCTAATTGGTCTTAATGGATTTTGCACTTAACATCTGCTATGCAGTCTGACTTACAGGTGCTGAGAGCCTCGTGCTCAGCTGGAAGCTGCCTGTTCTGAATTGACACGCATAGTCTAAGAGGAATGCAGTAACGTTTCTTGTAGAAAAAAGTTTGGCATGTATTCTGTTTCAATATTCCTGCTCTATATGTGATATTTTCTGTTTCTTTGACTCTGAATTTTGTTTGTAACAGGTGACATTTGCATAAAATTATGGCACGTATTTCTGCTTGATCATAGCGCTGTAAGATTACATTGGCTCAAATTCAGTAAAGCGTCGCACTGGAATAGCTTGGGGACCGTGGGTTGGCAACTAACCCTGAGCTGCTCTGAGGGAATGCTGTCAGGAGAACCATACAGTGGGTTGTTTCTGTGGCAGTGCCAAGCCAAGCTGATCCGTCATTGCTGATCTGGTGGTGGTTTTGCTACAAGGAATGTCTGAGATACTTTGAACACCTAGAACTAGCAAGGCTTAGGAGAGAGAGGAGACTAAACCAAAAAGTAAAATAAGAATACTAGATCTCTGTGAAAAGTTAGAGAGAAGTATAATGGTACTGATTTAATCCATCAAGCCTTCCTACATCAGAAGCATAATGTAGGAAAGCTTTAAGTGTCTGACAGTATCAGAATCTAGAAACACTGATCCTGGAAGGGCTATTGCACAAAGATTTTTAAAATTTAGAATGATTCTGCAGATAGTCCTGTTACTTTAGAGAACTGATGTGAAACTTCAGGATATTTTGCTTCATGAGACCTGTTCAACATTTAATATTATTTAAATAATAATGTACTTGTTAACTTACAATTCTTTTAAAATATTTCCCAAATGTAGAAGGATGAATCTAAGTGTAGACTCATAATTATCAAAATATCTTTATTTCACTATATCGAATGAGATCAGAATCTGGACCACTGAAATTGTCATTGGAATTTCTGTCCTAGTTTCAGTCAAGCAACTCAGTTTGAGAGACTAACTTTTAAGATGTGAAATGAAGAGAAATTAGAACAAATTCTGCTTTTCAATTAAAAAAAAAAAAAGAAAAAAAAAACAACAAAAAAAACTGAGTTCATCCAGTAAAGACCCTGCTGCACTAAAAAACCATAGTAAGAACCTTCTGAGATTTACATTTGAGTGGAAGTATGCAAAACACAGTACAATGACTTGTGATTTGATTTTAACCATCATATTTGCATTCTGCTTTTATGAAAATGAAGTTATATTTTTAATCAGTGTAGAACCACCTTGACATTTGGAGCTGAGGATTAGGACTGTTGTATAGTATTTGAAAAGTAATCTTGGTGGTTATTATCTGTTCTTGATATTATATACAGAAATCAATACTAGCTAACAGACACCTTGATTCAAACTGCTTATGGTATTTGATAATGGAAACACTAGTTTTGATAACTATTTGAGAGTTGTACTTCTTGTGCGTTGCTTGGGAACAAAGTTCTGGTGCTAGAGAAGCTGACTTTGCTAGATCTGTAATGTTTTGCAGGAAAACTGCTTATTGTTGTCAGATCACTTCATGCATTTTCAAGGATTTATGACAGTAGTTGCAGGGAAATGTTTGCCTTTCAACAGTGGGGTGAGCAAATCATATCTTACTTTTCCTTTATTTTCAACATGAACTTCTAGTTATCTACTCTTCAAGCACAGAATTTCTGTATAGAAGTTTTTCATAAAATATTGTTGCAGCCTCATGATTTAAAATTAAAACGTTACTGCTTATCAAATATATTTTGCAATGTATTTTCCTTCACAGTGTTATATGGCTGGTAATTTTGCTGCTGCTTTCTTCCTTTGCAGCAAATATCAGATTCATTATACTGTGACAAGATTTTGTGCAGTGAACAAGAATTCACTGAGCGCTGCACAAAGAAAGAGTTCAACAATACTCATGTTATCCTCTTCCTGCTACAGTTCTGCATTTAAACACAGATCTCCAGAAGTGAAATGTCAGTCAGTCGCTTCTCTAAGATGTCGAGGATAAAATGCTGAGGGTACAAGGAAAGAATGAAATGGTAGAAAGAAAGAGACTATTCAAGGCCCAGGTGAACCTCAGCATGACTTGAACAATTTAACCAGAAATGAGCAGTCACTTTCTGGTGGTCTGCTAGTATAATGGCAAGTTAAGCCAAGTATTTAAATGCACAAAAAAATAAAGTACATGAGATGATGTGCATCCGTTTTGCCTCATCTCTGCTTGGGACCACTGTTGTACCTGCTGTAGCTCCCAACCAGCTTAGCATTATATCAACAGCTGGATGGATCCTGGATGCCTCTGTAGGATAAGTGAATAACACGGCCATGCTCTGGGCTACCCCCTCATTTTCTGTCTCCAGCTATTGCCAGAGTCATCTGTTACAGAGATGAGTTGATTCTGGTCAACGGAGTTTTTTTTTTTTTTTTTTTTTTTTTTTTTTTATGACACAGGCTGATTATTTGGTTAAAGGCTGTTAGACTTGATGTAACTGTTGAGGTAATCTGGAGTCACTGTACCAGATAATGTCTGGTCGTTAAGTTAGGATGTTGGGATTTTTTTGTATTTGAGGATGGTTTTATTTCATTTCTCATCACTGTATGTGGATCACTTAAAACAGCAGGAATAACAATGACTTTTATTTATTTATTTTTAAATAAACTGAGCCACTGAAAGTCTAGTGGAAAATCCTTATAAATAAATTACCTGGCAAATCTTATTTTCCTTTACCAAGTCAAATGCTTCAGAGTGGATTTTCTGGGAAGGTGGTTTGTGCTAAGCTAAAAGGGATTAGTCATAAACTGTGTGTGAAAAGCGCACTCGAGTTCCATTCACAGCTGCAAGATGGGCCTTCATGGAGACTGAAGCACCAAATAGTCTTGCACTAGTCTTTTGCATCAAGTGAGATTCAAAATATGTGAATAATTACATGGTGCCATAGTTGTTTGTAGTACATGCAATCCTGGTAGAAGGCAAGCGGCAAGCAGTTTTCTTAGTGCTTGTAGCTGTTAATTCCTTTCAGTGTTGTTAAGAAAGCATTTGATGCTTTCTGATGATTTAGTTTCAGAAGACAACTGGATGAAATGGTACATCTTGCTGCAAGGTGTCACCCCATTTATGTAATCACATCTCTAGTTACTTAAATTCACCATGCTTGTAAAAATCACGATGGTGTCAATGAGTGTTGCATGTTGCTAGCAAGGAGATGAACACACTGCTTTTAAAATGTTTTTTTTCTTTGTTATCTTGGTACTGTCTTTGCCAAAGTTGTTCAAAACAGTATTCAAAGGTTGGGACTGACATATTTACCCATTTTGTGCCCTCTGGGTGACTGCCAGGCCATAAGCTTTGTCAGGACTGTTGTCATTTATGGCTGTTACAATTATTCTTTCAACATCATTTTGCAACTAGTAGTAGCTGGATCAAAATTCAATTGTTCCCTTTCTCATTGTTCCCCCATATGCCTGAACTCTATTGTAGGGACTCTGAGCGAAGGAGGCACGGATACAGGAGCTACTGCCTCTGGGGAACTGCCACCTCTGGGTGTTTGCCGTGCCTCTGGGCTGTGTGCTTGTTCTGTTTATTTTGTAGCACTTGTTTATGCTGTGCCTGACCTGTTTTATCATTTCAGTGGTATGCACTTATTTTGGTAAGCAAACTGGATTCTAGAATAGTGGTTTATAGAATTAAAAAAAAAAAAAGTAATAATAAAGCTTCCTTTTAGTGTTTAAGGGGTGTTGTAGAGACCATTCTATAAATAACTCAATCCAGCGACAAGCAGCTCTATCCAAAGTGTGAATGCACACTGTAAGAATAAGTAATGCATCAAATGTTGCACATTTCCTTTGGGGAAGTAGGAGAAATCGAGGAAAAAAAATAAATAGAGTGAAATTAACACTGTCTTTAATTCTGTTAATAAGAGTTAATTATTTCAGATACTCACTTAGCATGATTCATTTTTGCTGTTCATAATACATACAGATGTTCTCTTTGCATTAGCACAAAGAAATGATTCAGAAATAAAATCAGTCAGTGTATTTTATTTATCTATTATAATATTCAGATGCTTTATTTATTTATTTATTTTCTCCCTCATCCTTAATGGGATTTACTCTTTGGCAGTATTAACAAATATTCCCAGAGAGACAGAAGAGTTGGTGCTCAGGGATTCTTGTCATGTTTTGTTGCAAACACCCTTCTGCAAGTTAGGATAATAGTGAAGTCGCTTAATTTTTTTATTGAATTTGAATGTTTGCAGTTGCTTTCAAGATTTATGATTTATATGTCTGAACTCTAGTGCAAGCATGTCTATATTCATAGATAAACGTATCTTGTATGAAGGTGTGTAATTTGGCAGTGCCGTTCATGAGATTGTGGAGATCAGGATCTTACATAGATGAAGCAGGGCAGTAAGTCTTGCCTGGACTTCATCAGAGAGAACTTTGACATCTTCAAGAACTTAGTTCAAAGTATCGTGTGGGTTAAGGCTCTGGAAGGTAAGGGGTCCCGAAAGAGCTGGTTAGCATTCAAGCAAAGTGGTAGAATATGGAAGAACTGAAGTGCAATATTATTTGTCAGTATGATTTTAAGTGTTCAAAAAATTCTTAACATTTATCAGAAACAAATCCATGCATTTCCAAAATAAAATGTTACTGAGGTCACCCATAGTTTTTCTATCTGTCTTTCCTTCATCGTTGCTTTGCATTTTTCCTTTGATTTTCTGTTTAATTGCTTAATTCCCCACTTTGCTCCAGAACTGAGGTTCGTAACACTGTCATGTGCTTTCCTCACCTTGCTCTAAGCAGGCTGGATGCAAGTCTTATACAAGATAGAAGTCTGAAATAAATATATGGTACTTGATCATGTATTTAAACTATTACACCTTATTGTCTGGGCAGCCACTTTTGGTTTGTTTTCCAGATGTATTTAATTACAAAAAGAAACATGAATTTAGCAAAAGATTTCAAAAAATCCAATTCATGATACCTCTTACATCAGACGGCCAGAGACAAATTTTATTCTTTCCTCAATGTGCTTCTCAATAAGCTAAATTACAGTAAGAATGAAACTTGTATAGGCTTGGTCTTTTACAAGTATAATAAAAAGGGTTGGTATCCATATCCGTATGTGAAGAAATCTGTTTTAGAGACGACTTATCTTAAAAAGGTTCAGAATTGCATATATAGCCATTATGTGTGTGAAAAACTGTTCTTTTCATAATGTGACTCTTACAGTTTATTTGAACCAGGTGTTTTGTTTTTGTTCTTCCTACTTGTTAATCAATTCCAACTAAACCAGCCATACCTGCAGAACTACAGTAACAGTGATAAATATTCATTATGCTTAAGTAGAAGTGTTCTCTACTGCTTCTGGTCCTTAATCCTTTTTTTTTTTTTTTTTTTTTTTTTTTGTTTTTAATTTTCAAGTGAAAATGACTTACAAAAATTTTAGAAAGCAGGTAAAGTAAGTCCGTAAAATAGTGCCAATAACTTAATCAGTGTAATGTACTGATAATAGAGAAAGACAAAGCTAAACATATATATATGTATATATATTTGCTATTTTCTCCTAACAAACGCATTTTCTTTTGCTTAGTTTTTAATGGTCACTCATTTATAGGCTGTCACTTAGTGTTATTTGCAGGCAGCTGCTACTATTTCTATTGTTAATGCCTGCTGTGGCTGTTCAACTGGTCTGAAACAGAGTGAAGGCATGGCTATTCTGGCCTTTTCATCTATATTTGTCTCTTTCCAGTGTTTAGGAGTTTAAATATCACTCACTCCATCATTTTAAAAATAGCAGTATACAGCCTTGTGAAAGTGTGATCAATATTATCAAAGCTAATTGGACTTGAGGGGGAAAAAAAGAGATAATTCAGTGATATAGAATGAAAGGTAAGATATATTCAAGTAAGTTTGTATCTGCACTTTCATTTCTGAAATTTGACTTCGTATCCTTTTGGGTGACATGCGTTCACTATACCAGTTCATAGAACTGTGTGTGTGCATGTGTTCATGCGTACTCTTGGAAGGGCTGCTCTGAAAGTAATGCCTCCTATGTTTATTTTGTTGACTCATGATGGTCAGAGGCAGATGTTGATGGTATGACAGTCGAGGTGGAACCTTCCTACCAATATTCCACTACATTTTGTTGCTGTGTGCAGCAACAGAGGGGCAGAGTGAGGCAGTGGGTGGTGTATTTCAACAACGGTGACAGCAGTGTAAAAGACAATCTATATTATGGACAGAAGTGCAGATTTTTATGAGTAAAGCATGCAGGCTCTTGTTTACTGATTGTGAAAATGTATAGCTAATGGTGGTGACTGTTGAAAAAAAACAATGTTTTGTAGTTGGTAATTTCTTCTATCAAAGAATGATATTATGCTCTTTGTATCTGTTGTAGTTTCCATGGAAATAAATAGGAAGCATTACTTTTTGGAGTAACCCATATATTAAGCTTCTCATATTAAAAACAGAAACTAAAGAAGTGTAAGGAATATAACTAAGACCAATATAATTTGTAATTCTGCTTGCAATCTTTACTTTCCTCATATCCACAGATTTTGTGTTAGTGGTTCATCAGAAAGCTGTGCATATTAACCTGTTTCAGTGTTACTGTAACTCACAAGTGTCAATCTCTGACCATTTTCTTTTTTTCCTGTGAAATTTCTTTCTGCTGTCAGTTTATCTCTGGAGTTGTTATAAATGAATATTCCATTTCTAAATGTAACAAAGATAGACAAAGTTCATCTTCTAAGATACTACTCATTCCCCCCAAAAAATCCCTTACAAAGCAAACAAACAGAATGTTTCGAGTAACAAATAGCACTATCCACGAGCTTCAGAATACTTCTGTAATCCCATAAGATATAAGATAAAAACTTTCAAAAATGTGTTGGATTTTAGTATGTGATATTTTTAGTACTGGTGGAATTCCTGAAGTTTTTCCCCATCAGCTACTAAGTTTATAGATTCACATGAACTTTAGCTATCAGCCTGGCCTTCAGTCACAACAACACTCACATTTTCACTCATGCCCTTTCATCACTTGCATTTTCCACCTGCAGTGGAAGTAGTTTGGAGTCTAAATTGGGGAAATTATGCCCCTAAATAACTGCATCTGTGATCACATTTAATTACAGGAAGAAGAAAATGCTTGCTGTAGGAGAGATTAGGGTAAATGTTGCCTGTCTAATCATATCCTTGATGGCTGAGCTCTGCCAGCGCTTTCTTCCTAAATCCTCTTGATATGGAGGTGATGAATAAAAACTGAGTTTTCTGCACAAGTACACATTTAGGTTTGTTCAAAGTTTTTGCTATTTTTGGCCTGAGGGATTAACACAACTTTAGGACTAGGCTGGATGTTGATCACTGCTGCAAAAATTATGTGCTGGGCTCTTTGCCTTCAGGAGGTTGGTCTGGGCTATGGAGAACTGGAGGCTGTCCCTGTTGTAACTTTGCTGGGGCATGGCAGCATGATGTGGGGTCCTGTGCTGTGTAGAAATCCCGGCTAGGCAGTTAGGGCCCTTCACCCTTGTGGGTGGAAAGTATTTGTGGCTTTCTGTGACTATGAGCAGAGGGCTTCTATCAGGCCACCATCAGTACAGGACTGCTTCAGGGCTTTGAAATCCCTGTGCAGTGATTCATTGATTCATGGTGTTTTGGTTTTTGTTTTCCTTCCATGTAGTTTCATGAACTTTTAATAACACAAAATACATGGTAACTAAAGGCTTCTGTTACTCTTACACGTGAAAATGGCAGTTTTCTTATCAAAGGCACTAGCAAGCTGAGAGTTATATCTAGCTAATATTTGTTCTGTGACATGCGTCTTATCTGGGCTTCTATGATGGTGCTGCTTAAGTAGTACAAATTTCACATCAAGCTTAAGTTTTTTAAATGAAATACTCCTTGTATTTATACTCTTTGAGTACAAAATATAGGAGGGTAGAAAAGCCACTTTAAGCAACAAGTGTCCTGGAATAAAAACACATAGGAAGAAAAATATTTTATTTGCTTTTTCAACTACATAAAAATATTTGATGTATAGTTAGTATTGACAACAGGACACTATGTAAACTGATCTACGTTGTCGTGCTTAAGATGCATGAAAAGTTTAAAGGAACTTGAGGTTTGTTTAGCTCTATTTTCTAAAAACATTCTGAAGTTTTAGAATAGAAAATATTATTTAAAAAATATTTCATATCTTTTTGAATCAAGGTTACCATCTTTCAATCAGTGTTCAGACTATTTTTTAATGAACTGTATGATTAGTCATATTTGAGAATAGCATGAGACTAAAATTGAGCTTCAAATCAATGCTTATGGTGTAGAATGTATTTTCCTAGAATTCAGTTGAGTTACTGAGAATAAAATTCAGTGGCTGGCACTATGGAGGTTGATCACTTGCTACTTAAAAAAAGAAAATTCAAGAATTTAGCAAATCATTACTGTTTAAATCTTTAACCATTTTAAATAGTCATTCTTTATTAAATAGAGTTTATAGATGCCTACAAATAAATGTGATACATCACCTGAAACTTCTTTGGGATATTTCCCATTTGATTTTTTTTTTTTTGTTAGTGTTTGGTTTCTTAAATGTTGTGCTTTTGATCTGCTCAGCCTTTATATTTTTTCCGTTAGCACAGCTGGAGTCAATAGAGCAATGAACAACATGCTGAAAATAATTTTTGGTAGCTTTGAAGACTGAACAAAAAAATCATAGAGCAAATGTGAACAATGTTGAATTACTTGTACTTTTTAGTGGTTATCTTGGCTTTATATTAATCTATCGGCAAGTACTGACTTACCTCAGGAATAACGTACGAATTAATATTCCCGATCTGTGGTGGATTTCTGCAACTATTCAGGGCCTTGCAAGGAAATGTCAGAAACCTCATATGACTTACTGTAAAATATGTTGTGCTTTTGGGGCAGTTCCTGTTTTGACTTTGTGGTGTTGTATTTGTGATATAGTTTGTGTTCCACTGGATAGAAAGTCTTTTACCACTATGTATGCTTTATCACCATGGAAAATCTAACAAAATGAAGAAAAAAGTGAAGAAAAAAGATTTTAGAACCTTTTTCGTTTTTCTGATGCTTGAAGACTTTATACCCACGTTTTTCCATAGTGGTGCATCTTCCATAATATGCTAAGATGCTATCAAGAAAGTGTTGTAAGGAAAAAATTATAATGTGGCAAGTTAGAGAGAGTATAAATATGTGTATTTTATGGTGTTCTTTATTATCCCTATAATTCATGAAAAAGAAGAATGGTACTCTTGTGGTGATCTTGATTGCAGCCTCTGACAAAAAGAAATTTATTACAAGTTTCTGCTACTGTTATTTCATCTGTTGTATTATACCTAAAAGAAACTGCTAAACATTCAAAGTCATGAACTTTGACCTGTCCAGGACAGAACAATCTTATACATAGACCAGTTGTTCACATCTGTATAGCTGTATCAATTCAGTTGAATTAACGTGTAACATAATAGTGAGGTGGTTGAATATTAAAATATTATTTCCCTTGAAATTTTTCATCAGAATGGAATATTCACTAGAATTATGCAAAAAGTGGTGGATGTTCCTCTTGCTTTTCCCACACCACTGCAGGTTGCTGAAGTAGTGTCTGCAGACTCTTTGTCAAAAAAAAAATCTCTTTTGTTGGCAACTAAAGCAGAAGTATTGCTTGCATTGATTGACACCTAATAGATAAATATACATAGTTTCAGAGAAGATGCATAATAAAACTATCTTAAGACAGGTCTTATAAGTGTTGTAAGTTGTCAAAGCAATTTTGATGTCAATGAAATTGACAGTTATACCTGCTAAAATGTTTACTCACTGAAAGTTATTCTCTGGGGGTAGTGCTTGTTTTGCTAACAAGGTGTGTTTTCTACTATCATTCATGGTGAATGGGCAGATTAGTACGGATACCTTGTTAAGAGATCACCTACATCCACTTAGAGAAGGTTTGCATGTCATAACAGTGTTATCTGTTCCCTTCTGTCTACGTTAAATATTATACAGAAAGATGTGACAGTGTGTTTAAGTTGTTCTTTGCTTCTGGGAGAGTCACAGAGAGGGGTAAATGTGTGCTCTTCCTCAGGATCTCTCCTTCACAGAGAGGAGAGGAAGGGGTAGAATCGTAGAATCCTTAGAGTTGGAAGGGACCTCTGAAGTCCATCCAGTCCTACTCCCCTGCAGTGAACAGGGTCACCGCAGCTAGATCAGGTTGCCCAGGGCCTTATTCAGCCTCCCCTACAGGGAAGGCACCTCAACCATGTCTCTGGGCAACCTTTTCCAGTGTCTCACCACCCTGACTGTAAAAGATTTTTTCCTGAGCAAGTCCCTTCTGTCCCTAAGTTGGTGTTACATGGAGTTTGGTTCCTCAGCTGTTCACATGAGGCAGTATCTCAGGTCTTTTTTCAGACTCTTCTTCAGTTTTTAATTATTCTTATAACTCTGCTTATGTCCATGTCATCAGCTTCAAGCTTTTCTTCACAAACTTGAAGGCTGCATAATTGCTTTGTGTTATTTTAATAAAGTCCTCTTATTTGTGTGATCATGTGAATCAGGAGCCTAAAATCTGTGCTTTCAGAGCTTTTCAGTGCCTCATTCTGCATTTATTTGTAGACTGCTAATGGAATTGCAATAACAAATCAGGAAGTATTTCTTAATTTAGGGTTACTTAAGGTAATGATTTTCCTTTGTTAAATATATACATAGTATTACATCTATACATATTTAAAGGAAAGGAATTAGCTAAACTATGATAACATCACTCAATATTTTGACTGTTGTATTATGGTGGTTTGAGACGAGTAAAGCACTTTATGAAAGGCATTTTTCTTTTTGAAGTTGTGTTGACAAGCATTAAACATTGGGCAAGGTATGTTACTTCTTGCTTAATAACATTTAAGAAATGGAAGGTTGTACTAATGTGATTCAGGATGTTATTGCTCTATCATGTATGACCTTCATTATTTCATACATTCTCATGTAGATAAATATCTCAGTGATCCTGTGTACTTATCAGCATAGTTAGTCTTGAAGTGATTTTATTTACTGTATGACTTATTACACAAAAGAATTCCTACATTGCCTTGCACAAAAGATGATGTATCTGTTCAGTCTTGGTTGAAAACTTCTGGAAGCCTTTGCATTCAGTTCAACTCTACACTTACACAGGTTACAACCAGTTGTCAGAATAAAAATATTCAGTAATCATTTGATGAAGTGCTAAATCCTACATGCAATATATGAGTTGTGTTATCAAGCATAGAAGGTTGTGCTAAAGTAATTCTACCTGTGTATATTCTTCTTTCTGAGTTCCACTCTTTATACAAGATTTTTCCATCCACGTATTTCTCTTTTAAAATTGTGATGTTCCAATCCTGACTGGATAGAAAAATAGTCTTCTTGATGCCATAGGGACAAAAAATGACAAGTATTTTAATAACTATGCAGAATCTTGCTAGCAGACTTTCAGAGACATTTTGGCTCACATCATTTATATGCAACTTAATCAGTACAAAGTTTATCTGGACAAAACAGGTGCATGTCTGTGTGTCTATTGAACAAGTTTGCAGGTAATTTTACAGGGCATGAAACAACAGAAATTTAGGGTTGTTTTGAGAGTAATATTCTTGAAAAATCTTGGAGATCTTCAGGTAATGTAGATGCAGAGGCAAAACTCAAATTGCTCATGATATCTGGTCCTGTAGTCTGATAACATGCAATACTTTTAGTTAGAGAACAAAGCCTTGATATAAATTTGAAATGCAGTTTGAGCTAGATAAGAAGTTCTTTCTTACCAAGAGTTTTCTGTCACTAAATATGGTGGAATTTTGTTTCTAGTTTTACAGAGTTACTGCAAGTAAAGCTATGTGCACTGAGGGCTCTGATTAACTCTTCTGCCCCATCACAGTGCATACTAATGGAAACCATTGCGGTCTATCAAGTCAAGAAATTTTCTGTGAAAAGCTTATTTGTATTTTCTTTCAGAAGAATGGCTAATGTGGTGTTATGAATGTTATGTGTGGGTGTTCAAAATATTTCAAGAGGAGCCAATGCATTTCATCTGCCATGCTGCAAAGTCTTTTTTTTTTTTTTCCTGCTTTAGTTATGTTGATTTTCCACACTAGGTGGCAGTGCATTAGCACTAGCACAAGACCGGGGAATTGACTGAATTTGTCCTAGGGGGAAGAAATCCTTCTGTTTTGTTTCTTTATGCACACATAGCTGAAAGAATTACAGACAGGAGGCTGGATTATGATCAACCATATACGGATGTGCAAAGGAAAATGCAAATTATTTATCCTCTTCCTTTATACAGAAGAAAATCCATTCAAGCCTATTGAACCAGTCTTACACTAGCTGTAGGTGAGATGACCCAGGTTTCTCTCTGTGCTCTCAGGGAATTAAATCTATAAACTTAATGTGAAGCACTTTATTGAGAGTGCATCCAGACTCAGAGCAGATTGCCGCACAGTCTTGAGCCATATGTTGTCTATACTGAGAAGTGTAGTGGAAGGAAAACAGCTCCTTTCTCTTTCCAAGAAAACTGGGAGCTGGAAAAGTGAGGGAGGGGGAGAAAAGTGGGAGATGATGGGAGGTGCCCCAGTGGAGAGCCAGAACGTGTACACACTCGTCTGGGTGGGAATGCGCTCCTGGGTTGTGTGTTAGGTGGAAAACGAGGTGAAACCTTTTGACTAACTGAAAGGTCTGCGAAACTGGTGGCAAAGAATGTTTGTGGTTAGAAACAAATGGATGCTGGAAGCATAAATGTGATAGTAAGACGTGAAACTTGAAAGCACAAAGCTTGGAGTTGAAATTTAACTTGAAATTAGGCAACAGTGTTTGAAATGTATTGATGAGGGATGTTAAAATCCATAAAAAAACAAACAAACTAACAAAAAAAGAAAAAAAAAACCACAACCCTTTGTCATTCATTTTTTTAATCTTGGGCATTCATATTTTCAACCCTGTCTTTCACAGCTGTGCAAGAAAACCTTCAACTAGTCCTGTGTAAGGAGGATGTAGAAACTTTTAAGAAGCTTATATGAATGGCCTCTGCAGTTAAAAAATTAATTCACATTCATTATTTGGGGTGATTAAATTATAGATAAATAGACAAGTAGTAGTCAAAAGAAAGAAAATAGATCTGACAAGATTAACTGTATGAAAAAGGACTGAACAAAAGAAGATACAACAAAAGAGCTTGAAAAATGATATCAGAAAGTAAACTGTTACTAAATAACTAACTCCCTATGTAAATTTCTCTTCACAAAAGGAATTTGCTAAAAAAGTAAGGTAATTGTTTCAAGTTTCATTCAAATTTATACTTACAGGAGATAAATTTGCTGCACTACCTTTATCTTGCTCACTGGAGGTAAGCATTTTAAAATTAGGAAAGCTTTTGCCCGAGGCTGGGAAGAATACTGCCAAGAATATGTTTACTTCAAGAAAATTTAACTAAAATCAGCATCTCCTGGGACCTCAGTGCATGTAGCTTCTGCCTTACTTATTCAGCTTTATTTTATTTTTTTTCTGCATCCCTACTGAATGGGCTGAATAAAAACAAATTGAAATGCAGGAAAACAAATTTTCTCACACTGATTTTTTTACTAGTTCTGCCACAGTAGCTGAAAATTCATCAATACTGCTAGAGGAAAAGTCAAAGGAATGTTTACCTGTCTTTTACCGTGATGTCCACAGGAAGTAAGTCTAGAAAATTAGATTGCTATAATTTGCTGTCATTTTTTGCATATCACAGGAAGTGATCATCCTGCCTATAATTTATTTCACACTTCTGCCAGAGGTGAAGATGCAGCTGGCTACCATAAAAATGCAATGCAAATTTTATTTGAAAGTACCATCTAAACAATTCTTTGTTAGCTCGGGAAACAACAAATGGTCCAAAGTATGAATTTATCTAGAATGTTGTGCTAAGTGAGCCTAATGCTTGTGCCAGTTATGTGGGAGGTAGAAGTCGCCAGTACTTCAGCACCTGGACTTAGAGCTGTTGATCACAACCCTCTGGCTGTGACCACCCAACCGATTCTTTATCTAGGAAATAATCTAGCCTGTGAATCTGTATCTTTCCAATTTAGAGATAATGTGATGTGTGACCATATCAGAGGCCTTGCACAAGTCCAGGTAGATGACATCAATTATTCTTTCTTTGTCCAGTGATGCTATTGATCAATGATAGAAGGCTACTAGACTGGTAAGGCACAATCTGCCCTTGGTGAAGCTATGCTGGCTGTCACCACCACCTTGTCTTGTGTGTGCCTTAGCATCTCAACTAGGAGGATCTGTTCTGAGATTTTCCCACGCAGTGACTCCTGGCTCACTGGCTTGTAGTTTCTCGGGTCTTCCTTTCTCCCGTTCTTGAAAGTTGGAGAGAAGGTTCCTTTTTCCAGTCACCAGGACTTCATGTGACAACTATGACTTTTCAGATCTGATGGAGAGTGGCTTGGCTACTGCATCAGCTAGTTCCCTCAGGACCCAGGAATGTATGTAGTCCAGCCCTATAAACTTGTACGCATTCAGCCACATGAGGCCATCTTGGACTTGTTCTGCTTCTGCAGTGGAAGAGGGTTTATTCCCCTGACCCTTGCCTAGAGGTTCAAGGACATGAGCGGTGATGGAAGCCTTACAGCCAGTGAAGACTGAGTCAAAGTAGTTTTCCACTTATTCACATCAAGAGCAGATGTGGCATAGAGCACTTGGAGGAAAAAGGCCTAAGATTCAGAAAAAAGAAAAAAAAAACGTGTCTCTAAAATTAGTATTTATATATATGAACAGTGTTATGAAGTACCTATAAAATCAGTATTTATAAAAATTATTATTTTTATATATGGAGAGTATTATGCAGAAATTTAAATATGGGGAGGTTTGTTGCTGTTTTTTGATGTTATTGCTGTTTTTTATAATTTGTCTTGGTTGTGTGTTCTTTCCCAAACATCTTGTGGGCTGGTGATGAATTGGGATTTTCCCTTTGATATAAATCTTGAGGAAGAGAGTAGGTGAAATCCTGGCAGAGTTTCAGTCTTTCTTTTGTTTTCTGTTAGGAGCACAGTTTCACAGACTGGATGATACACTACCCGGAGATGAAGGGTCCCTGTGGATCACATATAGCTGGAATCTCTTTAATATTAACATAGTTGCATTTTTCAGAGACTCCTCTAACCAAACTATGCAGCCTGCAGATTAAAATCCAGCTAAAAATAAGAAAGATTAGTTGTAAATTTTAAAAGTAAGTAGTAAAGAAACATGACATCTATATAAAAATAGTCTCATTATAATGTGATTATCTCATCAATAAATCTATAGCCATTTTCATCTTTTTTTTTTTTAACAGCTATGTCCAATACTTTTGGAGAAGCTGCAGAAACCCTCTTTTTGTTCAGGCAAACCACGAGCAACTTGGTCTAATAGCAGATTATTATCTGTCTCACATGACAGTTCTGATTAGATCTCAAGAACAAACAAATGACAGGATCCTTCATACCACCCAGATTACTTGTCTTTACTCATATCCATGATTTAACAGTGGTTTTGCTTTCAAGAATCAGACTTTGCAAGCATAAGGGATACACTTATTTGTTAGATTCATAGTCCCAGTTTTTAATTCCCTCAATAAGGCAATGTGCTCTCCCAGACTGCTTTCTTCGGTTTACTGTGGCTGTGTTTTTGTTAAACAAAACAAAATGTTGAGCCTATCCAGTTTTGATAATCTGGGATTCATAAAGTAAGCATTCAAGGTATTTATGGATTTTTACTACTGCTTTTCCTCTTCATATTTTGCTTACATCTTCCTGGTTCTGAAATGTCACCTCTGTATGGATTTACTACTGTACTGTTACTGAATTCATGTCAGGACTCATTATGGCTTGTATGCTATCCAATCACTTAATAGTCAAATTTTGCAGATTACGCTTGAATTACTCTAAACATCATCTGGGAGATGTTCTTCTGACTTACTGGAATTGAAAAGTGTCCTGTCATAAATTTGGTTTCAAATAGCTTTTCCTGTTGAAGGTGCTCCCACAAAGCATTCATTATGCACTCCTGTTGTCCTCCTGGTTTCTGCCTTTCTCCTTCTTACTTGAATGTATAAAATATTTTTCTGTTTGCCATCATCTTCCTTTTGAGACGTTTATAAGCAAGCTTATTGTCCTTTTGACTTTGACATCATCCTTCTTATACCTTTTTCAGTTTTAATTTCTGCATGCATTTTTAATTTTTTTCTGTTACTATTAGTTTTTTACCTCTCTATTTTGTTCTTGCTCTTTTTGTTCTATTTCTTTGTTACCTTTAAAGGTTGTGTTTGTGCATTTGTTTGTATCTTTGCTTAATTTAGAAGTATCTTTTAGTCTTATACAATTACTTCTTAATGGAAGATGTTCTACCTGCAATTGAAGACTTTGGACTCAGGGATTTTTAACATACAGTCTAGTCTCTTATTTAATGATTTATTAATTTATAACAAAGTGAAAATCTTTAAAATGCATCAATTTTGGTTCTTTCTTAATTGTCTTTGTTTTGTCATCTTCATCCTGCCAGATATATGGACACAGCTGGTTACTCTGCTTCCATTTAACTGTTATTTCCTGTGGCCACTTTTTGTTCCACAGCAGTGTAAGTTACTTGGATGACATAATAGAGATAAGAGGTTTGTATTTTCTTTGTAAAATGTCATACTTCCTTATTTTTTCTTTCCAACTGTATTTTAAAATAGAAGCTGAAATCCACAATCTTGCTGTTAAGTGCTTCCACTCTACTTTTGTTTGCTACTTTATATTCTAGTCCTTAGTCCAGAAAAAAAGCCAAGCTGTGACTAACCTTATAGCATAAAAATAAAGCTTTATGCATTTTTACTTCTTAATATAGACACACACACAAAAAAAGCTGAAAGCTTCTAGGATATTGTAGTCTATGTTTTTCTTCATGTTTTTGTTTGTAGCAGTTCTTAAACTTTCACTCTCGCTTTAGAGATACCTATCTTATTCAGTTAGAGGCAATAACATAGAAGGTTGAGTAAAATAATGTGCTAATTTTACTATGTAATTATGTAATGAATTTTCTTCTTTGAAGATGTCCCTAAGAAATCAAAGGGGAAATGGCTAATTTTATCCACTTGGAACATTATTGGATTAAGAAAACACAGAAAATAGCTACCTTAAAAATTAATGTTCATTCTGTATTTTTATTCACTGTATTCTGTGAATTTAATTTTGTAGCTTTAGGTGTGCAACTTTAATGCTTCCTCACTGTCATTTTAACTTTGTGAAACTTAATATTAGCTGAGTGTTTATGGAAAACAGTATTTCCTACCAAGATAGCAAGAGAATCGCAAAGCATTAAAATTAAAGAGGAGTTGCTTGAGTGGAAGAGGAGGATCATATTCAATTGTGCCATGTCTTGAGAAATCATCCACAAAAGACATAGGATATTTATCTGTAATGATCACAGTGCTGTATATGTACAGGATGCAAAACCAGAAATGGCATTTTAATTTAAATACCTAATTTTCTGGTCCCAAGGATCTTTGATATTGCTATTAAAATTGCTCTTTCTCTTATTTCATTATGGTGGTGCTGACAGCCATCAGCCTGGGATGCTGCCCTAGACTCACCAGGCTGATGGTGACACCCAGAGGGGGCAGCCTGGGCCAGCACAGATCTTCCTTGGGAAAACCAAGGTGTTCCCAGCAGGAAGGTAGATGAAGGTGCTTCTGTAGGAAGAGCAGGCATAGGAAACTGAGGACAAAGACAAATGCAGTTGAGAGAGATTTTAGCACTTCTCTAAGAGGCTAAATGCAAAATAGTCAACTATTTGTATAAAACTCTTAATGTCATGTGTTCATGTGGATATTCCTCTTGGAATTTGTGGGCGTACCTCATATTTCGTCATTGGTAATCTTAATGTACTTGCTCTACTGTTTGACATCTTATGTATCAGTTGAATTAAGTATTCCAAAATGGAACGCCCATCCTAAACCTGTAATCTATACTTTTTGTTTAATCTATCAGAGAAATCAATCAAAAATCATTCAGAACATCTTTGTATTTTTTGTTTGACACAATGAAGAAAAAGTTCCAGTTTCATCATGTTATTTCCAAGTTATATCACAGTTTTGCATCCATTTGTAAATCATGATCTGTATAATGTTCCTCTTTTCTGTTGTTGAGGAGTGGCAGGACTTGATTTTTTATTGAAGCGATTGTCAGAAAAAAAAAACAAAAACAACTTTAGAAGGAGTTTGCTGAATTTCTTTTCTGGTCAACCTTTACCCTGACTTTGTAGTTCTTCTTTTCATGGCTGGAGGGTGGAATTTGTTTCTAATTGTTATTATTTTTGTCAAAGGAGATTAGAACTTTTACCTCACTCCTCCTTTCAGCTTATGAAAGATTTTCAGGACCTATAAGATTTTGTAGCAACTGGAAATAGAACATCTGAAAAGAAAAAGAAAAAAACGGCCTGCTTATTAGTTTTCCATAGTACCATGCACAGAACATTCACAAAATTTGACTTGATTATGTGGTTCTGTTGTATGATCTTTGCATTTCTCTAGATTCTGGCTTAAACTGACAGTGTAGGCAGTAGTTAGCCTGAAGTGTGTATGAAGGCAGAAGTGTTCAGTGCAAGCTGTGTAGAGAACTTAGCTTCTAATTCTCATGAAACTTTTATTGATCTACTACATTTATATGACAGAAGGGCTGAGGGAAGATAGCTGCAGAATTTAGCTTTTTTTTTTTGTTACAGAAACTTCCTTTTCCTAAAGTGTCATGTCCCATGCTTTTGTGTTTCAAATTTGCCAAAATATCTTCCCTGCTTTGCAACACAAGAACACGCTGCATCAATATTTTGTTCTTTGAAAAGCAGTACCTCTGGGATAGTGGTGCAGTGGGCACCAAAATTACAAAATTGTCATACTTAAGCAATTCTGCTGAGGATGAGTATAAAGGGTTAAATCCAGCTAAGGTTCATTAAAGAACTTGTGGCAGCCTGATGCATGTCTGTGTAGCTTATAACAAATATAAATTAGTAAATTGTAGTAATTTTGTTTCTGTGAACTAAAATATAATTGGTAACACTTGTTATACCATTGTCTGCAGAAGTTAGAGATTCTTGAATTTTTCTTATGTGGCTTTGTGGGAACTGAGTGATGGCATATACATTTCCTCTGCTCCCAGAGTCAGCCTTCCTCCTCAAAGATCTCAGAAGTCATTCTGAGAAGTATACCTAAAGTTTTACAAGTAATACCATGTGCCCTGCTTTAAGAAAGATGAAGTAACCTAAATCTCATTGAATAACAAAATATTATCAGAGGTCATATATCATCACTAAGGAACAGGTGAGGTGAATTATCTGCTCTCTCAGTGTTCATTTGGGAATACATTCTGTAGGCAGAAGACAAAATAATAGATAACCTGAGACATCTGTAGCTTCGTTGCACTCCATGCAGCTTTCAGCTACCGTGGTTAGTTAGTAGGAAAGGTGAACAGAAGCCTGCAAGTGACATGGTCCATCTTAAGTCTAGATCATTTCTTCAATCAATAATGTATGTATAGTCCTGTTAACACAACTATGTCAGTTTGAAACTTACCACTTAGTCTATTGTCACTACATTTGCTGGATAGACGCCACCTTAAAACATCCAGCCTTGGCACCAGCTAGAATCAATTTATTCTTTTCGTGATATGCTGTTATTTGCTTTTGGCTTAAATAGGTCTTCTTGTTCCATTGTAAGGAACAACTGGATTTTTATTGTGTGTTGCATTGTTAGAATGAACAATGTGATTTTGTTGTATACTGTTATTCGATTCTGCTCCTCTAATCTTCCCGGTAGATCCTTTTTTTCTGCATCTGATCCCCTTAACTGTGTGTTTTCTGGAGGGACAAAAAAAAAAAAAAAAAAAGAAAAAGAAAAAAATGTTAGAATAGAGTATATCTAACAATTTTTTTTTTATTATTATTATTGTGGCATTTTCATGTTTTAGACTAAGATAGTCATATATTCCTCTTTCTTTATTTTCTCCAACTTAGAAAATTTTTGTCATTAGTCTAGCAGTCAGTATTGTGTTTCATCTTATTGCATTTCCCCCTACATAAAGTCTTCTATGATATTCTGATTTTAGCATATTGATTTGTTTGAACACTTTATTTTCTGAAAGGATTAGCAAATATTTTTCTGTTAGTTTGTCTGGTTAATTGTTTTGTTTTGTTCTTTTTTTTTTTTTTTTTTTTTTGCTGTGTTGTTTTTTCTTACAAGCTCTTGTGCCTTTTTGCAAGTGAATTTCTTCATATTGCTTTGGATCCAGTCTTGTTTGTGGTACTCTACAGATGCTTCTACAGACGGTCATCACTGGCTTCTTGGCATTACTTTTATTTTGAATAACAACAACAACTGAAAAGGTCATCTCTGAAATATAGGGAATATAACAATAGCTTCTGGACAGCAAGAATTTTGGGAGGAAGGGTTCTATAAATGGCAACACAAAATCTCAGACTGGGTGTGGTTTGGTTTTTTTTTTTTTCTTTTTAATGCATTGCACTATGTAGGCTCTGCTTTCTGTTGTGTTATCTGCAGCAGATAACACTGATGGGCAGGACAGCTGACATTCTGATTAATCTGACTTTATTTTGTGTGGAATTTAATGCAATTGTAGATAAGAGCAACTGACTGAGATTTCTGAACTTTCTTTTTCGTTGTTCTGGTGCATGAATATAAGTGCTCTTGAGCACTTTATGTCTGTAAAGTTTCCTCACTCTTTGAAATTCAGAAGCAATCTATAAAGTGCTTTTTAAACTCAGAATACTATTTAAAAAGTCCTCACAACATGACCATCATAATGAAGTGTTATTAGCTTAACATCAGAGACAAAACAGTTGGCAGTTCTTTTTTTTTCTGCAAAGTTCATTTTTTTTCCTTGGGAAAGTTCTGGTTTTTCTTTTTTTTTTTTTTTTCTTTTTTTTTTTTTTTGTATTCCAGTGCATTAAACCCTGATCTTGATTATAGAAGGGGAAGAAAAGCTGTGATGAATGCCAGAACCTGGGTTTAGGATGAAAGAACAACATAACACTTAGCAGCATTTATCACAACTTGCTAGTGGAAAACTGCTTGCTGTGAAAATCTCATATGCGTATAGTTTAATATTTTTCAAGATAATTTCTTGGTGATGAAACTTAAAGTAATCTGGAAGTTGATCAAAGTAGCATATTGCACTTCTGCATTGAATTTGATTTCATTCTGTTAAAAATGGTATGCATTGTCACAGAGAAAACTGCTGATCCTTTGAATCAAAACATAGAGAAGCGGTCTGTTAGGTTTGGTGATATTCACCAATGGAATAAATTGCCGTGTTTGACTTTTCACTCTTTTCTGACTCAAAACAGAGTTCTTTCATCTATTCTAAAAATAAATAATGTGCTGGAGATTATGATTGATTTACTTTTCAAGAGGATTTATTCTTTAAGATGTTGGTTATTTCATAATATATTCTGCTGTCTAACTTAAAATCTTGACATAAACTGAACTCACACACAAGCATTTCCCCACATTTTTTTCAACTTCTATATGCTTATTTGCGTATTGCAATGAAGTGTACTGAAACTAAGAATTTTTATCAGTCTATCACATGTGGCTTGAACAGTTTTTAACATTTATGCTTTTTATGATTTAATATTTGTTGCTCCATTTATTTATGTTTTGTCCTTTAACTTAATATAACATTACTTTAATTATGTCTTGAACTCTACTTGTTATCTTACATGAAGCTAAAGATGCCCATTAGAAAGGAATGCTATATTTCCAACAAAAATTGAACAACAAATTTGATCCCTGCTGTGAGCGTTCATAGAACTGCTTCCAGCTGTGATATTAATATTGCATTGTTTATCAGGAAGGTAACTTGCTGAGTTATTTCAAGTTAAAGGCCAGGGTTATCTCCCACTGAGATAATAGCAGTATATTTCTCTGTAGAATAGTATTGGTCTAATTACATTTTCCAGCTCTGCTACTGGCCTGTGGTAGGCATACAGCTACATACATTAATGTTGAAATAACTTTACGTCATACACTCACTGCTAAATTATCCTGTCTTTAAAATATATTTTTAAATATTTAAACAGTAGGTTGTTAACCAATGCATTCTTTTTTACTAAGCTTTCAGTATAGAAATTCAAGAAATTAGCTCTATAGAAGTCTTAAACATTTGAATGTTTTAAAAGTCATGTATGTTTATAAAATATTACAAGTGATACTGTGATTTATTAATTATTCAATAGAAAGTTACAAATACAGCATGTATTAGTGAAAAGAATATGCCAGTAATCTCAAATTTCTACCTTTTGTAAGGTAAATACAAAATAATATTATCACGATAATCAGTCAGTTATGAAGTTCAGCAGCAGCCTTCAGTCACATTACATATTTGGTAGCTTTTCTCACAGTTTGCGCTAAAAATTTTTCTAGATCTCCTAACTGAAGCTAAATCAACAGGCTTCAGCATATTGTTTGTTTTCCACCAGAAACAGTGGCAGTATAATGTTCTTTGGAGGTATAACAACTAAATTCTTATTTCCCTCAGAGAATATTAGTAGTAGTATTTAACATTTTTATAGTCCTCACACCTGAAGATTTTAATGCACTTTAAACATATGACTGAAACATACTATTGAATGGGAAAGGTGCTTGAGAGCGGAAGGAAAGCACGTGTCACCCCAGTCTTCAAAAAGGTGAGGAAGGATCTGGGAAACTACAGACCAGTCATCCTCACCTTCATCCTCAGAAAGATTCATAGATTCATTAGGTTGGAAAGGACCTACAAGATCATCTAGTCCAACCATCCTCACACCACCATCCCTACCCTTCAAGCTACTAAATCAAATCCCTTAGCACCTCATCTAAACGCTTCTTGAACAGCGCTAGGGACGGTGCCTCAACCACCTCCCTTGGCAGGCCATTCCAGTGCCGGACCACTCTCTCAGAGAAAAAAGATGATATAGGTTATTCTGTATCTCACTTCCAAAAAAGTGGAAGAAGGTTCTCAGGAATGACCAACGTGGATTCATCAAGGGGGAATCATGTTTCACTAACATGATAGCCTTCTATGATGTCATCACTGTCTGGGTAGGTGAGGGGTGAGAAGCTGATAAAATGCCTTGACTTCAGCAAGGATTTTGACATCTCATAGGTGGGCTTAGGAAGTATGGGGTAGAGGAGTGAACAGTGAGATGGGTTGAGAACTGACTGACCAGCAAAGCTCAGAGTGTCACTATGAGCAGGGCAGTCTAGTTGGAGGCCTATAGCTAGTGTGTTCCCCAGGGGTCAGTACTGAGTCTATCTTGTACAACGGACCTGGATTAAAAATTAGAATACATTCTTAACAAGTTTGCTGATGATAGGAAACTGAAAAGTGTCTGACTCAGCAGAAGGTTGCGTTGACATTCAGAGAGGCGTAGATAGGCCAGAGAGATGCACAGAGAGTAACCTGATGCAGTTCAACTAGGATGGAATTCCTACACCTGAGGAGGAATAACCTGCTAATCTGTTCAGAATGAGCTCTGTGAAGGGCCTGGATGTCCTGGTAGACAACAGGTTGGCCATGAGCCAGCAGTGAGGAATAAGCTGCCCAGAGAGGCCGTGGAGTCATCTTCTCTGGAGACATTCAAAAGCACCAGGATGCTTTCCTGTGTAACCTACTGTAGGGAACCCACTGTACTTGGGAGTTGGGCTAAATGGTCTCAGTGATCCTTCCAAATCCTACAATTCTTTTATTCTGTGATTTAGTTCTTCCATTATCACTTGAAAATATCAGGATTAACATTTCCTTTAAATTTAATGTTAAATAATCTGGGAAGAGAATATGAATTGTCAAGGCATTTATTAGGGCTATACCAAGTGTGTGATAAAGCACTGGAATGCTGCCCTTCATTTGCTGTAGCCGCAGCATTTTACAAATGGACTCCGCTCATCCAGATATGGTCAACTTTTGATTATCTATGGATATATTACTCAGTTTCAGGGTTTAAATGTGCTGCTGATGCAGACACCAGTTCTGGCTCTAGCTGAGCTGGCTTCCTGCAGGAGCACAGTTATGCATGGTGTGCTCTTGGCTGCTTGTTGTGCTGCCTTGGTGGGGTTGGTGATCCACCTGTAAAATCCTTGCTGTATTCTTAGGGTCTGATTCTACACATATCTTTTATTATATTTGGTTTTGGGTTACTTACGTTATTCAACCCCTGTAGAGTCAGAGAGCATACAATCTAGAGCTGATTGTTGCATGCTGTTTTGTCTTCACTTTTTTTTTTTTTTATGTACCAATTTGCTAGGAAGCTCTATTAAAAATAGGATTAAAATTAAAAGTGCTAATGTTAAAGTTATAACTTGCATGTGACTTCAAAATTAGGCATACTGCTGTGTTTTACTAATAGGATTGATTATCTCTTCTGGTGGCAAAAAGGCTTTCTTACTACTAACTTAGACATTTTGTTTGCCTTGGGCTTCTGGTGCAAACTAGATTTAAGCCATTCCTGCAGTGTAATTCTTCTGCAGAAAATTGATAAGATAGTCCACTTCAGAATTTTGTGTGGAGTAGTTACACTTCAGAATAAATAGGATGTAGCATGAGATTTAAATTTCACACAATTTTATTTCAGATGCCTTTCACAGCAAGTGTTAATTAAGCCTTGCTTTATGATATTTTCACTTTTATCTTCAGAATTTCAAATTTCTCTAAAGTTGTTTTGAATGTTTTACTGCGACGTGTCATGAGTTTTAGATTGACAATTATACAAATATACTCACATGTCATTTTTGACTGTGAAATGATATTTTATTTTAACAGCAGTCATCATTAGTGCTGTCATAGCCGTTGATTCTCAATCACAAAGCCTGTCTGTATCTTCTGAGTTGTCATTCTGTTTATGACCATATTAGACAAAGTTATTTGGAAACTGTAGAATGGGAAGCCATTTAAAATACATACTCACAATGCTTTTAAATTAAATAAAATTGTAAATCTTATTAGTAATATGAACTTTTGGAACAATTTTTTTTGGGCAGAAACACATTTTAAATAATTCTGATAGCCACTGAGTTATAGTTCAAGATATAGGAGCTAATTACGCTTCTACTTTGGGTTTAAATCTGTTCACTTTTTGTTTGCTTCCCTAAGATATATATTGTGTGTTAGAACACTCCACTGTGCGGTCTTTCAGATTTTATCCCTAAGCTGCCTATAATTGAATTCTTGGTCAATCAGTGGCATTTCCTGTGTTAATCATAAGATGCCATTTGTTTCATCAACATCATCAACTGCCTTACAGGAAAATTTGACAGTGTAATATTAGGCTCAGTGAAATGCGAAGTAGATATCTGAAAGGTTAAAATCTACATTTTTGCATGTCTCTGTCAGGGACTACCTGAGTAAGTGGGGAAAAAAAGATGATGAGGGTTTTGAATAACAGTCTTTTCCTCTGGCCTTTATTTCCACATAATACACTAAAATGATATCCGCTTTTAAAATAAAAGCAATTTTTCTCTGAAAGATTTCCAACTTTCTCATCTTGTATGTTGAATCAGGTTCCTGTTGAAATGGAAATAAGCTGGTAACAGTAATTTTGCCTATTAGTCCACCTGCATATGTCTTGGCTATAATATGTATGCTGGGCTTTTTGTTACAAGACTGGGGCATTTTCTTATTAATATAACTGTGCTTGCAGTATATTCCCAGAGGCTTTGAAGAACCTTCCTCTGTGCCTTTGAGCCAAATGGAAAACGTAAGACTTTCACAAAAATTTCAAAAGCTTTGGTGTTGCTCGTAACCCCATAGGTAGCATTTGTTTTTCGAACATATGGTAATGAAGATAAGAGGGTGTTTCATGTTTAAATCTTTAGTTTTCAGGATTCTTCGTTACTAGCATACACGTGCTAGTAAAATCAGTATAGCTTCTGCTCTTAATGTGAGCTATTTGTCTTCAGTTTTCTATACTCTTTCATTGTAATCTTTATGAACATTTGATATACAAAAGAATGGAGGGAGGATGTATCTATATATCCACCAATTTCTGTTGGGAAAGAACTTTACTGGTAACTCATATATCAGCCCAGAGTTTTGACTTCTGTCTCCTTGCCTCGCAGCAGTCTGCTTTGCTTGTCTTTGTGTTGCTGTTGTTTGACTTTACTTTGCTGTTACAATTGTAACTTATTTCCACACTTGTTTAAAGAAGTTTTTGAACAATTAATAAACTGTGTTCTGACAAGTACTGCTTCTTGCTGAGTAGCTAGCTCTCAGTCATTTTCTTTTCCAGCTGTAACCAGCATTGTTCCATCTATGCCCATCTGTTTAATATCTTTTCTATCCATACCTAGAGCATTAGTGTGTACTCTTCAAGCCTTAGCCTTCACATTCACATGCACTGTCACTGAAAGTAATTGTTCTATGACATTTTGCACACTTCTGTGGTGTGATAACCATGCAGCATCTGATTTTGCAGCTTCATATTGAATCTCTGTAGCAGAACTCCCTCTACATTGATTTTTAAGAAGGTTCCAGTTACTTCACTCTGATGACACAGATACAAGAAATTTGGTGCCTAAGATGCAGTTAGACACCTCACCAATACTAAGTGTTTACATGTGATCATTATACAGCTGCTTCAAATCAGATGGTCTAATTTCACTATACATAAGATGTACTTGAGGAACCTAGGCATCCATCTTCAGAGTACCTCTTCCTTTAAGCTTTCCAAGTGGTGTAAGTAGCTATAAGCCTGCGAAATGTGCACAAAATAATCAGAAAGCAGAAAAGGAAGCTTTCTGTCATAGAAGCAAAGACCATCTGTCTTATATTTTAAATCATTTCTCACACTGCTTTGCAATACTTGCATCTTCACCTTGGTTGGAAATCCTTCTGTGTGCTATGCGGTTCTGTGAAGATTATGTTGATTTGCTGTTAATAGTATTGGTTTTGTTTACTTACACCTGCAGCAATCTTCTGCCTGCCAGCAGCTGGTAAGAAAGCATGCAATAAGCTCCACTCATCCCTCCTGGCTCTGAAACTGTATGGGACTTGAAAGTGTATCTTTCTCATCAGAGCACATTTTGACAGTGTCTCCTAACTGAAAGAGCAAGTAGGTGGAAATTCAAATAGGTAGCGTACACTGTTCTGCCCTTTGTATTCCCATGCTCAGAATCACAAGCACAGAAGAATATAAATCTTCTGGACAGTCTTGGGTTGCTCTAAACCAGATTATGTGAAATAACCATAGCTCTTTCTCTTCCACTGTCTTCTAAAATTTTTATTCTATGTTCCTAGAATCTTTGAAACTTCTAGTACAGCAGTTGACAGATATCCTGTAGTAGTTCCTTCCCCATCTTTAGTCTCTCCTTAGACAGAAATTTGGCCATTCATGACAGAAGTTGGACCCATCTGCAGGGCTGCTTCATCTGGGCAATTTGGTGATTAACAATTTGTAGCACAGCTCTAATATCTGCTCGGAAATTCTGTGTATAGCCAGCACTACAGCTGCATGAAACTACAGCATATGTAGTTACACATATCTATGCAAGCATATGTATAATTTCTTTTTCCTGCTTCTACTGCTTGTTCTGTCCAGGAGGTTACTGGAAAAAATCTGTAAGCCTGGATAAAACTCTTCCAGATGGATTTTTTAATATCTGCCTACCTGCTGTCAGTTTTCACCCAATCCATCAGAACTGTAGTCTCAGTTATACATAGACATATTCCCTGTATGAAATCCTATCCATACAACACAGACTTACAGGATGTATTGACAATACTTCTTCCCTCAGCTGGGCAATTTCTTAGGAGAGTGCCATTCCCATGTACCTTGAGCACAACAGCAGTGTGTCTTTCTTGAGGAGCAGTATGATTTTCCCCTTCTAAATCTTTAATTCAGATGCTTTTCCTCTCAGTGTTCAGGAAGAAGTTGTTCTGGCTGCAGACCTGGGGCAGCCATTTCTCTGACTTGGTTGTTGTGAAAAAGCGGGCCAGGGATGTTGCAGGAATTGTAGGATCTGACAGCACATCAGATGCAGAGATGCATCTCAGAGGTGACAGAGAGGCATCACTTGGATGAAACAGAGACTTGTAACACATAGCTGAAGGAATGACCAATGTTGCAGTGTGCAGTGCTTCAGACAAACTCAGCAGCATCCTCATCAGTTTGCCGTATTTGTGGAGCTGAAATCCCAAGTCAGTGGTAGATGATACAGGCAGAAATTTAACTGGCTATAATACCAGTTCATGTCTTTTTCTTCGGCCCAGCAGGCACAGTAAGTGACTGTACGGGCAGACATGGGGAGTTGAAAGAACAGGATGTTTTTACTTGGGAATAATCTCTCTCGTTCCAAATCATTCTGTAATTCAGAGAGTTCTGAAACCAAATCCCATGATGCAGATGCACTTATACTGTGTTCCTCAATGCATCCCAGCTGTGCTGATCTAATTTATAGGCACACACATTATATCAGTGGATGCAGCAGCCTTTTACAGAGTTCTGATCATGCTTATTCTCAGGACCACTGCTTCCTTCCCTGTAGAGTAATGCTGCACTCCTGCTGTTTGTGTTCATTCCTCAGCAGGATTCCACCCTTCCTCTAACAGTCCTGGAACAGCTTTTGGGGCACACATGCATGGCTGAAAAAAAGCAAAAAGCAAGAAAATGTAGCTTTTTCTGGTTACTAAAATGAACAAAACCATGCATGCTGCACCTTCATAAGGAGGGACTGTGTATGACATTATTTCCTCATAGGCAAGAAACAATGTTCTGCATATACAGCAGTGGCAACTCATCTGGATATCTGTTCCTAGGATATTATTTGTCCTTTTACACATCTTCTGCCTCCTACTCTTATTTTCCTCTCTATGGATTCTGCTGCCTTCCTCAGAGAGAAAATCTGCAAGGCTGCCAGACTTTATTATTATTGTTTCTTTGCATTTATCAGTACCAGGTTTTCTCTTCACCTTTGCTTCTTTAGTCTTTGCATCTCTTTAAGGGCCATCAACAGCGTGATATGAAAAACTCTCTCATTACTGACTGTTAGAATGTTGGCCTTTTTGTTGTTGACTTATCCCCTTGCCAGTTAGCAGCCTATCTGCTTTTATCCGTATGTCATTTCTTGACTGGCACTAGAAATGCACACTGTTGGCAATAGATACATTTGCTGCTTACTAACTGTACTCAGTAATACTTTGAAACTTGATTTTTTTTTTTTTAATTAATGGAAAAATTTGATAAAATTGCTGTTAATATCACAGCTTTGTAAAAAATTGTTAAATTCCATGCGAAATAGCTAAGCTAGTAGACTACAATGCCATAAATATGTCACCAACAGTGATCCGTAGTAAAGTATGTAACCGTCAAGGCATCCCATGTGTGTTTTAGGAACACAGTGCTTCTAAGAAACTGTTTCTGGAAGATTTTAGGTTTGTTTTCTTGAATTGTTGCTACAGAAAGCTGGTTATTGCACCTGGATATTATGTAGTCAAGAATGTTTGTAAATGCACTGAGACAAGTTTTTTCATCTTAGACGACCATAAAATTCAAGATATTTGGGTGATTTTACTTGTTTATGTAAAAAATGACAATCCTAATTGTGAAGAGTCAATTTTTTTGTTTTGTTTTGTTTCCAAGATATCTGTAATGAATAAAAGGAGGAGTTCTCATGCGAGATTCATGGGGAAATTTGTAAGACATGAGGGTGTAGTGATGAAAGTCCACTCGAGAACTAGATTTCATTCGCATGGTTTACAAAACTTGAATTCCAAACACGTTTGGTGTAGTAGCTTGAAGATCAGATGTAAGTTTTACTGACGACAGTGTCACTACAGAATCATTTACTCATTATTTCAAACAACAGTTTGTTGCCTTTTTGAACTATATTTGCAGAGATTTACTTTTCATTCTGATACTCCAGTACTGTATTATTTTCAGTTCTGCTCAAGCTGTCTTTTTCACTTGTGACCTTTTTGTTATATCATTAAGTGTGTAAGTATGAACCAGAAGAACTGGGAGAGAAATGGAAAGTACAAAGGAAATAAAAGTTCAAAGCTTCCACAGAATGCCTTTAGGTTCCTGAAATCTTTCAAGTAGAAAAGTATGATGAAAATTAATTACTTGCTGGTGCTAAAACATAATTAAGAAATAATAATAATGGATAGCACAACGTACAAAATTTAAACAAAAGTTTTAATACATTATTAATATCTAAAATATTTATCTAGAAGCAATTTTTTACCATATCGTAGGTTTTTCTTTTAACGTACATGTGTATGATTTCAATAATCTGAAGTAAATTCTTGCTAGTAAGGATTGATGGATTTGGTGCTATGATATTTTTGCTTTTAGGTCCCAGTTCAAATAAAGCATTCTTTATTAGTAAGCTTAGTCCACTGATAGTTAGATATACTTCAGTTCGGGTTTTGAAAGCCTTTCTGTATGCAGCAGCTTTTCCTTACTGTGATTTTTACTAAATACCAGCAGTTATATCTAGAGTTTAAAGACAAGCTTATGCCTTGAATGCACTCATGATCAATGTCCACACTGGTTACCTATAAGTATCTAAAATAGGAAAGGTTTAAAGTGTCTGTCATCAGCAGAGTAGGGGTTTGTTTATTGTAGTACAGTCAAGAGAGTGAGAGAGATATTTCTAGAGGATGCCAAAATGATTGAAGTCTTGTATTCTTAAAGATAATAAGATTACCTCCTTTAGTGTTAATATAATTTCATTTAATGGTAAATTCATGCTCTCGAATGTAAAGCTTCATCTGAATAAAACTGAAAAATATTAATACATCTTAAATGTTTTCCAGGGGTTCTGTGAAACAAATCATAATGCTGTAAAATGCAATGGGCTATTTATCCACTTAGAGGAAACAGTGCAAATACATTTCTGGATGCTCTTCCAAAATAATTTTGCAAATTAAGAAATTTCCTTAGAATTTAGTGTAACTCACCCAGAAATAAATGACGTACCTTAACAAAGGAGACAATGATGTTGACAAACTACTTATTTTAAAGCCAACAGAAGACTTCACCTACCTAAAATACTTCTGAAGTAACCTTCATTTACAGATCCTTTGTAATTTCTTTATGACTTGTTCATTAAATCTTAAAATTTTATCATTTTTATGTTTAATGTACAGAAAACTTTGAAGCTCCAAAGCACATCATGTAGTGTCTTGAAAAGAACAGAGAAAATAATTCATAATTTAGTTGCTGATTTCTTTTTCCCTCCTTCATGAATACTTCACATAGAACAGTTTCAAAGTATCGAATGCTTTAGGTGCAGAGAACTGAGTTAGTTTTGAGTTAAGTTCATAAGTTTTAGTCAGTAGGATGTTTTTTTTTTTGTCAGCAGTCATTGAATTCATGAACACTTAACATATTTGGACTGATAGAATATTTTTGTCTCTCAACAGTTACTCTGTACATCACACTTCTAGTAGAAATAATGAGAATAAATAATGATTCTCTTTAGACAGTTGTATTTCAAGCTTCAGCTTCCTTTGTAATTTCCTGTCTGGAGTTCTGAGGTTCATGATCAAAGACGTTGAAATTATTTCATTGGAGTATTATATAATATAGAATCATAGAATGGCCTGGGTTGAAAAGGACCTCAAAGATCATCTAATTTCAACCCCCCTGCTGTGGGCAGGATCCCCAACCACTAGACCAGGCTGCCCAAAGCCACATCTAGCCTTGCCTTGAATGCCTCCAGGGATGGGGCATCCACAACCTGTGTAACCTGTTCCAGTGCATCACTACCCTCAGAGTGAAAAATGTCCTCCTAATATCTAACCTAAATCTTCCCTGTCTTTGTTCAAAGCCATTTTCCCTTGTCCTATAACCATAAACCCATGTAAACAATCATTCCCTCTTCTGTTGATAATGCTCCCTTCATGTAGTAGAAGGCCACAGTGAGGCCTCCCCAGAGTCTTTTCTTCTCCAAACTAAACAGCCTCAACCTTTCATCATAGGATAGATGCTCCAGCCTTCTGATTTTCCTAGTGGCCCTCCTTTGGACCTGTTCCAAGAGCTTTGCATCATTCTTGTGCCAGGGGCCCCAGGCCTGGATGCAGTGTTCCAGATGGGAATGCTCATGAATGCTTATGAAAAATAGAGTATAATATTTGTGGAATTTTGTAATCTTAGACGTTTTTGATGGGATAAATGACACATGAAATGTAAAAGATGAGAAAAAATTATAAACAAGCAATAGAAACTAGTAGCAGGGAACTGTAAGCTCTTTTAGACAGTTCAGGAGAGATGGAATTTCCCACACTCATGTTTTCTTCATAGCAATCCACAGTCTGAGTTGTTTACTCTCACACAGCATTTGCACTGATTAAGGTCTAGCTGGTTTTTTAGATAAACATCTGACCTTGAGAATAATAAATAGGATCTCTGAGTTCCAAGTAATATTGCTGTGTGCTTGAACATTTTAAATGGCAATGAGATAGTGATGGCTATTAAAACAGTCTGCATTTTAAACAAAAACAAACAAACAAACAAAAAAAAACACATCCCTTACTGTATTTTATGATAAAAGTATTTAAAAGCTCTAGCCTCAGGTATACGGTTATTTAAAATGGATGCATCTTTTTTCAGACACATACTTTTACTTACAAAACTAGGCACACAATGTTTGTTCCACTGCAGTGTTTCTGCTACTATTCAGTATTTTTTCCTGAAATTGGATACCAATCAAATTTATATCATTTATTTGCTTTCCTACAAATGCTCAGGGACAAATTGGGAAACAATTACCTTTAGCTTTGTTGAAAATCTCTGACTTTATGTGCTGGACTTGCCGAGACCAATTGTTTTGCATTGTACACCTTAATGATGGCTACAATGATATCCTTGCAAGTACTGTTTCAAATATAAACTAAGCTTACAAACATATGATCTTACAACACAAAATACTCTTTATTATTGAAATAGCGGGAACACGTGCCCTACTTGTTCCTTCTTTTAAGGGCACATATGTAAAAATAAAGCCTATTTTGAAATAACCAAAATGAAGTCTATTTTGAAAAAGAAAACAAGATAAATGGACAAAATGTATTATAAAATTTAGCTGTATGAAAAAAAAAATTGCACGTCATATCCTCTCACCATTTAGAGAGCATTTACCCAGGAGAAAAATACATGCCATGGCAAATGGATACAACTGACAAGGTATCAAATGCAGAGCAGTGTAAACCCCAAATGAAATCTACTTCAGCAGATAGAACCTGTTTCTGAAAGCTCTATAAAAATTTTGCAGAGTGAAAAATAGTACAATTAGAAAGGATAAAAAAAAAATTGTTATGAAGCAGTCTTTTTAGCTAAAACTCACAATAAAAAACAGCTTATAAAATGAATTGGACATGAAAAATAAAAATGAAACCATGGAAAACATAAAAATGCTATTTTTTCTATGGTATATAAAGGTTAAGGTGTTCCCTTAGTTTAGGTATATGAAAAAGCTTAAGCAACTGGTTTTTTTTCCTACCAAATCTTATAATGGTCATGCTTATGAGAGTGCGCTGAGGATGGTACTGGTTTTGTCCCATCTAGCTGGTTGCAGGCAGTTCTGGGATTTTGCCATTCTATGATGCTATCTCTGAGTTGGGTCCTGTGCAAACATACAAGTAGGGGCCTATAATCATCTATCCAGACCTTTCTTTGGCCATTTTGTACTGCAGCCACTTAGTTTCACAGCTGATTTCATTGACGAAATAAATTAGAAGCCCATAGAATAAAATGTTTGGAACTGACTGCAAAGGTCTGCAGTTACTATAACTGCATTTCTTAAACTTTTGAGGACATATGTAGGTCACTCCAAAAGTAATGCTTCCTGTTTATTTCCATGGAAACCACAGCAGAGCAAAATAACACTGATACAGCAAATTCTCAGCTACAAAACACTATTTTTCAACATAGTCACCCCAATTAGCTATCCACCAAACAGGAGCCTGCATCCTGCACCCATAAAAATTTGCATGCCTGTACAGAACATTGTATGTCTTTCATGTCACTGACACTACTGCTGAAATGCACCATCCACTGCCTCACTGTGCTCTCATCCACTGTTTGATCTATTAAATGTTCAGATAGCATCCAAGAATGTTAATGGCTTCAATCTTTTTTTTCATAGGGAGATACTGAACGGTACACCTTCTCTTTATACACACTGTCAGATGCCATTTTTGTCAGATTGTCCCTCTGCTGCCATCTATCACACAGCAACAAAATGTAATGGAATAATAGTGGGAAGGTTCCACCTCTACTGCAATACCATCATTCCATCCGCTGCTCGTGTTGTCAGCCAACACTATAAAATAGGAGGCATTACTTTCAGAATAACCCTCATCAAGTTACCTAGCTATTGAAAAATTGAAGTCTCAGTATTTATTTCACAGGATCGTATGCAAAAGCCCCTTGTGTGACTTGAGTCCTGTTGTGATTTGCACTACTGCAACTTTACATTTTTAAATCTTTTTTTAATGTGCTGCTTTTGTATTGAAAGAACAGTGCATTGCTTTTTATGCTTTTTTTCTTTTTAATTCAGGAGACAGAGATTATTGCTTCATTAAAGAAGCAATTCAGGATAAGGAGGAACCCAATGCTTTATCAAGATTGCTTCTGTTTTCAGTTGCTTGTTTTTGTTCTGAATTTGTCTGCTGCCACTAAAAGCACGTTGTTGTCTGCATAATTCTCCCATACGTCTCTTTCCTTTTTCGAATAAAAACACATGAAAACTGCCCCTTTGTAGGTTTTCATGACACCTCATTTCTTGCCCCTAGAGCTGAATTCACCATTGTGAATAAGATAATCTGCCAATGGTGAGTTGTCTGTAAGAGCCTTTTTATCTCGACTGTGTCTCTTAGCATAATTGCTGTGAGTCAGCAGCAGGAAATTAGAAATGTTCTCCATTAATGGAAGCTGCCTGTTAATATTGCCTTTCAAAAATACAGTTGAGCCTTGAAAAGTGTAAGCTGCTTTTTTTTTATTATTATTTTTGTACTTTATTTTTTAGGGCCGAGCTTCCATTAGAGTTTTCTTTTTTTCTTTTTCAGAACTCACTTTCTTGTCCTATATGACAGATCATAGCTAAGCCATAACTGCAACCTGGAAATAATCAGCAGAATCATTTTACATTCCCAAATCACTGAGGTTTGTAAACCTTCATCTGTAATTCTGAAAATTCTAAATCCATGTTCAACTTTTTCTGTGTTGAGTATTCATGTTTCGAAATGTCTTACTCATGTGAACTTCCAAGCAAAACAAAACATGTATTCTGAAAATAATTATACTGATATTTTACATAGAGGCATGCCATTTTATATTGCAAGTATTGAATGGTTAACATAACCACAAAGATTTATGCGTATTATAAACTTCAAGCATTTCAGTAAATTTAAGTCTGAACATTGGTCTTCCCAGGACTGCATCATAACACTTTTATGGTGATTTTGCAGTACTTAAACTAAATACTGAAAAAGTATTATACTTGATAAACTTGGTTTAATGGTGTACCACCCAATTTTTTTTTTTTCCAATTGCTTAGGGCAAAGACAAAGTAGCATTACTGAGGAGATCTTATGTATCATGTTACTGAACTACCAACAGTTGTGCTATGGCTGGGACTTCCAGTGATTTAATTTTTCACCGTGCCTTAGTGACAAGTAGATGATAAAACTAATCATTACACTGAAATTATCCTTCCTGCTTTTCTCTTTTCTTTTTGTACTTTACCCGTATTTAATTAAATGGTGTGAAAGGCACAGAGTCAAAGCAATTAGAATTTTTGGGGTATATTTTTACTCTAATTTAAATCCTGAAAGCCTTATGTAATCAGAAAGACATTCTGAATAGTTTTTATATTTGGATCAGATCTGAGGCTTGCAGAAAATGGTTCTTGTCAGGCAGTTTTACTATGCATTAAGACAAGATTTATAGAAAAAATTATGGGCAAATTGCAAGACAGTGCATGTAGTAGCAAGTTGGTTTTTATTTAAGTTGGTCAATTTATCATCTATGACTAAAATCCATAAGCATAGAGATGCCTATTCGGAGACAATATTGGGAAAGAAATACTTCTGTGGAATTTTTGAGATATAACTTCAATACCAGAAGGTTGCTGAATGCTCATTTTCTCAGGGTGTTTTAATCCTTTGAGCCTTAGTTTTTCCATCTGTAACGTAGTTACAGTAGTTGTACTGGTTTTGATTACTTTTGTGAAATGTTTTGATATCTGTTTGTAAGACTTTATCTTTAAAATCCACTCACAAATGTACAACTTGTTACTAAAAAAAAAAAAAAAAAAGAAATAATTCAACATTTTTCCCAGCCAAGATTTTATGACAAGTCCCGTGATTTACCAAGAGCATCCCACCACATCTCAGTCCTTGTAGGCAAAAATATTTGAAATAAAGATTGAGCACCTAGTGGAAAAGCAGGGTCAACCCATGGGAGCTCAGATGCACACAGTGCACCTGAGTGACCAGAAGAGGTGAAGCCAGGATCCAGCACATCCCAGACCTCATTTAAGGGTTGGTAGGGGAGGTGAAGGTATCTTGCAGTTCCCTTCATACCTGAGGCTTCCTGAAGATAGGTGGCTTCTTTCCTTTACTGATGTGCTTATAGCTGTTGTATTTGAGTAAGTCCTTACTTGCAGCAGTCTAGAATTTTACTACTTTGCTGTCATTGCTGCACTTTCCTATATATTACAGTCCTCTTCCTCTAAAAATCAAAATCATACTGCTAGGTTCATCTCATTACTTAGTATTCAAGTGTTTTAATTATAGTTTAAAATGTGTTCTGGCTATTTTTGGATTACAAAGAAAAGAATGAAAGGTAACAGAGGATTTATCTTTTATTTTCTTATTTGCTTGTTCCTATCAAGACTTCAAAACCAATACTATGATGGTTAGGCCTTTTGATTTTGGATGCTTGGCATTGATATTATTTATTTTAAAATATCACAGAATCGTTAAGGTTGGGGAAGCCCAACCATCCATCTACCATCAGTACTGTCTGCTAAACCATGTCCCTTTTAAATATTTCTAGGGACAGTGACTCCACTACTTCCAATGCATTACCACTCTTTTTGAGAAGAAATTTTTCTTAATATTCAAACTGAGCCTCCACTGGTGCAACTTGAGACCATTCCCTCTAGTCTTATTGCTAGTTATGCAGAAGAGTCTGAACCCCATCTCACTACAACCTCCTTTCAAGCAGTCGTAGAGATCAATAAGGTCTTTCCTGATTTTCCTCATTTCATCAGTCCTCATCCAGATTCCCATAGCCTCTTATTTTAAGACTTGTGCTCCAAACCCTCATCAGTTTTGTTGCCCGTTCGTCTCTTTAGACTAGTAGACCTTTGTTCCTTACACCTATTCTCACAGAAAAGACAGAAACTAAAAGTTCCCGTAATTGAGCAAATCTACCTTTTAAAATATGCTAAAACAACTCAATTGTTTATGGAGAATTTAAATATTCCGTAAGTTTTATAAGCCAAAATAGGAGTAAATGCTCTTTCAGAGAGACAGTTGTATTCAGACTGCCAGAACTGACCTGGAGGTGTATGTTTGTCCATATGTCTCTTTCTGCAGTATTAACAAACTCTGCACTAACTTGTAAAAATAAGAATAATAATAATTCAGAGGTACATTTTCCTTGTTTCCAAAACCATAGTCTGGTAGTTAACCTTTCTGGAATCTACAGTTCTGTAGTTTTCAGCTCTCCCTTGCTTTCTTATTGTCAGTGTGATGAGCTGTGAGTGCTACCAGCTGACTGTCCATTGAAAACCTTGTCAAAATTGTATGGAATTGCTTCAGTGTTTGTTTAAACTCAACAGGAGGCAGGTTCTAGTAGCAGGCATCTGCTTTTCCCTCTTTTCTCTCAGTTTCTTGCCTTCACTCTCTAGAGGGACAGGGTACACCAACTGTAGTTTAGTGTTTATCCAGAAGGCCAATAGTAGCTAAAACAAGCTGAAACAGTGAACTCTGCTGTGAAATTTTGCTGACTGAAACTTATTTGGAAAGTAACTTGTATTCATATGACTACCCTGATGCTTCAGAAAGAACTGTATGTATGTGGAAACAGATCGTGAGATGTGTACTGAGAGAGAGAAGGTTTCTATAAAAATAGATTTCATTTCAAAAATTCAAAACTGAAAATAAAAAGGTGATCCAGAAAGTCTACTGAAAATCAATCAATTAGACACAGTCCTATGAAAATAACCAAAAATCAGGAACTGGCACAATGCTAATCCTCATATTTTCACATGAGTTAAATCTGGTCTCCATTTTTGGTGGCAATTTACTGCAAGATTCAGTGCTTTGTAATGAGGATTCATTATATGTGCCTTCTCACATGAGCTGGGTGTTCAGATCAAAGCTTTTACTCTTTCTCTGTCCTCAGCTTTCTCAGAATGGATCTATTTGGCTCTGGTCACCTTAACTGTCTCTCTTGAGCTTCAGTTCCCTGCAAGAACCACAAATATAAGTTTTTAAGGTGAATGAAGTATGAGGCATTGAAAAAAGACTGATTTCATTTGCTGGCAATTAAGATAAGGTTATTCATGCATGTAATAGATTGCTTTTTTTTTTTTTTCTGTCTTCTAGCTAATTATCAAAGGTCAGTTTTAGCATCAAAGCCCTGAGTGTCTCCATCATTGCTGACTTTCCACAAAGTCAAAAAAGTTCACATCCTCACAGGCAACATTCAGCAATGCTGGATGAATGCTCCCATGTCTTTTGTTGCACCTTTCTGAGCAATAAATCATCTCTGAAAAGGGAAAATGCATTCAGTTCCAGTTCTGTGTAGAAATATATTACTTCTGGAAGTTTTCCATCCACTAAAAAGAATAAAAGTCATGATTACGTATGGATGTATTCATCAGCTCCATTTTCTGTCCACTTATAGCAAGCCTTTGGAGACTTGTTTTGGAATAAAATATTAGTATAATGGCCAAGAAAAATGCAGGGCATTTATCTACTTTCATGTATTATACAGAAGCATCTTTCATTTTAGAAAAAAATAAAGCAAAAGGAATTAATGGGGAATAACATTAATAATGATAGCAAATGTAATAAGATTAAATAAATGAAATATGAGATTTATCAAATGTAACTATCAACAAAATATTTAGCTTATATTGAGGAATGTTGCTGTTGGCTTACTGTCACTGGGACATGGTTTGATAGGCATTACTGTCTGTTACTGTTTTATGTTTTTCCAGTTTCTTCTTACAGAAAGTAGGGGAAAGATGGGAGAAATCCTCAAACAAACCAGGAAACAACAGATGACTGAGACACTACACTCACTGCAGTGAGCACAGAACATTGAGAACAGATAATTATCACAGTTTCTTCACATTCTTGTGTTACAGTGCAAACTCTTTATGTGAATTGGAATGGCTAAGTCTGCTGGTTACTGCTGTGGTTGATCACTGTTTCCAGTGGATCATGTGCTAGAATCATGAAAGATTTATTTCCTAACTAGTCTGGAACCCTATAGAACAAAATGACACATTAATGAATTACAAATTAGCTGCAGTATATTTTCACTGGTATAACTGAGGTCAGAAACTGTTCTAAAGGTTTTTAAAACATTGCATTTTCTAAACTGATAAATAATTTATTTGATTGTTTTATCTGTGTCAGAAACTGTCTTCTTCTCCTTTATAGGATTCCCAAAATAACATGTACTGAATTGTGAGGTTCAGAGCCAGTGCTATTCATTACTGATGTGGCTTATTATTAAGTCAGTTGTAGTGACCATACAGCCATCAGTTGGACTAGATCTTAGAAGGTTCTCTTCTCTCCTCTACTCTCCCCCTTCTCTTCTATTAGTCCTGCTCATTCAGAAGTGCTGAGGTTTCCCTATATTTCATCCACTGCAAACAGTTGTTGATGGCCATTGTAATTTAGAGGGTTGAAACCAGACTACACCAAAGCAAACACAGAGAACACAAGGAAATCCTTGCAGATTCTCTGTGAAAGTTTAACTGGATTTAATGTATAGAGCATGTAACAATTTTGTATTTAATAATAGCTTCATGTCTTTCTGTTGTGATTATGCAAATAGTCTTTTGTAAAAAAACATTATAAAATTTTTAATCTACATAAGACGTTATTCAACAGACATGGATCACAATAGGACTGCAAGATATTTCATGAATAAGGGAAAAAAAGGTCATGGTCTGGAGAGAATACCCAAAATTCTGTTTATGCAGAAGAAGGGCTTACTTAACACGAATAATTTTCAAGTTAGGCATTTTTTTTTTCCTGCATTTCAGCCTCACGGGAGGCTTGCTGTTTATAATTTTGTGCTATGGCAGATGTGAGTAAGAAGCATTTTGTACTGAGCAGTGGTGGTCTCTTAGGTAAATACACAGACTTCTTTTTGGGTACAGCTTCTCCTGTGATACTGTGATAATACTTGCTGACTAGTTTTGTGGTATCAGGATGACTGAGAAGCTTGTGTTTACTACCTAGGGTAGGAAAGGGGGAATATGTAACGGAAGTAATGAGAAGAAATATGAAGGCATTTGCTCATCTTGTATTTCCTTGACTTCTTAGCTTCAGTCATAACTTCTGATAACCCAACTTCTACCATTGGGTAGGAAAATATTGATCTGATATAAGAATGGAGACATATGCCAGAGGACATATAAACACCTTGGTAGAGAGAGAAATACTTGGCTGGAAATTGTCTGCTATGATTGTTCTTAATTGGAATGTAAAACTAATATTTCTTTACTGTGAAAAATAAAAAATGAACATGAATTTTTCAGAAAAAATATCTGTACAGAATATTTAAATGTCGTTAGATAAAGCATATTAGTAGCTGAATTGCACATTAGTGTCACATTTATAATTTTATAATTTTTCAGGCACAATTAAGGGAAATGCATAAGTGTGTTGTCTTGGCCTTAGATACTTACTAAGAACAGCTTCAGTTTTAATAACGTATTTGATACCATTAGTGAATTTTTTCCACGTTTTGATCTCTGAAATATAGTAGTGTTAGGGTTATAAGGATGTTAGAAAGGTTAAAATAAAATTACTTTTCTTAATAGTTGGTAGGGAAAAGATGAGTGAGTCCTGCAGTCCCAGTTTACCACTGTCACATGCAAGTTTAGTCTGATGTAGTACAAGTTTTACTGGTTATAGCTGGAAATACCTAGCAGTTAATAAGATTTACAACTTCTTTACTTCAGCTCCTTTTTGAGAATGCATTGGAGCTTTCAATTTTCTTGTCTCCCTCAATCAGCAATGGTGCTGTATATTTTGGGTGGTATAGCTTCAACATAACTGACAGTAAAAATCTCCCCAGCCCTTTGCTAGAGAGGAATACACACCAAGATATATGGCTAGGGGCTCAGCTACAGTAGATTGCCCTCTAGCCAAATAAGTGCCCTGAATAAGAAAGGGCAGTGCTAACTTTCCCTGTAAATCTTAATAAATGAAGAATGGATAAATACTGCCGTGTAAGGACGCACAGAATTCTGGGTTGCATGGTGAGTAGTCATATGGCTTGATACCTAAGTGAAGTTTAAAATGCTTCCTGTTAAACACCCGTTAAAGCTACACTGTTGTGATCTATGTGTAAAAATACTCTTTTTCTATGATTTTACAGAACCTTTCCAGCTGTTAGTAAAAATTCTTGTGACATCAATGTTTTCTAGATTGAGCTGATCAAAAACTTGTGTCAAATTCAGATTACTTGTTTCTGTTATTCACTATAGAAAGTTTGAGGGAGAACACATCTTGAAACTTATACATAGGATTTGTTCATTTAAGTACTTCATGAAAAATCATTGTCTCATTCTGTTTTCTGTTCCTTTTCATTCATTCTTCCTAAACACTTATTTCACCATAGTTGTCTGTGACAGTCTCTGTGACTGTTAGTGAGTGAAAAGTGTTTCCTTAAGAGAGCATCTAAAAGTTGTTTGCTCTGCCAGTGTTACATACATTGATATATTTTTCTCCTTTTTTTCCATTGATAATTTTTTTTATCCTTAAATTCTTTAAATTTTGTCCTTAAATTCTGTCTCTTCAATGTATAAGTACTCATCACAAAATAATTGATGTATGGAAACAATTTTGATGCAAGAGTCCATACAGGGGAAAAAAAAAAAACAAAAAAAAAACCATGTTGCTTTTCTTAGCAACAAAACTTTCTTAGGAAGTTTTGTAAGTTTAGTAAAGGAAAAACTTTAGATTTCACATTAATCTTCTGTGTAGGCAGACCTCTGTCCTAAAAATGACAACCCTGCATTTACTGTGTATCATGGGAGGTCTTCATTGTTAATCTGAACAATCTCCTTAGCCTTGAGGTTAAAGTCTATACTAATATTTGTCACTGATTCACAAGCGGGCCTTTTTTCACACTGATTATAGTCAGGGAACTAAAAGACTATTTCCTTGACTTCCAAATTTCCTTACTCCTTTTTTAGAGTATCAAGATATGTACTTTTTGCCCAGATTCAATTACACAGGAACATCTGAAAGGATCAGGTCTACTTATACTTGGCTGACACGTGAAACAGTATTTTAGCAATCCCAGTCCCTTTCTTCTCTTGGATCTTTCAGAAAAATCCGTATCCTTCACTGACCTCCCAAGGGCATGGCACTCAGATCAGGTGTGCCTTGAGCAATATCTATTGAAGGAGACCAGAAAATTCATTTCATTCTGCCTTTCCATGGGTTGTCCAAACAGTCTAGAGACGTGTCAAAGCAAAAAATGCAGAAAGTACTGTGTTATTTAGACTTGGAACTGCTGTTCTTCCCAGAGAGGATGAGGATTTACTCTTTTCTGCAGCTCTCTGTAGATTCAGAGAAGCCAAGAACACCTTCTGACCTATAATTGCTCTTTGAAATATATATGTAACGTAAACTTTTAACAAACTGCTGCATTTATTAAAACATTCATGTGTGTCTCCTGAAGCATCTAAAAGCAATGGACAATCCAGGCATGCATTAAAAGAAAAAAAGCATTGGAATGGATTCATTATCGGTACATCTTTCCCTACAGATTTTCTGATTACCTGAAATGACTAGTGAGTCAATCAGGCTGCCCTGGGCTCAGACTGCTCACAGTTCTTAAAAAAGGCAGAATCATTCTTAGCTGTGAAATTATTCATGCCTTTAACAATTTCTTCATGGGACTTTCAATTTAATCTCACTGTAGGCAATAGTTATTTTTTTCTGGCTCAGTGATAGAGAACACATTCTAAAACTGGTCAGAGAAAATTTGGCTGGAATGAGAATTCAGAAACATCAAAAGTAGACATGAGAGTTTATAATTAATTAAATTTTAGTTATTTTAAATTAGTATCATTACCAGGGTAGCATGACAAAGCTGTATCTTGACGTCAGTGAAGAAGCATCATATAGTCACGAATGATTTTATTCTCTCTTCATACTCTCTTGGCATTTTGCATGGCCCCAGACTTCTCCAAATATTTATTGGTTTATCCATACAAGAATGGGCAAACTTTTATTACCTTACAGCATTTCAGGAGCAATGATAAAACAGAAATCCTTGAAAATACAGCAGTTGCTCTGAGACAGACTAAAAATGTGATCAGTTTTAGACATTTATGACAAGTCTTGGCAGGAACAAAACTAGAGTATGAAGTAATATATAATGTATAGGTTCTAAAATATTTTAGTGTGAAGTATTCAACAAGAAAGGGAAAGTCCAGGAGGGTGTACTCACCTAGTGAGTGACACAGGCAAGCTGGTAACAACAGACAAGGAAAAGACTGAGGTACTTAACAACTTCTATGCCTTGGTCTTCTCTGATTACTGCTGGCCACACAGCCCTCAAATGTTTGGTTTGGTTGGAGGAGACTGGGGAGGCAATGTCCCTCCCACTGTCAGTGAAAATGAGGTTCATGACCACTTGAGGAATGTGAACATCCACAAGTCTAAGAGTCCCAATGAAATGCATCCTAGAGTCCCGAAGGAAGTGGCTGATGTAATCACTAAGCCACTGCCAATGATATTTGAAAAGTCATGACAATCAGGTGAAGTCCTTGTTGATGAAAAAAAAGGCAACACCACACTCATTTTTAAGAATGGTAAGAAGGACGACCCCAGGAATTACCAACTTGTCAGTCTCACCTCTGTGCTAGGAAAGATCACGGAGCAGATTTTCCTGGAAGCTATGCTAAGGCGCATGGAAGTCAGAGAGTTGATAGAGAAGAACTAGCATGGCTTCATCAAGGGCAAATTCTGTTTGACCAACCTTGTGGCCTTTGATGATGTCTCTGTATCAGTGGACAAGGGAAGATCTATTGATGTCATCTGTCTGGACTTTAGTAAGACCTATGGCGTAGTACCCCATGGTGTTCTTCTCTTCAAATTGGAAAGATATGGATTTGACTGTTCAAAAGACTAAGAACTGGCTACAGGATTCAGTCCAGACAGCAGTGGATAATGATTCAATATCTGGATAGAGATCAGTGTCAAGTGGTGTCACCTAGGGGTCACTGCTGAGACCCATACTCTTTAATAGCTTCATCAATGGTATTGACAGTGGGGTTGAGCGCACCTTCAGCAAGTTTGCTCATGACACCAAGATTTGGGGTATGGTTGACACACCAGAGGAGCCCAGACAGACTGGAGCAGTGGGCCCAGATGAACCTCATGAGATTCAACACATTGAAATTCAAGATCTTGCACCTGGGTTGAGGCAACCGTCACTACCAGTGCAAGTTGGGGGGTGAAAGGATTGAGCACAGTCCTGCCAAAAATGACCTGGGGGTACTGGTGGATGGGAAGCTGGACAAAAGCCAGTCAGCAGTGTGCCCTTGCAGCCACGAGACCCAACCGTATTCTGGGCTATATCAAAAGAAGCATGGCCACCAGGGCAAGGGAGGTGATCCTGCCCCTCTACTCTGTGCTGGTGAGGCCTCACCTGGAGTACTGTGTCCAGATGTGGAGACCTCAGTGCAGGAGAGATGTGAACCTGCTGGAGTTCATGCAGAGGGCCATGGAAACCATGGAACACCATCTATAAGGACAGGCTGAAAGAGCTGGGTCTGTTCAGCCTGAAGAAGAGGAGACTGTGAGCTGACCTGAGAGTGTCCTTTCAATATTTAAAGGGGAATTTTACAGGAAAGAAGGGGTCAGATTTTTTAGCAGAGTCTGGGGTGACAGAACAAGGGGAAATGGCTTCAAGCTTAAAGAGGGTAGATTTAGGTTGGATATACGGGAAATGTCTTTTACAGTGGGGGTGGTGAGGCTCTGGAACAGGCTGCCCAGAGATATGGTTGATGCCCCATCCCTGAAGACTTGAAAGGCCAGACTAGATCAGGTCCTCAGCAACCTGATCTAACTGTGCATGTTCCAGTTCATTGCAGGGGAGCTAGACTAGATGGTCCTTACAGGTCCTTTCAAACTCAAAGGTTTATTCAATTCTATAACTAAAGGAGTTATAAATGATTTTTTTAATCGCCTTATAATTTTATGTGTTTAGAAGGAATAGGGAGTGGTTGCATTTACATTTTCTGAAACATTATTGAGAGATTAAAAGTCCACAAAAATTAAATGAGGTGTCAATAGTTATTAGACTGAAATCTAACTTCCCTAACTTCTGGATACTACATAATTACACAGCACTTTCTAGACAAGATGAGATAATCAGTGGTAGTTCTGTTTATAGGAAGAATTACTTCTAAGGTTCTTTCACAGAACTGAAGTAGAAAAGGGAAAATAAATTTCATAAACTGAAATTAGCTGGATCGCAAACGAAGTCATCACTTGCAAAGGCGCAGCATCCTGCTTCGTTATGTTCCTGAAGATTTCCTTACAGTCAGAAAGTGCTGTGTGTTTTTAACTCTTCTGTTAAATAAAAACTTCTCTAATAAGAGTTGAAGAAAAGGGACTGGTTTATTATTTGTATTCAAATAGTCACCGCTTGAATGGAATCTAATTTTCTGTGTGTGCAAGAATCCAAGGTGGCATAAAATAGTTTTGTAATTCTGTCTGTTGGGTTATTTCGTACCACATCAGACTAAGTTGATGTTCTTCTATTTTATAATTATTAAGACAAAGAGCAGTGGGCTAAAATTGTTGTTTTTGTCCTGAAGACATAATTCAATTCAAATATGTGACTGGTATTTTCAAATTTAAAAATAAATAAACCAAAACCTTGATGAATCAAAATATTAGAGCTAAGAATTTAGCTCTAAGCACACAAAAAATATCCATGCTATACACTAATACATTTAACTGCCTGTCATAGTGAGTTCAAAACAGAGTTCAAAGTTACATTTTAATTAAAGTTATATCCTTTTGGCAATATATATATATATTAAACTTTATAAGGGTTTTCCTATTATTACTGTGTTAGTTTCTAAGGATTATTTTAATGAAAAACTGTAAATCTATACATTACTGTTTAAAATTTCTAATACTTGTCCAATAATATTATAAATTTGAGATGAAAGACTGTTCTTTTAATCCTCAATTATGTTGCTAGAACTGGTGCTACAATTGTGGAAAGTAATATAGTTCAGGCATGACATTTTAATCATTGGATAAAACATAAGATTTATTTTTCATTAAAGTGTTACTCATCAGCAAATTGACTAAATCCTTCACTGACCTTTCTTTTTTATTTTTATTTTCCTAAGATATTAGGAATTTTAAAGAGTTGCTGTACCTCATCCTTATCTATCAAGATCAGATTCCTCTGACCTTTAGTTTGTATTTAACATTACTTAATACTTCAATTCATAAAATCCCTTGTCATTAAATAGTATTTTAACATTTTCTTCTCCTGCCAGTTGTTGGTGATGTCTACAAACTGTAGTGATAAGAAAGCAGAGGTCTTTTCTCATAATGAAACCGTTCGTGTTCGTACTATTATTGTGTTGAAACTCTGCTGCATGGCTATTGCATTCTGCTTATGCAAAGGGAAACGAGGTTAAAATAGCTGAGTCGTGAAAAAAAAAAAAAAAGAGTTGCACAAGTTGTTTGGCCTTTAATTACATTGGTAAGGCAGACTGACGTTAGACAGCTGATGTTAATTTATCAGATGACCACCCACAGTTATGTTCTTTGGTTGTTTCACAGAGAATAAGTTATATATTTGATGAATCTTTGGCTGAAAAACTGAAGTCTACTGACACTCAAGTGAAGTCCATTCAAGTCCAACATTCCCTTGTTAGCTTTTACCATAAGCATCAAATCAGCTTAAATTTGGTATATTTGTTCTTTCACCTTCCTGCATTATCAGCAAAAAAACAGTTGCCAGTTATTGACCATGGAGGGATAAAGAGCTGTTTTCTTGCTGCGTGTTGAACCTAAAGTCCAGTTTGTGAAGTCTTAGGGACATGAAGTCAAAGAATCTCAAATTCAGTTCAGATAGTAAGCTTAAATTGGATCAGGCTTGTGTTTAGTGGAAGTACTGGATCTCAAATCATAATAGAACCTACTAAGTTTAGTGATCTTCAGGCATCAAAGAAAATTTTGGGAATGAAGCTTTGGATGGTACTTCTGCAGAGGAGATTAAGTCCTTCCTAGTTTTCTCCTGCAGAAGTCAACTTTCTATGTTAAATTAGGTCTGAATAAGGCCAGATATGATGGTAGCCCAAATGAATCTGATTATGTGCTTCCTTCTCCTGATTCCCTTACTATGCCTATCCACTTTCAGGTAATGCTGATTGTAGTATCTATTGAGCTTTACATAAAATTTAGATTAAAAATGGATTAACTGTAGATGACCATTTCAGTTCACCTGTAACCTGAACTCCAGCAACAGATTTTTAAAAATATAATGCATGTAGATGCAGTTTTAAAAATTACTCAAGGGAAAAATATGAAATTGATTAAACAGGCACAAGAACTCATCTGGTTGGTTTTAAAAGCAGAACTGATGATATTTAAAATTATTTGAAAATCAACCTGATGGTTCCTGGAATTACTTACAAATGAATTCCATGGTGGTTTAGTATCATCATTGGGAAGAGGAGTGTGAAGCTGAGAAAATCTCTTGCCATCTGGAAAGCAACCCTAGCACCTGATAGCTCCATTCTAAGTCCCCTCAGGAAGCTTACAATTATATAAAATGTTTAATCAAAACTGTTATGCCAAGCATAACTGCAAAACTAACATCAACAGAGAAAGGAGTCTAAATGGTTCCATATGAGCTGCTCATATCACTAGAATTTTTAAAAGCTGAGGAGAAGAGATGCTCCCAAATTTACTTTGTTTATCTGAAAGTTATTAAAATCACTTTTTTACTAAATAGTGTCCCTCCAGCTACCCAACATTGTTATTGTCACAAATGTTAATTATAGAATTAATGTCCATAGACACATAGTTGTTTCTACATGAAGACTGAATGTTTATTTGTTCAGCTCCTTACAAATGTTCTAATCTCTCTTTTCTGAAAGTTAATTATACAGATAAAACATGGAAAATATTTTGTTTGGATTTTTGTCATCTTAGGGCAAATTTGCATTTATAAGACTGTTGGAATATAGACTTTCAGATTTGAGAATAGAATTTTTTTATACTCTAGAAAAAGTGTGCAAAAGCAGGTGATATTTTGAATAGATTTAGTTGGGAATTTGCTAGTATAAACAATCTTTCATTAAAAATAAGTTTAGAATTTGTTTACAGGAAAGATGTAATATCAAAGTAGTTTTAATCATTATATACTTAATGTAATTCTACATGTCCAAAGCAAAATATACACTAGAGAAGAAAAATGTTAGTGTAAGAGAATTGATCTTCTGGCACAGTTTGCTTTTGTTTTGAATTGAATCCTAGGAAAACTGTAACTTCACAACATATTAGGCATGTTGCAGGAAATTTAGATATTGCAACCACTTAACTGAAAATGCTTCAGTTAATTTTTTTATCTTTTAAATGTTTGCTAAAGCAATCTGTAAATCTATAAAATATTATACACATGTGTTCACACATGTTTATTACATGTTCCACAAAATGTTGCAGTTCTAAAGGCTTGATTCTCCAGAACAAAAAACTGAAAATTCTGAAAATCACACATTTTCAGCACATACAGAAAAATTCCAGTTAATTTGTTCAACTATTATATGTATATAAAATCATATAATTGTCTTTATGGAAATTTAATACAGTTTGAAGTGTTCCATAAATTGGGAGTGTTACATCATTTGACTGCAGTGTTATATATCTAGTGATTTTTTTTTTTAATACAGATACAAGAAATTCCTGTTTGGGAAAAAATTAGTCCATTGTCATCTATATAACACTATGGCACTGGCAATGGTATTGAAAACAGGAGAATTCAGATCTCATGTCCCCAAATTCACTAAGGGAGGTACCTCAAGGCTAAAGCTTTACTGATAACATACTTGGAGAATCTCATTGGAAATGAACCCATATCCCAGAGCACCCCAGTGAAGGCAATTCAAATGCTCGAAGCCTTCTGATCTCCAATTCTGACGACTGATTTAAGGCTTCCACCTCCACCTATCTAAGTGTGTCACACTCAAGAAATCTTAGAAATACTGGTTGAAAAGAGCCTCATCTCTCAGTCTTCTGCATGAAGCAGGATGTTACCAGCCTCATGTAAGGTTAGATTTGTCTTTTGTCTAGTTGAATCTTGAAAACTGCAATAGAAGGGGTTTTACAACTTATCTGAGTGACATATTCCAATGTTGCCCTGCCCTCCTGGACACAAATTCATAGAATCTTGACTTTCATCATGAGACATTTTGGTTCAGAGGAGAGGGAGCATGGTAAGATCCTGTCAGAAAGTGTGATGGATGAAGCTTGTTATTCATGCTTTTTCTGAACAGGAAATCAACTTGAAATTTTCTGATTGCTTGCAGCTCCCTGCAATGCTACACTGGCATTACTAGAGCTGTATCAGAACTTCACTTACTACCATTTCTTTCTACTTAGCACCATTTCTTTTTAATAAGTGGGCTTAAATATTCATTAAGGTAGTGTAATAGTAGGTTTATCCTGCTGCTTTAGATATTGCTTGCATTTCAGTCAGTGTGATTTCTGAAGATAAATGAACAACTTTTAGGACAGCTGGAGAAGGTGCCTTAGGTAAATCTGTACCAAAAGTGCTGCTTTACTGATCTTTCAGTTAAACCTATACATACTGAAGGTATTTATTTTGCACCTACCTGTCATAAAGCAATATCTGAGAGTTACAAATATGAACAGTAACTTTACATAGTTCACATTTTAACACACCTTAGAATTAGAAACATGAGAAGAAGTTAGTTCATTAAAAGAAACCAAATAGAACAAAACTCAGTCACTACTGAGTTTGGGAAAGTTTGGCAAGTACAGTAAAACATCTCTAAGAACTCGAGCCTTTCCTTCTGTTGTTTTTCTTTAAAATGTGAAGTATCCGATCCCCGTGCCAGTAAATACCCATTAAATGGTGCAGAAGGTAAATACTATCATCTCTCTTTCATGTCTCCTTGCCCTTTCAGAATCTCTCCAAAGACTTCTGAAGTGGTCCATTCATCTTAATGAGATACTGCCAAGCAAACGAGGACATGTCAGGGATATGAGTACAGATGGAAGCTATCCCTGGGATGTCTGCACTGCTTCATTCATTTCAGGGGCTCTCCTTACTTTCCTTAATGTAGTTTCATCTCTAGTGAGCTTGCTGGTAATTAGAGCATAACGTTTTATTTTTAGATAAATAATTTTGTAGTTTTCTGATACCTATAGTCCAACTTTTTTTTTCTTTCTAATACTGATGTGTGCATTTATGTGCACTGGAGAGAGAAAAAGGAACTTGGTTTGTTTACCATAACAAAAAAGAAAAAAAAAAGTAAAATGCCTGAGTGAATGCTGCATAGTGTTGCACTAAAAACCTGAAGAAATGAATGCAAGTCATTCTATTTTCACTCGAATTATGTCTTTGTGCAGTATCTTCTGGATGACACTCGTGCCAGGCCACTTGAGGTGTGTAAGACCTTGACTTATTTTCATTAGCATGAGAACTTCAAACAGCAAGATAACCTCTACCAGTAAATGAATTTCTGTTTGCAGTTTGCCTCATCTCCTAAGTCTTCTCTTTGTTCTAGTTTCTGTCTCAATTTCCTTCTTTAATAAATGTTAATCACTAATTTCTCCTAATTGGCAATTATTTTATATTGTGTTCTACTAGAGGTACAAAATTTTTGTTATTGCCTAGCACATCTCCATCTATTTATCTAATTTCCATCTAATTTCCTCTACCCTTTATTTTACTTAGCAATTTTAGTCCTTATCATTTAGCTTTACCAACAGCACACTGGAATTCTTAAATTCTGTTCAATTTACTCCGCAGCTTTGTTATATTCCTTGACATTCCTCTGTATAAGACATGCTGTCATTTAAATTATGGATGTTTCCATTGCTTCTTTGTAGCACTTACTCTTTTAAGTTTTATAGCGTACACCTTCAGGTAAAATAAATTCAACCTTGCTTAGTGTGATCAAAGAGCAGGCAAGGCTTCAACTACAGTTAAGATCAGCTTTGAATCTAACACTGCCAACACACTGGTTATATTATCTGGATTGTTCCCTACAAAATAAGGTCAGAGAAATCAGCTTCAAAGTTCAGTAATGAAACTTCCTATCTGCTAAGGAGTGGAGTAAGGTGATCTTAACAATCTGGAGGAATTCCTTTATTTCATAAGTATATGTTTAAGGAAATAGCTTCATTAACAAATCATCCATCTCTGCCAGGCATTCATTTCTCCCTTAATCCTATCAATCACAGATTCATAGATTCATAGATTCATTAGGTTGGAAAGGACCTACAAGATCATCTAGTCCAACCATCCTCCCACCACCATCCCTACCCACCAAGCTACTAAATCAAATCCCTTAGCACCTCATCTAAACGCTTCTTGAACAGCGCTAGGGACAGTGCCTCAACCACCTCCCTTGGCAGGCCATTCCAGTGCCTGACCACTCTTTCAGAGAAAAAAAAATTTCTCAAATCTAATCTAAATCTTCCCTGGCACAACTTGTGGCCATTCCCTCTCGTCCTGTCATTAGTTACCTGGGAGAAGAGGCTGACCCCCTCCTCACCACAGCCTCCCTTCAGGAAGTGGTAGAGTGCAATGAGGTCTCTCCTCTGAGCCTCCTTTTCTCCAGACTAAAATCAATAATGGTAGGATTTGATCCAATCTGTTCTATTTCTGCTAGACATAGTCCTGCAAAGACATGTAATTGAGCTCATAGGTTCCATTCAGATTTTTAGGCACTTAAACTTTCTGATCATCTGGAATGGTCACCTGCTTGTCTGAATGGTAATTAACACAACACTGCTATTTGTTTTAAGAAATGATATGCACTTATAGGGCAGTTCCTATTTGAAGAAGAAGTTAATTACTACTTTATTTATTTGGCTTGCATTATAGTACTTGAAAATTGGAAAATTTGTCACAAAATTGGAAAATTTGTGACAGATTTGCTATCACTAACTTCAAACCCTGGGAAAACCTTGAATTCACCTAAAGCTTTCTAAAAATCTTGTGGAACAAGAACCAAATGGTAGGGACTGAAGAGTTTGAAAGTCATTAGGCCGTGATTTTAGAGCTCATGTAGCTTTTTTTTTTTTTTATAATTAAATTAAATTAAAATGATTTTGTTCTATGATACTAGAGATCTGTTACTCTTCTCAGGCTTACAGCTGTGTTTCAGAACCGGTGCTCTATTTTTTGCCTGTGAGCCACTGAGTAGCTTTTCCAGTCTTTCATGAATACATCTTGACTTTTCTGATATTTTGCTATTTCAGTATGACATCAGCAAATAGAAGTGGCTGAGATCAAATAGCATAGAAAATTTTACAAAAACTAAAGTACAATGGTAACAAAGCCTCTCAGAATTAGATTTTAATGCAAGGAAATATTGTTAATCCTCATCCTTCAGAAATTTTTCAGGTTCAAATATTCTCTCAATTTAACAAAGGTATTCTTAAAAATACACTACAGCCTACGCTGAAGACTGCATTAAAAAACAAACAAACAAACAAAAAGCATAAGAAGTAATTCTCACATTAAAATTACAAACTTTTGACCAAGTAGATAAAGACAGAATTTATCTAAAAATGATTTTGTTTCTTCAAGAGTGCTCATAAATTTGAATGATCATCAGCAGTTTTGTTTTATTTCGTAAGACTTCTTCATCCTTTATGAAGAAACACACGCTTAATCTTTACTAGTCTGTATTTCAGTATTGAAAATTGCGCAGCTAAAAATGCAGATTTTTCAAAGTCATTTACAAGCAAGTGGTGTTGATTCTATGATATTTTGCACTGAGTGCACTAAGGAGTCCTTGTCTGTGCATCTCTATTGCAGGTGTCCCATGTTCCAGGGTAACCTGCAAATGAAACTTGCCCATCTTCTGAGTAGCTCTGATCCAAATTCTGCACATTTGTAGTTGGCTTTTCAATGTATGCTGAGGCTGGTTTGCAGAAATGCATTCCATCTTACCAAAGCTCACTGTCTTGGACATGCTTTCCTCTAACGCCACAGTTTCCCACCTGGTTTTGTCTCAGAATACAGGTTACAAGTGCAGTGCGGTGGTTTTCTCTCTTTTACATCTAGGCTTCACATAAGAAAATTGTCAAAGTCACAGAGCACATTGAAAGGCAACGTCCAATATTGTATTTCTAAATCTAGCAACTCACAGAGCATTCACTTTGCTGGAGACCTTCTTACTGGAGGTTGTTCAAGTTTAGCCAGCACTTACATCCTGGGATACTGATAGATTTCTGCCTACCTTACAGGCAATCAACTCTTAAGAGGTGTCAGAATCATATAAGAATTACGAATGTAATCCTATCTAAGCTCTACTCTGATTACTGTTTTTGGTTGTTTGGCTGCTTTTTTTTTTTCAGCCTGGATTTTTGCACCATCTCTCCAGTTCTTTATCTGTGAATATATATTGTTCCTTTAATATGTTACTTTACTTTGTCTTACAGCAGATAATGTGGAATGTAACTCATTTCACTTGTAGTACAGATTGTTTTCAGACTCTATAGACACATCACCTTTAACTAAAATCGTATGGTGATAATCTTCCTTACATCCAAAGAACTAATAAAATATTACTTGTAGACAGATTTAAGAGTTATTACAGTATTTGTTGCCCTATTTTTTACATGGTATAAATTAAACAAATATTTCTCTGAATTTTGCAACTTAGCTTTGGATTTCTTTCTTTTTTTTTAATTGAAATAGAATAATAATAAAATACATTAGTAAATTAGCTGGTAAAATCACAGTTTTGTCAATAGTGGTCTGGAGTTCAGTAGTTTACATATACTTTTAACGTACTGACTTTTTTTAAATAGAAAAGAAAACAGTAAAGTGAGTTGTCATTTAAAGATTGTTCTGTATTCAGGGATAAAGCACAATGGGGAACAGGGAAAAAATGTTGAGAGAGAAATCCTGGAATTGCTGTTTCAGAGCTATCTACAAAGTAAATTATACCTTGTAATTCCTTTATTTAGTATACTATATATACATATATATATATAAAAAAAAAATAATTCTATCATCTGACTGTACTTCAAGACCTGCCAGTATAAATAAAATTTATAACATGTATTCTTCATAAAATGGTTGATTATATTCCTTGAGCAAAGAAGATGCTTCTTATATTAAAAGCTAATTCTAGAAATACTGGCTTGAAGTGGACAAATAACTACTCTTCCCCAGTCAGTTCTCAAGAAAAGGACAGCCTGAAGCACGAATGAAAGTAATTTTACCCCTCTTTTATTATTTTAATTTTCTTGTGATAATTTAAACATTCTTGTTCTATTGGTTTTCATAAACTGTAAGTCTGTTTTGAATTGTGTTTTGGTAAGAATATCAAACTTAATATATCATCCCACCAAACATTTCTCCCAGTGAGTTAAATCTTTCTGACGGCTGTTTTCTCCTCTTACTGCAACACTTCTTTTCTAATAAAATAGTTGGAATTTATTTCTAGAATTTCCATGTCACAGACTTCAGCCAAACTATTAATTTGTTTATCTCCGCTATTATGTCATTAGATGTCTTTAGTGCACAAGAGAGGAGAAAGGGCAGGTGTTCGGAGTGAATTCATATATTTTTCCACCTCGCAAACTGAAGAGGTTGGGATGATGCTCCAAGATGCATATACTTCTTCATTGCTTCAGTAAACTTAATGCCTTCAGTGCCTTCTTCAAGTTATAAGGAACAGGGTTATTTTCCTTTGCCATCTATGCTGTTACTAGCAATGACTTCAAGACAGTATTTGTAGATGTAAACTGGTAGCAGGCTGGCAAGACATTACCCAAGGAACAGAGTAGACTTGTTCATGTTGAGCTGGGGCTGAGCTCTGCGCTTGTGTAATTAGATTTTTTAAGTGCCTTTCCATGCCCTTGCAAGGTTTAGCATCAGCTGACATTGTACAGAGATGCCTCAGCCATCCTCATCTGAGTCACAGTCACATATTTTCTGTTAAATTACACTAATAGAAGACTTGTTTTTGTTTGATTCAATGGATGTATAGTTAGTTAAGGAAATATATTTTTTCCTGTAATGGGTATACTGACGTTTCTGGCATTCACATAACAGGAGTTCTAGAACTTCAAACCATGTGCAGAAAATTCAGAATGTCTCAAGATCTGCTTTGCCTCGCATAACCTGATTTTGAAGTATGCAGTATACCTTTTTATCTCACGTAGGCACTCTGGAGTTTCTATGGAGATATTGAGATTCTATACTATTCTACATTATCGACTGCTGAGCCTCTATACGCAAATAATCAATTTCAGCACTTTTTCTTCCATTTATGCTCTTGTCTCTTGAAATCTTAGCATACTTGTTGCAGATGAGCATACTGGTAAGTGGTGGATAGTGGGGAGTAAAGAGGTGTCTGGGAGGATGCATTTTAGTGTCTACAAGAAGTCCAAGATGATAGTGTTTCATGTACATGCTGCTCTGGTCAGGAAAATGACTGACTTTTCTGTTCATGTACTTTCAGGGACAGATGACAGTTCTCTTCTTGTAGGGACTCAAAATCCTTCGCTTCTGTTTGGGTGAAAAAATTGTTAGGCAAGAAAAAGGTTGCATATTAGATAGTCTCATCATACAGACTGAAAATGCATCTATATCTAAAATGAAATAGAAAACATTGATTGCCACTGCACAAAACAGCATTGCACAGGTTGTAGATGATAAGTGAGATCACTTGAACTGGGTTTATAATTGCTCTCTTTAATATACAAGTAAAATAGTTCTTTCTAAAATACATCCTTAGGAGGTATTGGGAACACTCAGATTGCAGAGTTCAGATGTTTTAAGAAGGGACTTATCATGTTCGCATTTACATCCAATTATGTCACATTCTTTTGTTGTTTCCAACATCCAAAATACAACTCCAGTAACTGTGGGATTTCTTAGAATAGCACCTAGTTACTACTATTAGATAACAGTTTAGTTGACAGCAAGTATCCATTATAAAATTCAGTGGTTTAATTTTACAAGTCTTTCAGTAAGTTTCCATTATCAGGCAGTATATAGATCCCTTAAAGGAGATTTAAGTCATTATGAAGTATTGTTTGAAATAAAATACTAATTCTGACGCTTTTTTTTTTTTTTTTTTGTCTTCGTCTCCACTGAGGGGATTGAGATTTCTTATTTCTTCAGTTCTTGTATCTTTTTAGGTAAGCACACTGCAGTAGAGATCTAAGGACCATCTGTGCAGTATGGCCCTACCTATCTCAATGAGGAATGATGGAATCTGGCTCAATAAACAATGATGATTCATTTTCTGTGAATACCTATATTCATTCTTTGTATATTACATTTTCACTTTTCAGAGGTTAGAATGGTTATGCAGAATGTTGTACAATTTTGCTGAAACATCAAAGCGTCTTACTGCTGAACTTTGAATTGTTAAAGGAGTTTATGCGCAGCTCAATACCATTTTTCCACACAACTGAGTTAATAATGAGCCAGTCAGCCTGTTTATGGAAAGGAGGAAATAAACAAGCATTTCACCAGGAGAGTGCTCATCTGGTGGTGTTTGTTCTGCAATAGTTATTAACAATGTTTGGATTGGGGTCCTAAAGGTCAAAGTTTTGTTGCCCAATTCCTGTGACTGCTACAGTCTGCTGTCACTGGACTACATTCTGTAAATTGGGAGATATTCTGTAATTAGCCTTCTTTCTACAAGAAAGTACTTTCTAAATATTTCTACAACTGTTTTCTCATTGACATTTTTGCCCCTTTTATTTCTAACTTTCTTTGCAGAAGTCAGTTTATTACACACATAAAGAACTACCTATATATTAACGAGTGTGTGTGCTGGATTATATGCTTTTTCTTAGCGTTTCTCATTTATTTAAAATACATGAGAAATCCAAGCTTTGATAAATTGTATATTTAATGAGTAGATCAAATAAATATATCCCCAAACTATAATGATTTATCATCAAAGTGTAAAACTATCAACCTTTTTTAGTCATATATAATTGTGATTCAAACTGTTTAAAAATTTGAAAATGTAAAAAGAAAACCTCAAAGATTTTAAAATGTTACTCTGTACCTTGTACAAATATCTTTGAAGTCATGGTTTGCAGCATACTTGAGTCTACCCTAAAACCCCCTTCAGGCTCTCTGTATCCTGCATTTTTCTATTAAAAATCTCTTTCAGCTTTAAAACCTTCAGAACATTAGGAAGTCCTAACCTTCAGAGTTCTTCAGATTCATTTAGAAGGATCACTACTGGGAAATTGTTGCCTCATATCTGAAATAATCCACAACAGTATTCAGTCACAAATTACAAGCCTTACACCATGCATAGATAATATCAATTTCTCATCATGGAATTTAGCTGGATGCTGCTGCTAGTTAGGTAGAACTAATGAATATATGCCCTGAAGGAAAAGCATTTTCCTTGTGAATATTTATAGGTGTTAAATTCAGTTTGTTAGAACATACTCATTCATATTATCTGAATGAAAAGTCAGTGAATTAAAGAAATGAACTGTCATATATAACATTTAAAATATTTCCAACACACATTGATTTCCCTATCACTTATTTTCCATTTTCAAAATATAAGCTTATTGCTGATTTTTCTCTATTTGTAAGTAAAACACTTTTCCTTACAGTACAGTAGTGATACTGTAAAAGCAGTGACGACTAAGTATCATAAATAGGAAAAAAAAGATACCTGAAACAGAGATACTTTGAACTGTTTCTTGAAGCTCACACTTATGATGGATGCATGCAGGGTCGGAGACATACTTAATGTTTTGAAAGAAATAATGCTAGATGGATGCACTTCTGTTTCTCATTTTTGCATTTAGCAGATATGGTTATTGGAAATCGTATAATATTTTGACAGTTTGATAAAAGTTTTCCATATTTACAAATATTCTTTTTTTTTTTGAAATATCAAAGCATTGTAGTTCTTTGTCTGAAAGAATGATTAAATAAGCATAGGTGATGGAGGAGTGTACTCATAGAGGAAAAGAAAGCTTGGAATCGAACACACTAATTGTGATGATCTATTAAGCAGTTTCTTAAGATAATTTGTCAGCCTACCAGGGCCATCTTGTATCTTCTGCCCTTTCTCACCTTCTGTACAATAATGGAGGTTAGAATAATGTTACTCCCTTGTTCTCCCCAGAGCTACCATATGAGGCTTGTAAATTTTGATGAGTTGCCAGCAGCCTCACAAATGCTAAGGAGACACTGCTTCAGCAGCTACTTCTGTCATGAATCTTTATGATAAAGTTGTCTTGAAGCATTAACTGGGCTTACAGATTCCAGATTATAGCTGGAAGGTTTTGACAGCTCTTCCTTGAGTTTATTCTGGATTTCCACATAGTTCTCTCCCTAAGAATCCCATGCAAAACTCTAAATTGAGATAATATAATTAAAATAAATGTTATCATTTTTGAGGAATACTTTTTGACAACTCCAGATCTGAGTAAAGGGAAATAGTGCCCTGGGTCCTCTACAGGTTGGTTCAGAGAATCTAAGAATTTCCTCCCATGTGATATAGAACTCTGCTAAAGTAGTAGTAGTATCATGCATTTTTTTTCAACTTTTTATTTTGTAAGTAGTTGGGTGAAAGTAAACTGCTTAAAACCAATGAAAGAGCAGGAATTATTAGTAAAAGCTATTATTGATTTTTTCTTTACACTTTTTTTTTTGTTAAACATGGGCTTTTAGTCTCCTGTCAACCACCTATAGTCACTTGTAATATCAGGAGCTTTAGGAACAATTCCAGGTAGCAGAATTCTTTCGTGCTGTGCAGAACAACTTTGATACATCCTTAGCATGTCTCAGATACTCAAAACTGATGAGGTGTGTCTGGAATTCTGTGTCCTTTGATGGGCTCCTCAATACAATAAAGACATAGACATTCTGGAGCAGGACTAGCCACAAAGATATTTAAGAGCTTACAGCATCTGTCATATAGGAAGAGGTGGAGGTAACTTGGGAAGGATAAGTCTCTGGGGGAATTCTATTGATGTGCATAAATGCCTGGTTGGAGAGAGTAAAGAAAATGGAACAAGACCCTACCCTGTTGTGCCCAGTGATAGAACAAGGGCAAACAGCAGAACTTAAAATAAAAGCAATTCATTTTAATCATTAAAAAAAAAAAACAAAAAAACCCACCTTCAGCTTTGCTGATGAGCACTGAGCACTTCTTCTAAGTGGACAGGGCAAATATTTTGTAAACATGGAACCAAGGTCACTGTTCAGTGGGATTTTCAGAGGGTACAACATACCCAATCCAGATCTATACTGAGCTCTCTAGGACCACTTTTTCCAAACTGAATATGGCTTCTTTTGAGAGGTCGTATTTTACAGAGGATATCACACTGCTGCTTGTCAGAGAGAGGTGCAGGACACAGAAGCTTAGGTAATTATTTTAAAAGCAAAGTACAAAATTTCTCTTCCTTAATCAATTTTATGCAGATGTCAAGCACAGCTATTAAAAAGGCCAGTATTCAACTTATCTTTACTGCACTGACAGATGGGTTATTAACTTTCAATTATAAATATTTTTGATACTACATTAAGGCAATCTCCCACAGAGAGACACAAATTGAGAGTTTACAGGATTACAAATTGAAAGCTTATTTTCTGCTGCTATTCTCCATTATTCACTGCAAATCACTGTTCCAGTTACTATTTTACCTCTAAGATAATTTCATAGAATATTTAATATATAGTTAAAAGAAAGGAAGCTCAAAGTAATAATTATTCCTAGGAAACATTAGTCAAACTTTATGTCTAACTTGCTCTCCTTTTCCTCCTCCCCAGAATTTCCCAGAGGGCAGATTAAGACCAGAAATTTAAAAGAATATAGAATTTTACCAGGATGCAAAACAAAAAACAACAACAAAAACCCAGAGAATTCTCTCCTACCTGCTGTGCTATCCTATTCATACTTTGCAGACTGAATGCCTATCTCAGTACGTAATGCAAACTGTCAGAGCATCACTTTTGAATAAATGAAAATTATTTACTGTGCTTTGCACATGACTAGAGCACATCTAACTTGTGGGAAATTGAGCTCTGTGTCAATTCTTTCCCATTTTCATCAGATACATTTTAAATAAAGTAGAAACTAAACTATTGAGATAAGTTTGGGGGAAAAAAAGGTTTTAAATTGTTGTTCTCAGATTTAATCTGAAAGTGATTTCTTGTATTCTCTTACTCCCGTTATGCTTTGGCTTCCACCAAATATTAGCCAAAAGCCTCAATTTCTTTTTCTTCCTTATGTCCTTTTTGAAAGCTTTCTAAAATGTCATGTTTTCTTTTTCAGACATCTTTTGATAAAGAGTCATGGAAACATAAAATTCCATCTTTGATCTCAATCTAAAAGTAATTTTAATTCAGACAGATGTATTATATCCTATTGGATTTTCACTGCTCAGCAAAATCCAAGAAAGAGTACTTTTTTATTTCATAAAGCTTTCTTGTTTTTATGTATTCTGCTTTCTTGTTTTTATGTGTTCAATCAGTGCATGTTGCACTTCCCACTCTCTGCCCTAATTCTGCAAATGAGGCCTCTGAGTCATTTGCATTTCATTTTCCTTTCATGCCCTGTGAACTGTAGGTTTTAATCTAGTGTGTACAGAGGCAGGCATATTGATCCCTTCTGAACGCAGGATGAAGCTGCAGCATCTTCCTGCTGCACACTGATTATTAACAGTTTCTGGAAGCGGGCTGTGTGTAAGCAGCTTGGTTTTCCAGTCTAGTGCTTCACCTTATTCAAATCTTTCCTAATGCTTATTTACAATATCAATAAATGAGATCATAATTAAAACCTGAGCAGACCAACAGTGCCTTTAGATCTTAATGTGTAATCTCTTAATCCTGTACTAATATTAGACATTGGTCTTTTTTTCAAATCCTCAGCTTAACATGTCTGTGCTGGTCCTTAATTTGCCCAGAGATTAGTTTTGGTAAACCAGCGCATGAGTGTTCCATATCAGTCAGCTGATTTCTTTTTCAGTTTGTCTTTTGCATGATTTATTGCTTGCTGAGAGTGCCTAATTAAATCTAATGGACTGCTGGTATGCATCTATTGGAATATTGACATTTTATCGCCAATGAGGCTGTATTCCTTATCTCATTATGCTTTTAGCTGTCTTTTTATCACTTTACCTTATAGGATTAGGAAATGCTTCTTCCTCAGTTTTTCAACACACTTGTTTTTAATTAAGATGCTAGGGTTTTCTTATGGAAAAAAAAAAAAAAAAAAAAAAAAGTTTTACATGTAGGAAGCGTCCAGGACATGAAGACATATGCTTATATACCTGGACATCCTTCTTCTTTTCTTCACTTATATTCCCTTTTTCCAGAATACTTCCCATAAGTTGACATTCCCCTAAGTGGATTTAGGTTGGATGTCAGGGGGTTCTTTACTATGAGAGAGGTGAGGTGCTGGAACAGGCTGCCCAGAGAGGCTGTGGATGCCCCGTCCCTGGAGGTGCTCAAGGCCAGACTGGATGGGACCCTGGGCAACCTGGTGTAGCATTAAATGGGGAGGTTGGTGACCCTGCCTGTGGCAGGGGAGTTGAATATTCACGATCCTTGAGGTCCCTTCCAACCTAGGCCATTCTGTGAGTCTGTGACAAATTAATCTCCAAAAGTAACATCACCTATTATAGTATGTTTGCCCACAATATCAGAGGCAGATGGTATGGTAGTAGAGGTGGAATCTTCCCACCAGTATTCCATTACATTTTCTTGCTGTGTGTCAGATGGCAGCAGAGGGGCACTCTGACAAAGTGGCATGTGACATCTAAGAATGGATGAAGCAAAGGCGTGTCACTGAATTCCTCTATGAGAAGAAAATGGCACCCACTGGCATCTGTTGATGCTTGCTGAATATTTATGCATATCAAACAGTGGATGTGAGCACAGTGAGGTGGTGGTTGGCACATTTCAGCAGCGGTGACAGCAACATGAAAGACAAGTCACATTCTCGATGGCCATGCAGACTTTTATAAGCATGGCAAATAGACTCTTGTTCATCACCAGTGAAAATGCATAGTTAATGGGGGTGACTACGTTGAAAAATAGCATTCTGTAGCTGAGAATTTGCTTTATCATAAGGTGTTATTTTGCTCTTCATATCAGTTGCAGTTTCCAGAGAAATAAATAGGAGGCACTACTTTTGGCAAGACCTGCTTTCAAGCTAGAATTATTTTCTTTATTGGAGTTATTAGTTATTAGTTATTACTGGGGTTAGGTTGTTGGGCAGGATTATTGCTTGGAAAATATCTTGTTAGTATTCAGTATAATTGGCCAAATAAAACTGCTTGCAATTATATATTCTGAACAATTCTTGTCCAGTAGCTTAATTCTCCTTTATTTAATAGTGTTTAATTATCTGTGGGACTTTCCTTTGCACAATTCAGACTTATGCTATGGTCCAAGGATTGCACTGTATTTCATTAATAAAGGTCATGGGGTAAAAAAAATTAACACTTAAATGTCTGTTCAGAGTAGTAGAAGTCAGACCGGACTACATACAAAATTGAAAAATAAACAGAAGATCAAAGAGATTCCTGCCACAAGCACTCATAATAGCACTTATATCAAGACAATTTAGGCTATTTTATATAGATGCTATCCAATATTTAGAGTCAAGATACTAGTCATAATAGATATTCTTCGCAATCACTTCAAATAACATACAACATCTTGCATTCTATTGGACTGTTTTGCACACACTGTGACGCAAACCACCAAGGTGCTAAACCTGTGTGCATCTTCTCTTGATTTTCACTAAGGGTTAATTGTGAAATTGTAGAGAATATGAAGACGTGAAAATACTCCACTATGAGTATGAAGAATTTGCTTCATATCAGTAATTTCTTTACCAAGAACATTATTTGTGGACTGCAGGATAATTCAGCGAAGCAGACTGTAAAAAAACATGGGATATTAATTAATAGGCTGTAATGTTGGTTACATTGGAAATGAATGGTATCTCAGTGATATAAGCAACATTACTCATGTATGATGATGGAACCAGACAAGAAAGCTATGTATTAGTGTTTATTCCTTTAAACCAACACTGATTTTTTTTTTTTAATTAATAGGTTGGACTACTACGCTGTGATCCAAGGTAGCTGAGCAAGCATATTATTTTCTTTTATTGTTTCAGGGGTGCATATCCTTTTCAGAGAAAAGATGAGACTGAGCTTAAGATCTACTGTCCCCCTTCAGTAAGAATCAACAGAGTATGTCTGTCCTTGTTAATTTTATACTGCCCTTAAATTTTATCCCTGTTTGTGACCACCTGAGTGGAAGTATGAAGGTATCTGCACTACAAATATAGTAAGAACAGATAAGTGTACATACACAGTGATTCTGCAGCAACACTTTCTCTTCTAAATCGACTGGAAAGTCTAAATTTCCCCCTTGGAATAGTAGAACTGTTGAGTTTTCAGTATGAGCACAGAAGAAACTTCAAAAGTTCATCTCCCAAGAGCATATATTTAGTTCCAATATCCAACATAGTGATCGTTGTAGTATACGCAGTTGCTGCAGAGACCTTCAAAGGATAGAAGTATGTTTGATTTTGCCCCAGAAAGAAACATACCAGTTGACTGTTGTTTTCAGAGTAATTGATATCTACTACAGATACACTGGGGAAATGTACAGGTTATCAACACTACCTCAAAAGAGTTGCATTATTGAATTAGAAGAAAGGTTTTCATATTTTTTATGAACATATGAACTTGTAGTAATAACGACCCTGGAACGCTATTGTTATGTTATTATATTATTTTTATTTTATTAAAAATAGTGTTTCTGTATAGTTCCCGTATAATACAATTATAATAGTTACCTGAACTTGATGAGGGGATAGAGTCCACCCTCAGCAAGTTTGTTGATGATACAAAGCTGGGAGGAATGGCTGACATGCCAGAAGGCTGTGTTGCCAATCAGCAAGACCTGGACAGGCTGGAGAGCTGGGCAGAAAGGAACCAGATGAGGTTTAACAAGAGCAAGGGTAGAGTCTTGCACCTAGGGAGGAATAACTGCATACGCTGGTACAGGTTGGGGGATGACCTGCTCTGAGTAGACAGACGTGGGTGTCCTGATGGATGGCAGGTTGGCCATCAGCCAACAGTGTGCCCCAATGGCCGAGAAGGTCTTGAGTGAATTAAAAATACACGGCCAGCAGATCAAGGGAAGTGATCCTCCCCCTCTACTCTGCAATGGTGTAGCCTCACCTGGAGTACTGTGTCCAGTTCTGGGCTCCCCAGTAACAAAAGACAGGGATCTCCTGGAAAGAGTCCAGCAGAGGGCTATAAAGATGATAAAGGACCTGGAGCACCTCCATTATGAGGAAAGGCTGAGAGACCTGGGTCTGTTCAGCCTTGAAAAAAAGAAGACTTAGACAGGATCTGATCCATGTCTATAAATATCTAAGGAGCGGGAGGAATGAGGCTGAACTCTTCTCAGCAGTGTGTGGTGATAGGACAAGGGGAAATGGCCACAAACTTAAGCATGGGAAATTCCGCATAAATGTGCATGGGAATTTTTCACAGTGCAGGTGATGGAGCACTGGCACAGGCTGCCCGGAGAGGTTATGAAGCCTCCTTTTCTGGAGGTGTTCAAGACCCACCCAGGTGCCTACCTATGCAACCTGGTCTAGGGAGCCTGCTCTGGCAGGGGGATTGGACTAGATGATCTCTAGAGGTCCCTTCCAACCCCTACAATTCTGTGATTCTGTGATACTTTATATCCTCTTCTTCCCAGGGATGGCAAAGAGTCTCAGTCCCACGTTTTGGCCAAAATTCCCATGTTCTCAATCTGTGCTCGTGGGAACTATCAAGCAAAATCTCAGAAACTCTTATAGGGTAGAGTGTTTTGTTTGTTTATTTGCTTTTCTGATCAAGATGCAGGATTCATATAAAAATATGTTGTGTATTGCTGACTGGTTTCATATCAGGCATGGAGACATGAAAGCAAGAGTTGCATATGTTTTTCCGTAAGCTCATACTCTTCAATCTTTTATACAGGCTGAATAAAGGAAGGAGGAATTGCTTCTGCCTGGTGCATTCACTGGGTCACTTGGAAGGGAAAAAGTCTGCAAGGTGTGATGTGTGCAATTATCAGAAAAAATCTGGTAGCTTACAGCAGAAACTATTTAAGGAAAACCTGTCTTTCTTCCATTCATTTTTCTCTTTCTTTTTTTTTTTTTTTTCTTTTCTCATTTAATAAGAGCCTTTGAGAAGTATCAATAACAAATTAGACAAATTGCTTGGCAAATTCATTACAAAGATGTTTCTGATCAAGATGGATCATTGTTGATGTGGCTGGAAAACAGTTACCATTTTACTGAATTTCTTCCTGTACTATCACAAGCATTAATACCTACCCCTAATCATAAATGTATCAAACTTTAAAAAAAAAATCTTGTTTTGCTTATTAAATAGCTACAGTATTCATAACTGATTAAAATCACTTAGCCTTGTACCAACTCTGTCATTTCTGAAACAAAAAGAAAAAAAGAAAAACAGAAAGAAAGAAAAAAGATAGTAACTTTTCCTAGCTCCTTTGATTTGAAACTGTCATTCATTAGTTTGGAAAGCTGTAATTATATGCGATATTCTGGGTCAGGACTTACATCTACCTCATAGAGCAGCTCAGTATTTTTCTGGGCATGCCTCACTTGTCCGCTGAGAAATCGCATACATCTTATTCTTTAATGTCTGCATTACTTTGTTCAGAAGCAATGTGATCAATTAGTACAATCTCCTTTTTTTTTTTTTTTCCAACTTAGATGCTTAAGGAATAAATTAATATTAATAACATTCAGAATGTTGATCCTGATTTTATCATTTTAGTCTACAACATCATTTCTACAATAAGATATACTGAGCTTCCCTCTTAATGGCCATATCTTACAGCTTTGTGTCAACAATGCATTTTTAGCAGTATGCTATTGCACAGAGGTCATTACTACTAATATTAAATGAGACTCTCCTCTCAAGAATGATTCCTAGGGGATACCACTTGTCACTTTTCTCTAGCTCAACAATTCAATTTGCAGTGCATCTTCACCTCCCATTTAGTCAAGGCTGTAGCCAATTTTGTGTTCATGTATCAGTCCACTTCTTGTCTGGCTTTTTGCACATCACTGCTATAGAAGTTTCACAAAACTCTTCAAAAGGGTGAGAAGTTGTGCTGAAGTCTTAACAAAATATTTATTACTCAGAATTAAACTTTTCTTGTAGCTGCGTATTCTATTCTTATCAAAGTATTTATAGCACACTCATCACCAAACCCACAGTGAACAGAAATATATTTATACAAAGCCCACTCGTAGGATTGCTGCATTTAAACACTGAAGCATTTTCTTTTGTGTTTATAATTTTGAAAAACACATAAGGATTCTTCGTGCTTAAATGACTAGGGAAATGTAGGCATCATGTATATTTATTCTTGTGTAAAATAGTAAGAAAACTCACTGACATATTGAAATATTTAGAGTAGCAATGCTTGTTTATACCACACCATGACACATAAGGTCATATTTATTTTATGATTGGTTAAAAGTTCATTCAAAGAACAGTCTAATAATAAGATGAAGGGAAACTGAAATGAGTAAAATTTTTTGTCTATCTGATATGTTTAAGGTCAATGACAAAACTAGTTAGTACCATTCTACATCCTAGAGAATAATGCGACCACTGTTTTCTGTGCAGTTCCAGCTGAGAAGCAGCTTTTTTCCCCTTTACTTGGTGACATTTTCTTTTTGGTTATTAAATATAGAAAAGGACAGCTGCATACTTAGATTTGCACTAACTTCATAAATTGTTAATCCTGAAAAGACATGCTGCTCACAGAGGGGGTTTAGCTTAATGCTGCGAACTCCCATTCAGTGACTATCACTATTTCGTATGTCTGAAATGGTGCGTATCAGGCAATATTTGCTCCTCTATATATTGAGCCCATTTTCAGGGTGTCCGTTGATTCAAGCAAGAGCTTTATTTTTACTTTGAAAAAGAGGGCTCTCACCTGGGTCTCCTTTGTCCTGACGTAAGAACTCAGGCAAGGGTTAGGAATTCTGCTAGTGCATAGCTCCCTATAATACTTTATCAACCATACACTATCATATACGATCTCCAAGCCTCTTTCACTCATTCACTTCCCAGTCATACATTTTTCCAAGTACTTTGGCTAATCTGAAATACTGAATACACTTGGTGAGTATGAAAGAAATATGAGGGAGGAGAATATGACTGAATTGTCATGACAGGAAAAATGCTTTCAATCAATTTTTCAGATATCTCCAAGCCTTGTTCCAGTTAGGGAAAAGTGGAAAATCACAATAAAAAAGAAAAAAGAAAGAAAAATAAAAGGGATTTAGGCATACATTCATGAATTCAGACAGGTTGAAAAATGTCATCCTAAGAATCCTGACTCAGCTATTGCTTTGTTGTGGATGCATCTGTGATCTAGCAGTTTTCCATTTTCCAGGCTTTTAGCTTCCTATTTCTGTGTGCCTGGACCGCCTACTGAGATTGTTCCACAAGGCAGAAAATAATCATCCAAAAATGATGAATCCCTTCCCAGCAGCTATGCTTTAAAAATATATCAAAATAAGTAAACAATAAAAAATGAGCTGCAGAAGCAATGTAATTGGTTCCAATCCTAGCAGTGCTGTTTAACGATGACTATGAAAGAATTTTTGAGTTTTTGGAAACAGATGTTTCATAAGGTGCTTTGTTCCTCCAGGTCCAACTGTAACACTTATGAATATAGAACTGTGGCTCTCCTGCATATATTCTGGTTAATTCATGAGAATAAATCCAAGTTGCTCAGTGAACCTAACTCATGTTCTGTTTAAAGGCTGGTGAAAGACCAGAGCAACTTCTTGAGCACTGCTTAAGTGAAGCTGGATTTCGAGCAGTGCAACTTGAATCAGAATATGATCCACGCTGTCAGATTACCCATATGAACACACCAGAAATGAGATTCTCATTACTCAGTGCAACAATTGCGGTAGGGAGCAAAGAATATGATGATTGTAAAATAATTGCCTGCCTCCATCTGCTGAGAAAAGGTGCTGTACTGTACATTATATTATATAATGCCTTGCCATTAGTATCAATTTATTCATATATCTATATTTTTAGTTCCATGTCTTCGTTATCTGTGGATAATGCAGAATGAATTATCTATGGATTCTACATAATCCATAGATATTCTTGTTCTAATTACTTTACCATACACATTAAAATTACCTGTATCGTTTGCCCCTTTCTTCCTTTTAGTCTTTCAAATAAAGACTTTAAATAGCTTATGAAATATATCATAAAAGAATAATCTGTGGATCTATTGATTTAGTTGTTTCAGACATATAGAAATATTAGAAAGTGGAGGATATATGTGTTCAGAAAAATCTACTAAAATATTTTTTTTTCTATAAAAATCAAGGTTACATCAGAAGTTAAAACATTTGAAGCATGTGGATTTAACTGAATTTATTCCAATGAACAAATAAACAAAAACAAACAAATGATTTCCAATGTTTTGAAACTTAATTTTGTGAATTTCATTATTTTTTAATTCATATATATTATTTTGTTCTTTCTTTTATGTTATAGTCAAAAAAGAACAAGCATCTACAAGGATCTTACTTGCTGAAATGGCAAAATTATGTCATAAAGTGAGAGACAAAAGATGAGAAGCACCTTGAGCAAAAGAAAACAGAAACCTGCTGTTGTCCACCATACGTAGACCACACCGAAAGTAATGCCTCCTGTTTATTTCCGTTGACACTGCAATAGCTACAAAGAGCACAATAACACCATTAGACAGAGAAAATTCTCAGCTACAAAACATAGTCACCACCATTAAATATGTATTTTCACCAGCGATCAACAAAGAGCTTGCACACCACACTCATAAGAATCTGCACCAGTGGAGGTGACCCACTGTCACTGCATGCAGTTTTTCCACATGAAGGAATTCATCGACATACCTTTGCTTCATATGCACTTCCATGTCAGCTGCCATTTTGTCAGAGTGCCCCTCTGCTGCCACCTGTCACATGGCAACAAAATGTAATAGAATATTGGTAGGAAGGTTCAACCTCTACTGCCATACCACCAACACTTACCTCTGACATTGTAGGCCAACATAATGAAATAGAATGAACTGCTTTTGGAGCAGTCCTCATATATTGAAAAAATGCAAAACTTCCACTATGACCATTTTGTAACACATTATTTCCCTTTTTATGAATATCTCTTAATAAAAGCCTGTGTTCATTTCACATTTAAGACCTTGCCTGGAACACAGGCAATTCAAAAGATTTCCTTTACTTTTCTAAATTTGTCAAACCACAATAAAATCGTGGTATACCACTCATTAGCAGTCCAAGAAAACTGAGTTTATGATCTTGATTTTAGTTCCTCTTTCTCCCTAACCCATCTCAGCAGAATTTCTTTTGGTTTAATATTATTAATATCCGGTTGTCATACAATGTTCTAAAGTGTTAGAACTTGAAGTCTCACAGAAAAGACCACCCAAATTTAACAGCTAGAGGAACTCAGGCACCAAGGCAGAGACACTCTGACTGTTATAATGATATTGAAAAGCAGAAGAAAATGACACTGTCAGGCAGAAAAAGTTAGCTCTGGGTAAATGTATTTTTGCATTTGACATCTCAGTGTGTAGCTGAATAGGGAAGATTCCATTGCTAGCATATCATTCGTTAAATGAAGCTAGCATTAAGTCAATCAAATGAGTAATATTAAAAGAAAAGCAGGTTGGAGCAAGTATTTCAGTACAAAAATGATGAGGCCAATTAATGTAAAAAGAGAGGATTATTTTAACCCTGGGTTTCTTTAGGGGAAATAGAGGGAGAAGGAATGGCAGTTTTACCCCTTCCTTGCTCAACCACCTTATCGATGGTACTTGGAAATTGAGTTACTACAGGTACAGCATTGGCCTCTACCAGTCCTAGTACTTAATCTTTTATCATCACTGGTTAGTGATAGAAGCGAGGCACCATCCCAGATGTCATGAGATTTGTTTAGGTTGTTGCTTGAAACCCCCCAGTGCTGAACTGCAACTGTTATTCTTGGCCTTTTTTTTAATCTGTAAGGTGTCACATGGATCTTATGTTCTAAAAGAGTAAGCATTCCCCAGCCTTATGGTTATTAAAAGAAAGAAGTGTTCTCATATCATATATTTTTGTCACATTAAGGCAGAACTGTTAGTGATAATCAGACTGAAGTTATAATTTTCCATTTTTACTATGAATTAAATTTCTGTGTTAAAATGAGAATTGCTGTGATTTCTTTGGCAAATGAAATTTGATGTAAAAATTTTCAATAGCACTTTCCAGTCTCTCAAAATTGCTTTTAATATATTTTTCCTTTCAGCTCTTCTTCTGGTTGCCATACAAAGCTACAAAACCCTCTCAGCTCTTAAAATGAATAAACAAATCCGTACTTTTTCTCTGAAATTCTCATACTATTTCATATAAGGTTTTTTTGTTTTGTTTTGTTTTGTTTGCCTGTGTTGCCTCAACTAGGGCTAAATAATATATATTGACTAACAGTACCTGTATTTCAGTACATCTAAAACAAATTTTCTAACTCTCTCAAGATCTGGTATGTAACATAAAAATCCAAATCGTAACAATAATGTAAGAAATGATAGTCTTTTGGTCTCATTTTGTATTCAATTTGTGGGATAGAAGAAAATCAGTCCATGTTTTATTATTAAACATTTTTATTTAAAATCTTTTCAAACCTAGTTAATATTTCAACAAAGAATGAGTTTAAATAGACTCATTTCATTCTGAGCTGGGCATAATTTATTCATTACAGCAGAGTTAAGTGATTAAATATCTCAATTATGTATACTTATTGTGTTTCCTGATAAGACATTTGAAACTTTGCAAGTAGGAAGTAGATTACTTCTTACAATTCTTCCTAATCTTAGCTTCCTTTGAGGTAGGAACCAGTGTCAGGACTGTAAATGTCACATGTAAATGCAATTATTGGACACAGCTATAAGCACCTTGCAGGAATTTTTTCTGATGAGAGATTTAAACATTAAATAGATTTTGCAGGCAAGATCCTTCTGCTCACAAAGTACACACACCATATTGCATGCATAAGCTAGTCAGAATCAGAAAGGTACATAGTTTCTGCAGAACCAACTTTACAAGTCTTAAGGTGTTCAGAAAAGCTCTGGTGTCATTCATCTGTTGATGTGTGCTGCAATAAGGTGGGAGGAGTATATTAGTAAGAGCTATAAAAGTAATTATAGGAAAGTATTTTGGGAGGATAGAAAACTAACCAGGACCAGCCTTCTCTATAGGCCTGTGTAGCTGCTTGACCAAGGATACAGAGAAGTCTGGTAACTGGTATTTTCAACAATGGATATACAGTTTCTGGCAAATGGTATATGCAGATGACATTCAGATACACTAAAGCAGATTCTTGCACTAGGATGAAAATTGCTCACAGGCAATTCTGTGTATATTAAAAAGAAAACATATTTTTAGTCATTCAGGCTTTCTTGGAAACACTCTTCACTCTTCACTGGGTTGAGAATTGGCTAGAGGGCCGTGCCCAGCGGGTAGTGGTTAATGGAGTCAAGTCCAGCTGGCGTCCTGTCACGAGTGGTGTCCCCCAGGGGTCGGTATTGGGGCCCATCTTGTTTAATATCTTTATTGATGACCTGGATGAGGGGATTGAGTGTACCCTCAGTAAGTTTGCGGATGACACCAAGTTGGGAGGATGTGTCGATCTGCCTGAGGGTAGGGAGGCCCTTCAGCGGGATCTGGATAGGCTGGGCAGTTGGGCTGAGATCAATGGGATGAGGTTCAATAAGGCCAAGTGCCGGGTCCTGCACTTTGGCCACAATAACCCCATGCAATGCTACAGGCTTGGGGCAGAATGGCTTGAGGAGTGTATAGAGGAAAAGGACCTGGGGGTGCTGGTTGATGCTCGGCTCAACATGAGCCGGCAGTGTGCCCAGGTGGCCAAGAAGGCCAATGGCATCCTGGCCTGTATCAGGAATAGTGTGGCCAGCAGGAGCAGGGAGGTGATCATCCCCCTGTACTCAGCTCTGGTGCGGCCGCACCTCAAGTACTGTGTTCAGTTTTGGGCCCCTCACTACAAGAAAGACATTGAGGACCTGGAGCGTGTTCAGAGAAGGGCAACAAAACTGGTGAGGGGTCTGGAGCACAAGTCTTACAAGGAGCGGCTGAGGGAGCTGGGATTGTTTAGTCTGGAGAAGAGGCTTAGAGGAGACCTCATTGCACTCTACCACTTCCTGAAGGGAGGCTGTGGTGAGGAGGGGGTCAGCCTCTTCTCCCAGGTAACTAATGACAGGACAAGAGGGAATGGCCACAAGTTGCGCTGGGGAAGATTTAGATTAGATTTGAGGAAAAATTTTTTCTCTGAGAGAGTGGTCAGGCACTGGAATGGCCTGCCTAGGGAGGTGGTTGAGGCGCACCGTCCCTAGCGCTGTTCAAGAAGCATTTAGATGAGGTGCTAAGGGATTTGATTTAGTAGCTTGGTGGGTAGGGATGGCGGTGTGAGGATGGTTGGACTAGATGATCTTGTAGGTCCTTTCCAACCTAATGAATCTATGAATCTATTAATCTATTAATTAGTAAACCATATTTTTTTCCTCTTCCATCCAATCCTTAAGTTTCTAACTGTGAAAAATACAACTTATCTCCTTTTAGAGCATCTGCTTTGTACTGTTAATGAAAGTATCATTTTTGTGGTTTCTTGCTTTGAGCCTTGTTTCTCAGTCCCTACATCTCTCCATTTTATGCCAAATGTGGGCTGTTTGTCCTCATACTCAAGGCCTTTGGTTGACTATCCTCCTGCCGCCCCGAATACTACATAAAACTCTTGTCTCTAACCAGACCTTGGTGACTTTATCTACTGCTCGCATTCATGTTATCTCTGATTTTGCTTCTTACTTGACAGAGAAGATATTACTTAAATCTGGGTAGCTTTTTCATCATACTCCTTCAAAATCCTCCTTAAAACTCTCTGTTTCAATGCTGCTCATATAAGTCTTGACAAAAGATTAGACAGCTGGAGGTTTGAGACAAGCAGCCCATCGTGCTGACCGATACCGCATTTTTTGGTACTTACCCATCTGTCTGTATCTTCCCATCTGTTGTTTCTCCTCTTGTTCTTAGATTTTTAACTGTTAAGTGGCAAAGGTCATCAATTAATTAATGCTGATGCAGTCCAAATACATCATGTGCAATGTAGCCCATTACTGGAGCACGTATTCTGCAAGAGAATAAATTTAATATTAATAACCACAGACACCTTGTTAATAGTGGTAAATCCTTTTCTGGGCTTTTGTTTCTATTACTTGTACAGGATTAGTTGATAATACTTAGTTGAAGATATATAACATCACTTTTATCTTCAAGTATTATCCAAGAACAAAATTTTGTGATGTTTCAAATATTGCTGTTAGGGATATGTTTCAAATTTTTAAATGTGATTGGTGTATCTCTGTTCCTTAAATGCTTTTGGTTCTGCGTTGTCTCAAGTGTAGTTTTCTCTTCTGCAAATACCCAGGATTTCTGCTAAGAATTTCACACTGCCTTTACTGTATTGCAGTTTTAATCTGTGTAGTTTCAATGTTTCCCAGGGATAATTAATTTAAGAAATTCAGCCTTCAATCTTTGTATCTGTTTGTGGATTTTTATAACATAGTCATAATACACTGGTTGTATATATTGGATATATAATATTTTTAGATACAAAATTTTTTGTGCTATTTTGGTTTTTGTAGAGGAGAAGATATATGTGGAGTGCATTCATTATTCAATAACTTTTATTTTACTTAAACATATACCATAGAAATAAGATTGGTTTTCACGTTGCTTTCATATTTTCTGTAGTGATTACAGTGAATGCTTTGAATGATCCATAAGGCTGATCTAGATGGTGTATTATTAAGAGCATGTCTTTACTATATTTCCCTTATACCAGACCTTAATGATAAAATATATGAATGGTACTTCAAAGTTTGTACACAGAAGTGAAAAAAGATCTTTTCTATGGCTATTAGGAAAATCTTTCAGCAAACATTTCTGGTTCTTTGATAGAATTCTTGAAGGCTGACACATTTTCATTATCTGAAGAACCAGCAAGGAAAGGCGTAAATTTATACGAATATAATCTGTGTCTGTTCTGAGTTGCTGCTCTCTTCTTGAACCTCTAGGAAAAACTCACTATGAACTCTTAGTCTGTTCGTTTATCTGCTAATTGCCAGTAATCAAAATTAAAATGTAGAAATCTGAAAAATTGAAAGAGATGGAAGGAAGAAGTAAAGATTGCACATTTTATCTAAAGCAATTGACAAAGTAATTGTCAAAGCAAAGAAATGTTAGATGATACCAAACAAACTGGAATTAAAATTACGGAGGAAAAAAATTGGTTTAGAATCTGAAATTGAATCAGGGTGTGAGCCAGAAAGGTGACAATTGAATATGTCTCCTTTTTATTTTTTTTCTTTTCTGCGGCTCACATTCTCCACAAAGACAGTTCTTACCAATGTAAGAGCTGCAAATGAACTTAACATAAAAGAAAACGTTATGACAAAGATTCTTTAGTTGTCATAACCCCTCTCCTTCAGCTTTGAAATCATGTTTGAGCTGCTAAGGGAGGAGCAATGACAGAATCCTTGAAGTACCATTGAAATAAGTTTGCATTTGCTAGATTTTATTTGGGATGGTATTTTTTATTATACAATCAAACTTCTGTTGAAAATAATCTATATCTTGATGAAGACATTATTATGTCAGTATTTGCTGCATATGTGTGCCACAAAAAAACAACAGCAACAACAAAACAGAAACAACATAGCAACAAAAAGAACTAATTGCAGATTCAAGATCCCATAGGATGTTGCTGAAAAGTGCAGTCCCTTGCCTTGTATTTGTTCCTGTCACTCCTGTGTCTTTTCTTCTGGCACAAGCATTTATATGGCCACACATGGAGACACATCTGACAACTGAGAACTTAAGCCTAATTTAGAAAAAACAAAATGTGAGTGGTTCAAAGAAGAGTGTGTAAATATAAATATTTACAAAGCAGAAGACAGCAGCCAGTAACGCAGTTGATGACAGGCTGAAATTCCTGATCATCCATAAATAGGTTCTTAGATGAAAGGGAGTGAGGAAGGTCAGCGATAATATCAGGCAACCTGGGAGATACAGTGAAAGCACAGGGATCTAAAAGTCTCTGTCCTTCCCCAGCACCACAGCTGTTTTCTCTGAATACAGTCTGAGGATATAAAATAGGAAAGAGAATAGTGAGTCACTAAACCCATTGTTTGAGCAATAATTTTTAGTATGTCCTGTGAATCCTCAGAGGGAAAAGCATATGACATTTTGTTCGGCCACACAAGTATGAAGTGATTGTCTTTTCTTGTCTTCTGCCTGTATAAAGATTTTGCAAGTGCACTCTATGTTTTTTATTTCTATTTTCTTGTAATTTAGTGCTGTGGTAGAGGTGATTTCAATAAAATAGTTAAGACAGAGCAACTTAAAGACGTCTGGATCCTTGAAATTGAGATTCTCAGGAAGCAACAACTATTCTGGTGTTGAAAGAATTGAGAATGCATTTTTTCATTTCCCTTTCAAGTGAGACCTGGAAGTGGGGGATCTGTGTCAAGGATTAATGTCCAGTGATTAATATTAACAGCTTTGTCTCAGCACTAGGTTGGGGAACTGTTCCTTAAGAAAATCAGTTCTTTACAGAGCTATTTCTTTAAGGAATAACATTGCATCATTTGTGAAAAGTAATTAACATTTTTCAAGGACAGAACTAAACATTTTCTCTCTTAACTCTGCTAGCCACTGAAAAATAACCAATCAAAAAATAAGCAAACAATACTGACACACAGAGCTGGGCACAAACCAACCTGACAGTTCAGAAACAAACAACAAGAATGTATACCAGAAGTTGCTGATACATTACTGAAATGCAATCAGTTATGCCTGTTCACTGTTGCAAGAAGATGCTTGATTTTAATGAAAGAATTTCTCATTTGTCACATATACCAATGCATTTATTTCTTATTTTTTCTCTAAGTAACAAAATTATCTTAAGTGCCTACATTTTCAGATTTGGGTCCATGAAAAGGCATTTCTCAGAATGACTTCACAGTTTTCAGATTAAGATACTTATAAACAAGTTTATGGACTCTCCATTGATTTCAATGGATTGCAACAAATTGTCAGAATATCACTGACTCCTATGGAAATCCCGTTCTGCCTACAATAAAATCCACTCCGAAAACTAATGAATGGAAAGAGTATGGTTTTGCTATCTGTTCAAAACAAAATGATGGTGAATTATCTAATGAATTTAAGTTGGGCACAGGAGAGTTTATTGCTTATCTTCAGTCATTCCAAATAACAAAAGTAATTTCCTCTGTGTAGGTTAATATTTTTTACTATGAATGATGTTGATATTTAAGCCTAACTAGAAGTAAACAAAACAAAACAAAACAAAAAATCCTCCTTGAGTTATTTAACTCCTTCTACCATACTTTTTCTAGAAGTTAGTTTATCATTAGAGGCATGTGGTCCTAATTTGAAAAATTAATTGGTACATTCCTTTCAAGTATCACATAACCATTCACACACCACCAAGCTTAACACTATTAATGAGTAATTTCTCCTGTGTGTGCCAAGGGCAGCTAGTTTCTATGCATTGCTTACTAAACTTCCCATGGCAGGTAAGGAGATTTAAATGAAAGACTTCATCTCAGGTGTGCAATTACAGTCATATTCTTGCTATTGGAAACATCCATGTATTCAAACAAGTAAATAATCCTAGAAATTTAAATGCTCCTAAACATTAACAAGACATGTTAATGCATGGTTTCCACTTCGAAATTTTGTATTGAAATCAAAGTATGTGAGATGTCTTCTGAGCATGGCAATAGAGAACAGGAAACATTATGGGGAAAACTGAATTTCCTATTAACTTCTGAATGTAGCAAAATGCAGTAGAATAATCAAGGAATATGTTTTGCCTTCATCACATAATAGCCATGATGTATATATATATTTTTTCTCATCATATCTTTGGTTTCCTACAATGACTCACTGAACACCCTATTATTATAAACTTTGTATTCTGCAAAAGGTGATAGATAGTTCTATGGTGAGATTTTCCAGTAGAGCTATTTTCACATACCCCTGCACAAATATTTGGGACCTAAAATACAGTATATTTTTGTCTGTTGTACTTTCACCATTGTATTACATTCCTTTTAAGATCTTTGATTTCTTTATTATTTTTTATTTTTTGTTTTCACACTACAAAGAACACACTTCCTTATGAAATCAGTTGTTTGTAGTTTAAGGTCACAGATTATGTTCCCGCTGCCTTGAATGATGTCAACATTTTAAACTAAAACGTTTTTTTTACTTAAATGGATGCATTTTTTGAACCAGATTCACACTTGGTTATGAAGGCAAACCAATGCCCTGCAGATAGGAACTTGAAACTTTGCCAGAACATAGGTCATAATTTGAAATCTGTTTCAATAAAAAGTGAGTAACTCAAGTGCTATTCTTCATGTTATGGAAACCCTGCTGAGATTTACAAGATTTTTCTGTGTCAGTTTAATCTGCAACTGACTTGCCTGGATTTCATAGGTCACATAAAGTTTAGGTTCTGCTCTAAGTACTGAAGTTGGTTTGTAACAGTACTGGCCTTTAACACAAGAGTTCAGGACTTCAAGTGTTAATAAATCAAAGCCTCACAAATACTAGTTCTCTCTTGTGCTCGAGGGAAGTTAACTCACTTTTTCCAACTGAAGATATTAACCTGAAGTCCCTGGAGTAATTGAAGGTGAAAGGAACATTCTTTGCAGTTTATTGAGGATTTTCTACTTTGCATTTACTGAAGTCAGGTCTCACCTAGGTTAAAGTAAATAAAAATGTAAGCACTTGGTGCCTTATAGTAATTGGTCACTCATCTGAAAGGAGAGTGAAAAGTATGAAAAGCTGAGTTTCAACCCTTCTTTTGAAAAATACTTCACTATTTTATACTAAGCATTTTTTTTTTGAATCAGGCCTTTAACTCAAAAAGTAGTTTTCAAATTAGTTCCAGATTAGGCCCAAACTGAAAACTGAATTTGTGTTTATTTCTTTATTTATTGACTGCTTTAAGTGATTTGAAACCACACAGCCAAACTCATACCTGTATAGGCTCCCAAAGTTTTGCTCCCCTGAAATTTGTATACTGAATATTTTAGCCAAGAATGGTGTTTGCCAAGAGCATTTAGATATTTCTCACATCAAATGCTTATTTAGTAGTATTGCTTGCTTGAGATGTTAACAAATAAAATTTATCCATAGGCAAACAGTCAGATAAGAACTGTGTGAGTGACAGAGTATTGGCACAGGCTGCCCAGAGTGCCGTGGGGATGTCTTCCTTGGAGATCTTCAGAAGCTGCCTGAACATGGGCCTGGACACCTGCTCTGGTGTCCCTGCTGGGACAGAGGGACCCAGAGGTCCCTGCCAGCCTCAGCCGTGCTGTGTTTCTGTAACTCAGTACATTTTAACTCCTGTATAGGCCTGAATAGTAGTCTCACAATTGCAATTAAATGGTGCATTTATGTCCCCCTTTCTCCACTTTCTACCATCAGGAGCAAATCAGATACAAACTGCAGGACCTATAATAGCTACAGAACTTTTCTTGAGAAACTGTGTATTGTTTTAAAATGTAACAGCAACAACAAAAAACACTTTTTTGTTTCTTTGTTTGTTTGTTTTCATGGAGCAGTGAATTTAGCTTTATTTTGCTCAAATCTTTAATATTGTGTATTAAAGAGGACAGAGTGCAGTGATCCTCTTGTAAGCTAAACTGTCATAAAGCTCATACAGAGATTTCAATGAGATGATATAGCACAGAAGTTATGATTGGTAGTTTTAACTTACAGCTCTGGTGGTAAGAGACGAGCTGAATCCCATGCTTGTCTCAAGGAAAGGGCTAGGTTCTGAGTGCAGGATTTTCTCCTAACAAGGAGAAATCATGATATCATTATATCATGAAATCATTATATAATATATATAATATATATTATATAATTATATATCATTATATCATTAAGATGTCACAGAAAATGTTGGGTTTATAGAACTATCTTGTTATAGCTCTCAAAAATATTCTTTTGAAAATGAAATAAAAGTGAAATTAGACATGAAACATACTTCCTTACCATTTAAATGTGATACTAAGTACTCAAATGTCTGGTTATTAAAATACTCCCATAGTAGCCATAACCTGTCATTAGATTTCACAGGTGACTTCTCTCTAAGCTTTCAGTTTAGTGTAATATTTTGAATGCTGGTGAAAAGTAATTAAAAAAACTGTAGATATGCAAGGTGAACAAGTTCATCAGAGTGTAAGATTAGGTTAGTATTTTTTTTATGATAATCAACTCACTAATTTTACTTAGATCCATAAAACAAAAGATAAAATACAATGGAAAGCATGTTATGTTCATTCAGTATAATGTAATTTGAGAACACAAGGGGAAGAAAAATTTCAGTCAGGGGTATTAACAGCGTTATGTACCACACTGAAGTCCACTGTAGCCTTTCTGAATTTTGGTACTGGCCCTCAGAGTATCCTTCTGGACAAACTGTCCAACTGTGAGATAAACTGGTTCACACTATGCTGGGTGATAAAGTGATTGAATAGCAGAGTTCAAAGGGTCACAGAATCACAGAATCAAAAAAACAGAGGGTCATGGAGTCATGGGATTATAGCAAATGGGGCTACACCTGCTGGTGGCTGATCACTAGCAGTGTTCCCCTGGGTTTGGTTCTAGTGCCAGTCCTGCTCAACATTTTTATCAATGATCTGGATGCTGGAGAGTATGATACCTAAATAGGAGATGCCTTTGACTCTCTGGAGGGTTGAGAGATCTTGCAGAGGGACCTAGATAGACTGGAGCACTGGACAATGTGCAACAGCATGGCATTCAACAAAGGAAAATGCAGGGTGCTGCATATGGGATGTAGTAATGCCAGACACAGGCATGGGCAGGGAGATGAGTGGCAGGGAGCAGCTCAGCAGAAAGGGACCTGGAGGTGATGGTGACAGCAGCTCAGCATGATTCAGCACTGTGCTCTGACAGCCAAGAGGGCAAGCTGCATTTTGGTATGAATTATGCACAGTTTAACCGGCTGGTCAGAGAGGTTATTCTCTTGCTATTGTGCAGTGTTGGTTCAATCTCACCTAAAATACTGTGTGCAGTTCTGAGCTCCACAGTGTAACAAGAATGATAAGTTTCATGAAAGCACAAAGATGTACAAAGAGGGCACAAAAGCTGGTTACGTCTATCCTGTGGGGAGGGGTCAAGGATTCTCTGGTTGCCTAGTCTGGAGAAGAGGAGATTGAGTGGTTACCCCACTGCTCCCTGTAGCTCCCTGAGGAGGGGAAGCAGAGGGAGGTGCCAGGCTCTGCTCCTGAGAGCCTGCAATATAACAGAACAGAAAAGTACATCTAGCTAGGTGGCTGATGCCTCATGACTGTCAGTGCTCAAGAGGCATTTGCATAGTGTCATGACTCTCAGTTCTCTAAACTGGAGAACCAGCAGCAGTAAGTGATACTAAAAGGAGCAGGAGAATGAGGGGCAGGAAAGAGTGAAGAATGGAAATCTGTGAAGATTTATACAGTTGCATGCGTAGTGGAGCAAATATACTTTCTCTGAGTCTTTACACGCTCTTGGAAAGTAAACAGATTTAACTGGACTGTTTGAACATCTTTTTTGATGATAGTCATGAAGGGCTGGGAGGTGTGATGGGTCCAGCATCCTATTGCACAGTCCCAGCCACAAATGAGGACAATAAGTAGATGCCTTCTGAATTAGGGAGATATCTGAATTGATCTGATGATCTCTAATTCTGAAAATAAAACAAATATCTTCTGAAGATCCTTTGTTGTGTATTTATAAATTCTGCTTGTGTTTCAGCAGGCAGAAAACGCTGTGACAAAAATACTTTCCTCCAGCAGAACTGTCACCTATGTTAATAACATACTATTGAGAAAGAAGTGCAGAAGCATATAAAGAATTCTTTCTGAGGGAGTATTTGTTAATTTTTTAAAAGGAGAGGTGTGAGAGAAACCTTTGCATGGATTAAATTCGTTGTGAATTTAGGCAGCTCAGTGAAGCGGAGAGAGCTTGGTGCTGAAAGGCACTGAACCTTTGGGCTCTGATCCAAAAAGGCATTTAAATAGCTGCTAGTGTCAAGGACTTGAATAATCTTGTAGCAGGAAATGGATTTTTTCATATTCTTGAAGGTGTGTATGTAGATTTTTGAGTTAGATGCTTAGTACACTGCAGGTTTGAGTCTTGGAGAAGCAAGCAGTAGCAACAAGGGAGTAATTACAAATACAGCAACTAGACATCATTCATGAAGATGCAGCAAAAAAAAAAAAAAAAAAACCACAAAACAACAACAACAAAAGGGGCAAGAGAGAGTTGGAGAGTACAGGATGTAGTAAGCAGAAAACTAATTTCTCAGTCATAGAATGTGTTGTTACATGTGAAGAAGCTCTGATTGTAAACTAGACAGTGGTGTTAATTATGTTATTGAAAATCAGAGTAACAATACTGAAATCATTATCTGATTAATTGCTTGGTTTTGTAATCACTTGCTGCACAGCCAGAGTAATTCCATTATATCAGCTGACTCTCCAGATTTAGCATATTCACACAACAGTATTGAGGTATGAAATGAAATGCCAGATATAATAAAAGAAGGCAGGCATGTAAATCTATTTAAGAAGGGGAACATATTTTTGGAAGAGAAGGAGGAGGGAAATTACTGCAGCTATGCGCTAAGTATTTGAATTGAATACAAAGAAGTAGAAAATCACTTGTGATTTCCACTCAGAATAATGTAAGTACAAGCCCTGATGGATAATGTGCCTCCTCTTTTGATCTTGATTATTCATGAGTTTCTCCAGGTGGACTACAGAAATATGACATAGTCATGTGGCATGCTGTTTAAAACAAAAGAAAAGGAGATTGCTGAGTGCTGTAGTTGTTAGATTATTTTTTATCTGCCTTTGTGTTTTGCTTTGTTTTATTTTCTCCTGTGTCTCATATAAAATACTGCAGTCTTCTTTGAATCGCTCCACTGTCAAAAACACTAGTGTTCCATAGCTCTTGCATTCTTCATATTTTTAGTTATATTTCTAGTATTTCATTCTGAAAAACAATAACAAGTGGCTCAGAAATCTCCTTCCAACTTTGTCCTAGAAGTGTGCTGTCATACCTGTAGGTTTTGTCCAGGCAAAGACAGTAACTGGACACTGGTGATTCTTTGATTTAGTGGAAGGATAAGCAAGGTTTGATAAGACATTCAGATACCTAAAACTGTATGGACTCTTTCAGAATTCCTAGCAGACACACAACTGCCATTAAAATCCCACTGTTCATTTTGATGTTTAAACATCTCTGAAAATTTTCTCTTTTGTCTGATCCAAATCTGTTAAACTCTGTAGATATTCCTGGGAGCTTTAGATAGTGTCCTGAACTGAGATCACAACGTTTATGTGATGTCAGCATAGCATCATTTCACAGCTGAAGTTCTGAAATAGGGTTTTGTAACTGAAAATGCTTGTAAAGATTTAGTGACAATCATCTAATTCTTCACTTTCACATTCTGCTCAAGACTTCAAAGCAAAAATAATATCTGGAGCTAATACAACCTTCATCCCACTTTCAGTTGCATGAAGCACTGAGCAGTTCCTGCTGATAGGCCACCAGATCGCTCACTCTGCTGTTACAGAGCACTTCTTTGCTGATAACTTCATAGCCTTCTTTTCCTTGCCAGCTTATGCAGTAAGAGATGTACAACTCAATCATGAACTTGCACTGAGGCAAGGCTAGGATAACAACTGACAGTAAGAAGTGCAGTGAAATCACTAACTGTAGGATAAAAATAAAATAAAAAAAGAAACAAAATCACCCTGTCAGTAGAGAGCAATCTCTGTTATTTCAGGATTAATACTCTTGCAGACTGGGGCTTCTGCATAGTTGACATCTGCAAGGCATGCCATCAGTCAACTGTTCTGAAAATGTAAATTAGAGTTTCCAAAAAAAAAATTGATATCCTTGGAATATTTTTATTTAAGAAAGTTTGCAATTTGTATGGCAGTATTTTCCTAATACTACAAAATCTGATTTCTCATAATAAGCTTATTGGAGTGTAATGGCAAAATAGTTCATCTATACTTCCCTGCAGGGATTTGTGGTACAGATAATCTGCAAGGATTATGCACATTTCATTACCTGAATTCTTAGGCAGGCAGTGAATTAATTCTAGCCTAAAACATTTGTAGGTGTGAGAATGTTGTCAGCTGAACTCGTGTAGGACCAGTCTTTCAAGATGCACACCAATCTGGTATAGTTCTTTTGACTCAAACAAAATGCCACCACCATTTTATCCCAGCCAAGACTTCATGTTATGTTTTTCTAAATGCTAACTTATTAGCTTTCTGTGTAAACCAGTACTTGTTTAATACTTTTTCTTTCCTGCTTTGTAATAGGGCCCCCACAGAGGACTGTTTCCCCCAAACAAGACCATGAGGAAAGGAAGCACGACAAAGTCTTGGACAAGGGCAGTGAAAGTGGGACTTCCTGTAATGAATTGTCCACTTCGAGCTGTGACAGCCACTCGGATGCAAGCACTCCTCAAGAAAATGCCTCTGGCACTCAACAGTCCACAGCCCATCAGCCAAATACTCTAACTTTGGATCGTCCATCTAAGAAGGCCCCAGTGCAGTGGATGCCGGCACCAGACAAACGCAGGAACAGTGAACTCTTTCAAACTCTTATTAGTAAGTCCAGAGAAACAAATCTTTCCAAAAAGAAGGTATGCGAGAAGCTGAGTGTTGAAGAAGAAATGAGAAAATGCATCCAAGATTTTAAAAAAATCCACATTCCAGATTACTTCCCAGAGCGCAAACGTCCCTGGCAGTCCGAACTCTTACAGAAATATGGGTTATAGTACTCAACACTTTCATGACGTATTTTTGGGACATTTGTTGTTTATTAAGTTGCCACTAACTTACTGATGTTCTTCTACGGGCCAGTGCTGCCACCAGAGCTATTCCTGCTGCTTATTTCTTTTTGTGAACAGTGGATGTTGGATAGTACATCGTTTCTTTAAAATATATATATAAAAAGATAGAAACGTAAAAATACAGGAAGTGTCGTCTCATCTAAACCACCTCATAATAGCAAAGAAAAATGTGCATGGTGAAGAAAGATGGTTCTCGAACTGCAGTCATTTGATCTTCATTATCATTTTGGAACTTGTCAAATAAAAATCTCAACCATCAGTTAATGCCTTGTTTTATGTCACAAATATAAATGGCTCAGACTTGCTATGGATGAAGAGAAACAGGGTTGAAAATTTGATTGAACTGGTTGCAGAACTAAATCCCAGTGTTCTTTCAATGTTAACGCAATAAAGCAAATACCTATTTTGCATGAGCACAATGTTACAAATAAATCACACAAGAACAAGAGGTTGTCTGTTGCTTGGAGAATTATTTGTTTGACTCCAAGCCTATAAGTGTAAAATGTCTAAGGGACTGAATTTGCTTTGTTCTGGGTCTGTGATTTCTTTGTGTGTAAAATGTTCTGTATGTAAGGATGGTGTAAATATGCCTTATACTGTTTTATTATTGCACCAACAACGTTCATCTACTAGTGCTTGTCAGGATTATTTCTGTGAAATGCAAACTTATGGCAGATTTTGAAAACTGGTTTGGTGGTCTGAAAGTTTCTGTTCTGTTAGTTGCTAAAACTGGAGAAAAATAAAAGAGACTTTGATGTATTTATTGAAAGAACCATCTGGTACATTTTCTTGGCTATCGGTATCTCCTATCTTTTTAAAACAGTCAAGCAATTGTCATTTTTTGTTAAAGTTTCCATATCACTTTGCTGAAAAAAAACAACAACAAAGTCAAGCAAAAAATTTTTTTCAGGAGTGGATGAACAGTGTTTATTGTAGTGCTATTTAATTGCAATCACCACGCAGATTCTCCAGAAGGAAGAGAGCTATGCTAGGAAGCAGAGGGGAGATGAACTAAAAACCTGGCTGTTTTCACTAACAGAACTATTCTGTTCTGTTCTGTTCTGTTCTGTTCTGTTCTGTTCTGTTCTGTTCTGTTCTGTTCTATTCTATTCTATTCCAGTCAGCTTTTGCCAAAAATGAAAAAATTCTTATTGCTTATGTTTACTCACTTGACCATGATGGATCTCATATTTGCCTAATTTTATATTTTATTGTCTTAACTGAACGGATGGGGAATAGTGGTACATGCAATTGAGTTGGCACCTTTAAAATGTGTGAACAAAAGATCACAGTCACATGGTGGGCTAGTAAATAGTGAAGGATTACTTCTGAGCCTTTCTTCCAAAAAATTTACAAAATTTACAAAAATTGGATTTGATTTTTCAATTTATCTATCGAAAGAAAAATCTACAGAAGAGATGAGATGAGCAAAAGTGTTTAGACAGAAATCACTAGTGTTCACAACGCCATCTCAGAGCACGTGATTTGAAATTAATTCGAAGTGTACTTCAGAATTCAGTTTGATTCACTTTGAATGAATTTCAAAAGTACTAACTTTTATTAAAAATGTCATTTTGTGTCCACCTTTAAAAATTGTGCTTATGCAAAATCATTTAACTTCTTAATGCTGTCTTGGTTCCAGTAATTATATTAAAAATTACACTTTCTACTGGAGGTGGAAGACTCAATTTAGTATACTTGATAACAAGAGGGCAACGTTAGGTTCACTCTACAAGTGATTCATGTCCTGAATCAAGATGCTTGGGAGTGCTCAGAAATTCTCAAGAAGGCTTTAGCTTTTTGCAGGATGACACCACTTGTATGGCTATAAAAATAGCATTCACACTTTACTTCAGCTTATATATTGCAGGCCATCAAATAATTTTAATTTTTCCTGGCTCTTTTATCTAGAAGTAATTTTCATCCCATTTCTTTTTTTTTTTTTTTTTTTGCCCTGCCTCTCTCTTCTCCATTGCTTTACTATGGACTTTTTTACAATCACTTTTATTTAGGAAATATGTTCTTCACTTGAAGTCACATATCCAAATTTGAAAGGAACTACAGCAAGTTTTGCATGAGAAAGGTGGTGGGGGAAACTGAGCACACATGGGAGTATTGCTGGTTTGAAGATTCTTAAGTATTGCTGGCATAACATTTCTCATTTGTCGTGGAAATGAGAAATCTCTATTAGACTGCTAGTTTGTCCCAGCACCAGCTGGAAGGTTAAATCAGGGGCACCGCTTTATATGTTTTTAGTGTTTTCTGATCATCAAATGAAGCAATAACAAAATATGCTGTCCACAGATGAACAAGAGTCCAATAATGCCAACATTCTATTTACCATCCATACATGCTTTGTGTTGGTACTGCAGCCAAGGTGATAATCCAAGTTCAGATATGATGATGCTGTGTTCCACAAAGCAGGTAAGAACTGCTACTCATGCAATATGTCTGTTTGTGGAGTACACTATCTACTGTGGGCTGTGGTGGGTAATCTGCCTTCTCACAGACAAACAACTGATCATATGAATTGGGACCACTGGTTCATTTTGCTGGATCAGCACTATTTGCTCTGAAGAAAGCTTTACCATGGGACCATATCTTTGCACACAGCTCCAAAGTAAAAGGTGGAGATCTCTGCTGCACTGGCATCACTGAAACTATTCATGCACATGGGGTGCTGAGAAAACAGTTCAAATGGTGCCCAGAAGAGAAATGCAACACTAACTGTGCTCCTACCTCTTCGAAAACTGGACCCTAGCACCCTTCAATTACAGACAATGTATTTTGTAAAATGGGGAAAAGAATAAATGGAGTGCAGTGAATAATGAATATAAGGAAATAAGGATTTTCTCTTCCCCTGAGAATATCTCCAGTTTTTGCTAGGCCAACTCTTTTCCTCAGATAAAAAAAGAAAGGGAAAGAGAGTGAGAAGCAATAATAAACATGACAAAGGTAGTGGGAATATCTCAGTCTCTTTGTTGTATTGCTTTTTAAGAATCCTAGGCTTATTTAAAATTTTGTTTTGTCTTCCATTATGTACAGATAAGAAGGAGCGTAGGAATATGTTGATGAGTTTGGTTTTTACATACTAGACTGTGTAATCTTTCATACACATATTTGATGTTCTAGTATTGAGCATAGTAAACATTTTGATTCAAGTGCTGTGTAATTCTTAGCAAGAATTCACCAAATAATAAATGAGTACCAGTAACAAGAAGAAAATTAAATTAACATAAAAACAAGGGAGATCACAATTGGTAATAAATAATCTTTCTAAATTCTGAAGCAACATTTAATGCTAAAATGCCATCACTTTATCTACTATCTGCTTACCATGCATGCAGTTTGTTAATTGAATATTGATGAATTCATAATATGTCCAACACCTCATGCTAAATTTCTGACAGGCTGTTTTGTTCATAAATGTATATTGAGAATAGTAAATGTAAATTTTGAAAGCAGGCTACACCTGATGGAATATTTCTCATCCCTGCTGGATTGCTAGTTCGGCCTAGGATGAAGTGTAGGAACCATCAATCAGTGGCCTTAAAATGCTTTTTTGTTTTTCTGTTTTTGTACTTATTTAGGTGAATTGTATATTTCATTTGATGTTATTTATCTGTTGACTGTAGTATGAGACTCAGTGTAGTACAAAACAGTCACTGGCACTTTGGTCCTGAATTACTTTGATTTATATCTACCTTTGATTTAAATTACATTCGTAAGCTTCTGACAACAGCAATTGAGATGATTGCTGAGTGGTGAAAAAATTGCCATGTAGTCTGCCCTGGAGACCTTGCACAGGGAAATGGGTTTTTAAGAAGACTGTTAAAATAATCCTCCATGCTGTTGTGGATGTGGAACACAGCCTGTGATGCTTTTCTCTCCAGGCAGGGAGAGATGTGAAGCCCCTCTATTCCATTCCCCAAGGAAAGCCTGGTTTCACTATTTCACAGAACTATACTTAGTCTTTGCAGAAGAAAATGTTGCTCTGTCACAGGTTTTATGATGCTGATCCATAATGTCATCCTGGTTCCTAAACATATGGAATTTTTCGCTTCTTTTTTTTATGATCAGTAACAAAATTATGCATATAGTTGTCCAGAATGTCCCTGGAAAGTATCTCTGCTGACTCTGGGGTTTATTCATTCTCTTCAAACATGTCTTCTTACTTTCCTTGAACATCTTCGAACTGTTAATACTCATTTGGGAAATAAGTATCCACAGATGCACATATTCTTATCTTGATTAGTAATGGAGAGGTAGAAAAAAAAAAATAGTACATTTCTGCACTCTCAAAGTTTGCTCTCATTTATAGAATTCATTATCTTATAGTCACTTTTTTACTGCTTCTTTGTATAGCAAATTCATGTCTGGACTGATGTTTGTTTGCAATCCCTCCCTCCCTCCCTCCCTCCCTTCCTTCCTTCCTTCCCTCTCTTTTTTTCTCTTTCTCTTTCTTTCTCTTCTCTCTTGTTTCTCTCCTTTAGTTGGTGTTCTTGGCTACTTCACCCCCCTACAAATGCACCAATTTCCAATTGTAACTGACTAGATTACTTTCTTCACAATGTCAGATACATCTGAACTCTTTACAATTCCAATTATTCATGAGTATTTATATCTTCTCTTTTTTTTTTTGTTTTTTGTTTTTATGCACATCATACTTGCTTTATCTTAGATAATTAGAGAAGATGGCAAATAAAAATATGATAGAGATTTTCAAAGGCACACAAGTGAGAAAGACCTAATTCTCTATGGCTTTTACTGAGAATTGGGTACCTAACTTTCTTTCTACCTCTGAAGAACTCCTGATATCTATGCTTTTCCCCGCATCTCAATAGTACTTGTCAGTCACTTTTAACTGCAGCTTTCCTCTTCCACTCCAAGGCAATTTGAATGTATCATACAAGAAAGGTTTCTTAACATTAAAATCAGACATGATTATATCCTCCCATTCCCTTCATCCACTCTGTTGTGCTTACTAAAAGGAATAATCAAGTTTGTGAGACAAGAGCTATGTTTTAATACTCCTTGTGAGTCTGTCTCATTCTCACACTGCAGTAAGCAGCAATTGCCTGAGCAGCCTGTGATAGGCATCTCAGCAGGAGGGAAGCTACCGTCCTGCTCTCTGGGATACAGAAATGAGAATTCATACATATGAGCTACCAGTACATTAGATGTACATCAGTGTTTCTGAAAACTTGCAAAAGCTTTTTGCAGGTTTCTGTTTCAACATCTACACATAGTGAAGCTATTGTGGGGAAGGAAGAGTGACAAAATAAAGGAAAAAAAAAAGACAAAAAGATACTGCATGGCTTTGCTTGGAAAGTTATTTGAGACCTTTCTTCCACCCTAAGTATCTGGGAAGCAGAGTTTTCTTCTGTATATGATTACGTTGATTCTGTGCTGATGGACTGCCTATGGACTGAAATCCCTTGTTTAGTTTTACTTGTTTTTAGTTCCTAGCTGCTACTCAGGAGATGAGATCCTGCCTGACTTCTGAATAGCAATCATGGATTTCATCTCTCTAAAACCTTAAATACACAACCATAGAAATTAGGGAGGTAACTTCATAGATTGTTATCTGTAATAATGGTGGGAAAGGTATATACTACTCACGGGAATTATGTTCTTGGATGCATGCCACATCCCATCATAATCTGTGAATTCAGATCTCAGCAAAACAGCAATGTTAGACAGGACTCATGTCCAGAATTGCTATATCTTGATCTTATTCTAGCTGTTAAGGGATTATTTTCAGTTGTTATGTGACTGGGGTTGGAAGATGTATGTATCCTTGAGCAATTATCCGCTTGATACTTCCTCCCACTTCGTAAAATATGTTATTTATTTTTCCCCTTCCCTGCTGGCACCTCATTCATTGAAGGATACTCAGTAGAAATACTATATGTGCTGATTTACTTAGTAACACAGAATGCCTATCATGATTCTTTCATTTTTTATTTATTTTGCATGAGATACATGGTTAGTGCTTTACAGCTAAGCATACAAACTTGTCTCCTGTCTTAAAACAATTGAAAATGACAAAACAGGAACTGGGACAGTTGAAATGCATATTACATAAATACAATGAGATTGTGTGTTTTTTCATATCATTTCCACTGGTTCCCCAAAATTCCCCAAAATGGCTCTTTAAACCTTATTACTATGTGGACTATGATCCCTTCATAACTCTTTTGTTTTTAAATCAATGAAAATCACTGTCAGGTTTTGTGATCTGTGTGATCAGCTCACTTAGAAATCACATCAAATGAATGCGAGATAGAGAAAAAAACCTTACATACAACCTATCCCACTACCAAACATTCTTGTTGATGTGTGATGTCTGAGAAATTATGTCTTGTGTCAGTTAGCAGGTAAGCTTTAAGAAGGTTTCTAATGATAGCTGGGAGAGCATGTTTTTTAAAAACAATGAAAAAAAACAACAAAAATTGAACATTTAGCAGTTCTGCAGGTTCAACTGCCTATAAAAACAGAGATCCACAGACCATTCCTGAGACTCTGGTTAGGATCTCTTGATCCGGATGCCATGTGGCAGAATTCTTCAATTACTGGGGCAACTTTCTGCTCACTTGCATAGAGGATACTCCTCTTTTCTCAAAAAAGCCCTTGAAAATAGGCTGCTTAGCCTCTGTGGAACACTCTTGCCCAAAACAATTTCCTTGGTCCATCATAATTTTCAACTGTTGCAATACTTACATATGTAAGTCTGTATAGCTTACCCAAGCACAATGCTGAATGGTAGAAAAGAGCTACGTTTTCCTCCTTGCAGAATGTCCCTTTCTTTACCTTCTGACTCTTCTGTTTTATGTACAGTTTAGGTGGGAAAACAATCTGATTTTTAAAAATATATAAATTTTTTTCAAGACCATGATTTATTTCTGGCAATGGGGGTATTTTGTGACAGAAGCACAATGTATTCTCTGCAACTCCTAATCAGCAAATCCCTATTTTCTTCTTTCTTCTTTCTTAGACTATAATTCCTGGACTGCACAGCAAACCCATGCAACTAAAAGCGCTGCCTCCTTTGGGATTCTCAGCTTACTGATCAGAGGAGAAATGTGGCTACTGCTACTCTGCTTAGCTTAAGCCTTAACCTTCTTCTACATCTCCAGCATCTTATGTGGCTGAACAATGCCAACTGCATAGCCTGCAAATTCAGTATGGAATTTGGGTTATTTTGTATGTTGGTTTGTAATTTTTTCCTTTTGTAAGCTCTCTTCTGGAGACACCAGCTGCAAATCTAGGCCTGCAGCCAACTTTGTCTTTCCTTGAATAAAAATAAGGCTGAGCAGAGAGGGCAGCGGAATACTGCACAGCTTGCTTGTATCAACCAATTGATGCTTGTGCAGACTGTGGTGAGCTGATTTAGTACTGCCTGCAGAAGGATCCTTGTGCAAATTCTGCACAGACAGACAGACAGCCACTTGCAAACGAAAGACTTCTGGCCAAGCAGAGCCCGGGGAGTTATGCTGATGAACTGATTTCAGTTTCCCCCAAGCACACAGAGCTGAAGTGCTGTCCTGGCATCACCACTGAAAAGTGGTCCTAGGGGTCCTGGAAGAGGCTGAAGCAGGTGCGGTGTGGTTTGTGCAGGCTGAAGTGGAAATTATTGGTGAATTTGATGTGAGGAAGCCATCAGAAGCTCTGGGGAGTCTGAGAGAGATTATGAGAGGGGCTAAGGCTAGAGTAGGGAACATTAAAATAAACGGTGGCTGTTCAGATGGTGAGTGAAATGGGAAACAAAACAGTATTATTTCCTTATCCCTTGCAAGCCACAGATAATAGAAACATGCCCTCAGAGGTAAATGCAATGCCAAGGCAGAGGTAGCCTCTCCCTCTTCTTAGCCATCTGCTGATGGGCTATTCTTCACCACATGCCCTCTGAAAGATTGCTTAGCAGCAGGGTTAATTGTGGGACATGGTTCTGTGATGGGGATTGACCACTCAGCTTCAGAATGACTGTATGATTGGTTCCTTCCTTGCCTCATTGAGAAGAAAGCAGTCTTTCTTAGAAATCTGGATTCCAGGAGGCAGCAGATGTGGCTGTCCAGGTGTTCTGCTGGATGGGCTGGGGTCTGTCACTGCGTACAGCCCGTGGTGTGTAACCATTTGGTGTGCACTCAGGTTGCAGGCATTTTTGCTTTTATGTGATGATGAATAAACAGACAGACACCTGGAGGCTGCAGATGAATTACAGTTTAAACAATGTAAACAAAGCTGCTATTCTCCTTAAGGAACTCTATCTGGGGTCTGATATCCTGGCTCCACTCCATTCCCAGTCCCAAAGAAGGGCCTCATGCCTAGGGCTGGGGCTTCCCTGGGCTGCCCTCTGGTTGCCCTGAGAGGGCATTTACATGTATGTGTACAGAAGCTGTTCAACTAGGTCTATTTTTGGGAAGAAAACTTAGACTGGAATACTAAAATAGTAATGTAAAAAAAAATAAAAAAGAAAAGAAAAGCAAGAATTCAGTAAGAACAATAATGCAATGTCATAATGCAATTTTGCTTGCTTAAAAATAATATATTTTCTCCAATTTTATTGTATTTTTTGGGTCAAAGAATGGAAGCTGTGCAAATACTTGCCTTGGACAGATCTGCTCACTATTCATCTCATCTTCCTTGCATTCTAAACAGCTCATAATGATTTTATTCAGGACAAAAAAGGTTATGTGCTTATACTAATACAGGACAGGAATGAAGCTGTTATTCTCTGGATCAGAAGCAATCACACACAAAATATAGCTCTCTTTCCAGACCTGAAGATGATGAACTGTCAGCATGTTTCTGCAAATAACCATTTGTCAGAGAAACAAAAAAATAACCTCATTCTCTGCCCTCCCACTCCCACTCCAATCTCTTCGATATATAAAACTGCTAAGGCTGGCTTTTAAAAACAATGAAGCTGGTAGAAGAAAACATATGAACCTTAAAAATACTTGTCAAGAGGGAGAGAGTTAGGCATTTTCCTGGGTACACTGAGAAAAGATCCCTTCCAATAGCAATATATAACATTATATCAAACAAAAAAGAGTGTACATATATATATACTATTTATATATATATATACACAAAATGTGTTCTAAATCCTAGAACTAGCATATTTCATTTTTTGCCTCTGTGTCTCTGCTCACAAAATCTTAGATCTTTCCTTTCCTTATTTAGATACTATAAAAAGACCTGTCAGTTATATCAGTAGAGAAGTATCTTTAAAACTGGAGACAGTGCATCTTACATCCCTACAAAGCCTCTTCTACTGTCATTTTTCATGGAGTGCCTTGGTGAAAATAAGAATCTGGCAGATTCCTTTTCATAAACACTGCCATTTATTAGCAGATTAAGATAGAAGAAGATTACTGCTTTTGATGCAAAGTGTAGAGGATAATTAATTAGATCTGTAATTCAGCTGAAAAGTGTTAAATTTAAACGTCAGAAGAATTATAAAACCTAATGAATTGACCTGAAATGTCCTGAAATTTCTAGAAACTTACTTAATTGCCCTAGATGAAATGACCTAAAATCACGATTGGATAGTAAAAAATTAGATTGCTTGACCTAACGAGTGAGCAAGTAGTAAATAGCAGTGTGACGTGGAATTAGTAATACTCTAAGAAGAAAATGCACTTATTTTTGAGAGCACAAAACATTTTTATAATTTTATTCCTGGCTCATAAAATTACCATTATAAATGTGTTTCCATTCATTTCTAGGAACACCCACAGACTTCAGCAAGGGGACTTCAAACAGTATTATGAATGGAGGAATTCATAAAATAAGCATTTAAAGCAGGAGTTGGGGACTGGAAAGCTTGCTTTCTCTTGCTTTTTTGCTGCCTTCCCTAACTCCTGTCTCCTTTGTGCTGCAAGTGCCAGCAAGCAGTCTGTCAGCTTTCCAGATGTGTGAAGACATAAATTGATGAACAGTATGTGTACTTTTCAGATGATAATGTGTTTGCAAGTTATTTAGCAGAGTTGCCTAACCCTTACACCACATCTATAAAATTAGTGAGAATAGAAGGGACATTTAACTTAATGGACTATAAAGATGGTGCAGCTGAACCCAAGGGCAGAATTCTTACACATTATTTGCAATAGATAGATAGATAGATAGATAGATAAATAAATAAAAAGGAACCACAAATATTAAAGTAAAAATGAAATTCCATAGTCTAGATTTTGAAGAGCCCAACCTCACTCCCCCTGATGTTTTCAGTTTTTTGATGTTTTCAGTCAAGGTAATTGACTGAAACCATTGTGCAGCACAAAAAAAATTGGGGCGAGCGTGGAAGAACTATGGCAGACTTAATCATGCCATATGTTAGTTTATTTTAACAGTTCCCCCACCATGTATGGCTAAGGCAGGATATTCCGGTCACCCAGTATCTGAAGAATGCTGCCACCACATCATGCCTGCAGGTGCCATTTGCACTGGATTCGACAAAACCATTTGGTTTAAACTTCTGGCCAGCCATGACCCATGCTGGGAAGCACCTGAAGCATTTGGATACACACTTAAGCTGGATTTACTGAAATTATTTTCAACAGCTGTTTCCTCACACTTATCAAAATGAAAACAAGTGCACCCGAAATGCCAGTGCTTTCCCTTTTCATCGCTTTCTCATTCTGCTGAAATCATGCAATGTGTTCATCACAGTGGCAGGTGATGCCAAATGGCATAAAATAATTTGCGCTACAGGAATAGAGCTGCATGCAATCTAAGGGATTTGAGAAGCTACTCAGAGTCTCAGGTGGCTGTATTCAATCAAAGCTAACGCAAATGGCCCCTTAAAAACTGCTGGACAGGGTGTGCTCCTAAGGTAGAAAAACTGCAAAAACTTTGAGTCAGTACTGAAGTTCTGGGCATGTGTCAGTATTTCTCAGAATCAGAAAGTCACTCACCTAATTAAGGATTGATTTTAAACTTATATTTCCCTTCATTGTTATGCACTGCCAGGGTACACTACAAACATTACTATCCCATTACTCCTTCATAATGTAGTGCTATTACTCTGTCCCAGCTCAAATTACCATTGTAATGGCTACTGGCTTTCCATAACCAACCTACTGTGAGATTTCACAAGGGAGACACAGTTTATTTGAGACACCACTATAAAAGTCTCATAATATACATAAAAGTCTGAATTGTGCATAAAAGCTCAAATGTTTCCTGAATACAAACCCTCAGCACTCTCTGCAACAGATGTTTTCTTTCATTCTGCCCAGGAAGAATGTAACTTGGGAACTGAGTTAATACAAATATCTGTCACTGACTATGAACATTTGTTGGTGCCACCTGTGGCACCTACTTCCCTTCTACTTTCCTTTCAGAGTGCAGAGGTGTGTGTGTCATCTATGGACCTGCTTCCTGCTCTCCTGCCATGCTCTGCTCCTCAGTGTGATTTCACCTACCAGCAGCAGCACTGCAATTTAACCTGTTTCTCTGATACCCCAAATTTCTCATCTCCCTGCCACATCTTGAAGTTCCCTCTTGTTCAGACCTACCTCACATCAGCTCTTATGACGGACAGGCTCTGCCAAAGAAGTACCACCTACACTCTCTCCCTCTCCAACCCCTTCAAGGTTATCATAATATATTTATTCCTACTTTTTGTGGGGTTTTTTTGTTTGTTTGTTTTTTGTTTTTGTCTTTCCAAAAACCTTCAATTAAAGTTCTCTGTTCCTATTTATTTTTTTTTCTATTTATGGTTGCCATCATGTATTGACTAAAGTTCCATTGAAGTATCTTTGAAATACATCCCTAAGAGAAAGCCATATTTTAAACAAAGGATAACATATCACTCTAACAGAGGCGTACAACTCAGACTACCTCTTCTTTATGTGTATGTAAAATATAGGTAACTAGCCAATCTATCAGGGAAAATTCTCCATTTATTTTTTCTTTCATCTCTCTCCTCCTGTGATCTGCAGCTCATACTCAATAATTCTTTTCCTCTCATATCATATGCTGTCAGATTTATTTTCTATGACTTTAAATGAAAAGGATAGCCTTTTAGAATAAAAAATCCATGCACGATTTTTCATGTTTGTTGATGCAAGAGCCTATGGCATTTTTTATTTTACTTTTTAGAACACTAGTTCTCTCTGTAAATAATTAAATTCCACTTCTTAGCCATCTATCATATTAGCAAAACTTGCATACTTCACAGCATTAAATAATAGCTTTTCCATTCACAGGAGTGACCTGTAGTAAGAAGTTCTCCATTTTTTCTTGCTTATTCAGAAATAAGGAAAGATTGAAAAGTTTAATATTAAGTCTGTAGTTGGGGGTCAATAGCTGCTAAGTGTACTGACAGTAACATTCTAAACTTTTACTTGAATTTACACTGTGGACAAAAAAATAAAGATGGATAAACTATGGATATGTGTAAATCTGGAGCAAGTGCTTCACAACAGCTGCTATAGATGAGGAGATGATGCATGTATTAGCATAAATGCTGGATAATTAAGTAATTTGTCCTCACCCAGAAGTGAGTTGGACATTGCTGAGAAGAAGCAGAAGCCATATTACATTCACTTTTTTTTTGAAACTTAGTACAATTTTTTAGAGTCTATTGATGCAAATTGTTGTTTTTTGTTTCTTAAAGATGGAGATTCAGTTGCCTTTGAACCCATCCCAACACACTGAAGATATTAGGTATTTTGACAGTTAGTCCTCTTGAGTTTTCATTATCTTGGAGGCTCTGATTAGAAAAAAATCTAAGACAATTTTATGAAAGTTGTGTTTTTCCTCTTTTTTTACCAATAACATTTTAGTTTAGTAGTGTTCTTACTTGAAAAATTTGTCATTATAAAAATGTCATGCTCCGCTTTTTTTGTCAGATTTCTAATAATTGACTATGAAACATTGCTCTGAAGTAAAAGTTTTACACTATTTCATTCAAGAAGCACTGGGGAAAGGAAGTTATGCATATCCATTATATAATTTTATATATATTTATATAATTTATGTATGTGTATGTATAATTATCAGGAATTAATCTTTTTGATGTATAGAGCAATTCTGATTGGAATAACAATTTCTATTTCAGTGAAAAATCATTTAGTTCGCATCATAATAAATCATAAGAATAGAAATCAAATATTAATATAGTGAAACACAAACCATTATCTTAGTTAAAATGTTATTGTTTTACAAAAACACTGATCTAGAATCATAGCATATTATATTAAAATTAAATATATTTCTCATGAAGTGGAGCATATTTATTTTAGAAATAATCTAAGTTTCAAAAGTCTGTAAAGGAGTCTCTGGAAGGGAACAAAACAGTTGAGAGAGACATTTGTTTATTTGTAAATTGTAATTACCAGTCATTAATGATTTAGATTCAGTCTGATTAATGGAGTGTAGCCTTTGCAAATTTGTTTTCTGTAGTGTAAGGAAGAACTGTAAGAAAGATTATTAAGGCAGCACCAGCTGTCTTAACAAAATAAACAAACTTTATATAAATTCTGATGAACAAATACTAATGATCAGAACAAGGAAAAAAATCAGTCAGTTTACCAAAAGTAAGCAGTAGACTACAGTTTCAGACTAAGATGTTTAAGAATGAAATTTAACCTCTAGCCATCATGTGTGACCCAGAGATCCTGGAATCCCTATCTCCTTCTAATTACATTTTTGGTTAAATATCTTGCAGCCAGTTGAAATTAGCAAGGACATTCAAAGCAATGTTAATAAGTTTTAGATAAGGTCTTTGTCTTCTGATGAGACTTGGCTGTTTAGTTAGTAAGTTTTAAACTGGAGAGTCCCAGTTCCTATTTTAATGAGAATTTTCAACACAAAGTCAGTTGAGTTTTGATCTTTATTAGTGCTTTTTATATTAAGGTGTATGGAGTGAAACTGATGTCCTGATTTAATATTACAGTGTGAGAGATCATCTTTTCTCTGCAAAATTTAAACCTACAAGTATATTCAGAAAACAAAATAATGGAATTACAGTGGATCTGCATTTGTGCTAATGGCTTCAAGTAACAAGTTAATTAGCTAGGTCTCTACAGCTAAAACTGCAACCAGGCAACTATTATTTGTACTGACTTCTATCTACTCACAACTTGAAAGATCAGTTTCTGGAACCGGGCATTTTCAAGAGCTGAGGACTCTTTGATCATTTTAGCTTTTTGAAATTCATCATCTTCTGTCCTAGTATTTTCTTCATCATCTTCAAGGGTAAGGAGAAGAGTTCTAAGGAGAATATTTCACACGGAGCAGTTGACTGTAATTGATTATTTCTCAGAGATGCAAAAGAAAATATTTATTTCACCTAACCTGGCTCTACCAAGTATTATGAGTATTATCAGTTCTATCCCAAAATTTCTGCCTCACATGATTCAAAAAAAACATTGTGACCTACTGCACATGATGAGTACCTGCCATGTTGTCAGCTGTTTCTGATATTAAATATTTTTTAAAATTCAGATCAGAGAAATTGTCATTTTCTTGATTGTAAATGTTTGCAAAAGTTGCAAAAAATTTGTCTTTTTTCAGTGCTAAACTGAAAGCAAAAGATGTAGTATAAGGATTTAAAATCACTTACAAATAAATGAATGTGATTAATTAATTCAGAAACAAACCTGGGTGTTCTGTGTTTTGCATGAATATTTGTTTTCCCATCCTCCATAAATTGTTTGCTTAGGGTGCTTAGATTGCATAACTGAATATATAACTGACATTTTACATTACTATTCTATAAAGATGTTCAATTTCAAAACCTGGTGAACAATTCTTAAACTAAGTTTATTTTGCTTATCATAGTTTTTCTAATATGCATATTCTAAATTTAAGAGTAAGTAATTTCTCTGCATATTTCCTTACTGCATATTTTGCTAGTATAATAAAATAATAATTTGGTCTCTAACATATTATACCTAGCTATTGCCTGAAGAAGAGGAAGGTGAGAAATGTAACAGTAGTATCTTAGAAGGAGACTGATATTGCGTTTGTGTTCTTAAGATCCTTTTTTATGCAATGAATTCACTTGAGACCTCTGGGTATAGCCTTTAGTAAAAACAAGAATATTGGAAATAAATAATAAGAAATAAAAGTTTAAAACTCTATTCCAGAAGCCAACTTTCTGAAGTCATACCATGAAAGTTAACTATTAAGTTCCTCATCAAAATGTTTATATTAAAGGAATATTGCAAAAAGTTTCAAGGTGCTGGCAAACTAGAAATCTTCAGTTATCCTTGGTATTTAACAAATGTGCAAATACAACTAACAGTCTTATCTGGATATGAGCTGTTTTTTTCCCCTTAGGATTGGTTTCGCATTCAGGACATTAATTTACATGCCTTCCAGTACTTGAAGGGAGTTTGTAAAAAGGAGGGACGTGGATGTTTTGCATGGTCTGATAGCAACAGGACAAGGGGGAGTGACTTCAGATTTGTTAGATGTTAGGTGAAAATTCTTTACTCAGAGGACAGTGAAGCACTGACAAAGGTTTCCTGCAGAAACTGTGGATGACATATTCCTGGAGACGTTGAAGGCCAAGTTGGATTGGGCCCTGGTGGGTGGCAGCCTTGCCCATGGCAGGGGGTTTGAACTGGATGGGCTGTAAAGTCCCTTCCAACTTATGCCATTCTATGATACTCTGATGAACTTTAAAAAAATCCTTATTTTCAAATCCAGTGTTTAGCATGCTTTTTGTAATCTATGCATAATCATCAATACTGAAAAATTTCCCTGTGAAAACAGACTAATAATTTCCTTCTGAACATGTTTATACACCGTCCATGGACTTAATATCAATGATCTGACTGTTAAACGAACATAAATGAAGTTGCTTTTACGGCACACCTGTGTATAATGAGGGTAAAACAGAGAGTCTCAAATCAAATACAAATAAGTCTTACATTTACAGGTGTCTTGAAGGAAGGTATCCTTCAAGAAAAAATAAACATCATATATAAAGATTCAGGACCAGCACCTAAAAATGAAAAAAATTGTGAATTAATCTTAAAAGTGGAAGTGGAGGAAGTGATGCAATAAATTGAGAAAAGAAGTACTGAAAACTATCCAAAATCTTGCTTATGTTGTTGCCAACTGAAAATCTTTAAAGGAAAATACATTTGAGCTGAAACTATTTCCCCAAAGTACCTTTTTCTCATCTTCCCCACTCCTTCTGCTATGCACCTTGCACTCACTTGCAGCAGAGAACTCTGTACTGTATTTTTTTCAAAAAGAGAGAAATAAAAGAAAACAAATTGTTTTGACATCCATAACATTTATGGAAATGGACGGTAACCATTCTAGAATGAGACTCATGAATATAATTGGCTGAACTGTAGGATACAAAGAATCTGAATCAAGGTTTTTTCAAGCCTAAAGGTATTCAGAGACCTGAAGGACTCAAGTCACCCAGATCTGTGCTAGAAGCGGAGAGTTTGGAGTAGTTATTGCTCTCATTCCCCAGGACATGAGTGATTTTTTTGCAGGGAGATGCTACAGTAGCCTCTATGGAGGATGGTGCACAATTAATTGGTAGGTACCTGTTGGAGTTCAGCTTATTGCTCCTCTAATCAGAGTTGCTGGTCTGTTTGAACCAGAAGTGTTTCCATTAGATAGAAATGCTTTAGGCAGGGAATGCAGGGAACAAAGGACATCATGGTAGGGATGTGGAATGTTCCTGGCAAACCATTTGCTGACCTCTGTGCTCTGCCCAGGAGAGCAACAAAGCAGAAGCCTCACAGTTGTCTTGAAAGAGACATACTGGAAAAAGGGGTAAGGGGATGCATTTTTGCCTGTGGCAATTTCTGAATCTCACTAGCTCTGATTTGAGAGAGAAGACTTTCTCATTATATTCATACAAGTCAACATGGAGAAATTATACACTGATTGTTATTCCTCTGCTTCTACCCTAATAACTGACTAATGGATGCCGAACAAGAGGCATAATGCAGCAGCTGACAAAAATGAACATGGGACGGAAAAAAATCAGCAGAGGGATGTTCTGTTGCAAAATGATGCAGCTTCCAGATTTCCAGACTAAATTCCCAGACAAATACGCAGCCATCCAGGCCTCCAGATGAAGAGTGCCAGAGCCTTTCACTGGCATTGTAGGGCAACAACATGAACAGCCTTTCAGTATCTAAAGGGGTGCTATAAGAAAGAAGAGGACAGACACTTCAGGATCACAGGAGGATCTGCTGTGGTAGGACAAGTAGAAATGGTTTCAGACTAAAAGATGGAGATTCAGACTGGATATAAGGAGAAAAAAAAATACAATAAGTGTAGTGAAGCAATGAAACAGGCTGCCCAGAGGTGTGAGGTGAAGGACAGTTTTGGGTTTTGGCTGCTCAGCAGACTGTCAGGCTACCCGTAGACTTCTTGAGATATTGTCTTGTCATTATGGGAGACTTTTGCACACTCCTTGTGAAAAGCGCAATGCTTCTCTTCTGGATTCTTTGTCAGTGAGACTCAAAAGTCCTGTTTTGGAACTAGTTCAGAGAAGATATGGGAGAATAAATTTGAATGAGATACAGGTAAATAACATTTTTTGCTGTATATTTTTGTCAATCATATGACCCTATCATTTTTACTGCTGCTTTTTTTTGTTACAACTTTCAAATTCTCTTTTTCATGTTGTTCCTTCTTCGGATGGCCTCACAGCATCCATGGACTTGGACCACTTCCCTCCCACACCTTCATCTGCTTGTTGAAAAGGCAAAGGGAAAGATCTGTTCTTGAACATAGATGGGGCAAAGTTAACACAAGCTGGAAGAGAGCTGCTCTCAGCCAGGTCATAAAAGCTCACTCAGTCATGTATAACCCTTCCTTGCAGGTGGATAAAGGGTTACTGCAGCCCTCTTTATTCTGTGTTTTATTTTATTTCCTTTTTATTTTTTTTTGGCTGGGAGTCTGTGTCTGCTCTGCCAAAATAGATTCTGAAATCCTCTTAGAGAGAACTTCCTACTGAGAAGGTTTTTGAAAAACAATGCACATCATTTTCATCAATCCAGTTTATTTTTTCCCTTTTATTTTGCTAGCTTGAAAAAATCTAACAGGCTGGGACACAGGAGATGAACCATCCATCAAAAGAACACTCTCTGGTCACTATTTCTACAACATATTTAAGAACCAGTGGCCTAACATTTACAAGCAATGAGATAGAAACACAGCTGCTGAGAATGCCCCAATTTTTGGGAAGACTCTGACATTACAGTAATGGTAATCAAATGTAAATTGAGGCTATTAAAATGACAGGAAAGTAACTGTCTTTGGAGGGTTGTGAGGGTAGATTTACTCTATCTATCTGTTTGCTGTACAAAGAATCAGAGAAAACAGTTAAAAAATCCACCAGCTTTAGGAGGGAAAAAGTGGTTCAGAGTATTCACAGAATTCCTAATTTTGTCATTGCCACTTTTAAAGCTACTGTTTAAAAAGCTTTGGTTTTTTCCTCTCATTTCTTCTCCTTATCAATATATTCTTAACATCAACAATTTTGTCTTAATATTTCACAGTTAAAATCTGCGGAAATCCACATGCATGTATGTATGTATTTACATACATTTTTCAGTTGTTATTGTATATTTATGATACAGCTAAGTTAAGCTCTTTAATTCACAGTTCAATGAGACAAAAAAAAAATACATGAAGGAAGGAACCTTATAATTATATATGAGGGAACTTTGTTATCTGAAGAATTCATCATTATTAATTTTGCCCTTTGCTCCAGGAAAATATAACAAAAATTAATCTCAGTGCTGACAATTGTGTTTTCAGATATCTATGATTAATTTTTACTTTATTCTGGCAATCTATGTATCTTAAATCAAAATATATCTTAATCTAGACATCTAAACTACTTATGAACATCTCTATGATCACAGCACCCATCCCATTCAATGGCTTGTATTGGAAAGCAATTTGTAATAGGCATCTCTGGAAACCGGATAGGACAGAGCCTCTTTATCTTCATATCCAATCCTACAGCTGTTAGTCAGCAGCTGGGGGCTTTCCTGACATAAAAGAAGGGTTATTATGTTTGATAGGCATCTACTCTCCTAGACTGTGTCTATACTTCAACAGAATCACAGAATTGTGATGTTTGAAGGATACCTAATCCAACTCCTCGGCTTTGAACAGGGACACCTACAGCTAGATCAGGTTGCCTAGAGCGATGTCCAGCCTGACCTTGGATGTCTCCAAGGATAGAGAAATGATTCTGACATAGTGGGCCAATTTAACAGAACGTGAGGCATTATTTTCATAGCAGTCCTTGTAGAAGCAGGATTCACAACCCTGATTTAGGGATCTTGGCTTCTTTATGCAAAATATGGAGAAAGTACTGCAATACAGAGACTACTGAAATCAACACTGAACACCGAGGGCATGAACTTACTAGTAGAAAAACTGAGTAAAGGATTTATGTTAAGTTTTCCTTGGGATTCAGCTTAGGATTCACTTAAACCTCTCTGAGTGTTGTGTAAATGTGTAGCTCTATGTTTTTACAGTTCAGTGGCCAGCTCCTTCTTCCATTAAGCTTGGGTGATTAGCATGTTCTACACAGAAGTGACATTTGGGTTCATAACTGAAGTTAACACTTAGCCCTCAGTTTCATGCTTATAATACAAAACCATATATGTTTGTACTCACCAAAGTTATAGAATTGTTATGTGTCAGGGGTTTATGGGCTGACTCAGCCTGGTTCCATGACTAATGGAGTGGGGGGGGCCAAAGACCCATGCCCCAAGAAAGGGGAAAAAGGATAAGGGTATGGAGATGGGCTTAAAAACAAAACAGTGGCAACGATCTGAGGAGGAAAGCTAATTTACTAAATAAGATTGTCAGAATGCAAAATAACACAATATAATACAATATAATTGGAATTGAAGCTAATAAACTGAATCACAGACAGAATTGTAAGGGTTGGAAGGGACCTCTGGAGATCATAGGCCTTTCTCTAAAGCTGAAGGCAAGATTGCATGGGAACACACACTGCCAAGATGAACAGCAAAAAAAGAGGCAGTCTCAGGACCTGCATGCAGTTTTATCTTTCCCTCTGCAAAGAAATGGGAATTCCTCTTCAGTGTGTAGTTCTTATCTTCTGAGAATCAGGTACCTGGAAAATTGCCCAAACCATGACATTAGGGAAGCATGGCTGTTTTAACTATATCTTGTTCAAGTTATTTTCCCAGGTCTTGAATTAAATCAAATATTTCAGAAGACTGGAAAAGAAAGAGAAATCTACAAACTAGAGACTTTGACCCTCAGCAAGAGAGAATTTCTTTCTGGTCCTTGAACTCGGGGTAGTCCACGTCTTCTGCTATCTTTTAATGAAAGATTATGAAAGATACTGAAAGATAATGAGTGCTTCTCAAGATTTAAGTTTCCTTTTCTCCCATTCTACCACTGAAGGATAGGACCACAGTTGTCTCACTTCATTTATCAGGAAGACTTCTGGTATATTGTGTGGACTGGAATGACTCAGCATGGAAAGAGCCCCATATCCTAGTGAAACTCACAGAAGAAGAGATGTTGGTTTGAAAACCTTCAGGCAGAAAAAGACATAAAACACAGTCCAGAGCAGTAATCCAATCACTGAACCACTGCTAAAAAATAAAGCACTATCATCCTTCTTCTAAGCAGCTTTGGAAGATGAGCCAGTACGTATATATTCTGTTGTGTTTTCTGACCATACCTGTGCCTTGAGTTACTAAGTTCTAACTTACTTCAAGGAAGATACACTGTGAGAGAGATATGTGAGTACTCATTCCTGTTTTATTGAAGAAATGAAACATTTGTGGTTGATATGTGTTCAGAATGTTGGACTAAGATGTGTGCAGTGTCATGAGGCTCCTGTTTAAGGAATGGTCTTCTTTGGGGAGGAATAACTGAAATGTACAGATGAATCACTTAGTGTTCATCAATCTTCTCATCAAGTTTCATATACACAAACAACAAAACAACAAATAAATCCAGTGTAAACTTACATAAAGTAGGTACCTTTGTCATGCAAGCTGTGAAGGAAAGTAATTGAGCTGAAGATGTGAAAGAGGAGGGTAATTAAACTGAACTGAAGATGTGGCTTCTAATTAAGATGTATAGTATATTAGTGGCTTAACGTCTCAAGTTATTAATTGCTATAAAATAAATGTCTATATGACTCAACCTTTCAAGCTTCTGACTTTTATGGCAATTCAAAGCCCTTGACATTTCCACAATGCACTTACTGTGATGGTAGATCAAGATCCTAAAAGAAAAGGATGCATTCTTCCCCTTTTTACTTAGGGTCAAAGTCATGAACATCCAACTCCTCAGAGACATGCCAAACATACATAAGGATGCATAAAACCTTTATGTGATCTTCCACTATGATTAAACCAATGGTGCAGAAAAATTGTAGACACCTATTGCTTTGTACTTTATACTTGTTTGTCTATGGTGATAACCCTGAAAATATTAGATTGCTGCATCAGGTGAAGATTCGTGTGACCTATTTTAATTCTGGGTGAGCCCACTTGTTTTATATATAAATGTACATTTGGATAAGCTCCTGTGATACTGACAGAGTTACACACATAAAAGTTGGTATAAAGGATTCTGGAATCTGGCCACACTATCTTCATTCTTTATGACTTTCTTTTCCTGAATTTCTTGCAGTTTAAACTAGTGTACCTGAAAATAAATGGAAATATTTCTTTGAACTCAGCTGGAGCAGGACTGGACCATTTAAACTAAAAGCTGCTTGTACACTCCCTGATGATGTTCAAACTCTAGTAAACTCCATTAGAAAAACTAATTTTATTCTAAACACTTAAAGTATTTAGGGAGGAAAAAGTACCATCAATCACTTAGTGATATCCCACAGACAGCACTACACACATTAGTGAGGTGCTTAGAAGGCAAGAAAACCCAGATGAATTGGTACAGTTTGTATTTTTGTTTTCATTTTATAAACTAAAGTGTTCCATCGATATAAAACACTATATAGCCGTCATTTTTATTGTTAAGTATAAAAAAAGGCTTTTTAGGAAAACAGCAAGGTTAAAAAACAAAGGATAAATTTACACAATTTTACTCAGAAATAGAAGTGAGACTAATATTTAAAAAAATAATAATGAAGTTTAATATGACAGAGTTATGATTACCAGCTAGCCCGTAAACTTTATAAGTATTCTGACTGTAGAATGGTGTTGGCAATCAAAGTCAAATTCAAATTAATTTTTTTAGTTCATAAGGCAGATCTTATTATCAAGTGTACCTCAAAAGCAATAATCAGGAAAGAATTATCTTCTGAATTATTCTCAAACATCAGAATCTTTGGCCGCTCAGTTAACATTACCTGATTAAAATGGATTAGATGATGTCCTAGTGAAATGGATAAACATTTATTAAGACAATGGGAGTTGTGCTAGATAGTGTATAACAGTAGACATAACAAAAGAGACTAATTGAAAAGAAAGCTAGAAAAATTAAGAATGACAACTAATGTTTCAGTTTTGTCTGTTAAGAACTTTTAACCTAGCTTTTGAAAACAACAAAATACCTTTATTTTAACATGAGTTATCATGTAAGCAATGTTGAATGTGCTGCTTATGTATAATACTAAGGTCATAAATTATGATAGTAATGCTATAAAAGGTAATATTATTAGCTTTAAAACTAAAAGAGACCATTTTTTTCAAAGAAAAAAATTTTTTCAAAGAAAGAAATGTCACTACTTTAGATGGGAAAAAGCCTTTGGTATCATTATGTGTGAAAAATAACATGTTTTCTCATTACTATGTATGTATCTTAAAGCTATTTAAGCCACTCTGTTTAGCTGAGGGTGTTCATTATCACTTGTCAGGTAGAGTATCTTTTTTTGTTGTATGACAACAAATCTAAATATATCTGCTGTCTATTCTGCATTGCATTATGTTGGTGGTTATTCTCAATTGTACCAACCAAACTAAATGAAATAATAAGAACAAAATATAATTCCATTCAGTTGACATTCATGTCATAAAAGCAAGAATCAATCCATCAGAACCAGCACACCTATGTATTTTCTGCAAAGTAGTTAGTCTTGGTGGGGCAGGTGCAAGTAAAAGAAAATTTAGTTCCTCTTTTTTCTGTTATTATATTCAGCCAAGGATTATATCGTTCTGAAATAACAGCAGAAATATCCTTAAGACTTCAGTACAAAAATTCTTTTTATGCAATAAAAATAACATCACACTTCCTTTCTCCTATTCAGGCTTTGCTTATTTACCAGTTAATTAACAGAACTGCAGTAATTTAAGCTATGGTATTGTTCTAACAATCATGCAAATAAATGGCAAGATTTCCTTAGGCTTCTAATCTGATCTAAAGAGCACTGAGCACTGCAAACAAGTTACCACAGTGTGAGTGCTATAAGAAGGCATCCCACGTGTACGTTTGCAACACCATACTATGGGCTGTGCATCTGCAATATATTATTGATCAAACAGTTGTTAAAAATAGGAGCATCTAGTTTTGCTACCAGCACAAACCTCAGATCTCTGAAAGCTGAGATGTAATTAGTGCATCCATATAGAATACATAAATGAAGACTAGAAGACTGCCTAAAAACAACTGGAAGAAAAAAAAAGGCACAACTAATAAGAATTATAATATTCATTAGATTAGATAGCTTTTATGACCTGTGCCTCTCTCTGCTGTGCCCTTCTTCTGTCAACATTCAAAACCTCATTACAGATTTGCCAAGACAAGGAGGTTCTCAGTTTGATCAGAGAAGGAAAATCATACAATTCCACTAAATCTTCTGACAGCTCTGCTATCAGGGCTGTCAGACTGGGATGCATACTTTACATTAAATGAAGCAGAATACAGTAGTATAGAAGGGACTGTAAAAGTCTGTTCACAACACTGATTTATTTATTTTTGCATTAAATATGCCTTTGAGCAGCCAGATCATGCAAGGTTATTGCTGTTATTTATTATTTATTATAGATATTATTATTGTGCCTCAGAATAGCCATGGAGTATGATCCAGTGGTTCTCATTGGAGTACACAGTTCTGCCAAGGAAGTTGTAGTTGAAAGTGTGCTTAACGAGCAATCAGGGGCAGGAACACAGCATAACAGGCATGCCTGAGTCAGCTCATTCTATTGTGTGTAACATGGCAGTGAAATCACTTGTAGCACACACTGTAGTGCTGCCTCAGTCCACTCCTGCAATCCTAGATGGTCTTACAGTGCTTCCACTGAAGTCTGTGGTGCAACAGTGATGGTGGTGGTGACCAAGTCAGACTGCTGAACATTTGATGAACATGATGGTGATATTTTGTTCTCATAACACAGAATCACAGAGCCGTAGGGGGCTGGAAGAGACCTCTGGAAGTCCTCCAGTCTGCCAAAGCAGGATCCCTACAACAGGTTGCATAGAAGAACATCCAGGTGAGTTTAGAATATCTGCAGAGAAGGATACTCCACAACCTCTCTGGGCAGCTTGTTCAAGTGCTCTGTCATCCTCAAAGCTATTCCTCATGTTTGTGTGGAACTTAACAGTGTTCCAGTTTGCACCCATCACCCTTTGCCCCATACCCTTGTCATTGTGAAATAAGCCTGGCCCTATCCACTTTCAACCCACCCTATAGATATTTACAAGCATTGTTAAGTTCCACTCTCAATCTTCTCCAAGCTGAACAGTCTCAGTTCTCCCAGCCTTTCCTCTTATGGGAGATGATCCAGAACCCTCATCGTCTTTGTGGCCTTCTGATGGACTCTCTCTAGAAGGTCCCTATCTTCCTCCAGCGAGGAGACCATAACTAGACACAGTATTCCATACCATAAGGAAATGTGGAATGTAAAGGAGATGCAGACACCTGGACAGTAGGACATCTGTCTTGTGAGGATATCAGATAAAACTAAAGAAAAAATAAATAAATAAAACACTTTAGGGAGCCAGTGAGATGATAGGGAAGATCTCTCACATCAGTGACTGAAGGGCCTTTGAAGGAACTACCCAAGAACAACTTAAAAGAGATTCAAGAACATTGAAAATTATTAGAAAGAGGGCAACCAAACTACCATGGATTTCATACAGAAGTGACAAGAAAATCCTCCTAAGGACATTTCTACCTTCATTGTTATTTTTATTTTTGGACAAACTAAAATTTACTTCATTAAGAGACACTGAATTCTAGCCTATGTCTATTACTAAGTTTATTTGGTAAAGCATAAGATCAACTGCACACAACATAAAAAACTGCAGAACTTATAGAACTCAGTGGAAGCTAGAAACAATTCAACTGATCAGGCAGTACTTATCTTTGCCTAGGATTCTATTATTTCATTACAAACCATGTTACATATGGTTCTTGATAATTAAAGCATATTTTTTTCACCTAGATTGGAGACTTGATAGAAAAGCTGCTCTTCTGCTTAAGGAAATTATCTGCTTTAGGGAATGCCTTTAAATATACTGAAGTGGAGGGATCATTACTTTGTCTGTGGCTCATTTGCAGTATAATCTCATTTTGGCTCCAACCATCGCTGAATGGTAATGGATATTGATCAGTTTTTTTTAGAAGTGGAATAACAGCTTCAATTTAATGACTATGTAATAACATTATAATGGCCAAGGCTGTGAGCAGAACATGTTCATTATTTCACAAGCCATACAAGGCAGCATTAGAGCCCTTAATGTATTCTCCATATGATTTAATTGTGCATGAGGTTGTACTTTTATACATGAAACAACAAGAGAGCACAGAGGATTACAGACTTTTAAAATGTAAATTATGTACAACTTACGCATATACAGGTGATCACATTTCCATTTTTATATCTAGAAACCCGTTTGCTTTTAAATAAACTTAGAATATTTCATTTCCCTTCAAAGGCAAAGCGTACCATAAAAGTAGTCCTACCAGGAGCAAAAGTAGCTGTGTCCTTTCATCTGACATAAGAGCTTCCAGACAAAAGCTAGGTAAAAATTGGATAATAAAAATGGGAGAGGGTTATCTGATATGTTTGGCCTTGATTTCTGTATTTCGCAGATCAGACAGTATGACAAGAAGCATGTCTTCTGTTTTCAGTTCAGCAGTACACCAAGCATCATAAATCACACTGAAAGTTGTTATACAGAATATACTTTTTTTTTTTACTTCTGAACATATATACTTTATACTTCTGAACAACTTTTTGTTAATTTCATCGCCTCCTTGTTGCACTTCTTGAATCCACATTCCTTAGTATTTTTACCTCTGAAAAATGCCACCATTAATAATAGGGCTTCAACTTTGATTTCACCTTGAAAATCATTAAATTACTATTCCATTGAAATGGGAACATCTACTTTCTTGTGCATAAATTTATACTTCAAAAAATGTTTCTGTCCAATATTAGAAAAGAAAAAAATATCTGATCACTTGAAATAGTCACAAATAAACAACTGGCAATTTATAGCCAATATTCTGATTTCTATTATGCATCTTTTTCTAAACAAATCAAAATACTAATCTTCAAAATGCAAACACAAATCTCATCTTACTAAAATATCAAAATGCTACTGTGTAAACAAGTTTTATTTAAAAGATTATTAAGTAGATCTATAGAAACTTTATTGCCAATATAATTTCATTTTTAGGACACTAACTTGAAAAAAAGACACTAAGAAAATTCAATACTTAGCTAAGGAAGAATAGTTTAACTGTGACATGTAAATTTTTGAGGAAATATAGTTTCCTGGGAATCATATTCTTAGGTGTATCCTTGAAACTCATGATGATGCTTTCATTAAGTTCGTGTTCTGAACATTTACATTCCTATAAAACTTCCCAGAAGAACATGATTTTTAATCTAGCTTGAGACAAAACTACATTAACAGCACAAAATTATTTTTGTTGTTACTTAGTGAAGAGTGCACAGCTGAGCAAAAGCTACCACTCCTACACCCATCTCCTTTTATTGCAGGGTGGAGACAGGACAGGTGGCCTGAATTAGGCCTAGGTCTATTCCATAGGAGCTAGGTGGGTGCTGTTTTGTAGGCTGTTTTGTCTAAGGATAGAGGTATTGCTAGATGGGTATTGGATGGTGAGTAATTGTACTGTGGATCTGTGCTATCACCTTTTTATTTCTATGATTCCTTTATCTTCTTAGGTTTTTATCTTATTGCTCATGCTCAATTTTATTTCTAGTTCTTCCCCTCATCCCATGGGGTATGTATATGCTTGTGTGGGGGTGGGTTGTACGTTTTTTTTCTCCTTGTTGTTTTTAGAGGAGTTACAGGAGGATGTAATAATAATGTTATTATCCAGTAATGAATGTATCTCCCAAACCTGAAGAGAAAGATCTCAAAACTGAACCTAGCCTCCATAACATATCTATTGTTTGCTCAATTTTAATTTGCAATACTTTGATTGAAGTGTTGTCAATGATATTATTAACATAAAGATTGGAAACTACAGAGGCGCGAGAAAATTGCTATGAATGACAGGTAATAGAATAAAAAAATTCAAGATCAGTAAGACAATGGAAAAGAAAAAATAGATGATAGCAAGACAAACCTCAGAGAACAGAGGATTTACATTAATATAAATTCCTTTGGAAAAGAAGAAAAAAGGAGAAAGAGGAGCACTGAAAATTGAAAATCACAAACAGTACCCTAGTTTTGTGGGATTAAAGAAGCTGAATTGTCAGAGAAGTGTTCTATCTACTACTAGATGAAGAAAGTTCTCAGGGAACAGATTTGCACTAATATCAATTCTTTTGGGAAAGATGACCAAAAATAGAAGCACAGAGTACTAGAAATTGTGTATTTTATTTTAGTTTTGTTGCAGTAGGGAAGGAGAAGTGTGATTGTGTCAGAGAAGCATCCTGTCTGCTGACATAAATAGGTAAAAAGAAATGAAAATTGGAGATCTCACAGCACAAAAGAATCTGAAAATCAGTATCTTTCTGCTTTCAGAATGAGGAAAGGTTATCTCAGTACTGGAGTTCAGCTTATACACGATTAGTCTTGCTCTTAATGCATGCTGGGAAGAATTCCTCACATTCTATCCAACTAGTTTCTTTCGTCCCTCCCAGACCTATCAGTGACAAGATGCAGTGAGTGATGCACCCTTTGCTATTACTTAAAAAAATGAAGTAATTGATTTTATTTTTCTCTTAGATTATTTACAAATCTGTGTTGTTATATCAGAGTGACACTGTTGTTGTGGTGTACGAAACTAAGGAAAATGTTTCCTTTTGGTGGCTATTATGAAGCTGGAACAGATACTCTCTGAAATAGCTTTCATTACTTTTAAAAGCTTCTGGACTTGATCATGTCTTCCAGTTTACCAGCAGCTTTATTGTAGGTGCATATTAACTACTTGATACAGGTATTTGTGGATACATGATTGTGTTTTAAAAATATAATTTCAGATTAATATCAATTTTGAAACATTTTTCTGGGAAAATATCTATCATCATCTTCCATTACTTCATAATTTTTATTACCTGCATCATTCTGTTCACTAAATGATGGTGGAACAGCTCAGAATACACTCTCAGTAAGACATCATTTTTGAAACATTTAGAGAATGAGGAGGTAGCCTGCATTTTATTTTATTTTTTTCCCATCATCATATCCACATAATTCTACATAATTCTTCTTACCAAGTGCTGTAAAATGGCTATATATTACTCTATCAAAGCCCATCACTCCATTGGAAAGTGGAGCATAAGCTCCACAATTGTGTCCAATGCTACTGTGCTAGGTATCCCATCTTCAGCAAAATCAGTTTGGCATGCACAATTGTCTTTCTAGATATCTCTAGTGCCTGGAACTTTCTATCAGAGCAAATTAGGCTACTTTCTGATTGTCTTCCTATTAGCACACTGTGTATGCTTAAATCTTTCCCAGAGACTTTGATTTTCTGGAGGATTCCATGTCTAATGGAGCATTTAGCTATAACACTTTTGCATGCTGTTATTTTATTTCCTTTCATTGTTGTCCTGGTTCCATGTGTGGCTCCCAGTTTCTTTGAGAGCAAACTGTATCAAAGTGATAGTTTATTTAGGCACAAAAGGCTTACTTAAGCAGGTGTGTCCTCTTATGGCTTCAAAATGCCTTTAAGAAGATTAAGTACTAATATTCCTAGTGCATGGATAATAAAACTACATATCGAGGCATCGATTTTGATAACTTAAGCAGAAAATTGCAGGTTACATGTTAGCAATTTCAGTAGATTGAAATATTGTCTTTAAACTGTACACCTTTACAATAAGAATGGAACTTCTATAATCTTGCTTTTCATGTTTAAAGATATGATTTTTGAATCAGCCATCCTAACAAAATAAAATTAATTTTCCTTAAGTAACTTGCTAATATCTGCCTGGCATTAATAAATTCCAGCCAGCCTACATTTTCAGTCATTCGTGTTTCAGCTGCCAATGAGGTAGTAGTAGCTCATTTAAGCAGGATATGCAGTCTTTCTTAAATGTATTCAGCTTCTCTGTTATAATTAACTCTAGGAACCTCACTTTTGCATCCTGATCAGTTCATGCTTTAATTTCACACACTGATGAGCACTGTGTGAATGCAAGAGGATTCTAAAAATAGGTAGTGGGGCTTTAATAAGACAAGAAAGCCTTTGCTTAACCCCAAGGAAGTACCAAATTCACCACAGCTGAGAATCTGGTGTCTGCCTCGTGAAACTAGTAGTTTACACTCAACTAAAAGAATTCCAGTACTTTTACTGTAAGTTTTGTTTGTTTATGGGTTATGAAGTCTAAGAACAATCGTATCCCTAGTCATTTATTAATTTGGTTTTGGATGGAGGTGGTGACTGCTTTCTGGCCCTGATACTATTGTTTAATATAATATATACGATCTTCTCATTGGTTGTAGACCTTTATTGCCTAGCCATGCTTAAGCTGTGTAACTGTGGGAACAGGTTGTGAGTACTATTAAGCCAATTATAAGTCAGTGATCAGTATCATGATGTACCTGTAGATTTTTATATTAATACTAAGATATAGTAAATATGTTATTAGTGTAGACTAAGAAGAAGGCTGCAGCTCTTACCTTTCTGTTTAGCCTTGCTGATCCATTGTTCTATGCAGAACAGAATCATCTGAATTAAGAATAATCAGTTACATGACTGAATGACCAGCCAAAACCTCACCTTTACTACACAGTAGTAATTTATCTTCTAAACAACACTAAAAAATTTTACAATCAAAATGCATACAGGAAAAAAATTAAGTATAAATTAAAGTGGTGATCTCAGTAACTTGACTTGCTTTGGGAGCAATATTTAAATTCAGCCTTTACAAGCCTGGCCTTCATTTTGGAATTAATAACGTATGTTACATTTCATATGATCAAAATTAAAATATATATAACTTAAGAAATGTGTTTTTTCTATAAATAAATTTTGAAAATGGGGGTGAAATCTGTTGCTAGGAATGTAAGAACTTTTATATTTACCACCACAAACCTTCTCCTTGTAGTATTCAAAATATTTTATTTTGACTTCTTATAAGAATGACTAGACAAAATGTATTCAGAATGGTGCTTTTTTTTTTTTTTTTTATTAAGTCTAACCTGCGTTCTCCTTTCAGATCAATTTTCAGTTTTCATTTCTGGGAAAAGAATGCAAAGCTGCCTTTAAAATGTCTCTCAGCATCTGAATTGAGATGCATGTGGGTCTCAAAATACATTTATTCCGTGTTTATTCATTATACAGTATAATGGAACCAACGTTGAATAAAGCAGTAACCTCATGCAGAACCTTCCTCGGGAGCCTGTTGCTTCCTAGCCGGGAGCTGCAGAGGAAGAAGTTTATCTTTAAGTATTTTTTGCTTCATGTACTTCAACTTAAATTCCAGTAAACCTGATGGAAAATATTCTCCTTCTGTGGGAAGGGGGCCTTAAGTTTTTTGGTATTTTTTTTTTCATCACTTCAGCAGTTTTTAAAATGTTATGACTGATCTCTTTAATTATTTTTTTTTTCCACTCTGGCTAGGAGGTAGGCAGCAGTTTTCTAATGCTCTGTGTCTTCTTTTGTGGTTTTGAGTTGGAGCTTTGTGTGCACTTGTAAATATTAAGATCTCAGTCACACTTTCTCAAAAAATAGTCCTTGCTCTTTTTTTTTTCTTTGCCGTATTCTGCGTAAGAAGATATTCTTTTTATTTCTTCTTGTTTCCTGATTTTTTTTTCTATTCTCAAAATAATCCTTTTTTTCTCTTTAAAGCATTAACAGTAATGAATCATCTTAAAAATCAGAAGCTGACAAATTGTTACTGATTGTATCTGTTACTGTAGATACTGTATTTTCCAATATTTATCCATCATAACACCTAAAGTAAAATTTCTGGTCTTCTAGCTGTAGCAAAGTTCTGATTTTCTTGTTTCTACTGAAGGGAATCAAATTATTATTTGCAAGTCAGTAGAAAATTATATATCAGAGCCGTGTATACTTACTCATGTTTGTGAACATTTAATTTTCAGATGATCTTATTCAGTATTGTGGTGTTAGTGTTTATATGAAATATAAATGTTATATATATTATATGAATATATATTATATAAAATATCTGTCTTAAACTGTGAGAAATCATTGATTATATCACCCATTATTTACCATGCATAATCTAATTACTCTTCTCTCTGCAATTTCAGATACTTTAAAGGAGTATCACCTACAAATTGATTGTAACTGCCAAGAAGCAGGTAATATTTGTGAGGTAAGCTAATGTGTAGAAGTGTTACCCTTCTCTCTTCTCATTCAGCAAAATGTTATTTAGATTCTTTTTATATCTCTTTTTTAATTGTCTGTTGCCTTTGGAATAAGATATTACCTAAGAAGCAGCTGTGAGCTCATTATATGTTTGAAAGTCTTTACTGTTGTGAAACCAGTTGTTACACTTCTGAAGATACTCAGAAGTCAGCGTTTCTTTTATGCTTTCCACTGCTTGCAACAATAATGAAAATAGAAGAAAACCTTCACAGGTAACCAACAAAATTCCAGTAACAAGGAACAAGCTCAGATGTGATGTCTAGAGCTGCTGGAATCATGTGCTACTACAGCAGTAACCAAAACAGAAACACATTCTAAATATGCCACTACATTTCTGATATAGTGCCACAAGAACGATAGAGCACCAGCTTTTTATGAGAATTAAGTCTGCCTTGTGTGTCCAAGAACAACTTAGATTTCAATGAGCCTGCACATTCACTCTTTAAAATATATACTCACACTCTGGAAGCAACCCAGGGCTATGATGCAACAATAGTGCCGTGAACGTTCGTTGTTTTTAAGTATTTAAAAATTATGGAACGTTGCCAACTGTTTTTTGTCACATTCTGATGATGAGAGACAGTGGGACCAAATTCTGTAAACTGTTCTCAAGCATCTAGATATGCTTCCATTGAAGGGTGATGAAGTGGTCACCAAAATGTTTTTTTTTTCTGATTCTGACAAATGCTTTTGGATTTTGTAGCAGATGAATAGAAAATTATGAAGAGCAGATGTATATCACTTTGGAAGTAGTGGAGCTTTGTGATAGCCATATGGGTGAATGGAAGCATTGCAACAGATTCAATTCTGTACTGTCTGAATCTAATTGGGTATTTGGGACTTGCTACTTGAAATATCAGCATTATTTCTAATATTATTTTAAAGGTGTTTTGAGGGAGAACGGGGCATTATAAAGAGCTTTCAAATGGTTAAATTAGAGGTTGAGGAGGAAAAAGTACCTCTTTTTATCAAAACCTCCAAAATGACTACTTTTTTTTTGTCATGGAACAGCAGTGATGTACAACGAATGAATTGAACTATACCCTTGCAGCCCCCTATTATTATTATTTTTAACAGCTTATTATATATGTTTATTACTCCTGATATTGACTATTAAAATGTCTCTGATAGTTTGACAGCTGTGATGTGGATATGACCTGAGATTTAAAGCATCAGCAAATTTAAACACAGTGGCTCCACAAGCATCTCTAATGAAAATGAAGCAAGAGTCCAAAAAATACTGGAGTTGATAGTTCGATTGACAATAAGGGAATAATAGCCTCAATAAAGTAAAGATTAAATCCTGCGCAGAGTGATGCCTTTTGAGAATGTATATTACATAAAAAGAGAGGTGAATGCAAAGATGTAGAAAATATTTTAATAAGTTTGGAAGTGCTTTGAGGCTTCCCAATTTTAAGGAGGAAAATCCAGTTTTTCAGTAACTATTCCAAAAGTGATATATGTTGAAGTACTCTCTCCAAACTGGTGGTACATGTCAAATGAAGGCACTGTTATAATTTTTGCTCAGGATTTACAGTCTCATTCTTCTGTTTTGATGGGTTCTTCATCCTGGCTCTTTCTCACATTATTCATTTCTTTATCACCTCTTAATGAAGATGTGGGACATGTTACGTGATTTATGGGCTAGAATTCAATTAAATAGAAATTACAGCAGATCACAGCAGGAAATTTCACTGAGTTTATTTTTCTTCATATTCTGGAAAATACTGTATTCTCATTCAAAACTTCAAAGGTTTCATTTCTCCACCACTTGGTTTTCTAACAATCTTCATTTCTTTTGAAAGCACTTATTTTCAACACACCCTCCCCACCTTCAAAAAAAAAAAAAAAAAAAAAAAAGAAAATCGGTTAATTCCTGTTAAGGAATTTAACAGGAGTGACATGTTTGACCTGACTTGACTATTAAGTATCACATTTACTTGCTTGGTTCGTGATGGAAGAGAAATAATTTCATTTTCTTGTGTAACAGAAAATCGATTTTTTTTGTTTGATTTGCTCCGTTTTGAGTTGTTCTTGAGTGAAACAAAGCTCCCAGAGAAATGAAATGTATTTTACATGCAGAACATAAGCTAGAAGTAGCTCTGAATATCTGTTGAGATAGTTCTCCACTTCATAATATAGAGTGCAGTTCAATTTATTAATATTTATGAAATTTGAAACTGCTGGTTTTATATGTTCTTATTCATGAATTCCAAAATGTATTTTTTAAAAGTCAAGATCAGTGATGGATATCAGCTCATTGTGTTTGAGTGTCTATATTGTCTTTCCTTCTGTTCTTGTGTTTACAACAATCAGCAGCCCACTTTCTCTGACCTAGTGCTGTAAAGCTGACAGAGAGCCACGATCACTTCGGCTTTCTCAAATGAACAAAGAGAACGGAAAGATGAATTGCGCCTGTAATTGCAGCACTTAGTTCCTTTGGTAGCAGTAAAGGAGGGGGAAAAAAAGTAGTGAAGCCTCCCTTGATGCACGAGAAAGTATTGCGCCGTGCCTACTTGGCAGCGTCCTAATCGTAAGTGAAGTCGAAGTGGATCAATATTTTGTCTTAAAACAAGTGCTAATAGACGCTTGTCTCAGACATCAGGTGATCATCTTGGAAAAGAACTGAAAAAAAAAAGTTAACTTTGTTCTCATGAGGTACATATGTATATAATGAGAACACAGACAAATTGGGTGTATGTGATTCAGCAATGCTTATTTTTCTCTAATGCAAAGCTCGAGAATGAGTGGTCTAATAATTGTGTTTCTGTCTTTTAGAAACTTAGACACTGAATAATTTGGTTACTTCACAAGTAGGCAAGTAAATGCGACAGCAAACTTAGGAAAAAAAAATCGTTGTCATTCACAGAAGAGCACGAGAGGAGCTCCTTCAGTACCCGTTGCATACATGCACTCTTTTTATAATCTTAATTATGTCACCACTGGAAATTCAGTTGCTGTGTATCCAAATACATTTGCACAAGTTGTTTTTTCTTTGTCGTGTATGATATATAACTATATTTGAAATCTAGAAAAGTGAAAATTGCTATGCGAGTGTTTATTTTGTTTTAAAATTCATTTTCACAAGCAATCCAATCTCTAGTAAAAGGCTCCAGTCAGGATGCGTTACAGTGTCATGAAACAGTGCCTTCGTTAATGGCTACAAGTGTAGTCTTTCCTGCTACTTATGGCTGCTGAAAAGCTTGTTAATGGGGGCGGAAATGAACTGCAAATGAGCATATGCATGTCCTAGTGAAGTAGTCCAGTAACTGCCGTTCCTATTTAAACCGAACGAAAAATGTCAGCCAAGGGAAAAATTGCCTTCTTCAACCCTGGTGGATCATCGTCTCTAGAATACTTTCTAAAGATGCTAGTTCTTTGAACCCTATAAAACAAAACACGTTGAAGTATAAAGAATATAAGAAAGTAGGATCTCAATCCCTTTCCATAGCTTATGTCACTCTGTATTGGTAGTCATACAACAAGTTTGTACTGAATGCAGTGCCCCGAGAAACGACAGTTTTGGGGTGGTCCTGTTGAGCTTCTCTTTCTATACTAAACAGAAATATAGTAATGGCTCTTTCTAGTCCTTTTTGCTACAAGGAGCTGTTGGGTTGCACAAGCATATCAAGCATGGTGGAACAGAAGGAAGTATGGATGAATGTCATGAAGCAGGTAGGGAGAATGCAGTGAGAGCACAAGTAGAGATACCAAGGCTTATGTAGAAATGTGTCATTTTTCAGTGGGAAGTCTTTCCCTTTTTTCTTGGCTTGCCTTTGTTATCCTTCTCGTACACTAAATATTGAATTGTTTGCCTAAGTTGCCTCAAGTATCAGATACTTAACTATCAGATTAGTAGAAATATGAAATATAAAGCAGAATGTTATCTTTCTGCCACATGATTTTTTTTCCTTGCTATGAAAGGGAACTGGATCAACAGGGAAGTAGGACAAAGAGGAAGCATTATATATAGACACTGAACTATTAAAATTCAGGTATAACTGTAGCAAACACAAGTGTTCTCATAACTCACGCTAGCAGAAATTACAAAGTATTAATCTCGTCTTGTAAAGCTGAAGAAATCTCTTTACAGAAATTATTCGGGAGACAAAACCTCTTTAATGGTTGTGTCTTCCTAGAGCATGAATGAGAGCACTAGTTTATTTATACTTGAATGATTACTTAAAAATAATAAATACAAATATTTGCATTCGTGAATGCAACTCAGAGAACTCACTGTCTTATGTTGATGTATACAGTCTAATGGAGAGGACAGAAATGAGTGACTTCAGAAGCAGAGTGAGATGTAGAGTCAGTATGTAGCAAGTCCATAAGGAGGCCATGAAGAATGTGAAAGTTGAGAAGGTAGTTTTAATTATCTCTCATGATAATATAATTGCATGTTCTTGCTGATTACTTGGTAAAATGTTCAGTAGGGCAAGGAATAATTGTTGTGTAAATGATGCTGGCTTTATTTCCTTTGTAATGTCTATAGTAATCATCATATAATTAGGCTGCCACTACCTCATATTTAGTGTGCAATCAAATGACAAGATCTGTGGTTTGGAGGAGGAGGAATATGGTAACAGGGATCTATAATGTCAACCATTACCCAAGGAACAATTCAATATCTCAGTACAGTTCTGAATCAGTTTTTTCAGAATGGTACGTGTACAAACCACAAACCAAAAGCGTGAGTTTTAAATTCAGCATATTTACTTTGATTTTATTTTTGGCCATATCTGAGTCTGGACAAACTTCCACCTCTTCCCTGAAATAATTCCACTGCAGTAAGGCACAGGAGATAGGAATATTGTCCCCTCAGAGTCTTCCCGTTGCCATGAAGACAGAGGAATGGGCCTCTTTAAACAGAAATTGTGAAGTCTGATGAACTAGGATGTTGTCTAAAGGTGTTTATTTTCTCCATTGACTTTTAAATAAGCTTGGGTGGTTGCAATTTTAACGTATACACTTCTTCTGTTAATTGCATGAAATTAGATACATTGCATTCAGGCCTGAATGAAAAAGGCACATAGATTAAAAGTAAATTCACCAGAAGCCTGCCTAAAATGATCAGGCTCTGATTGGAAAATCTCCTGTGTATGCCACATCTTTGTAAAACAATTTGCATTCCACCTCTGTGCAGATTCAATATAAACATCATTTTCCTTGCCTTCATGTATTTTACATTTGATTACAGCACTAAAATAATTAACTATAAGCTTATCAGATATCTGAAAACAAGGAAAATGTGACAAGAATATCTTATAGTAAGTACTAACCGTACATATTTCAATAAACTTGAGGTAGGATTATTTCTTCTGATTATATGAGGAATATATCAGCATGTAAGGAGGATAACTACAGAAATCAAAATGCACCTTAAACAGTTGAAGTACATCAGTCTTATTGGAGATGAGTTTGTACCTTGCTAGTTACCAGTGAGCGAAAGAGTTTGCTTCAAAAAGTTTAAAATGACTTTGAGATAAGTCATAAATCCATACTGAACTGGGCTCTTAGGTCCTCATTTCAATGAATATTTAATGAGAAGCTGAGACCTTAAAAAAACAAAACAAAACACAAATATTTATACTTTCCAAAATGTATAGAAAAATGTGTCGTCTGGGGATACGTACCTCAGCTTTCTGACAGATGTATTGGATGACTATCACATAAATTATTTGTTCTCATGTTCCTTGCCCCTTCCCTAGAGGTATTCAAGGCCAGGCTGGATGGGGCTTTGAGCAACTGGATTTAGTGGGAAGTGTCCCTCCCTATAGCAGAGGACTGGAACTAAACGATCTTAAAAATCCTGTCCAACCTAAAACATTCTATGACACTGAGAACAGGAAAGGCCTCATACCTTATTTCTCTTTTTGTAAAATACTTCTAGTGTGGAAATACAGTCTGAGGAGAGTTTTGATTAGTAGAAGAATGGAAGAACAACAGCAACAAAATAAACAGGATGTAACTGATCAGAAAGCTTATGTAAAATAAACCAGTGTTCTAAATTAATGTATCTTTAATAAAGTTAATAAATATGACCATTGACAAAGCATCAAATTCCAGCTTTGTAGGTTTTTGTACAATAATCCTTCTGTCTAGTCTTTTTGTTTCATACACTGTCAGGTTTTCTATTATCTTTTGTAATGAAAAGGCCTCATTGCAGGGATATTTTTACGTTAGTTAATTTTTATAATCCATCCTATTTGCTTGATTCAGGATATTAAGGATGGTAATTTGTTGCACCTGTACAGAGAATATCTATTTTGATTCCACTAATCTTTTGCAAGTAGTTCTGGCTTGTACTGGTAAAGAATTTCATTTTGAAGAATGATCTTACTTTTTACAGCCTTATCAATATTTTTAGCATGGTACAGCCATAAGGGCATGTCTGTCCTTATGAGAGTCAGAGGCTTATCTTCACTGTCTATCCTCCCTTTGGGCTGAGGTGATGTAAAGGAGAGGCACAAGGAGCCTGTTTCTAGGTGGGTTGTCTGAGCTGCCTTGTATCACGCTTTAATGTACATTCCCAGAAGACCACTGGAAAACAGAAGTTTAACTTCTTGCAGCATGTTCTTGTCTAACATATGCTCTCTTCCTGGAACATATCTAATATATGTCATTCCAATTCCCCAGTCACCTTATGTAAAGGGCTTTATTCACATTATTATTTGGAAGTGAGCAAGCCATCACTGCCAGCTCTACTGCAAAGGCAGAAAGAGAATAATTTGCTGATTCTTCCTCCTACAATAGGATGCAGAGCTACATTAGAGGAATTTTGGTGTGAGTTGCTTAGAGAATTCAGATGTCAGCACAATGGTGATACATTTCCATACAGATGCTCCCTAAGGTTGCTAGTCAGCAAAGCTAGAACATGCTTTTTCAAAGAATGTGACTACACCTTCAGTTCAAAGAAGAGAGCAGGATCGCACCAACTCTGTAACCAAGGATGATACAACCAAGATAAGTCTGAATTTCCATGTTTAATACTCAGCCCCAGTAGCAGTAGAGTTAGACCTCTTTGACTGTGAGCTTTATCTCAGTGTTATCTCCTGGTAAAGTAAGGTGTACTTCATGGAAAATTATGAAAGCAATTCAGGAACTCTTTCCTCTGGGCTTCTTGCTGCAAGCGAAAGTATGTTTTGAATTATTCATGGAAGTTTGAACAATGATTTCATAACCACCAGCAATCAAACCTAGATTTCATTTGTGTAAGACAAAAGGTTTAGCTTTCATTTTAGCTCTGCCAGTCAGGACTCCATGTCTAGCACAGTGGAGACCTGATAATTGAGTGACACCCTTCCACAGTTGAATATTAGATTTTACAAGGCATTAGTGATTGCTAGTAAAGAACATTCTGACTTCCCTTTCACTGTCTAGAGTCATGCCTTTGGTGATACCACTGGCAGGATTGCTCTGCTCTTATTAACATGCCCTAGCACTAAGCTTAGAGAGCATTTTTCTTAGGCACAATTTAACTTCCTTGCTTTTCGCTGAAGGAGAAGTCGTTAATTTTTAACATCGGTTTGCAGTAATGAGAGGTATCAGTAGAACACCATACCACAAGGCAGCAGTTTGAATGATTTATCCTTAAACAGCCATTGCAGAAATTCATCTACAGTATACAGGGAGGGAATATGGATTCAAAAGGAAGTTCTGACTGTTTATCCTGCTGGAGCTGAGAAGGAAATATAAATCAACTTGCAAAGGTAGCTAGCTATGTATTTCCAAAACAACTTAGAAAAATCCATTATGTGTTCAACTATATTAAAAAATATTGTGATATGTATGTGGTACCACTTTGATTTATTTGCTGTAAATTGCCTTTGTTCAGGTGCAACATCTGTGTAATTTCTCATCCCAGTTAAAATGGACCATGAAATCATGGAGTATCCAGTTGAATATTCTATCAGATGTTGGAAGGAACTCACACAGACCACTGAGTTCATCTCCTGGCTCTGCAGTTCCATGTTAACTACTACTAAATATTGGAAATACTTGCATACAAGAATACTTATTGGCTTTTAAAAGACATATTCAGTGATCAGAAATGTTCTAGGTATCAAGTACTGCTAGTACTTCAAATTTTTCTGCTAGCATCAATTGGATGAAAAAAAAAGGTACTACACTGTTTTCAAGTAGAGTAATTACAGTGGAGAGTATATTATATTTAGAGAATTTGATAAAGTTAAAAAAGGGTATTTACCAGAAATGTGTAATGATAATAAATAATTTTATAGAGGCTTCTTCATTACAGAAATAGAATTTCATCTTATGTGACATATGTGACTTGAAGTAGCCTTGCGCTCTTATAGCTCAAAGTTTAGTATTTTCATGAAGTCTCGTATGTCTCAGAACAAGAACTATCTTTGCTAATTTTGATTCACCAGTAATAAAAGAAAAATTGAGAACATCTCGTCTTAAACTGATAATTGCATTCTTTTCTGGGAAAAGAAGGTGCAAAACTGGCAAGAATTGACAAAACAGTTTTTTTCATATCTGTCACTTTCATAATGTAATTTTGCTCTCCTCCTTCCCCCAAAATACTATAATACTATAATAGTAGTGTTAGAGACTTAAAATTCCCTAAGTGAATCTTTTCTCTTCTTAGTGATAGTGTTGAGTCATGATTGGGAAAGAGTTCCCACATCCTGTTGAAATGAGATATCATAGAATAAATTCCATCATAAGAAGCCACTGTGATTTCTAAGTGTACTTGTGAATAACTTTTTTGTACTGTCTGTGACTGGAGCTGTATGAGCAAAATCCTGGAGTTGCTGGAGTCAACAGATACCAGTGACTTCAGTAAGGTAAAAAATTACCACGTGCTAGATAAAAATAAATGCAGATGACTGCTTTCTCTTTGGATGTCCTTAGATGAATTCAAGTACACGATGAATGTATTTTTATACACTTTGATGCTTTCTTTGGATGTGTCCTTTCTTCTTGGAAGAAGTCCAGGAGACTCTTTCAGTTTCAAGTAGCACGCAAGAAACTATAGCTGCCGCCTGTACTTAGGGAAGTAGAAAAAAAAAATTAAAAATTTGTGTTCAGAGGTTCCTCAAAAAAAAAAAAAAAAGGTATATGGCAATATATAAGGTAAAGGAACAGCTCAATACAGAATAAATATAACATTTTAAAACATAACACCAGTAATTTGTCTCAGGGACTTTGCATTGAAAAAGAATGTATTTAAACCAAATGTGCAGGATAGGTACAAAAAGCAAAATGCAAAAGCTAAACACATGTTCTGTCTCTGTGTCTTCCTGTCTTAGATTTTTCTTCTTTTCATGTAAATAATATCCATTGAAACCTGGACCAAAGTTCCATGTTCTTACTGGATTTCTTATCCAGGAAACTTTCACTGAAGACATAGACAGAGACCCATCTCCTTTACTTTTACCTACCAAAAAAAATTGTCTCATCTAAGATAGTTATTATCTAACAACTATGTTCCCCCAGTCAATGGAGACAGGTCTTGTATATCTTCATAACCTGAGCCATTTGTCTCAAGTTCATCTCCTTCCGCTGTTTTCAAGTGGACTATATAACTAACACAGATAGAGCATTAACTTTCAGATAGAAAAAATGAGATATGATAAATCCCACTCTTCACAAATAAAGTCACTCTGAGATACAAACCTGAATTTGATAAAAATGATTGTAAACATTCAAAACAAGATATTCTACAGAAATAACGTTGGTTTGATAAAAATATGGCTTTGAAGTAGTTTTTGCTGAAGTCCTCAAGACAGAAAGGATGAGTCAAGGATGTAAGGGAAGAAATACTGAGTCAGGGTGAATTAGTAGAGGATGATGTTAAGCCTTGCTAATGAATATTTGATGATTCTTGTGGGTTCCTTCCAATTCAGGGTGTTTTATGATCTGTGAAGTGGAGAGAAGGGGCAAGAAGCATTCAAACAAGAAGGTTGTGGGTTTTTTTGTTTGTTTGTTTGTTTTGTGTGTGTGTGCATCTAATTAGAAGGATATAACAACCAGAACAAACAAATTGCCCAGTGTGGATGTAGATAAAATATTTTGTTGCTTAAATTCCTACAAAAATGTTTTCATATGATGTAGCTATGTGCTGTACATTATAATAATTTTTTATTTCTTCATCTTTGTTTATGGTCTGCTAAGGAAATAACTGTTTCTACAGTTCAAAGCTTCTTCACTACTTTTGAAGTTATGACAGCACTGTTTCTATGATAGTCTGTGATTTAGGAAGCTGTCCCCCAGGTATAGAAATAAATTAATGAAAAGAAAAAAAAAGATAGATAAAATGGAGCTTTCAGCAATAGTACTTTTCAGATTTTCTTTGTTATGTCATTTGGTGTGGGAGGGAAAGAAGAGTAACTTGTACTTTGAAGTGGTAGCATGTTCTAAAGTAGTTATTAAAGAAACTTGCAACTCTTTTTAGGAACCTAAATCAGAGTTTCCATTCATTTAGGTGTTCTGTGAAGCCAGGATACTGTGCATACCCCAGGCCTGTGTAAGAAAACAGTAGGACAAGAGTCTGGCAAAGAAAGCTATTAACTGAAGAGCTTTGGGGTTGGAAATTTAAAATATTTTTTCCAGTTATGATTTTCCAGCTCTTTAAAAAAGAGCTTACAGCTAGTCTAGTTTTCAGAAGGGTACCTTACATGATACTATTTACAACTAAGAATAGTATTCTCTTTAGCTTCTTATAATTTCAAGTTTAAAAGTTAAACAACAACTTTCACTTTTAAATTACTAAGACATACAAACTTGTCACATTATATTACAAGTGCATGAGCACATTCTTTTAATTTTCTTAAGTCTGCACACACTTTCGTAACATGTAAATGCCTGTCACATACATTCATTTCTAATCTTACCAGGGAATTTTAACGTCTCTTTCTGTGGCATAAGCATCCCCTTAGTCACTTTGCAAATAATTATAAGCATTGTTCTTGTGAGATAGAAATCAATTATTTCTCCTATGATGGGCATATAATTCTTTTTCTCTTGTATTTTCTTTACTTAACAGGTCAAAGAAAGTAGAAAACAGTAGATATTAATTCCTCTGATAGATTGTACATAATTACTTAATTATATCAGTTGATGTATGATTATTGTATTGCATTGCTTTAGCTGATAATGGATAGTGTAATTTAGCTGAGATATAAAACTGTGAAAATAAGTTCAGTAGCATCATATTTTGTACCCTGTGAAAGGGCGGTTTTTAACCAAGAGTTCCTGAAGAGGATTTAAAGATCTGAAAAACTCAAATGCTCTGAGTTTTGGTTGAATACTCTCTCCCATAGATTATGCTTCAAATATCTCTAAATTATGGAAATAAGTGAGTTTTATGGCATTGAGTGGTATGTAGGTGGTATCTTTTTTTTTTTTTTAAATAATAATAATGGGTGGATATACTTTTTATAGCAAAGTCATTTTATACTTTAAATCATTCTTGATGCCCGTTGCAAGAAATTTTCCAATTTTAATAATTAGTTACATTAATATATAGAAAGAAAATATTATATGACATTATTGTTACAGTAAAATATTGAAGATTATAGGTTATAAGACAAATTTGTTTTTTTACATTCAGCTTCCCATTTTCTTCTTCAGACACATTTCAGCCTCCACTGTATGAGTAGAAAAATAATATGTTGCTGCATTTTTTTTGTAAATCACACTTTCCTGACATTAAATACTGAAAAAGTGAGAGTTCTCCAATGAAGTCGTATGTATTATGCACACTAGGAAATGGAACACTTTGGAGGAAAAATGAAAAATGTAAATTCCACGGGGAAAAAAAGTAGTAATCTAAGGCTGATAACCAGAAAATGTTAACAGTTCAGAGGTGGAATTCCTATTGCATTTGTGTTACATTTAGGTATCCAAACTACCTTAGCAAATACTAATCAATTCATTTCATCCTTATTTAAATATTATTTTATGGAACCAGAGAGAAGGGTGAAGATCTACGAATCAAGATGTTTTTATCTAAATTTAATAGTTTACTGTCAATGAAGAGAAGTCATAATTAGGAGGAACGAGAATCCAAAACTTCTTAGGGGCTGCAGTTTTCTTTCCATGATGCAAGAACTTTTTCTGGATTTATTTGACGTTCAAAGTTCTCAAACTTCTATTCTAGATTCAAAACTTCTTTGTGGTTGTTCTGAACCTACCTTCTAAACTGTTCATAAACTAAGTCAAAGCTAAAATGATACTGTCAACCATTAAGTGAAACTGCAATCTGACAATGCAATAAACTGATGCTTGTGCTTACTAGTAAGACTGCAGGTGCAATTTCTGATTTGGATCTGTTATTACTTGGGCGCTGGCTACCAGAGATAACACCTGTTTTCTTGGGAATATACTAGGAATTTGAATGTAATTGAAGAGTTTGAGGCAGAGGCATGCAAGTTTTATTCTTAAGGGATACCTCTGTTCTTATCCCATTCCCTTAATCAGTTACAACCCAGAAATGAATTCATGCACCCTTTTGTCTTGGTTAAAGGGGACTAGGAACTCTTGAAGGAAAAGAGATGACATGAGATATATTAAACTAAAGCATTGCAAAATTAAGTCATGTGTGCACATATGCTCACTCAATGTAAAACAAAGAAACAAATGATCAAAAAAACCCAAAATGCAACAACAAAACAAAAAAAAAATAATGGGGGTCAGATTTCATTTTAGAGGAATAAAGTGTCAAATGTAACATTTTATAGAATGAATAATTTGTTTGTATTTTTTAAATGTTTTTAGAATTCCAAATACAGTTTGTAATGAAATAGAATCTGTAAATGCAATCACATGATCAACAGCATCTGACTATTTTGTACTCTTGTGTATTCAGTGGAAAATGTAATTTCAGTTATTACACTTGGCATCTTTTTAAACTTTTCTATTCCAATAATTTTTTTTCTCAACCTTCCTGTCCCATAACTCTTGAGAGAAAATTTTTCTTCTGAACACTTATTTTATTCTTGACAGGATACAATTCACTTATACATCCTTAAATTAAATTACTTATCATTATAAGTTACCTTCTTATTTGTATGATCAAACTTACAATTTAGAAGAAAGGGTTCATATTTTTCAAATATATTTTTCTGATAATTTACACTTGTTCGGCAATAGAGCAATACCTATTAAATTTTTTGAGTCACTGAGCAATGGTAAGTCTAGAAAATAAGGGTTTCAGTAGAGGCAGAAGAGTATTATTGCAGGCTGGTAATTTATATAATTGATACTTTTGTTCAGTTGTTCTGTTTTTCCAGACACTTTTATTCATATCTTCAATCAAATCTCATTCAAGGTATGCGATGAATAAAGGAACTGCTCATTCTGTCAGCAAAGTAAGTTATCCTAATAGAGTACTTCTGAATGCACATTTAGGACGACAGAGAAAAGTTTACAGAACAGTATGATGTCTAAATAGGCTGCTACAGTTGTTCACCAAATGCGATTCTAATGCACTCTTTGAACAACCTTCATCCTTCAACCTGTATTTCAGATTCTTGTAAATAAAGTCAAATTAATAGCACTGGAAAAACAAAATATCTTATTTACAGTGGTGTTTTGATTTAACTCTCAGTCTTATAGCCCTCTGAGTGAAACTCCTAAGAAATGTTGATTTGACACACTCACAAGAGGATATTGAGGTCTTCAAACTACTCTGTGTAGTTCTGTCTAATTTTTTCTGTTACTCTCTGGCTGGGTTTTTGACAACATCAGAATTCACGGAAATAGGAGGCAGCCCCTAAAAAGAGAGAACCATCTCTTGTTTGCTAAAGGACTAAAGGGCTATTGAAACAACTGTTGAGGTTTCTGCCTGGCAGGCAGCTCAGTATCACGCAGCTGCATACATACTCCCTCCACAATGGGGTACGGGAGAGAACTGGAAATATGAAAATGCAAAAACACAGGAGCTGAGATAGAGTTTGCAAAAATGGTGCTCAATGGAAGTGAAACAGGCAGATGTTCAGCCATTTTCAGGAATGCCATTTCCATGACAACAATAAATGGTTTTTTGGAAATAAATGTCTGAAAAATGGTTCACTTCCTGTTCCAGCTTCCCTTAAGTGGGCAGTAACACCAGTAGCATTTAAAATATTCTTTCATGCAAAAAGACATGCTGAACTCAAGGCAAATATGTTGTCAAACTGCAGTTTATAAGGAGAGGAAGACTTGACAATTTTCTTCATTTATTTTGGTAATCTACAGAACCTATGATGACAGACAGAGCTTATCTGTAGAGAAATGATAAGGGCAACAAAGCTGTTGAAGAATCTGGAACAAAAGTCTTAAGGGAGTGAGGGAACTGGAATTGTTCAATCTGGACAGGAGGACACATAGGGAAAACCTTATTTCTCTCTGGAATTGCCTGAAAAAGAGACTGTGGCAAGGTGAGGTTCAGTCTCTTCTCCCAGGTAACAGCTGCAGGACTTGAAGGAATGGCCTCCAGCTGAGCCAAAGGAGGTTCATGTTGGATATTAGGAAGAATTTCTTCTAGTAAAGAGTGGTGAGGCATTAGAACAGTCTCTCCAGGGAAATTATGGGGTCACCATCCCTGGAGGCATTTAAGGAAATGATAAATGTAGTACTTAGAGATGTGGTTTAGTGGGCAATATTGATGATAGGTGAATGGTTGGACTAGATGATATTAGATGACTCAACCTTAATGTTTCTATAAAAGCATGACTTTACTGTTTGAGTTAAAAAAAAAAAAAAACAAAACAAAACAAAACAACAACTTATTTTCGAAAGGCTAGGATTTAAAAAGTGATTGCTCTATCCTTTGTTTTGAAAAATTGTCCTGCACGTTTCAACCCTACTGCCACACAACTATGTGTATGCCATGAAAAAGCATGGTATAGTAGCAAGAGCTGAAATAGATTTAAAAGAAAAAGAAAAAGAAAAGATTTGATCATTATTAAATTTTCTTCAAAACTAAAGAATCAGACATAATTTATTTTTAATTTTATTTTACACTATTTTACCTAATGAATTTTGTATAAGGTAAAAGACTGTAAAATACATGCTTTTGCATAGTCTTCCATAATCTCCAGAGTGTCTGAGAGTACAGCAGGGAGTGTTGGTCAACTGGTACAAACGGTTAATCCTTTAAATTCTCCTTTGTCTGTATTTTAATGAATTTGGTTTTCATCTGAATTTTATTCAGGAATATGACCCATTTTGATGCTTTCTTAATACAATATTAACTGAAAAAGAAGAAAGAGCAGAGAAAAATACAAGATGTTATAGAGTTCTATAATATGATAAAATTAAACTATTGTGCATTATACTTTGAATAAGCAAGAGAATTGGTCCTATACCTACAATAGTGTAAAATACCAGGCAAGGCTGTTAATATTCCCATTTTGACCTGAATATATTCAAGCAGCAAATTATCTGCTATTAACACTCCCACTTTCTGTCCCACGCTTCCCAAACAGATTTGGCTTAGTGAGAATGTAGGATGGAGTAATATGACTTTTGCAATCACAGCAGACAGCTGTGAGTGATACATGACACAAAAATGAATTATTCTCATCCTTACTCATTGAGAACAGAGAGTGCTCTGCTGTTATTGTGCTGTGTTGGAGTCAGTGCTTGACTGGGATGGGAAATAGGAAGATAAAATAAGTCTTTATTTGTAGTTTTATTAATTATTCCTATACAACCAGAAAAAGACCATCATATTTCTCAGTTTTCTTTCTGTCTCTCCCGTTTCTCCACTCTTCATCACTGGGAGATAACTCTACTGTGCTCTCTCAGTTTTGATAGAAGAATGCTAGATCAGACTTCCTTTCCACCCACTTTTCTGCTGTTGCTAAATTTCTCCAGTTATTCAGCAGAAAGATGAGAAAGGTACAAAATGTGCTTTCAATTTCAGCTGTTAAAATTTAGAAAATTTATCAAACCCCTTATCCTCCCTCCTAATTCATTTTTTTTTTCATTTTCCCCTTAGGTTGTACATGTCAAGCCTTCTGTTCAACTCATCAGTGTTGCAGTTTTTGTCTCGGACATTTGCACCTTCTTTTTCTCAGTCCAACTTCATCGTGTACCTCCCTATTTTGATCTCATGTTTTACTGATACGGTGCATTTGTCCAGTGTTGAACTTCCCTGATTAGTCAGGTCATGTTTTGGAATCTGCCTGTGCCTTCTTTGGGAGCTGCTGCTACACCTCATTACTTCTGTGTGTTCTACCATAGGCTGCTCATGGTTGCTTGGAGTTCAGTTGCTTCTGCCCTTTGCCTTCTCTCTATATATCTTTTTCCTTATTGGAAACAAGAACAATTATGCAATTCAACACATTTTAGTTTGCTTTTCTTTCCTCTGAGCCCTTCAAGTCTTGGCTCTGTGGCACCAAAAATATTTTAGTTATTTTCTGATACATTTTACTTATTTTGAATGAAGTTTTAACTGAGCCTTGATGATACAAATTTCAAATTTCTCAAACAGAGCTTGAGAGATTTGTCCTTCATTGTGAGCTCAAAACATGAATAAGAGTGAGCAAGAGAGATTCTGGGGAGTTATATGCTAGCATCTGAGTCACTGTGCCATTTTTGGCAGATCTGGTTAGAATAAATCACTTGAATTGCAGCATAATGAGACCACAGACACTTTTTTTTTCTTTTTCTGATACTTTTTACATCTAGTTTTGGAAAAAATAATAATGAACCGCTTGCAAATTGTAGCAAAGATGATAAATGGTCTTTACTAGCATAAGTAAAATAAGTGCCTACAGTTATGCTCCTATGACGTATTCTGAGGTGCTAAGCAGACCCATCCCACAGTGACAGCAGTGGCTGTCCTGCCTGGTTTCCTTTGGGTGCAACCCATTGAGCCCCTGTGACTTGGCAGCCGGTAGAGTTCTGTCTTTCATGCGCTCTGTACTGCCACCTGCAGCTGGATCGGAGGAGTCCCTGGGCAGTGACTGATCTGCCAGATCTGTTTGTCATATCCTGTGCTTGAGGTTTTAGCAAGTACGTATGGATGCCTGTGCTATGGTGTTGTGTGCTCGCTCTGTTGCAAATACTCTTATGTATGTCTCACAGCATTCAGCCACGTAGGAAGCCTTGTGGTCCTTTATACCACATCTGTATGGATCAGTGGTGTATGAGGGAGGTGAAAGCTACGTTTCAGTTTTAATTCTTCTATTTTGTTGCCTGGAGCACAACGATGCTGATTCTGGCTTATTTTCCCACTTCCAAAGCTCTGTGTCTTCTCCAAGTATAACTGAGAAAGGGAAGGTCCTTCTACCTGTGTTCTGCCACATGTCCAGCAGAGGGATTGCAATAGCTGCTGGGGATAAGCCACTGGCAATATAGGAGAAAAGCAGCAGTCAAACTGAAGTAGTGTTTTTACTTTCTCACAGGACAAATGAATGACAGATCTAGCTGCGCCTGGCACTTCCTCAGCACCACGGATTCTTTCTCCCCTTAGGGAACCTCAGGTTAATGAGATGGAAAATGCAGTCAGCAGATTCTGTGCCATCAGAAACCACCAAATTTGCACAAACTGCTCCTGCACTTCTGAACTGTGCTTTGTTTTTACAGCTAAATGACTATTAATACCAGATTCTTAGTTCAGTTCTGATCTGATTTTTAATATCTTCCCTTGGCCCTTCATAATAATCCTTTACAGAAGAAAATAAAGAGGCTGCCTCACAAATACTGAAGTCTCTACAGTAATTTCCAGGCAGAAAATCAAATTGCCTGAGGGCTGTAGATTTTCATAGAGTGTATGCATAGCAGAGGTCACCTTTAACATTACGGGCACCAATCTCATTTTCCCTACATCATTTGAGCTTTGGTGTAACATCATTAATAACTCAAGCAGATTCACTCAAACTGAACTGTGGGGTAAGGGAAACCATTACTTTGGCCCAGATCTTGTTGTTAAAGTGTAACTAATGACAATCAAATCTCTTAACTGTTCTTTAGAGAGAAAATATATTAGTGAAAAGTTGCTGACAATTTCATAGAATCCAGATCAGACTACTTACTGAATTTGATATACAGCTCTCCACTTGATCCCACGTTTTTCTTTTTTGGAAATTAAATAAACCCATTACTCCCATATTGCAGACAGAAATGAGGATCTGAGATATAAAAGAACTTTCAAAAAATCATTCAAAATGCAAAATTACAATCTTTTGCTTTTTTTCTTTATAGCCCATTACGGTCAAAATGTGAGTGATGAGTTGGATTGTATGAAGGAGAGCAGGCAGAACAGCAGTACTACAAGACAACCAGACAGGAAGCAGAACGAAGACTGGCTTTGGAGATTGTTAGAATTTTGTTAAAGAAGGATAATAAGGCTTAGCAAGCTTGTTTTCAGACAAACCTATCTGCTTGAAAGGGCAGTCCATGCCAGAATTAAAGGAGGTTATTTCTTCATAAATTTTAGCTCACACATCAATTACCGGGAAAAGAACAGTCAGCTAAGGAAGGCAAGAGACATGTCATTGCATGAGTTGTTTACCTACTTCTCTCTTCTGATACAAATCTTCTCCCATCTGGTGTCCTCAAACGCTAAAGAAATTCACTCTCCTGCTCACAAACTAAACTATGATGTCACATAGTTTATGAGTCAGCAGCCTCACACTTTCTCTTCTTCTCACTGTTACAGAGTGAGGCTGTAACATGAAACTGCCAGAACCTGAACATTTCCACTATAAATATAAAAAAACAAGGATGCCAAATGGAATAACTGCTGGAATCCTAAAGTCATAATGTGCCCCGTTTTACCTATGGGGCCACATGAGGAAGGGTTAGGCTCTCAGAGTGAGGATCAGTGTTTCAGTGAAGAGCTGAGAGCTGGCATCTGTCCACCAAATACAGACATACAGCCCTGAACTTCACTGCAGCACGAGTCAAATCTGCTGCTGGTAGAGGCTTTCCATTAATGTGTGAGCTTGTAAATAAAAAGAGCTTGACATAGCTATGCCAAAAATAATTGTCACAATGAGTCATTCCAAATTATGACCCATTTTCTGTGATTAGCTACTCCAGGATCTAAATGAGCCAGCTGTGATATATGGCATGTTAGTCTAGTTGCTATTCAGTGTGCTCTGTAATAGGTCTGTTTTTTGTTCTTGTTTTTTATAAAAAGAATGCTAGTCCACCACTTGATGCTAATCTCTCCTCTTTAATTCAAGTTTATCTGTACTATACTGAGCTTACCTCAATATTTTCTGTTCTTAATTGTGCTTCCTCAAAAACTCTCACCGGTCGAATTCTACTTTAGAAATGGTAGTGCCCGAATTGACTTCATATTATTCTTTCTACAGCTACTTTCTTCCACAAATTGAGACACTATTTCTTAGGAGCTTTCTAGAACATCACATCTTTAATACATCAGATTTCTCAATTCGACTATATCCTTTATGGACCTCTATGACTAGGCCCTGCACTGCCTACAATTCCTTAGATCCAGAAAGATTTCCTGCACTACTCTAAGATGCTTGCTTTTCTTGGCTCCTACTGTGGATGTTTTTCAAAGTAGTGCAGTGACTTGAGAGGATCTGTAGACCAAGGTTAAATCACAGAGCTAATTATCTGGGTGTAATACTGGTGTACCTGGATGTGCACAGTAAGGAGAACAGGGGACGTAAATCTGTGACAGTTTGGTTAATGGATTTTCTGTCACAAATTAACTTTCCCTTAAACAAAGCAATAAAAATGAATCTAATTGATATTTATGGTTGGTGCGATACAGCAATATATATGTGTGAAGAAATCTTTGAATATGGAGAGGGTCATGAAGAGAACCATGGAGATGATCAGAGGGCTGGATCACCTCCCCTATGCAGACTGAGGGAGCTGGGCTTATTCAGCCTGGAGAAGTGAAGACTGTGAGGAGTCCTCATTGCAGCACTCCATTATTTAAAAGGGGATTATGAAGAGGAAGAAAATCAAGTTTTACAGGCATAGCTAGTGATGGGACAAGGGAGAATGGTATTAAACTCAAGGAAGGAAGGTTTAGATTGAATGTCAAGGGGAAGTTCTTTACAGAGAGTGATGAGATGCTGGAACAGGCTGCCCAGAGAGGTTGTGGATGCTCAGTTCCTGGAGGTGTTCAAGATCAGGTTGGATGGGGACCTGGCCAACCTGGTCTAGTACTGTATGTGGAGATAAATGGCCCTGCCTGTGGCAGGTGGGTTGGAAACTGATGGTCCTTGAGGCCCCTTACAACCCCTAAGCCACTCTATGATTCTATGAAAAACACTGGCATATGATATATGATCACATTTCCATTTGTGTTAGTTCCTGTGACTGGTGTAACCAATTACAATTATCTGTATTCCTCCTTAACATTATGTTAAATCTGATTATGAGCAATGCAAGTTCCTGAATCATCCTTACTACCAGTAAATATTATTCCAAAATGCGCTTAATGTATTTAGATGCTGGCACAGGAAGCTATTCTATTTTTAAGTTAAATTCCATTTAATTCTTACTAAATTTTCCAACAGTAGTGTTCTGTTAGAGAGAGGAAAAGCCTTAAACATGGATTTCCCTTATTTGCATTTCACCTCTAAATCAAATCCTGAGCACTATGACCTGGTCCATTTTAGTGCTGGATTTTTCACTTGGGAGAGATTACTTATTAGTGCATTAAAATTTTGGAAAAAAATATGCAAAAATAGGATGAGTACATTTATAGTGTATCTGGGACCAGTTAAGCATTAATTGATGCTATTTTTGAACTACAATGTAGAAATTTTATAGAAGCTATTTTTACACTTAAAATATTTAAGTGAAGATCATATACTACTTTGTAATTCTGAATTTAGATCTGAGTGACGTGAACATAGACAAGTTATAGTCATATGACTTCTGTTTCTAAGGTTTCCAGTGGTTCAAGTCATCACTTACAATAGTAATAATTTTCTACAGAATCAAAGTGTGTTCTATGTATTTTTATCAATTGTTCAGACTGTATTTGAGTTTACTAAACATTCAATATATATTTACCTATTTTTCAAGAGTGCTGTTTTCACATTATGGAAGATGAGGGAAAAAATACCGAGAAAAATATGCAGAGATTATATTTTCTTGTACATACTTCAGCCTTTACCATGATTCATTTACTACATATTTTCCCTCAAACAAAATAATAAAAGCATGAGGTTAGAGTTAGCTAAAACCTACTTCACTATTTCAGGTGAATGAGTGTATCAATCCTATCAGAACATATTTCTTTCTACATATTTTTAATGACTGACTATGCAGATTACTGCAAAGATCACATTTCATCACTACAAAAAGAATATTATTTTCACTAGTGCTGGATAAGACTTTCCATTTTCATTTACTTTCTTTACCCAAAGTAAAAATTTTGTTATTTCCTAGAATATGAAACTACTAAAAGAACATTTTACAGTCAACATTTTGTAATTCTAAAGTTGAAACAATGTTATTGAACACTTCTTCTGAAATGTACTTTCAATGTCTCAATTTTTGAAATATTTCAAAATGGCAACATATAGTTTACAAAAGCTTTTTTAGTAAGAATCTGCTGCAGTAGCGAGTGCTGCTCTGTTATTTTAATGATAGTGTTCTGCTAAGAGCTTCCTGACCACATCAATTTATTGAAATGGGCACTTTAGCGGATACTTCCTACTCACAAGATTGGATGCTCTGAGAGTAGTTTGGATTAAGTACATACTGTGCAGGAAAAGGGCAAGACACCAAGTTGGGAGGAAGTGTGGATCTGTCTGGTGATAGAAAGGCCCTACAGAGGGATATGGACAAGCTGCATGGCTGGGCTGAGACCAGTGGGATGAAGCTCAACAAGACCAAGTGCCAGGTCCTGCACTTTGGCCACAGCAACGCCAGGCAACGCTACAGGCTTGGGGCAGAGTGTCTGGAAGATTGTGTATAGAAGAAACTGACCTGGGAGTGTCAGTGCGTATGAACAACTGGCCAGCAGTGTGCCCAGGTGGCCAAGATGTCCAAAGTCTTCTTGGCTTGTTTCAGAAATAGTGTAGCCAGCAGGAGCAAGAAAGTGATCGTTCTTCTGTATTCAGTGCTGGTGCAGCTGCACCTTGAGTACTGTGTGGAGTTTTGGGCCTCTCATTACAAGACAGTGAGGTTGGATTTTAGGAAAAACTTACCCCCCCAAAAATGGTTAGGCATGAACAGGTTGCGCAGGGAGGCAGTGGAATCACTGTCCCTTGAGGTGTTGAAGAAATGTATGGATGTTCTGATTAGAGACATGGTTTAGTGGGAAATATTTGTAATAGGTGGACAATTGGACTGGATGATCTTGGAGGTTTTTCACAACATTGGATATGCTTATGATTCTATGAAGGAGGACCAAGGGAAACACTGTCCAGTCAGCCTCATCTCAGTCTCTGGCAAGGTGATAGAACAGCTTTTCCTGGGGTCATCTCTAAACTTGTGGAAGATAAGAAAGTGGGAAATCATGCTTAACCAACTTGAATGTCTGCTATGATGGGATAACAGGCTGTATAGAAGGAAGAGGAGTGGGTATTGTTTATCTGGACTTCAGCAAGGCTGTTGACACTGCCTCAGAGCAAATTCAGTACTGTTTGGACAAGCGGACCATGAGATTGCTTGAGGACTGACTGAGCAGCAGGTCTCAGAGGGCTGCAGTCAGTAGCACAGAGTCTAGTGGGAGGCCTGTAGCTAGGGTGTTCCCAAAGGGACCAATTCTATACAACAACTTCATCAATGACTTTGATGAAAGGATAGAGTGCTTCTTCAGCAAGTTTATCAATAACTCAAAATTGGGAAGAAAGGCTGATACCACAGAGTGCTGTGCTGCCTTTCAGAAGGATATCATCAGGCTGGTGAAGCGAGTAGGGAGGAATCTCTTGAAATTCAAAAAGGGAAAATGCAACATCCTGAACCTGGGGAGATATAACCCCATGCACCAGTACACGCTAGTGGCTGGTCTGCTGGAAAGCAGTTCTGCAGTGAAGATCCTGGGCTTTCTAGTAGAAACAAATTGACCACGTGGCCAAAGAAGGTTGATGGTATCCTGGAGTGCATTAGGAAGTGTTGCTGGCAGTTTAAGTGAGGTTATCATCCCCATCTTCTCAGCCCTGTTGAATCCTCAGCTGAAGTACTGCATCTAGTTCTGGGCTCCTTAGTTCAAGAAAGACAGGGAACTACTGGAGAGAGACGGAAGGCTAGAAGGGGGCCTGGATTATCTCCCTTATGAGGAAAGGCTGAGGGAGCTGGTACTGTTCAGCCTGGAGAAGACGAGACTGAGTGATTCTTATCTGTGCTTGTAAATCTATAAATCTATAGGTCTTTTCAGCAGTGCCCAGCTATAGAAAAAGGGGCATTAGGCCCAAACTGGGACATAGGAATTTCTGTCCAAACATGAGGAAGAACATCTTTACAGTAAGATTAGCAGAGCACTAGAACAGGCATCAATTTCCTTGGAGATATTCAAAAGCCATCTGGACACAGTCATGTGGTAATCAGTTGCAGGGGACTCTGTCTGAGCACAGGGATTGGACAAGGTTGTATGTAGACCTGCCTTCCAACATCAGCCATTCTGTGAAAGAATTCTGTGAAAGATGCATAAAGTATTTGACTTCTTACTTATCCTTTTCATTCCATCCCTTCTTCCTGTAGAATTTGCCAAGAATGTTGATTTGCATCTATGTTTTATCTAAAGACCATCTCGCTAATCACTCTGTGGGGAGTACCAGGCGACAGTAGATACTAGAGTGCCCTGCTCTTTACTCTCTTCAGTTTTCCTTACCAGGTTAATGCAGCTTTTCTGCTTTCACTTTACAAACTGTGGAAGCAATTACTATGGGATATTCACTCTTTCTGGTTGATAGGGAAGATAAATTATATTATCTTGCCTATACAGTTTGTTTGAAATGCATTTTGATTTTCCTGATATTGCTAACTATCAGTGTACAGGTGTAAATGTACATTTTCTAGTCACATTGCTCTGGCTATGGAGTAGCCTATAATATATGATGACTGAATAAAGAATACTGTATGCCCATTTCCCCTACCTGAAATATTCCTCTGTGTTGCATTTCCTTTCTAAATGCTGATGTACATAGACCAAAGCAGTTGTATCAATGGTGCAAATAAAGATTTGTAGTAGTGACAGTAGGAACTCTCAAATATTTCAAGTGTAAGAGTAAGCTGATAATATCAGATATTTTTAAAACCTGAACAAAACTACATAGGAAATCAAGGAAAATAAGGATAAATTCACTACATATTAAATATAAACATATACGTTTTATGCTTTTACCTGATGCTCTTTATTTCAGTCTATGGAAATAAGAGTGTTTTGTTACTTTGATTTATTTCTTTTCCTCTACTGGTGATTTCCATTAAGGAATCAAACTACAAATTCAGCTTGGATTTTGATCTAGTGCCTACTTTTGCTCTTATTACCATCAATTGATCAGAAATTAATTGTACCCAGGAAAATAGAAGCAGGTTAAAAAAGAACAGCATCAACAAAACAAACAAACAAACAAACAAACCAAGCCCTAGGAGGTGACTATTCAAGTAAAACCATTCAAAGGTCTTTTCAGATGAGAGCATAATATTTTAGATCTTTTTACGTCTGAAGTTCTTTTTACCTTCAAGTGCAGTTCTGCTTCTAATATGTTACTGGTTGATTTTCAAACTCTTTGGGAGCCTGTGTTTGGTGGAAGAACCAGTGTTAAATCCACAGCAATACTTTATTTTATACAGTTGAATGTAAGGCAACTGGAGTTTGTCCTATAAAGGACAATCCAGCACATGCTCTGAAACAGGTACCATGCTAACTGCAGAGCATCTCCAGGATTACTTTTCACACATAGATAGCAACCTGCTTCAGGTCTTGAGCCATACCACTGTGTTCTTGGATAACAAAAAAGAAGAAAGTTTTAATCTTCACAGCTGTCAATGGACACTAAATTACAGGAATAAAGAGAATTCATCTCACAATAATGAAAACAGATTTGGTACAGGCGTAATTTAGGGATTAACAGCAGCTGAACCTGAGGCCATCATCTTCTCTCTTTTGATTGTTAATCATCGGGAAATGTCATAACCATTAATGCTCAGTTAAATCATAAGTATGCTAAAGGCATAAAACTAAAACATTCAGTCACTAACTTACCAAGTTTTGACTACAAAATTACTTGTGCCTAGGAATCTTTATTCTGTAACACCTTGTGTGAGCTATGGAGAGAAATGACATATGCTAATCATTTGCCTCATTCTGAATTTCCATGTTTACAGTTTTTTTTTAACTTCTGTAAAATGACACATAACATAAACATACAGAGTGCAGCCATTTTTTCATTATGGATCTGTCTTTTTGGTTGTCTCCATTTGTGAAAGTAAATATGTTCTACCTGTACTGAAAGATAACTTTAATTATACAAATCATACTGTAGTTCTTTCCAAGAGCTGCTGTAAAACAGATTGTAATTCATTAGTTCATATCTGCCTGTCTGTCAGCATACCCTTTCCACTAGACAAAATAGCCAAGGTATGGTGCTCATTTCTTCTTCAAAGACAATGTGAACTTTTACGTAAAATCTAGTATTGGAAAACCTTTGATGTATAAATTAACTCATATCCTAAATTACTTAAAACTGTATTGGATGGATTAGTCTTCAGCCTTTAGGGGAAAATGTAAGACTTTTTTGCATTGTTCTCATAGAGGCAAGTATATTATAAAAAAGGAGGAAATTTCTTTCTGACACAATAACTTTAAGAATCTGAGTGAGATCACTTAAAGTTAATAAAGAAGTAGCAAAGACCATGATCCATCATCTTTATAATTCTCCTTTCCCTTAGAAATATATATCAGAAGAAATAGCCAGATTTGATGACAAACAAGTCAATATGAAAGAAAAGCAGATTGGTTGCATAAAGCCGTAAGAAAGGAACAAACAGTCTTTTTCTTTACTGCCTGACTGCTGTAAGTGATCTCTACGTAAGTGATCATGTGAGAAACTAACATGTAACATAAGACAAAGGTCTCTTACTATGATAAGCCAGAAACTATTCAGGTTACACATTATGACAATTGTGAACACTGTACCTATTCCATGGATAAGCAGTAAGACAGTGAAGTTTCATTAAAAACAAAGTGATGCTATGAAACTTCTATAATTCGACCGGGATACATGCAACAGCATTTTTCATAAGTTTAAATCTGTGCAACATGCAATGAGGGAGCTGATAAGTAGTGAATTACAATAATCAATATCTCAAATGACAGAAGTATTAATCAACATTGTGTCACTGATCAGACCTAGGAAGAAATTAGTTTTGTATGGATCACATAAATATGAGATAAATTACATACTGGGCCAAATGAATGGCTCATGTAACTCAAGTGCTGATATATGTAGCTGGTGACACATTTGAATCTACTGATGAATTTGGATGATTACATTTCAACATGGTATCGTACTGAGTCAAGCAATTAGTATAACAATGTTTTTTACAAAGAATTATTTTGATGTAAAATTTAGCTGTGCTCATACATTTTTCTAGTTTGCATGGGACATTATATTGTTCCATATGAAAAAGTAATTTAGTTTTACTGTCATGGTTAGGAGTGCCTTTTGTGTTATAGGAAATAGGAAAATAATGCAATCTTTTTTTAATAATTTTTATCTTTTTCATTTGAGTCTATTGGTCAATGGGATGTGAAAGATGGAGTGTCTTTATTGCTTCAACTTCTATAGCCTCATTCTAAGTACATAGAAATATGTACCTGGTTCTGCAGTTACATATTTGCCACATCACAAAAGTTAGGAGATATGCTGAAGAAATATTTTAAGTGTTTAAGTGAAAGCAGCCTTTAGAATAGCTATCTCTTTATTAAAAATAGCATAACGTAGCACCAGTGCTAACTATACTCACACGGCCATCCTAATTTTTCTCAGTTCACATTGATACAGATGATTAGACATTTTCAATAAATTCTTCTTCAAGAGATATAAAGAGATCCTCTTACTAGTCTCAAGTATAAGAATAAGTGACTAGGCACACATGCTGCTAGTGTGAACTTCTTACTGAAACGAATGAAAGGACTGAAAATGAATAAAAGTATGTCAGCATTCTATTGGTGTATCTATATCAGGAAATACAATTCTGTGAAAGTGAAGCAAGAGAAAAAACATAAACAATAGGCAAGTGAAAATGCTTTGGACAATAAACAGAAATAGTGGTTAAAACTGAGAGAGATTTATCCAGAGTTCAGCTACTTTACTAGCCAGATGAAAACCTCTGCACAAAAATCCAAGGAATTTTTCTAGTGTTTAGGAAAAAAAAGGTAAAAGGGTAATTCTGAGACATCTTTAATATTTCATTATCAAATCCTTTACATTTCTCTCTTCTGTATATAAAAAATTGTCTGAAAAATAAATGAAAATGATAGGTTGTAGACACTATGTCGTCTGACATGGTAGTGATGTGTATTGATCCTGTCAATGTCTCAGAGTTGTTCACTTGCAATGATTGCTTTTTTAATGCTCACTCAATTCTTGTTAAGAAAAAATTCAGAGTGAGATCTATTAGTCTTCTCAATTGCAAGTGACTGTCAATGAAGAATTTGGTTTTAGTCAGGCTAACTCTAACTTTGCTGGATGAAAAGAATACCCATGAGGTCACTGAATAATTCAGGAGTGACTCTGAGACTGGCTGACAGCATTAAACTGCATTTATTCAACAATTTAGGCTGAGCCATAATAACAGAATTTGATTTAAAATTCAAATAAAAGTTCGAAAGAATAATGTTTTTCCAAGGAATCTGCATGAGGAAGGGAGATTGAGCAGAGTGCTTTATTTCATTTCTAACCAGAAAAAACACGATTCCCACTTGTAAAGGAAGAGACACAAGGTGGACTCTAACATTGGCCTAAAGGTAAAAATACATAAACCACAAAAAGTCATAATCTTTCAATCCCAATACCAGAGCCCTGTTTTCCAAGGGAACTGGGGCATTTTATTTCTATACCTTTTGTTTATTCTCTCACCTTTCTGAGCACTTACTATCACACTGGAAGAATTTTGCATGAGGAAAGGTAGTTATACTTCTGCACAAGTGGGAATTGCCTTTCCTTTTATAACTAATACTGAAATACAATGCTATGCATGAATAAAATAAAATGCATAATGATCCAAAAATAGAGGACCTGGATAGCAAATCTGTTCTTCAGGGAAAGAAAAAAAAAAAACTGTTTGAATTAGAAAGCTAATAGATCATAAGAGTTACATTGAACACTTCCAGATTTGTTAGTTTTATGTTTCCATCACTGTGATTATATGAACACTGACATGCTAAAAAATGAAACTGTTACAGTTGAAAAGAATTGGGATGCATTTCAGATAATCTATGCAGGCATATATAGTAGAGGACAGTATTAGTCCCAAAACACTAACAATTAATGCGGCTTCACAGAGTTTCTATGGAATTTTATGCATGATTACTAAAGTGTCATTGATAGAAAATCTGTCCTTATTCCATTATCATTAAATTATTTTGCCCCATTTATTTCAGTTATGGGAAAATACCTCAAGAGAAATAAGGCTGAGTGAAATGTTCTTTTCAAGAATTATGTAAGGTATTGTTGGCAAAATTTTATGTTACAAAAAATTGTTCTTTAGGGCAATATTGAATACCCTATTGCTTTGTCCTGGGTGAGTACGGTGTATGCTGAAGTCTGTCATTATGAATAATGCTTCTTGACCGCAAGAAAAATGTATTTTGGCCCATCTGTATTGTTAGTTACTCCATAGTTACTTATTGTAACTTATCAGAAAATATTGCATGTCTATCATTTCTAAGAAAATATTGTTCTGATTTGATATCTTAAAAGCTAAAAGCAGTGAAATGTATTATCACTTGGCAGTGTAATTTATTGTACAAAAGTGCAAACAGGGTAAAGTGGATATGAAATGAACCTAGCAAAATTAATGTGTTTATAACTTATCTTATTCTTCTCGTGGTTTATAACATTACACTAAACAGTGTCCTGGTGTGGAAAATTTTCTTTTCAACATTTAAAAATTTTCTAAATAGTCTATCAGTATGTTTGTCAAAAAAATTTGCAGTATTGCTGAGAAGTGGAAATAGTTTTTTTGACAAGTTCATGCATGAATTACTGAAAGATCAATGTTGTCACATAAATAGCCTCTTCAGAATGTAAACTAAATGGAGCCTGAGAGATTTTACCGTTTATGCTCCAGGACTTAACATTTGCTAATTTTTAAATGCTGGTGAAAATTTGTACTTTACATTAATGAAGTGAACTTTACACAAAGAAGAAAATAGCAAACTTGCTTGAAATCCAAAATAAAAATACTTTTATTGTGTGTGTGTGCATATCTCAGTTGTGGGGAATATATTTTTTTTTCTTTTGAACCAACATTATAACTCTGACTTAGAATAAGTTTAGTGCAGCAAGTATAGCTATTCTGTTCAATTAGATATGTTGAACAGGTTTAGAATCTTTGCATTTTGCACAGTTTAATTGATCAAATATCAGCACAATGTAATCTTTCATGCTACTGTCTTTCATAAGGAGCACTGCAAATCCTCCTTTGCCATTGACTTTGATAAGACTTGAATACTAGAAAAATTTCTTAGGATGTGTATCGTACCTTGGAAGTTCAGTTCTATTATTGCATTTACATTTCTATAATCTGCTACTAAGCCCTTGTTCTTTCTTTGAAATAGTTTTGTTTGTGGCAGTTATTTGTATTATTTATTTTTTGTTCATTATACCATTCCTCAGATTTCAAGCACTTTGCAGGAGAAAAGAGTGATAGCTTATATTACCAGAGGAGAAGAAACAATATTATGGTGCAGCTGGTGAATAGTATTTCTCTAGGCTTAAAGAATGGTGATCTTATTTACAAAGTATGTTACTTGTGGTTTACATTTGAATAGAAAAATTTTAATATTTTGGAAAATGACATTTTGTGATTAGCTAAGCATGACACCTACACAGTCATTTCAAGTAAGACTGCTTGTTCTGAGAATTGTTATGTTATGTCAAAGGAAACAATGTTTGCTCTTCTCTCTTGAAAGGAATTATAAATCCAAAACCAATTATTTAAATTCACTTTGATTCACAGATGTGACTTTTCAGTAAGGAAATAAGCTCAATTCTATATTTTCTTTTCCAATAATCAGTATTATATCTTGTTTCCAAAGACTTTCAACACAGTATGAATTTGGAAAACAATTTTCTTTACAATAAACATAAAAGTTTATTTTGAAAAAAAAAAAAAGACTTGAAAACCCTGGAAAAGATAACTGACAAGATATTCATGGGAAATATTTTGCTTCTTACATTAAACATGAGTAGACTTTCAAAAATTTAATACAAGCTGAAAAGGGACAGCTCTCAATGATCTTAATACATTTTAAAAGAAAAATAACTGAAGAGAATAATACTTCTACTAGAGGTTTTAACCGTACCTAAAGAGATTAGAATTCAAAAATAAAAGGAACACTCACAGTGATAAGGTAAGCTAGAAGTTCAACTCTGTTCAAAGTGAAGCTCATTTATCGGTCTGAGCCCTCACCTGGAGTACATCAGCAGATCTCCACTGAGTTCAGTGAACTAGTTCACAGCAGTGGGCTGTTTTCCTCACCTCTAGTATCTACTCAGTCATATGTATTTGATTACTAAGACTGCAAGCATCAGCCTGTCAGGATAATTGTAGCTGTGATGCCAATTAGAAGGTATCATTTCAGACACTCAGCTCTGTGCTTTCACTGGTGATAGCACATTATCATGTGTGCTGCGGTAGTATAATGTGAGAATATCCTCAATAAGGTTAACTATTTCCTGGTAGGATGGACCATCTTCTTTTGCAATTTCATGTACCAGTTTGGATTACAATATTTGCAATATGCATACGGAACTAATGGCAAGAAATGCAGAGAGCTACAATTCTAGGAAGTGTAGTGAATCAGGGAACATACAGCTGAAATATACCAGTACAGTATCAGTTTCCAGAGACTAATTTTTGAAATTATTATCTTAGAACATTTTGTCCAGCTAGCATTAAAGGATTACTTGCAGACACACCTACCAAAGTCAATAAATACATCAAATATTAATATCTGTATGTTCACCTATGATAACAATACTAGTATAATTTTTTTTTTGCGTTGTGGAAAATATGCAGCTGTATGTGGACTGACTTAAGTGTTTGACTGTAATACCTAATTCTGTCATATAAGATGTTTAATAAAAGATGAAGAAAAAATAAAAATAAAAATAAATAAAAAAGAGAAAACCCATTAAGCATCCTCCAATGACTGTAGAAAAGATTTCAAAGGCAGACTATTCAGAGAAGACTATTCAGACCTCACTGTCAGGTATTCATTTGTTTCTAAGTTTCATCCTTCAGAGACCTTTGATCTGATTCTGATTTCCATCTTGCAACTTCAATATGTATAATGTTGCTTCATTATTTCCTGACAACTTGCCTCATGGTGAGCAGGTGTAGCTTGAAAATAGCATACAAAAGCAATCTCTGCTGCTGTTTCCAAACCACTCATTTACAAAAAAAGAAAAGAAAAGAAGCAGAACATTTTTTAGATCCATGATGTTTGGGACAGCTTTATCTCCTGCTTTGGGATTTTGTGTGTGAAGGTGTTTTGCTCAGAGGAATCTAAAATCCCAAATCTATCTCATTTTACATGGCTGTAAATGTGTTCCACGCTGGATTAAAGCCAGGAAGGAACTGGGAAAGAAAATGTACTTATCTCCCATTGATAGTCTCATAACTTGTAACAGAGTGCAGCTGTACACATAATATAAAGGTATATTATAAAACTCATAATATTTTTTGCCCTGTTTGTTTATCTGTGGCACAGATTCCTGAGTTAATATTAGCTTCAGGTAAGAGAGCAGTCCATACCTGAAGTTGCTAGTGTTGGCCAGTCAAAGAAAGAAGGAAAAGGAAAATAGAAAGAGAAAGGTTAAAGGAGAAAAAAAGTGTGTGTGTGTGTGGGGGGGGGGGAGGTGGAGGAAGGAGAAGGGAAAGTAAAGGGGAAAAGAGAGAAGGCAAGGAAAGAGGGAAAAGGAAGTTAAAAAAGAGAATAGAAAGAAAGCTTTTTGAAACTAGGTCATGTATCATTGTGACAACAAGAGCTGCTTCTCTGAAGTTGTGGCTTCTGAAATTGAAAATATTTTGACAACTTTAATGTAGCAGGTTTAAAATATTGAAAGATTATTAATCTCCAGATAAACTGCATATTCTCTTCAAGAAAAGTCTTTGATCAAAGCACTCTTTTGTTTATTTGTTTTTTTTTCTTTTTTCCCAACTCACATTCCTGCAATATATGAAACATTTTGACTAGCATTTTGCAGATGATAATTAAGCACCGTTGACAGGGATTTGGGAAAGACTGATGGAATAGGTTTTCTTCATCTGCTGTACTTTGATCCTAAGAGACATGAAAGATGGTCTTTGTGAACAATAGTAAATGTTTAATCCACTTTTTTTTTACTTTTTTAAATTCTGAAATTGCAATGGTTTCCCAAAATTGTAAATGTAATGATTCGGTCTGAGCTGGCATCCTACCTACATTGCTTTTTGACTCAACATCTTGGAGGAATGTCTACATGCATCACACTATGAAATATAAGGTACTAACACTACAAACACATTTTTATTTCAGACTTCTTCCGTAGTCACACTACGAGCAGAAAAGAATAAATAATGAACTGTAATGTTCTACAAATATTCATTTTTTAAATTATTTTCTTCCTTTCAGATGTTTATGTTTTTGAAGCTGAGTGAGTTCTCTCCAGTCAGAGATTCTCTCATATTTACAAACAAATATTTGTAGTTTCTGTTGAAAATATCTTCCATGTATCCATTCGGTATCAATATTTTCCCATGCTGGAAATATTTACCAAATCTTAAAAGTAACACTGCATAATATCTGTGGCAATGTTAGTCCAGCTGAACTGCAAGATTAATGATCAACTTCCTCCTATCAATCATACAGATTTATGCATGAGGCCTGCTCCAAAAGTAATGCCTCCTGTCTCATTATGTTAGTCCACATTGTCAGAAGTGAATGATGGTAGTATGAAGGTAGAGGTTGGACTTCACCACCAATATTCCATTATCTTTTGTTGACGCATAACAACAGAGGTGCAGTCTGACATGGAAATGTATATGAGCTCAGAAGTGTCATTTAATTCCTCTGTGCAGAAAAAATAGCACCTACTGACATTCCTTGATGCTTGCTGAATGTTTTTGGAGACCAAATAGTGAATGTGAGTACAGTGATGCAGGGGGTGGTGTATTTCAGCAGTGTTGACAGAAATGTGAAAGACAAGACATGCAGATTTTTATATGCGCAGCTCATTCATCACATGTGAAAATGCATAAGCAATGGTGGTGATTGTTTTCTGTAGCCAATAATTTTCTCTACCAAACAGTATTATTGTGCTCCATGTATCTGTTGTACTTTGCAGAGGAATAAATAAGAGGCATTACTTTTGGAGCAACCCATGTAAAACAGTTTATCTATTTTTTCCAGTTCAAGAAGAAATGTAAAAAAGGAAGGGCTGAAAATGGTAGACTTTTAATGCAAAGTAAATATAACAAGCATTTTTCATCTAATTTATTGTAAAGTTATTTCTTTTACAGTTATTTATTTACAAAAGTTTTAGCTATAGTAGATGGAACAGCAGCAGGTCATGAAAGACCATGTGATTGCAGTAGATGCTGTTAAAATAACTCTCAGATAATTTTTTTTTTTTTCTCCTTTAGGGGAATTTACAGTAATCTTAAATTGAAATTTAAGGTAATATAATCTGCTTTATAAGAAAAGTAACCTGCATTCAGGAAACAAATTGTTTTGTGATTTTTTTTTATTTGTATGTAGGCACAGTTACATTCCAAGGATGTTATTTTATTAAAAAATATTACATTAAAACTTTTATTGCTGCTCCAGAGCATAGAAAGAAGGCCAGTTCTCAGAACTCATTACTGAAGAGTATTTCAAAGAAAACATGATGATTTTCTACAGAATTAAAAGTTTAAAAAATCCTATTAGAAATGTTTTAATTGAACATTTCAAAGAATACTTTAATATTTCAGAAGTAAAATGAATCATTTCAGATTGGCACAACACTGACATCTCACCAGAGCAATTTTTGTATGTGGTGATAGGGTTTGAAAAAAGAAACCTTTGACAAAATCAAAGCTTTTGCATGAAAGGAACCAATATTCATGAAAATAATTTTCAGAAATAAATTAATAAATATCACTATATTAGTCATCTAATTTTGTTATATAACTCAAAAGCACTGTTTTTAGTTGTTTTTTACTATACAGGGATGAGAGTTCCATATAAACAATGATCTTTCTGTTGTGCTCTGTGCTGAATTGATATCATAAATAAAGGTGACGACCTGAAGACAAGGCGGGAAAGAAGCCGAGAATAGGTCATGGCTTCGTCTGAACTACGGAAGCCTGAATACGCATAAAGGGAAATACATTCTTCTAATTAATTCATGTTCGAATAGAGACTTTTCATATGAAAAAAAAACCAAACAAGTAGAGACCTAAACATGACTAGAATCACCTATTTTAAAACTGAGATACATGTTTAAATTGCATTGAGCTGAGGAATACTGAAGAAAAATAATCAGTCAAGGACAAATCTTTATAGTGTTCAAGAAGCAGTTTTTTGCATTGCCCTGTGATTTATTTGGTATGAGCCATTGTAAAAGACAGTACAGCAGTCTAAATGGGAAACTGGCCTGAACAAGTATGAATATTTCTGTATTGTCCTAAATGCTACTGCTAAGCACTTCTCCAGAAGGACCAAGGATTTAATAAACGTTGCCTGAACAGCCAGAAACTCATCTAAATCAGCGGGTATTATAACCACCTGCAAAGCAAGTTTGAGAATCCGATTTTCGAGAGATAGGGCAGCTTTTTGAGAGACCTAATTACACTAATTATAGTAAGTGTTTTGTAATGTTTCGTCAAAAACTCTGACCCACTCTGCGTAGCAGGTGCTCATTAAATGTGGACGATCTGGTATTAATAATCATTTACCCCTTGTGGAAACTGCATACTGTATGTAATAAAGACAAAATTTAACTTCTCTACATAACTACCCAGGAATCTAAAATTTCAATGAAACTGGGTGGAAACCCCCTGTTACTTCTTCATGTTCAATGAACTGAATAAGAGCAGAGAGGTCTTGCACCCTACTAATCCCTCACAAAAAAAGAAATGCTATTTCTCAGTAAAACATATTAAAGAAACAAACTATATTCTGTAAATATATAATCCAGTAGGCACTCTACTGTAATCTGTACCAACACGCTGTGTTGTTGTGTGTAAAAATTGTATGCTTACTAACTGTAAGATAAAATGTCTGATTAATACATACCTACAGTTAGTACTGTTGAGCAAGTTAAAGAGACATAAGCACAAAAATTTAGGAAACTTGGCCTGTTCTGTGGTAATTTCTGTAAAACATGCTCTGGCATGCAGCATGAGTGAGAGGGTTTAGAGAATTCCTGCAGGGAAGGACCTGGGTGTGTTGGTGAATTAAAAAATGAAAAGTTTGACATGAGCCAGCAGCCTGCAATTGCAGGCCCCCAAAAAACAGCCATAACCTCGGCTACATCAAATGAGATGTGACTAGCAGAGAGAGGGAGGTGATTGCACTGCCCTTGTGAAACCCCATCTGCAGTACTATGTCCAGGACTGGGGCACCCAAGAAGAAAGACATGGAGGTGATGGAGCAGGTTCAGAGGACAGGGAGGTCCAGACAGGAAGATAATCAGGGGGCTGGAATGCCTCTCCTGTGAAGAAAGGTGGAGAGGGCTGGGGTTATTCAGCCTGGAGGAGAGAAGGTTGTGGTTTCTAACAATTTTCCAGTATGTAACAGCGACCTACAGAAACGTTGGAGAGGGACAGTTTTTCTGGGAGTGTAGTGACAAGACAAGAGGTAATGGCTTTAATCTGAAAGAAGATAGATTCAGAATGGATATCAGCATAAAATATAGGGGTGGCGAGGAACTGGAACTGGTTGTTCAGAGTTATGAATCTTTCATTCCTGGGGGTGTTCAAAGCCAGGTTGGGTGGGGCTTTGGGCACTCTGATTTAGTGGGTGCCAACACTGTCCATGGCAGGGGGCTGGAACTGGATGAGCTTTAAGGTCCCTTCCACCCTCCCCAAATACTCCATGATTCTATGACTATATAATTCGCCATAAGTATCAATTTAAAGAGAATTTCTCTGGGGTGTAGTGTTGAAGTCCCAGTACTCTTCCTTATCCAAAGATGATGAAATAATAGATATAGAATATATTATAATTTCAGGGTTTTTTTTAAGTTAAATAGTTTATTTACCAGTAATCAAATAATAACTTAAGATTTTAATTAGCACATAAGTCTCATCTACATAGTTTTCTCTTTGGCCTACTTTTCTCTCTCATGCTTACCTTCATGCCTGAGTTTTTTCATTGTTAAGTATGACTTTTCTTACTTTAATACATTTTTACTCCATTACAAGATCCCTATGAAATCTCTGACTCTGCTTGATTGCTTTACAAAATAGTCTCTTTTCCACAGAAGTGGGGTATAAAATAAAAACAAGCTTTTGAGTTGGAACAGTTTTATCTCTTACATTTTGCTTCCCAATTCTTCAAACATTTTGGAAACAGTTATAAAACTGGCAGAAGAAACAGGCAAAATGATGAGCGCTGCTGAGAACAGGGCAGGCATGTGGAATAATACAGATCTCTCTTTAAGATGAGACCATTCAAAGGAAGTCATAGTTTTAATAAAGTCAAATCTAAGAGTTTACACCCAGGGGCCACAAATAAATTTATGCCTACTAACATGTGTCCTGAACAGGTATGACATTGAAATAACTTCAGTAGCTCCAAGTAAGAGAGTCTGACCGACCCAAGTTAAAAATATGGTGGGGTTTTTTTGTTGTTTTTTGTAATAGTGACTAAGCATTTGGAACAAATTAACAAAGAAATTGTCAAATTCTTATTTCCTTTTATCTTAAAATCAAGATAGAATATTTTACTAAAATGTAATATTTACTCAAATGCAATCTACTGGATTCTAAAGGTGACTATGGACTGGATTATTTATGCCAGTCACGATGTGTATCTAAGATCAATTCTCTTCTATATTTATAAACCCATGAATTTGCAAGAAAGTTGCAGTAGATAATTTATTTAAGCCCATTCTTCCTGCTTTACGTATGATTAAGTTAGAAGCAGTGTTAGGTATTCTAGCAGATCTTTAATGAGTGTTAGGATTATTACGTTTTGGATTTTATTTCTTAATTTTTAGATCTTCTTTTGCTTCTGTTTTATCTTTTTTTTTTTTTTTTTTGTTAAGAAATATTTCCACTAGTCCTCTCATTTCATATAAATGGAACATGCTGGAATTCAAAACGAAATAGAACAAAGATCTTATCTAGGATAAATTAATATACACCCAAAGCCTTTCTTTTCCTGCTTTCTCAGTGAAAGAGATCTCTCTCTTCTCAGTTATATTTAACCATTTACCAGTACAGATTCAGAAGCCCATTTCCCAGAAAATAAATATGGCTGTAGTCAGCTTAGACTCAACCACAGAATGCAAAAGCAACAGTTTTTGTAAGGTGAACTTCCTGATGTTCTCATCATGAGTAAGCACTGCCTTGCAACTGTAAGTGCTTCTGAACTTAAAGTTCCTTAAAAGGACTAACAAATCATAGTGCTGAGAAAGCATCTTTTTTTCCCCTTCTGTAGCTGCAAACCTTTGCTGTGTATCAGAGGAGATATTACCATAGCAGGAGAAACAGATACTGTCCGGATCTATTTTCTGTAGCTAATAACTATTGGTGCTCATGATTCCCAGGAATCATTCTATTGTTTGAGACCAGCTGAAGGTGAGTAAAATGAGTTGTAAATCTTACCGATTCACTCTTGGAGATTGTATTTTTCAGTTAGATTATTTCAAGGAAATGCACTTTCTTGAAATACATTTAATATATTTTAAACTATACTTCTGAAATACTCTTACAAACCCAGGTGGCTAATGCAGCAAACAGATGTACAAATTTTGTCTGGGAATTCAAAAAAGTACATTTCATTTAATTGTGTAATATGGCATATGGACAGAAGCTCAGTGGAATATTTGGTTGATTACTCCACAGTTTCTGCAGTCAGAGAAAAAGCCCCAGCCTGTATTCTTTGCATACCCACACACCCTGGGGATGCCAGTTTGCATTTGTGAAAGAAAGAGGATTGAACTTAAACACCTCAGGGCTTCTACAAAGGTATCTTCTCTGCATCAGTTAATTCCAGAGCTAGTTTTCGTATGTATAAGAGATGGAATTCTGATTTAGCTAAATAGCCCTTTAAACATCTCTGTCAGCCATCATTTCAAATCAGTTGCTTATATGAATACTTGGACTATGCTTCCAGTTTTGGATCATACTCCAGCACCAAATGGATAAGATCTCATAAATTTGTTTTCCTATTCTCAGTTTACAATGGTCCCAGACCAGCTTGGTGACTTGTAACCTTCATATGAGTTACAGTAGTCAAGAGACAGAGAAAGTGCTTTGATGTTGAAACAGCAACACAGTTATCTTGAAAAGAATAGCATCATTATCCTGCTAACACAGATTTTCTGCATTGGTTCAGATACATTAGTGTATAGGAAGCCAATGGAGACAAAAAGTAGCAAAAGTCTAGATCTTGAATACCAAAAATGATAAATAGCAATCATAACTTAAAATACTATAATGACTATGGATGCTATTGTTTTCAGTCCCCATTAGAGATCATAGAATGATAGAATCATAGAATGGTTTGGGTTGGAAGGGATCTTTAAGATCATCTAATTCCAACCCCTCTGCTATAGGCAACGACACTTCTCTCTAGACCAGGCTGCTCAAAGCCCTATCCAGCCTGGCCTTGAGTGCTTCCAGGAAAAGGACATCCACAGCCTCTCTGGGCTACCTGTTTCAGTGTCCCACCATCCTCACAGTAAAGAATTTCTTCCTAATATCTAGTCTAAATCTACCCTCTTCCAGTTTAAAGCCATTTCCTCTCTTTCTGTCACTACATGCCCTTACAAAAAGACCCTCTCTAGCTTCCCTGTAAGTCACCTTTAGGGGGGAAGATATACAAGAATATATAGAAAGTACCAGTATATTTCCTGTGAGCAATTTATAAGACTTAATAACTTAATTTTTTCATTTATTAATGCAAGCATATGATGAAAATTGGGTAATTTTTTTCTTGTACATGAGACTGTGGTAATGAGAAAATAGTTATATAGAAAAAGGTAGATTATAAATGGAGCTAGTAGGTGCATGAGTATAAAAAAGGCTACCACTGAACACTTCGTCTGTAAGATTCTGCATTCAGTTACTTATCAGTCTGTCAAATTTCAGCTGTTGCTGAAATGTTTTGCTTGTGTCACGTTAAGATCAAGAGTCTCTGGAAGAGGATTTCCAACCAGTGCTTTTAGCTCAGGAAAGTATACATTACATTAATTGTAACCAAAAGACAGTCAATATATAAACTTGTGCAAAACGTCTTACATTTTTCGCATTTCGAATAAAAGCATCTCTCCAGTTATAGAAATATACCCATGTGTTCTGAATTAACATCAGTCATCAAAGCTTGGAAATCCTCTGCTCAGGTTTGGATCTCACACTATAATAATATTACTTCATACAGAGAGTAAAAGCCATCAGCTACTCCAGCAAGAAAAGCTCTGGTCTGAACAATCAACCCCAGCTCATGTGTAGTTCAGCATTCTTATACCTTTGTTTTCTTTCATAGCAGGAATCTCACTGCCCTTCATGTCCTGATTAGTACAAGAACAGTACCACACTCTCATGTCACAAGTAGAATGGAAAATTATGTTTTTCCTGCTCTCAGAGCAGAGTCTGAACAGTTGGCAGTAAATAAAGCCAAAGTTCATAGGTTGAGAGCAAGGCTGGGAGGAAAAGAACAAGCAAAATAATAGCAGAGGCTGTTCCTGCTGTTATTGAACCTGGTAAGTCAGGAATTCCGTGAAACAGGAAGTAGGTTATTATTCAGCAAAAATGGAAGAGAGGAGAGAGGTATCTACAGAGGATACATGGAAGATTTTAACCTCCTGTCCCATAGCTGTCTGAGGGATCCTTCCGGATTGAATTTGTAAGAATTAAACCTAGTTTGCCTCTCTCATTCAGCTGAGGGACATAAGGCAGGCTGTATCTGCAGAACTGAGCTGTGCTGCTTGAGTTTTCCTCCCTGCAATACTGTAAGTGAATAAACTCATTCTGGAGGAAAAAAAGAGAAGGACATTAAAAAAAAACCCACACCAGGAACACTGAAATAAATCTTTTAATGTTTCTTGTGATGTAAATGCCCTGTGAATGTTAATGATACAAGTTTCAAGAGATGCCTCTAACTTTGTTTTTTGGACTCAACTGGGACAAGAGCATGATTTAATATAGTGTGAAAATTTTCTAAAGGATCAATTTCCAACTGAAAGACTAATTAATTTATTTGAAAAACAAATTCAGTCACTTCTAAAACTGTGTAAAACAATGGCATGATATTTGAATCTTCCCTTAGACTGAAAAACATTCTGAAATAGAAAGCAATCTGGATTTAGTCTTTTTGAAAGACAGCAGAAGTTTTCTGCACTATCAGAACAGCTTCACAGAGAAAGCTGAACAGTGAACTGACATTTTTCCTCTGAAAGCATTTTTCATGCAGAAAAACTGGAGATATACTTGAGAAAGGAGACAAACAACTGCCCACAGGTTGGCATGGCTGACCAACCATGGGCAAATCCTGCCCTGAGGCAGGAGGCAAAAGGCAGAACCACAGCTCTGCAGTTCAGGACAAAGTGCTGGTGCTGGGTATGTTTTAATGAGGAAAATAGTGGAGTGGCTTTGAAGGCAGTGATGTGGTCAGACTCTTGAGTGCACTTGTTTTGCAGCAGGACTTTCATAGCGTTGCACTGAGTGCTCACCTGCATAAAGAAAAACCTCTTCAGACCATGAAATTCAGTGGAGGTATTTAATGCTGTGCTGCTGAGAGGTTGGTCAGTAATTTGCTATGCTATAAATTATGTGTGAATGTATAAAAGAATGTCTTTTGAATTATTTTTAGTATGAATAATTCTCACAGGATATGCAGCAACTAATTTCTGAGATGATCTCATGTAAAGTAAGGATGTTTCTCCCAGTGAGCAGATGGGAAACTGCTGTATGAGCACCACAAAGATGGATGCAAAGAGTGGATACTGCTTCTTTGCTTACAGGGTCAAAATCACTAGAAGGTTTTTTTGAGTGAAGATTCTCGAACATTGTGTGAATACATGCAGTGCTCTATGACAAATGCACTTCATGGGGCTGCCTTCCTTATTACCCTGTTGCCAGTCACCATACTCCAAAGGTTTATGGCTGAGATGTTGTGAGGAGGAGACTGTCGTGCGTTGCTTCTCTACAGAGCTCTTACAAGGAGGAATGCATCACAGAATGTACTAAAGGAACAGCTGAACAGGAGCTCTGGGGAAGAGAGTTGTTCTGATTCCCCACGGGAATCAGCTCCTCTCTGCGTAAATAGTCCAGCTTGTGTAATGTACAGCTCCTGGAGCAAGAGCAGCAGGCTCAGATGCAGCTCCCCACAGCTCCCCACAGCTCTCTCACCCCCTGTTGTGGTAGTTTGGCATTGACTGAAGCAGCTCTGCAGGCTTTAACCTTTTCCACCAACAGACTCTGTAAGGAACAACAGCAAGCTCAGCTATGGATATCAAGCCAAGGACTTACCATATGGTGTTTTTGTTTCACACAAGGGGAAAGATTGCTTCAAAGACCAAGGGCTGAATTTGTCCCTGGTGTAAGACGTTAAATTCAAGGGTGTTAGATCAAGCATGAATTCAGCAACAAAATAATTCTATGTGATGGGGAACAGGAGTCAAGAGGCTGAGGTTTGGGGGGTTTTGGTTTGTTGGATTCTTTTTGGATGGTTGGTTTGGGTTGGGATTTTTTTTTTATTGGTTGGGTGGATTTTTTGTTGGTTGGTTTGTTTTGTTTTGCTTTGGTGTGTTTTTAATATCCCAAGGATGTCTGTAAGATAAACTCAGCTGAGCCAAGTTTACCTTTTTTTATGTCTAACTGACATCTGTTCTCTGAGTGCCTCCAGCACACTGTCAGGGCCCCAACCTTTTACCCCTCTATAACCACTGTGAACTTCTGCAACAGCCAGAGATGGTGAAAAGGCATGTTGTGTATGAAAATGGGCACTGCAGATGACCCAGCAGTCATTACTGTGCTATAATACTGTCATAGTAGTCCTATACTCACAAAATAAATATGACAAGGAAACTTTCCAGCAGTAAGTTGTGATTTTTTTTTAAAGTTCTCGTAGAGATTTATTAACACTGACAGCAGATGCCTTTTAGCAATTGCTGTCACCATACCTATTAAAGAAATGAAACCAGGGACAATAGACAGCAAGCTAGCCAAGCTACTGACATTCTAAGACCCTCTTTTACATTTCCAGAGCATTTGATGTGTAGATCAATTAGAGAGCTTATTTCAAGTCATCTTCTATAGCACAGCAGCTATGACATGCAGAGCCCCCATAATGTGGACATTCGGAAATGTGCACATTGGTACACTTTTATCTTTACAGCGTGTTATCTCATTTTTACAGGGAGATGTTGAAATGTAAAAAGCAGAAGAGGAACCTGGCTTTTAAACTTGATGAGTTAATAAATAGATGGAAATAAAATGTTTCTTAGCATGAGTCAGGATGCCTAAGCTGACTACTTCTAGAGGTTAATTTAGCAGTAACACCTGAGCATGATTTTAGAGCTACTCAAAATCCAGGATAATGGCTGGTGAAGTCATTCTCAAAGTAGTGTAAGTCAGTAGTGATTCAACAGAAGCCAGTGAAGTTAAACAGCTATAAATCCACTAGAAATGTGATTAGAATAAATCCAGTATATCTTTTGTTTAATAAAACAAAAGCTAACATATAGAAACCTATATCTAGAACAGAATTAGGAGAAAAAACGAGAATTAAAATAACATAAAGAAGCCTCTGTAACATCAACGAGGGATAACACATGCCAGCAGAATTAAATTTTGATTGACAGAGCATGGACAGCTGAGATAAAATAGGATGTCCTGTGACTCTGGCTGTTGCTAAGTGGCAGAGTGGCTCTACAAAACTGGAAGCTGTGTTCACAAAATAATTTCATCATTCTCATAAATTCCTATGAGAGACCAAGGAATGGTCCTAGTGGATATAAATTATTCATATACTAATCACGTTATTGATTCTACCCTTGAATTCAGTGTAGCCGGAAAAGGGAGGACTGCCTCAGAAGTGAAAGGAGATCCCCTGAAGGTGCAGGCTGGTACAGCAGGACATGCCGCTGCTGCAAGGAGTGAGGCCAAAGGAACCAGGGCTTGTATAAACCCGACTCTGCCCTGATATTTTGCTGAGAAAATTAAAAAAAGCACAAAGCATTTTACCTGTTAGTGACTATTTTACCAGTGTCAGAGACCTCTTTTATTCAGGTTCCAGCTGACCACCCATAGCATGCCCATCAGTCTCTTCAACGGTATTTTTTTTTTTTTTTTGCCAAGTGAAAATTCAGTATTAATAGTCCTTGAAACTGATCACATGCAATTATATACTTACACCAAGCATAATAACTCATTTACAGAAACGTTATTCCACCAGTCTGGGGAGCTGAATGTTAATTTGGGGAGTTGCCAGCAGCACTAGCCACACTGCTGTCAGGGAGGGTATGTGCACATGTCCTCTGATTGCTTCACTCTGCCTCTCCAGCATTTACTTCAGCCAGTGCTGCCACAGAAACTCTCAGCCAGGAGACCCCAGTCACACAGCCTTGACAAGTTGTGCTGCTTTCCTCACCACCATCTGTTGATGCTGTTTGAGCTCTTTGGACTTGCTCTTTCCACTGAGTCTCCCCTGCAGGAGATGGTATGGTCAGTGCTGTCTCCCAGTACCAACTGGCTTTCTGTACCACCCAGTTTTTCTTGCACCACCATCATGGATCTTCTTGTTTGGCACATGCAGTCTACAATGCCATCACTCTCAATGTTGCTACTCATTCAAAGATGACATAAAGCAACATCTTCCTCCTAGATTTTTAAATCTTTAGCAGAGAGTGCTGTGTCTCAGAAAATACCAGTAAGATGCAGAATCCATAGAGCCAGTACTATGTTGCTTAATGAGACAGGATAAGCTGTTGAAGTAGCCTTATGCTGACAGCATCAGTCTCTGTTTCAGGCTCTTTCCCTAGGGCAGCAATTGTGGCAATGAGTCCATATTTTGTATGATTCAAGGGCAAGTGAGTTTAATCAGACTGACACGTCATGCACTTTGCTCAAGTAGTTCTTTGCCAAATACCCTAATCAGCTACCAGCAACTCTTTTAAGCTTGCATTCAATTTGCAGACTGTACATTCACGGTTGAAATATTATCTCTGTATTATTGGGAAGTAGTGAATATATTTGGCAGGCAATAAAGGCACTATAAATATAGATATTAGATTTTTTTACACTCAAGGACTTAGACAACCTTCCTGTTCTGTCTGAACTCATTAGGAGAGTGTTTTTGTCAGAACCTCTAACACATAATATTGCAGGAAAACAAGGTTGGGCATGTACATCAGAGCCTCTCTTTGCTGAGATCTATTTGTGTTCCTTCCTGTATTGTTTTTTCTCCTAGATATATTATTTTTTTAAGTATTTTCCAAAGCTTCTGGATGCTTTGTTGTGCCCTTCTTTTTTTCTTCCTATTAGTATGTTTTCTCTGTACCCTCTATATCCAAAAGATGTTAGAATCGCTGATAAATCATCTCAGGTACTGAGCACAACCCAGATGGCACTCTGAGGAACAGTTTCTAAACAGGGGAGCTGAGAGCAGTGGGAAAAGAGGAAATGAAGAAAAGGCTTTGGGATTGCTGAACAAATACAAATGTGTGCTCTGCTTCGTTGTTGGCATCTGCCAAGACATAAAAAGAATAAAAATCCATAGAAAAAAAATTATGCAGGAAAGCAGATAGAAAAAAAATACATTTTAAAGGAAGGATTTTCATAGCCTGCAAGGGGAGAAAAAGGAAATGATTCAAGAAATAGCTTTGTATATCCTTTAATGTATAATGTCACATTACTTTGATTTTCTTCCTTCTCTCTTACTGTAACACAGTAGCAGTGTACAATGTTAAATATTGCCAGGATTTGCTCCATCTCTATTGTGATTGTATCACCAACAATTTGGACCAAATCTGTCATTCTGGGATGCCTTGTAGTATACAGAACTGTGGACCTAGCTACCAGTATCTTGTTTAGAGGACATAGAGTACTGTGGAATTAATCAAGTTGTCCCTAGGAAACACTCACAATTCTTCATGATTGTGGTTCAAGCCAGTTGATTTCCATAGAAAAGCTGAAAGCTCCCTAAGTTAAGAAAGGGCTGCATCTGCATCCATCTATAATTCTTATCACATTTCAGAAATATCCACATAGAAGTTCTTTCCAGGGCAACCAAAATTCAGACAAAAATCTTTTCTGTGGCATGAAACCTGTGAAATTTATTAGAAATAAAAAGTGAATGGAGTTTGGAAGCCACTTCTTACCTGGAAGGACCAGCCACACACTGTACTTCAGTCCTCATGAATGTTGCATACACACCGTTCAGTGCACAGTACATATTCTGGGTTTAAATGCCTGAATCTTGTATAAAACAAACATAGCCACAAATCCGAAGGACATCCTGGCAATGAGTTTATTCTTCATTATCCTACTCTATTTCAATCAGATCTAGAACTTCAGAGGTCATACAGCCCATTAAGATTGCATTTTCTTGGTGACGCAAGTGAATATGTTTTAGCTCCCTCATGTTAATCTTGAAGATCTAAGGGAAGCAGTTCTTGTATAAGGCAGAACATGATCAGAGCTGTGAGTTATAGTATCACTCATCCTGAAATTATTATATATTTAATCTAGCAGCTGTAAAATTTACAAACAAATTAAGGAACTAAATCCATGTTTTTCAGCATCCCACACATGAAACTTAGGAGTCAGCTTTTCTTACACTCCACCTTCTTCTGACATCATAAATCTTCTGGATCAGCTTCAGCTATCCAGAGAAAAGAAGAGGGAAATGGTTGAAAGACGAGTGAGAAATCACATCCTTGCCTTTCCTTTAAGTGCTCCCCAGTATCAGATCGAAAAAGATGGACACCTCTATGTTTTCTGACACATTTGCTTTTTCTACTTGCAGTGCCATCAGTATGTTGTCAAGGCTGAAGTACCCTTTCCTTAATTTTTAATACTGGAATTTAGAAGTGGATTAATATTATTAAGTATTACTATGCTACCTGCTGTGCATATGTGGGCACTTAGGAAGGCTATGTTTATTTAACTAGAATCTTCTGTATATTTGAAAACATGATTAACCAGTTTAGATGATTTGCTGTGTATGTTTCTGATTCCCATCATAACTATGTACGTCAGTTCAAATAATTATACACTGCTCTTGATGTTTCTTTAGCAGGCATTTATCTGCTCACTGAAGGAATTGTACCCACTAGTCACATCTGGGTAAATGGTCATTTTGGTTTGTCCTTATCAGTGAAAGAGATGTTTTGTCAACTTTCATTTAAGCTATGAGCATTTTGTGTAATTCAGGCCTGCTTCAACTTAATCACCTCATCCCTTATAATAAGAAAATACTGTAAGAAAACAAGTGTAATGTAATGCTGTTATTTGATGTTAAATCCAAATTACAAATGCCCAAATATTGCAAATTTAGTTTTGTCCTTTTACACTTATGAGCTATAAAAGCTATTCAACTATTCTATTTTCACAAAATATTCCTAAAAGCATTGGAATCATATATACCCATAGTTAACAGTGTAGCCTAGCCCTTTCCACAGGTTTGCATCTGATGATAGTCCTTGGTACTAGAGCATTCAATCGTGACCTAAATTTTTATATCTTCCTAGCTCTGGCTAGAGACAAGTTTGCATAACCAAGAGAAAAGAGAAAGAAAAAAAATATAAGAGAAATGAAGGCAGAAGACTTTAAAAATTGTATGTTGGAATTAGTGAACTATTCTCTATAGAAAAGAATGCAATATATACTTTCAACAAATTTTATTCATCCTTTGCATCATTGCTTTTCTTCCTGTGCCCTATATAAGTAAACCAGCTGCTAAATGAGGAAAAAATAACCAGCATTCAATATCTGTTCTTTGTTCCATCAGTTATTCTTTAAAAAGTGATGAAAGTTCTGCTTCAGAGGATTAGACCAATTTAAATTGTTTCTTCAAACAGAAATTTTGGAAGAAGAAGCAACATCTGTGCATCCTCCCCTGTGCAGGAGAATATATTTTCTTCAGCCTCTGCTTCACTTACTTTAAACACAACTGTGGTTGCTCAGATTTTTGTTTGTGCTATGCGAGCAATGAATTTTGTCCACAGTACCTGAGCTAAGTCCTGTTTTGTGTATGTCTGACACATAATGATGTTCTTAGCACATTTCTTACCCAATTTTATTTTCAGTCTTCATATTGGTGAATATTATGCATTGGATATGTGGGTGGTGGGATAAAACCCATAATACCATGCAAATGGTACCTTGATTAGTTCAATTTATTAAGAAGAAAATAACCAACATTGATAATATTATTAACAAGCTGAGTTACCCTCACTTTCAGATTTAGGTGAACTGTGTATCACTCCCACTTTACAGTAAACTACAACTTTTATCTCCATTACTTGGTAGTTCAATCATATCTATTATGATTTTCACAACCAGATATGAATCTTGCCTCTGTTAACACTAGTTTCAGTCTTATCTGCATTATCATTATTTGTTTTCTTCCCATGGTGAGCAGTTTGTATACCTGCACTACTAAACAATGTTTACTGCGGTTTGTGTCTGTTCCCTTTTATCAACTACAAGTCCCCTAATTTTTTTTCCTCTTTACAGTCCACACAATTTTGAATCTCTTCTGATTTGAATCGATGAAATATGTGGCCCTGGAAAAGACATTTCCTATTATATTTCTTACTACAGTGACCATTTTTGTGCATATATAAAGCAGAAAACCGCATGACTGAAAACATCCTTTAAGAAGTAATATTTTGTGAACTTTCACATTCACATTTATGTCATCCTCATTTGAAACATCTCCTTGTCTCCTATGACCCACTAATACAAAGAAATAAAATTTGAAATATGTGATTTTGAAATATGTGATTTGAAATATGTGATTTCAATGTTTGAAATATTGCCTTTCAATTAAGTTAGATTTGAAACTATTTTGGTTTAAATAGCTTGGGAGGTTGATGAATTCATATGTGTCCATATGTATGAGTATGTGATGAATCATTTACGATAGCTGTATTATCTGCACCATGACATAGTAGAACGGCTTTTTCTCTATTATCATCATAAATGGAGGAAAAGATTCACAGATACTACTTTTCACTCAGCAATTTCATAAAGCAAGAAGGCTGAAATAAGTTTGAGTATATTTACCTATTTCATGTCTTTATGTACACATATATGCAACGTAAATATTTACATATAGAGAGACTTACATTTATACTAAAGTATTTAGACACATTACTACATTACATGTGACAAAAATGCTGTCCAAATTCTTTTGGAACTTCCTACAATGCCTGTAGTTCAGTGAAATTGGAAATTTTTTACTATATTGCTGCTTTTAATTGATGTTAAGACAACATTTTCCCCTGATCCTACCTTACAACTAAAGAAAAACAAACTGATATGAAACAAAAGTGAGAAAATGTACATTTTCTGTGAGGCCCATAAATTTTATAGAATATCTACCTTTAGATACTTGGGCTATGGGAATTAATCTGTAATAGAAGCCCGAACACTTCAGGAGAAATATCCACAAATTAAAATTGAATTTTTAACTGCAAGCTACAAAACAAAGCTGTTAAGGTATACTAAAGCCATTATCAGTGGCGTATAGAGTTTTGATAGTCCAATATGCTATGCTTCAGATACACACTTCAAATTGTATCAAGTTTATCACTAGCTAATCTACCTTTTAGGCACTGAATGGGGAAATAAACTGATACCATTCAGTCATACAAATCACACACAGTAGAGTGAGTTTTCTAATTCCTGGCAAAAGTTTTGTTTCATAATGTGACTTAATTTGTCACATATCAAGCTGATTAAAACCAAAACTAATTTTCTAAGGAACACTAACTAAACAAATGTGAGAATGAGTGTATATCCACATTGAGATTTTAGTAATCAGAATTGAATGTCAAGTATAGCAAACCTGATTCTAGATTCTTAATTATAGAGAGCAGCTTAGTACACAGGAGTAGCCTGCCTGCAACTATTATTTTACATTCACATTTATTGCCGAGTATATATTGCCTATATTTCTGAAGCAGATTGTTTTATGCGACAATTTTGCCTTGCCACATGCATACATGTAGAAAATTATTTATTAGTCATATGTAACATCTCTCATCACTTCAGCTGTATTAATAAATGGCTGAATCAAGGGCGGGTCCAAAAATTTTGTCATATGTAGAAATTGTTCCTGGTACTCCACAAATAACCTTTTAGGAGCATCAGTTGACATTAAAAAACATAATTGTGGGCCAGGCTTTCCTGTGATCCAAGCATTGTAAGATGTCAAATGAGTTAGCTAAGAGTATGGCCAGTTGCTAATGTCGGTTCCTTCCAGGGCACAATTTCTGAATTCTCTACCAATCTACAAAGCTGCAATTGCATTTATAACTCTTTTCTTTGTGTCTCAGACATCTCAGACATGTTTGATGTGCGTGTGCATATCTCTGACGAATTTGCATGCTATCCTTAACAAATACTATTGAAGCAGAAATGCTAAGTCATGGCTTGAACCACTGATTGAGCATCTGGTGGGAAGGCAGGGCCAACCCAGGGGAGTTCAGGTGCATGCAATGTACCTGAGAGACCAGAAGGGGCGCAGCCAGGATCCGCCCCTTCCCAGACTTCATTTAAGGGTTGGCAGTGGCGCCAAGGGTATTTTGCTGGAGATCTCTGGGTGCCTGAGGTGTTCTGAAGGTAAGCAGTTTCTTTCTTTTATTTTGGCATCTGTAGTTGTTGTATTTGTGCAGTTCTTTGTTCACTGTAGCTTAGGACCTTGCTACTCTGTCATTGCTGTGCTTTCCATCAAGCTACTACAACTATGCTACATGTTGCTGATGTGTGTATTTATGAAAGGTGGATGATTTATGAAGTCTTGCAGAGAGACTGTGTAAAGAGTCTACAACGCCCAATTCTTTGCATTTGTTTGATGATTTTTTTTCAAAAACAAATTAATTTGATCTGTATCAGTTTTTTCCATGCTGTATTTAGCAGGCTTACTTTTAATTAACTGTTCTTGTTTAATCCTAGAAGTGTGGCTTTCTCAAAGTCCACCACTGTCTACCATTTTGAATCATTTCAAAGGGTGTCATTGAATTAATGATCTTTTATAATGCTATGGGAGATACACAGAAAACAGTTTCCCTTTACGTTTTCTTTTTTATTTATCTCTGATCTGACTTGGATGAAATCCTGTTCTAGAGCTCTTTTCTTCCATTCTCACGTCTGATGCTGCATGCAAAAAAGCTACTTTAAATTCCAGCAGTTTATGTATGAAACTGCATCTTTTACTCAGGTGTTAATAATCTTTTCTCCTTGAACAGTTCAAGAAGAGGCTTGGAAGCCGTACAGCTACAACAGATCAACAAAACTGACACAGCAGGCTGGAGAAAAAAAACAGATAAAAGAGGCAGTGGGAATGAAAGAAGTGTTTCTTATAGTATCTTGTGTATGAGGGGTTTAGGAGCATTGAGATTCACTAACTAGTCTCTTTGTTCCTTCCAAAGGAAAATAAGGTCTGTCCTATCTTTGGTGGTTTTGCCCTTCAGTGAACATTTATGACTGTGGGAGATCTGGAAGCAGAAGCAAGGAATGAGTCCTCCCTCTTGTGTTTATGAGATCAACTGGCTGACCAAGTTATACTCTCCTCTAGGTGTATCTGTAAAAATAACTATAGGGTGGATTAATAATTTCCATTCTTTCTGCTGCCATTCCATAGAATATAGTGCAGTATTAAGTTGGCCCATATGTCGAAATTCCACTATGTTACACCAAAGGTTTTGACATACAGCTGAAACTTAGACAAGGGGGAAGCTGGAAAGCACTGGAAAGAAGCCAGTTGATTAGACAATATTTGATTTTGTTTGTCTGGGAAGTATCTACCCTGTTTAACTCCTGTTAAAGCTTGCTCCAACCTATTCCTTCAAAAATTGTATGGCAACAACCAAAAAGCTATCAACTGAGCTTATCTGGTAAAAATTGTAGTAACTGTAGACTGAAGTTCTGTATATTCTTTTAATTTCTACTTAAATTCTACTCTGGTTTCATCCTCAAAGCATAGAACTTCAGTTATTTTTCTAATCCCTGGTTAGCATCCTACTCCTTGAAGTTAGTTTTATTTGAAGAAAAGCATTTGACTTCCTTGATTTCTTTCCATAAAATTTTTTATCCTTATGAAGACTTCTAAAAGGGAAATTTTTCTTCATAGAAGGAGAAGGCAAACTGCTCTGTTTTGTTAATTGCTAATTTGTAGAGAGCAGCAGGAAGCTATCACTTACAGACTGTTCACACACTTAACAGGCACATGTGTTTTCTCATACCATGTTGATTCACCTTGCCATCTTCCTGGGGATTGATGATGATTTTCCCAGTATCTAACAGAAATTGCTGGTTGTCACTTCTGGTGACCAGCCATGAGCTGATACTCAATTACAAATTCTGGTGCATAATCATTATGTGAATTGTGTTGTGGGACTGTAATATGAACAGCAACTGCCAAATATGTGGAAGTATACACATACAACATGAATTTTTTTTGGCAGAAATTTATCCTTTTATAGTCTCTTTTTGAAATCAGCCCAAATTCTCCTATTCACTAGCTGCATTGAAAAGTTGTGCATGAGACAAATTCATGTCTGTTCTGAAGTAAAATGAAACTGAGACAGAAAAAGTTAACCTTGATTTCTGTCTTATATGAGGATCATAAAGTAAAGAAATTTCTGGTCACATTATGCACCTACACAAGATTTTCATTAATACTGCAGGGTCAATACGAAGTACGTACTATGTGTACATATATATAAGGGAAACAGAGTGAATAGAGTTTGTACAAGAGATAGCATTCAGAAAATTGGGTATTCTTTTGATATTCCGCTGAAAAATTCAATGAGCATATGCAGACACCAGTTTATAATTCCTTTGAAAATTAGAGCATGTTGGGGTTTCAAATGAGATGAGAAGTGTCTCCTGGATTTACATAAGTAGAATCCTGCTTCCAAGACAGCTGCAGATTTCAAACAGAATATAATTAGGGTGAATTAAATCATTCTAGGGCAATAATACCACATTTCCCTAGTGAAGAAAAAGAAACAGTTTTAAAATAGTTTCTCTAACATGTTATTTGTCTGTACTGCTTCTTAAATGGTCCCCAAATGGGCATCTTTATGTTGCAATATGGTACACAGTGCTTTACCCAGAAATCATTTTAAACACTGTCTTTCTCTGATCAGCATATTTACAGGATCAATAGAAGACAATTTAACTGTAACAGGTAAGGGTTTTTATTATTACTATTTTTCCTTTCTATATGAAGAATATTATAGACATTCCCTTAGGATCCTTGACTTAAAAATTACAGAAATATAATATTTTGTTTAGATGCAGCTCTGTTTTTCTTCATTTGGCAGACATTTAGGACAAAAAGTTGAAAGGGTTTGTAAGATTCTAAATAACAAAAGAGAGATGCAAACATTTGCAGCAGTAGTGAAACATGATTTCCAGTAAAGCAGTCCAAAAAGCAGCAGGGAGAGAAAACAGGCAGAATGAAGAAACAATTAAAAAGTCTACCAGTCAGGAATAGTAGTATTATTTTTATGGTACACCATGTTGTTGTTGTTTGAGACACAGTTTCCGTATCATTGAGTTCTGTGTCTTGCTACGCTTTTATGAGGCAGTTTTTGACCTATTGTACTCATAGTATTATTTGATAAGATGTCCTCAGACTTATCACTGCTCCTCTTTTCCTGGAGATGTATCTGTTTTGCAGGTATGAAGGGCAACTTGAGAGTAGGGTCAACCCTGTTGAGCTCTCTTGCCAACACTTATTCCCTGCAGATGGCTCATTTCAGCTCTGATTTGAAATGTATACTTGAGAATAGAGCTCAGTGATGAACAAGTGCTTGTGAGGTGGGCTGGAGAGCAGTCTAACCAGCCAGTGTTGGCTCACAGCTTGAAGAGGTCCAGCCAAAAGGCAAGCCTTGAACCAAGAGCTTTTCTCCTTCCAGTGCATGATTACTGATTTAAGCCCATACTGAGTATAAACATCTGCATGGGCTTGGGTCCATCTTGACTGACCATGTGAACAGACTCCTACTGAGTATCCATAAAGCATCTTGTTGCTGAGGGTCTGCTTTATCTTGTTTCTCCCTGCACCTGAGCTGGTGATCTGGCATGAACTGCTGTCTGTATCTTTGAGTTTTTTGAACACTCAAAGGAGAAAAAACCTTTTTCTAAAACAAAGGATTCAAAGATCATGAACAAAACAGCCCAGCATTTCCCTAGGAGCTTCTCAAAAAGGCTGACCTTCACTACTAGGTCAGAGTACATAAACTTCAGACTCTCTATTGCTTCTTCTGCTTATTCATTTCATGTAGCTGGAAGTTTAAGAGACACTAAAACACTTTTTCTGTGTACAGATAGCTATTCACGGAAATAAAGAATAGTTACTGCAGTCACCAGAGATCAATCCTATAAGAACAGTATCTTAAAGAGACAATTGACTTTGTGTGATTTCTTCCTTTTCTTTCTCTTTACTGAATGTTGTGTTGTTTTAAAACAGTAGGAGGAGAAAATTATGGATGATTCTCTTTATTTTCTATGAGTTGATCACACTTCAGTTTTTACTGTTTCTTCTAAGCTCTTTTAATAAGTCCTTTGACAATTTCTTAAAATGACTGCTCACATAAGCCGGCCACAATTCTTTCATTCAGCATTCTTCATGATTCCATTTGTGCAGGAGATGAATTCAGATTGTTAGCTTTCCCCCTCACTCTTCTTTTCATGTGGAACATGAACACTAAAGAGTAGTAGATCAGACATGCAATCTCTTTTTGTAAATGTAGCATGCAGGCTCTTGTTCATCACTGTTGAAAATGCATAGCCCGGGGGGGGGGGGGGGTTAAACTATGTTGAGGAACTGTATTTTGTAGGTGAAAGTTTGCTCTATCAAGTAGTGTTGTTGTGCTTTTTGTATCTTGTTTCCACAGAAACAAACAGGCAGCATTACTTTCAGAATGACCTACATAATGAGAATTTACTTAACAGTACTCTAACACAGGAAGCTGATACTGCTTGACCGAAATTGGCTTTGATCAATCTGTAGTGACCTAAGAACAATGAATCTGCCTGCACAAACTATTCCACAGCCAGGAGCAGGAGCTGAAAATCAGGTCAAGATCAGATATGTGTCTGTAGCCTCAGGTTAAGAAAAGCCTTATCCACTTCTGGATCAAACTTTTTGCCCAAGTATACACAAAGCCTGCCTCTCAGGATAGACTGACGCATTTATCTTCATATTTTTGGGTACTTGTGTTTGCTGTCTATGTTTTGGCCTGTCCCCATCCAATCCGTCAGAGTTGCAATTATTCAAATAATAAACTAAAAAGGATAGAATTCTGGCAAGTAATTATAATGATGGAAATTCTGCTAAGATTTATTTAACTGAAATTAGAAGGAGGTAAGAGGCTGGGAAATAAACCACTAAGTTAAAGATATAAACAATTCAGTTTTTTGCTTAGAAACATTGTATTAGCTGTTAGGTTGTAAGAAGTAGTATTGCTTCAAGGTGTGGTAGAGCATTTAACATCCTCCTTTATTCATTCTCGTCTAGCTGCACTAGTAACACCCATGTGCAGTGGCACTCGCATAGGAGCTGATAATATTTCATCAAATCATGACCTGATCAAAGACATTCATGATTCACTTGCACTTAATATTAATTTTATTTGTATGTTTGATATTTTCATTATCGTTGTATGAGTTGATGGACTATTTCCTGTGCCATCACTAGATTATTACTGTAGTTGAAGGTAAGTATCAAGATAAGTAAACCAATGAAGCACAGATTAAGATACAGAGGGAAACTTCTAAGCAAAGTGATGTATTTGCAGCAACATAACTGTGATCGATTTGCAGGTTTTCTGTGAGGGAGTATTCATCCTGTGAGTTCACTGAATGAAAATGACAATCCAAAAGGCAAAATGCCAGGAAAAGGAGTATTTTGCAATTCTTGAGGATATTTGCCTTAGAAAATATATACTTTCATGTTCTGTTCCCATGCATAGTCAATACTCAATGAAGTATTTTTTTTTTTAAGGATGCAAGTGAATCTTTAGCCTCAAAATAATGCAGAGGGAAAAGGTGAAAGGTTGAAAAGTCTGACATAAATAGCCAATAACTAGGTCAAGAGATTTTTCAAGGGGAAAAGTCTATTTGCTTTGTACATAGCTTCATCATTTTGAAAAAGAATAGAGTGAATAGACAACTAATTTGAGTCCTAAATTTTAATCCTGCTGTAGTCAGTGCTGTGATTCACTTTTGAGATAATTATGAATTCAGCAAGTAACATGTACAAACACAAACATACCTGCACACTAGTGAACATAGCAAAGTAGTCAAGAGTTGTACTTGCAAACACACACACAAAAAAGATACTTTTCAGGCTTTGTTATAATAGCATATGCATTCAGACTGCTTTAGAAGTAATCTGTGTAATCATAAGACAAACTTTTGCATCAGTGGAGAAATAGTGAAGGAATCAAAGGGTTGAGAGAAGAAAGAGGAGACAGCCTGAAGTTTCAATCATTGCTTTGGTCAGAACTACATATTTACTTAATTCAGTTAAATACGAGTGTACTGAAATACACCTGGAATTCAGGAGTCAGCAAAAGCATTGTCACTTCACTGTGTTCCTTCTTTCTCTGAATTTTTTCTCTGAAAGAGTGGTCAGGCACTGGAATGGCCTGTCTAGGGAGGTGGTTGATGCACCATCCCTAGCACTGTTCAAGGAGCGTTTAGATGAGGTGCTAAAGTATTTGATTTATTAGCTTAGTGGGTAGGGATGGTGGTAGGAGAATGGTTGGACTAGATGATCTTGTAGGGCCTTTCCAACCTAATGTATCTATGAATCTATTCATCTTTCCTTCCATTTCCAGCTTCTTTCCTTTCCATACATCTGTTCACTCCTAAAGAGTAGCAACAGTAACCTAAAGCCACCTTCTGTCATCCTGTAATCTTCAGAAAGAGAACAATAATAAACTTAAGTTTTTTTTTAATAATATTTCAACTGTTTTATGGAAACTTAGCCAGCTTTTTTCCTACCACATGCCACAGTTTGTGTAGGACCCAAGTAGTCAACATATTAGCCATGTCCTGAAAATGCCTCGTGCCTCAGGCTTTCCAGTCAGAAAAGTACAAGGAAAGTTACTTTTGGTTTTAAACATTTGAATTTTACCTCATTCCACTTAGATGTTCCTTAGGCCTTTTCATTTTATTTAATGGTGGACTATAGCCACTGATATTCTGATTTCAGCTGGGATAGATTAAGTTTTATTCCTAGTAGCTGGTGTAGTGCTTTTATCTGGATTTAGAATTAGGTTAAGGTTGACAGTATGGGAATGTTTGAGGTGTTGCTGTACAGTGCTTACATAAAGTCAAGGAATTTTAGCTTCTGGTGCTGCCTTATCAACAAAGGGCTGGTAGTGCGTGGGGAAATGAGAGGGTACAGAACCAGGACAGTTGACTCAAACTGGTCAAAGGTGTATCTCATATCATGTGATGTCATTCTCAGCAGTAAAAGCTGGGATCGGCTGGTTGAGGCAGGAGGGTTGCTATTACCTGGAAAGAGGCTGGGCATCAGCCAGCATGTGGTGAGCAATTTCATTGCGTATCACTTGCTTTCTTTATTGCTTTTCTTGATAATTTTTTCTTTCTTATTGAACTATCCTTAACTCAAAAGTTCTTGCTCTTTTCAATTCTCTCCCCAATCCCACTAGCATGGGGAGCGATTGAACAGCTATGAAGTGCTTAGATGTCTGCTGGGTTAAACCACAACAACAGGTTTTGATATTTTCTCATATTTCCTCCTGTTTAATTGTGGTCATGGTATTGGGAATGTCATTTTGAAGTGAATGGGAAGATTAGTGCATGTCCAAAATAAGATTAGAATGAAATAAGGTCAAAAGTTACTGACTTGTCACACTCTTACTGGATGAATACTTGTTATGAAAATATACCCAACTTGTGTGACTATGTAACAGGAGCACAGGACTTAAGTCAAATTTACTTATTCTCTACATCTTTTTAAGGATTAGACAGCTTTGAAAAAGCTAAGAAAATTTATGCCAGGACTGTAGAATCTGATTAAAAGCCACTTATACTGTCATGCAGGGAAGACCTCACTGTTTGGTTTTCAAGTAATCCTTTAACATTTTGTGCAAGCTCTGTATGCCACTGTCAGACACGAGTAAAATACCTTTGTTGAAGAGCTGAGTTCTGTTCCTAGACCTAAATTTCCAATTTCAAATTTTGTTTATCTTTGTCTATCATGTCTTCTTTGAGACTTCCAACATAACTTCTTTTTTTTAAAGATGGAAATACTTCTGCTAAACTTATGAATTAGTTATTACATTCAACTGGTCTCATTTCATTTTATCTGTTCCAGATTTTCCCTGAATGTAGTGTACAGAGAATTGCATTGCACTTGATTTAGAAATGCCACAGGGCACTGTAGACTGCATTTCTGTGACCATCTGACCTGTTTGCTTAACTTTAAATGGATAAAACCCAGGATACCTTTGCATTTCATAACTGAGGAAAGACAAAAAGAAACTTCAAGTACAGGTGAGCCACAACACAGCCCTCAGTTTCATGAATGCCTTGTCACAATGTGTTCTGAATTTTATTTGGCAGTCTGGTTGCAGAGAATGTAAAGTATGTATACATGGTTGATGATAAGAAAATTGAACCCATTTTATAGAACTGAACAGAATGTCAGTCCTTTCCAAAGTAGCCATTATGATTGAAAATCAGAGGTCAGAATCTATCTCATTGTTTTTCAAGTTTATCCCTCTGTGTCAAAGAATGGTCAGCTGTATTCCTGTCATTTCCCTTCTTTGTTTAACTTGTTCCTACAGACCTCTATCAATGATAATTAGTAAAATATAATAAATAAATATAATAATAAATAATAAAATATATTTCTTCTTTATCATAATCCTTGTTTTCCACATGTGTTTATTTCTCCCCACCGCCTATATTGGGGGGAAATCTTATCAGTGTTTATAAATATCTAGAAGGTGGGTTTCAAGTGGATGGTGCCACATTCTTTTTGCTGGTGCTTAGCAAAAGAACAAGGGGCAACAGGCACAAACTGGAAAACTTAGGAAAAACTTATTTACTTTGATGGTGACAGAGCACTTGTTACGCTCCAATATAAAGGAGGGAGACGAGGTTCTTTGATTATGTGTATACCCAATGGTGAGATTAAGACACAATGGGTCAAATGTTAGCCCAACCAGTTTATTACAGTTACTAGTTCCTTAGGGATATGGGGAAGGGAAGGTGAGTGATAGGAAAGGGATAAAAAGCAAGGAGTCTTGATAGAAAGCAAGAGAGATATAATCACCACCGTGGGTCCAGCGAGGTTCGTAGTAGGTCCATTGATGTTGTCTGGTCACCGCGGGGATGGTAGAAAGCCGGGAAGCTTCACAACAAGCAGGCCTCAGGGTTCATCCGAAGAGTTTCCCCCCCTCAGGGAATTCTCTGCTCTGCAGGAGTTCTCCATCAAAGATGTTTTCTTTTGGAGTTCTTCTCCAAAGTAGTAAGTTCAGTGAAGGCCTTTTATCCTCCGTTTCTCAGTTGTTGTTTTTTCTGTTAGTGTGACATACCTGGCCCAACAGATAAGCCAGCAGGGAGTGGTACCTTTGTTGCCATGCACAAGCATTATCGTCTTTTGTAGTGATCAGCTTCTCCAAGCCGAACCCCAAAAAAGACAGGCTTGGCCCTGCTTCTGCTTATCTTTACAACAATAAGCAGAGGTGCTGCAGCATGGTGACACCCACCCAGATAACCTGCAGTTCTCAATTAGAGTCTCATCACCAGAAAGGCCTCACGAAGCAAGCTTTGAGACAATAAATAAAAGAAAACAGTTTCTGTCTTTCACAGCACTGGAACAGGCTGCCCAGAGAAGAAATTGATCTCCTCTGCAGATAATCAAAGCCTACCTGGACACTTCCCTGCACAACTTTCTGTAGGGAACCTGCTCTAGTAAGGAGGTTGAACTAGGTGATCTCTGAAGATTTAAACTCCTATGTTTCTATGATTCTGAGATTTCTTATTCTTCTGGATCTTTGATTGAGAACTGCTTAACCGAGACAACATCCTGGTAGCAGGTAATGAGAAGAGATACTGTCATGTTCCTTCAAGTTAAAGCAGAAAAATAGATTTTTTTTCATGTAAGTATCCACTCTTCTGTATCAGTAAGATGTCTCACATGGGAAAATATTTTAATTTGAAAATTCGCATGTCAGATTTCCAAACATGGTAGCAATATGTGTCTTTCTAAAGTTTATTGATGACATTTATTTCTGACAGAATGCTGTACTTAACGCATTGAAGGTATTTTTGAAACTTATGGAATGATGAGATAAAAACTATTTGTGTATTAATGTTAGATTATTTTTGTTGCTAAATTTGCCATGAGCTCATTTCCAATATTCTTGATCAGAGTAAAAAATCATCCATAAGTACTTAAAGAGAAACAAATTTCTAAAATTAAAAACATTTATAACTTGAAATTCATCACCTACAAGAAGGCATTTCAGGTTGAAATTCTTTTGTTTCACAACAAATTATGAACAGAAGTTTGAAACATAAAAGCAACAGAAGTCACTAAAAAGATTCAGAAGTAGCTGAGAGACCTGTAGATTTTAGAATAATGGGTTAAAAAAAAATGCGAACGAGATGTTTTGAAATGAGAATTAGGCTGCAAGATTTTACCTTAATATGAAAGGTTCTACTTAATATAATTCTCTGCTTGATTGTTGCATTCTTTCTAGTGATGCAGAAATATTCATCAAGATTTTCTGTTTTATATTTGAATTGATAATATCAAAGCTGTAATTGAGGAGAATTTACTAAGATTAAACATCTTAAAATTACCACCCCATTTTACTGAAATTATAGATAGAGGAGACCTCTGATTATTAGCAATTTCTATTAAGTCTTGGCATGACAGAGAAATTGCAAATGAATACAGTATGCTATTGCAAGCCATTTAAGCAGGGTGTGCTGGGTGACCCACGTGGCTTTGAGGAGGTTATCTGGACATTAGCCATGGGGAAATAATGAGAGTTCTCATACAGGATTAAAAAAAATAATGAATATTCAGGTCTGCAGTCGAAACAAGATAAAGAATGGAAATGCAATCCTAATAATCAATATGCCTTCCTAAAAGTGCATCTTGTCATACAGTTTAGCTTAATTATTTGAGAAAATTATGGGTTTTATTATTAGAGGAAACAAGACCAGGGATTTGACATAGAAGTACTGAGCATTCAGATATTAAAAAGTGTCATGTTCCAGATTTTAAAATGCTGTCATCAACTGGAAAGGCACTACAGTTATAGGATAGGAAACAGCAAGGGAGAGGATCATGAATAAAATAGATATGAAAATCACATGGGCCAAAGAAGATGTACAAATAGTGGTTGTTGGTGAAGAGGAGGAGGAGGCAATCTGTCAGTATAGCATAGAAAATATAGAATCTTTTAATGTTATATTTTAATAACACATTAATTAGAGAGACTGGGGTGGCATTATACTTAGTAACATATTAGTGAATTAAGAGAGATTAAAGTGAATAAAGAACAACATTGAGGGTTTTGTTTATTTACTTTGTCAGAAACAACCCGGGGCAGTGACTTTATTAGTGTTTTGAAAGAGAATGTGTCCTATTCTTAATCAATGACAAATGGTTACAAATCAGTATTTATTTTGTGACTGAAAACATGAGGAAGTAATTAATAATATGCTGAAGAAAATGGTTTCACCGTTTTATATCTTATTTAATGAGTCACATCATACACGGCTGGTAGTTTTGACGCCTGCTAGAGTTATCTGGCCCAAGTGATAGAAGAGATCAGACTAAGTAATCTAAGTGCATCTTAAGTTAAATTGCATGAATCAATATGTAAAATTAGCTTCATTGACTGAACTACTTTTAGATTAAAACTTTCAGCGTACTAACGTGAATTATCTACTAAAATTTTAAGATACCGAAGTTTAAATAATACTGCTGAATGATTATTTGTAGACAAAGCAATTTGTAAGAAATGCAAGGGCAGCTCAAAATAAGTAACCTTCAGATTCATATCCTGTATTCATCCAAGACTGTTTTCTGAGAAGGAAAGTAAGAATCTTCTAGCTTCTACTTTGCTGTTGTTTCTTTTAGCATATGCTTTAGGTTTATTATTATTGTAAAAGAGTACCAAGTTCAAAGATCTATTATTTTGTGGAAAATTTTCGCGTTCTTAGAAAGGAATGACCATGGTTAGCAAACCACTGAGTAGATTTTTAGGTTCATACATATAAAATAGAAGGAAGATGTTCTTTCCAGCTAATGAACTGAGAACTGAATGCCTAGACTCCACCCATGAGTACCTTACTGCTACCTTACTGATGCATATGCTTATTACCATATGCAAGAACAAGATTTTGTGATGAATAAGTGCACTCTTTTCTGAACAGATGAATGATTATCACAGTGATAGCTAAGCACATTCTAAAATCTACTTAAGAAAATCACTCATTCTGTTCTACAGTGTTTAATTTTTTGTATTTGTTCATTGTTATTCTGGTAGATTTTGTTCTTTTTTTCCTCCCCCTCCTTCCTCTCATTTTAATAGCACATCACTTCACTTAGAAATGTTCGAAGAAAAACATGCTGTAGTTGAATAGGAAAAAGGAGTAAATTTAGACTGTTGCAAACAATAAATAGTATCTGCTATGAACTAGTTTTGGCAAGATGATTCAATTCCTTTGCAGGATGATTCAATTTTGTGCAAGATTGCAGATTCTGCTTCCTATCAACTTTGTCTCTCTTACTAAGGAGCTAAAACAAAGGAATGATTCAAAACAAGGGTAGGTAATTCCATTATTTGTGATCATAGAATAACAGCCATTATATCACTTCCCATAGCTTATTTCCACTGTCTCTTTATCAATTTCAGAGTAAATTATGTAGGAGGTCTGAGTACTACCAAGGAACTGAACGTGTTAAATTATTATTCAGGGTTGATTTAGACACCAAAACAATTGGCGGCATTCAGAGGTGGTTAGGTAAGATGAATGTTTTCATCTTCAGCCACTTTGTCATTAAGTTTATGCTGTTGTTTAACAAGCTATAATGTAAGCAAATAAGTCAAAGTATTGCAGAGAAGTAGAGGCAGAATGAGATAGGAGGGTTCAAATTCTATATTCTTTCTGAAATATTAAGTGTACTAGTAAATAGTATGCAAGAACGCTTGTTTAAGTTTCTGAGGATATCCTACCCCTTCACACTGTTGCAGCTATCAGCTTACTATTGATGGCTGCATTTCTACCGCTAATATTTTCTAGACTTTTACAGCTAAAAAATGAAAATCTAGCATTCAATTCACATTTTAGTTCTTACAAAAGCAAAATGTTGTTCTTCATTTATTGCTTACCTCCTTTGTTTACAGCAGCAACAACTCCCAGAACTTTGTGTTTGTAATATGGCATGTAATCCTGGTATTCACGGGGTTGAAGGGGAATTTCTAGAGATCAAGTCCAACTGGGTTCTCTTACTTTTTTCTACATTTCCACACTACATTCTATGCAATTTTGTCAGCTTCATCAGCATTAACATTTGCAAACTACAGAATTATTTTCATTAACATTAAAAAAAGTGGATTTTCTAATTTACAGTTGAAGATACACTTTTTGAGTATAAAGTCAAACTGATGTGTAGTAAGTGAATGCTAAATAAATTGAATTTATTCATGCTCATGTAATGCCAAGGCAGCCAAAATTTAGTGGCTTGACTAAGATTATGTAGTTCAGAGTGCCCCTAAGCACTACTACGTCTCAATACCAAAGGCAACATTATCTTTGACACTTCCAAATGAAGACAGAAGAGAACAATCTTCTCTTTTCAGAAGATGTGTAACATTTTTCAGACAGGCAAAATCTCACCATTTTGTCATATTCTCCTAAAAGTTTTAACTCTTATGTAATAATTACATCAGTTTAAAGGACCAAATATAAGACTGTAAGGCAACTAGCAATTGAGTGTTATCTATAATTTTAAAAATTTCCAACAAAATATTCTTTCACAAAGTATCTCTATAGTTATCTGATAATCAGTTTTATAGATACAAAGAAGTTATATTTAATAGTGCTAAATTAGCTAAATGCTGTTTGAAGAGCTACTAAAATCTCACTGAGAAGCTCAATAAATGTGTATAATTACATTTACTGGAGTTGCCTTATTGACCTCCTATAGAATGTATTGTATATCTGACATAGTGAGCCCTGAGTCCGTAAGTGCAAGTAACTCCTTGAGAGCAACGCTATATATAACTGATTAATTTTATGAAATATATTTTAATTGATAAAAGAAAAAGCATTTTGCTGTAGTTGGCAGGGAGAATCTGCAATATAAACAAAACATATTTTTAAAAGTTTTTATTATGCATGCTGTGTTTTATATATTTGTCTTTGACATGCCTAAAAATAGGCATTAGCAAATCCCTTTGCAAGACTGATTACAAGTCAGGCCACTCCGCAGGAAGTAGAAAATTGTAAGCAATTTGCTTTGAAACAGAAGAAATAATAATAAATTATTAATTAGGCAATATGATGTTTTTTCTTAGTTAAGTTTACAGAAATCCTATAGATTACAGAGAGAAAATACAGAGCTATGTTCCAGTTGAAATCTTCTTAGGAAAATAGTGGATTTTAATTTACTTTATAATAATTAAGTGCTTACCAGCCAACAAGTACAATCTACTTAATATTATGTTGAGAACCAAAGTCTGAAATTTTTACAGCACTAGTACTCCATTCAAAAATGTTGATGGAAAGACTAGGAAAGCAAAATCTACTTTCTGTTGTTGCAGCTTTTCCTACTACATGCCTGGAAGAGACATCTCATCTGGTCTATGCCTAAATGGGAAATCAGGTGTAGTGCACATCCCACATTTCAGGAAGATAACAGGAACATAGAAAGCAAGTGGATTTTTCACAAGGCTCTCCATTCCATGAAAACAGAACCTGAAGGACAGCATCATAAGCATGACAACATGGAGTAAATCCAGAGCTGGGAACAACAGCCAGATCTGGGAACTGTCAAACACTTCTTGGACTCACCATAAAATAAAAAAAAATCAACCTAGATATAAGGGCTACTCCAAGATGTCTCCTTTTTTATGATGTTGGCTAGTGATTTAAGAGGCAAATGGTGGTGGTATGGCAGTAGATATTTCAGTAGATATTTTCAGTTGATACTCCATTATATCTTCTTGTCATGTTACAGATGGCAGCAGAGGAGCACTCTGGAAAAAATGGCCGCTGACATGGAAGTGTGTATGAAGCAAAGGTTTGTCACTGAATTCTTCAATATGGAAAAAATTGCACACAGTTGCAGCAGGTCACCTCCACTGATACAGATTCCCATGAGCGTGGCATGCAGGCTCTTGTTCATCACTGACAAAAATGCATAGCTAATGGTAGTGAGAAATATATGCAGTATTTTTGCAGTGTTTTTGGAGCAGCTCCCATCCATCAATAATGACATAGATATCTCTAGATTTATATTGGAAATAAGTATTTCCTGTTCACCTTCTCTGTTTCTGTCCTGTTTTAAAGATTTCCATCATATCTGACTGATTTATTTTTCTAGGCTGAGAAGTCTTGATCTTTCTTAGTTTTCTTCAGCAGCTGTTTTACAATTCTGAACACCTTCCCTGCCTGTCTCTGTAGTTCCTCTGCTATATCTTTTTTACTTGAGCTCAGAAAGATGTATATTATTAAAGCCAAATACCAAAAAGCTATTCAATAATACATAAACTCTCGTTTTATTTCTGTAGCATTTTCTTATAGTGTTCTATTTCCTTTCTACAGTTTTTAGGAACTTAATTAATGTCTCATGGTCTGATCCAAAATGATCTGAAGATCTTCTTTCAAGGTTTCAGTACTTCCTTTAGAGTCCCTCATTAGGCATGTGTAGTTTAGTTTGTTTTTCTCTGAATTACTTTGTACTTACCAGTGTTGAATTTCATCTGTCACTTTATCACCTAGTCACTCAATATCAAGAAATGAATCAATGTTTCATGAATTTAATGACATATAATAAAGAGTTCGAAGGAGCTCAATCTAAACAGCATAAAAGACCATGACAAAATTACTTTGCAATTCCACTGAAGCAGAGTGAAATCTATTTCTCTATTTAGTGGCATTTCACACAAAGAGCAATTAGCTTTGCATTTAAACTTCAGAGAAGTTTGGGGGTATAAGGAGAAATGTTCCTCTGGTTTGTGTTTTAATGGAAAAGATGATGTCAGATGGAATATTTTAAATTGAATTTATGAAGTCTGAAACTGGGGGAAGAGGGCAGGATTCTGACAGTAGGTCCCCTTGTCTCCTTGCCTTAACAGAACCCATATGGTGAGCTTCAGAATGTGTCCTTATATATACATGGCAAACTTAACTGCAATGGGAAGAACACGTTAGGACAGGTCCTTTGATAATCAGTGAAGTTCCTTAGATACCTCTTTTTTTTTTTTTTTTTTTTTTTTTTTTTTTTTTTAAGAAATTTCTCTATTTTTCTTGTGAAATTATACGGAAATTATTTTTTAGATTGCCATTGGATTTAAGTTATAAATATTAAATCCAAATTTTCAGACGGGATGAATTTGACATCTGGAAACCAAACATAACAGAAACTTAAAAGAGGTCAGGAAAAAAAGTTGGTACGAGCCATATATTCTTCTTATGTAATTTTGTTACATAAAAGGCATGTTTTTAATATTGAATATGGGAGATGACTCAAGAAACATATGCACAGTGGATTTTAAGGAGATCTGAGACATCTTTTCATCAGTCCAGTAGGGACTGGGGAACCTCAACATTTCTTATGAGACTCTCAGTAACTCAAAACCTGGGCCTTGAGACTTTAACAAAGTCATTCAGTTTTTCTCTGTGAAGAACATTCTGGCTGTAAAATTTATATTCAGTGTTCTTACCACTGTATGGAAAAAATAAAAGAAAAACGTGAGAAGAAAACTGTTCACCAATCAATCATTTCCATCTTTCTAACTCTCCTTTAGGAAGATTATATTTTTGTTAACCTGGTCTCCTATAGGTTTAAGAAAAGGCACTATTCTGAGGAATCACACACCTTGTACATTTTGTCAGACTTATCCTGCAACTCATCTAATGATTGGTAGCTTAGCCAGCAGACAGTGGCTACACACTCAAAGCTACTGAATAAAGAATCTGAATAAATTTTCTGTCAAGAACTTCAGGGCTTGGAAGAAAAGCAGGATGTCATTTCATGCAGAAGCAGTAATTTCATTTTTTTTTTTTTGTCATAAAATTAGAGGTCAAAATCATCATGATAATGGGTAATCCTTGCTTATGTAACTTAGAAGATTTAAACTGAAAATGAATAGTTCAGTATATTAATACAGTGCAATTAGATAACCATACTTCTTAACTGATCATCATGAATATAAATTGGAACTTTATTAAGTAAAGGTCACAATAATAATAGTTTTTAAGTCTGTTTTTAAGGGAAAATCCTACTCAAAGTCACGTAACTCAGTATGAAAAAGAAACCTAGTTCCAGCTGTGAAGAGCAGAAAGAGCTGGACAGGGTCAGAAAGAAAACATCCTGCTCCATGCTCCTCAGCTCACCTTTGTTTCCAGAAGTATGTTGTACCTTATTGTTATATGGGACTTTGCTTAGAAAATGTGCAAGTAAAAGGGTTCTGGGTCCTATGGTATATAATCAAGCTGCTGACAGGGAATAGCAAAAGGGATGATATGCAATCCAGAAGTTCTTAGAAGTACCTATAATGACAGAAAGGGTTTATACTAGTGGATACATTTGTGTAATGAACAGTAGCAATAGTAAGAGTTAAGGCAAAATATATCATCTTCTAACAACTGTCTGCTGTACTTGAAAGGTAATGGCTGAAAATATTAAGTAGGATGTATGTAAAATGGCGAAGTCAGTATGATATAACATTTCCAGTACTAAAAATCAATGGAAGAAGACTTCATATGACATTGCAAACAATTTTAAGAAAATGTGCTTTACAAAACCAGTATTAATATTCAGGAAGACATATGCTAATCAGAAGTGAAAGCTTTGGCAGTATAGGAAGTTCAGAAGTTTGAGATAAATAAGGACCTTGATAATCAGCAAAAGTCTTTAAAAATACAAAACTGATTTTTTTTTTTTTAGTGGTTCTTCCAGGTAATCATTTTAGTGCTTCAGTATTGTTATTTGATTTGAAAACAAAGCTGATGATACAAATTTAATATCAGACCTACTGCAAAATTTGCTGTAAAACTTTGTAATGCACGCTGGGTGTCATATAAACACTTTCAGTAATCACTTGTCATGTGTCAATGTAAATTGTATTAAAATCCCACAAGGAAATGTGACAACAACTTGTGTCATTAAATAACATGGAAACTCAGTATTTCTCAATATTAGAATTTCTCTGATTTTGTGTATTTCCCTGTATTGTACTTATCAATATAGAATTGTTAAATAAGTTCATATTTTATGATAAATACATGCAATATTTGCCATATGGTATTTATTTTCTTATCCTATTCCATGAAAGCAGGTTGTGCACCACAGTCGTGTGTGATAAAATGCATTCAAGGTCATATCTATGTAAAGCTGAGGAAAAATGTTAGGTAAGACAGAGATTCATATTGTATCTTTCTTTGAATAAATTTAATTTCCTCCTAAAAGGAGTCAGTAGCACAGGTATCTCCTGAAAAACATCTGTCTGCCACAAGCATAATGGCAGACATCTATTAGGAGCAAGTAAATTGTCCAAAAAACAGGTAACTGGATTTTGCAAAGGAACAGAAACATGGATGACTTGGAAGAAACTTGGGTGCACTGAAACGGGTATCAGAGAAGATGCTACTCCCTGTGCTGCTCTGGGCCTGAAGTGGAAGGCTATTATAGTTGTTATGAATGGATTTTACTCTGTCTGCCCAAGATAACCAGAAGACTTGAGAACATACTCAGTGTGAACTAAATGAATCCTACTCATGGTGATGTTTGGGTCTATTGGCTTGGTTAGCAGAGTTCAGCACTGCCCCAGGACCATGTTGGACATTTCTGGGGGCAGGGGCACAGCACGCTTTGTCTTGCCAAGTGCTCTGCCAATGTCATCTTTTTTTCTTTGCTTACAGAATGGGTACAGTTTACAGAGTACAGAGGGAACTGTTCCATAGAATATTTGTTAACATGCTGTTCAGCAGATGCTGCCTAGATGCTGAAAAATGTATCCTTCTAACAATAATTTTCTTTTGCTGAATAGGCTATTCAGAAAATTGATGTTAACTGCATTGTTGGTTTTTTTTTTTTTTTCCATTTTCATTCCAATGCTTCTTTGTATTACCTTGTCATCCTTCATTTGATGATTTCACTGACTTTTTTTTTTAATTTACTTTTTCTATATTTGTGATATTTCTCATTTTTTAAAAACATTTTTTTTTCTTTTTCTTTCTTCAATTATCTTTCTTCAACTTTCATCTTGGCTTCTATGCAATCAGATTTCACTAGAGTGGATCTTTTCAAATATCCCATCTCACAAGATTCCCCTTAGATGCCAAAAGAACAGCTGTAGCTTCAGTCCACTAAAAATACATTGACCATCAACAAGGTCAGAAAAGGAAGCATTAGAAGAATAGTTATTTGTTACTCAGAACTAAGTTGCAGAGAGCTTGTGATTTTTTTAATGTCAATTAAATTAAAAAGAAAAAGGCACAAATACCTCATCCCTGCTAGAATCACAGCCCTCTCAGATGCTCCCAGCAATAACCACCTCCCACTGGAAACAACAAAAGCTTTTTGGCATCATGTCCTAGAGGTCAGCACATTGCAGCTGCTTTGGAAAGGAGACAAATAGCTTGTTCACAGATATGTCCACCTTGTGAAGTACATTTAGCCATTAGACTCTATGCCAAAAGGATGGGAATCTAGCAAGAACATCCTGCTACTGCAGTGTTGCCCTGAGGAGAAACCTTGCCTGACAGGGTGTAAATGTCTTTCTTTCCTTCTTCCTTTGAACAAGAGTGGACAAGATTTGTGGAAATCGTGCATAAATTACCTAAACTACAGCATTTGTCATGTTCTAGTAAACATCTTAAAGAGCCCATATAGCAATTCAAGCTAATTATCTCATACAAGAATGATGTAAAGAACTTAGAAAATAGAGAGTCAGAAACTTCTCCTAGTGTCAACATCATGACAGTAATGTCAATAGTGGCATTTATTCTTCTTTGTAATTACAATTCTGAAGCAACTACTCTCAAAAAAAAGGATTTGTCCTGTTGTAAATAACTGAAGTATATCAGTCATGATATTTCAAAAATGTTTTATGAAGGAAAATGTTTATACAGGGTTATTTGGATGGCTAAATCCAGTATGTTACATTCATTTGACTTATATGAAAATTCCTAGTGCCACCTATTGACAGAAAGAATAAAATGTTAGTTTATGTGGTGCTGCTCTTCATGGAACACATTTTTCCTGAGAACACGGAGGAAACAAATGTTTGCATTTCATACTTTAAAATACTAATACCAGGATAAATGCTAGTATAAATGTTTGCATTCCATATTAGTATTAAACTTTTTAGAGACACACTAATAATTTTTCATTCCTGTTAAATGTATTTACTTCCAGCCTGCTTCTGTTCTGAAGTGGAGTGAAGGCTGATGCCCAAACCATCTGCCTGCAAAGAGACACCCAGCACCTTGACAGGACTTCTGAAATGTATTAGATACATCAGATAAACAGCATCCATTTCTCTTTCCTTGGGTAATTTGTAAATGAAGAACACTAAGGATGATCTAAACTACACATAGCCCTTGCTACTAAATAATTTACACCGAAATATTTAAAGAATTCTGGTAACTGCCTTTTTTGTGACAACACAAATAATCGTAGTGTTTGAGAGAAACTCTATCATAATCTGTTTACCTCAACAGATAGGAATGATTCAGTTTATTCATTCATCTCTCAGGGAAAAAAAAAATAAATAAATTGCATCTTCTTAGTAGTATTTATGTAGTTAGGACAAAAGTATGTAAGAATTACATTTTACAGCAAGGAAGATCTTCAAGAATGGTCAATGGTTTCCCCAAATTCTATCCTTCTGCTGAAAACCAAACATGTGTCCTTGCGGTGGATGAAGAGAGCACAGGAATAAATGAAATGCCCAAAGTGCACAGGGACAACATAGCCTGGTAAGACTTGGTCACATCCATGCACATCACACTGTTGTGTGGTGTATTTTGGGCAGCATCGGAAAAGACAGATGAGCAGAGAGGTTCTGACAAAAGATGAGTACAAATTATATAAAATGACTTTGAAGTTGTTAAAAGACTTTAAGAATTGTGAAATGACAAAAAATTTTGAATGAATTTAATAAGTTCAGTTGTCAACAGAGACTCCTAAACTTCAAACTCTGGAAGAACTTGTTCACATTAAACAAGTATTAGTATTTACGTGTCAGTGAATTCCATTTGTAAAATATATTAGCTGGAAAATCATATACTTCAAAAAAATTCAAAATTAAGGCTTTAATATCAACCTCATTTATTACATGTTCTAACTTTGAATGTAACCACGTGGCCAACTGAAAGTGGGCTTTCAGTACAACTTTGAGTTTAATGTTAAAGCACTTCTCATTTTTTTAATAATTAGATTTTAACAAGTATTAAGTTGGAGATCCATTTACTATTTTTCTTCTTGGTGTGCATTAACTTTCATATCCCTTCTGAAAGAAAATAATGAGTAAATATGGAGTTTCTGGAGCCTAATATAAGAAATAAATGATAAGAGATTAAGATGCTCTATTTATCCCATGGTAAAAACTTCCAGATAGTGAACACGTATGTACAAAGTCACATTTGTTGATAACCAATAGTCTTTCACTTCTAAATAAATTTCTTCTGAATACTTTGGGAAATTGCTACGATTGTGCATTTATCTAGCATGCACAGGAATTGAATTTCCAAACAGTAGTCTCATGACTCTTATAGATGCAGTAGTCCCAAGTTATTAACAAACTTTTAATGTTGCAGAATGTGTACCATTTTTGCAGCATCCTCAGAGGTGACATTTCCAAGCTGAAACTTGCTGGGTTTCACTACTAACCAGCAAAAACAGTTATTCTTTTAGCTCCCATTGCTTGAAGTTTGTAAATAATAATAAAAAAAATATCTGTAAGTCTTTTTGTTTGCCTCTCAATATCATCAAACCTTAAGGAGAAATGTAACCCACTGATATATGAAAAACAAAGTTTATAGCTATAGCAGTGAGTACTATTCTAATTTTTACTAAAGGGTGCCTGCTCAAACTTGTATGCATGAAAATACTCAGATTGAAAAAAATAAAAATTTAAGAAGAAAAAAATCCCACCTATCTGGGAGCATAAGGACAACTGCTATAGTCACAGTTAACAAAATCTTTGTCATTAGCTGATAAAGAAGCACCATGAGTAGTGCCGATTTACCATCATTATTGAAAAGAACTCTACCTGAACCTCTCTCAAACTGTAGATTTTTCAAGCTGATAATTAAATCCCTGGAGGTAAAAAAATAATGAATGCATGTTTCACTTGATAGGGCAGAGTTTTTGGGAAGAGAAGGGGAGTGAGGCAGCTGGGTAACAGTACTAGATAATAGTTATTGCTATAGGATTCACTGCAACAACTGTAGCTCCTGGCTTTTTATCATCTGATTTTTAAAGTGAATTAATATAAACATTTCAACCAATTTGAAAAAAGAAATGGGCAAGACTAATCTGGAATCTCAAATATTCCTTTGACCTGAAGGAAAAAAGTTAGCATGGGGTTATTAAACTTTTTTTTTTTTTCTCCACTTATCCTTGATGATACGCTATCTGGCATTTAGCTGGCATTAAATACTTCCATTCCTCTGCTATGCTATATCCATCTGCTGCAGATATATTTCCTTATGACCCTTGCATTATGCACAGATGTAGAAGCCTGAATAAAGAGTCTGGGGCACTAACAGTGCAATTGCTACGTGAGAGCAGTGCACCAGCATTTGCTGCCCTGTTTAAATTCTGCTAATTTTCCAAGGCAAACTGGGCACGTGGGGTTCACTGCCTGTCTGCTGGCTGCTCCCATTAGTATGTCTGTTCTTCAGGACTTTGGCTTTCTTGCATTTATGATTCATTTCACCCTAGTCAGTTTTTTCAGCTTCTATGTAAATGAAAAATACTGTGCAGCACTTATGTTGTGCAGTTTAAGGAGTGGTTAGCCCATATACCATAAGAACATTTATTTTTCAGTTTTCTGATTACAAAATTTCCAAATATCAACAGCTGAGGTAAATTTCAAATTTTACATATTCCATCGTCAGCATTGACTTTGTTTACTGATCTCATACACATACACAGTACAAAATAAGGAACCTCTGTTCTGTTCACAGAACAGAGCCTTTAATACAGAAAATAATTTGGTTGTGTTTCACTTACTCAAGCAAAAGTTTAACAAAAGCTTTCAATAATACAATAATTTACAGACAAAGCATAAATGTTTTGGTTTTTTTTAATTGATATTTTTACATAACAGGAAATATGGATTATTCCTTTCAATTATTTTACAGATTTTTAAAATATTTTAAGATACTTGTCCTGGCATTTTCTTTTGTTTGGAAAGCTTACAGTCTCACCTGTAAATTGCATGAATTTCTCTTTGACCTTTCCAAATCTAGATTCTTCTGCACGGCAATCAGCCAAGAATAACACTGAAAAGAGATAAACAACTATTCAAAATCACAAGTGACTTTGTCAGCTTGTGACACGTAAAATTGATTATAGACTTTATAAAAGCAGAGAGAGAGTTTTGAGTAAATACAATTCACTGTCCACCAGGGGAAATGTCTGATATGTACTATGTTATTTGAACTGGGAAAAAAAAAGGAAAAATACAAGGTACATGGGAAGTGCTTCTCTACTCATTAAACTAATGACCAAAGTTTCTTGTCCTTGAAGAAAAAGAAGAAACTAATCATTCCATCAAATGGATTTACTCTACAAGGGAAATTTTATATGACACTTGACAACCTACCTGTTAGGATGTTTTGGATTAGGATCTAGGTTAATAAAAACATTTATTTTTGGCCAGACAGTGAGTATAAATGTAGAAGAGAAGTGTCAAAATGTTGAATTTTGATCAGCCAGAAGAGCAGAAAAGAAAAAAAAAAAAAAACCCTTGGAATATGAGGGTGTTTTGCATTTCTCAAGTGTAAACTATGTCTTCTCAAGTGTAAACTATGTCTCTTCTTGCACTTATTCTGTCAAAAATACAAATTTCCGGAAAAAATTTCCTTATTGTGAATTCATGTTCTTGATAATCATTTAGATTTAATGTCCTATTACATATCTTGGATTTAATGTCCAATTTCATATCTTAAGATGATGCTTAAGCATATTTCATAAAGGAAAGTTTCATAATTAAATTCAAACTTCAGAAACATGGCAGAAATCAAAACTAGCAAAATTAATAGGGAAGGAAAAATATTTGCTTTCTATTTTTGTTTCTAGCCAGCCCTAGACTTTATCTGTTAGACTCTTACCAATAATGTATTTAATTTAAGGAGAATTTCATAAAGATTCATTACAGGTGGAGTCAATTTAGAGAATTACTTTTCTCAGCCTCAGTCATGCTTTTACTTTCCGATTCTATTTGTTCAGCATGTTTTTCAACATGGTAATGGCAACTTCCAAATCAGAAGAGCATCAGTGATTATCATGGTATTACATCTGCAAATGCTTAATGAATAGTGCAGCTTGCACAATTTCAATACAATTTTAATTATGTTTAGCAGAAAATAGAAGTCATGACCAAGCTTCAAATGCATCTTGGTCGGATCACAAGCAAGAAATCCTCTGACCTGAATACAAACATTGTCTGATTGTTTCAGAGAACTCACATTAGCATTAAGCTTTCTAAAAGCTCACACTGTGGATACCATTGTTCTTTGGTTTTTAATTTCTTTTTTTATTTTTTAACCAAGGAGTTTTGCTGTCACATATTCTGAACTATCCACTGGAAGTGAGAACAGTTTATGTTAATGACAGCCAAATTAGGATTTCGACTGTAAATTTTTAATGGTATGGGACAATCATAAGAACAGTTAGCTGACATGAACTTTCTCACATTATATCCTCTAATGAACTGCAATTTTGTTATAAGCCATATATCCCTAGTGCTTGCTTGGCATTCACTGAAGTGAGATTATTTTTGTAGTCCCTGTTGCCTACATCTAACATTATTATCCCCTTTTCTACATGGAACTCCTTCCCACTGTGCAATGTTCCTCAAACCGGACAAACTATTGATTGCATATCTTTCATTATTAACTTGTAATCAATTTCCTTATGTTCATCTTCTACAAAGATGAAGTCACTTAAAATGTAAATGTGTTCTAAGTTTGTGCCTTTAATAATTCAGAAAAAAAAAAACATTTGGGTTAAATTCACTTGTTTTCTTTTTCCTTTCCATGTGTTTATTCCTCTGTTGCAGTCACAGATAGTAATTATATACCCCATCAGCTCTCTTCTTTTGCTTGGCTGAACAAATGAAGCTTTCTTTGTCTCCTGCCATACCGCAAGCTCTCCATTCTCGCCCTCCTAGCAGTTTTTCTCTCCACCAGTTCAGTCCTGCATTTTTAGTGTAAAATTGTAGCGCCTGATATCCCCAGCCTGTTACACTGTAACATTAATAATTCAGTATCTTTGAGCAGGTACACAATTCCGCACTAAAGACAACTTTTCCTAAGACTTAATCTTCCTAACACATAGCCACCATCTACTGGTGGGCTGTACTCATTCCAAATGATCAGTATATCCTGGTCCTTCACTTTGAATGTTTGAATTGTTGCATTTAGTGGGTTCCTGTTTAATTAAAAAGTCCTATTTGTACTTAGCATTGTGTGCTAATATCTGTACCATTTTTATGAGTTTCCATTTTTCCTTCAGGCTTTGAAAGCATCCAGCTCTTCCTATATAATATGACAATCTTTATTTTAATGGTGTTTTTCAAACCAGTATTTCAGGCAACTTTTTTAGCTTGTTCTTGCTCCTTCTGATGAAGTCATTAATGCTAATTGCATGGTTTTTATGGGAAAACAGATTTATTATGCAACCACTGTTCTCTGAATAGAATGCACTATGCTCTTGATTTTAACAACAACCTGCATCTAGCATTCACAGTCGATAACAATTTGCAGATAAAAATCAATCAGCCATACCTGACTGGGCTATATAACTGTCCTACCATGCTTAACTAGGCTTGTAAAAATCTCAGCTTATCCGAAATTCCTGCTGCTTTTATCTACATAATCTTTTTCCCTTCTCTCTCTCTCTCTTACTTTTTTTTTTTTTAATGATTTGAATAAGTAATTTCTAATACCAGAATTAAGATTGAAGCTATCCTTCCATTATATGTCAAATTTTCAACCATCATCACTAAGAGAATGAAAACAAAAAAGGTGTGTGTGTGGGGGGGGGAGCGGGGGGGGGGGGGGGGGAGGGGAGAACAGTAAAATGTATCGGTTTCCTTTCAGGGAATAACACTTTTGAGACTTTGAAATGTTTTGAAAGCTATTAGAAATAAGAGACATGTCTGATGTTATTTTAAAACCCCTTTATCATTTACATCCTAAATTATTTTATGTGTATGGAACTTGACATGTAATGAAATTGTGGGGACCAGTACTGGAGTCTGCTGTGATAAGAAAGAAATCTTTTTAATATTTCACTTCTGGCATGAGAAGTCAGGAGATTTTAAAAATCTATAAAATCAGTCATACACTTTTTGTAAAAGTGTTTTGAGGTGCGCAGCTGAGTATGGTTGTGTGACAGTCAAGTAAGGCTGTATAAATCCCATGTTACATCAGGGAGAGAAACTGCTCATTTAGCATTTTCATTAGAACAAGGAGGTGGAAAACATGCATGGAAAATCCAGAAAGGCCCTAAGGAAAAGACCAATCATTTCCTCCTGAGCTCTGTCTGGAAGTAAGAAGCATTTGGGAAAAAAAAATAAAAAAATCCTGCTGTGTTATAAGCCAAGGCTTGCTTACCAATTTTTCCTTTTATATCCACTTTGTGGAGCAAATCCAGAAAGATTTTCTTCCGTGATATGTCACTATGCAAATGACGTGCTGAAATCTCTCTCACAGGGGAGCAGAACGATTCTGCCCTATTCTTTCTCCCTTTTCTCTGGAGTTAACTTTGGATTCAAGGGGTAATAACACAGAAATCAAAGCAATAAATGCCTGAAATTAAGCACAAGTTAAGTTACCCTGCTGGATAGGAATTAGATTACACAACCTCTGCAGAATGGCAATTTGAAAGGACTGTTTTTGGAGCAGAAATGCATTTGTTGGGAAATGCTTGGCCACCAGAGATTTGTTTCTCACTACAACAGCATTAGAATTCAGAATTTGCCCCTCTTTCACTCTGGTATCTTTGGATAGTTGAGGAAGGTTTTAGACTGTAACTAGCATTTCAGAGGAAAGTATAGTTCATAATAACACCAGATATTAATATTTTTGGCATAACTATTTTTTTTCAAGGGAAGTTAATATTGTAAACAATAAGAAAGAATGACATCTTCCATGATGAGTTTTTCAGATTGGTTGTACTTTGCACAAAAATGTACTCCCCTGATTTTTTTCAAATATATTACCCTTACTGTCCATAAATGCTTTCCCATAAATATATTTTGGGAAGATTTTAAGATTAACCTTTTTAGAATTTCTAATTTAATGTATGTCTTTAATTATGGAATCTTTCACTGAAAAAAAATGGGAAGTTCTTCTCAACTTCAATAATTTTTTTTGTTCTTCTTAGCACTTTATCTACACATGAGAAATTTTAAATCACTCCCTCTAATTTGTAAGGCTTTCTATTTCACCATGTTGAATTTCTTCTGCCACTATATAGAAAAAATGTGTAAAACATTTAGAAACCATTTTCTCTATCTGTCCGAACTTTGAAAAAAAACTGAATAATTTAATCTTCGTCAGACTTTACAGCAGGGTTGTTTTAGCTTGATTGAATCAGTGAGGAAAATCAGAGAACTGAAAAGAAGACCATGGCATTGATTACAATGTAGAAAATAATGTAAGGATAGTTATTTTTCTCCCTCTCCCTCCTCCAATTTAGTTTGAAAAGTGGTTCCACCTGAAACAAACAAGATTAAGCAAGGCCAAGAGGTTGCTTCTTGTACTGCTTCAAAGGAACTATGTCCAGAAGGTAAAGGGAAGTGATTGTTCCCCTCCAGTCTGCCCTACTGAAGTCCCATTTGGATTACTGCATCCAAGTCTGGGGCTCTGTTTGAGTGGATTTAGAAGAGAGCTACAAAGATGATCAGAAAGTTGGAGCACCCTTCCTGCAGAGAAAGGTCGAGGAAGCTGGGCTGGTTCAACGTAGTGAAAAATGCTGAGAGAAATCTTTCAGTACTTAGAGGGAGCTTGTAAAAAGGAGGGAGGGAAGCTGAATTTTTTATGCAAGCAGACAGTGATAGGAGAAGAGGGAACATTTTTAAGCTAAAAGAGGGGAGACTTAGATGAGATTTATGGAGGAAGTCTTTTACTCGGGAGATGGTGAGGTAACGGAACAGGCTGCCCAGAGAAGCTGTGGATGCTCCACCTGAATAAGTTCATAGTCAGGTTGGATGGGGTTCTGAGCAGCCTGATCTGCTGGGTGGCAGACCTGCATCAGTACAGGGCGTGGAACTTGATGATCTTTGAGGTCCCTTCTATGTATGGAATGGACTTTCTTCCCAAATGTACTTTCCCCCCCACCCCCTCTCCTTCTTACTGAAATAGATTTCTTACTTTCCAGTGGTAATTTCCAAGTACCTTAGGACTAGCTTAAGGCCAGTTTTTATTTAGATTCTGTATTCATATTTCAGGGATCTGGATAAGGAATGGTTTCTCCAACATTTTTAATTTTGCCTGTTGCGTAGTTCATATTTTTGTTAGTCACAAAGGGTTTTCCTAGCAGATTTATTTAAACTAATCTAAATCTATTATAAAATCTATATAAAAACTTATTTAAACAAAGTAATCTTGGAGGCGAATCTTAAGACCAAATCATCAGCTTTGCTGCATGTTTTCTGTTTTATGTGAAAATTTTTGCATGAAAAAACCCACCATTATAAATTCTTTTGACTTCAAATCCCAACTAATGTCTACTGTAATTATAGTTTCAAAGCCTGAATTTATGTTGTGTATATAACATTGTGAATACCTCACATTCAGTGGTCACAAGCTGTAGCAAGAAAAATTGAATGGAGAATGGGATTGGGATCAAAATGGGAATGACTAGAATCATGGCATAATTAAGGTTGGAAAAGACAGCAAATATTAATTAGTCCAGCCATCAACAACCAAACTAATTTCCAAGTACAGTTTTGGGCTCTTCACTTGTGGAAATTTTCAGAATTTGATTGGGCTGAACACTGAGCAACTTGTTCACGCTTTGGAGTTTGTTTACTTTTACCAGCTGAGTACCACTATAATTTTAAGCACCCACAAATTTTGTTTGACCATGAAAACTGCATTGAAGTCTTACTGAACATTTTTGAAGTTGCATTGTAAAATTTCTGTGATGATCCAGATATCAGCTGGGCTGTTTTCATTTTGGTGCGCATCATGACACTGATTCTGTCATATGGTTTTTGGTTGGTACAGATAGCTGGTGAAATGTGTTTGCATTTACATGCGAAAAGGACTTGGTCACCGACATCCAATTTGCACCAGATTGAAAATCCCACAGAACTGAGAAAACCCAGCGGACTGCATATCCCGAGAGTCCCAGAGAGGTTTATGAGATACCTGACAGCTCAGGTCAACTATTTCTGGAGCTGTGAATCTGTACAAACTTAAAAGGATTGCTTTCAGACATGAAATTTAATAATCTCCCTAGCTAAGAAATGAGTGATGTGTAGCCTTTTGGGGCAGCACTAGTCACCTTGGATACCTAAGAACTTTTTCCATTTAGCAATTGGTTTCAGAATAAAGCTCATAGCAGTAAACTGAAAACTGTTATTACATAATGATGTATTAAAGCATATTGCATCTCAGTTGCCCTGCCCTACTTATTTTAATCAGAAAAAGTGCAGTTCCAATATGAATGATCATTGTCTATTCTATTATGCAAGAATACAGGACTTTAGAATTGGTAAAATATATATTTAAACGTTAGAGATCTCTAATATTTTTGTACCCAGAACACATTGTGTGAGGATATGTAGGAGAATGTCTGCTCATTTAGGGGTGTCTGGAGAGGCAGTGATGGAAACCAAGCTTGGTCAGTCACGCTGATTTCTGAGAGCATGTGGGAATGTAGGAATTATTATTCCAGTAGGGCTATCTGATGGAGGATTTCTAACATGGGAGAAAGAAACAAGAATGGGAACTCCCAGACATAACTAATTTGTGGGTTAAAAAGGTACAGATACTACTTCCAGGTAGAATGGACCTTGAAACCGGTAAGATTGTGAACTTTGTGGAGATCTCAAAGAGGACTTCTGGGACTGGTGCTATAATACCGACTTCTCTAATTTTGAAGAGATTTAGCCACAAAACACAACTCTACATGGAATTTTTTTCAGAGATGCAGGTTCCTGAACATTAGCCTCTGGTCTGAGATGAATATGACCCAAAATACAGATTATGAGAGAAAATCTTCTATGTTTAGCAGCTGGACCATGCAGAAACATTCGCGGTTTCTGAAAAATTTCAGTCCTGCTTTCACCTCATTTAGATTTTTCTCAGGCTGCTATTGTATCATGCTAACAAGTCTTCCTTAGAAAATGATTATCCAATGACTACTTCAATGCTATTTGTTTTATTTTTTTGTTTGTTTGTTTTTACCATAAATAAGTTCAAATATGTAAAACTTTGCTGGTCAGTGAGGACCACACTGTGACTTGTTCTGGTCTAATGTAGATGTCTTCATGTGGACAGTGCTTTTGAAAATCCAATCTCATGCCTGAAATGTGGGAGCCACAATTATGCTTGAACAGTGGTTTTGATTTACAGCCTTAGAAAGGTATTTTGTGCATAGTATAGGAATAAGTTAATAATGGATGTGTATTTAAATGTTCCTCTAGTAAATTAGGCTTCTAACTGACTGTATCTGCCTATAGACTTTTTCTTCCCTTTCCCTTCTAACCCCTACAAGAGAAAATCTGTTCAGATTTCTGTATTGCTTTGTGTTATGCTTGGGACAGTTTTTTTTTTTTTGTTTTTTGTTTTTAATCTGTATAAATACTGCACTTCAAAAATTTTGTTTTCTGAAACTGTTTCCTAGCAACAATGTGTTTATCATTTTCAGGCAATGCAGTGACACATTGCCATTTAGCTACATTAATTGTTTTTGTTTTTTTTTTCTTAGACAAGGAAACAGAATGCACTCAAGGCAGTATTGAATTAGAAGGACAGAGTGAAAAAAGAATATTGGCAAACTCAATTTGAAAAAAGCTAATCTTACTTATTTGCATGTGATGATTGAGTTTCTTCCCAGAGGGGCTGATGCTGACATGTCAAAACTAACAGCTCTCAGACACCTATAGCTGACTAATATTCATTTTTTTTATAAAGAAGATAGAATACAATAAATTTAGTGGTTTACTATAATACTGAAGATATTTTGTAAAAGAAATATCTTTCCTTTTAATGTTAGTTAAATGTCTTCTATTCAAATCTGATGCACATATAAAGAGCTACTCATATTACTGGCTAGTGACTATAGTTCTTTAGTTTCAAGGATGGATGTTGTATGTCAACTGTCAGAGATCAAACTGCCAGTAAGCTCACATGGGAGATTATTAGTATAGCATTTTGTCACCTTTTTCTCTGTGCTTCTGATATGTATCCATTTTAAACTATGCTCTCAATCTGAACTTCAGTGAGACATCATTAATTAGACATTAAAAAAAAATCTTAAATTATTGTTTAGATTTTTTTTACTGATCAGAGTAAGATTATTATCATGTTGCCTTATCTTCAAATCAGACCACTTTGTTCTTCTGATAACTGGGGATGCTCAGCACAACTGTCATCCTAAATGATTCTATAAAACTCTGTTAAGGTAGGTTGCTGAGTGCACATATGGTCTTTAGAAACAGAAGATAATTCCTCTAATGCAAAAACAGCACCACAGTCAATAGCATGATGAGAATTCATTCAGATATTTATAGATATGATTTAGTTTGCATTATATAATGCAATCCAGGTAGACACCAGATAGGATGTACATTACTTGAAATCATTTCATCTTAAGTGATCAACAGTGTCATTCTGGACTTTGAGGTTTGTATATCCTCTTTTTACACCGAGCTTCCCTTTTCGTTTAGTGATGGAGTGTGTAGGCATTAGAGAAAAAAATATATTGTGGGATCACTGAGAGAACAAATTGATTTTAAATGAGAGAAAAAAACAATTAATGGTGAAAAAATAAATATTATTTGTGTATCTATTTTCAATTGCACACAACATCACTTACAAACTGTGTTCAGAATTTTACACAGGTTGCTTTGAAAGTAATGCCTCCTATTTATTTCCATGGAAACTACAACGGCAAAAAGTGGACAGTAACATCTTTTGGCAGAGCAAATTCTCAGCTGCAAAACACTATTTTTCAGTGTAGTCACCACCATTAGATGTCCATACTCACCAGCAGTAACTAAGAGCCTACATGTCATGCTTGTAAAAACCTGCATATTCATCCAGAACATTTTGTATTTCATGTCCATGTTGTGACTGTTTAAACACACCACCCACCAATACTGTGCTGACATTCACTATTTGATCTCCATAAAAGTTCAGATTTGAGGAATATCAATGTATGTGATTTTTCCTCATAGTGGAATTCAGTGCCACACCTTTGCTTTATCTGCACATCACTGTCAGACACCACTTTGCCAAATTGTTCCCATGCTTTCATCTCTCACATAGCAACAAAATATAATGGAATTGTCATGAAGGTTCGACCTCTACTGGCATACAGTGAACATCTGCCTCTGATGTCATGGGACAACATAATAAAGTAGAAGGCACTACTTTCAGAGCAACCCTCAAAGTTGAATTTCTGCATGAAGTAAAAAATGTTAAATAACTTCCATTAAGGAGTGAAATTTTGCATTTAAAATCTCTTGTATTTTCACAGAACTCCTTTTGTAATTATATTTTTGATCAGAGAAATACGAAGAAAATTAAAGCAGAAGGCAGATGCGAAATTTGAATCATGAGAGACATCTACAAATAGCTCAATTTTAAAAAGCAGTAGGAAAAATTATTTGGTGCAACTTTGTAAATTCTGGAGAATATTTACACTATTGTAAAAATCCTAGAGGTTTCTTGATCATGATGCTCAATAAATACATAGAAAGCAAAATTTTCCTGTTAAAAATGTAATGTGTAGTGTTGATTTAAAACATTTACGTGTTGGGAAGTAGTTCTCAAGTGCAATCTGCTTGATTTTCTGCAACCTATCACAAAATTTTGGCATTTTAATAGCTGCAAATCAAGGTGAAGGTTATTCCTTGTTCTCTTTCTCTGTGCATTCAGCTTCACATTGTTTCCTATTTCTCTGTATCTTTTCAGTCATCAGTTAATTTTGTACAACATGGCAGTGACACTAACACCTGTGACAACTTCTTATCAGTCACCTGTCTCCTTTGAACTGTACTTGAGACTCAGCAGGAAACTTTGCAAAGATGGAAGAAGATGACCTGAACATGACATCTGTTTAAATACTAAAGGAAAAATTCTATTACAAGACTTATTTCTTATATTTAACACTGTTAATCAGAGAGAGAGAATTTACGACCTGTGTTCCATATATAATTCCACATATAATCCATGAAAAGTAACTGGAGGTGCTTTGAGATTGTTCAATCACACACTTCAGTTCCTTGACTGTTAACTGCTAGTGTCAGTTTTCTGATATAAGCCATCAATTAAAAGTTTGAGGTTTTCTTTCTCACTTTGCAGTGCTCACTCACAAACAAATCTTTTGACACGTAGTTGGTTGAAGGGGAAACTTCACACATCACTTAGTGGCAAAATTTTAATTGTAAACTATTGTTAACAGCTTTGCAACATACAGTGAACCCTTTTCTTTCATACATGAGATATATGCTTCAACTATGAGGGAAAGAAGACAGTTAAAAAATGATTCAAATGGGATTATTAATCTGAATTCAGGGCCATTAGAAACAAACAAAAAATACATATAGTGGCTAATCTCTTATGAAGAACTAGAGAAGCCCTTAAAAATATCAATAACTGCCAGTATACAATAGCATTACCACTCTGAAGAACAGTACCTTCTAGTCAATCATCTTTCTAAGAGCTGAAAGTAAAGTGAGTGACAGTCAGAGCAAGAGTTAATGATTGTTGCAAGTAGTAAATTCGTACATGGGCGGAGAGGGGGGAAATAAGTGACAAGAACATGCTACATGGATATGTAAAGATTGCTGGTCTATAGATCCATGCAGCAACATTCATATTTCAATTGTTTATTAGTACATCAATGGATACATATATATATACATATATACCTGTGGGTGTAGAGGTATATCTGTCAGTATATCTAAGCATGTATATTCCATGTATACACGTTCAAAACTCCAAGTAACATAAGTTAGAGACTCCTGAGTGCTGAATGAAGACTCCACATGTAAATTTTAATTATAGCTGTGGTTTAAATTTACAGCTGATATTTTAAAACATCCGGACACTACCAACAAGAAAACAATTAAAAAACACATTTCTTGCTCTGTTATTAAGCATCCTTCACATCTGTTCATGTTTTATCTGAGTTTAAGATCCATCCCCACTGCAAAATAAGTCAGCTTGCCTATGTAAATCATGCTCAGGATACAAGCAATTGCAGGCATTCTTACATAACTGTTGGCAGCCACAGGCAGTGACAGTGTCATTGCATGGTTTTCAATATTTTTACTTTGTTAGACAAGTGGCATACAAGTGTCACAGAAAGGAAGAAATTCAGAGAGGGTGTTTATTAAGACTTTTCAGTGATTAGAATTGAGATCTCCTTATTCTGAGTTCTTTCTTCCATAACGTCTCTAATACTTACGATCAGAAAGCAGCAAGTATTCAAATCCCATTCTAAATCATAAGTCATTAACTATCCTAAATTGTTTAAGCGCTTGTGTTGTGCTGCACAGATTATTTTTGTTTACGTCAGCCTTGTCCTTCTTTTCAGCACTACATCTCTGCTTCTGTGTTTGAAATTTGTAACATTCTCAAGTCTTTTTCTAAAAAAAATAACAACATTAACGATTTACTTAAACTAAATTCACCAGCTAAAATCATGCAGTAATTTAGATTACATTTGTTACAGATTTATTGTTACTGCTACTGCACAAATCCTCTAGTATTTGTAGCTGTTTATTGTTAATAAATTATATTAGTACACTAAGAAAGAATTTTGTTTATATTCTTTTGTAAGTTTACTCTAAAAAGTGATTAACTGACATTAGTGGCAGTGGTTTATGGGCTGGTTCAACCTGTTTCTGTGACGATTGGTGCAGGGGACCCATGGACCCACTCCCAGGGGAAGTAGGAAAGGGAGATGGGCCTAGAAACAAAACAATGGCAACGATCTGAGAAGGAAAGCTAATTTACTAAATGAATATTGGAAAGCAAAATAACACAATATAATACAATACAATTGGAAGTAAAGCTAATAAATTAAATAAAATGAGCAAGAGAGAGTGTCTGAAAAACCGAAGGCCTTATGCTAAATGCTGAAGGCAAGATGGCAGCAACCACCTACTGCTGAGTCGATCCCAAAGGAAAGAGACTGTCTTGTGATACACAAACAGTTTTTATCTTCCCCTCTGAGCGAGAAAAACATAAAGATATAAAGCAAAACGCAAAGTCCTCTGGGGAACGTAGTCCTTCTCTACTGAGACAGGTATACCCATAAATATTGATGATCCATGGAGCTGGAGCATTAACTCTTAATGCACTACATGATGTTAGGATGTGCAATACCAATACCAAAAATCACAAAACCATAACAATTAGAGACAATGAATCAACATTGTTTGACACCATCTGCTGTTTCTTGTGAGGCTAGTCTTTAAGTAACCTTCATTTCGCTACCAAAATTTAACTTCTTTCACCTAAAGGCATTTCATCTCCCAGATTTGGCAGTTTTCTTTGCTTATCACCAAGGATAATATGGGAAACTGTTTTTTAACTTTTATTTTTTATTTATTTGTTTATTTTTCACCTCTGAGCACCATTATTTTCAAACTCACATGTATATATATAATTACTGCTCACTTCAGGATGTCTCACCACCCCCTTCATAAGAGGTCTTAAACATGGAGATCTTAAAAATGCTTCTAAATAGCTTTTCTGTAGTTGGCAGAGTTATAACTAGAAAAGAAATAGAGTATGTGCCATTCATGACAGACATGAGAATAAAAAGGCCTTGATTTCATTTTTTTCCCTGATATCCTTTGACAGTAGATCTGCAATAAATTTTAAAGCTATATTTACAACTGGTTACTTCTGATGTGAAAGCTATTATCATCTCCAGTAAGGTATGAGAGTATTTTATTATATATTATATGAGAAATGGAGTAGTCCATTCCAAACTCTAAAGAGTTTATAGTTCTGGTTGAATAACTTGTAAATTTGTAGTCTCTTCACCTGTAAAAGAGAATGCTAGTACTTATATAATATCATACTAGTATCTATAGAAAAAGATAAATTAATCTTTAACATCTTTCAAGACCTATAAAATAATTCATTCAACATCATGTAAATATATTTTAAGGGCAAGCTGTACATACGATATAAGATCTAGATTCATAAAGTTTCTAAGCAAATATATCTCTCAGATGCTGAAAAAGCAGCATACAACTTGCAAACTGTGGAAGAATAGTCAGACAGAAAAGTATGAGAATTTAACAGTAGCCTGAAAACCTGTGACTGAAGGTCAATAAAAAGTATTTTGGATACTCTAGTTTCATTGGGAAAAGAAAGGCACTATGCCATTTGAAAGAAGACTATTTTTCCCTCACTCCCCTAAACCCAAAACCAAGTGCCAAGGATTAAACTAGCTGACAAACCACTAGTAAAATAAAGGAATGAGACAAATCCATAAAGTGAATTTGTGATTATCTTTTAACATATCTGTTTCTTAGTGGGGACACTGTGAAACAGATTTCTGACTCCAGGTTCAAACCCTATGTCTGAGAGCCTTGTCCAGACATTTGAACTCTGACAGGTCAGTACTGTGCTCACTGCTCTGGAGATCCTATTCCATGCCCATCACCCTCTGGTGAAGAACCTGTTCCTAACCTGACTTTACCTTGATGCAGCTGCATGCTCTTCAAGAGACTAGAAACTAGGCACAGATTATTAAGGTTTTCTTTCATTTTTATAGGTACTGAAGAATCTGCTTAGCTTGTTTCAGCTGCATGCTTTTCCATGCCTAAAGCATTAATTTACAGCATGATTAACGATATATGTGACAGAGAATCTTTCAATTGGTTACTATAGGCCTTGGAGAAAGTCAGAGGTATGTAATAAAGACAAAACCTTTAATATTTCCAGAAAGCTAGAACAAAAAAAGTAACACACAAGATTCAGCTGCTAAGATATCTATTGGTCACAGTAAAGATTAAAAAAAAACTGGAGCAGTTTTGATTTAGAAGTAAAAGATATTCTAGCAATACATTTCAGGGGAAAGATTTGTATATATGAGTATATATATATGAGAAAAATCCTCACTTATATTTTCTCCTAGGAATCCAAAGTAAGAATAATGTCCGTTAAGTGCTTCTTTTGAAAAGAAAATTCACCATTACAAAACATAGCAAAAGGACCGAACCTTTGCTCTCTTACAAAAACATAAAATAAAAACAGTAAACCAAAAACCATCAACAAGAAACAAATTACCAAACACAGTTCTTGATTTGTTAGTAAGTATCCTTTACGTCTGTTTGTTATGTAAACTGTCTTGTGACAATGAACTCTCATTCTATTTGCAAAAATGAGAAAATAAATAAGCTGAGGAAATTAAGACTTAAAATTAATATAATTATTAATAGTATCATAGCTAATTCATGAGCTTTGGATTCAAATCACTTGAATTCTCTGTGTCATAGTGTACAAAAACAGTACTTAATACTTGAGGCATTTTGATACATTATAGATGAAATATTGAGAGATCTTAACGAATTGTGAATATCATGTTGAGAGTGAGAATGAAGGATGTGCTTAACTGAAAATACAGAAATTTTAAGGGGATATTTTTCAACATAAATAAAATCAGTAAGCAGCATGTCACTCTCAGAAACAGGTGACGGATGTAGAATATTTAGTTTATCATTTTTAATAAAAATACTATCTGAAGAAATTCAGAAAAAAAATCCTTCAAAATTAAACTATAAAATGTACTTCTAATGAAAAATCTATGAAATATATTTGATGAAAAATTTACATTAACACATTCTGTGGCAGAAGGCTAATATTATTTAATACTTTCGTATAACCTCTGAAAAAAATGCATGTATGCACACTGCTCATGAATCAGCTGACACTCAGTAACTCGACAGTATGCCTAAGCACTTGTACCTAAATATTGCTGCATGATTCATTAGTTTTGTTTCTGCATGTAGTTTATTCATTCCAGTTATTGTTCATACATGAAAAATAGAAGAACTTCTGGTGAGCTATACTGGGGAAAAAAGTTTTTGTTTATGTGCAGTAAGAGAAAAAATTGAATGTTTGGCATTTTATAGTCATGAGATGCTCCTATCATACAGATATACATCATTATTATGGGTGGTCAAGAGTACATGTAATCTTTATTGCACTGTTAGCATTTGTTTTATCATCAACTTCTTTTTAATCTTCTTAGCACAGCAATTCTTTGATCCTCAGCATTTGTCAAAAGAAAGGGAAAGCTTCCATGTGCTGTGCTGTGCCAAGTGTGCTTTGTAGCTGGAATGGCAACAGACAGAAGGCTGAGGCACTGGAGAACAAGAGTGGATACTTCTTGCATGACATTTTATTTTATTTTTTTTTATAGTGGCAGGTATTTCCATAATTATGAGGTAGACTGTTTGCCAGGGCAGATTTAGCAATGACCCATGCCCCAGGGAAGTTGGAAAAGGGAAAAAAGGGAGATGGGCTGTAAAAACAAAACAGCTGCAACGATCCGAGGAGGAAAGCTAATTTACTAAGATATTGGAATGCAAAAGATCACAATATAATACATATATATATATATATACACAACATAATTTGAATTGAAGTTAATAAATAAAATGAGAGTGTCCGAGAGTTGAAGGCCTTACGCTATATGGTGAAGGCTTGACAGCTAGTGAGCACCCACTGCTGGATTGATCTGAAAGGAAAGAGCCTGTGTCTCCTGACACGCCAAGAGTTTTTCCCTCTGAGCAGAAAGCAGAAAAAATGCATAGCAACGCAAAATTTTCTAGGGTACATAGTTCTTCTCTTCTGAGACAGATATACCCAGAGTTATCAATGATCAATGGAGCTGGAGCATTAACTCTTTAACTCCCAATGCACTACATGACGTTATGATGTAGAATACCAATATACAAGAATCATAAAACCATGACAGCAGGGTACTGCTAATCCTCTGTTTTTCCTTTTTTCTACAATTTCTTTTTTTTTGCTATAATTTTCAAAATGACTTTCAGAGTCTCATGTGCTTCTTATTTATGTTCTACAAGGAGCCCTGAGAGAAGTAGAAGAGCTTTTACTTCTCTTGGTCTTAGCATGCATGACCAACTCTGCTGCCCTGGCACTATACTGTAGCCTAGACTGAACACATATTCTCCCTGGGCCTGACTGAAAGCCCACCACAGTTAGAAAGGATGTCCTCTGACTTTACAATGGCAGAGAACAAGCTCACAATGAGCAACTTACTCCATATTTGCGTGTTTATGCTCTCACTGAATCTTCAACCTTATGTGTCAGATGCCAATCACTATCATTTTCTTCCTAGTACAGTTACATGCTGCAAAAAAAGTTAGCTAGTTCTCAAATAACAGTTTGATTTTAGTAATGCTTCTGTTAAATCCTCCAACAAATTCATCCAGGTCGCTATTTTCTAGCAGATAATTGCTAGAATATATGCCATCATCAATCGCCAAATGCTGCCCGAGCAATGATCAGTCTCATCAGAGCATAAATCACTGACAACAAAACTGAGTGCCTGCCAAAATTCTGCAGATATCCCTCTAGCTGCTGCATTTTGTGTGCTATGTCTTATATTTAATGATTATTGCCAGACTCCTTGGAAAATCACAAACATATTAAAAAGCCTGAAACAAGCTGTTTTCCAAATTCCTGAGCTGGAGACAGCTCTGGGCTGGCAGAATCCCCTCACAACTTGCACTCTCAAAAGTCTCTCCAGCTTTTTTTTTTTTGTTGTTGTTGGAAGTAGCAATTCAGACATCCCAGAGACACAGAAGAAGGACAAGTCTTTCAAATACAACAGAGTAAATGGAGCTGGGTAGCCCAGGGGCAATTCTCAGCGTCTCAAAGATGAGAGAGCAACACTTTCTGAACTGGCACAGGAGGAGGGGAAATAAACAAAGGGAAAAAATAAATGCATATCCACTGTTCCTTTGACGTGGCCTAAAGGCATTGCCATGGGATCTCCCCGCAGAGGAGAGGCACACTCATCCTGGCAGTTTTCAGGCACAGCTGCTGGGGCAAACCTGTCTGCTTCTTGAAACGTTTGCAGGAGGAATTAAAATGTAAGAAATGTTTTATTCACTTTTGCTTCCAGAGGAAAATTCCTTGAAGCCCTCAGTTGTCAGCTCTGCCTGCCTTGATGTCTGTTATCTCCTGTTGCTGTTAACAGATCAGTGTCACTAGGAGGAAAATGGAAAAAGGATAGAGAAACTGAAAGCTTTTGTGCCTCTTTTTGTTCTCTGCACAGAGAATCTGATTGCTGAACACATGGTAAATATTGGTATTCCTGAGAACTGGCACACGGTGCTGCTGCAGCAGCTGTTAGATGACCTGATGGATGACTTGACACTTTGTTTTATAAACACAGCCTGCCAGAAATGCACCTGTACGTATTTTCTGTGTAATAAGGGGAAAAAGCTTTCTGTTGTTTCTAGCGATATTCTGCAGTGGTACATCTGCCCCAAATGCAATCCAGTCAAAAATGCAAACTGTGATACAGTTATTAGTGGTTCAAAAAGCATTCTCACCTTGCTGAGTCAATTAAAGCACAAGCAGAAGACTTTAAATTATTAATTCATAAGATCAGTGGGAGATGGAGCCTCTAACCATTAATATCAAATCCTGTCTTAGCCCAGTCAGGCTGCAAAGTAAATTAATTATGTAATGTGAAAATTGTTTTGGTGAAAACTAGTACAAAAACGTGACACTGAAAATGATAACTAGAATCAGCTGCAGTCTGGAGGAAGGGCTCCCTAAGCACATTCTAAGAGCAAAATACTCTGGTAATTTTATACAAGACCAAACAACATTCTTCCTAGAAAGAGAAGAAGCCTATTCATTTACAAAGTTATCCTGACTCTTTCTGTTCTCCTTCAGGCTTGCTTTTAAAATATAGAAGACTTACTTCAGAGAATAAGAAATGTTTTCTTGTGAGAGTGTTTCTGTTACTGTGTTTTCAATGCTAGCAGGTAAGATATACTAATGAAAGTGTGGGTTTTTGTTGTTGTTGTTGTTTTTTAAATTTTCATCTCTTTAATTTCTCTGTTACTGTAATTAAATGATCTGGTGGATCATTCATTGGACATTGACAGGATCTCAGAGTTAAGTAAAAATACATATTTTATATTTTCCTGTTAGTTATTATATGAAGAGATATCCTGACAAGGCTATTTATATTTCAGAAGACAAACTTGTAAGGAGAATAAAAATAAAAGTTATACCATGAAAAGAAAGTTGAGAGTATCTACAGATTCAATTTTTACCTCCATGATGCTCCTACATCACAAAAGAGAGGTGAGTCACTTCCTAACGGAAAGAAATTACCCTGCCATAACGTTTATGATGTTTTCTTAGCTCAAGGTTTATTAGCAATAACTGTCATACTAGGAATCACAGCTGTGAAAGTACTCAATCTACTTCCAGTCTATAAGAAATGTTGCTTAATTAATTAGATACCTTACCCCTGACTTCAAATTAAAATAGGAGCTCAAGCATGAAAAAGTAATGTGAGAAGCAGTTAATGTATGCAGTCAACTTCAGTTCTCTACAACGTGTTTCCATACCCCATTGGAGAATAAAGAAAGCTTATTTCTCAGGTAAATAAAGTTTTTTTAGAAGTTTTAAAAGAAACTCTACATCTTTGCTAAGGTACAGACTTTGAGCTTGAGGTTTCTCAATTCATTCCTAGTTTTCTCAAATCATTCCTAGTTTTAATTTTTTTTTCCCTCAAACACAAACAAACAAACAAACAAAAAAACCAAACTAGCAGTCTTCAAGTAGAAGAAAACCAAAGAACTGTATTTCAGATTGGCATATATATTTGAAAGTCTTATGATTGCCAGATGGTTAACTTTTCAATAACAAAAACCACACTCAGGATAAGTTTGGTTTGTCAGGCATATAGCTGCCTTTCTTTTTAAACTACTATTATTACCTTAAAATAGGTGATAGGAAAAAAGTTGTCGAAAAAAAAGGGAAAATAAGCCCAATACAGTTTTGTATTTTGATACATAGACCGATTTATCAAATTCGGAGTTATATTCTGGTCCCACTACAGCCTCAAAAAGACAGTGGTTACCATGTTAATATGAATGTCTGGCAATAAATCAAATCACAACATTTATCACAGATATGGAAAGTTCTATCCTTGAAGTATAGGTTATTCATATACTATTGTAGTGCAAATAGGAGCTTGTGACATTGCCTATTAATATCAACTGATTTATGCACATTATTTCCCAGATAAATATTGTATTATTTGAATTTCTGAGTGCTTATCATAGAATCAGAACAAGAAGATGTACTTCTGATTTTCATTCCAGAAGCAGATAAATCTTGCTTTCAGCAATCAAGTATTTCTATATGTACTTCTATTCATTTTTTCTTACAAGAGGGACAGATCCTCCTGAGATTAGTAACTATTGAATCTACACAAAGGAATTTACCCAGTCTATGATCAAAACAATAGAATAAATTACACCCATCCGTAATAATCTCAATGGCTGCAATTCTGAATTCACCTTAAATAAAAAATTATGTACAGGAATCACAGAGTATTTCATTCTACATCTAACAGTTTTTGTTTCAGAATGTTTCACAGATGCAGCCAGAGAAGAGTTAAAAAGGCTTCCACAGAAAGCTGTAATACATAGAGAAACAGCCTTAAGGTCACCTGTGAGATGCATAACAAAGCAAAGGACAAATGACATTGTTTCTAAAGAAAGTAGAACACCTCTAAATTATTAAAGTGAGGTCTGACTCATGTCTTTTTTCTCTACTCAAGTCAGATGAACATTCGCTTCACCCAAATCTCCAGCAATAGAGAGAGCTTTTAAAAGTGAAAGTTATTTATTATAGGAAAGAGTTTCTTTAGAGGTTTTTGGTTGAAGAGCAGTGTTAACTGAGCAGACATTGCTAGTTTGTCTTGTTGTCAGAGTAGTGAACTTGGCTGATACCTTGCTTTCACTTCTAGTGTCTCCACTGTTGTTTTTACGTTACCTCACTTGTAATTGACAGTAACTTTATGAATTACTAATTACTTCCACTTCTTCTGGAGTGATTTACTTTTTATTTGCCATCAAAACTGAGAGTGAATATTATCAAACCTAATTTTCTTTCACTAATCATAACACACAAATTCATATTTGAGTCTTCTTCACTTTACTGAATCAAGACTTCCGTAATTTGCAAGCCAAGCTTTTCTGGTCTGGAAAATAAGCCTGTCACAAGCAAGATGATGCACACTTCATAGCAGATTATTCCATCAATTCAGTCAGACTCTCTAAAACATTCCATACAAAGAGCAAGTACAGATTTTATTATAGAAAAAAAGCCACAATTGGTTACATACTTCTGAAGCATCAGTTCAGTTTAGTTTAAAGGTCTGTCTTAATGTGCATTGCTGAATTGCCCTCACAGAAACTGTGCTGTTCAAATAGCAATTCTTTATAAAGTACAATCAGAAATGTGCATTTTAGCTGAAACTCCAACACATTTGCTTTGTGTTACTTTTCATATTACTGTGTGAAGATTACAGCTTAACAGAAAGGACTGTAGAAGAATAAGTAGAGGGGAAGAAGAAAAAGGAAGTGCATTGGCATCAGTATGAAGCTGATGCTTCCTTCTAGCTGTTTCTTGTTGGAAATTGGATAGGATTCCCCTTAGCCATCATAATTTGGATGAAAAAAAAAGAACAGAATTAAGTTACTGGAACAATATTTTAAAAATGTGATGGATGCCTAGTTTACAATATAGTCCTTGCTCTCATAATTACAGTCTCTAATTCTGAAAGCTGTATGTTTGTCAGAAGGCTTCAAAATTTCCATGGCTGTAGATAAACAAGAACCTGTATTTTTGTTTGGAAGCTTCCACAGTAATATCTACTCAAGTATAAAGGTCAGGAGAATTACACCTTCCCTAAGCCAGCAGTTCTGTATCATGTATTCATTTGATCTCGAGGACAGACAGGTAAGAGAAGGTCAGGATACAAAATGAAATGTGCGAGGAAGGATTTACTTTCTAATTTTTCTCAGTATCTAGTAAGCCCTTTGTGTTTGTTTGTTTTTTACGCTAGTAGCAAGTTTAATTCCAGGATTTTCTTGAATCCACAAGTCTATTCATGTTTATATTCAGGAAAAAATGAACATTCAGGATAGATTTTATAATAAACATTCTAAATTTTCCCAATTCTTCTTTCTATTTTCCCACATTTCACACTTCTGCTTCAAAATATTCCCATGAAATGCCTCAGTTTACCACCTCTGTTGTCTGATCTCCCGGATCTCACTGGGTGGAGTTAAAAGTCAGCTGGACATGACTGCAATCAACTGTTCACACCTGGTGTGAATTACTAAAAGTACAACAAATGAAAGCTGATTGAAGCTATATGGTACCTGAAGTCTCAAAACAATTCTGATGTTGTAAGACACGAGACTTTATGAAATAAGGTAAGAGAAAGAAAGAAGTCCCCTTATTTAGTTTGTTTACCCTTACTTGTGTCTTTTTAGATTCCTACAAATTGTCAGATTTTCTGTTACAACAGAATGTGCTGTTTCATTGTAGGGAATGGTTCCTAGTAGGATGTGACTTTCTGTTCAGCTCTATCTTGCTTAATTGGTTCCCTGTTGTTAGTAGTAAAGTTTTGGATTTCATCACTTGTTTCTGACTTGTGGTTCAGCCTCATAATATTCTTTACTCTAAAATATTTGTGTTTCTTGTGGGCTACCTAGATGAAACATAACTTGTGATATAAAATATTCAACTGGATTTCTCTCTTCCTTGAGTCTTAAGTTCCAAGTAGTAATCTTTTGACATTGTACATCAGAGGAAGACAGGAGGATCAATCTCCAATATTTTAAAACTATATGATTGAGTTCTAGAACCAGTTGTGAGCAGCTCCCTGTGTGTATACAGCTAACAAATAGATGTGGTGATGGATATGACATAATACTGTTATACTGTCACTGATTCTTTGAAACCAGCATGAGGAATAGTTTGCGGAGATGGAAATTCATTCTCTACTTTATTTACAGAAAGTTGTTATACCTTACATCAGGAATTTCTATTTCTGTATTTCAGTCTACTTGGCTCACTTTGTTGAATTGTCCAGTTTCCTGATTTTCCTGCCCTCTTGCTCTTATGTTCTATGAATAAGATTGGGAAAACCTGCATCTTCCCCAGGGAAATCAGCAGTGGTAAATTAACCTCTGTTTGGCAGTCCTCCACATATGGTGCCAGCAGAATTTCAGCCTAAGTCAGTAAGAACAAGGCAATTTAAAAACATTAAAAATGCATTGACAGCAAAGGAATAAAAGCAGTCAACTCAAGTACAAACCAGAACAGCTGGAAAGCACTTAAGAATACCCTTTCCCTTATTTATTTATTTCTACAAAGTATCCTATTTTGCACAAAGAATTCTGTAGGTAAAAATAAGTAACTACTGCAATTGTTAATCAAAATACTTACTGGGAAAGATAATTGTAATACTTTAAATTAAAAACTGCATCCTGAAAAATCATTAAATGTTTTGAATACCTTATTAAGTTTTTATTTATGGTGATTTTAGTTCTTTTTTACTACATATTAATTCTCTGAAAATTGTCTTAAACATAGAGAAGCACGATCTTCACTCACAATCACAGTGCTGAGGATTATACGTTAACAGCTGTACTGCTATTGAGGAAGGATTTAGAGTGTGAATTAGACAGTGAGGTAGTTTTATAAATATTTGTTCTGAACTGGAGCCTCATAACAATGTTTGCTACAGCCATGTGAAATACTGGGATCGCTGCCCATTGGTTTCTGTAGGAATGCATTTACTGTGGGTCTTAAAAAGTCTTTTTATTTTGTTAGATTAATATTAATTTAGTGTGGATATTTAACAGCCTCTTCTTTTAGGAATGACAGCATTCCATCGTCTAAAGATGTGTAGAATATGTGAATATGTACAAACTAGAAAAATGATCTAATATCCATAATAGATATAATAGAATAATAGCTGATTAATCATTTAGAAATAAATTTAGCTTCCTTGACAGCTTAGCTGGTATCAGTGTTTTGAACTGCAATAATTTTTTTTCTTAAATGGATGCTGGCAGCTAATACATTAGGCTGCTTATTCAGTGTTCAAATTTTCAGAATTCAGCTGGGTCATCTGCTATCTTCAATTTGACACTTATATTGAATGGCTAGCAGGATGAAATCTCTCTTACCTGATCTTGTTAGAACTGTATCAATCCCTGATGAGATATGTGTATTTACTAATTCATAATTTTTTATCTTTATGGTTACCTAAAATCTTTTTTATTTTTATCAGTAGCCAGTTCTGATAGCTGAATTATACAATAAGATATTCTGTAAAAATAAAGCAGAAGATTACAGATCTCAGGTGCAGTAGAATAGTTCATAAGTGGTTCAGTCACCATCCCTGAATGTGTTTAAACTGTGTTTGGATGTGGTGCTCGGACATAATTTAGAGAAGGATTGTTAGAGTTAGGGTAGTACAATTTGTCTGAAGTTGGATCTGAGAAATGATTTCTAATCTTTCATACCAGAAACTACGTCATTGCATTTCAGTATCTGAAATAATGTGCTACTAACCCTAGAGTTGGAGTTTTGTTTTTGTCATGCAGTCTGCTAAACAAGACTACTGTCTTTAAGCCTAGAAATTTCCCTAAGACCACACCTCCCTTAGTATGTTGTTTCTTGAACAGCAGAATCCTTTTGCTTACAGCTGATGAACACTAATGTAAAGAATTAATACTGCAAATCATAGAATGGTTTGTGTTGGAAGGGACCTTTAAGATCATTTAGTTGCAACCTTTCTGCCATAGGCTGGAATACCTCCCACTAAACCAGGTTGCTCAAAACCCTGTCTAGCCCAGTGTTGAATGCCTTGAGGGTGAATATACCCACAACCTCACTGAATAACCTTATCCCAGTGTCTAACCACTCTCACTGTAAGAAATTTCTTCCTAATGAAATCTATGGGATTTCTGATCACTGTCCCTCACCAGAGGGATACTGGTAATGCAAAAGTCTAATTCTGAGCATTTATCTAATTTTCAGACATGTTAATTAGTGAGCATATTCTATGCCACTCTTTCTAAAAATGAGTTTCTTTTTGGGACTCACTATTCCTTGTCAATAAATCTTTCCAGAATCTCACTGACCTGATAGTTGGTAACCATATAATTTGACAGATACGCTGTCCCACAGTTCTTTTTTGTGCAAGTTCTATCCTTCCTTAATTTTTCTCAGAACTGTAGGGGCTGGAAGGGATCCCCTTGTTCTATTGACATGCAATGCTGAAAAGAGCCTGGCTTCATCCTTTCAGTTCACACACCTTAGATACATATAGACATTGATCAGATCCCCTCTGAGTATTCTCAAGGCTGAACAGACCCAGGTATCTCAGCCTTTCCTCATAAGGGAGGAAATTTTTAATCTTATTTCTTATTTATTTTTCATTTTTAATTACTTTTTATCAATTTTATTTGTTTTTTATTATTTATTTTATTATTTATATTTAAAATTTTTATTTTTAAATAAAATAATTTACATTTTTAATTTTAATCATTTTGGTTTTTAAATTTTCTTTATCAACTTTGTTGCCCTCTGCTGGACTCTTGCTAGGAGATCCCTGTCATTTTTTGTACCGGGGAGCCCAGAACTGGACACGATACTCCAGGTAAGACCTCACCACGACAGAGCAGAAGGGGAGGATCACCTCCCTCAGTCTGCTGGTCATGCTCTTTTTAATGCATCCCAAGATCCCATTGATCTTCTTGGCCATCAGGGCACACTGTTGGCTCATGCCCAACCTGTCATCCACCAGGACCCCTATGTCCCTCTCTGCAGAGCTCCTCTCCAGCAGGTCATCCCCCAGCCTGTACTTGTTCATGTGGTTACTCCTCCCTAGGTGTAAGACTCTACACATGCTCTTGTTAAACCTCATCTGGTTCCTCTCTGCCCATCTCTACAGCCTGTCCAGGTTTCATTGTATGGCAGCACAGCCTTCTGGCATGTCACCTATTCCTTCCAGCTTAGTGTCATTAGCAAACTTGCTGAGGGTGGACTCCATCCCCTCATCAAGCTCACTGATGTATTTAGAACCCTTAATTCATATGGTCTCCTCAATTAGCTTCCTTCTCTTTATACAATAGCGTACAATACCACTGTATAATATGACACAGAAAATACTACGCTGCACAAGATAGTTCAGGTGAGACAAGAAACATTATTTGCTCAGTCCTACAGACTACTCTGCTATTTTCACAGCATTAGTTATGCTGATAAATCAGTTACAGATATCTTGTAACATTCCTCTGATATTTTTCTGCAAGTTTGTATCAGTTTTTGAATGCGTGACCTTTTAATTGTGGTACATTATGTAATTCTGGCTTATGTGACATTTGGTTCTTCCTGTAGGATGCTTTTATCTTCTTGTGTACAAGACATACTGCAAGGGTATTTGTAAAGCAAGCGAAGGCAGTGACAGAGCTTTTATTTGAGGTAGAGGCGCTACAGAAAGAGATGTCAGAGATAAGGGGGATGAACTCACCCCTCCCGGCGACCGTTTAGGCGAAGGAACGCAGCCGCCCCTCGTTCGAACACTGGCGGGCCGGAAGGAAGACAGACAGGGAGGGGGGGGGGCGGGCAACCCGCGCAGGCCCTGAGCGGATCTGTGCTCCCGGAAGCACTACCGAGAGGGAGAGAGCGAGAGGTCGGGTGGGCCTGGGCTGCTCCGCTCCGGTCACTCAGGTGCTCGTTCACTGGTTCAGGCTGTGACCAGGCAATCCCACTACAGTATTAGATTGGAGCATTTATTCGCATTCTGTTTTCTTTATCTTTCATTCCAGTTTTCAGCAGCATTGAGCAAGATCTCCCAACTATCCCTAGCTTTAAGAAGAATCCTGTTATTTCCTGAATATGTTGAATGAATTGGGGTAAATCTGTATCAGTCATTCCAACCCAGAACTGCCAAATTATGTAAAATTGGCATGGATTAATTTGTTACATGTGTGCCTCTAAAAATTAATATACCAGGGAAAATTGCTTTTTTTTTTTTTTTTTTAAGCATCCTTTGTAATTAAAGTCTCTCACTGTTTGTTTGTTTGAATGTACCCTCTGCATAGTTAGGCAAGAGTTACTATATGCAATTACTTCTAATGAATTTAAGAGCCATTTTGCTAGTAGCTTTACAGGTGGTGAGCTTTTCAACCTAATTTGCTACCCAGTGTGGCTTTTTGTACTATGTCAAAATAAAAAGCCTAGTCATGAGAAAAATGAAGTTCTTTTGGGGTTGTTTGCTTAATACCGATCAAGTATTCTACTTTCTGTTTCTGAAAATATTTGCCCAATTTTCTCTCTCCTATCCCCTTTGATAATCATATGTATTGGCTTCCATCTCAGAGCATTTGAAAACCTGATTAAGATGTAAAGCCAGATTAAAATGTAAATTATCTGAATGAAATTATCTGTGATTTTTTTTTGAAGATATTGCTTTGGGGAAACACAGGGCAATTTAGTCTGGTTAATATTTATGGTTCTGCCTTCCTTCTGAAACTGTGCATGAGTACTGTGGGTATTATTAGAAATTAATAAATACTAGTAATATATATATCCACCTTAAAAATGTATTGAGTCAGACCATCAACTTTTCAAGTGTTGTTTGCTTAGTATTAAATCACTAGAGAGCAAAACTATTTTGATCTAATTGCAGAGTGTATTTCAAGTGAGTTCTTTTACCTTTGATTAGTCTCAGACAAAAAGAAGTTCCACAATTACTTAAAGCTATATAATTAAAAGCTCATCCAGTATAATTAAGAGTCCTCATGCCTAGATTAAATGAAGTTTGTTTCCTGCTGAAAGCACTCAAATCTAGAATGTGAAAGGGTCAGGGGAAAAGAAAATTAAATTTACATTAAAATAACCCTACCCTTCGAAGTGTTCTTTTTTTCACTCTCATTCCTAATAATTATTCATAAAGACACTAAGGTCTTCAAAATGTACATTAAATTTCCTATGGAGCATACTTAATTTTTCTAATAAAAGCAAGAAAAATAAGAAGTTACTTAATCTATGATGTTTCAAGTAATACAATACAAATAACTAAGGGAGAAGTATGTTATCCATGCTACTGCATCACCAAGTATCGTGTTTTTATATTTTCCTTTAAAAAGGCTGTTTAATGTTTAGCACAATGAGCATGTTCAGGAACATATTAAAGTCTGATGCTGTGATCCCTGAGTATCCTGAATTCCTTCTAATTATTGCTAGTGCTAATCAGAACATACCCTTGTATTCCCCTAATGAAGAACAAACCAGTATTGTTGGGTGATGCCTTCTCTTTTTTTCTTGAAACTCTTCTCTTAGTGAAGTTTAAAAACCAAAGCCATCAAAGGATTCAGTGCAGTTTCTCTCCCTCAGGCTAGCAAATACCTTTACTTTTATGCTCTAGTTCTTCACCCTCCTATTTTATCCTGAATGTATTTTGTATTCTGTCAAAGATCATGCAAGATCTTCAGACAGTTTTTCAACACAGTAAGTGAAAGGGGTCTATATCAGACTGTGTTTTCTTCTAGCTTTTTTTTTTCCAGAATCTTATATTTGTGCAAAGTTGGTTAAAGTTTTTTTTGTTTTTGTTTTTTAAGTGTTGCAGTTTTTCTTCAGAATATGCTCTGAAACAGGAGAAACTATTATCAAAATATAATAGGTTTTCACTGAAGTTAGAGTAGAATTTTTTTCCTCTTTTCTTCGCTTGATGCTTTCTCACCAGAGCACAAAATATATGTATGCTTTTTCCATGGCTATGGCAATTCGCACTTCAAAAATGGTTTGGTTTGGATTTTTGTTTTTGTTTTTTTTCTTTACTATTGCTGCTTTCAAATATTTGTTGAAATATGAGAAACTTCATGCTTATTTGTGTGTATTGTGGTGTGATGTGGAATATTGCAAACTTTCAGAATCAGTCACTTCTCTTTTTAAGATATTTTCCCATGCAAGGTCTACATCCAGTGCCTGTGAGTTTTACTGAATGCTATGTACAGTTATGCACAGGGCAGACTTATGCCTACAGTGTTACTGGAACTCTTATAGCTAAGTTCTGCAAAGAGTCTGATTTAGTGTATTGATATGTACTTGCCAGTGTGCTTGCAAGTCGTTCATGCCATTTTGATGCAGTCTGGGACTGATAATCGAAAGGGCAATCAAGTAAAATCCTCTTACAACAGATGTGTCATGTGTCATCACAGGGCCAGAGATGCATAGTACCCTTTCTCTGCCCTCTGCTCAGGTTATTGCAGTCCTTGAAGGTACAAGAAGTAGCTTCAACCATGCTGATTGTGAAAAAGTACAGTTTCTTCCCAGTTCTGACTCCCCTGATCTGAAGTTATTTGTTTCTTGATGCCGTGAGTCATAGACTTGGGAGTGTTGAAGGACGGATTCTAAGCTCGGAAAAGCAGAGCATTTTCATTAATGCTGGCAGCGTATGTCAAAAAGCATTATATACACTCTGCAGCTGCCTCTATGTCAGCAGAAATGCTCACGTGTTATTTATTCACTTGTATCAGAGATAATGATGGGAAATTTCAAAGCATATGATTTTATTTTCCAAAAAAATTATGGACATCCAAGAGTAATTTTCATGTAAAATATTTAAAATGTTGAACTTATAAAAACAGAATCATACCATTTGCTACGTTTTCTGTTTCACAAAGCTTTGAAGACAAAAAAGAGAAAACAATGCTCCTCTTTTCTCTCTTGCATAGGAAATTTTTTTCATAAACTGAGCAAAGTGAGACATGCAGACTAATTATGGAGGAAACAGTCTGAGATCCCTCTGTTTGTAAAAACAAACTCTTTGTAGCTAATTCTAGAAACCTCAGTTTTACAAATGTAGGCGCACTAGTCATTATCAATTGTCTCCCAAAAGGAATATTAATTAACATGGATTAATTGTTTCATTGTCTGAAAAAATTGTTTTGCAGCTATTGTTTTTTCTTTTGAACTAAAGCTGCTTGGTTAGAAACCGAATAAAGAAAGCAACAATTTTATAAATGTGCAATTCAAATAACTGTAGAAAGCTATGTTTTTGGATTATTAGCATTCAGGTATCTCCTTGGTTGATGTGATTCAGTGTGCATGTATCTGTTACATTTAAGAATACTCACATTCTTCTTTCTGTCTTTCTGTTCTGATAGAACAACTACTGATGTATACTTGTGTGGAGCTGTTTGGAGAATGAAAGATTTTGAGAGGTGGTCTATTGAAAACATGCAAAGGTAGAGCCTAGCTGAGAGTGAATAATTTCAGTTATTTAGTTCTCTAGTTGAGGAAGGTTGTCCCATCCTTGCTTAGTCTGCTGATAGCATGTTGGAGTATTGCAAACATTAAAATATATTTTAAATAATTTAATATTTTAATATTTAAAGATTGAGCGTTTATTTTTTACTGTGAAAGTCTGTTCTTAAACAACATTCGCTTTTAAGCCTCGGTTGAATCAGTCTATTTTTTTCCATGAAACAAAATCATCTAGGCTGAGGTTTAGTGTTTGTTACTCTAACTCAAAGCTCATATCAGATGTTGTGCTTAACTGAGTTCCTTTAAAAATAAATAAAATAAAGGTCAGTGCTCAGCATCAGGGAGAAGATACAACTATTTGCCATATTTAGTTGCTACTTTTCTTCTAAATAATTTTCTATTCACATCTTTTTCTCTGATTGTTTCCAAATGACAACAAAGTGAACAAAATTTGTAAGCACTGGTCATATAAGACTTATTCTTGGTTTTTAAAGGAAAAAAAAATTGTGAGCTTCTGCGACAGATAGGTAATGTGTAGTACATACACTTATATTTTATGTCAAGTTCAGTCATTTCAGTGCAGTCAATTTTCACTTTGTGTTAATTTGTTCTCTTTGTGTTTTTTTTGTTGTTGTTTTTTTGTCTAGGCTGAGCGATTTCAAAAATACTCATGTACTTATTCAAAATAATACAGACTTGACAGAGTAGGGTGCTGTGTTTCTACTAAATCTGTAGCTTTATTTCCTTTTTCCAAAGGGAAAATGGGAATTCCAAGTATCCCCTTTCCCCATCTAAAGAAAAGAACCAAGTGAAGATATGAAGTTCTGGCTTTAAATGGATTTTTCAATGGTAAACTGAATGACTTCTTGATCCAGGTTTATCTTTCTGCATTTATGCAATGCATGTTAATCTGCCACTTGTGTGTCAGGTCTACCTATGGATGGGAAGGACCTATTTCTCCTCTGGCCTTAGGTGTTCCAAGGCTCTCCTACGAGGACTGTAAGCGATCTCCCTCAGGTTCTGAGTTAGATCTCCCATGGAGTTGTTTTAAATCAGAGCCTATATGTCAAGAGAATTCTACTTGCTAAAAATGTCCATAGAGCTCCTTGAGGTATTCGTCCTCGTTGCATTTTGTTAGAGGTGCATTGTCCTAAATATGTAAGTTAATGCACTGTCTATATTTTAATTAGTCTAGAGCTTCAAAAATTTAGTTCCCTGAGGAGTTACCAACAGTAATTCAGTCAGATGCCATCTTATCTTACTTTCACATGACTAAGGGCTTATGTCAGTCTTTAAATGTTTCTTTTGTTAGCTCTTTGCTGAATCTCTCCCTTCTTCTCTGTCATGGGGTTCATAAGAGTAAAATGAGAGGAAATTACAATATTTAGACTTTTTGGCTAATATTAAAATAAATTTATGTTCTTTTGTATGGCTGAGCTGCTTGTCTCACTGATTTGAGTTATGTGTAACCTGTACTAAGTCAAATCTGCTGAATTTGAGCTTGATTTCCACTAAAAACTAAGGGTCGGTGTGGAGGGGGAATGTCTCTCTTCCGCTCTTTAACCCGTGGCTGCTAGGTGAGAAATAAATATATATTTAGGATCTTAGGGGGTACCTTAGTCATGTTTATTGTTTTGACAGTATGCTAAATGGTAAACCAGTAACAATTATAACATTCACTTATTTAAGATGATTATAGTATTATTTTCTACAAGCTAGCACTTGCGTAAGCATCTCATTTCCATCTAGATTTTCCTCATTTCCCTTACACCGACCTGAATTTTTCTCTCTGATTTAAACTGTGTTAGAGATTGGAATGCTTATTTGGGCTATTCAGGGTGGCTGACTGTTTGATCACAGATCAAACTTACAAGGAGACATTAAATTCACCAGTTCTACCACATTTGTACCACAGTTATACTGTAGTGGTGAAGCTGGCGGAGCTCTGTACTTTCTGGGGAAACTGTGTCCTGTGCTGACCTCTGTAAGTGCCAATAAGGCTACAACTACATCAAGAATCACGCATCTGCTTAACACAAATGTTGTAAGGATCGATGTTAGTGTTTAGAAAGTGCTCCATAAAAACATATTATTAACACATTAAAGAAAAGTTGGAATCCCTTTAAGAGAGTTACTATCCTGTACGGGCTCTTTGTGTAGATAATTCTACATGATAAGGTATTCATATTTATATCAGTAAGTCAGGTCATTCAATTCACATTAGAAAATGCCCATCAAATATCCAGTTTCTATTAAGCACTAACAGTTACGTGGTCCATCAAACATAGGATCTTTTTGAGTTCATAATACAGAGTTTCAAATCAGCCTAATGCTCAAAAATGTCTGACTGTAGCATTAATACATAATGAAATTTAGTGTGTGGCTTTATGAGTACCACCACCTACAAATTGTAAGGTCCTTTTTTCACTGAGTGGGAGTTCTAAATCTACTTTCTTACTGCCAGTAAGTACAGTCATTTTGACAGATATTCAGGCATACCAGTAGACTAAGATGAAAAGCATAAAACTACTGACGGGATGTGTTGAAGATAGGTTTGCGCTTTTTTGTGAGTGCCTTTACATGTTGCTTTCTCTATTCTGTTTCATCCTTTTGGCTTTAAACAGCCATCTTTTCATGAGACAACAGTGCAGCTTTTTCAAGGAGTCTCTAACTGAAGGAGAATAAAACTAAGATGAGATCTTACACAGAACATAAATTTCACTTCTGGTTTGCAGTACGCATGTTCAGTCTTTAAAATCTAGTAAATGGTTTAAAATGACCTTTTTTTTTAACTTATATAATTACTTTGAATCATATTTACAAAGTATGTTGCTATTGAGAATTTTTTAAGTATCTGCTGTAGAAAAACAATGTACACTACCTTGAATTATTCATTTATTCAGCCAGAATGTAAATATCTTACAATCTTTGCTCAGGAGTTTAAACTGTCAGAAGGAATACAGTTCACACCATGAACATCTTATTCTCTTTCCCATGCTAAAAACTGTGTTCATTGATTATTACAGTATTGATGCTAGACTGTAGATCTTAAAAGTGTAGGAGATATGTATCATATTATCATCATACATTTTTCAGGGTATAGACAGTTTATGTATTTCCATCACTTTAGTTTCTATAACAACAGCTAAAGGCAATTCTTGACACGTGGAAAATCAACATGGAAATATAAAATTAGGACTTACTCCTACAATTTCCAGCTTAGAGCTCTATCAAACATACTCCATCTACACTCCCCCGCTCTATGCTATTCCAGCTGTTTCTTCATTTCTAGATTGAAGCCAGAAATCGGATGGGAGGAAAGGGGGGGAATATGAATAGCAAGGGGAAAGGTACCCTGCCTTTATCTAATTGTATCTTTAAGCAATTAGTCCCAGGGATGGAATTGGTACTTCAAGTAGAGAAAAGTCATAACTCAGCCTCCTTTTGCTCTGTTCTTTTCCTCAGTTTTCTTTCTAATTGCTTTTTCTAATGTGGTTCTTTGGAGAAAATGATATAGGAATCCTCTGCAGTGTACTTATAGAATCATAGAGCACTGGGAGGGTTTGAGGTGGAAAGGACCTCCCATGGTCAGAGAGCGGTTTTCAGATTGCTCAAAGTCCAATCTGACCTAATGTTGAATGCTTACAGGAATGAAACATCCCCAGTTTCTCTGGGCAACCCATTCCAGTACCTCACCACTCTTACAGTAAAGAATGTCTTCCTTATGTTTAACTTAAAACTGTGGTCATTTAGAGTTAAAACCATTACTTGTTCTTTCACTGCACAACTGGGAAAAGTGTTTCTCCCCACCTTTCTTGTAAGCCCACTTTCTTTTTGTATAGGAAGGACACAATAAAGTCTCCCAGTAGCTTTATATTTTCTAAGCTAAACAATCCCATCTCTTTCAGCCCCAGTTTGTAGGAGAGGTGCTCAGTCCCACTGGTTATTTTTGTGACTATCTCTAACACATCTATGTCTATCTTGTGCTGAGGACCCGTGCATGACAGATATGCACAATGGTATAACATTTTACCTGCATCCGTTCTGTCAGTTTGAAGAGACAACAAATAAGAAACAAAATAAGTTGTTTCTTGACAGGAAATAGAGGTGAGAAATAGCTGTAGGAAGTTTTTCAATAGTAAATACTTCTTAAATTGCAATAAGATTACAGTACATAGTTAGATTCTCAAAACATCTGAATTGCTTCTGCTTTTATAGAAAAAAATAACTACAATTTTAGAGTATAACATGGGTCAACACAGTGATGTTTTAACAGATTTACAAATAAAGCATTCAGTTGTTCAAATTCTGTAACTTTCTATGAAGCAGATTTAAACATGAGCACAACTAGGAAGAATTTTAATGCTGAATTTTCAGTAAAGTCTCTAACTTTTTAAGCATATGGTAATTTAAAATAAATTAAAAATAAGCCTTCTAGTTTTTAAGGTATGTGGTATTTCCCTGAGACCTCATCATGAGGCAGTATTTGCAGGAATCTCACATTAGCTCACCATAAGCACATAAAGGCTTGCAGTAACTAAAGCACTATATATTAGGAAGTACAGACTTAGGTATGTAGCTGCAAATTCACCTTTTTGACATCAAGGAGGCAAATCTTAATTTTCAAACCATTTTTGTCCTTCAAAAAAAAATTTTCTCTGGAATACTTCAGTGAGAAACTTACATCACCATAAATAAGGGAGGTGTTCCTTTTAAAAACAACAACAACAAATATATATATATATAATGTTGAATGAAAGAGAAACTATTGGGAGTTGAAGAGAAAATGGAGTTAAATCTGCAATTCTGAATGCTAAGGATGATTCCAAATAATGGACTCATGGCAAAATTAACTTCAGCCTTCTACTTTCTAAAGATAAAGACAATGTCCTATTGAAAATGTTGAATCTGGCCTATGATATGATTTCCTAGCCCCGGTTGTTATTATTAGCAGCTATCTTGCCCAAATATTATTGTTGGTAGATATATTTTTCTCATTAGATCATTACCAGCAATGTAGATTAATACCTATTTATTATTCCCAAAGATATATTTGCTGAGCTTCTCATGCTGTTAATTTGCAGTTTATAAAAATTGCTGTAAGAAGAATCAGTGGTTTGTTTGATCAACACTTCAGAAAATGGTGTTCACTCCCTTTCCTTTGTCATGCTCTTCAAGAATATCTTTTACAAGTTCTTACAGTGAGCATCAGTTAACATCCAGGAACATTACGCTCTTAAAACCGTGAATGTAATTTATTTCGTAGTCTCTGTGAATGGGAGCAATAAAACCTACTGAATAAAACTTTGAGTAATATTAGAAGATGCTTCATCAGCATTTTTCTGATTATATACCATAACCTCCAGATGAATAGCTAAGATTAGCATCTCTAATATCTCATGCTGTAGAAACAGTCCAGTTCCATATAAATATTAATGAACTCACTGTTATTAACATGGGGAAAGATAAAACCTGTCAAATAATTGTTACTCCTTACAATTTGTACAGGAGTGATTATTAAAAGTCCTGATAAAGAATTTGCAGGTTGATGTAGCAGGCTTCAGCCAAGGACTGATGTACTATTGTCCTGCAGTTCTCTACCTATAACTTAGCACTGCTTGTACTAATAAATTACTGAATAATATAGTGTGCTTTTAATGTGCAGAAAGAACATTATATTAAAAAAAAATAATCCAACATTATTTACTAGGCTGTTACACGTGAAATTCAGGAATAAATACCATTTTTCAGGCAGCATAGCTCAATAAATAGAGGTCTCTGTTCTAACAGAGACTACTACAGATCTCAGATACTGAGTATTCTGATGTCTTCCTAGTAAACTGCCACTTGCTTTTCCACAATTTTAGTGTGGCAAATTCAAAGCAAGAGCTGATCTTTCTTGCTCATCTTTATTTTGAGACCAGGTTCAGAAAGGTACTGAGTTCTCTAGAACTGCTGAAAAAATGTCTCTTGAGATAGTGATGGATTAGAACAGAGTGCAAACAGAAAAAAAAATTGGTTTTCTGGTAGAGATACCTGAAGACTGAATGAGCATGAGAAATGTTGGCATAAAAGCCTTGTACTTGGCAGTCTGCCAATCTTTGCTCTAAAGTTAGGCTTGGAGACACCCAGGATGAAGAAAATGATGAGAGAAGATTAATATGCACCTAACAAAATGCTGATTGACAAACAAATCAAATTACTGTATTCAAAATTATGTATTTTTCCAAATGAAAAAAATTTGCACGGTAAATCTTTTATGATAGGAAAGAAAGAAGGAGGGAAAGAGTGACTGAAATATACTTTTCTTATTTTTTCTCATTTAACTTTATCAATTGTAAGGCTTTAGCTGTGGCTTTGAAACTATGAAATGAAATTCACTACGTTCTCTCAACTCAGTCATTAGAGTTTTTTTATGAAGGTGGCGTGCTGCAATACAGCTTCCAAGAAGTGAAGAGCAGAAGATCAGAAGTAGGGAAAACAATAAGGAAATAATAACAGACTATGGGAATCCTGAGACTGCAAACATCTGTTTCAGCAATCCTTACATGAAAATCTGGAGAAAATCTCTCAGAGAACTTAGGCTCAGTAACAGCAGTCAGTCACTCAGTCAACTTATTTTTCTCCTGAAAATACTAGAGTGGTTATAGTACAGAATGAAAATTTAATAAAAATTACAGAATTAAGGTAAATCAATATTGTAGTCCTGAGGCAACTTCATATAATCTGTGGTGATTCACAGTAGAAAAAACAATAATTACATACTTAACAAAGATACTTAAGTTTCATGTTTGGAGGTATAATCTACAGAACAAATATCAAAAGTACACTGCAGTTTAGATATTTAGATTAGTTTCAAAAGGCTGTGAGTTAGATTTGTTAGAAAAATCAAGTAGACCCTTTACCTAGGCAATTGAGAATTTAAACTGATCTGAAGGTGAAAGGTTGCGTGATTGTAATCTTGTGTATCAAGTGCTGCACTAGGCATTGCATTCATCACCTTTGGATTTTTAGGAAATTTGCTCATCATTACAGCCCTGTCTACATGCTTCAAAACAGACTGAAGGATGTAAAAACCCAAAAGTAAACAAATAAATCATTATTTCTGCTAAATGATATGAAGAGAGTTTGTGACAATGCTTTCCTGATCTATATTTATAACACTTGCCCAAGTTTAATTTCCTCTCAGTGACAGACCAATATTTCCTGCAACCTGGGGCAACTCCCTGACCTCTCTATTCCTGTTACAATTCTGTCACTGTGTTCAAAGCGGAGCAAGATCTCTGGGATCGAGAACTGCATGAAAGTACAAGATCTGGTGACACTTCAGTGAATGCTCTTACTCGAATGAAAGCATTAATCTCTGATCCCTGCTTCTCAGGCAACTTATGCATTTAGAATTAAATATTGATTAGATAATATTAATGAATTGTTTTGGGATTCTTTCCAAAGACATCCATGTCCTAGCAGAGCTCTATGAAGAAACAGGAAGAATGAAAATTTATACTCAACAATTTCCTAAATAATTTTTGTCAAAAATTTCAGATTTTTGTCAGCTTCTAAAGAGCAGAATAATAATGTTAATGAGGATTCCAGAAAAGGTTTAGGCAAGATACTGTAAACTTCCCTGGGTCTGAGCTCCAAGAAATACAGCAAAATACAAACTGAGCATCTAGGGTGAGATTATAATTTTAAAATGTCTTCTATTTAAACCTCCAGACTGATTTGTATGCATATTATGCATGAGAATTTTTGAACAGTATGTTCCTTGTAAGGCAGTGTTTTTATCAGGAAACAACTAGCTTTAAGAAGAGGTTAATATGAATATTGATCATGTTATTTCACAGTGTGTTCTCAAACTTCACGGAGGGAATGTGGCAGTAAGTAACAAAAGCCGTTAGGAGTCTTGTTTCTTGACAAAGAAACACAGAAATATTGTTGTCAAAGCATCAATCAACATATTTAAAAGTGTGTAGGACACATGAAACATAATGAGACACCAGCCAACAAAATCTCTATTTTCTTTGTGAGCACATCAAAATTATAGCAGCAGGATAGTTTTTGCCATACTCTGCAAGAGACTGGCCTGGTAGAAAAATGCACATTGCTCTATGCTTAGTACAAATCCAGAAGTACTTTTTGTTGTTGTTTGTTTGGTTCTTAGGCCTTCTGTCCTTTTAAAGCTCTAGTGCTAGGAAGAAGGAAAGAAACATATATATTGGTAATGGTGGCATGTTATTGGAAACACGAGTAAAACTTTTACATAATTGGCCGAAGACCACTGACTGAGTGTATGCAAGTACAGGTTTAATTCTGGAAAATTTGGATGTGGGGAAGTGATAGATTTAATAGTTTCAAATTAAACATAATGTTAGTATCATTGAGGACATATCTGAAGTTCTGCTTAAGGCAGATGTCCATAAGTGAAATCTCTGCTTTCATTACAAGTGAATGCCAGAAGTATGTTGCACCTTGAAAAGTACCTGATACAGATGAGGACAGATTTTCCCAGATAGCTAGCAATAGGGTAAGAGGTAATGGCTTTAAGTTGTGTCAAGGGAGGTTCAGGCTGGATATTAGGAAAAAATTATTCTCAGAAAGAGTGGTGAGGTACTGGAACAGGCTGCCTGGGGAAGTGGTGAAGTTATCATCCCTGGAGGTGTAAAAGAATAACGTAGATGCTGCTCTGAGTGACATGGTTTAATGGGCATGGGTTTTTGGGTTAACAGTTGGACTAGGTGATAGAGATTTTTTCCAGTTTTGATTCTGTGGTTCTACACAACTATAATATATTGAATAATTTATAGTTTGTTCTTCAGTTTATTTTGTGCAGTAAATAGCACTTCATATGTTAAAGATTATTTACAGCTAATTAATCTGTTTTGTGCTATAGTTTATGCACATTTTATTCAAACACTATATAGTTAATGAACTTTGATTTGGACGTCAGTGGCAAGATAATTACATAGACAATCAGGGTAGCATTCAAACTACTTTTTTTTTCTTTTTTGAGCCCTTAACATCAAGTTTCTTGTATTGCTGTAAGACAAGAAGAAAGTAGCTGACTTCTTTCTTGTGCAAGTTACCATGTGCAAGTGGCCAAGCTTATTCAAGCACTGTAGTTAAAGCTTTAAAGCACCTCAGACAATAATTCAGCTTGGGAAGCAATGATGTTTGATAGAGAAAAGGGACATCCTGGGTATCCACCTTTTGGTAACCATTGTTGTCACCAAGTTTTCAAAATTATGGTTATTGTAATATACAGAAAATCTAAAGACTTAACAGTCCAATGTAAGTGGAAAGTACTTTAAATTATTTTACGCAAAAGAAAAGCTTGAATAATCTATGGAACACTATACATAAAATTATTTATTCATGATTCACAAGAAATAAGTAGATTTGACTTAGCTACTTTGCAACATAAAGCCTTATTCACTGTGGTGTCTCTAAAGTGCACACGCAGAAAGAGGTGAAGAATGCACTATTATCCCTGCAAGTTAAATTTTAATTAATGAAATTTTTTAAATATTTTTATGGGATTTACATAGCTCCTGATGCTGAAGTCACATCCTCATTAGATGCGTCTGTGAAATACATGTAGAAGCAAACAGCAGGAGAATAAGGGTGAATGGGTGCTTTCTCAAATTCTGTCTCACAGCTGAGACATTCAGTCTTTATATTAAAACCCCAAAGGAAAAATTGGAATAGTTTGTTTTTGTCAAATTCTGTATTCTGATACTGTCACTGTAAGAGTATTGTTTCAGTATCAGCCTCTTTTATTCTCATGCAGTGATACTTTTCCTACAAAGATTAAAATAGTTATGTGTAATTTAGTATTATCTAAAGAGTCTTTGCTCATTTTAGCAGGATAAACCACTTCTTTTGTATTATTTCAGTTGCAGTGCCATTTCTGAAGACCCTGCTTTGGAAGACCACATCATCTCAAGACTTTCCACGAAACTAGACTGACTTATTGACATTAAGAATGCAAAGCACCAGAGTAGATAGCCAAGTGGATAAAGAAGGAGAGGAACTAGGGTCTTCCTGTTTAGATTCAGTAGCAGTTCCAGTGAGGAAGAAACTACTGAAAATGTCAGTCTGCTGTTAGCTTTTCCCTTGTAGGTTGTATCACATTTCTGGAGTCATGTGCCTTGCAGGAATGATCTTTCCCCCAGCAGGTCGTTCTTGGTAAGGATGAGATGCATTTTTCATTGTTTATTCTTCCAAAAGAAACAGGTTAACACTAAGGAAAATGAAATTATTCAGTCCATTTGAAAAGTATTTTAAGAGAGAAACGTGAAGCAGTCACATGTTTTGTGTTACACTTAAAATCAGTTATGGTATCCTTTGTACAAAACACAGCTAAACTACTTTGGCTGGTAATTGGAAACTTCAGAGTGTAACACTCACTGAAATATTGCAGATGTTGAAATATTGATATATAAAAACATGCAATATAAAGAATATACTGCATTTGTATCATCAGAACATTTTTGCAATCTGTTCACATGCTAACACAGAGAAGAGTTATTCATTACAATAGAAAAGCTGAAAGGGGTAAAGGAATGCCTGAATAGGTACAAACATAAAATAGCAACAAATGTTGTGCTAAGAACAATCCAGATTTTTGTTAATAGTCTAAAACAAGAAGGAACTACAAACAAATGCAAAAACACCATAGATTCTCTCAAATACAGTTTCCTACTACTTTGCAGAGGTATTTCCATGTCACATAAATTACCAGTATTTAGTTTTATTGGTGATTAGAATTTTTCATTCTGGGTAAGGTGCTGTGTCAGATGCTGGTAGCAAAACACTATTAATTAATTAATTAATTAATAATGATTTAATTAATAATAATTTCTCTTATTACTCACAGCTCTCTTCCCTTACTGCTGTGTTTCCTCAACTGAGTAAGTTCTATAATTATTTTATGTTTTTTAGAGACTCAGAAATGCTAGAACAAGCTATCCCAGAGCAGGAATTTCCATAAGTAATTACAAATGGCAAATTTATGTGAAAATATAACCACTATTTATTTTTTGCTGAGGTTAGAATTGTAACATTTGGGGTAGATTTTGCTCCAAGATAGCCCTGTTATAGAGTACTACCACATCTTAATATGTGGCTGTGATCAAAGACTTGAGATTTTTACATGACCTGTACTTCCCATATTATTATCTCTAATGACATATTTCATTCTTTTCCATTTGTTTCAGTCAACTGTAACAGAGTGCCAATAATTTTCTCATTGTTTCTAACACAGTTGGTCAATATGAGTTATCATGTCTCACAACGTTAGCAAGCACTGTGCTTATTTCTCATTGCTCCTGAAAGCATTCCACTAAGCTGGGCATTGATCCCAGCCTGAAAAAAAAGAAAAACATCTGATCCCAGTCCGGCTCCTCAAATCTTTATTTTTTTTTTTAATGCTTGTCATAAAATGGATTATTTGTTATGACCTGTGAATCAACCTTCAGCTGACACCTTCCCTTAATTGCCTGCTGACCCTGGGACACACACTACATTCAGGCATTTCAGAGACACTGGGAAGCAAATGATATGACAGCAAAGCCCAAGACTTAGGAATATAGTCTTTGACAGAAATTATTGACAGTTCACACTGTAGTTTCTCTAATTAGTATAGGAAGTGCTTAAGTACAGTTGTGCTAAACTTACAGTATCATGTAGGCAGGAAACTATTTTGCAAGTGTATGTTTTAACCAAAAGGCAAGGATGTAAAACAATATACTCACAAGTTAATTGGTACTGTTTTTTCACAGTGATTGTAGGTTCCAAGTAACAAAGGCAACAAACTACCTCTATTGTACTATATTCATCTTGTATTGTCCACTCATATGTTGAAGCAATTCCAAATAAAATTATGACCATGTTTTTTATCTATTTATTTATTATTGTTATTATTATTTTCTCAAGTGAAGAACACAGCTATCTCCCATTTTTAGATTCCCATTCTTTCTTCTCCTTCCTTTAGATTCCCTCTTGAACCTTCCCCTGTTCTTCACCTCTCTGCCTTAAGGAAGTGCTTTGGAGTCCTTGACCCCTCCCAGACCCTCATACCAGACTGTTTTTGGGCCTTAGTCAGCTCTGTTTAACCCAGGTATCTCCAGAGGAGAAAGAGACCTGAGGGGTGCAGGGACATACCCCCACTGAACTTCAACCTCCAGCTGCCACCCTTATCCTCGACTGAGCAGGATGCTTGCTGTCTTACCAACATACCAGCATGCCTTTTCCTGAATCCTCCTTTCTTGAAAGTATATTTCATGTCTCTAAGTCAATAGGAGAATTTTAATATCCAATAATTAGGAAGGTTATTCATGTGTGTAGGCAGCAAATAAGCATAAAAGGAATTTTGTTTCCAGAGTAAGTACATTTGTAACACAGCAGGTAATATCTCACTCTTATGCCCTGGGTCACTGGATATATGTTAACTTTCAGTAATTCTTTAGATCATCTCCATCAAAGACTTTCCTAATTTCACATCAGGTCTTTATATAACTGTACATGAATATGATGTATTTAACATTAGCATGTTAACATGTATTTAGCTTTATTACAAGTTGAAATACACTTGTGTCATTTGGTGTATAAAATTAAAAGAAGAAAGAATAAGAGCACAGTGCTGTTGTGATATTTCTGTCCATTAATTTTCAGTATCCTCTCACACTGAAAAGTTTCAAAATTTCAGCTTAGAATTAAGCCCAAAATTCTATATCTCTGATTTTTTCTATACAAGATAATTTTCTTCTTCTTGACAGCTGTAATCCCAGAGGCAAAGGAATTCTTTAAGGTATTGTGAGCTTTAGATAAATACACACCTCATGTCCACACATCACTTTCCTTTTATAAGAAAAGAAGAATAAATTTGCTTAAAAGATTCCCATTTTCAGTCCTGCTCTATTTTAGTTTTGAGGGAAGATCTTTGACTGCAAGATTTTTAAAGCAGTTTCCAGATCAAAGTAATCTGCGTGATCTTTAAAAATTTTGGATAGTTTTGAAGTATGACTGTTATCTCTTAAAAATATAAATTTGGATTCAGAGGTCTTAGTTCATTTCTAAAACTGTCTAATGAATATAGATTTTTTTAAAAATAGAAATTAGCAGATGATATTTAGGCATGTTTATAGAAACTGTTGAATCATGAAACACTGATTGACCACCTGAGGTGAGCACCGAGTCAGATGCAGGAGAACAGGTGAAGGCAATTCATCTGTGTGACCAGAAGGTGTGAAGTCTGGCTCCACCTCTCCCAGATCCCCATTTAAGAGCTGACCACCACCAGGAAGGATCCCTTGTTGGAGATCCCTACCTTGTGGAGTCCTATTGGTAAACTTTGTTCTTTGGAGACAGGTGAGCACTTCTTGTATTATTGGGTGTCTTTTTACCATCTATATAATCTGTCTGGAAATATACTATCTATCCTGACTAATTATACTGTTTGGTACTGTTCATTCAGGTCATCACCCTACAGCAATGGTTGCTAACGTTAGTGTTATAATACATATTCCACTGAAGTATGCATACAACCTCAGGCTGTTCCTGAAATGTAAAGTTGTAAACACTTTTTTAAATTAATGGAATAAGTAATACTGTAATTTTTTTCCTGCTGTGAATCTTTTTAGATAATTAGTTAAGTTACATCATAGTTTTTATTCCAGGCTTAAGCTCTGTCATAAGACTTTAAGGAGAAATGCTTGTATTCTTTTGTGGTACATAAATGAACTTGAAAATGCTTTTTTGAAGCAAGCAATATCTCTATCTTGGAAGAGAGTCCTAGAATAAAAGACCATGTTCTGATGTGATCCTCAGCAGGATTTTACCTATTGCTGTGTTTTATTCTCTATTGTTAAAATATACACACAATTAAAAAAATCTCCTGATATTAGTCAGCTACAGGGATCATTAGGTGAAAGTTACTAGTACTTCTTCATAAACATCTGAGCAGTTTATAATGGTGCACCAGTGGTTGTGTGAACTTGGAACAGTTGGAGTTGTGAGATGTGCATGTTAGTCAAGTGGATTGGAGAAAGAAATGCCTTCTGGGTAAAATTAGTGAATAGGAATGTGGGTGAAAAAGGAGAGCAGATCATTGTTTGAGTGTGTTCCTTCAAAAGGTTTTACAGGTGTAAGAACTGAGACATCTTGTCTGAGTGGGGAGCTGACCAGATGATAGAGATGAAAGGACTGACATTGCTGCCAAAAAAAACAAGGCACCTAGTGAAGGAGAGGATGCGGTAAGAGTTGAAAGGCATGAGAGTTGAAAGGGTGGAACTTCACAGGAACAGTGAGAAGGAAAGGAATGCCCAAGCAATAGTGGAGTCCTGAGGTCAGAAACTGCATGAAGGATGTGAGAACTCATGGAAAATGAGGTGTGAGAGATTGGAAAGCAAAGTACAAAAGAAAGGCAATGCTTGAAAGCTGAAGAAAGAGGATTTGAATATACAGTATTATTGAAGTTGTCATCTGCCAAAATCCAACAGCAGCTGAGCTGTGGCAACAAGAAATCTGGCGATGTCCCAGCAGGAAATTCAAACCTAGTATTGATTCTTCCAGCAGGAGCAGGTAGCAGAAAGTGACTGCAACTCACAGGAGTTCTCTATGCCCTGGATCAGGCCCCTGACAGCAGGGGTTCCAGTTTGAATGGGAAACACAAAGAACAGAGGAAAGTTACAGGTGGGAGGAAGATTATGATCTCTCAATGAGGCAGGAAGCTTGCACAGGACTAAAGGGAAAAGTGATGAAAAATAACATAACCCTTCCACTTCATTAGCTTCCATTTTTCTTCACATCTCATCTAGAGGAAAGGTTCTTATCCGTTTTCTGAGTATGCATATTAAGTTCATTCATGTTTTTCAGGTTTTTTCTGTTTTTTTTTTTTTTTTTTAGATATGCTCTTGAGTTACACCAATAAGTGTTTTCCTGGATATAATCTGAAAACCCCCCTATATATATCATTCTGGTTTTCTTCTGAATTAATTCCATTTGACGAGTTGAGCTGTAGTTACCACACCTCATTAATGTATTTATGTTGAATGTATAGATTATATGGAATTTAAAATACTCAGAACACTATTTTTTTCACCATTTCATTTTTTAAATGTCTCTATATAGTGACCAGTGTTTCACAGTTCTCTTCTAATAGCATGTATATGTAACAGAGATGACTAAGAGAAGCAGGGGCTATGCTAAACCAGATTTCTTAATGTTACTGTTACTTTGCATATGATTTCTTCCTTTCATAATATAACTTCTGTTAGGATTACCAACGTAACACCTATGCGCAATTTATGCGATTGCTGCAGTGGGATGTTTCAGGTGTAAATTTATGTACATAGATCCACCAGGAACTTCAGCATCTTTGAAATTATAAGCAGATTCTCCTGAATTCCTGGAAAACTTCTACAAATATATTAATGCAGAGAAATGATGACTGAGTTTTAACTAAAGCAGAGTTTTTAATTCTGGGGATAATAAGTACAGAAATAACACACGCTGTGACAGATAATGAATCATGCTGATTCACAAATAACACATGTTCATACATCTTAATATAGAGATATAGTTCTATGTAGTACCTGCAACTGAGAACTCACACTTTGTGTTGCCACTTCTTCAGATTTCCTCCCCTAAATTTACTATGACTGGACTAAGATTAAATTGTGTTCTTAATCTCTGTAAAAGAAAGGTTAAACTTATGCTTCCAAAATGCCACTGCCACACACAATCATTATCCATTTTACACATTTGCATTAAAAAAATCTAAAGCATACAAAAAATCAAAGACTGTATTCAGTAATAAAGTATGCTAATAAAAACAGTATGTCCTGAGTCATCCTAATTGTAATTACTTAACCCTAAAAGATTATTTAATTTAATTACATAAGATAAAAAAATTAGTTTTTCATACTTTGTCAGTAAGTCCAGTCCCACATGTAGAGAACATTCTTTAAAAAAAAAAATACTGGAGTGTTCAGTACTGTACATCAGTGTGTTCTGCTCTTTCAGCATGGCATCCTATATAGTACTCTTAAGTTTCTTACTTGGAAAATAAAAATATATATGAATATTATTTTAACAACAGGAATTATTTTGTGCTGATCATCTATCCTTAAATTCTGCAAACGGTCAAATTCAGAGACTTTACCATATAAAAAAAATCCTAATATCAGTATTATTAATTTATTTCCTTATTTTTACAATTTCTCTCTCATTATGTTTTGGAACACTGGCAAATTTTGTGATATTTGGAGAAATAGCTTCTGATATCACCACTGAAAAGCTGGGAAATTGACTGACAAGCTCATCAACACTACAAGATGTTGCTTCCCAACAGTGCAGAAAGTGTGTCTTGAGTTTCAGCTGTCAGTCCAGACCCTGGCTGACAAGTTCATGTAATCATTGTTTAAGAGTCCAACAGCCCAACTCTATTGGAACCCAGCAGCATGGAGGAGGAACTGGGGTAAACTAAATTCAATATGACATTAATTTTAAGAATAGTTTATCATGCCCTTGTTCATGCAAGCTTCTTTCACCTTCAGAAAGCTCCTGTGTTGGGCAGCATGAAACGCAAAATCAAGCTAAATGGGCAGCACGTTCCATTTTTTATTACTGACAATCTTCCAAGTGATGTCAACAAATTAACATTAGAATTGGGAAAACATCTCTATAAATAAGCTTGATGAGCACAGAGTTTGTCATATGGTAAATAAAATGTCTTCATAGTTACATAGCTTAAGTGATAAATTATATCAAGAAAATAGTAAAAGTGTTCTAGCAGTATTCTGGTTATATGAAGAACATGCCATTATTTTAGTCACTACTGTTGTCTCAGCTGTTGTGGGGCATCTCTGACAGATGACTGATTTTTTTTTTTTTTTTTTTTTTCCTAGAGCTGTTTGCATTTCAATTGCAGTTTCAAGTTGAAGCTAGAGCAGAAAGAATTGTAATGACTTTTGCAAATACTGGTTACTAAAAAGGTCTGATGAGAATATGTCAGATGCCTTAAGACACATAAAGCATCTGCACCCTTTTCTCTGAGATCTTCATGGATCTTATAAGAATTGTTTGTTTATCAATGCAGGAGCTTATAAATAACAGGTATAGTAAGCTTAGAAAGCAAGTTTCCATTTCATACTAGAAAACTAAGAATTAAGTTCAACTAATCAGCAAAGAAACAATCAGAAATATACTATGTGACATTATTCAAAAATTGTGCTGATCGTTTTAGAAAAATGAATGTTCACAGTAAACTTCTAACAGGAAAACTTCATTGCTAAAAGTACTGAGAAATAATACAGTGAGTAATGAATGTATCAGAGAAAATAACGACCAATGTATGAACAACTCTTGCACACAAAAAAGTGATAAAAAGCACTTATTTATAATATTTTATGAATTATTACCTAACTGTTTCTGCCTGTAGAAGAAGACTTATTTTCCTTGAAGCTCTACGGCAATAAATCTTGAATTACTTTGGTTACTTCTATCCTATTTCACAAATATACTTAGGTACTTCTATGTTACCTGGCACTAGTGTAGCTGAAATAACAGTGTTCTGAATTTCTCAGTACTAGTTTAAAATGAGTTGAGATCCTGGATCATAGTTCTCTCTCAGTCTATCTAAATTTTCTGAATAGGTCCCACTAATGGTAACAATTTAAATCTCACTGTCTCTGTGAAGTGCAAAATTATTCCTATATTCCTTAAGGTTAGAAAAATATTTGACTACCTAATCTGCTCCCCTGCATGACGAGGGCCATAACGTTCAACAGTTTTCCTTCTGTTCAGCTTAGACGCGCAGAAGTAAATTCACATGTAGGTATTTTATAGTATACTATAGTCATTAATGGAAAGAAAATGGAATGAAAAGAACTCAGAGTTTAAACTGTTACTTGGGGTCTCAGTTTACAGAATTTAAACAATTATCTTGGTTAGCAGAGTTTACCATATAGCAGAACAGCGAATGCATTCCAGTTTTACTGTAGTCATTAAATCACAGCATCCTTCACCAAGTTTCCAAAAATAAAATAAATGTACCCCCTTCATACAGGAAAGCAAATTTAATTGAGGATCTTGACCTAGGGGTTGTATAGGTTCTAAAATGCAATCATATGTTTCACTCTGATGAAACTTTCTTGCTTCAAGCCTGAGAATCACTCTAAGTCTTAATGTGTCAATTAGCTGAAAAATAGGATAAGTTGAATCATAGACTCATAGCATCCTTAAGGTTAAAAGAAACCTTCAGAGATAATCTCATCCAACTCCCCTGCAACGAACAGGAACACTCACAGCAAATCAAGTTGGCCAGGGAACACTTTCAGAACTATGAATATGAATTCAGAAATGTTTGGGGATTAGAAAAAGCTTTAAAAAGCTAGAAACAGTGTATGAACTTCCTGCAAATTCCTGAAAAGTGTACTGTATTATACTGCAATATGGTAGTGTTTGTGTATAATGTAATGGTATTGCATGTGAGACTCAGAGAATGCTTTCATTGTCAGTGAATTGTGTTTTAAGACCTAATATGTGGTGGTACTAAGATTTATCCTGTGAAAGTGTTTATACATTAATAACACTTCAGTTGCAGGATATCTGCTATGTGAACTGTGCTATTATAAAATGATGGGTTTTCTTGAATGTCACTGAAAGAGAATTTCAGTTCTGACCCAAGGGGACAGATGACACAAACAAGTACAGTATCTGTCACTTTCCAATCATCACTGTTTTCACATCACAAGATGTGATCATGACTCTTTCCTCCACTGAACACACTTAAAAAAAAAAAAAAAAATCAACATCGTACTGAAATGTTCGGGTGATTCAGCTCTGAAATAGATTTGAAATGAGTTTACTGTCTGAAAATCCACTCTTGTGGTTTTTTTTTAGTTAATTTTTTTAGATAGTTTGTTTTTTAAATGTATTGTCAGTGCTAAAACAAAGTGTTCCCTGATAGTTCTGGTTTCATAAATTTATTTACTTTATATGCACAGGACTTGCTTTGAAAAAATACCAAGTAATTTGATTTTTTCATGAATTAGTGACTGGTAGAATGCTAATCTAAGCAATTATCTTATCCTGTTCTTGCATTTATTAGCCATTGATGTGCCTGCCTCTTTGGTCCATACGAAAATGATTAGCTCATGTTATCTTCAAACAACTTGTAAGTCCAGATAATATAAACTCAAATCAAATGACAACAAATTACCATGTTGCAGCTAACAAACCTGTTAACGGAAAGGACATGCTGGACAACTGCTGTGTCAAACTAGCAAGGATTATACTGTATTTTTTCAGTGTGCTTTGTGAAGATGTGCCATACACTTTGTCTTCCAAAAATAACTGGTGCACTGTGTCACTGGCTTATCTTAACTAGTTTAGGAAGTTCTTATTATGCAGAAAATATATACTTAGAACTTGCTAACTTTGAAAGAACTGGTTGAAAACCACTAACTGGTTTTCAGAACTAATCTGGAGACGTTAGTCAGGTTCTTTCAGCCTTTTACTTGTTGCATGATATTTTAATCCAAAATGTTACTATAACCAGAACCTAGCAATATAAGTAATGTTGGCAAAGTAAGATTGTGTTAGAGCTTCTACTACTCTGGGATATCTGACAGCAGGACTGACAAAAACACAGATAAATGAACTTCTCAAGGAGGTATATAACATGATACCAAAATAATTCAGAATATATGATATTAGAAGTATCTTATTTCACAATGTGCTTATGTTACTGATCCCTCCAGTACACGCTTTTCTTTCCTGTAGCAAAATAATTACCTGAGACATCTCCATGTATCTCATAACAAGCACATTCATATAAGATATTTATATAATTTGCATACCATACAACATAGTTCTCACTTTGTTTTGACAAAATTTTTGGTCGATAAATGAAGTGATACCGTTATGCTAGGTTGAATGTGAGATTGGAAGTGTATGAAGCTGACAGACAATTGTTCTATTTCCTATGTATTTACAGTATATTTAGCAAGGTTTGACACTTTCTGATGTAGAAGTTTAACTGCAAAATAGAAAATCATCATAGGAGGAAACCTGAACCGTTTTTGATTTTTCACTTCATCTTGTAAAATTCATATTGGGTATGCTATGGAAGGAACTTACATACAGTTAAATGCCTAGCACAGGCTTGCCCATCTTGTTTTATTTACAATACAGGTCCTTCTGGTATCATTACCTTTATTCCTGAAAATCTTCCTCTGTAGCAATCTTTCATGATTTTTATCAAGTTGATGCAGAAAAGTTAGCAAAATCTGAGTGCTGTGATAGTCATAGGAGTTCCACAGGTTGTTCAGTTGCAAAGAACACACAAAGTTGTAATGATTTAATCCTCTCTGATAAAAATAGTGGCATGAGAAATTGTTTCAGCAATGCTGGTACTGGAGTTCTAATTGCACAGTGGAGATAAAAACTGTAGAAAGTTTCCTTCCATTAGTATTTCTAGGATTAACTTTGCTCTTGTGGACATTTTTTATTCTCTGTACAATATTTCCTTTTCAAAACTGTTTTACACCTTTCTGCTTTCAGTTTTGGTACAGGCTGAAAAAAGTATGGGTTAATAAAAGTTAAGTTAACCACCATTTCAGAAGGCCCCAATACTTTAGGCTAGGCTGAGAATGGAAAAACTGTGTTGCCAAGAAAGAAGTTGTTGCCAGACATCCCCAGCTAATTCAGGAAGGTATTCTCTTTTGAATCCCTTTTGGTCTTATTAGAAGGATAAAAAAAAATTTTGCATCCCCCAACTGGGATCTTTGCTGCACTTCTTATCATTTATGTAAAACACTCTGAATAACTGATAGCAATGTGACTAACCATCAATTTAGTAAAATTAAGCGTATTTTTTGGGGCTATTTTTTTCAATAAATCAAGTTTTAAGTGTTGATTACGCGAACAGCGATTGCAATGATTGAAGCAGAACTTTTCTGAGCTCATTAGACATTTAAACTTAGAGAATGTACATTGCACAACACTGTGCTGAGCATAAATATATTTATGTACTATTAATCCAGAAAAAAAGAACATTCAAATCAATTTTTAATTCAGAGATACTCAGTTCCAAGCATGAAATGTTACTTAATCAGGTAACAGATTCATTAGCAGTAGTTAATCACATACTACCTTCAATTCATTTTTAAAACTTTGAATTAGTTATTCAAATTATAGCAATTAAATTATCTTAGTCAAGGGCTTGATTCATCTGAAAAAGTACTTACGCAAACTCGCCATGAATTTACCAATCATGTAGAAATTCCAGAATGTGAATTGAAGATCTAATCCTAAAAGGAAAATACATGTGTGCAGAATGCTACCCTTATAGCTCACATCACAGAGTAATTGTAGACTTAAAGGAAACTGGATTTTTTTTTTTTTTTAATTTATAGGAAGTCTAACTCTGGGTTTTTAGTGTCACTTTACCCATGTGCATTTCCTGTATCTATGAACCCAAATTGTTTATTAAAGATGCCTCTAGCAATTTTTTGGAATTAATCCCTTGGGAAACAGTTATCCCTGAGAGGAAATCCTCCAAAAAACATAAAAATCCCAACAAAATAAAACTACGCACAGCTTTTATTTGTCCTAGATGCAATGTAGTTGATCAAATCATCTATTTGCCTTCTAAACACTGCATTTCTCTGCTTCTTTATGCTTAAAGATAAGCTGCTTTCCCTATTTCATCTATACATTATATGATTTACAGATACTGTAATTTTGGGTACTCGGCACAACATTATATTTTTTTTTATAATTATGGCTACAACAATTTTTTTGTTCACCGAGGATTTTAAAGGGTGAAACGGGTGAGATGTAACACACTTGTCATGTACATTCAGGGTATTCACATTAGCTGTGTAGGATGCATATTTTGTAGCTTTTTTATTGTGCAATGCAATGTGTATATGCTCTCATTTAGTTGTGGTAGTTTACATTTCCGAATGATGTTTGCTGATGAGGATTTTTTTTTTCTGAAGAATGAAATAATAAAGAGAAAATAGTATTCTCACAGGTACATAGGGGAAAGTGTTTCTAGAAATTCACCATACTAGCTTTGCTTAAAAGCTTTTCATAGTATCCCAAGTGCTGTGCAAAGTATTTTTGGTGTTCAGTAAGTATTTGTTATACAAAGAGTGGATGTCTTTTTGAAAGTTCAATCAAGGAGTTAGACAAAAAGGATGGCTAAGAACTTTTCTAGTGACTAATGTGTAGTATAAATAACCACTTTTCTAGAGATTAAAGAAAATTGTGTAAAATGGAAAGAGCCATAACATTAGTACTGGTGTAAGAAGCTTTCTTACCGTTGAACCCATGGTCAGTTTGCTAGGTATCTGTAATGCTAGGTCTTCTCACTGCTGCATTCAAAAGATTTTTCTATCAACAGAAGAAAATTAGAGGAAGTATTCGGAAAAGACTGATTAGCTTAATGATCAGCTGTTTCATAGTTAATATACTATTCAACCTCTATTAGCAGAACCATGTGATTCCCATTTTCAGTGAAACATATTTCATCATTTCTTTATGGTTTCAATCCCTTTACTGTCTCCCACCTCCACTCAGATGTTTGCATTTTAACACAACACTTGTCTGAGATGAAGTACTATGATACACTTGCTCTTAAAAATAAGCAGGTACATCAGTTTTTCACCGGTTATTTCAGAGTTGCATCCTGCATTTAGAAGTTCATTTGTGATATTCAACAAAGCAACGTTTTGCACTTGGGTTGGGTAACCCCGTATTGATACTGAGAGAAGAATTTCTTGAGAGTAGCCTGGCAAGAAGGACAGGCCCTTAGGGGTCCCAGTAGATGAAAAACTTAACTTCGGCCAGTAAAGTGCACTTGCAGCTTGAAAGGCCAATGGTATACTGGGTTCTGTCAGAAGAGTTGTGGACAGCAAGGCAACTGATCCAGCAGTTAGCAATCCTGCCTGTAGCAGGAGGGTTGGAACTTGAAGATTCTTGAGATACCTTCCAACCCAAGCCATTCTATCGATCTATGAGAAATAGAAAGTACTGACTTGAGCATCTTTCTATCCTGGATGCATTTGCACAGGCTGTGCTCTTGCCTGTAAAGCTGTCAATTTAGCAGTCTACTAGACTGTGTGAGCTCCATATGCCCAGCTGATAATTTCGTCTTGCTCAAGCCCTTCTGCATGTTTTGAATAACTCTCTATTGGTTTTTATTAATACAACTGAAGGTAAACAGGTATAACTCACAAAAAACTGGAACCCCTTATTTTTCTAGGAAGTCCAGATGAAGCACAGATGGTTGCTAGGGCACATCTTACACCTGTCTTCATTTCCATGTATTTTATACATCTTAAGAAATTCACAGCTGTTTCTTTAAAAAAAAAAATTATGAAAGTAACTTGGTAAATATTATTATTGAGATATTGCTCACTAAAGCCTGTGAAAAAGTTCAGAAAATAATTTTTCACATAATGTGAATTTCCAGATCTTTGAAACCTTTCCTTTCAGCATCTTGGGCAAGATTTCTAACCTATTAGGGTTAGAACTAATGTATTTGGGTTCTTGAAAAAATAGTTGGATGTCAACATTTTCAACCAGGGCTAGTCAATGCTCTTAGATACTCCTGAAAAATATGGATCTTGTTTTTTTTAATTTACTTTTCACTTAACTGTCTAAGCACAGAGTTTGTATTGTAGCACAGAGTGCTACAATATTCACTGTATTTTCAAAAGCAGAGACAATTGTCTTCTTAACATTTGAAGTATGTAAACCTTGGACAGCCATAGCAGTCTTGGATTTAATGGCACAGTATATTAATATGTACTCTGAATAAGAACTCTGAATTGTATTAGTCACTCAAAGCAGATGTATCAAGATCTTACTGTAGTCTCCATTGTAATGTTTGTTACTATAACATTATTCAGATGTCAAAGAATATCCCATTCTAATACAAGTATAAAATTGCTAAGAATTTCTATAATCACCATACCTTTTACTAGACAATATTCAAATTTTGAAAGAAAAAGGCCTTTAAGAGCAAAAGAATGTCTTACTCTTGTTTCTATAATGTTTTTATGATTTCTAAGACATCAGCAAACTATTTTTTAAGCTGATCTTGACAAACATTTATTTCCAGTGTCATTCAGTTGTGAAAAAATTGTTATGTGAGTGGCCATTGTATATTTGAGACCTTCCTTTAATCAAGACAAAGGTGTAAGAGAATCTGCTGCTCTTATGGACTACAAAAAAGACTGCAGGCATTTGTATTTCCTCCTATACATAACTTCTCACTGCATATTATCTTCCAGTAACAGCTGGTGACATAGATGCTATGCCTTTAGGAAAGTTCACTTTTTCTCTCTTCTGTCTGTTTCAGTCAATTTACCTCAGAGATGAAACTTTGTTTTGGTTGATCTGCTCACAATATCTTACCCAGATCATAATTTAAAACCCTTCTGTTTGGGTTACAGATCATGTATTTTATTTACTTCCTCTTAAATAGCTGAAAATTATGGTTCTTGCTATTCTGTTGTTTAATACACCAGAGATTGTCCAGCAAGTTTTCCTGTAGGGGGGAAAAAAATATAATAAATTTGAGAAAATTGATTTCTCTTTTTGCATCATTTGCTGCTAATGCTAAGTAAAGAAATTTTTCCAGGTGTATTTCTCTTTTCTGTTCTTTGCTAAATTGCTTTGTTTCTCCAAATAGGTATTTCTTCTGAGTTCCAGTTAGAAAGCTTAATATGGCATCATTAAGAAGGCCCTCCTCTTCATCTCCTTACATACTGGAAGAAACAATCTTCCTTATGTCTTTTCCTGGGCATCTTAATTGGGGTGGCCTGGCTGTTGTCAACTGCATAATGCAGTTCTCAGGAAGAGGTTCGGTTACCTGCTTTTTTTCTTTACATTCCCTGAAATTTGAACTCTTTCCAGGGATTTGAACAGCTGTTTTTGCTTATGATTTCTATAAAATATTAGTTTCTACTTTAAATCCATACTCAACACAGGGCAACATTGTTTATGCTAACATTTAAAAAAAACAAACAATTGACACTCATGTTGTTATGAGTAAGGTTCTGAGGGTTTTTAAGACTGCATATTTTTAGCTAATCTTGTATTTACGATGTTAGAGACAACTTGTGACTTTTTTTTTTTATTTGGTCCAACATTTGTTTGGGATTAATTTTCCTTTCCACACTTCTTTTTTTTTTTTTTAGGTTTTTTTTTAATCTACTTAAAGATCTAATGAATTCCCAGAAAACAAGAGAGAAGTTTAAGTTCTTACATCACTTAAGTGCTTTAATTATACAATTCAGATAGAGGTATACAGAAAACAAAAGTTCACTTACTTTTTGTAGAAAATGTCTCCTGGCATGTTATCCTGTATCTTGATTTTTTTGGAGGTGGTTTAAATATTTTTTTAATAGAAAATGCTTCCCTCTTCCTTTTCTCTGAGGAGTTGCTGACTTTTTTTTTGTAATTTTATTTTTTTACCAAAATGTAGGGTTGCAGTTAGTACTACTGTTAATGGGAGATGACAAAACTTCACTGGAACCAGGACAGGGCACTAAACAGGATTCGTTTCATTCCCAGCAATCAATTTTTCAGAAAGCTGAAATTAAACAACGTCTGTCACAAAAAAAAAAGGGAGAAAACTAAAAGAAAGAAAAGCTGCTACCACCATACCTGCAGTGAGTTTAAAATCCTCAAAATTCTAATTTATATATGTGTGACTAAATGACAGAAGCTGCTATTTCTCTCTCCATCCTGGGCAGAATAAACTAGATCAGAAGGAATGTGAAATTGTTGCCTCAGAACATATTTATTTATTCAAAACATTTATCTGAGGCTGGCCTCATGAGCAGTCTATCATTTTTGTTCATAATCTGGTGGGAGACCACTCATGCAAAGCTACTCAAATGAGTTCAGTACACTTAGCAACACTAACTCCTTAGTGCCTGGAAACAAACAAAGACATTTCCAGGCACATTTTAGGATGCATATTATCCTGTCAAGTTAATGGGTAGAACATTTTTCAAATCTAAACACTAGGAGTATAAAAGATCAGCAGCAATTTTTCTATTTAAATAATAGCATTTGTAGATTGGATGTTTACCTTAGAGCCTGACAAGCAGGGATCATTAGTGAATGGATAGAGTATATCTACTTCACAACACTTTGCAGCTGAGTCTCAGCCAAAAAAATCTGGCAGTTCATCTACTTTCCAAAAATTTTCATGAATAAACAAAGATTATTTGCTGATTTTTGGACTTGGATGACTGTATATATGAGATGCGAAGTAAATTCTGGGGAATGATTACTTAAAGGACTGAAGAGACATTTAGATCAGTTACTAGTGATTTGTTTTAAAATAAGTTCACAGAGAGGAAGAAAAGCAGATCTGCTGGAAAATGCACACAAAGCTGCCTTCTGTCTGTTGAAAGATCAAGACTAGGAAAGCAAGGCTTGAGGATGTGAAATATGGTGGATGGTTATACTCTTGAAAAGTGATATTCCCCAAAATTATTTAGAACAGACAAGAAAAGGATTAAAGCTAAGACTGTGATGTACCTACCTGCAGAATCTGTGATGATGCATCTCAAGAAAGGTAAAATTCATCTCACGTGAAGAGCTTTCTGCAGGTAACATTTCTGGAATACTGCAAGATCCACAGTTTTATTCTGAGAAAACCTTATCACTAAGCAGGTACCAAATAATTGCTTAAGACATGGCTAACTGAAAACTTCAAAGTGATTGTCAGTAAGAAATGCTCATCAAATTAAAATATTTCTATGGGTCAGTACTACACCTACCATGGTTACCAGATTAACATGTCACTGCAATAGTTTAAAGCCAGCCTAAATATTACATTAGTAATATCACCACTAAAAAATTACACATCAAACTACATGTACAGAGTGCAGAATGAGCACTCTGTCATATAGACAGCGAAGTCCCTTGAGAGTAACTATAGTGTTGGCTACATCTGCAGAGTCCTGAGTAATGGAAAGCCTAAACATTTTGAAAAGATTGTAGGAATATTATTGACCCAAACAAGAAAGCTGTGAATTATTCCTAGCACAGCACTGCATCTGAGGAGATCCTGGGGTGTAAGAGGAGTTCTGAATTTAAATAGGTTATTAACTTTCACATATAGTATTTTGAAGATATGCTATAATGCTTTACTTTAGGTTTCCACATTAGTTTGAGTATTCACAGTTTTAAAAAATCAAAGGGTGTTAGGGTGGTTTCACAAGAAGCTACAGAAATAATCAGAAGTGCATAAAAATATATTTCATGGTAAAACAGTCTGTTTGGTAAAAAATAAATAAAGAAAGAATAAATAGATTCAACTATCTCTTTCTGGCAAAGCACACACTCGCTGGTTCCTGATAGGCATTTAATCTTACTGAGAACTGTATATGGCTTAAATTTGAAGCTGGGCATAATCAATTGGAAATAATTATCTTCTTAACAATGACAGTTCATTAACCATGTGCAAATTTCTTAGAAAGTCTTCTTCCCTCCTGTCTTTGCACAGTGTGGTTCTGCGTAAGATCGTAGAATGATTTGGGTTGTAAGGGACCTTTAAGATCATCTGGTTACAACTCCTTTGCTGTCATCAGGGATACCTTCCACTAGACCAGGTTGCTCAAAGCCCACATCCAGCCTGTCTTGAATGCCTGTCACTGAATAAGTTGTTGCAGTGTCTCACCACCTTTACAGTAAGGAATTTCTTTCTAGCATCTAGATTATATGTTAGAAAGAAATCTAACTAACTAATCTACTCTCTTTCAGTTTAAAACTATTTCCTCTCATCTTGTCACTAGTCACTACACGCTCCTTTATAAAGACTTTCCATGGCTTTCCTGTTGGCTCCCTTCAGGTTCTAGAAGGATGCTACGTAGTTTCCCTGAGCCTTCTCTTCTGCAGGCTGAAGAGCCCCAGCTCTCCTAGCCTGTCCCTGTAGAGGTGCTACAGCCTCATGATCATCTTTGTGGCCTTCCTCTGATCTACTCCAACTGCTCAATGTCCTTGTACTGGGGGCCCCTCATGCTGAGTCTTTCAACAACTGACACTCCCAAATCTTTCCCCTTCAAGCTGCTTTCAAGCCATTCTCCACCCAGCCTGTATTTGTGCTTGGGATTGCCAAGCTTTTGATTGGTTTGTTTTTGTTGCTGTTTTTTGTTTGTTTGTTTTTTGCAAAGGCTTCAAATAGCCGTGTCTGGTTTGCTTTTATACTGAAGTCATGCTAGTTCTAGTTAATCAGTCTTGAAGATTATTATCACTCTTGCTACAGTAAAATCTATCTACTGAAGTATGATTAAAAACTTTGCATCATTTTTCCATCTCCTCTTTAGGAAAATGACTTCTCAGCCTGGAAAGGGACAAAGAGAAGGAATGGAGAATAGGCATACGGTCAGTCCCTTATGACACAACTTCCAGAAAACCCAGAGAAATTAGCAAACTCCACTTCTAAAAATGATCCAATACTTGCAGGTACAGTGTATAATGCTCTGCTCCAGAATGGTCTGTGTTATATGTTCTAAAAATAACCCAACAAAATAAATCAGAAAACTCTGGGAAGATTGACCCATGCTGTTCCTCAATCCCATTTAGTACAGAACACATCTGAAAAGTGTGAAATATTTGGTCTAACTAAAATACCCCTGTGTGCACTGTTTGTCCAGTTTCCTGAGCCCACAGACTAACTTAAAACTCACACCACCAGCTGCAGTATCCTTCTGGAAACATACTTACTGAAACAAAAATTATTTTTTAAAATTTCCACTGAACCTCACAGAAACTGACTTAATTCATGGTTACCTCAGAATAAATGTTTGCAATAAAATACTGGAAAATCAGTGTGTACATATATATATATATACAGAAGTAAGAATATCCAAATGAGAAAATAGTCTAGTGTCTTTACATTTATGAGATAAAAAGCTATTTATGTGTCTTCGGTAAAAAAGGAGCTCTAGGCTGCTCAAAATGTGAGAAGAAGTTCTCATTTTAATCTCACTTCTTTCTGTCTCAGCCGGTTCTCCATTAAAGTTTAACTATGATTTCTCTTTCAAAATGATGTTATTGAAACAGAATGGAGAATGTATTACTTAGGCAAGATAGGTCAATGGAATAAAATCAATATCATTAGCCTAAAAGCTCTGTCTAGCCTGTACATCACATGGCTCTATAAGGAAAATGTCCCTTAAAAGAATACATTTACTACAGATTTCTCCAGAGACTGATGGGGGAATTATGAAAAATTGAGGGAATAAATGTACTTTTTAGAGTGGGTACCATATTCCTCTTCTTCTTGTACCGCATTTGGCAAAATAAAAATAAATAAATAAACAAATAAAAGACAGTTAAATGCTCTTTCTAACCATTGCTTTGGTATTTCTCTAAAATAAAAATTTCTGCTCCCTTCAGTTAGCATTTAAAACAGTGAGTGATACTAACAATTTCAATAAATTAATCTTTTTTTATTTTTAACTCTTGATCAATTTGTAAAATACTCTACAGTTACAATTGGAATTTATTTGGAACATCATCTTAACAAAACTGTTATTCATCAGTTTTCTGAAATTCTTGCAAGTTTGATGACTCAAAAAGATATTTTTTTATTGCTGTATTTTAATGCAAGTAGAGAAATAAATTCAACATTTTGAAACAAAGAAAAAGCAAAACATGGAATTAGAAAGGAAACTGACTAGTTTTCTAATATAAAGTATATAAAAAATAGGCACACTCTATGAAATATCTCGATGTCCAGTATTTACCCTGAAATTACACTGTGCTGAGCTGTTTGTATTCTGTCAGGCTTCCAACAATATACAGCAGACTTACACAAGTACACAGTTCTCAGGAAAAAAAGTGAATGAATTGGATTAATGTAATTTCATTTTCTAAAATCAGCATGTAAATATTTTTATAAGAGACAATATTTTAAAGAATATAAGTTTGTCTGGTTGTATTTTTCTAGGAAGTTTTGGAATATGTTTTAATGTGATACATGATCTTTGAATATGTTATCAATTATCTGCTATACTTTGTCACACTGGGAACTTATCTGTGAGAAACTACAGTACCGGTAAGTTTAGATGGTCATATTTTAAGAATTCAAATTAAATAAAAATAAAGGACTCAAAAAAAATATATATATAACAGTTAAGTAGGCCTTATAATGTACTGAAGCAACTGTTAAAAATATTAGAAACAGTTTCAGATATTATTAACAACAGAATATAGACATAGATATTTTGTTGGGAAATGTTTCAGTCTTGTTTTATATTCAAGACTGTCTAATGAAATATAACTTGGAATTCTTTAACAAATGAGAAAAAAAATGAGCCCTTTTTGGCAGTCTTTAGGAGAAAATGGCTGTTTAGCCATAGTTTGTCCTGCTGAATTATGCAGTAGATAAACTGGGCAAATATTCATATTAATTTCTGTTTTCTGCTGACCGTTTAGCCTTATAGACATGATATCTCCCATAGTGTACATCAACAGTCACAAATGAGAATGTACTTTCAAATTTCACTTTGTTTAAGATTCTGAATATTCTTAGTAGTGCTCTAACACAGTCTTGAAAATAATAATGTAGGCAGTGAATTAATTTGGAACAGATATGTAATGAAAGGAAGCCACTATTGAGTGAGTTACCCACCAAATGAAAATAATGTCATAGTGTATTTTTGCTCTCTCTTTATCAGACTTATTAATCAGACATATTCATACTGACTACCAAAAATGAAGTTCAAGTGCTTTACTCATGAAGGCTATTCTAAAATTATCTTTAGGAAGAGTGTTTGTAATATATCTATCCTCCATGATCAATAAACATCTTAGAAAAAAAACTGCAGCAGCAAGTTTTGTATCAATTATTTTAATTTTTCCACAGATGCTTACAAAGCATTTCACTAAATTCTGGAATGTGCAAAATCTGTTCTAATTTGGAAGCATCATGACTTACTGATGAGTGTCATCATCTCTGTTATTGTCAGCATCATAAGCCATGTTGGATGTGAATATAGTTAGGTAATGTTATGTCCATCATTAAGACTTGGTCACTTTCTGTATAATTCAGTGGCAGTTCATGTAATAAAATTATCTATTTCTAAAGTCAGAGAAATATATGACAAAAAATCTTTGAAACCCAAGACCTTGAATGCCTCTGGGAATTCTCTCTGTGCTTCTTTCATGTAAGATGGAGTTACACTGAAAATAAATTTTTAAATCTCAGTATTCACTGAGCTTTTACAACAGTAAATATATAAATTTCATATACTCATAGATCTTATTGAAACTTTTCTATAATTCTTTTCCTTTGTTTACATTTTGAAACTTTTGAAACATTATTGAAACTTTTCTATAATTCTTTTCCTTTGTTTACATTTCCTAAGCAAATCATAAGAAGAAATACCAAAATACTACCCAGTATTTTGCTCCTAAAAACTCTCAAACACAGTTAGCTGTTTGCATGATTTTATTAGTCATACAATTCCTGTGTGGTTTTAGGAGAACAAAGTATATGGACTTATTTATTTTAGGATTTAAAATCTACTTCAAAATAGAGCTCTTCCTTTCTTTTTTTTAACTAATGAACCATAAAATATCAGGTTCCTCACTTGCCAGAAACTTATTGATCTACACTACAGACATTGCATATAAAATGAAAATTTAAATGTAGCTAATAGTTTAGTCACTATAAATAAAACAAATTGACAGTGAAATTGAAAAATTTTTGTCACAGTGAGTTGCCTTTGTAAAACACACATGACTGTAAGTCAGAGAGGGATGGAGACCAAAGCAAGGGCCAGAAATTTGGAGCTGGGCTTACAGATTAGTTTCCATTACTGCAACAACTTGCGGCATTAGAATAAAAAATATGGCAGGTGATGAGGTACTGAGCCTTATTCTCACCATAAAGGCAGAAAACCTGTGCTATTACATCTCACATCTAATAGGTTTCTGCCCTCTCTTTCATATATGAACCCTTCTTTTTTGATAAATTTCTAATGTAGCTCATAAGGTTGGATTGGGTAGTGTCATTAGGGAAGACTCTCAGCCTCTTGGATGGAGAACATTCATGTGTGGATGTGTTAACATGGAAGATCTACTTTGAATTCAAGGTACAATAGTGGGCACTCTGTTACATACAAAGGCTGTATTACAGGAATACAGATATTTTAAAGGCTTTTATTAAATTCCTAAAGGAATTTATATCTCCTAAAGGGATATATTAAACTACTTCACACTCATCTTTCTTAAACTCTGGCTAAGATGCTGTGTTTATATCAAAATACCAAATGGGAAGTAAAAAAATGGGGCAATATGCCTTGCAGTACATGCTGACTGTATCAAACATGAATGTTTTGTTGTACCTAATAATTTTATCCTCTAAATGAAGTGGTGAAGGGTGATCAGGGGTAGAAAAGGCTCTAAGTACTGTCAGTGAATATTTCCTAGAATCATAATTCATTCCAAGAAAAAAAAATAATGAATTAACCATGGAACTAATGATGAAACTAATGCAGAACTTACTACAAGGAAATTACGTTGTATTCTTACTTATCATTGCTATGAAAAAAAATAAAATAAAATCAAGTAGAGATGCAACAAGAATGAACTATTTGTAGAAATAATTAATGCCTTTACCTGTCCAGACTATCATCATTATTCTCATTTCCACTGTGCAAAATACCGCGGAGAACAGTCACTGTGTGGAGGGACACCCATAATACTTGCAACAGTGTTGCTGACAAATAGGGCTCTCAACTTCATTAAATTGTATGACATTATCTTGGTGAAAGACAGAAGAGGAGGTCTTCAGATTTTATGTGGGCTGCTTCAAAAGTAATGCCACCTTTTTATTTCCATGGAAACTACAACAGATATAAAGAGCACAATAACACTGTTTGATAGACTCAATTCTCAGATACAAAACCCTATTTTTCAAAATAGTCAACACCATTAGCTATGGATTTTCACCAGCAATGAACAAAAGCCTGCCTTGTAAAAAATCTTTACCAGTGGAGTTGACTCACTGTTGCTGTCACCACTGCTGAAACAGAACTCCCACCACTTTACTGTGCTCACATCCACTGTTTGGTCTCCATAAACATTGAGGAAGGTCAGTGAATATCAGTGGGTGCCATTTTTTCCACATGGAGGAATTCAGTGACACTCCTTTGCTCCATACACATTTTCATAACAGACACCATTTTGTCAGAGTGACATTCTGCTGCCATCTGTCACAAAGCAACAAAATGCAGTAGAATATTGGTGGGAAGGCTCAGCCTCTACTGCCATACCACCAACGCTCACCACTGATGTTGTCAGCCAATATAATAAAATAGAAAAGATTACTTTCAAAGCACCTCTTGTATAAAAGCAGAGAAAGAAATATGTTTAATGACAAAAGCACAACTTTGAAGGGACTACTGCTTGTAGTAGTCAAGAACAAATGAGGATTCGCTGAATGAAAAGCAGCTCTATATATCAAAAAAGGAATAAACAAATATACAAATAATCTTTAGAAAGTTTAAAGTATTTGATTATGAGATACTTTTTATGTTTATAAAAAAATAAACAAGGCAAAGTATCAGATGTATCAGATCATCAGTACAATGGCATAGACTATTTCTAGAGAAAAAATAAGGCTGCGGTGGTGCACCACTAATTTTGATATAGTTAACTTCAAGCTGGTGGTAACATGGATGATGAATCACTCATCCAACAACACAGGAAACAATTCTTCCCGCTGAAACAAATTATAACAGACAAGGGCTTTAGCAACTCTGCTTAGCTGATTTAAAAGGCAGAGGGAATGTGGTGAATAATGGAAATTTCTCTATATACTGAACCCTGCAGCACTATGCCATAGATGCATGGCTTTGAATGAGACTTACATTCTTAGGCTTATCCTGGTTATGTTTCATGGCATTTCAAAGCATCTGGAAGAGTTAAGTACACAGTTCTCAAATAAGCACAGGGGTAAACTTCTTATTTCAGTACCCTCTCTCCTGAGTTCAGTACCTTAGCGACAAGAATATTCTTATTCCTCTTATAGATTCCATTTTTCAGAAACAGAAGACTCACATTATGCACAACCTTTAAGATTTTAGGTGTAGTGACATAATATAGTTAATCAAATCTAAACTTTTTTAATGGTACTTTTCAATGTTGAGAGCAAATCATAACTTTGTCAGTAGTGTATCAAAGAAATTTGTCAAGAATGGCCAGAGACTATTTTATTTCCTTGAAAGAAAAAAAAAATGGGTGTGAGGAGGTTCTCAGCCCCTTCTCAGAACACCAGCAGCTTTGGTCTGATTAGAAGCCTTCCAACGATAAGTAAATATTTAAAGTTGAATCTCAACATGATGCTAATTAAGGAGAACTAATTCTAACATGTTATACACAGAAAATGTAATTTATTAGAGTGTGTCAGCTGTGTTATATTTAAAATTGATTTTACACAGAAATAAATGGAAATTTCTTGAGAAGGTGAGTTTATGCTTCTGATAATAAATGATTTCACATAGATGGATGGTTGGACAGGATGATCTCAGAGGTCTTTTCCAGCAGTAATGATTTTATGTTTCTCTGAAATATCCAAGGAGTCTAAAATAATCTCCATCAAATCTTCTTACTGGTGGACTATGCTTCGTTCACTTCCTTGTTATGGTCCAGAACTCAGGCACAAAGTAAAAAGATCCATTGCAGACATACAATTCATCTTCCAGAGCCTCTTTTTATGCTTTTCTTTTTTTTTTTTTTTTTAACTACTGGCCATAATTTTCCACAGCCTGTTATCTCAGACCCTATGAGAAAAAAGAGGATATTACGAGACATTCTATTCTGAACCCGACACCTCTTCAACTGCATTCTGAGATATTTCTCGTTCTTGTATTACTTCACATTAAAATATTGAAGGCCTATCACTAAGTTCCTTAGCATGCTTTTACATTAACTTTGATTTTACCATCTCTCCTTATTAGTGTTTGGTTTGTACATTTTATAGTGTAATAATTAGTCTTTTTCCATGACGATAAACTTTGCAGAACTTGTGACTTACAAATTATTTACTTGCCTTAAATGATTTAAACTGCACAGGATTGAACAATGAAGACTGCTTGCTGTTTACTAGCATAACCATGAAGCAACAGTCTTATATGACCCTGACCAATTTGTATTATAGTTTCTGCATGAAAAGGATGTCTGTTGTACCATGAATATTCTTTTATATCTGTTGGAAAAATGATTGGAGAGATGCTGAAGAAAGCATATGTTTCTCCCCAGATGGAAGCGTGAAACCTAAGTGTTAGTTAAACTGTAGAGATCTTAACAATAAAAATCTACTTTTAACTGACAAAATGAGACATACATGCTAACTCAAGAAAATTATGAGTAAGATTGAGAAAGAAAAATAAAAAAAATTCTAATTCTAAAAGTGATCCTGAAAAGTGTCTTTTTTTTTTAAGGAATGTACCATTTATAAAATACTTTTTTGATATACACACAAATACGAGGATAAGTGCACTGGTGGTTAACCAACAGTGTATTGCAGAAAAAAAAAATTGAATAAATACAGAGGATTTATCTACCAAGTTCATTTTTATTTCAGTCAACATAAATTCCCACACTTTTCACATCACTTTAATATTTGAGTAACTTACATATTCAAGTGCTTTGTGAGCAGAAGGCATTGATTCCTTAAAACATACCAGAAGGGAGAAAAGCCTTTTTCTGCTGTTTTTAATTTACAGATGGAAGAGCAGATGAAGGGATTAAAGATCCCTGAAGATTTAGAGTGAAAGTATTTCACATTCAGCTTGTATTTAAACTTACTGTTGAACAGAGTCACATCTTTCAGAGTTTTGTTGTGTAGTAATATACAGCAATAGGTGACAACTGTGAATCAACTGCGTATTGAAGTGATGTTCTATCATGGATCACATATTGTTATTTCTGTATTTTATATAATATGCATTTCAAACTCTGAGAAGGTAAAAATAACTTGTTTCTGTTGCTAAACAGTTTTTCATCATTACATGTAATATATTTAGATATTTTATAAGATGGTTTTATTTCTTTGCCAAATTTCATTTCCCTTTTTATCTGTACTGCCAAACATTTTTCAAAAGTGAAAAAGCCAGTCTTGCAAAGCACTGGAGTTCTTCAAGGGAAGTTCAGGATACTTCTCATCTTTTCCAGTTACATTACAAATTTTTCCCTCTCTGATTAACTGACCATCCAAGGAAATTTTAACTGGATAAATGTTCACCTTGTCAGCAGTTGATTACAACTTCTCACTGACCTTTACATAGCATTAGTTTTCACTTTTTCAGTAATTATATGTAATAATAACATTTAACGGCATTATGTTTTCAATTTCTTAGCTACATTCTTAAAATTTGAGGCTTAAATCATCCATATTTTGCTGTAGAGAGCTGAACAATGTTGCTCCATCTTTCACAATATTCTGCGTACAGTATTCCATATAGAATTCTGTACATAGTTTCTGGTTAAGTTTCTCATGCTTATGAGTTCAGGGATTATACTTTTGACTCTGATAAAAATGCAACTTCAGATGATTTAAGGTTTCACAAGCTCATATTAATTCAAAACTAAATTCACACATGGATGAACCTAACTATTTTAGTTTTGCTGAGCTCAAAAAATTCCTTCACTGCAAATTCTCATGCTTTTTATGTATTACAGGAGCACGTGAGGTTCCTTTTGCTGCTTTTTCCAGGGAGTTTGAAAATACTAGAAGAAATGTTCTGCATGTACAGAAGAGAAACAGCCTTCAATTCCTGCCCTGGATAAGTGTATATTATAAATTTCTTCCACAGCAATATTATTTTCATTGATTCATCCAACTGAATATATGTTTGTATGGCATAGCTTATCAACTAGGTCTCTGAGAAATGAATTAGGATTCTGGGAAAGTCTGTATATCATCCAGGCCTCAGCTGAAGGCATGAGAGGAAGCTGCATGAAAACCTGAGCAGAAATGTTTGAAAGGATTTTTTTAAGGTTTAAATAGTTTCTTAGACAGTTTCTGGGCTATGCCTGTGAGATTGCACCTGTTGGAGGCACTTGGCTCCTTTGGCTTTGCGCGGTACTCAGGCTAACAGCTCCTGTTTTTGGCTGAGAGATGACTCTGACAGCCATCTGGCTCTAGGCTCTTGGTCACTGCTTGCCAGCTCTGTTGTACAACTATGTCGATACAAAGTAAGGGGTACCAGTTCTGGTCTGGTCTGTGTCCCTACTCGCAGAGCCTGGTCCAGCACACAGCACTGTGTTAGTAGATCTCTGATCCAGGCTCATTTTTTTGGAAAACCAATGACTGGTTTGATAAAAATTTAAATGTATTAAAAAGTGAACTGGTTGTCTCACATTTAGTGTTTCAAAAGGAGAAAAGAAAAAATAGAATAGAAAAAAAAAAAGAGAGAGAGAGAGAGAGAGAGAATTTATTATATATATCTTCATATTTTATAAAAATGAGTATCTACATTTATTTTTTGTTTGTTTAAACTGCATTAAAAAATCCAATCCGTTTGTTTCTAACATCTTAATTTTTCATTGTAATATCTGAATTTCACAGAATTTTCAACAACTAAAGATAAAAAACCATGTCCTCTTCACTGCTTTCACTGCTAGAACTCACAGTGTAAAATAATGCTTCAGTAAATGCAAGCAAATGTTGACAATAAAATTGCCCACTACCACAACAGATAGATAGAAAGACAAAAGTCAATGTCAAACTCACAGCTCTGTGTGAATAAATAGCATCATATTTTTAACATACGTGAAAGAGAGTAGAGTTTGACTGTTGAGTACTAAAAACTTCTAAATGGTAAGTGGGAGAATTTCAATAAAAGTTCAGAGAAAGAGTTTTATTCATCATCTGCTCTCTGTTCAACATCCTCTCTGTTTCAGGCAAGATGAGCCAATCAAAAAAACTCTCTCCAGGTGGCTGGGCAAACTAACAGGGTGAATGCCTGAAGAATTATAGGACTTATCATGGAGTGCAGGTGGAAGAGAATTTTGAGACTACATAAAATGTATTTGGTGATATTTTAAGAGTATTGTTGAAAAGTGCAAAACTTACCATGAGATGTTTAGGTGAAGGATCAAGAGCAGGTACCAAGGTGAATAAGTGAGAAACAATTATAGGAAAAGACAGGGAAAAGGGCCAAATGCAAAGACTGACCAGATTCTGATCAGAGCAGCTGCTGCATCCCTCAGGTGTCCAACAAGATCCTCTGGAGACATGCTTACTGTGTGTCTGTGCCATGCCCCAGCAGCTGACATTCTGTAGCAACGAGGAGGGAAAGGATAGAGTTCTGTGTTTATCACATCTATGAGTGCTATTTGTACCTGAGCAGATGACAGCAGGGTGCCTCCTTCTATCTCAGTGGACCTCATGGACATTTGTTGCCATCAGGAATGTGTACTCGGCCTTGGTACTGGCTAGACCCTGGACTGGTCAGCCTGAACAGCCTGCACTGAAAGTATCCTGCTATGTCTAGCAGCTGTCAGGGAGGCTTGTCAAAGGAAACAAGAAATAATAAGAGCTGCAGCTAAACTAACTTTTCGTGACAACTTTAAACATTTATAGTACTATATTTCTTCAATACTACCAGTGATAAGTAGATTATTATTGCTATGAATGTTTCCTTTTTCTCATTATGCCAAGGTTGTAAATAATACAAGTATCCTAACCTGTGCAAGGTCTGTTTTTGCAAATTCTGTGCTCAACACAACCTCTCCTGATAACAACATTAAGACAATGAGTGAGGGCATATTTCTCACCTTTCCCAAGGCTCCAATTTGATGTAGTTTTCCAAACACATTTTCAGCTGCATTAAGTTTTTGATTCAGGTTTGCACTATTTTCCATGTGCCCAGTCCCACATGGCTGCACCTTCTGGATCATTTATAATTGCTGTATGTAGAAGTTACTCACGTCTTTTCACTTTTACTGTCCTTTATGTTTAAAATGTAAAATAGAAGACATCTAGTAAGGTTGGTAGAAATGATCACTGCAAAGTAGTTCATAGCTATAATTAGAGTTGGTTTCCAGACTCACCAGCTGTGTCACATCCCTCTTCATAGACCTCATATACAAGTTGCCATTTGTATACGTTATGCTATGTACTTTCATAATTAATGAGATATCTTAAAAGATTCTCCTTCTAAGTCAAGCACTATTTTTTTATTCTTGTTAAGTAGTGTGTTGCTTAAATTGTTTTGTTGACATCAGGAAGACATTCAAGGAACAAAGCACCAAGTACGTTGAATAATCTGTCCCTTTGGGAGTATTTTAGTCTAATTATCTTAATTCTCCCAAGAAAAGAGAATGAGTGTAGGCTGGTTTACTTGTTTCCTTTTTCTTCCCTCTCTGGAGTTGTGATTCTTCAGGGGTATATAGAGGAAAATGAATGAATTATTACAGTCTGTATTTATTTCCCAGTAGTAATGAATGCCATTCTGAAGTTCAGCCACTCATCACTGCCAATGACCAAAGGAATAATGTCATTTAAGTAGAGGCATGCACACACAAAATGCTAAGGTTAATGTAGTAAGTCTAAAGAAATAGGTTGTACTCGTATGATGCCTTCAACAAAGCAAAGATTAAATTAATCAATACAAGAAATGTTCTTGAACTGCTGTAAAACAACAGTAAGTGCATATATCTCTATAAATAATCCAAGATTATGATACATGGAAATAACTATGCTGCAGAACAGTTGCAAATGTCCTCTTGGGGATGGAACACATCTCATATATTTTACAAAGGAGATTTTACAAGGCACAGTCATTAATAAAACACCTGTCTTCAGCTTTTTTATTTCTTTATACTGTAGGTACACTTGTTCTATAGATTTTACTATTTTCTCAGGTTCTTCTAATATGTGCTGCCTTCTTTAAATGAAGTTGCTGCAATATTTGATTTTTCCTCTGAAAATATGTTTTTTTCCATCTCTGTGGTGCCTCAATACTAATAAAAGGCAGATGAGTAGTACAACAACATAAAGACCACAAAAGACAAAGAATCATGCGAGAACCCCTCTCTTTGATATTTTCCAGCTCTGATGCCTAGAGGAGAAGCAATAGGAATATAAATATAGTAGCTAGTATTAACCATACCTCTGTAAAGCTATGCCAGCTAGTATTCATACTCACTAAGATTTAGGTATTTTTAGCTACCATATGGATCCTGAATCATTGCGTGTCAGAACAAAAGGCACATGTGCAGGGCTTCAATCATTCTCATAGCCCTTCATGGACAGGAAAACATTGGAATCCTTAAATGAGCTGTTTAACTCTATGAACTGGAAAAAGAAAACTATCTAGTAGTGCCTCCCTTGGATGCTGAGAAAGTGGTACTGACAAAGCAAACATACGATAAGGGAAAAGCTGTCACTGCATCTTCCTTCCTCTAACTACAATTTAAATCCTGATATTCACAACAGAATATGAACTCTCTGGGACTGAATATTTATCAAGAGACTTTCTTCTGATAGAAGATGTTCATGTATTCTGGACTTGCCTGATGCTGTGGGATTTGTTTCTTAGAACCACAGCTGTGGCTCCAAGCAAAGTACAATGGAATGCTAAGTGAGTTGTATGTCTTTACAAACTCTAATTGCAGTTATATGGGGAGAAGTGTACTTTCCCGTAGAGAAGAGTGAAGAAGTTGTACCATCCATTCGAAGAGTAATATCATTCATTGCTCAGGCAACTTTGTACTATAGTTTTTGCAATGAATAAATGGCTAACACTAACTTACAAATCTTTCAGGACTTTAACCTAGGAGGCTTTCCTCTACTTCAGAGCCATTTCTGTTGTATGTAATGAAAGTAGTGTGTTTCTCATTCCCCCTTTGAAAAGGCTAATATGCTTTCCTAAAGTAAAGACAAGCACCTAAATACATGATTAAACACCTACATAATTTTAGTCTTTAAGTTAATGATTGTTTTATGTCTCTCAACACAGTAGAAATTGTGGATGGATAGCATCCTAACATGCGCTCAGGTTGTGTGACTACAGGTGCTGAAGCTGAAATCTTTTCATTCGAGTCCAATGCTTTTATTCTTCTGATTTGACTGAAGTATAGTCTGATATGTGCAAATATATGTGAACTATCTAATCAATATTTGGCTCTTGTACAGGAAAACTTCAAGACCTGACAAATGCTAGCAAAGAGTCTCAGCTTAAGAGACCTCATCTGAAGTCTTACATTCAGCAGAAGTCATTCAGCCTGTTTCAAACCTATCAGTATTGCAAGCTGAAGATAAAAGGATGGCAGGCAGCCATCTGTGAGTGTAGGAAAGGAGTCTCTTCGGCTTAATGCACAGACGCACCTTGCTCCACACTGAGCTCCATCTCCAAAAACAGAGGGCCAGAAATGAACCACGAAGTTGTCACAAATAAATTGAAGTGCACACAGCCCCAATCTGGTCTGTGCTCCCCATACCGAAAGACTTGGTACAAGAGCTCACAGCCTCCTGTCCCAGGAGAGCTCTAACTTTTGCTGATTGCCCAGCCTGGGTGCACTTGTGCTGTATATGCACAGTGAATGGTAGGCACTTGAGTGCACACCTGGAACTGCTGTTTGTTCTACAAAGTCTGGGGGGCTGTGACTGACAGAAATTCTAGTAAAATAATACTTTAGTGTATTGAGTGTTTGGAGTACACTGACTGAATGAAAATATTTCAATTCAGGAGAATTTAGCAAACACAGACAGTTCTGGAGGTCAGCCTCCTGCTGTTATGCATATAACTGCAAAATGCAGATATATGTACTTCACCTCCAATGTGGACATCTTGAAGGTTTAGTTGCAGCCTGTTGTTCTGCTCATCTTCTTTAAATAAATTCAGAAAATTTGCATTGTTGCAGGAGCAAGACTTTGCCTTTTGTCCCACTGGCACCAATGATATATATGCCTCATGTGAGAAACCTTCCTGTGAAAAATTAAAGACCACAGGGATTTGAGCTCTGAGAACCTACTAGAGAAATAATTGGTTTCATAGATAATCTCTCTTGTAACATCATTTTAAACATGTTACCTGAACATATGGATAAAGTAATTATAAATGAAATAATTTTGACATTAGTAGTCCGTAATAGATTGATTGCTCATCAGTTTAGTATAACACAGAGAATGATTTAATACAAGACTCAGATCTCTGAGTGCTGTCAGTGTAGTCAATCATTAGGAAAGTGATTTCTATTAATGCTCTATCTGCTCTTGCTTTTAGATTACTGAATAATGCAATCTACAGTAAGGGGCAAAATGTTTATAGGTTTCAAGAGAAGCTTGCAAATGTGGCACCTATCTCTGTCTGCAGTTTGTTTGCTTTTTGAAGGCAGGTTTTTTTTTGTTGTTTTTTTTTTATGACATGCTTTTTTGTGGTCTTATATTGTTTAAATAAATTCAAGAATATGAGGAAGGAAGTCTGATTTTCTTTTATTTTGAAATTACTGGAATTTTCTCTGGTAAGATTTCTATAACAACAAAAAATCAAAAGAAAAATATTACATGGTAGATACCACAGAACATGGAAATTAGCAAGTTGCCATCTGAAATTGCTTACACAGTGAATATCTTTATTTATATGGTTAATAAGCAGAATAATATCACCAAGATGCTAGTCTAATTAGTAAATATTATCAACAGATCTTAACATCCTAATTTCCTACTTCCGTTCTTTGTTTATGTTATTCCCTTTGAGTTCATTTCAAATTGTGCTCAAAGGTTTCTTGATTATGCATCTGTGAACAGACTCAGGTAACGATTTCCTGATCTGACTGCTTATTCTGAGCTCAAAGATATAAAGTATGATCACTTCATTACTGCATGGCATGTTGTAAACTCATGATTATTTGTCCTACACTTAAATACCAATGTTTTTGTGATAAGGAAACCTTTATGAATTATAGATGGCTGTATAATAGAGGCTGATGAAGGTTCTAATTTTGCAGCCAGATTCAGTGAGGCTAACATAAAAGCAAATAACTAAATTTGCATTTCTACTTCTAATTTTATATAATTTACAACACCACAATATCAGCTGAAGTCCAAATTATGGAAGTTTTCACCCTGGTGCTCACTCAGAGATCACCAGATGTCATGTCTAATAATTTGTCATATCCTCATGCCTTGGCTTGGGAATTTGCATTATTTAATCAAATCCCTTGATTCACCGTTTGTACAAATAAATATAAAAATGTTCTCTGTATTTATTTTAAAAGTGGAATGCCACTGTCTGATCCTAAATTCTAATCATTGGAGATTCCAATTATTTTTTTTCAGACATTGAGAGAAAAGCCTTTTTTTTTTCTGATCTTACACATGAAATAAGTACTAAGCTGAAAGTCTCTCTCAACTGTGTTAAAATACACTCAATTAAAACATATTTAGAGAAAGGGCGAAGAGCCTTCTCACTTTCAGCAGGCTGAGAATTAGGATGCTGTCCTCATCTATGTGACCCTGGGTCAAGGTCCCTCTGTTCTATCTGGGCAGATCTGAGAGTTGGACTGCAGTCCATCTCAACTCAGCCCTGCCCAGCAAAGAAACAAGACTAGTCACAGCCTTCCCCAAATTTAAGGTGTTGAACAGCAATCAAACACACCACTAACAATTTTAAGGGGAAAGATGAGATGGGGAATGATGGTAGAAAAAATTTTAGGAAACTTGGGAGATAAACTGTGAGGAAAGTGCATGTGTTTTCTATGTTGCAATTAACTATATGTGCAAAGTGAATGAAAGTATATTAGCATCCTGACATACATTACTTACCATAACTTGACCAGTTTCATAACAGTCATTTAAAATGTAAACCAGAAGCTAATTCAATTTAATTAAAAATTCAAGAGGATTGGCTGCCATTAACTAATGTTGCCCAGAGCTTATGAGACAGTCAAGTAAAAACTGGCTTGTGGACCACATTTCAGTGGAACACTTTTCTCTGTAAACACTACAGGGCCATTTCTCTCCCACTCATGAGTGATTCTGGCTTGCTGCAGGGAATGTGTTGCATTTTGGTTCTACGTGACAGTCACTAGACACAGAAATGCTGAAGAGGAAACACAGAGAGGACCTGTCAGAAAATGCCTTCTTTTGCCAAAGTGCTTCCAGCAAGTCTCACCCCATAGTTCAGTTACACTGGGAACCAATAGCAGAGTGCTGGTATGAGCTCTGCTGTGCAGTCTTCAGTGATGTGTGGTGCTGACTCAGGCAATGATTATAATGTTTTCCTGGCTGTGAGTGGTATATCTATATCTGTCCATTTTGGTTTGAACTAAGAACTTTGTAAGAGATGTGTTCAGACACAGCTTTTAAGTTTCTCTTAAAAACTGAGTTACAAATACAGGGCTAATCACAGCCTTGGAGACATTTCCAGTAGAATTTGTAATGCAATCTTGCAGCACCTTTCTTTTCTCTGCAGTATTTTATTTCTGTTTCCTCCCAGGCGTACTATTTAAGGTCCAACTCTAAAGAAAGTGCTAAGCTGCACCATTTAATATCACTATCAGCACAATTTCTTGGGTCTGGCAGTAGCCAGGAGCAGGTCCAATAACAGTAAATACTGCAGGTTGTACACAATAGGTATTCCTTTTCTAAAAAGAAGTAACTGACAATGTTAAATCCAAAATCATTCAAATTCAGGTATTGTTCCCATTTCCTCCATTCTCTTGACCCATTTCCTCCATTCTCAGCAGACACAGCTTTATTACTAGTCTGAGCAAACCAAAGAACCTTTGCATCACTGTAATCATAAAACATCTTCTTTTGTCATTAATTAGACACAACTGGGCAGGAAATAACACAGAGGTCATAAAACCCAGTGATGTATATTCTGCTCAAGGCAATAGATTTTTCCTTTGATTTCCAGGATGCTTTGGCAGAACTGTAAAAATATGCATTTTTCTTTTGCAACAAAGTCTTTCATATACCTCTTTGCCCCATCCTTACTACTTCCCTTAGTCCAAGAAATGAATTCCTTAGCTGTGGGAAGGAGGGCAGCTGTAAGCATGAACCTATTTTAAAGTCACTTCCAGTGCGTGCCAAAAGTCACAGTGACAATGTGTAGAGTGCATAAAATCTATCCATGTTTCAGATCTCCCCTTTTCATATTATCTAATCTGCCAGGGTGGTGGTGCAGCTCACGTTTGGGGAGGTCTCTGTAGCTAATGAATTCTGCTTCATGCTTGAATCTCGCAGGAGAGCTTATCCTGTGAGCAGCTTCTTGATAATAACAGCTGGATAGCAGAAGGGCCAGAATTGCAGAGCAGGGGCAGGGGGCAAGTAGTAAAATCTTCAGTAAAGGTAATTCTACACTGTTTGGTGAGAATACCTCCATCTGGTATGTTACAAAATTCCTCCAACTCCGCCTATCAAGCAAATTTCACTCTTGTACCTACACTTAAACAGCTTGCAGCAATGGCAGAACCACTGTATTTTTATTACAGCAAATGATAGCAGCATTTCTTGAGACGAACCTCCTGCCCAGGCTGCCAAATTTGGGGGCAAAATTAACAGATGTGTATGCGTGTTGTATGAGGAATTATACCTGAAGAAAGAAAACAACAGTTCAGCATTGCCATAGCAACCTTAGAATAATAAAAGCATATACCTTTCTGCAGAATCAGAAAAAAAAACAGGCACTGAATTGATTTCCCTGCTGTATGAGAAAAGTATGTGACTACATAAAGGAGAAAAGAATTCACGTCACATTCAACTCATATCTTCTATATGCATGCAAAAGAACCTTATCATTACAGTTGTGTTTATTCACACACCACAGATACAAAGCTATCATTATCTTCTCTAAAGTAAAAAGCATTTTTTAAAATCAGAAGGTCTCATATTTCTAACATTTCTTGTAAGAAAGATAGTATAGCAGAAGGTCTTTAAAGATTCAGATTCTTTAAATGATTAACTTTATACATCTAGATGAGAGGATTCAGAGCTGCTGCTGTACTGTACTTCCTTTGCTAGCTTTCAGTGCTTACTGGGAGCAAGATTGAGTCAAGACAGTAGGAAAGGTAGGCATGTATTCAGGGTGTCTGCAAATAAGTTAGGTATGTATTTTGATAGGCTCCTTGGAGAAATAAACTTTTTTTTTGTATTTTCTGTTCTCCAAAACATCAATCCCAGATTTTTATTTTTTACCAGCAGGTTTAGATGAATAGAATCAAGTACAATGTTATTAGAAGATATTTAATTTTAGACCAAAGTCTTTTGACAGCTAAAATATGAAAAACAGAAACAAAAAAGGATGAATATAGAAATCAGCATTTCACAGTGGTACACTACTGATAATTTTATGTGGATTATTTGTGCTTCTGATCCGTTCACTACTGACCGCTTAAATTACATAGTTGATGCCAAGGATAACAAGACCATTATTCCTGATCAAATGAACAAGTAAAATTGATGTGTATACCTCAGATGGAATTTTCTAAACATTTTTTATCATATTGATTTTAAACTGGAAAATAAATATAAATTATGTTTTTGTTCACATATTTCTTAGAAATATTTCCAAGTATTTTCTTTTTTTCTTTTTTCATAGTAAAAATATTTTAAAGGAAACGTCTCAGGGCTTTTTCTGCACTGGATAAAAAGAGTAGCATCCTTTAGGTCTAAATTTAAAATAGTAAAATTACTTACGTCTAATAATTTCTAATGTAGTTCTACTGACACATCTCCTCTAGAAACTGACATAATGACAATATAGAAGATAGATTGTGAGAAAATTTGTATTTTTCATTCCTTAAAGAATTAGATTGCTGTTGGTTTTGATGGTACATGAAATACAGTGCCATGTAATAGAAGTGAACCTGAACACGGGCACTAGTATATTCTCCACTGGTGGTGTTTTTACTGTTCTGGACCACATGCTTATCTTCTGAAATCAGAGGCTGTGTCACTGCTTCTCCAGTTGTCCTCAAAAATATTTTTAATCAATACATATATTCCTCAAAAATTGAAATAGCCACAATTGACATTTGTGGAGATGATTTCATTATAAAATGACAGAAAAATAAGAATTGCAGCATGGAAATAAGGTATTTGGAAACACTGTGCTAATGAATTACATTTCACAATTTTATTAGGCCAGTGCATATTTTCAGCTCCCACTATGATATTACTGGCTACCTCAAACATTAAAGGACTGAAAAATAAAACAAGGAGAACGGAGGAAAAGAAAGAATAAGTAACTTCTAAAATTTCCTCATCTTTAGCTCAGGAAGTATAAAATCTTCCTGTACCAATGATAATCCAAAAATGTTCAACAAAAATAGTAAAAATGTCTTGCTTGTTACCATAATTTCCATATCTTACATTAATTGTTATTAATGTTTTATCAGTTCAGATTATATAAATTATGTTTGCCAGACAAAGGCATTAGAAGAAATTGTACTTTAATGAAAATGCTAAGTCAGGACTTGAAGCAGTGATTGAGCACCTGGTGGGAAGGCAGGACCAACCCAAAGAAGCTCAGGTGCATGGAGTGTACCTGAGTGACCAGAAGGAGTGCAGCCAGGATCCATCCCTTCCCATATCTCATTTAAGGGCTAGCAGTGGAGCCAAAATTATTTTGCCGCAGACCCCTGTGTACTTGAGGTCTTCCAATGGTAAGCAGATTCTTTCCTTCTTTTCTGTTTAAACTGCTGCATTTGTGCATTTTCTTACTTGCTCTAGGCTGGGACTTTGCAATTATGTTGCTGTGCTTTTCTTCGCATTATAGCTTTACGTGCGCTGATACAAAACAAATTGTATCTACTATTAGCTTGCTAAAAACAACATGAGAGGCAGTAGAAGTTCATGTGGGAACTAGATTGACACAAAGAAATAGAAATAATAATTGGAGATATTCATCAGTTTGAATAAAACCAAGTACCAAATATGCTGTATTTTAGTTATGCAACCTGAATAATATATATATATATATATATAAAAAAAATCTTCCAGCAACAGCACCTTTTCTTGTAAGTTTATATATTTATATTTCAAATTTTCTACATACTAAAAAACAATCAAAAAAACCCCCCAAAAACCTCAAAATGAGTTATATATAATAAATAACAATTGAAAAAGGTTAAATAAATTCTATGTTTTATTTTATTGTGCACAACTGATATAGATGTATTTTTCAAGTAAAACTATCTGGATTTGTTTTAATTTTTCTAGCTCAGCACTCGATGTGTACCCAGTCTGGGATAATAAATGAGCACTTTCACATTCATATGGTGTTCAGCCTTTCAATTTAGTCATTTGATGAATGGTAATTGATAGTTTGGGGTGAAGAGTGTATCTGAACAATTCTAATCACACCACTAAAGGATCTACCACGTGAGTACCATGCTTGGACAGTAAAAATAGTTTTCTACTGTAAAAAATATGCAACTATGTGAATGCAAATAGGAGTAAGTTACAAAATATCTTTGCAAAAAAGCTTGAGAAGCCCTAACTACCACTGAACTGTGTTTGGAAAGGGTACATGGATTAGAAAAGTCAGTGTAAGGAAAACAACAATGGAGGCGTTTTTCATTAAGGAACCCTGAAAGAGGAACAGAAAGATATTTCTTTCTGGAAGAGCATTCATAAGGATAATATTGATTTAAGTTCTTTATTGGTAAGAGCCAATCAGATTGCTTGTAGAAAGTGTTGGGTTGGGTTTAGGAGAAAATTTTTTTCAAAAGGAATGGTACCAGAGTCCCAGACCAAACTATGCAGGAATGTTATGGAGTGCTCTTTATTGGACAAAAATATGGCAAGAAAAGGAACGATAATCAGCTGTTGTAGGTGGGTAAGGAGTATTTGTCCTTGCCAATAGATAGAAGATACATGCATGCATGTGTAAAGGAGTCAACAAATTAAGCATGTCACAATATCATATAAACTCTAGGCATTTGAACTTAAAACTGTCAACTTTTTTCTCCTTCATTAATCTTAAAATATAACTGTTTTCTGCACAAAATCACATGCTATAGATTCAAATAACGATTGCTGTCTAGTTAAAGAGAACCATAATGTGTTATTTCCTGCTCATTGGGCATAGATATAAAATAAAGCAGATATATTTATAAACTAAGTTTAGATTTAGATTATGACTGATCAAATTCAGTGTTTGTCTCCAACAAGATAGACTAATTCAGAATTCATTAACTTTTAAGTGAGTTCGTTTGTTCCCTAGAGTTTTGCATTATCACTGAAAACATGTTCTGGAAGGTTGGCTTGTGTGTAAATCATTTAGCTGCTGAATAAAACATACAGCAAAAAGTATGTATAAAATTTGTACTATGTTGTCCAGTTTTGGCTTTTTAATGAGGTTAAAAAGGAAATATGTTCTCAGTGCCTAGGAGAGACAGTGAACTCTTGCAGAGATATATTTTGCAATCTGTGTTAATGAAGGTATTAACAAAACACATTGTTGAAAAAGAGATTAATTGCATAAGCCACAAAGCTTGTAGGCAACACAGAAATCATTGGAGTAGTGAATATTTGAAACTATTTGGGAATTATCACATGTTCTCACAATATTGTAATATTAGGCAAAAATGACAGACTGAAAATTGCAAAATGCTAAGAACAATAACAGAAAATATTATGTCAGTTCTCAATAGAAATGTGCCAAGAAAATAAACTGTAAAACATACTAGTGAAAGAACTGAATATAAGCCTTTCTAGGATTAAGTTGCAGATAAACCTGTTTACCTACAGCCTTTGTGCTTCCATCTTTTGTTATTTCATCTGTAAAGTAATGCAGAACTAAAAAATGGCTGGTGAAAGGTTGTAAGGATGGCCAGAGGTATACAGTGACTTCTGTACCAGGAAAGATTAGAACACTTCCACTTTGAAAAAAGATACTTAAAAGGTGATTTAATTTCTTTTTTCCTCTGTTGCTTCCCATGGTTTTTCATGATGGAAGGGCTAAAAACTCCCAATAAAATTATCACACAGAGTGTAATTACGTTAACTCATTGCTACAGTATGTTACAGCGGCCAGATTATAAATGGGTTCTGAAAGTAACTTTTGAAGCAAATTCAAGCAAGAAATGTCCATAAGATAATGCTACACATTGCTGACAGGTAGAACTGCACACCAGGCAGTACCTCTGTCTAATTGTCCTGTTTATGTCCTTTTTGTTTATTTATTTATTTGCTAAACCCCTGCAAGTAGTTATGGTCAGAAATAGGAAACTTATCTGAACTGGTATTTGTTTTCCTCAGAATAACTGCTCTGAAAATCTTCATGTTAATAGTGATGCAAAGAAAGTACAATAGGTCATAGTCTTAAAAGTGTTTAAAAATACTGGAGCATTACCTGTTTGACTAATATTTTGAATATGCTAGTCAGAAATTATAATGAAATGTTTCATCACCAACTTTACTCCAATGGAGTGAAGTGTACTGGCCATGTTGTTCTCATTTGAAACTGTGTCTTCTGGAGACTGCAGAACTAACAAGCTCAATGATCTTGAGACCAGAGAAGTTCTATTGGTCCCGTGATCTACAGTTTCTTCTATCTGTGTGAATGGCACCTTCAGAGAGTTGTTTCCTTGCTCAATTTCAGATTATTTATCTTATGAATTAACTGGTTTAGAAAATTTATAATGCCCCTAAAAATTCAAATTTTGTCTACAAAATGATTATGACAAAAATATATGCAGGGCTTCAATATAAAGTAAGATATTTCAGCAGAAAGAATCTAATAGATAATTGTAGCAATCACTTTTAGCAGAGATCAAATATTAAAAGATACATCCATTTCTTTATCTCCCTGATAGAAGATCCTTTGAGAGTGTTTATTTATCTACCAAAGTCAACCTAACAAACTTGTCTCTTGCCTGCTGAAAAACTTATTTCAAAGAACACTACATTAAATTCTTGATATTTCAGCTTTTCACAAGCAAAGTGACTCCTTACTAAAGTTTAGGTTGCAGCATTTGAGAGACCCCTATCTGTACAAGTTTTTGCACTAGGCAATATATCAGTTTCAATTTCTCCAGTACAATTTGTTGTCTAAGCAACCAATGTTCCTGCCTTTAGAAGCAAGTTCCTCCCTCCAGAAAGCCTCACACAGGAGCCAGCACTAGATAGGACTTCACACCATCCTTAATTAAGAGATGCCTGTAAGAGAACAATAATTAAAAAAAAAAAAAATCATCTTGTTGGTAAGTTCATGCATCTTGGGTTATCATCTCTTGTCCTTACTCTGGTCTCCATTCAGATTTGCTGTTTCTGAGGCTGGCCATGTGGACAAGTGTTTGTTGCATGGCACACTTCCAGTTATCAGCTGGCCTGGAGAACAGCCAGTGTGGTCCCCATCTGTTATGGTGACTTTACTGTAATTGCATCCTACAACTGAGAGCAACTGGTGTCCAAAGAAATACCAGCTAGAAGTCAGTTGCAGAAGGAGAGCAAAGCTACAGCAGAGAGGAAGCCTCATGGTTTCCTGCCATAGAACACAAAGTAATAGGAAGAATGGGTGAAATCCTAGTTTTTCCTGATTATAAGCCTGTTAAATTACAGTATTTTCCTCAACAAGGCATATAGAAATTGGATGTATATTTTCAATTGTAAAAGTTACAAAAGCTGGTTTTATTTTGGCCTTCAAAACTGACATCAAGAAATAAGATTTCTTACCCAAACTTCATAAGGTACCCCATATGGTACAGTAATATGAGTCTTTCTAAATAACAGCAAATGCACCACTTACCTTTCTGTGAGGCACAGAAACAGGGAAAATGACAGCATAGTTCCCATTAGAGGAAATCTCATGAAAATAGGGTTCATAAATTGAGTGTACCTGAAATGGAAGTAAAAGGAAAATAAGTTTTGTGAGGCAGCTGATTCACTTTCACTCAATAAATAAATAAATCTAATCCTTCTTCCTGTAAATGAGAAATTTAAATGATTTTCTGATTCAAAAAAATGGAGGGGAAAAAAGAAAAGAACTGCTGACATAATAAGCTCTGTAAAACCCTGGTTTTCTAGTTATTCTATCATTTCTGCTTTGGAACTAGCCAGTTTCTGGAAAGAATAAGGACTAATAATTACACAGATGGCTTTGATATACCATTAAAAATAATTAGTACCTTATGGTATTTACATCCTTAGTCCTCCACAACTAATAATCAGTTAAAATCAATAGTTACGCTGCTTAGTTCTATTACAAAATAAACTGTAGATAACTGTAAGAAACTTGTAACAGTATGAGACCTTTATTAAGAAAGATACGTCAGTCTTTTTTTAGGTGAGTAGTATTGCAAAGAAGACAAATATCTAATTTTTTTAATTATGGTTATTGTAGTTGAGAGAGGAATGCATCTAAAAATGTTGTGTTTCTTTTTCTGTCTAATAGAAGCTTAACTTTCAGTATAAAACTGAAAAAGAAAAAAAAAAGCCATGAAAAATATACAAGTCTAGGCTGGAAAGATAGGTTATTTAATCCATCTCTATGTCCAAAGCATTCTCAAGTTTATTCCAACTTCAGAGTTGTATCAGATTCCTCAGGATCATATTCTGTCCAGTGCTGAATATTTCCAAGCATATGCATTCCAAAATCACTTGGGGCGAAATTAAAGTCAATGCACTGGGTAGTACAAAATAAGAAAGAAAGTAAACTGCTCTGATGAAAACGTCCCTTTCTCAATTTTCAGACCAGACTTTTTGAAGATACAGGAATATATATATATATATATATATTAGGTTTGGGCTTTGAATAATCCATTACTTTTGAATTAATTTTCAGTCAGTTTTTTGCTTGTTCTGAGGATTGGACATTAGAATGCTCAATATTAATTTTATGAATCTGTCTCACAGAATGGCTGCAGTTGAAAGGGGCTTCTGGAAGTCATCTGGTCACTTCTCTGCCCAATTAGGGCCATCTGCCATTACAGCTAGCTGACAGAAAGGAATGAATTGACATGGAGTTGCTCCTGCTTGAGAGAGAATTTTATAGAATTAATGATGGTCTTCTGTATATACATTCTCAATATGAATAATAAAATTTCCATTATATTCTAGGAAAATGGGTTCGGATTCTGAGCAAGATGTTCCTCTGTTTGAAACAGGAATCTGACCTTTTATTCCTACATATATGTATATATATATTTGGGGGAGTCAAAATACTTAACCTCACATACACATTTGCTGTACCTTGCTACTCATGCATATTTTTAGTTTGGAAAGAGGAAAAAAAATTCAATTAATCTTTGCCAAAGATTCTACATCACCTTGCAAAAGAAATAGGACATTTAGGAAACTGAAGTATTGAATGTGATTATATAGTCTGTGCACTCCAGTTCTATACTCCATCTAAATTATGAGGGTGTTGGCTCAAATACAAAGAATGTGGAGGAAAACTTCCTGAAATTGTGAAAAAGCATTATTTTGTGGGTTGTTTTTTTGTTGTTGTTATTGGGTTTTTTTTGTTTGTTTTTTTTTGCCTTTGGTCCCAACAGAGAGTATTTATTTTCCTGAGACTTTGCAGAAGCTTCATGGGGGAAAAAAAAAAAAAAATCCTAGCACTTCTATTGCCAGACACAAAGCCAGAACTTCCCCAGAATGTAGCTCATGTAAGTGCCAAGGGCTTCCTGCTGACAGATGAGCAGGGGCAGAGCTTGTAATGTCAGAGCTAGAGGGACAGTTGCTGGGAGCATGTGAAGTGAACTGTATTACAGTTGAGGAAAGTAACATATAGCAATCAATATCATACAGAAGTAAACATGAGCATTACCTTCTGCAACGTCTGCTTTCAGAGATGTAGTTCATTGCACAAATATTTTGTATGAACTACAAATATATTGCATAAATTAGAGTGCTTGAGAGATTTTAGTTTCTTTATTCTTTATTTTTTCTCTTCATTGAGAGAAGCAAGAAAATATACCAGAATGAATGATGGTTGATGATTTATAATTTTAAAAACCAAATGTCATACAATTTTTAAATGTAGATGTTTGTCTGCTACTGAACAATTTAATTCTCAAACTCATTTCCTTTGGGTTTTTCTCAGTTCAGAAGAAAACTGCCAGTTTGTTTGAAGAAGAAATCTGTGGGAATGTAGCCTTAACCATTTCAAGATAGTTTAGCATGTCTGTTAATTGAGGAACTTATCTGAAGCCACTGAACAATTTCTTGTTTTCCTGAACCATCTTCTGTGGATGCATTTAATGAAATTAAAACTGTTTAATTATCCTAACTATATAGTTCTAATATAATGAATTTCAGTATTTTTAGAGTAAATTAATGTAGTACATGATTTTACTAACAGAAGAACTCTTTAGACTGTTAAGAAATGTCTTAGAAGGAAATAAAAAAGACAGTAAAAGAATTTAAGTAGTCTGTTCTGAATTCAAATGATACTACAGTCATCCGTTAAATATTACATAAAAACTTCACATGCCTTCAGTTTTCAAAGGAAGTTGCACTTGTAATGTCTAAGCAGAGGTAGTTCAGGAACAATCCCTTTCTGCTAGTTCTGGAGGTTCACTCTGCGAGATGATACTGTTGAGCGTCATACCTCATCTGGTTCTTGGGAGTCCTTCTGGACTAACAAGGAGTTAGAGGTCTGAAATCTCTGAACTTGATGGTAAAGGACCACAGCTGGGAGGACACTGAGATGAATAAGCAGGTAGCAATGTAATGGTGGGAACTAAGTGAGTACATTTAAGGAAGTCTCAGATCAGAGAAAAGCAAGAGCTCCATCCTGTTTGCCTTCAAGAACATTACTTAACCTGTTTTAATTCAGACTGCCTTCTCCTAACCCAGCTTCCTGAGATATTTAATCTTTGCTTGTGCTTTATTTTTCCACAATAATTTGAATTCTTTTCCTTTTATTAAAAACTGTTTTTCATTATGTTCTGTCTTTATTGCAGTCTCCGTTCACAGGCAAAGCATTTAAAATATTTGCTATTTGAACATAAATATATCTTAAATCATATAAAAATCAGTAAAACCAATTAGGCTAGGAGATTAATATTATGCTAATAAAAGGAAAAAAAACATTGAAAAGCAAAGAAAAAAGCTAGTAAAGCTGAACTTCTAACATTTCATTAGGTGTCACAGCTTAATAGAAATTCAATAAAGTCAAAGCGCAATCTGCAGCTTAGTATATAACAAGTATATATCAAGTCTCCTATGTCTACAGAGAATGTAATCATTTAGTACTCTGGATATATGATCTGAAGGCAGGTACTGACATGATGAGAGTGGCGCTGCATATAATGGCTGCATATGAGGGATGCATAATGGACACACAAGAGCACATTAAGAAGGCTTTCTTTGTGTCATGCAACAAGATGGGAAAATGTTGTAGTTTGAGGCAAAAATCACTCGAGCTTTAAAATTTTTAAACAAGATGAAAAGAGAAGCAAGAGATCAGGTATCTCTACATCATCAGTTATTGACGTTACTAGCAAGTGTTAATGAATATGGTGGTATAGCACTATATATGAAAGGTACAATCACTGTTCAAAGGCCATACTTATATGAGTAAGTTTTATTGCACTTTAAGTCTTCTCTTCTCTTTTTTTTTTTTTTTTTTTTCCCAAAAGTCATCTCAAACAAGTCAGAGATGTACCATAGCCTGAGCATTTGGTGTTTTTCTTTGGCTTTGGGCTCTGCTTATCTGGCCTGGGCAGAGTACTTTTGATTTGAATGGACTTTTTTTTAATCTATCAATGTATGATGATTCATCAGCCAGATACTCTGTTAAATTACAGAGAATCTCTAACAGTTGCAGGGTCTGAATGATCAGGTGTATTGCCTGTGTATTGCCTCTTCCCACATCCCAAGGGTATGGTTGAGGTGGGTTGTTATGTGGTGGACTGTAGATTCAAGGTTTTGACTTGCATTCAGATGAAACAGACAGGAGAGGGATGTCAAGATTAATCTTGCATAAAATTCAGCTAGACTCCCTCAAGCAAATAGCATCTTTGCTTATGTATCAAGCAGCAAAGTGTGTGTTTGCCATAGTTTTTTAACCTATGCTGAAGGTTTACATATATCCCCCTGGGTGGGATCTCCATGCAGTAATGCACTGTATGTGCACTATATGCTTTCTGGTAATATCACTTTATGGTGACATTGCTCAGCCACTGCTTTTCTGTGGTGAATAAATCCCCAGAGAAGAAAGTACCACAGATGCAATCCAGTCAGTTTGCCTGTGTCAGATGGTACAGCACTCCCATTATGGGCAGGTGCCTCTGAGAAGGGGGACTTCTTTCACCACAAGTCACATGTGTGACAGCTGAGGACTGAAGCAATCCTTGCCTCTCTCATGGAACTTACTCATAACTCCTCAATTGTTAGATGATATAAAAATGGCATAGAGCAGAGACTTTTCCTGGCAACTGGCATAGTGAGGCAGAGTAGTAGGGCATTCAGCATTAGGGAAATAGACTTTTAGCTCAGAAAGGTGGCTGGATGGGTATGAGTGCACACATCGATATGAATGTTGAAGATTGTTCTGCTGAAATTAACTTCACTAGCAATGGTTTCTTTGAGTTACTTGTAAATCATTTAATTCAGGACCCTTACATCTAGACAAAACACTCACAGAAATCAGTGCAAACGTGTTTGCAAAACAGATTATCACCCAACATAGCTGTAGAGCACTAGGTGTACTGTACTCAGCAGGTTAACAAAGTAACTGGAGGCAATTAAATTCACTTTTTGCTGATCAAATAACTGCTGAGAGCACTCATCTGAGTATTTCTCCAAGTTGCAGCGGTCAACTACTGTGTTCTGGTGTTATATTACAGTGTATCATCACTGAGATCTGATCTGATGCACTTCAGTTCATTGTCATGTAATCCTAGATGCTTGTTTCAAAAACCAAATTTTCTTCCTTTGCTGAAAGAAATTCAGCTCCTTTTTAGTGCTCAGTTGCTTATTTCCCTCTCTTTGCAGTGAGACACATGGATAAGTACTCTATGACAACCCTGCTGTCTTCACTTCATCTCTTTCAGTTTTCATTTCTGCATTTTGATCCCATTGGCTTCTAAACACAGGTAAACAGGTAGTACTGTAACAGCATGTGATTGAAAGGCCAAAGAGAATATTGGCATATCTGTAAAATTTGCCCCCAAATATAATGTCTTTTATTGTTTAGAAATTCAGGCTGCATTCAATAGAAAGAAGGAGAAAAAAATAAGAAAAAAGGAATAATAATAATAACAGAAAAGGTCAAAGCATACTATCTATACTGTTACATAGAGTATGTTTTACCTTTCATTTTCTAATCAGACTTCTTCCTAACTGGGACTTCTAAGAACAAATGGGATTACACAGTCAAACACTCTAAGGAAACATTAGCTTCTTGTGGAACTTGTTTAGTACATGTTGCCTCCTATAAAGTACAGTGGCATTTATGGCTGGTCCAAGCTGAATCCTATTTTTTTTTTTTTAATTTTTCAGTCACTGAACCCAAATCCTATAATTTAACACATGTAAGTAAAGCTCCTCTGTCTTCCTCTCTGCTTGAGGTATATTGATCAATAAAAGCTTTCCTTAGCTGTCTTGTTGCCAGTTTAGAATGGAACTGAAATCAATTAAGTAAATAGTCTTCATTAAAATTAATGTCAACAAGATATTTAATCCATGTGTCATCTTTAATTCATTTATTTTCTTCTAGACATTCTAGGAATTTTACAAATAAGTAACTTTTACAGGGAAAATCAAGTTTTAATTATAAAGTTGTTTTTTTTTATCCTATTATTCCTTTATGTGCTAGATTTTCATTAAAGGTATGGAACAATAGCAGTGTTTTTAAAAGCAAATACAACAATCTTATAGTTGTTGAAAATTGATGGAAATGTTTCCACAGCATATGATGCACATATTAAAGTCAAGTAATTATTGTCTAGGCTATATTCAATTTTAACTGGCAAATAGTCACAATTTCTTATATTATAGAAAAGAATTAATAGCCTGTACTCTGTTCTTCTAATATTCATATTTTCTCTTGATTAACTTAGGTAAAAACTTGTTTAATACTAAGGTAAATGTTCACAAATTCCAAGAAATTGGAATTTGCTACACTATTTTTTTTTTGTACAAAAAATACAGAAGTTTTTTAAAGTGTAAATCTCGTAAATCTTGTTCAACAGAAAGCTAGACCACAGGCATATTGGCTTTTCTCAGACTAGCTTAGCAAAGAGAGGCATGACCAAAGAGTAAAAGACCAAGTTACTTTTGGCCTGAAATAATAAATGGTCCAAAAAAAGCTGTGCATCTTTCTTCAGCTGGATGATGAGAAATAACTGTACACTCTGAAGAGACAGAGCTCAGACAATGGGCAGAAACTCTGCAGATTTAATCTTTTGAAATGTCAGTTACAACAGAAAGATTCCCATGTTCACCTGAGTTCTGTCTGCTGAAGAGCCCTCTTAGATCTGCTTTATACCTCCAAAGTGCTTTGCTGCAGGAAATTTATATTGGGTTTTCAGGCCAACACAGCAGAATAATGCACACCTTCCACAAACATGATATGCTGAAGGGAAAAGTTTCACACAAAACACCTATTCCCTTAAACAAGGGGACAGTGATACAGAAGCAAAATTAGTGCCTTTTGCAGCTGATATGTGCAATGGCTTCTGTGAGATCATTTGAGATATTTCTCTTTAAAACAGGAGTAACTTTCACGAGTATCCCAAAATGTACTGTGAATTCTCTTGTCATGAATTACTAAAAAATGTGGTAATTATAGTCACAGATTTAATAGGAGAGGAGGGACAGGATATAAGATATGAAGTGGACTAGGGCTTTCCTCAAATGTTGCCTGATTGGCACACACTGCCAACGGCTTGATACTGTACAGCTGTGCAACCTCCCAGATGCATTCCTGAATGAGCAGCATGTATAGCAATCTAATGATGTTCAGGGGTGGCATTAGACTCTGAATTCACATTAATTCTATAGTAATATTATAAGAAAGCTTCATAGCACAATTAAGATACTAGGGGAAAAATAAATATAATGCATTAATATGCATAGCATTAAAGCTTAATAGGAAGTTATACTCATCTGCATTATATGCAGAAATAATATAATCGCAAAGTGACTGATCATTTATAGCTTCCAATGAGACTCTGAACAAAATATGAGTCTATTAAAAGATTGAATTGGCTTGCAGCAAATGTGTGCTGTCAAGACCTTTCACACTTCTATTTGGGATTCACAACTGTACACCTCAGTAACAAGTATCTTCATTTTGTTATCCACTGTCAGAGAAATACAAAATCTGTGAAAGGCATTTTTGCCCTGACAATCCACAGACATTCTGCTAAGTGAGATCCACTTTCTTGGGGGCATCTGCCTATAGTCCATCACATTAATTTTTGTCAGCATCGGTTGGCTTGTGCAATATTTCTTGCCTCAGAGATGCTAGATCTATTTAAATTCAATTCTTGGGAAAGGAAGGCTACAGGAGATGATTTCTTCACCCCTTTAAAACTTTTTAATGCAAACTAGACTGTCCTCAAAAGCAGACAACCCACAGACAATTGCCTTCCTATAGAATTAGAGACAACAAAGTGATGCTATATGTAAAGCAAATGGCATTTGATTCTGCACGTAAGCCCACAGTTATCTTTTGTCCACATTCCTTGCACGCAAATTCATTTGTGAACATAGGCATAGGGCAGATTCCAGACCACTTCCCAGAAGGAAAAATCACACTCTAACATGGCACACTCTAACGTAATCCCAAATTCACCTGTACACAGTCTGGATAGATCTGATATGAAACGAGACAAGCCAGAATCCAAATCCTCTTATTCACCAGTACACACCTGCTCTCTCTCTTTACTTCTACTAAGCTATTAAACTTGAATTGCAGCTTAACCAACAATAGTGAGAAATAAAGCATTAATTCTGCACATTTTAGGCATACTGCCTCTTTGCAGTCACCAAAACCACCTCTCCTTCCTTCACCTAGAGATGGTCCCAAAGGCTACAGTATCCTTAGCAAAAAAGAAACCAAGAGCAGGCTGTGCATAAATCTGAAGTAAACTTTTCCCAAACAAGTAGAATGCACAAATTCTCCAGGGTTTCTCTTCCTTGTCATTCAGATATTTCAGTGAGGATTTATAGCTTCTCCTCCAAAAAAGCCAACAGAAATGCAGTCCATGATCCAAAATTGGCAGTTCAGAAAGATTTGCTGTCACACTCATTGAGACTACTGTGCTCCAACTCCCCTTCCAGCAGGCCACAGATGTTCTCTGTGTATTTATTCCTGCCTGAGTATCACCCTTTGTTCCTGCTTCCAATCTATTAAAAATCCTTGAAGGAGATGACTTGGAGGCCATGGAGACCATCTGCATTATTTTATGACAATAATTAAGAGAGTGCCAAGTACAGTACTAAACACTGGAATCCAAGTCATAGCTTGACCCTTTCCTAGCTGTACGTGTTCAACTTACATTCAAAGGGACTAACACACTAAAATATCTACTCCTGAGTGTATCACAGATGTTGGATCATTCTTCAGCTAGCAAAGCCATTTATTGATCTCTTTCCTATTACAGCTTTGCCACCAATTCTATAACCTGTGCTGTTACACCACGAATCAAGAACTACTGCATCTGATCTAGATCAGCAGGGGTTAATTTGTTGAAAATATATATATTAAGTACAGAATTCATGAGAGCATTTTCTTTCTGAACCATGAAGTTCCTGGTCTGAAGATTTGGCATCCCTCATAGTGTAGTGTAGCATCTCATTGGTCCTGCACGTGATAAGGCACTGTGAGACTCACAATAAGGATGAACAAAAGGTTAAACTATACTGGGTTTCATAGTAGCTTTGAACTTCTATATAATTTTTGTATTTCATACAATTTGCAGCTTAGAGTGTAGAAATATAGTTTTCTCTTACAACCTGAGATACTGGTCAGAGTTGAGGAATCTTATGTGAATTCGGTAAAGGTAAAATAAAAAAATAAGCAAGATTCTTGCTACAGGAGTTCAGGGGGTTGGCATTTACTCTGTTCCAGATTTTGCATTCTCACAGATCCCAGTTTCATCCCACAGTGCGCTCACCAGTTAATTTTAACTATCTCACACTGAGATAACACTTCTAGTATCTGAATCCACAACCTCAGCTCTAACTATACCATAATGTTCCCTTCTTCATTATATTTCCAAAGTTGAAGTAGATTTGTTGTTTAATCACTAAAACTCCTTCCTCAGTCCATGGCTGTCTCGCTCCCAGGGCACTGCAGTTCTGTCTTGTTGGGCTAACACACACTTTACTTCCCCACTGAGTTTCACAGACACAAGGTTATCCCTGCCTCTTCAGCTCCATCTGTTGCATGCTCTCTGTGCTGTTTCCTCTTCACTGTCCTGGCAAAAAATTATCTTCACAGTCTGACAAACAATACCTTCTCTCTCCTACCAGGAATACAGTGAGATAAGATAGAGACTTACCTGTGTGGACCATCTCACCACTATTTGTAATAAAAGCTTGCACAAAACTACAATGTAAATAACAGTTGCTTGTGAATTTTTAAGAGAGCTATTTGTCATGGTTTTATGATTTTTGTTGTATTGTTGATATTCCACATCATAACATCATATGGTGTACTGGGAGTTAGAGAGTTAATGCTACATCTCTGTGGATCATCGATAGTTATGGATATGCCTGTTTCAGAAGAGAGGGAGAACTACATTCCCCAGAGGATTTTGCGATGCTTTGTAGTTTTACGTGTTTTCCGCTCTAAGGGAAAAAAGATAAAAACTGTCTGTGGTCACGGGACACTCTCTTTTTCCTTTGGGATCGACTCAGCAGTGGGTGCTCGCTGCTGTATCACCTTCAACGTTAGCGTAAGGCCTTCGGTTTATCGGACACTCTCTCTCTCTTGCCCACTTTGTGTGATTCATTGGGCTCAGTTCCAATTGTATTGTATTATATTGTGTTATTTTACTTCCTAATATCTTATTTAGTAAATTAGCTTTTCCTCCTCAGATCGTTGCCGCTGTTTTGTTTTTTGGGGCTCATCTCCCTTTTCCTTTTCCCCCTTCCCCTTGTTCGGGGTGTGGGCCTGTGGGTCTCCTTCCTCAGTTGTCGCGGAACTGGGCCGAACCAGCCCACAAACCACTGACACTATTATAGAGAAAAAATAAAAACTAACAAAGAGAAACAGAAAGCACCACAAGTTAAGTAGGTCTAAAAAAGTGCAGCTCCATAATTCCAAGACCACCACCTTGCTTGAAATCTGGTTATAACACACAGCACAAGTGGCCAACTATATGAACTCCATACCTTCTATTTACAAGGTATCTGAAGCTTCCTTGATTACCTGTCTTTCTTATTTTTACTGAGGGTTTGGAAGGTAAAATGAATGATTTCAGTGATAAAAATGATAAAAACAAAATAAGCTAGAGGATGACAGGAAAATCTCTCTTTTCTGGTGTTTAGCAATCACAGGTGCGTGACCTCAGATGGGCCTTCCCAACACAATTTTGTTCCTTCAGCTGAGTGCAAATCTTCTTGAAAGCAACTTCCTGCTTATTCCTGATTCCACTTGCCTTGATGAATCACAAACAGTTCACACTGACACATTTTCTGTCTGAGCAGCTCACCCAAGCCTCTCTGTTACACTTCCGTGGCTGAAGCTAGGAGTCTGAGATGTTACAATACACAGAGGCAGGAACAGATGCTTCCACACTTAGTGGCAATAAGAAAGGGAGCCATAAAGCAAAAGAGATAGAATGTAACCTCCTATGATAAAAATAATCATTATCACTTTCATCATGAAGAGAAGAGAGATGCAGGCTAGAAGCATTCTCCTTCCAGCTAGTATGTTCTTTTAGTAGTAGAGGTAGAATTGGCCTTCTCATTAAATATCCATAGAATACAAAGATGGCTAAAGTGGAAAAGATATATAGACAAGATAAAACTATATGTGGTATATGTCTAGCATATTTGGTGTACAAGATTTCCCTTCTTACTACCTTTCGGTTTTAGGGTGCTACCAAAACTATGACAGGAATGTATGTAAAAGACAAGAATTTGAAAAATAAAATAAAATAAAATAAAATAAAATAAAATTTAAAAAAGAGAAAGAAAAGAGAGGTCTGTGTTGGTATCTGTCCCCCCCAAAAATTCTTCATCAGGCACAAAATAACTATTCAATCAACTGTACATTTCCTTGAGGAATAAATACTTAGAAACCAAAATAAGAGGAAAGAAAAGATTGTTGAAAACTCATTCAACTACTGTATTTATGTCTTCTCTGTGACATTAAGTTGCAACCTTGCCTTGTCCTCTACCAAACTCTGAATTTACTGTCCTTTCCCTAAGCAAGCAATGAAAGGCAACTGGAGGTGAATATAATCCCTTTTCCACTGCAATATCTTTTCTACTGCAAGTAGTATATTTGTATCCTGCCATTACTTCACCCATCTTCCTAATTCTCACACATAAGCAGTAATGTGCACAACACCAAAACACCATCTGTGAGCATGGCTATGTCACCGGCAGACAATTGTTTCATGTAAGACAAATTGAGGCTGCCACATGTTCTTAAATGAAAACAAACTTAAATGAGAAAAATAACATTTTTTATGTTCATCACTGTTTTCTTTATCTGTTGACAGCCAACTGTTCTTATTTTCTCAGCTTTCACTAATCAGAGCTTATATCTGTAATTCTGGAGATGGTTTCCCTCAAATATTTTATGCTGTTTTGTGTATTTTTTTCTACCAACAGCCCCTTTTCTTTCACAATCCTTTTTACAAATGTGGAACAATCTTGGGATTTTAGAGGCAACAATTCCATGACTGTCATGTACATTTTAGCTTATAGAGTAATTTGGGGGAATTGAAAGAAGTACTTATTTTGAAGAATAACTGTTCTTCATTTGCTACCAAAAGATATCTAGCATATTGGCTTGGTTTTATAGTTACACAAAGCAAATATAAAATTTAAAATTGCTATTCTAAATGGCTCATCTAGAAGTATCCTGCTTTTATAATGCATGAAATCATTAACACCTTATTTATACCAAACTTGTTTATGGGTAGCACAGTAACAAAATAGAGAAATTATTTTTTTCTTTTTCCTATCAGAAATGTTATCCTTTCAACAATTGTCAAAAATAACAAAAATATATTTGGAAAATACTTTCCCTAATAAAAAGACAGAGTGCTTTTTAAATCTTAAGTAACTTCTTCAAATTTTAGCAAATTTTAGGTACCAGCAGGTAATCCTGCTATTTTCCATGCTAGCTGGGTATATTCTACCAATGTATTCCTTTTCCTTGTAATATATTCTTATCCTTTGTGCCTCCATGAATTTTATGCCTTTGTCTTGTGTCATCTAAAACCAGATGGTCATCTCTGTTTTCAGAAAGAAATAGATTATTATGTGCAGTGGAGTTATTTCCACTTCATTTCCCTTTTTTTCTGCTCATGTCAAAAGAAAAAAAATAGAACAGGAAACTATGATTTATTTTCATCTGTTCCTGAGCAGATTGTTATAATTTAAAACCAATTATAATTTAAATCTCCTCCTCATTCTGCTTCTCCCAGTTAAACCAAACATTTTGTTTTAGAACAAATAAGGGTGGGGAAAACCTCAGTAGGAGGCAAAAGACAGTATTTATTGTGTTCTAGTTTTTGCTCTTTTGATGGGATTACCAATTTAAAATCTTATTAGTAACATACCTGTAAGCACATTAAATGGCTCATGGATACTTTAAATTAAATGCACACAGTCTGATCTTAATAGTTCTGGGTCTAGCTATCACATGGGTGGGATACAATCCAGAAATCCCCAATGTCTAAATCAAGAAATTGTGGTTCAAGTAATGTTTGGAAAACTTAGTTGCTCTCCACTTTGCACAATGACAAGAGTTCATAAAACAGAACCAAAGTATCAAAGACAAACTAAGAAGCAAACTGGTGACCTTGCTCCATCCTAGCATGACTTTAAAACAGAATTGCTGACAACAATAGAAGTAACCTCAGTTTGGACATCCACTTCTCTTCAAAGTCTCCAAGTCAAGAAGACAATTTGCCTCTTGACAGCCACACATTTGGAGAAAAGACAAATCTTATGCTCACCATTGATGCTGTAGCAGCATAGTATGCTGTAAATCGAAAGTTGGTAGACAGGCTTTTGGCTGATGAATCCTTGTTTTCTGCCTCATGACACAAGTGATATGAAAACCTTGCCAGATGGTTTGTGTTCTTCAAAATGTATTGGAATATTTTTTTCAAGGCTTAAAAGAGATCCCAAATGTGTATTCTTGAACATTTGAAATCTGAAAACAGACTTTAAGAAGTCCTTAATTACTTTTTAAAATAGTCATGCCTGTTCAGTCAGCCTCTTGGGTCAAAGTAATTGATCTCAGAGCACATGCTGTACTTTCATTCAAGTTAAAGAAAAATACAAGAATACTCAAGAAGATTCCTGGAGTTGGGCAGGGCGAAGGGAGGGAATAAATCATGTGTTTCAGCACACAAGTTGGTAGCTGGTGTCAACAAGAGGAACTTGGATTTTACAACTGTATGATGCTTTGTGAGGACAGAGAGGCAGAATTCACTCAACCAAGTAGGACAAAACTTCCATAAGACAAACCAGCGAGAAAAATTTTTAACAAGGAATGCTGCAGAAGAGTAACAACAACCCACAGCCAGGTGTGATGATAGCAAAGCTGTCCAGCAAGCAACCTTTCTTGATATGCCTCAAGACAGGCAATCAGCTGTGAAATTCAGAGCAGCTGTTTTCTCTAAACTGACCAAAAGGAAAAAAATAAACAAGCAAAACAAAAAAGAACAAACAAAAACCAACCAAACAAAAAAACCTTTAAATAAGATAAAGGTGGGGAAAAACTAAACTGGCTCATTTCTATTAAATGCTGATTGTTATTAGTTCTGCTAGCCTAAGCTGGAAGTTTGAATCTATGTTGTCAAACTTCAGACCAGCTTGCTGCAGAACATCATGCCTGCAACTCAGTCTTGGAAACCCTCAGAATTACTTCATGATCATGAGGTAAGCAGGATCTGAAATTCTGAAAGAAATCTGCTGGATTTAAGATACATCTACTCCACCAAAAAAATCTTTCACTCCCAATGCTATTTTGCAGTCTGTTGGTCTTATTACTTCAGCTGTAAGACAGTCTCTTATTTAAGTGATGTCTTTGTTGGCAGAAAAATAACTCTGCAGAAAGACTGCCAAGAAACCCAAACCAAATCGTTTCTGCAACACTACAAAAGCGCTGCACATGCAGTCCTGGGGTTTCCACGGGAGCACTGTGCATATGGCTGTAGCTCTGGCAGGATGGCAAAGCACTTCTTAAGTGCTGTATTAGCAGACCTAGGACTGCTGGAGTGTCAAGGAGAGATAATTGAAATTGGTTCTGCAAAGGCATGCTGCAGTCCGGTAGTGAGCTCAATATGTGCTACAAACACTGAAGTTATTTAATGTAACAGCAAGTTATTTAGGTTACTTTGGGTGAGACAGCTAACTTTCAAAGATAAACCTAATGCCAGCAATGCTTCTGCAAGATGCACAATAGAAGTTGAAGATTCTCAGTTAAAATTTAATAGGGAGATACGTTCATAAACTCAGGGTTTTTCTATAATAAGAATGACTGTAAATAATTCTTGAATTTATACAAGTTACCAATTTGGACCTAAGAATTTTTCAGTGGGCAAACACAAATACTTTCATATGTGTGCGTAGTTTTTGTAAGTATTTTTCCTAGTTAGTCAAGTCTGAGGTTTTTTCATGTTAGATATCAATGACCCCACCAAGTCACCTAAAGACTGATGAATGGTTGTCTGCATCTGAGATGCTGTGATTGTTGTTAGCAAAGTCAAATCAAGAAAGAAAAAGAAAGTACTATGACAAGATGTTTCTAGAAGAGGAGGACTTTTTCTCATTGAGAGTCACATGAATTGACAGCTTACTTCTCACTCGCCTACAAGGACACATCAAAACATCTGAAGGCTCTTAGTATGGCTTTGCAGGTTCTGCAGATATTCAAGTTAATTCTTTGTATTTAATCCTAGGCTGTACAAGGAATGCACACAGTCATTTTATCCTGGTTATTTGGTCACTTGCAATGATGTTTCCTGTATTTGCTTGCAAGCTGTGGCTAAACATTTACCCAACATGTATCTATTTCACTGTAAATTGTGATCTGGCTTTCCCAGTTTGAGTTATTTTCAAAATGCTATCAGTTTCTAGCAGGAAAAATACAGCAAGACTTTCATGTCACTGTCAGGAGGAATATTGTTACAAGGAAGCACATGAATGTTAGACCATTTAGGGTCCATCTGTTTCACTTTTCTTTTTCTGTCTGTACATAGGCACATATGATACTGATCCACGTGGTACCATTCAAAAAGCATGTATTCTCACAGTGACATTTCACTGTGTGCAAAGGCTCAGTGATAAATTGACTACTTCTGCAAGGAATAACATATGCAAAGTAAATAAAGACAAAGCAGCTGAATTGGGCTGCAGTTTGCTGTCCCTTTCATCTTCAGCTGATGACTGCCAATGAGGAAAAGTTAGGGCAGCTTGCTTATCTACTTGGTATTAAAGTGCCATCTTCATGAAAAGTAAAATGAAGGTCTTTGTGTGAAGAAGAAAACAATGGAGGCAACATAAATGTTTAGGTACAGTTTCAAAACCTCCATGTTACACTACTGGCATCTTAACAATGAATAGAATGAGCCAGAAGGACATACTACAACAGGCCTTTCGGCATCCAACATGGGGCACAAAGAGTTGAGATGATGCAAGATCTGACCAGAGCATGTTAAAATGAAATTGTTATAAGCATTGATAAAGGGATCATTGTCCTTTTAAGAGATAATTGGGGTGAAAAAAAGGTAAAACATATTTAATAGGAATAAAAATATATGTAGAATAAATGATGTAGAATGCCATTCCTCACCACATGCTGACCAATACCCAGCCAGAACCAGAGTAGGAACAGCCCCTCAGACAAGTCCCCCAGTTTTATTATTCAGCATGGTGCCACATAGTACAGGACAACCCTTTGGCCAGTTGGGGTCAGTTGTTCTTGTTGTTTCCCCTCCCAGCTCCCTGTGCACCTCCAGCCACTCTCTGGGAGGGAGAAGAAGCAGCTGAAACATCCCTGTGTTATCAGCATTATTTTCATTCTACATTCCAAACAAGCCACCATACCACCTGCTAGAAAGATAACTCTAACCTAGCCAAAGCCATGATGGTGGCCAAAAGGGAAATATTTTATATAATGCTTGGTTTTATTTTATTTCATATAATTTTAAAATAATTTTAATACAGGTTACATTTTAAGACTCTGTGTTACAGGCAAAAGGTATGAAGCTTTGGGAAATTTAGCTTCTGTATTCCAATACATGTCATCCTATTTTTCACCCTGCCTCACAGAGTGACAAGCTTCTCTGTAGGAAACACGTCGTGCGTCATGGGACAGATTGATTTTTCCTTTCCTGCAGACTTGCAATGGAAAATATAATGGGGGGGGAAGAAAAGTAAGAGAAAACAATTAAAAAATTGTAGTTTCATGGCAAGGGCAGCAGAATATTGCCTCAGGGAACTGGAGTTGTTGGGCAAGTTACAGCTAAATCTTTTGCACACACGCTTTATTTTTCAGATGCTTGAATTGCAATATTTGGCTAATCTGCCCCCGATGGTGTTTGAAGCCTAGATCATGTTACCTTGTCATTTCTGTAAGATGACCTCCCATTTTAAGCAACATTTGGGTAATCTGTTGGGATTATTGGATTGCAGCAGAGATGAATTCCCAATTGATAGGTGTTACATGAAAATTCAGACTTACACCCGTAGCCTTTGGCATGTCTAATTGCTCAGGATGGCGGATGTGCAATCTATCTACATGCAAAAATCTTGTCAGCTATAGGAGGTTTGAATTCCTTTAGGTGTTTTTTTTTCTTTTTTGATACCTGATTTTTTGGCTACTTTAGTTTTTAAACTGTATAAACAATTATAAACTGCAATTGATAGACAGTAAAAAAATTTTAGATTTGATTTACACTGTGGTACAGAAGCCAAACTAAAATGGAAGTGGCTGTGTCCAAACCATTAAAGTACATTAGCCTCCAAACAGGGAAGAGGTGTAAAATGCCTTTGAATGAGGTTCATGTCATGTTCTAGCTGACATAAGCCAAAATCACAACAGGTACTGTTCTAAATGTTTAATGATTGACTTCCAGTAGTGCTTCAGAAGTGTCTAGAACTGTTTTATTTATTATCATAAAAGTAGCCCCGCTTTTCAGATTTGGACCAATAATTTTACGATGCCAAATGTTAAATATAGCTCTATTTCTCCTCCCATATCAAGCTTTATTCAACATTGTAAAAACTTCACCCGAAAATGGGAATCTCAGACTGATCAAATCAAAATTCATAGTCTTTATTTGTAACATTGTTAAACACAGCCATATTTTCCATCTTTTTCACAAAAGTGAAGGAATGATTTCTACTTTCATTTTTCATGAGTACTACAGCCTCAACAATGCCACTGAAGCAATCTGGAATAAAACACACAGTACACAAAATTTCAGCACAAATATTTTTACTTTTCAAGAGTATAAGCAGCTGAAAACAAAGGCTTTTACTAGACAGGGTCAAGCAAAATTAATGAGCAATGTTGCAGTTTTGCAAATTACATTATCCGTCATAAGTAAATTATTTCTGGAGATTATTTTTCTTAAAAATTTTCTTGGGCTGTTAAAATTACAAAGATAGTGTGTGACTACACATGTCCATAATGCTGTCATTTCATCACAAAGATGAGATCTAAATTGTTTAGAAATCCCTTGACTTTTATTTACTCACCAATAATAAACAGGCTTCAACACCAGTATCTGAAATTCACCATTCCCTCATGGTCTTTTTAGTTAGATAAATTGATTAACCTTGATGAAACCCTGCAAGCATTATCTGCACATGAAATAATAAATTAATGAGATTCATTTATTCAATTAATTTTGGTTATTGCTTCAGTTCTGTCCTTAGACGCAGCTTTGACTTTTTAGTCTTTTATTACTGATACCTTGTGAAATGAATATAGTGAGCATGTTAAAAAAGCAAACCAAATACAGAGCCATGAAGTGTTACGTCACCTTCTCTTCTTAAAAATCGCTTCTAGTTCAACAGGAGCTCTGTGTGACATCCATTTCATGTTTATATTTTCAAGTGTGCCACAGTAAACAATCACACATTTGAATTTTTTCTTTTATGTTTGAGTACTGGTAATTCCAGCATGACTTTTTTCGTCTTCATACTGATTTGCTTACATTGTGAAACTGTGAACAAAGTGCATCTGTGCAAGACAGGAATTTACTTTCTGTAGCTCATCTGAAGTGTGGCTGTATTTCTCCTATTTGGATTTCAAGATTAGGTAGAATGAAATCATTTCAGTTACATATGCTTTGATAAATGCCATCCTATATGTAGTGCCAAATCTCATGAAAAAATTGACTCAGGAGACTGGAAGTAAATATATTATTTACACAAATTATTCTTCAGAATAAAGCCAAATTGTGAGAAATGTTTGTTTCTGTAACCATATTCCCAGGGAAAGAAAAAAGAAACTATTAACTGAAAAGTAACAAGCATAATCAGAATGAGAGAATATTTGAATATTATCACTGAAGCAAAATACGAGTAATGTGACTTCACAGATCTACAGAGGCATATGAGAATAGCTGTAATAAATATAATAGAACAATGTTTGCTAAGCTCTTTTCAGTAGACTACAGTTAAGTATGTACACACACATATGACACACTCTGAATGAATGTGATTTTCAGTTTGAATTAGCAAATGCTACAGTGTTGGATATGCACATGCCCCTCACATTCTTAACCTACTACTCCTTTCAATCTGTACCCTTCACTGTCAGGTCTTTTTCCATGCATCAAAGAATAAGTCTTATTTCACCTTGTTAAGCTCTTCAAAGAGGAAAAATAATCAGTGTAGGGACAGCATTCCTTTATAGTCTAAAAGGAGGTATAGGAGCTCAGCTTTGAGATTTGTCATACAAAGCAAATCTGAAAATCTTAATCTGATAACTGACAGAACTGACTAGAATCTGACCAAAAATCTCACCTTAAATTTGAGTATTCTTCCTAATAAAGCAAATTAGTCATTGCTAACAAGGAAATAAACATTCAAAAAATTGGAATGAAATATGAATTTCCAACAGAATATATTCTAAAACATCCTTAGCTTAAAGATAGCAATATATTTAAAGCTATCTTATCATGTATGTTACTTGATTTAACCAGTTACCAATGTTTGCTAAGAGTTGTGTGTGAAAAATTCTAGCTGACAGAGCTAATGTTTATTGAAAAATTAAAAATCACTTACAGAAACTAAGACATAATGGGTTAAGAATAATATTAGCACAAAACAACCTTCACCTGCTTGACTGAAAATCAGTTTTGTTTTGAAAAAACAGTGACTACGACTTTTAACATCAAGATGGCTTATCAACACAAATTTGAAATACTAAAAATACTAAACTTTCTGCATCTGAACTTACTGAGCAAGCCTACTCAAATCCATGTTTAGTTTTATTGCAACAAGCCAAATATCTTGAGAGACTCTTATTTGCATGTGACATTAGTTGTCTTTCCAGATGAAACCAATGCCAAAGCCTGAGTTTTGCTCTCTGAAACTGTGGAATATTCAGCATAATCTCTGTTTATCACAACTTATATACAATACAAACAGGGAGATAATCGATCAAGAGGGAAGGAATGCTGCTGAATGTCAGATGACAGAAATTTGCTTATTTCTGAGCAGCAGTTCATTACCTTAGCAGATTACTTCATCAGCAGAAGTTAGTTATCTCCCTAGTTACTATGGAATGCAGAAGTTAATGTGTTAGTTTAGCTTCTGACTTTGTTCACCACAAAGTCTCACTTCTTAACCAGCAAGATGATTATCCCTTTTCATCCCCAGTATAGTAACAGCTATCATCATGCAAATTTTAGTGCACTTTCAGCTTGTCTACCACATCAGTTCTATGTTAAGCTACCTGTAAATGCTGTTCACATAAATAACTTAAAAAATGAAGTGCTAGAATAAAAATTCTTCAAAGGTAAAATTTAAAATATTTTTTAAGAGCTTATTACAATTGGAAAGGGAAAAAGAAAAGAGAAAAGACACAGTATCCATAGTATATTAGTCATAGTATATTCTTTTGGTAGTACAGAATGCTTAATTATCTAATTACTTATATTTTCTAGGCAGTGGCAATTTAATGAATCCTAGATGCCCCTTGCTAAGGACATTTTTCCAAAATCTTGATTGGCAGGAGTTGATTCTTTTTACTAGTAACCTGACCTTTATAATTTTCTTGATATCCAGATATACCATACAGTGTAGAAAGACAGTATTCTGTGCATTTCATTAATCGTTCTCCTACATATCATTAATTGGCCAACCATGTTGAAGAAACCTTGAGTACCAAAACAGTATTCCAGTTTCATCTGTGTGGGTTCAGAAACCAGACAAGTTGATGTGATTCAGTTTTATATGGGAAAATTTTCTATGAGAAACATCTTGATTTTTAATTTCTCCATCCTTGCTTCTCTGAGAAGTTGAAAACTATAAAATGAAACAATAGACAACAGAGCATTTCTGTACTGAGCTTGGACCATCAAGTTCACTAGCACAGAACGTCACAACTTCTCTAGGCAGCTTGTTCCAATGCTCTACCACCCTCAGAGTTTTTCCTTGTATTCATATGGAACTTCCTGTGCTCCAGTTTATATCCATTAGCCCTTGTTCTATCACTGGGTACCACTGAAAAGAGCCTGGCCTCATTCACTTGATTCCCCCTCCCTTTAGACATCTGTAAGTGTTGATGAGATCCCCTCTTAGTCTTCTCCAGGCTGAACAGTCGCAGATTTCTCAGCCTTTCCTCATATGGGAGATGCTCCAGGTCTCTCATCAGCTTGGTGGCCCACTGCTGGACTCTCTCCAGAAGTTTTCCACCATTCTTGAATAAGAGAACCCAGAATATATGAAACACAGGCTACGGAATTTTGATAGGAAGCTATCCATAAACCCAATTAAACAGAGTTTTCTTTAAAGTTCATCATTAGTAACAGAAGACAATACTCATGAAGAGCTGACACTTTCTTTTTGTGATTTGTGTGGAGACTCAGAGCTGTTGCCTTCAGGGCCACTAGTTATCATTAAGACAACTGGGGATGTACTTTGCGTTTTGAATAACCTGAGGAAAAGGAGAATTAGGACTCCAAGCCCATGAGAACTGTCCTGATTAAAAACCTTAGGTTCCCATGGAAATGAGCCAACAGATATGGTCTGAGGGTTTTCACATGTGAAAAGACACAGGTTATTGAACTTTGTTCACTGGCAAAAAGCCATTCTCTGCTTTCCTCTTAGCAATTTTCTATAAACAGCAATATGTCTTTGTGGCTTTACTGCTGTTCTTATTCTCTTGAAAGTAAACACAACAAACTAAGTGAATGCCTGCTGAGTGTTGTAATGATAAACTGACCCACTTCAAAGCCTCAGCACTTTTCTTTCTCAGCAACTTGTGCAACAAGAAACTCTCCTCTTAGCTATTTACATCAAACAGTATACAAATACACTATTCACATATGACAGCTATTTGTATTTCCTGCATTCTTCCTCATAATCACAAAAGAATAAAAATACTTAAAAAGAAAAGCACAAGCAGGCTGGAGCCCAATGAATTATATATGTCAGCCAACTAATGTTTACTTATTTAACTCAACAATGAAAGAGTCTCATGTGGAGTTAAAGGTGAATGAAAGCTCAAGTATTTGACACTTCAACACTGTTCCATTCCATTTTGGTTGAAGTTTTTTTGTTATTGTGTTTTTTTTCTCTGTCTCTGTTCTCCTGGTGAATTTTCTGAAGAAAAACCAAAAGTTTTGAAAGGCTTGTGGAAGCAGCTTGTTATTACACATTTTCATACCAGAAAGCTGAATCTTCAAAATCCAAAACAGTGTATCTTGAAAAAGGAGGATGGATACTGCAAACATTGTCAGGGTGCACTTAAACAGGAAATATCAATAAGTGACACATCGGTAAAATGTTGACGGAGCATCCTAGAAAACCACAAAGATGAGTGTGTTTTGTAATTGCATCCTGCCATAGCTAAAATACCACTTGTACAAGTAAAAACTGTTTCCATTAAATGTGGAAACAGATTCTCTGCAGCTTCACTGTTGCTGGAATATACTACTCTTATCAGAGTAATCTTATTCTGTTTGAGACTTCTTACTACTTACGGCAGTAGGTAGTAAGCCAAATACCAGTCAAATACCATTTTAAGAATCTGTTTTTATCAACAACCTGAGGAAAGTCAGTTGTGAGAAAAAGAAAGAGAACATACTAGAAGCCCCAGGCAAAAGGAAAATTAATAAAAATTCTGTTTCACAGTTAATGATCATCTTTCATGACTTGCTACAGAACAGTGGAAATGCAAAACAGTTTTAATCCATGTGGCATCACATGGATGTAGTTTTAGAAATAAATTTCAATTTTTTTTGTCTTTTAACCCTTCCTTTGCCCTGTAGCCACCTTCAATATTCTGCATTCACCTTCATTACAATTTCCAACGGTAACATTTAAAAAAATAAAATAAAAAAGTTTCATGTGTTTTGGTAATAGTTTTGAGCAGACCAGAGTAACCAGTCTTTCAAAACTACCAGAGTAACTCAAAGATTAGAGATGACACAGACCGGTGTTTAAAACCTGACTTGCAGCTATTTATCAATTTTTTATGAAGGCTACAATTTTAACCATGTATTTGTGGAATTCTACATATAAAGTGACTGTTTTATTTTTTGTGAGGACAGTTGTGGTTTGTTTTTCAAGGCCCAAATACCTCCAAGAAATGATGTATGTATCCTTATCACAGTATCTCAAGATTGTTACATATTCTCAGGTGTCTCATTAAGCTGCTATATACTGCCATTCCTGAGCATGAATGAGGAATCTGTGTTTTTACAATGTGAAGTCAGTAAAACAAACAGAGAATTATTATCACAGGTAGTTTTTTATGTCAGGAAGATGGGCTACACATTTCATGCTGAAGCAAATTACACTAGCCAGGGAGTGTAGGAAAGGGCTTCATCTGCAACATCTCCAGAATGAGTGGTGACAACACACTTCCATTGTATTCCCAAAGCAGTCAAAACCAGTCTGGTCCTATATTCATGGTCTTCCACAGCAGGAAGATGTGGGCAACAAGCACACTGGTGTCATCTTTCTTGTGAAACAGATCATTACTCCTGAACCACATCTCCCAGGGGACTCTGATATCATTGAGACTGGCCCTGGCATGCATGCAGAACTTTTCCCCTTTCTGATGTCAGTATGGTGGCCGTGATGCATCAGTTGCACCAAGGAATTAGGACTTTCACTTTTGGACTGGGTGAAACGTGACCTTCACTCAGTGGTTAGACCTCACCTTCCCCATTGATGTGGGCAAGGGATCTAAAGCAGTTCCTAGGTATTAATGACTTCAGATTGAAGTGGGTCATTAGGCCTGACACAGACAGGGCTGTACCTCTGTGAACAACTGCTTCTACTTGTGCAAATCCTTCCTCAGCTCTAGTGCACATTACCATGCATTCCTCACTGACCAGCTTCAGCATCACCAGCAGTATCTCTCAAGGATATAAGAAAGCATGTGCTAATCCAGGAAACATGACTTCTTGTGCTTATTTAACTCAGTACCTTTGTCATCCAAGTCACATAGCTTGAGCCTGTGGACATCGACCATAAGTACATGAAAGAAATCCTCTCTTCCAAATGCAGTTAGCAACTTGAGAATGGCTACAAAATATGCGCCTGGCCTCCAAATCCACAGGGACATTTTCAGTGACTGAGCTGAGTGACTTCATGTGATTTTTCTTCTATTTATTACTTTAACTTGTTCCATTAGAAATGATATATCCATAATTTCACCCTATAAGTTAATGTACTGTGGATGCAATTGAGGCAATGTAAATTTTTATGACGTTCTAATGGCTTGAATATAGCTGGAATTGAGTACTATCTTATTCAGGAAACTGAGTACAGATAACGAAAGGTCTTACCAGAGACAGAATGGAGAGAGGTATGACTGACTTTCACAAGTACTAACGTAGGCTGATCTTCTCAAAATATAATGCTTAGAAGTTTGGACACACATTTCTGGTCTGTGCTGGTGGTGGGAGGGAAAATATCAAATATATTCATTTTCTTCAACATTCTGAACTTACTCTGTCATAAAATGCTTTTATTGTTTGGTGTCTTAACACCTGGAAATTATGTCTTTTAGAAAAACAGAAAAGAATTACAGGGAATTAGCTCCTACTAGAGCAGGTGAGAATACAGTACCCTTGGAAAGGCTGATATGCAGCAGCCTTTTGCTTTTGGGCTGATCTCTGTTTTATTGATAAGAAACCCAATTGTTCACTATCTTTACTTTTCATTATATTGTAGCTAGTCCCAGAAATTCTTATTTCTGTGCTTCATGTTGCTTCTGAACAGAGCAAGGATCAAAAGCAATCACTTTTGCAATCACTGACCTGGAGTCATTACACTCCCATGATTTTTCATCTTCTCTGATTTCCCTTTTTCCTTTCATCTCCTATTAAAACCCCATTATTGTTGGGTTTAAAATTCATCAGGTTTCAGATTAATAAAGCCATGTATTTCATTGCAGTTTTTTATGATAATTTATCCATCAGAACAGAGGAAGAAGAGGGGAAGTATTTGTTTAGATTTTTTAAAGCAATGATACTGTGTTCTGGACATAATTTTCTTTATAAAATTCTCAGTGGAAAGACTTTCCTCTAACTTCGAGCCCAAAAAGGACAAAAATATGTGCTGTGCATTTCATTATTTTCTAATTCAATTCTTGCTAGAATAAAAAATGTTCCTGCATCTCCTTAGGATGACTTACAGAGAACAAAAAATGTTTTCTTTATCTTCAAAGACTGAGTTTATACTGTCCATATAATTTTGTAGCAGCCTGTCATCATTGAAGACATTTGATGATGCTGACATTGACCCCACAATAGATAAATATACTTGACAGCTGACAGAGCACTTAGGAAATATATAGGTAAGACACAGATAAAACTATCACTGAAGGAGCAGTTTTGCTAAATAGCTGAAGTTCCCCTTCTACTAGGAGAATTCCTCTTGAAGCTGAAAAAATCCATGCATATTCACAGCACAGAAAAAAAAATGCCTTGAACATCCCAGAGACTTGTGGATTGATAGCTGAATATTTGTGACCATAATGGGACCACTTCCCATATGGAAACCCTGACAGAACTCTCTGCACCAGAACAGAGCATTCTCAGCTGGTCTTAAATCCCATCAAGAGGGCCTTTTCTGTCTGTGTAATTATGGTTAAGCAATTTTCCCTTTAATAATAAAAAAGGAAGGACAATACAATCATATAATTTGCTTTAAAATGCATATAGTGCAAGGAAATTCCAGATTTTTGGTTAGGAAAATCTCTATTACTAATATAGTAGTTAAGTAAAGTATGTTATAATAGACCAACCTAGAGTCAAATGAGAGGTTTGGAGTATCTTAACATTTATCTTTTTCAGTTTTATTAATATCTTCTATCACTTTTCTAGGAAGAACTAGGTATTTTTTGTCTGGTTGCTTTCCGGGGAAATTCTTACCTACATTTCTTTTTAAAAATATTGGTTTCAGTTCAAGGACTCTCCCAGTAAAGAAAGAATTGTTACATCCCATATCCACCAAGAAAAATTAACTTAGTACTTCACTAATCAAACTAGATTACACTCGCTGAAAATGTTTACTCTCATTGCTGTCTTTAGTAGAAAACCTTTCTCACACTCCTACTTGGCAAATCTGCACAATACCAAAACAAGACTGAGCATTTCCCAGCTTTCTTGATTAAAAATGTATTTCAGTACCAGCACAAGGCAAGTGAAACCGCAGAACTCCTCCTGTACACCCAAAGAGTTTCTGAACATACATACACAGGTTTTTCAATTTCTTTTAAAACTGAAAACTAAAGCTCAAACCAAAAGAACTTTTGGGAAGCTCTCTGTACTGTGTCTGTAGAGGCAAAGCACAGAAGTAGTGATATCTTACTATTTCAAATTTTTACGGTTATTCATCCTTTGGGATGAAATGTTCCCACGTGGTGGAGTTTTGTCATTAATCCAGGTGGAAGAACTTGTGCTCCTGTGCTATCCCATGCCTTTGGCAATTGTTTCATTGCTTCTTTTCCCAACAAATCCCACTGAACCCTGAACAGAGCTGTAGGCTATAAACCTCTCAACAGATAGAGCTGGCTGTTTTCTCAGAAATTAGCTGGTCTACTTGAATCAATTTGGGGGCTTTTCTTTGACTGACTGGTGTGAATTTGCTACTGATAGCTGTTGACCTGAATGCCCTGAGGAAAAGAAATACTGGAAAGTTCTTTCGGAGTCATGCTTAGTTATTCTAGTTTACTTAGAGTTCTAGTAAGAGTACTTGAGCTTGTTTTACAAGGATACCTACACTGTTCAGTTATCTCTGGTTTTCTGTTCCAGTCTTTCGGCCCCTACTGACTGTTAATAAGCTTTTTATGCCATGAAGTATTACATATTCATGCAGATTTGGAGAAAAAGAATAAGAACGGACCATGCAATGACACTCTAAAAATCAAGGGCTACAAAGTCTCACCAAGAAAGGTTTGCCACCAAGGAACCCAGTAACTCCCATTTCTCTTCAAGGGATAGAAATTAAAAAGTGATAGGTGTTTGGAGGAGATGAAAGAAGCACATGATATTTCCTTGACCCATGTGGACAAAGAAACCATTTGTCGGTCCCTTGCTGAGAACGCTATCTAAATGCTGGGTGAGCAGAGATAAACAAATATAGCTCAGTTGCTGGTAATTATTTTACCCCTGCTGCTTACAGTGTTCAGATATCTTCAATAATACTCAAGAATCTCATCTGAAAGCATAGGGGAGTTTCTGGAGCCTCATGAAGTTAGTTATTCTCATAGTCTCATAGGTCCTGGATAAAAGAACAGCTGTGAGTTTACAGTGGAAAGACAAGTATCAATGCAAATTACAGGTTGAGTGGAAATGCATGTTGTAAATCTCCTTCATTAACAGTTATTCAGATGTTCTGGCCGTGAGTTTAATGGAATACAAATAAAGGAAGGAATTGGAAACCTCCAATGTTGCGTTTGATAACAGTTTGTTTCCAGTCCAGAATGATTTTCCATGTATTTATGATGGATTTGTTTTCAGCAATTAACCACCTTGTTAGATTTGCGGAGGAATGTCAGACCAATTCTGACATATAAGCACAAGTCCATTGGTGTTGGGAAGGGTTATTTCTCCAAGGAATTATTTAGTATTATGCCTGAAGTCAGGTGTGGAATGAAAGTACACTGATAACTCTTTGAAATTATTTTGGCATATAAATCTGAGTTTGCAGTTCAGATAGTATTAGATGATAATTTTTTTTACACTATAAACTCTACTTTTTGAAAGGTTTCTCTTTGCAACATGTACTTTGTTACTCTACAGTTAATATTTTGATAAACACTTGAGTGCCTAGATACAAAATAACATACTGGTATTTAAAGGCCTTTGTGTACATTTGCATATGCCACCTCTTTCCACATAGATAAGATCATAGAAGCCTGTGATAATAAAGAAATCAAAGAAGAGCAGAGGTCAGAAGACTGAATAACTTTACAGAGTTACAAAGTGATTTTTAAAAAATCTACTCTACTTGTCTGGAGTTTGGGGAAAAAACCTGACTTTTATTTAGTTGAGATTTGTATGACCTTGCTGATAGCCTACAAATTGTTTTCTTCTTCAAAATACCATGAAAAATGAACTATCTGACCTAGAGAAAAGAAAGGTTAATAAAACACACATTGTAATCTTAAGGAATTAGAGAAATAGAAATCAAAACAGTGGGATTTTAATTTGCTCATTAAAAAGAGGCATCTAAAGACACCATTTCAGAGTTCTTTTTCATGGTGTTTACAAACAAAATAGGACTTATCTTTCAAAACTTGTGTGTTGAAAGTTTTGTATAAATGAATTGTATTGTTACATCAGGCTTAACACACAATAGAAATTTGCAATGGATGTATGTGCATCTGACATGCATAGTCATGAAAATTACACCTTCTGGGATGTATATCTGCATACTGTGTGCATATAGGAGAATTTGACATTGTAGTGGAAATGCTTAGTCATGGCTTGAAACAGTGATTTGAGTACCTGGTGGAAAGTCAGGACCAGCCCAGGGGAGCTCAGGTGCATGCAATGTATTTGAGTGACTGGAAGGGTGCAGCCAGGATCCACCCCTTACCAGACCTCATTTGAGGGATGATGCTGGAGGTTCCTACGTACTTGCAGCCTTCTTCTGGTAAGCACATTTTTTCCTTTATTTCTTTGTCCACGGCTGCTACATGTTCTCATATGCTGTTTACTAGGACTTTGCTACTCTGCTGTTATTGCTGCCCTTTCCGTGGCATTGCATGTATTCAAACAAAGTAGAATGCTTCTTCAGTTTTAACAAGACATTATGTTGCAAAGCATTTGTGTTGACTCCTCATTTTAATTGTACTATTAGAACAAAATAATTGCATTTTGGTTTTGAGTTTCCAGAAAATATTTAGCATGTATGTACTAGAAAATAGGTAAAGTTTTTTGGTTTGTTTTTGTGTGTGTGTGTGTGTGTGTGTGTGTGCATTTATTTATTTATTTCAGGGCTATCTGAATGCCTCCAGTTGCAAAGAGAACTGTACTTGCAAAGGAAAGGTTGAACTAATAAATCCAAACGTTCAGCAAGGAGCTGTAAAGAGTGATGTAAAATGTAAGTTTATACTCAGCAAAAGTACAGTGCTGATTTGGTCAGCAAAGGAACATGTGGATATCTTTCAGGTTCTATAGAGACTGAAACGAACAATTTTAAACCAGTATTTTACTGCTTTGCTGAATTAGCACCTGATGTTTTGTCTGTGTTAATAAAGAGACAATGACTGTGTTCCTCTACAGTACCACTGCCCTTGAGAGACCTAGCTACCCCTCCCATTTGCATGGAGTCATGGTTGTCTTAAGGAGAGTAGTGGGATGAGTGCCAGAGTGTGAACACCAGAGTGCTTCCCTGGATAGAAAACTACATTTTATGTAGATAGGTCTGTCATCTTCAGAGGTATTCTGGGATGGAAAAAATTCCGAACACTTCCTTACTTTTTTCTTCTGTTTGATATGAAAGAAAGAATTAGGGAGGAAGCTTATGAATTCCAAATAATTTGCATTACAAGGCAGAGCAGTGGAGGGGAAGCAACATTTATTCATTGTTTCTCTATTAAAAAAAAAAAAGTTGGTTTTGTAATGGAAAACATAGGCCATTGTTGAATTAACTCTTTTATGTGCTTGGAAAAAGTTAGACGTTATAGTTTCAAAGAGTTTCAAAATGCTTAGTAAGTGCTCCCCCCCCCCCCCCCCCCAGTGCATGGGGTCTCTCAGTAGGACGAATTAGGAGTCAAAGAGGCTGTTACATTCAATTAGCTATATAAATTGAGTTAATTAGTTGTGAAAGGTAAACAAATGTAGTCTGAATGCATGAAATTCTGCTCTGAAAACTGGTATATGGAATTGGATTTTTATCAGCGCTTATCATCAATACTGTGATACTCCTGTGTTTTGAAGGCTGAGGTGCTCACAAGTCAGGTGTTCACGGCCTTCTGGGGGAAGTGATCTCTTTGAAGTTCACAGGTGAAAGGAAGGAGCTGGCGGGCCCATGGCTCTGTTTTCTTAAAGTAGCATGCAACAAATGTTAAACCTGGTGATGATAATACACTCAGGATACAGCTGTATGTCTGTATAAAGCTGTGATCGACACATGTATAAGTAGTAATCACGAAACGTATTTTCAGCCAGCACAGGTGATACTAGCAGCAGTGCTAGCTCTAGCACACCACAGAAGCCAAAATGTTTTCCCAAAGCCCATGGGGAATTTAATTCCTGGTCAAAAAAATAAAGCCAGTGCAGTTGTACTTCACTGCTATTCTTTATTCATACACTGTGTACGAATAAATCACTTATGGATTTTACCATATAGCTGCAATTACAGTTCATCTAAGTCAAATGGAAAATACAGTCTGACCTTTAATTACAGCTACAAGTGAGCTAACTGTATCTCTGTACCACTGTTTTTGCTTGTAGACAGTAACACTGCAGCTGTCTTGGAAGTGTTTGAGTTTCTCCAGGTCATTCATAGCTCATGTGAAACTAGACCATCCTATTCCCTGTATTCTGCCCTTGGGCCTATTTTGTTGTCTGTTTGTTTTGCCTGTTTGCAGGTGGGGGATGATTCAGAGCTTCTAACAAAGAAGGTAGATGAGCAACTATCCAATTCCAGGATGAATCATCCTTCTCTCTAGCTGTAAAATATCTGAAAGTAGATGACTAGTTAAGTTGCTCTGGATTGTGGGGATTTTCTTTGCAAAACTGGAAATCTAAAACATAGATGTTGCTAATCAGAGGCTGTTAAATGGTGTGCTTACAAAATTTTAAGTGTTAATAGATAACTTAATATGGAATGATTTCTCTAAGAATTTTGTCGCACAGTATTAGCAATGACCATGACATCAACAGTTTGTTGGCTTTCTCCAGCAAAATTACTCTAAGTCGTGGCTCTTCTTTACCTGACATAAGAATAGTAGTTTAGATTTCTGAGAATAAAGAAAAAGATGTTTACTGGACTTATTTCTTTTAAAGATATGAAATAAAAATCAATGTCTAGCCACTTACGCTGTTGGATGCTGTATTCAAAACGCCATGGAGAAACTGTATCTAGACATGCAACTTGTCGAAGGGGAACGTGGAAAACTGAGGCACAATCAGTTTAAGAAATGCATCTGAAGTATTTTGAGGTGCTATACTTTTGAACACTGCTGCTATTTTTTGTTATTGTTGTTATTGTGAGTTTGTAGCATTGTCATTGTTTTTATTATGCTTACAGCTTTGTGAAAAACCCTAGGAGGAAAAAAAAAGATGAGATATTGACTGACATACTACATAGGTAGGAGAAAAATTGATGGCATTAGATTGTTTAGTCGATTGCATAAGTGAAGAAAGTGAAATAATAGACTGGTAATGTCAGAAGTTGTGTGGAGCAAAGAAGAAAAACTATTTCAGACTAAATTGCGATTGTTAAGTTGATGGTTTACAATTGGCATGTTTTTTCAGCTTTGAAAAAATATTCCTATTTCAATGTAACATCAGGAAGAGTAGAAGAGAAGAAATGTAGTTATTAAAGAGAAAAGAACTGGTTCTCAATCCTGTATTTTGAAGTTAGCAGATGTACTTTTCGTTCATTTAGGAAAACAATAAATATAATAGCACATTATTTAGATTAACTTGATATCTTTATTTTAGTATCCACAGAAGAGTTTTATTATTCCTTTTGTTTTCCTCTTGGTTTCTTCTCTTGCTTCTTTTTTTCCCCCTTGGACTACATGTACCTATTTTCCATTTAGGCCAAGGTACACTTTTGGTAGCAGGGATACATTAGGGGAGTGGTATCAATTTCAGTTTCATCATCAAATGTTAAACTACTGTTAAACTGCTATCACCTAAATAGAATGGATGTAGTTTCATATGCTGTAGTTAAAGTCTGTTCTAAAATGATATCTTTTTGCACAGACATACTTTATTGCCAGTGGGGAAAAAACAAACAAACAAACAAAAAAATCAGATCTTCCTTTTAAATTTCCCCTTGTTTAGGTCTTAGCATAAATTTAATACATGCAAACAAGTCTATAAACTTCCCAAAATTTATTTTTAATGTCTACCATGATGTCATGCCAAACAACATTAAAAGAGCACCTTTTTTTAAGCAAGAGCAAAAGGTACTTTACTCCAGAGAAAAGGTCAAAGCACTGGGTAATTTACTGGCAGCCTTATCATGGAGGTTAAATAATCAATCATTAGTGAAACATAAGGATGCTCCTGTTGTTTAATTTCCTCATTTAGGGACATGCTCAGCAGTAAATAACCAATTCACTAATGATTATGAACCATGTAGATCGTAAGCATAATTAAAGAACAGAAATTTAATGTGTTTCTTAATCTTCATGGAAGGAAAAATTTCCTCTTAAAAAGATCCCTCTCATGCCTTTGAAATGATACAAACTATTAGGTTCTCTTGGTTAATATCTGAGACACTCTTCATGGGGAGAAAAAAGAATAAAGATTATTCTAAATGATTCCAACATTTTTATGTAAGTACAAAAAATAGTATGATTTTGAAAGTTACTTCATGTGTCACTGAAGGACTTTTGTAGTTTGTATCTATCCATTTTCATATGAAGTAGACTAGAAACTGTATTCTGAGTTATCAGATTCAATCTCCAAGTTTGACCAAATGTTGAAAGGCCATGCTTCATCTCAGAGTTCATCTGGTTCCTTGCCTAGTTATCCCTTATAGTGCTGACTTGACACACTTCTTTCATATTGTAATAATTTCACTAGGCAAAGGCAAAACAACAGATCACTTCTGTATAGGTTTGATTACAGTCCTGTTACATTAACTGGATAGGAATTTTTGAATGTATCTGATTTGAAGTCAATTGGAGAAAGACTTGTGGAGCTGAGGATTGAAAGGAGAGCTCTAAAGTAGTTAAACATCTGGTTAACAGGGGAACATTAGGAGCCAGCAGCTGGGGACAGATGGCTTAATGCCATGTAGAATGGTATCTGTGTAAAAATAAATGAAAACGGGAGCTTATAAGAGTAGCAGAGGCAGAAAAACAGGATAATATCTTTGAAGGAACCACATCAGTGTCTGGCAGAATCCGTGACCACTCTTATGGGAATGGAGCTCAGTTCCTGGTACTACTAAAGGGCTATTCCAAAGGCTTACTTAACTCCACCTTTGAATTTCTCATCTATACATATTTACATCTGTTTAAGATATTTGACCACAGATAAAAATATCTGATAGATATATTTTCTGTTCCCTCCTTTGTGTTTATTTCTCCAAGATATTTGCAGGGAGTAATCTTTTTTTTTTTTTTTTTTTAATAGACTAACCCCCCCCCCCCACCATCCCCCATTTATTTCCTTCTTTACATAATCAAAGATCCCCTCACAGCTCTTATGCAGATGTTGAGAGCTCCCTCTGTCCTTTAATGACTGCAGGCAACCAAAATCAGTTGCAGAAGATTAGGTTTGCACCAGTGGAGGGCACTTTTATATCTCTCTTATTTCTGCCGAGGTATCCCAGCTGAAATATTCTGGGATAACATTTGCCTTTCTCACAGCTGCACAACACTGAGGGCTTATAACTACCACTGGATGGGCTAGCACATGAGAATCTTTCTCTCCAGAGATTGCTTAGATGTTGAGAAATAGCCTGAGCAGAGCACTGTGGCAGTCCTCTGATTTTATGATAGGAACGTGTACCTTGGAGAGGAGAACATTTTATGAAGACAATTTCTATGGAAATATTAGCATTAATATAAACACTATGGAATGCAGAGATTCAAAACATATGTGCTGTTTTTTTTTTTCTCTTATACTTGTTTCTAGATGCTATGATATTGCTAGTTGTTACTGTAGATAATGTAAATCATTCCTAGTATAAGTACTGATCAGCTATCTTTTCTGCTATTTAACTTTCAACAGCATTTCAAAGCATACCAGAACACTTTGCTTGGAAATTCTGAATAACATGCAAACAGATGCCAGTGAAAATACCTCTAGCTGTATGGAGTGGTGCCAAAGAATTTAGATTTTAAGAGTCATAATAAGTAGCACCATATAATGTCTACCTCTCCTGGTCAGGAAATTAGTAGCATTCCTTTATCATACACCTTCATGGTGCTAGTGACAAAATACACCCTTGTAAGACCAGAGCTGTAGTTTCTAGAATCCCTTCATTTCAAAGAATTTCCACAGAAAGTTGGAAGAAACAAGAGCATCTTTTCCCTGACCTTGACTAGCAGGAAAAACTACGTACAAAGTAGAGGGTGAAAGCTACAAGAGAGAATTCTGTCCCAAAAGGGGCTTCTGTATTTGGAAACTTGGTTTCTTCACATTAGGGTTGGAGGTTCTATGCAAGTGGTTGCTCTAATGGCCCGAACATTCACCATGCAGTCATACTTTATGCACTGGCAAAAGATAAAGAAAGATCCTTCCTGCTGTGTTCAGAATCCAAACATGGATTCCCAGAGGTGCTGTGTACAGTTCACATGTAAAGCGGAATTAACTTGGAAAGTTTTGTGCAAATAGTTATGGATTCAAACCTCCCAGACAGATAGTAATGTTCAGAAATATCTTTTTTTTTTTTTTCCCCTTTTTTCCTTTCATGTCCACCATTTGGCATAACGGAGTAATAATGGCTTCAGGATTCAGTGGTTGTCACAGCTGATAGAAAATATTCTGAAAGATTTAAACAAAAAAAAAAAATGCATCTTCTTAAGTCTTCAACGGGTTACATTTAGAAGGTAACACATTCAATAATATAGAATATGAGCATGATTCTTTTTCTCCTCCATACCTTCATATGAAGATTCAGCAAACTTTTTTTTTACTTCTCTTTCTCCCCACAGTCTGGGCATGTGGAGAAGATTAAAGAAAACAAATGATGGACTAACAATCGTTAGAATTATCTTTAGATATTTCATACTATGTGACTAAAAGAATCAGTAGCATATTACAGTCTAAGGAATAGAAATCCGGACTATAATTGTTTCATTTTGGTGTTAAACAGTGTTAGAATAGATGGCATCAGATTGAAACACCACCAGAGAAGAGACCACCTACCACGGTAAGCTAGTAGGTATTTCTGGGAAAGTGTCTAATTAATAGGCCTCTTCAAAAATTGCTCATATTGAGAAACTATTGAAAAAAAAAACAACCCTACATCATAGGTAGTTACGAAATAAGTGACGTAGCAACAGCAGTTCACAAACTGACGCATAGGAAGTTCCACACAAATGTGCCCGAGAACTTCTTCACAATAAGGTTGATGGAGCACTGACACAGGCTGCTCAGAGATGTTGTAGAGCCTCCTCCAAGACTCACCTGTATACCAACCTGTGCTACCTGTTCTAGGGAGCTGTTTTGGCAGGGGGGTTGAACTAGATGATTTCTAGAGGCCCCTTCCAACCCCTACAATTCTGTGATTCTGCCATAATATTGAAGATAATTAAATGAGAGAATGAAAAACAAGAAACCAAGATAGCATAATCATTGCACATGTTTGAAAGAGATGAATTAGGAAAGGTCACTGAATAAATAACAAATAATATTTTTTTCTTTCCTCCAAGTATGTTAATTAATCACAAGCATCCCTAAAAGTTATAGCTCTGAACAATTACCTCATCTGACTATATTTGGCTTTCCTACAGCATTGCTCTTCTACTATAATTTCTCACATATGCTTGTTATTCAAAAGTGAAGTGAGATTTTTTCCTTTCTGCAATATTTTCATCTTTCTGATTTAGTAACAGTTTTAGAATTGTTCAGCTCTAAAGTGTTTATAATGGAGTTCTTCCCCATCAGATTTCATTGCTTATGTCCAGGGCTTAGGCTTTTGATCAGTTTAAGAATAGTGTCAAAGACTTGATGAAAACAGTGTGATTTATATAAGCTGCTGTATAAATAAAAAGATGTATCTGTGTCAGGTCAGTGTCATTCCTTTTACTTTTAAATGCTCTACAAAGTGACAGGTTGTTACCTTCTACTCTACATGAAAATAGGAAGCACTACTAAGATTACATACTCATAATGTTCAAACCCCCATAAAATGCAAAATGATAGAGTGAGGAATCTGCTTAAAGGTATTCAGGAAGCTTTTAACTACTTTAGCTGCTTTAAAACGCTGTGGATTTTATTCTCTTCACAGCAGTGCGCCATCTAGTTCTGGATGAATTTGATATTGAGAACTATAGATAAGATAAAATCTCATGAAAATTGCTGAAACATAAGAGTACTAAAATGTCATTGTGTTTGGAGAAGTGTCCCTCCCTCTTTGAGCAGCTCTCTCAGCTGCCTTCAAGCTAAGACAGAAAATGTTGACAAAATATTTCCCAAAGATCTTACAGTCTTTGTGTTTTTAACCCATACTTCTGTTCACTTTAATTAAAAATATGCATTATCTTCACTATATCCTCCTATGAAATTTTAGCCAAGAAGCTACAAAGAATGGGTCATGGTTGTCAACAGAACAGGGTTTCAGCCTGTCTTTGAAAGGTTTACAAGCACAAGCAAAGGCAAAAGTTTAAAACAAATGATTATAAACTTCTCCAGTTTTTGAGATATGCTGGAGCTTTTTGGTTGGTTGTTGATGTTGTTTTTTTGTTTTGTTTTGTTTTTTCAAAACCCTTTAAGATCATAACTGCACTTTAACCTTGTTAGTGTCCTTGTATCATAATTGCTATACCTCTTGCTCACAGAAGAATGGTTTGACTATTGTAAAAATCCTGTTCTGCACTTTTGGCACATGGCAAAGAGTTCAGGAGCTGCTAGTGACTGTCTGCTCTTCTTTAGAGCCTGTCATCGTACAGCTTTACCATAATCATTTCACTGGCTGCATGTATTTAGTGTATCTGCTGGTATGGAGCTCAGAAGTACATCAGCAGTGACATTCAGACAGGGATCAGAGGATCAGCACCACCTGTGTTATTCTTATGATCAAAGGATCAGGCAATTTGTCTTCATAGAGCAGGAAGAAGGCTGTTTGCATTAACAAATGCATGTAGAGCATAACAAACAGACATGTAGAAAGAGAACAGTGTCTTCACCTCACTGAGGTCGGGGCTTATATTGTGACAGGTAATCACAGCTGATTCTTCTCCTCACATCCTTTCATATATACAGGTCAACTAAAAGCAGATTTAGATATTATAAAAAACTGTTACTTAAAGCACTTAAAAAAAAGAAAAGAAAAGAAAAGAAAAAAGCAATGTTTCCTCATGGTTTAATGTGTAGCTTTCATCCACAGGGAAAATGCAGAGCTATGTGGGTGTGCAGGAAGGGAGCTCCTTGCTGCTCTTCCTGCCATGGGCTGAAGGTGGGGCACAGAGCAACTTTGCACAACAGCGCACCTGCCTTACCGGTGGGGCTGGAAAACAACGGGAGTGATCACGGCACCACGGCGGAACAGGAATAAACAGGATCTTAAGTGAAGGACGGAGCGTTGAAAGCTCGGTACTGTGTTCCTGTGTTTTCACCATCGATTGGCCCCTGTGCTGTTTCTGGGATAGATCTGACGCCATGTCTTTTTTTTGCAGTTCTAAGTTGCGATGGCTTCTAATCCGAAGTTTAGACAAGGCTTGTACCTGGCTAAGAAAATAAATTAATCTATCTGTCTGGGGAAGGCTATCTTTGCTAGTAAGAAGGAGATGTGGGAGAACTAAAATATACAGCTCTGCTGTACATTATTGGACATTAAAAATAATAAAAAAAGATATTTTGATTCTTTCAAAGCTATTGGTTTTATTAATCCAGCATCCTGAGGGACCACCTATTTTATTTCTGCAGCACTAACAATGGGCAAAAAATGAATATGATGGCTGGAAAAAGACTGAAGTGGTGCTGGCTGAACAGGGAAGGATGGGTGATGGCAGAAGCAGGAGTACCCACCTAGGGTGACAGTGCTATCTCCACGTGATTAGAGCATCTGGCTGCTGGTGAGTGCTGCTGGTGTTTTTCACCTTATGTTTTACAAGAAAAATGTAGTCACTTTCAAACACTAATTTGTGTTCAGTTTATTGTTTGTCATTTCTCCAGGATCTCCATTAGCAATTCTGTTTACATAGTTTTCCCTCAGAGCAAATATTTATTGAACAAATTATCTTCTTTTATTCACAGTCTGAATTCAAGGCACTATTGACAGATGTCTTATTTTAAATTCAGGGCATGGAAACAATGCTTCTTTGTTTTATGAGCAAGAAAGCCCCATAATTTTCAGATGACATGTTCATAACTTACTGCTATTTCTGAAGTGTTTGTTGTTGTTTTTTCCCCAAAATAAAATAAACTCAGTATCCCTTTGAAACCCATCAGTAGGCCTCTTTATATACCAAGAAGTTACTTTAAACATCCTAAATTCAGTGTGGTTCTTATACAAGTGTCTGTGGCACTGAAGTACTAAGAGTCTGCTGAGCCACAACTGAAGGAAAATGGGGACACCGCTGTAAGCAGCCCTTGCAAACTCTAAAGTAGAATTCAGTCATGTGTGGATGATGCAAACCAATCTGTTTTCTTTCAACCTGTTCCCCTACATTTGATTAACCTTCTCTGTTGTTGTTGTTGCATGCCTCTGCCCAGGAGAAACATTTAGCCCTTACTTGAAATCAGTGTAATGCAGATATGTAGGGTACTGGACAATCAGCAGGGAGTTTTGCTAAACTGTAGTGACTTGAAGCAACACCTGAAGACATTTATTTGCTTGAAACTAGAATTTGACTACAAACTGTATTTTTCCTGAGAAAAATATGTTCTCAATGACTTGAAATTTAATCCATACCCCCATGATTTGTAGTGGAAAATGCTGCTTGTAGTGTGTCAGCACAGATTATGCTTAAACGCTCACATTTCTTCTTTTCTTGTATTGATCAGTCCTCTTATTCAAACTACATTTCTCATACAATGTCTTGTAGCACTTCAACAACATAGCAAGGATGGAGTCCATACTATATCTTACAGAAACCAGTACGGCAGAATAATGCAGCTCCATCTCATAATGGATAGGTCTGGTTTAAAACTGAAATTTTAAGATTTTTTTTTAATTTGTTTTTTGAAGAGGATAATGTGTATGTATATGAATCCCAGGTCTACTGTGTATTAAAAACTATACTCTTTACACAGGATGCATAGATCTGATTATGCAGTCCTGCTAGAACAGTTTTCTAATCAATATTATTCACTTAATGAAAATTTAATAAAGAAGGGAAGAAAGAAAACTAATGTTTCTAGACAGCTCTATTATCAGCTACTAAGAGGCACAAATGCTTTTATTTAAAAGCTGATTTTTTGGTATATAACAATTTATTTGCAGATCACTGGGATATAGGAGGGAGTATGTAATTAAACTGGGTACATAAAACCATGCTGTGTTCCTTGATATCCCCTCACAGATTGGTTTATTTCCAGAGCCACCTTCATTGTTTCATTATTGGTATGTATAGTGAATCAGCTCTTACATATAAGGAGTTGGACTCTATGATCCTTAGGGGACCCTTCTGACTCAGGATATGCTGTGATTCTGATTCTGTACTCTTTGAAGTGCTTCCTTTACGTTTGCAAGCAAGGCAAAGCTTGCTGTTCTCCACAGTAAACTGACAGAGAGACACCTCAAAATACCAAGAGGCCAGGCATCTGCAAAATGTGAGGAGCATATGGTCACTGCCTGTTTTGCCTTATTAGCAGCCACAATTAAGCTTTACAGGCTTATGGCCCAGGTAAACCTGTAGCCAGCAGAAGCGTGGTGCCACGGTGGGCTCTTTCCATATCTCCTACATCTGAAGGCTTCCACCTACTGAAAAACAGCCTTGAACCACATAATGAGTAGCTATAGGCACTTCCTAGGATGTGACAGACACATGTTTTTGTCTCTAGGCTGTGAAAATTGGAGATATTTCACTCTGTATAACCAAATAACTGCTAGATCTGGAGCCTTATTTCATGTCACCCACAACTTGATTATCTTCAACCTTTAGGCTGTTTGGGAGCACAATGAATTGTTTTTCATTCCCACTTATTTTGGAGAAATATATGAAAAGTACCTTTCATCCCAATTAAAAACTGATTAGTTTTTCAATTTCTTGAGTTTCATGGGACAATCACTTCCTGCCTAGGTCCTGTCAAGTCTTACTGAGCTAATTTCCAGTGGGACTAATCAAAGCATAGCCTGAGCATTTGATGGTTTGGCTCCCTGTCAGAAATACATGACTATTTTGATATTGCCAAAAAGTATATTGCTAAAGAAAACAGCTTCCTTTATTTATATTCATTTATGCCTGGGCAAGTACTTTTTTATGGCATAAATCATATGCAATGTTCCTTTTTTTTTTTTCATATGCAAGCAGTGAGAAAATATCCTCAGGCAACTTGTTTTCCAAAATAATCAGCTCAGGCATCCCCCACCTGGAAAAACACTATTGCATTGCTGTGGCTTGAAACAGTGAATGGTGAAATATGACTGATGTGAACCAGTCTACCAGAAAATGTTTTTGTTTCAGACATTATACCTGCTCTCAAATCTAATCCCAGTTTTAGTGATTTAGTTACTCAAGGGTAGACATCAAACACCTGCTCTGTCCATTCTCCTTCACAGCCAACACCATTAATTTTCCAAATAAGTCAGCACATCTCTATTTATTCTTTAATTGATTGGCAATACTGAATTCTAATTGAGATTGTAAAATAAAACTTGCAGATTTGATTGTCTGCTCAGAGTTCAGAGCACTTCAGTGATCAGAGCTATCAGTCTTGCAAATGATATAAGCAAATGCAAAAAAAAAAAAAAATTCACAGTGCTGCAAAATGAGCTCTCTCTGTGCTTGCTTCCCATTCAGGCTATTACACAGGCAAGAGAAAAATCCATCTGGAAGAAGAAAACAAAACAAAGTCAAGGTGAAAACAAAATCTTTCCAACATCATTCCTGAGGTGGTAAGTCATCGTGCTGAGAGCAACAGATTAGATCCTGTCACAATACATCCCATATCCTACCCCTTGAAAACAAGCTTGAATTGATTTCCAGAGTGAAAAATACATGTATATAATTTGGGGAAAACATTATGGAAATATGTATTCACCAAGTGGCAAGCAGCATGAAGAGTGCCCTTTATTAATTCTTGTGTTGATATTAGCACTTGTTTCAGAGTCCCTCTCCCTCTTGAGGACTAGAGATAATGGATAAGTGGTTTTGTCTTTATTCAAACTATCCTTACTATGGTATCAATTAAAACATGAAGAAAATAAGGGACAAACACTTCAATTTATCTGAAACACCAGTTTAGATTAGGGGTCAAATTTCTTTAAGGGTACATTGTGAAGTAATTCTTTTTTGAAGCATATGAGCCTAAACACCTTTACACCAGTCTATGCAAAATGGAGACACTGAAAAAATAACATTTAGTCTGACAAGGACAAGAACTCTTTCCTCTAAAATATTTTCATTTTTGCCTCTTATTAACTCTATTTCAATATTCTGTTCCTTCTGTATTCTTTGGCCCTGAGTCCACCCAGTCCTCTTCATCCTCCCTGCAAATTTTCCTTTCTCCTTATGTAGAATTTCTGCTGTGTGAGATGCTTTGCTCACGTTTTTCTTCTTGGACCAACCTTAAATCTAATCCTGCTCTTGACAAGTCTACAGAACTTACTGAGGGTCAATAAAAAGGTTCTTTTTTTTTTCTGCTTTGTGAAGTACATTCAACACTATTGAACAAATCATCATCATGTGAGATTTAGGGCAGAGCTGCAATGTTGTATTCAAGGGCACAGCCTGCATGAAGCACATTATAGAGAGTTTTATTGTAACACATTGATTACGTGTACTTATATGCCTGCACTTCACATTCTAAGTTTAAATTTGCAAGACAGTATAATGGCTTAATTTTATAGAAATCTATATTCTCTTTGATTATCATACTAAATATTTCTGCAAGAACTAGCACGGTTTTCTGATGCAAAGAGCATCCAACTATTAAAATTCACACTTCCAAATGAACACAAGTGTGAAATAGCCTTATTTTCCATGAAGTAGGAGCATGAGGTCATGCCTTGCAAGGATCCATCCTTCTCGTATTTCCTTAAGGTCTTGGCAAATACATATTTGAGGGAGATCCATATACCTGACTGCATTGGAAAAGAGTACTTCTGCACACAAGTAACTACTCAAGGATGTAAATAGTGTAAGATGGTGTAAGTATAGGTTCAAAGAGTAGTGGACATCCGCTGAATCCATACTGAATTTTACCAGACGTATTCACTGAACTGTGTCCAGAGAAGTTGTGGAGTCTCCTTTTCTGGAGGTGTTCAAGACCTGTGCAACCTGGTGTAGAGAGCCTGCTTTGGCAGGGGGGCTGGTCTAGATGATTTCTAGAGGTCCCTTCCATCCCCTACAATTCTGTGATTCTGTGCACTCACTAATAAGTGATATGAAAAAGATACTGTGCTTTACAGTGACAGCCTTTGCTGATGGTGTATCTGTCAAGGTGTTGGTGGCTGAGTGGCTTAAGGGGCAGCCTTTGTGAGGATAGGGCTGCCCCATGCTGGATTTCACTTAATTGCAAAAACATGAAACCCATTTTCCCCAAAATTGTCTCAACACCATGGTAACTGGCAATTGATTTCCCTGTCTTTTCACTTTGTGTTTTTTCACTGTTTTCTCCCCCTGCCCCATTCCATCCTGCTGAGTGAACAAGCAGCTGGGTAGGAGCTTGACATCTAACCAAGGCCAATCCATCGCAAAAATTGTCTCAGGTTAGTCAAAACAAAAGCTTGTTGTTGAATGACTTAATAATAAAAATAGAAGATGAAATTCAGCATTAATAGTATTAATTAATGAACGTGACAAAAAGAAGAAAAAGCCCTCACAGTGCTGTTAGAACTGTTCACTGTGGCTGCAGTTGTTTAGCATTCGAGCCAAAGGAATAACTAAGAAATTAAATGTGATAGTTGTTTAGATTTTCATGGTTGTTTTCCAGTAATTCACGATTAATTCTTTTGCAAAGACAGTTCTGTCACATCAACCATTTGACCCTACCAAATTATGACAATGTTTTGGAGTACAAATACACTTTGCAGAGTGGAAGATCCAGAAGCAACTTTTAAATTGGAAGAAGGACAATATTCAGTGGGCCCTCCCATATGAAAATATTCTGTCCTATGAGGCCTCTTTTCTGTCTGGGCTGGGTTTGACATAGAAATCTTCTCTCCTGTAATCCATCATATTATGTTTCTTATGATTCACATTGCAAAGTTTGGTTACAGCAAAACCACACTGCATAATGCGGAATAAAGTGTTTCAGGGAGCACGGCTGATAAGGTAGAAAGGAACTCAAACTACTACTGAGTTGGCAGTGAAGTAGGGAAAATTGCCTATGAATATTTTCTTAAATCAATTTGATTTTATGTATTTTATTTCATTTCAGTTAATAGATTTATTTTGCTTCACACTGGATCAGAATTAGCACATGTTTTCTTGTTAATATTGAATTAATAAATATAGTCTGTATTTTAATTACATCTTAAATTAATTACTAAATAATTTGAAATACAAAAATCAAGATTTTCCTGAGAAGCAAAGTACTGAAATCTCAGTAGAAAATATATAACCAGTTTTTTATATTTTAGCATATAGTTTCATACAGTTTAATATTCTGAGAATTTGAAGACTAAGTTAACTTATCTGTATCTGATTCAAGGTTAATGTTTGCTATCTCCAGCTGCAAATCACTATCTCCATACTGAAAATCTTTACCCTTTCCTTCATACACACTGATATACCCATGGGATTACTGTCCTACCCAGTTCTACAAAAGTCTTTTAGGTTAGAAATACACGGAGGAAGCAGTCACCTGAACTGGGAAGGGAAAATGTCCATCTGAAAGCAGGTAAAATAAAAGGGTGTGATATATTGAGGTACTTAAGATGAGATGGATTCATTCATTTGACTGTATCAAACTTAGCAGACAAACTCCTAATTCACTCCAGTATATTTGAAAGCATATCTGAATTCTAGACTGCTGGTTACAGGCACCCAAATAAAACCCTCCTGAGCTAGACATTCATTTAGTTAAGAGTCTGTTACTCTCACCAGAATTATAGTTCATTCCTTGTTTCTTTTGCTATTGTATCTCACTTGAGAATTTAAGACTTCCAAAAGAAAAGAATATAAAAATATCCAAAATCCTACAATGAAGGAAGTTCAAGTAAAGCAATATTAGTCTGTGAGAAAAGATGTTATCAAGACTAGGCTTAGTGAGTTAGTGCAGTATCAGAGTGACTGCTGTTTAGGAAACTTACACAGTAGAAGTAAATAACAGCTGTGAATATATCAGTTTGCAGACTCTGATCCTCTTAGTGTTTTCAAAAATTAAACACTATTTATATCCAAAGTAGACTACAAAATGCAAAGCGACAGAGTTACTGTATCCTAGTAATCATAGAATCACAAAATGGCTTAAGTTGGAAGAGCCCTTAAAACCCACTTAATTCCACCCCCCCCTGCCATTAACAGGTCTGCTACCCACTAGATGAGGCTGCTCAGGACCCCATCCAACCTGACCTTGAATGCTTCTAGGGATTGGTCAACCACAGCCTCTCTGGGCAATCTGTGCCACTGCCTCATTGCCCTCTGAGTAAGAAATCTCCTAATGTTTATTCTAAATCTCCCCTTTTTTAGTTTAAAACCATTACCCTTTGTATTATCTCTATTTCTCCATGTAAAAAGTCTGTCTGCCTCCTGTTCATAAGCTCCCTTTAAGTACTGGAAGGCTGCAGTGAGGTCTTTCTGACCCTTCTCTTCTCCAAGCTAAACAAGCCCAGCTCCATCAGGCTTTTTTTGTTGTTTGGGTTTTGTTTGTTTTGGTGGGGTTTTTTTTGTTTTTTGTTTTTTGTTTTTTTTCCACAAGATTGATGCTCCAGTCCTATGATCATCTTCACAGTTTCCTCTGGGCTCCCTCAAACAGCTCCACATCCTTCCTGCACTGGGACACCCTGGTCTGGACACATTATTTCAGTATGGGTAAAGTAAAATGTCCAAGTAAAAACGAAGAGACATATAAGACAATAATACCTGCAATTTTGAGCCCAGTACTGTCATCAGTAGCTTTAGACTTGGTAGGAGAAGCCTGCTTGGTTTGGGTGTCAAAGGACAGGACAGGACAGGACATGGCAAGAGTGTAGCCATGGCCCACCCAGAGCACCAGGGATGGAGATATTGCAAGGACTTGAGAGAAGCTACCATGCTGCAGATAGAAGGTACATGTACCCTTGGCCACATCAGGTATATAAAAACAAGTTCTAAGAAAGGTATCAGAGATGAAAGCTGTGTTTGGGAAATCTATCTTTAATGGTAAACATGCATTTCTTCTCAAAAACCATTTGATCATAGCCATGAATTTTTTGTGGTGAACAGAGAGATATGCCAGTATTTGAACAGTACACATGAGTTTTCCTGAACTATTCTGAAAATGCTCAAAGTGATTTCCTAGTTCAGCTCTTGGAAGTCCTGTCTGACAGAGGAAGTGAGTAACTCACAGAGAGCTTCCTTTTTTTTTTTTTTTTTTTTTTTCCCCCCCCTCTAAGTCAAATATTTGGTTTAAAATGCATCTTTCCAGTGCAGGGCAAGGAAGAATGTCAAGTGGATTTCAAATGTGCTTGCTAAAAATACAAATTAAAGTGGAATTTTACAAAATCACCTTCCACCCATAATGAAGCCATCGAGAAGAGTAACACTAACAGAAATAGGGTTCCATTATGTAAATGCATTGCAAACAATCTTAATAGATGGAAGTTCCTCTGTCTCGGTCTACATAATTAAAATGTACTGTATATAATTAAAATTAATGTAATTAAAACAGTCTCAGCTCTAAGTTCAATTATGTCACTCAAATGTTGCTTCTAGACACACCAAAATCAGTGTGTCGGTAATAAGAAGATAAATCTCTATATTCCATTAGATTAATAAACAGTTGGGACTGAAAAAAAAGGAAAAGAGGGTAAAAAAAATAAAAATAGGAGCACTGAAATAATTATTTTTTATCCAAAAAGTAGAATGGAGCCTTTTCTCCTAAACTGTTATTCCCAAGGGTAAGCTCCCAGGGATCTCTATTTTAATGAAAATACAGAAATAACCAGCAGATTAAATATCAGAGAAGCCAAAACTCAACAATTTAATTCTCAAATGTAATTATGTATTATTAATAAAGAAGATAGAACACAATTCCAACAATTAGTCCTGTGAGATGGAAAATTTGCAAAAACTACGGCTTTACAGGTGAACTTCAGAACCATCAGTTTTTCACCACTGCTTATCTTCAGTGACCTACCAAGGTCACTGACGTACCTGTCTGGCCTGTAGGCTGGGTTAAAAGTCCATGTAGTGTACAGCTCTGGGTGCACAATAATGGAAAACGTTTAGGATGTGAGAAATGAAGTCCTGAGACCTCTAGCCTTCCATCCAGTTCTGGTCATACTGCCCACCAAGTCAGAGGACGCTAACTGATACTGCAGCTCTATTAACATCTTGCATTTGGGAAAAAAAGACTGAGAAAACAGTCTAGATGGCAAAGAGAATGTTTACGCTTGCAGAATTTTTCCATGAGGGAAAAAAAGTCCTGCAATCTGTTGTTTTACAACATAAACTGTGGGCTAATAGGATATATAATGTTATGTTGACAGCTGCGGGTGTTTCACATTTACCATTTCAGTTTAATATTCCTGAAGTGGTTATTGCGTACCAGAATTCTAAATGTGTTTTTGTTGGGTTTTTTGTTTGTTTTGTTTGTTTGTTTATTTTGTTTTGATGTTGTTTAAAAGTTTCTGAGATTGGGGAGTGATGCTCTAAGAATAATAAAGTTTTTGCAAAAATAAGGCTGATTCTGAAGGTCACGTTACACATTCTGATCCTGAAAATTTCTCTCGAACAGGATGAAAGTTAGGTAACTGAGCTCTCAGCAACCACAATAGTCTGTATCCTGTTATCCTGTTAGCCCGCTCATACAACACCATTTTTTCTGGGTCCCATATTTAAATTACAGTGGTAATCCTTAAGATTTCTACAGTCCTCTGCATATTCAGTGACATTTAAGGTATATTACTGGTGAGTGTGTGGTAATAATATTGCTTTCTATCCATCTTTGAGGCTGCAGGATAATACCTTCTATCTGCTAGATAACTGGAGATAGATTAATGGGATAAGGCTGAATCTTATCACCTCTAAGACAATATTTCAGCTTAGCTGTGCTGCCCTCTTGTCGTGATAAGACAAATGCATTCCTGAGTGTGAAATGAAACAATTTCACAGGAGAGTTCATCATTTCCCAGTTATTTTACCTCCTGTTTTATACCTGGAAAATAAATTGTTAATATAGCCTAGTAGTAATATAAACCTAAGTTTCACAGAGCATCAGAGTGGTTTCTGTGTGGAATGTCTGGTCTTCTTGTAGATCTAATCATTTATGCATTTCTCTGTATTATTTTAGGGAGTAAAAATGTAGTAGTAGTAACAAAAATGTAGGGAAACAATGGAATTCAAGGTACTTATATAACTTTAATGTTTTTTAATAGTAAAACATGATGAATTTGACTCTATATCTTAAGGAATGGAGTCAGGCAGTATCAGATTCATTATCAGGCATTTTTGTGGGAGCTTAAAGAGGGTAAGTGAGCTACCTGATGATACAGACTTATCTCTGCACAGAAGTGTGGGATAGGAGCTGAGGAGCCATCAACCATTGTAATGTCAAGCCAGCTGAAAGAGCTCTGAAGATGAAAACTAGAGCAGGAAAAGTGCATACGGGTTCAACAGAGATAAAACCTCTTAAATAAGTTTTCCCATTAAGCTGGTGAGGGAACCCCAGAAAACTCCTCTCAGCAGTTAATTTCCTATGTTTTTCAAAGAGTTTTCGTGAATTTCTTATATGACATTATAAATAGGATATGGAAGTGAGGTCCAGATTAAACTAAAACAGAATAACTTGCAGATTGTAAAAATGCTTGTAAAAATCTTAGATGAGAGAGAATGTCACTGGTTCATGATCAAAACAAGACAGAATGTGTGGTTTTGCAGAGTTCTTCACTTAGTCTAGTGTTAAATAATACATTTATTAAAGACCTAAATAGTGAAAGAGAGATTATTCCCACTTAATCAGCAGCTGATATCACCCTGGAGTATACTGTTACTATGTTACAGAGCAGCATTAGAATTCAATACCATTTTGATAAATAGGGGAGCAGGACTGGAAAAAAAATATATAGTTCAGCAGGGAGGAGCTCACATATATAGCCAAAAACTATCAGTTTCATGACATGGGATCAGGAATGATTGCCTAGACAGCAGTTCTGCAGAAAAGATATGCATTTTGTAATGGATTACAAGGGAAACATGAGCCAAACAAACATCTATACTAGAACAAGCACACATAGGTACAGTCTGCCTGATTTTCACACATTTTTGTGTGCTCATGAACTGTATTTTAACCTCTATGAATGTATATGAAAAAAATACCCCTTTTCAGTCACAAGTTAAGATAAAAATAGTACGTGAATGTAAAAGGCAGATTTTTTTTCCCACAGATCATGCAGCATCAATAAATTTGTTCACAAAATCTACTTAAAAAAATTTATTATAGATAGTATGCTGAAAATTATAAAATATTCCCCTGTTGGCTTCCAAATCTGATTAAATTTGCATAGCTGTATATTCTAAAAATTAATTTTCTTGATACATTTTAAATAGAATTCATTAAGAAGCTAAGAAATAAAAACAATAATTGAGATTGTTCCCTCCCAGCCATTTTAAGTAGCAACTTCTCAAAGTATTATTGCACTTTAATTAAAAATATGAATTATATAGATTAATTAAAAATGTGTAAAGTACAGATTTGTTTAAAAGAGCCTTGCCTGACACTAGTTAGAATTTTTGTTATTAGTTCTTGATAATAGGAAATATGTGGAAATAAATATATTTTCCTATTAACAGAGATTGATGGAAAAGCTCAAAAGCATCTATCATTTTCATCTACCTTTTGTGTAAGAAATAAAAAAGAGAGATAAATACCTACTTCTATAGAAATGAAAAGCAGTGTCTTTATTATATAATGTTTCAATCAAAGTAAGATTAATTTTACTTCTTTAAAGTAGTTACTGAGCTAAGAGCTTCAAATACTAAACCTAAACTCCCCTAAGGGACAGGTGGTTTATGGACATTCGGCTCTTCAGTTCAGCAAAACACTATCACTAATAAAGGCTAAAATATGTTGATGTTAAGCAAAATATAATTCTTCTGCAACCCTGATTGTTTATCATCATAATCTATAGATATGAATTATGTGAACTATACAGAACAGAAGGACAGGGAGTGAACCCAGAGGAGCAGCAGACAATTATCATTATGTTTGATGTGTATTTATTTAATTGATATGGTAAAAACAATACTTTGGTACAATAAATCACACTCTAAGTTGTTATTTATGAAAATTTGTGAACAGAAGGAACTAAAGTAGGAAAACAGTCCCCAGAATACAAAACTAATCTGTTGGCAAGATGCAGTCATTAAGGCAAAGTCAGAAATTCTGCTTTTTGCCTGAAGTGTATCCGTTATAATACAGTAATAATGGCTCAAAATATTTGTTCACGTTGTGGCTTTTCTTCAGATAAAATTATGTTCATACTAATTGAGAATGAAAGGGGAAGAAATAAAGCAGAAAAATATCCTCTTTTTGTCCAGAAAGTCTTATGTTCTCAGAGTTACCTTGCACGTCAAATCAGTACAGTCATCTTCTCTCACAGAATGACAGGTAAGGTTTTGTCTCCTTCCATACAGAAGGTAGGCCTGACCATACTAGACCAACAACAAGTGTATCAGAAGCACTGAAGTAAAACTCATTAATTCAAGTGGTCATAAATATGACCACTAATCTACAAAGTTAAGCATAAAGACTCCAAGTGCATTAGTACCTTCACGTGAACAAATAGGTTCAGAACAAACACCTTTGAGCTCATGTCTTGGCAATATCCTGGTTTATGGACATCTCCAAGTGTAGCCTTCCATATCTCCATCTATGCTTGAACCTGTTGAACTTGCAATATTATGATTTAAACCTCATGCAAAAGGGAAGATGAACACACCTGCTGTGATAATCTATGAGTGAAAAAGACTTCAAATGAAACTTGGCTAACAACCTAACCCTACCATCTCAAGATACCGAGCTCACAGGTCAGACTTACAAATGCAAACTGGCGATGCCACAGACCCAGCTGTGTGCTGGTACCCAGGAAAACAAATTTAACAGCACTTCCCTTCATGAAGCGGAAAGTGAAACATCTCATTTAAGAGGTAAGATCATAGAATCTTGCTACCCTATGATGGAAACAAGCTAAATCATCTGATGCAACTGTTCATGGAAAAGGAAGTCAAGATAAGTTGTTCATTTGCACCTTGAAAACCTACTTTGGTGGGGACTTCCAGAAGATTTCTCCCCTTCCTCCAGAAGGGAAAAATAAGCTGCTCATTTCTGTCTGTAGGCATAAATCAGACAGGCTCTGTTAGTTGTCTACAGTCTATCACAGTTTCTGGGTACACAGTGTCTGGAAGAAAAAACAACAGAGTAGCATTCTCTTCCCTACACACTGGTAATGCTGAGGTAGGGCTACAGAGGTAGCTTTATTCAGGTTTAGATTCTGCTGCAGAATATCTTTTGGTATTTCAAAGGAAAACCATGACTTCTTCCCACAATGTATACAAATAGTGAGTCATTCAACTCCACCTCCATCCAACATGCCAGATGCATTTTTTAGCAGAAAACAAAAGAGAGCAAATCTTATCATACTTAGCAATGGCCATCAGTCTAAAACCTATATATTTGTTATCTCTGTAAATTCTATGTAAATATCTTTTACAATTTTTAAAGTTCCTTACTTTTGTCTTCTCTAGAAGCCGATTAATATGAAAAGTTTTGAGCATTTTGCTCAAAAGAAATGGGAATCTGAGAGGCTTGATTATCACCTTCAAAATAAAATAGACAGTTAAAGCACCACAGGCCAGTCATTATTTATCAAACACAAACTCTTCCATAAACTAATTTGACTTCCAGCCCTACAAGGTTTATTGAAAGCTTCCTCTGGAATGTCACTTTTTATGATATCATGACTGTATCTGCAGGTCAATAAGCAATTGCATATATATTACCAAAAAAAGAAAAAGAATGAAATATGTAACAGGCTTCCTTTTGAAACTCTGCCATTATTACAGCAGGCTTTCCAAGGACATTATTTCATAGGTAAACGTGCATGTTAGTTAGTAAAGGCTAAGTTCCAATAATGCTTTCCAATTCATTAACTTCCCATTCCTAGTGTCAAGATAATTACCTTCTAGTTGTGTCCCTCGAGTGGTGCCTAAGGCAGAAATAAGGGCAGAGTCACCCAAAAAAATTACTGAGGTTAATTCTTGCTGTCCTGAGAATAAAGACCACGTGCCCATTTAATCAAAATGTCCAGAGGAAAGAAGATAATGTAAAGGTTGAAGCAATATGCCTTTCACTGGCTGAGTGGTAGAAGAAGCATCTATTAATATTGCTTTAGCACAATATTTTTCCTAATTCAAGAATAATACCATTAAAACTTTATCTCAATGAGTAAAACATATTTCTGAGAAGCTAAATACATCTGAAATGTTTTAATCAGTATAAACTTCTATCACAAAATAAGGTATCTCATGAATATTGAATGCATAACAGCCATCCTGAAAAGTACCTTTTTTTATTTTCTATTTTTTGGAGATACAAGGAGTCAAAAACTCACATCAGGTTGTAATTCTGTTGCTGCTAGAGGGATGATGGGCCAACCAGCACACTAATACAGCCCCTTTTTACCCAGCCATTTGCTTGCTAAGACACATATTCACAGATCTGTTTATCCCAGTAAAAGGACTGTAATGACAAACAACGATTGTTACCTCTCTGAATGAAGCACAGACACAAAGATTATATTTCAGTGGAGGTGGAGTAAGAAGATCTTGTGTGAAATTTCTCTCCTGCAGAAATAACTGCTGTTTTTGCCACTGATTTCACTGCAGTGCAGACTACAAATCTCTTACTGATATTTCTACAAAGTGACCTTCGTTCATTGCCTGAACTCCTAACAGAGATATTCAGGAAAGTAAGTGATACTTAGAAAAACCATGTGTTTTACAAAGGACTTTAACATAAGGGGACCTGAACATCATTTAGTATTTCTTAAGGTGTAAACTGTGCCAAACCAGATGCTTCATCAAGCCTGATCTTTAATAATCTAGAGATAACTTCAACAATTTCTATGAACCTCATTCAGTCATGTGTGTGAGATTTCTTAACACCAATCAGTCACTACCTAAAGCGTCTTTAAATTGATATTATCTAACCTCTCTGGAACAATCCCCTCAGTGATTGTGTTTGTGCATTGCCCTCCAGATGACAGCAAAGGTCAATTCCCTGTCATCTCATTAAAGGTGTATTTAATTTAGCCTCTTTCCTCTACACAACTAACAAAGCCCTGATTAATCAGCTATACAGGAAGAGTAAATACACTGCTTCACTTAATTAAAAGTTAAATTCCTCTTGAGGGATCATTACAGTAGTAAGCTGCTACATGCCTTTGTTAAATAGGTGTTTCTTTGAGGACACAACTTGAGGTAGACTACTGGGATCTTAGCATGAATAAGAACAGAAATTTGTTAAGATATTCAATTAGAATAATATAATATGTTCCTTTCTTAAAAAGAGGTGGTTATAGAAAAGCCACAGGTACTTGGAAGAACCTGGAGAATTGCACTGCTATATTCAGTATATTCTGTTTTAAAATTTATCATGTAAGTGTAGTGTTTCAAAGACATGGGAATAATTGTTTTGCATGGCATATACTTCTTTGTGGAAATGCTTTCAGTCCTCTGAAATGTCAAATAAAAACAGACAAACTGAGCAGAGATGCAGAAGCTAGTAACAACTCTGAAGAATACATAGGAAGTAAGTTCTTCAAAGTCTCTTCTCAGTTTCACTCCACATGATACAAAACAAACCAGCTGTAGCAAACATGATATATTTTCGTATGCAGTGTGATAAGAACATACTGCTTGTCTGGAGCTCTGCCTACAATTTTTGCAAGAACAGCACTCAGCTGGTTTTTACTGTAACTTCTACATACAAACAACGGAGTACAGCTGGATGTGGATTTCTGCTCTTTCTTCTCACTGTCATTAAATCTTTGCAGTGCACAAGAGAATAGAGCAGCATGAAGACATCTCTGATCTTTTTGTTGATCTCCTCATCCTGCATGTTGCAGGACAGAAGAAAATAAGTCTTTGTTCAGATTCTCTTCTACTTGATCAGGTTATAGCCATAGCAGCCAGCCAAAACAGTCACATTATCCTTCATCAGATAACATGCAATACAGTAGACCTATATGACCCACTGTGTGTCTATTGCCTGCTAAAAAAAGGAGTTACGATTTCCTCTAGAGACAGCTTCAGGGGCATTGCAGTTTGGTTTTTCATCTGTCAATCAAGGATTAGAACAGCTCAGTCTGAGGTCTTGTACTCTGGGTCTGAAGGCAGGCATTCAAATAGGAGTTAGCATTTATATGTTGCACTAAGGATTCATCTCTTCTAAACACTAAATTCTCATGGTCCAGAAATGCAAAAGTTATCTTCTCTGTGACATAATTGTTAACACAGGGACTCTTATTTACTTTCTCAGCTACAATGAATGTAAAGCAAATAGACCATAACAATACCATTACACACATTCCTGCACTCACTTTAGAAACAATCAATATCAATTATCAAATTCTCAACAGGAGAGAAAGGCTGTGAAATTGCCCATAAAACAAATTTACAAAGCCATCCCAATATCTTACATGTTCTTTTCCAAAAAAATCTTCATGAATAATTATTTCAAATGTACTTTTGTTTATTACCATATCATAACTTACTCATGATAGTAGTGATGATGGCTATTACCCACATTTTCATGCAAATAAGGAAAATGAGTTCGTTTCTTGTTTCAGTGAAGGTACTTGTTCTGTAATTGAATCTGCTCTTCAGAGCAGTCATTTCTTGCACTTGTTTGTCAAGCTCAATAACAGATTAGTGTCTTATATTCAATATAAGAATATATATTCTTATATTCAAAGAAAAGCTATGTCCACTCTGTCAGCTAAAAACTGATTTGCCTGATATTCCTCCCTTGCAGGAATTCTTCATTGGTAAGCTTGGAACTTATTTTAGGAAGACAACCTCTAGGTATCTGAACACTCGCAAATAACTTGTAGTCTTCTTTGTCTCCTGTGGAAAACCCTCCAAATAGGATATATATTTTCCTACAAAATTCTAAATATCCTAAGCTCTTTTGCAAGTTTATCCTTTCTTGGTCCTTCCTATAAAAGTTTATGGGACAAGTAATAATAAGACAGGCTTCCAAAAGATTGATGGATCATTATCCAGATGATGTTGCTTTTATGTTGGACCACTTTGAAACTAGGGAGAAGGAAAAAAGAGATTTCATTTTTAATGTTTGTATTTTTAATGTCAAAAATGCCCTAATACTTGACATAGTTTGCTGTCAGGTTTGTTATTTCACATCCAGGAGATTTTAGACACCAAATAATGCATTGTAGTATGCTGTTAAATATACTATTTTGTGTCTATTAAAGTGAACAATTTGGTTTTCCATTATTACAGTGCCAGGGGTCTCCACTCATTTTAGTGGAAGCACACTGAATTGAGCATTCTTACAAGACTGACACATTATATTGTTTCCTGCCTACTATTTTCCAAGATAATTATGTATATCACCTAGGCATCATTTAATACTGTGCACTCTGTGTTTGTCCATGGAAAGTACAAAGACATCCATCATCTTACAAGGCGCTTCCAACTTGAAAGTGTCATGTTTGTACTTTTGAACATTCAATATATTTATTCACTGTTCGGTTCCTTAAACATCTCATCCTTAATCCTTTATCTCTAATTTAGACAACTAATTGCTTCAGACAAGCTACATTATTCCCTTTTGCATTTCCCTATATGCTAAATACTGATAAGTAGCCTCCATTTATCAATGATATTCAGCTTTACATTAATTATATTTCAAGGCACATAAAAATCATTGTGCAGTAGAACTATTTAGTGATGCACAAATGAACCACATATTGAATACAAACCAAATACAAAGAATTAACAGAAAGTGGCTGAAATATTTAATCATGAGTGAATATGAAAATAATACATTCAAATTAATTCAGACATTCTTGAGTACCGTCATTTTTACTGCAGCCTATGCTGTCAACAATCACTGTCTTTGAACTATAGCAACTGGTATTAAAGATTAGGATGTATGGAGCCTACCTGAATCTCTCTGAATAGCTGCAATTATCTTATGATTTGTAATGCTGTAGTCCTGCTCTTGAATGTTAGCACCAGACACTGTCGGTTTTATGAAAATCACAAATATAATAATGCTTTTTAGAACATTATTTCAGCTGTTTTTATGTGTTGAGTTGCAGTGACTACAAATACAGCATAAAATTAAGGATAACATATGCTCTAATCTAACTGTAATTAGGATAGAAATGAAAGGAAATGGGTTAATATAGAAGAAAATAAGGATCGCAAAGCTATTACCCCAGGCACATTTGAAACCTTAAACCTTGAAACTTAACAAGCAATTTGAAAGCAAGTCCAAGAGTCTGAGCTAGATGCTAATAGATAGCCACCTGTGTCCTTCCAGTACTCTGAAAGGTCTCATTAGCCACGTGAGGCCATGAATCTTGGCTCTTTTTCCTCATATGTAAATTTAGCACAATGAAGAACTATGATATAGTGGGCATTTCATGCTAATGAACTCTCCATTCTACATGGTACTCTCTTCCTATTAAAAAAATAACGATTTATAAGAAATGATTTTTTTCCAACATAAAATATTAGTCCAGCAGTACTTAGTGCAATTCCCAACGTGAATCTAAGAATAAATTATCAGATAGGGCAGTTTCATGAACAGCCAGATACTATGTCTATTAAAAAGTTCTCTATGTGACTATAGACTTTTGTTTGAATGAAAACAATAGGAACTAGATCAAAAGCTTATTTCACTTCGACTATATCAGAGTCAGCAAGGTTGCTGCAAGAAAAGATTAAAAATCTTTCTGATAAATGATTTCACAGACCTCTAGTGGACTGAAATTGAGACATCCAGGCTTAATGTGTTGCTTAGAACTGCAACAAATTCCCATAGTTTATCTCTAGTGTCTCCTTGTAAAAACTGAATACTGCTGACAGGTTTTATTCTCTAGCTGTTCCAGGAGTGTTTTCTGCTTTTTGTATACAAAGATTCCTCATACATGTAAGAGCTAGAACATGACTCAGAAATACAAAATCTTACTATAAAACAACTTTGGAAAGATATCTAGTATACTTACATATTATTTACAAATCAGAAAATCGTTTTTTGTAGTATTTCAGGAAGGTAACTACTGGAGCTGCATGTATCTTACTCAAACACACTATTTTCCTCTGTCTCTACTGCCAGCTTCTCTGTTGAAAAACATTATAGTTCTTGCACCTCTGGACTGAGCTGAAGATCTCAGGTTTCAAGTCTGGTGACTGGATTATACTGGAACCCATGTATTTCAGAGTACTGAATGTCACCCTGAATTTTCAGTTTTTTTATCCCATATCAACAGCAGAACACCTTTAGGGTATTGCAAGCATATTCTTGTAATTTTGTCAGTAAAAAGGGCCTTAAAACAAAACTAAAAGGATGAAGCTGATGATGTCTGTCAGAACTAGAAATGACTCTTGCCTTCAAGTCTCAGACAAAGATTAAGAAATGTTGTCCTATGGAGACTAAAATAAATGGCTTAAGAAAAGTAGTGTGGTCAAACACATCTAAATTTTTCACACCTTCAGATCATTATTTAGATAGAACAGTATATACATACCCATTGGTGATTTTTTATACACCTAACAGAAAATGTAACTACTAGTGAAAATACTGATGACAAATAAAGGTAGAACCAAGTAACATTTAACAACGTACAGAAAGATTCTGCAGAAGGTGTGAATATCTTCCAAACAACACCTTCCAAATACAATTACCATTTAGGTACAGTACTAACCACAGGTCATTCCTGAATGGTATTTTGACAGATTGGATGAGAGACTGCAATACTGGAGAAAGGAGAAAAAAGCACTACTGAAAAAGAATAGGGAATACACAGAATTAATTAGTGATTAGTAATAGTTACCTTGTGAGACTTGCAAAAACGCTGCACTTTAATGTCAATTGAGCAAGTAGCCTTCTCCTACAGTCTCATTAAATACTATAATAGCACAATTCTGGAGTGAATTTCCTGCATTTTATACACAAAGTTTGTATTAGAGCAATTTAAACAACTTGTTGGGATAGTTCTGGCCAAACTAATGTGGGTCTTTTTTTGTGATTCCACATTTTTACAGAAGTTACTGCTCCAGAAATTCAAGAGGCTTCTGCTGACTACTGAGCACTGCCTCTTCATAGTGTTGCAACTGAAAACACACAAGGTTTATGCTTCATTCCTTTAATTTTCAGGGTGTTTTTCTTACTTTTTCAGCATGAAATCTCTTAGAAATCACCTGGGACTCCTAGTGAGTGCGTCTCTGGCCATGCCTGGGAATGCTGCAGCCAGGCAGCTCACAAAGGGGGCATGAACATCAGAGAGAAAAGAATGCATAATCAGAAAGTGTTAGCAATCAGCTTTCTGAAATGTCTGACCACCATCAGAGTAGATGCAAATTTGGACTCTTCAAAAAAGCTTTCCCACTTAAAACAGCTTGAGTAAGAAGGCCTGGCTAGAAAACAAAATGAAGAAAGGGATTTATTTTGAGCACTGGGTCTCTAATGGGAAAAGAAAAAGCGCAGGTGATTCAACTGAAATGCATTAACGCCCCCACTGAGCAGATCTAAATTTATTGTGATATTACAGTAGTAAGCACTACAGGATACTCTAATGCAGGTGTGTAAAACATTAAAAAAATAATTTATTTCTAATACCTGCTTTTATCCTTCTCCCATATTTCAGTCTTTCTACCTCTTTTAAGAAAAGCAGCAAAATTATGACAGCACCTTTCAAAAAAAAAAGTAGCATTCAGGAAAGGATGTGACCCTTTCTTCTGCTTTACTCCTTTTACATTGATTCCAGAAGATCCAATTTTTCAGTAAGTCTCACCACAGTTTCTTCTCCCAGACACTAGAAACATGGTATTACTTGTACAGTTTATATTAAATAGGCTTAAGGTGTATTTTTAAAGGAGAAAAACTGAATTCTGAATATAATAACACCAAGAACCTCATCAGGAAAAGCATCTCATCACCATGATATGAATGCAGCCCTCTAATGATATTTGGTTCCAGCCAGAAGACTGCCTGTTTACATCCCCTGTACCAACTGCAAACCTAATACTCAAGCCTCTGTGTTAATCTCCATATAGTATACATTTTTAAGTTTAACTAAGAAAATATATTTTCGGTATGAGAGAAAAAATATAGGCACTAACTACAGTGAAATAGAAGGGCTTGTTTTCGAGTTGTGAAAGAGCTGCTAATCTTTCTTAATCACGGACAAGAGTGAAGAAACACTGATAATGCTTATTGAAACTTAAAAAAGAAATCTGAGAGCTGAAGTAGCAGTTATCAAGTTTGAAATTTTTCATTTGATTCCATAAGGAAGAAGAAGGAAAAAAAAAAAAACACCATTAAAGTATCTTAAGGACCAAAGACTTAATTTCAATAACTATATAAAATTAAGTAGAGTCAAAATGGCTTAAGTTTTAAAATACAGGGCTGATTAAAATGGATATATAGAATATCACCAGTTAACAGTGCTTCTTCTCATGAATATTTATGAAATAAATAAAAAATAAAGCCTTTTTAAGTCTTTCAGATCTGCATTGTTTTATGAGATGCATGACACATGTCAGATAACATCACATGTTTGCACTCACTGTGCTGAAAACACTTCTTGATGTTGGGCATTAACATGTCTGGCCTTGGAGAGACTCAGAGATGACTCCAGAGACCAAGTGAACAGAATCAAAGGCAACCAGCCCTGCTCCTCTGCTGCAGCTCTCCTTGGAGAGGGAGAGCTCTCAGTACACTGCCCCTGGAGTCACATGCTTGCCTCAGAATGTGACACCAGCCCATCCCCTGCGTCCAGTTCTCTTGCTTGTTTAACGTGTCCCCACAAAGTAGAACAGCATCATGTTGTTTTGCATTTTATTTTACAGAATCATGTGAAGAGCACAGAATCTGCCAATTATATTTAAACATGATTTTTCTATGTATCATTATTTTGCTTTTTTGTCATTTTGTTGTGGGTAATTTTGTTTTTAAGTCTGAGACTTTGAGGGTTTTCTTTAGGCTTTGCTATTCTTTTTTCCACTGAATTACTGGATTTTTGTGTTTGCTTCAGAAAGAGTAAATGTTTAGGTAGTTTTGCTGTTCTTCTGCAAGCGAGAGATAAGGTTCAGTGGTGTACCAGAGTATTATATCCAGTTCTGGGCCCTCTAGTGCAAAAGCGAAGTGAACATCCTGGAGAAATTCCAACGGAGGGCCACCAAGATGTCCAAGAGGCTGGAGCACCTGTCATATGAAGAGAGACTGAAAGCTGGGGCTGTTCAGCTTCGGAAAAAAGAGGCTCAGGGGTATTTCATCTGTATGTGTTAATGTCTGATGGCAGAGTGCAGTGCTTTCTGCAGTGCTGGTACCCAGTGCCAAGGCAAGAGGCACTGAGCACAATTTGGAACACAGAAAGTTACATCTAAGCATCAGGAAGCACTTCTGTGCTCTGTGATGGACAGAACACTGCCATAGGCTGCCCAGAGGTGGTGGAGTCTCCTCGTAGATCTTCCAAAGTCACCTGGATGTGGACCTGAGCACTCTACTCTCATGTCCCTGCTGGACCAGATCACTTCCAACCTCAACCAGTCTGTGGTTCTGAGATTCTGTGGCGCATGTTTCACACCTGATCATGAATCACACAATCCTTTGGTTCAGATGGACCTCTGAATTTGTTTCTCAAGGTCTCTCAAGATTTGTTTGGACTAAGCACAGGATAAATAAGATGGTTGCAAAAGTCCCCAAAAGAACTGTATGAAACCTAAATAACCCTGAGAAAACTGAAGCTCAACTCCTTCAATTTGCCAGCACAACAAGTACTTAGCTGAAAGACCACAAGGACAATATTTCATGTTATTCTACAAACCTACCTGTTCATCCAAATTCATGAGGATGATCTAAGGACCAAACAGGCGCTAATTCATTCCATTCACCCTCCAGGTTTTGTTTCAGTATGTCACAACCTCCAGTAAAGTAGTAACAGGTTGTTACAAGTGCAAGTGCACTGTTTTCCTATAAAAAGTTTATAGCTCTAAGGCAGGGGAGCTGGAACTTACTGTGCACGTTAATTAGTTTTCTCTTTAGTCCAAAGACTCTCTGGGCCCTACAGCCACATCCACACAGAACAACAGGTACTTCATACTGCAATTTTACATGATATCTGCTTGCTGCTCTCAATTCTGAGGACAACTCAGAAAAAGGTTATTTTAGAATGACAAAACAAGAAAGAAGAAGTGCCAATCCTGGAATAAAAATGAAAAAAAGACAGGCTGAAAATTCAACAAGAAGAGTCTTTTAAAGCAACCCCTCAGGATAATAAGACCTAAAGAAATACATTCTGAGTTCTCACCCTTCACTGATATATGTGTTTGTTTTAAGCTACTCTAAAAGCCATTTCCCAGAGCCAGAGCTAACAACACAATTTGGACATGTTCCATTGAATAATTTATTTTTCATGAAGGACTATTAGATATATTTGACTTGGAGTTCTTGCTGCTTTAATATTTTCCAGGATGGAAGCACAACCAATATTCATTATACCCTTTGCAGAAAAAAAACAAAACAACAACAAAAACATAGCAATGAAGTTTCTGACTCCTTAACCCAAATACATCTATTTGCCCACCTATCAAACTTAGAAATCCACTCTTGATACAGTGGGTAAAATACATGAGTAAACTGAATGTATTTGCATAAATAAAATAACAACAAATATACACATTTTTGCCTATATAAAAAGACGCATCTGGTCATAACTGCAGTGATGATATCGTTAAAATGGATTGGTACTCTCTCTCTCTGACTGCAGACTTGAACTCTCCTGGGTCATTTATGTCTAGAATTGGTGCTCTTTGCAGCAGTCATTAATTCTTGCCCTTAATAAAAACTGTAAAGTCTTTCCAGTAATGAGGCTTAACTTCAGGATTTATTTGAGAAAATTCTGACAGGTTTTTCCTATTTTGATACACTTAATCTTTAGAGTAGCTAATCAATTGCGGAATCACTGCTGTAATAAATGGGTCACAAGGGAGGATGAGGTGAATTCCTGATTATTTTTTTTTCTTTGTCTACGACATTCAAAGAAGAGCATTACATAGTCATTGGTCATGTATGCAATCTGACAGTTATCCTGGCAGCACCTATTTCAAGCGTTTCCCCTTTCCCCTACAAAAAAGTAAAATTATTCTAAAGAGAGAGACTTAATGAGAACCAGACTCAGTCATAAAAAAATATCCCATCTGCAACACAAGAATTCAAAAAGTTTTGCAGATGCAGTATGGTATATAAAGACTTTCTGTTTGGAGACTTTGGTGTTGCTATCCAATTTATGGTTGTCTAGCATTTACATAGCAGAATTTTATTACTGATGATAAGCACTAATAAGAGTTTAAAATTTGTGATCAAACATAGTAGCACAAAGTTCTTATTGCTGCCACAGTCTCAGTGTGACTTTATTCATACTTATATTTAAGGATACTTGTTCATATCTGGATGTAGTAGAAATGCTGACATGGCTTGAAACAGTTCTCGAGCACCTGGTGGGAAAGCAGGGCCAACCCAAGAGAGCCCAGGTGCATGCAGTGTACGTGAGTGACCAGAAGGGGTGAAGCCAGGATCCACCTCTTTCCAGATCTTATTTAATGGTTGGCAGTGGAGTCAGAGGTATTTTGCTGGAGGTCCTCTGAACTTCAGGCCTTCCAAGGGTAAGCAGATTATTTTTTCTGTGTTTCTGTGTCCATGACTGCTGCATCTGAGTAAGTACTTGCTTGCTGCAACCTAGGGCTTTGTTACCGCGCTGTTGTTGCTGCACTTTCCATTGTGCTGTGGTGTTATGCTGCACATGCTTTGAAGAGTAATGAAGAGTAAGCATGAAGTTGTAGGAGTGCTAGCAGTTCCAACTTGGAAAACTCATGCTTTAGTTTCTGTAAAAAAAACAGTGAGATGTCATTTGTGTTTTGATGTCTGTTTTCCTAGTCCATTTCAGGTCTAAAGCTCTACCTGTGTATCTGGAGTTTTCTTTTGGTTGCAGGTGAAAGGAGCAAGTGCTCCTTTCCTAGAATTGCTTCTGGAAGAGCACTGAGATTTCTAAGGAGTCTGTAAGGGACCTGGGATCTCTGAAGCCTGTAGCTGGTTCTCATGTCATGAAAGAAAAAGTTTCTCCACTAGATTTTCCTCTGCTCTGTCAATATCCTTCTGATGTTTGTGCAGTACTTTGAGTTTTCCCTTCAAAGGTTCCATGCAGGTGTAATTGGCATGGAAATGAATTTCTGCCACCTCACAACTTTTGATGCACTTCTGAGCTATGAAAAAAGCGAGACTGAAAGCTGTCTTGTGTAGTCCCGGTCAGTATCTCAAAGTTATTTTTAGCATTGTTCCCCTTTTGCAGTAATACGTGTGCATCATCTTACAAAATAAATACATAGAGTAAATACAAATGAACGTTATGTAGGGCTGAATGCCTAGTCAACAATGAACAGATAAAATGTACAGTAACTCTGAACTGAAGTTTAGCTTCATGTTTTCCTGTGGAGCACTTGATTAATTTTTTTCTATGGTGACTTTCATACAACTACTTTCATACAGCTACTATCAGTTTATTACATGCTCCACTTGATGGAGATGTGCATTTGCTAGAGTTTGCTAATGAGCAAATCAGTGACAGCACACAGTGTCTTAATCTCCAGATTCTACAGCATCTTTTGTTCTTAAGTGCTGCAACACCGCTTTCTCTCCACATCATGTGTGAGGTACCATCTGTTTTCTCACAAGTGAGAGATGAGCTTTCCATGTGTTGTTTTCATCAATAGTGTGACATTCAGAATAGTTACTTTTCTAATCAACACTACCTTTGAGACTCTAAAAAGCAGTGAGGGCCTCTGAGACATCTTCTGTCACTGCAATTGAAAACATCCTCCTTGTAATTAGTATGCTCTTCTGGCACTGTGGGAAGGTGAACATTTTCTTTTTTCAGTTTGAGTCTGCTTTTCAACATTATTGCTGATGCATTCTATCAAGCATTTTTATAAGACTGACTTTCCAAAATGTAAGGCAGCAAGAATGACTGAATTTGTCCACTAGGCTTTTTTACCCCTTTCAGTTCCTAGCTACCTAGGCAGTCCTATTAGTCTCTATCCATGTCCTTTTTGGCTTTTACAGTGTAGCTTAACCAGTGTTTAATTAGTGCTTCCACAGTGCTAGAGCATTAGTCCTTACTAATCTTGCATTTTCTGAAGTAAAAATTTTTTAATAAATTAGTGCTATTGTTGGGAGACATAAAGTAGTAAAACTCTAATAGAAGTAGAGAGAGGTTGAGTCTTTCAGCACTGCGAGAGTCCCTACAGTTAAAGAAGTGTCAAGCCTGAAAATGTGTTTTAGCACTAGAACAGAGCATGTGGAGTGTCTGAGAGTTCATGGACTTAGAGCGAAGAGGGAGTCAAATTTGTTGTCAACTATTTGTTCTGCCTTTTGTAAATAGGCATTGGTGCTAGGTGTTGGAAACTCTGCCCAAGTGGTATCTGAAGGGCTTAGGTGTCCTTTAAGAAGTCAGGATCTATGATAACAACTGAACAGCTTGCATGATCATAGTATAATGGTCTAAATCCATCTCCTGGCTCTCAGTGTTGCCTCACTTTAGAACCCATTCCCCAGAAATCATTGTTATGGCTAGCAAAGAGAGGGTTTGTTATTAATGTCTATAAATGCTTGAAGGAGAGTGTATAAATACTGTTCCTTTAAAGCATTGTTAATTGTTCCAAAAGTAATGCCCCTTACTTATTTCAGTAGGAAATACAGCAGAGACAAATAGCATAATAATGCTTTTTAATAGAGCACATTTTCAGCTAAAGAATTCAATATAGTCACTGATGTTAGCTGTGCATTTTTACCAGGGATGACTAGAGCCTGCATTCCATGCTCATAAATCTCATGGGGAGAGTGTGGAGACCACTGCACAAGTGTGCCATAATGGCTCTGAATGTCACTTTGCAGGGCCCTCTTTATTAATAATGCAGAAGCCTGGGGGTACCTGGAGCCAGATGAGACTGATGGCCGAGGATGTTTTGCAGATAAGTGCAATGTTAAACCCAACTTCCATAGATCACTTTCCATTCACTAATTTAAAGGAATTTACAAAAGCTAACTAGTCTAAGTACTGCTTTAGAGACTGTGACTACCAGGAATGCAAGCATTAGTCATTCAGAAATACTATCAGAGACCTGAGTAATAAAAGACCTTCAGTAAAAAAAAGTGCTGGTTTCTAGTTGGGATTCACTGTCATAACTAGAACCTCATAGTAACAAAGAAAACTGAAGTTGCAAAGAAGCGGTGTTTGTTCCTTTACAGGAATACAGCATAGTTAGTGCTGGGTATTTGCGCCATGTAACTAATATCAGACATATGAGAATGTATATTCCATTCCAAAGTACATTTTGCACTGTTTCTGGTATCTGAGAATAGTAAATGCCAACAAAGGTTCAGGATAGTCATGGTCTTATGGACACATGGAACAAAGTCTTGAAATAGTAGCAATAAATAGCAGTCTTCAGAAGAGAGTCTTTTAAAGTCAACTTAATTCAAATTTAACCATGAAATCAAAACAAGGACTTCAATTTTATGTATGCATATGCAGAACCATATTTTAATTTGTTGCTGCGGCAAGTAGTTTACAAAAAAAGCAGAAGCTATCCTTTCAGTACCAGACATGCAGATAACAAAGTTATGCCTTACAGAAACTTTGCTTAAGAATTCAGTGGAGTCTGGAGTCATTAATTTACAGAAACTGAAGACCTGAATGGGCAAGAAGGAGAGAGCAGTGTAGTAATAAAACCTCTCTTTCCATCAATTGCTTGTCAATGTTATGCTGCTGTAACGATGACCAATGACAGCTCTGAAATTCTCCCACTGCTCTAATAATGCACTATAGTAAATCACAATGTAAGAACTGAAGAGCTGTAGAGAATGTCCAACCTGATAGTGCTAATACTGCATATTAAATTTAGAAATAGAATGCAGCTCCCTACTCCTCAGCATCCTGGAAAAAGCTTATCTGGGTTGTTAACTGTGCAAGTTATTTCTCTATTCAAGGAAACAGGGCAGCTTCTGGCTGTTTAGAAAGCTAGGGGCCTTCATTCAGTGACAGCTCCCATCACAGAATTCTGTATTAAAGGATCCTTTAAATTAGGCTAGAAAAATTAGGCAATTTTGATATGATATGAATCATAGAATGGCTTGGTTTGGAATGGACCTCAAGAGTAATCTAGTTCCACTCCTCTGCTGTGGGCAGGGATGCAACTCTCTATATGAGGCTGTCCAGGGCCCCATCCAACCTGTCCTTGAACGGTTGTAGGGTTGGGGCGTCCACAACAAACTGTGGATGGACTCTTATTGCAGACTGTGTCCTGACTGCTGGGGAGGTTGGAGGTACATCTGGGGACAGGAAGTTTGTATTTCACTATGGAAGCTCATGGTTTTAAAAGTGGATTTATTAAATGGCAATGGTTTACTAACTAGCCGTCATCTTCTATTTTGCTGGGAAAAGGGTTGCTTCTAGTATCTTCCTACATTAAGATATCTGTAAGTGCCAGTAGCTATGCAGTGCCCTAATCACTGACAACAACTGAAGTCTTTTCTTCAGGTGAGTGCAAGTTTGAAGTAAATAGCTTCAGCTCCACATACATCCCCATTGCTCACTGTAGTCCTATACAATCAGCATGTTCCATTACACCTAAAATCAGCCACGTGTTCTTGGAATTCTTTAATATTTAATGACACTTTATAAGCAGCATACTACTGTGTGAGAGGAACATTGTGAAAGAGCAGGAAATCATAAAACCTCTAAGTTATTTTACATATATCTCAGATTTTTGCCATTCTGAGGAAAATAATCAGTGTCACACAGCTGCACTCTTTATAGCTACCAGTGCTTGATAAAGGATAGTTAATTCCTGATACTTTTTCATTAAGCCTAAAGGAAGTTTTCACCACACTGACCCTGACAGACCCTAGACAACAATCCTGTGTTTTGTGCTCATCTTTTTCACGGAAGGTACAGCTGTCAGAGAATAGAAGCACACTAGCTCCATCTGCTGAATCTATGTCAGCAGAGCTTTACTCAAACATCAGTGTTAGACAGAACATTTGTTTGTGTCAGTTTATGTCTAGAGTAGAGTACCAAAGGCAGATAAGAAAGCAATGAGAGCACCTTTGTCAAAGCTGAAACAACAAAAGTGTTTTTTAACAATGCTTCAAAATCTGCTTTGTGAAAATATTCTGTCCTTCATATTAAGAGTAAAGAGCAGCACTATAAAAATGAATCACCAGTCTTCCTAAATATTTCCTGTTCTTATGGACCTCCCTGGATTTCAATGCCTTTAGCATTAGCAAACATTTTCTCACCTGATTTTTAGAAGATTTTCATTAGAGAATAAGCCATATGTTCTGATAGCTGTAAAGGTAGGAGGATTGTCAGGTAAGAAATGCTGAATTAAACATCTAATTCAAAAGATTGACTTTCTATGTAAATAGATTTTATATCAAATTAATATTTTCATGTTATTCATGGAAAAATTGGTTAATTAATCACCAAGGAAGAGTAACTGACAGTTTATCACTTTCTTGCCTCACTAGAGAAAATAACATGATGTACCTATTAGATGAGAATTTTGCATAGAAATCACTGAAGCCTGTGTTTTACAGCTCCTAGCAAGAAAATATGGATAGCAAAATTGATAATCAAGCAAATAAAACTACAAAATAAAACAGATGAGAGAAAATTCCTTCTTAGTAGAACTGTCTGGTACATACTCACTAACTCATCTGACACTGAAGCAAGGTCAATAGGTGGAATTCCAGAGAATGGGCAGGTAGGTATCTTTCTGCCTATTAAGTTCTATCAGTTTACAGATATTTTTCTGTACTATCGAACTTTGAGGCTGGACTGTAAAAGGGAATAGTTTATACTCCAAAGTATGATTCAGGTGCTTTCAGAAATCTTAGCATGAACCAACCAGAAAATACCTTGTTCAGGGAAAAATAAACTACCAAAAGATTCATTTTTACGTGTATGTGTTAGTGAAACCAACTTTGTCAGCCATTCTGGGAAGTTTAGCCTTAACAGAAAATCCCAATATCTATTTCATCTGTGAGACAGTAGGTGGTTGCCTAGGCTAGGAGGTTACTGGAAGGCTCAATTCAGACCTAGTCTTTGCTGTGTGAGCCCTCCATTTAAGTTCTGGTAGACTGCTGCCTTAAAAGCGTTAAGAAAGCTCAGAAGTAGCCTAGAGCTATAGAACGAAAAAAGTGACAACCACAAAGTAAAAAAAAAATATATCAACACATGCACAAAATATGAAAAACAGAGGTTTGTACAAATTCTGAGCAACACACTCTCCAAAGAATAACTTTTGATGCAGGCTCCCAAGGCACATCCCTAGTTAAGGGTCTTGAAGTGTTTTGTTCCACCTAGTGGTGTATCTATGAGCTCACAAGAGGCCTGTAGTATTGAAAGGATCCTGCACATAGGAGGTCTTACTAGCTGCTGCTGTACTCAGCTCAGGTCTCTGATTATCAGCGTTTCTGCTCAGCATCTCTTTTGATAACTGAGGGTTTTATCCTACAAGGAATGACGAGGCATCTTTTTCTAAACTTGATATGCTCAATCAAGCCCTTATCATTTGTTTCTGAGACAAAAAAAAATATAGATGTTATGGATACTGGAGAGAGGGGGAAGAAATAATTATTATACATTGACATCTGCGGAAGTGAAATGTTTGTTGTTCTAGTAAGGTAACACGCAGGAGGAACTTTTTACAGATACTGACTTCACCTCTCTGGGAACGCAGGTACACCTGTCACATCCCAGCAGTTAATCTGGTGGAAAATCTAGGGCATTCGATTACATGGTTACTTAGCATATTTTACTCAGCCATTTTGCTAATTCTAAAACAAAGGCGGCTGCATCTGAAGCTGTAGTAAAGCTTCTCAGTAACCTCTGGGTGTTTCCTTTCATGAATATCTCCTGGATACATACCAGGATACAACCTGATTCTGCATAGAATGAGAGATGGCCCCTCCTGAAAACCAAACACAGAACCTTCAGGGTGTAGTAGAGGGAAGGGGAGAGTAAGAAAAGGAAGTGAAAAGGATTTTTTTTTAAAGTATTCTTTTTCTCTTATGCATGACCAAAGAAAAAAAAAATCAAGCAAAAAAAAGAAAAAAACACACAGCATAGTAAATGCTTTAAATATTCTCGCTACAACTACTGGCTTCTAAGGTTCAGATAGGATGCTCTAACTGTCGTGTTCTATAGCCACAAGGCTGGCAAACATACTTCAGGGCTACTAGACTGATTTCACCAGAGGAACAGCTTCTGTGGGTCAAGGTGTTTAAAGAACACAATGAGGTCGTAATTAGCCGTAAACTGCAGGGATCACATTATCACATTCATTCCACAGTAAACTGAGGGGTGGGAAAGCAATTTGTTCTGTGCCACATACAAAAAAGAAACACATGGGTTTTAGCAGTTCTTAGCAGCCCAAATGTTCTCGTGAGGAATGATCACGTTGTGAGAATGTACCTACTGAAGAAAGTCAGTAATTAGGCTCAGCAACGTCCCAGCTGGAAATAACTACCTTTACCTGAACATGATTAAGTGTAAAACCTTGAAACCTTTTAGAACAAAAGCCTGAGGTGCAAGCTTAAAAAAAAAAAAGTGGAGAGGATTTAAAGCATTCGGTGTGATCTGCTAAGGTAGGAGAACAGATTATGTTTCTGTCTCTATGAAGGATTTGTTTGCAATGCTGTTAATGCAATGTGTAGGTTGCTGTTGTAAGTTTGTTTTGTTTAGAAGAGCAAGCTGTTAGGTGAAGAAATCTGATCAATGAGAGTTATTTAGCTGTTTGTTCTGCGTTTTACCTTGAATTTCTTTTGTTTCTCTATTGTTAGTGTGGAAATATTGTTCATAGGTGAACTAGATGCTCTTGGAGGTCTCTTGGTGATTCTTGGTGATTCTATGATTGTGTCTTTATAGCACAGGCCTTACCAGTCACCTGTATAGCCTTTAAGTTCTTGAAAGTTCTCATGTAATCAGTAGAACTTCTGCAGTGATTGCATATTAAATTATAGCACAGACAACAGCTAGATGGTGTGTCTCATCTCCCCAAACTGATGGTAGATATGACTATTACAAAGAAGTAAAAAGAAAAGTAAAAATTCTGTGAGGAAACATCCCTTTTTTTTCTGGAATGTTGTTTAAAAAGACATAAAAATGTGCACTTCTTCCAAGAATTGTATTTCTAAAATAGAGGGTAGCCTTATTTAAAACACAACTTGATTTAACAGTTCATATGGGGTGGGAAAGTTCTTAATAGCGAGTAGTTGTGGAAGGGGGAAATAAACATGGATTCAATACAGTTTATGAGCAATTGATTTATTGTGAATAAATAATCAAAGCTAAAGATCTCCATTAAAAAGAAAATCAATCTCTATCCCTAAGTTAGATATGGGATATAAATGCAGTTTAAAATTAGGCTAAAAATAACTATGTTTAAAAAAAAAAAACCTTGAAACTTATAGGAAAAAAACAACAATGCAATTAATCAGAATGTAGAAACTACACTATGAGTAGTATCAGGCGTGACTCAAGGAAAGATGGTGATATCAAAGGAGTGAGATAGGAAGCGACTTGTTTGGTTGGTCTTTTGTAGAGCTGGGAGTTGGATGCAATGAATGGGTCCCTTCCAACGTGAAATAACCTATGCTCCTAAGGAAGGTGCAAGGGTGCTACGGACAATTTATGGTGTCTTTTATGTTATTTATTTTATGCTTGTATTCCAAAAATCACAGAGGGCTTTTGTTGATTAGCAGTCAAAGTGTTAAAAATATTTATCCTCTGTGAATGGAATACATTTAAAACTGCATGGATAATAGGGACAATCGCAAAAAGAGCTGAACAGATTAGTAATGTGAGTGGATCAGATAGGTATCTGAGTGAACATTCAAATAAATTCTCTAAGCAAGGTTGCAAAGTTAGAAACTAAGTGCAGGTTTCAAAGGAATAAAGGATTTGGTATTGTGTTCACAATAAAATCTGCTACTCATTAGATCTCTATGATATAGCAGCAAAAAGGGTTAACAGTCATAGGACACAAATTAGTAGTAAATGTATGAGAAGAGAAACTGAATTATTTTTAATTGTGCTGAGAGTTCCACTTATACTGTGGAAATGTTGTGTCCACACAGTAAAAAATACCTGATGAAAAACAAATAAATGTTCTAGACGCAAGAGGAGCTGGGTCTTAGTAAGGGTTTGAAAGCCCAATCTGCTCGGTTCAAATAGAGGGGCTTGAGAGGTGACTCGATTACTGTTTGCAAGCACCTCAACAAATAAATTATGTATTAAGGGGATGTTTAATATAGTAGAGTCATAATAAGAACATGTGGCTAGACCATAACATCATGCCAGAAAATTCTGGCATTTTTCCAATAATGATGATCAGACATTATAGGGAACATCTAAAGGAAATGGTGATTTTGTGACCGTTTCCTGCCTTTGTATCAAGATTAAATGTCTCTCCTGGATGAATAAATTTGTGAAATGCAACCTGTTTGGTTTTAACTGAGTGAAACAAGATGATTAAAGATCCTGCAACATCTATAAATCTTGTGGCTATATATACCCAACAAGAGCTGTGTTTTGTCTGTAAGGCACTGAGGGAATACACAAGAAGAGTCCTTTAAGCATTGAAAAAGTCTTTTTTTAATTCCCTGAACCTGCATGGAAGAGAATCTATTGATGTTCTCACTAATTTGGGGATATCTGTAAACCCCTGGCAGCATTAACATTTTGGATAACTAGACAAAAGCAACATCAGATTTTATGTTACAGTATATTTCCGTTTTCCACCTTTAAGCCACCAACTCTGACTTTCAAAATAGTTGTTTATGTATGTAAATATAACAGACCTTCAGTTTGGAGCTTTAGTAAGACATGATCCTTGAGAGATAGCAATGGATCATCAAAAATAAAATGTTTTATTTGATGGTTCTGTGAGTTTTACGGGGAGGTAGCGAAGTTGACTCAAATTTCCCTTTCATTTTTTGTGTACGCACTTTTTGTTTGAGCATAAACTTCTGTTTCATAGTGGAGCCTTGCTCTAGGATTGCTGGAAGATCAGTATCCATTCTGCTCCACTGAGTACTCTGGCTTCTCTAGGTCAAGAAGCAGGTGTTGTGCCTATGTTTTCAATTCACTCAAAGCTCTGGCAGAGAATCTTGTTTTTGACAGCGCCTTGATTAGTAAACACTCTTCAAATGTTGATATTCATGTCTTGCTATCATAAAATGAGTTATTAAATTCTTTTCTAGTATGGGATTTGTCTTATTGGAGAGCACATTCAGAAGCACTCCAGTCACGGAGCCCATTTACTACTCTATTGGAAAAGTGTCTTTGTCATATCTTCAGCAGTGCACAAGGTTTATGCAGAAAACAAGAAGTGATGTATCATTTAAAGGTAATGTATCTGATACAAATGAGAATAATCCTCTTTCTTCAGACTGTGATTGGTGTTGTCCCGTTTGCTAGCCTGGGCGGACCGGCCAGGTTGGCATGAAATTCAGCTGCAAAGCTTGTCTTAGAGAACGGCTGGAAAACATTAGGAGGCTATTCTCTGGCAATGAGGAAGAATCTAACTTTTTTTCCTGCCAGTGTAGGTCTTTAAGAGTTACAGTGTTCATCATTTCTATCCCTGTGAAAGAGGTGGGGTTACACAGATAAGCTGGTGTAGAACAGAGCATCTGTGGTGCCTGTACTATACTCTTTAGAGAGTTAAAAGTGCGCTGTGTATTTGGAGATAGCTGTAGTACAGCTGGTTTTGGTAGATATGAGGGGAGTGTGGAAAACCTGGGAAGAAAAAAGAGCAGAAGCACTTGATAAAGAGTTGGTCATAGAGCAGTACAGGTTAAGAAGCAATACATTTTGGAAATGGCTTGGGGGTTTTGAGGAAAGTCAGATATAGCAATGAAACTACATGCCGCCTGGCAGAAGATATTTGAAATCCCATATGTGTCTATTTGAAAGGGCATCATTAAACTGCATAGGGTTATATAAGGGAAACATGTATGTGAATATGTAGAATAGCTTTTTCTTAATGCCTTGCTAGTATAAAGTGCCGTGTTCTAGGTCTGTTAACTGGGGGAAAAAAAGTAAAAACTTTCATTTTCTATGTGTAGAGAAAAATAAAAGGAAGCAGCAGCCCAAGGGAAAGCTTGTGCTTTCCTAGTACTGCTTGCTGCAAGCAAAGCTGAGTTTGTTAATTGGACTTCCAAGGATGTAAGAAACACCAGCAGGAAATTACATGGTGACAATCACATTGTGGGAATTCAGCCAGCCCTGCAACATCTGTCTTTTTCCAAATTTTGCTGAAGCCAATTAAGTTTCCTTATAGCCAGCTGATCTCAATGTGACCACATACTGACTCAGCTGACACAAGCTGAGCTTTCAGTATGGGGCAAGGCAGCTTTCATTTCTGCCTCTGCTGCCCAGCTTGGACACAGCAGTATCAATCTTGTTCTGGTGGGCTTCCTTCACTAAACTGCCATAATCTTCGGGGTGAGACTGAGGCCTTTCTCAAAATACCTTCAGTCTACCTTTGTGTTTTGCTGCGTGATCCAGGCAACCTAATGTGCACAGAGAAAAACACCTAGCTATTACTCTGTAGCAATTTTGGCTGTCATATCAAAGTCAGGGTGTCCCAGTAAATATGAGGCTTTAAGTACTTTCCCAGTGCCAAGAAACTGCAAAGCTTTATTTTCTAAAGCAGTTCCTGGTATTTGAATGTTCATACCTGTGACAGCAAAGGCTGAGCAGACTTACTGACCCCAGACTAAGCAATCTGTTTTGCTTCAGGTGTCTCTCTGAGATACTTTTGAAGATTTCTGCTGGTTAAAGTCACTTGCTCTTTGGCTTGCTGTTTTTTGAGGTTTTTTTTTTTTTTGCTTTTTTATTTAAATTAGTAAGTAAATTGTGAAATCATTTGTAGAGGTAGGTGCAAAGTCTCATTTTCTCCTAGAAGACATCATTATCAAAAATAGAGGGCAAAATAACACTGAATCCTTGTTCTATTGTCTTTCTGTTCCTGTACATCAAACAATTTAAAACTGCATTGAAAATTTTTATAATATGGTAATTTTCATGGAAATCAGTCATACATTGATGGAAATGTAAGTGAATAACAGCCTGGCAAGGGATAAAGCTGTTAGAAGCAAAATGACCTCCAAGTCATCTCTAAGGACCAGCGATTTTATATATGACAATTTTTGTTGTTGTTGTTGTTTTGGTTTGGTTTTCTTTTTTATGTAGTGATGTTTTCGTTTTAATTATAGGAGGGCAGTTTGCCTTACCATACTTTTTATCTCGAGCATAGTCAGTGCTTGGTAACTGTATGGGGTCTGCTGAGTCATTGCCTGAACCACTGATTGAGCACCTGAAGGAAACACCTGGTCAGCCCTGGGAGCACAGGTGAAAGCAATTCACATGTGTGTCTGGAAGGGGTGGAGGCAGGCCACCCCTCTTAGACCTCATTTAAGGGCTGACTGCCACTGAGGAAGGGTCTCTTGTTGGAGGTCCCTCCTTTTGGAGTTCTTTGCCTGCAAGCCTAGATCCTCAGAAATGGGTAAGCGTTCTTTTTCCTTTCTTTAGTAACACCCCCTTGTTTGTGTTGGTCCATTTGCCTGTACAGTAACAAAATAATGAATGGAAAGAAAAGGAACACAGGAAACATGATTCTGAAATTCAGAACTTATACAAGTTTTTTTCTCTATATAACATGGCCATGTTTCTCTACATGCCCTCAGCTCAGTAATTCACATGAAGTTATTTATCTGATGCAATTTATAATTGCTGTTAAATGATAAGATTAGTAGTAGAATTTGTTGTTGTGGGGGAAAAACTATAAATAATTGTAAAATGTTTTGATTCTGTACAGGCACGTTATATTTTACTTTTTCATCTGCAGCTCATGATGTCATCAGTACTCAATGTATTTTCTTGCTTTCTCTTTATGACTAGAATTATCTCTTACATAGTGACAGTTTAGTCTTGAAAACTTCCTGCATGAACATGTAAATATTATTATAATCCACCACTTCTTCTCAGTATGCAGACAATATCAAGACAATGTTCTAGCTTGTTTCTCTTCCAGATCAAGTCTGGAGATAAAACAATCTGTCTCCTAAATCTTGAACAGTTAGTAGGTGCTGGAAGACCACAGAGAAAAATGACATGCTTAAATAAAAATGTTTGTAAATATTTGTATTGTATTTTACTGAAAGCATATGGGATGATTCAGTGACCTGAGAAACAAATACTATAAGAACAAACATGATGAATAACTGATTATACATATCAAAGAATGAAAGAAAAGACTTGAAGCAGGCTCATGTACTTGTTCATGATCTGAACATCATTTATATGCATGTACATGGACATACACCATATCAGTGGTATGTTCATAATATTCTGCAAATATATGCATATAATTAACAACTACATTCTGTTTCAGATATTCTGAGGCACAGTTTCATCTCAGAATATCTTACCTGCTCATAGTTGCAGTTGTCTGAATAGTATGTTTCTTCTCTTACTTTTTCAGACCTGTTAATATCTTCCAAACAATCATGGGAATTTAAAGATGTATTTTGCTAACTCAAAGGCGCAGTGGTGTTTGCATGTATGAGAAGATGAAACACCATAATGATGATTTCTGTGGTAGCCACTGGGGTCTGGTAAAGACTAAGTTGCTCAAGATTATTTTTTTGAAGAAAATTATTTCAAGTCCTCTTCTAAAGATAGTGGGGCAACCTAAGTGTCTCCCTTTTGCATTCACTCACTGCTCATCCCTTTAATCTCAGCCTGGGGTTCATGGGTGGCATTGCTTGCACGGTCTCTCATTGTGAGAGAAGGGTCTCAGCTTATGCTGGTGCTCACCAGGCATCTTTGTCCACTAGGAACATAGTTTGGATCCCCTCTTTGTGAGGTGAAAGTAACAGCCCTTTTCAATGGGCAATGGAACATTCTTGTGATACCAGTGTGCTCTTTCAGAGCTGGCTGCTGTATCCTTCCCTTTTAGTCTCACCCTGTTCTGAATGCTTCAAGAGCTGCAGTGATTCTGTTTCTTGTTCAAGCAGAAATTACTTCTATCTTTGCCTTGTTCTCAATGATTCATTTGTGATCAAGGCTTCCTGAGCAACAGAAAGAGGAAACAGAGTTCTGCCTATGGACAAACAGCTCTGTCACTCCTGCACTGCGGTGCACGTTAGAGGGCACTACTGCTGAGTCTTCAAGAAGCAAGGTCAGCCCTACAAAAAGCAGTGGTGCTTTTGCCACTGGGATGAAAGACAACTGCAGGCTGAATCTACCTGCAGAGCTGCATTGCCTGGGGTAGGAACAGCTGCTGAAAATATTCCCAAGCAATCTATAAGTTTAGGCAGCTTCTGTGATTTTTTTTGTTCCTTTAGTCAAAAAAGGCAATAATATAAAAATAAACTATTACAACACTGTATAATGACACGTCCACTGTATCACTGGTCTCAGTGTGACTACAAATTTTGCCCAACCTGCAAACAATATAGTCATTAAGGAGCTTCCTAGCCATTTTGAATTACTCCTGGTATCTTGTAAAACTGCTGACCATAAAATGCTTTCATGACAGAATTTCACTTATAATATATTGTATATCCCATGTGGATTTCTACTTATTCTGCTGGGCTCTCATTTACAACGAGAATAAGAACACTTTTATTTGCTGTGCTCCAGATGCTGGTTCCATAGTTTTCATCAACATCATGCTATCATTGATTCCTAGTATATTGTTCTCTTTGGTGAGATTTCTTCTAATCCCTGCAGCTCATTGCTAGTATTACAAACACCATATATCGCACTTCCAGAAATAGCTGTCGCTGGGATGCAACTGATCAAAGCACAAACAATACACAGCAGCTTTTGGCTGTAATTCCACCTACCACATTACTGAGTGCTTTCTTGATCAGAAATCACCAAGCATTAAATACTCAGAAGGAGCAGTGCGGATATAAAGGAGATGTTGGTTTCCAACATGCCAAAGGCAAGTTCTTTCCTATTTTAATCATAATTTAGAGCAGCGGTAGGAAAAAACTTTAGCTATTATGGTCCCTCACTTAGGACCTCTTCTGGGAGTTTCTTACCCGTCTTGGGATTTTAGGAGGTGCTAAAGGCACTCAGCAACTCTGTCATGAATTTGTCAAGAATGACTAAAGGACTGAGAAAGAAATAGCCTGAGCTGCTGGTTTAGGTTTTCTTAGGTAGTGGGTGTTTTTTTCTTTCTGCAAGCCTGTTGACTTACACAGTTTATTTCAAATTCCACAATAAAATCTGCTTTTGTGGGATTTATGATGAAGTACCTAGACTTCTTTTCTTGTGAGCCAACCTGTAATTCTTAGAAAATATGGAATAGCAAATCTTCCCTCTTTTCAGTCAGGTTGCTGATGCCATTGAAGAATGCCATTTTAGATTATGCTAGGGAAACATGAGATGTTTCAAAGTTCAGGACAACTTTAATACAAATTCAAAGTTTTTTTTCTTTTTTCTGTGAGATGCAGATTGTTTTTTAAAAGAGATTATATGAATTCCAAAGCCAGTGAAATGAAATATAAAATGAAAATATGGAGGCACTTGTTTTCTTCATTTGGTCCAAGATTGTAGGAAGTCATTGAAGAAATTACCTACCTTTTGTACCTCCCACTTATAAAATTCTACCTGTTTATATTATTCCTCAGACCTAGAGGGGAAGAAGTAGACTTTGCTTCAAAAACTGTTGCTTGATTGGTGTATCAAGTTGTTTAATGAGGATTGAAAACTATCCCAATTTCCAATATATTCTAAATTGTCCACTCCTAATAAACATGTGCTGAAGTTGTCAAGGTACTGGTATCAGCTTTTTTTTTTTTTTTTTTTTATGTTTTTTTGACGGCCAATGTGTTATTTGCTTTCCACAGGGATCATGAGTTGTTGAGATGATAGTTCCAACATGAGTCATATTACAGAAACTCCAGAGTTCCCTTGTCAAATTTCAAATTGATGCACTGGGTAACATTATAGGCCAGGGCTTGTTGGCAGTGCAGATATTATGGCTGCTTGTGACATTAGGTGTGAAAGATTGAGGCAGAATATATTTTCATCCAATAAAAATATATAGTTTTATAACCAAAATGATGTTAATGAATATTTGTGCAGTTTGGGGATCTGCTATTGCCTTAGGTTGGCAGGAATTTTCACAACAAGGATTTTCTCCATTGCATCATTAGAATTCAGTCAGCTCATCTAATTGATCCATCATGATATGTGATATGCGCTTAAGAAAGTAGCTCAGAGCAGTTTAAAGTAGGGAGAGATAGATTCTTGCAGTAAGATATGTACGCTAAATACAGCAACTAATTTTCAGTAGGAACATAAAATCCACAGGAAAACATCACTTTCAAAACGGGAGTGATTTGTCTGTTCTAACCTGTTTACCATACTTATTTACTGTGTTCTCTGTTATTTATATCTGTCATTTATATAGATATATCATAAAGTGACATGAGAGAGAAGCTCTTGGCTGTTCTTTGTTTCCAAAGGTATTTCTACTCTCCTTTAACTACGCAGAGCTTCTGTCCCTCTGCTTCTGTTATTAGTTCTTTTAGGGTGTCTCTAAAAGTCCTTCAATATCCGTCTTGCGGTGCCACATTTTCTGTTGCATTCAATCAGGAGAACGTGTAGTCTTTGCATGATTACTATGGGCAGCCTGCCATTTTCCAGCAATATTTTTCAGGATTTCATGACCTTTTCCAGTGAATTAAAAATAGAGCCTCAAATGTCTATCTCCAGATCAGATATCTTCGAATACATCTTGGTGATATTCCTGTCTGGTCTCCATCTTACCTACAGTTATTATAGTGGAAAAATCTTTAATTTTTTTTTACATATAAGAATCTGTGCTACAAAAAAGTATATCCTAAAAATGCTTTTATGAGTTCAATTGCAGTAGAGAATTTCCTTCAGTAATACACAGCAGTGTTTGCAACTTAAGGGACAGTGATGATAATTGTAAGCTTGCTAGAAGCACCCTGAAAGGCATCAGTATTATGTATCACTGTTTTTTTTCCTACACTGATGGGTTAGGGCCACTTCTCTGCTCAGTCCTTTTGCTCCCCTTGAAAAAATTCATGTATATATTTAGTTATATTAGTAAGAGCATGGTTTTTACTGTAGCTACTAATTTCCTTGTATATGGACTTTTGCAACACTACAAGACAGGAAAAAAAAAAAAGAAAATTTTGCAGCAAGGACCCTCACGGTTAGTGCTGGAATGCAAGTCAACACAAGCTTTCCTTTTAACAGGAAGCATGAGACAACATTGTCAACCTAGATCTTAATTTTTTTAGTGAAGTTACATATCAGCACAACTTACTTAAATACCATTTTTAGGGTTGCTATGAGTTTCAGTGTACATTTAATATTACCATCTGACTGAAACAAAGACTTCCATTTGTTAGAAGATTCTGATGGATTTAATCAGGTTAATTTTCCCTGCTTTGAAAAAAATAAATAAATTCTAAAGGATAGAAAAAATCCCTTCCTCAGTTATACTAGGAGACCGTGATTTCAGCAGTGTGATGTATTAAAATAACTTTTTCACTATTCTATACATTAATAATATAACTATTGAACAATATAATTGCTATAGGGGAACCATTTTTTTCTTATCTGTCAGTAACCTGACACTGTAGATGTTGGAGATTAATTTAGTATACTTTTCTGGGTCTGGCCAAGAAGTGAAAAGCTATGATTGAATTCTAATTGTATATTTCAAAGGAAAAGTGTTCAGTGTTGCAGGATGAGTATTTGCCTGCAGGAATGTAAAAATGTCCAGCAAACAGCAAATTAGACATGATCCCAACATTTGATGTAAATTCCTTTTCAAGGAGTAATAAATTTGTGCAATCCTGGCTTGAACCAGATAGGTAGTCATTTCTTTTTACTTACTTGTGTTAAGGGAAAATTCAGATCTCTGAACAATTCAAGATTCTTTGTTAGGAAAGAAAGAAAATAACTGACTTGGCAAGTAGTTAAGTTTACGTTGTGAATAACGGTAGTATTGCCTAAGATTTGGGTGTTGTCCTAGTTATATTGGCAATTCTGGCCTCCCTGTGGAGGAGCACCAGCAGTGGTAGCAGTAGGCGCTACTGAGCTTGATATGCTACCGCTGCGTGTCGTTCTGCTGGAGCAGGCATGTGGCATAGTGGGACATCCAGAGCCTTTGCTTCTAGCAAGCTACCAATGACCTCTCTTTCTAACGAGTACTGAAGTTACGGTGAATCTCCAGCTTAGTGTTAAGTGGAACTTTGCACAGAAGGCTTAAATTTTCAATTTACTTTTTGACATGTATGATTTTTCTACACAGTCAGGCTTTAGAACCTAAAACAGCCATGCTATGGGAATTCTTAACAATTTAATTATTTCCAAGCATCTAGGCAGCATGAAATGAAGAAGGAAATAAGGAAAGTCTGAATGTAAGTTTTTTCAATATAAAACTTTAAAAAAAAAACGAAATTTTATACTCCTTTTAAAAAGGAAAAAGATGTCCTTCAGAGCATATTTTAGGGGGTGTAAAGCCTTTACTAAATTCCAATTTCTGCTCAGTATTATCTACACGAACCTGGACATCAGTAAAGATTGCTTTTGTGTGGAAATTCAGATCAATTCTATCTGCTTTTTTGCTACAGAGGCAAGTCAGGATGTTAAAATGGGGATGCTAAATCTGACTCACCATTCAGAATTGTTGTGGTGTTCATGGTTTATGAAATACTTTCAGATTCATAGACAAGAATTCATTTATTCAAACAATTATCAGTATGTACTGCCATATTGGGGGAAAAAAAGTCATTTTGAAGATTTAGTGAAACTCTTGAGAAGAAAGCTCACTGTGAAGTTAAGGAAAAAAAACCCAAAAAACCTTTATTAACAGGCTGTTGCTCTGCAAGTGTACATGGAAATAAGATAAAGCCTGACAGCAGCTGGAAAATTAGCAGAACAATGTAGAATAGATTATCTCTTCTAAATAGGATAGACGAACTCTCCAAAGGAGAAAAGATGGAATGTGTGAATCTGAGATCAAACTCTAAAAACAAGTTATGGTTTAGCAAAGTATTCTAGACCGTAAGTAATAGTACTGCAAAGGCAGGTAGTAGAAAAGCTCCCAGACAGGGCAACAGGACTTATGGCTGTATCCTGAGTCTGTAAGTCATATAGTAAGTAGCTGTACTGAGTTCATTGAGGAAACTGTAAGGTGCAGTATGACGTATTTGGCGTTATTGAACATACTCTGATCTGCAAGAAGCATAGGCTGAAATAGGGCATACTTATTGCTATCATAGATCAGATAAAGGACTGGAAAATAAATGCAGAAGAATATTTAAGAGTTTCTCAAACCGTTCTACTGATGAAATATGTGCTGGAAGATTGACTATAGTGGCTATAAAAACAGGCAAGAATTCTGTTGTTGACTTCTATTTGACACAGAATATGCCATTCTTACACTCTCTACTAATGTTCAAATTCGGGCTCACTGTGTCCCAGACCAGTAAAAGAACACGGGACATGGAGAAAGGAAATGTAATTCCACTTGTCTGGGTGCAATGTATACACTGACAAAGGATATTATGAGAGGACTCCTTCAATAGCAAAGTTGTCCCAGAACACTAACCAAGAATGATTACAGCATGATTCCCTGTAATGCTAAAAGCAGTGATTATAATACCTTAAATATATGAGTATTTATGATGATTGTGTATTGTTTCTGTGCTTATATTTAACACACACATTAAAAATAAAAGACCTTTACTGAGACTTTTGACTTTACAGACTGAGGCACTGATTTTATGTCCTGACTGATGACTAGACCCCTGAGGCAGTAGAAAGCACTAGTTGCTAGTGCACCTCTGTTGATGCAAAAGATTTAGCATAAATTTGTCATCACAGAGGTTTGGGGGATTTTTTGGAGTATAACATCCCTCTGTCCTATGATATTCCCAGGTGTCAGAGAATGGGGAAAATTAATGCACAAATGTCCATTATGAGACAGTTGTACCCTGTCTTATCAGTAGAAAGAGTCCTCAGATTTAGATTATGCTTTGTAGATGTCATCCTAACTCATTCATAATTTAGATGAATTTGAATGAAGAAGAAACGTCTCATGTATCTAACAGAAAAGAGATTCATCTACCAGATTTAATACTAAAATTAAACAAACAACTTCTAAGTGGTAATTCTATGAATGTTGACATTTATACAGTGTTTTTAATTATTTTCTGCTGATCATTATTTGTTAATTTGAATAGGTCATAATAATAAAAATAACAACTGCAGTCAGTCAGTCTATATGATCATACATCCTTGTGTGTTTTGAGAAATAAAAGCAGATTTTTTTTCTCTCTTCATCAAAATATAACCCTTTTTGACTACTAGGGTACATAACCTTTAAAAATATTTATTTTATATACTTTCAAATTTCAGGTCAGTAAACTATTATATTTTCTGCTTGATGTCTAATTGTTTTCAGAAAGAGAATCCTTCTACTAGTGGAAAAAATATGGGGCCTCAAAGAGAGACATAAGGCAGGTAGTATATTTCTTAGTGCAATGTGGCTTCTCTTGAACAGGGAAATTACTGGATTTCATAAATCTTTGAGCTCACTCTAAAGCAATTTTTCAGAGTAGAGTAGATAGGCTAGAAGAAGCTTAATATGAAAGGTTGTGGATTTTGGGGTTTTTTTTGGTGTTTTTTTTACAGCTCTTACCTTCCAATACAATTGTTTTCTGATTCATCACCCCTTAGCAAATTAACGCAGTAAGGAAGAAAAATAGGATTAAATATAATTATTAGAAAAAAATTATTTCTACTTTTCAAATAATTGTTGGCTTACAATGTCCATTACTATAATCTCTAATTTTTTAAAGTAAGTTATGCAGTCTAAATTCTTTTTCCTAAATTATTTACGGCATAAATGTTTCCTGTCAAATGCTTTTGTGGTCGAATAATGTATCTAAGGCTAAATGAATGAAATTAAATGCAATACAATACAAAGGCAGTAGCTAGAAAAAGTAACCAAAGAATCCGACATTATATATACTCTCATGAAGATTGTAAAACTCATCATAGTAAAATTAATTTCCTGTTTTTATGAATAAAAACCCAAATGTCTCAGGAATTTGCTATTTGCTTTATCGTATGACTGAAGTCAAAACTAGTGTTTTATTGAAATAGAAGTTTACTTGCAACAGAATGAACTTCTCATGTTTCAAGATCTTTCAGATTCTTTTCATTCATAACTATGAGTTCCTGCAGATTAACTCAGAGTGAAAACCTTGGAAGGCTTCAAGGCACATTCATTATTTTAAGAGAGACATACATGCTGTGTGTTATAATAGAATTAAAACATTCACAGTGCTTCATTAGTAAAGGGAACATGGGGTAGAACCAATTAAACAAGTGCTTAAATCACTACAATAATTCCCCTAATCTTGAGAGGAGTGTATTTGGGTTTAGTCAATGTTAGAAATAGGAAAAAATATTTGCTCTATGTCTAATACTCTTTTAGATGGGAATTAGAAGGGCACTTGTGTCCATGCAAATTTGCCAGCAGAACTCCTTCTAATTGCAAATAAATACAAAATAATTTGTGGTGGATGGTAGGTAAAAGTCTATCAGCTTTTGTATCTTTAGAAATAGTTCATCAAGAAAAAAAGTTATTGAATATAAATCAACTTTCAGAAACATTATTTCTTATTTTAAAATGGCTGAGTTTTTTCTACAGCAAAAAATGCTCATTGTGGTTTTATTTAAATAGAAAAAAAACTCTACAACGTAGTAAAAATAAGAATGCTTATTAAATACTAAGTAAAATTGACAATTCCTAGGCTCTTAAATAGTGCAAGTGAGAAATTCATCACTCAAATATCTCAACATAAAGAAAATGGAGTAAGGAGATTTTAATCCTCCTTAAGTGGTTCTATTAGTTAGAGCAACTAATTTACTTACACATTGCTCTAATGAATCCATCGTGAGGCTACCTAAGATGACATTAAATAGGGGTTTGTTCAGTGTGCAGTCATCTGTTGAAATTTAAAATGTCTTTCTTCCTTAGTATGACATGGACAATGTTTGTTCCTTTTATAAAAATTATCAGATGAATATATATAACAGGAAGTGTAGGATAGTAGGACAAAGCCTGTGGGTAAAATTTTGCTATTGTGGCCTTGAAGCTCAGCTTCAGGCAAGTTGAGAGAAAAGTCAGAAGAAGCTCCAAATTACTGTCTTATCAACAAATTCTCACATGAACAGCTTCTCAGAGTAATTGTTAACCTCAGATAGATCTGAAATCTCATGAGTGAATGTGTGTAGATGCTGAGCAGGCATTGGCAGAGATCTTGTGCCAGGTATGATTTCAATCCCTACCACATCAGCATTGGATATTGTTGTAAAAAGTAGTCAATAGCTATTTCTTTCTCTGATGTCCAAGGAACAGTTGTTCCCTTTCCACAAATTAACCAGATAATGTTATCTATGCCATTCCAGCATTTGTTTGTTTGTTGTGTTTTGTTTGCCCTCTCTTTGAAACACCCTTTTTGTTTCTTTCTAAGATTCCTTACTTAGATTGTTTGTTCAAAACTTTGGATATTAAGAGGCTATGCTGATTTAAATCAGAACAGAAATGCACTCCTTCCCTGTTCTCATACTAGCTTAAAAGTCATGTTTCTAGATGCCAGTTGAGTTGCTTTACAACAGAAAGTGTCATATCCCAAACTGATTCTCGTACTATTGTTTCTGGCTCCTGGGTCATAGCCATCTTGTCTCATTTCATTGATGTCAGTTCTTCTAGGCTAATTGAAGAAGCCAGACCCCAAAACACTACGAAAGTCAGCAAACTGTGTATTAAAAAACATCTTCCTGCAACAAATTTTTCATTCTTCTATTATTTTCATGCAGTCTGTTATAAAGAAATCATAGCTGAAGAGAAAAGGCTGGTAATTCATCTGATGACAGAAGCTAAAACAAGTCCTGGAGATCTGTCATTGGCTTCTGGAAAGGTATAGTGCCTGGAAATTCTCTATTTATGAACATTACTTGCTCTGTGGTTTTATTACATTATCTTCTAATTTTCCATTGAAGTTCTCTGCATAAAAAAAATTAAAAATTTAGAAGATTCTTCTAAACTTGACCTCTTGATTTTATTATTTCTTCTTCAAAATAAAAAAAAAAAGAGGATGTTTTGTCATAGTAAGAGCTTATAGGAGTGAAATATCTCTGCTAGAAGGGTAATGTCAAGTCTAGGGTAGTCTCTCTAGGTTTCTTGCCTGGTTCTTAACAGTAATTCATAGAAGAAACTGGATTTAGTGTATTCGTCTCATTCTCAAGAAAAGGATTTTTCTTATCACCTGGAAGGTGGGGAATGCATCTTCCAACCCTTATTCCAGACTGACTAAGAACTTGGTTTCACTGAAAATGTTTAATATATTCTGATCAGCTTTAGTAGTTTTTCTTTGTAGTGCTTTAGTGGAAGAACAGTGATTTGAGCTATCTCATCAAGCAAAATGTCTTTTCTGTGATGAAGACTGTGGAACTGCAGAATTTAGAACACAGTGACATTTTCTTGAAAAGTGTTCTCCCTCAAGAACGTGTTTGCTTATGCTATGTGAAGTGTAGTCACTCCAGTGAATATGCAGCCCTTAGAACCATACTATATTACTAACTTAAAAAATAGCTTTCACGTAACAGAAATGAAGATTCTAAACATCACTATTCTGCTTTATGCTATATTTCATTCCCTAATCACACCAGTTGGGGCTGCAGTATGAGCCAGAAATTGAAGTTACAGAGTGATATTAGAAGGGAACCGTATTTTCATGTGCACTTATAAGTTAAACACATCTACAATTCAGTTTTATAGCTGAGGTGCTTCTAAGATTTATTGATGTCCTCTGTAGAAAATATAATCTCTCTCTTGTTATGTAGAAGACCGAAACATTCACTCTGAGTGTCACTGTAGAAGCTACAAGACCAGTAGGATCTTATAGCATTTTCAGGCCTGCCCATTTAGTAACTCATAGAATACACAATTAGCCCTTTATATTCAAATGTTCAAAAATGTCCAGCTTCTCCAACTCTTAACACCAACAACCATCTCCAGATATAGCAAGTGGAATGAAGGAGGATTTGGAGAGTTCTGGAGCACAAGCCTTTTGAAGTGCAGCTGAGGGAACTGGGATTGTTCAGTCTGCAGAAGAGGAGGTGCAGCAGAGACCTTATTGCTCTCTACAACTACCTGAAGAGAGATTGTGGCCAGGTGGGAGTTGGCCTCTTCTCCCATGTAACCAGTAAAGGACAAGAGGGAATGGCCTCAAGTTGTGCTATGGGAGATTCTGGCTGGAAGTTAGGAAAAACTCTGAAAGAGTGGTCTGACTCTAGAACAGGCTGCCCAGGGAGGTGGTGGATCCCTGGAGGTGTTCAAGAAACGTTTAGGTGTTGTACTGAGGAATGTGGTTTAGTGGGAAATATTTGTGTTAAGTGAATACTTGGACTAGATGATCTTGGAGGTCTTTTCCAACCTTGGTGATTCTATGAAAGTGGAGAAAATTTTTTTGTTTTGTTTTTCTGTAGATTCAGATAAGGAAAATACTGTAGCAAGAAACTTAAATTTTTGAGGAGCATTTTTGCAAATTGTGCTTTATGCAGCTGTAGGTATACTATTTAATAAAACAGCTATGCTATGCACAAAATATTGTAAAGGAGTATGGGCAAAGTCAACGTAAAAAGAAGGAAGGTTGTATACTAATGTGCCCTGTTGAAAAGCACTCTTCAGAACTGTAAATGATACTTTCAAAAAGGAATATACTCAGTGTGGAATCTACAGTGCATTCAGACTAACCACTGACTAATTCTCTTCTGTTCCTGTTGGGAAACTCTCCAAAAACGACTAAGTTATATACAGTGGTGGTGGTGTCTGAACACTGACCCTTCTGGAAAGAACAAATGCTCTAAAGCAGGTGAACTAGACTAGACCTTGATCCATAACAGTTACCAAGTTTAATATTAGTAATTTCCATGCAATTGATAACTGTATTTTCTTCTCACTTGCTCAGTATTGCTGGTGATTACCCATAGAAGAAGGAAAGATTTCAAATCCAAATGTCTACCAAATTTTCTGTGCTTACAACAAATCTATCTATAAAGAATGTGGAAACATACACATCAGAGTTCATGTTATAGTCAGGAATAGATTGAAAGGGTTACAATGACTAAACAGCAGAAACATACTATAAATGGATTTTTATTGGGTGAATTAGATAAACAGATTAATTTAAAAAAATTATATTACAAACTGTTGCAGTACAATAAAATGGGGTTGCACATGTGGAGATGCCAATTTTTAACCTGCACAGCTTCTGCAGCGCTGTAGACCATTCTCATTGCAAGCTGTGCACTTGAGGGCTTTGAATGAGTCTGTAAAGCAGTTCCGAAACACAGACATCTTGCTCCCATGGCACACTGAGCACGGAAGGAAACCAAAGCCCCCACAGGAGGGACACTCATGGGGATGCTGGACTCTCTGCTCAAGGAAGAAAGTGAGAAAGATAGAAATGTTACTTCATCAGCCATCATAAGCTCTTGGACAAAGAGGCCTCTGGGGCAGCTTCTCAGAAACATCTATTTGTACCCATCTTGAGAAAATTCTACCTCCCTATCCTAAGGTATGCCACCATAGAAGAGCAGTGTGTCTGCCTTTTCCTTTGTAGGGACACACGTGTAGTAGCTAGAGAGGCTCACTACAGATCTGTCAGTCTCATTATACCTCAGTAACCTGTGTCCATAGTTGCCAAAATAGCTAGCAAAATGAAAGCGTGCATACCCTGCTCTGTTGTAGTCATAGATTAATTCTTTTAGGCACTGGAATTGATCAGTTTTATATCAATGTATGTTAAGATATTATGACTTTTATCATTTGCTTGCTTATGCTGAATACGCTCCTAATACAGTTAGAGTTGATCATATCAAAAAAATAATTCATAGCTTCTGAGAAGCAGTGCTGTAGGAAATAAGTTGTGTATTCATATTTATGTGTCTAGAACATGGAAGCTTGAGGTGAAAAAGAAAAAGATAATGATTTTTCACGTTCTATTTGAAGAAAACTGCTGCATGCAAGTCTTATATTTGTTCAAGTGACCTAATTGTTATACACAGTGAAAATACTGCTGATTTATGAAATGATTGCTTAGTGGTGGTGTATTATTCTGCTCCAAACCCTTACTGCAATGTCTAAGTATGTTCCTACTTACTTCACTTGCCAAAACTATTGATACAACAGTACTTCAGCTCATACACATCAGCTACTGTGCAAATTTATCTAAAGTGGCATATTTTGGTCTTAGTAGATATGCAAAATACTTACATCATGCTTTCTTGCTATATATTTTATTGGTCTGTTAGATTATCATTAAAGGTAAGGATAAGATGCAGGAAGATTAATAGATTATGCAGTACATACATCTTTCAAACAAAAATCAAAGTTGTAGGAAATCTTTATGGGGGACAAACCAACTAGAAATGCAGTAGCATAAGAATATCAGAAGGGGTTTGTTGGTTGATTGGTTGGTTGTTTTTTCCTCCATTCTTCTTTACTGGACAAACAATTCTTTTTAATCTAGAGGCAATGCTTAGAAAAATTTAGTGTAAATCAGTCATTCACTTTTATCTCAGGAGTGTCCATGTCTTTTGTAATTTAAGATGGTAGTTTACATCATTGAATATTATTGCAGTTAATCTCAAAATTTTAATACAATACTATTATTTTAATAATTAAATTCATTTTTATTTGTTCCATTTGTAGGTAACAACCTTTCCACGTAGAAAGCTAAATGAAGAGAGATAAAGAAAAACATTTTATTTTAGTGGCTTAAAAAATCACTTTTTCTCTCTGTAACAGATAGTTTCTATAATCACTCTCTGCATCTTCACTAATGAAGAAACATGACTGTCCCTTATGTAATTGTAGCAAAACCATTTTTGTGATAAATCTCAGCAGGTAACTGTATTCAAAGTAGTTATTGTATTCAGTAAGCAGTTATCATAGGCTGCTGCAGCCTGGCATCTTTTGTCTTTTAAATGTACTTGCTGTGCGAATATTAAGACCGACATTGGGTTAGGTACTAATGTTATAGGGCCTCCCCAAATGTAGCGTATGGGGAAAATTATTCCAAACTATTGAAAAATGTTGGGGAGAGGTACCAGCTATTCTATCCCTCAGACAACAGTTCTGCACATTTTAATTACATGTACACATTTGTTCAAGAGTTCCTGGTTAGCTATTCAATTTCAATTTGAAGTCATCAGTTTGCAACAGAAGAGAAGCTGAGAAAGCGTTCTCAATTGTAAATATTCAGTGTACGTTCCCTGTGATTATTTGCAGAAATACAATTACCTCAATTTTGGTTAAGAGATCCTGCAGTTCCCCAGATTCATTCATTAGCAAAATTTTCTCAGCACCCTATTAGTAAGAAGAAGAAAAAGGTCAGCATTAAAAGCCAGAGATTATTAGAAGATTTGGTCTTGAAAATTTAAGCAAGCTGAGTACAAATTTGACTCACATTAAGTATTTTGTAATTAGGTCAACCTTAGAAATGCTAGGAGAGAAGTCTGATGGTAGTTATGGTAGAACTGTCTGAGGTTAGTTACAAAGTATTGCTATTGCATTTCCCCAATCATAACAGGTGACACAGCTTGGAAATTCTGGTTGTGTTCACTTTATTTTATAGAGTATGGTTCCTGACAGAATAAAATATATGTCTAGTTACTATATAGAAATTATAGTTACACAAATATATAACACATCAGAGAATGCAGCTAAATGAGAGGAGAAAATTGTATTTCAAGTATTCTAGCAGTTGAGTATTGAATTAAGATGTAATACATTGAATGTATAACAGGAGAAAAAGTGTAATGAAAATATTGTTGTGACATTAAATTCAGACACAACAATGAATAATAATAATTCAGTCTGAGTACACTGGGCCTCTGAGGGGCTCTGTGAGTTGAACAAATGCAGTGCTGAGGTAGTTCTTTTTTCCTTCTGGAAGTAAATAATGAGAGATTATTGGAGGAAAAAAAATGGAAATGTTAAAGATGTAAATTTTTTTTCCCTTTTATTTACGTAATTTCTTTCCTGTCTGTAACTAGAGGGAATGTTTACATACCAGTTATGTAACCAAATATACTGAGTTATGATTACTGCCAAATGCTTAAGGATACTTTTAATCAGTGATTCACAAGAGACTGACAAAGGGTGAGGAAACTGAGGCATGGATAGGCCAGCAGTTCTGCCTTCAGCTGACTTGTGTATACACAACCACTTCAAAGTGTAGCCCAAATGCCAACTAAGGGGCAGAAAAACTTTGCAATGAAGTTTACATGACAGCTTAGGGAGGTTTGTTGAAAGACTTTTTGCTGTGGCTTTGCACAAAGAAATTCACTTCTGACTCTGTGTATGATGAACAGGTCTATTGCAGGCTCCTTTACCATGTTCACTGTCTCTTATGCAGAAATGTTTGTAATCACAGAACTGCATTCATTCTAGAAGCAAGAGGTTAATATTTTAGTGAATGTTAGTGACACTTCTTGCAGTAATCACTACTCTTTCAGTGTTCTGATTCCAAAAGGATTTAAGAAAACCTACCTGCAAAGTAATTATTTGTGGTTAATTATGTGGAAGATGACAGGAGACAGATCAGCTAGCATTGCTTACTCTGAATATGTCTCTACTGAGATCTATTACATACGGTACACACAGTGCATACCAGCTTCAACATATGCATCACAGCCCCCCAGCAGAGAAGCTTTTAGCAGCCTCCTTCACATTTGTCCTCTTATCTTTCTTTCTGTTTTCACACAGAATGGACAGCAGGAGCAACTGGCACAGCAAAGCCAGGGTTTGCCAAGAAGGCCTACAGAGCATTAGCTTAGGCTCAAACGTGCTGCAGTGGCTTGAGAGAGTTTGCACTTGAAAGTGCAAGTCAGAGATGCTAAGGATTTGTAGATTTACTGATGTAATTGCAGCACTGCAAATTCCCTAAGCAGGTCAAGCCCTGATTTTCCCTCATTTAGGTAGTTCTCTGCAGCAACAGTTGGCAAAACCCATTCTTGTGACTTCCACTCAGTGATACAAAGGTACTGTGCAGCAATGATGACTGGATTTAGGAGGCCTGAAATTAAAATTCTGACAGGTTTCTTATTACAGATTGATATTTCAAAGGATTTATATTTCAGATGACATTCAGTCAGCCAGCTGTGTTATTCCCAAAGTGGAAAGTCTCATTACTATGTCTTTAAAATTAAAAACCGTACTTCCAAATGACTATCAGCATTTTCAAGTGTTTAAGTATGTCCTTTTGATTAACATTTGCCTCAAGTGAAATTTGAATAAAAGATACTTTGCAGAGGTTAATCTACCCTTTGAATCTGTGAAGCCTAATGTGCAGTGTCTGTAATTAATGGAGTAATTAAAGCAGCTGTTAAATAAGTCCAATAGCTGCATTCTGATCAGAAAGTGATGCCTTTTTTTTTTTCCTCAGATTGTACTCAGTCTACAATTGACCACAAAGGGATGTGACGCAGCTAAGAGTCTGTCCATCTGAAGATGGACATTTAGAGTACAACTTGCAGGCGCCATGACATTTAGCCAAAAGAGGAGAGCTTTCAGTTTTGTGAACCAGGTAAATGTTCCAAGCTCCAGCTTGCTAATGCCAAATCTGCTAGTGTAAATAGCTGTTTCCATGATCCAGCCCAGGGGCTACAGTGAGGTATTTGCTATGTACAGACTTGGCTAAATTGATCAAAAGGTTGTCTACACTGGTTTTCTTTTTCAAACCATTTTCTCAATTTTCTTTCGAGAACATCCAGTAATTAGCATCACATTTCAGGTATGATCCCACTAATTGCAGAATTAGGACAAGCCCAGTAAATTACCTACCACCTCAGCTCTGTCTTGTCATTAAACCGTCGTGTTGCACATCCATCATAGATGCAACCTGTTACCATTCCCATGATGTAATTCCTCATCACAGGATGCATCTCTGTCTATATGTCTGGGTTTGGCTGTGCTAGAATGCCTGCTGACGAGGGGAAGTAGACTTTCTTCTGCATCATTCCTTACATACAAAGAAAAATTAGCACAGCACAGAAATAGTAAATGAGGGTGGGCTGGAAGCCAATCTTGGCTGCTTTGTGGTTTGTAGGGAACAGCTGAACCCAAGTATCTTTTGTGAACATGTATGGAATGAGAATAAACACCTGGAAATCTGCCAATAAACAGAAAAGTGCAACTGCAGTGTGGTATAAGCACCAGAAATGTTATATTTTAAATGTAGAGAGTAAACAGATTTCTTATGGAGAGGATATACAATTAAATCCCGCTGTTCCTGAAATTTTAAAGTGGAAGAAGCATGTAACTGAATGTAACAGTCATATCACAGCTTTACTGCCACAGAGCCAGTCACACCTACCCCACCAATGAAAAGTCAGGAAATATGTTTACTTAGTGAAACATGAATGCAATTGAGAGGTACTAATCATAAATGGTCACTGGAAAGAAGCAGGAAAGAAACGGTTACAGTTTGAATAACAAATTAGACTTTATATATATGTAGTTCCTAAAAGCAATTGCAAAAATGGCTTCATCAGTCTTAGGAAATAGCAATAAATAAGTGAAAATATTTTTACCGCAGATCTCATACCATAGTAGATTGATTTTAGCTGAGAAAACTAAAGAGGAAGTAATAATAATAATCATAAATGTATATATTTGAAAATGTTTAGAGCACTTTTGAATGGTAGCTGAGTGCTGGCATTTAGTCATGTATTGAAAATGAAAAATAAATGAATTAATTATGTTTTAAAATTGCAGTGAGCAAATATGTTTATTAGGGTTGATCCTGATTGTCTTTTATTTATTTATTTATTATTTTATGTTATTGTCTCTTTTCATCCCTCTCCCAGCAGGAAGGGACTTTACATAATATAAATATTTAGTGCCTTTGTGAAAGAGTAAATGAATGCTCCAATGTTTTCTTGGTGATGCTTTCTGCATTCTGGAAATCAATTTTCTCTGCTTTGATACCCCAGCAGATGGCATAATTCCATTTCAGATGGAGACAGCCTCTGGTGAAGGGTGTGGGGGAACTGGATCAGATGGTAAATAGCGTGCTGCAGAAAGAACCTGCTATTTCCTGAAACACTGATGTTTAGAAAGCATGTGTCAACATATGCAATGATTCAATGCTGAAAAAAATGAGATTAAAAAATCTGCTGAACTGCAGCACATAGGACTTTCCTTGATAGAGGCTAAATATGGTTTTCTTTTGCTTCTACCGAAGAAGCTGGGTCTTTTCATTCCCCCTGTGCAGGCAATGATAAATTCCACAGCACTGTGATGATTTATCCACGCAGCTTGCAGTACTCTACAAGCCTGTCAGGCTTTCTGAGCAGTGCAAATACTGTGTTCTTTGTCACATGAACATATGCTTTGTTCCAGTGCTTTTGTTACATGTATCTCATTAAAAATAATCTTGTCTCCTTTCAAAACTGTTCATATTTTAATGAGGATGGTTTTTTATCCTTATGACTCACTGAAAGGTGCCTGGCTCGATATAGATCCTCTTTTGTATTACTACGTACAATCTCCTTTGGGAAAGTATTTATTAGGAAATAAATATTCAAAATTAAAAAGAGAGAGAGAGGGACAAAAAAATAATGCATGATTAATTTACAAACACACCAGGCTTCTGGATTTATGTGTACATTTATATTTCAGAAGATAATTATCACAAAAGTTGACACAGAAATATCCACTATTACCAACATGACCAAATTGTGCATTGAGGTCTCAATTACACTTTGCTGAAACCTGAGCACAGCGCAGTGCTGCCCTGCAAAAACCCACCAACCAGGCAGCAGACAGAATCATGGAATCGTTGAATCTTTTTATTTGAAAGGGATACTTAAAGGCCATCTACTCCAATTACCCTGCAATGAATGGGGACATGTACTGCTCAGAGCCCTCTCCAGCCTGGCCTAGCTAAGGAGTGACTGCTTCCATATCCTGGAAGAATGGATAAATGGCAGTAACCTTCCCAACATGCTGACTAGCCCCCAAATTATTTCTCTTTCTCAGTGATTTGATTCTGTCCCATTTTCCTTTTTTTATTAGGTCAGCAGATACTTTTTCTATCCTTAAACAATATGAATAGAGGTTCCATGCTGTAATAGATGTTTGTAGATCAGAATTCTTTCTTCATTTTTTTATCTACTGGTGCCAGCAGGTAGTTTGACAGCTGGATACATCTCTGCTATAGACAGCTGGCTCCCTAGTTTGCTTTCTTTCATTTCTGCATCTATGTAAAATATCCCATAAAATACTTAGTTTAAATAAGATTATATTGCTTGCTACACTGTTGCTCCTCCATTGAAAAGCAAGTATCCCTTGGTCTTCAAAAAACTAAAATTAAATAAAAGCAGTGAATTAATGGACCATCTATCATATAAAAATGACCGTAATCAGGCTGAGCAAATAATTCATTCAATACTTTTCAGTATCTTAAGTAATGTGTTCTGACAAATGGATCATAGTGAGATATTCTTGAACTTGGTAGTAGCTCGTGTGAATTTATTTATTTTTTTAACATGCCAGTTACGTGAGTAAATCTTACTCCAAATCCTGATGAATTTTAAACTACTTTTGAAAGAAGCAGTGCTGCCCCTGGTTGGCTGGAGAGCAGTCTGTCTCAGGGCCTTGAGAAAAGCAGTCATTACTGTGAACTGAAATGCTCTGCCTGCTGATACCCACTTGCACATTGCCCATTCTGTGGGTTCTGCAGCAGTCTGGGTCTCAAGGAAAGGCAGAGTACAGAGAGTCTGGCAGAATTCCAGTCCCCCAGGAAAAGGGAGAAAGGGTGCCTGAGTGTTTTTTCGCATCTCCAACGTCAATTATGTGCTGTTTGTTGATTGCACTTTGTTTCATTATTTAAATATTTTATAGTACCAACAAACCAGCCCTGCTATGCTTAAATACAGTTTACCTCCACAAATCATAGACTCGCTGTTGGTGCTAATTGCTACTTCTTTACTGCTTGAGACAAATACCTTTTCTAAGCTCTGTGCTATTTTGTTCATATCACATTACAGAATTTTTATTTTTATTTTTTATTTTTTTGCTTTAAAACTCTGATTTTTTGAGATCCTGAAAGATGTTTCTGCAGAACAGGCCTGAACAAAATGGTGGTTACCTTGCCCCAGAGTACAAATTTGAATTACATTTTTCTACTCTTGCAACAGGCCTTGGGAAGTTTTTCTCTTTTTACTGCTAGATTTTAAGTATTAGTCAATTCTGTATTTAAAGCAATGTTCGACTGATTACAATTGCTTGATATCCCACATACTGCTTGCTTAAACTGTATGCTCTTAGACAGGCTCGTATTCAATGCAGATGTTACTAAATGAAAGATTTATGCTATGTGTATTAATTTTCCTGAGTCAATCATGCACACAGTTTCTCATGAAGACAAAAAAAATCTATTTCTCTAGGTTTTCATGGTTTCAAATACAAAAATTAGCTATTTTATAAGTAACACAGGATGGTTTGATAGAATTACTACCCCTTACCTCCTGGAAACCTCTCTGCAGCTGTAAGCTGTGTCCTTGCATGAAACCTACCAGTGTACACTCCAATACTGTAATTTCACAAATAACGTAACAATTTTCATCTGTTCTTACAGACTTCATTGATTCATTACTTACCCCAAGGTAATGGCCATCAATAAACACAACAGGCAGGGATGGAGCTTCACACACCCTCCTGCATCTCTCATCTAGTTCTTTTCCATAATCGCTGTTCAGAGCAATATTTTTTTCTTCAAATTTAACTCTGTGGTTTTGAAATATCTTTCTAACCAGTTCGCATCTTTCAAAAGTGGTTCTCACCACACGAAGGCTGGTGGTATAAATTACTATGCGGCCAAATTCTGGCACTGTTGACACCTGGAAGAAAAAAAATAATTAGTTCCCACTTCAGTTTATGAAATGTTTATAGTCTATTTCCCTGACTGCTGTAATAGTTTGCAAATATTGAGCAATATCATTAAAAATATTATTTAAGAAAAAAAAATTTAAAAAGCATTTTAGAACCTAAATCTGATATTGTGCTTTTCTCAAATGGAAAGATGGAGAAAGAGGAACTAATTATTTTAAATTATCAGCTTAGGGTAATTTAAACTGTTTATCAACGTAAGATGTTTTGGGAAGAAGTGGAGATGGTCAGTCAAGCCCAGTATTTTCAAGAAACAGACGTATTTTACATCCTGATGAGATTCCAAATGTTAGTAAGTAATTGCCTTTTTGCTGTTGTAGCATACACAGATTCACTCACATTCCCCAACCTGTACCTTGCTTTGAGTTAGTTTCATTTCATTTCCAAAAGCGCTAATTCTTAAAAGATGGACCAAAAACAGTTTTTAGAGCTGCTTGATTCTGTTAAAACTGTGGGTCCTGTTTGTTTGTACAGACTGGTAAGGCCTATGTTAAGTCCAAGCTGCTAGTACAGGTATTATCAGCCTCTTTTAGGCAAGGACAAGAACTTAAAGGAGCTAGAAGCTTCATCACTAACTTGAGTCAGCACTGACCTATTTTAGCTCTCTCCTTGCTGAACTAGATCATGATTGCTAAAGTGACAAATATATTCCTAATTTTTATTGAGATCTTCAGTCAAAACTATAAAATCCAACCAGCACTAAAAAAAAGTGTTTTTTACATTTCCTCAGTGTTCACTTCCATTGGGCATAGTAAGTTACAGTGCAGATTTAACTTTTTATCACTTATTTAAGGGTAAACATTTATAGTTCATCTTTCCTTTCTCAATGAAGCATTTGAGGAATGTAAATACTGCAGGAATCAGTTTGTCCACAAGAGAATGGTACATTTTCAAAAAGTCTGAGAAACTTCGCTCTATTTAAAGACATGTTCAAATGAGCTATGTCACGTAATAATTGTAAAGACAAAGCTGTGAATTTGAGTAGATGCCACTGGAGATCTTGACAAATAGTCAGGTAATAATCTATTTTTCTATGTAAAAAAATAATTTAAAAGAAGTAATTGTAAAACACATATTCTACTTAGAAAAATATTTACAAGATTCAATGAACAGTGAAGAGTTCTCAGGAAGATCTCAGGAAGATATGAGTTTTCCAGATCACTTAAAATCACTGGATTCGTAATTGTAAATGTATGCAATTTAGTGGGCAATTTCGGTGAGACGTGGACAGTTGTACTAGATGATCTTAGAGGTCTTTTCCACCCTCAATGATTCTATCTGCAGTTTACCTATTTTCCATCTCCCACCTCAGAGAAGAGGCTTGTTGTGATAAGTCAGAATTAATTTATTTTAGGAAATAGTTTATAAAAAGAGAACTACTTTTCTCAATCCTATTTTCTAGCTAAAATCTGTTAGATCTTTCCTGCAGAATTGACTCTTCTCCAACATATTATTCACACATTCCAAGTTAGAGTATTAGTTTGTCCTCTGCTTAAAAGACAAGTACTCCACATAGATGTGGCCAAATAATTTAGTAAAGGTGCATGGGTCACAGGAGGAAGAATTCATCCTTTTCAGAAGTAACCAAAAGGAGGTCTTACAATACCGTTTCAAAAGACAACTTCACACTCGTATTGTTTTCTCCTCTTTGGAGTGAAAATACATTTTGAAGTGCAAAGCTAGTCAAAGGGATGGAAATTCACACTTCTTCATAGCAGTAATCTCTAATGCTCTTTGTTCCCAGACAACAGGGCTGGCAGGATAGATACAGACCATCATTATCTAGCAAACCATCAGAGCTGTGGTGTCCCTGCAGCATACAAATAAGCAGTTGAAGACATGGAAAAAATGGAAAGTTGTAAAGTGATCTGGAAAGATATCAAGTGGAAGGTGTGTACACAGAGTCACTTTTATGCTCATCCCTTTATTTTTCCCTGGTGTGGAACAGTGAAGAAAAATCCCTGTTTTCACAGCAAAGAAATATCAAGGGCATTAAATAAATAATTATTTAGGCAAATTTTAATAAACACCTTGTTTTCTGTGCTATAACCACACAAAACTTTTCCTTGGCAGGACTTTATGACAGTGAGAATCATTCCTGCCACCTGTACTGAACTGTGCTGATAAGCAAAAAGAGAGGTAAAGACAATTAGAGAGATGTATAAGTTATTTACTTTATGAGAATTTATGTTCCTTTGTATTTTGTTATCCATTTAAGTAGTTGACGCTTGTAATATTTATTCGCTACAATATGGCATGCGCTGGAAACAAGTGAATAGAAAGACATCTTAGAAAATGAACATTTACAATGTAGTGTAAAAAAATAATAATCTCATATGATACTGCACATAAAATTTTAACTTTAATTAAATAGAAGATAATTCTCTAGTTAATGAGCATGACAAGTTTTATTTAGGCTGTCGAAGTTGGACAGATGCACAAACCAAAAGGTTTGGAGTGACATACATGGACCATTTTCTTACACTTGTGAGATTCTCCCTGAAACCTGAAGACTGTGAAAATCATCAGGTCAGAGGGAGCGACTTTTGTGTCAAATTCAGAAATTTCCATGCACATGGTCCAAAGAGTGTGTTCCAAAGAGGGTATCCATATAGAAGTACTATCAAGGGATTGAAGGATTCTGAGGGAAAAAAAATTATTTTGTCAACAATTCTCTACATAATTTACAACTCACAGGTTAACAAAACAGTGCTATCAACTTCCATGGAATCATTCAAAGGTACTTTCTGTTTTATTGCATCAATCAGAACAGCTTTTTATTTTGCCTGGCACCATCAACAACAGCAGCATGACCTGCGTGGCTTCTTGGCACAGATGCTACTCTTGGTGACTTGGGAACAGCTGCCCTTTTTTTTCAAGAGGGGAAGGGAAGGGAGGGGAAGGGAAGGGAAGGGAAGGGAAGGGAAGGGAAGGGAAGGGAAGGGAAGGGAAGGGAAGGGAAGGGAAGGGAAGGGAAGGGAAGGGAAGGGAAGGGAAGGGAAGGGAAGGGAAGGGAAGGGAAGGGAAGGGAAGGGAAGGGAAGGGAAGGGAAGGGAAGGGAAGGGAAGAAGAAAGGAGGGATACGGTTGACTGAAAAATAATTAAAATGAAGAAATAACAACAAAAAGCAAAAAAAGAAAAACAAAAACTGTCACAATGAGAAAGAGCAATAAATCTAAATGTGTAAATAATAAAGTAAAAAATATGATATAAAAGAGTCAGTGAAAAGAAAGGTAGTAAATGAACCTTTCTAATCCTCCCTCTGGACAGAAGGTATGAAAGCACGTTTTACTCTCATTGGTGTGAAAAGAATATCTATTTACATTCATACTCATCAATAATTAATTTCAATGGTGGTGTCACCTGAAAATTTGCACTTCTAATTTACTTGTTTCCAATAACAAATGAAAAGCAATCAGCAAACAAATGAGCAAACGAGAAACAATTATGTACTTTGCATTATATGAGCACCTGTATTCTAACATAAACAGAATCTTTTTGTTGGGATTAATGGGATACTATAATACTCCAGCAAAAGCCAAATTTCAGTGCCAGTCTTCAGCATATATGGGATTTCTAAAGGCTTTTACAAGATTTAGATATAGCATTCAACTAACTTAATTCATGCTGTAGTAGTGAATTGTTTCTTTGACCTAAATCAATGGCTAATATGCTCTTATCTGTCTCAGAATATCATCTTTCAACATCTCAGAGTGTTCTACTGAAATATGCACCTCTTGTCTTTGTAACTAGATACTATCAGACAGGCAAAGTATCTCCTATCCAGTAAGTTAGCTGGGGAAGAAACCCAGAGTGCATTCAAAACCCTACTCCAGAGATGCTTCAGTGAGTAAATGTGTTAAATGCAAGGTCTAAAGAAATCATTGTGCAAGAAAAAAGACGTGTATAGACTTTTGTATATATGCACGTATGTGCCTACTTACATATTTTTAACATATGCTTGCATATATACAAGTTTTAAATTAAGCTGCTTGATTCAAATTTGATATTGCTTAACATGGCTTGTAGTATCAGTATCTGAGTGGCAAGAAGAACTACAGGCTAACTGATTTTCTGACAATTATTTGGACGTTTTGTTTTCATTTTACACTCAGAAATAGAAGGGTTGAAAAGACCTATAACTTTATTGCTGATTAAATTCTGCAGGAAAAAAAAATCAGTCTGAATTAATTCCTGCAGGACTGAAAAGCCTTTACTCACTATTGGCTTTTGAAACTTTTGAATATGTACACTGGAAATATAATTTTAATTTAAAAAATATTTTTATATTATATTTCATCAGAACATATGTGTTTTCCGAAATGCATAGTGTTTGATATGAAAAGCACACATTTCACTATGACACATCTAGGTGACAATGTGCAACGTTCTTTAAATGAGCTGGCTGGAGACTGAAGGTCAGTGTTGCAGAGAAAATTATCCAATGTCACACAATGATAATGGAGTGGTGAACTGATCTCTTTGGTCTGCTCTTTTTGGTTGTCTATTTTGAATTAAGAATTTAATGGCATTTTTCAGAAAGAATTGGTTCCTAGACCAGAAGACCTCTTGCAATGAAGAGATTTCATTTTCCAAAGTGACATAATTTTCCTTGACAGGTAAGGTTTGTTTACACATACAGAAAGAATTGCTAACTGCCACACTGTGTGTGCTTTCAGTACAAAATCACATTGTGTTCCTTTTCATTGTTTGTAGTTCAAACCCTCCATAGGCTATCTCATACCAAAGCACAGAGTGTACTTAATTTTACATTTAAGCACTCTCTAAAGTACTTTATTACATTAAAGCTGTTAGGCCTGTTTGCATTGTCTTCAAGGACCTGGCACTATATCAACAACTGGGAAGATTCAGAAGTTGAACTTTATTAAGTATAGAAATCCATGCACTGTAGTAGGTCACAATAGGATAAAGACTAATTTTCTTTTGCAGTGCTACTCACACACTTAAAGCATATACTTCTCTCTTTTTTTTTTTTTAATGCATCACTTTTCTTATCCAATTTGGTACTCTTGGGTACCATAAATATAGGACTTGGAGTCCATGAACCCCTTTCACTTTGACAGTGAAAGAATCTCTCTGGTTATCATCCATAACCATCAGCAAGATGGTCTGTCAATACTAATTTACAAAATTTGTGAGGTCAACACACCTGTGAACTAGGTATATGAGATCCTGGGACAGACCCAGGTTAAGACAGTAGTTTTGTCTCCAAGAAAGTTGTCAAATCTCAGGTTTTCTCAGCTTTTAAGATAGCACAAGTACTTTCCCACCTTTTGTCTGCCTATTTCCTGGCCCTCCCGACCCCACTAACAGCAGACCTAGGAACAGAACTATTTCTAGGAGCTATATAAAAGAAAACCCATCTTCCACTTGGCTGAATGTTCCAACATAGGGCATGAATATTTATTTCTGTTTCAGTTTCATGGGATGAGATAATGCTGAGGATCTGGTCACGGAGAAGGTCTGTGATCCAAAAAGAACACACATTCTTTGACTTCCTAGCTCTTGAATAGCTCTTATCTCTCTTACCTATATATCCATCAGATACTGCAGACTGTAAAATAGTACAGCTGGCATTTTTAAAGTTGTTCATCAATTGCAAAGTGAAATAGATAGAGGATTTCATTACACAGAAGGCACAGGTATTGTTTCTTTATATACATATGTATTTCACTTTTACTTCTACAGCCATGTGTTAGTTTTGTGGATAGCTGATGAAAATAAATAGTAATATTGTTACATATGATATTTATATTGTTCCTTTAATTCAAAAGAATCCCAGAATATTTTATGAAAAACTTAAAAATAAAAAAAATTAAAAAAAGGATTTTTATTAGCATTATTATCAGCATTCATGTCACTTGACTAAGTACTAAGAAAAATATATATATACATGTATGTATGTATGTATCTATCTATCTATATGTGGTAGATCTGGCTATCTTCTAACTCCAAGTATATGAGTTTTGTGACCCTTTATGTTCCTCAAGTGATAGAACAGAACACTGTGGTTCGTTTCTACCACTGCAAGCTTTCCCAAATACTCTCGAGCACAACATGCTGTTCAGGAGATCTCAAATTGTTTTCATTTTAAATCAGAAAAAATTGCAGTACCACAATGGGATACAGGACGCAGCACTGTCAATCCCTGCTCTCTGTAATGCTTCACATATTCGTGAAGTTTATGAAGGGTTCATGAAGGGCTCATGAAGTACAAAGACTGCATCTGAGCTCACCTCCCACTGTCCCTGTTACTGTTCATCCTGCACACACCCATGCAGCCATACTGGGCTGTTCTCGGTGACCCCACTTCAGATAAGGGAACAGGTTATGCCCTTGGGTTCATGACATCTGCCTGACACTCTGCATGCACAGCGCTGACTTGGGACAGAGTGCAGTTTCTAGATAGGAAAGCACAGTAATGCTGGGGTAATCAGCCAGGGCAAAGTATGTTGCAGTGTTCAGATTAGTAGGAAAAAACAAACAAACAAACAAAAAAACATCAGTATCAGTCCATGCCTAATTGCATTTTACTTATCAGGCTTTGGGAAGCCTATCAGTAGTGTCTTATTAGTGTATTTATTCATTTCCAGGAGTAATTCTAAACTGGCTTGCAATTTTTGCAGGGGAAACAAATAAAAATAAAAAAATCCAACACTGTGATACAGTGCTGGTTTTTCTCTTCTGCTCACTTTCTCTGTATTTCTCTTTCTAGCTACCAACTCAACAACTCTGAAAAATCATTCCCAGGGAAAAAAAGAGAAGCACTTCTGGGAAAATATTCTTGGAAGTCACAGAATCACAGAATTGTGGGAGCTGGAAGGGACCTGCAGAGGTCATGTAGTCCAACTCCCCTGCAAAGCAAGGCATCTACAGCAGGCTGCACAGGTAGGTATCCAGGCGGGTCTTCAGTATCTCCAGAGAAGGAGAATCCACAACCCCCTGGGCAGCATGTGCCAGTGCTCTTTCACCCTTAATGTGAAGTTCCTTTGCATATTGGTGTGGAAAAAACTTATGCTCAAGGAATAAGAACAGCTGAAGATAGTTTTGTCCTCAACAGTTCACAGGAGGTACTAGAAGTTGTTTGTAAAGGAGTCTTCACCAACAGTGTTCAACAATCTCTTCTACCATCTTGCAGTGCTTGTTGTTTCTGTTGCTGGAAGAAGAGGACAACAAGCCAGACAAATTGTAACACACTGAAACTATTTTTAAATATTTTGTCATATGGGATGTTTTAAGTAGGTAAGAGTTGAACTGATGAGTGTTTCAATCTATACCTTCTTTCTATACCTTCCAGATCTCATCAAACTGGTAGAGCTCATCTTTCTTTATCTTTCCAAGGAAAATACAGTGTCTTAAAAGAATTTTATTTATTATATTTCTTAACTGGATTTACTTCATTCTTTTTTTTCAAGTATTTGAATACCCTGTACTGTTGCGGTGATCTCTGTGATTCCTTTTGCTGGTATCTCCTACTCCACTCAGAAACCTTAGACAGGCAGTACAAATATACAATGTTAGAATGCATAGGACAGATAGCAACAATGTATTAGTGCCGGTCATGTGGTCCCACAAGTAATCTTTTTACAGTTGGTCTGTAGAGACTTCGGCTACTAATAACTTTGTAACTTCCACAACCGGCACAGAGAAAGTCTTCATGGCTGCATCTCCCACATAGATCATGGTGGCGCAATTCCATTAACAGCAGTAGTAAGAAATCATGATTTCAGAAAATTTCCAGCTAGTGCAATCACCATGCAAAAACAATATGTAGTTACTTTTTAGGGATAAAGATTCAGTTCTTTGCTATTTTCAGCCTAAAATTCCATGTTCAATTCTAAGGTAGCTGGCAGGCAACTTTCAGCAAGTTGCAGAAATGCACTCCTTTTTTCCAAAGTGTACTTCGAAATCTTACACAGGAACATATAATTGAAACCTAATACACTATCTGTCATCCTTATTATAATCTCATGTGCAAAATATGTCTCCAGAACCAAGTATTTCCTGAATTAAGTAGCACACAAATTCAAAATTTGTGTGTTGACCCTCTGCTTTAGATAGGAGTACATCAATCACTGAAAGTCACAGAAAAGATGATGCTAGGATGATTATTTTATATCAATCAGTTTAACCACATTTTGTAGTTTTTTAGATTAATTCACAGTGGATCTAATTTATATCAATTCATAAAAATGAAACTGCAATATTTCCTAGAACATACTACATAAATGAAAATTATCTGTCACTGAGAAGGTTGATTGGAAGCAAATCTCATAGAATGATTTTCTCACCCATCAGTCATTTTCTTCAGCACTCATTCATGAAGATTCACCTGGATGAAGTTCCATAACAGTTTCTCAGTGTATTTATTTTACAAAATACAATGTTAGCTTGTCAAGATAGAGAAATGGCCTCAACACACATGAAAGGTACACTTGCTATTTCTGATATTGATCGTCATCTTCACTGAGAGCTTCTCAGCCTACAATGGCAGGGACAGGGCAATTTCATCTCTATGTTCAATAACTGTAATATTAGCTCTGAAAATGAACTGACTGGGGAACAGGAGAGTAAAGAAAGTTCAAAATTGCTCTGATACTGCTCATCAAACAGCCTGCTCATCTGTTTAGTTTTACCCTCCTCTTCCCTGATCAGTTCTTTCTGGAGTACCAAGATTTCCTATACAAGAAGAACAGTGCTGGGATTATTTTATTTTTATAGTATTTGCAAAATGGTTCTTTTAAGATATGAGCAGCACTAATCTCTCAGAGCTATTCCTTATAGAAAAATTAACTTTCAGTAGGGACATACTGTTTCTGTAAAAAATATTTTTTACTTCTCAGTGATTTTTTACAGTGTATGGGAACCGTTGAATCATGGTCTGAACCACTGATTGATCACCTGAGGCAAGCACTGAGTCAGCCACAGGAGCACAGGTGAAGGCAATGTACCTGAGTGATTGGAAGGGGTGGAATCTGGCTCCACCTCTCCCAGACCCCATTTAAGGGCTGATCACCATTGGGGAAGGATTTCTTGTTGGAGATCCCACCCCTGTGGAGTTATTGGTAAGCTTCAACCATCTGCAAAAGGTGAGCCTTTCTTTATTTACTCGTTGTCTTTTTACCACCCAGATAAGCCAAGCAAAATATACCATCCACCTCGTTGTTTTCTGTGAATACTCTTCTTTCAGGTTATTCACCCTACGTACAGTATGTCTAACAAGGACGTGCTTTATGACTATATTAACCTATGCAGAACATATGATGCAAACATCAGAGTGTGTTTTAACAATAAACTTTTTTTGGCAGTGGGACATGTCATGTTCATCTATGTGCCTCTTCTATGCCGGAAGATTTACTGTGGTATGCTATGAATCCAGCATACAAACAGGGCAACACTTGTTTTGTACAGATGCAATGGAAGAAAGAGAGCCACAAGCTAATTTTAGTAACATTTGATTATCTGTTATGTTTGATAAATGGCTTTCAGCTGAACAGTCTGAGTGGTATTATAAACAACTTCTCTTTCGTGTAATCACTGGATCAGGAAAATGAAACCTATACAATAAAATTGTGATACAGTATTATAGAAGACAAGCTCTCATTTTGCTTCTTGGGTCTTTGCATATGGAAGTATTACTTAGAACTGCTTATCAAATTTGCATAGCATGCATTAAGAAGACTGTGCCAGTTAGATACAAAGGAAAAGAAAATTCAAAAAAACTGAAAGGTGGTAGATTAAAAAATATGCAAAAACTCAAATTCCCTTGACATCTGGACTGAGGTACTAGTGATAAATTATGCTACACTTTGTTCTTCAGGCTGCAATTAAATTAGGAAGGAAATTTACCATAGAGGTGGCTGAAACATGGGTACATTTAAGTTGTAATCTGAAGACTCAAAAGGTTTATTCTTTATGCTGGACACCAACAGGTGTTGTTACAGTACAGTATAAGAACACCTTATTTCCTTCCGTTCATATCTCATTGCCAGATTTTCTGAGTTTAACCTATAATGACAAATTTGTGTTTCCCTCTTCCTTAACTTCAAAGAACTGATCATCCAATGCTTCCCTTCTCCTCCATCAAGCATGATTTCTCCTCCACCCTCTTCCAGGTCAAAGCCATCTCTGAGAATTTTATCATTCAATTTTCTTCAGGCTTGCAGAAGAGTTTTGCAATTTCTTCAAGACTTCCAGCACAAAGAAACCTTCCCTTTCCTGTTCCTCACTTTCTGGTTTACTCTCTAGAGACAGAATATCACTGCCACACTTGACATTTCTGGCAGCTATTGAGGCAGTGATTTATTTTTACATAAGATTTGCATGAGGTCAAAATTACAAACCTATACTGTAGGCAGGCTGAAATAACTGGCTGCTAGAGTTTTCCCTGATGCCAGCTCAGAAGTAGATAGTGCCTCCTGGTTACCCTGCAGCTAGAGCAAGTGTTGAATTAGCAGGAACCCACTAGAGAACTCACAACAGGATAAATAGCAGAAGTACATATCTGTCTTAGGACCTGTGCTGGTAACAAATTAGGCAGGCTCAGTTTCTTCAAATATCCCAGCAAGAATCTTTCCTCACACTCTCTAAAACAGAAGTCTTTCCAATTGTAGCAGAATCCATCTGCGAATGATCACTTTGTCTTTCTGGTGCAAACCAGTGCCATACGCTGGACTAGGGTGAGACAGAGTTAAAACCCTCAAAGTTTTTTTTATCAGTCATAGTTCATTCCTGAAACATGATAAATTCAAGGTGTTGCTTCTTTCTCTGCTAGGTTTGTTAAGGAATTCTCTGAATAGAAGCAAACACATGTACCTAATCATCTTAGCACATGCTCTGCCAATATAGGGGATTTAAAAGTTTTGTAAAGTACCTTCAAAGCTATCCCTGGAAAACTTCCAAACCCTGGCAAAGATTCCTCCCCTTTCTATCCCATATACTCTTTGTTGCAGACATTGCATAACTACCACCTGAGATTTTTTACGAACTATTTGATTTATCTATCTGCGACAGCATACCAACGCTGATCCCCATCACCACCTTCCTTCCCCCAGCTTCCTCCTTTGACCTGACCTGACAGACAGGTCTTGCACAGATTGACAATGGGTAACACTACTGATAGCAATCTTTTGAAAAAACAAATTAACAACCAGAAATCTCCCTCTGGGGGCTGAAGCAACTGATAGGAGGTACCTGGTTCAACAGCTGAGGACTGATGGAGCATGCAATACAATCATCTTACTCCATAATTAGCGAGCAACCCAAGGCCTCCCTTTAGGCTCACTTGCATAGTAGGAGCTTCCTGGGGCAGGGTTGCTTCTTGAGGTTATGCCTACAGAGAGATCCTGGACATCAAGATGCCTTGCTAATTCAGATACTTAGTAAGTGACTAATTGCTTGTTCTAGGCTTTCTTAGCTTCACTAAAATCATATCTTAGATTAGTTGTTTTAGGTTTTCTTAGCCATGCTAAGATCGTGACTTATATTGATTTTTCACATGTAGACATAATATGTTGGCAAAGTCTGGGTCTAGAAAAGAATTCAGCTGCATCTGAACTCAGTGCTTACAAAACAGTGCAATGTTATTTTGCTGTATGAACCATGTGACCTTTTATGGGTCTGAACTTTCTCTGTATTTAGACTCTAGCTCTGTGTCTGATCTAAGCATGGCTTTTAAGTAATTCTTCTGAGAGTTTATGATCATTTTCCTTTTCTTTCTTATTAAAGTAAAAGATGTGAATTTTTACACTGACCATTACTTGCTGTTCTGAAGACAGGATGTGACTGTGGCAGTTTATGCAATGTGCTTTTGACATGAGAAAGCTATAGACATTTTAAAGTATCTGGAAAAATGGAAAGTCGAACTTGATAGGCAAATGAAGGTGACAGATACACAGCATATAATCTTCTAAGTTTTCTGTGTCTACTAATGCACCAGAGAAATTACAAATTACCTTGTAAATATAACTAATTTAAGAGAGAGAGGGGAAAAAGTCTACTGCATGTTACTTAAAGAAATGTTGCCATCAGTAAATTAAAAATGTATGACCAGAGCTGCATAGCATCTGTCTACCTAAAGCTGCTTCTGCACATAATGTGGTTTACCACAGAACTGAAACAATGGACCACAGATGGATAATGTAAATTGTTCAGACTTCTACATATAATATTAACATTCTTTCCAAGTCCTGGAAATCTAAGAATGATGTTTTATTCTTGATATGTCCACAATTTAATTTCCTATAGCTTAACAGCTGAGTTATAACTTGGCAATTAAAGTTATATGTAGCCGTATGGAGAACTATTATTCAACATTTGTTCAGTGTTTCTTTACTCCTTATCTCTTTAACGTGGGGCGACACTGAGAAACAGGTGAAAATGAGAGAAGGTATTCAATAGAATAGAATGGATTTTCTCAAACACACCTTAATTCTACATACTTAATTTTCTGGTCCTTCCTGTTTTCTGGTGCTAGCCTGAAGACAAAGGTGGGCTTCAAATAAAAGAAGGGAGCATGTAGGTCAACTTGGAAGAGGCCTGACTAACCCTCAGTGCCTGATCAGCTTCAAACATATCTAGACTTACTTGCTTATATTTGAATATATGTATGAAATACTTAATATATTACTAATGTCTTTTCTTGCACTCTGTTACTATCAGTTCAGTTTAGGATTTCTTCTGGCCTTCCTTTCTATTGATGAGTCAGATTTTTCAAATATGTTTTCTTGTCTGAAGTGGAAGCCTTTTGTCCTCCTTCTTGGACTCTGGTGGTAATCCTAAGACTGACTTGTAAACTGAATTACTACAAAAAAAGCATGATACATTTGTCTTAAACAGGATGCTCAGTGTCAGGACTCAAGTCCACTCTCATCTATAAAAAGACAGCTTTTACTCTTGATTATTATTTATCATGCTGTTCAAGATGTCTGAGTCTTGAGTTGCCTACCCAGGTAGGATTATTGGGAAGCTTGTGTCTTACTTGAGACTATCTTTTAAGAATGGTTTTAGCAAGAAGTGAAATAGATAAGGGTTTGCTGAGGGCTGCCAGGTAAAGATGAAGCTGTTAGATATCTCAGATCACGTGAAAAAGTCAGCAAACAGCATACCTCTGAGTGAGAGTTATTTGAGCATGCTGCTCCCATCTGCCTACAATCACTACTGCTTCTCTCAGTGAAACATTTCATACTGCGGGATTGTGTTGATCGGCAGCATGTGGCTGCTGTGAAAGCTATTGTCTGCTCTGGCCCATTTCTTTTTAAACTGGCAGCAACTAAGGAAAACTGTTTATTTTCTTCTGCAAGCACATGAATTGTAAAAGAAAAGGTAGTTATACCTTCCTACTTGATCAGATTGATTTCTGTTTTAAGAAATAATTATTCTTTATTTTCTCCTGTCTTTCACTAATGCTTCAGTCTAGAAGAAGCAGATGCTAATAGCATATACATGGATTGCTGGAAATTATGTTACGCTATAACATAGTCAGTTGCAGTTAGCTTGTACAGTGATCCCCTCTGCAGTTGCCGAACATCAGCTACAGTTTATCAAGTTAAAGGTAACGTTGGCCTACGTAAATGAACTCCAGTCTGAGCTGCTTACAGATGGGATTCATCACACTGCTAACTGGAGAACAAACTGGTTGTTAGTTAAGATTCAATGCATGATATGACATACCTCTGTCTTTGACAAGATGTGCTTCATATGATGGAGTTTCATTACTTTACTATGAAAAAACTTGTACAAAACAACAGAATCGGCCATGACCTCTATCTTATTTGCACCAGGGCTGCAACAGGTGATTTTCCTAGTTAAAAAATAGTGCACAAGTACAACCTGTTATTAAAGAAAGCTCCTGTCAGTTAGATTTAATCAGCTGAGAGTTTACATCATGACTTAATTACACCCTGGGGTTACTCTGTCTTACAAAACAGAACTACTGCTCTCTCAGAGAGCAGCTAAAGAAAACAATAGCATAAATGGAATGAAGTACCAAATCTGAACTGCAATTAGCAGTAGGGAAAAACTCAGAATCATAATCCACTGTTTGTAAATTACCTTTCTGTTCAATAAGACATCGAACTTGGGGCTTGAAGGTCTTTTTCAACCTAAATTATTCTATAAAAATCAGAGAAAAAATTTAAATGAAGTCTAGCTTTGATCTGGGATGTGGTCTGTGGTTTTCATATCTGGCAAATAGCAAGCTTTCTGTCAGAAGTTATTGTTTTATTCCTATGAATGGCAACTAGAATGAGATCCACTGAGATCCTGAAACTCACAAGAAATACTGAGCAAGACTGGGAGAACATCATTCTCCTTGAGCTTTTTTTCTTTTCCCCAAATGTCTGGTGCTTAAGTGGAACATGATATGATTTTTATTTCCCATGACTCTGTAATACTTAATCTCCACTTGAAAATTCTGATCATCTGAGCTGAGATAAAAACAAGCTATCCTTTAACAAGTTGAAGTTATCATTTTTTTCTGCGTGATTAAGAAAGATACAATTTCTTAAGAGCACTTGGGGCACCCCACCACCACTAATGAGTGTTTTGTGAGTCTTTGAGTCAAACAAAAAGCAAAGTTGAGCTGTCCAGTGCCTGAGAAAAGCCCTGACAGTAGCACTGACTCCACCTTGCCCTGAAACAACAGGGAGCCATATCATTCAGTATACGAAAGTGGTGACGAGGAAACTCTTCAAGATATAGTACTTAGTTTTGTATCAGTATTGAGTGATGAAGGACCTAAATTACCGAATATGATTGGAACTATGCTCTCAGCTATCTCCTCAATACTTAAGTATCAAAGTTCTAGATATTATTCAAATTCTAGTAGTTAATTGCTTGTTAACACTCAAACTTCATTGCTTTATTTTAAAGATACACCTGCATTGCGAACGTATGGTGCTTTATTCCTTTTCTAATGTGATGGATTCCAAAAGGAAAGGTAAGGAGCTGGAGACTTTCACACATGCAAAGGAGCAACTCCTAGGCAGCATATGTAAACTGGTTCTGCCCTGGAATAACCTGTACTTTTGTTGCCAGCTTTGATGTACAAAAATGGGCAGATGACTCATCCACCATTTCCATGTGAACAAAAAAGAATCATCTCAGTAGTGCACAATTATAGACACTGTTACTGGAAAAAATCTAAGCTGTAGGATTTTTTGGCATTTTTAACCAGATAAATAAAATATCTGGAAATCAGAATGTGGTAGGCTGTATGCTTCCTACCAGTTCCTCCACCTGTTAGTCAAAATATATGCTGGTATAGTTATAATGTGAATATATATCACATGAAATGAATTTTTTAGCAGGGACAGTGTGAGCAGCTTAATGTTCCAGTCTGAAACAGGACTTGGGCTATATGTATTTTTTTAAATAAAGTTGTTATTCTTACTCAACTTCTACAGTAATATCCGTCAATAATGTGTTGTGGGCAAAGAATATTAATGTAAATGCAGTTGCTGAGATAATTAAACTACCTGCTATTCTTTTGGAGTAACACTTCCCTGTTCACTTTGCAAAGATATTAATCAATCCCCTGCATCTGATATATCAATTAATGATATAATATGTAAATATCTTAGAACGATACCTATATCTAAATCATCCTGTTACTAATATATATATGTATGTGTGTATCAGTAGTACCACTTATTCTAACATCAGTGTCTTTTATTACTTCAAAAGCAACCTGCTGGTGCTGCTGTGGATGAAATTACCTGGTGGAAGAAACTTCCTAGTCAGTGGCAGACAAAAAAAAAAAAAAAAAGGAAATAAAAACAAAGTCACCTGTATGCAGCTGCAGATATTCAGCTGAAAGAGTACCCTTTCAGTCCACAGGCTCTCCTGTGAAGATTTATGAGAATGTTAATGCACCAAGGAAGTTGTTAACTTCTGGATGGTCAAGCCTTTACAAAAACCATCACTGACACTGTGAAATTTTGCAGTCATCTAAGCAAACAATCTGTTTTCTGAACAAATAGTTTAGGAGCAGTCATCTTTTTAAAATCTTCACAAAAGTCTAAGTTAATGACTTGGAGGGGCTGAGTAGGTGGTTATATTTTTGGACTATGGTAGGATTTAGAAGAGCATTTGAACTTCTCCAATGAATACTTGAATATAAGATTTAAGGCACTGGTCTTTAAAGGTAGGTTCTCCAGGAGCAGATTAAGAGCTGCAATATGTGGAAAAAGTCTACCACTAATGGTTAAAACCTCTTATTGTTGCTGTTGCTATCAGTCTGCCTCTTGTGACATTTTGCACTTGAATTACATGCTTGCAGCTGCTTGCATAGCCAGGTGGGAGAGTCCTTGTCATTTAGTGTGTGAGCAGACAGGCAGGAAAAGAACTTTTTTATTTTAAAGGCTACAACTGCAGCTGCAGAAATTGACTGCTTTCTTCATTAAAGAAGTTTCACATGGAAATAGATATTTATTAAGTAATATTGCATGATTCTTGTTTATTCTTAATATTTTTAAAACTAATAGCAGATGACAACCCCAAAAACTTCTCTTCGCCTTTGCGCCAGCATTGAGTGATTTTTCAGTGCAGGATAAAACACTGCATTTAGCTTTACATTTGTGGGAATATCAGACAGGAACTTTTCTTGTATTTCTTTGTGACAAGGGGAGAATGATCAAGGTTGCATGTGGTATTTCTGTGGTGTAGAAGATATACTGCTTTGATATTATTGAGGGATGGTGTCTCTAGATATGATTCCAAAGAAAAATTGTATGAGATTTGTTAAAATTATTTTCCAAAATTTGTATTAGAAATGCAGATGGCTTTTCTGCCATCTTTCTTGTCATGTGTGAAATGAGTATCTGCCTTGCTGACTCCAGCTGCTCATCTGTGACCATTTCTGCTGCTTTATATGATGAAGGGCATAAAGACATGCCAGGGCCGCCTCTCCATAACTATGCTGAGTAAAAGCGCAAGTCTGGTTGGGAAGCTGTATATTTTTCCTACCTGTTTTCCAAATCACCAGCCTGAAGATGCTGTCCTAGTTACTATTTACATTACAAGATTTAGAAGACTGTTAGTAAGGTTTTACTTTTGTGCTTTGTGCTACCAAGTATGGATGCTGCAGAAATGAAGATGCTTTCATGCATGGAAGTCATACTCTTCTCTCTGACTGCAAATTACATTCTAAAGCACATTTTATTGAACTTAAGCTAAGAATTTATGGGTTGTCAAACATTGCAGTCACAGTTTAAAACTCCAGGCAGAAAGAGCAGCATCTCCTTATCCATTTGTTCCAAACTGCTAATAGTGTACCTTATGCTGATGTAGTGTATAGTAAACTGTCAACAGAACATGACAAATGTCCGAGTGGGCTGCTGACATACCAGAGCAGTCCAGCAAATATTATCTGCTAATAATGCATAACTTCATTTCATCTCCCTTAAGGAAGGAGGTAGCACTTAATGACACCTACATGACAACTGAATTGTAAGCAGGTGACTCCCAAATTGCTAAAACACAGTTTTCTGGGGTCACTGTAACAGAACACTTGTATGGCACATTTACATTTAGGTTTGTCTAGCTAGGTTTTGCAAATATCAAGTTTGCAAATCTGTAGTGAAGCATTTCTGGGTTCTGTGAAGTACAGGGAACTATAACATAATTAGTTTGCTAGGAAGTATAATGCTTTTGTGGCATGAAATGAAATCTTTAGTATGTGTCTTCAGAATCACCCCACCAAAGTAATTCCTCACGCTTTGAATACAACATTTTTAGAAAAAAAAGATGTTCTATCTTCTTTATTACCATTTTTTGCAGTTGCACAGCTGTGTGATTATACAAACTAGTGACATATTGGGCCAATGTAGCAAAATATTTCCTTCCATGATGGCAAATGTAACTAAAATATACTACACCTAAGATACTCAGGTGCAATAAAGACCCTTAAATATCTGATTGCAAGATAATTTATTTGCAAGCAACCATCAGCATTGAATGTACAAAACTGATAGTGGTAATTAAGCTTAATAGGATGGTTCACATTTGTAGATAATATTATTTCTGCTTTCAACTTAAAATGTCCCTCAAACTTCATTTAAATGAAGAGGCAAGAGGAAATAACAAGAGAGGTAGCAAGCATCCTGTTGTACCACAGCAAAGAAAGAGTGAGAGTAAAAGCCCAAACTTGTCTTGATGTCACTACTTTAAAGAATACTTTTAATTTCATCCTAATTGTTTTCCTGAGTTGTTGATTTGAGCTTCACAGCTAGAAATTGGATGAAAAGTTATTGTGCTAGTTAATCATTAACACTAACCAGCTCATCTCTTTCATCTCTGTTGTAAGAAACAGAGTTCTTTCTACTTGTATAAGTAGAATTTCTGCTGTAGTGTCATAAGAATTCACTTGATTGGCTTTTTACTTAACATCCTTCCTTTTCAGATATCAGTAAGGCCAGTTTAAAGGAAGACAAAGCATTTTCCATGTTCATTCAAAAGCAGAGTACCCTACCTTCACAACCATCTCTGCAAAGTGCACCATGTAATAATAGCAGAGAAGTACATGGGCTTGGCCCCAGTGTTCATCTAATACGCCAGGTCATCGTCAAGACATTAGTAAAACTAAGAGGACGGGAAGCATATATGGCATATTCTCCTTAACTATCTCAACTTATTACTCTTCAGCTCAGAGAATTTCTGAAGTCCAACATGCATAGTACTGCCAGGAGGCATCATGTTCTATTTGGCATTTGTGTTTGTTGCTAGAGAGCGAGCATACTGATTCATACTTCAAAAAAAAAAAAAGCATAGAGAGGAGTGGCAGAAATTTGTTTGCAATCTTTTGAATCATATTTACCTGAATTTGGTCTCCTCTCTGCTTCTTATCCTTAGCAAGCAAGTTAGAGGTTATAGGCTTTTCTAGTATGCTTCCATGTTAAAGCAATTTAATCATGCTATAATGCTTAATTTTGAAGAATAAAGAAATATGAATCAAGCACGATGCTTAAGTATGGTATTCGGGATGGCAAGTTGAGAGTCAGCATGCCTATCCCCCACTCCTGCTTCAGTAACTTATTCATGCTGGCTTGTGACTGTCTCACTTGAAGCCCAACTCCCACCACTGCCTCCTGCAGACATATTCTGTAACAAAGCAGCATCTGCTTATGTACATTTTGTGTAGGATCCGACCCACTGTGTGTGCTCAGACGACACCTACTGCATCAAGACCTGCAGGTGAGGCAGGCGAAGGAATGCCTGTATTCTGGTTCACACAGGGTGTGTAGGAGGGAGCTGTCAGGCCCTGTCAGTGATGAGATGCAGAGGCACATGGCCAAGGCAGATTATTAGTCAAATTTTCATTTAAAAGACTTTTACTGCCTTTCAGAAAAGGTGGCTTGGAAAATCAGTTTTGGAGTACTTCTTCAGAAGCCTATTGTTGTTGGTTTTTTGTTTGTTTGCTTTGTTTTTGGTTTTTTTTAAATGTGTTCATTTGCTCTAGTATTATGTATTTGTACTCCATCAATAAATTTTCTACAGTAATGATAACTACAGTATAAGCTTGGCTTCTTTGCTCTCTCCTTTGTTATGAAAAGGAAAACACCAGGGGATGAGGCTTATTAATAAATCACTCTGGGAAAGTAGTCACTTGGTATAGGCTTCACAGAGGGAATAATGTAACTGTTCACCTTCACAGTCCCCAGCAATACCTCTGCTTTTTCCTATGGGCTGCACAATCTGCTGGGACCATGAGCCCTCAAACTGGGATCAGCCTGAGTCAACTCTGTTTAGTATTGGTCCATTGTTAGAAGGTGCTTTCTCATCAGCAAAAAAAAGGGAAGTTGTGAAGTGTGAAACGATCTTGCTGCTGTCTGCATCCTGCTCCTGGCAGAGCCTGGTTATGCTTGCGACTCAAACGTCAAGGTTGTTCACGGACCATGCTGGGGAGCATGTCATTTCAGCCTGTCTCAGGGAAGGTTCAAGACACCTTAGAACAAGAGTAATTTTGAGGCTACAGTGTGCTGGCAGGTTGGACTGTCATCCAGGATGCACTAATCAGACTGCTAGCATAAAAGCCTAGCAATTTTTTTTTTCAATTATTGATTCAGTCTTGAAGGGGTGACAAATATAACTACCACCTCTCAGTGCTGAGTATATTGGAAAAGTCAAGATTCCTCTTTCCTATATTTCTTTCTAAAAAGATAGCTTATTCTTTTTGGACGCAAAGCCTGTACATCACTTTCAGAGATTTAGGTAGTTTAAAGTCTGATTACTCATCACTTCAAGTCTGAAGTCAAATACGGATTTTTCAAGTCTAGTAATGGCAAATAGTAATTTATCATGAATAGCCTAATAATAGACTTATCTGAGTTCAGTGTTTTATTTTTGATTCATAGGAGAACATGACAAATATTAATATTCTATATACTAACCAATCCCTGGCTCCAGTTAAAAGTGCACCGACTTGGACATCCAGTAATGGCTTTAAGTTGCACTGGGGAGGTTCAAGTTGGATATTAGAGAAAATTTCTTCTCAGAAAGAGTAGTAATGCAGGATACCCAGGAATGTGGTGGAGTCACCATCCCTGGTGGTGTTCAAGAAGCATGAAGATGTGGAACTGAGGGACAAGGTTAGTGAGCATGCTGGGGATAGGTTGACAGTTGGACTAGATGATCTTAGTGGTCTTTCCTAACCTTAGTTATTCTGTGATTCTATCTGACTTCTTCCAGATAGTGGCTGTTCAGGAACCACTACCACAATATTGAGTTGCACGTTGAAAAACTTAAATGTTAGCTATGCCTGAGATACTGCACTGGAAAATATCCAGTGCAAACTTAACCTAACTTCTGGTGCAACTTAACCGAACACTTTATGTCTCTCTTCTCCCACATCCTTTTTGATGCAATGTTCACAAAGGTTTAAGTCAGGTTTTTTTAACCAGGCTAGCCCCTTCATAGTAGATGTCAGCAGACCCAGCCTGAGCATGAGATCTGTAGCTAATCTAGCAGAAAGAGACCTTTCAGAGTACACTGGGAGGCCAGTGAAGTGTGTAAGCATGATATTAGAAGAGACCCATACTGAAATGTGAGAATGAGGGGGACCTGTGTGAAACCTTTGGTTGAGCTCCACTGCTGTGCACACTGGGTGGGAAACTAGCTCTGGTATGAAATGATCATTGCTCTACTTAGTAGTGCCAGGCAGTTCTAGGATTTTTGCTTGTCATTTATTTCAAGGAAAGAAGAATAATTTGTTGTACTTTTCTACAGGATAATACATAATGCATCCATCATGCAGCATTTTATAAGTGCTCAGATTTAAGTTAAATATTAATATATATATATATATTAGTAATGTGCTTAAGTAGGATGATTGTTTTAAATATGCAGAGAAAGGGTTTATGGGAGCAATTAGCAGATCAGTCCCCCAGCTCCAGAGCTGCAAGAGCTGTCAGTTTTAATGTTTCAGCAATAATTAATTTCACCTATGGTGAGTGTATGTGTGAGCAGGGAGTCCAAGAGCTCTTGTTCCTTTCCATTATTCACTTTTTTGAACCATGCTAATTTCTAATGAGTAAAATACTTCCAACCGTTTAATCACCGCAACCTGTGAGAATGATCTGCCCCTCAGATCCCATATGAGGTGTCTATGGAGGCCAACTGGGCATGACTGTGGGATGGTATGGGTTGGACTTGGTGTTGGGCCAGACTGAGCTCAGGATGAGATAGGTGGTATACTAGGGAGCCACAGTGGCCTCAGAAGATGTCTGCTGGAGAAATGTTCTCCTTGTGGCATCTGCCCCTGCAATTAAAAAGCTGGAAAGGTTACCACAGAAACTGTGCTTCCCAGAGGGTAATTTGGGCTTATTTCTTCCCACATTTCTACCCCTAATATGGCCTGCCTTGGAACAAAGTTGTCACCCCACATGAATGCTGCTCTGCCCTATGCCATGGAGTATCTCACTGACAGGAATAGAAGACAGTTGATGGACAGGCCAATATGTTGAACACAGTTTATCTTCCTATGGAACAGCAGAAATCAGGTCTCTAGTTGTGCTGGAGATGGAGCTGAGACAAGCTTGCCTCATGGATAAGAGATTCCATATACATCTTCACTGTTTTTGCACATAAAGTGCTTCTTGCCCGAGTGAAATGTAACTGCAGATGGCCTCACATAATCCAGAAGTAAATTTAGGAAATTGCCCAGACTAATAGATTTTATTAATTTATGTCTTCTAACATAAATGTTTCTATCTTATTGAATCTTTGAATGCAGAACTCCTGTTGCTCTTTAAGTGATATTATTGCACAATTAATTGTCTGAAACATCCTTACAGAAAACTGGAAATTACAACATCAACCTAAAAGTCTTTACTCATTTGTAATTAGCTGGAGTATGATCATACTTCACATCAGGATCAAGCCATTCTCAATCAGCCCCAAAGACAACTGTGTTTTGCTCTCTGTGCTCATCATGTAGCACAGAATATTGGTTCACATTAGGACTTAAAGATATGCAACCAGTCGTTTTCAGCAGACTTTATCTGTGGAGAAACAGGAACTTGTTTGTGTCAAAGCCTTAAATCCTGATATTCTCTGCGTCACTGAATGTATCTCTTTGATCCAACAGATGCTTGAGGTAAAATTTAGTCAGTTCTAGGGATCAGACATCTAGGTCTGCCTAACCAAGAAGCTATTCTTCTCCCCACACATTTTTCTCATCTGCTTTCAAAATCTATAACTTTAGGCTTTTGCTGTTGCTGTAGTATAGATTTCTTAAGTTTAACTGACAGCTGTATGAAGAACTGTTAATTCCCATCTTGGTTAATTTTCCAGTATCTTATATTGTAAAATGTTACAAATTAAAGATCCTTATCACCTTTTAAATTGTTTAAATTTTATCAGTTCTAATGATGGACTCATATGTTTTGCTTAGCTATATATCATTTTCAGAAGTTATCAGATACATATGACTACTCTTAAGACTTCCTTCTGGCAAAACATTTCATGGAAATAGTGCTGATCTGCTAGGAATAAAACATTCCCATCCAAGTATATTAACTTCAATCCCTGAACTTTCCAGTCTAGAACAAGATAGAAACAGTAAGACAAGATATATGCTTCTTAAGGTGTAAATGTCTACAGATGATTCCATTTATTTTGCTGATTCAAACTTCTTACCTCGGCATCAATGATGCAGCAGAAGGAAGAATTTATGTGGCAATGAAGCTGGTGGTGAGGTGAGATAGTATACTCTGTAGCAAAGCAACATGGAATGGGATTTGGAATCACTGGAGAACAAAGATATTCCCCAGTTAAGACTAACTCATATCTAATTCGAGAAGTCCTCAATTAGTTTGTTAAAAATTTCTCAGAGCAGGGAAAGTCTTCAATGAATACATAGGGAGTAAGCAAGCCATGTGACTGCTCTGTGATAAACACAGGCATTACAGCTGTTTCCTCCTTGAAACAGCCATCTCCCAGAGAAACATCAGTATGGACAAAAACATTAAGTACAGCACAGGAGTAAGTTCATATTCAGTAGCAAGAAAATGTCTGTCAGCAGCCATTCCTAAAGTATTATGAAATTTCAATTTCAAAGTAACAAAGAACTTATAGAATGTTTCATTTTAGTTCAAAACAACAATCATTACTATTATCAAAATATTCTTGTTTTAAAGCTGCATACTTTTTCTAAAATAATGCACTGAAATAAACTATAGGCAATTCGAATTGAGCAGCATAATTCTGAGTTATAACAAACTTCAGAGTTTGTTTGCACACCTGTTCTTCTGTTCAAATATTGATGATTGAAAGACCTGAATATTAGATGTAGACAATTAATACATATGAAGTAACATTTTCAGAAGTTTATATCATTTTTTTCTGAGATCTGCCCTTCTCTAGCTAAGGGGTCAATGTGGCATATATTATTTCAAATACAGATATTCTGCTCCTTCTATAAAGTGAATGGAAAAGAGACATTAATAAAAGAGATCTCCAACTAAGATTTCATTCCTCTGAAATTTTCATGTGGGAAAACAGTCATTGCTGCCATCCTGCATCTAATTTGATCTACTTTGCCGATTAACCACAATGGAATTTACAACTGTACATATTTACATTGCAAACTCCTTAGAACTAATAGAACAGGAGTGGAAACACTACACATCCCCATACAGATCAACTGTATGGATCTCTGGTTAATTCTTCTGTTTCTTTTCTGGTTCTGACGTTGGATTCACAACATACCCAGTGCTAGTCATCACTCTAGGTCAATTTTGAAATAAAAAAATCATGGAACAATGAGTCTCTGCATGCAAGAGCAGCCAGTGGAATGCAGGGGGTATAAGGCAGAATTGAATTCAGAGTCAGAAATCACCAATGAAAGAATCTGGACAAAGGAAAATAATAATGTGAGGAGCTGAAAGAGACAGACACTGGGCTTGCGGCCAGCTGAACTGCATCACTTACCTGAAATACTTTTGACAAGTTGTCAAAGAGGGCTTGACCAGCACTGACTTTGTGCTTGACACCTCTGACTGTGCCATTTTTGCTGAGAATGTTGACTCGCTTTGTACCAAAACCCTTCTCTTTCGTGGCTCGGACTAAAATGAGTAAGTCATCCTGCTCATTTTCATTTTCATCACACTCAGAGCCACCATGCCCATTGTGCTGGCCCTCTACATCGCTCAACCGGCTGGTCTGGTCAGTCTCTGAGCTGCTGGTGTATTCAGAGTCCAGTGAGTCAGTGGCCTCCCCATCGGCATAGACCTCCTTCAGCACCCGGCCGCTGTGTGAGGATGCCACGCGGAACCGCACTTTCCTTGACAGCCTCTCACTTTCTGTCTTCACCTCACCCTTAAACATCCTCTCTTCCACTGATATAAGCAGTTTGCATTGTTCCAGGGTGGTACCCATCGGGTCTGCCAGTTTGTCACGCTTAACAACAATACCAGAGCTGTTTTCTTCTGATGAGGATTCTCATATTAAGCCAGAGAGGATTCCCAAGAACCTATGCTGCTATTCAGCGATTAATAATGAATGTGGTTGTGCTATGGTTACCTTTAAACTAAAACCTGTAAAATGATATCATCAATTAAATATTAAAGAGCCATTGTGTAGTTTTTAGCACTAAGGAAGAAAGCGAGAAATTATATTATTTGAATAAAAAGTCAGACCTATGCATTATAAACTCAGTAACAGATGTTCCAGGAATTCACGTAAATGGCATTTTTGTTTGCTGAAAAAGGCAAAAAGGATGAAAGCATTTTTCACAAGATCAGTAGAGCCATGTCTGTTTGTGCATATTACACCTGAGGTGAAAATTGTGATCCTCAGCACCAAAGACGAGTCTGTGATGGGAACATCTTTCATCACTACACTTGATTCACCTACCAGCCATACCTCAGTCACCAAAGTTTCCTTTTTATGTAAGCTCACAGTGATTAGGAAGGGAGCCATGATTTGGTGTTCTGAGATGCTCACTTTTTCACAGACTAACAGAGCAGTAGAGAAGCAATTAGTCACAATTTGCTACAGAATGACACAGCGATATTAAATGGAACTAAGCCACTGCTATTATCACGCAGTTACCATGGCATCTCTTCTCTATTTACTTGTCTTTTCAAAGGGCTACACCAAGGGAGCATGAATAAAGAAGCAGGAGAAAACTAGTTAATTGGGGCAACAAGGGGCAAAGAAAGAAATGAAGGATTGGGTGGACTGCACAGTAAGGGAAGCAAATTCTCCCACCACAGCAAATCATAAGCAGAGCTTGGCACCATATTGAGCACCCTACTGTAGTCATATATATAGGATAAAAGGTATAGAAACTTCAGGTTTCTGGATGTCTATTCAATATAACGTAGTAAAACATTTGAACACAAAGCACAGTGATCCATACTTACAGTGCTTTACTTTTATTTTCTCAATTTGAAGTAAAAGAGCAGCAGTAAGAAGCACGTTCCTTTCCCACTTTCCTGGCAAATGTTCACTATGCACTCTCTATAGCTCCATTTTCTCTCTACACTCATGTTTAATGAATGTCATCCTGAAGCCTGAGCCCCTTGGACTCTTGCATAGGCAAGAAATGAGTCCCTAGATGCTGTGCTATCCCAAAATTGATAACACATGAACAGCTGCAGAGCTTCAGACATCTGAGGAGGCTTTCTAGACAAGATTTTGGAAAGTGAGCTCCAGTCATTCAACAATTAGATTGCAGTTATTTCAGCTTTCTTTTGAACAAGAGGCATGAAATGCTGCACTTCAGCCTAAGATCACACTTCTTGTGAATAATTTATGAAACCACGTATTTTTCATCTGTAAAATGGGAACACAATTTATTAGTGGCACTAAGTAGTTTCCATATGTCTTTCAAAAAGAAAAGGTCAGTATATTATCATCTATACCTATTTTGCTGTATTATCAGCTGTACTATCAACTACATTAGTTTGCTACATTTTTAACTAATACCATCAACAGATTAAAAAAGTACAAATAACAAGTTACTGGAGTTAAAATTAACTTTTATTCATCTTTCAGAGAATACAAATGGTCAGTATTAATAATGCATACAGACACTTTCTAAAACTCATTTTAGGGGAATGAACTGATACTCATTGCAATATAGCTGCTTGCCCAAAGGAGATTTGATAGCAAATACTGTTCATTATTTCTGAAAACCGACTTTGAATTATGAGTATTTTGTAGCAGAATTATTATTTTAAAATATCTTTTATGCAATTACACAAATAGGGCCAGTAGGTATCTAAATAAAACATCGAGCCTGTTGTCTATCCCAAAATTGGCTGTATCATATATGATTACCTGAGTGATTCTCTCCTTGAAATCTGCTGCTATTATCCTCCTTTTACTACTCTTTTTTTTTTTAATAAATAGAATACGAGTGCTTTGCAATGAATTGCCACAAATTAAGAAACCTGAGCTTCTATAACATCAACATTTTGCAAAACATATTTATAATATTTTTAATCTCCTCTAAATGATGCTATTTATATTTTAACACAGAAACCACTTTATTCTAATTGCAGGCAATGAAAAATCAGATTTGATGGTATCTAAGTGATTTAAAAGTTAATGTAGCATTGAAAAAATGTAGAATTAATTTGTACAGTATTTTAAAAATTCTTCAAATACTGTTAATATCTTGTTCTCTGCTAGTAAGAAACTGGTTCATCACTTAGTTTCATGGCAATTCCATTATTCACTGGAAAGTACTTTTGTGATTGGTTATGAGAAGAAAAAAACAACTGTGTGCAGGATTTTCTCTAAAGCAGTAAAGCACAGTGGAGAATGCCTCCTGACAAAGGCATCTACACCACAAGGTTTCATTTTGACATTCCAGCCATATGCCTTCTTTGAGGAAATAAGACTTTTGGGTGCAAGTGCACATAGCCAGCATGAAACAGATTACAGGCTCTAAATTGATAATATGACATAAGACAACTGAGAGTTCAAAGAACTGAAATGCACATTTGTACCATCTGTGGGTGCATGCTCTCAGCAAACATAGAAAGGATAGAATCTGACTAAGCGTCTCTGTCTCTCCTGTACAATTATATTTGTTCTCTGCTGTAACGAATGCTGAGACTAAATCTGCTCATCCATTTTGAAGATGGGCCCTGACAACGGATATACTTGCGCTTCTCATTTTCTAGCTTCTCTCCACAGTTATTTTCATTCAAAGAGTTATTTCTTTTTACAAAATAATGTGGCAAGATTAGTCACAAATGGATATTTCTTTCTTGTAACAATGAATCTTGAAATGTTTGGCTATTGGTTTTTGTTTCTTCTTGGTTTGATCTTAACCTTTAAGCACTGGGTCAGGGTGATTGGTAAACATAAAGATAAATCACTTGGAGAAAAAGTTGAGATTTCTCCTAAATAAAGAAGCACTGGTAAGTCGTGGTTTAAAGCAGTGATTGAGCACCTGGTAGGAAGGCAAGGCCAATCCAGGGGACCTCAGGTGCATGCAGTGCACCTGAGTTACTGTAAGGGGTGCAGCCAGGATCCACCCCTTCCCAAATCTCATTTAAGGGTTGGCAGTGGAGATAAGGTTATTTTGCTAGAGATCCCTGTGCACCTCAGGTCTTCTTAAGGCAAGTAGATTTTTTTCCTTTTTTTCTGTGTTTCCAGCTTTTCTATTTGAGTAAGTACTCACTTGCTGTAGCCTAGGACCTTGCAGCTCTGTTGTCATTACTGTGCATTCCATCATGTTATGCCCTGTAACTGTCAGTGCTACAATTGTGCACACATTACTCCCTTTCTTGGGCTTTGGAGAAGGAAGGTGCGACAAGGAACCAGTCAAGTCTATTAGTTTGATGTTGCTGCTAAGTAACGTAGTTTCCAGTAAAAACCTCACCATTGCATACAGCTTTATTGATAAGTTGAAAGGAATGAAGAAGGTGGTGCTTCTGTTAGTTACTGACATACTTCTTGGCATGTAGTTCAGGAAACTGCTCTTGTGGAAGACTGGGGACAGGTGGAGCCTGAAAGACAGACATCTGTTCCTGGACAGACCTCTTAGAATCATTCATGCTCTTATAGGGAGCATGCTGTTCACTGTGTCTTTCTTACCTGAGAGTAGTAAAATACTGCTTACTAGCATAGCCTAAATATGTATCTTTTAGATTTCTGTAATTAGGTCAGCAAGCTAAGTTATTTGAGAATAAATCACATTACGTATAAGGTTAGGCTTATAACTGTATCAGAATGTAAGGAAAGAGTAGAGGAGAGTCAAGGGAATCACTAGTCTCATATATAACCCTGACAATTTTTCTAGTATGTAGATGACGCCTACCTGTTGGAGTTCATCATTTTTATACGTCTATGTTTGTACATATGCTTTTATATCAGCACTTCATGCAAGCAGAGAAATTTTCTCAGGTACTTTGTTTCTGCAGGTCTGGAGTACTACCAGCTGCACCTCAGGAAACGATCACATATCAATGAGAATTAACTGTAGTAAGATATTTGGAAGCTAATCTAGCCACTTAATTAAGCATTCCTGCATTTTACAGAAGAAATATAGACCACAGACTGTACTATCTGAAAGTGATGTAAAAATGGACCGCATGACAGTCCTATTGATTGGTGATTAAATAGGAGGCTAAAGAATAAAGAATTGCTAGAGTGAGTAATATTAGTACACAAATTAAATTTTAAAATGAATTATGAAAATGAGACCTTCAGAAGAAAACAGAGGCCTTATAATAAACTATACTAAAATCAGTAAATGCTTTCTTAATTTCTGAACAAGTGATATTTTCAGTAGACAAAAATACTATACTCTATTAATGCACAATTTAAATGAGACCATTTTGCATTATGTTCTTGCAGGTTACTAAGTATATATAGCAAATCCGTAGGTTATTTTGATACCGTTCACATTGATGTCATTCATCATTAGACAGATGGCATGAATTCACAGTGACATCTTGTGATATTAATTCTTATTCACTTTGCAAAGTCTGTTTGCAGCCACCTCTATTACACCAGTAGTAATCAGAAGCATATTGCTGTAATCTCTCATTATTAATGCCTAATTAGAAGAACAGTTATGAGGACCCAGGTACTTGAAAACCTGGATTTTCCATCCACTCTTGGGAAGCGGGTAGTTTGTTCTGAAAATCTGATCTTATTTATTCTGTATAAAAATAAAAATAAGTCTTTTTTGCGAGGTACAAGAATAACAAAGTGAAAGGTTTGGAGATTACAGAAGTAGGCTATTTGGATAATAAATGAGAAGCATATTGCTAGCCCAGACAGGTTTACTGTAAAATAATATCTTCAGAGTGCACAGAGCAGCTTGTAGATTTTAACTTTTGTTAAACAATTAGGTAGAATGGCAGGGTTTCTGTGTCTTTATTTCTGTTTGTGTTAGTGAGCTGGTTTGTTGTTTATTTGATTTACATAATGAAGGACTTAAACAAAGGAGGAAATCAACACAGGTATCTAGGTCATGCAGGTGTACAAGGTGTATGAGGACGCATGGGATCTCTCTGTTGCTCTTTTGCCAGGATAGCAGAAAAGTTGTCTTTTCTGAGCTCTTGAGGGAAACATGCTATCTTTATGTTGAAACATCTGTGAATTTCAAGTTAGTTACATTATTTCTGCTTTTGCGGTGGTAGATTTCTGTAGGAGCCAGGCTGCTGTGCTAATTGCAGAAGTAGTGGTTCATGAAAACTTTCTATCTTTATAATGGAGATCAACTTATACTGAAGTATTATTGTGTTTACTTACTCTGGACAGAGAAAGTCATTCTTAAATGTGCTAAATATCCAAGCCATTCAAGGAACGGCCAGCTTTCTCCTTTAGGAAAGCGTGTCAAATACTTCTAGTCTACTGACAGCAGTATAAGAGCAATGGCTGGAAGCTTTCATCTATGTCATATGTCTAGTAACAGCCAATCATTTATTTCCTGTCTCACACAGCCAGTCTTGAAATTCATTGTTTATAGCTCCACTTTTTTTTTCTGGTTATGTAAGTGGTCATCAGAGGATGTGTATAAATGTTAGCTGTCTTTCTAGAAGCTTTCGCTTGTAGATGGATATGAAAGACTTCGGTGGCCACAAACTACAGAGATCGTTGATGTATTTTTTTTTCCTGTGTTGAACAGGTAAAAACAGTGAGGACAGGCACTGATGTTTCAGAAGACTATTTCCATAACAATGGGGATAGCAGATATGATATGTTTCAGGAAGATGAGAAACATTACAACAGCAATTTGTGGAGGAATGAACAATTGTGTAATGAAAAGTTATACATAAGGAAAACTACATCTGTTTGCAAGATCAGAAATGCGCAAAAAGAGGTAGTTGTTCTGTCAGACTGTTCCCTGGTACAATGTGCTGTTATAAATAACATCTTAGCTTGAAACAAATACATTTATTTCTTTTTTCTTCCAGTAGAGACATGGACTTTCTGTGCTGGGCCTGTTGCAGAAAAGGGAACATAACACAAGTATTGGGATTAAGAATCCAGCATTCAGTTATGTCAGGGTAAAATAAGAGAAAAGAACTAAAACTGGTAAAATTCAGTTTAGAACTGCTCTTCTTCAAACTACAGTTTAAGCAGCCTAAGTAAGCTTTTATGGATTTCCTTGTTTACAAACAGCATTTCTGGGTAATATCAGCTAAATGAGATATATTTCTAGTACCCTTTAATGATTTTGTGACTCCTAAATACATATATGCATAGATATACCAGATACAAGACCTTACAGTCCTTTTCATAAAGGAGGGCTACTTGTTGCTTTCAGTGATCCTACAAGTTCCAGCTAGATTGTTGCATTCTGCATCAATAATGTTCCCTGTGCTCCTAATTGGTTGTGGTGGTCTTCCCCTGATGTTGTAATTTTTTTGAACAGCTGCTGAGTCCTACTGCTGAGCTGTCAGCATTTCATTAGTGAGTGACCTTATTTAAACACTCTTAAAAGCTCCTTGGAGACAATAAAGATTTAATTACATAGTTTTAAAGGGATTACTCTGAGATGCTTTTAAAGAAATGAAAGGAACTTACATGTACTGAGAGTAGGCCTCAGTTTTTAGAATCTTTTTCTTACATTGTGAAAAATTCTTCATATTGATTTTCAATTGATATTTGGGTTTGGACTTTTCCCTTTGTGGGAATCAATGTTAACAACAATGACTCTTTCTTAGCCAGATTTTCTCTTCTGCAATAATATGTAACACATTATTGCTTGCAGACTATAGAAATTCTGCTGCTAAGCAGGCAAATATCTACCAAAATACTAAATCTGACCTGAGGCATGGATCTTGAATACGTCTCTGACTTTTCACCAGTTTTTGAGCCAGAAACATTACAACTATTAATTTAGAGTCTTTGTTTGCATCTCTGTCTTTGTCAGGAGAAAACCATCTTCAGTGTTTTCCTCCTATCAGTTATTTCTCCTTAGAAAATTACAACATTATTGTGATTGTAGGCATCAGATACAGCAGAGGCAATAATGTATAATAATGCAGCTTAGCTTTTACTTCTCACGTGGGAATAGCAGTGATGAAAATAAGATAAAGGACTTTCATTTAGGAACGTTATTACTAGCAACTGGTATCACTAGAACCCTTCCGTGGACTCCCTTTATTCAAAACTCTATAAATCTTTGTGTTATTTGTTCTCTGTTTTTCCATATCATCAGTGTGTGTGTGGGGGGGGGGGGGGGGGAGGAAGGGGAGGAAGATTCCAAAATCTTATAAAGTTGTGTGTTTTTTTGTTTTCAGCTGCATACACTACTGTTCAACATATGTAACAGTACAGTGACTCCAGTACGAGGAAGATGATCTGCCTACACTGTGATTTTTTTTTTTTTCCATCTTGCTTCTAGACAGTAAGCTTAGTGCCTGGTTTGTTGTGATGTTCTTAATTTAAGATATGGTCACTATCAATACTGGTGAAGGAAATATTTATGTATGTGCATATGTATTGAAACCTGGATGGAAAACAAAGACTATTTCATATAATCTTCCACATAGCACGAACACATCAGCTTCATCTTGTTTAGTCCAGAGGAGCTATTTGCCATTAATTCCTGAAGACAATTCTCTATAAGGCAGAAGGACCAGACACAGAAGAGGTTGGAACTGGTGTGATTTCTTTACCTCACTAACCAATGAATGTATAGAGTGAGCAGAGAGGCTGCAGAGATGGAGGGCAGAGGATGTGGATACTGACTTGCTTAATGGATAAACTAATTATGAGAGGCATGAGTCACTGAGTCATGCAGGCTCTAACATCTCATTTTACCCGATCTGATCCAGGTAAAAAGGAAATAACATCTTCAAGTGCTCCTCTGTGGTGACTAGTGAAATCATGCTATGCAGAATGAAATTGCTGCTTTACACTGGTAAATGTAGAGCTTAGCCTGTGTAAAGTGAAGGAGAGGAGCTTTGCACATGGCAACAGGCAAGATGGGATGCTGTGGGACTGTAACATGGGCAGGGTGAGCAGAGAGCAGCCCACATACCCGAGGTATGTGGGGTACGGTTAGGGGCACTGTCAGAGGAGAGGACCTTCCTCCCCTTTTTTTCTAGCAGTGAAATGAGTACTTTTGGAAATACAGAGGAAAAAAAGAAAGGGAGGACAGGTGACTTCAAAACCCATTGCAAATAAACAATGCAATGCTGCTCAGTTTTTCCCCACAGTTCAGCGCATTGCTGTTATCATAAATCCAGTTCTTCATGACTCCGCTTTGCAGTCTCTTCTTTGGGTTACTAATTCAGTAGTTAAAAGTATAATATTGGGGGGGGGGGGGAACAGTTGGGATCACCTAAGGGTATTCACATAAAAATAGTACAGGGAGGGGTGGAGTTGGATACCCTCTTTTTCAGTTACCTTGAATCCCCTTAGTACCAGAAAACGCTGACTATTGAGCTGAGCACCCAGCACTCTGATATCTGAACAATTTATGGTGGTGGTTTGGACATTATAATGAATCACACATCTTCTGTCACTTTTGTTATGTTATTATCATTGTTTGTCTTTCTGCATTCCTCAGGAAACCAGTGGCACCAAAACAAGTATGCTATTCAAATCTTGTTTTCTTTTCACTTCAGCTCAGATTTTCAGTGCTTAGATTGCGCTAATTCAATTTATAGGCTCATTAACCAGACTGCAAAGGAAAGGCAAAGACAGTGTATCTCCACAGGAATCCTCAAAGCCAGAACAGACCCAGAGTTTTCAAACCTCACGAGCTCCTGGTACTGTATCCATATGTTTCTCTCACCTGAAATCCACAATAAGATTCAACAGGTAGAGTTAGTGGCAAAGAAACCAGAAGCAAAGCTGTGATGTTTTCATCTCCAATAAGTATTAAATTGTATTAGAATTTATCTACAGGCTTCCTGGTGAAATTTCTACAGAGATCAGTATTTCATTTTACATGCTTTTTTTATTTTAATTTTAGTTGTTTGTAAATCAAAATAAACATTTCTATCTTGTCTAACGTTTATTTATATCTATCTCTGTCAGGGCTGTGGGGCAGTAACAACATTCAATACTGTGGTAGCAGCAGGTGTGCACATCCAAGCAAGGGGATGGCTGTGCTCTGAGTGTATCCACCAGCCCACGACATTGTTATTAATCATGTGGCAGTGCCACCTTTCTTGTCACAAGATTATTCAAATGAATGTGAGATTCTTTAATCTGTAGTTTTCCTAATCAGAGTACCTTTTGATTTGATTAGATTTACTGTAGCTGTTTTCTATTTCTTATTTCTTTCCTACACAGAGTTGAGAAGAATGCTGAATTGCAGCGGTTCCCAAGGGATGAATCCTTCAGCTGAAAGCTCATATATAAGTGACTTTTATTTCCTTTGTGGTATACATTCATCAGAGGTAAATTCAAAGGCACATTCTATTGCATTCTTACATTTGAAAAATGTATTCACAAATGCAAGATTCAAATGAAGTCTTTGCTGAGGTTCAGTGACAGTCCAAATAAGCTCAGAGGACTTCAAACCAGGCTGACATCAAGCCCAAGATACTGCACTGCTGCATATTTTATTTAGAAATTCACCCATAGTCTCCAGTTAATAACACACACAGGAATACTCCTTTTTTTTGAACATAAATAGTGGTCTTTATGCCAGGCAACTAGATACCTAGTGACTAAATGTCACCTCTTTGAATGCAACGCTTCACTGTCCAGAACCATTCCTGGAACACTGAGCAGCATAATGATCCATGATAAAACAGGCACCTGGGATGGCTGATACCACAGTGAATTTTCATAGTCATGCACAAATTCTAGAATCCCATTTTACAGTAATCTCCAAAGACTTGCATTTGCTGGATTCAAAATCTCTTTTCTACCATTTTGCTGTTGCTTCTGTTTCAGGACAGATGATTGTGATGCTTTCTTCCCAGTTTTCTCTTCATCTTATGTTTTAGGGGGCAGATTATTTTCTTTATTTTCAGCAACATAGCCTGGGTAAGAGTGTTATCTGGGCAGGTGAGCTTTCCTTTTAAATAAATGGAGCATTTTAGTAGTTTAACTATACCACAGATATCAGATTATTATTATTATTTTCAATACAACCCAGAGAGTCACTTAGCTCTTAGTGACTAACTATACTTCCTAAATGTTCCAGAATTCATGAGTCAGGTTCTCTAAGACCTTCAGAGTGTGTCATTATTTTAGTATTTGAACGTGTGTATATTTCTTTTCCTCTCAGATCTTCATCCTGTTATTGTGCTCCTTTGATGTTTTCCAACCTTTCCCAGCATCAGCACGGAGAGGAATCTCATTTTTTGTAGAAGCTGAGGTCTTCACACAATCCTTCTATATCTGTAGTTGTGCTCAGGACCCTGTCCAGTCACATTTCAAATATTTGATACTCCACATTTTTTCACTCTTTTGCTTAAGAACACCAGTTAGTGTAACAATAATAAATTTGTGAGGATTGCTGATTCTGTCCCTCAGGGGGATTGCACTGGAGGGCATACAACACTTGACATCCTTCTTGAGAATGTTCAACTGCAGTACAGCTGCCTGTGCAAGCTTGTGACTAAATCTTTAAGCAGTTTGTTACGCATCTGAAGTTATATACTTCAGTAAGAAGAGACCCCAAGTTCTGGAATCTGACAATTCAGCAGCCACTTGCTTACAGGGATTTCTGCTTGCAGTTTTCACTGTATTCCTACTCAGGAACATGCGAGTGTCTCACTGATTTTTTTCAGTAAAAAAGCCTTAATGTACATGTGGGGTGAAAAACTGTTTTCCATCAGTCATCCACTTTGCTTACCCCTTGTAGAGTTACCAAACCCATTAAAAAGTCAGCGCTTTGGGCGATCTTTACAGGCACTGGGCACAGCAGCACACCTAGTCAGCAAGGGCTTAGGTATTTTAATGACAGTGATTTTATATTTCATCACAGACCACTTCAGTACATGTCATTCTCAGGATTCCTGCACTTCCTGATACAGTGGCAGATGGGATTTATGAAGGTGGTTATAAATACCACATGGGTGTCCACAGGCAAGACCCTCAGCAAAACAACTACATGTGCTGTGCCACGCCCCAGTCCTAATATAACGTTGAGGCACTTGATTCCTGCTGAGAGCAGTAAATCTCATTGATAGGAATCTGAGGACATCAAATCCATAAAGTCTGGGATGACATATAGCATTGACTTGAAATGATGCCTGCTGCTAGCTTTCAAATCCCAAATTTTCTCAGTGAAAGAAATTAAACTCTAGGTCTCCTGCCAAATTTTATTTCCAGTGTTTCAATCCTCTTCTCCTTTAAAGATATTAGCAGCCTACCAGGTTCAAGCACACAGAGAAGGTCAAGTGGTAGAAGGAGACCTTTCCTACTCCCTCCCTCAGGCAGCTTGACTCTGAAGTGCAATATAGGCTGCAGCACAGAAGTGAATTACCACTCATGTGGACAGACAGGATAAGGCTCACAGCAGGAATTCTAAGAGTGTTTTTCAAAGTTGATTTATTAATTTTTTACAAATATTTATGTCAGATCTTTCGCAAAAAAAAAAAAAAAAAGTGCAGATGCTCAAAGAATGCTTGTCCAAGGTTTTACTAGCTCTACATTGCCACCATAATCTGTCCACTTAATTCAGATTAATTATTTTTCTGAGCCCTAACCAGGATGTCACTTCTCTTGTAAACCTAACTCATTATTACAGGCACATTAAGGCACTTAACACTGAAGTTGAAGAAAAGTTTGAAATTGACATACCTCTGATTAAGTTTCTGTTTCCTCAGTCGATATGTAATATAGCGCACATGAAAATGAGCCACAATGAATGTTTTCAAACTTATGAAATTTGGAATATAGTAAGTTGATATTGCTTACAAGAAACCACAATCGTAATACTGAAAATACATATGTACTGTAAAATTCAACAATGCCTGTGATCAGTTAGAGAATGTGAAACTAACGTATTTCATGTGTAATCACAGCTTCTTTGGTATTTGTTCAAATATTTGACAAAATATTTGATTGTATGTTAGTGCTGCTTAGAACCATATTTGCTGTCTTTACACCTCTCTTTGTCAAACTTCACCTACCTTTTAAGTTTCCTCTAGCTTTTGAATAAAACTGACTAGAAAATGAATGAGAAAGCTTAACTACATATGAAATTAAATGAAATTATTATATAAGTGATTCTATTGGGAGAAAACATTTGTAATAACCAATTTTCTAAATGCCTTTTAATTCAATTCAATGTTGACAATAAATGGAGTAGTCAGAATTGAAACATTTTCATATTGAGAGAGGCTCTTTCAGTCCTGACTCTGATTTTCCCTGTTGCTCTGAGCCACTGCTAGTTTTGCTTCCCATCCTTGTCTCCCCACTTTGCTCACTTTCCTTCTCTGCTCCTTCCTTGGTGGAGCTTACAGTAGTTGTTCTTTTATAGCAAAATAAAATTAATTGTCTAGCTTGTAGACTTTAAGTGATAGTTATTTGTTATTTGTTTCAGTAAAGTTCTTGTTTATTAACTGCATATACAAAATACTGAGTTTCTCTGACTGGAACAAAGTAGATCAAAGACTTATTATTTCCTAACATATTTTCAAACTATGCAATCTGCTGTTTCATGATCAATGGATTGTGTAACACAAATAAGTGATTTCATACCTCTCTGATTCCTGTAATGATATAGTTTTATTATACTAGAATTATATCCTCAAACTGACTGCACAGCTGAATGCGTTATCATGGGAAACACAGATATTTCTACGGTGAATTTTCATATATTTAACAGTGTTTTCTTTCACAATTTATTGACTGAAGAAAGCTTTCTGCCTCCAGTGCTTCCAAGGTGCCAGTAGTTGCAGGAAAGAAGCATTGTATTTCATTTAATCTGAGCTTTTTCACTGTTATTTCCTCTACTGGAATTAAGAAGGGACCAAAATTAATCCACGGATAAAAAATTATATATTTTTTTCAAATTGTGTTTTAACTGAAGTAATGACTGCAATTCATATTGTTTAAATATTTAAAAGAGAAGTTAGTTTTATCGGCCTCAAAATGCAGAGAGGCATATTTGTACCTTGGCCAAACACTGAAGATAACAGTTGGTATTTATGTCTTCACTGATTTGCTTTCCTTTGGACATTGTTATTTCATAGGTATAATTCACCTCTCCAGCCTGCAGGTCTGAAACATCATTGTTGTAAAACTGAAGCAATTAACTATTTAATGATTAAGTAATACATTTCAAAGAAAATAGGTACCTAATTATTAATGTAATTAATCTAATAAGCATTTTACTACTACTGATTTAGTTATATGATTTTGCATAATTGTTGCATAAGGTTGTTAGTTATCACTCTTCTGTTAAGTAGATTTCTATAAATTTCATACAATTACTACTGATGTACAGCTTTATCGTCTTTTCCCTCCCTAGGCTGCAAGTCCATCAGCCATTTCTTTTGGTCACAAATCTGAAAATTTGATGTCTTGCCTGAGAACTCTGTCTGGCATCCCAGTGGGTAGATCAGTATCCCGTTCCACCAGTCATCTTCACTACCATCTGTAGACATTTACCTTACTCATGCGAAAAGATTTACAGTTCATTGTGTTTCTAAACTGATTTTATACCTTATTCTCAATTTATTCTATTTTCAGATCTTTCTTTTTGTCATTCTTGCATCTTATTTTCTCTGTCCAAACTTTTTCCTCTGAGCCAGAGATGTACCAGATAATTTCATTGAAGGCACGTCGAACTTCCCTTCAGCTTGGAGGGCAGTGAACTTATTCTGAAGCTGTAAGCCTTAGGCAGGGCTGGAGTGTTCCTCTTGCTGCCAGCTTCTACTCTTCTACTCTCCATACGTTGCACTTAGTTTAACATCACGTGCGTATGTCTTGCTTCTCTGTTTCACTTGGAGTTCCTGATTATCTTGAACCTTGTCCCTAGAAGGTTTACAAGCTCCTAAAGCAGAATGCATATGCTGCTAAGCAAGATGTCACCTCTGTTCTCTGTCTCTGTTGGTCTTGTAGGAGTACCCATAAGAGCAATTACTGAAACCCCAAGCACTACCCAAAGGATTTTTCCTAGCACTGAAAAAATCTGTCCTTTTAGTTTGTTTTTTTCCCCCAATGGTAAAATTTATATATTTTGTTAAAATTCATTAGAGAATATTGAAACCTGGAGTTGATCTATTTATTTTTCTCTTTGGCTGTATTACAGATTTTGCAGAAACCTGACTAACCTATTGATCTCTGAAAAAGAGAACAGCTACAGGTATACAAGAAAGCCTTGTCTGTGAAACAGAATAGACTGAGACTTCACTGTCCTTAAGCTTTGCAGCTTAGTTCAGACAGGATCAGACATCTTTCTGTCCACCATATCTTAGGGTTAACCGTGATACAAAATAAAAAAATTGCTGCTATAGAGCAGAAGTAGCATTTGCATTCAAAATGTCCAGCAGCAGAGTTTTTTTACATACTTCTGTTTGCAGTTCATTCATTAGGATCTTTGCACAGATGGGAGAGAATTAAACAGTACTCTAAAGAATGTAAATATGCTGAGGGCAAATATAAACCTGAGGAGACATATAAACGGAAATCACTGCATTCTCATTCTTCATTTTATCAGTGTTTTGTTTACTATGCAAACATAGGAGAGGCAGAGGTGATAGGGTATTTGCTCAGGAATTATTCATCACCATCTGGCATCTTGAGGTAATTAGTCTGTATCATACCTCCTTTGGAAACCATAGCAACTCCACAATAACTTAATTGCATTCTCTGATTATGGCATAATAAATAATAAGCACCACTGCTGCAATATACTAATTAATGCATTCCTAACTGCCCAACTACTGTATACAAATGCACTGCCTGTAATTGGTTTCTTGATAAGAAGTGTTTGCAAAACAGAAAAAGATTCAAAAAGAGCGTAATTTTGAGTGACATCAGCCCTGGATGAAATCAGGGAAAAGCTATTGCAAGACTGAACTCATTATAGATCGTAGGAATCTAATATCAGTCAATGTGGTTTTATGGGAAATAAGTAAATTTTATCAAACAAGTCTAATTGTATCCTTTAAGACTGTAAGTTTTGTTAAGTAACTAAGCAGATATAACTCCCACAGTTCTGTAAGGTATTTGACATACTGTAACATGGCAAAGGATGACCACAAATCAGAATTACAGAATGTGAATAATACAGAGTAAAAAGATTAAGAAATCTTCTTAAAACAACAGAACCAACTGAAAGATCAAAACCAACCAAACAAAAAAAAAAACCCACAGCCTCAACATCACAGTTCAATTCAGCCAATGGTAGGTTTTCACATCTAGAAACAACAAATATGAGCTATTCACCCAGAGTAGATGAATTGGAAAACAGCGAATCTGGAAAATATTTCTGAGTAATTCTAGGTTCAGGAATTCATCTGATTTGCTGAAAAATTAATACAAGCTACAGAATGATAAGCCAAGCATTAAAGAATGATAATAAAATTCAGGTGAAAGCTTGCCTGCAGGGAAAGAACTGATTGAAGACCGGAAGAAATGCACTACAGCAGATAAATGTGGATGAGCTGCAGCTCTGACCATGATACCAGTTAGTGTTTGCTAAGCTAGCACTGGAAAGTCATACAGTTGCACAGGCACAGTACAAAACAAACCCAGCTGAGAGGCAAGGATTATTTTCTCCCCATACTCATGACTTGTGCTAGAAATTCAACAGAAGATTGCCCTACAACATGAGCACGTGCCAGTTTGCTCAAAGATAGTCCAGAGAGCACTAACCAGGTGTAGCATCACATTATTTTGACTTGATAGTACTCTGCTGAAAATAAGATGGGGAGGTAACTTACTGAAAAACACCATGGGATATGGGAAACTCAAGCCAAATGGTCATTTAAGTTGTAAAATCAAGATGGAGATCTCTCAGGAGGGATTGGTCTCAGTGCAGAAGGAGATAAAAGAAACATAATGGCCTGAACAGCCTGTGATGCATGTCAAAAGAAATGAATCCAAACAGAGAAGATGGACCTATGATTTCATAAAATCTTAGTCACTTCACTCCCAGTCTGTGATTACCACCATTATACTCACATTATGTGGAAAAACAGGGCAATGTGGTCAGTGAGTTCTGGAACAGCACAAAAACTGAAATTTTTCCGATCTTGTAAAGTATGAATTTAAGATTTTCAGACATATTTAAAAATCGCATATCAGTTAGTAATGTTGTAAATAGCAAAATCTGAATTCCTCAATAATGGCAAACCAAATTCTGAAATTTATAGAGGAAGTAGGTGAAATTTATCCAGCAGAATAATATTTCTTGAGAGTAAAATGAGAATGCCATTTCCATGCTCTAAAAATGTCAAGACAAACCTTTCTTCACTGACAGCTATATTAATTTTGTAAAGCAACAGTACAAAGCATTGTGTTTATACAACTCTCATCCTCTTGAGGTCTGTTGACCGTGTTATTTTTCACCCACTGTTTTTTCCTAATTCAAATAAGACTGCGTTGTTTTCCCAACACCCTTAGAAGGAATGCACTTGTAGAATTCAGTGCAAGTAAATACTCAAAGTGGTCGCTGAAATCATTTGTAACCTTGTCATTATAACATTCCAATGCTTGCTGAGGCCCAAGCTGGCCCTCAGTCCCTCACAACAGCTCTAACACACTTCTCAGGCAGTAAGAGTGTTACAAACAGATTTGGAACAAAGATATTAAAAATACTAGCATATCCACTAAAGAAAAAAAAAAGATTTGTGGTTCAAAAATGCAATGACAGATAAAATTGTATTGACCAATAAAAAAAATAATAAAAAATAAAAATAAAAAAAGCCAAATATATACATAGGGCTCTCAGAGAGAGCCAATAATTATGTTCTAAACAATCAGTCATTATGATTGTATCCATCATGATTCATATTTGACTCATGTGATAAGTAAAATTAAATTGAGTCACAGGCATAAGCACAACTACTTTTTTTTTTTTTTTTTTATGGGAAACTGTAAGTTGTTTTGACTGAGCATTAGCACTGTACCAGATGATGGTTCCCAAAAACCTGGGGAAAAGGAATAACCCATAAGGCCTAATTTCATGCTGAATTCAACTCCATTTACACTCACTGAAAGAAACAGGAAAGTTAATAAGCAATTTCTTGCCTTTCTTTGGTAGCCAATTCTTCCTGTAAACATCTATCAGAGCATTTCTGTGCTATTTAATTTAGCTTTGAAATTGACACCGGTTCTCTTGCATTTTTCCCAGCCTCTGCCTTTTGTTAGTGATGCAATATATACCGTCTGCCACAGGAGGGTATGCATCCCAGTGAATACACATGCAGGAGCGGCTACTCCACCACACCCTCTCTTCATCCACTCTTTTTGTTAGGGCGTGCAGGATAGAACTAAGATCATTGAGTACTACATTAAAGCAGCAATAATAGAGCCCACCCAGCTCTTTTAGCATACATAGACACAACACAGCATTGGAGCTCTTAAGTTAAAACAGTTTCTTGTTTTGACACGGTGACTGTGTTTATTTGACAGCTTCAAGCAAATGTAGAGCCCATGGCTCTGTATTTTCTTCTAAGAAAAGCAGTTTGATGCAAATGCAATCATTTCATGAAATCAAGTCCGAAGAAATGTGCTAAACTGATATTTAACTTTGCAAATATTGAACACGCTAAAGGGCTGATATCACCTGCAGTTCAACCAGTTTGAGCCCAGAATAAAGGAACTCACTTCCCAACATGTGCTACAGATCTGTGCGTCTAACAGCAGAACCCAATAATGTATGTATTTTTTACCAGTTTCCTTGTATAAGCATTCTTCATTCTACAAAAGACCATCGAGACAAAATGATTTTCAGATATACTGGGAGTTAATACAAAAATAATAGTAGCTGTCTCTATGTAATGTGGAGTGGGAGGAAAAGGGGGATTTCGAAACAATTCCAGAATTAATAACAGTGTGCTATTTTAAGCACTGCTATTTTATACTGATTTCAGAGAAAGTTCAGAATTGTTTAAAGACTTTGTCAGACAAACAATGCTAACTGCAGAAAGTAGCTCATGTTCTTTACAGAAGGAGGATATGACATTGCTCTATTTCCATTTCTTTCCCCTTCTTTCCCATTTCTCTCCCTTCCTTCCTCCTTCTCCCATTTCTATGACTTGCATTGTTATACGAGAGGTACAAACTCAGTAGTATTCAACCAGCACTCTAGTAGTCACCTGAGCAGCCAACTGTGACTTGGTTCTTACGAAACATTTCTGGTTATGTGGCAGCTACTGCAAGTTTGTTCCAGATTATGTCCAGACTAAACAGTTCAGTGGATCTCACCCCTATGTCTTCTAAGTGAGAAATATCAGCAGCTTGATTTAACAGCCAGAAACACAGAAATTATAGAAACTATTTGAGATCATTTACTGCTTAGATTGAGGTCTCCCCTAATGACTCCAGTTAATCAACAGCATCATTTAGGTAAATTTAGCCTCATGCCCAAGAACAGATAGGTGCTAGTTGCCCTGGCTCAGATATTTATAGGCGGCTTGTGAACAGATTTAGAATATCTAAAAGAACCAATTTTACTGGGATATCTCCTACCAACGATGCAGCTACAAAAGACCATAAAGACAAAATAAGGAGTCAGACCTTATACTTCACTCCAAAAATTCACTTCTGTAAGATGCTAATTTCCCAGCCTGATTTCATTCCTTCTGTTTTTCTGATCTAGACAAAACGCACCAACTAACAAGCAAACCCCATTTGTTCCTTTATGGTGTGACACAATAGGTATCATAGCAAGTGCCATAGGGAAATGCTGTCTAAAATGTGCAAAAGAGGGCTTCTGATTGCCTTTCTTTTGGCCTAAAGTAAACAAGGAACTGCAGCTACCACCATGAACGAGAAAGTGACAACATGTCAATGATTTAATTTCTAGTTGTCAACATGTCTCTTTTCCTCTATTTCAAGTTAAAGCACATTGCCAAAGAGAAAGGCCTCAAGCTTTGTTTACACATTATGCAAATTCTATGTCCTCTCAGCAATCTGACAGTAAAGGGTTGAATATATAATGTGGACAGTATCTTTTCTATTAATTACCTAATTAAAAGTAATGGGCCTGTAATTCCTATGACATATGGAGCTGTGTAGCTGTCACAGTCTGATTTTCTGTGTCATTTGCTAATCACTGACTCTTCATGAGTTGTAGCCACAATACCATGCAGCTGACAATGACAGAGGCAGTACATGGCAGAGAAAACACCTGTTTTGAGCAAGCTTAGTTTTGTCCCACCATGTTTTAGAAATTTCCGACATATATCAGATATTCCTCTGAAGTAGAGGAACTCAACTCTGAAATAAGTGGTTCATTTTAAAAATTAAATAGAAATTCTGTGGAACACCTTACCTGTCTTCCTCAGCTTTCAGTCTTGCATCATACTTGCTGAGGTCCTGCCACAGCCACAGTAGGAACATGCTGAATCTCTCATAGCCTCATCTGGTGCCTTGTGCTCCTGTGCAGAGCCAGGCATTGTGCAGTCTTCTGGTTGCCCTGATGTAGGCCATCGAGAACATTCTGCCAGAGCACATTTCAGGGCTTCTCTGTAATCCCTGATTTTGCTAGACTAAAATCACAAGTAATTTTCATAGCCCCATTAGGCAAGGTATTTCAGAAAACACTGATAACCTGTGTTGAAATAATGAGGTCTTTCATCAGGAAAGTCTATGAATAATTAATTCTAATTAAGTAGCTGGTATACACAGTAAATCATTCATTAGTACTTAAGTCCTACACGTTACAGACTGCAGTAATTTTTGTTAGTGTAAATGCTGAGCAAGAGAGTGCAATCAATGAAAACATTAATAAAGGTTTGAATCACTGCTAGGAAACAAATTGGGAAATTTCTTCTCTGCCCTTGTTTTCTTTACTTGCTCTTACAATTTTAGGCAGTAGTTGGCCAATGATTCACTCTACTGCAGCATTAGCTGAAAAATAGGGGTGAGGCAGTAGATACTACAGTAGAAAACGTAAAGCAAAGAGGAAAATTGATGGGCTAAAATCAGAAAGTGTCTGGCTTTCTGTTAAGAAAAAGGAAGAGAAGAAAAATGGAAATTCTAAGCCAAAGATAATGAACTCAGAAAGCTTATTTGGAGAGCTTTATGTTTCATGGACTATCACACCTGCTGCATACCATTTGAAACTTTAGATATATACAGAGGTACATTGTGCCTAATTCTGGGATTAGGTATCCCTGAGTTGTTCAGGTTCTATCATTAAATTCTGTAAAATGTTATATAGATTTGGAAATTAATGTCAAAATCATTGTAATAAATATGGTTGTGATTACATACAGAAACACAATGCAAGAAACTATATAAATTCACATAGAATTCATGCTGACTCAAAGCCTGAACATATGGTATCTATGTCAAATGGACAAAGTTCTCCTTCATGCCAAACACTCACACCCTGCAGAAGAGAGGGAATCATACAAATGCTGGCACAAATTAGATATGAGATTTTCTGTGGAGAAGCAGCGAATGGGCACCTCATCTCTTTATGAACACCAAGCCATTAGACAGGCTGACATAATTCATGCATTAAAACACTGGTGAAGTTTTTGTCTTTGAGTTCTGGTGTTTTTGTAGTACTCCTCATAATTTTTCTTCTGAAAGAGAATCATAACCTAACTCCAGGAAGGAAATCTCTACAGAGATTCTCTACATGTCCTGAAGCTCCACATAAAGCCATGAGAGACAGCAAACTTTTGCAGTAGCTCAGCCCTTTAGAATTCAATTAAGTATTCAAGTTTTTATGTGCCTGGGATATGAGATAATAAAAAGAATCATTTAGTGTCACATTCAGTGTGAATGAAATGGAGAAAATATGCTAGGCTGTCCAATATACTTTTTAGAGAAAAGGCGTAATTACAAAAGGCAATAGAAGCAAAAGTAAGAGGTAATGAAAAAATCAAGAACACTAAGGATTTAGAAGAATTTAAACTGCCAAGTCTGCAAAGAAATGTAAGAAAAACAAAAACAAAAACAAAAAAACAATGATGCCTGTAAAGAAAAGAAATATATGAATGTTCTAGGGCAAATATAAAAGTGTATCCTCAAAATATTTCCAAACTTTTTGCATTTTCAGGTTTTTATGATAGCAGTAAAAATGCAGTAATTTCTGTGGATGCCTAGCAAGAAGCCAGAATTTTAAAAACAGGAACTGCAATGAAACAAAAAAAAGCCCTCTAAACAAAGGCTCTGATTTAATGGCATTGTTCCTCCAGGATTCCCACTAGTGTTGTACTTCTGCAGCACTGCAGTATCCAGTGCCACAGGATACGCTGAACATTCCATAGTTACATTTTTCCACAACTGTGAATTGTACAAATTGTCAGACATAAAAATTCTTACTTGGAGAAGTAAATAAAAACCTACATCACGTGCAAGGGTCTGCTTGTTCAGACCTGTATAAGCACAGCTTTGGTCATTATGGGGAGTCCTGTCAAAAGCAAGAAAGTATATAATCTATCTTTGTAGAATCAAGGCTTAAAGTTGCTATTGATGTGGAATAAAACAGATTTCTGTAGCAGCTGGAAGAAATGATAAAGCCTGCAGCATGTTCCTCTGGAGTGAAACTGCAATAAACAACAGTATTTTCCTTTCCTTCCCTTTCAGTGTGTATACATTTTGCCCTCACATATTATAAACTATCACAAATTTCAAGATACTTCTTTAATTTTCAAATGTGCTCATACAGACTGTTATCTGCAATACCCAGGCATAGCTCAAGGTGGAACTCTTTTATTTTCCTTCCCCTTGACAGAAAAAAATAGCAATAGTGATATATTTTTGGTATTATTAACAAAAATATTGATGTCCATCTATTCCTTGAATTCCTCAATAATATTTTCTTAAACTACAAAACGATGTATTTCGCAAGAGGCAGAAGTGAAGCTCAGGGGAAATGGATAAAGCACCATTTCAATACTTCTCTCTGTCTTAATAAAAGCAGCTTTATCTGTCTTGAGAACAAGTAGAATGATCCAGAAGGAAAAAAAAAATGATAGGAAAACTCTGATTCAAATCCATGGCAATGCATGGAAATTGTCTTACCAATGCAATGAGTATTGAATTACATTATCTTCATGAGTGAGCCAGAGTAACCTTAGTTTAGTTCTCTTGACATCAACTTGCTGGCTAAAATGTATTATTTTCCCCTTGAGAGATTCTGCAATATTTTCTTTAAGTCTTTATTAATAGAAGGCAGAATGATGTCAGTATGATTGAGCTGAAGAAGCTGCATGTGCCCACTTGCATTCCAGTAAGGCCACACTCTTCTCACCTTGTCATGGAAAAAAAGACATCCATACTAACAAAATCCAAGCTACAGTCTACCTGGTAGTCTGTAGAGAGAATTCTTCCACCATGTTTTTGATAAAATGCATAAAGGGAACCTTTCCCCTTAGGATAACAAGTCCGTTATGACATTATTCACATGGGAGAGCAAGAGGGATCTTCGTTGCATGTTCCTAGCTACTAGATCATTTCTGCAAGAGAGGATTGTCAAATTTTTGTTGACATTAAATGGTGAAATACAGCAAAGTACTTGGGCAAGTTTTCTTAGAATTAACGCAGGGTTATAAAGAAATAATTTAACAGAGAAACAGAAATACTTTTCATATTGAAGATAATGATCTGATTAATTCCTCAGACATATTCTCAAACATAGGTTCTTATTTTCCAAAATGAAGTAGGAGTGTTACGTATGTTCTGGAGTTGTATCCAAAGCGGATGTATTTATTCATGAAATCAAATTTATTCATTTATTTATTATCTGGACCCACATTATGAAGATATAAATGCTACTGACACACATTCAGGAAAAAAAAAATTAAGTCTGATAGTCTCTTCCACGGTAACATTCCAGAGTTCCTGACATTCTAAGTTTCAACCTGTAGAAATAAAGTCAGTGTATTGGAATTAAATTTATGACATCAAAAATCTCTCCTATTTTCTTTCCTTTTGAAGAATGTGATGAGAATTGTTTATTGTACAAGGCAATTCTACTTACTATCTGTTTCAGTCACGGTGGGCAGTCAGTGTTTCTTGCTGCTTTGTAACAGTGAAATTGAAGGTTCTGTATTTCTTTCCTGTGGAAAGTTTCTTGCTTTATAAAGCAAAAATTAGAAAATTCCTGAAGAATACTTCAAAGGCATAGTGTCAATATGGAAATGGTAGGAATATAGGAGGAGACCCACATCAGCTGAATACTATAGATACCCATATGCCAGATTTATGGGAGAGTGGTTTTGCCCCATTCACCTAGATCTTTTTCCCACATTCTCCTGTCTGGCAAGAAATATGGAAAAAATTTTCTTGCCATGTCACTCTCAAGCTGGATTGTTTATTCTTTCTTATGTATTGTTTTGAATACCACCAATAAAATCTTCAGAGATGTCTCTCACTGAAGGTCTGAGACCTAAGGAAATGGCTTATACAGATTTCTCACAGTAAAGCTTGATGGTAGAAAATAGTAGCAAGAGTTAAATCAGTGATTAAATCTTGGTGCAGTCAAGAAAGGCACCACTGTAATCTCATGTTTGAACACACCAAGCTACAGCTTTTGGTTGTGTATCCTTCTGCTGAAGACTAGGTTGTTTTTGGCCAGTCTCGCACGTAAAAAGATCTTTATTGTTGTCTTTTATGTCTCTGGTTTAATATAGATTTTCAATATATATAAAACACTAACATCTAGTGCAGGAAGAAGTTACAAACTATTAAATAGATCAGAATTTTCTAAATCACTTTAATGAATTTTACTGGACTAAAACTTTCATGTCTGTAGTTATGAAAGTAAGATTTTTAATGAACAAAGACAAAATCTGCCAAAATGTTAAGCAGCATGACAGCCAATACACAGAAGTAAAAAAAAAAAAAAAAAAAAAAAAAAAAAAAAAAAAAAAAAACCACCTTTTTCTTGCATGAATCCGTAGTTTTAAGTGGTACATCCAATACATCTCATAAAATCTCCATGAATATATGAATGAAAATGAACTAGAATATTCTAGTGGAAATGCGAAGTCACAGCCTTAACCAGTGGTTAAGCACCTGGTAGGAAGGCAGGACCCACCCAGGGGAGCCCAGGTGCATGCAATGTGCCTTCCCAGACCTCATTTAAGGGTTGGCAGTGAGAGCAAAGGTATCTTGCTGGAAATTCCCGTGTACCAAAGGCCTTCTAAAGATAAGTAAATTTTCTTCCTTTGTTTCTCCATCTGTAGCTGCTGTATTTGGGCTTGTCCTCATTTGCTGCAGCCAAAGACTGCCACCTCTCTATTATTGCTATACTTTCCCTCACATTATAGTACTACAAGTATTCAGAGTTAATCCTGTGTAGGCAGTGTCCTCTATTTGGCTGCAGTTCGCTACAATTTATGGGAGTTAAACTAAAATAATGTGAAGTTTCCTTCTTGCCTTAATGAGACGGTGGACTCCTGTTTCTTGAAAGTAAACCCTTTCAACATAGGGTTTGTGAATTATGTAATCACTTAAATCTTCCTAATTCAGAATGTAAACATGATAGTTTTTGTTGGGCTGATAGACTGCAGAGTGGAAAATGGAACTCAGAGGCAATCTCTGATTTTATGAGCAAAACCACTACAGAATATAGGACTATAATGTTTTATTGAATTTTTTTACTGTGTGCCATTCAATACTTGCTTAGCTCTGGGTCCACAAGTAACTGGGTATCTTTTCCAGGTTATATTCAGATTCTATATATTAAAGTGGACAATGTGAATGTTCCTTTTAAATTAAGTATGTGTTTCTAACTTACAAACTGTAGATCACCTCCTCATGGAACCAATTTGCAATCCCTGTTTACTGCCTTCACATTTTAAGGTGAAATCACAATTAATCAAAACCGCAGTAGTAGTTTGTTGCAAATGCCAGTGCTGCCAATATACTAACAACTCTGTAAAAAATAAATAAACCAATCAATGTTAGTTTTGCTTAACCTCACCAAGTTCACAAACTCTTGATACACAGCTATTTCACTTTAATTATTTCCCTTCTCCAGATGGTAGAAGAATGTTTCAGTACTTTTGCAATCAAGAGGAAGAAAGTCAATAGTAACACGTGATGAAATTGTTCATTCCTCTTTCAATCAAGTTTACATGGTAATAAGTAGCTGTTGAGCATATGACATAGAAAAAGAAAGTATTTCAGAGGGACTGAGAATATAGGCACCGTTATCTTTATTGTAAGAGAGTAAATGACACTATAAAAAAAAAAAGTATCCTTTTTTTTTTTATAGCAGAAGTTTATAAGCTTATAACCCACTCTGGTTTATATTGGAGCACAAAGATACCTCCTAAGTACTTCTATATTGAAATATTAGTTACATCCTAGAGAATTGAAGTTATGGTCAAGCACTAAAAATGGAGGCCCAGGGATGTTCTTTTGCAATTCCCTCTAGAATCTAATAAGAAGTTGAAAGAAATTATTTATGGAGTAAGAATTTAGCTTTTTGTATTTCCTTACTGTTACAATGAACTGTGTGAACATCAATACCTTATGCAGAGATAAATGTAGACTTTAAATATAAGAAAGTTTGTGAAAGTTGTCTGTTCTCTCAATGAAATTTTTAGCATGCTATTATAACTGTAAGTACAACTGTCTAATTACCCAGATAATCAAAATGGGTGTGAAATCACTACCTACTGTGAAGCTGAATATGAAACATGAAATTCTCACGTATGTCTAGTCTGATCATTGCATGTATTTGATACATTTTTCTGAGGTAATGCATTACAAAACACAAGTTTTATGATATGATGAAAATATGTGAATGCTACTGTGACATCAACAATGTAAAATGTTTTGGAATATTGTTCTGACTTATTCTCTTACTAGACATCTCTTTATTTTTTGTTAAGGAACATACAACAGTGTTTACCATAAAAGACCAAATAAAGGGAGGGGTATACAGATTACTCTATCTGACAGTATCCTGTGACATTTAATCTCCTTTACAACAGTTCCAAAAATTGCATGTATCTTTGACGCTTTTAACACAATGCAGGCACATGCTTTCTCCTATCTGTAATAGGATTTCTGTATAAGTCAAACTTAAGCCTACTGCTTACGTACCTCTGGATTCACTTTTGTGGTAAAGTTGATACTTTACCATAAAGTAATTGGGAACATAGTCCACAGGTGATCTTAGTGTGCTTTTGGAGGGGTGACAGAAGCAAAGTTGAGGTCTTGGTGTTCTTTTGTTATTTTTGTTTTGTTTGTTGTTTTTTTTTTTTTGTTTTGTTTTGCTTAAATTGAAGTAGAATACAGTACATTTCATGAACAACTGAATGAATAATATCAGTGATGCTGGCTATGGCTTTTGCTTTAAAGTACAGCTATTCTGGTTATAGTTGCACTAGGATATGTCTTCCACAAAGGCATGCTATTTTTCAAAAGAAGGCATATGAGCAAGAAAACAGAGAGCACTTCATAGCACATGGTGTGAGCAAGATAGAGATGGATGGGAACGTGCTTTAGGAAAAGTCAGGGCTGTAAGACAACAGTCAATGCTTTTAATGCAAATAAGGGTGTTAAGTAAATCACTGTTAAACTGGTGATTTAACTAAATAACTCAATCTACTCTTTCCAGTTCTATTTCTTACTTTGCATTTGCTCCACGTGACATTTGACAGCATTACAGTTAGCTACCTTTCCTTCACTGAATTACCTGCCTTGTGGAAAGCTAATGCTCTCTCTTTGCTTTTATTTAATTAAAAAAAAAAAAAGTAATCATCATAAAACACAAACCTTACTTCTGGACAAATAAATGTTATGCATGTCTCTAGCCTTATTTCAGTATTTCCTCCTTAGAGCACTGTGCTAATCATATTGCTTCATTGCCTTCCTGTCTGTCTCCTTACATCTTAGTTTGTATTCATCTAAAGTTACCTTCTATGGTATCTCTGGGCTGCTTTTCATGTTATCACTTTCCCTTCTTCATTGTCTACATGTGGTGGGAGAAAGTTGTACAAGAGTATGTTATAGAGGATATGAGCCATTAAAGAGAAGCAGAAAATTATATTACCATTTAAAATGAAACAAAACATCAACAGTTGGATATTTTACAATAATGTGTTTTCTGTCTTGAAGTGAAAAAGCACAGCAGGCTTTTCTCATATGTTTTCAAGTTGCTCATCTTGATATCTTTACCAAGTAGGAGATTGCCTTAGAGAGTTATAGTCATTTTCCAGATGACTTCATCCTCTCTTACATTGTTTTGTTCCAGAAGCGGTGAATCTTCTCTGTCTGCCATACATTCAGATCCATATCTCCTCTTTCCTCATGACTGCACTTTTTTCCAACCAGCTTTAACTATGCCTTTTCACAATAATCATTCTTCATTTTCCTAGGCTCATTTGCTAGCATATAGTGTATTAGGCTAACAAGAGGAAAAACTGCCCAGTCAAAAGAACTAGTTAAAGGTGAATGCAATCAGGAAAAAGAGGACGATCAGAGAATCTGTGAGAAGATTCAACTAAACCTATACAAATAACACAGATTAAGGAGGAAAAAGCCCAGCCTAGGGAGGGTGGAAGCGAAAAATTTTTAAAGGTCACAAAACTAGTAATGGGAGTCAACTTAAATTCCAAAAACTGGCACATGCTGACATCACTCTTCTGGGAAAAGCACTAAATTTGTGTGAGAGAAAAATGTTTACAGTGTAAGGATCTTAAGATGGCAGCAGGTCAGGGTTGAAACCAGAATGATAATTTGCAAGCTAATAATTGCAGGGTGACAACAATCTTGGAAAATCAAGTGACACAATCCCTGCTTATTTAAAGAAACAAAGCTGGTGATTTGTGATATGAAATGTAGAAGAGACAGGCCAGGGCTCAACAATAAGTTGTACATACAGAAACACTGTGCAGAATGGAAAAGCAGACATGAGGAAAGAAAAGGGGAATGAAATGAGGTAAGAAATTATACATAAGAGTTTCTGTAACACTGCAAGCATTTAAAGAAAAGAGGAAAAAAAAAAAAAGGATGGGAATGAAGATGCAAGTAACTTCCTTCTGTGTTGCAAGGTCCATTTAACAGCCTGGTGTAACTGAAACTCTTCGTATTGCAATTCAGTGAGCCCAGGGCACATGCAGGTCCTGGAGACTGTCTAGCTCAGGAAATCGCACACTGTGCAAGAAAAAACTGCAAGTATGAGACTGTTGATAAGCATCCTTACAATGCTCCCAAATCTCTTTCCCCACATTTGGGATCCTGGCAGTATGCTGCTGAAGTCTTCACGAGGCTGGATTCTGCAACAGTCTTATAACTATACCTACACGTATAGATGTAATTTTATATAAATACACAAGGAGCATATATATGTTTACATATATAATAAGCAATTGTTATGACTGGACAAAATCATTCAACATGTGGCTACCTATCAATTATAAGTTAATGGAAGATTTGTACTGAGAGCTCCATACAGGACAGAGTTGAAACAGTAGTGTTATAGGAACTATGTGTGACCAAATAAATATAGCATTTCTAATATTTAGGAGATTGTTTCCCCCCCATTTAGGGAAAATGCATTTAAAAAAACGTTTTTGCATTCTTTGCTCAGTATACTTAACCTACATCGTTCTGGAAGATGCTTTTAAGTAAAACATGAAGTGTGTGTTAGATAGAAGAATAGAAACAAAGTGTCTCCCTTCTAGAAGTGAGAACAGAAAACATGAGAGTTGTAAGCACTGATTTTTTTTTAAAGAAAACATGCTCTGCACATACAAGGGCATCCAATAAGACACTCGTCATAGTTTTACTATAATTAATCCCCTTATGTGTGAGCATCCCCTGTTGACAGTAGTAGCTGCGTTGTATTACGTATAGCTACAGTATAAAGGACAGATAAGAATACTGATGAATAATTTTTGTTAAACTTTTATCTGTGCCATTTAAATTCGTGACTCACTTCTTATGAAGCTGAGCTTTAAGGAGCTACATTTAAATCAAAGTCAGTGAAATTACAATATTTTGACAAAGCAAAATGGTTAGTGTTCAAAGTTCTATACTTCAGTAGCATCACAAAATTTTAATACTTTAAAATTAGCAATCAACTATTATTAGAAATTATCCAGTGTTTTTAATGGCCTAGTCCTGTTCCCATTGAACAAAAAGAGAAAAATTTAAACATAAATTTACTTAAATAGTCAACTCTTGAAAACCTTTACTTCATGTTTAATTTCCATTTCATTTCTTCCCTAAAATTTCAGCATGATGGTGTAGATCAAGCTTTTCCTATCGTGGCCTGGCTTACACCCCATGGCACTATACACAGCTCTTTCCTATCCTACCTCAGAACTGGCTAGCATTTGACAATTCCCCTGGCAGCCCAAATATCAACTATCTTCAGTGTTTATTCCTACGATTTTCTGGAGGTAAGTAAATCAACCCCATCATTTCTCTCCTCTAATGATGTTTCAAAGCCCGAATCATGCCCTTACACTCATTTAAGCCCAGAGAACAGACACAGACAGTAACAACTTTCCCCCAGTACCTAAAAACACACTGACAGCCCATTCACAACTAGTATTGCAAGTAGCTATTTTCCAAAATGTTATCTCCCAAGATGAACAGAAGTATGGGTGATAGAGACAGGTCTCTATTGAAAACAAATATTCCTGAGCGGGCTGGCCCCCATGGAAGGTTTTAGGGATCTCAGGTTTTCCATGGCAGAAAGAGGAATGCAGACTTCCTGCTTCACTCCTGTACAGATCCCATGTGGTCACAGTGACTGCATTTTTCAAAGTCAAGAACAGTGTAAGTCAGGCTGCAAACCATTCTAGGTCGGTGTTGCAGGCAGATGTCTAAAATGTACAAGTAACTCCAGGCGGTCACACAGTTTACACAGATCAATGTACCGACAAAGACAACTCAAGGGATTTCAGTCTAGTTTGATGTTTGAAGTATGAATCTCTGTCAAAAGGATAACTTAATTGCAACTTGTCCAAAATGCAAATCCTATTGTCATTCTTTGTTCAAAATTATACCTCCTAGTCATTAAACTACAACAGCAGGCAGCTTCCTTTAAATAACATTATCAGTCTGCAGAGGTGATTCGGCTTTCTTCTCTTCCCATTGTGGCTGATTTCTACTCCTTGCCCCTGGGCAGATCATTTGGTCTAGAACCTGCCTTCTGGCATCCCTCTTTATTAGAAACTGGGCACTTTTCCTGTGTGGTTCAGTCATCTTCCTCAGCAATAACTGATGTTATCACAGAATCATAGAATGGACTGAGTTAAAAAGGACCTTAAAGATCATCTAGTTTTAACCCCTCCTGCTGTGTGAAGGGTTGCCAAACACTAGACCAGGATGCCCAGAGCCATATCCAGCCTTGCCTTGCATGCCTTCAGGGATATTATCTGTAAACACTGCTCCAAAAAGAAAGGAGAAAGCAAGTATATTCACTGCTTATTCAAAAATTTAAAAATAACAACAACAAAAGAACCACAACAGTACAGCAGTCATTAGCTTACACCTACACCAGCTGATGGATGGATTGTTTGTCAGTTTCTGCTTGAGGTCCGGGAAGAAATTTTTTTTTGAGTTTGTCTTCTTTGGTTCTTTTCTTCTCATCTGATACAGCTACCCAAAGACCTCCTGTGTCTCTGGTTTTGACCCCACTCCCTACTTGCTAGGAGGTACTGGAAAATCAGCAATCTGAGAGTGCAGGGGTTGCAAAGCCAAGAACTGCAGACAATGGCCCAGAAGAACGGGGCACTGACTCAGCAGCACTGGCACTGGTAGCAGAGATCAGAGCCAGAAGTGGGAAATAGTTCTTCCTCAGCAGGCAGCCTCTCAGCAACAGTAGTTTCTAGTTTATGAGCCATGAGAGAGAGCTGGATGGACAGCAGCTGCAAGAGGTATCTGTCAGGACCATCAGGCCTGATCCTATTGTTTATCACTTACAAAGGCCAATTGACAGATGTCCTAGGAGAATGATCTTCAGGAATGTAGGGATAGAGGTAGATCTTCAGCCAGTCCCTCAGCTCTCAGACTCCACTGTGGGGCACACAGTTGGAAACTTGGGCAGACGAGCAGGATGCAGACAGATATCTAGTCAGTAGTTGGGCTTGGACACATGAGGAAGGTACATAAATGTTGGGTTTTTTTTTAAATATGTTCTTTCAATCAAGATGACACATACAGCATGGAGAAAGCATGGACTGCTTCAGCTTTTCAGAAATCTCTGACTATTTACAGATTATGTGATGAGACATGAAGCCTATCTAAAACACCATAAGGAACAAAAGTGTTTTGCTTCTACAGCTGGTCTAGGTACAAGCATTGACAAGAGAGCAAAGGCAGAGAGGCCTAGGAAATGAATTAACAGATTTCCCCAGCATAGCATAAAAGAAGTTCATGTGGCAAATGCTGGAAGTGAGTCGGAAGGCCGGGAAACCTTTGCAATTTTGTACATAAAGGCTAAAAAAATAAAGATTCTCAGGTGAAAATCATACCATAAAGCACTATTTCATAGTCTAGACTTACTGCTTTTCATCAATTCAAGAGAGGTTACACATGTTACATAAAGCTTTTCATTATGAGATGATAAGCCTTACCAGAGTTTCATAATAAAGCATAATAGCATGTACTGATGTGTGGAAAGAAACATTTAGTTTCCATAGCAATAGGAAATGTGAATAGTTATCAAGGTCTTTGCTTTTTTTCTTTTCTATTTTTCTGCTGGTTGTAAAACTCCTTCCTGAACAAGGAACAGCTAAGGTACCTCTAGAAGAACCAGCTGAATCCATCATTTAAAAAACATTATCCTACCCAGATTGGTTTGGCTTTAAAAATGACTTTAAGCAAGTTACAGGTAGCAAGTGACACGTATACACAGAAGTGCAACACAAATGCCAGTCTTCCTTAGACTAACAGTATTGAAGCAACACAATTAGATTTCCAGTTTAATCTCTATAATTGTCACCATGCTGAAATGTTCTGAGGGCTCATTCTATTGTACTCATTGACAAGTAGCAGCTCCTACAAATCTCCACCAGGCAGTGAAATCTTGCTCTTACTCTCCTACTACAACTCCGACATCAGTCCAGCTGCTGAATTAAAATTGGTAAAATCCCGATTTCTATGAGAGCTGTTTGTGGGACAGCCAGTCTGATATCACTGAGAAAGGATGCTGAGCTCCCAGCTGACCTCTAGGCAGTCTCACTCACTTTGCAGAGTGTTCTCACGAACATACAACTAAAATTTTATTTCAGTGAAAACATTAGAGTTTTCTCCTGGGTTGAGTTAATAGGGTCATTATGTTTCCTATCAAGTATTGATGAAGCTGTAGTTTTAATTGCATTATGCTGCATCAGTATCTTCTAAGTACTGCAGATCACGGGTATTTTTTTTTCTTGTCTTCTTGAGAATTTTCTCTCTCTGCTTTCTCCCTCTTTCATTTAAGCATTTTACATTGCTCTTTTCCTGTCTTTAAAACGGCACATAATTCGCAAGGTGGTCTGGGAACCAGCAAAGTATTTAATTAGTTACTAATGTATGAGTGTTAAACATTTACTGCTCAGTAGTCTAAAATCCAGCAATGTCACTTGGCTGGCTTCTATTCCTAATTCTTTAATAATACTCAAGCATATATGCCATATCCTGCCAGCGATGATGATAAAACAGAAAACATCTGAACAGCTGTGGGTAAGTTATGGAGAACAATTCAAACCCATTTGTTCAAGGATACCTTTCTTTTGAGCGTGCCATACTGTGAGCTGTGTATGCAACAGTAGACAGAGCCAGTAATGTAACATTTAGGCAAATGCCTGGCAGTTGCCATTGCAAGACCCTTTTTCAGTTGCTTATATCTCTCTCTTAACTATTTGGACTTAAATTTTCTGAGGCAGGTTTTCTGCCTCAGGCTGAATTTTATTGGAAGCAGTGTGTGGAAAAAAATGTTTTATCGTGTCTGAGAGCAGAGCTAGTGGAGGAGGGGAATGCACTGCATTTTCCACATTAATGAAGCAGTTCAATTAACTAGATAGGAATTTGCTTGCCATTGTTTTTTGTAGTCATTGTGAGGTGGTGATGCTGACCAAGGGGCTGCATCTGAATGGAAAAAAACACCAGGATGCTGGATGGTGCAGTGGTTAGCAATGCTTGAGAAAAGCATTGGTTTCAGGAAGATTATACCCAGCTGAAAGAGTAGGCTGAGAGAAATTGATGCCTCAGAAGAGAGGAGGAGGATATTATTGGGATGAGATGGAAAGAATTCACACTTGATAGTGGAAGAGGATAAAGGGGTAGGAACGAGCAAACCCTTGGGCTTGCACAGGACAGCATTTTTGTCTCAGAGCCTGATGGAACCAGAGATCACCAGATGACCCAGCCTTCATCTGTTAGCAGAAGCTCATCTTGTTGACAATTCTGTAAGCAGAGTGACAAGCTGTTGACTCAGCCAGTGACAGTCAAGAGATTTGTGTATTTGATTTAATATGTTCAGTAACATTCAGAGACCCTGCTGTGGTAGTATGAGTTTTCTATGGCAGCACTGGTTTCCTCAGCTCTTGGAATGGTAAAATCTAGGAAATCCGTAGGAAAAAGCATACATGGAGTTGCAGCCAATGACATCAAAGTAATAGAAAACTATATTAAAAACTGGCTGTGGTGGTATTTCCCACTACATCTCATATAGGACTGCATTTAGCATTATTTGGTTGCTAAATTCTGCTTACACGCTTTGCTTTGAAAGAAACATCAACTGACGGTCCAAAATGGGTATAGGAGCTGAGAAAAGTGGCCTGAACCATCTTCCCAATCTTAGGCACCATCAGTCCATCTCGCTCTCTCAAAAGTAGGAAGAGATTTGGTTTGACATCTGTTATTAAAAACTAAGCAGAGAGTAACCTTACTGTTAACTGCATGTACATATACATAATTTACTATTGCTATTAATATTAATCTTTCATTTTATGCTCTTTCATACGAGAACAGATATCTTTGAACAGATTCTTTATTTCCTACCTTTATTTTTTTCCAGCACAGCAGGCAGTGAAGTGCTTAGAGCCCTCTCTTCACTTTCTGATATGGAAGACATATTTACAAATCACAGTGTACGGGAGGCTTCCAGACTCTAAATACCCGTAAGGAAGGTAATGTATCACAAGCACAGAGAAAGCTGTGTGCACTGGAAACTACTGAAATCACAGACCCTGAAGAATGTAAGCAAAAAATAAACATTACTGCGGTGGGATAGGAAGTGATGAAGAGTCAGAAAACTCGCTTTTGAAATTGTTTTAAGCTCATGCTGAGTTATAACAGGTGCTGGGAGGAAAACAGATAGTAATGCTAACTTCACATGTGATATCTTTCATCAAATACAGGATGCTAGTCAGAGACTAACCATTTTGTCAGGCTTCAGGCTCATCATTTCCTCCCCAGCTCTCAAGAAAATGTGTTTTGCAGTCATACTGGCTGTAAAAAACAGACCAAAAAAAAAAAAAGTTATAAGCATTTGAATCATTGTCAAATCTCCAGCAATTCCCAGGCTGTTGTCCAACACACAGGCCTTGTGCAGGTGGGGGTGTAGTGTCTCTAAGGTGGCATGCCAACCAGGCAGGAGGGACAAGCCATCTGGCCACAGCACAGCACGATGCTGGGACAGCAGCCTCGGAGGGAGGGAGGGAGCTGCTGCTCTTTGGAGACCAAGAGAAAGGACTGAAGGAGGGGAGAAAGCTCTAAGTACATACTAGCCAGACAGTTCACATCCAAATGCCTGCTGCTCCCTTTCATCAGAAAGATGATCAGATCTAAAATCAAAGGCAGTTACCTCAGATATTCTTCTTTAACTAAATAGTAGATTTCAGGATAGCCTGAAAAAATTAGTCCTATAAAATAAAAGACGCAAGTCTATTTAGGGAGTATTAACTTTGCCTTTTTATATATCCTTCATGTGAGATCCAACCTAAGACCTACTGTCTGCCCTCCCTTAGCTTTGTACGTGCAGCCAGATTTGCACCAATAAAATGTGCAGTCATTAGTGTGATTCAGATCTAACGTGCTTACCAAAGATTTAACAATACAAATGCAGTAATAACATGCAGATTTCATTGCATATCAATAACCATCTGCAGTACTGTACAAGTCTTGACATAAATGATGTTCAATACATATGAAATAGAGTGAAAGCTAGAAGTCAGATAACAGTAAATGGAAAAATACAACAGAATACCACAAATAAAACTCATCTCTGCTTTGAGCATATTTCTCTTTAATGAAGATCAGATCATTTCCAGAAGCTACAGGAGAAAACAATAGTGAGAGTCTGCCAGACAATCTGTGACACAAAAGGCTGGACTAGAATGATAACCAGAGAAAATCACTTTATTCCCTTTAAGTGATGTATTTATTTTTCCAACCAAAACCACAGAGTCATGATAAGCTGCTGATAGGATTTTGCAGATCTTTTGTTATGAGAGATAGTTAATGACTGGAATGCACGTTTTTAAAAACTCCTGCCTTACCTTATTGTTTGGGTGTGAAGCTTAGCCATCCATCCTCATTCATGGAAGGACCCTTTTTGTCTACACAGGCAGCATCACTGGAGTATGAGATGACACATGGCAGTAGACTCAGATAGGAAGGCAAGTAATCCTGGTAACTGTGAAAGGGCTTTCTGGAGCTAGTTGCTATTCTGAGACTGCAGTTGTTTTGTTGTTTTACAGGAAGATTAATTCTTCCACTGCAATAGCCAGAAGATTCTCTGCAAAAGGCCTCAGTTGCTTGAGCAATGGGTGACAGACAGATTCAATTCTTAAAGATAAATATATGACCTAGAAGAAAAATGGAGAGCTGGACTGGGACGTTTTTGGAGAAAAAAAAAAAAATGTAATTGTTGTGATTTGCACAAGTGTTTTCCATACACTCAGAACCCACAATGAAAGGCAGTCCTCTTTGAAGCAAGAAATGGCAGTAGTAAGGCACTGCTTTTAAGCGCATTACTGTGCCCCTAGCCAAAGTGGCAAAGCGGTTTACTGTGAGACAGAGAACAAAGATTGTGTTTGTTAGCCATACAAATCACAAACATGGTTAGGGACTCAAATGAACCTGATGAAATTTAAGTGAGCAGAATATCATAATGACTTAAATCAACAATGAAACTGCCTTTGTTAGCCTTACCTAGAAACACAGTAACACAGAATCATTTAGTTTGGAAAAGGCTCTCAAGATCATCAAGTCTAACCATAAAAACAGCCATTAATTTTTTTATACTTTGTCCATCTGGAAGTTTACAAAATGCACTGTGAATTCTGAAGAAACCCTGTAATGAGGGATGCAGTTTCACACAATTCTTAGTGTGCCCTTTTGCTTCTGAGTTGTCACAGGAAGCTTCTGCCTAAGATGAAAGCCATTCCTTTAGGGTGCAACCCGAACAGAAATTCTGCTCCTTGAAGTATTTTGAAAATAAACTGCTCTAAATCTCGTGTAAAATTTGTTTGGAAGGTGTCATTACCTTGTAACTGAGAGTAAAGTGGTAAAGTTGTTTCTAAGCTGTCACACTGCATATTTCTGACCACCAGCAGAGCAAAACAAGCCTGCCTTGGAGACTCATCCTTAAACAAACATAGCTAGAAATTGCAAAATGGGAATTGTGAAGAAACTGAATCAGTTCACAGCAATGCAGCTGTATAATCTGCTGCAAACAAACAGAATGTTTGTTCAAAACTTTTTCTCCTCTGCAGGCCAGATCCCAGACTCCCTAAAGCATGGGTTGTCTGCGTGATTACAGTTGAGGTATAGAAGCAACCTGATGCAAAAGCTGTACTCTCACTTACAAACTGATCAGCTGGGCACACGTAGGTCTGAAGAAAGGTCTGAAATCTTTTCAACAGCCTAGGATGGCCTTCAACTTGAAACCAGAGAAATAACACGGAAATAAAAATCTTTTCAAACTAGAGAGGATGATCTAACTGTTAGCAAGGTGGCATGTTGCTTCTCAATGGCGCTCATTAACTCATACAACCTTTTAGCACCTGCTTTTCAAGGCCCTCTTTCTCTGGTAGAGAAGTAGCAGTACCATTGTGCTGCTAAATACAAGTGAAAAACAGCTATTCTGAATAGCTAGAATAGAAAACAAGTTTAAATTGAAAGAAAACATTCCATCTCTTTTGCTCAGATCTTCCTGCCAAGCCCTGCAAAGTACTTCAAAATTGGGTCAGGCTAATGGTAGAGCTCTTCCCTGCCTTTTGGCTGGCTTAGATCTCCTCTCTATAACCTATCTATGGCCATCATGCTGCAATCATAAATTCTCCTTTCAAGTAAATGGCAGGAGGATAAATATAAAGATAGCACAGATTTTAACTTTATTGTCATCTGGCTGATAGCCAGCGAGCAGCGTAAAACAAGTTGAGAATTTAAAAGTAGATGCTCTGTAAAAAGACATCCATATTTACAGCAAATGGTGCACAATCACCATTAATAATCTAAGAAGGACTCGGGATATCAAGTGTAGTATGTTTATAACACTCCTACCACAGAAGCTTTTCTAGTCCCTGCATTGGCATAAGGCTTGCTGCATTCTGTCCCTATCATCAGCATCCAGCAAAACCTATTCTGGGAAGTTGTGTTTCATATTTGATCTTTTTCTCCAGAAATCATGTCTGTAAGGAGTTGTTTTCATAATTCTTCAAGGAAAATAAGTACAATAAAAATGACAATATTAAGCCTAAAGTTGCACACTGATGGTGGATAGTGAGAAACGAGGTAGTAGAATACCACAGACAGTTACACAAAGCTGACAACAGACCCATAGCAGTCTGTGTAGAGTGCAGTTCCTGTATCAGGTTGGTCACAGAACTGACAGATGAAAAAACATAGAGGTACTATTCTCTCTCCCATCATCTTGTCTTTTATGATCATGCGTTCAACCCAGTAATCTGTGAGACTAAATAACATGAGATGGCACAGAATTTCTTCAGATAATATGTGGAATACCTGACAGAAGAAAACAGCTTAGATCAGCGCCTAAAATTTAATTTCCCAGACATTTCAAATTATTCCTTACTTAACACTAATTTAATACTTAAATATAGCTCTCTTTGGGGAAAGGGAGGAGAAGGGGGGAAGTGTGAAAGTAACACCAAGAGAGGATGATTGGGTGGTTAAAATGAAACAGCTAATTTAGAAAGTTAAAGCAATACATAAGACTGAACTTGTAGCAACTGTGCTTATTGATTAAACAAGAAACAAATTGCACAGACGACTACTGTCTTGAAAGTCAGCTGTTCAATTGAGTGTGATAGATCTTAGTGCTAGCTCAGAAGGTAAGGGCAGCATCACTATAGCCCCAACTAGTACAATCAACATATTTTTTTTATTTAATTCACATAACAGAAGTTTGGGCTGCATAATGAGTGCAAAATTAGGATGAATTGTGGTAGTCATTGTGCATTGACTATCCATTGAACCAGGAGAGTGAGACACTGTAGGTTGTAACAAAGAAAATATTCTGCCTGTGAGTAACACCATGGATATAATTGCAAGAGGATCGATACTGTCAATTTTAACAACCAATTAATTTAGCCATTAAAATGACCCAGTACCTGCAGGGGAGAGTTTAGCTTTCTTCGTGCAAAAGAAATCCCCAGATGGTTTCAAGTGTGGCATTAAAATGTAACTGCAATTTTTTTTCATTTTCTCAAGAGAGATTGCCATATTTTTAGAAACTTGCCAGCCCAAAATAGAAGAGTAGATTGAACAGTACTTTCTTCACATGACACATCAATGATAGTTGAAAAATAGTTTGATCAGATTTTTAAAACTCTGAAAGTGTTTTTTTTTTCCTTCTTTCATAATGACAATTGCCAAATTAAACTATACACTTGAATACCTTTTGATAGAACAATGTACCATAGCATTTAAATTATATGCTATTCCCTTTCAAAATATGAGGCAGTGAAATAATCATCTGCTAAACATTTTACAGAACAGAAGAGAGAATTTATATTTAAAAATGGGAGGGGAGAGGAAAATCTCAGATGCAATTTTTATTGTCTCTACCCCAAATCTTTTATGTTGGATGCTCAAAGATACACCAGATTTGGAAATGCTGAGGGAAGAGCAAGGAAATGGAGGGAGAGGAGAAGCAACAAACATTTCAAACTGGAAGTGACAAGTACAGAGCTAGCTCAATCTTGATTCAATCGGATCTCCGCTCCTTTCTTGACATTGCTTTTCTAAAGTTACTCCGCAGTTAGTTTAAATTAAAAACAAAAACAAAACAGAAACAATATAGTAGAAAAAAATTCAGTTATGGTTGCTACCATTATGTTTGAGAGACAGGTTCTAACATTATCCTATTATCTTAGCTTCTCAGGATACAAAGATGCAACACAGGCAAAGCCTGAGACAAGGCAAAATCACTTCTCCTGAAGTGCAGACAGATCTTAAATTTCTAGGCTGAGAATTATATTCTTCACTTATCTTTGTCTATTGCTTCTTTGATATAGTGAATATTATACACATATAACCTAATATTTGCTTCTTTGGGAAAGAAGGATCACCTAAAAGTAGAAAAAAAGAAAAGTTCCATTCTGAAATAGCAACATGAAATGAGAAAAGAAAGATACAGCGTTATTAACATTTTAAATATGTCCTTCAAAAGTCATATCATGAATATTCAATGCAAAAATTCTGATAGTTCTGACCAGCTTTACTTCTGGTGTCTCAAGTCACTCAAATGTGAAGTGTTTGGGGAAAAAAAAGTACTGGAAGAAAGAAAATAAAGGTTCCTATGGTACCAATGCATCTTCTATTGTAAAGGGTGAAGTCTTTAAGGTCTTCTAATTTACAAAAGAAAGCTTTTCCAGATGAACTATTGTTAAGCCTGTCAGTAGAAATCATTTGAGAACTATTCCATAAGGTGAGTTAATTAAATTTAACCACCAAAAAACAGCAGATAAAAGGAGAAAACACAGAGAAATAAGGACCTGGCAAGGTCAGAAAATGCTTGCTTAACTTCCTCTTAAAAATTGTTAGTACAGGGAGTGCAGTTAATATCTTTCAGGGATGGGAGGAAAAGACAAAGAATGGTATATGAAGCAATGCAGTTCAGTAGGAAGAGCACATTCAGCACAGCATTGGTGTGTGTACTGGTGGGGAAAAAGTAATCAAACAGGGAAAAGACTAAGAATTTTTCAGTCCTTCCAGAGAAAATAAAGTTTGACTAAAAATTCCTAAATTTTAAGTTTAGCAAAGCCCAATCCTATGCAGTCTTGCACTTTTTCATCCTGAACACAATTTTTTAACTGTGTAACTGGTAACCCAGACTTCTCCAAGTATGTCCAGCATTAACCACCAGCATATCTTAACAGTGGAAATTTCTAAGTCAACCAAAGTGAAACAGTAAGCAAATATCAAGACTTCCGTGGCTAATTCTATTTTGTTTTATTTCCAGTCTCTATCTCACATTATGAAAATAACAAATACAGACAAGAAAAGTAATCAGGCTGAAAACCCCATAACTCCATTCCCAAATAATCTTAATGGTGTCATAAAACTGAAGTACAGAAGGAAATTCAGGTCAAGTGGAAACATAATGATGTAAAACCCAGAAGGAGAACTCAAGGCCTACTCAAAAACATGAAGTGAACTATCTCTGTAATAAAGCATCCATCGTTTCCCTCCAGTTCTCCATCAGAATGAGAAATCAAGAAAATAATGTACAATTCTAGTAGTATCATGGCTGTATATGCAGCTCAGAAAATGGCTTGTTACAAATTATACTCTGATAAATCATATTTTATTTGAAGCTGAAGGCTTTTCTTCATTGACCACTAATGATCAGCACCTGAAACATTCCTTCTTTGCTTTCATCAAGAAATAAAGACCTACCTCTAGTCCCTCCTCATACATACATGCACACATACAAAAGCCATTTCATACAGCATTTTGAGGGTTCAGTGTTTGCTGTTTTTATCATACCAAGACAGATAAAGCTTTCAGAAAATGTCAGCCTGGAAATAGGGGCTGTGGAGGTCTGACAGGGTTTGTGCTGGTTAACACGAGATACTCACTGAGGATGACAGCTATCCTTGCTGTGCAGGTGCCTTAAGCACAGGGCCTGTGCATAAGATGTGCTAATCTTCTATTAACACAAAGTCATCTCTGATCACTGAAAACGGATCGTGAATACTATTTCATTCATTCTGCCTAATTTTCAGGTGTATCATCAGATGCTGCATACTTTTACATATCTAAAGCGGAATTATCAGCCTGTGCCCACATGTATGTGTTCATCCATATATTTTCAGAATAAACAGTCACATTCACACTGTGATGCCATCAGGAAAATATTTCTGACAGGGATTCTCCCAGGCAGCTCACCCTGTTTTCCCAGAGACAGGGTTCCTGTCAGATCGAGCGAGCCTCAGGTTGTCAGCACAAGGGTAATGGCAGATTAAGCATACACCAAGAATGAGAGACATTTCTAGCAGGGGAAGAAAAGGTCAGCTACTTCCTAGAAAGCGATTGCCTAGGAAAACCACCAGGATATTGTCAGTGTGCTGAACAGGGCATTAGGCCTACCTGCTGCTGCTTTGCCTGGGCAGCACAGTTGCAAGGCTGCAGAGACATAGAGGAGTTCCCAACGAAGTAAAGTTTCTCTTTGGCCACTCAACAGTCTCTTGCAGGGATTACGGGGTGCAAAATAAAAGCTGCAACAGGTGAAGGTCCCACTTCACAGCTTATATAAGAAATCAGCTTTTTGCTGCATTCCTTTTGCTCCCACTGTTTCCAATCACAATTTCAGTAAGAAAGGCAGGCACTGGAGTAGCGTCATCTTCACTTCAACTATGCTGTTTCTGAACTAACGTACAGAGTATTTCATGCTGAAATAAAAGCAGAAATGGACCATCTTTAATAACCATGAGTCATTTTAAAAATGAATGCCAAACGCACCCGAAGTCTGCAGAATCACAGAGCTGCAAAGACTGCAGCCCTGAGAAAAGCACAGGTAGCAGCAACCTGTGCCAGGAGGCATCCAGTTCACTCCAACAAGCAACTTGAAATCTGCCAAACTTTTTGCAACCAAATGTGTAGAACAGTTTGAATTTTACAACATGGTCAACATGAAACCCGGATCAAAAATAAAATTTAAAACATTATAAAAGTCTCCAAAGGCAAAAGAATCAAATAAGCTGTATTTCTTTAGTCACTGGCAGATACTGTTAATATCTGAGACAAAATGTCTACTATACATTTTAACAACACTGAATATTTTTTATTGATGCATTTCAGAAAACTTGTCAAGTAGAAAGACAGATGGGGGTGGTTCTTGTAAACTCAGCAAAAGAAACAAAATATGAGAACTAAAACAATAATAGTTGGCATTTTGGAAAAGCAAACTTGAAGACTATTAGATATGGAGCTAAATTAATATATACCATAGTATGAACTCATATAGCATGCAATGTTTATCTCGTGAGACAGGATTAACTGAATAATTCATAAATGCAGCGGAATAGGGAATGAATGGGCCTCCTATACTAATTCTTGTAAAAGAGATTACCAGCATCTCATGGGGGTTCTCACTATCCTCTGTTATGCTATGAATGAATGTCCTACTTCAGTTTTGTAAATGACCACTCATAGTTGCTATTTTCTTTCTGTTCCATTATTATGTATTATAATGAAATGATTGTTGCGAGAAAAAAAAGCACACTGGAACTCCTGTCTGGATCAGAGATTGTAAGGATAAACTCATGATCATTTTTTCTTCACAGCTACATGAGCAAAGGCAGGGATTTCAACCAATAATATGAATTTTATCACTTGTCAAATATAATTCATAATATGTCCTTTATCAGTGACAGCATCACATCCCCAGAATGATTTAATCACAAAGCCAAGTAAAGATAATGTTCTCAGGCAACCAGTAAAAATCCAATTAGTGTATATATCTCCTTGATTTTATCTTGACACTTGACGCACGAAAAAAGGCTCCAGCTTCTGCAGCCTCTGTCAGCTTCTGCACAAGGAAACATTTCATGAAGCCATGGTGCACTGACTGACACAGTTAATAAACCAGTATCATATCGTGCATTTGCATGACTCTACAGCTTCCATTTTTAGAATCTGCTGTTTATAGGTGGCCTGTGATCACATTGCCCAAATGTACTTGACACACAAACATGTCGATTGTAGCAGGAGCTATAGCTTTCTCCCAGGTGGCAACACAGCTCCTATCAGGAGGAAGAAGGCAGAGCAAAAGGGATGTAAACAAAGCTGACCACACTCCAACAGAGAACTGAGACCAGAAGGATCAGCCTGCAGCAGTGCGAACAGGTTTCTGTTCCTCCTCGTTCCTCCTCTACAAGAAAAAGGAATCAGTTTCTTTTCACTGTCACATTTTATTTGGGAAAGGAAAGTAAGGCAGGAATCATGTGCTGGATGCTGAGTCATTGCTTTGATTTATGAGGCTGTTGCTGTTTCATCGTTGCACACTGGGTAACGATGCTATGTTACCAATCATCAAACTGATATCTGTACTAACTAGGCTCTCCACTAGCATGCATGAACTGCTTAGAATGACTGTAAAAATAATACACATTTTTATAAATTGTTATTTAAATACTTGTTCTATTTAGTTTTTTATGTTTGCCCTTATAATATAGAGTAATAAAAAATTAGTAGTACTCTTGATCTGTTCTAAACTGAGAATTTTATAAATGTCACCAAAAGCTATTAAGAGCTATATTTTACTGGTAAAGAGACAATTGTGGAAATCAGTACAGGAAATGAGAGGAATTATCTGGGGCTAAATTCATGTCTGCTTTCTAGTTTAATGAAGAAAACAAATAAATAAAAAGAGGACACTGTCATTGGAGCAGGGCACACTGTTCTTCCATATTGGAGGGTACAAAGTTTCTCCTTTTCTCCTCCCTCTTCCCAGGAAGGCACTCAATGCAGCAAATTTTTTCTTTCCATTTTTCCTGTATTTGTCTTGATAAACATATACTTTACCCTTTAATCAGCTCTGCACAGTTCCATTTCCTTTAAGACTACTCTGTTCTTTGGGTCCTAAGCACACTGCAGCTGTGCCTAGTATTGCTGAAATATAAATAGATTACCATCTCAGCAGGTTTTAAAGCAACAACTAAGCTTATTAAAATCGAGACATTGCACAAACCACATTCAGTCTATTAATTCTGATCTTCATGTTCACTAGCGCTGAATTCAGCTCACTGTAGAGAAATTCAGGGAAAAGAAAGTGATAGTGAAACTCATCTATCTGGACTTCAGTGCACAGTGTGTTCCTATGAATATAGAGTTTTTTCATCAGACTAATGTTTGAGAATATATCTATATATATATATACATATATGTATGTATATATATAAGGCGATATTTTTTGGTTTAGTGGATGTTAATCATTATATCAATGAATATATCCATATAAATATGCATCAAATCAACTTAGTAAAAAACCCAAAATGAAAAACTGGCATTACTGAAACTGGTGGTACTTTTGCAGCTCACAATCAATAAGCTACTTCAACACTACCTGTGTATTCTGTATTACAATGTACATACATACTGAGCTGTATATACAGTACTTCATACCTGTACTTCAAACCCTGATTGATTATTTTAATTTCCAAACATCTGATGAACTAGCAAGTTGTTTCATTCGGTAATCTACATTTTCTGATTCCTTTCTCACAGAAAAACATTAGATCTGTCTCATGGTGTCTAAAAGGGTGTTAGTACCTCTAGAAAACTGAAAGAGAAATGGAAATACAACACTTAGAGCAAAATGCATTTTCATTCCCTTCATTTTTCCTTTTCTAGGGTAACGGAGTGTTTTCACTCCTCCAAAATCTTACCAACCTTCCGCTCTACTTGCATTCTGTTACAGATTTATTTATCTTTAGCATTTTTCCTAGTAGAATAGGCCATGATGCTGGATTAGAGCTTTATTCATAGTAGGATTTGTGAGATGACTCACAAGTATGTCTCTGCAGCAGCTGTTGCAGACCTTGTAATGCCATTAGGCTGTGACTCACAGAGAGATGTTGCACTGGAGTACTGTGGCTGTAGACTTAGTAATGCCTACATCAGGGAAGCCACTCAATGCAGACGAAAGTATCACTGCAATTGTGGTGCTGAGAATATCCTGAACACATAATGCACACAACATGTAGTTCACAAGTTTTTTTTACCTTTTCAGCATTTACATGGAAAAGCTCTGTAGATGATGAGCAGTTTCTCAGAAGTGTGAAACTGCTCATAGTAAAACAAACAAAGAAAAAGCTTCCTCATTCCTGGTAAGAAAATAAACTTGCAGACCCAGTCAGGACCATTAAAGTCCAAAAGAAAGTTTAGAGGACCCACTGAAAAACTATGCACTCATACAACAGAAGAAAATCTGTCCAAAAATAGGCCCAATGCGATACAAAAAATGTTTTCATGAGTTTAGCGGGATGTCTGCTGAGGGCCAGGGAACATCTTATATTCCCAACACTATTTAAAAGCGGTAGTTTCTGACTTCTGGGGTAGAATTATCATAGGCATAGAGACAGATAAACCTTGGTCATATCAGTTGCCATGCCAACAACTTGGCCAAGCTGTGAGCCTTGAGTGATGCCATCTGTACAGAAACATTGTGCCCATCTTTACCCCTAAGGTCCTAAATGTTAAACTAAAACACCCAGCTAAATTCAGATTTAGGGAAGATATTGGCTGCCCCAGGAACAGATCCAAAAAGCACAGCCACTTTGTCCAAAGTGCTTGGTAAGCATGAGGTGTGATCATCTTGTTTCTGCCAAGTCATCCAGTTGGATAGCAGGCATTGTTTCAGACTAATGGAAGATCTATAGCTGGCTCCATAGACACCTTTCTAAAACTCAACTTGTCAGCCAATACTCATTTTATTTTATTTCATTCCACTGGTTTTAACAGAGTATATCTGAAATGAATCTTTCCTATTATAATGTAAACACAGTAATAAAAGACACATAGAACTTTAACAGGTTAATCATGTAACAAATTATTGTTGTGAAAAACAGAATCATGGAATTGTTTCAGGGCAAAAAAACATAAAAATGGAACAGAGGAGAATGAGTGAAATCATTTGTTATAGTGTTGACTACTCAGACTGATAGAGATTTTTTGGCATGTCAAACAGATCAAAAATAAAATATGAATTCTCACCTCCCTAACACAAAAGAATGGGCATCTGTCATGTTACATTCCCTCTATCTATATTAGAAATTTTCAAGGCTTTTCAGAGGCTCCTACGGTGGGTTATGTTTTCGTTCTGTAAGGAGCCCAATACAAGAACATTATTCAGTTTAAAGGTCATGCAAAACATTAGCTGAGTACACTCTTCAAGAAAACAATTTCATAAATGCACATGGTTAGAATATTTCAAAAGAGGTCAGTGTTGCAAGAGTTTGAGTACAGAGCCAATGACCTAATTCCTCAGATTTGTCTATACTTATTACCTCTGTAAAAGCACATATGTGCTGCAAATGCTTACAATTACATCAACATAACAGATCAGTCCATCTAAAATAATGCTGTTTCATAACAGTAAATATTAGCTGTGGGTACCTATGCTAAATCCAGTGCAGCGAAACAAATGGGTACTGCTACACTGAAAGTGGGATGTTTTTGTTCACTGTATCAGTTGTTCATAAGCTCCTGAAATTAAATAGGTCTGAAAGTTCTTTATTAAATGCATTATGGCTGCCTTTCCCATCCAAATAGTCTTATAACTCTCTTTGCTGTGATACTGCAAAGCTAAATGAATGATCCAGACGGAATTTTTTTACTGCATTACAAAGTAAAATACCAGGTGATGTATGTAAAACATAAAATATACACGATCAAATGACTAATTTAGTAACTACACGTAGCAGAAATGTTAAGTCATGTTTTGAACCAGTGATTGAGCACCTGGTGGGAAAGCAGGACCAACCCGAGGGAGCTCAGGTGCATGCAATGCACATGAGTGAATGGAAGAGGTGCAGCCAGGATCCACCCCTTACCAGACGTCATTTAAGGGTTGGCTGTGGACATCAGGGTACGTTGCTGGAGATTTCTGTATATATGAGGTCCTCTGAAGGTATGCAGTTTCTTTTCTCCATTTCTGTGCCCATGGCTGCTGTTCTTGAGCTAATCTTCACTTGCAGCAGCTTATGACCTTGCTGCTTTGTTGTCATTGCTGAGCTTTCCATGGTGCTTTACTACGTATTTTTAAAAAGCGTATGAGAATGCCCCTCTACTTTTTTTTTTTTGTTTTAATTATTCTACACTATCTTGTTTTAGAGAGGACAAAAAGAAAACATACATCAATAGGCCAGATCATCACACAGTGATGCTAATTTATAGCGTGATATTATTTGGAACAGCTTTTTTTTTTTTTTTTTTTTTTGTCAGAAGTGACTTCTCTTTCTTTTTACTGACTAATGTGCCAGGCTTAAAAATATTATGAAGTATTCTTGTACGTGTATTTGTTCAATAACAAATATTCCTGTAATTTTCAGTGTATTTAGGATTTCTTTCTGAGCATTTATTTTACTGAGACGTGGGAGATGTCAGAAGAAAGTTTTCAGAACAGCAATGTGAAATTCAGTCATAGAATGGCTTGGTTTGGAAGGGACCTTGAAGTTCATCTACTTCCAAACCCATTGCCCATAAAACTCAGCAGGCAGCTATTCTGTGATTTCTCACTTGTGGCATGCTGTCTCTGTAGCTCTTACAGTAAAACAGGTTACAGCTTTAATGCTGCTCAAGAACCAAAACCAGAGTAAACCAAAATCTGAAGTGCAAGCTATTTTCATTAAAACTATTAGGGTTAGTCAAGAGTTTTAACACTTAGCAGTTGAAACTTAGGGTGATTAACCAAACTCTAAGTTCAAATACCAGGTTTCCCACAAGCTTCCTGATATACGACAAATAGTGTACTTTGGTACTGAGACACACCTTTTCCGTTGTTTTTAAACTATGAGACCAGCTTCTTTTCTCTTGATTTGTACAGAGTTCCCTTACCCTTGTTTTCCTTAGCACCAACAGTTTCATACAATTGTCTCCAAGAGTTACTTCAAAGTGTGTAGGAAATTTAATTTTTCTTTGCTGAACCCAGTAAATGCCCTCCTGACAGTAGGGAAGATGTAGCAAAGAGCATACAGAAATGAATCCCACTTTCTTCCTGTAGTCCTGGGCCAGGCTGTAACCATCAAAATGTGCAGTTTTCAGACACTCAGCCATCAAATTCTGACTGCGCTGAGAATAAACAAGTTAAAATTTTCAAAGGCACGATTTGCCCAATTTTAGTTGACATTTTCTTTTTTTCCTGAGAAATGTCACAAAACATCAATCTGATGATAAGGTAGACCACATGCGTCTCTGAAAAGGCTCTGCAGTTTCTCAATTAAGTGATTATTTTGTGTTTTTAATGTAAGGGTTTGCATTCCACGCACTACTTTTTTTTCTCTTACAAGGCTTTCTGTTTTTATTCAGGTGCAGTAGATTAGGGAGAGATAAGAAGGCTTGCAGCTCTGTTGTCAAGCTGCAGCATTGTAAGATAACAGGCAGTGCACACTGCACTGCTCTGATACTACAGACTGAGTGGCACCTGCTTGCTTGCTGTAGCATGGAGTTGCTTGTGCTGGGTATTGTGTTGTTTAACAGAATGTATCCTAGTTTGGATGGATTTCAGATTGATAATGCATTTTCTTTTCAGGATTTTCTTCTCTTTGCCAACTTTGAATATTCCTACCAATCCAGCTCCTGGAGGTATCTACATGGGTATTTAAATCTCTTACCAGTGCTCTGGTAGGTGACTGACAGGAAAACTGAAAGCATTTATTCTGCTGGAGTCTCTCCCTATTTTTCCCTCTCATTCTCTTAGAGATGTACCTAATTGGATACCAACATTTTACTGATACTATCAGGAAAGTATCTGGAGCTGTTTTAGATCTAGATTTCAATTCACCATCCATTTATTCCATATTTGTAGTGGTAAAACATCTTTAAAATCAGAAGTGTTAAAGCCAGTGTAAAATGGAGGGATTTAGCAGTGAGTTATATAACTGCCATCATTGTAAACCATATAGCTTATATTTGCACCTGTTTCTTGTAAGTGAAAGTAATCACTTACTAGCAGGATGAAATGGTTGTGCTTTATAATTTATAAATTCATTAAATCCATTTGTCATTTCCCTTTTAATATTTTCTTACATTGTTTCTCCTCACAGAAACCAAGGTAATACAAACACCTGCTTATTGCTCTTCTGTTTTTAGGCAAGTATTTGTGTGTGTTTGTCCACAAAGGACATCTGGTTGGCCACACTCTTCCCAGTTCATTTTATTTACGTGCCAACAATGTTTTTCTCCTATGCTTCTTCCTTATGTGACAAATCTGTTTGCCAAAATGCTACAGTGAAAGGCCCAGCAGGACTTTCACTTTCTGCCTGCTGAGCAATGGGTGCTTCTGTTCTTGTTGTAGCTTCACAAACACCGCGGGACATCTGCAGAACCCTACAACAGTGGTGAACCCAGGTGAATGCCAAGTGGTCTAGTAAGAGAGTGAATCTTCGCCTTATTTTCTGGTAGCTTTTATTTTAAGCATGACATTCTTCTTCAGAATTTCACTCAGAGATTTCACTGCTGTGAGTGACTGATGAGAGGCACATACAAACCTGTAATTTCACATCCACCTTTAGCTGAATGCTTTTGTGTGACTTTGCTCTTCTTACTTATCCTGTTGTACCATACAAGGTCCTACAGTACTGGCAATCCTGTAAGAAACAGTCTCTGAGATGACAGTCATTTTGGCCCAGTCTTGCATTTGTTTGAACAACTGTAAAAGACGAAGCACTGATGTTAGCAGCCCACTCTAGTCCTGAACTATACCAATGACTAGAAGGAAAAAAAGTTCACTGCAAACAGATTCAATGGCAAAGAAATGGCACTTCATAGCCAGTGAGTGCTTATTCAAGATCATAAAACAGTCCCCTGGTAGGTTCAGGAAGAAACTGAAGTTGTCTCACTTTTTCACACCCCTGTAGTAGTAGTAGCTCAAATTAGCACACAACCCTTAAATATACATCTCTAAGACATACAGTTACCCTCAAATCAGTTCAAAAAGTTAAAGTATGCTTCTAAAATTGACAATTTGGAAGTTTTTTTGACAAATCCGTACGACACAGTCACAGAGATGATCACTAACAGCAGATGTCCTCAAAAATTTCTTCTCACATAGCCCCTCTCTGTCTGTACCTATTCCATTATGGCATCCAAACTGAATCATGGCAAAGCCTGTTTTGGGAAAAGATAAGAAATAACTTCCTTCATATTTAAAATACTAACAAAAGAAGATATGATGCCCACACACTCCTCAGAAATGGATAATGAGGATTTTAAGAAGGTACGTTCAGTTTCTTTTACCAGAGTAAATGTTTCTGATGGCTCACTTTGTATCACCCGTACTGACTTTTCAAGCCAAGCTATGAAACAGGATAAGAGCTGGCCATGTGTGCATTGCACTATTGTGGACATCCGCAGTTTGGCTGCTTCCGCCTACCGAGATTCCTTCTTGCATGTGAGATAGTGTCTGTTCAAGAGATAGCAGGTCTGATGGCCGTTCAGTTGTGCTACAAGTAATAAAGAATGCACATCATGGAACAGGTCCTTGTAGATTTCCACTGCAACCAAGAGTGAGTCTGAGTCCATGCTACGGAATTACGTGTCCTAAGCCTTTTTCCCCTGAGTTCCCTGAATGCAAATCTAACAGTGTGTAAAGGAAATCTAGGTAAGGGGAATTTACACTGTCTTAAGGTCTCTGCTTACCTTGTTCTATTTAGCTTTCCAGTGCTGTGCTTATGCACTCAGAACCACAGACACTGCTACAGCAATTGACTTAGCAGTGTATGAACTGGAGGTCTCTCTAAAGCATTTGCTGCTGCTCAGCTGGGAGTGTAAATCCAGTTGCCATAATTATGCCTTTGTTTATGTAGGAGTTCACAGAAAAAACACATTTTGTCTTACAGACTCTATATCTCTAAAGTTTGATACTGCATTTAAGCAGATAAAAGATATATTGGTTTCTGTTAAATTACATAGAAAACTGTCAGTTTCACTGGGAGTACTTCAAATATCAGCAAAGAAAAATCTTGGGTTGTTTCACCATAACTTTTTAAATTTCAGATGTACCTACTCATAAAATTTTACTAAAAACTCACCATGCCATGTGAACATTTTATATATTAAACTAACAAAGTATTGTTTAAAATATTTTAAGACTTTGTGATCAACTGCACAGCCTCTAGTTGCTGCAATATTTTATGAAGCATAAAAAGATGTATGATGGAAGTCGCCAATGAAATGTAACTTCCTTCCAGATAATGCTGGAAAAGAAGCAGCAGTTCCAGTATTGATTTTCTCTTCTACTGTTGTATGAAAACTGGCCACCTATTTTTCTGATAGTATAGCACAAAGGAAAATTCTACCACTTCATGAACACTAAGAGCATTACAGGAAAATGCTGGATTAAATTTTTTTTATACCTGTCACATTTGTGACAACTTCAAATGCACACACCTCACTTTCCCTTATTAGAAATGCATTTGTCAAGCCTACAGCCCTCATTTTCCCTGTATATGGCTTCATTTTCAAGGCAACGTTTCTTATTCTGGGGTGCTACTACAAAGGAGAGTTGGTTTATCTTAAATAATGGAAGTATGCACCTTTAAAGTTCTTATAAAATGAGTGTTATACCATTTGCAGGAACAGATTTCAGTGTAGTAACCTATAACATAAAACACGAAGTGATCAAGAAAGAATGGCCTGTCACAGCTTAGTTTAATGTATTAAACTATACAGCAGTATACATTTCTATCGTATGAGTAGACCTGTAATATTTTGCAATTTTCTTTTACTAGCTTAATGTTTCAACTGTCACTGCAAGGCCTTTTTCTCCACCTGAAATAAATTGTTCTTTGTGGGCATGCTCTTCTGTTACATTTAAAAATGAAGTTTCTGTCTTCTTTTGTGCAAAAATGTCGTCTGGTATGAAAGTAGTAATTGGTTCCACCACAGCTTCAGCATATTTCAAAACGCACATCTAAATCAAAGAGGAAGCACAAGAGGAACACAAGTCTTATGGGGAGCAGCTGAGGGAACTGGGATTGTTCAGTCTGGTGAAGAGGAAGCTCAGGGGAAACCTTATTGTTCTCTACAACTGCCTGAAAGAAGGTTGAGGCAACGTGGGGGTTGGCTTCTTCTCCCAGGCAACAGCGATAGGATGAGAGATAATGGCCTTTTCCTAGTGGAGGTTCAGGTTAGATATTAGGAAAAAATTTCTTCTCAAAGAGTGGTGAGGCATTGGAACAGGGAATGGAGTCACCGTCCCTGGAGGTGTTGAAGAAATGTGTGGATGTGTCACTGAGGGATGTGTTCTAGGGGGCATGGTGGGAGTGGGTTGACAGTTAGAACAGATTATCTTAGAGGTCTTTTCCAAACTTAATGATTCTATAATTCTGTGATGCAGAGTGCCATCTAATTTTCCAAATATGATATAGGCATAGGGTCTAATTTACACCTTAGCTGGAAAGTTGACTGGCTTGGTTCCTTTTTGCATCCCTGTCATTTACATTACAAACAAGTGATGATGCAGAAAGAGATACTGGATTCCCTAAATAGAGAGCATGCTCTCAGCTTAAAAAGATGCAGAAGCATCTTTTGACCTGTTTCTATCAAAACAAGAATGGTGACATGCAGAGATGGAAATTTCTTTAGTAACACAGAATATATGTACTCTAGACGAGCTCATATAATCATTTCCCAAAGGAAAGAAAGAAGTACAGGGGATAGCTTGTTTTGCCTGCAGATCTTGTGGGGGAGAGACCCAAAGTGCAGGGAGTACTGGGCTTCTCCTGGAGTAAAGCTGCAGGTGATGGAGACTGTTACAAAAGAGGAGTTCAGAATGTCCTACCTTTGGAAGACATCTGAATGAATTCTCTATTACAGAAGTAAACAGTTAAACATGTTTAGCTTGAGACTGTAGAATTTAAAAAAATTGAAATTTTTTTGAAGTGATGGAAAGTTTTAATGGAGTTTTACTCCTCGGTTTTTTTTTTGTTTTTTTTTTTTTCAAATATTATTGATACTATCAATTCAAAAAAGGCTTATTTAAAAATAAAAAGGGCATTGAGAGTTCACAGCAACTCAACATAAATACATATGGAGAATAAAGCTACTGATAATATTGCTGTGCTGTTTTCTTTGCGGTGTGGATAGTGGCCTGGTTTATAAAATAACTATTCACAAATCAGAATTGAATTTAAAAGTGGATTTTAATGACAACCCTGTTTGTCACCATCACTACAGTGATTCTGGGCCAACGGCATTCTGGGCTGCATCAGAAGAGGAGTAGCTATCAGGCCAAGGGAGGTGACTGTCCCTCTCTACTCTGCCCTTGCAAGACCCAATCAGGAGTACTGTGATCAGGTCTGAGACCCCCAGCACAAGAAGGATGTGCATCTTTTGGGGAGGGTCCAGAGGAGTGCCACCCTTATGAAGACAGACTGAAGGAACTGGGGTTGTTTAGCCTGGAAAAGAGAAGGATGCAGGAGGACCTCACTGCTTTCCAATATTTAAAGGGAGATTATAAACGGGGAAAATCAACACAGGCAGAGATAAAGATAGAAAAAGGGGGAATGGTTTTAAACTGAAGGAAGGAATATTTGGATTAGATTTCAGGGAGAAGTTTTTCACTGAGAGGGTGGTGAGGTGCTGGAACAGGCTGCCCAGTGAGGTTGTGGACAATCCATCCCTGGAGGTGCTCAAGGCGAGGTTAGATGGGGCCCTGAGCTACCTGATATAGCAGCTGACAATCCTGCCTGTGTTAGGGGGGTTGGAACTTGATCCTTGAGATTGCTTCCAACCCAAGCCATTCTATGTTTCTGTACGAATTTAGTGGCCTTCAGTCTGGTTGCAGCCTTTTAACAATAGCATACCTACTATGAATTGCAAAATAAACAAAAAAAGCACACAAGGACCTTAGTCATGTCCTTTGCCCTATTTATGCTGAGTGTTATGTATACAATCAGTCTCTAGATAACAGACTTCTAAGAAATCTTAACTATAAGCCTTCTTTTTGCAGAAAGTAACCTGCGTGGTCACACTCTACCTACGGCCGACTGTTGAGTATTTCTTCAAGCTGGATGAGTGTGCTCTCTCTGCACATTTTGTTTTTCCAGCAAAAAAAAAGAGCATGAATAGAGCTATTTCTACAACCTTTGTTCACAGTTCAGCAAAAAACAAACAAGCAAAAAAAGCAACGCACTGCTGCAGAGGATAATGCAGAAGAGTGCTGTCTTTTAAGAGAAGCCTCCAGCAGACTTGACGGCCTTTTGAGAAACAGCATTTATTTCCCACTAGTCATCTGTGAAACAAAACATTCCCCTTTCCTTGTATCTGAGCTATCTATCACGCCCTACTGCGATGGATGCGAAACATAAGCATGCCAAGACCCACGGCTCCAAATCCTACCACCATTCCTATTTTCTCCGTGCTCACGCAGCGCGGGCGGCAGTTCGCACTCAGGCACAGGCACGACGCGCCACAAACACGTTCCCCTGCCTGTTACAGTCGCACAAAACGAGTGTCACGTTAACAGCCTGACAGCGAAGACGCGGATGCGGCTTCAGCCCGAGGCACCTGCAGCTGGGAGCTCCTTTTCACCAGCCCACACAGGAAGAGAGCTGCAGTTCGCACAGACTCAGGGCTGTCAAATTGCGGCATGGCGAACTGTGAGAGATTAAAAATACACAGCTGGGCGAGAAGCCCCGGTGATCCCTAGTCCCACAGAACTGTCCCTCAGGGAGCCGATCCCTCCCCCTTCCCCCCTGTTCCAGGGCCGAGCCCCGCGGGCAGGACGGGGCCACCCCGAGCGTGGGCAGCGGCCCAAGGCTCGGCACGTTCCATTCCCTGCGCAGAGCGGGGGGTTGCGCTCCGGAACCCCTCCACTCTACTGAGAAGGGGTCGCGAAGCATCTCGTTGCGCCGCTACCCGCTCGGGCGCAGTCAGCGAGCACGGCTGACCCCACGGGGGCGACGGACGGCGGCGGCGGCGGCGGGGGATCGCGGGGCGGGGGGGCGGGGGAAGACGGGGCGGAGTTAGTAGGTTCCGGAGGGCGAACCGCGCTGGCGTCGCGGCTGTCGGAAAGGAGCGGCGCCGCGAGCCGCCGGGGACGCGAGCCCTCTGTCTTCGGCGCCGCAGTCCCGCCGCCCAGCGCAGCCCGGAGCTCGGCTCTGTCCTCGGCGCCCCGTCGGGCGACAGGAGCGGCGGCGGCGGCGGCGCGACCGTACCGCGGCGATGCCGGCGGTGCAGAAAACGGTGTCGGAGATCCGCTCCCGCGCGGAGGGTAAGTGCCGCCCGGCGCCCGCCTTCCCCCGGCCGCGGGGAGGGACGGCGCTCGGCTCGCGGGGCTGCGGCCGCCTGCGGCCGAGATTGGGCGGCGGGGGCGGGCGGCGGCGACCGCTGCTGCAAACGCGCCGTGCTCGTGGCCGTCAGGCCGAGGAGCGAGCGCTGGGGCGCGGTGCTGCCGCTGTGCGTTCCGGGCGGCGTCGCGTTGTGCGTTTGTCATTGTCTGTGTGCGGCGGAGCTGCGTGCGTGACCGCGGGGTGTGCGGGAACACCTCCCTTGCGGGCACTATTGTGGGCAGTGTGTGCTGGTCGTGAGAAATAAGCGCTTCCAGTGCGAGTGAATTAACAGTGGAGAAGCAGCAGCGCGTTGGGACAGCTTGTGGTTTGCTGTGGCTGCGGATAATGACAGCAATCACTGCAGGGACCCGTGCCTCCTGAGGCAGGTGTGCTGGCCTTAGTCCTAGGGCTGTGTTGGAGTCACTCGGAGATAAATCAGGCCCCGTGCATCTGGTGGAGGCCATTAAGGGAAGGAGTAGCTTTCTCCCTGCATCTTCATTCCTTCCTTCCTTCTTTCAAGCAGGTTACTTCTTTTTGTTTAATTTTTCTTTTTATTTTATTGTGTGTGTGTGTGTTTGTGTGTGTGCCAGCAAGAGTGCAAAGAATAAATATTGGGAATAGGCAGTTACCTTCTCATTCTTTTTTGTTTCAGCCAGCCTGTTTGCCTTTCTCCTCCATGCTTTTCAGGGAGAACCTGCTTTTGTTTATAGGAGCTTACCTCTTAGTTCCTAGGCAGTGTGAGTTGGCCAAGGAAGCAGAAGAATATAAAATCACAGAATTGCAGGGACTGGAAAGGACCTCTAGAGATCATGTAGTCCAACTCCCCTGCAAAAGCAGGCTCCCTAAACCAGGTTGCACAGATAATAGCCCGAGAAGCAGTGAAGAAGATGCATGCCTCCAGGGACACTTTTGAAATGTGCTTACAACCGGAGTGGCTGTGGTGCTGTACACACAGTACTTAGAAGGTTCATACAGTGGGACTGGCAGAGTGTCCAAACACTCAGTGCTGAATTTCAGTCCATTTCCAGTTCTTTTCAAGTCAATTGCTTTTCCACTGAAAGCTTAGAATCAGCGTTCCCAGTTTATTTGTGCTTTCTTTAAAGTGACAAAACTACAGCAGCATTTAAGGATTATTAAATGAAGAAATGTGGTCCCTAAAAGAAAGTGTTTGTTTAAGACGTGCAGATGTAGTGGAAGGAGAAAAAAAAATCTTGCCGATTTGAATATTGTTCAAGGTTGGATGACTGCAAGACAGCTGAACACAGTGATTAATAGGTTTCTCCTAAATACCTTTGTTTGGTCTGTGAATAGGTATGGCATTTCTTTTAAGAAGTGTAACTTTTGGAAGATGGTGTGATGGCTTTTCATCCTAGCAGGGGCATTACTACCTTGTTCTGTGCTTTGATGTATGTTCCATTACTCCAAAATAAGTCATGTAAAAATGATTGTCATTTAAAATATGTGCTTCTGATCTTAAATTTTAATGTGAACTATACTAGTTTCTGTTTCTATCCAGTTCACTCATGATTAAATGAATGTCAGTGGGTCTTTTTAGTTTCTTTTTGTCTCCTTTTCCAGATTTGGTTTGCTTTGACTGTGTGACTGGTGTTTATAAATAGTGCTGCATAAGGAAATGTTACTATTTCTTAAGAGACTCCTGAGTCCTCCTTGGCTCTTGAAAGTGACATAAAGTAACCATACAGTCCTCGGCGTGGTCATGTCAGGAGTCTGTTAGATAAACCCTGTGCAGAGCGACGATAAGGCTGCCTTCTGAGACATACCCCAAAGCCTTACCTGCAGCATGAAATAGGAAGCACTTTGTTAATGACAAAGTTGCTGTGCACTCTGTGCAACTCTGCTAATAATGCAGTCACAAAGAGCGTTTTCCTAAGTGCCGTTGCAACACAGGCCATTCCTTAGAATAGCCAAAGACTTGAGGGGATGTGATAGACAAGCTAATATTACTTCCTTTGTTCTAGAATTTCTTTGTTGTACATTTTGGGTTAAAACCTCATTTTTCTCTATTACTGCAGCAAGTAATTTCTGCCTCAAAGACCTTTTATGTGGATCATGAGTTACCTTATCAGTATGGACTGCCTTGACATCGTCTCGGAACTGAGCTCTCTCTGGCATAAAGAGATAATAATACTGCTATTAGAATAAATCGGCTGCTGTGCTCAGATGGAAAGAACTCAGACCTGTCAGAATAATGCACACGTGTGTCATTCCCAGTCATAGAAGATGTAACGTTACAGTCTGTACATTACTACAAAATAAAAATTAAAGGTATTTTAACATCTGCAAGACAACGTGTAATTTTCATGGTGAATGGAATTTGGTTATAACACAGCTAATGTTTTGGTGGTAATCTTCCACACCTCTGCAGGATCTTGTGCTCTTTGTGGCTGATAACCAGGAATGCAATCTTTTTGTAATAAATTCTTTGCCTACTGTCCCTCTTGTAAAGAAAACCTGTGATTCACATTAGGCAATGCTGCAGTTCTACAGAATTGATTTGTGAACCAGTGAAGTCTTGCTCAAAACATGGAAGGTCTGGTCCTTCTAAACAAATTATAGAGATTTCCTAAACCAATAACCTTTATTAATAGAGATTTTCACCACCAATAACCTTAACTCAGAAACTTAGCTGGCCTTGAGGTGTTTGGTACTATGGAAATAGCATCTGTGTCTTGTATTCTGCAGTTGCAAATCACATGAGAAAATCTTTGAATGTATTTAGAGCCTTGCAGTTAATATATGCATCTATTAAATAATACGAAATGGAATAATTCAGAGCCACGTATATGTATTTATATACGTACATTCTGGGAGAGTGGGATTGGCATTGGCAGTTTTTATTAGGGGTCTCTAAGCTTTTGAAAATATGAACATTACTCCAAAAGTAATGCCTCCAACATAGTAAATGTTGGCCACAGTGTCAGAGGCAGAAGTTGGTGGTGTGGCAGTAGAGGTCGAACCTTTCTGCCAGTATTCCATTACATTTTGTTGATGTGTGACATTTCAGCAGAGGAGCAGTGACAGAATAGTATCAGACATGGAAGTGCATTTGAAGCAAAGGTGTGTCACTGAATTCCTCCACACAGGGAAAATGGCACCCATTGACATTCATTGACACTCGCTGAATGGTTATGGTGACCAAACAGTGGGTGTGAGTGCAGTGAGGTGGAGGTTGGTGCATTTCAGCAGTGGCAGCAGTGACAAAAAAGACATCCTAGATGTCCATGCGCAGCTGTCACACCACAAAATGAAGAGCATCTCAATCAGCTTACCTGTGTGAATCAGCGGATTACAACCAGAGAACTGTGCAGGGAGCTGAGTATCAGCTGGTTGGAAATGATGATGGTAGTGTTGCAATGCTGCAAAATTTGCATAAGGTGGGTCCCATGAGTGCTCACACAAGAACAGAGAGAGCACTGTAAGCAAATCTGCCAGTGTCTGTTGAACCACTATGAGGCTGAAGGTGACAGTTTCCTGGATTTCATCATTACTTGTGACGAGACATGGTGTCACCTCTAGGAACCAAAGTCAAAACGCAGTCTGTGGAGTGGTGACGTGAATTCTCCATCGTAGAAAAGTTCAAAACACACTCCTTATTGAATAAAGTTATGTGTGCTTTTAGGTTTGGAAAACATCTATATTTCCTGGAGCCCAGACAAACATCTGATCACTACATCATGCTGCTGACTAAGCTGAAGGCTTGAACTTCCAGAATCAGGCCAGAGAAGGAGACGACCTTTCTCTTGCGGTACAGCAATTTCAAGCCCCATACCAGTTTGAAGACCATGAAGAATATTGCAAGTTTTGGCTGGACTGTCCTGCCACACTCGCAGTATTGTCCAGTTTGGTGCCTTCTGACTTACCTTCTGACTTCTTTTGGAGACAGTGAAAGGTGGACTGCATGGGTAACATTTTCAATGGCAGTTATGCCATTTTAGCAATAGTGGAAGAAGTGGCTCTCCTCCACTGATGCAGATTTTAATGAGCTCAATGTGCAGGCTATTGTTCATCACTGGTGAAAATGCATGGCTAATGGAGGTGACTGTGTTGAAAAACAGTGTCTTGTAACTGAGAATTTGCTCCATCAAACAGTGTTATACTCTTTTTATCTGTTGCAGTTTCCATGGAAATAAGTTGGAGGCATTACTTTCAGAGCAACCTACGTAGAAGCATTGGTAGAGTTCAGTAAACTATCTTGAATGGTAGAGAAAGCACAGAAATTTTTGAGGTGCTGTTGTGCAATCTGCCAACAATGCTAATAGCAATTTTGCCGTATTAGGGGAGGCAAATGCCCAGGTGAGAGCTAGGTGAAGCTGAACTAGTGGAAGTTGGCACAACTTGTATATGAAAAGGACAATTGTTTTGAAATTCTGTAGTAGTCATCAGATTGTTTTCAGCTGTCAATTTTTGTGAGGCCTAATAGATCTTCAGGAGTTTCTACTTCTGGACTGTGGGGTTGTGTATCATTTTAACAGACCTAATGCTTGTTATTAGCATTTTTTCCTGACAAGTGTGTTTTGCAGTCTATGTTGAGATAGCCAGTGCTTCAAAGTGGAAAATTTGGGTCCAGTCACAGCGCAGGCTTGGCAGCCTCAGCAGTAGTAGGTCAGGGCAACTCATTGCTGTTGCGGTTCCTTTCTGTTCTTTCACTCCTCAAAAGTGCAGAGGTCAGGTTCTCAGTGCCAGTTATCTTATCAAAGTTTTATTGTGGCACTGTGACACACTTTTTCAGTCTCACTGGCTGTCTTTGAACTGCACTGTGTTCTTTGGAAACGTGAGCTAGCAGACTTGCTAATGTAAGAGTTTTTGGCTACAGAACCAAGCTTTCAAGCAAAAACATGGTCATTAATGGGTTCTCTTATTGGAGAAAGCTCAAGTTGACTGTTTGGCTTTTTTACTGTTATTTCATTGGTCATTTATTTGAATTTTGTTGCTTGAAGATGTTATCTTTTACTGGAAAAACTGTAAATATTTATTCCTTACAGAGTACACTTTTTACTATGAACATTTTTCATGTGTTGCTTATACGCTGACACAGCCATCTCTCTGTACTCTCAAAATTCCCAGCTACTGTCTGCAATTTTTTCTTGCCTTTCCCCACTGTTACATGTATTTTACTTCAGTTCCTTTTAAGGAAATCCTCAATTACAATCTGTTATATAAGTTCTTTGAATGAAATTTATGGTTTTGTGTTTATTCATCAATAGCTTCCACATTTTGCATTTTGCTAGCAAATAGTTTCGAAGTGCAGAACAAAATATCAATTTTAGATTGTGCAGCAGTTTGGCGAACAGACTTTTTCATTAGAGTAATAATTACTTTCTTTTCTCATTGAAGCACATTTTTGTTGGTTTTGACCCTGTAGGGTTGTAATTAAAACAAACAAACAGATATCAGAAAATGGGATTCTGAATATTAAATGGAAAGTAGTTTTAAAACATGCAGTTTCTGCACAATAAATCAGAGTAGTATGACTTGTTGATATTCCCAGTTATTCCTTTAATTGTGCTGACTGGCAAACTTTTTCAAGTCAGATGCTTTTCTGTCATTGGGGGCACATGAGATCATGTGTCATAGAATCTAATAATTATCTGTTTAAACAACAGTAGTTTTACAAGCTGCAGAAGAGGACGAGAGGTCTTGCCATGTATTTGTTCTTCCTAAATGCCAGGTTTTACATAGAGCAGTGACATGTTTCCTGTTTGAAGGGTGATAATTGCTGTTTTGTTCTTGATCATTATAAGACTTCAAAATTATTACTATGTATTACTACCTTAGTATTTGTTGTGTCCTTAGAAGAGCCAAAGTAGAGTGATGGTGTCTTTAATTTTAAAGCCCTGGGACAGTGCATTTCTCAACACTCATTGCGATTAGCAAACGAGGTACAGGTAAAGTCAGTGTCTGTTTTGACGTCTGTAACACAGCAATAACTGTGTACTTTTTTTTTTTAAGGGAGGTTAGAATGCTTGCTTCATCTTAGGTTCTTACTCAGAGTCTTCACAGTGTTTTTTTTCATTATCAGATATTTGTCACAGCTGATTCTTTGATACTAACTGCGTGTCTTGTCTTTCTTTCCTGTCTGGATTCCTGTCTGGTTGTTCTATACCTTTTTCATTGTCAGCTTTCTGAATATTTGGATCAGTGTTGCTATGTCATCTTGGAATCTTTTAATGGATTAGAGAGGAGCAGCCAGCTTTAATTTTTACTGGTTTGTTAAGTGCATCTTTGAAAACCACATTTGCTAAAAATGTAGCTGCTTTCACCAGGAGCTGATCTGGTGGATGTGCTTCCCTTTGTTCTCGTGATTACTTTCAGACAAGGTTTTGAGACAGTCATCTGTGTATTTGATTAGTAGGCTGAGTTCATGCAGGCTGGTTTGGTGCCAGTGGATTCTCACTCTTTTTGAGGAAGAAATACAGCACTTAGTGGCTTCCTTTTGACAAAGCAGTCAGCTTTTATGAAACCTGCTGCACTGAGGCTTAGGCAGCAGCTGAACCGCCCATAAATTTTGTTTAAAATGTCACAGAAATGTAGCTTTTAAAAGTCTGGTGTGATTTATTGCAGTTAGACTCCAGTTTGTGAGTGCAGTGTGATCAATGTCCCACTTTGTATTTTAGTGCTTGACATTATCTGGGCGCTTCTTAATGCCAACAACTTGTTGCCAAATTCTGTACTTACCTAATATAAATAAAACATATGTGGGTCATATTTGAAAGAATGACTGTGATTAAGTAAAGCCTTTGATGACTTAATCTGTTTATGCTACACCAGTGTGGATGAGATGCGGGAGAAATTTGAAGTACTCATCATTTTCTGAAGATGCAGAGTACAAACCAGTCCTGGGAATGTGACAGATACATAGTTGTGTACACGTGGTGTAGAGAAATGCCCATTCACTGTCAAAGAGACAGTTATAGAAGTCCAGTATCTTGAGAAATTAGTGAAAAATTTCACCTACAAAACATAATGTACAGACTTGGGGAAAAAAAATGGAGTTCTAGGCTCGGCCTGCATTGCATGCAGGCTGAGTGTCCCTGAAGGCATTTGGTGCACACGGAGCACAGAAATGATGCCTGGAGTGTTGTTTGCTGTACAGATGTGTAGCAAGGAGTTTTCTTTGACCTCGGGCCACTCTGAAAATGGGCAGCTTCCTGGCGAGAAAATCTTGCTGCATTTCAGATTTGTTGCAAGGCATCTCTTGCAAACCCAGGCAAATAGGAGCTGCAGAGGGACTGAAACCTGCATGTGCTAACACTTGATGGAAGTTCTTGGGCAGACAGTTAGAGCAAGAGATGATGACAGCATTCCAAAGAGTGATGCATTGTAAACAGGTGATGCTGTGGGAGGGTAGGATGAAGGGAATCTTTGTCAAATGCCGAATTAGAATGTTAAGACTTTTATTTTCTCTTTTCATTCTTTCTGATAACTGTGTATGAAAGTAAAACATTTTAAAGGAAATTGTTTCTCATTCCTTAGGAAACATTTAAATTAAGCATATTTACCATTTTGGTCAACGTAATAACTTCAGTTAAGTAATTAAGAACTCTTAATGTTTTTATATGTGTATACATGTGTAGACACAAATGAAATTAATGAAATTAAAATTGTACCTTGATACTTAGTTTTGTTTGGCAGCATAGTCAGTGTATTCTGTTGGATGTGTTTAGGAGCTTGGGCAAAGACATGAGGGAGATGAGTAACCTTTAAGATTTCAGGGCAGTCTAACATGCTTTTACTGAAGCTGCAGGCTGCAGAAGGCTATGTGTGAGGCTCAGCACTTCCAGAGATTCCTTTTTAAGTATAGACTGAGAAATGTGAATTCAAAGTAATAGAAAGGAGGGTAGTGAATATTTATTATACTCCTAAGCATCTTTTTGCTGCCTTTTTTGTCTGTAGTCCCTTGTTATTTTAAACAAATGGGTATTATGTTTAATGTCTGCTAACATTTGCTTTAACTCTGTAACTGTCAGGACTCAAGTTGCAAAACTTTGAAACTAGCGCTGTGGAACTAGAGTAGTGCGTTCTGAAAACGTGTGAACTCTTTCCTTGTTTCCTGAGCTTAGTCAAGCTGGAGTGGTACTTCTAAGGGAGCAATTTGCAACTTTTTTTTACCTGTTCTCTCAGTAGCTGTTTTTCACATTCGTTCCTTCATGGAGCAGCCGGAAAGTGTTGTGTTCCTGGGTCAAAGGTGTGCTTGCTGTGTAATGGGCCCAAACACGAGTATAGCTGTGTGACTAGATGTTTAATTGTGATTACTGAAAACATCATGCTTAAGGTTGTGCCCGTGTCAAGTTGCATTACAGCTGTATGTGTTTATGGAGCTGTGTGCTGGGGATCCTGCACAGCCAGTTGGATGTGTGACAGGGGCAAGGGCTGCCTCTCCAAGGGTTGGTACTGATGGAAATAGAAAATGGCTTGCTTAGTCTGACATGTGCATTTGTGTGCTTCCGCCAGGCAAGGATTGGTGTATGGGCCCCTTGGGTGGGTCAAGTCTGTTAGGTTTGCCGCAAAGGGTGTTCTCGAGACGTTTACTGAAGCTTGACTAGAATTGTTGTATGTGTGCCTTGCAGTGGAGAGCTGGAAGGAAGGAAATGAATTCCAGTAAGTGAACACAGTAGCAGGGATTTCCTGTGTAATAATATCAGGAACTTCATGTCCCTGATACTGGCGGGAAAGTCTGGAGCAAGGAAGATTTACCTGGGAGAAGGGCCAGGTTCAGGAACACTTAACAGGAAGTGTCCAGCCTCTGCTTGGATATATACGTGGATGCTAAGGGAGCTGGCTGATTGTGCCAGTAGGCCACCACCAGTTATCTCTGAAAGGTCTTAGTGGTCTGGAGTGTTCCCTGTGGTCTGGAACAACATAGCTCATTTAACTGTATGGTAAGCTGCATTGGTTTTCTGTGTGTGTTTAGGCTGTGAGAATGAGTTTTCTATGAGTGTTTCTTAGAACAGGTGATAGATAGGCAAATAAGTAAAAATAGTGTGTCAATTTGATTTAAGATAGCTATACTAGACGCCTTCTTTTTGTGTTTATTTGTTCAGACATCCTCTTAGTGTACTGTTGTTCTGCCATTGAGATTAATGGTAGAATTTTTCCAAGATTTTGGTAGGAAGTTTACCCCTATATTTATCCTTACCTACACTCTTAATTGTTGCACTACTATAGTTGTGTAACAATTCAGTTTAAAAGAAGGACATAGGAAAATTCAGTTTAAAGGAAGGACAATGTGTTACATGTTTATTGAGCAGACAGAAGGAAAAGAGATCAAGAAGAATTGAATGTAGAAATGCCTCTTTAAATTTTTTATTTTCTTTTAAATTCAGCAACAAGTAGTGTTAAAGTTTACATGCAGAACTGAAAACGAATCTGTTGAATGGTCTGTAGGCAATATGGAGATCTTCTGAGTTAATAATTCTTATTTGGCAGGTAACTGTTGTTTCATCACTGGTATTGTAGTGTAGTACTGAACTTCTTTTCAGGAGTTAGTGTTCATTTATTTCTTTTAGTGTCTTCCTTTTAAAATATGTTTGTCCCAGTACTAGAAGTAAGATCACTCAGCTGGGAGAACTGAAAGAGGTTGTTGATCACAGATCATAGTTAACTTCTTCTGTGAAGCAGCATGAGCTATTTGAGTGCATTCATTAATTCAGTAGATAATTGTTCATTATTATTGCTTTACAAGGCTTCTTGGCCATATCATTTTATCCTCACATCTAATTACCTATGTGCTTTAAAAGGCTGAAACTTCTTTTTTTTTTTAAACGAACTTTACCTGTTATTGTAACAAGCACACATAAATCGAGGTCACATTCACAATAGTTGTGGGATCTTTTTGTCATGAAGTGCTCTGAATCTTGTATGCGCACATTTACTTATTTATATTAAAAAAATCCTGCTTTTTTTTTTTTTTTTTAAAGGCTATGAGAAAACAGACGATGTTTCAGAGAAAACTTCTCTAGCAGATCAAGAAGAATTGAGAACTATATTCATCAATCAGCCCCAGTTAACCAAATTCTGCAATAATCATGTCAGGTATTAACTTCTATTTTTGTTGATACATATGTATCTTCATAATGTTGCATACTGCTTAGCAAAAGCAAAGAGAAGATTGTTTATTCTACCTCCTTCGACCACTCTTCTGACTCCAGAAGGAGGAATGAAGAGAAATGACTAGAACAGCAAAACTGTTTCATATAGAAAGCTGACCTTCAGAACTTTTAAGTTCTGAGTAAGAAGGTCCTTAATCGATCTTCCGCAGCTTTTACATATCTCTTGAGTATGGATTTATTCTTCTGGTTAGTACAGTTTATCTTTTGTTTTTGATCATATCTCTTGTAGCTGGGCCAAGGTAGATTTCTCTTGGCAGTGGTCTTGTTTGTGCTTTGGAAACTGCCTCACAAAAGTAGTTTTGAAATTCCAGTTTGGTCTTTAGGACTTCGCTGATTTCTATTAATTAATTTATTTGTAATTTGAGTTTTAGAAATATACTGAATACTTAATAAGTAACATGTTTTTAGATCTGATAATGTCCTTCAGTTCCACTGTTAAAATTCAGAGTAGTAGAAGGGCGAAAATAGCCCTGCCTCAAACAAGTGTATTTTCTGAAGGTACATTGGATATATGCAGAAGTTTTGTAGACACTAAGAATAATGTTGTATTTGAGGTTTGTTGCTTCTTCATGGACTTGAGATCTTCATGTATAATACTTCATATACTTCATGTATGCAACTTTTCTGTCTCTTCCTCTGTTTCTTGACATTGTTTATTTCTTTAATAGGATATGTTAATTCTACCTTTAACTTTGCATAAAACAGTCAAATTAAAGTAAATGTTATTAACTTGGAGTTTATAATATTCTTAACAGTCTTTTGTATGAAACTTTTGGCATTGATATTTTAACTGTTATTGTTTCAGGATGGTAGCATTCTATTCTTAAACAAGTGTAAGGCAGACAAAAAGCTGAATGTTCAAAAGCTCACAACTCTTCAGTTTTGATTTAGCACCCTTCTCATTATGATAGCTCGACTGATAATCCTTTCCCCCCAGTTTTTTTCTGCACTTGAGTCACGATGCAGAATTGATCACCAAGTGTATGCCGTAGCTTGCTCAGTAGGATATTGTTCTGGGGTGTAAGATCTGTGAGCTTAGGTCCCTGCTTCCTGTTTCTCTCTTTTTTTCTTTTTTTTTTTCTTTTTTTCCTCTCCTTGTTTCTTGTAACCAAGTCGCAGCAGAGATGACAAGGAAACTTTTTGCCTCAAAACGTAAGTTCACAATGGCTTCTGTGGATAATGGGCACTTTCTTTCATTAGCTAGTTCATAGAAGTCTGAGAAATGCGTCTGTAGATGTCTTCAGATTTCTCTTTTAAGCAAAAATGAATCTGTTTGCTCTCACAGAGATCACAGAAAGTTCTGTTGTATTTAAAAGCTTGTATAACTGAGAGGGAAGGAATACATTTGAAATGTTTTCATATTGTAATAATAGTACATGTTTTTGTCTTTTTGTCTTAGCACTGCAAAGTACAACATTATCACATTCCTGCCAAGGTTCCTTTATTCCCAGTTCAGAAGAGCTGCCAATGCATTTTTTCTATTTATTGCATTACTTCAGGTAAGAGCAGCAATAAGGGAGCAGGAGTAGCAGGTACAGGGTAATGGAACCAGGGTACAACCCGGTGCCACTTTGATTTCATATTTTGCCTGGAAAATAATGAGTCATTAGAATGGGGATATTTAGGCACATGTGTGACTAGCAATGAAAAGGACGAAATAACTGGAGAAGTGGTAGATACTATTGCCCTTAAAAAAAAAAAAAATTGTCCATTAACTTTCTGCCTGGTTTCCACATAGTTGCTTTAAAATGTGATCTAGGGTATCACTGAAAATAGGTGTATGTTCATCTTATTCCAAGAAACGCAGCATATATGTAATACTGTTGTGTTTTCTTTCAGATACACAATGTAGTGATAGAAAAAATAAATGTGTAATAAATAACACTGGCAGTTTTTGAAAACCTTTTATGATAAATTGAGGATGTGTTCTAACTACAATGAGACACTACTTACTACTCCACTTTTTCTGCAAAATCTCATTGTGGTCATATGGGCTGCCATTGCCTGTTCTAAATGCATTAAGGCAGGAATACTCATGTGGTAAATTAGTGCTGCCATTAACAACTCTAGTCAATATAAAGATAATTACAGATAGTTATGAATATGTGTCTGCATCCTCTCAGCATTTATTTTACATACCCGTTTGCTTGTATCATCTGTGTCTTTACTTGCTTATCAGAAACAGATTTCTTAAATTGTGTAGCTTTTTTATATTTGTTCATTAGTAAGTAGTAAGATACAAAATATCTTCTTGAAATTAAAAATACACTGGAGATGTCTCCATTAAACTAAAGTGAAAAAAATAATTGTATCTTATGAATATGTGTTTAAATTTAATTTGAAACATAAAAGGTGATAGTGAATCTTCTGTAGATCCTAAAACCTCTGAAAGTAACTGCTGAGTACTGTTCAATTTAAATTGTTTTATCAGCTTTGTTTGATTCTAAGACAGTACCCCTCACATGGAAATAATCAGCACTGTGTCTAATTAACAAACTAGTTGCTGTCTCTAAGTTTTCAAGAAAAGTTGCAAGTTCTAATTACTGTGTTAAAAATGTTTTCATCCAGGAATTCAAGCACTTTTTTTTTTTCTTTCTTTTTAATAGCAAATTCCAGATGTATCACCAACAGGCCGTTATACAACATTGGTCCCTCTCTTATTTATTTTAGCCGTAGCTGCAGTGAAGGAGATAATAGAGGATATTGTAAGTATTTAATAGCCATATTTTTTTAAATTATGATCAAATTTCTCATAGATTATATTATATATATAAAAAAAAAACTTTTTGAATAATTCTCTGTTGAGCCATTCTTGGCTTCTGGGTGTTCTTGAAAATTATAAAGTTACTTATGTCAGACATGGAGTCTTGTACAATTTGTGTGTTTAATGTTTACAGGAGTGACAACAAGGTGGAAAATCAGTGACTGTTTATCATATAGATTGATAGTAGTCAGGAAGTTCTCATTATTATAGTACAAGCATATTTAGATGAAGTGTGAGCTGGAAGCAAAACTACTGATTTCTACTGACTCCACAGAAACCACTCAGGCTCAGTATGTTGAGAATATTGCAATTTTATCAGAGACTCAGCTAATGGAATGTTGGAAGCTACTGAATTTGTAGAAAGTTGAATTTATTTTAGAATAAAATAAGCTTTAAATAATTATTTGGGTAGGAAAATTGTATTTTCTTCCTCCATTAATGCTTTATTCCTACTTCATTACATGTTTGAGCTGGATTTAAATTCTGTCTCTGAATGCAGTACTGGAGTATAACATTTTCTATAAAACTTGAAAGAACCTTGATCTTAGGAATAATAAAAAATATAGATTAAACATAAACAAAAAAAAAACCTACTCAGGACCTTTCCTAGTTCTGCTTCATTATTTGAGGTGCATTTGAACAAGTAGATAGAACTTAGGAACTTTGAGTTGAGTATGCAGGAGATGGTAACTTGACTGCCACTTTATAAAAGGATTTTCCCCAGCTGTCGAATTCAGGTCAGTGTATCTGCTGAATCTTTTTTGTTCTTTTCCTTTAAAGTCAGATGCATAAAATAAAGACTTTTTTGTTGTTTTTTTCATGGCTTTTTAAAAGGGAATAAACTTTGCAGTTTTTCCAGTTTTTCCAGCACAGTACAATTTACTGTAAGTTTTTTGTATCTTGCTGCTAAGTGTGATGTGTTGATACCTCAGAGCTGGGAGGATAAATGGAAAGCTTGCCCTTGTTAGAAAGGTTCCCACCCATGCCAAGCTTTCCTGGACCTTTTTGAGTAGTAGGAGCTGTTGTTTGGCTTTCTTCTTCCATAAAATTAAAAATTTTAAGAGCTAGAATTTTGTTATGTCTTGGAAGCATCCATTCTAACTTTGTTTTGTTGAGTAAGGAGAGGTATGTCAGTCTTTGTTTAACTTTCAGCAAAGGTTTTTGGAGTCTTTTCATTACCTCCCCTCCCAGAAACAGAGTGGCTGGGTTTGTGTTTTGTGTTTATGCTATTTGCTGCCCACTAGGCAGCTTCTCCTCAGTTGTCTTTGTTGCTTTCCCTTTTCATAAACAAAGTCCCTTTTAAAAAGCCGTAAAATCAATTCATGCTCTTTCAGATATTTTTAACTGTTCTCCTGTTAATGCTTACAGACTTGTACCATCTGTCACTGTCTAGGCAAATATAAAACGGAGGCTGCTGCTACTGTACAGAGCGTCCTTTTTAAAATTATCTCCCTCCTCTTTTACGTCATTTGTTTCTTCGTATCATTTGCTCTTATGCAATTTGGAGTGTTTAGTTTGGCCTGAAGCAGAAGCCAGGGTGTAGGTTCAGGGTTATTTGCTTGTTTCTGTGCACAGCAGCTTTAACAATAAAAAGTGTCGTTACTAATTACTACTGAATTGCTTAGAGGCAAGTCAAAACTTACGTTTCCTTCTGTGAAGTTTACATTGCCTCACCACGTAGATAATTCCTATAGCATTGCATGAATATCTGACTGTTAGTGACAATTGTACTTTTTTCTTGGTAAAGCTTACCACTAGCTCCATAGTAAAATATTTAGTATGTTTTCCATTTTTTTCTTTAGTTTTAGTTATATTTTAGTTTCTTTACTCAGTGAGAGAAGTAGTTATCTTTGCCTGATGTTAAAGCAGGATTAATTGGCTTTTCAGTTCATTAAAATAATACTTTCAACCGAAGAACCAAATGCTTCCTTTTCTGGAGTGTTATCACAAGAAGGGGATGATGTTAGCTGGAGGCATTATTCACAAACAGCATGTGTTTTACATATGTGCTTCAGAAGCGTTGGAAAAACTTGTGATGTGCAATGCAAGGTTATTGACTGTTTCTAATGGTTTTTTGCCCAGCATAGCTCAGAAAGCAATTGAAATTAAACTGTTGTCTTTTCAAGTTCGAGAGCTCAATTTGTGTACATTACCTTGGTGAATTTACTTTGCCTTCCCATTAACTGAAGGCTGCTTATTTGCAAAATCAGCCATCTTTTGTAAGAAGAACCTCTTGATAATCTGTGAAAATCTATTCAAAAATAGTACCTTAGTTTAGTCTTTGCAGAGTGATAAGGTGACTTTTTAAAAGCTGGTTTCTCAAAGTCACGCTAGCATTTTAATAGAAATATCTCTTAAGAAACTTATTTTTCTGCCAATTAACAAGATTACTTCTGAATCTTTTTCTGTTTTAGAAACATGAATTCTGTAGCTCTACTCAAAAAGATTACCAAAAAAAAAAAAAGATTAATTCTACCTAACCTCATTTTCCAGGTTGTGTTTCTGCTTAGGGAGGGTCAATTTCCTTGGACGTAAATGCTGTCTTTAATGTGGTAGTCTTCTAACCTTTTTGTAGCTAAAATGAGTTTGATTATACCTTGAAAATGCTGTTGCTATCAGCTGCATTAAAAAAAATTTTCATTGAAAGGTGTCTAACAGCTGTATGAAAACTGAGAAGATACCATGGTCTGTTTTGATGGGGAAGGGGTGATTTTCATTGATTTTTTTTTTTTTTTGTCTATTCATTTGTATGGTTGTTGTTTGTTTTTCTATCTGGAGGTGAACTTATATGCTAATTCGGTCATGCCTTGGCTATATCTAATGCTTACATGAGAAATCATTTCATGATCTTTTCTCTGGTACAATCATTTTCCAGTTGCAGGGAAAGACAAAATTGTGGAGCATAAATACACCACATCTTTGTACAAGGAATTTGTTCAAATACTGATAGCTCAGATGAGAGTTCATTTTAATAGAATACTGTTATCCTAGAACTGAATGTGACTTTCCTGATGATCAAGACTATGCAAGTAATCCACAGTTCTATTAAAAATGTTTTTAAGTCTGTTCATTAAATCATTGAGCACAAGCAGTAAAAAAGTGAGCTTTACACCTGAGTGTGGAAATTTTATCATGTCAACCAAAGTCTTTAACCAGTGTGCTTTTTTGATTCAGAAAAGGCATAAAGCTGATAACGCGGTGAACAAGAAACAAACTCAAGGTAGGTAACTTTTTATAGCTTATTGATCGTGGTTGTGTGTTGGTTGTTTTGTAGCTTTTTGCAATGTTGATAATCTTAACTACTGAATACGCAGGGAAACAAGATGGAAATTACTTGTACAGTTTCAAAGAAAACTTAGAATTTAAACAGTTGAAATAACAGCTTGCAGCCAAATTAGCCATACACCCAGCTCTGGTAACCCCAGCACAAAACATGAGCCTGTTAAAGCAGGTCAGTTAGAGGTCTCTAAGGGTGATCAGAGGGCTGCAGCACTTCTCCTGTGAAGACAAGCTGAGGGAGCTAGGTTCAGCCTGGAGAACAGAATACTCCAGGGAGACTTTTCAGTACCTTTATGGGGACTTATAGGAAAGATGTAGAGAGACGTTTTACAAGAGTATGTGATAAGAAAGGGAGTAATGATTTTAAACATCCTCAAACAAAAGAGATAGATGTAGATTAGACAAAAGTAAGAAGTCTTTCCGTATGAGGATGTTAAGACACTGGAACAAGTTGCCTAGAGCAGTTGTGGGTACCCCGTCCCTGGAGGCGTTCAGGGCCAAGTTGGTTGGTACTTTAGGCAGCCTGAACCACTGGGGAGGTTACCTGCTCATGGTGGGGCCTCTGGAGCTCGATAATCTTCAAAGGTCCCTTCCAGTTCAAACTATTCCACGTCTATGAAAATATATGCAAAATATATGGAACTACTGAGCTTGTAGCTCAATAGGAAGTGATGAAATAGGACAGGGGACAACAAATCTATTGGTTGACAATTATGGGAATAAAACTTTTGTCTGTATGTTAAAGAAAAAGTGAGAGAGAGAGAGGAACAAAGAAAACTTCAGTTATGAAAAAATTCTGGATATCTGCAAACATTCGTAGTTTTCAGGATTGCAACCAACAATTGAGAGATTTTCAAGATTACATACCAACAAATAATGAATCTTCAAGTGCTTTTCAAATTTTTTGTCCAGGGAGTTGGGATATTTAAAGCAATAGAAGAGTAGATTTTACTGCCTTTCTCACCACTATTACTTGGTTAGCTGTCATTAGGCTCTTGGTGACTGTTCCTAAGATTTGAGAATTCCATGTGTACAAAAGAGCATCTTGGAAGTTCGAAGTGTAATAAGGATTGTCAACGGTTTACCGGGCTGGATCGGCCCGGTTCCGTGACGATTGGTGTGGGGGACCCACAGACCCACGCCCCAGGAAAGGGGAAGGGGGAAAGGGAAAAGGAAAAAGGGAGATGGGCCTAGAAACAAAACAGCGGCAACGATCTGAGGAGGAAAGCTAATTTACTAAATAAGATATCAGAAAGCAAAATAACACAATATAATACAATATAATTGGAATTGAAGCTAATAAATCAAATAAAATGAGCAAGAGAGAGTGTCCGGTAAACCAAAGGCCTTACGCTAACGCTGAAGGCGATACGGCAGCGAGCACCCACTGCTGAGTCAATCCCGAAGGAAAGAGAATGTCCCGTGACCGCAGAGAGTTTTTATCTTTTCCCTCTGAGCGGAAAATACGTAAAAATGCAAAGCATCGCAAAGTCCTCTGGGGAATGTAGTTCTTCTCTTCTGAGACAGGTATACCCGGAAATATCAATGATCTATGGAGCTGGAGTATTAACTCTTTAACTCTTAATGCACTACATGTTGTTATGATGTGGAATACCAATACCAAAAATCTTAAAACCATGACAAGGATGCGCAAAATATTACTAGTGCTAAGAAACAAGTTTAAGCTAATACAGGACTTGCATATGCGTAATACCTATCTTAGTGTACTGTTAAAGCAATATTTAAGTGTATTGTCAGAAGAATAATTAAGAAGTGAATATAATCTGCAATTTTGGTTTCATTTATTCAACAGTTCTGTAAACCTAAAAAGTAGTGATGTGCTTAATATGCTATATATCCAGCTCCACCTTCAGTTGTCCTTTAAACAAAGAAAATTGTTAATGAGTTACCTGTGCACATATGGATTCTGTGTATGGATTTTCCTTCATCTGTCTGTTCATAAAAGGCCATCTATATGTCAGTTAACCTTAAGCGATTAACTTTCTAAATGTTAATTACTATTTAAAAAAAAAAAAACCTTTTATGGGAAATTTTGATTTATTAGGCTTTATTAGTGATGATTTTATTTCCCCAAAATGCATGCCTAAATACTAGGATGCAGTCATGCACAGTGATGTGATGAAGCATGTATTTCTCCACTGTGTTAAAGTAGTCTTCTGTAGGGCAGATGGAGCATGCTTTTGAAAGGTGCTTTTTAGAGACAGCTGAAAAATGGTAGATATGAATGTGAAATCCAGGCTGCAGAAGACTTTATGAAGCAAGTAATCTATTACATAAAAAACTCATAGCAGAACCATTCTTTTCCCTTTCTTCATAAGAAAATGAATGTAAATGAATGTCGGTGTATGTTAATTACACTTAAAACCTTATTGGAGCAAGCTTGGGTAGAGTACTCTTGAGATTTCAGGTCTGTCTCTGTGTTGTGATTCTGTCTCATTCAATTGTGAGCTCATTTTAACTAGCTAGATGAGCAGAAAACAAACCACACAAGAAAAGCTGATGATTTCCTTCCACTTAGGTTAAACTGGCTAATCAAGGGATCTGGGAAGGCAGGACTCATAAAGCCGTGCACTTCACGTGGGGTGAGAACAGATCAGGACCTTCCCTTTGCGATAGCTGTGCTGTTTGTTCAGCTTGACTGCATGCAAAACAGCATTGAGATCTATTTCAGCAGTGTAAGTGCTTCTACAGCTAGTTTTTAAGAAGCTCTTGCCCATATCTGGCAGCTTATTTACATTCCAGGCAGGCAGAACTTCACAGTTAGTTATGCTACTACTGAAGCTTAGTCATGTGAGTAAGGTGTGGGTGCGTGTGTGTGTGTGTATGTGTATGTATATATATATATGTATGTATACACACTTTTTTTCCCCAACCCTTATCAGTTCTTTCATCTGTTTTATACCATGGCCCCGCAAACAGTACTGCTGACACAAGGCAACAGATTTAGATAGCTGGTGAATGCAGTTGCCAACTGTATTGAATTCCTTACTATGATATTACAATCTACCCTCACTGTGGGTCTGTAGTTTTCCCAGTGAAAGGAAATGGTTTATCAGAAGTATGGTGTAATGAACAACTGATAGAGAGACAGACATGAAAATATCATGCTTAGTATCTGTAATGGGGACTGTTCCATTTACCATTGGCCTGAACATATCAGAATTAATATATCGAGGAAGAAGGGTAAGAGAACTAATCTCTTAATAAGGAATTATTAAGCAAGTTAGTTAATAGCTAAAAGTAATTGAGATGTTCTGTAGGGGTTACTGTGAATAGAACCTCGAGGAAGACTTAGACAGTAAAGATGGGATGCAGTTCATTTTGATCAATTTTTTTGGACACATAATTTCATAAGAATTGGATCTTTTGACCAGGTACGTAAATAAGCAGGAAGGTTTGAAAGCTGGAAGGCAAAATGGAAGAGAGCAGTATCTTGTAGCTCTCTGAGTATTAATGCATTTCTATAAAACTTCACTTTAATTTACTTTTTGTCCATCAATCTTCAACAGCCTTATAATTGATGCCAGTTAAAATAAAAAAGGTACCTTTATTATTCTCTGGAAATGTATTTTCATCAATTAAATGGCAAATTTGCTTGTTTTTTGTACTGTTGTAAGAAGCATTGCTCAACTTCACTATTCTAGTTTTAATACTTTGAAGTGTGCTTGCAGTATTAATTTGTTTTGTGAAGTGCAAATAGCCTGGACAGCTGAATCCTAGAAAGGCTCTTGATAATATTTTTTGTATGAATGTCATTTTTTAAAAAGCGTTCTTGAATTGATATTTTCTCCATTACATTTTTTATTTTGAAATTTTCCATTCCAGTTCCTAATTTAGAAAACACAATATTATTGTATAATCTGTACCTGATTAAGCAAACCCAACAGAGTTTTTCTTATTCACGTTGTAATAAGTTTCTGTGCATTATGTAATTTAGATGCTTGACTGGAATTTGCAGAATATTTTACTGCATAAAAATTACAAGATATGCTGTAAAATATTCTGTAAATGTGCTTCTTCTGAATGGGTTTTCATAAAGAATCTAACACAAACTTGTATACTGCAGTTAGCTTGTGCAAATGGAGAATTCTTCTTTTTTCTTTCTTTTTCAGTACTACGAAATGGTGCATGGGAGATTGTCCACTGGGAAAAGGTGTGTTTTTATATTTTCGTGGTGATTTGTAGAGTATAATACACATCTAATGTTTGCTTTGTTTCTTCAACTCTGTATCACTGATAAGAATTAACTGATATGTTGAGAAATGTATCATCTACTGTATTTTATTTTGCTTGTTGTTATTTGTCTATTAAAATGTACTTTTAAGTCAAGTCAGTTTTGGTGGTGTCAGTCAGCCAGAACTACTGTTGGATGACAGCACTAAAGTGCAGATAAAAATCACCTGATTAATACGAGTAACTAGGGAGGTTTCACATATGGCAAAGCTGTACAGTTCCTTAGTGTTTTTTTGGAGTGCCAAGGAAGAGGCTTCCTTCTGGAAACTAGTTACTTGTTACATTTGCAGAATTGCTTTGGCTTAAAGCATAAGAACCTTAATTAGAGGAGGGACTATTAGAGGTAACTCTTTCAAGGAGTAAATATTGTGCTGTCCACTTTATCTCTTGCTTTGTTGGTTTCCACACCTGGAAACTTGAATAAAATTTTGATCCTCAATAATTTGGAGGCAAGATTCAGATTACAGTTCTGATGAAATCTTTGCAGAAACCGGGTTAAAGGCTTTAGCATGATGCAACAGAAATACAATCCTAGGGAGATTAATTTCTTCTTAAATTTGATTTCAGTGTTCTAATAAAATATTTATTACAATAACTAGCAAAAGAGTAAAGAAATGCATAGCCTACGTCAGGATATTAGGCCTATTAAAGAGATTTTCAAAGAATTCAAGGGCTTTAAGTACCTAATGCCTAAAGTGTTTTCAGTTCCTAACAGTGTTTCTAGGAAATTCAGCAAGGTAAATATTTTCTGTGCTTAAAACAAAGGGATAACATATTTTGTTTGAGACCATTAACCAATTCCCAGTTTTCTTTCAGGTAGATGTTGGAGATATAGTTATAATAAAAGGCAAAGAGTATATACCTGCTGACACTGTACTGCTCTCATCAAGGTAGAGATGCCCACTGATGCTTATAGTGTAGAGGCTGGTTTCTCTACCCTGCATTTATTTATTTATTTATCTATTTATTTATTTGTGATTGCTCCAAGGAAATAAGGAATAAACAAAAATGCTGCTACTCTTAAGTGTAATCATTTGTTCATTTTGTCATTTCGGGCAATGTTCCATTAAACTGTGTCAATAAATGTTCAAAAACTATACTGACATTCTATTTAACCCTGAGAAAATATATTCTAAAAAGTCACAGGCTAATGAAAAAGAGGCTGATTCCCTACCGAAAACTTGGACCTCAACTGCTGTATTGTACCTGGTTGACTTTTTGGTGTGTACATAACAAATTGCATCCTTTAAATTGATTAAAATTGGTGTACTGCAGACAACAGAATTGTGATTTAATTGAAGTAGTTGCCAATTTGATAGTTAAATTGGGGGGGGAAAAAACATGAACATAGCATGTGGACTGTCAAATTGGCATTGTCTTTGAGCTGAACATTCACTTTATTTTATAAAATATATTTTGAATAATTTCAGCTCTGAAACCAATGTAATGCTGTAATTGTTCTTGTATGGACAATCAGAGGTTGTTTATCATAATTTCCTTGGACAGTCTTATTTAAGAAATCCACATCTTACTATGTGGAGGATGAACGTTTTTCAACATCTATTTGCTCAGGTCAATAGACGATATATAAGAATTTGTTTTACTGTTTTTTTTTGTTTGCGTTAATCAAATTGACCATATTTAAATAAATTGCTGTATGTTTGCTGTGCAATTACAGCTGTCTTTTTTCTGGTACAAGTGGAAGCATTATTGTGACATGTATGATTACAGTTTAGGGATAGGCCCTCTATGTGCCCATTGAAGTTAACAAATGTACTCATGCATACAATTAATAAGGTTAGGGTCCTGTGCATTTCTGTGACAGATTGTGGTGCACACTAGCACGTTTTTATGCCATCTTCTATTATATCTCAAAATTAAGTGTAGTACTTTTGAAAACATTTCTATTAAATTATCAAGTGTCACATAGTTGTGAGATAATTCTCTAAATTCTCCTACAGTCTTTGTTCAATCTTACTGTTTATTATAACTTCAGATGCTTTTCTATTCAGTATCTTCTGAATTAATAACATCTTCTGCACTTTGAAAAGCATTTTTTAAGGTTTTTTTGGTGCCACACCACTGAGATCTTCACATTGCATACCATGCAGCAAGAACATTTTGCCCTGTTAATAGCTTCTTTCATGTAAACTCCAGTGTCTTGCAGACAAAACACATTGTATCACAACGCCTTCTTTATAATCTTCCTGACAGCTCCTGAATTTGACTCCTCCTAGATTTCTTCACTATTTTGCCCTTTTTAATCTGGAAGACATTCATGTTGCAGTGTTCTACATCTGTTCTTGTACGCATAGAAGACTGCCATCTGCCTGCAAAGACTTCTTTCCAAGCCTTGTCCCTCAACAGAAATTTTGCATCATGTGTTAATAAGTTGAAGTAATAGTTAGCTACTACTAGAAGTGTCAGGACTGTTGCCTCGGCTTCGCATTGTTTTGCCCCTTCTTGTCAGAATGCACTGTCCCTCCTATTACTGTTACTCACCTTGATTTTCCTATCAGGTTTTCTTTTAGGATCAAGCAAGCAAAAGTGAATCCTGAAGTGAATCCTGATTGATATTCTGTAACCAGTTCTGATATTTTTTCCGTCTAGAACAACTTTCTTTCTTGAGTTACTAGAGACATGTTGCAGCCCTCCTGCAGAAAGCCTTGAGCTGCTACATTTCCTCTAATTCTGCAGGCACACCAGCTTGCAGTCTCCTCCAATTCTGGTCTTCATGTAGCAACACGCTTCCCAGGAAGACTGTATCAACTGTTTTGCTTTCCAGGTGTTTATTGATGACCAAGTGCAAATCTACAGTCTTGATTTTATTTCAATCTAATATTAATTTAGTTCTTCTTACCATTACTAGTGATTTCTGGAGGATTGCAGTCTCCTTAAATAATAAAGATCCTACTCTCTCTTCCAGCGGAAGTAACAGTCCTCTAAGACTTAAAATTTGTTTTGTTCTTGCAATTGGAAATTGAAGATTATAAAACAAAAACAGAAAACACAAAATCATTTTTAGTATGTTCTTTTCATTCAGCTTTTCAGATACATTGATGGATAATCCTTTGTTGTGATTTGATTTTGTTTTGCTTTTAAATTTTATGGAGTGGTTAAAATCTTTTGTCAGTTGAGTTTCTGTGCTTACTGTTCAATACCAGTGTTTTCTGCAGCCTAAAATTGACATCTTAAGGGGATATCTTCTTGAATAGAGATGGAAATATTTTATTTTTTTTGTTTTTGACCTGATAAAAATAGATTTTGAAAAAAAAAAAAATGTCATCAGACATTTTAATTAACATATATTGTTTGTATAATAATTTCAAACTCTGTCTTTCTGTCTTTGTCCATTTGTTTTCTTTTTTGTTTTGTTTTTTCCCCTATCACTTATATTTCTGTTCTAATCATTTTCAAACTGGGATGTGTAGGTGGCAGTAGGGGAAGTAGTGAAAGTGACCAATGGGGAACATCTCCCAGCTGATCTCATCAGTCTGTCGTCAAGGTTAGAATAATCCAGTCACACAGGATATGTGTATGTGGGTCCTCATGCACCAAATACAAAGAATGCTTATGTGTTGATAGTGTTTGCTTTGCCATTTGTCTTTCTTAAGCAAAACCCACGCATTCATAAAACTAGAAAAGGTACAGCTGATGTAAGTGCAGATCCTTTAAAGTGTAAGTAGATGATAATGCTCCAAGAAACGAGAACTTGTTCCAGACCTTCTTTTTAAGATTTTACACTATTCTCGTGAAATCTTATCAAACAAGTTGCCATTAAATAAACACAGAGTAAAACACTAACTCATATTTTCAGTGAAGAATATGGATTATTACTGGTAGGACTGGTAGAGGACCCTCTGCACAAATTTGAATGTTGCACATTCTCTGCTGCATGCAGTGGCAAAAGCAGCGCTATTCTTGTGTACTGTGATAAACTGCATGTTTCCTAGACATGTCAGCTTTATGCTATAGTCTGCACTGTTCCTGAACTTTGTTTTTCACTAAATCAATGGGCCTGCCTTGATCCAGCTGTAATTCCTTTACTTTGGAGGTAACTGCTATCTGCTAAAGTAATTACAATTGAGCATGTCTTTCACTGGAAATGTCTTTGCTGCCCCAGTCTTTCTTAAAAGTGCTTCACAAAAATATTGTTTGTATTTTTACTATTAACTAATTAGAACACTAGGATTGTAGTAGTGTTTTACACGGGTGATCCTAGCCAAACAATCCAGACAGAAGTTATTTACATTTTTAGAAAAGTTTGCCAAGAAGAAAATACTCTCAGGAAAAGATTTTATGACAATGATCTAGTACATTTTAATGCTTTTGCTTCACAAAAATATGCAAGACTGACTGTGTAGTTATAAAATTATTGCAGAATAAAGTTGTGACTTACCAGGAGTTATTTTTGTATTAAGAAAAACTCTAAAAAAGCTCTTGAGTCTTGAATTCTATTTCAGAAAGCAGAAACATTAGCTTCAAAGTGGTATAGAGAGTATTAATTCTTCTACGTTTTAAGGTGTGTTTTTTGTTGTTGTCTTTTTTTTATTTTATGGCTCTTCTGGTCCTTTACAGGATCTTAATTTATCACAGATGTAAATAGTAAGTGTTACGTCCTCATGTCCAGAAAATGGAAGCTGAGTGGAGTAATTTAGAAATCCTGATCTGTTTGACTTGTTCTTGTTTATCACCTACTTGCAGAAAAGTTGTTTTATCCTTCTTTTTGTTTGCCTAGTTAACACCTCCATGATGGTTGTGTGTTTTTCAAATCTAGAGGTATTGTACAAGATACAAAATCACTGCTGTGTATTACACGTCAAAACAATAAGTGATGTAAGCCTTATGTCACTATATCTCAAAGAGATGAAATATGAAAGCTGTAATTTTCTGGATAAACCTTAAAAAGAAAAATTTACATTTTTAAAAATGTTATAAATTGCATAAAGATGGTGAGTGAAGTCCATAATATGGACGTAAATTTAAGAGAACCCTTTACAGAAATCTTTCATATTTAAACTACTACTGCACGTGGCAGAAAGCACTATAATTGTACCCTAAGTTTGTGCCTGTATATGATTTCTTGTGAAAACTTAATAATAAAATTACACTTCCTTTTTAGCAGAGTCTCCTCTGAGAAGATAACTTCTGGCAAACTTTTCTGACAATGTGAAGTACTGTTGGTAATTTCACAGATTTGACTATAAATTACTTTAGTTCTCAAGATTTGATAAGGAAAGAAAATAAAATAAAGCTGATTGCCTAATCAGGTATTAGAAGATCAAAGAAAGTTCATGGATTTTGACCTGTAATATAAAATTAAGAATTTTTTTTTTCTTAATAGTGAGCCACAAGCTATGTGCTACATCGAAACATCTAACTTAGATGGTGAGACAAACTTAAAAATTCGACAGGTAGGAATTTCATTTTTGAGAATATTTCTATTATTTTAAGTATATTATTGCTTGTAAAACATCTTAGGACACCAGGGCTCATTTTAGGAGGCTGTGAAATTGTAATAGTTGGAATAAAAAGCCATGGATTATTGCTATCTCATGAATGTTTTTGTTCCAGTCATTAAATGGAAGGAATGAAAGCTTAAACTTTAAGCTATTTCTTGTACTTTAAGGGGTTTCCTGTGAGTGAACAAGTGATGTATTTGTTGTTCAGGTATGTTTATTTTTAGAGGATAAAAGAGACAAAAGCACTGCAGAAAGAAGTTGCTAGTGCTGGTGTTGTCCTTGAAGGGCAGGTAGGGAATTGCAATTTTTAACTGAGTGTGCAGTGTCTGTGCATGGACACTACTGCTGAGTTATATAATTGTCTATGACTCTGTCTTCATCATGATATTTCATGATACCAAGGTGACTTTTACTCGCTGTATGACAGCAAACTGTAGTGGCCCTGTATTATTCCCATAGGAACACTGGTTTTCAGGTCTTGCATTGGCAGATTTGAAGTACATAGAATGGAATACTGTAGAGCAATTTTTAATGTGATAATAAACATTTTATTTTTTTTTACAGGGTTTGCCTCTAACATCAGATATAAAGGACATAGAAAGCTTGATGAGACTTTCAGGCAGAATTGAATGTGAGAGCCCAAACCGACATCTGTATGACTTTGTTGGAAACATCAGACTAGATGGGCATGGGTATGTAAACCAAAGGAGAAAGATCACAGTAGTTTCAGTCTATTAGTAAATAAGTACGTATTGTTAAACTACTCAAAGTATAAATAGTAAAGTTTTCGTTCTGTTATGACTAGACAGGTAAAAAAACATTTCTGAAGTATTCTTTATTAGTCTTTATTCTTCAGAAGATTACAAGTGTAGAATCTTCTGATTCTGTAGACTGAGTTTTAATTACTAGTTGATCTTTGGAAATCAATAGCTATTAGTAATAGAAGGGTGTATGAATCAAATTCTTGTAGTTCAGGGATTTGTAGATACTAAGTAACTCACTTTGTAAGGATCTCATTCCTTGTCTATTAATTCTGTATTATAGAATCTGTATATAAGAAATTTCTTGTCTGATTTTATTGTTTTTGTAGGGCTTCTTGTTTTGTTTGTTCTTTTATTATCGTATTGTTTGATTTTTTTTTTCTTATTATTATTATCAGAAGAACTGAATCCATTACGATGTACTTCAAACTCTTCTAATTAAATAGCCTAAAGACATTCAATATCTTAGCTTACTGAAAGGATGTTTCTCTAAAAATGGACAGCCTCAGTGCAATTACAGCATATGAGCTTGTATAACTACTTAAAAAATTATTAAAATTGATACAGTAGATTCTTGGAGTCTACTGTAGTTTCAAGGGTAATATGAAATACTAGGAATATAAAATTGGTTACTATCCAGAATTGTTTAGTCCTTCATTGCTGAAGATTTACATTTTTTAGTTTGGTAGGCTTTTATTTTGCCATATGCGGTATTATCCATGTTTGTGTTTCTAAACTGATAATATATACTACTAACTAATTGTTAAACACCTTTTTTATATTCCATTTTTATTTACTGATTTCTTACAGATGCATTCCAGGAGTTTTCAGTCGCAAGAGTGTGGATCTATTATAATTCCACTGTACTTGTCGTTAAGAAGAGAAAAACATTTACCTGTAATTCTTCTCTGAAGGTAATAGTTATACGAGATCCACACATCCATCCTTCCTCCCTGGCTAGGGAGAAAACACATTTTTATGTTTAACTGAATTATTTAATTTTAAAATTAGAGATAAAAAAGAAATGTTAAATATGGTGATGGCTGGTATGCCTCAAGAATGTGTAGGAGCTTGCCATCTGCTGGTCAAGCAAATTGTCATTCGAGAAATTCAGTCTGGGAACATTTAGAATATATTTCCTGTTCAGTAGGATAGTTCCAAAAGTGTGGTTCTAATATAATATTTACCTTCAGTGAAAAAGAATTGCAGGTAAGTAACTCTTTTTGGATCCTGACCTAATTTCCAACCAGAAAAAAATCAGAGATGAGTTCTCTTGCTTTTTGTATCAGCTGTAACACAGATTAATCTAACTAGTATTTATCCAGAAGTTTAAGATCCCACAATTAGATTTTCCACTGTATCCACTATCTTGACGTTTTCGTAAAAGCAATGCAGCATAATGAAGACACTTATCCCTTTTATTTCTTTTCTTTTATATAACTCATCGGAGTACCAGAATGCTGTGGTCCATAAATATTGTGTCTGGGTAGTCTTTTCAGTCTTCATTTCATAAGAGAGCAGCTGTAAAAAGGTGATGGTTCTTTTTTTGGATACTTGATATTCAAGAAAGTAGAACACTACAGCATCTTAATTTTTTTTTTTATAGATCTGTAGATTCTTTTAAGGTCAAAAATATTTTCATGGCTTCCTCAGTTTTTTGAGTGTGTTAAGTCTGTGCATGACAGATGCAGCTCTTTTTTTATGCTCATAAATTTTAATGATTTTCAGGAGTTGAAGACAATTAGGTGAGGAGAGGAGAAAAGTTCTTTAGCCTGGATAAATTTGAAGTTATGATTAGATAAATACCTCAGAGAAAGGTAGATCAGCAAGTTAAAAACAAGGATGGCCGATGGCTATCCAGACCTGAAGTAAACATTTTCCTGAAGACCATCTTAAGAAAACAGTCAATAAGAATGAAGTACGCTTGATTTAAAAAAAAAAAAAAAAAATCACCTTGCTATGTAAGCCTTCAAACGTGTCTTTGAATTTAATAGCTCTCAATATGCCAGTGAAAGCCTTAGCTAGATAATATGCTGAAGGGATATTTTCCCATTGAGAACATTTTTTACTAAATATAAGCATCATACATTGCTGAGGAACCATTAGTAATGCAGTATACAATAGGAATCAAATGAACTGGGGCAGTTTTGAGAAGGTTGAGGCCAAGGGAAACTGAGTGCTCTGTCCAGTGATAGCACAGTTACAAAATTGGATAAGGTTACAATGTTGAAAACAATAGCATGTTACCTAGCAGATGAGGCCTTTGTATGTCCCCTGTTGTTCTGCTGTTTATTCTCATCTGTGCAGCAGTACTGCTGGAGACCACTCCCCCAAGCTGCAATCACCATTCTGTTTTAGTAGTCTTCCTGGTAACAGGCCATTGAGGATTAATTCCTGTTCCAAGGTGGAGGAGTATCCATACCCATTTGAGGGCTGTTTGATGGAGGAACAAATAAAAAAATAAAACAGTAATCCATGGCTCCTACAATAGAGTTTCTAAGAGGGGAAATAAGCAGGAGGGCTAAGAAGTTGCAGGATTCTTAAACTCACCCTCTTTAAGAAGTAGAAGAAGGCAGATAACCAAAAAGGCTATTACTTTCATCTTTTATAGGTGAAGTTCTTGTTAATACTCTGAAAAATCTGATTACTCTTGGAATGACATTTAATTCATTTCATTACTTTGAATGCTTTGGTAAAAGGAATGCATTAAAAAAGAAAAAGGAGACTGTGATGACAAAATGAATCCCTCTTAATGATTAGTGGCTATTTCAGACCCATTCAGATCCTTTCAACCTTGAAAGGAAATTTTTTTTTTCTAATTTTACCACAAATGGACATGCTACAATTCAAGTCGATTTCAGTATGTTGCATATTTGTTTGGTTGATTTTTTATTTTGTTGTTTTGTTTCTTGGTAGTATCCTAGACAGTAAGTTGTGGTGATGTAGGTTTTGTTATTTGCCTATTTTGTATGGAAAAATATTCAAACTTTTTCTTTCCTGAACTGTTAGGTTGTTTTTTTTTCCTAGTTTCTGTGAGAATTTATTCCAGGCAGACTCTATTGCCACTGTTAGTTTTTGGGGAGGAAGAATGCGTTGTTTCTTCTTTACTTGCAGTATTTGCACTTTAAAAGCCTGTTTACGAGAGAAGGGGAAATGAGGGTCCAGAAGAAATTAATGCATGAAACTTACTTCCTAAAACTAACTTTATACTCTCTGTGCTGCTGGAAATATTACTGAATATGATGGGTTACTCATTTTATTTATATTTATTATTATTTATTTTATGTTTCAGAGGGTATAAATGCTGTCATCAAGTAACTAATATGTTATCTTAACATGTTGGTTTTCAGCACCTGTGGAGATGATAGATTTAAGTGGGATTGCAAGCACTAAAGCCCTGCTGACATATCTGATACCTAGTATTTTTATAGACAAAAGTGCAAAACCAGGAAATTAATTGTATGAGGAAGAGTGATAATAATCTAAAACTTATTGTTTTATGGGGAAAAAAAATACTAAGCTACACTGCATTGACAAAGTCATTTGTCTAAATTTAAGACAGTCAAATATATCCAGCATTTTTTGAATCTTTATTCCTCATACAACTGGAAGAAGGGATTAAGCTGAGAGTTCAGAGAAGATGGTTGAATTTGAGAACTGCTTTGGAAAAATCAATCTTGTAAGGGCCATCGTGTTTCAGCATACAATTAGACAAAACTTTGTAATCTGAAAAGAAAATCAACCTTTCTTGTTTTCAGCATGCTTACTATGCAGTACCATATATTGAATGTTAATAATCAAAATTAAGAGGTAAGTAATATTATTGTAAAGTTTTATATTTGGGTTCCATATTTGTCTTGCTTTAAAGTGTCATATATTCTTTAAATCAGCACACCACTTTAACTGTGAAAATGAGGTTCTAGTGTATTTACAGTATTCATTTAAACTTGGAGAAATGAGCTAATGAGTTTTAACAGCTGCTGATTGCATTTTTTCTTAAGAATTATGCATTATCCTTATTGCACTGATATTAACTCTTTGATGCTAAAATACCAAAATGCTTCTTCCTAGTACTGTCCCATTGGGATCTGACCAGATTCTTCTCCGAGGAGCTCAGTTGAGAAATACTCAGTGGGTTCATGGGATAGTTGTCTATACAGGACATGACACAAAGCTTATGCAGGTTTGTTGCTTAGATTTATTTATTTTTTTAATTTTCTTATAATTATCTTGTTACCTTTTAATATGTCTGTCATAGGAAACAAAAAAAATCTTTAAGAAAGCATGGCTAGATTGAGTATAGTAGTTCAAAAGTCAGTAATACTGCTTCTTTATTTTTACTGGTTTTATTTCAAGAAAATAACTACTTTTAGAGCTTTTAGACAGTTATTGATTGCTTAGAAAGAGTAGTTTTCCACCAGTGAATACGTTTTTTGATTCTCTTTTTAACTTGTGTTTTTGAAAACTGTTTTATTAGTAAGTTGGATCATTGTAGTTTGCCTGTTCATCTTTTTTTATTTTTGACTGCTCCTAAAACTGTCCTCTTGTGAAGCTTTTATTCAAGTACAAAGGTAAGTATTCTAGTCAGAAAATGAAGTGAAACTTGATATGCAAAATAAGGAGAACCATTCTTAAGCTATGGAGTTACTTTTCCTAGTGGTGTTTGAAGTATCAAAACTGAACTGCATTTGTTGAACAAAAAGAATGCTTTCAGATCGGTCCTGCGTGTTTCATGTATTGCTTTTTTGATCTGTAGAGCAGTTATTTTAAAATAAATTTGATTGTTTGTATTAATTACTAATAACATTCAATAGCTCTGATAGGACGTATTGCACATATAATTTTTAATATGTTTTAAATGTTTACAGTTAGCTGTTGGTGTTTGAGAGTTTTCTTGTTTTTGCTTTCTTTTTCTTTGAGTGAAACATTTATGCCATTTATTATGATGATACCTGAGAGAACATTTAAGGAAAAAATTCAATAACCTGTAATTTGTAAATTAGAATTCTGTGGACATCTTTTAATAGCCACTACTCTTTTGTCTTTTACAGAATTCAACAAGTCCCCCTCTTAAAATGTCTAATGTGGAACGAATTACGAATATTCAGATTCTGATTCTTTTCTGCATCCTTATTGCCATGTCTTTGATCTGCTCTATTGGTTCAGCTATATGGAATCGAAGGCATACTGAAAGAGATTGGTATCTTGATCTAAATTGTAAGCTGTAAAATAATGTATTACTATTTTACTGTTCAGTTGTCCTGAAGCCTTTTATTTTTCGAGAGGTAGATGATTACCATACTTTATATATCACATAGGGTATCTTTCAATCAGTTCTTCTTTATTGTTTGCTTATTGAAGTTATTACTCTAAGTATATCACAGCTAGTATAAATTTTACCTTACTGTGCAATATGAGTTCTTGCTAAATTCAGGAAGGGAAGCTTTGTTGTTGAAGTTTCTGCATCTCTGCAACTGAGAAAGGTCTGTACCAACATTCTGCTGTCATGGTCAGCTTCCTTAATCCAAACTGAAGCAATTGTCAGTTATTGCTGATGATTACATGTAAACTTGTGGTTACTTTCCCAAATTTTTTAACTCCCTTGTCTCAGGAAATGATGCTGTAGCTTCATAATTTTTATAGTATTCAAACATCTAAATAAACACTGACTGCCAATGTCAGACCCAAGCAGGCTGCTCCTGAAATGAACAGGCACAAAGATCTTCATAATATACGGTCAGCTCTATTCTCAATGAGTGAAGGCAGTGGAATGTTATGCAGGTCTTTCAGCAGGGTGCAACATATTGATGTAACTCTCAATGAGGGGGAACTAGATCTAAAGGAAGTCTTCATGAATGTACGTTGTCATCCGTTAGTGATGTTTTCAGAGTTTCTTACAGAGGGTCTACAACCTTCTTTGCTTATGTAGTCAAGCCAAAACTAGATTTTCTGACAACGAGCCTTGAATACAAAGCTGCCCAATGCAGTAGTCAAATAAATAATTATCAAAGACTTTGGAAAATAGTGGTTACTGTAGTAGTGAAGCAGTTCAGAAGCTTTTATATTTTTATTTCTGAAAATAAGTGAACTTGAAATAGTGGCCATTGAGATTTGGTGGGATTTTCAAGTGTTTGTCCATATCAGTTTCCCTACTGATGTATGCTACAAGATTAAATGAACTTGTGATGTTTCTATAAGGTATGCCCTTTAGAATTGTTCTTGAGCAAGGTACTGCTAATACGTAAAAAGCAATTTATTTCCCTTTACCTTTATTGAATTTTTCTATGTATTCAATTACTTTCTCATTAGAGTTCCATCCTTTCTAGAGAATGCTTTTGGAATTTTATTAGAATTGTTTTATTTTTAACCAACAGTACGTATCAAACCTAATTTAATCTAGATTGCAAATAGTTAGAATGTTACCTCCCTGATCTTCCAAATTTGTACTTCATTTGATACTAGAATTGGTATTAATGAAAGTATCCAAAACCTGGATTTTACAGTAACAAGCAGGTCATGTGCCGCAGGCACACAGCCGCAGACCTGTATCTGCTGAAGGATGTTTGCAGAGCACACCAATTGATGATGCTAAGCACAGTGAGGGATTTTTTTTGCCCTAAAAATAATAAAAATAGTAACAACGGTAGAACAATGTTTTTAAAGCACTTCTGAAATGCAGAGAAACCGTGTACAAAGCAAAGACTGGAGCAGGATCCACCACGGTTGTCAACCAAGAGAGTTGCTGATTTTGTAGTGGCCAGCCTTCTGCAACAGGCCACAGTTTTGAAAAATCTTAGCCACTGTGAAACTGAACATCTTACCCTTGCTCCATCTTTCTTTCCTTCTCAATATCAGGCTGTAAGCACTAATAAAACCAGATAATGCGTTTCCAAGCACTAATTATAAGCCTATATAGTCTAACACAGGTGTACTTTTTTAACATGGGCTAACACATTGACCTTGTTATTCACTGCTGTGCAGTGTACTCTTGGAAGTCTTAAATTACAGATTATGAATATTATTTAAGGACCTTTTCCTGCTACATACAGGTTTTAAGGCAATAATCTGTAATGATTCTTAAGTGTCTTTTTAGACAGAAAATATTAAAAAATCAGTGATTAATGCTCTGAATGTACTATATGCTCTTGCTTTTAAATATGGTCTAAAATATTGTCTGATTTGCTTTGGTTTTTGCCAGATGGTGGAGCAAGCAACTTTGGATTGAACTTCTTGACTTTTATCATTCTCTTCAATAATCTTATTCCAATCAGCTTGCTGGTTACACTCGAAGTTGTTAAATTTATCCAAGCGTATTTCATAAATTGGGTAAATATTTTTCTAATTATTTATAAAATTAAGTTGCTTACAATTAAGTTAAATGCTTGTATATGTATAGATTTGTTTTCTTATGATAAATACTTAAGTGTGCTGTTTATTATTACTGGGATAGAAGAAGGTAATTGTATGTGGCTTTATTTAGCATTTTATACTCGCACAAGGTTTTTCTAGCACTTTTTACAGTAGTTTGTACTTTCTCATTAATTCTTAGGTATCTGAGCTTCAGCCAGAATGATCAGAAGGAAGTATCTTGCAGTCCAGTGGAGTTTTGTACTGTCTCATTTTTTAATCTTTCTGAGCTTAGCCCATGCTTGTTTGGGATTGTTTTCCCTATACTTAACCCTTATTTAACTTTTCTTCCCCTGTCACTGCATTTTAAAGGTATTGCTACAAAGCTGTTGTCTATTAGTATTATCTTTTGCAAAGTATATAAAGATATTTGGATAGCTTCTTTTTCTGCCATTAAAAGCAGGATTATCAGTTGGGTTGTTGAGGGTAGGAATATTAGGTTTTTTCTCCACATATCGGATTTTGTTATCACTCTTTCAGTTTTTCAATTTTTCCTGAATGTAAGTTAATCATACCATTCTGAGCTCTTTAATCGGATTCCTTGGTGAAATGCATGAAATAGATTTGTGTGAGGCCATGCAGATACAGATAAAAAAATATTCATTAGCAAAACTGAAGTTTGTTTTAAAAGTTAAATATTTTTGTGAGTAGTTTATTTATTATTTTTTGTGCTAAAGCAAAGATTACCATGCAAATCATAAAAGAATGGAAGGTAATTATTCCTTTGCGTTTCCTATTCTGCATTGAATATGCATATTGGCAACTAGTGTATGCGCAAAAACTCCTGAAGAACGCAATTGCAACTTCTATTCCCTCTATTTCAAATAATGAGGGATTTGTTGTCTTTAAATGCATTTTTTCAGAATATGGGACTCTGGGCATTTTTCTATCTTAAGCATAAACCTTCTATGTGTACATAAGGTACTGGTATAGAGAATTTTATTATCTGTGATTTGTAGCACTGCAATGCCATACTTTACAATGTGTTCATATTTATATTGTTATTTTAAATGAAACTGTTTTTGTTTGGTTTTGTTTTTGGGGGGGATTAAAGATGAGAGAGAAGGTAGAAAACAATAAAAATGTTTCCTAAAGTTATTGTGTACTCTTAAATTTCTCTGCCTTCTGCTCAAGGAATATTTATCATAGTATTTAGAAGTGAGTACAATGTAAATAGTTAAGACTGACTTCATGCTAAGTATTACAATGTAGTGTTTGTTTATTGACAAATCTCTTTTAGATGCATGGGTTCAACAGTTTTTTTTGCTAATACTCAGATTACTTCCAGTGTTCTGTAAAATCTTAGTCTTGTAGATTCTGGTTTAAAAGAGAAAATCTAATTTATTTTGGAGATACTTGGAAGTGATCTGATTGTGTCTGTGGCTACTGTGCTAAAATAGTAGTTCCTTTGTTTTTGTGTTCAGTCTGCTTTTCTGTTTTTCTTTCCTACTAGATTTTTTTTTCATAACAAGTTGTGGAAAGATGATTTTGAAACATATTCTTTAATTTCTCCTGTAGGATATAGACATGCACTATGAGCCTACTGACACTGCTGCGATGGCTCGTACTTCCAATCTCAATGAAGAACTTGGACAGGTAGAAAAGATTACTGGCTCTAAGTCAGTGTTTTAAAATCTAAATTATTGAAAAAGAAGCGAGAGTTTATTTTTAAAAATGTATGTGCCTTAGTCTTTATTTTACTTTTCTTTTTGTTATTTTACTTCTCTGTCAAAATCAAGAAACAAAAAATAAATTCTTCATTCTTCTGTAGAGTTCCCTTTCAATATTGTAAAAGTAATCTTTTTTCACAACAGTTCTCTTGTGTGTTCCTGATTTTCTGAATGTCCAACTCTGTAGAACTATATCTGGAGCCTGTAGCATTACTGCAGTGTGTGAAGGCTGGAGAGGATTCTTTATCAGGGAGTATAGTAATAGGACATGGGGTAGTGGCTTTAAACTAAGAGGATGGATATAGATTAGATGCTCAGAAGACATTCTTCCATTAGAGTGGTGACAGGCTATAATGGGCTGCCCAGAGGAGCTGTGGATGCCTCATCCCTAGAGTCTTTCAAGTTCAGGTTGGATTGGGCCCTGGGCAGTCAGTTCTGATGGGTGACAGCCTTGCCCACAACAGGAGCTTGGATGGACTTTAAGGTCTGTTCCAACTCAAATTGTTCTATGATGCTATGAAGATTGTAGAAGTGCTTAAAAAAAAAATTGACTTCATTGTGCTTATAGACAAAATTATACTAGATATGTAAATCACTGCTAAATATTAATATAAAATTATTTCATCATTCATTTAGGTCAAATACATATTTTCTGACAAAACGGGTACTCTGACATGCAACATCATGCAGTTTAAAAAATGTACTGTGGCAGGAGTTGCTTATGGGTAGGTATTTTAATATATGCTTATTTCTTTATTTGTATGCCTTTCCTCCACTTATGCAGATTTGCATGCAGTTAAATTAACACTATAATAAAAATTATGCCTGGCAATAGTTGCAACTTGGAATGAATTTTTCGAGACTATGAAATGCTACTAATAGGAAGCACGAATGCTTTATGCAAGCAAAAGTTTCGACAGGCTTACTGCTGCAAGACAATTTCAGTATACTTGCTTTTTTCTGTTACTGTGTCTCTTTAATGTCTGTTTATTTTATTTTTTAAAAAAACAAAGTCTTCCCTCATATTTGCAAAAATGCATGGAAGTGTCCACGTTTCATATTTTACATAGATAAACACTCTTTCACTAGATAACGTAGAGGATGGACAAGAATTTGAATTGCCATGCTCTATCATGTAATCTAGATGGATTTTATGAATATCATTTAAGTGACGTAACTCATTTTATTGGTGTTGATATAAAGAAACCTCCCCAGCTAAATGCAAACAAACCATTTTATTACTTATTTTTCAATAGTTGCAGCCAAATTCTTCAACTGGGTTTGCAAAGGCCTCAAACATCTACAGCTGCTTACTTTAAAAGAAATACATTAGAGTGATAAATAGAGCAGAAGCACCTATATTTTAAGTGACAGCATGGCTGCACGGTATGTGAGATGCTGGACCTAGTCTGTTCAGTAAGCTGATAATTGGATACCTCTAAGACTGGGCAGAGACCAAGCAGAGGCTGTGAAATTAAGTTTTGGGCTTAAGCTAGCGGTGATGATCTGGCTTTTTATCATTTGGATAGAGTAATTTTGAGGGTTCTAATGTTGGCTTTCTGTTTTGAAAAACTTATCTTCTTAACCATACTGAACTATTTTTCAATTAAGACCTGTAATAAAAGTGCCATTCTAACCCTGGTATTTCATGTATCTATTTGTACACAAACACAACTGTCAGCAAATTGTGACATATTCAGAATTGTAATCACAGGGTTGAATCCTGATGTGCCATGGCTAGCTATGCGCTTAAATATTTTGTGAACTCAGATAAGCTTTGTTATCATTGCTTTGGATAAAAATAAAAAGCAAAACCAAAAACTCATCTTTCATTTACAGTCAAATATATTTAAGTGTACACTTCAGTAATAAACAAGAGTTGTGTTTTGTTCAACTGGTAGAAATTAGAAAGCAGACATACTCCTAGTTGAATGAAAATAACTTTTATTTTATTAAGCGTCAAGAGAAATATCTCTTTTTTGCAGTATTTTATTATTTTCTAGGTATTAGTGAAATACTCAGTTAAGATAGCTTTACTTTTTCAGTCATTTAATTTCATTAACTACCTTCTTTTTTATACATAATCCAATTTTTTTTAGCCTTTGTGATTCTTTTTCCTCTCCCTATTTCTCTTCCTCTATTGCTTCATGTGCAGCCATTGTCCTGAGCCTGAGGACTATAGTGCTCCTTCAGATGATTGGTAAGCTCTCAGAATCCAGTAGTATGGTATTTGTTTAAAATTGAAGCTTAAAAACAGTGAGATATTCAGAAACAGCTGAATGCAAAATATTTTATTCAGAAGTCATTTTATCTTCAAGTTGATGCAGCCCAACCAAGTCTTATGCAAATTCATGCCATCAGAAATCTGTGGTATTAAGATCTGTACTTTGGAATAGAATTGATAATACATTCACTGTGTTATCCTGCTGGTAATCCCGTACAAATACAAATTGTTTACTGAAGAACGGTACTTGGTCTTAACAGTAACTTATTCTTTTCTCCTGTTATTTAATAACAGTTTAGTAATAATCCCTGATGTGTTTGAAAAATAATGTTTGAGAAAGGAAATATGCAAGTTACTGTTACTATTTTGCTTCCTGCAAATACTTTTAGAGCATTGCTATTACTTAATTCTTTACTGAAACTTAGATAACAGTGTCATTTGAGGACGCAATGTCTTAACAGGGGCCAGAAGGAAAGTGAGTCCTGACTTCTTTCTGTTACCTTCTGCGTGACTTACACTTCCGTCATTGTTCTTTCTTAAATAAATATTTACAGTCATTTTCAAAATAAACTGAGTTAAATCAGGGACAAAAATCACTTACTATCTTTAAACTATAATTATAATTAACTGTAATAATATTGTTCACAGAATCACAGAATGTAAGGGGTTGGAAGGGACCTCTAGAGATCTTCGAGTCCAACCCCTTGCCAAAGCATTTCCCTAGCCCAGGTTGCACAGGTAGGCGTCCAGGTGGTTCTGGAACATCTCCAGAGAAGGAGACTCCACCACCTCTCTGTGCAGCCTGTGCCAGCGCTCTGTCACTGCACTCTGAAGAAGTTCCCATGCACATTTGTGCTGAACTTCCAATGCAGTAGTTTTGGCCATTTCCTCTTGTCCTATCACCACACACTGCTGAGAAGAGTCCAGCCCCATCCCTTTGCCTACCACTCCTTAGATATTTATAGACATGGATCAGATCCCCTCTGAGTCTTCCTTCCTCAAGGCTGAACAGACTCAGGGCTCTCAGCCCTTCCTTGTAAGGGAGGTGTTCCATGCCCTCTATCATCTTTGTAGTCCTCTGCTGAACTCTTTTGAGGAGATCACTGTCCTTTTTATACCGGGGAGCCGAGAACTGGACGCAATACTCAATTACCTGGAGAAGGCATCCAGAACAAGCTGTTCCACCACTTTTCCAGGGATGGAAGTGGGGCTGACTGGCCTGTAGTTCCCCAGATCCTCCTTCTTGCCCTTTTTGAAGATCAGAGTGCAAATGGCTATTCTCCAGTCTTCAGGCACCTCCTGCATTCTCCAAGACCTTTCAAAGATGATGTTGCCTTACATTTAAAAAATTTTTGTTGATGTTGTTTGTTGATGTTGCCTTACATTTAAAAAATTCCCTAGATGGGAATTAATCATTATTTCTTAAAATAAAATTAAAAAAAAAAAAAACAGGAAAAATCCTCCCAGATACTTCCAAAAAGGTGTATGTATCTTACTTGACCTAAACATCCCTATTTGTGTTATAGCAGCTTCTTTATTACAAACATGTACTGCTGTGCTTACTGAGTGTGTGAATGAGAGATTGCATTTATGCAGTGCTTAAATGAAAAAAAGCATGCCTGAAAAATAAGACTGTTTTTGACTAATATGCATCAAAATTTCTATAATTACATCTGAATCAGCAAAATGTGTGAACTAATACCTGAATAGTAGTTAAAGAAAATAAAAAGCAGTACTTCATAAGCTATGAATGTAGTGTAAACATTCACAAATTCAAATACTCAGGAAAATTATTACACTCAAATCATGTACCAAATTCCAAGTTGTTGTTTTATATTAGAAATATCTTATGTCTAACTGGAAAGCAGTTATACCTACAAATATTTTTCAGTTTTAATACTGAGAATCTGAAAAATATCCTGAAGTCTTTCAGTCTAAAAGTTTTAAGCAATTGAAGCTTGAAATAAATGACTATGAAGCTGCTAACATTTTTGCACAGCTGTTCTGCATTTTAAATAAATAAAATCTTGGCGTTTGAGGGTGTTTTGAGTTTGCCATTTTATAATAGGCTTTTGAAAAAAGCTGTCCTTGAGTTGTAATACAGAGTGCTGTCTTTTTGTATTCCTTCATGGTAATTCAGGACTATAGCAGCTTACTTTTTGTTTTTCATGAAAGATCTTTAGGCTTCCTTTGAGTTAAATGTGGCTTGTCCTTCAACGTAAATCACTACAGGGCAAAATCCAAAGATAATAATATTTTCTTCTGAGTGGATTCACTGATCAGAACTCTTCTGTTTCACTGAAATTCAGATTGAGCTGGATTGTCTTGATACTCAGCAATCAGTTGATATAACAGGTCTTTCTAGAATTAGCTACTTCAGCCAGAAGACTTCTGCAATATGAAAATTAATGTAAGGCTGTGTTTCTCAAGGACTGTCTCCACCTGTTGTTTCTTCTGATCCTTTGCTATTTCATCCTTGCTTCTGTGTCTTTATATATCAGTTTAGTTAATTTTCGTCACAAGTAATAGGAAACTAACAGAATGTTAGTTCTGTAACGTTTGAACTCAGTTTGCTTGCTCCTTCAGGTACCTGAGTTAATGCTGGTGGTAATCTCTTTTTTTCTTTTTTTTATTTCTAGGCATGGTTCTCAAAATGGAGATGAAAAAATGTTTAGTGACTCATCACTGCTGGAGAATCTTCAAAATAATCATGTAAGTGGTACAGAAATAATTACCATTGTTTTCTGAATTCTCAGTGTTTCCTTTCGCAAGTCAAAGTGTTTTCCTTTAAGGGAAGATAAATTATGTTCTCATACAGAATCAGCATGCCCTCATGAATACCTTTATATTATTCATTACTGTTACATGTTAATTAGATCCATCTGGAAATAACATCTGTTTTCTGGTAGGTACATAGTATTAAGTGTATGTAATGTGAGCCAGATCCTTTGAAAATTCAAACCAACTTCAACAGTGTACGATAAATGTATTTGTAAGTGATTTGAAAAAGAATCTGCAATTTAGCCTTTTGAAGACACCCTAAAGAATCTTGGGGCCCTGAGTGTGAGAGGAAAAGCTTACTCACATTTGGTTGTGAAGAGCTTTGGATTTGTTTGAGTTTTCTAAGTTGCTCATTAGTGTTTCAGTGTAGAATTAAACTGGGTTTTCAGATATTCTTTTATAAAGTAATTGTAATTTTATTTTCATTGTTGACAGTCTAACACTGATCACAAATACTGTATGTATGCAACAAAAAACCTTGATTGAGGTGACTGCTTTGAAATTTTGTAAGAGAAAATGCAATGGCTTCCTTTAAACAATAATCTTGCAAACTTAATCTGTATAAATAAAGATTTTTAGTTCTTATTAGTCAAAAACATTCAGCTATTTCTGCCTAGGTATATTTTTCCCTCTCTTGGTTAAACTACTTTCAGCTTTGCAGATTTTAAAGTGTCTGAGACACATTTCTTAATATCTTCCTTTAAAAACTAGCTGTCTAACCTTGTATTATTTTCCACGCGACTTTCAGATTTGGTCACTGCATCTTCCCAAAGGTTCTTTAAAAGTATGTTAATAAATAAGTTGTTAGACAAAAGTAATGCAAGAAAGAATTTTTTTTTAATAAAAAAGCTGGAATCAAGACACTTCAGCAAATAATAAGAATTATCTATGAAATCATTTTATATTTTCATCATTCAGTCTTGCCTTCCCTATAATATTACTTAGTGTTTCTGTTTTTTCATTTTTGATTGTATGATTACAAATGATATAAACTCTATCTGTGTAGCCTATATTGAAGCACAGAAGTGAGAAGTTATTCTGCATATTGAAGATGATATACGGATAAATGTTGGCTGACTGGCTTATTTGTTGATGCTCAAAAGAGAGGAATCTTCCATTAAATTATGTTGGTTAATGTTTGTCTGTATCTATTATTACATTTCCGTTACTTATTGATTAAATTGTTAATCATTTTCTGCTTTTTTTTTTTTTTTTTTTAGCCAACTGCACCTATAATATGTGAGTTTTTGACAATGATGGCAGTGTGTCACACAGCAGTTCCAGAAAGAGAAGGTGATAAAATTATATATCAAGCAGCATCTCCAGGTGAGAGTCAAGTAATTGAGAAAACATCAAGTAAACACTCAACGTTAAAAATTATAATCTATTTAAATGTCAGCGGTTTACCGGGCTGGATCAGCCCGGTTCCATCATGGTTGGTGCGGGGGACCCACACCCCAGGAAAGGGGAAGGGGGAAAGGGAAAAGGGAGATGGGCCTAGAAACAAAACAGTGGCAACGATCTGAGGAGGAAAGCTCATTTACTAAAAAAGATATCAGAAAGCAAAATAGCACAGTATAATACAATACAATTGGAATTGAAGCTAATAAATCAAATAAAATGAGCAAGAGAGAGTGTCTGATAAACTGAAGGCCTTACGCTAACGCTGAAGGCGAGACTGCAGCGAGCACCCACTGCTGAGTCGATCCCGAAGGAAAGAGAGTGTCCCATGACTGCAGAGAGTTTTTATCTTTTCTCTCTGAGCAGAAATAATGTAAAAAGGCAAAACATCAGAAAGTCCTCTGGGGAATGTAGTTCTTCTTCACTTCTGAGACAGGTATACCTGGGATTATCAATGATGCATGGAACTGGAGTATTAACTCTTTAACTCTTAATGCACTACATGATGTTATGATGTGGAATAGCAATGCCAAGAATCATAAAACCATGAAAGTAAAATTGTTTATTTTGAAAAATCTTCTGAAATTAAAAATGAAACTATCCCTCAAAAAAGAGTAGGTATCATTAGAGTATTTTGTCTAAACAATTGGAATTTAGACTTTTCTGACTTCCAAAAAAATATATACAGATTATGTAAGGGTGATTAACCAACCATATAGCATTTCTAAGCTGTCATTAGATTCCTGTCGATGTCTGAAGGAACTGCACAAATGCATATGAAAATCATACTGCAGCATACACATATGTCCTTGCTTATGAACTTAGTCTGTACTTAGTAACCGTGGAATTTAAAACAAAGACTTTGTAATCAAAAATGGACAAAAAGTGTTTTCAATGGGATAATAGTAGTGCTAAGTTCCTTTGAGAGTGGGAAAAAAATATAGCACAAAAGGTCTAGTTCAAACCTACTCTGGTTCATTGAGAGTTGTTTTGTTTTTTTAATTGAGGAGAGAGCAAAGGAAGGCAAAATCAAAAGCATCCATTAAATCATGGGGCAAACTAACAGTTTTTTTCATACTTCTTGTGACAATGTACTGCCTATTGATTTGTTGCAGATGAAGGAGCGTTGGTCAGAGCGGCCAGACATCTTCATTTTGTGTTCACTGGAAGGACACCTGACTCAGTAATTATAGAGTCTGTAAGTACTTCGGAGAATCGTTACAGTCTGGTGTGTTTACTATTGCTGTACTAAATAATTACTGAATAACTGCATCAAAGTACATATCAATATGTTTGTTTTTCTTTGATTCCTCTGCTTTAGTTGTTTTTCACTAATTCTCACCTTTTTTGTTTTCAGTTGGGACATGAGGAAAGATATGAGCTGCTAAATGTGCTAGAATTTACAAGGTAAGCACTTAATGTCTATTTGTGAAAGTGAATTTATCATGAATAAAAATTAATGGTTTTTTTTTTTTGTATTCTTACAGGGAAACTGTACAGGCTTGGCTTTTATGTCTGTACTATGTGATGTGGCAATATAATGCACATGATTAAGATCATACTTCTGTTTTTCTTACAAAATGTTTATAGAAACATACTTTTCATAATTTTTTTGGCTAATATTTCACTCTTCTGCTTTTGCTCAGTTCCAAAAACATTTGCTGTCAAAACCTCAAAAAATGATGTGAAAAGACAGTATATTAAAATACTTGAAGTTAAATATATACTTGAAAGCGCTAGAATTATCTGATGTTTTGAAATTTATATTTGCAAACATGGGGAAGCTTCAAGTGCTACAGATAATTTGTGTTTGCTTTGACTGATAGAATGTCATTTTACACTTGACTTTGCATGTACATGTTTTCAACTTATTTAGATAATCCTGATGGAAGTCCATTCTTTTCTGAGCTGCATCCCTAGAGCAATGATTAGCTAGTTTTCTTGGAAAGTGAGTTCTCACATAATTTGCTTTCAGTTAAATATACCTGTCAAAGCTCTTGGAATTGTCAAGATACTCATAATATCCAGTTTTATTTGTTATGTAAACTTGTTTAAATTGTATCCATGATTGCAACTTCTGTTGTAAGTATTTGTGTAGTCCTGTTGCTTACTTTGGCACAGGATGGGGAAGAAGTTTCTATGTCAAAGCTCTTCTTTTTTTTAGAATAGTTTCTTGCAATTGTGCTTGTATAAAGTGACCATTGTTTACCTTCCTCGTCCTGTTTTGCTTCACTTGAGCTTACCTAGAACATTCAGATGGTTCAGTACATAAATTCCAAAACAATAGAAGTGATGGGGCTGAACATAGATAGTTGTCTGTGGTTATAATAATAGAAATAATATAAAACATAGGAAAAAATAATAATAATGCAACAAATACACTTTTAATGTTTTGAATGCATTTTAATGAATGCTTGCAATTAACATTGATGTTTTCATATGTATTGGAGAGGATATTATTGAAAATTTTCAGACTTATGCCACGATTTCTTCTTCCTGTAGGCACTCTTTATCATTTTCTGTTCCAGAAATGTAGCAAGCATGTATCACATCCAGTTTTATGTTGTTGTTACTTTGATATCTGTGGAAGTTTATTCATGAAACAAGCTGTGATAGATTCCTACTTTGTTCCTCCTTTTTTTAATATCTTTTCAAAATTCTGCAGCAGTCTAAAACTGCATTTTAAACAGTGATGCTTCACGGAGAACAGATTTTTGAATCATAGCCTTTGGAAGATTAAGGTTTTCAGTGGATACCAGTAATCCAAATTTACCAAGCACTCAGTTTTTATAGCTGTTTTTTTCTAATTCTCTATTTAGCTTTGTTTGGAACTGACTTATTGGAAGCACTAGAGGTCACCCTTGTTCCGCAGGAGGATAAATTTTTGCTCCAAAACCCAACACAGACTGTATGGGTAGGATCATGAACCTTAAGAGAAGTAGTCTGTAACTGTTACCACTCCTGAGCAAAGAATTTACAGGTGTTCTGTGGTGGTTTTTTTCCTCAGAAGAAATGCTGACAAATTCCTTACTACCTTCCTAGGCAAGCCAGATACAGATCTTCAGCAAGTAACATAAGTGTCATTGATAAGTGGCATTTGATAAAGTACTTCTTCAGAGAAGTTACAGAAGGAAAACTTGTAGGTCATATATGCCTGTGGAACTATTAGCAGTATACAACACGCCACATTTATCTCTCCAAAAATAGTGCCTCCTGTTTATTTCCATGGAAGCTACAGCAGATACAAGGAGTAACACTATTTGATAGAGCAAATTCTCAGCTACAAAACGCTATCTTTCAACAGTCACCACCATTAGCTATGCTTCTTTGTTGGTGATGAAAAAGAGCCTGCATGCTGTGCTAGTAAAAATCTGTACCAGCAGAAGTGACCATCAATTCCTGCTGAAGTGCGCCACCCACCACCTTACTGTGCTCACATCCACTGTTTGGTCTCCATAAATGTTCAGCAAGTGTCAATGAGTGTCAGTGTATGCTGGTTTTTTTCACATTCAATTCCACACCTTTGTTTATTTGCACTTCCATTTCAGACACCATTTTGTCAGACCCCGTGCTGCCATATGCTGAGTACATGCACTGTCTTTCACCTAACCAGGTAGACAGTTGCAAAACAAATGTGAATTTGAATATGAGATTCCTCATTTCAGTAAACATAAGCTGTCTCTGTTACCAGTGCACAAATCACTCCTCAGCGCAGCATCATTGCACCAGCAGTGCTCCTGATGGAGATCTTGATTGTACCTGTTTGTTAGATTAGTGAAATGAATTAAAATCTTAGCACTATAATTAATTTCACTGATAATTATATTTCAATATCTGGAATATGCACCATCTATTGATTTAATTTGCTAATTTTAACCTGCATCCCTGGAGCATGTCTCCACATTCTAGCAGACTGTTTCCATGTTAGTTCCAGGTTAAAGCTTCTTATCTAGGGACTGTAATTTGTCTGAAATGCATCAAAAGCTTGACTAGTCCCACATCTGATTGGTTTTATGAGTAATACACGTTGTCTTGACTGTTGTATTGGGCAAACATAAGTCCTTCTTCTAGAGCATTTGAGATCTTACCTCTTCTCCAGAGAAGAGGTAGGATCTCTATTTTGGTGTTTTTTTTTTTTGACTGGATAGGAATACTTCTAAATGTGGAAAAAGAATAAATGACTGACAGAGAAAAATCAAACCTGGCTAGGTAGCGCTGTTTCTTTTCTATGTTTCAGTGGTTAGACTGATTTCTTTTTTATCTTAAACTCAAGATAGGCGTTATATAGCAATGAGGGGCTCATCAAGAGTGTTTCTTTCTCCTTATGATGCTTCTGGCCATCTATAATCTCATGACAATTGCATGGGACTTACGAGCTATTCAACCTTCTACGTGAAGAAAACAAAACAAAAGAAATGGTGTCACATTGACAATTTTGTGCAATAATGGAATCTTTTGACTTCCGTATTTCACCACAAAATGTAAATAATACTGTCACTACAGAGAAAAGGTACATAAAAAGTTAGAAGTCCTTGACAGTAAGTCCTGCCAGTTGGCTTTCTTGCACTTTTACTAAGAGAAAGGTATTTCAGCCAAGGTCTTCGTAGCGCAAATTTCAGAAAGCTGCAGGAAAACCCTGGTTATTCTCTAATGCATCTTTAGAAGATTAGTAAGCATGCAGGTATATGCAAAACTTCAGATTGCAGTCTTCTGGTATTACAAAACTGATCAGTTAATAGCTGTCGAGGGTGGATTTGTGTGTATAAATGTGTGTGTTTCTGTGTATATAAGCAGTTTTTAAAATATATATGCACATTTTAGAAAGAACAAACCCTATATGATCTATACGATCTTAACAGAACATTGAGGTAGATACTATAAGTTAAGATAGCTATAGGCTAAACAATTGTTCCTGGAAGCAAAGTGAATCTCAGGAGTTGCCTTTATTTTAGGTATTGTAAGTAAAGGTTAGGTTTCTCAATTTTCTCAGTTAGGTTTCTCAATTATTGTCTTAGCAGATGCCCACTGGATAGAGTCTTAAGGGCTTACAGAATCTTGATTATCTGAGATTTTTTAGGTTAGAGATAAAATAGTTGCAGCAGTGAATTTTTACACTCTTAGACAATTCTCAGAGGAGAAATGCAATTAAATATTGGTATTCAAATCTACAGTTGAAACTAAGTGCACAAAAAAAATGTTTTCTTGAAGATAATGTTCAGTCAATTGCTTCAACAGTAATTTTAAGAATTCTTTCCTCAACCTATCTTCATATATTCCACTTACAGGATGTTTTCCTTGGCAGTCAGAACTACAGTACAATAATTCTATTTGAGTATCTATAAATGAGATTCAGTTCCTGTTAGGAACTGAACTTATAAGAAGACAATTTGCTTCCATATGTTTTGTGTATTTTACTGTAAACTATATGCATGATAAATTATTTTTGTTCCCTAAATAGTTTCTGTGGATTTATTTTAAAAATTGAAGCTTGAAAGAAGTGTGGTATAAATACACATTTTGGCTGGACATGAACTTGAATCTAAAGTAGGCTTTTTGGAGAACCTCAAAGGGAAAATAGAAAACAAAGGTGATATGTCTGGTCTTGTCTGTGCTTTCTTCTCATTGCTACTCTGATCTCAGTCATGAGAACTGAAAGAAAAGGTACTTTGCTGTCATTAACAACTGTGAGCTAGAGGGTAGTTCAAATTAAGCAAGACACTTTGCAAGTCTTAGCATGCACAAAACACTACATAATAAATTAAACTCTGAAGTATATTTTGTCCTCTGCACTGTGTTACTGTCTTGAGACTCCCTTTATCTGGTAAGGAAGGTCTTCGTGATCCTGGCCACAAATGCTTTGTGCTAAAAGATGCCTTCTTTGTGATCAGTAGACAGTATTAAGATGACATTAAAGGTTCTGAAATTCTTTTTACAGGAAAAAGATCTACAAAGAATTGCACAGAAAGACTACATTAACTTTAGTGATTAGAAAGCAAAACTTGTGTTTCCATCCCAGTCACCTGAGAGCAACGCTTAGAAAAGATAGGCTTCTTTTCCTTTCTATTTTATAACTTGAATATTGATAGCCTTAGGGAAAATGTTGGTAAATACTTGTTTATGAACCACCTACTTAGAGGGTGCTTATATTTCTTTCTCAGCTCTAGGAAGAGAATGTCAGTGATAGTTCGCACACCGACAGGAAAGTTAAGACTCTACTGCAAAGGAGCCGTGAGTTTTACTGTGTTTGTCTCTGTCTTTTGATATGATAAAAATAATGCAAATATGCAGAAAGTTAGAAGAGTTGTAGTTAAAACATGGAAAGTTGTGTGTTGATAACTTTTTCAGCATACATGTTTTTGTTATGTAGTTGTTTAAGGTGATGGACTAATTTATTCCTTGTTCTACTGTCTGTGAAGGTAAGGGAGACCCATTCATCTTTTTCTTTGTATTTTGACTAGATACTTTCATTACTACATGTTTCATTACTACATACTGTCCATTAATTTCCTTCTGTATTCCAAGAAAAGAGTTGAAGGTATTGCTGAATATATCATTTACTTGCAGGATTAGCTGAGCATGAGTCACTAGGTGAAAATAGTAGTCTGCCATGAAAGACTACACGGGAGTTTTCACCTATAGTCAGTGTTAGGCCAGTTCTAAGTCTTCCTGAAAACAGACTCTATGGGAAGAAGTTTCCCATATACAGTATGATTAGGGTATGACTGAGTTGCTTGTTAGTTCTTGATCCATCATCATGTCATGGTTTTATTTATATCTAAATTCAGGTTCAGTTGGAGGATGATGCAAATCTAATTTCTGAATGTTTCAAAAAGAGGTGATTGAATATAAATGTAAATTCCATATCTTCTCAAGAGAAGACAATGTGCTATCAGTAACATTCTATGTATCACAGTGGTTACAAAAGCATTAAAATGGTATTTATGAAAAACTAATTTTACCTTTGGGGATTAAAATGCTGTCTTCATCTTAATATAAAAGAGATCCAGAGACTTCATATGGAAGATGCTGTTATTTTCAAAGTGAAGGAATGTAACAGCAAAACGTGTTGCGGTAGTTAAATTACATCATAGCAGAATTTGTAAATTTAGAGATTCTTTTTTTTTGTACTGAAACAAATTAATATGGTACTGCTTATTTTTTCTGCCATTTTTCCTGCATTATTTTTGTCTAGACAACATATTTTTTTTCCATTACATTTATTTGCATTCGTTTTATTTGTGTTGTAGGATACCGTCATTTATGACCGCCTTGCTGAGAGTTCAAAATACAAAGAAATCACCTTAAAACATTTAGAGCAGTTTGCTACAGAAGGTGAGTAATACAGTAATACAGAATTTATTTACTGTTCACTCAATTTTATGTTGATGTAATGTTGTTAGAAAATTATGTTTTAGTTTTGCATCCCTTAAAACAATAATAATCTTCCTAAGAGTCTTTGGTAGTTAGTTTGTGGTTTTAGGCTTTTAAAACAGAATTGATATTTCCTGTGAACAAACACATTTCACAATTCTTTGTTTCTCTGTAGATTTAATCTTTCATAATTATTTTCATCTCTTTCATCTCCCCTCACACAATGAATGTTGTAGGGATGGTGCACAGGAAAAGGTTGTTGGTTATGACAAGTAGAGTCCTTTTAAGGCAGCTTTACAATAAAAATATTTCTATCACCAGTCACAATATGAGGAATTATAATCGCTGGTACCCCATATACTACTTTTTAATAACCGCTCTTTCAAAGCAGTTATTCCATTAAGGTTTGTGAAATAAGAGAGTAAGTAAAATTTGAGACTGTGAAATTAAGATGATTGATACAAACAGCCAGTTATTTAATAAACTGGTTTCCACAGTATACATGTGAGCAGTGAGGCAGACTGTAGAAAGTTCTCTGCTTTGATTGAAGTTCACCCAGCACTGCTCCTGTCTCTTCCTTTAGTAAAGATATCAGAAAGGGGAGTGTGTTATGCATTAAGGAGGTGTGCTGTGAAGTATCATAGTGTTTTAATTTATTCTTGGAAGAGGGTGATTGGAAGCAGAATTATGGGAATCTGGAGCACAACTTTTTACATCTTCATTTATTCTAATACTCTCTTACTAGGGCATTAAAAGTAACTTGAACATGTTTTGAAGAAATAAGCTTACAGTTGAAGGCAAACTTTATTAAAATATTTTCTGTCCGTAATGCTATCCTTACCTTTTCAGAGGTGATATCTGGTCAAATGCTATTGCATCAGGCAATATACTTTTTTCTGTTTGTTATTATTTTTTTCTTTTGGTTTATCATGTAAGTAAGCATTTTGAGTAGTATCACACTCAACACCATCAGTCTGTTGATTTTGTTTGTGGCAGCAGAAGCAAGCCACAGATTGTTCTCCATATTAAGATAACTGCAGGAAATGTTTGGTTAGCCTTAAAAAATAAATAAATAATAAAGTCCTACAGAGATTCAATGTTACAGTGAATTTCTACGAGAAAGTTTAAAGCAGACTTAAAAATTTGATGGATAGTACAAGATGAATTCTCAGATGCATCCTTTGACTGTAAGAATCCAGCTCTGTGTGCTGACTGGTCAATTTGGGGAAGTATTTTCATGGCCTAAGGTTAAGGAAAAGATCATTAGATGAGAAGTTAGTTTGGGACGTGAGTCTATATGTTTGGATACAGAAAAGCTAAAACTAGAATCAGTATCTGTTACCCTGCATGAACCGGCTGGAGAATTTAAATCCAATTCCTAATAATATTCTCATTAGATCAGTGGTACAAATGATCCCATATTTCTTTAGCACTCGGATTGGACTGATGATAATCAAAAAGTGAAAGATTTTTCCCTTCTTTAAAACCATGGAAGATATTAGTATTACAAAGTTTGTCCAAGTGGCTTTTGTATCCTTTTCACCAGATGAAAAGATAGACTGTTCAGAAGTGAATTGCTAACCTTTCAAAAACACTAAATTCACTCTTGAGGAAAAAAAAAATGAAGAAAGTACTTCTCTCTGGAATCGATTAATGAAATTGGTATTTATTTTTGCATTAGAACTAAATTGCAGCCAATGATGTTGCAAAGTTTCTCATGTGTAGCCTTTCATGTGGCAGTACAGTATGTCCTTGGCATTTGCTGCATGCTCTTGGTGTGTTCAAAAATGAAGTGGTTAGCATGGCTGGCATTTATATTTAAGCATTTACTGAGCTTGAGTGTTAATGCCTGCTTGAATAAATAGAGAAAGTGTATGATTTTTCTGTGTTGTTGTTCCAGTCTGTTACGAAGCAGACTTAATGATACTCTGTTTGCTACTTTCTACTTGGAAGATACTTTTAAATTAAAATGGAAAGGAACCTTCTGAATTAAAAATAGAAAAATAATTGCATTCTGATTAAAAAAAATAAAAGCCTTGAAGACAAATTTGCTCGTATTTGTTAATTTCTTCTCTCTATTTCATCATCTGCATAAAATTTTTTGAAGGAATTTTGGAAATACTATTACTGCTAGTCATAAATTCTTTTCCTCCTCCTTCTTACATCACATTCATTAGTTAGAATCATGTGAACGTATCCTTTTTAAACAAAAATATTAATGATAATTCATTTCATTTGTTAATTCTTTGGATCTAGGTGTAAGAATCTGTGATCCTAATAGTACTCAGTTGTCATCATATTAGGAATGCAAATGGTTTGCATTCTGACAAAATTAATTGTTTAAGATACGTGTTTTATGCCACGTCAGGCCTCTTTGATCATTTCAAAATTGCTGCTGGTGCTGATCTGTGCACAATGGAAACTTGTGAATGAATAAAGGTCGTGTTTGTCCATTCCTGGTCAAGATGCTCCCCACCTAGAGAACAGTGGATAAATGCCCAAGAGTACTGCAGTAGTTGTGCCTGTAACCCTCCTAATCTTCCCTGCCTGCAAATTCTGACTTCATAAGATTTAATCCGACTAGATCAGTGCTCTTCTCCATATATAAAGAGTTAATCCAGTTTCGTGCTCTAGAATAAGATTCTTGTGATACATAAAAACAAACTATTAGAACGTACCTGTCTATTTATACTGAAATTCAATGTATGGTCAGAAAATATATGGTGGTTTGGAGTCTTAGTAATTTTACATCCTCAAGTTCACATTGTAGTGTTCAGTCTAGATTTCTGCTGAAGGGAAAATTCTGTTATTATTCAGTAATTTCTACAAAGATTAAATAAAGTCCTATAATGTTGCCTGTATACAAAGATTTTATTTTAAGAATTTGGAACATTGAGGAAAATCTGCAAGATGGGAAAATAAGATTTTATGAGATTCAGCTTTGGCTTCTATATGGTAAATTTCAGCTCAGAACTTTCTAGGGACACTTGGGGAGGTGTGGAAGAGGGGAAATGATAACATAACCATGATATATTTTAACCTTCATTATATATTTATTGCTTCTCATCATAGCAGCATTTAAATAAGTTTGTAATACTTTTTGCTTTAGATACATGGAACAAATTTCATCAGGACATACACCAATATGCTGAAAATTGGACACAAGTAAAAATAAAATAATGGGAAAAAAAAAACATTGAGTAGTTACTCATAGATATATCAAGGAAAGTTCTAACAAATATTCAATCATTTACTATCTGCATTCTCTTTAGGCTTAAGAACCTTGTGTTTCGCTGTGGCTGAGATTTCAGAAAGTGATTATCAAGAATGGTTGAATGTTTATCACCGTGCTTCTACAGCTATACAAAACAGAGCACTCAAACTTGAGGAGAGCTATGAACTAATTGAGAAAGTATGTGCAGTTTTCTTTATATAATATGAAATTACTGTAACTGACAAATAATGCTTTGATAGAAAAAGCTCTAACAATATACTGATGGATGTGTCATATAGCCCTTGCAACTGAGATGATTGAAATGAAGGAAAGATTAATTTGACAGCAAATAACTTTCTTCCTGGAAAGCACTGATTTTTGAGTTGAGCTACTGTAAAGGTTTTGTATTTTTTTTTCCCCAGGGTTGCTGTTTTGTGGAATAGTGAGTAACAAATAAACATCTGCTTAGTTGTATACTGATTGTAGAACCAAAGTTCTGACCAAAGATAAAAGTTAAGGTTAGGGGGTCATCCAGATATAACCCCCTGCTCAAAGCCAGGGCTGGATCAAGTTGCCATGCACTTTAATAAAATTTTGAGGGAGTTTTCCCAACTGCACTATAAAATTGCCTAGTGCAACACTGTTCTTCTTCCCCTTTTTCTGAATTTTAAATTTCTTTTCTGGTAGAATGTGACTACTGTTTCTTGTTCTTACGCTGTGCATGTCATAGAGGAGTATGGCTTTTCTGTAAGCCCTATTAAGTTAGCAGAAAACAGAATCAGAATCACCTACTTAGCCTTATTTTTGTATCCCTGTATTTGATTTGCTCCATTTTTTTTAAATTTCTTTTGTACTGAAGTCCCAGAAGGGGAGGTGATACCCAGATGCAGCCTCACCATAGCAGAGCAGTAATTGCTTCCCTTCAGTTCCTGGCAGTACCGCTACTGGAACAGCCCAGAGCTGTTTGAATTCACTGCCTCAGCAGAAGAGGTTCTTGTAACTCTTAAATGGATAACAGAAGGCACTCATGGGATAATGCATTAAGTTTTGATATTTGATTGCAGGTTTTTTTTCCTACTTTTTGGTGGAAGTTTCTTGTTTTGTTTTGTTTTTAATTTAGTTTGGTTGTCTTTCTGAATGTGTTGTGGAGGGGAGGTGATTTTGAATTTGTTGTTTTTTCTTTTTGTGATGCTGTGGTGGTGTTGTTTTTTAAAACTGAGATTCCATTGATGAAGGTGCATAAAAATTAGTATTTAATCAATCAAAAAGAAAGATGAGAGCATACAGTTTCAGTCAGTTGTGAAACTTGAGTTTATCTAAATGAGCAATTTAAACAAATGTGTGGCAGTCTTAAAAGTATGCAACGTTTACGAATTTTAAGAACATTAATTTCATCACAAATATGCAGTATTAAACAGAAGAGGCTAAAAGATTAAAACTGAATTTAAACTGGAAATACTTAATGTGATGAATATTTTATGTTCACAGAATCTTCAGCTGCTTGGAGCAACAGCAATTGAAGATAAACTACAAGACAAAGTGCCTGAGACCATAGAAACACTCATGAAAGCTGACATAAAAATTTGGATACTTACTGGGGACAAACAAGAGACTGCCATAAACATTGGTATTACAATTGCATTCACTTGATGTCTTTGTTGATAGATTTAGAAATTACAGAAGTTGCTGGAGTAAAATTGTTTTCAGAATGAGAAGGTATTTTGTAGAATAATACTACTGTATGTCATTCGAGAATTTAAATAATAATTTATTTTTCAGTCTCTGGTAGGAGGGAGTGGGTAATAGTCATTTTTTTTCTCCATTACAACAATAACAGCGAAAAAATCCACATATTATCCTAGAGAGGAGGAAAAAAAATGAGAAGGTAGAATGTTAACAAAATATAAGTATTTCGTTTCTGCATTTTTCTTTCTTTCAAGGGAAGATTATAGGAACTATTATCTTAACTGAAGTCAGGCACGTAGTTGCGAAGTAATGAGTGATAATCTTTACAGTCAGAGATTTCCTTTTACTGTTTGCTTGTATTTTAAGGGGGGGGAGAAAGGGAATCATGAATTAACTAAATTAAGCAATAATAAATCTGTATTTTTAAATAGTAGTACATGAAAACTGAATTTAAGACAGTGTTTTTTACAGTACCATAAATGTGCCCTAAAAATAATGTTGATAAATGTATTTGTTTTATTGCTATTGATGTTTTTAATCTTAAAGAACCCTGTATTTGCCCATGAAATGGTTGGTCTGAGGTTATTTCTGTCATTTCTTCAAACCTTGAGGCTTGAGGAAATACATGTCGTAACAATATTTTCGTTTTAATTATGAATAGTAGCATATATTGTCCTGGCATAGTTAGCTCATAACATAAATTCTGCATAAAGCATCAAATAACAGAAAAGAATGGGAAATTCACATATGCAGATTTTATACGTAGCGTAACTTGCAGAAAATATGTGCTATATTCAGAGTTGCTCAGAAGAAGGACAAGAAACAACAGTCACAAGTTGTAACAATGAAAACTAACTATTTGGGCTTACTACACGTACTACACATCTTTCTAGTTTTTATAGAGTGCAAAGTACTGTTTTTATTTTTATTTTTTTAATCAGTGCTTTCAACTGGGGAACTCTTATTTTAATTCTGTCTCTTGCAGAAAAAATAATACTATGTTGTGTTACAGTAGCTTTAGTGGAATTAAGTGTTAAAAAAAATGTTCTTAACAGGTCACTCCTGTAAACTTTTGAGAAAGAACATGGGACTGATTGTTATAAATGAAGGCTCCCTTGATGTAAGTAAAAAATGCAAGGTTTTAAGTTTATAAAACATTGCTACTTTTTCTGCGTGAAATATTCGGATATCATGTTTGTAGTGGCTTGAAAACTCGGAATTACCATTTATCTGGACAAATTCAGAAAATTCTGCTAAAATCACTGTTGGGAGAGAGTGGTGTTTTCTTTTTTAGTATTCACAGTTAATATTACATATTTCAAAGATAGTATGGTCTCTGTTACAAAATACTGCTGAGTAACTGCAAAATTTGACTAAAACTGCCAAAAATAGATTGTAACTACGACACAGATGGTCTCCAGAATGATAACCAAACTTATTCCATATAGTGGAACGATTCTGTGCAATTGAGCGAAAAGCTGGGAGCTTCACTTGCTTCTAGTAGCACCAGCAGTACTCAAGCAAAACTAATCCTGAGTTGGTTTCTAAAGCTGGTCTCTACAGAATACCTGAGGGGGAAGGAACTGAACTCCTGTTACTGCCCTCTCACAGAATCTTATATGAGCTTTCTAGTGGAAGGGTTTCCTCTGTCCAAGAGACTTCTGGAGAAAACCCTGAAACTAAGGTTGTTTTAGGACTTACGGAAAAAGGGAAGGGAAAAGTAAACAGGAAGTATGAGAATCCACAAAAGGGAATTGCCTTAACTGAAGGATTCAGTGGTACTGTGTAAAAGTAGGCTATAACATGCATTTTTTTAATTTTTTTTTTTTTAATGAGTACTTATTTTGAGCCACTTAGAATAACACATTTTCATTGTTGAAACATGAACATCACAGTGACTTCATTTTAAATATGAATGATAAAATTGAAAAAAAAATCAGAATTGAAAACCAAACAGGCAGCAGCTCTTGATTAATGTTTGGAACTAGTCTGTTGATACAGTAAGCAACTTCTTTCATAAAAAGCTTGTTATATTAATGAAGAAAGGCAATTCTGTTCTCAGTTTATGTATTTGAATAGTTTATGACAGTTTGTGATCATTGTTTTTAGAGAGAGGAGGGAGGAACAGGTTTATTTAAAACCTTAACTTTACTTTTGAGTTTTTCATTTCTCTACCAGTCTGTAACACGAGAGTTTCTGTACTGCATTTAGATTATTTAAACAGGCTGATGGACTTCAGAACTACCACAGTACTAAATCAATGGATTTTAAATGCAACGGTTTGACAGTTTTGTATGTTTCTTCATAAGTGATGAAATAATTAGATGGTTTTATTTGACTACCAAAAGGAGTACATTAAAAGTGCGGGAAACAATAAGCATTGTACATTAATCGTTTTTTTGGTGTTTTTTTTTTTTTTGTTATGACTAAAAAGTCAAATTAATTTTCAGCAATATTTTTTAAAAACATGTTTAGATATCTTTCCCTCTTAAAATATATAATACAAAATGTTATTCGAACTGAATATGAATAGTGAATAACAGTATTGCAAAGTGAAATTTTTTGACTGTGTAGAGATCAGGAGGTCCTTTTTCTACCCACATGAAGGTCAAATTATGTGCATGGGGACTCAGATTTCATGACAACTGAAATTGCATTTGCAGACTGATCACTTGCAGATCTGTGTGTGTTAATAACCTTAGTTGGTTTTTTTTTTTCAGGAACAGATAAATGTGGCAATCAACTTCAGGCCAAGAGACAGTTTATTTTAATAACAGTAAATGAACTTTATTCCACTACCTTAACAAGTGATTACATTTAAAGTTTTCTGCCTCATTTAATGGCCTTTATTTCACTATTTGATTAATACATGTCTTGTCTCCTTGTTGTGGGTTTTTCCTCACTTTATGGTTGGGTTTGGGAGTCAGTCTTCACTTCTAGTGCAACTGCTTGAGTCAAAACTGGCCTTGAACACCCTGACTGGGGAGCAGAGTAGGCTTTAGGCTTTAGGAGATGCTGAGAGAAGTGGATTGCTGCCATCAGGGAACCTTATGTCAGTGCAGCTGAAAGACTGCAATTTCTGGATGCAATTTCTGTTCTGCATTCCAAGGGCAATTGACAAGAAGCAATAGTAATTGATTGGAATATTATCTGTTAATTAATACGGCCAAAACTTCAGCTTCTTAGTAGCTCAGATCCACCACTCAAACTGCTCCATCTTGCAGATCCCTCAGTACAGGAGGATTGTGAAATCTTGAAGTACTGATTTTTCAATCTTGGAGTGCACAGAACTTCCTTTCCCCACAGTGTAGTGGGACCTGTGTGTTTAGAGAACTGTGTGATGTTTCTCTTCACCTTGGTTCTGCAAAGTATGGATATAGCCTGATGGTTATGTATGGATTTTTATAGTCTCATAGTAGCTAGGATGGTTGGACTTCTCTTAGTTTGCACATTTCTCACGGTACTGAAAAATGAGTGGTGGTATTGGATTCTTCTTGAGCTTGCGGTTACAGTGATACCACAATAGCTGTTGCATACCAATGGCTTCTAAAAAGCAGATAGCTCAACACTGATCCTTTGTGGACAGATGTAGTCCCATGTCCCTAAGACATGTAAAACATTTTAAAAAGCAAATGTCTCCTCAGTGTGGTCATTAATATAACCTTAGCATGCGAAACACAGGAATTTAGAGGAAAAAAATTATATTTCTTTAGACTTTTATCCCATCTTAGGGAACTAAGTTTACAAAAAATATGCTGTATTAAGAGACTTCTGTAAGAACTAATAGCTGCCTTTAATGGAATTAAAAATAACTCCTCTATGTCCACCCACCCACTTTTGCATCCCTTAGGTGGGGTAGAATTGAAATAAATTCTAGGGAACATTTCAAATATCTCCATTTTTTGCAGCATTATTTGTTTTATGGCTCTACTCCCAGGAACATCTGCTTAGTTTCACAAACAAAATGTGTTTTTGCTGGAAAGTTCTTATACAAAAGGAATTTGATTTGATTTTTGTCTCCACATTAACTTAATGGGCTGCTAAATGTCAGCATAGTACTTCTAATTATGGACAGAAAATATAACGTAGCTTTATTCTTTCGATTGTGATCTCAATACTTAAAACTGAAAGCAGGAATTATTTTGATTACCAGTGAGTTTCACTGGGAAGTACTATGTGGAAATGGTGTAGAAATAAATGAGGGATGTTTCACTGCTTATGACTGAAGGCACTGGATTTCAGCATGCAGCTACACATAAGCCCACAAAGGAATTTTAAATATGGTAATTTTACAGTTGTGGTAAATAATTTGTGTTGTCCTGGGATTTCTTTTTCTTTGTTTTTAATTTGTAGCATGCCTGGATCTACCTGGCAGCATGTCTGTCTGTTTGTGATAAAAAGTTAAGGGCAATTTAAACAAGAGTTGATACTACATGTATGAGGAGAAACAATAGATGAGGATAATACGAAGTTACAGGCTCTTGTGTTGCTTAAGATTCCTCAGAAGTTGGGTAGTCTGTGGAGATGCGGAAAAATTGATACTTTCTTGCATACTGCAGTATTTATTGATGAACAGATGCACTCTGAAAAATAGCTACAGAAGTTATCGTCATTTTTAAGAATTTTTAATGTGTCACCTTCTTTCTCTTGGAGTTTACACAGAGGGAGAGACAAGAAACCTGAAGTACAGAATTCCCCAACAGCCTTATCTTCTTTTAGCTAAGCTAATTAGCCTTTAAAAGGCCAATAGAAACTAAGTAGGCAAAAACCAGTCAGCACATGGAGACAGGTGAATTTGGGATTTGTTTCGTAGTATTTGAGATTTATAATTACTTCTTGAATTTTTCTTTTTAGGTGGTTACACCAAATTCTATATAAATATACCCGGCATCACTGGAGTAGCACAATTGTTTGGTTGTTAAGTCTCTTTTTAATATATTCATATATTGCTGTTTTCATAGGATGTGACTTCACCAAATTCAAATCTTTATTAGCAAAAACTTTTTCATCTTCCTTTCTCTTCCAAATCCCTTCTTTCTTCTGAGCTGTGAAAGACAGTATTGTTGTAGCTCTATGAAGGCAGTTCATAGAAAGAAATGCAAGAAATCACTTTTTTTTCTTCATGACACTCCATATTATAGCTGTTTGTAACTAGCTTAAAATCACCAACGCAAGCTAATTACATAAAACTGCTTCCTAAATACAAATGAACATAGTATTTGCTTGTTAACTTAATCAAAAGGAAGTTTCCTCAAGTGTATGACAGTTTTCAATCACTGAAAGAATATTTAGACTAAAAAATACAAGTAATTAAAAATAACATTTTCTTTGTGAAACAGGGAACGAGGGAGACGCTTAGCCATCATTGCAGTACTCTTGGTGATGCTTTAAGGAAGGAAAATGATTTTGCTCTCATTATTGATGGTAAATCTCTGAAATATGCTTTGACGTTTGGAGTGAGGCAATATTTCCTGGATTTGGCTTTGTCATGTAAAGCTGTTATTTGTTGCAGGTAAGGTTTATGTTATTCTTTCTCTACAATATTTTTTTTGACATGTAAAAATTAAAAAACCGTTTCCGTGTCAGAGAAATTTATATATATATATATATATATACACACACATCTTCCACCCATAAAATCTAAATAAAGAAAAGTGATAAGTAAAGTACTGAAATGCAGTCATTCAAGCAGTGTATTTCTGTAGCAGAGTCTGGTAGAGCAGCATACCTGCCAAACAAAGTAATTGAGATTGCTTATACCCAAGACAATTGTGTTATCCATCAAGAATAGTCTCAGCAAGATTAAAAGAGTGATCTTAACTTTAAATTGATACTCTAGTTAACTACAGGTTTCAATACGTCTGGCTTTTATAGAACTTCCTCTGTGGGCAAAATTTAATATCTCTGCCTTTCCTGTAAGCCATCAGTGATGCTGCATAAGTGCACAGAAATGTTAAAACCACTACACTAACTGATTTTTATTTCCTGAAGTTGACAGAAGCACCTTTGTGTTGTTGTTGTTATTATTCCTGATTGTTTTGGTATTCTCTTAGACAACCAAGCATTTAATTCTTTCATGTAAACATTATTAAAGCCTTAGGCTTACTTCAACAGGGAAACCTATTTGAGATGAAAGAAAATGATGTGCAAGCATTTTTTCAAATGTATACAATATGAGAGCAGTTTGGCTTGCCTTTTAATGTTATTGTATTTATTATAAGAAATGGTTTTATAATTGATAGCTTCTGTGTTTTGGGACTTTATTGCATTTTTACAGCTTTAAGCACGAAAACCTCAAAAATCTCCTGGGTTAGTACATCATCTCTTCTACATTTGAATGATTAAACTAAAAGGGAAGTCAGGTCATTAGTAGTTAGATAAATAAGAATGACGCCTGTCAACTTGCAAAGGGCTTGGTTTAGCCCAGGTGATTTATGTGTGAAAAAGCAGAAGCAAGAGCTTTTCATTACAAGATCATTGCTGACACAGATATAGGGTATCTATTAGAAATGCAAACAAAAATCCCAGAGCTGTGGAAATAGCTGTTACTTTTGTCAGTGTCCAAGATAACTATTACAAGTACAGCCAGTTATGTTTTCAAAATATTTTTTGCCATTTTGACCTTTGTATAGTAGTACAGAAAAAGCTGTTTGGATGTAGTCATCGTGAATTCAGAAACAAGTATTCAGGGTCTTCTAGGGTCCCAATATCCTGCTGGTTTGCAGTATAGAGGTGTTGTAAACATGAGATCTCACAGTTAATATAGTTCTGAAACTTTTAGATGTCTCCGTGTATTTGTTACCTCCAATTCTATTTTATTTTATGTTGGGTAGTATGCCTAACCATAATTGCTTTAGAAAAGGCACAGCAGTAGTCTTTCCTGTTTTGCTCATTATAACTGCTGTCTGAAGAGATGTTATAGCTGTTTCTGTTGACCTGTTGAACTGTTGTAAGATATTCTGTACATAGAGCTGTCATATATTGCCTACTTTTCTGTGACAAAACAACAAAAAGGACAGAATGAGGGTTTCCATTCTAGCAGCATTTTCTCTACTATTTCTGTATTTCCATAGTATTCTCAGGTCATCCAGTTTCAATGCATATCCAGGTATATGCTCTGACATACTTTGTGGTTGTTTAAAATTGGCTGCAGGTTTAAAACTAGAACAGTGAGAGCTGCAAGCAAATATTTTTAGTGTGTACATTTTTTATATCACATACTTCTCTAAAGTAGAAATTCTGTCAATTTTTTTTTTCCTATTAATGCTCCATCTTCAGTATATAAAATTGCCTCTCCTTGTTTCTGATCTTGAGGACAAAAACTTTGAAGTTATCATTTTAATTAATATAAATCATTTAAATATATTGTAATGACAAAATTAAAATTTAGGCCTCTTTTCATCCATATTAAAGCACTAAAAATTTTAAATGCTTCTTTGTTTTAAACTACAAGTTACTTTGTTTTCATTGAAGTTTACATATCATATTCACTTGTTCAGAATCATTTTTTACCAGTGAATTCTTAATAAGAGTAGCCATAACATGAGAAGCTGAAAAATATTCAGTAGATATTTTACTTCAAATATCTTCATATGTTTTTAATTCCAAGCAGATGTTTGGCTTAAAGACTTAAATAAACTGAATTCCAGCTTCTGAATAATGTGTGCAATAAGAATGTCAAATTGATTATTTTGTAGCAAAAATGCACAGCTCAGAGTAAACAAATAAAAGGGAAGGTGTTTTTTTTTTTTTTTAATTGCTTTCTTGAATTTAGATGTATCCAGTGAACATGTTGCTTTTACTTGACAGTGAAACTAAATGCTTTCTTCCAGCTGCCTCTGTAATGTATTCTGAAAGGGTAGTAAGTAACTGTTCCTGGAAAGTTAGAAAGATTTAAGAAAAAAAAAAAAAATCAGGACAGGAATCTTCTATAGAAGCTGACTAACACTAATCTTGATATCCTACTCATTGACAGTGTTCAAATTTAAAAAATAAAATCTTAGAAATATTTCTTAATATACTTGGACCGTGGGGATTTTTCTGGAGGACTTGCGCCCATAAGCTTACATCCCAAGTTCTCTTCAAAGTTGTACTCATTCCAGTGTCCTTTCTCAAAAAATCTCATAGCATGTGTGGCCATACTGCTACCTTCAGACTTGAGACTATTTAAAAAGAAGGCTGTTGAATATGGGGAGTTTAATCTTTTATCTTAAAAGATGTGTGAGATTTGTTCTGCTTTGGATTTTGTTCAGAAGAGACAGGGAGAAGAAATGAAAGGAAATGTACTTTCACTTAGAGAAAAGAACTCCTCTCAAACTGAATTAGTGAAGTGCAATATCAAGGCAAGGCAGATCAGTCAGCCTGACTGTTACTGTAAATCATTGCACAAACAGGAACATCATACTATGCCATGTTTTGAAAAATAATTTCACTAAATTATGCACCTAGCTATTAGGAGCCTCATTAATAATGTGTGTAATTTTCTCAAGTATCCTGAGGCATCATCCTCCATCATCTGTAGCGTGACAGAGCACTGGCACAGGCTGTCCAGAGAGGTTGCAGAGTCTCCTTCTCTGGAGATGAAAGACCTGCCTGAATGCCTACCTGTGCAACTTGGTCTAGGGAGTCTGCTTTGGCAGGGGGTTTGGACTCGATTATCTCTAGAAGTCCCTTTCAACCCCTACAGTTCTGTGAGTCTGTGAGGCCTTTGGTGCCTTTGGGACTTCGAAGTTATAGAATCTTTGGTGAGAATCTATAGACCTGCTCAGATACTATAGATCGGTACTGAATTTTTTGTCAAATCATGATGTTTGTTCCTCCTGCTGAGCTAACAACTGATTTAGTTCAGTTGAGAATTGTACTTATAAACTACAAAGGCCGTGCTGCTTGGCAGTATCCCAGTGAGTAGCAATGGGATGTTATTCAGATGGGATGTTATTGTTATTCAGACATAACTGTGCTTTTGTGCTTTTCCTTTCTGAATTTGTTCCCAGAAACTTGAATTCTTACTCTGTTATCCTATTTTTATTCTTTTTAACCTGGAAGAATTAGGTCAAGGTGTGGAAGTCCGTATCTGACACTTAACCCCAAAATTCTGGCCTTTCAAGGGGGATCCTTTCACAGTGAAGTGTGGTACTCCACACTTGTTACTTGTGCCTGTTTGCTTTGACATCTACATCTTAAATTTAAAAAGTTTGAAAGGAGAGAAAAATAAAAAATAATAAAAGCAAAAAACAAAAACAGCCTGCAGTTGTTCTAAGTTACTACTGGTAGTGGCAATGTTGGGTTTCCCTCCATTTCTCCATTTTAGGGACCCATTACTGTTTCACTAGTATGTCTGTAGTCCTATTTACATCTTACTTCAACAAATCCAAGGCTTCTGGGACTTTTTCTGGGAATTTGCTTTTAGCATATAGTGTAAAGGCCAACAAGATGCTATTGTCATCTATGATGTTAGCCTGGTTTTAGTGCCATTTCAAGAATAAAGTATGTTTTTCAATGTCATTCATTTGCAAGTTCTGTATTATTTGTTTTTATTATTTTCTGTTACACCTTAGGGTATCTCCACTTCAAAAATCTGAAGTCGTAGAAATGGTCAAAAAGCAAGTTAAGGTAGTAACTCTAGCAATTGGTGATGGAGCAAATGATGTTAGTATGATACAGACAGCACATGTTGGTGTTGGTATTAGTGGAAATGAAGGTCTACAGGCTGCTAATTCTTCAGACTACTCAATAGCTCAGGTAAGCCATTATACTGTAAAAGACCAGAGTAATGTAGTTTAATATCAAGTTAATAACAATCTATGCACAGTCTCATTATATGTTTGTTTCTCATTTTTTGCAGTTCAAGTATTTGAAGAACTTGTTGTTGGTTCATGGTGCCTGGAATTATAACAGAGTAGCAAAATGCATCTTGTATTGTTTCTACAAGAATATAGTCCTTTATATCATTGAGGTAATTTTATAATACATTAAATATTACTTTATAAAATTAAAATGCTGTTATTTTTGAGCTTTTATTATTCTATATGTGAAGCATATATTTATAAAAACTTAACTGTCAGTAAGCACTAGTGCTAAATCTTCATTAAAGTCCTTAATATTAGTAATTTTTATTTTATTTTATTTTATTTTACTTTAAAAGACCCTCAACAGCAATCTTACTAATAAGTACATACGTTACATTGCCATAAATTTACCGAGAGATGTATGTGCTTAAGCTCTTTGTTGAGCTGGTGTCATTGGTGTCCAATTTGTAAATCAGAGTCCTTTTTCAGGTCTCTGCTGAACTGTGTTGTGCTGTTTAGGACAATTCTTAGGACTTTTTATGTACATGCTTATTTAAACTGTTGCACGCTTTTTACTTGTTGAGGTGGTAGCCATGCCTCTTTAGGCTCTCTTTTGAAATAAGATTACTTTCCTTAAGGTAAATGACCTCTTTTTCTCAATTGTGATTTTAAGCAGAATGGGATTTTGTGAGAAATACAGTAGTGTGAGAGGACTGTGTTGTAATAAATATATAAGTTTTATATATATATATTAATTTGTATTATAAAGGCAGTGTGCAGTACCATGTATCTGTAGTTCTCAAGATCTTCACGTCAACTGCAACCTTACAATTTTGAGTGTATTTTTAATGAATTTCATGGTATATATCTAGTAACAATATTTGTTTGATTCAAGTTTTAAATTAACAGTGAGTCTGAAACATTTTTTCCATATTTCTAGCTTTGATTAAAAATTGTTACAAGTAAATCTTCTGTATTGTACTGTAGTACAATTAATGTAGATTTAATTTTCAGTCTTCATGACTACATTGCAGCCTTGTGGTTAACAATTATTCTTAAAATCATTTTAATTTTTAATTGTTGTCAGTTAGTATCTTGAACTTACACAGTGTGTATGTAATTTTGCCCAAAAGAAAATGCCTTACCCCTGATAGACTTGATGTGAACATTAGGATAATATTTATGATTTTGAAGTTTATATTAGTAATCTACTGTTGCAATATTTGAAAATATTGAAAACTTTTTATTTCATAAGTAACAATAAGTATATGGACTCTTTAGAAAAATCCAGCATTTCAAAAAGCTGATTATCTAATCAGATGATCTTACTTCCATAACTACTGATTAGTAATTCTTGCATCAAATTTAATTTTTTCAAATTTTCAACTTTTTTCAAATCTTTTTCAACTTTTACTAAAAAGCAGTGCTGCATGTTTAAAGAAAACCTTATGAAGTTGAGCTTTAGAAGATAGTTCTCGTTTTCTTTAATTTTCTTTTGTTGTCACCTTCAAACATGTAAACATGTAACTTAAATCAGATGCAGATACTCAACTATTTACATTCTTTCTGAGGAAACTTAAATGCAAGGTGCAAAGATCCCAGAGTGAAATAGTAATAATAGAAAGTACGAGAAGTATTAATAGCCCCTACCTGCTGTGCAGACAGAAGGGCAAAGAGATTGTTTGTTTGTCTGTGGATTTTGAACTTTTATGTATCATGCATACAAGCATTTTGTCATATACACTCTGGAATATTAAAGGACTTCTACTTGAATTAATACAAACCCAACAATTGTCAGCTCAGAGTCTTTCACAGATGTTAATGGCTCATGTCAGTGCTGTGAGTGAATGGGCAGAAATTCATCGTTGAATGTCTCTGGAAAGGACAACTGCCAGTCTTGAATCTCTCCTTTCAGTTTTTTTTACAGATCAGGCGTGGGAGCAGAGAGCTCAATGAGTATTTGTAAGCTGCTGCTTAATATGCAGAAATGCTGCATCAGGAAAACGTCTGTGAGGCTTTTGTGACCACGCCTCTTCTGTCTTGGAATTTAGAAAATAATACTATGAAAGACGTGTCTGGAAGTTTTTTTCTTTGAAATATGTTTATTTTTATTAGCTGAAAATAATTTATAATACCTACCTTTTATTTAATATGTGTGTGTTATATTTTAAATGTCTGCTCAGTAGAAACAGGTGCTACAGTGGATTCCATGTAATCTCAAATGCCTTGTTTATAGACAGTTGTGAGGTGAGATGAAATGAGTGCTGCAAGTTTCTTGGTTTAGGAAATACTAAAGGTTTCTAGTAATACTTATTGCGCTCTGGGTAGTGTTTATCAACATTAAAAGTATTGAAAAGAGACTAGAGGTGGCCAGTAATAATTTTTTTCTCCACTCTGTGTTATGAGTCAATATATATATTTAAATAAGCACCTCCTCTTTTATGTGGGACTAGTACCTGTAACATTAAAGGTTATGTAGAGGAGTATGATTATAATGCATGTAAACTGTACAGTGTTGAGTGTAAAAAAATAAAAAGAAGAAAGGACAGTAGAAAGCAAAAATGTTTGTGCCCACTTTTTTTGCATTATATGATTTGAAAACATAGCAATGTAAGGATCTGCATTGAGACCTGTCTCATTTTATGAACCAAAGTCTTTCATATTGAGAGCAATTCCATGACAGCTGGACTACAAAATGGTCTGAATTTTCATTTCTCTCTCATTTACAGTCCAGATTACTTCTCAGTTCCCCTCTCTCCTTTACTCTTGCTACAGGGATGCTTGATCAGTAATTTGAGCAGTTTGAGTATCTGAATCTGTGCTGAAATTACTATGATGTAAAATACATCATAAAAACTCATGTTTTACAGGTACAGTTGCCTTCATTGTCCTCCATCATCAGGACAAAATGCAATTGTCTATGAATAAATTTCCCACTCTGAAGAAAAATGCTGTGTGTTTCTTGTCACTCTCACTATTAATAGTGTATTCAGCTCCGTAGAGTTTGGTTTTCATGTAAGGTTAACAGTATTATTTTCTTCCTAGAGCTGTACTTCTGTTAAACTGTCTACCATTGTGTCAACGGTTTACCGGGCTGGATCGGCCCGGTTCCGTGACGATTGGTGTGGGGGACCCGCAGACCCACACCCCAGAAAAGGGGAAGGGGGAAAGGGAAAAGGAAAAAGGGAGATGGGCCTAGAAACAAAACAGCGGCAACGATCTGAGGAGGAAAGCTAATTTACTAAATAAGATATCAGAAAGCAAAATAACACAATATAATACAATATAATTGGAATTGAAGCTAATAAATCAAATAAAATGAGCAAGAGAGAGTGTCCGATAAACCAAAGGCCTTACGCTAACGCTGAAGGCGATACGGCAGCGAGCACCCACTGCTGAGTCGATCCCGAAGGAAAGAGCGTGTCCCGTGACCGCAGAGGGTTTTTATCTTTTCCCTCTGAGCGGAAAATACGTAAAAATGTAAAGCATCGCAAAGTCCTCTGGGGAATGTAGTTCTTCTCTTCTGAGACAGGTATACCCGGAAATATCAATGATCTATGGAGTTGGAGTATTAACTCTTTAACTCTTAATGCACTACATGTTGTTATGATGTGGAATACCAATACCAAAAAATCATAAAACCATGACACATTGCCAGCAAAGAAACATATGAGTTTATGCCTGGTTACTGAATCATACCATCCTTGATGATGTTTTGCTTTTCCACCACCCTAAACCATTTCAAATCAAGAGTTTAGAAGGGACAAATCATGTAATGGTATCCGTCCATCAGTCCCCTACCAAGAGCCATTTTCTTAATTGAGGGATTAGATAGTGCAGGAGCTGTGCTTAATGAAGAGTTTGAAAAGAGAGAAGGCAGTTGATCACAACTTGTCTTGAACAGCAGTGATGAGGTTCTAGGCTAGATTCGTGCTTTAAGCTTAGCTGTAAAATATCGAATAAATCATGCTGATGTTTAGTAATGAGTACTCATACTACTCTCATACATATTTACTAGCAGCATTTTCTCAGTAATTGTGTTCTTATTTCATCAAAATTTAATCATAATTCCCATTCTAGAAATTGAAAAGTAAAATACACAACATTTAATAAAAATCTGATTAATCAACCGCTATGGAGTAATTCCACTAAATAACATTGCTTTTCAAATGAATAGAATGAGACATTAGAAAATAGAATGTAAAGAAACTTAAAAGATTTCTGAAACTTTGTTGTCTTCTGTGACTTTATATTGCAAATCTAACATTTGTGATTTTTGCATACAATCTTGTTCCAATAATTGGACATAAAAATTTCTATTTTTTATTTATTGCTTGAAGCAATTTTAACTGGACTGTTTTTTGTGTTAATAGATGCTAATTTCAATTCTTTTCCCATCTCAGAGTATTTGTAAAAATGTTCAGGCAGTCCTCCATGTAATAAAAGAATAAGTTTGTTCATAGGATCTGATAATCTGGATGTCAACCTGCGTACATACTGATAAACATAGAATCTGTAGCAATTCATGCTTCCATTATGAAGTCAAATGAAATGTGAACTGTAGCAAAGTCTCTGCAAAGTGATATTTAAAAGTTCATTTGAAAGACATGAGCCTTAAATTAACTAGAATATTGTTTAGGTAATCCTGACTTCTGTCACCTTACAATGAGTATTTGTCAAATACAATATAATTTTGGCATAACTTGATAATAAAGCATCCTCAGGCATAATACTTCTCCTTTCACTCAACTGATATAAGCGTGAGGTAAGAAAAATAAGAAAGTGGTCATTCTCTGTGCTGTACTGAAGAACAAGACAAAATGTGGGTTTTTTTCCATGTTACTAAGAATTTGTTTCATTGAAAAAAAAAAAAAAAACCCACAGTACAAATACATTGAGCCAAATTACTCTTAACAATTATAAAACGTGAATTGATTCTGAAAATCAGTATCTCCCTGAAATGTTTTCATGTTTAGATGGAACTGCTCACCTATTAGACCAGATAGCCCATCTGTTCTGAATGCAGGTTGTTTCTATGATAATTTTTATCATGGAGCTTTAAACCAGAGCATTCTCAACTGTATTGTAAATGTGTTCTAGGAATACCCCATTTTGAAAAGCTGAAGAAAAATCTGTTTATTACACTTCACAAGACACTTTAGTATGATTTTCTTCTTTTTCAGGTCTGGTTTGCATTTGTTAATGGCTTTTCTGGACAAATTCTCTTTGAAAGATGGTGTATAGGCCTTTACAATGTGGTAAGATTGTTTTTGTGTTTTCATTTTCAGTCATAATTACAAAAGCTTTTTGAGTAACCAACTTCAAATAATCCTTAAGCAAGGCTTCGCTTCTCAACTCTTGTTATATGTTCTTTTAATCCGCATACTAGATGTTTACAGCAATGCCTCCACTGACTCTTGGAATATTTGAGAGATCCTGCAGAAAAGAAAACATGCTGAAATATCCTGAGTTATACAAGACTTCCCAAAATGCACTGGACTTCAATACCAAGGTAGATAATAATCAAATGTAATTAAAACACAATTATCTCTAGGTGAGGATTTTTATTGCTTCTGTTTCCAATTGTCCATTTATCCATAAATGCTACAAATCATATTTGTCTGTTTTTAGTAAGAAGTGAAAATGGACAGTAAGCATTCTTTTATTTTCATCCTTGATTCTTTTTTCTCTGGTGGCAATAAAGCTGTCTTCTATAGGCAGAAGTGATTTAAACTTCGCTGTCATTGGTTTGTATATGTTTGTACTGTTATATGAAAATGGATTATAGAAGCCTGTGGAGAAGCATTTCAGAGGACAATAAAAACTGTCATTAGATTTGTAGAGGGAGGGACATGATTCAATTCTTTGTCAATTTAGAGGTGTGATTTTTTCAATTTAATTTTGAGATTTGGAAAAAAATACTTGAAGTCACTTAAAAATGTATTAAGGAGATGAAAAGAAATTTGAGGTTACTTCTGGTAGAAAATAATCAATGCTGATCCTGGAGATTAAGTAGTAAAAAACAAAACAAAACAAAAACATAGGGCTTATATATAAAATATTCAGTTTCTACAGATTTGTCCATAAATAATCTGTATTAAAAGCTAATTACAGTATTTCATTAATCTGCAGGAGTATTGTGACATTTTACTAGTTCCTTCTGATTTTATTTTTCTCTATGTATAGTTAGGACATTGAAGTAATGTGTTCAACTTCATTATACGACATTTTCAGTTTGCCACTGAATACCTGTTAAGCAATGGTTTGTAGTTTACATGGAGATCTGATATTGTCACTGTGTGCCACTTTCCTTATGAAACTGAAGTACTTGTATAGAGAATTACTTGTGTAAATTATCTTGAATCTTCTATGCCTAAGATTTTTCTCCTTCTGCCTCACTTTCACCCACAAACCTGAAAATGATCTAAAAAAAAAAATACCTACTATTATTAAGTCACTGTGAGTGCTTTACTACGTAAGACTTAATGGTTTGTTTATTCATGCACTTCTGTGTTGTGATAGTTTGAATACAGTAATGTATGTCATGAGTTACGGTGGTTGGACTGTTCTGCTTTTAAATGATAACTTTTTAATATATACGTGTACTCTTTATGGCACAGTTGTTTTGTTGACTTCATTGGAAATTCTGTGGTTCTTCCCATACAATGCTCATTAGGAGTAAAAGTCTACAAAATTCCCAGCTATATGAGTTGAATAGGTGCTGTTAAAGATTTAGAAACATGACTGTCTTGAATGTTGATGCAGATGTTTGTTATGGTAAAAGGGATCAAAGGTTATGAGGTCATGACAGAGGTTAAAGGATTAGCATGTGACAATAAGAATTGGTCAGGAAAATGGAAAAGTAGAACTAATTTTTCTTGCATCCACCTGTGCTTTCTGTCAAATAAAAACTTCTGGTAATGACATAGCAAGAGGGAGAGACAAAGGTTAATGAGTAACACAAGTTCAAATGTGCACAGTGTTGGAGTGTAAATTGGATCATACATCCTAGGGTAGTTGTATAATCTAACAAAAGACTTTGAGACATTGTGGAAAACACTGTGAGGTGAGCAACTTAATTTCAACTGTTTGAACATCTTAACTCTGATAATGCACATTAGTTTGTTCCAGTAAAGGCTGTAATTGTCAAATACATTACTGCTGGGAAAAATAAATAAATAAAAGTTCTATCCTGAAGGCATAGGTTACAAATATTAAAAAGTCTTAAGTGTATGCATGATATATATTATGGAAAGGATCAGTAGGCTGCCTCTGGATAAACTTAAAACAGTTCTTTTTGTAATTTTTTTTTAAATTGAAAATAAGTTTGAAGTTAAATTCAAATTATTTTGCAAGTACATTAAAGAAAGTTCAGTGTGATAAAGGTGTGCACTTCAACAATGGAGCCTGTAAGGGGAGAAATTTTAGGAAGATGGTATTTGTCCTTTTTTAATTCTTTGTATATGGAAATGTGTAGGTAATATGTAAAACTCAGGGTTCGTTGTTTTGCTGTAAAAATCATTACACAAAATGTAAATTATAAAAAACTGAAGTCCTTTATTTCCCTATCTTAGAATGTAGCAATTGTTCCAATTGTCTGTTTTAGTTTATTTTTTCTGATGATGCTCCCATATGTATACGTTTTAATTGCCCTTCTGATTTGAAATTAAAAGGAGAAGATAATACATACTTTTCTTCAAAACATAAAAATAAACAAATGACCCATGAAGAGCTAAGAGGCAGAAAGTGCCTGTCAGTTATATTACTTCACAGTGGTGGCCTGACAGAAACACGTTTTGTGAATCTAGCACACAGATTAAAAGAAAGGTCAGGGTTCACAGAGCTAGTTTGTTGCAAATGGTTCTCATGGATTTCTCTTTTCCCTTAGGTTTTCTGGGTACATTGTTTAAATGGCCTCTTCCACTCATTCATTCTGTTTTGGTTTCCACTAAAAGCCCTCCAACATGGTAAGCGTTATGAAAAATAAAAATAAAAATCTTAAACTACTAAATGTCTAAGTAACTTTTTTTTTGTAGTAATGCTTTTTAAAAACCTCAGTTTTGTGAGGTAGTGTCACTTCTAAACTGGAACAGATGCAGTCTGTACACTTTACATACACTGCAATGCTGTGTACGTAAAACTATATAAAATATGTTTGAGGTAAATGTAACCATGGAGAAAATTACTATTTAATTGTTATCTTTATATAATAATCTACCGTATAAAATACTTAAAAGATCATAAATCACTAGAGTCTTTTGTGTTGTCTCTTATGTTGTAAGTATCTTGTGTGGGGATACCGTGTCTCCTGTTACTTCAGGTGTATATAAACCAGTAGCTTACATCTGTATCAGTAGGTTTGTGACAGATCAAAGTGAGTCATCCTGGACAGCTCAGTTCTGTTGCTGTTCTAGCTTAGCTGTTATATGTGCACCTGAGATACAGAAGGAAACAGGATGATTGGGAGCCACACCATATTAACTCTCTAAGACTGAAACCATTATTTCCAGTTTATAGGTGGGAGTATTTGTGTTTATGGCAGCTCTAATAGGTGTGGGATGTGTTACCTCCCCATTGTAGAACATTTAAACATAAGAATAGCTTGTGCCTTGTACTTTTTCTGTAAAATAAGTAGTCTTCTCAGCATTCTTGATAACAGCCAAGCAATTTCCTACAGCATATTTGATATAAATGCTTTCATGGACATTTTGGAACTGTAGGAATGTTCTGGTGGTTAACATTAGAGAGTGAGACAATCACAGATGCTTGTGCCCGAGAAGGTTAAGGGAAGAACTTCTTGCAGTATTCTATGCTGAATGACTTCTGATGGATACTGGGAACTTGGGAGCAGCCTATTTTCTCTGAAAGGCCACTGGATGCAATTTCAGTGTCAGCTTATTGCCTTGAAAAGGATTGTGGACAGCCCAGGAGGAGGAAGATCCCATTTTATATGCCAAAACTGCAGCTTCAAATTCATATTAAAATCAGTCTGCAAGATTAGTAAAGTAAAATTAGTAGTAAAAAAAAGTAAAAAAAAAAAAAAGTAGTAAAATTAGAAAGTACTGCAAGAGCATTCCAGTGCAGGAGTCTTCAGCTCACGGCTGAGGAGATGGTGTTTGTTAACAGGTCAGCTCTAAGTTACCCTCCACAGGTCTGAAAAAAGCCACTTTCTGTTGTTCTTTCTCTTCCTAGAGAAGGGCTAGGTGAGCAAGGAAAGCAGAAGTAGGACCAGAGGTTTATGTACCTGGTGTGTAGTACAACAGCTTCCTGTAGTTCCAGCTGGTGCAGTTTTGCATCAAGGGGAGAGGAATGCAGGATAGAAGCCTCTGAGTATATATAAAGAAGAAAGAGGAAATAATGATACTTTTTCCCAGGAGAGGTGCTTACAAGTGTCAGAGAGTTCCACTGTGGAACAGAACTACTGTGAACAGGTCTCTGTCTCCACCTTTCATGAAACAGTGCAGAAAAATTCTGAGAGAAATAGCGCAACTAAGATTGCATAGAAGTGCTGAGTCTTACCAGTCTGGATTTGTCAGGATTTCTTTCATGGAACCTAGACACTGGATAGTATGCAAAACGAGAGTCTGCACAATATGTAGTATCATTTGGATATAAAAAATGATAAAAGTCTTGACAGAAAATGTTCATGAAACTTCATCAACATAGCAGTAAATGGCAGAAGTCAAGTTTGTACATACAAGTGAACCTACCAACTGCCACCTCTCTTATATAAACTTCAAAATGAGCCATGTTCTCAGCTTTATTTTTAGGCTTCCAGAGCTCTTGTTGTTCCTTATGGTGTGCTGTTCAATCCAGATAAACTGTGAGTAGAGTATGGTATTGTTGAGTATATTCAAGTGTTTGCTTTCTTCCTCAGGCACTGTATTTGGTAATGGCAAAACTTCAGATTATCTGCTCTTGGGAAACATCGTTTATACTGTAAGTATTGCTACAGCTATCTGATGCTCAATCAACCATTTATCTATATTGGCTCTATACTTAACTCATACAGAGTTTTTTTATTATTACTTATAATTCTCTGTATTGAGGACTTGATATGAAGTGGTATTTGGATGACTCTGAGAAACCTTGAAGTATGTTTTTCTTTTAACTCCAGTTTTTAAAACAGAGTAGTACAATAAAGATCCAGAAGATTTGTTTGTTCTTTACTACAGTCTATTTTTGAAATAGTGGGAACTAAAATTCCCTAATTAACAATTACTGTAATTTAAGGTAAGTTCTGCATTGGAGAAATCGTGAGTTATTGTATGTGGAAGTGTTTTATAGACTTGAGAAGACGTAAGTCTCTACTCCCTCTCTTAGTTAGTAATAAAGGTATTGCCACATGTAACTAAGACATGTTGGATCTGTTTTTCAAGGCAGCCAAACTGCCAGAAGTAATTATACTTGACCACACTTAATGATAATCTTGTGTTACTCTTGTAATTACTACATTGTTGCTTTTTCTCTTTATCATTATGTCTCATAAAATAAAGTGATAAAGCTAAATACCTGTTCCTCACTTACTGGATAGATAGCAGTGTTATCCAGCAGATGAGGGTTTTCCAACAACTCTTAGCAGCAGAATTAGACCTGTGCTCACTCTCCTCTGGCCTTCAAAGTTGAGTGTGTCTACCAGAACCGCCTGTCATTTGAAGTGAAACAGGTTCTTCTCATAGGAAGAGGTTCTCTACACCAGGTTCAGACCCTCCTGTTTACTTGTAATTTGCAACCTGTCTCAGTTCACTTGAAGTTGATTTTGTGAATTTTATAAATGTATATGCAGCCTGTGTGACTTCATTTATCCTAGGTCCTGAGCCAGGTTGTCTGACAGCCAGCATCCACTTTTACTCTTAAAGCATCCTTAATAATAGCCATCATTCTGTAGGGTGGGTTAGCATTGTACACATTGTTAAATCCAGTTATTTATGCTGTACTGAGAGGTTAGTGGATTAACTATATGCTGTGAAGCTTAGTGTTGAAAAAATGCTGTTATTTGGGCTGTCATCCATCAGCTGATGGCAGTCTTGAAATCGTAGCACATTAGAGTGTCATCTGTTGTATCAGGTGGCTCATAAACATCAAAGCCTGCTTTTTTTAGATTTGCCATAGTATTCTCCACTGCCATGAGAAATTATTTTGTTTCTGATACTTGAGTATAGTAATGTGGAGCTGGTTATTACTGTTTGTCAAGCTGTATCCATAAATGCTCTGAGGTCACAATAGACAGGGCAATCCTTCTGTCACCTTGTACGTTTGGTTTTCTACTTACAGAGTTGAATTAAACCTCACTGGCTTGAGAGTCTAATTGCTTGTTAGTAACCTACAGAATGCTCAAGAATTCTGGATAAATTATTATTTCACCATTTTAAGTCCAGACAACCTGCTTTTTCTTTTGCTTCCCTTCACTTCACCTTGAAAATCTTGGGTGGGGTGCGTGTTGCAATTGCTGTATTCCTATCATTGGACAAGAATTCAAGGAGGTCACAAGTACTCTTAAGATATGAGGGACTTTAATTTTGGGGGTACAGAAATGAGAAGAGGGAATTTATTCACGCAGTCATTATCTCCTTTTACCAGCAACCTTCAATGTTTGTGTTTTGTGTACATGGTCTATGCAGTGAGAATTCTTAAACTGATTCTAAAGAAGAGTAATTTCTTCTCTTATGACAGACTCAAAAATAACAAGCATATATAACAATGAGAAGTATTTTTCTCCATAATTCATTTTTCCGTGCATCCAAATACAGCTCCATGACTGGATAGACTAAGTAAATTGTAACAGTCAGTCACGGTCCTTAATTTCTTCTAATGAGATTTCACAGCTTTTAAATAACGAAATTGTGGCACTGTTGGGTTTTTTTTTGTTTGTTTGTTTTTGTTTTTTTTATCCTTATTGATGAAGCAGTAGTTGAAATAAGATACTTCAGAATTAAAAGCATAAACTTGTAGGTAGGGTGCAAGCTTTCTAGTGGAATGTTGTATCCTTCCATGCTCCAGACACAGTGCAAGACTTGTCAAATATATTTAACTAGTTATTTTCAGCTTCTGATGAAAGGAAAATACTTACGAGTTTTGAATTTGAGGGTCCTTGAAGTTCCAACTGCAGACAACGTTCCCACTGAAATGGTTGCTGCCAATGTGGCCAATAAACCAGAGTTTAAATCACAGATGTCTGAAACTCTTAGGGTTTGATCTTTGTGACTCAGTTTTTTGGCCTTGTGTATTTTGGATTGCAGATAAAGCAAAACTTGTATTACCTGTTCACGAGTGTTAAAATTATATCAATTATTTCTTTAGTGAATAGAAAACTTGTTTCTGTAAATTTCAAAGGAAGGAGATAAACAGTTTTACTGACTACTCATTGCTGTTGGATTGTAACTACTGCTCATCTCTAAATTAAATGGAACATCTCATGATAACATGATGTGTTCAGGGATTGCTCAACTTAAAAAAAAAAAAAAGAAAAAAATGAGAAAGAAGACGTAAGACTGATTCAGTGTATTATTTTGTGTGCAGAACATAAGTCTTGGACTGTCGGCATTGGCTCTGGCTTTTCAGGGCAAAGGTGACTCTTTAACTAACAGAGTACTACTGAATTGAACACTTTTAAAATTCAGGCTAACGTACACTTAAGCAGTTGCAGGTTTTCAGCCATGCATCTGTATCTGCAATATCTCTCTTTATGTGAAAAGTCCTAGGCATAATCTCAATAGCTAAAGGGCGTCTATGATCTCTTACTGACTGCAGTGAACTACAGTTGGAAAAGTTTTCACACACCTCTCTGTTCAGCAAAATAACATAGAAAGAAAAACTAGCAACTCGGTTAAAGGCAAACTTCCAGCATTCTGGGAGGCAAGGGAAATGTTTAAGATTCCTAATATAAAACAAGAGTATTCCATGTAGAACAAATGAAGATTACTTGAAGCCAATAATCCTCAGTACTTTATTACTTGCTCATTGGTTGTATTTTCTTTTAAAGCTTGTAGTCTCATTTATTTGGTCATTTCAAATGGGCACTTACACTTCAGCTCTAAACTCGGGCAGTTACAAAGAAGGAGGTAAAGTACAGTGTCATGGTTTTATGATTTTTGTTGTATTTTTGATTTTGGGCCTGTGGGTCTCCTTCCTTAGTTGTCACGGAACCGGGCCGAACCAGCCCACAAACCGTCTACATAAAGCTACCAGCAGTGTAAAATAATTTTATTTTGGAGCTGCTGAGAGTTCTACGTTTTTGGAACACATTCTATTAAATTAGAAAGGCCATTTCCTAGCTTCTGCAGCTCTATAGGAATGATTGTATTTTGTTTTACTAACTTCTATTGCATTGGTACATTGGAACCTGTTGCGTTGGTGCATTGACACACACGGTACTTTTTTTAATAGTGTTCAACAAATCTCATTTGAATTGAAGAGATTGATTATCCTTTTATTTCTGCTAGTAAACGCAATGTAAATTAGATAAATGGTGAAAACTCTTATTCTGTGTTCTCCTGAAATATTAACCAAATAAATTCAGTATGTGTTCAGTAAGATTCTCACTTTAATTATGAATCCCCCCCTCTTTCTCTTTCTCTCCTTTTAAAGTTTGTGGTTCTAACTGTGTGTTTGAAGGCTGGATTAGAGACCTCGTATTGGACTTTGGTAAGCAAATGTCTTTATCACATTCTCAAGTGCACTATAAAGTATGATGGATGATTTTTATTATTATTATGTCTTTACAATTTTTTAGCTTTTGCTGTAGTGTCAGATTAAATTGTGGTAATGCATGGAGAGACAGAAAATACATATATTAAAATGTAAATGACATTGTTACTGAAAATGTAATCTTGCTTTAAGAAACTGAAGTAACAATTAATACTAGGCATGGAAATTTTTCTATATCAGGTTTATCAGAAATTTATCACAAACAGTAAGTAGCAAAGATGATTTTTATGTCATAATACATCTGTGATGACTGTTTTGTTTTTTTTCTTTTGTTTTAACAGTTCAGTCATATAGCTATCTGGGGTAGCATAGCACTCTGGGTAGTATTTTTTGGAATCTACTCTTCTTTGTGGCCAGTCATTCCTATGGCACCCGATATGTCAGGAGAGGTAAAGTATATTTTAACTAATCTTCGAATATGTGCAGAGAATAACTGTTTCAGGTTTTACTACAGACCTAATCTGTATTGGATCCTTCTCTTAGCTGGAGGTACATAAGATATTTGCTTCTTATTATACCTTCAATGTGGAAGTCACGTTTATTGAAAACAGGATGAAATTTTACTCTTCTGAAAGAGTAGCTCAGCTAACATGCTGTGATTATATGGTCAAGGAAGAAAGAGTTGACAAGTAAGCTGTGTCACAGATACTTAGTAGCTTTTACTTTTATAAAGACATGTCATTACCAAATTTAGAACTCAAAATTACATCACATACATGGCTGGAGATTTGTTTTATACTTAGGTAGCACACGTAGTAAGTTGCATAAAGCTGTCTTTGAAACTGTAGCCTAACCTCAGAAATTTGATTTGCCACAGCCTGCATGAGCAACTGATCATCATGCACACATTTACATTTCAATTAGTATTGTGTTTGAAATGCATTATTGTACTGTTTCTTTAATCTTTTGAGAGTAATTATTGGTTTCACTTCTATTGTTATCCTGTTTGTGTAAAGTTATTGTGACTATTGCAAGTAGGACTAAATCCACAAAAGATACACAGTTGCTGCTTGTCCTGATCTAATGGACCTTTAGTCCCAAATTTATATAGTCATTCATTTCTAAAAACATCTGAAGCTTACTATTAGTTCTGCAGACACTAGTATCTGTTTCTGAGCATGGTTGTTGAGAATAGGAAGGTGAGAATACCACATTGTTTCAGAAAAATGCTCATCTGATTGCTCTCAAAGCAAATCAGCAAAATCAAGCCATACACAAGTAGGAGAGTAGGTGCTTTTAACTTTGCTTCTGTCATATAATTCAGCAATTTACAAATGCCTGCATGGTGGGGGAAATGTACTGAATATCCCTCCTTTGCTTGGAGTTAAATCAGACCCACAAATCTCACCTCCCACGTAAGCAGTTAAGGGAAAATGAGTATGTAGTCACTTATGGAGGTACTAAATTACAATGGAAAACACAAGGAGTCGACTTAAGTACTTCTTAAGTACTTGGGCACCTATGGAAAAGAAAAAAGATTATATAAATTTCATCTGCTGTTTTTCTCTTCTATTATATCTTATAACATTCCTATATATAGGTAGATGTTGTTAACTTGCTCCATTACTCAAAAAAAATTATGTACATTATTCTAATATAAAGTAATGAAAACTATTATGCATAGGCATTTTTCTTTGTATACACTATATTTTTAGAACGTTTAGAATATATCTAGAATTTGTGATGTGTGGTTTTGATTTGGAGGAGTTTTTGTTTTGTTTTGTTTTTTTATATTGTCTAGTTGTTCTTCAAGACAGAAGAATGGCTGCAGCAATGAGAGCAATGTGGGCAGCAGAATGCATTGCTCTTGATATGACATAAAGGTGGCTGCTTCACAGTTGAAATAGCTGAATATTTTACATAATTCACATTCGGTCTCTGAAGTTTTGAGCAAAAGATGTCATTAAAAGGTGCATTTCCTACAAACTTTGGAAAATAGTTGCTTGTAAAATGAGGTTTCTGCCAGTGAAAAGTAAATACTCTGGAATTTTGGATTCCATGTGACACCAAAGTAAATAAATAATAATAATGCATAAAATAAATGAATTTGGGTAGAAGTGTATCTGTGATTAAAATGTATCTAGTTATTTTGTTAGTAGGGGTTCGTAGTTTTGCTTATGTATATGTAGTAGCATTAGATGTACACAGTTGTTGGCGGGGTTGCTTTTTGCTTCTCTTTTTTTTTTTTTTTTTTCTAAGAATATAGCTAGAGACATCTAACATTGGAATGGTGTCTCTTAAGCTTCTTAGTGCTCATTTTAAAAACTCATCTATCTTTCTGAGCTGCATTCTTTATGGACAAAGACAGACTTGTTGACAAATACAGTACCTCAGGTGGGAATCAGGGTTTTTGTATGCTATCCTGGAAGCCTCCAGGGCAGATTCACTAGGTTTTTTCTGAAGCAAGTCCAGGCATCTCATAAGTATTCAAACTAAAAGATTCACAGCTGTGAAACATATTGTGGTGTGGTAGAAACAAATGCACACGGATGTCTCTACTTTTTTATGCAAATGCTGCTTGTCTGATTCCTTCAAATGTACAAGTCACACTTGAAGACTTGCACTATCCAGGTATATTTGGCAGAACATAAAGAAACAGTCTGACCTATGTTTCAGTAGCTTTTTGTCTGTTTTGCCTCAGTCTAGTCAGACAAAACATACTGTAGGGAATGTCTGAAGTTTTTGTTGCTTTTTTGTTTGTTTGTTTGTTTGTTTGTTTTTCTTTTTACAAATGTTTTATAAAAATCATGGGATTAGATTTGTGAACTGCTTACTTTTTCCATGTTAACTCAGTGGTTAAAACTGCTGACAGCAATCTGTGTCCAAATTCATTCTTTAATTTCACAGTGCTATGACTTTACCTGGTCTGAAACTAGAAAGCCTTTTCATTTGGATAAAGGTGCCACTGCAGGCTACTTGAAGAACATTTCCATTGTAGATCTGAGTAAACCAACTGTGCAAATCTCTTCTACACTGATTGAATTTTCTTTCACATATCCCATTCGCAAAGAAAATAAGTAGCGTATATTCTCAATATGTTTTCAAGCACACCTAAATTTTTTTTAATTCTAAAACCACATGTAGTTTGCATAAGTAACTAAATTACAAGTATCTTCTTATTCAATGAGTTGTTTTCTTTGTATAAACTCTTCCATGTATGGAAGAAAACTGTTCTGTGATACTGAACAAAATGCATATCTAATCTGTCCTCCAGTGGATTAGCAGGAGAAATTTTGTTTTCCTGTTTTGCCATACTGTGCGATATAGCACCTGAAAGAAAGAAATGATGCTACAATTAAGCTGTTCTATATTTTTGTCTGTGTAATCTTCTTGCAATAACTATGCATTAACTGATGATGTTTCTGTAACTTATGGCACCTAATCAGAGTTAACTGCTCAAATGTGTCAGTAGAATCTAATGTTGGAAGAACCTTTTCATTAAAGTGATAAAAATGCTAAACTTCTATCCTAGTATAAATTATTTTTCTTAAATAGGAGTGTGATTGAAGTGGAAAACATATAACTGGGAGGGGAGCATAAACAACTGGATGTCCGTTTTAAGCTCAGACAAATCCTGATGCTTTTGATATGTTTTGACGCTCTGAGAGTTTTTTTGTTGTTGTTTTGTTATACAGTTATCTGCTTCTTAATTACCTACTGCTTTCTGTTTTTTCTTTGAATCTATTTTCAAAAAACAGGGGGACTGCCTTTTTTAGTTCACCTAATAAGCAAAGTTCCAACTTAATAGGACCTATGAGATTTTTTTTAACTGCAGAGAGCGAAGAAGCACTGCAGGCATGACTGGAGCTCCTTGTAGAGACTTTGCTGCACTGGGAATTAATTGCAAATCTGTTTTAGTATTACAGTGCTAAGTACTTTGACATGTATGAAGAGAAACATGTAACTAAAACTAATGAAGTTGTCTCTGAAGGCAGTTGAGAAGAAAAACTGTTGTTCATTTGAACTGCTTGAACCAACTTTTACTGGTGTTGAAATGTTATTTTAATAGCTTTGTGGTTTATAGGGAGAGGATTTGTACATTGATGGTAGATGAAATTGACTAAAGCAAAAATGTTCTTTTTGTCTTTCTCTACTTTTAGAAGGTTATCATTTTTTGAATCTTTACTATCTGTTTCAGAAGAACATTTCACAGTGAAGAAAAAGGATGTATTTTTTTGTTCATTTTGGCAAGTAATTTCTTAATAGTACACATCCTTTAAGACATTTTGCCTCCATGATTTCTAATCCAGGAGTGATTTTCAGCCCATTTTTTTCTTTTAAAATATGTCTGTACTGTAGCACTTAGTAAGCAATGTTAATTCATTTTAGAAAGTCCTAATATCAAGCATGAGCTGTGCAGATGACAAATTATTCATCTTCCCTGCAGGATTTGTTAGTTCTACAATAAACTAGGCTTTCCAGCTCTCATTTTGGATTACTTCTGAATTCCCCTGGGAGCCACTTTTGTGGCAGATTCCATTTGGTTTCACAAGGCCTAAAGGGGGAAAACTTGGCATAGACCACAAATCTCTCACATTAGGAACAATTTGTAAACCACGAACAGAGGCAGCCAGAGTCCGGCCCCAGAACAGGCTGCTCCTGTTAGTGCCATTGTCTGGAAAGGATTGGTTTGCCATTTCCCAGATGACCTGCCTATGTGTAGAGAGATGTGAAAAGTTAGAGACAAAAATGTTTTCTACAGAGTGAGGGGGGAGCTTTCTTGTACAGAAAGGAAGGAAATACCTCTGTGGGATTTTATTTTTCCCCTCTTCATCCAAAAAATACAAAGAGGCCCTCTGTCTTTAACGCGAATGTCGGCTTTAAATCTTTTAGGTTTGGATTAACTCTGTAAAAGAAAAAAAAAAATCTGACAGGCTTTCAAATATGACGCAGAAAAACTTTTTTTTTTTTCCTCAATTCATGTTGTTCATTTGTAAAGCCAAAGGCTGGATGGGCTGAATAGTAGGCGCCAGTTGTTCCTTCATTCATAGTTAGCATTACAATGGTCAGAATTAACATCCTAAGACCTACATTATCACTTTTGCTGTTTCACCACCAAACATTTAATACGGAATGGCTAGCTCTTAGTTGTGTCCTATAAATTAAAAAATGTTATTAATAATAGGAAGTAACAGTTGAAATTACTTCATGTTGTGGTGTTCTCTGCTTTTCGTTTTTGTTGAGGAAACTGTTATTCTGTCTAATTTATATTTAATTATAAACGATCTTGTAAAATGTAGTTATGATAGACATTTCCTATTAGCTGTTTTCTTAGGAAATTAGTATTTAATCACCTGTGTCAAAAGCCATGTTTTGCTTATAAATGGACTGTGCAAATACATTTTTCTTCACGTCCTGATAGAAATTTTGTTGCTGTTGTTGTTGTTGTTGTTCCCACTGAAACTGTGAACTGGTTTGGGTTTTTTGAACTTGTCATTGCATAGTATTTATACCTTTGCCAGCAACAATTGGCAAAAACAAATACTAAAATCTTAGGGCTTTACCTTTTTAACACAGCTGTCAAAATTTTATGAGGTTTTCAGTTCAAATGCAGTCAAGCTTTTTCAGAGAACTGGCCAAAATTTGGATGCAAAAATGTTGTGAACAGGAGTTTTTGTATGTATGAAAATGAGAAAATTTTCTGAAAATTATTTATTTTTAGTGTTACATACTCAGTATAACTCTAAAATATTCAGGGATATGCATTCAGAAGTTGGACTTCAGCTACTGCAAGCTACCTATGTTTTGCTTATTGATACTAGCAGAGTTTTAATTTTTTATTTTAGGCACTAAACTTTAGCTTTTCAAAGGAATTAGTCTCCAAACAATGATTTAAGGATTTTCAAGAGTATTCTTGTGTAGCATTGTTATTTCCAATCTCTGTGCAATCTAATTTCATTATTGAGGTATCTTAATACTCACTGCAAAATAATATTCCAGTAATATTCTTTGTTAATTCTTTGCATCTATAATATTATTAATGTAAATACTTGAGCGTGTACTTACAAGGGTAGAACAAAGATTTGCTTGTGAAGCCCATACATTCTGGTACTTGTTTTGATTTTAGTATGTTAATAGACAAGATACAAAAAGAAATTTCTGTGTATTAGTAGAGGAAGGTGTATAAGAGTGGAAACACAGCAGAGAGCAGTAACATATTTTGCAAGTATTCTACCATGTATTAACAGGTTCATTTAACACTGTGTTACATACTTACATAATTCTGTAATTAGTTGTTAGGTCTCAGCTTTAAACAGTTTGTGTACAGGAGTCTGTAGCGGTTGGGAATAGCGTTAGTTAGTTCTGCTGGAAACAGCTCAACTTCAGTCTGAGTTATAGTGCAGGATGACTGTAGCAGTATCCAGTATCCATAGCAAAGGTCAGTATTCATTATATCTGCTTGGGTTGATTGCAAATTAGAGATGTACTGACACAATTTGGGAGATGGGCTTAAGGGGGAGCCACTAAATCTGAAATAGCTACCATCAGTATAGTAATATAGAGCAGGGATGTGAAGGGGCGAGTTACCCTTCTTTAAAAGATCAAAGCAGCACGACCTTTTTACCAGCATCTTAATATGAATTAGTGCTTACTGTCTACTGCACTTCTTTAGCAAGTCAAGGGATTTTAGAAAAATGTTAAAGTTGTATTTTACGTTGGACATTCTAGAATGGTTCATTTAAACTTGTTTTTCAGTATCTCAACCAAGTCATTGATATTTCTAAATTAGTTTTATTTTCCTAGTTCTCTTCGTAACATCACTAAGATTTGTGTTTTCCTCTTCCAGGCAGCTATGATGTTCAGCTCTGGAGTGTTTTGGATGGGACTTTTATGTATTCCTATGACAGCTTTGCTTTTTGATGTAGTGTACAAAGTGTGAGTACAAAAATACTGATGTTTATGGGAAAGGTACTGAATTTTAAGCATGTTCTCAATTATAACAATAACATATTCTAACTACAGCAGTAGAAAAAGTTATTAGAGATCAGCTCTGTTGATTTTTATAAATATATTTTTCATTTTGTTTTTTACAAACCAGCTGTCTTGTCCAGTCTGCTTGTAAATGTTATTAGTATTTTAGACGGTTCCGTAATTGTAATGCCTGCAAGAACAGATGATGAAATATATTATTTAGACTTGCTTTATCGTGTTTATTCATTTGAAGCTTAATTTTAAGTTACCTGGGAAAATGGATTTGTATATTGAATGCCTACGTAAATGTTAAAATAATGTGACCTTTTACTTAAAAAAAAAAATGTAAATCTGGCAGTATTTGTATTACTTACAGAGTAAAAAGAGCTACTTTTAAGACACTGGTAGATGAAGTTCAGGAGTTGGAAGCAAAGTCTGAGGATCCTGGGGCAGTTGTACATGGCAAGAGGTACTGTAAAAATCTACCAGTCAGTGTCTTCTGTATGATAATAAAATTAGTAATGCTTCAGCTTAATACATGTATCAAAGGCAAAATATTACTTTCCAAAATGACACCACTAAATAGAGTGAAAAGCATTCTGTGTAGGTATCTTTATTCTGTGCAGGTGTCTGTAGAAAGGTTTTGGGTATACTCAGCCTGCGTGTTTTTCCATGTGCTTAGATGATAGAATTTTAATCCTGTCACTTTGGGGTAACAATCAAAGCAAAGGGAGTTTAAACCTGCAATATTCAGTAGTATAGTTACAAATTGGGCTTAAGTGTGTTAAAATAAATAAAATAAAAGCGTTGTTAGTAACATATGGAAAAACAACAAAATCTGTCCAAGACCTGTTGAAATTAAATAGAGCAAACTTGCATTTTATCTAATGCTAGTTGAGAGCAAACACGTTTGACTGTATTTTGTGAGGTACGAAATAACTTGAACTTGACACTCCACAATTCTCCTATTACATACTCCATTATATGTCAGGCAGGTGATTCAAAAAGTGAGAAGGTAGAATTGAGAAAATGAACAATTTTCATTTGTAAACTTACAATGTGTGCTTAGTGAAATACTTGGATCTTTTTAACTCTTGCTTAACTTGTAACCAGCACTTGCTGAAAAGAGCTGAGAGATGACAAAGTACGCTCCTCCCACTACCCACTTCCAATTCGTTAGTGCCATTTTTTCTGAACTGGGACTTTCTTTCCTTGCCTTCATTTTCATGACTTCTGTGAAGTTTAACAAAAGCCAAAACAGTTGATATTTTAATCTTATTGTACCTTTCCTCCAATTCTGTGGGAATCAATTTACTAGAATTTACCCAGTTGACACTAAATGACATTGGATACCAAGATGATGACCAACATTCCTAATGGGTGGAATATCTAAGCTGATTGCTCTGGATGCCTCTCTCCAGCTGCAAAGCTGTCTTAGGCAGCATGAGGGCAGGATCTTTCTCCAGGTTAACTCATATATCAATGTGTTGAGCTCTGAGCCAGGAACAGTATATGCTGTATGCTCTTTCACAAGAAGTTTTAGAAGAACAAATTACAGTATGTAAAGCAGGTGTTGGTACTAGGAAGTGCTGAAAGGGGCACATCTTGTAGCTGCAGAACAAAGGGAGGTAATGTATAAATTCAATGTTTTGTACTTTCATTACCAAGATTTCTCATATGTTCCCAAATTCAGCTATTTTAGTATGCTCAGTAGACAGTATGCTCTTCCTTTGACCTCCAGGATTTCTCCCTCATCCATTTTTATCTAGATCAGTGGAACTTGGTGTTTTCATCAGTGGTTTTACAGTCATCTATTTATGTCACAATTAAGTAAATAGGAAGGTTTCACTAAAGTTTTTCAGTTACCTGCCAGAATATCTTTCTTTATTCTCCATGAAGTCATTTTTGGCCCTGTATTCTTTGAAGTGTATAAAAACATCTACCTTGCATACAAATCAATAGATGTTAGCCACCTTAGTGTCCTTTAAGGATTTATTTCCTCGGTGATTTTTTGGGGGGTTGTTTTTAATTCAGGTAACAGAGACAAAACTTCACACTTCGTACATAAAGTGTTCTTTGTTAAGAAAATGCTTTGATGAAGTGACTTACTTGTATCTCTCACCACATCCCATTAATCCCAAAACATCCCAGTGGGTGTCTCAGGACACTGGGCTCCATTTCCTTCTGTCTATGCACACCGAGTTCACAGCAACAGAGCAGAGCACAGCTTTTTTCCAGGGTAACCTGTGCAGCGATCCTCACTGCAGGCATGATGGAGATGGGTAAATGGTTGGACTGGATTATCTGAATGGTCTTCTCCAATCTTAGTGATTCTGTAATCTTCAGAAGCTTGATTGAACAATTGTGATGATTTTTGAGTACTTAAGTTGCAGAAGCCTGGATTAGTTACCAGTGCAGAGTAAATAGTTAAATCAGCAAGGAATATCCTCAGCATGTTCTAAATATGCATGTCTGACTTCTGTATTCTGTAGTTGTAGTACTTGTTTCTGTGAGACCATCAAGTTTTCTATGTTATAACAGAAGAAGGATTTTTTTCTCATAAAATGCCAAATAACTAGAAACAGCAGTAGTAATACTTGCCTTAAAAATATTTCTACTACATAACAATAGCACAAATAACAACCCTAACTTTTGCAAGTTTTTTGTTTGTTTGTTTGTTTGCCACAACTGCTGCTTCATATAGTAATTGTTTTTCATTCAGGCACCTTGGAAAGTTATTTTTAAATCAGCTGTGATTGGTCAGGAATATATGAAGAGTCATATTTTTCCTGTAAATGTATATAACAAGTTTGATACAGTAATATTCAGCTTTTCCATATAGGTACATATGATGAGCATAGTCATTTAGTTGCTATGATTGGTTAATTAGGAAACTATGTTTTATTGACTTTGCATGTAGAAAGGGAACAGGATGATTCATAAAGAGCCTGTGCTCTTTCGTCAAGTATAGAAATAGAGCAGAATTTAATACCTGAATAGCTGGAAGCACTTTTGTTTTCCAAAATTACTTCCTACTTTATTTGTATTTTCTGTACCAGCAATCAGATCTGTGCAGTGGAAACTTCATTATACATAAACTAACAGATGTGCATTTCTTCATGTAAAACTTAAGGCAGTATTTTCAGTGCTTAGCACTTAGGCAGTTTGAATATTTCATTCCAGAACGTGAGCAAGTGATGATGATGGTTCTAAAATGCTAGAATAGGCCTACTGTGCTTATAATAAAATAGCTTTGTGTTAAAAAATAACACCTGTCAAAATAAAGATTAAAAAAAAAATCACTGAAATTTTCTGTTTACAGCTAATATTAAAAAAGGTTTCTCAGATGTGCTGCAAAGGAGATACAGGTTATATCCCTATCAGAGTATTCATATGGTCTTTCACCCCTTTGCTCTCCCCATCACATGTGAAAGTGTTTATTTATAAACCCCATGTATCACCTTGTGATTTAAACCTCAGTCTCCAATTTTTTGTAATCTCACCACTTTATCAGTTTGTGGCTTTGAAGTGAAAACCTACACTGTCTAGTGGAGCAGTGAGGAGGAAATTTTTTATTTTGTTGTAATTTGTTATTTTGTTTCAAAAATAACTACCTCATGAAAACATGGAAGGCAAGGTGTATCTCAGTACTCTAAACTCTCCTTTCTTGGAATTTTGGCTCAACCAGCAGATGCTGACTGATTTCCTGCAGTTGGTATCAAGTTCTTTTTTTATCAAGAAGGCTTGTTCCATCCAAAGCATGGCCACAGAAGCAGTTTAGCTCACCCATCCACTTATCTTGTAGATTTTGTGGTTAGCCTTATTCTATGGATGTGGGGGGTGTAGATCTATTTCTCTCTTCCCTCTTGTCAAGCTTTGACCTCCTGGCATGTGCTTTAACCACCAGATTGGAGAGAAACTAAAAAGGGAGGCAGACCACTGGTCTGTCCAGTTTATGCCAGTGGTTCAGCTTCATATAGAAAAATTGAGTGCTTAATGAAGAAAGTATAGGCATTTCTAATTTACAGGTTTGAATGCTAATCTAGTAAGAGAAGGAATCTAGTTGCACTCCTACCACTTACTCTGGTAGGCAGTTTAAGAAGGTAGTCTGCTTAGCTAATTGGCAAATAGTAATGAGGAATAATTTGACTAGTCAGAACTCGCAGGAGTTAGGTATGTATAAATCCCTCATATTTACTGCATCCTAACAGAGAGACAACTTTTATAATCTAGCAGAAGTTACAAAATTGTATTACTCTATACTTTGAATAGTTTTAAGCAAACTAACTCATTTTAAGACCAGTTTACATTGGGAGGGACTGGATCTCCAAGCACTGGAAATGTAAAGCATAAGCTGTAATTCACAGTAAATATCAAATTGAGAGCAAGAAAATCATGTTTTTATTTATTTATTTATTTTTATGTGTAGTCTGGGCATCTTCAGTATATTATCAAAATTTTAACAGCTTTCTGAGCCTGCTGTATCTTTTCTTCCATCTTCACTCATATTAACTGTAGGGAAGTTTCAGTAGAAGCTGAACCCTTCTTTCTGTAAGAAATATGGCCTAGCACTAATCATCCCATGCTACTTCTAGAAAGCCAGTGCCTTCCCTTTACACCACATGTTTCTAAAGGAGTCATGCACAAATGTTTACAATACTGTTCATTTGTTTGTACTGTCAGAGCATAACAGTACTTCAGACAGATGTTTTGTATGTACTGCAAGAAATAAAAAACAATACCAAGGATCTGGACTTCATAATCTGCCCTCGCACAGACTTTTAATTATCTGTTTAATAATTAATTCAGGCACAAATAGTAAACAAAGAAGAATGAAAATTTTTATTTTAATAATTAATTCCTGTTTAACAGAATGAAAGTATGAAAGAAATACAGTAATTAGTAATAAATTTTTTCACGTCTGTTTTCTCTCTAGCTTAACTGAAAGAGCCCAACTACTGAAGAATGTTTTTAAGAAGAACCATGTGAACCTGTATCGCTCTGATTCTCTGCAGCAAAATTTGCTTCGTAAGTGTTCACTTTAAAAAAAAAAAAAAAAGACAAAAAGAAAAACAGCCAACCACCTAATATCATTGATATCATTGAAGGAACACTCCGCCTTTCACTGTATTTTTATTTTTTCATCTTTATATATTTGTTACAGTGGTTTTTACTACATCTAGCCTGCGCCTTTAAGATTTATGCCTTTGTTTTGTATTACAGACTGTATAGAAATAATTTTTAACATCTCATCATTATATTTAATAAATGCATTGTTTTCTTGAATTACAAGGAAATCTTAGTTAATTTTTTAAAGAATAAGCATCTTTGCATTGCTTTAACTCAGTCTGCCTAAAAAAAAAGGAAAACATACACAGAATGTAATTATCAGATACTGTATTTGTAAGAACTGACAATGTGTGGGACCATATTCACGTTTAAATGTAAACTTAGTACACCATATCCTTTGCCTGTGGGTAGGAATCGGTTAATTCCTAAGATTTTGCAGTGTTTTTTGCTTCTGTGTAACTGCAAAATTATGTAATGGTGTAGGTTTTCTGCCTACACTCTTCACCTTCATTGACTTTTGTTAAGTTGCTTTCATTAAAGTTTTAAAATACTGTAGAATATGCAAAATATGATAAAAACTTAATTGATTCCTGTTTTGTTTTCTGTCTGCAGATGGCTACGCTTTCTCTCAAGATGAAAATGGAATTGTCTCCCAGTCTGAAGTAATACGAGCTTATGATACCACAAAACAAAGGCCTGAAGAATGGTGAAGGAACACAGGCCTCATAAGTTGCTTTTGTGAGACAGACTGCTAGATCTTTGCTGGGAGCTGCGGCTGTGGCCCAGTTATCAGCGATTTTAAGATCTGTGATGGTCTTATTCCATACAGTTTGGATTTGTGTATTCAGTAGACATAAGCACTGTGCAACTATACTGTAACACAACATCTCTAAATTTTTTACCAGGTATTCGCTTAGCCTTTGTAAACAGATTGGAATTTACCTTATCTCTTGCCAGCTTGCTTATTTTACAATGAAGCTGAATCAATACTAATTATGTACTTGGAAGGTAATGGTCAGATTGCTAAACATACTTTACATTGACAGACCGTTAGCATCTGTGAAGGTTTTTAAGTGGTAATGTATTTAAATACAGTTGACAACTAGCCTTTGATTTCAACAAGTGCTGAAAAAACAGTATCTTAACGGTGTTCACTCACCTTCTTAAGAAAGATTTTGAGTCGAGATGTTTATAGTTGTTTGTGTCAAACTAGCCTAAAAATGCTTGCCAAAGAAATTCCATAAATGTTTTCTGTTGTCAGAAATACTTTGAAAGGAAATGAACTCCAGTCCTGTTCTCAGAACTGCATGCTTGGTCTTTGCACTTGCGGAGAAGGATTTACCGTGCAGTGAGTCTAATGTGAGTGGCCTTGATGGCATTTGCTTTCAAAAGTGCAAGTATTGCACCCTTGGCCTTATATAATTTTTTCCCTTATTTTCATTTAGTAGTGCGTATGTTGAAAATGGCTGCCACCTTGTAAAACTGAGTACACGTTATTTTGTTCCAATTTTAAAGAATTGCACTGCCTTACTTCCCCTATCAAACATTAATTATTTTTGCAATTTGATTTGACAGTTGTATCTGCTTATACAGTAGGTTCAGTAGAAAGTTTTAATTTATTTTTAAAAATCAAATTTTCAACATTTTTATACTAAAATAATGCATACATTGAAATACAGAGTAAAGCATGCCCTTCCGTAGTGTGTGGCATGTACTGTTTTATTTGTGCTGAAGCTACTTCCTTTAAAGATGTGAAATAACATTTCAGCAGTCTCTTCAAAATACATTAGTCATGCAAAATACCTATACGTGCACCTTAAATTAAAAACAGAGAGGAAGTGACTGCAGAAAAAGATACACTCATGGTTTTTATTTAAAAAATAATAATAATAATAATAAAAAAAACTTTTTAAAAAGGAAGGGGAGTTAAATTAAAAGCCTCTTAGTAAGAACATGGTGATAGTAGTCTTTGTAGGTAGTTATAGTTGGTATTTCTAAGCTTGCCATTCAGTGACCATCAGGTTTCAAACAACAAAAAGCTTTTCTTTTCTTCAGAATTTAGTTAAATCTTGTAGTGTTTTAGTCCATGTTATTCTGCTTTTTAAATGCTATCATGTTTACACCTGGAATACATTTTCCCATAGGAATGGGCACTTTTATTTTTAATTAAATTTCAGTGCACTGTATAGAAATGATACTTTTTTCCATGAATGGTGGTCAGCTGAACGGAAAAGCGGAACAATGTCATCCTTTGTGATCTGCTAGATTAAGAATTTCCTCTTGCTGTCCAGTTCAGACAGTTTCAACTTACAAGCAACAGGCCATGCGTTTACATCTCTTCTATACTGTCCTCAGTGAGTCTTAGGAAATCTTAGAAAATTACTTAGTAGTGGTGATTTCATCTCTCTGCCTTTCATCCAACTAAACACTTAACGTGTAACTTCTTTGCACTATCCGTTTTTCTTGTGCTCCGTTCTAGAAGAAGCTTACAAACGCACATGAAAACCCCAGTAACAGAAACAATGTGAAAGTACATATTTCAGAAGGCGTATCAACGGGAAGGCATTCTGCATTTCATATGCATGTTATGCAATGTCTTCCTCCCGTTTTCTCGGAGTGATCTCTAAACAGAAGAGAAAACAAGACACAGGGACAAAGGGGACGTATCCCACTAGAAACAGTACTGCCAGTCAGTCATGCAGACAAGAACTGCCTTCAGAAAAGCCATTTCAGGCAGAGATAAATAGATGGATCAATATGGGAGGGGCAAATCACTTGACCTGAGGCAGGAAGAAAAAATTCGGGGGCATGGCCCTTTCCTGAAATGGGGTTCCCTATCTTCTGTCATCGAAAGGACAATGGCCAACTTCAGAACATTTCTGAAATTAACCACGATACTGTTTTTCTTTTATGAATGTTTCAATCCACACATTTTGTCTTTTTATGATTTTTCTGCTCTAAGTGGTTTATTTACAGATTTTACAGAAATTACACAAGCGCTGTCAACTCACTGTAATACATCGTGAAAGAATTACAAGAGCAGTTATTCTTTGTATTTGAAATAAAGTGTCACCCCATGGTAACAGCTTTTTGAAAGTGATGCACAGTATATCCCCAGTTTATCTGCATTAAAAAGTAACTGAAACAGCTCTAAATTAGACTGTAATTTAAGTTTTTTAAGGCAGTGTAATCCTGTCACTGTTTCGTATTTAGATCTTTATAGAATTCAAATTTCACAAAGTACATTTTTCCTCTATGCTTTTTCCACATTGCTGCATATTATGTATTGTCTGGAATTAGTGGTAGGAAGATACCACTACGTGGTCTTCGTAGAGACAGTAAAAAGAAAATGTGACAATACTAACCATGGTTTTTACATTTGTACACAACTTCATTTTAAAAATATGAGATCAACCTCCCTGTGTGCGTTTAATTTTTAAATTAGATCAGTTATATAATTTACACTTTATTTTCCTGTTAAGTACAGTGTCATATAATCTGTCATCATCTGATTTGCTCATCCTATCTTCGTGAAAGTAAGGGGATTGTGCAGGTGTTTGTTTAAAGAAAAAAAAAATGGTGTAAGCAAAAATGCTTGCAACATTGCATTTGTCTCACTGTTTAATAATTCAAATTTGTATTTAATACAGAACTCACATGGAATTGTCCATCTGTTTCATGTGCGCTGTGTAATTACAAGTTAGTATTGAAAATGTACGTCAGAAAGTTGGAGAAGTGCCACTTTGAAATCGGATATCTTATATAAATACTGTTGCTTAATTATTTTTAAATATATATAGATATATAAGTGATTCAAAAGAGTAACTGGAAACAAACAATTTTAACAAACTTGTTGCTAACTTGTATTTGGAAACTTTTCTTGCCAATTCCTAATTTTACACTTATTTTTGCAAGGCAGTTTCAACAGATTTATACTTGATCATCACTCTATTTGTATAAAAAGATAAAATATTTTGAAACACTACAAGATAGATGAAAATTCCTATATGCCCATGTCCATTCATAACATTCCCTGTGTCACAAAGTGTGCATAAAGTGTCCTGGGGGCTTTTTCATTACGCTTAAACCCATCTTGAATGATTAGTAATTTGGAACATGTGTTAAATTTAAGGAGAGAAGTTATTTTCCTGTTTTCTTCTGTGTTGTGTAAAAGCACTTGTAGTTCTGATGAATTTGTCATTTTGTCTGCATGAGGTGGTATTTTTTCAGTGTTCTGAGGCAATGCATGGTGGTTGTGCTGCCCTCATTTTTACTGCCTTCGTTAAAAGTCTCCTCATAGTATAGCCAGAAGCTAGCACTGTGTAAGCAGATGAGTTTGTCAATTCCATTTTCTTGGTACTGAATGTTTTCAGTGGTAGCAAAACTCAACGAATGAGTTGCTGCTTCGCCCCCCGCCCTCGCTCCCCCAGTTTGTTCGCTGTTAACCAATAGATCTCCATTAAACAAAGGAATATTTTAGCATTCCAAACCTGGTTCCTGCTTATGCAAACCGTTACTCACATAGGCTTCAATTGGGCTGCTCGTAAGTATGAGGGCTGCTCAGCTGAGTAACGGCATGCAGAGTTGGGCTCATAGGAGGGTTGGTATTTTTGGAGGATTACTTAAATGAAAGCATTTCCATTAATAGCGTGATCTGTAATTGCAAAGCTGTGACCAGAATAAGGTGTTTTTTTAACTTATGTTTTATTGTGTTTATTGTAGAACTGAAGCCATAAATGCACTAATATTGTTGTTTTTGTTTGTTTGGGTTTTTTTACTTCAATTTAATTTTCCATTGAGACTTTCAGTGTTTGATATGTATGAACTGCTGCAGAAAGTGGTCGCTATGTACAAGCAAAATCTGCATTTGAGGTGAAGTGAGGTTTTACAGCCCCACTGAGCCATTACTGCTGAAACTGTTGTGGAAATTATGAAGCTGCATGAATGAAGACTTCTTGAATCGGTGTTTATGGTAGTTTCTCAGGTTTCGTTTTAACTGGATGTTAAATGCACTGTGTTTTATAGTTATTCTTTCAGTAACTCATTTGGTTCTATGCAGTGTTACATGTCATTTAGCATTTGGTGAATGTGCATGTTTTGAACTGCAAATTTTAAATGTTTCGTCTTTTAATTGTTAAAATAAATAAATAAACTTTGCCATTAATGAAGGTGTTTTATTGAAGTGAATGGTTGAAAATGCAAACGACTGCTTTCAAAGGAAAAAATGGATCTCCATTTTTTCTTGGTTTTTTAATTCTTCTGAAATGCGATGTATCAGAAACAGCATTTCACAAGTATCAAAGATCACTTTTACGTTACGGTGGTAAGTTGAAACAAGATAAAAATGTAGTTTCTTCTTTTAAGTAGTTACTTTCAACTGCCTTACTTGATTCTCATGTGAAGTCCAGAAAGACGTTCAAACAAACAAACAAAAAGAATGTGCAAGTCTGCAATGTATTGATTTGCAGCCGAGCCCTAAGGTAGTTCTGGTGGTGCCACCCTATTTTGATAGAGAAGTATGGAGCAGAGAAAGGGCAAAACAAGAATAAGGAAAACTCACTTCATTTTTCAAACAGTGGTAGGTACCATATCCTTTGACTACAATAGTAGCAAATACTTCTTTACCCTAACAGTGTTCACCCACTGAATAAAAATCAGTACCACCACACCTGATTGCATTTTGGGTATAGATAGGTGACTGATTCCTTTTAGATGTTAGGCAGTTGATTTGTCTGTTAGATGTTGTATTCTGTCAAGTTAAGATGGATAATGGATGCACCTTCTGTGCTGTTTCATGATGCCCAGTCCTAAATGATAAAGCTGCTTTAAGGCAATTCCACCTCCTCTGTTATGCTGACAGTCGTAAGGACATTGAAATTACTCAGGTTATAGTCCAGGTTATAATAATCCAGTTTCCTTTTCAAGTCCTTACCCTCTTCTCTTACGGGAAATGTTAGTCATAAGCAAAATCATTTCACCCAGCTGACTTGTACTACAGACCTTAATCTGTCACCAGTCAGGTGGAGGGAAAGAAGAGAGGCATTTCTTCCTGGCTCTGCTAGCAAAGACAGTGTATCGTAGAATTGCAGCCTCAGTGTAATTGCAAACCAAAAACTTTGCGTGGATGTTGCAGAACAGCAGTCTGTTCAGAAGCAGTTATGTTCAGAGCAACCTGCGCAGCACATGGCTGCACACAGAAAAGCAGCACCAAGGGCTGGCTCCAGATCTTTAACATTACTGTCAACCTTTAAATTAATAGTAGCAGCAAATTAGTTTTGAAATTGTTGTGTGGCCTGCAGGTATTCAAGGAACGTTTAAACACTGTGTTGAGGAACATGGCTTAGTGAGAACTATCGGTGATAGGTGGGCAGTTGGACTGGATGATCTTGTAGGTCTTTTCCAATCTTGGTGATTCTATGATTACGCTCCAAGAGCATTAGCACTACAAGTGGTCCACCAGTGTACCTAGCCATTTGCTATACTACATACCTCACTTCAAATATAATCCTTCAGAAATTACTCAAAGCACGTGTAATGCTTTCCTTACTTAATGGAGCTCTGATATGTTTTGGAGATAGGTATGGAAGAGACCCTTAGTACAGGAAAACAAAACAAAGGGCTGATCTAATTCATGTCAGTATTACTCTTCACCCACAAAAGGTTTGGGTTTTGGACGTGCCGCTGCAGCTAATCTCAGTCAGAGCGTTTTGTTCGTAATGTGTAAGAATGGCAACAATCAGCTTACTGAGCGTGGATAGTTTTTATTTGTTCTTCCATTTTGTTATATTTTACATCAATGTCACTCCAGCAAAGGAGTATGAAGTAGTTCCACCATGACAAATGGAATAAACCTTGGCTAAAAAATTAGTGTGGATATTAAGCAAGTACTCCTTAAATTTTCTTTTTTTCTCAGGCCAACATTTTGCCTTTCAAACTGCTTCATTAGTCGTTAAAATTGGTGACCAAAATGTCATTTGTGTTCTGTTTGCAGGTTTTGAAAGGATGGATACTTCCTGTAAATTGTAGCAGCATTTCTGCCACTGGGTCCTTCTTGTTTGGAAGGAAATTTAGCACTCTAATTCAGAGCCCAAATTCATTTGTGCTGGAAATGACCAGCATACACAATGACTTCTTGAAGCTTTGGGTTTGTGTTCTGGCCACCTCTCTTCCTCTCCCTGCCGCTGTATGCATCACTGTCACTACCGTTACATTAACAGTAACTCACCATTCTTGGTCAGCCTGTTTGCACAGTGCCATTCCCACTGCACCTGGTGTCATCATTCTCAAGAACTCCTTCAGGTGTTCAGCACACTTTTACACACTGAAACCTGTGTATTCAACTGAGCGGTTCCTGTGTATTATTTCTGCAGCATTTTATGAGGCCAGACTCAGCACTGGAGGGGGAAGGGAATGCGCTCAGATAGTGGTCACTATGAGGCTGAATTTCACATACACGTCAAACCTTACAGCCTCTACCTAGGCTGAATAAACCTTCACACCTGCAAGACTGTCATCAAGCACAGCAAAAATCAGTCCCTGTGTTAATACACAAGTAGATGTGACTTCAAAGCCTGCTACAGCTGTTCTGGAGCCTGGCATTTCATGTACACTGACAAATGCTAATAGGTGATAACAGTGCCAAACTCCCACTCACTGCATGGCACGTCTTTGAGGGAAATGCCAGATTTCAGCTGTCAGCAGTTCTGATGCCTAATCAATGTTTAAAGAAAATAAAAATTATTCTTTCCTAGCCTAGGATCACATTTATGCTTCCACCTGTGAGATCTGTTGCCTGAATTCACTGGAAGAGAAATATTTCCACCAAATGAAAATGTATTACATATTTGCAAACCACACTGAAGTCAATACTGTTCAGTATTTATTTCTGCTGTGTGTTGTTATATGCTGTAGAGCACAATACACTGTTGTGTCTCGGTTCTAACACTCAAGTCAAATCCTACTACGTAAAGCATCTCTCCATGGAACACAAATTGTCTTTTCCTTACAAATTCCATGGACTGTAATGTTGATTCTGCAATAAAAATCATCATAAAAGGTGATATATTCAGAATATTTTTTTTTATATAAATGCTAAGAAACATTGTTAGATCCGTGATAAGAAAAAAGCCCACTTCCATCAACTCTTGAGAAAGAAACAAGTAATTAATGGTATATCTTCAAAAATACAAAGTAAAATTTGCCACAATTCAGACCAGAAGTGCTGTGAATCCCATATGCACGACAGGCATTGGCATGTCAGAACAGGCCAGCTCCACTGCCTTGAACAGATCTCACACACAGGAGTTTGGGACTTCTAACAGGGAAGTTCACCCTCTGACACTGCAGAATCTTCCGCGTGGAGTGACTGCATTTGTCACAAAATGAATTATAAAGAAGGCCCTTCAATAACTGCCCGTTTTTCTCGTGCTTTTTCCCTTGGTTTGCTGTGTGTGTTTGATTTAGATGCCTTTTCTTCTTCTTCCATTTGGTTTGTTGATTTACTTGGATGAAGGAATGCAGGGGGCAAACAAAACATATTCCTGTGGCTGTTTCAGATTAAAATACCCAGCTAATCAGTGTCGTTTTCAACCACATTTCATTTTGAGGTGCATATAAAAAGATATTATTAGCTGGAGAGAATCTTACATTATATTAAGTTTGCAAAACAGGTGCACAGTTAAAGATGTAAAACATTTACAAAAACAAAATTTACTGTTTTTGACAGGAAAATATGCAGAATAGCTCCACCACCAAAGTGAAGAGGTGTTCATGGAGCAGTGTACGTGCAGAGATACAGCTGACACCGGATTTCCACTACTGTTTATTGAGAAGCTGTTGGTGTGGCTACTAAATAATTAGTGCTGTCAATGTTGTAAATACATCTTAAATTACAAGCTTTACATTTATACACAGCTAATTTTACAAACAGAAGTTCAGGATCAGGAGTTTGTCCAACATACACACGGCACTGAGCAAAAGGCCACCAATAAATATATCCCTCTAAAAATCGCCTCAACACAGCACCAACTTCGGGATTCCATGCCAAGGAGTTACGTGGAAAATTAGTGAACATGATCTGCTTTTCTAGCACAGGATTATTTGGCTGCTTGAGACCAGTATGTTTTCAGCCAGCCTAATTCGTGCTGTTTTATCTATCTTAGTTAGGTCCACCAGTACAAACACACAATGTTAAGTTCAGGTACATTATCTGTATGTTTAGAAACCAGGGCCTTCAATATCTATAATACATACCTCCTCATATTGCCCACGGAAGAAGCCAGCTGTGTTAGGGTCCACAGAGCTCCAGTTTAGTAGTGTTACCTCTCTGTTACTTCTTATTGCTGCTGGATAGAACTATGCTGGTTACTGGATCCGAGGAGCGCGGACACTGCTTGTTAGCAAAGTTAGTATCATTTATGGTTAAAACATTGCTTACAGCGCCTTGAACTGAGTAACTTCATCCCAAAACGATCTTCTATTTGTATCTCAATGTGCTCTGCACAGATCAGACCAAACCAGTAGAGCAGTTGGTTATTAAGGCAACTGAGATCGAAATACTTTACAAAACATCCGTAGCTGTAATCCAAGCTGGAGGAAGAACGCAGAACTCTTCTGAGGCCTTGCACTTCTCAATGGCAACTCACCCAGCGATCTGACTCCATCACAGCAGAGCACCACGCACCGCAGTCAGTCCTCAAGCTGCTGAAGGCTGCAATGCTCTGCTCAGCTCTGCGCGAGGTCGGTGCAACCCTTCCCACCCAGGGCCGGCTCGGGGTAGCCCAGGTACCCAGGCGGTGCCTGCAGGAAACCCGGCGGTGAGCCCAGGTTCGCGGTGTGGGCTGCGGGAAAGCAGCCGGTCGAGTAAGGGGGCGGAGGCGACGGCAGCAAGCAGCCCGGCTCTGTGCGGGCCAGGGAGAAGCGGCGTAGGGAGCCGCTAGCCGAGCTGGAGCTGGTGGCCGTGCTGGACGGCCGGGATGGGGCCCGGCAGCTGGACGAGGGCAGGATCATGGGCAGAGTCTCGGTCTGGTAGCTCCTGAGGGAGAAGCGGATGGGCTGGGATGGCTGCTTGGGCCTGAGGCACGTGCAGCAGTAAACAGCCACCAGGGAGCCCACGATGATGAAGGCGATAAATATTGAACCGACGATGAGGAACGGGACATAGATGGGTTCTGGCAAAGGAACGGAAAGGAAAAGCTGCGTTAGCCAGAAGAAATATCCATCCTTCGGCTTAGAAATAAACCCCACGGAGCTCCCAAAGCCCAACGTCGCTACTTTGGTCCTGCTAGGCACTGAGCATCGCAGGAAACTGAGCCTCTGACCGCTCTCATCAGAGCTAAATGAAAAGTCCGTTCCCCACAGCTTTGGGTCAAAGCTCCGTTCCGCCGACAGCTCTCCCACCAACGCACGGCAGAAGCTCCGCGCACCTCGTCCGTTTCACCACTCCGCCACCGCCGGCTCCGTGCGGGCTCCCCGGTCCCGCTCCGCTCTCCTCTTTCCCCCTCACACCTTCGGAGCCCCCGGCTGCGCTCCCCCCGCCCCGTATCCCGCGGCACTCACGGGCGCTGACCGCCGGCTCCGGGGGCTCCCGGTGGTTGGTGCAGCCGCCCTGCTCCAGCCGCGCCTCGGCGGCCGCGCAGCAATAACGCAGCGCGCAGGAACCGCAGCAGATGGTGGCGGCCGCGGTGTCGAAGCCCTCGGGGCACTGGAAGCCGTCGTGGTAGCCGCCCTGCCCGTCCACCCAGCCGTGGCAATACTCCCCGCCGCCGCGCTGCCCGCCTACCCCGCCCAGCAGCCCCAGCAGGAGGCAGCGCAGCAGCAGCAGCAGCAGCAGCCGCCGCCTCCCCGCCATCGCCCCGCGCTGCCCGCCCGCCCCGTCGGGGCGCGCAGGGGGCGGCCCCGGGTGCGGAGCCGCGTCCGGGGGCTGCCCCCTCCGCCCGACATCGCCGCGCCGCCGCCCCGCGAGAGGAGCCGCCCCCGCCGCACGGCCCCGCGCTCACCTGCCGCCCCGCTGTGCTGTCCGCAGCGATGAGCGTCCGACGTCGGAGCGCTGGAGCGCAGGGTTTGCTGAGCCCTGACCTTCCTGCACCGCCGGGCGCTGCGGTGTGAACCCGGCCGGGGTCGGCAGTCGCGGGGACGGGTGGGAGCACAGCCGTGGGACTGCGTGCTGAGAGCGTCCCTCGGGGCTGAGCTTTCTGCCGACCCCGGGCGCAGCCCTCAAGGAAAACGCTTCTGTCTGTTCCCCCTTAACCGGGCCGTTGTCTCGGGTTTCTCTCTCTCTGACCTGTATTTATTTTATTTTTTTTTTTCCTCACATTTTGATTTCTTTAAATATAGGAGAAACAAATGCGGCTTAAAAATTATAAATTGATTAAGGCGAAATATTTTCCGCGTCCGTTTAACACCCGGAGCGGGGCCCTCCCTGCTCCCCCTGGCGGGACCGAGGGCCAAGAACACAGCGAACGAAGTCTTCCAGGCAGTTGGTGAGCTGAGCATCCTCAGCTTCAGTTCGGGGTCATCGCGGTGCTACAAGTGCTTCATTTAGCCGCGTGGTGTTGGGTGACATCCCTGCGAGGTACCCACGGCATGTTGTTTATCCCGAGCTGAAGCCTCGCAGGTAATGTGCCACCACCAATTCTGAACGAAAAGCACTGATTTTTATGGCCCGTGTAACTACTGCTCTCATTGCTGTTGTTTGTAAGGCTTAGTATTAAAACTAAGGAGAGAACAGTCTTATAAAAGGCAGAAAAGGCCATCGTATCTTACTACCAACATAGTATCATACTACCAGCAGAATTACCTATCAGGCTTTTGCCACTGTCCCCACAGTAAACTCACAAGGAGAGCTCATTACAGCACTGCTGAAGTGCAAGATCAAATTTGAATTACTTCTGAAAGCACTGCAGCAGCGTCTGCAGTAATTAGTCCGCTTCCACCAAACTGATGGCTTGTAAAAAGCCATTAAAAACTCCTTACACCGATTCACAGCTCCCACCAATGATCTCACCACTCTTGGGCTTCTGGCTTTGGGGTTTCGTTGTTGTTTGGGGTTTATTCTGTTTTCACTATGATGCAGACATGGGCTGCAGTTCAGACCCTTGCACTTTTATGCTTTATGACTGGCCTGTAAGAACTTTAGGGCGGGATGTGGCCACTTTTAATCACACTGAATGAACCCTTTGAATCATATTTTTGATAAAAACATGAACGTTGGGCTACCTTAGGCCAGTGTCAGACTGAATAAGTATGATGAACACCAATGCCATATGGCTTTCTTCAGGAGCAGGTTGTTGGGTTAGGGGTGTACAGATATGTATATGAGCACATAGCAGTAAAGTTGGCAGTACATCTGGTGGACAAGCTGGGTTCAAACCTCAGAAATCATTATTCTCTCTTCTTATGACAGCAAAATCAGTAGCTGCTCTCTGCTTCAGCATCCAAATGCAGACAGAGCTGCTGGGAAGAGAGGAGCAAGGACAGATGTCTACAAGAGACAGGAACGGTGACCTTACAGGAGATGCAATAACACTTCCTTCATTTTCATCCACTAAATATTACATTTCTACTTTCAGGACAAAAAGAGCAAGAAATTACTAAGGCAACTTTTTTCCCAAAACTCAGTGTTAAACAAGAGGGCACGGTTCCAATCTTAAATTGTTATGATTATTACAGAAGTAAAGAACAAGAGTGACTAACAAATAAAGTGTAAAGAAATCTCCTGATGGATTGTTTAAAGGGTTGTGACAGGCATGTTCCCTCCCTGCATACTTCTCTCTAAACCACCACCTTGGGCCAGGCCTTGAGCACAGGACCTTGCTCAGGTAGACAACAAGTAACAGTACGAAAAACTCTACCCCTTGTTAAGGAAGATTAATGACCACACATCTTCTTCAGACTGTAGGGCTGGAAGAACTGGCAAACACCTGGTTCAACAGCTGAGTGCAATTGAGCATGTGCCTAAAAAACAGCCTATGGCTGTGAGTCTGTCATCTTACCCCATAAATAGAGGTGGTCCAGGGTGCCTGAGAGTCCTTTGAGTGCTCTTGCATAGTGGCTGCCTGTGTGATAGGATCTCCCCTTGAGAAGGAACACATCTCAAAGTTATACTGATTCAGAGATTTTTTACATCTTCATATCAAGATGCCTTGCTGATACAGATTCTTGGTAGGTGGCTACTTGTCTTAAGCTTTCTTAGTTTTGCTAATATTACATCGTAAACTGATTATGTGCTTATGATCCATTAGATATAAGCTGCGGATCAAGTCTGGGACTAGGAGTAAATCCAGCCATGCTCAGGTTTCTTACCTCCATGGTTCTTGTTGAGAAAGGAAGGGTGTTGTTTCTGAACTTTATGACTCCATGGGGGGCCTCCTGAGCGCATTAGCTCTACCTTCTATACGGTAGGTAATGAGTTTATTCAACTATTCTAAATCTTGCTTAATCACTATCTTATTTATAATTAAGCTTTATTAAATTTATTTTATGTTGCTAGAAAATTCTTCTATCTTAACGGATAAACTATATAGTGTAATAAGAGTGCCCTAACTCATAGAGAAACATTAATCATTTACAAAAACATGGGAGAACAAGATGGTTAGGCTTTGTTCATTCATTCTATTATTTCCATCTTTGCTATGGCTTCCTAACAGTTCCTCTATATGGTGGTTTTCTCCAGACATGTAAAATAGCCAAGATCTGAAAATACTGGAATGTGATGTATTAGATCTGTGCTTATGATAATCCAGTCAGTGAATGGAGGTGAGCTAACAGGCTGAGAACCAAATTTTTTGTTCTGGTTGCAAGTGAGGCATGCAGAAGGAATATTTGTGGTTTCTAGTCTGAAGGGCTAAAGGTCCTGGAAAGTGTCTAAGCTGAAGCCTAGACCTGTGTCTCTAAAACAAACTACGCTGTGTTGATGGGTGTTGCACTCCACTGCCTCTGTTGCCCACTTGCCTGATTTAAGGTGTCTTTACATTTCTTCCAGACCTTGAGTAGGAGGATGTCTTTCAAGTGTGGAACAAGTTCAGACTGCATGTAGGAGGCCTAAAGGACTAAATCTTGGAAGAACTATGAGCAGATTCATAAAATGTTTTAGTGTGCATGTTACTTATTTTGGAGCGCAGTAATATTGACTTAAAATATTTAGCTTTTGAATTTCACTTGGAATATTTGCATAGGCTGAATGCAGTCATGTGTTTGGGGAATTACTAGCTTTACTTGTAAGTATTACTTGTTATTCTTACATATAACAGCCTGAGGAAGTTTTTTTCTCCTTATCTACATTTCAGTCTCTTTGCTCAGATTTCTTCTGGGATCTGACCTACAAAAAACAACAGGATTTATGATACTCTTCAGTTTACAGTGAGCACTTAACAAATACTCTGATTTCAGATACAAAACTAATAATGTTCACATATAGTCTCAGATGCTGTCTTTGCCAGATGAAAGATGCCAAGGACAGAAATGTACTCTGCCATGTGTAGTACGGGCTAAGAGTACTGCATTAGATGTCTTGAAGCTAGCATAGGTAAGGAGGGTATCTGTAATGAGAATTGGCCCCAATTTGCCGTTCACACTTCACCTTCAGTTCCCCAGGGTCTTCTAACAAATGCCCAACAGTTATCTTCAATGGGTTTTTGAAGGACATTGTTGAAATAAATTGCTAACTGTTGTGGAAAACAGAAGTAGACAGAATGACACCTACAGCTTCTGCTTGTGCCTTGGAGGCTGGAGTTGTCCCTTGGAAATCCACAGAGCTCAGCACAGCATCTTCTCATGACCTGACTGCTGAGGTGTTTGCTGCTGGACAATGATGAATTGAGCACAACCCACTGTTTGGTATTTTATTACCTAGCCTGATTGTTCTTCTCCTGTACTAATAAACATTTGAGCTTTAGACTAAAAGCTAGGTGGAGTAAGGGCTGGCCTCAGTATGTATTGAGATGCAGCCTAGCACAGCTGAATCCAGCAACAGGTTTTGGTAGTTAACTGGTATCTCAAGATATGCCTTTGACAATACCAATAATAAATAGTAGCCTCAACCTTAAAGCATTGTTCATCCAGTCGTAAAAGTCAGTCCTAAATGAGCTGAGTCCTGCTAGCCTGCCTCTCAGAAGAGGAATGTGTTACCACACAGGCAGCCTACAATCCCTTGTATTACACACCTTTGGCTTCTCCCAGTGACCTTAAATTGGTTGGAATTAATGATGAATTATTAGGCTATCTTTAGACTTTTGGCTCAGTCTCCTAGAAATTTCTTCAATGTGAGATTGTTGATGTCAGTCTTAATTAATGATCATTTGTTATCGGCTTAATTCAGTTGTTTGGTTTCTAACTTTGTGCTGTGTAGTCTAAACATTTTTGAAGTTCAGATAAGACACTTTAACTAAAAATGTTATGATTTTGATATTGACTTGATGTCTTCCTGGCATAGTGAGAAGATTTCCATCACTTTGATTAATAGAGCTATTGTAGATCCTCTTGTTCAGGGTACCAAGGAATGAAATAGCTGCACGCTGTGTAGGTTAACCTAGGTTTTATAAAGCCCTGTTTCCATGCAAAGCTGATTACTCTGAAACTGCTTCATTCTTCAGTATGTAGTAAGGTTTATCATTGTTATTCTATTACACAAGTTCTCGAGAGTTCAGTCTAAGTATCAGGAAACCTTTCTGCAAAACTCTCTGCTAGGGTCTTTGCCCCAAAGAGCTCACATCTTTACTCTAAACACTGGCGGTTCTCCTGTCACCACTCAGTCACCGGTACTCTCAGCAGCACAGGCCAGACCATTTACAAACTTCATAAGTTTGTTCCCACACCCTCCATCAAAAATGCTCCGGGGATTGCAATTGTGCTTTGGGTAATTGTGGTCTTGGGCATAGTCAGCTTTGTTCATGCTCAGCTTCGTTTTTTCTAATCCAGCTCAATTTATCCTGACAGTTAGTAAACAAAGTTGCTTTTGAGTTTTGCAGACTGAGCCCAGTGCCCTCTTATTAACAAACCAAACTTCTTATCAATGCTATCAGTAGGGGAATTTAATGTAGTTGGGAAATGTTCTGTTAAAACTAAGACTTTGAAACAATTATCTTCTTAGAAATCGATTTAAAAGCCTTCATATTTTACAGTTTTGATATCTCAGATTCTTACACTACATTTATTGCAGCTGGTATTTTCATTATTCATGTTATAGTTGATATTATTTCTATTGAGATTACACTTGTGGATTTGCTGTCTTATATTGATCAGCAGCCATAAAATGGAGTTGGTATCTTAGGGAAGATCTCAGGTTTAAGCAAAGAATGTTGCAGAGTATTTCCATTGCTTGGGGATGAAAGATCAGGTACATTCAGTTTTGGATTTGTTGGTTTTTTTGTTTGTTTGGGTTTTTTTGCAGATGTTTCTCTCTCTCTGTATAGGTCAGGGACATCAGTAACAGTCTTTGTGCATGAAACTTATGGCTGTTATCTCACTATTAAACAGGAAGTCTGCATTGCCGTCAGTTGTCCTGGCTTCCTGGCTACTTCCATGATAAGTGAGATGAACTGTTAAATCCTGTCTTTACTGAAGTACTTAGAACCCTGTGTATAGATAAGCCATAAATAGAGGAGCGTTTTGTTCATTGGCTGCAAACATGGTTGCTCTGGAAATTACAGTTGTTTGAGCAAATGTGCTCAAATGTAGATTTTACGTGAAGGACTAGGCATAAAGTTGCAAGTTCTGACTCAGCAAAACATGAAAAGTTACAGGAAGAAAGACATAGAGATCACTTTCCTTTTGTATTTATTTCTTGTTGGAGAGGTAAGATGTTCGCTGGTGGCAGACTTGAAATGAAGTCTCCTTAGTCATGATACGTAACTGCTTTCCTTTCAGTTACTCAAATGTTGACTTGAATTTTATGGAGTTCTGGATTCATCCTCCTAGGTATCTTTGGAGTCAGACTGATCTTGTTCAGATCATCTGTCCTCTAACAGTAGATAAACTTTCATGGGTATCAGATGATTTTTCTCCTGACTAACTGCTTCTGATACTGTAATATTACCATTGGGGACAATTAGAGAATAGGCTTTAGTATTAATGTCTGAATATTTCCTAAATCTCATTGACTAGCTCAGCAGTATAATGAAATGTTATGTGATGGCTGTGCAGTATTTCTTACAAAGAGCATTTTGTGTCCTATGGTGATTTCTGTAGAATGGAAACAAGTTCTCTAAAATTTAAGTGATTTACAAACTTTCCTTTTGTTGTAGCTCTTCCTGAGAGCTAAAATTCCATTTTGTAAATAGCATCGTTCTCTGTGTAAATCCTGACACTACTCTAAATTCCCAACCTATACAGTTTAACATCAGTAACATATTTTCTTAAAAGCAATTCACAAAATGATTCAGAATGGGCAGTTCCAACCTCCTGTGTGCCTCCATCCCTGCACTCTCCCTCTGAGCCTGAGGATTAACAATGCCCACACTGTTGTGGTCTTTGTTGCAATGAAAATTATGCTTGTAATGTGCAAGCAGGGCATGCAAGCTTTCTTAGCTCTGTCATACATTGTATGTAAAGGCCATTCATGCTCAAGGCTTATCATTATATATTTAGCCACATATGCTGTACTCTACTCCAACAATACAGACATCTCTTTGTCGAGGAGGCTCTACTGCTTGTCCATGCCTGAGCTGGACAGAAATACAGTACAGCTGAGCGAAGTGGTACAATCTACTGGTCTGGGATGGGGAATGCCACAACCCCCGTGGGATTTTGCTATCAGGTGGTTCTGTGTGCACTTTCAATCATCATGCTTCCATTGAATCTGTGCCCTGATCATCATTAGAAAGGTGTTTAGAGTTGTGGCCAATGGGCTGGTCAGAGCTGCAGTGCAGTCTGCATGCCTCTCCAGACCTTCTCTGGGGTCTCCCAGCAGCGTCTGGGATCAGTGGAGTTAATGAGAAGATCTCTGTAGTACTGGGTGAATTTCTCATTGAGGATCCCAAGTAGATATGATTCGGGAAGATGTTTTTCTTTGGCCAGCCACAGAAGGACTGCCTGCCCTCTGGGGTGAGCTGAGAAGATTTCAGAGATGGGGACCCTCACACTACATTTCTGGCGTTTGCATGTTTTTGTGTGGGCAGCGTGAAGGCGTATCTTTTGGTGTTCTCTTGCCTTGATGAACTTGAATTTATTTTTTTTATGCAGTAAGTACATTAAACTTTAAATTGTATTCTGGCTTGTCTTTGAAATGAAAATCTTACACAAATTAAATCTAAAATATTCCTTGGGCAGTTCAATGTTTACTTTTTTCTTCTAATTACATTAGCTAGAGGCATGATTTTGGATTTGTAGGTGTTTGGATAACTTAATTTAAAATAGTAAAACAGACTAGACTACATAAGAGAAACTTAGGCCAAATTATTCTGGTTGTGACATATGTGATACATAATGCTGTGTAATTAGATATTAAAGTGGTTGCTGTGCAGCAGGATGTTCTATGAAAATGGGACAAATGTTTTTTAAATGTACCACTGGAAACCAGACAGATGGTAACCTATATCCCCAAGGAGGATAGCTGAATTCCACTGTTTCTTGTGTGTTTTTTTTATATGAATTTGAACTGTAGTGAATGGGAAAGAAGGGCATTTGTGATTACAGCTTAGCTCTCCATTAGTCAATGTTGGGCTGAATTTGCAAAGGATGCTTCTATGATTCTTAGTCTGGACAGTAATGTCTTCTGGGGATTTTGTTCTTTCTTGAGCAATAGCAGAGCAGATGGTGACAAAACAGGTCTAGCTATAAATCATAGAAACAGAATACTTGAAGCAAGATGATCTAGAGGAACAAAATGGAAACTGGGGAGATAATTGCTACACAACCACAGAGCGTGTCCTTCTAATTTTATTAATGATGGGGACAGTACTTAAAGACTGTATATTTTCATGTAGCTTGACTGTTAAAGCCCCAATTAGGTGAACTTTTTTTTTTTTTAATGAATATCCTTTGGGACCAAAGCTTTTTCAGGGCACATTCAAAAAAAGATCACGGGTATATACTGAAACTTTTGCTGACTGCACAACTGAAAAATACCTTAAAGGCTTGCTGCTGTTTAAGCCTGTCGAGTCCAGTCAGTTTTGTGGCCTCAGTGGATGCAGGCCTGAAACCAGGACAGATTTTCTTGTCTCTGGTGCATTCAGAAGTAACAAGGCAGACACTTACTGATATTCTATGAAGGATAAAGAAGCAGTGATTACAGAAAACATCACATTGGTGGACTTATTTCTGCTTGTTAGAGGTCAGTTTGTGGTGGTCCCTGCGCTAGCCATCATGGAGACAGCACCAACACTCACCCTTGCTGGGAGCTGCTGCTACATTGCTAGGCTAACTGAGATCTGACCCTGGGGATCATGGTTCCTTTCCTTCATGTGCCTCTTCTCTGTTCACTGCATCATGAAAATCTACATGACAGCTCCTTCTCTGTCAGCTGTGTAACCACACTTTGTGTTCCAACTGGAGCAAAGGCTGGATTGTAGGTGTGGTTGACAGTCTCCAGATTGGAGGCTGCTCATCTGGGAAGGCTGTAGAGAGCTCTTCGTGGCCTTGGGTGAGTAAAGAAACCTTATCTTTACTAGCTAGAATCTGGCTTCCAAAAGATGTGATGTGTTGAGTTGCAACTCATCTGTTCATTCAGCAAAGAATTACTGTATTACTATTGCATTTTTCCCCACAGTACTACAGCTCTGACAATCCAAGAGATAAAAGCTATCAATCAGTTTGACAGACTTTTTTACAGACCTCCATATCAGATCATTCTTGAAGTCTTTCATGATGTGCATCAACACAAGCAGCACCATGTAGCACTGATGTGCAATCAAAGCACAATATTTCTACCAAGTAGTTTGTAAACATGTACCTTCTTGGATCACTTGTCTTTAACTTAAAGTTAGCATCTCCTCCAATCTTCCTTATCCCTGTGATATTGAGAGAGATGCCTGCTGCCAAGGTGCATTTCTTTGCTTGACGAGAGTGCAACACAAAAGAGCCTCTTTATTAATGGATGACGTACTGGATAAGCTGAAGGCAGAACCATTGAACAGCAGGTATTAGTATTTCTAGTGCAAAATTTGCCATGTAAATGTATTTCACTAGCTCTCAGACTACTTTTTAATCAATAATAAAAAAGAGCTACTGAGCTCAGATGAGCAATTCCCTGATGTCATGTCTGTTTTGTTTTTGTTTTTTACTGACCATATGTTGGAATAAGTTATAATGTGAAAGAAGCTAGAAAAGCGTAGCAGGCTAGAAGTTTATCTTTTTTTAAGTAGCCTATAGCCCATCTTTGAAAAGGGCAATAAAACCTTGCTTCACTTGTCTGCTCATATTATTGTGTAGTAGCTGAAATTATAGTTTACGTCATGGACCTTCTAGAAGAAACAGGTTTAATTTCTCTGTATACACAGATCGATGAACTTTAAATATATTTAGACTTGCATACTGAGATCTGTTTGGGATATTATTGCTGGTTTATCCATTTCTGATTATCATCAGGACATCTGGGTGCTGGATGGTATGGTAGTAACATTCTTTGAATACTCGGATATCTGTAAGGACAGAGATTTTTTTACTGAGTGATGCATGCAAAGCAGTTTGATGGCAAACCATATGTTGTAGACACAAATAGCTGCGTGCTGGAAGTGATGCTGAGAAAGATAACAGGACAACTAGAAAAGCAAAGAGCATAGTGCTGAGAACGGGTAAACAGATTGAGTGCCTCCATTATAAGAAGTAACGACAGACCAGAGCTCTGTAGCATAGAACAGAAACAGCATAGTGAGGAACTAGTCAAATTGTGAATCACAGAGGAAGTGAACAGAGAACAGTTCATCACTGGATCTTCTAATAGTAGGTGGTAGCTATAAAGTCAGCAAACTCTTGTCACGCTTTGACATGAGACACTTCAAATGCTGAAAGAGAACTTGTAAAACAAACAAAACAAAACTGCTAAAAAATTCTGTAGGAAAACAACTCGATTTGATGAAACAGTAAGGTCTGATGTGAGTCAATGCAAAACCCCCAACAGTACTGTAGGCAACTTCACTGGCACAAGCTTGCCTGGCCTCAGAGGGGATGACTGTACCCATGGTGTGCCTGAACCATGACTTTCCCCTGCATTTGAGACTGCATCCTGTATTGCCTCTCCTGCCCAGTGTGTAGGTTTACTTGTCTATAGTGTAATGCCACTAGGTGTAAATGCACTGTAACAGCGTGGCACTATTTCTTTTGTTGTCATTCTTTTGGGGTGAAGTCAGTATAGAAAGACCCAGATATCTGAAAGCTATTTGTGTGATTACTGATGTTTACAACAGCCTGTGAGCTTCCTTGGTTACCAGGGACAGTGTGATCCAATCTGATACTCTCAATCTAATAAACTAATTAGCTGTCCATTCTAAAAAATATATATATGTAACCTAATTCTATGACTTGCGTGAAACAAATGCTGGCTACAGTGTATGGGGTCTGCAACCCTGGCCTCTGGCTGAATTACTTTTAAAACCACACACAAACCCTGAAGTTCAGAGAGTAAATAGCGCTTACCACCAGAAAAGGAATTGCTAGGACCCATGGGGGTGCTGGTAAATATATCAAACCTGAAAAATGCAGCTTTCATAAGAGTGGCTGGTAATATCTGTGAACCAGCAGCTGAGGGAGCAGCACAGAACCTGCTGCTTGTGTGCGTTGCTCAGTGACTTCACGTTAAATTAAAAGCTCAGAATGTACATACTTGACTGAAAATACGTCTGTTGGTGTCTGACCTAGAAGTCAAAATCATATTGCACTTCATATTTCATACTTTAAATCTTTCATTTTCCCATTGAGGGGAAGCTTGGTGTTCACTCTGTAGGACCTTCCTGGCTCATGATAAATGAACCCCAAGAGTTAGAGTGCTGTGAGTAATGATAGGTTCATAGCCAAAAATCTTAGATGAGAGAAGTTGTAGCACAGGAACAAAGCATGTTCTCTGTATGCTCAAGGAATGCATTCAGCGGTGGCCTTTTTGCAGTGTCATAATGCTTGCTGACAGTATCCTTCTAGTTACTTGTTCTTAGAAAGTTGCAGTGCAGGTTCTTTATCCTTGTTTGTCCCATTACACTGGACTTCACAGCATGGTGTCAAATATTTCTGGGCATGTATGATAGTCATCAGGCCCACAAAAATAGTTGAGTGATTTAGTCATCAGGCCAGATTTTCTTACAGTGAAGATTTCTAGGTGTATGTTCTGGGTCTTTCATGGCGATCATCCTTACTTTGGGACAATTAACTAGCTGTGTTGGTAACTGCAGACACATGGATTTACTCCTACAAGAGATGTAGGATTGAGTATGAATATGAGTGATTCATACATAACTCTGATGAAGAGTTTGAAATGAGGCTTCAAAGGTTCCTCTGGAAATTTTCTCTTTATAGAGCATGCAGTGGACATGGCAGCATTTGTAATCACAGATTTCTCACATAGATACCTGAGAATGTGATGGTGCATTTACCAAATGCACAGTTCCATGAACAAGTTTATGCTATTCATTTCTAAGTACAAACATTCTTGGAGTATTGCTTTTCACAAGTACTGTCAACAGATTTATGCTTCTGGAAGACAGAACTGGATTCCACCAGGGCTGCCTTTATTGCACATATGAAAACAGATGTGTTTCCAAAAATCACGTCAGTAAAGCTCTGAGTGAGCTGCAGGGCCGGATTTATGGACTCATAGTATCAGAGTGGTTTGGGTTGTAAGGAATCCTATGATCCATCCAGTTCCATCCGCCTGCTGTGGGCAGGGCTGCCTCTTGCCAGATCAGGTAGATCCCCATCCGACCTGGCCTTAAACACCTCCAGGGATGGAGGGTAGATCTAGGTTAGATATAAGGAAAAAATCTTTTACATTGAGTGGTGAGGTGCTGGAACAGGTTACCTACTGTTGTGGTTGATGCCCTGTCCCTGGAGACTTTCAAGGTGAGGCTGGATAAGGCCCTGGTCTAGCTGTTGTGTCCCTGGTCACTGTAGGGGAGTTGGACTAGACAGCCCTCAGAGGTCCCTTCCAACAATAAGGGATTCTATGACTCTACGGAGCATCCATAGCTTCTCCTGGCAGCCTGGGCCAGTGTCTGGCCACCATCCATGTGAGGAATTTCTTCTTCACAACCAAACTAGACCTCCCCTCTTCTTGTTTAATACCACCCTCTCATCCTACCACAATGCAGTGGTATTTAAGTTGAAATTACACTTTTGAAAAATCTCTTACTGTTTTCTCTCATTGCAAATAACTGAGACCTTGTTCAGACTCAAAATGGGATCTGTAATCCAAGCTGTTTTCTTCTTAGTCACAAATTCCTCCCAGATGTAAAGGTCTTGGAGGTTAAATCAGGACTTTACATTACTTCTCATTAATTCTATGTCACAGTCAGAACGTTCCCACTCATCCCTGTAGCTCAGCTGTTCTCCAAGGACTCACAGCGGAGTGACCACTCAGTACTAAGACTAGATAAATTATTCTGCTCATGGTGCCTAAGAGGTAATAAAACCCACTTTAGTCTTTCAGATTTGCAAAGCTAACAGAGTTAGAGGAAGGAAACAGCAGTGAAAGCTGTATTTTGACAAAGAAGAAAAAAGAAAATCAGTGAGTGTGTGATGATGAATACTTAGAAGGGGTAATCTCTGGAATAAGAGGATGCCATTTCTCAGCTGCCTTCAAGAGCCTGAAAAACTCGAAATAATGGATAATATCTCTGTTACATAGGACTGTACCTCATTAATTTTCTTTGTGACCAGAGGAATGTTTATACAGGAGCTACCAGCCGGGGAGCTCAAAAAGCTTTAAATGCTCCCATTAGCCTCACCCCTGCATTAGAGTAGCACTATCTCTGTTGTACAGCTGGGATGGCAGCAACACAGTGAAGCTGTTAGTCAAACGAGTGCAACCAGCCCATAGAGGAGGGAAGGCACGCGCCTTCAACACCTGCCCCCATTCCTGCACTTCGGCCATCCCTCTATCAGAGTGTCTTAATGAGCTTTATATATGTATGGAAATATCAGTGCGTAATAATCTGCCTTAGCATTCTGAGAGAGGACTAATAAATGTAAGTATGAGACATAAATCATTGATTAAAATGTCAGAAGTGATCAGAATAAAAGATTGCTCCTGCCTTTGCTGAATTACATATGCAAATTTGCATACACTACAAAATGAATGAATTGGAATCTCACATAGAAATGACTGAGCTGTATTTGCATACAACATTTATGAGGAAGAGATGTGCTTATTTTTGGAATAAACAGCAAGAGCAAATCCCTGGAATCTGCTAAGGCAGCCGTGCCTTGTCAGAGCTCGCTGCCAGCATGTGCACACAGATGTGGGCTGTGTCTGCAGAACCTGAACTGGCAGCTGCAGAACAGTGACACATCCCAGTCACTGTATTCCACTACTTTGTTTGTAGTCTGAGAAAACTGAAGTTGTGTGCTTTTTCTTGATACACCTTTGTTTTCAGGCAGCCTGATTATTACTTTTGGAGGACTGTTTGCCATCAGAACAGGAGCATCTGTATTTACCTGAGGCCAGTCAAACACAAACAGCTGAAGAATAGGAGAACTCAGTGAGATCTATCCTCATGGTACTGATACATGGGAGAATATTGGAATGGAACATATAGGTCACCCTACATTTATCGTATCTATTCCATTGTCCAAACTCTCTGGTATAGAGAACCATGGAAAAGAATCCAGACTGGAATCTGGTTTATCTCATTAGATGTATTAATTCAGAAATTTGTGCTTTCAAGAAGATTCCATTAAGTCTTTGGCCTTCTTTTGGGTTTTATTTCACCCACGCTTCCTCTGATTTGAAGTGAAATCAGCTGTGTTTTTAGCAGCGGTCGGAACTATTCAAAACATGAAGAAATCTCATTAACTAACCTTCCTTCTTCACTGCAGGTTACTTGAACGGAGGAGTTCGTGGTGTCTTCCCCTCATTTCCCTATCCATGGTCCTTCCAAATGCTTTGAGAGCTTTGCACGTTAATCAAAACAATAATCCTTACAGAAAATAAATGAATAAATCATTTCTACACAACTTTCAGCCTTTTTTAACCCCAGAAATTCCGATGCTTGTGCAGCAGCTTTCCTTAGAAGGGGTGTGGGTTGGGTCCCGACACACTGCGTAGGGACACGTGAGCTCTGCTCGAGGCAGTGTCTTTATGTGCGGGCTCCAGGTGTTCTCGCCGAGCTCCTCACTGCCCAGCGCTCGGCGGAGCCAACCCGCTCCAAAAGGAGTCCGGCAGTGCCCTCTAGGGGTGCGTTGGGGTTCGGACAGGCCGAAATGCTCTTGGCGGCGCCGGAATGAAATTCCCCACGCACAGCAGTCCGGACTGCAAGAGCTCCTTAGGAACAAAAGGATGCTTGGCCTGAAAGGAAAAGTGCTGGTGAGAATGGGGTGACGTGGGAGTTGCCCACGCGTTGTCAGACCGGTACCCTGTCCAGGAGTGCACTGGGGAGAACCCACTGGGAGCCAGTGGCTCTAAAGCCTTCATGAATATTACGAACTGTTTCTGAACCGTAACATGCGAGCTCCAGGTAATACTGCAAGAAGAAGAAGGGTAAAGAGGGGAGATTCAGATTAGATATAAGAAAAGTGCTTTGTATGATAAAAGTAATGAAGCACTGGAATGTGTTGCCCTGAGATGTGGATGCCCCATCCATGGAGACATCCAAGGTCAGGCTGGATGGGGCTCTGAACAACCTGATCTAGCTGCAGGTGTCCCTGTTCATTGCAGAGGAATTGGACTAGATGGCCTTAAAGGGTCCCTTCCAATTCACACTATTCTGTGATTCTGTGATTGTTGTTAGCTCCTCTTGCTGCAGGGAAGCAGCATCAGTACTGTAATGACAGGAAAGGCTGTGACTTGCTACAAGCAGCCTCCTGCAGGTGGGCCTGGCATGCAGACAGGGAGTAAAGCACACTCCTAACAGGGAGTGCTAACAAAATCCAGACATAATCCAGCACCGCTTATCTTGGAAGTAAAATTAAAAAAAATACCTTGTTTTGCTTGCGAAAGACATTTTCTTGCAACATTCTCAGTTCTCAGAGACATAATATAACACAGATTGCCTTGGTGCAACTGAATTTGGGGCATCTGGTTACATTATCATTAGCATTACCTACCACTTAACTCTTCAGAAAAAGTATGCGTGAGCATGAAGGCTCTGACACTTGTGGTCATTAGTGACTCTTCCATATCAATGTCACTCTAAAGTGCAGGATACATGGAAGTGTTCTGTGAAAAACAGGGTCACCAACCACCACCACCTTCAGCAGAGCAGAGGCCTGATTCACCTCCATGCTGCAGTTCACTCCTACTGCACTTTTGAAGGATGCGAAGATATACCCTCTTAGATCTGGTAGCCTTTCCTGTTTTACAAATTCTGGCTTATGTTCAGCAAAGTTTGGTGTGTAGGTTCATTCAAACCAATATAGCTGTTATCTGGAGAAGCCAATTTTAAGAAAGTAAGGAAAGCAAAGCACAGGTTTCATCAAAACACAGGGAAGTCTGCAATCTTTGGTGGCCTGGTCACAATCTAGACCCTCTGGACAAGTCACTGTACATCCACAGAGCAATGGGATGGACTGGCAAGTATTATATGGACTGGAAGTATTAAAGTTCATAGTACTTGGGAAGTTCATTTGTTTCCAGGTTAGAAGATTTATTCTAGCACTGTCGTCAAAACAGGTCTACTGGTGTTTCTGCAGAAGAAAAGTGCAGCCTGAAGAAGTCATCCTGATCTTTGAAATTACACCAGCTTTCAAATGTTTCTTTAGTTTAATCAAACCCCTACAGACTCTGTCATTACTAGAAATAGATGGGCTACTTCCTAGAACAAACCCAGACAAAGTTGGAAAAAAACTTCCACCCTTTGAAAAGGGAACCACTTCATAAATAAATCAGAAGAATAAAAAATATATCCCAGCAGCTTACCTTTCAAAGGCAATCTGATACCTGAAAATGCAGTGTGAGCTGCTGAGCATACATTCTGGGGAGGGGTAAACAACATGTGCTATGTGTAATTTTTCCAGCTTTAAATACAACGTTGTAATGCTGGCAGGATTCCAATCAGCTTGCATTCCCTGCTCACTATAATGGACTGAACGTGTCCCCTGTGTAATTCTTCTGAATGTAGACTCTGGATAGATTTGTCCCTTTACGTCCACTCATCAGGTTTCACCAGACAGTTGCTAACAGGAGGAGAGGAGGAAATATTGGCAGATGTGTCAAAAAGTGGTCATATCTATCTGACCATTCTGAGGTTGAATATAATAAGTATTGACTTTTTTCCTTTTCTTTTGTATTTGGTACTATTAGTTTGGCGTTTTGTTACCATATAATTATTAGCGATATATATATATAGAATCAATTAAATGTTGCCCTTTTGTTCTTAATTTTCTACCTCTAAGCTTCTAAGTGCATTTCCTTTGGATGTGTGCATTTTTGTAAAAAAGTTCTCTGTTGTCATTAAAATAAAAAGGAAAAAAAATTGAAATCCAATTGATTCTGGAAATTTCTGGTAAGCTCAGTAGGGAAGGCACTAGATGTGAAGATCAAAATTTTGTTTCCAGAGCTTCATTCTGTCTAAAAATCACAACCTGCTGTTTATTCTGTGGATTCATACAAGATCCGAACTGATGGGATTCTGGTCAGAGGTACAGAAAAATAAGTATTTCAGAACAGCAGGAAATTTATTTAGGTACCTATGCAGAAATAACTGAAGATTTTATGCAATTTCTGTTGAGTCCATTGGCTGTGCCTAAATCACAAAAACCTTAAAATGAGTCCCCAGTAACTGGTAGTCACTGCCAGGTGGAATCACAGGATCTAGACAGCATTCAACATACTGAAAAGACTGACCAACCTCTCTCAGAGGCATGACGACAGTTGTTACAAACTCAAAAGCCACAAACCTTTCACTTTTTTTTTTGTTTGACACCTGCCTTGAAACACTAATGATCAAAAGGAGGATACTTCCATGTCACCATTTTCCCAAGCCACTTCAGATCTGCTATTCTGACCAAATGTGCTAAGGACCGCCTGGCTGGCTTTCATGCTTTAGGGGCCATGAAACTGCCACTTACCTCTGCTTTGCCTTTTTGAGGAATGAATGCATGTTCTTAGCAGCAGCAAAGACTAGGAAGGGTGTATCAGCTCTATGTCAATCTAATAGAAAGGGGCATCATTTTCAGAGCGATCATTGAACAACTTCTGGTATCATCCTTCTGGATAATACTTTCCCCTCTAATCTTTAGCTGCTTTTGTGAAAAGAATGTATTGCATTTAATTGCTGAACAGACAGTGCCTGTATTTACAAAATCTGCAACAATGCTCCAAAACTAGTGAGTAAATTAGAAGAGTTTCCCAATGTTTGAAACTCCTGCCCCTCTTCCATGAACAGCTGTTCCATTAGTTAAATAGTCTGCGCGGTGCCTTCAAGATCCGCAAATTAGCACTTCATAATTGTGCCTTGGCATTGTGGATGTATCTGGAGTGCTCTTCTGTCATCAAACCATTTTCCTCCAGGTAACTCTCTTCTTAAAAGCAAATGGTGCAAACAGTCCATAAGATGTGAAACTTCCCAAGGAGCATTGAGCCAAATCTCCCTGTAAGAGGAGCTCTAGTGGTGGACAAGACTACAGGGCAGCTATGTATCCCGCCCTGCTGGGCTCTAGGTGTACATGGAGCTGTCATCACTCTGATGACACCTCACTAGCATCACCTCTCTTCTGTGGCAGGGTTGATGAAGAAACAGTGTCTTGAATATTAAAAAAATGTCCTTAATGCACTATTATGGTAAAATGGTGGCTTGACACTGGGGTACCAAGTTTCACAATTTCAGGATGGGATTAGCACCAGGGTAGGTTGGCTCCTGCACTCCACACAGAGATTAATTAAGTAAAACATCTTTGAACATCAGCTCCCAGACAGCCCATTCTCATGGCATGCCAGGTGGGTGCCACTCCTTTGGGCTGGGAGTCAGGAGCAATTTTCCACGACAGAAACACTGAAAATGAGAATCTTAAATGACAAACAAATGAGCCGTAAGCCCCTTTGCCTCTTCCTGTCTTATGTAGCCCCACTCACATGTGCAGAGAGAAAGAGGGTTGAAGATGTATGGATTAGGGCCTGATTTAAAAGGGTAAGGGGTGAACAAGATAGCCATCCATACACAAAGTCCTACTTTAAGACACTGGATTCACAAGTGAGAGGTGTGAGTTTTATCCTGGGTCTGCCCAGCCTTGGAGAAATCATTTAGTATGTGCACCTTGGTCCTACTACTGTGGAATAAATGCTCCAATTTGTGTCCACAAGAGTACTGTGAGGAAAAACTCATGTTTCTGAAGTGTTCAGAGTACAGAGATGTGCTCCACAGCAAGGCCAAAGGCAGCAGTGGATACACAGGTTTTGAGGGCTGCAACACACTTTGCTCTCCTTGCTGCTGTAAGGGTCACTGGGTTTGTCTGCCACCTTCAGGTGTGAGCTCCTTTGACATATCTGGAGCTTTGTTGCTTGCCCGTGCATAGAAATTGCATTTTTAAGTCACTTTTGTTTAATCTGCATCTTTCTCTATTAATGCATGAACTGTAGGCAGTCCTAGGTTTAGATTGGCACTCTTCAATAATAAAGACCTGTATCTCTTTGTTGAGAATATAGTATTTAAGAAACAGTAACAAAAGGCTGAGAACAAAGAGGAAAATATGATACCAATGCATGATGGTACAAATCCATGGTATATGCAAACTCTGAATAATGTGCAGTTCAAGTGTTGGCAAGGACACTGAATGGAGAGAAAATGTGCTAAGGATGTCTTCATTTACAGGCATTCATCACACACCAATACCTGCGTGACAATTCACCACTGCACTGATAGTGCGCTTCACACAATCATTGTTCTGACACATTCTTATTTTTTCACTTAATCATTATATTTCCTGGAAAGGTGTAAATCTAGATAGGTCTGTAAAGTTCTACTATTTTATTTAGGCTTTTGGCATTGTCCACTGCCACAATTTAATGTCCATCCTCATGCACGAGATCTATACAATCAGCTTTGTGACTTTCCTTCTCTATTGTAAGAACCTTATTAATTGACACAACTGCTCATTTGCAATTAAGAGGCTCAGATCCACACAACAATCAAAGGAAGTCCTTTGTCTCACAAAGCACAATTAAATGATGATGTTTATTACTAGAGAATGCTGCGAAGGCCAGAAGCCCGAACAATCTTGGAAGAAGTAAGACAAATTAATAGAGGTTGATCCCATTGGTGCCTATTGAGTACAAGGCTCAGAGTCAACTTCTAGATTAGAAAATCCTCCAGTGTCTGGAGGTGAGAGTCATGCTAAAAATGCACTACTTTTTAATGTGATTTCTCAGGCATCCTCTTCTAGGCCCCGACAGAGGGTGGGCTATATGCAAGTACATTCTCCCCAGCATGGTGTCTCTGATGTTACCAGTGTCTCTGTGGAAGGATGGACACCCTGCTCATCTCCTTGCTCATGAGCAACCAGGAAAGAAAGGTGCAGTTTCGTGTCCTTGTCTCTGAACGGAGGCTTGGTTCATATCGAGGATAGAGGTGGCTGCTTTTAAAGCCCAGCAGGGCTTCACAGTGTTGAGCACTCAGCATATTTTTCTGATTACTGTGCAGTGGGAGGACAGCAAACTAGCAGAAGAAAATCCTCCCAAGCTACCCATAGAGACATCTGCATGTCTTCATTTTAATATCACTAATCATTGTATCACTGATTCAAACTGGATTCTCAAGTTACAAGCAGGGAATCTCTAATTTAATACATACAGATTGGACTCCTATGCCCATGTATTAGATTTTAAAACCACAATATTTCATCTTGGCAGCTCCACCTTTCTAGACAGAAAACATGCCACCCTTTCTTGATCTCAAGTCTCATGTCTCTAGCCAGAGCCTTAAATCCTTCTTCCAGTGATAAATAATAATAATCAATATATACCATATGCTTTCTCTTGTATTCTCCTGTATAAATTGCCCGTGCCCCTTAAGAATTGGTGTGGGAAAATATATTCTGTAGCATTCTTCATAATGAAATAGTTACAGCCTATTCTACATACCAGGAATTCAGTGAGACACAGCAAGAAATCAATAAAAACACAAATTGCTCCATCAATACGTACTTTCATTTATACTCTTCAAGGTTATCTTCGCTATGCCAGCACAAAGACACATTTTCTCCATATATAGCCATGCATATTAAACTAGGCAAGAGAGAAAAGAACGGAAACAAAAGCTATCGGTACAAATCTAATCTAGCTGGCATGTACATTCAGAGACTTTAGAGTTGTTTTTCCCCTCTGTTCAGAAAGCAGTTTGAAATCTGGGTACACCAGATGAGGCTGACTGTCCTCCATCATCTCCCAAAGCAGTATGGTATGTCATCTCCATATTCATCCTGTGCATGTACCATCTATGCAGTACATATCAACAGGACTCTCTGCACATGAGTGACAGATTAATTGAGGCAAATGGGTTAAATTCTGATACATGGTCATCCATAAGTAAGACATATAAGACTACTTTAGGCTATCCTTGTAAATGCATTTTTGTTGAAATTTGTTGATCCAGACGGAAAAAAAAAAAAAAAAAAAAAAAAAAAAACATCTTTACTGAATCTCCAGTTCATAGATTACAAACTGGTGGGCATGAACATTATTAATATGATGTACAATAATACATTACTTAGTTGTATGATTCTTTCTGTACAGCTTACTATTAACACTGTTTGATCAATACCTGAAGTGCCAGGCCAGCATCATTCATACTTTTCCATTCTGCCCAGTACTGATATGCAGTCTCAGGTCTTTTATTGCTGTTGTGTTTACAATTATGTGTATATTTCTTGCAAGATCTAACTGAATGTGTACTTTCCAACAGGAGCTGCACATTAAAGTATTTAGGCTAAATAAGCATTATTTTGGTAGGTAGATCTTCATGGAGTGCCCAAGGTGAAAAATAAACCTCGAAAAGGCACAGCTGCCTCCTGGGATTCTAAGGGCAGGGTTGCAGGTATTCTCTGTGCTCCCATCCATCACTAGTGAGATCCAGGCATAGATGTGAATGTGTTTGATCTCAAATCTTAGTGTAGAATCAATCACATGTTGCTGTTGAATGTGTCTTGTGAGCTAGGTCTCCTCCTGCTTCTGAACAGATCTCCAGTCTGGATTCATCCAGACCTCATGTGATGTGACCCGGCTGGTTTTCACAGAATACACATAATTTTTAATTAATATAAATTTTTCTTTCTCCAAATATAATAAGGTGTTGGTCTGGGGTGCTCTACATTTCAGATGAAAGCCTCACAAAAGGCCCACTGAGAGCATATGAGAGAGTAAGATGAAATGCTTCTGGAAAGCATCTCACTGCTCAAGGTACACTTGGATGCATATTTTTTGTCATGCCGAACTCAGTTCAAATCTTGAAATCTGAGTATCCATTCCTTTGAATATGAGGTACGTTCTCATTAAACCTTCTTTTAAATATGTTCACAAGAAAACCTCTCTCCAAGCTTTCCATGCTGAACTCTCAGCAAACCTTGCAGACAGTAGCAGAATTTGGTACCAGAGAAACCTGACAGGCATATACCATAGGAAATGCACAGTAGCACAGTGTTAAAACTGTAAAAACTGTAAAAACTTTGTGCTGGAAAAGCTAAACAGAACAGTAAGCAAACTTGTTTGTTTCCCTCTCCAGAGGCTAAAAGCAAATTTCAGCAGTGTTTTCCCTCACATAAGGTATCTTAGCATTATGTGCGTTGTTATAACTTCGGCCCAGACCCTGTTGAATATGGAAATGACAGTCCTGCAATTTTTGTAATCATCTCACAATCTGTCCCTCTGGATTTCAGCATTTAAGCAGACAGGGACTTTGTAATGCCCCATGATTAGCTCTGATTGTGAATCTCCTTCCATGACAAAATGATAAAAGTGATCAATCACCTTAACAATAGTTAATAGCTCTTATCTAAAGCCATAATAACCCCAGTCTGCAGTTTGACTATAGCAAGCTATTACCCTATCAGCCCAGCCTTGCGTCTAAAGAAGCACTGCTCCCTCTTGCCTAGCAGATTGAAAGGACACCTTATCTTACGGTCCCAAAGGCTTCTTTCCACCTTCCTCCACCCCTGCACAGAAATTCTTGGTCTTTTCTGACTTCCAGCCACCATCCCAAAACCTCACTTAGCTCTCCTGGGAGGCTTCTGTGGGAAGATCCTTATTTCCCATTTTTCAACGTATGAGATAAAGTCACTGAGAAAACAGAGACAGTGTATGTGGGGTTGGTGGAATAAGAAGATGTGGAATATTTCTATGCAGAAATAAAAACAATTTGTCGGGCATGCAGACAGGATTTCCTCCTGCAATGGTCAGAGTTTGTATCTGCTTTGAAGGGATGCTTGTCTTACTCTGTGATTTAACATCAGCAACTCAACTAGTTGCTCTTTTGCCTTCTGGTTTACCCTGATGGAAATCCATAGCTTGGAGATGTCAGGTTTATTCTGCGTTTCTGGGTTTCTATGCCTCTTTCCTTATGCTCTGGAAGATGTCCTCAAAATCTTACCGAACAGATTTAGTCTCATTTCACTGACGTAGCTGTACACGTTTTGTATTTTTTTAACTCAAAAATGGATTCTTCCCTGCACTTTTGGCACATCTGCAAATGTTTTGTTTGGCTTTTTTCTTTTCTGAACTTATCATTTTCTCATACACTTAGTTCACACACTCCCTTGGTAGAGATAAGCTTCCCCTGTAAGCCCCAACATTTCCAGCTCATTTCCTTCTGCCTGTGGCTTTTATCTCTGTGATAATATCAGTGTTTCTGGCCCCACACCAGCTTGTCTACCTGTGTCCAACTTAAAATTCATAAATGTTCCATTTTATTTCAAGCTAATATTCCACTCATCTTCTGCAGCAGCATCCATTGTTCAAAGAAGGAACAGCTCTGAGCTACTGATACTGTTGTCATCTGCTTTGTCCATGCTGTGCATACTGTGCTGGCGTATGCACTCTTACAGAGTAACATAATCCATTTCAGTTTTGCATATCTTCCCCAATATCAGGCATTATCTTTGCTTACAGTAGTTTTCAGTGCATTTCTACATGCTGTTTTTGTTGGCTATGACTTTCTGCTACTGTTTCTATACAGTATTCTGGATTGCCTTTTCTGGCCATAGCATCACCTTCATGAGAAATAAAGCATCTTCTGTTACTGCTTTTTAGAAATGTTGTTTTCTTTGCCCCAGATTAAACAGTCTTCTCAAACAGCCTTCTCAAACAGTCACTCCTGACTGTACATTGCTCCAAATTTTTGTCATGACATTATAGACATAGAGACATAAAGACATATATACATATATAAAAGACTTATATATACATAATATATATACAATATATATATACATATATACATAAAGACATAAAGACATATATACATATAGACATAAAGACTTGGGGCCCTAGGATTGGCGTGTTAGCATTACATTACACAGATTGTTTCTCTGCACTGACTTGTGGATTTCTAGATAGATACACAGATAGACACATACAGACACGCACGTGTATACACATGCATATATACTGCATATATATATATATACTATATGTATGTAGTGTTAGCAACAGGTTTTTCTTCTGGGCTGGGCAGTACACCTCACATTTCCATGTACTATTTCCTAGTGATCTCTCCAAGAGAGCATTAAATAAAATCTATTAAGCAGATGAGCTGCCTCAGATCAAAGTGTTGCCAGAAACAAAATTGCCTTCTGATTATCTTTCTGTTGCTGGCTTCCGTATCTTGTGGATGGTGAAGTGAGATGGAAACCATCTCCAGTTGTCTGGCACATTTTCAGAGAGATTTAGCATCTAACATTCAACTTCCAGCCTTTTCCTCAGGGCACTTACCTGGCGGCTCTCCTCCTACTGTCTTGTGTCCATCAGCAGTCATGCAAAGCCAAAAAGAAGAAGAAACCCACAGAAGAAATTCTTCTCTCACAGCTCTCTCATGGCCTCTTCCTTCCCTTGGTTTCCTCTTGTTCTCCTGGGGAATAACTTTGCCTCTGGGCTGGTTGGTGTGTCCAGAAGGGTAAGTTCTGCTCTGGGGAGCTCAGCCCTGCTCGTGTTGGTCCTGCCATCAACACCAGCACTGATCAAATGAATGCTTCATAGCAGAGACAGCTCTGTCTGAGCCAAATGCTTTTAAAACCAAATGTTTCAGGGAGATGCTAGTTATTCAATTAGACTACAGACAAAGCCAAGAACATCACAGAAGTCTCACTGCTCACATGCTGATTTAGAGAAGGCGATGGAAACATCTGGCCCCCACAACAAGACTGCAGCCAAAACAATCCCTCCAGTGAAAATATATGAGATCTAACAACATTTTAGGCATAAAGACAGTGGCCAAGATAGGGCTGGTGAAAGAAGCCATATACATTCCCAAAACTGAGTCTTGTTCTTTGTGAAAGATCCAGAATTATTCAATGCCAGTCCTCAGAACACAGACACCACAGACACTTTGTCTTGAACTCTAACTACACACCAACTGTGAAAGAGAGCTCTTGTGGTATGCGGTGTGACCCTGCAGTTCCTAAATAGACATATACCCAGAAGACTCACCTGGATTGCAGTGATCCTCCCTTAAAATCACTCATTTCCCCCAAAGAAAAACCACATGAGGCACTGGGTCTCAGATGTTTGTGCTGGGACAATTCTTTTTTCATTATTATAAGAAAGAAGGAAAAATGAGGAAGGGAGGAAAAAGGAGGAAGGAAGGAAAGAAGGAAGAAGGAGGAAGGGAGGACAGGAGGACAGGAGGAAAGGAGGAAAGGAGGAAAGAAAGAAAGGAAGGAAAGAAAGAGAGAAAGAGAAGAAAGAGAAGAAAGAGAGAAAGAGATGAAAGAGACAAAAGAGACAAAAGAAAGAAAGAGAGAGAGAAAGAGAGAAAGAGAGAAAGGAAGGGAGGAAGGGAGGAAGGGAGGAAGGGGGGGAGAGAGAGAGAGAGAGAGAGAGAGAGAAAGAGAGAAAGAAAGAGAGAAAGAGAGAAAGAAAGAGAGAAAGAAAGAAAGAAAGAAAGAAAGAAAGAAAGAAAGAAAGAAAGAAAGAAAGAAAGAAAGAAAGAAAGAAAGAAAGAAAGAAAGAAAGAAAGAAAGAAAGAAAGAAAGAAAGAAAGAAAGAAAGAAAGAAAGAAAGAAAGAAAGAAAGAAAGAAAGAAAGAAAGAAAGAAAGAAAGAAAGAAAGAAAGAAAGAAAGAAAGAAAGAAAGAAAGAAAGAAAGAAAGAAAGAAAGAAAAGAGGAAATCCGAGGCAATATTTTTCTATCTTCTCTGAAAAGCTATTATTTAATCAAACTTCTTGACAATGTAATTTCAAATAAAAACAGCCCAGTGGGAATTCACAGCATCCTGAATTAAATCAAGCAGTATAAAAATACAACAAAGGTATTCTCAAAGTAAATACATCTAACCAGTTTTAAAATGGAAAGTGGCTTTTGCTTTTTAATTGGGATGACATTTTTCAAGGCCATTCCTTGGTGAGTTTCATATTCTTCCATTCTGTTCTTCTCTTCTTATTTGTATACTGTTACCAAGGCATATATGAGATACGTTTCAAAGTACGGATATCAGCTCATTTACAGCTAATTATAATAGGCAAGTGATGCAGTAAATGGAACACCCGATTTTCTCCCCTGTTTTTTTTTGCCTTTTGGTTGAAGCTTTTGTGATGTTCTCCAGGTGACTCCCATGCATAATGTAACACTAGCAATGCTGTTTGCATAATAAGCTATTTTCTATCACAGAAGCAGAAACATTTTATCACTATAGAGAAGGCTTGGATTATGAATTCATTTTCATATAAGTTGATTTATGTGAAAATTGCCAATAAATGCATTCTAGCCATAAGTAAAATGTTTGTTCCTACTCTAAGAAATAGCGTTATTTGAAACTTAGGGGGAAGGAAAATGCATACCCCCACCAAGGGAAATTATTTTATTAGTATGATTCAAATGTCAGAGCTTGCAGTCACCTTCCAAGGTTCTGAGCTTCCTCAGTGGCCTCCAGGGAAGTCACTGAGAGTGGAAAGTGCTCAGCACCCAGCAGAAACGCTCACCCTCTTGGCACACTGAGCCACCAGTTCCGGAGTACTGAATGCAATACAAAAGCCAAACCAAGCTCTACTCTGGCCCTACTTGGCACATTCTGCAGTCCCCAGAACGGCTGTTTCTTGCCCTCTTGTTTAAAATGCAGTTTCATTTTCTTACTGTGAGGCTCATGTTTCATTAGTCTAGCTGTTTAATATATTTATTTGAACTACAACACCATTCTTATCAAGACCAGGAATCTCACCTAGTGACCAATTACACAAGGAGCAGGACTACACTGCCTGGTCCAGTCCAGCAAATGCAGTCTGCACACTCACACAGCCCTTTGCTCCCATGCTGATGTGAAGCATCATTAAAAGAGGCTCACGGGGCCCAAAACCCATCTCAAGACAGGCACAGGATCACAGCTCACTTGTCTGGTCACAGACAAAATGTGACCCAGATGCATATAAAGCACCACCACCAGCCTCGAAAAAGAGATCCTTGAGACTAAGCTGGGTGTCCTTTGAGGCCAGCAGAACAGAGGGCTTTGGATCTGGCCGTTTGCATTGGAGGGTATCCCAGAACCAATTAATCACCATTCCAAGTGCCTTTGTGATGGGCTTGGATAAAGAGGCGTTCCCAAGGAAGTGCTGGAGCTGCTCCTTGTTCAGGGATCCCCCGCACAGCACGTGCTGAGCCAGTCCTGGTCTGCCTGCGCCTGCAGGGACCTTGTAGGGCTGCCGGACACAGCACAGCAATGTCCCACTGGAGCCAAGCACGCCTATACCTTTGTAACAATAAATGTGCGCATATTTCAAAGCAATATATAGTCCAGATCTCATGCTGCACTAAATCAAGGAGGTTTTATTGACACCAGAGGAGTTCTGCTGATTTACTGGTTTGCGTGAGCAGAATGTTTGTTCCAATGCTGGTGCAGGGAGATACTTGGGAGATACCTTGCAGAAGAAAACTTTTAATACAGTATGTTGATGGCTCTCAGCTCTACAGAATTAAAAGCTTAGGATTCCAGCAGGGACACTGCCCAGCAAGCAGCCTCCAGCTTACATCAGGCCTTCATCTCAGCCGCAAGGAGTGGCCTGTGGCTAGCAGGCATCACCAGATCACAGAGAGTGGTGGAAGCATGCTCAGCACTGTGCAGGCCTGAGCTGGCTGCTTCCAGGCCCTCTTAATGGCAAGGCAAAGGATGCACCATCTTTGTGTGAGGTCCCACAAAACTGCTGCCCTGGCTTACCTTCTGGCAAGATCCAGTACGGTTCTTTCTCACTCTGGTGCCCAGGAGCGTTTGTCCCTGCCTCTGCTCCTCATTTAAGGTCACCTTACAGAACTTAATTGTATGCATTCCTCATGGAGCTAGGGGTGTTTGTACAAAAAGACAGGTTAAGCCTTTCTCAAAAAGACATGTTCCCTGCACGCGCTTGTCTCCAGTTTCCTTGTGTGACCAAAGTCTGCTGCCCAGGTGGTGACCCTGGCCAGGGAGCAAGTCAGCTCCATGCAAACATTCCAGGCGCACAAGTCACTTGTAACCTGTGTTACGTTTTCAGCTTCTCAAATGAACACCGCCAGCAGCACGTGTTTTGGGTACCGCACATCCTGAAGATAGCCTAGCAAAGCTTCTTCATCACTGAGACTCTCTGTGTTATGCAAAGAGATGACCAATGCTGTGGGCCTGCTGATAGAACGTGGATTCAAGAAATTAAACTAATTCATATTCAGGTAAGACGGTGTGGACATTACAGGTGGGAAGCAAGCTACAGAATAAGGGTGTTAGATCATGCATCCTTAGTTACACATTTACCATATCTATAACAGCTCACTTTTCTATTTTAAATCCCACTAAGTGGAGACTGTTTAACTGTACTTCTGTAGTAATAAAGAAAAGGTCAACTCAATGTCTATCTCGACCATTAATCAATCTTGCCCATACTTTCTAATTAACTTGATTGCCTGATTGAATGAAGCACAGGAACACAGATCATCTATATGTTCCTTGGTTATACCTGCTCTTGGCACCTTTTATCTTTGGAGACCAGAGAGAATATTTTCATAAGGCAACTTTCTGCAAAAACATTCCCAATTTCTCCCTCTGATAACCAACCCTTTTTCTGCTTTTACTCTCACCATTTGCAGTAGCAATTTTGAAGACAGTTCACTACAAAATTATGAAGTGTCTTTAATCATCTCAGGCAGCAATTTTGTGTTGTTTTTTTTTTTCTTCTTCTTCTTCTCCTTTTCAGTAATCTGGGATTCCCAGCTTTATTCTCTCTCTCTCTGATTATGAATTGTTGCTTTTTATTTTTAGAGGGAGCTTAATGCAATGCAATAACACACAAACACAGGAACAAATTACAGACATGAAAAGATCAGATTTTTTACAATGGTAATACCATTTTACTCCTGGGTGCCTCCTATCCATGGGGGAGCCAAGAATTTCAGCAAAAGCATCCAGATAGCTCATTAACAAGGCTATTGGATCTGCACAGTGAGGTCCAATCCCCAGGTGAGTTGGAGGCTCCTGGGGGAAAAGTGCAGCAGGGCACACCCAGACAGATGAAATGCAGCTCAGAAATGCACAGAACAAATGCAATACACAGAGGGGCAGTTGCGTGGCTCATGTATGAGCTCTAAGAGATGATTAAGTCTCCATGGAAAGCAGCAGAGAAACGTGAGACCTGGAAACATCTTAATGCTTCAGTACTGAACTCCTTGGGAGTTTGGGATGTTTGAGGAATGTAAAAATGGATCTTCTGGAAGAATCTCTCACCTCCTTTGACTACCTCTTCAACTTGATTGGATGAGTCATGCAGCCCAGCTCCTTCAGATATCCATCAATACCAGCAAACATAGCGTATTCAACCCACCACTGGGTTCTGTGGTGTTCAATTGTTTGCCTGTTTGTTTTCATAAATACCTTGAAAGCAAAAGTATTAATCACTTGAACTCTCTGGCCAGTAATTTCTGCAATTAACACAGAGCTTCTGTTTGCTTGAGGAGCTTCTTGAGAATGCTGCCTTCTTCCAGTGCTGCAGAAGCAGGTGGGCACCCCTGCAGCACTTCAGTGAGAGGCAGCAGCCACCTCTGCAAACATCTGCACACCTCTGCAGGTGCCCACAGAGCAAGAATAAAACCATCAGACCTCTGCAGATAAGAAGAGACCAACCTCTCTTCTGGCCAATGACCTCACCACCACACTAACCACTGATGTTTGTTTTTGGCCATCTTAGCAGCTGTGCACTTGGATTCCCTTCCTGCATGACTTATTTTTTTTCTTCTCCACTGTTTTCTACTTCTACTCAGCAGCATTGGGATATCTTGCTAGATCTCAGCTCTGGCAAGTGATGTATCTCACTAGAGGTAAACAGTACATTCAGATTAGCTTGGGTTAAGGGAGATCATTAATATACAGCTTCACCACATTTCCTGTTCTCCCTAAGACATTCACATTGTGATATATTAAATAGTACCTCTAATGGAGAATTACTAGGTGCAAAATTACAAACTTTAGTTTCAGTAATAACACGTTCAGGCAATATTTACATGATAAATAAGAAAAACCTCTGACAGAAGAGTCTTTCATGTACTTGTCTGTTTTTATCACTCCGCTCACAGTTTTATCTCACATTTAATCATATTGCCCTTCATCTGCCATCCAGTAGCCAAAGTACTAAAATAGCCTTAATCTCTCTGTATCTCATTACAGTGTGAGACTACGGTTTTGCAAAACTTTCTGTTAAGTATGATATATCTCAGCTGCATAAAATATATGCCCAAAATGCATACAGTACATCAAATAGTACTATAAATTCTAGGACCATCTTAAAAGCAAATGGCGCTGGATAAAATGATGCAGAAAATACAGACTGATGGGTAAGTAAAGTGTTATTAATAGATCATAAAGGCAAATGAAAAATATGAAATGCAATTTCACTTAATAATGAACATAAAGAAATACACATCAGTGGGTCTAACGACAGAAGACTTACTTTGAAGATTGTATCCTTCCTTCCCGAGCTTACAATAAAAGGCTACAGGACATCTGTTTGGGGCAAATACAGCAGTGGAGGAAACACTTTGTTTTGTTTTTCATCTCTAAGCCCCTCATCAGAATGACATAACAATACTTTCAGTCCTGCACAACACAATGCAGTAAGTCAACAATATTTATAAAGATCACCATTTACTTGATTAACTCCTCATCAGTTTCAAGCCATAGATATTCAGTACTGCATAACAGTAGGTCCATAATTGGATGTGACTGTTATCACACCTTTGTGTTAAACCTACTCTTCACCTGCCTCAGATTTGCAAGTGAAAATCCCTTTAGGCAAATGTATGTGTGAATGACTAATTATTATTGTTGATGTTATTTTAGCCTCGGCTTGATGCAGATTTACACTCTGAAGGGTACTAAGTGGCACTGTGGAACTCTCTGGAATGACTGAATTTGGGCTCACATACTATTCTGCAGACAGTTAGCAATTTATTTATTAGTTACACATTCCATTTTTCTATGCCGGTTTCCTGTATATTTTGAGATCTCTGCTTTTAAGTATCTCTGAGACTCCTGTTGTTTCAATTACTTGTCACTGTGGCCTGAGGTATCATTACTATGCTGAGGATAATAAACAGCTCCTCCTAGTCTTGTTGCCAGAGCTGTGACTAACTTAGCATGATCAGGAAGCATAGGATGGAGAAACGAGAGCCATGTGGTGGGTGGCTGATCCTAAATCATTCTGCTCTGCCAGCTTTTGTAATGTGGTCTTGGGCAGACCTCTCAACCTTACTTTTTGGAAGAGCTGAGCACAACGTAAGCTCAGAGCATACACTGACAGTGAAATATTGCATACTGATTTTGAAATTATGTCCTCTGCAGTTTCTTTGTTGTAAAAGTGCACAGGTATGAAGCTAGTAATAGCAGGAGTCTGTTTAATATAGCAAATCAAGAAATGCAATAAAGATGGACTAAGCTTAAAAGCTATTTCATTTGTACCAATGAGTGTGGCTGGACATCAGATCATATTCTGAAGGAGATAGTTTTAACACTCAGGCATGGAGTTGCCCGTCTTTTCGCACAAAGACTTAACAAGTTACTGAGTAGCAGTTTAGGTAACTGTTCCACAGCCAGCTATTGAAGGCAGTTCATCAATTTCTTCCTGTGAATGTTATGCCTGTGCTCTCTCCGTAACTTCTTTAATTTTCTTATAGCCAGACTTAACAGCTGACCAATTTCACATTGAATTTAAGCTATGTAGCTTCTACTACTTATCATAACCTTGTTCATTTGTTGTTTTAAAAGTCCTATTCTACAAGAACTCTGTCAGTCCTACAGGATGCAGTAGTTCAGAATCACATCTCATCTGTATCTGTGCATCATATAACTCAAGCCATTCTTAAGGGCAAAGAGTTGCCTTCTTTTTTATTTGCTTAAAATGTGTATATAAAACGCCACAAAAATTATGCATAAAAAAACTCTTTATGGAGGAGGAGAAAAAACATTCAGTAAACTCAGAACTCCTACAGAATCCTGCTGTTACCATTCTTGCAATCATATCTTTCAGATAATTTATTCCCATTAAGTGTAATGTTACAGAGAAGAACTGCTTTGCAAACATTTAATGGCTTCTATCAGTCTGCGCAAATGACACCATAAGTTCCTGCCTCTTTAAATATCTTTGTTGTTCTTGATGCTCAAAAGAAGCAGTCTCAGTTGCTCCCATCGGCACATTCAAGTGTGAGATCTCAGACATTCAAGCATTGCTTCTTTTTTCTGCTTTTCTGTGAGTAGTCCACATTCTTTCCTCGTTCTGCCTGTAACAAGTTGTAAGCACAAGAAACTTTGGTGGTGGGAGCAGAGAGATGAGATCTGCCCCGGAATCTGGGTCTGAGTCGACTGCTCTCGGGTGGGGAAGCACAACAGGACTCAATATGAGTGATCAGGCTTCAGTTTATTGCTGACAATGCGTGACTTATATAGTTCTCTTGAGAACAGCACACAATCATTGGCTGAGAGCTTTGAAGAAAAAAATAACTTTAAAACACCTCCCAACAATTAACAGCAGTGAGAAACACATTCTGGAGGAGGCGACCTTTGATATCATCCTAATCCTAAAAAAAAACAGGCAGGAATGCGTCGGCGGCAGATGTGAAAGGCAGAGCTGGCAGGGTGTCCCCTGCTTCAAACTGCACTTTTCCTCTCCCACTCACCACAGACCATCTCCTGCTTTTACTTTTCTCGAGGTTCACACAGTGTAGTTTCCTTTGAGCACCGTATCAGCGTGGCCAGTGCATAACACACCGCCCAAAGGGAACACCTGCTAGCTAAACAGAATAGACTACCAAGGACAGTGTACTCTAAAAAATACCTACATTTACAATTATCAGCAGTCCTGTGAGGCCTTATTTGCTGGAGGCAGGCTGAGCAACATAATCACAGAAGTTTCCCATAGACGTCTTGGCAGCTTGGGCTGCTCAGCTGAAGCAGTTTATGTCCGCCTTGAGTTGTTTATCACTTGGCCCAGGGACATTGTGACCTCCTATCAACATCTAATACTTTTCCATGAGTACATAGTCTGTGCTGCCGTGCAGACTATGCTCGTACATATCACTGTGACCTCCCTGCTCCTGCAGCCATTCCCCAACAGAGATCTCTCAGGCAAGAGTACCAGTGGCCCCTTGGCTGTCCTTTACTGGAATGGTCTCTCCAGTCTGGGTGGCAGAAAATATTGGTGATAAAAAAACAAAAACAAAAACAGAGAGAGACAAAGGAGATGCTTTTGATCTCAACCTAGAAATGTCCCATGGGATGCATTCCCCAGTGCTGTGGTAGTGTGCAGTGATTTGCTCCAGTGCAAAGTGTTTCCACAAGGCTTTCTTTTACACCCCACCTGAGTGGCAGGACAAAAGGCAATCAAACACCCCAAATTATGAATGACCTCATTTTTACCACTCAGGTAAGTAACAGGAAAGCTGTGTACAGTCAGCACGGCAAGTTTGTGTCCTTGCCACAAGATCGTAATTCCTCTCACATTTATTTTTCCCCTCCCCACCTGAAAATTCTATTGCAGGAGGCACTGTAGCATGGCAGATGTAAGCATCCAGCTTGTTTTTCTCCTTTGTTAAGAACAGACCAGCTTTTTTATTTGGTACCTCAGCCAGATGTAATCTTGAGATGTTACAGACAGATCAGCATTACCAAAGATTACAGACATTCTGCAGAATACAAAATTAAGAATTCAAGCCTTTTGAAACAAAAATTGACTTTGTTTTTATACTGCTCTATCTGAAAAGTCATGAAATACCTCAGACTTTAGAGGGCATAAAAATCATCACTAATAGATTTTCTATACTACTTATAATTTCCCCAAAACAAATATTTTTATACAGCTAATCTTTTAATTACAGATTATTTTGTGTTAATTGTATGCAATACCTTGCTATCTGGAAGCATTTCACAAAGTCTAATGCCTCTGAACTAATATTTGTTGATCCTTAACTGTAAGAAAACTGAACTCTATACCCAACAAAGACTGAAATAACACCTTAAAACTGCCAGTGGCACAACACTGTCACATCAGGCCTGTTGAGGAAGGAAAGGACTGCTCTGCATTTTGGAAAAAGAAAACGAGCATTTCTCTAGCAACTCAGTTTTTAGCAACAATTGTTTAAAGAGACTCATTAGCATGAGAAAAAGACTCCTGGTAGAAATGAATTAGCAGTGACAGTGCAGGTGAAGCAGGCAGATAATATATGCAAGGTGAATTGAATTTATTGTGAATATTGTATATCACGTGGCTGTCATCTCCACCTGCTTTATTTCTGACATGCACTTCCATGCTGTATGAAAAGAGCCCCATAGAAGTTCTCCACTCCAGCTTTCCCCATACATTAGGCAGTGCTGCCATTCATTGAGCTGCATTTGGGCATGGTCTATGGGGGGAGGCACAAGGTCTGTGCCTGCTGTGTGTCATCTCTAGCACCATTGGGCCCCTTTGGGGCCATGGCTCGCTCTTTGCAGCTCTTTCCCTCACCATCAATAGAGTGACTTCCTGGCATGGTCAGCGTGCCCACATCTCACATTTAACACAGCGATAGCTGGATACTCTACACGTTTCTCTGGTGGGTGGCATTACACTTCGGAACTCCTGAATAGTCCGTGGTGATGAAGTCCCACAGCGTGAAATCATGTGACATGCAAACTTGAGTGAATGCTGTCCAATCTGCAATGGAAGGAGCAGTGAGCAATCGTTCTCTAATTACCTTTCCCACACCACTCATGGTTTTATAACACCACATCGGGATTTTTTCAGTCATTTCTTTTCCAAACTAATGAGTCCCTGTTCATTTAGAAATTCTTCACATGGAGGTTTATAAAATCTAGCTGAGTCCTGCCTAATTCACTTCACACTTTGTAAGAGGAAAAAAGAAATCTAGGTATTATACTGTATAATCTGAGAAATAATATTTGATCATGTAATTAGAGTGTATCATAGGAAAATGCACTAGGGAACAGAGTTAATGTTGCATGTACAACCTTAATTTTATTTCCTGACTTTTAAATGCCGAATTAGGCAACTTTAACATTTTCTTAATGCAGTTTTTGTATGGAATATTATATAGCCTATTACATATGCATGCATATTGAAATATGGAATATATTAGGCTGTGCCACATGGATTATGGCACAGACAACTGAATCCTAGATGTCAGCATTAGCCTTGATGGCTATGGCACAAACAAAGTTATACAGGTCATTTCAAAGCGCTTTTGGGTGTTACTGCCCCATTGTTTATTCTCCAATTGCTAGAGGTTTTATAGAGCAAGTTTACAAGGGATTAACTTGAGAAAGATCTTTTAAAAAAATTGGACTGATGCTGCTTCTTACAGCCTCTTGCTTTCAAAGATAGTCTTATTTGAGTATTTAGGCCTCAGTAACTTACTTGAAAGAAATAACACATCCTTAAAAGCTTTAAAAAATATGAAACTGTAAAATAATACTATAAAACATGAAATGATTCTCCAGATGTAATGCTATCATGGCTGTACACCCTGATATCTGAAGGCCTCCCTGGGTGTGAGGACAGCTCAAGAGAAGGCTGGGAACCTCCCTTTTCAAGTGGAAAGCGTAAGAAGTCCTTTTCTAGCTACAAAGGGACACCAGATGATTGATTTCAAGGCTGGCTCACAAAGGATTAGACACTGTCCTTTCTGCATCTTGTTCTGCACTGCAATGTCAGGGTCTCTCTGAAGCTACATGACAATTTTAGGAAATAGAAGAAATCCTTTGCAGAGATGCATTGCTGAATGAACTGTAGGGACACTTGGATGAACAAGAATGCAGGACTGATTGATGTAGCTAATCTAAATAATTCAATATTCAGTCAACAAAGGAAGAATAAACCACATCATATACATGTTGTCATGGACGTGAGACACAGAAGGGTGCTGCTGGACACAAGGCTTTATTTCCCTGGCCAAAGATATCTAATACATGTCAGGATTACAAAAGGTTAATATCATATGACAGGAGCAAGAAATCTACTGTCTTCAGAGGTTATTCTTGAAGAATGTCACCATAGACTGGATGGAATATATCTCTAATAAATCACAGCAGTGTTCTTCCAATAAACTAAGTGATTTTTGAAAAGGGCAAAAAAAATCAAATAACACATTCAGCTAACAGGATTTGATCAGACGATCATCTAGTGAATATTAAAAAAGCTGATCTGATGAATAAATTATTCAGTGGAAGCAGGCAAAATTAACAAATTATGTATTTGCTGAACAACAGTTCAACTGTTCAGCGTATATATCATTAAATATTTATTCGTACATATTTATAAATAGCTCTTACACAATTTTTTGTGCTTCATCCAGGTGAATAAAAGCTCCCCACTCTTTATTTTCTTTCTTCCAAGGAAAGAGGAAATAGCCTGTATCCAGAAAGCTTGATCTCAGGTCAGCGGCTCACAAAAGCCAGACTCATTTGCATTTTTAATGAATGCCTGTGTAGGCAAACCTGTAAAATCTCAACTGTGCATGTGTCAGATCTTAATACTTAGTTTTCTATTTTCCTGAATGCAACTGCAAGAAATTCTAAAGCAAGAAAGGCCATATCTGCCTTTATACTTTGCCCGGATGTGTTTGTTCACTGTACTTTCTTTAAAATCTGGGCAGCTTTCTTGTTACTAGCACTTTCCAGGAGCCACAGTTTCTTGCTTTCAGACAAATATATGGTCTGAACACAACAGTTAGGCAAACTAAAGCCCTTACTTCAGATAGCACGGTTTCCTCCATCACTAATAGAGCTGAGGATTTTTATCCCACAAAAAGAAAATGAAGTAATGTAATAAAAAATCAAAGCGATTGGAGAATTGCACAGAGATAAAAAAAAAAAAAAAAAAAAAAAAAAAAACAAAACCCACCCACAACTCTTTTTTCCTTAACAAGCTAAATCCTACATAAGTAAAATGGATGCTTGTAGAGTGAAAACAAGAAATACTCTCTTTCTTCAAGAGCCACTCTCCTACTAGCTGGGTGGAAGATTTTCATAAATTTTTAAATGTTAGTCCAGATTAAAATAATGTAAATGACCTAAATTCTGATCTTCTTTACCCTTCGTAAGGTTGGTAGAATCAGAACCAAAACCAGCAGATATTTCCAAGAATGGTAGGTGACGTAAGACTTCTTGAGCTATAAATTAAGAGATTCGGGAACAGATCATCAGCTGAAGTTAACTGTCACTGCTCTCTTGACATTGATGGGTAAGGGTCCCTCCCGGTTTAAGACTTAAACCATTGTCATATAGCAAAGAAATACAAACAGAATAATGTGGATTCTAAATAATGACCAGGACACAAAGAGTCTCGTGATACAGCAATCACAAAAGTAAAGCTGATCTATGCTCAGGGTATTATTATAGTATTATCTGAGACAATCACAGACATAATATCAATTTTATTTGAGACTCTTTGCATTTAAGCAAGTGAAAATATATATTTATTCAGGATGCTATTTGTTTGGAATGCTGTATGTTTTCTGGGTGAAACATCTGTGTGAAGAGGTGGGTGATGCATCAGGTGAATTTTAGCCTCTGCAAACACATCTGTACACTGCCTTTAGGCAAACACGGTTTCACGTTTTTGTTTTCCCCTAAGCAGATGCAGCTTGTGATGAACATGTTCTCGACAGAATTTCTTCTTGCCTGAGACCACAGCCGTCTTCTGGCTCTATTCCCACACAATTTTGCCTTTTTGTACTGCTGTCCTTTTTTTTTTTTTTTTTTTTTCACTTCTTTCAGCGTGGCACTCAGTTTAGTTTTTGCTCTGAAGATTTTAGCACCTCTCCCGATGGAGTCATTTTGCACTGCACAATTGAGAGATCTCAGGAGATTCCAGGTTTTGTTCATTGCTTTCTGCTCTTCTGGACTGTAAGTAATGATTTTGCCCCTGAGGACAGCTTTTTGGGTTTCCCAAAGGATTACCAGTGTTACTGCTACAAGATCATTACTGTAGAGGAAGCCCTTTATTTCATCTCCGTGAAGTGTCTGAACTGTGCTTTTAAGAATGAGCTGTTAATTTGTCATGGTTTAATGTAAGGTTTAGGGGCTACTTGAGAATGGAAGAGTGATGAAGGCGAATGCAGGGATGGTCTCCTGCCCCTCAGCTCCTACAGCCCCAACGTATAGCTGGGAATGTTGTCTGTTCTGGGGTGATGCCCACCTTCAGCAAAAAGCCAGGAGTCATTCAGTGCGATTGCTCCTGTCCTGCCAGGACCCTCCTATTGCAATCTTTAAAGGGGAAGTGCCTGCATTAGGTTTGGCAAAGCACTGTGATCCCAATCTGCAGGGCATCAGCTCTGTCAGCCTGCTGCAATCAGACCTTTGGAGGACCTTCCAAAACCTTGAGCACTGCAAGACGAGGTCACAACATTACAGGGCAATCACAAGCAGACCAACATGCAAGCATCAAGCCTACACAAAGAGAATTTTATCATAGAATCGTAGAATGACTCAGGTTGAAAGGAACCTCAAAGTTCCAACTCTGCTACGGTCAAGGTTGCCAGCCACTAAATCAGACACCAGATCAGACTCTTCAGGACCCCATCCAACCTGACCTTGAACACCTTCAGAATGGCACATTCACAGCTTCTCTGGGCAACCTGTACCAGTGCCTCACTGCCCTCTCAGTGAACATTTTCCCCCTGACATATAATATAAACCTTCTCACTTTTAGTATAAAAACATTCTCCCTTGTCCTATCTTTGTCTACCTGTGTAAAACGTTTATTTTCTTCCTGTTCACAAGCCACATTTAGGTACTGGAAGGCTGCAATGAGATCTCCCTGGAAGCTAACATCCCAGGGATCTGATGCCATTCAGAATCAGCCCAATGGGGCAGGCTGAAGTTATGAACATGTTACACCATTAGTTTTATCCAGGATAAATTTCTAAGAAATTATAAGCAACAAGTACTCTATACAATTTTTCCCTTCTTCAAACTGCTCTATGCAAGCGATCTTTAATTAAAATGAGCTTTTCCATGTGTCCACAATTGATCCCTTAAAATATTAATAATTTTTCCTACATTTGGTATCAAAGCCATTACTTTTTCCTGTGTGTCCTTTAACTATATTTAAATAATTCATTTATCCATTTTCCAGTCCTCAGGGAGACCAGTTCTTTTTTTTTTTTTCTCACACAAAACAATTCCATTTAAAACACAGGATATTTCCTCCTCCTGAAGGTAGACGATATTCTCTGTCTCACCAGTGTTTACACAGCACAAGAATCCAGTTAGCTACCATTTTATTAAGACACGAATGTAGCATGGAAATATGTGTCTGACTGTATAAATGCCCTTTCCACTGCTCATCAATCTTGCACTAATTAGAAAAAGAAAAATATTTTAAAACCAATTAATGTCATTGGGAAACATTCCAGTAATTCTCAAAACACAATGTTGCAGTGATAGATATATTTCAATTATTTCAAAGCATTTCACAAAGGACTGAGTAAGCCCAATGGAAGACAGGGTACTGATGGCCCACGGTGGGGCTGCTGGCTCTCCGCATGGGACGTGGACTCAGGGTGAGGTGAGGCCAGCCGTCCGTTTTCCCCTCAAGCTCCTGAGTCACCCGACTGAAGCACAACCTTGACAAATGTGCACAATGCTGTCTCGCACAGTTGGAATCACCAAAGAGGCTAAAAACAGAACCACGCACTGCATAATCTCTAACCTCAGGGGACAACAAAAACAGAGAATTGCTGTGTCAATCTCATTTCCTTGTTAGGCTCATTATCATAAATGCAGGCCTTTGGTTTTGAATGCCACACTTCAATAACATTTACCTATCAACAGCTGCTGAAATATGAAATTCCACAGTCATCTTTTCCTTTTGATGCTCTCTCTTTTGTTTCTTTATCCATAAACATGAGCAACTGAGCTAAGCTTAAATTAACTAGCTGGGGTTAAATGTTTAGGGCAGCAAATTACGGCCAGCCTGTTTGCAGAGTGCTTTAGATTACAGGGGAGAGTTGCCAATCTCAGCTCTCATCGCGCACTCCAAGCGCACAGAGCAATATTGGCAGCTCGTGGCCAAATCCTGCAGGCTCTCTCCAGCACCGAAGCACGGCTCCCGCAAATAAGTGGCGCAAGATTTAGCCCTGCTCGGCAGATAGAGATGGATCATGCTTCTGTTCTTTGAGCACCTCGCAGTACCTTCACACAGGCATGCCCAGTGATTGATGGCCTGTGTCTGGATTGGGTATTTTTCTATATACTGACAAATATTCTCTTTGCAGTGATTTCTAGGAGAAGGAGAGCGTACACTGCAGCAACACTAGGTTCCTTATTTTTCATTGTGCCCTTTGTCTTCGTTTTGCTTAGCTTTTTTATTATTATTATTTCTTGAGGGTCAGCTACTTTACATCCTTTCTCCACTCACTCTGAGTACTCTGCAATAATCCTGTTACAGGTTTCAAACCCCCTGTGCCAGTAAAATGGAAACTCACACCAGTAAGCAGGTAGGGAAGGACACAACCGCCTTGTCAGGATCAAACCCCAAGCATAGCACAGTCTGAGGGAATCACAGAAGGGCTTGGGCTGAAAGGGACCTCACAGCCCATCCGGTTCCAACCCCCAGCCATGAGCAGGGTTGCCACCCACTAGATGAGGCTGTCCAGGGCCCATTCCAATCTGGCCTTGAACGCCTCCAGGACAGGGCATCTACAGCTTCTCCGGGCACCCTGTTCCCTCTGTGTGTGCCCAGAGGAGGGCCAGGAAGATGATCAGAGGGCTGGCAGACTTCTCCTAGGCTGAGAGCAATGGGGCTGTTCAGACTGGAGAGGAGAAGACTCTGGGGACATCTCATTGCAGCATTACGGCACCTAAAGGGAGCTTATAGACAGGAGAGAGACTGACTTTTTGCACAGTCTGATTGTGATAAGACAGGGGAAAATGGCTTTAAACTAAAAGAAGTGAGATTTAGATTAGATGTTAGGGGCAATTTTTTCACTCAGAGGATGGGGAGGGAAACAAAGATGTTGACTTTCTTGAAACGAGCTGCTAGCGTCAGCTAAGGATGTTTTGGAGGATGATCAAGGTGAGGACAACATGCTGTTTTAGTCCAGTGTGCAGCTGAAATGGGACTACAATACAGAGAGAAATGGGTAAAATAACATCAGCCCATCTGCAGCGTGCCCATGAGCCTGTTCAGAGCTTTGAGGAAAATGCTGTTCCCCAACAAGGGGCATCACACCAGGCCCAGGTTTCAGTTTGGCTCAGCTGTGGGAGGCTTCACACCTTGTTACCCTTACACGGCCTTCTCTCTTTGCGTCCACATGGCTCCAGCCCTGAATTGGAGCCAGTGGGACTGTGGGCACCCTCATGGGAGGAAAGGGCACACATTGCTGTAGGAGGCCCTTGTTTCCTGCACTAGAGGCAGGGGCAGTGCTGAACAACAGTGAGCTCCCAGAATTGCAGCTGACACCTGAGCAGTTAACTTGTGGCTGTTCATTTGAATTTACCTTTATCTAGCTATTGAATCTATCAACTCTACCCAACCCTAGTGACCTTTGGGAGATGAAGGACCATAGAGGGAGGTGGAAGCCACATCAGGGCCTTAAGCCCTTCCTACAGCAGTAGCAGCCAATGCCAGATATTGAAGCTCATCTCCTCAATATCTCATTTCCAGGTGGAAAAACAGTTTCCTGCCTGCTTATTTCCATTCTCTCTTTTGCATTACAGTAAGTACAATATCTTCTTTAAAGCGCAGGCGATCAAGGAGTCGGCTGGAAAACAAAGACTTACGATTGATTTTCTTAAGTAAAACAGCAATTTCTATTACACTAGCCTTTATTTAGAGGCTTTTGGCAGCTACCAGAAATCGATTTACCCTACTTGTCAAAAAAACCAGAATCTGGGAGCCACTCTGCTCTCATGTGCCCTGCATGGAGCGGGGCCTGGCTCGCAGAGAGGGAGCCGTGAGCCTGGGGTCAGTCATACAGAGAGGGGCTGCTGCCCGTCCCAGCGAGCATGGCTCAGCTAAACAAACACCACCGGAGCAGAGAGAGATGACCGCAGCACGCAGCCGAAGCCCGCGATGGTAGAAGGATGATTTCCCACTGCCACGACTTAAATAGAACTAAGGTGTTCTGTAATTTTGCTTCCCAAAGCCAGAGGGCTTATTGTAATCCTGATAAATTACAGCAGCAAAAGCAGGGGAGAAGTGGGATGGGAGAAGGGAAATGTTAATGTAAAATATCAAATTGCCTCACGGAAAAGAATGGGGAGAGCAAGCGGTTTGTTATCGTTTATTTTTCTCCAACGTATCACTCAGCTTCAGCTGTCTCCATCTCCCCAGATCTCCTCCATTTCTCAGAGACGTCTCTCGATGGCATCTCATTCTCAAGCTGTCTCTCAGCGGCATTTCATTATTTCCGAACTGCCCTGGAAGGCTCCGGGCGGGCAGAGGGACGGGCGCAGCTCGGGGCAGCGCTTTGCAACGAGCGGACGGGTCCGAGGGGCAGCGGGGGGGGGGGGGGGGGGGGGGGGGGGGTACGCTGCAAATACTGCTAAATGCGATTAATCTGCCAGATTCCTGGAAATCTGACGTGCAAGGAATTACGGCGGACCCGCTTTTGATTTCGCCATGAAGCGCTTTTGCATCATGAGAAAGAAAATGTCCTCTGTGCCCTAATCAACTCTGACAGGTCCCCGCACTCCCAACACTTTTATCCCCGCAGCGGGTGCCCCAGACCGGGGGCGACAAAGTTTGGCGGCGGCTCCGCGGGGCCGGGCCGTGCCGTGCCGTGCCGCGCCGCGCCGCGCCGCGCCGCGCCGCGCCGTGCCGGGAGAGGGCTCCGCGCCGCCGCTCGGTTCCCGCCGCCGCTCACCTGCCCCCGCCAGCGGCGAGCGGGGCGGCGGCGGCCCCGCCAGAGCCCGCCTCCCCGCCCCGTTGCCATTAGCAGAGATTACCCCAAACACTCGGCGGTCGCCGCCCGTCTCCCTCCAGGCATTGGCGCGGCCGCCTGTCAATCAGGCCGGCTCCCCGCCGCGCCGGGGCTCCGCCGTGCCACAGAGACGAGAGCCGCGGCGGCGGCGGCGGCCACAGCCCCGGAGCGGGGCCGCGCCGGGCCGGGGGAGGAGGAAGCGGAGGATGGAGGAGGAGATGCAGCCGGCGGAGGAGGGGCCCAGCACCCCCAAAATCTACAAGCAGCGGGGTCCCTACAGCGTCCTCAAGACCTTCCCCGGCAAGCGGGCGGCTCTGGCCAAGCGCTACGAGAGAGCCGGCATGGTGGAGGTGCCCCGCGGGCGCGCGGCGGGGCAGCCCTTCCCTCCCGCCGCCGAGCCGCTGCCCTACGCGCACGGCCCCTTCCCCGCCCGCCCCGCCGCCGCCCAGGGCCACCCCCGCCCGCCGCCGCCGGCCCCCAGCTCCTCGGGCCGCTACGGCCCCTGCCCCGCGGGCGGCGGCGCGGAGCTGAGCGCAGGTACCGCAACTCCGCGCCTCCCCGCGCAACTTCGCGGGGCACTTCGCGGCGGGGCGGAGGCGCGGAGCCCCGCGGGGTGGGCCGCCCTCCGCGTCCCGGAGCTCCCGGGAAAGTTGCGGGGAAGAGCGGGTCGGCGCCGCCGGGGGTGGGGGCGGCGGCCGCGGGGCGACGGCTGCGGAGAGGGGGCGGCGCGGCTCGGCGCTTCACGTCGGGGCTCTCCCGGAGCCGCTCCGGCTCGGCGGGGCCGGCGTCCCCCGGAGCCCCCGGCCGCAGCCCCGCAGCCTTGCGCCGCTTTGGGCTGCGGGCGGTCGAGGGGGCGGCTGGGGACGGGGTGGGGGAGTGTAACGGGGGGGGGGAGGGGGTGGGAAGAGATGGGCTGCTTTCCCGATCCGCTTTCGCGGAGCGCCGTGTGGAACGGAGATTGAAAATACCTGATGTGTGTTTTTTGTTGTTGTTGTTGTTTTTTCTTGCGAGGTGTAAGATAGCGAGATGCCGAACGCGTATCTTTCTTTCTGGCGATGGCTCGGAGTTAAAAACCACGTAGATCTTGATATGCAACCTAAATTTGGCATCAGGAAATGGGAAATTGCATCTTTAAGCAGAGTACAATCAAAAATGAATTACAATAAATCCTATATAATTGCATAGGTCATTCTCTTTAATGAGATTTTATTAACCTGACTGTCAAGCTTTTGAGTCAGGCAGATATTTTATCTTCTTCAACTGATAAAAGTGTCAGCTATAAACCACCATATAAATATTCATAAATCTACACATCTGTGGCAGCCTATCAGCATCATTCTTTTGGACATTAAAAGCATTCTAATTACTTTCTGTCTAGCAGAGCTGAAATGCTGCCTGTTATAGTATGTGCTTGGCAGGCATGATTGCTTTTGTTTGCCATCACAAATAGCAGCATCCTATTTTATATACTGATGGTCCAGAATACATTCAGGGTTTGACTGAACAGGATGAATATTATGAAGCACCATCTGGTTTTGATAACATCGGGTATATTAACTCATCTGTTAATTTTTGACACATCATTGATTTATTTATTTAGAAAAATTGGGTCCTGTTTTGCTATGTTGCTGTTTGCCTTTGTAACGAATGCGATGACATTTCTTTACCAAACAGGAAGATGTGCTGGTTAATAGAATATATGGCTGTGTGTTAAGGCCCGTGTTCATTCCGAAGCTGCCCCGTATGGGATGGATTTATCACCTCTTGTTACAAATAATTCACGCACTCTACCAAAAAAAAGTTTAATAGATGTGTGAAAATTCGATGCTTAGACACGTGGTCCTGTAATCTGTGGCAGAAGGTCACGTTGGCTTTCTTCTTGAAACTTCTGGTTATTTGCATGCCCAAACGCTCATATTTCAGTGTATTTGTGGCCCTCAATCAAAACACTGCTGATAAATGTGATGCCTGCATTTCTTCACAGAAGCAGATCACACCACGAAGACGTTCAGCTGCCTGGTAGGTAACAGATGGGGCTGTAGTTGCAGCAGGGCTCTCTGGGCTTTGGTGAACGAAAGTTTGAACTTCCTCCTTCCTTTGTGGCTGTGCAGACCAGGAGCCAGAGTGAGCTCTGGAGTTTGATGCTGATCTGCATCCGTGCAGAAGAGGATAACTGAGGAGTGGCTGCCTGTGCTCTGGCAGTCTTTGCAGACCTCATCAGCTGCACGTTGGAGTCACTTTGGGTTCCCAGTCAGGTCCCAGCACACCTTTTTCACAGCTGAGGTTGAGCTACCAAGCTGAGCAGACAAAACAGGAGAAGGCAAACCTCAAGCTCGCTACTGTGTACGGGGAGAAATTCCATGTGGGTTGTTGGCACAGGCTGTGAGCTGTTGTTCTGCAGAGGGCAGGCAGTGCCCACCCTGACTCACAGAGTTTCCCCCCTTAGCTTATCTGCAGTGTTTGGCAGGTGCTTACTGGAATGAACTGGGAGAGGGCTGCAGTTCTACAGGGACACCCTTTTCAGGGGCTCCCCTCTTTCTTTTGGCACTTCGCGTGTGTAGGTAACAGCATGTAAACTGACTGGTGAGGTCCTGTCCCTGGGGTGTCTTACTCTGGTCTAGCAGTTTAAACGCTTGATGCAGTTGGTCCTTAATCTCTCGGCATGATGTTTCTGGCGCTTAGAGATTCAGAGCACCACGTCTGATTCAAAGTGGGCACCTAAAATGCAGCCAAAGGGGAAGAGTAAGGGTGCTTCTATGTTTTCAAGCATTTCCCAGTGTTCAGAGCTCCTGCCAGGAGTAGACAGTGTCTTCTTTGGTCTGCCTACGAGGTTGCCCTGGTCCAGGCGCCAAAACAACAGCAGGGAGAGGGCTGTGGGAAGGACTAAGAATGGGAGTTCTCCATCTTTCTTCCTCATGAGGGAAGGTCCAGCTTGGGATCCCACCTTTCAGGGAAGACTCCAGGTTGAGAAATGTCATCTTACTGTGAGAAATGGGGAGCTGCACTGCAAACACAACCCTTCCCTTTTATCCAGTGAGCAGTGCTTTCTGTGACTGCTGCAGCGTAAGCCACACAAGTACATTCCAAATGTGGGCAGACACCTTTTTTTCTCCTTTGGAGCATCAATTCTTTATGGAATATTTGGAGTATTTTCCTGAGGTGAAAACTCTGCTTTTGGTTTTGGTATCATTTGCATTAAACAGTATGATGGGCTCCAAAAGAAAGTCCTTTTCCAAAGGAGAGCACGATGTAGACCTTGCTGTCGTAGAGGCAGTAGTTCAGTGCTAAGGACCTGGTGTATTAACAAGACTAATTTAGGAATTTCTGTCATGTTCAGACTATATATATATATATATAGTATATATAAACATATATATTTAATTGATAATGTGAAGAGCATCGATTTGGCCTTCACTGAGAGTTGGAAATACTGAGTAGATCAATTTTGAAACAACCAAACACTTCATCTGCTGGAGTGTCTAAGTGAACTTCATGCAAAATACCCACAAAGGAATCCCCTAGTCAGGGTGGCATGTGCTCTCCATTTTGACTCAGGCATTTGTAGCAGTGTTCTTGTCTAAACACATAGTGAAGAAAATTGTACACAAGGACAAAGCTGTCTGAGGGTACAGAGCTGCTGCCCCAGGACCTAAAGTAGTAGAATACTGTTGTTCAACAAATCAAGAGATAAAAATGTCGAACGCTGTGATGTGAAGAGTGGCATTACTAGAACTGGAACTTCAGATCTTGTTGAAGCTCAAATACAAATGGGTACATTCCCCACGGGAGGGAGTGTATGACATTCAGACCCCCTCAGTAGCTCAATGAAGATGTCTTTTTATACCATTCACCTGAGGTCACAAAGGAAACCGCAGAAAAGCCAACGCCTGAAGGCAGACCTAGTTGAGACCCAGCACAGTGCCCTGTTAATAAGGCTGTCTGGTCTTAAGTATTGGAAAGATCCTCAGGTGTAGAAAAACCTGATGTTGTACCCACCAACCTTTTCAGACAGCTTTTCTAATATAATTGCCATAGATCATCAGGTTGACTTTTAGGCATTTACTTTCTCTAAACACCTGTTTTCAGTCTGGCAGCTGCATAGACAACAAAAATAATAATAATTAAAGAAGTAGGTCAGTATCAGTGAAGAAAAGAAGTGAAAGTGGATAACTATATCTGGGAGTCGGTCCCTCATTTGACACGTGATACTGTTATGATCTGGTTGCTTGCATTCTCAAAATAAATAGTCCATTTAGAACTGCTTACACTTCTGGCAAGTTAATCATCTCCTGTTAGCACTTTATGGGCCTAATGTGGCAAGTCCACCTCCAGGCGGAAGCGGAGTCGAAGTCAATAGAAGTTCTGTAAGACTGAAGACTGCAGGATCTGACACATTAGAATTACATGGTTGGTGAGCATCGTAATAAGGAAAGAGGAGTGTCACAATACGGTTTCAGTAAGTAGTTTATGCTATTTCAGTCTGATGCAGTCATTTCAGCAGAATCCTTCTTTCCTAGGAAATACGTATATTACATTAAATCAGTTAAGAATCGTGGATCTGTGATTATTCAGTAGTATTCGCATAAAACCAATTTTTTGTCATTTATTAGTGATCAGACATTGCACGCTGCTTGCATTTCTAATTACAGTCACCCTGTAAAAGCTGGAATACCAAGCTAAATAGGCAGCATTTGTTTTTATTTTTTTTTTTCCCATCACAAGGAGTAACTGCAGTTGCCATTCTCACTTAGGATTATTAGGACTGTGGGTATGCGTGGTGTTAGTGGTGTACTTTGCAGTGGTATATGCTTCAGCACCATGCCAGGGATGTGTGCTGAGGGCATCCCTCGCTGTCACTGCCCGGTGGTACTGGCAGAAAGCATTCTCACATCCTCATGCTCACATATTATAATAGCCTTGCCTTGTCACGGCTTTCATTTTTACATCCTTGGGTATGGGTTAAAGCTAAGAAAAAAGACTGTAATTGCTGTTATTGTGTCTTTGTAGTAGATCTGATACTGAACTGAAGATTAAATCAATGCTGTCATTTCTGTATAAAATTTCAGCTACGTTTTAAGCCATTATCACAGTGAATGCATTAACACATTCATTTTTACAACAAAACTAATCACTAATTTTATCTTTACTGATGGTAGTATTTATTAAAGTGTTCTTCAGAACTGGTATTTGAAATGTCAGGTTACTCCTGGCTATGCTTTAGCAGAAGCCATAATACTAGAATAGCATCTCCTATGCTAATCTAATCCCTTTTCAGTTGTTTCATTCATTTTTCGTCACTTTGCAAGAAAGATATGCAAAAAAACTGAGTAACTGTGTTGTCAACAGGGACCATAATGATTAAAATACAAACAGTAAATATGACTTCAGGTCTGGAATCGGATTATGGGATTAAAATGAATGAAAAACTGCTCTGTAGTAGGATTGCAATGTTCTAATCAATATCTTTTCATATTTTTAAAGGGAAAATATTTGAAGTAAAGACATAAGGCAAAGAAAGCACAAGTGGTATTTTAGTTTCTTGATTTCCTTTCTAGTCCATAGGTACCAGTTCGAAAACTGCAGTGTCACCAGGACTTTTTTCTTTTAGAAGTGATAATGGGTATAGAGGCTACCAAGCACCCATTCTGATGACCGAAATGTGTTGGATCTGTCCTGCTTGGTCAGAGCTCAGAGTGAGGGTGCAATGTGATTTGATGGCACAGATTGTGGGGCTGCTTGGAGCTGTCTCAGAGCCCGCAGTACTTCACATGCTGATGTGTTCTCATCTTATTCCCAGCCATCTCAGTGCACTGCACTGCATGTTCCCTTCCATCTTCCTCATCTCACTCTTCTTACCTTTGAGTCCTCAGGAGATGACACCCTTGGGCTGTGTGCCAGGGAGGTCTACTCCATGTATACTTAAGACTCGCAGCATTTGTATGCTGCCTCAGTTCTTTCCTCCTTATTGACAGCTGGAGGATGGTAAAAATCCAAACTAGTGTCATTTCAGATATTCTGCGGGACAGCTGTACTAACCTCAGGATGATGTAATTTTCCACCAGCAAGCAAAACTCCCGGGTCATGGAGAAGTACTGTGAAAAGTACCATCTCTTAAAGGACCAAATTCCCCAAGTTTCTGGTCTTTACATGTTATCAGTGTGATGAGACTGTATTTTTCATCTCTAGTGACAAGGTTACGTTAAATGAAGGTTTGGGTTGCTTAGCTCCGTGCATCTGGAGCAGGTTGCCTTTTCAAAAGTGAATGCATTTGTCACTTACTAAAAGTCAAGCCTGTCTGAGAAGAGCTCTCCAAATTTGGCAGCGCTTAAATCTACCACTTTTTTCATTTCCTGCAAAATGTTAGTTACATCTTTTAGACACCTCAGGGAACTCTGCTATAAGATATAAATAACTTTTTAAAAAGATATTGTTCAGGGAACGTAGCAGGTTATACCATAAATCAGAGCCAAACACGTTGGCCATTTGCATGTAGTCCAGGCATCGTTACAGCAGTTTGGCTCTGGAGAAGTAGATCCTGCAGAAGCAAGCCATCGTGTAGTGGTGTTGTATTTGGCTCCTATCACTAGAGGCAGCTCCAGGCAGCTGTGGCATGGCACACGTCCTTGCTTCCAGAAGCTGCCCAGCCCCATGTGTCTGCTGTGAGATAGTAACATGGCCATGACTTTGTGGGCTGCCACAACAGAAAGCGTTGCTCCTCTGGCCAGAGCAGCTTTCTCTGATGCCTTTCCTTGGTTTAAAAGGTTTTTGTGTGTGTCGCTCCTGAATCGTTTCTGGACCTCTTTGGAAGCTAAAGCAAAAGGAGCCATAAAAGTCCATGTAATTGGAATGGGTCACGTGAAGTGGCCTAGGCCCGACGTCAGGTAAGCGCAGAGTGAAAGGGAGAAAATCTGGAGCTTGGAAGCCTTGTTGGAGAGGAGCAGGTCATAGGAGGAAGGTGTGGCACAAAGTTCTACAGATACGTACTGGTGATGCTAACCAATGGCTTGAAATCTGCTTCAAAAGAAATACTTCTCTGAACTTTTAATTGTGGCAAATTGAATGGAATACATTTTGTTTTGTTTTGTTTTCCCCTATTTCCCTTTGTTAATCTGTCTGAAAGGACGTGGCACTAAGCAGTGACTATCATCTCAGTGCATTTCTGATTAACAGCAAGGGCACAAGGGCACTCTCAAAATAGAAGCAAAGTCAGGATTGTTTTAAATCACAGTGTTGCAGGAGTATTAAAGCAGAAGCCATAATTTTAATATGCTCAGAAATAAAATGCATGCTACCGTACATGGTTGCGTACATTCATCTAGCTACTGCTGCCTGGCATAACTTTTTGTGTTAGGTTTCTGTGATCCATCTTTTCTTTTGTTTCAGAGAGTCGAATGATTCTGGATGCCTTTGCCCAACAATGCAGCCGGGTTCTAAGTCTTTTAAATTGTGGAGGAAAACTACTGGACAACAATCACTCTCAGTCCATGATTTCTTGTATAAAGCAGGAAAACCCAAATTATAGTGAAAGACAAGAGCAATGTCAGCTTGGGAAAATGGTCCATAGTCAGACGTCAGACGTTTTAGACATAGAGATGCAGTATATGCAAAAGAAACAACAAACCTCAGCCTTTCTGAGAGTTTTTACTGATTCCCTTCAGAACTATTTGCTTTCTGGGAGCTTCCCTTCTCAGAACACCTCGTCAGTAAATGATTTTAGCCATTTGGCAGATGTGGATCCACTTTCAACGTCTCCAGTACACACTTTAGGTGGATGGACATCTCCAGCAACTTCTGAATCTCACGGTCACCCATCATCTTCTACACTTCCGGAGGAGGAAGAGGAGGAGGAAGAAGAAGGTTACTGCCCTCGATGTCAAGAGCTTGAACAGGAGGTGATTTCGTTGCAACAAGAAAATGAGGAGCTTCGTAGAAAACTGGAGAGCATTCCAGGTAAGCGATCCCCTGCTACATAATATTTTCACTCAGTGATGGAAGTAGCTGAGGTGATACATTATTTTACACTCTAGCTGTTTTTTTGTTTTTGTTTTGAAGTTTGCAGTCATAGTTATTGAATGCTGGCGTTTCTCTCTATCCTAAATTCGTACGGCTGTGCCCACTGAAAAATGATCTGCTGTTGCTTATCCATGTGAATTGTGAATTCTAGACTGATGAGCAGTGTTCAGGATGGGATACACTTGTAATTCCAAACTCCAAGCATCAGGTGGTTTATCACAGTTAATTCAAATATGCTTTTATACCTAATTGCCTGCGTTGTTCTCTAAGTAATGTTGCAGCTTATGCATCTAATTCCCTCTGGGGGCTCCTGTTTTGGTTACTTAAAGAAGTTATTCAAAATTTTCTCCTTACCTTTAACAAAATGGGTTCAGCTTTTGTCTTGAACTGTATGTCCTAAGCTGCTCTTAGTTCTGTAACGGGCTTAGATGTATCTCCTCCCATTCATCTTTCAATAAAACCCAGAGAACCAAAGGCTTACCAACTTCTCCATTGCAACTCTGGAGGAAAGAAAGCAGACAGAATAACCTTACGCAATAGAAAACCTCTCTGTGAAAACCTTTTCATGCCCCTTTGACCGTAGGACTTCTCACTGTTAAGATGCATTGAGATACTGTAACAGTGGGATCAAATGAGAGCAAAGTATTTTAAACCCACATCCTCTGAACTTCAAGTACAAGGAAAAATGTGCCTCAAGTAATACTTAAGTCAGAAGTTAGCCAAGAAAATAAGTGTACAACACACTTATTTTCCAGCTCATCTCGAAATCGGAGGGTGGGACAGCTTTGCTCACTAAACTTTGCAGTGCTAGGAGTAGATGCATGGAAAGTTCGTTAAACAAATCCCTAAGTAGCAGCAAGGTGCAGATAATTCAGCATTTTCTGCAAGTGAGAAAATATCCAAAGCTGCTAACTGTGCAGAAAGGAAGAAGGCAGCAACCAACTGCATCCTGAATACTTACTTAGTTTTGCAATTTGAGCAAAAAGCCATCAGGAAAGGAGCTTTTGTTTTCATCGTTCTTCCCAGCTACCAGAGATATATTATTAATTATTTGCATTGTGTTTTCCGTTATGTATTGGTCCCTTGGTGGTACCAGCAAATCCCATAACCAGCACTCTTCAGAGCGGAGAAAACATTCAGAATGCTTCCCCATACCCCTCCCAAAATCTGGAGTCACCATAACTTAGGTGCTCTTGCTGGATTTAGTGGTGGTTTGTGCATCACATGGAAACACCGTATGATGGAGTCATGTGAACTTTAGCTCCTGTTGAATTCTAGTTTTAGAAACATAAGTTCAAAAATGATTGTTAGAATCTATAATTTGACCTGCAGCTTTCAGTCAGTGACCTATATTGAACCCACATTCTTTTTCACTTTGACAAAAGCATAAAATACATTTAATAGAAGTAACATCCCAGAAAGCCTCCAGTGCTGATTTGTAGACTGTACAGGTGGCTCTGTCTCTTTCCTCAGTGATTGACTCCAGCAGTTACTCACGTGGGTGAAAATGTGTGCCTTGTTCCCTACCTGGCTATCTGAAATCAGCTTCTGTCCAGATGAAGGTGCTTAGAAATGGAAAGCTGGCTTAATTTCCATCTTTAGATAAACTAAGCAAACAGAGCTGTTTAAAGCTACCAGAATTTATTGAATCCTTCTTTGTAGCTCTTTGATCTCCTCTGCTTATTTCTTAAAAGTTTCAGCACAGGAAATATGTACAATATGCTCATATCTCCCTGACTGGGGGAGGAGTAATCTCTTTGTTCCCTCGAAACAGCTCCCAGAAGGCAGCTCCTCCTTCTGTGTCCATTTCTTCCTACACATACCCACTTTGTCTTTGGCTGTATTAATTTACTAAGTGATCCAGGTTGCTTTGGATACCCTACTTTTCCCACTGTTTGCTTGGTCACCAGTTTTTGCATTATCCACAGTATTTTTGATTGTTTTTAAATTAAATTCCTGATCCTGGTTAGAACTGATGAATGTTACTGAGACGACTACCAGTCCCTGTAGAACCTTGCTAGAAACACATTTATTCAGGATGATTCCCTCAATGACAGACGCTTCAGACGTCAGCAGCAGTTTCTTAATGAATGTGTGTTACAGTCTACTGATGTATGTTGCTGCTTTTGTAGTCTGGCATCACATGGTAGTTAAATGCCCTTCAGGACTCTAGGTTTATTATATCTATTCAACCAAACTTTTTCAATCAAACCTCAGTAAAGAATGGCAGTCAGGTTAGTCTGATGGGATCCACTTTGCACAAGACCATTTTGACTGGTACTCATTTTATTCGTACTCCTTAGTTCTTTGTCAATCAAATCCCGTTGCGTTTTCCCGTGCCAGGATTAATGCCAGGCCAAGCAGCCAGTGCTCACTTGGGTCATCACAGTTACCCTTCATCTCACTTAAAAAGTGAGGAAAGTTATGAGGCACAGTCCTTTCTCACCCCCCAGAAGTACTGAAACATCTTGTTAGTAGTGTGTCAGAGGAAGCTGAAAAAACTGAAATAAAAGTGTGCAAGGATGAATAACTTCATCAGCCAGCATAATACAATCATCAAGTTGCCTGTTGCTGTCTGGGTGACACATAAAGTATAGGCTCGAAGTATAGATCTTGATGTTCCCTCCAGCACTGAGTCCCTAATGACTTTACTCCATTCTAGGACCAGGTCTGGGCTCCCTGTCAGTCCTACAGCTGCCAGTGGGTGACTCTAAGCAAATCAAGATTGCTTTTGATTATTTCTGCCTCACATGCTGCCAGAGCAGCTGACAGAAATTGCCCTGTAACTTGAAATGCCCAGCTCCATATGTAAACAAGGACAGTGGCCAGAGCTGATCAAGGTACTTCTGGCTCTTTTCTGAGGCACACAAGCCCTCCTGAAAGCACAGTGTCTTGGTGGTGTTGGTCCCACCAGCCACCTCAGAGCCATCTTGAAACACAAGCCTTCTTCTCTGCTTCTTTGTGCATCTCACGCTGGTGTCCAACAGGCCAAGGGAGGCTGTGAGTGCAGGGAAAATCTTATGTAAAGGCAACTGACGTAGCATGGAGGCAACAGTACCATGCCACCCAGCTGCTGAAGAAGTGCTGGTTTCATGTTGACCCCTCTCAGGGGCTCCTTCTGCTGTGCCTAGGAGATGGTGAGGGCTTCACAGTGCTGGCAGCATGGGAGCACAGGCTCATGCTAGCAGCAGTATAAGCAAGATAAAAGCACCAGCCCGTCCTTTCTGTTCAACTGTGAATGAATCACTTCATCCCTTTCTTGAAATACTTAGCTTTTCTTTTTTTTGCATTCCATATGCGAAGGGCCTTTCAAAATCCCTGAGAGTCTATGTGCTAATTAATGCCTGCCCTGCATGTCTGACTGGAGATCTGCAAACGCCATTTGCATTGCGTGCAGAAAGACAGACAGGAAGAGTGTCTCTTCAGGAAATCTAGAGGCAATCACTTCTGTTTTTTAACAGATATTATAGAAAACAGTATCTTGGACACAGAAAATAAGATTTGTCTCTTTCCAGAGCTCTTCTCTGTAGCCGTGTTGCTATAGGTGCCCTCCAGTACTTTCTCCCATAGTCTATCATCATCCATTTGGCAGATCACCACTGGAGAAAAATGATTACATGGATGAAATATTGCTTACGTTTTATTTGTGTGTTTGTTTTTTTTCCCAGGAAAGACCCATTTTATTTGACTGAAACAGTATGTAAATTTGTATGAAATCTTAATTGTTTCAGCTGTGTGAATATATGAAGAAAAACTTGTATTTTACTGCTGTTGTTGAGGAGCAGTGTGATGTCTTGCAATTTGTGCAGTTTTCTCTGTTTTTGTTTTTTTTTTTCTAAGGCAGAAGCTCTAACTGAGTGTTGTCAGTGTTCAGTTCAAAAAAGAGTTTTTGCTCAGTGTGTTTTATCATTTTGGAAAACAGTTTTAGAAGGTAATTCCTGGAGGAAGTTTGGCAAACTTGCCGTTAGCTCTTAAAGCTTCTGAGACCATAAAGAGCAGAGCAAATCCATCTGTATGAAAGAGAAAATGTGACCTAATCTCCTTTCTGTGTATTAAAATTATCAGGGCTGAGATCCATTCCCAAAAGTAAAATTAAAGATTTATTTATGAAACTGCATGTAAGACCTGGATCTAGCCCATATGATAGGTAAGATTATTATACAGTTGTCTTTCACTCGTCAGTAGTTTTTTTTTCTCACAGTTTTCTGCCTAAAAGTGAGGATACAGGTAGTTCTGTGTGTTTGAAACAAAGGCGTGGAGTCATGTGTGAGGGTTTGCCTCCTGGTGCTCTTGTGTTGCTGCATGATTTCAGGCAAATCATTCTGAAAGGTAGCAGAAAGGCACAAGGATGCAAGACAGTGATCTGCAATAACTGCAGTAATTACTCTGACCTCATTGGCCCAGCAGCAGAAGGAAGAAGAACAGGGGTGAACAAAACCCTCAAATGTAGAGGCGATGACAGAAAAGATGCTAGTGCTAGCTGGAAATAACCAAAGCAAAGCAGGATTTGCAGATAAAGTTAATATAAGAGTAATTGAAAAAGTCAGACAAGTTTTCCAGAACATTTTGTGTGCCCAGGGCTTGACTCTTTTTCCTAAGTCAGATGATTTAATGAAAGACTCTATGTTTCCCTAGAAATCCTGCCTCCTTTATACTTTCAGAGCATCACATTTCCAAAGAGCCTACTACAGCAACAGCAGAGATAAAGCAGCCATCAAGGGTTATGATGAACGCTGTTTCATGTCTCTTTTTTGTTGTGCCTTTTCCTTGATGTTCGTGCTTAACCAGTTCCATGGTTTCCCTTGATGTTTGGGATGTTTTGGTGTGATCTCTGGCCTGTTCAGCTTCAAAGTGTGAGGTTCCCTTAGCCTACAACCCTCAACTGCAGCTGCCACCAAGCATTAGCGGGACTCTTCTGCAACAGGGCCTGCTTGAATCTGCCTGCAGCGTGGCTTTGCTTTCTGCTTCAGGGTGCAGCTAGCTCACCCAACCAGCCTGAGCTTAAAAACACCCAAGCGTGGGACACCAGGGCTTTATTATGGCTTTTTGTCCCATTCATTGTTAGGTTTGCTCTTGTGAAAACCCGTGGAAATTTTTGCAGGCAGCCTTTCTTGCAGATTTGCAGAGATTTGGTTGACCTGTCATAGACTTTTTCCTTATAACCAACCTAAATCTACCCTCTTTAAGCTTGAAATCATTTCCTCTTGTTCTATCACTGCATACTATGCTAAAGAGTCCGTCCTCTTCTTTCCTGTAGCTGCCCCTTAGATACTGAAAGCCCCCTGGCAGTTCAGTTTGGAGCCCTCTCTTCTCCAGGCTGAACAGCCCCAGTTCTCTCAGCCTGTCCTCATAGAGGATGTGTTCCGTCTCTTGGATCATTTATGTGGCTCTCCGCTGGATGCACTACAGCAGATCTGTGTCTCTCCTGTACTGAGGATGCCACATCTGTACACAGTACTTGAGGTGAGGCCTCACCAGCACAGAGTAGAGGGGCAGGATCACCTCCCTTGCCCTGCTGGACAGGTTCTCTTTATGCAGCCTGGGATACAGTTGGCTTTCTGGGCTGTGAGGGCACACTGCTGGCTCATGTCCAGCTTGCAAATCACCTGTACCCCCAAGTCCTTTTCGGCAGGGCTATGCTCAGTCCTTTCATCCCCCAGCTTGTCTGACTAGTCCAGTTGTCTGGACTTGGGTTCGTGTTTTTATGAAGTTCAAGCCTTCTTATTTGTGTGACACGTCCTGCAGTTCCTGCTTCCTGGGAGCTCCTTGGTTTTACTGTTACCTGTCAGAAGTGTAAATGCTTATGGTTTTTTGGTAGGACAGGTCCCTGTCCTACAGTTTTTGCAGCTGTGGCTGAGGCTTGAAGGAGAACAGGCAACTTCTGTTAGGTCAGCGATGAGGGAAGGAGCACTGGCAGAAATAAAAGCCATGGGAGGTTGGGATGCAGCACATTCTTCTTTCTGGAAGAAATGTTTTTGCAAAAGAAAATTAAGAGAAATAAAATGCCCATTCAGATTCAGATTTACAGAAGTAACATCGTTTTCCACTCCACCTGGAAAGCACAGGTGAGAGAGATTTTAGAAGTAAGAGGATATTTGCTGTCTGTTTCCTTCCTCCCTTGCTTTCAGCAGCAGTGATGGGCCGCTTCAGCCAGTCTTTAATGCCCTTGTGCATGTAACGTTCGTTCTTCAGCTCTCAGCGTTCTGCTGTCTGCTCTCACTAAAAAAGAGAGCTGCTTTTATTTTGCCATCCAGTTACAAAAATCCATATTTGCTGGGATTTGAGCACTGAAATCTGGAACTTGTTCCTGATTCCCATCTCTCCTTGCCTCTCACTCTTCTTCAAATTCAACACACCCCAACTTTTCTTTGCAGGCTGTCCACACAGCTTTCAGCTCGCTATTGAAATGAATGAGTGTATGGGCTGAAATGATACAAGCTATATTATGCTGCACACTTGTCCAAATCTCAGACAGGGAAGGGTCTCAGTTAATGTTATAAGAAATTCACCTTTTCAGCAGGTCCCATACCATATGTCACATCTTTTTGACAGTCAAACATCAATTTAGAATTGCCCTGAAATGAACTTCAAGTGATGAATGGCTCAAGGTCAAGCGAAGGAGGACACATTGCAGTGATGTGCAAGTCTTAATGAACAGCTGTCAGTCTGAGTGGGATGGATGTGTATGTGCATGCTTCCCAGTTTTGGGGTGCTGAAATCCATGCTGTGCTTTATGAGGCACAGGGAGAGATGCTAGCTAGTATCAGCTTCAGACCACCACATCTCATTAAGGAACAGAATAACCAGATTTCTTCCCACCTGCTTACTTGGGAGGTCAGAGCCTCACCTGAATTGTGTTGCAATGGTGGCCATGTTTTGGAGGGGCTAAATGAGAACTCTTGTTTTGACAGGTATGAGTACAAGTGAGTCAGTGTTTATAACGAGAAGAAAAAGTGCCAGGAGTATCTGTACTATTGGCTTGGTGTGCACTCTGTGAAAAGCTGGCTTCACAAAACCAAGCAGCTGAGGGTGAAAAAGAAAGTGGGTGACAATAGGGAAATATTAAAAGCATTTTGAAGACTATCTAGGAGGTGGAGATTCATGCTGGTTACAGAAACAGTAACAGTAGAGGGACAGCAAAAGGACAATTAGAAAGGTAACAAAGGAATAAAGGAGAAGTTGGTAGTAGTGAATAAAAGCTGGAGATGAGAAACAGTAGAAAATTAGTAGTTAAAAAAAGCATCTGGAGCCTTCTGTGAAAGGAGCTGTACTTTCTCTGGCAAATTAGGAAGGTTAGTGTGTGGTTTAGCAAAGTGAATACTGGGAAACAATCTGACCACTGACTATATGTAAATAACAGGGAACAGGCACTTGTCATCCAGTCTTAGAAAACACAACAGAAGAAAGTTTCAGACCTGAAATAAGGTGTGCGTTTTTAATGGAGAAATAGTAGGTACCAAAAAATCACCGGCCAAGAATAGACCCTGCCTGGCTAGGATATCTTGAATGTTTCTGCTTTTTACCAGCTCATGCTGTCTTCGGGGAGAGTGGGGCCTGGGAAACTTTTAGTAGCCAGTATACTTGGTGGCCAACTATTTATTAGAAAATAGGATATTCAGCAGAGAAAGCCGTGTCAAGCTATGCCAAAGGAACACTTGTTACAGCATTTGGAAACAAAGTTTACTGCATGGAATAACAATAAGGTCTGTAACTTTGATCAATTAACAATGAAGCTCTGCCACCTCTGAGCATGTCCTGCTCCTCTGCTCCGCATCTCAGCATGGCCAGCTTTCCCAGCGTACTAAATTCTCCTTGCTGTCGAGCTTGCTCGGAGATCTCACTCTTTTGTCACTCCCTGCTGGCCAGGTTGCTGTGCCACTGTCTTCCCTAAGTCACACAGAAGGTAGGGGCCATGGGAACCTCTTCCTAATGGGCAGGAAAATTACTGCCTCCCCTCAGGCTTTCTACTAAATCAGATCAAGCATTATTTCTACATTAGCGTCTTTCACTTTGGTTACAGTAAGCACAGGTCCCTGTTAGTAATGTTACCTGATATTTGCAGAAGTGTGCAGAGAATTGTCCCTCCAGGTTACAATCCTGTTAACTCCTTAGAGACCCCATTGAAGCAAATACAAAATGAATAAGAGAGCAGGTTTACGTGATTATTCATACTCTTTGGGAACCACAGGCTCTTCTGAAGTTATGTTTACTACAAAGTTTGGAGGAAGTACTTCCTCTTATTTCTCAGTACTTGTAAAGTTCAGAGAAGGGCATGGAATCAAACCCCAACCTTTGTGTCTGTGGCCTTGTCCTGTCCTCTTTGAGGCTTCCTTTTGGGTTTAGTGAAATGGCAACTTGAGAAGCCAGGCCTTGCAAGCAGCAAGTGATGTTTGGAAGGCAGGGGTTACTTGTGCCAACAGAAAGCTGTGTGATGCATCAGGAGTTTACAGGTCAAAAGTGCTCAGAGAGTCCTTCAGTTACCAGAACAATACAAAAATCTTAGAGTTTTGTGTTTGAAATTTTATTGCTTTTGCGAAGGTAGAACTGTTTTTATACTTCAGGCAGCTTTTAGCACCTTTGTATTTCTCACCAGCAGTGTGAAAGCATTTTGTCAGCAATATACAGTTAGAGCTGTACTTGAACCAGGGACATGACAAGCTGAGTATGGTAGTCTTCTCACTTGTGCCCCATTCTTTTGGAAGAATGTGAAGAATGCTTCACAAGGACTGGAGAACACTGAAGCTCTGGGGAAGAACTGATGCTTTGTCTGCTGTATGTGGTCAGTGACATTGCTAAGCAAAAAGGGGCATGTTCAGGGCAGTGACTTCCAACGATAGGAACAGGATTCTTCTCTCATGCTTCAGGTTTCTCAGCTATCCTCTGAGTCTGAGCATCTCTTCTTTCCAGCGATGATGTGCTCACCCATCATCTCCCTTTTCACTCTTCCTGTCACCTCCCAGAAGATCTCAGGTATCTGAGCAGGAGGTTTTGCTGACCCTATCACACAGGTTCTGAAGTTCTCAGAACAAGTCTTCTTGATCCTTGTGCTTCTTCCCAGGTCACCTATTTAAACACAGTAACCTGTGCATGGGCATCTGCAGTTCAGACTTAATTTTGGACACATCAGACAGCAAACACATGCAAAAGGGATGTGTTTTGAATCGGGCACAATTTCCATTTGTCTACTAGAACTTCATGCTAATCAGTCAAATCATTAAAAGGGGCTTTTTCCTCTTCACCAGGCTATGATGTCCTCAGTCAGCGTTTAATTTTCTGCAGGGATTTGGACACCACTGTTTTGTTGAGCTCTTCAGGCAAGCGGCAGTCACCTAGCACAGGACCGCAGGGACTTGGTTGTGCTGAACAAAATGTAAGAAAAGGATCTTCAAATACAGTCTCATCCTTTAGCCCATCCACAGGGACAAAAAGATATATATATCTTCTTTCTCCATAACCTTTCCTGTATATAAAAATGGGGAAGAAAAGCCAAATCTTTTCTTTCTACACCCTCTGAAGAATATCCAATGTACCACCTGTGGTTAGCACGTTTTTCTCCTTTGTTCCAGCCAAGAACTTATTGAACTGATTTTTTTGATTGCTTCTATTGGCTGAAACACAGCTGTTGCTGCAAGGTTACCAAACAGGTTGGTGAGACTATTAAGCTTGACTGCCATTCTGACTTCTGTAGAATTGAAACATTTTCTAAAGCCATCTGATGACTTACTTTAAAAGGCTCTTTTTTTTTTTTTTCCTGCAAAAAAGCACCCATACTCTCCTCCTCATGCACTTACTCTAGTAATCAGCAGTGAGGTCACCAGACATATTAAACAGTTCAAGTCACTGGAAGTGCTAACTTTTACCCAACGCATAAGCTGACAACTTCATGGCAAAGTACTTACATGTTATATCAAATGATACAGGAGAGTGGCTTGTCTTTACAGATACATCACCCTGAGGTGCCTGGGAAGGGGCTTGTTACTACCCACAGGGAGTGCCCACGGAAGAGTGCAGAACACTGGGGGAAGGCCACCGTAAATCTTGCCTTCATACCATGTCGGTGATTTGAGTGCTTGCTTTCTGTTTGCCAGCTTGAGACAGAGCCCCAGGTGCCAGGTGTAAAGGTTGAAAACTAAGAAATAAATAGGAAGGAACACTGAGATTTCTTTTTCAGGATTTTTAGGTGAAGCTAAGAATATCTGAGAATACTTTGCTGAAATAAGCCACACAAAATGTGAGACTGATACTTTTAAAATGATGCTGATGTAGTCTTTCATGGAAGAGTCAGTTTTAATGTTGGATTAATATCTGTTTAAGTCTCCTACTGCGTTTCAGGCTCAGGAGTAAAGCACTGTATCTCAAAAATACTCCAGAGTTAATCAGGGATGTGGCAGCATCTGCTTAAGAGAGACCTGTAATTGAATCATCCCTAATTAACCTATCACCTCAGCAGAAGGGAATAGGATGTTGGTACAACCACTGAAATGGATGAGAGCAATGGGGATGGGAAAGGGGAAGGATGAGGGAAAGACAAATAAAGCAATTTGCCTAGCACCTAGTTTTATAAAAAAAATTGGAAGGAGGAAGGGAACAGAAATTAAAGTATATGAATCATTAGATCTGTTCAATATAGTTAATCATGCTGTGGTTTCAGAAACATTAGAGTATATGTATGTGTTAATCGGTGCATGGTTTAGGTCCAAGGAATGTTTTCTTGTTTGTACAGTTTGGGCTGTTTACCGTATTTACAGATGCTTTTCCTGTCATTAGTGCTGACCTAATTTGTATTTGTAATAATTGTCATTTCAAACTAGAGGAAGCCTAGTTTACAAACTAGCAGGCAGAAAATAAAATAAATGACTGAGATCTCCACATAGGAAATAATAACACAGCGTCAGCTATGTATTTATTGAATGAAATGACAGCACAAATCAAAATGAGGAGTATTTCCTATTTGAAATAAGTCTCACAGAAGTACACAAATCCTGAAGAACACTGCTTGATGTAGTATTGTTTTCCTATTTTGTGCTAGCTGGCTAATATACAGTAATTGCCATTTGTTTCATGCAGTGCCCTGCCAGACTGTTTTGGATTACTTGAAGACTGTACTTCAGCATCACAACCAACTTATGGTACCGCAGCCAACAGATCATCCGACTGAGGTAGTGTACAGTGAAGACAAGCTGCTTATTTTTGTGTTTGAAAATTCACTGAAAATCTGTAGGAAAATAAGTCAGAAGTTGCTGGAAGAGTACATGTAATAGTAAAGTATGTAAAATCTCTTCTTAAACCGTCGTTCTCAGTACAGTAATCCCAAAAATGTAAGAACTTCATCACTGGTGCATCTGCATCCACCCCACTGAGGTAGTTTTTCTCTCTCCTTCCCTTGGGACCATCATTGATGAGTCACAGAGGGACTTCAGTGTTATAGGTGTGAGGAACGATACGCACCGATCGTTGTCAATAGTAAGGAATTTATTGAGTAAGCAATAAACGAGCGAAACAGCGCTGGGCGGCCGGGAGTCTCCGCTCCACCAAAGGTGCGCATCGGGGGCCTCCCGACCCCTCTTTTATCTCTATATTCGTGTTTTATCTTTTCTTCCTGGGCTGCGCCGGCTGGTATTTGGGAGTTGTCCTCTGTCTCCTCGCAGAGAAAAGATGAATACTGCAGTCCTCTTCAGCTCTAATCATGCGTACTTAAAAGAAGATTTCCGCTTATTTTTCTTCTTCAGTTCCTTAGAAGGTCACTGCTATCTGTTGTTCATTGTCCAGGTGTTAGAACAAGACGCTGTGGCTCCAATGTACAAAAACATTTATATATCTATTTTTAAGACTTCTACAGACTACGTAGTTCTAAGAGAAGGAAAAGAAAAGCACATGGAAAAACACTGACACATCTGTCTTGAGACGGTTTGATTCACTCGTATAGAAAGTACAGAACTCAGTTTCTATCACATTCAGGCTGGGGTTGGTCTGGTGAAAGCTGGAGCTGGAGCCTGATGAAGGCCCCTCCCTCCTCCCAGCCAAGCAGGTGCTACTGGGTGGCCAAACACGGGGGGCTAAGGCACTGCCAGCCAGGAGAGAGAGAGAGAGATGGGGGAGGTGGAGAGCTAATGGCCAACAAGTGCTTTGTAAAGAAAAAAAGTGGGGCTGCCTCCAGCTTCCCACAAAGCCTTCTGTTGTATAATGTGGCCCTGAGCTGCTTTAAGCTGAACTGCAAATTATTACTTGCTTCGTTTTGCCACCAGAACCACTGTGTGACTTCAGGAAGTCTTTGGAGCACCCTTTCTTTACAGAAAGGATCCCAAACAAAATGTTACACATCAGGTATTTTGTACTTACTGCAGAGTTTGGGGATCTTTGTAATGCTATGCCTTTTGAAAACGCTTCAGAGAAAAAGCAGGGAATTGATGTCTTCCCCTTCTCTACAAGGTAGATGTGTATAGACGTCGGTATCAGCTCTGGTGCAACTTGTTGATTTTGTTCCAATATGTTTCTGTCCAGACGTGTAAAAAATGTCTATATTTCAGGATCTTGCTGTGCATGTTTACATACATATAGTCCATACATGTCACTACCCATCATTCGAAAGTCACAGGGGGGAAGATAAAGGTCTAGTGTGACCTCCTATTGCTCCTCATATAAATTATATGTCGTGCAAGTCTCACAGATTCCAGTTGAGCACACTTTAGCTGCAGATGCTCTACAGCAGTTCAGCCTTTGCATCAGAATGCTTCTCTCTTCAGTTGTACCCTGTGCAAATTGCTATACATATATATTTATATTTAAATCTCATTGGATGTTATCACTCCAGCATATTCCAGTGTTTCATTTTCCTTTTTTAATGCTCTTCTGTTTAACTCAGTTTTTTCAGTGCTGTAAAAATGAGGCTGTTCTGTAGTGCCCACGTGGAATCACTCGTCACGATGTGACAGCATTTTTTATTCAATTAAACACTTAGATGCTAATCTTTTATTCATAAGTTTAATCATGTACAAATACAAGCGTGAACGCATTTGTACTTGAGCTCATCCTTCAGGATCTGCTTATTTCATTTCTGGAAGGTTTTCTGTTTGTTTTAGTTTAATGACTGCTGGACATATCAAACTGCATCATATATTTACCACGAATATTTTGCCCAGAAGTGCCTTACTTTCTCAGCAAGTAATGAAAGTGTGTCTGTAGCAGGAACACAGTAATTGTTCAGCAGAATATCATAACACTGTATCATGCCTTTGGTGAAGAACAAGGAAAAATATCCCAAATTTCAGTGGGAATAAGAGAGAAGTATAATAAAATTTGGGCTGAGGAAATTACACAAAATTTATTACCTTCTCCACCGTTAATAGTAATGGGAGCTCTCATGAAATTTAGATGTAAGGCCTTTATGCACTAGATTTAAAAACCCGCATTTCCATTAGAGGGATGCATTTAAACAGAAAGGTGGCTTTTAGGATAAGTTGCTGCTTAGCAAAGCTACCCACAGCCATCCATCCCAAACACACAGGAGTGAGCCTGGAACTTTACACTGTGCAGGGACTGGCATTGTGCTGCTCCTACCTCGCGTGCCCTAAATTGAGGCAGCGCCTGGAGTCAGCTGCACCAGTGTCAGTAAGAGATTCTTGCTTCACTGTTATTTTATTTTAGTAGGAAAAAAAGGAAGTTTTGGGAATCTGTAGTGTATGGAAAAGGAATGCGGAGCAAGCCACTGGAAAAATACATGCCAGCATGGGGGTCGGATGGTCCTGTGCATTACATCTGTGAGGGAAAAGGCCAAGGAAATATTAGCGTCAGCTCCGACTGTGTTGGGATGTTTGGCCATCAGACCAACACCACCTATCTCCTTCTTCATATTTTGGCTTCCATTGCTGAGTTTTGGATTTGCCCATGGCTGCTTTTGCAGTGGTTTGCACTAAGCCAGTTAGGTCTGCAGCGAGGCAATGCTCCTAGCCTTGTTCCACACACTGGGAGGTGACAGAGTCTCGAGTTGTACCGACAGACTCCTCAGTGACCCCTCTTCACAGCCTTGTGCTTATTTATCAAACTATCAAAAAAATTAAAAGCACATTTCAAGGAAAAGCTTCAAAGATGCTCCCGAGCTGCCCCCAGCGTGCTTTTATAACTGTATTAAAAGAGACAGGAACAGTCCTTAAAAGAGTTTTCAGATATCAAAGATGTGAAAGCAAGGAGGATAACATTGCAGCAGCTGACCACAAGTCAGTAGGTGCACATAGATGTAGAAAGCACTTTATTAAAGTGTTTTTATTACATGCGTCTCTGTAGAAGCGCCTAGGAGGGTGTGGTGTTGGGTCATTTGCATGCTTTATTTCCTTTATTTAGTATGTTAACAGTACCATTGTATATTAATTGACTAATCCCAAACCATAGCTTTTTATAGGAAGCGAGAATGAAAGTAACACAGTGGAGGTACAGTTGACTCAAGAGGTTTTATAATGGGTGTGGATTACAGGAATCCCCATAATTAGTCCCTCAGCATTCACTTAATGGTGGAATATTAAAACATACAAATTACAAAGGTTAAAAGCAAAATTTCTTTTCAGCTGACACAGTGGCATCCCTGTAAACCTGTAATTTGAGTTAATATGGCATTCATTAATAGTAATGAAGCTTTTAGTTTTCATAGTTGCTTTATTTATTTCCTTTATGTTTTTTCACAGTAACGTAACTGCTGTCAGGTTTCAGGTGTGCAATGCAGAAGTGATAAGTTTATTATAAAAATAGACCAAAAGAGCCACCTCTGAAGAAAACTGTCAGCTGCTGTGAAGTGATCCATTTGATCATCCTCTTCAAAGACCCTTTCTATGCATTTTAACAGATTAAGAAGAAAGGTTATATTTAAATAGTATATCCAGTCTCTGGTTCTCAGCACTTTTTAACCTACTTGCTGAAGTGCAAATTATCAGTAGCCATCTCTTAAATGTATTTCTTTCACCTTGCCAAGTTGCAGTTAGAAAAAAATGGAAATGCAATTGGAAAGGTACTCAGTGAGAGCAGTGATGTGTTCACCTCGATGTGTGTTTCGCTGTCAGTATACTTGCTATTTTAGAAGCATGTGTTCTTATTGCAGCTGATGCTATTTGCCTTGTAAACTAAGCAATGGAAATATTTCTTTTTTTCAGGGGAGCAAGCAGTTGCTGAACAACTACCCTGTCTACATCACTAGTAAACAGTGGGATGAGGCTGTAAATTCGTCAAAGAAAGATGGACGGCGGCTCCTTCGATATCTCATCAGATTTGTTTTCACAACCGATGAGCTTAAGTACTCATGCGGCCTTGGGAAAAGGAAAAGGTCAGTGCAGTCAGGAGAGACAGGTCCTGAAAGACGTCCTCTGGATCCAGTAAAAGTAACATGTCTCAGAGGTACTGCATCCTTTCGCTCAGTGTCCACCATATGTGATCTCATTTCACCGCATTGGCTCTGGCTCAGTAGAAGCGTTTGGCTGACAGTTGCACATCTAGAAGGGGTTTCAGAGACAAGTGACAAGCAGCCAGAAACCCTCCCCCCTCCCCCTTTTTTTTTTGTTTAATACATACATATGTGTATGTATGTATTATATTTGTGCGTATAGATATTGAACGGGAAAAAAGCCAAGCTGCTCACTTAAGGGAGGAGACAGTTCAATGAGTGCATGACACCAGTGTATGTGAAACAGCAGAGGAACATCAGACTGTCCTGATGGCACTCTTTTATAGTAAAATAACAGAGCATTCTTTGATGCTGATACACAATTAAGTTAACCAAAGGAATATTTTTAGCCAGACGTGTTCAGCAAATGGCGCTCTAAGCCACAGTGAGTGGCTTGATCTTAAAAGATTCGGAGTAGGTTTGGACTTTCTATGGGGCCAAGAACATCTGCAGTTAGTTAAATAAATAGAGGTGTGCACAAATGAATAGTCTAGGATTTAACTTCTTTGAAATACTGGTGTAATATGTACTATAATAGTTAGGGAACCCCCACGTTTGGCCTCAAAAAAGTTTTGCAGGCATTTCACGACAGTAGTGATGATGTTGGACAATACAGAAAAAGGACCTAGATTTAGAAGAATTTCCTCTTGTGGCATTTCATACTTGGGTTTCCTGAGATTTTAAGATCTGTTACCATGTTTTATAATGAAAGATACAAAGCAGGACCTTTTAATGTCCTTTTTAAAAAAATATATTTGTTTTAGTATCAGTGTCTGCATTTCTTAAATGCATCTGCTTATCATTTATTTAATTAACTTTACTTATAGTGTTCTATGAGCGCATACCTTACATTTAGATTGAGCTGACTTCAGGAATGTTTTACAAATCAATGCAGTGTAAACTGATAAATTTTCAGTGGTAATATTTTTTAGTCACATAACTGCAACCCCAAGTTGTTTTATGCATAAGATGGATCCTAGTTTGTGCTGGTAGAATTCAGCAAGGCCAAGCAAATCATAATTTTAGTTGTAGAGCATTGATGTAACCAGGTGGTGAACTTAGTTTTTATATACAGCCAAAGTAGGCAAAGATGTTCTTAAACCATGGAGGAACCCGTTAACCTGTTACACAAAACTCTGTCACTCCTCATGCTCCATGAGTGCTCAGTAGAAGGGCAGGGCCATTGCACAGCATGCCACAATGCAGTCTGGAGCCGGATTCAGGGTCTCAGAGGTTCTCCTGGAAACTGAGGGGCTGAATACTGTTAGCTAAACGGATTTACATTTCATCTAATGATTTGTGCACAAAGAGAGTGCTAATGCCCTTTTCTTCCTCTTTCTCGCCCGCTTTCTCCCACTAGGACTAACTAATTCCACCACCTGTAGATGAATATACATGTATGGCTAATTGCCTCTTTGGGGCACTGAGAAGTCTGAATGTGGAGGCATTCTTTGGAAGAAGGAGAAAGGCCAATTTCCTTAATTTTCAGAAGCTTTAACAGGAAGTCTGAATGTTCCGAGTAGTTAAGAAAGCCAAATAGGCAGTTGTCCCTTTGGACTTTCTTGTGTGGGTGGGAACGTTATGACATTCCGCAGTGCCAGGAGTTAGCTGTTGGCTCCTGCCCATTTGCAAGCTCAGGTAACATGTGTCTGACTAATTCCCAGCATATCACACCACAGCCAGCAGAGCAAACTGCTGCTCTCTCCACTCAAAGTAGATTAAACATCTGTAAACATTTTCAGTTATTCCTACAGCAGCCCATTGTCTGGAACCAGCTTTCCAGCAGGCTCACATGCCTAAGTTATCAGACTAATCCTTTATGTAGTTACCATTTCTTTGAGAAAAGAAATATGTTTGTGAAGCCTCCTGTGAACATAACTAGGAAATACTGTTGTCTGAGTGGGTTTTCAGGGAAATGAACTTAAATCCTAGTTTGCTTTCACTTCCGCAGACACACTGCTGGAAGAGCTATGCAAAAATCATGTCCTAATTGTCCAGCAGATGAGATATCTTGCAGGCGTGGCAACTCATGTAGGAAAGGAGCACAGCATTCCGTGGTCTCAAGATGCTGTGACAGTACTGAAGTTACCTTACTCCACTTACTGTGGGCTGTTGGCTTGTCAACAGGAGAAAATGGAATTTAAAAATATCCTAGGAGACACAACACTGCATGTTACAGAATAAATAAGAAGCTGGGTTCCCTTATAAGATACAATACATCCAGTACATTTAATGAGGCTCCCTCACGTTTAAAATTGGACTTCGATGTTTCCAAGTCCAAATAACACCTATTGGAGATCTGCCTAAGCAGTTACTGTTCCAGAATTGGCAAGGCGCCTTCTGCAAGTGTAGTTATTGCACATCAAAGAACCTGGAAAGAAATTTAAAAGCTAATCATCACACACCAACAGCTGTCTATAGAAGCAGCAGCAGCTTAAATGGCCAAATTACATGCAGTACAATTCACTTTCCCACACATTGATAGCTATTGCATGGCTCCCCAGTTTAGCCCTTTCATCTCATTTAGCTATTTCTGAGGCTAGTTTAGTCTCTGAAAAACAAGTGTCAGATTCCAAAAGATGAAAAGAGCAGGACTTAAAAGAAAAGAAGCACCAAGGAGAAAGTAGCACCAAAATGAAATGCCAGTAGTGACTGCTGCAGCCTGCTGGTGTTCAAGCAGCCAGCAGAGGGAGATGGTGAAAGTCCTGGAAAGTAACCACACACACACACACACAGCAATTTTCAAGTGAAACACATCCCACTTCTAACTTCTAGATGTATTGCAGACACTGAATCGTAAACGTCACTTAGAATTAATTCTTTTTCTTTCTACAAAAAGGGATTTTATCTCCAGGTCCCATCAGGTAGAACAGCAGACATGCATGTGGAGAAGCACACTTGTACAGAAGTACAGTAGGTCCAGCTGGCATTATCATGGCATTTCCCATAAGGCTTTACTTTTGCTTAAGTAGAACAGTGATGCCCTGTTTCTTAATTTCCATGGGCTTTTGGTGTCTGGGTAATAGCAAGTGCTGCCAAGACAAGCTGTTTTTTTGTATTCTTACCTGTTTTCCTGCAGAGTTCATTAGAATGCATTGTACTTCCAACCCTGACTGGTGGATGCCATCTGAAGAGCAGATCAACAAGGTCTTCAGTGATGCGGTAGGACACGCTCGTCAGGGGCGTGCAGTGGGGACTTTCCTTCACAATGGGAACTCATATTACGAAGGGACTGACCATCCGGGGTCACAGGACGAAGTCTTCAATAGAGGTATGCAAGATGGATCTGGTGATTGACAGCAGTGAGAGGAAACTCACACAACAGTAGCAAGCAGTTAATTTAGAAGAGACTTATTTGTTAAGCGTACTTACCCTAAAGTCATTTAAGAGTCCAAAGCATGTTTGAACACATACTGCATACACTTCAGCTTCTCCATTCTGTCATATCCTCATTTACAGAAAAAAAATCTGCTTCAAAATCTGCCCTACGGGATTTCTCAGTGCCTATTATTTGCAAACCCTTTGTAGCACCCCAAGGGGAAACTGCAGTTTGCTTCATCTAGTTCTAGAGAAAAGATCCCTTAAAAATTCCAAAAAATTTCAAAAGAAACAATAGCTGCCATTTCATTTGCGTATTGGTAACAGGCCCAGGTCTGGACCTTCGGATGTAATGACCAGATACTGTTTGCTTTTCCTGAGTAGAAGATGTAAGAACACATCTCCATGCTTGCGACAATAGAAAGAAGTGGTCACTCATTTCATAACAGAAGGTAGCCTGATTACAAATGTAATAAAAAACCATGTAAGATGGAAAATTCAGGGACCTGCTCTAGCCAGCTATGCCAGGAAATTAACCTTCTCGCATAAAACAGCACCAGTCGTCAACTACAGAGTCCTTGAAAGGCCCAGAACAATAACAGGCACTTCTAATACATAAAAATTGCTTTATGTGTCAGATAGAGACTATGTTTAATCTAGATTTCTGGGGAATTAGACTTGATCATGACAGTTTTCATTAAAAAAAAAAAAAAAAAGATTGCTGAAAACAAATTTCCATTTCAGTAGACAGGTTTTGTTTTGTCTGTTGCTATTCTGCAGCAATGTTATGTAGCTTTAGAGGTTTTTAATCGGCTTCTCTTGTTTTTGCTTTAATTTGTGTTTTCTATCCATTCCTCAAAATAGATGAGGCAGTGCGCTGGTCTCAACAGTCAGATGTTCAGTGGTGCATTCAGGGAGGAGCTGAGTTAGAAAAACCTAATTCAGCATTTCTTTGTAAGCCTGGGATCCAGACTAAGAGCTGTAAAAAAAGGATGTGTTCTAGAGGAGAAGCCAGTTCACAGCACAGTACAATACAGGAAGCAGATGTCGATGTAAAGGAAAAACAATCTGTCCTTTTCAAACATTTAATTTCAAAGGCCCCTCCAAATTGATGCACTCCAGAAATACGTAATGCCAAAGAAACAATCTCCTTTCCTTTCAGCATCAGGGTGTTTCCATCTCCATACCCTGGTCAGCCGCCCAGGCTGCTGCTGGCATTGGTCAGTGCCTGGCCCAGCCTCCTTGGGATGATGTTTCCCAACAGGCAGGGACGGGGGAACTGGTTTTTGGAAAGAAAATCCAAATTTTGATCGCCTTTAGTGCTACCTCATCAGTGTTTATTCTCCTGAACGTGTCTCTCATACTGCCCAGCTTTCCTACCCACCTTGCTCAAACCATTGGAGAAGTTACTAATTCCTCCTTCCAATTTTCTCCTCTTTTTCCCAACCTTCTCCCACGCGCCGGGCAGGGCATGAAACACACAGCCCATCCCCTTAAGGGCCTGGAAGGGCCCTCTGCAGGGCAGTGCAGCCATCGCCCCGGCCTAGCTGGAGACAAAGGCCCGGGGCAGTCCCACAAATGGCAGCTCACTCACACCACCATTTTGCCCTGGCATCGGTCTCCCCTTCACCCGCTGTTGTGAGCGGCCTGCAGGCTCCAGTGTGCACCCTGCTCTGCCAGGATATGCTTTAGGCCCTTAAATGTCCAATACCTCTTGACTCACTTTTAATTTTGGTACTTCTTAAAATGGGGGCTTGGTAGGCACTCATCTGATGCAGAAGAACCGATTTATTTTCTAACATTAACAGCAGTTCAGTCACACTGCACCTTAACCAGGCCAAGGGGTTCGGGGCAGCATCCCTCGTGGCAGGCAGAGGTGACTTGCTCAGGCCAGACAGTGAGGTGCTGTGGCTGAAGGGGGAAGAAACTGGGTGTATAAAAACGTCGCAGTACAGATATCCTATAGTAGCTTTTCTGTGTTGAACTTACACGTTTGTTTTGGTTTTTTTTTTTAAGAGAACTATTATAGAAAATGTTACATTGCTCAGATGGTGTAAGTCTTGCTGGTATATGTTCTATGTGGTGACACTTGCCAGAACTACTTGGTAAAACATGTCAGAGCGTGCGAGTCAGCATTGTACTGTAAATTTGTCCACAGCAATATGTATCACGCTGTATTTTTGTAAACATTGTGGCAGTTCCTTTCGAATGTTTAAGCGTATGAGATTAACAGTACAGATGCTTCATTTTTAACAGTCTCAGGACAGAATTACTGGACTGGACAGACCTCTCTCACTTAGTAGCCTGAAGATTGTCCTGGAATATCTTGTAAGTCTAGCTTTATTTTTAGTGTAAAAAGCGTAGCCAGTGCCCTGGTATCACTCACAGTCCCGCACCGTCATACTGTGCAAAATAACCAAATGTATGGTTTTGTCCTGAAAGCCACTTTAGCACTTGAAATGGCTTTGCAGGTTTGGCCCTTTCATTTATAAGCAAAATCTTGCCCTCAGCTGCTTGCGTGCAATCAGCTGTACGTGACTAGCAGCCACAGACTGTCATCAGGAGACAGGAGCTCATCTCTTTTTTGGCTTAGTCTTGTTTTTTAGCATAACAACAGCATCTCCCTTGTTTTAACTGCTGTTGTGGCCACCTGACCCATCCGTCTCATTTAAAAAACCCTTTACCACCACTGGCTCCAACTACCTGAGTCACGAGGCATTATAAATGTATACATATCAAAGCATGGATGCAGCCGCAAGACGTTAGGTACAGCGCTCTGGAACCTGAAATAACAGATAGCTGTGAGACGCCGGGATTGACGTGCTGTGCTTTGCACACCAGCACATCTCTTCTGTGCTGGCTGCTCGCTGCAGGCTGGCAGCAGGAGGCTGCTATCCGTCATGTCACTCCCGCACGTCCCAGGAGGATAGATCCTCGTCTCATCCCTCCGTGCTCTTTAATCTTACTGTCATTTATGTATCTGCCCTCTCTCAAACTTTGTGTAGCAGTACCGCACGCCCATCTGTGCCAACATGCCTTCGCTATATTTTCTATGACAAATATTTGTGGAGAAACTGTGATTAAAAAACCATTAATCCTGATATTTTTATTGTTATGGTGTAGTTAATTCTATGAATACTTTCTAACGATGATTGTACTGTGTAGAGTAAGTTCAGGTTAGGGATAGACCTTTACCAGACGTTGTACAAAAAAAGTGCATAGTGTAATATAGACTAGTAAGGTTTTTGTGACAATTTCTATAGGATGTGTGAATTGTTTTCTATGTGGCAACACACATTTCTTTTAAAAAATATTTAAAAACTTAGAGAATTTTTTAAACAGTCGATATTTTTTAATTATAAAGACATTTGTTACCTGCAGTTTACTATTTCAGGTGTTAATCCTAATTTGAATATTAGTTTTATTACTACATACCTCCAGTTCCATTTGTTCTGTTGCATAAGGATGCACAATAAAAGTTGGTCTCCTCTGGTTAACTTTTCTGTCTCCCTCTGTGCACACCACGACGACAGCAGCCACAATTGGTTCTAAATATAAATGCATTTTAGGTTTAGATTCGAACATGGCCTTTTTCATTAAACTCTTCTTCAGTATGAAGTGCTGGAAAGCACAGGGAAACATTATGAAGAATTCAAGTATGAATATAAAGCAAATCATTTTTGCCTCAAAACATGACAGCATTTATATATTGATGCACTGGTTAGATAAATAGAGTGCTCAGAGAAGGTACCCACCTGCAGTCTTAAGGCCTGGGTTTTCAGTTGTTGAAGTTTAAGCCCCGTTTAAATCCAAAATTCAGTGCTGGCTGATCATCTCTTAAGTGCTTTAGGAAACCCTGGCTCCCAGTTGGACGAGAAATACTCCTCTGGGAATTATGTTCTCTGCAGCAGCGGACACCTACTCCAGCCAAGCAGGACAGGCCTGGCCACACGCTGCTGCCTCCTCCTAGAGAGGGTGCCAGGTGATGTCATCACAAAATCCCCATGCTTTGGGTGCCTGTTAGCCTGCACGAGTTTAACCCAGTGAGCTGTGGGACTTCAGCCTCTCTTGTATTTTTTGCTCAGGGAAGTCGCAGCCCAAATCCCAAAATCATAGGGGTCAGAAGGGAGCTCTTGAAATCCCCCAGTCCAAACTCCTGCTAAAGCAGTTCCCCTACAGTAGGTCACACAGGAAAGCATCCAGGGTGGGTCTAGAATATCTCCAAAGAAGGAACAGTTTCTGGTGATTCTGAGAAACGTGGTTAAGCGTTCTGGGACGCAGCCAAAGTGGAACAGGCAGCAGGGTGACAAGAGCCTAATTCAGTAATACTGCACTGTAGCAACCTCATGCTGAACATCCATTAAATATAGTGGCATGGCACCAGTTGAGCTGCGCTTCTGCTGTGTTCCATGGCTGCTCTGTGCAGAGAAGCATGGCCACCACTGCTGGCATCCATGTCTTTGCTTAAGTACTGAGATAACCCTGAACAGGACCTCCTGAGGTCGAAAGTCAGCTATTGGATCTTGTGGGGATGAAGTAATGTAGGTTTTTCTCCACTAATTAACATTAAATTTACAGTATAAAAGTCTTTGTTAAAATATGACACCAAAGCCATCCCCCAGGAATCTGGTCAGTTGGGAAATTGTAGTTTCTCTGCCAGGTGCCCCCTGTGGCCTGAGGTGGTCTTCTGCACTGAAGCCACTTCTCACTCCCCTCAGCTGCCAAAAGCAGAACCCCTGCTGCTGGCTGTGTATGGCAGAGCATCATGGAATATCCCAAGATGGAGAGGACCCACAAGGATCAGAGTCCTTCTCCCAGCTCCACATAGCACCACCGGCAAATCAGATCAAATCTGAATGCCCACTGCCCTGGGGAGCCCACCACACTCCGGTGAAGAACGTTTTCCTAACACCCAACCTGACCCACCCCTGAGATGCACGATGTGCAATCGGTGATTGTGAGGTTGTGGAGGTGAGGGAGGAGTAGGTGTGACACGTGCCAGCAGACACTGGGAACCAGTCCGGTGCTGCACAGATCAGGCAGCTTGGCCCCAGGTGAGCCCCCTGAAGGCCCTGCAGGCCAATGCTGTCAGCCACAGAGCACCCAGCCGTGAGCAAAGCCAACACAGTTTCTTTAACCCCACAGAGGAGGCTGCAATATCCATCCACAAGGGAGCACAGCAGCCCTGTGTGCCCAGAATTAGGACACCCGGATAGTTCTGCCTCTTTCTTTACGGGGCTTTTGTGAAGACGAACTCACAGCCGTAGCGATAAGCTCAACAGAAAAGTCCTTGAAGAAGATAACATACCTGGCTGCCAAGTAGCTGCAGTGTGAGCAGAGCACAGAACCCGGCCCTTATCGAACAATGAGCACAAAGACACAGAGCTGCTGGAGAGGGTCTTAAGGAGGGGGCACGAGGGTGATCAGAGGCAGCAGCACCTCTCCTGCAAAGGAAGTCTGAGGGAGTTGCACTTGTTCCACATGGAGGAGACTCCGGGAGACCTCCCTGCAGCCTTCCAATACTTGAAAGGAGGTTATAAAAAATATGAAATGGGAGAGGGACTGACCTTTTATACGGTCTGAGAACGACTGGACAAGGGGGAACGGCTTTAAACTACAAAAAGCTCTCCATGGATAAACCTCCCTCTTGCAGCACAGAGTCCCATGGAGCACTCAACAGATCTCTGTGCTTTGCTCAGGGAACATAAACCTCTTCTACAGAGATTCACCAAAATCTGAGGTGCATAAAAGCAGCTTTACTGCAGATGTATCGAGATAAAGAAAAAATAAAAGAACAGATTAATTATCTGAGTCAAGATTTAAAAAATGATTAACAATTTGGGAAAAATCTTATAAAAAATAAAATCCTTTGTTCTTAAAAAACTTTAATCCCTCCACACTCAGCTAGCAGATACAATCACCACTACCACCACAGTCTGTAGAAAAACAAAAGGAAAAAGATCTGCTAATAACTCACGTTAGAAAAGTTGATATTAAATTTAGTTTTCATTTGGAAGAGAGTCAGAACCACAGCAGAAAAAGTCAAATTAAACCTTGCAAAAATGCCCTGTAGTAACATGAGTGAGAAACTAAAAAGCGTTCTTGCAAAAGAACATGAAACTGAAAGAGCCAACAAATAAACTATTTATTGAACTGACAGAAAGCGATTTCTTTTCTTTCTAAAGGATTGCTCAAAATTCAGAAGCAGATTAGCAATCAGTTTTAACATGATCTGTTTAAAAAAGGAGAGCCAAGGAAACATCCAAGGTAGCTTTGCTTTCCCATCCACAGCATCAGGAAGACAGTTCCAGGAGATTTTCAAGATTAATTTTTTAAAGTAATGAATTCGAGGAGCAGAATGGGTTAAGGTCCACAAGCATTCAATAAACCAAGCTAAAAGTAACAGCAGTGCCCCTTACTAAGTGTTCAGTGGATTGCAAATTACTTGGCAGCTCAAGAATCCGAGAGGAACTAATAGGGAGAGGTAAGCACCTCCTGCTCTTACTGGGCCTTTACATATTGCAGGAGCAGGGTAGGACACCACTACACTGCTAAATGGGGAAGAAAAAATCAAACAATCAAAAAAAAAAAAAATCAGCAACAAATACCCTGCATACATTGCAGCTAAATTCGTTGAGACATAACTTGGAAATAACAGCACGGAGATATTTGCACATTCTGCATGCAACACATAGATGGCCAGAATAGAGGGCAGGGGCAATCTCCACCAGAGCTGGAGTGCAAGTACCCAATCTGTGCTGCCTTAGAGCAGGTCCCTTCTCTAAATGTCAGCTTCAAAGGAAAAAATTTTCTCTCCATTCCTTCTGTTTTCCTTACATGCATAAAGTTTGATTTTGTATAAGACCTTCAAAACCATTACAGCAGTTTTATAAATAACACAGTCACTTAACCATTGCTTAATATTTACTACCAAAGTGAACATCTTCCTATGCTATCTTGTAACGACAGCAGGTGAAAGGACGTTTCCTTACAATATGATGCTTTACCTTAGAACAGCATTTTGGTGGTACTGAGGTGCTCCATGTGACACCCTACATAGCTCCTCTTCAGACTGATGCACATAGTGAACCACTCAAAGGCTTCACCCCATTCTCTACCTCATATTTTAGGAGCCTTGAATCAGATCAATTCCCAGTTGGCATCTGGCCAACTTCAGAACCTTCCAAACCAGAGCTGTTTGTGGAGGGAACAGATCTGAGCTGTTTAAATGAGCTGAGGGCCATTAGTCCCTCATCTCTCTGCTTGACAGCAATAGGGCAGCACCTAGAACACCACAGATTTGGTCTTCTCAAATCCATAGGCTCACTGAAACTTCTCCCTTTCACAAAGGTTTCCAAACTGTCCACGTTTATGAGAATATTCTCCTGCAGATTTTATTTTGATTTTGGCTACGATATCAGGACAAAGCTTGAAGTGGTGGTTTACTTCCTATGATCTCTCACCGAAGTTCCCCTTAAAATATTAGGAGTCAGAGGCTAAACTGATTCTTGAACATAACTGTTAAGACGAAACTAAAAGGACCCACTTCAACGTGTAACCAGCCATCTAACACAGTTATTTATGAATGGCCTTTCAACAAATGCCACAAATGGCCGATAAAGGATTACTTAAGGATTCCAGTTTACATTACAGGAGAAGATAGATCTCGCCCTTTCCAAGTGGCTGACACCATCAGCACAGTTACTCAGACAGCCCAGAAGACAGACTCCAGGACCTCAAAACCTCAAACAGAAAAGGCCTCAAATGTAGCCCATCATCTCCTGACTCAGACTTTATGCCATTACGCTCCCAGTAATAATGGGTGCTGGGGTGATAAGCCATAAAATAGCCTGATTTATTTCTGAATGCAGAGGATTGGTATCTGAAGTGCTAGCTGCACATACTGAAGAACCCAAGTCTTGTTACAGTCTGAAAGGCCCACATGAAGAACAACCTTCTCATCTCTCCTGAAATATGGTGTTTCACCACCTTATTTCTGATAACCCACCCATTCAGACAAATTCCACATTTTTTCAACTTTCTCCACTTTATCACCCAGCTGTCCTGCATTTGTGCATTTCTTCTTTACAGTCCCAATGAGTCTGTGTTGTTTTAGCTTGGATAGAAATAGAACTTTCCATAATCAGAGAGATCGCTAGTTTTTGTCACTGCTAGTGACAGAACCTGCAGTCAATCACTCAGTATGCTAAGCCCTTTCTAAGCTAATTTCTGAACACTAATTTCAAGTAAACATTACCTGGCTTAAGAAGCTCGGACAGCTTTGCTGGTATTGTCAAGTTATACTTACTGCACAAGTCTAATACATAAACACAACCGCTTGAAGAAATCCTCGGCATGCTTGTCTACGTAGTAATCTGCAGACCACCCCTTGGACACACACAGAACAGTCAGAGGACTGTGGTCCAAACTGGAGATAGTACCAGAGGGTGTCTGACACAGGCAGGAAGAGATTACCAGGGAACAATTTCACTCTTTGGAGATCAAAGTGAACACGATTAATGGCACATTTGCCAGTGAAGAAGTATTAATAAATGCAGCGTGGCCACCCTAGGTGGGTTGCTCTTAGCATTGCAAAGGCTATCTGAATAACCGGCACAGATAGAGGGATATAATTTTTCTTTTGCATCCATAACTGCAATTTTAACTCAGAAACGTGGCAAATCACCATCAAGTGCCTAAAGCCAGCGTCATTGTCTGCCTTCAAAATTATACAGAAAATTGCTACAATTAACAGAACACAACCTTTACCAGCTACGGAACGTTTTACTGAATAATTACAGCTTCCAGACATTTTACAAGATGTACCAAACTCAATTATAATTACATGAGAAAACATATGCAGATAAATACTTAAATATCTACACCTCACAAATTAAACTGATTTCTCCTTACTAATATGAGGTAACCAAGAGAGAATGAAAAAGCCAGCACAACAGCAATCATCAGAAGGGAGCAGAAGGGCGACAGAGAATGACTTTAAGAGGCTGCATGGAAAAACATGTTTTAATTTTGAGACTGCCCTTTGAAAGTTCTACCACCAACAAATATCCTCACTGTTGGCTTCCAGACTTCTTGGCAGCTTTGGCAAAAAGCAACACATCTTCCAAATGCTTCAGACGTTGTTTCGGACACTTCATCTTGCATCCTTTTTCAGCATCTTTACTTTGAAGAGAAACTTACAAAAAGCTTTGTATTTACATCATTTACACAACATTGCATATTTTTTTTCGTCTGCCTTCAGGTTTGAAGCAGCTGATCACAACTTCAAATGCTTTAGACTGTATTTAAAGTTGTAAAAATCAAACTCAGTTTATATTAGCGTGGAGCTGTATTCCGCTATTTTAACATACACCTTGTCCCTATCACAGCACTATGAACACTGATAACAGAGAAATATGACCAGGCTTACTCTTGGTGTAACACTTCTGAGAAGTAACCAAGACCTTATATTGTAATAAGTGTTTTTTATTAACTCGGAAAAAAAAAAAAAAAAAAAAAAAAAAAAACCTGTCCTTAAGAAAACTGTTGTGCTCCAGATCTACTATAATTTTTATTCAGGGGTATTTTATACAGCTTTGTTGTATAACTTGTTGGAAGCTCCATTGCAGAACATCTTGATTTAACCAGAAATCTTGCTTATCCAGACACACAAGCAACCTGAAAATACAGACTAATATATTCACCAATGGTTGCAGACCACTGCAGCAATTCTGAAGTCCTTACAACACTGCACCATATTTCAGCATGGTGCCTCAATCATTTTCTCTTTAACCCACTCCAGCTCCCACTTCCACAATTAAAAGTACTTCACCTCCACTCACCTAGCACACACTTCCTCAACACAGTTTCCAGCAGAGATGATACCATCCCCTGAGCGTTGAGTTTGCTATGACTGTATGAGGTTTCACTTCTGGGGGGTGGATGAGGAAGGAGGGGAGGAAGTCACCCAACTCTCTTCATACTGCTAAAAATGAAAAAGTTATACTACTATGCCTGATCATCATTTCTTATTTCTGGACACATTTTTTGGATTGTGTTGATCTCTTCCTGCTCTCAAGTGCTCAGCATCTTGTATTCATTTCTTTCTACCACACATGTGTAGTAATATCTTTTCTTTTGCTTCAGCCTGAAAACCGAGACCAATTGGCTGTACTTTCTACTGTCCATACAACCACACGGCACATTTCATTTTCCTCAAGGGACATCTTTCAGAAATCAAACTATTGTGCTTTAGAGCCTGGAATCCTATTTCTTTTTATATGTAATACTGCTATAGAGCTCTTTTGATTTTCATTATTTTGTTCTCACTAACAAGAAAGGAAAAATTATTTAAGCTACAGAACTTCTCTTCAAAAAAGTTTTTCACTAGATCTCAACTTCTTGCTTACATCAAGCAGCAAAACTGCAAAAGAGATGTTAGTCATATCCTCTATTCAGAATTAACATTAAGAACAGAAGCAGCACAGTATTTAAGCTAGGGAAAAAAAAAGTGCATTTTCCTTCTATATACACTTCTGCCACTTCTGCAGTGTAAGCCTTTAAGCATGTAAAGAAGTTCAGTTCCAGTACAGGAGTCAACATTAATCAATTGTCCCTCTCTATCAAACTAAAATGCCTTAAGAACATGACCACCAAACGACATACTTTTCTTTCAGCTCTTACACAATATGCTTCTGTGGATTCCTTTGTGCGAAATGCATCCAGATCATCTTTAGAAAAAGGATTTTTTTTTTTTTAATTGCAGGACTAGAAATTCTTTGCAAGTAGCCCACATCTCACTATGGTACTTCAATGTTTATTTTTCTTTTTCTAAGGAAAGAAGTCAGCTAAAATGATAACAAATAAAGAGAACATAGAGTTGCAATCAGTGTATTATCTGTGCAAATAAAAAAAATCTAAAGTGCTTCCCTCTACTCTCTCCTTTTCAAGGGAGGGCAATAAAAATCTCTCATCAAAAATCCTGTCTGTGGATATAATTGAAAAGGCTTCGCTTAGCAGAATCAGAATGCTGGCAGTTTTGGCTAGCACGTTGGAAGCTTTCATACCAGCAACCACTTTTGAAAACCATCAATAAACGAGAGTCAGTAGAAAAATCAGAGACCATGGGTCGTATTTAGCTCCATTATTAAGACATAACCTCCTCTTAATCGCTTCCTCCTCTCTAAGTAAGAAACGTTTAAGGAAAAAGAAATGTAGGAATTCAAAGACAGAAAAGCATAGGCACAAAGATCTTTAGACTGAGCATGAACCACAGAGGATAAAGGATGCAACTAGTTGTTACAAATACGTTCTCCTGTCCTCAGAGTTCCTGCCACTCCTAGACCTGCTCACAAAGCAATGTTTGTAATGCAGAAGTTCACTAAAGGATTTACTACTGCTACACACTTTTAAATGCTTTAGAAAACGAAGGCAGTGGGCCACACAAAATACTGAATTCCACAGCATATAAACAATCCAGGCTTTAAATTGATTCATGGGAGCAAAGATAATCACTTCAGAAATTTACCCTTATCTAAGTGAAAACTGAATTCTGAAGGAAAACATGCATTACCATCCAGCCAACTTTGACTTAAAATACATTGTGATCACTATGAGTACAAAGACAATCTTTTTCAAATAGCACAGATTTTACAGAATTATGAGACATGACACAACAAATGAGCAACGCAGAGGGCATTAATGCTTTGAACAACTTGGAAAAAAATAAAACCTGTAAAGCTAGCCAACAAAAATAAATTATTTTAACAGACTGAACTTTTATTGACAAAAGTCCTAGAATGTAACTTTGCTGTTAGCTAAATCCCCACTCATTAAGTACTCCTTAAAACCCATCCAAAAGAGGAATCACATAATTTTACTTCTGATGATGAAAAAGAAGTCCACTCCTCCACACTTTAAAAGTTTTCTTCAATTCTGAGGATTCCATCATGTAAATGGGTTAATAAAATATTTTCCACCAGAGCACTAAACCAAAAGGAAATAAAGCACTGGACCCACATACCTCAAACTTTTTTTTCTTCAAGTAGTAAATTTTAAAACAAACTGCAAATCATTATATATATGAACATGCCAGCTTGGAATTGTCTTACCTCCATTGTAAACTGATTCATCAGCAAGTTCAGTGAATCCATGTTTTCACCCAACTACAAGATACATAAGCTTATAAGAAACTGCCAAAACCTCTCTACATTTTTGCAGTACACCACCACCCAGATCAGTTTTAAAAAATGGAAATAGATCCTCAAACTATGCAACTATCATCTAACCAAACCATTCAAGTTCTAGGTTCTTAAATTTAACACACTGTGCTCATGTGTTCAATCATATAACTGGGAGAGAAAGACCAGCATGTTTTCCCTGCAATGCAAACAAAAGATGCATAGATGGGTATGTTTCAGATTCAGACAAAGAAATTAAGTTAAAAACTCATATGAATTACATCTCTGTCGACTAAGAAAACATTTTCACAAGCTGTTGAAGCAGATGTACTATAAGAATATAAGTTCTTGCCTCCTCTTTAAAAAGATATTGGAATTCTTCAGTATCTAGGTAATGTTTACTAAGTGAAATTTCTATAACACAAAGTGGCAAACTATGATGTATCTATCAGTGATGCCAGCATAGAAATCATCTGCATCACACTGACTGCCTCCAGTAACTGCTCCACAGTAAGATTTCTGCAGTTTCAGTCCTCTTCAGGTTTTTAACATTTCTGGAATAACAATTTAAGTGTTTACCCGAATTCAAAATCCATAGAGATACTTTAAGAAGTAGGAAAGAGGTTATGGATTTATCTGCTTCCAGAGCTCTTCATGAATAAGACTGACATCAGCAGAATGCATAATGAATTGAGATGAAGTTCACACCAACGAATGAGGAGAAAGATAAATGATTTATAATGCGCTGAAGTAAGTAGTATTTACTTGATAAGGTACATCTGCAGTAACACCTTTAAAATCTTTCACTACACATATTTCAAATCATCAGGCTTAAATATACTGAAGGGTTCTACAGTGGGAGAAAACACTTAAGTGGTGTCTTCTGGATTAGCTGTAAGAAGACAATATGCTATGAAGAAACCACTGATGAAGAGGAGTTACAGACAGGGATATTAAAGAGACCCTTTACCCACAACTACTGTACGTGAAGCCTCCTCTTTAAATAAGCTCTGGAATGTTATTCTATGTAAAATGACCAGCAAGCAAAGTGCTTCTCAGTTGTAAGAAGGTATGCCATTTTAAATTCTTATCATTCACTGGTAAATTTCATTTAATATGAAAAAAAACTAAAAGCATTTAGTCAAATCTGGACTTATCGGTCTCCATGATTATTCTTTATGGCAATGCTTGTAGCTTAATCTTAATAAACTGATTTTTAAGGACCTGTTTCCCACCAGCATCTCTCCTCTCAGACAGTCATTGCTCAGTAACAGAATCAGTAGGAGGCTCTAAATACCACCTCTCACCCATGAGAAATTCTTATTTTGCTGAAATATTTTAAAGTGCATAAAGGATTTTCCTCAGTTGTTTATACACAGTTAAATACACTTAAATTTCAATTTCCATGATCACAGCCTCTATTAAATAACTGATTCATGAAGAATCTGGTATGACTTTGGGTGCCCACTGCAGAAAGCCTGTACGCTGATTCTGTATAGTGCTAGAATTGCAGATTTCATAGCTATAAAGCCTAGGCACTTATCTCATGATTGCTGAGGACCACTGATATAATAATTCTACTTTCCCAGACAAGCATGGCCAATTCTTAAAAAACACAAAGTAGTTTAGAATTCAGATAATGGAAAACACCTTGAAATAAATAAATAAAAAATACAATGTATTCAAGTGTTTAATTATAAATATTTCTAATACATTTTTGACTATTATTACTTCCAAATACATTTCTTACATCTTCTGGCAATGATCATTTTTGGCAACACTGCTTATTAAACGTACAAAAAGCCAAAAATGCCAGGTAACTTTCAATAAACGCTACCATAAGTGTCTCCCAGATTACATCTGAAGATATTTACAAAAAGGAAAAAAAAAAAAAAAGTGAAGAAGAAAAGAACAGAACTTAATCAGAGGAAGTTCACTGAAACCTCTCTGTTTTTTTCTTCACAGTAGCCCAGCACCCTCTGGTTAACCACGTGCAGCTGACTCCACCACGGAGAAAAACCTGATTTCCTTTTCTGAAGCGATGTTGGTATTCACAGCGGTGGCAAAAAGGTTTCCAGGTCGTGGCTCTTGAGAGAAGGCCAGCGCCTGTTGGAAAGAATGTATCTCATAGAAAAGAAAAACTGTGAAACAATCACACAGCTGAAATATAACAATTAGTTTAAGGTTGGCGGGTTCCACTGGAACAAACTCATCCTAGCTAATCTTAATATCTCCCAAGAACCTTTAATGATATCTTGAAAGAAACTAAAGAAGTGCAAACTGACTGCAAAGGGACGAAAATGGAAAAACTAAGCGTGCTGTATGTTTTCAGGCAGATGAGTTTGCCTGTCTACACTTCAAGTCTGAAGTCCTGAATTGCCGTAAATAGATTCTCCAGCAGAATTTAAGTCAAGTAGCTTTTCAAGCAGATTTGTCATGGAAATTTTTGACTGCAAGTCTAACGCTCTTCCAGAAAAAGAAGCAGTCCTAAGAAGCTAACAGTCTGGGAAGCCTGCAAGCTAAAGCGAGGTATGCTGCTGAGGTCACTGTCATTTCAGAAGCATTTCAGCCATTTACATGACTTCTTCCCAGTCTGCTACCAACTGTAAGATTTCTTCTGCTAAGTCTATAGTATTTCCAAGTCCACATGACGAACATCAGGATTTCGTTGCTGAAATTAAAAAAAAAAAAAATACATTTTTACTGAAAATATTCAACATTTTGCACCCAGATAGAAATAATTCATTTCTATAACGTGATGCCGGAAACTGGATAACAAACTCCTTTTTCTGGCAACATCAATAATTTTAAAATGAGGAACAGGTTCAACAATAGCCATTACCATGAGCTATTCTGAAGCCTAAGTCATCTTTCTATTTGACAAATACTTCTTAGCTTCACAGCTGAATTAGCTCATGCTTTATAAGGTATGAAAGAGCTATTATGATTTTTAAAAGGTAATTAGTTTTCATATTAGAAAACTGCCCAAATAAAACATAGTTAATGTGATACACGTGCATAGAACAGGTGATTTCCAGAACAACGGATAATTGCTGAAATAATGTGTCATATGTCATCAAAGCTATTCATAGATTCAAAACACTATTTCTATTAAGACATATTCATTTTCCATTACTGTATGTTTCATTGCATGGACTGTATAATCCATGATAGGTATACTGAAAGTCACCAACTTCAAAGCCATGTGAATCTGACTGAAATCCCTAACTATTCCAAATCTCAGTATTCACATTTTTAAAATCATTAGTCATGCAGTTTAAAAGCCATGAAAAAACGGATCTGCTGATGCAATTACAAAAATATTTTGATTTATAAACAGCACCACACTAAGGATATAAACTAAAACTAGAATATTAATTAAAATATAGACAAAATATATTTAAATCTTAGAATTAAAAAAAAATGTTGTTATGACAAGAGATCTATGATAGGCCTGTAAGAGCAGTGAATACTGTATGGTTTCAATATGAGCAAAGTTGAGAAATTATAGCCCTCACCACACTGTGATTATCAGGTTCAACAGAACGCCAAGTACCAGATTAAAAATAAATAAACCAAAATTTGTTTATTTACAACGAAATGTCATTGCCTGTAAATAACCTGACATTATGAGAATACTCTAGAATTTACAGAGGCACAGGTCTTATTTTATGAAAGCGGTGTTCTAGAAACAAAACTGACTGAAATGCAAAACAAACAAATCAAAGGCAAATTAAGGGCTCTGCTGCTGTTCAGAACTCAGTGAAACTACAGCAAGAGAGATGGCATTAAAATCAACCACCTCTTCTCCTCTCTTGTATTTATATAAACAATCCCAAGAAGTATAAGCAGTGACACTGCTCAAAATATATCAGAATAAACATCCCCTATTAAATAGCTAAAATTTACCTTTAGGTCCTTCTCAAGTCTGTCTACTTCAGCCCCCAGCGTGTCAATGATATTCTCACCATGCTTAAGCATGAATGCTTCTAATTCTTCAAGAGTCTTCACTTGCTGAATTTCCTTACAAGAAATCAAATTTAAGAGGTTGAGAAAAGGGTGATGGGTGGTGATGGTGTTAAAAATAACCCTGCAGAGTATTCTGACATATCCAATAGGAATGAAGTGCAAAGTAAGAAAAAAAGTTATCTGCCTTTGCCATTTCCTTTCAAAACACCATCTACTCTGACATATCAAAGGCACAGAAGTGTATCTATTTGATGCAAACAGCTGGCTCATCATTACACCTCCATCTGACATAAAGGAGGAAAAGAAAACTATATTTGCAAACTAAGTTTAGAGAATTTCATTCATTTTCTAGATGCTTCCACAGTATCTTTTGCTGGCAGAGAAGGACACCCTATTTTTTCATCATTTTCATGCATTACTGCTTATCCATACACTGCTTAGCTTGGGAATCACATTACCAACTCATCTTAAATCCCACAATTACTGCAGAAGCTGCTATAAATACTGCTCCTTGATAATATGGAAAAAAAAAAACCCTCAAAGACAGCTGTAAGAAGTAAGATCAGGAGATCAAGTGTATAACAAACGGAAACAATAAGGTTAAGGAAGACAGGATGTTACACTCCCCGATTTCCTCAGAGCTCTTAGACCTAAGAACCAAGCTGACAAGAAGCCATCTGTCCTCCAGCATCTCAGCCACAGAGCAGATGATACAGTTGCAACACAGGACAAATAGGTAAGACTCAGTAAAATAACCAATTCATCGTGTATATATAACTACAAAACAACAGCTCTGTTTTCAGTTTTAGAGTAATGGGACAGAAGAGACTTAATAATGTACCAGAATAAGCTTAAAAAATATCCCCCAATCCCATTGACATGTAGTCCATTGTTGGACTATGACAACAGCAAGTCTAACAAGGAAAAGAAGTGAGATTAATCTGAACAGCAGCACTTCAACTCATAAATCTTACAACTTCAGAACTGGCAGTGTTGATGCCATTACAGGATAAGCTAGTAATTTAAGGAAAAACAGACAAAAAGGCAAGCATTATGTCTGCCCTTCACTATGGATGACTGAGTCCTGCTGGAAGTAGCTATTCTTTAATGATGTTTTCATAGCTGACACAAGGGTACTACTGAACAGCTGCAGGAGTAAAACAAAGGAACTCAGACTCGGCAACATAAAAATCAAGCCAACCTGCATTCTCTGCTGTGCAATCACTTACTTCTCTCTCTACATATATACACACACGTACATATATATACACACATACATACATACTTTTCATTGTTATTAAGGGGTGGTATGTTTTAAAAATGGAAACACAGACTAATGGCTTAAAGACTTGCAGTAATTACACCTAAACTCAGACAATGGCTAAGACATCTTTAATGGACAGCCATAAAATGCAGGCATCGAATTTTCATTTTGATAGGGTAGCAGAGAAATATCTGAGAGCCAATGTATATAAGAAATAGTTACTGGTGAAAATAGATGTTTAAGCAAAAGATTTTGCCTACTTAAAATTCTCCTTGTAGTTTAGATAGATTATTCTTCACTTCAGACTTCATAGCTTTACCACGTATAATTCAACTCTGAGGGGTTTTGCATTTCAATCCTAAAAAGAGGGATGTAAAAAAGCCCTCTGAACTACACTAGAATCTGAGACATCAAGGATGGTTAATTGATGAATGCAAATGCTGTCAAAATGCTGAATCCCATGATGCAAACAGTTCATATGCAAGTCTGGCCTGAAAAGCAAGATATGTAAACTGCCACTCTGCTTCTTCAGCACCCAAGGCAAATACCCGTGCCAAAAAACATGCTTATTCTTAGGTGACAGGCTTTCAGTTTTGACTTGAGTTCTTGTAATTTAATAAACATTTATCTGATGAACTGTATTCTCACTGGAATAATTTTAGACACACCTGCATTTTTCTACGTTTTCTCCTTTCTACTCAAGCCCAGCTAAGCCCAGAAATGGGTCTATTTCAGCAGCACTTTATTACAATTCTGCATACAGATACATTAATGCAAAGTAAAGACAGCTGCAAATCTTCAAAATGAAGAAGTCGTTTTAATGTCTCATCTACTTGAAAAACTTATAAGTATACTTGAAGCTGGAAAGCAAAATCAAATGCTGGAAGTAACAAAATCACTTTGTTTAAACGTACTTGTAGCAGCTGTTCAATGTCTTGTTTTTCCAGGTAAGAACGTGTAACAACCCGTCCATCAAAGTCTACTTCTGCCTTGAATCTCACTTTGCTCATTCCCATGTCTGTGGCTTTAACATCATGAATTGCTCTGAAACCATAATTTTTAAATTTGAAATCATTAAAATCATTTCATCGTCATGCATTCCCATTAAACACTGATTTATATTTAACTAGTTATATCATTCCCACAGGTACCTGCTACAGCAACACAAGTATCCCCATCTATTAAAGGGCTAGCTACAATAAAAAGAGACAGTGGTAGATATAGAACTAGATTCATGGCATTTCAAAAATAATTTAAAAAAGCTTTTAGATTTTAAAGTTCAACTTATTTGCTTCCACACAGAAGGTTTTGTGCTTTCCACCACTCTAAAACATAATTTATTCTGGAATGAAAAACACATACATGCAGCTATTTAAAAATCTTTAAGTACCCTCAATTTTGAGGCAAGGAACAATGAGCTGATTTGTGCCAGTTATTGGAAGGACTTGTTGCAATTACAGAAAGACCCTTTCCTAGCTAACTGCACAATTTGAAAGGGTGTGATTTGGAGAATTTTCTATTCCAAGCTACCTTTAACACATGAAAATGTTGTGGACGTTGTGTCTGGAACTCATTTTGATAGCACTGGATCATGACTAATCACAGTACAGCTGTTTGTAACTGGTGACGTTTATTTATTTATTCAAAGGGCCCTAACAGATGCTCTAAAAGATGAATGCTGCAGTATTTTGGACATGTGAATGGTTCTGATTTTTTGCTGCATAGCTTGACTTAAGTTTGTTACGTAAGCTCCATGATGCACAGATAGAAGTAATACACAAAAACGTTTGAAATTCTTTGCTCAGACATTTCTGAAGCATTCCTGACGATGCTGGACTTTAACACAGAAACAGTTGAAAGAAAGTAATGGTTTTGGGGTTTTTTTGCTTGTTTATTTTTCTTCAGACCCAGGACTCGCTACAAATAAATAAATACATATCTAAAATATTGTAGCTGATTAACTCAGTAATATATTCGCAACTAAAACTCGAGAAGAAAACCAGAAGTGTTTCACTTCTAAATTAAGGCTAATAGGGTTGAAGTAATCCAAAACAGCTCCTTAAGTACATTTATACAAGATTTCAGAATTACAATAAGCTGTAACTTTGTTATTTCCAATTGCAAAGTTACAAAGAAAGAGAAATTAGCATTGCATTCATTCTGTAAGCATCTAATGTGCAGAATCTATTATACCATAACATTACTGTAGCACTTCAGAGGCAGCTGCTACTGAACTCCAGACACTGAATATTAACAGTAACACAGAATTAAAACATCTAAGTCTTATGAGCTATAAGAGCAACACTGCTGCATCGTTTCTGTGCTAGTATTTCACATATTTGAAGCTACTTCTAAATTTGTCATGGCCTTCTCAATTAAGTCATGCAAGAATTCTGGAAATTAATGTAGCTGTTGTTACATACATGCAATTTCCTTTCAGCTGTGGAACATCAAGGGGCAGAAGCATTCAGTTTACTAGATTTTTAGCACAGTAACAATAAACATTCTAAAATCTCAATACAGAAGATTCCACCTCAAAACAGTAAGCCTTTTCTTAAGTGCCCAGATGATTTTTCCCAAATGTTGTTTTCCTGCTTTTTACTGTTGGGTAGAATTTTGGGGTTGTGAAGATTCTCACCTTACAACAGGATCACTTTCCAGTAACTCAGTAAGTCGCTGCAGTTGTTCAGGTTGAATAGATCGTCCCAGCAGGGCTTCAGTGTTACTGTAGATGAGAAATGCTGACACAGTTCCTAGCAAAGTTCCAACACCTAGAGACCCCACGCTGTCATAGTATGGGTTTCCTAAAGAAGACATCTCAGATTAGTTTCATGGTGCATTTCAAAAACGTATCAGGTAATTCAGATTTCACACTGAAAGGAGTACACAGTTTGTTCAGGTGTGGTTTTCTGTTTTGTTTCGGGCATTAACGGTTCTTTTCTACCAATCAACAGGAGGATGTTGGAAGAAAAAAGTGATCGTAACATAAAGTCTCAAGGTCTTCCTCTCCCTCAGATAGGAAACATCATATATTCCTTTCTACTGCAAAACTGATAAATGAGTACACTTTTCAGTTATTTGGGTTTCTGGGTATAGATTATGTTTATACATTTAAATATAGGCAATAGCATAACCAAACATCTTTGCTCTTTTATCAGTAAAGCAGCGTTGATTTATTAAGTTAATTAAATAGCTATCATTTTTGATGGAAAACAAAATGTTTCCTACATGACCTTTCCGATCTCTTCAAACACTTCCAAGTGTTTTTACAGCATTTATATAATGGACATAAAATGTATTCAGATTGGTAGAAACAGGATTGTGTTTTAACTTTATGAAGGAAATTAGAGCCAGAATTTAAAAAAAGGACCAAAAAAAAATTTAAACTTGAGACTTTTAATGCAATAGTTGCAAACACAAAATTGCCTTACAGTTTTTAAACAATTATTTTATGAGGTCAAAACCTTAAAAAGGGGAAAATAATCGTCCCTCCATAAATTTTAACTGTGCAAAGACAGATCTTGAACTAGTTGCTACACAGGTCACGCATGATTTGTGTTTGCCACATTGCTCAAGAACATTTATTAAAATTGGAATATAATACTAAAACCACTGTATATCAAAAAGAAGGAAAGAACTGCTTACTTAAGTCCCTCCCCACATGCATATGGAGCTGAATACCACTGATTACAGAAGCTCTAATTATGTAGAATATATAATATAAATTATGCGACTATAAGAAGCATATTTTTAAATATCTTAGCTTGTCCAAGGAAACAGTTCAAAAGCAAGTTACATCCATTTGTGGGCAAGTATTATTTCAAGCTTAATCCCCTTCATAACAAACATAAGGAAAAACAGACTTATTTTTTAATACTTTTAACTCAAATTTCTGGAAACCAGATCAGAGAACAGCATAAATGTCTGAAACAGTTCAAGGACCAGAGAAGGGCAGAGCTGTACTTAAGTCAATCAATGTAAGCCAAATACTCTGCATTCTTATAATGCACAGGAATCAGCTCGCCTCAGGTTGAGGCAGAATTTTACCTGTTAAAGAAGTCAGACCCATACAGGTAGCAGCAACAGCCACACTCAGAACTGCTGCAGCATCTTCCAGTAACACTACATTGGTACTAGGATCACGACTTTGCACAACTGCATACACAAAAAAAACAGTGATTGCTTTGGAAATCTTAGCTTTACTGCATTCTGCATAGTACTCTATGAACAATACTAAGATTAGCACATTAAATAAAATGTTTCCATAACTATACAGTTGTAAACTGTGAATTCTATATGCTTTCACAAAGCATTCATAAAGAGAACAAACCCAGTGCAAATCATGGAAGCTTCTCCTAAACATTTGAAAAGCATAAAGCAGCATTTATTAAAAAACAAACAAACAAGTATTTCAGTACTGCTACTTAAATCAACAGGTTATCATTTAATCTGTAAAATGTCTTTCTTACTAGAATAGAAAACAAACCAATAAAGCAAGGGTAAGTTGGAAGCAAAAATTCTTTCTATAATTAGGCAAATACAAGCAAATAGATTCTGTTTTAAATAATCACATACCTTACTGCTATAACGACACATACCATATTGATAAAATGACAGACCCTTGGCTCGAGCACTCCTGCGGATTTCATTTATAGCAACAAGAAGGGTAGCTGAAACAAGACCAAAGTAGTTGCAGAAAAAAGTTAGAGGCAAAAAAAGTTGTTTTCATTTTGAAAAGGGGAGACTTTCCTTTGTACCATCACAACAGGTCATCAAGAAAGCTGTACTTATTGATTTTTTGACAAAGCATCTCACACATCTCCCCATACAAATCATCAGTGAATCTACAGACAGTTAAATACCAAAAAAGGCATTCTACTTCTACTTTCAAATGATGCTTTTTTCAACTTCTCATTACAAACAGATAAGCAAAGTTCTCCAATTCTTTTGGTTAGCACAACTGCCACCAACAGAGTTCAAAACTTTGCTGTGTACATAAGTAATGACACACAGTATAGTCTCAGACATTAAGAATACTTTAATAGAAATATTGCTTGGAGCTACGTACCTCCTTCAGATACCAATGACCCTGCCAAAATGCAGTATGCCTGTATGGGAATGGAAAAAGAAGTCTCAGTTATTGTATTGACCTCTTCACCACAGACTACTCTAATGCTGCATTCCAGAACACCACTAGACACCCTGCCATGTAGCTGTTAAGAAACAGAAAACAAAAAGTCATCTAGCAACCAACAATACTTCAATTATGCAATATACTGCAAACAAGAAAATGATCTTGAGAGGTGGTGTTTACAGAATAGCTGTCTTTCTGTAATATCTGCTCCAGTTTAACAAGATATTTCTTTTCCCCTCAAAACATGGACATCAACGATGGCTTCAGTTCACTGTTCTGGGATTGAAAATGACTGAAGAAGTGAATTTCAGAGGGTGACATTACTTTCTGTTAAGTCAGCAATAACACGTACAGATATAATAACAAAACTAGATTAGCTTACCCAGAGAAGAGACTCTATAGGATGAGGGTGGAGTAAACCCATGATCCCATGATACCAAGAAAGTCCTGCACCCATCATGAAAATGCCCACCCCACTAATCAGGGAGGCAATATAGCGCATGTTTGTGAAACCATACCTAGGTACAAAGAAAGAAAGTGATTTAGGAAAATAAGTTACCTCGCTGCAAATGTGTCATCTTTATTTTAGCTAACTGCAAACCTTTAATGCTTGCAGTCTTTATGAGCAGAGGGAAAAGGTGAAATAATATCAAAGTGTACCTTTATTCCTTTTATGATTTTAACTGCTATTACAAACAGCACATCTCTTCAGTGACATTTAAAGAGCTATAGTACATAACAGCAACAAGGAAAATAAGAGAAATGGGATTGTTGAAATATTTTTGGCATCTCCTTCCAGTAAGTTAAGATTAAACCATTTCTTCAGATTACTTGAAGCTGCTAGAGATGAAAAACTTAAGCAGTTCTCTAAGTCGGACATATATTAAATAATTGCTTCCAATCAAGAATGACCTGCCCAAATAAGTAAGGTGTAAAGCAGGTTAAGACCAAGAAATCGATCATGGAGATCACAGCTTCTAACGTTTATGAAGCTGTAAAAACGTATCACTAAAACCTGTTACTGAGATAAGAGCAAACAGTAGCTTGAGTCAAACACCTCTTCTTACAACACCAGTAGTCTGCTTGAAAAAAAAGCACTTTGTTGTTTTGTTGTTGTTTGTTTGTATTTCAAATGCCAATATTCATGCGAGTGACATATAAAAACAACATAAATCTAATCACTGGAAGAAGCAGAAGAGCTCAGAATAGATTAAAAGGAATAAAGGCAATTAAAACAGTACACATCACAACACATACCGCAGCAAAAAACGTTAAATATAACATGTATCAAGGCACTGAAGTTAGAACTGCAGTTTGGCAGAAATCCATTTTCTTTTTTTTTTTTTCTCCCCATGTTAAAAATAAGAAGCATTTCAGAAATGATATAAAAAGTGGCACTTATAAAAAGAATAAGAACTGCACAAAGCTGATCTTACTCCTATATATGATTACTGAAACCATTATTTACTCCAAAAGCTTACGGATGACTAGGGTCAGGTGTCCTTGCAGACTGACTGATGCCCAAAGCTAGCAATGCCTATTTAAGACAAAACAAAAAAAAATATATTAGTTGAAGAAAATATGAGTACTATTCTGTTTCATCTGAATTTTAAAGAGAAATAAAATCAAGTGCAGTGTGCTGATTTGCATATATGCTTTTGTTCTTCATGTTTTAGTAGAGTTGGAGTATAACCCCTAATAACTGTTAACCAAATGTAACCCTTTTCCTCCCCTCCCAAAAAATTGTTAATTGTAACTGTAAGAGATTTTAGAATTGTAACCTGAAGTGAACATCACATGTAATCACAATTGTTGTCACCCTGCTTCAATGTGAAGGAACACAGTAATTCAGGAAACAAAACCACTTACATAGATCCCTTCTGAAGAGAGATTATATTGCAATGGCATATAATTTTTAAGAAATAATTTCCTAACTCTCAGCATTCTTTTACCAAGCGATGACTAAGGAAACTCTATCATTCTATTACCATACCTGACAGGAGAAGTTTTTCTACTTAACATTCAGATAAAATAATAAAGAGGTATACTTTGTACATCAGCTTTGTTTCAGGTCTCACTGATGATCCATGAACAAGCTGAATACAGTTCTAAATATTATAAACTCCTCTTTCAACTTACTTCTAGAAGAACTTTCAGAATTTACACTCCAGCTTGTGTCATCCTTGCATTAACAGAAATTAAAGTTTAATTGCTGAAGTATGAGGACACACATGCAATTACAATAAGACGACCAATATATCATCCTTGTCCAGGACGGGCAGGGAGGGGTGATTTGATCTGGTTCTGGTACTGCTTCCAAAAGGTAAGACCAGTTACATTACGCATATGAGTGGTGACAAGCAAGATGAGCAGTAAGTCCTAGGACAGCCTTAATGTTAGCATCTGTGACTAATATTTTAACCTGTATAAACTCTGTCTGTGCATTTGCATCCTGTTATTTGAAGGAAAAGTAAGTTGCAACTGAAGTAGAAACTATGAATTATATGAAAAAAAAATTGCATCTTAGAAGAACAATAGTAATCGTGGCAGAGAGAGAAGTAAAATAATGTATATATACTACAGATAGAATTATCTCAGCATAAACACTAGCCCTAATATTAAAATGGGTTTTATTTATAACCAGAGATAACTCTTCCTAGACTCTGCATCTAAAGTCTCTAGACTAGGTCAATTACTCTAGCGTTGGTTTATAAACTGTCTGCCAAATTACACACATTAGTGTAAAGGAAATAACAGCCAGATAAGCCTGCAGCAGTCACTATATTTGACAAGTGAACGTGCAGCAGAGTGGCAACAACTCTGCGCTCTAATTGCAGAACAGCAGGAAGAGCCCTGGGTTTAGCAATGTTTTTGAAATAATGTGCATTTCTGACAAAATCTGCCTTCACCTGCCTACAATTTCATAAGGACTATACATAATGACATTATGTTTTAAGTGATATTACCCCTCGCCTCCAGACAACTAAAAATGCACTTATTTATAACTCATATGCAAATCTTGCTCCCCCTGCATGCATGCATAGCTTGTCACACTCTGGACAGGCTTTGTAATCTGAATGATTTAGACCAAAAATTATCTAATTATTGAGAAGAACATAAAGACACCCTCTCTCAGATGTAACTGTGTAGTTAAATAAAAACTAAGAAGATTTTAAAAAGCCATTAGATTAAGTACTAATCAGTACACTGAACTACTGCTTTCAAGAATAATAAAAATATTATAAGTAACTTCTTTTAAACTTAAAAATTAATTACAAGTGCTAACTGAAGCAGAATAGAAAAATACTCACCTGGTTGCATGTGTCTGCTAAAGAATGTATAGCTTCTGAAAACATACTTGCAGAACCCGTGTAAACCCAAGCAAGCAGCTTAAAGAAAAAATTCAACCCATTTCTGAAAATAAAAACAAGAATTAAGCTAAAAAACATCAGAAGATTTGATTTTTTATGTTTTAAGCAAAACCAGAAGCACTGTATAATCATGCATTCCCACATCCAGAATAGCTAAAAAAAGTATTTTTCCACATACTGTTCCCTTATATTAACAATGTTTTAGTAAAGAAATAATTCATTCTTAAAAAAAAAAACCCAAAACATTTTACAAATGAGATGTAAATGGTAGCCACCATTTACTTAGGAAAACTCCACATATTTTAATGCATGATGGCAGATATTCTCTACGTTCACTTCCTTTAAAACAGAATTATTAGCTTCATTTTCTTTCACTCAAACTTAAAAGACACTGTAGGGAATAACAGCAGAAACAGAAATGTCATCATCTGCTGCTGTCCTATGGAAGATTGTTTAAAGTATCGATTAAAAGCATCCTTTCACAAGGCAGCAAGAATGAACAACTTTAAACATCGGCCTCTGCATGTCCTTCTTAATGCCGAGTTTAGCTTTAATAAATTGTTTCACCATCTCCAAAAAAAACTGACCTTCTCTGATCAGAGAGATACCTTCTCTCTTATCTCCACACATTGGTGAATGTATTTACTGAATGTCTTTCCCACCAACAAGACATAAACAAGTCTGTTAACTCTATTACAGAGACACAGGTATCTTCACCTTCAGCACTCAGAATGTTCCCCACTCCAGGATAATAAAAAACAAAGTTTCCATCTTGGCATAAACAAAACTTTTTCTTTTAAAACTTACATGCAAATAGCTACCATTACCACCTTCCCTGGTCCCTTGAAAAACATAGCTGCTGCACTGGAGCGTGGCTGTAAAAAGAAATGAGTATTAAAACAAGTTACTGAAACAAAATAGACAAATCTTGAAGACCTCCTAATGTAGCTACTGAAAAAATTACTCAATAACATCTTTGTATTGAAAAAGTGAAGCTGCAGTCCTTGAAGACTATTAATTTACTACTGAATGTTCACTGAACTGCAGCAAACTCTTATGCATTACTACAAATGGAGAGCTATAAAAAAGATATACAACCAACAGAGCCTCCAGCCTCCACCAGGGGCCACTGCAACCGTAACAGCAGGAGCCAGCTGTTCCGCAGGAAAATAAAGAAATCAGTCTACCATGATGGAGCAACTGGACCTAGGGAATATGTCTGCCTAAGCAAAGAGGAAAGGCCAAGAGTAATGCAGGACACATAGCTAAGAACTGCTGTGATGGATATTTTTTCCACAGGACACCCATTACTTTTTTTTTTTTTTTTTTTTTTTTTAACATTAACAGTGTATTTAGTACTCATGTTTATAGACTATGGGTCAGGCATGCCAAAAAGTGGGCTGTGAGTTGGATAATACATACATTTGTGAATAATTATTGTCAAGGACAAAGCACATTTCATCAAAAATCTCTGATGAACACCATGAGAACTCACTAAAGATTGCAACCACTTGCATTGAACTAGGCACTGAGGCATTAGTTTCACAAAAACAGGGTCGAATATCCCACTAGATTTATGTTTTTGTTGCTGTCTGTTTCTTTTGTTTTAATAAAAATACATTAAAAATAAGTTTTGTTACTTATTTGCATTAACTGTAGTATACATTTTATATAAGGCCCAAAACACGCATATTTGCTCAGTGAGGCTGAGGCAAGCCACAAGGTTGGACACCAAATGCTTTGGGTAGAATCCAAATAAAGACACAATTTTGTTACCAAGCTGGCAACTGACTAAACAAACAAACAAACAAAAGAAAAAACTTACTGATGGTTTGATTATACTGTCAGAGTTGAAACTCATTTAAACTGACAACTCATTTACTGCTGCGTTATAGATATCTGTATATGCAGTACTACAGTGCAAATACATCTTCCGATAATATTCAGATAGTTATGTTTATGAAACTGTTTCACAACTTTTTTTTCCTTCAAAAATTGACATAGTAGATCTCATAATATTTTTCTGGCCAAAAACATTAAAACACCACTCACCTTAGTATTTCCAAAGAACTCCCTGTATTCCTTCAACAGCCTTTGGTTTCTAAATAAATCTGCAGCACAAAGTATCATGAATATTTACTAGTTACTAGTAACCTCAAGAATTTAAGGTTTTGTTGCTTTGTTCCCCCCCCCAAATAGCAGCTGAGTTCCAATAAAAGCTAGATAGTCTTATCGAATCAAAATATCCTAAAGGGATCTTTATAAAAAATTCTACTCAATATTGTTAATCAGAAATTGGATGTTTCATTGCAAGGCTCTTAACTTCAGTACTTTTTCCACTCACTAATGATGATCGTTAACTTCAAAGTAAACGATGGTATACTCCAGTGACAAAATTGTTTCAACAATGAAAACATATTTTTTAAAAAAGCCTCTTATTTTAAAGTGCATAACTGGAGTAAATACTCTGAAGAGGTGTTACCTCTCCTGAGGTTTTAACTGACTGGATGGATTCAAATCCATTACAAGCTATACTTGATTTAACTGTAGCTGCAATTGGTAACACCAAGATGACAACAATAATCATAAGCAAAAAGATGACTTTAGCATGTTTTTACACCCTTCTGAAGCAGAAGGGCACAGGACTCATTTCAGGAGAAAAATAAGTGGGTAAAGATATGATATAAATATTTAGATGAGTTTTACGTCGTTTGAATACGTAAAGTGAATATATGAAAAATAAAATGAAAAGTAAGAAAAATCCCACGTTTTCATCATTCAAAAATGAAAAGTCACCCCTAGAAACAAAGGATGACAACAGATTTCAACTGAATGTATGTTCTTGATATATCACATGATTAATAAACTAGAAGCTAGTAACAGACTATAATCATATGGATGGTAACGTGTTACTCTAACACTATGCCATAAAAACATATTCAGCAACTGAAAAGTCCAAATGTGTACGTTCTCAGTGAAAAAACAAATACATTGACTATCTAATGGATTTCCAATCATGCCTGAATTTATTTGAAAACTACTTACTTTCTCTGTACTTGATCTCTGCCTCTTTGCGTCGCTTTCTCTCTCTAGCAAGAGCCTCTGGACTACCCCAGACTTCAAGAGACCTGCACAGAGTAGAAGTACCTTAACAATGGCTCTACTTATGCAAGTAACACAATGAAACAGCATACCTGTAACTTCTTTTTAGTTTAACTTTGTCACAAATGACCTTCCTAACAACAGAACATCACATAATTCCTTCTGACAAGAAGTCATGTATTATTTTGCGGTACAAAGAACTGGGAGAGAGGCTGCAGGGGAGAAGTGTCTCAGCTTTGGACACATGAAATACTGCCTCTGCAAACTCTGCTACAGTTACGAAAATTAAGAAATAAAATGCATTCAAATGGAAAATGAAAAATTATTGCCCCTTCACATTGTACACTTGACTTTTAAAAAGCTCTCTCTCCCATACAATCCATTCTAAATGAGCCAAACATCTCCTTTACAAAAATTCTCTTACTTTGCCTCTACATCTGATCTCAGGTACACAGTGAAAGTCTCAGTGTCATCATGGGGGCTTCGTCGTTTAATTTTCCGCAGTTGATCTAAATCACTAAGGAAAGCAAACAAACAGTTTAGTGAGGGTTGTATTATTATAATCCTAAATTTTGATCTGAGTGAATTTTCCACAGCCTAAATTAGGTGCTCACACTATGAAAACACGAAATAGCACACACTGAAGACAAAGTAATAAAACATTTCCAGTGAATGATCTGCGTGTAATTGACTGTATGCAAATGCTGTATAAGACGGCCCACAGCTTAATATTTGTAAATGGCAGTGACTATGCTGAAAAAGTAGTACTTTTGTAGCTCAGAATTTCCTCAATCAAACATTAGTCTGTTCTTTGTATCTGCTGCTGTTTCCCTGGAAATAAATAGGAGGCATTACTTCAGGACTTAAGTTGTAGTAACATGAAGTTTCCAGTGATTAGCTGCTCTATGGGTGGACAGTCCTCAGCCAAGTTTGTGGTCACGTAAATACAAGTAAATTAATTTAAGAAGCCACTACGGAGACATGCAAACTAAGTTCAAATTCCTAATCCACTGCAGCACAAGTAAACAAGAGCTAACTTTAGCCACTTAGCACTATATGCACTGCAAAAGCATTCAGAAAAAGCTGCTGACATGAGTCACTCTAGAAACGTTCATTATTACTTTTGATTCAAAAGTATACACTGTTTAAGTTTCAGCCTAAGACCATCATACCTGGATTTGAGACAAAACTCATTAATTGCTCTGACTCCAGTAATGAAGTTGTTCTGCGTGTACTTTGGTCCATACTCTCTTTTTTTGAGGACTGCTTTCACTTAAAAACAGAAAGAGGTAAGTAAGTCACTCACAGGCTGTAGCAGAAACTGCAAAATGCAATTCAATTTGATATCAAACTGTGATACTACTAAGTGGAGACCCGAGAATTATCGCTTGTCAGTGAGGCACAAAGTGAGTAAGAAAAGACAGAAATGTTCACACTTGTGGAAGCAAGAAGCAGTAGGATCATCCTAACTCCAAAAATGTTACTTGAGTAGTTCAATGTTCTCAAACATCCTACACAGTTAGCTGTCACTATCAGCTACGTATCCAACAAGTTCAATGTCAGAAATGCTGTCTGGCTGCTAACACAGCATTCAAGTACTGCAGTTTGAAAAGCCTTGTTCTGACAAATGAAATGTCAGCAAAGAACTGTTTCTTCTTTTCCCCCAACACCTAACAACTCCAAATTCTGTAGGTAAGATTTGTAATCTTTGCAGACTGCACAGAGAACTGCGCTGCCTACCCATGTCATTTTGATCAACTATTAACTTCAAAATTCACATCCTTAATATTGGACATGAATAACAAATTAAAAATATGTATTTTTTATAATTCTTTGCACTTCTAGAAGATACAATCACATCCCATTTTCATGCACAACAAAGAACACCATGTCTACTCAAAAATAAATATTGATTTCAGAAATAAATGAAATTTTAAATGCACACCATTATTTCCTGCTTGACTATATTTACACAACTTAGACTCATTTTCAAATGAAAGTCATTATACAGTTGTTTCTCTTTAAAATGTTAGGTATCTTAGATGAAGAGTTACGGTTGCTGAAGGATATGCTACTAAAGAAGTCATTCAAAACCAAAAAAATTAATCTTTGCTGGTGAAGACTTAAATACACGTATGAATTTCTCGTATATCACAGCATCTCAGCCAATGTTTTATATAGCTAGTTCGAAAATTACTCCTTAAATCATAGAACACCTACAGAAAGTTATTCTACTTAAAGACTCTAAGGAAAAAAAAATTCCCAGAGTTTTGCATTCTTACTTCTGACCTTCAAAAGCCTAAAGACAAACTACAATGCTCAGTGTTCAGCAGCTCACTAACACTGCAGATAGCACTGATATTACGTTAGGAATACCTGGAGCAGTAAGTTTCTAAGCTACAACAGTAACTGAAGACTAGAATTTCATTTTACAAACATTACCAAAATCTTTACCATTATTTTTTTGTTTGTCTAGACAAAGCCCTCTTCCTGCTGAAATATTGGCACACTGTATTTAAATTATTCTACAGTCACACTGCATCTAATTTCCCTTGTCTGCCTTACGTGTTCCCCATGCATACCTACATTACCTACACTGAGTGACAACAGACCCAAAGGAATGAAGGAAAGGGATGCAGATAAAACTGTACAGAGAATACACATAGGGAGATAGGACCTCACCTTGCCAGTGAGGAGCAGTGTGAGCTCATCGTTTTTTATAAAACGTGGGAAAGACAGGAAAGAATGTGGACAGAACTTGTTGCGTTCTCAGTCAGCATCTCTGCAGAGATGTTTATTTTAAAGGAGTTTAAAGATAAATTCTTGTTTTGATCAAGTTCTTTTCCAAGAGTTTATAGCGTAACTCATAACAACATAATAAAAACTTAAAATACATAGAGTGAAATCGAGCATGATAAATTAAAATGATGAAAGAAAATCATGCCTTTATTTTATCCAGTTTTTAAACAATATAAAGACAAAAGACTGTATTTATTACAAGCACAAATAAGAACACTATGGGACACAGATTAGGTAGTTCACATGGTCAAAATATATTTAGAAACCACACTGATTAGATTAACTCAGCAATAAGAAGGAATGGAGGAAGACTTAGAATAAAGACTAGGGGAAGATCAAGGATTTCAAGTACTCAGCTTAGCTGCACTAAATCTGAAATGGTCAATGGACATGCCTAAAAAGGTACAAGGAGGACAGACTGTCATAACAGATGAGAAAACAAGTTAATTTTTTCCCCAACAAATGCACAAGTGTGAAAGAAGTAATTAAAAAAAAAATCACAGACAACAGAATGATTATAATTAATACTCCTATACTCTACCTTTTCAGGAGTCAAACAGCTGGGTAGCAAACAAATCTGATACACAAGTATTTTTAAAATGTTACTCACACAACTTCTTATATAATTGAAGTCAGCTACTCTATGCACCTTTTTTTGACAACTAGTTGACAGCAGTAAATTTAGAATACATTAAGTACTTCTTTACCTTTTACTTGGATGGGCTCTTTAAGGAAAGTCTGCTTCTGATCTGCATTGCCAGTATCCCGTCCTATAAAACAAAAATAAAGCTCACTGCAAATGTGGAAACACGTATCGTTGGGTTTTGTTTTTCTTTGTTGTTTAATAAAGAGTTTGATCAACATAAGAACACAGCTTAATTTTGCTTTCTCTAATGATTATTTTTAAGAAATCCTGGGCTCTCAACATTTAAAACTCTCCAAACGTGAAAAGGGAATAGAAAAACATTCAGTAACAACGAAAGACATTTTAACTTAAAAATAAAAAAACCTCATTATTTAAAATAAATAATATTTAAACTAAAAGCCACAACTTTTGATTCACAAGTTGGAGTTATATTACCACAAAGTATTTTAGCACTTTCAGAAGTTTGAGGATATGACTCTAGAAGACAATAAAATATAATTTACAACTCTGTGCAGTGAACCTTATTATATGGAAATTAATAAATTCCAGTAATTTAAGGGAAATTTTTAAGGAGAAATTTGAAGTACTACATGATAATTTACAAAAATACTGCATCTTTATCTCATACATCTTGACACCGCTTTCAGAACAATAGTCCGATGATTCCAATACCGTGAAGCAACATACACTTTTTTCCTGTACTGATACTCTGAACACTAGAAGTTCACCACACATCTACAGTCACTAACAAAATTAAAACTGATCTTAACGAAAGGAATTAAAAAAAAAAAAAAGAAGATGTTTTTTTCAAGGAGGTTGGCATTAATTAATGTGACACTCCTAGCTTGATGTGATACTCAGAATATGAAGAGGACAAATATTCTTAAAGCTTGGACTACAAAAGTGTCTTTTCATCAGACAGTTAGTTACTACCTTAATAGCAATAAGGAGTAACGTTGCCATACTTTGTGAATTATGAGCAAGAAGAACAGATTTATCACACCAGTCTTACTACATAACAAAAAACGTTGCACCATAAACAATATTTTCAGAACAGCCAACCCTATCCGTTATTGTTCAACTCAAAAACAAATGCAAAAGCCCCTTTGCTACTCCTTTCAATTATTTTCCTACCTGGTTTAAAACAGCAGGCAGCTGACAAATTAATAATTATTAGCTTTAAGATTGGTTATCAGAAACTGAGTATGACAGTTATCCACCAGGATTTCAGTAACTCTTCATGAAAGTGTTTACCTCATTTATCACATCCCACCGTCACTAACAAAAGACTAATGCATAAAATTTCAGGAGAAAAATAACAATTTATACTTGAGCACAGAAATCACATCAGTTACCCTCTTACACTTTACAGCCTTGGCCTAGAAACTGGGAAAAAAAATCACAGTACATCAATTGAGAAAAAAAGACATTTAAAATACTTCAATTCACAACTACAGTTTTGCAGGCAAGCAGAGCTTGATGATGGCAGTATTTCCAAGATGAATACATTCCCTTATACACATATAGGATATATACATATTCTCTTCATAGAATAAGCATTTCCCAACTTTACTGATAAAGAAACTGAGGTCAATGAAAGATCCATTAAACATTTAAGTTACAGGAAAACTACAGCAATCATTACAGATAGTATACACTTATCTTTGGAGAACTATATAAAAAAGTAACGCTATTTTTAAAACAAACAGTGGTAACATAACCATAACGCATAAAGAAGCTCTATCCACTAGGCCCCAGAAAACACCCTCTATATGAAATGTGAATGTAACAATATGCATTCCAAAGCAAACTTCAAATCAAAACAAGTGTGCATAATATCTCCACAGGGCAGTTTCACGTGCACTCACCCTCAGCAACAGGCGAGTCTTACAGTAGCCACATGGCACAGCTACCCTTACTGGTCAGTAGGATTTAAGGCCACACTACCACAAAGGGCAATGTCTCTTCTCCAGATCATGCAGAGACAGTGAGCAGGATCAGCTCATCAACCTACACGAACCCCCGCAGAACAAGAGAGCAACTAATCGTTCACAGTACAAGCCTGAACATCATTAATGTCATCACAACCAGAGAGGGACAGGACACTCCTTCAGACAACAGTCACCAACTACGTTAGTTTACAGCAATCACAGAAGCAATAGTGCTGGACTAAATTCCACATCCAACTTCCGAGAACACCAGTAGCTGCATACTAAGAACCGAGATGACAACAACAGCTACCACTGACTCTACGACATTTTGCTGTATTTGAGCAGATGCTTTTGCAAGATTTTCATCCTTTAGCAACCATCTTCAGATCAAGATCTTCCAAGAAACATAAATTAAGTATTAATAATGTAGTAATATTCTTTTAAGTATAATAATCGAGTATTACCTTATTCTAAAATCTCATTAGAAACTTTGGAAACAATATCTAACTGTTACACTTAGAGCAACATCTGTGATCTACTTTGTAGCTACAAGCATCAGAAAAGTAATACTCTTAGCAGACTATGCTTACTAGCTTTTCAAGACCACTGCAAAGCTGCAGGAATTTACAAGTTACTAAAATAAGAACTAATACCTGCTAACATGACATATATGATGCTACAACTGAGAAAGGACAAGACAGTGATGACTTTCTTAGGTACCTAACTAGCATAAGAAAGCAAGCAGGGTCAAGGTATGTCTGTTAAATCGAGTGCTTAATGCGAATGTTGCAAGTGTGACAACTGTAAGAACAGAGAGCACTAACAGATGAAACAGCTCAGCCTTCTTTCCCCGAACACCTACGCCCTGATCTGGAGAAGTCACAGTGTTTACAGGATTTACACCCATCCAATTTTCATTACTAGATCATTTCACAAAGCAAGCCTGTAATAGTACAGAAAGAATTTAAGCAAGCAGAGCGGCCAAAGAAAACTGATATATCCCATTTGATACCCAATCCCTGCATAGATCCACATCTTGATTACTCTAAACCTAAATCCTTTAAATATTGTAAGGATAAAGGAGCAAATTTCAGCATTCCTTACCATTCACGCATTTGAAACTTAAATACAGATGCCAAGAAGAAACAAACACTAGAATTCTGTAGCTGTAGTATCACAGTAGAATAAAACAGTACCAGCTGCTACAATTTTTTTTTTTCCCCATTTATATAAATGTTCTTTCTTCAGCCTTGTACTACCTGTTCCAACTTTGCGCACAGCTTCTTCAGGGGCAGACACATTTTTATCTTCTGATCCAAGATCTTTTTTCTGACCATTGGAAGTATAAACCCTCACTTGACTCATCAGCTGCACAGGCAGACGATTGCACGGCAAAATACAAAACAGGCTCCCACTTTTCATTGAAGCTTGCCATCCTGACAGAGGGAGGAGAAAATGATGTTTCAGACAATGACTTTTAAAGGAAAATAGCCCACAAATGCCAACGTAGGTTACGGAAAACGATCTGAGAAGTACCGATCTGCGCTTATTTCATCAATGCTCAGGATTCACAAAACAGAAGAACACAATTGTTTCACCTCTCTTCAAGCACCTCTTTTAAATATCAGTCTAATGTTTGTTTTTCCCCTATACACTCTGGTAAGTACCTCTAGATGAAGTTGGGGAAAAGATATTAAGTTATTTGATAAGATTGGCTTTCTGATACATTGAGTCCTGGTTCTAGTCATACTGCTTTGAAGTCTTAATAAATAAGTGAACAAACAAAAACATTATTGGGTAAATGAACAAAACCAGACCACTACAAAACTAACCGATGCTGTCACTTCATTTCACTGTGCATATGCTCTGTACAAACCATATGCTACCAATTAACAAAATGTGTTACATAGCACAACTGAAGAGCAACATGCTAACAAAATCGCCCGAAAAATTAAGTGTAAAAAGCCACCCTGGTGGGCAGCCTTCAGGCCACCTGCATACAGAGGGCAGACAGCTCCTCTGACCTGGTGTACACTGGGCACAACAGCTTCTTTGGAAAAAGCGCATTAAAGGAATAAATAATTTTACAGAACAAAAACACTCGAAGCAGCGCTGGTAAATCAGGTCATACAAGGAATGCCTAATCATGCATGAACAATACACCTTGCAATACAATGACTGTCTCTCCGTGTAACTGCACAGAGCACCAACAACTTCACTCCTACTTTTTTACCCACTACAGTACGCACATCACCATGTGCGTGTGCACTGACCTGAACCTGACAGAAAAGAAAACTGAAGTCATCAAATAAGCTCTCTCATTCTCTCTTGGACGTTGCAAGCGTACAAAAGCCCAGGAAATGAAACTCAGTGACCTTATTGATCCCAGCCTCTAGAAGACTGCAGTGAGTACGTGATGTAACACAGGCAGCGCTGCTCCCTATGCTCCAGTGAAAGAGGAGCGCTCGGAAATGGGTCAGCACGTTTCGATGACAGTCTGCCGCACGTACGCACCATCTTTAAAGGTTCTTTAACACAGACACTACAGGAGAAGGCCGGTGACGCAATTCAGATACCGGTCAGAATTTTAACCTCGCGGAATCGCAGCTAGGGCAACAGCTACTCCGGGAACACCTTCCTTTAACGCAGCCGGGGCCGGCCGCAGCCCCAGCAGCACCTGACCCGGCTCTATTTCGACCCGCAGCCCCACGCGGGGCCGCGCGGCGCTCCCAGGCGCTCGGGGCGGCCGAGCACTCACCGTGGCAGGCGCGGCGCAGCGGGGCCGCCTGGCACCGCACGTACAGCCGGTACAGGCCGCGGCAGCCGCGCCGCGGGGCGGACAGGGCCGGCATCATGGCGGCGACCTCGGGCGGAGCGCGGCCGCTCCCCGCCGCACGCCAGCGGCCGCCGCAGGGGCGGCGATGCGCATCGGAGTGGCCCGGCCGCGCGGCACCCTGCGCACCGCGGGCGGCAGCCGGCGCTGGGCGGCGCCGCGGAACCCGGATGTGCGCCGAGCTCGGGGCCGGGGAGGGCCCGGCGGCCGCCGCCGCCGCTGACTCACGGGCCGCACCCTCCCGACCGCCGCGCATGCGCAGCGCGCGGGTGAGGGCCGCCGCTTCTCGCTCCTTCTCCCTGTGGTGTTTGCGGGCGTGCGGCGTGCAGCCTCGCTCTGCTTTCAATAAGGTTTACTGCCACGTGACTCCTTTAAGAGTCAGCCAGTGATTACCAGCACCAGCAGGCTAGAGTGGAACGCTGTGCGAAATGATGAAATGGGCACCCCCTCTCCCATCCGCAGCCGTGCCAGGTGAATGAGGAGCCCTGCGGCAGATGCCGGGCCATTAACCAACAGATGGACAGCCCCGCGGTGACAGACTGCATTACCGCAAGTCGTGGAGAAGTAAACGTATAGTCAGTTCTCAGATTGCAGTGGGCCCAGACCGTGCACCTGAAGGACATCATGTTGCCTCCTTGTTATTTCATCAAAAGTGTTAAAAAAGTAAACAGCAATTTAAAAAAAATAAAACACCTGAGGAGAAGAATTGTGAGGATGAAGTTGCCTTTTTCTTCCCACAAAAGATAAGCAGAAGTCTTCGAAGTGTATAAATCCTGAAGGGTCCAAGCAACACTCCAAAGAAAAGATGCCAACTGTTGCATTATTTCTAATAATATTTTTCTTTAGGTCTGTCATTTACTATCCAAAAGCAAATGGGATGTTATCGCTGAATAGTGCCTTTTTTTTTATTCAACTGAATTCACTGTGGTGTAAATATGGAACAGGAAGGCAAAATAACACAGCTGGTACAGCACAGACCAAGCAACAGATGTTTTTGGGCTGGTGGTCAGCCAGGATTTACATGAGCAAGGGCTTTGCATGAATCTTTGCTGGTGAATGCTTAAACCTGCAGAATGAGGCAAAGAACCAGCAGAACATCAGTGGCTACTTGTTCATTGTACACTGAGCAATCATTAATGAATCATCATGTTGCATGGTGTGTGCCTGCAGCATCCCAAAACAGAATCCCAAATCCTTAGGGATAGCGTCACAATTGTTAGTTGTCAGTCACTAATAGTGATTTTGCCTGTGACAAAAACTACATACACCCGTAGTGGGACAGTGAGATACTGTTTCTTACTGAGTGAAAATATTTTCATTCAACCATCAGAACTGCACCCTAAGCTTCCACAGTGAATTATTTCATTAAATCAATCCAGTTTAAGGAAATACATATACATATATATAATTCACATTCAGGTTACTACACTCTGACCTGATAAAAAAAATGTTTGTTTGTTTTTTAATCTCTATAGAGATCTCCACAATGAGGAGGGGAAGCAGAAGGGAGATCATGTCCCTCAATAATCCCTTACAGAATTTTCCCTTTGTTATCTGAATGTCACAGAGCAGTTGTGTATTAGGAAATCTGATGGAGGCCTTCAAGCCACGAGCAGAACCCCCTTGCCAAGGTTATGTGCTGCATACAGAGCAACATTGCCCTGCTTTACCAGAGGGCTTCTGTGCCATCTGAACTTCTGGTGAGGAGACATGTGAGGATGGAGGCTGCACTGCACTGCTGCCTGGAGCTGCCTGCAGAGACAGTTGGGATTAGTGCTTCCCTGCATACCATCCATAGGGATGTTCACCCTTCCCTTCTCTAACATATCTATCATATGAATGTTTTGGTGTATTGATCACTAAAAGGGGCAGGCTGGCTCTGCTGTGACTCTGGCACTGGAGTCATTACCTCAGGCTTCCCATTGGCAAAAAAAAAAAAAAAGCCACAATGTTAGAACCTTATTGTATAAAGCATATAACATTTTCAATAAAGACTTCTATGGCTTTTAAGATGGCAAACCCATCTGAGTCTGTACAACTCCAAGTCACATGCTATTCCAGGTCTGTAATAATTTTGTGACCACCAAATCAAAGTTCAAAATAAACTTGAAGTTAGTATCTTCAATTTTCTGTACGTGGGCAAGAGTTTAATTATTCACATGCAGTTCATTCACCTGAACACCCACTGAGTCAGCTTTAGTTTCTCAAACAGCACTATGCCGCAGTTACCTGTCCTTTTGCACCCAGCAGCAATCAGGAGGTTCCTGACTGATCCTAGGTTATCATATTGCTGTGGAAGCCTGGACCCCCTGCAGCACACAGTGGCAACCCCATTAGTTCCTTGCGACTCCAGCTGAGACACGTCTGATTTTCTGGGAGGCCAAGTAGACATCAGTACTGCAGAACTGGGTTGAATGGAAGTACAAGGGTGGGGTTGGGGTGAAGTGGGCTCCAGGAGAGAGGGCTTAACATGAGCAGACAGCAGCAGGAGATTGTGGAGGTAAAGAAGGAAGAGAGAAGAAGTTAAGGTTTGAGGGCTAGAGACTGACAGTAAGCAGGGAGGCAGGTGTATTATTTGGCTGTTCAGGACACCGCAGGCATCTCCACAGTTTAGGAGCCCACCTATGCTGGAGGTCTCCTATGCTGGAGAATGTATCAGCAGTACAGCCTCACTGGTCCCATCAAAGATGTAAGAAATGAGCCTGTGGCAGATCTGCCAGGGTGGTTTCATAGTAAACGAGAAAACAGATGGATTTGCATAAAAACCTCCTTAATGGCTCTGATTTAACATACCAGTGCAGGCACCTCTTTTAATTTTAAAGCTTTTTAAATACTGTTTTCCTAAAGGAAGATTTTACACTTCTGAAGAATTTGCTTTTCCCCTGGAGGAATTACTTGCATGTCTGAACAAAAATCAGTGGGAATTATACCAGGGTACATGCAGCTACAATCAAATTAGGGAAACAGGAAAGATTCATGCAGCTCTGAACCTATCATGATGCAAGTACATCCAAAGGCACGTGCTTAATGGTTACGTGGAAAAAAGGGAGATGGAAAGATTCTGTGTCAAAAATCCCACACCTACACATATAGGAAGTGATTTCAATGCTATGGAATTATTCAGAACTCACCTGGATGTAATCCTTTGCAGCATGCTCTGGGGTGCCCTGCTTGTGCAATGGGTGGACCAGATGATCTCCATCAGCCCCTTCCAACCTCAGCCATTCTGTGCATCCTTGTGAATCTGGATTCTTGCTACTGTAATGATTGTGACTTATAACTGTAACGAATTGACAAATGATTTAGAATCTTTATTATGGGATGCTCTCAGATTATCCCATCAGGATCTTTTAGCTTCTTGACAGTCATGACAAACATTAACTAAATAATTACTCTGTAATTATAAAGAAATCCTAGAAGGAAAATCTCCTTCTGGTTATTCCCTTTATAATGCATAGGACAGATAGATGCTTGGTAAAACCACAGCACAATAAATCATGAAAAGACATTAAATTTAGGAGGAAAAGGATTCTAGTGTAGACAGTACACATACAAGTGAACATTAAGACAAAGTGCTTTGCTTCACAGATGCAAGTCATCCACTAGAGGTCATTGGTTTGGAATAAAACTAGCACACAAAAGAAAAATCCCATTTAGATTCAGCCAACCAAATCATAGATAATTTACAAATTCTTTTTCCATAAACGTTGGAAGGATAACAACAGCCACCCCCACCCTAAATCAGAAAGCTAGTTACAATTCCTAAAAATCAGCGCTACATACATACTCTTCTGAAGCAACTGCTTTTAACCTGAACAGTAATATGCAGACATTTATAGAAACATGAGACTGGAGGAAGCTTCTGGTACCATTAGATCTAGTCTGCTGCTCCATCTGTCGTACAGTCTTACCTGAACAAAATAAGTCCAAGCTTAAAAGCAGCTTGGCTCTTCTGCCCCCCCAAAAACTTTTTGTCTATTGTTTTTTTTTTTTTTTTTTAATTTAAGAAATGTGAAATCAGCTTGTCATCTGCTTTTGAAGTGCACAAAGGCGAGAGATTAAAAGCACCTATTCGGTGCAAGTATCTTTTTAAAGTATTCTTCCCTTACAAAAGTGTGATGTTTGGCAAACAGAGCCTGGCAGAAGGCAGGGTGAGACTATAAAAAAAATCAAATATGTTCAAATGGGAAACATTTTAATTATTGTGATATTTTGATCATCTGCTGCTGTAAGTATATGTACACATCAAACCCCAGCACACACACACTGGGGTGGAGGTAAGAAAACCATTTGGCTGCATCAAAGCACTGTTAAAGTTGAAATAATTAGAGTTCGGAATAGGACCACTGGGTAATTAAGAAATACTTACTAAACTGATGTATGCTACTCTAACAATACTAAGGTCTCAAAATTCCTTTGTATTTCACACTTTTATCAGTGTTATGCCCATGAACATATGAGAATTCAGAACTGTGTTTTAAGTCAACTTCCTATCTCCATATGCTATTGCCAAAAAAAAAAAAAAAATTGTTAATAATGGCTTTGATTTAATCTTTCTGCTGCTTTCACAGTAGTTTTGTTGTGCTTTAGTCAGACCCCAACTGAAGCTGCTGTAACTGAAAACACATAGAAAGAAATTGCAATAGGCAAATGTCACACCGGTCAGGTTTTCTAGAGAACAAAAATGTAAATCCAAATAATGCAGATCCAAAAATGCTAAAACACACTTACATGCATAATCTCAGTCTGTCTTTTCACACTGAAGCAAACACGTACCAGGACAAAAATCTCTTCAGGTCCACATATGGGATCTTCCCATACATTGCTAACATAGTAACAAAACAATGTAAAAAGAAAAAAAAAATGCTTAAAATATACCAAGAAACCCAGTAGCAATACAGGTCATAGCAAAGCTTTATTTCTTTACATTCCCACTACAGGAGTCTCAAATATAATGGACAAAACCACATAATCCCACAGCAGCTTTATTTTTCCCTCTAGGTACATCAAGACCAGCCTGTCCACTCTCATACAGCGTAGCAGCATCTACAGATTCCAATGTTATTTTCACACAGAATAAAGTAGACATAACTTAGTATTTAAATTTTCTAGCTCTATCCAGAGGATACTGACATCACAAAATCATGGATGGTAAATTGGGGTTTGTGGAAGCTATAGTACACCACAGAATTTCCATACCTCATTTACCTAGGAGCTGAATTCTTTCCCATTTTCTTTTTCTCCCCAGTCTTTTCTGTTTATCCTGTTGTTTCTACCTTCATGAAAACTGCAGCTGGCATTAAACCCTTGCTGATAACCTAGCCCTACACCTTCATCTCTGATTTTACACTTAATTTTCCTGTAAAATATCTTGACTGGCTGATGCACCATCTCCATCCAACAAACTCTTCATCTTTCACACTGCCATAGTGCTTAAATGAGCATTCACAGAAGCACACACTGCAAATTAAAATATCATGATCCTCAGTCCTTCTCAAGGAAACTGGTTTCTTCTCCCTAGGCAGGAGGAGTCTGGACTGTTCAACTTACTTCAAAAGAAAGATGTGAGTCAAGCACACGAAACTCCAAGAGAAATTAACTCCCATTAACCATTTTGTTTTAAAGAGTAAGATCTTTCATAACTCCTTAGAATATAGTTCATGCTATTGCTTCTCCAAAAGTAATGCAGGACTGTAACTCTGTGATAGCAGCCAACACTGACAGAATAAAGACCATATGATTTGAGCTGGGGTTGAACAGAAGTCAGCACTCAAATAAGCCATCAGCAATGAGCTAAGCCCACAAGAGGAGGATAACACAGGGTCACATTTCTAAACCATACTGGTTCATGATTTTGCTTACTGCTTACAAAAGAAAATATTACACAGATACCAATTCCAAGTAATAAATTCTAGCTAAGACCATTTTTTCAAATCAGCAGTTACTTTTATGTAGCACTGTGACTATGATTACATGACACAAAATAACCTATCTGAAGAGTCACAGAAGGAGACAGGACTACTGCCAAAATAGTGAACCTTCTCTACTACAGATCTGCATGGAAATCCAGCAATAAACTGAGCACATAATCAAGTTGTCACACAAGATGTTACAACATACACTAGGTGTAAAACAGAATGGTTCTGGTGAGTGAAAAAACAGGGATCAGCTTTTTGTTTTAATATGCAGCTTAATATTTTATCTAGGAAAGCAAACAGGAAGCTGCGGCAGCTCAGTATTCCCTGCACTATTCTAAACAAAAGGAACAAAAACCAAAACAACACACACTGAAGAAATTCAGCATACAAAGATTTTGGTCAGGAACACAAACTCTGAAACCTAAACTTGAACAAGCGCCGTTTTGCAATGTAACATCGATAGTATTTTACATCCAGAAAAAATATATATACACAATTTGATTTCAGGAATATCAACAAAACCATAGCTGTATCAATACAGAAAACAATTTAATTTGTTTTGAAATAAATATTTGACATACAAAGCACACACAGTGAGAAGGGTCACAATAAATTACTAACGGAGTTACTTGCTCTTTCACTGAGAAAAGCCCTTGGTATTTCCAATTTTATACCATCAAATTTATCATTCTTGCTGATTTAAGCACAGCACTAAACAAATATGGATCCCAATGCTTTCTTTCACAGGTACTGGCATGGATAATTTACTGCAGTGATCCAATTTGAAAATCAGTAGGGACCGGTAAATTGCTGCATAAAAGAAAGAGCGAATGAGGTGCTTTTTCCTTAGTGTCAGCAGCCTGTGATTATTATGTTTATTAGATTTTCCTGAAAGGGTTTCACATTTTCTCAAATATGCAGGAGAACTATATTTCCCCTCTGAGCCTTACATTAGCATTTTGTGCCTCAGTCCTTGAATGCAAGTAAAAGATGAATTTCTCAATTCATTTGAGAAGTTTGTACCATCTGGATGGCACAGAGCTAAGCAATGAAACTGCCTTACCTGGGCAATATTTGCCATTATCATAGAACTAGATTTGCAAAAAGGTTAATAAGCAGTGCTGATAGTTCATTAAAAAGGTACTTTTGAATTTAATCTTAAATTTGAATTCAATTACACGATCCATACTGATAATCTATCTTCGGAATGAAGGACTGCCAGAGAATCTGTAAGGCTTGACTTTTCTGTGACATTTTTAAGAAACTTACACCACATTAAAAGTTCTATTACAGAGATAACGCTATTTCAATATACTTTAACCACAAATACATGCAGCGTTATAGACAACTGCAACAGATCAGCACAGCACATTAACATCTGACGCAAAAAGTGCTCACGAACCCACTGTCACATATTCCTCTCCTCAACAGAAAGAGACCAGAGCCATGCCTAGTTCTTGCAGGTAGGAAACAGATTTTGATGAGACTTTAAAAGAACATGCTCTTCTAGCTCTATGATCTTTCCCAGCCTTAATCTGAGCACTGCAAGGTACAGTACTTTTTGGAAATGGGACAAGATCGTACATGCTACAGTAACAAATCACCAACCCCTCCAATGTCCAACTTTTGTTCTTTCCTCATGTTGTTTGCTCCACTAGAGTTCTTTCATCACCTCAGATCTTTCCTCCCTCACCTCAACTCTTACCTATAAAATGGACAAGAATTGTACTTGCTTATTTAAGAGATCTGAACAGCAAGCATGGCAACATGGGTGCCTAATGATAGAAAGGTCCAGCACGGACAGTGCAAAGCAACCAACTTAAATGATTCATTTGGACACTACTGTCACAGGGATAACAGCTCAGAAAGTTTCAGAACAAACAGCAGCTCATGATTACAATAAAAAAAAAATCACTAACACAAAACTTAAAATATAGACCTCTCTTTGAGCATCCATTATAGAACAGTCAGCATTTCAGTTATGAAGGAAACAAAACTGAAGACCGACAGCACAAAAATGATGAAAATATGAGAAGTTAAAGACAATAAAGGAAAAGATGGATCCAGTAGTGGATTACTTTGTGTGTAAGAAATCCCAACTGGCAATTGCTGCTCCCAACAGACCCAATTCTCTAGGTGAGAACAGAACCGATAAGCATTATGTTAGAATATCACATCTACTGCAGACTCGTGCTCAGCAAGGGGTGCATCTACCCCAAGTGCTGTTGCATGAATTTTTAACTTTCAGAAGTTTAGACGATAAGAACAATTACCAGTGTGATTCATACCAGTGGAAACAATAACACTATCTAGTATGCAACCTTCCTGTGTGACAAGAGCTCTTCTGCTTCATATCTGGGGTTCGCAAACATTTTTAAAGTCACTTGCAATACTTCTCTGCTGTTGACAGCAAAGCAACATGAGTAATAACAGTTATTAAGGAAGTAGGCACCTGAACAGAATGGTTTTTGTTAGCGCTGAGAAAGCTTGGTTTTACCAGGAAGGCCACATAAAGGCCACAGTAAATAAAAACAAAGTTGATACTGAGTGCAGGTCAGCTGCCTGATTTACTTTGCTTGGAAATTTTTATCCCTTTATTCCATACTTTTGAGGCACTCCTCTAAGTTTTAACAGGCCACAAGCGAAACCAGTTTTGTCAAACAGCTCTTGACACAGCCAAGAGCACAGTGCTAGCCAAATCAAGCCCCAGATTTCACTGCAAACAATTTCTAATACCACTTACCAGAAAAAAGTATTCAAGTTTCATATCCACATTTAGACTTGTACTGTAATCTCATTCACTTATTCCTTTTAATCCTCCTTCCCCATTCACAGAGCTGGATCTCAGACTTGCAACCTTCAGTTACAGCTGCAATCTATCAGACCCACCTCACACAAATTTAATGATAGCATATTGTTAAAGAAACAGTAGACCACACTCATAATAGCTGTCTTAAACCAGAACTTGCTCAGAAGAAACATGTTATTATCCTTACACTAATTACCACTATTTGCTTTCCATTCCCAGGATGGGGGATGAACTCAGGTGACCAATTCAGAAGTGAAGAGCCAAACAGAGCCTGATGTCACCACTCAAAAACACACCACATGAAAAGGTCTAAAACAGTGCTGAAGACTTGAAGGACTCAGAAGTAGGACTAGATTTCTTCTCTGAGATTGTTACTGCAGCGCCTACTCTTGGGTTAAGTTTTGAAGGGAAGGAAAGAATAATACATTTTTGCATTGTAGAAGGCAAAAATGTTTGTAATGTGATTTAGAGATGCACAAGATGCCGAGCTGTCCCATTTCAAGAGTTGCAGTGGCAAATGTGAACACATACAAGCACAAGACTGCATTCTGCTCAACTTCCAGGTTCAAGCATCAGCACATTCTGATAAAGAGAAAATAAGCTCGAAGAGGCTAGCAAAGTACATTTAACACTTTTTATTGCATAGAAATTTTCGGTTTTATAAAATCCTCAAGTTACAGGATATACATATAGTGAATCTTGTTGCAAGTCTTAGCAGCTGTAGAGCAGTACTGCATGCAATTGCTTATGCAGTATGCAAGTGTTCTATAAATAACTAATGTTCAGAGAGCAAGATGCAAAGTCAAAGAGTATCACATTCAATTACCAAAAACAGGTCTTTGTCAGTACCAAGAGGTTGAGCAAAAAGAAGTGTGTAAATACACTGCTCTAAACTAGCAACCTAACACAACTGAAAAGGCCAAATTACATCCACGTTGCAAACAAGATAACTCAGTAGTTACATACTTTGCTCTGAGACTGTTTTCAGAAGCGTTTCACATTTCTCTGACCAAGGAAGAAGAGTAGAGTACCTCAAGATTCTTACAAAAGGCCAATTACCTAATTTAACTTTACGCAAATAGAATATTAACATTAGCTATAGAAGATCAGGCAAATACTTTGCCTTGAACTTATGGAAAGACATTATATTCGGACAGATAATACTCTTTTTCCGTGACCTACCTTTCAGCTGCTGGGTGAATACACAATCAGCACTCAATTTAATATTCACTTCTGTAGTCATGATGCTGCCTTCAGATCAGTCATAAGATGGATTTATGCCAAAAAATCCTACAGCAATTTGCTTCAATAGCTGCCTGAACAGGTGCAATCCTTTATGCAAATTTCCCATCACAATGAGAGTCTCAGAAACTGGAATAACAATTTATATAGAGCTAGCTACCGATTAATTTTCTAAAAAGCAGACATGCTTGAATTACTGCAGTCTCACATTTGTGTAGACACAAGAACACATCCGCAATGATTCTCCAGAAGTTACAACATTTACATTGATTAGTTCACTTAAGAGATGGTTAAAAGTTTAAGCACTGAATCTTTGTCTGAAAAGCCTCCGGGTCAGCAATTTGGCTTGGTAAAACATCTCGCTTTGACAAGACAACTGAATTCACCGTGGTCAGAGTCTTGAGATTTCTCCCAGCAGCCTAACAGAAGGCTACACCATAAGGTAAGAGCTCAGAAGAGTTATCTTTAAATGATAATAGCAGAAATAGGCTCTCCTTCTGGAAAGGTGTTAACTATGCCATCTTGATGGCCTTTAAATGTTGTTAAATTGAACGTGGGCCATATTTTCTATTGAATATAATAATTTAGACAATTCTACAGATATTTAGTAAGCAGAAGAATACTGTCCAACATGTACTGCATAGGTGTATGTACCAATGCTACCTGCTAGAGACATCCTACCATAGCAATGGTTCCAGCCACTATAAACCTATTATGCACAGGCTTCTTAATTTTAGTTTTAATCAGCATCCAACAACTAATGATTTCTAAAAACAACTCTGCAAGACTGGGCACATTTAGGATAGAATGCAGCTACTTTTTTCCCCACCAATTACCGGTACAGCACAGAAATTTTAAAGTTTCGGTGACTTGTTTTTGATATGCTAAATTTTATATTATCTCCAAGAAAAGCAAAGACACATTTTTATACAGACTGGAGTGAGATCAGTGTAAAACCAGAAATTTAATCATCAGCAGAAGTGCCAGCTGCTCATAATGTTCACAACAGAAGCATGTCTGCAATTTTGCTACGCAGCAGTTGGTGCCAATCTGCTTATAAAGGAAATGCTGCTGAGACATAGTCTTCTTACAAAAACAGGGCACGAGGGCTTCATTATTAAATGTTCAACAACAATTCTCAACTCAGTGAAGAGAGTCCTGGGGAATAAAAAAAAAAAAGACAAAAAACAAACAGATTTAAACACAGAATTAAAATCCTGCAGCATTCACTAGAGGCACTATCTAAACCATCTTTTTCATTCACTTATTTTCTAAATACAATTAAAAAAAAATTAGAGCAACAAAAAATACTAACTCTAGTTAGCAAATTCCTCAGATCAACTTGCATCCTGCAAGCATTTCACAATTCTTGTCCTTTAAACGCTAACATTTTTAATCAACTTTAACTTAGCAGAGATCAGACATAAAGACACCAGAAAAATTCCACATTGAAGCAGAAGAAAAACCAAACCCACAAACCAAAAAGAAACCAAAACACTCACTGCAGGTAGGAAAGAAGAGCGATCACTTTTTAAAAGCAGCATAAGGATTCAGGAGGCAACGAAAAGTGGTGTGTTTGTACTGCTTCTCATTAGAAATCAAACAACCCTGCACTCTAGATTTAACTCTTAAAAAGAACTTCAGAAATAAAACCTGAAGCACTAGCATCACTTGAAATTACAGAAATACAAGAAACTAGTCCTATTAGAAGTTTGTTGTTTTCATGCACAACTTCTTCTATTTTTTTTTTTTAATTTTTTAAAGAAAACATCTTTACAAATATTTTTAAATACATGTAATAAGACTGACTGATTGCTTTCTTACAAAACTGTAGGAAAACGCAGACAATAATACTTATGATTCTAAAACCTGTCTTTGCATACCATAGCAGCCAAAGCTGCTGCTCTGGTATTTTATTAAACCTTTTCCTAATCGGACAGTGATCACATAGGAAAGTGAAATCTATGAAATCTTACAAAATCTTAACTTACAAAATCTTAAAAAGAAAAATCCCAAAAGAGCAATGCCCTGAGCAAATCCTAGAAATATTTATAGTTTCAATGTTTGAAGCACTGAAAATTGGTCAGTCTGTGCCAAACAAAATCAATAATGCTCTATTTCATTTATAATAAACCTTACTTATAAATTTAATTAAAGGAGGTATTGAATATGTTTGAGATCATACACAGACTCCTTTTTCCTCCAGTTGACGTTATACAAGTCTGTTCGTGTATATGTTTAGACCTACAGAGACCCAGAATCTAAAAATACCTTTCTGATAAATGGTTGCAGAACAATTAAAAGATTCTTCCCCTAAAGCATAGCTTTTAATTACACAAACATGTTCTGAAAGTTCCCATTCAAGGGCAGCAGAGCACTTCAGATGAGTTCAGTTACGTGACATAAATGTCGCTCTAAATCAACTGTGGCCATTTTTTTATTTAAAACAAACATACCTACACATCCAGCTATATTTCACACTTTGTAACCACCACCTGCACGTTTAGCATTATGTGCTACGCATCCATTACAGAATGAGAGATTTCTGAATATCTGAACACCACGCTGTTGAACACAGAGTTGACGTGGTGCTTACCGGCAGTACGGGTTCCGCCGAGAAGAGTAGCGTAATGTTAAAAACCTATAGTAAATGAACGGCTGGAGCAGACTCCCCTGACCACTGAAAGAGAACAGAGAAGCAGAGGTTAATGCTGATGTAAATAAATAAATGAGACAGGATTTTCCCTGAGAAAAGCTAGGACACTACCCCAGCTCAAAAAAACCAGACTGGGGCCGTATTTGCTCAGACAATCTAGATCTGACAACAAAGAACATATATATCCATACCTTCACAAAGGCAGAAGCTTTAAGAAACATGGCATTACTGCATTTCTGGTGACGGGTAAAGAATCATAGAAGTGACAGTGCAGGGTAGATCAGTATTAAGGAATAGCTTGCTGGACAAGCATGAAAACTGATGCAACTAGTCCAGTTACACTGAGCTTGTTCAGCCCCCAGGAGGGTTCATCAGATTATATAAGTACAACATTTATAGTAACTTCTGGAAAAAAAAAAAAATCTTAGAACACAATGGAGACTATTATTTATGCATTTAATATATTAAAGCTAAATAAACTGTTTCAGTTATTCTCAAACGAGATCTTTGTACTTCACAAAGTTGCTGCTCCATGCGACACAGCTGCAATCCATACACAGCAAAGCACAGAAATACCTTGAGCTCATTTAATTGACTGAAGCTTCCTGATATCATGTAATATTAAAAACCTGTGTCAAGTTGGACACCACATCACAGTTCCAGATTGGGGAAAAAACAAAGTCTTGCATCTGTACGGTATTAAAAAGCAATTTAATGTGCTTCAACAGTTTGTTGTCTAAACTTCCACTACAGTTGCATTTAACCTTTATACTGTTTTTGCATCTGGTATGTTACCTGTTACAAGTTTCTACTAGATGACTTATCAACTAGCTTCACATCACATACTGAATTCTCTATAGAGAGGAAAAAAAAAAAAGATCTCCACCCCAAAATTTTAAAGCACTCAAACGCTTCAATACTGAATATAGATAGTATCCATCAGTTGGTAAGCAGCCTTAGAAGGAAATAGAATCCATCAGGGCTGAAGCATTTATGTGTTCAGCTGCCCCACTACAAGATAAAGACAAATGATACATTCAGTTAACTTCCAAGAAAACAAAGCTTCCCTCCTGCTGCCTTTGAGACCACTCAGGACAAATACTCTCACTGCACTGACGTGCATAACACAAATATTCCCTCTGCAAGAAACTTCAGTGATTGGCAGACCTTTACATCTATGTGACTTGAGCAGTACTCCAACTTACACACGTGAGATCCCTAAAATGAACCCAAAAGGCTGCACACAAACAAAGCAGACAAATCTAAACGGAGTAAATAAGGGTCCATGGTAAGAAATAACATGGGATAGGACATAATCTGATCCCGCTTGCACTCTTCTATCACCATGAAATTCCATGCCACTTAACCTTCTGGGACCTAACAACCAAAAGTAAGAGTAAACAGACACTTTTCAGCAAGGCTAAAGACCAATACTCTGTTACACTGTCCAAAAATTTACATACTGAAAGATGTAGGTGAAACAAGTTACAGACCTGAAAAAACCTTTGACCCAACAATGTCATTCATGCTATGAAACAGCTGTCTTTTCTTCCATGCCCAATGACAATGGTTTACAGGCTGGTTTGGCCTGGATCCATGACAATTGGGGTGAAGGACCCATGGACGCAAACCCCAGGAAAGGGAAAAAGGAAAAGGGAGATGGGCAAAAAAAACAAAACAGCGGCAACGATCTGAGAAGGAAAGCTAATTTACTAAATAAGATATTGGTATCCAAAATAACACAATATAATTGGAATTGAAGCTAATAAATCAAATAAAATGAGAGTGTCTGAGAAGCGAAGGCCTTACACTAAACGCTGAAGACGAGACAGCAGCGAGCACCCGCAGCTGGGTCGATCCGAAATGAAAGACAGCGTCTCGTGACATGCAAACAGTTTTTATCTTTCCCTCTGAGTAGAGAATGGAAAAATGCAAAGCAACACAAAGTCCTCTGGGGTACATAGTTGTTGTTCTCTTCTGAGACAGATACATGTGGATCTATCGATATCCACGGAGCTGGAGCATTAACTCTTTAACTCCCAATGCACCACACATTACGATGTGGAATACCAATACCAAAAATCATAAAACCATGACACCCAACTACATCAGAATGAATGCTGTTTCATTTCATGATGCATCGTCTTGAGAAATCTAGGAAGCAACCTAAGCTCAAGCGTGATAAGACAACTTTACACACAGAGATCCCTGTAACCCACAGAATTAACTACAGAAAGTAATCTCACGCAGGAAGTCCCTAATTCTGAAATATAAATGTTAATTCTTACCTGAAGAGCATAAAAACTGTGGCTGGCATCAGAAAAATTTCATTGCAAGCAATGAATTTTAGAATATTCTGCTGATTAGCATTCAGTTTGTCTAGAAGATTTCTCAGAAAGGGCAGACTATTTGAGCCTCGTGCCTTTAAGAAAAGAAGCACAAGAAAACATACAGGTGATACCAGGATACCAGTCTTCTCCAGCACAAAGTAGTATTAACATCCACCATTTATGACTTACTTCAGTAAGCGACTGAAATTAATACTGCAAAGAAAACTACCTTTAAGAAGTGTGGAGCCCCCTTTAGAATAATCATTAATAACCTCAAGAACCATAGGTGCATAAAATTTAATTAAAAATAAAGCGTGTTGTAAAACCCCCATGCATACAATTCAGCTTTAAGAGCTGCCCAGCATCCTTATTCCGTCCACTATGGTAGCAAGACTGGAATACTGGAGGCTGGACATACTCTAATCTGTAGAAAACTATATACTGAGCAGGTGGTTCACCTGACCTGTATTATTTTGCTTCTTAGCCTCACCCTGAGTTTGTCGTTCCACTACTGAAATAGAACATTTGACTACATAGGATACGGCTTAGCCTGAAAAGACAGATAAGAAGTTTGGACCACACTGTTGCACACTACTGACCTCCTTCAGAGAGGACCACTTCAAGAGAAATGTCAGCTTCAGCATATTACTGAGTTGTACCAGAAGGAGAAAAACAAACTAGAAGACCTCTCAGATCCTGTGCTGAGATTCTGCACTACACTTTAACTCCTCTAATGTAGCTGAAGGAAACCACAGCTGCAAGTCCCAAACTTGCTTATGAAACCCAAGTTCCCCAACAGTATTAATCATATTGTATACCATGTCATACTTACATCAAGAACCTTCTTTGTGTATGTGGCAGCATGAAGCAAAGAGAACAGCAGAACTGGGAAAATACTCACTGAAGCAGGAATAAGGAAAATTAAAGACTGCAGAAGCATATCATTTCCCACAACATTATGCAGGAGGTTGGCTGGAATGAGCAATACTCAAGTAAGACACATCTATGTTTAACATCTATATTTATAGCTGTTCCATTTCCTCCTTAGATCTTTTTCTTTGCTATGCATTTTTCCTAGCTTGAAAATCCATGTATACATATGAATGCAAAAGTAGAATGTAAACCACTGTTATGCAACAGAGGACTCCTACTGAAATGCATTCTTTCTGCATGACAGACATGTAAGGTTACTGCTTAAAATCCGCCGTATGCATATACTCGCCATACTTTTGCAAACAGATGCTACAAAATGCATTTTTATCTACAAAGAACATGCAATTGCAGCAATTCAGAGAGCAAGTATACAGACATTCCTTGGCCAAAGACATTCTAAGAGTAGGATGTTAAGCACACGCACAAAGCAGCACAAAGAAGAGCTACTTCAACGTCAGCTTTGACGAGCCACAGGAATAAGCCCTTTCTGCAGACTGTTCAGTAACTTATCTGAAACAGCTATTACAGAATGGTTGCATTTCTCCATGGCATATGCCTTACTTTTAGTGAAGTTATATATAAACCGTGTACTGGTCATAAAGGAGAGCTAGCAGTTTCCTCTTAAAGGATCACGTGCAATTGGTCGTAACATTCTCTGAAATTCAAGTTCCAAGAAAAGAAAATAAGATAAGAATCACAGACTACAGTGCACTACATACAGAGGTGATTAATCTGAATGTGGATCAATTCTACTTTACATAGAGTATGTTTTATGAATAGCAAGCATACTCTTAATTTTATTTTATTTTTTTTTAAGTCACAGTGTGGGTGATGAAAACAATCGAGTTCAGATATTTAAAAACATTACCAGCATGACCCAAGCAAAGGATACTTGTGACAGGGTAGGAATTCACAAAGATAAGAGAGTACAGCAGGTAGTGGCAGCTGTCCTCCAGCAAAACCTGGGCCAGAAAGGCCCTGCTAAGCTGGAAGTGCGGAAGCCTTTGGTGTAGTCGGAGAGCACTAGTGAGAGCATTTGCCAGCAAGGCACGCTGATAGAAGCTTGCTGCTTCATGCAACCTGCAAATCATCAGAGGAGACGTTACCATATGAACCAAACCCGTTCAGAAGAAGCCTTCACCCCTGAGAATTGCATCACAATTGCGCAGTACTTTTTGTATTTCTATTATCACACATAGGCACTGTTACCAAAGTACATTTAAAAACTGGGAACAGTGACTTACTGCAGATGCTGAAGCTGAAATAACTCAATACATTATTCCATAACTACATCAGAACGGGAGTATTTGCCAGAATCTGACAATTGCTGAGCATTTTCTAAACATATCAACAAATGTTTAAAGCAGTCTTAAAGAAATTGGTAAAAATCTTTCCTCACAAACCAACCCAACAAGCTGAAGAATAGAAAGTTGCCCTTACATGGAAAACCACTCTATGAAAATAGAATGCAGTTACTTGTAAACTTTTAATGCTGTCTCACAATGTTAAAATACATACCCTAGAAGAGGCAGGACAAATAAAGCAGAGCAGTAAACTGTGAACAAGCGGGAAATCCACATTGCTGTATCCAATTTGTTAGCCATCAGAAATTGCTACATCGAAAGATAATAAAAACAGAACCCCAAATAAGTTGGTATCTTAATACTTGCATACGTTGAGAGTTCTTCCTTCAGTATTAAATTACAGCCTTGACAAGGATCAAATTATTGCCTGAAGCAAAGGAAGTTATTGTCATCCTGCTTGATACTAGATTCATACAACATTGCGTTGTACTAACCAGACTACAAATAGCTAGGCTGACTCAGAATCAAAAAGCTCTTTTGCAGCTTATAAGGAAAGAGAGCACTGAGATCCTCTGTAGAGGTAGCGAGTGTCTCTATACAGACCAACCTCACTGGGCGGCCACCTTCAAGAACTTCTCATGTAACATCTTTAGATCAAACTGACTGCTGTAACTATCGTTCCATGGCTCGTTTTAAATGAAATTTCAAGCAGATGGGCCAAGGAACACCACAGTTCTTAGGGGAGAGAAAAAAGAAGTAGCAAACTGAAGCTAGCATGACCGCCGCTGAAGGAGAAGGGCATGACTTTAAATAACTCAATAAACAGAATTCCCAACACCTCGTGTTTTTAAGCACCACTTAGCCACGGACCATTTACACGGTCCCAACACCAGGAAGGCTTGAACGAGCTATGGCACGTATTCAGTTACACACATCAGGATGCTGCAGCACTCCTCACAGGCTGTTTATCCCTACTTCCACCTTTTGTGCACTCCACCCCGTGCCTGACTGCAGCCAGGAGCTCTTTTTTATTATTATTTTTCTTCTCCACTCCCTCATCCCGAACCAGCCAGCGAAACCAGCTCTTGCCACCAGCACTCCCAGCCTCCTTGTGCGAACACCACGAGAACTCAGCTCACTAAGCTGCAGCACCGTCGCTGCCTTCGCACGCCGACGGGTATCCAGTTACCTCCCCACGAGTGGAGCTTAAAATGAGACGTTCCCCACAACGGCGACACACAGCACCAGAAAGCAGAGCTGCTCCTCCCCGCCCGAGCCCGACGGGCATCCCCCGGTCCCGGGGCCCCGCTCGGCGCCCCTGCCCGCCCCGCACAGCCGGGCCTACTCCGCCCATCCCGGCGCCGCTCACCACGGCTCCGCCGCCGGCTCCGCCCTGCATGGGCCCGTTCTGCGTAGAGTCCGCCATGGCCGCACCTGCGGAGAGAGAAACGCCTCAGCCGGGTCTGGGATCCCAGCCCCACTACCGGCCCTCCCCACCCGCGGCCCGGCCGCGCGGGACGCACCGAAACCGCCGCCGGGTCCTGGCCCGGATGCGGCCCGATATCACTTCCCGTGCCCCGTGCGGCCCGTGACGTCACGAAGCTCGCTAGGAGATGCGGCGACGTTGGGTTCCGAGCTCTGTTGCGCAGGCGCAGGGCGCGCTGCCAGCCTGCGGCCTGCCGCTCCGCCTGTGGCGGGGCGTTGTTGCGTGCAGTGCGTGAGACTGAAGCAGCTGCCTAACAAAAGAAGACAGATAACCTTGAGAAAGAAACCCTCACCATTGGGCTTGGTCTGAGCTCTGGTGTTTCTCTCAGGGGTGTGCTACAAGTTCCCCCTCCTGGTGACACAGATTCCAGAAATGCAAGCCACCTGCTCAAGTTTCTAATCATTCCCAGATGCTTTTAATTACTCTTGAGCAGGGAAAAAAAAAAAAAAAAAAAAGACATCTTTTGGGGAAGGATGCTGCTGGAATGAACAGCTGCAATCTGTTTCTGGCGCGTGATGATTAAACTGAAAGACTGATTGGAACAGACTCAGGAAGGCACCAGGAGAACATGGAATGAAATATGTTGACAGGGAAGGAGCAAAAGAAGTCAGCTGATAAGAGTCTCAAATATCATAACCATTACAAGCAAGTTAAAGCGTTGAGCTAAGTAACACATTTCAAAGTGAAGATGCAGGATGTGATTTTTCTCTTCTCTTCCAAACCACTCATCTCTTGTTAAAGTGGCTGCAGAGCAGTCAACAAGAACTGTGTACTATTTTGGGGTTATTCCCCAGGCAGGGAAGACTCTAGAGTAAGTAGCACTTGAGAATTGAAGCGTTCTGCATGTTCTCAAATGTGCAGTTAGAAGACTGATAAATGCTTATGTTAAACTGAAATTAAGGCTTTGAACATAGCCCATGTAAATTAAGTTTAACCATTACCAGATTGTTTTCTTTCTTACAAAATAAAATATTAACTTACCTAGATTTACATCTTTAGATAAAAGTGCAGTGTGAATTTAGTTTTGCCAAATGTAAACATCACATGGGGAATTAAAATAAAATAAATAAAATAAAATAAAATAAAAACCCTTCTGATGAGTCTTCAGTATTATATATTTCTTAAATAGCCCTTGGAAAACAAATGCATGTTGTTGTCAGGACTTTTTATTCAGTCCTTAACATTGTAATGAACAAATGATTGAACGCACACACATGTAGAACATTCACTTCTAGAGTCTGGTTTGTTTTCTGTCAGTCATAACATTGCATTTTAACATTTTATATTGCTGGATATGGTTCTGGGCAGCCTGGTCATGTGGCTGGCAACCCTGCCCACAGCTGGGGATTGAAACTAGATGATCTTTAAGGTACTTTTCAACCCAGACCATTTTATAATTCTATGATTTTGCATTTTCTTCTTGTAAAAGTTGTCTTTCACAGATCGGCCTTAATTTCACTTAACTAGAATGTTATTATATTGTTTATTCCTAAAATTTAACTTAGAAAACTTAACTAAGAATTAGGAAAACTTATCAGGAAGATCAGACTAGGGTCTTTACTGCTGATAAGTTGTCGTCTTTTTTTTTTTTTTTTTTTTTTTGTATCAGTTTTCTTTTCCTGTTCCTTACATTTCCCTTCACTTTCATTCTGTGTCTATTGTTCCTTCTTGTTCAGTATATTCTCTCCTGTTGAGCAATTTGGACCTCAGTACTGTTCATTTCAACTTGAGAAAAGACATTAAGTTGTATCTTCAGAAATTAAGTTTCAGCTATTGGCTTCTTCCATTCCCAATTCTTCTCTGCTATAATATTGCTGATTGAGCAGAGAGGAGATGCAGAAATTGATTCCTGTGTTATTAATGATTTGGTTTTGACAGCTGTAAGGGGCTTCTTTTGTACCATCAAGGCACAAGTTTGCTTACTTCTGCTACCATTGATGATTGATTGTTCAGAGAAGAATGTAGAAGAGTATTGTTGCAATTGCCTAGGACTTATCTATCTCATTAGCAATCCAGTCCCATTTCTCCTCCATGGCAGTCCAACACAATCAGCACAGACATATCTGAAATCATAACTAACACATCTCTGTTTAACCCTGGTACATTTATAAGACCAAAGAGAATTATTGGCACTTAAGGTACTTAGGATCAGCTTTCTTAATTTAAAAAATAATGAATGTTCTGAGGTACATTTTGACATTTCAGGCCCAGACATCTACTTCCACTAAACCACTTTGAAGCCTCAAGGAGAAGAGTAAAACAAATGTATTGTCTGTAAAATATTTCATGAATTGAAGAAAATATGAATGCTTTGCATTTTGTTAGCTCTGGCTGAGTCTCCAGACACTCACAACATCAGTGTGAGTTAGATATTACATGGAGAATTTAGGTCAAAAATGCTAGTTATTTGAGTACATATGCAAAAGCAGTGCGGTAGCTGGGATGAAAAGGGAATTCACTGTTTCTGAGTAACTCTGTATTTCCAAATGCAATCATATATGACTCCATACATAATTTGAAGACAGTTTGTGTATCTTAAGAAGAGGGAGACTTTTGTGGCGTTTCAGATTAATTACTGAGAACCACATTACAGACGCTATGAAACTATTTCTTAAAACATAATTACTACTAAATAAATTTGTAAAACTGTAATAAAATATGCATTGAAGTTTACATGTTGCCTTAAAGTTGGTCATTTTACTGGTTTTCTGTTAGTTTCACAATCAGTATCATACAACTGCTGTGGTCTTCAGTAGCCTCAATCTCCAATTATTTTAAAAGAAGTTGGTGTATTGTTGTTTAAACAGTGTTCAGCACCTTGCAGCGCAGAGCATTTGTGGTTCAGATGATGATTTATCTATTTTGTTCTTCTTGACTCGTCGCTAGCATCCATAATACAGTTTTTACTTTATTTCAAATAAAAGAGAGACCATTCTTATAAAGCCGATAGGATTGCAATTCTTTGTGGCCAAACTAGCTCCACTGGCTCCATTATTTGTATCTGTAGTGTATAACACAAAACTAAAATAAGTTTTTATGCAAAGTTGTAATGAACAATTTGGTTCTTGTTTGTGGTTATCTCAATCTGGCTGTCCAAATTTCAAGAAACAATAAAGGACATTGGGTCAACCAATGCCTGTTACATTTTTCAGAATCAGATACAGAAGTCTTCTGTCTCTCTCTACGAGATTTCTTTATGTTTTTTTGCTTGATGGTCTGTACCAATATCAAATGTGGTTTTCTTTCTTTACCCTCACAGCTGGAGTTTCCATTTACTCACCATTCCAGTAAAGATTAGACTTTTAATTACTAAGTGCCTGCCAAAGCAGTGAGAGAAGCCACAACCTTGTTGAAGATGTGGAAAATAGGAAGATAGTCTTCCATTTTACTTTCTATATTTTTGTAATTTCCTGTATTTTAGTATATTCCTATTAGGATGGATGACACAGAAGCTACAAGTGTAAGCCTAGAATGCTACAAAGAAGTATGATAAATTTCTATATAATTTGTTAAGAGCAGAGATATGTGCTTGGCATGTAGCTGAATCAGAGAACATTGTTACCTGTGTATTTCATTTGCAACACATGTGAAAAATACTGGAAACTTGGAAACAGAAAGAAAGGTGGGCAAGTGTTCTTTTAATAAATATGAAGATGATTTTAGAATTCTGCAGCAAGAGGACATATCAACAAATGGAAAAATGCATTGAATTATAGATGCAAGCTTTCAACTACCTGTTCTGATTAGAAATACTGCTGCAGGAAAGACTGATAAGCATCCACTTGTGTGCCTGGAGAAATATCTGGAGGTGTAGTGATTAATACTGATTGCTGAACTGAATATTGGGTTCATTGATAAAAATGCTGCCCTTCCCCTGCTAGCCATGGACTACAACAAGCCAATATGAAGATGGGGCACAAACAAATCACACATGTTGTGAACTTTCCCAGTGAAAACTTCCATCCATGGGACAAGGAGTGTTAGCTGTATGTGTGCACAAAAATAAACAAAGAAACATTTGCTTTCTAAAATATCACCCTGAGTAAAACTGAGACAAAAACCTGCACATTTCGGCAACAGTAGCGCTTGACGTGGTACTGCAACAATGAACTGAAGACCAATATCACTACCATTCACCATCCAGTCATATTCAGCAGATACATTTGTGAACAGGGTTACATTTCTGTCATTCATTCAGCATAAACAAATTTTTGCAGAAAAATAGTAAGGTTGCAAGCCACATAAGGTGACTGAAAGCGAACCACCAGCAAGCTTTCTGTTTTAACTGAAGCTAACACAAGCTGAAAAACTAAATATTTTCACTCAACATGACTGTGTCAGCCAGAATATGGGAAATCACACTCCATTCACATAAAAAGCCTTTCTTAAAACCACAGCAAGTGCAGGGACTGCACAGTTTTTGTTCTCTGCACCTCTGGCTTTGTCCACAGGCATCTTTAGATTTTTATTCCACATCTGTTGGTACTATCCACATTCTTAATATTACTGCAAAAGTACCTAGGAAGTAAATGTTCTACCAAAATCCTTATTAAGAGTAGAGAAGGCTTCAAAGAGAAACTTCTGATTTTTTACTCAGTTTTTTTTTTGCTCAGTCCTATACAGTTTCCTAACCAGTGTAGGTTTGAATAGTTTCATTTATTCTATTTTCTAAATTCTTGATCTTTTATCACATACTTCAGTGCTGAGTTTTCAAAAGAACACTGAGCTGAAAATAAACTATGAAAACAGTAACTTCCCATATTCTTTGCAAGATCCAAATCGGGAATACATAGTCAAAGAAAACTGGAGGAACAATTAAGTGACAAGAACACTTGGAAATGTCTTTAACATTTTATATTAAATTGCTTAAGCCTACTGGAAAGGGATGTCTCTTGTAGCGATGCTGTTGCTATATTTTGGTTGTGGATGGGAGTGATATTTTTACTCATTGGTATTTGTTCATTTACCAAACACAAAGGAAATGCTTTGAGGGTACAAGTTTATATAATTAATCTCTCTATTTCTTATTTTATCCCACATAATTTGATTAGATTAATCGAGGTTTATAACCATTACCAAAAAGGTATGTGCATATTTTATCCAACTGTTTTTATTTTTTTTTTTGTAGCTGCTGGTAATCAATAAGAGCTCAGAACTTAGGAAAGATAAAGAATACATGGAAAGACAATCAGGTTAATTAGATTTGTCCTTCCAAACAGTCATAGGTAAAGTCCATCCATTTAAATCTGATCTAATCGTGTGCTGAAGTGGCCTGAAATTGAATGAAATCAAGCTGTCTATATCCTAGCAATGTTCTTAGTGAGACAAAAACTCTCAAGGATACCAATTAGTCAGATAGTCTACTGATAAGTCAAGAATAAGCTTCTCACTCCATCATAATGGTTCTGATTTATATGTAGACCATGGTAACTTGAAATAAAAACTTATTCTTTGAGGCTTGTAACTTCTTTTTGAATTCAGTGTTCCATGTTATGTTTTTCACAGTAATGAACTTCTGTTTCTTCTTTGGCAATCTTGGGTTGCTTATACATAGGCATAAGTAATTACTTTATTGGGAAGGTAAGATACAAGGGAATTAGGGCTCAGGGAAATATCTGACATTATAAAAAGAAGTATTTAAGCTATATGGAGAGGCACATGTACAAAATGAAGATCTTAACACAGAGCAAGTTGAGTAAGATTATGGTTTCTGAAATATAATAGCCAGCAGTGTATCTGCACTGTGGAACAAGCACAGTTTTCTACAGACAGTTCCTGGATTCCCTGTCTAAACTCAGCTTCTTCAGAGACTTGATGAGGATTTTGATGAATTCCTGAAAAATCTCATTTTCCTAATCAAAGGATAGAAAAGAGGTAGTTTTTTTTTTTTTTGTCATAAGATTGCCCTACCTTACAGTTTGTCCAAGACTACTACAAATAACTATTTTGTACTTTTGTTTTAATAGTCACTAGGGTAAGGGTCTATATTAAAAGCCTTGAAATTTGAAAAATATGACATCCTTCTCATGTGATTCATTCAGAATCATTTGTACATTGAGAGGAGCAACACAAAGGTTAAAAGAATTGTGATAGGAACAGGCAAAGAGATCTAGTTCACACGACATGAAAAAATTCACATCACTATGACTACACAATATCCTGGAAAAGATGCTTGAAGGAGAAAGAGCCCAGCCAGTACTCAGCATAATTCCTCTGATGTCTCATTAGGGAAATAGCGGCTGTGAGAAGATGTCCTCAACATGTGATTTCCAGTGGGTGAGATGGGAAAGATCCATTGATGTTTGATCACTGGGAGTCATTTGAGGTATGGATTTTTAAGTAGCATTCTAGATTTAAGACTGACAGATTGGATAAAAAGATGAATGAGAAAAAAAGGTTTTAAAGGGAGAAGTGTGATGTGCAGACCAATTTTAGCACAAATAAAATAAACAAAAATAGACATTCTTAGATAAAGGAATATCAGTCAGAAGAAAGTCAAAGCATTGAGAAGAAAGCTGTAATAAATAGTGTTTGTAATAAAAGGAACATTCTGGAGGAATTGGAGATGAACAGTAAGAAATGAGAGAATAATTAACATGCAGCAGGATTTTGCTCAGAAAGAAATCTGTATCATTGGATAATTTCATGGCTGAGCTAGAAAAATCCACAGGTGACTTGATCTAATATTGGATATGGTCCTACTTTAAGAGGAAGGAGGGATCAGCTGGCCCCTGGGGTCCATTCCAGTCAGCATTTATACCATTTTGTGAAAAGTGAGGGATTTAAGCAGCGAAGCTAAAGAAATTGGAACAACCAGTAATGGGCGTGACATCCACCATTGTAAGTATAACAAATACATGATGGAAGAGCAGTCATGGCTGTTATATGGGTACTAAAGGATAAGGACTCTTAAGGAGTGATAGAAATTAAAGTGAAGGGAAAGTAGCAAAGCAAGTTAATAACAGGATAAATATTGTCAGGAATTGCATCATTATGAAAAAAAATCAAAACATCAATTTCTAAGATATACTTGAAAGAATACAGGTTACTGGTAACCATACCATGCAGCTATTCTCAGATGTTACAGCTCACAGACTCTCATCAATAATATATCAACAGTCTGAGATGCTACCTCCGTTTTTTTTATTATAGTGAAAAGAACCCTGGACTGAGGAATTGAGTTCTTATGGTTTAAAATGAATTGAACAATTAAAACACATACATTTATCTAAGCTTTTTATATTTTACAAAGTTGTACAGCAAGAAATTAAGTAAGCAGTTAATGAGTTCATCTATACAGAAGAAACCAAGTAAAAGTAGAAAAAGAAAATAAAAATGTAAGCTGTAGCAAAATGTGTGTAATTCCTTCCCCAGTCTCTTACAATGGCCAGGAATAAAATCGCCACCCCTACACAGATCACAATGAGTATGTATTCAAGGAAAGATTGGAAAAACAAAAAAGGGATTTGAAACTTAGTACATCTAATAATTTTAAAAAGAGAGAGGACTGAACTGTAAATGAGATAAAAGACAATATAACATTAATAAAGTTGCCAAACTGAGCCATTTATGGAGAAGAAATGCAGTAGAGATTTTAGCTATCTGATCAGTTAAAAAATGGCGTGATTGTGCATGGCACTGCTGGTGAAAGTGGAAAAGTGGTTAGAGAAACTACAGGTACACAAGGATCTGGCTGCAGAAAAGGTGGCAAAGATTAAAAGGTGAAGATTGAAGGGTACTTATTGGTGTAGCTCTTCAATGAAAAATTGAAAAACTGCACTTGTTTGGTACACTTGTAACTGTATAATGGCAAATGCGTTAGTATATAGATAGGGTTTTCTGCATTGCTGCAAATACAAAAAAAGATTGCTTTATCATACAGAAAAAAAGTCTGCATAGCTTCAAGGTCTTGAGTAATAGAAGCAAAGCCAATTCAGTAATAGCAGGCAAAATAATAACTATGTGGTCTCAAAAAAAAGCCTGTTAGGAGAATCATAGGTGGAGCTGAGGGTGCCAGAGTATCAGAGTGTGAATTGGAACTGCCAACATGGTAGGCAGTGTGAGAGATAAATGGAATCCTCTGTGCAATAAGAAGAAATAAGGGAATGTTATTTCCATTGCATGTGGCAAAGATGGAACTTCATCTAAAAGGCATTTCATGCTTCTGGCCATGTAAGTTCCAGAGTAAGGAACTGAAACAGAAATATGGAGAGTATATAGAGGGGAACAGTTGATTTCACTTGAGGACAATAGAAGAGAATTGTCATGTATTAATTAGGTAACACCAGAGCAGATATGCAATTAAAGTTCATACAAAAAAAATTGTTGCTCATTTACTTTGGCCGGACACAAGAAAAAAACTCCTAATCAAACACTCAGAAACACTAATGGTCTCCCATATTCTACTGGATCTTCCCTTCAAGATTCCTTTTAGTTTCACTTTGGACTTATTTTGCATGCCATCCAAGCCAAGAAAGCCAGAACATTGTTCATCTGTTGTAATTCCATGCCATTCCTTAATAGCATCTGATTCCTTGAACTAAAGGAAGAGCTACCATCTGAAATATAAACAGAAAGCAGATCATGGAGCTTTCCCTCTTTAAATCCACTAAAGAAATAACTTTTTTTTGTAGAGTTATCCATGGCCAAGATGGGGATGATGACTGCCAAAATTAACTACCATCCCACTACTAAGCAACTGCCTCAAGAAAAATTTCCATTGCAAATGGTTTCTTGAAGATCTGGCTTAAAATAAGCAAATAAAGCTTCTATAGAACTGGTTTATCTATGTGTTTGTCTACCTGTTTGTTTTCCCAGAGCAAAGATGAATAATGATACAAATCTAATGGCATTGTTATCCTTTCACGTCAGAGTACACTTCTAAAGATTACACGTGATCAGGTTATTTTACAACACTTTTAAACCAGAGGCATCAGCAATAACATTTAGTTAATTTTGCCTGTGGTCATCATCTCATGCAATGTAGTGAAAGTTCTGTCAATCTAGTATTTGTTTCTCTTAACTTTTCATAGTTCTTATCAGAGGATTTATCAGCTAGCAGTAAAACTGGAAGATAGTAATTTGGTAGTCTAATTTGGTAGTCAAATAGGGATGAGATAAAGGTGATGCGTAGCTTTCTCTTCTAGCCTTCATTTTGGATAAATGTTAAATTCACAGCAGTGAATCATCAAGCAAAAGCATTTCTATTCCTAAAGTCTTTTTACTTCTGACATTAACATAATATAACATAGGCACTTGAAGCATGAAAAAATATTTAGCTGAGGAAAATAAATGCCCTTTTGTACTCTCTATTTAGTGTCCATCATGCATACTCAAATGTATTTTATAATAATACTTTTATCAGGTTAATATCACTTTCTCTGGTGCACAGTCCACAGAAGGGATTGAACATTGCAAGCCTGAAAAAAAAAAAGGAAAGCTCTTGACCAAATAACAGCTAAGGGGGTAGGGTGAATAACCCAAAAGAGCAGTACTCAGAGAAAATAGTGAGAAAGATAGTATAAGTTAGGCTTATCTGGATGGTAAACAGACAACCAGTGAATAAAGAGAGGCTCACATTTGCCAGATGGTTGAGGTCCACTAATAACTCCACAGGGAGGGAACTCTGACAAGAGACACTTCCCCAGTGGTGGTCAGCCCTTAAATGAGGTCTGGGAGAGGTGGAGCCAGACTCCACCCATTCCAGTCACACAGGTACATTGCCTTAACCTGTGTTCCTGAAGCTGACTCAGTGCTCGCCTCAGGTGACTGATCAGTGGTTCAGACCATGATTCAGCAGTTCCCCTACAAAGGGAAAAGGCATAATTAGTGCTTAGATACTGTATTACGCTCAAAGAATGAGCGGTTTCTCATCTCTTCTGAAGATACCTTGTTCCACAAGCAAGCTTAGTTGCAGGACAAATCTGCTTTCATGATCATCCTTTTCCTGTGGGGAAAAAAAATTGTTATAGATTCTGTTGATAAGACCATTGTATCAGATGCAATTCAGATTTTCCTCTCACTAAATCCCAGTAAATTAACAAAGCAAAGGGGCAGATCTCAGTGACAGTGTGGAAATTCACTAGTAAACTTATTTCCAAAGTACATTTTGAAGTTATGGAATTACGAAGAATTTCCTGTTACCTAACAAATGGGTGAAGAGATATGAGTGAATTCCCACTTTCTGTAATTTTCTCATGGTTTTACTTAAGTATTTAAGGATATTTTAAACCATTGTGATCTAATAATTTGTATTCCATTTATATACTGGTATAATAACTTCCCATATTGCCCTTCAGGTTGGTTTGTTCACAGTAATCCAGTCTTCTAGTTATCCAGAATTCTTTGTTCTTGAAAACCAAATTAGGCATTGCATTTGTTGTTTGTTTTTGTTGTTGTTGTTTTGTTTTGTTTTTTGTTTGTTTTTTTCCAGTGAGTTCCTACAGGTATGTGTTACATTGTTGATATGACCCCACTTATTCCAGCCAGGGCTTCAGCTTGCAAAAGACCAGGAAAGAATATATAATATTTATTTATCTGAGCAATTACAGCATTCAGCAAAGTCTTCATAGTCTCCTCATTTGCGGCAGTTAGAGGTAATGATCACAAAAACAGTAACGCACAAATGGTGATGATTACAAAATAGTAGTGGCAAGTTCAGTTCATACTTTATTGCATAATTTTCTTGTAAAATTTCATTGGCAACCCTCTCATTCAGACTCTTTCTTGTTCAGTGTATAAACCCACGTGGCATCTAACACTGAAAAAAAGGCCAGTAGAAATGAATAGTGAATAATATCTGGGACAAGAAGGGTAGTTAGGAGAAGTATTTAATACATTGAAGGACTTTTTCAGTGATGTTGGCATCACAGTGTTTCTGGCATCTGCAGATGTATAGTTGCATGATATCTTGAAGGAATGGTATTTCTCAAAGAACAGCGAAGTTTGCTAGGAACCAGAAATAGTGCGGGGGGATTTCTTCTTAAACTCTCAAGGGGACTTTCATGCTATTTATCTATTCTTTTGAAAATGGAACACTCATGCCATCTAATCACGACTTCCTTGGATTCTGAAAGACCAGTAAAAGGGACACATTGATACCCAATGAATAGAAAGACAGTACTGCATTTTGGATTTGATCTGTTCTGTGTGTTCTTTATATTCAACCCATACTATTCAAAAGTTGTTTTCATGAACCTAGCTTATTCAGTTGCTAGTCATCTGATTTCATTCTGCTCTGTGGATCTGTGTGAATAATCTGTCTTTCCTATTGGAGCACTGAGCATCAGGCTGTTTAGCTTGAGAAATTCTTTAAATGATATCTGCCATATGTATTTGTCACACAAAAATAGAGAAGCATTTCAGTTTCTATCTGTTGCCCTGTGTGTCAGTATCACAGCTGTTGCTGAGGCTGCTGAAACAACTCCTTACAAAATGCTTTGATGGTCTTAGTGCAAAGTTTCTGCCATAAAGGGATGTCATGACCCCCTGACTTCTCTCAATGTCCCTTTTGCAGTCCGATGTTTTTATACATGGACAAGGTGTGTTAGAGGGAGCATCCTTGGCAATGTGATATACACCTTGGTCAGCTACAGAGTATGTATACGAACGATGTAGAGTCATGTGAGAACTCCACACCTCCATTTCTCATTGCACCAGAAATCCGCTGTAGCCGGATGACTCTGAGACGTTCAAACGTGTTAAATGAAAATGATCCAGAAGGTGAAATTGAGCAGTTCTGGCAGATCATCCACACCACCACCTCCCATTTCTCTCATTGTCTCTGCTTTGGGTTGCTCTGATTGACTTTCTCAAAAGCGTATCCCTAAGGGAACCAGAAAGCATTGTGGGTGCAAGTCAGTTGGCCATTTGTCCTCAGCCATAACACCCCATCCCCAGTCCATATCTTTTAAGCAGAACAGAATAATCTGCGAGTTACCACCTGACAGATCACTGTCAGACCCCTTGTGACTGTCTCCAGGCACACACAGCTCTTGCCCATCACTGAAACAAAAGCTGTAGAGATAATGCATACACTGAACTCTGGCTTTATCCATGGGACGTTTTATCCAGAGAAATAAACTTTGTACAGTTCCTGCTGGTTGTGAATGAAATTTTTCATCTTAAGGGAAATGTCCTCCCCAAGAGCCTGTTGTTTGTGGTATCCTTATTATTAATGTATTAAATACGGTTCTACGTCAAGAGTTACTGATAGATGCTTTAACCAAAGGAAGTCTCATACACGCGCTGAACTCTGATTCCATCAGAGCAGAATTTGCTCTTCCTGGAGGTTTGACTGCATTGCAGGAAAATGTTTTGCCTAAGGCTTTTGCAGAGTGAGCTTTCAAGA